>JAMXBC010000012.1:28767382-38767382 GCA_024138005.1 Lumnitzera racemosa | reverse complement strand
ACTAAAGTAGGCAATAGGTCGGTGTTCTTGCATAAGGATAGCACCAATGCCAACACTAAATGCATCATATTCGACCTCAAAAACTTTCTTGAAATTTGATAGGGTGAGTACTGGAGCAAACATCAACTTAGACTTCATATCTTCAAAAATCTTTTGAGCTTTCTCTAACCACTTAAACTCAATGTTTATCCTGGTCAATTCAATTAATGGTATAGTTATGGAACTGAAGTTCCGAATAAATCTCCATTAGAACGAAGCTAAACCATGGAAGATCCTAACTTCAGTAGCACTAGTCGGTGTAGGCCACTCAAGAATAGTGCTAACTTTCTTGTTATCAACTGGAATTCCTTTCCTTAAACAACATATCCGAGAAATACAACCTCACTTTGATAGAACATACATTTCTTCAGGTTTCCGAATAATCTATCGGTATAGAAGATGTTGAACACCAATCTTAAATGTTTTTCATAAGTGATGAGGCCAGCACTGTAGACTAGAATATCATCAAAATAAACCACAACACATTTGTTGATAAAAGTTTTGAGCACATGATTTATCAGTCACATAAATGTACTCGATACGTTAGTTAGCCCAAATGGCATCACCAACCATTCAAATAAACCATCTCTTATCTTGAAGGTCATCTTCCATTCATCTTTAGGTCTCATTCGTATCTAGTAGTAGCCACTCTTCAGGTCAATCTTAAAAAAATGCAAACATCGTGTAACTCATCAAGCATATCATCAAGTTGCAGGATCAAGTATCGGTATTTAATAGTGATCTTATTGATAGCTTAGCTGTCAATGCACATTCTCCACGTTCTATCCTTTTTTGGCATAAGCACAGCTTATATAATATAGGGGCTCATACTCTTATGGACATATTAGTAGTCCACCAACTCATCCACCTTTTTCTTTAGTTTAGCTACCTGCTGAGGATTGAGCCTGTAAGTGAGTTGGTTCAGTAAGGTAGCTCCTGGTTGGAGGTCAATACAATGCTCAATACCTCTCAAGGGAGGTAAACCTTTTAGCATCTCAATAGGAAATAGGTTAGCAAAGTCTTAAAGTAGCAATTGCACCTCAGTGGGTAAGTTCTTCACTTCTCTTACCTCCAAGAGTTTCTCAGCTAAGAGGAGTACAAAGTCCTTGGCTAAGACTTCTCAGGCAAACTGAGCTTGGGAACTCACCAAGGACTTCTACTACAGTAATCTAGTAACCTTTTCTTAGGATTCTTACACTTCCTTAAGACTCATGTGTGTTAATATAATTTTCTTCCCGCCTTTTTAGAACATGTAGGTGTTCATATACCCATCATGTAATACTTTCAACTCAAACAACTATGGTTAGTCGAGAAATATGTGAGAAGTGCACATGGGAAGGATATCACACAACACCTCATCCTTATTCTTATCACCAATGGTAATAAATACCCTAACTTGCATGGCAACATGAAACCTTCCTTTCTCGTTCAGCAAATTCATGGCTTTAACTACCCTAACTTGCTGCCTCCATTAATGATCAAGGTGCATAGCTTGCCACTCATTCGACAATTCGTATGGAAAAGGTTCTCCCTTTTCCATACGAATTGACAAATGATAAAACAGTACTTAATACTACCCTCAAGAGGTGTCTCGACATCGGATTCTTCTTGAAATTCTTCCATCATCTAATCAATCCCATCTCTTCCTCCCCTTCACTCGTACTCTTTATTTCAAATTGGGCCTTATCTCCTTTTATAGTCATGACTTAGCTGTTCGGACATTAACTCATAACGTGCCTATAACTAACTGAGCTCTAACCTTAGTCTCTTTGTATCTTAAGTTCTTCAATCTTGCCCTTACCTCGACTTTCTTCTGGTCAGCTTGGCATCTACCCTTGACATTCCACCTTAGAACTATTTGATGCTTGGTCATTCTTTGTTTGGCTCAGGATGTCGCTCCTGTTCGACAGCATTGGTTAACTACTTGGTATTCGACTAACTTAGTTAAGCCTTTGCCTTTTAACTCTCTATGCTACCCTAATGGCTTCATCTAAAGTTGTAAGGCTCTGTAGCTCTATGATGTTACCAATCTTAGTCTGTAGCCCAGAAATGAACTACACTATAATTAGTGTCTTGAGTTCGTCAACTTTACATTGGATCATGAGCAACTGAAACTCTCGGACATAGTCATCTACTAACTTACTACCTCATCTCAAGTCTTGGAGTCATCTAAAAGTGTCTTGTTTGTAGTATTCGAGAACAAACCTACTTCTGAAGACTCTGTTCATTTCATTCCATGTCCAGACTTCCCGACTAGCTTTCATGCGAGCATTCTGTAACTTCTTCCACTACATTGCTGCATACCTAGAAAATTCCAATGCAGCCACTCAAATACAAATAACATCTTCATAATCACAAAAGTTGAATACCTTTTAGATCTTCTCCTCCTAATTTAAGTAGTCATCAATACTACCAAACCTATTGAAGCTTGGAATCTGTAACTTAAGGTGTTCAGCTCCCCTAAGAGCCCTAAGCTCATGTTCGTCAACGCCAACATACGACTTCTCTTCTTCTTCATACTCTTTAATCTTCTTCTTACAGCTTTATCAACACATCAAGGTAGTGCTTAGTTCACAAGAAAGGCCTTTAGTACATGTTCGTTAATCTGCCTCCTTAGCCTATCTCTCACTTTCAACCTTGTTCAATAACTCTCTCATGTAGCCCACTCTCTAGAACTCTTTGTAATGAAATAGCTAAATGAGCTACAATAGCAATAAGGTCTTTTATTTACTCATCAATAGTATATGGTGTTTGTTAGGTCACCCGACCACAACCATGAGCATCACTTTTGGCATCATTAATTTCTCCTTGAATACTAAGATTTGACATTCTCATAACTAGGTTTTAGAAAAGTACTTTCTACACAAGAAATCCTTATCTATACACAAATACCACATAGCTCTCGATCTCGATCTCAACCTCAAGTTCTAATACTAGGATTATATGATGTGCCTAAGAGCTCAGTTATCACTAGGACTTACTATAATAGATTTTCGAACTAGTGGCTCCTTCGAAATATCAAAGAAAATAGAATAAGTCTACCTACGAACTAATAAGTGTAGCTAATGTGAAGCTAATCAGAGGATGTGACCCACCTGCAAACACAACATAACTTGACACTTCACTTAATACGATGTACAAGTTGATGTCAAAGTCCATCTGCCACTAATCCTAAGCTACTCGATAAGATTAGATAAGAATGTATGAGAATAGTCTTAGAGGGGATGGTCTCGTAAATATAGTATATTTAATGTATATCTATGATGTAAGATGATTCCCGCTTACAAGGGAAGGAACTATTTATAATAAGCCCTTAAGGCAATATTATAAATAATGAAATTATAAGAAGATATATATAAAAAGGGGATTCTTAGTATATATGAAAAGGGGTAAAAGGGATAAAAGAAAAAAACGAAAAAATAGTACAATGTCCGATGGAGAGGATAGGTGGCAGTACGACACTGGATCCGTACAAAGGTTCTTAGAGCATAGCAGGTAAAAGGAATCAAGGTGTTGCAACGATAAAGAAGCAGAGATGTTAAAGGATGCCGTAAGAGTTGGAAGGAGGTTAGAAGAGAAGTACTCGGCTAGGAGCTAGCTGCATTTACTTGGTAGTTAAAAGTTCGATCACTTGGTATAGAGCTTTGGGCTAGAGGATAGTCAACATCAGCACACGAAAACAAATAAAGCGTCATATAACCACCCGAAGTTCTCAAGGAAGTCAACCATCCTCTTTCAGCATAATATTTCTCATCATTAGTAGGTTGACGAGAATGAATCCTTTGAGTGAGGGACTAGAGGCCTCTAAGGCATGCGTGAGTGATTGGGTCGGTAGTCGGTGACCCATCACCATATGAGTTATCATTAGAGGAACTCATCAATTGGATGCGTACATTAAAAATATAAAAGAGATTGTTGTTGCTGTGAATCAAACACTACAATAGTTAACAATAAAGATTAAAAAAATTTCTTATAATTTTAACAATAGTTTAAAGATGCATGTAATAAAAGAAGAAAGTAAACTTAAAAGATAAGTGAGACAAATTAAGAAAGTTTTGAGCAATAAAATCAAGGAAATTTCAGCTACAATTGTTCATATTTAGGATGATTGGCATGATCCTTAGATGTAAATGACAATTTAAAAATTAAACATGAACATAGGTAAGATTACAATCATGTTCTTGCCTATGTTGTTTGCCCTCGATCATGCGTACCTAACTCTAGAGAGAATCTTGCTTAAGATCATGGGTATGATTTATAGGGTATCATTCTCTTATGATTTTTAACTAATTTTTATTTCGAGAGGATTATGCTTGTGATCCTTGGTTGTGGTCCTCTTTGTATCTCTTTCAATTTTTCATTTTGATGCAAATCACATCCTAAATCGTAATTGTGATCATGACTTTGTTCTTCTTGACATATTCAGTCTCTTCTTAAGCTTTCTGAACTTGCAACACTTAGAAAGATTGTTCAAAGTAAGATGTGTTGAACTATCAAACAACAAAGTCAAAATCTTAATGATAATACAAAAGAAAAGTAGCTTAGGTTGACTCCTAAGAAGCTATTTTGTTTAATGTCATTTACTTTATGGACTAAGATGGAAACTACCTATTTCCTTGAACTGGAAAGGGGTTGAACCCTACATGGTCTTCTTGAACAAAATCTCCCTCTAAGTATAGCTTGTATCGATGATCATTTACCTTAAATGTCCTTCACACGGGGCTTAAAATCTTTATCGATCCATACGAGAATATTTGAGTTACTCTGTAAGTTTTGGATTATTGTGATTTGAGTTTACTTAGTAAAAGTCACAATAGGGATTGGTACAAGAGACTTGGTCTGCAACTTGGAATTGCTTTTGTTGCTTAATTTAGCTATTATGGTATTGTTTAGCTCATTCCTTAAATAATCTTAAGTTTTCATAGGCCATTTCACACCATTCTTTTAGCTCATTAAGCTCAAGTTTCCTATGTTCACCTGTACACTCAAGATCAAGGTTTGTACATTTTATAGCCTAATAAGCCTTATGTTTAATTTCTACAAGTAAATGACATGTTTTTCCATACACAAGATGGTATAAACTGGTGCCTATAGGTATCTTATATGCTGTCTGATATGCCCATAAAGCATCATCAAGCTTTTCTAACCAGTCTCATCTATTATGCTTCATCATCTCTTCCATAATCCTTTTTCAATATTTGTTTACAACTTCTACTTGTCCATTTGTTTGTAGGTGGTATGGTGTGGTGATTCTATGAGTAATGCCATACTTTTTAAACACCTTCTCAGGTTGAACAGTGCAAAAGTGGGTCCCTTGATCATTGATAATTACTTTAGGTGCATCAAATCCAGAAAAGAGACTTTTATTGAACCATTTCACCATCTTCGCATTATTTATAGGTAAAGCTTGAGCTTTTACCCATTTGGATACATAATCTATTGTTACTAGGATGTATTTATGATGGAGCATACACCGTGCTATAAGGCATGTGTATCTATCAAGTAATAGTATAGAAGACTATGAGAGTGTATGGTTGTTGATCCCATAAGGATTGAACACTTACTCACCCATTCTAATTACTCTAACTTATGTTCAATTGTAATACTAATGATGAATTAAATGAAATAGAGAAGCACAAACAAATAAAGTATCCTCTAATAATGTAATAAAATTAAATAAACATAAATTAGGATATCTAGACTTTGATTACCATGAGCATAACATGTAGAATTGTATGGTTTTGAATGAATTTCCTATTATTATTAACCAAAGGAATTCAAGTGCTAATCTAATTATATCATACCAGAGTTGCTTCTATGAGAGGACTCCTTAAATGGCATTAAGATAAAGAATTCCGCACAAAAAAAAAAAAAATAATTAACTTTCAATTTTGAAAGAAATCTATAACTTAGCTCTAAGTTAATAGCAAGTCCCTTTAATTATGGTAGATCTATTTATGTATTAGCCTCATGACATCCATGTATAAAATCGGATGATTAAGTTGAGACTCTAGAAATAACAACTTGATCCAAACCAAAAGTTGCAATTGAATTAATAAGAACAAGAGAATTGTATTAAAATAAAATATTTATCATATACTACATTGTTACCTCAATGGTCTACAAGTCTAGCTTTTAAACTAATCATAGTAAAGATAACAACTTGCATGATGAAAGTAAAACTAAACCCTTAAAAGTATTAAATTCCCTACTGTCTCTCTTCTCCTCTCTTTTTCCTAGTACAAATATCTATATTCTATATATAATGTTTGAATAGAATAATCTCTAAATGGTAAGTGAATCATGGCAAATTGAAGGTCCACGAGCACGAACACAAGTGTGTTGTTTAGGCATAAACAACACCTTGCAATAATTCTTTGAGAATTGTCTTGAACTTAATTATGAGAAGATCACTATTGGGGAACATGGTCATGGTAGATGACCATGGTCATGTTTTTATCAAAAATCTGTAAACTTAAATTTTGAAATTAAAGATGTAGGCTTCATGTCTGTGGAACATAACCTTGAAGTGCAATCGTGGTTAGCTTCCTTACTTATTTCTTGAACAAATTCTCTTTGATCCTTGCTATCTTCAAATTATTCTTCAAAATAGGTGAAATTATTCTAAAAAATCACCTGAATTCTCATCTTTTCTTCACATTGATTCAATTGAGTCCTTAAATAAAAAATTACACAAATCAATAGCAAATTCAATTAAATTATATTAAAATAGTTCAAAATATCTAAAAAAATAGTATGACAGATGAGTACAATTTTACATTTATTAATTTGTATCCATTGGAATTCGGAAATAGCCTCATGAAGTGAATACCCCATATGTCAAAGAGTTCATAGGTTAGGATTGGATTTTGAGGTTTTTTGTTTGTTTTGGAAATATTACCTACTCTTTTACACTTATCACATAACTCCATAAATCTCTAAGCATCCCTAAATGGCGTTGGCTAAAAAAATTTGGACTCAAGGACTTTTTATGCTGCTCTATTTGCATTGAGATGTCCTCCAATTGGTCCTAAGTGATAGTAACCTAAAATTTACCAACCATTTAGGTGGGATATACATTAACAAATTATTTGATCAGCACAAATCTTAAATAGATATGAGTCTTCCCAAAAGTAATTTTTTATATCGTGGAAAAATTTCTTCTTGTATCTATAATCTACTCCTTTAGGAATAATGTTAGTAGCTAAATAATTTGCTATGTTAGCAAACTGGGGAACTTCCCAAGGACTTACTTAGTAAAGTCACTCCTTTAAGAATTCATCATTGATATCTAGCTTTTCTAATGTTGAATTCTTCAAGTGGGATAGATGATCTACAGCTAAGTTCTCTGCTCCCTTCTTATCTCGAATCTCCAGGTCAAATTCTTGAAGTAATTATATCCATCAGATCAACTTGGCTTGGCATCTATGTTATTCAACAAATAACTAAAGTAGAATGGTCAGTATAAACAATAATTTTAGAAAGAATTAAATATGAGTTAAATTTATTGAATGAAAGATTAATGAAAAATCATTGCTAGTAGCTCCTTTATGTGGCAACGTAGTTTCTTAAGCTCCTATAAAGGTCTTGTTGGCAAAATATATAGGTTAAAAGTGTTTTTGTTTCCTCTGCCCTAAAGCTATACCTATAACATAGTCTCTTGCATCGTACATGAACTCACATGGAAAATTCTAATCTGGTATGACCATTGTAGGGGCATACTTCAACTTTTCCTTAAGAATGTTAAATGATTCTAGACATTCTTTTGAAAAGATGAATGGAGTGTCTTTCATCAATAGCTGACTCAATAGTCTAGCAATTTTCAAGAAATCTTTATTGAATCTCTTGTAAAATCTTGCATGACTCAAGAAACTGTGCATAACCCTAACTAAAGTAAGAGGAGACAACTCCTCAATAGTGTTAATTTTCACATTGTTTACTTCAAAACCTTTCCACAACACTTTATGTCCTAGTATTGTGCCCTCTTGTATCATAAAGTGGCACTTCTCCTAATTTAACACAAGATTTGTCTCCTCATATCTTACTAGCATTTTTTGCAAGTTTATGAGGCATTGATTGAAAGAGTTCCCAAAATTTGAGAAATAATCCATATACACTTCCATTATGTCCTTAATGAGATCGTTAAAATTTGCTGTCATACACTACCAAAGCGTAGTAGGTGCATATAAGAGGTCGAAGGGCATCCTCTTATAAGCAAAGGTACCATAGGAGCGTATAAATGTCGTCTTTTTTTGGTTTTCTAGGGCAATCAGAACATGGAAATAACCAATAAGGCCATCTTGAAAGTAGTAATACACATGACCTAATAGGCATTCCAACATTTTATCAATGAACAGTCAAGGGTAATGATATTTTCTTGTGATTTCATTAAGTTTCCTATTATCTATGCGAACTTTCCCCTCACTACCACCACTTTCTTGATTACTCGCATAGGAATCAACTCATTTCGCTCATTCAGGACCGACGTCATTCCTCCTTTCTTTGGTATAACCTACATAGGACTAACCTACGAGCTTTCAGAAATTAGGCATATCATACCTATGTCAAGGAGTTTTATTACTTTGGCTTTAACCACTTCCTTCATATTCGAGTTCAATCGCCTTTATAGTTAGCACTATTGGTTTATACCCCTTTTCTGTTAGGATTTTATGGGTACATAAGGATGGGTTAAATCCCTAGATGTCTAAAATCTTCCAAGCAATTGCTCTTTTGTGCTTCTTAAACATACTTAAAAGCTTTTCCTACGATTCTACCTTCAATTTGAGAGAGACTATGATAAGCAATTTCGTGTTCTCTTCTAGAAAGGCATATTCCAAGTAATTTGACAATTGCTTTAGTTCTAAGACAAGTAGATCTTTAATAGAGGTCTTTAGCTTCACCTCTTTTGCTTATTCTATTCTTTCAAACCTCTTTCTTTCGATAGTTGGTGGGAATGCTCTTAGTTGTGTTGTTACTTCAACATAAGTTGAATTGCTTGTTAACTTTTCTTATTCTCTCTATTTTGAGTAATAATCTAGAAGATCCTTTGTTAGTAATTTCTACAAAACAGTTGTTATAGAGGCATTGATAGTATTTAGGTAAGAATATGTGCCATCTTTTCAATGCATTTCTTCATCACCTATTTTATTCTAAATACCATTTGTTATTCTCCTACCCTTAAGATGAGCTTACCATCACCTATTTTATCTCTAGGATGATTGATAGTTTGATGTCTTCATTTATGTCTAAAATTACAAAGTCTATGGGAAAAATAAATTTATCTACTTGAATCAACATATCTTCAACTATACCCTTAAGGTACGTTATAGATCTATTAGCTAATTGCAAACATTCTAGTTGGTTTCAATTCTCGTTAGTGTAACTTCTTAAACAAGTTATATGGCATTAAGATTATGTTAGCTCTAAGATTAGATAACGCTTTCTTAATAGATAGATCATCAATCAAGCATGGGATAGTAAAACTCCATAGATCCTTCAACTTTGTTAAAAGTTTGTTTTGGAGTATTGTTGAACATTCTTCACTCAAGGTAATTGTAGAGAGTTCCTTTAACTTCTTCTTATTAGATAAGAACTCCCTTAAGAATTTTACATACTTAGACATCTGTGACAAAGCTTCCATAAAAGGTAAGTTAATATATAATTGTTTGAAAAGGTCTAAGAACTTATCATATTATTCATCTAAGCACTCTTTCCTAAGTCGCTAAGGATAAGGTATTGGCAACTTATATTCTTTCACCTTCTAAGGCTTTGCCTTCTCCTTTGAGGATTTCAGGGTCTCCTTAACTTTGCTTTCCTACTCTTCTACAACTAGCTCTTAATTTACTTGTTTCTTGTCGGCTTGTTTAATTACCAATAATTCTTTACCACTCCTTAGAGTTATAACTTCTACATGTGCTCATGGAGGTAGTTCTTATTGCCTTTCGACCATAATTTTTATAAGTGGGTCGATTTGTCTTTCAATGCTTATCAATCTAGCTTCACTACTTTCTACTTATTTACTTAGAATATCTTCTAAACTTCACTTTTCTTCTCGATGTGTTAAGTTTTGAAATCCATGGGGAAAATTTGCATACTTTGGTTGAATTCCCTATGGATACTTCCTCTAAAGATTTTCCCAGTCCTAACATTGTTCTTCATGATCGTTATGAGTTATATGTTGAAATCCCCATTGGTTCACAAAATGATTAGTCTGTCTTGTACAATATTGTCCCGCATATCCTTATCGATTTACATAATCAATCATCATCATAAGATATGATGGAGTTATAGGAAAGTTCTCCAATCTTCGGCTTAGTGCCTTAACCTTAGCTGCTAACGTCATGATAACATCCAAGTCACGCATGCTTGAACTCTTTTCATTGGCTCTTATGTTCTCCTAATGATAGCTATTCGTTATCAATCTCTTAAACTAAATTTGAGCTTCTTTAGGAATTTTCCTATCAAATGTCCCTCTTACAGCTAAATTAATTAATTGTTTAGAGAAAAAATTTAAACAACTATAAGAGGTTTGCACCTGCATCTAGAATGGAAGGCTGTGATAAGTGCACAGAGGCTATCAAGGTCTTGGTAGCTCCCATTATTCAATTAAGGAGGCCAAAATAAAGGGCACTAGTAAATTTGGTCTACTGATCAATCATTAGCATTGCTACTGATTGATCGGTATGCCTTTAAGTATCAAGGATACAAGAACCTCTTAGCTAATCAAATAATGTAGAGGAAGGTTTAATGAACATAAAGTATAGGGGTAGATTTACTCATTTTAATTGATTGGTACTATCTGTACCAATTGATCAATAGAAGAAATTAAGGTTGTGCTTTTTTTGACTAAAACCTTAGTCTTCCTTAAACACTATGTTTCATAAAACATAGAGGCAACCTAATGCGGACACGTATCTACTGATCGATTCATAGACCTTTAAACTAATTGATTGGTGTTAAAATTATATATACCCACATTTGTAGGTAGAAATGCAAGCCATAATTAGGTTTTTAGTATAGCTTATTCTAAATTTACAAGCTTAATGTCTATTTTCATGTTTTATTGACTTGCTTATGATATTTGGTGAATATTCATATGATTTTGATGTACATTTAAGTTTGTTTAATGAACGTTCACTACTTTATCTTTATTTAATCTCTTGTTCATTTGTTTCCATATTGTTTACTTGTTCTCTAATGGAGTTTGCTACTATTTCTTCATCTCGTATGGCTATTTTTATTGGAATTTTTAGTAGCTAAGTAGTTTTTAGTAGGTTTGTGATAATGTAGATATTGTAGATGGTGTAACCTTATAGTTATGATATGGGTATGTGTATTTAAATGGGATTTTGATAATTGGTATTTCATTTGACTCAAGATACTTGTTATTGAAAATTTCAAGGGGTTTTCCTCGTGATTATGAGATTGAGAGAGATTAGTCCTAAGAAGTGCCCTTAAGAGTTAATAGGTTTACATAATTATGAGATCAAGAGGAGATTAATTGTGTAATTCCCTAATTTACTCATTGAGTTGATAGATTATCAATAATGGGCTCTTATAACTTTGAGATTAAGAGGAGATTAACTGTTCCCCATTGAATTCACATTACATTATGCAGTTTTAATGGATTAGGATAGGTTATAAGACTGAGAGGAGATTGACCCTCTAATCTTTAAGACTAGAATACTTAATTGAAGACAGGAATTGAGTATTAAGTTGATTGTGTAGGGAAATGAGATCGATAGGAGGTTTTTTGCTACATAGTTGAGTGAGGTGCCCTATCTAGGATCGAGCTCAAGCAAATTCCATCAAAACCCATTTAAAAACCATCTCTATTATCTTAACAATATACCCTCACTACTACTTTGGAAGCATGTCATAAGCTTACATCTTTATTAATTGTGTTGGTTGTTGCTTTTTACTCTCATTTATATTTCTTTTGCAATTCCTAATTCTATACTTTAACTCGCCTAGATTAGAGTAGTAGGTCAGGATTTGGTACTTAATTAGATCCTTTTTCCTTGAGGAATTTGACTTGGTGAATAATTACTAGTATTATTATTGCAGATGATTTGGCATATTATTGGTTAATACGACACAATTTTAAAAATCTCCATTTATAAAAATTATGCTTTGAAATCTATCATTTTATTAGTGTCTCGTGTCATCTAGTCAATTTTTGGCATTGTTTCCAAGGAAAGGTCAATTGAGTTAATATCTAATAAACTTAGTTTAATTTCCATTAATTTTAAGTAATTTAGTTATT
This sequence comes from Lumnitzera racemosa, assembly GCA_024138005.1. NCBI lineage: Eukaryota > Viridiplantae > Streptophyta > Magnoliopsida > Myrtales > Combretaceae > Lumnitzera > Lumnitzera racemosa. The sequence continues at coordinate 38,755,078 of JAMXBC010000012.1, read as the reverse complement.
AAAGTTTTTATGTTTATCTATTTTCATGTCCAATTGAGTTGATTTTGCTATTTTGTTATTGATTTTAGCTAAATTGAGGATTAAGTCTGAAACTTTATAGTGAAATTTGTTGAAAATTGATGAATTTGTTTCTAATCGATTTGTGTCTAATTAGGAAGCGTGTTGGACATATCATTTGTACTAGTTGCAGGTGGTTGTTTTGGTGGTTCAGTTGGACTAGTAAACAGTAGAATTAAGGATTATTGTTGTGTATACAAAGAGGAGTTAGAGAAGTAGTGGAAGAATTTGACCTTGAAATAGATAGAACATTTCATTAAAGAATTAAGGGAAGAAGGAAGGAGGAATAGAGAGAAATGGAAAATCAACAAGGACCTCTTAATGGATGTGATGGAAATGGGATTAATGGGAACAAAAATAATGGAATGGAGGGAATGGAAATGGGAATGGTAATAACCGAACGTTGTGGGAATATAATGCCCCAAATTTGAATGAAGTTGTACTACCCATTACTTAGCCAACTATTCAAGAAAAAAAATTTAAACCTAAACCTGCTTTGATTTGGATGGTGCAACTCAATCAATTTGGTGAAACATCATGTAAGGATCTTCAACAACATCTTCAAATTTTTTTGCAATTGTATGCTACAATGAAAACCAATGGGGCATTTGATGCTATTATTCGCTTGAGGTTATTTCCATTTTCATTAAAGGATAAGGCTAGAAGTTGGTTAAACTCCCAACTACCTAATTCCATCACTATATGGGATAACCTATTGTCTTATTTCTTTCTATAGGGTAAGACCATGAGAATAAGGCATGATATCACCATGTTTAGACAATTTGAGGGGGAGTCATTATTTGAAATTTAGGATAGGTTCAAACAGCTATTAAGGAAGTATCCTTATCATGGTTTACGCATGTGGAGCATTGTGAATACTTTCTATTATGGTCTTGGGAGTCAATTGAGGATGATGGTCAATGCTACTGCTAGAGGGAGCATAATGAACAAAAGTGTTGAGGAAGCATATGATATGTCTAAACAAATGGCTTCACATGCTCATGGTTGGCATTCTGATAAAGCTTAACCTAAGAGGGTATAAAGTGTAAGTGAAGAGGAGGAGCTAAGTTGACTAAGAGCATAAGTTACATCTCTTATCGCTTAACTTACTTCGATAAAAAGAGCCAAACAAGCTAGTAACCCTAATAGAAGCAAGCAACCTTATGAGTACTAAAAATCTTGAATATGAGTTTTATCCAGAAGTTTCTGATAAGGCATATCTCCTCGAAATTTTAAATTATAAGATTATCTAGTGGTTACGGATTGAAGTTTATTTGATCTAAATAAGGTAATGAGAGTTGTTTTTGAATTTCAAATGATCGAGATCTTCTCAAAATATCTAAGGAATTATCTTTAATAACTACAACAAATTAGTCGTTAGAAGATTTCAATATAAAAAGAGAAAGGATTCAAAATGTCATTTACTACTTTGAAGAAAAGTTTTCGTTGCACAAAAAATCGTGATCATATTCAACCTTCTGAAAAGTCACAAAAAGTCCTTCAGATACTTCTATAGAAAGTCCTTTAGATACATCTTCAAAAAGTTGTACCGAAGCAAACATTACAACAATCACATTTCCTTTTGAGCGAAATTGTTTAGGATTTATATTTTTACTTTGACTTGTAATTTGAAATTATTATTTTGTTCTTTGAGTGTTAAGATAAGTACGTTTGTGCTCTATAGTTCTACATTAGCTTAGATTGTTGAGAGGCTAGATAGGTAAACTAGAGTGCTATGAAGTCCATGTGTGATGAATGCTTGTAATCTTTTTGTGATTTGATTTAGTGGACCAAGTGGAATGGTACCGACGAAGTAGATCAGGTCCCTAGTAGTAGAGCTAGAAGAGAGCTGTCCAGAGCTCTATAAAATCTCTACCTAATATTCTCCTTCCTTACTCTTTTAATTTGATTTATTAATTATTGCATGTTGAATTATTAAATTATTGCTATTCACCATTATAAGTTGAGCTCTAATACCTTATAGAGTTCAAGATCATGGGTGAATCAAGTGGTAGTTTAACAGTTCAACCTAGTAAGGCACCATTTTTTTATGTAACTAACTTTCCTTATTGGAAATTCATGATGGAGACTTATGTGAAGCAGATTATCAATCTTGGCAAATTATTTCTATAGGAAATGTCAAAATTCCAACCATCATTACGTTAAGAGATGATATCGCTAAAGCCAAACTCAATTCAAAGGCTAAGAATCTCTTATTCGATACTATTGCACGATCAGAATTTTATCTAATTGCTTCTTATGAAACAACTAAAGACATTTGGGACACTCTGGTGCAAACTTATGAAGGCACATAAACAATCAAGGATACAAGAATTAATTCGCTAGTTCAATAATATGAAACATTTTGAATTCTTCCTGGTGAAGAAATCAAATACTCTTTTAGTAGATTTATTGCTATAACTAATGAATTGTATTCTCTCGGCAAAATTATTAGTGATGTAAATATGGTTTGCAAGATACTAAGGATTCCTCTCAAAATTTAGAATGCAAAGAAAACTATCATAGAAGAAGCTTGTGATCTAAAGACATTGACCTTAAGTCAACTGCACAGCAATCTCATGGCATATGAAACTAATTTTCTCAAATTAGAAAGTGCTTTAGAAGACACAAGGAAAAGGACCATAGCCTTCAAAGCTAAAGAAACAGATATTGATTTAGATTGAGAAGATTCATCTAAAGAAGAAGATGAGGAAGTGATATTTCTAGCTAGAAAACTCAACAAATGGCTCAAGAAAAAGGGTAAGAAAACGTTTACTAAAAGAATTACTATTAATAAGAATTAGTTTATTGATACAGGAAAGGCAATCAAAGAAAAGAGGAGAAAAAGTTCAAAAAGGAGATTATTTGCTATGAATGCAAGAAGCCTAAATATATCAAATATGAATGTCCCATGTTAATTGAGAAAATGGAGAAATTCAAGAAGAAATGAAAATCCTTTATGGCAACGTAGAGTGATCTGGAAGATTCAAAAAATGAATCAAAAAGTTCAAAAGAGTACGAGGAAGTAAATCTATGTCTTATGGTACTTTCTAAGATAGATTCTAAAACTAATTTTGATTCTGATTTAGAAGTACCTAAGAATATATGTGCTGAAATTAATAAACTACTCAAAGCTCTTTCCAAGTCAAGTAATAAAATATCTAACCTTGAATCTAAGGTTAAAACGGTGAAAGTCGAAAAGCAAGTACTCAATCAAGTTACTAAGTTGTAGCTAATGAAAATGATTTTCTAAAAAATTATTTCGAAGGATTGCATATTGCCTGTGAAGCTTTAGTTAATGAAAATCTAATTCTAAAAGAAGAAAATAAGAATTTGAAAAATCATGTGGAAGATTTCAAACAAAGAGAGAAATAGTTTTTGTAAAAATCAAAAGATGAAAATCAAGAAATGATTAAAGGTAAGGAAAACAACAAAGTGTTTGAACGTATTGGAAAGCACAATAGAAGGTTCCCTTAAAACAATGACAAGTATCCTTTTAGCGGGTAGAACAAAAGGATGAACAGAGGGCATTTCAGAAAGAATCCAAATCAAAGGAAAGTGATAAGTAACAGGTATATTGAGTAGAAACCTTATGCTTGTTTCCTTTGTAATAAAATAGGACATATAGAGAAATATTGCTTTTACAAAAAAATACAAGCTCACAATAATCAAGGTTCAATTTAAAACACAAGCTTGAATTTTTATGAACCCAAGCTTTGCTGGGTCCTTAAATAAACTTGATTATGCTTTGATGTATGCAGGATCATGAAGCTAAGATTAAATGAACATGATATCTTAACTGTGAATGTTCAAGACACGTGTTTCGTTGTTCATGAATCTAACCATCTAAAGTATCATCTAAAAGCTATTTTATTTAAGTAAATGATAACACTATACTTTGGCATAAAAGATTAGGACATGTGAACTTTCAACAATTGGAGAACTTGTCTAAAAAGAACTTAATTAAAGGCTTGCCAAAACTACATACTCTTAATAATATTCGTTGTGATGCTTACCTTAAGAATAAAATGAGTTCATCATCTCATAAGAGTAAAAAGACTATCTTTACTCAAAGACCTTTAAAATTATTACATTTAGATCTATTTAGTTTAACTCACACTCTAAGTTTAGAGTACAGACTTGTCATAGTAGATGATTTTTCTACTTTTACTTGGATCTTATTTTTACATCATAAAAGAGATGCTTTTAAAAGTTTTGAAATCTTTTCAAAAAGAGTTGAAAACGAAAAAGGCCTTTCCATTTTCAGTCTACAAATTAATCATGGTAAGGATTTTGATAACTTAGATTTTGTCTCGTTTTGTGAAGATAAAGGCATCACTCATAATTTTTCCGTACCCTATACTACACAACAAAATGGAGGAGTTGAATGCAAAAACAGGATTATCGAAGAAATGATGAGAATACTACTCAATGAAAGTAATATAGCTGATTATTTCTGGGCAGAAGCTAATTTAACAGCTTGTTATATTATGACAAGTAAAACTGCTTACGGGATCTATAAAGGAAGGAAAGCTACTGTTTCATACTTTCTTACATTTGGTTGTAAGTGTTTTGCTAAGAAAACAAGAAAAGTCTTAGGAAATTTTGAAGAGAGAGCAGATGAAGCCATCTTTCTTGGCTACTCTCTAAACTCAAAAGCATACCGAATATACAATAAAGAAACAAAAGTTGTGGAAGAATCAATAAATGTCAAATTTATTAAAAAAAAAAACAATCTATGAAGAATTGGGCAATGAAATTCCATTAGCTTAAACAAAAAGAACACATTGCATCTTGATTCAGAAGAAGGAAAGACAAAACCTCCTTCAGAAGTTATTTCAGAAGCTTTAAGGATGCTTGATGAAACCGAAACAAAACCTGTATCAAAAGGTACTTCAGAAACTAATACTAGGTTTTTTATACATCCAAAAGATAATTCAGAAGGTTCTAACCACTTTCATACTCCACCATCTTCTTTAAAATTTAAATCTGATCATCCTCTTAAGCTTATAATTGGTAATGTTATATCAGGAATAAGAACAAGATTGAGCTTACAAAAATTTGAAAATCATTTTTCTCTAATATTTGAAATTGAACCTCATTCAATTGATGAAGCTTTAAATGATAGTAATTGGATCTTAGCCATGCAAGAAGAACTCAGTCAATTTCAGAGAAATCAGTTTTGGAGTCTAGTTCCAAGACTTGAAAATAAGACAATCATTTGGACTAAATAAGTATTTAAAAACAAGCTGGATGAATATGGAAAAATAATTAGGAATAAAGCACGGTTGGTAGCTAAAGGTTATATACAAGAAGAAGGAATAGACTATGACGAAACCTATGCTTCTGTTGCTATATTAGAAGCTATAAGATTGTTACTTGTTTTTGCTTTTTTGAAAAATTTTAAGATGTATCAGATGGATGTAAAAAGTGCCTTTTTGAATGGATTCATAAAATAAGAAGTGTATGTTGATCAATCCCCTGGATTTGAAGATCCCTTCAGATCAGATCATGTGTATAAGTTGAGAAAGGCCTCATATGGACTTAAATAAGCTCTTCATGCATAGTATGATAGGCTAAGTCAATTTTTGATTCAAAATGAATTTCAAAGAGGAAAAGTAAATACCACTATTTTCATGAAACATCATGGAAATGATATGTTAGTTGTACAAATCTATGTTGATGACATTGTTTTTAGTGCAACTAATGAAAAATATTGTCAAGAATTTTCAAGTTTGATGCAGGTAGAATTTGAGATATCACTCATGGGTGAATTAAATTTCCTTTATTACAAATCAAACAATTAGAGAATGGAATATTTATTCACGAAGAGAAGTATACCAAATAGATATTGAAGAATTTTGGTTTTGAGAATACTAAGGATTCTTCAATACCTATGAGTACCTCAACAAAGCTTAACATCACAGGTAATGGCAAAAAGGTAAATGAAAAACTTTATCTAAGCTTAATTGGATCTTTATTATATCTAACTGCTTTACAACCTAATATTTTGTTCCGTACTTGTATATGTACTATATTTCAAAGTTTACCAATTGAAACATACTTAATTGTAGTTAAAAAGATCTTTAAATATATAAAAAGCACTGTAAAGTTAGGAATTTGGTATCCTAAGAGTAAAAATTTTAATCTCATAGGATATTTAGAAGTTGACTATGTAGGTTACAAAATAGATAGGAAGAGTACTTCTGAAACTTGCTAGTTCTTAGGAGATAAGTTAGTTTCTTGATATTCCAAGAAACAAAATTTAGTTACTCTTTCAACTACAGAGGTTGAATATGTATCAATTGGAAATTGTTTTGCACAAATACTTTGGTTAAAACAATAATTCGATGACTATAGAATAAGTTGTAAAAATATTCTAATAAAATGTGATAATACTAATGCTATTAATTTGACAAAAAATCCAGTTCATCACTTAAGGTCAAAACATATAGATATAAGGCGTCATTTCATTCATCATCATGTAGCAAATAATGATGCGAGTGTTGATTTTGTTTTACCTGAATATCAATTTGCTAATATTTTTACAAAGCCTTTGGAAAAATTAAAATTTGAGTTTATTTGTAATGAGTTAGGTGCTTGTAATCCTTTTTATTAATTTAGAATGCTTGTTATTTTATTTTATTTTTGTTTGTATATCATTGGTCATGTGCAAGGTTTTATATCATTTGTTGTATACATAACGGTTTAGGGACTTAGAGTGTTCTTGGTAGGTCCACAAAATCCTACTTAGTGTGTCATTAAGTTAATCCACTCCCTTCGATTAACTACTACTAACATTGGCAATTTAATCACTTATAAAAGCCTCATTTCTATTCTCTCTTTCTCTCACTTCATCAAGTCTTTCATATTCTTCTCTCATATTATTCTCTTTTAAATTAAACCCTAATGGCACCCAGAAAATCTATCCACATTGCAACTAAAGGGATTAAATCCAAAATTCAAAATGATCCCAAGAATCCCATCGTTCTTGATGAATAAGAGAAAGATACTACCATTCTTATAAACCTACAACCAAATCCACCCTCCAAAACACACCAAGATTCATCTAAAAAAACCCTAACCCTTAAACTTTAAGATGAACCATTGGAAGAGGTTGCCCAAGAAGTAAATCAGAAGAATACCTCTGAAGTACATTCTGAATAAGTTTGGGAAGTTAATCAAAAGGTTGTTCAGGATGTTCAAGAATCCAGATCAGCTGAAGAAGTTACTGAATTGGATGATTCTAATCCCTTAGGCAAACCATCAAAAGAAGTTTTTGAAAGAATTCCTTTAGAATTTACCTCTGTTCTAAAGCCAAAGAAGTCTCTTTGGAAACCTAAGGCTATTACTCAAGTTAAGAAGACTTCAAAATCTCCTTAGAATGTGGAAAAATTACCCAAAGTTAAGATGTCAATTCCCTCCTTCAAATCAAAGGATAAACCTAAGAAGTAGTACATTATAAAAGGTAAAAATATTTCCATCAAAGATTCATTTTATTTAGACCTAGAATTCTTTGATAAGAAAGGTTTTTACTGGACAGACTATCTGAATAGATTGGGTTTAAATGGTTTTGTTGATTTGCATGGAGTGATATACAAATAATTGATAGATGAATTTTATATGAAGCTTGATAGCAAAAATTAAGAAGTTTGGAAGTCAATTATATTAGGACAAAAGATGGAAATCACAAAGAAAGACATTTTGAAATGCTTTAGCATTAAAGAAGTGAGTGAGGATGAGAGCTTAGGACAGTTGACAACGGAGAATTTATTTACCAAATTGAATGATGGAGTTGAATTGGGAACAGGGAGAGATATCTTTAGTATAGAGTTTAAATTGTTGGTTAGAATTCTACACAAATCCATCAACTCATTTGTATTGCTTAAGAAGGGTGGTACAACCTTTGTAACTAGGGAGGATGTACTGGTAATTTTGGCAATGTTAGGGAAAAGACAGGTAGATGTTGTGAAATTGATGATGTAATACATATGGAAACATGTGGATGTTAGGCCATATGGAAATATGTTGATGGCTCTTTTTAGTTTCAAGAAGTTAAAAATTCCAGGAGAAGCAAGTTGTCCTTTTTCCCCTATTAAACTTGGTGAAAGAATCTTTAAACAAATGGGAATTTATGTAAATGATAAGCTTTGGCATTCACTTGATGGAAGAATCTTTGTTCATCCCTCAAATCTGAAAAGAAGGGTCATTATAATTGAAGAAAAAGGCAATAAAAAGAAAATGAAGAGAGGAAAGGAGCCAGCGGAAAAGGAACCAAAAAGAAAAAGGAAATTGATTAGAACATCAAATGGCATTGAATTTAGGGAACTAATTCGGACGGCTTTAGAAAGTGATTCAGATAGTTTAGAGCTTCAGCTGGTTCATTGAAAAGAAGAAGAAAGCTTAAGGTTTGTTGAGAAACTTTCTGATGGAATCAAGGAAGTTGTAGGAAAGCTTGTTAAGGATCAAATTATTGGAATGAAAGATTTATTCAAAGCTTGGGTTAAGGAATCTATTAATGAATCAAATTCTACCAAACAAGCACATTCTACTGTTGATCTTGAACCTCCTGTACAGAACCAAACCATTGAACCCTCTAAACTATCTACTCCTACATTTGATCCTCATCTCATACCCATAGAACCATCTATTCCTATTTCAGATACCCTTCTCACTCTACTTGAACCTGATCCTTTTACTCAACTAACAGATTAGACTATTTTTATTCCTGTTCCAACTTTACATAAGACCCTTATCATTTCTCCACAATCTCCTAATAAGTTACCTCATGTTGCTACTCTTGTTCTTAATCTTGAAGAACAAATACCTCTTGAAGGCTATACTAAAACTTTATCTATGGCCTCCACCACAAAACTTCTCTACCTACTCCTATTTAAACCATACTAACTTCTAACAAAAGCATAGAACCAACTTCCTCGGTCGCAACATCTTTTGAAGTTAATCCATCTCCTAACAAAGCTCCTCCAACTTATTCTAGCAAATTCAAACTGTGTGCTAGGAAGAAATCTAAGAGATCCAAAAAATGAATGTTTTTATTTTTCAGCTTTAATAAGAACTATGTGCTAACATATTTTGTTTTGATCGCCTGTGGACTTGTTTCTTGTTGTTTCTGTTTTTGTTTTTGAACTTGGTTAAGATACTTACTTAATCAATGTAATATGATTCATTTTTGTTATTAAATTTTTCTGCACATGTTATAAAGATTAAGGGGTAGCTCATTATTGATCATTTAGGATGATAACAAAAAAGGGGGAGAGAAAAACCAAAAACAGTTGTAGACTATACACTATACACATTGCACATTACCTATACATTGCATGAATATGTGATTCTGAATTCTTATTTTTTTTGCGATTTGGTTTTATAATAGTTTTCTGTTATCATAAAAAAGGGGAAGAATGTTAGATATCTCTTATATATTTTGATGATAATAAAAGTGGATAAATATTAATGAATCATTAAGAGTGCAGGTATATAGAAGGATTTTTAGGAAGTTTAATTTTGCAAAACTGAGTTGTATTCAAAAACTTATTTAGAAAGTTTGAATTGATTAAAAATGGACTATTTTGAAATTCTTCAAAAAGAATTTTAAAAGCTTTATAAGCATAAGTAGTATAACAAATCATTCAAAAGTTGGTTTAGAAGGCCCAAAGAAAGGAAGAATTGATACTCTTTCGAAGGTCATTTAGAAGGTTGATCTAGAAACATATGACATTATTTTTTAATTTGAATTTAACAAGACCTAGCTCCACTAGATTGAGTGTATTAGGAAAATACACTTAATCCCCTTTCACTCAAGATGGAATTAAGATCCATGGGGATTTTTTTTTTTGGCGAATTAATTTTGCAAAAATCAAGATAGGCACAAATATGGATAAGGATAAGGTTGAATCGAATTTTATGGAAATTTAAATCTTGAATGTAAGTTTTATCTAGAAGTTTCTAATAAAGCATATCGCCTTAACAAATTCAAATCAAAAGATTAATTGGTGGTTACAGATTGAAGTTTGTTTAATCTAAACAAGATAAGGGGAGTTTCTTTTTAATTTCAAATGGCCAAGATCTTCTCAAAATATCCAATTAATTATCTTTAATAACTAATGATTAAATAAATATGAATGTGAAGATAATATATAACAAATTAGCCGTTGGAAGATTTCAGTATAAGAAAAGAAAGGATTCAAAATGTCATTTACTACTTTGTCGAAAAGTTTTTGTTGGTAAAAAAATTGTGATCGAATGCAACCTTCTGAAAAGTCATAGAAAGTCCTTTAAATACTTCTTCAAAAAGTTGTATAGAAGTAAACATTACAACAATCATCATTTCCTTTTAAGTGAAATTGTTTGAAATTTATGTTTTTATTCTCACTTGCAATTTGAAATTATTATTTTGTTCTTTGAGCGTTGAGACAAGTACATTTGTACTATATAGCTCTGTATTATCCTAGATTGTTAAGAGGCTAGATAGGTAGAGCAAAGTATTGTGAAGTCAATGTTTGACAAATGCTTGTAATCTTTTTATGATTTGATTCAGTGGATCAAGTGGAATGGCACCAGTGAAGTAGATTAGGTCCTTAGTGGTGGAGCTAGAAGAGAGCAATAGGTAGAAGCTCTATAAAATCTTTGCCTAATATTCTCCTAACTTACTCTTTTAATTTTCTTCATTGATTGTTGAATGTTGAATTATTAAATTATCATTGTTCACCATTATAAGTTGTTAAGAGGGGGTAATTTTATTTCTCTTATATTGAAATGTTTTAAAAAATTTAAAGATATCAATTCACACTACCCCCCCACCTCTCCTTATACCCTCTTGATATCTTATTCGGGACCAACAAGTACTGTTGTATATGTGGTGGAGTGGGGCATTTTAGTACAAACTGTTAAGTTCGACATCAAGAGATAGTTTAGAGGCATAAGTTAATGCATTGGGGAATTTCAATAAAGGATGAAGAAATTATAGGCCTTACTTAAACACTTATAGTCTAAGTTAGAGAGATTGTCCTAACTTATTTTGGAGAGGTAACCTATGAGGTAGATTCAATAAAGGTTTTCAAGGACTTAGGATATAAGTTGGCTAGCACTGGTCTCAACCTCCACCTCTACTCACACAAGGTCCAAAGGAAGAATCCCTAATGCAATCATTGAGGAATTTCATTAAAAAAATGTCATTTAAGAATGAATGCCCAAGAGGCTACCTTAAAGAGATGCATCAATGGATGATTCAGTACTATATAAACATGAACAATAAAATCTTTCGACAACTACCTAGTAATACTGAACAAAACCTGAAAGATCAAGATGGATCATCTAGTAGAAGTGGTAAAGATGCTAGTGTAGGAGAAAAGGAGTTGTATTTTTGTGGAAAAAAGGTGTTCAAAGGTGAGTATTTGAGGTTAGGAGACCTTGTTGGGGAGCAAGTTAAACTTAGTGATGAGGAAATGTTTACACCATCAAAGAAGAAGTTAATAGCTAAGCTTGATGGGGATCTTGATGATGAATTAGATGAGGCTTTTGAGGAGGAGGAAATTGAAGAAGAAGCAACTAGTGATGATGATGTATATAATTTGGAGACGAATAGAATAGGGGAAATTAGTAAGGAAGATGATCTTAGTGAAGAGGAAATGGAAGAAGATCCTAATGAATGTGATGACATGGGAATTGATGAATCTAAGTAGAAGAATCTCAAGAAGTTTGAATCTAAAAAGGAAAGTGAAGTGAGTTTAGAAGAGAAGCTAAATGTCAACGACTTCAAGATTATGGACATGGTAATTAGGGAGAAGGGTGCTAGTGATTTCTAGTTTACTCATAAATTACAGGATCCTAGTAGATTCGTTATGCCATGTACCATACTAGACAAGTTTTTCCAAAGAGTACTTTTGGATATTAGAGCATCACATAATAACATGTCAAGGAAAACTATGCAAGAATTAGGACTGGAGAGTTTCATGATGAAAAGCTTGTATTATACCAAAACCATTAATGGAGGATGGACCATATCTTTAGGAGAACCCCATTTCATACTCGTTAGTGTTGGACTATGTGATTTCTAGTTGATTTCATTGTAATGGAAATGAAAGATGAAGATCAATCTCTAGTTTTTGACTGTGTCAGGAGAAATATTAGCTATGAAAGAAAGGGTAGTTATTCTAGAGAGTGGAGAAAGGAGAGTGATGTTCTAAGCCAAGGAATGACTTCAATAGTTGAAGGAAGAAGAATTGGAGCTAGATAAAGAAAAAGATTTTGAGAAAGGTAGTCTTATGAGGAGAGGAGGATTTATGAGAAAGGAGACTTAAGCATAAGCTAGGGAGTTAAAGGACTTAAGCCCTAGAAAGTATGATGGCCCACCATGAATCAATGATAAAAAGCCAAGTTGAAGGCTTGAGAACAAGCACTTGGCAGGAGGCAACTCGACCCACTATCTTTTCTTTTCTTTCTTTTTAAGTTTACGTACAAGTCTTTTCGAAATCTAGAGTTTTTTTTTGTTATGTGTTTTTTATGTTACGTAGGCATATGTAAATAAATAAAAAAAGTGTTGAATCCATCAATCTATAGACACCATCAACAAATCTAGAGGGGAAATTGAAAATTCGAATCACACCAAGGAATTAAGGGAGTGCTATTTTAACTTCCTCTTCTTTGTCTTATTACATGTGCATTGAATTAGGAGACATATACATTTGAATTAAAGTTGGAGGGGGGTAGGGGTAGGAAAGTTAGATATGAATATTGAAGTTGTGTGATTCTGAATGAGATTTACAACTTGATTAGATGCATGATAAGTTATCCCTCATGTGTACCTATAAGATAGTGTTTGTTTGGAAAAGTTGGATCCATTTTTCATTATGCTTAGTGCCTCAATTTTTTAGTGTTTTATCATCAATAGAGTTTGCATAAAAAAAGTAGGAGGAAGTCATTAAGGCCTTATTTTTAGAGAACATGAACATTTTTCAAAACCTTGTAATCAATTCATAGCATCTTTGCTTTGTCTAGTTATGCCTAATTTAGGCATGGTTTAGAGATTTAGAGTTAGAGAAATGATTTCATTAGGAGTTAGTTCTTAGTATTTTTTAAAGTTGACCTATATATATGCATCATTCTTTTGAGAAATCGAGTGGTCTACTAATGTTGTGCAAATTGAAGTAGGTACTAGATTTTACCTAAACGTTCCTTAATCAATGCATAATGGATGTCCAAAAAGAAAATAAGAGTAGAATCAAAAAAGGAAAAATGATGGAAATTGAATGAAATTCATTAAATATCAAAAGTATGACCCCATCGTGAAAGAAAATGTAGTTAAGAAAAGAAAGAAAGTGATAGAAAAAGGAAAAAAAATCCAAAAAGAGAACAACAAGTAAAGCATGAAATTTATTCCAAAAATCGGGGAGGCAAAGTAAGTTACGATTCAATGATCACTCTTTGTTTGCATAGCATTAGCATACTTAAGAAAACGATATGGGAGAAGTATATATATAGGCCAATCAATTAAACACTGAGACCTCTCACTTAGTATGAAATATTAGACTTGACTTCATATTTCATAAGCCTAATTAGATGGGAAGTTAACTTTTCTAGGCATTGATTTCCGAATTAATTACATGGACTTTGATGTGTGTGCATTTGATTTGGCACAAGTGGAACAATTTTAACATCACTTCTAAGGATTTTTGCATCATATCAAGTACATGTAAACTTCGAGCTTTTAATGATATAACATACTCCTAATTATATGTAAGCATTAAGGAAGTGCATGCTTATCCTATCATTTTCTAAAAATTTGATCTTTTTTCATTTGCTTGAGGATAAGTAAGGTTCTAAAGTTGGTGGTGGTGATTGCATCTTAACAAACACAATTTTTTCCTAACTTTAAAACTTGTATTTGTGTAGATATTTAGCAAAAACTTGTAAATTTGCATGAAATTAGATTTTATACACAAAATGGACCAACTTGTGTAAAATTTCTAAAAATACATGAAAAAAGATTAATTCTAAACAAATTTGATTAATTTTGTATCCTATGTGCAAATGTACGAGAGCTATCATGGCCTTTGTAGCCCCTACGATTTGATCAAGGAGGCCAAAATGGAAGGCACTAGTAAGTTTGGCCTATTGATTGATTAGTAACCTTATTACCCACTAATTAGTATGCCTTCAAGCATTAGGAATACAATAGCCTCTTATGTGATCGACCAATGGAGATGATAACTTAACACATAAAAAGTGCAAGGGTAGATTCACTCATTTTGATCGATTGATACTATTTGCACTGATTGATCGATATAAGAAATCAGGGTTAGGGTTCTTTGATTAAAACCTTAATCCTCCATAAACACCACATTTCATAAAATATGGAGGCAACCTAATGTTGACACATGTTTACCAATCGATCGGTAGACTTTCACAATGATCGATCGGTTGCTTAAAATTATACATAGTCACATTTACAATTAGAAATGTGAGCCCCAATTAGTTTTTTTGTATTACTTATTCTAGATTTATGAGCTTATTGTCTGTTTTCATGTCTTATTGACTTGTTTACGATATTTGGCGAATGTTTATATGAGTCATTGAGTTGGAAAAGTATTAATAATGGGTTCTTATAAGTTTGAGATCAAGAGGAGATTAGGTGTTCCCTATTGAATTTACATTACATTATGCAGTTTTAATGGATTAGGATAGGTTATGAGACCGAAAAGAGATTGACCCTCTAATCTCTAGGATTAGAATACTTAATTCATAATAGGAATTAAGTATTTAGCTAATCGTGTAAGGGAGATATTCTGCATAAGTGAGGTGTGCTATCTAGGATCCAATTCAAGTGAATTTTTTCAAAACCCAATTAAAAACCATCTCTAATATCTTAACGACATACTCTCACTGTTACTTTAGAAGCATGTCACAAGCCTATGTCTTTATTAATTGTGTTAGTCGTAGCTTTGTACTCTCATTTAGTATTTCATTTGCAATTCCTAATTCTCTACTTTAACTCTCTTAGATTAGAGTAACAGGTTAGGATCTAGTACTTAATCGAATCCCTTTTCCTTGAGGAATTCAAATTTGTGAATACTCACTAATATTATTACTGTAGACAATTTGGCACACTGGTTGGTTAAGATGACACGGTTTTGAAAATCTCCATTTATGAAAATTGTGTCTTGAAATTTATCATTTTTATCGGTATCTCATGTTGTCTAGTCAATCATATTGCATCATTTGTGGCTACATTAATTTTGAAGGCAATGCATATCTTTAGAAAACTTACAAAATGAGTATCGGGGTCTTCTTTTGGTGAACCTTCAAAATGTAGTTGCTGCTGGACCATTTGAATAATTATCAAGGAGATCATAAACTCATTAGAAGTTATTGTTGACTTTGCTATGTTTGAGTCGTCTCCATTGATGGAGTGTTTAATATAATCAAATAGAGTCTTCGATACTTCCTTATTGTTGGCCATTACTCTAAATTCCTCAAGACACAAAAAAGAGAGAAAATTAGAAGTATTTCAAATAAAAAAATTAATAAGAAAAATAGATGAAAGGGAAATAGTAGAATAACAAAGGCACAAGCTTTCTTAATTCGCAGTCTGCGACAACGGCACCAAAAACTTAATCAATTGGTAAGTGCACCTGTTAAGTTATAATATAGTAAACTAGTAAAGTCTAGGTCATTGATCCTTTGAGGACTGCATATGCTACTTTCTCTCACTTTACTATTCTACTTATGAGGAAATATTAAATTCTAGTCACAAAATAAAATAATTAAACCTTAACAACTAAAGAGAGATAAAATTAAATAGTAATTAATTAATAATACAATGATAAAATAAGAAACCTTAAATAATCATACAAATATCTAGACTTTGTTTCACTAAGAAATTAACATGCAATAATTGAGAAGATTTCTAATTCCTTCCCTATTCTCACTTACCAAGAGAATTCAATTAATGAGTTAATACAAATCGCTTCACTTATTAAATCCCAACTCTAACTACACTCTATCTGAATTGCTTTTGCAATAGAGTATATTAAGATAACATTAAGAATAAGAATTCCCTTTGCAAATATTATACTAAAATCCAAAAGAATCCGATAACTTATCACTAAGATTATAGAAATTCTCTTTAATTGTGGTAGATATAATTATAAACTAGGTCTCGTAACCTCAATGTATAGCATCAAATAATTAGATCGAGACTTTAGAAACAACAAGTTAATCAATGAAAAACTCACAATTAAATTAACAAGAAATAAGAAATTTTAGTATAACAAAACAAAGTGCGCAATTTGCATATTGATTCAAGGATTCGTAGATCTTGATATCTAAAACATATACTATAATCATGCTAAAAAGATAATCTTATAAGAAAATCATAAGACTAAAATGATGATCCTCTATGAATAACAACCTTTTTTCTCCTTTTTGCTCTTTGTTTCCTCTTTGAATGAGTATCTAATTTCCTATTTCTAAAGATCTAGAAAAATAACTCAAATATCGAAGTTTTTAAATAATATGATATGACCATACCCCAAGAACATGGGTATGAACATAGGCGTGATTCTTGAGAGTAATTATTAAGCCTATTATTGCAATGTTTCTTTAAGAAACTCACGAAATTTTTGTTGAAGGGATCACAACCAAGGAATAAGGGCATGTTCTCAACCATGATCCTCTTTAGATGTTGATCTTCAACAAGATTTTCTTCATAAACTCGATATTTTTGATAGGTTCTTCAAAATAAGTGAAATTCTTCTCAAACTCGAATAATCTTCATTCTTTTCACTTTAATAACTCTTCCAAGCTTATCAACTAATCACTCATATAAGTATCAAAATTATTAAAATCCACATCAAAATAGAAGAAAATCACTTTAAAATACAATAACAAACATATGTAAATTCACATACATCAAGGTGTTAAACATCATTTCATTCCTAGCCTCTACCATAATATTTTTCAAAAGAAGATTGTGAACTTTGAATCTGATCTGAAATAATGCTATTGGGGACTCTACGAAGTCACATGATCTCTAGCACAAAAAGGTTAGCAATATGCAGAGCATCATAGGTCTTTTGGTAGGGAACAAAGTGGACCATCTTACTAAACCATTTTACCAACACCACAATAGAAACATGTTTTCTAGCCACCTATGGTAGTTTAAGTACAAAGTCTATGTCAAGTTAGTACACAATTGGCTAGGTATCGATAGGGGTGTGCACTCCTCATAGGGCTCTTTTTCCCCTTAGCCTTCTCACATACACCTTTCAAGTACTCAATGGATGTCCTTCATTATCCTTAGCCATAAGAAATACTCTTTCAATAGTTCATAAGTTCTTTTCTCCTCGAAATGGCTTGCTGGGTCTCCAATGTGAACTTTATGAACTAATAGCTCATGTACCAAGCTGTTTGTAATATGCAAGTGGCACCTCTTATATTAGATACTTATTTGCTTGGTAGTATATATCAACAATTAAGCCATCCTTAAACTTCACCACAATTTGGCTTAAATACTCATCTTATTTACAAAAACTTAGCAAGTAACCTAAATCTAAGTACCTTTACATGTAGTTGTGTAATAAGTATATGCCATCTCAATGAGGCCATCGATAATAGAGTTTGCACTTCCCTTTTTTCACTTAATCTTGTATGAGAAGGTATTAAAGAACTCGACCCACTTCACTTGCCATCATGAGAGCTTCTATCATCCTTAAAGATACTTCAAAGACTCATGATCAGTAGAAATTATAAACTAATGAGGTAGAAAGTAAGGTTACCACATGGCGAGAGCTTAGCAAGGGAGTAGATGTAAACCTCATGAATCTAGCTTCTTAAGTATAGAATCAAACGCCCAAACTGTAGATAATTTCGTAAAGTCAATAGAGTTAGTGAGATTTAAAACCGATTAAAATCTCAATTCAAAACTTAAAGCGAATATGAAAAATCTTAAATTATCAATTGAACCTCTAATCGTATACAAAGACCCTAAGACCTTAAATATATCTAACTACAAAAGTTAACCTCGAACCTCATCAAAACTGTAAGATAACAATTGAAGACTTAATCGCATATGAATATATTAAACCCTAAATATGTAAAAACACTAGAGATTGTACTTGGAAGTAATAAAAACTCTAAAACTATTATTTTAAGGATATAAAAGCATTAATCCACCATAATTTATCCTAAAACCCTAAGTGATAATATATCCTCCATATTTTGCCATTTTATTAGTAAACGACTAAAGATAACTTTCAATCATGCATAAATATTTAAAATACCTAAGTAATCCCTTAGAAACTAGGATATTGCATCCTATATCACATTCATCTTCTAATTAGATAACTAGGTTAGTATTACATAGAGTTAAGAGTTTAGTGATACTTATGTTACATGTAGTCAACATTAACACCCTAAATGACACTTTTCATAAAGAATTATACTAAGTAGCTTATCAAATGATGTTTATAGGATATAAATACTTAGAGAAAGATCTCATTACCTATTTTTACTAATCATTTCAACAAACCCTACATTTCCTTTCATTTTCTTAATTTTCTTCTCAATTCCATCCCTTTTCCCTTAGGACCCCACTTGTTTTCCTTTTCCAAAGCACAAAACCAAGACCTGTCCTTCCTTCCAACCGTGACTTCCCCTTTCCCTTTCACCTTTCTTCATTTTCAAACTTTGCAACTATATTTCAAGGAGAAAACAAAGGTATGTTCTTATGTATTGCCCCATATTATTTTATAGTAAGATGAATAGGTAAGTTAGTTTAAGTAGTTTATATGTTGTGGAAGGCTTAAAGTTTCAAGCTTCATGTTTAGAAGTGTAGGATAGCCTTAGCATATGGAAGAAGATGCATGTATATGTCTTTATGTATATGTACATAAGGGTATACTAGAGAAATACATGTATAAAGCCCTCTATACATAAGTATCCATTATGTACATACCTAAAATAAAGCGTATACTAACTATATATACATATACCATGCTAAATACACCCTTAAAATGCAAAAAGAATGAAATTAAAGATGCCTTCTTAAGAGGAAATTTAAGCATACGAAATTTGTATAAAAATATGTATGTGACCGTATATATAAATGGGTATATTATAAGTATAAATACAGTATAAGTATAAGTATATGTATGAGTACATAAGTATACATATTAGTATGTTAGAAGTATAGGTAGGTATATAACATATGTATATGTATGAGTACATAAGGATATACATATATTTATATGTAAAGAATAATTACATAAGCCATGACATCATCAAATGATTACATAAGCCATGACATTATCAAAAGATTACATAAGCCATAACATAAGCAAATGATGACATAAGCAGATGTCACTAGCATAAGTTTGTAAATAATAAATTATAAGATTACATAAGAATATAACATATATGTGTATACGTGTACTTAGGAGTTGAAGATCCCTTAAACCCTAATACACTTCCTAAATTGAATTAAACTTAATTAAGTACATAAATTAGTAATACTCATGTAAAATTTTCTAAGTGCAAGAATCTAATAGCTAATTAAATCATTAAGTACTAAAATATGATATAAACATAAGCAATAAGAATAATTAAACTTCAATAAGATAAAATTTCAATAAATTTAGCCCATATCGTAAAACATGGGTCTTAATGTCTAAAACGGATATTACCATGTGAAAATGTGTCCGAAAAACATGAAAAACAACTATAAGTTCGCAGATATCAGAATTAGAATGAAAAATTTACTAAATACATAGAGGAAGTCTCATAACTTACTAATATAAGAAAATAGTTATTATTAATCTCATTGAGTATGGTAACCCTATACACATTATACATGGGTTATATTGGGGGAAACTAGATAAAATACAATAGACTTTCAATTAACTAAGGAGTTTAACTTCTCATAATGCTTATAAGTTTTAATATTTCTATTTAGGCATTCAATATCGAGTTTTGGAAACCTTAAAGGCTTGAAGAATGAGCAATAATCTAGGTGAGAGAGTTCTAACGACCTGTTACTTGCTTATGTGTGTTACTTGTATGAGGTTTTGCTACTTGCTGTTACTTGTATATCTGAATGACTGCTTTGCTTATTTGCTATCATCTGTATGATCAACTTTTTAAATTGACAAATATAAGTATTAGACCAAAATAATCAATTATACTCGCCGCATGTCTATGATTCGGTAAAGGTATGAATGGAGAGTGCTAACTTTGCAAAAATCTTGAAAAAAGTGTTTTTGGAAAAAGCTTTTCTATTCTTAAAAATATTTTTTTATGATCTTTATAAGAGCTCGTAGAGCCACAAATAATATTTTAGTATTCAGGCAAAGCTAGCATGAGATCTCTAATTAATAGCGAGAAGACTCGCTTTATTGTACTTGTAAGGCCTTGGATAATTTTGGTTACAAGAGGACTTGTATGTTTGTGCTCGAGGGGCCTTGGATGGTAGATGATCCTAGTTTAGGATCCACCTATTTGGATTGGAACTTTTTTCTCAACTAGGATAATGGTCGAGTGTTACCTAGAGGGGTGGTGTCCTTAGGTAGCCTCATGTAGGTAAGCTGAGGTACCCTGTGCAAGTATGTATAAGGGATAATCGAAGTGTAGATGACGTAATTCTATACCTTCTATAGTTTCGAACTCCTATGGATGTGTTACTTGCATTCATCATGCTTGCATTCATTTTGTATGTAGATAGCTTGCTTGCATAAGTAATAATAATGTATGATAACTTGCTTGAACGGTAGTGGTGAGGGACGAATTTACTGAGTTGTTTCATGCTCAGTCCCCCTTAGTTTCGTTTACAGGTTTACTTATGATGGGATTGGGATATGTCTCGAGTATTGAGTACGAGATGAAGATATGTATACTAGTATTAGAAGTAGCTGAGTACTCTTTAGATGATACATAAACATCATTTGTAGAAAATTTTTATATGTTAGAACTTACTATGATTTAATTTGTCTTGTATTTTTTTTTGTAATGTTAGTATATCCTGTCTTATTATTTGGTAGGGGATACCGATTCTCTGTGGTACCGAGTAATTGTGGGATATCAGATATCTATAGTTATTTATATTTATATGTTACGTTATGTTACAATAAATTAATTACTTGAAAATCAGTAATTTTAGTGATTTATTATATAGAGTGTTGTAATCTCTGACTTGTAAAGCGGTTTTCATATTAGAGGTGTATACATGTTATGAAAATTTTAGGTAATCTTACTAGGCCCCCTTTAGGGTCCTAACAATAGGCCTCCTTCTCATATACATAATAATTCAAGGCAGCATCGATGAGTTTCTCACTAAAGTAGGCAAGTTGACTCTCTTACATGAGCATGACTTCGATCCCAACTCTTAAGGCATAGCACTCAAGCTCAAGGATATTATTGAAGCTAAGTAATGCTAGGATAGGAGTAGTTCTCAATCACTTCTTGACTTCTTTGAAGCTCTTTTGAGATTAGTCAAGCCAATTAACCTCTTGCGACTTCTTAGTTAGCTTGGTTAGTAGGGATACTATAGTGTTGAAGTTGCAAATAAATTGCTTATAAAAAGATGTATGCCTATGAAAGCCTTTGATTTTAGCCACACCCTATAAGGTTAGCCAGTTAACCGTTGTATTGATTGTCTCTTCCTCAAGATAGACTCCATCCTTCCTAACTACAAACTTGAGGAATACCACTTTGGGCACATAGAAGGTATACTTCTTTAAGTTGCAATACAACATTTTAGCTTACTACACTTCCCTAAGGTGCTTAACATGTTAAGATAGACTTTTATTATAGACCATGCCATCAAAGTAGTTCATAATGCATATGCCGATCTATTTATGTTGTACATGATTCATGATTCTCATGAATGTGCTTAATGCATTGGTTAACCCAAATGGCATGACCATCCACTTATAAAGTCTTTATCAAGTTTTAAAGGCAGTCTTCTATTCATCCTACCCCTTTATATGTATCTATTGATAACCATTCTTCAAGTCTATATTTTAGAAGATTTGGGTACAATATAGCTTGTCTAGTACACTTCACTGTAATCTTCTTGACAGCTTAGCTATCCATGTACATTCTCCATAAGCTATCATCTTAAGCATAAGTAAGGCAAGGATAATACACGGGTTGGTACTCTCTCTTACAAACCCCTTCTTAATTAGCTTATCCATTGTCCATTTAAGCACTTTGGCTTTTTCGAGATTCATATGGTTGAAAATCTATGGTGTGCTCAATGGTATACAAGGGCAGTAACCCCTTCGGTAGTTCATTAGAAAATGTGTTGACATACTTATCCAATCAGCTTCTAATCACAACTAGGGTTAACTTTAGGTTTGAGACCTTCATTAGTTGCTTGAGAACAAGCAAGTAGATGAGATTAGCATTCTTAACAGCTAGCTCCAAAACTTCCTTATTCATGTATGTAGTCTTCTTTTATGCTCGATGGAGGTTGGCTAAGCTTCATAGACTTACTTGTAATATCTTAAGATTTTGAGCTAATTCAATAGCCTTAAGATTCAAGCTCCTAAATTTAGAGCGCTGAATTATGATACCTGTTTAATTTAAAACTTCACAGTTAAGTTAAAAAAGTTAGATAAAGTAATTCAAATAAAGTCAATTTTTCAAAATAAGCTATATAAACATATTAATTTAAGAAACACGTCAATTTATCAATAAAGTCGATAATTGTAAAATTCAAGCTTTTAGATATAGCGAGATATTAGAGAATAGTTAATTAACTTTCAAAAATAATAAATGAAATTGAATTATACATAATATACATATATTACATGTGATATACATTATATGTATTAATACATATATTAAATAGGGCTCCAAACATTGTTTACAATATTTTGGGAACCTGAAAACACAAGACAATAATTATAGAAAATTCAAAAAATTAAAAAATAAAAATAAAAATAGAACAAGAGATAACGTTAGAATAAGTTTAGGGTCGTTTGTGTAGCAAACTACAACTTGACTTGGAATGTCTTGGAGGTCCAATAAATGGTGGCTGGAGAAGCTCTTCCTATCAAGTATAGCAGCCAAGTAATGGTCGGAAGCAGCCAGTTCAGGTGAACCAAAATTCCACCTGTAACTTATTTAATTTTGTAAAAATATCAAATGCTGTTGAGTAATTATGAATTTTGGTTTTCTAGGATTATTTTAGGTTTAGATTAATCTAGTAATTTTATTTTAATTAAATAATTATTGTAAATATTTGTTCCTTAAGAAAATGCCCTATTTGGGTGAAAATTAAACTAATTTTTATAAATATTAGCTAATATTGTTTCAAGCTTAATTTTTGTATATACTACACCTAATATATATATATTTAATTATGGTAATAATAATTTTCAAAATTAATCATGTTTACTATTTTTTATAGTTATTTTGAATAAAACTACCAATTTTACCGAATTGTTGAAATAATTAGTTTTTAATAAAATTAATGAATCGGCCTTACATGTTTAGACTTATATATGTTTATAGTGATATTTTTAATATTTAAATTTTATCTCACACATAAATTTGTTTATTTTCCCTAATTTTTTGCAATTTCGAGCTAAAACCACTATTTTCGTAAAAATAAATAATAACTAGTTTAGTATAATTTATGGTCGATAATTAAACTAAATATTTTTGTAAGTCTATAAGACTTTTTATGGAATTATTCGGGCTCATATACTATTTATTATGTATTTTCATGATATAAACCTATATATTAGCCTAATATATGATATAGTAACTAGTCTTAGTAAGATATTTGTTGAATTTGTAAGATAATGATATTTTAGGAACATAATAGGTGCTATTAAATTTGGGAAATATGGAATTTTAGGATTTTTAATTTTGATTTAGGGTTTATTTGGGTTAATTACGAAGTTATAATAACATATGGTCAAATCGGTAATATAAAAGGATATTTTTGGACATTTGGCAATATTGATAAGTCTTGATTCTTAAGATATATCAATAGTACTCAAAATAACATTTGTGAAAATATAAAGTTTACTAAATCCGGATAAAAATTGAGCAAGATATGGTCAAATAAAGTTTAAAAACACAGAAATGAAAGCTTATAACAGTCCGTATTCAACCCATACTTAATTTGAAGAATATGTTATATTTTCATAGGTGTAATAAGTAAGGAAGGACCACATGGCAAAGTTTAGGATTTTGTGCTATTATTACTAAGTCAAATGTTGACCAAAGTCAACTCTTTAAAATTAAATGTTATTTGTGTGTACATAATGAGGTAATTAAGAAAAATTTAAGAGAAAAATTAAGGAATTGAAGGCAAATTTGACCAAAGTCAAAAGGTTGACCATGTCAACATATTGAAAAGTCAACATATGTGTCATTTTTATCTAGAGTTTTCTTCTCTTTTCTTTTGATTTTTTTTTCCTTTCTTTTGACCCTTTTGCTGTCTACTTCATGAATGAATCTAGACCCTACTTATTTCATGTGTAAAACACAAATTAAGACAACATAAACCCCTTTTCCCCTTCCATTTCAAACCATGAACTCCCCTTTGCTTTGTCATCTTCAACTTTTCCAATTTCACTTTCATAAATCTACTTACCAAACAAACTAATAACACATATATACTAGCTTTCCTTTTCATATTATAAGAGAAAGGTTTGTTATTATATAATTTCTTATCTTATTTAGTAGTTAGATGTATAGGTTAGGTTAGTGTAGGAAGTTTATGTGATATGTACATATATGTTGTTGAAGGAATAAAGTTCCAATTTTTTAGCTTAAAAGTGTAGGAATCCTTAAATAATTGGAAGAAGAACACATGTATATATGCTTAAGTATGTGTATATAAGAGTATACTTGATAAATACGTGTATGAGGCCTCTTATACATAAGTGCCCATTATGTACATAACCAAAAAAGAGGTATATACTAACTATACATACATATACCTTGCTAAATACACCCTTAAAATGAAATTAGGTTCAATTGAATAAAAACTGATAGTAATCTAAGTAAAATTATGTAGATAGATATTTAGAACCATTAGTTAATTCAATTACTTATTATCCCTATTATCTCATAATGATCAGGTGATCCCGATAAGGGCGAAGATCTTTCGATCAATTATTATGACTAGAGCGAGTCATCATAGTCAAGTGAGTACTCCTAATGACTTTATACTTATTTGTGTTTATAGTTAGTACACTTAAATTGAATATTAATAACTTGATGCATAGGATTTCAGGATATGCATGTGCTTGATATTGATTGATTACTGTGAGAAATATTGTTAAATACAATAATTGATTATTTAATTGTATAATTGATTGTTACATGATTTAGATGGTTTGTTGATATTGATTGATCTCCTTATAGTTTGACTTAATTATGTTTGGCTTAACTTAAATTAAAATGGTCATGCATTATCTATGCCTTGCATTACTTATTCCAACCATCACTTCACGCGAAGGTAAAGAGAGGCTTTTTGGGAGGTTGTTTATATTCATTAAAGTGTACGAGCTTACTAGGCGATGGAGATGCCAATCGTATAGCTGAGGGTCAAGTCTAGAGATCTCCATTGTAAGGTGTGAGTATGGACTATGGGAGCTGCCTCACTAATAAGCCTGGGATTTTGTGTACTACTGAATTTTTAGAAATGGAAATGTATTTTGTGAAATACGAAATTCAAAATTATGATTAAAAGCCCAGGTGTTAGAGCCCAGTCGTAATTAGTACCGATGTATCTCTAACCCTTATCTCAGAAGGCGTTAAAATCTAATATTATATGCAGCACTAGTTAACTGCATATATTGTTTAGCATACTACGTGTGCATGTATTCATATGGTTGTAACAATTTGTTTGATAACTTGTTTGCCAGTATGGTATGAGGGAAAAACTCACTAAGCTCTTGTAGCTTACCTCCCAATTGTTTTTTTTTTTTTTTTTTTTTTGCAGGTATTAGATATTTGAGCGTAGGTTAAGAGCCAAGCGTTGAATCCAAGTGATGAGATGTTATAGAGGTTAAAATTAGAGAGAAGTTATTTAGTTCATGTGAAACTTTAAATATAAATACCACTTATATACTTAGATTTTTCAACCTTATTAAGTTTGAATTTTAAGTTTATATTATTTGATCTTATCATTTGGTAGGGGATACCGATTCTCTACGATTCTAAGGAACTGCAA
The DNA here is from genome assembly GCA_024138005.1 of Lumnitzera racemosa. Taxonomy (NCBI): domain Eukaryota; kingdom Viridiplantae; phylum Streptophyta; class Magnoliopsida; order Myrtales; family Combretaceae; genus Lumnitzera; species Lumnitzera racemosa. The sequence goes on along the minus strand of JAMXBC010000012.1, from coordinate 38,728,815 downwards.
GATATCAGACATCCATAGTTATTTATCTTTATATGTTATAACAAATTAATTACTTAAAAATCAATAATCTTAGTGATTTATCATTTAAAGTCTTGCAATCTCTGACTTAAAAGACGGTTTTCATATCATAGGTGTACACATGACATGAAAAATTTTAGGTAATCCTACTAGGCCTCTTTTAAGGTCCTAACACCAATACTAAGGAGGAATATATATACTGAGAGTATGAGTCAGAGTCAACGACTTTTGTAAGTAACCTATACTAAGTTCAGAATCCTACTATTGTGAAGTTGACAAAGGAAAAAGCCGATTCATGTTTTGATGTAAATATTATATTGTACACATAAGTTGTAATATAATATCCAGTTGAACTCTAATGTAGCAACTCCTTTATCATGTAAACAATGTTATCTTTTGATAAATGAGTAAGTTGAGTTAAGTTTTCAATAGGTATTCTTGTATGATGATACATTTCGTGCTAAGCTAGGATGTGACATTACTAAGGCGTCATGGGGCATAGAATAACCCTCTTTCCCTCCTTTTATAATGAATAAGTATTCTTGTACCCATTATACAACACTTGCTTATCAAACATCTAAGGTCAGTCAAGCAACATGTAGAATGCATACATTGGCAACACATAACAAAAAATCTTACCTTTGTAGCTATCCTTAATGGAGATCAGAAACTTAGATTGTTGCATTATGGGTAAGGGGTATGGTTAGCAACTTCAATTGAGTAACTAGGTTGGATGAGGCCATGTTAATACAACTTCCACCATCTATGATCACTGTACGTGGGTTTCCTTTTACTCAGCACTTATATATTCTCTCTATGCATCTCTTCTTCTATCGGAGCTATACTAAGTGCTTATAGATTATGTTTAGGAATTTCCTCTTTTAGTACATATGACAACCTTTTCATCTTTGTGAAATTCCTCAAGGACTCCCCTAATCTCTTCTTCCTTCTCTTTAACCCTATCTTCCACTAACTCTTCTTTATGGTCACTTTTCGATTCATATCCCCTTACTACTATCACCCTTTTGTTCAAACATTGGGAAGCTATATAGCTAAAGCTAAGGCACTTAAAGCACTTAAATCTCTTGTATCTTTCATCTTGAGCTTTGTCCAGTCTCCTTCTTAAGTTTGGGTTTAGCAGCTATAACCTTCCCTCGTAAGTCAACTTAAGGTTCATCTCTATTGTAGCTTGAAGCTTAGGAATTTTTTGACATAGAGCCTCAGGCCTCCTTGAATAGGTCAATTAAAAGAGGGAATAAGTTAGAATGGAGTGTATTGATCCTAGTGAATATTCACAAGGAAGGGGTGAGGGGGGTGGGCAGTAGGGGTTTAAATTGATTATTGTTGAATTTAAAGATTTATTTGATTTTTACTTCTTGATGTTCAAGATTAATAACTTGTACTAAACTTGTTCTTAATTCCTAACATATAAAAAATATTAATGAATTTAGATTAGAGATTTGTGTAAAAAAACCAACCAAACACTTAGCAATTTGGTCTTTCCAATAAGTTATCTATTCAATTAACTTTACCAACTTCTGACCCTAAACTTAGTGACGTGTTGACGATTATGATAAATCATTTAATGCACAAATATTCAAGCAATATATTACATAAATAGTAAATAAATTGAAAATAACTAAAAAAGTATAGAGATTAGAAAATCAAGTAAGCATATATAGTGGTGTTACCTTATACGTCAGTTTACTCTTTTGGCTTATGGCCAAAGATATAATTATCTATATTGTACTTTCTACTATTTGAAAAAAACCTTTGCACAAAGCTCAATGGTTCCTACAATCTTACTTTACCTCTAAGTAGCAAGTCTACAAAATCTTCCTCCTAAGTTCTCTTAAGTAGTTACGCTCAAATTTTTAAAGAGATTAGTAATTCCTTTGAGGAGAGGATTAAAATGGATTTTGTAAACCCCATAAATTTAGCTATTTAAGAGTAAGATTGAGCTTTAATACTATAGATGACTTGAAGAGTCATTAAAGTCGAGCAAGATAAAAATGTAATAAATAATAAATTTGAATATATTATAAGTAGTAAAAACCTTAGAAATTAATTAAAACCTTAAATCGTATACTAAAACCCTAAAATTGCTTTAAGCACCATTAACCAAAATTGAACCCGAATTTGATCAAAACCTTGAAATTATAAATATAAACCTATAAAATAGTTAAATATTACTCAATAGTGATATAAATGTAGTCGATTACAAATTCTCGACTAAATCGCCTATTCACGTGAAATTATAACGAAATCGCTATAATAACTTGTAAAAATTTTAATTGTACTAGGTACCAATTAAATTGATAAAATTTTACAAAAATTTAAAAATTAATTTATGATGAGAATTGTTATGATTTTTATGTTTCAAAAAATTATATATATTTATTATTAATTTTTATTTTTCTTCTCATTCTTTTTCAATTTATCTCTTTTCTCTCTTTTCTTCTTTTTCCCCTTGTTACACGTCCTAGAACCACAACAAAAATCAACAGCCTATGTGACTAAATTAAAGTGCCAAGTGTTGAGCTTAAATAAAAGAAAAAGATTGCATATGATTAACTTTATCCTATGCTTATAAATGTATAGATTAGGATAAGATTTTTTTTTTTTTTTTTTTTGTTTTGCCCTTTTAACTTGCTAATCATGTAAACAAAATGGGAGATATAAAACTCTGGAAATCAAAGTTTGCAAACAAAACCGAAAACAAAAGAAAAAAAAAATTCTAGAAGCAAAAACCGTAAGGGAAAGAAAGGAAAAGAAGAAAGAAAAGAAGAAGGAAAGAAGAAGGAAAAGAAGAAGGAAGAATTAAAATAAATAGGTAAGTAAATTATTTTCTAGTATAGATGTATATTATATAGTATATACATGTATAAATGAAGTATTTGTATAGTATTTTTTTAAATATAACATTACTAATACATGTATATATGTGAACAAATACATAAATTGAATTATATATGCATGTATTAGGCTATGTATGTATTCATGTATGTATATAAGTATATTATGTATTTTTTTAGGAATACATATAATTAGTATTAAGCATTTTCATTAAATAACTATAGTATATATATACATAATTGGACCGTAAACTATATATATACGCATATACATGTATAATTATTTATATATATATATGTATAGTCGTATAGTATATATGTAGTGGTGTATTTTTATAAGTATGTATATAAGACATATATATATATATATAATATAGAGTATATGCCTTGTGGTATACGACATATACCATATACTACATATGTAACATTTAATATACATAGTTTACAACAAATACTATATAAATATATATAATATGTAGTATATCTTATTATATGTATACAATATAGTACATATATAGTATATCGAATATATATTGGCATATATGATACCTAAAATTTACTAAATTCATGAATATGTAAGGTATAGATATATATATATATATATATGTATGTACATAATACCGTAAATTAAGAGCTTTTCAATAAGGTAAAATTATAAATTTATAAAATATATTATAAGTCTATATATATACATATATGTATAATAAAAATAATAGTGGCAATAATAATAATAATAATCATAACAAAGCTAAAATCTCAAAAATAGGAAAAAATATGCTTAAAATATTAAAAATATTAATTATATGGTTTAAATAATTATTAAATCCTAAATATATTAAGAAAAAGCTAAAATTAGTATTTTATAATTTTTAAACTAAAATAATAAAATTTTTGATATTTTTATATCACAATTTAAATTGCGAGTCACAACGTCCAAGATGAACCTCGTTATGAGAAAATACGCTCGAAAACGATTAAAATAAACTATAAGTTTACGACGATCCGAGCTAAAACGAAAAAATTATACGTGATTCGATAAAAAGCTTGAATCGACGATTTTGCATAAATCAATAACTGATTTAAGAAAATAGTACGATTTAGCATACCGTTAAATGTGAAATAATTGATTATTGCATTATTTGAATGATTTGTTGATAATGCTTGACGACCTCATAAATTGACTTAATCATATTCAACCTAACTAAAATTAAACGGTTCATACATAAAGCATGAACATTACATATAATGTTCCGACTGTCACCTCACGTGGTTGGTAATGAAGGGCGTTAGAGGGATGGATTCCCATATGATTTGATTAGTACAATGTAGGAGCATTGGTACAACAAGACCTTACTTTGGGCTCGTGGGTTCTATTGGTACCGGAGACGCTAACTGTAGGTGGCTGGTGGTCGCGTCTAGAGACCACCATTATAGGTTGTAAGCGTGGATTGTGGGAGCCTGCTCATCGCTAGACCTAAATATCTGTATACTATTGACTAATGAAAGTAGAAACCTATTTAGTGAAATAGGGAATTGATATTATATATATATATATATATAATGATATAAGGTTAAAAACCCAGGTGTTAGAGCTCGGTTGTGATTGGTGCCAATGTATCTCCAACCCTTACTTTGGAGGGCATTAAATCCGATGTTATATGTAGTATCGGTCAACTACATATATACTGTTTGGCATACTACTTATTCATGCATTCATATGTTTGGTAATAAACTATTTGATAACTTGATTGCTGGAATAGTATGAGGGTTAACTCACTAAGCTCTTGTAGTTTACTTCTCAATAGTTTTCTCTTGCAGGTTGCCAAATGATTGGGCATGGGTTAAGAACCGAGAGTTAAGTGCCAACGTTGAGATGCATAGAAGTTAGACTCCGAGGACAAACTATATGGTTCATTTGAATTATTATATATATATAGTTATTAATACTACATTTAAATTTTGTGACTTTAGTAAGTTTGAGCTTTAAAACTTTACTACCTAATCTTATTATTTGGTAGGGGATATCGATTCTCTACGGTTCTATTGGACTGTGGCTTGTCGGATATCCATAGTTACATATATATGATCGTAAGTTAAGTAAATAAATAAAAACTTTAGTGACTAATTATTTAGAATCTTGCAATCTCTGACTTACAAGATGATTTTCAAATCATGGGTGCACACATGATATAAAAATTTTAGGCAATCCTACTAAACCTCCTTTAGGGTTATGACAGATTTTCTCAAACTTGCATACAGTTGCTCAATAATAAAAATTCTCGAGCTATTATCTTTTCTTTTAGATCAAATAAACATGTGTAAGCTTAACTAAAAAATATTGTACCTTGAAAACTTATGTAGCTCTTAAACTTTCCCTTTTTTTTCCCTTTTCTTGCTTTCTCTCCCTTGCTTCTTTGTTCACTTCATCCTTAAATAGTTGTGGCTTTAATATTCAAGTGTTCTCAATAATTTATTGACTATTGTGTAGCCATTGCTTCTTCAAATCTTTATGATCTTCTTTCTTTGCTACCATAGTAGATACTCTAATCTCATGTGATACTTTCCTTATAGTTGCTTCATATACTTACAAGCTTTCATTAGTCCATTGTGTCACATGCTTCTATAAACTTCATAAGTATTGCTTCTATGTCCCTTGTATTAACCAAATACATTACCCAAATGTATCTTTATAGTGCTTGGTCTTAACCTATAAATAGATTCTTTTCTTTTCTCATAACATGCTTTTGATTGTGTTTTGCTTCTAAAACTGTCTTTTATGCTTTTGATATATGGTCCTATTTAGTTTGGCTCTTTTGGTCAGTCTTGTCTCTTAACCAATTCTTTTCTTTTCTTGCTTCATCTTTGAAAAATGATGTAGCTATATCTTGTGCTTCTAATTCGTATTGATGAAGACATGTGTTTTTCTTTTCTTTTCATCTTTGGTTTGATTAGCCTTTGATGGTAGTTGATTTCTAATTCAATGTTAGTTGATTTCTAATTCAATGTCTACTGCTAATACTTATGATTCTTTAAATAATTTTTGTCCTTGTCAACTTTTTATCATTTCATTCTTGCTCTTTCTCAAGTACCTTCCAAAATATAATTCCTTATACTGTACATTAGGTACTTGATTAGCAATAACAAAATACCTTTCATTGATATTAATATATATTTTATTATCATCAAAATTCGTTTTATTGGGTTTATCACTATAAATACTTTTCATTTAGGTTTTTACTCTAACAATCTCTCCTCTTTTGATGATGATAATGTATTTGGTCTTTAATTTAGTTCAACTTATACTCAGATAGTAGTTTTTTTTTTCTTCCAACAGGTTATCTCTCTCATATTGTTAAATTTTCTTTTCATAAATTGTACTAATATATAATGTTACCTTCCCCTATATGTGTACTAGCAAATTTTTTTTATTTCTCCCTCTGTATCTCATTTTTGCTAAAACTCTCTTTTGTTTTTCGTATATCATTTTTTGTAAGATAAATTGCGACTATACTCATATGATTTTTCATATTAGACCATCCATCAATTTTGGATCATTCATCAAATGTATTAGATTAGGATATTCATTCGAACATAATTTTCATATGAGGTTCTAATATAGTTCTTACAAGGAATTTATCAAATATTACGCTTAAATCTGAAAGCATAAATGTTTCAAGCTATATTCTTAGAATCATTGTGATGATATTTTCATACATAATTGATTAATAGTAGTTCAAATCATTGTTTCAATCCCTTCGAGACTTTTTCTTTCCTTCAATTCAAACCAAGGAACATATATTTAAATATTCTTAGAATTGATTTTTTCAAAATCATTTCTCATGCATATAGCTAACATTTCAAGCATGTCAAAATTATAGATTCTAGAAACTTATATTCCTATATAAAAATGCCAGTTGTAATATAAATGCTCCCCCTATCTTATTGAATTGTAAGAGTTCTTTCTACATAAACTACTTAAAACAACATATAGTGACTTTCATTTGAAGTGTATTCAATTATCTAGCACTTATATTTCCAAGTTGTTTTCAAGAAGCTCTATGGAATGTTTAAGTTCACGGAAATTTGTCTTAATGTTTCCTAAGAATTTTCTAGTCTTAAGTCTTCCTCTAATATTCACATTGAGATCTTCCTATAAGTCGTGCATTTCTCTTGTCATTGTGCTCATCTTCTTTCTTTTCTTTTATGCACATTCTTTCAATACTTTTGTATAATTCCTTTGAAATGATCTCTTTAGTACATTGATTATTAAACATGCCCTACCCCCCAATTATTAACTTAGACTAACAAAAAAAATGCAAATATGGCTGCAATAAATTTCTAATGGCCTTATATACTTACTAATTAGGAGAACATGCCTTAAAAGGGAATAGACTAAAAGAATATAGCTAGAAGCAAAAAAATTTGAAAGTATCATTTGGGCATAAAAGGAATGATAAGAGAAGAAGCTTCATTAGATAATATCCAAGATTACTCTATTAGAATGTGTGGCTCTTTGGCATTAGTAAGGCAACTAACAAAAGCAAACAGAGAAGTATGGTCTTCGCATCCTAAGCTCGTTAGGGATAAATCCTAAATCAAGTTAATAGAGGCATTGGACAGTTAGGATGCAAGATAGGTAAGATGATAGGAGGACTTAAGTTATAATTGGATCTCCATGTAATTCGGGAAGAATTCTTAGCATGGGCTCAATAGCTCATATGATAATGAGGTAGCTTAGTGAATGATGTAAGGGAAGTCTCGAGCATAAACCAACTCATCTTTAGCCACATGCTTATTAAGAACTCTAGTGGTATAGCTCTGGAACCCTCGTAATCATCCTTAGGTGATTAAGGTAGAGTTTGGCAAGGTCTCACTAGAGGTTGGTTGAGTTAGCGATGTTGTTAGTGATGGGGCTAGGTCAAGTCAGTAGAAGAGTAGGTTAGATCCCCATTAATTAGGCTATAAGGTTTTTGGGGGGTGTTTTGACATAGCTACTCCGATGCTTAAGTTAATAAGGGCGATTAAGATGGAGAAAATACATATAGAGGGGTTAAAAGTATGCAATGAATGAAAAAGATCCTTTACTAGAGGGCTTCTTGCCTTATTCATAGCATATGAGATTGAGTTATTTCTAGAAGGGGATTAATATCCTAAGATTTTTTTTTTTTATTTGGTAGGATTCATATGTTTGATAGCTTGACTTTCCTTATTTACTAATTATTCCTATGTGATCCTTCTTTAAGTGCTTAAACCGAGCTTAATTAACTTGGGTCGAAAGGCCTAGGCTTGCAAGAGTTTCAAGGTCTTCATTCTTTCTAGGTTGGGCTCATGTTAGTAACTCAATACTATCTCTAGTAAGGATAGTAGAGTTCTTAGGTACTTGAACTATGCCTTACTAAGGGTGGCATAACTGATAGGAACTTAGAGAAGGCGTAAAGAGGTCAAATTGGGCTATGGAGCTCGGCCCAAGTCTTGTTAGGTTAGTTTGGGCCTAGAGGCCCATGTCTAAAATAGTCTATCAATAAATATGATATTTTTTCTTTAGAGGTTGCTTATTCTTAAACCCAATCTTCTTTTCATATTCATTTTATATTTCTAGAGTTTTTAATATAATGAGCATTGAAATTATGCCTAATCTTCAAACAATAATAGCAATAAAGCGGAACATCCTAAAAAACCATAACTTAGAAAAAACCTTGTTTCTTGCTACTAAGCTAAATATGATTCCTTAGAGGTAACAAGATATTAGCTTCAACAAACACTCAAGTAACTAATAGGTGAGCTAAGGAAAGAGTTGCTTCATTAACATGAAGAGGATGTCCAAAAGCTAATTTAGTAGAAGAAATAATGCAACTTTAAAAATGGTAATGTTAACTACACAAGAACAACAAGACACTCCATATTAAGAACTATACATTTTGTCCATTTAAGAAGTTGCATAAAATTGGCCTATTTAACAACTAGAACACTTTTAACTCATATAATCCTCCTTCAAATTAAATTTAGTCAAAACATGCCCATTATTAATCAATCCTACATGAGAAACTCCTTGTAGCCCTAAAAAAAAAAGGATTCAATTTCCTCCATAATAAGATTCCCCTAATATTTGTCAATCAAAGTTAATTGAAGAGAAATGGTCAAAACATTTTCATCTTCTTTGGAACAAAAAACAACTAGCTTAACTTTAAAAGCTTTTGGTTGCTTGATAGAAGAAGAAATGTTAAAATTGGAAATTGTTACCTTAATGATGAACCTTGGTCATTGAAAGAGGGTTTAAGAAGAATTTGAAGTCATAACATTACATGTAGAAGGTTGTACATGGGGTTTTAGGTTTGTATAGGATTTTATGATTTTCTAATGATCATTTATGTATATTTGAATTATTAATAGATCAATTTTAAAGTGTTTCAAAAATAGAGTAGTATCTACTCTTCCTATTTGAAAACTACTATCTATTAAAATTTAATTAAGCTCCTATACCAAGCATTAGGGGGCTATTTCAATCTATAAAGCCTTTTACAATTTAAACACATAGTTTCCATCATAATGAATCCTCAAATTTGAGTGCTTGCACAACATATGCCTCCTATTTGATGTGTTATTTAAAAAAGCACTCTCAATGTCCATTTGAAATAATTTGAAAATTTTCATAATCAGCATATGTTAGTAGTGGCCTAATCGCTTCTAGTTTTCGTTTAGGAGCATATATCTTATCATAGTCAATGTCTTCGTCTTGTATAGCCTTTAGTAACCAATATAGATTTTGTATTGATTTATCTTTAGCTCCTAAAGCTAATTTTTAACTTCATTCCTTACATATTTGGTTGCTCTTACATCATACTTGTTGGTTCTAGTAAAACAATATAGAAGGGGGATGGAGTTAATTGTTTCAAACAATTAAGATTTTTGAATGCCCTTCTTGATTATTTTGTAATGGTAACGAACAAAATTTAATAGAAATTTATGAGAGAAAGCAATATCATAATTAAAATAAATTCCCTAAAATAAAGAGATATAGTTTAAGGAGATTAGGTGTATGATTTGTAGCATTCCTCCTTATATGTTAACCTATACTTCTAACATCCTGATAAGGAACCTAATAGGAATTGAGCCACTGGACCCTTGACATAAACTCATGCTCCAGGACTTAAGAGCATGGCAAAGAGCATCCTTTAATCCTAACCTATGCTGAAAAAATCCAAGCTGCTTCTAACTACCAATCTACCATAATTACCAAGCCAAAGCCTACGTTGCTTGTTAGGGACTAAATGCCAAACTAAGGACCAATATGCTGACAGCTCGGCTAACTTACTCATCAATTCAGTCATCTTTACTTTGACCTATGAAAATCCTATTTGAGCTAACCTAAGCTAAGTGCACCCACAACCTACCGCAGCATCTACCTAATCTGATCATACTGCTTTGTTTGTTTCCTCAAGGGTTTTCTAATAACTGCTAGCCACGTATTATAGTCCCCATATAATAGAATCTACTACCCTTATCCAAAGCCTTTACTTCTATGCCTTCTTTTATGCCCTTATATATTTCTTGTATTTAGCTTATTTTAGATAGTACCCTTTTTATCTTTTTCATATATAGGAAGTAGCCTTAATATTCGAGTATAAATACCCTCCTACATGTAGCCACAAGTATCATCTTCTACTATTGAATCTATGGAATTTCCTTTTTACGTAAAGCTTTTAGCTTACTTCATCCTTTACTCTTATCCTACCCCTTAAGCAAGGTTAGGTAGCGAGTGACCTTATTGAACTACTCGTATGTCACATTAAGCTAGTTTATGAGTCCTCATAGGTTCCTTGGTGTGTTATATCCTCGAAATTGTTTGTGATTTTGCTTGTTTTCTTTTAGTTTTTGTGTGTTTACCATCTAACACTTCAAGCTTTTGCTGACCTTGGACCCACCTCGATATCGTCACCCTTGTCTTTCTTTAGCACAGTTTACCATCTTAGTATTAAAGAAAAGGTTCATGTTAGGTAAGATGTTGTCATGTGTCTTGTTAAAGCTACACCATGTTATGCATTGTTATGATTAGTTGCGTTGTATGTATATGTGTAGGTAGTAGTGATAATTAGTAGAAAGCAATAGCTATGCTCCCTACATATTTGAAAGTTGTTGATAGGGATCATGTCAAGACCTTATAGGAGGCTTAGTAAGATTACCTAAAATTTTTATATCATGTGTACACTCATGAGACAATTTGTCCTAATCAAACTAATATCCAATTTGCACTCAACACTCGGAATTTGTCCTCATCCTAGCTTAAATAAACCTACAAAAGAAAGTATAGGGGAATAAGCATACCATTGCTCAGTAAGTTTGTTTCTCATTACCATTGTTCAAGCAAGTTATCGAATATTATTAGTATACATGTAAGCTGTCTACATACGAAATGAATGCAAGCAACACATCCATAAGAGTCCAAAAATATGGAAGGTATAGAATTACGTCGTTTACACTTCGATTATCCCCTGTAATTATCCACACAATACACCTCACCTAAACCGTATGAGGCTACTTAAGGATACCATCCCTATAAACTGTATTTGACTATTGCCCTAGTCGAGAAAGAAATACCAATCTAAATTAGTGAACCCCAACTAAGGCCATCTATCATCTAAGGCCCCTCAGGCACGAATAAGCAAGTCCCCTCGCTATTAATATATATCTAAGACCCCATGGGCACAAATATGCAAGTCTTCTTGTAATCAAAATATGTCTAAGGCCCCACAAGTATAAATATGCGAGTCATCTTGTAATTAAAATATGTCTAAGGCCCTATAGGCATAATAAAGCGAGTCTTCTCGCTATCAATTAGAGATCCCACGCTATCTTTGCTTTAATGATAAAAATATCATTTACGAGCCCTCATAGAAATCGTACAAAAATATGTTTAAGATTGGAAAAAAAATTTTCCAAAATGCTTCTCTTAAAAATTTACAAAGCTAGCACTCTCTATCAATACATTAGTTGAGTCACAAACATGCGGTGAATATAACCGATTATTTTGGTCAAATATTTACATTTACCGGTTTAAAAAGGTGATCATATGGATGATAGGAAACAAGCAAAATAGTCATTCACTCATATAGGCAATAGCAACCAACAAAACATCACACAAATAACATACATAAGTAGATAGCGAGTCATTAGAACTCCCTTACTTGGATTATTGCTCATTCTTCAAGCCTTTGGGGTTTTCCGTACTTGACAATTAAGTACCTAAAAAATAATAGGACTTATAAGTATTCTAAAAAACTAGATTACTTAGTTAATTATATGTTTGTCTTAGTTTGCCTATTTTTCTTCTATGACTTAAGTAGGGTATAAACATGCTTTAAGTTATTTATTGTGATGATTAGAAAATATTATTTTATTGTATAAGTAATAATACATAATTTAGTAAATATTATATGAGTTTGGATTTTTTCCACTTTTCATAAGTTTTATGTTAGTATATTGTTATATTATAATTTAATTGTAATTCCCTTGTATAGTAGGATAAGTTAGATAAAGTAATAGAGTTAGATGAAAATATTGAAATTGTATATTTATACAACTAAAAACTTTAACTCAATAATATTGTAGTATTATTTTAAGATTATACTATACATATATGTACACTCATATTTAATTTGTTTCCTCTATTTGTATGATTTTATCTTATTGTTATTAGTATTGTTATCATCATCATTATTTTTAGTTGTCATTGTTATTACTGTTTCTTATTAATACATATATTGCTATTACATATAAAAACATATCTTCTTCAAAATATTTTAACTTTTAAGTACACGTGCATATATTCAACATTTTGGCATTTGAAAGAATATTCTAGTCTTATAATTATGTCTCATTGGTGTTTTATACTGTTTATCAATTTCTTCCTATAGGAATTTATATATGTACATTTATAAATAGTTGTGTTTGGATATTTATTTATTGGTTGAAGTTGTATCTTATTTATTTATTTTTAAGATTTTATCATATATAATGTAATCAATTTAGTTATATCCTCCAGTTTTCTCTAAATCCTAAATCATGCATAGTCATTTTGTTCCAATTCCGTTATTTATAAACTTATAGTCGATTTTCATTATTTTTTAACGTACGTTTACGTAGTGGGATCCATTTTAGACGTTAAAACCTGCATTTTCCAAAATAAGCCTAATTGTTATAAATTTAATTATTTTGACTCAAATAATTTTATTTATTAATTTTTGAGTTTTCTTCATTATTTTACAACTTAATTAATTTCTAAATTTTATATTTTTTATTTCTTATTTTTAGCTTTAATTTATATAGATTTCATTATGTTCCTATTTTAAGCTTGATTTACTATTTATTGTAATTTTTTATTATTATTAATTTATTTAATTGATTTTATTATTATTCTTTAATTATTTTGAAGTTCTCGGTTTAGTTATTTAATTGGAATTAAATTGTTGACATGGAATTATTTTGGTGATCCACAAAGCACTTTGTTAAATTTCATTGATTTTTTCATATTTCTCAAATTTTATATTATTATCAGGGATATTTATATATTATCATATTTAATTAATTAATGGATTATAGGCCTTAATTATATATTATGGGTTTCAGCTATTATATATATATATGTATATTTTATTCTATTACATTAAATAGGTATAACTTGTATATTATGTACATACATATATTATTGATTATTTTATTATACTTAATATTATATTATATTTACTTATATTTAGTATTTTATTATATACACTTATACATATACATATGTACATATGTATTTTTATTATCCTTAGTATACTATTAAAAACACTTATACCTAGTATATTAGTATGTATACCTATACGTATATGCATATATACTTACGTATGTCTATACATGTATACATATGTATGTATAAGTATTTATACTTAAGTTTAAACATACTTTTATATGCATATATTTATACATATTTTTATATTTTCCTAATGTATTCTTAATGATTTTTCAATATGTTACATGTACTCATATACTTACATTTTCGGTTTTGTACACATACATATAAATATTTAGTACTACTTATTTAGAGGTTTATGTACGTATTATAGATACATGTATGGTGGCATATATATATATATATATATATCCTATCTTATTTACATACATATGCATTTACGCTATATATGCTATCATAGTTTATATATATATATATACTTTATATATGCATATATTCCATACTTACATAAACTATACAAGTATTTATATACATCTAACTAGGTATATAGAACATTTACATCTTCTCACATAACTTGGATATGCACATATAGTTGGATATAACTATTAAGAAGAAAAAATTTATTTATTACCAAGCATATATATTTAAAGTCTATATACTAGCATACATATTAAGTATATTAAGAATGGAAATATACAAAAATACTTAAAAGAAATACATGGTGCATAATTTATACAAGAAAATTAATAATACTAACATATAAAGGAAATACCTTGATTGTATATGTGTTTAGGAGTTTTTCTCAATCCTTGTTAGAAATGGATAGAGGGTAGGAAAGTTTTGAGAGAAAATTTGTGTTTGAAAATGGAAATAGAGGAGAGAGAAGAGGGTGGCAGTTGGTTTATTGAATGTATGTGTAATTTAATCACATGTACAAATGTGTATTATATGTAAAAATTTGTGGAACCTTCTATCTCCCTTAGGTGTCATGGCTACATTAGAAGAAAAGGAAAATGAAAAAGAAAAAGAGAAAGGAGAAAAGAAAATAAAGATAAAGATCATTAAATGAAATGAAAAGCACATGTTGACTTGGTCAACTCCTTATATATGATATGTATTATGTATAATTAATTTGAAAATAAAAAGGAAATAAAGAAAGAAAAATGAAGTAAGAGGGAAAATAGAAAATTAAATGTAATAAATCAATAAAATATATATTAGAACTTCCTTACATATTTCTAACCCTATAAATAATATTTAAAATAATAAATAATATAACTATAAGGTAAATTACAAATCAAGTTATTAATATTTACTACATATTCTCTAAATAACAAATAAATATCGAAAATGACATAATACTAACTTATCTATATAAATATAAGGTTGATATTAATTGTAAAATAATATTATAAATTTTTATGAATTAATTTAATATTTTTATATTTATGAGCATTTAAAAGTTATCTCTAATCATTTGTTAGCGATTTTACATGATTTAGCTTAATTAGGGTTTTATTGCCTTCATAACAAATTAGTACATCTATAAACCTAAAGTTCTAGTTTTAAGGTTTTAATCAAGTTTGGGGTCAATCTTGTACAGTTATGCATATTTAGGATTTAAGGTTTTTGTTACTCGATTAGAGTTTCAATTAACAAGTTAGGGTTTTTCTTAGTTTTTTTTAGTTTCAAATTTGAAATTTTAATTGATTTCAAAACTTATTGGCTCGATTAACTTAAAGAAAGCATCTACAGTATACAAATTCGATTCTATACTCAAAAGGCTAAATTGTAGGGTTTACAGATCAAGGACTAATCATGTACTTCTAAACCCGAAGGCTCGCTTAAATGGTTCACTAAGCTGTCCGAGGTAAGTTAAGAGCTAAAGAGTAGTACTTATTCCAACCTAACTTACCTAGCTACTTTACTCTCTACATCATCCAAGAAGCTACTAAGGTGACCAACTGATGTGCTAGGCCGACCTCTTGATCATGTAACATTCCCTACATCAAATCAAAATACTACCAACTTGACCACTATCAAAGTCGAGCCGATAGTTGTCAGGAGCTAACTATTCGAAGCCAACCCGAAAGTGTATCACCCCTAAGCTAACCCTTGTCCAGTCCTAACAATTCTAGTTGTCAAAATGAAAACGCTAACCATACCTAATCAAGACCTATACTTGCTCGGCCCACAGTGTTAATGGGACCACAGAATGAGCAAATTACACGTGCGCTATCCTTTTCTAACATCCATACTGTCCTTACTGTCAATGGATATTCTTTTTGTACAATTACATTGATACCCATGTAAATTATTCTCTTTTTCCTTTACTGGTAAGAATTTTTTTTTAAACATACTCTCTTAAGCTAATTGTCGTAGTCCTTACTCTCGAGCTACCCTTATCTTGCCTTTTGAGTAAGGACTAGTGGCAAATAACCTCCGGCTACACTTATACGTCATATCAAGTGCTTCTTGAGCTCATGTGAGGCGTCAATGCATCATAACTAATGTCGGTGCATAGGAACCCCATTCATACACCAATTATCATTTACTTTTCGAGCCATCTCAAAGCCCGGACCCATCCCTTAGTTACGCATGATATTGGATCTGTGTGTTCACCCACGAATCCGTATTATCCTGGTATTAGAGCCTAGCTTCATTTGAAGCTAGATTTTGCTACCATGTTCTTTGAGTGGTTTGTTACTATTCTTATGTGATAGATGTTTTATTGTTAACAATGAAGTTTGGTAGTTGAGAAGTATTGAGGGAAAACCCTATGCTCTATTTTCCTTTGTTTCCTACATGCAAAATAAAGTGTGGTTGTTTGTTTATTCATTATGTATAGTTGTCATAGTAGTGGGAATGGTAGTTATTGTTCTGTTGTCATTCACGAAAAGAACTCTAAGTGGTATTTTTAAAACATCAATTTTGTGAGTTAAACCAACAATGTTAGATTTAAGTGTTTAGGGAACTTTGAGAAACCAAGAAAGTGGTACTCGACATGGCCAAGGGCAAGAAGGAAGCTTCATACCTCAGTCAGTAGGTGACTGCTTGGATAGGTTTATCAACTTAGTAGCTAATTTGGTGATTGTTATCAAGAAGACAGATAATGAACTAAAAATGGCCCAACTAGAGGACGTGAGTAGTAAGAGCGAGGTAATGGTTAGTTTGGCTAGGCTAATGCTACAACTTAACCACTCTAGATTGAAGGAACAGGTAAAGCTACTTGGCGTAAGCTAGTACTTAAAGAAATCGACAAAGAAGAGGAAGGAGACGACGAAGTTGAAGAATACTATGGGCCTAAAGAAAGAAATGCATAAGCCCCTAGAGTTGAAGGGTTGAGGATGCATATTCGAAGTTTTTTTGGGAGTAGTGATGCTGAGGACTACATAGATTAGGTAAGTGGGATTGAAAAGTAGCTTAAATGTCATGATGTACTCGACAATGCAAAGGTTAGACTTGTTGTATTGGAGTTCACTAGTTATACTACCCTATGGAAAAAGAACTTACAATCCAACCGAAGAAGGGAAAAAGAACAAGAGATTAGGAGTTGGGATGAAATGAAGTGGATTATGAGGAGAAGGTTTGTGCTAAGCTATTATTTGCAAGATGCTTTCTAAAGACTACAAGAACTGGGGTAAGGAAGGTTGAGTGTAGACACTTATGTTAAGGAATATCAAATGTTCATGATCCGATGTGAAGTCATGGAGCTAGAGGACTGAACTACATCTTTGTTCATTAATGGATTGAAGTATAAGATTAGGGATGTCCCAGAAACCCTGGATATTAGAACGCTTAATGATGCAATTTGAGCTTCCCAAAGGATAGAAAGGTACCAAACAGGAAGGTTTCGACCACTTGTTAGCCAACTTGGCAGTAGCTGATCTATTTTGAGTAAACTTATGCAAACGGAACTAAGTAAGATCACTAAGACCTAACCTACTCCAACTATCTAAGTAGAGGAGAAGGAACCCCCGAGGAAGTTTAAGAAAGCAAAGCTCAGGGAGGAAGACAAGTGAGATCGAGTGTTTCAAATGCCAAGGATTTGGACACATGGCCGCTTAATGTCCAAATAGAAGAACAATGGTGATCCAAGTTGAGGTACTAACTGTTGAAGTTGACAGTATTACTGAGGAAGCAAAGAAGATGAAAGAGGACAAATGAACTAAACTATCTGAGGAAGTTATCTACAGCGAGGAAAGCAACCTTATGCTGACCACTTTAATGTTGAGAAGAACGATGAGTGTCAGCCCTTTGCTTGAAGACAAACAAAGGGAAAACCTCTTCCATATTAGATGTAGGGTAAATGACTCCCTGTGTACGCTGATCATTAAATAGTGGGAGCTGCGCTAAAGTAGCCTCTGCGTTTATGGTCTAGCAATTAAAATTATCGACAAAGCCCCACCTTAAGCCTTATGAGCTACATTGGCTCAGTTATAAAGGAGCCCTACAGGTGAACAAATGGGTGTCCGTACTGATCTGCATTAGCAATTACCGAAGATGAAGTACTCTATGATGTGTTGCCCATAAGTGCATCTCACATTCTACTTAGGCGACCGTGGTTGTTTAATCAAGCAGTTATATATGATGAAAGAAAAAAACATGTTTTGTGGAGCATGAAGGCAGGATAATGAAATTGAGTCCAATGACTGCTGAATAAATAAAGGTCATGCAATCCCAATTGAACCGAACCCAAAAGAAAGAGGCTCAAGTAATTACTTGAACCGAGTAGAAAAGAGAGATGAAGCTTGAAGGACTAACCTATCTGCTAGTTCGAAGAATTCTAGAGATGAGACTTGAGGAGAAGGAGCTTCTTATCGAGGTAAAAACCTTGTTAAAAGAGTTTGCTGACCTATTTGTAGAGGAGCTACTGAAAGGTTTTCCCCCAATCCGAGGCATCAAGCATCCAATCAACTTGCAACCAGGAGTCGCACTATTAAACAAGCTTGCCTACAAACTGAATTCTAATCAGACCGTTAAACTGTAGAAGCAAGTAGATGAGCTGATGGAGAAGGGGTATATGTATGAATCCCTTAGCCCCTATATCGTGCCAACCTTGTTAATGCTAAACAAAGATGGTTCTTAGAGAATGTATGTAGATAGCTGAACAATCAATCAAATCACCATCAAATACAGGTATCCCATACTAAGGCTTGATGACATGCTAGATGAGTTAAGCAGAGCAAGAGCGTTCTCCGAAATTGACCTCAAATCAAGGCACCATCATACTCAAATACGAGTAGAAGATGAGTAGAAGAATACCTTCAAGACTCAACATAGATTATATGAATGGCTTGTGATGCCATTTGGGCTATTAAATGCCCTAAGCACATTTATGCGCTAGATGAATCATCTTCTCTAAGAACTAATAGGTAAGTTTATTGTTGTTTATTTGATGATGTCTTAGTGTATATCCCAAACTTGGAAACTCACTAAGAACATCTCTAAAGAGTCTTTGTAAAACTCTGAGCAGAATAACTCTATGCCAATCTAAAAAAAGTGCGACTTATGCTTACTCAAGGTGATCTTCTTAGGATTCATTGCAAGTAATGGTGGCATACGAGTTGATAAAGAGAAGATCAGAGCAATCACTGAATGGCTAGTTTCAACCACATTAGCTTATGTAAGAAGTTTCCATGGCTTGGCATCATTCTATCATAGATTTATAAATAATTTTAGTATAATTTTAGCCTTACTAATCAAACTCTCAAAGAAGAATGTTGAATTCAGATGGGGAGAGAAAGAGTAAAGGAGTTTTGAGGAAGTGAAGGAGAAGTTGACTACAGCCCCTGTTTTTGCTTCGCCGAGCTTTGACAAAGTGTTTGAAGTAGAGTGTGATGCTTCCAAACTAGACATAAGTGCCGTACTGATGCAAGAAGGCCACCCTATTGCTTACTTTAGCAAGAAACTACGAAGAGTTGCACTCAACTATTTTGTTTATGTAAGGAGTTTTACTCCTTAATTCGAGCCTTGACAATGTGGCAGTACTATTTGTTACCTAAGGAGTTTATGATCTAAACCAATCATGAATCCTTGAGATATCTAAAAAGCTAACCCAAGTTATCCTAGAGGCAAGCCAAATGGGTTAAGTTCATGGAGGGTTTTTCTTACGTTATAAAATATAAGAATAGAAAGAACAATGTCTTATTTGATGCCCTATCGAAATTATGTTCTGTCCTGACTAAGCTGCTTGGCTTTTCAATAATAAAGAATTAGTATTATGAGAATCCATATTTTAGTCCCATCTATGACGAATGTGAAGAAGAATGAATACAAGATGACTATCATAGGGAAGACGAATGCTTGTTCAGGAAGAGGAGGCTATGTATCTCGACCTATTCCATGAGAGAATTACTAATGTACGAGGCACATGGGGAGGATTGACAGGACAATTTGGCTAGTGCCAATCCTATGAGGTACTATCCTCAAGATTCTTTTGGCCGAGAATCATGAGAGATGTACAATCTGTGTTAGAAAAGTGTGCGACTTGCCAAAAAGTGAAGCACTGAGCTGAGTAAAGACATTATCTACCCTTGCCAGTCTCAACTAAACTGTAGTCCAAGCTAACTATGGAATTTATGCTAAGATTGCTAAAGACATCCCAAGGGAAGGACTCCATTATGGTGGTCGTAGATCGATTTAGCAAGATAGCACATTTTGTGCCCTATTCCAAAACTGACAATGCTTCGACTACTTCTTTCCTTTTCTTGTAGAAAATAATCAAGCTTCACAAAATACCTAGAACCACTGTTTCTGACAAAGACCTAAAGTTCATGAGCCACTTTTGGAGGACGCTATGGAAGCGAATGGGAACTAAGCTATTGTACAGTACGTCCTACCATCCACAAATTGATGGGCAGACTAAGGTTGTCGATAGAGCAATGGGAGCTTTACTACGGGTTACTATCAAACAGAACATAATTGATTAGGATCTGTACCTGCCAATCATTAAATTTTCCTACAATAGGACCGCTCACAGTGTAATAAACATGTCTTCATTCAAGGTCACCTATGGGTTTAACCCCAATCTCCCGATGGACCAACCACCCCAACCTAGACCTAATGATGACTAGCCAACCCTAGAAAGAGACAAGCCATCAAAGCCATGCACCAGAAGGTCGTAGAGCAATTAAGCTAAGCTACTACCAAGCTCGAAAGGTAAGGTTAAGGGCGAAGGAAGAAAGAGTTTCAACCAGGTGATCTAGTCTGGATCTACCTCAATGAGGAGTGATTCCAAAATTTAAGGAAGAGTAAGTTATCTCCTAAGGCTAACAAACCTTTCAAAGTGCTTGAAAAGATCAATCCTAATGCTTACAGGATTAAACTACTTAAGGAATATGGAGTCTCAAACTCCTTTAACATTGCTGATCTCCAACCTTACACTCCCGATGACAAGTAACCCAAAGCTTAGCTAAATTTGATCTCAAATCTCAAATAACCCAAAGGGAATGATAGGGATTAAGGACGAATCACGTATTCCCGAATACAAGGGCTCACTCAGATGGTTCACTGAGCTGTCTAAGGTAAGTTAAGCGCTGAGGAGTAGTGCTTACTATAGCCTAACTTACCAAACTGCTTCGCTCTCTACATTATCCAAGAAACTTCCGAGGTGACCAGTCGACATGTCGAGCCAACCTCTCCATTATGTGACATTCCCTACATTAAATCAAAATACTAATAACTTAACCACTACCAAAGTTGAGCTGACAGCTGTCAGAAGCCAACCACGCAGGGCCAACTCGAAAGTGTGTCACCCCTGAGCCAACCCTTGTCCAACCCTAACAATTCAAGCTATCGAATTGTTGACATTGACCAAACCTGATCAAGACCCACCCCTGCTTAGCCTACATTGTTAATGGGACTACAGAAGCAGCGAATTACACATATGTTGTCTTTTTTGACATCCATATTATCCTTATTGCCAATAGATATTCTTTTTGTGTGATTACATTGATATCCTTGTAAATTACTCTCTTTTTCCTTTACTAATAAGAATCTTTTTTGTAATTTAGTCTCACCTAAGATTTACCCTAAGCAAGTTATATAAATACTTGTACATTGTAATAGTTATAATAGTAATCATATTGAGTTTTTTTTTTTTTGTAGATATACTCTCTTAAGCTAACTGTTCTACTACTTACTCTCATGCATAGTTGTCAAAATCGTGATTTTACCTATGTAATTCTACAAGTTTACGATTTTAAGTGACTCTTCTAAGTTAACTCAAATATAGAATCTTTTTCTGCATAGAAACTTAAGTTTTCAACTGAGTTTAGATATAAACTCGGTAAAAACTTATATTTTTTATAGAGTTTACTGATTTGACATATTCGAGTTGAATGGACTAAAAAATTAAAGAAAAAAATAATATAACTAGCCTTTTACAAGCTATTAACTATTAAAGTATTATAACATCTATTTTATCTTATTCCTATTTTTTACCTCTTTTTTTATCTCTTAATCGCTTATTTTATGTTCATAGCTTTTATCTAAGTTTCAACTTTAATACCTAAGTTTATAAGAAAACTATATACTTTATTTTATACCGTCAATAACTTAAAATGAGTTAAAATGTTTAGTTCTCTTTAATTTATAGCTTTTAAAAAAAAAATCGGGAAAAAGTTTAGTTTCGGCTCTATGTTCTTCTTTCAAACATATTAAATTATATATTAGGAATTTTTATGAAAAAAAAATTAATTTGTTCATTTTATTTTAATTTTCATCATGTATTTCAAGTTTTGAATAACCACTATAAGTATATCCATAATTTTTTTAAGCTATGTTACATAAGTTGTAGAAACTTACGTTTCTACGTTTCAATTTTACATTCCGATTTTACAAACTTCTTAACGATTCTAGATAAAATCGCGAGTTTGACAACCTTACTCTCAAGCTACTCTTATCCAGCCCTTTGAGTGTAGACTAGTGGCGAGTAACCTCTAGCCACACTTGTGTGTCATATCAATTACATCTTGAGTTAGAGGCATTGGTATATAAGAACCTCTACTCATCCTTTGACTATCATTTACTTTTCGAGTCATCTCGCGGACCGGACCCATCCCTTGGTTACGTATGATATTAGGCTCGTATGTTCATCCAAGAATTCGTATCAATTGTGATATACTCTGTTTTACCTTATTTTAAACATTGAAGAATAAAGTAAAGTGTTAGTTAGGTGTTACTATTTTAAGTTCAGTAGAGTTGGTTGTAGTGTTGATTCCTATAATAGAGTGTAGTAGTTCTTGGATTTAGGAAGTTGAGTAAGTATGCAGGGTGATTATTGGTAAGTGGTATATATTGTTTCTAGATAGCAAAAGAGGATGCTAGTGTTTGTTTGATTGTCAAAGTGAGCTAAAAGTTGAGTTTAGGGGAGATGAATAACTTGAGTGTAAATACAGGTGTCAAGGACAATGCAATTAGTTTTATTCACCATGGTAGACAGCCTCAAAATACCCTTAAGAGCATCAATGAAAGATTTGATGAAATGGTCAACATGATAGATGAGTTGACCCGAGCTATTCATATGCTAACCTCTTACCCTATTGAGGTATCTATAACTCAATAAGCTACCACTAAAGTTGGAGATGCCACGTAAGATCTTTGACCCACTTGAAGACAATTACCATCTTGGTAAGACCTAAGTAGAGGAGTAAGAGGAAATGTGTGAAGGAGAATAGACTTGGGTGAAGTGGACAAGGAAAATGGAGAAAAGTACTATGAAGTAGAAGACAGAGGTTGCATACCCTTAGTTGCTAAGTACATAAAACTCTAGATCTTAAACTTTAATGTTTCTAGAGATGTTAATGAATACTTTGATTGGGAAGAAAAAGTTAAACTAGTCTTCGATTATTATCAATACGAGGACTATGATAAGGTAGGAATGATAGCAATAGAGTTCTCTGGATATGTTGCAATATGGTGGAGGAACTTTCAAAACACGCACTGAAGGGATGGCTATAGGGAAGTTAGTACTTAGTCCAAGATGAAAACAGTTCTTAGAGCAAGGTTTGTACTAGACACTGACTTATAAGATACATTTGCTTGGCTTCATGAAGTAAAGTAGGGAAGCCGAAAGGTTGTTGAGTACTTACATGAATTTCATATGTTCATGATCCAATGTGAGGTTAGTGAGCCCTCAACTTAGACAGTATCTAGATTCCTTTATGGATTAAGACCTGAGGTCTAAGACATTGTCAAACTTTAGCATTTCACCATCTTGGATGAGGACATAAGGATTTCCCAACATGTCAAGAAGCAAAGAAGTAACAAACTAGTCCGATCTCAATTAAGCTAACATGTCTCAACTAGCTAACCTAATCAAGGCAATCACCAAGCTCATTATAGCACCAAGTTGAATAGATAAACTGGTACCATGACCAAGAAGAAGAGCCAACCTACCAATAATGAAGCACCAAAGAGAATGTTTGAAAAAGGACAAGGGTCAAGATGGAAAACCAACCAAATTAAGTGCTTTAAATGCTAAGGTTTTCGACACATAGCCGCCTAATGCTTGAAACAACTTACCATGGTCATTAAAAGTAAGGTACTAAATATTAAGGTGGATAGTATCGATGGGGAACCTGAAGAGAAGATTGAACTAGAAGGGGAAGTCAAAGAGTGTGATGAACTCATAGAGGAAAATGTGTTTGCTGATGACTCAAACAAGTTAACCTCAAGGGAACTCAACGAGCTTTGAGCCTCAAACCATTTGTGGAAGAAGAGCAACAAGAAAACGTATTCCATATCATATGTAAAGTAAATGAGCAAGTGTATGGATTGATTATAGATAGTAGAAGTTGCACTAACATTTGATATGCTGATCTAATTTGAAAACTCAAATTGCTGACCTTATCACATCTAAGGCCATACAAGTTTCATTGGTTAAATGAAAAGGAAGTGCTATATGTCACTTAGCAAATATTGTTGTTGATCTCAATCGGAAATTATTCGAATAAGATTCTTTGTGATGTGCTACCTATGTGTGCATCTCATGTGTTGTTAGGCTAACCTTGGTTATTTGATCACAAAGTCATACATGATGGGTTTAAGAACACATATGCATTTGAAAAGATGGAAGGAAGATCACTTTGAACCTTATGACTCCTAATCAAGTGAGGAAATTACAAGCCAAGTTAGCTCGAAGATTCAAAAAGACCTTGGTTCTTAATCAATCCAAGCTCTGAGAAGCTATCAGGTCCAATAGGCTAACCTTCTTATTAGTTAGAAGACTATTGGAATTGAAGGAGCAAATTGTGTTGCCTAATAATATTCAAAAGTTGCTTGATGAGTATGTTGACTTGTTTCCCAAGCAGTTGCCTAAAGGGCTACTAACATTCCAAGGAATTGAGCATTATATTGACTTGATACTTAATGTTACTCTACCTAACAAGCCTGCTTATCAAATGAATCTCAAGCAAGTGACCCAGCTACAAAGGTAAGTTAATGAGCTGTTAGACAAGGGTTATGTGAGAGAGAGTCTAAGTCTGTATGCTGTACTAGCCTTACTTGTACCAAAGAAAGATGGTACCTAGCATATGTGTGTGAACAATAGAGCCGTTAATAAGATAATGATCAAGTATAGGTATCCTATCTTGAGGTTAAACGATATGCTTAACAAGCTGAATGGTGTTAGAATCTTCAACAAGGTTAACTTGAAGTTTATATACCACCAGATTCACATGAGATTAAGGATGATTAGAAGACTATGTTTAAGACTTGACATAGTCTATATGAGTGGTTGGTAATGCCCTTTAACTTATCCAATGCCCCGAGTACTTTTATGAGATTAATGAATCATGTGTTGATAAATCTGAATGGCAAATTTTTTATGGTCTGCTTTGTTGTTCTTTAAGTCGAGAAACTACTCGAAGCACATCAAATATCAAGTCATACCAACCATCTTCAAGCTATATTTGATGTGTTTTGAGTTGAGAAACTACTCAAAAATTTGAAGAAGTGTTGTTTTTGTTAAGAGAAAGTAGTCTTCCTAGGATATATAGTTAGTAGAGGAGGTCTATGAGTTGATGATGAGAAAATCTGAGCTGTTGTCGATTAGCCAACCCCATCTACTTATACTAAGGTAAGGAGCTTCCATGGTTTAGCTTCCTTTTACCAATGTTTTATTCAAGGTCTCAATACCATCATCACTCCTCTTACTAAGCTAATGAAAACAAATGTAAAGTTTAGATGGGGTGAGAGAGAAGAGAGAAGTTTTGCTAAGGTAAAGAAGAGATTGACCTTTGCACTTATATTGGCTCTGCCTAACATTGAGAAGATATTTGAGCTTGAGTGTGAAACATTGGGTGTTGGCAAAGGAGTCGTGTCGATGCAGGAAGGCTAACCTATTGCTTATCATAGTAAGAAGCTAAGAGGATTGCAATTGAACTCTTTTGTATATGATAACGAACTTCTAGCCTTAGTTTGAGCTCTTCATGTGTAGCAACATTTCCTCATACTAAAGGAGTTCATCATATACACTTGTTGTTAGCTAATTTTGGTATGAAACTTTGCTCTTGCAAAAGTAAGAAGGAATGGCAAAAGGTGGTACCGGATCTTATCCAGCACAGCCACTTCGATGCTTAAGTAAGTGAGTATTTAAGTAGAAGGTAAGAGAATAAGAAGGCTTAAAATGTTAAAGAGTGTAAGAGAGTCTTTATAATGCTTTCTTTCCCTTATTTATAGGCATAAATCAGATGCTTGTAATAGAATGTAATCATTGGCCATGGACCATGTAGTAGCTCCTTAATTAAGCACATGAGTAAAGAATAGGAGTAATAGGTAGTTATGTAATGAGATCATATAAGGCAACAACTGCCCACGCCACTTTTCAAATTTAAATATATAAGCAAGCTAGGCCTTCAAGCCCATTATATTAGCTAAGCCATCAAAGGCCTAAATAGAAAACGGCAATGATTGGTAGTTTAGCAACTGAGGTGTTGATCAATATCACCAAGCAAAATTCTACTATTAACATTTGACCCTAAACTCCCATGGTTGAGAATTTGACTATGAGAGTTGATAATGAGTGTTATATTCAACTTAATTGATTGAGGAGATTAAGAAATCATAATATACCTTTCAAACTAATTCTCCGTATTATTGTTCATATCATTAAGCTTTGTTGACCAAAATGTATCATATTGATTTCAGGCAAAAGGTCATAACCTTTTGGCTTTCTTACCTGTTCCTTTTTATGCGGGCACACGGGATAGCTATCACGTTTGTCGTCATTATGCTACAAGGTTAATTAACTACCAATGGCACAACCTCCCTTAGATCTCTTACCTTAGGCACGTGTATCATCCATGCTAAGTTATCATCTAACTAGTACCCAAATCGTAATTAGGGTTACTTTAAACCTAAGGAAAAGAATTGTTAGTATAAAAAGCTTTTTCTTCTTCATTTTTATTTTTATTTTTATTTTCTAATCCTCACTCTTTACATTTCTTTCCTCTCAAAATTTCTTTTTGCAACTTCACATTCAGCCTTTGAACAACTTTTCTTGTATTATTGCTTTTTGACATTTCCATAAGTATGGTTCGAAGCATTATTCATCCTTTTATTTCTTCAAATTCTAAAGAACTCTCTCTAAGGTCACTTCGCTCCCCCAAAGAAGGACTGGTTCAGCCTCCTCATCGAAGCTTTGCCTATGGATAATTATCCCGACAATAGGGAAGATAAGTAAATTGCTAGGTATTTATATAACAACGTTATTTATAATGTTAATTCTTCGAATGGGGTAGTAAGTGGTGTTGTTAGACCGCTTGTCAGGAAATACAATAAATACTAGTAAGATCTTCCTAATGACTGGCACTTGTGATGGGCAAAGGAAGATGAAAGAGTTTGTTTTCCTATTGACTATGAATTTCATTTGTATTTGAAATATCTTGATTTTAGGTTGCATCTTCTATTTTCTGCTTTTAAAAAACAATTCTTTAATCATTTTGGCATTGCTCCGAGCATGTTCTCTCATAATATATATAGACTTCTTATAGCGCTTAAGATAATATATGAGGAACTTCAGGTTAAGGCCATACCTTAATTGTTTAGATACTTTTTCTCGATTAAGAGACAACCAAACGGTTGGTTCTATGTAGCAGCTTGGTACAACTGCAAATTTATAGGTGGAATGGAGTCAAAAATCCATAAATAGCATGACAAATATGTTTTAATGAGATTAAATGTGAAGTTAGATTTTTGGAATCAATGGATTGAATCCATTTGAACTAAGGATATTGAGTTATTGCCAAACAATGCCATTACTGCTAAGAAGATTAAAGACATATGAGGAAATAATATGTTTTTTCGAGATTCTGAGAGGTTCATCTCTAGATATGAAAAAGGGGAGCCTATATTTTCTAATGATGAAGGTAAGGTTTGTATGTGTTTCCTACCTTACCAATCCAAGATTTAAGAAGAAAGATAAACTTCATGAATCATGGGAGGGACTTATTGCCTTTGAGCTTCGCTGGACACAAAATTGCAAGTTTCATTGCCTCATCTTCTCTCTCTCTCTCTCTCCCCCTCTCTTTACAAGTTTCTTTTCTATATAGAAATTAAAGTGGGAGATATAGACCCTAAGAAATTGCTGGCCTAAGCTAAGGCCAAGAAACAAAAATTAGATAAGTAAACCACCAAAGTTGTTACTACATAACCACTAATGCCAGCAAAACCACAACTGAAGAAAGTAACCAAAGAGCAGACCATCAAGGAGCTTGCTACCCATAAGAAGAAAAAAGAAACTCCTCATGTCAATGAATGTCCACCGACCAAGCAAATGGAGGCCATCGGGACTGCTTAGCTCAAGGTAATGCCCCCAGTTAAGGAAACTTCTCTAGAGGAATTGTTAGGAGAAGCTAGTTGAGAGCCTACTGTCAATAATAACACAAATGTGGACAACTCAATATACCATACAAATTCTATGCAGATCACCAAGAAGAAGAGTAGGAAAGAACTGGCTAACCAAGCTTTACCCAAGAAGCATAAGGGCTTAGACGAGAAGACAAAAGAGGTGCTGAGGAACAAGGCTAACATTAGTTTTGTCGAGCTTACTCCTAATCGCGAGGTAGGTGAATACTTTGTGCCATGTTAAAATTATAAAGTTTTGGACATTGATTCGACATTGGGGGGTAGATTCAAATCTCTAGCCTTGTTGGAAGGGATCATTCTCCCTTAAGACAAAAAGATAGTAAAAAGGAATGTAGATAGGATTGAAGGCAGCAATAAAGCTCATATTGCTCCTAAATTATATGATGTGAGTTTTCTTATAATTCCGATTTGTTTTGGTGCTCAAATATCAACTTCACTATTTAAAGTTTTATTTCTTTGCATATCACAAGCCATATTCTGACGGTCATGGATAATGTTGAAGAATGAAAGAAAATGGTGTGTATGATCTAATGTCTTATATACTTAGAAACTAGTTATGCATGGCATGGCATTTTTTGTAGGAAATAGAGGAAGCTTATAACTCCTCTAAATCACAAACTACTAATGTCGAGAATGCTAAAATTAAGGTCAAGATGGAGGTTGAATAGTTAAGAGGTAAGCTCTCTATAAAGAAATTAGCACATACTTTGGTAACTAATGAAGTCATAAGCTTAAAGGCTAAAAATGAAAAATACTATAAGGAGGTCGAAGATCTTAAGGAGCAACTCCAAAAGAAAAAGGAAGAGTGCTGGGGGCTTAAAAATACAATTTCTAATATGAGTGAGGAGGAGGATAAATTGAGAGTCTAAATAAAGAACTTGAAGATGAAAGACTCTACACTTGAAGCTCATGTTGTCAAACTAGAGGACGCAACGAAAAAGAAACCTTCCATTGAGGAGGCTCTATCAATTATGACCTCTAGTTATCAATATGAGAAATTGCTCTAGAAAAAAATCTTGCAAGGGGTTCAACTAGAAAGGGCAGAAATTTTGAAAGTTTGCCTTGACCATGAATTGTCATGCCTTGACTTTGTTGATGTTGATGATGATGATGCTAGTATCGGTGAGGAAGAAAGTGGCAAGGAAGTAGAGGCTGATAATTAAAAGCAAGGTGACAATAATCAAGCCATTATTGAAGTTCTTGTAGATGTTGAGGAGCTATCATCGAAGGAGACCCCATATACTCGTAAAGAGACTGCCAACTCCTCAGATAAGACCCCTAGTACCTATAAAGAAATCAGCTCCAAGAAGATCTTAAGCTCTATCGACCAAGACAATAATTCTACCCAATCTAAGAAGAAAAATATCTCAAGCTCTTAAGAAGTTAATTAATGTATTCTTTGTTTCTACAATATTTTATGGACATTATTCACGGTCAAGATGCCAACCTTTTGATTGTAATTTTGTTTTGAGTTTGACACTTCTAATTCTCGATAGGTTTTATTTCACTTGTGATTTATGCATAAGCACCTTTGCATAGAAGTAATATTCCTTAGTTATGTGTATGTAAACAATTCCTTTACTAAGGAAGGATGCAGTGCATGCCTTATTTATAAGGGCCCCATAATGTGAGAATTCAATATGCATTGACGTTTGGATTCTTGGAGTAATAATGAAGCTAAATATGAAGCCATCATTGTCGAGCTTAACTTAGCAAAGGAAGTTAGAGCTAAACAAGTTGAAGTTCTTTCTAATTTACAATTGATTGAATCAAGTGAAAAGGAACTATGTTACAAAGAAGGCTATGATGAGCAAGTACCTACTGATAGTACGAACGGTCATGGAGGAATTCTAATCTTTTATAATTGAGAAGACACTGAAGGTTAAGAACATTGCTATTAATAAGCTTTCAAAATTGGCTAATACAATACTTCCTGGCCTGAATGAAAAGCTTTTTATTGAATATCTCCCCAATAAAAGTCTAGAAGCTATTGACTAGAGTTATGAATTAACTCCTTACCTAAGGGAGTGGTCTTAGATGAATCCAATTATTGATTATCTAAAAGAAGGTATTCTACCTACAAATAAGAAAGAAGCTCGAAGGTTGATATATCAAGCTGCAATCTACACATTAATTGATGACTAGTTATATAAGTATAGCCTTTCATAACCTTACCTTCAATGCCTTCTATCGAAAGACGCTCAACAAATTCTTTCTAAGTTGCATGGAGGTGTTTATAGAAACCATATGAAGGGTTAGATTCTGCATCTCTATGTATTAATACTCAACTACTATTAACCGACTATGAAAGAGGATGCAAAATCTGTTGTTTAGCAATGTCCATGATGCTAAAAACATGAGGCATTGAGCCATGTATAGTGCCTTCCACTGAATTACATAGCTTGACTAGCCCCTCGCCCTTTGCCTAGTAGCGGCTAGAAATACTCAAACCATTTTCAAAGTCTACGGCATAATGCTAGTTCATGATTATTGTAGTGGACTATTTCACCAAATGGGTCGAGGCTGAAGCAGTAGTGAAGATTGCCTAGTAGAAAGTTGAATCTTTTGTTTTCAATTTTATCATATTAGAGGTTTGGGGTTCCCTTTATGATAGTGACTAATAATGGGCTACAGTTTGACAATGATAAATTCAACACTTTTTGTGAAAAGCATAACATCTGACTAAATTACACTTCAATGGCTTATCCTCAGACCAATGGACAAGTGGAAGCTATCAATAAAACCATCTTATACAATTTGAAAAGAAAACTTCATCAGGCTAAAGGTAAAAGAGATGACAAATTGCCCAATGTTTTATGGAGATATAGGACCACCTACAGGACTCTAATAGGAGAGACACCCTTTAGACTTGCATTTAGGTCATAAGCAGTTCCTTCGATTGAATTGGAGTTGCCCAATCAATGAACGTAGAAATTTGACATTATGGTAAATCAGATCGGCCTAATGGCTAATTTAGATTCAATTTGAGGAAATTAGAGATATTACGAGAGCAAAAGTTACCACCTATCAACATAAGGTAGCAAGGTACTACAATTAGAAAGTAAAACACAAAGTGTTTCAACTTGGAGACCTAGTTTGCAGGAAGCTAGAGTCAACTAGTGCATGAGACAATCAAAGGAAGCTCAGCGAAATTCGGGAGGACCCAGTAAGGGTCTAGGAAGCCATAGGCAATGGGTCCTACCAACTAGAAATATTGGATGGAAAGATCATGCCTCGCGCATGGAACGTCAAGAATCTTAAGTTATATTTTGAATAGTTTTTCTATTGTCACCATCATTTTATGTTTGCATCTACTTTTTCTTTTCCAAACAATGTAATGCAATGGCTTACGCCATGTTCAAATATGAAGAGTTTGTTTCAAGTTTTCGAGTATCTCTCATTACCTTCACTTTATCCCTAATCTCTGCATGATTAACGAATTAATGAAGTTTAAGCCATTTGGCAAACGGAATAATATCTAATAAGTTTTTCCCAACATTGGTTAATGTGCTTTATACTAATTGACAATACTAGGGAGGTTAGGTACATGAGGATGACAATTGAACTTCTATAGGCCTAGAGGATAGAGATGCCACCACCATCAAGCAGTTTTTAGTTTAACAATGATGATGATGAGAATGAGAACATTGAGGAAGAGGAGATTAAAGAGGATAGTGAGGAGGAGTGATCTTAATCTTTTTCTAATCATACTACTTTTCTAACTCTTTATGGATGAGTGTATCTTGAGACTAATTTTTATTTTTAGCTGCTTAGTTTATATTGGACCTTCATAGTTTTTCTAAGCAATGGACGGAAAGTGTTAGTTTAGCAGTTTAGTAGTTTAGTTTTCTTTTTAGCTTTTTTTTTTCTTGTCTATGTTATAACGAATTTAAAATTACTTAACAAGAAAGGAATTCTTGACAAAAATTTTGGAGAATACAATATGAATGCAATTAAATTAGGGAAGTTCCAATTCTCTTTATCTTTATTTTTCTTCTTCCCTCTTATCTTCTATGCTTTAGCGATTATGTGTAAATTAAGGACAATGTACAATTTAAGTGTGGGGGAAAGAATTAGAGATACCGATTTTCTTATATGTGTATAATGAGTATGTAATATTGAGTACTTTATGCATAAGTATTCAGGCTTTTGTTAAGCATAGTTTTTAGAAATTTAGATCATATTATGTTGTAGCAACTTCTATGATTTTCTGGAATTTTTTAAAAAATATCCATCATCTAATACGATCTTAGTTCCCTTTGCTAGATTTGAATAATGAAATCATTATGGTATAGAGTTCCTCGTTACTTAAAGTTAGACTAAAACTCAAGATTATGATAGATATTGACAAGTTGAGGACTAGTTATTTAAATTTTTAAGCTTGATTTTTTAGTATAATTATCTCTTTCTAATTTTTTTTAAATATTTTATATTGGATAAACAAATGATATTTGTCTTTTGAAAGTTTCATATAAAAAACAAAGTAGTTGGGGGATAATAAGTAAATGATTGAATGAAAAAGGGTTTGAAATTGAGCCTATTAGGGGGGGGGGGGGAACAAGAAGAAGAAGAAGACGAAGAAAGAAAGAGAAGGAAATGAATAAAAGTGCTAAAATGTTAAGGAGTTTAGCTGCCAACCTTGTTCACATGAGTAATTAAGCCTACAAGATGCCTCCTTAGTTTAGAATAATGCATGTCAACATGAGTGATAAGCTTGGGATTGTCAGCTAAAAGCTTACTAAAATGGTCAAGATAAAAGTGGAAGGTTAGATTAGCATAAATTGAAAAGATTTAAAATTGAATGGAGTTTGTGGATGGTTTGAAGGGGAGTTTTAATGCCTAGTAGGTTAGGGTCGTCTGGCTTGGGACTCACTAACCAAGTGAAACTATGCCAATTCCATTAAAAAATAATGAATGAAAAGAAAATTCCTCCTATGAAAATAATAATAAGGAGAAGAATAAAGAATGAGTTGATGTAGCATGAATTCAATTGTAGTTTTTGTTTAAGTAATAAGGCTAACTTTGGATTATTTAGTTTAATTGTTAAAATCTAGTATGGTTCTTATCTTAATGCTAATATTTAATGTTCTAAGGGAAATATTCAATGAAGAAGATAAGGTGATTTTTGAAAAAGTTGTTTAGTGTTTTTTTTTTTAATTATATTGAACTAAGGATGTCATTTTCTAAGCTATGTAAATAATTTAGATTTTTGGTCCTTGAGATGTTGTTCTTTAGTTTTTAATTGTTTTGCTTGAGCACAAGAAAAAATTTAAGTTTAGGAGAATTTGATAGTACTCATTTTGCACATATTTTAGGATAGTTTTGTTAAGTTTTTATTGATTATTCGCTTTGTTTTTGAAGTATTTAGAGCTTATTTGTAGTTTGTTTAATTTGTAGACCTATTAAAGAGTTTTTTTTTTTATATAATTCTTAAAAAATTCAATGGAGTTTTGGAGTTTAATGAGGAATATATTCGAGATTACATTCAACAGAAGGAATTTTGGTTAAGAATTGAAGGCTAGAAAATATCACAATTGGATTCATGCTTGTGATTCTACCTGTGATCCTTGTGTCTAAGAAATTTAAGAATTTTATTTGCAAGACCTATTGAAGAGTTTTTTTTATAATTCATAAAAAATTCAATGCAGTTTTGGAGTTAAATGAGGAATATATTCAAGATTACATTCAAAGGAAGGAATTTTGGTTGAGAATTGATGGCTAGAAAATATCACAATTGGATTCATGCCTATGCTTCTGCTTATAATCCTTGTATCTAAGAATTTTAAGAATTTTATTTGCAAGGAGAACTACACCTAATGTTCAAGGACATGCTTCAAAGTTGTGAACATATTATTGATAAGAGAATTCCTTATTTTCGGAAATTTCCTTGTAATCTTAGGTTTTTAATTCTTATAAATAAGAGTATAGGCTTAAGTAGTGGAGAGAATTTTTTAGCAAGTAAGGTAAAGTTAAAGGGTAGGGTTGTTTTAATTTCCCTTGATCTTTTTAGTTTTATTTCTTGTTTTAATCTAATTCTTTTTGGTAAATTATTATTAAAGCCCAGTTCTTCTATGTAACATCATTCTTTGTTTATTCGATTGATAACATTTACTATTGTGATCTAATTACATTGCGCCTTAATGTATTGAATTGATAAGTTAAGGTTATTAATTTAATGTGTACGTTTGCTATAGAGATTGGGAGATCCTATAATGAATAGATTGGTGTAATTAGAAGGAATTGAATGGACTAAGTGATTGGATAGTTGGTTTCTCCAAATTATATAAACATAATAGTACAGTTCAAGGAGTTATCGCAATATTATAATATTTTGTTGCAAAAGCAATTCAAATAGATTACACTTGAGGTTAGGAGTTGATTTGTTAAATCAATTCCAATAACTAATATAAGGAATTCCCACAATTCAATAAGTGATCAAGATTGAAAAGCTGCATTGAGTTAGGTAGTAAAAATGAATTTACTAAGGATTATGTTCTTCTTAATTTATAATTGCTAATCTTTTATTTTATTTTATTGTGTTTTGTTAGTTTATGATTATTATTGTTTATTTACTTAGTTATGCTTTTTAATTAATTTGAATTCAATTGTTTAGTTGGATAATTGGAGAAACGAGAAAATTACTATACTATAACTTAGTAGGTGTACTTGCCACCTACAACTCAACTAGACTTACATTCACTAGGATGTCTTAATATACATTTCTCAACTAGATTAACCAAAACCTTCATTTTTTTTTTTTTTAAATATACATTTTGAAAATAGAGTCACCACCCAACCTAATTTGGAAAAAGGTAAAATTAGGGCTTATGGTGGAAACCCTAAAATATTATAGAAAAATGGAAGCTAGAGAACATAGGTTTGGAGGCTACCTTCTAAAACTAAAGTGATTCCTACGAAAAACTCTAACAAATAATTAAATGGTTCTTTAATTTTCTATTTCCTTTCAATGAAAGATTTTTAAAAATTAGGCTTTTCTTTATTTATTTTTTTTTTTGAAAAATTTGGAAAAGGGAAAAAAATTTTAAATAGCTCAGAGTGCTTACATACTTGCTGACTAAGATTGAGCCAATGTAATTTTGAACTTTTTAAATAAAATTTTAATTTGTTGGTTCATTTTACATTCATTCCCAATTCGTTATTTTTTTCAAAAAAATTATTTTTGGTCCATTTTTGAAAAAAAAAAAACTTAAAAACTTCTAATTTTGAGGGAAAAAAAAAGGCAATTGAGTTTTATTTTGTGAAAAACATTTTTCTAAGAGTAGAAATATTTCTTTTTCTTTTAAAAGAAAAGGACCTTTTGAAACAACCCTTTATTTGAAAAATCCATTATTGAAAAGATAATTTATTAATCAAACATAATATAATCACATTAAAAATCAAATTATTCATGCAACAATAAGAATATTATGCAAACTGTATTAACTATGCTAACAATATTATTCTAATGACATAATCTTAAACATGCAACGTAGTATGAAACATGCCAAAAAAAAATTATGCTAATTAAAGCTAAAACATATTAATCATCATGCCAACATTAAGATCAAATATTTAATTAATTCTAGACCATGCATATTAACCATTTATTTAAACATGCAAACATGTTAATATATGATCATATTTATTAATCAACAAACATGCAAACATGATGAAAAGTCATGAATAAGAAATCAATTTATTATAAACACATATTTTTCTTTTAAAAAAAAACTAGGATTAAAAATCAAAATAAAAAGGAAAAAGGAAACTTACCTCTAGTACGCGAATTGGTTTGGATTCAATTCAAGTAGGATCTAATTGGTTTCCATTACAAGGATGATGGTTCCCGACTCCTAACTCCTTAATCTTCAAAAGTATTGAAACAATTTCACCAAAACCAAAGTGTAAATATTCCAATTTAATAAAAGAACAAAATAGAACTATGCACATAAACTGTAGAACGCCCATCTTAATTCCAACTCAAATTAAAACAAATCAAAACTTTGTTAAATGAAATCAAGCATTAAACTTTGTTCTACAGAGAATGAGGAATCTCTTGCTATTTTTAGTTTTCTTTAATTTTCTCTATAACGAGAGAAATTAAATAAAGAGAGTAGGTGTGATACCCCTTAAATAGAAGGTAAAGGGACTCTAATAATCAAGATAACTTTTGGAGTAGCGACTTAGAGTTCATTGGGACTTCATACTAAGAGTGCTCCATGGACAACACTCATAAGATGAGTTATCCTCTAAGAAGCTACTACATAAAGGGATAAAATCGTACGGTATACCATGTTAAGCCAAACAGTACCATGCCAAGGCAAATACTACCTTGGTAGGAGGAGTTTTGAGTGGGTTGTTATGGTATAATGTGATACTTCTTAAATAGAAGTAGTAGAACTCTAATCATCGAGGTCCCTTTTGTTGTAGTCATTTAAAGTTTGTTGAAACTCCGAAGTTAAGCGAAGCATACTAAATGGAGAATACTCCTAGGATGGGTGACCTCTTAGGAAGCTGTTGCACCAAGAGATAAAACCGTGAAATGTTTGATGCCAAAGTGGACTATACTTCAATGAAAGGAGTTCTAGATGGATTGTTATAGATGCTATTAGAGCAGTTTACCAATTGGAAGGGTAGAGTCCCTACTTGGTGGTAGTCCTAGATTTGTGCAAAGAAAATGATGAGGTTGTTAGTGTTGTTGGTGAATTTTAGGGGTTAGAAATATCTTACAAAAATAAGAAAAATGGTCGGTATCAAAGCTAGTTTGGTGCGGCCACTTCGATGCCTAAATCAACAAATAAGAATGAGAAGGGTAAAGTAAAGAGGTTAAGATTTATCAGATGTCTCTTATAGATTTTCTTTCCCATATTTATAAGAGATTATCATGTCTAAAGGGGCAATTATTAGAATAAATGTCAAGACATGTGGAAGCTTCTTGATTAGACACCTTCCTTGAAATGTAGGGAGAGTAGGCAATAATGTAATATAACCGAGCTTGTGATAAGTATTCGCGCCATGAACTTGAATTCAAATCAACAACAGATCTATGTTACTCGGCATATTGCAGAGAATGATGATTACTCAGCGAGGTGCCGAGAATATAGATTACATAACTTATCGATAGTTGAATGGATGAGTAAGATAGGTGGACAAAAACTAATTATCAACATTTCCCCCCCAACTCTAGTGTTCGAGAATTTAACAAAGGGAGTAATACATAATGTTCTAAAGATCGAGTAGGGAGCAATTCTTTAGATGCCAAGTGAGATAGGAAGCAAGACAGTTTGCATCCTAATCAAAAAGTTATAACTTTTAAATTCCCACCCGTTTAAGAAACCAAAAAGTAGGAAGTATGACTACTATCACCTCAATCATCATTACGCTGTAGGCCTAATAACTTTTGGGGAGTTGTCAATTGTCAGATTTCTATCTCAAAACACGCATCGACAATCAACACCACATTCAAATTGGCACATCATTGCCATCATAAACAAATTTGCAGTTACAAGAATAAGCTGTCCATATTTAAAGGACTGTTTAAAATCAGAAAAAAAAATTTCTTGCTTTCTCACCTTTACTCTCACATTCTTCAACTTCTATGATACCATTTCTCATAACCATTTAGGTATGGTTCGTAGCATCATCCATCGACTTGTTTACTTTGATTTCAAAGCAATAAAAACTGAGGCCACCTCTCCCTCCCCCAAATAAGGAGCGAAGAGGCATGTTTTTTTGGCAACTCAGTCGATAGTATTGAGGAAAAGTAAGATAAACTCACTCAAATAAATGCTCTTTCTATGGATAATTATCCTGAGGACAAAGAAGGGAAATCCTTGGCGAGATATCTTACTTCCACCACTCTCCAGATGGAACTATTAGTTCTACTAACAAAGTTCTGGTCACGAAATACAACCAATTCTAGCAAGATCCTCCTAGAACGTAGAATCTAAGGAGGCCAAAAGAGGAAGAGAGGGTATGTTTCTTAAGGGAGCGCAAATTTTATATATACCTGAAGTATTTGGATTTTGGGTTACACTTCCCTTTCTTAGCATTTGTGAAGGGCTTCTTCAACTACTCACATTGAGTATGTTCTCACCGAACACATACCGGCTTCTGGCGGCTTTCAAAATAGTTTGTGAAGAAGTCGAAGTCAAGGCCATACCTCAACTGTTTCGATATTTCTTCACGATTAGGAGGCAACCTGATGGGTGATACTTTACCGCTGCAAGGCACAAACATAAGTTCATGGATGGGTTAGAGTCCAAGATCTACAAGTGGCATGAAAAATTTGTGTTAATAATGTCTAATGAGGAGCTAGACTTCTAAACTCAATGGAGTGAGCTAATCCGTACTAAAGATATAGAATTGATGCCAAATGATGCGGCAGTAGCAAAGAAAATTCAAGGAGGAAGAACAAAATGTTCTTCTAAGACGCCAAGAGGATTATACGAGGTTATCAAAGAGGAGACCCAATCTTTTCTGAAAAAGAAGGTATGCTAATGAGTTGCTATCGTGCCGAGTATAGCTATAAGGGGGAAGCCATTCTCGTGACTTAGAGGGAGAATTATTGCCTTTGAACCTTACTCAGCATAGAGAATGTAAGTTTATTCTTTTTCCCTGTACTAGTATTAATGTGTTTGCTTATGTTGCAGATATGGGTGCTGGCAAGGTAAATCCTGCCAAGCTACTAGCCTAGGTTAAGGCTAAAAAATCAAAACCAGATAAGAGGATTGCTACCACAGCAACAACTACTCAGCCTGCTGCTGTAAAGAAAATAGTAAATGAGGACGTAACAAAGTAGGTGGCAGCATAAAAGAAAACCTCCCAACCGACCGAGAGGTAGAGAAAAGGTGAGAAGATAGTGCCAACTGAGGTTGGCCATTTTGCTAAGCCTCTAGTTAAAAGTATTCAACCTGCTGCCAAATTGAGAAAGGTCGTCTGAGAGACCTAACCCTACCATGAGGCTAAGGACGCCACTGTTGTCGAGGGGTTGTCGTTGGTGCTGGAGGCGATGCCTAATGTTAATAAGAGGCCAAAGAAGGAACTCATTAACCAACAACCTACTAAAAGGTCCAAAGGTTTAGATGAGAGTACGAAGGAGGCGATGCGGTCTAAAGCTCTCGGCATTAGCAACATCGAATTCGTCCCTAATAAGGAGGTTAGCAAGTACTTTATCCCATGCTGGAGCAATAACATTTTAGAAACCAACTTAGCCTTGGGTGACAAGATAAAATCTTTGGCCTTGATGAAAAGAATTATTCTTTTGAAGGATAGAGAAATTGCCAAGTAGGATGTTGACAAGGTTAGTGGTTGCAATAAGGCCCATATCGTAACTATGTTATATGATGTAAGTGTTTGTATCAATCCTTTTAACTATTGAATTTACTCAGTTACTAATATTCCTTTTTTCTTTTTCAGATAAGTAGCCACATTCTTACGGCTTTAGATGAGGCCAATAATCAAACTAAGAAAGTAAGATCTATAGTAATCTTTAGGTATTCTGTTGAGTCATTTCCAAGACTCATCATATTGAATGAAATTGTTGCAAAAAATTGATGATGCATATAATGCATCCAAAGCCCAAACTGTTGCTATCGAAAATAAAAGGATAAGGGTCGAGATGGAGGTAAGAAACCTCTAAGAAGACCTTACTACCGAAAAGTTGGCATATACCCTTACTGTCGATGAAGTCTTGAGCCTAAAGGCCAAAATGGAAGTGTAGTACAAGGAGTCTGAAGGCTTAAAGGAGGAGCTGCATAAGAAGAAAGAAGAGTGTTGAGGTTGAGCCAAACTCTCTGTACAATGAGAGATGATGAAGATAAGCTCAGAATGCAGACTAAAAAGTTAGAGATCAATAACTCGAACTTACAGAACACTATTACTGAATTGGACGAGACTGTAAGGAGAGGACCATCAATTGAAGTGGCTCTTGATATAGTCACTCTTAGTCGACAATATGAGAGACATCTATGAAAGAAGTTGTTGGAGGAGACCTAAGCAACAACAGAAGAGATCCTGAAGCTTCACCCTGATTATAATCTCTCCCACCTCGACTTTGTTGACGTCGACAACAAAGTCTGCAATGTTGACAAGGAGGATGACGATGAGGTAGGTACTAAGATTGTTAACGAGGGTAATGACAAAGCTCATGCGGAGGATCTAAGGGAAGACGAACAACGTCTATCAAAAGAAATCCCCTATGTACGAAAAGAGAAATCCACCGGCTTTGATACCCCAGGTGCCAAGAAAGAAGCTTACTCGAAGAAAGCCCCAACCTTCAATACAAAAATTACTTCTGCTGACTTTGAGGATAGGTCTTAGGAGTTTCTTTGTATTCATTGTTCATCACTTCCTCTACTAGGCCGAGTTTTTGTAATCAATACTTTATTGAGTGAAAAGTATCTTTCATATTAACAGCTTCAAATACGTTTTAATTCACACATCGCACTTTCTCGACATGTATGATGTACGTATTTTATTTCACTCATTATTATCCATTAGCATGTTTTATATCACACGCTAAGTATTTCTCAACATGTTTTATTTGATACGCCCAATTATTTATGGGTATGTTTTATTTGACACTCCTAATTATTTCTTGGCATGTTTTATTTCATACACCCAATTGTTTCTCAACATGTTTTATTTCACACACCCAATTATTTATTGGCATGTTTTATTTCATACGCCCAATTGGTGCTTCTTTACAGATTTTGTCTGTTAGCCGTTTAAGACATAGACTAGCCACATTATTTGGATGTAAGATTAATTTATGCAGTTCGTTAACCATGATAGGCAAGAACTTAGGTTAGTTCATTTGTTGTGCAATATAAAACTCATTAACTTAGTAATCATAAAAAGAACAAGAAACATTATAAAACTACAAACATAATTCTCATAAAAAAGTATTGTAGTCTTATAAGTAAGTAGGCTATCACCTTACAAACAAGTGGAGATGAACATCATCCAACCAATCAATTGAAATATAATTTCAAATTCTCGGCATTCCATGCTCAAGGGATGATAGATCCATCCAATCTTTCTAGTCAATAGACCCCCTCACCAATGACTCCTCAGATCTTGATTGGATCTCCATCCAATCTTTCTAGCACTTAAGCTGTTAGTGTTGTTTTAGGTTTGTATTTTACACCATGAGCACTTAGCTCTATGGCATATTTCATCATTGTCCTAGAAGGGTCAAGCCATTGTAATGCTTATTGTAATGGCTAATTAGTGAGCACAATGATCTGGTGAGCTTTAAAATACAACTTCAATTTCCTCGTCAAGAGAATTAATACTAAAACAAAATTTTCAATTTTCATATACCGAAGCTCTAGCTCTTGTAAAACATGACTTACATAATAAATGGGTCAATGCCCTTTGCCATCAATTTGGACCAATACAGAAGAAAGAGCTTAACAGCTGACCGATAAATATAAATATAAATTCTCTCTTGAAATAGGTATTGAAAGTACTAGTGGTGATGAAAGGAATTCTTTAAGATCATTGAAAGCTCTCTCACAATCGTCGGACCATTTGAATTCTTTTAGATTCTTTAAGATTTTGAAGAACTCCATATACTTATCAGTACTTCTCGACACAAATCTGTTGAGGGCAGCTATTTGCTTGGTGAGTTCCTATACTTCCTTGACCATGCAAGAGGATTTCATGTTCCTTACTGGCCACAATCTTTCTTAGGTTAGGCTCAATACCGTGCTGAGTAACCATGTATCCTAAAAACTTTCCTAATGTTGCTCTAAAGACACATTTTTGTGGGTTGAGTTTCATATTGTATCTCCTTAATGTAGCAAATGTCTCCTCAAGGTTAATAAGATACCGATCCTTGTTCACACTCTTTAGAATTACATCGTTGACATATACTTCAATGTTTTTGTGAATCTAGGGTTTAAAAATCTTGGTAACAAGTCTCTAGTAGGTTGCACCGTCATTTTTCAACCCAAAGGGCATCATTATATAACAATACTTTTCAAAATTGGTAACAAAAGATGCATAGACTTCATCCTCCTTATCCATCTTGATTTGGTTGTAATCAGAGAAAGCATCCATAAAAGAAAGTAATGCGTATCTAGTGGTTGCATCTATCATCTGATCAATTTTTGGCAGTAGGAAACAATCCTTGGGATAGGCCATTTTAAGATCCATAGAGTCTATGCACATTCACCACTTGCCATTAGACATTTTGAGTAGCACATAATTGGCTAACCAAGTCAAATAAGGCTCTTACTAAATGAATCTTACCTTTAATAACTTCTAGACTTCTTCCTTTATTGCTGCTTGTCTCTCTACTGCAAAATACCTTTCCTTTTGTTAGACTACCTTTACACTTAGATCAATGTAGAGCTTATATACCACAATTTCTCTCGAGATACTCGGTATGTTCAAAGGGGACCACGTAAGCACATTAGTGTTGCTTGCAAGAAGTTAATCAAACATTGCTGAATATCTATTGACAAGGGTTTTCTTATCCTTATGGTTTTCCTTAGGGTCATCTCCTAATGAAATTTCCTTAATATCACTCTCAACATTCTCTTGGTTGACTGACTTCCCTTTTGGATAGGTTTCCACCTAAAATAGCTCTTCTCATCTTAAGGTGCTCATATATAGGGACCTTGCCAATTTCTGATCCCCTTTGCACACACCGACTCTTGTAGGAGTAAAGAACTTAGCTTTAAGATACGCAATTAAAGGGACAATGTTGAATAAATGCTAATACAACCATCCCATTATCATGTTGTATGGGGACCAACATTTAACAATGAGGAAGTCCACTTTATCCTCTACTATATGCTTGTTATTACCGATCTGTATCGGCAAAGAAATTACTCTGGCTACTTAGACTGGTTGGTTGTTGAATGCATACAGATCATATTTATAAGATCTTAGTTGTGCTTTGATCTTGGGCATCATCTAGTCAAACGCATGCTAAAAAATGATATCAGTCAAACTTCCTATGTCAACAAGAATCTTCTTAACTTCGAAGTTGGCGACTCTTGCACTGATAACCAATACATCATCATACGGTCACTGGATGCCCTCAAAGTCATCCTCTGGGAAAGAAATTGTGTTGTCAACCCTGACCTTCTAGCCTTGGATGTTGCAGACATAATTTTTGGCATTCATCAAGCTCGAAGAGCTTGATTGGCCTATAATAGGTCCACCAACAATGGTGTTAATCACTCCATTGGGTGCTCTATAGGGATTTGCATCCTTTGTATCTCTCTCAGTAACAGTTCATTGAATGTCATTCTCTTATTCCTCGCGTCTCCTCTAGGATGATCCTTGTGATATTTTTTATGTCATGTGTTAGGAATTTTCGCAAATGCCTGCGTTGAATCGCATCTTTAATTGCATTCTTGAGCTGCATGCACTAATCTATGTTATGACCCTTGTCATGGTAGAAGTTACAGTACTTGTTAGATTTTCTTCTCGAAGGATTTCCTCTCATTCTTTTCGACCACTACAGAACAACTCTCTACCTATATACCTCCATCAGTATGTTCGAAATTAGACGATTGACGAGTATGTGGGATGAAAATGT
Organism: Lumnitzera racemosa; assembly: GCA_024138005.1. Classification (NCBI taxonomy): domain Eukaryota; kingdom Viridiplantae; phylum Streptophyta; class Magnoliopsida; order Myrtales; family Combretaceae; genus Lumnitzera; species Lumnitzera racemosa. The sequence goes on along the minus strand of JAMXBC010000012.1, from coordinate 38,684,783 downwards.
CAGAATCCTTAGTCTCTTTCTCTTGACAATTAAACTTTGATCATCATTTGAGCCGAGTTTATCCTTTGCACTTTTTCTTTTGTCGTTTTTTCTATCTCCTCCATTCTGATTGGCCACTTGTCAGGCCTTTATGTTATCTTCCTAATGGATGTATGAGGTGGCTTTAGCCTTAAACTCAACGAAATTTTTCAACTTGTTCTTTGCGAGAGACTTGAAAAAGTTTTCATAAGGCTTAACTCCATCAATTATGGTATTGAGGGCTACACTCATATCTAATTATGGGATTTGAGCCATCTTGACCATGAACCTAACTAAGTAGTCTCTAACTGACTCATCTAATTTTTGCTTGACTATTTTAAGGATTGAGGAATCCTTAATAGGAAATTTGCTTATAATGAAGTATTGAAGAAACACTTTTACTAATTCATCAAAACAAGAAATGTTGTTTGGTTTTAAGTGTTTGAATCATGTATTGGCTACATTCCTCAAAGTTGAGGAAAAAGCTTGATAGGCCACTAACTTGGCCAATGTACAATAGTACTCCAAGTGGTCTTCGGGGTCTTTTGTTCCATCATAAGTTTCAAACTGTGGCAGCTTGATGTGATGAGGTATTACTTCCTCCAAAATCAATTAAATAAAGGGACTCTTTTTTATTTGAAATTGCTTACTTAACTAACATGCAAAGGGCCCATATGGTGCACCTACTAGAGTTACTTACCTTTGTCATTCTTTTTGAAAGCAAGACCTGAGAGTCCCATCATGACCTCATGATCACCATATTCTTTGCACTAATTTGGAAGAATACAATTATGAAGGAGGTTAAGGATCTATTCATGCTTTTTGTTTAACTCTAAGTTTTCCTTAGCCAAATCAAGGCATAGTTACTCGAGTCTAGCCAGTCATTGCTAATCAATATATCAACTCCCCCCTTCATGGTGTTAAGAGGAAGTACAACACCTGCAGTCTTGGTCATTCTAGTTTTAGTCATGTGGGTGTATTTACGAAAAAACAAATAATGCCAAATGTTGTTAGTAAATTTTGGAGGTTGGAAATATCCTGCAAAGATAAGAAAAATGTTTAGGTGTAGCCACTCCGATGCCTAAGTCAATAAGTAGGAATGAGAAGGGTAAAGTAAAGAGGTTAAGAGTTATTAGATGTCTCTTACAAAGTTTCTTTCCTGTATTTATAGAAGATTGTTCTGTCTAAAAGAGCAGTTATTAGAATAACTACCAAGACACATAGAAGCTTCTTGATTAGATACCGCCCATGAAATGGATCTATGTTACTTAGCGTGGTGATGAGAATGATGATTACTTAGTGAAGTACCATGAATATAGATTGTGTGGCTTATTGGTAGCCAAATGGATGATTAAGATGAGTGAATAAAAACTAACTATCAACAGTTAGTTTGATGTGATGCTCTTTAATAGAAGGTGATGGGACTCTAATCATCAAGGTGCCATTTAGTATAGCAACTTGAAGTTTCTCCAAACTTTGAAGTTATGGATGCTCAATGGAGAATACTCCTAGGATGGGTGACCTCATAGGAAGTTATCGTACCAAGGGAGAAAACCGTATGGTATTTGATGCTAAAGTGGACAATATATTAGTGAAAGGTGTTTCGAGCAAGTTGTTGTAATGGGTAGTCATGGTCTTGAACTAAGAGAGAGAAATAGTAGAATTCTTTTACTTAAGAGCTCATCCATACTTTAGATGTTCCAGAAGGTGATGAGTTAAACCCCTATTTATAGTCTTGTATTGTGAGTAATGCCCAAGAAATGTCCATCTTAAAGAAAGATTGCATTGTCTTTTGACATGGAAGTGAATATAGTTTTTTTTCCCCCTTTTGCTTTGATTTGATTCAATTTTTGCAAGAATTTGGGTACTTAAATATTCATTGATATTCTAGGAGATTTCCTTGCATGTTTGGCACTCTAAAAGATGTCCTTACATGTATTTAATGGGCATCTTTGACTATAATAATAATATGATCCTATTTTCCAAGTTAAAGTCGAGTGTAAAAAAGGTGCATTTTTTATATTTTACCTAATTTTTCTATTTTTTGTTTGTGAACTTCCTTAAATTAAATATTAAAACTTAAGAGTTCTAAGAATATGCTATTTGATCTTTCAATTTTTTTTTATTTTTATTTGATTTTAGGAGTAAAAAAACTATTAAAATCAAGATCTAAAGATGTAAGTACACAATGAAAAACTTGCCTTTTAAACTCTTGCATTTTGAAAATATTCAATTACATGTACAGGGGGGTTAAGGTAAGTGTGCAAGTGGTTGGTATGGAAGGCTTAGGCTTAGGAAGAAAATGACAGAAGTCAAAGGTCCATGTACAAATCGACACATGGTGCATTACAAGCGTTCCATATGTAGTAACATGTATTGCCATATGGTAGGCTTAGACATGTTCCATGTAGTACCTGAATTTATGTGCTACATGGCACCATATTAGGATGACACATGTCACCATTATGGAGTGTTACTTTTCTTTTTTTTCTTTTTTCTTGTTTTATATTTTCTTCTTACCGGTTGTTTATATCCATTCTAATTCTTCCATTTCCTCTTTTTTTATTTTTATTTTTTTTTCAAAATCATCCTAAAAGAAACCTAATTAACTATCGGACTTCTAAAAGGTAGCACTTCCCTCAACTCATGTAAAATTTAATAGATATATGTGCAAAATATTTTCAAAAATTGTCTAACTTAACCAAATTAAGAGCCTAATTTCTACTAGTGTTTGACTTTTATTCAAAACTTTAAATGGGCATGAAATGATCATTTTAATTCCAATGGAGACACTATTTGAGGCCATGATCTCATTAAAATGTGTACTTTCAAAATCTTCCAAAACAAGCTACTTGAACCCAAGTTAGAAAAATTGGTTTTCAAGGATGACTATTTTTGTCTGAGTTTCAAATTTGATCAAATCACATATGCTTATTTTGATTTCAAAAGCTATTTTGGACCATATGAAATTGATTTCCACTTATAACCAACCTAAATGGACCATCACACAACATTATTTATTATTTTTCAATTTTTTGGATTTTTCGGTTTTAGTTTTTTTTTTTTTTTAATTTCTTGATTTTTCCTTATTTTTCAATTTTTTTACATTTTATATTTTTTATATTCTTTTGATTTTTATTTTTTTTATATTTTTCATTCTTTTTGGCTTTTTCCTTAAAACAAGGTTTACTAAATTAAAAATGAATTTGATAAGGGTAAAATGAAGTATCTACAACTGCCTTTCTTTATGGCGATGTTTGGTGAAAACTTTATCATGAAGACAAAATAAACATCATTTTTACCCTTACGGAGAGGAAAACTAAGGATGAGAGTTTCTAAGGAAGGTTTTTGATTAGTATCATAAGAAAAGCTTGCTCCTTAATGGGCTACTTATAAATCAAATCGCTTTTACAAACTATCAATCTTATGATTATCTAGAATGAGTGGAAAGAGCTTCTTAAGGGTTACATATGAGGAGGCCTCTAACAAGCCATTGACCTAAAAGGGATAAATAATACTAAGACTATCGAGAAGTGTAGAAAGAGCTCCTTTACGAGCTATTCGGAGCGGGTTGCTTTAACAAGCTATCTATCCTTATGTAATGGATAGTGCTAAGAAGATGGGTGGAAAGAGCTACTCTATAGGCTATGCAATGAGAACCTTTGATGAGATGATCTTTCCTAAGGGACACGAAAACACTAACATTATCTAAAATGTGGATAAGGCTACTTTATCGTCTATCTCAATGAGACCCTTTGGCAAAATGTCCCATCTTAAAGGAATGATAACATTAAAACTATCTAAGAGGTGGATAGGGCTCCCGATAACACTCATTTAACATATATATTTTGGGAAGAATTTGTATAGTTTTTGTTCATTATTTGTGTTATTTATGAAGAATTTCAAGCTTATTTATTGAACTTCAATTATAGGCATTTGAAGAGCTCTTGATGAATTTTTGAAGAATTTAGAAAAAAATTAGAGCTTTAATAGAGGAAACATTGATTAAGTAATACAAGTAAAAGAGTTTTGGATGAGAAATTAAGTTTATAAGAAAGAATGTGTAAAAAACACGACCATGCTTCTAGCCATGATCTCCTCATCCAAGAATTTCTCAAATTTGAATAATTACAATTGCAAAGCATAAGTTGTACACGGTAAAGTCTCCTTATAACCATAAGTGGATGTTCTATAAATAGGAGTTTAGACCTAGCTTCCAAAAGACAACCCCCTTAAAAGAAGTTGTGTAGCGTAAAGTAATAATAAGGGTTTGTTTCTTTCTCTTTTATTTTACTTTTCCATGTTTTGAATTTATTGTTTGTAGTAGATCTTTATTGATATGTATTTATTGTTCAATATATGATATTACCTTTGAGTTTTAATTATATTATGTTTATTGTCTTTAATTCAATATTACTGGTTGTTAAATTAATGTGTAAATCTACTATAGAGTTCATGAGATCTTAGAGTAAATAGTCAAGTGTAATTACAAGTAACTAAATAAGCTAAAATATTTAGTTATTTGATTTCTCTAGATTAGGGCAACCTAATAGTAAAATCTAAGGCTTAATGCAATTTTGAGATATTCGGATAAAGTATACCCAAGATTAGGAATTAATTAAGAGACATAATTCAATTAATTCATACTAAGAATTCGCAAGGTCCAAAGAGTAATTAAGATTTGAAAGTTGCATAAAACTAGGTAGTAGATGACAAATTTGCTAAGGATTATGCTCACTATACTTTAATTAATCTTTCTGCTTATTTTAATGTTCTTGTTTATTTTATTGTTCTTGTTTAGTTTATTCTTATTTCTTTTTTGTTTAGTCTTTATCTCTAATTAGGGTTTATTTTATTTTATTCAATTATGGTTAATTATTACGTTAGATGATTGATAAAATTAGGGAAGAGTATTAATAATCTAAGTTTTCTCAAATTCATGGTTCGCTATGGGATCGACAACTCAAACTCAAATTCATTTTATACTATAACTTGACTAGGTGCTTACCTATACCCCCATCAAGTTCTTGGCACAATAGTCGAGGAACTAATGCTGTGAAATTATTAGGATGCTAGTTAAATTCCTTTGTCAAATATTTTAACTCGTTTATTGTTGACAATTTTTATATCTTTCTTTTTCTAAGGTGTTTTATTATATTTGTTGCTTTTAACTCTTGAAAACTTTAGTATATGAGCGGGAATAGAAAAATAGATCTTATGGAATTCGAACTTGAAATTGAGAGGACTACTTATAATAGGAATCTGCCTGTGACTGTCTCAAAACTAAGGTTGAACAGTTTGAGCCGAGGCCTAACGATTGCTAGATGGTTGAGAGGTAAAAAGGCAAACATACGGCATCAAACTTGTCGTTTGCCGAGAAGCTGAGAGAACACTTTGCCGAAGGTTGGAAGCCGAAGACCTACTTAGCACAATACGAAGAGACTAATGACAACTAATCCTAGGACTCGACAATTATGAGCTGACCTCTTAAGTGTCTCGGCTAAGCACTGTGAGACTTTGGGGCTCCTACCTAAACCTAAACATCTAATTGCTAACCTTACCTAGTTCAAATCCTACGTCTTCTAATACAAGTCGAATGACTATATTCCAACTTCTATTAAATGCACAATTTTATATTCTTGTATATGTTATCTTTATTTTATTAATGAGCCCATTTATTAAGGCTTAAAGCCTTGTACATTATTTATTATTTTGCTACTAGGGTTTTAGGACTTGCTATAAATAGTAACATTTGTAATTAAAAGGGAACAACAATAATTATAGAGTGAAGAATATACCCATACTTAGAACTTTCCTCTTTCAAGTAAGGTTACTCTTGAGCTCTTAGAGCTTGTATTTTTCGGATTATTGAGTACCGATTAACTCTTTAATCTTTCTTGCATTCTTATCAATCTTGTCCTTAAGATTGTGGCGAACCCCTTCATTTGAGCAAGTTAGTGAATCACATCTAACCACTCATTTGAAACCAGAGCGACATTTAGTGTTCGTGAGTCGTATTGAACCCTATTTTAAGCTAAATCCCTGATTGTGTTTATGTCTTGGTGCATGATATCTATACATATTCACCATAAAAAAACCTCTCATTTTACTTCCTATTCTTCATACCCACTTGAATCCCAAATACCCATTTTAGTTTTCTGACCTACTATCGTATCAACTTATCCTCTACATAGAAGAGTATGCAAAACAGTGGATCTAATAAGTTAAGGTTCTTCACTTCAATTCAAGGAAGAAGAAGAAGTTAAGGAAGAAATGGTTGTGAGGAATGATAAAGCTAACAACATTATGATGGAGTATGGTAAATCGACTATCAATAGGGCTAGTTTTAGCATTACTAGACCTACCATTTAGGTAGCTAATTTTCAAATTAATTTTATCTAGATGGTGCAATAATTTATCTAATTTGAGGGGCTAGCTAATGAAGATTCAAACCATAATCTTTTAAGTTTTTTAGAGATCTATGACACTTTCAAGAACAATGGGGTTATAGACGATGCAGTAAGGCTTAGATTATTTGCTTTCTCCCTTAAAGGTAAGGCTAAGAGTGTCTAAATCTACTTCCCATAGGATAAATCACAACATGGGATGAACTAGTTGAGAAATTCCTAAGGAAATATTTTTCACAAACTAAAACGACTATATTTAGAAACTATTATGCCTCGAAGTGATAAAGTCATAATAATTCTAATGTGCAAGCTATTCTAAAATTGAAGCTAGCCTCATAGATACTATCATAGACCTAGTCTACACCAAGCATACCTAACTCAACCACTTTAAATTATCCCATTTGGTTCTTGTTTAACATAAATTTGTGGTATATTATTTTTTAAAATAACTATTGAAGCAAACTTGTAGATAAGTCTTCAAAGGAAGTACACTTCATAAATTTTATGTGATACAATTATAATCTATCCAAAATAGAATTTGTACAAATCCATAAGTTTATGTAATTTAATATACAAGCCAAGAGCTAAAAACTATAAGGCCTCTAAAGGGGACCTGAATAGTTTTCCTAAACAGAGAGAAAAGTTAACAATTAAAATAAGAATTTAGCCATTCATGTAGAACCTCACTCCCCGATCGCATTCTCTATCTTTTGGAGTTGGGTGATGTGCTTAGTGATCTATTTTAAACTTGTAAACAAACTATAGGAGCGTGAGTGACAACTTGCTTAGTAAATGAAATAGAGATAAAAGTATATATTTAACACAGAACAACCAAGATTTTCAAGCAATTTTAATTAGATGTAATACATGTTTAAGCAAGTACCATCATATGATGTTATCTGGTACCATCATATGATTTTAATTAGATGTAATGCATGTTTAAGCAAGTACCATCATATGATATTATCTAATTCATTATGAGATTAAAGAAATTATGCTCGCTCTAATATTAGTTGAAAAGTTTGATGTTTCATGCATAATTGGAACTAAACCAAGGCTTGTGTAATGCAGAATACCCTTCGCCCAAGCCTACCTTCGAACCACTATGTCTAACCTTACCACAACTTCCTCTCCTATCATTTAATTCAATTAAAGGTGGGGTCTATGTTTACTTTGAGAATCCTAGTGATTACCCATAGTGGGTTGCAATGCATGTTAGATTAGATGTTAGGTCAACTTCAAGTTATTTGATTTTTAGGTTGATCAATCAAGTTCAACAATTCAAACAGAACAACATTCACAAAGCTAACATAATAAGGAGCTCAACTCCTACCACAGCAAATCAAATCTCAAACAAATGCTCTGCACATGCATAATCAATTAATTACAATCACAAGCAAGTATATACCAAGATCTCTAAGTATTCTAAAATAATACTTCAAAGTTTGGTGAAGCATTAATCCCACTTACCTACAATTAAGCTCACTCGAACAGGTTTACTACATTATAATCTCTTTTTGTGTGAAATTCCAATATAACATAATTAAATGTTGGAGCATATAAAAATTTTAATCTATTTAATTCATTTTAGTTTACAGTTATATCATTGTAATCGATCCTTATAATGATTTAGTAAATTTTACATGTTATAGATGATCAAATTCCATCATCTAATGTTATACATTATTCAATTAAGAATTTTACTTATTTACCATTTTATATAATGAATATTACGTATTTATTAATTATATAAAAAATATTACCAATTTACGAAGCCTATCTCGTATTTTTAAGATACTACATATATTTAATTACATTAATGTTGCATCTCTTAAATGTAACACATAAATAAAATATTACATAATAGAATTTATGTCACATCTACTGTAGGCAAAACATTAAATCACATTTATGAAAAGCAATTGATCGCCTTTTTTTAGAGCTTCCGAGTTTTACAATTTATAAACCTATATTCTATTCTCAACTCGATTCAATAGGTAAGTATACCTATCGTTTAATAGCACGGATGAGTATAGGGTCGTCTCTATTAAGAAAATGACTCAAACACTAGTACTTAATAATTTTCCTATTATCTAGTAATCCAATTTATAAATTAATTGATTATTTAGACTCTAGTTTGTTAACTAAACTACACTAAACCACAAACTAATGATGCTAACATAATGGTTACCAAACAATTACTAACGATAGAATTAACATGAAGACTTGCTTCATCACTTAGTATAATACTACCAAAATATTTTTTTTTATTCCAATACTTATTATCTACGAGAAATTACAATATGTAACTTTCTTCTCATAACTACTTACTTCTAATCCTAATTGTGTCTATATCAATCTCTTCCTAATTAACAGCTGACTAAGATTGCATTAATGTCATGTTAATGTATCGATTCCCCTAAAGATATAGCAACTTTCCTAACAATATCTCTATTGTCAAGAATAAGTTATCCCATTAAACTAAATCTATTCAATAGAATTGTCTCTTGACATATTTTATTGAAATATATCCTAAGTCGATGTCATGCACTACACCATACTTAGATTCATTCAGGACCATTCATCGGAATTAACAACATCAAGAAATTAATTTTCCATACACTTGATCATACTAAGTGATATAGCAAGCCCTAACAGATTACTCACACATAATAAAACAATAACACAAACTAATAGAAATCATAATTAAACAAACATAAAACATGGAATAAGTTAAAAGTAAAAACCTCTTTTTATTCCACTAAGAAATCTGACGAATACACGAACAACAAATTCCTGTCATCTCTCTCAAGTAATACCCGAAAAGTACAGTACAACACTTAGAAAACTATATAGAAGACAACGGAAAAATACAAATTAGGTATAAAGTTAGGCAAATGGATGTGTTGTCGGTAAGTGATGTGTTGTTCTTGATGATGTTCTACTCTAAATAATTGATGTCTGAAAATTGATTCTCCTTTCTCCATAAGTTATGATATTTTTATATTCTCTTCGTCAAATAACTCAAATCTACCCCTTTACTGCACCAATTGACATTTTCCACATACCGATTCATGTGAAAAGGTTGAAAAGAACAATTGTCCCCCTTTCATTACGCCCATGACTCGAGGTGTGATAGTCATGAAAAAAATTATTTTTAACCAATCACAGCCGTAATAAATGCCATAAACTCCTCGTCGCATTATTAGATCTCATCACGCTCATAACAATGGCCGTGATTATCCTACTACTATTCAATCACGGCTATGATTGATAGGGGAATCGTCAATACTTCCTCAATCACAAACGTGATTGAGGACATGATCAATGCCAGATTCTTCATTGCTTCATTATCATACCCGTGATTGATGTTATATCATTGATTTCTTCTCCTCACAACCGTGACTGACTAGAAAATTGTTGTTCTTGTGTATAATTCCTCTCATTGCTCATGATTTACCTGAAATCAATATTTTATACAATTAAGTACTAAAAACTTAAGAATTAAATCACAATTATGATTAATTCTATATTTACACATACCTTCAAAGTGTAAAGTAATTTACACTTAACGGCAACACTTTTGCTATTTCAAATATTGCATTTCTTATATGCAATTTAGGGTTTGTATTTATGTAATATCTTTTATTTAATCCATATTTATGTAAGTGACCAGGGACTGATCAAATCCATATTTGACCTCTAGATGTATGTAAACCCAAAATATAAGAATGGATACAGTCTCATCTAATGCATGACCATCCTCAAAATCACTTAATTTACAATAAACAAGGTTTTAGCCTTTCCATTCCATGTGTGACTATGGTGGCAAATAAAGGAAGTTTATGCAATATGATATGCATGGTCACTTTTATGTTTACATTTTGATATGTTTATTTTCCATTTATTTTAGTGATCATCAAAACATCACACAATCATATGATTCACATCACATCACAATCATCAACTTTATTTATGGAAAAAATTCTTAAGTGTCTTAACAAACAATTTTAGTACATGCATTTCTCGATTACCCCATATAAAACAAATTAAGTATATAAGATTAAAGGTATAACTATTCTACAAGCACATACAAGTGATAACCATAGTAAGTACTCACTTGGCCATCTTTCTATTTGTCGTAATAATCTTCTAGGAGTTCTAAATTGAAAGTTCCTATGAAGATAAAAATAATTGAGATACAAATTGAATTACTAAACTTTCTAGTTATGTTTTGTTTCAAGCATTTTCTTTTATAAGTCTTTCATTTCTTAAGTTGATAATGTTCAATGTTTCTTTCTTTATATCATGTCTGGATGGTCCTTATATGTCCATGAATATCCTTGGTTCTTGTTCCATAGTTTTCCAATCCTCCTATAAGGTCTAAATCGATACAGCATAGATATGATGGTCCATTGTTGATAAAGTCCAAGTGAAGGGAATTTTATTCAGACATGATAGGAGTTACTATTTAAGGCATGACTTTGTCCACTTGTTTTAGTTTTTTTTTTTTATCATTTTAGTCTTTTGTTTCAAGAAACTCTTCTGGTTTCTTTCTTCAATTTTATTTGAGGAGAATATTTTGGGAAACTTCTTTCTAAATATGGAAAAGAGTTAAAAAGACTTCCTTTAAATGAGTTTATAGGGGGGGCTTTTCCGTCAATTCTTGAGTTGAAGAAACTTTTTTTGAGAACTTTCTTTTCCTTAATGATTTTTAGAAACCATGATAAGGAACAATGTGAAATAGCTTTTTATCTAAAAGACTTTTGAGAAGATGTTGCTTTTAAAAGAACTTATGAGTATGAGAAAGTTATCAAAACAAGGCTTAAGCTTAAGTTCAGTAGAAAATATTGTCTTTTACTAAAATAAGGGAGTTTCTTTCTAAACTTCTTCTTATAGAAAACTTCTCTTGTTTACTAAGGAATTTGGTGAAAAGAAGTTGAAAAGAGTCTTCTTCATAAGTTTGTTTTTAGCAAATAAATAGAAGGAAGTTTCCCTTAAAGGAAAATAGTTGAAAAGAGTTTCTTTCATGATGTACAAGCTTTAATGGATTATCAAAGCTTAGCCTTAAAGTCTTAAAATTGAAGCTAAAGAGGAGTAAGAAGAATAGTTGGTGAGAATGTTTAGTAAGGCTTAGAAGAGATGTGTGTTGGTTGAAATGGTAGCAAATGTGATCCTAAAAGAGAATGATGAGGCTTATTTATAGGAAAAGGTTGGTTTAACTTATCTCATAAGCTTTGTTGCTTTGTGAACTTAATCTTTCGTTATGTTGGAATAATTTTGAACTTAGTTCATGCATCTACTTTGTTATTCACCATTTTTTATTGTCCATTTCCATTTCCACATGTTTTTCTTTCTCATTTTGATTTCATCATCCATAACATCATGGCTTCTAGATTTAGTGCACCTTCTTACTAAATTTCCATGTTAACTTAAGAGTATTATTCTTCCAGAATTGATAACTTTAGACATGATGTAATGAAGTAATTTCATTATCCATGACATCATTGTTTTAAGAAAGAGATAGCTTATCCAAATTTGCTTCTTCTTTCTTAGCTTATTCTTTTAGTCTTTTTCACATGTGTTGATGCACACATGAAGTTGGCACCACATGTAGATGAGTTTAGAGTATTTAATTTTTCTACATGTTGATGTAAAGGAGAAGATTAGGTGATGACTTGCATCATGTCAATTAATTGTTCAATTTTGCTTCTTCCTTCTTAAGTGTTAAGTTGTCATTTTACATATGTTGATATACACATGTAGTTGGTGCAAATTGTAGCTTTGTTAAGGTCTCTTTTATTTCATTTCATGTATTGGTTTTGAAAATTTATTTAGTTAGTTTGTTAGTTTTCTTTAAGTCTTTTGATTTAACTAACATTCTTATATTGACTTTATTTGACCAAATATTCCTACCTTTGACTAGTCAATTCTAAAGAATATGGGTATTTTCTATCACTATTTATAGATGTCTTATCAAGTCTCACACATATCTTTTAAATCTCTTTTAGTGATTTTAGCCTATCTCGAGTATATCTCTAAATATTTCCTAACAATTATCCTAATTTATACTAAAGTTTTTAAGGATTTACATTTGCATAACAAACAACATATGATATCAATTAATTCCATGAAAACACATCAAAGGTGAAATTATACCTACCTTGAATTTTCAGCAATTAAATTGGTTAACCAACTCGGCTCAATACTTTTGGAAATTGAAATTGTTGTAAAAAATAAGGAAGCTTGTACATTTGATCACTGATGCTCCACTACCCAGGGAAATTGTCAATCGATCTTATTGAGTGGCATCCCTTCAACCCAAATATTGCTTGTTTTTTACAATGAAGAGAAGAGAGAGAGTTTCTTTTCTTCTTCTTTTTTTGTCGTTTTTCATTCCTTCAATTTGAATATTTTCTTTTTCACATCAGATCCTAATACATTATTTATCCAACTAAATTCTCCCATATTAGTTAAGTAAGAATTGGCTAAGTGCCAATTACGTATCCTTTTCTAAATGTACTACAATTTGTAGTCTATAGATACAATGCTTATGTGTAGAACATTGATCCTTGATAGTATGATACTTGGGTATTCGATACCTTATTCCTCATCTATGTTGAAGAGCTAGAGTCATTTTGAGAGTTCAATTGATTTTAGTTGATCAATTATAATGTTATGGGGGTATGTTTTACATATCTTATAAATGTATTTATATATATGTATATATATATACATATATATATATATAGACATGTATATATTTGTAACTAAGTGCTTCGAGGGAGTTCCTATTTTCATGCATATCCTTATTCCAAACCATCAATTTCATTAGCCTAATAGTTCCTTGCTAGCAATATCATTAGTTACATGTTTTTCTTTTTTTTTTTTTATTCTAATCACGTTATTACAATTATGATTATCATCATCATAGCAATTTTAGAAATCTAAACATACAAAGTCATGTTGACAAACGTGTATACCCCTATCGTAAACCTCGAACATAGTCATTTGTTAATTTTTTTTTAACTAAGTTGAATACGATAAATATATACTTTATATATTAATTCTACATGAGTATGTGTATATTATGTTTTATGTTAAGATATGATGACGCCCCAAATTCTAGCTAGTTGTTTAAAGACTAAGGTCTCATAGAAATGATACATCATCATTTGCCTAAATTGATTGAGAAACATTATATGATACATAGGAAAAGTTTAAGGATCTTTTGAGGTGATGTCCACATCATAGTCTTCCATTGTAGATGCAAATCAAGACTTTTTATAATGGCCCCAAATATCTTGCTGAACAAATGGTTGATGACGTAACTGGAGGCACTTTAAGTACTAAGACATAGATGAGGTCTAGAAGTTAATAGAGGGCATGGTCATGAATAATTCTCAAGAGGATACTAAATGGGCTAAAGCAAAGGTTGCTAAAAAATTTGAAGTTGATTTAGTTGTAGCTATAACAACACAGGTTGAAAGTCTTAATAAGAAAATTGAAGGATTAATGAAATTAACGCATGCGGTGTAGGATGGTATACAAGTAGTCGATTTGGAACAAATAAATTTTCTTGCTAAAAGACAACCTAATAACCCTTTCAATAATACTTATAATCTAGGTTAGAGAAGTCATCGCTATTTTTCATAGGGAGGTCAGCAGTAGTAGAACAAGAATGTTTAAGCTTAGAATAGAAATCCCAATTTTGAAGATGCTTTGAATAGGTACATTAGGAGCATAGATGCTCAACTTCAAGCCACTAAAGCTACAATTAGGAACACGGAGGCATTCCTCCAAAGTTTAGAAAATCAATTGCGTCATTTAGCTATAATTATTATAGAAAAACAACAATGTAGTCTTCAAGGAAACATTGAACAAAATCTTAAACCCATAAAATCTTAGTAGAATTAGAAGAAAGATGGATCCATCGAGTCAACGACATTAAACAATAATGCTTCTTGCGAGGTAGCTTAAGTTATCATTATTTTCAATTCTTTTTAGCTCTTTTCTTTTAAAATTGTCATTTGTGCTATTTCTCAATTCAAGTTAGTACTACTTGTTAGCTATTGTTAATTTATTCCTCTACGAGAAATTATGATCTTTTCAATTATCAAGTGTTTTAGATCTATAGTTATTTTTCTCTTAAAAAATTTATAATTTTCCAAATTAAAATGGGTTTTTAGTTGAAATTTGATCTTTGGAAATCTAATTAATCATGCTTTTAGTGTTTAAGGAGTGATTTCAATTAAAGGAACACAAAACTATTCAACAAATCAGACTTTAGCAAGAATCATGGCTAAGGTGTACACCTGCACACTTGCTCATGATCCTCTAGTAAATCAAAAAGGTAAAGAAAAGAAAAAAGATGAAGAGAGAATCACAGTCATGATTATGCCCATGATCATGCTTAGAGGTAAGTATGTATCGGGTTTGGAAGAATAGCTAAGAATCGAGGTTGTTAACTTAACTCTGATCTTGAAGTAATTCAAAAAGTATGAGCTTTTCTTCTTTCTTTCACTCTATATTGAATTTCTCTCTCTATAGGCACTTTTTCTCACTACACCCCACCTCTCTCTTGCAATCTTTATGCATTTCTCTTTTGATTTCAACCAATCAAAGGTATGCAAAACTCAATCTATACTTAGATTTGTTGTTTTACTTGTGTTTGAAATTTCACATGGTTTAGCTAGCATTTGAGAAGGGATAATGAGATGTGCATAGGTGATAACCTGAAGTTTTAGGAGTAATTCTTGAATGTTTATGTGAAGAAAATTGTTGTTTCCACATTATTTGTTCAAAATCTCTCCTAAAGTTGTGATTTTGAAGTTCGGGATGAGAAAAAATATGTAGAGCCCTTGTGATAGATGATGAAGAAAGGTATATACTGATGGATATTTTAGCTAATTCATGAATGAAGCCATTTTTTTTTTGTCAAATCTAGGAAAACAATCTTAGATTACTAGAATTATGCTTGTAACTTCTATTGTAAAAACATAAATTCCCATAGCATGGTTTAATTTAGACTATAAAAGATTGTAAACCAGAATGGGATCCTTTGAGTTTTTGTCAATTGGAAATTAATTCATGAATCCACTTGGTTAAAAAAAATTAGGGTTAAAATGTTAGGATTCTTTGTGCATTAGATTGTAAGTATCATAAACTTCTGCTTAGCAACCTTTTTTTTTTAAGAATCACAACCTTATGATTAATCTAATCTCCTTGTGTTTTAGATATGCCTTGTATTAAGCACACTTGCAAGAAAACTGCTGCTGACACTACTAACACATCTATTCGCCAGCTAATGTACCCAATGCTTAAATTTACTAAAAGTGCTTACAAAAAGCAATATAATAAACTGAATAAGAAAGGCTTTAGTGACATTGCTATTGTGACTTGAGAAAACTTATCATGAGTTAGGTTTGATGGAGTAGTGAGGAGGTATTTGAAATTTAGAGGATGTGACAAGTTGTTGACCATCAACAAGCCAAGTTATAGGGAGTTCACCCTAAGGTTCTTAAGCACTCTTTATCTAGATTATAATCATATTGAGAATGGGGTCTAGAACACTGTGCGATCCTGAGTGAATGGTTTAGCTAATAATCATGTCGCTCCCATGAATTCTAGTAGTACTAAGGATCCATACTAAGGAATTCGTTCACACGAATTTGCCAATTAAGCTGCCATGGAGAGTTAGCAATGCTTAAGTTCAAAATAGATTGAGTACAGGAAATCAGTATATAGCCCAAGGTAAACAAAGGCCTTAAATTTGAGGGATCTTACTTTGAGGATTATACATTAGATATTGGCTAGGAGTATGATTGGGAGGAAATATAGTACAGGGTTGTTAGCTTGGTGAACATAGTTCTTGTGCATATCTTAGTTAAGCAGCAATAGATAAATCTGGGAGTCCAAATGGCTTTCTTTCTTGAAAGCCAAGCCACTAAGGTTAAAGCTAGGTATATCTTTGCAAGAGCTTTTATTACCCAAATTGTAAAAAGACTGGACTTATTTGATCATCTATCATAGATGGATCTAGTAAACTATCCTACCCCCATGAGCATTGTATCCATTAAAGCCATGAAACTCCTACCACCACTCTAGGCAACTAAGGAAGAGGAGATCTCAAAGTTAGCTGCTGATGCACGCCTTTTACATCATCTTAGAGACTAAACCATCGTATATGTTTGAAAAACTCAAAAAGATGATGGGAAAGCTGATTGAAAACATAAGAGGCTTGCTCAAGAGGTACGACCTACTAAAACTGCTATGGAAGCACTTTTGGTACACTGGGGAATTCCGTTGCCATCACCACTACCCATTTCTAACTCAAATGATGATGAAACAGAGGTAATTACAGAGGAGGTGGATGAAGAGGAGAATGATAAGGAGTGAGTTCTAGTTTCTTCTTATGTTGCCAAAGACTCAATTTCTCTAATTTTCTATTTATATGATTATAACAACTTAACTCTAATCTTTCTTCTAACTACTTGATTGGCTTTTATTTGAATCTTTTGTAAATATTTATAGGGACAAGTTAATTAACAAGTTAAAATAAAAGGAATTTTTGTTGAAGGATCTCAAAAAAATTCCAATGTGAATGCAAACAAACTATGGAAGTTTCAGTTCTCTTTACTTTTCTTTTTCCCTTCTTGCTTTTATGCTTCAATGATTGTATATATTGAGGATAATGTACAATTTAAGTACAGGAGGGAAGAATTAGGACATATTGATTTTAAGAAGAAATAAGAGATACTAAATTGTATATATATATATATTTAATGAGTATATTATGTCGAGTACTTTGCACTTAAGTTGTTTCTTTTTTTTTTTAAGTTTTTGTTAAAAATAACTATAGGAATTTGCATTGCTAAGTTTTTTTTATTTTAAATTGCCTATGATTTGGTTTGACCTTAGTTCACTTTACTAAATTTGTGAAAATAAATCCTCATGATCCCTCCTATTATTTAAGCTCAGATTGAGAATCGAGATTAAGATATATATTAACAAGCTAAGGACTAATTATCTATATATCTAAACTTGAGTTGAGAGGCTAGTTATCTATTTCTAAGTTTTCTTAAAAACTTCAAATAGGATGAACAAATGAGATTTTTTTTTTAGAGTCTCCTAAAAAATAAAAAATGGTTGGAGGAAAATAAATGAATAAATAAAGTAAATAAAATGAAAAAGGGTTCAAGTACATCTAAAATTAGATGAGAAAAATGAAAACATTAAAGATTCTAATTATGGTTCTCATTGACTTGAGCAATTAAGCCTACAGGATGCATCCTTCCCATAAAATAAAGCTTATCAACTTAGGTGATGAGCTCAGAATTGTTGGTTGAAAGCTTGCTATAAGGGTTAAGAGAAAAGCCCATGTAAAGGCTAGAACCTGTATAAAATTGAAAATCTAAATTGGGTGAAGTTGGTGGATGGTTTGAAGGGGAGTCTTAATGTTTAGTAGCCTAAGGTCGTCTAGCTTAGGACTTACTGACCATGTGAAATTGCTTAATTTCAACTGAAAAATGATGAAGAGAAAAATCCTCCCTAAAAAACAAAAAAGAGAGAGAGAGAGAGAGAGAGAGAGAGAGAAAGAAGTAAGGGTACTATTAGAGGATGAGTTGATGTAACATGCATGTTGTTTAAGTTTTTGTGATTAAAATAAAAGCAAAGAAGATCTCTCTCCTCCCGAGTTATATTGGTGAAATGCTTATAACTTTTTTCTAGTTTGTTGATGTTTCTTTTAATCTCCAGTTTAGCTTTTATTTAAGTGATAAGGTTAGCTAAGAGTTATCTAAATTGATTGGTGAAATTTAGTAGTGCTATACTATTGATATTTTAAGTGCTCTAAAGGCACGTTGTGATGGAGGAAGAAAAGGTGATTTCAAAGGAAGTAGTGTAGCTCTTGAATTAATGATGTAAATTTCTTAGTTATGAGATGAATTGAATACTTTGTCCTTAAGAAGATTTTTAACTTTTATTACTGTTCTTAAGGATAAGCAAAAGCTTTAAGTGCTAAGGAATTTGATAACACTCTTTTAGCATATATATTTCAGGAAGAATATGTATAGTTTTGTTCATTATTTGTGTTAATTATGAAGAATTTAGAGCTTATTCATTGAATACTTCAATTGTAGGCATTTAAAGAGCTCTTGATGAATTTTTGAAGAATTTGGCGAAGATTTAGAATTTCAATGGAGGAAACATTGATCAAGTAATACAAGTGAAAGAGTTTTAGATGAGAAATTAAGTTTATAACAGAGCATGTGTGAAGAGCATGGCTGTGCCTCTGGTTGTGATCTACTTATCCAAGAATTTTGTCAAATTTAAAGAATCACAATTGCAAAGCAAAAGCATACCTAAGGATCATAACCATGATCTTAATCATAACCTAACAAAATCATTATCGTGGTAGGTCGCTATGTATCGTACAAAGGTCTACTATCAACCCCCTTGTTGATTGCAGGCCTTTCATACGACACACAAGGCTCCTTCCACTATACGTTACCACCAGACCCATAAATAAGTAATATAGAGTAATTTAACTGAAATTACTTCTATGGTATAAATTAACTAGACGAATGGATTTGTAAGATCCACACCAAAAAAATATTACAAACAAATGCAGTTCATAAGGGAACTGCATTAGAAATTTAAATCTATGTTGTAAACAAAAATATAAAAGTAATTAATTATCTATAAATCTATTACAAAATTTCATCTTCGCTCCTTGATCACTCCAATCCGTCTCTACATGTGATTTACCATAGGCCTGCCTTGGCCAAAATTAGCAAAGAGATTTTCTTGCATCAAAAGAAATCTATCGAGGTATAAGGTTAAACTTAGTAAGACGAATACCCTCATCAGTACCACATAGCATAAATTTATTACATGTACAATCATATGAATGCATAAACAAGTAATATGCCAAATAACGCATACAATAGCCAAGGAAACTACATACGACTTAGATTTACACCTCCTATAGTCGGGCTTTAGAGATAATTAATCGACTCAAACCAAAATCCAAGTTCTAGACCTTGGGTTTTATTTCATTTGCACTATTGTGCTTAAGTCAAAACAAAACTATATATATATTTATATATGTTTATATTTTCTTTACCAAATAAAAAATCATATTTTCAAATCCCAAGTCTAGCAGTGTGGTAGCCTCTACAATCCACAAACACATGCCTTAAGCAAAAGCTACAAGACGCGACCCCTTGCCAACAGTTGGACTCTCCCGAAGCTTAATAAGCCCATCAGCTTAGGATAGAGACTCAATAAAAATGATGACATAGCTAGTACCTAATCCTGCAGGAGGCTCATCTACCTATGAGTCTCTTCCCATTTTTTACGTGAAGTGGCAATCAGTGTTATCCGAATGTAATACGAGGAATGCACGATTCATCTTATTTCTTGATCATAGAGTTCGTTAATCCAATTTTTCAAAGTGATCAGAAAATTTCATTCCACACACTTGTAGGTATAAATTATCACAATAATTCCTATTGTTATATAATTAACAAACCATCGCATTCATCCATAAATTCATACGCATGCATTTCCCATATCTCACAAGCATCAAATTTATATATATAAGTTTAGGTGTATCTATTTCTACAAGTAAAATCAAGTAAAAAGTTATCAGGAATTTACTCACTCCTGCATACAGTCAGTCAAAGTAGTCTGGGGGAAAGTTGTCTCCATACGCGGTGTCCCCTGGTCATTGAAATCATAATACTATAAGAGATTGAAATAAACTTAGGAAACTAAGCTAAAATCCCTCAAGTTATACTCTTAACTAGTTTTTGAATCTTTTCCCGATTGTACTTAAAAGTTCAATTACGTATAACTTTTTCGTTTTAAATTCGATTTTTATAATCTTATAGTCAATATTCATCGTTTTCGAGTGTACTTTAATGTAGAGAGGTTAGATTTTCGAAATGAGGCACAAAAGTCTGTCCATAGGTCAAAACAGTAGTGGTCCTCATGATTTGGAATGTTTTTGGGCTTTATTTGGTTAATGGGCTTTTTGGTAACTTGGGAAATCCTTTGAGCTTGGTATTAAGATTTCCTTCTAAGCTCAAAATATTCCTTAAGGTCAGATTTGCAAATTTGATTTATGCTTCTAAGGCTATCAACCACTTCTTGGGCTCTTAAGTAGGCTTAAGTTGTCAAATGGACTTATTTTTTATCCAACTCAAATTCAATCACTTTGTTGGGCTTTGGAGTGTCTTATGGGTTTCATCTGCAAAGAATTCTCAATGTGAAAACACAAAGACAAAGGGCTGATCTTTGAATAGGAAAAAGAGTGGATCTACAGGGTCCTAAATGAATTGGCTTATGAGAGTCTTAAAACAAATCTTATTGATGTGTCAAGTTGTTGGTCAGAAATTTAAAGGTGGTTCAACTTAGAGTATGAAGCCCGTTTTGGAAGTTTTAAACTCGGTTTTAAGTTTTAAGCTTAATATAATTATCATACTTGCCTTAGTTGGTCTTTTTACTTTGTTTACTTACTTTTATCATATTTTTAAGTGTCTTTTAAGGAAGTTTCAAATCTAGTCAATTTGAATATGAGGGCTTCCGACTTGGTTTTCATCATTTTCTTAAGTTTAGGTGTTAGATCATGAACCTAGGTTACTTATATTCAAATTTTATCTTGACTTTTTTTTCCATGAGAGGGTTATTTGACTCGTACTTTTCATGAAAATAGTAGATCTCATACTTATTATAATTTGCATATTATAGCTCATATCTTACAAAGTTGGTTTCCTCATAAAACTTAATGTGATGAATTTTTCTTTAACATAAGTCTAGATTTGAGCATGTTCAACTTAATAAAATTGAAATCAACATCCAAATGACTCTTGAATCCTCACATCCAGCATGATCCTCTTTCATTCAAGTTCTCATTTCAAGATTTTCTTGATTCAAAATCTTCCATTCAAACTGTTAAACAAGTATCTCTACAAAACACTAACTTTACATGCTCATTTTGCAACTTCATGTAAGGGTTTCATGAGTTTGTTTCTTAAAGTGGTCTTTGATGTTATAACTACTTATGATCATACTCATATTTTCAAAAAATCATAATCTCCTAGCATGAATACTAACCTACTAACACAAAGATATACTTACTTGTCCACAGAAAAAAAGTATGGTGGTTGTGCACAAAGGTTCCACTTATGCTCTTTATCTTACTTCATCCTTTTACACCTTTTTGAAACCCGAGTTATTGGATCCTTTGAAGTGGGGTTTGTGGAATGTTCTAAGGGTCCTAAAGAAGGTTGAATGTAGGAAAAGAAGCACACAAGAAAAAAAAATTGAATGTACCGTGAGTGTAAGTATGAGTATGCTTGAAAGTGGCAACAAAGTGAAGGATTTGTAGGGTATGGTTGTTTCCACTTTTGTGTTGGTTTTCAAGTGAGAGAAAAAGGAAGTGAAATGAAATTGAAAATGAGAAGAATGTAAGAAAATGTGGCCGGTTGGGGAAGGGGGTGATGGTGTGTTTAAGAAGCTTGAAATTGTTGTCTTGTAGCTTACACAAAAGTTAACAATTGCAACTATTGATGATATAAGTATTAATGAATGAATAGTAGTGTGTAAGATAAAGTGATTAATGGATGAAAGACAAGAGTATGCACCACCCCCCCCCCCCCCCCAACCTTCTTGCTTATTCAAACTAGCCATGGGGTGTCCTTTGGGGCATGGAATTGTCTTGTCTCTTTTATTAAAGTTAACCATGTGAAATTTTGTAACAATTTTTCCATATGTCATATAAGTGAAGGGGTGATAAGGAAAGTTTCTTATCACTAGATTTTGATAAGTTATCAATTGATAAATAATTCCAAATTTCAATTGATAAGTTATATAAGGTGATTGGTTAATCTATTTATTTATATGTAAGGCTTAAGCATGAAGATAAGGGCATTGTCTTATAGGAAATTATTTTAGGATTTATTTCTTGCATTGTTTTGTAATTTATGATTCAATTCTTATAAAATTGTGAAATTTTCTAGAGTTGAATGAAATTATTCAAATTAAATTATCGATTAATCGCTTAGGGTTTATAGTCCTTAATTGTTTTAGGGTTTAGTATCTTAAGTGACTTTAGAGCTCGTAGTTTTTCAAGTTTGAGTTTTATCGATAATAGGCTTTCGAATTGGAGAAATAAGTTCGTTTCTAATTGTAAACTTGGGTTCTTAGTTTAGTTAATCCTTGGGAACGTTCAAAAAGTACTTTTAGTCAAATCATAGGCCTGCTAAAAGTAAGGTTTACAATCTTAGGTGTGATTGTACTATCAATAAGAAAATCTTTCATTTTAAGAAAGTCTTGTTGTAGCCCTAAGTGGAGACCTATAAATAGGAGTCTAGACCTAGATTTCAAAAGAGAGCCCCCTTAGAAGAAGTTATGTAAGGTAAAGTAGTAATAGGAGTTCTTCTCTTTCTTTTATTATACTTTTTCCATGTTTTCGATTTATAGTTTTTAGTTGATTTTTATTAACCTTAGTTTTTAATGTAATATTTATTTATTGTTCAATATATGATATTACTATGAGCCCCTAAAAATTGTGTTTAGAACAACCGAGTCTAAATTTATAACTTTTAGGGAAAAGTTTTTCAATTTAACCTAGACTTTAGATTAAGATAGAAAAGTTAGTCAAAATGACTCAGTAAAGTTAGATTTTGAAAATAGTGGCCCAAAATCCTAATTTTATCCTTAGAAGTATGATTATTTAATATAGTACCAAATTACTCAAAACTTCTCAAATCAAGCTGAAAATGCAACGAGAACATAGAGATAAGTCAATTAAGTCATAAAATGAGATCATATAGTATAATTTATTATATGAATATATGCATAATTTTATAAGTATACTCCGTATAAATAATAATTATACTAGTAAATTAACTCTAAATTACTTAATTACACATATTTTGTGTTGAATTCATGAAAATAATTAAGAAATGTATCTTAAAAATAAAATAGATGTTAGAAACATAATTATGCTAGTATAGTTATATATTACACGTGATATATACATAGGATATATATACTCGTATATTACTAAATATTTAAATATTAATAAAATATACTTAAAATACTTAAATAATTGCAAATGCTATCCAACAAGCTAAAATTTTGACTAGAAATTTGTTAGATTAGCTAGATTTCACCGTAGCACAACCTCAGCAACAAATTTGCAATAAGTCAAAAGCAAATGGTTAACTAGAAGACACCTCCTATTAGCATTAAATGACTAGATAAATAGAAATAAATTTTCAACTGCCATTACATTCTATAAATAGTACCTAACCTCATTTAGACTAGGTTTAGACGTTTTAGGACCATAAACTATAGAAAGAAAAATTTAGAAAAATCATAGGAAACTGGAAAATATAGAAAAATAAAATAAAGCAATTACTAAGCTAGATTAGTTCTTAGGGAATCCCTTCATCTGCTACTAAGCCACTTCACCACCATAGAGGACCCCCAATGCCTTGACTTTTTGACAAACTCCCACTAATCTACAGCCACTAGAGTACCCAAGAACATAAAGGTTAAATTTCTACTGTTTTTTTCAATAATTTTTAAAAAATAGTAATTCCTGTTAGAAAATTATGGAAAAATTTATGGTCATACATGATTTTGTGTGATATTTTTATTTTTGAAAAATTTGTAATATTTAATATACTTGCTTAAGAAAGTTATTATTCATTTGATTTTTTTTTTCAAAATAATACATCAAATGATGTTGTTTCTATCTCAAAATTTTTTTGTAATATATACATGATATATAGATAATTTCTATGTAGCCTAATTTTTATTTAAATATTTTTAATACTTATTGTAATTTTTGGCCTAAAAATAGCTAGAAATTAGGTTGAAAATGTGAAATAAATAGGATTTATGAAATTAAATGGTGAAATGGACTTATACTAATTTCTAATGAAGTATAATGATGTTAAGATAGGTTGAAAATAATTTTGTTCAAAAAGAATCACATTTGGGTAATTAAGTGTAATTTAAAGGTAAAATCATAATTTCAAATATATAGGTGATAAATGGACAACGTGAAAATAAGTAATGATTGAATTTCCCATATTTTTAGGAGTCTAAAGAAATTTTTGAGGAATTATTTGATAATCTAAGCTATTTATTATGAATTTATATAGTAAAATAAATTAAATAACGAATCAATACCCAATTTTAGTAACAGTAACTTAAAATATGATAAATAGTTGAATAAAAACTATCTATTTATGTACTAGTCAGATTGGATAAATAGTGTATTTTTAATATGTTTAATGATATTTTAATAACTAAGATATGTTATATGTGTATTAGGGTTAAATAATACACATATTATGGGTTATATTGATAAATTAGGTAAAATACAGTTTAATAACATGAATTATGTATAGTATGATAATATTTGATTAGATACGTATCATTAAATCTGTACAAACCTAACAATATTATTTTTACTAAAATCAAACAATCTTAGGTAATATAATATATAACTCTATAATATTACTAGAATGTGCATATTTTGATAACCATACTAGAATTAAAACATGGCTTAACCGATTAAAATTACGTTTCGATACGATCAAAATGATATATTACACATAATAATATAATTACGTATATTATTAATAATTAATAACTTAACTCAATAGACACATATATAATAAAACCATATATTATCTTAGATGTACATATATATATATATATATGTAATTGTTTTAAATAAAACCCTAATGTTTCCCTGACTATTATAAAAACTAAATTTAGGTTTTATATATATAGGATTCCTCAATGATCAGACTGTTGACAACTTAAATCTCTATAGTGAGCATCTGAATAGGTAAGTTAGGATTCATAGCTTTATTGCTTATTGGGATACTGTATTAAAGTATCTAAAGACTCAAAAGTACTTTTGTTTATACTTGTAATTAGTTATTTGTGTACATACCATACATGTATTTGGTATTCAGTTGTGACAGGAGTTAAACTCCCTAGTATACTGTTATGCATGATCTCATTGTTTCTGTATTGTATGAATTTATTTAGTCACTCCTAATTACAACTAATAATGATTCAACTATAATAAAACTGGACATGTATAACACCTGTTAAGAGAAACGATTAGGAGTATTAAGCCAAATATGGACTTCCTTTGTTGAGAATAGCTAAATTGGTTCTTTTCCTATCCTTAGTCGAACTAAGTGACATGCGAAGGGGTCGCAACAAGGGTAGGGGTAATAGTTCATAGGTAGTCATGAGAGGAGGGTATTCTATATTGCACAAGCCCGAGTTTAGTCTAATTTAAGCCGTGGCAAAACTCGTCAATCCAAGTTAGAGTAGATATAATTTCTCTAACCTCCCAATAGATTACATAACATTGTACAATGTTTCATATGATTAGTTGCATCGCATTTCATCATAATTAATAGCTTTGCTTATGACTGTTCAATACTCTTTTGACCCCATCCCGCTTACTGAGCTAGTTATGCTCATACCCCCATAGACTCTTTTGCAGGTACTAAGTGAAGACTAAAATATTTAGATACTACCATGCCTAAGTTAATGTGCTATTGACTGGGAAAGTAAAGAATGAAGAATCAATTGAACCTAGGCTTTTAACTTTTCTTTTGAATTTTGAGGAAACTAATTGGGAATTCTCTAGGATGCTTAATTTAGTTTCCTAACTTATTATAAATAGCTTGGAAAACCTATGGGTTTTTTTTTTAAAAAAAAAAATTCAATTGTAAATTATAACTCTAGATGTAAGACATTTATGTAAGTACTATTGTGGCATGAGACAATAAGTTATATAGAATAAGTTTGTAAAGCTATATCATAGGTTTGATTATTCACAGGAATTATAATGAATGCTTCAAGCTAGTTGAGTTGTATATGCCTTGTGTGGATTATATCTAAGATAGCAGTTATGAAATCAGGTTCTATCTTAAATTAGTTTACACAGCAAGATTATTACGACTCTTCCTATTCAGGTTGTGACAACTACCTTTAAGATCTAACTACATTGTGTTTATTATCTTTATTTCAATATTATCAACTATTGAATTAATGTGTGAGTCTATTGTAGAGTTCGTGAGATCCTAAAGTAAATGGATATGTACAATTAGAAGTAATTGAATAGGCTAAAGCGCTTAGTTATTGGATTTCTCTATATTAAGACAACCTAATAGTAGAATCCAAGGTCTTAATGCAGGTTTGAAATACTTTATTATATAAGTAATTTATATAAAGTATACATAAGATTAGGAATTAACTAAGAGATGCGAATCCGATAATTCATTCTAAGAATTTCCATGGTCCAAAGAGTAATTAAGATGTCAAAGTTACATAGAACTTGGTAGTTAATAAAAGATTTGCTAAGTATTATGCTTATTCTATTTTAATTAATCTTCTTGTTTATTTCATTCTTCTTGTTTAGTTTATTATTGTTTCTTTCTTGTTTAGTCTTTATCTCTAATTAAGGTTTGTTTTATTTTATTCAATTACACTTAATTATTATATTAAATAACTAAAGGATTAAGGAAGAGTACTGATAATCCAAGTTTCCTCAAATTCATGGTTCCTTATGGGATTACCCACTCGAACTTAAATCTGTTTTATACTATAATTTAACTAAGTGCATTTGTCTATGCCCTTATCAACTCTTTTTCAATTTATCTTACTAAGATCGTTTAGTGAGATGTTAAGTCCTAAAGAAATGATAAATAGGGCTCCTTTTATCTATCTTAAAGAGACCTTTTGGAAAGATGTCTTATCTTAAAGGAGTGATAGTATTAAGACTCTCTAGAAGGTAGATAGGGCTCATTTGTAGTCTATCTTAAGGAGACCCTTTGGTACAATATCTTGTCTTAAAGGAATAATAGTGCTAAGGCTATCTAAATGGTAGATAAGGCTCCTCTTGGTCTATCTTAACAATGATCTTTAGCGAGATATCCTATCCTAAAGAAATGATAGCATTAAGGCTATCTTAAAGGCATATAAGGCTCCATTATAGTTTATTTTAACGAAACCTTTTGGTAAGATGATCTATCTTAAGGGAAGTAGTAGAGTTTCCTATGAAACTATCTACCTATAGGTTTGTATAAAGCTTCTACTAGGGAGGAAGTCTTAGGAAATTAATTAGTAACTTAGTTAAGGCAAGATGATCCTTTACTATACTCACAAGGCAATGCTTAGCTAAGAATTAGCAGTATAGATTCAAAAGCTAGTGAAAATAGTCTTAGAGAGACAAAAGTATTTGAATTCTAACAAGGCACATTAAAATCACATTTTGAAGAAACTTTTTATTTCAATGAATGGATGGATTTATCTATTCACCATCTTGGATGGATAGGCTTTCATCAAATAAAAACCATCATAGATTGATGGATTTGGCACCATCTTAGATTATGGGCTTTTGCATGATCTTGGATCAATGGGTTGGCACCATCTTGGATTAATAGGTTTTAGTAAATGATGGTCCCTAAACTGGGAAAACTTGGATAATTGTTGGAGTAAACAAAACTGGCCATTGGTTTTCATCTTGGACTGGATAAAGTTAGCTAACTTA
The DNA here is from genome assembly GCA_024138005.1 of Lumnitzera racemosa. Lineage (NCBI taxonomy): Eukaryota > Viridiplantae > Streptophyta > Magnoliopsida > Myrtales > Combretaceae > Lumnitzera > Lumnitzera racemosa. The sequence continues at coordinate 38,656,754 of JAMXBC010000012.1, read as the reverse complement.
GGACAAGAATACTTAAATAGAGATTATTGATAAAGACTTAGACATTAGCTAGAAAAGAGTGCTTGAATGGACTTGGATTGGAATAGACTTAGAAAAGCAAGATGAGGTTTTTTAGACTCACAATTCTTTTCATATCTCAAAATTATTAACAAATTACTTCTTACAAAAATGACCCCTCTTTTCTTCCATGAAAATTGGACCATGACCCTTATTTAAAAAAAAAATTCTTTTCTTTTCTTTTCTTTTCTTTCTTTCCTTCCCTTTTTTTGTTGCTGACAAGTGCATGAGCTTTATGAGCTTTGAAGATTGCAAAGGAGTGGTAGGCTTGCCCCTCTGCTTAATAGTCATTTGCTTTATAAGCATTATCTAAACCTTAGACTTATCTTTTAGAGGTTACATAACTAAGCTAAAATGGCCTCTTGGATCATTTTCTTTAAATATTTAGTAGATTGTCTTGTATATTTAAACTTTCTAATTGACTTTACTACAACTTAGTTGATCTATTCTTTTTTAATGGTTTTTGCCTTCTCTATATGCGTCACCTTTGTTTGGCTTCAAATGTTATGGGCCTTCATTTTAAGTTTAGGTGAATTGCCCGTACTACTCATGGGGAAACATTACCGGTTCCTTCTTAGCTTCAAATTTTCAAAAATTTCCTAAGACTAGGTATCCCACTCACTTAATTGTCTAGCCTAAGAAGATTTCCTCACTTTATCAATCCCGATTTTTCTTGTGACTTTAGATTCCACAAGTTATAGTTTATCTTGGAAGTAATATTCCTTGATCAATTAGCTACCTCTATTTCGGGCTTATAATATAATATAGGCTTTTAGTTAATGGTTTCAAAAGGGATAAATGACTGGGCATATTTAGAAAGTATTACTTACTCAATCAAGGTTTACAAATTGACAACCTTTAAGAAAAACTAGAATTGTGCTTACCCTAGTTTCAAAAGAAAATTTTTACTTAAAATAAATTATTTGCTATGATTAGAAGAGCCTCTATAAAGATGGTTGATATCATAGGTAGGATTTACTTTTGAGCTGCAATCTCTTGAAGGTTTTATAAACTTGTAGGATATGAGTTGTGCTACTAGTACCTTCTTGGGCTTAGTTTTGATTGTGTTTGTGCCAAATCGTATTCATTCTCTCTCTCCTTTTTCTTATAACTATTGTCTTTTCTTCTCTCTCTCTCTCTCTCTCTTTTCTTTTTCTTCTCCTTTTGGGCAATTTTTCTTTTTTGGCCTAAGGTGATCATTTTTAGCTTAATGCATATAATATTAATAAAATCTACCCTTGAATTGATACAATTGAAACAAGTACAAATTAGTTTTAATCCCTTCTCTAAGTTAATGACCCTATCCTTCTTTTTGCTCCCTCGTGGGATAGTTCTTGATAGGGTTTGGTTTTTAAGAACACTTCATTAAATAGCTCAATAGGGTTAGCAAGGGATATTCATGTTTAGGATATTGAAAAGAATGCCTAACATCAAGTTGATACATGTATTAAATTTAAAATGAACCTCCTTTAAAGAATGAGTCAAAATAATTATATTGATGTCACTCATCTCTCGAGTGTGTTTACGATTAGTGTTTAGAATTTAATTTGCCTCTTTTCATTCTAAACTTTTTAATTTATGGAATACCTTTCAATTGTTGACACTACGCTTCATTTTCCTTCAATCCATTTTGATTTAGCCCAATTTTGGTTTGTTAATGCTGGCTCTTTAGATTTCGTCTTATATTAGGCTGTGTCTTGAAATACCCTTAACTGTAATGGGCTCATGTGCCCCCATATTCACCTAGAAGCTTGATTGAGTCACTCAAAAGTTTAACTACCCTGGGCTTAGTAGATTAGGTGGTTCCACTTATATTGGACTAGTTTTTCGGTCATGTGAAATTGTTCCCATTTAAGATGGGCTCGTTACCTTAGCCCAACAATTGTTGCTAAATGGATTTAGCCACCTAAGTTTGATTAGATTTCTTTAGGGGTTTATTGCTTTAGAGCTGGTTAGTTAAGCTAATTCTTTTCTTGCCCCATTAGCAAAAGGCCAAGATTACTTAAAAAAAATACCCCATCATCTTATTTGAATTGATTTTTACCTTAGTTGAACTTACTCTCATTAGGCATATGATTGGTAACCCCCTAAGAAATAAGGAGATAGGCTTCATTCCTTTTTTAGCTTTATGGAGTGAGTAAGTTATAAGAAGGTCTTATGTTCGGGGTTTGAAGTGGGTAAGGAGTCCTTGTCTTTATTAGGGCTTGAAGTCGATAGGCAAGTCCCATAGAGTAGACAAGTCATGTTTTGGGGATCTTCTTGGTAGGTTTGAGACTATACTTAGTTTAGGCCTTTTGATGGGGTAGGAAAGGTGTTTAAGTTTTGGCTTTCTTAGTAAATTAACGATTCTATTGGGGTTTGCTTCCATTGGCGAGTTAAGGATTGTGCTTGTGTTTCTCCAATATTCTTAAGAGCTATTCTTTTCAAGTCCTTTAAATGTGTGTTCATTTACAATGGGCTTTTCTTTTTGCCCCTCATCATTGGATCTTAATGGTTTCTTAACACGTAGCTTCTCGAGCTAAAATTTTTTGGTCTTAGAAAGTTGCATATAACTATAAGCATTAGGTTTGGCTGGTTTACTTGAATTTCGAGGAAGCCTTGTGAGGAAGTCCTATTTATTAGCAAGATCTTTTTTTTTTTGGCTCTTTTAAAAAGATAAAATTTCTTTTTCCTTTATTTTCTAAACAAGGCTGACTATTTACATAGTTGAAGACTTTATTATAAAGGTGGTTAACCCTAACATAAATGTGGCAAATAACAAAAATAGTGATCCTACATGAGGTAACAAACTTTTAAGAGATGATGAAAACTATTTACATTACTAACAACTTATAAATAACATCGGGTGATAGTTAAAAAGGAGGTGAATTATTCAAATTTATTATAAAGGTGATAACAACCTTTTACAAAGGAATGGTAAGTTACAAAATTTATTGAAAAGTGACGGCATAGAGAGAATAGATTATTTATAATCTCAAGAAAGATTCAAAGATTTTTTTTTTTCCTTTGCAAATCCCTTGTTACTAACATGATGAGAGCTACTAATAGAATTTATTTGCTACAAAAGTAAGGTTAATAATTTAAGGGACAAATTGAACAAGTTGACTAATTTATTAGAAGGTAACTACTAAATGTGACAAGGCTGAGTTATTATTATTGACAAATTGAATAGGGATGATTTTTTACAACTTAAGGAAAGGATAAAGGCTTTTTTTGTTTTTCTCCTTTCTAAGATATTTTATTTTTTTGTTATTTTTCTATTTTCTATTTTTTTAATTGCAATATTTATAGGACCCTTTAATTTTACAAAAGGATAATTATAGGAAGATCCAATGGAAAAGAAATTTTACTACAAAGATAGTAGATCTTATTAGAAAGTTGGCAAATTACAACAAGATGGTAATCTTACCAAAGGTGACGAAATTTGAAAAAATGAAAACCATTTACATGATCAGTAACTTATAAAACAACCGACAAATGACAATCCATAAATAATGATTATTATAAATACAGTTAATTCTAATGCAAATTTGATAGTATTGGAAAGATGGGTGCATTACATGAGTTATTCGAAGGTGACAACTTAGAAGGAAAGTTTATTTACAACCTACGTAAAACATAAAGGTCCCTTTTTTAATATTCTTTTTTTTTTTTACTTTTTCTTATTTTCTTTTTAATATTATGCGGTAAAAAGGTTGTGTCATTTAGAAAGACCCTAAGGAGGTTCTATTACAAAGGTAGTAAACTTAATTACAGTGATGGCAATATATGATGTTATAATCATGATAGCTTAAGGATAATTTTTAAGCTCTGAATTAAAGGGCAAGTGATGGGTTATAAGTTTTACAAGGTTAATTACAAATGTTTCCTGGATTGATGACTATTTTACAATACAAATGATTTAGAGAAAAATATTACAGAACCCTTTTTTTTAAATAAAAATAAAAACATTTACAAGCAATCTTAAAATTATAATAGTAGTAGATTTTATTACAAAGGTATGACAACTCATTAGGTTACAATTGGTTACAAGGTTAGCAACTAAGAGTTGTAACTATTTTCAAAGTAGGTTACAACTACTTATAAGCGAAGATTCGTAAGTTGGTGATTATTTTACAAGGTGATGAGTTTAAGCATAACAATTTTTTAAAAAATTTAATGTTTTTCTTTTTGGTAACTTCTAAAAAGTAGAATCTATAAGTAGTCTTATTTTCTAGAAGAATTATTTGCAAGGAAGCCTAATTAAAAAGAAGTTTTACAATAAAGGTGATGAATTTCATTACAAAAGTGATAACTTGTTACGATACCATTGACTATAGAGTTAATAACTAAGGGTTACAAACATTTACAAGGTAGGTTAAGAATATTTATGGGGGTGGAAACTTAGAATGAGGATTATTTTGCAAAGTGATGGACTTAATTGAGATAATCATTTAACCCGTAATAACAATTTTATTGACAAGTTTAATGGGTTGTTTTTTGTCTTTTGTCAAAGAAAGAATAGCATGGACATGTATGAACAAGGAATAAATTAACAAATAAGCAAACAACATAATAAATGAAAAGTAGACATGTGAGAGGTTGGAAATTATGTAATAGTGTTGCAAGTGTTTTGCAAAATAGTGCAATAACAACTTCATTAATATTCTAATCTTGAGTTCGATTGAAATATAAATTGGGTCAAGCCCTTAATAGGCCCACCATCTTCTATTAACAAAAAAGGGGAAGATAGGATAGCATAAACAATCTATTATCTCCAATTTTAATAAAAGCACTCCACACACGCACACACACACACGCACACACCCGCACACACGCACACACACGCCCACACACGCACACACCCGCACACACGCACACACACGCACACACACGCACACGCACACACGCACACACACACACGCACACACACACACACACACACGCACGCACGCGCGCACGCGCGCACGCGCGCGCGCACACACACACACACACACACACACACACACACACACACACACACACACACACACACACACACACACACACACACACACACACACACACACACACACACACACACACACACACACACACACACACACAAAGTAAGGTAGCAAGATTTGTCACTATAATCCATTATTATAATAGATTTATCATACAATCTCATCTTCTAGACTTTCAAAAATTAATCAACTGTAAGGAAATCCTATATGAAAGATTGAAGCTCAATTCATTTAGAAATTAATAATTATACAACTCAAAACTAAGGTTTGCTCTTAGTCATATGATATGCTATCATCATACCAATTCCTATACCAACTTTCATATCCAAGGTAATCATAAGCATGAATTTCTTGTAAGAAATATCAATTAAAATCACATATTTCAAACATGGATGAGTTAGAAGCCTAATAGAGAGAGAATTGTGTAAAAAGACATATTCATGACATATCATATAAATAGCTAACATACACAAGTGCATGAACAATAGCAAGCATTATACCTAATTGTCTTATTTAAGTAAGAGGTAGCAAGTACAAACAAGCGTAGCTTTAGGAGTTAGACCTATAGATCTTAAGAATCCATGAGTCAAATTTGGATCCTTAAATCTCCAAAACCCAAGAGTTAAATCATCTCATGCTGGACTCACTATTGTATCACTCGTTAGTCACCCAATCTATAGTAGTCATAGTATGGGCCCATATCACTAGCAGTGTCCAATGTAAAGGGTTGTTTCAGTAATTAGGCTCTTAGCCAATTTAATGCCATGGAATAATTTATTCGGTAAGTGATAGAGTTTAAGGGATCATACCCAAATTAGGAATGTCTTAGGGAGATCGTGCATGTTAGGCTCAAAACGGAGACCATTAGATTAGGTTTTTCACTCTTAACCTTACTTAATTATCTTATATAAGAAAAGTAGACTCGAAATGATCTTTATGAGCTCATTTAGGATTTGTTTATCTTCATTGAGTCTTAAAGAGGCTTAAGTATGCTTTATATTTATTTAAAGAGAAAATGTACTTCTTTTAATTATTATTAGCCCTTGAATAAATCTAAGCCCATGAAGGTTATAGAAAATGATAAGCTTCATCTCAGCCCTTCATCTTAAAACCATCTAACGGATAAGATTAATCCTCATATTTTATAAATAGGAGGCTTCTCCTCTTGTTTGATAAATTCAAAACATTAGCAAGCTTGAGATGAATACTAGAACTCTACTAAAATCACTTCATAGAAAATCAAATAAGTAATTTTATTAAGAATGATCAAGAACACTAAGTTTGACTCATTGTCACATACACGCACTTGAGATACCGACTTTACCCATTCTTCCTCCCTTGCCTCTTCTTAATGACATCCTTCTATGTTCCATTAGTTCAAGACATCTCCTAGGTTAACCAATACATCATTTACACGTAATCAGCCAATTACAGCAACCCTACCATACACTCGACTATAATATCTCTCTAGAAGGCTTAACCCATATTAAAGTACTTGGCCATATTGACAACTTGCTTATTACACATATCAATTTAATGACTAAATTACTAGCCACTTTATTCAAAATGCTTAAACCTACTATGGATGATAAATGCCTAGCCCATGACCCACCTATTTGAATATTTATGGCATTAATACTACACAAACAACAAACACAATGATTAAATAGCTTTTAGATTTTTTTTTATTTAATCTTATGCCCACAAACAATAAACAACAATAACTTACATATTGAATTTGGTTCACCAACCAGTACATAAACGCACTTTGATGAAAATCTTATAACTATGCATGAAATAATTAATAAATATCTTAATTGTACTAAGAGATCATATTCCTAATTTGAAAATGTAAAAATAACCCCAAATACGAGGTTAAGTTGAGTACATCCCTATAAATAACAAAAGTGGATAATCACTTTCTACGTCCAGTCGGCTACTTCTCCAAACCCTCAATTCGATCAACTGAATAACACAATTGTCTTGTTCAATTTGCTATTTGGTCAATGATTTCTCAATGTGATCGACCACTTTTACTGTTATATACAGGTTTCCTGCTTTTTTTATTGGAGACTTAACCTAAGGGATTTTTTATATTAAAATATGTACTGCAGGAATTACTTAGTTACTTGCATTAACTACAACTATTAAATAATTCTGCTTGCACTTTTTCCCAATGACGTAACTATAGTTTGCATTTAATCCTATGTTTCTATAATTCCCCTAAATTTTATACCAAAATTTTGAATTTATTGACATCATGATTTCAAAGTTTTCGTTTTATCTAATTTTGTAATTGCAAGCCCAGGTATGGTTCAAACCTTAAATTTTTAAGAGAATTTCAATTGGGTTTGGTTCAAGCTTCTCACCTTAATGCAAAATGTGTTAAAATATAGCATTTTTCGTTTATTAGGTCTAAGCTCATACTCATGAATCTCCTTTTTCATCTCCTTAAATAGAAATCGTATACAATATGAATTAGAATCATTTCGCCATGAATGATCACATTCATAACTAGAAATTTTTTATCTTAAAATTTATAGAAAAACTTACATGAAGATAGTAGAAAAGGAAAGTCAGTGGCGCTAACAGGGAGAGAGGAGGGAGTGACTACGTTTTCTTCTTGCAAAATTTCTAGGGTGTTTGCTAGTATGGTTAGGATTTCATTCTTTACATAGAAAGAATGCAGGAGCTCAATACCCAACTTTCCATGACTTTAGAATATTATTGAGGACATGTCACTTTAGTTCTTTTCGTTTTAGTGGCTTCAGCTTGTCGAAATTCAAATGAACCAATATCTCCATATGATAAAATTAAAAAAAAAAAAAAAAAAACTTTTACTTCTATATTGAAACCTAAGGTTTGTTCACTAAAGCAAACCAAACAAAATCAAACTACATAATCGGTTCTTCTTCCACACAGTCGAGTCCATACTAAATCATTTTGAATTGAATTAAATAGCATTTACTGAACTAAAATAGAAAGATTATATTAGAAAGACTATTAAAAAGATTTTGAATTGCCCAACAATACTACCTATTTGAAAGGATATAAAAGAATCAACTCGATGAAATTTGCAAAACGACTGACATGTGTAAGATGGGATTATGCGATTGAGCCTTTGATATAACGTTGTCAAAGTAACAACCCTTAAGGCTATCAAAAACATGGAAAAGGGATTCATTCATATTATGTATTTTGGTAAACAGTGGATAAGTAAAATATTAACATCTAAATCGATATTCTTACATATTAAGATTTTATCAAAATATATATATATATATATATGATACTAATTTATTCATGAATATATTATTGCTATTGAAAGGATAAGGATCCTGAAATTCCTAATGTTAGACTCTTTAGAATTTGATGTGTGAAATGTTAAAATTTGAATACGGAATTAAATTCCTCTTTTATTATAGTGTTCAACGATTCATCTTCTTCCTCTAGGAACTTCTTTTTTCTTTTTCTTTTTTCTTTTCTTTTTTTTTTTTGTCAAATGACTATTCATCTACTTCCTTCCAACATCGTCCATCAAGAAACATAAACTGCTTATAGCGATTATCTTGTGCATACGGGATCAATTTGATATTATGACATCGTTCCCACTGACAGAAATTTTATGTGCAAAGAGGGGTTTTTAGGATGAATTTCACTCCATTTTGTTGGCTGCAAATGTTATCCACTCCCAAATATACCCTGTTATTTTTTTTTAGTGAATTTGTCCAATAAAGGTGTTTTTTTTTTTTTTTTTTAATTTTCTGGCCAAACTTGTAAACACCTATTGAAATAAAAATTCACCTTATGTCCAATTTGGTGGTAATTGAGTCAAGGTTGATTGTGCTCGTCAAGATGACGTCGGTGATGGAGTAGAGAGTTAAGAAGATGAATAGCAAGTCAAAAACAGAAAAAAAATAAATAAATAATAGAGGAAGATGATGAATAATTGAATGCTATGACAAGAGAGAGATTTAATCTGCACTGACAATTTGCAATATTCGACGTGTCATAATTTGAAGAATGTAACTTTACAAAATTTAAGAAAATGGACCTTTTCATTTCTTGGGGATCTGGGCCTATACTTCTTATGTGAATAGTCCCACTGTATGTTTTTATATGAAAAAGGAATAATCGAAGTGCATTCTAATCCATCCCCACGTATCCCATAGATTTTACCTTGGCTTAACTGGCTACGCTGCTAATGTGAGTGAAAGCAGTTTGCAGTGGGTGACAAATGAAATTAAAAAAATAAAATCAAAATTAATGCAAATAAAATTAAGCTATATCAAAGTAAGACTATAAAAGTAATGATATAAGGAAAAAGCTAAAAAAGAAAATAAGTGGAATCCAAACTACTTTCGAATAGGATAACTTGAAGTGGTTTGGATGAGGTGGCAACCCTGAACTGTACCAACATTCGTCTATCCCTAATAGACCGAAAGAACTGCAGAAAAAAAAAAGGGAAGCTTTTACACCAATTGAAAGTTAATTAAGTAGCTAGTTATATAGAACTAAAGTGTTATTTATCCTTTTTTTTTTTTGTGATATGGTTTTGTTGAATTTCTGTGATTGCTCAAACTTTCGATTTGTGAAGGGGATTCTTCTACTGTCTTACCGGTCCATATGTTAGGGGAAACTAAACATCTATTAATATTTGGTCTAACAAGGTGAAAAAAAAAAAAATTAAGGCATTTTTTATGTGGAATACTCCCGTTGATAATCCTAGACAATATCCCATGAATATAAAATAGTTAAAGGTCTAGGAACCACCATTATATTGATGATCTATAAATTTTTTAATATATAGAATAATGAACTCTCTATAAACCTTTTTATAGAAAAAAATGAACGGAGGATACAACTGAAATAGTGAAGCAATTAGAGACAATGAGAATGTTTATTGCACTCGATTGATGTATATTATTCCTCACAATGTCGTAGTTTTCTTATTTTATTATTTTTTCTATGGTAATTTGATCTAATGGAACTTTTATGCTCCAAACTTTAGCCAAATTAACGGGTTGGAAAGGAGATGGACCAACTGACAGATGCTAGCAAGTAACATCATCATGCACAAGTTAGGAAAGATTTGTTAACTAAAATGGCCCCAATTCCTTTTACTCTACGCTGGCAATATGTGCTGTCCCCAAAAACTCAAAGCAAACACATCTACAGAAAGCAATGTCTCTAACCTCCTATAATAATTTTATGTGCCACCTTTTTTCATGTCTTTCCCACGTTACATTAACCCCACCTTCTCAACTCAAGAATTTCTTCTGTCCACTGCCTTTGTCGAAAATTCCGTCTTAGCTTTCTAACAAAGCTAGAAATGGTACCTTTTACGATATCAATGATATTTCTAGAGCCGGCGTATCTTGGCTTATATACCATTTAAATTCCCCTATATATTGCAATCACGATATACTTTATACATGACTTTTTACTATGTTTCTCCGATGGGATTTGTAGACCGTATCTTTCTACGACACCCTAACCTGTATTCATCTACAGGATAATTGTATCTGAAATAATGTGCTTTTCCTTTTGAGTATAAATAGAAAAATATACGCCTTTTAAATGGTATAAACTGAGGATAGCCCTACCTTTACTCATATTATATAGATCATAGCTCATACCAGCTATGCTATCAAATCACTATTATAAACTGATTAGCTCTATTATGAATACATTCTTTATTCACACTTGTAGATTGACGTGTATCATCTAAATGCACCTGTTAATAAACATATGTTCCCTTAATCAACCTTCTTGTTACATAATGTTTATAGTAACTATCCCACTCCTCTATCGTGTCATTTTTTTTATTTTTTTTTATGTTATATGATTCTCCATCATGGCTATCTTGGCATGTATAATTGAGTATATTAATTTGAATGCAGTATAGATAAGTATACTCGTACTCCTAGTATTGCTAACTCAACCACCCTGCGTTAATGAACCAACATTTTTCAACGCAACGTCCACAGATCTGTGATGAATGAAAACCCCACTACCACCAACCCAATTATACTCTATGATGAGCCATCAGTGGATATCATGAAAGGAAAGACCCCACGTCAAGTAAATAGATTGATGAAGGATAGGTGAAAAGGATTTAAACCTTAAACTACTAATACTAATTCATCTGAGAGAGGCCATCCAATAATTTTATTCATGGGAAATAAAAAGACACGGCCATGTCCAACTTTTTATTTGTTTAGTTTCTAAGTAAAGCCCAATCGTCTCTCGAGTCCCACCTTCCTAAATAATTGTACATAACTACATATTTCTTTATCAAATTAAAGTTAACAATTAGAAACGGACACGTATAGTAAAATTGGATGCACATAGTACTGTTTACTATTCAAAGATGTGATAATCAACTAGCCATATACACTTTTTTGGGAGGGGAAAACGGTAAAACAACACAAAGTAAGTGGCCTTGAATCTCCTTTCAAGGATGATTCCCTGCTGAATGCTCCTTCAAGGACGATCCCTTGATATTTTCTCGTAATTAGCGAGCTATATTTACCAGATATTGTCCATGATTGCAAAAATTGGAAAATTAGATAAGAAAGCATAAGTATGGATCTCGGAGCAGTTGAAAGGGTCAATCTTGGGGTTTTCTTGGAGGAACTCCATTTGAACAATTTTATAATTTACTACCTTAATTCTAGAAGTTGTGAATGTAATATTCTACCTTTTATTGGACAAAGATTTATGAAGGTACTCATAGATAAAGATATGAATTGTCAAATTCAAGCAATTTTCCATAATGTTGCCCTAACACGTGAGCCTGAAACATTAGTATCCGCGCATGCATGGCATCCCTCGTACTTGTATCTCATCACTGGACGTGAATCGCTACCTCCGTCCATATATACAGTAGAACATAGCCATCAACTACGGCGGGATACAGCACAATGGGCCTTCACACATTGAAGAGATGCTCCGCATCACCAACCTAATCTGGCTCTTTCTAATTTTTCACCAAACTTGGCGTGCAATATCAGTTTGCAATATAATTAAAAAAAAAAAAAAAGTCCTTTTACGTAATCACGCCCCATTGTAAACCTCTTGCTATAACTATCTTACTGTTGCTATCTCTAATCACAATTCATATACTATTTTTCACTTTTCCCTTCTTCTGGGCTTGTAATGATTTACTTCACGTCCCACTAGTTTTCACGATTTGTCAATGAGATCACCGTATGAATTTCTAGTCCCCATTGTCGTCTAATAAATAACATTCTTTCTATTGTTGAAATAAATTGAGTCTATAAAGTAATTATTATTATAATATTTAAGATTTCTCTATATGAGTATATATCTAATATCTTTAATTTAATTAAACAATTCTTTGTTTGAAGAGAGATATATTCAAATAATAACACCAACTTTGCTGATGTATTTCTGTTATTATTTTCCATACGGAACCTCAGATTGTTTTAATATCTATTTACGCAATGGCAAAAAATAGAAAAGAAAAGAAAAAAGAAGAATATTTACTAATGAGCTCGTGCTTCTATAGTAAGAAAACTCATATCCTCTATATAATACAATGGATACCACTACTAATTGGATTATTTTTGCCCAAGCGCATCTTTTTCTTATTTGGATATAAACTTTATTATAAAATTAGTTATTTAATTTGAGCGCGCATCTTCATAATTTTACAAAACATGCCTTACAACGGGGACTAATACCTATTGTATGTTTACCTAATGAAGACATTAATAGATGTGATCGATAAACCTTTATCATAAGTATAGATAGAAATGGTGAGAGAAAGACAGTTTTTCTTTTCTTCTAATTTATTTTTTTGAAGTTCCTGTCCTCGATCACTTTATTGCTTTTTGCCCCGTTAAATTTCTCAGTCTTCTAAATAAATTTTTAAGGGCCCGTACAACAGATCTCTACGTGGTTATGCTAGTACTCACGCCGAATTGATTAATAGTAGTAACATTTTAAAATATAATTATATTTATAAATACGAAAAATAGTATTTGAGAAATTTTTACTATCATTACTATAAGTATAACTATCATTAGCATTTATGTATGACTCATAGATATACTCGGATGTTACAATCTATATGTGAAAATAAATTGAAATAAAATTACGATTTAAAGTTTCATTATTTTTTTCCATATTTAGATGGTGGAATGCAATTCGATAAACTTGAAAGGAAATTCTATTTCACCTCCTTAAAGATGGAAACATGATTTCATTTCTTTTTATTGATTAGGATTAATTAAAATTATTTATTTAATCTTCAAACAAATTATTATATATAATAATTAATGGTATAATTAACAAATAATACTACTAGTGCGTTTAATTTTATTACATTCCATTTTATTCCTTGTGCATTTTCAAATATAAAAAAAAATAGATTTTACATTCCATTTATTTCATTTTATTCCTTCATATTAACCATAACAATAGTATATTAGAATTACTTACTTCTTACGGTTTAAATATTGCTTATATGGAAGTATAGAAGACGGAGCAGGCTTCAACCTAAAATCGTATGTGTATTTATTTATAAGCATTAGAAGCTTCCATTGTTGATAAAAATAAATAAATAAATAAATAAAGAGTTTTGGTTTTCTTTTATCCAGCTAAAAGTAAAGATTATTGTTAAATGGTCCATATAATAGCAAAAATGACCCTCCAACAGTAATAACTAATGAACTTCCCGTGGCGTTAATTGAGAACAACCTTGCACCACACTACATAAGGGCCTATTTATTCTCTGCATCTCCATCCATTTCCCATAGTCCTAAGTTTCTTCACCGTCCCTGCTCAGTGCGCACGTTAAAGAAAAACCATAAACCGCGGCAAAATGGGACGCCATAATAAGCTTTTACTTTTACTAGGGTTTATCTGCATTGCCACCGCCGGAGTAACCGCTCAATCTCCCCCCACTTCTCCCCCGACCACAACAACACCTCCCTCTCCGCCCGCCCAAACTCCTCCCACTCCGCCCGCACAAACTCCTCCCACTCCGCCTGCACAAACTCCTCCGTCTCCGCCGGCACAAACTCCTCCCTCTCAGTCTCCGCCAGTCCAAGCTCCTCCTGCCAACACCCCTCCACCAACATCTTCTCCACCACAGGCAACCACTCCACCGCCTTCATCCACCCCTCCACCTGCTTCCTCCCCACCACCGGCGACGCCTCCACCCGTTTCATCTCCACCACCGGCCACCCCTCCTCCAGCCAATTCTCCTCCACCAGCTTCTCCACCTCCAGCAAGCCCCCCACCTGCTTCTCCTCCTCCGGCGACTCCGCCGCCGGCTCCTCTCGCTTCTCCGCCAGCTTTAGTTCCGTTTGTGGCACCAACTCCAGCAACAGTGAAATCTCCGGCACCCTCACCATCTTTACTGAGCCCTCCCACCCCACCCACCATGGCCCCAAGTCCGACCTTAACTGTGGCAGCTCCTGGTCCGTTGCAGAGTGATCAGGTATATACGATAATTTCTTGTTTCTATACATCTTATAATTTGGCATATATTAAGATTTTTCATGAAATCCGCTTTTCAAAATAACACAAATGCTTTTTTATTTTATAGTATCGCGAATAACTAGGAAAACATTCTAAATATCGATGAATGCATTATGTGTCTAGCAAATTCTAGAACAAGGCCATTTTCTTTTGAAATATGTTGGAACTAAAATGGTTGTGTACTATATACCAAAGGTATACCTAATGCAAAAAAGACAAAGAATACAGGACGCCTTTATGTCTTGGACACTTATGTTTTTCAACATTACTAGAAGATTATAAACTAAAATTTTCTCTTATTATTATAACAGGTCATTATTTACTTTCTTTATTTTTCCTTGGATTTTAAGTATCCTTCTGGCCTCAGTGTCAATGATATATATTTCCCGGCAAAACCCATTGTTGAATGATCATGAGGAATGAATGGTCTAAGTAGGGGGATTCTTGAGATTTTCCTTTTTTTTTTTTTTTCTTACTTTGTGGTAACAAAGTATTTTCTTTATGGTAACAGTTTTTTTATTTATGATAACAGCCACAAAGATTGTATTTATCAATTTTTTTATAACTTTTTAGTAATAAAGTATTTTCTAATAATGTTATAAAAAAATAACGTATTATTTAAAAATCAGCCTATTTTAAATTATTGATCACTAGAGAAATAGATTCTTTAAAATTTTTGTTTTCTTAAATTCCTAAAATTATAAATATAATAGTTAGTATTATCTAATTTTTTGAAGTACTCTATTACATCATTTTGACATTGTGTTTTTTAAAAAAATTGAATTATAAAAATTATTAACTTTAAAAACTTTAGAAAATAGTAACTTAGGATTGAAATCCAAGTAGAAGTCCAATCGGTCCATGAATACCATGACGGATCTGACTTACATAAGCAAAAACCGAAGGTTACTCCTGAAATGGCCAACATCGTAGAAACTTGGTACGTTTCAGAATATTACATGTCGCTTTCCTAGATGTCATTATTAGTACTTACAGAAGAGGCTGTCGAACATCGGGGAATAAAAACACCGATAGATAAAAGCAAAAGGGTAGTATGTATTTTATTATTTTACTGACGAGAATATTTCAAAAATGTAAACTATAAATCTATAAAATTGAATGTTTAAGCCTCTCAAATCTTTAAAAAGAATCTGCTCTAATGCCATTTTTTTCCCACTATTTTATCATCAGATAAATAACTAAAAATTACTGAAATTAAAAAATGTACAAAATTACGGATATAATGGCCATATGATAGTTCAAAGACAACATTTTCAATAAAATATTGATGCATAATTATTTAATTTCAAATATAAAGGATAAAGCAAACACACATAAAATAAATATAAAAAGAGTGTATTTATAATTGGCTATAACAAATAATATAATATTTCAAAACGTAGGATATATTTATTTAAAGAATTATAAATGTTGAATACATATTGGTCTAACTATCACCACAAAGCGGCACATAACTGCCAATCTAAGCCAATATAGTAGCTAATGCTAGGCAACATTAGATAAATATCACGAAAGTATAGTTTTATATATACATATATAGGAGCAACATTGCTCATAAAATAAAAAGGAATCATTTTTTTAAAATTAATAATAAATCTATAGCAATTTTATGATTACATTCCAAATTTGTAAAAGTGACTTATAAAAGCAATACTTGTTGTCATGTGCATAAATATCTAAATATTGTCTTATAACGTCCATGACGGATATCTATACGCTTTATATATTTGTAGAGCGGCGTAGAAGCAATGTGGAGCATGCAAAAGATGGTTGGAAGTCTAGGGCTAGGAATGGTCCTCCTATCCCTACACTTGCTACTCTAGAGACTAGAGACAGACACACCCGTATGTCCTTGGTGCCTTGGATTTTCAAGATTAGAATCATTTGCTCATGTCATTATATAAATACACATTACCGATGCTTTGTTATGGGAGAGTACTCCTACCTTATATTTTGAGCTGCACATTTGTTTGGATTCTTTGAGGGATTTTTGAGGGGGATTACTCAGAGCATTTGTTCTTGAGAGAGTTGTTCTTCATATATTGGGATTGTTCATAGTGATCTCATCTCTCCCTCTCTCTTATCGCTTATATTATTTCTCTTTCTATACCTTATCTTTTGTGTTACAATAATTTTACATTTACTATTGCAAATTTTTTGAATTAATATTTGAATTACAAATAGCTAATGTATGATTATAGCAAATGACCCTTAAGTCTCTAGCAAATATAACAATAAAATGTGTTTGAAATTTGTTGTCGAGTTAAGAAATTTGCTGTAAATAAAGAATTACATTTGTTCTGACTTAAAGAATGGGCATAATTAACACATAACAACTGGATAATAATTATTCATTAGTTTAATAAATTACAATAGGTTAGGCAAGGATAGTTATCATAATAGAATGCATTATAGATGAAGGTTAGATGATTTTATCCTAATTGGATTATATGGACTAAAGTGAACCTTAGGGGTTTAAATCATCTACTAATCACTATTTAGCTACGGAAATGTAGGTGATCAAACTTTGAGAGTATGTCTATAATGCATAAAAGAGATTATCAAATATTTAAGCAATTCAATCATAAAAATTGACCTACAGCACATGAATAAATAATGTTATTATATGTCCTTAGTGAGATATAATAAGGTTGCTTTTCATACTTTGTTTAGCTTTAACTCTAACTTACATATCTAATCAACTTAGCTTAGCTAATTTTCTTAAACTCATTTCATCATAGTTGATCCGAAACTAGAGTTGATGGAATTCTAACCCTCATGACTGGAGCCACAAACTTAGGTCCCTTGACTTAAGCTAGACCTCAAGATCTTCAAGGCTTAGTCGGGTAGATCTTAACTTTATAACTAGCTAAGGATGAGTCTTAGTATTAGTTAGACTATTAATGCATTCCTTTCTTGCTCATTCTAGGATGTATGTACTCATTTAAGCTCCCAAGCTTCCCTTAGAGTATCTAGCTAACCTCATCAGTAAATTAACAAGAGTAGCCAATAGCCTAAAACCTATTCTAGTACACCCTAACTATACTCCTCTAACCTGCCTTGAAGTTCATCTTAGTTCGACCCAAGTCCCAAAAGCAATCTCTAACTTGTTCCCAACCTACTTACAACCTAATCGACTTCCTCTTAAACTAGATCAATTCAATTAGGCTTGATTACAATCTTTTCTCGTATAGAATTAGTGCTAAAGTACAATACCAACAATCTTTAGACATGTATTATCTATTTTCCACACATGTACTATTATTCCTTTATACTTTGTCCCTTATACCCTTTTAGGATTATTCTAGGTTGTTAATCTTATAATTACCCTTTTGTAATTTCCATTTTCCTTTGTATTATCCTATAAACTTACTATAAAATCTTCCAAGCAATGTAGCTAGAATAATCTTTTATCCCATTAATGAATATTCCATTTCTTATAAGGTACTCTTTAAGTTTTGTCATTCTATATTGTTACCCAACTCGATTGTAGTTAAGGCTAATGGAAAGTAAACCTCAACTAAAGCTTGAGTGTCATACCAAGCTAAGGTTGAGACATGTGGAATCATCTTAGTGTATCATATCTAAGAAGGTTCCTCAAGGTGAGCTATGAGTGTTTCATACCTATTACCATCTTCTTTACTAATGTGAAGGACCCATTGTCATGGTAAGATGTAATGAAGCTTAGCTCCTAAGTGCACCATAGAAACTTAGTATCAAAGCTTAAGGTTTCAACTAGTAAAGCTTTTTTACTGTATTTAGTCTCTTGTGAAGTGCTTTAAGTAATGTGTTGTAATTGTAGTGGCTTGTTAGTGTACAGCTGTGTTTCTAAGTGTTTTGTTGTGTTATTGGTGTTCAAGTTGTAGAGTGTTAGTGTTGGAGGTATTATTGGTGGTTACTGAGGCGTGTTGCAATATTGAGATAATGCTTGCACCGCATAAGTAGTAATGTTTTTTACTATAGTAATAGTAAATTAATGCAAATGTTGAATCTTGATGTATGAGGAGGCATAGGTGATTTGAAGAGCTACACTGTTGGTCGTAGTTTACATGGTTAGTAGACCCTAAGGTCAATGGATGAGTAGATACAAGATTTAATCATAGTGGTGACCAATTTGGCTATCATAGTATAGAGATTAGTGGATGTCTAACCTGTTGATGGTATTCCACTAAATGACCAAGTTGTTCAAGTACAATATGAAGTGTAGGGAGTTAGGCTTCGAGTTGATGATATAGTAGATGCTCTGCTAGTTCAACGCGAACGAATGGAGAGATGAGCATAAAGATGAATAAAACTAGATGAAGTTGGTAAAGAAGAAGAAGAATAGGATGATAATTTTCCTAAGCTTGAAGAGAGGTGTACCTAAGCTCCAAAGGGGATGGAAAATGTAAAAGTATAGATTTCGAGCTTTTTGGGCAATAGCAGTGTAGATGAATATTTTGACTAAGAAGAGAGGGTCGAAAAGATCATTGATTGTTATGATTACGAGGAATTTATGAAGGTTAGACTAACCACCCTATAGTTCATAGGCTATGTGGCCATGTAATGGAAAAACTGCAATTAGTTGATAAAAGGTACAATTGATGTTAAGTCCAAACATGGACTGAAATGATGTGTGTAATGATGGGACGATTTATTGTCAATTATTATGAGTATGATGCATTTAAGAAGCTCTAGGAGTTAAGGTAAGGGGATAAGAGTATAGATAAGTATGTTAGGGAATTTCAAATGCTTACGATAAGGTACTACATGGACAAATTCGAGGTCAAGATCATCTCAAGGTTTATTTTCAACTTTAAGTATGACACCAGTAATGTTGTGAAAATCCAAAGAATTAACTCCTTGGATGAAGCTATGTAGATAGTTTAAAGAGTAGAATGACAAAGGCACATTTTGTTAAGTTGAGCTTTTGTAGCCTAACTTGTCTTACAATGCCAACCTAATTTTTGCCGACTATTTATAGTAATGATGTGGACCACTATGGTCCAAGCTTTGATCAACCTAAAGGGAGTTGATGTCATGCCACAAAGTTAGTGAAGTTACAATATTCCATCGTATATAGCAATCAATAACTAAAGTTGACCACTTAGCTATCAAGTATAGAAAGTCATACACAAGGCATCACAAGTCTAACCACTATGAAGCACACCAGTCAACAAATTGGTAGCAAGTATAACTTAAAAATATTTTAATACTCTACAAATACAAAAAGAGTAAATACTATAATTATGTAAATACAAAAGTTGCACAAGTTTAAATTAAAACCCCATAGATACAAAACAACTTGATAGTTTAAAAAAACTACTTCCAAGTTAACATCAAAAGGCCTAAAGCTCGCTTTAGATCCCAATCCAACTTTTATCCTACTTGTCTTCACCAACTAAATATCTATAGAGGGGTGAACAAACCACAACTTATTAAGGGGTTAGGGATTAATGATATACGTAACAAATATCAAATGAGGTTTTCAAACAATTATTAAGTGTAATGTAACAAATCAAAGGCCATTCGCAAGATGTTGTTCAGTCCATCATGAAAGTAGAAAAGTTTCGCTCACTTTAGTCTAGGTTAAGGAGTTTTTGTGAGCCAAATCACAAATGATCCTAAACCTATGAATGTGTAAGGGAGATACTCTGGCTCCTCCTAAAAACCAATCAAGTTAATCCTTAAACTTCATTATAACCTCCTTCCCTACTAGTTAGTTCATCGAGGTACAATGATAAGAATCAACTCCCTGGACCAATTACCTACAGTTGAGCTAGAGGATTGTAAAGACTTACGCGATAAGTATTAGCTCGTAGATCCTTTCAAGATGAAGATTTCTTCATTGATCTCAGCCTGCAGCACTTTTGCTAACCTTAGTGCCTAACTTTAGTAAAGCTTAGTGCAATTTCCAAGCTAACAAGCACTAAGATCGCTTCTTAGTTGAGTTGTTAAGCTGCTCGAGCAAATGAGAAGCCTAATATCTTCAAGTGTCTAAGCTTCGACCTGAATCGGATTAGATCGACCTAAACTCTTAACCCTCTCTTACTCTCCTCCCAACTTAATCCTATAAATAGTGTAAGCCCCAAAACTAGCAATTTGAGGTTTCGATCGGTTGAAAGACCCAATCGAACTTAAATTATAAAGTAAAACTAGAAATATTAGGAAAATGATCCCATAAGTTTAAATTTAAGAAAATAAGCAATAAAATAAAAGAATATAAAAATTCCAAATTTTAAGTATATAACTTGTTATTTATCGAAAATGTGTAAAATGCATTCCGATAATTAACGAATCAGTCAAGATAAATTATATGTATACTAAAAATCATAAAATAACCTAAATAATATTTAAGAATATTTATTTCTACTATATATGAATTTACATTTATGTAGAAATACGCATAATTATTTAAAATGTGCGTATTGTGCTAAAATCATACAAAATAATTAAAGAAAATTCATAATTAATTAAGGAAAAAAAAGAAAAATCAGGAAATATAAGGTTCTTAACAAATTGAGCAAAACCGAGCATTATTAGAATGATAAATAAATAGGCTTAGGAGTATAGTTTGGAGCTCAATTTTTTTTTTCTGTAGAATGCTTATGTAATATAGAACAGTGCTATAAAGCCATTTTTCTAAAATTAATTTTCGAAACTTTTAAGTTGATTTTTAGCCCTAAAATGATGGAAAAATTGGGTAATTTTGAGTTAATTACGTGATTAGGATACTAATTACTGATTTAGATAGTAATTAGATGTTTAGGGATGTTAATCTCTGATGTGGAAACCTAATCCTAGCCTTTGAAGTATTAAGTATGGTTAATTTAGGAAATTAGGTAGTTATTGTAGGAAATTAATAATATGTGGAATTGAAAATTAATAAATCTAAAACATTAGAGTTATTTAAATAATATTAGAATAAAAATCAGAATAATACTAAATCCGAATTAAGATTTAATTTTAGGTAATTATATAAAAATATAAGATTTTCTCACATCGAGGATAAATCCGATACCCCAATTATGACTAGCGTATACCGAATAGTTTAGAATACTAAATTAAGACCCAATAAGATATTTGAATACTCGAGCTTAATGTGATTAATTTCACGTTAGGATTCGAGCATATTTAGGACTTAGAAATTGAACTAGTTTCTGAACCTAATTTAAAAAAATTGATGCGGAATCGAACTCGAACCTAACCCTAAACCTAGAATAATTGTAAAAGACGTAAGACCTAGATAATTAGATATATTAAACCCCAAATAAAACATAACAATAAGCGTTATAGGAAAAAATGAACCTATAATCATTATATGAAAACTAAAACCACGTTTGTGTTATGGGAATCATCGGCGATGGCCTGAGCAAGTCGAACCTCGAGTGAGTGAGCGAGGAGTCGAGGTAAGTTGGGATTAATACGATGTTGTATTTTGGAGGCTTAAGATTATGCCTGGTTGTGCTTGTTAGATAGTTGAATATGTGTATGTGCTTGATTATGAGTGATGCTATGAATCTGTCTGTTGTCCTGGCTTGTATTGTATAGTTTGTATGAAATGATTGATCACCCTAAACTGGACTTAATCAAATATACGACCTATAATCATAATCTAATCTACATGACAACCCATTAGGGGAACTTAGGACTCTCCGGCCAAATACCGACCTCTTCGAAAGGGATAGCGCAGGATTATAATTGGTCCCTTCTTCATCCTTAGTCGAACTAAGTGATAGGAGAGGAGGTTGCGGCGAAGGTGAAGTCAATGGTTTGAAGGTAGTCACAGGAGGAGCGAGGTCTCCATTGCACAAGCCTAAGTTTGGTCGTAAGCTGTTGCATTAATGGCAACTCCTCAACCCATATTAGAGTGGGCACAATTTCTCTAATCTCACAACGGGCCGGATAACGTTGTGTGATGGTATTTGCTTGAACATGCATTGCACCTAATAAGTTGATTAATAACCTTGTTGTGTTTGTGGTATAGTTTTAAGTCCTCCATCCTAACTTACTAAGCTGTGGTTGCTCACATCCCTATAGATGTCGTACAGGTGCTGGTTAAGAAGCAGCAAATAACTACTCTGAAGCTAGCAACTGCTGGATCCTGGGGAGTGAGGAAAAACATTTAAAAAATAAACACATATTTTTAAGGTTTAAGCTTTTACTTTAGAATTTTTCATTTCTGAATAATGTAATAACTAGGAAATATATTACGGAGAAATATTGTAAATGATATTTGTACTATCTAAATTATAGTGTATATATGTATTTCCTCACTTTCTTAGGTAAATGATTTCTTTAAATTACAAACTGTTTACTTCAAAACGGATTAATCGTGGATGCCTTGTGTAGATCAAGTCTAAGATAGCGGTTGTAAGGCCAACTTCTATCTTAGGATGGTTTATACAGCGGGGCTGTTACGACTCTGCCGCTTTGAGGCGTGACAGTTCTAAATTAGTATTAGAGCAAAGTTCTAGTGAACTCACTTTGAAATGAAAAATTAAAAGAGTTAGACATTTTTGGAGTACATTGAGAGTGGGTAGAAATAAAGGTATATTAAAGTATCATATGACAAATTATAGGATAAGTACTGATTATAACGCTAAACTGAGATAGGTGTTAATCAAATTTAACTTTAGTGATGGGATCATGTGGAGAAATTGGTGGTTAGTTGAGATGATTCAAGTGAAATGAAGGAGAATCCCTGATTTAATCCAGAAATGAGATGTGGAGAACAATATTATAATTGGTTAGTTGGAATGTGTTAATATTATGGACAGAATTGCTGAAGAGTTTATTAATGGAGTTATGTGGAAATTGATGAGAAGTGATGAGACTTATGGTCAATAACGGAGATTAATCTGATTTTTAGCATAATAGGGAATTATGTGAAATGACTTATTGAATAAAGATGGTTTGGAAGTGAAAGTTTGTAACTCAAATGATGCTAGTAAGATATGTATAGTAACGAAAGAAGAGAGATACCTTGTTATGCCAATATGACTTATACTTTAACTAGCACGTCATAAAACTTTAGATGATTAACCCAAAGGTTTATTAAATGGCTTTCACATTTTCCTAAATCAGTTAAAGTAGAATAAGATTATATACAACATGAGAATACGGTATATGAGGTGACAGTTGATTATAGTATTGAGGAGTTTAGTAATGACAAGATATATAGGATGATTACTATTTCTGAGTTTCCTATTGAAGTATAATGTCCTGAATCACCAAATGGAAATGATACTCAATGAATGGGAAGATAAATGCGGTGAAAATTTGAATGATGAATACAATGTATTAGCTAGTTGTCAGGAGTTAGGATTGATTATATGAATGGTTATTTATATAAGTTAAGATCTTATTAATCTTTTAATAAATATAATTGTGCTCATTGATAGATGTGTATTCTTTGGATATGTCCATATGCTATGATGTACTATACACTTATGAGTAAGAATGTAAAAGGAGGTTAGATGTGTCTTAGGTGACCAATTTTAGAAGTGCTTTGTATATGTAAGAATTGGTGGTTTATTGAAGTAATTTAAATTGAATAAAGAGGAATCTTTGAGTTAATATAGAGTTGAGATGTAGAGAATATTGATAGAACTTATTAGTGGGATATGTTAATATTGTCGATGAAATTCCTAAGTTTGTTGATGAATTTGTGTTGTAATTAGTGAGATGTGATGAAATGATTAGACTCATGAACCATAGTGGAAATCAATTTGAGTTTTGGAACAAGAGAGATATGTTGATATGTACAAAAAATTAAGGTGAATCCGAAACTTATAGGATTTCTGAGATAATCTCAGCTTTGGTGCTTAGTATAAATACGAGGTAATATAATCTGAAGTGAAATAAAGCATGGTATAGAAGTGGATTTTAATAGACAAATCATTGAGAGGGAAAAGTTAGAAACTGATTCAAAAATGAATCAGAACCTATACTAGAGATATAATCAAAACCTAATTCAGAAGTAAATCTTATATAGAATGAAAATGTGGTATAGGAGATGATAGATGATGACAACATTAAAGAGTCTGATGATAAGAAGGTATATGAAGTGATCGTCATTTCTAATTTTTTTATGGAAATATAAAGTATTAAATCAACAAGTGGAAATGATATTGAATTAATTAGAAGACAATGTAGTGGAATTCTTTTGAATGAATAGTTGTTATAAGTAATTTAAATTATGGATATAGTATGATAGCTAATCATGTTTTTCGGAGAATTAGAATTGATTCTACGTTAGTTATTTATATATGTGGATATCCTAACGATCTCTTAATGGATGTAATTGTGCTTCTCGACAAAGTGTATTCTTTTGGATATGTGCAAATGCAATAATGATTGACATATTTGTAGCTAGGAGTGTAACAAAGATCGAATGTATTTTAGTGATTAATCTTAGAAGTCTTTTATATGTGTAAGAACAATAAAAGAAATAGTGCTATGAGGCTACAATTAGATTAAGAATTCTTAGGCTTTTAATAAATAATGAATTGAAGAATTATAGTTTGGAGTGATAATTAAGTATAAGTGAAGCCAAATGAATATGAAATCGATATTGAGATCTTCATATAGTGCTGAGGCAAGTGGAATTATATCATTATATAGTACTTATTATTGGTTATATAAGATGGATAATTATTAAATGATATATAAGAAATGAAGTAAGATTGCTATGTAAACTACAACTGAATAAGTATCTAGGTACCCTAAAATATTAGTTGGATGAGTAATAAGTGACGGTGGAAATAGAATTAAAGTAACAAGTT
Source organism: Lumnitzera racemosa (assembly GCA_024138005.1). Lineage (NCBI taxonomy): Eukaryota > Viridiplantae > Streptophyta > Magnoliopsida > Myrtales > Combretaceae > Lumnitzera > Lumnitzera racemosa. Next base: position 38,631,412 of record JAMXBC010000012.1, on the reverse strand, counting down.
GGAGATGATTAGGACTTTTGATCAACAGTTACTTAGCTATTTTAAGGATCAATCTAGAAAGGCATAACTCTCCAGAGAGTAAATTTTATGAGACAATTATCTATTAGTAAACTAATTAGGGTAAGGAATGTTAATCATAGATAATATTTAAGGATCTAAGCTTAAAGAAGTTAGGCGATAAGTGGTGATTTTAGCAAAGGACTTTCATTTAATCTTAGTTAAATAATAATAAATATGAACAAAAGGATTAGTTGATGAGTACCCTCACCGTAGAATATACAAATGGATGAAATGCCAGTATAATGATGATATTAAGGTATTCATTCCCTACAAATTAGAAACTAGTGAACGGAAAAGGATTTAAGGTGATTGGGATTATTATTACCCATCAGTTTGTAATTTATATTGGAGGAAATATATTAATCTACAGAATCGTAAGATATGATGGAAATGAAATTTTAAAAGGAAAGTTACTGATGATAGATTTTGAGAAGTTTGTTTATATCTATAAAGAAGAGACTGAAGAAAACACCAACAAGTATTGAATCAACTAGTAACATATAAAGGTTCAAATGTATTTTTGAAGATTATTTTGTGGATATTTGAATTTCATGATTAAGTCAATCAAGAATCAAACCTATGATCGAAACTCTGTATTGGATGTTGTAAATGAGGCCTTAAGAGTTAGAGGAGTGACTGTTAAGTTCTAGAGTAATATTATATTGGAATGATATCAAGATAGGATTAGTGTATAAATTGCATTTATAGAATTAGGAGAAACAAATGCATGCCAACTGTATATGAAAACACTTGTGGTGGTATCCGTCAATAGTATTTTGATATACAAAGTATCTGTGGATATCATTATTAAAGTTAGGTGATCATAAGTAGGATATTGAAATGGAAGACATGTGATTTTCGGAGGAGAGAATACATTTTCATCAAGCTCGTTATATTTGGAGAAGGGATTTCGGTAGATATTAAAAATGTTGAATTGGTGATTAGAGGAAAAATCCATTGAAATAATCCAATATACAAAGAAGCTATGAAGCTACAACATACTTCATATTAGCAATTGCAATAGGCAATCTAACAGAGACATGGCAGATATAAAATTGTCAAACTGTTGTTGTTGAGTCTCATGTCATGTTCATTCTATCTATATATCCTGTCATGTCGTGTTTGGTCTGGTAATAATCTCAATACTATCTCTTTTGCCAAGTCTATCAGTCAAAATTCATATTTGTTCTTCTCAAGTTAAGTCAAATTGAGTTGTTAACCATCTCATTTGAATCTGAGATAGAGAAGCGTCAAAATTTGCCAAATTTGCTTCTATTGATCCTATGCTAAGCTGTATGAAGAACAAATGAGAAGCTATGACAATAATAGAATCATTTTGAGTAGAAGATTATGGATGGGAGGAAAAGTGATGATAGGAAGAGAATTTAAAACCGCTAATGATCACAAATAAAACTTAAGAAACAATCAAATAAGGAATAAATGGAGAATAAACCAATAAGAAAATTTGCGAGGTCATAAAGCTAAGTTATAAGATAGTACAATATGACTAGAGGAGGACGGTGATGAAATAAGCTTTGATTGATACTAAGGTAGGGCATGTAAAGGAAGGAAAATTAAAAGATCGAGCAAAGGTCCAAGTAAAGAAGAAGTGAGATGCTAATTAGGAAGCAATTCGAAAACCTAATCAGTAGACTATACAGAAGTTTCATTTGAAGATACTTCAGTTGAATGGAAGATGAGTTTTAAGGTTATAAAGTAACCCTAAAAAATATTGGATAATCAGGTTTAGAAGTTCAAGGGTTAAGATACAGAATAGGTAAGGATACGACCGGACGAAGATTTAGACTTAGAAACTAAAGAAGAACTTAATGTAGTGAAGATAAAGCATTACTTGTGGGTTCTTCGATTTTTAGAGTAGTAATAATATATAAACTATAAATCCTAGTGAGTAAGCAACACATAGATATACAGTAGTTTTGAGGACGAAACTATTTTAAAGGGGGGTAGAATGTAAACCCTAAAACTAGCAATTTGAGGTTTCGATCGGTTGAAAGACTCGATCGAGCATAAATTATAAAGTAAAACTAGAAATATTAGGAAAATGATCTCGTAAGTTTAAATTTAAGAAAATAAGAAATAAAATAAAAGAATATAAAAATTCTAAATTTTAAGTATATAACTTGTTATTTATCGAAAATGCGTAAAATGCATTTTGATAATTAACGAATCACTCGAGATAAATTATATATATACTAAAAATCATAAAATAACCTAAATAATATTTAGGAATATTTATTTATTATTTGTACTATATATGAATTTACATGTATGTAGAAATACGTGTAATTACTTAAAATACGCGTAATGTACTAAAATCATACTAAATAATTAAAGAAAATTCATAATTAATTAAGAAAAAATAAAGAAAAATCAGGAAAAATAAGGAATGATCCAGATATAGGTTGTGGTAGTTGGGAAAAATAAGAAAAAAATCGGCCAATTAAATTAAGACAACACAAAAGTCAAAAATTAAGGGATAAGGCAATTGTCTTGTCCAATTTAATGCACAATAAATTCCCTAAAACTCTATAAATAGGAAAAAAAATTTAGAAGCTCATTTGGACAGTTAGAAATTAGAGAAAATTAGGGAGAGGCGAAAATTGAGAGAAAAACCAAAGAAAAAAAAAAAGGAAAATTGTGCAGTTAGGGCCACAAAAGAGAACCTAAATCCGATGGGCAGCTAGGAGCAGACGGTTACCACTACCATACAGTGGTGGCAGCACCTAGACTGGCCGATAAGGCCATGGCGGCCGGCGGTGGCCGGAGCCACCCAAACTGGTGAGTCCGATTTCCAGCCTGATTTTATGTAATTTTGTTAAAATTAGTAAATATTCTTAGAAAATTATGAAACTTGTTATTTTGAGATTTTATTGTATGTAAATTTAGGGGAAAATAGTCATTTAGTTTAATCATGTCTGAAAATATAAGGTTCTTAACAAATTGAGTAAAACTGAGCATGATTAGAATGAGAAATAAATAGGCTTAGGAGTGTAGTTTGGAGCTCAACTTTTTTTTTTCTGTAGAATACTTATGTGATATAGAACAGTGCTATGAAGCCATTTTTCTAAAATTAATTTTCGAAATTTTTAAGTTGATTTTTAGCCCTAAAATGATGGAAAAATTAGGCAATCTTGAGTTAATTACGTGATTAGGATACTAATTACTGATTTAGATAGTAATTAGATGTTTAGGGATGTTAATCTCTGATGTGGAAACCTAATCCTAGCCTTTGAAGTATTAAGTATGGTTAATTTAGGAAATTAGGTAGTTATTGTAGGAAATTAGTAATATGTAGAATTGAAAATTAATAAATCTAAAACATTAGAGTTATTTAAATAATATTAGAATAAAAATCAGAATAATACTAAATCCGAATTAAGATTTAATTTTAGGTAATTATATAAAAATGTAAGATTTTCTCACATCGAGGATAAATCCGATACCCCAATTATGACTAGCATGTACCGAATAGTTTAGAATACTAAATTAAGACCCAATAAGATATTTGAATACTCGAGCTTAATGTGATTAATTTCACGTTAGGATTCGAGCATATTTAGGACTTAGAAATCGAACTAGAACCTAATTTAAAAAAATTGATGCGAAAATCGAACCCGAACCGAACTCTAAACCTAGAATAATTATAAAAGACTTAAGACCTAGATAATTAGGTATATTAAACCCTAAATAAAACATAACAATAAGCGTTATAGGAAAAAATGAACCTATAATCATTATATGAAAACTGAAACCATGTTTGTGTTATGGGAATAATCGGCGATGGCCTGAGCAAGTCAGACCTCGAGTGAGTGAGCGAGGAGTCGAGGTAAGTTGGGATTAATACGATGTTGTATTTTGGAGGCTTAAGATTATGTTTAGTTGTGCTTGTTAGATAGTTAGATGTGTGCATGTGCTTGATTATAAGTGATGCTATGAATTTGTCTGTTGTCCTGGCTTGTATTGTATGGTTTGTATGAAATGATTGATCACTCTAAACTGGACCTAATCAAATATACAACCTATAATCATAATCGGATCTACAAAGCAACCCATTAGTGGAACTTAGGACTCTCCGGCCAAATACCGACCCCTGCGAAAGGGATAGCGCAGGATTGCAATTGGTCCCTTCTTCATCCTTAGTCGAAATAAGTGATAGGAGAGGAGGTTGCGGCGAGATGAAGTTAATGGTTTGAAGGTAGTCGCGGGAGGAGCGAGGTCTCCATTGCACAAGCCTGAGTTTGGTCGTAAGCTGTTACATTAATGGCAACTCCTCAACCTAGATCAGAATGGGCACAATTTCTCTAATCTCACGACGGGCCGGATAACGTCGTACGATGGTATTTGCTTGAACATGCATTGCACCTAATAATTTGATTGATAACCTTGTTATGTTTATGGTATAGTTTTAAGTCTTTTATCCTAACTTACTAAGCTGTGGTTGCTCACATCCCTATAGATGTCGTACAGGTGCTGGCTAAGAAGCGGCAAACAATTACTCTAAAGCTAGCAATTGCTGGATCTTGGAGAGTGAGGAAAAACATTTGAAGAATAAACACATATTTTTAAGGTTTAAGCTTTTACTTTAGAATTTTTCATTTATGAATAATGTAATAAGTAGGAAATATATTACGGAGAAATATTGTAAACAATATTTGTACTAACTAAATTATAGTATATATATGTATTTCCTCACTTTCTTAGGTAAATGATTTATTTAAATTACAAACTGTTTACTTCAAAGCGGGTTATTTGTTGACGTCTTATGTAGATCAGGTCTAACATAGCGGTTGTAAGGCTAACTTCTATCTTAGGATGGTTTATACGGCGGGGCTGTTACGACTCTACCACTTCGAGGAGTGATAAATAGCGAGTTATCTAAGAGTTTGCATCTTTAGTACCAACCATAGTACAAACTATCCATCACTGCTTGACACGTATTTACTGGCACAACTTTATAAAAAGATTCCTTCTTTTCTCGTATACTGTAACATTTATCGTTTTTACCCTTTGTAAGTATGTTTTAGGAATCTTTATACATTATCCATTTTTATCTTTTCTTCATTTAGTATAACCTTAACTAAGGCATATAAGGTCATATAAATATCTCACTACTTTTGTATGCAGACAATTATGCCTCCATAATTGAATTTCAAAATATCCTTTTTAGAGCAACCTCATGCTCTTTCCTTATTTTTAACTTTTATCTATTTCCTTTAGTAAGGAATAGTATCGAGTAAGTCTAATCGATACTTATATGTGATATCAAGTGAAGATTAGGCCAAATAGGATCAATTAGTGTGTCATATTTAGTTGGTAACTACTCAAATTGTTAAAAACAGTTTTTATTTTATTTGTTCTTATTCATTATGGTGCAGCCTCCATATTTATGACCCTAAAGACGCATTATATAGGGATAGTACTTCTGTTTTGTCCTTAAAAGGTTAATATTTGGTGTCACGATCTTAACTGAGATTCCTTTAGTAGGTTGTAATGCATATCCAATTTAAAAGTTTAGATTGACTATCATTAATTCATTGGAGGTAGCAATCAAAGAAGTTCTCAAACACTCAACCGTATAACAAAGTATATCACATAACAAAACATATCAATACAATAGCTTCCAATCACAAGTATGGTATGCATACATCCAAACTATTTACAAGCATAATTAGGTACAACGACTTATGATCCCTAGATACTTGAAGCATAAACCCACTTACCTTGTAGCTCACAACTCAAATGTCAATATTCTTCTTAAGGTTTCTTTTATATCAAAATCCTATATAATGTAACAAAAGCTACTTATCATAATTTTATTATAGTTATCCTAATTAATCTAATTTAAACTAATTAATTTATTTTTACCCTATAGTTATATTACCATAGTTATTCGTTACAATTTATTGAATTCCATTATTGTTCCATGTTCTAAAATATGTGTGTGTATATATATATATTTGTATACTTACAAAAGGAAAATTAAATTATCATCTATTACTATAAAGTTTACAAAAACATAGTTATTTTGGAAAAGGCATACAAACATCTTTATATGAATAATTGATGAGTTCATATACAATTATATAGTTTGTATATATGGATAAATATCTATCATTCCTAGTGCTTTAGTGTAAACATATATGCACTAACAAATATAAGGTAACTGAATGAAAGTTCAGAGGCCATAATTATAGTATGTACTTATACCTTCAATTATAATCCTTAACAATTTCTTCATATTAGCATAATATATATATATATGTATGTTAATTATCAATATAATTAATCAAGATAGTATGTATAATATACAGTTTCAATCACATTGAAATGTTGAACTCATTCATTAAATCATGTTATGATTCTAGAAAACTTAAGATATGATAGTATTTTCCTAAAATACTCTAACAAATATCCATTATAATATATAGTATAGCAAAAGTAGCAAATAGTATTAATGAATTCATAAGGCTCTAATGATATATCAACTATATGCATATTTACTAGGTGTAACTTGACAAATGGTTAGACATTTCACATATTCTTTTGCCCTAAGTACAAAAAACACCAAACATAGGATGTACTTACAACATGTGTATCGAATTACCATGTAACATGATATTATTCCCTATTCATATACCTGTATAAGCAAATTACATCTTTTGTCCCTAGAATTTTATCATAGCTAGCAAAGTGCCACCATGTTCAGTTTAGTGATCCATTGATCACGCTACAACAATGATGATTTTTCAAAGATTTCTATCTTAAATTATTCTTTCTTCCCAATGACATTATAGGCTCCTTTTTATGCAATATGAGGTAACAATCTATATCATTTGTCGGTTAATAACTCAGAAAATCTCAAGAATAGAAAGAAAAGTATACGAAAAATTCAAGTTTAATCATCATTGTAAAATGATTTATTCCATCTAAGAAAAATTGAATTCTTATTCAGAAAAACAAATAATTATCTAAGTATTCACGTTAACAAGCAAAATTGATTCTGACAATTTCCTATATCACAATAGCTCTATAGAATCATTTCTAGCTAGATTTATTAATTATTTTATCAAAAATTGATTATGTTATAGGAAGACTTAATTATATATGTATGTGTGTATATTTATATGTGTGTATGTGTCTACATACATTTCAGATTTATTTAGTTTTAGTGATATATTTTTGTAAGGAAAATTAAGAAATTTGATGGAAATTATGTACTCACTGGAATCGAGTGCTCTGGTGGCCAATGGAGGGTAGGGCTATGACGAAAAACAGCAACGGAGGAGTTCCACTCATGGTTAGTGCAATCAAAGTCAAACTTCTAATTTCCCCCTTAAACTACGATGGCATTCTTTTCTTTTCTTTTTTTTTTTTTTTCCTTTCCTTTACTACGTAATGTGTAGAGAATTCCCTAAGCCTTTTAAGTTGGTAAATTGTCAAATGAAATTACTAAGGTTCTTATAATGTTGCTCCATCGATGGAAAAAATCTTATTGTTGCCACTTGTTAATTGTTGAACATGCTATTATTATGTATATCTTTAACTCAATCACACCTAACTTATGGTCATAGTAAAATTTTGCCGAACCTCTTGATCTGAAAAAAATCTGCTAGTGCCACTTAAAATTTACCATCTCATATTATATATTTATACCTAAACTAAGATCTTACGATAATATTTACGTAATTCTATTTATCCTTAAATTACTTATATTATTTAGGTTATATATTGCCATACTGTTAGCTTATAAGTTATTCAATTCACGCATAGCATTTTGGTTATGTTGTGAATCTCAAATTATGAGTTTGTAAAATAGAAATAACAATTATTGCTTAATTCTACATCTATGTTAGCAAATTTTCAAATGTTTATTTTTAGAATAATAGTTTGGTGAACCCGATTCCTGAAATTCTTTGACCCAACGCCAAGTCATCAAAACCCATATCCAGGATGATCCATTCCTATATATTAATGCCATGCCTAGCAAAGTACTCGGAGCTCACATTTCCCATGCCTTTAGAAAAGTTTTTTCCTCAAAACTTTTATTTATTGCAACAAGCTACTTGTTATTAACTAACTTTCATAGTAGCTAAAGAAACTAGCCTTTATTTGAACAACCATGAATGTGTCTCTTGCATGGCTGCTTTAGGCTCCTTGCTACTTCCTCTAAGCTTCAGGTTCGCCATTATACCTTTACGTATCCTAAGTCCCTATTCCTTAGCTTTTGAGTGCAAGTACCGAAGATCTCTATTGGTTTTTACTTAAATGAGAAATTTTCTTTAAGTTCCATTGGCCTTAACTTGATAATCATATCTAGGTCTTTAACAAATTTCCTTAACATTAAAATATGGAAAAAGTCATGATAGTGTGCTAATTTTGGGGGTAAAGCCAATCGATATGGTACTTTGCCTACTTCTTTTGGGATCTCAAATGTTCCAATATATCAAGGCTCAATTTTCCTCTTGTTCCAAAATGCTTGAATCTTTTGAACTAACTTATCTTCACATATATTTGGTGATCTGGGGCTTCTCTCATCTATTGTCTAATGGTTTGCACTTTCTCATTCATTTGCACAATTAATTTTGGTTCTAATGTTATTTGTTCCTCGTTTCCCTAATATAGTGATGACCTACACTTCCTTCTATATAACACTTCGTATGGTGCCATTTAAATTATGGCTTAATAGCTATTATTGTAAACAAATTCAATTAAAAGTAAATACTGCAAACACCTAATTTTTGCAATCCACCCTTCCTCGTAGTTCTAATTTTTTTTTTTTTAAATAGGGTCCTAATTCAAAATAAATAAATAAATAAAGAATAAATAAAAAAATTGAAAAATGATAAAATTACAGAAAAAAAAGTTATAAAGATTTTTTTTTAGGAAAATAGATTTTTAGAAAGGAAAACGGCTTAGAGTCAATAGATTTAGTTTTAGCTTAGTTCAAATAATTTTATTTTATAAAAGTCACGTAGTTTAAGTACAATTTAATTATACTAAATATCAAAGTACAAGTCAACAGTCTAACAGATAGGTATTTGAGCATTGGCATTAGGTTAGTTGAAGGTCACGAGTTTGAATCTTACTAGGCATATATGTACCTTTTATTTTATTTTATTTTTTGTTAAAATCAATTGAGCGTTCAAGATTCAAATCTAATTTTAAATCTTATCAAATCCTTTGAATTTAATGCAATAAAGATTTATGAAATTCGAATTTAACTTGATTTTATTAAATCGAATTTGAATCGATAAAAAAAATTCAAATGTAATTTGATTTTTATCAAATTAGATATAAATCAACATAAAATATTTAAATTTAATTTGATCAGATATGAATCAATGCAAAAGACTTGTTTAGGGGGTTTATAAATAAGAATAGCATGGTAGGAGGATGAACTTTTTTTTTAAATGAGAACACATGCAAATCCTCGTTTTAACCAAGACACTTTCACAACACTCGATAACTTCACACATTGCTGTATAACAGCTTACGTAAGCCACTACTTCAACTCCAGCAATGTCTATCAACCCTACCGTCCCCATCTTCGCTATCTACACGTACTGCATTTCACACTAGAACAACAAATCCTAAGCTCCAACTCTACACAGGGATAGCAATAGCGTTCCACGACAGCCCATACGCAACAACAGCAACAGCAACTTAGTTATACAATCTTTAGTTACAGTCTTCACTCACACGACCACACAAGATAGATTCTTCCTTAGTGACATCCGTACAACTGATGTAAACCACTCTCTTCCAATCACCATCCAACAGCCCCAACACCATTGCCTATGCTCAACCGCTGTCCTCGCCACCCAACGATCATCCATGCACGACTTCACCAATAGCAGGGCAATAGTGCAATAAACTCCATCACTGCTAAATAAACAAATACAACCACCAAGCTCCAATCCACAGTTAGCCACATATGCCACCAACCACCTCACACACTGATCGATCACTGCATTGTCACTCACCACACTCTACTGCACTGTTAATTACTCATACGCTGCTGCACTTCACTGACTAAGCAGTACACCGCATTCATCCATACACTCATAGTCCATGAATATACACAAATACACCATTGCAACCGCTCCATCTAAAATCCTAGACAACCACTAAGCTCCAATCCACGATTAGATTAGACAACACACTCTCTAAGGCCATTGCAGCAATATACACGACCACACTCCACTGCTAAACATGCTTACGCATCCGTTGCCACCAACGCCTAAGCTCACGCTTGGCCAGTAGTACGCAGCTGTCCATCCACCGATCAAGCCACACACAAGTGATTCCCTCATCGCACAACAATTTAGGTTCAATTCTTTTATTTATTTATTATTTTAATTATTATATTCATTTATATTTAATTAGTTACTTGCCCGATTTGTTATTTGAAAATATAAAAGTGAAAAAATATATGTAGCTTAAGAATTTCTTTAGTGTTACGACTTTTAAGATTTCTCATTTAGAAAATTATTTTTTTAGAAATAAAAATCAATAAAAATGAAACCTCTTAAAAATTTTAGGACATCTTACAAAGTTTCTTTAAATACTCAAGAATTAATGCCCTTTTAGATTTTATTTGAATAAATTAAATTGACAAAAATGTAAATTTGGTTGACTTCTCAAAATTAAAATAAACCAACCTCCTAAAGTTTTTGGAAAAAACTACCATCGTTTGATCGTAATTAGTGGATACGTAGGTATGTTCAAAATGACTTTAAAATCTGTAGAAAATTAGTTTTTTTTTTTTATATTGTCTTTTGGTTTTCATATTTCTTAAAAATATATTTCAAAAATAACAATTTTGATGAATAACCTAATTTCAAAAAATAAATAATAGTACCCATTAGAGTTTAAGAGGTTAGTCTTCGAATTCAGAACCCTCTAGTTTTTATCAAATAGAAATCAAATATCAGTAGCTAGATCGTAGTTAATCCACCAAATTGATTGTGATTTCTTTTTCTTTCCTAACTCCAGTTGGGTGGCGATTTCAAAATTCTTTTTTAAAGAACTGGAATTTCCTAATTTCTCTAGTCGAAGATTAATACTAAATAAGTTAGGGTATAGTATTAATCAGAAAGTGGAAAATAAAATGAAATTAAAAGAAAATTGAAAATTCAGGCCCAATAAATTGGCGACTTTACTAAGGATGCCATCAAAGGGGCTACTTGCTAAAATTTACCAAAATTAGGATTATTTTTCAAAAAAAATAAAAAAAATACTTCAGTCAATTATATTTTATTTATTTATATTAACATATTTGTTGTAGCTCATTTAGAGGGATCATTTGGAGATTCTTATTTTTTATTTTATTTTTTACGTCATAAATGCATAGTATATATAGTCAAAACTAAGCCATCTTAGGACTTTAGGAGGAAGGCCATTGTGTAAGCTTCGGATGTTTTCGGATGTTGTGGGACAACCACCTTCTAGGGCTGAGTAAGCTACCTTACTTAAGTTCAAATGTGACCATAAAACCATTGCTTTGAAATACGTAGTGATTGCAGAACCTGAGGACCTTTAGAACACATCCTTTACATACATGAAAACCTTTTAAAAAAAAAATGGTGAGAACCCATAATGTGGTAGACTAAACGAATAAGGGCAATTGTCCGTTGTAATATTTTCTTGTAAATATCCTATAACAATTCCATATAAAGTTTAGGATATGCTTTAATTGTAATTTTAATTTCTTAGATAGGAGTAGATAGATTAGGTTAAGGGGCTTTCAAATAGATCCATGACTGCCCATCCCATTAGCCTAAAAAATTCTCTAGATGTGATTTTGACATTTTAGCCCAGATAGACAAGAGTTTATTAAGAACAAGATTGGGTCCATCTTGTTACTATAGAAGACCCTTAAGAATATTATCTTAGTGTGAGCCTTAGTATATCTATGGAAACCTGAATTTATTACTTTTTGTTTAGGCCTACATTAGCTTAGCCAAACCCTTGCAGAATAAATAATAAAAAATAAAAAAGAAGAAAACAAAATAATAAAATGAAAAAAATCAAACCTGTAAAATAATTTTAGGTAGTTACCATTTTACCTAATATTCTACTAGCTAGAAATATTCATTCTTTTGGATAAATTAGCACTTTGTAAATATTCTTTCTCATTTAGAATAAATAGGATTCCTCTTTTGTAAATAGAACCTCAGTAGTGTTGTTCTATAGGTAAATAAATTTTGTAGGCCCGTATGTAGAATCTTAAGAAAGCAATTCCCCATTTATAATTTGATTACTCATTCTTTGTAGCATAAAGGCCCTAACTTTTTCTCTTTCTCTCTTTAAAAAGAAAAAACAGAAGAAAGAAAATTGCTAATTATTATAAATCCTTATGGGGCTTGAGACAAACACAATCACTTGGCCGATTAAAGCAGCTAACCTAAACACTTGGCTTGTTGAGGTAGCTAAACAAACACGAACCTTTAGCCCATCAACGTAGCTAAACCAACCAAAACCTTTGGTCCATCAAGTCTGAACATGAACTAAGTCAAAACACGAGACCATGAAATACTATCCTGAACTTGATCCCCGGTATAAACAAAAAGGGCAATTCAATAGTTCCTTCCACTTTAAAAGTCATCAATATCGACCCATTCAATTTTAAAGAATCGAGTTCGAAACCATACATGAAAGCCAAGGGGCATTAAGACCTATAAGTCTTGGGTGATTTAAGTGATAACGTGAAAGGTGTGGGACATTTAGTCTTTGAAATTCCATTTTGAACTCAAATTGAGTGAAAGTTATTGTTTTAAAATTGGGGCATATTTTAAGGAATTAGGGAGTAAGGTCAATCTCCACCTTAGGGAAAATCAACATGGGTTCTTACCTAGGGAATTGGTAACTCACTTTTAAAAGGTTTATAATAAAAAGAGATGAGTTATATTCTATATACTAACCCTTAAATACTTTGAGAGACAAGAAATATCATGGTGAGAATATTTTGGGCTCATTCCTTAAAGGATGTCTATTTTGAATTTGATACGAGACCAAAATGAAGTTAAGCATTCATTTTCAAATTCAAACACATTTATCCTTTGTTAACCCCATTGAATCGATTTGGAGTCCTTTCAAATGTAAATCTTGTCAAGAACTACCCTACAGTAAGGCAATTTAGAGGTTAAGGCAATTTAGAGGTTAAGGCAATTGATTAGGATAGAAGGATAACACTGATTTGCGCTTATCTTAGTAATAACAATTCAAGGATAACTTTTGTTTTAGATAAATTTTTCCCTTTGAAGAAGAGTTAATAATTTTCCAAATACCTTGAAACCACGCATACTTTACCTAAGCCCATACACTTGAGCCCATACACTTGAAACCCATGGATTTAAGGCCTTGAGTCATCTAAAGATAGAGACTTGACAAATGTGATAATTACTTATGGGGAGAAAAAAACAAGAAATAATGGGGCAAAGTTAGAAAGATGAAAAAAGAAAAAAAGAGTAAAGAAAGAAAAAAAAAAAGAAAAAAGAAAAAAGAAAAGAAAGAAAGAAAAGAAAAGAAAAACCAGAAGAAGGAGGAAGAAAGGCCCAAAAATTGGGCTTAAGAAAAGCCCAAACCAAAGAAAGCCTAGAAGCCTAAGTTTCTCTAAAAACACAACATCTTGAATCACATTTCCAACCAAAAACATAAAACCCCATATTTATGTTAGAAGTACACTCTTAACCATAAACCAAAAACCCCATATCCATTTGAAAATCACACTCTAAATCATGAACACAAAACCTTTCTACTCACCTGAATCTTGAACATAAGACTTTCCTAACCTATAATAGCTTCCTACTCAAAGCTCTTCTAATCTTAAAAAATAATTTATCTAAAATAAAAATTATTTTTAAAATTAGGGGCAAGAACATGTCTAGTTCATTCCTAAGGGTTCTTGACTTATACATTTAGGTTGGATAAAAGTATCTCTTTCAATAGGCATCTTATTAATCCCTTTTGAAACCGTTTGACCAAAAACCCGATTCACAATACTGAACCTAAAAAGACCTAACAGATCAATCAAAGCATATCACTTACAAACTGAACTGTAATTTTTCAAATAGCAATCAAGAGCAAAATCTAAACTGATAGTGCATAAGGAAGTCCTTCTCAACTAGACTAATCGTGAGTTACCTTTTCTTTATGAAATGAATGTTTAAAACTATAAGGCTTATCCCAGAAGCTTAATACTATGGCTAGAAACAAGGATGGATACAGGATACTCGACATGGTTATCAAGGAAGGAGATGCTTATAGCACTTGTTTCTTAAATGAGAATTTGTATCCGTTAGTAGACTTTCAAGAAAAATGAAGAGTGATAAAAGAAAGGAAAAGAGGGAGAGAAAATAAAGGCTTATTACAAGTTTTTTCCATTCATTTTTAAATCCATGTCAGCCTTAGTGGCCAAATCTTCAATACATGTCATAAACAATTTTCACTAAATTCCTTAATTGTAAATTTCTCTTAACTTGGTTATGTCCCTTAGTTTTACTTTTTAAACTATCATATAGAATTTTAGCAAGCCCGTATAGTGCATACCCTTTATTCATTTTCTTAGGAATCTAGCTAGCTCATAGAGTGTTGTCCCGATATGTATTCACTTTTAGGGTTTCAGCTAACTCATACAATACTATCCTGATCTACTTTTCTTTAAGGTCTTAGCCAACACAAGGAATGCCTTTCCTATTCTCCTTAGGGTCTTTACCAACTCAAGAAGCGCTTTACCCATTCTCTTTAGGGTCTTTGCCAACTCAAGGAGCTCCTTGCCTATTCTCTTTAGGGTCTTTACCAACTCAAGGAGTACTTTACCCATTCTCTTTAGGGTCTTAGTCAGCTCAAGGAATGCTTCGCTCATCTTGGTTAGTCAGCTTATAAAGGATACGACTAAGTCATCAATATCTCTTTAGGGTCTTAGCTAGCTCAAGGAGCGTTTCACCCATCTTAGTTAGTCAGCACATAAGGGGTATGACCAAGTCATCAATATCTCTTTAAGGTCATAACCAGCTTAAGGAACGCTTCGCCCATCTTGGTTAGTCAGCTCATAGAGGGCACAACTAAGTCATCAATATCTATTTAGGGTCATAGTTAGCTTAAGGAGCGCTTCATACATCTTGGTTAGTCAACCCATAGGAGATACAACCAAGTCTTTAATATCTCCTTAGGGTCTCAGCTAGCTTAAGGAACACTTCACCTATCTTGGTTAGTTAACCCAAAGGGAGCACAACCAAGTTTTCAATATCTCTTTAAAGTCTTAGCCAGCTCAAGAAGCACTTCACTTGCCTTGGTTAGTCAACCCATAGTAGGTACAACCAAGTTCTTAATATTAATTTAGGGTCTTCACTAACTCAAAGAGTGCTTCACCCTCCTTGGTTAGTAAGCCCATAGGGGGTACGACCAAGTTCTCAATATCAATTTAGGGTATTAGCCAACTCAAAGAGTGCTTTGCCTATGTCGACTAGTCAGCCTATAGTTAGCCCATAGGGGGCACGACCAAGTTCTCAATATCAATTTAAGGTCTTAGGCAGCTCAAGGAGTGCATCGCTCGCCTTAGTTAGTTAACCCATAGGAGGTACGATCAAGTTTTTGATATCTCTATAAGGTCTTAGCCAACTCAAGGAAAGCTTTGTCTATCTTGGTTAGTTAGCCCATTAGGGGTACGCCCAAGTTCTCGATATCTCTTTAAAGTCTTAACCAACTTAAGGAGCGTTTTGGTTGCTATGGTTATTTAGCCTATAGGAGGCATGAGAAAAATCTCAATATTTCGTTGGGGTCATAGTCAACTCAAGGTGCACTTTGCTTACCTTGGTAAATTAGACCATAAGGGATACGAACAAATTCTCAATATCTATTAAGGGTCTTAGCCAAGCTAAGGAGCGCTTTGCCTACCCTGGTTAGTCAGCCCATAGGGGGTGTGACTAAGTACTCAATATCTCTTTAGGGTTTTAGCCAACTCAAGGAGTGCTTAGCTCGCCTTGGTTAGTCAGCCCATAAGGGATACAACTAAGTTCTCAATATCTCTTAAGGCTCTTAGCTAGCTTAAGGAACATTTTGCCCACCTTAGTTAGTTAGCCCATAAAGGGTATGACCAAGTTCTCAATATTTCTCTAAGGTCTTAGCCAGCTCAAGCAATGCTCCTCCTGTCTTTGTTAGTCAGCCCATAAGGGATATGACTAAGTTCTCAATATCTCTTTAGGGTTTTAGCAAGCTCAAGGAGCACTTTACTTACCTTAGTTAGTCAGCCCAAAGGGGGCACGACCAAGCACTCAATATCTCTTTAGTGTCTTAGCTAACTCAAGGAGCACTTCGCCCACCTTGGTTAGTCAGTACATAAGGGGTACGACTAAGTTCTCCACATCTCTTTCGTTTCTTAACCAACTCAAGGAACGCTTTGTCCAACTTAGTTAGTCAAGCCATGGAGACACAACCAAGTTCTTAATATCTCCTTAGGGTCTTAGCTAGTTCAAGAAGTGCTTCACTCACCTTAGTTTGTTAGCCTATTAAGGGATACGACCAAGTTCTCAATATCTCCTTAAAGTTATAGCCAGCTCAAGGAACACTTCGCCCGGCTTGGTTAATCAGCCCATATGGGGTACAACTAAGATCTCAATATTTCTTTAGGGTCATAGCCAGCTCAAGGAGTGCTTCACCCGCCTTGGTTAGTCAGCTCATTGAGGGCACGGCCAAGTTCTCAACATCTCTTTAGGGTCTTAGCCAACTAAAGAAGTGCTTTACCTACCTTAGTTAGTCAACCCATAAGGGGGTACGACCAAGTTCTCAATATATCTTTAATTTTCTAACTAACTTAAGGAGCCCTTCGCCTAGCTTAGTTAGTCAGCCTAAGGGAGGCATGATCAAGTTCTCTATATCTCTTTAGGGTCTTAGCTTACTCAAAGAGCACTTCACCTACCTTGGTTAGTCAGCCCATATGGGACATGACCAAGTTCTTATTATTTCTCTTAGGTCTTAGCTAGCTTAGGGAGTATTTCACCTACCTTGGTTAGTTAACCCATAGAGGGCATGACCATGTTCTCAATATCTCTTTAGGATCTTAGGCAACTCAAAGAGTACTTCACCTACCTTGATTAGTTAGCCCAAAAGGGACACGACTAAGTTTTCAATATCTCTTTAGGGTCTTAGCTAGCTTAAGAGCACTTCGCCCATTCTCTTTAAGGTCTTAGCCAACTTAAGGAGTGCTTTGCCCAATCTCTTTAGGGTCTTTGCTAGCACAAGGAGTGTTTTGCCCATTCTCTTTTGGGTCTTAGCCAGCTCAAGGCACGCTTTGCCTATTCTTTTAAGAGTCTTAAGGAGCCCAAGGAGAACTTTGCCCATTCTCTTTAAGGTCTTAGCTAGTTGAAGGAGCTCTTTGCCCGTTCTCTTTAAAGTCTTAGCCAGCTCGAGGAGCGTTTAGCCCAATCTCTTATGGGCCTTAGCTAGCTTAAGGAACACTTTGTCCGTCTTGGTTAGTCAGGCTATAGTGAGTACAAACAAGTCATCAATATCTCTTTAAGGTTATAGCCAGCTTAAGAAGCACTTCGCCTATCTCGGTAAGTAAGCCCATAAGGGGAACGAGGAAGTCTTTAATATCTCTTTACGGTCTTAGTTAGCTCTAAAAGTGCTTCGCCTATCTTGATTAATTTGCCTATAGGGGGCACAACCAAATTCCCAATATCTCTTTAGGGTCTTAGCCAATTGAAGGAACGCTTCACCTGCCTAGGTTAATCAGCCCATCGGGGGCACGACCAAGTTTTCAATGTTTCTTTAGTGTCTTAGCCAACTCAAAGAGTGCTTCACCCGCCTTGGTTTGTTAGGCCATAAAAGGCACAACCAAGTTCTTAATATCTCCGTAGGGTCTTAGCCAGCTCAAGAAGTGCTTCATCCGCCTTGGTTAGTCAGCCCATTAGAGGTAAGACCAAGTTCTCGATATCTCTTTGAAGTCTTAGCCAGCTCAAGGAGTACTTCGCCTGCCTTGGTTAGTCAGCCCACTGGGGGCACGACTAAGTTCTCAATATCTTTTAAGGGTCTTAGCTTATTCAAGGAGCAATTTGCCTACCTTGATTTGTCAACACATGGGGGGTATAACTGAGGTCTCAATATCTCTTTAGGGTCTTAACTAACTCAAGGGGCGTTTTGTCCGCCTTGGTTAGTTAGCCCATTAGGGGCACAATCAAGTTCTCAATATCTCTTTAGGGTCTTAACTAGGTTAAGGAGCACTTCACACACCTTGGTTAGTCAGCCTATATGGGGCACCGACTAAGTACTCAATATCTCTTTAAGGTCTTAATCAGCTCAAGGAATACTTCGCTCGCTTTGGTTAGTTAACTCACGAAGGGCACGACTAAGTTCTTAATATCTCTTTAAGGACTTAACTTCACCCTCCCTGGTCAGTCAGCCCATAGGGGACATGATCAAGTACTCAATATCTCTTTAAGGTCTTAGCCAGCTCGAGAAGTGCTTCACTCGCTTTGGTTAGTCAGCTCATGGGGGGACACGACTAAGTTTTTAATATCTCTTTTAGGACTTAGCTAGCTCAAGGAACGCTTCACCTGCCTTGGTTAGTCAGCCTATAGGGGGCACGACCAAGTTTTCAAGATTTCTCTGGGGTCATAGCCAACTCATAGAGAATTATGCTTGTAAGACAACGGTTTACTTTTTTATGAGAATTATATTTGAAGTCTTATTATGTTTCTTGATCTTTTTATGATTGCTGAGTTACTGAGTTCTAGACTACACAGTAAACAAACTGATGTAAGTTCTAGCTTATCGCGGTTAGCAAACTATAAAAATTAATCTTATAGCCAAGCAATGCAGTTAGTCCACGCCTCAAACGGCTAACGGATAATCTCTATAAAGAGGTATGAATTAGGCATGTAAAATAAAACATTGTTGAGAAATAATTAGGTATATGAAATAAAACATGTTGAGAAATACTTAGCATATGAAATAAAACCTGCTAATATATAAGATTATGTGAAATAAAACACATACATTATACATGTCGGGAAAACGTAGTGCGTGAAATAAAATGTACCAAAAATAGTTATATAAAAGATACTTTTTCATTCAACAATGTATTGTTACAAATATTCGGCTTATTTTTAGAATGGCAATGTACAAGGAATATACAGAAAATCCTATGGCCTATTCTTAAAGTCAGCAGAAGTAATTTTTGAGTTAAATTCTGGGGCTTTCTTTGAGTAAACTTCTTTTTCGGCATTTAGGGTCTTAGAGCCAGCAGATTCCTCTTTCCACTCATGGGGGATTTCTTTTGATAAACGTTCTTCATCTTCCCTTAGATCCTCTACATGAGCTTTATTATTATCCTTCATAACCATCTCAACGCCTAATTCATCATCATTAGCCTTGTCGCAACTACTGACTTTATCGTCGACATCGGCGAAGTCAAGGCGCGAGAGATCATAATCAGGGTAAAGCTTCAGGATCTCCTCTCTTGTCTCTTAAACCCCTTCTAATAACTTCTTCCGTAAAAGTCTCTCGTATTGCTGAGTAGGAGTGACTAGATTGAATGCCTCTTTAACAGAAGGTCCCCTCTTCACAATCTCCTCCAACTGGATAACAAGACTTTATAAGTTCATGTTATTGGTCTCCAACTCTTTAATTTGCATTCTAAGCTTATCTTCCTCGTCACTCATTATGCAAAGAGTTCGGCTTAGCCCCCAACACTCTTCTTTCTTTTCCTATAGCTCATCTTTTAGGCCTTCAGACTCTTTATATTGCTCTTTAATCTTAATCTTTAGGCTCAAGACTTCATTAGCAGTTAAACTATGCACTAACTTTTTAGTAGCAAGGTTTTCTAAAGCTTTCTCACCTTTATCTCGGCCTTTATCCTTGCATTCTCGATAGCAACAGTCTAGGCTTTAGATGCATTATATGCTTCCTTGATTTTCTACAATAATTTCATTTAGTATGATGAGTACTGGAAGTGACTCGAAAAAATACCTGAAGACTACTATGGATCTTACCTTCTTAGTTTCTTTGTTGACCTCATCCAAAGTCGTCAGAACATAGCTGCTTATCTAAAAAAGAAAAGGAATATTAGCAATTAAGTAAATCCAACAATTAAAAGATAGATATGGATACTTACGTCATATAACTTAGTCACGATATGGGCCTTATTGCAACCACTGACCTCATTGACATCCTTCTTAGCAATCTCTTTATCCTTCGGATGAATAATTCCTTCCATTAAGCCCAAAATTTTGTCCTATCTCCCTGGGTAAAGTCAATATCCAAAACATTGTGACTCTAATACGGGACGAAGTACTCACCAACCTCTTTGTTGGTGATGAATTCGATACTACTAAGGTAGAGAACTTTGGATCGCATTGCCTCCTTCGTCCTTTCGTCCAACCCCTTAAACCTTTTGGCTGGTGGTTGGCTGGTAAGTTCCTTCCCTAGTCCCTTATCAACATCCAGTACAGCCTCTACCACCAAGATGACCCTTCGATGGTAGTAATATCTCCAACTTCGCTATAGGGTTAGGTCTCTTGACCACCCTTTTTCGGTTTGGCAGTAGGTTGAATATTCTCAACTGAAGACTCCTTAGAGTAAGCTACCTCTACAAGAACTGTCTTCTCACCCACCTTCCACCTCTCAACTAGTCAAGAGGTTTTCTTCTGTGCTATTGCCAACTTTGATGTATCCTCCTTTGTCGTTCTCTTCATAACAACAGGTCAAGTGATAATGGTTGATGTAGCCACTCTCTTATTTGCTTTTGATTTTTTTGGCTTTAGCCTAAGCCAATAGCTTGGTAAGATTTACCTCACCAATACCCATATTTGCAATATGAGCAAACACATTAATATTAACACAGGGGAAAAGAAGGAACTTACATTCTTTGTACCAAGTAAGGCTCAAAGGAAATAATTCCTCTCCCCCCTAAGTCATAAGAATGGATTTGCTCTTGAAGCTATACTTAGTATAGTGGTAACTCATTAGCGTTCCTTCTGCTTCAAAAAAGATTGGCTTTTCGCTTTCATAACACCTTATAATTCTCTCGACATCCCAAAAGAACATTTTGTTCCTCCTCTTCTCTTGAATTTTCTTCAACGCTGTAGCATCATTTGGCATCAGTTCTATATCCTTTGTGTAGATTGGCTTAATCCATTAAGTCCAGAAGTCTAACTCCTCGTCAGATACTATTGACATGAATTTCTCTTGCCACTTATAAATCTTGGACTTTAACCCATTTATGAACTTACACATGTACCTTGTAGTGATAAAGTACCACCCATTAAGTTGTCTCCTTATTGTGAAGAAATACTGAAACAGTTGAGGCTTAGCCCTAACTTCGACTTCTTCACAAATTATCTCGAAAGCCGCTAGAAGCTAATATGTGTTTTGTAAGAACATATTTTGTGCAAAATCCTTTCACAAAAGCCGAGAAAGGGAAGCACAACCTAAAATCCAAATATTTTAGATATATGTTGAATTTGTGCTCTCTTGGGAAACATACCCTTTCCTCTTATCTTGGCCTCTTAAGATTTCATGATCTAGGGAAGTCTTACCAATACTAGTTATATTTCATTACAAGGACTCTTTCAAAAGAACTGATGGTTCCATCTAGAGAGTCATGGAAGTAAGCTATGCTATTATACAGATATTTTTTCAAGGATCTCCCTTCTTTATCCTCGAGATAATGTCCATGGTAAGAGCATTTATCCAAGTGAGTTTATCTTACCTATCCTTAAAGCTGTTGACCAAGTTACCATAGGAACACGCTGTCTCACTCCTTATTTTAGGGGGAAAACTGGCCTCAGTTTCCATTGCTTCAGAATCAAAGAGGACAAGTCGATGGACTACGTTACAAACCATACCTGAATGGTTGTAAGGAATGATATCACAGAAGTTGAAGAATATGAGAGTGAAGATGAGAAAGTAAACTAAGGTTTGGTGATACAACTAGAGAAATGTATTATGATTTTGAATAGTCCTTTAAATAAGGACAACTCACCATCGTAACTGCAAATTTGTTTCTAATGGTAATGATGCACTGAGTTGATAGTAGCGTAAATTGTTAATGCTGTTTTGAGACAGAGATCTAATGATTGACAACTCTAACAATTATTAAGCCTTCAGCGTAATGATGACCAAGGTGACAAGTATCATGCCTCCTACCTTTTTAGTTTCTTGTACAAGCGAGAAGTTGAAAATTGTGAATTTTTTATTAGGATGCAATCTATCTTGCTTCTCACCTCGCTTGGCATCTAAAGAACTTCTCCCCATTCGGCCTTTAACACATTATATATTTCTCCCTTTATTAAATTCTCAAACACAGGAGTTGGGAGGCAAATGTTGATAGTTAGTTTTCGTCCACTCGATTTGACAAGCATTGATATAACTTCGTTTATTTATCCATTCAACTGCCAACAGGTTGGGCAATCTACACTCTTAGCACCTTGTTGAGTAATTGACATTTTTGGCATTCAGCCAAGTAACATAGATTTTTTCTTGGTTTAAATTCAAGTTTATGGTGCAAACAGTTATCACAAGCACGATTATATTATATAACTGCCTGCTCTCCTTACATTTCAGAGAAGGTGCCTAACCAAGAAGCTTCTACATGTCTCGACAGTTATTCCAATAACTGCTCTTTTAGACATGATAATTGTCATGCCCCGAACAAGAAAAGTCATAATAGTCCCGCCGTGTAAACTAATCTAAGATAGAAGCTGACCTCACAGCTGCTATCGTAGATGCAGTTTACACAAGGCGTACAACTAAACCAGCTTGAAACGTCTGTTCTGTCATCTGTTAATATCCAAACCTGTGGTAGAGCTTATACAAAATACTTGTTCTATACAATTTACTGTTTAGTACCACAACAGTAATTATACAAACATTTCACATCTAAGGGTAAAGTTTACAATCAGAGTTTATTAAAAACCACAGGTTTACAATTTATATACAATAAGTTAGAAAACTAGTAGGCTCCCAGAGAATTCCCATTTAGTTTTCTTCAAAACTTAAAGACAAGACAAAAGCTCAGGTTCAGTTAAATTCCTCGATCCTCACTTTCCCGCACTGCAGCACACTAACTTGAGAACGGTGGTACCTGAACATCTTTGCCTTTACTCAGCACCTGCAAAAGGGTCTGTAGGGGTGTGAGCACAACTAGCTCAGTAAGTGGGGCGGAGTTAGAAGAGTACTTAACAGTCACAAATAAGGTTAATAATTATAATGAAATGCAATGCAATCACTCAAATGAAAACATCGCACAGTGTTAACCGGTCCACTGTGAGGTTAGAGAAATTTCATCCTCTCCAACCCGGATTGAGGAGTTTCATCGCGACTCAAGTCAGACCAAACCCGGGCTTGTGCAATGGGAAACACCCCCTTCCCATGACCGCCTTCGAACCACAGCCCCCAACCTTGCCGTGACCTCCTCGCCTATCACTTAGTTCGACTAAGGGTGGGGAAAGGACCATTTTAGCTATCTTCATCGAAGGAAGTCGGTATTTGGCCTAACACTCCTATTCGTTTCCCCTAACGGGTGATTATGCATGACCAATTACACTTTAGTCGAATAACCGTTAGTGTTAATCAGGGGGTGACCAACAAGTTCACACAATACAGAATCCATGAAAATATGCAGAACAGCACACCAAGGAGTTGAACTCCTGTCACAACAGAGTATCATTCACACACATAGTATGCGCATAATCATCTAACTACAAACACAACCAGAAGTACTCTTGGGTCTCCGGATACTTTTAAATAGTATGCAAACAGCGGCGAAGCTACCATCCCAACTTACTTGTTTAGATGTTCGCTCTTGCTGACTTGAATTGTCAACCATCTTTGGAAGGTCCTAATTACACAAAAGGTCCAAATTTAGTTTTTGTGATAATTATGAAAACATTAGGGTTTAATCTATAATGGTTATATATATATATTATTTTCATAATATACAGTCATGTTATTACTATATATTGAATTAAATTATTAATAATTATAATAAAAATTTCCATTAATCTCATCTAATCAGCAATCATTTATATAGTTTTTGGTTAATTCGTTTTAGCCTATTAATATTACAAATACACCCCAACTTGTAATTTAAGCTATTTTACTTGATAAATTCGTAATAAATAGTTCGGGTAACCAAATAATTCCCCGAAAATTTCTATGGACTTTTAAAAATATAGGGAATTCAGTTATCACTTGGTTTCAAGTTTCTTACCTATTGCCTATATTTTCATATTGACAATTTTACCCCTAAATTTGATAAATTATCCAATTATAATTCTTTTAGCATCCAATTAATTTCAATCTGACTCATTACTATTATTATTCATAATAGATCAGTACATATCTATTTCATCAATTAATTTCATAATTTCCTATTAAATTCATAATTTCAGCCTATTTTCGAGCTAATTTCAGGCCTAAGAATTCAATAAATATTTAAATTATTCAAATAAAAATTCGGGCTACATAGCAATTACCTACATCTCATACATATCCTATACAAAAATTTTCAGCTAGAAACAACATTATTTAGTACATTTATTTTTTAATTATATATTCAGATAAACAGTAGATTTCTTAATAAAGTATATTAAATATTATGAATTTTTCAAAAATAAAAATATCACATGAAAGCATGTTTAAAATAACCTAAGTACAATTTTTTTTCATAATTTTCTGGGTGGATTTACTAATTTTTAAAAATTCTTGAAAAACAGAGCAGGAATTTGACCTTACTGTTCTTGGGTGCTCCGGTGGCCGTGGGGTGGTGGGTGGTTGTCGGAACGCCTAGACGCTGGGGGTACTCCTTGGTGGTGGAGTGGCGTAACAACAGATCAAAGGGAACCCTAAGAACTAGCCTTGCTCCGTAATTGTTCTGTTTTTCTCTTTCTTTATTTTCTACGATTTTTTCTTGATTTTTCTTTCTATTTTTTTTTTTCCAAACTGTCAAATGTTGTTATTCTGCTACTGGGATAATTTTTATGGAGCTCTTTCACTGCCTATGATTTTTATTTTTATTTTTTTCCTTTTGCTTTCACTTTTATTTAAGCATGAGGTGTCTAAATGTTAAAAGTTTACTTTTGAATCAGCACCTCACTTTTCTTTTTGTCCTGCTACGCCTCCTTCCAGCAATCTCATTGTTATTTAATTAATTTTTCTTTTTCTTTTATTAAATAATTACTTAAATATAGATATTATATGTTAGAATTAATTATTTAATTAATATATAAGTTCATACCCTTTGTAAATAATATGTGAAATATATAACTTTACTCACATAATTAAGTTTCTACCATATCTTTTATTTTTAGGATACATTTTAAAGTCAATTTCATGAATTCAACACAATAAATATATAATTACACTATTTAGGGTTAATTTACGGGTATAATTATTATTTATACCGGGTATACTCGAAAAATTACGTGTATTTTTTTTATAGTAAATTATCCTATATTATCTTATTTATAGCTCAATTAACTTATCTCTAAGTTCTCGTTGCAATCTAAGTTTAATTTTAGGAGTTCTGAACATTTTAGTGCTTTATTAAATCTTCCAATTTCTAAGGGTAAAATTGGGGTTTCGGGTCATTATTACTAAAATCTAACTTCACTGTAATATCTCGACTAACTTTTTCATTCTAGTCGCAAAGTTTGGGCTCAATTGGATAAGTTACCCTAAAAGCCCTAAATCTGAGCTCGGTTGTCCTAAACTCAATTTTAGGAGCTTACAATAATCTCCTATAAATATGGGGAAAAAACTTTGTAAGAGTCATCTGATAACTCTTAACTACTTACTTTACTTTCCTCATTCCTGCTTACTAACATCAAAGTGGCCACACCAAACTAGCCTCGGTACCAAGCAATTTTCTTGTCTTTGCAAAACATTTTCTTAAGGTCTAATTTCCTGGTTTTCCATTTCTTGAGGCTTCATGTTTTACTCATTTGCTCTTGTAATCAAATGTTGTATCAAGGTTCCTTATTGTTGTAGCATCATATTTAGTATTTGTTCCATTGGAAGTAGGGCTAAGGGTGCTAGTGGAGTATCCCTCCACTAGGTACGTTACCATAAGATTCTCCTTACTATCATCCCTCATTTTCCACATTCCAAGATTTATCCCCAACTCGTGATTGTACTTCTTCTAGGTCTTGATGTTGATTTGACATTTTCTAATTTATAGTTAGTTTTTATTATCTTATTTTACTTCTTGTGATTTCAAGTTAACATAATGAATTAGTTTGTACAACATGTCATTCAAATTACTACACAATGAATTTCTAAAATTATCTTTTCATTTCATATTCACATAAGTAGTTCAGTACATAAGTATCCACACAATCATATTATTTTAATAAAGTGATTCATATGATCATATTACATATCATAGAGTGGTTCACATAACTTTATGGCTATATGTCGAGTAGGTAATCATTCGTAGTTGACTCAAAAAGCTTAGCTTACCTTAATACAATATTACAAAAGTACAATTGCAATACATCACTTTACAAGACACATTGTATACTTCAAACATACATACGTTCACTAGGTTTACAGCCGTGGAGAGGGATATGATCTTGCACTTAGTTTGAAATCTTCAAAATTTAATGAAAATTAATTACAAAGGATATACAAGCAGGAATCATGGTTGTAGCCTTCATGAGACTTTATCTCTTGCTTGAAATTCTTCCACTCCAAATCCTTGATCAATGCTTTTCTTCAATTGAGATTCAAAACTTGATAAAAGTCTTCAAAAGTTCATTAACCACTTCTAAAATCCCTAAAAATAAAATTTAAACAAATTAAGCTCTAAATCACCATAGAACTAAATAAATATACAAAATCACCCTAAAATATGTATGCTATTTATATGTTATCAGATGTTCGCATACTTAATTTTTTTTTTATCCTCAAGCAAAACAATAAGATGTCAAAATGACAACATCTTAAGGATAAGATCATCAATTTTTTTCTTTTGAAAAATACACTCTTAAGTTTGAGGAGCTTTGTAAAATTTTTCGGAATCACCATTTCTCCTTAACTTAATAATCCCCTATAACACTTGAATATTGTTACTTTAAGAGCTATTGAATTTCAACAATCAATTCCGATAATTTAGAGTTTACCTTATCACTTAAACAAAAACTAAACTAGAGATAAAACAATCATTAACAAGCTAAGAAAAATTTATAGAAATTTCATCACTCTAACTCAAGAAGAGTGAGATCTTCCCCTAGTTAGTTTTAATATGAAAACTTAGATTGGATGTATGTTATATCAACTCATCATTCGATTGTCTCTCTAATTCTTTCAATTTTTGTTAGAAGGCCTTTTAATTTAATTTAATTTATATAGCAAAGCTTATTAGCATTGGAAAAGAACCTTGCTCTTTTGACAAACTAAAGCTAATCTTCACTAATTTAGCCTTTTTATCTTTTTCTTAGTATTTATCAGCAGGAAAGTGCCCTACTTTTCTAAGGGGCTAAGGCCAATTCCTTAACAATTTCTAATTTAATTGTCCTGATGGCAGGAAAGAGTCTTGCTCTTTTGAGGGACCAAAATTGATCATTACCAATTCTTAATAATTCTTTTCTTAATTCATTTATGCCTTAAATTACTTTGATGTTTCAAAGGACTTTCAAAGAACAAATCTCCTTTGTTAATCCAATCTAAAATGAATTTTGAAAAAGAACAGATAGATAACTATCCTTTAAAATTAAGCTTAGAAATAAAAATAACTAGTTCTTAACTTGTTAATATCTATCAAAATCCCAAGTCTAAGTCTAAGGTTAAGCAATAGGGAACTTTGAATCATAGGATTTAATTACTCAAATTTAGCAAAATGTACTAAAGTAATAAAGGATTATGGGTAAATTTGAGAAAATTTTGCTTGCTTATTTTATATTTCAAGAAAAAAAACAAAAGTTTAAGTGTTTATTATTCAAATTACTAACATACATATCCTACCCTTTCCCCCTATACTTAAGTTGTACATTGTCTTCAGTGTATATTATAGCAAAATAAATCAAATAAAATGGGGAAAAAAAAAAGAAAAAGAAAGAGAAACTGGGACATGCCCAATTTTTGGCATTGATCTTTGAAAATTTCTAAAGTATAAGATCCCAATTCCATCTATCTAATTAAGCTCAAAGTTTTCTTTATATCACTAAAACGAACTAACTATAAAATGAAAAAAAAGAAATTAACTAGAAAAAATAAAACTAAATAAAAGGACTACTAATTCAAGTACCATAAAGTTAGCTCCGAGAGGAATTACAAACCATGAAAAGTTAAACAGTTAGCTAAAAGAAAAACACAAAAGTGAATGAGTTAGCAGTTATAGTCAACTAAATTGAAAATTAAACGGAGTCTTTTTTAAAAGAAAATAAAAGGAAAAGGAAAGTCACTCATCATCTTCCTCTATGTCCTCACTCTCTTCCTCCTCATCTACTTCTTCCTATATCTGCTTCTCTCCTAATTCTTCATTTGAGTCAGGTGATGTGGTGGTGCTTAGACGCCTTAATGAGCCAAGAGTACATCTACTTAGCCTCAATGTACTGTGCTTAGTGGAACAAAGTCTTCTGTCTCTTCAATAGTTTTCTCACTATTCTCTTAATCTTACTAAGTATTGAAGAGGATGATCTAAAGTGCAGCTGAGACAAAGATGATGTCACCTCTCTAAAGGGCTTAAGTAATGAGTCTTTTGGTGGTAGTAGGAGCATCCTAGCCTTAATAAATTTATAGCTCATTGAGGAAGGAAGCATGAGTACCTACATACAAGGGAAATCATGAAATGTAGCTATATTCTTTACAAGTTTAGTAATGAAGGGACTTACACAAATGTCTCTAGAATGGCCATCAACATCTTAGCTCTTGAGAAAGAAAGCCATACCTAATTTTATAAGGCGTTTCTCAGCTATACTATGCAAATACAGAATGTCCCTCTCATTTACAAATCCATTACTATATCTCCTCCTAGTAAAGCCTCTTACCATCACATAATGAGCAAGTCTAAGAGCTAGATATCTTAGCTTAGAAGCTTTTTCTTTCCCTAGTTAATAAACTCCTCTTGTACTCAATCTTGCCCAAACCTAGGCATCACTAACACCTTGTGGCAATTTACAAGGTATCTCCCTATACTTACAAGTCCTTAGATAATCTACAGTATATAATCCCATATAAATAGGTATTATATCAAATGGCATAGTACCTCATGACCGTTATGCCTAAAGTATATGGTGTTTTATATGCCATTCTCCACTATGTTGCATGCTAACCTTGAAGTACATAGTAATTTCAATGTAGACTCCTTGTATGCTGGCTCATTAATAGTCAATAGCCAATCCCATCCACCAAACTCTCTTAATTGCGTAATTTGAGCATCATAACTTACTTGAGTAAGTGCTTCCCAACTCAAGAAAGAATTAGGATAGAATTGCTTCTTCGATAACCTAGCATATCGTTTCCTCAATTGAGATTCTCTGAAGGTCAATAATGGAAGCATGGGAGAAGTGGAGCCTAAAGAGTTCTTACAAGCCATGTGGTTGTATCTTGGCATGTTCTTGAAATGAACAACAAAAGAAGATTTCAAGTTTGACAACAAACTTATGTTGTAAAAGAAATTTTGCAATGCTACAAGAGTAATTGCTAATGCATTCAATCAAGCAATGTCCTATAATATGGGGTCAAAAAGTCAAACTAAATTATTTTAGCACTGATTTTGATTTAACTAAAAATTATAGGCTTTTGTGGGTTCGTGCAAGTCAAAACTAATTTGTATGATGAAATGCTAACTTGTTTAAAATCATGGATTAGTGAAACTCCAGTATCAATTCATGATTAAATCTTTTTTTTTATTCAACATCTCTCTTGATATGAGTTTTAGCATTCAATATACAACCATGTGAAAACTTCTTTTCTATAATTTCTATCATTTCATCTCATGTGCAGTTGTTCTAAAAGCAAGTTCCACATTCCTAACATAAATTTTATGGCATATTGAGATAAATTATGTACCAATAAGTTTTCTTATTGCAATTCGTGAGTTCTATGGATTAATTCAATTGCACATAAACCCAATCAAAAATAAGTTTTTCGTAAACCAACATGAGTATCATGCATCACATGCCAACAACAATTTCATGTCATCACTCAATCAACATGCCATCAACATGAGTCTCATCACTTTTCCTTTAATATTCAACACAACTCCCATAATCTTCTTTTTCCAATCTCTAGCAAGCATATGTTTTTCAAGTGATTTCAAGCAAATAAAAAATAGATAACATGTTTCATCAGATCATTCCTCCTAAATCACTTCTAGAAATTAAAATCTCTATGCATGCAAGCCTCATTATTCGTCATCAAACCCTAACTAAAAAACCTATTGTCATTCAAGTAATCAATAAATCTACGAAAATAATTAAATAAGGATGAAGTACATACTTTGGATTTGTTGTACAAAGGATTTGTGATGTTTGAGTGATTGTATAGTGAGAGAATTGAGAGAAAAGTAGAGTTTTAGAGAGAGAATTAAAGTATAGAATGAAATAGAAACAAGTTACTCGTGGTTTTCAAGTTTATACTCAACTATGATCAAGATTTATAGCTGTAGAAAGTGGCTATGATCCTTGCCTACTCTACATTATTGCAACAGTTGGGTAT
This sequence comes from Lumnitzera racemosa, assembly GCA_024138005.1. Taxonomy (NCBI): domain Eukaryota; kingdom Viridiplantae; phylum Streptophyta; class Magnoliopsida; order Myrtales; family Combretaceae; genus Lumnitzera; species Lumnitzera racemosa. The sequence continues at coordinate 38,600,671 of JAMXBC010000012.1, read as the reverse complement.
GGTCCTCATCATAGAGTTCTTGTCCTAAATTTTTTCAACTTCCCTTGAAATAAATTATGAGAGGATTACAATCCATGTCTATAGGCGTAGACTTCACCTATATTCTTTCTCTGATTCTTGAATCTAAATTATGTTGATTCCTTTGGGTCATTTTCGAAAATTGCACCATAAAACTTCAAATATAGAGTGAATTGAAGTTGAAATTAAATCAAATAACAATTCATTAATACAACAAACTTCAATATATACTATTACATATATTTCAATAACTATTTGTGATGAAATTAAATTTTTCAAAGTAAGGGAAAAGTAATAACTAATGTCTCAAGGACTTGATACTCAAAATAGCTAAGACAAGACAATGAAATAAACAAAATTACAACCGAAATTAAAAGAAATCAAACTTGGGCTACCTTCTAAGAGTATTGTTGTTCATCATTATTGGCTCAACAATTGACTTCTTCTTTTAGTTTAGTTTCTAACCCTTTGGTTTGGGATTTAGTTCTGTAGTTCCAAGCAGGCTTCCTTGTAGTCTTTCAGTGACAGTTCTAGCCAATTAGGTAAGCTAGCTCCCCAAGTCCTTAAGTGAAGCTTTTGTGTTTTTGAGTGTTGCTTCAAAGGCTTGAAAGGGAGCATCTGAGCTTTATATAAATCTATTAAGCAACTCTTCAACATTAGGGGCCCCATTTTAAGGTTGCATATTTCTATTATGCTATTGATGCTAGCCTCCTTAGAAGAAATTCAGGTGATTTCTCCAACTTAGGTGATATGTTTTGCTGAAAGTATTATTCTAAGATCGATTAGCAATAAAATTAACATCTTCAATTTTAGCCATTAGTCCATCCTGTACTAAGTTCACTGGCTTCATCAATCCTTCAATTTTCTCACTCAAGTTGTTAACTTGAGCTATCAATGTAGTAATAGAATCTACTTCATATTTCCCAGTCACCTTTACTTTGGATTTGACATTATCTCACTACAAATTATTTGTTGTCATGCTGTCGATCAGCTTTTGGACCTTATCTAGTGACTTAGCACTTAGAGTGCCTTTAACTACGACATCAATCATTTAATGCTTAAGATAATTAAGTCCATTATAGAATGTCTGGATTTGCATCCATAGAGGCAATCCATGATGCCGGTATCACCTCAACAATTCCTTGAATCTCTCCTAAGTGTCATGGAGGGTCTTACCATCAATTTGAGCATAAGAAGAAATATTGTTTCTAAACTTCACCATCCTACTAGGTGAAAAATATTTTCCTAGAAAATTTTCAACCAAATTGTCCTAAGTGGTAATAGGACCTTTAAGAAGTGAGTTAAGCCATTGTTTAGCCTTACCTCAAGAAAAGAATGGAAACAATCTGAGTCGTACCGCATCATTTATGACATCGTTAATCTTGAAAGTGTTGCAAATCTCCAAGAAGCTTAAGATGTGGTTGTTAGAATCCTCATCAACCAATCTATCAAATTGAACAAATTGTTGCACTATCTGAATGATGTTAGACTAAATTTGGAAATTCATTGCTTACATTGCTAGACATGTGATGCTAAATTCAACTTTGGTTGCCAAAACTCCATCAACATCTTATTGGCTTTGCCTATATTTCTTATCATGTTTACAATCTCTTTCTCCTCTTCTAAATCTAATTCTAATTTTGATTCTTCTTTCAATCGGAGGGGTGAAACTTGATTTATTAGATCAACTGCTTCACAAACTCTTTTGTGAAGGTATCATAAAGTACTTTCAATTTCTAGATCGAATTCCATAAGATTCTTGTTACTACTCCTAGTCATAAACTAGAATAATTCAGAAATTAGAAACAAATTAAGGAAGAAAAATACCTAAATAACTAAAGGAAAGAATTATTATAGACATGTTAAACTAATTGGAAATCTTGGGTTTTTGCTAAATTCCTAATTAATCTACTCTATTAGCTCTACAATAATGGGGCCAAGAACTTAAGTCGAGGTACATAGCAAAGGTAAGTACACCTAATCAAGTTATAGTATAAATTTTGATTTTGGTCCAAGTGTCAACCCTATGAGGAATAATATATGGGAGTAAAAGCTAATTATTTAGTAGTATTATTCCTCAAATCTTCCAATTGCCTAACTTTTACAATAAAAGATGTAATTGAATAATTAAATATGGTAAAATAAAGATTACAATAACAAAAATAATTAAAATAACAAAAACATAAATAGAAACATAAATAGGAATAAGAGAAATTAAATTATAGGAAAAAAAAATCTCTTTGTAAATCTTTATGTATTTACTACTTAATTATAAGTGACTTATTGAATCTCAATTGAGATATTAGACCTTAAGGAATCCTATTATAAACTAATCGAACTTGCATCTTTGACTAATTCCTAACTCTAATAACACTTTACCTAAATCACTCTTGGAACAGAATAACACATAATCGCACGAAACTCTTGAATCCTACTATTAGCTTGCCATAATCTAAAGAAGCGAACTACTAAATGCTTAAGTCAGCTACTTTTGTCTAATTGTACTAATCTGTCATATTATATGCACTTGCGAACTCAATAATAGACTCCAACAATAATTCAATCACCGGTATATTGAATTAAAAAATGAAATAAAATAGTATATTTAGATCACAATATGCAAATATCATAAATTAAATTAATACTATTAATATGACGCGTCGTTAGGGTTGCATACACGAAGGCTATACCCCAATGAACTAAAACTAAGGAAAACAAAAGGGGGTTTAGCAAAACCTGAGCAGATACCAATTGGATATGATGCACCAACTAATCTTACTCAATCTAATCTAAAATATTACATTAGGAACTCGGGGGGGTTGGGGTGAATTGAGTTTAATGCCAAAATTAATTTTTAACACCAAATTCTTTAAATTAAGGAACTAAGAAAATGCAATATTAAAATAGACCAACAATGAGACAAATTAAGATAATAATAAACCAATGAAACGTGTTGAAAATAAAACAGATAAGGATAGAGAAATCAAGCTCGAAATTTTAATGTGGAGTTCAAACCACCTCCTACACTCCATGATCACTTAATGCCTCAACCGAGGTCTTTACACATGAATTTATTAATATCAATCTCAAGGGCACAAGTGCCTGTACCCAATCTCTAACAAGTTTTGATCTCACAAACACTTAGTTTAGTGCTCTCTTAAGCAAAAGTTGCAAATATGATACTAGAGTTTACAAAGGATTACAAATTATGAGCATAAGACAATTGGAATTAAGTACAAGTAGACAAGAGGAATAATTGTAGGAATATATCTCCATTAATTGTCCTTTAGCTACCCACAAAGTTGCATTTATATGCCTTCATAAAAATCCAACCGTTAGTCTTATTCAACCTACATTAAATGGACTACAACAGCTAGTTTCTGTATAGACCAACCAAATAATCTATTTAATTGATGTCACCAGTCGAATGGTCCTCAAGTCACCAGCTGGATGGTTTAAATAGGCTTATTGACCTTCATTAACCAGTCAGACAGTCCATGCACAACCAGCCACATAGTTCAATATATTACACTAATATCCATCAACTAGCCATACAATCCAGAGTCAACTAGTTGTACGGTCCTTGTCTTGCCACTGATCACCAAATACCTAAAGGAACCAATTAGCTGGTTCCAGCATAACCAACCCGACGGTTCAAACCAGAATAGCTAAAAAAATGCACTTGAATAGTGCTTAATTACTTCTTCTTCTTTCACTAAAAATAGAATCAATTCTTAATAATTTGCAAAATTATTTCCTAAATTAACCATATTTCCTTAAAGGATATAATTAGAAGAGTTCTTGTAAGAATCTGCAAATCAGTTTTGAAAAAATATTTGATTAGTCATTTGTTCTCATCAAAATCACAAAATAAAAACTTCTAAGTTCAACAATCTCCCCCTTTTATAAGGACAAAATTTTACAAATAACTCTTTCATAGATGCTCCCCCTCAATGGATGGTCTCCCCTCAATAGTTGTAAAGGATGTCAAAAATAAATACATAAACACTTGAGAATATTCATCCTTTGTTTTGGAATCCATGTCCATGATTAAAATATATATATATATACATACATACTAAACTTCACACTTACTTAGTTTGGACACTTTCAAGCACATTTACGTTGTTAACATTTTGCAAACAAATTCATTTAACAAATTCTTGAGTGATTGAATTCTTCTCCCCCTTTGAACTCATCAAAAGGATGAGAATCCAAGTGGTAAAGGATAAGAAGAAAGTGAGATATTCTAGGACACATACTAAGAGATAGAGAAGGATAATACCATAAGCAATATAAAACCAACACTATAATTTTTGCAATGCCAAAAGCAGAAAAGAGATCAAAGGATCTTAATGAAACAACATAATAACTAAAAATGTAAGCCGTACAAAAAAAAAAAAAAAAAAACTAAACTAAAGAAGCTAAGGTTCACATAAGGAGAATAGGAGAGGGCCGAAAGGCCAAGACCCAGTAAAAGAAACATCAAGGGAAATAAAAACAAAGGCTAAGTTTTAGTACAATAAAAAAATAAATAAAAGCTAAGCATTAGGAAGAGGAGTGGAGCTGCCAGACGGTATGGGAGGAGGAGGTGGTAGCTAAGCATAAGGGCTTGAAGTCGGTAGAGGGAATGGATATGAGAGTTGGAAATGCCAAAAGAGTGAGTAAAAGATACGATCCTACCAGCGTAAGACTCGTTGCTCCATTTGATATATGCTATCATCGATGTAGGTACAAAGGTAACCTCTATTTGGTCAATATAGGTATAGATAGATTCCTAGGGACTCTGAGGAGATTGACTGGTAAGACGAACAGAAGCAGTGGTACCGAGAGGAATATCATCACCAACATAAGTGTCCTCATCTTGAGGAACGTCTTGAGCAAGTAAGGCGATTGGGTCGACATCCTCTTCATTAATAGGGTTACCAAGTTCTTGAGAAGTGACGCCAATGAGAGGAGATAAAGGTTCTTTGTGAACCCAGCCAGTATTCTTACCTAATTTCCATCCACCCTTAACAAAATGATGCATGATAAAGGGTTCAGTATTGGGAGTTCTACTAAGAGCAGGAAAGGTAACCCCTTTGGCTAATAGAAGTTGAGTCATAATATACCTACAACAAAGAACAACCTACTTTGATTTGTTTGTTACCATATGGAAGTAATGGAAGATCAAATCAGCATGATCAATTCATGCATCATAATGAATATGGCCCAATAGCCATAGGTCTCCCTTTGTGATGTGTTCATGTCCACCACTTCGGGGAAAATAGTTGTAACAAAGGAAAAGATGAAAGATCCGATAATGAAGTGGTAACCTAATGGCTCTCAGATTTTGCCTATGTGCCCAATTGTGTTCACCAATATGCCATTCTTGAAAAACATCTTCTTAGAGTGCAGGACCAATAGTGTCAATTCCTTTCATATACCGGGCACCACCAGCCTCAACCCCAATAATGTTATAAATATCATTCCTAGTGATCTCTATTTCCCGACTATAGAGATAGCTATACAACCATAGTCATCTATGCTCACTAGTATCCATCCCAACAAGTGAATTGCCATTTCTATCATGATCATCAGAGAGGTTGCAATAAGAGTATCCAACAGCTTCTTCATTAACAATATTAGGAATATCCATATTATCCAAAATGTGATTGGTAATCACCCCTTCCATGTCAAGAATCCCAAATGCACAAAGAACATCGTCATGAAAATGGCGTCCATAATCAATTTTCTTAAGATGGAATTTCTCATAATTTGGGCATGGTATAGGGTAGGAAAGAGGTGAGTGTCGAATGGAGTGGTAGGGCTTGTTGTCCCCGTCCTCTGTTTTGACTACTCGAAGCACAAGTTACTCGTTCGACCATAGGAAGAAATGGAGTTACGGTTTAAGAGAAGAGAGTTAGGGTTAGGGTTGGTGGAAGGAGGTTGTATTGGAGAGAGAGAGTGAGAAGAAGTGAATGGTGGTAAAGAAGAGAAGGAGAGAGAAGTGGAGGGAAGGTGGTATCGGATCATTTGGAGGAGGAAAGGAGAGAGTGCAAATGGTAAGAAGGAGGGAAGAAATGAAATGGAAAAAATCAGGCCCTCCCTCTTTATTTTTGCTATAACAAAGTGAAACGCTCGGACGGATGGAGGAATACTGTTTGGATGGTTAAGAATAGGAAAACCATTTTTAGAGACAGCTATTGGAACAATGCCTATGGTTAGATGGAACTGTTCAGACAGTCCAATGGGGTATTCTGTAGCTAAAACAACCGTACCCACAATTTGAGGGAACCGTTCGGATGGTCCGAAGGGGTGTTTTATGGTCAGAACCCCTTAAGCAACCATACCTACAGTTCGACAGAACCATTCGAATAGTTGTATACAAAATTTAAATAATGAAAAGAGGCATGTTGAGACTATCCGAATGGTTGGACCATAACTGTCTGAATGGTCTAAGGTATCATTCTGAGTTTAGGATATGCAATTCAATTGTATGCAAAGTTGATACAACTAATCAATTGCTTGACTATTTTTCTCAAAAGGCTACTATTTAATCAAATTTAGGGAGAAATTAAAAAAAAAAAATGTACTAAGGTTACTCTCCAAATTTATGGATCTTAGTACTCATTTTGCTCAATCATGCCTAACTCTCTTCTTAAGATACAAAAGCGATCTTCACTTAAGGGTTTAGTAAAAACATCAGCTATTTGATTATTTGAAACTACAAACTCTAAGCACACATCATTATTTTGAAAATGATCTCTAATAAAATGATGTCGAATCTCAATGTGCTTAGTCCTTAAATGTTGAATCAAATTTTTTGTTAGGTTAGTAGCACTTGTATTATCACATCGAATTGGAATTTTAGAAAAAATGAGCCTAAAGTCTTGTAATGTTTGCTTCATCCATAATATTTGTGTGCAACAACTACTAGTAGCCACATATTTGACCTCAGCAATAGAGAGTGCTATGGAGTTTTATTGCTTAAAGTGCTAAGATACTAGACAGTTTCCTAGAAAGTAACGTGTGCCACTTGTGTTTTCTAGTCAACTTTGCAACCGGCAAAGTCAACATCGGAATATCTTACAAGATCAAAAGAAGTATATTTAGGATACCACAAGCTGATTTCAATAGTGCCCGCTAGATACTTAAAGATGCATTTTACTGCATTCAAGTGAGATTCTTTTGGACAAGATTGAAATCTTGTGCATAAGCAAATGGTGAACATAATATCTGGTCTAGATGCAATTAAGTACAATAGGCTTCCTATCATTCCTCTATAAAGCTTTTCACAAATGGATTTAACATGTTCATCTTTGTCTAATTTAAGGGTAATGTTCATAGGAGTATACCTAACTTTACAATTATCCATTTTAAAACATTTAAAAAGCTCTTTTGTATGCTTGAATTGATTTATAAATGTTCCATTGCCAATTTACTTCACTTAGAGACCTAAGAAGTAATTGAGTTCTCCCATCATACTCATTTCAAATTCTATCTTCATACACCCTACGAATTCATTTATAAGATTCATTCTAGTAGCTCTAAACACAATGTCATCAACATAAATTTACACAATCAACGTATAAGAATTGTGATTTTTAATAAATAGTGTTGTGTCCAACTTTCCTCTTATAAATCCATTTTCTATTAGAAAGTTACTAACCCTCTCTACCAAGCTCTAAGAGCTTGTTTAAGCCCATAGAGGGCTTTGTTAAGTTTATAAACATGATTGGTTAACTCATTGTTCTCAAAACCTAGAGGTTGTTCAACATACATTTCTTCTTTAATGAAGTCATTTAGGAAAGTACTTTTGACATCCATTTAAAGTAGTTTGAAATCTTTTTGAGTTACAAATGCCAAAAGCATCCTAATGGCTCCTAGTCTTGTAACTAGGGCAATGGTCTCATGAAGATCTATCCCTTCTTCTTGATTATAGCCTTTAATAAAACCTAGCCTTGTTTTTAGTTACTATACTGATTTCATCAAGTTTGTTTCTATAAACCCATTTTGTTCCAATTACTTGTCTATCACTAGGTCTAGGAATTAGATCCCATACGTTATTCCTAATAAATTAATTAAGCTCCTCTTGCATTGCTTATATCTAACATTCATCTTTTAGGGCTTCATCAATATTCTTAGGCTAAACTTGAGACAAAAATATTAAGCTGCTTATGTTTTTAAGTGATGACCTTGTTAATACCCTTTTTGAAGGTTCTCCAATAATTAGTTCTCTAGGGTGATCTTTAAAAAATTGCCATTCTTTAGGAAGATCTGGATTTGATTGATCTATATTATTATCTACCCTAATGACATCTTTATCAATAGCGTTGTTTTAGTCATTGTTTAAGTCTAACATATCCAAATGAGCACTTGTATCGATCATGTCATTATAAGATATATCATGCAATGAAGATAGAGAATCATCAAATACAACATGTATAGATTCTTCAACAACTAGAGTTCTTTTATTAAATATTCTATATGCCTTGCTTGTTAGTCAATATCCAAGAAAAATAGCCTCATCCGACTTAGAGTCAAACTTTCCTGGTTGTTCTTTACCATTATTAAGGACATAATACTTAGTACCAAAAGAATGAAAATAAGTGATGTTAAGCCTTCTTCCTTTCCAAAGTTCATAGGGGGTTTCCTTTAAAATTGATCTTATGAAAACACGGTTTGAAATATAGCATACGATATTAATGGCTTCTACTCAAAAATACTTTAGCAAATTGTTTTCACATAACATTGTTCTAGCCATTTCAATTAGGGTCCTATTTTTCCTTTCGACAACTCCATTTTGTTGTGGAGTCCTAAGAGTCGAAAATGTATGTTCTATCCCATGTTGATTACAAAAATCATTCATTTCAATGTTTTCAAACTCTCCCCCATGATCACTTCTAAGAGAAACAATTATAAAGCCTTTTTCATTTTGGACTTCCTTACAATATTTAAAGAATACATGATTTGTTTCATCCTTGTTTGCAAGAAACTAAGTCCATGTGTATTTAAAGAAATCATCAACAATGATCAAAGTATATCTTTTCCCTCCTAAACTTAAAGTTTGTGTATGGCCAAATAAGTCTAAGTATAGTAATTGTAGTGGCCTATAAGATGAGATAACATCTTTTAGTTTAAAAGAGTTTTTGGTTTGTTTTACTTGTTAGTATGGTTGGCATAGCTTATTTTTTTGAAAATTAATTTTTGGTAGACCTTTTACATGGTCTCTTTTAACAAGTTTAGAGCTTATTTACATGTTAGCATACCCTAATCTTCTATGCCACAACCAACCATCATTATTTTAGACGGATAGACAAATTTTATTTTGATTTGCAAAATTGCCAAGATTTATTTTATAAATGTTGTCTATATCCTTCAAAGCTACTTTGATCATTGTTAATTCTTTCAATGATACATTTATTTGCTAGGAAAGTAACCTTATATCCTTCATCACACAATTGACTAATGCTAAGCAAGTTATGCCTTAGATTATTAATTAACAATATTTCTTTAATAACAAGATCATTGTTAATAAGAATATTACTTTCACCAAAGATGATTGATTTTCTATTGTCCCCAAAGGTAACATTTCCTTCCTCCTTCATCCTTCAAGGTTAATGTAGTGAATTTACTAGGGTTTCCTGTCATATGCCTTGAGCATCAGCTATCCAAAATCCATTTGTTGGTCTTCCTTAAAGGTTCCTACAAAAATAAAAATTTTAAATTTTTGGTACTTACTTGAGTTTGGGTCCTTTCGGGTTAGTTGTAGCAATAAGGCCGCGTCCCTTAGGGACCCAAACTGTCTTTCCTTTATGATTTAAGTTGGCATTTCTTCTTATTTCACAAGTGTGAGCAATATGACCATGCCTACCATAGTAGTTATAAGTCTCATTGGTTGCTCTAACAAACTAACTTTTATAGGACTTGTACATACGGTTTTTGTTATAGTTAATTCCGGTTTTCTGAAGACTATTTCTTTATTTTCCTAAGAGTTTATTCAAGTTCTATTCAAACTTGGCTATTATTTTCCTTGAATCATTTAGGCTAGATCTCAACACATCATTTTCTACTTCTAACTTTGCTAACTTATTTATACAAGCATCTTCATATTCAAGTACTTTGATTTTTTATTTCATTCCTTCATTTTCCTTAAATAGCTCTTTATTTTCACTTATGATTTTCTCATTTCTTTTGCTTAACTCATCATTTTCTTTCTTTCGGACATCATGGTCAATATTCAATTTCCCATTCTCAATTCTCAAGTATTCTTTATCCTCTTCTAAGTTCTCTTTTTCCTCAACTATCTTATGGTACTCAAGTTTAAACATATCAAATTCATTCCCTACTTCATTCATTATTTGTTTGAGAATTTTATTCTTCTTTAGCATTTTTGCAAAATCTTTCGAAAGATCATCATACATTTCTTTCAACTCATCGTAAGAGGATTAAGATGTGGTGATTACCTCATTATCCAATGCCATGAGGCAAAGATCATTATCTGAATCACTTGAATCACTATTGCTTAAAATGGCCACCATGGCTTTCTTTCTTGATATCTTCTCTCCTTTCTTGATAAGTGGACAATAATCTTTAAAGTGCCTAGGTTGATGGCAATTGTAGCACTTTATGACATCTCTCTTCTCCTTTGTAAGTCTTAAGGTATTGCCACCACCAACTTTGTCTTTTCTTAGCTTCTTGTTGAATTTCACAAATTTCTTAAATTTTCTTGCCATCATTGCCATTTCATCGTCATCATCATCACTTTCATCCTCATCATCACTTATAATGCAATCGGTGGCTTTAAGAGCTATGGTTTTCTTCTTAGATTCTTTTCCATGTCTTTTGATCATCTCATGGGTCTTGAGTGTACCAAGAAGTTGTTCTTTTGATAAAGCTTCTAGATTATGTACTTCTTCAATAGCAGTCCTCTTGACTTCCCATTCTTTTAGAAGAGACCTAAAACTTTTTTAATTAATTTCCAAGTTCGAAAATTTCTTACCGAATACTTCTAATGGATTAATGATGTCAATAAATCTTTTATGCATTTCATCTATGGTCTCATTAGGGAGCATTTTGAAACTCTCAAATTCTCTACATAACAAACTTATTGTAGTGTCTCTAACTAAAGATGTGCCCTCATATATACTTTGTAGCTCATCCCAAATTTCTTTAGCATTTTTGCATGTACAAGTTATATTGAAATCATTTTTGCTCATAACACAATGCAATATGTTCATTGCTATTTCATTTAGGTCTACTTTCTTCTAATCATCTTCGATATATTCATTCTCTGCCTTTCCTTCAATTTTAATTGGCCCTTTTTCAATTACATCCCATAGTTTTCTATTTTGTGCCTTAACAAAAATTCTCATTCTACATTTCCAATAGGGATAGTTCCCACTAGTGAGAAATGGTGGCCTATTTATAGCTTGACCTTCCATGAATCCTAGTACATTTAGTGCCATGATCTTTACTCTATAATGCGATTAAGAAATGTAAATTATAAAGACTAACTCTGATACCAATGAAATACTACACTAGGAACTCAAGGGGGGGGGGGTGAATTGAGTTCAATGCCAAAATTCAACTTTTAACACCAAATTCTTTAAATTAAGAAACTAAGAGAATGCAATATTGAAATAGACCAACAGTGAGACAAATTAAGATAATAATAAATCAATGAAACGTGTTAAAAATAAAAGAGATAAGGATAGAGAAATCAAGCCTAGAATTTTAACATGGAGTTCGGACCACCTTTTACTCTCCATAATCACCCAATACCTCAATCGAGGTCTTCACACATGAATTTATTAATATCAATCTTAAGGGCACAAGTGCCTACACCCAATCTCCAACAAGTTTTGATCTCATAATCACAACAACTCATAAACACTTAGTGTAGTGTTCTCTTAAGCAGAAGTTGTAAATATAAAGCTTGGCACTATACTAGAGTTTACAAAGGATTACAACTAATGAGCACAAGAAAATTGGAATTAAGTATAAGTAAACAAGATGAATAATTACAGGAATATATCCCTATTAATTGTCCTTTACCTACCCACAAAGTCGCATTTACATGCCTTCATAAAAATCCAACCATTGGTCACATTCAACCTGCATTAAATGCACTGTAATGGCTAGTTTCTATATAGACCAACCAAACGGTTCAAGTGGAACTAACTGGACTGTCTATTCAATTGATGTCACCAATCAGATGGTCCTCAAATCACTAGTCACATGGTTCAACTAGGCTTACTGGCCTTCATCAGCTAGCCACACAGTTCAATATAGTACATCGATCTCCATCAAATAGTTGTACGGTCTAAAGTCAACCAATCGCACGATCCTTGTCCTAGCACTGATCACTAAATACCTGAGCACAACCAACTGGCTAGTTCCAGCACAACTAATCAGACAGTTCAAACCAAAATAGCCAAAAAAGTGCACTTAAATAATGCTTGATTACTTCTTATTCTTTCACTAAAAATAGAATCAATTCTTAATAATTTGCAAAGATATTCCCTAGAATGACCGTATTTCCTTAAAGGATATAATTAGAAGAGTTCTTATAAGAATTTGCAAATCAGTTTTGAAACAATATTTGATTAGTCATTTGTTCTCATCAAAATCACAAAATGAAAGCTTCTAAGTTCAACATAATCTATACCTGATATGATACACAAGCAAGGACTAGGGTCACTCATCACTATTTCTTGCTAAAGAGAATAGTTAGGGAAATAAGAAGACACGATTAAGTGCTCTCTTAGGATAAATTTCTATATTAATAATGAAGTAATGATGTCTACATATAAATATGATGTTTATATACTAGCCTTACTAAGATTACATGCATACAAGGAAAAGGCAAAAGGGTAAATTACAAATGTAATACCTAAGACATACTAAACAAAGTAAAAAGGAAAAATGCTATATAATATACAAAAGAAAGAAACATTCTAAAATATCGTGTCAGAAAATACATGTCAAGCTGGTGTTAGTGATCTGATGCTCAGTTGCTCCGATAGGTGCAAGCTCTCTAACAACCCAATACTAGTTAGAATCTACTCGAAAGAGGTCAAAAAGAAGGTAAAAAGCTTGGCCAACCTAATCTGGGTCAGGTTTGAGCTCAGATACTATGTATTGTCTAAGGCCTCTTCAAGTTGGATGATTAGACAACTTAGCTCGAAAGGAAGTTTAGTACTTGTCAGTTTAGGAACTATCTTGATCACAGTTAGAGCTCAACACTCAAGTCAAGTAAGATGAAGTAATCCTAAGTTAGTGATGGAATTCTCGCCCTCAAAAGTTGATCAAGCTAGTATAGGCTAAGCAAGTCCTTGCAGTCCTCTAACTCAATTTCGGGTAATAGGTCCAAGGGGTTGATTCTTCTCGTAATTGAAGTGACAAAAGTCATAGTAGAACATAGAGTTCAATGACTATTTATTAAGAAAATCTAGAATAAAGACATAACAACAAGAAAAGAAATAAGAAAAGTAGAGAAACTCCTATAATTTTACCTTACTGAATCTGCTATAAAAGGGCTCTCTTTACAAACCTAAGCCTAAATATCTATTTATAAGAGTTGGACTTAGATTAATGAAGACAAACTAATATTAAAAAAAAAAAAGATTTGTTAGTCATGGAATGTCCATGCCTAAGGTTCACAATCATGGAGAAGGGATTTTAGTCTAAATTATTTTTTACTTGAAATTCTTCTGCTCTAAATCCTTAATCAATGTTTTTTTTTAATTGAACTCCAAAACTTGATAAAATCTTTAAAAGTTTATGAACCTCTTCGAAAGTCCCTGAAAATAAAAATTAGACAAATTAAGTTCTAAATTACTATAAAATTAATATACAAAATCGCATGAAATCATCCTAATATATATATATATATTAATTATGTGTTATTAACAACCCACTGCCACGGTTCTTCAATTAATTTCTGTATCGATGTTTTTCAGATCTGCTCCTATTATAGCTTCTTGTCTCAATATCGTCCCGAAATCAGTGAAGAACTCGTCGACGACCTACGCAAGAAATGGAACATCAATTTAATTTCGCCTTTCTCTCGTTTTGTTCGGTATTTTTAGCATTTTTTTTCCCCTTTTTCAATATTTTCGATTGCTACCAAATAGAAGCTTTCATGCATACGTTTCCTTTCCCAGTAACAAATACAAAATACGATGGGTCCCTTATATTGTGCAAATCCACTTGGGTATTTAGTTTTTAGTTTCCTCGTAGTAACAATAGTTATGATTATTATCATCATTTTTCGACAAGCGTTAAATTAGGTCTTTAGTTGAGCCTAAAGCAGCTAAAAGTTCTTTTTATGAACACATTCCGTTGACAGCTTCTCAAAAAGTTCATAACAACGGAAGGCCGTCCACGACCGAGCATTAGCTGATCAGCTCCAGACAGCAGCAGCAAGTCGAAGCTCCATCTGAGCAGCAATCAGAGACCCCTGAGCCTTCCGTTACACTACTACACAGCAATCACAGAACATATTTGTTACGTAAACAATGGCTGCTTATTGACTTCGATGTCACCACATCAAGATATGCCAGACACATGAAAAGTACTCTGATAAAATGCATTAGAGAGATATTCTCCTCTGGAGTATGATTATACCAGGAAGCTTTCATCCTTCGGAAACAAGCTTGAATTCCCTATCAAGAAAGGTAACGGCAACCTCTATAAAATACAACCGAACTAAGCGCTTGAGCAAGGAAATTTGTAGCAGAGCCAACATGAATTACCTAATACTAATCCCGACCAAGATCACAGCATCTACTCATGTTGTCTTGTTCACATCTGAACGGATCCACATAACAACAAGCTCCGAAGCAGACCTCAGAGCTCCTTCCTTTGCTTTAACGCAGGCCACAAATTCCAGGTGCTAGAGAATTCCATGACAGCCAAGCTTAATGGCATGAACTGGGCTTCCGACTACTTATTGAGCTACTCACGATAACAACAGCGAGCACACAACTGACCATCAATGCCTGATTTCTAGCAGCTTGTGATCTCAACGTAACCAAGCCGAGCATACACTAACATTCGAGCGAAAAGCAACAGGTATATGCCGCAAGCCAATATTCACACAACTTGAACAGTGACTCCTTGTCGTCCAAGCATAGCTCATCTCAAGCTGCGTAATATAAGCCCAGCTATCCTACGACTTGCTGAGCTGCTGAGCTTTGATGTGCACAGCATACATGGCCGTGCCTGACCTATCTTGTTCTTTGACCAACGAGAAGGTTATGGGAGCTCTAGATCGGCAACCATGAGTTGTTCACATCCAGACTCAAGAACAGCTCCAAAATCGAGCTCTACTCTTAATTACAGCAACTATGGGTTGTTCACACTTAGTCCAGGTGCATTCAATCTAGTGCAAATGCAAGCAAACTCGAAAATTCAAGTTCTTAGCTGCAACTAATGATAAACTCTTAATTGACTATGTTTATTATAGCGATTTTTAGTGTATTTTCTTGAAATTTTGGCTTATTTTTAAGCAAATGATGCTTAAGTGTGTAACATTTTGAATTTTATGTTTTAAAACGTTACCAGGAAGAAAACAAGAAAATACAATCAACTTTCACTCAATTTGAAATTAAAATGAAGAAGTTATAAAATCTAGAAGTAACATGAGCAATGATATGATCATGTCGATGTAGAGGAGATTTTAAGCTAAAAAGAGTGATCTACAGAAAATGACACAACTTGGGTAACATAACCATGCCCCTAATCATGTAAATTGCAGATTTGAAAATATTCATGAAGATTTAGCAAAATTTAAGTGACAACTAATGATATAGCCTTATCATTAACCATGTCACTCAGAGGAAAAAGGAAATTCCACATTCGATATAAAAGGACTTTTTAAGGATTTTTGTTATAATTTTTCATATAAATTTTAGAAAAACTCCAAGAGTAGAAAGGCACAAGAGAGCAATGCAATTCAAGTTTCAAGATATGGAAGATTTCTTTAGTTTTCATGACTCATATTTTCATGTTCTTCATAGTTTTGCACAAAGATTATAGTTTTGATCAAATATTGTTCTTTTCCCATTAACTAGAGCATAAATTCTTTTTATTTAGGTTTTGTGGAACTTAGAATTGCCATGTGATATTGAGTTTTCTTAGATCTAATAAAGTTTTTAGTTTCATTGATTTAATTATGCATTCTTTATTACATTAGATTCATATTTCTAAAGTATTAATATGATATTTGATATTATGCAAGGATAATCAAAAGACTACTTATATGATTAGATCTAAGAAAAATTAATGAAAGTTATTGCAAGCTTAGAGATAAGTTATAAGTGTAAACTTCTAAAAATTTTGATATAAACTCGTAATCGCTAAGATATAATTTAGAGATATTTTCAAAACAGTATAAAATCTCTCAGAGAAATTTTAGAGACATAGTCAATACTACTTATAAACTTTATAAATATTATCAAATATTAACTCTTGTGGTCTTAAAATAGGATTTCTAGAAATCAAATATTTTAGTAAATGTTAAGACCTAAAAGCTTATCTAAACCTACCATAAATTTATCATAACCATACAAAATTATCTAAAATAAGGACTAAGACTTATCAAATAATTAACAATGGAATAGATGCATGCAAAGAGCAAGTTGGCATGAGGATTGGACGATGGAGAAGCCATCAATTTGTCATTTTCATGTCACTACATTATTTCCCCACTACTTATCCATCCATGTGGGCATGAAAATAACCTAAGGAAGATATTTAGTCAAATTAGGAGTTTTGTTTTTTTAAGTAATCTACCACCTTATTATTGTCTTATAATTCTCTAAAGATGGGACAAGATCTTATTAGGAATATCACTTCAATTTATTTTAAAATCTTTATGGATAAATAAATAATAAGGAGTCAAAGTTGGTCAATATTGGTCAACATTAGTCAACAATAGTGGCTAAGACCAAGAGTAGTAGAAAATGACATCTTAATGACCAAAGACCCATCATATAACTACTTAATCCTAAATTAGCTAGACTAACTAACTAATAACTAAGTGTTTAGATCAATATCATATCTAAGTCCTAAAGAGATAAGCACCCAAAAACCAACATGTAATAGACAAATTGCAAAACAAGTTAGAGTTGCCTAACCATAACAAGTGGCATGAGCTTTAGTGAGGGATGAAGCCTCCATTTTTCTTTCGAATGTCCTTTTCATCTAAGTCATCCAACTCTATTAGTGTCCTACAAAGTTATCTTTACATGCATGCATTAAAGGGACTTAAGGATAAAATAAATGACAAATTGCCAACTAACTTAGGAATTTGAATTCTTTAAGTAACCACCTATCTTATAGTTAATCCTTTTCCTAACTTCCATAAATAGAATGGATTTACCACTTTTGGAACCACTTCTTGTATCTTATAGTTAATCTTTTTCCTAACTTCCATAAATAGAACGGATTTACCACTTTTGGAACCACTTCTTGTCTACAATCTCCATTACAACTATCTCTTTCATCTTGTCTTTATTCCACAAACTAACCAACATTCATCTTATTCTTCCTATCCTCCAACATCAACAAGTGTAGTAGGTTGTTTTTGAATTTTCAAAAGCAACTCTCAATTAAAAAGGTAACAATACTTTCTAATAACCTATTTTTGATTTAATAAAATACTTTTCGAGTCAAAAGATCCTTCTCAACTTTTATTATCAAAAAGTTTTCCAAGATTCTCAAATGATTCAAGAAGTACTTTTAGCAAAGTCATTTTATGAAACTTTCATAGTTTTCTAAGAATCTTTATCTAAAAATTGTTTCGGGCATATAACAAACCAAAGGCTTTTCACCTACTTGTCTATTACAAATAAGTTTCAATCTTATCTTCATCACCTACTTTGTCAAAATCAAGCTTATGATAAGCAAAAGCTTATCTTAGCTGAAGTATGTGTTTTATAGAAAGAGAAGCCATAAAAATTAATATCTTTATCAAAATCTCTTTTGAAAGCCCATCTTATATGTAAAAGTTTCCAAAGAATGGCAAGACATGTTTTCTATAAAAGAAAAACTTTATCTTTATCACAACATCTCTTATTTCATTCTTAGATTCAATATGTACAGATCTCTAAAACATCGAGAATAAAAGATTATGCTTTCCTTTTAAAATAAGTTGATGTGAAACTTATAAGCATCAAGTGGACAAAATCCATACCTAAATAATAATACTAAAGTTTCATGTCTAAATCATTATGATATATACTTATCTTAGAACTATGAACCCTGAACATATTTGGACGGAATGGACTTATAGGACATATGGACATATTCTTTACCCTGACTATTTGGATAGCAATGATTGGACCCAATACAAGGATAAAAAACCTAAACATAAGGATAAATCAGACTATGGACATGAAACAACAAGGACAATTTGGACATAACAAAAATTAACTAAAATGACTTCATAAAACTGTAAGACTGTAAAAAATAAAGAAACTCTCATATGTATACTTAGTATGTACTTCTTATTGTGTTCTTTTAGGTGATTGTGATTTTAAGCTACTAGAAGACTATTATGACGAGTAATAGGAATTGCTAAGTGAGTAATTACAATGAATATCACTTGCTTTTGTTTTTAGTTAGTAGCACATTAAATATATATATCAACTAGTTTGTGTTTAGGGCATTAGGAAAGTGCTTTTGTTTGATTTGTATGAATTGCTTGTGAAAATACGATAAGTGATTCCATATAATATAGTTGATGATTCTAATGTGATGTGTTCTTATGCAAGTATTTGATAATTTGGTTGAACACTAATAAATCAATCTTAAGCATATTGCAATGCAAGTCCAAAATGATCGTACATACCATATTGTATAAACCTACTTTCTGCCACCACTATCACAAAAGGAATGGAAAAGGTGAGAACCTTCCTCATCTTTTACAAACCAAGTGACTTTGAGTATGTTCGTGTACTGGATGGAGCCATATCCATTCTTTTGTTTCGAGTTTGCTTGCATTTGGAGATCAATCAAGGATCTTATCAATCCTTTGTCATTTAGTGGTCAAGGAAGGCGTTCATTTCTTAATTATACTTCATTTGCGCCTTCTTAGGACCAATCAAGAGATCCTTCTTTTGTGACTTATATTTAGGCCTTAGTGAATATTTCATTTGAGTCCCTCAACTAATCGAAAGATCAGTCTTCTTGGTGTTATGTTGGTTCTAGGATAAATATATTCCATTTGGTTCTCTTCAGTGATCAAGGTATTGGTTTTCTCATGGGGTTAGGAAGAGTGTTACCCATTTGGTTCTCTTAATACTGATCAAGGGGCATTATCTCTTTATCACTATGATGACATGGGTATGAGTTTAGGTGAGAATTGTGATTCTCTAACTATTTGTTATGGTGACCAAGGCTATTATGCCGAGAGATTTTTTACGCTAAATTTGGACACTTAGGCACTGATGGAACTAAGTATCCTCAACCTAAGGTTAAGGGAAGGAATAAACCCTAAACTACACCGCGAATACTAGTTGGCAATGTGTATTGCCTCATGTACTTGATTAATTGACTGCACATCATATGCATGAAAACTTACTTAGTATGCTTGAAAAGTGGTATGAGTGGATTTCTAACTAAGCTAGCTATAACTTATACCCCTATAGTTCTAACTTTTTGCAGGAACCTTACTGTCTACATCTAGGAAGGTCTAAGCCTTTGGTATGCTATAAGAAGATAGAAGCGGGTTGTGGGTATGTGTGGAAGGACTATGAAACTTATAATTAGTATATGTCTTAAGTACTTTATTTGTGATGGCTTATAATATGTATTACGAAATAGACTCTATAACTTCATAAGGTCTGTACCATCTATTTTATAATATAATGTAAGCTTTTATTCTGAACCATTAAATCTGTGATACTTTATGGTTAATCTAGGAATTACATTTCATGTACTCTTTGAAAGTAATTAATGAGTAAGAAAGCATTAATTTATTACTTCTATATAGTGCATGGCAGTCTATCACTACTAGACTATCATATGGGGTATGATAATAAGGTTTTTCTAGATCTTGATTATTTTATTTGAGAGAATTCTAGATCATTAATGTAATCTTTAATTATGCTATTGAGAAGGGATTTTAATAAGTAATTCAAATATTAAGATTAATATATAGACTTGAAAAAGTTATTAGCTTTATTAGACAATTCTCTTTATCAATAACATTAGAGATGAATTTAGATTATCTTTTGTAGAAGTCAATTATTTAATTGTAGGGTAAGTAAGATCTAAATACTTAATCACATTCTTAAAACTAATTTCCAATTTAATTGCTTTCTTATTTATTTTCTTTAAATTGAATCTTGATTAGCCATTCTATCAGTCACTAGTTGCAGCTCAGTTTAATTTCTGGTTTCTCCAAATTAAATTATCGATTAGATAATAAGGAAATAGTTAGTATTAGTACTCATAGTCTTTGTGGAAACGATATTTGTTTTTAATTGAACTATACTACAAATTAATAAGTATGCTTGCCTTATACCACTAAATAAAATCTAAATCTAATTTTACAGGAGCGAGCTATTATCTAATTTTCATTAAGCCTCCTAGTGCACTAAAACTACAAAACGATAAAGCAATTCTTCTCATCTAAATATCTAAAGCTCCCAAACTGCTACACAGCTTTACTAATGCCAAATTGAGCTACTTAAGATAACAAACTAAGTTACATAACTAAGCAATATAGTTCTCCAACACTTTAAGCAGCTCTTGCTCCGAGCTCTGATCTAAGCTCTCAAAAAGCAAATAGTAAATCAAGCTATAACTTGATCAAAACACTAGAAAAGCTAAGTGCCAAACAGCCAAGCTCCTAGTAGCATTACTCTACACTTATTCCCAAGCAATTGTTTCAATTGAATGATGGAATGTCATGCCAAACAATAATAGATCTGCAACAACTAGAGGTTGAGCACCATCAATTGCTGGTTGTCCATGAACATGACTATAGGGCGAGTAGATCTGCATCATGGTTGAGTGATGAAACACTATAGCAGTTCCATAGCTCCATGCTGTGTTGATACTCCATTTTTGCCCAAAGGAAAATAATAGAAAATAAAGCAAGAAATAATAAAGAAAAAAGATAGAGAAAACAATACTAATAAAAAAAAAAGATAAAAAAAAGAAGAAAAAGAAAAGAAAAGAAAAAAATTTCCATGTAGTGTGACATGCTACATGGCTGATCAGTTAGCGCAATGTGACCAGGTTTATGCATGCCAACGTGGGGTATGTAAGGTGCCCAATCCTCTTCCCCCTTCCCCTCCTTCTCTTTCCTTAGTTGAACTCGATGAACATAAGGAATAAAAACGGCAATTTAAGAGGCCATTAGAATACCTTATAAAATCTACCTAATTTGATATGATTTCATGCATCCAAAAATTAGGAAAAAATATGAAATAAGAAAGGCAACTAAAGCATGATATTTTGGTTCAAAATTAATATAATAATAATAATAAAAGAAAGTAGCACCAAAATAAAAATTAAATAAATAAAAAGGGAAGCCTTATAATAAACTAATGCAGCTTACTTTAAGAAAAATGGAAAATTATATCTCCCGAGGCTAACCTACCATGAAATTAATGTTTAGAATGGGTAAAAAGACGCAAAAGAATGATTGTAACCATTTATTTAATAAATATTGTATCTAAAGTGTACTAAAATGAAGTGAAAAAGGAAAAAATAGAAAATAAATTAAATTTTCATTTTATAAAAAGATTTAATCTCCCTACACAAAATGAATGTTTCTTGACCACTAAACACGACTCCACACAATAACTAACAACCTCTATTACTCATTCCGACACACAATTGCAAGAATTATTGAGTATATTAAGAGAATTCCTCACATTCTCAATTTAGGAGCTAGTTTAGGGTTTTGCTGGAAAATTTGAATTTCTTTGGAGAAATTGAAGGAGTAAAGCATGAGTTCTTCTAAAGTTGGTTTAGAGCTTTCAAAGATTGGAAGTTAGGAGTTGAGAACCATCACCACCTTCCTAGGAACCACCTAAAAATTACCTGAATCAGCCTACAGTTTGTTACTACATAAGGTAAGTTTTCAAAACCTTGATTGTTCTTGAGTGTTCTTATGTTCTTAATAAATCTTGATGAATAATATGTGTAAATAATTCTCATAACCTTGTTGTACACGTTAAAATAGATGATTTGATGTAAAATTTTTGACATTATTGTTACAATTCTCGTTTGTATATTATGATGTTCATATGAAAGTCCATGATTTGATGTTAGATGTGTAAAAAAAAAAAAAGTGTTTGTTCTTATCAAAATATTGAGTTGCAAACAAAAAAAGTTTTGAGCTTCTTAAAATAGAGGGCTTGATGAATAAATTGTAAAATATTTGTTATAATCCTTGTTTGTATAAAATGAAAATCAAGTGTTTGATGATTATTATGGGATATGTAAAGGTAAGTGTTTGTTCATAGATATTGAAATTTGGTGATGTGTTTGATTCAAAAGTGTTCTTAAAAAATAATAATAGTAAAGTTGTGTTTTTTTTATAAGTAACTTAGATTGGAAAGACATGCCATGATAATTTGTTGTACAATATTTAAATTTTGCCTAGACATGTTTGATATTATTTCTTGGATAATTTGTATGATTGTAATGTAATTTAGTTGTATATATTGTAGTTTCCATGTACTAAATCTCTTTTTGAAATAAAAAGAAAGGCTTTCACTAGAAAATTTTTTCTCACTTTAGAAAAATATTTTTGATAAAATAAAAAATCTTTTTGGTTTACTTTGACAAATTAGAGATTTCCTAAGTTTTCTAAAAGTTGGATGAAAAAAATATTTTTTTATAAATTTAATTAATGTGTAATTACTTAAAGTGAAATATTTCATAGGCACTTCGAATGGCCCTTAAAAATATAAAAAATAATTTTCCTATGAAAGCCTTTTTTTAAAAAAAAAAAAAAGAATTAAAGGCCTTATTACGTATTTATGAATTTTTTATAGCAACCCTATCAAGTTTTAATAGCTTAACCCTTAAGGCCCTTTTCTCTATTTCCTTTTTCTAAAAATTCTTCAGAAAAACTTATGGAATAATAGTTAAAATTAAAGCTTATCCACCTATGGGATGGGCTTTAATCTCACTCTTTTTCCTAACTCAGTTAGGTAGCTACTCCATGTTGCTTAACAAAGAAGGTTCTTTTTTTTCAAGACCGAGTTTTTTCCTAATCTAATCAAGGAACTTATACTAAGCGCGTTAGCCTTGGTATAAGTTAGATTAGGAAAAAAGGAAACCAAATTTTTAGCTCGATAGATTAGTAACTTCATTGGCAAGCTACCCATAAAAGATCCATAACATAATTATTTGGGCCCCTCATTTTTTTATTTTTTGTGTAAATACTAGTTTTTTACATGATGAGTTGTCTTCTTATAAATAGTTGTACTATATTGGGTATTAGTGGTGCAAGAAAAATAGAAAAAAGAAAAAGGGGATGTCCTAACGAGCCTTTTCTTGTTGGTTAAGCTGGGGCGTAGTATAATTTCTGATCATGACCGTCCTAGGATCTCAAGAGGGGATGACCATCGTATAAGTCTTCAATGATGTTGTGTAACCACCGTTCAAGGTTGATTAGCTAACCCCACTTAAGTTGCAAATGAGCTAATGATTTATGTGAGGCCATTGACACTTGGGGAACTTTAGAACCCACTAAAATTGCATTTGTGATTCTCTTTCAAAGATTGGAAAATAAACATAACGTAGCAAATCCACCAAGAAGAAGTTGTAAACTTTTAGTGTTTGACTCTTGTTCATGTTTTTTCTTTATAATCTTATACATGTTCTTTCCTTGTAATTTTGTCCATAATGTAATAAATTCTTGTAGAAAGTTAATTTTCTTTTTCTTGTAGAGAGTTGTTAAGTTTCTAAGCCATGAAGAAGGAGGTCTACATCAACAAACCCATAAATTCCAAAACTATGCTCAAAAGGTAGCTCTAGCTCTTTAGCCTTAGACAATAGGTTTTTATCAAGGGAAAAGTTATACCAATCATGTCTCTACATGAAGTCATTGTTAACTCCACATTTTGCTGGGATATAACTCACTTTTGGAATCCAAAAGCAATTGCCTTTTGTATTGGACCCCATTAATTAAGCTCAATCATAAAGGAGTATGTTCAACTATTGAGGGCCCCTTTTAATATGGATGAAATATATGTTCCAAACCTTAAGAAAGGCCTACGTAGCATCTTCAACAACCTATTAGGGGTCTAGAAAACCAAAGTGGACCAAGTTTTGGCCTAGTGCAATGGAACCTCCATTAAGATATATGATTTACTAGATTGGTTTATGTAAAAATTTAGGTATCTAGAGAAGTAAGAAATTGTCACTAAAGGGTATTAAGAATGGCAATGCAATCACTACCATGCACACTTCATGATTGTGTTTTGGGCTTTCTTATTCCCAAATGGTATATTCCATATCTACTTCCGGTTGTAGAATTAATGGCCTAATTCTTGGGAGCAAAGTCTTATGTTCCTACCTTTTGGCTAAACAAATCTGACCACTCAACCATCTCAAGACAAAAGGCCAAACCAACGTAAGCCTACTTATGATTTGGTTTGTCAACTACATAACTGTACACCAGCTCAAATTCCACGGGGTAAAATTTGCTGTTATGGTCGACTTGATTCAATCCTATAGGGTCAAACTACCTAAAGCCCTAACTTGCGGCTAAATCAAGATTTTTAAAATTTTCAATGTAGAAGATTTAGTGTAGGTAGCTTGGTGGTATTTAGCAAACAAGATGATAAGAAACTACAAAGATTATGAAGCGATTCCCTTAGTTAGCCTTAATTGGTGCACTAAATGTTACCTAGCTACTGTAGTTGGCCAATTAGGCCTACTCAAGGCATAGTCCATTGGCCTTCACTAGAGAAGGTAACCCTAAATTATTATGACCCTCATGTGCTGATAGATAGGAAAGTGTCCCGGTTGCTAAAGATCCAAGCATTATGGGGACAATGAGTTGTAATTCTAACACTCAAACTAAATGACTTGGAAGGCCATGCAAAGATGTATCAAGCTACTAAGCATCATGTTTAACAACATCTTAAGTAAGTGGGATAGAAACAATATTGGGCCTTCACGTACTCCAACCCGCACCAGCCAATCCTAGCCTAGAGATGTAAACTTACATGGATCAAGTCTAAGCCTGAGCGAAAGTCATTTATGAGGATACAAATAGGTCAAGAAGGATTTAGAAAGCCTTATATGACCATCAAGTTGAGAGGTTAATCGATCAATTGATAACGGCTCAAGAAAGGATTAAGGAATTGGAAGTCCTAGAAAAAGCTATCTAACCTGGGAAAAGGAAGAGTATCAAAGGAGAGTCAAGCCAGTAGAGGAAGAAAAGAACAAAAGTTAGAAGTAGGAAAAAGGGTTTGAGTTTTTGAATAAATTGTTCTTGTAAGAACTAAAGTTAGCAATCTTTCTTATTTTGAATAAAGTTATGTAATCTAAATTCATGATTTTCAACTTCAATAAAATAAGGATTTGCCACATTACAATTTATTTACCAATTCAATACTTGCATCCATATGCCTTCATCACATTTTTAAATTATTTATTCCATTTTGTCAATCTACTTGTTTACTGTACTTTTAAAAAGAAAAGAAAAAAATGGAGAAAAGAGAAAAAGAGAAGAAGAAAGAACAAGAAAAAAAATGAAAAGAAAAAGAGAGAGAGAATAACTAAAGAAAAAGAAGAAAGAGATAAATACACACAAAAAAAAAAAGAAAAATTGAAAACTTAAACTGACTTTCCAAATTTGTTTTTGTATTTTGTAAGGAAACGAAGATTGCTCCAAAGTGATTAACTTTTGCTCGAGGTCTAGTTATCACTCACACTCGCTCCAAGATGATTGAACATGTCACAAACTGAGGACGGCCTAGTTATGGCAGACACCGTATACTGTATGAAGAACCCCTGATTGGTTACCCTTCTAATAAAAAACTCTTCACACAATATACAAAGCTCTACAACTACTAGTTTCCAAAGTACATCCAGATTCACATAATATCATCACACAACATATTTATATAAAAGTTAAGTTATAAAGCTTACAATACATAGTGTTTAAGTATGTCTAAGTTTATAATAATAAGATAAACATAAGTACATGAGTAAGAGTTTACATAAACTATTCCCTCTCATTACACAGAACACCTCGCTCTTGCCCAAGTCCCCAGGCTAACCTATGGCATCCCTCATCCTGTCTCTACGAACAGGCTATCCTGCAACAAAAGTCTAAAGGGATGTAAGCCTAAGCTTAGTGAGCAAAACCCTCAGCCACACAACAAGCAAGTTATAAGTATATTAGAGTCACGCATATGAATGAATGATCAAACAGAATGCCAAATAATACGCATACTTAACTAGTTCATATACGTAACTCGGATTTAATGCCCTCCGAAGTCAGGGTTGGAGTTTACATGGCACCAATCAGATCCGAGTATTATACTAGAACTTACTTTACTACGGAACTCCATGTTCCGTACTTATATTAAATAATTCTTTTATTTCAGAAAAACCCAAGTTCTAGTATAATTGTAAGTGGGCCCCCACAGTCTACACTCACCCCTAAACGGAGACCTCTAGACTCGACCCTTAGCTAGGCGGTTAGTGCCTCCAATGCCTAGTGTTCCTGCGGGCCAGGGTAAGGCTATTTTGTACGAGTGCACCGTACATAACCAAATAAATCAATAATATCAACCCCCGAATGGCCTCTCTTTACCTCCGTGTGATGTGACGGCCGGAATAGTATCCATGCTATGCATGTTAATGCATGTTCCAGTTTCTTTTTATAGGCCGAGTATAATTTAGTTCAAATTATGCTATGACCATCCACTAATACACACAATCATTTTCTATACTACCATGCAACAAACAAGGCATTCTTTGCATTTAAGGTAAATTCACAACTCAACATACAATTACATACACAAGCATTTCCCGAACCCTACACAGTAGTTAATTAACAATAATATTTAAGTCCACTATCTATAATCACAATCAAACATGGAATCATAGGGTAAATACTCACTCGGCCATAGCGGTTCGCCCTAATCGTAGTAATCGATCGGGAGGTCCTCGCTCACCTCAGGATCACCTGATCATTATGCGATAATAACACTAGTAAGTACCTGAATTAACTACTAATTCTAAACATCTAATTACCTAGTTCTACTTGAATTACTATCAACTTTTACCCGGTAAGACTTTAATTTCAATCGTATGTAACTTTTTCGTTTTATTTTTGATATTTATGAATTTATAGTCGTTTTTCATTGTTTCCGAACATATATTCACATGGTAATATCTGTTTTGGGTGTTAAGACCTTTATTTTACGTTATGTACTAAATTTATAGAAATTTTTAGTTATGAACACTTAAGTACTCTTATTACTTATGTTTATATCTTTTATTCCTTAAATTCTTATAATTAAAGGATTTTACTTTGCTATTACTAATTCATGTACTGAATTAGATATAATCTAATTTAGAAGGTGTATTAGGATTTACTAATTTAAGTACCTAATTACCTACGCTTTTCTTATTTTTCTTATTTTTCTTATTTTTCTTATTTTCTAAACTTATGCTTATGTCATCGCTTACATCATCTTTTGCTTATGTCATCGCTTATGTCATCACTTACCTCATCATATGATTACATAAGCCTTTCCTCATGTTTATGTCATATGTATTTGTATTATGTACATGTTATCCCTTTCTCTTATACTTATGTACATATACCTTATACATACTTATACTTATACCTATACATAGCCTTATACCGTATTTATACGTGTATACATACTCATATACCTATACGGTTAGATACGTATTTTATACTAAAATTCGTATGCCTAAGCTTTTCCCTAAGAAAAGCTTCCTAATTCCATGTTTTTGTGTTTTTATGTATATATTTAGTATAGTATAGGTATGTATAGTTAGATATGATCTTAAGTTAGGTTATGTACATGATAAATACTAATGTAAAAAGGCTCATATACTTGTACTCTTTTGGTATTTCCTTATGTGTACATACTTATAAGCATATACTCATGTCTTCCTTTCTTCTTCTTCAAAAGTTCTAATTTCTACACTTAAAGATGGAAACTTTGTTTCCTCTTCTTCAAGATAAAACTAACCACATAACTACTTATCTAATCTACCTAATTAACTAAATAATGAATAATATAAAGTAACATAAAACAACTTAAAGACATACCTTTAATTATGTTAAAGTTATGGAGACAAAAGTGAAGTAATGAAAGTGAAAGAGGAGAGGGAAGTTCACGGCATGAAAATGGAGATTTTGGTTTGTTTCTTTTGTTTGTTTTTCTTAATGGAAGACAACATGTGGTGGGGTTTAGAAGGAAGAATGTGGACGGCAACAATTATGAAAAAAGAGAGAAAGAAAAATCAAAAGGAAAAGAAAAGAAAGCCATCATTAAGGAAGAGATATTTTCCTTATCTCTTTGTCTTTTGTTGACTTTTCAAAATGTTGACTTTAGTCAACATGTGTTGACTTGGTCAACTTTTGGACTTTGGTCAACATGTGTTATCTTAGTCAACATTCCTTAAGTATGTGCAATTTTGTGCACATAATGTAGTAATTAAGGGAAATTAGGAGAGAAATGAGAAGAAATGAGGTATATGATGCATTGATGTGTAAATATGGTTGATGAAATCTTACTTTAGGTCTTTAGAGTCCATATATCTCATTTGATAAACTACTTTGGATAACAAGTGCAAAAAGTACTAATTTGAGTATTAAAGTTCACTATATGTAACCTAATCTTCAACTATAACCCTAACCCTAAGTAAGAATATCTTAATCATATACTTAAGGAATAAATATAATCTATGACTCATTATCTTAGTTCATAATGGATTACTTGAGAATTCGAATCATATAAGCAAGAATGAGGGTTATCTCTAACCTTTTACTAATGATTTCGCAAAATATAAGCATTATATTATCAATTAGGGTTTTAAGGTATATCATGTTGGATTAGTGCACATATGTTCTTAATGTAATCATTTTTAAGGTTTTTATCACTTTCGAATGAAATCTTTAGCTTTTAGAAACATTTAGGGCAGAAAAGTTCTTTACGCGATTGATTAATTTTTTTAGGGTTTTCATTTTAATTAGCCTTGTCGACTCCTAAATTGTCTAATATAGTTGAGTCTATTTCAAAAACTAGATCGAAACTTTTAGGGGTTTACAGAACAACATGACCAAAGAGTAAAGAATCTTGAGAAGACTCTATAGCAAGTTAAGGAATAGCTCCAATCACTCTCCATCAACAAGTAGCCCAACTTTATTGAGGGATAAATTGGCAATGTTACCCTACAACTTAAGCTAAAGATGTAGAATCCGAGCTTGAAGTTGATGCTTACCTTAGGAATCTTAAGAAAGAACTTCTGGAAAAGGTAAAAGAGGATCTCAAGGCCTTTGAAACTATCAATATGATGGAAAGGAATAGCCTCTCACAATTGCCTAAATATTCAAAAAGTGACTTCCCTTAGAATTTAAAGTCCCTAAGTTTGAGAAATGTGATGGAACCAAATGCCTTCTAATGCATACCCAACTCTATGTGTGCAAAATGGCTAAGTACACCAAGTATGATCATCTCATGGTTTAGACCTTTCAAGACAACTTCACCAGCCTAACCTCAATGTCATATGCTCAGCTAGACTTGGAAAAATTTAATACTAGGGATAAGCTAGCTAAGGCATTCTACAATCAATACAAGTTCAATATCGAAGTAGCTCCTACTATGTATGATCTCTAGAAAGTGACAAAGAGGGACAAAGAGACATTTAAGAAGTATGCTTAACATTAGAGGAGCATAGTAGTAAGAATCACTCTCCCACTAGTAAAGAGGTATCTGACCTACCTTTTCATCAACAACTTGGGAAAACCCTATCATAACTTCTTGGTAGCTTACTCTAACTTCAATTTTGCCGACTTAGTAATAGTTGGAAGCTAAGTTAAGGATTCTATTGTTGCAGGTCAAATAACGCACACTTCCATAAACGACAAGAGGCCAAGTGCCCTTAAGATTACAACTAAGCCCAAGGGCACCATAGTAAGCATGATGGAATCCAGCAACATCACAACTGCTAATCTTTAGCTCACTATCTCTTTAGGTTAGGAACAAAATGACAACAGGGACTAGATCAAACACCATGAGGCAATACACTCTAATCTCAATACCTATGAGCTAAGTACTCAAGCAACACTAAAAAGAAAATATGCTTACCATTGAAGTCCCCTTTCTAGGATATAGACCTAAGGATTACGACCCAAACTTAAGGTGCGACTATCACTTAGGATAAGTAAGATACTCGATTGACAATTGTTGGAGGCTCAAGAACAAAATACAAGATCTCATTGGTGCAGAATTAAATTGGTTGGACTTCATCAAACCAACAAAGCCCAATGCCAATGGGAACCTACTCTCAAATCATGAGCCCACAATCAATATGATCACTGTTAAAGACCTTAAGAATGAAGGTAAATTCGATTAGCGCAACGGGTTAGAGTCCAACGCTTCTTAAATAAAGACTAAAGAAATTCTAAAGCATGAGATCAACCTAGATGAGCTTCCCATCACAATAGAATAAGTTACGTTGAATTTAAGGCAAATGGGTTATTTACATCATATGAACCTAAGCGATTGAACCCGCATTAGGCCTGCCATTTATCGATTAATCCAAGAAGGGAAAATAAAAAAGGGAGATATAAAAGCAATGCTAGTCCCAATACCTAGAAAAAGGTACAACCAAAAGGAGCTAAGAAAAAGATGGGTAGCAAGAAACCCCATTGTTAATACCTTAGGTAAACCTTCAGGAAAGTATGAATATTTGGTAGACTATTCCTTTACACCAAGAGTTTATGCTAACACACTACCAACTGGATGGGGCCTAAAGTTTAAGGACAAAAATAATTGTAAGGGAGACCAAATCCTAATGATTGAAGGAAGCATAAAATTGATGGTGTTCCAGTGTTACGAAGAAGAAGAAGAGTTTAGCCATCCTACTAAAATATCTAACATTTAATCTCCTAATACTTGTTGAAGATTATAAGGCTACACCCCTCAATTATAAGGCCGTAAATCAAGTATAACAAGCCCTACTCCCCTAGTAAGCAGACTCACAAGATCTAACAAAGTTTATGATCCAGCAAACAAAGCCAAAAGGAAGGCCTTAACTAAGGAATCCTCTAAAAAGATCATGGAACTAAAGGAAAAAGAGGACAATAGTGGTCATAGCCAACATCATCATATCCTTAAAGCAAGTCAATATAAGATGATGGACTAATTGGCTAAAGTCTAAGCCCAGATATCCCTTACAAGCTTATTGCTCACCTCATCGCTCCACCATGAAGCCATAATCATGGTCCTATAGGATGTTAAGTCCCAGAAGGAGTCCCCATTGGCAACTTAGGTCTACTGGTCAATTCTGTATTTGCTATAGCCAATATTGCATTTACTCTTGAAGAACTTATGAAGAAGGGGTCAATCATACTAAGGTCCTACTTATAGTAGTTAGATATAAGGGCATAATAATAGCTTCCATCCTCATTGACAATGGGGTCCTCTTTGAATGTAAGCCACATTTCCACTTTGGATCAACTTAGATTCGAAGAGCCAAAATCAAGCCAAGTTTACTAACTGTTAGAACCTTTGATAGCTCCAAGAGGCGAATAATTGGTAAAGTTGAACTGGCAATAGAAATCAAACCACAAGCCTTTGAGATAACTTTCCAAGTCTTGGTTATGCCAAAATCATTCAACCTACTCTTGGCTGACCGTGGATCTATAAGGTCAGTACCATACCTTCAAGCCTACGTCAAACAATGAAGCTTATATCTAATGGTCGGGTAGTCATTATACTAGGTGAGTAAGATTTTTCCATATACAAAGAAACTGCTATCCCTTATATTTGGAATCATGATCATGAGGAGTTAGGCCTCCAAATATTTCAAGAGGCTTGCATGATAAGAGGCTTGGATGAGGTGGAAACCAAGTGAAGTAAGAGATTTGCACTCAAATAATGAAGACTAGAGAGCAAGTTGGCACATTTAGGCTAAGGTATGAGCTCACCACCACTCAAGTAAGAGAGATGAAGAACAGAGTCAAAGTCAAGGAGAAAAGCGTTTTGAAGTAGACATCTTAATTCCCTATATTAGTCAAACATTTTCAATTGTAGCAGTCTATGAGCAAGAACCAAAAGTAAAAGCACTTGCAACTAGTACTTTAAATAATTGGTTCTTAGTCTTTATTAATAGCGATAGTTCTCTTATATGGAAAGGATTAGTCGGCAATCGAGCATGTTTCCCCTTTATGAGTCAATCCATGCATGTTTTGCCTTTTATGAGTCAATAATAAGTATGTCAAGAGTCTAGGAATTGTGAGTCCTACTAGTCCATTTCCTACTTTCAATAAAGATATACCTTAGTGCATTCAAACAAAATAAATTAGTCATTTCCTTTCTTTCATATTTGACTACAAATCTCACTCCCTTTATGCCCTTCTTTTCATATCTAACATACTTGATGAAAATAGAGAGTATCTCGCATCTACAAATGATGAGAGTATCAATATCACCTCTAGCCTTGCTGGGTCAATTGTCGAGGATGATCTCGATTACCTACAAGAAATCTAAGAAAACTGGCAATAATTTGAACAAAATCATATTTCCATTGACAAGCTACTAATAACCACCAATTTGGGGATAGACAAAAAGCCTAGAAACCTTAAAATAGGAGGATTAAATGATGCCCAACAAGCAAAGTTAACTTAGCTCTTGAAAGAATGCTTAGATGCGTTCGTGTTATAAGATTAATAGATATAGGGATGATTCATGATTACAATTTCTATTATTCCAATTATAGTTGTTTAATTGTATAATTATTAGAAACCCTAGTGATACAGGAATTGATATAGGGTTTGTCAAAAAGTCTTGGTTAATTTGATTAATTAATGTAGAAGTAGCGTTAATTGAATTAATTAGAAATTATCTAGAGATTAATGTGATGTTTGGCGATTGATTATTCACCAAGACATTAGGAATAATTGATTTAGGACAGTAGACAATCATAGTACCGGGAGATATATGATTATAATTTAGAATCCACTATTAATTGGAGATGTGGGAGCTAACTGATTAATTAGGGGTTTAAATTCTTAAGTTTTAAGGCATAATAATTTCACTTAAATAACCATATAGCTAATAATCTATATATAACAAGATAACAATTAGATTTATATAATCTAGAGTGGATTCTGTTTTTCCCACAATTCTCAATTAATTGCTTAGTTTTAGAAATTTTATAGTTATTTTCTTTTCAATAGTTTTAGTATAATTATTAGATTAGTTAATTTATTTTTTTATTTCTAAATATAGATAAGAATTATCTTAGGTTTAGTAATATTATAGTCCTCGAGGGATCGACGACCTTACTTGCTCTGTATTGCTTGATTCTAACCAAGTATACTTGCTAGAGTATTCACAATTTAATTTTTTATATATAGTTTAAGCAAATCAAGTTTTTGGCACCGTTTCCGAGGACTAGAAATATTAAACCTTTTAGTTCCATTAGTAATTTAGGCGTACTTGATAATGTGTGTTATTTTTGTTCTCTTTGCAAGTGTTTTATGTACAGGAGTAGAAGTATTGAAATTTTACCACTATATTCTAAAATAGAACGCACTTTGCATCAATTGAGGTGAAAGAACAGAAGAAGGATAGAAGAGATGGCAGGTAACAAGGATAATAATTAGATATAAGGAGTTTTGCGAACACTACGAGACTATATAGTACCAACGGTGATGGGTACAACTATAAGGAGGCCTACCATTCAGGTTAACAACTTTGAGTTGAAGCCATCCCTCATTGAAAATGTTCAGAAGAATCAGTTTGGAGAACACCCTAATGAAAGTTTTGACAAGCATATTGCAGGATTCCTCCATTATTGCAATACAATTAAGATGAACAACGTGACTGACAAGGTTATTAGATTACAGTTCTTCCCCTTTTTGCTAAGGGATAAAGGCAGAGCTTGGTTTCATTCACTGCCACAAGAGTTTATCACCACTTGGGCTAATCTTTCATCGAAGTTTTTAAGGAAATTTTTTCCACCAGCTAGGACCACAAAACTAAGGAACAACATCACCAACTTCACCAAGTTTAATGGTGAGTCACTTTATGAGGCATAGGAGAGATTCAAGGAAGCAATCAAAAAATGCCCACATCTTAGCTTGCCAGATAATTTACTAATTGACATCTTTTATCTCAGTCTAGATGAGACACTGAGGTCCCTAGTTAATGCTGCAGCTGGAGGTACTCTGATGGGTAAGACATATAATGAAGCAAGTGCATTGATAGAAGAGATGGCCTCCAGTACACAACTGGCAAAACGAGAGAAGCAAGTTAGGAGTGGCAGCAACCCGTGACAATAACATTATATCTCAATTAACAACTAAGATTGCAACTCTTACTACTCAGGTAAGTAAACCCACCTCAACACAGTCTTTTAATGCTAATCCTATTGTTTTTTGTGAGTTATGTTCAAGACCACATTCGACTCTTGAGTGCCTAACTAGGAATCACTCAACTCCAAGCAGTGGAGAACAAGTGAATCTTATCAATAATTTTCAATGCAACAATCAAGGACCATATTCAAATCCATGCAATCTTAGGTAGCATAATCATCTAAATTTTTCATGGAGAAACAAGAACAATGCATTTCAACCACCACCTAGATTCCAAAAGTAAGATCCTACTAAGAATGCTCCACCTCAGCAAAATCAGTCTAGAATGGAAGAGGTAATGTCGAGCTATAAGCAAAAGACTGACACCATGTTACAGAATCAATAGGCAACTATTCGGAATTTAGAGAATTAGATTAGTCAAATCTCTCAACGGTTGAGTAACAAACCATCAGGGTCTTTACCTAGCAATACTAAAGAAAATCCTAAAGGTGTCAACGCTATTATGCTAAGGAGTGGAAAAGCAACGAAGACAGTTGATAGACGAGTTGAAGAAAAGGTGGAGATTCTAAAGGAAGAAAAAGGGAAGCAGGTCGAAGAGGAACCAAAGCCGGAGTCAGCAAAAGTGAAACCGTATGTTTCTCCAGTCCCTTTTCCAAGAAGACTGAAGCAACAATAGCTAGATGCTCAATTTGCCAATTTCTTAGGTGTCTTCAAAAAGTTGCAAATCAACATTATTTTTGTAGAGGCACTTCAGTAGATGCCTTCATATGCCAGATTCATGAAGAATTTGCTTACTAAGAAGAGAAAGATTGATGGGAACAAACCAGTAATGCTTACAGGGGAGTGCTTTATGATCCTTCAGAAAAATTTATCTACCCTGGCTAGAAAACAAAGAGATTAGGGGAATTTTACTGTTCCTTTCATTATAGGAAATTTTCACTTTGATAAGGTTCTTATTTATTCCAGTGTAAGTATAAATTTAATACCCTTGTTTATTTTCAAGAAGCTGGGACTTAGAGATTGTAAGTAGACTCATGTCACCTTGCAACTTGCTAACAAAAGTATCAAATACCTAAGGGGTATTGTTGAGAATTTCTTGGTAAAGGTAAACAAATTTATCTTCCCAGTCAACTTTATACTCCTAGAGATGGAAAAGGATAGAGAAGTACCCATGATCCTGGGAAAACCGTTTCTTGCAATAGTTAAGGTGTTGATAGACGTGGAACAAGGTAAGCTTACCTTAAGAGTTATGGACAATCAAGTAATGTTTAATGTTTATGAAGCCATAAAGCATTTTGATGATTGCAAATCCTGTTACACTATTGATATTTTTTTATGAGATTACCTATGAATCTATAGAAGAGAAAGTAGGAATGGATACCATGGAATCAGTTTTTAAGGATCTCGATGATTGGAGTGATGATGACGAGCCTGAAGAAAAAGGTAAGGAACAGGTGTTAGAAATCAAAGCTTGATACTATGAAGAGCTGAGCACCAATAAGAAGAAGCCAGGCCCATCGTTGACACAACCTCTGGTGCTTGAACTTAAAACTTTACCTAATCATTTATAATATGCTTATCTTAGAACAAATGATACTTTGCTAATAATTATCTACTCTTCTTTGATAGGTGACTAGGAGAAATAACTTCTAGGAGTTCTGAGAGAGCATCAAGAAGCCATTGTTTGGACCATTGCCGATATTAAGAGGATTAGTCCCTTAATTTGCACTCCCAAGATATTGCTTGAAGCAGAGTGTAAACCCACAATACAACCACAAAGACAACTCAACCTAACTCTCAGGGTGATAGTGAAAAAAGAAGTACTCACATTGCTGGATGTAGGTATTATCTACCCTATCTCAGGTAGTAAGTAGGTTAGTCCCGTTTAGATAGTGCCAAAAAGAGGTGGTATGACCGTAGTAAAAAATGAGGATAATGAGCTAATCCCTATTCGCACTGTGACCAAGTGGAGAGTTTGTATAGATTATAGAAAATTGAATGATGCTACCCATAAAGACCACTTCCCACTCCCTTTCATAGATCAGATGTTAGAAAAACTTTCAGGGCATGATTACTATTGTTTTTTATATAGATATTCCGGTTACAATCAAATTCATATCATACCTAAGGACTAAGAGAAAACCACCTTTATATGTCCTTATGGCACTTTTGCCTTTAAGAGAATGCCCTTTGGTCTCTGTTGTACACCCACTACTTTTCAAAGATGCATGATGTTTATATTCTCTGACATGTTAAAAGATTTTATTAAAATATTTATGGATGACTTCTCTGTCTTTAAGAAGTCCTTTAAGTCATGTCTAACTAATTTAGGTTGTGTGCTCAGAAGGTACAAGGAGACTAATCTACTTTTGAATTGCCAAAAATGCCATTTTATGATAAGAGAAGGAATAGTCTTAGGTCACAAGGTGTCAAAAAAGGGGATTGAAGTTAATAGAGCCAAAGTGGAGATAATAGAGAAGCTATCACCACCCACTTCAGTCAAAGGAGTCAAGAGCCTCCTAAGGTATGCTGGCTTCTATAGAAGATTTATCGAAGACTTATCTAAAATCTCTAAACCTCTTTATAATTTACTCGAAAAGGATTATGCCTTTGTTTTTTATGACAGTTGCTTACAAGCATTCAATCTATTAAAGGAGAAGCTTACTTCGATACTAGTAATCATTGCACCTGATTGGGAGCTCCCTTTTGAGACGATGTGTGATGCTAGTGACTATGCTGTAGGAGCAATACTTGGGTAAAGGAAAGTTAAGTTATTTCATGTTATATCCTATGCGAGTAGAACCTTAAATAAGGTACAGAAAAACTATGCTATGATAGAGAAAGAACTTTCAGCGATTATATTTACTTATGATAAGTTTAGGCCTTATCTCATAGGTTCTAAGATCATAGTATACACAAACCCTGCTATTCTAAAATATTTGTTTGCTAAAGTTTATGCTAAACCTAGGTTAATTTGTTAGATCTTATTACTATAATAATTTGACCTTGAAATTAAAGATAACAAGGAAACTGAAAACGTAATTGCTGATCATTTATCTCGTTTACAATTTGAAAGTTTAGAGCCACTTATTAATGAAAAGTTCCCTGATGAACAAATGTATGTAGTAGAGACCCAAAGGTTACCTTGGTATGCTGATATAGTCAATTACCTGGTTAGTAAAATCATACCATACGGTTTCTCATTTCAAAAGAAAAGGAAGTTTTTACATGATGTGAAATTTAATTTCTAAGATGAACCATATCTGTTTAAAAGTTGTGTTGATCAAGTAATTAGACATTGTGTGCCTGAAATAGAACAGCTTAACATAATTCAACACTGTCATTCTAAAGAAGCAGGAGGCCACTTTGGTGTGGAAAGAACTGTAGCTAAAATTTTATCTTATGCATTTTATTGGCCTAGTCTATTTAGTGATTATAGGAATCATGTTATATCTTGTGCTCAATGCCAAAAGCTCGGGAATATTTCTAGGAAACATAAATTACCACAAAATAGTAGTCTGGTAATTGAGCTTTTTTATGTGTAGGGAATAGACTTCATGAGTCCTTTCCCATTATCTTTTTCTAACAAATGTATACTTCTGGCAATAGATTATGTATCGAAATGGGTAGAAGTAGTTGTTCTACAAACTAACGATGCTAGGGTAATAATTAAATTTTTGAAAAAGAACATTTTTTCTAGGTTTAGGGTACCCAAGGCCATTATAAGTGATGGGGGGGTTGCATTTTTGCAATTGGCAGTTTCAAAAATTTTCAACAAAATATGGAGTCACTCATAAAATTGCCATCCTGCATCATCCACAAACTTGTGGACAAGTTGAGGTATCCAATAGGGAAATCAAACATATCTTAGAGAAAACTGTTAATGAATTTAGGAAAGATTAGTCTTTAAAACTTGATGATGTATTGTAGGCTTATAAGACAGCTTTTAAAATCCCTACAAGAATGTCTCCATACAAAATTGTTTATGGTAAGTCATATCACCTACCTGTAAAGCTCGAGAACAAGGCCTATTGGGCCATAAAATACCTCAACTTTGATTTACAAGCTGTAGGTGAAAAGAGAGTACTCCAATTGAACCAACTAAACAAGATTAGAGAAGAAGCTTATAAAAGCACTAAGATCTATAAGGAGAGAGTCAAGCGATGGTATGACAAAACATTCAACAGTAAGAGTTCGTACCTAGGCAAAAAGTATTATTATACAACTCTCAATTGCAGCTGTTCCCCGGTAAGTTAAAATCTCAATGGTTCATTTGAAATAACTAATGTTTTTTCTTATGGTACAGTTGAGTTAAAGTCAGGAGAAAATCACACTTTCAAGGTAAATGGTTATCTCCTCAAATATTATTTTGAAGGAAAAAACATAGATAGTGATGCCATTATGGTGGTGAGTGAGAATTCACAGTAAAATTGGAAAAGTCGGGCTAACAACTATAAACTAAGTACTTCATGGGAGGTAAACCATGTTTAACCAAACTAACTTTTTATCTTATTTATTACCATTTTTTATTATTATTTAAAAAAAAGTAGAAGATCCGACCATTAACATTAAGGCTACCAACCTAAGAAAAGAAAAAGAAAAAGAAAAAGAGAAAAGCACGAAAATCTGAACTCAAGGTCGCCTGCCTATCAGCTGGCCTACTTATATACGTTAACAATGTATGCCACCGGTATATAGAGGAAAGAGCTGACGTACAGTGCTTTTAAAGCACGACCGTCAGTTTTCTCTCTCTCTCTTCACTCATTTTCTTCCTGATTTCTCTCTTTAGTTTTCTCTCTAAATTTCTCTCCCTCTCTAACACACATTTTTCATCACTCCATCTCACATTCAGTCGCTATCTTCATTTTTTTCCATACCCATTTTCGTTTTTGTTGTTTAGATCCATGATTCACCATACCGCCTATAAAGATGCAACCTCAGCGAAAGAAATAGAAGATGGCAAACGCTTCGTCTTTTAGAAGTTCAGGCAGGGATCTCCTTTCACATCAAGAGTATGCTAAGGAAAGAAGGAGGAAGTTACAACGAATGACATTCATGAATCAACAATATCTGGATTGGACTCTATTGCAAGAGTATAGAATGGACGATAGAATCCAGCAGATGCTTTTTGATAAAACATGGTTTCAATTATTTAATATAAAACAACCCACTTTTAGAAATATAGCCATTGATTTTTTGTCCACTTTGCAGCTGGAGAGAAGGGGGCAAATGTCCACTTTCACATTTCAGGTTTATAGAGAAATTTATGTAATTAAATTGAGTCAAATTAGTTATTTTTTAGGTATACATGATGACGAGAAAGTCAATTTACCCAACTCCTGGCTTAGTAATATGATTGCTAAGAGATTTTGGTTTCAATTGATTCATCCCAAGCGAGATGATTTTGTACCTTCAAAGTCGCTTGCCACGACTTTCTCAGCAGTAAAGCACAGGTTACTCCACCATATTCTTGCTCATACTCTCAGCTGTAAGAAGATTAACTATAGTAAGATAACCAGTTTTGACATGTTTTATCTATACAATATGATTTCTCGGTATCAATAGATCTAGGAATAGAAATAGCAAATTTTATTTATAGATAAATATATGATACCATGACACAGGTTATCTTTTGTGGTGGGTATATTACAGTATTATTGAAGGGTATGGGGCTTTTTCAAGAACTAGAAGGGGACGATGGTATTCCATGTAAGCCTATTTCTGCTACACCCTTTAGGGGTTAGGGATTAGTTAAGATAAATAATAGGCCCTATCCTGTTGATGAGGAGGATATTCCTAACAATCCTCCTATTACTACAGCGTCTACTTCATATCATCCACCAACTAGTAGTTTTGAGTAGTTAAGTGCTGAAATTAGAGAAGTCCAGAATGAAATTAGGAAAGAAAGTAGGAAAGAAAGTAGGAAAGAAAGGAAGAAGAATAAGAAGTTTTAGACTACGATGTTTAATATGCCGAAGTTTGCTATTTCATGTTTCTAGCCAGCAGATGTAGAGCAGCTTCCTTACGAAACTTCCAGTAAGAGAGTAGCAACACCGACCGAGACAGTTGGACATTTGCATGCCTTTCTAATGTTTATTTTTATTTTTATTTTATTTTCACTTTGCTGTTAGGTTATTTTTGTTGGGTACCCATCTGTTTAGGTAACTCTGGATCATGAACTCTACTATGTACTCTTGAGTGCACTTTTATGCTATCTTTGTTATTTCATGTTTCTTTGCGTTTGAAGAGATAAGTCATATCTGAATTTTATGCTAACAATGATCTTATGCTTGGAATTTTCCTTATTGCTGAAAATTTGAACCTAGGAGAATACCAGTTTTTCATTTCTTATTGCTACAAATTTTTATTTCCTCTTGAATATTAAATAGAAGACAATATGGACACTATTTATTCTAAAGTGGGGGGAAGGAAATATAGGAAACGGATTTTGAATTAAATTGAATATCAATTTGATGCCAGTTTTTGTTTATAAATAGTTATACTTTCCTATCAGCTTAAACTTTACTTGTTCTTAAGTATCTAGCAATATTTAGGCCAATTTTTTCAAAATTTTTAATTTCTTGTTTAGAATCTCGATCTTACAAAGAAAAAAAAAATTTGATAACAGCCGATTGAATAATTGACTCACCAAGGTACCCTAATCACCAATGTTGATATTTTTGAACTCAAGTAAAATTAATTAGTTAATTCTTTAGGAACCTAATTTACCTAGTTTTTAGCCTTAGAATTTAAAGTTTAAGAGTCGAGCGAGTCCTTGAGTGAAAGGTAAACAGGTTCACTTCAATGGAAAGTTAGTTAGTGTATGATCTTTTTAGTTATTCTAATGGCACTTTAACACTTAGTGAAAGAGGTAAGTGAAACTTTGAACTTAGTGATTCCTATAAAAAAAAAGTATGAAAAATTTTAATGAGCATTTAAAAGGTGATGAAATGAGAGCCTTTACTCCAATAACTCAAGAAATTAAGTTAAGAGTATCCTAACTTAAATGTTAGAGTGAGGAAGAGTCCATAAGAGTCCCTTTAAAACCTAGTTAGTTAGGTGATGAGCTCAAGATGTGCCGACTCGATGCACTCACTATAATGAGAATGGAAAAAAGGAAAAAGTTCAATATATAAACTAAAAAGAAAAAGAAAAGAAGAAGAAAAGTAAAAAAATGGGAATGGAAAATGGAAATTTTGAATGCAATTCAAGAAAAGAATTAAGGCATGTAAGGAAAAAGGAAGAAAACCTAGGGATAGAGCAGATACCATATGCTTTCACTACTTTGTTAACTTATTTGTTGGAATAATTAGAGGGATGATATGTTTGCTAACAGCTGTGAAGTTTAAATGGTTTTTTTTTCCTTCTAAGACTAAGTATTTACTTTTGAAATAGAAATCCTAGGTTAAACGCTTCAATTAAAATTTGTTTTTTCTAGAATAGCTGGTTAATTTCAATTGTAATACTCTAATCACATATTTCGATTTGGTTCGAGTAGTGGGTATTATAAACTAGTAAGTCTAAAAGTATGATATATCAAATGTCTTAGATTAGCAATTGGAAAATTTGTATTTTCAAGGATAGATTTCTTTGATTCTATTTATTTTGCTTGAGGACAAGAAAAAGTTTAAGTATAGGGGAGTTGATAAAGGCATATTTTTCAATGTTTTAATGTGCAAATTATATAGAATTATTATTTATTTTATAATAATCATTAAGAAATGGTACCTAATTGTTTTTATTTGAACATTTTAGGAATTAAAAGATTCAAAGTGAAAATACGTACTATTTAGAGGAGTTTTATACAAATGAACGAAGTCCAAATCAATACATTGCAATTTAGAATTAAATACAACTAGCCTACACTTATACCAGTGGCCTTTGGAGTCTACATTATCGGCCTTAAAGCTCACACTGCCGACCTTCAAGAAAAAGAAGCCATATGCAAGCCAACTTAAATTTTTCTTATAAATAGCCTTATGTTTCACCATTTGAGAGATATTTTTTTTTACACACACACACTTTCCTTAGACTTAGAGAGTCGTAGAACAACCATTAGACAGTTCTTGAAGAATTCTTTTGTAGAATCGCTTAGATTGTTGAGAAGATTTTAGTTTTACTATAGAGACCAAGTTTTGGAGTTTCAATTAAAGTTTATCTTTTCCAATTATAGAATTGGTAACATCTATTTTAATTATATTTACGCAATTCTATGAATTATTCATGCTTTCAATTATGAATTTCCTTATAATTTCAATTAGTAGTTGTGCTTTTGTTTCAAATTCCATGGTTGGCTAAATTTATTTGTGGGAATTGATGAAACCCTTGATAGCTAAGATGATAATTGTGTTTGTGTTATAGGATTAATAAATATAGCAATGATTCATGATTGCAATTTCTATGATTCCAATTATAGTTGTTTAATTGATTATAATTATTAAAAACCCTAGTAATACGGGGAGATAATATAGGGTTAGTTAGAATTCTTTGTTAATTTGATTAATTAATGTGAAAGCAGCATTAATTGAATTAATTAGAAATTATCTAGAGATTAATGTGATGTTTGGCGATTGATTATTCACTAAGACATTAGGAATAATTGATTTAGGACATTAGACAATCATAGTATTGGGAGATATATACTTGTAATTTAGAGTCCACTGTTAGTTGGAGATATGGGAGCTAACTGATTAATTAAGGGTTTAAATCCTTGAGTTTTAAGGTATAATAATTTCACTTGAATAACCATATAGCTAATAATCTATATAACATGATAACAATTTGATTTGCATAATCTAGGGTGAATTCTACTTTCCCCACAATTCTCAATTAATGGCTTAGTTTTAGAAATTTTATAGCTATTTTCTTTTCGATAGTTTTAGTATAATTATTAGATTAGTTAATTTATTTTTTTATTGCTTGAATATCGACAAGAATTATCATAGATTTAGTAATATTATAGTCTTTGAGGGATCAACAACCTTACTTGCTTTGTATTACTTGATTCTAACCAAGCATACTTACTAGAATATTTGCAATTTAATTTTTTATATATTGTTTAAGTGAATCAGTACTGTTCTACAACTTAATGCATAAGGAAGTAGAAGTTTATGTAGATGATATGATAGCTAAGTCACTGGATGGAGAAGGTCATCCAGCTACCTTGAAGAAACTATTTGACAAATTAAGAAAGTTCCAATTGAAGCTAAACCAAGAGAAATGCACCTTTA
The DNA here is from genome assembly GCA_024138005.1 of Lumnitzera racemosa. Taxonomy (NCBI): domain Eukaryota; kingdom Viridiplantae; phylum Streptophyta; class Magnoliopsida; order Myrtales; family Combretaceae; genus Lumnitzera; species Lumnitzera racemosa. The sequence continues at coordinate 38,556,862 of JAMXBC010000012.1, read as the reverse complement.
GGGTAATATCAAGAAAGTTACTTAAGCTCATGGTAAGTGAAAGGGGAATCAAAGTGGACTCATATAATGTAAAGGCTATCATGGAGATGCCTATTATTTCAGCTCTCAAAAAAGTTAGAGGACTAATTAGGGAGATTGAATTGCAAAGCCTACTTCATCTCCCAATTAATAGGAAAGTGCCAATTGTACTTCAAATTCCTTAAAAAGAATGCTATTGAAGCATTCAATAACATCAAAAGCCATTTGTGGAATCCCCCAATACTTATGGCACCAAGTCCTAAAAGACATCTGATATTGTACCTAATGGAATTACTAAAATCCATAGTTGCATGCTAGGGTAAAGAGACTATACGAGAAAGAAGAAATAGGAAATCTACTACTTAAGTAAGAATTTCAATGAAGGTGAACAAAAGTACTTAGATATAGAAATTACTTGTTGTGTGTTAGTGTAAGTAACGTACCAACTTAGACGATAAACTCTTTATTACCTAGTCGAGTTGCTAACAAATCAATGGCAATCAGAAGATTATCTATTTGGCAAATGTTGTTAGCCAAAATTATATGGTAGCCAAAGTTCAATAAAAGGGTAAGATTTAGCAAATCAGCTAGCTTTATATATCGTAAAAGCCCCTCCCCAAGAAGCAGAAACTTAGTTCTTAGACAACACCATCATGAATACTAAAGAAGAGAAGGGAAAGTGGAAGATGTATTTTGATGGAGAAGCTAATGTATTTGAGTGTAAAATAGGGGCAGTCCTAATATCTCCTAAGAGTGGTCATTTCCCATTAACCACTCGACTCTTATTTCCTTATATAAACAACATCATTGAATATGAGGCTTGCATTTTTGGTATCAACATGGCATTAAATTATGGGAGAGTAAAAAACCAAAGACCATAAGCTTATTCCATACCACCAACACTTGGAAGAGATTGTCAAGCAATTCAAAAGAATCATCTTTGCCAACATCCGAAGGACTCAAAACCAATTTGCCAATGCACTAGTTACTTTAGCCTCAATGGTCACAATATTTAATGAGATGGAGATCTAACCTCTAAAAATCGAGGTAAAAAGAAAGCTTGCTTTCTATTTAAGCACTAAAAAAGGCGAAGCACTAACCCAAAAGGACCCTTCGTGGTATGAGGATATCAAAACACTACTGTAGACAAGACAATATCCTGACTAGGCATATTCCAAAGACAAAAATACCCTCAAAAGATTAGCCACTCACTTCAATTTCAACAGAAATATATTATACAGAAAATTGTCCAATGCTAGCCTATTTAGATGTATAGACAGACAAGACGTTGAAACCCTAATGAAGGAAGTCCATGAAGGAGTCTGTAGATTGTACATGAACAAGTACATGCTAACCCAAAAAATCATGCGAATAGGGTACTTTTAGCTTACCATGGAAGCAAACTACATTAAACATGTAAGATGTTGCACCTCAACCAAATATATACCAATAAGGTTAATGCCCCACTACACGAGCTCCATGTCTTATCATCAGCATAGCTGTTCTCCATGTAGGGAATCAACGTCATAAGACCAATCATACCAAAAGCCTCGAATTGGCATATATTTAACATGGTGGCTATTGATTATTTCACTAAGTAAGTGGAAGCATCCTCATATGCTAATGTAACTAAAGGGGTGGTAGCCCATTTTCTTAAGAGAGATATAGTAGCTAGATATGGGGCACCAAAATCCATCATTACTGACAACGAGACCAACCAACCTGAACAATAAAGTAGTTAAAGAGTTATGTAGCCAATTAGCATCAAACACCATAATTCAACCACATAGTGCTTGCAAATGAATAGGGTAATAAGCAGCCAACAAAAACAATAAAAGGATTATCGAAAGGATGACAAGCAAGTATAACGATTGGCATGAAGATGTCATATCAAACTTTAGTTCAAACATCCATCAATGTAACACCTTATTCCTTAGTATATGGCATGAAAGTAGTCCTTCCAATGGAAGTAAGATCCCTTCCCTACGAGTATTTCCAGAAACACAACTTAATAGGCCTAAATGGGTTGAAAAACGTATTGAACAATTGAATTTGCTAGATAAAAAAAAAAAAAAGACTCAACGCTCCATGCCATGCTCAATGCAACCAAAAGAGAATGATATAAGCCTTTAATAAAAAAGCACATCTACAAACCTTAAAAATAGATGACTTGTTACTTAAGAAAGTGTTGCCTAATGTCTTAAATCCCTATAGAAAGTTCACTCCAAGTAATAAAGGCCCCTACATAGTTACCACTGTACTATCAAGAGGGTCTTTGATTATGTCAAAAATGGACGATCTAGAAATGAAGGATCCCATAAATTCTAATGCTATGAAATTGTACTTCCCTTAGTATCCCAGTAGAAAATATAAATGCATTTCAATGAAATTGTTAGAATTCTTATGAAAAGGGTTTTACTCTCATCATTTTGCAAGCAAAGTTAACACTCTCAAAGATTCATTGCGCATCGGATAGGTCATAACCATTACTGTTACATCCCAGCACAGCATACAATGTACCATCATATAGGAATACCTATTTATATTCAATAAAAGTTCTATTTATAACAAAATAGTACTACAACGAAGTTCAGCTGTACACTTGTTTATATAAAAGATTACATTTGCCAACTTAACCAAACCTAAAATACAATACTTTTTTTTTCTTATTTCATATGTATAAATCCTTCATGGAACTAAGATCAAAATACAATAAGACTTCCTCAAAAGTGGTTGACTCCATCCTACACCCTCCCAAAAGACTTTTCCCTAGCTAATGTTGATGTCCAATCAATTTTCTTCATAACTTAAGGACACACAAGTATTCCCTTAACTCTTTGTGGCTAAGTGAGATGGATAAACCAAAGTACAGAACAAGCATAACACATATTCACAAAGATCAGTACTATAGAGCATTTAATTTCATAACTTGAGTTATCAATACAAACTGTCTATGTAGGAGATTTGTGCCATGCTCACACATGTGATATGCATCGGTACCAATATCCTATACTTTTCCAATTCCTCATTAGTTTAGTTAATATACCTAAGCATCTAGATTCAACATCCAAGAACCTAGGGAAACAAAGAGCTTCCTAAGAGTAAAACCCTTAACAAGAACTACCCATTATAGTTTGAAAATCCAACACATAGTCAATTTAGTTAAAACTACACATCATGGCCAGAATAAGTTGAGCAATGCAATTCTAAATACTCAAAACCAAACTTACTAGTGTTTAAGCTTTTATAAACTTGACTGTAGGTCCTTTCGTGCCATGCCATGAATGCAGTATCAACACAGTAACCCAATATCAAGTACGAATCTCATATTCCACCTCATAATAATTCAACTATCTCAACTTTATAATACATTCTTTCAAATAGGGTTCACTTTAGGTGAACACTTTAAAGGATCATTTAATTTCCAAGTTTTCGAAACAGAAGTATGTATCGACGAATCAGTCATACATGAGGATGCATTTCACTTAATCAACACACATTCAATAGAATCATGTATTCAATAAATCCTATACAATATTACAATTCATGATACAAATGACTCCAAGTTAAGTAACCATAGGTCTACTTGCATAAAAACAAAAATATCTACTTACGCAGGCTTATCAGTAGCATAAAATTCTAAGCATCACAACGTGGTCCTTCTTTACCTATTACACCTAAGAAAATACACACAAATGACAAGTCAACTACGGATCGATAGTAAATTCTTATACGTTTTCACTATCGTGTTTCCAAGCTTATTCCAATTGTATCTTATTTGATTTTAATAAACTTTATATCGATCGTACGTTATTATAACGTTATAATTAACTCAAACAAACCCTAAATCTAAATTAAAATTCCTTATATTCCTCATTTTCCAAGCTATTAGCATTCATTATGTACCTAAAAATACTAATCCCTTACATATTTAACAAATATCCTGTCACTACTAATTATTATATCATATATTAGGCTATTGTATAGGTTTATAATATGAAAATAAATAATAAATAGTATATGAGCTCGATTAATTTCATAAAAAATCCTATAGACTCAAAAAAATATATAGTTTAATTATTGACCATGAATTGCTCTAAACTAGCTATTATTTATTTTTACGAAAATAACAATTTTAGCTCAAAATTAGTGAACATTAAGCAAATAAGTGAATTTAATTGTAAGATAAAATTCAAGTGTTCCAAATATCATTATAAACTTCTAGAAATCATAATACATAGGGTTCATGCTTTGATTTTGTTAAAAACTAATTAATTCGATAAAACAACAAAATTGTAAATTTTATTTAAAATAATTAAATAAATAGTAAACATACTTATTTTAAAAAATTCTTGTTACTAAAATTAAATACATATATTAAGTATATTATGTACAAAATTTTAGCTTAAAAGGACATTATTTAATATTTCTAAAATTTAATCTAATTTTTGTCCAAACAAAGTCATTTCCCAAGCACCCTATATTTATACTAATTATTTAATTAAAATAAAATTACTACATTAATCTACACATAAATTAACTCAAGAAAACTAAGTTTCATAATTAACTAACTTGATTTTCTATTTTTAGAAAATTAAGAAACTTTCGGCCAAAAATTTAGTTCACTTAAACTAGCCACCTACAACTAACCAACCTTGTCAAAACACCTCCCCTGGTGGTCTTTTCTTGGAACATAAATGGCTACCATAGCAAAACTTCTACAACCCTTTGAACTAACCTAGATTAGATCCGTGCTCTGTTTTTATTCTATTTTTCTTTTTTTTTTTCTAAATTTTCTTAAGCTATTTTCTTATGTTTGTAAATTTCCAAAATGTTTTTTTTTTATGTGTTCATATCCTATTTATAATTTTCAAATGGATTAGATTTATTAAAAATTAGACATGTGGCATACACACGTTTTTTTTTTTGTTTGTTTTTCCAAGCTTAAGGTATCAATTTCTTATTAATTTGATGATGACTCATGTTTTCCAACTTGTCTCATGCTATTACCTAGGTTTGATGACTCATCCATTCATTTTTTTTTAATTAATTTTCTATTATTTTATGTTAATTTCCCTTATTTTGATAATTTATTATTAATATATATATGTATTTAATACTTATAATGTATATCACATGTAAATATATGTATATTATATATAATTCAACTTCATTTATTATTCTTATAAGTTAAATAACTTGTCTCTAATATCTTACTATATCTAAAAACTTGAATTTTATGTTTTCAATATTTATTGATAAATTGATTTTTTTTTCTTAAATTAATCTTTTTACATTGCTTATTTCAAGAAATTGACTTTACTTGAATTCTTATATCTAACTTTTCTAACTTGACCATAAAGCTTGAACTAAAACGGATGACATAACCTAGCGCCCCAAATTTAAGGACTCGGATCCTAAGGTAATCGTATAGACTTAAAATCTTAGGGTATTACAGTTATCCCTCCACAAGCACCTTAAAAACTTTCTAAAAGGAAAAATGAATCATGTTCTTAAGACGACTAAGTATTACTACTTGCAAACAAAGTCCTCTCAAAAGGAGGTCATTACTATTTAAGAAAAGGTTAACTTCTAATGCAAGAAAGATTTTTTTTAAAAAAAGAAAAGAAAAGTTTAAGAGGAGTACCCTAACCAAAGAGAAAAATGGCACAAAAAACATCTAAAGATGGTCACATTAGCTATCCAAGATGAGTAAGCGATAGTAGGAATCAAATGTAAAAGGTTAATCACATGACAATAATCTTTGAGCCAGATATATTCTCTTAAGCCCAAACCTATTAGTTAACTAATATCCTTTCAAGCTTAGACCTATCAAGATACCCTCTTAAGCCTAGACCTAGTAGTCAACCAGTACCTTCCTAAGCCTAGACCCATCAATTAGCCAACACCTTCCTAAGCCTAGATCAGTTAGTTAAATGTTACCCTCTTAAGCCCAAATCCTTAGTAGGTTAGCATCATTTTAAGCTCAAATCCATCAGTTGGTTAACACCCTCTTAAGCTCAGACCCGTCAATTAGCCAGTACCCTCTCAAGCCCAAACCCATTAGTAGATAGGCATCCTGTTAAGCTTAGACCTAATAGTTAGTTGGCACTCTCTTAAGCCCAAACCTTGGTTAGCACCTTCTTGAGCCTATACCCATTAATTAGCTGGCACCCTCTTAAGCCCAAACCCATCAATTGGTTAGCATCGTTCTAAGCCTAAATCTATCAGTTAGTTAACACCCTTTTAAGCTCAAACCTATTAGTAAGCTAACATCCATTAGTAGGCTAACATCTCAACCCATAAAGGAAAAAAAAAAAAAAAAGGTAGTCCTTTTGTCTTTGTAGGAAAGTTATCACCAAACTTCCCTACAAAAAAGGTTAATTGTAGACACCCCATTTTTACCTAAAGGAAAATAATAGAAAAAAAATCAAGAAATAATTTTTAAAAAGAGAGAGATATAGAGAGAGAAAGAAATAATAAAAGAAAAAAGAAAAAGAAGAAAAGAAGAAAAGAAAAGAAAAAAATTGTAATGTAGCATGATACATGGCTACCACTTATCCCCATTAGCTAATTAGCTAGCACCATGGCTATGAATATGTGCACCAACGTAGGGCACGTAAGGCACCTAGCACTCTTTCCCCTTCCTCTTCTTTTCTTTACTTGGTTGAACTCAACAAACATAAGGAATAAAAATGGAAATTTAAGAAGCCATTAGAATATCTTATAAAATCTACTTAGTTTGATTGGATTTCTTACATCTAAATATTAGGGGGAAAAATGAAATGAAAGGGGCAACTAAAGCATTTTGTTTTAAAAGTTTCAAAATTTTCAAAAAATAGTAAAAGAAACTTGCCCAATGGACAAAATTAATGAAGGAAGCCTTTTAATAAACTAGTGCAGCACACCTTGGGAAAAATAGAAAATTAAATCTCCCAAAGCCAACCCGCTAGGAAATTAATATTTAGAATGGGTAACAAGATAAAGAAGAATGATTCTAACTATTTATTTAATAAGATTGTATCTAATGTATACTAAAATCAAGTAAAAATGGAAAAAATAGAAAAACAAAATGAATTTTTATTATATAAAATAATTTAATCTCCCTATACAAAAAGAATGTTTCTTGACTATTAAGCATAAGTCCACACTATAAATAGGACCCTTTATTACTTATTCTAATATAAAATTGCAAGAATTATTAAGTAAATTAAGGGAATTCCCGACATTCTCAATCTAGGAGCTAGTTTAGGGTTTTGCTAGAATATTTGAATTTCTTTAGAGAAACTAAAGGGGTAGAGCATGAGTTCTTCTAAAATTGGTTGACAACTTTCGAATATTGGAAAGTTAAGAGTTAAGAACCACCACCATCTTAGTAACCACTTGAATTGGCCTCTAGTTCATTACTACACAAGGTAAGTTTTCAAAACCTTGATTGTTGTTGAGTGCTCTTGTGTTCTTGATAAATCTAAGAAGCATGATATGTGTATATAATTCTTGTAACCTCAATGTATTCATTAAAATAGATGATTTTATGTAAAACTTATGCAATTATTGTTATAATTCTCATTTTTATATTATGCTGCTCATATGAAAATCCATAATTTGATGTTAAATGTGTAAAAATAAAAGATAAGTGTTTGTTCTTATTAGAATATTGAGTTTTAAACAAAAAAAAAATTTATCTTCTTAACATAGCCGGCTTGATGAATAAATTGTAAAATATTTATTACAATCCATGTTTGTATAATATGAAAATCAATGGTTTGTAGATTATTATGGGATATGTAAAGGTAAGTGTTTGTTCAAAGATATTCAATTTTTGTGATGTGTTTGATTCAAAAGTATCCTTAAAAAATAATAATAACAAAGTTGTTTTTCATAAGTAATTTGGATTGGAAACACATGCCATGATAATTTGTCGTACAATATTTGAATTTTACCTAGACATGTTTGATATTATTTCTTGGATAATTTGTATGATTGTAATAAAATTTAGTTGTATACATTGTAGTTTCTATGTACTAAGTCTCTTTTTGAAATAAAAAGAAGGGCTTTCATTGGAAAATGTTTTGTCACCTTAGAAAATTTTTTTTGGTAAAATAAAAAATCTAATTGATGTACTTTGAGAAATTAGAGATTTCCTAGGTTTTCTAAAAGCTGGACAAAATAAAAAGATTTTCTTAAATTGAATTAACATGTAAATATTTAAAGTGAAATATTTTGTAAATAATATTGATCAACCACTTAAAGTTTTTATAAAAATATCTTTAAAACTATGTAGGCCTAATCTCAACTAGCAAGTACGTAAGCACTTTAAGCAATTCTTAAAAATACAAAAAAAAAAAAAATTTCCTGTGAATGTGTTTTTTTTTTTTAATTTTGAAAAAAAAAATTAAATGCACTCTTACTTATTTATATATCCTTTATGGCAAACCTATCGGGTTTTAATAAGTTACCCCCAAGCCCCTTCTCTTTGGTTTCCTTTTTCTAAATTTCTTTTTAGAGAAACACCTAGACCAATATTTGAAATTAAGACCTATCTTAATAGAAATTAAACTCTGACTATATCCAAGCCAAGGCTGACCTATTCTAAGCTAAGGTTGAGCAAGTACTAGAAGGACGAGCGGAATAAAAGGATCCACTTAACATTAAGTTTGCCATTTGTCAAGAAGCTAAGAGACTACATAACCTAACACTCAAGACTAGAAAACTATTCGGCATGGCACGGAGGGACTAGTATCAACTAATTCTAGAACTCGACAATTATGGGCCTACCTTTCTAGTGTCTCGATTAAGCGATGCAAGACTTTAAGGACTCTTTCCCAAATCCGAACATCCAATTGCCGACCTCACCCAGTTCGGATCCTACTCTTTCTAGGACATGCTAAATGACTGCATGCTGACTTCCCCTATAAAATGCACAGTTTATAGCCTTATACATGTTTGTCTTTAGTTTATTTATGAGCCCAATTCTTTAGGGTTTAAGGCCTTGTACATTATTTATAATTTTGCTACTAAGGTTTAGGACTTGCCATAAATAGTAACTTTTGTAATTAGCAAAAGATCAGATAAGGAAGACAATCATTAGAGAAGTAAATACACTTGAAAGTTTCCTCTTTCAAGCAAGGTTATTCTTAAGCTCTTAGAGCTTGCTTTGCTGGATTATTAAGTATTGATTAGACTCTTTAATATTTCCCATGTTCATATCAATCTTGTTCTTAAGATTGTAGTGAACCCTTCATTCAAGTGAGTTAGTGAGTCGCATCTAACCTCTCATTTGAAACCTCAAGCAACATTTAGTGTTTGTAAGTCGTATTGAACCCTATTTCGAGCTCAACCTCTGATTGTGTTTATATCTTAGTGTGTGATATCCAACACATTTACTGTCAAAACTCCTGTTTTACTCCTTATTCTTCATACTCCTCTTGAACTCCAAATACCCATTCTTGGTTCGAGACCTGCTATCGTATCATATCTACCTATGGGCTTTAATTTCACTCTTTTTCTTGACTCAATCAAGTGGTGACTCCATATTTAAAAAAAAAAAAATCTTTTTTTTCAAAATTAAGCTTTTTCCTAATCTTGTCAAGGAACTTATACTATGTAAGCTAAGCTTAGTATAAGTTAAATTAAGAATAAGGGGAAATTTTTAACTCGACACAAGATCTAACCAAGACTAGGCTAAAATAAAGTTTTGCCAAGCATCCAAGTTGTTAATATAAGCTATTAGCTTAATATGACAGGCAACTAGCTAAGTCGAGCAACATTAGCCGAACTCTTCATTGAATTTACAATGTAAGCTCTAAAGATGCAACAGGTTAAAGGCTATCCATTATAAAAGCTAGAGCCTAAATATTTCAAGCAATTCTTAAGTCTGAGCAACTATCTAAATGCCAATCTAAGATGGCCATAAATGAACTAAGCAAGACCAAATGGATCCGAGCCCCTTTGTAATGCTGAGGTGAAGCATCTCTTAGAGCTCAATCTTAAGCATAAGTAACTAAAATTCATGATCTTCACAATAACAACCCTTACCATGTTAAGCTCTACCCATAAACAACAACAGCAAAAGATTGTGCCAAGAGCACTTCAAGTTCAAGCCTTAAGCAACATCAAATATGGTCAAGGGAATAAAGATCATGCTAAGTTACTCTCCAACTACACAAGAAATACGAGCAATAGCTAAATAAAAGTACATGAACAAGCACCAAGTCCTAAGTTGCTATGTTCCATGATTGACTTCTTACTTGTATTAGATCTAATCTCAAGCATGCCTTTAAGATGCATAAACTAAGCTTTTGTAATCGACCAAAATGGGAAACGAGCTAAACTAAGCACTTTCTTAGATCCATTAAGCTTCTATCGAGGAGAGAATAATAGATTCTTCATGTAACCCAAGCTACACACCAACAGCAAGCTGGATTGAGCTATTCTTTCACTAATCTAAGCTTGACTACATATCCATGGAGCTAACCTTAAACAACAAAGCAAAGCTAAAAATCTAAGCTACATCATGAGTTAAAATTAACATGACAATGTTTCTTCTTCAAATCGAAACAGCAGTTGCTCTCCTTACTTCAAAGTCAATCAAGCACAACTTATGAATCTAAGCCAAGTCCTTTCTCCTTTTCATAATCATAGGTTCTTTTTACTACATTTTCTTATTTATTATCAGGAATTTGAGCTATATATATGTACACATATTGAACTCATAGCAACAATACTACTTTAGCTACCCATTCCACTCACAGTCAATGAATTTATGATAGGGCTCCTTCAAACTCTCTATCCACTTGCTAAACAAAACTAGACACACATTATGATCCCCATTCTCTAAGATAGCCATATACAAGAGAACATATACAGGTGTTACATTATAATACAAACCTTAGGAGCCTCATCATTGTTAACTCCTCGACAACAAAAGTTAGGGCAAGAGGTGCTAGAACAACAATTGAATAGCAATACATTCCAATTACGAGATGCCAATCCTAGCTAAGTACTCCTACTCTCTCTTTTCAATTGTTACGAATTCTCTTTCCTACGCTTTTTTTTCATGAAGATGGTCTTGACAATCCTTTTCTTTGAAAACTTGATATTTTATTTTTTGAAATTGCTAAGTAAAACATGAAGGAAAGAACTAATAAGAGACCTATTTAGGCTAAGTTTGGTTGAACACTAGCAAGTAAGTGCACCTAGTCAAATTATATTATAGTTAAAATGAACGTGAGTCCAAGTGTCAATCCTATAAGGAAACAGTATGTAAAAACCTAATTACTAGCACTTTCCTAAAATATCCAATTACCTAACTTATCAATCTAAAGATGATTGTAATTAACTAAGAAATATGAATAAGATGTGATGACTTAAGAACAATAAAATAAATGGAAACAATAACAAAACTGGATAAACTAAACTAACTAACAAGCATAAATAAACATGAATTAATTGAAATAAAGAAAGCATTTTCTTTAGTGAATAGTTATTATTTACTTCGTAGTTCCGTATAACCTTTCAACCTCAATTATTCCTCAGACTATAGATATTCCTAATCTTATTCTTATGGAAATTGAATTCTAAATTATCTACACTCACATCTCTAGCTAATTCTTAATCCAAACACTCTCTCTATTTGCATTGCTGCTAAATAGAGCATCTCAGGATTGCATGAAGTACCTAGATCTCGCTATTAGGTTTCTCTAATCTAGAGATATCCAATACCTAATCTCTTAATGCATTGAAACTCTTCTAATTGCATTTGTCTGTTTATTATAGGCCTCACGACTCTACAATAAACTCAGATATCTAATTATTAATCACGGTAAATACTAAAGGAAGACATTGTATTCTACATAATAACACCATCAAGGAATAATATCATAGATAAAAAGATAAGTGTTGCAAAAAGAACTAGATTTTAATAATATTCACTAAGAATAATTTAACATAATAACAACATAAAAGAAAAGGAAATAAAATTGAACAGCCCTATGAGCCCCTAAATTCATATTAGGATAACCATACTTAGATTTAAGGCCTTTAAGAAAAAATTATTCAAATTTAGAAAAGTTAGTTGAGATAACCCAATAAATTTAGATTATAAAAATAATAACCCAAAACCCCAATTTTAGCCTTAAAAATGTAATTATATGATATAGCGTAAAACCCATTAGAAACTCATCGAAACTTCTAAAACCGAGTTGAAAATGCAACGAGAACTTAAAAATAAGTTATTTGAGCTATAAAAGGAAATAATATGGCATAATATACTATATAAATATACATATATTTTTATGAATATAACTAATATATATAATAATTATACACGTAAATTAACCCAAAAACTTAAAATTTTATTAAATAAGCAATAAATTCTCAAAATTAATTAGAAAATATATCTTAAAAATAAAAGACATGAAGGAAACATAAATATATTAGTATAATTATACATTATATGCATCAAATATATAGGATATATACACATATTAATAAAATAAATAAATATTGATATGATATACAAGAAATATTAGTAAATAACTTTAAAAAACATTTGTAAACCTAACCAAATTGATTACAAATTGCTGGAAAATAGGCGTAGCAACTCCATGTCTTCTCCATGCTAAATCAAAAGGTGAAATTAAAGGGAAAACAACACATTATGCTTAAATATTTGAGAAAGAATTGAAAGAAAAATGAAAAAAAGAAGAGAAAAAGTCAACTACCCAATTCAGTATAAATAAGCCTTCCTACTTAATATCAAACATTTAGTAACCTAGCACACCCAAAGAAAAATCAAGGAAAATTATTACAAATTAGGAAAAATTAAATCAAAAATTGAGTAGCATACTAAGATAGTGCAGTTCCCAAAGCAATTGATGACCTATTATTGAACCCCGCCTACCACAACCAGCCTACGCCACGTGCCGTCTATTTGACAACCCCACACTAACCAACAATGGCTAAAGCTCTAATGAACATACAGTTCGAATTTCTACCTATTTTTTCCTTAATTTCTAAAAATATTAAATCAATTATAAAAATTCTATAAAATTTTATATTTAAGTTATTTTAGATATAATTTCATGTTATGATTTTATTTTTGTAAAATTATGAATATTTTATATACTTGCTTAATAAAATTATTGACCATCCGAAATTTCAAATCTAAAATAAATATATTAAATAATGTTTTTTTGAGTTAAATTTTTCTTTTTAGAATACATGTTATATCTAGTTAATTGTTATGTAGCTTGATTTTGAATTCATGTATGTTTAATATTTATTATTTTTTTTTACCATAAAAATAACTAAGAATAGGGCAAATTATTAGATAAATTGATTTTTGTCAAATTAATTTATGCAACTGATATCCAAAAACTTTTGTAGATATATAATAATTTTAGGAAATTTTATAATAATTTTGTATAAAAACGACAATATTTGTTTAATTAAACGCAAATTAAGGGTAAAAACATAATTTTAAAAATATAGGCAATAAACCTGACAGCTTGAAACTACTTACTGAATGAATTCCCTATATTTTTATGAGTCTATGAAAATTTTTGTGAAATTATTTAGTGAGTCGAGCTATTTATTGTTAATTTTAGTAGTTAAAGAGCTTATTTTACCAACTAGTGTACATTTTTAGCAATATTAGGCTAAATTACGATAAATATTTCAATAAATCCTCTACATATCCCTACTTATCAAATCTGATTATGATGATTTTTTATCATATTTTGTAATGTTATATAACCTAAACTTCGGTTACGTGTGTTAGGGGTAGAAATTACATATGTTACTATGGTATTTTAGGAGAATTATATAAAATATAGCTTATTTATATAACATAAATATAATATGATAATGATTGTGATAGGGACATATAAGTATATCAGAAATTAAAAATACCCTTTAGAAGTTATTTCTTAAGATAGAACCCATAGTACGTATCGTCAAGTCTAAATGAATCCAATAACATTATTTTTACTAAATGTCACGGTTTATATCTCAACTTTATTACTTTTTACAATTATATACCTGAAATTTCAACTTGTCTAATTATATACTCAATTGAAAATTTAGTTATCACGATTTACACCTTAATTAACTCCAATTCATATTATTAGTCCAATTAGCACGATTTACCAAAGAAGTGGCCACCCATTACCTAAGGGGTTGATGCAACCCCATAGGGTTGTAGACATCCACAAATGACTACTAGTAGATGGTACGACCTATATTTTTGAAGTGGGTCACAACTCATAATTTCACAAGAGGTGGTAGGCAACCTCTTATGAGAGGCTAGGTAAGCCCCTTAAGGCTATAAGTAGCCATTCCAGTAGTTAATCATGCTAAATAGACTAACGATATAAATTAGAGTTAACTAAGGTATAGATTGTGACAACTAAATCTTCAATTGGGTATACAATTATATAAGTTGAAACTTTAAGTGTAGAATTACAAAAAATGGTAAAGTTGAGGAGTAAATCATAACATTGACCCATATATATCTAAATAAAACTATTTTCCCCCATATAATAAGAATAATATACTTTAAATATATATATATTTATGTATATATATTCATAATGATATAAAGAGTAAATAAAACCCTAAAGTTTTCGTAACTCTTACGAAAACTAAACTTAGGTATTGGTATATCCATAGGGTCTCCTAATGAACAGAGTATCAATAGTACAAGCTTTCCACAGTAGCGTCAATATAGGTAAGTTAAGATTGTAGGTTTACCGCTTGTTGAGATACTATATCAGAGTATTTGAAGGCTTAAGAGTGCTTTGATTGTGGTTATAAATTAGTTGTCTATATACATGCTACGTGTGTGATTGGTATTCTATTTATGACAAGAGTTGAACTCCTTGGCGTACTAATCTACATGATTTCATAATAATATTTTGTGTGAACTTGTTTGGCTACCCTTAAATGGAATTAATAGTGATCTAATAGCTAACATAGTAGACGATTAAGAGTATCAAACCAAATAATGACTCCCTTCAATAAGGATAATTTAAATGGTCATTTATCTATCCTCAGTCAAACTAAGTGACAAGCAAGAAGGTTGCGGCAAGGGCAAAGGTCGTAGTTCAAAGGTAGTCATGGGAGGAGGGTGTTCTTCATTGCATAAGCCCAAGTTTGGTCTAATTTGAGTCACAGTAAACTCTTCAATCCAAGTTAGAGCAGATATAATTTCTCTAACCTTACAATGGATCAAATAACATTATGTGATGTTTTAAGGAATTGATTGTATTGCATTTCATTATAATTTAGCCTTATTTGTGATTATACGGTACTATTCTATCCCCATCCCACTTACTAAGCTAGTTGTACTCACATTCCTGTAGATTCTTTTTCAGGTGATGAGTGAAAGTTCAAGATGTACAAATATCACCACCCCCAAGTTAATGCACAGTTGGTTGGGAAAATGAGAAAAGGAGAATCTATTAAATCTAGGCCTTCAAATTGTCTTTTTGGTTTTGAGGAAACTAGTTAGAAATCCCTATGACACCCACTAGTTCCATATATGACTGTAAATAAACTTCAAGACTCGTAGTTTTTGTAAACTCTTAATGTAAATTATAACTCTATATGTGAAATGCTTATATAAGTATTGTTATATTATCGAATAATAAGTCATCTTGAATAGGTATTATGAAAAGCTATACCATTGGTTTGATTATTGATAAATGTCGGAGCTGGTTAAGTCATGTACGCCTTACGTAAACTATATCTACGATGGCAGCTATGTGGTCAACTTCCATCTTAGGTTAGTTTACACGATGGGACCATTATAACTTTTCCTGTTCGGAGCATGGCAAGCCCCTAATAATAACCTAGACTATAATCTTATTCTAAGGGGGCTCTCTCTAAAAACACTAGCCTAAGGATCTATTTATAAAAATGTAGGGTTAAGTTTACAAAGAGAGACTTAAGAACATAAAAGATAAATTGAATATTACATGTCCTGAAATTGTATATTGCTTCAAAAGTAAGAGATTCCAATGTCATATCACGACCATGCCCTAGGTATACGGCCTTAATAGGTGGCTATGTACTTATTCTTCACACAAAAACTTGAAATTTGAAGAAATATAATTAGAGAAGAACAGGTGTAGGGACCACAGCCGTAGACCCTAGCTGTGGTCCCTCCTATACTTCTTTTCTTACTCAGTTCTTGTCTAGACTTTCTCCGCTTTATTCCAAGATTAATGATTTTTCTCTGAATTAGTTCAAAAATAGTTAAAAATCTTCAAAACTTCATACAGTGCTCCATAAGCCTCTAAAAATGAAGTTTAAACAAATTAAGCTCAAAATAAGATAGAATTGATAAAAATAAAGTTGAATTTGGCTCAAAATTACTATAGAATATATATTATATTTTTGTGTTATCATAAGTTGATCTCCATCTTAACAATACAAATGTCAACTCCGTAACCTTGCTAGGCATCCTCGTTCGTACAAGGTATTCCCAAACTGAAGGTTGATTGCTTAGCCCCTTGAACATTCTCGTTTCATAAGATACACTTACCTTGAAGGTCAATTCCTCAACCTCGTAAGCATCCTCATTCTCATGAAGTACTCCTAAACTGAGGGTTGATTACTCAACTCCATAGGCATTATCGTTTTCATGAGATACCCCCAACCTAAAGGTCGATTCCTTAACCCCACAGGCATCATTATCTTCATGAGGCACCCCGACTGGAGGGTTGACTTCTTAACCCTATGGTCATTCTCATTTTCATCAGATGCCCCCAACCTAAAGGTCAATTCCTCAACCATACAAGCATCTTCATCTTCACAAGGTACCCCCAACCTGAGGGTTGACTTCTTAACCTCATATGCATCCTCATTCTCATGAGGTACTCCAAAACATAAGGTTTACTCCTTAACCCTAATACAACATGGGAATCTTGGGTATACCTCTAATGAGGGCTTATCGTAGCATGGATGAGTCCTTCGAGAAATATCAAAGAAAAGTAGGTAAGTTTTTATGGATTTCAAATAGGAGATTAGGCTAACATGCTCTACTTAGCAAATATGACGTACCACTCAAACATTCATAGCTAATGCCTTATTGAATGTGACTCATCGATATAAGACAAAAGGTCACTCGCTGCATAACCTTACTTAAGGGTTAGTCTAGGTTAAAAGGGTTAAGGTAATCTCAATAAAGGAAGAAAACTCAGATAATTTCATTAGATAACAAAATGGTAGAATCTCCTTAAATATTCTATCATAAGGGTTTATACCCATACACACTAAGGTTACATAAAGTATTAGAATTTACTAAGAAGGGAAAAAACTATATACATTTGATGGTACAAAGGGAAAAAGGATAAATCTGTAATCTTCTTAGAAAGAGAATTTTAGGTTGTTAGGAGGCATGCTGTAAGTAGTGGGCCATGTGGTGCTTAATGGATAGTCAAAAGATTCGACACATAGCAAACTCTGATGTGAGAAGATAAGGCTAGTAGCTCTTAAGCTTGGACATAGCTTAGCATCATAGTGTTGATGACCTAATGGAAAGTAAGAGGTATACTAGGTCGATAGGTTAGCTCGGCACTCATTGGTCAATACAATCTATTCTGCATCTTGAGAGTAGATAAGAATGCTCTTGGAATGGCTTAGCTACAAGAATGGTCTCCTTGGCATAACAAGTTTCCCTTACCTAGAGTTGGATAATGGCTGAGCATTCGACGAACCATATTAACCAAGCCTTTTGCTTTAGAGTAGATGATCGGTCTTGTAAGTTGAGTCCCATCATTCTATTTATGTTGTTTAGGATTTGGGATCAAATCCTTAGTGTTGTCAAATGATTTTGGGGTTAGAGTTTGTTCCTGTAATGATAAAAAGAACTAAGTGGTACCAGGGCTAGTCTGGTGTAACTACTCTAATGCCTAAGTCAATAAGCATTTTATAGAGAAGTAGAGTGATTGAGTATTGAGTTTAAGGAGTACAGAGAGTTCTTACAATGCTTTGTCTTATTATTTATAAGTGAATGTCTAATGTCTAAAATAGTAATTGATCATTGGTAATGGGTCATATGGAGATCTCATAATCAAATACATGCCTGAAATATAGGAATAGTAAGTGATTATGTAATGAGATCATACTAGATCATAACCGTTCATGCCACTTTCCTAAGTTCAAACCAAATGTATTAACAAGTTAGGTTTTAAAGCCCATCAAATAGGCCTTAGTTGACATCAACCAAAGACCAAGTCACTCGGGCTCTCATCAAACGAATTGTATCATAAGGTGAAAATCGACCATCAACATTTGCACCCCCCCCCCTCCCCCAACTCTCATAGTTAAGAACTTGACCATAGGAGTAAATAAAGCTCAATGCTCAGTTCGTGTAATTGGAATGTAAAGATTGACATGATTTTTTCAAATGGTAAGTGATGTGGAAGATTTTATTTTCATTTTGAACACGATGGATCGTATCCTAAGAGAAACGTCGTAACCTTTTAATTTTCCCCCCTATTCACTCTTTTATGGTAGCACACACGGCAGCTATCATCTTAGCCATTATTACACTACATGAGCTAATAAATGTCAATAACACAATAACCATTAGATCTTTGATTCATAATACGTATCATTAATCCACACTTAACCATCAAATTAGTTCATCATTCCCATCAGAAGTGTATTAGGTTTATGAGCAAAAATCATTCACATACAAAGGATTTTTCATCCGGATAGAAGAGTTCTTCACTCTAATTCTTATCCATATTCACAAGTTCTCATTTTCTTTTGACGTCTCATCTCATCTTCTTATTCCATAAGTTTGTTATTTTTTCATATAGCTTCAATCAAATATGGTTTGGAGCATTATTCGTCAACTTGTACTTTTAGATTCTAAGGCAACTGAGACTAAAGCTACTTCACCCCCCCTCCCCCCCAAAAACAAGGAATGATTTAGCGTATTCCTCAAGTAGCTCAGCAGATAGCACAATGGAGCAATGGGAAAAACTCACTCGCATTAATGCTCTTCTAGTGAATAATTATCTAAATGATAAGGAAGGAAGGTTTATCGCCAAGTACTTGTATAACAATGTAGTTTATTTCACCGATTCGTTAGATATAATGGCGAATGGTGCTATTAAAATGATAGTTTCAAAGTATAACAAATATTAGCAAGATCTTCCTAAGGCATGAAATCTGCATAGGCTAAGGGAAGAGGAGAGGGTATTTTTTCCTAAGGAGCATAAGTTTCACATATACTTGAAATACCTTCATTTTGGACTGCACTTCCCATTTTTGGTTCATTAAAAAATTCTTTAATTGCTTTTAGGTTACACCAAGTATGTTTTCACCGAATACTTATTGACTTCTCATAGTGTTCAAGATAATCTGTGAGGAAGTTGAGGTTAGGGCTACACTCGAGTTATTCAAGTATTTTTTTTCACAATAAGAAGGCACTCGATGGTTGGTATTTTGCAATTGCTCAGCATGGTCACAAATTTATGGATGTGTTGAAGTCCAAAATCCGTAACTGGCATAACAAGTTTGTTTCTATTGCATCGGATGAAGATCTTGATTTTTGGATCTATTGGATCGAGCTTAATCATACCAAAGATATTAAGCTAATGTTAAATGATGCTGCTACCGCTAAAAAGATATAAGAAAGAAGGAAGAACAAAATGTTCTTTTAGAATGCTGAGAGGATAATACAGCGATACAAGAATGAGGACCCAATCTTTTTTGAGAAAGAAGCTAGTGCTAAAGCAATTGCAATACCGAGTAAAGCTACAAGAGGAAAGTTGTTCTCGTGACTCTAGGGGGAGAATAGTTGCCTTTGAGCTTCACTCAATATGGATCTCATAAGTCATTGATTTTCCTTTCTTTCATTTTTAATATTGCTATCGTTTATTGCATATATGGATGTAGGCAATGTTAATCCCACCAAGCTGTTGACACAAGCAAAGGCCAAAAAATTGAAGCTCAACAAACATAAAGGCACCAAAAGAACCTGTCACTCAACCAGTTGTATCGAAAAAGATCACATAAGAAAAAGCCATGAAACAGACTCCTATTGCAAAAAGGGTTACTCATCATGCCATGAAATCAGCGACAATAGCAACACTAAGGTCATTCCTTAAGGGATAGCTAAAGGCCCATCAAGCCAGATGAACAATGAGCCAGGCTTATGAAAAGGAGTGGGAAAGAGCCTACCAGTCAGCCTCCATCCAAGAAATCCAAAACTTTAGATGAAAGGATGAAGGATGCTATGAGGAACAAGGCTCTTAGCATCAGTAGTGCTAAGTTCATCATTAACCATGAGGTGAGCGAGTACTTTATTTTGTGTTAAAGCGAGAACATCTTACACAATGACTCGGCCCTAGGTAAAAGGACTAAATCCCTAACCCTGATGGAAGGAGTCATTCTTCTTAGGGATAGGGAGATTACGACAAAAGATGTCGACAAAGTGGGCGGTTGTAATAAAAGGCATATTATCACTAAGATGTACGATGTAAGTACCAATCACCTTTTTTCTTACAACACATGTTTTGTTGCTAACATAATCTCATTCGCATGAAGATTAGTAACCATGTTCTGATGGCTCTGGATGAAGCTAGCAAGGACATGAAGAAGGTAATATTTACATATTGTTGCTCTGTTGATAATCAAATGACTTATTTAATGATAATAACATCAACAGTGGTGACAAAGAAGTCATCAAAGAGGTAGAGACTAAGGTTTATAGTTAAGGTAACAATGATGAAGCCGATATTCAAGCTCCTATTGAGGATGAGGAAAGAACATCTAAGGACACCCCCTACATTCACAAGGAAACATCCACTTGCTCCAAAACCTCTAGTACAAGAAAAGAAACAAGCTCTTAGAGGGTCTCATCTTCTTCTGATCAAGACAATACTTCGACCCAATAAAAAAAAACAATAATGCCTTAGATTGTTGGAATTTTGTTAATTTGTACTTTGTTTATGTTATATGGACCAAATATGATCAAGATGCCAATCATTTTTTGTAATGTGATGTTTAGCCTTCAAGTATTTTGTTGCTAATATGTTTCATTTCATGCTTAAATTACTAGTCTTCAACACTTTTTATTTCACACGTAAATTGTTAATTTTTAGTACGTTTTATTTTATGCATAAATTGCTAGTTTTTAGTACATTTCATTTCACGCGCAAATTGCTTGGTGTCTTTTCAAAGACAATCTTCGTTATTCACATAGGACGTGAACTCGTATGTCTCCCTTTAAGCTATGAGATTACCTTTTACCATAAATAATAGGGTACGTTTTTTTTTACTTCTCGGCTTATTTTAAATAATAATTGATACTATAAGCGAATAATGATAAAGTTTGCTAACCATTAGAGGCTTGAACTCATTAAATATTACTTTGTTTGCTATATAGCGAGAATTTATTAATCCATTAATCATAAAATGTTCAAGGATGGAGAATACAAGAAATTAAAAACACAATCTTGAAAAGAAATTTTCATTATCGGAAAAAGACATAGTTATCATCTTACAAAGTTTAGAGTAGAAATAAACCATAGCATCAAAGTAACTAAGTAAAATAAAGCTTCTAATTCTTAGCATTCCATGCTTAAGGGATGATTGTGCCATCCAACCTTTCTAGTCGATAAGCCTCCTCGCCTACCACTTCTTAGATCCTAACAAGATCCTCCTAGTTTGCACCAGGTTTCCCTTGTTTATCTAACATGCCGATTGCCTCTAACTTTCCACAAACCAAATCGCCAAGCCAAAAGACCTTATGTTTCATATTTTGATTGTAATGCCTGGCTACTCTATGCTGATATGTAGTAACTCTTGCCCCTGCAACATCTCTTATCTCTTTAATCATATTTAAATTGGTTGTAAGACTGACTTGATATCAAAGTTCTGCATATAAAGATTGGCAAGATCCAATTCAATCGACAGTATGGCTTCCACCCCGAATGCTAACTTGAAGCGTGTCTCTCCTATAGGTGGTCCTGTACTGCACAAAATAATTGGCAATTCATCAACCCATTTACCCTTAACTTGGTTAACTTTCCTCCTAAAACTATGCAAGATGATCTCATTAATTGCTTTCACTTGCCAATTGATCTGAGGATGAGCCACTAACATGTAATTCAATCGAATGTCATATGTTCTCACAAAATGCCCAAAATTTATCATTATCAAATTACATTCCATTATTAGTGATTATCATAAATGGAACCCTTAAACTTGATATGATATAGTTGAAAACAAAAGCTTTAACCTTCTATTTAGTACTAACCACTACTTCAACCTCCGCCCACTCTATAAAATAATATATTGCAACTATGACAAATTGTTGTTAGGTTGTAGACTTTGGAAATGGTCTAAGTATGTCCAATCCCAATTAGGCAAAGGGTCATAAACTAGGGATCTTATGTAGTTTAGGAGAAGGTGCATAGCTCAGCGCCTCATGTTTCTGGTATTGCAGACAGTACCAAATAGAGAATCTCACATCTTCTTTCATAGTCAGCCAATAATAGTCAAGTCGTAATACATAACTATATAGGGTTTAACCCTTCATACAATTGCTACAAATGCTACTATTTAATTCGGATAGTATTTGTTATGCATCCTTCGGAGGAAGCCAATGAAGATAAGGTTAAGAAATGTCACATTTGTACAATCAATCATCTTTTGGCATGTAGTTTGTAGCCTGATATATCAACTTCAATCCTCTTTCCTATCATCCAAAAGAACACCGTCCTTCAAATAGTCTATGATTGGGTCTATCTAAGACTTCTCCTTTGGGTAAGGAGCCAATTCACAACTCTACCCAATAGTTTGTAAGCTCTTATTGGGAAGATATTCAATGAAGAGCTTGTCACTCAAATCAAGAAGTGCCATACTGGCCAGTTTTGACAACTTGTCAACAGCAATGTTCCTACTTCTCGATATTTTCTCAATCGAAAAGGATAGAAACTCTTCCTTAAGCATTTGTATTATTAACAAGTACTTGCTCATCACTTCTTCTTTTGCCACGTAACTCCCTTTGACTTAATTCACCATGAGCTATGAGTAAAAAAAAAACTTCAACTTTTTCAGCACCTATTTCTTTTGCCAACTTCAATCCAGCTATTAAGGCTTCATACTTGGCTTCATTATTGCTAGTTGAAAACTCAAATTTCAAAGTGTAGTTAATTTTCACATTATGGGGGCCTTGTAAAGTGAAACCTACACCACATCCTTCTTTAGTAGAGGAGCTATGGACATATAGATTCCATATCAACTTCTCTGCCATCTCAATGCTATCCTCTTCACCAACAAACTCGACTACAAAATTTACCAACACTTAAGCTTTCAACATTGTTTTAGGTTTATACTGTACACCATAAGCACTTAGCTCTAGAGGATACTTCATCATTCTCCTTGAGGAGCCTGATCGTTGTAAGGCTTACCACAAAGGTTTATCAGTAAGGACAACAATTTGATATGCTTTGAAGTATGGCTTTAACTTTCTTACCAAAAGAACCACAACCAATATAAATTTCTCAATTTTTGTATATCAATGTTCTAGACCTTGTAAAACATGGCTTACATAATAAATCAACCAATACTCTCTGCCTTTAATACGAACCAAGACAAAGGAAAGTGTTCGGCTACTAATTGATAAATATAGATATAAATTTTCTTCCAAACATGGTGTCAAGAGTATTGGTGATGACACAAGAAACCCCTTCAACTCGTTGAACGTTCTTTCACAATTGTTCGTCTACCTAAAATCTTTCAGATTCTTTAAAATTTTGAAGAGTTCTACACATTTATCGGTACTTTTAGACACAAATCTATTTAGGGCGGCTATCCATGCAATCACCTCCTGAACTTCCTTAACAGTACAAGGAGACTTCATTTTCTAAATTACATCAATTTTCCTTAGGTTTGCTTCAATGTCATGCTAGGTAACCATATACCCTAAAAATTTTCTTGAAGTAGCACCAAAAACACATTTCTACTAATTTAGCTTCATATTGTATCTACTCAAAATGCTGAATGTCTCCTTAAGATCAACAAGATGCTAACTTTCTATCATGCTTTTCACTATCACATCGTCAACATATACTTTGAAATTACGATCAATTTGAGGCTTAAACATCTTGGTAACAAGTCACTGATAGGTGCACCAACATTTTTCAGCTCGAAGGGCATCACCGTATAACAATACATCCTAAAGTTCGTGACAAATGACTTGTGAACTTCATCTTCTTCATCCATTTTAATTTGATTGTACTTGAAAAATGAATCTATAAAATATAGCAAGGCATGTTTGATAGTTGATTCAACCATTTAATTTATTCTCAACAATGGGAAGTAATCTTTGAGACAAGCCTTATTCAAATCCGTAAAGTCTATACACATATGCCACTTACCATTAGACTTCTTAACTAACACATAGTTAGCTAACCAAGTCGAATAAGACTCTTTCTTAATGAACCTTACCTTAAGCAGCTTTTGGACTTCTTCTTCTATGGCTGCCTGCCATTTAGGAGCAAAATGCCTCTTCCTTTAATGAATAACCTTTGCATTAGGACCGATTTGAAGTTTGTGCATTATAACATCTCTAGGGATGCCTGGCATATCTAAGGGGGACCATGCAAAAACATCAGCATTATCTTGTAAAAAGTTTATCAAACTTTGGCAGATGTCTACTGGCAATGGTTTCCCTATCTTAGTTGTCTTCCTTGGATCATTTCATAGTATAATATCTTCCATCTCATCCTTAGCATTTTCTATGCCAATCGACTTTTGTTCTGGATAAGTTTCAACTTGAAGAATTTCTTCTTGGTATAGCACCCTTATATATAAAGATCTTGCTAACTATTGGTCCCCTTTACATACACCAACTCTAGTAGGAGTGGGAAATTTGGCCTTAAGATGCATAGTAGAAGGGACTATGTCGAATAAATGCCGACATGGCCAACTCATGATCATATTATATGGGGACCAACACTTGACAATAAGGAAGTTCATCTTATCTTCTGCAATATGTTCGTCATCTCCAATTTGGATAGGTAGAGAGAATACTCCATTGACCCAAATAGGTTGATTAGTGAAAGCATATAAATCAAAATCATAAGATCTTAATGCCACTTTGATTTTGGGCCTCATCTGATCAAAAGCATGTTGAGAAATGATATCTACTGAACTTCCGATGTCAACCAAAATCTTTTTTACCTCAAAGTTGGCAATTCTTGCACTAATTACAAGTGTGTCATCGTGGGGTCTTTGAATGCCCTTGAAATCCTCTTCTATGAAAGAAATTGAATTGTTGACTTTGACTTTCTTACCCTGCACATTACAAACATAAGGTATGGCGTTAATCGAGCTTAAAAAGCTAGACTATCCTAAAGCAGAAGGTCCACCAATTATAGTATTTATTATACTATTCCGTACTCTACTATTACTTCCATCTCTTGTATCTTTTTCGGCCTAAGAAGGCCATGTGACATTCTCCTACTCATTACATCTCCTTTGAGTTGGTTGCTCAATATTCTCAGCATCATGTTAAAAAAACTTGCTCAAATACCTTGGTTGGATTGCATCCTCGATTACATTTTTAAGTTGGATACACTCATCCGTATTATGGCCTCTATCATAATGGAAATTGCAATATTTATTTGAATTCCATCTTAAAGGATTTCCTCTCGTCCTTTTAGGCCATTACATCATACCTCTTTGACCATGCACTTCCATCAATATGTCTATGATTAGACGATTAAGTAGTGTATGAACAAAATATGTTAGGATGCATGGCTTCTTTTTTTCAGCATTATATCCTTTGGAACATTGGTCATCATTTGTTTTGAGTCAATCCTTTACACTCTTCTTCTTGTCACCTTTCCGATCTCCCCTACTCTGAACAACCTCTTGGTGAGCTTTGATGCCGTCCTCTAGGAGGATGTATGACATGGCCTTAGCCTTAAACTCAATAAAATTTTTTGGCTTATTTTTAGCCAGAGACTTGAAGAAGTCTCCATAAGGTTTAACACCATTAATGACTGCGTTAAGGGCAACACTTATGTTTAACTCTAGAATTTAGATCATCTCAGCCATAAACTTAGCCAAGTAGTCCCTGATAAACTCATTCGATTTTTGCTTAATAGTGTTAAGGATAGAAGAATTCTTTATCAAAAGTTGACTTACAAGGAAGTGTTGTAGGAACACGTTTATCAAATCTTCAAAACACGAGATTGTCTTTGTCTTCAAATACTTAAACCATTCCTCGATGTTTAGGGAAGGCTTAGCAAGCCATGACATCACTTAAGACGTGCAACTTAGTCAAAGTGTGGTAATACTTGAGATGATCTTCATTCCATCATAAGTCTCAAATTATGGCAACTTAATGTGCTGAGGTATTACTTCCTCCAATATTTTAGGGACAAAAGGACTCTTCTTTATTTGGAATTGTTTACTCATCCTAGCAAGGGTGCTAACATGCAAGGGTCCTATATGGTGTACCTATTGTGATTTTTCTCCTTTGTCACTTTTCTTTAGAGTAGGGGCCAAAGGTCCAAGCGTAACTTCAGCCTGCTTTCTCGATAAATCAGGAGAATAGATTGAATCATCACTATTCTTAGTGTTGTTGTGGCTTTGTTCTTAGTTTTGACTTGGGTAGATATTTCTATGGAGAAGGTTAAGGATCTCATCATGTTTTTTTCTAAGTTCTCGGTTCTCTTTGGCTAAGTTGAGGCAAAGTTGCTCCAACTTAGCCAACACCTGTACCTTTCGTCATTCTTATCTTCGCCATGTAGGTGTAAAATGAAAAACAAACGACGCCAAATGTTATCGGATGATTTCAGGGTTAGAGTTTGTTCCTATAATGATAAAAAGAACTAAGTGATACCAGGTCTAGTTCGGTATAGCCACTCCAATACCTAAGTTAGTAAGCATTTTACAAAGAAGTAGAGTGATTAAGTATTGAGTTAAGAATGTTAAGACAGTTCTTACAATGCTTTCTCTTCGTATTTATAGGCGAACTTCGGGTGTCTAAAATAGCAATTGATCATTAATAATAAGATATGTGGAGGTCTCATAATCAAACATATACTTGAAACATAGGAATAATGGGTGATTATGTAATGAAATCGTCTAGATTATAACCATTTAAGCCACTTTCCTAAGTTCAAACCAAACATATTAATAGGCTGGGCTCTAAGGCCCATCAAACAAGTTAATCCTTAATCAACATCAACCAAAGACTAAGTCACTCAACCCCTTGTTAGCCAAATAGAAGAATAATATCATAAGGTGAAAACCAACCATCAACACTTAGGATACTTTATAGGAGTGTCTTCCTTGACATAGTAAGGCTTAGGTCAACAATATTGAAGACATCAAAAGCTCCATACCATTTGAGGAGCTCGAGTTTGTAGGTACTGTCATTTACCTTCTAGATCACATGGAAAGGTCCCTTAGCTCGAGCTAATAGCTTACTTTTTCTCTTCTTTAAGAACCTCTCCTTGCTGAGGTGTAGTAATACAAGATCTTCTGTTAGAACAACTTCTTATCCTTACTAGCTTGGCTTCCTTACTCAAGTATTTTTATTACTCAAGTCAATTGCTTAGTGACTCTCTAGTAAACCTATTGTAAACCCTACTTTTAGTAGGCCTAAGACTTGATTAGAAGTACCTTCCGAACGTTCCTAAAGATCAACTAAACCAAAAACTTAAGTTTATATTTAGGAACAAATTAAATTTTTACAATTCAAAAGCCAATTGTCAATTCAAAAGCCAATTGTCGATAAAACCCGAGCTTGAAGAACTGCGAGCTCTAAAGCTATTTAAAACCCTAAACCTTAAGACCATTAAGGAATTTTAACCCTAAATAATTAATCGATAATTTAGTTTGAATAATTTTATTCAACTTTAGAAAATTTCACAATTCTACAAAAATCAAATCATAAAACACAAAACAATGTAAGATGAAAATCCTAAAACAATTTTCTATAAGGCTATGCCCTTATCTTCATGCATAAGCCTTACACCATAAATAAGTAGACCAACCAATCACCTTAGATAACTTATCAATTGAGAGTTGGAATCATTTATCAATTGATAACTTATCAAAATCTAGTGATAAGACAATTTCCTTATCACCTCTTCACTTATACTACATATGGACAAATTTCCACAAGAAATCATGAGCTTAACTTTAATAAAGGTGACAAGACCACTCCATGCCATTAAAAGAATTCCCATGGAAGATCTAAAAAGGGGAGAAAGGGGGGCCATGCATTTGTCATTCACCCATCAATCACTTCCTCTTACACATCACTATTCATCCCTTAATGCTTACATCATCAAGAGTTGCAATTGTTGACTTTTTGTAAGCTTTAAGACAATACTTTCAAGGCATTTAAACACTCCTTCTCTCTTCATTCCAACCGGCTGCACTCCTCCCCATTCCTCTCACTTTTAATTCCACTTTCACTTCATCTTTCTCTCTTTTAAAACAAACATAAAAAGGGGAAACAACTTTACCCCACAAAATCCATTTTCTTCCATTTTGAAGCTTCAACTCACGGCATTTTTTTTCTTTGTTCATGTGCCATTTTCTTTCATCATTTAAGATCATCTAAGACCATTAAAATCTTTCATAAACCCCTTTCCAAAAGACCAAAGAATTCGGGTTTCAAAAGGTAAGCAAAAAGGAAGAAGCAAAGTTAAAGGCTTAAGAGGAACCTTAGTGCACAACCACCAAACTTTGCGTTAAGGACGAGTAAGTGATTCTTGTGATGTGTGGATTAATATTTATGTTAGAAGACTTGGATTACTTGAAGATATGAGTAAGGTTTGAGTTGTTATAGCACAAAAATTCGTTTTAAGAAACAAACCCTAAAACCATTACATGAAGTTGAAATATGAGCATGTAAAGTTGGTGTTTTGTATGGACATTTGTTTAATGCTTTGAATGGAAGATTTTAAGCTAAGGAAACCTTGAAATGAGAACTTTGATGAAGGGTAAGCATGCTGGACGTGAAGGTTCCATGATCATTTGAATGTTGATTTTGTTTCCATTTAGTTAAACATGCTCAAATCTAGGTTTAAGTTACAGAAAAATCCATCACATGAAGTTTTATGAAGAAACCAACTTTGTATGACATGAGCCATGATATGGGAGTTGTATTAAGTATGAGATCTTTTATTTCTTTATGTGGAACATGAGTTAAAGGATCATTTGATGGAAGGAAACTTAAGTTAAGATTTGTACACAAGTAGTTAAGTGCATAATCTACCCCCTAAACTTAAGGAAATGATGAAACAAGTTGAAAAACCAAGTGAGGACCCCTTAGGACCAACATGAACAGATCTGAAACATGGGAAAATAAGGCCTAAAAATATGATAAAAGTAAAAGAACAAAGTGAAAAGAATAACTAAAGCAAGTATAGTAGACATATAAAGCCTAAAACTCAAAATCAAGCTTAAAACTCCCAAAACAAGCCTAAAACTCTAGGATGGGCCTTCAATAAAAATCTGATCAGCACCTTAAGGAACCAAGAAAGGTTGCTTTGAAGCCCATAAGAAATCTACCTAAGGCCCCATAAGCCCACCAAAGTCATGAACCTTAGTTTTAACTAAAAATAAGCCTATTTGACAACTTAAGCTCACTAAAGGGCCCAAGAAGTGGTTGTTAGCCTTAGGAATATAAATCAAAGTTGTAAATCTAATCTCAAGGAGTATTTTAAGCTTAGGATAAAATCTAAATACCAAGCCCAAAGGATTCCTCAAGCTATCAAAAGCCCATTTACCAAACAAGGCCCAAAAACACTCCAACACATGAGGAACGCTACTGTTCTGACCCATGGATAGAATTGCATACCTCATTTCGAAAATATAACCTTACCACGTTAAAGTACACTCGAAAACGATGAAGATTGACTATAAGATCATAAAAATCGGATTTAAAACGAAAAAGTTATACGCGATTGAACTTTAGGTAAAAACCGGAAAAATTCCGAGAACTAGCTAAGAATATAACTTAAGGAAAATTTACATAGTTTTTTAAGTTTGCTTCAATTCCTTATAAAAATTATTTCAATGACCAGGGGACACTGTTTTCGGAGACGACTTGCCTCCAGACTACTTTGATTGAACCACATGGCAGAGTGAGTAAATTCCCGATGACTCTTTACTTGATTGTGTTTGTAAAGTAGATGCACCTAATCTTATATTTATAAATTTGGATGCTTGTGGGATATGGGAGATGCATGTGTATGAAATTATGGATGAGTGTGATGACTTGTTAATTATATATAATAATTGGGAATTGTTTGCATGAATATATACTTGTGAATTGTATGGAATGAAATTGGTTGATCACCCTGAAAATCAAGTTAATCACTTATATGATTAAGAACTCAAAATAAATCATGCATTCCCCATATTGCATACTGATAACACCGACTGCCGCTTCACGCAGAAGATGGGAAGGGACTCACAAGAATACGAGTTTCCTGTAGGGTTGAGCACTAGCTATGCCATCATATATATTGAGTCTCTGTCTTAAGCTGATGGGCTTACTAGGCGCTGGGAGACGCCAACCGTCGGCGAGGGGCCAAGTCTTGTGGCTTCTGCTTAGGGCGTGTGTATGTGGACTGCGGGGGCCACCACACCGCTAGACTTGGGATTTTTAAAGGATGCGATTTGATTTTGGTAAAGGAAGTATATATATATGTATATATGTAGAGTTTTGTTTTGGTATGAGCACGATAGTGCAAATGAAATAAAACCCAAGGTCTAGAACCCGGATTTTGGTTTGGGTCGGTTAATTATCTCCAAACCCCGACTTCAGGGGGCGAAATTCTGAGTCATATGCAGTTCCTAGGTCACTGCATGCGTTGTATGGCATACTGTTTGTTCATGCATTCATATGATTGTGCATCTAATAAATTCCTGCCTTGTGGTACTGATGAGGGCATTTATCTCACTAAGCGTAAGCTTACTCCCCTATAGATTTCTGTTGGTGCAGGAGAACCTCCTCGTCAATCCGGGCCGAGGCATGCCCGTGGTAAGTCTCGGGTAGAGACGGGTTGGAGCGATCAGAGAGCGAAGAGGACATTTTGTAATAGATTATAGATATTTAGATACTTTATATATATTTATGCATAACTTAGATTTTATGCAGTTCCGTTATGAACTGCATTCGTTTGTAATATTATTTTGGTGTGGGTCTTACGAGCCCACACAATTAGTTAATTTATAACATTGAAGTAATTTTAGTTAAATTGCTCTATATTACTTGTCTATGGGCCTAGTGGTAACGTAGAGTGGAAGGAGCCTTATGTGTCGTATGAAAGGCCTATGATCAGCAAGGGGGTTGATAATAGACCTTTATACGGTACATGGCGACCTATCACGACAACGATATCGTTGGGTCGTTATACCTATTGTAGGACTTTAGCTCGTTTCCCAACTTTAAGATCTTCTTATTTGACTTAAGGCATGGGTGTTTGATCAAGAGGTAGCTCTAGGTTAAAACTATAGACCACTTCAAATGGGTTCTTACTAGTCTTACTATGGACAAATCGATTGTAAGCGAATCCAAGAATGGGTAAACAAGTATCCCAATTGACTTAGTTCCTTCCAATAATTATTCAAAGTAGAGAACGTAATGTTCTATTAATGACCTCTATCTAACCATCTGTTTGGGGATGGCATGATGTTTTGAACATCAATTTGGTTCTTAGTTGATTCCACGGGTCTTCCATAAATGACTTAAGAATTTTAGGTCTTTATTAGACATGATACTCCTTGGAGTTCCATGAAGCTATACAAATTTCTGCAAAAAGAAAAGGGAAACAACTAAAGCATCATTATTTTTGTGGTAAGGCACAAAATGTGTCATTTTGCTAAATCAATCAACCACAACGATGATGATATCCTTTCTATGTGCTATTTTTGGCAAACCAAGAACAAAATCCATACTTAAGTTGGCTTATGATTTGGTCATCACAAGCAAAGGCATTTCCTTCCCCTACTCAGCTTGACACTTGGCTTCTTTATAGGTCATACATCTTTTAATGACCTAATGCACATCCCTCATCATCCTTAACTAGTAAAACCTCAAATTCAGTAGGTTATATCTCCTTCTTTCTCCAAAATGGCCTAACAATCCTCTACCATAGGCTTCTCTAATGAGTAAGTCAAGAATTAAGCAGGTTGGAAAACATAGTTTGCCAAGCCATAAGAGATAGTCATCTTCAACAAAATAATCTTTTAGCATCCCCCCTTCAAGAGCTAAACATAGATCAACCCCAAATGCTCATCCTGTAGGTACTGCTCCTTTATACTAACAAATCCCATCAGTTTCACTTATAGGTCAAAAAGTAGTACATGCTGTCTAGATAGGGCATCAATAACTAATTCATTTTCCCTTTCTTATACTTTATCACAAAGGAGAGTCCTTCGAGAAATTCTATCCACTTCATCTATCACTTCGATAACTTGGGTTAGCTTCTTAGGTATCTTAGAGTCTAATGGTCAGAATAAACAACAAATTCCTTCAACAATAAGTAATGTTACTAAGTCTGCATAGCTTGTACAAGGGTGTATAACTCCTTCTCATAAACATAATAGTTTAGCGTTGAACCTTTGAGCTTTTCAATTGAAATTGGTGATAGATATGCCAAAGGCATCACATTTTAGCTTAAACACTTTTACTGAAATTTGGTAATGATAGAACAGGGGCTAAAGTCAATCTCTTCATCAATTTGGCAAGGCTTTCTTCTCCTTTGCTTCCCTATCTAAATTCAATATTTTTATTCATGAACTTGGTTAGGGGTATAGCAATAGAACTAAAGTTCTAAATGAACGTATAATAGAAAGAAGCTAAACCATGAAAACTTTTGACAGTAGGTCATTCTATAATATCTCATATCTTCTCCTCAACTACTCTTATGTCTCCACTACTAACTACATATCCCAAAAACACAGCCTCATCTTAGTAGAAACAATACTTCTTCAAATTCCCTAACAAATTCTCAATCCTTAGTATTTCCAACACAACTTAGAGATGATCTACATGACTGGTTAGGTTAAGGCTGTATACTAAAATGTTAACAAAATACACTACAGTGAACTTCCCTATCTGATTCATCAATACATGGTTCATCAACATCATGAATGTACTTAGTACGTTAAATAAACCAAATGGCATCACAAGCCACTCATACAATCTATGCCTTGTTTTGAAGCTATCTTCCATTCATTGCTTTCTTTTATGAAAATTTGATGATATCTAGACATTGGATAAATCTTTGAAAACACTCTTACACCATGTAACTCATCCAGCATATCATATAACCTTAGAATTAGATATCGATACTTGATAGTGATCTTATTAACAGCTTAATCGTCTATACATATCCTCTAACTACCATCCTTCTTCAATACTAACAACACAAGTACAACACAAAGACTCTTGCTCTCACATACATATCCTTTGGCAATCAATTCATTCACTTGCCTCTATAACTCATAAGCTTACTCGAGATTCATTCGATAAGCTAGCTAATTTGGTAGGGTAACACTGGGTTACAATTCAATGCCATGCTCTATTCCTCGGTTTGGTGGTAATTCCTTTGGAAACTCTTTAAGGAATAGGTCGACAAACTCATCTAATGATTTCCTAACCTCTTTAGTTAGGTCAGCTTGCTTTCATAGTTCTAGCAATCTTTGTATCAACAAAAAAGTTGGCTCATTAGACTTTACAACTCATGTAATGATTTCCTAACCTCTTTAGTTAGGTTAGCTTACTTTCATAGTTCTAGCAATCTTTGTATCAACAAAAAAGTTGGCTCATTAGACTTTACAACCTTTCTCAATTCAGATCAACTCATTACCAATGCCTTTCCAGTTTATTGACTTAGCTTAGATTACATACTATTAACTTGACTTCATGTCATCAAGAAAAGTGTAACAGATTGACCATCTTCCTCAAATGTGTAGGTATTTCTATAGCCATCATGAATAACTCTACTATCAAACAAACAAGGGCGACCAAGTAGAATATGCAAAGCAAACATCAATAGTACACTGCACAAAATCTCATCCTTATAATTTCCAACAAAAATTAGTAACAACATTTATTTTGTAATATGAAACGATCCTTTCTAATTTAGCCAATGTACTTTATATAGCTAAGGGTGTAAAGAGAAAGGCAAATTTAACTGCTCGACTAATCTCGTAGATATAACATTCGTATAACTACCACTATCAATAAATAAAGCACAATGCTAATCTCTTACCTTGTAGGTTATATGGAATAGATTCTCTCATTGTTCATCTTGTTGATCATGTTCAACATTCAGAGTTTAACAAACAACCAATGTTAGCACATCCCTTTCCTTTGGATAAATATAATCTCCCACAATCTCAATCTTCACTCCCTCTTTTGTTTCTTCCATAGCTTCACTAACTTCTTCATCAATACTATACACTTCAAAGATTGGGACTTCACCTTTGATTACCATAATTTGTCCATTTAAACACTAGAGAGCTATATATCCAAAAACTTGGTATTTAAAGCACTTCATTTCACTTATCTTTCTTCCGAAGGACTATCCTTTTTCGAATTCCTTCTCTTTCCTCTCTTATTTCAACCTCACTCCTGCTTGCAACATCTATCCTTCCTTCTTGTCCGACACTGAGCTAGTGGGCTTCTTACCACCTCCTTGATAGGTGATATAGATTGAACAAGTTAAGAAGATTATGCTTGATAAGGTCGGCTCTTTCTCTGCCTCTTAACTCATTAGGCAACCTTAATGGCTTCCTTAATAGCGTAAAAGAATTACACCTTGAAGGTGTCTTTGAGTTTAGGTTTTAAAACAGTAATAAATCTATAAACAGTTTAAGCCTCAAGATCATCTACTTAACGCTTAATCATTAACATTTAGAACGCTTTTAAGTATTCATAAACAGATCAATTCCCTTACCTCAACTATTACAACTTTGAAAAAGTATCATGATAGTAGGAATTAGGAATGAATCTGTCTCACATGACTCTCTTCATTTCTCCCTATATCCTAACACCTCATCATCCATCCCTTCTTCACATCAACTACAATTTCTTCCACCACATGCAAGCATATTTAGTGAATTATAGGATGGCAAGTATCACTTTATCCTCTTTAACATACCGTAACATTCAAACAACTTTTCCACTTGCTCCTCCTAATCCAAGTACTCATCAATATTACTATTCCCTAAGTAGCTCGAAATCTGAATTATAACATTGTCAATACTTTTAGAAGCTGGAACAGCATGTTTGTCTTCATAATAGTCCTCATTAAACTCTTCATGAACAAAATGTACAACTCTAGTAGGTCAGCCTTAGTATATTCAACTTGGTCTTATCGAGCCTGTTTTTTTCCTCCCGGGTTTTTATAAATAAGTTTTCTTTAAACCAATTAGTATTAAACCCCGCCTGTTTAATATTGACCCTCAGTTGGAGGTTTAAAGAAAATTGGTTCTTTTAACTTTTGAAAATGTTTTGGAGTCACAACTCAACTGAAGTCAAGAAAAAGAGTTAAGTTATAACCAATTTAGTAAATTGATTATAACTTAGCTACTGATCTTTCAATAAAACCAATTTTTAATAAAACAATTTTTAGAAACCAAAGACCTAGATCCAAGGGCTAAACTTTTAAACTTTAAACGAGTACCACTTTTAATCTTTCTGAATTTAAATTTACTTTTCAATATATCCTTATAATGACATTTATTTACAAGCTATCATTGAAATTATGCCTATTTACAAAAAATAAGGATTTAAAGAATTAACTACTAAAAGGGGAAAATAATTTTTTTTCATTTTTTAAGTCGCTATGTATGTACAAGTACCTACGTACCTGTTATTCAAGATCAAACTTTCGTAATTCATTTTAAAAATATTAATGGGTTTGTTGATTTTAACTTTTGAAAAAAATGTCGAGTTTACATTTTTACCCGATTCAATTTATTTAAGGAAATTATTCCAAAGAGCCTTAATCGATATTTATTTTTGGAAATTCTAAGTAGGATCCTAATTTTGAAAATGGTTCATTTATTTTATTTATTAAAAAAATATTTTTTTCTAAGTGATTTATTTATTCATTTATTACTTACTTATTTTATTTCTAAAGAAAATAAAAATGGACTTTCTTTTTTTTTCTCTTTTTTTTCGTTTCTTCCTTTCTTTTTTCTTCTTTTTTTTTCTTTTCTCCCTTTCTTCTTTTTTATTTTTGTCATTTATTATTACATTTACAAATAAATAAGAAAATAAATAAATAAAATTTAAAAAAAGAGGCATTAGACTGGATCGGCTCGAGGTTGGCTTAATCGACTTAAGGTAGCTCGGATTGGCTCTAGTTGACTCAATTCAACTCGATCTACTTAGGTTGGCTTCGGTCAGCTTTAGTTGACCCTAGTTAGCTTGGATTGACTCAAAAAATCAAATTTAAAGTGTTGAATTTAAGGTTCTTAAGTATGAGGAATCCGGTGGTAGTGGTAGTTTTTGTCGAAAGACACCGTAAGAGATGCTATCCTAAAGAAAGTGAACAATTGTGCTAGAGAGAGGAAGTTTTGATTTTTGTTTTTCTAGAGTGTTTCAAAGCTTTGTTGTCTATTGAAAATGAAGAGCAGACCTCTATTTATCGGTATAATAGTCGAGTTAACAATGGCAAATATTAAATGCAATATGATTTTCTTCCATGTTTGAGTTGAGCAAACCTAAACAATATGTGATGCCAAATACAAAGCTACATGTGTAAGAGTGTGTCTAACCTCATAGGAACGTATCTAACATACGTAGGAGTGTGCCTACCATACTTAGAAATGAGTTGGTAAATGATATGGCCCATGACATGGCAATAACATGGCGATGAAGTGAGAAAAGAAAATAAATGCAATATCAAGTCCAAGTGCTTATCTAGCTGGGTTATTGGTTTTTTCTTATTCATATGCGCAATAAATTGTACATATAAACTAGGTTAACTTAAGCTAAATTCAAATGTAAGCTCAAGATCAATGACCTTCTCTTTATTTTATTATATTTTACTGAACTATCTAAAAGATTTATTTTTCTCTTAAATCTTCTATATTTTGTATTTTTCTAAATTTTATATTTTTTTGATTTTTCTAAATTTTTTTTTTTTTTTGCTTTTCTTAAATCTTTTATTTTTTGTATTTTTCTAAATTTCTTATTTTTGGCTTTCTTTCTTAATTTTTCTACTTTTTTTTTTTGCATTTTTCTTAATTTAGGACCCTTTACCTTATTGAAAAAATAAAAGGGAACAAAAATTAAGTGTATATAAATCCCTCATTAACTTCATTAAGTTCTTCATCAAGCTCTCTCTTTACCAAACATCATCATTGAGGTCTATTCTTTCACACATTTGTCAATCGGTTCTTCTCTAAAGATGCCAAGCAAGATAGTGTACTTAAGTTAGGTTGGTTATCATGGTGTCCACCTTATGGTGAGAGATTCATTCTCTCCTTGACCTCATAGAATTCCTCTCTATCACCTTCATCTTCTTTCATTTCCAATTTGGTTGACTCTTTGTGTTACTCCTTGAGCTAAGTAAACTTCTCTTCTAAGTGGATCATAAGTATGAGCTTGATTAACCCCATAAATGGTTAGGTTCTCAATCGGGACATTCTCATTAGCTTGACCAATAGCTTGGCCATCAATTCAACAAGCTCCTCCTATACAAGCAACAATGTTTCCTTGCATCACAATTAACACGTGCTATAATAACTCTACAAGATGGCTTATTCACTTGTCATTGGATATGGGTGTCTACTCTATACGGTGGCCCCTTCCTAGAGCATCCCCCTCATTGTCTCCAATCATAACTTTCACACTAAGTTTCATCATTCTCACTACCATAGTAAATTTTCTACTAAAACTCCAATATACATAGTGCTACCTTACCGTTGAATAATAACTACTACAACACAACAATAACTATCGCACAACAAACACTAACATGGAGAAAACAATACTACAATACCTTCTCTATTTTTAAAGGACAAAGGTGAGCATAACAAAGTCACACTATCAACTACAAACCATAACTACAATACTACAACCATACAAGACTACTATAAACATAGCACTTTCTCAGACACAAAAACAACACATGCACATACTCTCACAACAAGAATAAGGTTACTCAAGAACTTTCGACCCTTCTCAAATCTTTTACCTTTGATACCAAGATAATACGACATGAAAATTGTGGGTATGCCTCTAACGAAGGCTTACCATAGCATAAATGAGTCCTTTAAGAAATATCAAAGGAAGGTAGGTAGCGTTTGTAGATTTTAGGTAAAAGATCAAGCCAACATGAGCTACTTACTGGATATGATGCACCACTCAAATACTCATAACCAGTGCCTTGCTGGATATGACTCACCAATTCAAGATAGAGGGATATTCGCCGCACATCCTTTCTAAAGGGTTGATATGAGCTAAAGGGGTTAAGTTATTCTCAACAAAGGAAGAAAACTCAAATAATTTCATTGGATAACAATATAGCAGAATCTCTTTCAATATTCTATCACAAGGGCTTTATATCCACACATACTAGGGTTACATACAACACTGGAATTTACTAAAAAGGGTAAATACTATATACATTTGCTGGTACAAAGGAAAAAAGGACAAATTTGTAATCTTCTTAGAAAAAGAATATCATATTGTTAGGAGGCATACAATAAGCAATAGGCCACATGGCACTTGATGGATAGTCAAAAGATTCGATGCATAACAAATGTTGAAGTAAGAAGATAAGGTCAGAGGCTCCTAGGGTTAAAGACAACACAACATCATGGTATTGATGAACTAATGGAAAGTAAGAGGTGTAATAAGTCAGCATAACACTCATTAGTCGGTACGGTCTAGTTTGCATCTTAAGAGTATATAAGAATGCTCTTAGAATGGTTGGCTACTAGAATAGGTCTACTTGGCATAATAAGTCGACCTCACCTAAAGTTAGATGATGGCTAAGAATTTAATAGACCATGTTAACCGAACCTTTTGCATGGGAGCGAGTAATCCATCTTACAAGATGACTCCCATCAAACCCATGGGTAACCCTTATTGGTACAAATGCCTAAGGAACCCTACAATGAAGGTAAACTCAGTAACCTTACAGTGTATCCTTGTATTCAGAAGGTACTTTGGAACTAAAGATTAACTACTCAACCCTATGGATAACCCTCACCAAAGCAAATGCCTAAGGAACTCCTAGTATGAAGGTCAGCTCCTCGACCTTACTAGGAATCCTTATTTTCACCAGGTACTCCCAAACTAAGGGTTGATTTCTCTATGCTCTCAAGTACCCTCATCAATATAAACATCCAAGGAACTACCTCGTATTGCGACCTCTTCAAGCCTTCATCTTCTTAAGCTCCTACGCTCTGTCCTTTCACCAAATTCAACCTCTCTAAGTCTATAAACTCACCAAGGCCCAATTAAAGCCTACTAGAGCAACCTAACCTAAACTAAGTTAAGTCTAAGGCATTACCTAACTTGCCCCTATGGAGTACATCTTGTTCAAAGTCCCACTTCACTAAAGCAAGCCAATCTACTCAACTTTGCCCAACTTGCTCCCAAGGCAGGTCTTTAGTAAAGCTCTACTACTTTCAAGAAGAGCCAACCAATTTAGCTCTACCCTACCTAACTTCAAGTCAAGTCTTTAGCAAAATTGCATTAACAATAGCTCCTCTCGGCTCTCCAAGACCTAGCATACATAGCTCAAGCCTTACTGATCGACTTCGCTAGCTTACACTATCATCATAATCAAGTTAAAGCCTCAGCTTATTAGTACAAGGCAACAACTCAACTCAAAACATCTAGCGCCCATTCATATGATCACTTTCCTCATTGAACTAGTCACTAGAGAGAATAGGATGTCGCCATAGTCAAGTGAATTGGGGATGAAGGGAAGGATTGGGGTAGGGTAGTTTAAGGGGTAAGCAAGTGTTGATAGGCAATTATGGGACATGGACCCTAGTGTACCTTTAATAAAAATATACTCTAAATTCAAGAAGATATGCATCTAATTAACTAAGATGCAATTGCTTAATTTAAAAAGATAATTCTAAATACACCAAAAAGAGACACTTCCTAAATTATCTCAATCCCATTCCCTAAGGGATGAGACTATTAGATGAAGGGACTCCCACTCTGTCTTCCCTTCTCTCATTCTTATAGAACTTTCACTGTCAAATATTTTACTAACTTAAACATTAAATTGGCTGCACCCAAGCTCCCTTTGATGCCTTACTAACTATGTCTTTTTTTATAAGAATTGTACAATAGGGTAAGCATGCAATCAACTACTTTCCACTCTCCAATTAAAAAATAGCAATGAATGCCACATATTGTTAACAACACTAAGTAAACATCTTACGTAATAGACCATTGAGATCCTGGTAAGGGACTAACTTTAATTCTACGTGACTTGTTATGCATATTGTATGATAGTACCAATATATACTAGATAGAAAAACACTTAAGTGAGTATGATATAACAATTACATTTAAAATGTCCGTTATATACATCTATGACATACACATCTTAACATAAACAATGCAGATCTTATTGATATGTTATTTAGTTGAGACCATCAATATGATACCCCCCTTATTGCTAAATTGGAAATGATATTTTATTGCTCATGTCTCTCTCATATGCTTCTACATAGGAGTGACACTTTCTTACCAATATTGTACAAAAAAATTAATGTAGTCTAGTAAATACTAAAGCATGTCAATGCATAACCTTCCCTCCACCAAAGCGATCGTATATGCAAAACTAACAAGGATTAAGTGTGACATGCAATTTTATATTCATTGTAGCAATAGATGCATACCCGCACATCGAGCTCAAATATGATAATGCATTGGTGGATAAGCTGATCTCATCAATTATTACGTAATACCATAGTGTTTCTAAACACTAAGCTCAAAGCTTTACTGAGGCATAAAGCTATATATCTTTATCTCTATCTAATTTAGCTAATATAGAAATTTACTTGGCTACTAATCCATAAGGGATGCAAGCACTTATAGCTATACATAAGCAAGTGCAACCAAAGGTTCCCTTATGCCCTTATTGGATCCAAGGGAGTAACAGAGACCAAATAAGGGTTGTCATTAAGAGGTAATTGTAGATAACTATCCTTCCCCTCCTTTAAGCTTACCACTAGCTTAATTATCATGAAAGTCTCTTAACTCTCCACTAGCTCCACTCTACTTAAGCTTAAGTTTTGCTTATTTTGCTCATTAATCACATATAGGGTCATTAGTCCCACTAGATTATACAACATTTTAGATATATGTAATGACTCAGTCAAAACTCCTCCCACTGACATATTATCCATTTTAGCTTAAAACATTGTACAATTTTGTCCACTAGTGTAGTAGTATCTTAAGAGATCACCCATCCTTAGATTGACCCAGCCTGAGTATACTTAACTTTAAAGTTTCAACATACTCTAAGCCGTTACACCAAAAGGCACCTTAGTGATTTAAAGTTCAATCACCTAACATGTATGGGGTGCTACAATTCACCCCCCTTACAAAATTGATGTCTTTGTCAATTTCATTATGCAACTCTTATAGCTAGTAAAGTACTTTAATACCACTTGTAACAACATAACTAAAACTCCTTCTACCAAGATATTATCCACTTTGGTGTAGAACACCACATAGTTTTGTCTCTTGATGCAACAAATTTCAACGACGTTCCATACCAAAACTGATAATACCTCGGTAGGAGTAGTACCAGTCAAATTGTTACAATCAATACGTATATTACATCAACTTTTACTCTATGTCTTCATTATTGCTCTTGCTCCTTAAACTCATAAACTTACAAATGACTTTAACATGAGAGAGAGCATCAGGCAAGTTGATCTATACCACATAGTATTAGATGAGCTACTACTTTATGCATAACCTTATCTATATTATACATTAGGTTCTAGTTAAGTTAGAGAATCTTCAAAGTTGTTTATGCTATTATATTTCTTAGATTATTTGGGTCTAATGCTACTTTCTAAACTAAAACAATATTTATAAACATATCTTTTACGATGAAAGCAAGCAAAAGTGTTTTTTACTAATATATTACAATAGCTAATATATTTGTCATGTTGTTGGTGTATGTTAAATTGCCTTTACACATAGCATTTAAAAGAGTAGTCTTAAAAGTTGTAGTAATTTTTATCCGATCCCTTCATCTTATTCTATATATATCTTTTTTTTTAACCTACAAAAAATTGGAGTTTTATACGAATATAAGCCCTTTTCCAAAAAAATAATACAAATAAGGGCC
The DNA here is from genome assembly GCA_024138005.1 of Lumnitzera racemosa. NCBI lineage: Eukaryota > Viridiplantae > Streptophyta > Magnoliopsida > Myrtales > Combretaceae > Lumnitzera > Lumnitzera racemosa. Next base: position 38,514,482 of record JAMXBC010000012.1, on the reverse strand, counting down.
CCTGCTAGTAAATAATACAAATATGGCATAGTATTCTATGATTTTTTGTAAAAAAAAATTGAGGAAATATTGGCTATAAAGGTGCATATGCTTTCAATATATTCAAAATTACACTAAAGGTACATTCAGTGCATTCAAAATTACATTAAAGGTGCACGTAGTGCGTAGGCCTTCAATGGCCCAGATATAAAACCCCAATTTCCATATGACTTGGTCTCATTTACATATAATACACAATTTCTAACATTGAAAACATAGGAAAGACGAGAGGAAACACAAAGTTATAGTACCCATCAATTTTCTTTACTGGTAAACGTTTAAAAACAGGCAATAATTAGCACTTTACATCATTTTACTTTCTTTTTAAAAAAAAAAAATTGATCATATACTATGCCTACTATTCAAATATGCATGAACCCTAGGTTTTCTCATTGTATTTTATGGGAATTGTCATACCATGTGTAGATTAAGGCAATTATGTTGTTGGGAAGATAAGTTGTGCGAATACTATTATGGAAAATGTTAGTGTAAATTTTGAAATTGTTTTGTATTTTGCATACCCATAATGTGTTCAATAAAATTCATAAGAAAAGTTAGGTAGTGTATAATGTAGTATAACGAAATAACGTTATGCAATTTGCTAAGTGTCGTCTCAAGTTATTTGCTAGTAGTGATTGAGCTCTACATGTAGTAAGCCTGCAAAACAAGACATTATGAGAGGATGCTAGGGTGTTGTTTGATGTGGTCACTTCAATGTTTAAGTTAGCAGTGAATACTTAGAGGATAGAGCATACTTTTAAGTAATAAGTAAGCTTGGTGTGTAAAGTGTAGAGAGATTTACCACTAAGTAGTGGAGTAGTATTTATATTGGAGTGGTGCCAGTAATTAAAGGACGGTTGACTCAGTATTTTATCCTTATCTTGTGCAAGTATGGGAGAATGGGGTTATAACATCCGAAGTGTCCTACTTATTCCAGACATGACTGTTGACTCAGTATTTTATCCTTATCTTGTGCATTCTAATTGTTGCAAAGCTTCTTGGGCTTGGTCAATCTAGGCCCAAGGCTTGAGCCCACGACTACGAGCCCTAAGCAACAAGATGTGTCAAATTTGAATATGCTTGAGGGGCCCATATCTAAAGAGCTTAGTCAACACTTGCCCTACCGCCTCCCTCCCTCCCCCTACCCCCTATAGTTTCGTTTCCAAGGTGAAGGTAAGGAGAAGGGATATATAGGCTGCTTAAGTGTGTAGCCGGTCTAGCTTAAAAGGGCCTGACTTAGGACTTCAGTGCCGACGTAGCAAAGGTGTAGGTTCAGGCTAGAGACTATTCGAGGAGGAGATATCCGAGGCAATAAATGCCTAGGCTGAAGATGTTTGAGGTAGAGATGGATGGAAGTGCCGAAGACCTAAGAAAGACGGAGCCTCAGTTAGGGTACTAGAGTAAGACGCCTTTGCATCTCACTAGGTAGGTGATTTGAGGCTATGGATTGGTCAAGCTAAATCGTTAGTGTCATAGATTAAGCAAGCACGATCACGCGCTATGCCTCTACCATACCGATTAGGTGGAAGTTAGAGGGATCATAAGGAAACTTCTTGTGGAAGAAACTTTTTTCAAATTTTGACCCAAGCCCACTCGCTTTTCTATACATTTAATGTGATGTAATAGGTATCCTATCATAACAGACTAGTATACAGCTACATGCATTTTGCCTTTTAAAGGGGACCATCCGATCAAAACTCACTCTACATGTCTACTTAATAGTATTCTAAGGGATTTGTGCTTATACAAATCCCAATAACTGCTTGTACAATTTCCCAAGCACTTAGCCTATAAATAGCAAAGTCACAATGAGAGACCACATTTTTGCAATCTCTCTATTTTACTACTGCAATACATCAAACTTCCTTTAAGAGCTTTTCTAACTCCTTTCTTCTTCATCACCCTTTACAATCATGTTAACAAACACAGGTGAGGTGAGTTCTAACTGGTTAGAAGCTTGCTAACTCTGAATCAACGAGTGACCCCCCTGTAATAGGAGAGAGTGGAGTCTCGTCAGTAACACAACTTGACAACCCTACTAGGATAGCCACAAAGGCACTAGGTAAGGCCAAGATTATCAATACCATCCCAAGGGATGTATATGTATATGCCCCCCTACCTCCTCCTAAGGATTTGTTTGATGCTCCTTAGACGGGCAAGGGACCTAGCAACCAAGTGAGAAAGAGTAAACAATCCACCTCCAGTTAGATTAATAGTAACTTTATTGTTGAGGTGATCCCTAAGGGGCAAATAAGGTTGCTAAGTAGGGATGAATGGGTGGCCCTACTATTAGGGAGGTGCTTCGCAATGTTTAAGCTGTGCTTAGAGTTTGGGCAGCGCCTTCCTCCAAGTCGCTTCAAAAAGGAATTCTTCAACTAACGCTGGTGCAATCCGTTGTAGGTCCTTCCTAATGGGTGAAGGGTGCTAAAGGCTTCCTAGGCACTCTGTAAGTACCTGGTTGAAAGAGCTACTCTGAAGCTCTTCAATCATTTTTACATGTGGAAGAGCATCAGGGGTTGGCCATACCTTTAGCTGTGTTTGGGAAAGAAGTTGTTATGTGGCCTTGTGGGCTCTATAAAGGGCTAGTAAGACAAGTATGCAGTGGTCGAGCTACTCAAGGAGGTAAACTTTTAGACACGGTAGATCGAGATGGTCCGAACTAAGGGTGAAAAGCATCTTAGTCCCAGTAATGCAGAGGCCACCCAAGAGATCCAAGCCTTTATGGCACTCAAATACAACCAGGAGATAAATGCTATAGAGATTGTAGAAAGGTACTTCTATTATCCAATCTCCGAACTCTTCCTCAGCATAAAGAAAACTATGGTGAAGAAATCGATCAAAGGTACAAGTTCGTTCCTTTTCTAAACGCCTTCGTCTATTATGCTAGTTTAGGGATGCTTCGTTCAACATCTCTACAAAATGGGGGATCTTTCCTTTTTAATACCAGTTACGACAAAGTCAATGAATGGTAATGCTTGCTTCTTTTAGTTTTGCCTTCTTTTTCATTTTTACTTACTATTTGAATTCAATTTCTTGCAGGAAAAAATTTGGCTATAATGCCTCCCCGTCCCTCCATAGATAAATTGATGAGTCGTCGACAAGCGAGGACCAAGGCATTCGAGCCAAAAGGTAAGGTAGTACAGGCAAAGCCAAGGGTTGGAGAGACCAGCAGGGCTCAACCAAGGGCTATCCTTAAGGGATTTGCATCGGAATCTAGGAAGAGCTACTGGATGCAGAGCCCTTAGGCATAGCTTTGCCTACCCTTGGCCTCATCCCCTCTAACAAGCCTATCCTCGTAGAGGACAAGGGTACCGATGCGAAGGGGCCCTACGTTCAGATGCTTTCCCCTCCAATGGTAAGGGAAGAGGAGACGGTCGAGGTGGTTGCCCTGCCTCAGGTGGCTAGGCAAAAAAGGAAGGCTCTTGCAACAATAGGGGATCCAAGGCCTAGAGCTAAGAAATAGAGACTCCTAGCGAGGGCACCTTTGGGCTGAAGGAAATGGAATGAGTGGCCGATGGCTCATCCCTACCAATGTATTAACAACCTATGGGACGAATTTTTTGACATCTTTAACAACTTTAAGTTGATGGGGATCGGGCCAGACTCATTCTGAGAGGTATTGTATGCTTCCCAAGATGAAGAGTTCTTGAGAGGAGCTCCCAAGGTGGAAATGAAGAGGGCTAAGGGGAAGCTCCTAAGGCCGAAGTAGGGGGTCCGTGCTAATGATCTTACACTGCAACACTAGATACTCAGTTACCAAGCTTCAATGGGGTCTTATATCCTCGACGATTAAGCTATCCTTGAGGTGCTCTCTAAGGAAGGTAGGGACGACCCCATAAAGATGGTAAGCCACTTAAGCATGCTTATGCGACAGGTAAGTCTTTGTTACTTCCATATTGACATGCTTCACTTCTCATTGTATTAATGGTGGCCTGTGCTTCTTTACAGTACTACGGTCAAGTGTTGCTTCAACTGAACAAATATAGTGCCGCCCAAAGAGAGGTAAAGGGCTTTAAGGTATACTAGAGTGAGAAATACCTGTAAGAGGTAGAGACTTCTACTAATAAGTACTTGAAAAAATTCTCCAAAGCTAACCACTGCTTGCGTCTCTCTTATGTGCAAGTGGTAGGGCTTCAATCACAATTGAAGGATGCGTAAAGAGAGGGTGATAGGGTCGAGAAGGCAGCAAAAAAGGCCAATGACCTAAAGACTCGACTAGAGGATAAGTAGAGGATGAAAGCTTAGCTTTCTCAATGGCTAGATGAGGATAGGGAGGCTAGGGGTCAAGTCAAGAAAGAGAACATCATGCCAAAGGCATTGATCACAAAGCTATAAATCAAGGTGGCAATGAAGGTGTTCGAGTGCGAAAGTTCCAAAGCCACTTTACTGGAGCTAGCCGGTTTCAAGGTTAGGTTAGAGCGGCAGGTCTAGGAGTTGCAGGGGAAGGTTTTGGAGATGGAGGAGATCATCTCCAAAATGGAGAGAAGGGAAGTCCTCAATGATATTCATCGCTAAAAAGGCCATCACCGACTATCGGAAAACCGAAGAGTAGTTAGACAAGCTGGAAGACCTAACCACCAACTCCGTGAGCTATACAAGGAAGGAGGTGCTCTCCCATTATCCAAACCTTAATCTGAGCTTCCTCAACTTCCTAGATTCCCCAATCTTCAACGAGAAGAGGGAAGCCTTAGTGCACGAAAGGGATACCGTTCAAGAGGCCTTCGATGTATCAAGTACCCCTTCTACTGTTGGGGCTAAGCAAGGTGCTTCGACATCTACTTCTACCCCAAAAACCCAATAAGAGGCTACCCCAAAAGCAGTTCCTTAATATAATCAACCTCCGAGTGATCCTCTTACTACCCCTTACTCACAACCTTTAGCCCTCACTTTAAGTCAAAGCCAACCTCCTCAAGAAGCACAGTCAAATTTATGCTCCAAGCAAATTAGGGGTTTCGATTTTTCTAAGTTATTGAAGTTAGCTGATCTAAGGCGATAGTGTGTTTATGTTTTTTTTTTTTTAAACATATGTATGTTGAGCCAGGATACCAACCTTCATTATGTAATTTGATAATCAATGAATGAAATTTTTTACTTACCTCCTCTTATACGCCTGCTTTTTGTTACTTTGAATATATTTACATAGGAATTCTTTTATGCTAAGGGAGTTTACCCTTGCCAAGGTTACCTTCCGACCTGTTTGAAAGATGGGAGTTCCTTTATATAAGGGGTGTTTCCCTTTACTGAGGTTACCTAAGGGAGGTTAGGTCGATGGCATTCCAACCTGCTCGAAAGATGGGAGTTTCTATATGCAAGGGATGTTTCCCTTTATCGAGGTTACCTAAAGGGGTCAAGTAGAGTTCATCTATGCAAGGGGTGTTTCCCCTTATCAAAGTTACCTAAGGGGGTCAGGTTGGTGGTGTTCTAACCTACCCAATAGATTGGAGTTCCTCTACACAAGGGGTGTTTCCCCTTGCCAAAGTTACTTGAGGGGGTTAGGTCGATGGCATTTTAGCCTGCTAAGTAAACAGTCTATTTACCTTTTCAAGGGCTAAGATGGCAATAGAAAGAAGGAGAGAGAGAGAGAGAGAGAGAGAGAGAGGTAGATAACCAATTATGAAGCAACTTTTTTATTTCATTATTCTAGAAATATGTACACAACAATATGCTAATTGAAATAAAGATGAAGATTATCGGCCTTCCATGTGCAAAGGATAAGCTCACCATCTAGTCTTTCCAATCTGTATGCTGCATTGCCTAATCTTTCCCTAACCCTAATCGGGTCCTCCAAATTATGGGCTAACTTACCCTGCCTTTCTCGCGAACCCGTAGCTTCTAACTTTTGGCATACTAGGTCACCAACCATGAACTCTTTATGTCTGACCTTTTGGTTGTAGTACCGAGCGGCCTAATGTTAGTATGTGGTTACCTTAGCCACAGCAAGGTCTTTGATTTCCTCAATGGTATCGACGTTAGCTTGCAATAGTGACTTATTAAGGGTGGAATCAAAACTTCAAGTCTGGATATTAGGAAGCTCAAGTTTGATGGGGAGGACTACTTCCAACCTAAATGCTAAGTGAAAGGGGCTCTCGCCAGTAGAAATACGATGGGTGGTTCATACCCCCACAAGATATTGGGTAAGATTAGTCTATGCACTTCTTTAAGCTATCGAAGATAATCCAATTGGTTGCCTTGACTTGTCCGTTCGATTGGGGGTAGGTAACCGAGGTGAAGTGTAGGGTGATGTGGTGCTTAACTCACTGAACTTGGGGTTATCAAATTGTCATCCATTGTCCATAATGAAAGCATAGGGGACCCCGAATAGAGAAAGAATGTTGTTTCTAATGAAAAATTCATTTTACTATCGCTTCGGCTTCCATCCACTTTGTGAAGTAGTCGATGGTAACAATTATGTACTACTGTCCTCCCAAAGCTTTTGGGAAGGTACCTAGAATATCTATACCTCATTGTACAAATGGCCATAAGCTGGTCAAGGGTTAGAGGCTGGTGCTAGGTGTATGACTAACTGGGGCGTACTTTTGGCACCGTGAGTACTTTTGGGCTATGGCTTTTGATTCCTACCTCATAGTAAGCCAATAATAACTAAGCCATAATGCCTAGAGGTAAAGGGCTTGAGACTGAATATGATTGCTGTACACTCTGGCATGCAGTTCTTCCATAACACGTAGCCCTTTACCTTCTCGAAGGCACTGAAGTAGGGGAAGGCTGATTCCCCTATGATACAAGACGCTATTGACCAATGTACAATTAGTGGTGTGATACTGAAGCTTTTTCACCTCCCTCTTATCATTTAGGAGCATGTCCTACTCTAAATAACTCCGGATAGGATCCATCTCGCTCAATTCTGGTACTGTTGAGGTGAGTTCCAAAACTTCAGCCAAGCCTAGAGTTATGCTCTTCTTTGGCAAGTATTTTATGAAGATTTTGCTATCCTTCACCTCAGGCTTCCACATACCTATAGAGGTGAGCTTGGATAGCCAATCTATTGTTGAATTCTCAAGTCAAGGGATCTTATGATGTCCTACGAAGGGAATTCAGCTAGAAAGCTCTTCACCTTCTCAAGTTACCTATCCATAGTGTTACCCCTGGCCTCATATTTACCTCGAACTTATTGGACAACAAGCATGGAGTCTAAGAAGATCCATAAATGCTCTACACTAATCTCCTCGGCCAATTTAAGACTAGCGATAAAGGCCTCGTATTTGGATTCATTGTTGCTAGAATTGAACCCAAACTTAAGGGCACAAGAGATCGTAACTTTATGTGAGCCAATCAAAACAAGACCTATACCTCTACCTCTTGAGGTGGATGACCCGTCGAGGTAGAGAGTCCATACTGGTTTATCGTTACTTTGCAGTGCTTTCTTCTTTCTTGTATATTTTACTGTGAAGTTGGCTAACACTTATACCTTATAGGTTATTCCTAGCTAATACTGGATTCCGTATGCGCTCAATTCCATTGCATACTTCATCAACGGTCCAAATGCATCAAGTTTCTACTATATGGTCCACAGCGATTGATCTGTGAGTACAATTATCTGGTGCACCTAAAAGTAGGTTCTTAGCTATCAAGTAGTGATAACGACGGCCACGATACACTTTTTCTCCCAAGTGTACTTGACCTCAGGCTAATGGAGTATATGGTTGATGTAGTATACAGGCCTATGTTCATTTCCCTCTATTCGGACCAGCACCAAAGAGAGCGCTTGGTCACTCATAGCTAGGTACAAAAACAAGTCCTCCCTATAAATAGGCTTGGAAAGGATTGGTAGGTGCATGAGGAAGTCGTAGAGCTGCTAAAAGGCAGTAGTGCACTCTAAAGTCCATTCAAAACCCTTTCGATTTCAGGATTTTGAAGAACTCAGCGCATGTGTCAGCACTCTTCAAGATGAATCTGTTCAATGCAGCTACTATGCCAGTAAGCTTCTATATACTCAAACTGAAGTTGGAGGCTTCATTCCCCTAATGGTAGTAATCTTCTCAAGGTCAACCTCGATACGTCTTTATGTTACCAAAAAGCCGAAGAAATTGCTAAATCTAACCTTAAAGATGCACTTTGAAGGTTCAACTTCATATCGTACGTATGCATTTAGTTAAAGGCTTCTTGGAAATCCTTGACATGATTATCTAGCTTTTGGCTCTTAATGATCACGTCATCGACGTATACCTTCATATTGTGCTCAATCTGGGGCTTAAACAATTTCGTCACCATTTGTTGGTACATGACAATGGTACATGCCGTAATCGGTGTCAAAAGAGGTGTGGAATTCATCTTTCAAGTCCATTTTGATCTGGTTGCACCCCAAGAAAGTGTCCATAAATTCTAACAGGGTGTGTCTTGAATGGAATCGATGAGCTGATCAATTCTTGAGAGGAGGAAACAGTCTTCAGGGTAGGCTTTATTAAGGTTGGTTTAATTAATGCACATTCGCCATTTCCAATTCTTCTTCTTAACCAGCACTACATTTGCTAACTAGGTCGGGTACTTTTCCTCCCTCACGAAGCTGGCCTTAAGTAGCTTTTATACTTCTTCCTCAATTACAGCCTACTTCTCTGGAGCGAAGTGTGATAGGGATCAAGGATTGATTATACATTCTCAAGTATGAAAGCTCTTTCATGTAGTCCACCAATTTGTCTGAGGTAAGTTAAGTGCCGAGGAGCAATGCTTGCCCCAATCCGATTTGCCAAGCTACTTTACTCTCCATGCCATCCAAGATGTTGCCAAGGTGATCAACCAACATACCAAGCCGAACCCTCTACTAAATCATAGTCTAAGTGCCAAATCTGAATACAACAATCTCTATTGTGCTAAAGCTAAGCAAAATTGTCAGGAGCCGACCATCCGAGGCCAACCCCAATGTGAGCCGTCCCTGAACCTACCACTGTCTAGCCCCTTCTAACACTGAAAAGGCCTTCACTAAGCCAACCCCCTACTCGGACCACAATACTATCAGAATCACAGTAAAAACATGTACACACTGTCCTTTACTAATATCCATACAATCCTTTCTAACAAAGGAAATCCGTATTCCTTATTTTGCATGATTTCATATTTTCCTTGTAAATTATTCTCTTTTGTTTTTAACAAATAAGGACCATTCTTTTATAATTTCTGTAACTTAAGATTTGCCCTAATGAGATAATATAAATACCGTCATACTATAAAAGTTGAAATCATATCAAAATATAGATAAATATACTAAACTTTTTCACTCTCGAGCTAAGTGTTCCTCTTATTCTTAAGCTACTCTTATCTAGCCCATTCGACCGTGGACTAGTGGCGAATGACCCCCGGCCATACTTGTGCATCAAATCAAGTGCAACTTGAGCTCGTATAAGGCGTTGGTGTGTCATATCCTTCGTTAGTGCATGAGAACCCCCTACTCAACCTTCAACTATCATTTACTTTTCAAGCTATCTTATGACTTGGATCCACCGCTTCCATTTCTACCTTATTAGTGATGAGCCAAACTAGCCATAGGTTAGGTTCCCTTATCTCCACCCAAACAATGACTTAATACATAAGAAAGGTAAGCCTAAGCAGAAGCAATATTACATGGTTATTGATGTTAGGGAGGAAGCCAAAAGAACCAGATGTAACATATGTGGGAGACAAGGACATAATAGACGGAGGTATCCAAAGATCAATAAGGTCAATAAATATTACATATACATATAGGCATTATGTTACACTTTATGCATACTTATAAATGCTTACACATTATTCTGATTACTGACTACAAACGTTTGTGTTTATAGGATAAATTGAGCCAGGATTTATCGATCCATACATACTTAGGAAATAGGCCAATCATCATTCTCGAGCCATTTAGGAGGGCATGATTAGTAAAAACATTCTTATGTGGTGCTACTATTCCATACAATTTGAATTGCTTACTTACTAAATTGCTTATGTTTGCAGGAGGCTACCTATGCACTATAAGTACAATGTAGCAAGTTGTCCTTACATAAGTATGAGTAAGATATCCCCATATATCCTAAGGTAAAAAAGCCTTACATACAATAGGCTAGTTTCTAAGGAGTTGCATTACTTCCATTCATCATGACAGATTAGCACCTAATCATAGCCTTGGTAGAGAGATGAAAACTAGAGATACACACCTTTCACCTATCTATCAAAGAGGTGACCATTACATTATAGGATATGGAGTTATAGTTCGAGCTTCCGATAGAGAGGTTACTATAAGGGGTAGAATAAAGATAGAGACAAATGATCATTAGAGTTAGGCTAATGTAGGTGAGAAGTTGTTAGACGTTAGGCCTGCTAGGATGAAGGGAGCTTGTATGTCACTCACATGATTGTGAGAAAGACTTTTAGGTACTTCCCTACTGTACAAATGATGAGACAATGCGGTAGTATAGGAATGCTTACATCTTCAACTTAATGGGGGGATCCATCTTCCCGGATAAATCCTTTAGCTTGATACATCTCATTTTTTTCCATTATTGAAGGACTTGTCCGTTGTTAGGCAGTTTAGTTGAAGGTTTACATGCTTAGCTTAGTTATATAACCAGTTGTACTTTGCCTCTTCTTTAAACGCACATGAGTTGGGTAGGGTTGCAATCCTATTGTAGATATGGCCTTCGACCAAATTCCTGCACATTGCCCCGCTTAGTTAATACGATTTCTCGGTCAATGGGAATAAGCCATTAGCGGCCAGATAGAAGGTAGTATGAGATACGACTCAACATCCCATGCACGTTGTGGATATGTACCATATAGCGTTCAACCTACAAATAGTATAGTAGGTACGATATGGTAACTCTTCTTCTATTTACTTCTATTGTTAGACCTAATTATCAACGTTCATTGATTCTTCCCCCCCCCCCCCCCCCAGGTAGTCTAGAAGCCGTACAAAAAGGAGTTGCTACAATTGCTGTTGGATTTCTATAAAGCTGGGTAGCACATTTGGACAGTATGACTGCTATTCATATGTTTCCACATAATTGAGTGATGTTTCCCCAATTTTGTCATTCTGCAATTCAGTAGTTACTAGTACTTGCCACAAGATGTGGACATCTCCAAATAGCTCTGTCAGTTAGACCTCCGTGGTAGGTTGGATGTTGATTGGATCAATACGTACAATGCATACATCTGAGCTTAGGGACAAAAGCATGGCTTCTTAGTGCATATCCAAGGTCCTAGTAGAGTCAACTCTAACTACTGGCTGTAGTACCAACAGATTACTAGCCATTACATCATACATTAAGGAGTTATCATCTACCATTTAGTAAGTGCTTATATAATTGTCCTATTGTTTCCATACGTGTACCTACCTTTTATTATCTATATTGAAAACTTCATGCCTATTTTTTTTTTAGTTGAACTCGCTTAGGAGATGTGTGAATGGTATCAAACTATTTGACAGCACTCGGTATTGCAAATGTGGCATTGCAATTCGTCAAGCTGTACAATAGCCTCTTCCTTTACTCATAATACAATAAGGAGTAGCAACAATACCCTAATGACTACGGCCAAGAGTAAGGAGCACCTATAAACAAGAATAAGCTGGCTCCTTATGCACTACTTAGAAGTAAAGCCTAAGTTCGAGGAAGTAAGGCTTGATCAAGACATAGCTGAGGTAACCACAATGAGGATGTGCTATCATTAGGACAACATTCCATAAACCTTAGATACATTAACTCTAGGTACAGTACATGCTCTATATCTAAAGTTGCTTCTAACTCAAGAGTTAAATCGAGCTCTTACATGACTCTTGAGTTGCAGCATCAACTAGAGCTTATGACTCCTCTAACCCTTTAGAAGCAACATTTAAGTTACTCGCAATCTTCTACCAGTGAAGACATTACTCAGTTATGGTTATTTCCTTCTATTGATCCATTGCCTCCCCGTCATCTTGAGGAAACATTACTACAGCCTACATAGTCACCAAACAATCGACTGAATTCCTTTTTATCTGTATCATCAAAACCTTCGCTTAGCATGGGAGAGAATAGATAAGCTTTGTATAATTGTATTAACATAAACAAAGCATATATTTTGTACATATATTTACTATTCGAATCTAAATTTAGCTTTTGTCAAACGCCACAATATATAATAGGCTTTTTTATCATTGTATTACATTTTGAATTATTTTTTACTCTAATCATCTCCAATGGGAAATAGATGTTTATTCTGTACACTAAGTTTTGTTCTTATACTTTTCAGCATCGAGAGTTAATATTAGAAATGGTGAATTAGATTGGATAGTTTGATGTTTTGTATCTTATGCTAATAAATGTGTGACATAATGTATCTTAATTTAACTTAATCATTTTGTTTGAAATTTGTTGGTGAAAATAGAAAAGGCCAAAACGAAAGAAGGCTCATACAATAAATGTGAAAAAATACTAAAGGCAAATATATTACGTGCGTCTCCGCTGGATATGAAATCTATAAAAGGCACCGTACTAAACGTGTCTTCGATACAATGGACATTATATTCCAAAGAAGGTCAGCTATTCATATTATTTTTGGGAAAAAAAAAAAAATCTTATTCGTATGGAAGTCAAAAAATTGAGGCTTATGTATCAAAATGTGATGGTTTTGGACCCTCTGCAACCGCTAATGCGTCATGATGGAAGTTACTAAAAGTCCGCGTCACCCCCACGTATTTTCCGGGCTGTGCCACGGGATAAGGTCACCTTTTGCTGTGTCATGGGAGTTAAAACAGGTGTCGGGTGGTCCTGCCCCTAGCAGTCACAGAAATCGTACATCAACTAAAAAAGTCCGTTTCTCACAACACACGATAGACACAGCGGGCTTTGAAATTCCAGTTCCGTATCAAGTCGATCTCGTTGATAACTCAAAACAAAGAAGACAAAACTCAATCGTCATGGCTATAGATATCGAAACTCTCAAACAGAGGTACGAATCACAATCTTTTACTTTCCAATCGGATTTTGTTTGATACAGGTTATTGGACAATTGGTTCTGTTGATTGAATTAAGCTTGTGAATTGCATCGATTTTTTACGTTATTCTTTTAAGAAATGAACTCTTACCCTTGGCATGTGTTGAAGTTTGCATTACACTTTCGGAGCATTCTAAGCTTAAGTCACCTTCTTATGGTAATTGAAGGTGGTAAAATGATGTCAAAATGTGCCAAAAAAGCATGGCTAGTTATATTTAAGTAACTTGTAGTATCATATCATGGTTCCGTTGTTACAATTTAATTGAATTGTTCTGTAGCTCTTCGTTATTCTGCAGGTGTAATCTCTAACTTGTTTGCGTAGTGCAAGCTTGCCGCTTGCTCAGAATTTTTATGCTATTTATTTATACTGGTTTACTTGATGAACTGAAGTGTGACTTCTGTTGAGTTATACTTATTTTGTGGATTTATGAACTCGTTTAGTGGATATTCAAACTCCTTTTTCAATTGCAAGCTTCTCTCTCTCTCCTTTTTAAATTTCCCCTTAATTTTGAAAAGTTTGTCGCGCTGTTGTTTCCATTGATTCAACCGTTGAGCTTCAATTTCTTTAACAAACCTTATTTCATGCAATCTTGTGGATGATACAACTATCAAGACCTTCTCAATTTCCATGTTTTATTTGGTCTTACATTAGAAGGCATTAATTTTTGTTTAAATTCTTTTCATGAGGTAACAGTAAATTTACTCGACTGTATCATTGCTGGCAAAAAGAAACTAAAAGGAAAAAGAAAAGGTAAATAAAATATGCTTAAACCCTAGAAAAGCTTCATCTGAATCTCCCAGGACATTGTAGTGGCTATAACATTCCATGCCTCATTTAATTTGGAGCTCAACATGGCAAAATTTTGTTACATTACATCCAATCTGAAATGGTTGGGGAGCACAGGATAGAAACTTCTTCTGTATCTAAATCTGGAGTTCTGAGTCGGTAGATAGCATTGGTTTGAATAATTTTTTTACCAGATAAATCAATTAGTGGTAAGAACTTTTCAAATTTGTATGTGTAGGCTGTTTGGTTTGCCTAAGGAGAGTAGGCTGTGTAGTGTTGTCAACAGCAAAACTGGGAGTGGCCACTTGGAGGTATTTGGAACCAGATTCAAATTGACTTAGGAGGTATCAAGCCTGGGGTTTGCTATGGCTGATCTTGATCTGGGAAGACGGTCCCAATAAGAATCTTTCAATTAGAGAAGCTTATAATGCAGTGAGAAGGTGAAATGAAGGGGCCTTGGCATTTATTGGTCTGGCATAACGAGAGATGACACTCCTTTGTTTTGTGGCTAGTACTAAAAAGAAAAGGCTCTATACAATGGACAAGCTGAGTTCATGGGGAATTATCACCCAAGACAGATGCTATCTATGTCAAAAAGAAGAGGAACACCATGATCAATTAATTTGTTACTTGTGATTTGTTGAAGACTTTGTGGCTAAAATTGCACCAACACTTCAAGTGGCCAAGTGCAGTAAATGTGTTACTGACTAGTGTCCAGGCACTTGTGCTAGGAAATCATGCTCTACCATCTTCTGAAGGGAAAAGAACTGTGGCAGCTGCTGTCTACTATATTTGGAGCAAAAGGAATGAACGAAGACCTGGAAACATGGGTTTGGACACACAAAACATCTTTAAGAGGATTATAATTTTCTACTTTAACACCTGGAGTGTCTTCTTGAGCTGTTTTGGTTGGAATATGGTAGATACAACCTGTTTTGTACCCGGGTGCATCTGCTTATATCCCAACTGCTTCTTGTTGTACTCTTTGGTGTTACTTTTTAGCTTCTGTATAGGGGTTAGTACCCTTTACTCTTTCATATTAATGAAAAGAAGGGAAAAAAAAAAAAATTTGATCTTACCCAAAAAAAAAATTCCACACCATCATTTTGTGCTGGAGCAAAAGTTCATAAATAATACCTCCAAGGGCATTGTCGTGGCAGAATTCATAGACAGACAGATTGAAAGAGGTCAGCCTGTCGAGGACATGATGAGAAAATATATAGTGTAGCTTATATGACAGCTAGCAAATAAGAGCTTGAACAAAGCTGCCCTATTTGTGGATTATAACTGCTGGAGTGAAGGTGGTAAATTTGAACTTTGGTGGGGATTCCAATATTCTCGAATCTTTTGAAATATAGGATATAAATACCTAAGTCAAATTTTTAGATTGATTAGTTGTTGTATCAATTTTAAGGGATAATTACAATGGGCTGACATACATCTATTTTGAAGTGTAAATAGAAAATGAATGTTTTTTAGTATTACAAATTGAAGATATTAGATATATTTTACTACAACATATATAGCATACTTGCACACTAGAAATGTCGTTAATGCCTTATCATAATTATGTTAGCTCCATCAAAAGTACATCCTCCAATTGTACTTGCAAGCAGATGTATATTCTTTGTATGTACCACATATTATAATGTTCATCGTTATTTGAACTTAGTCAAAAAACACATGTTGTGGTAAAGTGTATTCTCAGTTTACATCATTTAAAATATACATGCTTTATATATTTTTTATGGAAAATGTATGTCTTTTTCATTATAATTATCCACTCAAAATTTATGACACTAACTAGCTTGTCCCTTACTTGTAGATATGCTTAAAATCACCTTGTCTTTGTATGACTTACCATTTGATTTGTTCACTCAGAAATTAATTAGTACTATATGTGGGACCATAGTTACCATCAAGGAAAGTATGAAAACCACATTTATCTACACTTTAAAATTTTAGACTATTTTGTCATGGCCTTGAATAAAAACGTTCAGTGAACAAGATGATGTTGGACATGAGGTATGCTTATGTGCTCCTTGTATATGCAAGTTAACTTTGTCCTGATCTTTTTTCCCCATATAAATAGAAAAAATTCTTTCATAGGCATTACTAGCAAGGATATATTAAAATGATGAAATATTTAATCCTAAATTTACTTGTATGAGGTCACCTAATAATGTTCCATTCTGTTATTTTTTAACTTTTTCTTTTTCAGTAATAGTTTGAAGTATATTTTTGGTTCAGATATCTCAGCAGTTGCAGGAGCCATGGTATTATACCTAATGATACAATTCTCTCTGCTTTCTTCAAGGTCAGTTTCTGAGTTAAACGTTTGAATTTTAAATTGAAGGTAGAGGCCGTCAAACATTAGTCATAGAGGAGAAAGTTTTGTAAAAGAGTATTCGGAATCATTTAACCCTTTTAAGAAAAGGAAATTGCTTGAATTCTGTACACTCTCTATTTTAGTAGTTTTTGCCTTTATTGGAAGATTGAAGTTTTAAATTTATACTGAATGGGATAAGTTTTTCAAACTGGTTGTTGATTAGTTTTGAATTAGTTATTTATAATGAAAAACTTATATTATTCATCATTAGATATTAAAGATTTGAGGTAAACACTTCGATTTTGTTTATTATTTGTATATCACAAAGAAAAGGATTACATGGTACTCATAGATACATAGAGCCTGTTCCAGATAAGATGAAATCTTAGAATTCTATGATTCTAATAATACAGTAAATCTAATCTAATCAAATCTAAACCATGCTTCCCGAAACCTACTGAAAACAAACTGAAACTAATTAATATGTACAATATCTATGATGTTTGGACATATTTCTACATCCCTCTTGAGTTGGTGCATAGACAGCTATCATACCCAACTTGCTAGTGAAGCCTTCAGACATAAATCTGACTAAACCTTGGTGAAATATCTGCAACTTGCTGTCAAGATAAAGGACATGCATATCAAACCAATTGTAAGCTTCCTTAGAATAAAATGTCTATCAATCTAAATATGCTTCATCCAATTATGTTGAATAGAGCTGTTTGCAATGCTTGTTGCAGCCTTATTATCACAAAAAAGCTTGATTGGCAATGTCTACCAGCCTCCTTAATTCCTGTAGAATCCTTTTCAACCAAAACATTTCACAAATGCCAATCACCATAGCCCCATATTCTATTCCTTCACTGCTTCAATCAACAACATTTTGCTTTTTACTCCTTTAAGTAACTAAGTTTCCCTAATAGGAACAATATGTCAGGCTCAATTTGATCAATGAAAACTTGAATAGTCTTTTGTTCATTCTTATTGAGAAACAACCCTTTGCCAATTCTTCATGTATTTGAAGATCTTATACGCATCATTAATGTGTTATTGATAAGAAGAATGCATGAAGTAACTTTCTGCACTCTTTTTATAGATCCAAGATGTATTTCCTTCATAATATGAAAATTCCCTCGTAGTCCTAGCAAGCTCCATACCTTGAAAATACCTTAAGGATCAAAAATACCTGATTTCAAACACTTAAACTATCTATCTTTCAACTCCTTTAGCACCATCATATTGTCTCCAATAAAGATGATGCTATTCACATATATTATCACAACTATCACCTTAATCGCTCAAGAACCTCAAAGAATGTTAGGTCTTTTTGTGATTATGAATGACAAAGTGTTTTCATACATCTATTGGGATGATCAAACCATGCTCTTAGAGATTCTTGGAGATTGCTTAAATCCACACAATGATTTCTTGACTTTGTACGCTTTTGGCGTAAGATATGTATCTAATGATAGGTTAGACCCATGTACACTTCCTTCTCAAACTCCCCATTTAAAAACTTATTATTCACATCTAATTAATGAAGAGGTCGCTTAAGATTCGTTGCAAGTCACAAAAGAAACATTGCACATACTATCTTCGCTATCTTCTTCTGTGAATATCCTTTACATGTGGTATCTAAGGTATTTGCTTGAGAAACTTGCTCTACATTCAACAACATAGTAGATGAAACAACGTAGAATGAACATAAAACACAAAGGTAAGAGCACCATTATTGACATGACATACTATATGACCTTGCTTAACACAATTTGCTTGATGTATCGCCTTGTGATGCTATGATACTATGAACCATAGACCAGATGTCGAAGATGTAATGCCTCGTAATGTTGTGATAACATGATGATGAAAATCCTAGACAAGACATGGTGTTGGAGGAAAAAATTACATTGAGATGTTCTAAGACAAGTTCAGGATAGAATTCACTTAGAAGATCAAAGATGGTCAACTAAGTGGTAGCCTATGCATGTGAACAGCACATGGTTGACTAGGTGGTTGTTGGAGGCGATTGATTGGTCCTATGACTAAGGGATGGTAGACCAACCCATGGCCATCTAGGTCTTGTGACTCCAATTTAGCAAGTTGTTTCTGTTTTTTGTCTAGGTTTGTTTTTTAGTTTTCTATGTTTGGTTTCCTAATTTGTTGTTTTTTTAATATAGTAAGTAAAGTTACTTTCTTAAGCCTTTAAGTAGGATAGATGTAATATAATAAGGAATGAATTGAATTTTGAGTTATTTATAGACATTGTTGTTAAGAACTGTTGAGTCTATTGTTGAACATTGAGATCTGAGTGTTTTCTTTCTTTATTCCCTAAAATCTTATCAATTTTAGGATTGTTGCGAACCACGTTATTTAGAATCATATGTAAATTGGAATCTATTTAACCTCTTTGATTGTTTTATCAATTGTGAGTCATATCAATTATTGATTCAATCTTTTGAGATTGATGCATCATATTGAGTCTCGATTCATCTATATCCTTTTTGTTTCCAATTCTTATATATATCCAAAGCACAATAAAATACATCTTTTATCATACTTTCCCTAATATCCAAAGATCACACATCAATGGATTTAAGCACAATCCCAAGATCACATCACATGAACCATAAGCTTTTGCATTAGAGCCTTAAGGAAAAACCTAAAATGCTATATGCAAAGAATATTCATAGGAAAGTAATAGTAGTAGTGCGAGTTATTCAGGAACACAATGGCATCACATTTTATGCTACTATAGTCACCTAATAATCTAACATGGCTATCTAAGTGCACCTAATGTTGTTGCCTGCATGCTAGTGATCGGTTAAGGACACCTCACCTACTTAGCATGAGTGGTCACAACTCCTTTTATAGTAATTGAGTCCTCATGATTCAAGCCCATTGGTACATTGAGAGCCTAAAGAGACAGGCACTAGTTTTCGATGCTACTCTTTACATGACTTCACTAGCTTCAAAAAGAGGCAATCTTTAGCTAATGATGCAGACTTAGGGGAAGGCTTGCATAAGTTGAATTTGTTTCTAGTGGCATCCATATGAATCCTCCTCTTAATAGGACAGATTGTGATGAGGATGCCATACAGATCATGCAATTGATCTACCTTTAGCCTTAGCTTGTAGCGGCCTTCAAGTAGGGGTAGGTCACATTCCTCCTCCATTTTTTTTTCGCGGGTAGGGGTGCTGGGGCGTGCAGGTGTGTTAGGGATGGAGGTGTTTGGGGGGCAGTTTGTTTCCTCTTCTATTTGTTATTTGTACTAGTTGGACTATATGTTAAAACTTTTCAGACATAAACTTTTTTGAGCATGTATTGTACTTGTAGTATTTGAACTTATCTTGAGTACATGATTTTCCTATGACAATTTGAATCGTGCGTCAAACTTGTAATTTTTTATCATAGACCTAAAATTGGTAAGTTTAAAATCAATTTCTTCATAAAATGATATTGTAATAGTTGAACTAGCAATTCATGTACCAAGGTTGATGGGAATTAAATTGTTAACCCTTTGACCAGTAGCCAAGCTCAAGAACTGGAAAACTTGACAAAATGAATTCTTCTACTCTAATCGACTTTTATCGATGTTGAGTACTTTCTTGTCGAGTTACTCCTTGAGTCGTACCGAATGATTGCCAATCTCTCGCAGATAAAATGCCAAGAAATGGATGACTGAGATAACATCCAATCCTGCTTCATGTTTAACCACTTACTTAATCGATACTACCCTTACCGCCATGTCAAGAAATAGAACTCAAACTACATAAGCCGTCCTCGCTCGGACAAGCCAACTAACTGTATTGCTTTGTCCGCATTTTCTAATAACCTCATCAATATAGCATGCCCACATGTATAGGACCACGTGTGAAATCTACTCTACTAATTATTGTTTTTGTGAATATTCATTTTTACCGTTTTGTATTATTGTACATTACTAATACCTATTTTATCTTTTCCCCTTTTAAGTAAGTTACCCTAAATTCTTAAGTAAAAATACCCTTTGTATTTGTAAAACAAATCATCATTAATATATTTCAATATTTTTCCTTCCTAGTATAAAAACTTTACTGTTTTATGTATAGTATTATTCTTATCCTTTCCCTTGAGTAAGATTAAATAGCGAGTAAACTCACCAGACTAATTTGTACGTCATATCGAATTATACTATGAGTTTTTAAAAGTTCCGTTAATACGTAACATCCTATAAAGTTATTCGGAGGTTTTGCTTAGCTTTCATTGGTCATTGTTCTTTCATGCATTTTCCTCGTTACTCTTTTGAACTTTCTATAAATTTGAACCCATCCAGCGACCGATCTTGTCTACTCTTGATCATGGTTCGCATCAAATTTTTAGTATTTTTCTTAATAGTGCCATATATGGAGCACTTTCTCTGCAAGTGCACTAATTTGAGCTACTCTCACACACATATAAACCTCGGTTTCTTGTTAAAGTAGATGCTTCATTATATTATATCTAATGATGATATTTTCCATTGCTTTAGGTTGGGGTTAAGAAAACTCGTCAAGAGACATGTAACCTCGAGTTAATATTAGACCATCTCAAGGACATTGATTTTTGCCCACTTCTTGAAGTTTTGATGGATGTTGATGCATCTGAAATTGAAGCAGTTGATGTACATAATGAATCATCATGCGTTCTGAATGGAGAATATGCCTTGTCATTAATACGTGCAGTGAATCACAAGCTTCGGATAGTTGATCTACGTGATATATCATTCGGAAGAGATTTCTTATGGTATACAACATTTCTGTTATGTTTCCTTTTCTTGTTATGTGTTTGGCTTTTTGGCAATTAAAATTATTTTAGCTGTTGCATGTGTTATCTTCTTTGTTATGTGCCTCTAGGTTTTATCTTGTAAGTATAAGGAGATATTCTTTTAGGCAATGTAAGTTATTTCTTATGGAAATATCTATCTAAAAAATTCTACTTGCTTGCTCTGAAGAAAAACACTTAAAAATGAGTGGCGAGTTGAAATTCTAGAAGTAGTAAATAAAAGAGGAGACAATTTATAGGCTTGGGTATAATCTGTCTCATTAAATTAAGCTTTTTTTATACTAAATGCCCATCAATCTTACTCTATAAGTTCTTAAACTTAGAACAAAACAAAACAATTTCAAGTCAGATCCTTGGCATATTTACTATTGCAAGTTGCTCAATGTAAGCTCTTCTCATACTTGCATTAGTATATAAGGGTCATATGAACTTAGACATAAGGTCTAGTCAATGGGTGATTTACTTAAACAAGATTGGAAATTCTCTGAGAGGATCTTTGATTTCTAAATATAGGGCTCGGTATTGAAAACTATCGGATCCCATAAAAGTAAACATTAAAAACTAATTAAGTCATAATTGGATAAAACCTCTGGCTTGCTTTGTTTTAATAGCAATAGTGCTTTTATACTATCTTTTTACCCCTAACTAAAAGTTTTCCTATCAAATGTAACAAAATCTCCAAAAAAAAAAAATAAATAAATAAATAAATAAAAAGATAAATAAATCAAGGAACAATATGCTTTTCCAAAAAATAAATAAATAAAGGAACAATATATTTATTTTCCTTAAATATCCATAACATCTTGTGATAGTCTAAGTTACTTAATATATGTTGCTAATCTAAACTTCTTAGTTGCCAAGTCATTCTTTTCAACACTTAAGTAAAGTTTGGTTGTAAAGATTGGACTAAATAAGACTAGACAGGACAAGACAAGTACAAGTACAAGTATAAGTATAAGTATAAGGAGAATTAGATATTATAAATTTATTATATTATGTTTAGTTTATATAATACTAAATATAAAATTTATATTAAAAAAGTAATTATTTATATTATAAAATAAATAATATTTTGTAATATTAAAAAAATAATATTAATTAACTTAATATTATAACATTAAAGAATATTTTTGAGAATGTAAAATATTTTTGTTTTTGTCCAATGAATTTCATTTTTGTATCACAATATAGAAAGGACAGAATTTGGACTTTTTATCTAGTTTATCAGCCCAATTTTTTATCCGATTACTAAATAGAGTTACAAATCAAATATAAAATAAAATTTTTTATTTGGTTTAGTATAACAAAAACTATACAACCAAACGCTATCTTAAAATGATGAGTAAAGTCCTCCAAAATATATATAGAAAATAATGGAGTGTATTTGATGAAACTCACGAGCTGTGCATTTGTTCAATCTTATATTCCTTAGTCGGCTGTTGCATAATGTGACTGTGTTCCGCTTCTTTATCAGGCCCATTCTTGCTGTTTAGGCTTTATTATAGGCAGGGATATAATTTTCATAATCAATACCAGGACATGAAGAGAAGGAAAAATTGATTATTCATGTCTCTACAGCTTGCCAATCAGTTTATCCTCATGCATATAAGGAAACTCAGAGCCCATATTATTGCTGCATTGTATGCTCTGATTCTAAAGAAGATTGACAGTAACTTTTCCTAAGAAGCAGGATGAGCCACTTTGGTCTCACTCTCTGTGCTTGCATATGGGTGTATGTTTGTTTCTATTCTTGTATAGTGCATGCCAGAGTTAGAAAATAAATTGATTTTTCCTTTTGCATGTAATGTCTGACAAGTGGTAGTTCTAATAAGTCTTCTTTTGCACATTTAATGTTCAGACCTTCAGCTGTATGTAGATGATGACAGCGAACATGGAAAGTAAGATGTCTTGCTAGATGAGTACCAGAAATCTTCCTGGTCAATGGAGAATATTGTATTTTCATGTTGAGAAGTTAAAAGGAATTTTAGTGAACCCCAGTCAGCTTCTTTTTCCTGACATGAGAGGAAGTTTTTTGGCACATGCAGATATATTTGTGTAGAGATATTGTCCTAGAGTATTAAAATAAATACAATATACAGCTGTCATCATAGAGCATATGCGTCTATGAATCTGTAACATAGCGATGGTTTTTCTGGGGAATTCAGTCTGTAATACTCCAAGCTATGTCTTAGTACCATTACCATCCTTGCTGTCCTTATTGTTCAGGCACTGGCATCAGTTTCCCATTTGATGCCTATTTGGATGGCCTCACTTTTCCATTTCAATTTTTCATTTTCATCCTTTTCCATATCAAGTTTTCATCAAAATAATACATGAATAAGAGTCAAATAGGATAAAACAAGAATAAGCCACACAACATTACTACAATAGATTTTATCAAGAAAAAAAATATATTACTACAACAGACACAATATAATAATAAGATAATCTGAACAGATTTCAGTACGACATGAGTAAGGCTTACACTCTTATTGAATAAGGTAAGAATAGGACGCAAACAAGACATAATATAAGAATACGGTAATCTCTTTGACTTCAAGAATTCAATAGATTGAATCCATGTATAGTTGATTGATGAAAGAAAAGATTCTGTACAAGGAGTTTTATCTTCTAAATGCAGCTGAGGAATTTTTTCTTCGCCAAAAATCAAGGATGACATAGCTTATGCTTTGTGAATAAAATTGAGACAAAAACATCTCATTTTCACCTCCATTAATCTGGTTAAAGCATACATATACACTATCAAGAGAAACATTTGATGGATAAGATATTCTTCTTGATTTTCTGCTAACAAACTAGATAAGGATAAATCTTCAACCTTTTAGACCCTTAATACATATTAGAATAACTAAAAATAATATTATCCTAATATTAACAACCAAAGCCAATGCTAATTATGAGATAAAACAAAAAAAGAAATAATAATTAATAAACATTTTCTTTACTTCCGCTCAAGCTAAGGAATAAATGTCAATTATTCTTAGCTTATCAATATTTGCACTGAATAGCTTCTTGGCACTTGGATGACAAGTGTTCTAACTTGATGTCCCCATTCTCAATTTTTGATTTTATAAAATTCCAATCAAGTCTTACATGCTTCATTCTATCATGTTGTACGGGGTTCTTTACAATATTAATCGCTGATTTGCTATCATAGAGTACTCTAGCCTTCTCAACTTTGACATCCAAGTCTTGTAACACTTGTTGTACCCAAATTACTTCACATATACCTTGTGCTATAGCTCTATATTCAGCTTCAGTACTACTCTTAACCACTGCTGACTGTTTTTTACTCCTCCATGTT
The DNA here is from genome assembly GCA_024138005.1 of Lumnitzera racemosa. NCBI lineage: Eukaryota > Viridiplantae > Streptophyta > Magnoliopsida > Myrtales > Combretaceae > Lumnitzera > Lumnitzera racemosa. Next base: position 38,490,244 of record JAMXBC010000012.1, on the reverse strand, counting down.
ATTAAGTTTCCCTACAATTTTGTACAAAAACCCAAAGTTGACTTTCCATCCATTACATCTCCACCCCAATTTGCATCTACAAACAACTTCAAATCTTGTGACCGATTCTTGATGAGTAAACCATTTCCTAGAGCAACTTTTAGGTATCTAAGTATATGATTTATTCCATTCATATGATGTTGCATTGGTAAGTGTATTGCTTGACTAACCAAACTAATAGTATAAGTTGGCTCTAGATAGGTGAGAGACAAATAGATTAACCTTTCAACTATACATTGATACATCCCTTTTTCAATTGGTGAATCATTCTCTGGAGCAAGTGTTTTCTAGTTTTGAGGCAAAGGTGTGCTTATTAGCCTACAATATTTAGCACATATTTTCTTTGATTAGTGAAGATTCCTTTGCTACTTCTTGCTACTTCCATGACTAAGAATAATTTTAATTTTTCGAGCTCTTTAATTTTGAATTTTTTCTTAATCTCTCTCATCAGCCTTGATATTTCGGCCTCATCATTACCTGTAATATCATATCATCAACATACACAATTAATACTGATTTCAAACCATCACTTCCAACCTTAATAAATAGTTTGTTCTCATCTTGACTATGCATATAGCCCAAGTCAATCATGGTACTACTAAATTTCTTGAACCAAGCCTTGGGGGACTACTTTAATTCATACAAAAATTTCCTTAATTTGCATATTTTTCCATTATTTCAAGTCTAGGTATTTGTATATAAATCTCCTCTTCCAATTCACCATTCAAAAAAGCATTCTTTACATCTAACTGAATCTGGATTTGTAGCAATAGATAAAATAATTCAAATTGAATTTAGTTTAACTATAGGTGCAAATATCTCATCATAATCAATATCATGAGTTTCAATGAAGCCTTGAACTACTAACTATGCTTTATACCGTGCAGTACTACCATCAGAGTTATACTTAGGGCTGAAAAGCCACTTACAGCCTACTACTCTTCCCTTTAGGAAGATCAACAACCTCCCATGTATGGTTATGGTGTAAAGCCCTCAGCTCATCCATAACAACTTTCTTCCAATTCTCATCACTCATTGCTTCATGAATATTCTAGGGATTGGCAACTTCATTCATTTTAGTAACAAAAGCTTAAAATTAGGCGATAGTTTATTATACCTTATATAATTTGAGATAGGGTACTTAGCACATGTACACCTCTCTTTCCTCAATGCAATGGGCAAATCAATCCCTTCCTTCTCATTTGAATAAGCCCCTGATGACATGACTGTTCCTTGCTGTTCAACCCCTATATCAAACTCCAACTCAGTAATTTGCATAGCCGAATCTTTTGATTTAAGTAATTGGTTCAACTAAGCAGCCCCTTTTTTTCCTGGAATAAACTTGGAGAGGTCATGTTTGTAGACTAGAATGGAAAAGACCCTTTGGCTCAATGTTTAGATTGATGGAAAGAAGATCTATTTCACCTAATTTGATACAATTTGATCTTTGTGATGTGTTTCGAGTGGATTGACCAAACTTAGGAGACTCAGATGGAGGTAAACATGACTGTAAGTTAGGATGTAAGCTAGACACTGGAAGGAATACCTGTCGCCCTAGAAAACATACATTTTCTCCTTCATTTCCTACCTCTGCTTGATTTGATGAATAGAAGGTTCTTCTTTCATAAACAATACATTAGCAGTAATAATGATTCATCGAGAAGGAGGATGAAAGACTTTGTATCCCTTTTGTACAATTGAGTAACCTGTAAAAATGCATTTGAATGACTTTTTCTCCAATTTATGCTTGTGTGGCTGATTGTCAAGTATGTAAACAACACGACCAAAAACTTTTGGTGGTAAATTGTTGAACACTTGATTGTTCAGATAAGAACTCAAAAGAGTACTCAATGGACTTTTAAATTTTAGAACCTTAGAAGAAAGACGATTTATTAGGTAAGCAGTAGCTAGAATTCCTTCCCCTCAAAACCAATGTAGCACCATCGGTGCTAATAACATTGATCTCGCAATTTCAAGAAGGTGCCGGTTTTTCCATTTACCTACCTCGTTTTGTTGCAAAGTGTACACACATTAACTTTGGTGAACAATACCATGTTAAATTAGATAGTTTTCAAGCTCCATTGAGAGTTATTCCTCTCCATTGTCAATTCTTAGTATTTGAATGTTTGTTGAGAAAAAATTGTTGACACATTTTTCTTAAGAATCAAGATGAGGTTTACCTTGATAGGCTATGGCTGCTGTAGGAGGCACATTAGCCTCTTTATCCTTACCAGGATTTAGTTGCGTTTGTGTGAGGATTTGCTACAACAGAATAATCTAGTCTGCTGAAAGGTTGAACCCAGTGCTTAGACTTAATGCAATCTCGGTTTCTGCCAGTTGTGCAACTTTACTCTTAGTTATGAATGATTTTCCCGACTGAAAGCTTCTTCTTCGTCTAGCTTTGAATCCATCTAGTTTACCATTTAGCTTCCAACAATCCTTACATAGGAGATTAAGTTTTTTACAATAGTTACACCACTTGTTCCGTAGTTGTTGAACTGTTGGGAATTCCTCTATGTACTACCATAGCTAACCTTAAACTGGGAAATTTGATGTCAACATGACCCAACGCCCGCTTTCTTATCTGCTAACTTTTGCAAACGTCTCTTGAAGATTTGGAAGTGGTTGTTTACCTAGCAATCTTCCCCTTACTTCATCTAACTCTAGGTTCAACACATGAAGAAAGTTAAATACTTAATCATTTTCTATAATTGAGTTGTACTTCCATCCATCATCAATGCACTTCCACTCAATTTCATAAAATAAATCCATGTCTTACCATAGCTCAACTAGTGTGTTGTAGTATTCCATGATACTCATGCTCCCTTGAACTATAAATCTAAGCTTTGACTTAAGCTCAAACCGCTGCAATGAATTAATTAGATCTAAGTATGTTTCCTAAACATTGTCCTAAATTTCTTTTGCCATTCTATAGAATAAATATGTTCAACCAATCTTGGGCTCTATTGAATTGATTAACCATGCCATGATTATAGAATTTTTTGCTTCTCATGTTGCATATTCTTTTGCTGATCGATCATGTGCAGTTATTGTACCAATTGGATGACGAATTTTTCTTTTGCCACAAATTGCTAATTTCATTGACTAAAACCACTTACGGAAATTAGTGCCATTGAGCTTGTGTTGCATAATTTGCAAGGATAAGGTTTCAAGAGTTACTAAGAAAAGGTTGGATTATATTTGAAGGGATGTAATTGGGTTTCCCAAAAACCTAAACCGAAACTTAGAATCAGGGGTGCCATCCCCATTTTGACTCATGATTGAATTATTTTAATCGATTAGGGATTGACTGAAGCTCTAATTCCATGAATAAAATTGAGATAAAAACATCTTATTTTCACCTCCATTAATTTGGCTAAAGCATACATGTACACTATCAAGAGCTACACTTGATAAATAAGATATTCTTCGTGATTTTTTGCTAACAAACTAAATAAGGATAAATCTTTAACCATCTAGACCCTCGATACATATCAGAATAACTAAAAATAATCAAGACTTATTACCCTAATATTAACAACCAAAGTTGACACTAATTACAAGATAAAACAAAAAATAAATAATTAATAAACATTTTCTTCACTTTGTAACACAATTTTTTCTTTTCGATCTCTCAAGAAAAAGTTCCATAAGGATGGCATATACCCTGTAATCGATGCTTCTAGTCATCACATCACCTCTCAACCAGAAACTAAGGTGATTCCAATAAATTATTTTGAGTACTTATTGCATGAATCATGACCTCCACCTCATTTCTTCCATAGGCTAGAAGAGTTGGTCATCAAGAGAGTAAGAAATGCAGATTAGGAACCCCTTTTTATGCCATTGACAAATGAATAAAGCAAGTATACTCGCCAAGAGAGTAAGGAATGCAGATTAGGAACCCCTTGCTAAGCCAATGACAAACAAAAAAAGCAAGTATACTTTTGATATGATGGCACAAGATAAGCCCTTGGCCTGATGGGTACAACGTGAATTTATTTAGGAGTGCGTAGGACATAATTGGCTTAGGCATATGCTTAGATATCGAGGAATTTTTCTTCTGTTTTTTTTTTTTTTTTTGTAATACAATTGCTTAAGTTCATTAATATTAGTTACTACTGCATAATTCCGATCCTAAGTTTGAGTGTCCTTCTCTATTATAGTAGCAACTAATTTCTTGTTGTAATACGTTATAGAAGTGTACATCCAAGATCTTAGCTAGGAGTCTAAAATTGGTCATACCCTACTTAGGTGGGAAGGAGTAAACAAAGTTCATAAAAGGAAGGAGAATGATTGATAATTTTCTTATTGCTCAAGAACTACTATTGATAAAAGTGGACATAATGAAGTATTGTGACAAGGTAAGGTTGTATTTTCTTGAGCAGCTTTTCTGAGTGATGAAGTTTACCTCACAGTTTATACATCTAGTTATCATGGTTGTCAAAATCGTGAGTTTACTATTCATCTTATTTAATGGTATAAAATCAGTAGAATCGTATAAAATTACATAAAACTGGTAAAATCGTAGGCTTGTAGAATCGAATATAAAAGTTTATAATTTTATCAAAAGTTTATATATAAACGATTTTATCTTCATTTTAACTAAGAAAAAAGTTAAAAAATTATAAACTCATAAAATCGTACTTTTGACTCGTGATTTTAACTATTATGCTGGTCATGCAATTCATTTCTTTCCCAGAAAATCAGTAGGCTTCTTTCAAGCTCCCATAGACTTTGTCAAGTGAATCTAAAACCCTCTCATCTATTTGTACTTGTTATGTGGCTCTGCTCTTTATTTGCGAGAAATAAGAAGGATGGTTCATTTATTTGTGGAAATTTTGTCATGAGAAGCTTAAACACTTGTGCTTCACAGACAACTTTATTAATTTCTCTGAGGGAGATGCTTACACCACTTCACTGGTCAAGGAGGGGCTATATGAATTTTACAAGCTCCAAATATTCCTAAGTTGTGTTTCTCAAGCTATTAGGAATGACATATAAAAGATCGTGGGGCTTTTGCTTAGAACACTACCTGTTAAGTATCTGGGCATTCCACTTTCTTGAGCCAAACCTTTGAAAATTACTATCCAAAGCCATATTGAGGGGTTTTCACTGTGCATCAATCATTGGACAAGCAAAGCACTGTCTTATCCAGACTTACATCTGAATTGAGATAACTGTAAAAGTGAGTGCTTCTTGTTTGTGTGGTTGTTGGTTTCTTTTTTCTTTTCCTTTTTCCTCTTTGGTTGGGGTGGGGGTTGGTCTGCTGTGCAGTCAGTTTAGATAGAAGGGAAAGCTTTTCAATGAAACCAGACATAGAAGATCAAACAATGGCTGTTTGTTATGCTTTGGACACATTACCATGTTTGATGACTTGCTTATACATATCTCAATTTTTCTTGGATTGTGGATGGTTAAATAATTTGACTACTATATGAATCGGCTATGTGCAACTGACTTAATTTCAATCTTCAGGGATCTCTCTCACAGAGGATTAATGTGTGAAGCTTTGTACTTGAGATCTTCCCATTTTCACAAGCTAGGTATGACTGGAAAATTTACTCGAATACATACTTTGAATCTGGACTTCAGCACCATGCTCACTAGCTTCCATGAAGATTGCTTCACTTCCATGCCAAACCTAATGTTCCTATCAATGTGTGAGACTGGAGTTTCTAATCTCTGGACTACAATCTCTGCACTTTCGAAACTCCCTTGTTTGGCAGAATTAAGGTTTCAAAAATGGTTGCATTCCGATGACCCAGAGCCATTTACTAGGTCATGTATTGGGAAGCTTGGTAATTCTTCTACATCATCTGTTGAGGTTGGCCAGATTACAGAGCATTGTACAAGTCCAACAGACATCCTTAGGAATTTGTTCTCACTTGGTGGTGTTGTAATAAATCAGGAACTGCACAGTGCAATTGAGGAGTCAGCAGATGAGAGTGAAGTCGAAAGTTCAAGACACAGGCAAGAGTATGGTTTCATGGATCCATCATTTGATTCATCTCCTCAGTGGAGCAGAAGCAATAACCTTAACACAGAGGTGATAAGACATTCTTGCATAAACACATTGGTGTCATCTACATTTAATTGCAAATCATGTTGGCAACTTGTGCATGATTCATTCTAACTTGTTCCTAATAATTTCCTATCGATGTTTGATATTAATCTATCAATCATTTGTTGGAAGAGTATAAAAGTTTGATTACCCTTTCTTGGTTTTGATGATTACTCTACGCTAATATGCACTGATCTCTTTTTAGGGTTTTTTTTTTTTTTTTTGGTGGTAGATTTTTGAAATTTTGATTTAGTGATCACGTGTTTTCATGTTGTATAGTGCTATTTGTAGTCATTGACTCTGAAAATCCTATATCTTGCTGAGCAATGCAATGAAATGAAGTATAGTGAATGGAAAATGTTTTTGAGGGTAATTGTAATTGTAAATCATTTTCCGTTTCATGTTTTGCAGGTTAATTGTTGGTTTTTTAGCCAAGATGAAGGATCTGCAGATGCTTGCAGTTCTGGTTGCATTCTAGAAAATGCATCAAAGTACATTTCTTACTTTGCCTCACCAATTTGTTTTGAAAGGTATTACAGAGAGTACATGATAGCTTCACTACCTAATCTGAGCATTCTGGATAACTTGCCCATTGGGAAATTTGAACGGGAAAGGGCTGCTGCAACCTATTCACAGTACTTTGAGTTTCTTCCATATAGGAGGAAAGCTAAAGAAAGTGTTCTCAATGTCTTGCATAACCGTGAAATTAGAGCAAGTCACACTCATTTCTGCAACATTAAGAATAAGGTATCGTGTCCAACTAGGACATCCCAGCATTTTTACACCCGGTCACTTTCTGCTGCCAAAGTAGCATCTTCTCCTTGGCCTTCTATGCACCCCATTTCGTTCTCAAACAACATTTCAGGACATGAAAACCATACCGTACGTCCAAGACAGTTTGAATACCATCCATCAGATTGTGGCCTCATGGTAGTTGGAACATTAGATGGTGAAGTCTTTGTCATCAACCACGAGACTGGTAGAACTGTCAGCTACATACCATCTCTTGGAGCAATGAGCAGTGTGTTGGGGCTCTGCTGGCTCAAGAAGTACCCCTCCATGGTATTTTTTTGCTATTTTATTTTAAACTTATATCTAGTGTCTCTTTTCCCTCTGTATATATCCTGTCACGACAATCCTGCATTAGATTGTTAGTTGCATCACTTATCCTCATGGCATACTTGCATCAATTTGTGGAGACATTGGACAACTGAATATGCCTGCACTCCTTTTCCAACTAAGACTGCATTTCTTTTGCATGAAAACTATGCAGCTTGCAAAATATTTCCAATGGAAAAGATTTTCTTTAGTAAACCACAAGAAATGGATCAGATGCTAAAATTTGGTCAGATTTGGTGGTGGTGATTGTTAGCTGGTATGATCAATGGTAGTTTGGTGGTCAAGGGTGAGGTTAATAGTTTTCTAATAAAATGGATCAGAAATGCTTTTCTTTTTTTAGGTATATCATTTTTTTTTTTTCAATAGATAACTTTTGCTAAGTTTAATGTTTTCATTCCTTAAAAAAGGAGAGTTCAATGCTTTTTTTTTTCTTTTTGATTAATTGTTTCCTCCTCTTGACATAAGCAAATAATTGTGCTTTGTGGTGGTGCTGTTAACTTTTCTATTGCCAAATAAATTGGATAGAGTAGACAAACCAGTCTTTCATCAGAATTTTAATCAACTATGATAGGACAGACCACTTGTTGCAGCAAGTTTGGTAAAGATATGGATCATGTCTTCCATGTCAGGAGTTTTCCATACCATGTGAATTTAGACTAATTTTTCTCCTTGTATTCATCAGGAATCTATAGTTACTTATTAGAATGGGTTGTTCCTCCTCTTAGGTTTGCAACTGATGTGTTCAGGCTATATTGAGTTCCTTAATTATGAAAAACAACAATGAGTACTCTTAAGAACCTGCCAAGAGTGGGCAATATTTGCACAAGTTTTCTTCATTTTTAGAATATATGATCTCTTTCCATTTCATCATTAAGAATCTTGAGTGAATGCAAGTAAAATATTTTGAACCGAAGGATTGCACTTCATTTTATTGCTGAATATCACCCTATGAGTTGATGTAACAAGCAAAATCTTCTGCCAAGCCTATCAGCCAATAATCAATTTAGAGGTGGCCATTTTTATCTTTTCATTGTCTTTCTATTAACTTGGGCCTCCGAAGCTGGATCTTCTGTAAATTTTTTGAAACCAGAAAATTTGAGAAGTCTCAAACCAATACATGAGGGTTTTGCAGCTGGATGCTATCATGTTTGGAAAGAAAGGAACAAGAGAGGAACAGAAAATATAGCAACTCCTATTGAAAAGCTTAGTAGAGTAGTATCCTTTTATTGTTATAATTGATTAGCACTTTGGCACTTTTCATGGCTATTTAATTGAGCTGAGTATCCTTTTGTTGTCTTAGATACTTAGTTTGATTTTACAGGTATCTTGTATGCTCTTTTTGTTCACTTCCCATGTACAAATTGTTTATGAATGAATATTTCTCATCTTACCCAAAAGACTTGCAGTTACTATAGAGGGTATAAAACAAAGAAAGACTACTTTCCTTATTGTTATATAATAAATATAATAGTTCACACCATATTTATATTCTTAAACTTTTAAATAAAACGGTAGCAATACTCTTCATAACATGGTATCAGAGCCGGATTTTATGAGTTTAAATCTTTGCATTGTTAATCACACCCCATTTAACTAAGTTATTCACTTAATGGGTCTCAGTTAAATTTCGACCGACCAATGATAGGGAGTATTAAGTAATAAGTATATGGTCCACACCATATTTACAAACTTAAACTTTTAGATCAATTAGTTGTGATACCAGTCAATAAGGTATCATAGTAAAAGGTCTTAGGCTAAAACCTTGCATCATCAATCGTCAATCCTTGCTCATCTAATTAAGTTGTCCACTTGTGGGCTTTAGTTAAAAATCTAGCCCACAAGTAAGGGGGATAGTAATATAATAATCTACATTGTATATATAAGTTTGAGCTTTCAGATAAGACGGTTGTGGCACTAGTAATAATAATTACTTAACATTAGTGAGTTTAAGCACTTTCAGCGTATGTGATTCTGACCCTAGCCCGCCTTTTAGCACATTTTTGTAGACTGTAGGTTTATCCTTGTGTCAGGGCATGAGTTGACTAGGACTAGAGAAAGAGACACAAATGGCTTCAGAAGATGCAACAGAAAGAAACATATATGAACCCATGCATTGCTGTAGGTCAATGCAGATCCCACCAATTTTGTTAATACTCAATGATTGCATCTGATGGATTTGGACAGCTAGAGCAGACAAGCTAGTTAGACTGTATTTTTTTATGAAGTATAGCTATTCATGGAATATTATAACATTAGTTAGATTGGTTTTCTGATGCATTATCAGATCTTCTATCCCATGAATCGGTCTTCTGACGCAAGAAGGCATTATTTACTAGCTGATTGTGCCAAACTTTGTTTCTAAATTCGATTCTTTTAATTTCAGCACATTGCCGGATCTGATAATGGTTCTTTAAGGCTTTATGATATTCAGCCAATGCCAATAACAGTTACAGGCATGCACCGGACTACTTTTGATGATTTTGATCAGCTGACATCTGTTCACGTAAACTCAAGTGATGAGTTATTTCTTGCCAGTGGTTACTCGAAAAACGTTGCTCTGTATGATATTGGCAGCGGAAGACGCTTGCAAGTTTTCACAGATTTGCACCGAGAACATATTAATGTTGTGAAGTTTGCAAACCATTCTCCATTTCTTTTTGCTACTTCATCATTTGACCGTGACATCAGATTGTGGGATTTGAGACAACAGCCTATACAGCCTTGTTATACTGCGACTAGCTCAAAGGGGAATGTTATGGTTTGCTTTTCTCCTGATGATCACTATCTCCTTGCATCAGCTGTTGACAATGAGGTAGTTCTTGAATTAAGTTGCAGTTACCCCTAATGTTGTATCATTGGTTATGCTTGTTTAGTCGGTAGGAATTTTAGATTTTATTCTTTGGCCAAAGTAGTTACTTATTTCCTGCCCCTTTTGTCTCTCCTTTATTTTTTGCTCTGTGGTGTCAGGTATCTTTAGGAGTTTCTGATTTGTTTGGTATAGTATTTATTTATAGGAGATTCGTTCCATTTGTTGATATTTGATCAGGCTGTATACTATGGATATATTTCCTCCTTCAGTAGATGAATAAAATTATGAGAGAATACTATTCTCCTGTTTCCACATATGGTATAAGAGCCTAGTCAATCTTTTCTCCTTTTCTGACTAGAGAAGAATCATAATGGGTGATTATACTTCGGAAAACAGTCAGGAACCAAACTCAAATTAGGTATGTGTTCCTTAAATGTTTCAACCGAAAGCACTAAACTCACACCACTATCAATTCCTGACCAACATTTATTGTAAATTATCCAACATAAATTGAATGGTGTGGACTTCAAAGAATGGTTTCAAATAGTGAAATCGGTAACATGGTAGAGGAAAACTTGGCTATCTATACAGTGCCATTAATGTACTTAATCAGGGGTCAGAGGAATATGATATATGGGAGACAAAGAATTCATTTTTGATGGCATGGTTCATAAATTCTATAGAGCCAAGAATTGAAAGAACTTATTTATTTAGTGTGACCACAAAGGGGATATAGGAGAGTTAATCAAATATGGAGAATACATCTCAATGTTTTGGGATGAGATCTCACCTTAGGACAACTATTCAAGGTAACATGAATGTAATAGACTAATTCAATTTGTTGATGGAGATGCACGAAAGATAGGGCAAAGTATAGAAACTTACTGGAAAACAATAGGGTCCTTGATTTTCTACATAGGTTAAATCGCGACCTTAATGAGCTAAGAGATCATTTGCTTAGGGAACAGCCATTGCCAACTCTCAAGGAGGCATTTGCTGAAGTTCACCGTGAAGAAAGTCATGGATAGGTGATGTTAGCATCAAAGCAGGATGGTTGGATTAATAGTGCTTCTGGAATTGAATTTGACTTCTAACTTGATAAATCTTGTTCAGCAAATATTGGATCGGACTCAAATTACTTCTAGCAACTGTAAGGTGACAAAATCTCCGTGTAGCTATAGCTTAGAAAGGTACCTGCTTTTATCTCTCTAATAATCACATTAGTGATACTTTAATAACGGATACGGGTGCTTCTAACCATATGTGTAACTCTAAATTATATTTTGATAATATGACCATGCGTGATGGTTTGAGCAACATAATTGTTTAGTAGCAAGGGAAAGGGGATGGTTAGTTAAGTGTTTTGAAATAAATGATACTCTTTTTTATCCATAATTACATTGTAACTTGTTATCAATAAGTTAGCAAAAGATATGTAGCGCTAAGTGATATTCACTCCAACCATGTGTTTTGTGGGCTTGGTGTTCGGAGAAGATGATTGGCAATGCTAAAGAACACAATAGTCTATACTACATGTCTAGAATAAATCTTAGGTCTAGTTGTAATTCCAAGTCTAGGTCTTTTGTTTCCGTTTCTAATGATTCTAAAATCTTGTTATGACATAAACATCTGGGTTAGAATTTAGAACTCACATAATTTGGCTTCTTCTAACTCTCTCTCACCATGTAGAGAGAGAAAACCCTCCTTAGCCCTCCTTTCCCTCTCTTTCTTTCACCCTTTGCTTGCTATTCTACCTTGTTTCCATCCTCTCCCTCCTGTTTTTACCCTGTCTTGTTTTCCTTTGCCTTTTATGTTTCCATCCTCTTCCTTTGTTACGGTTCTTGTGTTTTACTTCCAATTTTATTTGTTCAATTTCAAGTTCTTTGGTTTTGTTACTACTTAGGGTCTCTTACGAGGACTTTTATGTGCAGGAAAAAGAAAGTTTATTTCGGAGTAGTTGCAACCACATGAATTTCGTAAAGGAAAACTTAGGAAGAAGAAAGGTCCTTCCCTAATAGCATCTAGTGATTCTCATGGTGACAAAGGCATAGCGGTTTCTTGTATTAGAGGGAAGAAAACCATTAAGGGTTCAAACCCTAAGAAAATCGCAAATGATGTGACTTCTCATGGCTAAGTTTCTACTTTTTCTAAAGTTGGGGTAAAGATGTCAGAGGTGTCAATTGGAGGTCAAATCAAGGATTTCATTCTTAGTACTGTAGTGCTTTCCAAGGAGAAAAGAAAAGGACAGAATTACCACATTGGTTGGTAGTCAAAGTTTTACCTATGACTCTATTATTAGGGCTATGACAAAAGTCGTTAAAGAAGTTGAAACTTCCGTAGCCCAAAGTAAAATAGCTATTGTAAATGCTGTCAACTCCCTAAAACCACCGTAGTTTCACAAAATATCCCTTCTCCTACTAGCAGCCTGATTGATGTATCACTCAACTACTACCCTCTATTCAAACAAGGTGATCTCATCTATGTGAAACCCCTTATTTTCGTCTCTCATTTTGAAGAAAAACTTTGGAAAAACACCATTGTGAGTTACTTCTTAGGTTGGGGTCTTTCTTTTTTGTCTATCCAAAAAATTGGCAAATAGCTTATGGAAAAATGATGGGTTGACAAAAGTGTTAGCAAATGGACGAGGTTTTTATTTCTTTAAGTTTAAAGAAGAAACCGCTTGTCTCATATCTTAAGCCAACCTTAGTTGTTCACTAATCAAGCAATAATTTTGGAACGGTGGTCCTTAACAGTGGACTATGAAGAGGTCTTGCTTAAAAAGTTGCTTATTTGGGTAAAATTGTAGAGTGTGCCTATGGAATTCCTACATAGAGATGGTATTGGCCACATAGCTAATGCTATTGGATGCCTACTCTGAGTGGACTTAGTCTCAACGAGGAACGAAAGAATCAAGTTTGTGAGGGCATCGGTGTAAATAGTAGCAGATTCAACCTTCCCTCTCCATTCGCAGTGAGAAGGTCAAGTAGGAAACTAACTAATTGTGTCGATTTGGATAAACAAGGTAAAAACGATAAGCTTAGTCTTATAGTGACATCGAAAGTGGATTAGGGGCTTAACAAATCAACTCATGGACCCTACATAAAAGGGGTGGTTATTAATGAAAATAACTAGATTGTTGCCTCAAAACCTACAACTCCAAATAAACAACGAGACAAATATGTTGCAGTTGATTACGATTCCTCAAACAGCTCTTCCTTAGACCCAACTCTCTAAGAGGGGGACTGCTCCCATGCTACTCCAAATGAGCCTATAATGGAAATGCCATATGTTAAAGAAGTAGATAAGAGTAACTCATATTCCAACAAGACATCTAAGGCATTAGTATTCGTAGTCCCTAGAATGTAAGACGAACATGAGAAGGAATCCAATATGAATCGTTCTCAATATAACTCAATTAGAAAGAAAAAGTCTAGGACGAAAAGGAAGGAAGGAGCTGAAGGTCACTCCGGTTTGTCTGCATCCTAGCTAGATTTTCCCCTTATGTTTTTTCTTCTTCTCTTTTAAATAAATGTTTGCCATTTGGAATATTATAGGTCTTAATGATCCTAAAAAAGCAAAAGCATTGAGATTTTTGTAGTGTCCATTTGTTCCTCTTAATTCACAATTTATTCACTGCCCTTGCCAAAGGGATGCTGATGATACCCAATTCTGATTCTCATGTATATATGGTGCAAACTCTACTATGGACCATGAGACTCTTTGTGTAGAATTGCTAAACATAAAGTTTTTTATTCAAGGGCCTTAGGTAGTGGGTGGGGATTTTAATAAATACAGTAACGTGGAAGAGAAATTAGGTGATAATGAAAGTATTGCTTCTGGGATAGAAGATTTCAACAATTTTTGCTTGGAAGTGGAAATGGAGGAAACAAGAACCAATGGCCTGCTTTACACCTGGTCGAATAAAAGTGATACTAGTCTCCTTATGCAAAGGCTTGATAGGATTTTGGTAGATTTCAATTGGTTACAGGCCTTCCCTAAAATGGATGTTTCAGTTGGTCCTCCAAGCATCTCAAAGCATTGCCCCCTCATTGCAAACCTTCACGTTAATAATCCAAAAAGGAGGACCCCCTGCTGTTTCTATGATTTTTGGTGTTCTGATCCTCTTCCTTCAGATTGCGAATAAGGCATAGCTAACAGAGGTTGTTGGTACCTCAATGTTTATAGTAGTTTCCAAGCTAAAATTGCTTAAGTAAGAGTTGAAACAATTAAATAAGAAAAGCTACTTTAACATTTCAAGCAGAGTATCTCAAGCACATAAGGCTTTAGCAAACATCTAACTCCACAATCACCAAAAGTCAGATAGTGCTGACTAGGAGTTGAAAAGGATGAATATTAGAGACTACTACTACCTTTTAGAGGCCAAAGAATCCTTCCTTAAGCAAAAATCAAGGCAAATATGGTTAAAATTGAGTGATTGAAACTTAGCCTTTTCCATAAGTCTTTAAAGCAAAAATTTTATAGAGATGGTATCTAATCTATCTCTCTTGAAGATGGATCCTGCACCTCTGACGTTCGAAGCATTAAGGATGTTGCGATTTCTTATTTTCGTAACCTTTTGGATCCTCATCCATTCTACCCTTCAAGCTTGGAAATCCTACCGTCTTTGGTGGAAAGAAAAATCTCAACGAAAGATTGGCTACTTTTGGTTAGTCCAATGCATAACCAAGAAATTAAGGAAGCTTTATGGTCCATTGATAAAAACAAAACCTTGGACCCGAATGGTTTTAATGAAAACTTCTTTAGGGTAACATAGTATATTATAAAGGACGATGTTTGCACAATCGTAAAGGATTTCTTTGCTTCTGGAAAACTCTTAAGGGCTATCAACTTTACCTATTTGGTTCTCATCCCTAAAATAAGTACTCTTTCTACCTTTACTGACTTTAGGCCAATTTCTTGTCGCAATGTACTTTATAAATGTATCTCAAAGATTATTGCAACTCGTATGCAAAGAGTGCTACCTAAGCTTGTAAAGAAGGAACAATCTGCCTTCATAAAGGGAAGGAGAATAGCGAATAACATCCTAATAGCCCAAGAACTTGTGGAAGGCTATCATAAGAATTCTCACAAGACAAGATGTGCAATGAAGATTGATATCATGAAAATCTATAACCACATCAATTGGTCTTTTCTTGAAAATCTCCTATGTGCTCTTAACTTTCCCTTAAAGTTTGTCCACTAGATTATAGAATGCATGACATCCCAAAGTTCTCAATAAGCTTAAATGGAGAATTAGAGGCTATTTTGCTAGCTCTCCAGATCTAAAGCAAGAGGACCCTATATCCCCTTATCTTTTTGTATTGGTAATAAAGGTTTTATCATGCTTTCTTAGGAAGATTAATCTATAAAATGATTTTAGACACCATTGGCATTGTAAGAAAGCTAATATAAATCACCTCATTTTTGCGGACAATCTTCTTATCTTCACCAAAGGGGAGATCACATCGATTATCCTCATCAACCAATGCTTACATGAGTTTTTCTCCCTCTCGAGTTTGAGAGGTAGCCCCTTTTAAGAGTCAAATTTTTTTTAGTGGTATCAAACTTAAGGTACAGTCTAGTATTTTAGAGTTGGTGGGTTTTAAAAAAGGAGCTCCACTAGTGAAGTATTTGGAAGTTCCCTTAGTCTCTCTTCTATCAAAGGATTATTGTCGGATCCTAGTCAATAGATTTGCTTCCAAAATTAAAAGTTGGACTGCTAAGTACCTATCCTATGCAGGTTATACCAAACTTATTAAGAGTGCCCTCTTCTCCTTACAAGTATATTGGGTTTTCACATTTATGCTTCCAAAGAGCATTCTTAAGGATCTCACCACGAAGATGAGATGTTTCCTTTGAAATGGTTTAGATGAATCTAAGGCCAAAGCTAAGGTGTCGTAGGAAGATGTTTGCTTTCCGAAACATGAATGTAGACTAAGCATTATGGATATCACTACATGAAATAAAGTAGGTCAATCAAAACATGTGTGGCATTTAATGGTGGATACATCAAGCCTTTGACCTAGTTTGATAAGGGATAAGCTATTCAAGGATAGGAATTTTTGGGCATTTCTTAACCCATCCCATGGCTCCTAATCTTGGTGCAAAATACTCTAAGCAAGGAGTTGGTCACACCCACTCTTTGGTAGGCAAATAGGGGATGGAAGCACCAAATCCTTATGGTATGAAAACTGGTACCCTAATGGTCTATTAACGGATTGGCTTGGTGAAGGAGCTAGGTATTTGATGGGTTACACTAACAAGGCAAATCTAAACTAACTCATTAGTGATAATAGATGAATGTAGCCTGAGGAAGGAACTTGGAATGCGATGTCGTCTACTCTTCCCCATAACATTAACCCAAGATCAGATTCCTTTGATGTATTCCTATAGGGAGCTAACCCTACTAAGAGGTTCAGCGTTAAGTCAACTTATAACCTTTTGAGAGTGAGAAGGCAAGCATTTCCACAGTATGAAATCATATGGTACAAAAACAACATCCCAAGACACTAAGAGGTTACTAAGGCAAGACAAATTGATACAATGGGGCATCATATCAAGAAACCGTTGCCCCCTATGCTTTGAATCAAAAGAGGATCATACACATCTTTTCTATAGGTGTCGTTATAGAAGATCAATTTGGGAAGTTCTGTATCGCTTCCAAGTACCAACTCCTCCAAGAAGCCTCTCATCTAACACCATGTCTACCTTTATTAAAGGTTTTAAATCGAGTTACTCTATCAAATGGAGGAAAATCCCAGTGGTTATGATCTATCATGTATAGCAAGAAAGGGATGCAAGATGGATAGGGGTACAACCAATTGCTATTGCCGTTCTGGTTAGGATTATTTTGTCTTATTTTGATTTCTGATTCTTTGAGCTATAGTGGTGACCAAGCTTGCCATCCACAAATTCTTTTATTTTTTGAAATTGTGGATTCTTAGTGTAGTCTTTGATTTGTACATCATGGCTTCTTTTCTATATATACAAGTGTTAACTTACCTAAAAAAATAAATATCTGATTTATCCCAATTATTATTTTGTTTTTTTCAATGAATGAGATATTTTCATTGCACGAGATGTACATAAGATGTATACAAAGATTAAGAAAAAATACCCACTATTTGAGCCTAATGTTATTGTTCTTAAAACTAAATCTATACTATTTGTGATTTCATTCACTCGAACATAAGGCTACTAAGGTCATCCCAGTTATTTGTACTTGAATCATTTCTACCCAAAAGTAAGTAGGTGGATTTTAGTTGTAAGTGTTGTCATAAAACTCCTATCACAATAAACCATACAACCATCAAAACCATTCTTAGTTAATTCATAGAGATATTTAAGGACCTCCTCAAATTTCAACTTACAATAGACATAAGTGGTTTGTTACTTTTATTAATGACCATTCACAGATTTGTTATGTGTTTCTCTTGAAAGAAAAATATAATGTTTTCCATGTGGTCAAGAATTTCATAAATTTGTGTTGAATGTCTTCAACAAAAACATTCAAATACTCTAGGCTAATAATGATAAGGAGTATTTCTCAAATGAATGCGAGCATTACCTAAATGAAAATGGGATTGTATACCAAAGGTCATGTTCTTATGCTCTTGTAGAATGAAAGAATAGATATCTTCTAGAATCTACAAGAGATATCATGTTCACTAACTCTGTTTCAAACATTTTTTGGGGAGATGCAGTCTTTATTGTTGCCTATCTTATCAATCATGTGCCATCAAAGGTCCTTAATTTTGGGACTCCTCTTTTGAGTGTTCTTCTAGGTACATATCCAGATGTCCTTTGTTGAATTCCTAATCGTCAAAAGTATTTGGGGCATGCTGTGTTTATTATAAACAATACTCCAAATAGACATAAACTAGATCACAAAGCTCTTAAAGGGATGTTTATTTGTTATTGTCCATTAGAAAAAGAACACAGATGTTACCATCTACCTACAATACCGTGGACACTGTCTCTTTTGAAAACCACCATACTTTAACTCACGTGATCAAAGGAATTCGGAGATACTATAGGAGCAGCATAATTTACCTCTAATCATTGATCCCAGTCTCATTAACCCTGCTGTCCCAATCCCTAAACTTTGAGTCATTTTTGCCTAATCCTTCTAGGTTGACAAATTTGTCACCTGACATCACTAATCAACCACAAACCAGCCCTTGTGCTATTTGTCCTCTTATCAAAATCTTGAACCCTTTATATCAGAATGTATCCAAGAAAAGATTGAATTCATTGTGTATATGAGGTGGCCAAAAACTTCAGAGCATAACCAAACATCAACCTTACAACCTCTAATCAAACTAAATGGGGAAGAAAATGATCAGACCAATTTATAAGAGAAGGATGATCTTCATCTGCCTATAGCTTTGAGAAAAAAGGGATGGGCTTATGCAAGATATCCCATCTCAAATTACCTAACATGTTCAAAGTTATCTCCTGTTATAGGGAATGTTTAGCGCATGCAGATGGTGAGGTTACTCCAAGGAATATTGATGAGGTGTTAAGACATCCAAGATGGAAGGAGGCTATCCCAAAGGAAATGGGAGTCTTATATCAAAATAATACTTTAGAAATGGTGACTTCCCATTAGGCAAGTATATAGTTGGAAGCAAATGAGTTTTTAGTATCAAGTATAAATTTAATTGGAGTATTAAACATGTATAAGACACGATTGGTTGCATAGGGATATACACAAAACATATGAGGTTTAACTATGAAGAAACATTCTCCTTAGTAGCAAAATGAGTTTAATATTATCTTTTGCTGCAAATCTAGATTGGTCATTACATTAGTTGGATGTAAAATATTCCTTTTATATGCAAACCCCGCTTAGTTTTATGTCTGATAGTAAAAAGGACAAGGTATACAAATTGAATAAGTGCTTATATAATTGAAACAAAGAGAAGGTATACAAATTAAATAAATGCCTATGTGATTGAAGTAATATATGAGATCATAGTTAACAAAATTTAGTAACACCTTAATTAGACTAGGGTGTGAATAGAGTTGGCCAAGCATAATCAATTTTTTAAACAAAGGAATTCTAGACCGAAATCAATTTTAATGATACATGTAGATGATAAAATCATCATAGGTGATGTACTGGAGATAAATAGTTTGAAGAAGAGAACTATCTAAGAGTTTAAGATAAAGGAGCTTGGGAAATTGAATTTTTTCTTAGTAATGGAAGTTGTCGGAAATAAGTAAGGTCTCTTTATTAGTTAGAGAAAATACATACTTAACCTATTGAAAGAGATAAGTTAGGATGCAATCCTATGATTACTCTTTTATCGTAAAATTAGAAAAGTTGTGCTTAGTAAATGATATTCTAGATGCTAAAGGCTAATATCAAAGATTAGTGGGGAAACCAATCTTCTATCTCTTTCTAGACCTAATCTAGTTTATATTTTTAGTATGTTTCACCAGGCAATGCATTCAC
The DNA here is from genome assembly GCA_024138005.1 of Lumnitzera racemosa. Lineage (NCBI taxonomy): Eukaryota > Viridiplantae > Streptophyta > Magnoliopsida > Myrtales > Combretaceae > Lumnitzera > Lumnitzera racemosa. The sequence goes on along the minus strand of JAMXBC010000012.1, from coordinate 38,470,753 downwards.
CTACTAAACATCATGTGGATGGAGTAAACCATATTTTAAGGTATCTGCAAGGTACTCTAGTAGAGGGAGTATTCATTAAGAAGACACAAATTAAACATATTGATGCCCTTGTTGATGCTAATTAGGAAGGTCATATCTTTGATGGCAGATTCACAAGTGGGTATTGTACTAAGGTATGGAGTAATCCTGTAACTTGTAGAAGTAAAAAGCACTAAGAGTAGTGCAGAAGTTGAGTACAGAGCAATCAGTCAGGGAATTTGTATAGTTTTTTTACTCCAAAGACTCTCAAATGACCTGTGAATATAGGTTGAGGATACTCATGTTTATAGTGATACTAAATCGACATTGAATATTGTAAAAGATACGGTTGACATGATTGGATGAAATATGTGCAAATAGATCAAAGCTTCATTTGAGATTTAAGATGGAGGGATAAAATTACATCACGTGCCTCATAAGATCAAGCTGATGATGTTCTTACAGAATCATTATCAAGAAGTGTCTTCACAGAAATTATATGCAAGTTAGAAATGATAGATATCACTTCCTTGACTCGAGGATGTTTGGCCAAAATTGTTATTTATTTCCTGCTCTTTTTGTCCCTCTTTTATATTTTTTGCTCTGTTGTGTTGGGTATTTTTGGGAGCTTTTGCTTTGTTTCAGAGAGTATTTATTTATAGGAGATTCTTTCCATTTGTTGGTGTTTGACCAGCCTACTAGTATAAATAAAAGAGAGAATAATATTTCTCCTTTTCTCCACAAGGTTATCTATGGCTTGCTCGTTACTAATAGGTTACAGCATCATTTTTTTGTTGGTCAGTGTGGGATAGAGATTTGAAAATGGTTCTAATGGTAGTAAGTATGCAGAAATGAGTGGCATTCTGTAGTTGCTGGCTTCATTATTGTCATTCTTGTTGCCATCATCCTTGTTTGGTATTGACTATCTCATCTAAGAACTCTTAGATTGCATTTCTAAAAGATGATCGCTTTTGAAATATCTCTGTAATTAGGTCATTATTTTCAAAGAATTGGTGTTATTTCATGCCTTTTAGTTTGCAACAATGATTCTGACACTTGGCTTAGACATTCAGAGAGATCGGCTTTTTGATATAGATAACCTCTTCTAGATATGAACTTGTCTTATTCTATGTCTTTATTTTCTCTACTGATGGTTGTATCTTCCTTCCTCAACTTCTCTCATGATAGCCACTAACATTTACAGGTTAAACAACTTCTGGCTGTTGATGGAAGGGTTCATATGGATTTCAGCATTGCACCTACAGGAAGTTCTCAGAATTATACACGTTCTTACTACTTAAATGGTAGGGACTATATCATTAGTGGGAGTTGCGACGAACATGTAGTTCGCATTTGTTGTGCTCAAACTGGAAGGCGTCTAAGGGATATTTCTTTGGAGGTAATTTCTCTCTCTGGTTCTTTGAAATTTGAGTGCTCTGAATGCTTAGAATTGGCATTATTTCTGAGGCAGAACTCTTGGTTTAAATCAGAGAGAGACTGTTTAGGAATGGATTGCCACTAGCTAGTTCTTCTTCTTCTTCATTCTCGTATCTCATTTTCAACCACTGAACAAAGAGATTCAAGCAAGGGAAGAGTTTCACTTGTCCATTGGTGAATACCTGGAGGTCCTTGTGCATGCGTACAATGCAGAGAGACTGAAGTATATGATGCGGACAGAATGACTTGTGCATAAGAATTGGCAAGACTACAATAATTGTTCTTTATTGAATTGCCATGGTATCACAGTTTTGCAATAGAAACATAACAACGGTGGATCTAGGCAAAAGGCATATTCTTAACTCATTAGCTAGGATTCCCTTGGCAAAATTAGCTAACCCAGAAAGTATCAAGCTGAGAAATGTAGAGACGTTTTATTATAGTATGCCTATTCATTTACTTTCCAAAGTCTGGAATCGTAAATGTTTGTTCTGTTTGGCTTTTCCAGGGAAGAGGCTTAGGAACTTCAATGTATGTGCAATCTTTGAGGGGTGATCCTTTTAGAGTGAGTTATGCGGGATTCTGATATTATCCTTTTTTAGTAATATTCCTTTTTTTAACCATTTAGTAAGGTATTAAGATAAAATATATGAAATACAAGAGGAGTTGCTTCCGTTGAAAATTCTGAGACTGTTGAATTTTATTTTGTTTCTCTCCGGGTGAAAAGACTGTTGATTTACCAATTCTCATTTGCATTAGAACTTCTGTATTCATCTATTTTCCTCCATAAATTGAATGTATCACTGAATGCCATTCAACAAAGCTGTTTTTTTTTTGACAGTTTGAGGAAACATAATTAGAATGTGAATCAAAATGCTCATCGTATTTTGAAGGAATGAACAGCTCTGTAGAATAGCTTTCAGGTGTTTTCAAATTAAGAAGTTTAATAAAATTTTTAAAAAAATGAAATTTGAGGACCATCTACTCTACCAACAATTAACTCTTCCCTCAATAGAGGAAAGTATCTTTGAGGTTGTTATCCAAACCAGCTGATATTTATAGTCATTTTTCCACTCCACTCCTATAGCATTTTGACCTGAAATAAGAATCATGTTTAGTTATTTTCTCAGGCTATGGATAAAGATGTTCAAGGGGACCTGTTCATACTCATTCAATCATGGACAATTGTAGTACACTCTTTATCATTAAATAAATTAAAAGGGGAGAGAATTAATTAATTTTAAGGAAAAAAAAAAAAAAAAAGGAAGAAGAAGAATAGGAAGAATCTCATCCTACTTCTACTGATTCTTGCATGTAGGATTTTAACATGAGCATCTTGGCTGCTGATGTACATTTGGGTTCAAAATCCGAAATTGTCAAGGTATCATTGTTACCTGATGTTATTATTACGGAGCTGCATGTTACTCTTCCCTGCCAATAGTTTAAAATTTGTCTCCACTGTTTTCAGGTCAATTTGCTGGCGTCCAATTGTTATGGAAGGAAAAGCTCCTCCACTGACAATGTTCTACCATCCATTTGTATGGGAGGTTGATTCGTCATTAGTTTTGTTTCCTTCCATGAAGATAAATCTTTGTAGCCCGGTAAATAACTGTAAATATGCACTGGAAATTCGATCGTGTTCAATGATGGAAATTTGGTGTAATTATAATTGTCATATCCGATGTAAATTCCATTGTTCACTATAATGTTATTTGTGTTGTAGCATCAATTTTTTTTTTTTGTGAACATGCAGCTCACATACCTGAATGCTACATAGAAATGGAAATATAGTATCAAGGTCGAAGGCAGATCGGTATTGGCTAAAAGCTTTGCCCTAAGAAATGTGTTTTCAGTAGCATCTTCGAGTTCTACGACTTCGTCTAGGTGGATCGAAGGATGGAATTTATATATAGCCTTGCATGCTCTGTCTAAAAAGGGCTTGGAAAAGTTGAAAGCCATTAGCAAGCCAACCAAATGCTAGGGCTCCAAACGCAACGCCAGCTTGCTTTACCGAATTCCCTTTCTCCATCTCTCTTTTTCGCTTGCCCCCTTTCTCCTTATCGCCATTGAAGAAAAAATTCCAAAGTATGCACTTAAAATCGTGTTTTGAACACAATTTAAAATGGTGTTTTCAATACAAGTTTTGAAATGGCTGCATTTTTAAGATTATTTGAAAAAAAAAAAAAACCCATAGTTATTTCCTCTTCTCTCCTTTCAAATTTTATTAATTAATTTCTATCCATTGATAACTAATTTAAATTGCTTGGAAGATATGCGTAGCGATTATGACAATGGAAACAAATATCCATGTGATGAGGATGCATGCATGCCTTCTCATTAAAATAGGAAACACTTTCTTGCAGCTCTATGACCTATGATATATTGTTGGCAAGGAATCTTTGCTAGGTTTGCAAAATGGTATCCGCTTGCATATTTGTTGAGGTGGGGTCGTCCTGGTCTAGTAAATAATGAAAAAAGAAAATGCACATGTGTCATGTTAACACAATCAATTGTGTCTTGAGGATGACGCCTTTATCCATTTCCTTCTTGGTCTATAAGGCCAATTATCAGGATCTCCAATTTGAGCTCGTTTCTTCTTTTTTTTTTTTTTTTTGAAAGAAACGAGCATGTGAAAGGCCTCAGATCTAGAAGCTTGTAACTTCTAAAATACAATATAAACAATGAATTTGAGAATCAAATTAAAAGCAACTCACGTCTAGATTTAAAGAGCTTGAACGATTTACTTTCTAACTTCCTTAAACGCATTTCATCGACAAATCATAAATGGAAGGCCCTTACGTGTCATTACCATTAACAAATTCATCTAAAAAAACACTATAAGCTTGAATGACTGAATGCAACATGTTTTGTCTCTAACAATTCTGAAACTCACGACCTCCTTTCTCTCTCTACACGACAAACTCCATCTGGTCTCAAGCCAAAATTCTACAGCCTCCACCATCTAAACACCATCAATCTACCATCTTTTCACTAGAATCATCTTTGAGAGCCACAAAACAAAGTTCCTAAGTTCAAATTTAGTAGCTACCCTTTGTAAACACCACCATGAGTGACTTTGAATGACCCCCTTTGCTTTAACAAACTCTACCAATACAACCCTTTTGGCCAATGATCACTTCGATGAAGCGATGAAGCTCTACAAGCCTTAGTAGTTTGTTAGAGTTTTATATGAATAGGGGGCCCTTTTCAAAAATTTGACTTGGTTGGATTCAAAAGAAAGCACCTATTAAACATACACCTCCAGTAAAAACTATATTTATATTAACGGTATGTGACTCAGTTATGCCTTTAGTTAAAAAGAAAAAAAAAAAACAAATTGCAATGAGGGCGCACTAAGGCCTATGCCCTCTGTACCACCACAGCTATAGCACACAAAAAAAAAAAAAAAGAATTAACACCAAAGTACAACAATACCTACACAATATTCAAATAGCCAACATAAACTCTAACCCTCTCATCCACTAAACAAACTCCACTCACCAAAACACACCAAACAAGTTTCAACACCACTAACAATTAGCTCATACTCTAATCCACAACAAAAATCAAAAGTCTATATAGAATTTATTAATGTTGTAGTATATTATAAGAGAGAAAATGTGCAATACATATCAACTTCACTAAAAGGTCCAAAAACATTTTGACAAAAGTACATGTACACCATATTCCCTGGTTTCAACTTATATGAATATTACAAAGATGTCATCTCTAGTTCCTCTTGCGCTGTTAAAATGCTTTGCATGTTTAGGATAACATAAAATGGCTCTATCTTAATGGAGACTCCAAGGGCTCTAAAGGTGTATCATCAAGACCCCTAGAAAGGTACTGGACTCATTTGAGAAGCTAGCTGAAATTGCATCATACCCTCTCCCATAAGCAACGATTGCAAGTAGCCTGAATGCCATTTTGAGGAGCCTGAGCAGTCACAAGTTTGATCTATTACTAGAGCTCTAAAGTCATGTAAGAGCGCAAACTAACTCTAGAGTTAGGACTTGCTTCAAAGCTAGAACCTATACTACCCAAGTTTGACTGAATGACATCCCTTAGATGACATGTCTTAGTCATGGCCACCATAAGTATGCCTTTGTCAAGCAACTCTACCCTAAACTTTGAATCTACCTCTAGAGGGCAAGGAGGCAGAATAGGGTAGAGGCTAAGTACTCCCTCAACCTTATCAAGTACCCCCTTAGTTGTGCTATTAGTCCTGTACATGCTAAGATATAAAATAAGTCTATTATACTCTTCAACAAATTGTAATGCTCCATCTAAAACACTGATAGTGGGTAGATAATCTATTGCTAATAACACATTACAAAGCAAGTCGACCTAAATTAGGCAGAGAAAGTGGTGTAGGTCAATACATGATGTATGCTTATATATAAGACAATGCAAGTGGGGTAAGTATTGCAATTTATTCTAAAGGCACATGTCTAACAAGTGCCTTCTTTTAAATCCAACCAGGTTAAATTTTACATTAAAAGCACATGTGAATATTATATTTTGGTTAGGGCCCTTTCCATAATGTTTTTCAAGAGTCTATATTCATATAAAACTCAATTTACTAACCTAATTAAATGTTGATGACCTTACCCGAACCATTTTTTCTTCATTTGAATTTGCTCCTATACCCAACCTTGATTTGACTAATTTGCTCTTATGCCTGATCCATTAATCCAATCCAAGTTACATGCATGATCTGGCCCATTTCATGTACTAGTTTAGCCTAATCATTATTCTATTCTATTTGCATAAGGTTTTAGATATTAATATTTGTATAACTACATATATGATTACAACAATAATAGTATTAAAAACCTATTTTGTAAATAAATGAATAAGCTTCCTTTATGTAGTTTGTCCTTTCCTTTTCCAGAATATAGAAAATCATTTTTAACCATATTACTTTTCCTTCTTTAATAAAATTTTCTTCTCTTTCACATATATGTATATATATAATATACTTTCACACACACACACATGTATATATATATATATATATATATATATTATCATGTAGTTATTTTCTAGAAATATCCAAAAAAATCAATAAATAGGGCTTTTCACATATTATGATTCTTTTATTGATTTTTTTTTAAATAAACACCAAATTTAAGGTTTGTTAGAATTTTCTAAGGAAAAAATAGATATAAATATAAGCTTAGTCATTTTTCAAAATTGAAAGTAACAAAATACTAATGTTTTATAAAAATCAAAATAAACTACTGAAGTTTTATTTCAACTACTAGATGCATAGGCGTCTTCTAAGCAGACACAAAAAAAAAAAAATGTTTTTTCATAAAAATGAATTAGAAGTATTTCTTTCAATATAAAATGTTTCCCAATAAAAATATATAAAATAAGAAAATGTTAAAAAATAATAATATGTTTTAAGAAAGAAAAGAGAGAGAAGCAAAAAAGAGAGAAAAAGAAAAGATCTGAATAAACTCGAAGGAAAGCAATAAAGTAGCCTAAGAATTGCTGTGGTTTTGCCACTGCCTGAAGGCAATGAAGCTTTTTGGCTCGTGTTTTGATGTAACTTAGGACTTGTTTTTTCGATAAGCGGTAAGGTCATGGAACCTATCAAATAATCCAGCATCTTTCAGTTTTTTAAATTGAAACTTTTTTTTTATTATTATGTCTTCCTACACATTAAGGAAAGTTAAAAAAAAAAAAAACTTCAAAACTTTTTTTGTTTTTCCAAGCACTAGAGCAATAAAAGAAGAGTGAAAATCACGAGTAATAAAACATAAAGGTTGAATTTTTCAAAAAAAAATATATATATAATAAGAGAAAAGAAAAGCCATTTTGTAAATATCATTTTTAACCCTATTCAAAAACGAGAAAGACAAAAAAGTTTGTGAACGTAAAAAATTTCCCATTTCCTTTTATTTTTCGTCAGAGTCAATTTTACTCTTTTCACTTTTGTAAATATCAAAATTTTTATAAAATGGTTCTAAGGGATAGGTTTTTTGGGAAAAAAAAAAATACTCAATTTTCATAAATATTAAGTTATTAGGAAAATTTTATCTTCTTTTTTCCCATTACCTTCATTCATTAGTTTTTATTCCTCTTCAAATTTTTGTAATTATTCTGCCCATTTATTTTGGTAATTATTTTACCCATTTTTTACTCATTAGCCTAAGGCTATAAATGAGCCAAGCTACTAAAGCTTGCCTTAATTCGAACTTAATTAGAAAATGAGTTAAGTTTAAGTTCAAAATAAAACTTATTTAATTAAACAAGCAAACTCGAATTTTAAATTTAAGCTTAAGAGCTACCTTGGGAACAGGCTTATTTATATTGTTAATAAGCTAACTCATAAGTAGGCTTAGAAGTAAGCTTATTTGTATTGTTAGCGAGCATGCTCGTAAGCCTATATCATATTAATGTAATGGTTTTTACTTTTTATTATATTCTAATGATTTTTATTTTATTCTATAGTGTATGTTTTTTCAATTCATATATTTTTTATTTTATATATTTTAATAATCTTCTAATTATACTAATTTTATACTCATATATCCTTACGTAATAGTTTTATACTTTATAATTTATATTTTTAATTTGTTTGAAAGTGCATAAATCGAAGTTTCATATAACATATGCATATTACAAATAGGTAAATAAGAGTCATTAACAATGATTAATTATGAAGTGCAAAATGTGCATTTTGATTGATATATTTTGTTTCACAATTTTATATGAGATAGACAGCCACAACTAACTTATTTGTAATCATGATATTATGTTATTTGATCGATTGCAGCGTACTTCTACATGATATATTACCTTACAGGAATATTAGGTATCGTCTCTAATATGGAAAATGTGAAGATGTAAGTATAAAATTCGTATAAATTTAAGCTTGGGTTCATTTAGGCTTGTTCATCTAAATGAGCTCAAGTTCAAACTCAAACTTAAGCTTAAGCTCGTTAGGCTTATTAATCTAAATAAGCTTGAGCTTGGGCTTATTTAAATAAACAAGTTTGAGTTTATGCTCATTTACATGTACGAGCTCAAGCTACTAGTTTGTTTAGATATATAAGCTCGATCTTAGTTTACTTAAATAAGCCGAGCTTAATTTTTAGAATCTTTAACTAGCTCAAGCTTGAATCTCTAATTTTTAAGCTTGAATCTCTAATTTTCAAGCTCAAAAAAAGCCTGACTTAGCTACAATTCGATTATATCTAAATGAGCTAAACTCGAGCCTTTAATGTTAAGCTCAGCCCGATTCATTTATAACTCTAAATCAGTCCCATGTCATGGAGAAAAAAAGGGAAATTGTTTAAAATTTAAGAAAAAAAAAAGAGAAAGAGAGAAAGCTAGATCCTCTTTTGTAAATATCAGAGTTTTTAATCTTGCTTTGTCCGAATTTTTGTCTCTTCTTATTTGGAATGTATAGAAAAAATGAGAAGAAAACAAAAAGATTCAACTTGTCATCTATCATTTTGTAATCTACCCTTGTAGGTAGCTTAGAAAACTTAATTAGATGCTAATATTCCCAAATGTGAAAGCTTCCCTTTATAAATAAATCCTTGAATAAATATTAATTCAACTTTTTATAGTGATGCCCATTGTATAAATAAAATTCTTCTCAACTTATAGAACAATTGATTTTTTTCCTTTTAAATCTTTAGGGAATTTTCAAAATTTTCTTAAACAAAAGAAAAAAAGAAAAAAAAATTCTAGGCCTTTTTGTACATATAAAATTTTTCGACCACTTTAGAAGACAAAGTTTTTGTTATTAGCTTCTATACATTAAAGAGAGAAGAGAAGACTCTTATCGCATTTTACAAAAGTTCTAATTTTGTTTCCTTTACTATAAATATCATATTTTTATCCAATTTTTACAGAAGCATGAGAAAATATAATTTTGGTTCCCCTTTCTTTCTAATAACTAGAAATTATGATAATACATTTTGTTGATCTTGGATAAAATATCAAGAAGGGAGGGTAAATTAATATCTTTAAATTTTGAAAAACTTTTTTGTTAAAAGATGAAATTACTCCTCTTAACAACTTGTAATGGTAAATAGTGATAATTTAATGATTCAATGCACAACAGATAATAAACCAAATTAAAAGAGTAAGAAAGGAGAATATCAAGTAAAGATTTTATAAAGTTTCAACCTTCTGCCTACTACTCTTTTCTAGCTCCACTACTAGAAACCCAGTCTATTTTAGCAATACCGTTCTACTTGATCCACTTAAACAAATCACAAATAGATTACAAGCATTCGTCACAATAATTTTACATTACAATACAATACTCTACTCTACTCTACCTATTTAGCCTCTCAACAATCTAGGCTAATACAAATCTACAGAGTACAACTGACTTCTCTCTATAGTAAAATCTAGAGATTACAAATGAGAGCAAAGAATACAATTCTCAAACAATTTTGCACTTAAAAGAAACAACGCTTGTTGTAGAACTTTGATTCGGTGCAGCTTTCTAAAAAAGTATCTAAAGAACATTTTGAAACTTTTCAGAAGGTAAAAACTGATTAAGAATTTTTTTGTGCAACAATAATAATTCTTCAAATTTGTATCTTTTAACATTTTGAATCTCTTTTCCTTTTATATTAAGATCTTCCAACGGCTAAAAATTTGAAGATTTTCTTCACTTCCATACTTTCACTTTCTATGGGGCATTATTGATTAAGAATTAGCTCTGATTAAATTTTACCCCATGACCAACAACCACTAAAAGAATGATTAGACATCCTTAGGAACCCAAAAAAACTTGAGTTCTTTAAAATTCAAGCTCGTGACATTATTTATATTTACTTAGTTGTTATTAAGCTTACATTTTTTACAAAAGTAGTACTTTTCAATATGACCCAACTCATTACAGAAGAAACATGCATAGATAGAAGAATAATCATACTTGTTACTTACCTTACGCCTTTGATTTTGGTTTAGGTAGTTTCTAACATACCCTAGATGCAACTTTCTGTTATACCTTTTAAAAGGATACCTCTCTTTGTTTTAAGAATACTATCCGTTGTACCTTTTGATAAGTTTAACTATTTTGCCTTTATCCTTTTCTTTGAATGTTTCTTCATTTTCACTTTTTGATTTAACAAACACTATTTCTCTCTTTGTTTTAGATGTATCTCTAAATTCGAAACCAAGTTCAAATTTTGAATTATCCCTTTTTTTATTAAAATTCAGCATTTGTAACTTCTTATCACTTTCATCAAACTTTTGAAATGTGTTTTTAATTGACTTAGATAAATCCTCTACACAATTTTTTAAACTTTTGATCTCTTCTTTCAAAATAAAATTTTTATTACTAAAGCTTCTCTTATAACATGCAAACCTTCAAAATCATTTTTCCGAAAATCATTTTCATCAATCAAAAGCTTGTTTGTTTGAACAAGAGCTTGTTTTTCATTCGTTAAAGCTTTATTTTCACTTTCGAAATTTTATCATTGGCTTTTGAAAATGCTTTTAACAATTTACTAATTTCAACATAAATATCATCAGGTATATAATCTTTATCGAATCTAAATTTAGAACTTACTTCAGATTATGCTATTAAACATAAATTTGCTTCATCAACTTTATCATCCAAACCTTCTTCCTCGGATTCCAACCTGTCTAAATCACTCCATGTTGCTAGCAAGCCTTTTCATTTCTTTTTGTATTTACAGAGCTTTTTCAAAAGTAGTGACACTTACACTTAATGTGTCTAGTCTTTTTGCATTTGTAACAAATAACTTCCTTCTTTTCTTTAATACTATTTCCTGTATCATTTTGATTCTTGTTAGATTTAAAATTATTAAAGCTATATGATTTTTTTACCTCTTTTCTTGAGCAATCTGTTCAAACGTCTTGCCAACCATGTGATCTCTCCATCGTCATCATCATTAGATGAATCATCATTGTTCAAATCAACTTCTACTTCTTTGGCCTTAAATGCTGTAGCCTTCTTTTTTGTATCCTTTGAAGTATTTTTTGATTTGAGAAAATAAGTTTCATATGCCATGAGCTTGCTACACAATTGACTCAAAGTTAATTTCTTTAGATCACAAGCTTCTTCTATGGAACTTTTCTTTACATTCTAAATTTTGGGAAGAATCCTTGGCATCTTGCAAACCATATCTACATCACTAATTATTTTTCCAAGAGAAGACAGTTCATGAGTTATAGCAGTAAATCTACTGAAAGAATCTTTGATTTCTTCACCAGGAAGAATTTGATATATTTCATATTATTGAACCAACGAATTGATTTTTGTATCCTTAATTGTCTCTATCCCTTTGTAGGTTTATACCAAAGTGTCCCAAATGTCTTCAATTGTTTCATAAGAAGCAATTAGATAAAATTCTAATCATGCAATTGTACTTAATAATAAATTCTTAGCCTTTGAATTGAGTTTGGCTTTGGTGATATCATTTCTTAACGTAATGATGGTTGGAACTTTGAGATCTTTTGCACAAATAATTTACCAAGCCTGATAGTCCGATGCCTTCACATAAGTCTCCATCTTGAATTTCCAATAGAGAGTTAGTTCCATAAAAAAATGGTACCTTGCTAGGCTACACTGTTAAACTACTACTTGGTTCACCCATGATCTTTGAACTCTAGGAAATATTGGAGCGAGACTCTGATACCAATTGTTAGTCTTGTATAAGATATCAAGAGAAGGGAGTGAATTGATATCTCTAAATTTTTGGAAACTTTTTCATTAAAAGATAAAATTACCCCTCTTAACAACTTATAATGGTAAACAGTGATAATTTAATAATTTAATAATTCAATGCATAATAGATAATAAACTAAATTAAAAGAGTAAGGAAGAAAAATATCAGGTAGAGATTTTATAGAGTTTCGGCCTTCTACCTACTACTCTCTTCCAACTCCACTATTGAAGACCCAGTCTATTTCATCGGTGTCATTCCACTTGATTCACTTAAACAAATCACAAGCATTTGTCACAATGACTTTACAATAATCTACTCTGCCTATTTAACCTCTCAACAATTTAGGTTAATATAAATTTATAAAGTACAACTAACTTCTCTCTACAATAAAGTCTAGAGATTACAAGTAAGAGAAAAAAGAATATAATTCTCAAACAATTTTGCACTTAAAAGAAATAGCACTTGTTGTAGAACTTTGATTCGATATAACTCTATGAAAAAATATTTAAAGAACTTTCTGAAACTTTTTAGAAAGTAAAAATTTATCAAGAATTTTTTTGTGTAATGATAATAATTCTTTAGAGTTATGGCTTTTAGCATTCTGAATCTCTTTTCCTTTTATATTGAGATCTTCACATTTACACTTTATTTAAGAGTTTTTGGCATGGTTACCGATCTTGTAAAAAAAATTACGAAAATACAAATTATGTTAAAAAACCTATATGAACATAGCTACGAAAATCGCATCTTGGAGATGCAACCTATGTTGCAATTGCAAAATGCAACATTAATATGGTAAAATTGTATCTTTAAGATACAATTTTGGTGATGGTACACTTTTGTTGCAATTCCAATATGTGATGCGACAATATTTATATAATTTTTTATATGATTTTTATTTATATAATTTATTTGAAAAATTGGTAGACATATGTTATACCCCTTTATTAAATGTAATACCCCTGTAAACACAACCTTGTAAAACTCACGATTCCTTTGTATACAATCATCTAGTAAACCTAATTAGAAGCTATTAGTTTATATTTACTTAGATGCTATAGTAGAAGTCAATTTCTTATGAAAAATAGAAGCTAAAGTAAATACCATGCTTCAAAATGATAGAATCGTAATAGTCCTACTGTATAAATCATTTTAGAATAGAAACTGACATTTTAACCTCTATCTCAAACCTAATTTACACAAGACGTCAATAACTAACCTGTTTTAAAGTAAATAGTTAACAAATTAAACATGCTATTTATCTATAAAAATATGAAAGAAATACATACTAAAATCTGAATATCTTAAGTAATGCTTACAAGATTCAATATCTTAATCTTACTTCACTTAAGTAATATGCATATTGATATTAAGAGATTAAAGATAAGATCTAAATTTTGAGAGTGACTAATCTTTTAGTTTTATGTCCTTACTTCCCAAAATACAATAGTTACTAGTTTCAAAGTAATTAATAAACCGCTTCTTAGTTAGTACCTATGATAACATCTATAAAGATATGAGCAACCAACTACTCAGTAAGTTAAGATGAAGACTTACAACTATACATCAAGCACAAATAAAGTTATCAATCAAATTAATTAGATGCCATGCATATACAAGCAGCATCCTATGATGTTATCCGGCCATCACAAGATTAGAGAAATTATACTCGCTCTAATTTAGGTTAAGGACTTTAGCACATATTTCAATAGCTTAAGACCAAACCCAGGCTTATGCAATGGAGATATCTCTCTTCTTACGACTATTTTTGAACCATTAATTTCACCTTTGTCATAACCTCCTCTCTTATTACTTAATTTGACTATGGATGAAGAATAGATTAATTATGCTATTCAGCGCTACCCCTTTCGAAAGAATCGATATTTTACTAGAGAACCCTAAACGTTTCTCTTAACGAGTTGCTATATAAGTTCATTTTAGACTTACAAGTTATTTGAAAGGGTCGATATTTGGCCAAAGAACCTTAAATGTTTCCCCTAAAGGATTGCTATACAGATCCGTTTTAGACTTACAAGTCATATATTTAATTAGGTCTAATTTAAGGTATTCACTCATTTTACACAAATTTCAATATAAAACATTAAACCAAAATCATACCATCAAACCTAGAAACAGGTACATACAGGCATGTACATAGTCAATAATCTAACAAACACAACCAAATATAATCTCAAGTCTTGAAATACTATAAAACAATACTCTGAAATACAGTAACGTAATGATCTTAACTTACCTGAACTTCCTGCTTGCTTACTCAAAATACAACTCACACAGGCTATTGCTAATAATCCTTATCATACAAATATCGTTTTAGTTTTCACATAACTACTATAGATAAATTTTATTCTGTAATTTAAATTATTATCTTTAGTTTAGGGTCTTCTTATATTTAATGATTTAGGTTTAAGTCTCTTAGAACTACTTCTCTTATTTAGTTAGGTTTCCAATTTGCTTTTTATTCCAATTACGATTACAACTTTTGAATTAAGTTTTAGTTGATCTTTTTCTTTTTATTATCCTTTGTTCATAAGTCGTTGAAATACTTTTAACATTTTTCTTACAGTTTATTTGGTGAGTATAACCTTTGCTTTTAATATATATATATATAAACAACTCTAAGGTGATCTACTTTTTCTGATTAATTTTTTATTGAGTAAATCATTTATTTCATTTTTACAATGATTAAGGACTTCTTGATTCATTTGTGAAGGTCTAGCTTTCGTTGGAATACTTTTCTCATTAAAATCTTTTTCATATGGGAGATCTACAATATGTGATTTCCTATCCCAAAATACATTTGGCAGTGTGGAGCAAATTGAATTTTTTATTTCTAATTCTATTTGAGAAATTTTTTATTTTATACTTTGATTGTTGAGTTGATCTCCAATTCTTTTGAATTCAAGATCATTTTTTAAGTACATTAAATGATTTTCTTTATATTGTATTAAACAATTTAATTCATCATTTTTTAATTGATTTATATATTTGATTTGTGGTTTGGTTACGAATTCAAACACAATCTCTTTTTTCAGATACTGTGTTTTGATTCCATTTTTATCTACCACAAATGGTTGAATTTGATTTATAAATGGTGTTCCCAAAATGACATTTTTATTCAAATTTTTAACCAATATAAATGAGGTTTTATAAGAAGCATGGTTTTTTAATATTTCAACATTTGATAATTTATATTTGATGCTTAATCCGTTACCGAATGCAGAACTTAGAGATTGAGTGGTTTTTTCAAAATATTTTGTTGGAATTAAGCCTTTTCTAATACAATTCAAATCAGCACCAGTATCAAATAAAGCAAGTGTTTATAAAACAAATTCATTATTAATCCTGATTGAAATATTGATTATCCATTTTCTTGAAGTGATTTGAACAAGATGCATTAAATAATCATTGATTCCATTTGATGAAGTTTCTTTTACTTCATTTGAAGTATCTGATTCGTTCTCTTGGATTATTTTTTTATTTAATTCAATTAATTCCCTTTGAAATTTTATTTGCATTGATGTTAATTCTTTGATTTCTTGTTTTTGAACATTGATTTCTTTTTGTAAATCGCTGATTGTTAATACTTCTTTACTTTTCTTTTTATTTCTTTCGAGAATTTCATTAAGATTATATGGTAATTTTGGAGTAGGGTTTGTGTGAATTTTGAAGTTATTAATATATTCAAATTTCTCATTGTCATTTGTCATCTGATGAATTTTTTTAAGAATTGCTTCTTCATTATTAGTTAGTATATTAATTTCTTCTGATTCTGATGAAATGGAGTCTATGTCATTGACTTGGATCCCATCACTATCATTTTATGATGAGGATGATTGATTTTCGCAAAATATTTGTAAGATATTTTCCATTGTTTGTTCATCTAAGTTTAATTCATTAAGTTTATTATTTATTCTACAAAAATTTGTTGTGTGACCAATTTTTTACATTTATAACATCTTAATTGTTTATATGATTTTCTTTTATATTTTTTATCTTCAGATTTTCCTTGATTTTGTTTACATTGAAGTTTTTTGAATGATTTTCTCCTAAAATTTCTTCGAGGTTTTCTATTTATACATTCAGGACAATTTTGTGTTTTATGAGATGATTTTTTATGAAATTTTGATTTCTTACTGACAAAAGAGGGATCATATTGAGCACAAAAATCACCAAGACTTTGGTGTTTTAGTCGCTGTTCATTTTTTAATTGTTTTTGTAACCTAATTATATTACACAAATTAGTTCCAATTTTATTAACATATGATGCTAATTCTCCATATGACAATTTATCATAGGGAATTTTACCATTGTTTTCTTCCCTGAGTAATTTTCTAACTTGGTCACCTATTAATTTTGGTAAACCAGCTAGGAATTTTTCTTTCCAAAAAGGCTGATTACAATCATTTCTAAGGAATATCCTTTGAAAGAATATATCCTTGTATTGTCTGAATTCTCCAAGTGACTTACATTTCATATTTGATAATAGATCTAGGGTTTTATCCCTAATGTGAGAAGGATCTCCTATGAAATGTTTACTGATTGAAAATATTAAAGTATTAACCATATCCTAAATTGGTTCATTATTCTCATCTAGAATTCTTCTATTGTTTTCATCTATTTTACATGATGTAAAAATGTTGATTCTCTGTTCTTCAGTGAAATAATTATCCCACCAACCTTTTAATTGTCCTGTAAAGCCAGAAATTAGAAGGAGTACTACTTGATAATCGGTAACATTTGGAACAGTTTTTTTAGTATTTGAAAACATGATCATCTGATTAAGAACATTGAGGATTCTTTGTTCTGAGTATCCATCTGTATTCCATTCATAGGTGGATCCTACTGAGTATTTATTCTGATAATTATCATTCTTTTCTTCAATTAATATATCAGGAGGTGTTGCTCTCTGATAATATAATTTTTGAGGTTCTTTCCAATTGATCTTGTTAATTTCATCATCGTTTTTATTAATATTTAAAGAGACAATCGACATCGATTCATTTATTGATTCATTATTTGACCTATTTGATTCATCTATTGATCCATTATTGATTGATTCATTGTCCAGAACATGGATTTTCTCTGAGGGTGTATCTTCTATTACTATACATTTTCTGATTAAAATTGGAGTATCAATATTTAAGAAATTTATTGGTTTTGTTGACAAAGACTCTTCTTTTATAGATTTGTTTTTTAACATTCTTTTTCTATCTTCTAATGCTTTTAAAAATTCTTGACTAGGATTTTTAGGTATTTCAAATGGTTTAAACAAATGAGTATTTTTATTGATTGAAGGTTTTTTACTTACCTTATTAATTTCAATATTAATTGTATCTTCCATTCTATTTAATTGTTCTCCTATAGTATGTAAATGTTGATTAGTGTAATTGTTTTGATTTATTATTTTTTTTTATTCTTGATCCTTCTTCTTCAATAGCATTTTTAAATGGAGTAAGATTGATTTCTGTATTTTTATGAATCAATTTTATATTACTTAATGGTGGATGATTTGATTCTATGATTTGTCCATCACTTAATTTCCATGTAAAACAATTATTAATAACATTGATTTCTTTAGATTTCAGATAATAATTCTCGAACCATTCAAAAAAATATATCTGAGCACCAATTTCTTCCATGAAATTATAGTATTCATTTTTTATTTTTATTTTTATATGATCAAATGTTTCAAAGTATCAATTTCTAATTTTTTCATTCTTTCGAGAATTGAAGTCTTGATTCAAAAGTATTTTATTTGGTACAAAGGATTCTTCTAAGACATTTAATTTTGGATCACCTAATTCTGAGAATGAAGGTTCTCCGTATTCTGGCTCATTAGGTTGGTAAACTAGTTGGGTTATACTTGACCTATCATGAACAATTCCTGAAAGAGATGGATTTTCTTGAATATTTGGTTGTCTAACTTGTTGATTATCAGTTTGATTATGGTACAGAGTGTAAATAATAGGAGGAGGATTGGGAAGATCTACTGATCTCCTCGAAAAAGATGACATAGATCTTATTTCTATTGGTCTTCTTGGCTGATCAAATGATTTCCTATTAAACTGAATGGTAACTTTACCATCAAGATATTGTATTACATTTGATGGTTCAGTATTATACATAGGTTTTTTAGGAAGTGGGTTTTCTATTTCCCAATGATCTGGTAAATTGACTTGTGACCATTGAATCATTTCTAGAACTGATATATTTGCTTGTGTTAAGTCTATTTGAATAAGTAGAGTCTGACCTCTCTTATCCATTTTATATGCCTTAGATCCAAAAGCAGTTTTCATTAATTTGAAATATATTCTATATATTACAACCATTGGTATTGATCCTTCTATCATTCTATAATTATGTGTTTTAATTTGAAGAATTAATGATTTCATGATTGTCTTGTCTCTAAGGGCAAGGGTAATGTTTGGATGACACTCAAATTGAACTGGTCCACTACTAAGACTAGTTTCAAAAGTGGCATGGATTGATCTTTCATATATTAGTTCTCCAGCATCTCTAAGAACCATGAAAATTGATGTATCTAAGCCTAATTTAGTAAGAGATTTTGCTCCTACTTGAACTAAACCTAAATGCATATAATTCCAATCTTTTGCATATTTTTTAATTGATTCTTCATTCAAAAGTTTGATTGTTGTTAGACCATCAGAAACAGGAATATCCTTTTCTTCTGTGGCTATCATATAATCATTTCTTTCAAAAATTTTCCATTTACCAATTTGATATATCTGATCATATGATGTTTTTGGTATTTTTCATTCATCAATTGCTTTGTCAAAGTCTTTTATATGTATCTCATCTTGATTATTCAACATAGATTCCTCGGATTACTCTGTAGGAGCAAAGCTAGAAGAGGACATAGATTTTCTAAGTAAATTCATATTTTCAAATGAGACTAATTTTTCTAAATCTTATAGATCTAGATCACGAGACTAAATTTAGTTTACTATTGTGATTTCCAATTTATGACCTTTATGCAACCCTTAAACAACAAGCGGGATTTACGCTAGGCCTCAGTAAGCTTATCACAATATTAAAACTTTTCCACAAAGGATTCGTCTCTAGTGATGCAGAAATACAAGCTTCAGATTATCACAAAAGACAATCGTCTCAAATAAGAAAATACAAATATACTTATTACACCTATATATACCCCCTGGCTCTGATACCAAAAGACAATCCCAGGTAGTACTTAATAAATCTTTTAATTGATTGTTTATTGATTGAAATATATATCAGCTAAATAAAATCTTTCTCCAAGTAGAGAATAGGCCCAAATTATATAAAATAAAAATTCTACAGCGTCTTCTAAATATTGATTATATTCTATTAAATCTTCTCCGTTATTGTCTTTTGTGTTTACAGACATAATATGGAGCAAAATTTGATTTTATTAATGATAAAATAATGATTACAACAGATTAATGATCTAAGATATTGATTACAGAGAAAGCAAGCCAAAGATAATTTTTATGAAAGTGCTCTAACTAAACTATAGCACTAAACAAATATTGTAATACTTCAGCTTCTTCTTCCCAATTTTCTGGATTATAGTGTTTTAACATCTACAACATAGAATAGATTATTCATCATCGGTATAATACCAATCAATATTGATTACGACAGTATAATACCATTTAAGGAATTCTATTGCATTATCTAAGTACTGATAAAGATGATAATCATTGACTAATATAGAAACATACATAAATTTATATGTAAAATATGAATGAAACCACCACAGGCAGCAGTGCCAAGGCTAGTGGGGCTATGATGCAGATATGAGATATGAAACCACCACAGGCGGCAGTGCCAAGGCTAGTGGGGCTATGATGCAGATATGAGATATGAAACCTCCAAAGGTAGTAATACCAGCCGATTATGGGGTTTATGAAAAGATAAGAGAAAATTAAACAGATATAATCTCTTGGAATTACACCCAATTTAATTGGAGATTCCCCACATGAGATTGAATGTAAGAAAAGAATCAAACTGATTTTATTGATTAAAACTGATTTTTACAAATCATATAAATACAAGAGCATAAATGGATGATTAAGAGGTATGATCAATAAAATGATCTTCCTACCTCTGATGATAAGAAGCAACCAATTATGCTTCAGAAGGTGTTTAGATGATTGGTAAGTGTATATGGATGGTTGCTGATTGGTGAATGGTGATGAAAGAAGAAGAAGATGAAGAGACTGAAGGTGAAGGAGGAAAGCCGAAGAGAGGTTTTTTTATTTCTCGGATCAGAGAAGAGGAGAATTCACTAGGGATGCCTCTGATGTCTGAATGAAGAGGTATATATAGTGGAAATGGGCTGACAGAGTACTGTTTGGAACAGTGGTATTATGGCCGATAGGGTACTGTTTTGAACAATGATTTGTGGTAGGCAAGATAGTGATAATCTTTTCTGATTAACTGATTGATTGATTGGGTTATGCACTGTGGTACCTGTGTATTATACTGTATCTCTACTTTTACAGTGCAAAATAGTGCAGAAAATTTAAATGATACAATTTTCACGGATCTCATAAATCTATGCCATAGCAGTCATCTTCATTGGTATTACCGCTGTGGTGAGATGTCGAGCCCGATCCTGAATTAGATTCTTGTGCTGATTCTGATTCTTGTGCTGATTCTGATTCTTTGATATGATCTAGTGCTCTTTCCAGAATTTGCTTCAATTGATCCGGAGAATTTGCACTTGCAAGAGATGATATTAAAAATCCTCTATTGTGATATTGTTTTGTTGCTGATGGAGATGGTGGTGACTTTGCAAAACTAGAATCAGATTTTTAGGATTTAATATTTATAATGGAACCATAATACCTATTCAAAGATCAATTGAATTTACTGAAAAATTCCCTAATGAAATCAAGGATAAAAATCAGCTTCAAAGATTTTTAGGTAGTTTAAATTATGTTACAGAATTTTTCCCAAATCTTAACATAATTTGCAAACCATTATATTAGAGATTAAAAAAAACCCACCTCCATGGTCTAGTGAACATACTGAAATTATCAAATTAATTAAACAAAGAATTAAGGAAATTCCTTGTTTACATATTGCAAATCCATCATTACCAAAAATTGTGGAAACAGATGCTTTTGATTTAGGATTTGGAGGAATTCTAAAACAAAAGCAAAATAATAAAGAATGTGTTGTTCAGTTTATATCAAAAAATTAGAATGATTGTCAATCTAATTATTCAACAATCAAAAAAGAAATCTTAGCCATTGTCTTAACAATTTCAAAACTCCAAGGAGATTTATTAAATCAAAAATTTCTTTTAAGAATTGATTATAAAGCAGCCAAAAATGTTTTGTTAAAAGATGTTCAAAACATCGCATCAAAACAGATTTTTGCCAGATTGCAATCTATTCTTTCTGTATTTGATTTCGAAATTGAGCATATCAATGGATCTTCCGATTCCCTTCCTGATTTCCTTACTCGTGAATTCTTGCAGGGAGATGCTTCCCAAAAAAAACAAGGAGAAAGGTAAGGAAAAGGTTTCCTCATCATCAGGAAAAGGACTGACCAATATTAAAACATGGTTGGATGTTTGTAAACCATCCAACACTCCATTAACAATCAAAGAAGAATCCTCATCAATATCACCAAAATCAAAATCCTCAAATACTCAATCCTTAAACACTCAATCAGTTTCTGAAACTCAAGAGGTCCTTGCCAAATTAATTGATATGGATCCAGCTCATGGATTGCTTAATGCGATCTCAATGGTCATACAATCACAATCAGGACAAAAAATTCTAGCATTACCAGAAATTCCCCAATCTGTCTCTCAGCCAAAAGAAACCCAAAGAAGAAATCAGAATTTTCAAATCACAGAAATATCATCACCAACGCCAGTTGGAACAATCCCTTTCAATCAGAGATCGAAATTTTTTATAAAGCCTGTTTCTAGATATGTTTTCTCAGTAGAAGAAAGCTTATCAGAAAAGGACCCTTTTGATTTTGCAAATAAAATATTTACAAAAGAATTTTATTATGTGTCATATGATCAATACAAAACAATCCAATTTTATGAAAATTTTTTGACTAAAACTGAATCAATCAGATTCAAACATTTTAAAAAAGAAGGGATGATCAGTTATTCTACGGCTAGAATACTTAAAGTAATCAGTTTGAAAGAATGGCGAGTTCATCTAATTACTGCTACAAAACTCAATATAGAACCATTTTCTGCACAACCAGGTCATCGAGCTACTTATAATTATTTTGATAATAAGCAAGCTTGGTGGAATGTGTTTTATCAGATGAATTCAAAAAGAAGGCATACTTGGTTAATATTTTTTGACAATTGCTCAACATTCAATCTTCCTACTTGGTTCAATCACTGGTGGGAACAATTTGGTGCTACATCAGAAATCATTCATCAGAATGCCAAGGAAGGATTTGATACTTTCCTAAGTCATTACAATCCTACACCTCGTGAAAAGAATTTTCCAAAAGAAATGCTGTATTTTATACATCTCGGAGTATCATGGGTCATGGCTTAATGGTTTGAATACAAGCCAGATAAATCGTCGAACACAATCAATTTGGTCATAATGTACAAAATCAAATGGTGGGACAGCTTCAAAATGTGGAATAAATGTGAAAAAAATTCAATTTTAATATATATATATATATATATTAACCCTAGTTCTGATTATACTTCTGAATCAAATTCTGATCTAAGAATGATCTACATTTTTAACATAACTACTTATACATGTGTATATATATACATATAAGCTTTAAATCATTAGTTTTTAGTTTAAATTATAATTTTACTTAATTATTTAAGTTTTATATTTCTTATGGCTAAATTGATTTGACTTTTGATTTAAGTTTTGTTTTAACTTCTAATTAATATTTTTATTTATAAACCATAAAAATTCCTCCCCAACCAATATGTGAAATTCATCTAATTATACGTAGGTATCATAAATCTCCATTTTAGCTCCTAACCAATATTTTAGTTAATACGGTACACTATATTTCTAATTTAACTACCGAATTTGTTCTAGATGTAAGTATAACCTACATTTTTCACATAATTTCCTAAATTCACATTCCAAATCAAATTTATATAATATTCCTAATTTTTCATATTATCAATTTTAACCTAATTTATTTCATTCGTCTCGTATCCCTCTTCCCATACTATCCACTATTTCCTAATTTACACGTCTAACACATATCTAACTACTCCAACGTCACTGATACTATCCTTAATCAGTATCTAACTTATCAAAACATCTTAAAAATATCATTTTACCTATTATTCCTTTGTACTTATTTATTACATAATATGAATATTACATATAACCAATAAGTCAAACTCCATAAATACCATCCCACATCATCAACCATCATCTAAAAATACCTAATTACATAATAAATCGGTATTTTCACCAAATTAACATTAAATTACCAAATTAAGCCCACAAATTGACTTTTATGCATAATTTTAGGGCCTAAAAAATAAATAAAAATTTATAACATAAACTTATAGAAAAAAATATTCATAGCATATTATATATATCCTAAATAGTTTACGCAAAAATTTTGAGTTCAAAATTACATTATTAAAGTCATTTAAATCAAAATAAAAAACTAGCTCAAATTTAGTCATTTCTTATGAGTAGTATATTCCGAGGCCTAATTTTATCAAATCGATATTTTTCTCTAAATCTACATACAAAAATATTTCAGAATACCAAATTTATAATTTTCCATATATATTTAATATTTTCACTAAATTAAACAAATTCAAAAGGAAAATTAGAACTCACAGTTAAAGAACTTCCGACCACCAATGGTGGCTTACCCTTGTTGGCACTACCAGGTAATGGATTTTCTATTGAGTGGTGATCATTGTTCTTCTCCACGTGGTTGTTGAGTGTGGATTCTCCTTATATACTCTAGTTATACTATAATTTGTTAATTTTTGGTAAAAATACTATCTACTCTCTTCTTGATTTCTCTCCAATTTTTCTAAACTCGCAACTAACCAAAATAATTTACAGAAAAGAGTTTCTGAATTTATAGCAGTGTTTAGGGTTTTACTTTAATCTTTCAAGTCTTATATGCCCCTTATCTCTTCTTTTTTTTTAACTTTCTAACTGTCTTAATATTATTGGTTATTATTTTCTTTAATTTTGAGCATATCACACCTCATTTCTGGAAATTTTCACACTTTTCCATGTTTTTCCTTAATTTTTTATGAACTTTTTAATTAATTAATATTATTTTAACATATTTTGAGTAGTTTAAGTAATTTTGCATATTTTTACTTACACGTAAATACAATGATGATACAAATAAATAATACTAAATATTATTTATGTTAATTTATGATTTTTAGTATGAATATAATTTATCTTTATCAATTCATTAGTTATTGAAACTTATTTTATACGTTTCTAATAAATAATAGAAAATATACATATAACTTAATATTATAATATTTTATTATTTGTTTTTCTAAATCTAAACTCATGGGGTCACTTTTATTAATATTCATAATTTTGTTGTAAAATTTAAGATTAATCAAATAATTTATGTGATCATCCTAAATTTTACAAACCTTTTTTGAACCAACCAGTTGTAAGTTGATCATCAATTTTTGTCGGACCTCATAGTATAACCTAACACTTTGTAAAATAAGCTACCATAAAAGCTAATTTCCTTGTGATAGGAGATAGCCTCTTTATAAATAACGGCTAACCTCTTATATATAAGAGTTATAGTAAAAGCTAGTCCTTGTAAATTAAAGTTAACATAATAATCAGTCTTCAATCCCTTGAAGATTCACTCATGTTAATATTTTTATTTTCAAATTTGTGGAAACAATTATTTTTTTTAATTTTTTGGGGCAACTTCCTTTCGAGAAAAATAGTAGTTTTGCATCTTATTGATAAAAGCTTATGCAATTTTCATTAACTTATTTTTTTTTTTTTTAGAAGATATATTAGATTCCAACTATCCATTTTGTGACACCTTTCAATAGAAGCCCCATTCAATAATCTCATTTATTCATTTTCTTATCTAGGATGAAAAAAAAAGGAATAAAAGAAAATAAAAATAAGAAACAAAGAAATAATAAATAAATAAGGCCAAGAAGTTCAAAGAAAGGGAAGAGGTGTCAAGTTTGCAAAATAAATTACTCCTTTTTATAAATATAATAGGTTATAACCCTCATCTTCAACTCCTCCTTGTAATCCTTCTTTTTCTTTTTATAAGTTATCCCTTTTGTAACAAGAGAGTTTTTCTTGTATATAACCACTTAATCTTTATATATATATATATATATATATATATAAAGATTAAGTGGTTATACACACTATATAATTTTTGTGGTAATTTAAAATGAAATAATTTCTTTCTCAAAAAGAATATACTTTGGCATCTAGTTGAAAAATAAAAATTTAAATGGTTTATAGAGTGTTTTCAAAATCAACAATCATTTGGTAGTCTTTTAAAAATTTATCAATTGTTGTTTTCGGTAACTTTAAAGAAAAGGAGAAAATCAATAACACTTTGTATAATATTTCTAAATTAAACAACATTTTTGTAACATCACCTCTTCCAAAATCAGTCACTCCTTATTAACTTTATGTGTAAAGTAGAAAATTTTGTATGTAAATCAATTTGTTATATTCTTAATTTACAAATAAAAAGGAATTTGCTATCTACAAGGAGTTTCACAAGTCTTAAAGTTGCATTCAAATGGCTGGACCTAACCTAAAGCTCAAAAAATCATTCTTTTAATCCCACATGGTTGAGTTTAAGTAATTCAACTGAACAGAATTTGGTTACAATTTAGCATAGGCTAAGCTAAGCCTCAGAACAACTTGAGAATCTGGCCCGTAAAGTCAAGCAAGCACCCACTGGCAGAGCACTTCAAAAAGACGAGTTTACTGGCTTACAAATACATAGGCTGAGAAAATTAGCAGGGAAATAATTAGTCCCACTAGAGTCATCCATTGGAGAAACTATGATGAGCCTGCGAAGCACTTTATAACCCCCTCTTTCGCTTGTACACAATCCCTGTACATTAAAGCCACTCGAGAGTCCCAAAAGCACCGGGGAAGTAGTTTACTCACAATCCCATCCCTTTGTCCCAAGTTTTCTACCGATCCTGAAACCCCGTTGCCAGGCTATAAGCTACTGACTTATGATGTCAATGTAAATTGAGCCAAACAGGTCATTCTAATTCTACTGATTGTATGCTGGAGGCTGAAAAATAAAATCCAGGATTTGTTTTACTGTGGGCTTATTAAGCCAAATTCGTTAGAAGTTAATGGTTCGACTTTCCACAGCAACTTATTCAAAAATTAAGCTAAACCCTTTGTAACCAAGATTGAACCAACACCCCCACTTGGAACAATTAGGACTACCTCCAGAAAGAAAACAAAAGCTTGCTCAAAATATAAAAGCTCAACCAGAAAAGCCAATAAGACAATTTACTCCGATCCAAATCCCGATGTTCAGCTCCTCCAATAGTTGAGGGAGGTGGGGATGCTAATCTCTGAGCTTCCTTCTTCGTCGGGTTACAGGCCTCAAAAGTACAACTCGAGCCAGCAGCGTGATTAGCATATGTGTTTAAATGTAAAAAAAAAAAAAAAGAGATAAAAAAAGAAAAAACTTAAATAGAAAGAGATAAGTAGAAATATCTTTTAAACTTTGACTAAATTTCCTTTTGTCTCATTATAACTACCCAATAGAAAAATTGGAGCATAATCTGTATATCTTGTCCCTGTCCCTATGCTCACATCGGAATTACATAAAAAAAGAAAAAGATAAAAATTTTAACCAAAAGGATACGTAACATATTGTGTGCGAGATGATGATAACGATCGTTTTTCTCAAGATGAAGAAGAAACGATACAATGACGAGGGTTTTTTCAGGACAAAGAAAAACATTAATTTGAAGGGCTATTCCCTACCATTTTCTTAGCATTTTTTCAAATATAGAGCGAATAAGAAAGCTCTTCCGCTTAGAATTGTTTCCATTCGTTTCCAATAGATTCGACATGGTTTCCTTCCATTTTATTTGCACTGTATTTGTCAAATTAAAAAAAAAGAAGAAGATAGAAATAGATAGAAATGAGTAGAAATCAAGATGAAGGAAATGAATGAAAATGAAAAGATAAGAAATATTATTTCAATCTTGTTGTTAGATATTTAAAAAGAAAATGCAAAAAAAAAAAAAATTAATGATTTAATAGGCTATATTATCCCCATTTTGATTGAACAAACTTAGATAATGCGAGTTTTTTTTTTATAGCTTTGAAAGATTTTTATCCATTTTCAAAACCTTTTTTTTTTTTTGAGAAATTGGTTTAAAAGTATAAATATCTTGTTTTTTCAATTCATTTCTATAAATTTTTGCTTATATTTTAAATTAAAAAAAATTCACATGTAATATATATATATAAAGTGTGTAAATATAAATAAAAATTTGATATGTATAATAATCATATAAATAATTTTTAAATTAATTACTATTTATGATTTATATTTATTATATATGATAAAATTTTATTATTTATTTATTAATATTTATATATTATATGCATATTAAGTGGCCTGTAATACCCGTTTAAGTTGAATTCTTTGCGGCTGCGGAATGTACATGAAACTACGGATCCACACGCAGTGTATTTCCACGTGTTTCCATCCGTTAAGTACAATGTAATAATGTGCAAAGACCTTTTATGGTAACCCACCCAACCGGATTCCATTGGATTTTCTAAGATTTGATGATTGTCCACCTGTCTGGCTGGCTGGCCTCTCGGCTCTGTGCGTGTATCTCTCTCTCTTCAGTTTGGTAATGTCACCCCCTCTCCTGTGAGGCAACAAGCACAAGCGCTTGCGAGAGACATCGGTAGAGAGGGTCGCTGATGATATTATGGCAACTCTAACCTACTTCCTCTCCTCTTCCTCCTCGTCTTCTCTGTCTCTTCCTCGCCTTCGCTATTATACCTATCATTATCATCATCCCCACCCTTATCTCTCCTTTTCCTTTTCTCGATCTCACGTCTCGTTTATAAACCCTAGGAAGCTCCCGACCGTTGTTCTCGCCTCTTCTTCATCCTCCTCCTCCTCTGATGATGATCATCTTAATAATTTGGAAGAGACACACAGCTCCATCAATCCTCCAAAGGTAAGTACTAATCGCTGGATTTTTTAATTTAAATATAATTTAGGGTTTTGCATTTAGAATTTGTGATATTACCGATGGCGAATCGATCGTGTTTGATACTTTTTGCTTGTATAATTTCGGATTAATCTCGTATAATTCATCATGCCCAGGGTTTCAGTTTTTATTATTTTTATTCTCATAAAAGCAGTGTAAAACTACTTTCTTTCGTAATCATGTAAACTGGTGCCACTTTCCCCGAAAAAATAAAATAAAATAAAAAAATAAGGAAGAAGAAGTGAATTTGTGCCGTTTAATCAGGTTAGATATGTTACCTCGTATCAGCTGCGGGTATCATCTCTGTGATCATGTTCTTTTTCCCCCGATTTGATATGTTTTTTACAATAGTTTTGTGATATTGGTTCTTTTTGCGGTTTGGGTAAATTATTCAACCTTTCAGAAACCTGTTCTCTCAGCTTTGATTCAAGAAATAGAGCCATTCGATGTCAGCATCATTCAAAAAGATGTTACACCTACTACTGTCGATGCCATGAAGAGAACTATATCTGGGATGTTAGGCTTGCTTCCATCGAATCAATTTCAAGTGCATATTGAGGCGTTGTGGGAGCCACTCTCTAAGTTATTGATATCTTCAATGATGACTGGGTAGGTCAATTTTATAAGAGTCTTATAGATAGTCTTTTGATTAGTTTGTTAGTTATTGCTGATACCTATCCAATACCCATATTGGAGTCTTTGTTCTGTTTTTATCTGAGCTCCATTTTTGGCTTGCTGTTCTCGACTATTTTCAGGCCCTGTGGATTGACTTTATTGACCTCACCAACCAACATGGTTGTATGAATGACTTTCTGTGACACTCTTTCTTGCAGCTACACATTGAGAAATGCTGAGTACAGGCTTTGCCTTGAGAGAAATCAGGATATGTATGAAGAGAACTCCACGGACAGAATAGCAGACAGTTCTGAGTTTGATGTGCCAGATATCTTACTTGACAGTGCAAAGAAAATCAACTTCTCGGGAAAGAAGGATTTTTCCAAAAATCAGAAAAAGGAAGTTGACAAAATTTCTGATAAGGTTGATATTCGAAGACTTGGTGAAGTTTCCCTTGAAGCTCAAGAATATATACTTCGTTTGCAGTCTCACTTGTCATCTGCCAAAAAGGTATGATGTACCTTTCATGGAAGTTCCCTTTGTATATGTCTTACACACAGTCAGCAACTGGGAAGTGTCATTCATATTTGTAGCTCATACAATTTTATTAGATTGGGGAGAGCTCAACAATGATAGAAAGCATTCTCAGACAATTGCTAATGTCTATAGAACTGAGCCAATGTTCGTACGAGACAGTTTGAGAGCTAAAGTGGAGAGGTTCATAACAGTTATTCTTTTGCCCTGAAGGAGTTGACATTTGAATTAAGATAGGGAGATCAGTCCTTCTTTGTCAAGGATACTTGTGCTCTGGTATCATCTTACAGCTGCACTTCCTTGGCCTCCACTTATTTGTTGGACATAAACCCTGTATTCAGTTTCCTTGGCAGTATGTTTTGTTCTCATGTGAAGTGGAGTTCGCTCGTTAAGCTCATAACTTAAGGAATGTTTTATTCTTTAAATACTATTTGGAGCACCGAGAAATATCTGGATGCCATTTTGGTTGTTAGAAATAAATGGAACTCTTGTCAATTCATTACTTCTTAGTGCTTGCAGATTGGATCTTTTCCACCAGGAGACACTAAGAAGATGTTTTTCTCTAGGCTTGGGTGTTGTTTTTTTTTCTTTTTTGGTGTTCAAGGCAGCTTTTGGTTTCTTTTCTCTCTTGAAATTTATACTACATCTATTTTCAGCTCCCATGGAAAATTTCTCCCCCATTTTTTCCATGAACAATCTTTTGTCTGGAACTTAATGCCTTCTTTTTTATTACTGAAGGAACTAAATGAAGTAAAGAGGCAAAGTGCTGCCCTGCAAATGCAACAATTTGTTGGTGAGGAAAAGAATGATCTGCTGGACTACTTGAGGTCATTGCAGCCAGAAAAGGTTTTTCCTTTTATTCTTATATGACTATACTGTTGAATAACTAATGGAATTCAAAATATAAGAAAGTGTTAATGAAATAGGTAGATATCAGATGATGCAATTGCTGTACTTTCTCTACTAATGTTAAAACCACCACTTTTTGACATGTAAGCTCTTGCTTCTTTTCTTCCATTATTTGCCATAATGTTTGCCATGTAATTGGAATCCAAAAATGTCTTAAGAATCAGGATGGTCAAGAGCTCTCATTGAATGGTAATGAAGGTTGTAATTGCATGTTAGCCGGTCTAGTCTTTTATCCCATCTAAGTTGAAGATTTATCTGGCAGGTAGCTGAGCTCTCAGAACCTACATCTCCTGAGCTAAAAGAAACAATCCACTCTGTCGTCCATGGTCTTCTTGCAACTTTGTCTCCACGAATGCACTCTAAGGCCCCTTCATCAGAGAACACAAGTCAAACTCTAAGTAATGTGGGTGAAGACTCTCCTGAACTTGTTGAGAATGCCTCCTTGCAGTTCCAACCCCTTGTCTCCTTGACCAGGGACTATCTAGCTCGTTTGCTTTTCTGGTTAGAACTTGAAACTGAACATTTTGTTTCTGCAATTTTGGTTGACCACACTTTGTCAGAGCTTTAATTCTTAATCCCATGGAAACTCTCATCTAGTTGCTTTTGTTTGCATTTTCTGCTGTCTCCTTAGAGCTTTCTATGAATATGGCCCCGTTTTTAGAAATAAATGAGGAAAAAGTGGCCATTTGAAAAGATATTATGTGAGAAGGTAGGGAAGAAGCATATGCCCCTTCATTCAAAACAGAGATGCGAACTAAAGATGGGATTTGAATTGAAGGCGTATACAAATTCATGACACGCATATTAGTGAGTCATAATTTCAACTGAAGGTGCATGGCCTATGTGTATACATGGCTCACGATTTTGGGGTCGACAAGACAAAAGATGCATTTTCTTTGTGCATTTACCCTACCTTATTCACGTAATAACTTTAATCCAACCATTTTTTTTCCTAATATTTCTTCTTTTTCTATTTTTAATAAAAAAGCCCATATTTGTACAAAACTTGTTTTTTACCATCTTCTGCTGGTCAATCCAGTTCTTAGTAAGTTACCGATTGTTTAATTAGACATTTGCACTTTCAGTTTTATACTGCAGCTGGAAAACATTAAGCTTGAATATGGGTTTATATGTTCTATTTATGCGAAACTGTATGCAGGCAGACATATGACTGATGTGCAATGTTTTACTTCAGAATTCTCATGCCAGACATCAGATGCTCCAAATCATTTGTCTTTTAAAGACTAAACTGGTTTGGTTGGAAGAATATCAACATTTTATTTCCTTTTTTGGGCCCCCTCCCCCAACCACCACCACCCCCCCCCCCCCCACCCCACCCCCGGACCCCAATGTATGCTTTTTGCAGTTTTGTCCCTCAATGCAAATGTTGTTACTCTCAACGCGAACGAAGTTTTTCCTGGATGTGTGTTTATTATATTTCATGTATTTGTTTTTAGGTGTATGTTGCTGGGGCACTATCTCAGAGGCCTTGAGTATCGGCTTGAGCTAACGGGACTTCTTTCACGGACAGCCAATGCTGAAAATGATCGTGCTGGTAGTGAACAATCTGCATGAGAGCTGCTTAGCCTTGTTAGTTTCTTCTGTATATAGGCATTTCTCATTTACAATATTTGGCTGAAAATTACCAAAAGCCGTCTTATATTCGGGTTTGCTTACAGGGAGGACGTCTATACAAACGAGAAATTTTTCCCGTCCTAAGCTGTCAATATTTTTTTTGTTTTTCGGTGATGAGGTGAATTAAAGTAAGTACTTGTTTTATTTCCTTGTAAAGCAGCAATTATGAGGGATGTTTTTTCCGTCTGAATAGGATTATTTTAGAAGGCTTGTCGGGAGGTTTTTCTGAATTAATTCAAGTATGAAATTATCTTTCTATAAAAGCTTATGTTTTAAATTGACTTTACATATTAAACTTGGTATACTAACTTTTTTAATTGAATTTTTCAATTATATATATTTGAGTTGAATGAGTAACAAATTATATATATATATATATACACGTAATTAGGTTTCTATTAGTCTATTGACTATTAAGATATTAAATTATCATTTTTATAGTATTCCAATTTTTTTTTCTCATTTAGTCCTTTATTCAATATTTGTAAACCTTATTTAGATTCTATCTTCAATAAAAAAAAGTTTATAAGAAAAATTATATATTTAAATTTATATCATTTATAAAAAAATTAGTTTTAATTTTACTTGTCTCTTTTTTATAGATATTAGATCATAGATTAAGAATTTTTTATGAAAGCATTATTTTTATTTACATTTTATATTTTAAGTTTTTTTTAATAATTACTATAAATATATTTATAATTTTTTAAAGGTATTTTATATAAATAAAAATTTACATTTTTATATTTCAATTATATGAATCCTTTAGCGATTCTAGATATAATTATAAGCTGAATAATCTAGAATAAAATGATATCAAAAGTTGGTTTTACTTCCTACCTTAGAGGTTGTCACCATAGCGATTTTTCATTTCTTTATTTTTATCACATAAACTACTATATAATTATTATAAGTATATTTATATTTTTTTAAAGCTATTTTATATAGATAAAAATTTACATTTTTATATTTTAGTTTTATATTTCAATTTTATAAATTATTCAACGATTTTAGATAAAATCGCTAGCTTAACAACTTTGCATAAGATAACATGAAAGGTTGGTTTTACTTCCTACCTCGGCACTTGTTACACTTGATATGAGTGAATGATTTGAAATAAAATTGAATGGAATAGGATAGAATGAAACTAAAATTGGAATCGTAAATCTTAGAAATATCTAATAAATGAAATAGAATGGGTATATAATAGTATTTTTTATTGGATGTCATATATAAATTGAATATTAAATAAGAAATTTTAATTAATATAATCATAAGAGGGGAATAGAATCTAGAATCAATTTTGTTTTTAAAAGCGAAATCATTATTCTAAGCTAGAATCGTCGATATTATAAAATTGTCGGTTTTATGAAATTATGATTTCGCTTTTTAAATACACTTCTAAACATATAAAAAAATAAATAAAACCCAAAATCATAATTCAATTTTAATCCTTTCTCACGTATCAAGGTCACATAAAAAGTTTTATATGCTTGCATGATGAGTTTTTATTTTTAATCTAGAATGAGTTTTGTTCCGACAAAAAGAAGAAAAAATAAATAAATAAAATAAAATAGTAGAATTTGTTTTGTAACCGATGGTGGCTGCGCTAACTAATCTGCATTTAGTGATAGGCGGTGGGTGCAGATGATGGTACCAAATTAGTGATTAATATTTGTATTTAAACTGATTAAGAATTGAAATGAAGGTTATCTAATCGGAATGAAGGCTAGTTTCTTATTTTTAATATATGTTTCATTCATTTGATCAGGAAAACATTTTTGGTGGAATAAATAAATACACCCTTATTATAGTAGATTATCTTATAAATCAAGCCTGAAAATAATGGTAAGTTAAAACTTCAAATATTTTGGGTGATCCTCTCATATTAACAGCATGTTTGATTGACTTACAAGGGTAAAATAAGAATAATTATTCCTCACCTATTGTGAGACCTGCATTTTAACAAATAGAATCTTAGTACTGAAAATTGAGGATATGTGTAAAAACTTATTTGATAAAATTTAAAATATAATTAAGGCCACAAATTCATTAAATGATCAAGAAAATTTAAGTATTTGAAAATAAAATAATAAAATATCAATATAAGTTAAATGTCAAATTTCTAAAATTTACTCGCTAAATTGTTGAAATAAGAAAACTGTGAAACTCAAAAAGCAAATTAACGGGATCTCAAAAACAAATTAACTAAATATAAAATTTAACAAAGCAAAATGAAATCACTTTTACAAACAATATTTAAGATAAAATATAAAAGGATTAGCCAAATACAATCATAGAATTTTGAATTTGCAAAATTAGCGTATTCGTAAATTTTGATCGTTTATCATCGGAATTAAAAATAGGACTCCAAAAATCACTTAAAAGGACCATGTAATCTTTTTTTAATAGACTAATAAAACATTATGAGAGCTAAAATGATAAAATAAACAAAAAATTGTTAAATTATAGAGTCACAAAAACTACAACCCCAAATATTAAGGAACATAGAAATAAATAAAATAATAAATAACATGAAATAATAATAATAATAATAACAATAATAATAATAGGGTATAAGTAACTAAGCTTATTATCTAGAAGACTTATAGAAGTTTTTATGTAAAGTAAAATCAATATAAAGTAATAAACATAATAAAGTATGTATTGAAAAAATAATAAATAATATAAGGCTTATGGTTTTAAGAAAATTGTGAATAAGAGTTTGTGGTTTTTTAAAACCATGGTTAAAAAACCATAGGCTTTGATGGCAAGAAAACAATGAGCAAAAATCCATGGGTTAAAAACCATAGATTTGATGGTTTAGAGGGAAAATCACTATATACATTTCATGCACGCATGTAAACTATCTTACTCACCCAAACACTATAAAAACCTCCAATCTACCATATTTAGACTCTTTAGATGCTTTAAAAGTAAGGAAAATTAGTGGGAAATTTTTAGGGGATTTTAGAGCAATTTTAAGATAATAGAAAAATATAGGCAATAATATATGAGAACGCAATTTCAAAGGAAGATGACAACTTGATCATGAATGACTGCCATCATTTTGACCTACAATCAATGCTATTTTAGGTAGACAATCACCTCACCTAACTATCATTAAACACTAGTAAGTTCAATTTTCTACCAAATTTTTAAAAATTTGTTAAAAATATTAAATTTTGCCCAAAAATTATGAAAAATTTTATATAAACATAATTTTGGGTATATTTTTGTATAATTTTTTTTTTTATAAAAATTTTTCCTTTTATATACTACCATTAAGAAATAGGCCATTCGGGACCGATTTTCTATTTAATTTTCAAAAGCACGAACGATGTAATTTTCTTATAAAAAATTTTCTATAAATACCTAATTACATATAGGAGATTGACATGTTAAGAGTTTCTCTAAAACTTTTTACTTTATTAGGGTTAATTTTCAATTTTTGAAAAACTGATAAGTTGAAATGTAAGGAAAAACTACTATTTTTCAAAAGATCTTATTAGATTTGATTTGTCACCACTTTTTGAGTAATATTTAGTTATATGCGGTAAGTTGATCTTGAATTTTAATTGGAAATAGAAAATTTTATGAAAAACAATTTTCCGAAGTTGAACATGATAATTTTTGCTTAAATGTTTATGTGGATTTTCACCAAGTTATTAAATTAATCATTTTTGTTAAAAAATTAGTAGTAATCAGTAGTAAATTAAAGATTTTAGCCGCGATAAGTATATGGTTTTTACTTTAGAAACCATGAATTTTTGGCTTAGTATATGTATTTTAGATAAATTAGTTAATTAGTTGTATTTAATTCTCTTTTTAAGTCAAATTTCAGGCTATGCATGTTGATATAGATGAGTTTCAGGGCATGCAAGTCAATGTTTGTAGAGTCTCAACTAAGTTGAATTTGAATAAAATGAAGAAAAGTGTGAAAAAGTGGAGTTCTCCATAAGTGGGGTGAATTTGGTGCCTATACTGTAAAAGTTTTAGATGAGCTGAATAAGGAGTCAATAGTTGTAGAAAATTTTATAGAAGTTTTTATGAGTGTTGTGCAAACTGCTAACCTATAGAAGATATTGTAAAAGCTTCCTTGACCAAATTGAGTATAAGTTATAGTAATAAAAACTTCAGTAGAAGGTTTTCTAATGTAAAGAACTATAACCAAGTTTCTATAGAAGTTTGTATAGAAAATCTATTTAATAAGAAACATTAGTCACAATACTAGTAAAAGCTTGAATAAAAGGTCTAATAGGCAAATAATATAACTAAGGACCTTAGTAAAAATGTGAGTAAAAGATACTTTGAGCCTATAAGACCGTAGTAGAAAGTTATTTAAAAGGTTTCATGTCAAAAATATAAATTAAAACCTTAGTAAAAGCTTAAGTAGAAAGTATCAAACACTTAATAAACTCTAGTAAAAGGTCATATAGAAGGTACTAAAAACCTAAGAAACCTAGTAAAAGGTTTCCTTATGTTAAAACATTGTTACTTTGATGAATTATATAAAAACTAAAATTATGATTTGTAATATAGGAACCCTTGATGATAGAAGAACCAGGTCATCTAACTTACAAGAGTGACTGTGAACCCAAGTATGTAAGATCAATACTCAATGGTGCTTTGGAGTGCTATATAAAAGTACTTAAAGGTTGATACATACACTTGTTTGTCATTGTAAAGTAGTTAATTTTGTGCATGCAATGTTTGTGCTTAGAAATTGATTGCTATGTTTTGATTGTTATGCTATATGTTGCAATTGCTTTGTTATGCCTTGATTTAATTGTTTGCAATTGGTTGATCACCCTTAAAACTGACTTCAGCTAAATTTAGATTTAAATACTAACCAGACATACATTACAACCTACTAGGGAATAGTTAGGATGTCCGACCAAATATCAACCCTTCAATGTGGTAGCATAATTAGCCTTCCTCCAATCTTAGTCAAACTAAGCAATAGGAGACAAAGTCGTGGTGAGGCTAGGGGCATTGATTTTAAAGATAGTCATAGGAGGAGCTGGATCTCCATTGCACAAACCTAAATTTGGTCAAAGCTGTAATATCGAGCCTATGAGCATAATCCCCTCAATCTAGGTTAGAGCAAGGGCAATTTCTCTAACTTCACGATGGATCTAACAATATTGTGCAAATGGCATATGTTTGTTGCATTACATTGTATCTAACTAATATATTGACAACCCTTCTTGTTTTTTGTATTATTTATGCACTTTTGTCTCCATCTCCTTACCGAGCAATTATTACTCATATCCCCATAATTCTTTTATAGGTCTTAGAAGATAAACACCAAGATCACTCAATCCCTACGCATGCCAAAGATGGGAAATGAGTCTGGTGTAAGGAACAAATGGAACAAAATATTCTTTTTTCTTTGTTTTGGAGTCAACTAGGCCATTTGAATGACCTAGACTAACTTATAGTATTGTATTTGTTGTAAAAAACGAGTTTGGATTCTTGTATAAGAACTCCAAGTAATTTCTATTGTTTTTCTAAAGAATTATATTAATCAAATTTCTATTTTTCGAAAGAAATATATGAACTAAATGTCTGTATTTACTTTAGATATTGAACTAGAGATACTTTAGAGTTATTTAGCCATATGTGCCTTATATATACCAAGTTTATGATAGAGGCTAAGCGGCCAACTTCTGTCATAAGTTGGTGTATATAGCGAAACCATTATGACTTTCCACTTTTGGGGCATAACACCTATTAACCGATTTATGTATTTAGTCTACAAAGTAGCTAATATATGGAGTTGCAATTGCTAAGAAACAAGAATCATGATTCCTTTATAGGAATAAACAAATAGTTTTTCTTGTTTTTTATAACATATTTTTGTATCCACTCATGAGGTCTTAAAATAATTATAAAGAATAACTATTCATCATTTATTTCATTTCTAAAGACTTATAATTCTATTCCTACCTAATTCCACTCCAAAGACCACATATGCCATAAAATTTTCTTGATTGTATTATTGTAAACCCCTAAAATTTTCGATCTAGCTTTTGAAATAGATTCAATTATGTTAAACAATTTAGAAGTCGGCAAGGTTAATGAAAGAGAAAACCCTAAAAGAATTAATCAATCGCGTAAGAAACTTTTTTACCCTAAATGCATCTAACTACTAAATATTCCATTCAAAAATGATAGAAACCTCAAAATGATCACTTTAAAGACATATGTGCACTAATTCATCATAATATACCCTAAAACCCTAATTGATAATATAACCTTCATATTTTGCCAAAATCATTAGTAAAAAGTTAGAGATGACTATCAATCATGCGTATATGTTTTGAATCCTCAAGTAGTCCTTTAGAAACTAAGATAATGAATCATAGATTACATTTATCTCTTAAGTATATGATTAAGATAGTATTACATAGTGTTAGGGGTATAGTTGAAGATTAGTATAAATGTAGTGAACCTTAATACTCTAATTAATACTTTTTACACTAGTTAGACAAAGTAGTTTATTAAATGATGTATATAGACTATAAATACCTAAAGTAAGATCTCATCAACTATTTTTACTAATCAATTTACCAAATACCTCATTTCCTCACATTTCCTTAATTTTTTTTCCTTAGTTTCCCTTAATTACTACATTATGTGTACAAAATTACATGTACTTAAGGAAAGTTGACCAAGTCAACAGATATTGACTAAAGTCAACATTTAAAAAGTCAGCAAAAGTGTCTCTTTCATTTGGAAAAAAAATATCTTCCTTCTCATGATTTCTTTCCTTTTCTTTTGACTTTTCCCTTCTTTTTTTTCTTTTCTTTGCCGTCCACTTCTTCCATCTTCTAGACTCCACTTTTCTTCACTTTTTCAAACACAAACTAAAACAAAACAAATTCCTTTATTCTTCCCCTTTCTAATCGTATCTTCCCTTCCACTTTTACTCTTCTTTCCTTTTCCACTTTTCAACCATTTCATCCATAGTCAAAGGTAACTTAAGGTATGCTATTATGTTCTTATGTCTTACTTCATCCTCTTTACCAGTTAGAAGGAGAAAAAGTTAGGTTATGTGTTGTGTTTATATATATGTTGATTTAGGCTTAAAGTTCAAATCTTTACTTATGGAAGTGTAGAATTCTTTAGGCAATGGAAGAAGATGCACGTGTACATGTCTTTGAGCATGTGTACATAAGGGTATACTAGAGATATACATGTATAAATACCTTTGCACATAAGTATTCAATATGTACATAACCTAAAATAAAGCATATACTAACTATACATACATATACGATATCAAATATACCCTTAAAATACAAAAAGAATGAAATTGTGAAGTTTTTTAAGGGGGTAGATAAGGCATACGAAAATACATATAAAAAAACGTATGTCACCGTATGAGTATATGGGTATGTGTATTAGTATACGTATAAGTACTTATAAGTACACAAGTATATATATTAGTATCTTAGAAGTATCGGTATGCATATCACATATGTATAAAGTGTGTAAATATATAAGGATAATAATGGACTAATAATGTAAACAATGATGTCATTAAAGAATTACATCAGTCATGACATCATCAAATGATTGCATAAGCCATGACATCATAAAAAAGATTACATAAGCCATGACATAAGCATAAGCTTGTAAAAGAATAGATTATAAGATGACATAAGAATATAACCTATATATGTATACATGTACTTAGGGGTCGAAGATCCTTTAAAACCTAATACACTTCCTAGATTGAATTAAACTTAATCAAGTATATAAATTAGTAGCACTAATGTAAAATTTCCTAAGTGTAAGAATCAAATAGCTAATTCAATCATTAAGTTCTAAACGAGGGCATAAACATAAGCAATAAGAATAATTAAACTTCAATAAGATAAAATTTCAATAAATTTAGTCTACATCGTAAAACACGAGTCTCAACGTCCAAAACGGACATCACCATGTGAACATGCGTCCAAAAACAATATAAAAAAAAACAACTATAAATTCGTAAATATTAAAAATAGAATGAAAAAGTTACGTACGATTAGCAATTAGGTTTAATCGAATAAAGGTTGATAGTAATCTAAGTAGAATTAGGTAGATAGATATCTAGAACCATTAGTTGAGTCAACTACTTATTATCCCTGTTATCTCGTAATGATCAGGTGATCCCGACGAGGGCGAAGATCTCCCGATCTGTTATTACGACTAGAGCGAGTCATTATAGTCAAGTGAGTACTCCCGATGACTCTATACTTGTTTGTACTTGTAGTTAGTGCACTTAAATTGAATATTAATAACTCAATGCATGGGGTTTCGAGATATGCGTGTGCTTGATATTGATTGATTATTGTAAGAAATATTGTTAAATACGATAATTGATGATTTGATGGTATGATTGATTTTACGTGATGTGGATGGTTTGCCAATATTGATTGATCGCCTCATAATTCGACCTAATTATATTTGGATTATCTTAAATTAAAAGGGTCATGCATTACATTTACTTATTCTGGCCGTCACTTCACACGGAGATAAAGAGAAGCCTTGCGGGGGTTGTTTATATATATTAAAGTGTTTCTGTATAGTGTACTTATACAACATGACCTTACTCGAACCTACGGGCTTACTAGGCAATGGAGACGCCAATCGTATGGCTGAGGGTCAAGTCTAGAGGTCTCCACTGTAGGGTATAAGTGTGACTGCGGAGGCTACCTCACCGCTAGGCCTGGGACTTTGTGAACTGCTGGATTTTTAGAAATGGAAATGTAGTTTTTTTGTGAAATATGGAATTCAAATTATGGGTAAAAACCCAAGTGTTAGAGCCCATTCGTGATTGGTGCCAATGAATCTCCAACCCTTATCTCAGAGGGCGTTAAAATCTGATATTATATACAGTACCGATCAACTACATATATTGTTTGGCATACTACGTGTGCATGCATTCATATGGTTGTAATAATTTGTTTGATGACTTGTTTGTCAGTTTGGTATGAGGGATAGCTCACTAAGCTCTTGTAGCTTCTTCCCCTATAGTCTTTCTTTTGCAGGTTTACATATGATGAGATTGGGATAAGTCTCGAATGCTGAGTGCAAGATGAAGATATGTACATTAGTATTAGAATTAGTTGATATCTTTATATGAGATGCATATACATTCTTTGTAGAAAGTATTCACATGTTAGAATTTAATATAATTTAATTTTTCCTACAGTTTTATAGTGTTGGTATATCCTATCTTATTAGTTGGTAGGGGATACCGATTCTCTATAGTTCTGAGGAACTGTGGGATATCAGATATCTATAGTTATTTATATTTATATGTTATATTACGTTACAATAAATTAATTTCTTGAAAATCAGTAATCTTAGTGATTTAGTAGTTAAGAGTCTTGCAATCTCTAGTTTGTAAGACGGTTTTCATATCATGAGTACACACATGTTATGGAAATTTTAGGTATTCCTACTAGGCTCCCTTTAGGGTCCTGACAATTATGGGTTCTATATTTGTTTGAGTTTTATACGTTAATGAGTCAGAACAAATTGTAGAAATATTGCTGTTAATTCAACTTAGTAACTGGGCATAGTTCAAGAGAGAAAGAGATGGGGAAAAAAATAAATAAAAAGTTTACAACATAAGAGGCAAATTTTTTTTATTATTATTAATCAACTAAGGAAGTAAGTTGATTTAAGGAAGAAAAATATAAATTTAGTCTTCAACTTTTGAATTTTTTTATTTGAATATTATTTTCTTTTCTTATTTAAGTCTTCAATATTTTCCATAAGTGAAGAAGAAACACATTCCATTTTAACCTAGCTTTAATCATTAATGTTTCATAGCTCTTTTATATTTAGTCCATATATATATATATATATATATTTTGCTTCTTCAAATTCTCAATATTTTTTTCATGTTTCTTAAAAAACTTCTATCTTCATTTAAAAACTAGACCACTTTTGAAATGTGTCAACTTCTAACAAGTCCACAAGAATTAACTTAGTAAACCTTTAGATGTAAAAATTAAATAATGAAATTCAATATGGTAAAAATACCAAAAAAAAAAATTAAAAGAGGGGAAAATTCCGAAAAATCTCTTAAAGCTTCCTTAGCTAATAGTTAAGCCACTATGTTTAAGGACTCATAAGTTAGATAATCTATTGATGATGGTAGGTAACTATCTACTTTCTTCCATAGGTGACACAAGCCTTATAGGGTTGTTGTTAAAGCTCTAAAAAAAATTATATAAAATTTCTAAAGTTAAGTCTAAGTTAGGTCATATGACCTAATTACAACACCACTCGTTTTTGTGTTGACTTTCCTTTTAAGAATGGTGGTGGCAACCTTTTTCTCTAAGTACACTACATATCCACCAATAAAGATGAATAGTCACCCATTATTGTGTAAGGATTCCATAACCTACCTATAATGGTAAATTGCAACCTAAAAGTCTTTGACCATAATGGCAAGGTTAGGTAATGGCTAGCCACTCCCTACCTTTGACCTTTAAGGGTAATTGGTTGCTTCTTAGCCTTGAAGAAGGAAGCCTAATCCTATATTCAAAGGTACAAATGGGCTTTGGTTTGTGAGCTACCCCATGTAACTTGTTCAAAAAAATAGGTTAGGGTTAACTTTTTTTTACTAACTTAAAAAGTGAGTCAAATAAACCTAGCCAATTTAATCTATAGGCCGAAGTGGCTTATTTAGGTTAACACGTTTAACCTACTTACACATTTAGCTTATGGGCTAACCCATTTCAAAAGTAGGTTAGGGTTAAGTTTTCTTTACTCAAAAGTGAGCTAAATGAACTCGATTCATTTAACTTGTGAGCCAAAGTAGGTCGAGCTAGGTCAAATTAACCCATTTAACTCACTTGCACAACTTTAGTTCTTAACTAGGCTTCATTCAAGTTCATGGGCTAAGCTTGGTTGGCTTAGGGCTAAAGGCCTAGGTTCTTAAGAGCTCAACATCCATTGTCTTAATAAGGTTGGACTTGAAGTTGGAGACTTAGCATGAGCTTCAATAAGGTCAACCAAACTTTAAGGAGCTTAAATTGGGTCCTATTGAGGTTAGCCAAGATACAGATAGCTCTACCTAGGCTCCAAGGTTAGTTTAGGCTCTAGGAGCTCAAAGTATGCCTTAAATAGGTTGACCTAAGCTTGGAAGCTTACATCTAAAACATTATATCAAAACTTATCCTATTCTCTCATTGGTGACAAGTCAATAGGGAGAGTAAGCTTTTAGTATGTCTCTTAAAATCCCAAGACGAGAATGTTGTGGATAGGCTTAGGATGAAGAGTAAGTTATTCTGATGTACTACTGACCTTGTATTGAGTAAGCAAGTTATGTGAATTTGACTAGACATGTGCTTAGTTGATCATGAAGTGGGCAAGACCACATAGGGTCCTTACTGAGTTGGTATACTAAGAAATGGAATTAATAAGCTAAATTAGGCCTTTATCCCCCTCGATTGAGCTATAGTGACTTGATTTTAAAGTTAACCAAATGGAATGATTTAAACTTGCTATCATATGGTGGATCTAAGATGAATTATCTTCTTCAAGAAGCTTTAATTCAATTTGTCTTTCATGCCTTAATTTGTAGTGCTCTTGACGATTTGGTAAATTTCTCAACCAAAGGGTTTGGTAAACTTAGGTTTCTCAAATGCTTGACCAAGGATTTGAACTCCATTAAAGGATGTCTAGGGTATTTTTACTAATTTCATGACAAAGAAGTTAGTAGAAATGAATTGAATTCACTTGTTTTATGTGTTTGCAAGTATAGGTTATGACATTGACCAAGCAATTAGTCCATATTTGTAACTAAGGTGTTTAGTTAATGGCATAGGCTATTCACTTAGCTGACCATATAGGAGAATGTTTGTAATTAGGGTTATCACTATATAATGAATTTCATTTGCTTAACCAAAGGAATGGGTTCAAGTGAATTCTATGAGACCTTGGTCTTCAAACAACTGTTCTGAGCTCAAAACAATGGAATATCTTTAATGAATGTAGACTTCAAGAAGTATAACTTGGGAAGTAAGGAAATAAGATGGTCTTAGGTAACATGAGTCACGAGTATAATTACATAATGTGACTGTTGCTCAAAATTAATGTAATTTAGGGCGTCTGAAAAAATGTTTTTGAAATTAAATAAATTTTTAATATTAGGTCTTAAAAGTTAAAAGAAAAAGTCTAGTAAAGTTTATTAAACAAAATAAAGTATAAAAAATATTTAATTCAATATAAATATAATTTTATCGGTATCAAATATTTATATTGTAAATTTAAAATATGAGCCCCAAAACGTAGCATGGCCTTAGAGATAAATTACGTGAATTATCACAATAAAAATTTGGAGTAAATAGAGTAGAGAATGATTATATAATAGGTAAATATATGATACAGATCCGTAAATGAACATACAAACTCAATATCACTCATAACCAAAGGAGATAGGTTCAGGCCGCAAGATAGCTCGAAAAGTAAATGATAGTCAAAAGTTAAGCGGAGGTTCCTACGTACCGACGATGGATATTA
The DNA here is from genome assembly GCA_024138005.1 of Lumnitzera racemosa. Taxonomy (NCBI): domain Eukaryota; kingdom Viridiplantae; phylum Streptophyta; class Magnoliopsida; order Myrtales; family Combretaceae; genus Lumnitzera; species Lumnitzera racemosa. The sequence continues at coordinate 38,426,143 of JAMXBC010000012.1, read as the reverse complement.
CACACCAACACCTCACAAAAGCTTGGATCACACCTGATATGACACATAAGTATGGCCAGAAGTCACTCGCCACTAGTCTACGCTCGAATAGGCTAGATAAAAGTAGCTCAAGATTAAAGATACTTAGCTCAAGAGAGTGAAAATCCAATGTATTCTCTGTATATTCTCCGTTGTGGCTATTACATTATATGATTATTTATAGTACCTTCTAAGGGTAAGTTCTACGTTATAGAAAATTACAAAAATGGACCCCTATTTGCTAAATAAAAAGGAGAATAATTTACAAGAAAAGCATGAAATTTTATGTAAGCAGCATCGTCTATCAAAAAGGACAGTACAGGTGTCAAAAAGGATAGCTCGCACGAACGTTTTACTGAGTCTACAATTCTGACAACATTAAGAGCTAAGCAAGGGCGAGTTCCAATCAAGTCAGTACAGTGTCGGCAATTTGGCGTCCTGACGACTGTGGCTGGATAGGGGACGAATAAGGGGAAACTCATATTCGAGTCAGCCTCAGCTGGTCGGCCCTTCACAATTGCCAACTCGGCCTCGGTACTGTGGAGATGGATACTTTCTTGATTTGGTGCTTAGACTGGGGTGCGGAAAGGGGTCAACTCCTTGCGTAGGCTAATCACCTCATCAACTTCCTAGATGGTGTGGAGAGCGAAGTAGCTAGGCAGATCAGATTAGGGAAAGCACTGCTTCTAGGAGCTTAACACCCCACGAAAAGCTCAACGGGCCATGTAAGAATGCTATCGGGCTTGAGAGCGAATGATCGGTCCTTGATCCCTATCATTTTATCTTAGGGTTTTCTTCTTCCTTCTTGTCTATTAAGTGAGTTACCTTAACTTCTCCATTAAATGGTCCTTTTGATCTATAAGATTTTTCTCATTATCATTGGGTAACGTCTCGTATAATTACTTACCTAAATGCTCCACAATTTAAGCCATCTTTCCAGTAATATGGCGCATGATCGCTAAACATCTTGAAAATCTTTCTCCTTCTCTCTGTATAATACCCCTCCATAATTCATTTCATTTCTCATGTTCATTCTCTATTAGAGGTGGTGGTAGGTAAGAGCTACATGGATCCTTTAGTTGCTCAATTTGGGTTGTAAGGCCTACTACTTGCTCCTCAAGCATCATAATCTCTTGTACCTCTTCAATCATTTTCACATTCTTAAGTTCTACTTCTTCTTTGGCTACCCTCATACACTTGATGCCTTGGTCTCTAAATGCTCAAAAACCTATTTAGCATTCTTATTCCTTAAACCTCCTCTAGCTTAGATATCTACCATTCTCATGTCTTTGGTTTCAAGCCATGATAGAATATGTCTACTTAATACCAAACAGGAATTCATGATATAGGCACTTCCTCAATAGTTCTTTAAATGTCTCCTATGAGTTATGTAATGGTTCCCTATCCCCTTTTTAGATGTTGCAATTTGAGAATGAAGTCATCTTACCTAATGGAGAGAAATGTATCAAGAATCTTGAGGTCAATTCATCCTAAGTGGAGGCCAAATGCTTAGGCAATGATCTAACCAACTGTTTGCCTTACCTTTTAATGAAAATGGAAATAAACCAAGACGAATGGCATCATCAAAAGTTCTATGGTACTTAATTGTGGGAACAAAAGTAAAAAATCTTGCACGTGCTCAATAACATCCTCATTTGGGTCCCTTCAAACTATCTACCTTGAACTATTTGAATTAGACTTTGTTTTAGTTCAAAATCTATATCTTAGATCTTTGGTAGATTTAAGGTCCAATTCACAATACTAATAAAAGGCATAAAATATTCTAATAACGCACAGGTATGTTTGGTATAATCCCCCATAGCCATTTTACACAAAAAAAATCTAAGCTTTACATACTCTGAACATCAAGCACCAATTCGCATGCATAATTGCAACACTACTTCAAAACTACAACCTGAAAATGATAACAAGATATAAAACATCACTTTCCTAACTCAACTAAAGTTGGCTAAGGACAACAACTTTGGAACCTCAGCAAACAACAATAAAGTTTCAAACTCACACTCAAATTCAACACAAAAGTTGAGATTTTTCAACAAACAGCAAGAACAATTAACCAAAAGAACACTATATTTAAACTACTCTACTTTACTTAACAAAGAAAACAAAATGACCTAGTCTCAAGATCCTTCATAGATCTAATATTAGCACCCAATTCCTCTCCTACCAATGGCACTAAAAATTAACTTGAATTGCTAGAAAGCACTTGAAAAATTACAACTATAAATCACTCATTTTGAAACACTTTTGAAAGGCAAGTATAACTAACAAGTGCATCAAGTTACAATTGTAATGTAGTGTAACTGATTCAATGTTATAACCATTGGTAAGGAAGTTGGGTAAGTATTAGATTCATGGCTATTTATCTTTAGCTAGTTCGATTGAATTCAAGTTTGATAGGATTTAAGGTAAGTTAACGAAATAATTGAAACAACTAAAGAAATCAATAATCATTAAAGTCATGGATTTGTGGTGATTATCGTATGGATTCATGGTTTATGGTTGTCAATTTTAGTATGTCACATAATCTTTAGGAGATGATTAGAGGAAATTTTCATGCCTTAAATAGGTAAGTCGCAATAGTCCCGCTATATGAATCATCCTAAGGTAAGAGTTATCCCCATAACTGCTATCATAATCTTGGTCTACATAAGGCGTACTTAACTCAATCACTTTAAAGTATCTAGTTCGATACCTATTTAATATAAATTTGTAATATTTCAAGGTAACTGTTATAATAAGCCTGTATTACTTTTATTTAATGAAAAATACCTGTATATATATAAATAGTTCACAAGAGAACACCCTCCTCCCCAAAACACACTTCTCTCAAGACTACCTTTGAACTATAGTCTCCAACTTTACCACGATCTCCTCTTTTATCACTTAATTCAACTAAAGGTAAGAAAATGACTATTTTAACTATCATCATCTAAGGGTCTGTGTTTGGCCTAAGAATCTTATTCATTTTCCTTAGTAGGTTGCAATATAAGTTAGATTAGAAATTAGGTCAAGTTTAAGTTAGGTTGTTTTCGGGGTAGTCAACCAATTTTAAATAGTCCAATTAAAGTAGTAATCACAAAACAAACCATACATAAAGCTCAGCTCACCTAGCAGTAGAATAATATTGAAGCACATGCGCTACACACGTACAATTAACTTTACAACCACAAACAAACACAGACTAAGACCTCTATGTATTCTAAAATAATACTTCGAAATGAGGTGAAATATTGATCCCACTTACCTTAACGCTTGACACTAGATAATCTTGTATGTCGATCTCGTCCACTTCAATTCGTCCCTCAATATTTAATACAATTACTTTAATTTTTATTAAATATAAAGTATATGAGTTCATTTTAATGCTTTAATTGTGGTGTTGATTCAACTTAAGTAAGTTTATTAGGTTATTTATTTTAACTTCCTATTGAAGTCTCTAAATAAGGTTTTAAAAGTATGTGTAATATCAAGTTTTTGTTTAGAAACTCTCTAACGAAGTATCCGATAGAAGTCTTCCCCAATCACTATACCTCTAACCAAGTCTTTGATATTGTTATAGTTAGGTTTTTTTCTTACCAACCAACCCTATGAATAAGTTTTTGACTCAATGAGTAAGCCTCTTCTTCTTGACTTACTCTTTGATGAACCATTTGACAAGGTCTAAACTTATACATTTCTAATGAGTCTTTCACTTGTTCACTTCATATCCATTTCAAAAATCAATATGGCATCCCAATTTAATCCTTTATCAATCCCATCACAGATCAACAGTTAAGCTCTTTAATTTTGTACACTTCATGTTTAGTATTTTAAGTCTAAGACTGCTTATCCAACATCTATTGTACTACTAATTACTCTTTATACTCATAAAGATGCTAGAAATTGACTTCTTACACACACTCGTAGTCTCTAACCTACCTTCTAACCAACTCTAGGTTATATATTTTAGTACAACCAACATTCTGACCTTCATTTTGACTCCCCTATTTTGCCTTTATAACCCACAAAGTTGCTTCACCATAACTCCAAATCTTGCCATCTACTTGTTCAATCAAAGCATAACGTCACTCAAAACCCTTTCTCAACACTTACACAGGTTATTTAAGTAGCAAAACATGTAGTTTGAATAGAAAAGTATATAGTTGTGGGAAAAAATTATGTAATTTGTCCTTTTAGTTCTCATATCCAACTTGTTAATGAATTTTTCTATTAAATCTATAGTCATTTCATTCTAAGTATCCTTACAAATCATCATTTCTTCTTTTTATCTCGAAATTACTCTAAGTTCATTAAAGAAATCCTCAAGAAAAACACTTTTTAGCCCTTGTTTCGCCAAAAACCAAAATTTATCATAAATCCAACTATGTAATCTTCAAAAACCAATTACATAGCATGAAAGTATGACCTTTAAGGAACTTACACATAAAAATTTAGACGAAACTATATCATTTAGGTTTCTGAAAATCTGATTAAAAATTAGTCGATGGAACTTTTTTTAAAGAAACCTATATATTCACTTAAAATTAGAAAAATCTAGGTTGATATTTGAATTGTACATAAAAATTACTTAAGAAAACCAAAATTCATAATTTTTGGAAATTGTTTACTATTTTTTGTCAAATTTTGATGAAAATGAGAGAAAGTAATCATTCACTGGAAACTGCTGTTCCAACTACCGTCAGCTACCATAAGTTTGTTTACTCACTAAGTCGTAGCCCAAAATGTAAGGTGATGGCCTTGTAACTCTTCTAGATTTTGTTGAGACCTACATGCTTGAGATCCCCTAATTTTACACTATATTTTTCTAAATTTTGTTTAGCCCCTTCCCTAAGCTTTTCTCAAGTTTTCTAATTTCTTACAGAGAATTTTCTCTCTCCTTAACAAGCTAAAATGGCCCAATGTGGCTAAGAAAAAGTTTTTATAGGCTTAGTGAATTCTTGTAGTGGAAAATATATGTCAATTCCGCAAAATTTTCATAATCCCTACTTAAGCTATCTAAAGACACCTAAGCTCACTAATCCAACCTTAAAGCTAGGCCAAGGAGTTCTTGATTTGCTACGCCACACCTGTCTAAGTTAATTTGTTAAGTATTTTATATAATTCTCACATAGAAACATATTTATATGTGTATTATATATATTATGTATATTTTCATATATGTGTTCGTATATATATAGAGATCAAGGATCGATCACTCACTCCCGAGCCTAAGGGAGTTCTCAAATGGTCCACCGAGTTATCTGAGGAGAGTTAAGCATTGAAGAGCAGTATTTCCCCCAGTCCGATATACCTAGATACTTTGCTCTCCACACCATCCAGGAAGTTGCCGAGGTAATTAGCCCACGTATGGAGCCGACCCCTCCCTGCACCCCAATCTAAGCACCAAATCGGGAAAGCAGCCATCTCTATAGTGCCGAAGCCAAGTTGGCAATTATGAAGGGCCAACTAGCTGAGGCTGACTTGAATATGAGTTGCCCCTGATCCAACCCCTATCTAGCCCCAGTCATCAAGATGCCAAATTTCCAATGCCATACCGACTTAATTGAAACCCGCCCTTGCTCGGCTCTTAGTGTTGTCAGAATCACAGACTTAGTAAAACGTTCTCACACTATCCTTTTTGACATTCGTATTGTCCTTTCTAATAGACGATGCTCCTTACTCATAATTTCATGTTTTTCCTGTAAATTATTCTCTTTTTTGTTTAGCAAATAGAGATCAATTTTTGTAATTTTCTATAATGTAGAACTTACCCTAATAAGGTACTATAAATAATCATATAATGTAATAGTCACAACGGAGAGTATACAGAGAATACATTGAATTTTCAATCTCTCTTAAGCTAAGTATCCTTACTCTTGAGCTACTCTTATATAAGCCATTCAAGCATGAACTACTAGCAAGTGACCTCCAGCTATATTTGTATATCATATTAAGTGTGACTCGAGCTCGTATGAGACGTTGGTGCATCATGTCCATCGTCGATGCACGGAAACCTATGATCAATCTTCAACTATCATTTTCTTTTCAAGTCATCTCATAGATCAAACCCATCCCCTTTGGTTACGCATGATATCAAGTTTGTATGTTCATCTACGGATTCGTATCATAAAACCTTTTGTTGACCTTCAAAAGAGGAAGAGATTGGTAAAGAATTTAAGATTGTTGAAGAACAAAGCCCAGCCTTTGATTTTTACATAAATGTTTTGACATGACTTGATGATGGTTATCTATTAACCAAAAGGTTAGTGAAAGAAGGCTTTGTAAAGGGGGAATTTGGACCAAGAGAGATTATAGAAATAAGTGTGATCTAAGATATAAATGCAAATGATAAGCACTTTGAATAGAACGAGGGGGGAATAATCAAAGAGGACTCAAATGAGAGTACAATTGGCAAAGTAGAAGAATACTTTGTTAAGGATCAAGAGCAAGGAGTTTGATTAGAGGTAAGTGCATCTACCAAATTATAGAATAGTAAACGGATTTGAGTCCGACTTGTCAAACGCTCAGGGAACCATTATTAGTGATTCTCCCTATTTCCCAATTATTTAATTTAATAATTAAGAACCAATTAAAATATGTGTAATCTAAATTAAGAAAACCTCGCTAATAAAACAAATAAAGGAAATAGGAACAAGAAAAAGAAATGTAAATCAAATCATTAAAGAACACATAATCTTTAGTAAATTTATTATTTGCTATTTAGCCTTATTCAACATTCAAATCTCAATTACTTATTAGATCATAGGAATTCCTAATATGAGTTAATTGGTTTCACTTCAACAAATCAACTCTTAATCTTAGGAATATTTTATCCAAGTCGCTTCTGCAATAAAATATCTAAAGATCACATTAAGTTCTTAAATTCCACTACTAAGTTGCAATAAACTGGAGAAACTAAATAATCAGGTGATTATGCTACCTTTTGGAGAATTAGGCTTGAAAATTGAGCACACTTCGGTTATAATCAAAGAGCAGAATAATCAGGTGATCACATTAATTTTTGTTGAATTAGGCTTGAAAAATTGAACACACTTCCCAAGAGCTAGATGACTTATAAAGGTTCACAACCATATGTATCAAGGGTACTGAATGTTTGCTAATGCATTTTATAATTTAGCTATGGAAGTGAACCTTTTGTCACTAAGTCCAAATGAGAAAGCAAGTCTAGGGAAAGTGTCAAGAGAGACAAATATCTTCATCAAGATAGTTGCTTCGTTTTTAAGAACACCCAAAGAAACTATTGAGACATTACTTGTTAAGATTAGTTGGAAGAAAACCGCTCCTAATCTTGTTGAGATGAAAGCCAATTATGGTATTGATATACCAATGGCATATGAGTTAGAATGTGAAGTAGTTGGGGATCAAAATGTGTTATTGCATGAGCTAAAAAAAATTTGAATGTGTAAATGATTTGATAATTAATTGCTATAATTCCTATATATATGTTGTTCTTTCAATTCTTTTGCTGCTTTCATTTACTTATTTACCTTCTTAACTTGATTTAATGGAAGGTTTACCTTCAATTTATGGTGAAGATTTGCATCTACATTCAGTGAAGTGATGTACACAAAGCTATTGTAGGTTAAGACCTCATGAACATGTAGTGCATGTTTTTCAATTTCTTGTAATTAAGTTATGAAATCCCTACTTAGTTTAATTTTCCCAAATCTAAGCTTGGTTTCGAAGTTTAAAAGTGAGACAATGTCTTAATGCCTCCTAAGTTTTAAGTTAAATGTTAACATTTATTGTTGGATGATCTATATGTATCCTATTTTTTAGATAGTTCAAGCAATCTAGTAATTCTCAATAGCCTATGACAAAATCCATTTTAAGCTTGAAAGTTTTGCTAATCAAGAACTCTAAGTTAGGGGTAACCCCAATCAATACCTTGAAATGTAAAGGAAAAAAAAAAGTGGGAAAGGAAAGAGAATAAAGAGAAGATAAAAAAAAGTGTTAACCTTATTGATCTAAGTAAGTAAGCTTGTAGAATGCCCTAGAAATGTAGGAAATAACATTCATTAATGTAGGTGACGGGCTTACAATTATTGGCTAAACGCTCACTACAGTGGTCATAAGAACCTAAGGGGGGTGGGGGGTTTGGAAATAAAAAGAAATAAAACAAAAAAATGAAAGAAATAAATAAAAAGAGAAAGAAATAAAAAGAAAATGAGAATAATTGGGGTCACAAACCAAAGCTGAAGACTTAAGGAAACAGAGTAAAGATAAACTTATGATTTTAGACTCTTCACTCTAAATTATCATACTTTCAGATTAGAAGTGAAGAGTATACTTGCAAGTCAATGCTTTAAATGCTTATAACCCTCCTTAGGCTTGAGATGTTATATTTAGTTTCAAATTTCCTAAACCATGTGTGAATAAGGTGGTTAATATTTTTGAATATTGATTAATTACTTAATTACACTATAATTGGTTAGTGTACATTAAATTGATAATCTTAGAAAAAGCCAACTCAATTCACTCAAAACATGTTTCCTTAAAGGATAAAATGTAACTTTAGCCTAAATAATAGAGGTTACTTTTGGACATAATCAAATGAGAAGAAAGACTAAGAGTGATGTCTTGTCCTTAGGGATTAAATTGATTCTTAGGTTTCATAAATTTGCTTAAGGACAAATAAATCCTTTAAGTTGGGGGTAGTAGTGACATACTAATTTTCATGATTTTATCCAACTTAAAAGCTTCACTCATGCACGATTGTGTGACTAAATAGCTCAAAATTGAGCAAAATAGATTAATTGTGCATAAAATCAATAACCCGTACTTAAATGACATAAAAATGAAAAATAACTTTAATTGTATTAAAAAAGGCCTAATCTTGTTCTTTCATGCAAGTTATAGATGACATCCAGATATTATAAATGAAGAACATACAGAGCATAGCATTTGAATGCCCATTGCAAACAAATAGCCAAACACTTGCTATAGTACCCAAATGCAATGTGTGTGAGAAATGCATAGAATGCTTCTCCCTTTCACTATCCGTACACCATCCTCAAATAGCATTTAGATGCCAGCTTCAATGAATGGTTTGTTTCATACCTATCCAAAACCCTAATGCATGAGGGGTTGACATATGTTAGCATCCGAACATTACTACCTTTTAGTGTCTAGATACTAGCTGGTTATTATAAAAAAGTTATAGAATTTAGCTACAGGAGGAAGGTTCAAATATAATTGTGTTTTAGGGTTTTATATGAGGTTACCTCTCATGGTTTAGTTAATTAGGGCATTTTTAGCTTAGACATATTGATTTTAACATAGTTCTTATAGTTTTCTTGCTTATTTGAGCATTGGGAACACATTTACATCCTTGGTTCATGGCATTTGGGTTTTCCAAGTGTTTAGAGTTTCAGCTGTTTAATGACTTATGATCTTTTCTCTTACTGTTATTAATAATGTTGATGTTATTTTCTACTATTTTATTGCTTGTTGTTGCTATTTTCTATGAGTGGCTAAATTTAATTTAGTGAGTTTATGATGTTTTGATGGATTAATGGTATAGATGATTGTTATTTGAGTATGTATATTGGTGTTTGGTGGAATGATTAGTGTAGTGCTTTGAAGATTTGTTAAATTGCTCAACTAAAAGGTTTAATAGACTTAGGCTTCCAAAATGCCTAGCCAATCATATGAGAGAATGTGCTATAATTAAGGTCTTGCTATATATTGAATTTCATCTATTGGCAGAGGGGATGGGTTCATCTGAATCATCTCCCATCGATTGTGAAATATACTAAAATTGACAATTATATACCACGAATCTATAAGCTAACTTATCACAAATCCATTACTATAATGATTGTTGATTTCTTTAGTTGTTTTAAGTATTTGTTAATTTGCCTTACATCATGTCTAACTTGAATTCAATTAACCTAGCTTAACATAAATAAACATGAATCTAGTACTTAGCCAACTTCCATTACTGTAGACATGACTTGGAGTTGCTCACACTACACAACAATCATGACTCGATGCACTTACCTATTATACTCACTATTTAAAGGTGTTTTCAAAAAGAGTGATCTATAGTTGTGATTTTTCTAATGTTTTCAAGCAAGTCACGTACTATGATGGTAGGATTTATATATGGACAAATTAAAAGAGGTTAACATGCCATCTTAAAGACATGATAAGATAATATAAAACGTAGCTTATATGGCAACTAGCACATTAAAGCTTGAACAAATTTGTTGTTTTTGTAGATTATATGATAACCTTGTTATACAAGAAACCTACCCTACCTTGCTCAACCATGTAAGTTTTGCATAAGTATCAAGAGTCATAGGGTAGGCTCTCAGTAGTAATTTCTCAAAACTTACTCCTATAAATTGGTTATGAGTTCAAAGTCTTCATAGTTTATACCCACCTTAAAACCTATATTAGAAATTATACAGAGTATAAGTTCTACATTATACTATACTTACCCTTTAGAATTCATAAAATAATATGACATATATTAATGATTGGAAAAAGAAAACACTTATATTACTAAAATCATAAAAACAATATCATATTAATGTTAAAATGAAATGGATCAATCTAAATATAGACCCTTAACCTAAAAGTAATTATTGAAACTTAAAAACAATGACTTTAAACTTCAAGACATAATATTGATCATTAATTTTAAAGTTTTATTTTATTTATTTATTTATTTTTGCATGCACCCTCATCCATCTTTCATTTCATTTTTTTCCTAATAAAATGTGTCATTTAACATCAAGTTCATATAATATTTGAAAACTAACCTTTTAGCATTGAAAAGAAAAAATATAACTAGATTTGCTAAATAAAAAAGGTGTAAAATTAAAATTTATAGGAAGATAAAAAAAGTTACAAATTCCGCAAAGTACCTTGTACCTTATTAGTTACAAATTACAAGGTAGTTTTATAATACCACATAATAGGTTATGAGTCCAAGGATTTGAGAACTTATACCTATAAGAAAGGGTAGGTAAGGCAGTTAATTTGAATCCTAAAGAAAGATTCCACTATTCTCAAACAATTTGAAATATAGGATATAAAAACCATAAGTTAATGCTAATATTTTATATAAACATGTAGTGATGCATAAATGGTTTACTTTTATTTTTAGTTAAAACTTTTTTCCGTTCCAAAAAAAAAAAATTATTTGGACCGCATGAGTGATGGTTTTTGTTTTGTTTTGTTTTTTTAAATTGAAACTTAGGCAAACCTCGTTAGGTTGACAATTTTCTAAAGCTAAATCGCCTAAGCCCTTAGGGCCCATTGGTTTGTTGGCCAATTCAGGCCCCATCCCCATCTAGGCTAAGCTAGGTTAAAGGTCCACCAGACCGGTTCAAGGCTGATTTATGGTTCAAAACCAATCCTTACGCAAGTCTACTTATAAGTAGATATATATATTCTTTGTATGTACAACATATCGTAATGTTTGTCATTATTTGGACATAGGTAAAAACATACAATATGGTAATGTGTATATTTAGTTTGTATCACTTAATATATACATGCTTTATTTTTTTTTTGAAGGTATATTATGTCTTTTCATTGTAAGTATTCACTTAAATTTTATGGCACTAACTTGCTTGTCCCTTCCAATTGTATATATGATTAAAATTACCTCGTCTTTTATTAATCACCGTTTTATTTGTGCAATCAACAATCAATTAGTTATATATGTAGGACCACACTTAGTCTTAAGTAGGGGAGGATGTTATGAGAAAAGTATGAAAAGAAAATTTATCTACACTTTGAAAATTTAGACTAATTTGTCATGGCTTTAAATAAAAATACATTCGATGATCAAGATAATATTGGAAATGAGGTATGCTTATGTGCTTCTTGTATATGCAAGTTAACTTTGGCTTGGCCTTTTTTCCCAACATAAAATAGAGGAAAATTCCTTCACAAAAATTAATAGCTTAGATAATATACTTAATACTATAATCACTTCTAAGAGCTCACTCTAATAATATTCCCCTCCTTTATTTTTGAACTTTTTCATTTCCAATAATAGTCCAAAGTATGTTTTTGGTTTAGATATCTTGGCGGTTGAAGGAGGCATGGTATTATACATGATGATATAATTCTCTCTTCTTCAAGGTCAGTTTTTAAGTTAAACCTTTGAGTTTTATATTAAAGGTAGAAGCTATTAAACATAAATCATGGAGGAGAAAGTTCTTTATAAGAGTATCTAGAATTGTTTTATCCATAATTTTTTTTATATAACATGTATTTTATTAGAAGATTGAAGGATTGGATTAAAACCTTTTTAGCTTGTACGGTGAATTATTTATTTACTTAAAGATTTAATTGTATACTAAATGACAAAAATTTTTCAAACTGATTGTTGATTAATTTTGAAATAGTTATTTACTAACCAACTATACACTTGTGATGTGTGTGCAAACGTTAAAAAAAAATTATCTATATAATTTAGAAGATCATCAAGTTATTGAATCAAATTGTATATGATTGATAATTTCAAAAAGAAAAGAAATAATTCATAAACAGTTTGAAAAATGCTCAAAAAAAAAGAAAAAGATTCAAGCGCATTTCATAATGAATAAATAAGCACTAATGGTAGGCTATTTTGATGGCAACTTAACTTGGTATAGATTGTAATGAGTGAAAATTCTCTACCCTAAATAGGGCCTCTTATTTAATTACATATTATCATACATAAAAATCTTTAATATGTTATGTTTGTGATTTACATTTAAAAGGGTGCAATTAGTAAACCTTTTCTTGTTTTAAAAGACTAAATCAAATTCATAAAGAAATCCTAGAAAATTGTATCATTTTACTTCTAAGTATTTGCATAATTAATAAAATGCTTTTACTTTGATGGGTAATTAGAGGAGTACAAGTAGCAAAAACTTTATTCTTAGTTCCGAATTCCAAAAGGGGATATATTTGCTTAATAATATTAATTGAAAATATAGATAATGTAAAACTTGTATTATTTATTATTAGACATTAATGATTTAAAGTAAACACTTTGATTTTGTTCATTATTTGTATATCACAAAGAAATAGATTATAGAGCCTATTCTTAATAAGATGAAATCTATAAAATCTAAGATTATGATAATGCAGTAAATACAAGCTAATCTAATCTAAACCATGCTTCTACAAACCTATGGAAAACAAACTGAAACTAATTGATATGTACAATATCTATGATGTTTGGACATATTTCTATTCTCCCTCTTGATTTGGTGCATAGACATCTACCATGCCCAACTTGGTAATTAAGTGTTCAAACGTAAATTTAACTAAACCTTTATCTACAACCTGCTGCCAAGTTAAAGGGCATGCATACCAAACCATATATAAGCTTCCTTACAATAAAATGTCTATCAATCTAAATATGCTTTGTCCAACTATGTTTGACAAAGCAGTTTGAAATATATATTGCAACCTTCTTATCATAAAAAAGCTTCATTGGCATGTCTACTAGTGTTCTTTAACCCATATGAATCTTTTTCACCCATAACATTTCACAAATTCCACTCACCAAAGCCCCATATTCTATTCCCAACACTACTTTAAGCAACAATATTCTACTTTTCCTTACTCCAAGTAACTATGTTTCCTTAAAAATAGGAACAATGTCCTAATGTTGATCTTCTCCCCACCATGAATCTAACTCAATTAACAACAATGAGAACCTAAATTATTCATTCTTATTTAAAAACAACCCGTTACCAACTGTTTTCTTCATGTATATGAAGATCTTATGCACATCATTAATGTGTCGTTGAAAAGGAGAATGCATGAAGTAGCTTCCGACACTTGTAGAAAATTTAATGGTACGTGAGTGTAAGAGAGATTATCAATTTTCCAACCAAGCTTTGGCATTGAGTTTTCTCAATTGGTATTCCATACTTAACTTCCCTTAACTTTTGGTTTGGATGAATAGGTGTTTCCATAAGTCTACATACACTCATTTCAGTTTCTTTTAATAGATCTAAGATGTATTTCCTTTATAATAAGAAAATTCCCTTCATAGTCCATACAACTTCCTTACCTTGAAAATTCCTTAAGGACCGAAGATCCATGATTTCAAACACTTAAAACTATGTCTTCCAATTCCTTTAGCATAATCATATCATCTTTAATAAGGATGATGTCATCTACATACACTATCACAACTATCACCTTACTCACTCAAGAATCTCAAGAAAAATGTTAGGTCACCTTATGCTTGTGAATAACAAAGTGTTTTTATACATTTGTTGAGACGATCAAACCATGCTCTTAAAGATTGCTAGAATCCATACAATAATTCTTGAGTCTACACACTTTTGGCCTAAAATATCTGCTATATGTTGGATTAGACGCATGGACACTTCTTCTTGAAACTCTCCATTTAGAGAGGTATTCTTAATGAGGAGGCAACTTAAGATTTGCTACAAGTGATAAAAGAAACACCACATGCATTAACTTTGTTATCTTTCTTGAATATCCTCTACCTATGGTATCTAAGATATTCACTTGAAAAACTTGTTTTTCATTCAACAACATTGTAAATGAGACAATGGAGAATGAACATACAATACAAAGGTAAGAGCACCATTACTAACATTACAAATCATATAACCTAACTTAGCGTAATCTGCTTGATGTAGTGCTTTGTATTGCTATGAAACTATGAACTATGGACTAGTATATTAGGTGATGTCAAAGATGTAGTGCCTCATCATGTTGCCATACTATAATGATGAAAATCTTAGATAAGTTATCATGTTAGAGGTAAGAATTACAACCAAGATATTCCAAAACAAGTCTAAGAGAGAAATCACTTAGAAGATCATAGGTAATCCACCAAGTGGTTGATTAGACATATGAGCAACACATGGGGCAATTGATCGGTCACACAATTAAGAGATGACAGACCAACCTATGGTTATCTAAGTCTTTGTAAATCCAATCTAGCAAGCTGCCTCTTTTATTTTGAGGTTTATTTTTTGGCTTTACATATAAAGATCCCTAACTTGTTATTTCTTTTTTATAGTAAGTAAGGATGCTTTGTTAAGCCTACAAGTAAGATGGATGTAATCTAATAGGAAATGAATTGAGTTTTTAGTTGTTTTATAGACATTGTTGCTAAGAGCCATTGAGTCCATTATTTGAAATTGAGAGTGTTTTCTATCTTTAGTCCCCCTAAATCTTATTAATTTTAGGTTTGTTATGAACCATGTTATTTAGAATTGTATGTAAATTGTAATCTATTTAACTTCCCATGTTCTTTTTATCGACTATGAATCATATCAATCATCAATTCAGTCTAAACCCAATTCCTTATGAGATTGGTGCATTATATTAAGTCTTGATTTGTCCATATTCTTTTTATTTCCAATTCTTACATATATCAAAAGCACCATAGAAATACCATTATTTATCATATTTTCCTAAAATCCAAAAATCACACATTAGTAGATTTGGTGTATAACGATGTTCCGAGATCACATCACATGAACTATTAGCTCTTGCATTAGGTTTTTAAGCAAAAAAAAAAAAAAAAATCCTCAAATGCTATGTGTAGTAAATATACATAGAGAAGCAGGAGTGGTGCCACAATTTGTTTAAGAGCACAATAACATCGTATTTCATGCTACTACAGGCACTAAATCATCTAACATGGCCATCCAAGTGCTCCCAACCTCATTACATGCATGCTAGTCAATTGACCAAGGATGTCTAATTTGCTTAGCACGGATGGTCACAACTCCTCCTATAGTACATTGATTCCTCATGATTTAAGCCTACCATAAAACTAAGAATGCAAAGAAATAGACACCAAATTTCAATGCTACTTTGTACATGACTCCACTAACTTCACCAAGAAGCAACCTTCAACAAGTGATATAAACTTAGGGGACAGCTTATGTAAGTTAACTCTGTTTCAAGTGGCATCTACATGAATCCTCCTCTCAATAAGATAGATAGAGATGATGATGCCATGTAAATCACATAATTGGTATAGCTTCAACCTTAGCTTATAGCAGCTTTTAGGTAAGGGAAGGTTAGGCTCCTCTTCCTCTTTTTTTTTTTTTTGTTTCTTTGAGTAGGTTCAATATAATGCTTATTGAATGGAAGTAGAATGTGGATTCTATTATTTGGACTTATCTTAGTTTATATATATTGTATTATTTTGATGAGCTAAAAAATTTTTAACCTAAGAGCATACAAAGATGGACCATGGAGAAGTGGTCCAGCACGATTTTATACTAATTTTTAACTTGCAATATTGTATTTTATACTAATATTGCAAGTTCAACGCACGATTTTACTACAACAATTGGAAAAGAGTGTCAAACTCATGGTTTTTTGACAAAAAAAAATGTAAATTAGTGAATTGAACTCACGATTTATGAGCCACAATGTTGTAACATATTAAAAAATGTCATTTTAGTGTTTTTCTTAATAGGGCCATATATAAGGCTCTTTTCAATAAATGCACTAACCAAACCTACTCTCACACACATATATGCCCCTATTTATTGTTAAAGTAGTGATTCATTATGTTTTATCAAATGATGAAATTTTGTATTATTTCAAGTTGAGGTTAAAAAAAAACTTCTCAAGAGGCATTTAACCTTGGGTAAGCGCTAGACCACCTCAAGGACATTGTTTTTTTTTTTTTTTTTGCACACTTCTTGAAGTTTTGATGGATGTTGATGCATCTAAAATTGGAGCAGTTGATGTACGTAATGAATCATCTGTTCTAAATGGAGAACATGCCTTGTCATTAATATATGTAGTGAATCACAAGCTTTCAATAGCTGATCTATGGTATATATAATTTGAAAGAGATTTCTTATGGTATATAAATATCGTAAATAAAGTGATTAAACTTAATAAAACCAAAGTATAATCTAGTTCAATGAAGAAAGTCATTAGAAGAATATCCTCAACTAATTTTGAGAGGTTTTATCTTTAATTCTTACTTAACCATGTTCGTACCTTACTCCTTTTGATGATCTTCTAACACATCATGGAATATGGCTTGACACACTTTCAAAACGTAGTAGAAAGTAGAGGTCTTATTGAGAATGTTGAAAGTACAAGTCATTACTTACTTAAAGCTATGTCTTTCCAAATGATGTCTACACTAAGGAGGCTATTTGTAACCATCTTGGTACATTATGAGCCAAATAATATTGGGACATTGTGGGATGAATTTCATGAGACCATGATGCAATATTACTCTTCCTCATCAATGACTTCAAATATGGTGATCATTGGAAAATTATTGGGTGATGTCAATATACTATTAGCACAACAAGGAAAAAATTTACCAAACTATGACTTACCACATCTTCAATATGAACCAAATGAAGATAATGGCATATCAAAAGTAATACAAGATGAGTTGTCTAACCATGTGGCTGGTGAAACTATCAATGCAATTGCAAGCTTAAAAATAGATAGGAGAAATGCATACCATGTGGCTGGTGAAAATATTAATGCAATTGCAAGCTTAAAAATAGATAGGAGAAATACGTTTCATTTAGTTAAGTCTGTAATTGAACAAATGAACCTATCATGTTATTTACTAATGGTCCAAGTGGTACAAGTAAAACCTTTTTGCATCGAGTTATTTTAGCATATCTTCAAAGTGATGGCCACATTGCCCTAACAATAACAATTTCTAGGATAGCATCAACAATACATGGGGGAGAGAATAGTACATCCAAGATTTAAGAACCCATTCAACCAAAACACAAGTATAGTCTTTACAAATAAATTATTTCTTTCTAGCATCACAACATAATGTATAACTTTTTCTAACTAAACAAAGGTGCCACTTGCATAATATATCTTTATTTTTCTTATAATTGAACACTTCAATTATCTATTTATCTTTATTTCAATTTAAAATAAAAAAATATTGTGACGATTCCATTGTTATATGCCATCTTTTGTGTGTATAAATTATATAGACAATTTGTATTGAAGTCAAATAATAATGGTTGTAGCAATGTATGGACCTTTCTTCTAGTTTTAAAGCATAAAAATAAAAGCTAGATTATAAAAGTATGGAAAATAAAATATTTAGATTAAATATGAACAAAGAAATGCATGTCAAATTTAATAAAAAATTAAACTACGTAAGGATGTATGCCATGAATAACATACACCCTCTTTTGAGTAAACAATTAAGCCATTTTGGTTATTTGTTAACCTATCTTAGTGTAAAAATCAATTCTTATATGATTAGTATATTTTGTGCACTTATAGTGTTATTAGACTACCCACTAATAATTTTTGGAATCCAAAAAAATTGGAAGCATAAATATTCAATATATAGAAATTCTAATGGTAAAATTTATAAGTGATAATAATATATCACATAAAATTGATCTCATTTTATATGGTTTAGTTTAGAATGTCCTCCTATATATGGTTTTATTCAATAATGTTCACCCTTATTGAATATAAAAAGAAAAGTCGAATAAGTGTTGATACTAATTTTATTTGTAGTTGCTCATTTTAAATTAGGAAGTATGATTTTCAAATTATATAAATTATCTATCCAACAATTTCTTTTTACCTATTAATTAAAACAATATACGACAAAATTTTTCATGTTTAGTAAATCATATCCATTTAGATTTATCTTAAAATTTATGCACAACTATATTAAAGAAAATGAAATTTTATATTAATGTTTACATAAAGATCATACGTTTCTATTTCTATATAAATTTTGGAAAAAGCTCTAGAAAGAAATTTCAATTTTCAAAACCAATAATTCTTATTGTTGATCAAATAAAAATTGAAATAAAAGAATGAAATTATAAAGTAGAAAAGTGAATTGATAGCTATATCCATATAAATTGTAAAGTGACAAAAAAAGGGAGATGGTATTGGAGAAAAGTGACTAAAAGTATAAAGGATGGAAAGTTTTCCATGTATTTACATTAATACTTTTTTTCATTTGTACAAAGGAATTTGCCACCAAAGTTGTTATAGCTTAATAGCATGAATATCGATATCCTAATGAGATGAACCAGCTTTGATTTTCCCTTCTCCAAAAGTTATATATGTAATGATTGTTAAGAAAAAAAAATAAGGAATTTTCCATTAGTAATTTGTTTCAAATCTTATTAATATAAATTCATTTGAATAATTCAAATTCTAAGTCATTTGTTTAAGGTACAATTATATTAATCAATATTAGTTCTCATCAACAATTTCTTCAGTTTGGGACAAGTTATCCGATGGCTTGTGTTTGATGTTTTCTTATTTTGATTTAAGAATATGACATAATTTTTCCAAAAAAAAAAAAGAAAAGAATATCATCAATAATTCAAATTATAAATCGAAATAACCAATGTTCAGTTCTCATAGAAGTTATGCCATTTATAATTGTCATCACTCTTAAATTATGAAAATGCAGCATTATGCACTAAGGACTGTTATTTTATATTAAAATCATTAAAAGGTTACGAACCATCATCGCATGACTACTATACTTCCATTATTATTATTATTATTATTATTATTATTATTATTATTATTATTATTATTATTATTGTTATTGTTATTGTTATTGTTATTGTTATTGTTATTGTTATTGTTATTGTTATTGTTATTGTTATTGTTATTGTTATTGTTATTGTTATTGTTATTGTTATTGTTATTGTTATTGTTATTATTGGGTACATTGCAAATGTCTATTGGATACATGATAAAGAAAAAGGAAAATAGAGAAAAGGTCTAATTGACATAAAGAAAAACAACTAAAACATATTACTTGTTGACAAGGATTTTAGTCCTTATGCAAGTAAAGAGCCCCTATGATCAAGATAAAGAGAGCACAAATCAATAAAGATCAAGTGAAGATAGGTCAAGAGAGTTTTATACAAGTCGAGAAAGTAATTGGGAAGTTAAGGACAATTGTGCTTCATCATTCCAACCTAAGGCCACTTAACCACTCAATATTCAAATTCTAATATAGGCGAGCAATTGGAAAGTTACCACACAAATAACTACCCATAACCCCCTATGTTCCGAGGAATAATGAAGCGATCGAGAGCATAATTTTCCCATGCAACAAAAGCATCGACTACAACTGTCGAAATGGTTACAAGTCCCTACCTATAAATAAAACTCAGAAAATAAGCAGTAAGTTTCTTCTAAACCCTTTTAAGTAGTCCTTACTTTCCCTTTGCCTACCCTTCTTTTTATATACATACTTTTTTAAGTGTTAGAATAACTACACCAAAGTCATCCCAGTACCCCAATAGCCTAACTCTACTTTCCTTTTATTAGGCCTACACTCCACTCATCAAGCAAATTTCAGATTCCCAAAAATTACTGAGAACAATTTGGCGTCGTCTATTTTTCAACCTATTATGGTAGTCAAATACAAGAGTAAAGATGAGCAACCAACACAACAACAAGAAACACTTCCACGAAGGTCGAGTGAGCCCTTACCATAGTAATAACCCCAGCAAATTCCTAGCTAAAATCCTTATGTGCATAATTTGCGAAGGAACTAAAGGAGGATAAAGCATGCAATTTAGAGTTAAGGAAGACACTTGACAAGTATAATTCTATTTCTTCGTCAACGCTACCCTTAGAGGGTACCGATGATGATGTTACCCCTTTGTAAAATGAAGAGTACCACTATCATTTACATTGAACGACCCCATCCCTAATGGTAGATAATGGTGATTAGTAAGCACTAATTGGTCCTCCTATTAAGCGAGTACCACCAACTGCATTTCAAATCAAGTCAAGAAATTTTTAGTAGACACCATTACAAGCTCCCACTTATGATCATGTCTTGACTCCATGAGAAGGAAGAATTGAGCATATGGTTACTCAAATGCCTTAGAAGGCTATTGCAGATACAAGTCTACAAGATCTAGAAAAATATATCAAGAAGTTGACAACAGAAGATAGCTCAAAGAAGGAAGTTGAACCAAAGGGAAAGAAACTGAGCCCATTTGTATGCGAGATTGTAGAGGAAGCCCTTCCACTAAGTGTCGAATTGCTTACTTTGACACTTACGATAGAAAGAAAGACCCCGATGACCATTGTAAAACTTTTCGAACTCTAAAGGAGTTGTACAAGATCTTCGATGTGATAGCTTGTAAAGTATTCCCTTTCACTTTGACCAAGTCAACAAGCAATTGGTTTAACTTATTAAAGGCAACTTTAATATCTCCTTTCGATCGATTTGTCGACAAGTTCCAATAATACTCTTTGGCTAGCAAGCCCCCTACAAAAGACTCCTCACTTTTAACTTCTCTTCAACAGAAGCTAGGAGAAAGTATTAGAGACTATGTTCACCGTTTCAACTAACTAGTGATAGAGATCACAAACTGTGATAAGAGTATTGTACTCTATGCGATATGTTGAAGAGTCAAAGAGAATACAAAATGTTTCAAGTCTTTGGCTAAACATCCATGAATCTCTTTAGACTAGTTTATAACAAGGCTAAAGAAGTTTGTTTGATAGAAGATCAGGTGCAAGTTCATAAAGAGTTGGAAAAAGAAGGGAAATCTCTAAAAGATCACTTAGGCAAGAGATTTGATAGACAGGACTAACTTGAAAGCAGTAATAGAGATAAAAAAACAACCAATCCCAACATGTACAACTCATGCCCCTTTAAATCGACCTTTGCTAGACATCTTGATGGAAGTCTGAAACCAATGCTTTCTTGCATTGCCAGGGAGAATGAAGGGTAATCATGCTAAGAAGAATTAGAGAAAATATTGTGATTTTGATGGAGATAGAGGCCATAACACCATATAATGCATTTAATTGAAGAAATGAGGAAGATAAAGTGATCAGCTTAGCAAAGGATACTTAATGATCAACAACCTTAGAATGAAGAAAAGATGGAAGATAATGCCAACTAGGGAGCACGGATTGACAAAGAAGGCAACAACTGAGCTCATAATGGAATCATCAATGTTATTTTTGGCAACCTATAAGGAGGAGGCAAGTTGAACGATCTAAGCTAGGCTAACACTCCTAGTGACCAAGTGCTAAGTGTCTAAGGTAAGAAGTACAAAGTTAATGTTATGAAAGTTTTTCGAACAATGATGTGCATAGTGTTCAATTTTTTCATGATGATGTGCTAGTTACTAGTGTGAGAGTTGCTGATTTTGACATTAGAAAGATCATGGTGAACACCAAGGGTTCCACATATATAATTTTTTAAGTATGCTTTTGATCAAATGCAACTGGGATTAGACAATTACAAGATGCAATTGATAGGAATTAATCCCCTAGGGCTATCACAAGAAGCCAAGATCGAGAACTCCAAGGGCTCACACAAAAAATACTAACTCCAAGCCATAGCCAAGACAGGGACTCCTATCCGGATCCAACCCCTAGCCAACCCGTCTACCAATTCCTCATGTGTATTCAACATGCTTCTACCTAACGGCGAAGTCCTAATCCAAAAGACAACCTAGAACCAACTGAGCCGAACTCCTGACCTAATCCACTAGCATCTGACTTCAAGATAACTAACCTTTTTGCGAGGTGGATTGGCTCCCAACCTAATCTAGATCAAGTCGACCCCTAACTGTAATACATTCAGGTTTCCGCCTACGTTATATCATATTCTTAATGTTTAGCCTCTAAGAGACACGTGTCTTCTAACACAACGTTTTAGAATGATTCTTTCTTTTTCATACTAAATATTCTTTATCTCTTTTATCCCTTTTAATAAGTCTTGTATAACTTAGTATAGAATATCTTTTTGTCTTTTCATACCTATAAAGCAACCCTAGTGGATAAGTATATAAACCCCTACTTTCTTGTACACAAAATCATCCAACTTTGAATACAAACTTATTCACTTTAAGCAACCTTAGTGTTCTCGCTATCATTCAACTCTTATCTATTCTCTTTAGCAAGAAGTAGTAACAAGTAACCCTTCAATTCAGACCGTTGTGTAATATCTGACAGATTGTTGGTCGAGTAAGATTAAATGGTGTTTCATATACATTCTTAGCTACCCGGACTTTGCTAACCTTTTCTTTGTTTCTTTTTAGTTCATTGCGGTGCCTCTCCGTATGTCTGACCCCAAAGACGAATTAGCAATCTTACAAGTGCAACCTATACGGATTCAATAATTAGCCAATGAAAGTTCAAGGAGTTGTCACTCTATCTTTGTAGATTGGTGATTGTCAAGCCTAGATTTTCACCCTCCCGGTTCTTTAAAAATTAAGTTTTCTCTAAATCAATCAGTGTTAAACCCTACCCGTTTAATACTGATCCTTAACTAGAGTTTAAAGAAAAAATCGTTTCTTTTTAAAACAACTTTGTAGTCGCTACGATTGATTATAACTTAACCACTAGCCCGCAAAAAAAAAAATAAAAAAAAAGAAAAAAAAAACGATTTTTAAAAGAGCTTTTTGAAACCAGGGATCATGGATTCGAGGGTTAGGAATTTTAAACCCTTACGGGTACCATTGACTTTCCAAAACTAAAATTAAACTTAAAAATCACCTTTTAATTTTGAAAGATAAAACTTGATTATTATTTACTTCCAATTAGATCAATTAAGTAATTTAAACTAAAAAAGAAAATTAGATTTTTTTTATTTTTATCGTCGCCCTGTAAGTACCTATGTATTCGCTATTCGGAATCAAACGTACATAGTTCTTTTTAATAAAAACTTTAGTAGGCTGGGTTGATTTTAGTTTTTAAAATAGCCAGGTTTACATTTTTACCCATTTTGATTTATTTAAGAAAATTTCTTAAAGGGCCCTAAATTGGTTTTTATTTTTTGAAACTCTAATTGATCCTAATTTGAAAAATGGTTTTATCTTTTATTTTATTTTTGAAAAGTCAAATTTCTAAGTGACAAAAAGAAATAATAATTTTTCTATTTACTTATTTATTATTTTTTTTTATTTTTTTGTTATATTTATTATTTTACTTATTCAATCTATTTTTACTTTTTTATTAAACTAAAAAAAGGTACTTCTTTTTCTTTTTACTCCTTTTTTTTTTTTACTTTTCCTTCTTCTTTTTTATTTTTTTTTCTTGCATTACAACATACATAAATAAACAAAATAACAAAAGAAACAAAAAAAAAAAGCCAAATGGAAACAGATCGAACCGGACAGCAAACAAGGCACATAGGTCTTGGGTTTAATATTTAGGTCGGATCTTGGGTTGGACTTCGGATCCAGGTCAAGCTCCAATGCCCTCAACAGCAGCAACGCGCAACAAAGGGCTATTCGGGCAATTCTAGTGGCCAAAGCGAGGGGGTGAAGAGTGTTTTGTGTGTTTTTTTATTAGGGATAATGGGGGTAGGGAAGTTGCCTTAGTGTTTGGAGGTAGTTTAGAGGGTCATTCGAAGTGGTAGCCGACGGTGGTGTTCGAGTCTTGGCATTGGAGTTACTGGTTATAAGAGAGATGTTGGGTTAGTGGTTTTGGGGGGCACTAAGTTCGACTGTAGGGTTATTTTAGGCTGAAGGTAGTCAGAGGTGGTGGTTTTAGAGAAGGTAACCATAGGATTGGGGTTTCAGTGGTGGTTGTTCGTAGCCAATGCTACAGGCCACGATGGAGGTCAAAAGTGGCTGGGTTGGTAACTTGTACGGTAATGGAGCTAACTAGGGTAGTAGCTAGTGGTAGAGAGTTAAAGCGAGAGAGATACAAAGAGAGAGAGGGGGAGGGAGTTGCGACTAGAGAGAGGGGGTTTTGTGATGATTCTGTTGGTTATGAGTGATTATGTGTCTTTCATAGATGTCCCTAAGCTGCTATTTGTACATGAATTTCACCCAGAAACTAAGGAAACTCAAAATTGGATTTAAATGCAAATGTATGAAAAATTCAGTTTTTTTTCTGATTTTTTAAAGACGATTTGAATGTGCTTTTAACTGAATTTGGACACATTATTGTATTTGATTCAATGTAGGCTGTGTGTTCAACAAGATTAAGGTAAAAAACTACATGAGTGTGTGTAAAATTAGTACGGAAATTGGAGCTGAAATGAGGGGGTCGAGTATTCTTGAACCAAGAAAAAGGAGGAAAATTGGGAGGAATAAGGGGAAAAGAGGGGGAAAGTGCTGATGTAGCGCTAACGTAACACCACGTCAACTATGCCAACCACTCTCGACCTGCCACGTGTTATCTCATAACAGGTGGCAGTTGACATGGCATACCACGTGGCACTACGTCAACAAGACCATCCAACCTAACCCTAATACGTCTCAGAACACGTGGCACAATCAGATCCTAACACCTGGCAGTGTGCTAGTTAACAAAAAATAAAAAAGCCTCCCTACTTTTGCCAAGATTCGAATCCCATAGCTTACATTCAATACCCAAACTAAGTCCATATGCTTATCCGTTCAGCCGTTAGCTTGTATCTTTTCCATATATGCAATCAAATTACACATATGGACTTGATTAGCCTAGGTTAGATTTAAATCTAAGCCTAAGTTTAACAGCCCAACTTTTAAACCAAAATTAAAAGTAAAAGTCTATCTCAATAACATGTTATTTTCTAAAATCTTTTATTTTTTCAATTTTTCTAATCAATTTTCTAAATTAAAAAAAAATTCTAAACTTTTTTTTTTAGGGGTTTCTTTCTACACTTCTTATTTTTGGTACTTTTCTTTAAAATTTATTATTTTTTGTGCATTTTCTTTTTTTTTCTAATTTTTTTGTATTTTTATACAATTCTTATTTTTTCTTAATTTTCTTTTGTTTTCATTAATTTCCTTTTTTTATATTTTTTTCTAATTTAGGACTCTATAACATAATCTGAAAAATAAAGAGGGGAAGAGAAAAATTAGGTGTCGATAGTGACTATAAGAATGTCACTAAGAAATAAGTTGGTTTTGTTATTATAGATTGTCCATCACCCTGTAATAGAATGATGGGGCGACCATCTATAAATATCTTTAAGATTGTTGAGTCTACTACATATCTAAAACCAAAGTTCCAAACCCTAACTAAAATTGGGACATATCATGGTAACCAACAATTAGCAAGGTCTCTATACTTGAAAGCTTTTAAGAAAGAATAGATTTGTCAAGCTTGGTTTTTCACCTTCTAGTTTTTTTATAAAATGAAGTCTTCTTTAAACCAATCAGTACTAAACCCTACCCATTTAATACCGACACTCAAGTAGGGTTTAAAGAAAACCATTTTTTTTTTTAATTTTGAAATTACTTTGAAGTTGCCACTCAACCGGAGTCAAGAAAAAGAGTTAAATTATAACCAATTGGATGAATTGGTTATAACTTAGCTATCGATCTATCGATTAAACCATTTTTATAAAACGATTTTTTGAAAACCAAAAATCCAGATCCAAGGGCTAATTTATTAAACCCTAAACGGATACCATTTTTTAACTTTCTGAATTTAATTTCACTTTTCTAATATGCCCTTTTTAATTTCTAAATGATTAATCATATTACACGTAACTAAATTAATTAATTTATACAACTATTTACAAAAATGGAAAAAATAAAAATTTCCATATTATAAGTGACCCCATACTTACGTATAAGTGCTTACGTACCCACTATTCAAAATCATGCTCCCGTAGTTCGTTTACCAAAATTTTAATTTTTGAAAAACAGTTGAGTTTATATTTTTACTTATTTTGACTTATTTGAAGAAATTTCCTAAAGGGTCGTAAATTGAATTTTATTTTTTGAAATTCTAAATGGTCCTAATTTGGAAAGAATTCGTTTACTTTTATTTTTGAAAAGTTGATTCTCTAAGTGATAAAAATAATTTTCATTTTTTTATTTGATTATTATTATTTATTTATCATTCTATCAATTTCTATTATAAATAAATGAAACTAAACTATTTTTTCCTTTTTCTTTTTTTCGGTTTCTCTTTTTTTCTTTTTTCTTTTTTTTTTCTTTTCCTTTTCCCTTTTCTTTTCTTTTTTTTTAATTTACAAATTATAAAAACAAAATAAATAGAATAAATTGATAAAATAAAAAAATAAAACAACCTAAACTAAAGTACAAGCCGGACCAAATTAGCAAAAGGGCGCGGGTCGGACTGGGGCATACAGGTCGTGGATCTTAGGCCCGGTCAGTTAAGTTGGAGCTTCACAGGTCAGGTCATTGGATCGCACATAACAGCTTGAAGGGGGCATTTTAGTTCCATTAGGCCACCAAAACGAGTGAGAAAGGCGATTTTCGTGAATATTCTATTGGGAAATGGGGGGTATTTTCGATGCCACTATGTTTGGTGGCCGTCTGGTGGTTGTTGGTGGCAGTTATGGCGGTGGGTCGTATGGTTAAGTGTAGGAGAGGATGAGGGAAAGGGTGCTAATCGTAGGAGAGAGAATGTGGATTGAGTGACTGAGGATGCGGTGTTAAGTTGGATCTGGAGCACAACGGTGGTGGCTAGCCAAGAGTGTGACGTGCGTGGTTTGGTTGTGTATGTTTAGGTTGGTGTTTGATGGAAGACAGTAGGTTATGGTGGTCACTAGTTCGAAAATGAGCGTGTGGTTCTACTGCATGTAGTGTACGCGTGGGTTTAGGTTGAGAGAAAGAGAGAAAGGGTCAGTGGGGCTTTGGGGGTGCGGTGTGTGTAAGTGACAGTGGTACGCATGGGTGCAAGTTCAATTGGTGCAGTGAATGGGAGGATGGCTCAGTATGGGTTCGGCCGAGAGTGATAGTGGAGAGAAAGAGAGGTCTACGAGATAGAGAGTGGCGGTGGTTCGGCCGATAGAGAGAGAATTGATAGAAAGAGAAATTGAGGACCGAGAGAGAGTGCGGGTAGAGAACGAGTTATGCTTTTTGTTAGAGTAGGTCCCTTATGTGTTTGTGTTTCCTTTTGCTGTGTATACGTATGTGTTATTTTTTTTAATCAAAAACCCCCTCCACCCCACCCCCTTTTACTATATGCATGTAGGTGTTTTTTAAAAACTAAATCCCCCGTCTGTGTTGTGTTTTCTTTTTTTAGAACAAGAAAGTTAAGGAAAAAAAAAAAAGAAAGGGGAGAAGGAAAGAAAAAAGGAAGGAAATTTTATTGTTTAGTCTAATCACAAAAAGCCACATGTCAATTTCAGACACTTGGTCTAATGATGGCCCAACATGTAGCAACGCATAGAGTTTAAAAAAGAAAAAGATAAAAAAATCCTCTGACCTCCAATTAGTTTTGAACCCTTGATCTCTAATCAAACCCAATTACAATGTCCATGTATTTATCCCTTAGGCCATTGGCATATGCCTTATTCATATGTACAATTAAATTGCACATATGAAATAGATTAATTTGGGCTAAATTTAAATCTAAACCCAGGTCCAACTATCTTTTATTTTAAATCTAATTAAATTGAAAATCTATTCTATTCAAATTATCTAAAAAGATTTTATTACTTTTTGAATTCCCTATTTCTTTTAATCTTCCTATTTTTTGTGACTTTTCAAATTTGTCATATATTTTTCTAAATTTTTCCATTTTTTTGTATTTTTTATAAATTTCTTATTTTTTTGTGTTTTTTCGAATTTTCGTATTTTTCGAATTTTCCTAAACTTCATATTTTTAGGTTTTCTTATTTTTCTTTTTTTTTTTAAATTTAAGACCTTATAACCTATTCTGAAAAAAATAAAAAGAGGGAAAAAATTAGGTATCTATAAGATTTATCATATTGAATAGAGCTACTAGCTAAAGGGGAACCTATTGAAGAAACCTTGACCATCCAGCTGGATAACAACCCTAAGTAGACCACTAGGATTGGAGCAAGTATGACTCTCAACCTGAAGAGTCGCATAGTGGGTTTCCTGTAATAATAAGGATGTGTTCACATGGCCCCCCATCAAATATGTCCAGCATGAAGGAAGTCATAACTTACGAGATCATTATAGATCCGAATGGTAAGGTAGTCCAACAAAAGAAAATACACTTTGTCTAGAGAGATAAGTAAAGAGGAAGAAGTTCAGAAGTTACTCAAGGTAGATTTTATCAAAGAAGAGCCATACCCAACTTAGTTAGCTAATTGTGTACTAGTTAACAAAACAAATGGAAAGTGGCAAATGTATATCAATTTTACCAATCTTAATAAGGTTTGCCCAAAGGATTGCTTTCGACTACTTCGGATAGATCAGCTGGTTGAGACCACATCTAAACACTCATTATTGAGCTTTATGGATGCCTTTTCTAACTAGATTAAGATGTTCCCTTCAAACTAAGTACATAGTGAATTTATCACAAACTTTAAAACATATTATTATAAGGTCATGGCTAGGATGAAGTTTGCTAAGGAGGTATGAAGTGTTAATAGTCAAGTATGTCTAACCTTTGGCTTAAAGAATGTATGCCTCACATAACAAAGATTGGTAACATAAATGTTTAAACCTCATATCCATGCACATTGAGGTTTTATGTATATAATATGATTGTAAAGAGTAAATTCATGACGACTACATTACCGATCTGGAAGAGACCTTTAGTACTTTAAGGCGTTAAAACATGAAGTTAAGCGCTCAAAAATGTGTGTTCTAGGCTCCATTGGGAAAATTTTTAAGATTCATGGTGATGTAACATAGGATCGAAGCTAATTTTGAGAAGATCTAAGCTATTCTAAATATAGTCCCCGAAAATTGTAAAGGAGTTACAGAAGTTAACAGGTTAGGTGATAGCTTTTAATCATCTTAAGTCCAAAAGCGCTGAAAAATGTGTGGAATTCTTTTAGGTGTCGAGGAATCCCTTTTCAGTTCAAATAAACTAAACAATGTGAAGATGCATTCAAGTTAAGGAAGATCCTTACCACATAACTAATTCTCTTTTAACCGTTTAATGGAGAAACTCTTTATTTATATTTATATATCAGTAACTAAGCTCTTTCATCCATGCTAGTTAGAGTAGATGAAAGGATACATTAGCTAATATATTATGTAAGTCATGTTTTACAAGGTTTGGAGCTTTGTTACACCTATAGAAATTTGTCCTTGCGATAATCATTGCAACACAAAAACTCCAACCCTACTTTGAGGCCCGTTAACTTGTTGTTTTGACTGATCAACCTTTGATGTAGGCATTACAAAAGCTAAACGCTTCAAATCAAATTGTAAAGTATGCATTAGAATTAAGTGACTTTAATATTCAATACCGACCTAGAGAGGCAAGTATGCATTAGAATTAAGTGCCTTTGGTATTCAATACCAACCTAAAAAGGCTTATAAAGCTCATATCTTGGCTAATTTTATTGTGGTTTTAACTGGAGGTAAAGATTCTCCAACTCAACATGAGGAGCTAACCTAGATATTATATGTGTATGGTTCGCGACTTGCGAAGGAAGCGAAACAAGATTGGTATTAAAAGAGCTATTAGGTGAAAAGGTTTCATATGCTCTTAAGTTTGACTTTCCAACCAGCAACAATGAATCTAAGTATGAAGCGTTAGTAGCTGGGATGAAGTTTGCTAAGGAGGTCAAGGCCAAAATGTTAGACATTTATTCAAACTCAAGGTTGTGAACCAACTAAAGGGGAAAGTATTGATAAGAATTAAGTTACTAGTCCTTTGACCAGCAGCCGAGCGTGAAGACTAGAGGGATTGACAAGGTGAATCCTCTTACTCCAACCGACTCCTACTAAGGCTGAGCTAATCCTAGCTGCCAATCAACTCTATATGTCGAGTTATATGACTACCCACTTCTCGAAAGTTGTATGCCGAATTGTTGAATGCCAAAAGAGCTACCAAACCCCACACATTTACTCAACTTTGTCCGAACAGTCCAGTTTCTCAGCACCATCTTTGCCAAGAAGCCGAGAGATAGACCCCGGGCTAATTAGTCCCCCTCACTTGGATAAGTAACTTGACCTTTTTATCTACACCCTCCAACGGCATCACCAATGTGTCCATTCCACGTATACAAACCACATGAAGAATCTACTACACCAATCATTATTTTTCTTGAATATTCCATTTTACCCTTTTGTATTCTTGTACATTGCTTCTTTATGGTAATACCATTTTTTTGTCTTTTTCCCTTTTAGGCAAGTTGCCCTAAGTTCTTGGGTATAAATACCCTTGTACATGTAGCCACAATAGATCAAATTGATGTTAATACACTTGACATTTTTCCTCTCATAAACACTACCTATTTACATTCATCTTACTCTTATCCTAACCCCTAAGTAAGGCTAGGTGGTGAGTAACCTCATCAGACCAATTCGTGCATCATATTAAGTTGTGCCATGAGTCTTTAGAAGTTCCATTGGTGCATCATATCTATCAGAATTGTTCGTGGGTTTGCTTACTTTTCATTTGCTTTTGTTCTTTCAGACATTCCCCACCACCTCTTTTTCAAGCTTTTAGTAAGCTTGGACCCAACCTTGTGATCGGCCTTATCTATTCTTAGCTATGGTTCACATCATCTTGGTATCAAAGCCATGTTTCATTTGAGTTGTAGTTTGTTTTCGAAGTTCTGTTTATACTCTGTTTTGCGTATGTGAAACAAAGCAAGTTACTATATTCATTTAGTTGCTGTGCTTATTAGCTATTACTTTTCTGGTGTATGGAAGTGATTACTAAAACACCCAATTGAAGAGCTTGAGCTTTAAATATGTGAAGAAAATGATTTACCCAAGTGTAAACGTTGGTGTTAGAGATGACAATAGTGGTGTTGTCCACCGTGACCGACAATCCCAAGACACTCCTAGTAATACTGACAAGAGGCTTAATGAAGTGACTAACCTCTTAGTAGATCTAACCCAAGCTGTTTATGCGTTGGCTTACTGACCTATTGAAGCCATACTTAATACCCCACAAGCTGCATGACTTGTAAGAGGTCATAACCCAGCTCGAAAAGTTCAAGGTAGAGGAGTAGGTAGACGAGTAAAAAGAAGGATTAACTTGGGAAATTTGGAAGAACAAGATGAGGAAGAGTATTATGAAGAAGAGGAGTAAGTGCGAGTACCCAAAGCCTCTGACCATGTGAGACTTTGGATTCCGAGTTTCAATAGGTCTAGAAGTGCTAATGAATATTTAGAATGGGAAGAGAAAGTGGAGTGTGTTTTTAACTATTATCAATACGAGAATTACAAAAAAGTAGGAACTACTGCTATTGAGTTCTCCAGATATGCTACTATGTAGTGGAAGAATTTTCGAGCTATGAGAAGGTAAAAAGGCTACTGAGAGATTAATATTTGGCCAGAGATGAAGAGAATACTAAGAAACAGATTTGTACCAGATACTTATTTGCAAAATACTTTTACTCAGCTTCAAGAGCTAAGATAAGGAGGTCGAATAATTGACGAATATGTTCAGGAATTCGAAATACTCATGATCCGATGTGAAGTGAATGAACCACTAACACAACAATCTATAGATTCCTTACTGGGTTGAGAGGTGACTTTCAAGACATTGTGGAACTCCAACAATTTACCATAATGGATAAAGCCATTAGAATAACCCAATGAGTAGAGAGGTAGGGGAGAAGCTGAGTACAGACCAGACTGCCGACTAGTAGACCTAGACAGATAAGTCATTGAGCTTAGTCAAGTACCAAGCCACCCAGAAAGGTGGATGTCCTAACAAAACAGAAGGGCCGACTTAACAGTACTGTGCTAACCCGTACTTATGAGAAAGGGCAAGGATCTAGTAAGAAGACAAGCCAAATCAAGTGGTTCAAGTGCCAAAGGTTTGGACATATGGCTACTCAGCATCCAAACCGAAAAAATATGGTCATCAAGGGAGACATCCCGAAGCTTGAAGTGGAGAGTACTGACAAAGAGCCTAAGGTGGAGAACCCTACCGAAAAAGAAATTTCTCATGATGATAAGCTGATTGAGGAGGAAGTGTTCGCTGAGGACTTGGATCAGTTGGGCTTAGTTGTCTAACACACAATGAACATCAAACCCTCACGAGAGGAGGAGTAGAGGGAGAACTTATTTTATAGTACTTGTAAGGTGAATAATCAGGTAACCGTGTTAATTATGGATAATGGAAGTTGCACCAATGTAATGTCAACCGATTTGATCATAAGGTTGAAATTGCCAACTATTTCACACCCGATGCTATACAAGTTGCATTGGCTAAGTGAGAAGGGAGCACTACATGTCACCCGACAAGTACTACTGTCGATCACTATCGAAAATTACTCCTACTAAATTCTCTATGATGTGCTACCTATGTACGTCTCTCATGTGCTACTTGGCTGACCATGGCTATTTAATAGGAGAGTTATCCATGATAGGTACAAGAACATGTATGTTTTCAAGAAGGATGGTAGGAAGATTATGCTAAACCCGATGCCACAGAGAGAAGTTCATAAACTATAGACAAAACTTGCTCATAGATCGAGGAAGACTTTGATGATAAGTAAAGTTAAGCTCCGAGAGGCCCTTAAAGCTGATGTACCAACCCTCATGTTAGTCAAGCAACTATTAGAGTTAAAGGAGTAGGGTAAACTATCCCAAGAGGTAAAAGAGTTGCTAGATGGGTACGCCGACCTATTCCTAGAACAGTTACCCGACGGAGTACCCCCTATCCAAGGAATCAAACATTACATTGACTTAATACCCGGTACTGCACCATCGAATAAGCCAGCATATCAAATGAGTCTCAAGCAGGCTTCTAAACTCCAATGATAAGTCAATGAGCTACTAGAGAAAGGTTATGTTAGGGAGAGTCTTAGCCCTTATGCTGTTCCAGCACTCCTAGTGTCAAAAAAGGATGGTATCTAACGGATGTGTGTTGACAGTCGAGCCATAAACAAGATAACAATTAAATACAAGATGTGTAGAAAACATGTTAGATGAATTAGGTAGAGCCAAGATCTTCAACAAGATCGATCTCAAGTCAGGATACCATCAAATTCGCATAAGGATGAGAGATAAGTGGAAAATAGCATTCAAAACTCAACATGGACTTTATGAGTGGATGGTCATGCCATTGGGCCTATTGAATGAGCACTTTCATGAGGCTGATGAATCATATGCTGAGACATTTAATAGGGAAGTCTGTTGTAGTGTATCTTGACGACATCCTTGTTACAGTGCCGACATGTTGAGTCACTGTGAATCTAAACCGTATGGATTGTCCTCCGTAACGCGAGATTATTCTGCAATATTAAAAAGTGTTGTTCTTGCCAAGAGGAAGTGGTATTCTTAGGCTACAAGTAAGTAAAGGATGCTTACGAGTAAACGACAAGAAGATCCAAGCAATCATGGAGTAGTCAACCCCTACTACTTGTGCCGACGTGAGAAGTTTCCACAGACTGGCTTTATTCTATAAAAGATTCATCAAGAATTTCAAGACTCTCCCTACACCACTTACTAACCCAACAAATAAGAACATCGACTTTCGATGGGGAGAAAAGGAGAAGAGAAGTTTTGTCACGATAAAGGAAAGGTTGACCTCCACCCTTGTGTTAGTTCTACTTGACTTCCATAAAATATTTGAGCTGGAGTTTGACGCGTCAGGCATTAAGATAGGTATTGTCTTAATGCAGGAAGGCCGACCAATTGTCTACTACAATGAGAAGCTCAAGAAACCTCAACTAAACTACTTTGCATATGACAATGAGCTCTTAGCACTAATCCGAGTACTGCAAGTATGGCAACATTACCTATTGCCGAGAGAATTTATCCCCTACACTAACCATGAGTCATTGACGTATCTCTGAAGTCAAACAAAATTGTCAAAGAGACAAGCAAGGTGGGTCAAATTCCTTAAGGGATGCAACTTTGTAATAAAGTACAAATAAAGGAAGAGCAACGTAATTGTAGATACTCTTTCGAGAAAGCATGTACTTCTGAATGAACTACAAACTAAATTGCTTGGGTTCATACTTTGGGTCCATACTCACGCATTGTGTCAATAGAAGGACAATTGACAAGTATCATATGGAGGAAGGATACTTGTTCTAAGGAGGGAAATTATATGTGCTGACCTGTTCACTTCGAGAGTTACTGGTCAAGGAAGTCTATAGTGGAGGACTATCTAAACATTTTAAGGAGAAAAGACATATGAATTGCTTAGCAGTCGATTCTTTTAGCTGAGAATGAGGTGAGATGTGCACCAAGTCATTGAAAGCTATACCGTATGCAAGAGGGCTAAGTGACAAGCCAAACAAGGAAAAGCAATGCCTTTGCCTCTTCCGACAAAACCATGGACCAAATTGAGCATAAACTTTATTCTCGGATTACCACAAACTGCCCGAGGTAAATATTTTGTAATGGTCACCGTAGATAAGTTCAGCAAGATGGCACACTTCGTGCCATGTTCTAAGACTAACAATGCTTTGACTATTGCTTCTCTTTTCTTGAAGGAGATTATACGATTACATGGCATGCTAAGAAGTATATTCCTCGATAGAGACCCAAAGTTCTTAAGCCATTTCTGGAGGACCTTGTGGCATTAGATGGGGACCAAACTACTATTTAGTACTTCCTGTCACCCCTAAAATGATGGCTGAACAGAGGTGGTTAATCGCACTTTGGGATCATTAATCGCACTTTGGGATCATTACTCCAAGCTATAATAGGCAAAAACTTGGTTGATTGGGACGTCTGCTTACCAATGATCAAATTTACTTACAACTGAACAATGCATGAAACCACTAAGTAGATTCCCTTCGAAGTGGTCTGTAGTTTTAATCCCGAGTTATCCCTCAATCACACCATTATACCCGTGCTCGTGCAAGAAGACCCTGATGCAAGAGCTAAAGCACAATCCCTTCAACACATCTACAACAAAGTCACTCGACACATTGACCAAGCTACTAGATGTATATGAGAGAAGGCAAATGGTAGGACGATGAGACATTTTTAGCTAGGAGACTTAGTGGTTACACCTAAGAAAAGAGAGGTTCCCAGGCAAGAAGAGGAGCAAACTATCCCTAAGGGCTGAAGGACCTTTTAAAATCCTCTAGAAAACCAATGATAATACCTACAAATTAGAGCTACTAGAGGACTATGGGGTTTCTAACACCTTTAACATTGATAACCTCAATCCATATCATCTTGACGAGGAACTGAATGAAGACCAATCAGATTTGATCCCAAATCCAAATCAACGCAGAGGGAATAATAGGAATCAAGTTACTAGGTATTTGACCAGCAGCCGAGCTTGAGGAGTAGAGGGACTAACAAGGTAAATCCTCTTGCTCTAGCCAACTCCTGCTGAGGCTAAGCTAATCCTAGCTACCGATCAACTCTGTATGCTAAGTCGTATGATTGTCCACTTCTCGGAAGTTGTATGCCGAATTGTTGAATGTCAAGAAAGCTTCCAAACCCCACACATTTGCTCAACTATGTCCAAACAATCCAATTTTTTGGCACCATCTTTGCAGAGAAGTCGAGAGATAGACCCCGAGCTAACCAATTGCCCCTACCCAAATAAGTAACCTGACCTTTTTGTTTGTACCCTCTAACAGTATCACTAATGCACCCATGCCATATGTACAATACCGTGTGAAGAATCTGCTACACTAATCATTGTTTTTTCTTGAATATTCCTTTTTACCCTTTTATATTCTTATACATTACTTCTTTAGAATAATACCCTTTTTTGTGTTTTTCCCTTTTGGGCAAGTTACCCTATGTTCTTGGGTATACATACCCTTTGTACATGTAGCTATAACAGATTAGATTGGCATTAATACTCTTGACATTTTTCCTCTCATAAATATTACCTGTTTACATTCATCTCACTCTTATCCTAATCCCTAAGTAAGGCTAGGTGGCGAGTAACCTCATTAGATTAATTCGTACGTAATATTGAGTTGTGCCGCGAGTCTTTGAAAGTTCCATTAGTGCATCATATCCATCGGAACTGTTTGCAGGTTTGTTTATTCGTCATTCGCTTTTGTTCATTCGCATATTCCCCACCACCTCCTTTTCAAGCTTTCGGCAAGCTTAGACCCATCCCTGCAACTGGACTTGTCTGTTCTTAGCTACGATTTAAAGTATGGCAACACATAATAGTATGGGAAGATACTTATAGATAGTTAAAGAGCTTGAAACATATTTTAAGAAGTAGAATATTGTGAAAATTCTGCAATCGCAAAATTACGCAGTTGACAAGTTGTCAAAATTAGCTTCCAGTGGCCTTCTAAGGTGGGACGAGAAGATCTTTATTGAATATGTACTTAAGAAGAGTATTGAGAGAAAGCCTTTAGAATGTTTAGAGATGAAGGAGAAAGGTTTAGAGCCATGATGGATGGACTCCATCCTTACTTACTTTAAGGAGGGGACATTGCCTGAGGAGAGGAAGGAAGTTCGAAAACTTGTATATCAAGCTACAAACTTCACCATTATTAATGGAGAACTTTATAAGAAAGGCTAAGCATAACATACTTAAGGTGTTTACGACCTAACGAAGCTAGACAAGTACTGTTAGACTTATATGCTAAAGTCTGTAGTAACCGCATTAAGGCATGTTAATAAGCCGCTCCAAGAGTTGACAAGGGTAACTATATTAAGGGTGGGTCCGAGCTTACTGAAACCTTGAAAGCAAGATGGGAAAATGCACAAAGAATGAACAAGCTACCCTCAAACAGTTTAAAGGATATGCACCAGGGAACTTTCAAGGATTTACGGCTCAACTCGATGTGACACACGAGTTGGTCCAATGAGAGTACTCACCACCTAGCTTTACTTAAGGGTTAGGATAAGAGTAAAGTAAGCAAACAAGTTGTGAGCAATGTTCACCAAAGGGATTATATTCCATATTAGAGAATGTAAGATCATTTGTAGCAATACGAACAGTAGGTATTTATACCCAAAATGTTAGGGCATCCTACCTAAAATGAAAAAGACAAAAAGGGTAATGCCTAAAATAAGTATATTACAAGGAATGTCCAAATGGTGTAATTGAAAATACTACAAAATAGGTATCCTATATAGAAGATTCTATCACAGGGATCCTCGGACACGTGGTAGATAACTAGGGGTTATGCGCCTAGCAAAAAGATGAGACAATTGTTTAGCTAACCTAGGTATTGTTGAGTGATGATGTCAAGCCAAAGTGACAATTCAGCAATGCTGAGCTAACCAAGTAGCTTTTTAGAGATGAATTCAGCTTAGACCTACTAAGTATAACTTGGATTTAAGTTAGCTGAGTAGCTGGTCAAATAGGCCAAGCTGTTGTTTGGATGTATCTCAGGTCAGCAACTAAAGACTATCGATAAGTACAAGAGGGTTCGACTCGACTAGGGCATTAGGTTAGTAGACTACAGTAGTTTAATTCCTCAAATGTGGTGCATAAAGAAATAACTCATCTAGCCATGATTTCTAATCCTTAATCTTAGGTCAAGGGTCCGGTGTTATGATTCTTATCATCCCCATCGAGTTGTTTAGGATTTGGGATCAAATTCGGCTAGTCTTCGTCCAAGTTCTCCTCAAGTCAGTAAGGGCTAAGGTTGATAATATTAAACAAGTCTAACACTTCAAAGCCCTCTAGTAGCTTTAGTACGTATGCATTGTCGTTTATCTTATAGAGTATCCTAAATGGTCCATCAACTTTGGAAAACTACTTGTTCTTCCTTTTGTTTCCAAAACTTTCCTTCCTCAAGTGTAGCCACACTTGGTCACCAAGTTAAACTGCTTGGTCTTCCTTTCTTTACCTTTCTCCTTCAATTTTTCGGTAACTCGATCAATGTATTGGACAACTTATTAGTAGATCTGCAAGAGGGACTGGGCTCTGGTTGTTGCTTCTAAATCTTCTTGGTTAGTAAGTGGCATCGAGGTGTAGTCAAGGGATAGCTCAGGGTTGAAGCCATAAACGATATTAAATGGGGTGTACCCAATAATGGCATGTACCATCTTATTGTAAGAAAATTCTACCACCGGCAGGCAGACGTCCTAGTCAACTGAGTTCTTTCCCACTATAGCTCGAAGCAATGATCCTAAGGTGCAGTTGACAACCTCTGTCTAGCCATTGGTTTGGGGGTGAGAAGAAGTACTGAATAACAACTTAGTTCCTATTCGATGCCAGAGAGTTCTCCAGAAATGGTTCAAGAATTTTAGGTCTTTGTCTAACACTACACTCTTCGATATTATGTACAAGCGAACTATTTCCTATAAAAACAAAGAAGCAATAGCCAAAGCATCGTTAGTTTTGGTGTAAGGCATAAAATGTGCCATTTTGCTAAACCTGTCCACAACAACCATTACAAAATCTTTACCTCAAGTAGTTCGAGGTAGTCTAAGGAAAAAATCCATACTCAAATGGCCCATGGTCTAGTTGGAGTAAGTAGAGGCATTGCCTTCCCATGTTCTGCTCGGCTTTTTGCTTTCTTGCAGATGATGCATCCCACAATCACACGATGCACGTCACATCATCCTAAGCCACAAGAACCTATCATTTAATAGCTCATATGTCCTTCATTCTCTAAAATACCTAGAAAGTCCTCCACTATGAGCTTCTCTTACCAATAGTTCTCTTATCGAACAGGTCGGCACATACAATTAGCCTCCTCATAATAGGTAGCCATCCCTCAAATGGTATTCATCCACCATTCTTCCTTCTTCACATCATCTAAATATAAGACCAAAATGAGAATCATACCGATATTGACCCTTAATGCTTACAAACCCTAGTAATCTAGTCTGCAACTCAATGAGAAGAACATATCTTCTTAATAAAGTGTCAACAACTACATTATTCTTGCCTTACTTATATTTGATGACAAAATTGAATCCTTCCAAACACTCAATCCATCAAGCTTGGTGTTTATACAACTTAGATTGGCTCCATAGATATCTTAAGGACTCATGATCTGTGTAGATGACAAATTCCTTTGGTTAAAGATAATGTTGCTATACGCAAAGAGCTTAGATTGGGGCTAAAAGTTCTTTGTCATACATAAAATAGTTTAATTGCACTCCTCTAAGCTTCTCACTATGATAAGCGACAGTCGACCTTCTTGCATCAGTACAACTCCGATGACAATACTTAACGCATTGCATTCAAGCTCAAACACTCTATCTAAGTTTAGCAGAGCCAAGATTAAGGGCAAATGTCATCCTTACTTATATCTCAGCAAAAATCCTCTCCTCTTTCTCTCCTCGCTTGAACTCTACATTCTTCTTTATTAGCTCAATCAAAGGCGTTACTATTGTGTTGAATCCTTAGATAAAGCATCAATAGAATGATGACAATCCATGGAAACTCCTTACCTTAACACATGAGGTTAGGGTCAGCCACTCAACAATGGCTTGTACCTTCTTTTCATCAACCTTTAGTTGTCCTCCACTAACCACGGAACCTAGGAAGATCACTTCCTCCTAGTAGAAACAACATTTCTTTAGGTTTTTGAACAATCTCTCTACTCAAAGGACATCAAAAACGGCTCACAGATGATCGACATGATTTGCTAGGTCAGTACTATAGACAAGGATGTCATCAAAATAGACAATGACAAACTTTCCCGTTAGATTCCTCAAAACATGATTCATCAACCTCATAAAAATGCTTGGGGTATTTGATAATTTGAAAAGCATGACCATTTACTTATATAGGCCATGTTAGGTCTTAAAAGTAATTTTCCATTCATCCCCTTGTCTCATTCTAATCTAGTGGTATCCTAACTTTAGATCAATCCTACTAAACACTCACACACCACTCAGTTCATCAAATATATTGTCTAACCTCTGGATGGGGTATCTGTACTCGATCGTAATCTTGTTGATAGCTTTGCTATCCACACACATATGCTAAGTAACATCCTTCTTTGGCACAAGTAATGTGGGTACAGACAGGGGCTAAGACTTTCTCTTATATATCCCTTCTCTAATGGTTCATTGACTTGCTTTTAAAGCTCTTCAGCTTGGTCAGGATTCATTCTATAAGTTGTTTTGCTTGGTAAGGTAATATCAGGTATTTAGTCAATGTAATGCTCTATCCCTCGAAATTGGGGTAATCTTTCTAACAGTTGTTTTGGAAAGAAGTCGGAATATTCATCTAGCAACTCCTCAACCTCTTTTAGTACCTCCTCTTGAACCTTTAATTCTAGTAGTCTCATGACCAACAAAAAGGTTGACAAGTCAAATTTAATGGCTTCTCAAAGTTTGACTCTACTCAAAATCAAAGTCTTCTTAGGTCTTTAAGCAAGTTTAGCTTACAGATTACTAACTTAATTTAGTGTCATAAGGTTCAAAGTGATCTCTACCCTGCTCAAACACATAGGTGTTCCTAAATACATCATAAATAACCCTCTAATAAAAAAGTCAAGGTCTGTCTAGCAACACATGAGATGTATACATAGGTTACACGTCACAAAAAAGTTCGTCGAAATAGTTTCCAATTGAGGTCGACAACAACACTTGCAAAGTGACATGGAGTGTTCCCTTCTTGTTCAGCTAATGTAACTTATATGGTTTCTGATGTGAAATGGTCAGCAAGTTGATTTTCTTTATTAGGTTTGTAGATACAACATTTGTCCAGCTCCCACTATCTACTATGAGCATATAAACTTATTCATTTACTTTACAAGTGATAACAAATTCTCTCTATGCTCCTCTTTGATAAAGGATTGTAAAGTCATCACACATCAAACAACCAAAGTTAGCTTATCTAGATTTTCAGCAATCATATCCTCTTCAATAATCTCGCTCTCTTGGGTAGTAATCTCTTTAGGAGCAACCTCCTCCTCAGTTTCATCAATGCTATCTATGTCGAGCTTTGAGACATATCCCCTAATAATCATAGTCCTTTTATTCAAACATTAGGTAGCCATATGTCTAAACCCTTAACATTTAAAGCATTTGATTTAGCTCATCTTCCTCCGAAATCCTTACCTCTACTCATAAATTCTCAGTAGTACTTCACCATTAATTAGTCAGCTTTTCTATTCAGCTTTTCTATTCAGCTTTTACATCGATCCTTTTACTCGACTCGACACATTGCTAAGCACGGTAACTTGCCTGAGTAGGTCAGTTTGACTAACCAAGTCGGCTCATTGGAGGTCAACTTGGTCTATTTCACCTCTGTCTTTCCACTCACTGGGCTATTCTTATTGCCCTATCTAACACAGTAAACCATTGAAGTTCCACTATATTTCGGATGTCGCTTCTTAATCCAGTAAGAAATCTAGATACTATTTAGGTTGAAGGCTCATCCACTTCAGATCGAATCATAAGCATTTGGAACTTTCGAACATATTCATCAATAGTTCGATTTTCTTATCATAGCTCCTGAAGTCTCGCAAAAGTATCATATAGGTAGGTATCCGATACAAGCCTATTTCTAAGAATTCTTTTCATCTTGGGCCAAGTGCTGACTTCTCTGTATCCTTCCCGTCCCTTCATGGACTGAAAGTTCTTCTACCATAATGCAGCATACCCTGAGAACTCTATAGCAACAATCCTCCCCTTCTTACAGTCTTCAAACTAGTAACAATTAAAAATGCTTTCAACCTTCTCCTCTTGATCCAAATAATCATCAACATTTCCAGAACCATTAAAGCTCGGAATTCAAAGCTTCACGTGATGGGTAGCCTAAGGTGCTCGAGCTTGTTCTTCTTATTCTCGATCATCCATATCACCTAAGTCATCCTTCTTTATACTTGTCCTCTTACTCCTCTACCTTGAAATTGTCGAGCTAGGATCTGTCCTCTAGTAAGTCAAGTAGCTTGTAGAGTATTATGCATGACCTCAATAAGTCGATACGCTAATGCATAAACAGCTCTAATAAAATTAGTTATAAGGTTAACCACCCCATCAAGTTGTTTGTCTATAGTCCTAAGGGTGTTCTAGGGTTATGATCAATGGTAGATAACACCAATATTGTCATCTCTAATACCACTATTGATACTTGAATTTGTCATCTTCTTCAACAAAACTTAGTTATAAACTCCGAATCTATGAAACAATAGATACTATTCCTCTAAGCTAAACAACACACACACTCTCCCATACGAATGTCTAACTAATCCACAAATACAACAACTATTCCACTGAACAATAAACTCAACCAAAACTTGCTCTGTTTTCATATATTCAAAACAGGACAAAACAAAGTATACAGCCACAACAAACTATTGTACCTTCTACTTACTTGAACACTTATAGCGAAGCTTTATATAACACACTACTACAATCATTACTACTCAACAAGGTTCAAACACAACTTACCTAAATGAAACCTCTGCTCTAATAAAAAAATAATAGGCTACACTAAGAGCTAACAAGGCCGATTGTATCAGAGATAAGTCCAAGCCTACCGAAAGCTTGAAAATAAGATGGGAAAATGTGTGAAGAATGGGAAAGTAAACAAGCAACCCTTGAATAGCTCCAAGTATATGACATACCAAGGAACTTTCGAGAACTCACAGCTCAACTTCATGTGACACACGAACCAATCTAATGAGGTTACTCACTACCTAGCCTTGCTTAAGGGTTA
Organism: Lumnitzera racemosa; assembly: GCA_024138005.1. NCBI lineage: Eukaryota > Viridiplantae > Streptophyta > Magnoliopsida > Myrtales > Combretaceae > Lumnitzera > Lumnitzera racemosa. The sequence goes on along the minus strand of JAMXBC010000012.1, from coordinate 38,382,787 downwards.
AGATAAAAGCTAAGTAAGCAAACAAGCTATGAGCAATGTTCACCAAAGGGAGTATATTCCATATTAGAGAATGCAAGATCATTTGCACTTACATATATAGTGGGTATTTATACCTGAAAAGTTAGGGCATCTTACCTAAAATGAAAAGGACAAAAAGGGTAATGCCTAAAATAAGTATATTATAAGGAATGTACAAAGGTAATAATTGAAAATACAACACAATGGGTATCTTGTACGAAAGATTCTATCACAAGGGACCTTAGACACGTAGCAGGTGACTAGAGGTTGTGCACTTAACAAAAAGATAGACAATTGTTTGGCTAGCCTGGGTATTGTTCAGGGATGATATCGAACCAAGGGGACAATTCAATAGTGCCGAATTGACCAAGCGACTTTTTTTAGGTGAATTTAACTTGAACATATTGGGTATAGCTTAGATTCAATTCGAATGAGCAGCTAATCGAATGGGCTAAGCTATTGTCTAGATGTATCTCGAGTCAACAATTGGAGACTATTGATAAGTACAAGAAGGTTCAACTCAGTTAAGGCATCACGTCAGTAGACTATAGTAGTTTGGATTCCTTAAATGCGGTACGTAAAGAAAGAACTCATCTGGTCATGCTTTCCAATCCTCAAGCTAGGGTCAAGTCAGGGTCCAAGTAGTCTAATTTCTATTATCCTACGCCAGAGGAATCCAAGCTACCCTAACCCACCTACCAACTATCATTTCTAATTGAACTCTTCCATACCTATCAATCATCTCCGAAAGCCAACCTAAAGAGTGCTTGACTGACAGCTCAACTCTATTCCCGATCAACTAAGCTAACATATCCCTAAGCTGCCCAAAGCATATCCGAGCTGAATTCACTTCAGAAGAGTTTACAACTCAACTTAGTATTAGCCAACCTAACTATACTCCTTTTTCTGTTTCTACCAAAAGCCCACCTTTAGCTGCTAGCTACATAACTAAGCACCCACGTGATAAAATCTGCTGTACAAATCAAATGTTTTCTTAGTTTTTTCCATTTATGCCCTTCTACATTCCTTGTCCTTTGCTTGTTTTAGACATTACCATTTTTGTCTTTTCCATAGTTAGTAGATTTCCCTAGATTTTCGGGTATAAATACCCTTATAATATGTAGCCACAAAGATCATTTGGATTATCTCATTTTTGAGGATATCAAGTGATGCATCTCTAAGGTCAAAAACATGAAGAAACATTACAATGGGAAGGAACCAAAAGAAAACAAAAGGAGATTAGCAAATATGAGAAGCTACCAATCAAATATGATGCGCCGACTCATCCTACTCTGGGTACAATTCACCGGATATGACTCACTGATCTAAACTATAGAAGCACTCGCCACTCGCCACTCACCACTCACCACTCGCCACTACTCCTTGCTAAAGAAAATAGATAAGAGTTAAGAGAGAGCATGTAAGAACACTAAGGTTGCTCAATAAGGAAACTAATGATATTCAATAATGAGGTGGTGATGTCTACATACAATAAATGGGAGTTTATATACTTGCCCTACTAGGGTTACAATACATACATGAAAAGATAAAAAGGATAATTTATAAATAGAATACATGAAACATGCTAAAAAGGGAAAAGGAGACGAAAAATATTCTATACAGAAAAATAAAAAATCCTTCTAGAATGTTATGCCAAAAGATACATGTTACATGGTGGTTAGCAACCTGGATTATAATACAATTCAAACAAAGGTAAAGGAAAGAGTCTACAGACAAAGCCAACCTAGTCTAGTTCAAGTCAAAGCTCAATCACTAAAGGATGTCCAAATCCCTTACAGGTTGGGAATCCTACAGTTCAACTCATATTGAGGTCAGATGATAGTCAACTCAAGAGCTCGACTCAAACAGAAGTTAGAGGTTGGTCTACTTGGACACTAGCTAGGTTTTGGTAAGAACTCAGCAATAAGTTATGGCAACTCCACAAGTTAGCTAGTATGCTTTACAAGTCGATATGTATACTCGTTAGCTTTGGAAACTATGTTGTCACGCATGAGAGCTCAAGATAGGAATCCTTATCCTGGAGGGGGCTTCAAGTTAATATCCTGTGAGTCCTTGGAGTCCTCTAGCTCGACAGCACGCAACTAGTCTAAGGAGTTAATTCCTATCACTAAGCCTTTCCTTTCTTGGAAGCTTACTTCTGTTTTACTCTTATCCTAATCCTTAAACAAGGCTAGGTAGAGCATACCCTTACTAAATTAGCTTGTATGTCATATCAAGTTGGTTAGTGAATCTTTGGTGTGTCGTATCCTAGGAGCTAATTGTAGGTTTTACTTGTTTACACGCATTCCATCCTCATTTTAAAGCTTTATGTAAGTTCGAACTCATCCCCCTAGATATGGCCGATCTTATCTTTCCTTGGTATAGTGTATCATTTTAGTATCAAAGCGGAGGTTTACTTAAGTAAGTTATTATTGTGACGTATCACCACTTTGCTACGTAGTTATCATTTGTGTTAAAAGTGTATTGAGCAGTGAAGTAGCTATTGAGGTTGTGTAAGGATTTGTTGTAGTGTCTTTGGTCAATAGTGGGAATTGTTCTGTTGTATGTACTACTCTGTTCTACTTTGTTTTGTGTTATGAAAACATAACAAGTAATAATTGTGCATTTCTATATGAAAATCAAACTAGTTAGCTATGGTGTTAAGTCCTTATAGCAAGATGCAATGATTTAGGTGTAAAGAAAAGCTAAACATGTTTTTTGTAGATAGTGTATTAGCTAATTGAAGATTGTGGGTGTGTGTTGTTTTCAGGGAAATATAAGTATTGTCTATTACTAAGAATACGAAGTCGAGTGAGAATAACTTATTCAAGTGTTAATACTAGTATTGGAGATGACAACAGTAGTGTTGTCTACTATGGTTAACAACCTCAAAATACCCTTAGAAGTTTTGATGAGCAATTTGACAAGATGATTCACTTAATAGCCGATTTAATTCAAGTTATTTATGCATTAGCATCCCCCTACTAGGGCTAACCACAATACCCCCCAGCTACTCCTAAAGTTGGTGATGCTATTCGTAATGCTCAACCTGTCTAAGGACAAATCTTAACTCAACAAGACTAAGGTAGAGGAGTTGGAACAGTAGGAGGACATGAGTAGAAGAGAATAGACCTAGGTAAAGTAGATGAGGAAACTGAAGAAGAATATAATGAAGTAGAGGAAAGACCGCGAGCACTTCGAGCTACTGACCATGTGAAGCTTTAGATTTCGAGCTTCAATGGTTCTGGAGATACTGATGACTATCTTGATTTGGAGGAGAAAGTAAAGCAAGTCTTTGACTATTATCAATACAAGGATCGTAAGAAGGTGAGAACTACTACTATAAAATTCTTAGGATATGTCTAGAGAAACTTTCAGGCCATGAGAACACAAGATGGATACAAAGAAATAGTACTTAGCCTAAGATGAAAAGAATCCCTAGAGCCAAATTTGTACAAGATACATATCTACAAGATACCTTTGCTCAAATTCAAGAGCTGAGATTAGGAAATCAAACTATTGATAATTATGTGTGATAATTTCAAATGCTTATAATCCAATGTGAGGTCAATGAACCCTCAGCCCAGACAGTATCTAGATTCTTAGCTAACTTGAATCATAAATATGAGAAGTTGCAAAGCTTCAACATTTCATCACTCTAGACAAAGATATAAGAATTGCCTAGCGTGTGGAAAGGTAGAAGAGAAACAGGCTGACCCAACCTCTACCGAGCCAACATGTTCGCAATAGCTGACCTACCTAAGGTGGCAGCAAACCTCAGTATCATGATGAACCTAATAGGAGTACCAAGATGATGACTGAATAGAAGAGTTATACTGCTAACCTTAAAGGGCTAAAAAGAACTTATAAAAAATGGTAAGGATCTAGATGGAAGATAAGCCACATGAAGTGTTTCAAGTTTCAAGATTTTGGTCATATGGCTACCCAGTACCCCAACCAACATACCATGATCATTAAAAGCAAAGTCCCTACCATTGAAGTAGATAAACTGAGAAGAAGCCTAAAGAAAAGCACCAACTAGAGGGAAGACCGAAATGTATGATCAGGAACTTATAGAAGAAAATGTATATGCAAATGACTTAGATAAGCTAACTTTGGTTATCTGGCGAGTTTTGAACATTAAAACATATGCCAAGGAGGAGCAATAAGAAAATTTGTTTCATATCACTTCCAAAGTAAATGATCAAGTGTATACTCTCATTGTAGGTGACTAGAGCTAAGTTGCCGACCATATTACACCTAAAGCCTTATAAACAATATTGGCTAAATGAGAAGGAAGCAGTAAATGTCACTCAACAAGAATTACTATCGATCTCAATTGGGAACTATTCTATTGAGATTCTTTATGACATATTTTCCATGTACGCATCACACGTATTATTAGGTTGTCCTTAGTTATTCGACCAAAGAGTCATTCATGATAGGTTTAGAAATATGTATGCATTTGAGGAGGATGGGACAAAGGTCACCCTTAACACCATGACCCTGAGCCAAGTAAATTATGAGCCAAGCTAACCCAAGGATCAAAGAAGGCATTGGTTCTAAGCCAATCTAAGCTCTTAAAGCTTGTTAAATCTAATATGCCAACCTTTTTTTTAATTAGAAGATTATTGGAATTAAAGGAGCAAGTTGTGCTACCTAAGGAGGTCCAAGAATTATTGGATAAGTATGCTGACCTATTCCTCAAACAGTTACCTAAAGGGCTACCCCCTTTTCAAGGAATTAGCACAATATTAACTTGATACCTAGTGCTACCTTACTAAACAAGCTTGCTTATCGGATGAAACCCAAATAAGTTGCCAAGCTGTAGAGATAAGTCAACGAATTGTTAGAAAAGGGATATGTAAGAGAAAGTTTAAGCCCATGTAATGTACCTAAAGTGCTAATGTAGACATCTCATTTTCGCCTCCCTTCGGATTCTTTCTTATCAAGGCAGCTTTAAAAAATAAAACAATTTAAAAAAAAAAAGAAAATTGAAAAAGTTGAAATAATAAAAAAAAAGAAAAAAAATTATAATAACAAAAGTGTCCAATCAAAGCAAATCAAGTCAAGTGAAGTTAATCATTTAGGGTCGAATCAGACAAGATGTACATTCAATTTAATAAATTCCAAATCGTTAGTTGGGCTTCATTAAAAATATTTTTTAGTCCAGTCTAAATATAAAGCGAATTTTTATCTAATTTATATTAGACTAAATAAACTTAAGAATTATTAAATGGGTTAACGTATATTTCGGGCTAAATTAAGATGGACTGAATCGAGCCTAAGATAGAAAGCCCAAATAAGTGTAGAGTTTCTAGAAACTAAAATCTTCAATAAATTTAATAAATCAAAATTGAGTATCATTGTATCTTATCAATATTGAATTTGTAAGATTGAATCTATGTCCAAAGAAATTCAAAAGATTCAAGTGTATAGCTTATAAATATTAATTTGGTTGTAAAGTTTTTAGACATTTTCACAATTAGACCAAACTCACAAACACACAAATTCTACGTTTTCACATAAGACCCACAAGCCACTGTTCACACTTCATCGATCCAAACACATTCTAGATGCAATTTATGATTTGTACTGCGATGCCATCCACACGTTGCATTAGCACAACACGTTACATGATTAATCTCTACATTTCACATTCACATAGAACACTCCACACACGTCGAACATGTCCACACTGATCAGCCACACACACACCAATCACAGCTCACATGACACTCACCACACACTATCCAACACTCACGCCAACATACACGAGTGCTCACAGTCCATTGTCTAACATCGACCAGACACTAATGAGCACACACACCATACACATACCAATCAACATATGCATGACCCATGTCCGATCAGACGATAACTTACGACGTACATCCATTGTCCACAATCAGTTCATGGCACAAACATGCCAATCACGTACGATCCGACCCACGTACGAAATTGAGTAATTTATTTTAGTTAGTTATTTATTTTGTTTAATTAATCACTTTATTTTACTAACTTATTTTTTAGTGCAGGTTTTTTAATAAATTTTAACATAAATTATATGTCATATAGTTTTGTAATTTTAGATAAATTATAAATTTTTTTTATAAAATTCATGCTTTTTAGTTAAATTACATCTTTTAACCAAGATTGCATTTTTTAGAAAAAAATTACATATCTTCTCCGAGATCTGTATCTTTGGAGAAGATATGTATCTAAATTATGTATCTTAGTAGATCTTATATTTAGAATTTAGAAAAAAAAAATCAATTTTTGACATATGGTAGATTTTTTTTAAATAAAAATCTTAATTGGAGTCTTTTCAAAAAGATTTAGTTAGTTAGAGTTTCTTTAAAAAAAAATAGATTCATGAAATTAGATCTTTTTAGGGTATCTAAAAAAAATAATAAATTGATAACTAACATAAGTCTAACTCAATTTCTTTTAAAAAAATCAACCCACTAAATCTTTTCTAAAAAAAATAGAACTACGTTGGTTTGGTTATAACTAGCGAATACATAGACACCTTCGAGGCAAACATAAAAAATATAAAACTTTTTTTTTAATTTAATAAAAATTACTAAAAATTCATTTTAATTTCATTTTTGCATATATGTACATATTTTAGAATTTTTAGAAAAATTATAAAAGAAATAAAAACACATTAGTTTTTTTCTTTTTTATCTTTACATAGTGACTTAGTCTTAATTGGTTAACCTCAAGGCTTAGATTTTCTGGTTAAATTTTCTAAAAATTAATTTTTTATAAAATTCGTGAACTAGTGGTAAATTAAGGTTTTTCCACCTGAAACTCCTAATTTGACTTTATACCAATTTAACTAGTCAGCAACTCCAATTATTTTTTCAAAACTATTTTTTTTTTCTAAACACTATTTAAAGAAAAATGTTTTCCCTTAATTTCATATCAAATAATTTATATTAAATAGGCTGAGCTTAGTGTAGGTTAAATTAAAGAAAATTAAAATAAGGCTCAACGTTTAGTACCAAAGAATGATGGTACTTGTATGTCTGTAGATAGTAAAGTTGTCAACAAGATCATAATCAAGTATAGATACCCCATTCTAAGGCCGGATAATATGCTAGACAAATTAAGTGGTGCTAAAATTTTCAACAAGATTGACCTAAAGTCACGATACCACCACATTTGTATGAGGTAAGCAAATGAGTGAAAGACTGCATTTAAAACCCAATATGGTCTGTAAGAGTGGATGGTGATGTCTTTTGGATTATCAAATGCCCCAAGCACTTTCATGTGATTGATGAACCATATTTTGAGAGATCTGATCAAGATATGTGTTGTAGTCTACTTTAATGACATCCTTGTATACAGTGCTGATCTGACAAGTCATTCTCACCGTCTCTAAACTATGTTTAATGTGCTCTAAGTTGAGAAGCTATTTGGGAACCTAAAGAAGTGTTGTTTCTACTAAGAAAAAGTAATCTTCATAGATATGTTGGAAGTAAAGGAGGCCTACAAGTCAATGAAGAGAAGATACGAGCTATTGTCAAATGGTTGACCCAAACCACTTGTGCCAAGGTGAGAAGCTTTCATGACTTAGTATCCTTTTACCGTTGATTCATTAAAAGCTTTAGCACCATTGTAGCACCCCTTACTGAGTTGATAAAGAAGAACATAGAATTCAAATGGGGAGAGAAGGAAGAAAGAATTTTTGCAGAGGCAAAGGAGAGGTTAACCTCTATACCCTCATTAGCCTTGCCCGACTTCAAGAAGATATTTAAGCTTGAGTGTGATATATGGGTGTTGGTTTAGGAGCTGTATTCATGCAAGAAGGCCGACCTATTGCATACCATCATGAAAAGTTGAGAGGACCATAGCTAAATTACTCTGTCTATGACAAGCATCTCATTGCTCTCATCCAAGCACTTCAAGTATGGCAACATTATCTTCTACCAAAGGAGTTTGTTATTTATATTGATCATAAGTCCCTAAGATACCTTTGTAGTCAAACTAAGCTATCAAAGAGGTAAGCCCAATAGGTTAAATTTTTAGAAGGATTCAACTTTGTAATTAGGTATAAGCAAGGCAAGACCAATGTGGTTGTCAATGCCCTATAAAGACAACACATTCTTCTTACCGAACTACAGACTCAATTTTTAGGACATGCAAGCATAAAGGAGCAATATCCTCAAGACACCCACTTTGGTCCTACATATGGGCACTATAAAGAAGGAAAGACAATATATGACTATCATGTAGAAGATGTTCCAAGGTGGTAAGCTGTATGTGCCAACTTGTTCTCTAAGAGACCTGTTAGTGCTAGAAGCTCATTATGGTGGACTCTCTAGGAATTTTAAAGAGAAAAGAACATACAAACTACTGAATGCAATGTTCTTTTGGCCTAAGATAAGGCATGATGTGCACCGTATTATAAAGAGTTGTATGATCTATAAAAGAGCAAACAGCAAAGCTAAGCAAGGAAGAGCTATGCCTCTACTTACCCAACTAAACCATGGGCTAATTTGAGCATAGATTTTGTCCTCGGATTACCCTTGTTTATGCCAACACCACGGCAGCTTCTCCACCACTTAAAACCTCGACCTACACCACTCGAACTCCCAGCTACCACCAACGCCACCCTCTAATCTAACAATCACCCAAGCGATTCCCAAATGCCACGACACCAAGCCGCCTACCCCAAACTCCAATCCGAAAATCACAAAAACCACATTTCTCCTTCATTTTGGTCTTAGAATCAATCAAAGAAACGCCTAGCCATTGTTGCTGCTTACCAATTTTCTAAAGCTCCAAGTCCGACCCAAAACCCACTTCAAATCCAATCTAAAGACCAAAACCAACCCATGCACCCAGCTATATCCAAGTTCGGCCTTTTCTTTTATTTTGTAAATTTTTTTCTTATTTATTTGTTCTTGCAAATTCAGTTGTAATTGTAAGTGCAAATGTAAAAAAAAAAAAGGAAAAGAAAAAGAAATTTTGAAAAAAATTTTAAAAAGGAAGAAGAAAAGTTTAGTTTCATTTCCATGTTTTAATAAAAGGAAAAAATATTAATAAACAACTAAAAAATAATAAAATATAAAATAAATAAATAACAAAGCTATCACTTAGAAAAAACAATTTTCCAATATAAAAAAAGGTAAATCAACCATTTTTTAAAATTAGGATATCTTTAGAACATTCCTAAAATAATTAAAAAAGAAAAAACCCAATTCAAACCCTTTAGAAAATTTTAAAAAATAAATTTAAAAAGTTAAGAAACTTAAACTTGACTCTTTTTTCAAAATTAAAAATCACCAACCCGCTAACATTTTCAAAAGAATTACGTATGTCTAATCCCGAATAACGAATACGTAAGCACCTCTTAGGTGACGTAAAAAACAAAAAAAAACCTATTTTTTTTCTCCATTTTAGTTTAAATTATTCAATTTAGTTTAATATATTAACTAATAATTGAATTTCATTTTATAGGGTAATTTTGAAAAGTGATTCCAAGGGGTTAAGTCTAACTTTGGAAAGTTGATAGTACCGTAAGAGTTTAAAAAGTTTAGCCCCCATACTCAATCTTCTGGTTTTCAAAAGCTTTTTCTCAAAATTAGTTTTTTAAGTAGACTAGTGCTTAGGTTAAATCAATTCACCCAATCGATTCAACCTAACGCACTCTTTTTCCCAACCTTAGTTGGATAGCAACTTCAAAAATTTATAAAAATTCATCTAAAAACTTATATTTTCGTTAATTCTTAGTCGAGGGCTAATATTAAACAAATACGATTTAATATTAATCGAGTTAAGGAAAATGATAAAAACTAAGAAAAATTCAGGCTCACTATGCCCTTCTACATTCTTTATACTTTGCTTATTTTGGACATTACCTTTTTTGTCTTTTCTATATTTAATAGGTTTCCCTAGATTTTCGGATATAAATACCCTTGTAAAATGTAGCCAGAAGGATCATCTACATTATCTCATTTTTGAATATACTAAGTCTTTCCTTTCTTGGAACCTTACCTCTATTTTACTCTTATTATAACCCTTAAGTAAGGCTAAGCAGTAAATACTAGCTTGTGCGTAATATCGAATTGGCTAATGAGTCCTTGGTGCATCATACCCTAGGAGTTGATCGTAAGTTTTGCTTGTTTACGTGCATTCTATCCTCATTTTTTAGCTTTCTGTGAGTTCAAACCCATCCCCTTAGATACAATCGACCTTGTCTTTCCTTGGCACGATGTATCAACGTATCTTATTCTGCTCACAAGCCCTTGCCCATTTACCTAATGGGGTCTAGATATATTGGATACATTTCCTAAGACAACTAAGCAAAGATAGCACATTATTGTAACAATGAACTATGTCACCAAGTGAATGGAAACTAAAGCCGTAGAAAGCATCACAAAGAGAATTATCGAAGCTTTTATTGTCAACAATATTGACGGGAGGCAAGCACACCAACCAACTTTATAGTGCAGCAAATTTGAGTTCGAGTGTCGATCCCCCAAGGAGTAATTATGAATTACTAATACTTTTCCATTTTTTCCTATTATCTAACCTAAACAATAAAGTGAAAATTATTAAATTATTGGATTCAAATTAAACTAATTAAGTTAATCTAATCTAATAAGATAAAGAACCAACAAAACATAAATATAAAGAGAACAATAGAGGTTATTGAGAACTCATGAACTTTAGTATTTAAATATTGAGTTTTCCAATAAAATCTATGCTACATTCAATCTCATCCATGCTATTGACCATCAAAGTTCCTAATGACTTAATCAAACTCATGTCAACCATAAGTATATTCTACCTGAATCGTACTGCAATTATATATTTTAAGATCACATTAAGTCCATGAACAACACTATTAAGTTGCCTTAACATGGGAAAATAAAATAGCCAAACCTCGATCCATTCAATTACTTCTAATTACACCAATTCATTTACTATAGGATCTTGCGAACTCTATAGCAAACTCAAACATTGAATCACTGGCTAGTAATATTAGTTCAAAAACAATAAAGTGTAGTGCAATCAGATGAAAAAAATCACATATTGAATTAAAACAAAAGAAATAATTTTACATAGATTCTAGAAATTAATATCTAAATACTAAAAAAAATTAAATTAACACATTGAGAAGAAATTAAAAAATAACATGAAAATAAAATAAAGAGAGGGTTAGTAGCCTCTTTGCTAAGAATTAATTGTATCCTTACTTTACAAGACTTATATCCTATTTATAATATAAGAAATCTTGAAAGTATATCTTCCAATATATCTTCAACATATCTCTTCAATATTTGTTCTTTCTAAAGCGACCTCCAAATAAAAGATACATGGAAGACTAGCATCTTTTGATGGCTTTAAATATTTCCAAAAATAATATAATTTGCAAGGAATAGCATGTTTATGCCCTAAGATCACACACATAATCCTTACTTATGACCTTTCTCTACTCAAAAATCGTAAATAAGTAAGATAGGAGGTTTACATCCATGATCTTGACCGTAATCATCTTTGGTCATCAATTCTTCCTTATTTCCTTGCTCCTCTAAGTGAGATTTTAGTTTGTGGTCTCTATTCATGGGTGTATTCTTTTCTTGAGCTTCAAAACTTGTTCAAATCCTCCTCTAATCATCCAAAACTTTGTCCAAAATCATCAAATTAATCAAACAAAACTTGAAATTAAAATATAAATCGAATAAACATCACATTCAATACAAACACCAGAAAATCTTATAAAATCAACTATAAAACATGTTCATTCATACACTCATCAAATATCTTAACTAAATTTGGAGTTCCAAATGCTATGGTCACGAGCAATAGACCACACTTTGATAACGATCGATCTAGTGAGTTTTGTGAAACGTACCATATTAGGTTATGTTGCACCTCAGTTGTACATCCCTAGAGTAATAGGCAAGTAAAGGTAATGAATAAAGTTATCTTATATAGTTTAAAGAAGAGAGTGAACCAAGCAAGAAGCAAGTCGATGGATGAATTGCCAAATGTATTATGGGGATATTAAACCATCCAAAGGACTTCAACTGGAGAAACGCCCTATAAGTTAACTTTTGGATCCAAGGCAGTCCTTCTTATTGAGATTGAAATAGTAAGCGCCAAGATGCAAGCTTATGAACCTCAAAACAATGAAATTGGTCTTAAGGCAAACCTTAACATCATTGACAAGACAAGAGCACTGACCAAGGCCCACCTCCCTACTTATCAACAGCGTGCTATTCGGTATTATGAAAAACATGTGAAATATAGGTATTTTCGACTAAGATACTTGGTCTGCAGGAAGTTAGAGGCTCTAGGAGCTAAGGAGAGCTAAGGTGAATTGACTCCAATATAGGAATATCTTGTTAGAGTAAGGGAAGTTATCAGAAAAGGGAAATCCTACAAACTTGAGAGGTTAGATGGCTAAATTATTCCCCAAGCTTGGAATGCTGATAATTTGAGGCCCTACTTTACATAAGCAACCTGTTTAGACATAAAGTATGATCGAAGAAGTGAACCCCTATGTTTGATGTGTCATTTTCACTCCATAGATTTGCTAGTAGAGATTCATCAATTTTAAGCTCTCCACAAAACAAAACACCATTAGTGGGTATCAGAGTTTACTCCAATGCGACTGCTCCGATGCTCAAGTTAATGAGGTAGTCAAAGGAGTAAAATCCTAATTAAGAGAAAAGGAGCAAAAAACCTTTACCTAAGGGCTTCATCTTCTATTTATAAAAGGTGAAGGTAGTTTTACCAAGAGTGGGCTTCGCCTAGATCTTAGGCTAATTGGTTTAGGCCTTAGGGCCCGTGGTCTAAAATAGCCATCAACACTTACTTCCCCCTTAAGTCTCTTTGGCGATGTGTTCAACAAGGAGACTAAATGCTAGTATGGGTTCTCAAGGTCCCAAGCTAAGTGGCTACACTATAAGAGAGCATTGTTTAGGCATTTCTGGCCTTAGCCATGATTTAGTAAACAAGAGTCTTAACTTAGGTGGAGTGATGTAGCATGTAAGTTGTCAGATTTTTTGTAGACTTTCATTTCGACGAAGTGATTTAGGTAACTTAAACAAGAGACTCAGCTCTTCCTTAAGCTTAGGTACCCACGAAGGTAAGCTTTAAGAAGAGAAATGGATTTATCCTCGGGCTTATATGCCAACAAAGTTATTTGAAGAAGGTTATCAAATTTTTATCGGGCATGAGTACCACAAGATCATCCTTGCAAATGGGATTTTTCTGAAGCATTAGTGCTATGGGATCATCCATGCAGATTGGATTTTTCCTACGCATGAGTGCCATGAGATTATCCGAAGAAGTGGGTCTACTAGACATTAGCTAATGTATCCTTTCAATGCCTTCAGCAAGATTCTTCTAAGCATTTGACACGTAAGAATTTTCCTTGCTTAGGAAGCCTAAGGATCTAAGCATTTGTTGACTCGAGTCCGTTTTAAACTATCCAGGCTTTATAACTGCAGGGTTTCAATCATCCGAGCTTTATAGCCTTGGTTTTAATTTTGTTGTTTGTAAGTAATTAGACATTGTTGTGCCGTGTTTAGGACCCAGCTCCTTATGATTGCCCCAAACCCCATTTCCTGTAAAGGTTCCTTGACACCTAAAATTGATGTGTCTTTTTTCGTAATAAATGGGTAATTTTAAAAACAAAGTTAAAATTTTTCAAAATTTTATTGAGTAGCCCTCGAACTCACGATATCTGGATTCTTATAAATTTTCCAATAATTTTTCAAAACACTGGGTAGTAACTAAATTAAAATTGATTCACCTAATTAATTCTAATGGAATCACCTTCCTTGGTTTAACTGGGTGGCAGCTCTTAAGTTTTTCAAAAAGTAAAGAATTCAGGTTTTTCTTAAATTTTTTTTAAGGTTTAAACTAAATGGATTTAATCAAGTTAAAGAAAACAAAAAAAAATTGAAAAATGCAAACTCGATAGCTTGACAAATCCATTGGGAGTGTCAAGAGGACTATCCACTTAAACCTTCCAAAATTAGAATTAATTTTCTAAATACCCATGTTAAGTTTTATTTCCTATAAATGAATTCAATTGTATATGGTTATACCAACATTTTCCTACAACCAATATTTAGGGAATATCTTTAGGGAAGAGGTTTTAACTATTACATCACGAATACGTGGTAGATATAATCAAACGCAGGCTGCCTTAGGATCTTAAATAGAGGTGTGCAAATAGGTTAAACGAATCAACTCAACCTTACTCACTTTGGCCCGCTGGTTAAACAAGCTAAAAAAACTTTGGCCCTAACTCATTTAAAAAGTTAGTTAAATAAGTCAGCCCTCAAAATAAAAGCATAAATGTGTTAAACAAACCAATCCAAACTGGCCTATTTGGCACAAGGGTTAAACAAGCTGAGTTAATTTAACCCGATTATAAACAAGCCAAAAAATTTTGGTATAAAACTATTTTAAAAAATGGGTTAAATGGATCGATCCATAAGTCAAAACTCACTTACACAACTCTAATCTTAGATCGGAAGGCCATTCTTAACCTGAGCTTGAGGATCCAACTCTTTAGGATTTTTAAGAGCTTCATTGCGTCATAATTTCCATAATTTCCTCCATACCAATGCATTCATACCACAGGAATAAGTGCAAATCGTTTTTTTTTTTTTTTTTTTTTAAGTATGAGTGCCATAGGATTCTCCGAAGAATTCGGGCAGGAGGGGCTCTCGTCCCATTGTGTTCCGAGAGCTGTAATATATGGGGACAAAATTAACTTTTATTCGAGAGGAAATGGGCCCTTGAAATGAGGTAAAACGGGCTCCTGGACATTGGTTTTCAAAAGATCAAGAGGAAATAAACTAGTGAAATTAATTCCTTCTACAAAGCTGTTGTGCTTTCAGGTGCGTTGGGTTGCGGTACCATCGCTTAGAGCTTTATTGCTCGGCCTGTGTTTTCTTCAGTCCACCACCGTTGTTTTGTCTTATTTAATGCGTGACTGATTGAATCCGAATTTTCTTTGAGATGTGAAGCTTGAGAGCAACAAAATTGTTCTCCCATCATTGTGCCCCTAAAAGAACTAGGCCTAATTTTTTGGGACATGCTGTACCGGATTCACGCATCAAGACACAAGGCTACTTGTAGGCATATAAAGTGCACTGGTTTAACCATTATATTGCAATAATTTCTTGCTGCACAAGTTGTCCTTCTGGAAATTTGTCCTTTTTTTAACTTCAGCATAGCTGTAGTACTCTACTTCAATTCCGGTATAAAATGCTGAAACAGCACTGCCTAATCCTTCCCCTACATTATGAAAATATTCAAAGAAATCGTTTTGTCTTCGACAATTGAGTAAAAGCCCATGAAGATTCATCTACATCATCATTTGAAGCTTCTTCGCCCATTTCGGTAAATAAATCACATTAGCTGGAGTGAAGAGATTTGTATAGACCCCCTTGGTCGAGATTCTAGATAAGGGCATCCTGTCGCTTACTCAGGACAAACAATATGAAGCTATATTAGTAATTTTACTTTCAACTTTAAAACAGAAATTAGAAAATTAGGACTACTTAGCACATGTCACAGATGCTAATATCTGTTGTAGCACAGACTCCATTGAAGGCGACCCCTCATCTATCTTATTTGACTTATCACAAATCCTAAAACCTGTTTTTTAGAACTAAACCATATAGAAGGAAAAAAAGTGGGATGAAAAAACTCTCTTTTATTCTTCTGGACTAAAAGCATCCTCCTTGCACTTAACTATGATCTCATCAAGTAAGTTTCATTCTTTTGATATCCAGACAAAAGGGACACTTGCCTTAAGCACGAAGAATGTCTAGATATTGTGAAATAGCAAACATATAAAATAAAAAGGCTGAATGTTAGAAATTATCGGTTCCATTTCCTCAACAGTACTAAATTCCCTATAGTCTATACTATATTTTGGTATGAAGAATGGCCATAGCCAATAGGTTTTTACACCCTTACGCAAGAGAACATAAGATTTGCAGATTAAGACTTGGGTGAGCATGGAAGTGGCTCAATGTCATCAAGCATGAATGTCGGAAAATCATCGAAAGAAGTATCTAGCACCTCAGGGTTGCCAATGTCATCGGTGATACTACTGCTCTTCAAATCTCCAACCGGGCCGAGTAATGATGGTGCCAAAGGAAACAGCTCTGGACCTCCTAGATCAGAAGCATCTACAGTTTCAAGTACATTAAGGAAGTCCGACTCATCAAACTTGATGAAAAATTCTTGGCTCGGGTTTGGAAACTGAGGGAAGGGAGGTTGTAATTCAAAGTCAGTAGAAAAGTTCTCCAGAGGAGGAAAATCAAGTTGATCTAGACTGCCTCCGGATTCCAGCAAGCTGGAGGGTGCTGAATTCACTAGAGGCGGCATTTTGTTATCGAACTCTCTGGTATAAGACTGCAAGGAAGATTGACCTTTCGGAGCTGGTACTTCCTCTATGGAACTCATGCTAGACCCCTGGAAAGAAAAAAATAAAAAATAAATAAAAAAAGGAAAATCAAATTGCGTTCATTCATAACTCACGAAAACGTTATTGAGAAACGACATTTGAATAGGTTAATTTAATATACCTGCAAGAGAGGCAGATGAAGGGATTCGGGAAGTTTTGCTTTGATGTTCTTAGATTTATGAGAAGAAGATGAAGATGAAGTTGATGCCGATGATTGAAGTAGCCTGGCCAACCTCTTCTGCCTACTACTCCAGAAATTCTTAACATCGTTGTCTGTTCGACCAGGTAGATACGTCGCGATTCTTGCCCACTTATTTCCAAAAGTTGCCTGCAGTTCTATCACTATCCTCTCCTCTTCTGCTGAAAACTTGCATCCACTATGAGCCAAAACAAATAAAAGAAAAATTTAAAAAAGAAAAATCCAACAAATTATGTCACTACCACAACCACATACATAAACATATGTAGAGACTCTCAGTTCCATGTCTCCAACATTATATTTTCCGAGGAATAAGCTTACTTTTTCAAGTTGGGTCTAAGTTTATTGACCCAACGAAGACGACAAGACTTGCCAGTACGTTGCAAGTGGCCTTTGGATCGAATGGAGCTCCAGTCTCTGGGTCCATATTTCTTCACATGATTAATCAAAACTTCATCTTCCTCCTCTTTCCATGGACCTTTCCTAATGTTATCTCTATCTCCTCCTCTCTTACTACCATTACTACTAATATTCCTAATGCCACTCTTCCTTCCTTCCATACTTAAAACTTAAACTAGTTTATCAAGCAATAAATTAGATGATTTGACCTTTACTAGGTTTGTTTAAGGTATACTTGTTTGTTTCCTGAGTTTGCATGCAGGATGATGTGGTTGCGTTCATGGGGAAAGTGACGGTCGAGAAATAACTGTCACTATCCCCACATCCCCTATATTTTCGCTAGACTCCAAAAATTGAATTTCACAACTGATCTTCATTTTAACATAGACACCCACTCTTTGTAAATACTTTTTTTTCGACTCTTCTTTCTTTTTTTTTTTTTTTCCTCTCCTTTTATAAGATGTTTGAGACCTTGGAAATCATAGATTCGTAGCATCTTAATGCCACTGATTTCTCAAACGCGATGTATGATTCCGGGAGAGCCCATCTTTTATTTATAAAAAAAAAAAAATACATTCAAATATATTTCTTTTGAAAATAGAACGTTGTTACACATTTGGTCGCTTTTTTATAAAATATCAAAATGATTTTTATATATTTGGACTATACATTTTATATAACTTAAATTATTTAAAGGTGTAGTACCATAAATACATTATCTCAAAGTTTTGTTTCCCCGTAAAACAAGATTTTTTTTTTTTATCTATTATTAACGAATGCCTACATCCATTCAACAGGTGTTAAAATAGTAAAAAATTTAATTTTTCTTTTTAAGAAAGAATGAGTATACAACCAATGTATTTTCTTATAAGAACTTTGCTTGTTGGCTCGAAAATCTACCATAGTGTGAGAGTTTATTTGTATCTTTTCATAGCATGACTCTATACTATTACAAAATGCTTTTAAAAACAAAAAAAAAAAAAAAAAAAAGATCATCCTTTTACCATCAATAAAAAAGTAAACATCAACATATATCTACATGTATCAACATACAATTGCGTACTTTAGAAAATGCAATACCATTTTCAAGTGAAAGTATGGTTGGCGATATCAACAAATAAGCTGTTTATTTCCTTTTGGAATGTTTTTCAGTAAATGATGTCGCTCAAAGTCAAGACTTACACTCCTGCCCATTTTCGCCAAATAAAGGTTTCGCCTAATTA
This sequence comes from Lumnitzera racemosa, assembly GCA_024138005.1. Lineage (NCBI taxonomy): Eukaryota > Viridiplantae > Streptophyta > Magnoliopsida > Myrtales > Combretaceae > Lumnitzera > Lumnitzera racemosa. The sequence goes on along the minus strand of JAMXBC010000012.1, from coordinate 38,364,489 downwards.
TTATTTCTTTTCTTTTTTAATTTCATATTGGTTACAAACTTTTTCTTTCGATTTTTCACATTTAATATTCTTTTTTTCAAATTTTAAGATAAGAAGCTCAATCATTTAATAACTTAATTTTTTTTTTTTTTCACTTGAAGAATTTTAAATTATTATATATAAAATTCCTCATTCACTATATTCTTCCCCTTTATTATAGACACATGGCAACTTCTTTGATAAAGAAAATTAATGTGATTATCATTTTTTTTTATTTTAACAAATACATTTATAATCCCAGAATTAGGACCCTGGAACTTAATTTACTAACAACAGTCACGTGAAATATAATGGATGGAAACCGGAAAAAGTAGTGGGCATTTTCAATACTCTGTAGGCAAGTAATATGAGAAAATGTAAATGAGTAGCCGGTGTTTGGTCGAAAAACTGCCATTTTTTTCTTTTTTATTTGTAGAAATACTACTCCCAACGGATGAAAAGAAGAAAAAGCTAACGGGAAATATAGAGGGCAGTTTTGGGATTTAAAATAAAATTTATTAAATAATCTTTAAAGACACTAAAAATAGAATGTTTTTATGCGTTTGGTTGCTTTTTATAAAATACCAAAATGATTTTTATGTATTTGGATTAAAAATTTTATATAACTTAAATTATTTAAAGGTGTAGTACCATAACCACATTATTTCAAAGTTCTGTTCCCAAAAAACAAGATTTTTCTTGTATTTATTATTAGCGGATGCCTGCACCCATTCCATAAGTGCTAAAAATCATTAAAAATTTATTTTTAAAATAAGGAAGAATGAGTATATATTTTTATATTTTTAAGCAATACTTGTATTGAGTCTTAAAGGCATTTCTACTTTAATTAGATTTTGTGTAATTTCATTTTTTTTTTTGAGCTACTGTATATCATGTCACATTATCAATTAGTCGTAAACTTATGCAAGTTTTCTACTTTAAGCAATGCGTGTATTGAGTGTTAAAGGCATTTCTACTTTGATTAGTTTTTGTGTTATATCACTATTTTTTTTTTTTCTCTTGAGTTGCTGTATATCATGTCACATTATCAATTAGTCGAAGACTTATGCAAGTTTTCATGATGAATATCGTAGATGCCAACATTTTAGTTACCACAAACCCCTATATTATTTATTCTATTAAAGGAACTTTTTTTTAAGTACTTATAACTAATAATTTAGTATCAATAGCGTCATCATTAAGTTCTTATTAGTAAATGTTTAGGCTCTGCATGTGGAAGGCCTAAAAAACAATATACAGTGAGGGAATGCTGAAGGGTTGTTCGACGTAACCACTTCAATATTTAAGTTAACAGTGTGGTGTTTGAGAGCAGGAAGTAACATAGATAAATATGCAAGTTTGATGTGCAAAATTTAGAGAGCTTTACTGTTGGCTAATGATCCAATATTTATAGTGAAGTGGAGCTAATAATTACGGGACAATTAATGAGAGAGATTTTCTCCCATAAGTATAAGAGAAAAGGGTTGTAGGTCTAACATATCCCACTTATTCTGAACGTAACTATTTATTTGATCATTATCTTATACATTCACATTAGTTGATCGCTATCTTGTGTGTTCCAACCGTTGTAAAGCATACTAAACTTGGTCGATACAGGCCTAAGGCTTAGGCCTACAAAGGGGAACCCTAAGCCATGAGACGTGTCGGATACAGTCGGACTTAAAGGACCCATGTCCCAAGTACCCTGTCAACAAATAGTGTTGTCAAACTTCAGTTAACCCTTTCGATCCAACCTAGGCTAACCCTTTTGGTCCAAACTAACCACTCCACAAAACCGATCTGAGTCACCCATATGATTTTCATCGATAGTAACCTTGGTTAACCAATTGATCCAACCGGTCCAACCCTACTCCTATAAGAACCTATAAGGCTTTTTTAGGCTAAAATATATTATTTTATCTTATATTTTTTAAAAAATACACTAGTTTGCTAAAAATAAATAAATATAGATTAAAGAAAAGAAAAAAAAAAGTAAAAAACTCCCAACTTTCGATTATTAATAAATTCGGTAATTTTTATTACTTTATATAAAAATATAAACTATACTATAATATTTTTATTAACCTTAATTGATCCTCACAATCCTTAAACGCCTCTCATTCTCATGTCAACCTTTCAGTCTAGGCTTAACAACATTGGGTATCAACAAAAAGAATTCAACACATCTCACAAACTTTTCAACTACTGATCATTACTTACAAATCTTTCAAACTATACAATTACTATTTTCTATTATACTACGGTTGCTATTATTTTATTTATCCATTATTTTAGTTACCCAATGTTATTGTTATTTGAAAAATTCATTGCACTTTTTATTTAATCAACATTTACTACTGTAGTAAAGATTTTTATTTATAAAATTTATTATAATTTTGATTTTACTAACATATATTATTACCGTTCTTCTATATTATGAAATTCAATTTTTTTTTCATATTTTTTGTACATACATCGTGAATACGTCATCTACTAGTGTATTTATAATCCCAAAATTAGGATGTTGGAATTAATTTATTAATAATGGTCACATGGAGTATAATGGGTGGAAACTGGAAAAAGTAGTGGGCATTTTGAATAACAGTAACTTTGAAGGCAAGTAATACAAGAATACACAAATGAATAGCTAGTATTTGAATTGAAAAACTACCATTTTTTATAGAAATACTAATTGCAACCAATGAAAAGAAGAAAACGTTACGGGGCAATATAGAGGGTAGTTTTGGGATTGAAAATAAAATTTATTAAGTAATCTTTAAAGACACTAAAATGTGGTCAATGAAACCCTTAGGGCTTAATAATATAAACTAGTAAACGACGCACTTAAATTGTATGTGCATAAAATTAATAAAGTTATACGATATAATCAAATATATTATAATATTAATACAAGATATTAATGGATGAGGAAGAGAGAGAGAGATGTGGTAGTAGGACCGTTGGGGAGAGAGAGAGAGAGAGAGAGAGAATAGTGTAAATGTGACAATAATAGAGAGAGAGATAATAAATGGAAAAAGAAAAAGGAATTATGAGAAAAAGAAAATTTTAAAAGTTGACAAATTTGTTTATAATATAATACATTTATAGTTAATTTACTATTAGGTTCTTTTGTTATATATTATAAGATTAGAGGATTAAATAGTATTTTTAAAGAAAAACACCAATAACGGTTACTTAAGACTCCATTACTTAAACCCCAATTGGTTTTAATAATATTTATATTATTAAAGCAAATGGAGTCTTAAGTAACCATTTTTTTAAATTATATATTTATCCTCTATTTACTAATATTTAACAAAAAAAACTAACCAAAACTATTAAAATTATAATTAATGGATAAATATATTTATTTATTTCTTTTTCTCTCTCTTCATTTCTCTACTTAATTTGTAGTTTGTCTCTCCTACTTTTCTACATCATCCTATTAACTCTCTCTCTCTCTCTCTCTCTCTCTCTCTCTCTCTCTCTCTCTCTCTCTCTCTCTCTCTCTCTCTCTCTCTCTCTCTCTCTCTCTCTCTCCCACACAAAGAGAAAATTCATGCATAAGATCATTATTTTTAAAGTGCATTATAATATCACCTCAGCATAATAATGTTACATTAATGTCACTTATCTAGTTATACCCACAAACATAGCTAGTTTTGTGTATGAAAAAAAAATTGAAAAGGTAAAATCTCTTGATGAAATAAAATCTCATAGAAATATTTTAAAAAACCAATAAACATAGTAATTATCATTTCAAAATTGATTTTTTTTTTTATTTCATTTGTATTCTGCTAGCCAACAATACGATGCAAGAGATAAGAAAAACGTTTTGTACAATTTAATATAATTGTTGAATGAAATTGTATATGCAATTGATTGTTTAAGAAAGGAAAGAAAATATTACATAAACAGCTTCAAAAATGCTTCAAAAAAAAACAAGTATACAACTGGGACAATATATTATAAACATATTTGTCGACTAAAATTTGCTAACCAGTTAGAGTAGCAAGTACCGGTCCATGAAGTCATCATTTACCTAAAAAACAATCAATTTTAGTTTTTGAATTTGTTTTAACTTATAATTTAATGATTAAAAAAATGATGGAAAAACTAACTATTATGTTTATACTCATGGTTTTAATGTCAATATTGAAAAATTATAAAATACACCACCAAATCTATAAGTATAATCATAATAGTTTATCTTTTCATCATTTATTAATCACAAAGGCATCTAAACAAATTATAATATTATTAAATCTAGCTTAATTAATTTCGAAAGATGAAAATTTGGTAAAGAAAATAAAAATCTATCTATTAAAAAACGAGGTTGTCTTTAATTTCCCTATTTGAGAAATAGGATAATCTTCATAGAATAATTCAAAGAAATTCCTCAACTTTATTCAAAATGAGTGAGTGAATCTTATTACAATTTTTTTTTAATATAATAATATTAACTAGAACCCTCTTATTACAATTATGTGGAATCTATTTATACTTTGAAATAAAATCTAATGTAAAACTAATATCTAACTAATTAACTAAGCACTACCAATATCAAACTACTATCAATTAAAGTTATATTTGGTATAAGGAAATGGAATGGAATGGACTATGCTTAAAATTGAAATCATAAATTCATTTCTATGTTTAGAATTATGTATGGAATGAGATGTATATGTAGTAATATTTTTTAAAAATACCATTAATTAGGTTAAAGGTTAAATAAGCGATTTTAATTAATAATCTATATTATTAAAGCTCTAAAGGGGTTATGTAATCACCACCTTCGTAAATTATCTATTTAGCCCTAATTCAATAATATTTAACAAAAATGCCTATACGAAAATAACTTTTTTTTATTATAACTATCTTAAATTATTGATAAATTTGTAAATTTCCTCTTTTCTTTTTCACTTGATTTTTCTCTCCCTCTCACTACTTTTCAACTCCAATTTTTTTCTCCCTCTCTTTCCTCCACTTGTTTTTCTCTTAATATGTTCTCTCACTTCCGCCTATAAAAATAACTACAATTTTAGCATTTACCTTTCCAATTTCCATAACATTCTCTCTCCCACATCCCACATTTTCCTATAAATGTTTTTTTTTCTATTTTGGCTAAATTCCCTATACATTTTTTTTTCGGATGAAAATATTTCTTATACATGTTTATACATCTCATTTTCAATATCCTTTTTCTCTTTTGGTCAAAAAAAAAAAATCCTTTTCCTCTCTCCATTTTATGTAGAGAATATAAATTTATTAAGTACATATTATTGCTTCATTTGAATTTTATTTTATCAAATATAACATGCAAATATATTATTTTCTACAATCATATTTTACAACTATTATGTTTTTTTTTTTGTATAGTTCTATATTTTAATCTTCTACATAATTGATTGTGTAAATATTATGAATAAAAGTTTTATGCATTTGATGTTCATAATGTGAGTGTAGCATCCACTTGTAATTAGTAAAGAGGTAACGAAATTGTGATTCCACCTTCTTAAAGGCAAAATCAAATTCCTCCTTAAAACCAAAACATAATACTATGGAGTCGAGATTCTACCTTCTAAATGTCTTTCCGAACGTGGGGAAAGGGAATAAATGGGAATCACAATTCCACTTTGGTCCATTCCCACACACTGCACATGATATAATATCTAACAAAAGAAAACTAAACAATTAAACTACTTTTTCTAATTCTAATGTTTTACGCCGTAAAATTTGCCTAATCCTTTATAATAACCTTGCCCTTAAGTAAGTATAGAAACATAAAAATACAACCATTACTAAGTAATTTGAAAATAAAATTAAAAATTTATTCTCTATGAAATCTAGTCGCAAACTTGAGTGTAATAGATGGATAAGGTAACAAAGAACTCCTTGAGCTCATTTCCTTCATTGTAGCACTTTAAGTAAAGATTCCCGTGTAATAAATTTGATGCCATAACTATGCCATTTAATAAAGTTAACATACTTGAATCTCATGCGAATCTAAGTTAAAAACTAGCAATTCTCCTTTGTTTCACTAATGACATAAGGTTTTTTTTATTAGCATAACTTCTCCACTATCAAAATTGACAAAATATATTCTACCATATGATTCTTTAGTTTCAACTCTTGTAAGACTGTCAAGATGCAAGTAAACATCAGTTGAATCCAACAAGATGACAATCTCTCCAAGATAAAATAATTCAAACTATGTAGCAATCTTTTTCCATTTGGTTTCATTGATATTTGTAATTGTGGCTTTATGGCAATCATTTGGATTATCAACTGTGGATAAAGCCTTTTAGACTTGGACCCCTCATGCCTGTGCCAACCTAATTAGGCTCATGGTCTAAGCTGTACTTTTCTAGGCTCAACTTCCCCATTTCCATTTTCGAGCTCAATCCAAGCCCATAACATAGTCCACCCAGCTATAATAGTCACCTTCTGCCAAAAGATTGTAGATAAAGCTGAATGACCAAGTCAATAACTATCTCTTACATTCATGAAACATGTCAGACATTATAACTCCACTATAGCTTCTACCCACTAACTCCTCTCCAACTACCAAGTCCACTGTTCTATAAATACAAAATCATCACTACTTGATACTTCATATTGCATTTGAATACTCTTACTCTCTCCCGCACACTAATCCTACTTAAGCATCGAAATAGTCACGCTAGACAACACCCTCACGCCCCTCACTATTCTTTGTCTTATAGGCTCACACAGTTACCTGAAACCCTATCTCAATTAAATCTCTACTAACCAATATCCAGAGACGACATCAACATATTCTTGATATTTTTTTTCTTGAAAAAATATTTCTTATGCATGATAGAGATTATCTTCTTCCCTGGCTATGAATCTATAATTTGCTTCAATGTGTTCTTTATCATAATCTTGCATAACACCCTTAACTTCTTCGATATCATTTTCCACAACGATTTCTTCATAAAATTCTAAAATTGATTGAGTAAAACTCTAAAGTTATGTTATAATGTGCTTCATTTGGTAATTCATGTCATTTCTGATGCCATGCATTTCAACAATCAATCTCTCGATTTTTTACTTATTTCTATCCTCTTATTCTTATAATAAGGATATTCCACAAATATTGTTTATCATAATTGCCATTTGCAAATCTCTCAATAAGAGCACCAAATTTTACATCTCACGTAGCTCTATTAATTTCAAAAAATGAAATTCGGTAAAGAAAATAAAAATTCCTCTATTTGAAAACAAGGTAGTCTCTTAATTCCCCTATTTGAAATTATGAGTAAGCAAACCTTGTCGTATAAGGTACCTACTTGGATCCTATTCCACTGCATAAGTTTGGGTGGATAAAGAGGGTCACAAGATAGTTTCAAGTAGCAATTTCCTAAAATATACTCCTACAGGGTAAGGTGCAAATATAACATTAAAGTACCATGTATATACCTTAGAACCCATACTCTAACATATAGAGGATATAGATTTCATAGTGCCCTTTACTCACCATGTAATAATAATTAAATAATACTAATAAATAAAATTTAATACTATTACATTTTTTTAACCCCAAAGAAAATAACAACAAAAACCTAACCTATAATAAAATCATAAGACTATGCCCTCTTGAATCTACTCTCTTATCCCTCTCTCTTGTTCTTCTTTTTTTTTTTTTTTTGGTACTATTACATTTTTACTCAACACATAGTTTTTGTATACTGTGTATAATAATTTTATGATTTGATAAAAATTTTGTTTTGATAATTTAAAAAAAAAAAGATAAAGAAAGAATTTAGCATGAACCAACCGAATATTGAACATTTCCAATTTGTAAGATTATTCTTTATTTTACCTACCAAAGTTTCGTATTATTACAATTAAATGTGTTATAAATACAAGAACATTTCAAATTATCACTATTTGGTCTGTTAGTGTAATTACTTATTTAATATTAATTATGTGTATGCACAATACTTCAAATAAAGATAAAGTAAAAAAAAATACAAGTTCCACAATATAGGATACAACATGGTTCCAATATGCCAGAAGGTAGGTTTCAAGTATAAAATTTTTGAAACATGTACCTATATGATAAGGTAAATGTATGGTGTCATACCCTATTCACTGTATACCCACTCACCCCTATTTGAGATGAGGACAATCACTATGAAAGAACTTAAAGAAATTCTGGAGTTTTACTAAGCGAATGGATATTGCTATAATCATATGCAACCTATTTACATCATCATATAAAACCTAATATGAAATCAATATCTAATTAATTAACTAAAATCTATAAATATCAAACTACTATCAACTAATATTTAACTAAAGAAAACTAATATTAAACTATTTTTCTTAATTGTAATGTTTTGGGTCGTGACAAGTATATAATAGTATGATAACTAATTTTACCTTGATAAGGGACATATAAAGGATATTAATTAAATCCATGGAATTCACAAAATAGAATGAATTCACCACATAATCCAAAAGTTAGCTCACAAAATATAAAATATATATATATATAATAAGAGGACTTTTAAAATGAATAATTAATAAACTTTAGTTCTTACACTATAACCAAACCATTCAATATAATTCAATAACAAAACAAAGAATTATAAATTTCAGAATGAGGAGCAAAATGTCACATTTTTAGTTTACTCTTTCAGTTGTCACATAATCTAACTTGAAAAAAATGGATAAATATTTAACTTTCTTAAAAAAAATTATGAAAATGTATATATTAGTAATTGGATTTCCTCTTAACCAAAAAATGGACAATTGCATATGTAAATGGTAGGGTTCCATTATATAACTTTCTTTTACCAATTCTAGAGATGCCTTTACACTTAGAGAAAGAAGACAATACACGTGCAACAAAATAATTAATAAACAAATGTTCGTCAATACAAATTATGATGGAGATGAACATCTATAAAAGTTTATTATTTGAATAAAATTATACCAAAATTTTTTTAAATATTAAAATAATTAATGTATAATGTTTAGAGTATAAAAGCTCTCATTATTATTAATTTTTTAGAGATCTCTATTCCTATAACTTAATTATAATTAAAAAAAGGAGTTAAAGTAGTTAAATATATACTAAACAAAATTCGTATTCATTAAAATAATCATCAATTAATCAAATAAAGACTAAATCAAAGCTTACTTTCTTATTTAACAAAATCTATGACATGGATATGAGAGAAATTTTTTAATCTAACATACATCATCTTGATGAATGGAAAGAAAAAGTGCAAATTGAAATCATCAAGTTCATGTTATGAATTATATACATGTATGAATTTCTCGATTTTATAGATTTTACAATGGTGAAGTCCCGAAGTCTAACTGAGATCTTATATCACATTCAATACGTTTTTGTGCTTTTCATAATAAAGACTTACAAGAATGAATAAGAAGATGAAAAAAAAACATATATTTTAGCTAATTTGAAATGGTATGGGAACAAAAGAAAATTGTAAATGTGTTTTAACAAGGGTAGGAGAGGAATATAAATATAAAAAAATGAGGAATTTAATAGCTATTTTTATTATCATTATTACTATATTAATGTGTTTTCTTATAGTTTAGCTACATAAGATATAGGATAAATTGTGGAGAACACCCTTAAAAACTTTTATAATTACGTAGACATCCAAAGTTTTTGAAATTAAGTACTTTCCTTCCTTAAACACATATGAGACCTACAAATTTTGCTTACATGGCAAGATATGTGGTAAGAATCCTAACTTGAAATTTTCACATAAAAAATATTAACTTAAAAACATAAAAAGAAAAATATAAATAAACAATATACGATTAAAACAAGAACAAGAATAAAAAGAATATAAAAGGATAAAATAGACAAAACTATTTTATTCTTTTTCTTGTTTTCATATATTTTAATTATTTTAAAAGAATAAATAAATTAATTTTATTTTTCATATGATAAACAACTTATTATTTTATTCTTGTTAAAAGAATAAAAAGAATAATATTGCTTATTGGATTTAACTATCCATTTATAGTATCCATGACTTAATTCTGTATGGATATAAAAGGTTTAAATTAAATTTAAATGATTTAACTAGATTCCAATATTAATATCAAAAAACCTCTAATGTTTTCGAGGCAAAGAAGGAAGTTGTTTAGGTCATCTTTTCATGAATATTACTTCCTTATTCAAAATCTTCTTGGTGCCATTATAAATAAATGAATAAATAAATAAGCATAAAGTTAACAGTATGCATATCAAAAATTCATGTTAAAAATTTTTATGAAAAAAGTCTTCAATTTTTATAGTTGCATGCAAGTTGTTAAAGCTAATACTATTTGACGTAATATGATAACATGTATACCGATGCAATACAATTAAAAATATGATTATATATTAAAAAAATCACACAGCATTTAATATGAAAATTTGGTTAGACATGAATAAATACAACTATTGTAATATGAATAAATATAATGATATATATAATATTTTTTATCTTTATTATTTTAAGTTAATATTTTTTATGCAGAAACTCTAACTTAATGTTCTTACCACATGTACTATTGCCATATAAGTAAAATCCGTAGTCTTGTATGTGCTTGAGGGGGAAAAGTGCTCAGTTTTAAAAAGCTAGAGTGTTTATACAATTAAAAAAGTTTTTAAGGGTGATCTCCGCCTATGATATATTAATGTACATTACTATAGTTTGAATATACAAGGGTCTATTTTGGAATATTTTATTCCAGAGTAAGAAATTACTTAAAATTCCTTAAATAAGCATAAAGGGAAGAAAAAAAAGATAAGTACCAATAGTGATGAGCAAGTAAAGGATAGATAAGGTATTTAAGTCTTGCCCAGACCCTATTCTATAGGTACAAGTTTCTAAGTTTTTATACCTAAAACCTAATTGCAGAACCTTGAAACCATCCTATACCTTATACCCTATAGATTCTACAAAGTATAGAATACTATGTGAAACCTATAATTTTTTTCTTTTTCTTCCTTCAAAACTTTGCATTTGATGCATAATCAATATCAAAGGTATAATTGTACTATCAATAAACTAGCCAATAATAATTTATATATGTAATACATCTTGAGTTGAGGTAATATAAAACTTTGATAGGCAAAATAGATCATATTTCTATAGTTGGAAATGTTGAAACCCCTGATTAGGTCATGCTTAAATTTCTTTCATCGTTTCTTTTTAAATTATCAAAATAAAATTTTTATCTAACCATAAGATTATTACATGCAAAATACAAAAACTACGAGCAGGTAATTCCAATATAATATATTGAATAATAAGTTAATAAGTAAGCAAGTCCTTATTAGACTAGAGTTAATAAAAAAGGAATGAGAATGCAAAAGAAATACCATAATAAAAGAAGAGAGAGATTTTTAATCGAAAAATAAAAGGAAAAGAAGAAGAAGAAAAAGAGGAGGATTGGATAGTAAACATAAATTGCGTATAGTCTTAGTATTTTATAATGAGTTGGATTTTTATTGTTATTTTCTTTAAGACTAAAGTAGGAAAAGTAATAGTATTAATTTTTTTTATTTACTAATATTACTTAATTATCATTATAAAGTAAGTAAGTATCATAGAACTTGTACCATATATAAGTTAGAGTATAAGTTTTAAGGTATGACAGAGTATCTTAATTTCATGCCCATAGCACACCATGTGAGAGCAAGATCTAAGAAATTACTATTCGGAACTTACCCCATTATCCTTATTACTTACCCGGAACCTACTCTATATAATAGGTCTAGGTAGGTAGTTACCCGATACAACAGGTTTGCCCACTCAACAGTAGATGCCGAACAACTTAGGATCAAAATAAGGAATATCATATATAGAAATAAAGATAAGTAACTTTATATAGTAGACTTTATGCAATTCTTTAATCAAGATTAGGTAACTTTATCTTGTAACAAAATAAAATAGAAGTTTAAATAGTGATATAAATGAAATTTTTCACTTTATTAGGATATGGAGTCAAAAAGGGACGTATTCTCTAAATAATATAAATATAGATATAAATAGATATGTGATGTACGGACATATGATATTCTAGTATAACAAATATTAAGCAATAACCCACTTCATAAAGAAATTTACTAAAACATTCATATTAACCACCTTATCTTATGTCTTTACAATAAGCAATGTGGCAATTAATAAAAAAAAAAAAGGAGATATTATAGAAAAAAAAACCTTAAAATAAAACCCTCATTAACTACCTTATACTATATTTAACACAATATATTCATTTTTAATTCTTCACTAACAAATTTATTGAAATGGATATCTATTTACTTAATATGATACCCGCAATGCTTGTATTTAAAAAGTTAAAAAAAATAATTTCTTAAAAGAATTTTTAATTTTTTGCCAACAAATTATAAAATTTTAAATTTCATAATTAATTTTTAGAAATTTGTGGAATTTGTCAATTGGATAAATTTTTTTAATTTTAGTAGTGAAGTGTTAAAACTTTTTCAAACTATAAATTTAATGATGAAATATATAAATTATAAATATGTATAGTTGAAGAAGACATGTAATCATGAATATGGGTAAAACATTATTATAGATAAATTTACTAAAATATCCTTACTAACCACTTTTATCTTCTAATTATACGAAAAGTGCCATGGTAGTTACTAAATTTAATAAAAGATTTAAAATAGCAAATTATTAGTTATAGGTAGTTAAAAAAAGACCTTCCCTTTAATATAATATATATTCACTTTCCAATAAAAAGAAATTGCTAAGCTATATTTATGAAAAATGCTATAAATCATTGGTAATGTCGAAGAAAATAATTTCAATAAATTATCAACCCTTGATGGTCTTGTTAATGGAGACTCGTCCAAAAAGAAAGATATGTTGATTCTCTACCAAGGTGATTTCATTTTGCTTCAAACATAAAACACCTAAGTCAAAGTTAATAAAGTAATTTATTGAAGTTGTAAAAATTCTTTTAGATCATGTCGATAAAAACTGCATTCTAATAAAAATTTTCTAAATCTATTAACCTTCAAGCAATTCTAAATTCATTGTAAAGTGTATTCTATAAAATAGATGTCTAATTTAAAATTCCGATAATATTTTTCTAAAACACTTACTTTACATATACATTAAATAGATTAAGTTTATTTTACAAATAGAGTATATATATTTTTATTAGTATTATATATTTTACAATATTTTAATACATGATCTATTTTCCTAATACTATTTATTCTCATTTTAATTAATTCTTTATTTTTCTATTTTAATTGTAGACACACCTTATATTCTAAAAAATTCTAAAATAATCCAAACCCTACCTAAAATCTATTTAATTTCCTTTTTTCCTTTACTACCGCTACTCTCATTTTCTCTCTCGGCTCTCTCTCTCTATTCCCCTTATCCTCTCATTTAATTCTCACCAGACCCCACTTCTCTCTCTCAATCATTTATCGCTTACCATCTCCCTTGACTCCCTTAACGAACCGCACACTCTCCAATCGCACTTGCCCCCACCCTATCAATTCTTCCTTTCCTACATTAGAGTCCCAAAGCCAATTCTCCTTGCTGTGTATTGCATTTATCTCCATTTCTACGCATTCCAAGCCATTCCATAATTATTTTTTGTTAATTATTTGAGTATATTATTAAACAAAATGTAATTTTTGTATTTTTTGTTTCTAGTAAGTTCATATTCAGCGTCGATTCTATGTTTATCCAGTGTTCACATCTCAGCTTTATTTCACGAGTCAACTTGGTTCCGTTTTTAAGTATCGTATACGTAGTATACTATTTTTATTTTTCCTATATTATTGTGAAAAGTAGTTGTTTTGTTATTACTTGATTTCTATTGTAAATCGATTTAATTGACATAATTGTGATATTATTTTATTTGAAGTTGCTATTATAAATTATTAAGTTGCTATTATAAATTGTGTTATAATATCGAATTATGTGTATTTATGGCATTAGATTTCTATTTCCTATTATATTTGGTGTTGAGTTCCTATTTTGTATCCGAATATAGAGTTACTTTAGTGCTCATATCATATAGATAAGATTTCAAGTGTCAATTTGGTTTAAGATAATACTATTTTACTATAGTTATGCCTTGATTATTAATATTGATAATATTATAATTTAAATATTTCTATTACAATTATTATTATGATTATATAGTATATGATATTAATTGTAAAGTATATTTATTTTGAATTCTGATTATTAATATGTCTTTCTTTACGTATTTCTATGAACTATAATATCGTTAGATTAAATACATGTTCTTTTAGTATACTGATTAGTAAAATTATCTATTTTGACACCCTAATTATATGTTCACCTTATATTTTTCCTTATATATATATTGTAACTTACAATTTGAGTAATTAAATAATATTATATAAATATATTAACTTTTTGCTCTATCGTATTATGTATTTATATTATCTCCAATTTCTATTATCAATTTATAAAAATATTAATTAATTTTATTCAAAACCTTTGAGTTAATAAGTTAGGGTATTACCAAGTAATAGATGAATAAATTTACAAGTAACTTTTACGTAAAACTTAATTATCGAGTATCTGAAGGTTAATGTATATGCTTGTTTTCAATTAAATTCATGGTGGTTGTTAGATTTCTTCCTTATTGAGGTTTAAGCTATTAATTCGAGATTTGAGAGTTGAAGTTCTTTTAGCTGTTGTGGAGCAATTCCAAGTACATTATTAGGACTTAGAAAAAAAAAACGGATTGATTTATCTATGACCTAATTGGCCTTAATTGTTGGTTGTGCTTCACCCGCTCGCTTTAGGAGCTTACAATAGCAAATCCCTAGAAGAGCAATTGCTAATCATATGTGAGGATTCTCTAGTAAACTCATATATAGAATGACGCAACTAGAATTTTATGTTTCCGGTATCTGGACTCTGGGTATAAAAGACTTAAAGGAACACCTATATTATAATTACCTATGTATGTAAACAAAGATCATAGTGTCGTAGGGTTGTAAGTACTCCTTTAATAATTGCTGGCCTAAATTAAAGATAATTAAACTATTATTTGTTTATATATTGTTACAATTGCATTATGTGCATATATATGTTTTGGACTTGGCATTCATATATGTTTGTACACTCGTACTAGGCTTTGACTCATTCCTTTATTTTTACAAGTAAAAGTTGATTTGACATATTACTATATGTTGTAGAAGAACAAGATGTAATCATTTAGTATATTTGTAGCTGAAGTAACTCGCCTATAAGTTTCTTAGATTGATATATTTAGAGAATTGTTATTTTATACTTGATAAGTAATTATTACAAGTGATTTTAAAGATCATAGTCGATTTTAGAGTCTTAACATGTTCATGATTGGCAAGGATACGTAACAGGTTATGATGCCCTCTAATTCTAGGGTATTACAAAACATGTATGTTGATCCTATAAACCTATGAATTTTTCAACTAAAACTCGAAACAAAGCATAAGCATTTTTTGATATTCCTTAGAGTCGACTAATATAAATTAAATTGGAAATGATAATTTGAACTCATAACCACAAACGAATGCTAAAACCCTATATATAGAATTGAAAACCCTAACCCTAATTTATAATACTCTAAATGTAGCCCTAAATTTAGTTAAAACCCAAATTTACTCAAAACCCTAAAATTACTTGAAACTACGTAAACCAACATCTAAGAATTTAAAACAAATTAATAAACAATGCACCTAACTACACCAAATTAACGTTGTCCTACATTAAATAATTTAAGATAATGAAAACCCTAAATATTACATCGATACTTATATAATGCATTTGGCATTCATGGTATATCATGAAATGATGGTAATTAACTAATAAAATCCATGTAATTGCTTAGTGTTAATTGAAGTATACCAACCACAACTTAAGCTATTAAGGGCACCATGTACATGAGCATATGTACAAGTATACTACAAAGATGCACCTCTTTTTATTCAAATTTTCTACACAAAGGTGATTGGATATCCACCTTTTTCAATGACCAAGGATTTCCAAAATAAGGAAATTTATCTTATAACCATGGAGCTTTAGGAAATGTGCTTAGAAGGATAGACCAAATAGGAGAGGCTATAGAGTGTAGACTTAGAGAAAGGTCAAATCACATCATACTACCTTACTTTTCCCCCAAGTTAGCAAAAAATCCTTGCACCAACACCCGATTACACCTTATTGTTCAAATCCTCAAACAACACAAATCTCTCCCCAAGTTTTCCCCTTCAAACCGACGATCTTGTTCCCCCTTAAATTGACGCTCCTGTTCCCCCCTCTACACTCCACTTATCATTTCATCTTACAAATATCAAAACATAAGTTCACCCCTTATCAAACCCTACCCCTAAACCAAATGTACATACATACACCCCCACCTACTTTTCTTTCATTTTCCATCTCTTTCATTGCTTAAAACTTCTTCTAAATCCCCCACACAAACCCTAACCAAAACCACTACCACGTAACCCCTGTAGCCACCCCTTAACTTTCCCCCTCTCAACCTCCACTTATCCTCCATGCAAGCTACCACAACTAACCCCAACTTTAACCACCTAAGAGCTCCACTAAAGGGAAGACTCAAGTAAAGACTCAATCTACCACTAAGAGCCACCTAAAGGAAACCAAAGAGAATACCTACACTTAGTGATGAAGTTCTTCCTTTATCTTTTTCTTGGATTTTTCTTCCTTAGTGTAGTAAAATGTAATGACTAGATCAACCATTGTATTTAGAAGTTTTCTTTATGAAAAATCTTATTAGTGTTCTAGCTTAAGCATGTAAGTTTTAGGTTAAGGTATAATCTTAGAAAATCTCTTGTAAAATATATATGTGATGTATAATGGTGTTTTTTTCAAGATTTTGCAAAAAGACAAGTAGAGATTCTTTGTTCCCTCAAGTAAGTCGAATCACATAACCTTATTCCTAAGGTTTCCACAACTATTCTCTTGAAATCCTACCTTGGAAATATTACTAAATATTCACTAGATAGCTAAAAGAGAAAATATTAAGAGAGCCAAAAATTTGTCTTCAAAACACTTCTCTTAGAAGCTATGACAAGTTGAATGGAAGCCAGCCACATCTTTTCCTTTTTCTAAAATGATAATCTATGAAAGATAATAGTGGTTTAGAACTTATTTAAGTAGGATAACTACTGGAATAAAGTCCTAAATGAAAAATCGAGTCAAAATCATGAATCAGACCTAAAAATAACCCAAGCTACCAACAAACACCTTGACTGAAATGGAAATATAACGTAAAACCCCTATTAAAAATATGTTAGGTTTGGGGCCTAAACAAATAAATCAAGTTTGAGTATTAGGCCTTAAATAGCTAAAACAAGCTAAAAACTATAAGTCAAGCCAAAACTAATAAAAAGAGCCCAATATCAAAACATGACCACCATATAAGCTAAAATAAAAAGCCTATGCAAAGGCTCATTAAGATTCCCCAAAGGCCCACAAAAGAGTTTAGTAAAGCCCAAACAATAATAAGGCCTTAAACAATAACTTAAGTTCTCTAGTTGAAACTTGAATTAAAGAATTAGATGGACCAAAAAATGAGCATGCAAGTCCTACTTTTAAAAATTGACCCCGCCATGAGAAATTACATCTCAAAATAATAGAAATCAACTATAAGAATGCGAAAATTGAAGTTAAAATGAAGAAGATACAATAAAAACAAGTTTAAGACTCACTCGACAAGTAGAGAGAATTAGAGTAAATGGCTCAATAGTTGATTCTATACTTATTAGCCTTTTTATTTCCCTACTATCAAGTTATCAAGATCCCACCATAGACCTTCTTGTAGATTATTATAACCATAAATGACATGGCAGAATGAGTATCTCCATAGGGATTCAGGAAAATTGCATGTGATTGAGTTTACTTACTTTATTTGCATGAAAATATGATAAAATAAGATAATACCTTGTGTATGTGTATATGTATCCTATATCCTGATTCTATAAGTATCTAATATATATATATTGCTTTGCCACACAAATGACCTAACTCAATTACGCTCGGCCTTATAAGTAAAAAATGACATGCATAGTATGAAAGGCATCATACTATATTGGCCATCACATCACATGTGAGATGGAGGGGTCTTGCAAGGATTAATTTATTTTATTATGATATATGAGTTTTCACACAGTGCACATGTACAATATAGCTCCACTCTCGCCTGTAGGATCACTAAGCACTAAAGACACCAACTACTTGGCTAAAGGCCATATCCTAGAGACCCATACATAGGGATAACTAAATTGCGTATGCTATTCGCATTCACATCCCTAATTATAGAATTTAGGACTCGAGAAAAATGAGGTACCATGTGAGAAAAGAACAAGAGTAAAAGTAAAAATATTATGAGACATAGAGGCTAAAGGCAAGCAAAACATGGATCTAAAGATACAATTAACTCCATCCCTATCTTCAAAGGCATCACCCAGAGCTATATGTAGTTACTGGTTCAACTGTATGCGTATTATTTGAGAATATAGTTATTCGCATTGTATATGCCTATTTAGTATAACTTATCCGCCTAATTAGTTAATGATATGGTATGAAAGGTATACACTAAGCAAGATGTAATTTCCACTCCCATATTCTTTTGATGCACATGCATATTTTGTTAGTTCCGGGCTGAGCCATGCCGGAGGTCATTTATGATGTACAGGAGCTTGTAGAAAGATACAAGCGCTACGAGGACTTAGTTATTAGTTTGATAGACTCCCTTTATTTTGTTGCATTATTAATAGCCTAGAGAGTACTGTATTTTTATTTTGATTATGCCCATATCTACTCCATTTTGAGAAGCCCATACCCCCTTATCCTTTATGATCTAGATATGAATGAACGCTAAATAAATCATTTGTTATGTTATTATTTAAGCTAGCACACCTAGACTGTTGCTCGAGTACTTAGAGTTCACCTTATTTGTTGTTTCAAAGGTTCTTAATTAACAAGAGACTTAATCTCAAGTCTTTGTACAATATACAGTAATCTACCACGATCAGGGTATCCTTCGAGGCATAACAGATCCTATTGTGTCGTCAGTAGCCTTAATCTTATGGTAGAGTGATGATATTATGATGGATGCAGTGTAAACTGATAGGATTGTTATTAACACAAGGTTTAAGGAATGGATGAGTGACCAAAATATTCAAATTTCCTTTTGTTATGCCAATTTGGATTTCAGGGGTATATTGAAACTATGGGATCAATTTAGAACTATGGTGACTAATATGATATTACCATCGATGAACATTAGAGATTTGAATGAAATAAAGTGTAATAAAATAAAAAGTGGTGGAAGACTAAAACCGCAAAGGTAGATTATCAATTTTAGGGGAAAATGCAAATAACCCCCTTGAACTTTTACTTAGGTGTGCATTGACCTCTTGAGCTTTTAAAATGTGGTTTTTGACCCATTAAATTTTGATAAATTAGCAAACAATCCCCATAAGTTGAGAATAACCCCCCTTAAATTTTAATTTTGATACGCAAATACCTCCTAAACTTATCAAATTGTGCTTTAAGACCCCCTAAACTTTAACCATAGTACAACCTTTTCTAACTAAAAAAGGAAATATCCTTTATGTTGCTAATTTATCAAAGTTTAAAAGGTTAATCCACACCTAAACCAAAGTTTAGAAAGGTGATTTGCAATTTCCCCTCAATTTTATCCAATGATCTCGGACTATGAACTGATTGATGTTGGATTTTTGGGACAAAAATATACATGGTCCAATTGACATTTTAATGGAGTATGGGTAAAGAAATGACTTGATAAAGGGTTAGTTAACTCAGCCTGTTTGAAGTGTTTTCTACAAATGTAAGTAATCAACTAACATATGGTTCTAACAATTCTCCCTTAATGGTAGCTCTAAGAGTAGAGGAGAATAAGGCCCAAGATTGTTCTGATTTGAATAGGGATGGTTAAGAATTGAGGGATATAAGGAGGTTGTTCAATAAGCTTAGGACAGGGATTCTTGTCAACCTAATATAATGGGCTTAATGAGCAAGCTTTAAGCATGCAAATTGGGCTTATTGCAATGGAAAAAGTATGTAATGCGAAATTATGAAAAAGAAATTGATGATTTGCATTGCTAATTGGCTTCACTTTAGTAACAAGATATCTTTGATGCTTTATTATAGGAGATGTTTTTACAACAACAGTTGGCATTTGCTTAGTAATAGGAGGAATTTTTTTTGTATCAAAGGTCTCATATAAATTTGTTGCAATATGGGGATATAAATACCATGTTTTTTTTTCACAATATTACGCTCAATGATGAATTGCCGACCATTGGTCCTATTACTCACACACAGCTCTAAGGACTCCAATCCCTCACTCGAAAAATCCTCTCTCAATAACCTACTAATGATGAGAAACTTTACACCGAAGGAATGTAAATGAACTCCGTAAGCTCCCTAGATTGTTATACGTTGATCTATACCCTCGATAGTAATGTTATCAACCATTCCCTTACCAAGAACCCTATGCCGAGTAATCCAACCAAATACTGCCAAAAGATTCTTACCAAGTGATGAAAGACTCACTTGCTAGCCGAGTAGTTTTCTCTCGACATGCTACCATTTCTCTCATCCCAACCCCCTTATCGCCGTAACATCTTGATCTCTCTCGCCTACTGTATTTAGGGAATCTTCGCATGAGACCAATGTTACACTGCCACCAACCCACCTCATCTAACATTATACTACCTTTATATTTTTGTCTTTTGTCATTTTTGTCCTTTTTATCATTTTTCTTATGTACTAGGAATCCCCTTTTTGTATATACCTTTTTATAATTTCTTTATTTATAATGTTACCCTAGGGACTTACTATAAATAGTCTATTTCTCTTGTAAGCCGCAAATAACTTACAATAAAGATTGAATATTCTGTTCTTATGAGACAACCCTCTCCAAGTCTGTGTTTCATACACTCTTATCTAATTTTGCCGAGTAACTAAGGATTGGTGGTGAGTGGACTTTGATATCAACTTATGCGTCATATCAAGTGAGGTGTTAAGTCGTGTTGTGTTTGTTAATGAGTCACATCCTCCGAGCAGCTCCACTTCAACTACTCTTATTCGCTTATAAACCATTTCCCTCTAATTTTTTCGATATTTCGGAGGAACCATTTTAGTTTAGATTTGTCACGGTAAGTTATAATGATAATTAAGCTCTTAGGCACACCACTCAATAAACGGGTGAAAATAAGGCTTATAAAATTGAAGATTAGTGCAATTGCTGAAGGCATGATAAGGCTTTGCTAGTAAAAGCTTTTCTAACTTTTACACCTCAAATCAGCCAAATACATCTAAAGAAGTGTTAGATCAGATTGATTATGTTATTACTGATGAGTATAATATGTGTTTGATGAGACCCCTTAAGAAGGATGAAGTCAAGGAAGTGATGTTTCAACTTAAAGCCTCAAAGCTCTGAGTCCATACAAGTCCAACATCATCTTTTATCAATCACATTGGAGCTACATGGTCCTTACAACTATAAGGTTTTTAATAACTATATGCAGCAAGGTACTCTTCTTACTCTCTTTGATGAAACCAATATTGTTATTATTCCTAAAATTGCATGTCTTGAAGAGATTTCTCGATCCCATCTAATAAGTCTTTATATTTTTTTCTGTGAAGTTATTTCAAAAGAATTAACCAATTGGTCGTAACTTGATAACTCTTATTTTAAATACATTTCACATAGTGATTTTATAGTATTTCCCTTACATCTTTGGGTTTTTTTTTAAGAAATTGATACTTAATTGAGTAAAATTTTGATTTCAAGGTTTGAACACATTCTTGGATTGAAAATGAAGAAAAGGAATCAAGTTTCACTCAATTTGAAGTTCAAATGAATGAGTTTTGAAGTTTTGAAGTTACATAAACAATAAGAATTTTGGTCAAAAAGTTACACAGTCTGGGACACAACTGTGTCCCCAGGCTATATCCATCTAAGAAGATTTTTTGTCTAAGGTTAGAAAGTTACATAACCTGGGGATACAACTGTATCCCAAGTTATGTCTAGTAACAAAAAAAGAAACTTCACAATACATTATAAAAGGACTTATGAGGATTTTGTACATAATTTTGGACATTCAAAAGAGAAGAGACTTGAAGAGAAGGAGGAGAATAAGGCGAAAGCAACACTCAACTTCAAGATTGAAGAGATTTTTCATCAACAAAAGGGGTTTTTTCATATTTTATTTCTTGATTTTGTTGCAATTCGTTTTTAGTTTTATTATAATAGCTTAAGATTTTTGTATTTAGGATTGTGGAACCTAGGGTTTCATGTGACTATTAGATTTATTGATAATTTTCAATAAAAGTTTCTATCTTTTCTTAATTCAATTATGTTATTTAATTGTTAATAGATATTTATAAGGTATCAATCTATGATATTATGCATGATGATTGAAAAATCACATGTGTAATAATATCTTGACATAATTGGAGAGAATTACATATGTACTTAAAGATAAGATACATGTTTCTTCCGAAAAGTTGTTCTTTTGTATGGGAATTCATTATACATTAATGTAATTCTAAATTATATTACTAAGTGAAGAGATTCCGGTAAATAATTTAGGATTAGGATTGATATGCTTAAGAAAGGTGTTAACTTTAATTGTAAATTCCCCCGATCAAGAATAATAGAGATTGAATTAGATACATTTTAAGCAGTCACATGTTAAATACTAGGGGAAATAATTCCTAAATACATTATTTGTCTTCTTGAAGTCGTTCTTAATTTTATCGCTTTCTAAATTGCTTAATGAAGTCTCATAATTAGGTTAGTTTGTTAATTTTAGTATTTTTAATTCATTCAACTCATCATAATTTTTCGGTTAGATAATAAAGCTAAGGTTAATATTAGTACTTGAGGTATCTGAGGGATCGACTCAGACTCATATCCACTATATTAAAACTGATAGATATACATACCTTATATCATAACCTCTTCTAGATATTGTAATATCTCCTTTCTAGAGTGCTTTTATTCCTCATCATCTTATCTAAGATAATATCACATTGGCTCATGGTGTATTCCACTATCTAAAATTATGTAAGAGAAAGAAAAACACCTTTGTTTGGTCAAATTAGATATGACAAAGGTACATGATAGAATTGAGTGGCTGTTTCTAAAGGCAATTATGAGTAAGATAGGATTATCTAAATGAATTAACCGAATTAGGTCTTATGTTTCGCCGGTGTCATACAACTTGATGCTTAATAGAAAACGTATGGAACATTTCTAACCTACCAGAGGAATTAGGAAAG
This sequence comes from Lumnitzera racemosa, assembly GCA_024138005.1. Taxonomy (NCBI): domain Eukaryota; kingdom Viridiplantae; phylum Streptophyta; class Magnoliopsida; order Myrtales; family Combretaceae; genus Lumnitzera; species Lumnitzera racemosa. The sequence goes on along the minus strand of JAMXBC010000012.1, from coordinate 38,341,111 downwards.
GAGGTCCTTCATCTCCTTGCCTTTCTATATTGGTTGTTGATTGTCTTTCATTAATGATTCACAAAGCTAATACTTGCAGTTTTTGAAAAGGGCTAAGGATTACAGAATCTAGCCTCCTGCTAACTCACCTGTTTTTTGTTGATGATTCTTTGTTCTTCTTAGAGGCAAGTAAATAGGTTAAAACACATTCTTTACAGTTATTACCAAGCATTTGGGTAATAGGTGAATTTCCATAAGAGTTCCATGGTTTTTAACAACTCTAATCCTAACAATATCATTAAAAAGTATGCCCATGTATTGCATATTGATATTCAAAATAGTCCAAGAACTTATTTAGGTTTTCTTATGTCTTGGGGAAGATCTAAATGCCGAGCTTCGACTTTTGTAAAGGAGCATATTATTAATAAGCTTCAAGGTTGGAAAAAGAGACTCTTGTCTATTGGAAGAAGGAGAGTAATTATTAAGTTTATCACATTTGTCATTCTCATTTATTCTATGAGCATTTTTTTATTCCATAAGAAGTGGTATGGAGAGGTTAGTAGTTTGATTGCAAATTTCTGGTGATGGGAAAATGAGCACAAGAATAAAATATACTAGAAGAAATAGAGGGACTTATCCAAAGCTGAGAATAAGGGTGGTCTTCATTTCAGGGATCTAAAAGCCTTCAATCTAGCTTTGCTAGGAAAGTTGCTTTGGAGATATTGCAAAGTCCAAATACACCATGGGTTAAGCTTTTAAAGAGCATTTATTTTCCTCATTAAGATATCATGAGTGCTTCAAGGGAAAGTAGTGCTTCTTGAGGGTGGCGAAGTATCTTGCAAGGTAAGGATGTAATAGCAAATGAGTTAATTTAGAAAGTTGGTGATGGGAGATTAACATCTATGTGGAGGGATCCTTGGGTTCATGCCTTACGTGGGTTTAAGCACCCTCCTAGAAATGTTGGGGCTAAGTTGCATTAAGACCTAATGGATATGGAGAATAATAATTGGAAATTGAGGCTAGTAGAGGATTTATTGATAGCTGAAGAAAAAGGTTATTTTGCATACCCTTATTCCTCATTTGCCTTTGGATGATAAACTTATCTAGTCAAGTAAAAGATCAAGAACTTATTCTATCAAGAATAGTTATCATAGGATAGTAATGGCCAAGGAGAGTATAAATGATCCCTACGATTCCTCTTCTTATGATGTTCAACATAAAATGTAGAGAATTTTTTAGCAATTGTACTGTCAACCTAAACACAAACATCATTTACAACGTTTGTGTTTGAATGCTTTAGCTACTAACCACAATTTGTTTTGTAAGAAAATCATTTCAAACTGATTTCTTTTTATTTTTTTTTTTGTGCATCTTAGTTGAGTCACAAAACACCTCTCTTCTCAATGTGAATGGGTTCATGTTGTAAGGTTTTAAGTTTTACATCTTAAAATTATAGTTTTCCCCTTAGTCACAATAGATATTTAAATGGAAGGTGTCATGCAATTGCAAGGACTATCTAATGTAAAGGCAAAAGATTTCTTATCTTGGCCAATTATAGTTCCTTAGCATTTATGGATACACCACAATCGATGTATCTTTGATAAGATATAATCAAATCCAAGTGCTGTTGTTACAGATATCCAAAATGAACTATGGATGTTGAAGACTGAATATAGTTCATATCACTAACATTACAACAATTGCACATCCTCAATATTCTAACAAAACTAGAGATGCTACTAGATGGATAGCCCTTGATCCTAGTGCTTTTAAAATAAAATTGTGATACTTCAATTAACATAAATGACAAATGAGGAGTTTATGCAAAGTGTGTAGGGATTTTACAAGAAGCAACAGCTTTAGCAGTCAATGCTTTATGATGCCGAAGTTAATTAAGCTTACATAATATAGGAAGAATTTAAAATAGCCCACGCTAGAAGACGGATAAATGTGATGGTGGAAACCCATTCTTCACATATTACAAAATCAAAGTCTTACATCTTGGAAAATAGCAACTATCATTCAATATATTGTGTACCTAAAGTTTTTATTTCTTATTTGTTCAATTTCTTTTATTTATCATGAACCAAAAGTGAATGCACATTAAGTTGCCACTTAAGCTAAACATGAATAAGCTATAGCTTTTAGGTTAGCCAATCCACATCCCACTTATCTCCTTTAATACATGTGGACTCTATCTCTAGACCTCTAGATGTATAATTTTTGTGTCTTAAGTGAAGCTTCAAGGTGACCAAAAATAAATAAATAAATAAAGTTATTTTGAGAAATTCCAACCATGATAAGCTATAATTATTTTTAAAAAATACACTAGGCGATTGCATAAATATTAAGAAAAAACTAAAATAAATTGAAAATGTGTATGTTGGAATTTTTTTTTAAGAGAAAGTTTGTTAAAGTATATATAGATATATAAGATAAATTTATCTTAAATAAAAAAAATTAAGTGATTTTTAAAAATTGCATTTTGTTTTTAGATTTTTTTAATAGAAAATTTTGTGAAAGTGTATTGCTATGAATCTTTTTTAATGTCATTTTGAGAAACTCTAGCCATAATAAGTTGTAAACATCAAATAACATATATTAAGTGGTTATGTAAACATTGAGAAAATTAAAGCAAAAGAAATTGAAAATGTGCATACTTTGTGGAATTTTTTTAATAAGAGAAAAATTTTTGAATTTATACATAGATATATATATATAAGATAAATTTCTCTAAAATAAAGAAACAAAACTATACTCATTTTCTATATGTAATTTTATAGTTTCACCCCACTATTACATTGTGCCCACTAAACAATTGATATGTTTTTTTTTATATGAAACTTTAGATGTAATAATATAAAAATAAATAAAAAGCAATTCAACTTTTAGTTACTTTTCATGATGGCCATTCATGAGGTATACATATTGTTTCTCTTTTGCTAAAAATTTAAAAATAAAAGCAAACAATTTAATTCATGGAGTAAGCTTTCACAATATTTTAAATAACAAATAATTGTAATGCGAAGGGAAAAAAAGGTACGTGTATTTTTAATTTCAATTGAAAAGTTGTAATAACTAATTTTCTTTTGAGTTCTCAAGAAACACATCAGTTCTTTCTCATCATCTTATTTCTCGACAGTAATCCCCTCATCTTCAGGTTCCTCATCAATACTTTCTACCTCTAACTTCGGGACATCTCCCTTGATAATCATAATCCTTCGGTTTGGGTACTGAGTAGCCATATGTCCAAACCCTTGGTATTTGAAGCACTTGATTCGACACGTCTTCCTACCAAATCCTTACCCTTTCTCATAAGTTCAGGTCAATACATCACTATTAGGTTGGCCTTTCTGTTCTACTGAAACATCCACCCTTCGGATCAGCTCAGTACTTGACTAAGCTCGATGACTTTCCTATCCTAGTCGATTAGTCGACAGTCTGGTTAATAGTCGGCTTCTTTTCTATCTCTCTACTAGTTGGGTTATTTTAATGGCTTCATCCATTGTGATAAATAATTGGAGTTCCATAATATCTCAAATGTCACCTCTCAATCTAGTAAGAAACCTAGATATTGTTTGTATCCGTGGTCCCTCCACTTCACAGCAAATTATAAGCATTTGAAACTCTTAGACATACTCGTCAACTGTTCGACCTCCTTATCTCAGCTCTTGAAGCTGAGTAAAAGTATCTTGCAAATAAGTATCTGACACGAATCTGTTTCTTAGTATTCTTTTCATTTCAAGTTAAGTATTAATCTCTCAATAGCCTTCTTACCTCCTCATAGCCTAGAAATTAACATATCTAGAGAACTCAACAGCAACAGTTCATAATTTCTCGTAATATTTGTACTGATAACAGTAAAAACCATGCTCCACTTTTTCTTCCCATTCTAAATATTCATTAGCACTTCTAGACCATTGAAACTCGAAATCTGAAGTTTCACATAATCAGAAGCTCTAGGGACTCAAGCTCGCTCTTCTTCAAAATACTATACCTTATCCTTTTCATCTAGTTCTCTCAAGTCTATCAATCATCTTACTCATCCACCTACTCCTCCACCCCGAACTAGTCGAGTTGGGTTCTGACTTTTAGTAGGTCAAGCAACTTCTAGAGTATTAGGTACGGCTTCAGCAAGTCGATAAACCAACGTGTGAATAGCTCGAGGTAAATCTACTAAGAGGTTAGCCACCTCATCAAATCATCTCCAACCCCAATATCAACACTTAGATCCATCATTTCTCTAAACCAAAAACTAAACAGCTAGTAAATACAGTAGCTAAGATGAACATAATAACTTGTTCTATTTCACATACGCAAAATAGAGTATAAGTAGAACTCCAAAAACAAATTACAACTCAAGCAAAACCCCCGCTCTAATACCAAGATGATGCAAATCGTGACTAAGGATAGACAAGGATAGTCGCTAGATGAGTCCAAGCTTACCAAAAGCTTAAAGAGATGATGGGAAATGTACGAAAGAACCGAAAAGTGGATGAAAAGTAAGCAAAACCCACGATACAACTTAATATGACATACAAATTGATCCGGTAAGGTTACTCACCATATAACCTTGCTCAAGGGTTAGGATAAGAGTATAGTAAGAGTAAACAAGTAATGTTTACGTTAAAGAAGAATATTTAATTGTATTGATGACAATAATCTCCTTACAGCTACAAATATAAGGAGTATTTATACCTAATAAGTTAGGGCAATTTACCTAAAAGGAAAAAGACAAAAAGGATATTATCCTAAAAAAGTAATGCACAAGAATACAGAAGGGTAAAAATGAATATTCAAAAAAAGTAATAATTGTATTCAAGAAAAGTAATGATTAATGTGGCGGATTCTATACACGGCCTTATACATATGGTAGAGATACATTGGCAAGGCCGTTAGAGGATACGGATAAAAGTATATGATCAGATTACGTATCCGAGCAAGAGTGGTTAAAGATCAATCCGAGCTCTCTCTCTCTACCTCTCAACAAGGGTGATGCTAAGTAATTAGTCGGCTCGGATGTAAGTGAGTATCATGAAAGGTTTGGCTATTGTCTTGGCAATTTATAATTTGACACACGTTAGAGAGATGGATAGCCATTCAACTCAGCATACAAAGTGACTCAGCAAAAAAGTACTCAGCTTTAGCAAGAGTCAGCAGTTGTAACAAAAGGATTTACCTTGCCAACCCTTCTAGTCTTCGGGCTCAACTACGGGTTAAAGACCCAATAAAGTAATTCCTATCATTAACAAGGGTGAGAATATGTAAATGTGACTAAAAGCGAGAGAGAGAGAGAGAGAGAGCTCTATGTGAAGGCCGCTAGAGCCAACGAAGTCTTTGCTCTAGAGACTGACCCGCAAGAAAAGCCAGCTAAGAGAGGCAACCTAGGCAAAAAAATCAAAGAAAGGCATATTGGCTCCTTTCCCGACCAAAGTAGGTCGGGATTAACACTTCTTCTGAAGTGAAGGACGAGATAGTTAGCCTCCTACAGGTTAACCCAAAAAGGTTCGTCTAGTCGACATTAGACATGCTTAGGATCTTCCCTGACCTGGCGACCCATAACCTCAATATTGACCCTACCGTACAACCTGTTAAGCGAAAAAAGAGACAATTCACTCAAGAGGGGCGGGCCGCAATCAAGAAAGAAGTGTAAAAGCTACAAAAGGCCAGTTTCTTAAGGGAAGAGAAATACTCAACCTAGCTAGCAAATGTAGTGCTAATCAAAAAGTCTGAGAAGTGGTTTTGCCCACTAACTTCTTTCCAACTGTCAATACCACTCATCTATAAATATAAAACCATCATCCAACGATAAACTACTCGATATTTTATACATTTAAACTTGCTAATTTCTCTCAAGTTCTTATACCCTCCAAATACTCACAACTGACTTAAGTATTGGAGTAACCATGTCGAACAACCCCACAGCGTTCTCTCATTGTATTCTCTTTTATAGGCCTCGCTATTCTTATAGAGTCTAATTCCTCTTCAATCAATACCGATAAGATACTTGAAACGACAATTACAATTTTTTTAATATGCATGCGCAATGCAGGTGCTACATTTGTTAGTGTGTGTGTTTACTAAATAAAAGGTGGTTCTCTTCATTTCAAACAAGTTTGAGAAAAATCACTAGTATGAAGATACTACAAAGCTATGATTTCCATAGTTTCAAACATCTTGTAAAAGGAGAAAAAAGAGGACTGAAAAAGAAGAAGAAGAAGAAATAAGATTCAATGTATGAGCAAAAACAAGAGTTTATAAAAGGGGAGCATCTACGATAAAATGAAGATTAGCCGCGAAATTCAACTTTTGAAGTCCTCCCAATATATGGGGGATTGTGGACATGGTGACGGTTATCGTTTCTCGATCGTCACTTTTCCCAGAAGCCCAAACACATAAACCTTAATGTTCCTGAGATTTACCATAGAAGCCCCGTCCTCCATTTCAATTACGGATCCAACTTTTATTTTATCTTTAATTGAATTTTTTTTTTTTCCAATTATGGGAACGAGATTAAAACCTAATTTAATTAAAAATGAATGGTGATACCACTTAATTTAATATTTATTAAATTTAAAAAATTAAAAAAAAAAATTGCACCAACTATGAGCAAAAAAAAATTTAAATTTTTACCATTATTAATAAAAAAAATTAGTAACAATATTATTAAATTATAATAATCTTAATAAAAAATCATAATTAATTTAATGATATAAATTTAATAGATATTATATTAATAATATCTCAATCCGGTAAAATCCATAGGCGGGACAATTAAAAAATAAAAAAATTGTAGATTGGCCTGATGAATTATTATACCACCATGTTTAACTTTTTCTCACAGGGTAGGGTGCCCGTCCATATAGCCCATGCGGCAGTTAGTTGACGGATACTGCTAAGATAACACTGCTATGGTATGCCAAGCTATCCCGATCATAATCTTCGGGAAAAGCTTGTCCTGCATTTATATAGTTATTCAAGACTCGAGCTCACAGCAACTCTGACGTGGTGGGGTTGCCTTTGCATTTAAATTTTGTGTTCAGTCTGTTGAATCATATTCATACCTGAGCCTGACTTCTCCATGGAAGCAATGTCCTTTCCATCATGATATTTGTTGTCAAAAGATCAAGGCTTCATTACTTCCCCCCTTTCCCATTTCAACACGCACATTCTTATTCATCTGTCTCTAACACAATCTCCAATCTCTCCACTCTCCTACAAGGTCGAGTCTCACGTCCCAACTTACTACGAATCCATGCACAAGTCTTTAGACTTCATGCCCACCAAGACAATCTCATAGCAACTCGTCTTATTGGCCAATACCCTTTTCATGTTTCCTATAAAATTTTTAACTCACTCGACAAACCCAATCTTTTTCCCTTCAATGCCATTATAAGGGTCTCATCTCAAGAGGGTCTTTTCTTAACGGCTTTCGATAGGTTCAAGGCTTTGAAAAAACGGTCACTTTTGCCCAACGAGTTAACCTTTTCTTTTATATTAAAGGGGTGTTTTCGATGTGAAAATGTTTTCTATGTGAAAATGATTCATACCCAGATTCTTAAAAGCGGTTTCTGTGAGGATTCGGTTGTGGGCAATGGACTTCTTGGGGTTTATGCGAAGGTAGCTCATGATATGATGTCGGCACGTAAAGTGTTCGATGAAATTCCTGACAAGGGTATGATTTGTTGTTGGAACACTTTGATTGCTGGTTGTGCTCGAACACATCATAGCGATGATGCATTAGAGCTTTTTGTTGGTATTTTAAAAGAGAATCTGAGGCCCAATGATGACACTGTGATTAACGTTTTATCTACTTGTTCAAGTATGGAGACTACTAGGATCAAGAAATGGATTGACATTCTGCTACCGTTTGCTTCTGGTGATAAACTAAGTAAATTAGCTAGAAATTCAATTAATATTGTGCTTATTCATTTGTATGGTAAATGGGGAAAGATTGAAAAAAGCAGACAATGGTTTGATGAGGTTGTCGATAGTGGAAGCAGAAGTCCGCTTCCCTGGAATGCTATGATAAATGCATACTTTCAGAATGGTTTCCCCATGGAGGCCCTTGATCTTTTTCGCAGGATGATCGAGAAAAGTAATTGCCAACCCAATCATGTCACTATGGTTAGTGTCGTTGCTGCTTGTGCTCAGGTTGGTAATCTAGATCTTGGCAGATGGGTTCATAATTACATGAAGTCTAAAGGTTTTAGAAGCATTCTTGAATCCAACGCCATTCTGGCAACTGCACTCATAGATATGTATTCCAAATGTGGTTGCTTGGATATGGCCAAACAAGTTTTTGATCAGATGGCTTCCAAAGATGTCATCTCCTTCAATGCTATGATCATGGGTCTTGCAGTAAATAGTAAAGGAGAGGAGGCATTAGGGCTTTTCCATAGCATGAAGCAAGTCGGTTTATGTCCCAATTCTGGGACATTCCTTGCGGCTTTATGTGCATGTAGTCACTCGGGTTTGTTAGACCATGGGCAACAGATTTTCTTAGATATGAAATCAGGGTTTTCTGTTTCTCCTAGTTTGGAACATTATGCCTGTTATATCGATGTTCTCTCACGTGGAGGCTGCATAGAAGAAGCACTTGAGGTTGTTGGTTCTATGCCCTTTGAGCCTAATAATTTTGTATGGGGTGCTTTGCTTGGTGGTTGCCTGCTTCACGGTAGGGGAGATGTGGCTCAATTTGTATCAAAAAATCTAGTGGAAGTGGACCCTCATAACTCTGCAGGTTACGTCATGTTGGCAAATGCATTAGCAGCTGATCAACAGTGGCATGATGTCTTGGACCTGAGGTTGTCTATGAAAGAGGCAGGTGTCAGGAAACAACCTGGGAACAGCTGGATCAGTATCGATGGAGTTGTGCATGAATTTATTGTTGGATCTGCAAAGCATTCACAAATTGGGACCATATCTCGGGTGTTAATGGGATTAGTGAAGGAGATGAAAGTAGCCCATCTAACTTGTGAATCATATTGCTAGGACGATGTGGTCAGTCACATATGCACAAACACCTGATACCGTTCACTTAATGATGAGTAGTGGAACACTCAACTGCTACCCAGTCTATTCTTGCATGCAAAATTTGTAATTCCTCTGGAAGACATTCTTCCTCTGGTTGTCGCCATCCGTTTGTAGAAAGACCTAATCTCTATCGATATGAAATTCCTTTTAAACGGTTGAATTCTTTTCGCCGCATGGTGCATACGGTGAAAATAAGGCCTTGAAGGAACAGTTGTTGGCAAGGCAAATGCTGGTAGCCGATAGTTAATCATGTGAATATGTAAAGAGAGTATTGGGGTTACTAGCCAGTGTGGGGATCATCCAAATTCAAATAATTAAGACTTCCTCGCCAACTTTGGGTCATGCAGACAAGTTTTGGACTTTCTTATAAATCTATCAAGAGTTATTCCGAGGCAATAATTTGGAGTTCATGGTAGCACGTCTTGAAACAGGCCTTCATCCCGTGAAGACATCCATTTTCATGTGATCTACCCGTCCACATTATCCGAACCGTGAATTGATCCAATTGAAAAAGAGAGAGAAATTTTTAGTCCTGCTCAGCATGTTGCTCCTCTAGAAAAAATTCAGCTAGGTTCATAATCAGAACCAAACAAGGGGGCAAAAAAAATTAATTAATTAATTAATTAAAAATTATTTCAGCTTAATCCAATCTACTGTTTTGTTCAGGTTTGTGCCTACTCCTATACCTCAATTTGTCTTAGTTATTAGATAAATATATATATATATATATATATCTGATTTGTCTAGGTTTTTTATATTCAGATGAAATTGGTCGACATAGAACAAGGACTTCAGAGAGTAAGGAATTTGATTCATTCTGGGATGGAAAAACCAATCCTTTACAGAAACTATATGGTTATGCACGTCTGATTTCTGAAGAAGTATGTGACTTGTAAGTCGCCTTCTAGAGAAAGCGTGCGTGCTCTGTGTTTGTACCGCGTAAGTTGTTCCCTTATAATAAAAGATTTGCCAAATATCGACTGAAAGACACCAAGATAAACATTGTTTATCAAATTAACACGATTGCCAAACCCACATTTATTGTTCCTTAAGCACTTAGCAGTTGGGGGGAGCTGCTAGGCATAATAAAATATGATACAACTTTCCTTCAAATATATTATGGAGGAAAAGGATAAGGAAAAACTAAGCTACATAGTGCTTCCGCTTATTCCTTCGCCCCGATTTATACGATCAAAAATGCGAGCCGTCGAGTATTTACAGTTTTTTTTTTTTTTTCAATTAAAATGGGGATTAGATGGCATTACTAGTACATGCAGCCAAGTTTATATCAGCTAATTTAGAGTATCAATGCTCTCTAATGTGTGTAGATCCTCAAAAATGATGGACATCATTGTAAAGGGGATCTTGAACTAGAACAGTATTTCCTGCGGGCATTAATAGTATTGAGAAACTTGTTAAGACGACTGTATTCAGCTTTGATGATATTCACGCCAGTTTGAGCCAAGATATATATCTCTAGTTTTGTAAACCCCCATGATTTTTTTAACTAAATGTAATCGGGCTAAGGTAGTCATGCAGATGCCTTTTGAAAAGAAGGAAGATTCAGCTAGAATATCAGATCCTATGCAAGATGTGACGAATGAGGATAAGTTTTGTTCATAGTTAGAGCGCATGATCTAAAAAACAATAGGAGATATGGACCTTTCAGTCATTGACTGACAACAAGCACGCTTTGCTCATCTCACCGCTTCAACTTGTTAAGAGATCATAGTTGTGATGTGCGTTCCGTATTGTTTTATACAACCATTACACCATTAGAATAAACTTGTCTGCGTTTTCGTTTTAGGATCCATCCTTTCATTCGCGGATTTTAATGACATATACTAGGAAAAGATTTCTATCATTCCAAACCATAATGAAATGGATGCAGAGGTGCTTAACATTTCAAGCAATAGCAAAAACGGAAGATTCGGATGCATTTGAAACCAGAGCAAGAGCAATTAACATAACCTGATGGCAGATGAACATACTTACCTAACGCTGGTCGCAAAGGTGGAAAAGGACACCTCCGAGAATAGATCGATTGTTCACCCACGGTGGAATCTGCGGATGCTCGCACTAGCATAAGGACATTTTTGCCAGTCTTTATCATGGTACAATCTTGGGAAGAGGAAAAGAAACTAATACTCTTATCATTATATTACGATGACTTTAACCATAAAAGCATATCTTATTATGAGCTAAGAAATACATCGTGTATATATATTTTGTTCTCAAGTGAAAAATATACAAGTTGAGATCTTGATGTTGCAATGTTCATTTGCTAAGGAGATTTCAAGAGCTATCTGTTGACAATCAAAGTTCTCCACTGTTTGTGGCTTCCAAAAGGAAAAAAAAAAAAAAATTGAACTTTAGGAGTATCGAGATAGCTCAATAACTACTCTAATACCTAAATAAGTAAAGGAAAGGATATAATGAAAGAGAATGAGAGTACAAGTGAAAACATACTAAGAGAGATTATTGTAGGTTGTTCAAGCTGTATTTATGGTCGATGATCCATAACTACCTTTCCAATGACAATTGGCTCATTTGTCACATGAGAAACATGCCTCTGAACCACTTCCTTATTCTTAAGAACAGACGGATAGTAGATAGTTACTTGTGTAGTTACTGTCAAACCACTCACACTTCTCCTATCCTAATTTGAATGTACTAGTAATTGCACATTTATTACCTAGCCTGACCAATATTAATATAAGATTGTAGCCTTTATTTCCCGAGCTGTTTAAGGTAGCTTCAAGCTGTATGCACCCAAGCTCTTCCAATTGGTATAGGTACAGTACATGTGAGCTAAACCTAGCTTACAGAAAGAGGTCGAAACTAGGTTTGAGAGCTTGGACTGAGCCCTTAAGAGGTCGTGTTAGGCCTAGTTAAGTCTTCAGCAAAAATCCTCTATCAGCACTATCTAATTCTAGATAAGCTAATAGTTATGTTTTAATAGAACAATGCAATAAAACATTTTGATTTACATCTTCTCATCATAATTTACTAGCTCAACTTTCTAGATTTATAACTTTTTATTTAGTGAAAATATTAATCACCTGAAGGCTCATGTTCCTTCAAAAGGAGGAAAAAACAGGAAAAGAACCATCATTTTAGAATACTTATCCATATTTAGGGCATGTTTATATTCTTTTGCCAAGAACCTTCCTTTCTTCTATATTTTGCAAGTATCGGGACTTAGGTTACTTATTTTAGCACTATTGCTTGGCTCCTTTTTCGCTCTTTTGTCTAACATTTTTCAAACACTTTCAACCTAATTTTACATGCCATTATTCAAAGCAACAATTCTACCATATGATTTTATTTCCTTTTTATTATTTTAGTAATACTAAAAAATAATTATTTACACTTTAATAATCTTTAGAACATATTTATATATTATTCAATGGAACTCGTGAGAAATTTAAAAAATTGGCAAGTAATTTTGATAAAGTACTCATTTATAAAATGAGGAATTACTTAGAATGAAGAGTTACTTAGAATGCTTATGTGACACCCTAAACACTATTTTTTAGCACCCACTTGTAAACATGCTATTAGTGCAAAAATCATCCACCGCAAGCATAACAATGACGTGCAGTAACCTCCAATCATTACACAATCAATTAACATCACCAATTGTAGTTAATGATTATAATTTTAACATAACTATAATATTAAGGATGAATTTACGTGTTTACTATAGAAATTAATAACTATTATACAGAGACAAATTATATAAAAAATATTACCAATATACCAATCTTATGTTGCATCCTTACTATATGTATAATATGTAGCATTTTTAAAATGTAATATTAATCCATTTCTACTTATGTTGCATCTCTAAGATATGACATTAGTACTATTACAATAAGATGCGATATAATAACAATACATAAATATGAAAACACATCTTCTAAATGCAAAATCTTTATTAATTTAATTATCATATTTTAAGTATAAAGCATTGAAGCAAAGAAAAAGACAAAATACATGTATGTTAGAGAAATTGCAAATATACCCCTCATGTTCACAAAACATGTTTTAAACTTATATTATTATTTTTCCTAGGATAAAATAATTAAAAATATTGAAATTAAAAATTAAAAACAAAAACATAAAACGAAAAAGAGAACAACATTTTTTAAATATTTTATTATATTTGATATTTTGTTTTATTTTACTAAATTTTTCTTATTTTTTTTACAGTACAAAATGATCATGTCTAAAACACTTTACTTTTTTAAGATTTGAAAATATATATGTGCAATTTCATTATAAAGAATTAAGTATACATAGTGTCGTTAGTAAAATTCTACCAATAGAGAGTAATGTAATCAGGTCTTGCGCAAGTACATGAAAAGCCTACAAAAAAGAACATGAGAAAGAGTGTCAAAGTATTGTCCAACGTGACCTGTCCAACGTGACCTGACCACTTCAATACTTAAATCAGTAGAAGTTTGTAAAACAAAATGGATAAGAGAGCTAAAGAGCTTAGTGTAGGCTAAGTGCATAAGAAAGTCCAGGTGCCTTATCATTAGAATGCTAAGGCTATTTATAGAAAAAAGACCACTATAGATCTAAGAGCATGCTCAACACGTTGACACAGCCACTTATTCTAGTTAGTAAGATCATATACATTGGCATGTTCCAAAAATGTAGAAATGTGTTTGTTGATTAGGTCTTAAAGCCTTATCCACTTAACTTATGATCATTATGACTGTCCTAATACTAAGTTGAGCATTAGATGGCATCCAGTCCTTGTTTGGAGGTTCCTTAGGCAAGTTGGTCACTAAGAAAAGCAAGTCAATCGGTGGTAGACTACATCCGTCTTGGGCTTAATTAAGTAGTAAGGAGAGTTAGAAGCTAAATGGGTACCTTAAATACACAGCCGAGCTGATCAAACATACTAAAGCTTCATGCCCTATTGGCAAAGTGGTTATGAATATCCATTGTGTTGTTATGAGTAAAGTGACCAGACTGATTTGACAAGAAATAGTCCTAAAGATGGCAAGAAGGCCTTCATGTCGAACCCGAGATCCATCCTAGCGCAACTACCTATGTTAACCGTAATGTTCACATTCTACCCATCCCGGGGTGCTCGTGGAGTAGGGTCATGAGAGTCATGTGTCAAACCCGTCAAGTGAAGTGAGGAACCGAGCTCATTAAGTGAAGTAGGATACCAAACTTGTTAGGTATAGTAGGGTACTGAACTAGAAAAATGTGGACTTGTCCACCAAGGGTGATATACAATCATATTTTCTTGGTTGAGGTTGTCCTCCCTCAACTAAGCAACTTTAAGTCGTCTAGGCTAGATGAAAATTTTATCCAAGCCACTTAGTGAGCAAGATGCCCTAACGAGTTGAGGAGGTAATGGGTCACTAACGAAGCTTGTTGAGGAAGCCCAACTTTTCAAATTCCAAACTTTGGTGTACGTTTCGAAAGCATAATTAATATGATTTGATAGTTGTCACTTTCGTGCAATTGCGTATACGGTTAAAGCTATTTTGTTAGGTAGATTACAGTTGTTCAATTTAAACCATGATCACGTGGAAAGATCTCAATGATACAAGCTAATTATATCGTTTCAAATCCTAATAATCATCAGGTCGTTTTTCTAAAGTGTAAGGCCTATAAATACCAATTGAGTCAATATTTGTAATAGTTTACACACTTCATACTCTAATCCTTCCTGCAAATTACTCTTTTGTGATGTTTTCTCTCTTTCTTCTTGCTCTCTTTCTTCAGTCTTCTTCTTTTCCAAAGTAACTATGTCAAACTCCAGAAACTCAAGTTTAGCCAACTAAGAACTCACTTCTTCTGAGTCCAAGGCAAGTAGGGAGTCCATTCCCCCCACCCTACAACAACAGTGAGGAATCTTCAATGGCATTGACATATATGGAGGAAGAAACTTGAGGGGATTTAGAGATGGAAACCGATAGGGTAGCTCTCATTAATGCCATTGCCCATGATGTATATTCCCTGATGGGGCCAACAAAAAGGAGGCGATAAATTTATTTGAAGGTTTGGAGGTTGGTTTGAGACCAAACGGCTATGTTAGTAATTGTAAGTCAACTGATGTGAATTATTGTTTATCTTGTCAAGAGCTCAACCAGTATGGCACACTAAGTGTCGACCATAAACGAGAGGGTTACTCTCTTATCTAGGAGGCGTCTTGCTGTATATGAGAGGTGTTTCAAGTTTTGGATGCACCTCCCTTTAAGTAAGTTCAAAAAGGAGCTCTTTGACTACCATATGGTCTATCCTCCCTAGATCCCTCCCAATGGGTAAAGAATTCATAGGGTGTTTCAAGTTCTATGTAAGTAGTTGATAGTCCAAGTGACTATGCAACTATTTAAGTACTATTATTCATGGAAGAATGGTGAGAGGTGAATGTATCTTTAGAACCGCCCTAGAAGAAAGTTAATCAATGGGTTAGAATCTTTTGTGAAGCATTGGAAGAATGAATTCATGGTAATGGAGTTGTCCAAGGAGGTTAACTTTTGGACCTGTTGGACTCCATTAATCCCCACCAATGTTGATAGGGATCATAGACTTATCATATGCTCTCAAGCTTAAAGACTCGTTCATATGGTTCATCAAGTTATCCAAGGGGAGTTAAACTCTAAAGAGCAATGCATTCTCCAATCCAACCTACCAAATTACTCTACTCTCCCTCTCGTGTAAGAGGCTGCCAAGGTGACCGACCTGTTGCTAAGCCGACCTCGACATAATACATTAGTCCAAACCCAAGCACCAAACCCTCATACTACTAACCTACTATATTGTTGAGGCTAGGCTAACACCAATCCCTCACTAACCAATCGAAGCCAATTTGATAATGAACCATCTCTTGAACCAGCCTTTCCTCAGTCTAGAACATCCAAGCTGCCGAGCTCAACCTAATCTATCCTAAACCTGCTCTACTCGATAAGCAACATAATTGGGACCATAGAATGTACAATTGATACGGGCCCCATTTTCTAAAATTCGTACAATCTTTTTATAACCAAATATTCCTTTTGTTAGATTACAACTCTACCGTTGTAAATTAATCGTTTTCCTTTTCTAATGAGATTCTTTTTGTAATTTAAACTAACTTAGGAGTTACCTTAATTAGGTCATAAAAATACTTTTAAATTATAATAGCCGCAAGAATTAATGACAATTGATATTCAGGTATTCCCTTCTTATGTGAGCTAAGTGTCTCCTGCTTACTCCCATTTACTCTTATTTGATCCATCGTGAGCGTAAATTAATGGCAAGTGACTTCTAGCCACACTTGTACATCATATTAAGTGTAACCTAAGCTCGTATGAAGCATTGGTGATCATATCCATCATCGATGTATAAGAACCCCTTGCTTAAACCTTTAACTACTGTTTATCTTTCAGACCATCTCGCAATTTAGACCCATCCCCTTAGTTACACATGATATTAGACATCGTGTATTCATCCACAGTTACCCATATCAAATGTGATAAAAAAAAAAAAAAAGCTAGGTGCTAATGATACTAAGGCAATGATGGAGATAGATAATTGTATGGCCTTAAGGCATAAGGAACCAAACAGCTTGAGGTAGACTATAAATAAGTAGTTCTCCAGGTCAGTCTCTAAGCAACTCCTCAATATCAAAAAGCCATGATGAAGAAGTGGCAAGGAGGTATATGCTCGAAATCCAACATGTTTAGTTCCTTCATTATGGTAGTGCGGGCTCGTTGGAAGTCACTCCCTAACTGTTGTTGCTAAGGGATGACAATTCCTCCTTACCCATGCTAGATACAGTAAAGTTTGTAAATATTTATTGTTGTTTATTGCTGTGCTGACCTATTCATTTCCTTTTGTAGGTAAGAAGTTGGCTTGTTCTGGTAAACTACTCTAACCTAAGGGACTTAACCTCCTAAGGCATCAGGATGTAAGGGTAAGGCCAGAAAGGCAAGTTGTTATGCCGAAGGCTAAGTTTCCTTAGTTGAAGTTAGGCACCAAGGAAACGAGTTGAGAAGTGTAGCCAATTTTAGAGGCCATTCCTCCGAATTCCCCTATCATGGAGCCGGAGTCAACTACTCCAATTGCCTCAATGGTCTTAACATCATCGACTCTAACCTTATTACCCCATCATCATTTAATCCGACCCCGATAGTCGAACTAGCACCACCTACGGCTCAAGACGATGTGGTGGTATTGTCTTCCCCTTCAATTAACATCCTAAAGGAGATTCTCGCGATTGTAAAGGGGGGCCAAGCCAAGCAGAAGCAAAAGGCTCCTAATGTAGCTCAGGTGAGCATAGGACCCTAAAAATGAGTTTGTGAAATTGACCTGCTACAAACATCAAAAAGTACCTATGAGGTGTGAAGAGCGAAGGAGGAGAATCTCCTCAAGCCTATCTATACCGAGCTGCTAACAAGACAGGGGAGAATCTCCATTCTAAGCTAGAAGAATGCCATGAGGAGGAAGTTGTTCCTGAGGCATTTAAGATGGTGGTATACGTTTCTCAAGACAGCGAGCTGTCAAAAGAGGACAAGCTTACCATTAGGAAGATCTAAGGGAAGGTTTTATGACCCCCAATGATCCATTCAGATGAACGACCTGACTCTATCCCATGAGGATCTCAACCATCAAGCTTTTTGGGGTCCTATACTCTAGGGGATTGGTTTGCCCAGAAAAGGACTTCAAGATGACGTTTATTGATGTCCCGAACATTCAAAGGCACCTGTGTGCCCTATCTATTGATGTAAGTGACAATTCCTTAGAACTTTCCATCCTTAGTTGTATTTTTTATCTACAGTCATCTAACATTGTTGAAATCTTTACTTTTGTAGTATAATAGGCTAATGCTCAAACAGTTTGAGCATTATGAGGACACTTGTGAAAAGGTAAGGTACGCTCATGCGGAGCTAAAAGACGAGAGAGAATCACATTCAACTATTTTTTAAATGTCGATGTTATCATCGAAATTATAGAAAAACTAGCAAGAGATTTAAACATGTGTCACAGCAAGCAAAGGAATTGGAAGCTGAGTTGAAGATGAAGGAGAAAGGGAAGGACCTAACGAAAGCCGCTAAGGAGAATTCTTAGCTTCGAAGGCAGCTTAAAGAAGAGCGAAAGTCCAAGGTGATCTTATGAAGCAGTTAGAAGAGGAACAATAGGCTTGAGCTAAGCTCTACAAGTACAATCGAAAGCTAAGCATGAAGGTCTCTATGTTAAAGGTCAAACTGACCTTGAAGGACCAGGAATGCATATCAGTCAGGAACCTCTCTATGAGCCTAGCTAGCTAAAAGGGAGAGTTAAAAAGGCATATGAAGAAACTCTAAAAGGAAGTTGGCAAGATGAAAGAGTTAATCACCAACTTCAATAAGGGGGACATTATCATACCACTACTCAAGAGAAAGTACACACTAGCTTCATCAAGTCCGATCAATAGAAGGATGACTACAAAGATATTGCAATTGAGACAGGCCAAACCATCGAGGAAAGGTACTCGAGGCTTATCTCAACCTTGATTTAGAGTTCTTAAGTTTTTTGGATGGGTATGAACCTACCCATCAAGAGCTTAGGGAGGTAAGGCAACCATCTCAACTATACAAGTCATCTAGGGTGACACTCCCCCAACTTCTCTTACCAAAGATACCCCATAAGAGGTCATTCCTGAAGGTAGCCAATTAAAGGGTCAAGGCAAGTCCAAGCTCCCTACTAGCAAGGACTAAGACAGAGATGCTCTTCCTCTTCACCTTCCTCCTTAAGCCTCTTCAATTTGAGCTCCTTTAGATCAATCTTTTGAGCAGATTGAGGCTCTAAACTCCTTGAGTTTGCTAGAGCTGGCTAATCCAAAATGAAAAGCTTAGCTTATTTTGTTTTTCTCTCTTTTGTTGTTCTCCTCTTTTCTTCTCTATAAAGGAATCAACTTGTAAGGACATGTATAAACCGATATGTCGATCTTATCCATTGTACTATTTTTTATCATAATGAAAATTGTTACTCTTCTTTATTATTTTATTTATCATTGTATTTTCTAGTACTTAGTATATTTTTGGGGAGTCAATTGTTACATAAGTTACTTTGTTAAAGAGTTAGGGTTACTCTTTAGCAAGACCCTTCAACCATGAGTAGCCTAGGTCGTTTTAGGGGCCAAGTTGGTGGTATTCCAACCGACATGGTAGGAGCTCCTCATTTATATGAGGGGACATACCCTGTTGTTAAGGTTACCAAATGGGGATTAGGTTAATGATATTCCGGCTTGCCCAAGCCTTAAAAGGTGTTGTGGTCAAGAGTCCTTACAAAAACTTGACTTTCATATGCCCGTTCACTCGTCACAAGCTTAGACAAAAAAAATTAAGATAAGGATGACACTTGAATAATGAAGAGTGAATGCAAAGTACTTAGGGAATGAACTTTGTTTATTATCAATAATTGATAAGTACATTGATTGAAGTTACATGAGCTAATCAAGATACGATGTAAGATCGTTGGCATTCCATGTTCGTGGGATGAGCTCACCATCCATTTTTTCAATTCGATAAGCACCATTAGCCAGGTTTTCCCTTACTTTGACCAGGTTTTCTCAGTTAAGGATCAATTTCCCCTGTCCTTCATGAGAACTTGTAGCTTGTAGTCTTTTGTAGACCAGATCTCCAACATTAAACTCCTTGTGTTTAACTTTTTTGTCATAATATCAAGCTACCCTGTCGATTAAGCAACTACTTGAGCTACAACTAAGTCTCATATTTCTTCTATTATGTCTATACTGGCCTGCATGATAGACTCATTTGCAAGCGTATTGAAGGACTACATTCTGATGTTGAGGAGTTCTAATTTTATGGGCAAGATGGCTTCCAAAGCAAAGGCTAGACCAAATGAGGTCTTACCCGTCAACGTTTGATGAGTAGTTTGGTACCCTCATAGGATGTTTAAGAGCTCGTCTGCCTTTTGCTCGATCAACTTTCTTCTTGATGCTTTTGAGGATGATCCTATTGGTCACCTCAACTTAGCCATTTGATTGTAAGTGTATAACCAAGGTGAAATGGGGCTGATGTGATGCTTAGTATAAAACTCCCTAAAATTCGGATTGTCAAACTGATATCCATTATCTATTATAAGGGTACACGGGACTTCAAATCTAGAGAGGATGTTGTTGTAGATAATTGACTCCATGCTCCTCTTTGTAATCTTGGCAACGATCTCAGCCTCAACCCACTTCATAAAGTGTCACGATTATGAACTAACATCCTCTAAACGCTTTTAGGAAGGCACCCAGGATGTCAATGCCCCATTGGGTCAGCGACCATGAGCTAGTTAGTAGCTAGAGATTAGAGCTAGGAGTATGAGTAACTAAGGCATGCTTTTGGCATTGTGGACACTTATAAGCTACTAACTTCACATCCTGCTTCATTGTCAACCAATAATACTTGAGCCAAAGAACTTAGATGTAGAGAGCCTAAGATTAAATGTGATTGTTGCACATGCTGGTATACAGCTCCTCCATGACATGTAGGCCTTCTTTGGGATGGAAGCAACACCTCAGCTTCTTAGCCTCCTTCTTGTCAATGGGTAGGGTACTATGCTTTAGGTACTCTTTGATGGCCATCCAGCTCAACTCAGTAGGTACCACACTAAGTTCCCAAACCTTAGCTCTGTCTGAGCTGATACTCTTATTCAGCAGGTATATGATGTAGATTTCTCTGATCTTCACCTTTGGCATTTAAATTCTCATTGAAGTGAGTTTGGACAACCAATTA
This sequence comes from Lumnitzera racemosa, assembly GCA_024138005.1. Classification (NCBI taxonomy): domain Eukaryota; kingdom Viridiplantae; phylum Streptophyta; class Magnoliopsida; order Myrtales; family Combretaceae; genus Lumnitzera; species Lumnitzera racemosa. The sequence continues at coordinate 38,320,358 of JAMXBC010000012.1, read as the reverse complement.
GCCTCAAAGCTCTCAATTTAAGGTATTTTTGTGATATTCTATTAAGGGAACTTGGCCAAGAGGATCCTTACTTTCTCTAGGTACCTTGCCAAAAACTTACCTCTAGCCTCATATTCACTCCAGACCTGCTAAATAATGAGCATCAAATCCGAGGAGACCTATAAATGCTTAGCGTCGATCTCTTTAGCCAACTTAAGACCAGTAATTAGAGCCTCGTATTCGACTTCATTATGACTTATGTCAAAGTCAAACTTCAAGGCGTAGTAGATTGTAGTCTTACGTGGCCCAATAAGTACTAGTCCTACACTTCCTTCCCCTAAGGTTGATGAGCCATTGACGTAAAGAGTTTACACTGGCTTGTCATCTCCTGGTGTTGCTTCCTTTACTCTTACTCTACAATGAAGTTTGCTAAGGCTTCCACCTTGTAGGTTGTTCAAGGCTGGTATTGAACCTCGTACGCATTAAGCTTAAGCGCGTACTTTAGCATTCACCCTGATGCACCGAGCTTCTAGAGCACTGTTCACTGTAGTTAATCAGTCAACATGATGACCTGGTATGCCTAAAAGTGCAAGCAAAGCTACCATGCCAAGATTACTACGGCTAAGGTAAACTTCTTAATCTTGGAGTACCTAACCTTAAGAACTTAGAAGATATGACCAATGTAGTATACAAGCCTATGGTCCCTTCCTTCAATCCTAACCAAGACAATTGAAAATTTTTGATAACTAAGTAAAGGTACGGGTCTTCTCCTAAAACAAGCTTTGATAAGATCAGTAGGTGCTCTAGGAAGTTTTGTAGTTTGACAAAGGTGACTTAACACTAGGGGGTCTATTTAAATCTTGTGAGATTCTTGGAGATTTAAAGAACTCTGCCTATTGATCCACACTTTGGTAGACAAACCTGCTTAACGCTATCATACTAGTTAGCTTCGGAACTTCTTTTATAGTGGAAGGGGGCTTCATGTCCCTTCTCACAGTGATCTTCTCGAGATTATCTTCTATGTCACACTAAGTAACCATAAAGCCAAGAAATTTCCCAAAGGCTACCCTAAAAACACATTTTTAGAGGTTTAACATCATGTCGTACTTTTGCATCCAATCAAAGGCCTCTTGGAAGTCTTTAATGTGGTCGTTAAGCCGCCTACTTTTGATAATCGTGTTGTTAACGTATACCTCTATCTTTCACTTAAGCTGGGGCTTGAAAAAATTGGTCATCATCTGTTGCTACATTGTCCCAATATTTTTTAGGTTGAAAGGAATTACCATGTAGCAATAGGTGCCTAAGTCTGTAATGAAAGAGGTATGGATTTCGTCCTTCTAGTCCATCCTGATATGGTTGTAACCTAAGAAGGTGTCCATAAAACTCAGTAAAGCGTAGCCCAACATGGAATCCACTAACTAGTCAATTCTCGAGAGGGGGAGCCAATGTTTTCAGCAAGCTTCGTTTAAGTCAATATAATTGATGCACATTCACCACTTCCCATTTTTCTTTTTTTAGCACAACATTTACTAGCTAGGTCGAGTATTTTTGCACCCAAACGAAGCTAGCCTTCAAAAGCTTTTGTACTTCCTCTGTGATCGTGGTCTACTACTCTTGGGCAAATTGTCTCTTTTTTGCTAGACAGGCCAGATCTTCTTATCTATTTTGAGGTAATATATTGCCAGGTTGGTTGATATATCAGGAATGTGCGACAGTAACCAAGCAAACCTATCAAGATTAGATTGTAGGAGTTCAACAATTGCCTTTTTGAACTCAGGAGGTGTCTCGATCCCAACCTTTGTGGTTTGATCGAGACTGTAGCCGATTTGTACATCCTTAATCTTCTCACTTGCTCACCTCTATTAGTTGTTTTCTCCTACGATCAAAGTCTTTAACGCAAAGATGCCATCTCCTTTAGCCACCTTCATGTAAAGCTCCCTAGAGAGCATTTAATCACATCGGTAAATTCCTACCCCCGTTAGAGTAGGGAATTTGACCTTAAGGTGGAGTAAGGATGTGATGACTCTAACACTTGTAAGGCTTGATCATCCTAATATTGCGTTGTAAGGTGACAGATAATATACCACTAGAAACCTCATGGGTTGCTTAGCAATATTATCATCTTTGCTAAGCACCATATCAAAAGTGATGATGCCCTTGTGTCAGACAATTCCCCTAATGAAGCCGATCGAATAGTGGTAGCACAGATTCATTTACACAGATAGCTTCTTCCGCATCTTGTCATAAGTGTGTTTGAAGAGGATATTAGTAAAGCTACCAACGTCAACCATAATTTTTAACATATCGAATTCCAAGATCTTTACCCCTATTATAAGGGCACCCTAGTAAGGGGTGTTAACCCCCTCATCATCCTTGTCAAAGAAGGAGATAGAGGTCTCCTACCTCTACTTCTTCTCCCTCAGCAACATGGCTTCGAATAGGGCGTTAGCCAAACTACAAAAGCTCAGCAAACTCATAGGGTATGGTCCCCAATTATGATGTTGATGACATCATTAGGGGCTTTGTTATTATGATAGTCATTGTTGTCTTTTTCTCAAGCATCCTCAATCCATCGTCTCTAGCCCTCTCACCACGGTCAATGCCATCAACAATATATTCTTTGAAAAAGCCTCTCTAGATAGCATCCTCCACAACATTCTTCAATTGGAAGCACTCACTCATGATGTGTTTATAGTCTTCATAAAACCAACAGCATTTGTTAGAATTCCTGTAGCCAAAGTTTGCATCTCATCTTACTGGGCTTCTACAATAGACCCCTTTCTCAAATCTCCATGTAAACCTGGCCTAAAGGCTAGTTGAAGGGCATATGTGAACACACCAAAATGGATGGTAGATGTTTTCTATCTTTAGGGTTTCCTTCATCAAGGCAGCTGGGCACTTTACCACCAAGGTGATTCTTAACAAACCTTTTATCCTTTTCCTTCTTTCCTCTTGACCTTCCAAGACGACTTCTTACCTAACGTGAATATTGTCCTCCTAATCCATGTATTTTTTGACCTTTTACTAGAATTCGATTGAGGTCTTAGGTTTACTCTTGTAAACAAAGCAAAAAAAATCTCTAGACAGTTGAATGCCAAGCTAGGTTTCATGAACAGCTACTCCTTCATCCAGCTAAGGGATTTCAACTAACGTGCTGTTGAACTGTACTACAAATTTATGAAGGGTTTCCCTTTCTTTTTGTCGAATCAAATATAAGGACAACATATCATTGGCTGATGGCTTACGAGCCTAGAAGTGTAAGCTAAAACAATGAGTGAGCTCATCTAACGATGGGATAAAGTTCTCCAATAGGTAGTTAAATCATATATGAGTTGCCTTCCTCAAGGTACCTGAAGGCCTTACATATGATAACATTTCTATGACTGTAGAACTTCATGAAGGTGCAGAAGTAGAGTAAATGGTCATTTAAGTCACTTGTCCCATCATACCGATCTATGGTTGGCAGCTTAAAGTTCAAAGGAAGGACCTCATCCCAAACCCCCCTAATAAATAAGGTTTTGTTGCTAGCAACCTAGCCAGTACCTTCAACAGCTTTATTCTCCTACTTCTCGAAGAGTATCTTCACTATCTCGCGAAGCTCATTAAGGTCAGCATTATCAACTAAATGGCTTCTACAAGCTGCAAAATAGGCAGCACCCTCGTAGGAGTTAACCACTTGTTCACTGCCAACAAGGGGGAGGCTAAAGTGCCTTGTTCTCCTCTTAGCAATAGTGGCCATTCTAATCGCCTCTAACATCCAAAGCATCTTCAAAGGAAGACATCTTACTTTGCATGTCCAACTTATCTAGTTTGACCCTCAACTCCTTGTTTTGAGCCTACATTTCAACATTCTTAGTTAAAAGCATCTCAAGAATCTTCTCAAGTTACTTTAACTAGCGTTGGTCTATAGGAACTTGATGATCGTCGATTGTGTTTGTGATTCTCGACATGGTGAATTAAATAGGAAAAGTACATTAGAAAAGATTAAGTGTTTGGTGGTTTAAAGGGTAAAGTGAACTAAGATTCCCACAAATGGCGCAAAATGTCATCAATAAAATTATGTCGATAGAAGGTAATCTAATTAAACCTTGTGCAAGCACATGAAAAGCCTATAAAAAAGAAAATGATAAAGAGCATTGGAGCATTACCTAACATAGTCACTTGAATACTTAAATCAATAGGAGTTTATAAGGAAATGGATAAGAGAGTTAAAGAGTTCAGCATCGATAAAGTGTACAAGGAACTCTAGGTACCTTACCGTTTGAACACTCGGGCTATTTATATAAGAAGGCTATCATGGATCTAGAAACATGCTCAACACATTAATACATCCACTAAGTCTAATGAGTGGATATCATATACTTCAACATATTCTAAGAATACAAAGATGTGGTTATTGACTAAGTTTTGAAATCTTATCCACTTATCTTATCATCATTATGATCATCTTGATATCAAGCAAGACATTAAATAACATCCAATCCTTGTTTGGAGGTTCCCCTTAGTAAGTGATCGCTAAGCAAAACAGGCCGATCAATAGCCAACCACATCAATCTCTTGGTTTAAATTAGATCGACCAAAGGCTTAAACATATCATTGTAGGCTTAAGAAACTTATGTTCAAAATCTCTTCTCTAAGACGTAAAATATATGTAAGCATTAATTTACTATTTACCTAAATATAGTGTGCAGGCGTGACACCATTCAACATCATTTCAGAAATAAACCCTACGAGTAGGAGTAGACATGTCCGGTAGATTCCAATGCTTACGCATTGCCATTCTTTTATATATGAAAGCACATCTCCATGTATGATAATAATAATAATAATAATACGGGACAAATGCAATGGAAGGTAAAGATAGCACTCATAGATATAGGGTAATTGTCAGATTGTTAAATGAAAATGATGGCATAAAATGGCGAATACCCAACCTTCAAAAATATTGTACAAAACTGAAACTACGCGCTAATCTTAATCTGAATCAGAAGAGTCGTGGTTTGAGCTTTGCCGGACACTCCTGGGTCGAGCACTAGTGTGTGAAAATGACGTTTCGCCCTCGGAAAAGATTACTTGAGCCTTAGCCAACCTGTCTTCTAAGTCCTCTGTACTGAAATCGTCCCTCGCACCAAGCTCATCAAATCCCACCTAATACATGTAAGGGAAAATAAGCACCATGAAAAGCACAAAATAAGATCTCAACACAGGCATATATTGCTGCTCAAGAGACTGCTTGCACAATCATGCACATACCACATAATCATCCACTTTGGCATTCTTTATAAGCGCAAGAGTCGGAAGAACAACTATCTTAAGCCTTTCAGTCAAGAATGCACTCTTCTCAGCATGGATTTTCACAAAACGTGTCTCTATGTGCTGCTTTGCCAATATAGTCATGTGCTTGTCCATGACCTGCAAGTAACCTGTAAACATGAATTTCTTCCTGAAGTTCAGGTTTGCTACATCATAATTTCCTATTTATTCCAATTAAATCATTGACAACATATTGATAATCATAAGCTCACTACAGAAAAATTAAGAATCAAAAAAGAGAAAGGAATACTACAAGTACAGCTCAACAAGGTATGCTGCACAAAACAGCTTAACATGGAGTATTTGTTTCCCTGCCCCCTAACCTCCCTCTTTTTTGTGGGTGTGAAGTAAGGATTTTCTGTTTAACCAGTATCTCACATCAGTAAAATGATAGTCATCTCTACTTTTACAATTACCAGGACAGACATCAAGAGAAGAAGGAAAGATTAACCATTAATCAACATGCAACTCTTCAAACACCTTTAACATTCAGCTCATTAATCAAGAGAACATTAACGTAGAATACCTAAAAGAAAAATGAATACTGAAGACAATGACACGTGAAATTTTCTATGAAAACAGGGGAAAAAAGAAGAGAAACAAGCAATATAATTTTTTATCTCAATACAGTTGAAACAGAATACAATATGGAAAACCAGCACCATCTGAAAAAAGATATATGTTTAATTTACTGAATAAAATCTAACTTGATGTGCAACTGGCTGTTGGTTCTTCACATTCAACAGCAAAAGAACATCCAATCATCTTATAAGTTAATAAAACAAAAATTCGAAGTACAAACATAACACGGGAATTTATATGGTCATCTTCTCATAATAAGTGAATTAGGCTTTTAGGTCAGAGTATCCTTCAAAGTTTGCATCATGATCCCAAAACTTGATTTCACAGCTTCAACAGTACAGAACAGAGAACATAAGACAAGGATGTCTATGGTGCATCTGCATATCAAATATACTTCATATTTTTGCATTCCTAGTAGCATCAAGTGTAGTCTTTCTTGCTTGTTTAGAGTTTCTTTCTCTCAATGTGTTGCATACTATAGCAGCCAACTCTTACCTGCCATCAGGATCAGGAAACGATATTTCTATTGATCTCTGCCACAGGGTTAAGGCCTTTACAATATCCTTCAAACCCAAGCTTATCTGAAGGACACAGGCACATACATGCTAAGACCACCTCGAGTCTCACAGATATTAAAAAGAAAATGATAACAAGTTCTAAATACTGTATAAGAATCGACTGCTCAGTTTTCTATCATATCTATCACTGTAAAACATTTTCCCCTAACTAAATATCACTCAGAGGCAAAGTCCAAGTATTGGAAAAGAATTGTCAGCATTTCTGTCTCTTCATAGACACTGGCTGTGTAAAGCAATACATGATGTCATGTCCAATCAATTATGCAAGTAAGAAGACAACAGTATAGCAAAAGCAAATCTTTGCTTGCAGCTGCCAAGCAAAAAGTTCACATTGACATTCTCTCAGTGGATCTTACCTCATCTGATCCAAAACTGATGCCTAGCAACAATCAATAACGAATATTCAAATATAATTCCTTGGTCTCCAAAAAGGAAAAATGCAAGAAGCTATTCTCCAAATTTCAGTCAACCTAGGGGTTGAAATTTCATAAAAATTTTCCTCTCATGCAGATGGAAAGCAGGGAGATTCCCAGCCAAACTGATATCATACAGCTCCAAAAGCAAGGAGCAAAAACTGAAGTGTCCAAAGTGAACCAAACAAGTTTGCAGAAAATTGATTAAGTCCACTGCCTTTTTTTTTTTTTTTCCAATTTTATGCATAACAATGTCCTTACTGTCCAAGGAATTACTAGTGCCAGAAAGATCATAACAGAAACTTAAACCTTATCTGCCAACATAACCAACAAATCCATTGCTACCATTAGAAAATTTTCACAAGATAAACTGTATACCACAACCTAATCAATCAATAATCCAAGTCCCAAGTGAACTTAATCAGCTAAATTCTTCCTTCTTATACACAAAAATACGTCCTCTCGCTGCAGTTGTTCCAGAATATATACCAAAAACTTATCAATCAATAATCAAAGCAAAGCACCTCAAATCCAGTTGAACACTTGCCTACATCAAATCCATCACCTCTTTTAAAGGCATAAACTGCTCCCAATGTTATTTGTTTTAACTGCATACATCTACGTACTCATCGTCAGTTTAGTCCAAACCATGTACCATAAGAAAACCTACTTTACTGAAAAAAGGTGGGAATCTTATTATTTACAAGTACATCACGACACGACTCAAAAAATAAAAAAGGAAAAGAAGAAGAAGAAGAAGCACGTCTGTAAACCATTTCTGCCTCTACTAACTCCTGGAAAAACCAGTCAGATAAAAAAGTATAGTAATTATAGACCCATTTATCGCGCGCACACGCACACACACATATATACATATACATAGAGTTCCAATTTATGAAATTAACTTCTATAAAATCATGAAGCCACATATCTGCTAAAAAAAAGAGCTAACTTTCTTGAATATTCACCACCATTTCAAGCAAAAACGCCATTCACAAGCGCAGCTCATATATCAACAATTAAAAAAAAAAAAATTGAATCAGAAGCCCTAAATCACCTTGCAAGGCCAGTTCTCTCGATAAAAGTGACAAACTACTCGATCGCTGGCTTTGACGATAGGGAAGAAATCCTTCTCGGCAAGTATTTCAGTGTACTCGCCATGACCAAGAGAGATCCAACGGCTACGCTTCTCTGCCATTTTCTTCATCTGTTGTAACCTCCTCTCTCTCAACGCCTCCAGATCGTCCGTATCCAGACGATCTAGGGTTGTGATCTCCTCATCGATCTTGTCTTCAACCGCTTTTGCGACCGTCAAGACTTGCTTCTCCAATATCTGCTTGATAAGAGAGTAGTAAGACAAATGAAATCGTTAAAGATTAGATGAGTAAAATGTTTAAGTTATAGGTTTGATTTGAGAGTACCTCCTGAACTTTTGAATTATCCATTGGTGATGTTCACGGCGCTGGCAAATGCGAATTCCAGGATTCTCCTCTCTCTCTCTCTCTCTCTCTGTGTATGTGTGTTAAAGAGAAGGAGACGGAGAAGATTGTGTCTGAAGAGAGGGATTTTTGTTCATAGAATTTATATGTGAATTTTTTTAAATGAAACCAAAATTTCAAGAACCTCTGCAAATCTGCACCATTTGTGAATAGAAGTGTGCCGTATTTGGGCAAATTTTTTACTGAAATATATAATTAATTTTGAAAATATAGATGTAACTTTCTCTTAAACCGGCTAAAGTCCGGCCCAAAGGTGAGTTTAATTTAAAATATCCATGTTTATGAAACACGTTATATCTTTAAAAAAGTCAAAACTCTTCTAAATAATATGGTATTTCATAGATAAATTTTTAAAACTATCATGCGTCTATAAAACCGGTAACTCATACTAAATAATAGTAATTATATTGTAATTTTAAAGTAATTTTACGATATATATCATCGATAAAAGAATTGTAATATATTTCGAGTAGAATTAGGATTTTTATAAAAATATATACAGTTTAAATTAATATCTACTTATAATATGAAACCTTAAATAGTTAAAAGTTTAAAAAAAAAGTTTATATTTATATTCTAAAATTAATTATGTTGTTCCTAGTAAGATATGAAGATGGGTAAATTAATATCTTTTATAAAAGCTAAATTTTTTATTAAAAAACAAAACCCCTTTTAACAGCTTAAATGGAATGATAGTAATTGAAGATTAATTGTGCAATACAAATAAAAATCAAAAACTAAATAAAATAGAGAAAAGAATATTACACAACGATTTATAAAACTTCGACCTTTTACTTACTAATCTCTTCCAACTCTATTGCTGAAAACCTGATCTTTATTACCGGTGTCATTCCATTAATCCAAATTTTTCAATAAACAAATATCAATAAGAAATTATAAAGACAGTTAGTCATTTTCTCTGTACTATCTCATTAACTTTTTCCTAAACTAAACACAAGATTTAAAGAACTCCTTAATCTTCTCATACTCTAAACATAATATCAATAATGTTTACAACGAAATTAAAATAATACGATCAAAATGCTCTTTACAACTTTCGCACAAATGCAATAACAAAACTATTTTCGCTCAGTTTCTGACTAAGTTTCTAACACAGTTTCCAACAATCTGCTTAAGAGAATTTTTAAATTTAGTTCTAATATTGAGTTTGCAGTATTATATCTTGAACAACATCATCTTTTAGTTAAATAAACTCTCGTATAATAACTAGGAATGGTTAATTGCAAATTTTTCTCCTAGATATCTTTATTCAATCATAATTGGTTTTGTTATTAGAAAAATATCCTATAAAAATACAAAACAAAAGTTTGAAATTTTGAAAACTTGAATCAAGCTAATCCTGATTCATTTCTTTACTGAATTTGAGTTATTTGACAGTTACTACATGTGATGATATGCTCCAATTCTCTTTTGATTACGTAGAAATTCAAAAATCATACTTCAAATATTATGGATAAATATGAAAAGATATGGTCAAATTTTCATAGATGTTGTTTTCAAAAATAGCTCGGCACTTCATAGTTTGTTTAATATTTACCATACAATCCTTAAGAATTTTATTAACAACAAGCTAAAAGAAACGTATCGAGCCTTGTAGAATTTTGTGTAGAAACTTGTTCGACATAGTTTCTTAATATATCTAAAAATTTATTTGAATATATCGTTTAACCATTAATCAACCATTCTATAAAATTGAAACTGATCCAACTTAAAATCTCCATGGACTAAATCTAACTTTAGTAGAACGAAATTAAACACATTATTCAAATATACCCAATAAAGTGAAGCTAGGCCTTCTATATATTTTTCTAACTTAATTTGTTCAAATTTTTTAGAAAATAGCATAGGAATAGCGCTGATACGATACTATACATAATCAGTGTTGTTCTGATGTGTTACTAATATACATTCTGACACACATTCTCACATACATTTTAACTAGTACAAAACCAAACTTAATTTTCTTCCTTGAATTGATTTCATTGTAAAATTAACCCACACATGTGATGTTTTTGTTAAACACACTTTAACATTTTTCCATTGTAGTTTCTTTTAGAATTAATCAATATTATATCATGATATATCTATGCACTTTATAAATATATTAGTGATAACTTATTACATATTTTGTTATCATCAAAATCAAATTAAAATACTTAACAAATTATACATTCTTAGGTATAAAAAAAATTGCCCAAATACATACACTTTTATAACTTATTTTAGGGAAGGTTATATTACCCTTTTTATATTAACATAATATAAATATCTACAAAGATTAAAGTAGTATGAAGACTACTAAAGATGGCAACAAATTGGTTAGTTGTAGAATAAAAGTAATAGATGAAAAGAGCGTATTTTTGAAGGTTTTCCTATTTATATTGTTACTTTATTAATGAAAAACTCTTTTTTTATTTCATATCAATGGAAGACTTCAAATTATAGCTTTTATGGTAAGATAAAATTCTCAAGTTTTTAATGTGTAACACTCCAAAACTTAAAACACTGCAGTCTGCCACATATTCTCAGCAACTACTAATACTTCAAGCATTTAGAAAACTACAACTTATCTAAAATACACAAAATAATTACATTAAATCTACTAACTCACAATTTAATAACCACAAATATGAATAACGGTGAAAAGTCTACCACTTAATCTCTACATACAACAATAGTACACAAAACTAACTGTCTTGAGCAAATGAACCTAAGCCCAAAACAACCTTAAGACGACAACATAGAATCTCATAGTTTCAACAAGTGACAACTTAAGAAACATCAACTATAGAAGTCACAAGCGACTCTAAACAATCAACATAATCTCCAAATATATATAGTATGGAACAATAACGTATATTCTTTGGCAATTCCCTCCTAGTATTTAAATTACATTATCTCCACTTTGCTACCACAATAATAAAGATTAACCTTCTTATCATAGTGCAAATACTCATAACTCACATCCCATAATCTTTATTCCCTAAACCTGTAGTTGAAAAACAATAATTCTCCAAAATGTGAACCAATGCACAATGCGGAATACTACAAGCACATGTGATGATCAAGTGATAACAATACACATGAATAAACAAGTATTATTAAATATACAACATGTACCAATTATTATCTTTATTAGCAAGCCCGCCAAACATCATAATCTTGGCATTTCAAGACTTAGGATAACTCCTAATCCCTACACAAGAAAATATTATATAAGTATTGGTCTCTTTTGCTATCTTTCTCTCTCTCTCTCGTTGCATCCCATCAATGCATACACTCTCCCCTCCACATCATATAGCATACAGACATGGCTCTCTAACACAAACATTCACATATTTCGCTTAACGCATATGCATACCGACACCTTAATTCACAACTTACACCTACGCACATACACTTTTATATATTACATACACACGCATACATTATCTTATATTATATATTATGATATATAATATTATGATACCCCTATTGGCTAAGTAACAATTCTCTACCACCACCACTAATATTAATAAGAAATCCTCCTCCAAAAGTTAAAGAAAACCCTATATATATATATATATATATATAAACTTGTTAAGGAAAGGAAAACGAAGAAAAAAGAAACAAACTTAGAAAAGGAGTGAAATATTAATTCTTTATTGAAATTCTTGCTCTATATTATGAATTTTTATTAGGGTTTTAAGCTTAGGAGGGGTCTTAGAAGATTTCTAATCCAAGTGAAAAAATAACGTATTATTACGATGGGAAGATATGAGAATCAATAATATCTAATAAGAAAGAAGAAGAGAGAAATATGAGATTGTGGAATTTAGAAGTTTTTAAAAGATAATTATATGTCTATTATCACTAATCAATTACATGTCATATTATGTTTCTAAGCCTTTAATTTATAATTTTGTTTCCTTACTTTTTTTTCCTTATCCTATTATTTATATTTATTTATTCTTATTTTTTTTAAAAAAAATTGGTTTTCACATGATGGTTCTTGAAGCTCCACTAACTCAGGAGTTAATCTACTCTTCCATTTCATTTTGTAAAAATCTTCTCTGCCTATTAAAAAGAAAGATGCCAGGATGAAAATATGTAAGTTATAAAATTTATAAATAGAAGAAGGTACTGTTGCAAAAATGGGATGGGTATTTGTTGTCCTTATAATGATGCCATAACAAAATAATAAAATATTTAAATTTAATCTATCTAATTAAAAGACCAATGTTTATGCCAATAGGATATAAGGACTTTGATAAGAACAACAAATACTTATTTACAAAAGATAGTACAAATAAAAAGGTATAAATCACAAAGATTTTTGAAATCATATATTATAATATATGACTATCAAAATGTATACCATATTGTTCATTATAATTTAGATAAAAATCAACGTTATATATGCTTATAAGTGTATATCATACTTGTTATTAAATGTAAGAAATTATTTTAAAGATTGTTACGATTAGAAAAAAAGTATATATATATATATTTATAAATGATATAAATAAAGTGCGAATATTATCATTTAATTCATAAAAAATAATATGTTGAAACTTTATGTCACTATTAGATGATTTTAATAATATGATGCCTTACTTTGAAAAGGTTACAATGATCTTTTGAATAATTCAAGAGAAGAACATCACAAACATAGAGAATTTTATTGTTTTGCTTTAAATTATCGAATCGATGCAATTGTTTCAAAAGTTTCATCTTTAATATAAAAACATGTATCTTTATAATAATAAACCTTTGAATATATATATATATTCATATGATTGAAATGTATGCAAGATTAATATTAGAGTAATTATAAACAAAACCTTAGAGAGCTTAAATCATGAGTAATTATAGGTTCTTCACCATAATAATTTTTTTCGCTTTAATTTTAAGTTTTAGCTATGGCTAACATGATAAATGTAAATTATGTATTGATTTCGTATAAGATATCAAAAGGAGGGTTGGGGTTGAGATAAATTGATATTTTTTAACTTTTTGAGATTTTTTTTATATAATGTAAGCTCTAAAACTAAGCCAAGTAACCGTAGGATTGAACTTAGAACACAAGGTTTAAAACGATCGATTAAACGATCCGATTAAACCCAAATTATAAACTATTGAGAGAAATATTAGTAAAAACGACCCCGTAAACTTGAATTTAAGAAAACAAGTAATAAAATAGGAGACTGTAAAATTTTCAAATTTTAAGCATAATAATTGCTAATTATCGAAAAGGCAAAAAGTGTAATCTAATAACTAATAAATTACTAAAGATAGATTACATGTATACTAAAAATTTTAGAATGACCAAAATAATAATTAAGAACGTTCACATGTACCCCACATGTATTTACGTGTAAATAAAAATACGCGAAATTTCCTAAATTGGCCAAAAACTAAGTAAATAATTAAAGAAAATTATAAATTAATTATGGAAAAATCATAAAAAAATCAAAAGAGGATAGAATGATCCAAATCGGGTTGTGGCAGGTCAGGATCTACAAAATAAAAATTAACCAATTAGAATTAGACAACACAAAACCCAAAAATCAAGGAAATAGGATAAAGGTATGTCAAATTAATGCATATTAATTACCCAAAATGTTTATAAATAGGGAAAAAATTTTCAGAACTCATTTGGACAGTTGAGCATTAAAGAAAAATAGGAAACCTAAAAAATTCGAGAGAAAATCCAAAAAAAAAAAAGAAAACTGTGCAGATTCGGCTAGTGAGCGAAACCCAAACTTCACCACCACCTGGGACCAAGCCGCCACTACCACCCTACTCTAGAGCCATCGTTTAGGCCGGCCGACAAGCTTGGATCGGGTTTGGACGGCCAGAAAGCTTCGAACCGAGTGAGTCCCTTAATTACCCTGATTTTGTATAATTTCGTAAAAATAATTATTTTGCCCAGAAAATTATGAAACTTGTTATTCTGAGATTTTATTATATGTAGAGTTAGGGAAAATGGTGATTTAGTTTAATTACGTTTGAAAATATAGGGTTCTTAACAAATTGTTCAAAACCGAGCATGATTAGAACGGAAAATAAATAGGCTTATGAGTATAGTTTGGAGTTCAATTTTTTTTTTCTGTAGGATGCTCATGTGATATAGGACAGTGCTATGAAGTCATTTTTTTTAAATTAATTTTCGAAATTTTTAAGTTAATCTTTAGGCCTAAAGTGATGGAAAAATTGAGTGATTTTAGATTAATTAGGTGATTAAGATACTAATTATTGATTTAGATAGTAATTAGATGTTTAGGGATGCTAATCTCTGATGTGGAAACCTAACATAGCCTTTGGAGTATTAAGTATGGTTAATTGAGAAAATTAGGTAATTAATGTAAGAAATTAGTAATATGTGAAATTGAAAATTTATAAATCTAAAAAATTAGGGTTATTTAGATAATATTATAATAGAAATCAGAAAAATAATAAATCTGAAATAACATTTAATTTTATGTAAATGTCTCAAAATGTAAGATTTTCTCATATTGGAAATAAATACGATACATCAATTAGGATTAGCATGTACCAAATAGTTTAGAATACTGAATTAAGATCCAATAAGATATTTGAATACTCGAGCTTAATGTAATTAATGTCACATTAGGATTCGAGCATATTTAATGCTTAGGAATTAAAATTAAAATCTAATTTAGGATTCGAACCTCGAAATAACGTACAACGAATCATTAGTACGTAATAGGTATACACGAAAAAAATGAGTTAAAATATAACTTAGAATATGAATCCATAAAGTATAAGTACTAAAAAGATCTATTTGTATTATAGGGCACCAAGAGACAAATCAGCTTGCGACTAAGGGATCGAGCGATCGAGCAATTCCAAGTAAGTTGGGTTATTGCTTATTGTAATAGAGTACTAGTTTTATAGTACTTGGAAACTTAGGCTTGTATATGGTTGTGATTGTAAGTAGTTTACGCATGTGTTTGACGTATCTGAATTCGTGCTAAAATTGTGATATGAGTAATTTTGTGTTATGATTGAATTGGTGTGAAATTATTTGAACACCCTAAATGAAATTTAATCTTATTCGACTTTAAGAACAAAAAATATCATGCATTGTAACCCGTTAGGGGATCATAGGATTCTCCAACCAATTACCAATTCCTTCGAAAGGGATAGCGCAGGATTGCAAAATGATTGTTACGCCCCGAAGTCGCAAAGTCGCAATAGTCCCGCCGTGTAAACCATTCTATGATAGTAACTGGCCTCACAGTGCCTACCATAGAGATAATCTACACAAGGCGTCGACGACTCCTCGCTTTGAAGTAAACAGTTCGAGTAATAATTATACTACAATTATGATAATTATCACAAAGTTCTATAAAACATAGATAATTATAAATAAGTCCACAGAGCTTCCCAGGAAGTTTTACATAATAACTACAGTTTACTAATTTACAGGAATAACTAACAGTCTTCAACCTTTAACTACAAGGTCAGTCTAGTTACACATTTGCGAAATAACTTGATTCTCACACCCCTGGCTTCAAAAAGACTAACCTCTGGATAATTATAGGGCGGCATAGTACTTGAAGTGTTCACAAATCAGAACCTGCAAAAGGATCTATAAGGGTACGAGCAACTAAAGCCCAGTAAGTTGAATTGGAGACTCATGAATGCATACAAGCATAAACAGAGTTATCAAACAATTATTTTCATGCAATGCAACAATCAAGTGTCATCGCACAGCGTAGTCCGGTCCGTTGTGAAATCAGAGAAATTTCACCCGCTCCAATCCGGGTTGAGGAGTTCCATGTTATGCAGCAGCTTACAACCAAACCCAGGCTTGTGCAATGGAGACCTCGCTCCTCCCGCGACTACCTTCGAACCATTGACTCCATCCCCGCCGCGACCTCCTCTCCTGTCACTTAGTTCGACTGAGGATGAAGAAGGGACCGTTTTGCAATCCTGCGCTATCCCTTTCGAAGGGGTCGGTATTTGGTTGGAGAGTCCTATGATCCCCTAACGGGTTCCAATGCATGACATTTTCGGGTATTAGGGTCGACTGAGATTAAATGCCGGTTAGGGTATTCAACAAGTTCATACTAATTCAATCAGTCATAAAGTCATTCACAGTACAAATTCCAGCACGAATTCAGATACATCAAGCACATGCACAAACTATTTACAATCGCAATCATATACAAGCCTAAGTCTCCGAGTACTACGAAACTAGTACTCTATTACAATAAGCAATAACCCAACTTACTTGAATTTGCTCAATCGCTCGATCCTCTAGTTGCGAGTTGATTTGTTCCTGAGTGTCCTATAATACAAATAGGTTCTTTTAGTACTTATATTTTATGGATTCTTATTCTAATTTATAATGTAACTCATTTTCCTCATGTATGCCTACAACGTATTAATAATTCGTTGTATTTTATTTCGGGGTTCGGTTCCTAAACTAGATTCTAGTCTTAATTCCTAAGTCGTAATTAGGCTCGAATCCCAATGTGACATTAATCACATTATGTTTGGGTATTCAAATATTCTATTAGGTCGTAATTTTGGTATTCTAACTATTCGGAATACGCTAACCCTAATTGAGGTATCGGATTTATTCCCAATGTGTAAAAATCTTACATTTTAAGATATTTACTTAAAATTAAATATTATTTCAGATTTATTATTTTTCTGATTTCAATTATAATATTATCTAATAACCTTATTTTTTTTAGATTTATTAATTTACATTTTCACATATTACTAATTTATTATATTACTTACCTAATTGCCCTAATTAACCATACTTAGTACCTAAAGGCTAGGATTAAGGTTCCACTGCAGAGATTAACTTCCCTAAACCTCTAATTAAGATCCAAATCAGTAATTAACATCCTAATCACTTAATTAACCCTTAATCACCTAATTTTACCATCATTTTAGGGCTAAAAATTAACTTAAAAATTTCAAAAATTAATTTAAAAAAATGGCTTCATAGCACTGTTATACATCAAATGAGCATCCTACAGAAAAATTTTGAACTCCAAACTACATCCTTAAGCCTATTTATTTTCCGGTTTACTAATGCTCGGTTTTGAACAATTTGTTAGGGACCCTATATTTCCAGATCTAATTAAACTAAACCAATATTTTTCCCTAAATATACATACAATAAAACCTTAGAATAACAAGTTTCATAATTTTCTGGACAAAATAAATAATTTTACAAAATTATACAAAAATCGGGTGAATAAATGACTAACCGGTCCGAAGCTTTTGGGCCGTCCAAACCCGGTCCAATGTTGTCGGTCGGTCCAGGCGGTGGGTCTACTGTAGGGTGGTGGTGGTGGTTCGGTCCCAGGTGGTGGTGGTGGTTCGGTCTCAGGTGGTGGTGGGTGGTGGTTTTAGTTCACCTTGCTAATCTGCACAGTTTTCTTTTTTTCTGGAATTTCTCTCGATTTTTGTTGTATTTCGATTTTTCTCAGATCATAAACTAGCCAAATGACTTCTGAGAATTTTTTCCTTATTTATAGACAAATGTGGTAATTAATGTGCATTAATTTGATGGGATTTTTGCCCCATTTCCTTGATTTTAGGCTTTTAGTTTGTCAAATTCTTATTGGTTAATTTTTTCTTTTCAGTCCACGACCTGACCTTGTTGCAGTTATCTTATCCTGATTTTTTCTGATTTGTTTATAATTATTTTGTATTTTTCTTTAATTATTTTGTATTTTTCTTTAATTATTTACTTAGTTTTCGGCCTATTTTAGCAATTACACGTATTTTTATCTACACGTAAATACATGTAGGGTACACGTGAACATTCCTAAATATTATTTTGGTCATTTTAAAATTTTTAGTACACATATAATTTATTTCTAGTAATTTCTTAGTTATTTCATGATACTTTTCGCCTTTTCGGTAATTAGCAGTTATTATGCTTAAAATTTGAAAATTTTATAGTCTCCTATTTTACTACTTACTTTCTTAAATTTAAGTTTACAGGGTCATTTTTACTAATATTCCTCTCAATAGTTTCTAATTTGGGTTTGATCGGATCCTTTAACCGATCGCCTTAAACCTTGGGTTCTAAGTTCAATCCTACGGTTACTTGGCTTGGCTTTAGGGCTTATAATGATCCCTTCTTCATCCTTAGTCGAACTAAGTGACAGGAGAGGAGGTCGCAGTGAGGGTGAAGTCAATGGTTTAAAGGTAGTCGCGGGAGGAGCAAGGTCTCCATTGCACAAGCCTGAGTTTGGTTGTAAGCTGCTACATAATATGGAAACTCCTCAACTCGGATTGGAGCGGATGAAATTTCTCTAATTTCACAACGGACTGGACTACGTTGTACGATGACACTTGATTGTTGCATTGCATGAAAATAATTGCTTGATAACCCTATTTGTGCTTGTATGCATTCATGAGTCTCCAATTCAACTTACTGAGCTGCAGTTGCTCATACCCTTATAGATCCTTTTGTAGGTTCTGATTTCTGAACACTTCAAGTACTATGCCGCCTTATAATTGCCCAAAGGTTAGTCCGTTTGAAACTAGGGGTGTGGGGATCAAGTTACTTAGTATAATGTGTAACTAGAGTTGTCTTGTAGTTAAGGATGAAAGACTGATAGTTATTATATAATTTAGTGAACTGTTGTGTTTATGTAAAACTTCCTAGGAAGCTCTGTGGACTTATATATAATTATACATGTTTATTATAAATTTGTATTATTTATCATAATTGTAGTTTAATTATTAATTGGACTGTTTACTTCAAAGCGAGGAGTCGTCGATACCTTGTGTAGATCATGTCTATAGTAGGCACTGTGAGGCCAGTTACTATCATAGAATAGTTTACACGGTGGGACTGTTGCGACTCTGCAACTTCGGGGCGTAACATATAAGCTGAAAATACAATTTTTAATAACTTAATTTAATGAATAGTGGTACTTTAATAATCTAGAACATGATTAATGAGCAACTTAAATTAAAAAGGTAAAGAGAAGATATCAAGCTCAGGATTTATAAAAATTTGGCTTTTTGCCTATTATTATCTTTTAGCTCCATTGTTGAGCACTCTGTCTACTTTACAAATACTGTTTCACTTAATCTACTAAATTAAAATCATGAGAAGTTTATAAACATCAACTAAGTAGCCTTAACAAATCTCTACTTTGTCTATGTAGCTTTTCTATAATCCAAGCTAATTACAAATCTATAGAATACAATATAACTTCTCTCAACCCTTAAATAATAAATAGAGTTTACAAATTACAAGTGAGAATGACAATACAAATCTCAAATAATTTCGCACAAAAACATAAATAATGATTGATGAATAAATTGCTTTAGTTCAATTTTGTAAAAAAGTATCTGAAAAATGTTCTGTATTCTTTCAGATGGTAGAAATTAATTATAATAAAGATATAACGAATATATTTCTTTTTCTTTCTCAAAAACATGCTTAACACTTTGAATTTTTTCTCCTTTTATACTAGAGCCTTCCAATAGCTAATTTATTGAAAATCATATTCGCTTTATGTTTATCTATATTTAATGTTAAAGATAATTCATAAATATTTTTAAAAAAAATCTTAGAGTTTTGAATTTAAACCAAATCTTCTAATCTTGTTTCGACTAGATATACTTTGATGAACAATTTCCAAATAAACATTAAATTTGAGATTGAAATCCTATAAAATCCAAAACTAACTTTATCCTTAGCTAATGTAAGATATAATCTCAATTTATTTAAAGATAAATTCGCTTTAAAATAATCTTAATAGATTTTTAATTCTATCTCAAGTAAAACAAGATTAAGTATATTTTCCTAATACACCCAATCTTGAAGCTAGGCCTTGTTCCCCTTGAATATGATGTTTTGTTAATTTTCAATGTTATTTTTTCAAATTAATTGTCTAAATAATCTTTTGAAAAGTATCAATTTATTTATTTTCAAAGTTTCTAAATAAATTTTTGAAATATTGTATTGACTCTTTTTATATATGTTTCTGAAATATTCTTTGGATATTTTAAAACTTATCTCTTTTTTAATCAATTCAAACTTTATGAATATATTTCTGAATACACTTGAATTTGAAATTATAAATTTTTTGAAAACTATCTAAATACCTATATATTTGTTTGTATATTAGTATTTTTCTCTTTTTATTATCATTAAAACCATGAGAGATATCTATTATGAAACCTAATTGAGATTATATTTATTTATTTTTTCGCTAAGAAATTGTTATTCTCAAAATGGTATAACAAAAGTCATAACTTGGTAAAACGAAATTACTTCGCCTTTGTGTTGTGCTACGGGTTATTCTACTCCCGTCTGATTTTCTCCCTCTCCTGCTTAATTTACTGCCGGTTCACGTGGGGACTCCACCCGTATACTACAGATACCCCGGCCCGCGAAAAAAAAAAGAAGCGAACACGCATTCAAATTTTTTTAAATTTAGACGCGATTATCGTTATCTTCCTCAAAACCCTAGTTGTAGTGCCGGGGCTTCTAATCGACAGAAACCATAAGCAATTTGCTGAAAATCCAAGTGCAAGAAGTTGGACTAGAATGGAGGATCCAAGTCAAAAATTCGATGCGGAGAAGTTGCTGTCATACAGCGACGATCTGATGAAGGTTTTGAGAGACCCAAAGGACATCAACAATCTCTCTCAATGTCGCCAACACTCCGAAGCTCTTCATGCCTCATGTGTCTCTGATTTCGCTGCCATCCAGAATGCGCTTCAGGGTCAGCTTCAACTACGCTCTCGCTGCTCACTTCCTTTGTTACCGCTGTTTGTACCATGCAGTTGAAAATGTACTCTGATTTATCTAGGTTTGCGAGATTCAGTCTTTTCAATTTTCCACATTAATGAATTTTTTCACGATCCTAACTTAGCAGTTTACATTGATTTCAACTATACCAGAATCGCGGTAAGTGAAATTGAAGTTCCATGCACTATCATCCTATGCGATGTGCTCTGTCAAATTATATGTGCACATCTCGCGTGTGAGCTGAAGTATGGCGTGCCAGTACTGTCGTTTTTTAATTTGATTTCTATGATTTCCACTAATTTCTTCATCATAACCTGAGTATCTAAAATGTTTGACTCACCGTGTTGATTCTGAGGATTAGAAAGGGCTACAGGGCAATTAGTATGCTTCGTTAGTTCAACATCCTACATCACTAGAATGGCAAGCGAAGGTTTTATTGTGGAGGAGTTAGGAATAGACTTTGCAGGTTGTGAGTGAAACTTGAGTTGAGAAAAGATGAATAGATGTATCTCCTGGAATACATAACTAATACTCAGGTATAGTCATGATAAGGGGTAGTGTAGCTGACTGGCCCAATCCTACCTAGTGCGACAAGGTTTACTTTGTGTTTGCGGTTGAGTGACATTGGAAACCTTCCTATGTTAGATATGTGGAAATTCAAATGGGTTAATGACAGATGAAGTTCTCATGATCATGTGATAGGGGGGAAAGAAAAGCAGTGCCAAGTTTTTGACCTCTTAAATCAGCGCCATGTTGCCTTTTCTGGCCAGAGCATAAGTTCCTTTGTATTAGGATAACTACCACCATCTTTTGACATCTACTGGTCATCATCAATTTGATATCTCGATGAAGGAGCTCTAGTGCTTTAGGTGTATGAAACGTTAATTTTGTCATGTTGTGATCTATTCATCCCACTAAATTTATTGTTGTAAATTTTACACTGTAAGTTAGACATTCCTGTCAAATGAAATATGCCAAAAGTAAACTAAAACGAGTGAACCTCCCAAGTCTTTACAGTTGCAAAAGTCAAACCTTTTCCTTTACCTCTCTTTTGCATTAAAGATTTTCATTACAGATAAAGACGTTAAGGATAGTACCATTGAACTTTGTGGTTGAACCTTGAGGTTTCATGCATGGGTTATGCAAAATGTTGAGCTTATACCAGTAAAATGACTAGTTTGCTAAACACCTCAACTTCCATCCATAAGAATTGTTTTAATCTAAAAAAGAAACTATCTGTTTCTTTATTACTAATTTTTAATATTTTCAATAGAGCAGAGTACCAGAGGAAGATTAATGCATGCAGAGAGAAAACAGAAGCAGCAAAAGCTGAAGTTATTCCAGATGTAGAGATGGATAGACTCCAGAAAGAGTTAGAGGAGGAAGTTGAGAAGCAGCACTTGCTTATGGAGGACTTGAGATGAGTACTCACTGTGCCTTTTGAGATTTTTATGAACTTCTACCTATTCTTTATTGATTGAGATTTCATGTGCATTACACAGCTATCAGTAGTGAGATTGATGAGCTGGACCATCGAAGGATTTCACTTGAGGATAGAAAGCATGTGATGAAGAAAGTTGAGCAGTATGATCAAAGGGAAAAGTAAGTTGGCACATATATCTTCTGGCCGAAAAAAAAAAAGAAAAAAAAAAAAACGGCACATATATCTCATTATCTCATTTCATGACTTAGCTTGCTTTTTGAGTTGTCTATATGTTTGAGTAATTTTGTGTGATTATTGATGAAGATAGGTCTAGAAACTTTCCGGAACTCATGTCTTGGACATTTTGTAAAGTGAAAATTTAAGCCACTTCTGTGTCTAGCCATTAAGGATGTTTCAGTATAGCTTTCCAAGCTTCCTATGAAAAGGAGTGAAAAAGTTTAATGGTATCATTGGAGTCCTTGCTGTCTTTAGGAGGGGAGAGAGAGAGAGAGAGAGAGCAGCAGCAAGATTGGACAGCCTTACTGGATCTTCTGGTTGACATGGGGAGTCAATTGCTGATTTATTGAAGTAGAACCCTTATACCCCAACCGATCTACCGTGAAGCTAAATCTACTGCTAATTTACGGCTCCAGTTTTTATCCTTAAGTTTGGATTTATTTTTTTTGACTTTCAGTTGAATTGGATATTGCTCATGCCAAGTCTTTGCCTATCAACATGTCATCTTAAATGTGAACAAATGCCTAGAGTAGTTGAATGTAGAGTACATTGGAAACCTAATGTCTCATGATTATCAAACTCAATTGGGAAATTGTCAAGGAGGTTCAGTATTATGAAAAATGTTATGGCTTGATTACAAGGTAGGCTTTTGGATAAAAGAACCCTGTGGCTGCCACTGGCTTTTTGGTAAATGCAAAAAAAACAATAGTGTCAGATGGTTGACCTTAGATTGGATCTTCTAAAGCTTAAAACTTTCTAAATCTCACAGATAATAGTGCCACTATTCCATGCTTGATTAACATACAAAAATATGCCTACTTCACATGATCAATATGAGAAGCACATTTATTGAACTAGAAGCCTTATCCCCCAACTGTTTTACCCAGTGATATGATGATTGATGGGTTCTACCTTGAAGGCCAACTCTCCTGCTACTTTCACAGCTCTAGTTTTTTGTATTTAATTTAAGATTTATATTTTCAACTTTTCAGTTGAGCTGGACATTGAAAATGCCATCTCCAATGTGAATAAATGCCTAAAAGAAGTTGAATATGTAACATTGGTATGAGTTAATTTCTTATGATTATCAAACTCAATTGGGAAAAACTGTCGGTTATGTTCTGCATTGTGAAATGTGTCAAGGTTCTGTTGTGAGGTAGGCTTTTGGATAAAAGAACCTTATGGCTGTCACAGGCTTTTTGGTGAATGCAAAAAGATAATAGTGTTAGATGGATGACCTTTGAATTTTCTAAAGCTCAAAATGTTCTAGTTGTCTATATATGCTTGTAACAATGGGGCAAAACATGAAAATTTTTCATTTGCCATAATGCATTTGCTCATGTGATGTATGTTACCAAGATGATGGATCTATCACATCAGGGGAAAAAAGCTCGATCAACAAATAGTTTATGTTTATGTGCATGTGAATGCATATAGTAATGAGACTCCACCATGCAGCAGTAGTTCATTTCCTTTTTGTTCCTTCTTGCTAACTTGTAGGATGGCTCTTTCAATGTACGCTTCTGTCACAAATCTTATTCCAGACTTGGATGGGGAATCCAAAGTTTCGGGTTGTATCCTTTGAGTCCTTTTCCACAGCATTCTAATCCTTTTATGTGAATATGCAAGTTAAAGCTTTTATCAAGGTGATGAAAATTTCCTTATATCAGTTTTAAACTACAGATATCGTGAATAGGCAGAAAAAAGCGGTGGATAAATTTGAGTTTGACAACACTGAGCTGACTGCATACGATACATGTAATAGCATCTGGCGAATGATAGATAGATCATAGATATCTAATTATATTTGTATATTTAGTGGAAGGGTTTTCTCCTTTTCATACCTCTCCACGTTTTCTATTATCATGATTCCCAATCTTTTCTTTCTCTCTTTTTTTTTTTTTTTTTCGGTTATAATTATGATTTTCATTTTTATTTAAGTAGAATCATGCTTCTAGTGCTTTCCTGGGAATATCCTTTTATTAGATTAAGAATATATGTACAAGGAAACACTTAACTATCTTCACTATTTGGAATCAGGTTATATGCAAGTAATTATGTCGTGGGAGAATTATTGGTTCTGATGTTGAAAATACCTTTTCTGTGATTTCCTATGTGTGACTGTTAAACATGGTTGCATGGTGGAAAATATTGATATGTAATACAATTAGAGTTGCCTAGGACACTCATGCTCCTCTTTCCAAATATTCGATTTATTATACGTGAGAATTTAACTTCGATTATTATTGGATCTTTTTAAATTTCAATTAATTGCTTTTTTCCTTATTCTTTTTCTTTTAGTTCAAATTTACTATACTATGGTCGTTCATTGGGATGGCAAATGCGGTAGTATGATGGGACTTTTTACTGCCATAGTGCACATAATTTTTGGAATCATGTTAATGTTTCGAGCAGTAACTCATGACGTGGATGCAGTATAACATTCATCTAATTAGTGAAAACTAAAA
The DNA here is from genome assembly GCA_024138005.1 of Lumnitzera racemosa. Lineage (NCBI taxonomy): Eukaryota > Viridiplantae > Streptophyta > Magnoliopsida > Myrtales > Combretaceae > Lumnitzera > Lumnitzera racemosa. Next base: position 38,295,091 of record JAMXBC010000012.1, on the reverse strand, counting down.
AGAATTTATAGCGTGAGCCAAATGCAAAGGTTTGGACAAGGCTGCATCATAAATTATGATTGCATTTTGTCCATAAACAGCTCTTTGTTATGGCAACTTGGTATCTGCCTCACAGAAAACTAGTTTGTTATTAAATCCTGTAATGGTCCATCATTTAGTCTCTGGTTTTTGTGGGCACGACAAGAAGCTCTTGAAAACCTTTGATTTATATATATTTTGATGGAAGGATTTGGATTATCTTAATCGGTTGGTGTTGATGAGATGGCTTGAACTTGGTGGCTCTTAAAACATGGATTTAGAGGGCTCGAATGCACTACGCAATGGCTTTTCCTTGTATTAACGGGCTATAAGGTTTGGATAGTCAATGCTATAAACTGGGGAGAAAGAGTGAGATATCCCTTAGTGTATTGACTTACCATTTACCACCACCCATTGAAGTGCAATATATTCATGTAGAGGATTAAACTTGTCATTTTTCTTCTCCATATTGTAGTTCAAGCTGCAGATGAAAAAATCAAAGATGGAGCAGCGTAAATTGAAAATATTGCTATATAAGTAGGTAGTTGGAGGATTACATATGCCTTTCTCATTCAATGATAGGGAGATCTCATAGCCATATTGCAAAAATCTCATATGAGAGAATTAACACTTAGTGAAGTTAAGTTTAAATAAAGAATTGAACTTTCAAGCTATTAAAATAGAAAATAAATATCATATTAAGTTGTTTAAATAGAGGATCTTCTCATGATTTCATCATAATATCGTTACTTATAGATGATATGATATGTTAAGTTTATATTTAGTAATTAAGGTGGCCTTTATATATCCTAGCAATGAAAAAAAAAAAAAAGAAAGCTTAAAATCCCATCTTGGAACCCTAATTCCATTTCTCAACTTCCCTTTTCCCTTAATCTTTGCTCTAACCCAAATTCAGTCTATGAAGTAAGTGAAAAATTCAACTTTAATGAGTGATAGCTTGCCTAGCCAATATAATTGCATAAGGCAGCAACGAGACAAACTTAAGAAGAAGAACAACAAAACCAATTACAAGAAAGACGACAACCACAATCATTAAATCCTCCAACAACAATACATTATTGAATTGATTGTCTTCATGGACTGTTTACAAAAATCCGAGTTCTTATAAAATATCAAAGTTAAGGACCTACTGATATACAGCATGTAGGAGACCTCAGCGATGGTACAATTTTTAAGCAGTTTTTTTTGGCTTACTTTTTCATATTTTTTATAATTTACAGCAAGTACGAGACATCTCCAATCCAACCTAATCTTTGAAATTGACTTTACTGACTGAGCAACCTACACATCTCCAAGGGACTTTTTCTGACACCTGTATCGGCAAATCCCGATGAAAAAAATCCAAATCGACACATATGGAAAATGTTTCGTCAATGAAGTTCTTACCATGCAAAACTAAGCAAATTTATAACTTGAGCCAAATAAAATGATCGAACCTGAATAGTTGACGTTACGGAAAATGAGAAATTGAGAAATAAAATTAGGTTTCAAGTTGGGATTTTGAGCTTTTCTTTTTACTATTAGAATATATAAATGCCACATCTATGTTTCAAGTGTAAACTTAATGTGTCATGTTATCCACAGTTAACATTGTTATGATATTTAATATAATGTTAGACATTTATTTTAAACAATTAAAAGTTTAATCTCTATTTAAACTTAATCTTAAATATTGATATTCTCATATGTCATGTTCAGTATAAAGATAGGCCGACAATAGAATTGCGACTTTGATTTTCATCCCCTTTTTCATAGAAGTTTGAATCATGATTCTTTAGAAACGGCAATTCCAGCTTTAGGAGAAATTAATTCCACTTTTAAGGAGGGGAAAATTAATTCTATTCCACCTATATTAATTCTATCGTAGAATGGTTTATATGGCAAAACTTTTAGTATTTTGTCGATTCAAGGTGCAATAATTCTAAATTAATATTAGAGTATAATTCTAGTGAACTTATTTTGAAGTTTAATAATTAAATGAAGTAGATATTGTAGGAGTATATTAAAAGTGGGTAGTAAAATATGGTACCATAAATTATAAAGTAAATAGTGATTATAACACTGAACTAAGATTAACATTAATAGAACTTAAATCTAATTATGGGATCATATGGAAAATTGATAGTTAGTTGAAGTGATCCAAATAAAATGAAAAAGAGTCTCTTATCAAATACATAGCTAAAATGTGAAGATTATTGTTAAAAATGGTTAATTAAGATATGCTACTACCATGAATGGGATTATTGAGAAATTTGTTAATGGACTGTATTGTAATTGATAAGATATATAAATGATAATAGAGATTAATTTGAGTTATTAGTATAGTAGAGATATTGCGATAAATGCCGTTGATTAAATATGGATGAAAAATAAGGGATTATGATATAGTGAATATTACTGAGAAATTTTTAGTAAGAGCAAAAAAAAAAGAGACCTTATCTTTTCGATTAACACATTAAATATCTTTAGACATTATCCCCAAAGGATTATTAATTAGTTTCCCATATTTTCTTGGATAAACTGTAGTAGGTAAATAAAACCCTTAAGGTTAAAAGGATCTCATCCTAAACCAATAGTTTAACAAACTATAAATGAATAAGAACCTATACTAAAGGTTCAATCAAAACCTAATTTAGAAATAAATCTTATATAAAATAAAACTATAATATATGAGATAATAGTTAATAATGGTATTGAGAAGTCTGATAGCGATAAAGTATATGGAATTATTACTATTTTTTATTTTATTTTTTATGAAAGTATAGGGTACCAAAATCGACAAGTGGAAATACTATTGAATTAATTGGAAGATAAATGTGATGAAATTCTTTTTAAATGAAAAATTGTTATTAGTGATTTGAATGGTGAATATAATATGATAGTTGGTTATATTTTGTCAAGAGTTAAAATTGATTCTATGTTAATTATCCATATACATAGACATCATACTAATCGCTTAATAGAGATAGTAATACTTCTCCAAATGTGTATTCTTTTAGATATGTATATATGTTATAATGTTTTATATATTTATACTTAAGGGTGTAAAAAGATCAGATGTGTTTTGGATGATTATTATTGAAAGTTTTTTGCATATGTAAGAATGGTTGTAGAAACTTTAATATGGAGCAATAATTAGGTTATGAATCCTTTAGCCCTTAATGAATAATAAATTTAAGACTTATATCTGTGGAGTTCTAAGCGAGGGTAAAACAAAATGAGTATGAAGTGGATAATGAGATCTTTATGTTATGTTGAGGCAAATATAATGATATTATTATATAGTACTTATGCTCAATTATAGGGAAAATTTGGAAACGAAATAATTGAAAGGAAGGATTGGATCATTAACAAGTGATTGATAGTAAATTAGAATGGAATATATTTTTATAATGGTGTTCAAACAAAGATTGTATGGAAACTGTTCCTTATCAAATTTGGTTCGATTAGGTGCTGTGAGTTGAAAAGCTATTGTTTTACCCTTAATAATAAAGTGATGAATAAGAAAATGCTAATCAGAGATAGTCATTTCAAGATCTAAGCTTAAAAGAGTTTAGAGATAAGTGGTGATTTCAGTGAAGGACTATTACTCGATCTTAGCTGAATGATAATAAATCTAAACAAGAAGATCAATTGATAATAATAAGAATAATGTACAATTATTGTAGAATATGTGTATGTATAAATGGATGAAATACAAGTACAATAATGATACTGAGGTGTTCATTCCCTAAAAGTCTAAAACTAGTGGACAAAAAAGGATTTAAGATGATTGGGATTAGTATTACATGTTAATTTAGAATTGATATTGGAAGAAGGATATTAATCCAAAAAGCCGTAGGATATGATTAAAATGGAATTTAAAAGAAAAGTAACTAATGGTAGATGATGATAAGTTTATTGATATTTACAAGTAAGAGATTAAGAAAAATACCAATACGTATTGGATCTACTAGTAATATATAAATGTTCAAATATATTTCTGAAGATTAGTTTGTGAAATTTGAACTTATGCTTAAGTTATCCAAGAATTGAACATAAAGCTAAAAGCCTGTATTAAATATGTAAATGGGATATTAGGAGTTAAAGGAGTGACTATATTTTTCTAGAATAACATTGGATTGGAATGTTACCAATTTAGGATTAAGTTGGAGGAAACTTCTATATTACAATATGATATGGACATTAAGAATTCCTAACGATGTCTCTTAGTTTAACAATGCATAGACTGTATTCATAGAATTTAAGAGAATTGCATACATGTCAACTGTATATAAAGATACTTATTGCGATAATTATTGATAGTATTTTGATATACAAAGTATTTATGGATGACACCACTAAAGTTAAGTGACCAAAAGTGGCATACCGGATTGAAGAATTATAACTTTTAGATGGGACAATATTGCTTTTCTTAAACAAGTTATCTTAGAAAAAGGAACTTCGTAGATAGTGAAAGTGTTTAAGTAGTAATCGAGAAAAGATAGCTGACATACACTGCTAAAAATGAAGATCCATTGAAATAACCATATGTACAAGGAAGATATGAAGCAACAACACACTTCATATAAACAGTTGCAATAGATAATCCAATAGAGCAATGTCAAATCTGAGATGATTAATTCAATACTGTTAAGTCACGTGTCATGTTAACCTTATCAGTATATTCTGTCATACTGCGTCTTGCCCAATAGTAAGTTCTTGTTAATACTGTCTCTTTTGCGAAATCTATCGATTAAAAGTCATATTCATTCTTATTAAGTTAGGTCAAATTGAATTGAGTTCATCTAAAATGTTAACCATCTTATTTGAATCTAAGATGAAGAAAAGTCAAAATTTGTTAAATTTACTTATGTTGATCTTATGCTAAACTATATGAAGTAACAAATGATAAGTTACGGTAATAGCATAAACATTGTGAGTACAAGATTATGAATGAGAGAAAGAGTAATGATATGAATTGAACTTAAAACCTTTTATGATCACAAGTAAAACCTAAGAATTAATAAAAGAAGGAACAAATAGAGGATAAACTAACAAAAAAACTTGTAAGGTTATAGAGTTAAGTCATAAGATAGTAGAATATGATTAGAGAGTTGTAGTGATGAAATAAGATATGATTGATATTAAAGTATAGAATGCAAGGGACGAACATGGGGTTGAGAAATTAAAAAGGAATTTTAAAATTGTGAAGCGACCTATAAAAATATTAGATAATTGAGTTCAAAAGTTAAGGAAGTTGAGATTTGAAATATATGAAGGTATAATAAGACAAATGTCTAGATTTAAAAGCTATTATAGAATAGAATGCAGCAAAGATGAAGCATTATTCATAGTTCTTCTGATTATTGGGATAGCAAAAGAATATAAGTTATTATTTTTAGTTAATTAAGTAATACATAGATATTTAAAACTATTGTAAAGAGGTGAAAATGTAAATCTCATAATCAAGTGTTCAGAATTCGATTCATAAAATTTAAGGCGATCAAGTAAGTTATTTGATCGAGCTCAAATTTTATGACCACGTTAGGAATATTAATAAAAGTGAACTTGTGAGTTTGGATTTAAGGAAAAATAATTAAATAATATAATATTAAATTATATATATTAACCATTATTTGTTGAAAATGCGTAAAATAAGTTTCGATAATAAACGAATCGATAGAGATAAATTATATGTACACTAAAAATCATAAAATAACTTAAATAATATTTGGGAGTATTTAATTGTACCGTATATGTATTTACTTATAAATAAAAATACGCGAATTTACTTAAAATATCTAAAATATGATAAAATAATGTTAATTAATCAAAGAAAATTCATAAAAATTAAGGAAAAATCAACAAAAATGTTGAGAAGTGTAGAATTGTCTAGATAAGAGTCGTAGAAAGCTGCAAGTGAAAGAAAGAAAATCAACCGATAATAATTGACCAACTAGAAAGTGAAAAAAAAAAATAAGGACACTTGATAATAAAAAATAAAAAGAAAACCCTAAAATACTATTATAAATTTAGATCAACCCAACCAAAAATCATTTTAGTCAATTGGAAATTAGGAAAACATTAGGGAAAGGAGAGGAGAAGAAAAACCAAATTTATCAAAAATTAGAAAGGAAAAAAAAAAGTATGCAAATAGAGCTTATAAGGGGAAACCATATTCGATGACCACTTGAAGAAGGACAACCACCACTATTGGACAACATCTCCATCACCTAGGGCTGTCGGCATAATAGTAGCCGTTGTTGGTGGTTGGAGACCCATTGAATAGTAAGTCTAAGTTTCTTTTTCAATTTCGTTTAATTTTTTAAAAATATAAAAAAGTATTTGAAAAATTATGAAATTTAGTATTATAAGATATTTTTGCATGTAAATTTAGGAAAAATTTCAATTTAATAAATTTAAGCCCCATAATATACGATGTTTAAGAAACTCCTAAACTTAAGTTAATTTTTTATATTGAAATAAATGATTTTAATAGTATAGTTTTGACCTTAAAATTTTTATGTAGACTATTTATGATATATATAGCAGTGCTAAGAGGAGTTTTTTCTAAAAATTAATTTTCTTAAATTTTACTTAATTTTTTAGGCCCTAAAATCATGCATAAAAGATAGTATTTGAGTTTAATTTTGTAATTTAATGTTAATCTAATAAAGATTCTGATTTAATAGGTAATTAGGTATCTTAAGATGTTAATTGCTAATATAGGATGATATTTGTAATGTTTGAGGTGTTAAATATAAGTATTACGTGCATTATGTAGTAAATTTGTAATAGATAAAATGATATATTTTAAGCTAATTTTATGATTTAGGGTTAATTAGGTATAAATTCTGATCTAGGATATAATTAAACATTTTGATATGTTATTGGATAATAAATAGTGATATATGTAGTGTTAGATAAATGATATAAGTGTATAATATGTAATAATATATAATATGTATATATAAGAATTAAATAGGTAGAAAATATTAAGTAAAAATTAATGGTATTATAACACCGTGATTATGATATAAATTTGATTTGGAAGGTGAATTTATAAAATGATATGAAAAATGTAGGTTATTCTTATATTAAGAACTAATTTGATAGTTAAATTAGAAATATAGTGTATCGTACAAATCAAAATACTGATTAGGGGCTAAATACAAGATTTATGATACCTAGGCGTAATGTGACTAATTTCACATAATGGTTCGGAATAAGTTCATAAGGATTATTTATAAAACCTATAATTGAAAACTGAATTAGAACCTAATTTAGAAATCAATTCGAAAACTAAATTAGAACTTACCTTCCTAAGTTAAGAATAATTATAAAAAATTTAAAAACCTAAATAATTAGGTATAAAACCCTAAACTAAAGATAACATAAAGAATTACAGAATAAAGTTGATATAAGATAATTATATGAGTATTAAAAAAAAATTGTATTATAGGGATTATTAATGATGGCTTGTGCGAATCATACCTTATATGAGTAAGCGAGAAGTCTAGGTAAGTTGAGATTGATACTTTACTATATTTTGGAGTATTATTTTATAGTACTTGGAGACTTGGGATTTCACTTGATTGTGTTTATTAGATAGTTGACTATATGCATGCTTATGTATGCATGTTTCTAGATTTTATTATATGATTATGGTTAGATGTTCTGGATTGAAATTTGTATGACTTGTATGAAATGCTTGAATACCTTAAATTGAATCTAACTACATATATGTGACTTGTAACTCTAAAACAAACTTGCATAGCAACTTATTAGAAAAAATGTTTAGGATCCCTTTGAAAGGGATAGTGTTGGATAGCATAATAAATCTCTTCTTCATTCTCAGTTGAACTAAATGACATAAGAAAAGGTCACAGTAGGGGTAAAGTCATTCGGTCGAAGGTAGTCATCGGAGGAGCAATATCTCCATCGTACAAACCTAAGTTTGGTAATGAGTTGTTAATATATGCACTAAACTTCTTAACTTAGATTAGAGCAGGTATAATTTTTCTAATTTCACAATGGATCGGATAATATCATGTAATGCCATTTACTTGTATATGATTTATATATAACTGCTTTAATTGATAACCTTGTTTATGCTTGATATATAGTTATAAGTCTCTATCTCAATTTACTGAGTGGTTAGTTGCTTATATCTTTATAGATATTATTGTAAGTACTAGTTAAAAAGCGATGGTATAACTATCCTAAAGTTAGCAATCGTTAGATCTTGAGGAGTGAGGATATAAAACTAAGGATCAATTACACTCTCAAGTTTAGATTTTATTTTTAAAGCTTTTAGCATTAATTTATGTATTACTTAAGTAGATTACAATTAACCTACTATATCTTGCAAACATACTAGAGTTAATTTATTATAAATATGCATTTTTCGTAATTTCATAGGTGAATAACATGTTTAATTTATAAATTATTTACTTTAAAGCGGGTTAGCTGTGAACAACTTGTATAAATTAAGTTTAAAATAATGATTGTAAGGTCAACTTTTATCCTAGAATGATTTGTATGATAGGATTGTTACGACTCCATAGCTTTGGAGTGTGATAGCTGTTTTGTTTGAAGTAGAAGGAGTCATAATAATCTCACCGTATAAACTAATTTGAGATAAAAACTAACTTCACAATTGCTGTTATAAATGTAGCTTATATAAGGAGAACTAGACTCAAGTAGCTTGAAGTATTTGATTTAGCACCTGTTATTAGTAAAACTTATGGTCTAACCTTTTAAAAACACCTATCCAAGACAACCTGTGGTATGATTGTTTATAATATAGTAGTATTTATATAAGTATTTCTATATTAACAGTACTAGTTTTCATATAAAGTTTTCAAAAGTCATAGGTTTTGGAATTTATGTACGTTAAAGATAGAAACTAGCGAGCGTATTGTAAGCCCTAAAGCCAAACCAAGTAACTGTAGGGTTGAACTTAGAACCCACGGTTTAGGGCGATCGGTTAAAGGATCCGATCAAACTCAAATTATAAACTATTGAGAGGAATATTAGTAAAACTGACCCCGTAAACTTGAATTTAAGAAAATAAGTAATAAAATAGGAGATTATAAAATTTTCAAATTTTAAGCATAATAGGTATTAATTATCGAAAATGCGAAAATTGTAATGAAATAACTAATAAATTACTAGAGATAGATTATATGTATACTAAAAATTTTAGAATGACCAAAATAATAATTAGGAATGTTCACGTGTACACCATATATATTTACGTGTAGATAAAAATACGCGTAATTACCTAAATTGGCCAAAAACTAAGCAAATAATTAAAGAAAATTATAAAATAATTATAAAAATATTAGAAAAAATCAGAAGAGGATAAGATGAAGTAAGATTAAGTCGTGGCAACTTCAAATCAGAAAAAGAAAAATTAACCAATCAAATTTGGACAACCTAAAAGCCAAAAAACTTAGGGAAATGAGCAAAATCTTGTCAAATTAATACACATTAATTACAAAAAAAGTCTATAAATAGGGGAAAAAATTATAGAAGTCATTTGGTCAGTTTAGGATCTGAGAAAAATAGAAACACTGAAAAAATTGAGAGAAAATAAAAAAAATAAAAAAAAGGAAAACTGTGCAGATTGGGCACGTGAGCTAAACCCACCACTCACTACCACCTGGGACCGAACCACCACCACCACCACCATACACTAGAACCACCGCCTGGACCGGCCAACAACCTTGGATCGGGCTTGGACGACCAGAAAGCTTTGGAGCGGTTAGTCTCTTCAATGACCCGATTTTGAATAATTTTGTAAAATTAGTTATTTTGCCCAGAAAATTATGAAACTTGTTATTCTGAGGTTTTATTGTATGTAGATTAAGGAAAAAATAGTGATTTAGTTTAATTAAATCTGTAATTATAGAGTCACTAACAAATTGCTCAAAATCGAGCATGACTAAACCGAAAAATAAATATGCTTAGAGATGTAGTTTGGAGTTTAAAATTTTTCTATAGGATGCTCATATGATGTAGAACAGTGCTATGAAGCCATTTTTTTAAAATTAATTTTTGAAATTTTTAAGTTAATTTTTAGCCTTATAATGATGAAAAAATTGGGTGATTTAGGGTTAATCAGGTGATTAGGATGTTAATTACTGATTAGGATATTAATTATATGTTTAATGATGTTAATCTTTGAAGTGGAATCCTAATCCTAGCCTTTAGGTATTAAGTATGGTTAATTAGGGAAATTAGGTAAGTAATATAAGAAATTAGTAATATGTGATATTGTAAATTAATAAATTTAAAAAAATAGAGTTATTTAGATAATAATATAATAGAAATCAGAAAAATAATAAATCTGAAAATAACAATCAATCTTAAGAAAAAGTTTCAAAATGTAAAATTTTTTACACATCGGGAATAAATCCGATACCGCAATTAGGGCTAGCGTGTACCAAATAGATTAGAATACCAAGTTACGACCTAATAGGATATTTGGACACTCGAGCTTAATGTGATTAATTTCACATTAGGATTCAAGCATATTTCAGGCTTAGAAATCAAAGTTTAAAACCTCATTTAGGATTTGAACACAAAAATAGAGTACGCGAATCATTAGGACGTAATGGGCATACACAGACAAAAATGAATTAAAATATAACTTAGAATATGAAACCGTAAATTTTAAGTACTAAAAAGACCTATTTATATTATAGGACATCCAGAGATAAAATCGGCTTGCGATTAAGAGATCAAGCGATTGAGCAAATCCAAGTAAGTTGGGTTACTGCTTATTGTAATAGAGTACTAGTTTTGTAGTACTCGGAGACTTAGGCTTGTATATGATTGTGATTGTAAGTAGTTTACACATGTGTTTGATGTATCTGGATTTGTGCTGAATTTGTATTGTGAGTGATTTTGTGACTGATTGAATTGGTATGAAATTGTTTGAACACCCTAAACGGAATTTAATATCGGTCGACCCCGAATAATAAATAATGTCATGCATTGCAACCCGTTAGGGGATTATAGGATTCTCCAACCAAATACCGACCCCTTCGAAAGGGATAGCGCAAGATTGCAAAATGGTCCCTTCTTCATCCTTAGTCGAACTAAGTGACAGGAGAGGAGGTTGCGGCGAGGGTGAAGTCAATGGTTCGAAGGTAGTCACGGGAGGAGCAATGTCTCCATTGCACAAGCCTGAGTTTAGTTGTGAGTTGCTGCATAACATGAAACTCCTCAACCCAGATTAGAGCGGGTGAAATTTCTCTGATTTCACAACGGACCGGATTACGTTGTGCGATGACACTTGATTGTTGCATTGCATGGTAATAATTGTTTGATAACCCTGTTTGTGCTTGTATGCATTCATGAGTCTCCAATTTAACTTATTGAGCTGTAGTTGCTCATACCTTTATAGATCCTTTTGCAGGTTCTGATTTCTGAACACTCAAAGCACTATGCCGCCCTACAATTACCCAGATGTTAGTCTGTTGGAAGCCAGGGGTGTGAGGATCAAGTTACTTAGTATAGTGTTTAACTATAATAACCATGTAATTAAGAAAGAAAGACTGGTAGTTATTCTGTAATCTAGTAAACTGTTATGTGATGTAAAACTTCCTAGGAAGCTCTGTGGACACACACACACATATATATATATATATAATATTGTACATGTTATTAGAAATTTGCACTATTTATCATAATTATAGTTTAATTGTTAATCGAACTGTTTACTTCGAAGCGAGGAGTCGTCGACGCTTTGTATAAGTCATGTCTATGGTAGGCACTGTGAGGCCAGTTACTATCATAGAATGGTTTACACGGCGGAACTGTTGCGACTTCGGGGCGTAACACGTACTAAGGAATCTTGGTTAGTTTCCACAAAAAAACGACAAAACCCAAAATAAAAGATTAAGTTCTTGTAAGTCTTCAAGTATCCTTACTTCCCTCACCTATCATATACTAACCTGAAGATGGTTATATTATTGCATCATTAAATCTTCAGTTGATACCTATAAAAGAGTATATAAGGATATGGGCATAACTAGCTCAATAAGCGGGATAAAGACAAAATAGTACATCAAACACAAACATGGTTTTCAAACACTCTATTTTAATGAAATGCAATACAAACAAATAAATAAGACATCTCACAATATTAACCGATCTATTATGAAGTTAGAGAGATCCTATCTGCTCTAATCCAGATTTAAGAGTTTCATTACGATTCAAATTAGACCAAACCCAAACTTAGGTAATATGTCTCTAACTTTATCACAACTTTTTCTTCTATTACCTAGTTCAACTAAGGATGGGGAAGTAACTATTTTAATTATCCTCATCGAAAAAGTTGATACGTGGTTTGATGCACCTATTTGTTCCCCTAGTGGTGTTATGCATGTCCAATTAGGTTAAAAGTCAACCTTTAGTTAATTCCAGTTAGGGGTGATCAACAAATTCACAAGTTAGAACAAATCAAACATATTCATACAAATAGTACTCCAAGTCTACAATTCAAGTAAACAATCACATACGAAGCATGCATACATTCTACTAAGTTACAACCACAACCAAATGCACTCTTAGGCCTCTAAGTATTATGATACAATACTCCAATATGCTGTAATGCATGGATCTTAACTTACTTAAACTTCAATGTTTCACAACTCTTATCTATCACTCTAGTGCTCTTTATTTATCCCTATACATATATAGTAGATTGGTTTTAATCCATGTTTGAGCCTTTTGAAAGGTTTTAGTTTAACTAATAAATATTTTTTTATCCTTATATTTTCTTATTCTTTTCTTGATTTATTTTTTTATTTTGAATTCCATTGCTTCGTTTAGTAGCATGACACCTGTATTGCTCTCCTGTAACCCCGTTTTCATAGTTTAGGTTGCTTCTATTTTGCTTGCCGCTACTATGAGAATCGCTTTTGCTTTCTTTTCCTCTAACTACTAAGATGTTTTAATTCACCAAGTTGTCTCTTACCTGCCTATGGATTTAGCAGTGGTTGGAAAGGTTAACCTATTTGGGAATCTCCAGATTTTATGCTTATTTTCAACTCTCCAACTAGAAATAACCTAAAGTAACATTTCATTCATCATTATTCAGTTTCATTACTTCTTAACTTCTTATATAACATATCTTAATTCATCAATTCTTTAAATTTATCAAGTAGATAAGTTACTAAACTATACATATAAAGGTAAAATCTTGACTTTCTATAACCTTTTAATATAAAACTCAATTCAATAGCTTTAACATGTTACAAATACTCCATTAAATAATTAAGCTCAAAATCCAATTGAGGTCTTTTAGGAAAAATATACTAATTTTTATTAAAATGACCACTTTATTCATAAATTAAAACTTAAAAATTCAATTATAATATATAAAATAGTGTTATAGAAAAACCTTTCGTAGAATTTTAATACAAGTATAACGGAGTTTACAAAAAAATTTCAAACTTGAAATTACGTTAATAAGGTGGTTTATTTCAATATCGAAAATAGTTTGGTTTTATCGATTTCTTAAGTACATATGATATAATCACTAAATTTATACAAAATAATATTTTTTCTAAATTCTACATAAGAAAATACTTAAGAATAATTTTTTTTAGAATTTTTGAGCAAATTTCATATTTTTAATAATTTAACAAAAATTGGGCTAAATTTAGTCTCTCACTAAAAATTGGAGCTCCAACCACCAATAAGGGCCACTACCTTGTTTGCAGGCCTGGGCATTAGGGGTTGCTTCAGGTGGCAGTGGTCGTTGGCCTCCAACTGGTATTTACACCTTTAAACTCCTTAAAGCCAAGTATTATGCTTGGAATTTGTGTAATTTCCCAAATTTACTTCTTTAGTCTTTTAAACTAACTCTTATTTTTTCTAAATCCTAGATTGCATGTAGGATGTTTTTGAGAGAATTTTGGAAATTTTTTGGAGCATTTGTAAGTGTTAGTTGTTTTGCTTTCTCTCTTCTCTTGAAAATTGGTTTATATACTTAGTTTTATGAGAATGTTAACCTTATTTAACTTACTCACACTTGTCTTCTAGCCTTCGTACACCTATAATAAGTTCAAGTAGTTGCCTCATGATTTTTATTAATTTTTTTAACTTATTTTAGCTTAAATTGTAAATAATCAGGTATTTTAGACAATTATAAGTATATAATAACACATGGCATGGAATATATATACTCTTTATGTATTATTTTATATCATATAATAATTTTATTAAATATATAATTTATCTCTATAAATTGGGTAATTATCGAAACCTATTTATGAGATTACATTAAATATAAAGTAATATAACGAAATTCCACTATTTTAATTATATTATTATTAAATTATATTTTCGAAATCCAAGTTTATAGGGTCTTGTTGACTAATGTCTTGAGCTCATATGTAAATTTCTATCTTAATTGGTTTAGTTTCATCGATACTTTAAATTATTCACTTGATATCTAATCACAAGAGTACAAGGCTAACAGTGGTCGCTCTAATTTTTCCACTCTTCATTGTTCTTGATTCATTCTTGCTTGATTAATTGCTTTAATCTTTCATAAAGCAATTCTAGGAGCTCTTAATCTCAATCTTTGGATAATTTCAAGATAAATTGTTTAGAAAAGATATTGACGACGATCGATGCATTTCTTTTGATGATTCGATAGGAAAGACAAAAGCCTTCTTTTCATTCATAATCTCAGGGTTATAGGGGCCTCCAATGAGGCTATGCTTAAGTTTTCATAAAGTTTATAGGAAGATAAGCTCAAATCTTTTATGAAATAAGCCTAGACTTCTAAGTAAGCCCAAGAGAACCAAAAAATCTTTTTTAAAATCTATTTTTTGGGTACAAAAAGGTCTTAAGCAACCTAATCATTCTAATGATTTTTATTTTTAGTTTATCAAGCTTGATCTTTCTAAACTTTTAAATGTTTGTTTGAAGATTTAAGGGGATGATCTTTTTTGTTTGTGTTGTGTTGTTTGTATAGTATGTAGATAAAGGGTGAAGTGAAAGATAGCAGCACATATAAGATGGTTAGCTTGTGCAATTATTTAAAACCCTTTTTTCTTTACTTTTAATTATCTTTTGTATTTTTATTATATTTATTATATCATATAATTAAATATATTTATCTTTGTCATTTTTTTTAATTTAAATATTATAGATAAATTTGGAGCTGACATAATGTCGTGGAAGGATGGATAATTTAATAGATTTGATGATATTCCTACTTTTGTAAGTTCTAAAAACATTTATTACTCAAATAGAAATAAAAAAGTTAAATATTAGAATAGAATAACGGGTAATAATGATTAAAGGTATACTTTTTCCCATTTATTAATTTCCACTCTTGACTACAAAAACTTCAAATGCTTGTGGCTACGCTGAAGTTATCATGCGTTCGATAGATGAAGAAAAATTATTTTATTCAAATGTAGCTTTTAAGGAAAAAGTAATTATTTTAGTTTATAATACGAAATATGGAGTAAATAAACGTGTGTCCAACAGTTTATATATATTTATATGTATTTTTATGGAAAGTATATATTTGTATGTTTATATTGATTCAAAGTAAGTTTATATGAGGTTCGTTTCATGATCTCTTAACATCCATATTGTAGATAAATGGCTTGTATCTAGCCGATCAAAATTATTAAATAGAACTAATAAATAAAAACAAATATTAACATTATATTTCTCAGCCAATAAGTGTTTTTGTTAAAAAAAAAGTCTAAACTCATAAATTAATAACTCTAAACGATTAAACTTAATGCTGTGCTTTCTCTTTATGTTTTTCATTTCCTCTTCAATTTTACATTATGCATTATTTCCCCTTATTATTTCTCATTCACTAAATAATAAGATTACATAAATTTGAGATAATAAAGGTTAGAAAAATTATTATTTTTTAATATAGAAGATTTTGCTATAAGTTTTATAAGTTTTGCAGATAAATAATATATACTACTTTATTTTTTTTATATCAGATTAATTTAAAATTTTATAAGAAAAAATGAAAAATTTATAATCTCATAAGTTATATTATATCTGATAAGCTTTATAAAGTATAAGTTATTAGGTTGAATACAAATAAAGCTTTTTATGTTATTTATTCTATACTCGCTAACCCTAACATATATAACAACTATAAAGACCTTTGATTATTATAAGGCTAAGTCACAATTACGGTAATATCACGATAGTTTTTTCTTTTTACTATGCAAAATTGGAAAAAGAAGGGAAGAAATGAAGAAAATAAGGTGGCAAATCCAAAGGGGCATTTACTTAATGTAGGCTTGGAAAGGAAAGGAAAGAAAAGAGAGAGAAAGAAGCGACCGGAAAGTTAGAAGTCTAAATATTCATTTCATCCATTTGGTAAAAACAAAACTAAAATCGCCGTAAAAGCTCATTTAATTAAGCAAATAACCAATCCAGCTCCCACTCTACCGTTTAGGGCTTCTTCCTCTCGTTGTCTCCAGAGTCTGCCTTTCTTTTCTCCCTCCACCGCTTCTCTCTCTTTCTCTCTCTCTCGGTTAGTGCTCCCTATCTCTCTCTCTCTCCTATTTTCCTCAACATCCCATTTACCATCCTTTTCCATTCCCTAAAATCTTTTAAAACTATGTGGTTGTTAGAAGAAGGAGTCTTTCTCTCTCTCTCTCTCTTTCCTTTGTTTTCTTTGTGTATGTTATATTTTGAGCTGTGAATATTACGAATTCCTCACTTTGTCCATACACTGAATGTGATTCATTATTGTGTACGCCTTAAGACGGTTTATACGTAGCGCGGCTTTGTAACTTATATGCATTATGTTCTTGAAGTAGTCATTTTTAGCTCAAGCATAGTCCTGCATCATGTGTTTTTTTTTTTTTTTGCTCATTTAGGTCCTGATAAATCACATATTCCATGTTATTTTACATGATTAAGTTATTGTTATGATTTTATGATTCAACCGTGTATTGGGATATTTGTTCTTGCCTTAAAAATGGTGTAGATATGAGGTTTGTAGGACTATTATGTTTGTTGTGGTTGTATTTTGATCGTTCAAGTTGATTTTATGGAATGCTGTTGGGAAGATATTAGTTAGAAAGAGTGTTTTATGCCAACTCATTAGTTTAGTTCAAGGGCACGCATTTTTCAAAATTTGAAGAACTTGTTACTTCAGAATTCATATTTATAACACTGGTTTGGCTAGTGAGTGTCACAGGGCACTTGTTGTAATATCTTCAGTTGGAATATGAATTTTTTTTAATAAATTAATTTTTAGGTTGGTTTTTTGAGTTAGGAGGAACATGAATTGTTATGTTGACATGTGGTTTTTAGTGGTAGAAGCGGGTGTAAGGCAATATACCTGCTGGCTTTCTTGTATTGAAAGTGAATAAAATAGAGGAAAATAATTTTGGACATGTTTAAAGCTGTGCACTTCATCAAATCTAATAGAACATAGATATATGTGTATGTATACACACACGCACACATCACTTTCATTTGAAAGAAAATTATTTTTTACTGGCCATTTTATTTTTTATTTTATTTTTCAATTTTCAGAGAATGCTTTTCTTGTAATTATATGTTTCGAATTATATCTGCGCAATACATTTGCTTATTATAAACTTATTCTAATTGTGTCATTTAAATTGTTGGCTCTAGGTTTAAATACTCAGGCATGCCATTAAGTGGAAGCAGTGAGGTTTTGATGTGAGAATTATGTACACCACTTTGGGAAATTGTTTTGACGGGAATCCTTTTTGTGCTTTATTTTGCTAAGTTATTATAGCACATTGGGCAGGTAACCAACGCGGGCTTCTAATTGTGTGAGGTCCTATATGATATAATCTACTAATTGTTTTTGGTATAGATTCTCCAAGGGAGTATTTTTATTTTGTTGAACAGATACAAACTGAATTATAGAAGCTTGTTTGAGTTATTTGTGGAGTTACTAAAAAAGAAAAAAAGAAAAAATCTGTGGATTTGAGAAAATGGGTTCTCCTGCTGAGGTGGGGAGTGCACAGGTACAAACTCAGAATTCTATATCTGAAAGTTTGCCAGGTGAAATAATGGAAGAGAGACGAGTTGACTCTGACCTTGAATGGAATGAGGCACATGATGATGGATCGGCTGATGTTGGTGATGTTAAGCTGCAGACTAATTTTGACAATGAATCGCATGGTTTAAGTTCTAGTTCCCCTGTATTACCATTTGAAGGCATTATATGCAGTACACCATGCACCAAATCCATGAATCCCAAAAATGATCCAGCGGAAGTAAAACATGATAATCAACCACCTGAGCAACATGGCCAGGTGAAGCAAGAGGGTCAGTTTTGCTCTGAAGGGGCAACCATTTCGGTGACTAGCAATTCTGTGACTGAGAAATTATGTCAACCAAATAATTTTGTTGAGAGTGTACACGAATGTAGATGTGATGGTGAAATTATGAGCCAAGGCAGTCAAGATGGGAGCTCTTCTTGTCCCAAATATGTAAAAGGGAGCAGTCAATATGGGGCTGATGCAGGGAAAGTAGTTGATAAACCCTCTTCTCCTCACCTGGTTGAAAATGAAATAGTTTATGACAGTTCTCTTATGTCCAAGAATACTGTGTCTGTGCTATCGGGAGTACCATCTCTTGACGAACAGAAAATTCCTAGTGCTGATGATGCCATGCAAGGTCTTACCGAGCAATTGAAAATACCTGTTGAAAAGATGGATGAGGATGCATATCGAAATTTACTGAAGACACAAGCTCGAAAGCACAAAAATTCCAATAAGAGAGGGTATGGGGGTAAAAAAGCTCTGAAAACATCGAACAAAAAATATTTGTTGAGATCTTCTCTGATTAGTGATAGGGCTCTTCGCTCAAGAACACATGGAAAATCTGAAGAATTGGAGTCGAACAACAAAATGGCTGATGGTACTCGTGATGGAGGAAAGAGAAGCAGAGGGAGAAAGAAGAGAAGACCAAGCATAGAGATTGCTGATGAATATTCAAGGATCCGGAAACATCTGTATTATCTCTTAAATCGAATGAGCTATGAGCGAAACCTCATCGAGGCCTATTCTAGTGAAGGTTGGAAAGGGCTCAGGTAAACATTTGTATGATGACCACTCCTCTACAGTACTGAATTTCTGCTTAAGCACTTATATTTTGTTGTCTAGCATGCTGTTACAATTAGAGTTTGAATTAAGAAGGCAGTCGCTAGGATCACAATTCTAATTTTCTGGCAACTGCATGGGGCTCTATGTTTATGTATGGCTGTTTACATTTGCAGTTTCTGGTGACAAGTCTCTTATTTTCCAGAGCGGCTGTGGTATTAAAAATGGGAAGACCTGTATCCCGTGAATTTGTCCTGCATAGTGTTCCTAAGGTTTTCCTGATAGCTTATTTAGACAGCTAAATTCCTTTTGCAATAAAAGTTAGATTATGGTCACATCATTCATGGGGACTAGTTCCTTTTGTGTTGAGAGAGAGAGAAGGGGAAGAGGTGGAGGGAAGGGGGAGGAGTGGCCCCCAACTTGTATCTAGGACATCCAAGAAAATCCACACTGCTCTATTTTTTTTGGGTTGGGGTGGGGGAATGGCCACCCACTTGTATCTAGGACATTCAAGAAAATCTACAGCTCTATTGAGAGGTATACTTTGTGGTTGTAGGTACATTAGGACAATTTGCAGAGATTAAGTAGTTTCAGCTTGTCTTTCAGTGCTGTTCTGGGTGTTGCACAATTCACGTAACCAGAAGCTTCATAGAGGTAGGTAAATGTGCCTGTGGTCACTGACTTAAAATAATAAATAATAGGGATTATAATGTAATTATGGTGTTTGCACGATTTGGTCCATTGCAGTTGCATTATTTCACTGCCTTCATGAAAATATTTATGAGGTATAAAGTTTTGCCATGACTCATGGCAAAAATTCTTAAGTCCTTGTAGGTATATAATTTTTTTTTTCCTTGGGAGTTTGAACCTCAAAGATTTGTTCTTAGTGAATTATAGGGTTTTTTTGTTTCCTCTCTTTCTCCTCTCTCTCTTTCCCGGTTTGTCTCACCAAATGATTTTATGGCATCATGTAGCTTTCCAAGCACCTTGTCCACCATGTGGTGGTGTTTATTAATAATATTGTCCATGTTCCTCTCTCATTTATCCGTGTTTTCTTTAGGTGATAATTATTTTCTTCCATTTTCTTATATTCAAGGAACCACTATTAATAGAATACTTTTTTTGGTTTAAAGGAAGGTTATGATCTAACTGGACCAGCCTCCTCCAGGAACATTAACTTACTTACCAGAGCCATGCATCTGTTTACATTGTGTTGATTGTCCAAAATAAAAAATGGACACATTATGTTATATAGGAAGCTTGAAGAAGTGTTTTTAGTGGGATTTGAGCCTAAGATCTCAGGCAACATAGGAGTTTTTGAATGTTATTCACTAGGCCAATGTTTTGGTTACCTTAATCAAATAGATTGGGTTGCCTTGATACATGAAGCTGCAGCTGGTTAAGTTCACATTTTTCATTTTATACATTTTAACACAAAAAGCGAATCATAAGATTAAAGAGATAGGAATTTTCTTGTTCTTTCTTTTTGAGTTGACTAATTTCATTTTCTCAAATGTTATATGAGTGTGGTTCTTGCTTAATGAGGCAGTGCTATGAGAAAGCAGTGATGTTTGCAAGGTAGTGCTCTTTTTCCACAAGTCATAAAGGTAATATTTTGGCTATACCTTTCCTTTAAAGGTAGGATCACTGCATGTTTGTGAGGAAGTTGATTGAAGGGGGGTGGATAGATTGTTGTGTCTTGATATAAAACAGTTATCAGTAAGAAAACCACTGATAAGATTAGGGTGATGAAAAGGTTGGAGCGCACCATTAAAATTTTTCATGGCAGCCCCAGGAAAATGTGCTTCCATATCAAAAGGATGTACTTTATTATGAAAACAGTTTCAATCACTTAGCTGAATAAAAAGAAAGTTGCAACTGGGGACACTATTACTCTTCATGAGCATTGGAATTACTTTGTGGAATGCTAGGGTCTTCAGTCATAAATATGGCATGATTAAACATTTGTACTATTAGTCAAAACCCTTGGTTATGTTTCCAAGAGTCAATGTTGGGGCTTAAAGGTTGTTGTATGCTTGTGGTCCTTTTTCTCTTTGGAGGATTTTTTTCCCCTTTGGGTGATGCATTGAAATCATTTTGATTTTGTGGAGAGCTATCTTCATTGGACTTATCAATTTCTGGCATCCTGGCAGTGACAACACGGCATGATCTTGTGTGGGGCAGTAACTTGCAGTTCAAACATTTATAAGGCTGAATCTTGGACTCATAGCAACAGCTATGCTAGTCAAGAAGTTGAATTTGCTCAAAGATTGAAAAAAGTGGCTTTATTGTCAAGCGGTGAAGAAGAAAGGAAGAAAGAAGAAAATGCCATTGCACTGTGACTGGAAATTTGCTCATAGATGCAGCAATTGGTTTTGATAGGTTAGATGGGTTAGGAATAAGGAGTTCTCTTTCAGGTTTGGGCTTTTTGGTTAGGCTTTTAAATATATATTGAATATGCATTATTTAGGTTTGGTAGTTGGTTTGGTTTTTGGGCTTTTGCTTTGATTACTGTTGGGCCTGAAATTTCATTCAATGAGGTGGTGCATTTGACACGTAGATCCATATCTTCTGGGGAGTCCTTTAACTCTTCTCTAAAAGTTCAATGAACTTATGTTTTGCTTCTTTAGAGGACAAGATGGTTTAAGCGGTGTTGAAGGTTTGTACCTAAGGAAGATGAATGAGAAAGTTCTTTGTAAATGAAGTAAACTGAAGCACCGAAAAAAAGTCTAGTTGAATGGATCATTGGGGAAGACATAGATCTTGACGAAGAGTGAAAGGATGGAAGTAACACAAATATTAGCTCTGGAGCCTGTTGAGTGGCTGGTCAATAGTTGTGAATTAGTTGATTTCTCACATTCAGGAGTCTATTCACATAGTGCTGGAGAACAACCTTCCAATTCACCGTCAAAATACATTTCTTAAATCTCTTGATTAGGAAATGGGATTTTCTCTTCTATGTCAAATTTTGTGAATGAAATCCATGTCTCATCGACTCCCTATCTTTCTTCTTTTTTTTTTGGTGGGGGGGGGGGGGGGGGGGGGGGCGGGGCGGAGGGGTGGGTGTGGGGTGGGGGTGTGTTTGGGTTCCCTCCTTGGACTTTGCCAGGCATGTTCTTAGTTATGTCAACACCCTTTGTAGGATCTTAGCTAATCAGTAGTAGTGCTGTGGCCACTTGATTTTTGCAATTATTTAAGAAGACTAAGAGCAAGAATTGATATATGGTTCCTTCAAAAACTTGTATTGTTTATGAATGGATGAAGAAGATGATAAGCTATATTAAATTTCAAATTCTTTGACAAACTTGCCACGATGTTCTTCCATCATTCCTTTTCTTTTGAGTGGAAGGATAGTTTCTCAATCTTCGGGGAAGTAGATGTGTCTTGGTTCTTGGATGTTGGCCTTATTAAGTCTTATTCAGTTATGCTTCTTTCCTTTATAAGACTTTATTAGGTGCAGATGGTTCTATTTTAAAATGGCTTGTAGCATGGAACTTTTAAGTTGATATTGTTAGAAATTTTGAAGAGAAAGAAAATGTTTTTTTTTTTTTTTTTCCAATTCCATTGATTAGTACATTATAAGAAACATCAACATATAGACAACAATAATTGGGGTGCCAACCTTGATCTAACATATCATTAATTACCCTGTTTAAATAAGGAGAGAAAAATAAAATACTATATACAAAAACTTACAGCTCAACTCTCTCCTTCAAGCTGAGGAATAGATGTCTACCATTCCAAACTTGGAAAGGAACTCATGAAAACCTATACTTTAATCTTGTCGTGAAAACATCTGCAAATTGCATTCTCGAGGGAATAAATAACATCCAAACTTGACCTTTCTTGAACTTTTCATTTATGAAATGCTTGTTAATCTCAATGTGTTTCATCTTATTATGTTGTATGAGATTAGGAGCAGTGTTGGTTGCTGATCTATTTTCACTGTTAAAGCTTCATAGGTCTCTCCTATGGAATTTTCAAGTCATCTAGAATTATCTTCAGCCATACTAGCAAATCCTTTGAGCAAGTGCCTTAAATTCTAATTCCACAGTTGATGTGGCTACAACATTTTGCTTCTTGCTTCTTCATGTCATAAGATTTCCTTTCAAAAAATCTATAGTAGCTTGAAGTTGACTTTGTATCTACTATTGATCTTGCATAATCTGCATTAGTGTAGGTTTCCAGTGTGAGATTATCACTCTTTTTGAACAAAATCCTATTTCCTAGACTTCTTTTAAGGTAGTGTAAAACCTTATAAGCTACTTGTAGATAAGAGTTTATTAAATCATGCATAAATTGACTTATTATACTTGCAGAGTATGCTATATTAGATCAGGTATGTGCAAGGTATACTAATTTTTGGAACATCTTTCTATCAACTTTTGCCTCCTCTTTAGCTTGTCCAAGTTTCGTATTAGGAGCCATTAGAGTAGAGACTGGTTTTACACACCATCATTCCTGTTTCCTTCAAGAGATCAAGCATATATTTCTGTTGTGATATGAAGATTGCTTTAGCTGAGTAAGCCACCTCAATACCAAGAAAATGCTCTAATTTCCCAAACACTTTTAATTTGAATTCTTTGGTCTGTTGTTTTAACTCTTGCTTCTCCTTCTCATTATTCCTTGTAATGATTATGCCATCAACATACAGAAAGAATGTGGTTATTTGCCTTGGGTTTGAGTGCTTAACAAACAAAGTATGCTTACCTTAGCTTTACTTATAGCTTAAAGCCTTTGTGACTTTAGTAAACCTACCAAACCAAGCTTTATGAGGCTATTTGAGTCCATAGAGAGCCTTTTTAGCTAGAAAACTTTATATTTTTAACTTTTCTTATGTAAAACTTGGCGGAACGTTTATGTAAATTTCTTCATCTAAGTTTCCATGGAAGAAAGCATTTTTCACATCATATTGTAGAAGTGGCTAATCAAAGTGAGCAATTGAGGATATTAGGAGTCTTACAAGGTTCATTTTTGCTATTGTACCAACAGACCTCTCTACCCAATATCAGCATTGTAGGTCCGAGTATACCTTTTTTCAACTAACCTTACTTTTTATCTTTGAAGTGTTTCATTTGCATTATATTTTAGAGTGTATAGCCACTTATAGTCTACTATGTTATTTCCTTTTAGCTTATTGATAATTTTCCATGTCTTATTTTTCTCCAAAGCATCCATTTCCCATCTCATGACATCTCTCCTCTCTTTTTGATAATTCTTTAGACACAATATTGGGTATAGAAATAGCCTTTAGGTTTACTATGAATTTTTTATAGGTTGGTGACAAGTGTTCGAGTTATACATGGCTAGATATTGGGTAGAGAGGTCTGTTGGTGCATGCTCTAATTCCCTTTTGAATAGCAATAGAGAGATCATTGCTTTCTATGGTTTTTTCAATTGTCTCTAGTTGCAATGAAAAATCCGTTCTTACCATGGTCTCATTTTCAGAGGTCAAGTTGGGTTCTTGAATTTATTGTAGGTTTGGAACAATTGTTCTTATCGAATACACTTGTGAAAATCTTGGAAAACCATGAGTTGTCCTTACTGACTCTGGAGAAGATTTATGTTTGGAAGAAAGATTCTCTCTGATCAACTCATGTGAAAGACTTTTTGAAGAGGTCATTGAACTTATGTTAGATGAGAATTTAAGAGCATGTGTAGGCAAGTCAAGAGGGTTAAAGGGCTCAACAGTCTCATCTTCATCATTCTCATCTTTAGCATTAACTTTCCCCCTCGAAGATGGGACTTTGTGAAGTGTGGCTTGTTTTTGATGAATGTGACATTAACTGAGGTGTAGATTTTCTTGAAGTGTTGTGATAGCATTTGTATCCCCTTCGAGTAAGTGAATAATTAAGAAATACACACTTAATTGCATGGGGATCTTATTTTCCTCTATGTTGATTGTGAACATGCACAAAGGCAGTACAACCAATAACTCTATATATAAAGCCATTCGATGTTTTGAAATGAGGAAAAAAAACTGTTGAGGATGGTCATAGAGCTTTTATTGTTTAACAATCGAGAGGGTAACCTATTTATCATGTGTGTAGCTGTGAGAACAGTCTCTTTTTTTGCAGGATTTAGGAACATTACCTAGAAATAGCAAGGCTCTAGTGGTGTTAAGTAAATGGCCGTTTTTCCTTTTAGCTATCCCATTTTGTTAGGGTGTTTCAATAGAAGATGATTCATGAATAATGCTCTCCTTTTGAAAATAAGGTGCTAAAATTTGATTTAAGTAATCTGTAGTATTTTTAGACTTGAAAGTTTTGATGTTAACATAAATCAGTTTTGAACCATGGAATGGAAATTTGGAATGACACTGACATCCAACTTTTGTTTAAGTAGAAAAATCCCCATAACTTGTGTGCAGTCATCAATCAATGAAACAAACTATCAAGCACTTGAAATGGTTGGCATCCTTGAAGGTCCTCAAATATCACTATGAACCAAATGAAAAGGGGAATGGCTCCTTTTATTACTAATAAGAAAAAATAGACGAGTATGTTTTGCTAACTCACAAACTTCATAATGGAACTCAAATATATTTAATCCTAGAAACAATTTTCTGATGTGGTCTTAGTGTAGTTTGTGTAACACATGTAATAGGTCATGTGTTGTTTGGTGTGATTAGCTGGTGTTACGTAATGCATGTGGTGTGTGAAGTTTGTTTTGGACGTACAATAAGGGGCAAGGGTATGCTGATGTGGCTTTAGCTGTTGATGTGGCTTAGCTGAGTATTTCTATAAATAGGCAGTTGGGTAGAAAATAAGGGGCTATCTAGAATATTTGTATGAGTTTTGAGAGTTAGTTGTGAGTAAGAGTGCTGATGGAAATATGTGAGCTTATAGCACATGGTCCTTCATATTGAGGGAAATTAGGGTTGTAATTGATATTAGTTAGTTTCTATTAGATTTCTTTGTTATTCTTGAGTATTTTATCAATCCGTCTGTCACTCTAGACTTCTCTAATTTTTTTCAATTCCTTTGACTGTCATAGCCATTTAGGATCTCACATCATCTTTCTGTTTTAGTCGCACTACTTGTCTTCCACCATGATGCACTTTGATTGTCGACGTATTTGAAAAGAAGGTTGGCTGCTTACGATCTGGTTTCACTGCGATTCAATAGCGTCGATCTCAATCAACATCATAGATCGTTCGAGTCTTCCATCACTTCTTGCTACGAGAATTTGGAGTCTTCTCTTGGTTTGATCTAAGGAATGTTAAAGGATGTTCTCAAGTTGCATTTGGCTCCTAGCTTCTTTGTCTGCACCTGGAGATCCTTCTAGTGTGAGTGCATGTTCATCCGATCTGCCTTCACCTGGTTTTTCCCTTGCACCTACTGTTGTCCAATCCACCAAAGATTTGTCTCACATGGATGATATTGCTGCTGTTGCAGATTTTTCCTTAAATGCTTCTCACCTTACCCTTCTTCTTTTTGAAGGCTTTGATCTGGCTTTATGGCTAGCTACCATTGATCAATATTTTGAGGTTCACCAAACTAATAATGATCGCAAGGTGCTATTGGTGTCCTTGTGTATGTGCGGAAAGGCGATCTATTGGCTAAAAACCCTCAGGATACCCTAACTGCGGAACTCATGAAAGGTTATAATTGACAATTCTTTGCTAATCCATTTATATGCCTCTTTACCTCATGACAGATGTCCATAGTTAGAGTTGACAAAAAAACTGCTAACTGTAAATCAACTCGAACAGGAAAAATCGTTTTTTGTTTAAGTTATTTGGTTTATGGTTTGGTTTGATTATATATAAACGATTCGCAGTTAGGTTTAAAAATTCGAACCGAATCGAACTGTTTGGTTAAATAGAAAAAAATCATGCAATCGTTTTGTGTTTCTTTTAATTTTTTTCTGTGAATTTTCATGGATTTTATTAAAATTTTCATATCTTGTTTTTTTTTTAATCTTATTTGTAGGTTAATTTTTAAGATTAAGTTGAGTGAGTTCCATTTAAAATTTTATATTTAAAAATTGTCCTTCCTTTTTTTTTTTTGGCCATGAGAAATTTTGCTTTTCTAAATTGTTATTTTCTTATATGTTTTCACATTAAGTGTTTGATCTTGGTGCTCTTTACACGTCTCTTATCTCTTTTTCAGTTTTTGGTGTATTTTTTTTGTTTTCTTCATATTGTTTTTGGATGGGTAGCTCTACTTCCATTTACTTGTTATTGTTTGTTGGAACAAAGTCTCTTATTTTCATCTAATGAAGTTATGTTTGTTAAGATTTTGTGTAATTTTCTACTAAATATCATTTTATAGGATAAATGTATGTGAAATTAATTGAAAATGTATAGAAGTTTAATAGAAAGGAAAATATGTTTTTGGAAATATAAATGTTTAGCGAAAATTTAATATAAATGGTTCAAATCGGATTAAAATGGTTTTAATTAGGATTGAAAAATTTACGAACTGAATTGTATGATTAGGTTCATTTTAAAAAAAAAAATCGTTATATTAGTTTCGATTCGGTAAGAGTGGTGGAGGGTGTGTGTGTGTGCTTACAAACTTTACTAAACCGAACTGTGTGCCCCCTTATTTACATTGGTGCATTATCTTGATGATTTTGAAGCCTTATTGTCGCAATCACCTCTCATGACTGAGTTGCAAATGTTAGGATACTACTTAAGTGGTTTGCATGAAGAAATTTTGTCTGTATGCAAGCATTGACACCTAAATCATTAGCTAACGTCATAGATAGGTTTTTCGATATCGAGAGGGAGTTTGCTTATGGTATCTTCTGTTATTCTCTGTCTGATCAGGTGTTCGTTAGGGACAGAATGTGTCTTAATCTCCCTGTCCTCTTTGTCATTTGCATTCACATCTGATCCTCATTTCGTTCTCTACCAAACACTCACTTGCTTTGCCTTCACCTCCCCAAGAGGGTTTTGCTTTCCATTCTATTACTTCAACTCAACAGGAAGCTTCGACCAATGTTGTTGGTAATGCACTTTCACCATCTGATCACCATGCACAGTCTAAAGATGGGGGGTGAAAGACTCATGGTCCGCATCAATTGACTAATGTGGAATTTCAAGAAAAATTGGCTAAGGGACTCTTTTTTAAGTGAGACCAGCCATAATTGAGTGTCTAGACATAGCTCTTCGAGTGATGGTGTTGGAAGAAAATCAAGATGGCTCTGGGTATGTTTGGGAGTGGGATGACAATACTGATCTGCTGCATCCTGTACTGCAGATTGCTAGGCATTGGTTGATTTGTTGTTCTTGGGTTTCTTCTGTCCTTGCAGACAGGGACATTTTTGGAGGGGTGTTATTTATATGTTCCTAGTGTAGTTTGCGTAATACGTGTCATAGTTCATGTATTGTTTAGTGTGATTAGCTGGTGTTGTGCAGTGCTTTTAGTATATGTAGTGTGTTTTGGACATGCAATAAGGGGCATGGGTATGCTGATGTGGCTTAGCTGAGTATTTTATAAATAGGCAGTTGGGTAGAAAATAAGGGGCTATTCAGAATATTTTGTACAAGTATTGGGAGTTGTGAGCAGGGGTGCTCATGGAAATGTGTGAGCTTATAGGTTCCTTCGTATTGAGGGAAATTAGGCTTTGTAATTGAATTCTATCACAAAACTAGTAAAATTCTTAGATTTTTTTGTTGATCTCTTGAGTATTCTATAATTTTGGAAACATAATTTTCAAAATTTTAATGAAGGGTGACCTAAACATAAATAGTGAAGTCAAATAACATCTTTATTAGAAGAAACAAGAAAGGACATAGCGACATTACTCATGGTATTCCGAGATAATTCAAGGTAATAGAGCCAGTTCCTTTCCTTGTCAAATCCAATCTTTATCCTAGAGATTTGATCTTGAAGAACACATTTAGACATTGAAAAAGCAGCATGACAATTAAGGTCATTAGTAAGCTTCTGAATAGAGATAAGGTTGGCCGACAATTTTATCACATGAAGAGCATGTTCAAGGGCAATTGAAGGGGTGATATGAATATCTCCTAATCCAGCAACAGTAACTAAGGCACCATTTGCTACTAAAATTTTTCTATTATTGGCATGAAGTATAAGAATGGAAAAGTATGAAGAGTAGGTCATAAGGATAGTGGCTCTAGAGTTAAGAATCCAAGAGTGGGTGTAAGATTTGTTTGATGAGTGCATTTTATAAGAGCCTAAAGATTTAGTGACAGTTAATGAACTTGCTTGAGAAGAATTTTGAAGATCTCTTATAAGGTTTTTCAACTTTTCGATCTCTTCATAGTTGAATCCTTTTGTCTTTGTGGCATTGTTAATTTTGATTTGCTCAGTTAAGCGAGATTGAGGTCTAGAACTACTAATAATGGCAAAAATAGGCATGATGATAGGTTAGAAAAAATAATCGTAAAGTGATTGTAAAATTAGCAACAATTAAAGGTGTAATTAATGCTACTTAAATAATTATTTCACAAAAAATGAAGAGGAATGACAACAATGAAGGCTTCTTGTTGAAGAAGAAATACAGGATAAAAGTCTTTAAGGCTTTGATATCATGTTAGAAATTTTGAAGAGAATGAAAATGATATTTTTTTTTCGATGATTAGTATATTTTAAGAAACATCAATATATATAGACAATTTCTACCTAATAGGTGTAACAATAAACCAACCTCTACCCAACACACCATTAATTACCCTTTCTAAATAAGGAGAGAAAAATGAATACTATTTACAAAAAATTGCAGCTCAACAGACATAGAGATCATAAACTTTTTTATCTTCTCCTCTCTGTATTTTTCCCACTGTTTGGGAGGAAAGAAATAAGTTTACTTTCCTTTCTTTTCTGGTGCATAAGGGAAAGAAATAAGTTGAATAGTATAGAAATAGATTGGTTTGATCATGAATACAATGTTCGATCTGTTACTGTTACATTTATTTTGTTATGCAACATTTTGGAAATTTCATGCTGTCTTTACTTGATGGCATATTTGGTTAATTTGTTATGTTTTGTATCTGTGAGAATATCATTTTTTTGATAGAGAAGCTGTGCCTTCTCATATTTCTATTTCTAGGATCCCACTTGTTTCATTACCTTGTTTAAGAAAACCAAGTTAGGAGCCATTTATGATCCTGTCCAGTAGGGAGTACCCTAGGAAAGTTCATTCCTTTTACTAGAAGAAAAAGTTGTCTCTCCAGTTCATGGTTGGAATGCAATTGTCCACTGTTTCCTTTAAGATGTGCTCATGTTATATGGAGATAGAACCTGTTTTTCTTAGAAAGTCCATCCAACGAAATTTTGATAAAAGTGGTATCCACTCTCTTCTAAAAGAGATGGAACCCGTATTTCTTCCTGTAAAGAAACCAATGTTGAGATGATCAACTTCTTAAAGAATCTATTCAATAATTAGCAAAGAGCCTTGAATTGTACCTTTGAACTTCATTTCCTGCTTCTCCATTGGCTACAATGGGAAGTTGGAGTGACTTAATACTTCCCTTAGAAATTAAGGACACCAAGTGGTTTATGGAAAGTGAGAAGGCGCTTGACCTTCATGGGTTTAATGCGTTATTTTGAAAGAAACTTGGAACATTGTTGGTTGTGGGTGGGGGGTGGGGGGGGGGGGGGGTTGGGGGTGTGGTGTTGGTGTGTGTGCAACTAGATAACTCCAGAAAAGCCTCAATAATCTTAGTGTCTAAGTCTAAAAGCCTTTTGTCTCTTAGGGTTATTAGACCTATCGCTTATTGTGATGCAATATACAAGTGTATCTTGAAATTATCACTAATAGACTAAAGTGTGTCCCCCCTTCTCATGTGGCAAAGAGCAAACGACCTTCATTAGGGGCAGAGGGATTGTAGACAATGTGTTAATTTTTCTACATAGATGTCATAGAGATATTGAAGGGGCTAGGTGTACAGTTAAGGTTGACATCATGGAAGCTTAAGATAATGTTTGTTGTCGCCTTATTTATACTAGTGTTGGAGGTGTTTTTGTGCTTAATGAAGGAAATAGTTTAGTAAGGAACATTCAAGTTCCATTAGCGATGTGCACTTGAAAAACTAATACAAATTTGTTTTGCAGATGACAATCATATTTTTGCTATGGGGGAAGTGGGTTTGACAACTATGATAAGAGAGATACTCTTGGAGTTTCGGATATCATAGATATACTGAAGGGACTAGGTTTGCGATTAAGATTGATATCATGCAAGCTTCTGATAATGATTGTTGGTGCTTTCTACTCCTCCAAGAGTTGAATTTCCCTACAGTTTATTGGTTGGTTATGCAATGTGTATCAACTTCTAGATTCTCAACAATTTGAATGAAGAATTGGTTAGTTTCTTCCTAAGCAATCAAGTTGTGTGGTAGGGTGGACTGTTGTCACCATATTTGTGTGTGCTGGTGGTGGAGGTGTTTTTGTGCTTGATGAAGGAAAAAGGTCAGCAGGGGAAATTTAAGTCCCATTGGCTATGTAAACTAGAAAAGCTAACATATTTTTGTTTTGCAGATGATGACTCCATTTTTGCTATGGGGGGAGTCAGTTTGGCAACTGCAATATGAGAAGTGGAATTTTAAGATCTAGCAGGATTAAAGGCCAACCCCAATGGAAAGCTAGCTTTTTCTAAGTGGGATAATTGGCATTATTAAGGACACAATCCTCAGTGCTTGGGGATTCCAACTTGAATTTCTCCCATTGGTTTCGGCCAAATTATCGAAAACCCATTGTATGGATATCTCCAAAAGATTCTCAAAGAGCATTGATCATTGAACATGTAAGTTTCACTCTTATGTGGGATGGATTTAACTCATAAAAAGTATTCTCTTCTCCTATACAAGTTTATGGGTTTCTATCTTCATTCTACCCAGACGTGCTGTCAATGAGTTGACCAATAAAATTAGGGGCATCTTGTGTAATGGGTTGGATGAAAGTAGACCTAAGGCTACAATGGGTTGAGATGAAGTTTGCAAACCCAAAAAAAGAGGGGGCCTGGGCAGTTGGGACCTTGTTGATTGCAATAGGGAAGCTTACCTTTAGCATACTTAGAGTTTATGTTTGGGGAATGAACTTCTTGTGGCAGGGTTGGGTGAACTTTACTTAGAGGGCACAAAGACTCAAAATTCCTTCTAATATGTCCCAGCCTTGGAGGAAAATACTTCACTCTAAGCCTTTAGCCCACTGCATCTTATGTTGCCAAATAAGATATGAAAATGAGATCTCTTGATAGCATGATGACTAGCACATTAGAGGCCCTTTAATAGGGTGGATTGAGCAAGGAGCTGTCTTTTCTTCTTGGTTGTCTAAGGAAGGTCGCTTATGTTAAATACTGATTGCCCAACAATGAAATTGGCCCTAGGGAAAGCTCTTGATAAAGTGAGAGTGAGCTTGGATGATGGGAAAAGGGGAAAAAATTATATATATATTTTTTAAAAATAGGCCCTAAAATAGGCTTCTACAAAAATAATCCCAAAACTATCACAATTGAAATTGGGCTATGAAAACGTGATTTCATAAAGCACTAAAATCATGTGTCAAAATAGTCGATTTCGGTTTCTTAGCAAGAAAATCAATTGTTGAAAAACCAGTTTCTTTAAGAATAAGGAAATTGGCTTTTCAAAAGCTGATTTCAAGTAGAGAAGGGGGAATCGGCTTTTTAAAAGCCGTTTGTAACATAAACGAACAAATTAAAAACTTGGGTCATTTGCAAGTCATGACCAGCAAACAATTTTCAATAAACAAGCAACGTAATTCAGTGAACAAGTGTGAATCAGGTGGATTATGAACTGCAACAGCGGAGAGAGGAGAGAATTGAATCTGTTATGTCTTGGTCATGATAAGCTGCTTGAAATTACAAGACTGAGCTGCTACTGTTTGGGGGGAGGAAAATAAGAGAATTCAGACTTACATTGTTGCACTAAGGAAATGAAAATCTGGTTGCTAGTGTTCATGATCTGTTTTGTAGAGCATGTAGTACTTATGCATGAGAATTCGACGAAGCACAATCACTGAATGTGATTCGTCTATGGGCAGCCTTTGTTGTCCAACGGATCCAAGATCAATGCTATTGTATCTTTTGTCTACTGTTAGTAGGGATGCAACCGGGATGGGTTCTATAAAACCCAAATTTGCTCCTATTGGATTTAGTGTTTCCCAAAATCTTATTAATTTTTTTTTCTTATTATCAAAACCTGATCCTATAGGGTTTCGATTTTGCCCAAACCTTATAGGGTTTTTCCTTTTGTTATTAAAACACAAACCACCCAATACTATTTACATGAAGTGTTTTATTTTAATTTTTTAAGCTATTGCTAATATATTTTTAAAGTAAGTTTATAAACAAATGTTTAATATACTTGTTAATCTTCTTAATAAAAAAATACAAAATAAAGTTAATGAAATAATTTATTATTTCTTGTTGGGTCGGGTTTTATATTGGTTTTTTTTATAATCTCCAAACTTATTTTAAACCTTTTAGGGTTTTTAATCATGTTCCAAAAGGTTAATATTCTAGAGCGTTTTTATTAGTTTAGATGGATTGAGTATCCTATAACAAATTGCTAGCATTGGTGTCTATTGATTGAAGGAAAAAGGAAAGAGACAGTAGGGGTGGGGTGTGGTTGTGTTGGGAACAAGAGAAGCAGAACATACGAAAAGGAAATTGCTTAAGCAAAAGGTAAACAGTTCATGGAAAATTCATTTTTGGCTTTTGCTTAATATCGGTTATTGAAAACCAATTTTCAAGCAGAGAACAATAAAATCGGTATTTAAACATTTGAATTTAATACATTTTGAAATTGGATGTTGAAATGCTGATTTCAACTATGATGGTCTTGGTTTTATTTTTACAGCAGCCCTATTTTAGGACTTTTTTTAAAAATTTATAATATATTTTTTTCCTTTCCTTCTTGAACCAAAGAGAGAGGTATTAGTATGGAGGGGTAACCCATCAAGAGAATCATCCCTTAATGAGGCCTATAGAGCTCCTTGTGGAGGGACCAAATTGTGTCCTAGCATACCTTGGCATGAGGAAGGTGTTTCCAACCATGTCTTTTTCCTCTAGCTTATGGTTTGTGAAAGACTGTACATGATGGATAAGCTGCTTTCTTGGGGTATTATTGATCAGAATATCTGTTGCTTGTGCAATGAAAAAGTAGAATCCAGTCACTATTTTTTCAAGTGTGATTTTGCAAAAGAATTATGGAGGAAACTTTTAGTGCACTTCAATGTATACTGTGTTTGCTTTAACCTCTGGCCTTACTAAGCTTCTGGAAGGACCCTATTGCATCCTGATGCTGAAGGGGAAGTGGATTTTTACTGCTTTAATATGCCATATCTAGAGGGAAAGGAATGAAAGAAGAGTGGAAATGTTAGTCTAGATTTCGAGTAGTGTTGTTTGACCCGGATCAGCCTTGTGGTTTAACCCAGTTTAATCAGAACTGGCTATGAGAACAGGCTAGTCCTTGCTTTAACCCCCATTTTCCTTTGACCTAGGTGGACTTGCATGAACTGGGGGATTCAACTGTGACCTGCTTAGCCCGGCTGGGTCCAGTGGGTCCAAATGCATCGGTATATTATTTAAAGAAAAAAACCGGAAAGTAAGAGACTAAAAAAGTAAAAGAGATTCAGCCTAGTGTATGCTGGTCTCCTTGAACTTCCTCTTACCAACATGCTTCTTTGGATTATTAGATGCTAGCTTGTGATGTCCATTCGAAAGTTAAAGGTGACTTATAATTTGAAATTTGAGAAGGATATGCACAACCATGAAACTCGAGCTGTTGGATAGGTGAATCCATCTAGTCTTTTTGATGATTACTAATAAAAAATGGTTATATTTGCTTTTGTTGTTTGATTTGGACAATATGGAATAGTTGTATATTTTGAAGTTGGTAGCTTGAGTTATGGTAGAAGATGATGCCTTGGTTTTGGTGTCTAGGTTGTGATGGGGGTGTGGTCTTGAGAAAATACGAGACAAGACAAGTTGGCAGAGGCATTAAAGCCCCTGTAGTGAAGACCTTGGTATTTGTAATTTGAATTTGTAGTGTAAATGGGCTTTGCATGGATTAAAGAATCATGGCCAATGAAGGAAGAATTATTAAAAGCAAATCCAATTTTCCTGTTAGATAACAATAGTCTAGTGAAATAATAGGAATTAAATTGTAAATAAATTAAAAAATAGGAATTAATGTTTTTCATTTTATGTAAGGTATTTTTCTAAGAGGTTGTGACACTAGAAAAGTAATTTTATATTTATTTCTCTTTTAGAATCAAAATATTGCCTATACTTTTATTTTTTTATTTTTCTTTTCATGGGTGGACCCTTAGTTGAACTTGAACCCCTTGACCCTTGATTTTTTACCCCCTCACATGTCCAGGTCAACCTTTCGAATAAGGTCTAACAACATTGATTCCAAGTGTATTTTTAGAAGATTTTATCTTGTAATTTAATAGCTAGAGGTCTCATGTGATTTGCTTGGGTTATAGATACATGCACCCTTTTGAAACTTTGGTGCATTGATTTTACCCTTCTTGCTACAGTTTTCCTCTTGTGCATTGTTTTTATAGGGGTTACTAGCTTCCTTATGAAAATTTCCATCAATTAGTGAAAATATCTGAATTCACCCAAAAAAAAAAAAACAAAAAGGAATGTCATATATAGTTTGATCTGAGAATCATATGTAATTGGATATTCTTCTTTTCAACTACAAGCAAAAGTTGTGTCTCTCCAGTTTCTTTTTTGGGATGCAATTGCTCGTTACTTCCTTTGAGATATGCCTCATGTTATATAGAGTTTGATCTGGGAACTATGTATTGGACATTCTGACAGTTATGCTGCTCAACCTGTTTCAACCTGCCCACTAACCATAGGAACTGGTGGTGTATCCCTCAGCTGTTTGTTGCAGGTTTAAGTTTCAAACCTCATGCTCAACTTGTTTAATGAGGAGGAAAAAGAATTCTTTCAGCCCTTTCTTTAAAAGTTTCACTTTTATCCTCATAACTACTCCCATAAACACTTTAGTCCAATTTAAGGGTTTGGGTTGATAGATGACTTGTGTTTGAGATGCACCAACATCACTTTTGGGAATATTTACAGTTTCAAGCTGAATGTAAATGATTTTGTAGGCTGTTTCATGGACTTTGGAGGAAGTTGATCTGTTTATGGTTGCAGTCATCCTTGAAAGAAAAAATAAATTGTAGTGCAATTGACCTGTCTTTCTTACCTTATGAACCAATGAATCTAACGATCCAGCCTGTTAAAATCATTATCTGTACATGGTAGCTGCCCATTGGTGTCAGTTTTCGTTATTTATTTCTTAATCTAGTTCATTTTTCTTAATCTACCTGCATGCAGCATAGAAAAGCTAAAGCCGGAGAGGGAGCTTCAACGAGCCACGTCTGTGATTCTTCGATACAAAATGAAAATAAGAGAGCTCTTTCATCGTCTTGAATCACTTTGTGCAGAAGGAAGGTTGCCGGAAGCTCTGTTTGATTCTGATGGGATGATTGATAGTGAGGATGTATGATATATATAATTGAACAGATGCTATTTTTACTAGTTAAATGAGCTTGTGAAACCATGGTGCTGTAATCTGGAATTGTTTCTTGGCAGATATTTTGTGCAAGGTGTGGCTCAAAAGATTTAACTGCCGATAATGATATAATACTTTGTGATGGTGTCTGTGAACGTGGATTTCATCAATTTTGTTTGGAACCACCAATGCTGAAAGAAGACAGTAATGTCCCAATCATCTTGATCTATAGAAGTACTTGCTTACCCTCAATATTTGCTTGATTCTTTATTTTGATCTACAGTTCCGCCTGGTGATGAGGGTTGGTTGTGTCCTGGATGTGATTGCAAACTTGATTGCGTTGACATGCTGAATAAATCAGAAGGAACTAATATTTCTATTCGCAGCAGCTGGGAGGTCAATAACTGAAACTGGAATTTGCCTAATTTTTGTGCAACCATAGTCTCCCATCCTTCCAGTGCTGATGATTTTCCTTTGCAATGCAGAAGGTTTTTCCTGAGGTCATCTCTGCTGGTGATGCAGATGCGAACTCTGGACTTCCTTCTGATGACTCTGAGGATGATGATTATGATCCTGATAGAACTGAGGTAGACAAAAGCGACAAGGGAGATGAATCTAGTTCTGATGGATCTGAATATGGCACTACTGGATCTGATAAATTGAAGGCTTCGCTGAAAAATGATCCCTATCTTGGTCTTCCTTCAGAAGATTCTGAGGATGATGACTTTGACCCTGATGGTCCTAATAAAGGAAAGATCGAGGATGAAAGCTCAAGCTCTGATTTCACCTCTGATTCAGAGGATCTTACTGCAACGCTGCGGGACAATGGTATTCAAAATGATGGATGCCTTGCATCATCATCTAAGGATGGAGTTGACACTGCTAAATGTGGAAGACAGAAGAAACAGACTTTGACTGATGAGCTGCAATCATTAATTGAATCAGATCTTTCTAAAGATGCCTCTACTCCTATAGCAGCTAAAAGACATGTTGAGAGATTGGATTACAAAAAGCTTTATGACGTGAGTCTTCTTTCACAGTGCCATATCTGCATTAGAAATGTTATATCTTTGGTTTGTAGCTATAGGTTCTTCAAATAATTTTGTGCCACGTAATTGGAAAATTTTATCAGTAACAGCTCTTTGATCTTTAGTGTTTAAAGGCATAATGTTGAGAAAAACTGACTTTGAGGTATGATGATTTAGCAACAGTTTCCTAAAGTAGCTGCATTTGATTAAGCATGGGTGATTCATGAGGCGATACATTAGTGTTAGTAAATCCTGAGGTGACACACACACATGCCCGTAAATAGGTTACTAAATGGTCATACTTTGGATATGCTTTTTTCATCTGATTCTATGTTGATTACTTTTCTGCGGTGATGATGATTATTAGGAATTAGGGGTCTGAGAATTCTCCTGCTAGATTTCTTAGTGTTCCAAGTTCTAGTCTAGCTGATGCCTATAAAAATGAGGGAACTCTTGGTTGCATAACATGGCAACCCGATTGCATTAGAAGGAACACATCCATGTTATGGGCACAATATGAGATCTAAATCACTTTATTCTTGGCATGTGACATACTTAAATATTTCTTGGAGGGTTTCAGATTACTTTCTTTGGGTAAGTAAGGGTTTCAGATTAAATTATTCAGATAATCCAAGATTCAATTAATTGACGTTCCTTTGACTGGAAACCCTGATGGTGCAACTGTAATGATTAGTTGCAAAACTAAATTGATTTTTGTTCTTAATAGTGCAACATTGGATGACTTTTTTGGATGAGAAAGGGAGTAACCAAATTAAACATGAAAGTTGAGCTTAGTGTAGGTTAGAAAGTTGAGAGATATATTGTTGTTTCCTACACAAGCAACTGAATTTCTAAGGACCTGTTCAAATCTGTTCTCTCAAGTTCATACCTTCATATGTACCTTTTTATCTCTGATTTCAATAGGAAGCATATGGAAATGCTATTTCTGACTCAAGTGCTGATGAAGATTGGACTGATGCTGTTCCATCAAGGAAAAAGAGAAAGAATGCAGAAAATGCTGCAGCAGAGGCTTTAAATGGAGATACAAATGTAGGGCATAAAAAGGAATACTCTGAAAGGACCCAGGGTACTCCCAAGAGGGCAAAAAAGAGACAGAGATCCCCAGGCACAAGTAATTCAGTGGCTACACCACCTAGTAGCTCATCAAAATCTGTACCTACTGGTGGAAAAGGCAGACCATCAACTTATAAAAGACTTGGAGAAGCTGTTACTGAGGTAATTCATTGTGGTTGATCCTTTTCCAGATTCATTTGATGTTTGAATTTCTTGAGCTCTTGGTCTCAATGATCAAGGTGTTAGCTTCCTACCTATCCTAGATTCCATTGCCGAACTATATGTGAAAATCATGTTTCCATGAACTGTTTCTATGTGAATGTACTATTTGTGAACAGTGATATCACTGTGTTCTAAGCACTTTTGATATTGTTTGATTTCTAGGCAGTTAAATCTTGTATGTTGTGACAACCTCAGATTATGGAAGGACTTTTGATTACCGAATGTGAAATGAAATAATTGTTTTTCTACCTATTGGAGTACTGCAATTTACTAGGTATTATTGAAACCGTAGTATTTGAGATGTCT
Source organism: Lumnitzera racemosa (assembly GCA_024138005.1). Lineage (NCBI taxonomy): Eukaryota > Viridiplantae > Streptophyta > Magnoliopsida > Myrtales > Combretaceae > Lumnitzera > Lumnitzera racemosa. The sequence continues at coordinate 38,255,861 of JAMXBC010000012.1, read as the reverse complement.
CCATGATGGAATGATCTCTTTTGTATGTGGGCCATTTTATGTGATGGAAAAAGATGGCATGGACAAGTTACATGTACTTTGAAGAACCCCCACTCACCTGGTGCACATAGTTTGTTGTGGCTAGTGTGGAGGACACATGAGAGTGTACTTTGCTTTTGCATGTTTTTTCTAAGGTGCTGTTTCCATGGGTTGGATGTATGACCTATAGGTGACCAAAAGAGCAATTGAACTGCTGTGCAAGGCTCGCCCTCGTAGGGCATTGTAGAATTTTGGTATCAATGTTGCCCTTATTGTTTTTTGCTTTATAATGTTTTCTAAACCAACAAAGGTTTTTTTCTTTTCATCATCTTTTTTTCCCAACCCCATGTTAAGTAATTTGTTTTTGAGTTTTTTACCATGTTATAATATTGCTTTTGGTGCTTAGTTTAGGTTGACTTTTAGCCTTTGATATTTTAATCAGTGGAGGAAGAACCTAAGTTTTGCTATAATAACTTTGTCATTTGATTGTGTGGTTTAAAGTTGTTATGCTTGCAATTCCTGTGGGTCAGACAAGAAAATAAAATTTAGATGCTATTGAGTGCCCCCTTAATTTCTGCAAGCTGTTTTCATAGTTGGGTTCTTGGTTGTTGGAGTCCATGTAGGAGCTGATGATTCTTGATTCCATAGAGAACTATAGGACTGCTTCTTTCCCAGTACTTTGCTTTTGCAGATGGTTGTCACCTCTTTGATGCTTGTTGGGCATCCGAAAGAGGAGGCAGTTAAGTTGTTTACCAGAGTAAATCTGTGCATAGCTTGTCTGATATAAAGGTGCTTTGTAATGGGGCTTGTCATAGAAGGACCACAAACTTAACTTTCATCCCTAAAGCTGCAGAACGATTCTCAACATTGGTTTAATAGATCCTCGTGCCCCATTGCATCCATGGGCTGTCCTTGGACTAACATGTACATATGGCTGTGGGCCTGGGGGCTCCTGTATTCTTCCAGTTAATATCTATTTCATCAAGTGGCGTAAACTTATTGATTGCATGTCAAAATGGCTTTGAGTAGCAAGAAACTAAATTTTCTCAATAATCTTAACTTCACATTACCACAAATACATGCATGTGCACGCATCTGCCCATAGGGTATCTCCAGAACAGAAAAATATGATAGGTATTTAAAGATTCTATATCTTCAAGATTTTAGATATATCTTCCAATGCCACTCAAGCTGATGAATAGATATCTATCATTCACAGCTTTAGAATTTGGGGTTTTCAAATCTTGACGTTGAGAATCCTTTGGTTAGTACATCTGCAGGTTGCTGTTCAGAAGGTACATATGGGGTACTAATCAAGCGTGAGTTTGACTATGCTTTGATGAAATGTTGATCAATGTCAATATGTACCAGTCATTTTGCATTTGAATACAAGTTATACTTATAGTTATTATCATAATATGACTTGGTACTTCCCTTCTGCCATACCAGAAAGATCTCTAGACTGTAACCTTAGCTAACAAATTGATGAATACAAAAGATATATGGATAAATATTAAGGTTTACCCAAAGAATTTCACCCAAAAAAAAGAAAGGTTTACCTAAACAATGAAAGATATATAAAGATTGTATATCTTCCAGATTCCAAATATATCCTGTAATGCTCCTTCTCAATTTAGTGAATAGATATCTATCATTCACGGCTTAGAAATCAGTTCTTGAAATCTTGAAGTTGATAATCCTTTGGTTGGTACATCTGAAAATTGTTGTTGAGAAATGAGAAGGTACATATTATGGGGTATTGATCAAGCATGAGTTTGACATTTCTTTGATGAAATGTTGATTAACGTCAATATGTTTTGTCTAGTTATGTTGTACAGAAATATGAGCTATATCTATAATTGATTTATTATCACAATAAAACTTCATACTTCCCTTCTTCTCTATTCCCTAATCATCGAGAAGGATCTTAATCCCCAATAGCTCACAAATTACCTGTAATGTACATCGGTACTTGGCTTCCACACTTGGTCTTGCCACAACACCTTTCTTGCTCCTCCATGTCAGCAAATTTCCTTTGCAAAATCCTGAGGTTGATTCCTCTCTACCAAAAGAGCATAATCAGCATCTAGAAACACTGCTACAGTTAAGTCTCCCCCTTTAACATTGCTCTTGTAGCAGGACGTCTCTTTAGATGGTGTAAGATTTCATTAGTAGCTTGAAGATGATATTCTTTATGATTATACTGACTTACCGTGCTTATTGCATATGCTCTATCTGCTCTTGTATGAGAAAGATAGATCAGTCTTCCCACTAGTCTTTGAAACTATCCTCAATCCAAAGATCTTCGCCATTCCCAGTTCCAAGCTCTTGATTTTGGTCAATTGGAGAGTTAACAATGTGACAATTCAACATCCTGTTATCCTTTAGTAGATCAACGTATATTTTCTTTTTGTCCTTCGGAATATGCAAATTTAATTTCCAAGAAGAATTCAAGTTTCACAAGATCCTTGATGTCAAACTCATCTGGCTAACTGTCTTTTTTTTTTTTAGAATTTCTCTCCCATGTTTCATTATTTCCAATCATAATAATATGATCTATGTATACTAAAACTACCCTAACCTTCTTGTCTTTAGTATGCTTAATAAATAAGGTGTGACCCCCCGAACTTTGTTTATAGCCAAATTTGGTCATGAAAGCTTCCAAAGTATGCACACGGTTATCACTTCAAGCTATAGAGGGCTTCTTTAGCTTGCGCACCTTTTTAATCCTAAAATGTTTATCAAAACCTGGAGGTGGCTTCTTGAAAACTTTTCCCTATATCTCTATGCAAGAAGGTATTCTAACATCAAACTGTTATCTTTTTTTTGGCCAAACTTAACATCAAACTGTTGAAGTGGCCAATTTAACATAGCTAAGGATATTAGATAACTCACTCAAAGGGGTTTGATTTATTTATGATTTTGTTAGATGCATCTGTGAGGTCTGAAATATTGAAGGTTAGGGTTACAAAGGCCGATGGATTCTTCAGAAATAACCTAAGGTGATTCTGGTGATGAGTTGGGTTTTTCCAGATAAAGCATTCCCAAGAAGGCTGCTCTGATACCGTGAAGAAGGCAGCTTTTCTTATTAATCTTAACTCCACATGACTCATTTATATACATGTATCTGGCCATAGGTAAGGCCATAGAGCTTGCTGATAGTTTCGCCCACTCTCTGTTCTAACTTTTCTAAGATTATATATTTCCCAAGCCAAAGGATTTGGTCTAGTAATAGGCCTAAGAACTTCTATGATTAATTGCTCGAGGTTATGGGTTCTCAATTCCATGAAGGCTGTTTTGTGGAACTATATTCACAATGCATGTTGGGTTTGACCTATATTGAAGTGTTTTTGGTGGCTTTTTGATATAGTAGATCATAGGGTGTGTTTGGTTGTTCTATGATATAGGATTGTGAAAAAAGCAAAATTTCTGTTGTTTCTTAGGAGAGCTTAATGAAAAATTGATCTTGGGCCAAGTGTTGCCAGCCGGTAATAGCCGAAGGCAAAAAAAGACTTGCAAAGGTCAAATCCTAGATCTGGAGCAATTCCAGTTTTGACCTATATTGAAATTTTTGGTGTCTTTGATATATTAGATCATAGGGCATGTTTGGTTGTTATATGATATAGGATTCCGAAAAAAGCAAAATTTATGTTGTTTCTTAGGAGAGCTTAATGGAAAATTGGATTCCCTTTTTCCACTAGTTATCAAGATTCAAATTAATCGAGAGTTAGGAGTCATTTTTCCTAATCATATTAGACTATGCACACTACATTGTCATCAAGCTCTCATGGAAAAAGTATAGAAATTTGGATTGTTTGGAATCTTATTTTTTGAATTAAGTAGATGAAGTCTGGATGCTTTATACTTAGGTTATTAAACCCTGTTTTAATTGTCATGTGAAATTCCAAATTAACTTTGTTTTGGAGACATGATCTAATTATCTGCCATCCCTTTTTGCTATCACAAGCAACATTACTATAGACACTGTAGTCATCTGGCTGTCTTATCTTAATCTTAACCCTTGAGATTTGGAACAACTAGCAATTCAGCAGAGAAAGATTGGGACTTGATGGGAGGTCATGTTCAACTTGGAGGATCACAAGCTTGGGGCTCTGGGGAAGAAGAGAAATCATTGGTATTAAGAAAATTCTTGGGGATGTGATCCTTTAGCTGGCTTCATGTGTTAGTTGTAGCACACTAGCCGAAAATTGAACTATTGAAAAATCAAATACACTTGCTAGCTTCTTCTTCTTTTTTTTTTTTTCTTTTTAATTTAATGTTATTGAGGCTTCTTTGTAGGTTTATTGTTTCAACTGTCTATGTATGTTTATTAAATATGGACTCCTGGGTCATGATTTTTGCTTCAAACTGTGCACTTTCAGCACTCCAAGAGGGTTCAGGATGATGCATATCATCTCATTCCAACTGATAAATTTTGAAGATCTAAAACATGTAATATGCTTTGTTACATGATTTAATTGCAAGTATTTACAAATTTTGAGGTCATTTAAAAAAAAAAAAATCCCGAGTTCATTAGGCCTCTCAGTGAAGTTCTGTGAATATCTTGTATATCTTCAATGCATGATTGTTTTTCTTGGTGGGTCTTGTATTTTCTGCTAGTAGATGCCATTGGATTTTATTCTTACTGGGCCATATAGTATTTGACAACTCTAGTTATTTACTCTTTCACTTTGATGCAATACGTTAGTGATTTGGGCTTTTCGACTGTTGATTTCAGCATATTTCTTGCCATGCAGCTGTATGTATGCCCTTTTAAATTACTGTATTAAAATATTAGTATGGCAAATTTACTACTTGTCCTCCTTTGCAGAGACTTCATAAAGTATTCAAGGAAAATCAGTATCCAGAACGAGCTATAGTAGATAACTTGGCAGAAGAGCTGGGAATCACCTCTCGGCAGGTTGGCTTTTCTTCCAGCCTTTCCATTGAGTATATTTGGAAAGTGTGGTTTCATTTCCGATGAATTTAATATTGTACTCGGAAATGATTCTATTCTTTCAAATGTGAGTTACAGGTGAAAAAGTGGTTTGAAAATGCCCGTTGGAGCTATAACCATCCAAGCACTAGAAAAGCAAGCTGTGTGTTCAAGAAGGTACGAAGCGATGGAGAACCTGAAAGCATAAGTGAGACAGTTACTGGGAATACCAATAGCAGTGGAGCTCAAGATAAGCAACCTGATAATAGTCCGCTACCTGAACAGGGTAGTAATATAGACAACAAAACACAAGGCCAAAAGGAAATGAATACAGATGCAGATGAGCAATGCAAAGCCGGTACGGGACAAACTAATGCGAGAAAGCAAAGAAGGAAATCTAACACCAGATAGAGCAAAGCTTCGCCCCCTTAATGAGGTTGTCTCTGGTAAGATGGTTGCTATATATTCCTGATGCATTTCAAGAATTTCCTTCCTGAGGTAAATCATGGTGGGTTAGGCAACCTACACTCCTAAACATAAAATGATGGGTGATTTGAGGTTAATTGGTTCATGGATTCCAATGACAACTGATCTGTCCAAAAGCGACGTTCCTCTGCTGAGTTCTGGGACGTGATTTTTGGTCAATTTGATGGTTTCAATTTTACACGATCTCATGCTGGAGAACAAGGGAACCCCATTTAATAAAAAGGTACTTTCTTCAAGCTATCACAATAGTGAGCTGCCAGACCAATTGTATGGTTGGTTTTTACCTCAAGGAATTGATGATTGACGTTGGTTGTCCAAAAGAAACATATGATATATGCACCTGCCAGAGATTGCTCTCATGCAATAGATGTAGGAGAAAATCAATAATAGCCTACATGCTGTAAGACTATCCTTACTGTTCTGTGGCAAAAGCTTGTGATATGACCTTTTTCGGTCATTTGCTTTAGGGTAGCTTAGTTAACTAATGTCAAACCTTGAGAAGTTATTGTATTCATAAATTCCTTGTACTCAGATCTCAGATTGATAGTTTTGCTTCTTCCCATGTATTTAAATTTTCCTTAAGAGGGCATTGCATAAGGCTTTTATATGCCCGAGTCATTCTTTGTTTTATGTGGACTTGTTCCCAGATAGAGGTATCATCTGTGCTGCGGAAGGGATCTCTCGAGTGTTTTGGTGGCATCTTGTTGCACCACAGTGGTCATGGTTAGTATACGAAGTCATCAACGAACAAATATAAAATCCGTTGCATTTTGGTATTTTGCATCTTTTACAGGAAAGCCACAAAGTGGAGTTCTTTACCGATGCAAATCTACTCAAGTAAAACCTTGAGTGTACTGTTTTTAGAACCTTGTTCGGACTTTTCAGGTTAAAAGGACAAAAAGGAAAAACATAAATTTCTCCTCTACTGGCTCCTCTCGTCTCCTCTCCTTTCCTCTCCTCTCCTCTCCTCTCCACTCCTATCCTTCCTTCGAATGAGCCTTAGCCTTATAATTCAACCCTTCTTTCTCAAATATGTCGTTAGCTTTGGTGTTCCTTTTACAGAGCAAATCTTTTGATTTCGAGGAATTCTCGCTATTCCCGTCCATCAGGGCGCACTCTTCTTCTAAGCATAGTAAGTCGCTATTTCCCTTTTCTTATTTTTCTTTTTGTGTGTGGGTGGGTATTTGTAATTGTTGTCCTTTTGTGACTTGAAATTTTGTTACCATAACACAATGCTCAATTTTGAATTTGAACATCGGTGCCACAAAATTATCTTTGACGTGGATGGATCCTGTCGTCGGATTCGATCCGGTCGATGTAAAGGCCTGCGATTGATGTCTAGGGTTTTTATGTGGTTTTAATATTAGAAGACGTATTATTAGGGTTCTCATAAGTACCAACAGGAATGTAAAGTAATTTTAGACTTTTGGTGTAATTAAATCAAAGCATATGGACAGTATATATAATTGATTATGATATAATGCTCTGATTATGCAAATCAAATCGAGGATTTATGAGATCTTAATTGATATTATGCACAATCAAAAAAATAATCAAAGGCTTATAGAATTATCGACATCACACATAATATTTTTTGATTGACAAGAATGACAAAGGAAATGAAAATGCAATATGAAAGTAGGTTTAATTGAATAAGTTTGTTACGAGTAAAGCCCTGTATATAAGTTGTTAAGACTAACTTAAATTACTTAGGAAAGCTCATAAGTAGATAAAATAGACAAAACAACTAAATAAATTAGAGAAATCAACTAGCATGGTTCCCCTCGCAACTGCTGGTCAGTAGGTGGCCATCATCTGGTCAGTTGCCGGCCGATCAACTACCTCCTCCTGGATAGTGTTCCATCAATTGGCTCGCTCCACCCAATGGTCGGATCACCTTTGACCCTTCATGGTACTCATGAACGAATTTTAGCTTCTAATTGCCATTGAATTTGATCCGACTTTGCTAGAAGTAAGTTTCGCTTATGCTTTCCTTTCTGTTGCATGTTAAGCACCATTTGATCACGCTTAATGTCATCAGAAGTCGTAGGAGCACAACTCCTAGACTGTTTTTGCTAAAAGAACAAGAGTTAGTGGATTGAATGTTCATTTTGTCAAACTATCAATGCCTATCTAAAAGTATATGGGTAGCCTCCATAGGAACTACATTACATGTAGTCCCTTAGTATATTTTACCGATAGAAATAGGAATCGGTACCTGTGTGATGACATCTATGGACCTTCGATTATTTAGCTGCTAGAGTTCATGAGATCCTACGTATGCAAACGTATGAAGACCCATTTTCATAACCTATGTACCAGACCTCTATCGATAATGACAAGCCACATCTTACCTTAAACTAGACACCTTATATAGAAACGGTTCTCTTTTGGTTATTACCTGTTTAGGTTGTATGTGCAAGCACTCCTAGTGATAAGAGTTCATTAATAAACCTTCCATTGCCTTGATCCCATCCTACTCATCAAAGGTTTGGATCTTACCGTCCATATTAACTATCTGGTCCTCTAACTTCTTCTAACTATCCACCTCAAGTTAAGGTACTCCGCCTCTTGCCATCATAACTTTGATTTAAACATTGTAGTTAGAGATGTGTAAACGGGCATTAGCTCGTAGGTTGGTCCATTTAATTTGCTTAAAAAGCGAATTAGAACCAAGCATTTTTGACCTATTTAAAGAGTGGGGTAAATGAATGTAGCTTGTTTAACTCATGAGCCAAAGTGAGTTGGTTCAAATTAGCCAATTTAACCACTTACATTTTTGGCTCGTGAATTGTCCTGTTTATTCAGCTTAAAAAGCGAGTTAAAGTTGAGTTTTTTTAGCCTGTTTAAAAAATGGGTTAAATAAGCTTGGCTTGTTTAATCTACAGGCTAAAGTAATTGGGTAGAATCGGCCCATTTAATCACTTGCACACCTTTATGTGTAGCCATGTGTATAAACTTTAAGCACTTAAAAGGCATTTTATTTCACTACTCCAAGCCTCTCTATGATCTAAGTCCTCCAAATTGTTGGTGTTATGATTTACCCTGGTCATAAAATTTTTATGGGTCACTTAATTAGCTTTATGAGGTTTTCAACTCTCTTCTCATCCTTGTCACTTCTATTTCTACAAGTTTTACATAATGCCTTAACATAGGTATGACAGCTAGTGATCTGATGCGTCCCCTTATGCATTGCCTCTTAAATTTAACAGTTAGCTGATGGCATCATTAAGACTCTAGAATTGTTTAAGTTATACTTAGTAATTTCAAATCTTAATCCATTGATGTATTTGATGGATGTTTGCTCGTAGGCCTAGCAATATTATACGTCATTATTAGTGTCTTGAAATCTCTAGTATAGCCCTCTACGCTCTTTCCTTCTTGTTTTGAAGATTGAAGTATGAGAAATATCCATTTGTCGATAACATTCATGCATAAAATGCTTATGTAATAGGCATTTCATAAGTGCTAAGTGGCCACTTCTCCTTTCTGTCCCTTATCATCTATGCCTAAACATTATTTCACCATAATCCAATGTAGTCTACAAATTCTAACCTTACCAATGCATGTATTCATGACAAGCACACGCCTTCTTTAACTTTTAATCCAAATTGAGGTACTCTTTAGGGAACTCTTGTCATTTAAGGAAGGAGTTTTCATCTTTATTTGATCTAACCATCAATGCTTTTCGTCCGCTCACTATCATGCTCATTGTTAAAACTACCTTAATCGCTCTCATTTAGGTAATCTCTCTCTCTCCACTAGCTTTAGGCTTAGGAACTTCATTAACCTTCTTTGAACATATTAATAAAAAATTATGCTTTCAAGACTTAGATATCTCTCACACTTGTTGTTTTAGGATTTCAAATTTCTTATCTCTCTCTTTACCAGGCCTAGCCATAACTATGTCAACATCTTTTCAATAAATGTTTTTGAATTTTAACACATTATCAAGAAAATTCAATCTACTACACAGGCAATGCAACACCATTACCCTTTATCTACCTATAGCATTACAGCTCATAATCTAACTATGTAGAAGAAATAAACTGGTGCTATACTAGGATCATAAAGAATATCTTGCTACAACCTCCACTTTGACACTAATATGATGTATATGGATCTTATAGTTGGAACCAATCTGATTGATATAAAGGCTCGTAATTGAATATATAGGCTCATTTATTTATTTATTTATGTGGTTTCAATGTTGAAAGAGGTGTTCTTAGGGTTTTCATATATAACAACAAGAAAGTAAAGGAAATTTTAGGTTTCTTGTGTAATTGAATGAATAAAAAAGGATATAGATGATTTAGAAAATTGGATATGACATGCTAATAACATAAATAAAATTGTGGATTAATTAGAATTTGCTGGATATTACATACAATTGTATAAATAATTAAATGATTATAGAACTATTGAAATTTGTAGAATAAGAATGATAAAGGAGAGAATCTAATGAAAATCGAAATAGGAATTAGTTGTAACGATGAGGTGTTAGAAGAGCAAAGACAGCAAGGACCTTAAAAGGAAAGAATTAATGCTAAATTCATGAGTAGAATTGGATTAATATAACTTCCGATGTTAAGACTATGGGTTAGAAGTAAGCTAAAAGGGCATTTGGAATACTGTTAGTTAGAAGATGATGAAATTTTAGAAGCTAGTAGGAGGTTTTTGGAATTAGAGTGTAGGTTTACATAGATGAGAGAGATGTTGGAAGTGGGCTTGACTTATATTTTGAATTGCTAGTAAAAATTAAGGTAGCTTTTGATTTTGACATATTAGTAGAGATTTTAGGAGTGTGTTATAATGATATTCCGAAAGATTTTAAAATAGTAACTGATAAGGAAAATTTTTTTCAAGAGAGTTAAGCAATATTCTATATCTTCTACATAGGGAAAGAAAGCATTCTAGAATTCAAATAATCAAGAAATAGTTCAAAGTAGCTAATTAATTTCTTTGCTTGCAGTTAGTTTATTTCATGTAACTTAGTATAAATATGTAACCCCATGAGGAAAAAACTATTACTAGACTTTTTTGAATTTGAATTAATAATGATTGAGTTTCTCTCAATTATTCTGTTTTTGTCAATCCTTAGAGAATGTGATGAACCTTTGTACTTATCAATCTATTTGCATAGATTGTAGGGTACCTTTGTTTTTGTGATTTGTATTGAGTCCTCATAAATAATTTGTTAGTGAATATTCTATGAGTGATACTAGATTACTTCTTTAGTACATGCTGATTGGATTATTAGTTGAGAGTTATATCAATTGTTTGTACAATCAATTGCTATTTGTTTTACTAGTCTTCAAGTAATTTTTCGTTCATATCCTTTTATTTTCACTTCTCGTATGAAAAACCATAAAAATATTTCTTTTCTTGTAAATTAATCCTAGAAAATATAAAAAAATATTTTCACTTTTGTTTGGTCATTGTGCTTCTAATCATTCTTGAGTCTTCTTAGGATTTAGGCACAACATTGTGATATTAGAGCATATGGTTCAACACATCAAATTGGTTTGTTTGTACAAATAACTACATTAGACGAGAGTGTTAACAACAGTAGTTCTTGTAGAGTTCCTAAAGGTAATAGTGGTCGCTTTATTCAAGGAAGTAATAATTATAGACATCTAGATGCACTGGGGTAGCAGATACATGATCATATTGAGTCTCTACTAGCCTACATCTAGTTTCTCAACAATGAGCTTGATAAGAAAATCCAATGGCTCTTAAGGTAACATTCAAGATAAGCTAAGAAGGATGCTGGTTGATCATGAAGAAGGTGAAGGGTAAAATTTTGATGTTGTAGAGGAGGAAGGAATAATAATAATTGGGGTCTTGATATGATAAAGGTAAAAATTTCATCCTTTCTAGGTAGTGGTTGCTAGGTAGAGTACTTAAAATGGGAATACAAGTCACAAAGTTTATTTGCTTACTATGACAATGACAACTACACTAAGGTTAAGTTAGCTTTGTTAGAATTAATAAAGTATGTTGGTTTATGGTAGGAGAATCCAAAGCCACAAAGGTTAAGGAAAGGAGAAGAGGGGATTGAACATAGCAGTTGATGAAGAGACTCACATTATAAAGATTTATTTTAGTCACTTTAGGTAGGAGATGCTCATGCGATTGTAGACTTTGAAACACAGAAGTTTGAGTATGGTAGAATACATCAAAGAACTCGAGATGCTGGTGATTTAGTATGGAACATCAGGACCAAAGGAAACCAATATTTCTCAATATTTTTCTAGCTTAAGATATGAGATTGCTAAAGTAGTGGAGTTGCAATAATATGATAGTTTAGAGGATCTTGTCGCATTAGCCTTTAAGGTTGAGAAATGGAAATAGAAGAACAAAGTTAGTGATCAGTGCTTGACCCAAGCTAATAGAAGGAGTGGAGTAGAAGGAAAGAGATGTATAGAAGGTTAATGATGAAAGATGAAGTCCTAAGGACCTAGAAAAAGGGGAAGTTAGTGGCCATAGAACTTCACAAAAGTAGAAATTGTAGGAGTATGATCAAAAGCAAATTAGGAGGAAGACTCATGAAGTCAATTGTTTTAAGTGCTTGGGTTTTGGATGCATTGCTTTTGAATGTCCTAATAAGAAAATAATGTTGGAAAAAAGTGAGATTTTGAAGATGGAAGTTGATAGTGACGAAGATAATGAAGATATCAAGGAAAGATTGGCTTCTTATGATGTAGCATTGAGACCTTAAGGAGATTCTTTAATAAGTTTAATGTTAAGAAGGAGTATACATTTGCAGCGCTGAGTAGAACAAGATGATGATCAAGGGGAGAACTTATTTCATACCAAATGTAAGGTGTAAGGTAAGGTCCATTCTTTAATTATTGATGGAGGGAGTTGCACAAACATAGGATTTGGAGACTAGGTACTAAATGTAGATTTGAAGACTACTCCTCATTCATCATCTTATATGTCACATCTTGACATTGCTCAAAATATAGCATCATAACCACTAACTTGCTTGCTACTTATAGCAAGAAAGTATTAGAGCTAAGTTCATCTTTACTCCTGTTTATACAAAATATGTATGACTTCGAACATAACTAAACTTAAGATACAGTAGTTATTTTTTTCCCCAATCACCTATATGTAGATCCTTTTTGGGACTATGGTCAAAATACAAGTTTACTTCAAAAGTAGCTGACTTCATCTTATATGCTCTTAAAAGTATTCCCCTCTACTATTGGTAGGGGTAGGCATAATTTGGTTCAGTATGGTTCATCTTTTCTTACCAAACTAAACTCGAACCAAATTTAAAATTAATGGTTCAATTTTTTTTTTTTTAAATTCAAACCTAATTGTATGATTTGATTCATAAATTTTTTGAACCTAAAATTAAAAGATTTAGTTTGATTCAAACCGTTTTTTTTTTATTTAATGTAAGTAAAGTGTCTAATGGATATTTTAAAGTATCCATTTTTAGGGGTTTACCTTGGTGTTTGAGAAAACTGATGTCCATTCTTTTGTATGAAAATGATTTTTAAATTCGATATTCTTTAACCCAATAATGCCACTCTAAGTGAAAAATTCCTTTTACTTGAAAAGAACTAGCATTTGGGGTTAGAACATTCCTCTCCAAACTAGAAAACTGCTTAAATACTGAATCCAAAAGGAAGATACAAAAAGAAAGAGGAAAAAAGGGTTTCAACTTAAAAACACAGGAAATTCCTTAAAAAGGAATAATAAAAATTGTATTAGCACATAGCAACATTGTTGACTAAATGTCCCTAGTAAAATTCTCATGCGATTTAGTATGAAATTGTTCAAAGTTGTCTAGGATCTCCAGTTGAATCTTTTAAACATAGCATTTGTTTTAGAAGAATAACATAACATTTAGGGTTAGAGAGGTGTAGATTTGTTTCTTTCTACAATTTTTTTTTAAAGTCTAATTGGTATGGTTTGGTTTGAACCATAAGGTTCAATTTTGAAGTCCGAACCAAATCATGAACAGTTTAACCTAAAGTATACCGAACCATATGAAAAAAAAAAAAACCAAAATTTTGGTTCAGTTTACAGCTCATGGTTAATTTACCTACTCTTAACTATTGGTGGTACCTATCGAGTTTCCTCATATCTTGAGGATACACATGTATCCCCTTAGTTTTTTATGAGCTAAGTAAGGGTGGATAAAACACGACATAGCATAAGTATAATAGACATTTACAAGCAAGTGCACAATAAGATACTCAATCTTATATTAGGAATTACCAATTCAAGAAGTCTATGTAGGGAATGCGTGCCATGCTTATGTACATGACATGCATTGATACCAATTTCTTAGCCTAGCCTAGCTCTCATTTGATTAGTTAATACTCTAAAGCACCTGAATATAAAGTTTAAGAACCTAGGGCAAAAAGGAACTACTACACCCAACCCAACTGAAACCACATGAAGTGGTTAGAATTGATTGAGTAATGTAATTCTATATGCTCAAAACTTAACTTACCAATATTTCAATTTTTAGAAAACTTTACTTGTAATCCTTTCATTGCATGCCTTAAATGCACCTAGTAATATATCAACCTAATATCAGCTAAGAATCTCATGTTTCATATAAAGGATGGTTCAATTGGTGTAATTCTGACTCTGAGAAGGTTCACTTAAGTGAACACTCAGAAGGATAATATGTTTTTCGAGTTTTCCAAACAATAAAACATCTCAGCAAGTCAATTAAACAATCATAGCTCATCATGAAATTAGGTAGAAATGAAGTAGACATAAATCTACTTTTCTAAAACACAACAATCTACTTACGATGGCTTGATGGTAGTATGAATCCTATTACTTCAAGATGTGGTCTTTCCTTACTTACCACATCTAAGCAAAATACACACAATCCCTAAGTTAACTACAAGTTGGAACCAAACCCTTATAGGCTCTCTTTCACTTACCTTTCTAATCATGGTTGTCAAAATCATGATTATACATGTACAAAGTAACAATAGATTGGTAAAATCATATATAATCGAACAAAACTGGTAAAATTGCAAACTTGTAAAATTATACATTAATATTCATAATTTTATAAAAAATTTACACCTAAACGATTTTACATCTATTTTAACTATGAAAATATTATAAAATTATGAACTCGTGATTTTAAAAACTATGTTTCTGATATTACATTTCTAAACTTCGAACAATCATATCTTCTTCATTTCTTATAATATTTTAATAAATCTTATATTGTCACGGTCGTTATTTTGAGTACTATTCAAATATCTTAAGAAACAAAATGGACCCACACAATTATGGTGTTGAAAATGCCCTTTTTCACAACTTCCCAATTAATTCGAGTAAACTTTATTTTTGAACTAAACCCCCTTAAAATGACCTTCCCTAACACTGATCAATACATATTATGGACAACAAATGCTGATTTCTACATGAACATAGCAAATATCTTCATAACATTACTTTCTATTTAACAATTTAGACTAACATATGGGTTAATATTAAAAAATTACATAATAAATAGTATATGAGCCTAATTAATTCTACTAAAAATGCTGTAGACTTCTAAGAATATATGGTTTCAGGTTAGCTCTTGTAGACTTCTAAAAATATATAGTTTCGGATCAGCTCTTGATATCCCTCAAATTTATTCACTAACTATACTTTATAAAATATTGATTTTTAGCTTTATTTCCTTAAAAATGACTTAAATTATATCAATAAGCAAAATTGATTACAAGGTCAAAACCAAATACTCCTAGTATCATGATAAGATTCTAGAAATCATTTAAAGTTGAGTTTATCAAATTATTTTTAAGAAAACCCATTACTTCCTCAATTTAGAAAACATGGTAGATTATCTAAAATAATTATAATAAATACCAAACGTTTACTTTATGAAAAACGCTTCACATTTAAATTAAATATAAGTTATTAAGAGTCTATAAACCAAGAATTAGGTTAATAAAAAATTATTTACAATTTCTGAAATTTAATATAATTTTCACTTAAACAGAGTAAGCTCTTAAGGACATTATCTTTCTACTCATGATTTCATCAAAATAAATTTGCCACATTAATCTAAACTTAAATTAAGTTGAGAATAATTGCTTTAATAATGAATTACTAAGGTTTGATATTTTTAGAAATTAGAGATACATATGGGTGGAAAAACATAGTACCCTAGATTGCTAACCTCTGGCCAACCTTTAGACCCCTAAGTAGCAAGATGTTAGGTTGTTGGTAGCTATCTGAATGAACGCACCTAGATTTACCCCTAATTTTGTCCCTTTTTTCTAATTTATTTCTGAATTTCCCCTAATTTTCCTTAAGTTGTTTTCTTATGCTGTTAATAAAATGTTGTTAATAAAATGTAGATGGCCTATTAATAGAGTTGGGGTCAGTCCTATGGCAAAAAGTTAGTGCTAAGTGTCATTTTCATATTATTACACTATGTAAGTACGTGTTAGGTGTCATTTTCTTGTAATTTAGTTGATGACTCATCCTCTTAGACCAATCCAAAGTTGCTATCATTTGATTTGGATAAAGTTGATGACTCATTAAGTGAATTTTGGATAATTATAGCTATTTTAGATTAATTTACCTATATTTCATAATTTTCTATTGATATATATATATATCCCTATTAAATGCATATTATATATATTCAATATAAATACATCTATATTATATATGATTTCACTCCATTTTATTATTTTTATAAGTTAAATAACTTATCTTTATAGTCTCGTTATATCTTGAAGTTCAAATCTCAAGTTTTCAATGAATAATGGTTTTACTAATAAACTTACTTTTTTATTAAATTAAACCTTTTATATACTTCATTTTGAGAAATAAGCTTTACTAGATTACTTCCTCTAACTATTCTAATATTGTCATGAAGTTTGAAGTAAAATAGATAACATTACTCAACACCCTAACTTTAGAGGCTCGAAAACCTAGAGTATTATGTTATAGTTTACAATGGTAAAATGAAAATGGATCTTTATTGGTTAAAAAGAAAGTAGAAGTGTCATGTGGTTCTAATAGGTGTAGCATACATACTTTTAAGTCGACTATGGCAAAATCAATGTGATACTTCGAGCATGTGAAAAGAAGAAAAAATAGAACTTGCTCATAAGTTGTAGGATTATACAAAATCCATGTGATAGTTATAAAAGTCTAAAGCAAAGCTGAAGCGAGATTTAAGGGCAAATTTTTTTGAAGGTTAGGAAGAAGGTCGGAGTTGAGAATCAATGATGAGGTGTCAAAAGACTAAAGACATAAAAGTATTCAAAAGGAAAAAATGAAGATCAATTCATGGATAGAAATAGATGGACTTCTGATGTCAAGAATGTAGATCATAAGCAATCCAAAAGGGCCTTTTGGAATACTATTAGTCAAAACAAAAGGAAATACTAGAAGCTTGTAGAAGATTTTCAGAATTAGAGAGATGTAGGTTTCCATTGAAGAGAAGGATGTTAGAAGTGTGCTAGACTTAATTGCTAAAACGCCAAAACAAATTTAGGATAGCTTTTAATTTTGAGAGATTAGTGGAGATTTTGGAAGGAGTACTTTTTAAAGATATTCTAGAAGATTTTATTTTACATAGTAGACAAGGAAAAATCCTTTCAAGAGAATTAAGCAAAATTTTGTATCTTCTATATAGGGCAAGAAATCATTCTAGAATTTGAATAATTATGAAATAGTTTAGAGCAGCTAATTTGTTTCCTTTTCAATGTAACTTCCCTATAAATAGTTATTTCTTATTATAATTGCTATATTATAAATATGTAACCCCATGGGGGAGAAAACATTATTGGACATCTTTCAAATTGAAATCACCATGGATTGAGTTTCTCTCAATTCTTTTGTGCTCATCAATCTTTACAGATTGTAGCAAACCCTAATACTTATTAATCTATTTGCATGTGACATACCTTTATTTCTATGATTTGCATGGAGTCCTAGTAAAAAAAACTTGATAGTGAATGCTCCATAACTCATATTAGATTATTTCTCTAACAAACATCGATTGCACTATAAGTTGTGAGTCCTATCAGTTGCTCAATGAATTGAACATAGTTTGTTTTACTATTCTTAGATTAGTAATTTGTCTACATCGTTTTATTGTCAATCCTTACATATAAAAAAAGAACCATAAAAATATTTCTTTTCCCATAAGTTAATCCAATAAAATACCAAAACTATTTTCATTATTGTTTGGTGGTTGAATATTTGATCATGTCTTCAATCTTTGTAGGATTTAGGCACATCAGAAACTATCAATCATAATTCAATATGAAAATTGGTATGACTAAATAAGTTTGTTACAATATATAGGTTGTTAAAATAAACCTAAATAACTTTAAAATAGGAAAGTTAGTGAATAAAACTGAACGAAACAACTAAGTAAAGAAGAGAAATTAGCTGACATTGTTCTTTGATTGGCCATTGGTAGTTGGTTGACTATTCTTGTACGATCGACAGTCTATTGAGTGCTTGGTCCATTTAATCATTAGATTGCCCTAAAACTCTTTGTAATTCTCTTGAAGGTACTTTGCTTTGATCACAAATTGCTTGAGTTCATCTTGAGTTTTACTTGAATTTGATCATATGACAGTTGAGTTAAGCTCTAGCTCTAGCTTGAGCTACTCAAGTAACAAATTGAACCAAGCTTGACCTTTAGAATATTAAGCTCATCAAGCTCGCAAATTTAATTAAAATTTTAGTATAATTTTTAGTTTATTTTTTTTCATTTATTTAAATATAAGTGAATATCAAATTATTCAAGAAAAATTTATAGGAAAATTGAGCTTAATTGAGCTAATTGAGTTGAGCTTAAGCTTGCCATATAATCTTCGAGTTGAGCTTGAGCTTAATATTTAGAGCTTGATCAAACTTAGCTGATCTTGAGTTTTTAAGTTGATCTTGAGCTCAATAGTGAATTGGTTCGACTTAACTCGATTATGCCTCTATCCCAATGATTTCCTATTCTTATAAAATGGTATAATATTGTTAACAATGTGAGATTTCTATGGTTAACATTCTTTTAATAAAATTATTAATAGATATAACCTCTCTATAGTTAGCAAAGGGTGAAAGGTTATATTCTTGTAACACAATTAAATATTGTAGCAATCTTTCACGCAAGCAAATTACAAATCTTTAAGTTAATATGATCAAAACTCAACAACTTGATAGCTAATTATGCTTTAGTTTACTTCATTTTATTCCATAGGTAAGCTTATTTGGATTGTTATGTTCTTGTCCTATTTGAGTAGAGTTTCATATTATTTATTACTCTTTTGTGCCTCGTGAAATATATACCTCTTTTCTTATTCTCATCCATGCCCTATTCTTGTGTCTATTTGCACCTTAATCATGTATTCAACATCTCATAGGAAATCACAACACATGATGGCTAACATAACCGAACATTACGTGAACTGCATTTATTTATTTATTTTAGCAGATATTTGTAGACTACATTGTAATTATCTCACAACTGCTATAGTACTCATACGTCCCCTTGATAATCGACACAACATTGAGGTGCTCCTTTCTTATGTACAAATATTCAACGACCATTTGATAATAGAATTGACATGGTCTTAGCATAGTTGGTACCACGGTTATCCTTTCATGGTTACTATGGTATTCCATACACTTACTATGTGATACTTTATGTCTACGTAGTACTTTTGCGAGACTTGACCATCTAATATAAGGGTGTTAATGAGTAAATTTATTCGCAAGCTGTCTGAGTTTCATTGAAATTTACTTAACTTTGAATTGACTATGATTGAATTAAGCTTGAGTTTGAGTTACTTGATTAGTTTATTGAGTTAAGCTTAAGCTTTATGATGTTCAGTTTGATTAGGTCATGGGCATAATTACACTAAAGTCAAGTTTAACTGTCAATATTATTTTAGCTAAACTAATAATATATTTTCAAAAAATCGAATTGAAAGGAGCTTAATTGAGTTGAGTTTGAATTTGTTGAGTATCATTTTTTAGTTGAGCTTGAGCTTAAAATTTTAATCTCAATGGAGTTTAAATTAAGTTTAAGTTCGGAAGTTTTGAGTCGAGCTCAAACTATGCCTTCACATATATCATTTCAATTTTACTCGTTTACAATATTAATTTAATATATTCAATTTCAAAACTTTGCTACTCAATATGAACAAGAATTATAGGCAATGCACTTTATAAATCAATATGCCAAACATCCATGATACCTCCTTATACATTTACCCAATGATTACCTCGTAATGATTTAACTACAATGAACAACATATTAACACCATCATAAACTGCCTGGTCTACAATAACATAGCACATCAAATTATATAAAAAAATAATCATCATATAAAACATAGTTATGTTTGGTTATTCACCTAATATAGAGCAAGGCAATGGTCTACCTTAACTTAGAATTGGAGCTAGACCAATTGATTCATGGTTCCCTACGTAGAGAAGAATGACTAGCTCGATCGGCCTCAATTCTTGGCTAAGTCCTTTCAGGTCTCGGACCCATAAACTAACCAACAATTTTATAAAAAATTTTCTCAATATTTTATAAAAGCTTAAATTTTGAGCTCAAAAGAAAAAGAAACTATTGAGCCTAAAAACCAATAGTTTTTGCCCATTTTCTAAATAAAGTTAAAGAAGACTTGCATTTATTTATATATAACTACCATAGGATATAGTTGTAATATTAGCAATATTGGACAATTTGAGGGTAGTGAAAATTCTCCCAAATTTTGATTTCCCTTAGCCTTGAAAACTGCATTAGAACTCTTTTTATTTGAAACACTTGCATGAAAATTGTTAGACTTAGAATCCCAAGCATGTCACATGAACAAACTCTGCTTCTTTTTATTCTTGGCAAGGATCTTCTTATCTTTCAAAACTTCTTCAAGTGTCTTTAGGAACAATGTAACTTTCTTGCCATCCTTATCAAAAGAATGGGCATTAATTCTTCCATTGTAAGAAACATCTTTGTTAAACTGCTACAGCTTGCTTAACAAAATATGTGTTGCCTCTACAGGAGCTACATCACATGTTACTGCATTAGAATGTTTTCAAATCAAAAATGGAATTTGCATTTGCCTCTCTACCCTTACTTTATCTATCTCATTTAAGTGCTCTATATTGTAAGGCTTAGCATGAGGAGTAGTCTTCAATCCCATTTTCCTAAGCTAAGCATTAGAAGTTATGTTCGCGCAACTCCAACCATCAATTTTCAAAGAACAAATCTCATCTTATACTAAACAATGTATATGAAAAAAACTTCTTGTTGTTCCATACTTGATCCTTGTTGAGTATGAAACACCTTCCTTAGGACTAAGCTTACTATTGGACTGTTTGGTGCCTTTTAACCTTCTTCCTCTTCCACAAACACCCCCTTCTCTTGATCAACAAGCTTCTTCTCATACTTTTCCTTATCTCCACTTTCTATCTCACCTTTACTATTGTACATAACCCTCTGATTTGGTCATTAAGCCGCTACATTTCTACGATCTTGGCACTTAAAACACCTAATATCACTTATCTTTTGCCTTGGTTGTTTAAGTTTTACTTCTTGAGACCTTTCTACAATATGAGCCTTATTAGTACTACTACTATCCCCTTTCTCCAACCTTTTCTCATGAGAAACATCCTCTACTACTTTAGATTGTGACATGGGTCTATAAGAACACCTTTGCCTTTGATATTGAATACTGGTTGCTAATTGCATAGCCTCTTCAAGATCAGCTACCTTGTACAATTCTATGGAATCGCCTATGTCGCTCCTTAAACCATCTAGGAACCTTGACATAGCCTGCCTATATCATCTTCTTGTATCCCTACTCGACTTCTATTACTTTAAACTCCTTAATATACTCTTCTACTACTTTGTTACCCTATCTTAGTCTCTAAACCCACATGTAAAGTTCATGCCTATGATGCTTAAGTACGAATTGGTTATGCATTAATTCTTTCAACTCATTCCATGTATCCATTTCTACCATTCCAGCCCCTCTCTTTTACCTCTACATATTAAACTACCATACTAAGGCAAAACTAGTAAACTTTATGGTGGTTAGTTGCACTTACTTGGGATCTCTGTAGCCATAGCAATAAAAAATTTCCCAATGCACTCTAGTTAATCAAGAAAATCATCTGGGGTATCGTACCCATCAAAAGATGGGATCTTTATTTTAATGTTTCCACACCTTGTACACCACTAGATTGCTTGTCCTTTATTTCTTCATTAAACTCCTCAGCATGGAATCTATGTTGAATCCTTTGACCTCCACCATAATGCATCCTCACATTATCTCGCTTACCTCTTTAACTAATGCCATCTCCATGGGCATTGATATTACCATAGCCTTGTCTACTTCCTTTGTAATAAACTTCAATACGCTTATTAGTAGTCCTTAATGAAGTCTGTAATTCATCATTAATTCATAAAAGCATCTCTTAGGAGTGATCAACAAACCATTGTACTTGTTGAGTAGACTCACTCAAGTTTGTTGTTGTTGCACAAATAAATCAATAACTT
This sequence comes from Lumnitzera racemosa, assembly GCA_024138005.1. Taxonomy (NCBI): domain Eukaryota; kingdom Viridiplantae; phylum Streptophyta; class Magnoliopsida; order Myrtales; family Combretaceae; genus Lumnitzera; species Lumnitzera racemosa. The sequence goes on along the minus strand of JAMXBC010000012.1, from coordinate 38,233,884 downwards.
CATCACCTAATTGGACAAATTTTGGTAAGACCTTGCTATAGATCACAATAATCTTACCCTTGTGGTTCCTGCTTTGTACATCTGTAATCCTTCCCAAATAAATTGAATTGTTTGACATGTCGTAAAGAGTATTGTTGGGTACTTATAAAGAAGAATCCTCTATGCTTCACAATAAAAAATCTTAACTTGACGACCAATCTTTGTTGCCACTAGGCAAACTTTAGGTTTCTTAGATTGAGTCTTTAACACCAAGATGATATGACAAGTGCTTGAAAAGAAAATGTCATATAATTTAATTATTAGAGTTCTTATGAAATAATTTGGTTTTTATAGGGTTTTATGATTTTTATAGGCTTTTCTATATAAGGAAAAAGGATGCAAAGAATATGAACAATTTAATTTTAAGATATAACACACTAGAATTAAATTAAACTAGGGTTTTGACTTCTTAAATTGATATTACGCACAATCAAAGAAATCTAACAAGAGACTAATTATCAAAGGACCAATATGATCTATGGTGTTTGACAATCAACAAGGAATTCACCACAATCTTTTTATTGAATTAATGAATCAAAGATTAGAGAAAAACTTAAATTTCTAATTCACCAAAAAAGGAGTTCACAAAAGTATTCAAAGGAATAACTTAAATCAATCGACTAAAACCTTAATGTAACAAAATATGCATATTTTCCCTTGATGACCCTAAGGTTATTGGAGTGATTCCTAACTAATAAAAATACTAATAAAGTCCATTAGGAAGGAAAAATATTCAAACTAAATGAAATAACACAGGAAACAAAGTCCTCATGGGAATCATGGTCATGAATCATGGGTGTGTACCTTGCACTTGATTCTCTTTAACTTGCATCATACTTTTAGGATTGAATAAGAAGCTCATGGTTAAGGTCTACGGCTGTCCTCATTCAGCTGCTAACTCTTGAATTTGTCCTTTATGCCTTGTTCATGTAGAAGTTCATGAGCATGTTTATGACGATGCTTTGGCCTATGAACCTCTCTGTAGCCTCTTAAATTCTAATTTCCTCTTTGTTTCTACCAATTATGAAATCCTTTATTTTTTCTAGTTGTTGGAGGAAGTTTCCTTGATCTACTATCCCTCTTCTTATAGGCTTGATATAAGTTAAGGGGTCTAAACAGTCTCATTGATTGTCTAATTTCATATTTCAATCTGGTGAGGTTTATGCAGCGTTAAATTGATGAAATTCTTACTCTTTTGTATATTCTTATACTGTATCTATTTGCTTTAACTTCTTGAACGCAGACTATTCTAAGTCATTATTTATTATTAATTTTAAGGAACTTTGTTTCTTGAAGAATTGAAGCATAATACACTATGGTGGTATATTGGAAAGGCTTCGATACCACTTGTTATGGGGTGGATTTTTGGGTTTAATTAGTTTGTTTTTCCAATAAATTTTGGCCTCTAAATTTGATCAATAGAGGGAGAAACAATTTAATGAGTTGGAAATAGGATATGAAAAGAATTGATAAATGTCTAGTGTGATGAATTTGGTATAAATAATTTTAGGAACTCTATTTCTTAAAGAATCAAAGCATAAGTTGCTATAGTGGTGGACTATAAGGGCTTTGATACCATATGTTAGGCGGTAGATTTTTGGGTTTGATTAATTTGTTTTTTCAATAAATTGTGGTATTTAAATTTGATTAACAAAGGTAGAAGCAATTTGATGAGTTGGCAGTAGGATGTTTGAAGAAGTGATAAGTATGTGGTGTGATGAAACTAGTGTAAGTTGAATTAAGGAGCTTTACAATTAGAAAAGAACGATGAAGAAACAATGCCGTACTTTGAATATAGAGTATGATTTTGCCAAATACGACAAATTGTTGGGGAAAATATTGTTGTTTTCCATTCATGATGTTAATATGGAATTGCAGAGAAGTATATTATAGCCTTCTTATGACCTAACAATTGAGGGGAAAAAGAACAAAAGAAACTTCTAGAATATTTTAATATGTGCGAACACTTGCTATTTCTCTCTTTTTTCAATTCTTTTAGTTCTTTTCTTTCTTTTTCTAGATAATGTTTCTAAATCATAATTACTACATACAATATTCTAATTACCATATATCATCCTTACCTCTTCATCCATGTGATCTCATTCGACATCCATTGATTCATTTATCTTCTTCTAGTATATATGAGATTTTTTTTTTAAAAGGTAAAGGAACGATGGAAAACAAGAGGTAGGGAATCTAGTAGAATTTCAAAAATTAAAAAAAAAAATAAAATCATTTAAGAATCTAAATAACTCAAAAGAATGAATAATCACATATATTGTAGAATTTCATTTCAGACAAAATTTTTCATATGAAAGGAGGAAAGCATATTGCGATCAATGAAATTATCTATGTGGATACCGCCTTTGGTATCTTAGGTGCTTTTGAAAATTCTATAATTTTTAAATTTACAAAATAGACCTTATTGGTTCATTTTATTTAAATGACATATTGCTTTAAAAAGGATCTAATTGTAAAATTGCATTTTTACCACCAGCTCTCTCCTTCTCAACACTACTTCCAACTTATCTCATTTTTGGTTGGAAACTGTCATCCCTTAAGTAATTGACAATTTTTTAAAAAATTAGTTGAGTTATAGCGGAAGCAATTTTTTAAAGTGTAATAATAAATTTTTGAATATGAGATCATATTTCACAATTTTCTGTTTCTCCCAACATATCTCTTATTAATGGTTTATGCAACAATGATGTCACATGAAATGCAAATGGTATTCTCTTGTTGTTTTACCACTATTTGGTGGTTGATATATTCATTATTTCTTTTGTAACTTTTCTTTATTTCTTTATAAGGGAAGCACCAACTTTAAAGGTTCAAGTTCTAATATTTTCTTAAATTTATAGAGTTTTCTCTTTATTCTATTGTTATAAAACCTGAAAATAAAATAAGAAAATAAAGGAGAAAAAGAAAAATAAGAGGTATTATAAGATAAGGACAAGTTTGGTACTAGCATTTTTAATAGAGGGCATTTTTGGGAATAGAAAAGTTTAGTGAACCCTAGGTATAAAAGGATTGTTTAGGGTTTTGGGAAACCCTTTTCTTGCATTTTCTTTCATTCACTTGCTACGTTTGCCTAGGGTTCCTACGTGTATTGTAAACCAAGAAGAGACTCAGTGCATTTACGGGAGATAGATTGTAATAAGACATTGGTAAGTCATGTGAAACTCTTTTTGGTATTGAATTGTAATAAAAGGTATTGAAAATTCATTTTTCTGGCTAGGGTAGCAAGAAAAACGAATTTGAGAAGGTGTTTAAAGATCTCTACTGTAGATCTTTGGTAGCACATTTGAATCAAAAGGGGTAGACTTTGAGGCAAGAATCTTGTGATGCTATCTTTTCAGTTTTGGTTGAAATCCTATAAGACTCTTTTGGTGTGCCTAGAAGCTCAGTCATCACTAGGACTTATCGGGGTAGAATTGAATTGAAGTGGGTTTTTCGAGATATCAAAGAAAATTAGAGAGAAACGATCCACAATTGAACAAGAGTAGCTGACGTGAAGCTGCTCGGAGGATGTGACTCATTAATGAATACAACATGACCTGATACCTCACTTGATATGATGCATAAGTTGATGTTAAGGTTCACTCGGCACTAATCTTGAGGTACTTGGCAAGATTAGATAAGAGTGTAAGGCGTATGAACTTAGAGAGGATTGTCTCACAAAAATAGAGTATTTAGTATTAAGATGTAAGTTATCTCCGACTTATAAGAGATAAGGACTATTTATAGTTAGTCCCTAGGGCAGTATTACAAATAAAGAAATTACAAGAAATTATTTACAAAAAAGGGATTCCTAGTACATACAAAAAGGGTAAAAAGGACAAGAAACAAAATATGGAAAAGTAGTTAAATGTCAGACGAGGTGGACAGTTAGCAGTGTAGCATTGGTATCGTACGAATATTCTCTGAGCACAGCAGGCGAGAAGGGTCAAAATGTTGCGGCACTAAAGGGGCCGGGATGAGAGAGATGGTAGTATGCTAAGAGAAAACTACTTGGCTGTTTAAGTGAGTCTCTCGCCACTCAGCAAGAGATTCTTGGTAATAGTTGGTCGGAGTACTTGGCACAAGGTCCTTGATAAGGAAATGGTTGGCATCATCACTACTGAGTGTACAGATTAACATATGACAATGTAGAGAGCTCAAGGAGTTCAACCACCTTTCTTTAATGTACAGTCTCTCGTCATTAGCAGGTTGCTGAGAGAGAATTCTTTAGGAGAGGGATTGGAGGCCTTGAAAGTGCGCGTGAGTAATGGGACCATTGACCGGTGGTGCATCACTTTTGTTTTTCTCAATAGGCTTTAATAGAAAAAGAATTTAGGTGTTATCTTAGAGAGCTTACAATGTGTTACTCGTAGTAGAAGCACATTTTATAGATCTTTGAAGGTAAGAGATGTAGTTAGTATATGTATGTTCTTGTTCGAGTTTTTTCATTGTGTAATTCAAAGGTTAATCTAACTTTTAGATACGTTTGAGTGATGAAGGGTTGTATAAATCATTGTGGAGTTGTGTAATGGTTAGGATATTGAGTTGGGAGTGTCGGTTTATGAAAATGGTGAAGAGTGGGGTTGTATGCGGGGATGAAACGCCGTTGTAATTTGTAAAATTCTATAGATTAGAACTAGTGTTCGGACACCATCTCCCCTAGCGTTTGGTTGCCAGGTGTAGTTTTGCACCTTGTGACCATGTATCTAGATGCTAGTTGAACTAGCATTTGGACACCATGATCCTTGATATGTGCAGCGAACTAGCATTTGGACACCATGATCCTTGATATGTGCAGCAATGTTTCATCAAGTTCCAAAGTGCTTTCTAGATGTGTCTTTTTGTCTAAAACCTTTTCCACATAATCCTAAACGTATTGTGACATCCTAAACTTATCTTAAACTAACATATCTTGTTAGCAATTCTAGGACCTTAAAAGTGATGAGTTGCAAGTGAGTGTAATAGGGATCATGGACTAATAACGCGCTCCTAAGCTTGTAGCCTTACCCCAGTTGGTTCGTTGAGCTATTCGAAGTGACTTGAGCACCAAGGAGCAATGCATTCCTTAGTTTAACTTGTAGAGTTACTTCGCTCTCCACATCATTTAGTAAGCTACTAAAGTGACTAGCCAATATGTTGAGTTGGCCCCTTCGCAACACATACCAATCCAAGCATTGAGTCAAGATACAATTAACCTCACCAGTATCGAAGGAGCCAATTACCCGAGGTCAACCCCCTAAAATAAGTCGTCCTTGAACTAACCTTGTTTAGCCTTAATTGTCTAGGCTGCTGAATTGCCAACGTTAACTTGACCTAATAAAGACTTCACCCCTCTTGGTCAGTAGTATCATTGGGACTGCATAATGAGCAAACCATGCACATGCTGTCCCTTTTCTGATATCTGTACCATCCTTTCTACCAACAGATATTCTTTTTGCAAGATTACAATGATAACCTTGTAAATTATTCTCTTCTTCTTTTACTAATAGGAATCTTTTTTGTAATTTAGTCTCACTTAGGATATACCCTAATTAGGTCATATAAATACTTGTATATTATAATAGCCATAATAGTTATCGCATTGAATTTTTTTTCAGACATACTCTCTTGAGCTAAGTGTTTTGCTACTTCATCTCAAGCTACTCTTATCTAGCCCTTTGAGCGTGGACTAGTGGCGAGTAACCTCCAACTATACTTGTACGTCATATCAAGTGCGTCCCGAGCTTATGTAAGGCATCGATGCATCATATCCAACGTCTGTGCACAGGAACCCTTGCTCATTCTTTGACTATGATTTACTTTTAAGGCTTGGACCCATCCTTTGGTTACGCATGATATTGGGTTCGTGTGTTCATCTACAAATCTGTATCATCTTGGTATTAGAGCTTAGCTATGTTTAAAGTTGGATTTTGTTATTGTGTTCTTTGAGTGGTTTGTTACTGTCCTCGTGAGTTAAAAGTTCTATTATGAACATAGGATTTTGGAAGTTGAGAAATGTTCTATGCTTTTTTTCCCCCCTGTTTCCTATACGCATAAACAAGCTGTCATTGTTTGTTTATTCACCGTGTGTAGTTATCATAGTGGTGGGACTTGTAGTTATTGTTTTGTTATTGTCATTTACGGAGAGAACTTTAAGTAGTGTTTCAAACATTCGTTTTTCTAAGTTAACCAACAATGTCAAATTCAAGTGTTTAGGTAACTCTATGAAACCAACAAGCGGTACTTAACATGGCTAAGGGTAAGAAGGAAGCTTTACACCTCAGTCAGTAGGTGACTGCTTGGATATGCTTATTGACTTGGTAGTCAGTTTGGTGATTGTTATCCAAAAAGATAGATAAAAAGCTAAAAATAACCCTACTAGAGAATGTGAGTAGCAAGAGTGAGGCAATGGTCAGTTTGACCCAGTTAACGCCCCATCTCGACTACCTCGAGCTGAACGAATGAGTAGAGATCTTAAATGAAGGCTAGCACTTGAGGAAGTTAAGGAAGAAGAGGAATGGGATGATGAAGTAGAGGAGTATTATGAGCCTAAAGAAAGAAATGTACAAGTCCTTAGAGTTGAAGGGTTTAGGATGTGTATTCTAAGTTTTTTTGGGAGTGGTGATGTTGAGGAATACTTAGATTAGGTGGATGGGATTGAAAAGCAGTTTAAATGCTATGATGTACCCAAGAATGCAAAGGTTAGACTTATTGTGTTGGAGTTCACTGGTTATGCCACCCTATGGTGGAAGAACTTGTAAGCCGCCTGAAGAATGGAAGGAGAATGTGAGATTAAGAGTTAGGATGAAATGAAGAGAATTATGAGGAGAAGGTTTGTGTCAAGCTATTATTTGTAGGATACCTTCAAAAGACTGTAGTAGCTGAGGTAAGGATGGTTGAGTATAGAGACTTATGTTAAGGAATTCCAAATGTTAATGATTCGATGTGAAGTTGTGGAGCTAGAGGATCGAACTATATTTCGGTTCATTAGTAGACTAATGTATGAGATTGGGGATATCTTGGAAACTCTGGCTATTAGAATGCTAGATGATGTAATCCGAGTTGCCCTGAGGATAGAAAGAAGATGAACGGGAAGATTCAGACCTCCTATTAGCCGACCTAGCAAAAACCTACTTACTCTGAGTAGACCTATGTAAATAGAATCAAGTAAGGTTACTGAAGCCTATCTTGCTCCAACTATTTGAGTAGAGAAGAAGAAACCCCTGAGAAAGTTTGAGAAGAGCCAGAGTTTAGGGAAGAAGACGAGTGAGATCAAGTGTTTCAAATGCTAAGGATTCAGACACATGGTTGCTCAATATCCAAACAGAAGAACTATGGTGATCTGAGTTGAGGTGCTAACTGTTGAAGTTGATAGTACCGATGAGGAAGTAAAGGAGTTGAAAGAGGACAAATAGACCGAACTATCCAAGAGGAATTTATTTGTAGTGAGGAAGGAAACTTTATGTTGGCCACTCTCGTATTGAGAAGGACGATGAGTGTCGGTCCTGTACTTGAAGATGAACAGAGGGAAAATCTCTTCTACATTGGATGTAAAGTGAATGAGTCTCTTTGTGGGTCGATCATTGACAGTGGGAGTTGCATCAATGCAACCTTTGCATTTATGGTCTAGCAATTGAAATTGGCTACTAAGCCTTACTGGAAGCCTTATAAGCTACATTAGCTCGATGATAAAGGAGCCTTACAGGTGAATAAATAGGTTTTTGTGTCGATCTGCATTGGCAATTACCGAGATGATGTACTCTATGATTTGTTGCCCATGAGTGCATCCCACATTCTACTTAGGTGATTGTGGATGTTTGATCGAGCTGTGGTATATGACGGAAGGAAGAATACATGTTCTATGGAGTATGAAGGTAAGAGGATAAAATTGAGTCCTATGACTACTGAACGGGTAAAAGTCATGTGGACCTAACTTAACCGAACCTTGAAGAAGGAGGCTTTGGTCATAACTTGAGCAAAGCTAAAAAGAGAGATGGAGCTTGAAGGATCGACCTATTTGCTAGTTCGAGGAATACTGAAGATAAGGTCTGAAGAGGGGGAGCAACCCCTTGAGGTGAAAACATTATTGGAAGAGTTCGTTGATCTGTTCCTAGATGAACTACTTGAAGGTTTGTCTCCCATCTAAGGTATTGAATATGTAATTAACTTACAAGCAGGAACCATGCTGCCAAACAAACTTACTTATAGGCTGAATCCTGAACAGGCCACCAAGTTGCAAAAGTAAGTAGATGAGTTGATAAAGAAGGCGTATGTACGCGAGTCCCTTAGCCCTTATGTTGTACCAGCCTTGTTATTTCCAAAGAAAGATGGGTCTTGGAGAATGTTTGTAGATAGCTAAGCAATTAATTGAATTACCATCAAGTATAGGTATCCCATACCAAGACTTGATGACATGTTAGATGAGCTAAGCGAAGCAAGAGTGTTCTCCAAGATTGGCCTCAAATCTGAATACCATCAAATCTGGATGCGTGAAGTTGACAAGTGAAAGAATGCATTCAAAACATGCCATAGATTATATGAATGGCTAATAATGCCGTTTAGACTATCCAATGCGCCAAGCACATTTATGTGCTTGATGAATCATGTGCTTCAAGAATTATTATGGAAGTTTGTCGTGATTTATTTTGATGACATCTTGGTGCATAGCCTCGACCTGGAAACTCACTAGCAACATCTTCGAAGTATTTTTGCAAAACTCCAAGTTGAACTACTCTATGCTAATTTGAAGAAGTATGACTTTTGCTTATCCGAAGTGATTTTCTTGGGATTCATTATTAGTAGTGGTGGCAAATGAGTTGATGAAGAGAAGATCGGAGCAATCGTCGAATGGCTAATATCGACCACTTTAGTTGATGTGAGGAGTTTTCATAGCTTGGCATCGTTCTATCGCAGCTTTATAAAGAATTTTAGTACAATTGTAGCCTTACTTATCGAATTGTCAAAGAAGAACGTTGAATTCAAATGGGGAGAGAAGGAGTAAATGAGCTTTGAGGAAGTGAAGGAGAGGCTGACTACAGCCCTTATCTTAGCTCTGTCGAGCTTTGACAAAGTGTTTAAAGTAAAGTGTGATGCATCCAGATTAGGTGTAGGTGTCATACTGATGCAGGAAGGCTGACTTATTGCTTACTTCAGTGAAAAGCTTAGAGGAGCTAGACTTAATGATTCAGTTTATGACAAGAAGTTTTACTCCTTAATTTGAGCACTAATGGTTTAGCAACACTATTTGTTACCCATGGAATTTGTGATTTACACTTACCATGAATTCTTGAGTTATCTAAAGAGCCAACTAAACTTGTTTCAAAAACAGGGAAAATGGGTTGAGTTCATGGAGAGATTTTCCTATGTTGTGAAATATAAGAATGGGAAGAACAATGTAGTGGCTGACGCTCTATTGAAATGACATACCCTCTTGACTGAGTTGCAAACAAGATTACTTAGTTTTTCCTCAATAAAGAATTTATATGTTGAGGATCCACATTTTGGTCCCATCTATACCAAATGTGAGGAAGTACAGACACTGGATGACTATTACAGGGAGGATGGATACTTATGTAGGAAGGGGAGACTATGTATCCCAACCTATTTTATGCAAAAATTACTAGTGCGTGAGGTGCATGGAGGAGGATTAATAGGATATTTTGGCATACTCTTATCCAGATTCTTTTGGCTAATGATAAAGAGAGACGTCCGATCCATATTAGAAAGGTGTGTGACCTGCTGAAAAGCGAAGAGTTGAGCCGAACATGAACACTAGCTACCCTTACCAATCCTGACTAGACCTTTGTGCAAGCTAAGTATGGGCTTCATGTTAGGGTTGTCGAGAATCTCTCGACGGAAAGATTCCATCATGGTGGTCGTGGACTGATTTAGCAAAACGGCACATTTCGTGCCTTGCTCTAAAACTAATGATGCTTTGACTATCTCTTTTCTTTTCTTGCAGGAAAAAATCAAGCTTCGGATTGAGACTCAAAGTTCATGAGCTACTTTTGGAGGGCACTGTGGAGGTGATTAGGAACTAAGCTATTGTATAGCATGTCCTGCCATCTACAAACTGATGAAAAAATTGAGGTTCTTAATAGAACAGTGAGAACTTTACTATAGGTTGTTGTTGGATGGAACATGGGTGATTGGGATCTATGCCTGCCAATCATTGAATTCGCCTACAATAGGATTGCCTTCAGCGTAGCGAATATGTCTCCCTTTGAGGTTGCTTATGGGTTTAACCCTGAGCTCCCAATGGATCAGGTACCCCTGTTGAGGCCCGATGATAACTCGTTGGCTGTAGAGAGACTCGGGGATATTAGAGCCATGCACCAAAAGGTGGTAGAGCAATTAAGCCAAGCTACTGCTAAGCTTAAGAGGTGAGGCCGATGATGGAAGAAGACAGAGTTTCAACTAGGTGATTTGGTCTTGATTTACCTTAGTAAGGAGCGATTCTCGAACTTGAGGAGGAGTAAGTTATCTCCTAGGGTCGATAGACCTTTCAAAGTGCTTGAAAAGATCAATCCTAATGCTTACAGGATTCAACTGCCTGAGGAATATGGAGTCTCAGATTCCTTCAACACCGCCGATCTCCAATCGTATATTCCTGAGGATGAGCAATCTGAAGTCGAGTTAGATTTGATCCCAAATCTCAAATAGATCAAAGAGGATGATAGGGATCATGAACTAATCACGTGCTCTTAAGCTCGTGGGCTTGCCTAGTTGGCTTACTGAGTTGTTTAAGGTGAACTGAGTGTTGAGGAGCAATGCATTCCTCAATCCAACTTATCGAGTTACTTCACTCTCTACGTCATTCAGGAAGTTGTTGAGGTGACCAGCTAACATGCCGAGTTGACCCCTTTGCAACACACACCAGTCTAAGTACCGAGTCAGGCTACAACTAACCTCACCAGTGCTAAAGCCGAGCTAACTATTGTTAGGGGTCAATCATCCAAGGATGACCCAAAAAATGAGTCGCCCTTGAACTAACCCTTATCCAACCCCTAATTGTCCAAGCTGTCGAACTGCCAATGCTAAGTTGACTTGATTAAGACCTCGTGATAGGAATCAACCTGCAATTATCTCCAAGCCGAGGCTGACTTCTCCTAAGTCGACATTGACCTGTTCGAAATTGAAGTCGACCTTCTCTAATCGGAGGCCAACTTATTCGAAGCTAAGGTCAATCAATTCTTGCTGAGGTTGAACTAATACCAGAAGGTTGAGAGGAGACATCAAGTTTGTCATCTGCTAAGAAGCTGAGAGATCACATAGCCGAGGCCTTAAGGCCATAGATCCACTAAGTACGGCATGGAGAGATTAATGCGGACTAACCATAGAACTCAGTAGCTGTGGGCTGATCTTTCAGGTATCTCGACTAAGTACTGTAGGACTTTAAGGGTTCTTACCCAGACTTGGACATCCAATTGCCGACCTCACCTAATTTAGATCTTGCTCCTTTTAGGATAACCAGAATGATTGCATGCCGACTTCTTTTGCTAAACTCACAGTTTTGTCTTTTTGTGAATATTTTCTTTATTTTAATTATGGGCCTATTTTTTTAGGATTTAAAGCCTTATATATTATTTACAGTTTTTCCATTAGGGCTTTTAGGATTTGCTATAAATAGCAACATTTGTAATTAGTGGATAGAATGGGAAGATTGGAAGAATATTCATACATTGAATACACTTGAACATTCCTTTTGAGTAAGGATATTCTTGAAGCTCTCAAAGCTTACTCTTTAGATTATTGAGTGCTGATTAAACTCTTTAATCCTTCTTGTGTTCTTATCATTCTTAACTTTAAGATTGTGGTGAACCTTTCATTTAGGTGAGTTAGTGAGTCGCATCTAACCTCTCATTTGGAAACTTGAGTAACATTTGGTGTTCGAGAGTCGTATTGAACCTTATTTCAAGCTTAGCCACTGATTATGTTTGTGTCTTGGTGTATGATATTCATATACATTCACTGTCAAAACTCATTTTCATTTTCTGTTCATTGGGCTCATTTGAACCCTAAGTACCTCATTCGTGGTTTTCAAGACCTACTGCATATCACCTTACCCTTACTTGGCTAGCAATGCCATTGGGACCATAGAATGAGCAAACGACATGTACATTGTCCCTTTTTTGACATCTGTACTATCCTTTTTGCCAACAAATGTTCCTTTTGCATGATTACAATGATACTCCTGTAAATTATTTTCTTCTTCCTTTACTAGTAGGAATCTTTTTTGTAATTTACTCTTACTTAAGATTTACCCTAAATTGGTCATATAAATACTTGTACATTGTAATAGTCACAACAGTTATCACATTGAATTTTTTTTTTCAGACATTCTCTCTTGAACTTAGTTCTGCTGCTTACTCTTGAGCTACTTTTATCTAGCCTTTTTAGTGTGGACCAGTGGTGAGTAACCTCCGCCCATATTTGTACATCATATCAAGTGCATCCTGAGTTTGTATGAGTTGTTGGTGTGTCATATCTAACATTGATGCACAAGAACCCCTACTCATCCTTCAACTATCATTTACTATTCGGGCCATCTTATGACCCAGACCCATCCCTTTGTTATGTATGATATCGGGTTAGTGTGTTGATCTATGAATCCATATTAGAGCGAGTGTTGTGTTTTGAGTTAAAGGTTGGTATTAGATAGACTTAGAAACTAAGTAATTATGTTGTAAATAGGTTATGAAATGCTTGTATTAGACTTTGAACAAACGCTATAGTCAAGTACGAGATTATTTGTTGCTTGTATGCTAAGGTGGACTTAATGTATATTTGGCTTTAATGATTTGTATTGAGTATGCTCGGCTAAGTCTAAGGAATTGGGATGACTAGACCTTATGGTGGTACCTCAATGATCCTAGTGTGATGGTATCCTACTTGGAGTTACACTTTGAAATGATCTATGTAGATTAGGTGTTACTTAGTTACTAAGGTATTAGGGTGGACCCAATATTAATACTTATATGTATTATATATGTTGTGTGTCGGAGGAATGAGGGTTACCGGAATTGTGTTGCTTGACAAACCTAAATAAGATAATGACTGTGGTTGTTTCATATAGATATTTGAGTTAGTTGATGTATGTGCTTGTGCATATAATCTGTATTCATGCGCTTGTGGTTTCACCATGTACTGAGCTTTTGCATACCTCGTAGGGATTCTTGTTTTTAGGTGCAAGCATAGGTCTTGGTGACTACGGGGATTACTATAGTGAGTATGGATATTATGGCTATGATGCTAACTTTTATGGTTACTATTATGATTATGGAGATGGATTAGTGTAGAGTGGACAGTGTTATGAGATGTATGCAAAGAGTTGTCAAACTTGTTTTATTTTCATTTGTGCTACTTAGGTCTTGAGACTTCTTTTGTTATTGTCCAGTTTAGTTGTCAACTTTCATTTATGATGATTTTGATAATGCTTAAGTTTTGGTATTAGGTTCCTTGAACAATTTGTAATTGAATCGTGAGTTTAACTCTATTTTTAATGAATAAAGTAATTTAGGTGTTGATCTTTTTTATATTATTAGTGAATTGGGAATGTTTAAAGCATCCATGAATTATTGCATTGGAAGCATTATAGGTGATTGATGATTATTAAAGTGTGCGGAGATATGAATAGGTGGATTCTGGATGCTTAAAATGTTAGTAGATCATAGGGACACATGATAAGATATAATCTCTTAGGTTTTGGGGCGTTACAATTGTAGAGTAAATTTTACAAGTTTTTTAACTTCTTGTGTATTGAAGTTCTTTTTTTTTTTTTAAGCTTTTTCTTTCTTTTCTTCCCCTAAACCATGAACTATTGAAGTGAATTTACAAAATGTGAAAACAAATTGAAAAATAAAGTAGAATATCGAATAATGACATTACATTAGCAAACATATGGCCATAACCACGAAGTTTAAGAGAATATAGGAAAACATGTAGTTTTAGGAAATATATCATGACTATTATGACCATCTAAGGAGATTTAAGGAAATTAAAATAATTTTGAGAATTTCTATACTAAGAAAAAATGGGAATGTATTGGTTTCTTAGTTCATAAAAATGAATGAAAAGTTTGCAACAAAAATATCATTATGAACTTTTGAGTAAAAGGCCTCCCTTTTTTAGTAACTTTACAGAATTTGAAGATACGTCAAACTTACATTGATTTAACCAAGTTTAAAGGGAAAGTAAAGTTAAAAGAGTGAGTTAATGAATCATAAAATAATTTGGACAATACTTTGACATCTTAAGAAAAAAATTTGCACTAATATAGTTGTATATAACTTATGAATGTAAGTATGTTTAGGTAGTATTTTTTGACATGACGAATAATGAAGTAGTTTTATGATGTTAGAGTAGAATAGTGAATATGAAATATTTAGTACGTAGAAAATGAAGTTATGAATAGTAGAGTAATTTTTTGGAGTACAATGTAATGGCACAATCTATTAGGATTTTGTGAATATTTTACTAAGAAAATTTAGTAGATTTTAGAGGCCATCAAGCACTTGGCAAAATATTATGAAATTGTGAAAGTAGAAGTGAAAATACTGGAAGAAAAATGTAAGATTTATGAGTAGATGTATGAATTATGGAGATGTTTTAGGAATGTTTGTGATTAATTACAAAGATCAAAATATGGCTACGATATGAAACAAATTTACGGATGTTTAGCTTCTTTTAGGACTTCCTAGGTAATATACAAATGTGAGAACTTTGTTAGGAAGTGCAATAGATTTATGGTCATTAAATAAATTTGTTAACTTATAGTAACTTAATGATGCTATAATTAAAAGTAGGAAAACACATATAGTTACAACATAAAAGGAATGTTACAAATATTGGGGGTGGTAAATAAAATTATGTAACATCAAAGCATTTTGTAATTTAGAAATAGCTAACTTATCAACTTGAAATAGTTGTATGAAGAGTGAAACAAAAGTATAATTGTTCTAAAAAAAAAGTTACTAGGAGTTAATAAGAGAACGAAATGTTAACTTGTTTGATGTAATGAACATCAAATAAATAGTTTTTCTAAAAATATGAATTGAAAAGTGCAATTACAAATGTTGATGTTAGCTTAAAAACAATAGCTAGTTTATCAACTTTAAAGTCAAATTATGAAATTTTGAGAAAATTTAAGAACCCAATTTTATGAACACTTGACAACCATTACATAACTTATCATACATCACCCATTCCCTCCTATAAAGCTTACTTCCTCATTCTCTATTTTCTCCCCCTTGCTACTATACCATCATAATCTTACATCTTTGCCTAACCATTCACAAATATTTCGAGAACCTAACAAGGACGAAAAGAAGAACGGCCATAATGTGCATTAGCATAGGGAAAGTAACCATGGAAAGTGAAGTAACCTTCAACTTGCGTGAAATTGTAGGTTATGATCAATGTTAGGAATTGGTAAATCGACGACTAAAGATATTAGTACAACAACCTTCTAGTCATAGGAGGATGCGGAGGCATTCTACCGAACATATCTAATGGTGGGTTCTTAGTGATGAGTTAGGATTTACACCAATAGAAGGATGACAAAATAGTGATAAGATTGTGAACTTGTTCAAATAGGGGGAAGAAACATTAAGTAGAACTAAGAGAAGATTTATCTAAAGAGGTAAATAAGGTAAAGAGTATGAAGCAATTGGGAAGCATACTTGCATTTGAGTTTGGATGAATTGGGTATTAGAGTGTCGAATGTGTTTACAACCATGAACTTGTTTTGCAACCATAAGCATTTTCCTTGTGAGATAATGACATTGCACGTAAGGCTGATGTGAGTGTCATAATAGACAGTGTGATATAATGTTGTACATTGTTGAAGTATTGGGGAGCTTACCTGATGTAGGACCTACAATCAGTTACTCAGAGTTTGGCTTGTAGGATTTAGGACGATTGGCTAAAGGATTCGATCGAGTTTAAATTATAAAATAAAGCTAGAAATATTAGTAAAAATGATCTCATAAGTTTGAATTTAGGATAATAATTAATAAAATAAAAGAATATAAAATTTTTAAATTTTAAGTATATTATTTGTTATTTATCGGAAATGCATAAAATGCATTTTGATAACAAATGAACTACTAGAGATAAATTATTTGTATACTAAAAATCATAGAATAATATAAATAATATTTAGGAATATTTATTTTTACTATATATGAATTTATATGTAGGTAGAAATACGCATAATTACTTAAAATAGGTGAAATGTGTTAAAATAATAAAGAAAATTCATAATTAATTATGGAAAAAAAAGGAAAGATCCAGATTTGGGTTGTGGAAGCTGGGGAAAAGAAAAAAAAATTGAGCCAATTAAATTAGAAGAACAAAAAAGGTAAATTGGAAGAAGATAAGGCAATTGTCGAATCAAATTAATGTACAATAATTCTCCAAGACCTTTATAAATACCCTAAATTTTTCAAAACCACATTTTGGATGTCTCAAATTGTAGAAAATTAGAGAGAGGTGAAATTGAGAGGAAATTAGGGTTTTACAAAAAATTACAAAAAAACTGTGCAGTTGGGGCTTCTAAGAAGAACCTAGACTTGGCGAGTAGCTAGGAATGGACGGCCACCACCACCATATGGTGGTGGTAGCGTCTAGATGGGCCGATACACTTATGGCCATTGACGGTGGCCGGAGCCATCATTTTTGGTAAGTTTCAATTTTTACCTGATTTTTCTTAAATTGTTAAAATTATCAAAATTAGTTGAAAAATTATGAAACTTGTTATTCTAAAATATCTTTGTATTTAGTTTTTAGGAAAAATATCATTTTGATGAAAATATGTATCGTGATACATAGTCCTTAAGAAATCATGCAAAATCGGGTATATTTCGGTTTAGAATTAAATTACTTTAGAAGTGTAGTTTTGAGCCCAATTTTTTTTTTTGTAAACTACTTAGGGGTTATAGAATAGTGCTATAAATCCCTTTTTCAAAAATTAATTTTCTAAATTTTTAGATAATTTTTAGGTCTTAAAATGATACATAAAATGGGTAATTTAGGGTTAATTAAGTAATTAAATGGATAATTATTAATTTGATGCACAATTATATGGTTTAAGATGTTGAAATCTGATGGAGTATGCTATTCGTAACATTTGGAGTGTTAGATGTAATTAATAGGGTAATTATGTAGTAAATAAGTAATAGGGATAAATAGTAAATTTTAAGTTAATTTGTAAATTAGGGAATTAGGTATAAAATCTGATTTAGGATGAATTTATAAATTTAGAAATGTTAATTGATGTTGAAAGATGGTAATTAGAGTGATAAAAATATTAAATGTGTATTATGTACATAATAGGTGATAACATATAATATGTAATTATTTAAAATATAATAAATAGAACATATTAGAATAAAAATTGATATTATACTAAAATAGGAATATATATAAAATATGGTAGGAAACTTAAATTAGGGTAATTATATGAAAAATGTAAGATTTTCTCACATTGAGAGTAAATTCGGTAGTTAAATTAGGTTCGAGTGTACTGTATGGATTAGAACACTAGTTAGAGATTAAAAACAGTATTTAGGATATCTGAAGATAATGCAATTAATTTCACATTATGGGTCGAAATGATTTTTTAGGGTGTACATATAAATCTCTAACAAAAAACTAAGTTAAAAACCTAATTTAGAAATCTATACGAAAACTGAAATAACACTTGACACGATTCAAGAAGAATTGTAAAAGAGTTAAAACCTAGATAATTAGGTATATTAAACCCTAAACAAAAGATAACAATAAGTGTTATAGGATAAAACCAAGCTATAATAGTTATATGGAAAATTGAAACCATGTTTGTATTATAGGGATGATCGGAAATGGCTTGAGCGAGTCGGACCTCTAGTGAGTGAGTGAGGAGTCCAAGTAAGTTAGGATTACTATAATATTGTATTTTGGAGGCTTGAAATTGTACTTGATTGTACTTGTTTTGAGCTAATGATATGATTTTGATTTGTTGCTTGGCTTGTATTGTATGATTTGTATGAAATGGTTGATCACCCTAAACTGAGCCTAATCAAATATACGACCTGTAATCATAAATTGAACCTGCATAGCAACCCATTAGGGGAAACCTAGGATTCTCTGGCCAAATACCAACCCCTTTGAAAGGGATAACACTGGATAGTATAATGGGTCCCTTATTTATCCTTAGTCGAACTAAGTGATAGGTGAGGAGGTCGCGGCAAGGGTGAAGTCAATGGTTCGAAAGTAGTCGCGGGAGGAGTGATGTCTCCATTGCACAAGTCTGGGTTTAGTCATGAGCTATTGCATTAATGGTAACTTCTTAACTCGAATTAGAGCGGGGTGCAATTTCTTTAATCTCACAACGGGTCGGATAACGTCGTGCGGTGGCATTTGCTTGAACATGAATTGCACCTAATAAGCTGGTTGATAACTTTGTTTGTGTTTGTGGTATAGTTTTAAGTCCTCCGTCTTGACTTACGGCGAAACAGTTATGACTTTACCGCTTTGAGGTGTGACACCTGATAGGAATCTAGGCCTAGTCATAAGGTCTCAAGCTCGAGGACTTGCTATATGAGTGCACTGAGCTCTTCAGCATGAGCTAACACAAGAAGAGGATAAGTTCATTCAAGTTGACTTGATGAGTATCCTGAGCTCTTAGAAACAGTTGGTGATTTCATGGGTGGAGGAACTCTATACAAAAGCTCTGAGCTATGAATACCTTGAGCACCGAGCTCCTTACCCTTAAGCTCTAAAGCTTGAAGTGTTTAGCCTATAGCTCGGATGACCTTCACCGAGCATCTGACTTGCCAAGTTGATCCCACTTGCTACCAAACTTTTTCAATTGCTAACCTAATTTAGCTCTAATTAAACTCCAATGCTTGCTTAGGACTATAGAATGACTGATTGACAAGTGTCTTTACTTTTCAGATGTTCATATTGTCCGTTGCAAGAATATCCCCTTTTTGTTTTTACCCCATTACCCTTGTAAAGCATTTGTTACTAATTTTGGTAGGAATCTATCTTTGTAATTACTAGAAACCTAGGATTTGCTTTGATTAGGCCATATAAATATGTAATAACTACATCATCTTTGAACATCAGTAAATGAAAATTCTCTCTCTCTTCTTCTTGCATTTGTGCTCCCTCTTGCTAAAAACATGTTGAGAAACATTCTTATTTAGTTCTTCTTAAGTGTAGGCTTGTGGTGAGTAACCTTACGGGCTTGCTTGTGTGTCATATTAAGCATGTACATAAGCTTGTGTGACGCGTTTTTGTGTAATATTCATCATCGGTGCATGAGAACCAGCTCATCCTTCAACTACCATTTATCTTTCGAGCCATCTTGTGGTCTGAACCTTACCCTTGTATTCATGTGATACCACTAGTTATTTGTTCACTTTCGACCAGTGCTCATATAATCTTAGTATTAGAGCTTAGCTATATTCAACAAGTGAAGTTTTTGGTACTTTCTTGTAATCTTATGTAAGTATTACAATTGTATGTGTTAAGGCTGTGCATGTAGTTGTTGTAATCTCTACGGTTGAAGATTACTGCGAGAAGTAGTGAGTATTGAAGTTTCACTTTCGTTCGTTGTGAGTGCAGTGCTTTGTTCTTCCCTGTTCTATGCTCGAAGAATAGAGTGTATAGTTAGTTAATGGAGGTGTGAGTATTGGCTAGTGGTTGTCTTGAGTGTCTGTTGGTGGTGTTTGGAGAGGTAGTTGGAGCGAGTATTGTTATGTTGTTGTGATTAGGGTAAGGTTTTGAAGGGGGTTTATGTGGTTGAGCAATGTTAGACTCAAGTGTGCAAGGCATTATTAGAGATAATGAAAGTGGAGCTACTTATGGATGAGGCCAATAAGGAAGCTATATCCTGAGGTCCATTGAAGACAAGCTTGACTGACTCAACGATGTAGTTGAGAGCTTAGTCACTACCCTGAATAGGTAGGCCCCCAAAAATGAACCAAATAAAGGTCGAGTATATGACTTATCCTGGCAAGGTCGTGGCCACCATGGCTAAATTGATCACCCAGCTACGTACGCTTAAGTTAGAGGAGTAGTAGAAAGGCTTACTCGCGAAAGACTTGCTATGGATGAGATTGAGGAAGTAGATGAGGAGTTAGAAGATGAAGGAGAGGAGTATTACAAATTAGAGGATCATAACATCCGAGCTCTTAGAGTGGAAGGACTAAAACTGTAGATATTAAGTTTCTTAGGTAGTAGAGATGCTAAGGACTATTTGGACTGGGTTGACAGGATTGAAAAGCAGTTCGACTGTCATGATGTCTTCGAGAATGCCAAAGTAAGGCTTGTCAAAATGGAGTTTATTAGGCATCTATGCTATGGTAAAAGAACTTGTAGGCTAGTTAACAAAGAGAATGAGAACAAGAGGTTAGGGTTTGGGATAAAATGAAGAGAGTGATGACAAGAAGGTTTGTACTGAGCTATTTTTTGCGAGACACATTTAAGAGATTGTAGGAGTTAGTACAATGAGGATTAAGTGTAGATGCCTATGTAAAATAATTCTAAATGTTGATCTTTTGTGAAGTGATGGAACCTAAGGATTGAACCATCTCCGGATTTATCAGTAGGTTAAGGTATGAGATTAGAGATATTTTGGAGACAAGGGACATCATCATGCTTGATGAAGTAAGCTAAGTTTCCCAAAAGATAGTGCGGTGCCGAATGAGTAGATTTTGAGTTCTTACCAATCAAACCCCATTAAAATGACCTGTTCCAAGTAGATCTATGCAACTAGTGAAATTTGATCGTTTCGACTACTCGAGTTGATGGGAAGGAAGTCCTAAGAAAGTTTGAGAAGGGACAAAGCTTAGAAGGAAGATGAGTGAAATTAAGTCCTTTAAGTGCCAAGACTTTGGACATATGGAAGCTCAATACCTGAATAAAGGATAATGATAGTCAAAAGAGAAATGATAACTTGAGGTTGATAATATTGATGAAGAGGTGGAGAAGCATAAGGAATCTAGACAAGTTCACCTATTCAAGGAGGAGGAAGTTATCTATCGTGAAGAGGGCAACTTCATGCCTACGATAATGGTACTAAAATGCACAATGAGTGTTAGCCTTGCACTCGAAGATGAGTATTGTGAGAATCTATTCCACATCGGTTGTAAGGTTAAGGGAACATTGTGTATACACCTTATTGATAGTGGTAGTCATACTAATGTAGTCTCTATGTTTATGGTCTAATAATTAAAGTTGCTGACCACACTGCATCCTAAGCCTTACATATTACACTGGCTCAGTGAAAGGGGAACCTTATAAGTCACTAAGCAAGTGGCAGTGTCAACTCCGTATGAAAATATCAAGACGAGGTGCTCTTTCATGTATTGTCCATGAGTGCTTGACATATTCTTCTAAGGAGCCTATGGATGTTTGATCGGAAAGTGATTTATGAAGGGAGGAAGAATACTTGCTCTTTTGAGTACGAAGGAAGAAATATACCCTATGATTTCTGAGCAAGTTAAGAATATGTAAGTTTAGCTCAATTAAGTTCTAAAGAAGGAGGCCTTCTAAATGATTTGAGTCGAGCTATCGAGACAGATGATGTCAAAAGTACTGACCTTATTAATCTGAAGGTTGCTTGTGTTGAAGGTATTCAATGTCGAGTGGCCCGCTAAGGTAAAAGGTTTGTTAGAAGAGTTTGTTGACCTATTTCCTAACGAGTTTCCTAAAGGTCTACCCTTGACTTGAGGGATTGAGTATTTGTAGTCAAGAGCTATGCTATTAAACAAGCCTATATACCAAATGAATCTTAAAAAAGCTATAGAGCTTCAAAGGCATGTTGACGAGCTGATAGCAAAGAGTTATGTTTGGGAATCCTTAAGTCCTTGTACCGTATCTACCTTGTTACTATCGAAGAAGGATGTAATGTAATGGATGTGCATAGACAGCCAAGCCATCAACAGAATCACCATCAAGTACAAGTACCCTATTCTACAACTCGATGACATATTGGATGAGTTGTATGGGGCAGGTGTTTTCTCTAAAATTGATCTCAAGTCCAAGTACTATTGGATCAGAATGTGAGAGGAAGGCAAATGGAAGATTGCATTCAAGACTAGACATGTACTGTATGAATGGCTTGTGATGCCATTTGGACTATCAAACGCCCTGAGCACATTTATGCAATTGATGAACCATATGCCTTGAGAGTTGATTGGGAAGTTTGTAGTTGTTTGCTTTGATGATATCCTTGTGTATGCCCCTAACCTAGAGATGCATTGTTAGTATATTCAAGTTGTTTTCTTGAAGCTCTGAGCTAACATCTTATATGGGAACTTAAAGAAGTGTGATTTTTTTTTTGGTAAGTAGTAGTTTTCTTGGGATTTGTTGTAAGTGGATGAGGTATTCAGGTTAACAAGGAGAAGGTGAGGGTGATTACTGAAGGGCTAGTGCTAACTTATTCTGTTGACTTTCATAGCTTCCATGGGCTGACATCATTTTATTATCACTTCATTAGAAATTTTAGCACCATTGTAGCTCCATTAATTGAGTTGTAAAAAAAGAATACTGAGTTCAAGTAGGGAGGCAAGGAATAACAGAGCTTTGAGGAAGTAAAGAGGAACCTAACTACTACCCTTATCTTAGCTCTCCTAAACTTTGACAAAGTATTTGAGTTGGAGTGCGATGCCTCTAGAATAGGCAAGAGGGTCGCCCTGTTGCCTACTTTAATGAGAAGCTCTGAGGAGTTACACTCAACTACTTCGTATATAATAAGAAATTCTACTCCTTGATCCGAGCTCCAATAGTTTGGCAACATTATTTACTATTGGAGGAGTTTGTGATCTGCACCGACCATGATCGTTGAGATATTTCAAAAGCCAATTGAACTTGTCCAAGAGACTTGCCAAATGGGTTGAGTTCATGGAGGGATTTTCTTATGTTGTGAAGTACAAGAATGACAAGAATAATGTAGTGGCTAATGACATACCCTCTTGATAGAGCTTTAGATAAGACTTCTTGGGTTTTTAGTGATTAAGGGCTTATACTTTGAGTACCCATTCTTCAGCCCGATCTACATGAGGTGTGAAGAAGGACGAGTTATTGATGACTATCACAAGGAGGATGGATTCTTGTTCAGGAAAGGCAAGTTTTGTATCCTAACCTGTTAGTATGAGAGGCAAATGATAGTGGATTATCTGGTCATTTTGGTAACGTAAGGACTCTTGAGTTATTGGCTTAAAATTCTTTTGGCTAAGGATGAAAAGGAGGTGCATTTTGTATTGGAGAAGTATATTACTTACAAGAGAGTGAAAAGCTAAATTGAATAAGGAGCCTACTTGCTACTAAATTAAACTTAATATTGATTTTATGCCTAGATTTCTGAGGACGTCCTGAGGGAAGGACTCCATCATGGTGGTCATGGATCGGTTTAGTAAGATGACACACTTTGTGCCATGAAATCGAACTGACAACGCTTCAGCTATCTCTTTTCTCTTTTTGTGGGAAGTGGTCAAGCTGCATGAAGGGTTGAGGACTATAGTATCTAATCAGGATCCTAAATTCTTAAGCCATTTTTCAAAGATACTATGGAGGCAATTGGGAACTAAGTTATTATATAACATGTCCTAGCACCCATAGATAGATGGACAGATGGAGGTCGTCAATCGAACCTTGGGTACGATGCTCCGAGTTGTAGTAGAAGAAACTAAGCTGATTTAGGATTTGTACCTACCCATAATTGAGTTTGCCTACAACTAGATGGCCTATAATATCACAAATCAATCACCTTTTAAGGTCGCTTATGGATTTAATCCCAAGTTTCAACTTAACTACGTACCCTTTCTAAGCAACTACGAGGACCATTAAGTTGTTGATAAATCAGAGGCTATCAAAGCGATGCATTAGAAGGTGGTGGACCACCTGACCTGAGCTGCTTCTAAGCTTGAGAAATGAGGTCATAGACAAAAAGTCAGTGAGTTCTAACTTGGTGGCTTATTGTGGGTTCATCTCAACAAGGAGTAATTTCGAAGTTTAAGGAAGACTAAGTTATCTCCAAGGGCAAATGGACCACTCAAGATCACTGAGAAGATCAACTTCGATGCCTATAGAGTAGATCTACATGAGGAATATGGAGTTTTAGACTCCTTTAACATTACTGGCCTTAGCCCGTACATTCCAAAGGATGAGCTACCTCAAGCCGAGCTAGATTTGATCCTAAATCTTAAATAGTTCGAATAGAATGATAAGGATTTGGGCCTAATCATAAGGTCCTGAGCTTAAGGACATGCTACACTAGTGCACTGAGCTCTTCAGTATAAGATGACATAAAGAGTATGAGTTCCTTTAGATTGACTATATCAGTATCCCAACCTCCTAGAAATAGTTGGTAATCTTTCGGGTAAAGGAACTCCATACAGAAGCTCCAAGCTATGAGCACCCTGAGCATTGAGCTCCTTACCTCGGAGCTTTAGAGCTTGAAGTATCTAGCTAACAACTTGGATAGCCCATACCGAGCACCTAACTAGTTGGGTTGATCTCGCCTATTGCCGAGTTGTTTTAGTTACGAACCTAATTTAGCTTTACTTAAACTTTAGTGCTTGTCTAAGACCACAAAATGGCCAATTGACACATGTTTTTATTTTTAAGATGGTTGTACAGTCGTTTGTAGGAATATCCCTTTCTTGTTTTTGCCCCATTACCCTTACAAAGTATTTGTTACTAATTCTGATAGGAATCTTGTTTTGTATTTACTAGAAACCTAGAACTTGCCATAATTAGGCCATTTATATACCCTCATTTGTAATAGCTGCATTATCTTTGAACATCAGTAATGAAAATTCTCTCTCCGTTTTTCTTGCACTTATGCTCCCCCCTTGCTAGAAATAAGTTGAGAACCACTCTTATCTGGTCCTCCTTGAATGTGGGCTAGTTAGTGAGTAACCTTAGGGGTTTACTTATGCATTATATCAAACATGTACCTAAGCTCGTGTGAGGCGTTAATGCGTAATATTCATCATCAATACATGGGAACCAACTCAACTTTCGACTACCATTTATCTTTTGAGCCATCTTGTGGCTCAGACCCACCCCTTGTGTTCATGTGATACTACTGGCCATGTATCCACCCATGACTAGTACTTATATCACTACCCAAGGTTACCTTTGTAGCTATAGACTCATAAGCCTATGTCACAATGGAAAAAGTAGAATATTCCTAAACAAAGATGAAAAGTGGTCGCTTAAGGCAAGCGCTTTGTCTTGGCAATATGTATCAATTAGACTTTGCTTGTTTGATGATGTTTTAACATCAACTGAACATTTTAGACTAAATCATTTAGCATGTTGTTGGTAATTTTTGCAGGTATGAACAACCACTATAGTCTATAATCTTTGCATAATAGCTTGCTACGCGATGACACGGTTGATGCCTAAGTGAGAGTAAAAGAAAGCTATAGTTCCATGATGGGTAATAAGGAGCCTACCTCCATTGTAATGAATGGTAACAAATCAATGCAATTAGCTATTCACTAGGTCTAATCTTCGATTCACCATCAACTATGTATTTGATTTCTCCAATAGAACATCATCTCTGACAATGATAAAGTGGTAATAAGTGACCTTTACCATTGCATTTAAATGTTCCTGTTGTTAAGTTTGAAGCATTATAGGGTGATATGGTCATTTGCCATGGCTTAGGTTATAATACATAGATTTTGCAGTTGCAAGAATGTCATCAACTATGGGTTGACGCCCCAGCTTTAGGGACACTTTAGAGTATGGTTGCATAGTATTCATTGATATGAGGGCGAGCATGGCATTCTTAAAAGATATGTGCATAGGAGATTTAGGTTATATGTTGATAGTCGATTTTCGTTCACCCGATTCGATAAGCATTGATATAACTTCGTTTACTTGTCCATTTGGCTATTGACAGGTTGGGTTATCTACACTCTTAGCATTTCGCCGAGTGATTGACATTTTTGGCATTCCACTAAGTAATACAAATCCATTCTTGATTTGAATTCAAGTTTATGGCACGAACAGTTATCAAAGTACGGTTATGTTATATAACTGCCTACTCTCCTTATATTTCAGGAAAGGTGTCTAACTAAGAAGCCTCCACGTGTCTCGATAGTTATTCCGATAACTGCTCTCTTAGACATGATAATCTCCTATAAATACGGGAAAGAAACTTTGTAAGAGACATTTGATAACTCTTAACTACTTACTTTACTTTCCCTATGCTTGCTTACTAACTTAGGCATTGGAGTGGCCTCACCGGATTGGCCCTAGTACCAAGTAATTTTCTTGTTTCTATAGGACATTTCCAACTCCCAAAGTTCACCAACAACATTTGGCACCATTTATTTTTTCCTAAATACATGCACATGGCTAAAACTAGAATGACTAAGAGTATAGGTGTTAGCATTTCTTCCTAACACCTTGAGGAGGGGAGTCGGCACACTAATGAGCAACGATTGGCTAGACTCGATGTGATGGTTAGGCCAAGGCCAAGAGAAGTCTTCAGATACCGTAAGATGCGTTTTACAGCCCGGAGAAGCACGGTGATGAAAACGTGCATGAACTGACAAACTTGATTGAAGGCATAGCAGATGTTAGGTCTAGTGATAGTGAAGTACTGAAGGGTGCCAACAATGCTATGATATTCTATTGCATCAGAGAGAGGAGCACCATCGTATGTAGAGAGCTTTAAGCTAGACGCAAGTGGTATGGGACATGTCTTGCATAAGCAGATCCGAGGCCTATTTAGTCTGAGTCAAGACTAGAGCAGTCGATGTACGTTTGGCTTTGATTCCCAATAAGAAATGAAGATCACCAAGATCTTTCATGGCGAAGTGCGTACACAGTCGTTGAATGAAAGGAGATGAGAGGTGAGTAAGGGGTTCGCTTCGCTTTTGTTGTGGAGCTCGTTATGCCTTCCCACCCCTGCTTAGCGTTCCACTTGTGATCCTGAATGTAGTAGAGGATTTTGAAAAATGCGCCCGAATTCCCTCCATAAAGACCCTCTTTCTCTTTCCCCTTTGAGAAAGAGAAAGAAGAGAAGAAAGGATTGATTCTCTTCTTTCATGTGAACAGCTCTATCTTGTATCGAAAGGTTTTTTGTGCTATACACCACGTTGAGAAAGACAAACTTCCTATGTACTGTACCATTTTTTTACCTCAAAAGGGGGTCTTCCTTATGATGCTACGGATGGCTATCTGAAATGTAAGGGGTAAAAAAATTTTCCTTGATTTTGCTAAGGAAAACTCGGAGTTAAACAAAAAACGTGAATAGATCCTCAACCTTGTTCATAATAGAATTCATCTAAATAAGAACAAAGAGCATGGTGGTCATGATACCGAGAATAGAGATGATTCAATTTATTCACTTGAGTTGTCGAAAAAGCAAGCTGAGGTCATGATGGGACCTTCGACTCCTATATTCAAAATGAATGACAAAGGCAAGCAATCGTAGCAGGTGAATCATGTGGGGCCTTTGTATGTCAGTACCCTTACTACAACAAGCAAGCAATTCCAAGTCAATAAAAGTCCCTTTGTTCTTGAGATTTTGTAGGAAGTGATAACTAGGCACATCAAGTTGCCATGGTTTGAAACTTATGATGGGACAAAAGACCCCGAAGATCTCTTGGAGTACTACTGTACGTAGGCTAAGTTGCATAGTTTGAGTGATCCAGTGGCCTATCAAGCTTTTCCTTCAACTTTAAGGAATGTAGCCAGGACATGGTTCAAACACTTGAAACCAAACACCATTTATTATTTAGATGAACTAGCAGAAGTGCTTCTTCAACACTTCTTTGCAAGTAAGCTTCTTGTTAAGGATTCCTCAATCCTTAACACAATCAAATAAAGATTAGATGAGTCAATTAGAGACTACTTCTCTAGGTTTATGGCTAAGATGGCTCAAATCCTAGAATTGGATATGGGTATGGCCCTTAATGCCATAATAAATGGAGTTAAGCCTTATGGAGACTTTTTCAAGTCTCTTGCAAAGAATAAGTCGAGAACTTTCCTCAACTTTAAGGCCAAGGCCACCTCATACATTCAATGGGAAGATATCATAAAGGCCTAGTGAGAGGCCCATCAGAACAGAGGAGATAGAAAAAATGACAAGAGGAAAAGTGCAAAGGATAGACTCGATACAGATGATGATCAAAGTTCGAATGCTGAGAGAAACAGACTAAGGATTCCAACATTTTCATCCCACATGCCTATCAATCGTCCAATTTTAGACTTATTGATGAAGGTAGTAGGCAAAGAGGTATTCTGCAGTGGCAAAAAAGAATGAGAGGAAATCCCTCGAGGAGAAATTCCAATAAATATTGTGACTTCCAATGTGACAAAGGTCACAACATAGATGAGTGCATCTAGCTTAAGAATGTGATTAAGGATGCAATTCAACGTGGGCATTTGTGAAAGTTCCTAGTGCATGATGACAAAAATATCAAGAGACTGTCCTAAAGGAGACATGAGGAATAGGAGAATGACACTCGGTTAACTATAGTTAGGAGAGATGCAAGGGATTCGAATTTTAGTGAAGCACCCAATGGAGTGATCAACACCATTATCGGTAGACCTGCTATAGGCTAGTCAAGCTCTTTGAGCTTGACGAACGCCAAAAATTATGTCTGCAACATCCAAGGCAAGAAGGTCAGGATCGACAACACAATATCTTTCGTGGAGGAAGACTTTCAGGGCATCAAAAGGCCATATGATGATGCAATTGTTATCAGTGCAAGAGTCGCCAACTTCGAGGTCAAGAAAATTCTTGTTGACACAGGAAGTTCGGCAGGTATCATTTTTCAACATGTGTTTAACTAGATGAGACCCAAGATCAAAGCATAGCTAAGATCTTATAAGTATGATTTGTATGCCTTCAACAATCAACTTGTCTAAGTAGCCGAAGTAATTTCTTTGTCGATATAGATGGGCGATGATGAGCATGTTGCAGAGGATAAAGTGGATTTCCTTGTCATCAAATGTTGGTCTCCATACAACATGATAATGGGACGGTTGTGTCAGCATCTATTTGACATTGTCCCTTCAACTGCACATCTTAAACCTAAGTTCCCTACGCCCACGGGAGTTGGTGTATGCAAAGGCGATCAACAATTGGTAAGGTCCTTATATATGAGGGCCTTAAGATGAGAAGAGGTATTTAAGGTAGAAACTTATTTGGAAAGCAAGTTGGTTGGCATAGAGAATGCCGAGAGTGATATTAAGGAAATTTTTTTAGGAGATGACCATGGAAAAACAACGAGGATAGGGAAACCCTTTTCAGCAAGTATTCGGCGTGTTTGCATGGTCCCCTTTAGATATGCCGAGTATCTCAAGAGAAGTTATGATACATAAGCTCCAGATTGATTTGAGTGTGAAGTTGGTCCAATAAAAGAAAAGGTATTTTGCACCAGAGAGACAAGCAGCAATAGAAGAAGAAGTCCATAAGTTATTGAAGGTGGGATTTATTTGGGAAGAGCCTTATCCGACTTAGCTAGCCAATTAAAGGTAGATTGTTTGAAGTCTTATTATGTGTCTTGATCTTTTTATGATTATCGAGTTAATGAGTTCTAGATTGCACGGCAAACAAATTAACATAAGTTCTAACCTATTGCGGTTAACGAATTGAATAAATTAATCTTACAACCATGCAATGCAGCTAGTTCATGTCTTAAAAGGCTAACGGACAATGTCTATGAAGACGTATAAATTGAGCATGTGAAATAAAACATGCTGAGAAATAATTAAGTGTGTGAAATAAAACATGTACATCATACATGCCGAGAAAATGTGAAGCATGAAATAACATATTAGAAATAGTTATATGAAAGATACTTTTCATTTAACAATGTATTGTTAGTAATATTCGGCTTATTTATGGAACGAAAATGTGTAAGGAATACAAAGGAAATCTTACGGCCTATTGTTAGTAGAAGTAATCTTTGGATTGAAGGTTGGGGCTTTCTCCAAGCGAGCTTATTTCTTGATGCCTGGGGTCTCAGAACTACTAGATTTCTCTTTTCGCTCATAGGGGATTAATTTTGATAAATGTTCTTCATCTTCCCCAAGATCCTTGGCATGAGCTTTGTTGTTTCCCTTCATAATCAACTCGCCACCTGATTCATCATCGTCGACCTTATTACAATTGCTGACTTTGTCATCGACATCGGTGAAATCAAGGCAAGAGAGATCGTAATTAGGGTGAAGCTTTAAGATCTCCTCTCTTGTTGCTTGGAGCCTTTCTAACAACTTTTTCCTTAGAAGTCTCTTGTATTGCCGATTAGGAGTGGCTATATCGAGTGCCTCTTCAATAGAGGGTCCTCTTTTCACAGTCTTCTCTAGTTTGGTAACATGGCTTTGTAAATTCATGTTGTTGGTCTCCAATTCTTTAATTTATATTATAAGCTTATCTTCCTCGTTGCTCATTTTGCAAAGAGTTTAGCCTAGCCCGCAGCACTCTTCTTTCTTCTTCTGTAGCTCCTCCTTTAGGCCTTCCAACTCCTTGTATTGCTCTTCACTCTTAGCCTTTAGGCTCGAGACTTCATTGATAGTTAAGGTATTTGACAACTTTTCAGCAATAAGGTCTTCCTAGAGCTTTCTCGCCTCCATCTTGGCCCTTATCCTCGCATTCTTGGTAGCAGTAGTCTGGGCTTTAGATGAATTATATGCATCCTCAATTTTTTGTAACAATTTCATTTAGTATGATGAGTATTGGAAGTGACTCGATAGAATGCACTGACTACTAAGGGTTTGGACGAGAGGACAAAGGAGGCAATGTGATCCCAAGCTCTCAACATTAGTAGTGCTGAATTTGTCACCAACAAGGAGGTCGGCAAGTACTTTGTCCTATGTTAGAGCTACAACGTTTTGGATACTGATTCAGCCTTGGAAAACAAGACAAAATCTTTAGTCTTAATGGAAGGAATTATTCTTCTAAAAGACAAAGAGATTGCCAAGAAATATGTCAACAGGGTCGATGGTTGCAATAAGGCCCATATCACGGTCAAGTTGTTTGATGTGAGTATCTGTATCCATCTTTTTAACTATTAAATTTAATTTGTTGCCAATATTCCTTTTCTTTTTCAGATAAGCAACCACATTCTGACGGCTTTAAATGAGGCCGATAAGGAAACTAAGAAGGTACAACCACTAACAATGACCCTTCGACAGCAGTGGCATCTTTGGCCACACTGTGGGATTGGGTCTTTCGGCTACCTTTTCTTGGCTCGACGGTAGGTTGAATACTTTCAATGCAGGCTTGCCAAAATGAGCAACCTCGGCTGCCATTGTCTTCTCACCTTCCTTTCACTTCTCGACCAGTTAGGAGGTTTTCTTTTATGCGGCCGCTTGTTTTGCTATGTCCTCCTTTGTTGTTTTCTTCATGGTAGTAGGCCGAGTGATAGTAGTTACTGTGGCCGCCCTCTTATCAGCTTTTGATTTTTTGGCTTTCGCTTGGGCTAGTAGCTTGGTAGGATTTATCTCATTAGCACCCATATCTGTAATATAAGCGAACATGTTAATATTAATGTAGGGGAAAAGAATAAACTTACATTCTACGTGCCGAGCAAGGCTCAAAGGTGATAATTCTCCCTCCAAGTCACGAGAATGACTTTTCTCTTGTAGCTATACTCGACACGGTGGTAACTCATTAGTGTATCTTCTTTTTTAGAAAAGATTAGGTCTTCGCTTTCATTACGCGATATAATTCTCTCCGTGTTCCAAAAGAACATCTTGTTCCTTCTCCTCTCTTGAATTTTCTTCGCTATTGTGGCATCATTTAACATTAGTTCTATATCCTTTGTACGGATTAACTCAGTCCATTGAGTCTAAAAATCCAACTCCTCGTCAGAGACTATCGACACTAATTTGTCATGCCACTTGTGGGTCTTAGATTCTAACCCATCCATGGATTTACGACCGTGCCTTGTAGCAGCAAAGTACCACTTGTTAGGTTGCCTCCTAATTGTGAGGAAATACTAGAACAGTTGAGGCGTAACCTTGACTTTGAATTTTTCATAAATTATCTTGAAAGCTACCAGAAGTCTGTATGTGTTTGGTGAGAACATACTCGGCATGACTCTAAAGTAATTGAAGAAGACCTTCACAAATGCTGAGAAAGGATGCGTAACCTAAAATCCAAATATTTCAGGTATATGTGGAATTATGCGGAACCTAAAATCCAAATATTTTAGGTATATGTGGAATTTTCACTCCCTTGGGAAACATACCCTTTCCTCTTCTCTCGGCCTCCTAAGATTCTATGTTCCAGGAAGGTCTCACTAATACTAGTTATATTTTGTGAGAAGAACTTTGTTGGCAGAACTGACAGTTCCATTTAGAGAGTTGCAGAAGTAAGCTATGTTGTTATATAGATATTTCGCTAAGGATCTCCCTTCTTTATCCTCGGGATAATTATCAATTGCAAGAGCGTTTATCTTAGTGAGTTTATCTTACCTTTCCTTAACATTGTCGGCCAAGTTACCCAAGGAACATGTTGTCTCGATCTTTATTTTTTTTTTTTTTGGGGGGGGGGGTGGTTTGTTTGTGTGGAGGGTGGGGGAGAAGTGGCCTCAGTTTCCATTGCTTTGGAATCCGAGAGGATAAGTTGATAGACTATGTTATGAACCATACCTGAATGTTTATAAGGAATGATATAACAGAAGTTGAAGAGTATGAGAGTGAAGACGAGAAAGCAAACGAAAGTAGGAGATGCAATTGGAGAAA
The DNA here is from genome assembly GCA_024138005.1 of Lumnitzera racemosa. Taxonomy (NCBI): domain Eukaryota; kingdom Viridiplantae; phylum Streptophyta; class Magnoliopsida; order Myrtales; family Combretaceae; genus Lumnitzera; species Lumnitzera racemosa. The sequence continues at coordinate 38,201,154 of JAMXBC010000012.1, read as the reverse complement.
TGTATTTTGATTTTGAACAGTTCTTTAAATATGGGCAACTCACCTTCGTAACTACAAATTTGTTTCTAATGGTAATGATGCACTGATTTGATAGTAGCATGGATTGTTGACGATTGTTTCGAGACAAAAATCCAACGGTTGACAACTTCTTGATAGTTATTAAGCCTGCAGCGTAATGATGATTGAGGTGACAAGTGTCATGCCTCCTACTTTTTAGTTTCTCGAACAGGTGGGAAATTGAGAATTATAACTTTTCGATTGGGACACAATCCGTCTTGCTTCCTATCTCGCTCAACATCTAAAGAACTGCTCTCTACTCGGCTTCTAGCCCATTATATATCACTCCATTTATTGAATTCTCGAACATGAGAGTTGGGAGAAAATGTTGATAGTTAGTTTTCATCTACTCGATTTGACAAGCGTTGATATAACTTCGCTCACTCATCCCTTCGGTTGTTGATAGGCCGAGTAATCTATACTCTTGGCATCTTGTTGAGTAATTGACATTTTCGGCATTTTGCCGAGTAACATAGATCCGTTTTTTATTTGAATTCAAGTTCATGGTGCAAACAGTTATTACAAATATGATTTTATTACATAACTATTTACTCTCCTTACATTTTACGGAAGGTGTCTAACTAAGAAGCCTCTACATGTCTCCACAGTTATTTTGATAACTGCTCCTTTAGACATGACAATCTCATATAAATATAGAAAAGAAATTCTGTAGGGGACATATGATAACTCTTAATCACTTATTTTATTTTCCTTATTCTTGTTTACTAATTTAGGCACTGGAGTCTCTGCACTGGACTGGTTTCGGTACCAAACAATTTTTTCTCTTTGCAAGACATTTCCTACTTCTAAAATTCACCAACAACAGTATAAGTTTAGGTAGCATTTCGATCATACTTGGAATGTTATGTCGCTGTGAAATGTGGATATACTATGCTTTTCATGTCGACAAGTACTAGTTAGAGCCGAATTTTCACATTTATGTCAATAATAACATAGGCCTTTGTTGACTTCACTCACCAGGAGAGCTATCACCTAATGAAATGTTGATAATTTACACATGCAAATGTCGACAAAAGGATAAGAATAATAGATTTTATGCTACCCGATCATTCTTATGGACAACCACAGGGTCTAGTGGCGACATTTGCATTTAACTTTCCTGACCCTATGGAATATGTTGGCTACTTATACTGTAAATCTTGACATGTATTTGATATTTGGGTATGTCGAATACCCGTTCAATAATCACCAGTTGACATCAGTAGGGAACGTGGTGGTTGATTTATGGGGACTAGAGAGATGTTTTTAGGCAGAGATGACGGTAAGTAGACTGGTCGTTGTCAATATGTGAGAATCAGCAAGGGTTTTCTTTCAAGGATAGTACCTTCCTGTAATCGGTGATGGCGCTTGTTTTCGACATGTGGGCTGCATATGACATTCCATGTGGTAATTGTTGACAACCCATGTTGTCGTTTTCGATAAGCTATATACCGTACAATTATTTAACGTTTCCCTCTCACGTTTAAAATCACTCAATCCCTTGAAAACCACCTCCACTTGTCAACAGTGACAAGCACTTATTAGGTGGCAACGGTCGTAAAATTGGAAATTAGACTCCATATAAGTCCTCTTTATAAATAAAATATCCCCCCTTAGCTCACGTATCGGATTATCATAACGTCGACCCATATTGACAAGGACACCACTCTTTACAAATAAAATGTCCCACTTGTCAATACGGACCGATCTGCTCGTCCATTCCATATGTACACCCCCAACAAACTAAAGACGCAATATATAGAGCAAAAACACAAGTGCTTTCATAGTCCTTGTCCCAAACACAAATCAAGAAACTAAAGCAAACAAATAATACCGTAGTTGTGTGATCAGCCTACCCCCTTGTGCAAGCAAGTTTAAGGGTGCCACAGACGCTTTGCAATCCTCCCCCCTGGCTAGGCTTTTTCCTTTCAATGTCACTTAGATAATTTTTAGTAATATAGTAAGTTTTGAATCCCTACATTTAGAATATCGAGTAACGTTATTTGTTTTAGTTCAAATTTCATGATAAGGTCAAAAAAAGTTAGAAAAAGTAACTTGATAAAGTCAATTTTTGAAAATAAAGTATATAAAAGGTTTAATTTGATAAAAATGTAAATTTATAGATAAAGTTAATATTTATTGAAAAACTTGATATTTGAGTTTCGAGATATAAAGGTATGTTATATGACTTATAAAAATAATAAAGAGAAATGAAATTGTAAATAATATAAATGTAATATGTCGAACATACATATAATATATGATAATATAAAATTACAAAATATAGGAACACAATATAAAATGATTATAATTATTTAAAAATAACTTGATGAGTTATCAACCTCATCCAAATGTGATGTGGCAGCTTAGGATTGGCTTGCAATGGTGAGTAATCAACCAAAAGAAAATAAAAAGAAATTTGTTTCAAGCTGAATTTTTGTATATAATATACTTGATATGTGTATTTAATTGTGATAAGAAGAATTTTAGAAAATAAACATGTTTACTATTGATCATATTTATTTTGAATAAAACTGGCAGTTTTATCAATTTATTGAAATAATTAGTTTTTGAATAAATTAATTGATGAGCCTAACATATTTTGACTTTTGAAAGTTTATAATGATACTTGGAACACTTGGCTTTTATCTTACACATAAATTTGCTTATTTTCCAAATTTTCCTTAATTTCTAGCAAAAAAATACTATTTTTGTAAAAATAGGCGATAAGCTAAATAAGAACGATTGCTAGTAAGTAATTAAACTATATATTTTTATGATTTCATGGTATTTTTCATGGAATTAATCGGGATCATGTACTATTTATTCTGTATTTTCCTTGTATAATCATATATATTAGCCTAACCTGTGAAACAAAAATTAACACTAATAAGATATTTGCCAAGTTCATGTAGGATAAGCATTTTTGGTACATTGTATATATTGGTCAAGTTTGGGAAATGTAAATTTTGGGGTTTATAGTATAGAATTAAAGTTTGTTCAAATCAATTTGTAATTACGATAACATATGATTGAGTCGATGGAGAAAAAGGACATTTTCAACTTTATAATCATGTTGATCAGTTTTATTCCTTAAGATATTTTAATAGTACTTCAAATAATAATTGTAATGATATAAAGTTTACTAAAATTAGATAAGAAACAAAGAAGATATAGTCAATCAAAGTTTAAAAACATAATATTGGAAGGACAAGCAGACACAATATTATATGTGTTTGGTTTCAATTTATAGTTAACTGGGGGATTGTCTGTATTTTTCTAGGTATGATAAGTGAGGAAGGACCACGTCTTGAAGTATAGGATTTGCATTACTATTAAGCCATGGTAAGTGGATATTTTTATTTTTGTGCAAATAAACTAAACTCTACTTAATTTAGAGTTAGTTGAGTCATAAACTACGCTTGTGTGATTGATTGATTGTGTATGTGATCTCATTGAATGTATACTGATTGAGTGAAATGTATCTTCATGTATGATTGATTTGCTGAGGCATCTTATGGCTTGGAAAACTTGAAACTTGAACTATTCTTCTAGGTGTTACCTAAGTGAACCCTGCATGAAGGGTTGAATTAAAAAGCTTGGACTCAAGGTTGGATCTAGGATTGAGTTGCTTTTAATATGAAACTTCAGATTTGTGCCTAATATTGAGTTGTAATATTACTTGCTACATTCATGGCATAGCATGGAGGGACCTACGAGTCAAGTTTTCCAGAAACTGAAATACTATTAAGCTAAGTTTTGAGCATATAGAATTCCATTGCTCAATCAATTTTGGCCACTTCATGTGGTTTTAACTAGATTAGGTATGGTAGCGCCTTCTTGCCCTAGGTTCCTAGACTTTGTATCCAGATGCCTGGGAGTGTTGACTAACTAGATGAGATCTAAGCTGGCTAGGATATTGGAATTTATGCATGTTATTTGTTAAGCCTTGAAGCGGTGGAATCGTAATGGTCTTGTCGTGTTAACCAACTTTAGGTAATAGCTAACCTTACAGCTGCTATTGTAGATGTGATTTACATAAGACGTCTACGACTACCCACTTTGAAGTAAACAATTCATACAAATATACCAATAAAATTACATACAAGGATTAAAAACATATTTAAGTAGATATATATATATATTGACTTTGATAACTTAGGAGATATTTACACATCATAGTTGTTTAAGATAAGTAAAATTTACATGATTAGATTCACACAACCAAGAGTTATTAGCAAAACTCTCAAAAGTTCTATTGTTCTTCCATTTTTGTCCTCACTCCCCCAAAATCTTCAAAAGGATCTAGTCTTTAGGTAATTATAATGTGGCATTTTGGTTGACACTTGCAAGAAGATCTATAGGGGTGTGAGCAACTAACAACTCAGTAAGTAGGGACGGAGACATAAGATTGTACAACAATCATAAGCAAGCTTATCAAGTAATTAATTAAATGTAATGTATTAAACAATTGTCATCATATGACGTTGTTTGGTCCGTTGTGAAATTAGAGAAATTAGAGAAATTTCATCTGCATTAATCCAGGTTTGAGGAGTTTCAATATAAATACAATAGCTCATGACCAAACTTAAGATTATGTGATTGAGACATCTCTCCTATTGTAACTATCCCTCGAAGCATTGCTCTCATCCTTACTGTAATTTTCTCTCCAGTCGTTTAGTTTGACTAAAGATGAAGAAAGGACCATTATGCTACAGAGTTATCTCTTTTGAAGATGTCGGTATCTGATCGGAGAATCCTAATTCATCTTTAACGGGTTACAATGCATGTTTGGTTATAGTCTTAGGTCAAGTCTAATTAAGTCCATTTCTAAGGTGAGCAAACAAGTCCATACAGTGCAAACAATTTCAAACCATAATAGTAAGCCAATAAATTCAATCAATTTTAGAGACATGTGAACAAGCTGCTGATAAATACAAGCAAATATAATCCTAAGTCTCCGAATAATATAAAATAGTAGCCCAAAATACAGTAATGTATTGAACCCAAACTTACCTGAAGTTTTGACTTACTCACTAAGGTATGATGTGGGTCGTAGCATGTCGCTTGTTCCTATAATATAAATATTATTTTAGTATTTATACACTTATTAAATATTTAAATTATTATTTTTAGTTAATTTTACTCAGTTGTTTAGATTTTATGTTGCTTATAATCAAGCCGTTCCTAACTAGTTTCTAATTTAGCCTCTGAATCAGCTCCTAATTACAATTTTTATACATAAATCCTAGGAACATCTCCTAATCCATTTTGGAAAGTTCAACTAACTATAATCTAGGTACACCATGTCTCAATTTAGCTTCTGAATTTACTCTTAATATGAGAATACCTTACATTTTTAGCATAATTATCTAAATTTATTTTTCAAACTAGATTTGTAGTATATTACTAAGGTCATAATCTTCTTGATTCAATCTAATACACTTCACCCACTTTATTACCATTTTCACATATTATTTAATTATCACATATTATACACATAATACACATGTCTAACATTCTCAATACTACAAAAACCATCCCTCAACATCATTCAATATTTTAAGATGTGACAATACACCATAAATCAGAATTTACATTAATTTATTAATAAACCACTAAATAAACTCAAGAACTTTGTCTTTTATTAGGATTTTGAGGCCTAAAAATTGGATAAAATTTGGAAAATGATTTTCTAGAAAAAATCTTCATGAAAATTTAAGATATATCCTAAATAGTATAAAGAAAATTTTTGGGTTCGAAACTACATTAATAAGGTGTTTGAAAACAAAAGCGAAAATCAATTTAGGTTTAGTGATTTCTGAATGATCATATATTTTGGGATTTAATTTTATCACAATAATATTTTTCCCTTAAACTACATAAAAAATATTCTAGAATACCAACTTTTATAATTTTCTATGAAAGTTTGATATTTTTAGTGAATTAGATAAAATTGGACTACAATTTAGACTTACTTGAAAAACCAACTTATAGCCACCTTCAACCACCCTATGATTGTCGACCCAACTATGTGTGGTGGTTTTTGTAGGGTAGTGGTGTTGGTTGCTTCTTAAGTGTTGATCTGACGTAGGTTTCCCATTTAAGCCCTAATTGCACTTAATTTTTGTCCATTTTTTTCTAAATCAATTACTTCTCTCTCTATATTTTTGCTAGGTTCCTAACTGATCAAAATGAATTTCAGATGGGTGTTGTTGAATTTATAGAGCAGTTTAGATAGTTTTCTTGAATTTTCTATTACCATATGTCCCCTTTTCATTTTGCTTTTTGTTGCTTAGGTGTCCTAATTCTATTCAAATATTACCAAAATTAATCTCTTGATTACCATACCATGTCTAGATTTTTCCACACATAATACATATTTTTCTTAATTTTTGTAATTTTCTTTAGTTTATTTAGTATTATTATAATATATAATACGTATTTTGAATAATTTCAAGTATTTTTACCTATACGTAAATACATATATAGTGCAAATAAATACCTATAAATATTATTTATGTTATTTTATGATTTTTAGTGTGAATATATTTTATTTCTAGCAATTTATAAATTATTGGAACTTGTTTTACATGTTTCCGATAAATAACGAGTAATATACATATAACTTAATAATATAATATTTAATTAATTTATTTTCCTAAATCTAAACTCATAGAGTCACTTGTACTAATATTCCTAACTTTATCATAAAATTTGGGTTCGATCAACAAATTATGTAATTGCTCTAAAGTTTATGTATTGAATTCGAAATGTTCAATTGTGGGGCTTATATTTCCACCCTCCTTAAATAAAAGTTTTATCCTAAAAAATTTTGTATATCAAAATCCTATTCAATTACCAAAGTTATAGCTTATATTCTTTTACTAACCTAAAAATCAAAAGAGCTATCGATATTGTTTCATCATTGTTGCTTTTGGCTCCTAAGTAGCTTTTGAACTTGGACCTTTACCACATTGCACCTTCACATGCTCCATATTTTGATTTCTTAACTTTTGAATATGATTACCTAATATTTTTATAGGTTGCTTTATAGCTTTGAAGTTCTTCTTCAATTCTATTGGCTTTATTTCCACCACTGCATTTGGATTCTTAACAAACTTAATTAACATCAAGACATGAAATACATCATGATAGCTTAATAAACTGGAGGTATGGCTATTCTATATGACACACTATTCACTTTCTGTAGTACTTCAAATGGACCAATATATCATGGACTCAACTTTCCTTTTGAATCGAATCATCTGGGTCTCTTGAATGGATTTATCTTAACATAGACATAATCCTTGACCTCAAACTCTAATGGCTTTTTTTTTTTTTTTTTTTAAATATGCCTAACTCTTATAACGATCTTGAGTTTCTTTCACTCATTGCCCTATAATCTGAACTTTTTCACTTGTTTAATTAATCATGTCAGGTCCAATCATTACATACTCTTTACAGTCCTAATACAGTAGCTATATACACTTCCTTCTATATAATGCTTCATAAGGTGCCATCTGTATAGTTACCTGGTAACTATTATTATAGGAAAAATCTATCAATGGTAAATATTTCTCCTAATCACCACCAAAGTCCAATACACAAGCTCGCAATACATCTTTTAAACTCTGAATTGTTCGTTTAGATTGCCCATCCATCTGTAGATGATAAGCTGTTGACTTTGTACCCAAAGCTCTATGTAAACTTTCCCAAAATTTGGATGTAAATCGGCTATCTCTATTAGAAATGATACTTTCAGGTACACTATGTAATCTTACTATCTCTTGAATGTACAGTCTTGCCATCTTTTCAATTGAATCTCTAGTCTGATAGGGCAAGAAATGTGCACACTTTGTTAATCTATCCATGACAACCTAAATCAAATCATAGCTTGCTTTAGTCTTAGGAAGTGCCACCATGAAACCCATTATGATATGTTCCCATTTTTATTTTAATATTTCTAGAGGTTGCAATGGACCACCCGGTCTTTGATTTTTTTTTTTTAACCCGTTGACATGTAGTACATTCTGCTATGTATTGCTTAATATCTCTTTTCATTCCATTCCAACAAAACATGGATTTTAAATCATGGTACATTTTATTTCCTCTAAGATGTACTATATAACCTGTTATGTATGCTTCATCTAAAATTTCCTTCTTTATGTCAGGGTTTTTGGCATACATATCCTTCTCTTAAATCTTATTATACCTCTTTCATCTACCTTAAAATCAGAAACATGTCCTTTGTTTAATTTTTCTTTTATTTCCTTCAAGTCCTTATCTTCCTCTTGCTATTGCTTAATTCTCTCTAATAAAGTAGGCTGCACAACCAAATCCATAATTTGACTATTAGGTTTACACTAATAAAACTTAATCTCTATTTTTTCCAATTTGCACACCAGCCCTTGTTGAGTAGTTAATAATAATGCAACTTGTTCATAGTTATTTCGACTCAACGCATTAGCCATAAGATTAGCTTTTCCGGGATGATAATTTATATTCAAAACATAATCGTTAATTGACTCTAACCATTGCCTTTGTCTTAAATTCAACTCTTTATGGGTGAAGAAGTATTTTAAACTCTTGTGATTAGTATATATTTTACATCGCTGTCCATATAGGTAATGTCTCCAAATTTTTAGAGTGAACGCTACAACTACAAGTTCTAAATCGTGAGTTGTATAGTTTCTTTCATGTGGCCTCATTTACCTCAATGCATACACAACAACTTTTCCATTTTACATAAACATAAAGCCTAATCCATTCCAAGAAGCATTGCTATATACACTATACAACTTATCTGGATCAGGTAGTGTTAATATTGGTGTCGTAACAAGATGCTTCTTCAATTCTTGGAACTTTGTTCACATTCCTTACTCTAATTGAATTTGATATCCTTTTGAGTAAATGATTTTGCAATCTTAGAGAAATTCTTTATAAACTATCGGTAGTATCCAACTATGGCTAGAAAACTTCTTACTTCCAAAACAGTTATTGGTTGCTTCCATTCCATTACTACTTTTACCTTTTCAAGGTCTACAAAAATTCCTTTGCCAGATATGATGTGAGTGAGAAAAGAAATTTTATTTAACCAAAAATCACATTTACCCATCTTAGCATATAACTTATTTTCTCTTAATTTCTGTAAGGCCAATTGCTAATGTATTGTATGCTCCTCTTTAGTTTTTGAATAAATAAGAATATAATCAATAAACACCACAACAAATTTGTCCAAATATGGTTGATATATATATGATTCATTAAATCCATAATTATAGCTGGTGCATTACTTAAGCAAAAAGGTATCACCAGAAATTTATAATCACCATATTAACTTCTAAATGTAGTTTTAGGTACATTCTTCGGCTTAACTCGCAGTTGATGATACCTTGATCTTAAATCAGTTTGAGAAATATAGTTATATGTTGCAATTGATCAAATAAATCATCAATGCATGGTAATGGATACTTATTTTTAACGGTAACCTTATTTATTTCCCAGTAGTCTATGCATAACCTCATAGTACCATTTTTCTTCTTTACTAATAATATAGGGGCTCCCTATGGTAAAACACTTAGATGAATAAATCTTTATCTAATAACTCTTGAAGTTGTTTCTTTAGCTTTTGAATTTCCATGGATGACATTTGATATGAAGCTTTAGAAATAGGCTCAATTCTAGGGACTAACTCGATGGTGAAATCTAACTCTTGATACGGAGCTAGATTTGGTAAATCCTCTGGAAACACATTCGGAAACTTACATCTTAGTGGTATATTTGTTACTTTGGGTGCCTTTTTCTTTACTTCAATAGAAAATACCCAACAAAACTTCCAATTACCAAGCCCTATTTCGGTTTCCATATTTTACCCTATATTAAGCCCAACTTGTTTAATACAAGTTACTTGACATTAAATTAAGGAAATGCTTTTTGAAAAAAATTAAAAATTGGAGTCGCCAACTAGTTCAACTAGTAAAAGGTGAAATTAGGGTTTTTGAGTGGGGAAAACCTTAAGTTGATCATGATTTGTGGATTTTCTCAGAAAACGATTTTTAGAAAATTAAACTAGAAAACAAATATTTTTGGGGGCTAACCTATTAAGACTAAGTTATCATGTAAAAACTAAAGAAAAATTGATGGGCTTTATTTTTATAATTTTCTAAAAAAATGAATAAAATATAAACAAATATACGGAAAATAACTAAAATGATTTTTTAATTATTTTTTATTACGAATTTTCATGAAAAAGGGATTTTTTTTTATATGCAGTTACCCCGAAAGTGTTTACGTACCTATTAGTTGGGATCAAACTAGTTGTAATTCTTTTTTTTTAATAAAATATTTATTGGGTGGATTCTTTTATTTTGAAAATCGAGCTAGATTTACGTTTATTTAACTATTTATTTTTTTTAAAAAGCCTAAGATCTAATTTTCACAAATTTAAAAAAACCTTAACTAACTAAATCTATTTTAAAAAAACTCAGCTAAGATTTTTTATTATTTTTAAAAACACTATGTGTTAAAAGATATCTTATCTAAATCCTAAATACAAAATATGTTGAAGATACGATTTAGATATGCATCTCCCTGCATATCTTTTTCAAATTTTAACTGTAAGATATGTATCTTATGTATCTTTTCTTAAAGAAAACACGATTTTACTAAAAAAACACAATTTAACTAAATTTTATTAAAAATTGGGATTATCTAAAAAAATTACGCAATATGAAAATAATAAAAAAACCTGCACTTAAGAAAATAGATTAGTAAAAATAATGGAACTAACTAATAAAATAAAATAATAATTTTTTTTTTTTTTACCTACATATCAAGTCGCACGTGATCGATACACTTGGCTTGTGTGCAGCGTGTGTATGGCTACGTAATTGATTCTGTTGTTGGGGTTAAATGGGAGCTTGGTCAGGGGATTGACTTCAAAGATGTTGGTGATCATGTATGGGCTTTGGTTTGTTGGACAACGACGTTACGAAGGAGAGGGACGGTATGGATAGGGCGATTGAGATCCAGACGTGTTAATTGGCATGTGGGGTTATCAGCTTGGAATTGAACTTTTATGCCATGTTGGCTTTATGGAATTGAGATCTAAGCATGTTTTGCTCTTGGTTTCGAATTGTCAATGGAGGGGGTTGGCGTAAATGGGATGTTGGTTAGGCTATTGAGGGGCTTCGGTGATGGAGTGAGGATGTGGCATGGAGCATTGATTCGGTGGGCCAGTGAATTGCGGAATTGAGATGGTGTGTGGAATTTGGTCGTGAATTGAGATCACTGTTTGGAGTGATTTGTGTTTAGGGATTGTTTTTGTTAAATTGCGTCAGGCTTGCGAATTGTGGAGTTTGTGATTGGGGCGAGTGAATTATGGGAAATAATAAAAAAACCATCCCTAATGTCACGTATTGATTAGCTATTTATAAACCAAAAACTGAACCTTTTGTATATTTTAATTATGGATTTGATCTTAACAAACGAAAGATACAGTAGATATGACGAAGATTCGATCTAGTTTCTAGAAACCCTATTTGGGCTTTTTATTTACTGAGCTTGATCTAATTCAATTTGATTTAGTCCAAGAGTTCACTTAATAAATTATAAATTTAATCTAGCCCAATATAATTTAGATAAAAATTTTATTCTATATTGGACTAGACTAAAATTATTTTAATAAAGACTAATTCTTAAGTGACTTAAGAATTTATTAAATTAATCTCACACCGTTATCCGATATGACACTAAACGATCCAACTTGACTCGATACTACTTGACTTGGTATGTCTTGACTCGACACGATTCGATTTGATATGATATAACTTGATTCGACTTGGTATTTCTTATTATTTTCTATTTATTTCTTAACCTGGCTCAACTAAAAGAAAATGAAAAATGGTAAAAATAAGGTATTTTACACTAATCATTCTCTTCTATCTTTGTTCAATTCCTTTCTTCACATATCTCAATAACAACAAACTTTAGCTTATCACTAGTTGCTTACCCTTGAAATACCACTTCTCCACCATTTCGAATGATGGTTTTACTACTAAATTCCATATTTGCCTTTTGCTCAAATAGCTAATCTATTTTCATAGTGACATCATAATCTTGTAAAGGTAATATTACAAGACTACTAGGGTACTTTTTCTCCTGAATTTTAATTTGACCATTGTTCACAACTTCTTGGGTTGTTATTGTTGCGAACTGTGACCAAGAATAGAAAAGGCCGGTTGCTGGATGAGTTCAAGCTCACAGAAAGCTCGAAAGAACTAATGGAAGAAAGTGCGAATGGAATGAATGACAAATGAAAGGTAAGCAAAACCCACGAATAGTTTCAAAGGATATAGTGTACCAATGGAACTTCTGAAGACTCATGGCACAATTCGATATTACGCACGAATTGGTCTAGTGAGGTTACTCGCTACTTAGCCTTGCTTAAGGGTTAGGATAAGAGTGATGTCGAGAGTAAACAATATTTTCGTAAGGAAGAAAATACTCAAATGTATTAAGGATAATCTGATTCCTACAACTATAAATATAAGGGTATTTATAACCATAAGTTAGGGTAACTTGCCTAAAAAGGAAAAGACAAAAGGGCATTTCGTAAGGAAGAATACATGATAGTATACATGTGGCGATGCCACATTGGAGAGGTTATTAGAAGATGTGGATAAAAAGTACGGATAATTGGCTTGTTAGAACGGGGATGGCCTAGTTAGTTCGAAGTCCCTCTTTCTCGGCTTCTCGATAAGGAAGATGCCAGGCAATTGGTCGGTTCAGTTGCGAGTGAGTAATCTTCAATTTGGCGTACTACAGAAAGATGGGTAATCATATGGCTTGACATGAAGGGTGACTTGATAAGGAAGTATTTGGCCTCAGCAGGGGTCGGTTGGAACAAAAGGATTTGTCATAATAGTCCCTCTAGTCCTCGGGCTCGACTGCGGATTAGAGGTTCGGTAGCCTGATTCCCATAAGTTACTTTCTCCCCAATAGATGTTTTAATTCTATAAGTTGTATTAATTTTAATTACATTAATCCCCTTCTCATTCATGAACTTCTGACTTGTGAAAGAATGAGATTTAGCAATATCAAATAATACAAATGCAAGTTGTCCATTTATAAGTACATCTCCAAGAATATACTAATATTATGATTACTAATTAGATTTGCATTCATAAATCTTAAGATTTAAATACCTAAATTTAACTTACACTTTATTTATTATTAAAATAAATAATCTGATTATGTACTTGTTACAGGTCTGTCATCAGTTTCCTCTTTAGCTCCCATAATTTCCTTAGTATCATTGTGATAATACTCTTCCATCTAATAAGCAAAAGCTTCATTTTCTATATCTTCTATGACAAAAATAGGGGTAGATGCAATTGCGTTACTAAAGCTTCCAGTCTTCCTAGCTCCTTGTCCAAACTGTGAATAATACCTAGAGAAATGCCCGTTCTTGCTACATTTGTAACATTTCATCAGTTTCATTTTGGGGTAAGCCCGTAAGATATGATTTTGGTCACTACATATAAAACACCTTCCCTTAAGCTGAGCATAATGTCTAGGGAAATCATTTGCTCCACATTTCCAGCATTTGATATTACTGTCCTTATCATAGAAATTCAGGCTAGGTACTAGCTAAAGTTGTTGGTTTCTTCCTTTTTTTGCCTAGAACTACTAGTAGCACCTAGGTACGATCTCTTGAATGATGAGCTTGGTTGAAAATCTTTGTTGACCTTTTGACTTTATAGTGCCTGCTGTAAACCCTACTATTTAAAGGACACATGAATCAACTAAGAGTGCTTCTTGATCATTCTTAAGGATCAATTAAACTAAGAAATTAAATTTACATTTAAAAACGAACTTATTTTTTTTTTTTAATTCAAAAGTTCAGTATTGATAAAAACTCGAATACGAGAATAATGGACCTTAAGCCACCTAAAACCCTACAACCCTAAACCCTAAGATAATTAAGAACTTGTTACCCTAAATAATTAAAAATTTAATTTGAATAATTTTATTCAACTCTAGAAAATTTCAAAATTTTGTAAGAAGTAAATCATAACTTACAAGTTAATTTAAGAACCAAACCCTAAAAGAATTACATATGAAACAATTCCCTCATCTTCACTTATAAGCTATGTTACATATGGATAAGTAAGCCAATAAATCACATTAAATAACTTGTCAATTGAGAGTTGGAATCAACAATCACTAAATAACTTATTAAAAGCTAGTGATAAGACCATTTCCTTATCCTACCATAACTTATACTACATGTGAATAAGTTATCACAATCCCTTATCAACTTTATTTTAAAAAATGTGAAATGACAAGGACCATGCCCTTATTTGACCCTTACATGGCCGGTTGAAAAGAAAGCTTAGGAGAGGCTATGCCTTGCCATTTATCCATTAATCTATTTGTCTTTCACGTCTACTATTCACCTCTTATTGTTTATATTATCAAATCATTATAAAGTGAGGCTTATGTGACAAGTTTAGTTGCATTAAAAAGGGACATTGTGGATGCGTTTCACCCTCATTTTGAATTGGCACACACTCTCTCTTTTCACTCATATTGCACTTGCTTTTCTACACTTTAAACATACAAACCAAAAGAGGAAACCAAACCCTACCACCTTAAACTTACCGCCACATATTCCACACCTACACTTACGGTACAAAGTTGTTTTGTTGCCTTCCATTGTCTACTTCAAAAGCCATTTTAGGAAACTTTAAAACATCCCCAAAACCTACTTTAAATATCAAGACTTTGGTCATTAAAAGAGTTCATGAAAAGGAAGGGCAAAGAAAGAGCAAAAGAGGACTCCTGGTTGCACAACCACCTATTTTTAAGCGTTTAGGATGTGCAAGTTTATTTCCTTGTTAAAGTGTTCTAGTATGACATGTTTGGGAGACTACATTTCTATGAAGATATTTGCTTGAACATAAAGTGATAAAATAGCTAGACCACTTTAAGAAATAAGCATATGAATCCCTTACATAAAGGATAGACTATGAGCATACTAAGTTGGTATTATGTAAGATACATTTCTAACACTTAGAATAAGAGATTTTATGTTGACAAAATCATGAAATGTGTACATGAAGGAGAGGATAGCATGCTGGATGTAGAATATATGTAGGTCATTTAAGTATTATTTTCACTTATTTTAGGTCAAACATGCTTAAATCTAGCTTTAGATAAAGGAGAAATCTAATACATGATGTTTTATGAAGAAATCAACTTGTCGAGATGTGAACTATGACATAGAAGTTTATGATAAGTATGTAATCTATTATTTTTATGTAGTAAATAAGCTAAATAACTATCGCATGGAAGATAATTTAAGTTGGAGTTGGAATATAAGTGGCATAGGTTCTTGATCTAATACCTAAACTTAAAGAAGTGATGAAATAAGTTGAGAAACCAAATTGCAAGTTGTTCGAATTGTTACCAAGAACAAACAAGGTCGGTTGTTAGATGGGTCCAATCTTGCAGAAAGCTCGAAAAAGGATTAATGGGGACAATGTGAAAGGGCAAAATGAATAATGAAATAGTAAGCAAAGCCCATGAATAACTTTAGAGGATTGATGCACCAATGGAACTTCCGAAGACTCATTGCACAATTCAATATGATGTATAAATCAGTCCGGTGAGGTTACTCGCCACCTGGCCTTACTCAAGGGTTATAATAAGAGTGATGCCGAGAGTAAATAGAGTTTTTACAAAAGGAAGGAAGTATTCAAAAGTGTATTCAGAATTATCTATGTTCTCACAATTATAAGTACAATGATATTTATACCCATAAGATAAGGCAACTTGCCTAAAAAAGAAAAGACAAAAGGGCAAAGATTAGGATACAAAAGGGTGAAAATGAATATATAAGAAAAAAAATCATTAGTGCAACAGATTCTACACATGATATTGTACACGTAGCGATGCTACATTGGTGATGTTGTTAGAAGATGCGGACAAAAAGTATGGATAGTTGGCTTGTCCAAACATGGATGGCTTTGTTGGTTCGGAGTCTCTTTTTCTAGGCTTCTTAGTAAGGAAGATGCCGAGTAATTGGTTGGTTCGAGTGCAGGAGAGTAATCTTCAATTCGACATACTATGGAAAAATGTGTAATCATATGACTCAGCATGAAGGGTGACTCGGTAAGGAAGTACTCGGCCTTAGTAGGGGTTAGCTGGAATAGAAGGATTCGTTGTACCGGTCCTTCTAGTCTTCGGGTCCAGTTGTGGCGGTAGGCTGATTCCCATCATTCCCTCAGGATTGTTTTAGATTTGGGATCAGATTCGAATGGTCTTCGCTTAGTTCTCCGTTAGGGTGATATGGACTAAGGTCGACAATGTTGAAGGCGTTAGAATCTCGATAGATCTTAGGCAATTCTTATCTGTAGGCATTATCATTGATCTTTTAGAGGATTTTGAAAGGTCCTTCCGCTTTTGTAGATAATTTGTTTCTCCTCTTGTTCGAGAACTGTTCCTTGTTGAGGTGCAATTAAACTAAGACTCCAGGCTGAAATTGTTTAACTATTCTATCCTTGGTCTTTTCTTGCATTCTTTTGGCAGCTTGGTTGATGTATCGAGTGACCTTATCATAGATGTGCTGAAGAGATTGTGTTTTGGTCGAAACGTCAGGGTCTTCTTGCACGGGTACTGGTATGGGGGTGTGGTTGAGGGGGCAACTCGGGAGTGAATCCATAGACAACTTTGAAAGGGGTCTACTTAGTGGTGTCATGTACTGTTCGGTTGTAGGCAAACATGACCATTGGTAAGTAGACGTATCAATCAGCCAAGTTCTTACCTACTGTAGCTTGGAGTGGTGATCCCAAAGTGCGATTAACCACCTTTGTCTAGCCGTTAATTTGGGGGTGGCATAAGGTACTAAGGAGTAATTTGGTCTTCAGCCGATGCCATAGGGTTCTTCAGAAATGGCTCAAGAACTTTAGGTCTCTATCGGAGACTACACTACTCAACATGCAGTGTATCCGTACAATTTCCTTCAAGAAAAGAGAAGCAATAGTCGAAACATCGTTAGTCTTAGTGCAGGGTACGAAGTGTGCCATCTTGTTGAACTTATCTACAACGACCATTACAGAATCTTTACCTCAGGCAGTTTGTAGTAGTCCAAGGACAAAGTCCATGCTCAATTTAGTCCACAACCTCATTGGAACAAGTAGGGGCATTGCTCTCCCTTGGTCGGCTTGGCATTTGGCCTTCTTGCATACGATACAGCTTTCGACAACTCAGTGCACATCTCTCTTCATTCTTTGCTAAAAGAAGAGGCCATTCAACAGTTCACAGGTCTTCTTTTCTCTAAAATGTTCGGAGAGTCCTCTACCGTGAGCTTCCTTGATCAGTAGCTCCCTTAGTGAACAATTTGGCACACATAATTATCTACCTCGGAACAAGTAGCCATTCTCTACATGATACTCGTCTACTATCCTCCCACCGATGCATCGTGAAATTATGGGTTCAAAGTGTGGATCCTTGGACTACTGTTCTTTAATACTTGTAAACCCAAACAGTTTAGTCTACAACTCTGATAAAAGTGCATATCTCATTGAAAGAGCATCTACAACTATGTTACTCTTTCCTTACTTGTACTTTATCATAAAATTGAATCCTTCAAGGAATTTAACCCATCTCGCTTGCCGCTTCGACAAATTAGTCTAATTTCAGAGGTACCTTAGCGATTCATGGTCAGTATATATGACAAATTCTCTCGGTAATAAATAGTGTTGCCATACTTGCAGTGCTTGGATTAGTGCCAAGAGTTCTTTGTCATACATGGAGTAATTCAACTGGGGTACTTGGAGCTTCTCATTGTAGAAGGCAAGTGGTCGGCCTTCTTGCATTAAGACAACACCTATTTCAACACCTGATGCATCGCATTCCAGCTAAAAAATTTAGTCGAAGTCAGGTAGTATTAACACCGGGGTAGAGATCAATCTTTCTTTTACCTCGACAAAGCTCCTCTCTTCCCTTTATCTCTATCAGAAGTTGGTGTGTTTCTTTATTAGTTCAGTAAGTAGCGCAATGAGGGTATTGAAATTCCTAATGAATCTTCTCTAAAATGAAGCCAATCCATGGAAACTTCTTACGTCAGCACAAGTAGTAAGGGTCAACCACTCAACAATTGCTTGGATCTTTTCATCATCGACTTGTAAGCTTCCCCCACTAACTACATAGCCCAAGAATACCACTTCCTTTTGGAAAAAGCAACATTTCTTTAGATTGCCAAATAGTCTCTTGGAATGGAGGACATCCAGGAGTGCTCTGAGATGTTCACAATGATTCGGCATATCGGTACTGTAGATAAGGATATCATCAAAATACACGACACACTTCCCTATGAGATGCCTTAGCACATGGTTTATTAGTCTCATGAAAGTGCTCAGAGTATTCAACAAGCTAAAGGGCACGACCATCCATTTGTAAAGTCTATGTCGAGTCTTGAATACAGTCTTTCACTCATCTCTTGGCCCCACGCGGATTTGGTGGTAGCCAGATTTAAGATCAATTTTGCTGCAAATCTTGGCTCCACTGAGTTCATCCAATATGTCTTTTAGCCTCAGGATTGGATACTTCTATTTGATCGTAATCTTGTTCATAACTTGGCTATCTACATGCATTCGCTAGGTTCCATCCTTCTTTGGTACTAGAAGTACAAACACAGCACAAGGGTTGAGACTCTCTCTTACATAGCCTCTCTCCAACAACTCATTGACTTGACGTTGGAGTTAAGAAGCCTTCTTGAGATTCATCTGATAAGCTAGCTTATTCGGTAGTATAGTACTAGGTACTAAGTCAATATAGTGCTTTATGCCTCGAGTTGGGGGCAACCCCTCAGGTAATTGTTCGGGAAATAGGTCGACATATTCATCTAACAACTCCTTGACTCCTAGGGTAACTCACTTCGCTCCTTCATTTCCAACAGTTGCCTGACCAACAAAAGGGTCGGCTCATTAGCATTGATGGCCTCTTAAAGCTCGGCTCTACTCATCAGCAGAGCTTTCTTCGATCCGCCAGTAAGTTTCATTTGTGACTTAGTAACTTCTCTCTGTAACATCAGATTCAGTGTGATCTTCCGGTCATCCTTCTCGAACATATACGTGTTCTTGTAGTTGTCATGTATAACTCTTCTATCAAACAACTACGGTTTACCCAGCATTACGTAGGAAGTGTACATGGGTAGTATGTTGTAGAGAATCTGGTTAGAGTAATTCTCTATAGTAATCGGCAGTAGTATTTGCTGAGTGAGATTTAATGCTCCTTTCTCACTCAACCAATGCAACTTGTACAGCCTCGGATGTGCAACAGTTGGCAACTTTAGTTTTGAAACAAGATTGGTTGATGCTACGTTGGTGCAGCTTCCACTATCCATGATGAGGGCATACACCTGATCATTTACCTTATGGGTAGTATTGAACAAGTTCTTTCTTTGCTCCTCCTCTTGCGAAGGCTTGACGTTCATAGCTCATCGGACAACCATGAGTAATTTATCTAAGTCCCCAGCAAACACGTCTTCCTTACTCAGATCTTTCTCGGCAAGAATCTCCTCCTCCTCGGGTTCCTCATCCGTACTTTCTACTTTTAGCTTCGGGATGCCTCCCTTGATGACCATCGTCCTTTGATTTGGGCACTAAGTAGCCATGTGTCCAAACCCTTGACACTTGAAGCACTTGAAGCACTTGATCTGGCTGTTCTTCCTACCAGACCCTTACCCCTTTTCAAAAGTTTGGGTCAGCACTTCAACATTAAGTCGGCCTTTCTCTTTGGCTCTTACATTAACCTTTCTACTCGGTTGTACTCTATTGAGCTCAGTGACTTGCTTGTCTGGGTCGACTAGTTGGCATCCTTGTTGGTGCTTGGCCCCTTCTTTGCCTCTCTACTCGCTAGGCAGTCCTAACAGCTTTATCCATTGTGTTGAATCGTTGGAGCTTCATAATGTCTCGAATGTCTCCTCTCAACCCAGTAATGAACCTTAAGATTGTTCAAGTTGGTGGTTCCTTCACTTCGCAATAGATCATGAGCATTTGAAACTCTTGAACATACTCGTCAATAGTTTGGCCTCCTTGTTTCATCTCCTAAAGCTGAGTGAAAGTCTCTTGGAGATAAGTTTTTGGCTCGATCCTATTACTGAGCACTCTCTTCATCTCGGGCCAAGTGTTAATCTCTCGATAATGGCCTAAAAATCCTTCCACCACATAGTGGCATATCTGGAGAACTTAATAATAACAATTCTCACCTTCTCATAATCCTCATATTGATAGTAATTAGACACAACTCCACCTTCTCTTCCCAATCCAGATACTCATCAATATTCTCGGATCCATTGAAACTCGAAATTCAAAGCTTCACATGGTTAGATGCTTTGGGGATTCGTATACACTCTTCTTCTAAATATTCTTCTTCCTCTTCTTCAAGCTCTCTTACGTCTATCCTTTGCCTCATTCATCCACCAACTCCTCCACCTCGAACGGGTCGAGTTGGGTTTTGACCTCTAATAGGTTGAGTAGCTTGGGGAGTGTTTTGTGTGGCCTTAGTAGGTCAGCAAGACAACTCATAAACAGCTTGGGTCAGATCTACTAAGAGGCTAGCTACCTCATCAAGCCTCTTGTCAGTGCTTTTGGGAGTTCCCTGAGACTGTCGTTCATAGTGGACAATTTTACTATCATCACCAGTACCAACATTCATACTTGGATTTGTCATTTTTCCTCACAGATTCAAAGCTCAAACAAATACTTCAAGAAATTAATAGTTAAAAACACAGTAGTAAATTGAACACAACAACTTGCTTTGTTTCACACACGCAAAATAAAGTATAATAGAACTTCATGAAGAATTACTACAGTTTACACAAAACCTTCGCTCTAATACTAAAATGTTGCAAATCGTAACAAAGAACAGACAAGGCCGGTTGTTGGATGGGTCCAAGCTTGCAGAAGGCTCGAAAAAGGATTAATGGAGAAAGTACGAAAGGGAAAAATGAAGAATGGAATAGTAAGCAAAAATCATGAACAGCTCTAGAGGATATGACGTATCAATGGAACTTTTGAGGACTTACGGCACAATTCGATATGATGCATGAATCGATTCGGTGAGGTTACTTGCCACCTAGCCTTGCTCAAGGGTTAGGATAAGAGTGATTCCAAGAGTAAACATTGTGTTTATGCAAGGAAGGAAGCACTTAAAAGTGTATTCAGAATTATCTATGTTTTCACAGTTGCAAGTAAAATGATACCCATAAGTTAGGGTAATTCACCTAAAAAGGAAAAGACAAAAGGGCATTTCCTAGGGAAGCAAAGATCAAGATATAAAAGGGTAAAAATGAATATACAAGAAAAACAATCATTGGTGCAATGGATTCTACACATGATACTGTATATGTAGCAATGCTACATTGGCGAGGTTGTTGGAAGATGTGGATAAAAAGTACGAATAGTTGGCTTATCCAAGCAAAGGATTCGTCGTTCCAATTCCTCTAGTCTTCGGCTTCGGCTATGGGTTAGGGGTCCAATAGCTTCATTCTCATTAGAAGCCCTTGAACTAAACCATCCAGATTTAAAACCCTAAGAAAAATCACTTAAAAATATGATAAAACCAAGTAAATAAAGTAAAAAGACCAACCAATGCAAGTATAGCATGTGTATAAAGCCTAAAACTCAAAACCGAGCCTAAAACATTCAAAACAAGATTAGAACTCCAAGTTAAGCCTTCACTAAATTTCTAAGCTACACCTAAATCATTTAAGAAAAGTTGTTTTAAGACCTATAATAAGCCTATATAATACTCCTTAAGCTCCACAACGTAACTAACCTTAGTTTAGACAAAAAACAAGCCCATTTAACCTTGTAAGCCTACTTAAAAGTCCAAGGAAATGTTGATGGCACCAAGGCTATAAGGCAAGGATAGATATCTGACCTTGAAGAGTGTTTTAAGCTTAGAATGAAGTCCTTAGCCTAAACCTAAAAGATTTCCTAAGATAACAAAAAGCCTAGCAATGAAACTAAGGCCAAAAGAGTTCCAAAACATGAGGACTGCTACTGTTTTGACCAGTAGATAGAATTGTGGGCCTTATCTCGAAACACACGAAAACGATGGAAATTGACTATAAGATCATAAAAATTGGATTTAAAAAAAAAAGTTATACGTGATTGAAGTTTTATGTAAAATTGGGGAAAAATACGAAATTAAGTTAAAAGTATAACTTAAAGAGTTTTAGGATTAGCCTTTCAATTTTGTCTCAAACTCTTAACATTATCATATTTGCGATGTTCAGGGGACCCAACTGTTGGAGACGACCTACCTCCAAATTATTATGACTAATTCGCTTTGGTTGAGTGAGTGATTCTTGATGACTTCATGTTTGGTTTTGCTTGTAGTATGGTCACGCTTAAATTTATATAATGAATTTGAATACTTGTGGGATATGGGAAATGCATGTGTATTGTATTATGATTGAATGCCATGACTTACTATTAAGATAATAATGGGAATTGTTGTGATGATAGTTATGCATGGTTGTATGGAATGAATTTACTTGATCATAATGGAAATTGAATTAATTAAGTATTCGGTTAAGAAATTCAATGAGTTATGCATTTCTCATATTTGCATTATAATTATACTGACTGTTAGCTCTTGCGGAAGGTGGGAAGGAGCTCACAAGAGCAGGGACTCTTGTTGGGATTAGGCAAATGTGTGCCATTTATATTATTGAGTCTCTGTCTTAAGCTATTGGGTTTACTGGGTACTAGGGGACGATAACCGTTAGTGAAGGGCTATATCTTGTAACTTCGAATTAAGGTGCATGTTGTGAATTGCGGGGGCCACCACATCGATAGACTTGGGACTTTGGTATAAATTTTGATTTTTGAAAAAGGAAAGTATATTTTTTGTATGAAAAGCAAAATTTGTATGGATTACGTATATGTTTAAGTTGATTTGAGTACGTTGGTGCAATTGGAATAAAAACCTAAGTGCTAGGACCTGGTTAATGGTTTGTGTTAGTTAATTATCTCTAACCTCGATTATAGAGGGTAAAATTCTAAGTTACATGCAATTTCTAGGTTGCTGCACGTATTGGTTGGCATTTTGAGTGTTCATGCATTCAAATGTTGAGCATTAAATTATATTGTTTGTGTGGCACGGCAGAGGGATTAACTCACTGAGCATAAACTTATATCCCCAATAGATTTCTTTTGTTGTAGGACCACTTCTTTGTTCATTTGGGTTGAGGAATGCCCGAGTTGAGTCTCACACCAAGATAAGATTATGTGTTTATAAAGTGAAGAGGAAATTTTGTAATAGCGACTTGTAGATATGCCAATTTTAACATAAAAGTACCATATGCCAGCTTTTGGGACTCCGGAATTCTAAAAGCCTCAAAACTTCTTTTAATTTAAGCCAGCCTATTATCAGCCAGGGCTGGTTTACCCATTTCACCTTCAGAGTACCAATTTGCCTTTATAAACTCAAGAAGCTTGTTTACATCTTGAGGTCATACAGCTCTTTGTTTAGCTTCCTGAAGTCTCTTGTTACTCGCATTACCACCAGTAACAAGATATTGAATCAATGTTCTTTGTTGTCTAATCATTGTATGCATACTAGCAAGCAACTGTACAATGGGAATAGTTTCTTGTGGTCGTGGGGGTATATCTTACCTAGGTTGCTCCCTTGGTGGTAATGGAGCTTATAGTGGAGGGTCTTGATTTCCCTCAGACCTTCCATCCATTTTCTTATTCCTACAAATATTTCATAAATTACTGCATTCCTATGACTTATATTTGTGTGAAATAATAATGATAGCATTCGAGTCAACATACATAATATGGATAACTTCCACTATTCTCTTGATAATTGCTTTGCATATTCTCATTTGCTTACAACTCTAGAAAGCAAAATTTACAACTCAATAGACTTTTGATTACATACATAATATTTACAACTTGAGTACATCACTATTTACATCAACTTGTACTGACTCAATATTTACAATTGTACATTATAAAAGATTTACTTTATTGATCGCTATGATACATTTGATTTGATTACATAGATTATTTACAACACGTATATATGATCTCAAAAGCTATAAAATACATCAAAAGATCAAAATATATATCAAGTTCACTAAAAAAATGCTACGAGATCATCCTTGAGGATCTAACAAAACAAAGTTAGCCATCCAAAACTACTCATCATCAAAACTATTTGTTGCAGTCACTTAGTTAAAAGGAATCCACTCCATATGCCTACCTACTATATTATCTTCCTCTCCACTTGTAGATTTAGAGCTTATTGATATTAACTCTGGACTATCAGGAATTGTAATTACTTCATATACTTTATCATTATCAAACTCATCAGCATTGTCATTAACTATTACCTTATGCTCTACATTCTCATCTTGTACATGATCTAATAGGGATTACAGACCGGTTACGTGCTCCCAAGCTCGAAGACTTGCTCATATGGTTTACTGAGCTATTCGATGGGGCTTAAACTTAGAAGAGCAATGTATTCCCCAGTTTGACTTGCTGAATTACTTTACTCTCTACCTTATCCAAGAGACTGCCAAGGCGACCAACCTATTGTTGAGCCTACCCTTCCGCAATACATCGGTCTAAGGTCAAGTACCAAACCTACATACTACTGACCTTATGTTTGGTCGAGGTCAAGCTAACCTTGAGTTAGAGCTGACCATCCGAAGCTAACCTGATAATAAGCTACCTCTTGAACCAACCTTTTCTTAGCTCGGAACATTCGATTTGTTGAGCTGTTGAACTACCGACCTTGACCTAATCTACTCATAACCTGCTCTGTTAGACAAACAGCAACATTAGCACCACAAAATGGGCAGTTAACATGTGCCCCATTTTTTCTGACATCTGTACTATTTATTCTGTACCTAAATATCCCTTTTTGTTCAATTACAACTTTTCCCTTGTAATTTATGCCTCTTTCCTTTTTTAGTAGGAATCCTTTTTGTAATTTGTACATACCTAAGATTTTCCTTAATTGGGTCGTATAAACACTTGTAAATTATAATAGCCGCAAAGAGAATACCATTTTTTGATATTTCAAACATACTCTTGTGAGTTAAGTGTCTTTTACTTACTTTTGTTTACTCTTATTTGATTCATTGTGAGTGTGGATTAGTAGTGAGTGCCCTCTAACCACACTTGTGCATAATATCAAGTGTGGCCTGAGCTCATATGAGGCACTAGTACATTATATCCGGTGTCGATGTACGAGAACCCCTACTTAAACCTTCAATTCTCATTTATCTTTTAGACCATCTTGTGATTTGGACCTACCCCCTTGGTTCATGCTATATTGGACGTCGTGTATTCATCTATGTTGTGCCCCGTATTAGGATTTACCTCTGACTGCTCACGTATGCCATTATCCACCACCTTATTCACCTTAGCACTAGCTATGGCTTGCATTACTAGAGCATGCATGTACACATTAGATTCACCTTCAATATCCACTTTGTGCTCATCTTCCTTAGGTTCTTCTTCTTCTGGATCCTCTTTTTCTAGATTCTCTTCCACATTAGCCTCATCTAACCAATGATTACTCTATATGTCTGACTAAACTTCACCTTAGGGTTCTGTAGGTTGTTGTTGGTTTTCTTGTGGTGGTTTAGGTATTATAGTTTCAAGGTGTGGTTCATTTGGTGCTAAAGGTATCTCTATACCTACTATAGTTGGTTAAAAAAAAAATGGAAACCAATAAATGACTCTTAGAGGATAATGCCTAGGAATATATGGTACTCTAGCAGGAATATGAGTGATATTAGCAGGATAAGGCCTCCCTTCCTCTAATCATGCAGGAAAGTGTCTTAATGGCATCATTAAAGCTAAGATTCCTTCCTTATCCAACCATCTTTGCTCAAAAGCTTCTATCATAGTATACCTATTTTGTGAGGTCCTAAATTAGTCTCCATTAATGCTTACAAATCTTGCTAAGTATAGCACATTCCATCAATAAACTTATCAATGATTTCAATAGCATTCTAAACACGTCCCAATCGACCATTTTTAACAACAATCGCTACATCTTAACTTGGTACTTAATAAGAGACTCTTCTCTATTCCATTTAAACCGTAACCAACAGACTATTAATTCACCCTTATGACCTTGTAGTAAGATTTAAGATCAATTAGCATTTAACACACTAAATATTATAATTACTTTTACTTTATAATTCACAATACAATCTTTTATTACCTAATTAATAGTACATACTTTTATTATGTTCTTATGATATCTACTTCTTTTAATTATGATGCTTTAAAGTGAGTTCATTAAAACCACGCTCTGATATCAACCAAGAACTGTTATGCCCTGAAGTGGTATAGTTGCAATAGTTTTACTGTGTAAACTAACCTAAGATAGTAGCTGACCTTACATCCATTATTGTAGATGTGATTTATACAAGCCTCTATGATTACCTACTTTGAAGAAAATAGTTCATACAAATATACTAGTAAAATCCATACAAAGATTTAAAACATATTTAAATATATATATATATATATATATATTGACTTTGATATCCCATGAGATATTTACACATCATAGTAGTTTAAGATAAGTAAAATTTACACGATTAAAATCACACAGCTAAGAGTTATTAATAAAACTCTCAAAAGTTCTGTTGTTGTTTTAGTTTGTTCCTCACTCCCCAAAATCTTCAAAAGGAACTAACCCTTAGGTAATTATAATGCAGCATTTTGGTTGACACCTACAAGAAGATCTATAGAGGTGTGAGCAACCAACACATTAGTAGCTAGGGATAGAGACATAAGATTGTACAATAATTACAAGCAAGCTTATTAAGTAATTAATAAAATGCAATGTAGCAAACAAATGTCATCACATAACGTTGTTCAGACCATTGTGAAATTAGAGAAATTTCACCTGCTCTAATTTGAGTTTGAGGAGTTTTAGTATAAATGTAATAGCTTAAGATCAAACCTAAGTTTATGTAATGGAGATATCCCTCTTCCTAGGACTATCCTTTGAAGTATAACCTTCATCTTTACTGTGACCTCTTCTCCTGTTACTTAGTTCTACTAAGGATGAAAAATGGACCATTATGCTACAACGCTATCCCTTTTGAAGGTGTTAGTATTTAGTTAGAGAATATTAATCGACCCCTAATAGGTTACAATGCATGATTGATTATAGTTTTAGGTCAAGTCGAATAGAGTCCATTTCTAAGGTGAGCAAACGAGTCCATACAGTACAAACAATTTCAAACCATAACGGCAAGCTAATAAATTCAATCAATTTCAGACACACGTGAGTAAGCTACTTATAAACACAATCCCAAGTCTCTACGTACTATAAAATAGTACCCCAAAACACAGTAATGTATTGAACCCAAACTTACTTGAAGTCTTTGACTTACTTACTAAGGTATGATGTGGGTCATAGTACGTCGCTCATTCATATAATATAAATATCATTTTAGTATTTATATACTTATTACATATAAGCGTCGAATTGTTATTTTTAGTTTAAGATCATAAGTTTACTTAGTTGTTTAGAATTTATGTTGCTTATAATCACGCTCATCCTAACTAGTTTCTAATTCAACTTTTGAATCAGTTCCCGAATTAGGCTTATGGATACCTAATTTTTGCCACCCTCCCTTTCATTTTTTAGTTTAGGTTATAGGGTCCTAAATGCAAAAGATAGGAAATTTAAAAAAAAATAAAAATACAAAAAGATGGAAAATTTCGGAAAAGTACATAAAAAATTTTGAAAAGTCACAAAATTGAAAAAAAAAAATATTTTAGAAAATAACATTTTGTTAGAGTAGATTTTTTATTTTAAATTAGGTTTAGAAGTTGGGCTGTTGAACTTGGGCTTACATTTAAATGTAGCCCAGGCTGACTGAGTCCATATGTGCAACTTAATTGCACATATGGACATGGCATACACCAACAGCTTGACAGTTAAGTATATGGACATAGTATTAGCATTGAGCATAAGGTCTTGGGTTCAAAACTTAGCAAAGGTAGGGAGGCATTTTTCTTATTTTTTGGTTTTTAATCACATCAGGGACTGCTACATATCAGGAACTGATTACGTTACGTGTCCTGATACGTGGGATCCTCGGATTTGATGGCCCCGCTGATGTGGCACCACATGGTACATCGGGGTTGGCTGGCACTTTTCTCTTCGTTTTCCTCTCTTTCCCTCTCCTTCTTTCATTTTTCTAGATTTCCAGCACTTTCCTCTTCGAACCGCCCATTTTAGTATGATTTTTGGACTCTTGTTGCAATTTTGCCAAATTAATGGCGAAATTGCAAACTAGACATAGCCTACTATGAATCAGTATAGAAAACACATCTAAGTTCGGTCAATTATACATTCAAATCGAGCTTCAAAGATTGGGAAAAAACTGAAAATTCAGCTATTCCCATTAACTTCGATCCAAGCTTTCCTTTGTTGCTGGGTTGAAATTCAAGTATAAATAAGGGCTTAGGGACATTAATGAATACGGATAACCAACAGAATTAACTCCCACACTCTCTCTATCCATTCCCGATCACTTCCTCTCTTTACTAATCTCTCTCTTCTCGGGTTTCTCTTTCTAACGAACTCCAAGATCGACCACCACCACGGTTGTGAGCCCCACTCTACAACTCCTGAAAGCAACCACCTTCGACTGTTGCTATAGCCCCTAGCTACTCAACCATACCTCTACCCTTAAACCCTAACCACCAAAGCTTACCCCCCTTGAACTACCACCTTTAGTCACCTTTGGCCTAAACTACTGAACTCCTCATACTCCAAAACCGCTGCCCCAATCGACCATTCACGACCAGTAACTCCCTCCAATGCCACCCGAGCTCTAACACCAACCATTACCTTTGACAACCCTTTCAACCACCACCAAACGCTAAGGCATCAAACCTATCCCCCTTAAACTTAATTAGAAAATCATGAAAATCCCTTTTCCCAGTCAATTTGGAGCTCCAATTGATTGGAACCACCTCTGCTGACGTTGCTGCTGTGGAAGCCTGACTCGAATCCGGTGGAGCTAACCTGACCCAACTCGATTTGACCCTGGCATTCGAATCCGTATAAAGTCTTTTTTTTTATATATTTTATTTGTTGTTTTTTTAAATGTAATAGAAAATAATAATAATAGAAAGGAAAGAGAAAAAGAAGAGAAGAAAAGAAAAAAAAAAGGTAAAAGAGAAGAAGAAAAAAGAGTAATTTGGTTTTATTTTATTTTATTAGTTTAAATAATTAAGATATATTAAGTAATAAGTAATAAGTGATAAATAAAATAAGTAATACAATAAAAAAATAAAAAAAAAGATTATTATTTCTTTTTGTCACTTAGAAAAATTGATTTTCTAAAAATAAATGAAAATAAATAGACTTCTTTCCAAATTAGGACCATTTTAGAGTTTCCAAGAATTTAAAAAACCAATTAAGACGTTTTTTAGGAATTTCCTTCGACAAATCAAAACTGAATAAAACATGAACTCGATTGTTTTTAAATTAAAACAAAACGAATCTACTAAAGTTTTACAAAAAAGAACTATGTACGTCTGATCTCGAATAGTAGGTATATCGGTACTTACGGGGCGATGATAAAAATGAAGAAAACCTAATTTTCCCTTTGTTAGATTATTTCATTTGTCCAATTATAATAGTTAAATTGAGTATTAAACGGGTAAGGGTTTCATACTGGTCGGCTTAGAGAGGACCTAATTTTATAAAGAGAACTAGGAGGGTGAAAAACCAGGCTCGATAACTTGGCAACTCCATTGGGGATGACAAGAAGGTTAGCCATTCGGTTTTTCAAAATTAAAATTAATCTCTAAAATCACCTTAAATGTAATTTATTTACTTGTCTTATATTATAAATTGTACTAATATCATTTGCAAGTTTTGCTTTTTGGGGTGAAGGATTTATTTTGCTGCATCATGAATGCATGATAGATATGGTCAAACTTGGGCCGTCATAAGACCTTAGGACGGGGAGCTATTATGTAAAGTCTCGGGTATAGTCGGACAACTACCATTTGGGCTAGATTAGGTTACCCCACTTAAACTTTGATGTGACCAAGGAACCGTTTCTTCATAAACGTGTGAGGTCACAGAGTTTAAGTGTCATTAGAACCCACTTGTCTTACATTACATTTCATAGGGTCAACGAATAAATAACAAAGTGACAATGTTACATAAAAAAGGGAAAAAAATGATAATGATCTGGAGTTTTTCCCTGTATTCTTCCTAAAATTGATGTACATAGGAGGTCTTATATATTTTCTCTTCTTGTAATTAGTCTTTCCTTGTAATTTATGCTTTTTTTGTAATGTTTCAGAAATGACCAACTCATCCAATGCCAGGGTTCTCGCCAAAGAGATTCATGTCTACAAGCCTACAAATCCAAAGCTCATACTCAGCTAGTGGTTTCAGACCTTCAACCCGAGAGAGCAACAGTTCATTACCAGCAAAATTGGACCCATACTTTCACTAGCCAAAGTGAAGGTTAACATCATGCTAGTAAGGGCCTTAGTCCATTTTTAGGAGCCCAAAGAAGTGGCTTTTCAATTTGGACCACATGTAATCAGCCTAACTTTAGAGGAGTACACCGAACTACTCCAAGCTCTTCCTTTGGATGAAATATACGTCCCAGAACTCAGCTTCGGCCCAACATATATCTTCTCAAAATTCTTAGGGATCCGTAAGATTGAGATAAATGAGGCCTTAGACAACTGCAACAAATACGCCATCAAGATATAGGATTTATTCCATTGGTTCTAGAATGAGCCTAACTCCAACAAACAAGCATTGTTTCTTGGGAATTGGAGAGAAAACCGAATCAAAGCCTATGTGCTAGCTTTTTTCGCCACTATCTTATTTCCAAGTAGGTCTCTTCTTATATACTTTAGGGTAATAGAGTTAGTGGCTCAATTCTGGGAAGGTAAGTCTTACATTCTTGCCCTACTTGTTGAGTAGATAAGGAATCTTAATTTCCTTAAGAAAAGGGGCTGCAGAGATCTCAGGTCATGCATGGAACTATTAATGGTGTGGTTTGTCAGTCACATTAAATGCTTTGGGTTGGATTTAATAACGGGAGCATTCACGAATAAGATTGACCTTATTGATTCTTTCGTCAATAAGATCAAATTACTAGAAGATATCCCTACCCTTCTCTAGATAGAGGTTCTACGAGATTTCCAAGTAGAAGACATGTTGTGGACTACCAGGTGGAGCAATTACATTAGGATCATAATGATCTGCAAGAATTACCATGCTGTGCCATTAATCGAGATGAGTTGGTGTACAGGCTACTATCCAAGCAACATGGTAAGACAGTTTGGAGGAATCTAGGACATAGTTCACAAACCTTCATTGGAACCATTCACTCTTAATCTTGAAGAGCCTCACTCTACAGAAAAGGCATCCAAACTTCACAAGATCAAAGCTTGGTGGGACACCCAGACCGTAAGCCCAAACATTGGTTTGAGTGAGTTCATAGGAGAAGTGGACAAACATCAAGTTACCAAAGAGTATTTATACAATCAACTTCACAAGGTAGGCGCAATGCGATATCGGGCACTAGAAGTCCTTCAAATCTCCCTTGTATACCCTAACTCTGAAATGGTGACCTATATGGACCAAATGAAAGCACCTATGGAGATCCTCCATAATGAGAAAGACAAATGGGCAAACCTATGCTAAGAATTTAGACAAAGGTCTTATGCTTTGGAACACCGGCTGAAGATGGCCTAGAAGAAAATTCAAGAGTTTGAAGAAGCGGCTAAGCATGACCAAAATAAGAAGAAAATGTTATCTGACCCACAGAAAAAAAGAAAATTAGTATAGATGAATTTGTACCTTTTACTTTCTTTCATATAATAAGACTCCAAGAATCCAAAAATAATAAATAATTTCCATTTTGTTAATCATTTGTCAATCCTTTCCTTTTCATCCATGTGATTAGCTTACATTTCATTCATTTGCATTCTTTTACAAAATATTTGTATGCTAACTTGTTGAGAAGTGGTTTTTACCTAAGTCACTAAGATAGCTCCTAAATGTCAAACTTTCTAGAGAAGCCCCATCAAAACTCGTTTTCAAACCAGAACAGCTAACCAAGGAAACAACAACAATAATGGCAATACCAACCTTGAGGTTATTGACTCTACGGAGTTGAGATTCCAATTGTTGGAACAAATAATGGGAAAGATGGCAGATTAACTGAGCTTTCTTGCTGATAGCATCTCTCTGCTTAGGTCTATGGCCCCATCAAATGAAGAGCACTCCAAAGTCTAATATAAAAAGAATATTGAGGCCCTACCCCTTGAAATTGAAGAATCTTACCCTAAAGGCAATCTTTGAATCCTTTGAAATTGAAGGGGTATCCAAAGGCCAATCCAACCTTTGAGTCGAATACTTACTCATTCTTGATTAACCTGAAGCCTGAAGCTGACTAGGATAGATTGAAGGAGCTCAAGGAGCAGTTAACTCAATAGATTACCGAAAAAATGAAAACGCTCGAAGGGTATGATGGATTCGAGTACACTGGAATAAAAAACTTCTCTACTTATGATTATAGAATCTTCCTAGAAAAATTTAAAATACTTGACTTTGAAAAATACAACGGGACTGGATGCCCTAAGTTATACACCCACCTGTATATACGTAAGATGGGCAAGTATGCATAGTATGATCAACTAATGGTCCAGACCTTTTAGGACAGCTTGACAGTCCCTGCCTTAACCTGGTATGCATAGTTGAACTTAAATCAGGTGAATACATGGGAGAAGCTGGCCAGAGCGTTCTATGAGCAATATAGATTTAATGTTGAAGTGGTACCAACAATGATGGATTTGGTTGCCCCAAGGAAAAGGCACAATGAATCCTATAAAGAATATGCTCAAAGGTGGAGGTCCTTAGCTGCAAGGGTACCTACCCTTGTGATTGAAAAAGAGCTGATAGCAACTTTCATTAATACTCTTGAGAGGTCTTACTTTGCTCACCTGATTGGACAAGCCTCTTCTAGCTTTGCAGAATTAGTGGTAATAGGGTATTGAATTGAGAGTGTTGTTTCTTCTGGCAAGCTGCAAGAAACAGTAAATAGAAAACCACCTTCTGCTAAACCCACCACCAGTAAGCCTAGAGAAGCTATTGTCAGCATGGTCAACTCGAATGTAAGACTTAACTCCTAAGTTTCTTTTAAGATGAATCCCCCACCAACTTAACCACAGTATAGAAGCCAACCACAGGATAGTAGAGCCCCGAGATAGTTCACCAGAATACCTGTTCTACTTAGTCAGGTGGTCGAGAAGTTAAGAAGAGATAATCTGCTCCATTTTTAGGCTCCCAGTGAAAGATACAGGCTGAAGTTCTTTGATCCTAATGCAAGATGTTAGTATCTTTTAGGGCAACTGGACCATTCAACTGATTCGTACTGGAGGTTGAAAAACAAAATCTAAGATTTGATTGATGAAGGTATAGGACAACTGGATTTTGTAGAGGCTCCTACCCCAAACATCGACAACAACCCACTGCCTAACATGGACCAATCATCAATATGATATCTGACCACTCGGAGTCTGCCATCAACATAATCGATTGAAACTAAGAACCAAAGGTTTATAGGTTCTACAAAAAAGAGGTCCTACAAACTAAAAGGTACACATTCTACGAACCTATGGCCCCCAAAAATTATAAAGCTGCTCCCTTTAACTACCAGGCAATAAACCAAGGGCAATTAGGCTCCCCTCAATTGCCAAGCAATAAACCAGGGGCAATTAGGCTCGATTCTAGGGGGGTTCACTCGCTTTAGCAGAACCTATGATATGAGGGAAAACCTAAAAAAGAAGGGCGTACTGGAAATGGTAAACACCGAACAAGCTGAACATAAAGAAGGATTAATTGCCTTCACCAAGATGATCAAGTCTAGTGAGTATAAAAAATGGACCAACTCACTAAGACTCCGATACAAATATCCCTCATGAGTCTGTTGATGGCATTAGACCTATATCAAGAAGCCTTATTCAGAACACTAAGGGATGTCAAGGTCCCTCATGAAATCCTGGCTGAAAGGATCGACTTTATCACTAATCAAATCCTCACCATAGATTAAATCTCCTTCTCCACTGAGAAATTGGGTAAAGAAGGTTCCCAGCATACAAAGCCTCTGTTCATAATAGTGAGGATAAATAACATCATCACAATAAGAGTCCTCATCGACAATGGGTCATCTCTTAGTGTTTGTCCTTTGGTTACCCTCGATCTATTGGGCATCGATACAACTGCTGTCAAACCTAGTTTAACAACGGTAAGAGCTTTTGACGGATCTAGGTGAGAGATAATAGGGGAGGTTGACTTACCAGTTGATATTGGCCCAGAGACGTTCAATATCCCATTCAAGGTTTTGGACATTCCAAAGACCTTCAATTTGTTATTGAGAAGGCCTTAGATACATACCATCAACTCTTCACTAGAAAGTTAAGTTCATCTCCAATGGCTAGGTCATCATAATTCTAGGTGACTAAGATTATGAAATCTATAAAGAAACGGCCATACCCTATATTGGTATAGAAGAACAAGAGGACTTTAGACTCCAAATGTTTAATGAGGTATGCATGATCACCAATTAGCAAAAGGAAGAGAGGCTGAAATTCCAAGAAGGCCAGTTTGGGACCTATAGGTTAGGATACATTCCAACTCCGATGGAAGAATTGCAAAGAATGTAGGCTAGGGGTAGAAAGGGTGACAGGTTGTATCACGCTCCAATGACTTTCCGTCCATTGTTAGAAACTTTCATCAGGGCCGAAGCCCAAAACTCAAAGCTTACTAAATAAGGCACTTTTAGCAAAAATGAAGGGGCTATCCTATTCAAGAAATCCCATCACTTGAATAATTGGTTCTCTATTGTTGTGAATAACACTAAGTCTTCCTTAGGGTAAAGGATGAATCATGATCCAGTATTTTATAGAATTTTGTAATTAATTTCCTCTGTTCTCCAAATACTTGTACTCAGAAGAGAGTTCCCTAAAATAAAATCATCTTCCTTTCTCTTTACTCCTGCCTTACTTACACTCTTCCTTTTGCACACTTTTCTTTTTCTCTAGATGCCACGATCTGAACAAAGGCCATGTATATCTTGTGCAGATAGGTGATGAAAATATTATTATCACTTTCGGCCTTACTGGGTTAGTTGTCGGGAGTGATGTCAATCACCATAATGACGTGCAAGAAAGTTGGCAAAAACATGAAATGAGTAGAATTTCCATTGAAGAGCCAACAGAGATAATTAATGTCAGTACCAACAAAAACCTTAAGGTATTGAAGATTGGGGGAAATTTGGGAGAAAAGCAAAAGATAGAGATGACCACATTACTATCTGAATATCAAGACATATTCGCATGTCTTATGACGACATGCTCGGATTAGACCCATCGATAGTGGTCCATCACTTACCTACACAAGAGGATATCAAGCCTAAGAAACAAAAGTTGAGAAGGTTTCGACCAAATATCTTGTTGAAAATCAAAGAAGAAGTCAGAAAACTATTAAAAGTCGGCTTCATTGAGGTGTTTGATTATCCCGAGTGGGTAGCCAACATAGTACTAGTTATGAAGAAGAGTGGAAAAGTTAGAGTGTGCATGGACTTTCCAGACCTTAATCAAGCAATCCCTAAAGATAATTTTCCTTTGCCTCATATTGATATATTAGTCAATAACACAGATGGAAACCGCATTTTCTCTTTCATGGATGGATTTTCCGGGTATAACCAAATCTGAATGGGTGAAGAAGATAAAGCCAAGACAACGTTCATTACGACTTTGGGAAACTTACCAAAGGCCATGGTAGCAATATTTCATGACATGATGCACAAAGAAGTTAAAGTACATGTCGATGATATGATTGCCAAGTCTAAAGAAGGGGAAAATCATGTCGAAAACCTAAAGAGATTGTTTGATACGTTGATAAAATTCCAACTAAAACTCAACCCAGAGAAGTGTACTTTCGCGGTGACTTCAAGAAAATTATTGGGTTTCATAATTAGCCAAGGGGGCATTGAAGTGGACCTTGGTAAAGTTAAGGTGATAGTTGACTTGCCCCTACCATGCACGCTCAAAGAAATCAGAGGTTTACTGGATTGTTTAAATTATATAGCCTGGTTCATATCCCAACTTACAAACAAGTGTCATCCTTTATTTAAGTTGTTAAAAAAGAATGCTAAGATCAACTAGGACGAGGAGTGTGAGCAGGCCTTTACAGTAATCAAAGAATACCTCATGAACCCTCCAATTCTGGTAGCTTCGAAACTCGAGAAACCTTTATTCTTATACTTAACAATATTACCAAAGTCCATGAGGTGCATGCTTGGCTAGAAAGATGTGGAAGGGAACGAATGGGTTGTATACTATTTGAGCAAGAAATTCACCGAAGGGGAGTAGAGATATTAAGAAATTGAAAGAACCTACTATCCTTTGGTTTGGTTAATGCATCGGCTCAGACAATACATACTCTACTACCAGGTTGAATTATTGACTCAATACGATCCCTTAAAGTACTTGGTGGACAAACCGACCCTAATTGGCAAAATCTCAAAGTGGTAAATGTTGTTATCAGAGTTCGACATTGCATACATGAATTGGAATTTGGTCAAAGGGTAAGCTTTGGTGGATCAATTAGCAGAAAATCCCTCTAATAGCACTCCCCAAGAAGTACAAGTTAATTTCCTCGATGAGGGTGTCTTGATAGTTGAAGGAAACTTTGATAAAGGAGAAGATGAAAAGCCATCAAAATGGAAAATGTTCTTTGATGGTGCAGCCAACGTGTCTGAGTGTGGAGTTGGGGCAATACTAATATCCCTTAAAGGTACTCAATATCTTGTGGCCATAAGGCTTGTTTTCCCGTACATTGATAATATTGCTAAGTATGAAGCATGCATCATGGGACTCAAGATGGCTCTAGAAAAAGACATTCAAGAATTAGAAGTGTATAGGGACTCCTCACTCATTATTGGCTAAGCCCGAGGAGAGTACAAAACTAAAGATCATAAGCTGGTACCTTATGACAGGCATTTGATGGAATTAACAGAAAATTTCAAAGAAGTCACCTTCAATCATGTACCAAGGACTCATAATCAATTTGCTGATGCCTTAGCTACACTAGCATCTATGATTCAGATATCTAGTAGAGTCGAGATTCAGCCCCTTACTATTGAAATTGAAAAGAAGCCTACCTTCTGCCTAACAATTGAGGGTATGAACAACAAAAAATTGTGGTATCATGATGTTAAGACATTCTTATAATAAGGTGCATACCCTGAAGAGGCCAGGAAAAAAAGGCAGAAAGATGATTAGGAGATTAGCCACTCGATTCTTAGTAAGCGAGTCCACCTTATGCCGACGCTCATTTAACGGTACATTCTTAAGGTGTATGGATGACAAAGAGGTCGAGAAGTTAATGAAAGACGTACATGAAGGAGTATGCGACCCTTACATAAATGGATACATGTTAGCAAAGAAAATCATGAGGCTAGGGTATTATCGGTCAATAATGGAAGGTGATTGCATCAAACATGTTAGGCATTGTCACCTATGCTAAGTTTATGCAAATAAGATAAATGCCCCTCCTCAGGAACTATATACCCTTTTAGCACCATGGCCTTTTTCAATGTAGGGCATAGATATCATCAGCCCTATCACTCCAAAAGCATCCAATGGACATTACTTCATATTAGTTGCCATCAACTACTTCAGCAAATGGGTAAAGGCTTCGTCTTACTCGAATGTTACTAAAGGGGTTATAATTAAGTTCATCAAGAGAGACATCTTAGCTCGGTACGAGACTCTTGAAACAGTCATCACTGATAATGGTACCAATCTCAACAACAAGCTTATGATAGAATTATGCCGGCAGTTCCGAATCAATCACAAGAACTTTACTCCTTGTTGACCCCAAATGAATGGAGCCATCGAAGCCACAAATAAAAACCTCAAAAGAATCATTGAAAAAATGACTGTCACATATAAGGACTAGCATGAGATGTTACCCTTCACACTTATGGCTTATTGGACTTCCATCAGAACGTTGATTGGGGCAACACCATACTCTTTAGTATACGACATTGAAGCAATGTTACCAGTAGAGGTTAAGATCCCATCACTCAGGGTACTATCAAAAACTCATTTGGACGAAGCCGATTGGGTAAAGAAACGCATTGAATAGCTAAATCTGATTGATGAAAGGAGATTGATGGCCTTGTGTCATAATTAATGTTATTAGCAAAGAATGGCTCAGGCCTTTAACAAAAGGGTACGACCTCGTAACCTCAAAGAAGTAGATTTGGTGTTAAGAAAAGCTTCCCTAGAGGGAAATTGGCCCCCAATTATGGGGGTCCTTATGTCGTGAAGTGAGTATTATCAAGAAGAGCTTTGATTTTGTCCTGAATGGATGGTCTAGCTTTGAGAGACCCTGTAAATGCCGACGTTGTAAACTTGTACTATCCATAAGAAGTTAATGGGAATTTTGCTCAAAATGCAAAGATGCCAGTCATTTTGAACATCATTGTGGCCTAATTTTCATTATCTATAACAAATTTGGTATCTTGGGCTATTGTCATCGTTGGAATAATCACCTTCTCCATTGAAAGGTCTAATTCCATTTACCCCATTTGATCGAACCCATGCACTGCAAACACAAGAGAAGTTAAGGAATGAGAAGTTAACAAAATTCTTTAAAATACTTTATTATGGATTGATCCCCCTCAATGGGGAGTTTTATTGTCTGTTTTTCAGAGGAATGCAAAACTCAAGTAGGCAATCACAATAGATGGGAACGAGGCTTTTAGGTTCATAAAAGTTCCGAAGAAACAAAAACAGTAGGTGGTTTTTCCTACATCGGGCTAATTTCCATTACTTCTCTAAAAAAGAACCAGCAAAGTCATGAAAGTTGTATGATAAGAACATCCGGGTTGATAACAAGGGACTAAAACAAGAGTCAGTAATTTTTTGATGGGGGCTTTTCAAAAAGGTTTGATGGATTGGGTGCTATCGACAAACACTGGGTAAGTATTTCCACACAGTGTTAGCACACCAATTTTTTCTTGCATTTAGACTAATTTTTACTCCCAACAATCTTTTTAACCACCCCATAAGGTATTTACTTTCTGCATTTAGTATTTGGCCAACCTACGAAGATACGATCCTAGCTCGATTCATCCTTCCAATCCATAGGGTCCCTTTATTCACTAAATTTCTTTCAAGCAAGCCCTTTTCTTCACCAAGTTCTGTAGGGCACTTCCTTTCACCAAGATTCTCTTAGCCGGCTTGTAAAGCAATTACCTTCATCATCTTCTTAACTAACCTTTGAGGCATTGTCCCATTCTTCTCTTAGGGTTCAAGTAAACTCTTAGAACGCTAACATCTTTCATTCTTCTTAAGGTCTTAGCTAGCTTTAGGAATGCTTTGCCTACCTTAGTTAGTCAGCTTATTAGGGCATGACCAAGTTTGCTCATTTTTCTTAGGGTCTTAGCCAACTTTAGGAGCGCTTTGGCTAACTTGGTTAGTCAACTCATTAGGGCACAACTAAGGTTGCTTATTCTCCTTAGGGTCTTAGTTAGCTTTACGAATGCTTTGCCCACCTTAGTTAGTCATCTTATTAGGGCATGACCAAGTTTGCTCATTCTCCTTAGGGTCTTAACCAGCTTTAGGAGCAGTTTACCTACCTTATGGAGCGGTTTGCTTACCTTAGTTAGTCAGCTTATTAGGGCACGACTAAGTTTTCTCATTCTTCTTAAGGTCTTAGCCAGCTCTAGGAGTACTTTGCTCACCTTGGTTAATTAGCTTATTAGGGCACGACTAAATTTGTTAATTCTTCTGAGGGTCTTAGCCAGCTTTAGAAGCGCTTGCCCATTTTACCTCGATTCGTAAGAGCATCACCAGATTTCAATTCTTCTTTCAATCTTTTGGACAGCTCTTAGAGCGCCAACCTTCTCTTCTCCAAATCCCCAATGGATTGGACCTAGAATAGCTAGCTAGTTGTAGTACTTTAGTGCTTCTTAGAATAAAATCCACTCTTGGGCAAAAAATAATGTTTGTTTTATCTTTATGGCAAAAATTTGCTCAAACTTTACCATAAAGAGGGATAGCTATAGACACCTAATTTTTGCCATCCCTCCTTTTATTTTTCAGTTTAGGTTATAGGGTCCTAAATTAAAAAAGTTCAAAAAATGGAAAATTAAAGAAAAACCCCCTAAAATGAAGAAATTTAGAAAAATAGGAGTTTTAGGAAAACTTTGAAAAAAAAAATAGGAAAATAGGAAAAAATGCAAAAGATAGGAAATTTAAAAAGAAAAAAAATACAAAACAATGGAAACATTCGGAAAAGTACATAAAAATTTTTGAAAGGTCTAACTTATGCATCCGAATCCGTCTGAAGTCTTTTTTTTTTATATATATTTTATTTGTTGTTTTATTTTGTTTATTTGTTTTATTTAAATGTAATAGAAAATAATAATAATGGAAAGGAAAGAGAAAAAGAGAAGAAGAAAAAAGAGTCATTTGGTTTTATTTTATTAGTTTAAATAAGTAAGTTATAATAAGTAATAAGTAATAAGTGATCAATAAATTAAGTAATAAAATAAAAAATAAAAAAGTAAATAAAAAGATTATTATTTCTTTTATCACTTAGAAAAATTGATTTTTCTAAAAATAAATGAAAATAAATAGACCTCTTTCCAAATTAGGACCATTTTAGAGTTTTCAAAAATTTAAAAAACCAATTAAGAATTTTTTAGGAATTTCCTTTAACGAATCAAAATTGAATAAAACGTAAACTCTATTGTTTTCAAATTAAAATAAAATGAATTCAGTAAAGTTTTACAAAAAAGAACTATGTACGTTTGATCTCGAATAGTAGGTACGTAGATACTTACAGGGCAATAATAAAAATGAAGAAAACCTAATTTTCCTTTTTTTAGATTATTTCATTTGTCCAATTATAATAGTTAAATTGAGTTTCATCCTATGAAATAAAAAGGTTATGTTTTTTTTTTTAAGATTAAAGTTAATTTTGGAAAATTAATGGTACCCGCAAGGGTTTAAAAGTCCTAACCTCTGGATCCAGTTTCTCTGGTTTTCAAAAAGCCGTTTTATAATTTTTTTTTTTTAAAATCGATAGGTCGGTAGCCAAGTTATAATCAATTCACTTAGATTGTTATAACTTAACCCTTTTTCCGATTTCGTTGGGTGGCGATTCCAAATCTTTTCAAGTTGAAAAATGGTTTTCTTTAAACCTTAGTCGAGGGCTAGTATTAAATGGGTAAGGGTTTAATACTGGTCGGCTTAGAGAAGACCTAATTTTATAAAGAGAACCGGGAGGGTGAAAAACCAGGCTCGACAAGGCTTTAATTCATCTTTCGATTATAATTTTTATACGTAAATCCTAGGAACTTCTCTCAATCCACTTTAGGAAGTTCAATAGGTATACTACATCTCCTATTTAGCTTTAAATTAGTATTCCAGTTCATCCTACATACCTTGTTCCTAATTTAGCTTTTGAATTTGCTCCTAATATGAGAATACCTTATATTTTTACCATAATTCTCTAAATTTATTTTTCAAACTAGATTTGTAGTATATTGCTAAGGTCATAATCTTCTCAATTCAATCTAATACACTTCACCCACTTTATTACCATTTTCACATATTATTTAATTATCACATATAATACACATAATATACACATCTAACATTCTCAATACTACAAACACCATCCCTCAACATC
This sequence comes from Lumnitzera racemosa, assembly GCA_024138005.1. NCBI lineage: Eukaryota > Viridiplantae > Streptophyta > Magnoliopsida > Myrtales > Combretaceae > Lumnitzera > Lumnitzera racemosa. The sequence continues at coordinate 38,159,265 of JAMXBC010000012.1, read as the reverse complement.
ATTCAATATTTCAAGATGTCAAAATACACCATAAATTAGAGTTTACATTAATTTATTAATAAATCACTAACTAAACTCAAGAAATTTGTCTTTATTATGATTTTAAGGCCTAAAAATTAGATAAAAATTTGGAAAATGATTTTCAAATAAAAATTTTGAAATTTCATGAAAATTTAACATATATCTTAAATAGTACATAGATTTTTTTTTGGGTTTAAAACTACATAATTAAGGTGTTTGAAAACAAAAGCGAAAATCAGCTCGGATTTATTGATTTCTTAAGGGCCATATATTCTGGGACTTAATTTCATCAAAATAATATTTTTTTCCTTAAAACAAAAAAATAAAAATTCTAGAATTCCAACTTTCATAATTTTCCACTAACTTTGATATTTTTAGTAAATTAGACAAAATTGAACAACAATTGGAATCACTTAAAAAACCAACTTACAGCACCTCCAGCCACCCTATGGTTGTCGACCTAATGAGGTATGGTGGTCATTGTAGGGTAATGGTTTAGGTTGTTTCCCAAGTGTTGGTTTGACATGGGTTTCCTGTTTAAACCTTAATTGCACTTAATTTTTGTCTATTTTTTCTAAAATAACTACTCTCTCTCTCTCTGATCTCTCTAATTTTTGTTGGGATCCTAATTGATCAAAATGAATTTTAGATTTGTGTTTTTGAATTTATAGAGTGGTTTAGATAGTTTTCTTGAATTTTCTATTGCCATTTATTGCTTTTTCTTTTTGCTTTTTGCTACTTAGGTATCCTAATCTTTCTGAAATAGTACCAAATTTAATCCCGTGATTGCTATGCCTCATTTTTAGATTTTTCCACACATAACACATATTTTTCTCAATTTTTATTAATTTTATTTTATTTATTTAGTATTATTTTAAATATGATAGGTATTTTTAGTAATTTTGAGTATTTTCACCTACAGTAAATACATATATAGTACAAATAAATACCCTTAAATATTATTTAATTTATGTTACAATTTTTAGTGTACATAGATTTTATTTCTAGTGATTTGTAAATTATTAAAACTCATTTTATGTATTTTTGATAAATAATGAGTGATATACATATAACTTAATATTATAATATTCAATTATTCAATTACTTTATTTTCCTAAATCTAAACTCACAGGGTCATTTCTACTAAGATTTTTAACTCTATTGTAAAATTTGAGCTTAATCGAATAATTTAGTGATCGCCTTAAATTTTACGTATTGAATTTGGATTGTCCATTAGTAGGGCTCAATTCACGTGCATAAGCATAGCACATAGACCTCTTGTATTGGTAATTCTTAATATGAAATTAAATGTCTTATGGTAAAGATGTTTACAAATGCGTTTTATGCTTATGTTTTGTTTTGTTCTATCCACTCTTATTTAGCTCTTAGAGAGCTAAGGGGATACTTATATATCCTTAAGTCAAGAAGAAATTTCAGTGGACATTACCATTAGCTGGGGGAACACTTTTGAGAGTGCATAAGATAGAGTTAGCTACTTTTGAAAAGAAGCCTTACTGTATTTGATTGTTGTCCCAAGAAGATTGTGTGCATATGTCATTAAAAAATAATAAAAACCTACTGTCTTTTAAGTTTAGTTATGTTTAAGGTTGTACTCTTTTATTTAATTAGGTATAAGGTCGAACATTGTTGTAATAATCTTTTATTATAAATAGTATCTTTGTTGAATGTAAACAGGTATTCCTATGTGATAGTACATATTGTGTGTAAGCCCTTAAAATTTTGTTTAGGATCACTGAGCCTATATTTAAGGCCTTTAGGAAAAAGTTATTTAATTGAACCCAAACTTTACAACTAAATAGAAAAGTTAGTTGAAGTGACTCAATAAAGTTAGATTTTGAAAATAACGACCTAAAATCCCAATTTTGGCCATAGAAGTATGATTATTTAATATAGTACCAAATTGTTAGGAGCCTCTAAAATTAAGCTCGGATTGCGATGAAAATTTAGAGATAAGTTAATTAAGTTATAAAATAAGATAATATAGTATAATTTACTATAAGAATATATGTATATTTTGATGAGTATATCTGGTATAAATAATAATTATATCCTTAAATTACCTTGAAATCACTTAATTATAAATAATATGTGTTGAATTCATAAAAAAAAAAGGTAAGAAATATATCTTAAAAATAGAAGATATGTTAGAAACATAATTATACGAGTATAGTTATATACTATACGTGATATATACATAAGGTATATAATCATATATTAAAAAATAACTAAATATTAACATAATATATATATATAATAATGATATTTAATCAAAATATCCCTTAAAGCTTATCAAAATGGCTTAAACACGCTAGAAAATTTTTGGACATGATTGGAAATCACTGTGGCAAATTGTAGGAGTCAAATTTTTGCTGAACCAAAAGTAAAAGCATAAGGTTAGGATACATCCACTTTAGATAATATCAAATGACTCCAGATATACTAGGTTTAGCACTTTAGAATTTAGATCAACAAAAGAAAAAAAATCATGGGAAAAATAGAAAAAAATAGGAAAAACAGAGCAATCACCAAGTTAGACTAGTACCTAAGGCAAACCGTGATTTGCTATGAAGCCACTCCAGCACCACCATAGAGGACCCTTAGCATCTGGCCCTTCCGATAAACCCCCATCACCTTATGGCTATCGGAACACTCAAGAACAACTAGGTCAAATTTCTACTATTTTTTCAATAATTTTTTAAAAATAGTAATTCCACCTAGAAAAAGTAAAAAAAAAAAATTATATTTAGATAATTTCATACATGCTTTCGTGTGATATTTTTATTTTTGAAAAAATTGGAATATATAATATACTTGCTTAAGAAAGTCACTATTCATTCGAATTTTGACTTACAACATAAATATATCAAATGAAGTTATTTCTAGCTTAAAATTCTTGTGTGGGATATACATGATATATAGATAATTGCTCTGTAGCCTAATTTTTTATTTGAGTGTTTTTAATATTTATTGTATTTTTTGGTCTAAAAATAGTTTGAAATTGTGGTGAAAATGTGAAATAAATAGGATTTGTGAAATTAAATGTTGAAATTGACCTATATTGATTTTTAGTGAAGTATAATGATGCTGGGATATGTTGAAAATGATTTTGTGCAAAAGGAATCATATTTGGGTAATTAAGTGTAATTTAGGGGTAAAATTGTAATTTTGAATATATAGGCAATGAATTGAAAACTTGAAACCAAGTGATGACTGAATTCCTCACAATTTTAGGTGTCTATAGGAATTTTCAAGGAATTATTTGGTGACCTAAACTATTTATTTTGAATTTACGTAGTAAAATGTTTAATTTACAAATCGGGACGTATTTTTGGTAATAATAAGTTAAAATATGATAAATAGTTGAATAAAAACTATCTATATGTGTATGGGTTAGATTGGATAAAAAGTATATTTTTAATATATTTAATGATTTTTAATAACCGGGATATGTTATATATGTATTAGGGTTTGATAATACCCTTATTATAGAGTTATATTGACAAATTAGGTAAGATATAGTTTAATAACATAAAATACATATAATACGATAATATTCATTTAGATATGTATAACTGTGTTAAAAACTTGAATTACTCATAAAAAGCCATATTTAGAAATAAGATTCATAATACGTATCGTTAGGCCTGTACAAATTCAACGACACTATTTTTACTAGCGTTAGACAATCTTAGATAATATAACCTATAACTCTATAATATTACTAGAATGTACGTATTACAATATCGTTATTGGAATTAAAACGTGATTTAACCAATTAAAAGTATATTTTGATATGATCAAAACGATGTATTATATGTAATACGATAATTACGTAAATTATTAATAATTAATAACTTAACTTAACATATATATATAATATAATAAAACTATATATTATTGTGATAATATACTTTATATATATATATATTTAATCGTTTTAGATAAAACTCTAGTGTTTTCGTAACTATTACAAAAATTAAATTTAGATTTTTGTGTATATTGGATCCCCTAGTAGTCAGACTATTGATAACCCGAGTCTCCCGTTGTGAGCATTTGAACAAGTAAGTTGGGATCGTAGCTTTATTGCTTGTTGAAATACTGTATTAAAATATCTAGAGACTCGAGAGTACTTTTGTTTGTGCTTATGATTAGTTGTTTGTGTGCATGTTATGCGTGTGTTTGGTATACAGTTGTGACAGGAGTTGAACTCCTTGGTGTGATATTCTACGTGATTGCATTGTTTTTGTATTGTACGAACTTGTTTGGTCACCCCTGATTACAACTAATGATTATTTGACTACCATGAAACTGGACATGTATAACACCCGTTAGGGGGAAATGATTAGGTGTGTCAGGCTAAATACCAACTCCCTTTGATGAAGATAGTTGAAATGGTCCTTTCTCTATCCTTAGTTAAACTAAGTGACAAGTAATGAGGTTGCTATAAGGGTAGGGGCAGTAGTTTGAAGGTGATTATGGGAGGAAGGTGTTTTCAATTGCACAAGCCTGGGTTTGGTCTGATTTGAGTTGCAATCAAACTCCTTAATCTGGGTTGGAGCGAATGTAATTTCTCTAACTTTACATTGGACTAGATAACATTGTGCGATATTTCATATGATTGATTGCATTGCATTTCATTATAATTAATAACCTTGCTTATGATTATTCGGTACTCTTTTAACTCTGTTCCATTTACTGAGTTAGTTGTGCTTACACTCCTATAGACTCTTTTGCAAGTATTGAGTGAAGACTAGGATATTTAGATATCACCACCCTTAAGTTTTGTGTTGTTGACTGGGAAAGTGAGGAATGCAGAATCAATTGAATCTGAGCTTTTGACTTTTCTGTTGAATTTTGAGGAAATTAATTAGGAATTCCTTAGGACACCCACTAATTTTCTAGCTTATTGTAAATAGACTGCAAAACTTGTGGTTTTTAGTATACTTTGATTGTAAATTATAACTTTAGATGTGAGATGTTTATGTAAGCAATGTTGTGTTATGAGACAATAGGTTATATAGAATAGGTATTTTGTAAAGTTATACTACAGGTTTGATTATTCATAGGTATCAAAACGGATGCTTCAAGCTGGTTGAGTCATGTATGCCTTATGTAGACTATATCTATGATAGTAGTTGTGAGATCAGCTTTTATCTTAGGTTAGTTTACGTAGTGAAACTATTGCGACTCTTTCTGCTTGGTGTTTGATACTGTACTATGTCGAGATGTGACATCCTTTGGGTGGTATCAGAGTGTAAGTAAGGGATCATAGTACTAAGTATGGGTTAGGTATGGGGTAGCTAGGTATCATATAAATTTAACCTTGTTAGTGGTGATTGCTATAAGGAAGCTAATTGTGTCCTTTGTGTTTGCTACTATCCAAAAAATGGTGCAAACATGTGTAAGTAGTGATCCTAGTTCATCATTTGCTCTTAGAAGGTAGATAAGGGAGGAATAGTAACCTCAACTAAATCAAGCTTTGCCTTTATAAGTAATGGATGTGGTATGACAAATTATAATTTCCTTGGTTAAGGCCAGTAGAGCAAATGGGGATAAGCTAGCTCAAGTGCAACATATAGTGAAATTGTTTAATGGGATGGAAATTGATCCTTTAGTTATGGAAGAGTGGAGGATTGATTTGTTAGAAAAAGCTTTTGAAGTACATGAGATGGAAGAAAATAATAAGGCAGGGATTGCCACTATTTTTTTAGATGGACGTGTGAATAATTGGTGGAAGTGTGAGAAACGAGCCAATGCCAAGACCTATAGGTTGGAATGCCTTTAAGGATGCATTTCTAGAGTAGTATTTCCTCGAATGTGTGAAGGAGAAAATGTATGAGGACTATTATAAGTTAAGGCAAGCAGGTGAAACTATTGAAGAATATGAATAGGAGTTTAATAGGTTATTGAATTTGCTCCGAAAGTAGTACAAAATAATGAAATTGCTAAGGTTGGTAGGTTTAGGGTTGGAGCTGCACTTGATCTTTATTTTAAAGCTGAGTTAAAATGAATAAGGTTGGTATGATATGCTGATATTGTTAATGCAACTTGTTTAATCGAGAAGCTTGTGATTTACAAAGGGAAGCTAATGAAATAGAAAGTAAGAAAAGGAATTTTGTAGGAAATTTTGGCCATGGCCAAAAGTTTATAAAGGGGAGAAAGGTTCATCAATCCTTTGCTAAGAATTGAAAGTTAGGTAGAGCTACGTCCTTTTGTTGGAAGTGTAATGGTAGGCATCAAGCTATGGAGTGCCCTAATTTATAAGAGAAATATTTTAGATGTGGAAAAGTTGGGCATTTGGCTAAGCGGTGCTAGAATCTAAATCCTTGAGGTATATATTGCCATAAGCATCACCATACGGGACGTAATGCCACTCATTGTAATGAAGACTAGCAGGCAAGGCTGGATAAAACCCAAGCCAATAGGTTAGGACTTGCCAATACAAATAACCAACTAAGAGAGTCGAAGCCAAACCTAGAGTTCAAGGAAGGGTGTATGCAATCCAGGATGAGGAAGGTAGGGATGACAAGATAATTGCAGGTATGAGTTCCAATCCCTATGACTTTTAGATACCTTTGTATGATTATGTGTTGCATGCTTGTTTGAATCCTATACTCTAATGTGTTGATGTAATTGTAATTGTTATTTTAGGATTGATTCACCTAGAAGGTAACTATACTTATACATGTTTGATGTGGAATCTACTCATTTTTATGTGTCTAAGGTATGAAAGGACCTACGGGTTAAGTTTTTTGGAAACTGGAATACTGTTAGGCTAAGTGTTGACCATATAAAACTGCATTGCTCAATCCATTCTAGCTACTTCATATGGTTTTAGCTAGGCTGGGTATGATAGCTCTTTATTGCCTTAGGTTCCTAGACTTTATATCTAGATATCCGGGAATGTTGACTTACTAGATAAGATCTAGGTTAGGCTAGGATATCGATACCAATGCATATCACGTGCATAAGCATAGCAAGTATTCCATGCGTAGACCTCTTATCTTGATAATTTTCAGTATGAAATTAAATACCTTATGGTACAGATGTTTGTATATATATGTTATACTTATGCTATGTTTTGTTTTATCCATTTTCACTTAGCTTATAAATAGCTGAGGGGGTACTTATGTATCCTATAACGACCCAACAGTATCGTTGTCGTGATAGGTCGCCGTGTACCGTATAAAAGTTTATTATCAACCCCCTTGCTGATCATAGGCCTTTCATACGATACACAAGGCTCTTTCCACTCTACGTTACCACTAGGCCCATAGACAAGTAATATAGAGCAATTTAACCTAAATTACTTCTATGTTATAAATTAACTAATTGTGTGGGCTCGTGAGACCCTCACCAAAACAATATTACAAACAAATGCAGTTCATAACGGAACTGCATAAAATCTAAGTTATGCATAAATACATAATAGTATCTAAATATCTATAATCTATTACAAAATGTCTTCTTCGCTCTCTGATCGCTCCAACCCGTCTCTATCCTAGACTTACCACGGGCATGCCTCGGCTCGGATTGACGAAGAGGTTCTCCTGCACCAACAAAAATCTATAGGGGAGTAAGCTTACGCTTAGTGAGATAAATGCCCTCATCAGTACCATACGACAGAAATTTATTAGATGTACAATCATATGAATGCATGAATAAACAGTATGCTAAACAACGCATGCAGTGACCTAGGAACTGCATACGACTTAGAATTTTGCCCCCTGAAGTCGGGGTTTGGAGATAATTAACCGACCTAAACCAAAATCTGGGTTCTAGACCTTGGGTTTTATTTCATTTGCACTATCGTGCTCATACCAAAACAAAACAAAACTCTACATACATATATATATATATATATATATGTACTTCCTTTACCAAAATCAAATCGTATCCTTTAAAAATCCCAAGTCTAGCGGTGTGGTGGCCCTCGCAGTCCACAAACACACGCCCTAAGCAAAGCCACAAGACTCGACCCCTCGCCGACGGTTGGCGTCTCCCAGCGCCTAGTAAGCCCATTAGCTTAAGATAGAGACTCAATATATATGATGGCATAGCAAGTGCCCAATCCTGCAGGAAACTCGTATTCCTGTGAGTCCCTTCCCATTTTCTGCGTGAAGCGGCAGTCGGTGTTACCCGTATGCAATATGGGGAATGCATGATTCATTTTGAGTTCTTAATCATATAAGTGATTAACTTGATTTTTAGGCTGATCAACCAATTTCATTCCATAGAATTCACATGTATATATTCATACAAACAATTCCCATTATTATACATAATTAATAAGTCATCACATTCATCCATAAATTCATACACATGCATCTCCCATATCCCACAAGCATCCAAATTTATAAATATAAGATTAGGTGCATCTACTTTACATGCACAATCAAGTAAAAAGTCATTGGGAATTTACTCACTCTGCCATGTGGTTCAATCAAAGTAGTCTGGAGGCAAGTCGTCTCCATAAACAGTGTCCCCTGGTCATTGAAATAATTTTTATAAGGAATTGAAGCAAACTTAAGAAACTGTGTAAATTTTCCTTAAGTTATATTCTTAACTAGTTTTCGTAATTTTTCCCGGTTTTTACCTAAAGTTCAATCGGGTATAACTTTTTTCGTTTTAAATCCGATTTTTATGATCTTATAGTCAATCTTCATCATTTTCGAGTGTACTTTAACATGGTAAGGTTAGATTTTCGAAATGAGGTATACAGTTCTGTCTATGGGTCAGAACAATAGCATTCCTCATGTGTTGGAGTGTTTTTGGGCCTTGTTTGGTAAATGGGCTTTTGATAACTTGAGGAATCCTTTGGGCTTGGTCTTTAGATTTTATTCTAAGCTTAAAGTACTCCTTGAGATCAGATTTACAACCTTGATTTATATTCCTAAAGCTAATAATCACTTCTTGGGCCCTTTAGTGGGCTTAAGTTGTCAAATGGGCTTGTTTTTAGTTCAAACTAAAGTTAATGACTTTGGTGGGCCTATGGGGCCTTAGGTGGATTTCTTATGGGCTTCAAAACAACCTTTCTTGGTACTTTAAGGTGCTGATTAGATTTTTATTGAAGGCCCATCTTAGAGTTATAGGCTTGTTTTGGGAGTTTTAAGCTCGGTTTTGAGTTTTAGGCTTTATATGCTTACTACACTTGCTTTACTTAATCTTTTTACTTTGTTCTTTCACTTTTATCATATTTTTAGGCCTCATTTTCCCACGTTCTAGATTTGTTCATGTTGGTCTTAAGGGGTCCTTACTTGGTTTTTCAACTTGTTTCATTAATTCCTTAAGTTTAGGTGGTAGATTATGCACTTAACTACTTGTGTACAAATCTTAACTTAAGTTTCCTTCCATCAAATGATCCTTTAACTCATGTTCCACATAAAAAAATAAAAGATCTTATACTTAATACAACTCCCATATTATGGCTCATGTCATACAAAGTTGGTTTTTTCATAAAACTTCATGTGATGGATTTTTCTTTAACTTAAGTCTAGATTTGAGCATGTTTAACTTAATGGAAACAAAATCAACATTCAAATGACCATGGAACCCCCACGTCCAGCATACTTATCCTCCATTAAAGTTCTCATTTCAAGATTTTCTTAGCTTAAAATCTTCCATTCAAAGCATTAAACAAATGTCTTCACAAAACACTAACTTTACATGCTTATATTTCAACTTCAACAAGGGCTTTATGGTTTGTTTCTTAAAACGATTTTTGATGCTCTAACAACTAAAACCTTACTCATATCTTCAAGAAATCCAAGTCTCCTAACATAAATACTAATCCACACGTCAGAAGAATCACTTACTCGTCCTTAACGCAAAGTGTGGTGGTTGTACACTAAGGTTCCACTTTAGCTCTTAACTTTGCCTCCTCCTTTATGCTTACCCTTTGAAACCTGAATCTTTTGTTCTCTTGGAATGGGGTTTATGGAAGATTCTAATGGTCTTAAATGGTGAAAGGAAATGACATAAGAACAAAGGAAAAAAATGCCATGAGTGAAGCTTCAAAAATGGAGGAAAAATTGATTTTGTGGGGTAAGGTTGTTTCCCCTTTTTATGTTTGTTTCAAAAGAGAGAAAGATGAAGTGAAAGTGAAATTGAAAGTAAGAGAAATGGGGAAGAGTGTGGCTGGTTGGAAATGGGGAGAGAAGGAGTGTTTAAATGTCTTGAAAGTGTTGTCTTGTAGCTTACATAAAGTCAACAATTGCAACTCTTGATGATGTAAGCATTAAGGGGTGAATAGTGATGTGTAAGAAGAAGTGATGTGTAAGAAGAAGTGATGTGTAAGAAGAAGTGATTGATGGGTGAATGAAAAATGCATGGCCTCCCTTTCTCCCCTTTTTAGATCTGCCATGGGAAGTCTTTTATGTCATGGAGTGGTCTTGTCTCCTTTATTAAAGTTAAGCTTATGAATTCTTATGAAAAATTATCCATATGTAGTATAAGTGAAGAGGTGATAAGGAAATTGTCTTATCACTAGATTTTGATAAGTTATTAATTGATAAATGATTCCAACTCTCAATTGATAAGTTATCTAAGGTGATTGGTTGGTCTTCTTATTTATGTGTAAGGCTTATACATGAAGATAAGGATATAGCCTTATAGAAAATTGTTTTAGGATTTTTATCCTAAATTGTTTTGTAATTTTGATTTGATTTTTATAAAATTGTGAAATTTTCTAAAGTTGAATGAAATTGTTCAAATTAAATTATTGATTAATTATTTAGGGTTAAAATTCCTCAATAGTTTTAAGGTTTAGGGTTTTAAGTAGCTTTAGAGCTCGTAATTCTTTAAGCTCGGGTTTTATCGACAATTGGCTTTTGAATTGTAAAAATTTAATTCGTTTCTAAATATAAACTTAAGTTTTTAGTTTAGTTGATCTTTAGGAACATTCGGAGGGTACTCTTAATCGAGTCTTAGGCCCACTAAAAGTAGGGTTTACATATCCTTATGTCAAAAAGAAATTTGAGTGGATATCACCATCAGTTAGGAGAAGACTTTTGTGAGCACGTAGGACGGAGTCAACTACTTTTGAAAAGAAGTCTTATTGTATTGTGATTGTAGTCGTAAGAAGGATCTGTATATATGTAATGGAAAAACAAATTATTGTTTTTTAAATTTAGTTGCATTTGAGGTTGTACTCTTTTGTGTAATTAGGTGTAAAGTTGAACTCCATTATGGCATAAATAGTATCTTTGTTGAATGTAAACAAGTATTTATGTGTGATGGTATATCTTGTACTAAGCCGGGATGTGATATTTTCACATGTGGCCTCCAATTGAACCATTTCCTCTAGGTGCTCAAAAGATACACCTCAATGGATACATGCCACGTTCATTGTTGCATAGCAAAATATCGCAATTATGTGGAATGAATAAGAAATGTAATTGGAAGAGCAAATATTATCTAAGTAGTATAGTATGTATGTTAGTGGGCTTCAAAGCAACGAGTTGAAGGCATGATAAATCGAATTGAATGCCTTCCACATGGTTAATGCCAAGGGATTACTTAATGCAGACTTCCCCATGGACACAACTAAGTTTAAAAACTTAAATAGCAATTTTCCAAGTTTTTAAACCACTCTAGAGATGTGGAAGCAGATGGTAATTTCTTACAGAGGTTTTGTGTGAGAGAGGACGAAAGTATTTGATAACTTCGTGCGAGAATCTCCTTAAACAAAGAACTTATTCTGTAAGTATTAATTGAATAATTGTAATGCTTCAAAATAATCCTAAGAGTCATAATCCTTTGAAAAATGAACTCTATCGATTAAATTGTGATCGAATTAGTTACCAGTTAATTTAGTTCACTTAATATGAAGTAGTACACTCCAAATGATTGAAACCACACACTTGTTTTAGGTAGAGTAGTGTTTTTCTACAGAACAAGGCGTTGTCTCTAAAAGACACTTTTCACATTCAGATAAACTGCATTCAAACTTGTTCAATAGGCCTTTTGATCTCATAGTAAACACCTTTGCATTAGTAGAGATTTTATTCGAACTTGTTCGACATGTTATTTGGACTTGTTAATTGTCTCGACTTGATGCCTTCAACAAACACCTTTTTTCTCTCTTATTGGACAAGATTGCGTTGAACACAAAAGTCCAATGTCATAGTTGACAACCTATTAAACAATATATTATATTGATATGGTATAGTCATAATTATATATAACAGATATGAAAGTAGTATTTAATTTATAATGTGAAAGCTAACAGTTTTGGGAAATGTGTTTCTTAGCTTTTATTAGATCGACCGAATACTTGAAAGCAAACTGCTTTCTTCAAAATGATTTGTTCAAAGCTAAAGAGTGAAGTATCTAACAACCGTATCGGCTGGATTTCAATTAATTGTGGATCCTAAATTTATTTCTTGCGCACTATACGATACCATTCCCACACTGTTGATAGATAATTCATATTTCATATCAATGGCCTATAAATAATGGAGCTTCACATTATGAAGTATTTCCTCTAATTTTTCATTGAGGTTTCGCTTTGATCAATCAATGTATAAAAATAATATAATTTTTTCTTTTAAGCAACTGCAACTACATGTTATAACTTGAAAAGAATTCAGACCTTATTCATGTCATTAGACTACAATGGTTTTAGTATGCAAAGGTCATTTTTTGGATCACCTTACTTTAATCTCTAGACAAATTGATTGATCATATTTTCATTTCAGATACTTAATTAACGATTTTTTGTGCACAATGAATCCTACGATTGATTGATTGATTGATTAGTCATGATTGAAGCAACACAGCTAATTAAAAAGTACCTCAGCAGAGACCAAGTTCTCTAAGAAAAATTTGCAACACCACTATACTGCTCATGAACATTTGCTTCTCCGACAAGAGAAACATACCAAATACTAAAAATACCATGTTCCAAATACATGTTGGCAACCAAGAAGTTCCTCAAAGATGAAGATTCAAATCAAGGTTTGCGGACTCTAAGGATGCCGTTTGTGTCTGTTCTGAATCCAGCCGAAAACTTCCTGGCCAGGAAGGGCTAATTGCATCATCTGGCATAGCGTTCCTGCGTGTCCAATCCATTCCAGATCCTTTATTAGCATTACCAAATCTTGCTACAAAACTTCCTTCTCTTCCAGGCTTGTGCACAAAGGAATGAGGTTGGACTCCTAACGAACGCGCCTGGACTTGGAGCTGGACCTGGGCGAACGAGGCAGCTCCTTGGAAGCCGGGCATCGCAAACATTCTCTGGGAATGATATTTTTTAGCTGCACCTCTTTCTCTCTTGTGGGCATTCTGGTGACCTCCCAAGGCTTGTGAACTATAAAACTTTCGCCTACAGAAATTACACGAAAAAACTTTGGAATTGGGTGGTCCTTGAGGTGAGTAGTCACATGAATCTCCAGCTGTTGAAGCAAGATTTGTTCCCAAGCTTAAATTCAGCCACTCATCTTCTAAACTGTTTTTTTCATCATCTTCCCTTTGCTTCCCATTGTCACTGATGTTTAAATCAACGTATTGTTCTCGATCATGTTCTGAAATCATCACAAACTTCTACTACTTTGGAAGGAATAAAGAGAGGTTGATCGGAAGGGATCTCGGAAAGCGCCAAAAAAAAAAAAAAAAAAGTGACTTGGAGATAAGAGTTATAGATAAAGCAATTGATAATAAAGTTGAGATAAGACATGTATTATGTTCAATTGGTTGGTTTCTAGTGGCATCATTCATCTATTATGTTCCCTTTATAATAGTTTAGATTCCCCACGTTTATATGTTTCTTCCTTTTTCTTTATCACTCGCATTTGACTTGTTATGCCTGTTTTCTACTAGCCAGGTGGGGGGGACAACCTTTTGTCGACATTGCAACAACAACCCATCAAATGTCAAATTATGGGATACGATCTATACTTCCTTTTGGCCGATTTGCGATATAAGCGTTATCTCTTAACTGCTCCCTCGTCAAATCATGCTCATCTCAATGAGGCTGAGGATCATCAAATGAAATTGACCCTGTCTTAATCTATTTCTCCTCTTTCTCCTCATCCTTTTATCTATTTATTTATAAAAAAATTATATGGCAAGGACGTAATGGGATACCCTTGAAAATTTATTCACTATTTGTGTATTGTGTTATGTCGTATTCCTATTGGATTGCAGATTTCTAACATATTTATTTAACATTGAAAACTTATTTGTTAAAGTATATGTGTAACTACGACTACTTATACACTGACATAGAATTTAGCTATGTCCGTGTTCCTGAAAACCATATAACCGAATATATAGTTACAGAATGCATATAACATATGATTTTACATAAATGACAAAGACATATCTAACTATATATATATATATAGTATGTGCTGACATTTGTTACTTTCGATTTAGGGGTCTTCATCTCTTTAGAACAGATCGAAGGAGGAGCTATCCTATAAGATGAGCAAACGTGAGCAATTGAGGCACTAAAGGTGACTCTAGCATGTATACAATGACACTAAAATTAGTGAGGATAGTTGAGAAGAATCCATTAACAAGATGATTGATAAATAAGTAGTATGTTTATATAATTTTTTATCTCAACTTTTTACTACATTTATGTGTATATTTTTATATTTTCGGTCAAAAAATATGCGGAATAGAAAAATACGCTCAATTAATTATAAAAGCGGATATCCGAGAACCTTTTATCTCATGAAGACTAGCATGGGCGCTATGCCTATGCCTTTCCAATGAATATAATGAAGATCATTTCGCTAAGTCCATTGGCGTTATAGAAGAAATTGGGAAGAATTGCATTGGTATTTTATATGAAGACAATCACGTGTGCCCCCATCTATAATCTCTCATTTGCAAGAGTATGGAGACAGCATAAAATATACACTTTCATTATTGCATTGCAACAATGACCATCAGTAGACGATTTTCAATTTCATCTTCGTGGGTGCCTCATTTGTCCATCACTAAATCCAAGTGCAATCAAAACATAGAGTACTTCAGGAGTGTAGAAATATCACACGAAGAAGCTAAGCAGGACCCTTTGCTCATCATCACTTTAGACTTCCAAGAATCATGGCGACTTCACTTGCCAGATCTGTTCACTGCAAATTTCACAAGTCACGCTATGAGCCCATCACTCCAGTCTCTCTTCCACATGCTAGTAAATGTATAAATACGAAGATGGATAGAGATTTCTGGGGAGACACACAGAATTTTGAGTGAAGATATACAGAGTGTTTTTGTTTTTGACTTCATTGTTCTTCTTTATCTCTTTAGTCTTATGTTTTATTTTCAAGTGAACTGTTTTGAATTTGTCTGTTTGTTTATCTCAATCATGTGTTAAATTATTTTGTGGGAGATTGATGAAATTTAATTACTTATTGTTACTGTTACTTTATTATAATAAATTTATATGTATGGATTATTCTTATATAATAACTTAGTGAATTCTAAAAGATTGCTATTTTTAATTAAATGGGTTCTGCAATTAGTTCATGTTAATTTCTGATTGAAGTAGTTTAGGAAATATTAATTTAGGACACTAGTCAATTATGAATCGGAAGAGGGATAATTGTACTTTTGAATCTATGTTAAATTTACTAGAGGAGTCTATGAATTCGATTTTGTTGGTTGATAATTCAAAGTTTCCAAAGTTTAATTAGAATATCAAACCATAAAAAGAACTCTAAGACTTGGAAGGAAAGTAAAATATTTTAGCAAATTTATAAGAATAACCAAGTAGCTAAATATAATTATAGTTTAATTACAAAACGATTAGTTTATTACGGTGGATTTAAAACCCCATGCATTTAACTTGATGAACTTTTTCCTTTGTAACATTAGTATTTTAGTTAAATTGCTTCTTTTTACTTTAACTCGTTTACTCGTTTCATCTTGATTACCTAGCTAAAAAAATAAATTGATATAATTTGATAATTAGTTTCAAGTGTTTATGGGTATGACTTGGTTCTCACAAGTTTTATTACCATAGTATACAATGCGATCCACTTGCTAGAGTGTCTTCATTGAATAATCATTTCAAAAGAAACTTGTATACACAACACATCATGTTTTTGGCATTGTTGCTAGTAACCATGCTCCACTAATATTAGATTTCCATTTCTTTCTTTAGGTTAGGCAAATTTTTTTTTTTTTTTATAGAGTTTTGGTTCTATTGTTACTATCCACGTTTCTTCTTGATAGTGATAGTTATTAGATTTTCTTGCTCTAGTCTAATTGTTTTTTTTTCTTTTTGTGGAATATTATGCATTATATTGAGAAAAGCAAAAGAGGGAAATTGACCCCTAAAATAAGCATCGGAAGAGAAGGGCTTATAGCTCTATGTCCATGCCCACAAGTAAATGAGCTAATAGAGGAAATAACAACAACAGTGGAAGCAAGAGTTTGTTTCTCCTTATACAAACCAAAACTAATCATATCTTCGTTTAACAAACTAAGACAAAAGGAAGGGGGAGTAATAAAACTATCTTTAAAGGTAGGTTGTTCTTGCATCCAGTGCTCATAGGAATCGATTGACTAGATTATTGACTCGAGCTTGAGGACTTGAGACCTTAACGAAGAGCATCCTTTCATCCCAACTTACATTAGAAGAATCCGCGCTGATCTTGACTGTCGACTTGCTATAGATGTCGAGTCGAGCACCCTCACATTTGTCAGCGAAATGTTGACCTAAGACATACTCTATATATGGCTCGACTAACTTGCTTATCAGTTCGGATATATTTTTTCCAAGCTTCCTCGAGCACATTCGAGCTAACACCACCCTAGAGAGTTTGCAGATTAGCTTGACATCAACAAGAGTCAAACAATAGCTGTGTCTATTTCTATAGAGGCCTTCCCAGTAGCTGCTAGCTACGTTTACCCCACCATCCGCGTGAAGGAATCTACTGTAGAAACTTCTATTATGTAAATTTCTTTTATACCCTTATCCATTTCTTGTATTTTACTTAATTTGGACAATATACTTTTAGTCTTTTTCATATTTATTAGGTTACCTTAATATTTCAGGTATAAATGCCCTCTTATAACTCGTACAATCATCATATATTTGGACATTATCAAATATACTAGGTTTTCTTTCTTCTTGAGCATTCTTCTTACTAACTTTAACTTTTATCCTAACTCTTAAGCAAGGTTATGTGGCAGTGACTTCACCGAGCTACTCGTACATAATATCAAGTTGGTTTGTGATTTTATGAAGATTCTTTAGTGCGTTATATCTTCGGAATTGTTCATAGGTATTGCTTGTTCCTAGGTATTGCTTGTTCCTTTCCTATTTCACGCATTCACCATCTTACATTTTGAGTTTTTTGCAAGCTTGGACCTATCCCTGATACTGTTGTCCTTGGCGTAGTGTATTAACTTGGTATTTGAGTGGAGGTTCTTGCTAAGTAAGTAATTGTTGCATTATGTTATTGTTCTGTCATGAAGGTTGCCATTTGTGTTTAAGTGTGTTGAGGGTGTGTGCTAGTTAATAACTAGTGTTTGAGTGAGTAGTAGAAGTTTCGCTTTATTGTGGTGGTTGTTTTACAATACTTTCTTACACTTTGTTTCGAGCTGTGGAAAACAGAAAAAGTAGTCGCTGTATATTTTTGTGCAGTTACTAAGTTGATTGATTGAAAATAGTGAGTATTGTTTCTAGGTATTACGAGTGTTGTATGTTGTTGTGAGCATAAGATTGAATAAAGAGTGACTGATTCAAGTGTTAATACTGATTTTGTAGATGAAAATAGTGGTGTTATTTACCGTAGTTGACAAAATACCCCTAGAAGCTTCGACGAGCGATTTGATGAGGCGACGAGCGATTTGATGAGATGGCTAACTTGATAGTAGATTTGACTTGAGTTGTACATGCGTTGGCCTTCTAACTTGTTAAGGTCATTCAAGACACTCCCCAAGCTGCTTTTGAAGTTAGAGGTGTTTCATAAGATGCCCTACTTTTGTGTAGGCAGTAACTAGCTTGGCAAGACTGAGGTAAAGAAGTAAGAGGAGGAGTACGAGGACATGTATGAAGACGAATAGATCTGGGTGAAATAGATGAAGAAGAGAGAGATGAATATTATGAAGCAGAGGATCAAGCTCATGCACCATAAGGTACCAATCATGTGAAGCTTTAAGTTCTAAGCTTCAATGGTTCTAGGGATATTGATGACTACCTTGATTGAGAAGAAAAGGTTGAACAAGTCTTTGATTTCTATCAATATGAGGACCACCAGAAGGTGAGCACTGCTACTATAGAATTATTAAGGTATGCTATATTGTAGTGGAGAAACTTTGAGATCATGTAAAGACAAGATGGGTATAGAGAGGTTAGTCATGGCTCGAGGTGAAAAGGGTTCTTCAAGCAAGATTTATGCCAGACACTTATTTACAAAATACCTTTGCTTGACTCCAAGAACTAAAGTAAGGAAACCCTACCATTGATGAGTATGTACGAGAGTTTTAGATACTTACGATCCAATTTGAGGTCAATAAGCCTTTAGCCCAAATATTATCCAGATTCTTAATTGGATTCAGATATGATATCTACGATGTAGTGGAATTGCAACAATTTATCACTCTGGATGAGGCCATAAGGATTGCCTAGCGAGTTGAGAGACAAAGGAAGAATAGGTCGGTTTGACCTCAATTGAGTCAACTTGACCTCAAGAAGCTAGTAGGAACCTTTGAGATAGTTTGAGCATTCTTTTCATCAACTTGAGCACATAATACTATATCATCGGCAAAAGCTAAGTTTGAAAAGTGCAAATCAGAACCTTTTAAGCCAAAGGGCTTCCAAGTTCTAGTGTTTACTTCCTTTTGTATGAATGTGCTTAGGAGTTCAATACAAAGTATGAAAAGATAAGGAAACAATGGATCATCTTGTCTTATACCCCTACTTGGTTGGAAAGAGGGGAAGAGATTCCCATTAATGATCACTTCAAATGAAGAGGTTGTAATGCAATTTAAGATTAGATCTACCTAATCTTTGGGAAGTTTTAAATTTAGCAAAGCCCATCATACAAAATTCCATTCAATTGACTAAACGGCTTTCTTTAAATCCAACTTTAAGATCATCTAACCTTTCCTATGTATTTTTTTTTTAATTAATTGACGGCTGTGAAGTGTTTTATTCATTAGGATGACATTATCAGCTACCTTCCTTCTTGAAATAAAATGAGATTGAGAAAGGCAGATTAATGAATCAAGCATAAGGCGAATTTTAGTCACCAGAATCCTTGTCACTAACTTGTAAAGGGTGCTACAAAGGCTAATGGATTTGAAATGTTTGATGTAATTGGCATATCCATTCTTTAAGATTAGGCATAATAGAGTTTGGTTTAGATTAAGAAGGATACATTATTAGTAAAAATTCTCTTAATGAGAGATATTATAAAATTACCTACCAAATTTCAACAGTTCTTGAAAAGAAGGGCATCTATCTTTGCCAGGAGCTTTGAGAGATCTAATAGAGATTAAAGCTCTGACAATTTCATTTTCAGTTAAAGGGGATTAGAGGTAGGTTTTTTGCTTAGATGATAAACCTTCATTACCCTACCTGAAGAGCTACTGGAATAGGGTTATTAAGATATACAAAAATCTTGGATTAGGAGAAAAGATTCACAAAGTAGTTCTTAACTAAGGTACTGATGTGATGTTGGTCAAAAGACCAAGTTCCATGATCATCTTGGGGACCCTAAATATGATTTCTTTCCCTCCTATTGGGAACATTAGAATGGTAAAATTTTGCATTCCTTTCCCTCCAATTTTTCCTAGCTTTCATTTTCCAAAAACATTCTTCTCTATTAAGTACACAGTCTAAATCTATTTTAAGTTTATTTTCAATTTCAAGAAGTTGAGAACTAGAATGACTAGTCAACTTGAAATCAATTTCATTGAGCTTGGAGATGATTTCTTTCTTTTGTTTGTGAATAATCCCAAAGGCCTTGGAATTCCATTTCCTAAATTCTGAGGGTATATTTCCAATTGCTCTTAAGCAATCTTAATCATTTGAATGCTAATTATGTTGAAGTAAAGGAATACACCTTGAGTGGGAAAACTACATAGGCTAACACCAGAAGAGATCGTTCTTAAAGCATGATACTTCAATGGGGTGTGTTTTTAAGAGGATAGCATTGTGATAAGAAGGTCATTTTCTTAAGTGAAAAAGTTTGCTTTTAGGGTATAATTTTCTCTACTCAAAGTTACACCAAGTTGATATTTCGTGCTAAGGGAAGATAAGAACAGCGGTATCAAGGATGGGTCCAAGCTTATAGAAAGCTTGAAACGTAAGATGGTGAATGCATGAAATAGGAAAGAACAAGCAATGCTTACAAACAATTCCGAGGATATTATGCACCAAAGAATCTTCATACACTCACAAACTAGCTTGATATTACACATAAGTAGCATGGTGAAGTCACTCGATACCTAGCCCTACTTAAGGTTTAGGATAAGAGTTATAGTAAGCAAGAAGAATGTTCACGAAGAAAGAAAACCCAGTATATTTGATAATATGTAGATATATGATGATTGTGTGGGTTGTAAGAGGATATTTATACTCGAAATATTAGGAAAACATACTAAATATGAAAAAGACTAAAAGGTTATTTTCCAAATTGAGTAAAATATAAGAAATGGATATAAGGTTATAAAATAAATTTGTAAAATGGAAGCTTCTACAGTAGATTCCTTCGTGTGGATGGTAGGGATACGTGGCTAATAACTACTGGGAAGGCCTTTGTAGAAATAGACAAAAGGTATGGTCTGACTCTTATTGATGTAGGGTTGATTTGCAAACTCTTTAGGATAGTGTTAGCTCTGATGTGCTTAGGGTTGAATAAGATTCTTTTTGGTATAGGATTTGAATCCAATTCCACACTCTTCCTTTAGCACCGAAAGTTGATCATTACCAGTTGGCTAATTCCATATTTCAAGGCAAGGCATTTGCTTTTGAAAGAACCGGAAGATCTTAAGAAGGGACATAACATATCGTAGGTTGGCATTTGATCACTAACAAATGTGAGGGTGCTTGTCTCAGCATTTATAGCAGGTAAATAGTTAGGATCAGCTTGGATTCTTCTGGTGTAGGTTAGGACATAAGGATGCACTTTGTTAAGCTCTGAAGTCCTCGAGCTTAAGCTTAGATCAATGGTCTAATTGATCGATTCCTATCATTAGGCTCTATCTAGTCTTTTTTAATGAGAGTGAAGAGATGTTGGTTATTTGACTAAGTACACTTAGGACCTACAAATTGCATATTAGATTAACTACAATCATCCATGCACTGAAGGTAGTTAAAGGCATAGTTATTGTGAAAGACAACACCCTTAACCACCCACCTAAAGCCCCTACCTCCCCCCTAAAACACACACACACACACACATACATACACAAAATTATTCATGATGATACACAATGTCATTATAATCCCCTTATGCACACTAAGGTTTGTTATTAACAAATGAATAAGCAAAATCTCTCATATCATTCCACATATCATCTTTATTTAAAAGGTTAGGAGATCTATAAACGGTTGATAAATACCAAGAGTGAGGTGAATGTCTAACCTTACAAAGAAATTGGAAAGTTTGAGACATTTGTCTCGCTACTTCAACATCTGGGATAGAAGTATTCCACATGACCAAGATTCCTCGAACTTTGGCCTTTTGCTTCCTCAACTACAAAGCCATCATATTGTGATCTTTGATAAAAAGTGTATACGGTGAGTGAGTCTAGCTTAGTTTCAAGCAAAAGGACAAGGTCAAACATATAAGAATCAAGGAGCTCTATAATATCATCTTGTTTCCTTAGGATGTCCAATCCCTCACATTTCATGCTATTATTCTGGTTTTCCTAACAGAAATAGGAAGTCTTTCTTCCTCCATGACAGATGTAAACCAACTGATACCACATATATTTCCTTACCACCCATCTAGTACCCTTAACCTTAATATTAAAATTATTAGGGTTATACTCCATGTCCATTATTGCTAGGGACTCCTCTAGACTCTAAAATATTAGTTATTGGGGATTGAGTTTTTTTTTTTTTTAGAATCAATGCTATGGGAATGGCTTGCTTTGGAATCTCTTGATTGGTCCTTGTCAACATATGCTCTACTAGGACTCTTAATGTTTTGGTCCACTTTTTCATCAATACCCCTTATTTGATTGTGTTTTTGGAGACTAGAGTGCTTATTTGAATTGTATAAGTTCTTTGAGTGGCTATTGTCAGGCTTGAGTTTGTGAGAAAGACTTCTCCTTCTAGGTAAGTGATTTGAGTAGTTACTATTAGCATTAAATTGGGGTTAATCATTTGGCCTAAAAGCCTTCTCCCATCTAGGAGCTCCATTATTACCCTTATTAGTGAGTGGTCCCATTTTAGAAGGAGAAGGGCCTAGCTTTGATCCGGATTTGGAATATTTGAATGTGGTCTTGGAATTCTTATTGTCAAGGTTATTATTGCTCTTTAGCCTATTTTTGCTAATACTTCTCATAGCTTCAACTTGTATGACCATCTTTTTGACATCCTCAGATGAATTAGTCCCTATAGATTGAGTTTGGAAGGTGAAGGAGTAATTATTTTCATTAATGGTATTTAAGTTAATATTTGATTTTTCCATATCAGGTGCAAAGCCATCAATGCTACTAGCTACCATTTTTCTCTTTCCATTCATAGGTGGAATAGATGATGCGAAAGTGGCAAGGCCATTTACTTTCTCATATTGGACTTGCTTTCTTTCTATTGGTGCATTGCTATTTCTAGCGCTTGGTTCCAATGCATTCCTATCATTAGTAGATGCAGGAAATCAATCCTTAGAAAATTGATTTACAACATTCTTTGTTGTTGATTGATTCCTTATGTTATTTCCTTTTTTTTTTTTTTTTTTTTTTTTTTTGGACAAGCAACTAATCCCCATACGAGTTTGTAGAGTCAGTTGGACTTGGCCCTTGCATATTGTATGGGACTTGATGCATTGGGACAGAAAAGTTGGAGTTAGGATTTTCCTCAACTTTTGGGCTTAAATTACAATCCTTAACTTGCTTAGAGGATGAGGGGCCAGAACTATTTACATTAGTGGAATTCTCTAAATTAGCTCAATCCATGTTGTCATTTATTTCACTTTGTATTCTATGTAGACATGCCTTAATTTTGTGACCTATGCATCTATAGGGGTAACATTACAACCTAATATCCTCATTTTGTAGTTTGAATATCATATAATCTATTTTGATTGAATAAGGAAGGGGTTCACGAAAATTTGCTTGTACAAAAAGTTGAGCAAATCTTCCCGTTTTAGCATTCACAGTTAGTGAATCCACTCTTAAAATGGCAACTTTCCCAATGTGCCTTGGAGCATTAACATCATAAAATTCTAAAGGGAGTTCACAGATTCTAACCCACACAACGACTAAATTTAAAAGAAAACTGATGACTTGAAGTTTGGTTCCCATCTCCTAATGGTGAGAAAGTGTCTATTAATAAACCACGGACAGGTTCCTAAATGAAATAACATAAAACCCTGCTCCTTATCCAATCATAGAGAAATCATTGACAAAACTCCACATAATTTTGAGTTTTTGATATAGAGAAAGTCCGAAGACTTTAACTATTATTGTGTTCTTCCATTTTGAATATAATTTCTTCCTTTGCTAGAAAGTAAAGGAAACAGACCTCATACTTGGTGAGTCCTCAATTGGATTTTTCCCTTTATCTTCCGCATTTTGATTCTCTACAGCATCTCCGTCTCTTTCATCCATTTCGTCTTGTAAGTCTAGAGCAAAAAGCTGTGCGTAATTAGATTGTAGATTCTGTGTTGCAGACTCCTTATATGATTTTTTCCCTTGAGCTTCAGTATTGTTTAGGCCTGAACGGTAGTCGTTAGAAGTGGATGCAGGTGACAATTGAATAGGGTCTTGATCGAAACAGACAGCCATCTCTAAATCTTCCATGGGTTTATGCCGTTTCTCCTAAACAAAAGAGATATTTCGATTTTGATTTCGGCATTAGGGTTTCGCGAGAAAGAAGTCATGTTTAATTCCAAATAGCATAGGATATGTCAAATTCAAGTGGTGTGAATCATAAGGATGTTGACATTCCAAATGTACGAATTTTAGAATGTAATCGATTTTCACTACTTTATCGTTGTATTGTCGTTCCAGCATTTTGTTCCAGTTTTATTGTTTAATTTTTGCATACTGGACATTTCAATTCCATTGTTATATACTCGTAAAGTCATCGAATTCTCATTTCATAAGTTTTTAATGTAACAAAAGTTGAAAGAAAAAAAAAAAAAGGAGAAAGGATTTCAGTCATTATTGCACCTACTTACTAGGCTTTCATCACATTTTAGTAAATTCCATACACATTGCGCTATCATTGTTGACGTTCTGGATGGTGTAAATTTATTGTTCCCTCGTTAGGATATTAGTATCAGAGTTATCCATTTAATCCATTTACGTTTTAGTGTCGTCACATGCCATTGCTTTTGTTTTAAGCATCAGTTTTTATTTTATTTTTTTGTTGTTTTAATCATTATAAAAAAAAAAAAAGACTCACCATTCCAACTTTAGGTACTGAAAAAAAAGTTCCATTAGCTTAGAATAAGTTTGTCAATATATTACACATTAGTGATTATTCTTCACTTTGGCACTTTTCGGGTCATCAGTTCCGCCCACTGGAGCACGTTCTGATTCAAGCTACAGCACAACACATGGAAGTGGAATTGACCTGTAGAGCAGACGTGCAACAATCCATGCGTGTAAACTGTATATGCATATGATTGTCTACTGGTCACTTACTTCTGAGTCAATCTTTCTCTTGTTTTAATTTTCTCCAAGCTTTTTTGTGAACTCCAACATTGCCCTTCATTTTCTCCATGCTTATTATAGCACGGCAGTAGTGACATCGTGAACTTGCGAGAAAAGAGATTACGAAGTTGATTTTCTTGTTTCATTTGACACGCCAGTAGCTATCTTAAACTTTCGTTGGTGAAAAAAAAAAAACAAAAACAAAAGAAAATGTTTCCACCAAAACATTGGTCATTAAGCTATTAGAATCGAAGTAGTCTTATACTTCTAGTTAACATTGTACCGCGTATTCAATTACGCATTTAGCAGAGTAGGCACCTTCGTCCTTCGTCAGGTTATATTTTCTATAAAGTCATTGCTTTTTACCATCATAGCTTGACTATGATTGTGGAGTCTTATTTTGATTTTTTTTTTTAATTTAACTTATATTAAGCCTAACTTATTTAATATAAATTATTCGTTATAAATTGAGGGAAAATATATATTTTTTTAAAAACGTTGTAAAGAATATTTTTAATAATAACTTAGAGTTACCAACTACTTAAATTGGTAAAAAGTCAAATTAGAGTTTTTGGATGAAAAAATTCATTCAAAAAATTATTTTTTTTTGAAAAATTAAACAAAAAAATCTAAGCTCAAAAGTTAACCTATTAAGATCAAGTTACCATATAAAAATTAAAAGAAACTAATTAATGGACATTTGTTTTATAATTTTTCTAAAGATGTCAAAATATGAAAAAATTTAAAAAATACAATTTAAATAAATTTTTAATAATTTTTATTATGAAATTTCAAAAAAAGAAAAAGTTTTTATTTTTT
Source organism: Lumnitzera racemosa (assembly GCA_024138005.1). Lineage (NCBI taxonomy): Eukaryota > Viridiplantae > Streptophyta > Magnoliopsida > Myrtales > Combretaceae > Lumnitzera > Lumnitzera racemosa. The sequence continues at coordinate 38,133,609 of JAMXBC010000012.1, read as the reverse complement.
TATGGTTGTTGTAGAGGTACCACGTACTCATTAGTCGAGATCAAACTAATATAGTTCTATTTTTTTTAGAAAATATTTAGCAGGTTGGTTCTTTTTAATTTGAGAATTGAGTAAGATTTACGTTTTTTTAACCAATTTATTTATATTAAGAAAAATTGTAATAAAACCCAATTTTTATACTCAATTAAAAAGAAAACCAAAAGACTTAATTTTTAAAAAGACTCCAAGTTAGCATTTTTTATATTTTGAAAAAACTGCTGTGTAACAAAACTTTAAAAAGAAAAAATCTGAAAGCACCTAAATGAGAAAAAAAGAAGAAGATGCAAGTTTATGAAATTATGCTAATATACAATTATTATGGAAAACGTGCTATTTTATGGAAAAATGCAATTAGAATTTATAATATGTCTAACCATAGAAAAGATGTTTGAATTATAAAAAAGATGTCTGAATAATATAAAAGACGTATGACTATAGAAAATATGGCTAAACAATATATAAAAAGCTTAAACCATGCAAAAGATGTCTCAACTATAGATAATATGCCTAACTATATAAAAGATACCTAAATTATATAAAAGAAGTCTAAATCATAGAAAAGACACCAATTAAATTTTTTATTTTTTTTTGTTTTATGAAAAAACTAACAAATGACAAAATGAATTTTCTAAAAAATTCCTAAAATACTGACTTTATTTTAAAATGCAGATTTAATGAAAAACATGCAAATTTAAACAAAAGATGCAAATTTCCTATAGAAGTGCAATTTTTAACAAAAATGTTGAATTTTACGTTCAATTTTAATTAAAAGTATGCAACTTTACGCTAAAATATGTAATTTATACGAGAGATGTGAAAGACATGAATCAATGGGAATGAACAAAAAGACCTCATAAGACTCAGATTAGTAACAATTCTATACAAAATTCTAATCGTGTAAAACCAATATAATACTTTAATATACCCATATAATAAAACTAACAAAATAACAATAAATAAAAAATAAATCATATAATTAATTAAAAAAAAACTAAAATTATCACTAAAATAAAACCTACATAAAATTAAACTAAAGTTAGTGAAGGTTATTAATCAAATAAATTATCTAAACCAAAATAAGAAAAACAAATAAAATAAGACGGAAAAAAAAAACAAATAAATATAACTATATTAGAAAAAGGAAAACTTACCTATACTCTATAATGAGGGTCGAACCAGGGAGAAAACTTATGTGGATTATGTTATTGTTTTGCGATATGTGAAATTGTTGTTTGTCGGGCCGCTGATTATGTGGGTACTAATTGCGTGAGTTGTTGTTACGTATACATGTGTTGTTGTTGAGCTGTACGTGATCAGAAGTGTATGTGTGGGATTGGATTGGATTATGTGGAGTGTGTATGATTGAGAGTGTAGACTTTGCATACGGAATTGTGCGTAGGAGTGATCATATATGGGTTGTATGTGTGTGGGACTGGAGTGTGTGCATGGAGTTGTGTGAAGTAGATCGTGTGGGGCCGCGGATGTGTTGCTATATGTGGAATTGGGAATTATGCAAGTGGGATTTTGTTTGTTGTGATTGTGGTGTGATAGTGTTATGTGAGAGTGAAGGATTTGGGTTGTATGGGGCAAGGGTTAGAAGTGATTGTATGTGTGGAATGTGATTTTTTACGATTAAAGTCCACTATTTATAAATGAGTTATTTTGAATCTTTCGGATTTTTTTAATGAGCATTCAATCTTGATAAGTCTAATTTTTATAAGATATGACAATATTCACTTTAGATTTGTTAATTTCCCGAATTATCTAATCACAATTCAATCTAATCTATTCTCAAATTTTAGAAGCTTTACAATCTTTTTCGGCCTTCTACCTTCGGCTTGACTTAGTCTTACTTATTTTAAATTGACTACATCCCAAAAGACAAATGTTAACCATTTAGTAAATCTTGAGTTTGTTTTAATTAGTCTAATTAAAATATTTTCAAATTAGATAAAAATCTACTTTATCTTTTATAGGACTATTTTTAAAAAACATTTTTCTAATAAAACTCAATTACTTAAAGACTTGAATTTTCTAGATTACACATACATTTTCAGCTATTTTCTATTTTGATGTAAATTGACTTGATTCAATACTTTTGACACTTTGTATTTTTTTAATTTTTTTCTATTTTTTAATTTATATATATATTTTTTGAGTTTTCCTTTTAATTTTTTTTAAACTTAGCCCAAAATTAAAAAAAAAAAGACTTAAATTAAAATAAAGGATGGCAAAAATGAGGTGTTTACAATCATCATCGCTTTATTTTTGAGTTTCATGGGCATTTTTTCTTTTATATATAATAGGTGCATCTTGTATTTGCATAGCATTTTGCATTAAGAAGTTTTTATACTTTCGATAGTGAAATTCATATTTAAGTCTTATTCACTTGTATGTACTTAATTTAGAAAAAAAAGAAAAAAATTTCACCTCTCTCTTTGCATCCATTTCTAGTCAAATTTTATTTTACTCATTTTTATTTTCAATTTACTATGCTTCTTTTTTTTTTTCCTCCCTTTTTTGGAGGTTTATGATAAGAAATAGAAGCTTGGAGCTTAAACCATTTGATCCAAGATAGATTGTTCCTTTCATCAGTTATGAAGAGAGAATAGAAATATATTATTATGAAGAGAGAATAGAAATATATTATAGTTGGAAAATATTAAAATGGGCGAAGAGAATAATCAATTAGCATAGGGTGGTAGAGCTTTATAGGAATATGTAATTCCTACAGTTATAGGTTCTAGTATTAGGAGATCAACCATTCAAGCTCAAACCTATACTGCTTCAGATGATCCAAGCAAATCAATTTGGAGGATTTTCCCATGAAGGTCCAAACAAACATGTTGTAGTGCTCCTCCAAATTTGTGATACTTTTAAGAATAATGGAGTATCTAAAGATGCCATTAGGTTGAAACTTTTTCAGTTCTTCTTACAAGACAAAGCGAGAAGTTGGTTGAACCAAACACTGCAATGGTTGATAACTAGGTTTCTCAAAAGTTCCTTTCAAGATTCTTTTTGCTTACATAGATTGCAAAGCGTAGAAATAACATCATTAATTTTGTTTAGATAGAAGGAGAGTTGCTTTATGATGCTTGGGAAAGGTATATAGAAGCACTTCAAAAGTATCTACACCATGGGTTACCCATTTGGCTTATTGTACAAACCTTCTACAATGTTTTGGGAGCAACATCTAGATCGATGGTGGAAACTGTAGCACACTCATGAGTAAGACATATGAGCAAGCGTATGAGTTGATAAAGGATATGGCCTCCAATGCATATAGTTAGCAAAATAAGAGGGCCAGCCTTAGACTTGTAGGAGTAAATGGGATGGACATAACCACTTAGCTAATCACTCAAATTATAGCACTTGCTACACTGGTAAGTAAACTCACGACATCTGATTATGTTAATACTAATTGTGTTACTTCTTGTGAGATATGTGTAGGCGTTCATGTCGATAGTAAGTGCTTAGTTGGAAATCCATTTGTAGCATTATCAAGTGAAGTTCCTGAGTAAGTTAGTTTTGTTAACAACTTTCAAAGGAGCAATTAGGGACCATATTTAAACACATATAATTGTAGTTAGTGGAACCATCCAAACTTTTCTTGGAGAAATGAAAACAATGCTTAGGGACCACTACTGAGATTCTAGAATAAGGCATTGAATCATAATGTACCACCTCAATCGAATTAATCATTGGAAGATATTATGATGAGTTACATGCAAAAAACTAATAAAGTGTTGTAGAACTAGCAAGCCACCATTCAAAACTCAGAAGCAAAATTGGGGCAAATGTCACACTAATCGAGCAATTGACCACAAGGGTCTTTGCTTGGTAATACTAAAATGAATCATAAGGGTGTTAATGCCATTATGTTAAGAAGTGGTAAACAAGTAAAAGAAAAATGACAAGGAAGAACAAAAGCTAGACAAGGAGATAGAGACTATTGAGAATGTTAGAGGGAAGCAAAAAGTAGAGGAATCAGAGTGTAAGACACTAGAAGTGAAACCATATGTTCCTTTCACTCCTTTTCCTAGGAGATTGAAGCAACAATACTTAGATACTAAATTCGCAAAGTTCCTTGATGTCTTAAAAAAGCTTTAGATAAACATCCCATTTGCAGAGCCACTCTAGCAAATTCCATCTTATACAAAATTTATGAAGGAGTTGCTAACCAAGAAGAGAAATAATGATGATGCAAATTCTATAATGCTTACAAGAGAGTGCTTAGTGATACTACAAAATGATCTATCTTAGCTTTCTTAGAGCTAGAGAGATTAGGGGAGTTTTACTATTCCTTGCACCATTAGCAGCTCTCATTTTGATAAAGTTCTTATTAATTCTAGTGCTAACATTAATTTAATGCCTTTATCTATTTTCAAGAAACTTCAATTAGGATAATGCAAATAGATACATGTCACCTTGCAATAAGTTGATCGAAGCACCAAATATCCAAGGGCCGTTGTGGACAATGTATTAGTGAAAGTAAACAAGTTTATATTTTCAATTGACTTCATAGTCTTAGATGTGGAGGAAGATAGAGAAGTTCCTATAATACTTTGTAGACCTTTCTTAGCGACAGGTACAACATTAGTTACTGTAGAGTAAGGTAAGCTAATGTTAGGGGTAATGGATCAACCAGTTCATTTAGTGTTTATGACGCAATGAAATAATTTGATGGGAACAAATCTTGTTATAACATTGATGTGTTTGATGAGCTTTTATCTAAGTCTACTGAAGAGGAAGCAGGTGTAGAGACCATTGATTTAGTCTTGAGAGATACAAATGATTAGAGTGGTGATGAGCAAGGAGATGAATGTGTTGAGCAAGTGCTCGAAAGTAGAACCAGAAAATATGAAGAGCTTAGCATTAGCAAAACGAAACCAATGCCATTAGTGTCAAAACCCTTGGTGCTTGAATTGAAACCCTCACTTAGTCATTCAAAATATGCTTTTCTTAGAACAAATAATATATTGCCAATAATTATTTCTTCTTCTTTAACTGATGATGAGGAGTAGTAGTTATTAAAAGTTTTGAAAGAGCATAAGGGAGCAATAGGGTAGACTTTAGCAAACATAAAGGGAACTAGCCCATTGATATGTATACATCAGATTCTATTAAAGACTAAGTGCAAGAATATAGTGTAACAACAAAGAAGATTGAACCCAACCCTTAAAGAGATAGTAAAAAAGGAAGTGCTCAAACTATTAGATATAGGTATTATCTATCCTATTTCTAACAATAAATGGGTTAGTGTTGTTTAGATGGTTCTAAAGAAAGGAGGTATGATTGTAGTTAAGAATGAGAATAATGAATTGATACTCACTTGTACAGTGACTGGTTAGAGGGTTTATATTGATTATAGAAAATTATCTAAAAGGACCACTTCCCTTTCCTATTTATAGAACAAATGTTGGAGAGATTAGTAGGACATAAGTACTATTTTTTGAACTTAAAGTTCATATACTTGATTTCAACGAGAATAAAACTTGACTAAGTAAAATAAGTTGAGTCAGTAGTAATTTAAGCCTTAATTTGCGTACTGTCCAAATCAACTAACTCTTTGACTTGGATAAATTCATGTGATTAAGTGCTTGAAATGAATGGATTATATATTTATGTATAAGAATTCTTTTGTATAAAAGAATAGGGGAGGCTTTATTGAAGCTTAAAGACTTGGCTTGCTGGTGCATGAATAGACTAACTTGTTGATAGAAGAAACTTGGAGCTTACTGGCTTTTTCCTATAGACTTGTTGGTATTATGGTGGACTTATCGTTGATATCGAGGCCTGAAATGAAAATTGAATTTCTTTTGTTCTTTAAGCTAATTGGATGGTATTTCAACAAGTTGTTGTAGCTGTTGATGATTTTGGCTTACCATCTTGACGATAAGGAGAAGAGCTGGCTTGATGGTAGGTATTATGTAGCTAGTCGTTGGAGCATTTAGTGCACTATAAGGGGAAGATTTTGTGGAAATGGTATAAATACTCAACTATTTAGGCAAAGACAATTAACAACTGATATTCTACTACAACTTACAAATATTGTCTTACATTCTTTGGCTTATTAACCTCCTTTTGGTCTCTTCTACCCTAATTTGCAAATTATTAAAAGAGATTTGTAGTGTAGTGCTGGTGAGTTTATTAGTTGCAACAACATAGTGAGAAAAGAACTACATGTGAGATTATCTTACATTTATGATTATGTATTGTGCTTGAGGTGCATTGAGGACTTGTGTAGCTCTTAGAGTTTTGAATTAGTGATAAAAAAAAAGTGGTGTGAAGTTCTCCATTGGAGGCGATTATGTGTTCGTGGAGAGTAGAGGCAGTTCAAACTCCATGTTATATTCGACTTGACTCTTTCTATCCCTATCTCTTTTGATATTCCGCATTAATTATTATTGTTGCATTACTTTGAGTATTCATTTATTTGCTTACATTGTATAAAATTAAAGAGAAATCAAAATTTGTCATTAAAACTCAATTCACCCCTCCTTCCTCCCTTCTCCTTTTGAGTTTTGGCCTAGTATTTCAATTAGTATTAGAGTAAGTCTCTAATCATTTGCATAACTACATATTAGAGTAAAGATCGTGATATTTAATGTACTGGGCTTCTTAGAAGGATAAGTAATCAATAGATCTTCTCTTTTCATTGGTAATAATTATCCATATTGAAAATATTGGATGACAATATTTCTTAAACCATAAAATAGAGTGTTATAGTAAATAGTTGATAGACGATACTTTAAGGATAGAAGGCAAAGAAAAAAGGAGCTACACCAATGATGATTGGAAATTGCTTGATTTAAATGAAATTGCTATGAATATCCTACATTGTGATATAAATGAAAATGATTTTAATTGAGTGAGTACATGTAAAATTGCTAAGGAAATATGGGATGAATTGAAAAGTACATAAGAAATTAAGATAAGCTTGTTATGAAAAACTTTAAAATGGATCCAAATGAAAATATTGATAAAATGTACAATAGGTTCATTAACATTATCAATCCTTTAAGTGTTCTTAGAAAACAAAGAGGACCACAATTGAGGAAGCACACAACCTCAACACAATGCCAAAGAAACAACTTCTTGAAACCCTTAAAAGACACTTGATCAAAAGATAAGGAGAAGATTCTAAGAAGAAAACTATTGCATTAAACACTATCGAGAAAAGCACAAGTGATGATGAAAGTGAGGATGATGATGAAATGACTATGATGGTAAGGGAATCCAAGAAAATTATAAAATTCAATAAGAAGTTAAGGAAGGATAAGGATAGCAATGGCAATACATGAAAGTTCAAAAAGGAGAAGAAGGATGTTCTTAAATGCAACAATTGCCAAAAATCAAGCCACATCTAACAACATTGTCAGTTGCTTAAGTAAACTAATAAGGAGTTAAGGAAGAGAGTCATGGTTGCCATTGGGAGTGACTATGATTCAAGTAACTCCAATAATAAAACATGTTTTGTATTTATTGATGATGAGGTATGTTCCACTTCTAAGATGCCTTTTTGATGAGGTCAAAGACATGTATGATGAATTGCTAAATGAATTCATGAAAGTACAAAAGAAGATATGATGAATTGCTAAAGGATTAAAACATATGATGAATGAAGGATTGAGTAATATAAATGATGAACTAGTTAAAGAGAAAAGCAAATTGAAAGAAGTTAATAGCTCTCTTGAGAAGGAAGTTGAAAGGTTAAAAGATGTGCTTGATAATGATTGCATGATTGATAATCTAGGAAGGCTAGAAATTGAGAGTGCAATTTTAAAATTTAGTTTAGATGATTAAAAAAAAATATATATAGCCAAATTAGTATATGAACAAAAGAATTAGATCAGCTCATTGGCTTACAAAGGAAAGGATTAGAGAATTTGTTATGGTAGAGAAAATATTTACAAGTCTTACAAGAGTTACTTTGTAAAAGCTTTGAATAAGACTTGTAACTATTGTGGTAGATATGATCATATTGGATATACATAAGCAATATGACGTAATCTCACTTTAAATCATAAAGGTAAGATGGTTTAGATCCCTAAGGGATAAGCTTCCATTGTAGCGACTATTCTTAGAGGACTAAAACTAAAATGGGTATATAAGAAGTAGATATTTGTTTTGTGAGGTCCTTCAAGATCAATCAACAAATGGATCTTCGATAATGGTTGCTCAAGACTTATGGTAAGAGACACATCTAAGATTATATCTCTAGATTTAAAGGATGGAGAGAGTATTATCTTTGGAGACTACTGGAAAGCTTATGTAATTAGTGAAGGTGACATTTTCATTAATGATAATCCTATTATAAAAAATTTGTTATTTGTAAACAATTTAAAACGTAGTTTGCTTAGTATTATCTAATTATGTGATATTAGATGCAAATTATCATTTCTTGCATCAAAGTTTCCTATTTGCTTTGATGAGTTATAGATGGGGAAGCATTTATAAAATCAATTTCAATATCTTTTCAAGCTCTTTTGAGACTTGTCTATTCACTTAAAACAACGATAATTGGTTGTGGCATAAGATGTTGGGGCATGCTTCAAAACTAGTTAAAAAATGACCTTGTTAAAAGATTATCAAATATTAGTCTTGATAAAGATAAAGTATGTCAAGTATGCTACTATGGCAAGCAAATTAAATCCTTATTTAAGTCAAAAGATGCTATTTCAACTTCTAGGCCACTTCAACTATTGCATATGAGCTTATTTGGCTCAACTTAAACTTTAAGTTTTGGTAGGAAAAGATATACCTTGGTCATTTTCAATGATTTTACCATATACACTTTGATGGGAATTAGGCTACTGGACCACTGATCCCCATAGCCAAGCTTGAGGACTAGAGGGACTAGTAAGACAAATCCTCCCATGCTAATCAACTCATGCAAAGGTCGAATATCTTTTTATTGACCCGTTTTGCTTTTTAAGCCAAATGATTACCTATTTCTCCCATGTTATGTGCTAAGAAGCGGAAGGCCGAGACAGCAACCCATCTTCATTCTCACATATGCTTGGCAAATTGCTTACCTTGCTGCACCTTTGTTGAAATGCTGAGAGAAAGAGTCTGGACTGACCAAGCCACCCCTACTCAAACAAGTAAGCTATCCATACCTTTTTATCCATACCTTCTAATGACATCACCAATACAGCATTGCCATGTGTATAGAATCATGTGTAGAATTTGTCGCACCAATGATTATTTTCTTTGTATATTTATTTTTACCCTTTTGTATCTTATACCTTGCTTCCTTAGGAAAACGCCCTTTTTATCTTTTCTCTTTTAGCAAGTTGCCATAACTTATGGATATTAATACCCTTGTACTTGTATCTGTAAGGGAAAATCGGACTATCATTAATACACTTAAGTACTTCTTTCTTATGTAAACATTGCTTGTTTACTCTCAACATCACTCTTATTTTAACCCTTGAGTAAGCCTAGGTAGCGAGTTATCTCATCGAATCGATTCATGCGTTATATCGGACTGTACCGTGAGTCCTTAGGAGTTCCATTAGTGCGTCATATTCTCTAAAGCTATTCGTGAGTTTTGCTTACTTTTTCATTCGTATTTGTCCTTTTGTATTTTCCCTATCGTTCTCTTTTGAGCTTTCTATAAGGTCAGACCCATCCAGTGATTGACTTTGTCTGTTCTTGGTCACAGTTCGCACCATCTTAGTATCAGAGCGGAGGTTTTGTTTATAGTTGGTTTTTGAAGTTTTGCTTATACTCTATTTTGCGTGTGTGAGACAGAGCAAGTTACTGTGTTCATCTTAATTATTGTGTCTGCTAGTTGATAATTTCCTGAAGTATTTGTGTGAACTTTGAATTTGTAGAGAAAATGACGGACCTGCATGTGAATGTTGGAATGGGAGATGACAATAGTAGAATTATCCACCATAGACGATAGTTTCAAGGAACCTCGAGAAGCATTGATGAGAGACTTGATGAGGTGGCAAACCTCTTGATAGATCTGACACGTGTTGTTTATGCATTGGCTTACTGACCCATTGAGGCTGTGCAAAATACCTTACTAGCTACCCAACCTGTTAGAGGTTAGAACCCAGCTCGACTAGTTCAAGGTGGAGGAGTGAGGAGAAGGATTGATTTGGTAGACATGAGAGACAAGGAAGAAGAAGAGTTCTTCGAGGAAGAGTAAGCTTGAGCCCCTAGAGCATCTGACCATATGAAACTTTAGATTCTGAGTTTCAATACATCTAGGAATGCTGACGAATATTTGGAATGTGAAGAGAAGGTGGAGTGTGTTTTTGACTATTATCAATATAAGGCTTATGAGAAGGTAAGAATTGCTGCTGTTGAGTTTTTCGGATATGCTGCCATGTGGTGGAAGGATTTCTAGGCTATAAGGAGACGAGAAGGCTACTGAGAGATTAATACTTAGCCTGAGATAAAGAGAATACAGAGAAATAGGTTTGTACCAGAAACTTATCTATAGGACACTTTCACTTGGCTTTAGGAGCTGAGACAAGGAGGTCGGACTATTGATGAGCATATTCAAGAATTTCAAATGTTTATGATTCGTTGTGAAGTGGAGGAACCACCGATTCGAATAGTCTCAAGATTCATCATTGGATTGAGAGGTGATATTCGAGACATTGTGGAACTCCAACGCTTTACCATAATGGATGAAGCCAAAAAAATAGCCCAGCGAGTAGAAAAGCAAAGAAGGAGCTGAGTATTGAGAAGGATGTCGACTAGTCGGCCCAAATAGGTGAGTTGTCGAGCTTAGTCGAGTAATGAGCTTAGCTGAAAGATGGATGTTTAAGCCAATTAGAGAGGTTGACTTGATATTGAAGGGTTGACCCAAACTTATGAGAAGGGATAAGGGTTTGGTAGGAAGATGAGCTAAATTAAGTGCTTTAAGTGCCAAAGATTTGGACATATGGTTGCTCAGTACTTGAACTGAAGGACAATGGTCATTAAGGGAGACATCTCGAAGCTAGAAGTAGATAGTATAGATGAGGAACTAGAGGAGGAAGAGGTTTTCGTTGAGAAGGAAAATGTCGAGAAATTACTGATTGAGGGGGATGTATTTGTTGAGGACTTGGACCAATTATTTATGGTTGTTTGACGCATTATGAACATGGAACCCTTACGAGAGAAGGAGCAGAGAGATAATTTGTTTCATATCACCTGTAAGGTGAATGATCAGGTGTGTGCCTTCATCGTAGATAGTGGAAGTTGCACCAATATGGCATCGGCCGATCTAATTTCACAATTGATGTTGCCGATTGTTGCATATCCAAAGCCGTACAAATTGCACTTGTTGAGTGAGAAAGGAGCATTACATTTCACTTGGAAAATACTACTGCCGATCACTATAAGCAATTACTCAAACTAGATTCTCTACAATGTACTACTCATGTGTGCTTCCCACGTGTTGTTAGGTAGATTGTAAGAGAGTTATCAACGATGGTGATAAGAATACGTACATGTTAGAAAAGGATGACCAAAAGATCACAATGAACTTGATATTGCCGAGAGAAGTTAACAAATTGCAGACAAAACTTGCCTACGGATTGAGGAAGGCTTTGGTGATGAGTAAGGCCGAGCTTCAAGAGGCCATCAATGTTGATGAGCCGACCCTCATATTGGTCAGGCACCTATTAAAAATGAAGGAACGGGGTGAACTACCACAGGAAATCATAGATTTTCTTGATGAGTATGCTAACTTATTCCTAAAATAGTTACCTAAGGGGTTGTCCCCAACTTTAGGCATAGAGCATTGCATTGACTTAGTACCTAATGCCGCATTGCTAAATAAGCCAACCTGTTGGATGAATCCTGAACAGGGTTCTAAGCTATAACGTTAAGTTAATGAGTTTCTAGAAAGAGGATGCGTCTGAGAGTCTCAACCCTTGTGCTATGCCAGCGCTTTTAGGGCCGAAAAAGGATGGAACCTAGTGGATATCCATCGATAGTTCAGCCGTAAGCAAGATCATGATCAAATACAGGTATCCGATCTCGAGGTTAGAAGATATGTTGGATGAGTTGAGTAGAGCTAAGGTATTTAATAAGATTGACTTGAAGTCTGGCTACCATTAAATCCGCATGAGGTCGGGAGATGAATGGAAGACTATGTTTAAGACTCAGCATGGACTCTATGAGTGGATGGTCATGTCACTCGGTCTATCGAATGCTCCGAGCACTTTTATGTGATTGATGAACTATGTGTTAAGACATCTTATTGGAAAATGAGTCGTGGTGTACTTTGATGACATATTGGTCTATAGTGCTGATATGTCGAGTCATTGTGAGCATCTTCGAGAAGTATTGGATATCCTCCATGTCGAGAGACTATTTGACAATCTTAAGAAATGTTGCTTTTGTTAGGAGGAAGTAGTATTTTTAGGCTATGTAGTCAATGAAGGAGGCTTATGAGTGGATGATGAAAAGATCTGAGCAATTGTAAAGTGGCCAACTCCTATTATTTGTGCCAACATGAGAAGTTTCCATAGACTGGCTTCATTCTATAAGCGATGCATTAAGAATTTCAGTATGCTCATTGCACCTCTGACTGAGCTCACGAAGAAGAACACCGACTTCTGATGGGGAAAAAGGAAGGAGAGGAGCTTTGCCAAGGTAAAAGAAAGATTAACCTTTACCCTGATGTTGGTTCTACCTGACTTAGAGAAAATATTTGAGTTGGAATGTGGCACTTTAGGCATTGGAATGGGCACTGTCTTAATGTAGGAAGGCTGACCAATTGCCTTCCATAGTGAGAAGTTTAAAGGGCCATAATTAAATTACTTTATGTATGATAAGGAGCTCTTGGTGCTGATCTGAGTACTGCAAGTGTAGCAGCACTATTTACTGCTGAGAAAATTTATCATATATACTAACCATGAATCACTAAGGTATCTTCGAAGTAAGATGAAGCTATTGAAGCGAAAGGTAAGATAGGTTGACTTCCTTAAAGGATTCAATTTCATGATTAAATACAAGTAGAGAAGAAGCAACGTAATTGTAAATGCTCTTTCAAGGCGACATGCGCTTTTAAATCGAATTACAGACCAGGCTGCTTGGGTTTGCAAGTATCAAAGAGCAATATTCTAAGGATCCACACTTTGGACCCATAATCATGTGATGCATTGATGGGAAGACAGTAAATGAGTATCATGTGAAGGATGGTTACTTGTTTCGAGGTGGAAAATTATGCATGCTAACCTGTTTACTGTGGGAACTATTGATCGGGGAAGCCCATAATAGGGGACTCTTCAAATATTTTGGAGAAAGAAGAACCTGTGAATTGTTGAATGGTCAATTCTTCTAGCTAAGGTTAAGGAGAGATGTGCATTGAGTTATCAACAGCTATGTTGTGTGCAAGAGGGCTAAATGCTAAGTTAAGCAAGAGAAAGTAATGTCTTTACCTGTTTCGATGAAGCTATGGACTGAATTGAGCATGGACTTTATTCTCAGACTACCATGAACTATCTGAGGTAAAGATTCTATAATGGTCATCGTGGATCGTTTCAGCAAAATGGCATACTTCATGCCTTTCTCAAAGACTAATGATGCTTCGGCTATTGCTTCTCTTTTCTTGCAAGAGATTGTGTGGCTACATAGCGTGCCAATAAGTATAGTCTCTAATAGGGATCCAAAGTTCTTGAGCCATTTTTAGAGAACCTTATGGCGTTAGATGGAGACCAAACTACTATTTAGTATTTCCTGTTATCCCCAAACTAACTGCCAAATGAAAGTGGTTAATCGTACTTTGGGATCATTGCTTTGAGTTGCAATGGAAAAGAACTTGGCTAATTGAGACGTTTGCTTGCTAGTGGTTGAATTCACTTACAAGTGTACAGTACATGACACCACTAAGCAAACACCCTTTGAAGTGGTTTATGGTTTTAATTTGAGTTGCTCCTTGACCACAACCTTGTAACTATACTCGTGCAAGAGGACCCTGACGCAAGAGCTTGAGCACAATCCCTCTAGCACATCTATGACAAAGTCATTTGGCATATCGACTAAGCTGTTAGAAGAATGCGAGGGAAGACTAAGGCTAAGATTGTTAAACAATTCCAGCCAGGAGACTTGGTTTGGCTATACCTTAGCAAAGAATAGTTCTTGAACAAGAGAAGGAACAAATTATTTGGAAAAGTTAAAGGATCTTTCTAAATCCTCCAAAAGATCAATGATAATGCCTACAGATTAGAGTTTCCTGAGGAATATAGGGTTTCTAACACCTTCAGAGTTGCTGATCTCAATTCGTATCATCCTGACGGAGAGTTGAACGAAGACCATCTGGATTTGATCCCAAATCTAAAGCAACCCGAAGAGAATGATGGGAATCAGGCTATTGAATCATTGACCTGCAGCTGAGCCTTAGGACTAAAGGGATTGGCAAGATGAATCCTCTTGTTCTAAATAACTCATATGGAGGCCGAATATCTCTTTACCGACCTGTTCTGCTTACTAAGCCAAATGACTGCCTATTTCTTAGATGTTGTGTGCCTAGAAACAGAAGGTCAAGACAATAGCCTATCTTCATTCTCACACATGCCTGGCCAATTGCTTACTCGGCCGCACCCTTATTAAGATACCGAGAGAAGGAGTTCGAACTGACTAAGCTATCTTTCCTTAGATAAGCAAGCTGTTCGTACCTTTTTATCCACACATTCCAACAGCATTGCCACATGTATAGAATCACATATAGAATTTATTGCACTAATAATCGTTTTCCTTATATATTCGTTTTTACCTTTTTGTATCTTATACCTAATTTCATTAAAAAAAATGCCCTTTTTGTCTTTTCTCTTTTGGGCAAGTTGCCCTAACTTATGGGTATAAATACTCTTATACTTATAGCTGTAAAAGAGAATCAGATGATCATTAATACACTTGAGTACTTTGTTTTTGTGTAAACACTATTTGTTTACTCTCGATATTACTCTTATTTTATCCTTTGAGCAAGGCTAGGTGGCGAGTAAACTCATTGGATCGATTTATGCGTCATATCGGATTGTGCCATGAGTCATGAGTCATGAGTCTTTGAAAGTTCCATTGGTGCGTCATATCCTTTGAAGCTGTTTGTGGGTTTTGCTTACTTTTTCATTTGCATTTTTCCTTCTACACTTTCCCTATCATTGAGCTTTCTGCAAGCTTGAACCCATCCAGCGACCGGCCTTATTTGCTGGTCACGGTTTGCACCATACTTAAACCTTCTTCCTTGCAATCAATGAAAAATTATACTAGGTGTTCTTAAAATATTGCAAGAAGGTTCAAAATATAAATTGTCTCTATAAGAAGTTGTTGACTGTTGATTTTCGTTTTGGCATGTGTGTACCTATAAGACAACAAATGGCTACGGAGAGCACTGGAGGGTACTTTAGTGCAGCCACTTTGATGCCTAAGTCAGCCTCCCTTCTCATGAGAGTAGAATTGTCAAGTAATAAGAGAAATGAGAGAATGGAAGAGGGTCCCCTTACTTGAGGGTTTTACCTTAATATCCTATTTTACTAGAAAATGCTATCAACACTTGTCCCTTATTCTTTTTTATGACAAGTTCGGTAAAGAGAGTATTTGAAGTAATCAATTTTGTTGGAGCTCTATAAAAGTTTGTAATTTGAGAACTGAAGAGGGTAGAATGCTTAAAGAAGTAAAGGCTTAGAGAGGTGAAAGTTAGGAGTGGTTAGAGCACTTGTGGATAGCTGTATGCTTAAAAAGGCAAGCGCTTAAAAAGTTTGAAGCACATGAAGGGACGAAGGCTTGAAAAGGTTAGGATGGTATGCAAGTCGTTCGAGCTAGGCATGACCTGGTTAAGTAAAGTCGTAAGATAGGTTAGTTAGCCTCTAATCCATTAATGTATAGGACTTTAAGCTCATTCACTTGTTTTCCATGCAAGCTGTACGACTTAGAGTATTTTATGTTGCTGCTTAATGACATAGGTTTTCAAGTACCTTGTAGTCTATTTATTAGACAGAGTAATTAAGTTTACACTAGCTCATCATCCGTAGTGTGTAGGATTTAGAGCTATCGAAGAGTAGCCCATTAGCAAATTATACTTATATGGGCTTGAGGCGGATGGAATTTCTTTAGCCCTTGACTTGTCTTTAAGCTCTCATATTCATCTCAAATGGACGTAGAAATAAGCCCTTATTAATGGGAATAAGCATGTGAGTGGGCCCTAGTGTGATTGCTGAAGCATGTGAGCTCATTTTGAACCGTGAGAATCATATGAAACGGTCCTTGTATATGGTATGGATAAGCTTTCCATCAACTTATGTTGGGATTTGCTACAAGTGTTCTTGGGCTAGTTTAGCTTAGTAGGAACTTGTTGGGGCTAGCCTTGACTTCCTTAATGACTCATGATTGGGATTTGCCGCTTGAAACCACACTTAAGGATCTTCCTTCTTGCTGTCATCGTCGGGGATGGAAATCATGGCTCCGTGAAGATATAGTATTGTTGAAATAATCATTGGGGCACCCCAACTAAGCCATTTCAATCCACTTGTTGCACACGTGGTCTCGTTTGGTCTTGAACAGGTCAGAGCATAGAACAGCAAGTCAGACCCGCTGTTTGTGGCTCGATTATAGAAAGAGTTGTTCATTCCAAGGTGCTGCCAAATTACTTGTTTGGTGTATGTTCTGTTGAAGTTTCTCGGCCTCGGATTGCTACTTTATTGCGGTTGGCTTAATTTCTCGGGCCGTACAGCCGAAGCTTGACTTTCATGTGAATATAGGCGTTCAACGTCTCGCATTTACTGCTGAAATTGCAGCCTAGGGTTGGCCACTAGGGGAGTAGAAAGCTTAGTCCAACAAAGCTGGGAGTTGGCTGTTCTCCATGGAGCTTGGATCGGCAGCTTCTTGTCCGGCCTTTAGCAAAGAAAGCTTGGATCACGTACCCAACAAGAGCTCGGAGGTCGAGTCTTACAGCTTCTGTTGTCGCCTTCAATATCCTTTGCCAGTTGGAGCTTAGCTTGTTAAAATAGATGGAGCTTAGCCCAAACTCATTGTTCTGCTACAGCAGCTTAGGTTTTGCTGCAGAGGTGCATTGCTCGTCGCTGCCATAGATAATAGCTCGAAGAGGAAGCACGGGCTTGTGTTTCCTTTGTTAGACTTGCCATGACAAAAAGAGCTCGGCATTGTGGTGTTTGAAATTGGACACATTAAATAGCGCACAGCAACTCAGCAATGTGATTCACACATTTGGATTAAAGACAGCTCAGTAACTCAATAATTTGCCACCTGTTCATCCTTTTTTGTTCATAAGGAGTTGATCTTATATACTAGGAGATTTGAGTAAGCATGCAAAGCCAAATAGACCTTTACTTTCAACAAGATAAATTTCCATCATATATGAATCATCCCCATGATCAAAGATACCGTTGCTCTCAGCTGTTGTGTTGAAGGAGCCAAACCTTTTCATGCACACGAGACTTGAAATATGTCAGTGCTTATGCATTAGTCTGACACCTCAAGGAGGCTTTCGCAGAGGTTATTTTTGATATAGCAGCTAAAAATTCTGCAATGTTTTTGCATTGCATTAATAGGTGCTCCTGATTTGTTGAGAAATTTGGACTTTTTATCTTGGGCAGTTGTTGCCCGAAGCTGATAGTTGTAGAGATTGGGACAGAGCTAGCTCCTTGCCAAATCATCAACCCATTGACTCACGTTGTCAAGAAATAAATATGGCTTAAATACACACTTTGCTTTGGCCAGAACAAATCGCATGAACTACGACTCTACTGTCCTTTGACGCTGCAGCATCAAGCACTGAAAGGATTTCTTCTAAGATGCCATTACATGCATCCTCAGTATCGTGATATACGACATTCAGGAAGAAATACACGGGTGAAGTTATGTCCATCCAATAGCTCGGACTTCTTGTGTCATCTCGAGAATAGGATTTATAGCTTGGCTATCGAACAAATTAAATCAAGCCTATTGCCGTCCCTAGCATATTGGAACTTGGATTGTTGCACCGCGATGGACTGCTCGCATGCCATAGAACTTGGTACGATGTCAACTATTAGTTGCTATACGTTTCAGCTAGTAGTTACTTCGAGCTTGGACTTATGGGTGAACAACTCGGTTTTGTCACCTGGAAGAGCTTGGCTAAGTAGTTGCCAAATGCCACAATCGCCGCTTGATTCAAAGGAAGCTCAGAACTTAGAGCTTAGAGTTCTAGGATGCTGCAGCCTGGCTGTTCTGTAGTTTGGCATTGTGTATCCAGTAGCATAGTGTTACTTTTTGGGCATTGTATGGTGAAGAGATTGAACATTGTAGCTTGGCCCTCGGCATTGAAACTTTTATCAAACAACTCGGCCATCGACTTTTGGGACTCGAACTTGCCCGTCAACCGTTGTTGCGAAGTCGGCTTGCTTTGATCGGGTCAAGAAAAGAAAAATGCACCATCCTATCACTATCAACAATTTCCGTGTTAAAAGTAGATCTCACTTTAAATGGGATAATGTTCATTGTTCTAACTCCATATATCAAATATGGCTTATTGCAATGGATTGCTCGGCCACTCGTCCACTATCCAATTCACTGCAATTTGTGAGCTTAAAACAGCTCGGACTCGCTGTTTGGCAAATTGTGGTCAGCTCGGCTCGGCAAGTGGAGCTGCTGCAGTGTTTCGCTCGGCAAGTGGAGTAAACGGATCAGAGCCGGGATTGTTAAGTTAATCAATGAACTCGTTGATCGGAACCGTCCTGTGATTAGGGAATTCATGAAGCAAATTGGTCAAGCGAACGGACGAGCTTTGGCCATTGTTGAATGGCTTTGGGTTGAGGGTACTGATAGTGTTCACGCACTTGGTAATCATGCCACCATCAATCAGCGAAGGGTCGTGGAAGATACATCAGCTATATTCAGTCAGGCAGATGAGGATAATTCTGGGACACTGACTGCTAAAGAAACTCGCAATGTCATTGTTGATATATGTGAAAGATACCCTCCAGTAGAGTTGTACTTTAAAAACAAGAAATTGAGCGATATCGTGGATCTATTGAAAGATTCCAAAGGAGACGTTGCAGAAGATGCAATTGAATTGAATATTGAATAATTCAAGGCTCCTCTTTGATCACTCAGGTTTGAAATTGCCACGGAGCTAGGCGACTCGGTGCGACTTGGACAAGCTCGGCTAGGAATCACACTGGAATCCGCTTCATGTCCTTATCCTCAGCTACGTCTCACTCAAATGCTAAAGTGCGTAGCTCGGCAAAATCATTTGTAAAGATAGCTCGAGGGACTTCAGTGAACTTGCGTGGCATTATGAAACTATGAGGAATTTAGCTCAGCTGAATTGTTTGTCTATGTGCTGCCGTCGATCAAGTACGCCATGCCGATTGGTTGACGAGAACTCAAGACTTGTGACTTAAATCAATGGAGCTCAATCAAAAGGAGCTTGGATTTAATGGATGAGAGTTCAACAAGTCGTGCGTGGCTGCTGCAAGCTCGGGTTTGCTCGTGGAAACACGATTCTGCGATTGCTCGGAACTTTGGCTTCGGAAACTTTGATTAGCCAAGCGAAGCTGCTCGGGACATGGAGGACACTAGCAAAAAAGCTCGGCGGTTAGGGTCTCGGCTAATATTGCTCGGCCATAGACTGCCGAAATGCTTTGAACATCAACCAAATATTCAAGAGCTTGGAAGCTCGGTGAATGTCTTCAATAGAAGAGCTAGGTAAGTCTTCATAGTTCGGCAGTTGAACCCAAACCAATTTGGTACACAAATAGATGCTGCACACAAAAGAAGCTCAAGCTTGATAATTCGATAGCTCAATAAGACTTGCTAGTATGGATACTTGGAAAATTTTGCTTAGCATGTAAATTGCTTGGCAATATGAATAATCACACTTCATAGGAACTCGACTCTTAGCTCTATAGTTCATCACACACATATAAACACGTGACCACAGCTCAAGCTCAGTTCGGCACTTCAAAAGAAGGGCAGCCTCAAAAGGAAACTCGAACGAAGCTCGGCATACTCATATATCCACACAATTTGCAATTTGCAGCAACCTCGTAGAGCAATTTTTTCTTCATTAAAATTAACATACCACTTCGACGGGATGCTCCTGTATCTAGAATGTTGTGTGTATATAAAGTCAAACGTGAATATTCTGGCCTGCCATGACAGAGGAAGGCTTAATGATTGTGATGTTTAGTATCTTGTTGTTCAAGGGAATGCGACAAGATTGGTCTGGGAGTTGATGACAGGTGTTGATTATTTTTTGTGAAAGAATTCCAAGTCTCCTCAAGAGCGATACCGTGGCAGTTACATGGCGGTTTCAAGTGCTCTTTAACAGGAACAAGCTTGGAAAAATGTAGAGACTGCTAACTCCCAAACTCAGACATTAACAATTGTAAAGCCATAACTATAAGGAGCACCAACGCATGATTCCCAGCAAGAGGAGAAAGAAAAGTCGAAGAAATCAAAATAGATTAATAGACTATAGTCAGATTTGTCTAGATTTAGAGGAGATAAAAAGAATAGACTACCACAAGTTAGACTTAGAAAAATCCATAGAAGGAAAATATATCTCCCTACATAACTTCAGGAATCATTAAGAATTGTAGATGATTTTTGTTTTCTTTCATTTTGCTTTTTCAGTTTCCACAGACGATGTCAACTGTTGACTGTTGATTTTTGTTCTAGCATGTGAGTATCTACAATACAACAAACGGTTATGGAGAGTACCAGAAGGTACTTCAACGTGATTACTCTGATGTTTAAGTCGACCTCCTTCTCATGAGAGTTGAATTGTCAAGTAATAAGAAAAGTGAGAGAATGGAATAGGTTTTCCTAACTTGGGGGTCTTATTTTATATTTATAGTGAGCAAGTGAATATATATACTTAGAATGAGCCTTAAGCCTTAGGAGTTGGGTTCAAGCCTCAATATCACTTATTTTGTTAAAAAAACACTACGAATAGAAGTGATCATTGTAAGACTTTAAAATTGCATTTAGAGTAACTATACCTAAATTTAGAGCTTTCAGAGAAAGTTATCTGATTAAGTCCAAATTTTGACGATTAAGTTAGAAAAGTTAGGTGAAGTAACATAATAAAGTTAGATATAAAAAATAATGGCCTAAAACCTCAATTTTAGCCTTAGAAGTATAATTATTCAATATAGTGAAAAACTTGTCGGAATTTCTAAAATTGAGCTTGAAATGTGATAAGGTCCCAAAGATAAGTTATTTATGCTATAAAAGTAAGTAATACTACATAATATACTATATGAAAATATATATATTTTTATGAATGTACCTATAAATTAACTTGAAAATCTAAAATATATATAATAAGTGATAAAATCACAAAATTAAATAAAAAATATATCTTAAAAATAATTAACATGAGAAAAATATAATTACATGAGGATGATTATACATTACATGGACCAACTATAAAGGATATATATACGTATATTAATAAAATTACTAAATAATTAATCTAATATACATAAAAATATTAATATTTCGTCTAAAAATCAACCAAAACACATCCAAATGCTTGGGGAATTCTAGAAATCAACTGTGGAAGCCTTTAAACACACTAAATTAATGAATCAAAAAGTAAATGAAGGATTAGAAGCCACTTCATGCTTGAAAATTGGAGAAAAAGAGAAAGAAGAATAAAAGGAAAAAAAGAGGAAAAAATTCCAGTTGCCCCAGTTTAGTATGAATAGGCCTCTTGAGTATATTATATGCATTTTGGATACAAGATCAACTAAAAAAAATTTATGGAAAAAATATAGAAAAATAGAGCACCCCACTACCCTCGACGAGTTCCCTAATTAAACCACCACTTGTTACTAAACCCTACTAGCCACCACCAGTCCACCCCATGCCTAGCTCCACCGACATACCTTGATCGACCATCAGTCATCGGTTACTAGAGCTTCGATGAACAGTGAGTTTTCATTTCTACCATGTTTTTCTCTTATTTTCTAAAAATATTAAATTAATTAGGAAAATTATGAAAAATTTATTTCTAGGTTATTTTGAAGATGCTTTCATGCTGTAATTTTATTTTTTTAAATTATGAATATTTAATGTACTTGCTTAATAAATTCACTATTTATTCGAATTGTCAAATCTAAAATAAATATACTAAATAATGTTATTTTGGCCCCAAAATTTTTCTGTATAATATCTATTACATCTAGTTTAATGCAATGTATCCCAATTTTGATTTCATATATGTTTAATATTTATTGCATTTTTTACCCTAAAAATGGCTAAAATAGGACAATTTATGAAATAAAATTGATTTTAGGGAAATAATTGATGAAATTAAGATCCAATTAATTCTAGATGTTTCTAATAATGTCAAGATAGGTTGAAATTAATTTTGTATAAAAATCATGTTATTTACATAATTGATCATAATTTAGGGGTAAAAATACAATTTTACATATATAGGTGATAAACCAATAGCATGAAACCAATTGTTAGATAAATTCCCTATAATTTTTTGAGTTTCCGGAATATTTTTTGGAATTATTTGCTTATCCTAACTATTTATTACAAATTTTCGTAGTTAAATAATTTATTTTATTAATTGGGATATGTTGTTAGCAATATTAGGCTAAAATATAATAAATATTTGAATAAATCTTATACATGTACATATTGAATAGGTCTAATTAGTGTGGTTTTTCATCATATTTTTTTCTATCATATGACTTAGGCTGGGATGTACATGTGTTGGGGTTAGAAATTACATATATTACTAAGTTATGATAGGAAACTATATAAAATATAGTCTATTTATATAATATGGACATAATGTGACAATGCTTGTTGTAGGAGCCTATAAGTATAATAGAAACTAAAAATACCCTTTATAAGTCATTTATTAAAATAGAACCCGTTTACATATCGTTGAGTTCGTATAAACCTAATGATATTGATTTTACTCAAATTAGATAATCTTAGGTAATAAAACTAGTATTTCTATAATATTATAAAAATTTATGTTATACAATGACTTTATCATAATTGAAACGTAATTTGATTGATTAAAGATATGTTTCGATATAATCGAAACAATATATGATAAACAATAGTGTAACTATGTATATTGTTAATGTTCACTAATTTAATATAACTTATATAATAAAACTATAATAATTAAGTACATATCTAATTATAACTATAACTATATTCTATTATATAAGAATAGTATACTTCAAATATATATATTTATATATGTAACTTTAAGATAATATACACAGTAGATAAAAACCTATTGCAGTAAGCATCAATTTAAATTGGGATCGTGGTTTTACTATTTGTTGAGATACTATATGAAAGTATTTAGAGGTTTAAGAGTACTTTTATTTGTGGTTATAAATTTACTATCTATGTCCATGCTACGTATGTGATTGGTATTCTATTTTGTGGTAGGATTTGAACTCCTTGGCGTACTGCTTTGCATGACTTCATATTATTGTATTATGTGATCATGTTTGGCTACTCATAAACAGAGCTAATAGTTGCTAATAGTGATATGACTGCTATCATAACTAGACATGCATAGCAACCCATTAGGGGAACAATTAGGTATGTTAGAACAAATACTGACTCTCTTTGATGGGATAGTTGAAATGGTTATTTTCCCATCTTTAGTCGAATTAAGTAATAGGTGGGGAGGTTGCAGCAAGGGTAGGGATATAGTTCAAAAGTGGTCATGGGAAGAGGGTGTTCTCCATTGCATAAGCCTAGTTTTGGTTTGATTTTGATTTGTTGTAAACTCCTTAACTCGAGTTAGAGTAGATGTTATTTCTCTGATCTCACAATGGACCGGATAACATTGTGTGATGTTGTAAATGATTGATTGCATTGCATTTCATTATTATTAATAACCTTGTTTGTAATTGTATGTTACTCTTCTATCTTTATCCTAGTCATTGAGTTAGTTGTATTTACATCCCATAGACTCTTTTGCAGGTGACGAGTAAAAGTTTCAAGATGCATAGATATAATCACCCCCAGGTTAGTATGCGGTTGGCTGGGAAAGTGAGAAAAGGAGAATTCACTGAATCTAGGCTTTTGACTTTTCTTTTTGTTCTAAGGGAACTAATTGGGAATCCTTGGGTTGTTCACTAGTTTCCTATCTTATTGTACATAAACTCTAAGACTTGTGACTTTTGTAAACTTTTAATATGAATTATAACTCTTTATGTAGAAATACCTATATAAGTATTGTAATATTATTAGACATCAGCTTATCATGAACAGGTATTTTAAAAAGTTATACTACAGGTTTGATTATTAATAAGTGTTTGACTAGATTCTTTAAGCTGGTTAAATTGTTTATGCTTTATATAGACTGTATCTATGATAGCAACTATGAGGTTAGCTTCTATCTTAAGTTAGTTTATATAGTACAATTATTGTGACTTCTCCTATTCAGGGCATGACAATTATGGGAGCGAATTTGAAAATTATGAGATGGAACAGCTTTATGATGAAAATGGAATCGAACATACATTCTTGGCTTTAAGAAATCCACTACAAAACGGAGTTGCTAAAAGGAAAAATAAGATTCTCATAGAAATGGTAAGAATCATACTTTAGAAAAATAATTTACTTAAGTATTTTTGGGCCAAGGCAGTAAATACCGTATGGTATATATTAAACCGAGGTTTTGTAAGGCCTATCCTTAATGAAACCTCTTGTGAGCTTTGGAGATGCAAAAGAACTAACATTTCATATTTCCATCCTTTGGTACTAAATGCTACATGTGCAATAATGGTAAGGAGGAACTTGACGAATGCAACTCAAAATCTGATGAAGGGATCTTTCTTGGCTATTTTCTTTCTAGTAAAGCATATAAAGTGTATAATAAGATAACATTAGTAGTAGGAGAATCCATTCATGTTGTATTTGATAATGCATTGGCATTTAGAGACTCAAATAATGAAATTGACAATATTGTTGCTCAATTGGATGGTCTTAGTCTTGACAAATATCAACCTACATAAAAGGATGAAGAAATCTCTAAGGAAGATGAAATAATTAATCAATCTAATATAGACTTGCCTAGGGAATAGAGATTTATGAAAGACACCTCCCCACCACCCTTCTTAAAGACTTGATCTAAGTGAACCATTTAACAGGGTACAATCTAGAGCTTCCTCAAATAACTTAAGCAATATAGTGTTCCTATCTCAATTAAAACTTAAGAATGTTGTTGAGGTTCTAAAAGATGAATTTTGGATTCAAATAATGTAAAAAGAGCTAAATCAATTCTCTAGAGATGAGGTATAGACTTAGTGCCTAAGCCTAATTATAGATTAGTTATTGGAACTAAATGGGTGCTTACAAATAAGTTAGATGAGACCTGCATAGTAACTAAGAACAAGGCACGCTTAGTTGTTAAAGGTTACAATCAAGAGGAAGGAATTGATTTTGATGTGACCTTTGCTTGGGTTAGAAGCCACTGGGATGCTTTTGGCATTTATAGCTTGCAAACTTTTTCAATTAGATGTTAAAAGTGCCTTCTTAAATAGTTTTATTGAAGAAGAAGTATGCATGGAGTAATCGCTGGGTTTTGAAGATAGTGAATTCCCTAATCATGTTTATAAGCTTAACAAGGCTCTATATGGATTTAAACAGGCTCCTAGAGCTTAAAATAAAAGATTAAGTAGTGTCTTGGTAAATAGTGGTTATTCTTGAAGTGTTAGCTTGTCGAAATTAAGCCTTAATGGTCAAAATTAGTCATTCATGCATATTTTTGGCTCAACAATAAGTTACAAGCAACTAATGATTTGATTTTGTTAAATCTTGCTTATCTAGCTAAAATACAAGTTTCTCACATAGTATTAGACTAAATAAAACATGTTTGAAGTGTTAAATTGTTTGTGTTAATGATTGAAATAGAATTAAAATGAGTAGACTAGGCAACAATCTACAATCTGTAGAATTGTAGATAACTAGCTTGCAAGTGTATATCCATATTGTCAAGTTGATGAGGTACCCTCCTTGGATAGTTTATAAGCATTCTATTCTCAACATCGGTATGTTGATACATAATTGTATAATCAAGCTGGTAAGGAGCTCATTTCAACCAACTTGTAAACAATCTATTCTTCGAATCGGCAAGCTGGTATGAACACAATACAGTCAAGCTTGTAGGTCAAAAACCTACAACCCTTCTTTTATTTCTTTGATTTTTTTCTCTTTTCTTTCATTTGAATAACTTTCACTATGGAGCTACTCCTCCTATACACCACATGACTATTTTTTTTCCTCTCTCAAACTCATACTCCTCTCACGAAATCACACACTTCCTTCACTCAAATCGCTTTCCCACATCACACTCCTCCATTTTCTTCCCTTTTCCCTTTCCTTTTGCTTTACAATCTCCCCAAGTCAACCAAACCCCTTTGACACACACTTTAATCTACTAAGTGTTTGATAAAAATCCTCAATGGCTCCTTACACCGCTTATGGTCTAGCTCCACCTACTTACAACCAACATTTCTTCCTAACTCGTTAACTTTTTGAAAGATTTTACAAATTCGAAAATCTAGAGGTAGATATGGGTATGGATTGTCCTTTAGATGTTCTTAATGAGTTCTAAATTCCTCAACTATCATGAGTGATCACTAACCACATTTTGGACATCTTGTGGCTTCCAAATGAGGTGCATGATGAAGCCATCGAATACTTCTATTGTAATTTATTTGATTTTTTAGATGATAGAGTCCATTCACATGTTAAGTTGAATCTTAGTGATGAGTTGCATAGAATTAAGCTTTACTCATATGTATATGGCATTAGGCTTACAATTACTCCCAAGGATATCTATGGTTTTATTGTAGTTGTAATTAGGGGATATGGAGTAAATGTTAATTTCCTAGAACCTCTGTTCTATGAAAGATTTTTTAGATTTAGGGAAATAGGAGCAAATTGGAAGAAAACCCAAAATTTACTAGCATCAAGGCTTAACCTAAGGATAAAAACTGTTCATCGCATTATTATTCACACTTACTATCCTTGTCGTGGTCAACAATCCACTTCTACCTTCGAATATTTGTGGCTACTATATCATATTCTAAAAAATGAATGCATCAACTGCTTTGATATAGTTGTTCAATGTTTTAAGCATGTTGCCAATAAGCCCTTCCAAGCTTTTCTTAGATTTGGGTGCTTGGCTACTCTAACTCTTAATTAGAAAAGGAGTTAAGTTTTTTACACCCCCTAAGTACTTAGGTGAAAAGATTTGAAATTATTGACATTTGTAGGAGTGCTTCAAAAAAGGAAAGAAATTCTTAAGGTAGGAAAAAGGAGTTAGGTCTCTTGATCCTTAATGGTTTAGTTGGGCTAGATGAGGACTTTAGTGAAGGAGAGGAGGATGAGGGTGATGAAAATAAAGAACAAGCTACTAATATTGAGGGACTCGGACAAATAGATGAAGGAACATCTCAAGGATCGACATTTCAACAGTATGGCTTTCTACACTTTAACTCGACTTATCCTCTAGAGTCTCAAAATCCCTTCTATCAATATTCTGACATGTGATTCAATTAGCTTCGAGATGATATGAGAAGTCACATCCACTCTAGATTTCAAAGTCTTTATTGTCATTTCAATCTGGACTACTATTGTTCTTCTTTTCTTTACCTTCCTCCATCTACTAGGTCATAGGATGATGATCCCTTAGCTGCTTAGCTTCCTATCTCTATCTAATTAGATACTACGATTACCTTGTTATTTATGGACTTGTCTTATTATTTCTCTTCTCATGCATGAACTTAGCCTATGGGCTTTTTATCTTTATTTACTCTCCTATCTTACTAGACTTAGCCTTTTAGGCCTCTTTGTTTTGTTTATGATGGATACTCGGCCATACGACTTTTCCTGATTATGTAATTGCTCAATATTTGGCTATGTGGCCTTATGTTGTCTTAGTTTCACTTCATTATTTCTATTTGGATACTTTATGCACTTTTGATGGGTATCTTAGCTTCTTATGAAATGAAGTTGCAAGGTTGCTTAAATTATGGTCGGTTACATTTAACTGGCTTGTGATGTTGTTTGTGAAGTTGAAGTTGTCATTGATAGTGGTGATGGAAGTTAATATGGTTGCCCAATATGCTTGAAGTTATGGTTGCTTGTTGGCGTTGTATGACATTGTTTCATAGGGGGTGTATCTTAAGGCTTAAGTTAAGACCATGTTAGAGTTTCAAGTAGAATTATTCTTCCTCTTCCTTTCCTTGAATTACTTATCTTTTTTATGAGGCCAAAGAGGGAGAAGAGTTGAAATCACCTAGAGAGTCTTAATAAATGGAAAAATTTGACTAAATTGTTGTTAGGTAGATTAGTTAAAATATTGGCTATTAGTGACTTGTCTATCAAGCTAGTGATCTTAATGTCAAGTAGTCCTTTGTTCTAATCTCATATTTTTGTAAATCATTTTAAAATCGGAAGCTTGACTAAGAGGTAGCACTACATTAAGTGAGACCAAATAAGTATAAAATTTTGACCTCATCAAAAAGGGGGTGATCGTTGAACCTAGGGTTTATAAACTTGATTTTGTTGAGAAAAAAACTTGATTTGTTAAAAGAAGTTGAGTTAGTTGTAATTTAAGCCTTAATTTGCATATTATCCAAAATAAGTAGCTCTTTAAGTTGAAGAACCAACTTGCTGGTGCATAAAGGGACTAGCTTGCCAGTAGAAGAAACTTAGAGCGAGTTGGCTTTTGCTTACCGACTTGCTGGTATTGTAGTACACTAGCCTACTGGTATGGGGGCTTAGAATGAACATTGAATTCACTTTTGCTCTTTAAGCTGGCCTAATGGTACTTCAAGACATTATTGTAGTTGATGATGATTTTAGCCTATTGACCTGATGGTAAGAAGAAGAGCTGGCTTGATGTTAGGTGTTTTTCAACTAGCCGTTAGAATATTTAATGTACCATAATAGGAAGATTTTATGGAAATGATATAAATACTCAACTACTTAGCTAAGGACAATTAAGAGTAGATATTTTATTGCAACCTTCAAATAATCACTTACATTCTTTGGCTTAATAACCTCCTTTTTGTCTCTTATAACCTAATTTGGAAATTATTTAAAGAGATTTGTAGTGTAGTCCTTGTGAGCTTATTTGTTGCAAAAATATAGTGAGAAAAGCACTACACTTGTGAGATTATCTTGTATTTGTAATTGTATGTTGTGTTTGAGGTGTATTGAGAACTTATGTATCTCTTGGAGCTTTAAATTGGTGATCAATAGAAGTGGTGTAAAGTCCTCAATTGGAGGTGATTATATGTCCATAGAGAGAATAGGGAGGTTTAAACTCCACATTATAATCGAGTTTGATGCCCTCTATTCATATCTCTTTTAATATTCCATAGTTATTATTGTTGTTACATTACTTTAAGTATTTATTTATTTGTTTACATTATGTATAATTAAAAAGAGATTGAAATTTGTTGCTAAAACTTAGTTAACCACTAACCCTACCCTTACCCCCTGCTCTTCTTCCTTCCTCCTTGAGTTTTAGCTTAGTATTTCACAATTGCTTCTTAGATAATAGTTATAGTTATAATCAAATCCACATTGCACTTGAAGACCAAGAAAAGACCACTTTCACAACATATGACACTTTTGTTTTTAAGAGAAAGTTTTTTGGTCTATGTAATGCACCAGCTATATTTTAAAAATGCATGATGGCTATTAGTTCATATATGATTGAAAATTTCATTAAAGTTTTCATGGATGATTTTTTTTTTTTTTTAATTTTTGGAACTTCTTTTGATGCATGTCTAAAAAATTTATCTTTTCTACTCAAGAGATATAATTACACAAATTTGACACTTAACTTAGAGAAATGCCATTTTATGGTAAGAGAGGAAATCGTGCTAGGCCATAAGATATCTATAAGGGGTATTGAAGTTAGGGAAAAAGTAGAGATTATTGAGAAGTTACCACCACCCACATCAATAAAAAGAGTTAGGAAGTTCTTAAGGCATGCTGGCTTCTATAGAAGATCTGTCAAGGACTTTTCTAAAATTTTTGAACCACTTTATAATTTGTTGTTCAAAGATATTCCTCTTGATTTTAATGATGAATGTTCACGGGCATTCAATCTTTTGAAGGAGAAGCTTATATTAGAGCTTGTGATTATTGCTCTAGATTAAGAGCTTCTATTTAAGATTATATGTGATGCCAGCAATTTTGCCATGGAGCTTTTTTAGGGCAAAGGCGAGGTAAGTTATTCTAAGCTATATACTATCTTAGCGATTACGGGATATCAAAATTTGTAGGGGTTTACATCATTCTCTCCTTAAAAAAAAGTTTTGTTCTCAAAACTCGAAATCATACCTGATTTATCAAATAAATGTAGGTATTTTCATCTAACTTCTTGTTTGGTCTCCTAGGTAATTCTTCTTTTCCACAATTATTCCAAAGTACCTTCACATAATGAGTGTCTTTGTTTAACAACCTTTAAGTTTTTCAATCTAAGATCTTTGTTGGATGTTCCTCATAAGTGAGAATTTCTTTAAGCTTAATAGGCTCCAATTCCGTAATTCAATCTGGATTAGGTACATGTTTTCGTAGAATAGAAATGGGAAATAAATTGTGAATGCCAAACAAGTTTGAGGGTAGTGCTAGACGATATGCTAAATTTCTAACCCTTTCTAAGATCTCAAATGAAACAACATATCAAGGACTTAGCTTCCCTTGAGTCTTTACACAATGGATACTTTTAAGTGGGTTTATTTTTAAATACATATGGTTTTAACTTCAAATTCCATCGATTGTCGTTTTAAATCTACCCAACTCTTTTGTCTATCTTGTGCTTCCTTTATCCTTTGCTTAATAATTTTTGCTTTTGTTGTTGTTTCTTGTACCAGTTCAAGCCCTAAAATCATCTTTTCTATTTCATCCCAAAATAGGGGAGATCTATACTTTCTTCCATATAATGCCTCAATGGGGCTATTTGTATTGTTAAATGATAGCTGTTTTTATAAGTAGATCTTATTAAAGGTAAATGAGTATCCTAACTTCCTTTAAACTCCATGACACAAATGTGCAGCATATCTTCTAATGTTTGAATAGTTAGTTCAGGTTGTCATTTTTTTTTTGGGATGACATGCTATACCGAAATAAAGTTTAGTCCCCATTTCCTTTTGTAAACTTGTCCAAAATTTTGAGATAAATCCAGGATCTCTATCAAAAACAATTTTAGCTGGAATTCCATGGATTGAACTATCTCCTTAACAAAAATCCTTGCCAACTTTTCCTATAGAATAAGTTATATTGATAGGAAGAAAATGAATTGATTTTGTAAGATGGCCTACTACAACCTAAATGGTATCATGTGCTACTGGAGTTCTAGGCAAAGAACTTACAAAATCCATAGTGATTTGATCCTACTTCTATTCAAGGATTGGCAAAGGTTGCAATAATCCTCTAAGCCTTTGATGTTCTGCTTTGACTCTTTGATAGGTTTTGCACTTTGCCACATATTTTGCTATATCCCTTTTTATTCCTTCCCACCAGAAAGTTTTCTTAACATCTTGGTACCTCTAGGATAAACTGTTTAACCAGAGTAGTGTGCCTCCTTTAAAATTTCTTTCCTAAGTTCATCCTTTTCTAGTACACATAATCTTCGATTGTTTCAGATCGAATCATCCTCCTTAATGGAAAAATCAAGATACTTACCTTGCTTTCCTGGTTGAATCAGTTCCATAATTGAATCCTCATTATGAGTTCCTTTGATTCAACTTATCAACATAGGTTCAATCATTAAGTTTGCTAAACTCTACGTTTGATTCTTGCCAACTAAATTCTAAATTTAGTTTTTCAAATTCTTGAATAAGTCCATGCTGACTCATAAGTAAGGAAGCTATGTCTACATAATCCTTTCTACTTAGAGCATTTGCTACTACATTTACCTTCTTTAGGCAATAATTTATATCCAGATCATAATCCTTTATTAATTCTAACCATCTCTTTTGTCTCATATTCAATTCCCTTTGTGTGAACAAGTACTTGAGACTTTTACATCGGTATATACTTCACATCTTTGGCCACATAAATAATGTCTCTAAAGTTTCAATACAAACACTACTGTGGCCAATTCCAAATCATGAGTTAGGTAATTTTGCTCATGGGGTGTTAATTGGCATGATGCATAAGCTATCACTTTCCCATTTTGTATCAGAACGTACCCCAATCTGTTTCTTGAGGCATCATTATAGATAGCAAAGGGTTCATTACTGTTAGTAACAGGAATATTGGTGCATAAATTAATTGTTTCTTCAATTTTTGAAAACTTTATTCTCTCTTTTGATTCTAAATGAACTTTTCATTCTTTTGGGTTAATTGAGTGAGTAGTTTAGCAATTTTTGAAGAATCCTTGACAAATTTTCTATAATACCTTACTAAACTAAGAAAACTCCTTACTTTAGTAACCATTTCTAGCCTTTTCTACTCAATGATAGAGGAATGCCCCAGGCCAAAAGTAGTGAATAGTTAAGCCAACAAACATTAATGGGCTCGTTTTAATCACTTGACTTAAAAGTTTCAAGCTTATGTTGACAAAATATTCATAACTATGACCTCTTACGATCTATGTGGGATACTTAATTATGGGGTCTCACAATCTCCCCCCTTTAAATACACAACGTCCTCATCATAAGAACTTACAACTAGGCTTAGATCTTCTCCCATTTTTGGTATACGATTCAAGCCATCCACTACTTATAGGTCATCCTAGAAGCATATAAGGTGTCATACCCTAGTGACACTCCCCACTTTCCTTAGATCTCTTCTCTAAACTAGAGCTAGACTTGAATCATGCACCTACTGGTAAGGGGTTCGCTTTGATACAATTTGTAAGGGCTTAAGCTAAAAGTAGTGAATAGTTAGGCTAACAAACAATAATGGACTCATTTCAATCACTTGGTCTAAAAGTTTTAAGCTTGTATTGATAAGGTATTTACAACTATGGCCTTATAAACTAGTATCATGACCTCCTACAATCCATGTGGGATACTTAACCATGGGGTCTCACAAATAACTTTGATTTTCTCAAGGTTTCCTGATATTCCTTTGTTAGATATCTTATGTCTAAGAAAAGAAATTCCCTTTAACCAAAAGTCACACTTGGACAATTTGGCATATAGCTTATGGTCTCTTCAAGTCTACAACACTATTCTTAGATGTCCTTATGTTGTTTCGGGGTAGCAAAATATACTAGGATATCATTAATGAAAACAATCATGCACTTGTCCAATAGTGGTCGAAACATTTGATTCATCAAATCCTTGAAAGTTGTAGGAGCATTTGTTAATCCAAAAGGCATCACCAAGAATTCGTAAAGACCATACCTAGTATGGAAAGTAGTTTTGGGTACATCTTCTAGTTTAATCTATAACTGATGGTATCCTAATTTAAGGTTAATATGAGAAAATACACTCGCTCCCTATAATTGATCAAATATATCATCTATCCTTAGTAAAGGGTACTTATTCTTGATGTTTACCTTATTTAATTCTCTATAATTAATATGAAGTTGTAAGGAACCATCTTTCTTTTTGACAAACAATATAGGGGCTTCCTAAAGAGATATACTTGGTTGTATAAATCCTTGATCCAATAATTTTTGTAATCGTTTCTTAAGCTCTTTAAGTTCAACAAGAGCCATTCTATACGGTGCTTTTGAAATTGGTTCTACACCAGGTTTCAAGTCTATTGAAAAATATATTTCTTGCTTAGGTGGTAATCCAGGTAATTCTTCTGGAAATACATATGTAAATTCCTTTGCTACCTTAATCTCATTAATATCTTATTTATCCTTTTCTTCTTCCATAGCATAAACCAAATACCAGTTCCAAGTTAGGTGCTCACTACTTACAATTATTTCAACCAAACTTAACACTTTTTGTCTGGAGCACATCGCTTCCCCAACAAATATAACTCTAGTTCTATCTAAAGATTTAAACATCACTTCTTTTCTTTGAAAATCAATAGTTGCTCGAATTGATGACATCCAATTCATACCTAGTATAGCCTCATACTTTTTCATCAAGAGTACTATCATGTTGGCTTTATTCTCATGCTAAATAACCTAATAGGACAGGACTTTACTATCTTACTTGTAACTATTGTACTTCCAGTTAGTGATTTAATGCCAAAACTAGAGGCTAGGGTAGTTTTTGGGTAAATCTACTAGTTAGATAAAAGAATGCATAGCTCCAGTATTGAATATTGTATAAATAGGGGCGTCACATATTATAATACTTCCTGAAATAATTTTATGTATCTTTAAGAATATTTACTTTAATTGTTATTATTTTACGTTACGGTTTTTGCGAGAAAATCATTGGTTACTAACCTACAACCAACTCAGTGTCTTTAGTATCATAAGCATCCAAAGCAGCCAACTCCATTTCCAGTTCATTTACTTCTTCATACGATCCTTCCATGTTGAAAACCTATATAGTTGCTTTCAAATTGGTAGATTGAGTTCCTCTTTGACTTATATTTGTAGAGGCTTGTCTTATGGTAAGTACACTTATTTTGTAGCATTTTGGGCAATTATTTGAGAAGTGTCCCACCTTCTTATAAATAAAGCATGGGGTATTGACTCTCTTAGGGAAATATATTACTCTATGATCTCTAGCCCCACAAAAATAACACTTGTTTCTTAATTGCACGTAATCTTTTGGATAACGATTTCCTTTGCAATTCCAACATTATACAACTCCTTTTCCTACTGCTTTTCCACCACTTGTTAGTTGGTAGGGTGTGTTATAAGCCTTTTTGCTTTATTTCTAGTTTTCACATCCTCAAATTTTCTTTTGCCCAATATTATTCCTCTCCTTCTAAGTCTTTCTTGTTCTCTTTTCTTATCACTTTCAAGTACTCGAGCATGTTAGCTTGTTAAAAGTAGTAGATTTAAGTTCTTCTAATCTCCTTTGCATTTTTAGTTCCAATCCATCCATAAATACTTACATCTTCAATTCATCACTATTTTGATAGGATTCAGGGGCAAATTGTAGTAGCTTTACCAAATTTACTTTCATATTGATCTATTTTCGACCTTCTTGCATAATGTGAAGGAAGTTAGCGCAATATTGTACTCTAAGGCTACTAAGAAAATAGTGTTTCAAGAATTCTCTTTTGAAAGTTGCCTATGTTATGGGTTGAGGTAAAGATCTCTTTTTGGACTCCCACCAAGTACGAGCCCTTAATTTGAGGAGAGAAGTGCCGTAACTCATTGGTAGGTGAGGAGATGCTTCAAATGCCTCCAAGGACCTTTCAATTTGTGCAATCAAATCTTTTGCTTCATTTGGTTTCTCAAATGTTCCATCAAAATAATTATTGCATTTTGTAAATTTAAGCAATATGCTCTTATTTTGCCTTGATGCTGGCACAACTTCCATATCAGGAGGTGGCATCTCTTTAAATGCTACAGGTGGTTGCTTAGGCGCCAACACCGGTTGCTATTGTCTTATCTTAGTAAGGTTCCTTAAGGTTTCAGTTTGTTGACGTATTGCTTCTAATACGTTATTAAATTGATCTTATTGAGGTTGAGTAATATTATTATTTTCTGGATTCTCAAGGTGAAGTTGTCGATTTTGTTGTCTATTGCAATTAATATATGTATTACTTAATTAACAGTTCTGAATACTATCATATAACACACATATAAAGTAGTTACCTCATTTAACCTTTTATACATAGCTACATCATTGCAAATCCTTTTTACATAGTCAGATTCTTCAATACATAGTCAAACATAACATTACAGTAACACAACAGTCATTTATTCACTATACTTTATTTACAAGTCTTCTTTAGTTACTCATAGAGCCATTCATCACACTTCTTCCTCTTTCCGGTTATGAGTTCTAAGCATATAAAAGGAATAGTAGGAAGTGCTAGAGAAAGAATAAGAATTTATATTTTCACCGATTTTCATAATGTCTATTTCATAGGTAAGTAGATTCTAAAATTTTTTAGTTGATTTTGGTTGGATAGATTTAGGGATAGGTAGAGGAGGTCTAGTTAACCATGCTCTCCTTTTACAAATTTCATTCAAACTTAGAGTGTTTGTTTTCAGTTTAATATGATTATCTTTTATATCATGACCATAGGCTAGGATAAAGGTCAACAAAATCTATTCTTCAAAATCTAGGTATGTCGGTTTCTCAAGGGTAGAGACTATAAACTTAACATCTTCAACTTCACTTGATTGTTCTTTAGTAACGGCATATGTTTCTAACTTGTAAATATACTTGATTGGTAAAGCTTCCATTACCAAACTCTTATTTAACTCATTTATTACCCTTGCCCATTTGACCTTAAGTCCTTCTTTCCATTTGTCCAAAATTTTAGAAGAGGTTTTTAAAACTCTATGAAGAATAAGATCTTCACGAAGTACACGTAACCATTTTCGATATTCTACCAATGTCTCTTCATCAATTATGGCAAATTCATTCTAAAAACTTTCTATTGTTACAAGGTTAGACTAAAATAGAAAAGAAAGCATAGTTTAGTAATGATGAAATTGAAATACTTATACTTACCCCATTTCTATCCACTCTCAAATGTTTATTTAAGTATATTTATGTATTTTTTTTAATATAAAAACCTTTGCTTTGGTACGAACAAAATCTATCACAACCCATAAAATAGTCTAGCAATGATAAACTGTCATGTACTAATAAGAAGTAATCAATTAGCATTTTCTTTACCCATAAATTACTTCCAAAGTGTACATGAAGTGTCAGCTCTAGAACAAATTGTAGCATGGCATAGATTTAGTGGTACAAATAAAATTTTACATCGTATTATTGAACTTGTGGAGTTATGGAGTCTTTTTAATATCCTTTCACACTCTTCCACAAAGCTTACTTCTATCTCCTTTAATGCTCACCAAAGGCTTGGACTTTCATGGATATAATTAGTAAGGTTCCTACAAAAATTAGAGTTATTGGGGTATAAGCTATAACTAGCTTAGTGAGATCTCCCCTCATATCACTTTTCAAGCAAGTTTTGAAACATATGTAATGTAATCAATCAATTAATCAAACATATGTAACAGTACATGTAGCCAACTGGTAACAGACATCCAGTTTAGGGTATATTCCCTCCATTGACCATGGGTTGAGGATTAGTAGTTTCACCAGTGCTTAGGTGTCTAAATTTAGCATATGAAGTTTCTTAGCATATATCCTTAGTCGTCTCAACGCAATAGTTGCAAAATCTCAATTTTCGGTTAAACCAATAACCATGTCAGCACAATGATCAAGAGATGATGCCTCTTGATCAGTCCCAAGAGAACTAAATTGGTAACATTCTCCCTAAACTCATAAGAGAACCAACTTCTCGGTTATCTAGGAGAACAAAAGAAATGTTCAATTTAGAATCCACCATAATAGCCATGAAGAAGGATCTTCCAGTTAGCAAAGGAAATGTTGACAATGGCCTATAAATAAGTCATAAGAGAAAGATCTTTTGATCGGTCCTAAGAAGGACCAAATGAAATGTTAAGGAACGAATGCCTTCCTTGACCATCAGATGACCAAGAACTAATCAGATTCCTAATCGGCCTCTAAATGCATGCAAACCCAAAACAGAAGAATGGTCATGACCTTATCCAGTACATAGCCATCCTTAAAGTCACTTAGTTTGTAAAAAATGGGGAAGATTCTCACCTTTCCAGTCCTTGTGTGGTAGTGGTGGTAGAAATAGATTTATACAGTATGCTATGCATAATCATTTTTATGTTAAAGTTTCGATATGCTTGAGGTTGATTAATAAGTGATTAACCAAATATCAAACACTTACATACGAATATATCACATCATAATCATTAAGTGTATTATGTGGAATATCTTATAGTGTTTTCTCCAGCAATTCAAACAAATCAAGCATAAGCCCGTTCCTGATACCCCACACACAAACCAATTGATGTATATATATATTTAAAGTGCCACTAACTACAAGCACAAGTAAGTAATACTCATCATGGTTACTTTCCTAGCCATCACTATTACTTATCGTAATAGTCTTTAGGTAGCTCGAACTCATAATCACTTAAAAGAACATGATAAGAAGTAAATGCTAAATATACCTATAAGATTTCTTTGTTGATTATAGTCTTATAGTTTTATAAATTTTTTTAGTATTATGTTCAAATCATCTTTATTGTTTCATGTTGATAGTCCTTATGTTTAAGTTCTTGGTCCTCATAATATGTCCAATCGTTTAGGTCCAAATAATCAAGGTAAAGAATATGCCCATGTGTCCAATAAGTTCAATATGTCCAAATATGTTTTAGGATCATAGTTTTAGGATATGTACATGACATAAAGATTTGAGCATGAAACTTTGGCTTCATTATTTAGACATGGATTTGTCCACTCGATTCTTTTAAGTTTCTTATTAAGTTATTTTGAAAAGGAAACATAATCTTTTAGCCTTAATATTGTAGAGGTGTATACAAATTAAATCTAAGAATGAAATAAAGAAGGTTTTGACAAAGATAAAGGTTTTTTCTTATAGAAAACATATCTTATCATTCTTTAGAAACTTTTACACATAAGAAGGGTTTTCAAAAGAGATTTTGATAGAGATGTTGGTTTTTCGGGTTTCTTTTCAAAAGAAGGACATATTTTGGGTAAGATAAGATTTTTTTTATTATAAACTCGATTTTGAAAAATAGTTGATAAGTTTGAAATTTATATGAAGTGGAGAAGTAGATGAAAAGCTTTTAGTTGTTTTGAAAAGGATTTTTAGAGGAAGGTTGTAAGGATGAAATCATCATTGGAAAAACATTGAAAGTTTCATAAAACAACTTTAGTGAAAGTACTTCTTGATTCATTTGGGAATCTTGAAAAACTTTTTGATAATTGGAGTTTGGAAAAGTCTTTTAACTTGAAAAGAAGACTTTATGGAATCTAAGATAAGTTGTTGGTAAGTGTTGCTACCTTTTAGTGGGGTGTTGCTTTTGAAAACTCAGTAAGGTGTTGCTTTTGAAAACTCTGAAACAACCCACTAGGCTTTTTTGTTGGCATTTGGGGTTAGGTAAGAGAAGTAGAATGTTGGTTGGTTTGTAGAATGAAGTTAAGAGGAAAGAGATAGATATAGTGGAAGATGTGGTCCCAAAAGTGGTATGTCATTCCTATTTATAGAAGTTGTTGGAAGTTGCTTAAAGGAATTGAAGTCTTAAGGAAAGGGCACATGCCTTGCTTAAAGGAGTTTGTTAAACTCTTAAGGATAATATCACATGTTGTTTATTGCCCTTTCATGCTTAGTCATGTTGATGACTTGGTAAGGCGTTAATGGAAGTTGATGAGTTGGATGAAAATGACATGAGGAAAAGAATTTAGAATTCTCTTCTTCCATTCATACGCCACACATAGTAGTTTAGGGTTTCTCCACTTGTTTTGAAAGTTGTTCATTACATGTTGGAAAAAATGTTGAGATATGATTTTAGGGTGCTTATCTCTTTATGATGGGTCTTTGGTAATTAAGATGTCATCTTCCTCTAAGCTATAGTTTTTTACTAGGGTTAATTGACTTTGAGTCACTTTTATGCTTATGTATAGATAAGTTGATAGATGGATGATGAAAGTGACAATTAGATGACATGTAGATAAGGTGATAGATAGACGCTGAAAATGATACTTAGATGACATCCAGATAAGGTGGTAGATAAATAAGGAAAATGACACTAAGATGTAGATAAGATGATGAAAATGACCTTTAGATGACATGATAACGTAGCAGATAGAAAATGAGAGTGACATTTAGATGACATATGGATGGCACATCCTTACGCCACTTTACCTCTTGAATCCTTCCATTCCACTTTTCAATTGTTTGATAGATTTTGGTCCTTATCTTAGGTGAATTAGCATGGTTATGTTAGGTTTAAAGTAGATTTAGAATACTTATGATAAGCTTTTAGGTTAAAATTTTTACTAAAGTTTTTTATTCCTAGAAATCTTAGTTCAAAACTACAAGAGTTAATATTTAGTAGTACTTATGAAGTTTATAGGTAGTCTAGACTATGTGTCTCAAATCTCTCTTAGTGATTTTAGTCTATCTCAAATATATTTCCAAATCATATCTTAGCAATTATGAGCTTATATAAAAATTTGTAAGGGTTTACATTTTAGTTGTCATATGTGCTTGTAACAAGTTTTAATCTTATCTAATTGTTCCTAAGGTCATTATATGTATTGATCATGTTGCCCTTAGTATCTTTTGGTTAAGACTGATGCTAAACTTAGGTTAATTCATTGGATTCCATGGCTACAAGAATTTATCCTAAAATAAAGGATAGAAAAGTATACGAAAATTTGGTAGTCGATCGTTTATCTCGGTTGGAACTTGATTGCAAAGAGCCACCAATAAGTAAAGTATTCCTAGATGAACAATTGCATACAGCATCCAAAGATTATCTTAGTATGTTGATATAAAAAATTATTTTGTTAGCAAAATTATTTCATATGGTATAAATTATCAATAAAAGAAAATGTTTTTGCAAGTTGTTGAATTTTACTTTTAGGATGAGCTATACTTGCTCAAATGATGTGCTAACCAAACAATTCGATAATGTGTGCTTAAATCTAGCGGCCTAGCATTTTACAATGTTGTTACCCTAAAGAGATAAGAGGTCATTTTAGAGTCGAAAGAACTACTGGAAAATTTTTATCTTGTGAATTTTATTGGCCCACTTTGTTTAGTAATTATTGAAAATTTATTATGTCAATTGCTCAATGCCTATAAATTGGAAATATATCTATGAGACATGAATTACCACAAAATAATATTATGCTCATTGAACTTTCTTGATGTATGGAGAATTGACTTAATGAGTCCCTTTCCCTTATCTTTTTCAAATGACTATATACTTGTGATCGTTGATTATGTTTTAAAATGAAGGAAGCTAGGGCTTTACAAACAAATGATGGCCGAGTAGCAGTAAATTTTTTGAAAAAGGTCATTTTTACTAGATTTTTTGTGCCTAGAGCGATAATTAGTGATAGGAGCATGCACTTTTGTAACAAACAATTTGAAAATATTTAAACTAAATATGGAGTTACTCATAAAATTACTATCCCTTATTATCCATAGACATGTGGTCAAGTAGAGATGTCAAAGAAAGAATTAAAACGTACCTTCGAAAAGAGCATTAGTGCATTTAGAAAGATTAGTCATTGAAACTTGATGATGCACTATGGGCTGATCATACGACTTCTAAGATAGTTATATGCATATCCCCATACAATTTTTTTTTTTTTTTTTTTGTAGATCATATCACTAACTTGTAGAGCTTGAGCATAAAGTATATTAGGACATTAAATTTTGTAACTTTAATATGCAAGCTATAGGCACTAGCTCGACTTTTCAATTGTGGTAGAATTTTCTAAGTCTACAATGGTCATACTTCTATTAATATCTTCCCTTTCATAAAAATATTTGAGAAGATGACCATTTACTTTAAAACGCAATTATCTTTTGTTTCTAATTCGATTGTGCCATTGGGAAAAATATTAGTTATGATAAAAGTTTTAGACCATTGTGACTTTAACTTTCCTAAGAAAAATATTAGTTATGAAAAATTAAGGACCCTTGGGAAATAGAAGTAGAGGATGAGTTAACTTTATTACCTTTATTGTCCTGTATCATGCTTATGATATGGATTAGAAGTATATAAAAAGTTGTCTAGTGTACAAAATGTGAGAATCTCTTCCTTAGTTACGTGATGTTATACTTAATTTTTAACAAAAGAATCTTATCTAAATTGAACAATCCAACTTGATTGAGCAATTGATTAATGATTTAAATCTATTGTTAACGATTTGTATGCATGTTGATTGATTAAGAAGTATAAAGTGTAGTTTTAGTAAAGAGAATGGAACAAGCTTCCCTATCTTTCAAGGAAAATGGTGCTATTTTGAAGTTGATGTCAATAATGGTCTATGTATGTGTGCTTACCTTACATATGAGGGCTTTAAAGTTGAAATTGGTTTTTAGAATTGCTTGAGGATGAGCAAAAATTTGTGGTTAAGGTCAGTTGATAAGATGTAAATTGATATATATATATCCCAACTTGTAACTACACTTATGAAGGTCCGCATAGGTGTTATGCCATTTTTTATGAATATAATGAAGATCATTTCTCTAAGTCCACTAACATCATAGAAGAAATTGGGAAGAATTGCATTGGTATTTTCTATGAAGACAATCATGAGTACCCCCATCTATCATATCTCATTTGCAAGAGTATAAAGACAACATAATATATACATTTCATTCTTACATTTTAGTAATAATCATCATGAGACAATTTGCAATTCATCTCCATGGTAGCCTCATTTGTCCATCACTAAATCAAATTACAATAAAAACACATAATGCTCTAAGAATGTAGAAATATCACATGAAGAAGATAAGTGTGACCCTTTACTCATCATCACTTTAGACTTCTAAGAATCATGCCTACTTCACCTGCCATATCTGTTCAGTATAAATTTCACAGGGGTTACACTATGAGCCCATTACTTTAGTCTCTCTTCCATACGTAAGTAAATGTATAAATATGGAGATGGATAGAGATTTTTGGGGAGACGAGTTTTGAGTGAAGATATACATAGAATGCTTTCATTTTTGACTTAGTTGTTCTTCCTTATTTCTTTAGTCTTATGTTTAATCTTTGAGTTAACTGTTTTGAATGTTGTGTGCTTCTTCATCTCAATCATGTGTTAAATTATTTTGTATGGGAGACATAAACCTAATTACTAATTGTTATTGTTGTTTTATTATTCTTATTTAACCAATTTAGTTAATGCAGGAGGATTGCTATTTTTAATTAAATGGGATTTGCAATTAGGACTTATTGAAGTGTTCTTGTTAATTTCTGACTAAAGGAGTTTTGAAGGGATTAATTTTGGATACTAGTTAACTACAAATCAGAAGAGAGATAATTATACTTTTGAATTCATGTTAAATTTACTAGAGGAATCTAAGAATTCTATTTGTTTAGTTGATAATTTCACGATTTGGAAGATGAATTAGATTATTAGACCATAAAAAGGACTTTATGTCTTAGAAGGTTAATAAAGTACTTCAATAAATTTAAAAGAATAACCGAGCAACTAAATATAATTATAATTTAATTATAGTATGATTAATTGATTATGATGGATTCAAGATCCCATGCATTTAACTTGGTGATGTTTTCCTCTATGACATTAGTGTTTAGTTAAATTGCTTCTTTTTATTTTAATTTGTTTACTCGTTTCATCTTGGTTGTTGAGCTAAAAAGAAATTTATATATTCTAGTAATTAGTTTCCAATCCATGTAGATATGATCTGGTTTTCACTATTTTTTTTTAATATAGTACGTGATTTGTTTCACTT
Source organism: Lumnitzera racemosa (assembly GCA_024138005.1). Taxonomy (NCBI): domain Eukaryota; kingdom Viridiplantae; phylum Streptophyta; class Magnoliopsida; order Myrtales; family Combretaceae; genus Lumnitzera; species Lumnitzera racemosa. Next base: position 38,090,181 of record JAMXBC010000012.1, on the reverse strand, counting down.
GTCAAAGTATTTTTATTGAAAAATCATTTTAAAAGAAACCCATGTATGCAACACATCAATGATGTAGAGAGAGTAAAAAAAGAATGTTTAGCTAAGTGTTGGGTTTTCACCCCTTTACTTAGAGGGGGCACCTCGTACTTATGGTGGATGTTGGGAGTTTGGTAGGCCATTAGAGGCTTGTAGGTCCTTCCTTTTGATTTTAAGTGGAAGGATCTAACTAGAATTCCTTCTTTGCCCATCCTTTTTTTAGAATTTTTAAAAATTTTTTTTTTAACTTTTAAGGCTTAAACAACATTAGCTCAAGCCCACCTTAGGTAGAACAAAAGCCAAAAATCACCATTGACACTTGCTTCCCCTACTTTTGCTCTCGTTGAATTGGTAGAGAGAGTCAAGCCATGATTAGGCTTTGACAGGTGTAGGCTCAGTTTGCTATTGTTAGACCCTTTAAGGGGTTGGTTGCTTAGGTTGAGCTATTTGGTGCCTTTTCCATCTTTTTTGGTGAAAGCAAGGATACTATGTTGAACACTTAAGCAAGTGACATTTAAACATGTAATTTTGGTTTCTTAGTTGAAAAGATGTTGAGCTAAATGGTAAGATTTGGTTGTGAGTAGAACTAAGTAGGTGCTTAAGTAGAAGCAACGCTGTTGTTAGGGTATGTTGCAAGGTGTTGTTAAGAGAGTTTGATGATAGCCAAACTGGACGGCGTCTATGTACTATAAGAGTGATTTGACTCAACTGGCTGAGTTGACATATAGAGGTTTTACTTAGCTCTACTTTACAGTAGAAGGTAGAGAGTTAGGTGTTGTATTGAGCACATTTAGTGAAATGGTTGGTTTTATAAAAACTATCTCATCACTATTGATGTTTCGATTGCCTGTGGTGGAATTTAAGGCTGATTTTTTTTTTCATACATTATTAAGTACATTAACTATGTGGGAGGGCGCGTGGTGTCTAGGGATTGATTGCATCCATATGTTTGCTACTATCATAATGGTGGTAACTATATGATGATCCTTGTCCATTGATGCTTTGCTAACCAAGTACGTGAATGGTTAGAGATTCTAGAGGGATTTTTCAGGTTTTTAGCATTAAATTTTGCATGTTTTTTCCTTTTGGAGACCTTTCTTCCACTGTAAAAGGGGCATTAATTATCTTTCTTTATTTTATTTCGCTTACCTTTAAGTCCTTTAAGGAATGCCTTGCTTTTAGTGAGAGAATTCCAAGTTTCTAGACACTTTATAGCATTATCTTATTCTTGATTAATCATAAATTGTTAAGAACTTTTCCTTTTCTTCTTCTAAAATTTGTTAGAAGCATTGAAGGTCTTACTCCACCCCATGTAAAAATCTAATGGCAAGCAGTGAAAATTGATGGTTGTTGTAGTGGAAGGAACTTGTAATGGCATTGGATAAAGTCATAGTGTGGTGGTGGTGATGACCATGAAAGTGATTTTACTTACATTAAGTGGGATTGAGTTGATAGAATGCTCGATTGAGCAAGCTTAAGTTGATTGAATGTGGATCCTTTTAGAGCTTGTTAGTTGTGTTTAGAGGAAGAAGGGGGCTTGTGGGGGTTGGGGATGCAATCGGGGTGGGTTTGGACTTGCACTAGTAGGATTCAAGGGTTTCCAAAACCTGTGAAGAATCTTATAGGGTTTTTAAGGAGTAAACAGTGACCCACCCTCATTAGAAAAGTGCCAAGCTAGTACCTTCCCTGCCTTGACCTACAAAAGCTTGATTTTCTTTCCTTTTTATTATTTAAGAAATGCTAATGTTCTAAACTTCTAATAAAAAAAAAATCTACAACATTAAAAGGTCCTTCCAAAGTTGTACTTTTCAATTTCATTGAATTATCAAAAGGAATAAGAGAATGAGTTTTTTGTGGGTAAGACATAGAGAAAGGGATATATCTTAATTGTCCGAAATATAGAGAGAGTAACTCTGTTTTCTCAAAAGGAAAGGGTTAGGCTTTGAGTTTGACTTCAAATTTGGAAGAAAGGGGGTTTTGTTCCAGAAGTGTTTATTTTCCCTTTTATATTGAAAAAGATAAGTTGAGAAAGTAACATAGAGAGATAGATTCGGAGGAGTTTAGGGCCATCTAATGGAACTCTTAACAATATAGTGGATGTAGATAAGAGTTGAAGGAAACTGAAGTTTGGCTAATGGTGGCTAAGGTTTCTTAGTTTCTTTGCCAAAAGTGTAAAGAAGACAAAGGGTAAAGTAAAATTTAAAAAAAGAAAATAAAAAATGTGGGGATTAGGGATGGATAAGAGAGGGGCCAGGGACGGGATTAGATTTGGTCATTTGGATTAGGTTTACAAATTACGCATAGTTAATGACTATTAACTCCATAGGCAGTACATGAAGTTCATAAATCATGTGGGCATTCTTTTTTGTTTTTTTTTTTTCTTGTAATATTAATTAGATTAATACTTATATTACTTCTCTATTTATTTTTATCAGGTCGGGTTTTTCATCGGATTTTTTTTTTTAAATCCCATAACCGAACCCTAATTGTTATCAAATTCTAAATCAATTTCTATAACTTAATCTTAAACCCTATAAGGTCAGACCTTATAAGGTTTTTAATGGGTTGAATGGTTCGAGTACCCTATTATAACTTACCTAGATACATCCTTAGGTAGGGAGGTAGGGGGTGGTTTTGGGTAAGAGGAGAGTTAGGCCAAGTAGTATTGTTGTTCCCTTAGCTTATGAGTGGCACTCCCTATATTTTGTAGATGTACCTTGCTGATTTATATGGTAGGGCACCTACAACTGTAGTTAGGGAGTGTTGACAGCAATCTTGGGTGAAAACATTTGGATTTGTGAGTTATGTGCTCTAACCTCTAGTATTAACTTATGTGTTTGCTTTGTAAAATGGCTCAGAAGATGATGAGAACGAAGGATGTGTTGTGGCTTCTTGGTGTAAGGAAAAGCGATACAAGTTCATCAGGGGTTATAAGCCCTATAAGTTGAGTTGGTTTAAGGGGGACTAATGGTCTTTCTACTAAGAAGACAAGGCCTTCATCTTCTCCTTCACTTAGCATTGAGGGATTATAGAGGAGTCCCATATGTGAAGAAGTGGGTGCTTAAAAGGTTTTTTATGTTGGAGAAGTAGAGTATTATGATAAGATTGAAAGAGGGGAGTTGCTACAAGGACTCTTCTTAAAAAATACGATTAGCTAAGGAGACCATAGTGTAGGCTAATCAAATTTCTAGGAGTTAAGGGGAAAGCTCTATTTCGAGGAGGCTCTTCTAATGCTAAGGAGAGAAGGAAGGGGAAGGAGTTGATGCTTTTGTCTTTCAAGATTGAATGGGACGACGAGTCATCCCCGATTAGGATGTCCATCATTTTTGTTGCTGGTTTTAAGGATTCGAGGGTTTATCCTTTTTATTCTTGGGTATGCTTCTACTTAAGGATAGGTGGGATATTGAGATGAAGTCCTTAGATATGCCCATAGAGCGCGTGTTAAGGATATTATTCTACAATTTGTGTATGGTGAGTGCTGAGACTCTTATTGTACGTATGTTATTTCCTTAGAGTATAAATATTCTTTTCCTCTTGTAGGTTGTTGGCATTATTCATGCTTTGGACAAGAAGTTACAACTAAATTGAGTCATGTATGTTAGTTGCATAGGAAGCTAGGTAACGTTATATGGGAGTGTGATTAGTTTCATAGGTGGCTGTGAGATGACACAACTAGGGGTTAATAGTTGAATGTTGAGGTTATGGTAGAGTAAGTATAGATGAGGGTCAGTTTAGCCAGCATAGATATTATTTAAAGGGATCCAAAGGTAGTTGGAGAAATGATCCAGGAGATGGTTGTTAAGTTAGAAATTGTTTAGCATGGATGGGATGGTGCAATATGAGAAGTAGCTTCGGTCAATGCTGTGGAGTAGTTTAGGCGGGAGGAGGTATCCCTATTACAGAGAATATATAGGCTAGAGAGGCTAACTATGAGGCCCATATTTAAGATTTTGAGAAGTACATCTAAGAGTAGGATTAGTAAATTGAAGAAATGGAAGAATGGGCATTTGCAGAGTAGAGAAACATTATGGAGTATTGGGCCAATGTCGAGTGGTGAGATTGTTAGGAAAGGTTTGCTAATACTCATCTAGGTTACTTTTAGAGGCTTGTTTTTGAGAGATATCCTAATCTTAATCTCAGTTGGCTTTTTGAGAGAAAAGTAAGGGATGACTTGGTAAATTCTTACACCTTTTGGTACCTTAACCTTAGTCGAGGGAGGCAGTTTCTAAGAATGTTGATGGGGCAGGACCATTTACTGATACGGCAGCGGGTTGGGAACTAGAATGGGTAATCGAGGTTCAAGTAGGTACGAAGAATAGGGAGTAAATGGTGAATGTGTATGGATATCATGCACCAAGACACAAACGTAATTAAAGGTTGAGCTAGAAATATGGTTCGATACAATTTATGAACACTAAATGTCACTCAAGTTTCAAATGAGAGGATAGATATGACTCACTAATTCGCTTAAATGAAGAGGTTCACCACAATCCTAAGGACAAGACTGATAAAAATGCAAGAGAGATTAAAGAGTTAATCAACACTCAATAATTTGACAAATGCTAGCTCTAAGGGCTTAAGTATAACGTTGATCTAAAGAGGAAAGTTCTAAGTGTGGGTATATTCTTCACTTTCTGATTATTTGTCTGCTAATTACAAATGTTGCTATTTATAGTAAGTCCTAAAACCTTAGTGGAAAAAATGTAAATAATGTACAAGGCCTTAAACCTTAAAGAATGGGCCCATAATTAAAGATAAAGAAAATATGTACAAGAGTACAAAATGGTGTGTTTAATAAAAGAAGTTGGCAAGTAGTCATTCGACTTGTCTTAGAAGGAGCAGGATCTGAACTGAGCGGGGTTAACAGTTTGATATCTGGGTTCGAGGAGGAGTCCTTGAAGTCTCGCAATGCTTGGCTGAGATACCTGAAAGGTTGGCCTATAATTGTTGAGTACTAGAATTAGTAGGCACTACTGTTTCTATGCTGTGCTAAAGGGATCTTTAGCCTTGAGTCCTCAGCCGTGTGGTCTCTTGGCTTCTTGGCAGATGACAAACTTGATGCCAAGTGGCTCTTTTTCTTCCTCTCAATCTTTTGGTATTAGCTTAGCCTTGGCAAAAGTTGTTTGGCCTTGGGTTAGAATAGGTCAGCTTTAGCTTCAGGTTGGTCGGCCTCGTCTTGGAGATAGTTGTAAGTTGATTCCTATCAATCGAGTATCACAAAAGATTTTGCTCCTTGTTCTCCTCATGATCATCCCTTTAATGGTCCTTATGTTGTAGATCTTTTGATGCAATAAGGTTTCTATGACTCTTGAGCTTAGGATCTTAGCCTTGTAGTTCTTGCTTTATACTTGTATATAATTTTTATAAGTAAAGTTAGGTGAGTTATAATGAAAATTTTTTACTTTTAAACCTTCATTTGCAATGTAATTGTTACGCTCTTGGTAGCTTGATACATATATTAGTTGGCAAAGCTTTATGGAGAAGTTCTTGCTTATTAAGCATCATCTTAGGAAGCGGAGCACTTGTTGGACAATGTAGTTATATATAGGTGTTGGTGTAGCATTTCTTTAGTCTTTCTATAGCTCGATACAAATACTAGTTAGCGAAGCCTTGCATTTTGGTGTCTGCTTGTTTGGGGTTGGCCTAAGAAGTAGTATATTGGTGTTATAAGGTAGCAATGCAATTAACGGGATACGACCTTATCTTATGAGTTCCTCTATCAGAAATAGAGTCAAGTACAAGAACTTCTCTGAGCCTATGGAAAGGAGGGGGTAACTTGTTTTATTGGTCTTTTAATTATGACCTATTATATGGGTAGTTTAACTTGTAAGCTATCTTTGTGTGCTTGAATAAAGGTGCGAGGACTTGCATATATGACATTTATAAGGGTCATTTAGCTTGTAAGCCTCCTCTGTACGCTTGATAGAAGCTAAAAGGATTGGGTTATGATCTCTTTAAGAGTTGGTTGTGCCAGTAGGCTACTACTATTATACCTGCAGAAAGACAAAAGGTCTAGAATCATAATGTTGGTCGAGTCGGTTTTGCCTAGAGGCTTCCTCTATATGCTTGTAGAATGATGAGAGGTTGAAGGTATGACTTTTATAAGGGTCAATTATACCTATAGATTGTCTCTATATGCTTGTGATAAGGTGAGATCTTACAGATGGCGACCTTGGAAGGGGGGTTGCTTCCACTTGAAGGCTTGTTCTATATGCCTATAGAAAGGCAAGAGGTTAAAGGACTAGCAAGAGGTGTAATGAAGTGTCTTTTGGTGATTGCATTTACAAGTGATGTAGTTAATTGATGAGAACTAGTACATCATGCAAATGTAAGAGAGCGATCTATAATTTGCTTAATACTTGATGTGTACTCAATTTATGATACCTCGAGTAGTTTGAGTAGCAACTGTTGAGGAGCGAGCTTCAGTCTTGATTGATGATTAATGTATTCACTAAAGTAACCACTTCTAATGGCATGCTCCATAACATTAGCATTGAGCATAAGGTCTTAGGTTCGAAACTTAGCAAAGGTAAGAAAGCCTTTTTCTTATTTTCAATCACATTAGGGATTGCCACGTATCGGATCTGATTGCATTACGTGTCCTGATACGTGGCATCTTGGATTCAATGGCCCTGCTGATGCAGCACCATGTGGCATCCACGTAGCGTACCACGTCAGTTGCCACATGTTATGAATGACACATGGCATATTGGGGTTGGCTGGCACGGCTGACATGGCGCTACGTCGGCTTACCTTTCACTCCCTTTCTTTCCTTTTCCCTTCGTTTTCCTCTCTTTCCCTCATTTTTCTCCCATTTTCTCTTGATTTTCCTCCTTTTTCCTTCTTAAGAACAGTCCACTCCCTCTGCTTTAGCTACAATTTTTGCACAAATTCCATACACAGGCACATAGTTTCTTACATCAATCTCGTACTAGATATGGCATGCTTTGAATTGGTGTTAAGAACAAGTCCAGATTCAGTCAAAAGCACATTTAAATTAGCTTTCAAAAATCGGAAAAAACCTGAATTTTTGTGCATTTGCATTCAAATTTGATTTTGAGTTTCCTTAGTTTCTAGGTGAAATTCAAGTATAAATAGGAGCTTAGGGACGTGAATAAGGACAAACAACCATTCTCGAGCTTCGGATTTAACTCTTAAGCTTTCTTTCTCCCTCTCTCTCTCTCTCTTTCACCATTCTCTTTCCCTCTCTACCAATCTCTCTCTCTTCGGGTACCTCTTTTTAGCTAAACCTGAGCCCAACCACCACTACAACTGTGACCCCCACTTCGTCAGCTCCCTAACACAACCTCTCTTAACCCCCGCTGTGTCCCCTAGTAGTGCCACCAGCGATCACCACCTAAACCCTTACCGCCACCACTATGACTCGCTCGGACCACCATTCTCGACCACCCTAAGTCTAAATTAACCCCACGACTGAGCTCATCTAGTTCCCTAACCTCGTAACCAATCATCCACTCATCTCCAGTAGCCTCCAAGCAATGAGAAGCTCCACCACCGTCAACCACCACTCACAACTAATGCCAAGCCACCATCCTAAGCCATGGTATTGGACCTACTCCCATTACCTCCATTTGGAAACACATGAATCCACTCTTTTTACCAAAAATTCCCCTCGAATTGCCCTGAATCGTACCATCAAGCTGCTGCTACTGTTGAAGTCGGTAGAGCCCAATTTAAATCCAGAATCTTGATTCGATGACCCGCAATCGACTCGAGATCTGACCTGTGAACCATGTCCAACTTGACCTACATTCCATTTCTAGTTCGAGTCTTGTTTTATTTTTTTTCAATTTTATATTATTATTATTATTATTATTATTATTTTTGCTTATTATTTCATCCATGTAAAATTTAGATGTAAAAATAAATAAAAGAAAGAAAAGGAAAAGAAGAAAGGAAAAGAAAAGGGAAAAAAAAGGAAAAGAAAAAGAAAAGGGTAATTTTTTTTGTTTTATTTTATTTTTACTGGTTTAATAAAAATAGATAAAATATAATAAGTGGTAAATAAATAAGTTGACATGATGAAATCAAAATAAAATAGGTACAATAGTAAATAAAATTATTTCATCACTTAGAAAAATTGATTTTCCAAAAATGAAATAAAAATAAAATAAAAATAAATCAACTATTTTCCAAATTAAGATCGTTTAGAATTTCGAAAAAATAAAATTCAATTTAGGACCCTTTTTAGAAAATTTCTTAAATAAACCAAAACTGAGTAAAACGTAAACTCGATCGTTTTTTTAATTAAAACAAAACCACCTACTAAAGTTTTCATAAAACGAATTACGGAAGTCTAATCCTTAATAGCAGGTACGTAGGTACCCGTAAGTAAGTACGGGGTAACTTAAAATATGGAAAGTTTTATTTTTTCCATTTTTAGATATTTATGTAAATTAATCAATTTAGTTGCGTATATCATAATTAGTTATTTTTAGAAATTAAAATGGATATATTTGAAACGCTAAGTTAAATTCAAAAAGTTAAAAACTTGTACCTGTTTAGGGTTTAATAAATTAGCCACCGGATCTAAATCTCTAGTTTTCGAAAAGGTGTATTTATAAATTTGTTTTTTTAATCGATAGACTGGTAGGTAAGTTACAATCAATTTACTCAATTGGTTATAACATAACCGCTTTTCTCGACTCTGGTTAGGTGGCAACTCTAAATATTTTCAAGTTAAAAAAACGGTTTGCTTTAAACCCTAATTGAGTATTAGTATTAAACGGGTAGGGTTTAGTACTAGTCAGTTTAGAGAAGACCTAATTTTATAGAAGAACCAAGAGGGTGAAAAACCAAGCTTGACAGCTTGGCAACTCCACTGGGGACCGTTAAGAGGGTTAACCATTAGACTTGCTAAAATTAAAATTAATCTCTAAAAGACCATCTTTGTGTAATTCATTTACTTATTCATCCTTGTTTATACTATAGTTGTACTAACATTTTCTCTGTAGGTTTAGTTTTATTTATTTAATTTTGGTAGAATTTATTTTACGTATCATAAATGCATGATAGATGCGGTCGAACCTGGACCGCTTTAGGACCTTAAGATCGGGGGCCATTGTGTAGGCTCCGAGTGCTATGGTGTAACAATCGCTTAGGGTTGATTAAGCCATTCCCACTTAAGTGTGATATGACCAATGAAAGCATTCTTTAACAAGTCAGGTCGCATAAGTTTAAGAACCTTTAGAACCTATCTTTTATGCATTCACGAAATTTAGAATAGACGAATAATTCAGCAAGATGGAAATAAAAAAAAATGGCTTGGAGTTTCCTTGATGTAGAATTACTATAAATAGGTTTTATCGTTATTAGACAATCTTGCAACATAGTTTCTCTTTTGCAACCCAGAAATGGCTTGTTCATCATCCAACTCTGTCTACTTCTAAGAAAAATTTGTAGGCAAGCCTATCTTGCCCCAAACCTATCCTAGATCGATGGTTATGGCACTTCAATCCAAGGGAACAAGAGACCATCTTCAATAAGATCAGGCCCATTCTATTACTTCCTAAAGTAAACATAGAGATCAATTTGATTAGGGCTTTGACCAACTTTTGGGAACCTGAAGAAGTGGCTTTTCGAGTTAAGCCCTACTTGATTAACCTAACACTTGAAGAGTACACCTAATTACTCTAAGCCCCTTCTTTGGAAAGCATATATACCCCAAATTTGGAAATGGATCTTGTGAATGCCTTCTTAAGGTGACTGGGTATTAGAAAATCTGAAGTGAACAAAGCCCTCAAAAGCTATAATGGTAACTGCATCAAACTAGAGGACCTAAATGCATAGTTCATCATTGAACCTAAAGCCAACCAATGGGATATTTTCTGTAGCAATCTCAAAGCTTGGGGACAGAACAAAATTAAATCATTTATCCTGGTTGCATTCGGGACCCTCTTCTTCCCTAACGGAAAATTCCTCATACATTTTAGGGTCACTGAGTTAGTGGGCTAATTTCTTGAAGGCAAATCATATGTCCCGACTCTCCTTGTAGAACAAATTAGAAGTCTTAGTATTTGAAAGAAAAGAATGATGGCGTGCTAAAAACCAACATGGCATTACTGACAGTACAGTTCGTGAGCCACATGAAATGTTATGAGCTTGACTTAATCCGAAGAGTGTTTTCTAACAACATCGATCTAATCGATTCATTTGTCGATAAGGTCTATCTCTTAGAAGGAAAATCCACTTACTGCTCGGTAGAAGTATTGAGAAATTTCCAAGTCGCTGATATCCTATGGATAGCAAGATGGTATAACTTCAGAAGGGTAATTCTAGTTTGCAAAAATTATCAAGCGATACCCCTAATTAGGATGAAGTTATGCACAAGATATTACTCTAACAACATGATCAGACAATTCGGAGGTATCCAGGATATAGTTTATAGACCTCTATTGGATATCATGACCTTGGATTATGAAGATCTTCAGATTTCATTGCTACAGAAAATGTCCAAACTCAAGGTAATTAAACAGTTATGGGAAACAAAGACTATTAGCCCAAACATCAATTTAGGAGAATGGCTAGGAGAAGTAGACAAGTATTGAGTTACTAAAGAATATTTGTACAATTAGTTCCATAAGGCTGGAGAGATCCAATATCAAGTACTAGAGGTCATCCAGCACGCAGTAACTGAACTAGATCCTGAAGTCAAGGCTTATATGGACCAAGTACAAGCCCAAGTAGAAATAATCTATAAAGAGCGATACATGTAGGAGGATCTCTTTTGAGAATCAAAACAACGTTCTAGGGCCTTAGAACATCAGTTGAAGATGACTTAAAAGAAGCTTAAAGAATTTGAGGAAATGGAAGAGCCCAATTTAGGAAAAAGGAAGGGATCACTAGTAGGGTTAGTAAGTAGAAAAGGGGAACTCCTGTCAAATGGTAGAAGAACATTTAAGAAATAGGAATAATCTCTTTGAATGTATTTTTTTTTTATTTTAATGTAAAAGGAATACTCCATAAAGCCATAATAAAAAATAAATAAAATTTCCATCTTGTTGGTTATTAGTCAAATTTTGCCTCTCTGTATCCATGTACCATACATTTCTTAGTTTCTCATTTATCCTTTTCAAAATATTGGTGTACTAACTTATTGAAAAGTGATCTTACCCAGGTCACCAAGATAGCTCCCAAACGTCAAACCTTCTAAAGAAGTCCTATTAGAACTTGTTCAAAAACCAAAATGGCCAACCAAGGAAACAACAACAATAACACCAACAATGGTACCCTGAGTTATTGACCTCACTGAGTTGAGGTTCTAATCTTTGGAACGAACAATGGGAAAGATTTTAGATCAAATGAGCTTTCTTGCTGATAGCATCTTTTTGCTTAGGTCTACGACTCCATCAAATGAAGAGAGTTCTAAAGCTTGATATGGAAAGAATACTGAAGCCTCACCCCTTGAAACCGAAGAAGCCTACCCTAAAGTTAATCAGGGCTTTGAATCATTTGAAACAAAAGGGGTATTTCCAAAGACCAACCCGACTTTTGAGCCGAATACTTACTCATTCTCGATCAACCCAAAGCCTGAAGCTGACTAGGACAAATTGAAAGAGCTTAAGAAGTGGCTAACTCAACAAATTATAGAAAAAATGAAAATGCTTGAGGGATATGATGGATTTGAGCACGCTGGCATAACAGATTTCTCTACTTATGATTATGGAAGCTTTCTGGAAAAGTTCAAAGTACCTGACTTTGAAAAATACAACGGGATTGGATGCTCCAAGCTACACACCCAGCTATATGTACGCAAGATGGGTAAGTATGCACAGTATGATCAACTTATGGTCCAGACCTTTCAGGATGGCCTGACTGGCCCTGCCTTAACCTAATATGCTTAGTTAGACCTGAATCAAGTGAATACATGGGAGAAGCTGGCCAAAGAATTCTATGAGCAATATAGATTTAACGTTGAAGTGGCACCAATAATGATGGATTTGGTTGCCTTAAGGAAGAGGCACAATGAATCCTTTAAAGAATATGCTCAAAGGTGGAGGTCCTTAGCTGTAAGGGTATCTACCCCTGTGATTGAAAAAGAGCTAACTGCAACTTTCATTAACACTCTTAAGAGGCCCTACTTCACTCACCTGATTAGATAAGCCTCTTCTAACTTTGCAGAAGTAGTGGTAGCGGGGTATCAAATTGAGAGTGTTGTTTCCTCTAGCAAGCTGCAAGAGATAGTAGATAGAAGAGTACCCTTTGCTAAACCCACCACCAATAAGCTTAGAGAAGCTACTGTCAGCATGATCAACTCGATTGCAAGACTTAAGTCCCAAGTTTCTTTTAGGACGAATCCCCCACCAGTTCAACCACAATATAGAAAGTAACCACAGGTTAGCAGAGCCCCGAAACAGTTCACCAGAATCCTGTTCCACTCAGTCAGTTGCTAGAGAAGTTAAGGAGAGATAATTTGCTCCATTTTGAGGCTCCTAGTGAAAGGTATAGGCTGAGGTTCTTTTATCCTAATGCAAGATGTCAGTTTCATCTAGGGTAAGTGGGCCATTCAACTGATTCATGTTGGAGGTTGAAAAACAAAATCTAAGACTTGATTGATTAAGGTATAATACAACTGGATTTTGTGGAAGCTCCTACCTTAAACGTCAGCAATAACCTACTACCACACCGTAGACCCATCATCAATATGATATCTGACCACTCATAATCTGCCATCAACATGATCGGTCCAAACTAAGAACCAAAGGTTTATAGATTCTACAAAAAAGAGGTCCCATAAGTTAAAAGGTATACCTTTTACGTACCTGTGGCCCTTCAAAATTATAAAGCTGCCCCCCTCAACTACCAGGCAATAAACCAGGGGCAATCAAGCTCGCTTGTAGGGGGGATCACTCGTTCCAGTAGAATTAGTCATTTGAAGGAAGACTTGAAAAAGAAGGGTGTATTGGAAATGCTAAACATCAACAAGCTGAACATGAAGAAGGATTATCTGCCTTCATTAAGATGATCAAGTCTAGTGAGCATAAAATAATGGATTAGCTCGCTAAGACTCCAGTACAGATATCCCTCATGAGTTTGTTGATGGCATCAGATCCATACCGAGAAGCCTTATTCAGAACACTAAGGGATGTCAAGGTCCCTCGTGAAATCTCGGCATAAAGGATTGGCTCTATCACTAATTCCATCAGAATGTTGATTGGGGCAACACCATACTCTTTAGTATACGACACTGAAGCAGTGTTACCAGTAGAGGTCAAGATCCCATCATTTAGGGTACTATTAGAAACTCATTTGGATGAAGCCGATTGGGTAAAGAAACGTATTGAGTAGCTAAATTTGATTGATGAATGGAGATTGATAGCCTTGTGTCATAATTAGTGTTATCAACAAAGGATGGCTCAGGCATTTAACAAAAGGGTACGATCCCGGAGCCTTAAAAAAGGAGATTTGGTGTTAAGAAAAGCTCTCCCCAATGCACAAGACTCTAGAGGTAAATTTACCCCCAATTACGGGGGTCCTTATGTCGTGAATCGAGTATTATTGGGAAGGGCTTTGATTTTGTCCCAAATGGATGGTCCAGATTTGAGAGACCCTATAAACATCAATGTTGTAAAATTGTACTAACCATAAGAAGTCAATGAAAATTTTGCTCAAAACGCAAAAATGCTAGTAATTTTGAACGTCATTGTGGTCCAATTTTCATTACTTACAAGCAAATTTGTTAGCCTTGGCCATTGTCATCATTGGAATAATCACCCTCTCCATAGAAAGGTCCAATTCCCTTTACCCCATCTAATTGGACCCATACACTACAAACAGGAGAGGAGTTAAGGAACGAGATCTAGAACATTGGTAATTGACAAAATTCTTTAAAATACTTTATTACAAATTGATCCCACTCAATGGGGAGTTTTATTGTCTGTTTTTCAGGGGAATGTGAAACTCAAGTAAGCAACTGTAGTATATGGGAATAAGGCTTTTAGGTTCATAAAAGTTCTAAAGAGACAAAAATAGTGGGTGGTTTTCTTGTATTGAGCTAATTTCCATGACTTCTCCAAAAAGAACCACCAAAGTCTCGAATGTTGTATGTCAAGAACATTTAGGTCGATAGTAAGGGACTAAAACAAGAGTCAGTAATTTTCTGATGGGGCCTTTTCAAAAAGGTTTGACAGTTTGGATGCTATCAACAAAGACCGAGTAAGTATTTCCACACAGTGTTAGCACACCAATTTTTTCTTGTAGATGCATTTAGACCAATTTTTACTTCCAACAATCTTTTTTAACTAACCCATAAGGCATTCACTTTCTGCATTTAGTGGTTCGCCAACCTACGAAGACATAATCCTAGCTTGGTTCATCCTTCCAATCCATAGGGTCCCTCTATTTACTAGATTTCTTTCAAGCAAGCTCATACGTCATTTCCCCTCTATTCACTAAGTCCTATAGGGCACTTTTCCTCAAAGTTTACTATTGGTACAGCATTACCACCAATTTTAGGGTTGCTAGTCCTTGAGAGATGTTCTCGCCTAGGTTAGTGAGCCTTGTGAGGTATAGTTAGGTTTTAGATAGATGCCATTTTTGGGTTGCTAGTCCTCGAGAGACACTTTCGCTTAGGTTAGTGAGCCTTGTGAGGTATAACCAGGTTTTAGATCAATCCCATTTTAGGGTTGCTAGTCCCCAAGAGACGCTCCTGTCTAGTTTAGTGAGCCTTGTGAGGGACAGTCAAGTTTTAGATCGATCCCATTTTACGGTTGCTGGTCCTCGAGAGATGCTCCCACCGAGGTTAGTAAGCCTAGTAAGGTACGACTAGGTTTTATATCTATCCCAGTTTAAGGTCGCTGGTCTTCGAGAGACGCTCTTACTTAAGTTAGTGAGCTTTGTGAGGCACAGCTAGGTTTTACATCGATCTCATTTTAGGGTTGCTAGTTCATGAGAGACACTCCCGCCTAGGTTAGTGAGCCTTGTGAGGCACAGCTAGGTTTTAGATTGATCCCATTTTAGAGTTGCTAGTCCCTGAGAGACGTTCTTGCCTAAGTTAATAAGCCTAGTGAGGCACGACCAGGTTTTAAATTGATCCTAGTTTAGGATTGCTAGTCCTCGAAAGATGTTCCCGCTTTGGTTAGTGAGCCTTATGAGGCACAGTCAGGTTTTAGATCAATCCCATTTTAGGGTTGATGGTCCTTGAGAGACGCTCTTACTTAGGTTAGTAAGCCTTGTAAGGTACAACCAGGTTTTAGATTGATCCCATTTTAGGATTGCTAGTCTTGGAGAGACACTCTCGCCTAGGTTAGTGAGCTTAGTAAGGCATGACCAGGTTTTAGATTCGATCCCATTTTAGGGTTGCTAGTCCTCGAGAGATGCTCCCACCTAGGTTAGTGAGCTTAGTGAGGCACGACCAGGTTTTAGATTGATCCCAGTTTAGGGTTGTTAGGCTTTAAGAGACGTTCCCACTTAGGTTAGCGAGCCTTGTGAGGTACAGCCAGGCTTTAGATCAATCCCATTTGGGGGTTGCTAGTTTCTGAGAGATGCTCTTACCTGAGTTAGTAAGCTTAGTGAGGTACGACCCAATTTTAGATCAATTCTAGAACAAGATTGTTTATCCCTTAGAGACACTCCTGCCTAGGTTAGTGAGCCTAGAGAGGCATAACCAGGGTTCATTTCTTAATCCAAATCGATTTTAGGAGAGCTATTTAGTTATCTTAGGGGCAAAAATAGTATCTGTTTGGTCTTTGTGGCAAAGTTTTGCTCAAACATCACTACAAAGAGGAGCAGCTGTAGACATCTAATTTTTGCCCCCTTTACTTTTTTTTTTTATCTATTTCATTATTTTTCTTTCTTTTCTCAATAGGCCCTAAATTAGAAAAAAAATTCAAAAAATAGGGAATCAAAGAAAACCTTAAAAAAATAATTAAATTGAGAAATTTAGAAAAAATAAGGATCATGGAAAAATACAAAAAATAAGAAATTTTAGAAAGAAACCCTAAAAGGATAAAAAATTAAAAAATGAAGTTTAAAAATTTAGAAGTTTGAAAAAATTATAAAAAAGTAGAAAAATTAAATTCAAATAAAAGATTTTAGAAAATAATATGTTATTAGGACAGATTTTAATTTTGGTTTAGAAGTTGGCTTGTTGAACTTGAGCTTTGATTTAAATCTAGTTTAAGCTGACCTAGTTTAAGCTGACCGAGTCCATATGTGCAATTTGATTGTACATATGGACAAGGCATAGGCCAACGGCCTAATAGTTAAGCATATGGACATAACATTAGCATTGAGCATAAGATCTTGGGTTCAAAACTTAGCAAAGGTAGGGAAGTTTTTTCTTATTTTCAATCACATCAGGGACTGCCACATTTTAGGATTTGATTGCTCCACGTGTCCTAATACGTGGCATCCTTGGATTTGACGGCCCTGCTGATGTGGCGCCACATGGCATCCATGTAGCGTGTTACGTCAACTGCTACGTGTCAGACAGGTAGCATGTTGGAGGTTAGCTGGCATAGCTGACGTAGCGCCACGTCAATCTACTTTTTCCCTCCCCTTCTTTCCTTTTCCCTTTGTTTTCCTCTCTTTCCCTTCTTTCCCTCAGTTTTCTCCCAATTTCTCCCAATTTTCCTCCTTTTTCCTTCTTAAGAGTAGCCCACTTCCTCTACTTTAACTTCAATTTCTGCACAAATTCCACACACAAGCACATAGTTTCTTAGATTAGTCTCGCATTAGATATGGCATGCTTCGAATTGGTGTTAAGATCAAGTCTAGATTCAGTCAAAAGTACATTCAAATCAGCTTTCAAAAATTGGAAAAAAACTGAATTTTCATACATTTGCATTCAAATTCGATTTTGAGTTTCCTTAGTTTCTAGGTGAAATTCAAGTATAAATAGGAGCTTAGGGATGTCAATGAAGATAGACAACCATTCCTGAGCTTCGGATTCAACTCCTAAGCTTTCTCTCTCTCTTTTGCCATTTTCTTTCTCTTTGGGTTCCTCTTTCTAGCCAAACTCGAGTCTAACCACCACTACAATCGTGACCCCCACTCCGTCAGCTCCCTAACCCAACCTCTCTCAACCTCCACGGTGCCCCCTAGCAGTGCCACCAGCAATCACCACCCAAACCCTCGTTGCCACCACTACGACTCACTTGAACCACATTCCTGACCACCCTAGGTCTAAATCGACCCCACGATTGAGCTTGTCTAGTTCATTAACCCCGAAACTGATCACCCACTCATCTCCAGCAACCTCCAAGCAACGAGAAGCTTTACTACCACCGACTGCCACTTACAACCACTGCCAAACCACCATCCCAAGCTATGGCATTGGACCTAGCCCCACTATTTCTAATTGGAAACATATGAATCTACGCTCACCTACCAAAAAATCCCCTCGAATCGCCCTAAATCGCACCATCAAGTTGTTGTTGATGTTGAAATCGGTAAAGCTCGACCCAAATCCATGATCCTGATCTGACGACCTACAATTAACTTGAGATCTAACCCACGAACCATGTCCAACTTGACCTGCGTTCCATTTTTAGTTTGAGTCTTGTTTTTTTTTTCAATTTTTTATTATTACTATTTTTTTGTTTATTATTTCATCCATGTAAAATGTAGATGTTAAAATAAATAAAAGAAAGAAAAGAAAAAGAAGAAAGGAAAAGTAAAGGGAAAAAAAGGAAAAGGAAAAGAAATGGGTAATTTTCTTTTGTTTTATTTTATTTTTACTGATTTAATAAAAATAGATAAAATATAATAAGTAGTAAATAAATAAGTTGACATAATGAAATCAAAATAAAATAGGTACGATAGTAAATAAAATTATTTCGTCACTTAGAAAAATTGATTTTCCAAAAATGAAATAAAAATAAATCAACTATTTTCTAAATTAAGATCGTTTAGAATTTCGAAAAAATAAAATTCAATTTAGAACCCTTTTTATAAAATTTTTTTAAATAAACCAAAATTGAGTAAAACGTAAACTCGATCGTTTTTTTAATTAAAATAAAACTACCCACTAAAGTTTTCATAAAATAAAGTACGAAAATTTGATCCCAAATAGCGGGTACAGAGGCACCCATACATAAGTTCGGGGTGACTTAAAATATGGAAAGTTTTATTTTTTCCATTTTTAATTATTTATATAAATTAATCAATTTAGTCGTTGTGGGGGTATTAGGTACAGATGCATGTGTTACGTGTGTGCCACATGTGAAGTCGCACTATACGTGACTAGGGAAATGACTTGAGTGACTTGTACGAGATGATCGGGAGAGAAGCATAAGGAGGAGGAGTAGATGTTCTTAGTAAGGCTCTGCCATGTATAGTGACAGGTAGGGGAGTGCGATGGCATCAAACTCCAAGATTAATGAAGAATGAGGTAGTGTTCTTGAAGTGTTTCA
This sequence comes from Lumnitzera racemosa, assembly GCA_024138005.1. NCBI lineage: Eukaryota > Viridiplantae > Streptophyta > Magnoliopsida > Myrtales > Combretaceae > Lumnitzera > Lumnitzera racemosa. The sequence goes on along the minus strand of JAMXBC010000012.1, from coordinate 38,071,780 downwards.
GTATTTGATCTTTGAGGCAAAGTTCCGTAGAGTAACGGCGTTAATGAGGGTTTTTTCTCTTATCCAAATGAGCATATGAATAGGGTATTTATAGGATGCGATAGGTGAATTTGATATGTCGGATTGTAACGTTGATCAATGGCTAGGATTGAAGCCTTTCATATATGGGTATGAAATGGGCTTTTTCCATGGGTTTAGGCCTAAATAAAGAGTTTTATATTTCATTAGTGTGAGCCAAATAAAGAAAGGCTAGATTAGACAAACCGATCTAATGGGCTTTACTTTAAGTCTACCATGCTAAATCTCCCTTGATTATTCCGATAATTTATGGGCTTAACTCCTCGAGCCCTATCACCTTAGCTCCTCGGGCCCTATCACCTTAGCCCAAGGAGTCAAATCCATTTGATTAATGGGTTTGAAGCTTAATATTAAATTTGGCCCTCTACATTTTGCCCCCTAATTAAAGTCCTTTAGATGAAGTTAAAGGGGTTTGGGCATCGAATGAGCCTTTTAGATAACTTAGGTGCGTACACGCTTTTAAATAGCTGCATCGCTACTAAATTAATTCGAAAATTGTCTTAGTGTGCGAATCTGTAGCACCTCTTGATCGTATGTCAGGTCTCAACTGGGTTATATTATATGTTACCCCTAAGGCATTACCTTAAAATAAATCTTCTTTGAGCTAATTTGTTTCTTTGATTTGATCCATATGGCTTATTGAATCCCTTGAGTTGAATTTGTGCGCTAAGCTTACAGTAGTGATCTCGTTGCGTTGGCTGTACATATCAATGTTACCTTGATCTCCTCTTCATACAAGGGCATTCTTCTCATAAGGTCTTCACATATCATGTAAACGCTTTGTGTTAATCGAATTTTATTTACTGCATTACGATTGGTAAGCACGGTGGTCCCGTTATTTAGAGAAATTCTTGGAAAATATTTCAAAAAGGCATTCTTATCAACAATTGGCCTTCCATTTTTTTTATCCATGGATGATTAGGCTCCCATTATTTTCTTTTCATGCCATGAGTAGCAAGTCAAACAAGAGACAAAGGACCTTATCTTGAGGCATGCTTGGTATATGGCCAATCTTCAACCACCTTTGTTACCGCATAAAAGCCTTAGCTGAACATTAGAATACCCCAACCATGTAGCAATATTAAACCCATTATCACATTAATGCAGTTAAGGACAAAATTCATCTTAGAATAAAACTTTTATTTCCTTGCTTCCCATTAAGAATTCAACACCTATCTGGTTTACGTTTTGTTGCCATAGCATAAAGAGTTTCAATGTCTCCACTGTTCCTAGCAGTACGTAGTCACAATATTAGAGGAAAAGAAGTAAAGAAAAAATTCTCTTTCTTTCTAGTCAGCAGTGAGGCTAGCTTTCCTTTTTCTTATAAACACGATAGCTTACCCTCTCCATTTTTTTTGCTTCTCATTTTATTAATGTTTGTCACAGACTTACTTTGATTTTGTGCTGAGGACGGTTGAGCTTGGAGGCCAGTGAGGATCGTAGCTGAAGCAAAGTTTGTAGTTGTTGAAGGCAAATGGAATCACCGAGCTGAAGCAAAGTTTGTAGTTGTTGAAGGCAAATGGAATCACCGGAGTTCTGAACACGGTGTTTCGTTGGTTGCGAAGGCTAGAAACATTAATCAGAAACCTTGTATGCAGTATCGGTAGTGTTCCATTTGTTGTGAAGGTTGGAGGAACTAGCCAGAGACTCGAACGCGGGACTAGTGGTGGTGTCTGTTTGTTGTGAAGATGGCGAGACCTAGAGCTGTGTTTGGAGAGGCCCCGGAGAATAGAGCTGTAGTGAAGCTGATTGCAGTTGAAGATGGCGGTTGGTGGAGTCATACCTGGGCTTGAAGGGGGAAAGTAAAGTCGCTACTGGAATTCTTAAAGAAAATATAGTTCCAACACACTGTTTGTTAAAGTAACAACTTATGCCAATACAAGTGAGTGATTCTTTTGTCTCTACGTTCCTTGCCTTCCTCTTCTTCTTTCCTTTTTTTTTTTGTTTTTTATTTACATTTTCCTGGCTCACCATTTCTTGTTTTGTCTGGGGTTATATTGGTGTCTTCGAATGGTCATAGACATTCGGGAGATCACTTAACGACATTGGCTTGAAATCAAACCAGGTTTGTAGCTCTGGTATTTTTACACGGGAATAGTTCAACCGTGTTCCATGCTTCTTGTGATTTTTGAGCTTCTTTCTTCATTAAGTTCGCAAATTGGTTGTGTGTTTCATGCCTCCTTGACTAATCATGAAATCCTTAGATACTGTTATTATCTTACTATTATTATGATCGAGTTGTTTATCTTGTTGCTCGTGTTTCTACTTTACCATTGCTATTGTGCCTTTTCTGTTGTGTGTCCCTTTTTTTTTCCCCAGCAAAATTTCCCTAGCTTAGTTCCTTGCTCAGTGTAGGAATAAATATCTCGTCTTAGGGACAACTAAGATTTGAAAATAAAATGCTATTTGTTGGGGTCAGGATTGGGGGTCGCTCGTACTTGAGCTGATTGAGAATTGCGCTATCAGAAACATCTGCCGATATCATATTTTCAACCAAGTTACCCTCTTCTTTGTAGCCTGACTCTCACAGGCATCTTAAAGGAAGCTCCCCAGCATCGATAGTATTCCCTAGTTGAATCTCAGCTGGAACCACCGTGTTCCAAAGCACTACACTCTTTCGAGCCAAATTAGAGAAGCTTAGGCATTTTCTTAAGCTTGTCTGCACTAGCATCACCTAGTACTTGAAAAGCATCAATAAGGCCTTCAAGCCTGTACTTGCCATAACCTAGTATCATTACATTCCAAACGACTAAACCTTCACAAGCATTTAATAGAGCAGAGTACGTGCAATAGTAATACTTTTTAACACATACACCTACAGTAACGTTTCGACCTGATTCATGTTACACTCGTACCGAGTAGACTCAGCCCCTCTTACCCACTTCATGAAATAGTTTGAGTGCATCTTTTAGTAATGGAAACTAGAACCTTACTCGAGCCTTCTGCCGTAACCCCCTTACGCAGGTGGAATCCGCTTTTGCTCCTTATCCCATCCCTTGCCGTATGGCTACATTTGACGCTCTAATCCCATGTACTAATAGCTCTACAACTTTCACGCCGCCAATGTATAGGTCCTACATGACCAAAATTCTCAGAACCATTTTGTCGAACAGACTTTGGGCGCTCTTCAAATCGCTAATGCCCGCCAATCCAAAAACTATTGCACTCCACAACTTCATATTCCGTTTTCCAGTTAAACCAAGAAGCCATGCTTAATGGCCCAGGTTCTGTATTGGGATGTTTGAGAGCTTTGTGACCTGGGGAGATAGATATGAGAGAGACACCGTGTTTCAGCTTTGCATGGTTGAGAGAGAGGAATAAGTGTTGAGAGGTGATGAAGGGGCCCCCTAGCATTCGTTAATTTGGAATAAGGAGAGACAACACTCCTTTTCTTTATAAAACTCATGAGTATTCATACTCATGCTATATAAATTCGACTCCCCTCTTTCAAACTGGCTTGTCATTGCATGGTAATTGAAAACTCTTTACAAGTAGGCTTGCTTCATGAATATATGGATGAGTTGAGCACATACTGTAGGTTTCACGACATTCCTCAAACCTATGTACCTCCCTTAGTGGATGAAGCTCTCTTCAAAGTATTGTTGGTTTTAATTCTTTACATTTTGCTATGATACCGATCTATTCTTCATTCGTCATGTGTTGCAGAAAGCATTCCATAGCCCCCTTTTTTTTCTTTCTTCTTGTGCAACGAATAATGATATAGTCTTCATCACTCAATGTCGTTGTCCTTATAATTTCACTCATACTTTGATGTGTTTATTTGGATAATTAATCATAAGATCCTTCTCCTCCCCTTTTTCTTTAAATTTTAAAAACGACATCTCCTCATTTTCGATGCTTTGTAGATAGCATTATTATTTGAGAATTTGGTTTAAAGAAGATCTTTTCATCGCCTAAATTGTAGCTGCTTGCAATTGAAGGCCAAAAGTCTACGATCGCAACTTAAGGACAACATCTTGAACTAGCAATAGTTAGTAAATCGGCATAGTTTAAAGAGGGTAGACTCTTTACCACCCGAACCGTAACTATTTGCCAATTGAGGGTCAGGAGTTTACTGTTGTGGCTTAAGTACCGATCTTCATCAACGGGTGATAGTAAAGAGGTATAACACTTAGGTCATATGTAGCCTCCTTTTGTAACCTCCATAAAGCTAATTACAACTTGTAACATGAATTGAACGTAAGTTTCAAATCATAGGGGCATGCATACATAAATACACGAGAGTTAAGCATAAGCTGAGCACCTACGATTTGAACATGAGTTCGAGACATGAGCATATGAGAGTAACACGTTTGAGTTAGACATAACCTCCCTTTAACATAAGTACCCATGAAGTAATATGTAAAACGAACTTCATTGCCCCTCAATACAAACACTCATGAAAAAATCACGTAGAAGGACTATGAGGCCTCCACATAACCATAAAATGTGAACTTGAACATAAACCTTGAACATAGGCGCATAAGAGTAGAGCACTAGTTTGCGAGCTCAATGTACATTAACGAGACATAAATCTTGCACTTGAACACATGAGGATTGAACACTTCAATTCAGCATAGTCCCTTTGGCATTAGCATGTGTATGCTTCTAACATGAGCACTTTCAAACTTTCTATATGAGTACACGTGAGTTGAATGTGCAACTTAAGTGTAGCACTTTTGGTATTTAAGCTAAACATGAGTCTCATCATGTGCATCGAACATAAGCTTTGATACATGAGGCTTGATCATGAGTGAGCATGAGGGTCGCATCTAAACCTTGAACATGATAGTGAATATGAGTCTTGAACATTAGGGTTGAATGTGAGTGAGCATAAGCCATGATCACAAGTTTTGAATTCAATGTGAATCATCAACACAGCACAATCAATGAGTGTAACATGAGCTTTGAATATGGAATGAATCTTAAATATACCACTAAGCGCTGAACATGATATATCACGAGGCCTGAGCTCAACACAAGGCTTGAACACGATGCAAGGCATGAACTTAACGCGAGGTTAGACCATGGCATGAGTCTTGAAAAAAGTATAACTCTTGAACACAACGTTGGACACGATGTGAGCACTAAACATGATGTGAGGTCCTATTACACGAGTTGAATGTTAGTCTTCTAACACGAACACTTGCTGGAAAACATCATCATAAACATGTGAGCTGGGCGTAGTATCACTAATCTTATGTGTGAATCGCGTATTGTCATCATGTATTGCAAGAATCCTTGTGCCTATGTGTCATCTTTAGTTTTCGTAATCGGATGTCATACTTTTCGAATGCACCTTACTTCTATTAACTCCTTTGCTCCCCTTCATTTATAGGTGCTTACTTTCTTTCATATAGACGTCACTGCTGCTTTTAGGGATCATCGACATGGGCAAAGAATCTAGCAAGAGCCGTTCTTGTAGTAACAATACTAATAAGAATAATGAAATTTTGGCATATTCTGAGGATCACATCCCGGTAGCCCCCTTACCTCGAGACAAGTAGGTAGACCCAATTATTGAAGGTGACTTCTTCTAGTGAGATATAAAGAGGCGGGATGCACATCTACATCCACCTAAGGATGGCAAGCTGCGTTTCATAAGACAAGAACCTCTAGTATATAAGAGGGTTGAGATGAAAGCAGATTCTGTGTTGCGTTTTAGAAATGAGAAGAAAGAAATCCCTCTTTTAGATAGTCGTTTTGATAGCCCAAAGCACATAATGAATGGCTGGTTGTCTTGGGTGATGTACATTTTCAAGAATCTCATATACACATCCGTTTTGGAAGAAGCGGGGGTATATTACACCATATAGGTGTCTTCTTGTTTAACTTTGCACTGCCCGCAAGAAATAGACACTTAGCTAGCTATCATGTCCTGTTAGAGCATTCACTCACATACCTTTGTGATAGCGTGGGGTGAGACCACTCCAATACTAGAAGATGTTGCAGTCCTTTTGAGCCTTCCTAATTTTGGACTGATTGACATCACCATAACTTCAATCTCGGAAGACGGTCGAGCACTGATTGAACTATTAGAAGTGGACAAAAGAGAAGCTCTAGATACTTGCAGGCATGGTACGCTTAGTGCGTAGATCAAGCATTTTTTTAGGCTAGACAAGGGTGATAAGATGGGGCCTCGATATCAGTACAAGTAAGTTCCTACATTTTGACGTGGCATAGTCATTGTTTACCCTTTTTCCTATTGATGTTTGCTTTATAACCCTAACTTAATTTGCCTTGTCTTATGTTTCAGGTACGAGTTAGAAGCTTTCATTGCTTATTGGTTGTCATCATTTTTGTTCTAAGGGGACTTGAAAAAGGTGTTAGTCTTCGACTCTTCCACTTGGCTATTCGTATTGCCTGAGGGGAATGTTTTGCTTTGGGGCTTTTCTACTTGGGTTCCTTGTATAGGCATTTCGACCTCTTTCATGAAGCTTTGTTACGCTCGCAAGGGAGATACATTGTGGTGTTGTATGTAGACTTAGTGTTTCTTCATATGTTCTTCTGTGAGCGTTACAGGAGATATTCTGGTCTCTTGCTTATACATTCTAATGTCATCAAACCCTGGGCTTGGGGATGCGTTAATAGAAAACTCCTAAGTACTTTGAAGAATGTCATTAATACCTGTCATGAGTTCAGCTTTTGTCCATATGCAAAGGAATTTCCTGAATATCAATGGCACTAAGAAATCTACCCTTCCAGTTCAAAGGACTTGGTAAACTTAATAGAGCTTTATGATGAGCTTTCTGATGTTGAGGTAAAGTTTATCTTATGGAATATACCTGAGGGTCTTTTGTCACTTCATGATTGGGCCGATGCTTCTAATTACTTCCTTGAGTGTAGTGTCATGAAATATTCACCTGATCGGGTTGCTCGACAACTGGGGTTTGATCAAGGAGTGTCTCATGATTTGGTCATTAACCAAAGTTTTGATGAGTGTTGCAAGACGTTCAGACTTGAGAGCTAGAAGAACATTCATGGGAGGATCAAGCAATTATTCTTTCCTTCTATGAGTCATTCTGGGGTTGCTTCGATTGGCTGGCTTACATAGTGGAAGAATTGCTTAGATGGGTTTAAGAAGTATGTCTCAAAGACAGTTGAAAGGGATTTGCCTGAAATAGTCATCTGGAGATATGAATTTCACTTTTAACTCAAAGAAGACCCAAAATCATCCAATAATACGAAGTCAGTTGATGATGCTCGGGGTAAATCACAAAGGGAACGCTCACCCTCTCCCTCATTGATCACCAGACAACCTAAGCATAGCCACATTCATGAGGTAGCATTATCATTACACTCTCTTTCCTCCTTTTTTATACACTAATATTTTCTTGAGACTTACTCTTCTTAGTTTTCTCAATTTTGCATATGTCATAGGAGCAAAAAGGAAAGGAGAAGGATGCTACTTCTAGTAAATAGAAAGTGAGGAAGCATCATCTTGATGGAGCAAGTGGTAGCGTCCCTAAAGCAATTTCTTCAAGTCAAAGTATCCTTCCTATCACTTGTCTTTTTCCAAGTTGCTACAATATGGAAAAGGTGCTTCAAGCTAAAGATTTGCCTACTGTTACAGAGATTGTGGACGAAGGAGAAGATGACGATAGAGCAAATTCTGTGATAGACATTAATGATAACTAAGAGGGACAATTCAATGATAGAACAGACTCTACAAAACAGGCTGATGAAGACACACATGGTAATATTAGAATCCTGGATGTGCTCAATATCATTGACTATTATGAAGATAGTGAATTTTTACTCTTAGAGGAAAGTGTGATCCAGGTGTTTGTTGATGCTTTGATGGGTGTAGGGTTTTGTAATGAAGAGATACATGCTGCCCCCAATGCTTCCATGGATTCTATTGTAGTTAGCAATGTTCCTACCCTTTGTAGTGACATGACTTTGCCTGTTCTAAGGGATCCCAAATGAAGTACGACGTCACCTTGTTGGAATGATCTCTTTCTCACTAGACTGTTATATGCCACTCCAAGCCTATGTTGATAATTAATGAGATTATGTTTGGCAATATCATGCCTTCCATCTAATGCTTCCAAATCCATCACTCACAATATGTTAGGTTCAAGCTCTACATTGATTGCCAACTTAGTAGATAGGATCAAGACTTCTATGGGAATTACTGCTTCAATTCCATATATTAGAGAAAAAGGAGTTGCCTATGTCGGCCTTCGTTTATATGTCCTATAGGCCTAAAGCACTGATGGTAGCTTGTTATGCCATGCCTTATGATTATCATGAACCATGTGACTAGGTATCTTCAACAAGCTCTTGTTAGTAGCCTTATCTTGTCCATTTCCTTTTGGGTAATAAGGCATAGACTTTACATGATCAATATTATAGGAAACTGGTAGTTGGTAGGTGTACGAATTAATAAAAGAAATGCCATTGTTAGATAAAATACGCTTTAGGATTCTGAATCTACATATGATATTCTCCTTCATGAAGTCTGCGACTACTCCTCCTGTAGCCTTCCTTAAAGGAGCTGCCTTTACCCACTTCATAAAGCATTCTGTTCTTGCCAAAATCTAGATGCATCCTCTTGATGGTAGATGTATAGGTCCAATAAAGTCAAAAGCTTATGTGTGAAAAGGCTAAGGAGTTATGATGCTATGGAGTGTGACTGTAGGAGCATGAATGACATCTCCATGTTGTTGATAGACAACATGCTTTTTAGTGAAGTTGAAAGTGTCCACTTCCATTGTTGGCCAATAGTATCCTCTATCGAGTAGATAATAATATAGTTTCCTTCCTCCTTGATGCTCCCCGCACTCTCCAGCATGTACCTCTATTAAAGATGTTTTCGTTTCAGGAGGAGCGATACACTTTAGGGGTTTTCCTGTAAATAATACGTTATAGAGCTCACCTTTGTACATAAGATGCTTCCTGGCCTTTTTCTTTATGAGCTTGGCGTCCGTACTATTCGTCGGTAACACATCTTTTCTTAAGTAATTGATGTATGGGTGCTTCCAATCTCTAACACTAGATACAAAATTATACTCACTCTGGTCGGGAAGCTCAGAACACTTAGGGCAATGTACTTGCACTTTGCCGAGCCTGGTTTTTCACCCTCTTGGTTCTTTTTATAAAATTAGGTCTTTTCTAAACCGATCAATACTAAACCCTATATGTTTAATATTGACCCTCGAATAGGGTTTAAAGAAGACCATTTTTTCTAACTTGAAAAGATTTGGAGTTGCCACCCGACTGAAGTCGGGAAAAGGGGTTAAGTTATAACCAATTGGGTGGATTGGTTATAACTTAGCTACCGGTTTATTGATTAAAAAAACCAAGTTATAAATACGGTTTTTTGAAAATTAGAGATCTGGATTCGGGGGCTAATTTATTAAACCCTAAACGGGTACCACTTTTAACTTTCCGAATTTAATTTCAGCTTTTCAGTTATACCCTTTTTAATTTCTAAAAAAATCTAATTATGATACATGCGACTAAATTGATTAATTTACATAAATATCTAAAAATGGAAAAAATAAAACTTTCCATATTTTAAGTCGCCCTGTACTTACGTACGAGTGCCTACGTACCCGCTATTCAGGATCAGACTTCCATAGTTCGTTTATAAAAAACTTTAGTAGGTGGTTTGATTTTAATTTTGGAAAAATTGTCGGGTTTACTTTTTTACCCATTTTGAGTTGATTTGAGAAAAGATTATAAGGGGCCCTAAGTTGGATTTTATTTTTGGAAATTATAAATGATTATAATTTGAAAATTGATTGATTTATTTTCATTTATTTTTAGAAAACTTAATTTTTCTAAGTGTGAAAACGATTTTTTTTAGTAACCTATTTATTTATTTTTATTATTTTTTTATACTTATTCTATCTATTTCTATAAATAAATAGACTACTTCTTTTCTCTTTTTTTTTCTTTTTCTTTTTTCTTCTCTTTTCTTTTTTTTCATTCTTTTTTCTTTTTTTTTTTCTTTTTCTTTTTCTTATTTATAACATTTACAAATAAATAAATGAATAAATAAAGAAAAGAAAAGAAAAGAAAAACCAAGTTGGCTTGGATCGGCTCACTTTGACTTGGATTGGCTCGGTCGGCTCACTTCGAGTTAAGTCGGCTCACTTTCGCTTGGATCAGCTCTGAGTTGGCTTGGTCGGCTCAAGAAATCCGATGGTGGTGGTTTTCGTAAAAACATCGTAGGGAATGCCGTGCTAGAGAGAGTAAACTTCGATTTTTTTTTTCTAAAGTGTTTTGAAGTTTTTGTTGTGTTTTGAAAATGAAGAGTAGACCCCTATTTATAGGTGTCATGGTCGTGTTAAGGACGGAAAAAATTAAATGTAATATAACTTTCTTCCAATTTTGAATTGGATGAACTTGGACAATATGTGGTGCCAAATACATAGCTGCGCATGTATGAACGTGCTGGAGTATGTCGGAATGTATCTGCCATACTTAAAAGTAAGTTGGCAAATGATGTGGCGATGACATAACCGATAATGTGGCGATGACATGGTAATAAAGTGAGAAAAGAAAATAAAAGATTCATTTTGAACCTTCCATAGAAGGTACCCAAGATCTCCAAGTCATATGCAATATTAAGTCTAGATGCCTATCCAACTGAGCTATTGGTTTTTCTTTATTCACATATGTAATTAATTATACATATGGACCAAGTTAGCTTGAGCTAAATTTAAATCTAAGCCTAGACCTAACAGCCTTTTATTCAAAACTATTGAAATTGAAATTAAAATTATATTCTATTTAAACAACCTAAAAATTTATTATTTTCTAAATACCTTATTTTATTTTGTGACTTTTCTTTTTTTGTATTTTTTCTAAATTTCTTATTTTTTTTACTATTTCCTATTTTCCTATTTTTTTTATATTTTTCTAGAATTCTTATTTTTTTTTTTTAAATTTCTTTGTTTTTTGGGGCTTTCTTTAATTTTCTAGGGACGAAGGGGGGGTAGGGGGAGCAAAAATTAGGTTTCTACACACTTGAAGTGTGTCTTTAGCCATTGATGGCCAATAATACCCTGTACACTGAATACGACGATATAGTGGTGACCTTTCTTCCCTACACCAGATCTAGTGATACTTGTCTAACTTGAGACGAGCTTCCTTAAAACCAATACATCGACAAAGAACACCTTATGGACCCTTATAATATAACATTCTATTGACTTTAACAGAATTCTTCAAAGCCAAAATAGAAACCACATTAGGGTACGCTAGCTGTTTCATGAATGGACCGTGCCAATCGTCTTGCATGTCTTCAACCTCATTAACAAAATTTAAAGCCGTACACGGGATAGATTTCATGACTACTTGGATATTCACATTACCACAAGCGTCTTGAATCAGCATTTTAGATGCTAATGTGGCCAATGCATCAGCATACCTATTTACTGATCGACTCATATGCTCGTACCATATAAAATTAAATTTTTTGACCATAACCTACATTGCAGCCTTATAAGGTGCAAGTATAGGTTCCTTTAATCCAAACTCACTTGAAGCCTGTCTAATGATTAAATTTAAATCACCTCGAATAGACAAATTATGCACTCTAACTCCTCGTGCAGACAACAAACCAAGTAATATTACCTCGTACTCGGCTTCATTATTGGTGCATCGAAAATCAAGTTTAAATGCTAAGGGTATCTCTTGACCCTCAGGTGATGTCAATACGATTCCTGCTCCCCAGCCTTGATTTCTCGTAGAACCATCAAATTTAAGTGTCCATTCACCATCCGCTTCGACCATTAGAGTATCTTCATGAAATTCAGTTGGTATTATGCCTATAGTTAAGCCCTTTTGGGCATTTGGGAAGTGTGCTAATAGATTGGCCAAGGCTTGTGACTTGATGGTTTTAGGGGATTACACTGAGATGTCGAGTTCTCTAAGGAGCAACCACTTAGCAACTCATCCTGATAAAACCGGTTGTGATAATAAATACTTGATTGGATCCGAACAAGTTACTAGATTGATCTTATGCACAATAAAGTAATGTTGTAACTTCTGTATGGCAAATACTAGTGTAAGACAGTTTTTCTGGCAAGCTGGGTACTTGACCTCACTACCTTAAAGGGTTCGGCTCAGATAGTATACAGGTCGCTCTTATATGAGACTTTTCCCATGAAAGTTTTTAGTTCCTTTAAAGTAGTAAGGGATGGCATCACTCTTATAGCTTGCACTTTCATAGGATTAACATCAATTCCTTTCCGATGGATGATAAACCCCAAAAACTTCCCCGAGGATACTCTAAAAACACATTTGAGAGGATTCATGCGAAGCTTGTATAGTCAATATCATTCAAAAACCTTTTGTAGATGAACTATGTGATCATATGCCATTTTAGACTTGATGACTATATCATCGACATAATCCTTCATAAAGTCATTCATCATGTCATGGAATATAGTAGTCATTGCCCTTTGATAAGTGGCACCTGCATTCTTAAGTCCAAATGGCATGACGGTATAATAAAAATTTCCAACCGGTATATGAAAGGTAGTACGCTCTGTATCCCCAATTGCCATCTTAATCTGATTATAACAACTGAATCTACCTATAAATGAGAATAAATCATGTTTTGTAGTCGCGTCTATTAGAGTATTGACGTTCGGTAGAGGAAATTCGTCTTTAGGATAAGCTTTGTTTAGATCCCGAAAGTCTATACCTACTCTTATTTGTTCGTTCTTCTTTCTTATAGGAACAATATTGGCAAGCTAAGTAGGATGTTGGATGGGAATTATAAATCTAGATCGTAATAAATTCTTGACTTCTTGCTTAATTTAGACTTCAATCTCAAGGCGAAAAACCGTTTGTCCTAGCTTTACAGGCGTAACTTCCGGGGTAATGCTTAATCTGTGTACTATGAGACTAGGGTTCAATCCTAGCATCTCTTTGTAGGTCTATGAAAATACGTCTCTGTATTCTCTTAGCAACTTGACAATATGAACTTTTATTTCTTATGGGAGGCTCTTATGAAGATTGGTCGCTGCAACTTTCTCAGTCGCGCTAGATCTAATTCTTCTATTTCATTAACTTGTGGCTTCATTTGGTCTTGTAGTTGCTATGGGGTAGGTTAGACTTCTTGTACTGGTATGGGATTTGGAGAGGAAAAATATACCTCCTTAGACCCCTAAGATCGTCATAAGTGGTATACCCTTCTTCCGTCTTCTCAAACGAAGCTTTCAATTCCTTTAGGTTGCTTGTTCTTCTTCTTTCCCCTACAACACCCGTACATCTTTCTTTTCTTCTACAGACCATCTTGAATTTCTTCCCATGTAGGTATTGGGACACCAATCGACTTAGCTATTGTGGTCTCGCCTTCTTTAACAAATTCATTAAAGTAGGCTAACTCAGTAAAATATGATTCATATTGCTCGAAAGGATTCTTTGTAGCTGGAATAAATACATCCTTCCCTTTCTAATGGCCTTTAATACATTGATGCAGTTGAATGGGACTAAGTTGTGATCATGTAGCCATTTCCTACCGATGAGTAGATGGTATTGGACTGGCGCATCAATCACATGGAAGGTAATAGTACCGTGGATAGGGCAAGCCTTAAGATCGACATTAACATACCAAACAGAATCTATAGGGGCATGGGTAAATCCATTTATTGATATAGGCTATTTAACCAATCATCGGATATCAATTCCAACAGCCTTAAAAGTACTCATTGGCATGATATTTAATGAAGAACCATTATCAATGAATGCTCTCTTGATCGGGGACCCGTTAAGCACACCTTCCACATATAAAGGGCGATTGCAATTGGAATCCTTCATACACATGTCTGCATCAGTAAATAGAATCGCATTTTCGTGTGCTGTGGCCATCCTCTTCATAGGCTGCACTGTACTACACTACACTCCACGTATTAACTCTCAGAGATCTATGTGAGTGTAGTTGCTTCCGTAAGCCAAGCTTTCTCATTGAATCCCAAGAGATCAAGAAATTCCTAAAGTTAGTTGCCTTCAATAATGCCATAACAATAGGTGGGTATTCATCATCCTGAGCTTTGATTGGCTTTCCTTTATCTTCATCATTTCTTGTAGTTTAGGCATCAATTATTTTAGTGATGATGGGATCATGGTTAATGGCGTTGACAGCACCCCTTTGGTTGTTGTGGGTGGGAAGTGGATTGTTTCTAACATCATCGTTATCGATGATCAACTCACCACGTGCAACTTAATCGTTGAATATTTTCTTCAAAGTGAAACAATCTTTAGTTAGGTGACTAATAATCCGATGAAATCTACAATACTTGGGATCACTCTTTGCTTCATTTGTGGGGAGGCGCTTGACCCTTGGAAGCTTGATGTTTCCATCATGGAGCCATTGGTTAAGCATTTGATGTACTTTGGCCATGGGACAAGGATATGTTAAAGATGGCCTGGTGTTAGTAGGCTTATCATCTCTTTGTTTCTTTGCTCCCCTTGGTGATTTGCCCTGAGTTGCACTTATAGACGAAGTGTGCTTGTTGAATCTCCTAACTTCACTTCTTTGTCATGCCATTAAATTGTTGATCCTTCGCGCGTTCTCAACTAGTGCAGCAAAGGAGGTCAACGAAAGGTATTCAAGGTAGACCGCGTACTCAAGAAACATCCCTTGGATACAGATCTAGATTAACTCTCTCTCATCACAAACATCTTGTATATCTAATGAGCGCTCTCTAAAGCGTTTGATATAGTCCATCGGATCTTCTTTGGACTATTTTCGGATCCTTTCGATGTCAGCAAGGGTGATTCTCTCTTCTGTAGAAAAGAACTTCTCTAAAAACATCTTACACATACTACCCTACGAATCTACTAATCTTAGAGGGAGACTAACGTACCAGGTCTACGCCTTCTCGGTGAGTGACTTGGAGAATTCTTTCAGTTTCAAATCGTCATCTAGGCCTATCACGACCCAATAGTATCATTATCGTAGTAGGTCGCCGTGTACCAAATAAAAGGTCTATTATCAACCCCCTTACTGATCATAGGCCTTTCATACGACATATAAGGCTCATTCCATTCTACGTTACTACTAGGCCCATACAAAGTAATATAGAGCATTTTAACTAAAAATACTTTTATGTTATAATTTAGCTAATTGTGTGGGCTCGTGAGACTTACACAAAAAAAAAATATTACAAACAAATGCAGTTCATAATGGAACTGCATTAAATTTGTATTATAAGCAAAAACAAAAAAGTATCTAAATGTCTATAAATCTATTACAAAATGTCCTCTTCATTCTCTGATCGCTCTAACTCATCCCTATACGAGACTTACCACGGGCATGCCTCACCCCGGATTAATGAAGAGGTTTTCCTGTATCAACAAAAATCTATAGGGGTGTAAGCTTAAGCTTAGTGAGATAAATATCCTCATCAATACCACATGACAGAAATTTATTAGATGCATAATCATATGAATGCATGAATAATCAATATGCTAAACAATGCATGCAGTGACCTAGCAACTACATACGACTTAGAATTACACCCCTTGAAGTCGGGGTTTGGAGATAATTAACCAACCCAAACCAAAATTTAGGTACTAGACCTTGAGTTTTATTTCATTTGCACTGTCGTGCTCATGACAAAACAAAACTCTCTCTCTCTATATATATGTATTCTTCCTTTACCAAAATCAAATCATATTTTTAAAATCCCAAGTCTAGCAGTGTGGTGGCCTCCGCAATCCACAAACATACGCCCTAAGCAAAATCCACAAGACTCGGCCCCTTGCCGACGGTTGGCGTCTCCCAGTACCTAATAAGCCCATCAGCTTAGGATAGAGACTCAATATATACGATGACATAGCTAGTGCCCAATCCTGCAGGAAACTCATATTTCTGTGAGTCCCTTCCCATCTTTTGTGTGAAGTAGCAATTGGTGTTATCTGTATGCAATATGGGGAATGCATGATTCATTTTGATTTCTTAATCATATAAGTGATTAACTCGATTTTTAAGGTAATCAAACAATTTCATTCCATATGCTTCACATGTATATATTAATACAAACAATTCCCATTATTATATATATAATTAACAAGTCATCACATTCATCCATAAATCCATACACATGCATCTCCCATATCTTATAAGCATCCAAATTTATATAAATAAGTTTAGGTGCATCTATTTTACAAGCACAATCAAGTAAAGAGTCAATGGAGATTTACTCACTCTATCATGTGGGTCAATCAAAGTAATCCGGAGGTAAGTCGTCTCTGTACACGGTGTTCCCTGGTCATTGAAATAGTATTTATAAGGGATTGAAATAAACTTAGAAAACTAAGTAAATTTTCCTTAAGTTATACTCTTGACTAGTTTTCGAAATTTTTCTCGGTTATTACCTAAAGTTCAATCGCGTATAATTTTTTGTTTTAAATCCAATTTTTATGATCTTATAGTCAATCTTTATCATTTTCGAGTGTAATTTAATGTGTTGAGGTTATATTTTAGAAATGAGGCATACAATTTTGTCCATGGGTCTGAACAGTAGCATTCCTTATGTGTTAGAGTGTTTTTGGGCCTTGTATGGTAAATGGGCTTTTTGATAACTTGATAAATCCTTTGAGCTTGGTCTTAAGATTTTATCCTAAGCTTAAAATACTCCTTGAGATCGGATTTATAACTTTGATTTATATTCCTAAGGCTAACAATCACTTCATGGGCCCTTTAGTGGGCTTAAGTTGTCAAATGAGCTTGTTTTTTGTTCAAACTAAAGTTAGTGACTTTGGTGGGCTTATGGGGCCTTAGGTGGATTTCTTATGGGCTTCAAAACAACCTCTCTTGATACTTTAAGGTGCTGGTCAGAATTTCATTGAAGGCCCAACTTAGAGTTCTAGGCTTTTTTTGAGAGTTTTAGGCTCGGTTTTGAGTTTTAGGCTTTGTATGCTTACCATACTTGCTTTGGTTGATCTTTTCACTTTGTTCATATTTTTAAGCTTCTTTTTCCTACGTTCCAGATCTGTTTGTGATGATTCCAAGGGGTTTTTGCTTGGTTTTTCAACTTGTTTCATCATTTCCTTAAGTTTAGGTGTTAGATTATGTACTTAAATTACTTGTATCCAAATCTTAAATTAAGTTTTCTTCCATAAGATGATCCTTTAACTCATGCTCCACAAAAAAAAAATAGAAGATCTTATACTTAATACAACCTCCATATCATATCTCATGCCATACAAAGTCGGTTTCTTCATAAAACTTCATGTGATGGATTTTTTCTTAACTTAAGTCTAGATTTGAGTATTTTTAACTTAATGGAAACAAAATCAACATCCAAATGACTATGGATCCCTCATATCTAGCATGCTCATCCTCCATTCAAGTTTCTGTTTCAAGACTTTCTTAACTTAAAATCTTCCATTTAAAGTGTTAAACAAGTGTCTTTACAAAATACCAACTTTACATGCTCATGCTCTAACTTCATGTAAGGGTTTCATGGTTTGTTTCTTAAAACAGTTTTTGGTGTTACAACAACTTAAACCTTACTTATATCTTCAAGAAATCAAAGTCTCCTAACATAAACACTAACCCACAAATCACAAGAAATACTTACTTGTTCTTAAAGTAAAGTATGGTGGTTGTGCACTGAGGTTCTACTTAAGCTCTTAACTTTGCTTCCTCCTTTTTGCCACCTTTTGGAAACCCGAGTTGTTTGATCTTTTGGAATTGAGTTTGTGGAAGGTTCTAATGGTTCTAAAATATCTTAGATGGTGAAAGAAACTGATACAAGAATAAGAGGAGAAGTTGCCGTGAGTGAAGTTTGAAAAATGGAAGAAAAGTTGATTTTGTAGGGTAAGGTTGCTTTTCCTTTTTATGTTTGTTTCAAATGAAAGAAAGAAGATGTGAAAGTGAGAGAAATAATGGAGAAAGTGGTCGATTGGATTTGAGAGGGAATGAGTGGCTAAAATTCCTTGAAAGTGTTGTTTTGTAGCTTACACAAAAGTCAATAATTGTACTATTGATGATGTAAGCATTAAGGGGTGAATAGTGATGTGTAAGAGAAAGTGATTGATGATTGAAAGATAAGTGCATGGCCCCCTTTTCTTCCTTGTTTAGATCTGCCATTTAAAGTCTTTTTGGGTCATGGAGTGGTCTTATCTCATTTAATGAAGTTAGGCATATGAAATCTTGTGAAAAATTGTCCATATGTAATATAAGTGAAGGAGTGATAAGGAAAATGTCTTATCACTAGATTTGATAAGTTATCAATTGATAAATGATTCCAACTCTCAATTGATAAGTTATCTAAAGTGATTGGTTGATCTACTTATCGAAGTGAAAGGCTTAGGTATGAAGATAAAGGCATAGTCTTATAGAAAATTGTTTTTAGGTTTTCATCTCGTATTATTTTGTAATTTATGATTTGATTTTTATAAATTTGTGAAATTTTCTAAAGTTGAATGAAATTATTCAAATTGAATTATCGATTAATTACTTAGGGTTAAAATTCCTTAATGGTTTTAAGGTTTAGGGTTTCAAATGACTTTAGAGGTTGCAGTTCTTCAAGCTCAGGTTTTATCGATAATTGGCTTTTGAATTGGAAAAATTTAATTCATTTCTAAATATAAACTTAATTTTTTGGTTTATTTGATTTTTGGGAACGTTCGGAAAGTACTCTTAATCAAGTCTTAGGCTCACTAAAAGTAGGGTTTACAAGGCTATATAATTCCAGCGTCTTGATAAATTTCAGCAAATGTTCTTTAGTACTTCCCTTCTTGCAATTAAATAGCATAAAATTTGGATTGACGTAATCCTTAGGGTATGACTTCGCGGCACTGCGTTTGTGATACGGAAGCTTCAGTTCTGATATCCCAATTATAGATTTCGCTTGTATCTCCTTTAAATATTGATCCAAATCTTCTTTAGTTACAAATGAACCTCTCTGATTAGATGCTTTAGCCCTTAGTGACATTGCCAGAGTAGGATGCATGGGCACTAGATTCACAGGTGTAGATCTTACAGATATGAGATTCATTGGTGTTAGTTGAATAGAGTCAATAATTGTGACACATGGCATAACATGTGAGGATGAGGAGCCTCTAATCGGAACTCCTTGTTTCCTTACTTCAGGTAACGAATCTTGCGTGGCTGTAGGTTCTATAGTAGGAAGTTGTTCTCCAATGCTAGGAGCAACATGCTCATTAAGAACCGGAGGTTTGGGTGGGGTATATTGTTGCACCACATTAGAAGGATTTGAGGAAGTTGCTCCTTGTTGTGTAGTAGCAAAGGCAGCCAAAGTAGGTGCATATTAAGAAAACATCACCATAAGTTCACTTAGGTTTTGATTAGTCTCCTATAGCTTACGCATTATCAATGATACTTTATTGTGTGTCGTCACCTTGATTAGTGTCTCCAATTGGAGGTGGATTTTGATCATTGGTCATAGTATTAAAATTTTTCTCTTGATTAGTTCCTTCAGTAAGGTCAGCTTGTCTTCACCTTAGAAGTACCATGATGTGAGTATCAAGTCTTCCTTCCCCAGTAGAGTCGCTAGAAAAAATGTGGGGGTATTGGGTACAAATGCAAGTGTCATGTGCGTACTGTATGTGAAGTCACGTTATACGTGACCAGGGAAATGACTTAAGTGACTTACACGGGATGATTAAGAGAGAAGCGTAAGGAGGAGAAGTAGACGATCTTAGTAAGGCTCTATTACGTATGGTGACAGGTGGGGGAGCGCAACGGCATCAAACTCTAAGATTAATGAAGAACAGGGTGATGTTCTTGAAGTGTTTGAGTGTTTGATCTTCGAGACAAAGTTCCGATAGAGTAACGGCGTTAAGGGAGGTTTTTCTCTTATCCAAATGAGGAAATGAATAGGGTATTTATAGGATGCGGTAGGTGAATTTGATACGTTGGATCGTAACGTTGATCAATGGCTAGAATTAAAGCCTTTCATATATGGGTATGAAATGGGCTTTTTCCATGGGTTTAGACCCAAATAAAAGGTTTTATATTTCATTAGTGTGAGCCAAATCAAGAAAGGTTGGATTGGATGAATCGATCCAACAGGCCTTACTTTAAGCCCACCATGCCAAATCTCCCTTGATCATTCCAATAATTTATGGGCTTGGCTCTTCGGGTTCTGTTACCTTAACCTAAGGAGTTAAATCCATTTGATTAATAAGCTTGAAGCTTAATATTAAATTTGGCCTTCTACAGTCGTGTATATCATAATTAGTTATTTTTAGAAATTAAAAAGGTATATTTGAAAAGCGAATTAAATTCAGAAAGTTAAAAAGCAGTATCCATTTAGGGTTTAATAAATTAGACCCTGGATCTAGATCTCTGGTTTCAAAAAGGCATATTTATAAATTTTTTTTCTAATCGATAGACTAGTAGGTAAGTTATAACCAATCCACCTAATCGGTTATAACTTAACCCCTTTTCTTAACTTCGGTCGGGTGGTGACTCCAAATATTTTTAAGTTGAAAAAATGGTTTTCTTTAAACCTTAATCGAGGATCAGTATTAAACGGGTAGGGTTTAGTGCTGGTTGATTTAGAGAAGATCTAATTTTATAAAAGAATCGTAAGGGTGAAAAACCAGGCTCGACAATGTTTATGTTGAACATTGCTACTATGATGGTTATCATTAGTATTAGGAATTATGATTTAGTTTCAATTTCATAATTGCATTTGAGACTATGTTGATGTCTTTTTGTATGTTACAATAAGATGAATTTCAAGTGTTGTCAAATTTATTACTTTTCATGTGAAGTATTTATGAAGACATTTGAATAGTTTGTAATTGGATTTTAGCATTTAACAAAGTCAGCAGACATTATTTTCTTGTGAATTGGAGACCTTTAGTTGTACTTTAGAATTTAATGTGTTATGCAACAATCTATGGTATCTTAAGTCTAGGGCATTACAGATTAAGTAGTATTAGAGCTTAGTTTGATGGATCTATAAATCATGTAGGAGAAGGATCACTAGAAAGAACAAAGTGAGTTAGGGATAGGATGAGAACATGATTCAAGTGCCAATTAAACAACTTAAGTCTTTCTTGGCTTTTGTTAGTGTTCGATACTTTTTAAGGTTATTTGTTTTGTTTCTATTTTTGTTTCTTTTTCCTTTAAGTTTAGTTATTTATCTTTCTCTTGTTTCCTTATATCTCTTGTAGAATGTTACCTAGGAGAAACCTTGTCTTTAATAGCAATAATAGTAAAGGTCAGGGCGCCCTAATGGAGAGAAATGAAAGGTGGTAGTATCAAGGTAAGCAATTCCCACCAATTGAGTTTGCTGGGCAAGATGGATAGTTGCAACAAAGAAGCTATCTAGTACATGATGGTTAAGTGCCATAAGATGGGCAGGTATCTTAGGGAGGTCAAGGACACGCACTAATTAATGGTACATAGTTCCTTCAAATGATGGATCATATGTTAGGAGTATTGCTTAGGAAATAGTAGGAATAGTTCTCCCTAGCAAACTCCCTAAACAAGTTTGCTAGGTAAGTAAACCCTTTGAACCCTAAAAAAGAAGACTCCCCTGAAGCACATCATTAGATTGAGGATAATGCAAAGTTTTTTGCAGCTTTTGGGGTACCAAAGGACCACAAGGTGAGTTATACAACTTATATGCTGAAAAGAATAGCAGTTGATTTGTGGGCAACTGATAGCAGGTTAGCCAAGGGAGTGATTAACTCGTAGAGGGTCTAAGAGTTGTTTTATGATAAGTACTTCCTGAATAGTATAACGTATGTGATGGAAGCTACTTATTACAATTACCAATGGGGAAATAGATCGGTTGCAAAATATGAGGTGAAGTTGAATTACCTAAGTCAGTTTTTACCAGAAACAATCAGAGCTAATGATTGGTCTTAAGCTCATCACTTCCTTAGAGGTTTGAAGGTAGACCTATAGTATGAGGTAGGTTACTTTCAATTGATGACATATGCATAGATAGTAGAAAAGGGGAAGATGTTGGAGTTGAATAAGAAGGGAAGAAAGGACTTGATACTCCATAGGTCAAGAGAGGGATTAAAAAAAAAAAAAGAGTAAGTCTGAGTCTCACTCCTTAAGACAGGGGTAAGAGGCCTATGTACCAAATGTAGTCAACTAAACCTATGGACACTTCAGTTAGGCCTTTCCAACATAGGCCAACTTATTCTTTCATGCCTCTACCTCTACCCTTAGTGGTAGCCCCAATGAGGAGATGTGTGCAATGCCAGTGTAGTTAGCCAAAAGGAGTTTGTTTTTCACGTGGTAAGGTTGGGTGTTTCAATAGGACATGCAATGAGAAATCTATTCTATAGATCTTTTGTAATATTTATAAACACAAGGGAAATAAGGTAGTTAATTGTGGGTTGGTAAGAAGACAGACAGCTAGAGTTCACAACAAGCTTCAATACATCGCCTAGTAGGGGTACTAGTTCTTAGATCTTAGGGACTGAGATAGAGAGCTCTTACCCATCTTTGCCTTGCAACATAGTAGCACCAAGATTATCCTAAGTAGGACACCATGGTAAGTATGCTCCTTGTACACTCTGCTAGTGCTATTGTGCTATTTGATGTTGGTGTTATGCATTCATGTATATTTGATGTATTTTTGCATACATATGAATTGAAACCTGAGTTACTATGTGATACTTTGAGTATCGGTATTCCTTTGCAAGTAGGAGCAGTATTGACTTTGTAGAGGTTTATACATAGAAGTTCGGGGATGAGTGTTACCAGAAAATTTATGGGATTTAGACATGATGGACTTTGATATGATACTTGTGGTGAATTGGGTACTTAACTACCATGCCACCATAGATTGCCATAATGTGGTGGTATATTTTGACTCCCTAGGAGGAGAGTAGTTATTCTTAATGTTAAAAGTGTAAAAGCTGGCAGATGTTCCTACTTATAAATTATGGGGTAAAGGCAGGTTAGTTGGCATGACTCTAGAGGTAGGTAAAGATGAGAAAGTTGAAGAAGTTCCAATAGTGAATGAGTTTCTAGATGTGTTTTAAGAAGAATTATGTTGTTTGCTATCAGCTAGAGAGATTGAGTTCAATATAGATTTGGCATAAGGTACTAAGTCAAGTTTGAAGTTTGCATATAGAATGGTATTAGTTGAATTGGTGAAATTAAAGACTTAGTCAAAAGAACTGCAAGATAAGGGTTTCATGAAGCCAAGTGTGTCACCATAGGGTGCACCAGTGCTTTTTGTCAAGAAGAAAGACGACAACATGACGTTATGTATTGATTATAGGGAGTTGAATAAAGTCATTATAGAGAACAAGAATCCCTTCCCCGAAATTGATGATAGAGAGCCAAGTATTCTATAAAATTGATTTAAGATCAAGATACCATCAATTGAGGATCAAAGAGGAAGATATTCAGAAGATAGAATTCAGGACTTGCTATGGTCTATATGAGTTTTTGGTGACATCATTTGGCTTGACAAATCTACCTAATGACATTCATGGGTCCAATGAACAAAGTCTTTAGGGGTTTCTTAGATAAGTCTGTGATTGTTTTTATTTAATTTATTCTAAAAGTGAAGAAGAGTGTAAAAAGCATTTGAGAATTATGTTGAGTATGTTGTTGGTAGAGGAACTATATGCTAAGTTCCAGGAGTTCGAGTTTTGGGTTGAGCAAGTGTCTTTCCTTCGACACATTGTAAATAAGTAAGGCATTTTCATTGACATAGAAAAAATTAGAGTTGTTGTGGACTCACATAGACCCTAAATAGTGATTGAAATCAAAAGTTCTCTTAGGTTGGCAAGTTATTACAAATGATTTATGTAGGGCTTTTATAGAATATCGACACCACTTACCAGATTAACTTAGTAGGGAGTAAGGATTATTTGGGATGAAAAGTACAAGGCAAACTTTGCAAAGTTGAAAGAGAAATTTGTATTAGCCCTATTGTTGGTGTTACCTTAGTGTGGTAAAGAGTATGTTATTTATAGTGATGCTTCTAACCAAGCATTATGGTGCGTTCTAATGCAAGAAGGGAGGTAATTGCTTATGCTTCTCAGTAGCAAATTCATATGAAAAAAATTACTCTACTTATGACTTGGAGTTAGTAGTGATTGTTTTAGCCTTGGAAAAGTGTCAAATGTTTACAGATTATAAAAGTTTGAAATATGTTTTAAGTGTTTATAGATCATAAGAGTTTGAAATACGTTTTCACACAAAAAGAGTTAAAACTAAGATAGATGCGATGGTTGATGTTAATCAAAGACTACAATGTTGATATTTAGTATCACCTAGGTAAAATGAATGCGGAGGCGAATGTTCTTAGTAGAAAGAAATAAGGCAACATAGTAGCATTGATCACATAATAGGAACCTCTACTTGAAGACATGTAAAAATTGGAGTTAGAAATAGTGACTCAGTAGGTAGGGGCTAGATTAGCTAATCTATGCATGCAACAACTTTATGGATAGACTAAAGGTTGTATGGTTAGAGTATGTAGGTATCTAGGAAATCAAGAGTAGAATGGAATAAGGTAAAGAAATTGAATTCACAATTGATGTTAAGGATGTTTTAAGGTATAGGTATAGGTTGTGTATACCAAATTAGAGAGAGCTAAAGTAAGAAATCTTAAGAGAAACACATCACTTTGAGTACTTTATTTATCCTGGGAGCACTAAGATGTACAAAGACTTATAGAAGCACTATTGGTGGAACAAAATAAAGCAAGAAATTGCAAAGTAAGTTTCTAAGTATACCACATATCAGATGATAAAGATTGAGCATAAGAGTTTAGGTGGGGAATTACAATCTTTGTCTATATCAGAGTGGAACTGGGAACAAATAACTATGGATTTTGTAGTACATCTCTCCAAAACTAAGGAAAAGCATGATATGGTATGGGTGATAGTGGATTAGCTGATGAAGACAGCTCACTTTATTCTTATAAGACTAGATTACAGGTTAGAGAGGTTGGCTAAGCTATGTGCAGGAGATGGTGAGGCTACACATAACCCCAATTATAATAACATTTGACAAAGATAAGTGGTTTGTAAGCAGATTATGGAAAAGTTTGCAAAAGTCCTTAGGTACCAAAGTGTAGTTAGTACAACATTCCATATTTTGATTGATGGACAATTTGAGAGGGCCATACAAATCATAGAAGATATGCTTAGAGCTTACGTACTCAATTTTGGAGGTAATTAGAATGAACACCTACCTTTAGTTGAGTTTGCCTATACCAATAGTAATTAGGCAATAGTACAAATGGCTCCATATAAGCCACTATATGGAAGAAAGTGTAAGTCTCCATTGCATTGGGATGAAGTTGGAGAAAGACAAGTTTTAAGGCCAAATTGGTATAGGAAATTGTTGATTAGGTAGGGGTAATTAAGCAATGTATATAGGTAGCCCAAAGGCAACAGAATAGCCATGTTGATTTGAAATAACTTCCTTTAGAGTTTAAGGTAGGAGATTTGGTTCTATTGAAGATGTCTTCTATGAAAGGTATAGTCAAATTTAGTTTGAGAGGCAAGTTAAGTCCTAGGTATGTCAAATCATTTGAGGTAGTGGAGAAGATTGGTAACATTGCATACAAGTTGGCGTTGCCATCCAACTTACTGAGGGTACATGACATATTTTATGTATTAAAGCTAAAGAGGTATGTACCTGACAAAGAATAAGTTGATGCTTAAGGTGCAACTTAGGGAAAAGCTCCGATTGTATCACTTAAAGAGCTAGAGTTACAGTTAAATTTGTCAACAGTGAAGCAGCTCCTAAAAATAGTATATACTAAGGTTTGAGAGTTAAGAAAAAGAAAGATACCTTATGTCAAGATATAGTAGGCAAATAACACTAAACGAGTAAGAAGTTATGTGGGAATTGGAGGAAGAGATAAGAAGGAAATACTCATAATCATTCCAAGAATCTAGTAATTTTGAGGATGAAAGTTTTTCTAAGAGGGGAAAAATTTAACAACCTGGACTAATTAAAATAAAGGATAGTAAAATAAGAATCCTATTGCTAAAGTGGATTGATATTATAAGGGGTGACATGGGAAATAATAAAAGCTTACAAGGGGCAATTTTGGTAGCATAAAAAATTTTTACTTGGCTATACACAAAAACATATCTTTCTTTCACAAAAGTCTCATTTAGACTCCTTTGTAATATAGAGTTGGACTCCTTAGTAGCAATCTTGGTAATCACGGCCTTAGGAGTAAGGATGCATATGGATTGGAAGGATTTGAGTGGTTGAGAGGACTATGGCTATGATTTGGGGCATGATCATATTGTTCTGCAAAGAAGGAGAATCATGCCTAAGGTTCATTGCTATGATTTTAAGGCATGAACTTATTGCTTTGTTATAATAATGGATCATTGGAGTGGTTCCCAACCATGGTTCTTGCACTTGTTTACTTTCAGTTTTTTAATCTTAGTTTTGTTGTTTCAACTTAGAGTTCTTTTCTAAGACTCTTAGAAAGCCTACAGGAAGTTGTAAAATCTTGCTAAGGTGGTTTTATCTTCCATTTTCTTTACAAATTACTCTTTTAAAGCCAGTTTCGATTGGGTTCTTTCAATAGTTCCAAGTACATGACACTTGGGTGTTGTATGTATGTATGTATGTTTAAATTGACTAACTAAATATACGGCCTTAATAACCATTGCTTGCTACTTATGCTTAGCTCATCCTAAGGGCTTAAAGTGGTACATCTTAGGGGACAACTTTAGTGATATATGGGATGTGTTGTCCTTAGTGAAGTCTTGTATGAAAATGATTCATATAGAAGTTCAAAGAGGTATGCCTAATGTTAGGTCATAGAAAGGTTTGAAGAGGTAAGCCCAAATACTAGGTCATTAATACAAATTGTGATGTGAGGAAGACATGAGGACTTTCATTGTGTGTTGTATGACTAGATAAAATAAAGATAATGAAATGTTATGTGGCTCACTTTTTCTGCATTATTGCATATGGTTTGGTATCTACTTACATGTGTATATGTGTTATGTATTGAGCTTTGGCTCACCCTTCTTATTCTTTAGCTACAAGTTATAGTAATGGTTTTAGAGATTTTGTTAATTATGAATAGTAAACTAGTTATGAGGGTTCTGCCGATTATGGAGATTGGGGAGATAACTACTATTAGGATGATGTTTATGCTGAACATTACTCCTATGATGATTATCATCAGTATTAAGAATTATGATTTAGTTTCAATTCACTAACTATATGTGAGACAATGTTGATGTCTTTCAATATGTTACAATAAGATGAATTTCAAGTGTTGTTGAATTTATTACTTTTCATGTAGAGTATTTATGGAGGCATTTGAGTAGTTTGTGATTAGAATTCAACATTTAACAATGTTAGTAGAAGTTATTTTCTTGTGAATTAGAGACTTTTAGTCATAATTTTAGAGCCTTATGTATTAGTAAAAGTTTAAGTTTAAAGACACATAACAGTCTGTGACATCCTAAATTCAAGGTGGTACACCATGAGTTTATAAAGTGATATTACAAAATTTACCTCATATATCATTTTGGAAAAAGTTGATATCATAAAATAGGAATTACAATATAACATGTATATGATGAAGGCATACTCTTCGCTTGTGTAGATTTCATAGTCTATTGAAAAGTTTGATCCTTTTACTAAAAATATAGAACACCAAATCTATTATAGTAAGTTTACTTGTATAACATCATATGAAAAAGACAATAGTAAAAGTAAGGTTAGTAATAAGGAAGAAATGAGACAAAAGAGGCGGAAATTAGAAACATAGAAGTGAGACATTGAGTTGTGGAAGAAATGAAGTAGGAAATTTTTCATTGTTTCCTATAAATGATGGACTTAGCTCATAGCCTATGTGTTTATTTTTTCTTCTTCTTCTTTTTTTTTTTTCATTTAGTTATAACTTAGAAGGTGAGAATATAATATTATTATAAATTCATTATTATTATTATTATTTAATAATTTTTATAGGATTAGCTATAGTACTTTGGAACCCGTATCTTGTATACATTAGAGTAAAGTTTTAGGAGAGGTATAATGCATTGAGATATCTCATTCGTACTCTATCTTGTGAAGTGGGTTTAGAAAAATTGTACCTAAATCTATCATGTAACCCTTGATACCCGTCTGAAACTTAATTAATTGAGTAAAATATTATAGGGTAAAAGGTACAATTCAATTACTGGTTTGCTCCTCTATAATATAAATGAGTTTGTATTATACGATACACAACGTATAGTTACGTTTAATTTATATGTTATCGTTAACACATGCATGCTACATGTAATTAATATTATCATACAATTATATCTTATTTATTTTCATTCAACTGTAAAGGTCTTTTAATTTCTTTCATATTTAACACTTCCTCCTATTAGTATTACTCTTTTTA
Source organism: Lumnitzera racemosa (assembly GCA_024138005.1). Classification (NCBI taxonomy): domain Eukaryota; kingdom Viridiplantae; phylum Streptophyta; class Magnoliopsida; order Myrtales; family Combretaceae; genus Lumnitzera; species Lumnitzera racemosa. The sequence goes on along the minus strand of JAMXBC010000012.1, from coordinate 38,043,392 downwards.
GTTGCATCGTAATTATAAAAGGAAAATGGTCATATTTTATAGTTACTTCTTTACTTTGTATCCAATCTATACTTTTTATTAAATTCTCGTTTTGGGGGATTTCGTGTATTATATATACAGTTATCTTATATAACATCTAATTGTATTAAGAATATAGTTTTCAATGTCATACAGTTACCAATACATGTCCCATTAAGGTGTAGCACACATATCTTATCTTAGGTCTACTTCATATAATTATTATGGTATTAGATTAGAAAACTCGTAGTTGATATAACATATTGTAATGCCTCAGAATGCATTTTAAAAGAAAATCTGAAATAGCAATTTTCCTCCCTCTTGTTCTTTTTAAATAGAATGACTTATTATTGTATATTCTTTTATCTATTATCATAAAAGGGGTAGCTCATTCGACTCCTTAGCGAATAATAAATTAGTTATGAATTTGCTGATGTCATCAAAACTTCAAAAATCACAATGTAAGTTGCTGGCTACGGTTCCCAATTTTCGCACCATTTTATCTTTTTCGGTAACCGTCTCCATGGTAATAGCTGCTTTATTAAATCAGTGTTGCTTAACCATCTCTCTCTCCCTCTAAAATTTTATTGAAACCATTTTTAAGAATTTTTTGAGGTCTCAATCATATTGTATTACATTTTATCGTATCATTAATTTAATATTTATTAAATCTAAACGGTTAATATCATCAAAACATTAAAAATTATAATATAATTTAATTATATTTTTAATTATTTAGATATAATGAATAATAAATAAATAATAAAAAAAGCTGAATCGATTCCATAAAAAAAAATAATAATAAATGCAACCATATAAATTCCCATTTTCAGCTCCCTTCATTTTCCTTTGTCGACGAACCACACCCAAAAACCCGCCACACGCTGAGGATTCTATACGATTCGGCTGAAGATGGTTCTGTCGTCTCCGTTAAGGTAACATCCCCTTCCCCATCTTATCATTAACGTTGCATATGTTTGAAAACCAGATTACTGTTTATGCATGAATGTTATAGGACAAATTTGGAATTAGATGGTGATGTGGAAATGAAAACACGTGATATATCTGCAGTTAGTTGATGTAATTGTTTCCTTTGTGGGCTATCTCACGTTCAACTTCCTAGTCGAGGGCGTTTTTAAGCTTTACGACGTACTTTCAAAGGCTAGGAGTGTCACAATTCGTGCTTATGTTTTTGGTACGAGGAACTCAACAAACCTTTAGTGAGTGGCTGATGAGACATGGGTGGTAGATCATGTAAAAATACCCTACTTTAGTGTTCGGTAAAGTCAGAATCCAAACTTTTTAAGTATGATTTTATCTCCTAATTTTGGACTCACATATCTCTTTTCATGTTTCTATGGTATGAATTATGCATTATCTACTTTTCGTTTGCCATTTTCCAGAGGTTTCCGATGCTCCAGAATGGTACACAAACAATGAAGTATGTTAAAATTCTTTGACGGATGGGATTGATGATGCATTAGTAGCATACTTCTTCCTTTTTTTTTACCTTCCCTTCAATGTTTTGTTATTTAGTAGTTTTTTTTAGAGAAAAAGTAGTTGTATTTTATAATATGAAATGAAAGACAAGAGTTATAACATTACATATTAGCAAGTTTCCATCTTGATTGATTGCTTTCCTACTGTTTAATGTACTTATTCTTAAATAGTATATTTCATTATTTTATACCTTTCTTTTCATATTAAACTCTAAGTTAATTTTTTTTATCAGATAAAAAGTTGGAAGTAAATGTCCAAAGTTCCCCTTCTTCTTCTTCTTCTTCTTTTTTTTTTTTACCAAAATCTCAATAATCAATTACTTATAATACAATGTTGGCTAAAAAAAAAATTCATAGTATAGCTTTTTTTTTCCCCTTATCTTAGAGCTTTTACTAGGTACTTTTTTTATTTTATTAATCATTGGTTAGTAATACTACATATTTATTGCAATGTAATTGAAAAATAAAAAAATTAATGTAATTGAAACATGGAAAATGTGGGACATATAAATTTCTTAAATTGTACATGATATGTTTCATATTCCTAAATTACTTAACAACAAAAACTACTATATAAGAATTAAATTAGTAGTCAACGTGCTCATGTTGTAGTTGTATCAATAATTGTATTTGCAATCATTAATAAAAATGAAATTAAGGGTTAACTATTGAAAAAACATACATAAGAAAACTTCTATATTTATTTTCTCAAAATTTAAATTATGAAAGATTTAATAACTCTTTTCCCAAAAAAGTTCGTAGTTAATTACATGAGCAAAGAATAGAATCAAGTGGAAATAAAGTTATATATAAAAACTGTTGAAGAACATCTAGAAAGAAAAATAGAAATTTAAATAAATGAACAACCTAAATAGTTTATAGTTGTTAATACATCATGGGGTAGTAATCCTAATCACACTTCAATTGCCTCATTTTGTATCTTACGATATTCCTATAAATGTACCACAAAACAAATTGATAATCTAAATTACTATACAAAGGCCACTTGGTGATAATGTCTAAATTATATAAATAGTTATGACTTGGTGATAATGTCTTCAAACTCAATATATATTGGACTTGCAAATAAGTTGTTCAATTAGAACATGGAAAAAGTGGGATAGGGACATTTGGTAAGCTGAAGGTAAAACATTTTAATAATTTTTAAAACCTCGAATATATTATAATATAGATAAATTTCTCTAACTTACCGAGTTTCTCTTTTTTCCTATTAATTCCTTGCTACCCATTTATCTCTCTCTCCAACCCTACAACTTGGTGAACCCATCTTCTTAATTTCTTCTCTCTCTCTCCAAAACTGTCGCCAGCAATTTAATCTTATGAAGAATTTTAAATGTTATACAAGCCAATATAACTTGAATAAGGCAACATGAGCAGTTAAGCATGTCTTGGGATTTGATAAGCAGTTCAAATATTTGGTAATTCGAACTGCATACAATGTGCGGAGAGTTCCATAACTTTTAGAAATTGATTATTAAAATTAAAAATTATAAAATTGGATGGTAAAAAAAAAAGAATAAATCTTAAAGGATTTTAATTTAAACATTTTATTTTTTAGCATATGCAACATGGATGTATGGTCGGCTATTATTTGATTAGAAAGCGAATAACCTCCCCTCCTGCTCCCGAGCTGAAACTCTAACACTAACGCCTGTTACTTGTGCAAATCTCTCTCTTTCACCTAGGTGAGTGCGCACGTCAAGAATTTTCTAAGGTGATTCATTGTTTCTTTCAAGATTTCAATTCCCTCTTATAAATTTGAGAGGATTGTTGGAAATTGATTGTGAATATAATCCTAGTAAAATGGGAATTTTAATCATGTCTCTTGACGTTGAAGCGAACGGAAAAACTTGTTGTCGTAGAATAGTTCAAGGATAGTTGAGGCTTGTTGCAAGTTTCCTGTACACTTAAGATGTCCATTCCTTTTCCACCCGTTTCCTTATTCTATTGCACATAGGATTTCTTTTTAGAATAATTTACCTTAGGAGGTTAACCTATTTAGAGTAAGACTATGAATTAGGGTTTAATTGACAATAGGGAATATTCTTGATTTGGAATTAGTGTTCAGAGTTAGGCTCTAACATTTGTTGACTTGGAGTTGTATATCGAATTTCAACATAAGTTATTAATTGTTTGGTTTATCTTATGATTGATATCAATGCTTCTATTGAAAAGCTCTCCAAATCAAAATATTTCCATAATACTCATGCCGATGTGGTGTTGAATAGATGCTAGTCGAAAAATTGGTAGCAGGACTTGGAAGAACTAAACAACAAACTAACAATGCTCACGTTAATTCTGTATTAGACTTCTATAAATTCAAATGGTGTTATGACCCGTTACAAGGTACATAATACAATGTTAAAATTTTATCTTTTACCATAATTATTAACATGTAAGTGTAATCTTGATATAATAATCAAATATCAATGATGAATCCTAGCAAATAATAGGCTTCTCTTTGGACAGGACTGACTTATTGCTCATACGGAAAGCTGATAACCGTTGCCAATTGACTATCGTTGGTGTATATGAAATTTGTTCAATTGTTGACCTTCCTTTGGGCCGAACAGCATAAATTAATTGCACACAATTATCTTCATGTCGCAAATTCAACTACTTACACAAGAGAGTACATTTCGGTAGGATGTTGTCTTAGTTAATTGATTTAGAACATTCCACAATTGAAGAGATTAATTATATTTAAGGCTCCATATGTTTTAAGGAAAATCTGTACGTTTTTATATGTTTGCTTAACTTTATAAAAATATGTCAAAATGATTTTTTTTCTGTTTGGCATGAATTTTATCTAAAGTATAGTCATATTTAAATAAAATATTATCGGTATATTATCACGAATATATTATAAGCCTTTTATATAAAAGCATAATATATAGATTAACTTTTAATATTCATTATTATGATGTCCTTGGTTTATATTTAAAAATTTTATCAATAGGTGTTTTAAGTTAATTTTTTCATCAAGGTCTTTTCGTATTTGTAACAAGGTCGGATCTAATAAAGATTCAATAGAAATCATTTTTAGAAAGTTAAAAGACTTACGAAAAGCAACTTAGAAAATGAATTTCCATTTTAAAAGGCATAAGCCGTTTTCCTAAAAAGATTGAGAATTTTTCCTTTAATAGGAAAATGTTTGCCCTTGTAAGGAAAATAAGGACATTTTCAGCTTAACAAATGAAGGAAAATATTTTTTGAAAAATATTTTCTCCAAAACAAATTGGCCTTAATTTTAGATTTTTTTCCTTAATTTCAACTTGAATGAATATGCATAGTATTGAATTTACAACTTTTTATGCTAAAAGTTCACATTCATAAACTTAGAACCTTAATTTAACTTAATGTGGTAGACTTAGGATCAATATACATCAACCAAGTTTGGGGAAGTTGAAATAAGGGAGCAATAATCTTAGGAGTATTGAAAATAACAAATTTGAAAAAGTCAACCTTAGTAAGCTAAATTTAACAGTTTTATAAATCCTCTCATTCTTTACTAGTTTTGTAAATCTACCCATTCTTTAGTAACTATTTAATGGTTAGTTTTCATTGAGAAATAGTATAAATAAAAGACACTGTAACTAGATACCAAAAGAGAGAGAGAGTGAGTTGGAAGAAAAATTTTTCAATGTTAACAAATATGATTTAATGTCTTCTCTCCTTCTATTTCTTTTAAGAGTATTGTTCAGAATTAACAAATTCATTTTCCATCAATGGGTATCAAAGCTAGAGTTTAACAACATTTAAGAAGAATTATTGCAACAACTAGCACAATTCAAGTGCCACTTTGTAAGTTGGCTAGAGAAAATTATGATGTGGGATTTGGTTGAAAAGAACTTTGAAGATGTGATTGACTTAAACGCATTTGAGTCACTTAAAAAGGAAGAGAAGCATTTATTATTAGAAAAGTGTAAGAAACATAAAAAAGTGTTATTTTCCATTTTTTCAGTTGTAGAGCAAAAGATGGTATTTCAAAAAATATTATTGGGAGAAGCATCACATACAACATGGGAAAGTCTGCAAAAATCCTACAAGGGTGATGATAAAGTTAGACATGCTCATTTACAAACACTTTATGGTGATTTTGAAAATTTACGTATGAATGACTTAAATTTATTGCTACATATTTTGATTGTATTCAATCCATAGTTAACCAAATGTAAGTTAATGGAGAGGTCATAAGTGATTAGTAGGTCATAGGAAAAATTTTGTGGTCTTTGATCTCAGAATTTGGTCTTGTTGTAGCAACCATTAAAGAAGGACAAAACTTACTTACATTGTCTCTATAAAGATTGTTAGGTTCATTGTCCTCGCATGGACATTGGATGAAGCTAGGTATCAACAATTCTAACTTTACGCATGATCTACAAAGTATGGTGAATTTAACTAATTGAGGTAGATAAATGTGGTCAAGGTCATGGACATAGTTGTGGTCAAGGAAGAGGAAATTATTTTATCTCTAATAATGGATAATAGTAGTTCTTTAAGTGGAAAAACAACGATTGTTGGATGAGATAAGTTTAAAATTCCATGTCATAGCTTTAATCAATTTAAACATTACGAGTTAAAATGTTGAGCCAAGTTATAAGTTAAATGTGAAGAATAAGCAAATACAACAAAAATAAAGGAAAATTTAGTACTTGCTTACAAACAAGGAATAGATACCGAAAGTGATGATATTTGGTATTTTGATATGGGATATAGTAATCACATGTTTGGAAAGAAGGCGTTATTATTGAGCTTAGATGAGACAATGCAAGTAGAAGTAAATTTTGGAAATAAGTCCAAAATTCCTGTGATGGGAAAATGTGATATTAGTATCCAATCAAAAGATGGTATTAATGTTACAATTGTAGATGCATTTTAAGTGCCTAGACTATGCTGGAGTTTCTTAAGCTTAGGTTAACTTTTAGAAAAAGGTTACAAAGTTCACATTTAAAATGGAGCTTATGAGATTAAAGGCAAAAATAGTAAAACTATTGCAAAACTAAACATGAAAAAAAAATTGGCATGTTTCCTTTATCTCTTCAAATGAAAACTCTGATGAACCGATGGGCAATGGTGAAAGATAGCAACTACTTATGGCATCTTCGACTTGGTCATTTGAATTGCAAAGATTTGAAGTTATTGGTGCAAAAGTAGATGGTGGCTAACTTACCTTTAATTGATGCCTCCAGTAGCTCCTATGAACGTTACATTCTTGAAAAGCATCATTAAGACGTTTTTCCAATAGGTAAATTAAGACAAGCCAAGCAACCATTGGAATTGGTGCACACAAATATTTGTAGACTAGTTAAGATAGAATTAGTTTGACACACAAGGTATTTTCTATTGTTTGAAGCTTTTAATAAATTTAAAGACTTTAAGGCACCTGTTGAAAAATAAAGTAGATTTTTCTTTAAAGATGTTAAGATCCAATAGAGGAGGGGAATTCATATGAAATGAGCTCAATGATTATTGCAAAAAAGAAGAAATCCAATTCCAGTTAATAGCTGCCTATATACCTCAACAAAATGGTATTGTCGAAAAAAAAATAGAACAATATTTGAAATAGCTAAAAGCATGTTGAATGCTAAACATTTGATAAAGCCTTTATAAGTAGAGGCTGTTTCTTATGTTGTTTATGTGTTAAACAGGTGTCTTACAAAAAGTGTTTGTCGAAAGACTTTAAAAGAAGTCTAGAGCGGGAACAAACTAGATGTATTCTACCTATGAGTATTTAGGTGTATTGCATATGCCTATGTATCGAATGAATGGAGGAACAAATTAGATCACAAAAGTAGAAAATGTATCTTCATTGGTTGTAATAACTCAACAAAAGGTTATAAATTATATAATTCATATACAAAGGAAGTGATCTTAAGTAGAGATGTTCAATTTCTTGAAAATAAGGCATGGAAGTGGAATGAAAATAATAACATAACTAATAACATTATCATAATGAAGTATCTATAGATGAGATACATTTTAGGTCTCATCTTTCTACTAGCAATCTAACATCATCGGTTGATACCTCTTTTATAGCAGTAGATGTAAGGCCATTAAGGCATCCTGAAAGGACTCATATCTTATCAGCATGATTGTGAGATTATGAAGTGACTAGAGATGATGATGATAAGGAAGATTTACATTTGATTAGTAAATGCTTTGTGAATTTTTTATTTATTTGTTGATTGCAATCTAGTTTCATATGAAGTTGCAGCAACAAATGAGAAATGGATTTAAGCCATGAAAGAGGAGATTTGGTCAATTGAGAAAAATGAGACATGGGAGCTAATTTCTCTACTAAGTGGAAAGTAGCCGATTAGAGTTAAGTGGGTATATAAGACAAAGTACAAACTAAATGGTCAGGTAAACCGTTACAAAGCAAGATTGGGAATGGATTGTTTTAAATTACTTGCCCCAGTTTCAAGAATGGATATTATACCCATGATTTTGTCTCTTGTAACTTTGAATAAGGAAAATCTACTAGTTATAAGTGAAATTAGCATTTCTAAATGGTGTATTACAAGAAGTTTACATCAAGTAATCACCTATCTTCATGAAGAAAGAAATGAGAATAAAGTTTATCGTTTGAAAAAAGCCTTATATGGCTTAAAGCAAGCACTTTGTGCTTGGTACTCATACATTGATATCTATTTACTATAAGATGGTTTCCAAAAGTATTCTCAAGAGCATATATTGTATGTTAAGTCAAAGGCCAAAGGTGATCTTTTAATCTTGTGTCTATATGTTAATGACTCGATCTTTACTAGAAAAGTGCAATGCATTATATACTAAATTCAAGGAGGCCATAATTCAATAGTTGGAGATGATCAACATGGGACTGATGTCATATTTTCTTAGAATTGAAGTGTGATAGACAAATGATGGCATATTTGTTTCAAAAAAAAAAAATATGCTACTAATATATTAAAGAAATTTAAGATGGATTCAGCTGCATCAATTTGAACTCCAATTGAAGATTATATGGAAATGGAAAAAGAAGATGGTTAAGAATTAGTAAACCTAACTTACTTCAAGGGCATAGTGGATAGTCTACATTATTTGATATTTATTAGACTAGATATTGTTTATAAAGTAGGGCTTATTAGTCCTTTCATGGAGAAACCATACTAGTTACACTTGTAAGTAGCTAAAAGGATTCTGCGCTATCATAGTAGTACACATAATCATGGAATTTACCATATTAATTCTCATTCTTGCAACTTAATAGGATACATAGATAGTGATTGGACAAATGATATTGAGACACGTAAAAACACATCTGGATATGTGTTTCACCTAGAAAATGAAGCTGTTTCGTGGTCTTCAAAAAAGCAACTAGTGGTGTATCTATCAACAGTAAAAGTAGAGTATATTGTAACGGCATCAATAGCATGTCAAGCATGGTTGATAGGTCCAACAATTATCTATTGTGATGATAAATCTGTTATGGTATTAGCTAAAAATCTTATGTGTCATAGGTGGATCAAACACATTGATATCAAATTTCACTATATTAGAGAACTTATTAAGCATGGGGAAATTGAACTTTAAATTTGTATATTTGAAGAACAAGTTGCAGATATCCTAACGAAGCCATTGAAGGTTGACTCGTTTAAAGAATTAAAGACAATGCTTGGAATCACTAGTTTTGGATGCAAATTTAAGTTAAAGATTTAAGTTTGAGGGAGTGTATTGAAACTAACAAACTTGAAGAAGTTAAACTTAGTAAACTAAATTTAGTAGTTTTGTAAATCCACTCATCTTTAGTAGTTATTTGATGGTTAGTTTTCTTTAAGAAATAGGACATTGTAAACATATACAAAATGAGAGAGACTAAGTGAAAAAAAAAACTCAATATTAACAAAAACAATTTGTTGTATTCTTGATAAATATGTAAAATTACACATTTATCTCTACCAAAATGGTACACATTCATACATGTATTAGCACATTTATTGCAAACTATGTTTAAAAATTGATTTATACATGTTTTGGGTAAATTATTGAAAAACCTCAACTAAAGGATCAAAATGGAGCTTAAAGTAGCTTAGATGTACTCATAAGTACTTCACTTTAGTTAGAGATCACATCTACATTTGAGTTTGTGTTAAGTAATGTGTGGACATATTTGATTAAGTTTAAGCATTTTCAATGTTCTTGTAAGCTATATGATCAGTTTTTAGAAGACCAATGACAACATCTTTAAGTATTTAAAAAATCAAAATAGTAGCCTTAGCTAGGATATCGTATTGCATGTTGTTCCTAGAAGCATGATTAGAGCTCAAGCTTGATAAGTACTCTAGTAATGTTCACTCCTTCAAGATATCTAGAGCATGCCAATGAGTGTTTACGAGATAAACCACTTGAGAGCTGTGACTAGCATTAAAGAATGTTAAATCGAGCAGATCGATCAAACTCTAGCTGATTTGAGTTTTGCTTTAGCCAATCAAGGTAGCTAGGGACTGTTCTGAATGTAGAAGCAATTTTTCGTGTCAAGAACATTTAAACAAAGTAGTTATGAAACAATAGCATCCAATCTTAGCACCATGTGACAACAACGGATAGCTAGCAAGATTTGAGCTACTATCGAACATCAACTAAGAACGACTGAGCTACCACATGTGAAAACAGCAACAGAGTTTGTTGCACTAGAAAAGAACATCTAAGTTGTTGAATTGAATAACCATACCAGCTGCATCTTTAATCTTTATAAGCACCTAGTTAAATTTCATCTTACAATTCATGGAAGAGACCAACTTGTTCAATCTTATTTCAGATGTTTACCTTAGCTCTTTACTTGTTTTTGCTTTGTTGTGAAGTATATTGTACTTATTTATTTCAGTTGTCCACATAGTTATATATACACACCTGTAAAGTAGTTAGGAAGTTAGTTATGCAGTAAGCACAGTGCATGTATTATAAATAGTCAAGGTATACTTTGTAATTAATTAATTTTGCAATTCATCTTCCTGCATAAACTCATCTTCTGTTCTCTCGACTTTCCATTTTCTCTCGATTGCTTCTAGATTGTTGTTGCATTTAAACCTGATTTGCATCAAGTTTACATCGTATTAGAGCATCGACCTGGTTATCTTACTGATTTGTTGTTCATTTTAGTCATAGAAAGAGTTGTCGAACTTGAACCAAATTCAATAGTAGATTTAAGAAATTCTAGATTGATTAGGACATTCCATGAGTCATTTGTTGATGCCTTTATTTCAGATTCATATTTCATTTTGAATACTAATAATTTGAACATGTTGATTGGTACGTTAATTTTTAGTGGCACTAATTTTTTTAGTTGAAATTGTTTTGTTAGATTAAGGCTTAAGGCTAAATTAAAGTTTAGTTTCATTGATGGTTTGATTCCTAAGCCTAGTATTGATTCGATTGATTACATGCGCTAGCAACATTGTGATTATATGGTACGAAGTTAGTTGTTGAATTCTATGATTAGTGAGATCTCTTAAAGTTTTCTTTATACTCAGTCTATTAAGCAGTTATAAGATGAAGTAGTGGAATAATATGGTGTTTCTAATGGACCATTAATCTTTCAATTGTAGTTTATGATTTGTAGTCTTAAACAAAATAACTTTGAGTATTGGTGCCTATTACAATAAACTAAAAAATTGTTTGGATGAGTTACAACAACTTCAAGCCTATTGTGTTTATGGGATTTTAAATCAGTGTTTTTGTCAAGTGAAAGAAAAACTAAGTACTATGGAGTCTCAATCTCATTTGATACAATTCCTTATGGGGTTAAATGAAGTTTATGATGGAGCGAGGAATCATATTTTGCCTATGGATCTTATGCCTTTGGTTAACAAGGCATTCTATTTGGTTCAGCAAATTGATAAACAAAAGCAAGTTGCTTCTGTTTTGTTGATTGATGTTGATTCTTCAGCTTATCTTGTTAGAGGAAGACGTTATTCTAATTCCAATGATAAGAAGAAATTTAGGAGTAAGATGATTTGTAAACATTGTAATGGTGAAGGACATGCTATGGAGAATTGCTTTTAGCTAATTGGTTATTTGGGCTGGTTTAAAGGAAAAAGATTAGCTAGAGGCAAGGTTTTGAATGCTAATGTTGTCATGCCTGTTGCTGTTGGAAATACTCAGTTTTGTTATGCGAATGTTGCATTGACAATAGATCACTATGGGACCACGAATATTAATGTTGTTGACTAGCCATTAGCACCATTTGATCATTTTGTAGCTGAAGAGCATGATAAAGGTCACCAACTTCATCTTAATGCAAGTAATCGGTAGCTTATATAGAGTGTAAGCCAAGAAGTGATGAAATTGATGAAAGGAAAAGATATTGATGGTGGGATAATGCAGTATGTTAATAATTCAAGTTGTAGGTAACACTCTTAGCTCTTCTTGCTTAAATGTTCTTAGTAATCAGTTGTGTTCTTGGATAGTTGATATAGCTGCCACAAATCATATATCACCCTTTTCCCATTTACTACATAATATTATCAATCTTCTCCATCTTATTCATGTAAAGTTGGCTTATGGTAATTTGATCTTGGTTACTCAAGTAAGATCTGATGTCTTAACTCCTTCCTTGACCATACACAATGTATATCTTATACCTAACCTTACATACAACTTGTTGTCTGTTTATTCGTTGGTACGAGACTTTCAACTTGTAGCCCAATTTAATTCACATGAGTATGTTATATAGGATCCAAACCTTAATTAGCCAGTAGCTCGAGCTAAAGCAGTTTGTGGACTATATGTACTGCAGATTGATGATGAGACTCTTTTGGCTGTACTAAAGTCTCTTTCTTGTAATTCCATTACTTCATGTAATAAACTTGCTGGTAATAATGATTCAGTTTCTGTCTAACTTTTTCATGCCAGGCTTGGTCATAGTTCCATTTCAAAACTTCAACATATCAACAGTTGTAAAAACCTTATCTCACACAATTTCATTTGTTATACTTATCTTCAAGCTAAATTGCATAGGTAACCATTTGTTAGAAGTGATAGTGTTTCCACCCATGCATTTCAGCTTTTACACTTAGACGTTTGGGGTCTCTATAGAGTTCCTTCTCTTTCTGGTGTGTCATATTTCTTGACTATTGTTGATGATTACACTAAGTCTACTTGGACTTATTTGCTTCAGCATAAAGGTTAGGTGTTTTCTATTCTTCGTAAATTTCTATCTTATGTTTCTAATCATTTCAAGGTTGTTCCTTAGTATATTCATACAAACAATGGCTTTAAGTTCTTGTTTAGCTCTTGTACATCTCTCTTTAAGGATCTTAGTATTGTTCATTAGCGAACTATGACCTATAATCCTCAATAAAATGGTCAAGTAGAACAAAAACATAGGCATTTGCTGGATACTTCGCATGCTTTGTGTCTTTATGCTCAATTACCAAAAGAATTCTGGGGGAAGTATCTTCTTACGGCCACATACTTAATCAATCTCATGCCTATGTCTCATTTAGGCTGGAAGTCTCCTTTTGAGAAATTGTTTAGCTATCCTCCATCTTATAGCCATTTACGCATCTTGGGTTGCTGGTGTTATGCTGTTAAACACCTTGTTCCCTAAGATAAATTTGATCCTATGGTTGTTAAGACAACTACATTTTGATGCTTTGATTCATCTTTTGCGATATCTCAAAGGGACTTCTTCCTTTGGACTTTTTTATCTAGTAACCAATTCTCTTCAACTTTGTGCTTTTTTTTTTTTTATTTTGATTGGGGTTCATGTACTGATGATAGGAGATCTTTGATAGGCTATTGCATCATGCTTGGTGATGCTCTTGTTTCTTGGAAGACCAAGAAACAACCTATTGTATCTACTTCCACTACGAAAGCGGAATATTGTAGCTTAGCTGCTACCACCAAAGAATTGCTGTGGGTTTCTTATATTTTGTGTGACATGGGTTTCTCTATCTAACTTCCTATTCCTCTGTCATGCGACAACAAATCTACTCTTCAAATTGCCTACAACCCTTGCTTGCATGGACAGATGAAACATTTTGATATCGACGCCCATTTTATTCATGATCATGTACACTTTGGTTTTCTACATCCTCAATATATTCCTTCTTTACATCAAGTTGCGGATTTACTCACCAAGGCACTTTACACTCCTTAACTTCGGTCTTTATGTATCAAGTTGGGCTTATGAGAAGCTCTAACTTGAGGGGGCTATGAATTATACTATACTTATTTATTTTAGTTGTCCACATAGTTTTATAAACACACGTGTAAAGTAATTAGGAAGTTAGTTATGCAAGTAGCACTGTGTGTATTATAAATAGTCAAAGTACACTTTGTAACTAATTAATTCTACAATTCATCTTCTTGCACAAACTTGTCCTTTGCTCTCTCGACTTTCCATTTTCTCTCGATTGCTTCCAGATTGTTGCTGCATTTAAACCTGATTTGCATCAGGTTCACATTTGTTTGGGTGGTAGCATGTGAAAGTAAGCAACCTGAGCAAGTGGAAATCAATGCACAATCTGAGTTCTTTCTCCAATCCAAGCTAGCTATACCGAGAGCCATCCATTCACTCAAGACAAGAAGCAGCAGCAACCCTTAATTACTGACAATAGCAAGTTCATTTCGAGCTCAGAAGATGCAGCAACCAAGAATAGCAACAGACCTAAAAACATGAACAATAGCCTTGTAGCTTTTGGAGCCCCAACTCTTAACTGCTGAAATAGAGCCATGGCTCTAATCGGTGGAAAACAAAGCTATACTCACTGCAGCAACTATCACAATCATTATGCTAACTCAAATAGCAGCTGTTGAACTCTAAATGTTAGGTCTTGTGTTTCCATCCAATAGTGCAGCAACATTTGATCACTGTAGCACTTCAATGCCATGGTACTTCGAGTACACCAATTAGTAGTCCAGCAATCCAAGCTACAACCGACCAACAAATTCTTCATTCGTGGACAGCAGCTTATTTGGTTATTTAGTTATTCAACATCAGCTTACTGTTCTTTTTTGGTTTGTTTCACAGTAACTATATGGAGCAACCAAAAAGAATAATAGTAACAACTGCAGCTGAATTGAACCAAATAGCCAAACCAAGATGCTATTTATGAGAAATCCGAGCAACAGCTTCTTGAGTGCCTGAAAGAACCAGGCTGTGGACCTCATGTTCAGTAGCTACAAGGCCAAGAAGTTCTTCAAAGAAGCAGCTTACGCCCATCTCAAAACAACAGCAACTCCAAGCGTAAGACTGAGATACATTTCTAACATCACAGCACATGCCAATTGGAGTTGCCCAGTAGTCCAAGCCACTGACAAAGTAATTAAACAGCAGCAAGGCATTCAACGTCAGTAGCCCCACTCACATTCCAAGGAAATTGCAGCAGCCCCTATGCTTCTTTTCGAGTTGAGCTTAAGCTCTATTTTATGACAGATCACTCTGCAACTCAACAACTCCATGACCAATCTGAGAGCTCTACATTAATAAACCAAGTTGCAAACTCTTCAACTCACGTGGAAGCAACTATCTGGCGGCTGATCTTTGTGTTTCCTTTAATGGACCATGCACTCTCTGAGTCTTTTTTAGGAGCACAATGTCATTTAACAGCACATTCATGAGGGCTTTAGAGAATTAATTTTCTTATGCAATTTCATGAAGTTGAAATCAAGAAAGATTTAAGAATCGAGCCAACATTTGCTAACATTTATTTTCCCAATTACCCAGTTTATCTTTTTATCTTGCAATCCATTTGAATCAATTTGCCTTGTCTTATTCTGGATGCCTATGCTCACTTTGACTTATTATTTCTTTTGTTTTGTCTGATAACTGCAGCACAACACTTCAACTAAGCAGAGAACCAAGCACTTCCAGTAACCACACGCCAAGAAGCATGCCAAACCAAGTACTCCATTGGTGCCTCAACACACTAACAGTAGTTCCATTTAAATGCATCAACAGACAGCTCAAAACAACCAAGCGCTGCAGCTCTTCATGGCACACTTCAACAACAGCACCTTAACTTGAAGACAACAGCTATTGTGTACCTCAATTCACAGCACAAGCAACTCCACGCAAGTAGATAATACCCACGGCATCCAACTTGAATTTGCAGCAGCTCCTTGCTCCAATCCAATCGAGTAGCGACCGGCTCTTCAATTGTAGCTCATGCGAGTTTCAGGACGTTGAGCTTCACAGCTGCAGTAATAATTTATCGCAGGTCGAGAGCTCTAAACTGCAACAGCATGTCGAGCTCCTTTTTGCACAACGGCTGATCCAAACTCCACACGACCAAACCGAGAGCAGCAGCTAAATGAGCAGCTTTCCACGTGAACAACAACAGAGCATTCAAAACAGCAGCAGCAACACACCTAATTTTCACCTAGCCGATGACTCCAAGTTACAGCCAATTCAGCCTCCAAAGGAGCAACTCGAGCAGTTGATGTTGAGTTTCATGAGAAAAGCAACTGAACAGCCAAGCAGCAGAACATCCATATAACAGCTGATGCCGAGCCATCCACGCGCGCGCCAACCAACTGAGCTTAACTAGAATACTTGTTGGAGCGGAAGATCTCATCATGATTCAAAACAAGTTAGAAAGTTTTGAAAGCTAGTAAAGCTACTGGGAATGGAGCAGCTTGTAGTTATTTCTTTCAAAGAGACCAGCCCATTTGTGGAATTAAGCAGCCCACACGTGGAAGTTGAATTATATGTAATATGCATATATTTATATTTATATGTGATTACATTATATGTATTAAATATGTACATATAATAATAAATTATCAAAATGAGGTAAAATAATGAAAAATTAATTAAAAAATTAGTGGAAGAGTCATTAAAGAATGTGATAGTTTAGGATTAATTGGAAAATATGACTCAACATCTAGTTAACTAAAAAATAACACATTGCATTTAGGGAAAAAGGCAAAACGATATGTATTATTTCACTTTTTGACATGTAAAAATTCTAAAACTTATAAATAGGACTGCAAATATCATTTGCAACATTTTAGAAATTTGAAAACATAAGAATATAATTTTAGAAAATTGAAAAAAATATAAAAAATAAAACAAAATATAGGGGCAAATTAGGTCTAAGATTATTCAATAGGCTATCAACAACTTGACATGGAGTTGCTTGAGAGGCCAATAGAGGATGGCATGGCAAGCTCTTTTGATAAGATGCGGTGGCTAGGAAGCAGTCGGTTTAGGTAAACCAAAATTCCATCTATAATTTATTTAATTTTCTAAAAAATATCAAATGTTATTAATTAATTATGAAAATTGATTTCTTGAGATTATTTTAGGTTTAGTTTAATTTAGTGATTTTACTTTAGTTAAATAATGATTGGAAATATACGGTTCTTAAGAAAATGCGTTGTTTAGATGAAAATTAAACTAGTTTTTATAAATATTAGATGATGTTATTTTAAGTTTAATTTTTGTATATAATATACTTAATTTATGTATTTAATTGTAGTAACAAGAATTTTAGAAAATAAGTATGTTCACTACTTATTATATTTATTTGGGATAAACTTGGTAGTTTTACTGATTATTAAAATAATTAGTTTTTGATGAAATTAATGAACGAGCCCTACATGTTTAGAATTTTGGAAGTTTATAATGATATTTGGAACACTTAATTTTTGTCTCATACATAAATTTATTTATTTTCCTTAATTTTCTGTAATTTCGAGCTAAAACTGCTATTTTCATAAAAAAAGATAATAAATAGTTTAGTGTAATTCATAGTCAATAATTAAACTATATATTTTGTAAGTCTATAGGATTTTTCATAAAATTAATCGAGCTCGTATACTATTTATTATGTATTTTCTTAGTATAATCCTATAAATTAGCTTAATATATAATATAGTAATTAGTGTTATTAAAATATTTATCAAATCCATCTCAATGAACACTTTAGGGTATATTAAGGGCTGCTGGACAAGTTTGAAAAGTATAATTTTTAGGGTTTTCAGTTTAGAACTAAAGTTTATTTAGGTTAATTATGGAGTTATAGTAACAAATGATCAAGTTAGTAGTAGAAAAGGGGTATTTTTAGGCTTGTAACCGTATTGATCAATCTTGATTCTTAAGATATCTTGATAGTACTCAAAATAGCAATCGTGATAAACTAAAGTTTACCAAAATTGGATAAGGAATGAGTAAGATACGGTCAAACGAAGTTTAAAAATGCAGTAATGAAAGCTTATACTAATTAGGGTTTGATCCATACTTGACTTGAAGATTATGTTTATATTTTCTTATATGTGATAAGTAAGGAAAGATCACGTTATGAAGTTTAAGATTTTACACTATTACAAAGCTCAGGTAAGTAGATCTAACCCATGCTTGGAGTAGATATATTGCAACTCATAGTACTATATACTAGTTGATGTTGTGTTGATTGAATATGGATATATCTTTGGTGAATTGATATAATATGATACTATAATAGATGCTAATGTGGTGATTTTGAATAACAGTAACTGTATCTTGGTTAAACTGTTATGTTGCTACATTAGGTGTTGATGTAGTGTTTACGAATCATTATATTAACTTAGAGAATTGAAGGATTACTAACTCAATCTTCTAGGTGTTTAACTAAGTGAACTCTAAGTGAGATGCTAGATCTCCTTTAGGGAGAGTTCAAAAACTAGAATCAGATCGCTACGTTGAATAAAACTGAAAGACTGATTGTGTTGAGTGATATAATGGAGTTGTTATTGTATATCATGGCATGACATCACATAAAAAGGACTTACGGGTTAGAACTTTCAGAATAAGGCTTCCAAGTGATCATGGAAAAAATATGCCTTTATGAATTTAGTTTTTGGAAGCATATAGATTGTATTGCTCGAACATGTGACTATTTTGGGAGTCAGATTTGGTAAACTATAGTGTGTGGTCTAATTTGGCATTATTGCCTCTTTGATTTGGTAAACTATAATGTGTAGTCTAATTTTATAAAGCAAAATTAGGGGTCTTACTCCCAAGTAACTTCTTATTGCCCTTTTTGATATTGGTAGACTACAATGTGTGATCCAATTTGGTAAGGGTCCTATTCCCAAGTAGCTCCTTGTTGCCTATAGATTCTTGGACGTTTTATCCAAATGCCCTACTATGTTGACTAACTGGATGAAAATTCGAGGCAATAAGATATCAGTATCAATGCATGCCATGTACATGATCATAGTATGCTGCATTGCTAGCAATAAATGTCTGGTTGAGTGAGTACATATGTGAAGTTGAACTTGTGAGTTATGGTTGTAATGTTTTAGTTGTGATATACAATATTGTTATCCTATTGTCTATATTGTGTTGTTTGCTATCCACTCTTATTCAGCTTCAATAGTTGAGGGGGTAAGATGTTTTATTCTCAAGTTAACAATATTGTAAAGGGCCTAATGCTAAGGGGGGATATATATTGAAATCATGAGTCGGAGTCAGTGACTTTTGTAAGGAACTTGTATTAAGTCAAGAATCTTATTATTGTGAAGATGGCAAAAGAAAAAGCTAGTTTACATTTTCATATAAATATTATGTTGTATACATAAGTTGTAACAAAATATCCAGCTGAACTGCGATTTAGTAACTCCTTTATCATATAAATAAAGTTGTATTTTGATGAATGAGCTAGTTGAGCTAGTTGAGCTAAGTTTTTAATAAGTATTTTTGTGTGATGGTTCATTCCGTGTTAAGCTAGGATGTGACATAGACCTACGACCCTTACGGTATAGCTAGGATATTTGGTTTAGTGTTAACTTTATTATTTAGTTTTTATTCTATTTTAGTTTAATTATTGATAGCTTAGCTTAGGAAAAAACTTAATTGGTTTAATTCTTAGCACTTAACTCCCTATGGAATACAATCTTAACTCATCGTTTATACCATTTCCATGACTCGATACACTTGTCGATTCATGTTCATACATTTATCAAGTCTATTCTCTCCTTTTATTTCTTTTGAGAATATTGTAAATTTTGTTTCCTACAGAAAGGGCTTACTACTTAGATGCTTTCAACTATTATTTTCTCTACACTTGGATACCTTATGTTTGCCGTCCTTAAGAGGCAATTTGATTTACTTAATGCTTGATAGGCTTGATAACCAATATCTTTTTATTTTTAATGCAATCATACTTTACTTGACTACTTTAATTAGGCTTTGCTTCATGATAACCCATGATATGTACAATTATGTTATTACAAGTAGCTCTATAAATATAATTGAAGATTACGTCCAAGAGGAAGTGATAAGTATAAATTACTTTATACTTTTTAGGCACATTTAGGCATAAATTGACCATAATTGTGTTTATTTCTCAAGTTCTTGGTATATAATTGTGTAATATATCAATTTTAGATGATTCAAGAGAAAGGAGGTGATATTTATTTAAGACAAAGTGAAGAGGAGATGAAATTACATAAGAACAAGGAAATTTAGAGCAATTACGAGTGTAATAAAAGAAGATTTGAGTGCTTAGCACTTGTCACTCCCTCCATCACGGCCATGATCAAGGAAATGACTAAGGCTAAAGCTATTTTTCCACCTATTCATCACAGTTGTAACTCTATCTTAGAAGGATGATCACACCTTCCATCATGGCCGTAATGAGGTGGAATGTTTGCAATGAGAAGATCATTGCCTGAGTTACGGACGTGATGAGAGTGGACATGACAGTTCCTCTTTAACTTTATCTTATAAACCAGTGTGTGGAATAGTTCTTAACACTAGGGGGTATCTTAACATGGTGTATTTTGATCCCTTTGATGAGAATAATATAAATAGATTGCAATTTTTAGACAAAGGAGGATGATCATCATAATTAACATCATCAAGAACATCACACTACTAACCGATAACACATTCCATTCATCCATCCTTATACCCATTTTGTATTTTTCTGTTTTTCTTCTGTATAGTTTTCTAACTGTTATACCATACTTTTCTCGAAATTACTCGAGAGAAATGATAGGAATTCGTTGTTCATGTATTTGTTAGACTTCTACAGTGGAATAAAAATGGGTTTTTACTTTTTACTTATTTTATGTTTTAATCCTGTTTAATAATGATTATTGTTAGTTTAGGTTATCATTTACTATGTATGAGTAGTATTAGGACTTGCTACATTCACTTGGTATGATCAAGTGTATGGAATAGTAATTTCCTGATGTTTATTATTCCTAATGAATTGAACTCAATTAATTTAAGTACAATATAGTGCATGACATCCACTTTTGCTAGTTTTCAAGAGAATATATCTAGATACAATTCAATTGAATAGGTCCAATTCATTGGAACACCTTACTCTTGATAATAGAGATATTATTAGGAAAGTTGTTGTAATCTTAGGGAAATTGACAAATTAACATATCATTAATGCAATTCGAGTTGGATGTTAATTCAAAAGAGATTATAATAGACATAATTAGGATTAAATGTAAGTAATTCTGAGAATAATACTTACATACTAGTGATTCCCTACAGATAACAATTATTAAGATAAGATTAATGGTGATATTATGCTAAGTGGTGAAGCAAGTTTGCTTATTTTGTATGCTGCTAGTAATCATTATATTAGTGGTATTAGTTTATGGATTAGTATAGTTTGGTTAGCAATTTAGAGCGTTAACAAGTAATCACTTGATAAATTTGGTTTGCTAGATAATAAGAGATTAATTAGTATTAATGTTTGTAGCTGTTCCTAGTGGAGAGAACCCTATACTCATCCGTACTATAAAATGATAGGTACACTTGTTGAATTGAGTTAAGGATAGAATATAGGTTTATAAATTTTAAAACTTGGAAGCTTTATTTAGAGGCGATTAGGAGGTTCATAAAATAAAATTGAACCTATCTTTCTTGGTATTTTCTTCATATAAAATGATTTTAATGGATTACCTAGATACTTCTAAAGTGAAAGCTTAATTTCCTTTTCTTATCTATATTATGATATATTATAAGGTTGCAAATTACTATAGACATACATTCATTACTATACAGGTTAGAAATTTTGATCAAACTACTTTAAAAGCTTCATAGCGTATTTGTTTAACATTAAAAACATATTTGTTAAATCATATAAGAAATGATTAAGAATAATATAATATCTAGCTATACTTATGTTACTAAAAGCCAAAACCAAACTAGATATATATTTGCAAAACACGTGCAACATATAATTGCACATATAACAACATGATATGTAAGACTTATCAAGTATATTTGAAAGATGAAATGTTGTCAAACTTGAAATTTCATTTTCCTCAATTTTTAGTATATATTAAACCTCTATCCATTTAATATGAATTAATAGACGAAAAACCTAAGGAAATTAGTTTTTCTTTTTAAAGAAATGTTTTAAATGGAGTCACCATCAATTAAACCATGAAAAATAAAAATTGGTTAAAATTGCACAATTGGAACAATTTTAGCTTAGCATAAATCTTTGAAAACCTAAAGAAATTCAAGTTTTTAGAACACTAAAATTTAAAGTTAACAAAAAAAGAAACTACTAAGTAAATATTCAAATAAAGAGGGTTTCTTATCATTTTTTTATATACTTTTATTATTTTATCATTTTTGACCAACAAAACAAAATTATTATTTTTTACTTTTGGAAAGAGCAAAGATTTCTGCTTTTGGTCAAAATTATTCTTTCTAATTTGTGTGGTTGTGTAATGCTAAGGAAAATTATTTTCAAACACAAGGGCATTACAGTCATTCTTGCACTTAAATCCTTTTATTCTTAACCTAACTTATAGCTACCTTACCCTTTCCTCTTAAACCCTAAGCTTTCATGTAGCCAGTAACCCTCACCTTCTCCTCTTTTGTAAACCCTCTCTAAAACTTTAGTTACACAAGGCACTTAAACCTCCATTTTCTCAAGGAAAATTAAGGCAAAATCAATCTTAAGGCAAGATTAAGTGTCTTGACTTCATTTCTTAGCTTGTTTTCTTGAAAATCATCCATTCTAGGAGGTTTTCTTAGCTAATATCTTGAAATTCGAATTTGTGTGCTTAAGTTTTTAGTTTAATCTTTTAGGTTTAGCTTGCTCTTGGATTCCTAACTCATTTTCTTATATTTCAAGTAAATTCTCTTCATCTTTACTCTTGTTCTTTAGATTAAAATTGGTTTCTTGAAGTTTGTTGGTATATTTGAGGTTTGAGTTGGTGTTCGATTTGAAATTTCTAGTTTGGAAGGTGTAAAAGTGCTTTATATTGATGGGTTTATAAGAAATTTAGGTGTATTTGAAGTAGGTTTGAAGAAAAGTTTAGATTTCAATTGGTTTGAGGAAGGAATTTGAAGTTTTGATGTTGTTTTAGTTCAAACCATGGGTACAGTTTTAGTAGAACCGTGAGCATAGTTGTGATCATTCTTTTGGTTTGCTAAGGACTAGCTAGTTGGTTCCCCCCTAAACTGTATGACTAGTTCACACCAAAAGGTTGAACTAAGTTTTCATCCTTTTCTTGTTCATGAACTAATTTTTTTGTGTCCTAACCTATTTCTTAAAGCATATTTTATTCCTTAAAACCATTTGGAACATCTTAACTCTTATAACTTATTTACAAACATGTTTTACATGGAACCAAACTTTATTTTCAAACTTTCTTCCTTATAACCTTCAAATCCTCATTACAAGTATTTTAATCATTCCTTTCCTAATTCAAGATCTAATCTTTACTCTCCTATTTAACTATAGTTATTCTTAGTATCCTAAAATAAGATGGAAGTTTAAGGAACCTTTAGGGGGTGTTATCCAAAGATGGGTTAGGTTGCTTAAGATGCTTGAATTGGATTGTTTAAAATGAAAAATTAAGAAAATTTTATTGTTTTAACTACCAAGTTATTATGTTTAGCTTCATGGTTGATTCATGCTTTATATTTGGTTCGGCTTTTGAGGTACGTGGTTTATGCTTGTTTACTCATGCTTGTTAGGTTTTAATATGAAAATCGAACTAACTTGTAATTGGCCTAATTAACCTTGATTATTGGTTATGCTTGACCTACTTGTTCTGGGGACTTGTAGTGGTAGATCCTTGAAAGAGTAACTATTGATCACATGAGAGGTTTCCTTAGTGACTTGTATAAGGGATAATGCAGTATTTTTGGACTTGGATGTAAAGGAAAATATATATTTATACTCACCTATGTATGTAGACAAAGATCAAGGTGTGGTGGGATCGTAAGTACACCTTTGTTGGTTGTTGGCTTAATTAAAAGATAATTATTTTACTTTTTGCTTTATACTTGATATAATTTGAATTATTATGCTTGTGTAAGACTTAGTTTGGCATTTGTATGTGTTTGTGCATTACGTACTGGGTTCTAGCTCTTTTTTTTAATTTTTTTATTTATACAGATGTAGGTTGATTTAATAAGTTTATGATAAGTATGGAAATTACTATTATCGGGTTAGAGAAGAGTGGTATTTAGTTTTGTATGTTGTAAAAGATCAGGATCCGATTATTAGGCATATTTGTGACTGAAGTGACTTACCTTTGAGTCACTTAGATTAATATACTTGGAGAATTGTTGTTTTATATTTGATAAGCGATTGTTATAAGTGATTATAGAGATTATAGTTAGTTTTGGAGCCTTAACATATCATTAGAAAACTTGGGACATGTAATAGGTTGTGGTACCCTTAGGTTCTGTGATGTTATAGCTTAAGTGGTATTGGAGTTGTGGTTGGAGAATCGTAGAGAATCTAGGAGGATTAATCAAGAGTAGCCAAAGTCAATGATCATAAGGAATTTAGCTGATTAATCTTTGGAAAGCTTTGGTTGTTTAATCTTTAAAGAACTTAAATTTATGGACCTTAGGTGAATTTTAAGCTTATGAATCATAGAAGAGCTTAAGTTTAATGATCACTTGGGGGGTTAACTCAATGGATGATTGAAGAGCTATGTTAGTGGGACTAAGAAACACTTAAACTAGAAATTATAAAATGGTTTAAGAGGTGAATCATAGGAGGACTTAGTTGATGGATCACTACTGCCTTAGAACAAAAGATCATAAATACACTTAAGTTGGTTAATCTTACAAAACTTAAGCAATTGATTAGAGTAATGCAGTAGAAGTGTGGTGAGCAAGTAAGAGAAGAGGGCAAGGCCTGGGTTTTATCTAGTTTAAGAGTGAGTAGATACCTTAGCTTGGCACTTGTAGGTCTAATCTCTACTTTTTCCTCTTGCTTTCTACCTATATAATCTTCTTGTTTTTCCTTGCTACCTTGATTTTGTGATTGATTACCTATTTCCATTACTCGTCCTTCTTATCTCTTGTTTCCTTTCAATCCCTTTTATTCTATTTGGATGTAGTATGCCATGAGCCCCATAATTGACGAATAGGGAATTAGTTGATAAATTTAGGATATCTGTAAAACTAACTTGATTTATCTACTAATTTATGAGTGAGCTTGAAACTTTAGTTGAGAAGACCTTGTAGACTCAAACATTAAAAATATAATAAAATAATAATATAGCTAAGATAGTAGAATTTCACTATATTATTTAATAGTTATCAAAATCACATAGAATAGGTTTCGATAGCTTATGAATTTTCAAAGACAAATAATATATGTAATAGAAATATTTTATGATACAAAATAATATATAAAATATATGTATATATCCTACGTGTAATTATTATGTGTAAATAAATATCTACAATTAATGTAAATACCCGAAAAGTATGAGAAACAATCTAAAAAAAATAAGGAAAAATAATAAAGAAAAATGAAAACAAGCAAAGGGCAGCTAGAGTAACTTCAATTTGGTGTGGTAAAAGATTAGATAGATATTGGGGGAATTGATCAAGGGAAGGATACCTTGATTTCAAGCAAATTAAAAGGGGAAAAAGAAATAATTTGAAGAGAGAAATTCTTCTTAACACATCCAAAAGCTCGCAAAATTATGGAAAACACCACTTGAATATTCTACATGGAAAGAAAGATCTAGGAAAAATAATATTAGGATTAGGGGATAGAAGAAGTAAATTTGGAAAATTATGCAAAAATCAGGTGCAAAACTGACCAATTAGAATTTCAAAGCTGACCAATTAGAATTTCATGGGTATACGTAGTTGTTGGATATGAACTAACCTCACCACTGCAAGTGGTAGCCTAGGCCCAAGTTGGTCGACAAACAGGTGGCTGTCATTAATGGCCAAAGCTTAGAATTCTAATGAGGGTTTGATTTCATTCAATCTCACAAAATAAAAAAAAAACTATTAAAAGTAATTAAGAAATTTTGGAAATATTTATTCCTCCATGTTTTTATGAGTAGAATCTAGAAAAAGTATTGTCCTATGAAAATTTAGTAGCTACAACATACTTCCATGAGAAATCTATGAAATCGAGCTAATTTCGATAAATTGAAATAATGAGTCAAATGATGTAGTTTTGACCTTAAAATTTTTCTATAAACTACCTTATACTTATATTATATTGCTATGTAAAGATTTTAAATAAAACTATTTTCTACATTTTTCATAATTTTTTAGCTCTAAATTTTAACTAAATTGGCATTTTAATGAAATTAATGGAATTTTCCTTAATTACTTTACTTAGATTATGAGCTTCACCAATTTTTAATGTATTTTGTGGTATTTGGATGCTGTTGGAAAGGGTATTCATTGGAAGATGTTAAGGAAATCAAGAATATGCCACTTATATGTATAATTGGGTAGTATGAGATTGAGAATTGGTGAATGGTGATTCATTAGATGAGGATTCGAGGGAGTAATGAAGTGGTAAAGTGTTAAATGAAGTGTTGAATTGGTTTCTTAAACTAAAATTTAGGAGAAAAGTGAGCAAATCGATTAATTATGGGAATTTGGTTAAGGGTAGATAATAACTCAAAGGAAATGGAAAGCAAGTATTCCATTAAGTACTAACTTAGAAGTTCGTTTAACAATCATGGGAGGCTTAAAGGCTAAGTTAAAGGGTAAAATTTTAGGAAATTTGAAGTTAGCTAACCTTAGAGGATATCATGCCAAGAGAAAAAAAATTGAGTAGACTATATGTTCGACTCAAAAGATGCCTTAGAGAGTACTTGAAGTGAAAATACATGAGTATGAGCACTTAGGAGTTGCCTTAGAAGGTAATCAGTAGTAAATCTTAGGTATCTATTTTACTTAGAAGATGATTAAGAGATTAATCTCGTTAAAACCTTAACCTTAATATGGATTAAGGGATAACTTAGAAGCTTTCCAGTTTAAGATCTTCATGGGTGACTTAACTCAGAACTTAGCTCAGAGGGTAGTTATTGAAAAATCTTGGGGATGTACCAACCTTAGAGATGGACTTAGAATCTACGATTAACTCCTAAGCCTATGTCGTGTAGAAGGTAGCTTAAAAGCTTCCCCAATTAAATACTTCAAGGGTATCTTGACTCAAGGAATAGCTCAAAAGGTAAAAAAGGTGAAATAAATTTATCTCACTATTCTAAGCTTCCAATATTTAGGGTATAGGATAATAAACTAATGTTAATCAAATTGATTCTTATATAAATGAGTAATTAGCAATATTTTATAATTTACATGTAGAATAAAGTACTAAATGGGAATAAATATCAACGGATCACCAATAAGGACAAGTTAGCAACCTTGCTTAGCAAGCAATTGAATTCTAGGTAAGTGAGATTAGTGTTTCACCGTGTTTTAAAGTATTGGTTAAGAATACTTGGAGACCTTAGTATATGTCTTATTTGTGATTATAAGTTAATTGCTTGTATGTATGTAACGTGTGTGCTTGAATATGGTTGTGTTATTTTGAGTGTTAGACTTGTGTATTGATTGCTTCATGATAGTGCCTGTTTTAGACTATCTGAACTTGTTTGATCATCCCATAAGCAATCTAATACAAACTCAACTTAACTACTAAGAGGACCTATATCGCAACCTACTTGGGGAAATGACTAAGGTTCTTAGGCCAAACACGAACCCTTTGATGAGGATAGTTGAAATAGTCCTCTCTCCATCCTTAGTTGAACTAAGTGACAAGAGAGGAGGTTGTCGTAAGGTTGGGGAACATGGTTCAAAGTGAAGTCTTAGACGAAGCGTGTTTCGATATTACATAAGCTTCAGTTTGGTTTTGATTCGTGAAGTGCACAACATCAAACTGCTTAATTGACATTAGATTGGGCGTAATTTCTCCAATCTTACGACATACCGAATAATATCATATGATGGCATTTGCTTGTACATGCATAGCATATAACTAAACTTTGCTTGAAAACCCTGGTTGTTTTGTATCAGATATGTACTATTGTCTCTGTTCCACTTATTAAGCAAGTTGTCACTTATTTCCCTATATCTATTTTATAGGTTCCTTAGTAGATATATTGGTATAACTCCATGTCCTAGAAGATTAGAGAATAGGGTCGGGGAGTAATTCATGATTGATGGACTGAATTCCTATTTATTTGCCAAATCGACTGACTTATAGGGAAACTAATAGGGTTTTCACTCATGACCCTCTAGTTTTCAACTAATGATATTGTATTATGCTCTATAAAAATATGAACTTTTATAAATTCTTTACTGATCGCTTTAATTTCTTGAATCAATTTATCTCTTGGAACTTGTTTTGGATTGTTTGAAATTATTTGATTACCCTAAAAGTAATCTAACACAAAGTCAACATAACTATTAATTGAACTTGTACTGCAACATACTAGGGGAAACAACTAGGATTCTTGGGTTAAACATGGACCCTTTGATAAGGATAGCCAAAATGTTCTCCTGCTCACTCTTAGTCGAATTAAGTGATAGGAGAGAAGTTTGTAATAAGGTTGGGAACTGTGGTTCAAAGTGAAGTCTCAAATGGAGCATAATTCTTCATTGCATAAGCCTTAGTTTAGTTTCAATTCGTAAAGTGCGTAACGTCAAACTACTCAACTAGAATTAGAGTAAGCATAATTTCTTTTATCTTACGATGGATTGGATAACGTCATACTATAACATTTACTTGTACATGTATAGCATCTAACTAAACCTGCTTTAAAACCTTGATTGTTTTGTGTTAGATATGTGTTGTTGTCTTTGTTCTACTAACTACGCAAGTTGTCGCTTATTTTCCTATAGTTGCTTTGTAGGTTCCCTAGTAGATACATTAGTGTAACTCCAAAATCCAAAAGATTAGAGAATGGGGTTGAAGAGTCAGATTTAAAACTGATGGACTAAATTCCTATTTATTTGTCAAATTGACTGGCTTATGTGGGAACTAATAGGGTTTCCACTGGTGACCCTCTAGTTTTCAACTAATGATATTGGATTATGTTTTATAAACCTGTGAACTTTTGTAAATTCTTTATTAATCACTTTAATTTCTGAAATCAATTTAACTCTTGGAAATTTGTGCTAAAAATTGAGAGTTTATACTCTTATGCTTTACAAAGCTTGATTTTCTTGGACATTTGAGCTACAAAAATTATTTTTAGTAGATATTTTGATAAGTTACACCACAGGTTGATATCTATTAAATTCAAAATTAGATGGCTCAAAGTGATGGAGTGGTAAGTGTCTTGTGTAAGCTATACCTATGTTAGCAGCTAAAGTGACTAGTTTCTAGCTTAGGTTGGTTTATATAGTAGAATTGTTATGACTCCCTAGTTTAGGGCATCACATATGCCTAGGTTTAACTTAGTGAAGATGGTTAAAGAGGTAAGATGGAGGATGATATAAGGATTAATTAAGCTTATCCCCTCTGACTTAATTGAATTAAGGGGAAATTGCTAAAAAACCTCTTAAACTTTGACTTAAGTGGATATTATTGACCCTCTAAACTTTTAAAGTGAGATTTTTGACCCCCTAAATTTTGATAAATTGGTAAATGAACCCCTATAATGTTGAAACTTTGATTTTGGTATGTAAACACTCTTCTAAACTTTGCTTTTTATACGTAAACACCCCGTAAACTTTAATTTTGGTGTGTAAATACCCCTAAAATATCTCATAGTTTAAGGGGTGGTTACATACCACAATCAAACTTTATGGGGTATTTATACACCAAAATCAAAGTTTAAGTATTGTGGGGATTGTTTTGCCAATTTACCAAAGTTTAGGAAGTCAAAAACCTCGCTTTGAAGGTTTAAGAGGTCAATCTGCACCAAACCAAAGTTTAGGGGTTTTTTTTTTTTTTTTTGCATTTCACCCTTGAATTAAATTCATAAAAATCAAGAGTAAACATAAAATATTTGGGGAAACTTAATCAATAGGACTAACCCATGATAAAGAAGAGACAAACTTGAGAAGCAAATCATAACTCATAACTTTATACTCACTTAATTAGTATTAAATGGATGCAACTATTGGAGCGATGAACTTGACACTAGTATGAAAACTGTACAAATACGCGGCCACTCATCAAACCTTACAACGTGACTAGCAACACAAAAGAATGAAATGTGGATGGGAAACTAATTTGAGGAATAGGATAAAAGAATTAAGGAAGCTTAGTATGCCTATGATGGGATGGATGGATGAGTCCTTTTCATATTGTAGCTTGTCGTATCAATTTGTTTCGAGTCGTTAAAGGTCGCATCTGGTAAATCAATTTAAGTTGAGTTAAGTTATCATTTGAGTCAGTGGCATGTCGACATCTATTAACCCTATTATATGTATCCTTATGTTAAGTTGCAAAGAATATAAGCAATTTAATACTAACTGAAGGATATAATAGATAGAACGAGTATGAAGAAAATAAGAGCACATGAAACTAATGAATCAGTTGAACTTCACTAAATAAGTTAAGAAACACATAATTTATCCATGATAAGCATAATCAACTCTAAAACCGCTTAATATGATTTGGGGACAAGTGAAGGAAGTGGTAGTAAAGACCCAGAGAAGAGTATACAGTAGAAGATAAGTATGGAATAAGAGAACCTTTGAAGTTAGGTGCAATTAAAGATGATTGAAGTGTAAAGGATGAAGTAAACTCTGATAAGAACGAATCTAGTAGTTTGACATATGTCAATTCTAAGAGATCAGTGTTGGGAATTCCTTGAGGATAAGTGGTTTTAGTTAAGTTGAGACCTATGGATGTTCGTATCCTACTTTATTGCTATGTGAGGAATAGTCCTAAAGCTGGGACATAGAGTTTTGATTAGATCTAAGAATTGTTTCTTTTGGGAGATTGAATTTTTTGCTAAATGATAAGAATTAACCCCCTGGATCGATTACAAGAAGTCAAGTTAGAAGGCTTTAAGGGCTCGTATTGAAAATACTAGCTCTAAGCCATAGATGAGATGGGGACTCTTGTCCTGATCCAACCTCTTGCCGACCTGTTTCTTAGATCCTCACGTGTGCTCAACATTCTCCTGCCCAATAGCAAAGTCTTAACCTAGAAGATAGCCTCAAACTAGCCAAGCTAAGCTACTGACCTAACCTATTGGCACCTGACTTCAAGACAATTGACCCTTTTGCCAACCTGATTGACTCCTTGCCTGATCTAGATCAGGTCAGCCCCTGACTCCTAGCACTTCTTACTTTTTCCTATGTGTCATACTCTCGACATATGGCCATTAAGTAACATGTACCTTCTGATACAATATTTTAGAAAAATTCTTTCTTTTCCATACTAGATATTCCTTATCCTTTTTACCCCTTTTAGTATGATTAATGTAACGTAATTGTAAATACCCTTTTATCTTTTCATACGTATAAAATAACCTTAGTAGGCAAGTATATAAACCCTCACTTTCCTTGTATACAGGCAATCATCCTTAAATACAGAAATTACTCATTTGAGCACCCTAAATGTTCTTGTTATTCAACTCTTATATATTCCCCTTAGTAAGGAGTAGTGGCGAATGAACCTTCAATTCGGATCGATGTATCGTATCCGGTAGATTATAGACCAAGTAAGATAGAGTTGTGCGACATATCCATTCGATAGTTACCCAAACTTTGCTAACCTTTTTCTTATTTATTTTGGTTTGTTCATTGTAGTGCTTCTC
This sequence comes from Lumnitzera racemosa, assembly GCA_024138005.1. Lineage (NCBI taxonomy): Eukaryota > Viridiplantae > Streptophyta > Magnoliopsida > Myrtales > Combretaceae > Lumnitzera > Lumnitzera racemosa. Next base: position 38,011,917 of record JAMXBC010000012.1, on the reverse strand, counting down.
CGTATGTCCGACTTTGGAAACGCATCCTTACTGGTATCATAGCACAGTTCCGCGAGGGAATATATGAAGTTGTAGTGAAGTTTCGATTCACTTTACTGTTGGTAGCTGCTGTGTTCTTTCCGTAGCTGCTATAGTGTTTTTGAGTATTTGTAAGTGTGGTTTCATTGATACTTTGTTATACTCTATTTTCCATTGCAACAATGAGGAAGTTTGTTAATCTATTCGAAAAAGTATTGCGTTATGTTAGATTCAAGTGTTCAGAGAGTTATTGGTGACTAGGGTAGTAGTGCTCAACCTGGTCATGGTCATAATGATAGTAACACCCCAAGGTCTGTTGATGATAAACTTAACAGACTCATAAACCTTGTTGAGAGTTTAATCACCACCATACACGTTAATAAGCAACAACCCCAAGGTGTTTAGCAACAAAACTTGTAGGATGGTACCCCTGAAAGACATTATGGCTAAGGTAATCAGACCAATCACCTAATTCGATTGCCACAAGTTAGAGGAGTAGTAGACAGAGCTGCTAAACAATGATTAGAGTTAGAGGAGATTGGGGAAGATGACGAGGAGATTGATGTCGAAGAGTATAGTGAAGAAGAAGTTGATTATTATCAAATACAGGGATGAGGATGCTGAGTTCCTCGAGGGTTGGACAATGTTAAGGTACAAATCTTGCCCTTTAGTGGAAGTGGAGATGCAGATGAATACTTGGAATGAGAAGAGAAGGTTGAGAAAGTATTTGAGTGTTATGGGTATGAGGATACGGCTAAGGTCCAATTTGCTGCATTAGAATTTATTAGATACGCCACCATGTGGTGAAAGAATCTAAATGTTGCTAGAGCAAGAGATGGGAGACGAGGTGTTAGAACTTGGGATGAGATGAAAAGGTTGTTAAGAGGTAGATTTGTGCTTGAAACCTACTTACAATATACATTTGCAAAATTGTAAGAGCTTCGTCAAGGGAGTTGATCTATTGATGACTATGTTATGGAATTCCAGATGCTTATGATCTGAGTCGACATGGAAGAGCCAAAGGCCCGTACAGTATCGAGGTTCATTTCTAGGCTCAAGTATGAGGATCATAATATCGTAGAAGTACAGAGGTTTTACAATTTGTAAGAGGCCGTCAAGATAGTATAGAGGGTTGAAAAGCAGAGGAGAATGTTCTAAACTGACCTGGATAAACATTCTCCCAAGCTCCTATATTGCATTGACCTATTTAAGCTAAGTCAAGGAGGCCATACTGAGCTGAGGAAAGAAATGATCAACCTGATGAACATCGAGCAGACTAGTAAGGCTGAGTAGGACAATTGAGTCAACTCAAGGATAGGTTACCCTTGAGAATGTATGAAAAGGGATAGACCTCTAAACGGATGTCTAGCGAGGTGAAATGCTTAGGATTCAGACACATGATTGTTAAGTATCTGAACTGACGTGCCATGGTGCTCCGAGGAGATGTAGTGGATAGTACCAATGAGAGCGAGCCTAAGGAGGAAAAGGATGTTTGAAAGGAAGAAGTCAAAGAGGAAGAGGAAATTTGTATCTATGTTGACCAGGGAGAAGTGATGACCCTAGTCTTGAGACGAGTCTTAAGTTCCTTACCGAACCCTGAGGAGGACCAGAGGAAAAATTTATTCCATACTAAGTGTACCATCAAAAGCCAATTGTGCACGATCATAGTGGACATAGGAAGTTATACAAATGTTGTTGTACAATCCCTTGTACAGAGGTTAGGTTTGCCAACATCAAAGCATCCTTTACCTTACAAGCTGCATTAGCTTCATGATAAGGGTGCTTTTCACATGATTGAATAAGTGACCATGTTGGTTAGTGTTGGGAACATGTACAGGGACAAAGTAGTTTGCAATGTTGTTCCTATTAGAGTTTCACATCTATTGCTTAGATGACCTTAGTTATTTGACTGACGTGTCACTCACAATGGGTATAAGAACACTTATGCCTTTGTTAAGGATGGAAGGAAGATTGTGTTGCAACTTTTAACCCTATCACAAGTGAATAAGGCTCATAACTAACTCACTTGAGCTAATAAGAAGAAAGCTTTGGTGATAAGCCAAAGAAAGCTCTAATTTGTTGAGAAAGCTGATGAACCGATGTTCCTGTTGATTAGGAGACTCATGGAGATGAAGGAGTTACAGAATGTTCCAGAAGAGATTTGAAGCTTGCTAAATGAGTTTTCTGACCTATTTCCAAAAGAATTGCCCAAAGGAATGCCACCAATTCGAGACATAGAGCATTATATCGATTTGCAGCTAGGTGTTACCCTATCGAACCGACCTGCATACAGGATGAACCTTGAGCATGCTACCGAGCTGAAAAGATAGGTAGAAAAACTCATTGAGCAAGGTTATGTGAAGGAAAGCATGAGCCCTTATGTTGTACCAGCTCTACTCATCTCGAAGAAGGATGGATCATAGCACATGTGCATTAACAGCCAGGTAATCAATATGATTACGGTCAACTATAGATACTTGATACTGAGGCTCGATGACATGTTAGATGAGCCTCATGGTGCAAGGATATTTTCAAAGATTGAATTGTGAAGTGGCTATCATCAGATTCATATTACACTGGGGGATGAGTGGAAGATTACCTTTAAGACTAGGCACGGACTCTATGAATGGTTGGTTATGCTATTTGGACTTACTAACGTGCCGAGCACATTCATGAGGTTAATGCACCATATGATGCACCTTCTGAATGAAAGATGTGTGGTTGTATATTTTGATGACATATTGGTATATAGTGTTGACCTGAACAACCATGTTCAACATCTTCGTGAAGTATTTGATATTTTGTAAGCTAAGAAGTTGTATGGGAATGCAAAGAAATGCATGTTTTTTCTAGACAGAAGTGATATTCCTAAGGTTTATAGTGATAGGGGAAGGAATCCAAGTAGATCAAGAAAAGATCTGAGCTATTCTGGAATGGCTGATGCCGAAGAATGTTACTGAGGTTTGAAGTTTCTATGGCCTAGCATCTTTCTATAGGTGATTTATTAAGGACTCTAGTCCAATAGCCGCCCTATTGACCGAGCTAACAAAGAAGAATGAAGGATTCAAGTGGAGTGATAGAGTTGAGTGAAGCTTTAGGAAGATCAAGGAAAAGCTCACTTCGGCCCCTGTCCTATAATTTCCAGATTTTGACAAGCCCTTCGAACTGGAGTACGACGCATTGAGAGTTGGAATTAATACTGTCTTGATGCAAGAATGATGGCCCATCACTTACTATAGTGAGAAACTGAGTGGCCTAGCCCTGAACTATTCTATGTATGAGAAGAAGTTGTATTCCCTTTTCTGAGCCCTTATTGTTTGGCAACGTTACTTGCTGCCACGAGAGTTTGATATTTACACTGACTATGAATCATTGAAGTATCTACGGAGTTAGAACAAGTTTTCGAAGAGGTAAACCAAATGATTAAAATTCATGGAAGGGTTCTTGTACGTCATTCGGCACAAGAAGGAGAGTGGAAATGTGGTCACCGATGCTCTATCACGATGGCAAACTTTGCTGACCACTTTGTAGACAAAATTATTGGGATTCTCACTCATCATAGCGCAGAACAGGGGTAGTTATTGGAGGATATTATCTTAAGGATAGCTATTTGTTCAAGGACTACAGGCTATGTATTCCAAACTGCTCCACACGAGAATTGTTGGTCCGAGAAGCTTACAACAATGAACTTTCAGGCCATTTTGGAAAGGTCAAAATAGCCAATCTTTTAAAGATGTCCATAAGGTAGTCGGTTATTGTGAAGTGTATAAGTGCGCTAAGGGGAAGAGAGAACCCTATCGAGAATACATACCTCTACTAATGCTTACCTTACCATGGGCTAACCTTAGCATGGACTTTGTCCTAAGGTTACCCGGGACACCTAGAGGAACAGTTTTTATCTTTGTTGTAGTGGACTACTTCAGTAAGATGGTGCACTTTATTCTGTGCCAACGAACTAATGATGCTTTATATATTGCTGATTTGTTTTTGTAGGAGATTGTCTGACTACACCGAATACTGAAGACGATTGCCTTAGATCGGGACATAAAATTTTTGAGCTATTTTTGTAAAACTCTTTGGAGAAAACTTGGGACTAAACTCGTATTCAACTCCAGTAGCCACTCTTAGACTAATGGACAAACTGAAGTGGTAAACAGGATGCTAAGTAATCTATTCAAATCTATCTGGGAAAGAACCTATGAGATTGGGGTCTGTGCTTACCCATTATAGAGTTCGCATATAACCAAATTGTCCATAGCACTATTAGGAAGACCCATTCGAGGTCGTCTATGGCCTTAACCTTACCATTCTCCTAAACATGATTAATATCATAGTATCTACTGAAGAAAGTTAATTTGGAGTGGACTAAGCCCAAGAATTGAATGGGCTACACCAACCTGTCATGGGGAAGAAATCTAAGTTCAATAAGAGACAATAAGAGATTGGTAGTTGAAGCCATTGAACTATTTCCTTCCATCCTGGAGCCTTAGTATGGATTCACCTCATCCGAGAGTGATTCCGTACTTAAGACAAAATAAACTATCTCCACGAGTTGATGGCCCATTTAAGGTCCTAAAGAAGATCAATCGTAATGCTTACCAGATTGAGTTACCTAATGACTATGGTGTCACCTTTACCTTCAATGTGTTTGATCTGATTCCCCATTGACTAGCAAAAGACCCTATGAGTGCTTCAGAAGAATGAGTAGAAATTGCTTTAGATTTAAGGACAAATCTCTTTGACCCCTAAGTAAATGATAGGAATCAACTCCCTAGACTGATCATAAGAAGCCGAGCTAGAGGACTTTAAGGGTTTGCACCGAAAATATTAAGCCATAGCCGAGACGGGGACTCTTATCCCGATTTGACCTCCTGTTGACTTGTCTTTCAGATCCTCACGTGTGTCAAACATGCTTCCGCCCAAGAATGAAGTCCTAACCTAAAAGACAGCCCCGAATTAGCTAAGCCAAGCTACCAACTTAACCCACTAGCACTTGACTTTAAGACAACTGACCCTTTTGTTAGGCTGATTGGCTCCCGACTTAATCCAGAGTAGGTTGGCCCCTGACTCCTAACACTTCCTGCTTTTGCCTGTGTATCATCCTCTTAATGTATGGCCATGAAGTGATATGTACCTTCTGATACTTACCTTCTGACACAACGTTCCAGAATAATTCTTTCTTTTTCGTATTGGATATTCTTTGTCTTTTTTACCCCTTTTAGTATGATTAATGTAATGTAATTGTAAAATATCCTTTTGTCTTTTCATACGTATAAAATAACCCTAGTGGGCAAGTATATAAACCCCCACTTTCCTAATACGCAAACAATCATCCTTGAAAAATTTAAATTACTCATTTGAGTAACCTTAGTGTTCTTGTTATTCAACTCTTATCTATTTCCTTTAGGAAGGAGTAGTGGCAAGTGACCCTTCAATTCGGATTGGTGTATCGTATCCAATTGATTTTAGGTCGAGTAGGATCGAGTGGTGTGTCATATCCATTCGATAGCTACCCATACTTTGCTAAACTTTTTCTTGTTTATTTTGGTTCGTTCATTGTGGTGCTTCTCCATGCGTTCGACCCTAGAGACATCAATAAATAATATAGACATGGTGGAATTCATTAATTACTTTGGAGTTATAGACTTGCTTAAGGGTTCATGAGGATTAGTGATTGGTGTCATTGATTATTGGGAATGATTATGATCTTTTGGCATATGAGGTTTATATTAGAGACATTATATGACGATTGTATTGCTATTAGATGTTATGATTCTATGACATGGTAAAGAGGTGAAATTGATGTGTTTGAGTTAACATGTTAATATTGTGGTTGCAAAAAATAAAAAAAATAAAAGAAAAGAAAAAACACATAGGTGAGAATTCAAAAGTTGATGTAATAGCAAAAATGAAATGGATTGATCAATTTAGTAAAGATGAAGTGAGCATCTTGCTGATTTGGAGACAAGAAGAGAAGTATAGAAGCCAAAAAGACTATGAGGAGAATAAACCAAGAGTAGTTGGAAGCAGAAGAGCTTGATCAGGAGTAAAGGGGGCTTACAAAGAGTGGGAGTGATGAGGAAGAGATCCTTAAGAGGTAAATCAATAGTTATGTAAAGAACAGCTAAGCAAGCAACCCCAAAGAGAGCGTAACTTAAGAGTTTAGGAAAGAAATGAGAAGAAAATAATTGGTCATTCCAAGAATTGGGTGACTTTTGAGGACGAAAGTCTCTTTAAGGGGGGTAGAATCTAATGCTAAAGAAAATTATTTTCAATCATAAGGGCATTATAGTCATTCTTGTACTTAAATCCCCTTATTCTTAACCTAAATTAATGCTGTCTTATTCTTTCCTCTTAAACCCTAAGCCTTTATGTAGCCATTAACCTTCTCCTTCTCTTCTTGTCTAAACCCTCTCTAAAACCCTAGCTGTACAAGGCACTTGAGCCTCCATTTTCTTAAGGAAAATTCATATAAAATCAATCTTTAGATACCTTCGAAAATCATCCATTCCAATAGGTTTTCTTAGTTAATCTCTTCAAATTTGAATTTGAATTTGTGTGCTTCAGTTTTCAATTTAATCTTTTGGGTTTAGCTTGCTCTTGGATTCTTAGCTCATGTTCTTACATTTTAAGTAAGTTCTCTTCATCTTTTCTCTTGTTCTTTAGATTAAGTTTGTTTCTTGAAGTTTGTTGGTAGATTTTGATAAGAATCAGGCTACTAGACCTTTAACTTCTAGCTAAGCCTGAGGACTAAAGGGATTAGCAAGGCAAATCCTCTTACTCCAACCGACTTTTGCCAAAGTCGAGTTACTCCTTGCTATCGATCAACTCTATATACCGAGCCATATGATTGCCCACATCTTAGAAGTTGTGTTCCGACTTGAAGAATGTCTAGATAGTAACCAAACTTCGTACACTTGCTTAGTCATGTCTAAGTCAAATACTTGCTTAGTATCACTCTTGCTAAGAGGCTGAGAGGTTTGCCCTGAATTAATCCTTAGCTACTCTTGCCGAGAGGCTGAGAGGTTTCGAACACGTGGCCGCACCTCTCATAAACATTGTTTGTTTACTCTCATTCTACACTTATCTTAACCTTTAAGTAAGGCTAGGTAGTGAGTATCCTCACCGGACTATCTTATGCGTCATATCGAGCTGTGTTGTAAATCCTCAAAAATTCCATTGGTATGTCATATCCCTTGGTATGTCATATCCTTTAGAGCTGTTTGTAGGCTTTGCTTACTTTTTCATTTGTTTTTCATCCTTACATGCATTTCCCCATCACCCTTTCAAGCTTTCGGTAAGATTGGACCTATCCTTATGATCGACCTTGTTTATGCTTGGTTATGGTTCACAGCATCTTGGTATCAAGTGGAGGTTTCATTTGGACTATAGTAGTTTGTTTTGAAGTTTTGTCTATACTTTATTTTACATGTGTGCAGTAGAGCAAATTTTCTATATTAGTTTAGCTGTTGTGTTTGCTGGTTGTTAAGCTTTTGGTTTAGAGGAAGTATGTTGTGTGATTTAAAGAGGTAGTGTTAGCTATAACGCATAATCATGGAGTTTAAAATTTAGACCTATTAAAGAAAATGACGGACCCAAATGTTAACATTGGTGTTGGGGATAACAACAGTGGTATTGTCTACCATAGCTGATAATCTCAAGGTATTCAAAGAAGTACGGACGAGAGACTTGATGAGGTGGCTAGCCTCTTAGTAGATTTAGCTCGAGCTATCTACACATTGGCTTATCAACTTACTGAAGCCGCGCTTAACACCCCAGAAGCTGCCCGGCCTGCTAGAGGTCAAAATCCAGCTCAACAAATTCGAGGTGGAGGAGTACGTAAACGAGTGAGAAGAAGAATTGACTTAGGAGATCTGGAAGAAGAGGATGAAGAAGAGTGCTATGAAGAGGAAGAGAGAGCTTGAACACCTCGAGCATCCAACTAGGTGAAGCTTCAAATTTTGAGCTTCAATGGGTTTAGAAGTGTGGATAAATACTTGGATTGGGAGGAGAAGGTGGAATGTGTTTTTGACTATTACCAATATAAGGATTACGAAAGTGAAAGCTATTGTTGTTGAGTTCTCTAGGTATGCCACCATGTGATGCAATAATTTCCAGGCTATAAAGAGATGAGAAGGATACAGAGAGATTAATACTTGGCTTGAGATGAGGAGAACACTTAGAAATAGATTTGTGCTAGATACTTATTTGCAAGACATTTTTACTTGACTTCAGGAGCTAAGATAAGGAGGAACCAAGAATTCCAAATGATTATGATCCATTGTGAAGTAAAGGAACCACTAGTATGAACAGTCTCTAAGTTCTTTACTGGAGTGAGGAGTGACATTCCTGACATTATGGAACTCCAACGATTTACTATAATGGATGAGGCCATAGGAATTGCTCAATGAGTGGAAAGGTAAAGAAGGAGCCAAATTTTGACTTAACCGCTAATTAGCCAACCTATTTATTCAAGCCAACCTGTTTAGGGAAGCTATTGAGGTTAGCCAAGTACCAATCTGATCAGAAGAGGGGATGTCAAGATTGACCAGAAGGGTCGAACAGAAGGTAACATGCTAACTCGAACATATGAGAAGGGACAAGGATTTAATAGGAAGATGAGACATATCAAGTGCTTCAATTGCCAAAGGTTTGGACATATGGTTGTTCAATGTCCAAACTGAAGGACTATGGTCATTAAGGGAGACGAATTGAAGCTTACAGTTGATATTACTGACGAGGAACCTAAGGAAGAGACTCTTACTGAGAAAGAAGGTACTCAGGAGAATGAACTGATCTAAGAGGACATGTTTGCTAAGGACCTAGATAAGTTGATCCTGGTTATCTGACGTGGAATGAACTTAGGACCTTCGTGAGAGGAGGAGCAGAAGGAGAACCTGTTTCATATCGCCTGTAAGGTGAATGATTAGGTGTGTACACTAATTATGGATAGTGGTAGTTGCACCAATGTGGCCTTAGTTAATCTGATGATAAAGTTGAAGTTGCCGATTATCGTACATTTGAGGCTGTACAAGTTATATTGGTTGAGTGAGAAGGGAGAACTACATGTCACTTGGCAAGTGCTATTACTAATCACAATAAAAAATTACTCTTACGAGATTCTCTACGACACATTACATATGTATGCTTCACACGTATTGCTTTGCCGGCCACCATTTGATAGAAGAGTTATCCATGATGGATACAGGAACACCTATGTGTTCGAGAAGAATGTCAAGAAGATTATCCTGAACCTGATGCTGCCAAGTCAAGTTAACAAATTGTAGGCAAAACTTGCTTGAGGATCAAAGAAGATTTTGATGATGAGTAGAGCTGAGCTTTGAGAGGCTATTAAGGCTAACATGCCAACCCTCATGTTAATCAAGCGTTTATTAAAGTTGAAGGAGTAGGGTAAACTACCCTTAGAAATAAGAGAGTTATTAGATGAATATGCTGATTTGTTTCTAGAATAGTTGCTTGAGGGGTTACCTCCTATCCAAAGCATAGAACATTTCATTAACTTAATACCCGGCGTTACCCTATTGAATACACCAGCCTATCAGATGAGTCTCGAATAGGCTTTTGAGCTCCAACGACAAGTTAATGAGCTACTTGAAAGAAGATGTGTTAGGGAGAGTCTTAACCTTTGTGTCTTTCTAGTGTTCCTAGTACCGAAAAAGGATGGTACCTGGTGGATATGTGTTGACAACTGAGTCGTGAATAAGATAATGATCAAATACAGGTATCCGATCCTTAGGTTAGAAGATATGTTGGATGAATTGAGTGGAGTTAAGATTTTCAACAAGATTGATTTGAAGTTTAGCTACCATCAAATTTGCATGAGGCCAAGAGATGAAGGGAAGATTGTGTTCAAAACTTGGCATAAACTCTATGAGTGGATGGTTATGCCATTTAGCTTATTGAATGCCTCAGCAATTTCATGAGACTGATGAACAATATGCTAAGAAATCTAATGGGAAAGTGTATTGTGGTGTAATTTGATGACATCCAAGTGTACAGTGCCGATATATTGAGTTACTGTGAACATCTCTATGTTGTGTTGAATGTCCTTTGTATCGAGAGATTATTTGTCAATCTTAAGAAATGTTTCTTTTGCCGAGAAGAAGTGGTATTCTTACCCTATATAGTAAGTGGAGGAGGTTTATAAGTATATAACAAGAAGATCCGAGCAATCGTCAAGTGAGAAGTTTCCATAATTGGCTTCTTTCTATAGAAGATTCATAAGGAATTTCAGTACCCTCGTTGCACCCCTTACTGAGCTAACGAAGAAGAACACCGACTTCAGATGGGGAGAAAAATAGGAGAGATGCTTTATCGAGGAGAAGGAAAGATTGACTTTCGTACCTATACTATCTTTGCTTGACTTTGAGAAAATATTTGAGCTAAAATATGACTTATCGGGCATTGGAATAGGCATTGTCCTAATGTAGAAAGGTTGACTAATTGCCTACCATAGTGAGAAGCTTAAGGGACTTCAATTAAACAATTCCATGTATGACAAAGAACTCTTAGCACTCATTCGAGCACTTTAAGTATGATAGCATTATTTATTACTAAGAGAATTTGTCATTTATATGACCATAAGTCTCTACGGTATCTCAAAAGTCAGACCAAGTTGTCGAAGCAGCAAGTGAGGTGGGTTGAATTCCTTGAGGGATTCAATTTTGTCATTAAGTACAAGTAAGGAAAGAGCAACGTGGTTGTAGATGTATTTCAAGGAAACATGCGCTCTGAACAGAACTGCAGACCAGATTGTTTGGGCTTGCAATGATAAAGGAACAGTATCATATGGAAGATGGATACTTGTTCTGAGGAGGGAAATTGTGCTTATTGACTTGTTTGCTAGGGGAGTTACTGATTAAGGAAGCTTATAGTGGAGGACTGTTTAGACACTTTAGGGAGAGAAGGACATATGAGCTATTAAGTAGGCATTTCTTCTAGCTAAGAATGAGGCGAGATGTATACTGAGTTGTTGAAGGCTGTACCATGTGCAAGAGGGCCAAATGCCTAGTCGAGCAAGGGAAAGTGATACCTTTGCCTATCTCGATGAGACCATAGACTAAGTTGAGCATGGACTTTGTTCTCAGATTATTACTCTATATATCGAGCTATATGACTGCCAACCTCTCAAAAGTTGTGTGTCAACTTAAAGAACATCTAGACAATAGCCAAGCCTTATATGCCTACTCAATCATGTCTGAGCGAAACACTTGCTCAACATTACTCTTACCAAGAGGCTGAGAGGTCTGCTTTGAACTAATCCTTAACTACTCTTGCTCAGATAAGCCCTTACCTGCTTGGTACCCTTACTTTGATACCTAATTAGCTCATACTCTTTTGTTTGCATCCTCTAATGACATCACCAATACACTACTGCCACGTATTTAGGACTACTTGTAGAATCTGCTACTCTAATAATTGCTTTTTACGTGAATATTCATTTTTACCTTTTGTATACTTTGTACATTACTTCTTTAGGATAATGCCCTTTTTGTCTTTTTCCTTTTTAGGCGGGTTTTCCTAAATTCTCAAGTATAAATACCCCTTATACATGTAACCGCACAACATCGGATTATCATTAATATACTGAATATTTTCCTCTCATAAACATTGTTTATTTACTATCATTTTACTCTTATCTTAACCCTTAAGTAAGGCTAGGTGGTGAGTATCCTTATTGGACTATCTCGTGCGTCATATTGAGCTGTGCCGTGAGTCCTCTAAAGTTCCATTATTATGTCCCATTCTTTAGAGTTGTTCATGGGTTTGAAGAAAATTATGGATTTAACTTGATTTGATGATGGAATTTAAAGGTTTGATACTATTCCAGTTTGAACCATGGGCACGGTTCTAATGGACCCATAGGCACAATTGTGACCAGTCTTTTAGACTACTAAAAAACATTTGGCTAGTTTACACTAAAAGGTTGAACAAAGTTTTTGTCTGTTTCTTGTTCATAAACCAATTTCTTTGTGTCCCAACTATTTCCTAAAGCTTATTTTATCCTTTAAAACCATTTTGGAACATTTTAACTATTATAACTTATTTACAAACATATTTTACGAAGAATCAAACTTTATTTTCAAACTTTCTTCCTTACAACCTTCAAATCCTCATTACAATTTTTTTAAGCACTCTTTTCCTAATTCAAGATCTAATCTTTATCCTCTTATTTAACTATAGTTAGTCTTAGACTCCTAGAATAAGATATGAGTTTAAGGAAACTTTAGAGGGTATTATCCAAATATGGGTTAGGTTGCTTAAGATGCTTGAATTGGATTGCTTAGAATGAAAGATTAAGAAAAGTTTATTGTTTTAACTACCATGTTGTTAGGTTTGGCTTCTTGGTTGATTCATGTTTTGTATTTGGTTTGGCTTTCCAAGTACATAGTGTTGGTTTGTTTGCTTATGCTTGTTAGGTCTTAGTAAGAAAATTAGACTAACTTGTAATCGGCCTAATTGACCCTGCTTGCTAGTTGTTCTTGACTTACTCACTTTAGGGGCCCACAATAATAGGTTCTAGAGGAGCAACTGCTGATCATATGTAAGGTTTCTCTAGTTGACTCATATATGGGATGATGTAGCTAGAATTCTAAGTATTTTTAGACTCGGATGTAAAGGACTTGAAGGAAAACATATATTTATACCCACTTATGTATATGGACAAAGATCAAGGTTTTGTGGGGTCATGAGTACCCCTTTGTTGATTGATGGCTTAAATAAAAGATAATTAATTTATTATTTACTTTATACTTGATATAATTTGGATTATTATGCATGCGTAAGACTTGGTTTGGCATTTGTGTATGCTTATGCATCATATACTAGGTTTCGGCTCATTTTTTTTTTAATTTTTATAGTTGTAAGTTGATTTGATAGGTTTATGATAAGTATGGAAATTGCTATTATTGGGTTGGAAAAGTATGTTGTAAAAGATTAGGATCTGATTATTGAGTGTACTTATGGCTATGACTTATTTGTGAGTCACTTGGTGAATTGTTGTTTTATATTTGATGAGAGATAGTTATAAGTGATTATGGAGATTGTAGTTGGTTTTGGAGCTTATGAGGCGGTTAGTTTTGTTTTATATTGCTCCTAAAAAATGTCTACATGTCCACTAGTTGGGATGATGCTATTATTGTTCATTTTCTCATGAACCTTTAGTGGTTTGATTAACTTTATTTATAAAGTATCTTAAAGTTGAAGCTATTAATTTTTTTTAAAAAGAAAAGCCCTAGTAAAGCCTAATTTTTGATGTCATGCTTTTGAAAAACCTTCAAAGCTTAACAATTGATCATAAAACCTATTTATTTTTTTATTATTAGTATTATTATTAAAATTTCTAAAATAAAAGTAATTTTTAAGAAAAATAACATTGACCCAAGTCATGAACTAACCTTGTTAAGCAAATTTAGCAATGGAACTCTAAAACATAGAGCCTACTATATAACGTAATACATAAAGAGTACAAATCTAAAACATGCAATTATTAGATGATACTTTGCCTATGCACATAAATGATAATAAAAACATTAAATAAAGAATTACAAGACATATAACTATGCAATTACTTGTCACTTCGTTCTCAATTCCCCGTCCAATTAAAGTTAGAGAACATACAATCTATAATTTGCCTATCCGAAGTGATCACCCACCTATACGTAGGCATAAGCAATAATAATTAACTACTAATAGTGAAACAGTTTTAGATTCACTATCCTTCCTATACATATGACCAATAGGTAACATTATCTCATGTGCTAAGATTGTTGCTCAATTGAAATAACTTTGAATTTGAAATAACCTCGTATGGTTATATATAAGATAATCAATCCATAGCTTTTTTTACAATAAGTGATCATATTCTTAATTCTAGATCATTATAACAATGTAATCTACTAAGCTAGAGGTTAAAATAAGTATGTCATCCCTCTTAACAAGGTAACCTAGTTGATTAATCAACTATCAATTAGGCTAATGCAGTTGCCATACTTCCAAACTTAGTTGGTTGATTTTCCCACTAAACATTAGGCTCTCTCTAACTTAGTTTTGATGATAATAAAAAAGATTATTTGATCATGGTTTTGCAAGATTTTTTTTGTAGGAAAAGTTCTGTAAAGCCTTTGGTAGAAGGTTATACAAATGAAAAATCAAAAGTTACATGAATGTAGAAGTGATAATAGAAACTTTAAGTGATAAATAAAAATGTATATGTTATGTACGAAATATTGGTAGAAGTTAAAGTAGAAGGTTTTATTAATGAGGATAGGAATGTTGTAGAAGCTGATGTAGAAGTTTTGAAGAGTTCTAATGAAAGACTAGTAGAAGGTTAAGTAGAACATCTAAAATGAAATCTAATTAGAAAATTTAATAGAAGCTCGAATAGAAGTTCTGGGTTAGAATATGTCGAAGTCATTTTTAGAAACTTCAGTAGAAGGTTAGGGATGATATATATCCAAGAAGCATAGTAGAAACCTGAGTAGAAGCTCTTGATTGAAAACACTGAAGTGTTTGTAAAAGCATATGTAGAAGGCTTAAAAAGAGTGGTTCAAATAGACTACTAAAGATGTATAAATTTAAGTAAAAGCTTCGAAAAGGATAAGAGAGATCAAAAGGCCCAGTTCCACTAATTAGTTATATTTGGGAAATATAATTAACTCATTCCACTTAGGTAAGAAAAAATATCATTGGGGATTTATACAAAAAACCACAATCACAACAATATGGATAAAGATCAGCCTACACTTGTGAATAAGATAGTTCCAAAACAAATGTTTACAAGATTTGTATCAAATTCATGATAAGGATGACAAGTTTTGTTGCATATCCATATATCACAACATTCACCAAATTATCTGCTAAATACCATCTTTCAAATGTTGAAGATAAAGATAGAGATATCCAAGGCATTCAAACTAAAATTTATCGAATAATGGAGAAAGAAAATAGCATATTGATTATGTGATCTAACTTCTTGAGCTAAATTTTGAAGAATTATTTTTTTCTCTTCAGTTTTTATAATTTCTTGAGTTCGTATTATTTTTGTGCATTTGAAAGAGATTTTGTGGCACTGTAGCTTATGTTTAATCGGTGTAGAGACTCATGAGATTAGGTAGTTGATTGTAAAGGTCAAGAAGACTTGATATTGTACACTCTTTTAAAGTTTGATTGAATTGATATGGTGGAACAACTTCTGAAGATGACTGAATCCCCAGTAGTGGAGCTAGAAAAGAGGATTGATGTACAAGGCGAAACCTTTATAAAATCCTACACCTGATCTTCTTGTCTCTCCCTTCTTATAATTGCTATTTTGTTATTGTTTAATTAGGTTGTCAAAATATTTCTGCTATAAAAAATTATTGAGGGGACTTTTTAATTTCAAAGCTTTATGTTTTTCATTTTCAAAAATTTATAACAATTGATTCATTCCCTTCTTGATTGTTAAATGAGACCAACACTAAGTCCACTGAATTGCTTTACCATCCCTTCTTAATCAACTTACTCTCAACTAAGCTAACCAATTCCTCTATTTTGCATTCTTTTCAATTTCTTAACTTGGGAATTCAAGTTATGACATCTTAAGTTAGATTTCTAACCTTATAGTCTTTTCTTAATTATTCTTAATCTAAAATATACTAATTTGACATTATCTCTAAATTAATTATTTCCAAATTATATAGATCTATATAATTTCCACAAATTCTCAAGTAAACTTAATCTTTGTTAATAGTTAATTACATGAATTGATTACAAACCACTATTAAATTACTAACGTCTACAGATTTGATTTCACAGTTATGTGATTTTACATTGGTAAGTTGTTTGTAATTGTTTTCATTGAAATAACATGGTTTAAATGGGTTTTTTTATCAATCACTTACCTTACAATAAATATCTCTTGGAATTTGTTACTTACGTTCTTTCTTGCAATCACTTCCCTTTCCATGTTTAACTTTTTATTCATAAGCACCCACAACATGTTAATAATTGGTTAATTTTGTCTAATGAATCTCCTATTTAAGGAGTATGATTTCCTTACTTTTGTACATTCATCATTAATTGCTAAAACTCCTATTCACTGAGTTTCAAACTCTTTTTCTTGATTCTTAGCAATTGTCATATATTAGTTAAATATGATCCTTAATCAGAAGATAATTTAATAACTTTAGAGTAAGGAATGGACTTTTACCTTATCATTAAGTTAACACATGGTAATAAATATGGAAAAGAGTAGCTAGTTTTTTTTTTCTTTCTTTCTTTCTTTTCTTTTTTTGAAGTGGAGGCTTAACGTGTGGTGGTGGGAAGGTTGGTTTGGAGGTAGGGAATGGATGGCAGAGAAAGAGGGGGAGAGGGATTCCAATTTTATAGAGTTTCTATTAAATGAATAGACTAAGAGAACTATATACATACATAAAAAATTAGTATAATTACTTTATCACCTCAGGTTTTGAATTAATATTGGGATAATTTTATTAAATAAGATGAAATATGTCCATGCTATAACTACACATCTATAGCAAAGTCAACAAATCGACTAATCATATAGAAAAATTGCAAGAAAGTCAAATTTTATGTTGTGACTAATTTTTTTCCGGTTAGATAATTAGTATAGAAGTCTACTTTCTTTTTAATATTAGAAAGACACTATGAGAGAATATTTTTTCTATTAAAATATTGAATGACAATAACATATCTTGACAATAAATCTACAAATTTGGATGATAAAAAATCTTTGATGTTTACATGAATATTTGTTGTAATCTTTATGTTCATGTCAATATTTACTATAATCTTTTATATATGTATCTTTTGTAACCTCTCATAATCAAATTCATCATTCATGATGTAATCTTATGAATATCAACAAATGTAATATACTTCTATTAGCTCAAATTATCTTTTTTTTCTTTCTTAGTATTGGAGCAATACTTATGCCATTCTTGGTTTTCTTCTTTCATTCTTCTTGTCTTAGCTTTTTAAAACTCTATTGGTTTCATCCTACCAAACATTACCCAATTAGTGTTGACTCATTTGGATGTCTCAAATTATTTAATTAGGGTTTTTCAATTTATCATAAGATTAAGAGGCTTTGATTTGATGGGTTTTGTAGATGGTAGATGCCTATGCCTATCTAAATACTTATCTATCCCTTTTGATAATAATTAAGAGGAAGTTAACCTAACCTATTCTCGATGGGAGAAGAAAAATCCATTTGTTTTAAGTTCTTTAAATCCTACTCTTACTAAGAAGGTTTTTTTTTTTTTTTTTTTTACTCTTCATGGTTTTTGTACCTTAAGAAAAGTTTGGCATGACTTTTAAAATCTCAATGCCTCTCAATCTCACTTTTTGTAACTTATGTTGATTATTACAACTTGTTAAAACTTATGTAGTTCAGTTCGCTTTTATTGTTGAAATAGATGATCTCATTAACTATGTTCTTTTAAGGCTAAAAAATTTCTATCACACTTTTACCATCTCATGTTGATTTACTCTTCGTAACAAATCAATAAGTTTTTGTAAATTTCAATCGGAATTATTATCATATAATCTCACCTTATAGCAACAAAATCCTATTGCTTCTAACAATCAACCTAAATTTGCCATGATGATGAAAAATCATCATTCCCATTATGAATAAAAAAAATTTCAATCCTTTCATCAAAACAAATAAAGAGATTAATTGAATCATTATAGCACAAATATTAGCAAAATTTCTCATGTTCTTAATTCAATTTGTTACAAATCTCCACGAAAA
Source organism: Lumnitzera racemosa (assembly GCA_024138005.1). Lineage (NCBI taxonomy): Eukaryota > Viridiplantae > Streptophyta > Magnoliopsida > Myrtales > Combretaceae > Lumnitzera > Lumnitzera racemosa. Next base: position 37,994,123 of record JAMXBC010000012.1, on the reverse strand, counting down.
CTTTGCAAAAGATCTAAATATTTGATATTAGATTGTTTCAAATGAATGGGCTTCAACATTCATAGTCGACATCCTCAACAACTAACTCTATTCCATGGTTGCTTCCTTTAATGTTGAACGTATAGAGAACACAACATTGGATTTAGATAGTAGCATAAATTAGTATATATTATTAGCAATCTTAGTCATTTTACACTTATTAAAAATTATGAAGGAACCGATATGGAGATTCCAGACAATGGTTCTAGATTTCCAATAAAAAATAAAGGTTCATTCTTTTCATTACTAAATCAAATTATCTTCACTTTCATAAAGTGCTCTATTGTCTTATAGCCGTGATCAAACTTCTTACTACTAATCGTTTTTTGTTGTCATAATAGTTGCTTCTTTATGCTCACAACTTCTCATTTTAATTTTTCTTAAAGAAAATAACATATGACAAATATTACTGGAGGGCCATTTGAAGGTGGACTATATCATATTTAAGTAAATAAAGTATATTAATGCTACTTGTTCTAAGTTTGCTCTCTTAGGCATTCAAGTGTAGTGTACTTAGGAGCTCAGTTATCACTAGGACTTACTGAGACAGATTTGAACTAAAATGGATTCTTCGAGATATTGAAGAAAATTAGAGGGAAATGGTCTATAATCGAACAAGAGTAGATGATGTGAAGGTACTCAGAGAATGTGACTCACCAACCATTACAACACGACTTGATACTACACTTGATATGATGTACAAGTTGAAGTCAAGGTCTACCCACCACTAATCCTAAGCTCCTCGGTATGATTAGATAAGAGTGTATGAAATATGGACTTGGAGAGGGTTGTCTCACAAAAACATAATATTCAGTATTAAAATGTAAGTTATTTGCAGATTACAAGAGAAAAGAATTATTTATAGTAAGTCTTTAGGGTAGCATTGTATATAATGAAATTACAAGAAGGTATATACAAAAAGGGGATTCCTAGTACATACCAAAAAGGATAAAAAAGATAAAAGACCAAAAATGGAAAAGTAGTACAATATCAGACGAGGTGGGTAGGTGTCAATGCAACATTGGTCTCATATGAATATTCTTTAAGCACAGCAGGTGAGAAGGGTCAAAATGTTGTGGCAATAAAGGGGCCAGGATGAAAGAGATGGTGATATGCTAAGAGAAAACTATTTAGCCATTTAAGTTCGTCACTCGTCACTCGTCACTCGGTAGGAACTTTTCGGCAGTGGTTGGTCGGGTTGCTCAACACAGGGTCTTCGGTAAGGGAATGGTTAGCATACCGAGTGTACAGATCAATGTATGACAATTAGGAGAGCTTAAGGAGTTGAACCACATTCCTTCGACGTAAACTTTCTCATCATTAGTAGGTTGCCGAGAGAGAATTCGCCGAGTAAGGGATTAAAGTCCTTGGAGCCATGTGTGAGTAATGGGACTATTGGTCGACAGTTCATCAAAGTGTTACCTAAAATTCATCATACTCAACTTGATCATGCATCTTTAAATGTCATAAGGTATGTCATCTCAACTTCAAATCTTCTTATTTGAGGCACTTCTAAGTTAAATTTTGTTTATCAATCGTTTCGATTAGAAAAAGCTAAGCAATCACTTTTTAGTAAAAGCTTCTTATGAGTACACATGACCTTTTGAATTAATTTATTTTGATACATGGTTTTCTCTAGTCAAAGTGTAGAGTGATCATTAATATTATGTTATTTTTGTTGATGATTATACTAGATTTAGGTGGATGCATCCTCTTATTAATAATTAAGAAGTGTTTGTTCACTTTTTTAAATTTCAAACTTTCGCTGAGAATTTGTTTTCATCTCATATCATATAACTCATAACTAACAATGTTAATGGATACATGTCTATATTCTCTGTGACAATCTTGCTTTAAATGGCATTATCCATAGTAATAGGAAGAGCTACTAGACTATTGACTCAAGCCTAAGCTTGAAGCATTGAATGATTGATGAAGCAAATCCTCTTGTTCCCACCTACAACTAAAGAAGCCGAGCTAATCTAGATTCTGACTTGTTGCCTTGCCCAAGTTGAACTTTTCTAAGCTTGTTGATTATCTTTAATTGCCAACCTGAAGAGGTCCAAGCAATAGCTCGTTTCACGCGATCACTTGCTCAACTGACTTGACTCTGAGTTTCCTAAAGCATGTCTGAGCTGAGTTTATCCCAAAAGAATCTTCAGTTCTACTTAGTATCTCTACTCAACAACAGCTTGATTAGTTGTACAATTTTTTCTATTCTACCAAAAGCGCAGCTACTGGCTACCGTCTACATGTTTGGATAACCATGTGAAAGCATTGGCAGTGCCAATCACACTTTTTCTTGATTTTTCCTTTATACCCTTTTACATTCCTTGTATTTTGCGTACTTCATCAGCTTCCATTTTAAGCTTTCGGTAGGCTTATACTTACCCCTTATATGACCATCGTTTTCTGTTTTTGGTGCAGCTTATCACATACTTTTACTTATCATCACTCTTCTTAGCAAAATGATATCACTAAGAGGAAGCATATACATATGATGGAAATTGGTTTGTTGTTATTAGAACATTTTGGTCTCTCTAATTTTTTAAGTTGAATCTTTCTAACAGCACTATATGACATAAATAGAATGCTTACTGTCCATCATAATGATTCTCCATATTATAAATTGTTCAACAATACTCCTAGCTACTCAAATTTACGACTCTTTGGTTGTGCTTACTATCTGCTTTTTCACCTATGCACTCATGATAAAATCAACTTTCGAAACAATTAATGTATTGGTATTCATTGAACCAAAAAGGGTGTTATTGTCTCGATCCTTTATCTAGCAAGATATATACTTTTCAAAATGTGTTATTTGATGAGAGTACTTTTCCTGCTTATTAGTAGTCCTCTTCTTACTGTTTCATAGGTCTAGCTAGCTTTATTATACGTACTACTTTCTCTTTTTCTATAACTTTACTTGAGATCTCTTCCTCCCTAAGCAATTTTTGTATGAAAAATTTTCTCTTATACCAAACACTTCACCAACTACACCTATACATTTTGTGTACCTATCTCCCTCCTTCATTGCCTTCTCCAATTCATCATCATATGGTCATCTCAAGCCAAATTGGTTCTCTTCATCCCAAAAACTTCTATGACTATCATTTGTTTTATGCCATTAAATATCCCACTTGTAGCTTTACACTCCATCACTTTAATTGTTGAACCTGCTACATGTAAACGAGCTACTTAATCTAAGGATTAGAGTGTTACTATAAAATAAGAATTTGATACTCTTATATCTAATAAGATGTGGACTCTTTGTCATCCACTACCTAATCATAACATTAAAAGAGTTAAGTGGGTTTTTGAGACTAAATATCGAGTTAATAGTAGTATAAAATGCTATGAAGCAAAACATTGCTTAGTTTTTTGAGCAAATTAGTGGTGTTGATTTTTAGGATACCTTTAGTCAAGTTACTAAATTCAACATTGTAAGATTATTTTTAGCTTTAGCGATTAGTTACAGAAAGCATATTTGTCAAGTAGACGTCTCTAGGGTCTTTTTACATTATGGACACTTGTAATCTTACTTATGTATGTAAGCTACATAAGGAGTTAGATAGTCTCAAACAAGCACTTTGATTTTGGTATTGAAGACTTTCTCCATACTTGCCTAATCATCATTTTTAGGCTTTTCAACTTGACACATCTCTTTATGTTCATTGTAATACATACATCTTTATGTTCTTACCAGTGTTGATGATCTATAGATTATTGGTCCCTACAGTTCCTTGATCTTTTCTCTTATCAATAAGTTGAAGGATGAGTTTGCTTTAAAGGATCTTAGTCCTTTATCATACTTCCCTAGTATTCAAGTTACACACAATGAGCATTGTTTACATTTGTGATAAAGTAAATACATTATTGACCACCTATACTACACTTACATGATTAGTTCTAAACCATATAATGCTCCATGTGTATGTGGCACTTCTACAAATGGTGATCCTCTTGATAAAGCTTTAAGTATTGTTCTATTGTAAGCATGTTATCGTATTGTACTCTTATATGCTTGGAGATTTCATTTATTATTAGTTAATTATGTTAGTTTCTTCATTTTCTCACATCTAAACATGGGGCGTTTGTGTCTTGCTTTACTTGAAAAGAACTATTGATAATGGTCTTTACTTCTCAAAGAGATCTACTACATTAAAAGCCTATGGTGATTTCCGTTGGATTGTAGATCTAACCAATCAACTATCCATTGTTAGTTATGGTGTCTTCTTTGCTTCATCTCTCAATTCTAATTGTGCTAAGAAACGAGACGTTATCTTTCAATCTATAAATGAAGTTGAACACCATAAACTTACTCATATGGCAATAATATTATATTGGATATGGATGCTTTTTAAAGATCTTCATGTGACTACCATCTTCTCCAGTAATATTGTGTGATAATGGCAATACCATTGCACCTGCTGCTAATCCTATTTTTCATGCCCATATAAAATATATTGACATTGATTATCACTTCATTTGTGTGAAGTTACTAAATCATGACATTTAAAGTAAGTTTATCTCTACTACGGACTAAGCATCTGATATCTTTACTAAAGGTATATCTATTAGTTAGCTTCAATTTTTGAAATCCAAATGGAAATGGATCCTTTTACTTTTTCTTAATTTTCTTTAATTTATCCCTTTAAAATATTATCATGTATGATTAATGGTTGAGATTAGAAAGAAAAAAACAAATGTTATGGTGAAATAATAGAGTGTTCCAAAAATTTAAATAATCTCAACTGTTGATTTTTAAATCGAGGAAATTGAGAGGAAAATATTTAGAGGATCTAAATCTAATAACAACTCATGGTTTATCATCTTCCCATTCAATTGTACGGGCTTGTTAGAGAATATATTCACAACAAATCAATAGAATCTTATAACAACAAATCTACATGTTTAAATGGTGAGAAATCTTCTACATTTATATCAATATTTGCTGCAGTGCTTATATTTATGTCAATACGTAGTGAAATCTTTTATGCCTATATTTTGTTAATCTCTTATAATTGATTTCATTATTATGATGTAATCTTATAAATATTGGGAAATGTACCATACTTTCTTGCCTAAAATTTTAATTTTCTTTTTGTATACTCCTTATGTAAGAAGATAATATACTCTTTCCCTTAATCATTAATAAAATTCCTCTAATTGTAGAAATACGAAAAATACAGAAGAAAAAAAATTGAAAGAAATATATGTTATTTGTGATGAATGCACATAAATGTTGTGTTCTTATGAGATTTTTGTTGTAGATTAAACTTGAACACATATTGATATACAATTATTGTCTTGATTTACATTTAGCTAGCTAAATTTTCTTGTGGTGTTAGCTAAATTTATTGTTTTATTTTAGCATTAGTTGATAATATAAATACCCGTGAATGTTTGTTGTAAAAGACAAGTAAATTTGAGAACGAAATATGTAACCTCTTCTGTCTTCTCTTTTGTGTAAGTGTGAGTATGTGTATTTGTAAATTATTTTTGTGTTCATTTGCTTTAAAAAAAAATGGTAGTAAAGCATTGGGAGAAATGGCATACAAAAGGAGTATCTTTATCCTTTCAATACCTACATCCTAAAAGAAATAATAATAACTAGAAAAATTAGTCTATTAAAATGAAGGTAATACTTGGCTCCTAAGAAGTATAAGATATTGTAGAGAGAGGTTTTGAAGTACCACAAAATGAGGCACCATTTTCAAAAATTAAGAAAAAGGTTCTACAAATATAAAGAAAAAAAGATTAATTTGCCCCTACAATCATGCGTCAATGGTTGGATGATGACATGTTTAAAAATACTACAAATGACACTATGTCTAAAAAGGTAATGGGGACTTATTGAAACTTTGTTATGGGAGTTGATAAAGTAAACAAAGTTTATCTTTAAAGTCTAAGAGTTAAGTTTGAATCAATTATGACGAAAGAGAGTGAAAATGTAATAGATTATGACATAAGAGTATTGATAGTGGTAAGTCGAATGAAGAGGCTTATAGAAGTCATATGAGATGTCCACATGCTTGATTAGATTTTCTATTCTCTTTGTATAAAATATAATTATGTTACAGTTGCCATTGAAGTTTCTAAGGATTTGGAGATGATTTTGGTTGATGAATTCATTGAATCTTTGTAAGCCTATGAAATAAGAATGAATTTTAGCAAGCAAGAAAAGATGGATAGGCATTGATGAGAAAAACTTCCATTAAAACCAAAGGAGATTCTTCTACAAAGAGAGGTTATGGTCAACTACGAAGAAGAGGTTATGGCTTTGGATGTGTGATAGGTTACCGATGTCTGACCCACTTATTCGTACATGCCTCGGAAGCTTCCAATCCTTCACCTGAAGAATTCTCTCTAGTTAAACTGTTGATGACGAGAAACTGTACACATAAGGGGGATGGCTGAATTCCCTAAGAGCTCTAGATTGTTATACTATAGTCTATTCTCTCTTTATTGCTGATGCAGACAATTCTCTAGCTGAGAGCTTTCTGCCAAGTGATCAAACCTTTGCTTGTCGAAAGTTTCCTACCTAATAACGAGAGATAGCCTCCTACTAGCTGAGTACTTCACTCCCAACCTCCTACCAATTCTCACAACATCCCTTTCTCATCTCGGCCTCCTTATTATCACAACATCTTGATTCCACTCAATTACTATAACCAGAGAATCTTTTCTACGAACAAAATGTTTCGCTACTATTTGTCCATCTCATCTGACATTGTACTATTTTTCTCTTTTTGTCACTTGTCTTATTTATCCTTTTTTTGTATGTACTAGGAGCCCTTTTTATGTATGTCTTTTTGTAATTTTCTTTAATTCTAATGTTTCCTTAGGGACTTATTGTAAATAGTTCGTTCTCTTTGTAGCCGAAATTATTACATTTATTCCTAACATTGAATATACTTGTTCTTGCGAGACGACCCTCCTTAAGCCTATTTTCTTATACTTTTATCTAATCTTATCGATTAGTTAAGATTAGTGGCTGGTAGACCTAGACAGCAGCTTGTGTGTCATATCAAGTGAAGTGTCAGGTCATGTTATATTCATTGGTGGGTTACATTGTCTAAGCAGTTTCACTTTAGCTACTATATTTCATTCGTTAACTTACTCACTCTATTTTCTTCAATATTTCGAAGGATCCATTGGCTTCCACCTCCTATGATAAGCCCTAATGATAACTAAGCTCTTAGGTACATCATATAATTCCTGGTATCAAAGCTTTAGGTTATGACCAAGAGCTATGTTATAATAGTTCCTACTAGTCTGTTGTTGTTATACTTTGTTTTCATTTGGAAGAACAGAGTAAGTCCATAGTTCATTATTAGATTAGTTTTTTCTTTATATGGTAATTTCCAACGTAAAGAGTGTGTTCTAAAGCTTATTCTTTTTGAGAATGTTGAATCTTAGTGTTTAAAGAGAAATTAATGATGCTGAGAATGATGCTCAAGGATGCGGTCATGTAACCTAACAGATACCACGTACTACTAATAAGAAAATACAAGACCTTACTGCTATTCTAGCCAATCTAGCTATCTCGGTGCAAAGAGTCTTAGAGATAGGACCGTGAGATAGGATTGCCATTGAATAGGGTTGAGAAATGAGGGATAGGTTGAGAAGGTAGATGAATGAACAACGAGCACTTGAGCCCCTTCTTGTAAACTAAGCATTACCTTGCTATGCCAATAGAGTCGCGAAAAGGAGGTTAGAGTTAGATGAAGTGGAGGAGTATGAAGAAGAAGAGGAGTAGTATGTTGGAATTGACGAACTTGAGTTTAGAGCTCATAGGGGAGCCAAACTCCTTATGGTACAGATTCCGAGCTTTAATGGGTCTAATAGTGTTGATGACTACTTAAATTGGGAGGAGAAGATTGAAAAGATATTTGAATTTTACGATTATGAAGATGCTATTTGTATTCGAGTGGCCGTATTAGAATTTTTTGGATTTGTAGCAATGTAGTAAAAGAAATTGCAAAATGTTCACTTGAGGGTTAGATATGAAATCCGAACATGGAATGAGATAAAGAGAGTTCTGAGAAGTAGGTTCAGTCTCGAACACTACAAGTAAGACACTTTTCAATGTCTTTAAGACTTGAGATAAGGTAAGAGGTTAGTGGATGACTATGTCTAGGAGTTTCAGTTACTCATGATCTAATGTGATGTTGACAAACCTGAGATACAAACTATAGCAAGGCTCATTTCTAGAATAAGAATTGAGATTGGTCATATTGTAGAATTACGGAGACCAAGAAGTTTAGATGACATCATCTGAGTGGCATAAAGGGTTGAGAGATAAAGATGGAGCTAGATTAACCGACCAGGATTGCTGAGTCGAAGTAGCATGTAGAGCCGCTCATACTATGGCTATGTACTTATCAATTTTGAGATGGATGGTTGAGGACAAGTGTTAAGCCGACTAGAAGAAGGCCAACGTAAAGGTAAGGCTAAGGAACCTGAGGTCCAAAGAGACTAAGGTCAAAGCTCTGGAAGGAAGACCCAAGAGATCAAATGCTTTAAATGTCTTAACTATGGATACGTGGCTAATCAATGTTTGAACCGACATGTCATGAAGATTAAGGGAGAAGCCTTAATTTAAAGTAGAGAGTGTTAGTGAATGAGGGGAAGAGGTTAAAGTTAGCCCAATGCTAGAGGAGTTTCAAGAAGACCTTGATGCCCTTACACTTCCTAAAGCAGGAGTCGAATACTATTTTGTTATGCATCAATCTCTTAGCACTTTTGTAGTCGACAAGAATGCACAAAGGGAGAATCTCTTCCATATGAATTGCTGAGTGAATGGCAAACTATGCACCCTGATCATCGATGAAGGAAGCTATACTAATGTTATAGCACAAGGCATAGTGAAGGCCATGTAGTTGCCAACCCTTCCGCACCTTAAGTTGTATAAGATTCACTAGCTGAAAGAGAAAGGAGATTTACTAATTATTGAGTAGGTTAGAGTACTAATTGCCATTTGCGATAGGTATAAGGATGAGGTTTTCTGTAATGCCCTACCTATGTGTGCTTCGTACATCTTACTCAGCTGACCTTAGCTATTTGACTTGAGGGTATTATATGATGGGTCAATTCTCTCTCGTTAACTTACCAATGATAAGAAATTGTACATAGAAGGGAGATGGTTGAATTCCCTGAGAGCTCCATATTGTTATATTATGCTCTGTTCTCTCTCTATTACTAATGCCAACTATTCTCTGGTTGAGAGCTCTATGTTAAGTAACCAAACCTTCAGTTGTCGAGAGTTTTCTACCAAGTAATGAGAGATAACCTCCTACTATCTGAGGACTTCTCTCCTGACTTCATACCAATTTTCATGGCATCCCTTCCTCGTCTTGGCCTCCATGTTACGATAACATCTTGATTCCACTCAGCTGCTATAACCAGAGAAACTTTTATATGGAACCAATGTTGCATTGCCACTTATCCATCTCATCTGACACTATACTATTTTTCTTTTTTTTTCATTTGTCCTATTTATCCTTTTTTTGTATGTACTAGGAACCCTTTTTATGTATGCCTTTTTGTAATTTTCCTTTATTGTTATGTTGCCCTAAAGACTTACCATAAATAGTCCCTTCTCTTTGTAGTTGGAATTATTACATTGATTCTTGACATTGAATTTACTTGTTTTTACGAGACAACCTTCTCCAAGTCCATTTTCTTATACACTTATCTAATATTGTTGAGTAGCTTAGGAATAGTGGTGGGTAGACCTTAACATTAACTTTTGTGTCATATTAAGTGAAGTATCAAGTTATGTTGTATTTGTTAGTGGGTTACATCCTCCAAGCAGCTTCATGTCGGCAACTATATTTCATTCATTGACTTACTCACTCTATTTTCTTTGATATTTCAAAGAACCTATTGGTTTCTTACCTCCTTTGATAAGCCCTAGTAATAAATAAGCTCTAAGTCACATCCATGTAGACATATTCAATGGAAAGGTGTGTAAAGCTCTTCTAATGAAAACAAAAGTTCTAGTTGTCAAAGAGAGTATGAAAGAGGAAGAAATAGTTACGGATGATATAATGAAAAATGTTCAAACAATTTTCATGTAAAATATTATTCTTGTGGTTAATATAATCATTATTCTTGAAAGTATCAAACCATTAAGGTTGCAAGAGAAACAAAGCTTGCGGAAACATTGAAGATATAGAAGAACCAACCTTATTACTTTCTTTTAAGGAAGAAATTATTAGAGACAAGAATATGTGGTGTCTTGATTATGGAGCAAGTAATCTTATGACTACCAATAGAAGCAAGTTTGTGGAACTTAATAATAAAGTACCTGGCAATGTACGATTTGGAGATAATATAAAAGTGGAGATCAAAGGCAAAGTAACTATTATATTTGAAATGAGACATGGAGGTTATAAGCTTATTTATGAGCTTTGAGTAACTTATGGAGAATGGTTACAAAATTATTATGGAATGTGACATTCTTTGGCTTCATGATCAAAATAGTATCCTTCTTGTAAAGGTTAATATGACTAAAAAATGCTAAGAAGGATGCTAAAGGTAAAGTTGAAAGATACAAGGCTAAATGTGTTGCTAAAGGAAATATGTAGAAAAATGATTGACTATGAGGAGGTATTTGCTCCAATGCTTACATGGAGACCATAAACATATTGATTTTAGTTCCTACCAAAAATATTGGAAAATTTATAAACTCAATGCGAAATCGACCATTTTAATTGGCTATCTTAAGGAGGAAGTATACATTGAACAATCTTTGGGAATCTTAAAGCAATTGAAAATAGAATATTAAAGCTGAAAAATGCTTTATATGGATTAAAGCAAGCACCAAGAGCTTGGAATATTCGAATCAACGAGTATTTCTAAGCATAGTAGTTAAAATTGAGAGTCAACTATATAATTCTATGAGTTTATGATATTTTTCTTAGTTAAAATGGATATAAAATCATTTAGCTATAGACTTTTGTTAGAATTATGAATTTTGGTATACTATTCCTCAAACTTACAATTTTACTCTTTTTATACAATTTTATATGATTCTATCAATTTTATAAGTTCAAAATCTTAGAAAATTCATGATTTTAACAACCATGTTTCCAAGGAAATGGGCTTTAAAGATGCACGTAAGAGTATGGGCTCTACATAAAGGAAGAAAAAAAAGATTTCTTATTTGTTTGTGTATATGTGGATGATCTTATTTTCATAGGTAATAATAAAAAATGTTCCAATATTTTAAAAAGGCTGTGGCTTAAGAATTTGAGATGAGTGTGTAGACACCTAATTCCAACCCCCCCCCCCCCACCACCCCACCCCCTTTTATTTTTCAGTTTAGGTTATAGGGTCCTAAATTAGAAATGTTCAAAAAATGGAAAATTGAAGAAAAACCCCCTAAAATGAAGAAATTTAGAAAAATAGGAGTTTTAGGAAAACTTAGAAAAAAATAAGAAAATAGGAAAAAGCACAAAAGATAGGAAATTTAGAAAAAAAAAAATGGAAAAATTCAGAAAAGTACATAAAAAATTTGAAGTCACAAAATTGAAAAAAATAAAAGATTCTAGAAAACAACGTTTTATTAGAGTATATTTTTAATTTTAATTTAGGTTTAAAAGTTGGGCCGTTGAACTTAAGATTAGATTTAAATTTAGCTTAAGTTGATTGAGTTGATATGTGTAATTTAATTGCACATATCGACAAGGTACAGGCCAACGGCCTGACAATTAAGTATACAGACATAACACTAGCATTAAACATGAGGTCTTAAGTTTGAAACTTGGCAATGGTAGGGAGGCCTTTTTCTTATTTTTTTGGTTTTCAGTTACACTAGAGACTACTACGTATTGGTATCTAAATAGGATTTGATGGGCTTGCTGATGTGGCATCACGTGGCATCCACATGGCATACCATATCAACTACCACGTGTCACGAACGACACGTGGCATGCCGAAATTAGTTGGTACAGTTGACGTGGCGCTACGTCAACCCACTTTTCCCTCCCCTTCTTTCCTTTTTCCTTCATTTTCCTCTCTTTCCCTCTCCTTTCTTCATTTTCCCCAGATTTCCAGTACTTTCCTCTTTAGACCACCTGCTTCAGTACGATTTTTGGGCCCTTTCTTGTTGCAATTTCACCAAATCAATAGTGAAATTGCAAACTAAACATGGTTTAGTGTTAATAACGATCAAGAACATGTCCAGATTCATGCATTAACTCAGTCAAATCAAGCTCCAAAAAGTTGAAAAAAACTTGAATTTCGGTTTTTCTCATTTAACTTTGATTTGAACTTTCCATGTTTTTAGGTTAATCTCAAGTATATAAAAGGTGTCAGGGGTGATCATAAAGAACACATAACCATTCCCGAGCTTCAGATTCAACTCATAAGCTTTCTCTCTCTCTCGCATCATTCTCTTTCTCCCTTTACTAATCTTTCTCTCTTTGATTCTCTCTCTTCACTCCAACCCGAGCTGAACCACCACTTTAAGGTAACTACTAATAGCTTAAGCTCCCCAACCCAGCTAATCTCAACCTCCGCCATGACCCTTAGCAGTGACTTCCAACAACCTCCATTAAACCCTAGCCACTACCGCCTTTCTCTCTCCTGGAACCACCACTTCAACCACTTTAATAGCCTAAACTAACTATACAAACGAGCTCCTCGTTACCCAAAATTCCTACCTACACCTCTCCTTCACCCTCAGCTACCACTACACCGAATGACAAAACACTACTGTCAGCCACCATACTCGAATACCTTCCAAAACACCCCCAAATGCCAAGGCATCGAACCTACCCCCCTAAGCCTAATTAGAAAATCGCAAAAATCCTATTTGCCAATCAATTTGGAGCTCCAACCAATCGAAACCACCTCTATTGACATTGCTGCTATAGAAGCCCGACCTGAGTCCAGTCAACTCGTCCGACACGCCTAGGTTTGACCCGTGCATCCGAATTTGTCCGAAGTCTTTTTTTTTTATATTTTATTTGTTGTTTTATTTTGTTTATTTGTTTTATTTAAATGTAATAGAAAATAATAATAATAATAAAAAAGGAAAGAGAAAAAGAAGAAAGAGAAGAGAAGAAAAGAAAAGAAAAAAAAAGGGAAAAAGTGTAATTTGGTTTTATTTTATTTTATTAGTTTAAATAAGTAAGATATAATAAGTAATAAGTAATAAATGATAAATAAATTAAGTGATAAAATAAAATAAAAAAGAAGAAATAAATAAAATATAAAAATAAAAATAAATAAGTGAATAAGAAGATTATTATTTCTTTTTGTCTCTTAGAAAAATTGATTTTCTAAAAATAAATGAAAATAAATAGACCTCTTTCCAAATTAGAACCATTTTAGAGTTTCCAAAAATTAAAAAAACTGATTAGGACGTTTTTAGGAATTTCCTTCAATGAATCAAAAATGAATAAAACGTAAACTTGATTGTTTTCAAATTAAAACAAAACCAATCTACTAAAGTTTTAAAAAAAGAACCATATATGTTTGATCTCAAATAGTAGGTACGTAGGTACTTATGGGGCGATGATAAAAATGAAGAAAACCTAATTTTCCCTTTTTAGTTTAGATTATTTCATTTGTCTAATTAGAATAGTTAAATTGAGTTTTATCTTGTAAAATAAAAAGGTGATTGTTTTTAAAAGATTAAAATTAATTTTGGAAAATCAACGATACCCGTAAGGATTTAAAAGTCCTAACCTCCGGATCAAGATTCTCTAGTTTTCAAAAAGCCACTTTATAACTTGTTTTTTTTTTTTTAATTGATAGACTGGTAGCTAAGTTATAACTAATTCACCTAGTTAGTTATAACTTAACTCCTATTCTCGACTCCAGTCAATGGTGACTCTAAATTTTTTCAAGTTGAAAAATTGTTTTCTTTAACCCTAGTCAAGGGCTAGTATTAAATGAGTAAGGGTTTAATACTGGTCAACTTAGAGAAGACTCAATTTTATAAAGAGAATCGGGAAGGTGAAAATCCAGGCTTAATAGACTGATATGAGACTAATGTATTACTATTTGGGGATGGAAGTAAAGCAAATGGAAGATTGCATTTTCATCGCACAACAAAGCTATACAAAAGAGGAACTTACAAAGTTCAACATGTCAAATTGCAAGCTTGTAGACAAATCTATTGAAAGTGGCATAAAGTTAACCAAACTTGATGGGAATCAGGTTACTGGACTCTTGACCCGCATTCAAACTTGAGGACTAACATGACTAGAGGGACTGGCATGACGAATCTTTCTGTTCCAACCGACCCCTACTGAGGCCAAGTACTTCCTTACCGAGTTACCTTTCATGTTGAGCCATATGACTACCCATTTTTCTTTAGTATACCGAATTAAAGATTACTCACTAGTGTCCGAGTTGACCAATTACTCTGCATCTTCCTTTTTGAGAAGCTAAGAGAGAGAGGCTCTGAATTGACTAAGCTATCCTTGCTTAGATAAGCCATCTGTTTGTACTTTTTGTTCGTATCTTCTAACAACTTCACCAATGTAGCATTGCCACGTGTATAGTTTCATGTGTAGAATTCGTTGCACCAATGATTTTTTTTTTTATATATTCCTTTTTACCCTTTTGTATCTTATACATTACTTTCTTAGGAAATGCCTTTTTTGTCTTTTCTTTTTTAGGCAAGTTGTCCTAACTTATGCATATAAATACCCTTATACTTGTAACTGTAAAGAGAATCAGATCATTCTTAATACACTTTGAGTATGTTTCTTCCTTGCGTAAACACTTTATTTACTTTCGGCATCACTCTTATCCTAACCCTTGAGTAAGGCTAGGTGGCAAGTAATCTCACTAGACCGATTCGTGCATGATATCAAATTGTATCGTGAGTCCTTGGAAATTCCATTGGTGTATCATATCCTTTAGAGCTATTCGTGGGTTTTGCTTACTTTTCATTCGTCATTCATTCCTTTCGCACTTTCTTCCATTAGTTCTTTCGAGCTTTCTATAAATTCGAACCCATTTAACGATTGGCCTTATCTATTTTTGGTCAAGGTTCACACCAAAACTAGAAGAAGATACAAAAAATGTGAATCCTACTTTGTTCAAAAGTCTTATTCGAAGTCTATGATGCTTAACTTATTCAAGACCTAATATCCTCTTTTCTATGGGACTTATGAGTTGCTTCATGGGGAAATCTTTAACATCTCATATGAAAGCCACTAAGAAAATCATATGTTATCTAAAGGGTACACTTGATTGTAGAATCTTTTATTCATCTTTCAATAGACTGTAAGTTAATGGGTTATTATGAAAGTGACATTTCTAGTGATATTGATGATAAAGAAAGCACCAAGGTTTTGTATTCATTATGGGTAATAATGTAATATCTTACTGTTGAAGAAACTATTAATTGTATACTTTCTAAATGTAAATTAATTTATATTATAGCTATAACTTATGCGTGCCATGTTATATGCCTACAAAGATGTTAGGAATATAATAAAATAAAAATAAAAATAAATAATAAATACAAGGATTTAATGTAGAAAATCCCAATGTAGGGAAAAAACATAGGACCATACAATAAATCTTCTACTATCAATAATAATGGGCTTATAGATTATCTCTTCACTAGTTACACTAGTGGACAAGTAATCTTCACCACAAACAGTATAATAGTTTATAGGGTATTGAACTAACACATTACCAAGTTTTAAGCTATAGTGAAAACCTTCTCATGTGCTTTTTATGTACTAAAGACCTATTTGTGAGCTTTTCATGTATTGGAGGCCTGTTTATGAGCTATTCATATGATGAAGACCTATTCATGAGCTCTTACAAAGACTTACTAAAGAGCTCTCTGTATAATGATATGATGATCAACTTATATGAAGACCACTTAAAGAGCTCTCCATGTGATGCCCTCCTAGAGAGATTGTGTGAAGACCTCTTGAAGCACTCTATGACGGAAAAACAATCAATGATAGACAAGTTGAATCAATCAGGTTGGAATAAGAAGGTCGATCATTTATGTAGGGAAGTCAATACAAAAAGGTCTACTAAAGTTACAGTTCAACCCAATATAGGTCATTAGAAACCTAATAGCTCATCAACCTAGCTTAATAGCTCATCAATTGAATAGCTTATTTGAATACCTATTCTTAGCTATGTTATTTGGACTTCTTATTTCTTGGATTGTCCCCAAATTCCTATTATATTTTATTTTGTATTTGCATGGAATGCCATTGGGGCATCCTTTACGTCCTTTTATTTGCCAATTTGCTATTATGTATAAATAGCACACTTATATAGAGTTTTAGATAGATTGTGACTGTCAGGACCCTAAAGGGGGCCTAGTAAAATTACCTAAAATTTCTACAACATGTGTGCACCCCTGCTATGAAAACCGCCTTGCAAGTCAGAGATTGCAAGACTTTAAATGATTAATCACTAAGGTTATTGATTTTTAAGTAATCAATTTACTGTAGAATATAAATATAAATAACTATGGGTATCCGATATCCCACAGTTCCTCATAATCGCAGAGAATCGGTATCCCCTACCAAATAATAAGATAGGATATACTAGCATTATAAAAAAAAAATAGATACAAGAAAAATTATATTACAGTAAGTTTTAATAAATACATATTTTCTACAAAGGATGTCTATGTATCATCTAAAAAAGTACTCAGCTACTTCTAATATTAATGTACATATCTTCATCTCACACTTAGCACTCGAGACATATCCCAATCCCATCGTATGTAAACCTGCAAAGGAAACTAAGGGGGAATGAGCATAAAACAGCTCAGTGAGTTCGTTCCTTACCACTACTGGTCAAGCAAGTTTTCACACATTATTATCACACATGCAAGTAAGCTATCTACATACATAATGAATGTAGGCGTGATGAATGCAAGCAACACATCCATAAGAGTTCGGAACTATGGAAGGTGTAGAATTATGTCGTCTATACTTCGATTATCCCCTGTACTTACCCACACAGGGCACCTCAGCTTACCGCATGAAGTTACCTAGGGGCACCACCCTACTAGGCAAAACTCGACTATTACCCTAGCCGAGAAAAGAGTTTCGATCCAAATAGGGGGAGTCCAAACTAGGACTATCCACCCTCCAAGGCCCCTTGGCACAAATATGCGAGTCCTCTCGTAACCAAAATTTAACCAAGGCCTTATAGGTACAATAAAGCGAGTCCTCTCGCTATCAAGTGGAGAACCCATGCTAGCTTTGTCTTAACGTTAAAAATACTATTTATGGCTCCACAAGCCCTTACAGCGATCATGCAAAAATTTGTTTAAGGATAGAAAAGCTTTTGCCAAAAATACTTTTCTTAAGATTTTTGCAAGGTTAGCACTCTCCATTCATACCTTTACCAAGTCATAGACATGCGACGAGTAGAATCGGTTGTTTAGGCAGATATTTATATTTATCAATTTAAAAAGGTGATTACACAGATGATAGCATACAAACAGAACAGTCATTCAAACATACAAGTAATAGCAAACAGCAAAACATCATACAAGTAACATGCATAAGCAAGTAGCAGGTCATCATAACTCCCTCACCTGGATTATTGCTCATTCTCCAAGCTTTTAGGGTTTCCAGGACTTGATATCGAATGCCTAAATCGAAATGGTAAAACTTATAAGTGTTCTAAGAATTCAGACTCCTTAGTCAACTAAAAGTTTATAGTAGTTTATCTAGTTTCTTCCAATATAACCCGAGTATAGTGTGTATAAGGTTAACCCGAGTATAGTGTGTATAGGGTTACCATACTCCATAAGATTAATGGTAACTATTTTCTTATATTAGTAAGGTATGAGGCTTCCTTTATGTATTTTGTAACTTTTTTGTTCTGATTCCGATATTTGCGAACTTATAGTTGTTTTTCATCCTTTTCAGATGCAAGTTCACATGGTGATGTCCGTTTTGGACGTTAAGACCCGTGTTTTACGATATGGGCTAAATTTATTGAAATTTTATCTAATTAAAGTTTAATTATTCCTATTGGCTAGTTTTATGCTCCATTTTAGTAGTTAATGATTTAATTAGCCATTTATTCTTATACTTAGGGACTTTTACATTGGTATTACTAATCTATGTCCTAGATTAAGTTTGATTCAATTTAGGAAGGGTATTAGGGTTTAAAGTTTTGGATCCTAAGTACATGTACATACTTATATTCTTTTTTATTAAGCTTATGCTTATCTCATCACTTATGTCATCAATCGCTTGTGTCATTGCTTATGTCTTCATTTGCTTATGTCATGGCTTATGTAATTTTTTGATGATGTCATGGCTTATGTAATTCTTTGATGACATCATTGCTTACATCATACTTTGCTTACCTAAGCCTTTTCTCATGATTATGTGTTTTATGTACACTTATGCATAATGTACATATACTTATACCTTTCCTCTACTTATATGTATACTAGCATACTCATACATAGACTTATACTTATACTGTATTTATACTTATACATATACCCATATACAGATATGGTGGCATACGTATTTTTATACGTATTTTCGTATGCCTTATTTACCCTCTTAAGAAATCTTCACAATTTCATTCTTTTTGTATTTTAAGGGTATATTTAACATGGCATATGCATGTATAGTTAGTAGATGTCCAAATTGAGGTTATGTACATAATGAAAACTTATGTATAAAGGTATTTATACATGTATATCTCTAGCATACCCTTATATATACTTACTCAAAGACATGTACACATGCATCTTCTTCCATTGCCTAAAGGTTTCTACACTTCCATATGTAAAGATTGAAACTTTAAGCCTAAATCAACATATATATAAACACAACACATAACTTAACCTTTTCTCCTTCTAACTAATAAAGAGGATGAAGTAAGACATAAATACATAATAGCATACCTTAAGTTGCCCTTAACTATGGATGAAATGGTTGAAAAGTTGAAAAGGAAAGAAGAGTGAAAGAGGAAGGAGAAGATACGGTTGGGAAGGAGAAGAAGAAAGGGATTTTTGTTTTTTGTTATTTTGTTTTTGAAAAGGAAAAGAAGTGGGGTCTAGGAGGAGGAAGTAGTGGACGGCATAAAAAGAAAAAGAGAGGAAAAACCAAAAGAAAAGAAAAGAAATCGTGAGAAGGAAGATATTTTTTTCCAAATGAAAGAAACACTTTTGTTGACTTTTCTAAATGTTGACTTGGTCAACATTTTGACCTTGGCCAACATCTGTTGACTTGATCAACTTTCAAAAAAATAAAGACCCTTTTGTGTCATAATGAACTAATTAGGAAAAATTTGGAGAAAGATTAAGGAAATGAAAGGAAATAAGAAATTTAGTCAATTGATTAGTAAAAATAGATAATGAGATCTTCCATTAGGTATTTATATCCTATATATACCATTTGGTAAGCTACTTAGTATAATTAAATTGAAAACTATTATTTAGGGTATTAAGGTTTACTACATTTAACCTAAGCCTCAACTAAACCTTTAACTCTATGTAATACTAACCTAGTTATATACTTAGAAGATGAATGTGATCTAGAATGCAATATCTTAGTTTCTAAGGGGTCACTTAAGTATTCTAAATGTTTATGCATGATTAAGAGTTATCTTTAGTCATTTACCGATGAAATGGCAAAATATGGAGGATATATTATCACTTAGGGTTTTAAGGTAAATTATGGTGAACTAGTGCTTTTATATCCTTAAAGTTATAGCTTTAGGGTTTTTATTACTTTAGAGCACAATCTCTAATGTTTTTCCACATTTAGGATTTCATATATTCTTATGCGATTAAATCTTCAATTGTTATTTTAGGGTTTTGATGTGGTTCAAGGTTTTAGGGTCTTCGTATGCGGTTAGGGGTTCAATTGATGATTTAAGGTTTTTCGTATCCACTTTAGGTTTTGGATTGAGATTTTAATCGGTTTTAAATCTCATTGGCTCTTTTAAGTTTAGGAAATCATCTACAGTTTGGACGTTTGTTTCTATACTTAGAAAGCTAAATTCGTGGGGTTTACAGTGACAGATTAATGAAATTTATGCTTTGAGTTCTTCCTTATGAAGCTCTTCTTCCCCTAGCTCATAACAACCCTTAAGCAGGGTTGTACTAGTAAGCAACCCATCATTTTGGGGGAAATGTTGGTTTGTAAGTACTTGAGTGGTAAATCACATCTACGAATAGCTTACAAGGCTTAACCTTTCCTTTTTGTGTTTGTTCCATCAAAACCCATACTAATCATTTCCTCAGTAGTTTGCTCCAAGGACTCATCTATGCTATGGTAAGCCCTCTTTGAGGCACATTATTTTGGTATCAGAGCTTGAGGTTTCGAATAGGGCTGAGAGTTTTGGATTCACTATATTCTTGCTATGTAAGTAGTGTGTCTATGTTGTTTATATTTGAGAGAGTGTTGGTTCATTGGTTTATATCGTGTCACTGAGGATTTATTGGCTGGAGATTATCTTAGGGTTTTACGTAAAAGGATCTTTAGGATATTGTCGAAGGGAATCAATTTTTAGACATCAACTACATGGGCTTACAAAAGGAAATTGTTGGATTGGTGCTATTCAATTGGTTAACAACATTTACTACTATTTGTATCGATGAAATGGGTTTAATTCCAATTATCTTATTTTGGGAATGTTTGACACTTACACCATATTCACTTAGGGGGAATGGAATACCCATTCTCCCCTCATTCCTTATAGGGCAGTAGTTATAACATTCAAGTCATTTTGGCAAACTGAAATAGAATTCTATGGAAACCCTTTTATAGTCCAATGCCGAACACCCATTACTGATTAAAATCTTTGAATCTTAATTCAATCTCATTTCTTCCTTTTTCATTCCAACATCGCCCTCAAAATCTTCTCAAAATAATACCAATTACCTCTTGACAACAAAACATATTTGCCATTATAATTGAAATCTGATCCCCTATTTGTATCTTCTATACCATAGAAAACCTAGGGTACAACTTCTCTCTTACTCCATTGCTATATCGCTATTTCTACTAGAGTCGAACCCCTTTACACATCCCTTCATCGCGATCTTGCAAAGGAATAGAATGTTTTGAGCAAATAGATTATGATGCCTTTGATTATGTTGTTTGTGTGTTTAACAAAGTTTATATACTTGCATGACCTATTGTTTTTTGTTTGATCTTCAAATGGTAGTAAGTCAATTACTCCCTTTGGTTCAATTATTCCTGTATAATTTTGCTATATAACTACAGTCCTCTTTACTATCATCGCAATTGGTATTGCTTTCATATGTTCAATGAGGTTCATACGATGTTTTAAACAACTTTTTTTCCCATAACAACAAAGATTATGTTTGGCAATGGAGTGGATTTATTTCAACTTCGATGTTTGATAACATTACCAGAATGTTTAAATTTAAATGCTCAATAACACTTGTAAATATGCCGAACTTGCTTGTGATTTAATTTAGATCTACTTGTAGGCATGAATGTTAAATGTTTTGGTACAAAATTGCTATTGTAAGATGCATGATTATGTGTTGTTATGGAGGATTTTGATATAACCTGATACTTTGAGATACTTGTCACTGAGATATAGCATGAATATTTCATAACTCAGATTAGAAGATAAAAATTTAGAAAAAATAGATGAAGAAAATGAACAATGCATGGCAAAGATAGGAATGTATACTTTAGGAGAATATCTTACACCAAACATACATAAACAAACAACTTGTCACATCCAATTATTTCTCACATGGAGAGATCAAGCATCCTTCAAGTTTACTCCTGAAATTAGTGTAGAAAGTAACAGTTAGGAAAGGTCCATCTTGTAAAATGCGATTTCTTAAATCCTTATGGTAAAAAGATTCTATGTTTTATTAGTGATAAGATAACTAGAACCACAATATACAAGAAGCATCCATTTTACATAAATGGTAGGATATCTCTGTTTCACTTTTTCCTTGTCAAATGTGTTCTTTTGACTAGCTACTGACCATTGGTCTTTTTACTCGTGTACGACTTTGAGGCCTCTAATTCCTTACTCGAAGAATCCTTTCTCGGCAACCTATTGATGACGAAAGAACATACGTGGAAGAAGGATGGCTGAATTCCTTGACAAATCCGAGAGGTTACACACTGATATGTTCTCTCTCCTATGCTGATGTCGATTATTCACTTGCTAAAGGCACTGTACCGAGTGATTGAACTTTTAGTTGCCGAGAGACTCCTATTGAGTGACTAGATACTCTTCTCGGGCTAAGTACTTTCTTTGGACTCCCTACTAATGCTTACTGCACCCTTTCCTTGTCTCAACAGTCCCTAATGCTGCAACATCTTGATTCCCTTTACCTACTATGATAAGAGAATCTATGTACGGAACCAATGTTATGCTGCTACTTATCCATTTCACCTAACACTATACTATTTTTCCATTTTTGTCGTTTTTCCTTTTTTACCTTTTTTTCCATATGTACTAGGAATTCCCCTTTTGTATGCCTTTTTGTAATTTCCTTATTTATATAGTTACTCTAGGGACTTACTATAAATAGTTCCTTTTCCTTGTAAGCCAAAATCATCTTACATCATAGATATACATTGAATATACTGTTCTTGTAAGACCACCATCTCCAAGACTATTCTTACATACTCTTATCTAATCTTGCCGAGTAGCTCAAGATTAGTGGCAAGTGGGCCTTGACATCAACTTGTGTGTCTTATCAAGTGAAGTGTTAAGTCGTATTATGTTTATAGGTAGGTCATATCCTCCGAGCAGCTTCATATTAGCTACTCTTGTTAGTTAGTAGATCGACTCACTCTATTTTCTTTAATATTTCGAATGACCCACTGATTTGAATCTATTACAGTAAGTACTAGAGATAACTGAGCTCCTAGGTATATCATATAATCCTGGTATCAAAGCTTGAGGTTGTAACCGAGACCTGTGTTATGATAGTCTTTACTAGTTGTTGTTCGAGATATTTGTGTGTATGGAAAGCTTTCTTGCATGAAGAGTTTGTTCTAAAACTTATTCTTTACGAGAATGTCGAATCCCAATGTTTAGGGAGAAATTAATGATGCCGATAGTGATGCTCATGGACGTTGTTGAGTTACCCAAAAAACACCACGTATTATTCATGACTAGATACAAGACCTTACTGCTATTGTGTCTAATTTAGTTGTTTTTGTACAGGGAGTCTTAAAGACTAGGTCAAGAGAGAGAGTAGTTGAATAACGCCAAGAAATGAGAGAAAGGCCTAGAAGTTAGATGAAAGAACAAGCATTAGAAACCTTTCTTGTGAACCAAGCACAATCGTGTTATACTAATAGAATGGTGAGAAGAAGGTTAGAGTTGGACGAAGTGGAAGAGTATGAAGAAGAAGAGGAACAGTATGTTAGGATTGATGAGCATGAGATTAGAGTACCGAAAGGTGCCAAACACCTTAAGGCATAGATTTCGAGCTTCAACGGGTTTGGTAGTGGTAATGACTACTTAGATTGGGAAGAGAAGATCGAGAAGACATTTGACTTTTATGATTATAAGGATGTCATTCGTATTTTAGTGGTTACATTAAATTTTTTTAGATATGTAGTAATGTGGTGGAAGAAGTTACAGAATGTTCACCTGAGAGCCCAACAAGAAGTTTGGACATGGAATGAAATGAAAATGATCCTAAGAGGTAGGTTCGGTCCTGAACACTATGAGTAAGACACTTTTAGATGTCTCCAAGACTTGAGACAAGGTAATGGATTAGTGGACGACTATGTTTTAGAGTTACAATTACTTACAATCCGGTATGATATCAACAAACCTGAGACGAGAACTATCGCTAGGTTCATTTCTGGGCTTGGGATTGAGATTGATAACACAGTAGAGCTACAGAGTCTTGCAACTTTGGATGAAGCCATTGGGGTAATACAGAGAGTCGAAAGGCAAAGGTAGAACCAAATTAGTTGTATGCTAAGTAGCCGACCTATGTTGCTGAATAGAAGCGGCATGTCAAGTTGACCAAGGAATGATTGAGCATCAAATAGTTCCAAGGTGGAACATTAAGGGAAAATGCCTATTCAACCAAAAGAAAGCCAAAGAACCTGAGGTTCGAAAAGACCAAGGTTAGAGCTTTGGAAGAAAGGCCCGAGAAATCAAATATTTTAAAGGTCTTGATTATGGACACGTAGCTAGTCAGTGCTCGAAATGCTGAGTCATGACTAAAAAGGGAGATAACCCCCAATTTGAAGTAGAGAGTATGAGCAAAGGAAGGGAAAAGATGGGAGTTAAGTAGATGCTGGAAGAGTTTTAGGAAGACCCCAATGCTGAAACACCTCTTAAGGGTAGTACCGAGTACTGTTTTGTCATTTAACAGTCTCTCAGTGCATTTGTGGCACAAGAGAATGAGTAGAGGGAAAACCTCTTCCATATAAATTATTGAGTGAATGGAAAGCTATGTGCCTTAATCATTGATGGAGGGAGCCGCACCATTGGTCCATGAAACTGCCAACCCTCCTGTATATTAAGTCATACAAGATTCACTAACTAAATGAGAAAATGGCTTACATGTGGCCAAGTAGGTTAGAGTATCGATTACCATTAGTGATAGGTATAGGGATGAGGTGTTATGTGATGTCCTTTTTATGTGCACTTCTCACATATTATTCAACCGACCATGCCTATTTGACTTGATAGTGTTGCACAATGGGTATAGGAATACCTACATGTTCTAAAAGGATAGGAAGAAAATAATAACAATGCCTATGAGTCCTAAAGAGTTGTAGGAAGTCTAAGAAAATGTTGCTAGATCTCTATAGCGGAAGTCTTTGATGATTTCTCAAGCTCAGTTTACTCGAGAAGTTAAGGCCGAGGACTATGTACTCCTTCTAGTTAAGAGACTCTTGGATATGAGAGATGTCAAGAAATGCCCAACCGAAGTGAGAACTCTACTAGAAGACTATGCTAATCTATTTCCTACTGAGATGTTGAAAGGTTTACCACCTTTAAGAAGCATTGAGCATTGCATCGATCTTTGGCTTGGAGTAGCCCTACCAAATTGACTCGCTTATAGGTTCAATCCAGAATAGGCAACCGAGCTAAAGAAGTAAGTTAATGAGTTGGTGGATTACGAGTATGTTCGAGAGAGCATGAGCCCATGTGTTGTCCCTACCATGTTAGTGCCAAAGAAAGATGGGTCATAGAGAATGTACATTGATATCCATACCATCAACAAAATTACTATTAAGTACGGATACCTAATCCTATGGTTGGATGATATGCTCGATGAGTTGCATGGTGCTCGTATCTTTACAAAGATTGATATGAAAAGTGGCTACCACCAAATACGAATAAGGCTTAGAGATGAATGGAAGATGGCCTTCAAAACAAAGGATAGTCTGTTTGAATGGATGGTAATGTCGTTTAGCCTAACTAATGC
The DNA here is from genome assembly GCA_024138005.1 of Lumnitzera racemosa. Lineage (NCBI taxonomy): Eukaryota > Viridiplantae > Streptophyta > Magnoliopsida > Myrtales > Combretaceae > Lumnitzera > Lumnitzera racemosa. Next base: position 37,968,691 of record JAMXBC010000012.1, on the reverse strand, counting down.
ATTAAGTACATTTATGTGGCCAATGAATCATATGCTTAGAACATTGATTGGAAAATATGTTGTGGTCTATTTTGATGACATTCTAGTCTATAGTGCCAACTTTGTCACTCATGTTAAGCATTTAAGGTCAGTGTTTGACATCCTCTGAGCCAAGAAATTATTTGGCAACCTGAAGAAATGTGTATTCTATCAAAGCGAGGTTGTTTTCCTTGGATATGTTATTTCTAGAAAAGGAGTTCAAGTTGATGATAAGAAAGTCAGAGCTATTCTTGAGTGGCCTACACCAACAAGTGCTACTGAAGTTAGGAGCTTCCATGGTCTAGCTTCTATCGGAGATTCATTTGAAACTTCAGTTTAATAACTACACCATTAACTGAATTAACTAGGAAGAATACGGACTTTAGGTGGTCGAAGAAGGCTTAGAATAGTTTTGAAGGTGTAAAGTCTAAGTTGACATCTGCTCTAATACTTACCTTGTCGGATTTTGAGGAAGTTTTTGAGGTTGAATGTGATACGTCTAGTGTTGGTATTGGTGTTGTCCTTATGCAGGAGTGCTAACCAATTGCCTATTTGAGCAAGAAACTTTATGGTGTTGCTCTGAATTACTCAGCCTACGATAAAGAGTTCTATGCCTTTATCTAAACACTACAGAACTGGCAGCATTATTTATTGTTGAGAGAGTTCATCATCTACTTAGATCATGAGTTTCTTAAGCATCTTTGTAAGGAGTAGAAACTTGGTCAACGTCATGCAAAATGGGTTAAATTCCTAGAGACTTTCTATTATGTCATTCGGTATAAGAAAGGGAGCACTAACATAGTGGCCAATACTCTTTCTCGTCGTTATACCCTTATTACAACTATGTAAGCTAAGGTACTTAGATTCAGCACCTTACCCAATTAATATGAGCACGACCAGCATTTTCAACCCTTAGTGGCTAAGTGCAATGTTGGAGCTGTTGTGGATGGATTTTACTTGAGTCAAGCATTCCTGATGAAAGGCAAGCAAGTTTATATGCTAAGTGTTATGGTTAAAGAATTACTCATTGGTGGAGCTCATGCTGGAGGTTTGGTTGGCATTTCAGTGCAAAGAGTATAGCTAAAATATTGAAAAAACATTTCTACTAGCCTAAGATAATGAGAGATGTGCATTAAGTTCTTGAGAGGTGCGAAGTATGTAAACATAGAGAGAGCCATATAGAGAGTACACACCTTTGCCCATACCTAAGTGCCCATGGATCAACCTAAGCATGGATTTTACGCTTGGCCTTCCTTGAACACCAAGAAGAAATGACTCATTATGGTTGTAGTTGACCATTTCAACAAGATGAGCCATTTCATTCCCTACCATAGAATTAATGGTGCTTTATTTATCACTAATCTCTTTTTGTAGGAAATTGTACGTTTGCATGGGCTATTGAGAAGTATTGTATCCAACCATAATTTGAAGTTCATGAGCTTTTTCTAGAAAACCCTATGGAGGAAACTCGGCACTAATCTTATGTATAGTACTTCTTACCATCTTCAGACAGATGGCTAGATTAAAGTAGTAAACAAGATAGTTGACAACCTTCTATGAGTGGCTATGGGAAAGAATTTACATGATTAGGACCTATACCTACTTATCATTGAGTTTGCTTACAACCGATCAGTTTACAGCATGACAGGAAGGTCACTTTTTGAGGTCTTCTATGGACTCAACTCAAACTTGCCCCTAGATATAGCTGTTAGCCTAGCTGTATAAGGGGAAAGTCAATTAGGCTTGCAGTACACTAAGGAATTCCAGAAGTTGCATCAAAAGGTTGCTAAACACCTGATGCAGACTGTAGTCTAATAGAAGGAACAAGGAAGCTGAGGAAGGAGACTAGTGGTTTATAGCCCTGGAGACCTTATTTAGGTCTATCTCAGTAAGGAACGTTTCCTTAGGAAGAGAACCAATAAGCTTTCCTCCAAGTCAGATGGACCTTTTAAGATCCTTGAGTGCATCAACAAGAATGCCTATGAGCTAGAGCTATTCGACGGATATGGTATATCTGCTACTTTTAATGTGGCTAATTTGATACCTTATGTACCCAATGAAGAAGAAGGCCTAGATTTGAGGGTGAATCTTCAACAACCCTGAGGAACTGATAAGCTGCCAAGCACTAGTCCTCTTACTCACACATGACTCTAAGGCCTCCAATCCCTCACTCGAAGAATCTTCTCTCAGTAACCTATTGATGATGAGAGAACCTACGTGGAAGGAAGATGGTTGAATTCCTTAACAACTCTGGGAGGTTATACCCTACTCTATTCTCTCTCTTATGTTGATGCCGACTGTTTGCTCGCCAAAGGCATTGTGCTAAGTGATCGAACTTTCGATTGCCCAGAGACTTTTGCCAAGTGACGAGATACTCTTCTCGGGTCAGGTACTTTCTTCCAACTCCCTACCGACACCTGTTGCACCCTTTCCTTATCTCAATAATCCTTGATACCACAACATCTTGATTCCCTTTGTCTATTATGATAAGAGAATTTATATAAGCAACCAATGTTGCATTGCCACTTGTCCATTTCACCTAATACTGTACTATTTTTCCCTTTTCATCGTTTGTTCTTTTTTACCCTCTTTTCATATGTACTAGGAGTTCCCCTTTTGTATATCTTTTTGTAATTTCCTTATTTATATGGTTGTCTTAGGGACTTACTATAAATAGTCCCTTTTCCTTGTAAGTTGAAATTATCACACAACACAAATATACATTGAATATACTGTTCTTGTGAGACCATTCTCTTGAAGACTATTCTTACACTCTTATCTAATCTTACCGAGTAACTCATGATTAATGGCAAATGGACCTTGACAGTAAGTTGTATGTTATATTAAGTGAAGTATTAAGTCTTGTTGTATTCATAGGTGAGTCAGATCCTCCAAGCAACTTTACGTTAACTACTCTTGTTAGTTAGTAGACTAACCCACTCTATTTACTTTGATATTTCAAGGGACCCACTAGTTCAAATCTACTACAGTAAGTCCTAATGATAATTGAGCTCCTAGGCACATAATCTTTTCCCTATTACCTACAACAATTCTATTAAAGAATATTCACATCAAAGGAGAAAAAGCATAGAAACCTTGAACTATATAAGCATGTTTGTTTCAATATATGTCATACAATTGTATTGAAGACTCCATTTCACTAGAATTAACATAAATTTGAAGTTAATGGTAATAGCTGTAGTTATAAAAAAATAAGGTATTATCGCTTAGGTATGAGATCTAATGTTGTTTTGATGTTGTATGATATATTGTTAGATAGTAGTTGGAACTTTTTTAGTCTAATAAATGATTTGCTTACTGATTTTGAAATTGATAAAAGAAATAAGAAAATTCTAACATTTATCTAAGTAAAAAATTTGAGGGTCAACTTGTTGTAAGGAAAAATGCAAAAGAAATTGGATTTCCTGTATAAAGTTTGTTGGTATAATTATATAAGATTGTGTATTCCCTAATTAGCAAGTCATAGCTTTTGCGATATTTTTATCCAACATTTATGTGTTATTACCTGAATCTATCATAGTTTATGATATGTTATCATTTTAATTACACACTTGTGCTATTTTTTCCCTTTCTAAATTTATGTGTACTTCAAGTTATGGAAACAAATTCTTTGCTTTCTTGGATTGTCTGCTGATCCATATGAAATAAATTTCCAAAGCTCATTCTCTCTCTCTCCCTTCCTTTTTTAGGTAAATAGGTTCTAATCATCTTAATATCCTAACAGAAGTTGCTTTTTGTGTCCTCTAAAATATAAAGTCAAAGAAGAATCGCCATATAACTGGTGCTTTTTAGAATTATCAGAACAAGGAAACAATTCGATGAAGTGTTCATGAGAACATGATAATAGAAACATGTTGCATTTCTCTAATAATTTATAGCATCATTATGTGTTACCATAGTTTGTAGCAATAAAATGAATGGTATAATTTGAGCAACAATGCCTTTTTTTTTTTCAGCGATAGATTATTTGAGGTTGTATGGTAATGAATCATAGAGGAGAAAGAAAATTGCCTGCCTGCTACTAGTATTATGGGCAGAATATTACAGTCTTGCATGTAGGTTGTTGTTTATGTTGCATTCTTTAGCCTTACATACTTATCGTTCTTTAGTTTTGTCATACAAATTAAATTTCTACCAACATAGGCAATACATTAGAAGGCTTGTAGAGAGTGATGATGTCATGTGTATTGAAAATTGAGGATAGGTAGGAATGCATTCTTTAAACTTTGTTAGATGTTAGAGCGCATAAGAGGGTTAAAGGCATCCAGAAACATGTTGGTTGATGAGTAGGTTACAATGTTCTTACATATTCTAGCCCATCATGTCAAGAATAGGGTAGTTAAACATAATTTCAAGAGATCTAGAGTGATGGATAGTAAGTATTTCCACAATGTGTAAAATGCAACATTAGGTCTTAGTAACCATCTCTTGAAGAAGCCCAAACCCGCTCTAGACCACTATACCGATGACCGTTGGAAATATTTCAAGGTATACAATCAACTAATTACAAAGTCATATTAATACCATAATTGAGGGCTAATATGAAGCTAATGTTCGTATTCACTTTGCCCTTTTGCGTAAAATTGTTTGGGTGCTTTAGATGGAACTCACATCCCAATCAGAGTCCCATTAAAAGATAAATTGAGATATAAAACTAGGAAAAATGAGATTGCCACTAATGTTCTCAGTGTTTGCATGCTAACCATACATTTCGATTATATTTTACTTAGATGGAAGGGTTTGACTGCAAATAGTAAAGTGTTTCATAATGCAATGACTAGGAGAAATGGTCTCAAAATTCTCGAATGTATGATTCATTTGCATATATACTCTCTATTCTCTACTTGAGTAAAGACCATATGATTTGAAAGATAGCTGAAGTTATTCCTTTTATGGGGGTTACCCTAATTGCGAAGGATTCTTTATACCCTTCAAGGGTCAGAGATACCATCTAAATGAATAGTGTCAAGGTCATCAACCAAGGAACCTAGAGGAGTTGTATAACTTTAAGTATGCATCAACTCAGATTTTCATTAAGCAATGTTTTAGATTGTTGGAGATGAGGTGAAGCATACTTTAAAGCCCTTCGTTTTATCTAGTTTAAATCCACAATTGTGTCATACTCATATGTTGTTTGCTACATAATTTCATTAGGAATGAAATGTCTTCCAATCCAATGGAGGATCATGTGGAGGATGAGGAGGAATGCAATGTCCATGCAGGCGAAGATGTCAAAATGACTGTTGGGAGCAGTGAACCGTAGTCTACTTAGAGATAGGAGCTAGCTAACCAAATGTTTACTGATTAGAGTGCAAGTAGACTAGGGCATAATTGACATTGCACAATTGGACATTAGGGAAATTTGTTGTAATGCTTTACCATATAACTTGATCAGATTGGAAAATATTTCATCTTGTATTGGATCAATCAAATATTTCATACGTATTATTGTTGTTTATTTGTATAATTTGAACTATTTATATGAGTTTAATGTGCATACTTCTTGTTAAAGCTGGACTACATTCTATGTATGTTGCCCATATTGTTATTGTTCATAGAAATTTGCTTTATTGACTCTTTATATGCTCTTTTTCCATGATGTAATGAAGGAGTGAAGAGTATAGAAGAAGTTCAATCTTCACAATAGGATGGTAAGTCTACCAAACAGGTGAAGAGGAAGTGGAAATATTTTGAGGACTGTGTGCTAGTACAATGCATGGTTGAACTACGTGCTAAAGGAACCTACGATGCTAACACAAGATTTAAAAGTAGATATCTTCCTAAGGTAGAGAAAATGCTTGACGAAAAGATTCTAAGCAATGGGATGAAGGCAAAGCTGAACATAGAGCCACGCATTCGAACACTAAAGAAGGGTTGAAGTATAGTGTATGACATGGTCTATGGTAAGCATATAAGTAACTTTAGATGGGATTCGACAAGGAATACGATCACAGTAGAGAAGAGTGTGTGGAAGGCTCATATATAGGTATGAGTCGTGAATTACATCTTTTTCTTTATCATATGCTTCATATATGTTGAATACAATTTTTTTGTAACCATTTTTTATCCATTCTTTGTAGATTCATGAGGATGATGCCCATTTAGGAGCAAAAGCTTTCCTTTTCTTTATGAACTACCTATAGTTTATGCAAAGGATCATGCTACTAGACAAGATGCACAAATAGCTAACAATGTACTGGAGGAACTAGAGTAAGAGCAAGGGTAAGAGTAACAGCAAGTGGAAGACTCATTATAAGAAATGGAAGAAGAATTGTTAAATGAGAAGGAAGTAGAGGAAATATTGGTTTGTCAAAGTGCAATACAATTTGAGGGAAAGAGGAAGATAGGCATGATCGGTAGTAAAACAATATCTGAATTGACATCTACATATAGAGAAGTTCAAACACATTTGCAAGAAATGAAGTACATTATAGACAATGCTGTTGAGCGACTAACATCAAACAAGGTAAGGAAAAATTTACATGAGCTAACAATGCTCCTTTTAGGAATTGAATGTTTATCACTGATGGAGGTTTATCAAGCATTGGCTATGATATCTAGGGTCCTTGAAAATATTGTCATTTTGTATGAGCTAACAATGTTCCTTTTGGGAATTAAAGGTTTATCAAGCATTAGCCAAGATATCTAAGGTCCTTGAAAATGTTGTTGTGTTGCATGATCTTCTGCTCGAGCATTGTCTTCCTTTTGTTAGAGTGCTCTTGAACAAGTAATGACTGGAGTCATGTAACAAGTGGACCTTGTTTTGTGTTATAGTATAACTATTGTATTGCTAACATTTGCTTAGTTTTTTATGTTATGGGTTAATATGACTATATGGCATCTGCTTATAGGTAGTGCTCGTGTTTGGGCATAGTTACCATTGTATTAAGCTTTTCTCCACACTCTTTTGTTGCTTAGGTGTTTTGTATGAGTGAGAGTTAATTTAACCCCTAGTCAACTTGAGTAGGTTCATGTGTTTGGATTGTGTATTTGTGTTATTTGTATGGATAGGGTGATAATGAATTATATGTAGGCATTTGGTAACTCCAAGTTTTGTGTTAATGCTTTTGGGATGGTAAATATGCAGGTCTATGTGTAAATTGTTGTCCATCATGTATATGTATGTATGTGTGTGTATGTATGTGTGTGTATAAATCTGGTGATGAAGAAATCTTAATTCCTTGGTTTTGTTATCTAGGTTGAGTAAATCCTAGTTCCATTGCAAATAGAGTAAATATTGACAGTTAAAATTCCTTTTGGAGCTCATAATTTACTTTATGTCTATATGGAACTTTGAAACTGTAGGTATAAGGAGTAAAAGAGATTGACACTTTGTTTGGGAGGATGTGAAATGCTCTAGTGGAAATTTATGGTACATATTGAACAATAAATTTATATACTTGTAGAGAATGTATAGAAGCATTATCTTCTTGAGTTTCATTTGATTGATTCTCTAGAATTGTGTCCAACATCACATTTTATAGATGTTTCTTTCTGCAACTAATTTGCAAAGTCTTGGTTAGAACTATTGGTGTACCTAAGTAGGACTTTGCAACATAGACTTTAATCTTAGGAGAAGTACTTACATCCTACTCTGCATGACTATTTGCCCTTTGTTTAGACAATAGTTTATTCACTTTATGGGTGTTCTATGTTGGCATGGTTGAGAGCTAGTAGAGAGCTTACAAAGTAGCAGTAGCAACAATACTCCCATCAGATTATTGGGGTTAGCTATATGGATCTTCTTCCATCATTGAAATTCTATTTGGGGCTCATCAAGCAACCAACAAGAAGAATTTCAAAAAAAAAAAAAGGAAAAGGAATTGGTAGAGTACTTCCAAAAATGAATCATGTAGTTAAAGACCTCTCAGAAAGGAAATTTCTATTCATGTACAACTGGGTAGAGTAGCTTACAACAATTCATCAATTCTGAATCAAATTCAAGATTTTTCTTTTACTAGTTAGATTTATAGAAAGGGAGCTTGGCTAGAAATTGATGATGGAATATTTTTAGATATATGATGCTTTTATAAATCCTGATGGAGTGTAGAAAGTCTTAGATGCATCAAACCCCCAAAAAAAAAATTAGAATTCATTACTTTTGCAAAAAGTAGCTTTCTCATTTATTTGATCTTACTTTTGCATTTGTTACGGTATAGGTACTTACTTCCTAAAAGTAGATCTTAATCCTTTATTCCCTTGTTTATTGACTGTTGGGTTGTCAAAATGAATAATACTTTGTTATCTATTTGTATATTAGATAATAAAGTTTCATTGAAGAGTCTTGTCAAAATGAATGCTGAGAGGATAACACAACTAAAGCTTAAGGTAGAAAAGCTCCTTCAACACAACTACACATAACATTCAACTTAAATTCAAAACTATTCAATCTACACAACATAACCATTATCTTGATAATGCTATTCAAGTTCATGACATGTACATATTCTTCCTTCAAAGTTCTAGGATAGAGGAAGTGTACAACAAAGAATGATGTACACTATAGAAGAGCCATAAGCACGTATAATGTTGGTTAACACCTATATTGTATTTGGAACTTTCTTATGTATACTATTTTATTTGTAGAAATTCAAAATTCAAATGAGAGTTTTGTTTTGTTACTACAAGATGCTTTTGTGAAGAAGGGGCATAAGGTGCTATAAACTTTCATTTTGTTTGTTTCATTTGGTCATTCCAACTCTATATTGCTGTTACCAACAAAAAATCTAGAAGATTCGTCCATCCTGACCATTATTTCACAATTGAGAGACATTTCGAATAGAAAAGAAATAAAACAACACTCATCATATGGAAAAGAAAGCATAGACAATAGACTATCTTTTGTAAAGTCCTTCATCATGTTTAATCTAAAAAGTTGCAGTATTAACTAACCTATATTTACAAATTAGGATAACTGAAATTAAAAATAAAAGGGAAAAAATATATGGGTCTATTGTGGAAATATGAGGGCATTGCAATGTATACGCATAGAATAATGGTCTCATTGTTTTGAACTATACCAAAAGAAAAAAGAGAGAGAGAAAAGAAACAAATAGGACTCAACCGAATTAGTTGCATAGAAAATGAACAATATGGAACCACCAAAAGTTGTGAACTTCATTGTGATATCAACTACATAAGCAAGATGCATTGTGTTTCTAGGAATTATAGTACTACCTAATTTAAAATTTTCATAGCTTTTCATATGTTGACAAGTGTAGCTATAACCTGTTGGCACATGGAACAAAAAGTCATGTCTATGTTATGAAATTTCCATATATTACATCATAATTAAATCCATAGTACTGATTAAATAATTCTTTAACCAAGTTAGAGTTGCAACTACACATCTCAACCATACAATTAATAGCTACATATCCTCCTTCCTATTAACCAAGAAGCACAACTATTAAGGGCAACATCACCTCAGACATTGAAATTGAGGTCTGTAGTTGATTCTCCATCTATGTGCAATGTATAATATAATCATTACAACAATAGTTAACATCATGACAATAAAAACCTAAAGGAAACCTCTCTCATTTTCATGACACTAGCAATTCTTGCTCTTATTTGTCTATCCTTTCCTTATGCCTATTGTTAATAGTCTCTATTTCATGCTTTAGCCTCTCAATCCAAGTTAACACTTTTCTTATAAACTCCAAGGCATAATGATAAGTGGGTAGATCTACACATATGAATTAATCCCTTAGACTGATCACAAAAAGCCGAGCTAGAGGACTTCAAAGGCTCATATGGAAAATACTAGCTTTAAGTCATAGCCGAGATGAAGATTCCTATCCCGATCCAACCTCTAGCCAACCTATCTGTTAGATCCTCACATGTGTCCAACATAATCCTACTTAGTTGCAAAGTCCTAACTCAAAAGGTAAACCGGAGAGGACTAACCGAGCTGAGCACTCTAACCAACTACTGGTATGTGACTTCAATCAATTGACTTCCTAACTAAATTGATTGGCTCCCAACTTGATCCAGATTAGGTCAGCCCTTGACTACTAGTATTTCCTGTTTTTGCCTATGTTGTATCATACTCCTAACATACAGCCATCAAGCAACACATGCCTTCTAACACAACGTTCTAAAATGATTTTTTCTTTTCCATACTAGATATTCTTTATCATTTTTACCCCTTTTTGGTATGATTCATATAACATAATTGTAAAATACCCTTTTGTATTTTCATACATGTAAAATAACCCTAGTGGCCAAGTATATAAACCCCCACTTTCCTTGTACGTAGACATCTAGCTTTTGAATACAAAATTACTCACTTTGAGTAACTTTGGTGTTCTCGTTATCATTTAACTCTTATCTATTCACTTTAGCGAGTAGTGGCAAATAGCCCTTCAATTCAAATCGGTATGTCATATCCAGCAGATTGTAAGTCGAAGAGGATTGAGTGGTGAGTTATATCCATTTGGTTGCTACCTAGAATTTGCTAGTTTCTTTTCTGTTTTCCTTTTCAATTCATTCATTGTGGTGCTTCTCCGTATGTCCGACTTTAGAGATGTATTAGCTTCCCTAGTATCATAGCATGGTTCCGTGAGGAAATGTGTGAGGTTGCAATAAATTTTTGGCTTACCTTATTGTTAGTAGTTGATGTGTTCCTTTTGTAGCTACTATAGTGTACTTGTGTGTTTATAAGTGTGGTTTCATTGATACTTTGGTCTTACTCTATTTTTCATTGTGAAAATAGAGTAGGTTTATCTCTATTTTGTTTAAGTAACTTTGGGTACTACAGTTGTTAATAGTTTGTTAATCCATTCGAAAAGTATTATACTATGTTAGAATCGAGTATTCAAGGTGTCATTGTAGACCAGAGCAGTGGTGCTTAACTTGGTCATGGTTATAATGGTAGTAACACTCTGGGGTCCGTTGATGACAAACTTAACAGACTCATAAGCTTTATTGAGAGTCTAGTCACCATAATACAAGTCAATAGGCAACAACCCCAAAGTGTACAGCAAAAAAACCCCCTAGATGGTGCCTTTGAGAGACACTATAGCCAAGTTAATCAAACCAATCACCTAATTCGACCTCTTCGAGTTGGAGGAGCTACTAGACGAAGACTAGAGTTAGAGGAGATTATAGAGGATGATGAGGAGCTGGATGTTGAAGGATATGTTAAGGAAGAGGAAGTTGATTATTACCCAACATAGGGACAAGAATGCCGAGTCCCTTGAGAGTTATACAATGTCAAGGTTCAAATTCCGCCCTTCAGTGGAAATGGAGATGCTGATGAATACTTGGAGTGGGAAGAAAAGGTAGAGAAGGTGTTTGAATGTTATGGGTATATGGATACCGTCAAGGTCTAACTTATTGTACTTGAATTTACTGGGTATGCAATAATGTGGTAGAAAAATTTAAATGTAGCAAGAGCAAGGGATGGAAGATGAGGTGTTAAAACCTGGGACAAGATGAAAAGGTTGTTGAGGGGTAGATTTATGCCCGAAATGTATCTCCAAGATACATTTGCCAAGTTGCAGGAGCTTCTCTAAGAAAGCCGATCTGTCAATGATTATGTTAGAGAATTTCAGATGCTTATGATCAAAGCCAACGTAGAAGAACTAGAGGCCTATACAGTATCAAGGTTCATTTCTGAGCTCATATATGAGATTCGCAATATCGAAGAAATATAGAGATTTTATACCTCAGACAAAGTGATCAAGATCGTGTAGAGAGTCGAGAAACAGAGGAGAAATGTGTCGAGACAACCTGAGTTGACATTCTCTGGAGCACCAGTACCGTGCTGACCTATTCAAGCCAAGCCAAGGAAGCCATACCGAGCCAAGGATAAAAGTGACAGACCTGATGACAACCGGGCTAGCCAGTAAGGCCAAGTTGGTTAGTTGAATTGATCCGAGGCTAGGTCGACCTCGAAGACATATGAGAAGGGACAAATGTTCGGATGAAAGATTAACGAGGTGAAATGCTTCAAGTGATTAGGCTTTGGACACATAGTTGCTAAGTGTCTGAACCAATGTGTCATGGTGCTTTGAGGAGATGTAGTGGATAGCATCAATAAGAGTGAAACCGAGGAAGAAGATGTTGGAAAGTCCGAGGTTGATGAGGAAGAGGAGACTTGTATGTATGCCGACTTGGGAGAAGTGATGACCCTAGTCTTAAAATGAGTATTGAGTTCATTGCTGAACTTTCAGGAGGACTAGAGGGAAAATCTATTCTATACCAAGTATACCAGCAAAGGCCAATTGTGCATAATCATAGTGGACGGAGGAAGTTGTATTAATGTGGTTGCACAATCCTTTGTATAGAGGTTAGGTCTGCCAAGCTCAAAGCACCCCTGACCTTATAAGTTGCATTGGCTTCATGATAAGGGTGCTTTACATGTGACTGAGCAAGTGGCCGTACCGTTTAGTGTTGGGAATGTGTATAGGGATGAAGTAGTATGTGACGTTGTCCCCATGAGAGTTTCACATCTGCTACTGGGACGACCTTGGTTATTCGACCGACGTATTACGTATGACAGATATAAGAATACCTATGCCTTTGTCAAGGAAGGAAGAAAGATTGTGTTATAACCCTTGACCCCATCACAAGTAAATGAAACCCATAACCAACTCACCCGAGCTAATAAGAAAAAAACCTTAATCATGAGCAGAAGAGAGCTCCAATCTGCTAAGAAGGCTAATGAACCTATGTTCTTATTGGTTAGATGATTGATGGAGACGAGGGAATTGCAGGAAGTCTGAAAAGAAATCTATCGCTTACTAAATGAGTTTTTCGACCTATTTCTGGAAAAACTGCTTAGAAGACTGCTACCAAACTAAGGCATTGAGCACTGTATTGATATACAACCAAGCGTCGCCCCACCTAACCAACCTACATATAAGATGAACCCTGAGTAGGTTGCTAAGTTGAAAATAAAAGTGGACAAACTCATTGAGTGAAGATATGTGAAGGAGAGCATGAGCCCTTGTGCTATACTAGCTTTGCTCATTTAGAAGAAAGATGGTTTATGGCGCATGTACATCAACAGCTGAGCGATTAACTGAATTACTGTCAGGTACAGATACTCGATACCGAGGCTCAATGACATGTTGGATGAGCTTCATGGTGCAAAGATATTTTCAAAGATAGATTTGTGGAGTAGCTACCACCAAATTCGTATGAAATAGGGCGATGAATGGAAGATTGCCTTAAGACTAAACACGGACTCTACGAATGGTTGGTTGTGCCATTCAAACTCACTAATGTGCCAAGCACATTCATGAGGTTAATGAACCATGTGATGCGCTCTCTTCTCAAAAGATACGTGATCATGTACTTTGATGACATATTAGTGTATAGTATTGACCTGAACAATCATATTTAACATTTTCGCGAAGTATTTGACATTCTATGAGCTAAGAAGTTATATGGGAATGTAAAGAAATGAATGTTCTACTAAATTTAGGTGATGTTCCTAGGGCTTGTAGTGTTAGGAGAAGGAATCTAAGTAAATGAGGGGAAGATCTGAGCTATTCTAAAATGGCGGGCACCGAAGAATGTCACTGAAGTACAAAGTTTTCATGGCCTAGCTTCTTTCTATAGGCGATTTATGCAGGACTTCAGCACAATAGCTACCCCATTGACTGAGTTGACAAAGAAGAATGAAGGGTTTAGGTGGAACGATCGAGTTAAGTAAAGCTTCAAGGAGATCAAGGAGAAGCTCACCTCGAAACCTATCCTTTCACTACTAGATTTTAACAAGCCCTGCAAATTAGAGGGCGATGCATTGGGAGTTGGAATTAGTGTTATCCTAATGCAAGAACGACGGCTCGTCGCTTACCATAGTAAGAAATTGAGTGGCCTAACCTTGAACTATTCAATGTACAAGAAGGAGTTATATTCCCTTTTTCGAGCTCTTACCATTTGGCAACACTACTTACTACCACAAGAGTTTGTTATTTACACTGACCACGAATCATTGAAGCATCTTGGGAGTCAGAACAAGCTTTCGAAGAGATAATGTAAGTGGTTAGAGTTCATAGAAGGTTTCTCGTACATCATTCGGCATAAGAAGGGAAGTATAAATATGGTCATTGTCACTCTATCATGACAGCAAACCCTGCTAACCACTTTGCAAACAAAAACTATTAGGATTCTCACTCATTACTAAGCCGTATGCTAATGATCCTCACTTCAGTTCCGCTGTTGAACAGTATCGTAAAGGACTAGTTATGGGAGGATATTATCTTAAGGATGGATATCTATTTAAGTAACATAAGCTATGTATTCCAAACTGCTCTACATGTGAACTGTTGGTCTAGGAAGCTTATAACGGTAGACTTTTAAGCCACTTTAGGGAGGTCAAGACAACCAATTTATTGAAAGAGAATTTTTACTAACCAGGTCTGACTAAGGATGTCTATAAAGTAGTTGGTCATTATGAAGTATGTAAGCGTATTAAGGGAAAGAGAGAACCCCATCGAGAGTACATGCTTCCACCAACGCCTACCTTACCATGGGCTAACCCCAGCAAAGACTTTGTCTTAGGATTACTTCAGACATTTAGAGGTAAAGATTCTATTTTTGTTATAGTAAACCGTTTCAGCAAAATAGCACACTTTATTCTGTACCATCGGATTAATAATGCTTTGTACATTACTGATTTGTTTTTGTAAGAGATTATCTGACTATACAAAGCATCAAAGACTATTGTCTCAAATTGAGATACAAAATTTTTGAGCTATTTTTAGAAGACTCTTTAGAGGAGACTTGAGACTAAATTAGATCTAAGCTTTAGTAGCAACCCTTTGATTAATGGTCAGATTGAAGTGGTAAACAGGATACTAGGCAATCTGCTCAAAGCTATTGTAGGGAAGAACTTAAGGGATTAGGATCTGTGCCTACCGGTCGTAGAGTTCGCATACAACATAACTATTCACAGCACTACAAGGAAGACCTCATTCGAGGTTGTCTATGGCCTTAACCTAACCATCCCCTTAGACATGATCAGCACCTTAACAGTAACTGAAGAGAGTTAATCCAGAGTCGATTGGGCTCGATAATTACATGAACCACACCAATCCGTAAGAAAGAAGATCACCAAATTCAATCACAGATAGCAAGAGATTGGTAGCTGAGGCCGTAAATTGTTTCATTCCAACCAGGAGACTTAGCATGAATTCACCTTAGTCGAGAGCGATTCCTAAAATTAAGACAAAGTAAACTATCTCCTTGAGCTAATGACCTACTTAAGGTCCTAAAGAAGATTAACCATAACACCTACCAGATCGAGTTGCCTGATGACTATGGTGTCTCATCTGCCTTCAATGTGTTTGATCTGATTCTCCATCAACCAACAGAAGACCCTGCGAGTTCCCTAGAAGAATGAGTAGAAACAGCTTTAAATTTGAGGACAAATCTTTCCGACCCTCAAGTAAATGATAAGAATCAACCCTTTAGACCAATCATAAGAAACCGAGGTAAAGGAATTCAAGGGCTCGCATCGAAAATACTAGCTTTAAACCATAGTTGAAACGAGGACTTCTATCCTAATTCGACCTTTAGCCGACCTGTCTGTCTAATCCTCATGTGTGTCCAACATGCTCTTGTCTGGTTGTGAAGTCCTAACCTAAAAGGTAACCTAAAGAGGATTAGCCAAGTCGAGCTCTCCAACCGACTACTGGTGCTTAACTCCAATTCAGCTGACTTCCTAACTAGACTAATTGGCTCCTGACTTAATCCAAATTAGGTCAACCCCTGACTACCAACATTTCCTATTTTGGCCTATGTTATATCATACTCCTTATGTACAATCATCAAGCGACACGTAACTTTTAACACAACTATCCAGAATAATTCTTTCCTTTCTGTATTGGATATTCTCTATTCTTTTTACCCCTTTTTAGTATAATTCATATAATGTAATTGTAAAATACCATTTTGTCTTTTCATATATATAAAATAATCTTAGTGGGCAAGTATATAAACTCCCACTTTTCTTGTACGCAGACATTCAGCTTTTGAGTACAGAATTACTCACTTTGAGTAGGCTTGGTGTTCTCATTATCATTCAACTCTTATCTATTCCTTTTAATAAGAAGTAGTGGCGAGTAACTCTTTAATTCGAACTGATGTGTCATATCTGGCAAATTGTAGGCCGAGTAGGATTGAGTGGTGAGTCATATTTATTCGGTAGCTACTCGGACTTTGCTAGTTTCTTTTTTGTTTTCCTTTTTGGTTCGTTCATTATGATGCTTCTTTGTATATCCGACCCTGAAGACATATCATCTACCCATTGGAAGAATTTGCATCCATCTCCCATTTACATGACATAGGAGCATAATGTTAAGCAAATTGATACAGCATGTCCATACAATCAATTTGAAGGGAAGTAGGAGCATACTTAAAATTTTAAACATCTGTGAAATCTTCTCCCAAATGATGTATGCTTCGAAGATGTTATGAGTATGGATTGTTCACCACAGTTACAACTTATATTTCTTGTACTGAAGTTCGAGGATGTGAATGATTTGGAACAACGCATTATAAAAAATATAGATTATGTAATTCACTGCTGCCATTCACTAACATGAATATGTTATATAAAATGTCATAGATTTGAAGGACAAACTATATATGGTTTTGGAACAATTTTGTTTAGTCAATTAAGTCTTACTCCTATCAAAACGTATGGTTAAATCTTAGACCTTTGCAGATGATGTTAACTAATTGACAACAGTTAAAGAAGCTATAAACATTTTTAAAAGAAAATAATAAATCTCAAAATAAGTTTTAACAAATTAAAGGAAATTAATTGTTATATTCATTTACAACTTTGAGAAAGTCTCATGCTTTTCTTTTCCAACTAGCAAAGGAGAGAAAATCAAACCCCTTCCATCCCAATATAAGATCGATATTCATATTTCTAACTTAACAAAAATGTTTAGTATTTAATTGATAAACTTGAAATGTTTTAACGCCTAACTATACATTTAACAAGGATTCAAACTCCATTCAACAGGGTTTTTAACTTTGATTGATAAAATGTAGAAACCTTTTACCCTAGGACTTTTCCCAAAAGCAGGTAGACAATTCAGCAAAATGACACGATGAAAGTCGGTAGGCATCCACTTTACACAAAATTTTTCTTCATTAACCCATTGTCTACTTTATACAAAATTCTTTTTGATTAACCTGTTAGCCGTTATCCTCGTTTGAGGATCTCCATCCCCTGTCCTACCATAGATCTTCGCAAAGGATCACTTCCAATTTTTTGTCACCCCAAATTGGATCTTATTGTCAGAAGACTTCTATTTATCCATTCAAACAATGGATAATAATTTCTTTCCCGTCAAAGCAATTTAGTTTTTGTCCTCATAATCCAGATAATCAAGTCAATATTTGTAATGAATCAAAGAAACTCCTCGCTGTCATATTTATGATACCACTTGACTTGAATTGCTCACATAATAATCCAATTACGATAGCAAAAAGAAATTTTCCTTCCAAATTTAATAAGAATCCTAGAAATGTCCACCAAAGAATAATGCATACCAGATGATTTATCTTTTTTATCATACTAGATTTATCTCAATAACTCCTTAGTTGTCAATTCATTGATGTAGATTGCTAACCCCCTTCTAATCATGAAAATGTATAACTACTAGTCAGTGGATACCACTACCACATGGAATAACGTATGAAATATTGCATTAGGTTTAGATGAAAGCAAAACAAATGATGAGAGGAAGATAATGTTTTTTGCAATTTGAAGAGGAAAAAAAGATGAAGGATTTGAAATTCATACCTTGAGGGATACTTGGTCGAGCCGTTCCTCACGTTGTTTTGATTCTTCTTGAAATTGTTATTAGGCTTTCGAATGTTAAAAAGCTGGGAACTGGGAGTTAGGGATTGATGTGCTGTTATGGAGAGGGAGTTACCGTAAATTCTTTTAATTTGGATTAGATTATTTTGATGAGTTTATTATTCTTTAAGTAGGGGTATTATTAGTATTTTACTAGTTATTTATGTGCTATCCTTTATTAAGTTTTATTAAGTTTTACGAAGGGAATAGTATAACTTTAATTTAGTTATGTTCAACTAAATATCGTAATAAAAATATACAACTCATTACACCCATATTCAATTTCTTGGTAATCACAATTTAATTCTCTTCTTATTTAATTCATGAACTGAACACATCAGGGATTTGAGTTAGTATTAGCCAAATTATTAAAAAAAAAAAAAAGAGAGAGAGAGAGAGAAGGAAATTGGTGGGTTAGGTTATAACTACTGCTTAAGTGATAGGGTTTGGAATTACTGAGTGAAAAGGGAGAATCGAATCGGGCGTTGAAATTGTGAAGTGGGTATTCGAATTCAGTTGTGAGTCCTTCGTGTTGTCACAACAGTGGTTGTGCTGGGTCCGTGTTTGGATAGGACACAACCAGGTTGTGTTTATTCATCAGAAGGGGATTCTACTGTTGTGTGCCAGTCTTGGTTGGGTCTTGTAGTTGTACTAGAATGGAGACTCGAGCGTGCGACTGTGACAGTAGTGGTTAGTGCATGAGTGGGTCTGTGAGTTTCGATGTGGAGGTCACCGGAATTGAGTTGGTGGTGACTGCTATGTGTGCTACAGGGCGCTATGAGCAGGTGCAGTTGGTCTTACTGTATAGTTTGAGTGGACAAATTTGTGCGTGCAGCAAAGGGGATCGTGTACACTACTGTGTTCGCGCAAGCATTGAGTTGTGGGCAGCGATGTGTTAGAGTGTTTTGAGCGTGTTGTGTTTGAAGTGTGCTAGAGTGGTGGTGCTGTCATTTCGTACGGTCGTGAATCGTATGTTGGCTGTATTCATGTGTACGGGTTCTGCAGAATTGGTGAAGTTGTGCGACTGTAATAGCAAAGCTACCCAAAGTACGTGTCGTTCTTGCGTGCCGAGCTTGTGTGTGTAACGTGTTGGAGTAGCCCTACTGTTCTAGGGTGCAGCCGAGCTTCGTAGAGATTTTGCCATGGTATTGCATTGCCGTGCTGATCTTTTCCTTTCTCTGAGAAACTACCGAGCTGCTGAGATCCATGCTGCTGTATCCCCAAGTTTCCGAACCGTCCAAGTTGAACTTGGGGACGAGCTGTCTTTGATCCAAAGTGGAGGTCGATGAAGCTATCATCTGAACTAGCCGTCAGTATTTGCTGAACTACCAATACTTTGAGCTATTGCCAAGCTAAAATTAATTCAGCTATTCAACCATCCGAGTTGCTCTGAACTACCCATCGTCGAGTGCGCCCAGCTCAACTATCAGTGCAGTCCTCAAGAAATTTCCAAGCTTGTTGCGGTGAATTAATTGTCAAGTACACGTGCTGAACTGGTCCTTTATTTGTATGCTATTGTGTGTATACCGAACTATTGTTTACTCTTGGGTCGTGTCTAATTGTGAGTGCCAAATGTCCGAGCTTATTGTGTGGTGTTCGGTGAAGCAAATACGAAGGTGGGTGCTTGGTGTTCCTTTCATTTTGATGTGTGAAATCCGCAAGTGGTAAAGTGAAAATCGGTCTAACCCACAGGGACTAAAAATTACCCTGCCTTACTTTTCTCTTGACCTTGAAATTTTGAAAAAATAATCCAACATGGCTTATGGTGAACAATATGGTTATGGTTACGACTATGACTATGAAGACATAAGGTGAAGAATACCTATATTCCATGGTTATGGATCTCTAGACAAATATTTGGATTGAGAGCTGTGAGTTAACAAAGTTTTTGAAGACTATCCATTGTATTAAATGTGAGGAGGAATATAACATTGATGAGCAACTTCAAAGCTTTGCTAGAACTTAGTGGAAGAATGTGATGAGCCAAAAGATTCTTAGTAAGGGAAGTACTACATGGAGCTTAATGAGAATTGCAATGAGAAGAAAATTTATACCTCCACAACACCAAGATGAGTTGTACAAAGATTATCAACCTTGAGGCAAGAATGTATGAGTTTTGGAGAGTATGTCATGGAATATAGGACGCTTTTAAGGCAAAGTAGATTGTATGAGTCTCGATCAACATCAATATCCTGCTTTGTAAGAGGATCAACTTCAATATCCCAATTTGTAAGAAGCTTGAATCTTGAGATTGCTAGATGCATTGATCCTCGTAGAGTTGAAAGTCTGATTGAAGCTATCCAGCTAGCCTTAAGGAACGAATCCTCTCCTGCAATCAAGAATTTGATTCTTTCTCATATGATAGATCAATTGAGGACTTAACTTTGAGAACTACAGGATGAAATAAGACAGCAAAGGACTACTAAATCTTAGGATGTTCCAGAGGAAGAATCAAGGGATAAATAAGAGGAGGTTAAAGAGATGAAGGACATCGATGAGGATGACCATAGGGAGTATGATGATGAGAATGTTGTTTTATGCACCATGATATCTAAAGAAGGCCAAGTTGAATTGTAGCTAAAGACCCATGTTCTAGATGTAGTGCCATTACTTACCATATATGCTCTAAATGATGACTACGGGTACTACTATATTTACCTTCTACATATCGAGCTCTTTTGTCTTGATCCTATGATGAGCTTATTAAGACTTGATATGAGTTATAGTAGAATTGTGCTAATAAGCTATATAGGTTATTGGTTAGTGTTACTAATGTTATGGTGATGGATATATGTATTAGGGATGTAATGTGCTTGCACTTGGTACTCTTATATTGGAATAGATTGAGATATGTAGATGAAAAGAAGAGAAGCTGAGTTACGAGGAAGTAGAGGGCATGCTAGTCACAAAAAATAAAGAGATTTTAGGCTCCAAATTGGTAGAGCATGAAGTGCTAGAAATGCTTGAGGTTGAAAAGTAATTTGAGGTCTTACTTACACAAGATCCGTGAACTCATGATATTTTATATAACCTTGAGATCGTATTATTTCCTTTGTTTGATAGTTGTAGGAACTATGAAGGTATGGATGATTAGATTCATGATGAATGGAAAGAAGCATCCATAATGAAGAGTTTGATTGATCGAACTCATGATAAATGGAAAGAGCATTGGCCAATGATCTTTATTACTTTAAAGTACTTATATTTTATTTTTACAAGTTAGTGTTTGATCCAGGTGGAGTTTGGAATAACCCATTGCTAAGTTTTAGGTTGAAACTCCTTTAAGGGAGAGGGGATGATAGGTTACAAGGTAACAGACTAACATGTTGTTAAGTTTTGAGCTATAGTGAAATCCTTATGTGTTCTCTATGTGCCGAAGACCTATTTGTGAGCTCTTCATGTATTGTAGACTATGAGCTATTCAAATGATGAAGACCTATACATGAGCTCTTACAAAGACTTGCTAGAGAGCTCTCCATGTAATGATATGATGATCAGCTCTTATGAAGACCTCCTAAAGAGCTTTAGGTGTAAGGACCTCTTGAAGCACTTTATTTAGGAAAAACTATCAAGGACAAACAAGTCAAATCAATTAGGTTAGAACAAGAAGGTCAGCTAATTAGGTCGATTAAATTGGGTCGAGAGGTCGGCACAAAGAGGTCAGTTAAAGTTATAAGTTAACCTAAAACTAGTCATCAAAGACCCAACAACTTATTAGCTTATCTCAATAGCTCATCACTTGAATAATTTATTTAAATACATATTTTTATCTACGTTATTTCAACTTCTTATTTCTTGTATTGTTCCCAAATTGCCCTTATATTTATTTCTTATTTGCATGATAATATCAGGCAAATGCACCTATCAGTTTTAATATAGCGGATGTGAGTCCGAGTTGATTCCTTAGAGACTTCGAGTACTAATATTAACTTTAGTTTTATTATCTAACCGGAAAATTATGATGAGTTGAATGAATTAAAAATAATGGAATTAATAAACTAAACTAATTATGGGACATGATTAAGCAATTTAAAAATCAATAAAACTAAGAACGACTTTAAGTATACAATAACGTATTTAGGAATTATTTCCCCTAGTGTTTAACATGTGACTGCTTAAAATATACTCAATTCAATTTCTATTATTCTTGACCGGAGGAATTCACAATTAAAGTTAATACCTTTCTCAAGCATATTAACCCTAATCCTAAATTATTTACCGGAATCTCTTCACTTAGTAATATAACTTAGAATTGCATTAATGTATAATGAATTCCCATGCAAATAATTAACTTTCCAGAAAAAACATGTATCTTATCTCTAAGTATACATGTAATTCTCTCCAATTATGTAAAGATCTAATTATACATGTAATTTCTCAATCAACATGCATAATATTATATATTGATATTCTAGAAATATCAATTAACAATTAAACAACATAATTGAATCAAGTAAAGATAGAAACTTTATTGGGAATTCTAAATCAACCTAAGAGTCACATGAAACCTTAGGTTCCATAATCCTAAATACACGAATTCTAAGCTATCATAATGAAACTAAAAATGAGTTCCATTAAAAACATAAAATAAAACATGAAAAACCCCTTTGATTGATGAAAAATCTCTCCAATCTTGAAGTTGGTGTTGCTCTTGCCTTTTTCTTCTCCTTCTCCTCAAGTCTCTTCTCTTCTCCAATGTCTCATGTCTCTTGTGAAAACCTAATATGTCTTTTTATACTGTATTATAAGGTTTTCGTTTTCTTTACCAGACACGACCTAGGACATGACCGTGTCCCCAGGTCATGTAACTTTCTAACCCTAGCAAATTTCCCTGCATGGACATAGCTTGGGGACATGGTCATGTCCTAAACTGTGTAACTTCAAAACTTCATAACTTCTTCATTTGAACTCCGAATTGAGTGAAACTTGATTTGTTTTCTTCGTTTTCGATCCAAGAATGCGTTCAAACCTTGAAATCAAAATTTTACTCAATTAAGTATCAATTTATTTAAAGAAAACCAAAACTGTAAGGAAAATACTATAAAATCACCATGTGAAATATGTTTAAAATCAGAGTTATCAAATTTCCCCACACTTGAGCATTTGCTTGTCCTCAAGCAAATAAATCAAAACAAAACTTTTGGGAAAAGAAACGCTAAACAAAATTTATCACTATTTAGGAAACCGGTGAACGAATACACTTGACCAATAGAAAAGTAAGAAAATCATTCTCAACTAACTTGCAATAATAAAGTCAACCAATTTCATCTGACTATATTCGAATGCTCCAACAATACTTAATACTAGAGTTCACTAGTTAATTTATGAAAATCAAAATTTACCCAAGTCATTTAACCAAGGATTCTTAAACTAAAAATAGATTTAACATCTCACCAACCGAGAAAGAGTCATAAAAATTTTGTCCATTTGACTAAAGTGTATATAATTTTCTCTTCCATCTCACCAAGCACCATAATCTAAAACACATTTCACATTCACTCATCCTCTGATCATCCCCCTAATTCATGCTTTTGTTGAGAGGTCTTTTAAATTTACTTTATTTAAGCACAATTGTGTTGGTAGAGGGAAAGAATCTCGCTCTTCTGAAGGACCAAGACCGATCCATACCAACTTATTCCTTATATTGATAGTGAGAAAGAACCTTGCTCTTCTGAAGGACCAAGGCCGATCCATATCATTTTTTTTTTCATTAGAATTGGCATTGGGACTCAATCTCGCCCTTTTGACGGACTAAGATGAATCCTTACCAATTTTTTTCTACTCATACACTTGTTATTACTTTTAACTTCCATTCATTGTGATTTTGTCAAGGGTTTCTCAAAAGAAGAATTTTATTTGTTTGTTTACTAAAAATTATAGGACTCTTAAAAATTTCTAAGAGAAAGGTATACATAAAAGTAAATTTTAAAAATAATCATGACTAACTCTCAACTAGTGATGTTGCTCCAATCTCAAGTCTTAAAGTCCTATGCTAAATAACCCGTAACTTTGCCTTCCAAAAATTTTGACTAATCAATTCTAGTAAAGTATAATAAGATCAATAATGATCAAGATGACACAGTTGATTTAACTCAACACTTGTTAATCACCTATTGCAAGTTAACTTAAAAATTAATTGGGTCAAATGTGAATAATTGGTATCCAAAACAATAACAAATTCATATATATCCCTTCTCCACACTTAATAACATACAGTGTCCTCAATGTACGGCTAAGAAAGCATGGCAGCAAGAAATGAAACAAGAAAAATTAGCATAGGGAAAAAAGGAAATATATGTACTGAAAAAGAAACTAATACTTCCCTACCAATCGAAAATAAGGTGAAGAAGTTCAAAACGAAGAAGTATCATCATTACATGTTTGATTGCACATGCTTTGGCCAACTAAAAAATAACGAAAACAAAATGAACTAAGAAGAGAGATCGGAATCCGTCACTCCATCATCCTCATCAAATGGTACCTCCGCCATGGTTTCATCATCGTCTTCTTCACTTCCCTCAACATCCTCTTCACTACCTCCAGCTACCTCTTCCTCACTATGAAAGAATAAAAACGAAGTAAACTCTTAGACAGAATGCATGTACCAATTCCCAAAAGTCCTAAACATCGGGTAGCTAATCATGCTTAAACAATGAGGAAGATAAAGCATAAACAATGAGGAAAACTTACTTGGATCAGGAACGTGAGGAAAAGATGGAGAGAAGAGGAAATGTGAAAGGAATATGTGTTGATGTTTGTAAGTGTTTGAGAAAGTATGTATGTGTTTTAATAAATTGTGCAAGGCGTGTGCTGAAGTGTTTGAGAGAGTATGTATGTGTTTTAATAAATTGTGCAAGGTGTGTGCTGAATCGTATGGGTGCTGGGTAGACACGGGCTGGGACACGACCGTGTCCCATGCCGGTGTAACTCTCAGATGGTGGAGCCTCACCTGGGTGGACACGGGCTGGGACACGACCGTGTCCCACGTCCATATAACTCTCTATGTTCGATCGTAAAATCTGGACACATAAGGGCTGGGACACAACCGTGTCCCACGCCAGTATAACTCTCTATTCGCGCGGCATATGGCTGGGCAGACACGAGCTAGGACACGACCATGTCCCACGCCCGTGTAACTTACTGTTGTCGGGTGGGAATATTGGGCGCACATGGGCTGGGACACGACCGTATCCTGCGCCCGTGTAACTTTCTGTGATCGGCGCATTGAAGGGGCCTGGATGGACATGGGCTGGGATACGGCCGTATCCCATGCCCGTGTAACTTTTTGTTCTATTTTTTTTTTTTTAAGCTTAAATTCATGAATTTAAAAATAAAAGAAACTTAAAGAAATAAAAGTACTTAAACTAGAAAAATAAGACAAAGAAAACTAAAGAGAAAAAAGTGAAAATAAAAAGAAAAGCATATGACTAAAATTGAAACAAATAAAAGAAGCAAAGCAAAGTTAGATAAAAAAATAAAATAAAATGGAATAAACTTAAAGAACTACAGTATAAGCAAAGTTAAATATGGGTTGTCTCCCAAGAAGCGCTATAGTTAACGTCGACAGCTCGACGGGATACGCCTTGTAATTCATGATTCATCATCCAGGTGGAGATAAGACTTCTCCTATATCTCGTTTTCGAACCCTCTATACGAGTGTAAATTTATCCTTCGACCTTCGACCATCGACCTTGCTAATTCCATTTCATTGGTGCATAACTTCCATATTTTCTCTTCTTATCATGCCACTTATCAAATTCATGTAGCCTAAACTTTTTCATTTTGTCCGCTTTTAGTTTAGATCCGGTTGTCATTGGGAGTTTTGAACTTTTCACCGCAAAGACATGTTCTAAATGATTTCTTAACAATTTTGGTTCCAAAATTGGTGGCTTCTCGTTGAAGGATCTTAACCTAGGATCCTTTGGCTTGTGGAGTGGATCAATCCCCTTCTTGTCCCTAATGGATTCATAAACTTCTATTTAATTTGCCACTTCTACACAATTGGGGTTGGTCACTAGATTTTCATCTCCCTTTTGTAAGCAATAGCTTGAGGAGTCATTGGCAAGCGTTTCCTACAGACATCTAGATATAACAACATTAGTGGCATTAACATGGTGACATGTATCTTCTGAGTCAAGAAATTTGTTTGTTGCCTCTGGAGTTTTAAAAACTATTTCATTATCCTCAACCCGTAATATCAACTTATGCTCACTAACATCAAAAACAGCTCTAGCAGTGGCTAGGAAAGGTCGACCTAAAACGATTGGCACCTCAATATCTTCAATTATATCAAGTATAACAAAATCCACAGGAAAGATGAATTTGTCTATTTGTACTAAAACATCCTCTATGATGCCTTTAGGGTATGTAATGGACCTATCAACTAATTGAAGGCTCATGCGCGTTAATTTAGGTTCTCCTAACCTTAGCTTTTTGAACAATTTATACAGCATCAAATTTATACTAGCTCCTAAGTCTGCCAAAGCATTATCTACTAACAAATTGCTAAGCATACAAGGAATAGTGAAACTCCCTAAATCTTTTAATTTTTATGGCAACCATTTATGGAGAAGTGCCGAGCATTCCTCATTCAATGTGACGGATGTAAGCTCCTCTAACTTCCTCTTGTTCAATAGAATATCTTTTAGAAATTTCGCATACTTTGGCATTTGCAAGATGACATCAACAAGAGGTAAGTTAATGTGTAATTGTTTGAACACGTCAAGCAATTTACCGAATTCCTTATTATGATCGGTGTAACTTTGCTTAAGGCGCTGAAGGTAAGGGATAGGAGGCTTATACTCCTTCACTTTCGGTGATTCCATACTTTCTTTTGATTTTAGTGGCTTTGCATCTTCCTTACGGTTGACTTGCACTGCTTTCTCAACTACTTCTTCACCATCCTTCTTCTTCACTTGCAGTTTTCTACCACTACTCAAGGTCACTACATTAACATGTTCCCTAGGATTGACCTCGGTATTCCCTGTGAGTATCCCTTGTTGCCTCTCAGAGATTATTTTTGCAAGTTGATCAATTTGGTTCTCAAGGTTGCGATTGGAAGCCTCTTGATTCCTCAACGATGATTTAATGTTGGATAAGCGAGCCTCATTGCCTTGAATATATTTTATGAGAACTTCTTCTACACTGGACTTCTTTTCTTGAGGAAGAAGAGGTGGGAATGGTCTTTGAAATCTAAGTGGGCCAAAGTTAGTCTTCTGCTGGCCTTGGTTTTGATTTCCCCATGAGAAATTGGGGTAATTCCTCCAGCTTAGATTATAATTGTTGCTATAAGGGTTATTTTGTTGCTTGGGTGGATTTCCTAGATAATCTACCTGTTCCAGTTGTTCTTGTGCTCCATACCCCTGCATATCAAAGTTACTTACATCTGATTGCACTTGTTGAGGTCCAACAAAGAGTTCATCAATCTTCTTACTCAATAGGTCCACCTTGGCTGCTAGAGCAGTGGTCGAATCTACATCATAAATTCCCATAGCCTTTTGCTTGGCTTTAGTGCTTTCTCACTGATAATTGTTCATCGCTATTCCTTCAATCAAGTTTTGTGCTTGTTCAGGTGTCTTTGTGTTCAAAGTATCTCCTGCGAATGCATCAATCATCTGTCTCGTAGATAAATTGAGACCATTATAGAAGGTCTAAATCTACATCCATAGTGGGAGGCCATGATGTGGGCACCTCCTGAGTAAGTCCTTAAACCGCTCCCAAGTGTCATTGTCACGAACTGAGGACGGCCTAGTCGTAACAGACGCCGTATACTGTATGAAGAGCCCCTGATTAGTTACCTTTCCAATCAAAAACTCTTCACACAATATACAAGGCTCTACAACTACTAGTTCCAAAGTACATCCAGATTCACATGATATCATCACACAACATATTTATATAAAAGTTAAGCTCAAAAGTTTATATTACACAGTATTTACGTATGTCTAAGTTCATAATAATAAGGTAAACATAAGTTAAACATAAGTACATGAGGAATAGTCTACATAAACTGTTTTCCTCTCATCACACAGAACACCTCGCTCTTGCCCAAGTCCCCAGGCTAACCTGTGGCATCCTTCGTCCTGTCTCTACAAATAGGCTATCCTGCAACAGAAGCCTAAAGGGGTGTAAGCCTAAGCTTAGTGAGCAAAACCCTCAGCCACACAACAAGCAAGTTATAAGTACATTATAGTCACCCATATGAATGAATGATCAAACAGAATGCCAAATAATACGCATACTTAACTAGTTCATATACGCAACTCGGATTTAACGCCCTCCGAAGTCAAGGTTGGAGTTTACACGACACCAATCAAATCCGGGTATTACACTAGAACTTACTTTACTACAGAACTCCATGTTCCGTACTTATATCAAATAACTCTTTTATTTTCAGAAAAACATAAGTTCTAGTATAATTATGAGTGGGCCCCCGCAGTCCACACTCACCCCTAAACAGAGGCCTCTAGACTCAACCCTTAGCCAGACGGTTGACGCCTCCAACGCCTAGTGTTCCCGCGAGCCAGGGTAAGGTCATTTTGTACGAGTGCACCGTACATAACCAAATAATTCAATAATATCAACCCCCGAATGGCCTCTCTTTACCTCCGTGTGATGTGACGGCCGGAATAGTATCCATGCTATGAATGTTAATGCATGTTCCAGTTTCTTTTTATAGCCGAGTATAATTTAGTTCAAATTATGCTGTGACCATCCACTAATACACACAATCATTTTCTATACTACCATGCAACAAATAAGGCATTCACTGCATTTAAGGTAAATTCACAACTCAACATACAATTACATATACAAGCATTTCCCGAACCCCATACAGTAGTAAATACTCACTCGGCCATAGCGGTTCGCCCTAATCGTAGTAATCTATCAGGAGGTCCTCGCTCACCTCAGAGTCACCTGATCATTATGTGATAACAATGTTAATAAGTGTTTGAATTAACTATTAATTCTAAACAGCTAATTACCTAGTTCTACTCAAATCGCTATCAACTTTTACCCGATAAGACTTTAATTTCAATCGTATGTAACTTTTCCATTTTATTTTTGGTATTTATGAATTTATAATCGTTTTTCATCGTTTCTGAACATATTTTCACATGGTAATATCTGTTTTGCATATTAAGACATCTATTTTTCGTTATGAGCTAAATTTATAGAAATTTTTAGTTATGAACACCTAAGTACTTTTATTACTTTTGTTTATATCTTTTATTCCTTAAATTCTTCTAATGAAAGAATTTTACTTTGCTATTACTAATTCATGTACTGAATTAGGTATAGTCTAATTTAGAAGGTGTATTAGGTTTTACGAATTTAGTTACCTAATTACCTACACTTTTCTTAGTTTTCTTATTTTCTAAACTTATGCTTATGTCATTGCTTACATCATCACTTGCTTATGTCATGGCTTATGTCATCACGGGCTTATGTCATCACGTGCTTATGTCATCACTTACCTCATCATATGCTTACATAAGCCTTTCATCATGCTTATGTCATATGCATATGTATTATGTACATATTATCTCTTTCTCTTATACTTATGTACATATACTTTATACATACTTATACTCATACCTATACTTAGATTTATACCGTATTTATACATGTATACATACCCGTATACCTATACAGTTGAATACGTATTTTATACTAAAAATCGTATGCCTAAGTTTTTCCTTAAGAAAAGCTTTCCAATTCCATATTTTTGTGTTCTTATGTACATATTTAGTGTAGTATAGGTATGTTTAGTAAGATTTGATCTTAAATTAGGTTATATACATGATAAATACTCATGTACAAAGGTCCTTATACTTATACTCTTTTGGTATTTCCTTATGTATACATACATAGAAGCATATCCTCATGTCTTTCTTTCTTCTCTTTCAAAATTCAAGTTTCTACACTTAAAGAAGGAAACTTTGTTTCCTCTTCTTCGAGACAAGACTAACCACATAACTACTTATCTAATCTACCTAATTAACTAACTAATGACTAATAAAAAGGAAGATAAAGCAACTTAGAGACATACCTTTTATGATGTTGAAATGAAGGAGACAAAAGGGAAGAAATGAAAGGGAAAGAAGGGAGGGGAGTTCACAGCAATGAAAGAGGGATTTTGTTTTGTTTCTTTTGTTTGTTTCTCTTAATGGAAGACAATATGTGGTGGGGTTAAGGAGACAATTTGTGGACGGCAACAATGGAAACAAAGGAAGAAAGAAAAATCAAAAAGAAAAGAAAAGGAAGACATCATTACATAAGAGATATTTTCCTTATCTCTTAACTTTTGTTGACTTTTCAAAATGTTGACTTTAGTCAACATGTGTTGACTTGGTCAACATTTGAACTTTGGTCAACATGTATTATCCTTAAGTACGTGTAATTTTGTGCACATAATGTAGTAATTAAGAGAAATTAGGGAAGAAATGAAGGAAATGAGAAGAATTGAGTTATATGATGCATTGATGTGTGAATGTGGTTGATGAGATCTTACTTTAGGTCTTTAGAGTCCATATATCTCATTTGATAAATAACTTTAGATAACAAGTGTAAAAAGTGCTAATTTGAGTCTTAAAGTTCACTATATGTAACCTAATCTTCAACTATAACCCTAATCCTAAGTAAGACCATCTTAATCATATATTTAAGGGATAAATATAATCTATGACCCATTATCTTAGTTCCTAATGGATTACTTAAGAATTTGAATCATATAAGTAAGAATGAGGGTTATCTCTAACCTTTTACTAACGATTTTGCAAAATATAAGCATTATATTTTCAATTAGGGTTTTAGGGTATATCATGTTGGATTGGTGTACATATGTCCTTAATGGAATTATTTTTAAGGTTTTTATCACTTTCGAATGGAATCTTTAGCTTTTAGAAACATTTAGGGTAGAAAAATTCTTTACGCGATTGATTAATTCTTTTAGGGTTTTCACTTTAATTAGCCTTGTCGACTCCTAAATTGTCTACTATAGTTGTGTCTATTTCAAAAACTAGATCGAAACTTTCAGGGGTTTATAGTCATATAGAGTCTCTGCTTCTAATTGAGCAAAATAAGAAATATCATTCCAAAGTTTAGCGGTCTTCGCAGGTAGAAAATACTTCTCTAAAAATTTCTCTACCAATTCATTCCAAGTTGTGATTGAATTTCGTGGTAAGGAGTTCAACCACTGTTTTGCTCTACCCCTCAAGCAGAAAGGCAATAGCCGCAGTTAGATGGTATCATCCGTGGCTCCATTGATTTTAAATGTATCACAAATCTCTAGAAAGCTAGAGATGTGGGCATTAGGATCTTCATCTTAGAGACCGTCAAACTGAACATATTGTTGCACCATTTGTATAATGTTAGGTGCAATTTGAAAGTTGTTAGCCGTGACGGTTGGCTTTGCGATGCTAGAGTCAGCTCCAATAAGTGTAGGCCTTGAATAGTTGGACATGGTCCGAGCTTCATTACCATTGTTAGCCATGTGTGGTGGATCTTCTTGCTCAATGAATTGAGTGTTGGTCTCATTACCCTTTTTCTTAATCTCAACGATTGACTCGTCTTCAATGGTAGCCACAATTTGTCTAAGTCGTACTCTCAAATTTTGAAGAGCAGTTCTCTCAATTTCAAGATTAAGTTTTACCAAATCTTCTGGGTTGCTTCGAGTCATGCACTATAAGGGCAAGAAATACTGCAACTCTAACTAATAGAAATAAACAATGAAAACAAAAGAAAAAAAAGGTCAAAGTAATAAAGCAACTAGTGTTCTTAATATTGAAAATCCCCAGTAACGGCGCCAAAAACTTGATATCAAGCAAGTACACCTATCAGTTTTAATATAGCGGATGTGAGTCTGAGTTGATCCCTCAGAGACTTCGAGTACTAATATTAACCTTAGCTTTATTATCTAACCGGAAAATTATGATGAGTTGAATGAATTAAAAATAATGAAATTAACAAACTAAACTAATTATGGAACTTGATTAAGCAATTTAGAAATCAATAAAACTAAGAACGATTTCAAGTATGCAATAACATATTTAGGAATTATTTCCCCTAGTGTTTAACATGTGACCGCTTAAAATATACTCAATTCAATTTCTATTATTCTTAACCGGAGGAATTCACAATTAAAGTTAATACCTTTCTCAAGCATATTAACCCTAATCCTAAATTATTTACCGGAATCTCTTCACTTAGTAATATAACTTAGAATTGCATTAATGTATAATGAATTCCCACACAAATAATTAACTTTCCGAAAGAAACATGTATCTTATCTCTAAGTATACATGTAATTCTCTCTAATTATGTAAAGATCTAATTATATATGTAATTTCTCAATCAATATGCATAATATTATATATTAATATTCTAGAAATATCAATTGACAATTAAACAACATAATTGAATCAAGTAAAGATGGAAACTTTATTGAGAATTCTAAATCAACCCAAAAGTCACATGAAACTCTAGGTTCCATAATCCTAAATATACGAATTCTAAGTTATCATAATGAAACTCAAAACAAGTTCCATTAAAAAGATAAAATAAAACATGAAAAACCCCTTTGATTGATGAAAAATCTCTCCAATCTTGAAGTTGGTGTTGCTCTTGCCTTTTTCTTCTCCTTCTCCTCAAGTCTCTTCTCTTCTCCAATGTCTCATGTCTCTTGTGAAAACCTAATATGTCTTTTTATACTGTATTATAAGGTTTTCGTTTTCTTTACTAGACACGACCTGGGACATGACCGTGTCCCCAGGTCATGTAACTTTCTAACCCTAGCAAATTTCCCTACATGGACACAGCTTGGGGACATAGTCATGTCCTAGACTGTGTAACTTCAAAACTTTATAACTTCTTCATTTGAACTCCGAATTGAGTGAAACTTGATTTGTTTTCTTCGTTTTCGATCCAAGAATGCGTTCAAACCTTGAAATCAAAATTTTACTCAATTAAGTATCAATTTATTTAAAGAAAACCAAAACTTTAAGGAAAATACTATAAAATCACCATGTGAAATATGTTTAAAATCAGAGTGATCACATGGAATGCCATCAGGCATCCTTTAAGTCTTTTTATTTACAAATTTACCATTATGTATACATAGCACATTTGTGTAGGGTTTTAAACAGATTTTAGTGGATTAATGAAATTTATCCTTTGAGTTCTTCCTTATGAAGCTCTTCTTCTCCTTGCTCATAGCAACCCTTGAGTAAGGTTGTGTTGGAAAGCAACCCATAATTTTGGACTAGTGAGTTACACCTAGCAATATATTGTTTTGTGAGTACTTAAATCGTAAGTCACATCCATGAGTAGCTTACGAATCTTAACCTTTCCTTTTGATGTTTGTTCCATCCAAACCCATACTCATCCTTTCCTCAATAGCTTTCTTTGGGCGGACTCATCCATGTTACGATAATCCCTCCTCCAAGGCACATCATGATAGACTCATCATTACTCTTTTAATTTGGTTTATTATCTGTTGTACATTAAATCATTAAATTATCACTATTCACCATTATAAGTTGTTAAGAGAGATAATTTCATTTTTTTAACAAAAAATTTTTCACACCCCCTCCCCCTCCCCTTCCCCTCCCCTCTCCTCTCCCCCTTCTTGATATCTTATATGGGACCAAT
The DNA here is from genome assembly GCA_024138005.1 of Lumnitzera racemosa. Lineage (NCBI taxonomy): Eukaryota > Viridiplantae > Streptophyta > Magnoliopsida > Myrtales > Combretaceae > Lumnitzera > Lumnitzera racemosa. The sequence continues at coordinate 37,935,168 of JAMXBC010000012.1, read as the reverse complement.
AATTGGTATTAGAGCATCGCTCTAATATTTTCTAAAGTTCAAAATCATGGATGAACTAAGTGGTAGTTTAACAGTTTAACTTGGCAAAGCACCATTTTTTTATGGAACTAACGTTCCCTATTAGAAATTCAGGATGGAGACTTATATGAATGCATTAGATTATCAGGCTTGGCAAATTATTTCTATAAGAGATCTCAAAGTTCAAACCATCATTACATTAAGTGATGATATCACCAAAACAGAACTCAATTCAAAGGCTAAGAATTTATTGTTGAGTACCATTGCTCGTTCTGAATTTTATCTAATTGCTTCTTATGCTACAACTAAGGATATTTGGGATACTTTGGTGAAAACTTATGAAGGCACAGAAACAAGCAAAGATATAAGAATCAACTTTCTAGTTCAACAATATGAAACATTTTAAATTTTCCTCTGTGAAGAAATCAAAGATTCTTTCAGTAGATTTACTACTATAACTAATGAACTATCTTCTCTTGGCAAAATTATTAGTGATGCATATATGGTTCTTAAGATGCTAAGGGTTCTTTCCAAAATTTGGAATGCAAAGAAAATAGCCATAGAGGAAGCTTGTGATTTGAAGACATTAACACTGAGTCAATTACATAGCAAGCTCATGGCATATGAAACTAATTTTCTCAAATCAGAAGGCACTTTAAAAGATACAAGGAAGGGGATCATAGCTTTCAAAGCCAAAGAAACATATATTGATTCAGAAGGAGAAGACTTATCTAAAGAAGAAGATGAGGACGTGACCCTGCTAGCTAGAAAGCTCAATAAATAGCTCAAGAAAAAGGGTAAGAGAATGTTTACTAAAAGGTTTACTACTAATAAGAATCGGTCTATTGATCCAGGGAAATCAATCAAGAAAAGGAAGAGAAGGTCAAAAAGGAGATTATTTGCTATAAATGCAAGAAACATGGGCATATCAAATACGAATATCCTTTATTGATCAAGAAAATGGAGAAATTCAAGAAGACACATAAATCTCTAATGGTAACATGGAGTGATCTGGAGGATTTAGAAACTGAATCAGAAGGTTTAGAAGAATGCGAGGAAGCTAATTTATGTCTTATGGAACTTTATGAGGTGGATTCTAAAATTGATTCTGATTCTAATTCTAATCTAAATATAGCTAATGATATATGTATCAAAATTAACAAACTCCTTAAAGCCCTTTCTAAGTCAAGCAACAAAAAATCTAAGCTTGAATCTGCGGTCAAAACTTTGAAATCTAAGAAACATGTACTTAGTCAAGCTAATAAATTGCTAGTAGATGAAAATGATTTTCTGAAAAATGATTTCGAAGGTTTGCATACTGTTCATGAAGCTTTAGTTAACGAAAATCTAATTTTAAAAGAAATTAAGGATTTGAAAAACCGTATGGAAGATCAATCTAAGTCAATTAAGAATACCTTTCACAAGTTTGATGAAAGTAACAAAAAACTACAAATTTTCATTTCTAGCCAAAGGATGGATAATTCAAAATCTGGATTAGGTTTTGAATTTGTTTTGAATTTGGTGAAACATCTAAGACAAAGAAAGAAATAGGTTTTGTTAAATCAAAAGATGAAAAGCAAGAAATGATTAAAAGTAAGAAAAACAACAAAACGTTCGTACCCATCAGAAAGAACAACAGAAGGTTTTGACAAAACGACAAGAAGTATCCTTTCAAAGGGTATAACAGAAGGTTGAGCGGAGGGTAGTTTAGAAAAAATCCAAATCAAGGGAAAGTGGTAAGTAATAGGAATATTCAATAGAAATCTTATGCTTGTTTTCTTTGTAATAAAATAGGTCATACAGAGAAATACTTTTTTTTTTCAAAAATTAGAAGCTCAATAATAACCATGGTTCAATTCAAAACACTAGCTTAAATTCCTATGGACCCAAGCTTCGCTGGGTTCGTAAATAGATTTGATTATGCTTTAATACGTGCAAGACTTCAAAGAAAACATAAAAGGAACATAGTATCTTAATAGTGGATGTTCAAGAAACATAAACGGTGACGCTTCGTTGTTCACAAATCTAGAATGGAAAGAAGATAGTTATGTGAAATTTGGTGACAATGGTAGAAGTAAAATAATTGCGGTAGGCTCAATTGGTTTGGTACCTCATTTAATTGAAAATGTATTGCTAGTTAAAGGATTAAAACATAACTTATTATTATAAGTCAGTTGTGTGATAAAGGATACAGAATAGTTTTTGAACATGATAAATGTGTAAGGTTTAATTAAGATGGTTTAAAGCTGTTTGAAGGTTTCAGGAAAAAGAATGTTTATCTAATTAAACCATTTGAAGTATCATCTGAAAGTTGCTTTATTTCCATAAATGATAATGCTATACTCCGGTATAAAAGACTAGGACATATGAATTTTCATCAACCGGAGAATTTGTCCAAAAAGAATTTAGTCTTAGGTTTTCCTAAGGTACATGCTCATGAATATAAATCTTTTATATTTATATCAACATTTATTGTAATATTTACATTTATGTCAATATGTAGTGCAATCTTTTATACCTATACATATATATATATATTTAATCTCTTATTATCAATTTTATTATATTGTTGTCTTATGTATATTAGGAAACATAATATACTTTTTTGCCTCAAATCATCCTTTTCTTTATGTATTATCCATATGTAAGAAGATAATATACTCTTTATCTTGATCAATGATAAAATTCCTTCTTTATAGAAAGAGGGAAAAAAACCAAAAAAAAAAAAGGAACCTCTAGAGAAATATATGTTGTCTATGATGAGCACAAATACATGTTGTGTTCTTAAGAGATTTTTGTACATGATGCTTCTTTAATATAGGGATATAACCATGGTAAGTTCCAAACGGGTTTTATAAAATGCAAACTTATCTAGGTTCCTTAAAAGGGTTTCCATAACTTGTAAAAAACCCTATGGGGGGTTTATACACACACACACCTGTCATATTTCAATAACAAAGGATGCTTTATCATAGACTAAAACCTACTAAATATGTTCATCGACTTATGATATTTCATCCATCAAACAAACATATTCTCACTAGAGTTCAACCTTGAACTTTAGAGTTTATAAACTATATTCAATGTTTAGAAGCTAGTAGGCCCAAAAGTATGAAGTTTTTGTTTTTTTCATTTCATTACTACTAATACATTCCATGAAAATTAACTAAGTTGATCACTAGCATCTATAAAGTCTGACTCCCTAATGCACTTGAAAGGCTTTCACCCAAAAGCTTGAACCTACTTTAGACTTCTAATATGAGGATAAAACAAATTTATTCTCTCAACATATTGTTGAGTGAGAGTAGATATTAGCATAATACAAGCAAGTACATTTCTTAACCATTGAACATGTTATTATAACAGTTATATCAACTTTAACATTCCATTAACGAACATATGCAATTGAATGACGCCATCCTCATACATGCGACGTGCATCGATAGTGATGCGTCTTTGGGGTCAAATATGGAGAAACACCATAATGTAGCAATTAAAAAAGAAACAAAGAAAAGCTAACAAAGTGAAGCAACTACCAAATAGATACACTAATCGATCCTAGTCAGCCTACAATCTGTTGGATATAACTTATTGGTCCAAATTGAAGATTCATTTGCCACTACTCCTTATTAAAGGAAATAGATAAGAGTTGAAAGATAATGAGAATACTAGGGCTGCTCAAAAAAGTATTTGTACAAATTCAGATGTCGATCATTGATTGTTTGTGTAGAATTAAGTGGGAGGTTTATATACTTATCCACTACAGTTACTTTATACGTATGAAAAAACAAAAACGTATTCTTACAATTAGGTTATGCAATGCATACTAAAAAGGATAAAAGAAACAAAGAATATTCAATACGGAAGGTAAATAATCCATCTAGAATGTCATGCAAGAAGATATGTATCACTTGATGGCTAGGCATTAGAAATATGGTACAAAGAAGACAAGAAAAAGAATTTGTAGTCAAGGGTTGACCCGATTTAGATCAGGTTAAATCCCAGTCAGTGCCACTGTAAAGTAGTCAGCATAGGTTGGGATCGAACATCTGTTGCTGGTTTGGGAGCTTAGCTTGGATAGTCTTGGGGTTGTCTACTTGGAAAATTTTTTCACATTATAGCTGTTCAGCAAGTCTAGTGCACATAAAGGCTTAGCGGTCAAGTTGGTAGAAAAGGGAAACATAGAGGTTGAGATAGGAATTACTGTCTCTAATAAGGCTTTGAGTTAGTATTCTTCGAGGGAGTTCTTAGAGTCCTCTAACTTAGCTTCGTATGATTGGACTAGAAGGCTAATTCCTATCGTCTACCTAAGGGTTGAAAAGATGTTTCCTCAAATTTAAAGTGGTCTTTGGCTCTTCTTTTAGGATACTCGTAAGGCCCTCTATTGGTTGGTGAGGAATCAGGTTGGATAGATTAAAAGTGGGGGAGATACCATATTCATCAAGTAACTTAATCTAGTGGGTGTTATGATTGACCTTCGTTAAGATCTTGAATGGACCATTAGCTTAAGAAGATAGCCAGCTTTGTCTTAAATGCAAAAATAGTTCTCAATTGAGCTGTATCCATACTAAGTCTCCTGGTTGGAAAGAAACAGCCCGATGGCCTCGACTACCAATCTCTTGTTGTCTCTAATTGAACCTAATGATCTTCCTAGTTATAAACTGATGTAACTCTTACAATTCTTAATCTCGGTCAACTCTAGATTGACTCTCTTCAACAACTACAGGAGTGTCGATCATATCTAGGGAGTAGTTGGATTGAGGCCATAAACGACCTCGAATTGGGTCTTCCTAGTAGAATTGTGAACAATTTGGTTGTATTTGAATCCCATCATTAGTAGACATAAATTCTAGTCCCTTAAGTTCTTTCCCACAATAGCTTTGAGTAAGTTTCCTAAAGTCCTATTTACCACTTCAGTTTGTCCATTAATCTGAGGGTGGCTATTGGAGCTGCTTATATGTTTGGTTCCAAGTCTTCTCTATAGAGTCTTCTAGAAATAACTCAAGCATTTTATATCCCAATCTAAAATGATGGTTTTTGGCACTCCATGTAGTCAGCAACTTCCTGCAAAAATAGATCAGTAATATATAAAAACATCATTAGTTTGATAGCATGGAATGAAGTGTGCCATTTTGCTGAAACAATTCGTTGAAATAGTCCACCACAACAAATATAGAATCTTTCCCCTTGGAAGTCCAAGGCAGCCTTAGGACAAAGTCCATGCTGAGGTTAGCCTAAGGTAAGGTTGGCATCAATAAGGGCATGTATTCTCTATGGGGCTCTCTCTTCCCCTTAGCTCGCTTGCATACCTCACAATTACCAAATACCTTATGGACATCCTTGGCTAAACTAGGCTAATAAAAGTTTTCCTTCAACAAACTAGCCATCTTTGTCTCTTTAAAGTGACTAGATAATCTACCACCATGAGCTTCTTTAACCAACAGCTCACGCATGGAACAACTTAGAAAGGACAACCTTCTTTCCTTAAAGAGATAGCTATCCTTAACATAATATCCCCTAATAGCAACTCCATCTCTACATTGCTCTATGATAGGACTAAAATGAGGATATTGAGCATATTACCTAGTAATGAGCGAGAATCCTAATAATTTTGTCTACAAAGTAGTTAATAAGGTTTATCGTTATGATAAAACATCAACAACCACATTTGTGCTTCCCTTCTTGTGTCAAATTATGTATGAAAACCCTTCCATAAACTCCAACCACTTGGCTTGCCTCTTAAAGAGTTTGTTCTAACTCCCAAGATGCTTTAAGTACTCATGATCTGTATAAATAACAAACTCTCGTAGCAACAAATAGTGTTACTAAACAATAAGGGCTAAAAAAAAAAGAGTATAACTCTTTTTCACACACAGAATAGTTCAAGGTAGCATAACTAAGCTTCTTACTATAGTAGGTGATAGGTCGTCACTCCTGCATCAAGACTACATCAATTCTAACTTTTGATCCATCACTTTCCAATTTAAAGGGCTTGCCAAAGTTTAGTAGTGATAGGATAAGGGCAAAGGTAAGCTTCTCATTGATCTCCCTAAAGCTTTATTTAGCTCAGTTGTTCCATCTAAACCCATTACTCTTCTTTGTCAACCTGGTTAAAGGGGTGACTATGGTACTAAAGCTTTTAATGAATCGCCCATAGAAAGAAGTTAGGCTATGAAACTTCGAACTTTAGTGATATTTTTCGGTGTTGGCCATTCCAAGACTCCTTGGATCTTCTTCTCATCTGCTCAAATTTCTTCCCCCAACACTACAAACTTAAGAAAAATTGCTTCATCCTAATAGAATGTATATTTCTTCAAATCCCCATATAACTTCTTAATTCAAAAAATATCAAATAATACTCAGAGATGTTGAACATGGTTGTTTAGGTTGGCATTGTATACCAATATGTCATCGAGTACACAACCACACATCTTCCAATCAAATGGCGTATTACATGGTTCATTAATCTCATAAATGTGCTCGGTGCATTAGTAACTTTGAATGGCATAACCAACCATTCATAGAGACCATGCTTAATCTTGAAGGTAGTTTTCCACTCATCACTCGGTCTTATACGAATTTGGTGGTAGTCACTTCGTAGATTAATTTTTGAAAATATTTTGGTGCCATAGAGGTCATCTAACATATCATCAAGCTTCAGTATTGAATATTTGTACTTAACAATAATTTAGTTGATTGCCTAGCTGTCGATGCACATGCACCATGAATCATTCTTCTCTAAGACAAGTAGAGTTGGTACCGCATGAGGGTTCATGCTCTCCCTCACATATCCTTACTCTATGAGTTCATTCACCTATCTTTTCAACTTCGGCAGCTTGCTTAGGATTCATTCTTTATGCAGGTCAGTTCGATAGGGCAATGCTTGGTTGTAGATTAATATAGTGCTCTATGCTTCGAACTAGAGGTAGTCTTCTAAGCAATTCTTGAGGGAATAGGTTAGTAAACTCATCAATTAGCTTTTGGATTTCATTTAGAACATCTTTTTGGTCTCTTATCTCCAACAATCTTCTAATCAACAATAACATAGGCTCTTTGGCCTTCTCAGCAACTTGGGGCTCTCTTCAGCTCATCACTAAGGCCTTCTTTTTACTAGCTCGAGTGAGCTAATTATAGGTCTCATTTACTTAAGATGAGATCATGGGTTGTAACACAATCTTCTTTCCATCCTTAACAAAGGCATAGGTATTTTTATATTCGTCATGAGTAATACGTCAGTTGAAGAGCCAAGGTCATCTAAGCAACAGATGTTAAGCTCCCATGAGGACAGCATCACATACTACTTTGTCCCTATGCATGTTTCCAACACTGAATGGTATGGCTAATTATTCAGTCATGTGCAAAGAACCCTTATCATGAAGCCAATGTAACTTATAAGGCTAAGGATGCTTAGAGTCAGTAGTCTTAATTTCTACATGAAGGACTGTATGACGATGTTTGTGTAACTTTCTTTGTCCACAATGATTCTACATAATTAGCCTTCGATGGTACACTTTGTGTGGAATAAATTTTCCCTCCAGTCTTCCTTAGAGTTTGATAGGGAACTCAGTATTTATCTTAGGATTATGGTCATAACTTCTCCCTAGTCGATACAGACTTAAGTTTCCTCTTCCTCTTTGGCTTCGGCTTTTCTAACATCCTTTTCCTCCTCAGGCTCACTCTTATCGATACTATCTACTACATCTCCTTGGAGCACTGCAACATGTCGGTTTGAATTCTCAATAGCCATGTATCTAAAGCTTAAGCATTTAAAGTACTTTAACTTCTTGGTCTTTCGTTCGAAGGTTTATCTTCGCTCATATCTCCTCAAGTTTACTCTAGCCTTAACTCGGTTTGACTGGCTTACTCGGCCTTGTTAGCCTACTCAGCTATTGTTAGGTCGGTCATTCCTTTCCTCAACTCAATATAGCTTCCTTAACTTAGCTTAAATAAGTTGACGTGGAATTGGGGTTTGAGAAAATATTGGCTTAGGTTGGCTTAGAGAACTTCTTCTCTACTTTTCGACCCTCTACGTTATCTTAATCTCCTCTTTCAAGATATAAAACCTCCACACTTCCACAATGTTACAAATCTCATAGCTATGTCTAGAAATGAACCTCGATACAATGTGAGCCTCGGGTTCTTTCATGTTAGATCATAAGCATTTGGAACTCTCTTTCATAATCATCAACTGTTTGGCCTCATTGGCAAATTTTTTGCAACTTGCACAAATCTACCTCTCTCAACAACCTGTTCATCTCATCCTAAGTCCTTACTCCTTGTCTTTCATCCCTTTCTCTAGTTGCATTCAGATTTTTCCACTACATTGTGGCATACGCCATAAACTCCAGTATAGTGAGTTAGACCTTATTAGTGTTTGCATAACCATAACAGTTAAACACCATTTTGACCTTCTCTTCCCACTCTAAGTATTCATTTGCATCTTTACTTTCACTAAAGGATAGGATTTAGACCTTGACATTATCTAGTCTTTGAGGAGCTCGACATCCTAGCTCTTATGCTCAATAATGACTAGCTTCTTCTTCTTCCTTACCATACACCTCGGCATCAATTTCCTCATCATCTTCCTCAATCTCCTCCACCTCTAGTTTTCATCTACCAACTTAATTTGCAACTCCTCCAACTCGAGGGAATTGAACTGGGTAATTAACTTAGTTACCTTAGCGATAGCCTCTCTCTAAAACATTTTCAGGTGAGTTGTTCTATAGCATACCTTAAGGTTGTTACCTATTTGTTCGTATTGTAATGATCAAACTCTTAATAAGATTAGTGATTTTGTCTATTTTATCGTCAACTGATCTTAGGGTGTTGCGACCATTATGACTATAACTAAGTTAAGTGCTATTACTCTTATCACTAATAATACCTTAAGTACTTGAATTTGACATGATACAATATTTCTCAAATAGATTCATAACACACTATACAGAAAATACTACTATTGTATCACCCAAAACTTCAGTTAACATACTCTAATAACTTCAACACCCAATAATTACTCGAATAAGACAAAAATTGAGTTTACTCTGTTCTTATGGTTAAAAATAGAGAAAGAACAAAGTAGCAATGAAACCATACTTACTAACAAACAAATATTTACTATATAGTTCATAACACCAAACTTACTCTATATGAACACGTTGAAGTAGCTACGGAAGTAATATAGCAGCTAGAAATAGCAAACACAAATCAAAACTTCACTATAACTTTGCACACTCCCTCTCAGAATCGTGCTTTGATACTAGTGAAGTTGATGTGTTTCTAGGGTCAGACATACGGAGAAACATCCCGAGGAAGTGAACCAAAAAGAAATAAAGGAAAAGGTAGCAAAGCTTAGGCAGCTACTAACTGGATATACACCAATTGATCCTACTCAGTTTATAATCTGCTAGATATGACTCATCGATTCAAACTAAAGGATTACTCACCACTACTCTTTACTAAAGGGAATAGATAAGTGTTGAAAGATAATGAGAACACTAGAGTTGCTTAAAAAGGAACTTATATAAATTCAAATGTTGATCATTGATCATTTGCATACAATTAAGTGGGAGTTTATATACCTATCCATTCGAGTTACTTTATATGTATGAAAAGATAAAAGGGTATTGTTACAATTAGGTTATGCAATACATACTAAAAAGGATAAAAGAGACAAAGAATATTTAGTACAAAAAGTAAAGACTCATTCTAGAATGTCATGCCAAAAGATACATATCACTTGGTGGTTGAGTGTCAAAAATATGATACAAAAAAGATAAGAAAAGGAATTTGCAATTAGGGGCCGACCTAATCTAGATTAGGTTAGAGCCTAGTTAGTCCTATTGTAGAGTAGTTAGCTTGGGTTAGGGTTGGACATATGTTATTGGTTCGGGAGCTCAACTCGGATAGTCTTGGGGATTGTTTGCTCAAATATTCTGTCATAGTACAACTATTTAGTAGGTTTGGCACATGAGAAGGCTTGGTAATCAGGTTGGCAGAAAAGGGAAACATAGAGGCCGAGATAGGAATTTCCATCTCGGATAGGGATTTCCATCTCAAATAGGGCTTTGAGCTAATATTCTTCAAGTGAGTCCTTAGAGTCCTCTAATTAGGCTTTGTGTGATTGATCCAAGAGGTTAATTCCTATCAGATACTGATATCATAACCTAGCCTTACTCCTAGATATCAAGGCAATTGACATGGCAGGGCATCTGAATTACCTAATTCAAGAACCTATGAAAAAATTATTATTTTAATACTCGAGTTAAGCTATGCAAAGCCATATGGTTGGAAATCTGGATTATAAACTAAGTTCTTTATTTAAGAAAAACCTAAGTTTTTGAGTAAAAATTGACCAAATAGGTCGTTTTGTGTCATGCCTTGAAATGCATCAGTTAAACACTAACCAATACAACAACTACTTACAAGTTACTTATTAGGTTTACTTAGTTTGGTTTTACTTCACTTTTCTTCTAACTCTAAAGCTTGGTATTAGGTTCACTTAGGTGAACATCTTAGGAAAGGGGGTTAGTACCTAGTCATTCATCAAGTTAATTTAATTTTCATTTTCTTTTTTTTTTATACTCAACAATTAGCATACCAGGAAACATCAACTCAACATTAGTCATAGTTCAATACATTATAGTTATGCTCGAAACAACATTTGTAACATCAAACCAACACTTCATATTAATACTTAAGCACAACCAATGAAATAAGTCAAGTAAGTTAGTAGCACACGACATAAAGAGTAGATAGAATCTACTTGAACACAAAAGTATCCACTTACTAAGTTCACTTAGAAAAGTTTCCTTGAACACTTAAGTGTTATGCTATCAATCCTCCTCTCGTATCTCACTTAATAATAAGTATACGATGCTCTAGTTAATTACATATTAAATATAAACTAAAATAGAAACTTACTTAAGTATTGAGTTTAGGTTTTAGGATCCTTCATTAATATAAACTCCCTTTTAAGGTAGTTTCTTACCTAGGTTTTGACCCAATTTCTCATTTACTTCAAGAACATAAGGTTTTCTCTAAGACACTTTCTAACCAATATTATGACTAATTTTCTCTCTCATAGTTAAACCTGAAGATACTAAAAAATGCTTCATATATGCAACATAGCTTATGACCTACTTTCTAGCTAACCGCAGTTTGTATGCTTTATTATAGGTAACCTTCTCACTCACTTTCTGACTATTTTAGCTCACCATATTTGACATTTTGACTTATTTTCTAACTCCCTTATTTTACTTTTGTAACTTACAAAATCACTTCTATACTAGTCCAATCCACCACCTACTCATTTGAACAAAATAAAATATCACCAAAAATTATTTTAAATGCTCATGCATGTCACTTAAGTTATCAAAACAGTTTATTTGAATAAAAGTATGTATGGTTTCAATTATAAAACATGTCGATTTGGCCTTGTACTTCCATATTTGACTTGATAACTAATTTTTCTTCAAAATTTATACTTAGCCTTTTCTATACATTATCCAAAATTGTCATCTTTGCAATTTACAATAGAAATTATACTAACTATATGCAAGATCCTTTAGAAAAACATGCATACAGCTACTATTTTTAGCAAAGAACAAAATTTCTCATAAATTGAACTTAAAGATTTTGAGAAACAAATTACATACCATAAAAGTATAACATTTAAAGAACTTTCTTGTAAAAATTTAAGTCGAAACTACATCTTTAGGCTTTTTGAAAATGTGACGAAAAATCGATCGATGGGAAATTTTTCTTAAATAGCCTATATTAGCACTTAAAATTTTGAAAATCTAATTTTAGATTGGAATTCGCATGCAAAAGTACTTTTGAAAACTATGTTTTATAATTTTTAGACAACGAATAATACTTTTAGTAATTTTTTGAAAAACAGGGTAGGTTTTTCAATTCACTATCACAAGAAGGTCCAACCACCACTTGGGGTAGAGGGTGTGTTAGCCCACCTTATCATCGCTCCTTCCTTTAAGCCACGGTAGTGGTTCTTAGGTTAAGCTTAGATGATGGAACTTGAAATCTCCTATTTTAAACCTATTTTCTTCTATTTTTATTTATATTTTTTCCAAAGCCTTTCTTGTCCTTTCTAAAATTTTTTAAAGTACTAAAAAAACTAAACTTATGAACGAATTTAGGTTTCTTAATTTATAGAATGGTCTAAGTTAGCTGGAGTTGTTGCCGAATGGCCTTGTCCTTAATTTTCTTAGGTTATTAGGTATCTTAAGCTTAAGTTAAGTGCTTCCCTACTTTCATGCAGATTTGCCACGCCTCACATAGCTCAATATCAACTCCTTAGGCTATCCTTTTTTATTTTTATACATTTTATACAATTATAATATTAATTTATGTATATTTATATACTAAGTATTAGTTTTTCTTTTCCTATTTTGGTATCTACACGCTCATATGTCTATACTTGTGACATTTATATTAATTATTTTACTTCCATTAAATCCAATTTATTATTTCTATCAGATAAATAATTTATCTCTAACATTTCCTTATGTTCTAGGACTCATACTCTAGGTTTACAACACATATTTTCAATACTAATAAAATTATACTTCTATTAAATTAATCATTCTATATACTTTATTTCACCACATATACTTTAGTATAGCTCTTCTTTTACTTCCCATGATCCCATATTAAACTTTTAACTAATTTTGAGAATTTTTTTTAGAAGCCTTAAATTGCTCTGATTTTGAGCGGTTAAAGTTTTACAATACATGTGACTTTCCCCATCCTAATTCATTAATGTTTTGGTTGTTTTATTAATGTTTTTCTTTTCCTCCTATAAATAAGAGTAATATATTGCATTCGACTAAAAACAACCCATCTCAATCTTTACTCTTGGTAATTGACACAAGATGAAACATAATGACCTAGCCTACATACTAAAAAAATTTAAAAGGTTGCATAAGGTGAAGAACAAGAAATGAACTTCCATTAGATGAAAAAGTTTTATAAAAAACATAATCATATTTAGAAGGGAAAAAAAAATAGAAGATATCAAAGTAAAGGGGTCAAGTTTTCCAACAATTTTTTTGTTTTCTAAACCCATTATCCAATCCTAAACACTAATGGGTTTTATTCTACATCTTAAAACTTGACCTTAAACTTTATAGAATTAGATTCTATAAGATTTTTATTGGATCAAAAGAATTGAGTATCACATAACGACCTACTTAATTATATTCTTACTCTCATCATTTAATCTTAGAATTACATACTATAATTTATGTATCATAGCAATTCACGATTCAATAATAAGAAACTTGATTGGTGTGTATGCAACATGTAAGGGCATATATAATAGGAGATTTGTGTGAAAAATTGGATCATTTTACATGATATTGTTTATGAAAATTTATAATACTAAATTTTACTATTTTTCTTTCATCTATTGAAAGGAATGGCTAAACAACTACACCAATACAAGTGAACTTCATTTTTAACTTTTGAAATAATTTACACACGCACAACTTCGATAAGTGAATGTATTAATTTCGGTTAATTATGAGCCTTTCCTCGAAATTGTTTTGTACTAAACTATTACCAGTAGTTAACTCTTTTATTGTAGAGGAGAGCCCAAAGCTCCATAGTTACACAATATTCTATATACTAATATTGATACATAAGTAACATAACAAAGAGAATATATGTATTAACATAATCCCACTTCTCCCCACTTTAAATGTATGTCTCAATCGAGATTATTTACTAGGAATTAAAGGCAAATCAACCTCGTCACACCACTCGACAACCCTTGTCTCAAAATAAGAGCTCTTGACATGATTAGGCCAATAGCTCAGCCATACCTGCCCTCCAATCCTCCATTTCAACACACTCCCCTCCATCTCCTTATTCAATCTCCATCCTACACTTTCCCCATACCCATCACCACTAAAAACCAACCCTCCAGTCTTTGTAAATGGCCTACTCGCACCACCGTATCTCTTTTGCAATCCATCACTTCGACCACCACCGCTAGAAAATGGCTGCCATGTGACGACCTCTTGACCGGTTGTACTGTCGCATAAAACGGTGTCGAAAATCGCAGCGTTCCCTTCTGCATCTTGATCCCACCTCCAGTTCCTCATTTTTGTCCTCGTCGACGTCCTGGCCATGGCCTTCACTTTGGGCGCCTTGTTTGCCTTTCCGAAGCTACCCTTCACTATTCTCTGCGTCTCAACTTCTCTCCCTCCGTTATTTGTGGATCGACCGAGGCTCAACGCAGCCACATAGGTGGCTCCCACCTCCGGCCCCACATAAACCCGAGCACGGGACAAGAAGTGTCTCTCATTCTCGAACCCTATCTCATCCTCCTCATTCTTGTTACTGAATCCCAATTTGACCACGTGGAAGCGCAGGTTGTTGACACGTGCATATACCTGAATGTACCCTTCATGGAATTTCACTGAATATTCCAACTGAATGACTGCCTCCAACTGTTGGTGGGCCAGCACGTACTTCAGCACTGATTCCTTAGCTCCCATTACAGGAAACTTTCTCTGATCACTTGAACGCGTCAGGCTCATCGCCGGTACTGGCGCATAACCTTTGAGGATCCAGAGTCCATGAGCCTCCGTGGCGTAGGAAAACATGAGGCTTTGAGAAGGCAAGGATGTTATGGTTTGTAATCCGACGCCGACCTCCCTTAGGATTAACCATTTTGCTAGCATGTACCCAAGGGTGCGCATGAAGCACACCTCCGAGTCCACACCCACGGTCGTCAAAAATGCTCGCAGCACAGGCGTGTGTTTACACGATAGAGCTTCTAAGTTTGGAGCCACCAGGGAGTTGAAATAGAAAGACCCAACTTCACTCGGCGCGTCAAAGGCACACAGCCAGAATAAGCGCGTGAGGAAGACAAGGTTGAAAAAGCTAGAGAAAGATTCGGATGAGTGCGAGTCCATGATCCATGCAACAGGCTCTGGCTTCAGCTTTTGCAGCTGAGAACGTGGGCAGGTGCTATTGTGAGCCGTGGGTGAACGAGAGACAATCTCTTGAAGTAGCTGGACTAACAAAGGGAGGAACGGGTTGTTTGAGGAAAGAGGACAGGTGTCAGAGACCCAGAGAGTCTTTCGAGAAACGGACGATTGAAAACCCTCTATGCACACCGAGAAGGTCAAGAGTGTGTCATTGTATGGACCAAATACACGCTCGGCCTTGAGTTGAATCGTCCGAGTTGGTGAGTTGCTTGAACCAGGTTTTGAACTCGCGAGTTCAAAGACTCGGGGTGAGTCGGAGTCGACCCACTGGTCCGAGTTGGCAAACTGACAAACCCAAGACCATATACCCAACATATTTTGAGGAGAAGCGTTTTAAGTTCTCAGAGAGCGAAGTGAAGATTCAAAGAAGTACGTGAAGAGATATTTAAAGAGGGAAATAGTGATGGTGGAATAGTAAACTTGGAAATAACTCAAGCCATGCAAATGAAGAGAGCGAGAGCCTGAGAGGAGTAAGGAATTGGTGGTGGATAGTGAATTCACGTAAGGGTTTGAGTGCATTTATTACTGCGGATGCGGATATGTGTTTCCCTTTCACGTTCGATGTTGAAGATTCAGTAGCAGAGAATCATGCAATCGTATGCATGGCAATGCATGGACGTACCCGGGGACGTGGAATAATTTCGTTGTTTTATCTGAGAAATTATTGTTCCACGTGTCAGGTCAGAAAATGAGTTCATGTATCATTATGGACCACAATTTAATTGCGATAAACAAATTAAAAAAGAGATTGTCTTTTCCTATGTTTTTGTCTTCTCCGTGACAGCACCCCAATTCATAAAGACCACTCTATCTTGATTGGGAAGGAATGGTATACTTTTAATTCTAAAAGCTTATTATTTTTTTTATTTTAATCATCAACCTTTCTTTTTTCTTTTTAACTTATATATAGGGCCAAATTTAATATTAGGTTTCAAACTCATTAATTAAATAGATTTGATTTTTTAGACTAAAGTGATAGCGCCTAATAAGTCAAATCCATAAATTATCAAGATAATTAAGAGAGATTTTATATAGTAGATTTAGAGTAGAATTCGTTAGATCGATCCATTCAATCTAACTTTTCTTAGTTTAGATCACACTAAAATAATCAATAAAACTTTCATCTGAACCTAAACTCATGAAAATAACCTATTTGATATCCATTAATAATAGACTTCAATGTTAACCATTGATCATCATCATAATATAATAAATGTGATCAACTATTATTTCCTATAAATATGTCATTTACATCATTATTTGGATTAGAGAAAAATTCTCATTAATGTCGTTACTCTATCTGAACCTTATCTCATAAATCAAACACTGAAACACCTTAAGAACTCTACCATGTTCTTCATTATTCTTGGAGTATAATGTCATTACACTTCTCCACCTATTACCATACGTATTAGAGCCTCATCAAAATTGTCTACTCCTCCTCACTATGCTTCTCTCCTGATCATCCCCGTACGAGTAACTCAAGTCATTTCCCTAATCACATGTAATGTGACTTCTCCTACAACATGCATGTGACCTTTGCATATGTACCTATACCATCACATTTTCTCTAGCAACTCTACTAGGAAGAGAAGACTTAATATTAACATCATGGTACTTTTAAGGTGAAGACAACCCGATCCTATTGATGGCATTAATCAAGAGCAAAATGTTGCTATTGTAACCGTTGACTAAAATCTACCTCTAGCTAGAGATACTAATTAAGGAGATAGTACACATGAAGGTATCCTTAACAATGTACAATTAACGCGTGAGCTACAAGAGATTAAACAAAACATAGGAGAACTTATGATGCTGTTTGCTCAATGTGCACCTGCTTTAGCTGCCTTCACTGCTATGCAAAGAGGAGCAACTTCCTCGAATCCTTCTAATCTGGTGTAACAACATACCCTACCTAGCCCTCCAATTGTCAACAAGCATATCACTCCTAGAGTTGAAGAACAACTTCTTGTTGTGGAACCTACAGCTATGCAAGATTCATTACCTCAAGTAAGGAACCAAAAAGTTTAGATTGGAGGCTTGTCATCTACACGCATTACACCACATGTCATGATTATTGACTTTATGTAACCAACACCAATGAACCCTATGTTTGCAAGATCTACACCTATGAATCTCGGCCCCATGTACCCTACTCTTACAATGTCACTAAGTGCAGAACCATCAACTCAGAGCAATTCATTTGTGACTAAAGAAGATTTGAACATATATTTGAAGGAAATATTAATGAAATCTATGGTGAGGATAATGGAGCTGAAACTTTCATATCACCAATGTATTGTTGTAAAGCCATATCCTAAGGATTATATCAATCCAAAGTTGATGTTATTTAATGGCAAGAAAGAAAGTGCTAAGGAACATTTGCTGAAATTCATCGAGACACTGAAAGTATATGGTCTAGTTGATGATTTGAAACTGAAAGAATTTTTTAAGTCTCTCATTGAAAAGGCATACACCTGATATGTTAATCTCCCTCCAAGGTCAGTAGGTTTTGGGGTAGTATGTGTAAGATATTTTTGGAAAAGTTTTTCTCTACAAAAGAGAGAGTCACCCTTACTAACATAGGAAGAATTTGACAAAAGCACAAGGAAGATCTTATAGATTACATTGAGCACTTCAAGGAGCATTCCTTGGACATACAAGACGTTTGTGATAAAAGAGAGTTAGTCAAGATTTTCATTCAAGGAATGTTTATTGAGTATGAGTACATCTTGAGAACCTCTCATTGGTTTCTTTCGTTGTGTTGGTTAAGAATGCGCGAAGGATCAACAATTCAATAGCATGACAAAGAGGTGGAAACATAAGATTTAATAAGCACACGCTATCAGTGAACTCAATTCAAGAGAAGGATCTAAGAGGAGCAAAGAAATCTAGAAGTAAAAAGCTTACGAACACCAAACCATCTTTGGTATGCCCGTGCTCAATAAGAAAAGTGCACTCTCCTTGACTAGTGGCTACATGATGGGAACATTAGACTCATAAAGGTTAAGCACTTACTAACAAATAAAGAGATGAGTGACTCTAAGTATTGTAGATTTCATAAGAGTGTAGGCCACCCTATGAAAGATTATTGAACTTTAAAGAAGATATTTAATGAGCAAATTCAAAATGAAGAACTGATTATCGAAGATAATGATGTCAAGAACAACCCACTTCCAGTTCATAACACTTAATGTAGTGTTATGAAGGTTATCGCTCATGATCCCCTAAAGACAGAAAGTATGGATGTACAGCCAATTAAGGCACACGAAGTTAAGCATAAAAGATTTGAGATAAAGACAAATGGAGATGATAGTAATACTCTTTTTTTGTTGAAGATTGCTAATGTTAGGAATTTCTTTAATTTACTTAGTTCTGATGAGGATGCTCGACTTGAGACAGTGACCATACTAACAAGGATCTCGCAAGACCAATACAAGAAATATCTTATAGCACATCCCACAAAGGGAATCATTTTGATAATTAAGGGGATAATTACATTTATTAATGCTAATATTTGTACAATGGATCCTAACCATAATCACACTCTAGATGTGGAAGTGTACTCATGGTCATTCTATGAAGAGGACATTTATTAATAATGGATCTTCACTTAATATTATGTTAATATCACCTTTTAAAGCTACAAAGATAGATATTCAAAACTTAGTGAGACAACTAATCACACTAAAGAGCTTCTACAAGTCTTCTATGAAGATAATCAGGCATGCTGAAGTAAACTTTGTTATTGGACGTATCCACAGCTCCACGTAGTTTCATGTGATCGATGAGCTTGTATCTTACCATCTACTTATAGGAAGGACATAGTTGCATGATCATAACATGATGCCCTTAATATGGCATCAATACATGAAGGGTCATAGTAATGAGTAGGTCATCTTCATTCCTGTAACAAAGAATCCATTCACATATAATGAGTCTCACTCCACTAAAGCAACATTCTTTGATGAGCATGTGAATGAAGGAGAGATACCCTTAGTGGAACCCCCTGAGGCATAGCTACCTATAGGGGAAGAGGCTTAGACTCGAACATTGAAGAAGAAGAAGAAGATGTGTGGTTGTTGTATCGGTGCGAAGAAATGAAAGCGAACCAATTATATTATGAAGATATAATGCACATTATAAGTTAAGAAGTGCGAAAACTATTAGTAGCTAGGATGTGTTTTCACTGGTGTTATCTTAGTTTTCATTTCATTTCATATGTAAGCTCAATGATGATTGCTTTTCGTCAATGAAAGTTCCTTTCCCCAACAATGATATTTTCAAATGAGAGTATTATGAGTGTTTAGGTATCTTCATTTCCTTACTATTATCGCTACAAAGTAAGAGACTAGTAATTTCACAAAACGATTTATGTCTGAATGGGGGAAACTAAAACCCTTGATTGAATAAAGGAAAGTGATAATGAATATAATGTATAGACTACACATCGTTGCTAGCTAATAAGACTCTGGTCTCCTAAGAACACAATGATGATGTTGTAGACTGGTAAGAGCACTAGCTTCTAGATATACATAACGCCATGATAATCACATATAGCTTTTATGATAACTAATTGCTATGTTTCTTTCCATCAAGTAGTGGAAACAATCCTATTGATGAATACTTTAACATATTGACATTCAAATCCAGGTAAAATCCTAGTAAGCCATGCTATGTAGTCAAGTAGTAGGAAATACCCCCTTGACTAATGAGAAAGAATTATTGATCCCAAGCAATCAATGCCATTGTCGCTGTGTATGTGTGATTAAATACTTCTTAAAAGGGATCTTTTATATATTATCAGTAATAAGCAGGTCTTGCTTCAATATGTGAGATTCTTTAGATCATCGAGTCTAAGTAGTTTCATAATTATGCGTATCTTAAAGAAGACCTCCTCAGATCATCAAGTCTAAGCAATTTCATAATTATATCTATTATACAAGAGGCTCCTTAGATCAAAGAGTCTAAGAAATTTTGAAGTTATGTCAATCTAAACTTTGAAGATCATGATTTCTTAACACTAGTGTGACTAAGTTAAGCCTTTGCTCCCTACCACGTAGTGTCATTTTTAAGAAGAAAGAAGAGATAATGAAGCAATTTTACTACTTTATACTAGACAATAGCGCTGCTTAGATGAAGCATTACTCCTAAGCACATAAAGTCCTTAAGACATGCTCCTCACTATCTATTAAGACATTGCAAGTCATTAAGGGGATTGAAGTTACCCTACTACATTATTGTCTAGCACACTATTGCTAAGTGAAGAGCTATTACACCTAAATGTATAATGATAAGATACATTCTTAAAAGTTGACGAAAGTGTCAAGGAGATAAAAAAGCATGAAAGCCAGTCAATGAACTTCGTTGCTATTGATTCTACATATTCAAGTACAACTTATATTTATATGGAGATATAAGATTTACAATTGAGTGATTGAGAAGATCATACGAAACAAGGCTTAAGTCAATGCCTACCATAAGCGATATAATGACTTTTAAAGACTAGCATACTATGACAAAACATTAGGTCCTCAATGGTGTCATGAGGGAATGAGGTACATCAAGACTTATCAACTTACCCCTTATCTACATGTCAATAATTAGGGGAAGAAAATTATAAATAGATGCAGTATATGAAGAGGTTATTCTTGTGTAATGATGATCATTTCTTATAATATTTTCTTTATATGATACTCCTTATGTATGGCATTCGATGTGCATGTGTTCACAAGGCTTGATGCTTGTATGCTTACAATGCTCGAAGCCCTTATACATACAAAGCTTAATGCGTATGCAATACTCTTCACATGAGTACCTTAGATATTCAATGCACTATGCTGATTTATGACATCCTCTTTTGCTCAATCGGAATGATAACAGTATTAGAGCTATTCAACACAAGGGATTATATATATTTGATGTCATGCTACCTCTTCTTGAGGACTCTTAAAGTGGTAGCAACGTTTACTACGATTGCTACCCATTAGGGGAGGAGGAATGAGTGATTATACATAAAAACCAAGGGAAGTAAGCGATTTGGTAAAGTGAAGTGCAAATGAGGTAGAAATTGTACAATTGTACAATTGGGAAGTTGAAGAAAAAATGATAAGGGTAGTACAAGGAATGAAGCCTTATTGAAGACTAATGTTTAACTTGAAGATTTGGCTCACCCATATTCATATTATAAGACAATTCATATGTTGTTACCAAGTTCATGCTCAATTGCAAAAGCTTGTACACTTTTATCTTAGAGAAATTATGTTCTACTCATATGTTCACCTCACATGTATTTACGTTAGAGGACTCATATTAAGGCTTATTTATGATGAAGCCTCATGTCATGATCAACTCTAATGTTCATTCATTATGTTGAGAAGGCTTATGATTCAACTACTCGCATTTAGCTCACATTTTAAGCACCATGCCTATCCTGTGATGCTAAGGCCTATATCATGCTCAAGCTTCACATCATATTTAGGGATTATGTGGTGTTTAAGCCTTACATTATGTGCATACCTCATATTGTGTTTAGTGCTTGCATCACGTTCAGGCCTTATATCATGTTCAGGCCTTATGTGATGTGCATACCTCACATTTTGTTTAGTGCTTACATCATATTTAGGCCATGTATCATGTTCAGACCATACGTCACATTCATGCCTTATGTCAAGTTTAAGCTTCGCATCGTATTGTGCTCAAAACTCGTAACATATTAGAAACTCATTTCATATTCAAAGCTACATGTTACATTTGGGGATTATGTCATGTTTAAGACTCATGTCAAGTTCATGGCTCACATCATGGTTAATGATCATGTTTAGGGCTTAAGTTCGATTTTAATGTTAAATCATGTTCAAGGCTTGTGACTAAGACTCATGCTTGCTCACATTTAACTCTAATGTTCAAGATTGGCGTTTACTCTCATATTTAATGCTCAAGTAAAATCCTTATGTTCACTCATGATCAAGACTCATTTGCCAAGGCTCATGTTTGGTTCATATGACAAGACTCGTATTCAGCTCAAGTGCCAAGAGTCTTTATGTTCACTTTGTATACATAATTCATGTGTATTCATATCAAAAGTTTAGAAGTGATCATGTTAGAAGCTCATATGTGCTCATATCAAAGGGAATTTGACATGTTCAAGTGTTCAACTCTTATATGCTCATGCGCATGGCTTATAATTGGTTCTTGGGTGCTTAAGTCGCAGACTTGCTCTTAACTCTCATCTGCTCGTATTTAAGATATTACCTCAAAGTGCTTATGTTAAAAAGGATGTTATGTTTAACTTAAGTATATTACTCTCATATGCTCACATCCAAGACTTATGTTCAAATCGCGTTTGCTCAACGCACACTCGATTCTCATGCGTTTGTATGTGTATGTCCTTACAACTCAAGACTTATGTTGAATTCATATTATAAGTTGCAATTAATTTAAAGGCCATACTTGACCTAAGCATTATACATCTTCAATATCACTTGCTGATGAAGATCAATCCTCATTGGCCCTTGGTTTATGAACAGTCATGGTCCGGGTGATAAAGAGTCTACTCTCTTCAAACCGTATTGATTTGCTAACTAGTGCAAGGACGGGATCTGGTCCTCAAGTTGTGACTATAGACTTTTGACACTCAGTTAGCAAACAATCACAGTCCAGGCGGTAAAGAGTCGACCCTCTTTAAACCATGCTGATTTGCTAACTATTGCTAGTTTGAGATGTGGTTCTCAAGTTACAATCGCAAACTTTTGACCCTCGGTTACAACCAGTCGCAGCCTAAGCATTAAAAATTTCCTCTTTAAACTGAGTCGATTTGCTAACTGTAGCAAGTTCAAGATAATGGCTACTTAAAATGTGATTCTGAGCTCTCAAATATTAGTTAAGCTACTTGCAAAAACAAAAAAAAAATGAACAATGAGGAGATATTAGCTTTACAGTTAAAAAAAAAAAGAAAGGAAGGAGAAGAAGGATTTACGATCATTCCAGCCTATGTTAAAAAAGTTTTTATTATTATTGCGACCATAAGCTCCCCAAGTATTAATGTCCAATACCTACAAAGGAAAGAAAAGAAGAAAAATATATAAGAGTCCGAAGTAAGGCATAATGAGGCCATTTTATAAAAGTAAATAGTTTATTTTCAACAATTTTCAAGTCAGACTTACTATAAGTAGTACAATACTATTTGAAGATTCAAGATAGCCCATCATATACAACATAATGGCATGTTCAGAAATATTATGTCTAAAATTCCCATGCCTCTTAATGAAGTTGTTTTAAGATCAATTTTAGATTCTTACTATTCCCATGGAAATTTTGAAGTATGAAGATTGAGAGAGATTTTGAATACAAGTTACTATAATCAAATATGGGGCTAAACATAACTCAACACAAATATAAGCAGCACTTAGCCAAAGCACGATTTATTGGAGCAAGTTACTTTATCATGAGATAAGGAGAAACTTATCATGATAAGACGATTATGAAGGCATAACTAGGAAACTGGCTAGTAAAATAATTATAAGAGCATCATATGAAAAGTTTGCACAAGTAAGGAGTAGACTAATGGAGAAGGGCACTTCATATTCAATGCAAGTTCGATATATATAGATATTATTGTAGAGTAGAAGCCATTTATGCATCATATGTATTGAGCCTAGTTTTTCTCCCTCCCGGTTCTTTTTATAAAATTAGGCCTTCTTTAAACTAATTAGTAATAAACCTTACTCGTTTAATACTGATCATTGAATAAGGTTTAAAGAATCCAATACCTTTTTAAATTGAAAAAATGGTTTTCTTTAAGTTCTTTTTATAAAATTAGGCATTCTTTAAACTAATCAGTACTAAACCTTACTTGTTTAATACTAATCTTTGATTAAGATTTAAAGAAAACCATTTTTTCAATTTGAAAAGGTATTGGAGTCGCCACCCGACCAAAGTTAGGAAAAAAAAGTTTGGTTATAACTTAGCTACCAGTTTATCGATTAAAAAACCAATTTATAAAATGACTTTTTGAAAACCAAAAATCTAGATCCAAGGGCTAATTTATTAAACCATAAACGAGTACCACTTTTTAACTTTCCGAATTTAACATTGCCTTTCAAAGATACCCTTTTTAAATTTTTTAAATGGCTAATCATATTACATGCAACTAAAATTAATCGATTTATACGAATACTTAAAAATGAAAAAAATAAAACTTTTCATATTTTAAGTCATCTCGTATTGACATACGGGTGCTTACGTATTCGCTAATCGGATTAGACTTCCATAGTTCGTTTATGAAAAATATAGCGAGTTAATTGATTTTAATTTTAGAAAAATAGTCGGGTTACATTCTTTACCCATTTAAATTTATTTAAGGAAATTTTCTAAGGTACCTAAATTGAATTTACTTTTGAAAACTCTAAAATGATCCTAATTTTGAAAGAAAGAATCCATTTATTTTTATTTTTGAAAAGTTATTTTTTCTAAGTGATAAAACAAATTTTATTTTACTCAATTATTTTATTTATTATTTACTTTTTACTTGCTTTTTTTTTCTTTTTATTCTATTAGACTAAATAAATAAATAAATTACTTTTTCTTTCTCTTTTTCCTTTTTCCTTTTTCTCTTCTTCTTTTTTTTTCTTCTTTTGTAGTTTTCCTTTTTTTTTCTTTTTTCTTTGTCTTTCCCTTTTCTTTTCTTCTTCTTTTTTTTTTTTACAGCAAACTATAAGAATGAAATAAAATAAATAAATAAAAAAAACAACAACAACAATTATTAAAAAGGGTCGGACCAAGCAATGTTGTCGGATTGGGTTAGAGCAGCTGAGGGCAGGTCGTAGGTCAAGTCGCATCCGGGCTCCTAGTCGGTCAACGGGTCGGGTCAGTTTCCACTATTTCCATGCTATGGTAGCTTAACCAAGATGTTTCTAGTCAGTTTTTTAAGTGGGTGAGGTGGTTTTCATGGGTGCCTTATTAGACAATAGGGGCTTGAAGAAGTACCGTGGCCTAGTTTGGTCGGTGGTGGTGGTCATTACGGTGGTGGGTTGCTCGACGAGTGGCCGTGTGTGTGTAGGTATAGCTGTAGTCTATATGTGCATATGCTGTATGGTAAGGTATTGGGCGTGGCTGTTCGTTGGCGATAGGTTTATGCTTAGGCGTGTGAAGGCAGCGTTTCGGGGTGTATATGTGGTTATATGGTACATGCAGTGTAGAGTGGGTTCTAGGTCAGGCAACTGCATGGATTTGATGGGGACGTCAGATTATGTTTTATTGTTGGGTTTTGCTGGAGATGTAGAATGCACTTTGAATTGGTGAAGGTACTTAGTAGTGGGGTTGCAGTCGTATGTGAAGGAGCTATGTAGGTCGATGTTTGATGGGAGACAGTGGGTCGTGGTGGTTGCTGGTTCGAAAGTGAGGGTATAGATTTGCTGCATAGAGTGTGCGCGTAAGGATGGTGCTGTTGCAATTGGCCATATGTTCATTTGTAGGCGGTTGTGCTCTCCATCGTAAGGGCCGTCATTGGGCTTGGTCAGCACATCTAGGTTAGGGACAGTGTACATGGCTTTAGGAGTTAGTCAAGGATTGTGCTACCATAGATCTCAACAAGGTCGTGGGTGTGGGGTTCGGTTTTGGATTTGAGTGGGTTGGTGTTTTGGCGTTCACTGCATGGTCGTGGGAGAGATTGTGCAGTAGTACTATGCATGTAATGTGCGAGAGAGTGGGAATAAAGAGAGAGAGTGGATTGAGAGTGAAGGATCTATGTAGTTCCAAAGTGTACCCCCTACGTGTGTATATGTGTAAATTGAAAAAAAATATAAGTCCCCTGACCACTGTATGTACATGCTGTGTTTTTTCTTTTGAAATCAATGAGACCTTAACATGTGGTAATGTGTAGAGCTTAAGAGGAAAGAATCTAAAAAAACAACTTTCATGGCTCTAATAAGTTCTGAACCCATGACTTTAAATCAAACTTAAAGCCCTAGTCAAATTGTTTTATCGTAAGACTGTTAGCTTATGCCTTATTCATATGTGTAATTAAATTACTTATATGGACTAAGTTAACTTGAGTTAGATTCAAATCCAAATTTAGGCCCAACAACATTTTATTCAAATTTAAAATTCTATTCTACTTAAAAAACTTAAAAATTTATTATTTTTCTAAATTCCCTAGTTTTTAATTTTTTATGACATTTCAAATTTCTTATATATTTTCCTAAATTTTTCCTTTTTTTTGTATTTTTTGTAAATGTCTTATTTTTTTGTGTTTTTTCCTATTTTCCTATTTTTTTGTATTTTTCTAAATTTCTTCATTTTTTGGAGTTTTCTTTAATTTTTTATTTCTTCAATTTTTTCTAATTTAGGACCCTATAACTTAATTTGAAAAATAAAAAGAGAGGCAAAAATTTGGTGTCTACAATATGATATGAGCTTAAGCTAGAGATAAGAAATAACCTTTTTCTATGTAAATTGTTATGAGGTTGTAACCCTACAAGCTATGAGCATGGATAGTTGGTGTTCAAAAATCAATTGGCCCTAGGCCATGCATTGGTTGTTGAGTCCTATAGTATCCATCATGGCTGGTTGTAATTAGACCTAAATGACCCAAACTTTAAATGCCAAATTGATTAACATAATAGACATTGTTCAGTGGTTGCATTTAACAATCCTTGCACATTTTGTTGAGCCCCATAAAAGCTATTGAGAGCAATACCTTCTGCACTTAAAGTATCCATCTAGTGCACACCATCTTATGCCCCAACAAAATGCTTGTACCAGCTTCATTTTTGCTCACTCTAATAGTAGAAAAGTTAGATGAAGTGGTATTATTAGTTATATCAACTAAACACTATCAGATTCTTTTTCAAATTTCTTAAAATGATCGGCTTTGTTCATCTTCAAATGATTGCTAGACCGGTCTTCTAGTAATAGTGTGCACTCAATAGTGACAATCTCATGAAGGATGAGAGTCACTTTCACTTTTATTTTTGGCATAGAAGATTACATAATTTGGAAAGGACCAATCATGAAAGTGCATATCTTTGGCACTATGCAAGAGGGTACTTCTTGTTAGTAAGAATAATAAGATTCTAAATGAAACATATACATTCTATGTAACATAATAATCTTTAGATTTGGGATTGAGAGGCCTTTAGGGAAAAGGATAGAATTTGAGACCATGTGAATGGGACCTTTATCTGAAGAAAACTTTATTGAGAAGGGGAATGAATCTTCTACCTCCTATTCCTTAACACAAAATAGGGAGCTAAGCATTGTACCCTGAAGAGCACAACCATAAGCCACACATTCACTTGCATTAATCGGTACGACTAAGCTCAAACAGAATTAAAGCTAACTTGGACTGAGAACTAGGAGACAGCTACGTGAACAATCCACATAGCTCTTTGTGACAAAGCAGACTAACAACAAAGCTCCATACACCAAGCCACACCAAACGGCAGCTAATATAATAGAGGAGTGTCCATTTATCACCAGACAAATAGCAGTTGTTGAATATTTTTAACCAAATTTCTGATCAGCTGCATTCACTTATCCGAGCTTCAAACAGTAAGATAAACGGTGAGAACACCAACTAGCGCTCTACTACTTGATAAAGAAAACTAGAGCTATAACTTCAAGTCCATGCAAATCTAACAAAACTTATCTTTGCTCAACATTCAAGTAGACTTGCAAGAGGACAGCTACTAATAGTTACCCCTATGATCAAATAACATCTCTAACTTCTTACTAAGCATGACCGCACTTAACAATGGAAAACATAATATGCTTCTACATTACTTCTTTGATGAGGAAATTCACTAGCAACCAAGACCTGCAGTAGCAACCAAGCCTCACCAAATCAAATAGCAAACTTGTGAACTACAATATTTAAGCAAACCGGAGCATACATGAGTAGTAACTTGACACTAAGTTAAACTCTTTGTGATTGAGCATGTAACACTCCTCAATCGGCCATTTTAGAAAATGTTCAACGCTTGAATATGATCACCAATGGAGCTTGAATGTCCTTATTATTCAAAAGAGGGTTTGTTTTCTCTTTGTTGGTCGAGGATGCTTAAATACATAAAGAAGATTGTAGAGAAGAAAGGATGGTCGCAATGTGCTCTTTTGTTTCATGATGGCTAGGTACTATACTAAGGACGACAAAGGGGATCGTGAAATTGCTTTATGTTGTGAAAGTAGAATGAAAAAGTAGGGTGTAGTTGTCAAAATCCTAAGGGTAATAGAAGAATAAATAAGCTAGCATGCATGTGGGCTAAAGTGCTTAGACTTGGGCTGTTCCATATAACCAAGATACATGTTTTAGTTGTTGTCTTAAACCATGATGCAAGAAGAATCAATAGTTGATAGTTATGTGTTAAGGTATGGAAAGAAGTTAAATAAGCGGTCAACTTCTATGCATGATTCAATGCGAGGTGGGCTTTAGAGTTATGGGCTTCTTATCGTAGTCGAATGTTTGAAGTGAGCCTATAATATTGTATGAATGTTATGGCAAAGCATGTCAAAATCATTTAAAAGAAGATGAGTAAATAAAAATGAAGTCGGTCCATAACATAAGGGGGCTTCACCCCTTGTATCCCCCAATGAGGTCAGTGATGTGGCTTCATGCTTAGCCCTATCAAATTTCACTTTCTACTCCTAATATAGACCTCTACACAAAATTCACTTTTAAAATTGAGTTCTTGAAAAGTTTTACCCAGTTGCAATTTAGGTCATGTAACCATGATTTAAGACATTCAACAACTATGTACATATGAAAAAACTCTACGAGAAGAATTTTCCTCTATTTGAAGAAGATCAAGGCAATATTAATATATGGAGGTTAGCCACAATGAGATTGCTAATGTGAATTTAGTGCACAAGATACGACCTGATAGAATCAATAACTCATATTGATCAAATTGAAGAGACAAATCAACTCAAGAAGAGACAACTTAAAGGAGATTTATTTTGGGGTAATACCTTAGGGGCAACATATAATATAACCTAGCTAAGGCTTGACACACGATTAAGAAGTGCTGCGAACTTATGCACTAAGACAACTCTTAAATGAATTTGGCAGCGATGTAGCTATTTAATAGTGTGTACATGCTTGAGTCACCTGAAAGACTCTTTCAATGTCCAAGCATCTTCGATTTGTTTGAAGGACTTTAGTTAGGGAGCAAAATATAGAAGGCCAAATTTAATATTAGGCTTTAAGCTTATTGATTAAATAGATTTGACTCCTTGAGCTAAGGTGACAGAGTTCGAGGAGCCAAGCCCATAAATTACCGAGATGATCAAGAAAGATTTGGCATGATGGGCTTAGAGTAGAGTCCATTGGATCAGTTTGCCCGATCCAATCTTTCTTGGTTTGGCTCATACTAAAATAATAAATAAAGCTTTTATGTAGGTCTAAACCTATGAAAACAGCCCATTTTGATATCCATTAATAAAAAGACTTCAATGTTAAGCATTGATCATCATCGTGATCTGAAGAATGTGATCTACTATCATTTCCTATAAATACGTCATTCATATCCTCATTTGGATAAGAGAAAAGTCTCCATTAACACCATTACTCTACCAGAAACTTATCTCAAAAATCAAACGCTAAAACACCTTAAGAACTTTACCCTGTTCTTCATTAATCTTAGAATTTAATACCATCCTACTCCTCCATTTATCACCATAAGTATTAGAGCCTCATCAAGATTACCTACTCTTCCTTATGCTTCTCTATTGATCATCCGTTGTGATTTACTCAAGTTATTTCCCTAATCACGTGTAATGCAACTTTTCACACAACATACACATGACCCTTACATTCATACTTACACCCCCACAACTTGAATTCTCAACTTTTTTTAAAACCTTATAAAAGAAAAACTAATGTTAAATCCATTAGATTTTTCCCACATTTTGTGCATGTATTAACTTCTCATTGACCTTAAGATTGAGCAATATGGTGGAATTAATACAAATTTTTTTACCCATTTTCCTTATATAATTAATTTTATCATATGAAAAAAAAAATTAAATTTATCTAATATTATTTTTATTATATTATGCAATTAAACATATTTGGTGCTGTCATTTTCTTAAAATTAATTGTTGTTGACCAATTTGAAACTAATACATGTCATGGATTGATGAATAATCCAAAGGATTTAATAAAAGTCCTAATTTTGTAATGTTTTGAAAAGGTTGTGGATTTAAATAGAAAAGTGGATAAATACTGAGGATTTAAAATATTTTTTTTTCTAATTAAAAATGTTAATAACATTTGTGACATAACTTTATATCTTAACTATCTTTTTAACACTCAAGTACCCTACTCGATTGGTTACTCCTTCATCCCGGTTGATTCCTTGAATAAAAGCAACAAAAATATTTGCCCAGAAATGAAAAGAATAAAAGGAAAAGAAAAATTTTAGGTTTTTTTAGTTAAAGTTTCAGTTTTTAGTTTATTTATTATTTATTGTAAACCATTAGTAAGATAAGCTACAAAAGAAAATTAAATTTACAGCATCAAGGATCCAAAAGTTAGACAAAATTTACAACTGATGCAATAAGAATAAATCAAATCACCTGATTATCAATGTGCACAAATTAAAACCTGGGAATCTCAAACATACTCTAGAACAAAAGGTAGGTTATATTACAATACAAATTAGACTAAGAAATTATCAAGAATGTTAACCGAAATAAGTTGAGATATACGATATAAGAAAATTGTGCTTTTGGAAATTCCTATCGTGAATCGTGACTAAACTAAATTAGGATCTAGATAAATAAATAGCGAAATGATTGAAAAATAAGCATAATTAGAGATGAAATGAAATTGAGGCCAAGTTTGACCTATTCGAATATGAGAATTGGCTGAAATTAGACCATAAGGTATAGAATAGTGAAGGAATGCAGAGCCATTAATTGATTGACCAAAATTAGGATACTATCTATCTTGTTTTGGTTAGCGATCTTCGGTTTTGATTAGCCATAGCCTAATTTCTTTATCAATTACCATCCTCGATTTTTTGTTTAAACATAATTTAGTTTATTTGCATTGCTTCATAGAAAAGTCTAAAATGTTTATTTTTTTTTAAATATGTATATCACTAATTGTTTCGATACGCGATTATTCCTACTTAGTGAATTCTTGTTCCTAAACGTTGTTAATCTGATAACTATTTTCTACGATGAATCCATGTTTTAAATTCTTTAGTCATA
Source organism: Lumnitzera racemosa (assembly GCA_024138005.1). Classification (NCBI taxonomy): domain Eukaryota; kingdom Viridiplantae; phylum Streptophyta; class Magnoliopsida; order Myrtales; family Combretaceae; genus Lumnitzera; species Lumnitzera racemosa. The sequence continues at coordinate 37,903,918 of JAMXBC010000012.1, read as the reverse complement.
ATTATATATATTGATAATGAGACGATTTGATTTGTTCCTTTATTTGCTACTATAGATTTTTTTCTTATTTTTTGATCCTGGATTTCTTTGGTTTCATTTTCTTTAATCTAATTTATCTTGATATAATTACTTCCATTTGATTGTTTTTTAATATTGTGAAAAGAAGGGAAAAGTTCACTAGAATGGCCTTTATTAGAAAACCTATGATTTATTGTTATTTTTATTTTAGAAGTTTGGATTTTTAAAAAAGAGTTAACATAGGCTGCCACATCAGTTAGTGTTAACTATATTTATACTCAAGAGCGATGGAAGGCTTATTTTCCCTTGATTCTGAAAACCCAGGTACTAAACTGAGGGGGAAAAAAAATGCAGATGTGAAATGAAAGAGTGTTGGAAAGAAAAAAAAATAATAAGAGAAGAAGAAGAATATTATATCCTTCTTTTGCAAATGTTCCTACTATAATATAAAATTAGGTTTGCATGCCAGATTATCGAGTTTGACGTTACAAAAATATGCGTCAAATATTCAATGAAGGAGATTCTGTGGAGATTAGCCTGTGATTCGTGTGCTTCAATTATCTTTTCTGATTTTTCCCCCGTTATTGCCTTAATTTAGGCTATTGCGGTGATGAATGGAGGAGATGGGAGATTTTTTCTCATCCATCAGACAAGATAGGACCTATCTCATCTGGCTGCTGTTCCACTTGTTTTTACGATTTTCTTTAAATCATCTACTAAAATTCTCATATTTTGCCAAATCTTCTTGCGAAGATCCTCTGTCGCTTATGGCAGACATCACAATCTCGCCTGGTCTTTTTTTCGAAACAGTGCTCACATCCGGTCCTTTCGATGTATATCGGAAAAATATAAAGACCATCATTCAATTTTTATTTTTTACTTTTTTATTTTCATTTGAATTTCTTATTTTATTTATTTTTACTTTCATGGCATAATTTCCTACTATTGTAATGCCCCACTTTTTAAGTTTCCGTTTTAAAATTTTTCCTTTTTTTACTACCTAAAAACGGTTCATTACTACCGTTCTTAAGTTAAGGATAAAAAGAATTTATACAACACTTATTACACAACAATATATGTTCTCAAAATATTTCTCATTTATATAACAAATAACAGCAAAAATCTCTTATAACAATGGGCCAAACCTAGAATATCATAACTTTAAATTTTTATATAATAGATAGCTCTCCTTAGAATATCTTTATAGTACATAGATTTACCATAAGATCTACACATTACTTTTATAGTCTTTTATTAAGACCTTTACAAAATAACTTGACAATGTACTTCTAGAGCCCGTTCTTAATGCTTGATCTAAGTTTTTGATTTAATTTGGCTACATAGGGGTTTCTTTCAATATACTTTTTAATCGATATTTTGGCTTACTTTCTACTCCATGGTTACCTTAAAGATACTAAGTGTAACTATGTGTACTAGGGTCTCCTTGCTTCCATGATGTGAGATTCTAGCTAACTTCCTCTAGAATTTGAAGATAAGAAAAACTTATCTCCTCAGCTTATTATAAGTTGAGTAGAGTAGATAAATAGATAATAATACGAGTAGTCACATCATAAGCACATAAGCACATTGTCAAGTCAGTCACAATATACTTTAATTCAACAAACTAATGCAAATGCAACAAAGATGTGCTAAACTAATGCAAGTAACATGCATTTGCGTTGAAAACCTAACCTAGCCTTAGCAACTCATCTGATTGGTCAACTTCAATCCTAGCATCTAGACAAAACGAAAGTCTAGGAACCTAGCAAACTCAGCTTAGTAGTAATCACAATTGTAGTTATGGTTATTGGTTAATGCAAATCTATATGCACTAAAACCAAACACATACCCAGCAATTATGAAGGAAATACCAAGCAAGTGTACTCATATGTTTATTAGCCAAGCTCTAACTTTACTTCACTTACATTTTTATCTTTAAAGTCTCGATATCAAGTTCACTTAAGTGAATACCTTAGAAGGTAAGGTTAGTAGCTAGTCTCTTTGCTAAGTTAGTATTGAACCAAGCACATTAAAATTAATCAACAACCCAGTAACAACATGTATTGCATTCATGAATCATAAATCAACCAACAATACATTTACCCAGCAAATCAAGAATCATCGCAACAACTAACATGTCACATTCACACACAAGATCCATCATATTCATTTCGGTTAGATAAGTTAAGAGAAGATAAAATCTACTTTAGAATACAAGCAATCTACTTACTTAAGCCACTTAGCAATTTCCTAAAGCTTACTTTTGCATTCGAAGCCCTTCCTAAGTTCGGTTCACATAAAGAAAATGTATACGACACTCAAGTCAATATAGGTTAAGTATAAGCATGATTATTAACTTACTTATACTCAAGGTCTAGGTCTTGGTGTTATTCTTTTTCAGATAAATTTGGTTCCAAATACCTTCTAACTTAGTTTCTTACTTACTTCCTATATACAAGGTCCCTCTGGTGCACTTTTTAACATAATTTCTAGCCATTTTAACATTATATAGTTATTCTTATATCTCATTTCCTTACTACTTTGATTTTAAGATAAGGAACTTTAATAAAACACTTGTTAAATATCCAATATACTATAGTATTATTAATAAACCATTTAAGTTAATTATTTAACTAAACTTGCTTAAAGGACATAGAGAACTACTATGGAACCGCATATACATGCTTAGAAATCAATCAACCATTGTATCATTTGTTGACCTACGTTCTGCTAATTAAGTTATTTTACATTCCCTTCTACCATACGTCTTGACTTTACATTCTAACTCATGATCTAACCTACACCAAACATTATTCAAATCACCAAATCACCCAATTCCAACACTAACTCCTCTTTTTCTACACTCCATCAAAATAATTTAGTATCCTAAACTCATTTACAACCAAGATCTTACACATGCAAACCAAATTACATTAATAGACATTAATTTTCTACACTTTCAGCTTCTTATTCTATATGAGATTAAAAATACCTAAAATCCAAATTCATAGATTTTCAAAAATATTTGCACAACATTAAAATGGACCCATTGAGGAACTTATATACAAAATTGGAGTAGAAACTACATCATCTACTATTTTTAAAATTTATTACCAGATTCATTTTTGAACTCAGTTTCCTAAGGAACCTTATTTCCGCTTTGAATATGGAAAATTTGCTTTGATATTTGGATTCTTCACACAAAAGTACTTACAGAATCAAGTTTAATATTTTTTGGACTTTGTTTACCGTTTTTAGAAATTTAGAGAAAAATTGGAGAAAAATCGAGCACTTACTGATTAATGGCTCTTCGACGACCATTAATAGTAGTGGGATTGTTAGAAGGGCTAGATGAGTAGTGCTCCATTGAGACATGGTGGTGCTTATATGTATGATTGCTTCAAATGCTCTAAACCCTGGGTTTTCAAGTTCTTTCCCTTTCCCAAATTTCCTTCATGATCTTTCGTAGAGATTATTTGTCTACTCAACATTTCTTTTGGAATTTTTCCTAATTATACCTTAACTAAAGAACATGTAAAAATCTATTTTAGGAGTTATACAAACCATAGAGGGTCAGTGGGGATTTGTTCTCAAATGTCCTTATGAAGCTCCCATACTATATATTTATATATTTTTTCCTTTTTGATTGCATATGCTAGGTGGCACCACTTCCTGCATTTTTCCCCTGATACTTAACATGTCTATAACCCTATAAAGAAGTTAACTTTAATTATTTTATTAATTTATCTATTAGTTTTACTAAATTATATTATTATAGTTTATACATTGAGGATTAAAATTAATTACAGGTACTTATGCTTTACACTAAGTACATTTAGCAAGTACACATATTTTCTAGACATTATTCTATTTTCTTTATTTTTTTTTTGTTATTATTTATTTCTCGGTCCAAATAATTTATCCCTATAAGCTTGTTAATTAATAGAAACCCCTTCGTGCGTTTCCAATAAAAATAAACAATATTGTTGAAACTAAATGTTTTATTAAATTAAATATTTTACATACCTTATTTTGCCAAAAAAACATTACTAGAGTTCTTCTTTTAACTTTTACAATGGCATATTGAATATTTATTCAATTTCTAGAATACTTTTTGTAATCCTAAATTTTTTTATTTCAAACATTTACAATTATCTTTTGTAATAATACTTGTAACTTGTGCTACTCATGATCATTTTACTTCATCACTTCCCAAGTTCTACTTCTAAGGGGAAATTGCAAAAAACTCCCCTGAACTTTACCTTAAGTGTGGATTGACCCTTTAAATTTTCAAAATAAGATTTTTGACTCCCTAAACTTTCATAAATTGGTAAATAACTCTCATAATCCCTTTAAATTTTAATTTAAGTATAAAAATATCCCCTAAACTTTAATTTTGGTGTGTAAATACCCTAAAACACTTTATAGTTTAGGGGAGTATTTGCACATTAAAGTGAAAGGTTAAAGAGTATTTACGTACCAAATATAAAATTTAAGGGTTATAGGGGTTATTTTGCTAATTTATTAAAGTTTAAAGAGTCAAAAACCTAACTTTGAAAATTTAGGGGGAAAATCCGCATCAAAGTCAAAGTTTAAGAGTTTTTTTTTTTTTTGTATTTTCCCCTACTTTTAAAGTTTCATATTTATAGTGAATGTGTCACCATTCCGAGTCCTCGATAGTTGTCGAAGACTAGATCTCACAACTATTTTGTTTGAGTTCTTTGCCTTTTAAAATCTTCTAGTAGATGTAGCATCATAATGTGTATGTGATTTTAAAAATATCTATTGCATGACATATTCATATATGACAATTTTGTAGTGTTATAAGCGATAATTTTTATCTCCTAAAATGTTGACTTTTAATTCCTATATATTACCGACTTATGAGAAAAAATTTTCTAATTTAACAAAAGTTTCTAGCTTCACTTATTTTCCAAATTCTATAATTTTTCAATATAAACCCCATTTTTCAAAGACCAAAAGTCCAAATGACTGACTCTTTAAATAAACAAAAAAAAACTTATAAATTTTTAGTAATCGAAAACTATTATCCATTTACAATTAATTTACTTTCTTGAAACATGTAGTAAGGTGATTAACCACTATGCTATATTATAAGAACATATAGAGATTTAAAGGACTTATTGGAATTTCTAAGAAACATTGAAAATGATTAATTACATAGATAACAAATCTTCCATCATTAATTATTCAAGTCAATTCTCATTAATGTCATACCTATCAATAATCTACAATATTAAATCTTTTCTAATTAAATGACTAAAAACCTCCTTTTTGCTCATTAATATTTAATAATATGTTTCCATTCCCACCATATTTCCTATCTATAATTCAACATTCAAATCCTTAATTTGTAGGATCCTTACATTTGCCAATAGTTAATAATAGGTTTCAATTTGTATTAATATCGATCCCATTAATAATTTATTAAATTAAAGTGTTTTGACTTGATTGCATATTCTATTTTAGTTAAAATACAAAAAACTTTCTCATCTTCCCATGTTACTTCCTACAAGGACCTTAAAGGAGGTTTAGTAGAATTATCTTAAAATAGTTATATTACTTTTTATACTAGCAATATAAAGACCATCTTACAATTCAAAGATTGTAAAGCTCTAATAAAATGATCCATCTTTACTTGTAATTTTACATTTAATTAATAATGAAAATAACTAAGGAATCGATTTTCCATAGTTTATTAGAATCACAGAGAGTTAAATTCCTTTACTAAACAATAAGATTGAGTACTTAAAACTTTTTAAAGGATATCGGTTCAAAATAAGTTTAAAGATATAGAGATTTTGAAAATAAAAGAACACATATTTTAATATTCTCACTCATACAATCTAAGTTTAGTCCAAATAATATTCTATCATATACCTGTCCTTTGTAGTTTGAGTCTTGTACACTCGTCACTTGGCTCCTAACCTATTCTTAACTTTAGGTTACCTACAAGAAAGAATATTGAAAGTAAGTAAAACCATAGCTTACTGAGGTCATCCCTCATACCACATAATAAACTATTAGCAAACAAGTTATCAACAGATAGTGTATAATGCACATTCAACCATATGAATGCAACAATATACATAGTCATTTAGAAATTGTATATAGCCCCAATTTATGCCTTTCGATCACCAAGAGTTAGGGAATCAACACCAACACGTTAGCTTTAAGCACCACCACTCTATGCTAAATCGCCATCAGCCCAATGTCTTATTGATTAATATATCAAAATATCGTAAACCTAACTCAAGCACAATTTACTTTAACATTAAAATAAAAATCTGATAATATATATATGCTCAAGAGTATGGGTAACTTTAAGCTGTTGCATCTATAGATGGAGCCATAACCAAAGGATGGCATTCCCTAGTACATGATAGTTTGTAGAGGTTGGAGCAAAGTTACATTGGATGAAGCATCACCTTCATATGGTCTCATCATGCACCTACGTAATGTTGATAGCCTTCTCCATGCAATCATGCAATACATGTTTGATTTAAATTTTAAGTCAAATAACCATTATATTCACTATAAGAAGAGCAAACAAATAAGGCAGACATTTTGCAATAATAATAATGAAATTAATCAACACAACTGCCAATTTCTTGTTTCATATAACTTATAGTATTTTCATACAACATAGTAAGCAATGCCAAGCACATGCATTCTCCATATTCTCAAGCAACTCAACTTCGTATCATTAATTAAAGTACAACTATATTATAACCACAAGCATGTATGATAATCATCGAGAGTCACTCACTTATCTATTGTCTAATCAAAGTAATTCTACAGAAGAAATTAGTAGAGGAGTCCTCAATGTTTGTATCATCTAGATAATTAACAAGTAATTAAGTGTTTACCATTGTAACTAATATAAGCTAATCTAAATTGAGTAGATGCACTAGCTTTTCTTGATTTAAACCCAAACATGAAGTTATTATGATTTATTTCTTTTACCAATTTTTTTTTAAACTTTATAAGCTAGCTGAACATTAAATTAATTTATAAATCAACTTGGGAATCTTAAATTTAAGGGTTGATTTAATTGATTTAATGGGATTTGAGCATTAAGCTTCCATAAATGTTTATTAGTATCAATATGCCTACCTATTTCTATTTATATTTGTATAATTTCCTATTAATTGATTGCTATAATTTTATAGTTACCTTATTATACGTTTTATTCATTAAGAAATTAGGAATGGGTGCTTATTACTATTTAATTCATTAATAGCATGCTTATTACTATTTAAATGATCTTATATATACTTATATGTTATATTTACTTGTTTTCTTCTCTTATAAAGTTCCTTCTAATTTCTCAATCTTCCTGTTCTTAAGTTTAGTCATGATGGAAGGTATAATACATGTTTACCAACCTTAAAAGACAAAATTAAAATATTACAAATTATATAGATAAAATTACCTAAATACCCTCATTATGTCGCATCCTGAAGATGATATATTACTATTAGTATATGTGTGTGCCATTGCTATGTTGTATCTAGGTGCAAATGCACCAATGTCATTTCTTTAAGATGTGACATATGTAGAAGTAGGAATATTGTATCTTAAAGATATAACATATGTACAAATATTAATGTTGCATGTTACATCTACATGCATACTAGTATTTGGATGCATATGACCATAGCATTTTGATAATATTTTTTATACAATTTATAATTATGTAATATTTATTAATTTTTATGATAAACACCAATGTTGTTAAAACTATGTTGTCCCTTATAATTCAACCTAATTTGGCCTGACTTATCCACAAAATTGGTCCGATCTAATCTTGGTCCGATCTTGCATAAACCATGGTTAAACTCGATTCTACCCTTTTAACCTTTAACCCTCTCATATGTATAAATCAACTATTCAGATCAAGTCTAACAATATTAGTAAACATGAAAATTTCTCCTTTATAGAAATGAAAGACAAAAACTAATGAATTATGTTAATTTATGTATATGCCCTTTTTTATAAATTTCCAAATTTAAAATTCCTAATTATCTCCAATGTTTATTATAATAAATGTTCCCTAATATGAAGATGCAAAGATAAAATTGCTATCTACCTTATTTAAGCTTCAGACATATGCATAGTTACAACTAATTTCAATTTCAATTAACCACAAAGCTAATACTTTTATTAATGAGATTAAAAATAATAATGTTGATGATAAGAGAGTTCAATTGTCTAAGAGAGAACCTACATACATGTACGCAAATTTCAACTTGCATTATCATTCGTCTTTTTGTTTTATTTGTTATTGTTGTCTAGGGTTTATTCCAACATAGAAGGCGAATCAATCATTAAGGTTTGCCCCTACATGATTTCGACATGTACTGGTAGGCGAATCAATTATTATTAATGCTACTAATTGATAATTAGGTTTAGATTTATTAAAATTTTTAAATCCTATATTTCTTTGATAGGGTCTTAGAAATGCAAGTTGTATCTTATTTGTTATTTTAAAATGAAAGTTCCTAATATTTTTCTAAAATTTGGTATTCATAAGTGTCATTCCATGTACAAAGTAAAAATTAGAATTCCAATTCTAATATGAGGCTTACAATATAAATCTTTCCCTTTATACCCATTATGGCATCTAACTGAATGTTTTAATTCTATAATTATCTAATACGTACTTTTACAAAATTAAAACTATATGCATGCAAATGCCTACAACTAAGGATGCAACTAAGCAGGTTGCAATAAGGTTCCTAACTCAACCAACCTGATAAAAATTGTGTAAGATATTTCTCGATAGGATTTCGAGAAATGCTTAAAACCTCTATAATGTTTTGGGATGGATTTTGATTTTTTTAAAAAACTTGTTGGAAAACTTGTTATCTAGTAAGAAGCAACTTAAGTATTATATATTATAGAAAATAAAAGTTATTGGTTAAAAAATTAGCAATAGGATTTGATCAAGCAATAGTTTTAAAAATTTTCTTCGCTTGTAATAAGAATGAGGAGATTATTGTTTGTTGAAATAACTTTTGTCCAATTTTTAGTTTAACATTCCATTATTGATTCATAGTACTGCTTTGCATTTATAAATTTTCATTGCTTTACTTTTCCTAATCTTTACATTATTTATTTAATTTGTTCAATTAAGTTCACATAACTTACCATAAAGGGAAAAAGAAAAAAAAGGAAAATAGGTTTCGAATCCCGAAAGCGAGTTACCCAACAAACCTACCGGGTGGGTTTTAGATAATGCTCTCAAAATTCTATAGGGTTTTAGGTGAGTTTTAGAATACTCTATGAGTAATGAAACGACTACTTGGATTAGTAAACCCACCTTAATTATATCCTTACCTACAACTCAAGAAATACATCAATATTAATAGGTTATAGGTGACGTATTAAAACATTTTATATATATTATATATATTTATGGTTGTTTCATGATCAATTTATTTTGATAAAACTTATCTTAAGTTAAGATGATGAAATGACTCGTTAAATTAAGTGCAACAAGGTAGCCGTTTATACATTTTGATCTTACTCTAGTTAAGTAAACATGTCAAATTCGCAATATATCATGCCACATATTAATGATTTCATCGTAATTAATTGATTGAGTAAAGCTTAAATTGGGATACCAAATTTAGAATATAAAATGAGCACGGAAAATATCGAGCATCACCATATCGTCTCATAGCAGTGAGAGAATAGCAAGTCATCTTCCATAATTTAATGCAATCGGATTTAGAATATATAAAATAAATAAATAATTCAAGATGAATTTCAAACCTTAATAGATATTACATATAAAATTTACTGAATTAATTTATTCATTTTATAATTAATACCCTAATATTTGCTTCATTCAAATGTAAAGAAGAAATATAGATTTTCAATTCGGCTATTGGTATGCATCATAGAATAAATTCAATGCCATTGTAAGATCGCAAGACTTACCTAAGCTAGATTGGAGCGTCCAGGACCTACTGGTTTGGTTTCGAAGGGCGACGAAATGTTCATTAACAGAGGTTTGGCTCTGTGAGCAGGGCATAATTGCAACACGAAAAGGAAAGGAAGAAATGAATAAAAGACAATAGGCAAGATCAGTTGATAGCTCTACGATTGTAGAAGAACTCAGGACTAAGCTAGGAGCTCGTCTTAGTTCGGGTTGTGTAGCAATAGCTTCTTCGTCGAGTTTTCCAGAGCTTTTGTTGACGAAGAAAAGTGCCCTGTTTCCGTATAACAAAACAGGGGTAGTTTGCTTGCACATGAAGAAGGGAGAAGAAGGAGGAGGTAGTGGTCAATGATGGCTCAAGTGTGGGTGTGTTGTGCCCTTGTGTTCCTCGTTTTGTCTTGGGAGTTACATAATCATCTTAGAGTTGAAGTATGGAGGAGCGAAGGTTGATCATGGAAGAGAGCTGGTTTGTGGTGGTCGTGGTTGCTCCACTCTTAAGCTTCGATTGTGGGTTTCGAATGGGCAAGAAAGTAGAACGAGGAGTGAGGAACAGCAAGGTTAAAATTTGAACGAAAGAAGATAGAGCAGTTGTCATTAAACTGAAGGAACGAGAAGAAGAACGAGGAAGCAGTTGCTGCAAGATGCCATGTTCGAAAATGGAAGATAAGCAGTCAGCTTAAGAGGTCACTCGGAAGGGGCGAAGTGTTTATTATTATTATTTTTCTTTTTTACCTATTTTTATCTTCTGTAAATAAATGTCATATTGTTAGATTATATCTGGATTTGTCCCTGCAAAGACAGATTTTAGATGTCCTTCCGTAGATTTAATAATCCTCAAGAGAGATTATTTTCAATGGAGACAAGGGTTGTAAGAGTCTGCAAGTGGAGCAATATTTGGGGATGTAACTAGATAGTTGGGCCATTTAGTTGATATGATACAGAAGGACTTCGTAATTTCAATTTAGATCAGATAAAGAGAACAGGAATAGGGCTTGCGGGCTTTCATATTCAATGTAGCTAATGGGAATTTGAATGTTCAAAAAACAATATACCGTGTGTTGACATTTGTGCGTTACCATGTGTTATACTAAATTAATTATTTTCGAATTGTTTAAAGGTTAAAGTGCTTGAGGGTCTTTAACCTGGCTATAAAGATAAAGATTATTATCTTAAGGTTAGTGGAATCAGTCTCTTGATTTAGTGTCAAGGGTAGTATCAAATCCTAAACGTGTTTCATAAAAACCTTTTAGCGAGTGCACCTTGTTCTTAGAAATTGAAAGTGTTATTGTTATAATCTAAATTGAAATTATACCACAAAATATCAAATTTGGATGTTCCAATTTTAGTAAAAGCATCCAAAATCCCCAAATTTAAACCCTCTATTCACCCTCTATTCCTTTAGTTGTTTTTAATAATTTTATAATTACTTAACTAGGTAATAAAAATTTCCAGGGATTTTGGATGCTTTTACTAAAATTGGTTCTAATTACTTTTATGTGGTACCCCTTCTGTAAGAATCACTAATGTATTGTTTTTATTTTTCTTTTGTTTTTTTTTTATTTTTTGCCAAATAAAAGGAAATTTATTCATTGTAACCAACATCCAACATGAAGCAAAAGTTCACGAAATTATAAAAAGTAAACGATAATATCTTCAAAAGGGTGAATAGAGGGTTTAACCACCAACCATAATAACACATTTGCCTTTTAATATTTGAAGTTAACCAATCTATTAATTAGTTAGCATTTCTTCTAATAAATCTAAAATCACTAATCAACTTACATTTGATCCAAAATAATTTGGACTTCTTCAAAGTATGGTCTAGTCGTCTATTGTAGCCCTTGGGTTTTGGTACTTAAGGCCCTATATAAAATTTATCAATCCATGAGAATGACTTTTGTCTAGCCCCATTTTAACTATCAATTACAATGATAACATCGAGGTAGAATATTCAATACACTCAAGACTTTAAGTGAATACCACTTTCAAATTACCCCTAATTAAAATTGTCTTACCATCTAAGGCCATAGCAACAGCACGCGTCAAATATATAGTTTTATTTTTTGGAATAACCTTTTGAAAAACAAAACTAAGTAAGAAGAAACACTTATTTACTTATAACGCAAAAAATAAAAATTATCATATTTTAAGCTATCCTTAATTACCTATTTATCCTTTAGTAAGGATCAAACTTTCCGTAATTTGGTTTTCATAATAATTTTAAATAGAGGTAAGCAAGTAAACCTATTGTATAAGGTATCCACCCGTATTCTACTCTCTCAAGCTAGTTTAATGTAGATATTAGGAGTATCTGGAATTTGTTCTCATAAGGTAAGGTATGCGTATAAGTTCTTCTAACTTTGCACCTACCTTAGAACTTATATGGAACTTGTATTTGAAGGTATATATGTTCCAAGGTACTATGTATTGACTCTATAAAAAATTATCAAAACAACATTAATAAATGAGAATATTATATTTTGTTTTTACCAATATATGTTTTAGTGAAATGAAAAAAAAAGGCTCAAAATCATAAACTAATAATCCTAAATGGTTGAACTTAATGGCATCTCTTTGACTCTACATTAGCCTCTTTCACTTAACATTTTCTATTATTTTCCTTATTTTTTTCCCATTTTCCTCTCTAACTTTATATTTTTCGTTATTTCCTCTTATTTTTTATTATTTATTAAGTAATAAGATCACATAAACTTAAAATAATAAAAGTACGAAATTTTAATTTTTTATATGATTTTAAAAATTTTGCTACAAGTTGTATTGGTTTTTCATATGAACTTATTGTCACATATAGATTATTTCTTCTTTCATATCATATAAACTTGAGATTCATAAGAAGCAAAACAAAATTTACAAGTTTTACATGGTACCTTATGGTTTTTATAACGTATATTTCCTACGTAGTTCTACAATACTATAAGATAGGTTTTGTTTCAAAATTTGAGAACTTGTACTTTATAGGGTAAGGTACAAGTAAGGTTGCATACTTATCCACCCTATGTTTGCTTACTCTGAATTTGAATTAATTGGTTTCTTTTATTTTGAAAAAAAAAGAAGAAGCTAAGTTTACATTGTTATTCATTTATTTTCATTTAAGAAAAATTTTAGAAGAAAAGGCTCTAACTTTTTTTGCTTATTTTTGAAAAATTCTAAAGTTACCCTAATTTTTGGAAAAAGAGTTCATTTTTTTTTACTTTTGGAAAGCTTTTTTCTAAGTGAGAAAAATCCTCTTTTTTATTTTATGTTTTTCTTTAAAAAATCCATATTATTCTAATTTTGGGAAAAAGGACCATTTTTTCATTTTTGTAAAAAGAAAACCTTTAAAATTTGACTTTTTATATCTTTTAAGAAAAATAAAATAAAATATATATATATAATAAAATAAAAGAAAGGGAAAAACGTACCTAGGCTAGATGTTTGGGTTGAGCATAGGTCAGTCTTTAAGTTTAGGATGATCATTAGGTCATGAATTAGGTTATGGAGCAATTGGTGAAAGGCAAAGAGAGAGCATGAGTGTTGCCACTTATGGTAGTGATTGCAAGTAGGGAGTGTATTGACTTGGAGATTTCTAAGGTGATGCATCTAGTAGTGGTGGTAGTTCACTAGCAGAACCAGTAAAGAATGGTGTTTGAAGAGAAATAGGGGTTTGAAGCTTTAAGAGGTAGTCGTAGGTGGTTATAGTGGTTTTAAGCTATGGGGGTGGTTGTTTCTAAAAGTTAGGAGCTCAAAAGAGCTTGTAGTAGTGGTGGTTTTTCTTAACAAGGATCAAGAAAAAAGAAATCCTAAAGGGTGAGAAAGTGCTCCAGTTAAAGAGAGAAAGTGCTTGAGATATGTTTGTATATGTATTTTGAGTGTTAAGTGATAAAGGAATCAAGAATAAGGAGTGGTATTTATATTTGTTGAGTTTGATTAGGGTTTGGCAAGTCCATTGATGGCCGCATCAACCATAATGTGCTAGGTTGGTGATCTCGAATTTCTAAGGATATTTGTGTGATTCGAGTGATATTATGAGTTTGGGACATGCCGTACTTACTTTTTGATTGAATGAAAGTTTCCATTCTTGTTCAAGATGCTTAGATTTAACAGTATGCACAAGGATTAAAATCTTGGATTCATATTTTTTTTGAGCATTGATGGCCAATTTGATCCATCAAACTTCTTAATTCGAAGAAAGTTATGTTAGGTACGCGGTTCCATCATTAATTTGGTAAAATTTATGTGGAATATACAAAAAATGAGCTTAAAGTGGGTTCATCTAGAGTAGAAAAAGCGAGGAAGAAGACAATGACATAGTGCCACATGGCCTAATTAAAGAATGACATGGGTCATTGGAATAGAAAGATGATATGTAATAGACATGTGATAGCCATGCGACACATCTAGCTACTAGCCTCCATGTGGAGCAATCATATGATGATACCTATTATCATGTAATAAGTCATTACCATGTGAACCAATATGGATGTTGTATGTGTAATTGGTTGAGCTAGCTTAGTTCTTGGTCATACTATACCTCAAATTATACTCAATCTTATGATTTTACTTGGACTGATCATATGACTCAAATTTTGGTTTAGGTTGAATTAAACTAATAGACAATCAATTCCCAATAAATTGAAAGTATAATTACTTAGAAGAGTAAGTTTACTATGCGTATGTTAAAAATATTTTTCAAGATGAACTCAATTTGATAGCTTTCAGGGTTTTCATTCTTGACTTATCTAGTTAATTTGAGATTGCTTTTTTGGTTAATCAATTGTTTTAAATCCAATCGAGGCCATGTTAGAAGGCACAATTAGCTTAAACTGATCTTGTTTTCATGTTATAAAATTATAATTAACTCGAACTTCAATCAAAATAAAAAATTCAACATTTTTAGATATAGTTCAAAAAGCTATTAAGTTATATTTGCATAATTGAATTCAAAATTTACCCTTTGATCCCAAAATATGAAATGACACTTGAAACAAGATCTAATGGCACTTACTTTCTAAAATTTCTATTTTCCTAATTTTTTGTATTATTGTTATTATTATTGTTGTTGTTGTTCAAACAATTCTAACTTTTTGTGTTTTTGTTGAATTTTTATATAATTTTTATTTTTTTCAATTTTTCCACTCTTTGTGTTTTTTATAATTAGGACATTTTCCTTTTTATTCAAGAAATGTAAAATCATAGGGGGGGTAGAAATGGGTGCCTCATCATATCCCTTGCACAGGTTCGAGTAGAAAAACCTAATGAAGAGACTATACCTATGGATACTAAGAAAAGAGAGAAAAATTAGCAAGTATGAAGAAAGAAAGAAGTTATATATATATTTTTTTCCTTAGTGAAGAATAAAAAAGCATAAAAGAAGGCACACAAAGTACCTATGCCCCCTTAAAGGAAAGCTTACTTAAGGAATGAAAAAACACAACTATTCATTATTAGAATTAGTACAAATATACTCCTTCTCCAAGTTGTCCACATGACAAGGTATAGAATTAGATATACCAAATCACTTTTTAAAGATGGTTAAGATTATACCTACAATCACGTGAGCCAATTCACAAGTGACATGAGTATAAGGGCAATTAATGCCCTAGAAAACTCTCATATTGATATCTCTTGTAGTGTGAAGAGGACAATTTTCATTTCAAAATATAAAAGACAGTTGTTAGAAGAAGCATAATCGCTAGATTGGAAATGCAAAGGACATGTTCACCAACTAACCTAAGAGTAGGGGTAAATGTTTAACCTTCAATTTAAGATCAATTGAGCGAAGGTATTATGCAATCTACCTTGCTTCTCTTACTCGACCTTCAACTTAAGATCAACTTGGCAAAAACCTTATAAGGTCTAACTTGCCCTCTTACTTAACCTTCAACTTAAGATTGACTTCACAAAGACCTTGAACCACTTAACTTACTCCTTTCACCTAACCTTTAGTTCAAGATCAACTTGGTAGAGCCCTTACATGGTCTATCTTACCCCTTTCACCTAAACTTTAGCTCAACATCAACATGGAAAAGGGCTTATATAGTTTAACTCACCCTTCCCACCTAACCTGCATCTCGAGATCAACTTAGGAAAGGCCTTACATGGTTTATCTTATCTCTATTACTTAATCTTTAACTCCAAATCAACTTAGCGAAGACCTTACACGGTCTAATTCACCTCTTTCACTCGACCTTCATCTTGGGATCAACTTCGTAGAGACCTTATGTAGTCTAACATACGTCTCTCACTCGACCTTCATCTCTGGATCAACTAAGAAAAGACCTTACATAGTCTAGCTTACCCTTCTCACCTAACCTCCTACTTGGGATCTTCTCAATGCATGTCTTGCTTAGTCTTACTCAGTTTTACTCATCGTATGACCACTCTACATCTTCAAATGAAGGTATTGTAATGATACATTAACAAACAAGACTATTATCAATAGCACAACTGGGCTCGGGTACAGGTACTGTAAGCCCTACAGCCAGTCACTCAAGACTTCGATCAGCTAAAATATTCGATTGAATCTAAATTATAAGTAAAGCTAGAAATATTAGTAAAATGATCACGCAAATTTAAATTTAAGAAAATAAATAATAAAATAAAAAATATAAAAATTTCAAATTTTAAGTATATCGCTCGTTATTTATCGAAAATGTGTAAAATGCATTCTAATAATTAACGAATCGCTAGAAATAAATTATATGTATACTAAAAATCATAAAATGACCTAAATAATATTTAGAAATATTTATTTGTATTATATATGAATTTACATGTAGGTAGAAATACGCGTAATTACTCAAAATACGCGAAACGTACTAAAATAATACTAAATAATTAAAGAAAATTCATAATTAATTAAGGAAAAATAAAGAAAAATCAAGAAAAATAAGGAATGATCCAGAATTGGGTCGTGGCAGCTGGGGAAAATAAGAAAAAAATCAGCCAATTAAATTAGAGCAACACAAAAGCCAAAAATTAAAGAATTTGGACAATGTCTTGTCTAGTTTAATGCACATTAATTACCATAAAACTCTATAAATACCTCAAATTTTTTAGAAGCTCATTTTGTTAGTTTGGAGAATGAAAAAAATAGAGAACTTCGAAAATTCAAGAGAAAAACCAAAGAAAAAAAAAAAGAAAAGGAAAACTGTGCAGTTAGGGCCACAAAGGAGAACCTAGACCCGACGAGCAGCTGAGAGTAGACGGCCACTACCACCACACGGTGGTGACAGCGCCCAGGTGGGCTGACACACCCATGGCCACTAATGGTGGTCGGAGTCACCCAAATCGATAAGTTCAATTTCTAGCCCAATTTTGTGTAATTTTGTAAAAATAGTAAATATTCTTAGAAAATTATGAAACTTGTTATTCTAGAATATTTTTGTATTAGTTTTTAAGAAAAATATTAATTTGATGAAAATATGTCTTGAGATATATGGTCCTTAAGAAATTATACAAAATTGAGCATGATTAGGCTTAGAAATAAATAACCTTAGGAGTGTAATTTTGCACCCAAAATTTTTGTATAGACTACTTAGATGATATAAAACAGTGCTATAAAGCCCATTTTTAAAAATTTTAAATAATTTTTAAGTCTTAAAATGAGGCATAAAATGGGTAATTATGGTTAATTAAGTAATTAAATGGTTAATTACTAATTTAGTGAATAATTATATGTTTTAGGATGTTGAAATCTGATGAAGTATGATACTTGTAGCATTTAGGGTGTTAGATGTAATTATTAGGTTAATTATGTAGTAAATGAGTAATAGAGAAAAATAGTAAATTTTAATTTAATTTTGTAATTAGGGTAATTAGGTGTAAAACCTGATTTAGGATGAATTTATAAATTTTGAAATGCTAATTAATGTTGGGAGATAGTAATTAGAGTGATAAAAATATTAGATGTATATTATGTACATAATAAGTAATAGTACATAATACACAATTATTGGAAATGCAATAAATAGAAAATATTAGGATAAAAATTGATATTATATAAATAATAGGGATATATAATAAAACTGATAGAAAACTTAAATTTATGTAATTATATGAAAGATGTAAAAATTTCTCACATTAAGAGTAAATTCGATACATTAATTAGGATTTAAGTGTACCTGGTGAAATAAAATACTAATTAGAGGTAATGATGGTATTTAGGAGATTGGGAAGTAATGTGATTAATTTCACATTATGAGTTGAAATGAATTTCTTGGATTCGAGTATAAAACAATGCTCAGAAATCGAACTAGAACCTAATTTAAAAATCAATGCGGAAATCGAACCAGAACCTAACCCCAAACCGAGAATAATTGTAAAAGACTTATAATAGTTATATGAAAAATTGAAACCACGTTTGTGTTATAGGAATGATTGGCGATGGCCAATGCAAGTTGGACCTCGAGCGAATGAGCGAGGAGTCAAGGTAAGTTGGGATTAATACGTTGTTGTATTTTGGAGGCTTGAGATTATGCTTGGTTGTGCTTGTTAGATAGTTAGTTGTGTGCATGTGCTTGATTATGAGTGATGCTATGATTATGTCTATTGTTTTAGCTTATATTGTATGATTTGTATGAAATGATTGATCACCTTAAACTAGACCTAATCGAATATACAACCTATAATCATAATCAAACCTATATGGCAACCCATTAGGGGAACTTAAGACTCTCCGGCCAAATACCGACCCCTTCAAAAAGGATAGCGCAGGATTGCAATGGGTCCCTTCTTCATCCTCAGTCGAACTAAGTGACAGGAGAGGAGGTCGTAGCGAGGATGAAGACAATAGTTCGAAGGTAGTCGTAGGAGAAGCAAGGTCTCCATTATACAAGCCCAGGTTTGGTCATGAGCTATTGCATTAATGGCAACTCTTTAACTTGGATTAGAGTGGGCGTAATTTCTCTAATCTCACGATAGGTTGGATAACGTCGTGCGATGGTATTTGCTTGAACATGCATTGCACTTAATAAGTTGGTTGATAACCTTGTTGTGTTTATGGTATAGTTTTAAGTCCTCCATCCTAACTTACTGAGCTATGGTTGCTCACATCCCTATAGACATCGTGCAGGTGCTAGCTAAGAAGTAGCAAACAACTACTCTGAAGCTAGCAACTGCTAGATCCTGGGGAGTGAGGAAAAATATTTGAAGAACAAACATATATTCTTAAGGTCTAAGTTTTATTTTATTTAGAATTTTTCATTTTTCAATAATGTAATAACTGAATTATAGTATATATATATAAATTTTCTCACTTTCTTAGGTAAATGATTTATTTAAATTATAAACTGTTTACTTCAAAGTGGGTTAATCATGGATGCCTTGTGTAGATCAGGTCTAAGATAGTAGTTATAAGGCCAACTTCTATCTTAGGATGGTTTACACGGCGGGGCTGTTACAACTCTACTGCTTCGGGGTATGCAGGTACACTTATAAGTATAACCTCTCCTTGTTAGCCAGCTACTAATGAGAATGGAGGCAAGTTTTGGTGGCACATTTTAATACATAAGCCATCACATCTTGAGAATCACCCCATGTATACATTTAGCCCCCTTGTGAAAGAAGATTAGAGAGGACAGATGGTGCATATATCGGGAAACTACCTAGCTATCTAACCTACTTGTTATTGGCTATGTCATCACCTATAGGGTATCAGCTAACAAGGAGTAAGAGGTAACCAATCATAACCCCTTCGTCCTCCTTATTTAAACCATTAGGGATCTCAAAGTAAAGTAAGTGGAAAAAGGCAAGATCCTAAGTCTTTTCCTCTAAGGAAGTTAATGCTACGTTCTCACTAACCTATCTTGAGCATCATAGTAGCCATGTTGAAGTATGCTCCAACCTCCCCTTTGAACTCATGTATGTCATTTGTGTAGGCCCGTCTAGCTTTATTAACTAGGGAATCTCTATGGACACCTCCTCCCAAGGCCACTTGGAAAGAACAAACGCCAATAGATAAATTAGTAATGAGGACTTCAAATGGTATTATGTTATAACCTAAACAAAAGGTGTTCTAATGATAACAAAATATTTGTTAATATTACTAATTAGGTTACTAAGTAAGTAGTTAAAGAGAATTATAATTTAAAGGAAAAATAAGTTGATTAGAAATAAAGGACAAAGTGAAATAACTTTTAGACAAGGAAAAGACAAGAACAAAATTAATAGAAAGATTCTATAAGCTAAGAACTAGAAAAGGAAATATCAGCAAATGATACAGATCAGAATTGTGAGCAGAAGCTGACTATATCATTCTATGAACAAAGGAGGAAAAGAAAAGTATGATAGAATAGAAGAAATGATCGGAAACAAAATACATAATCAGAAGATTATTAGAAGTACAAAACAAATTAGAAACATGAAGATAGAATAAAAGCAAGAGACAAGTACCTAAAATAGAAAATAATATTTAACAAGTTAAGGCTTAACATCGTAGAAAAAATTTTGGGTAACATATTTGATTAAGCTAATGGTTACTTTGTCGTAAATATGAGAATTACTAAAGAAATGAATTATTTAGAGAAGAAGAGCATACTATAAATACAAGACAATACTAAAAGGAAAAAATGGTTTACATACACAAATGACAAATAAGCAAATTTAAGGATAGTAAGACAATGATTACAAAGATTACAAGCACAACGACTATTCAATGACTATTATCAAAGATAGATGAATTGAATGTTAAAGCTACAACTATTCAAAGTGATAGAGAACAATAAGGAAAAAAGATGATGAGAAGAGAAGAAGAGAGAGGAAAAAAGAAAATATTCATTATATAAGTTTTCTAAATACTTAGAGAGTTCAGCTACTACATGTTTTTGTGATTAGAAAGCTAAGAAAAATTTTGTGAGAAACTTGAGCAAAAGAGTACTATGTATTGTTTACTAAACATTAAGTATAAGCATGAGGAAGTCCATTATATTCCTCAAAAGGAGTTACTAATCTCTTTCAAAATTAGGAAAAAGTATTTAAGAGAACTTATGAGAAAGACTTAGTAGACTTCTAATTACTTTTATGGATAGGAAGTTAAGAGGCAAGGTAAAGCCATGGGAACTATTGACCTCATTATAAAGTTTCTTTCAAATAGCGAAACTATGATATATAGTATCATATTCCCTAACCGTAGGTTGAAAGAGTAGACTGATGTACAAGGTGCAACCACTATATATCAATGCTTGATTTTCTAATCCATATACTCTTTTATTTAACTGCAATTTATTCATTTTTGTGTGATTAAATGAATGCTTGAGCCCAACTGAGTCAATTAGAACCACCAAACGTAAAGTAATATTTGATTAGAAGCTTAGGAGGATATATCAGAACCTAAGATAAAAGATCAGATTAGAGGAAATAATCAATTTAGTTTGCATGTATATCTCTATTCTAAATTTGTTAATATTTTTTATATGTTAGAAGTAAGAAAAAGAAGTGTACTTATAAGCAATTAACCTTGAACATCAAGAAGTAAGAGTTAGATAAGGCTTAGATTTCAATTACCAATTAATTGGAACCCCCAACCCTGACTCCTTAGTTTTCATTAGGATCAACATTTGGTATCAAAGAAGGTTAAGGAAAAGAAAATAAGTATCAGTGCTAGTTGAACAATATGCCATGATAGGTTAAAATTACAAATAGGTTAATTAGTTGAATATTAGTCAAAAATCTATAAAGCAAACAACGTTTGATGAGTTTTTATGTGATAGGAAAAATAATATGGGGAAGCTACATGAAGAATTAGAAAACTCATGGGTAAGTCCTGAAGAAGAGTTAGAATCAAAGGTTAAAGATGAAGCTGTAGACATTTGTGAGATGTTATAAAGACTCATGTCAATACTATCTAGATACAATATAAAGAACATGATGTTAAGAAAAGAAGTCAAGGAATTACAGGAATAAAAGAACAATCTTTGGAAGAAAACATATCAATTAGTCGGAAAGGTAAAAGCTCAAAAACAAAGAAATAAATCTTAATCAAGGAGATTGAAGCCTAAAAAGAAGTGTAGAAATATATGGAGATGAGAATCTTATTTTTGCACACCTTAAAGTACAAAATGAGCACAAAAAATTTTTGGTGGTGGTAGGTAGAAGTAATACTATTACCTAAAAATGGTTGGTACAATCACTAGATAACCATTTAAAAACTATTAACCAACACATGTGCTAATAACCATCTAGATAATAATAAAATTATTAATATGTATTAACTCCTAAAATATGTGCCAACAATTATTGTTTTAATAACATGACTTTGTATCATTTTGAGCTTAGATAACATCTCAACAAAAGGTCTTTTTGCCAAATACTTAGCTAGCACATTTGCCTCTTAGTTTGTAGTAGAAATATACTCCAACTTGACTCCTCTATTTTTAATTTCAGACTTGATAAAGTTTTAATCAATGCGTACATGTGTTCATTCTCTTATGTTGTATTGGATTTTTCACCACATTAATTGTAGATTTGCTATCACTGTAAAGTATAGTTGAACTCTACTCTATCCTCAAATTTGTCAAGAACTATTGTATCTAAATCACTTCAGATAATCCTTGTGTAATAGGATGGAATTCAACTTTACCACTGCTTCTAGTAACCACTTGTTGCTTCTTATTCCTCTAAGTAACTAAATTGCCTTACACATTAGTACAAAAACCAGTAGTGGATTTAGAGTTTAATAGGTCACCTCCTTAATCAAAATCTACAAAAGCAACTATATCTCAACAATTTGACTTTTTGATAAAAATTCTTCTCCTTGGAGTGCCCTTCAAATACATCAAAATATGGTATACAACTTCCAAGTAATGTTGAGCAATTGTATGCATAGACGAACTTACCATGCTAATTGCAAAAGCTAAATCAGGTTTTGATAAAGTAGATAAATCAACTAGCTAACTAACCTTTGATATTGCTTTTTGTTAACTGGTAAGTTTTTCCATTTAACTAATTCTTCTAATTATGTGGCAAGGGAGTCTCCACAGGTTTACATCCAAATTTTCCAGTTTCCTTCAACAAATCTAAAATATGCTTACGTTGGCTGATAAAAATTCCTTTCCTTGTTCCCACTTCTTCCATTTAAAAAAAATTATATATTTTAGAACCCTTTGATCTTTTGTCTCAAGATTCTCTCTAATCTTCTTCGTTAACTCATTAATTTTAGCCGCATCATCTCCAGTGACAATGTTATCATCTACATAATCAATATGATTGATTCATGCCAATTTCTCTAAATTTGATGAGAAGAGTACGCTCTACTTGACTTTGTTGACATCCAAGTCCCAATAGAGTATCACTAAACTTCTTAAACCATGCCATGTGTGATTGCTTTAGTTTATATAAAGATTTCTTTAATCTACACACTTTTCTATTCGTCTCTTGATTCAAATCCTAGTAGGAGCTTCATATATATCTCTTCTTCCATATCTCCATTAAGAAATGCATTCTTTACATCAAACTGGTAAAGTGGCCAACTGAAAATTGGAGCTAATGATTGTAGCACTCTAATTGAGTTTAACTTGGCAACTCGAGCAAATGTCTCTTTATAATCTAGGTTATATATTTGTGTATAGCCTTAAGCTTTGAGACAGGCTTTATATCTTTCTACACTTTCATCTGATTTGTGTTTTATACTAATCACCGTGATAGGAATCAACCTCCTAGACCGATCACGTATAGTCAAGCTAAAGGACTCCAAGGACTCACTCAAAGGGTACTAGCTTTAGGCCATGGCTAAGATGTGGATTCTTATTTCAAGCTAGTCTCCTGCCAACTTAACTATCAGATCCTTACTTATGTTAGATTTACTCCTGTTTAGTGGTGATGCATTATCCTATAAGACGCCCAAGAATAGCCAAAGTAAACTCCTAATCCGACTACGGGCATCTGACCTTGAATTGAGTTGACTTCTCTTTAAAAGAACTAATTGGTCCCCAACCTGGTCTAAATCAGGTCGACCCTTAATTGTCAACAATTTTGGTTTCATCTACTTTATATCATAGTCCTCACTCCCATTTACTACATGATACGTGTCTTCAAGTACCATCTTTCTAAAAGGATTCTTCACTTTTTCACACTAAATATTCTTTGTCTCTTATACCCCATTTTAGTAAGTTTCATGTTACCTAATTGTAGAATACCCTTTTTATCTTTTCGTACGTATAAAGTAATCCTAGTGGATAGGTATATAAACCCCCACTTCTTGTACGCAGATAATCAACTAATCAACATCAGATTATTCAAGCATCCTTTGAGTAACCTTAGTGTTCCTATTACTCTTCAAATCTTATCTATTCCTTTTAGCATGGAGTAGTAGTAAGTGACCCTTTAGTTCAAACCAGCATGTCATATCTGGTAGATTGTAAGTCGTATAGGATCTTACTGATGCATCATATCCAACTAGATAGCTCACGGATTTGATAAACCCCTCAGATTCAAGTGTTTTGGGTGTTATTGGTGACTAGAGTAATGGTGCTCTACCTGGTCATAGTTATAATGGTAGTACTACCCTAAGGTCCGTTGATGACAAACTCAACAGAATCAAATACCTTGTGAAGAGTCTAGTTACAGTAATGCAAGTTAACAGCCAACAACTCCAAGGTATGCTGCCACAAAATCTATTTGAAAATATTCAAGAGAGAGGTTACGGCCAAGTTGGTCAAGCCTATAGCCCAGTTTGACCCCTTCGAGTTGGAGGAGCTACTAGATAAAGATTGGAGTTAGAGGAGATTGAGGAAGATGATGAGGAGTTAGACGTTAAAGAGTTTGGGGAAGAAGAAGAAGAAGCTGACTATTACCAAGCACAAGGACGAGGACACTAAGCTCCTCAAAGATTAGATAATGTTAAGGTTCAAATTCTACCCTTTAGTAGAAGTGGAGATACTGATGAATACTTAGAGTAAGAAGAGAAGGTCAAGAAGGTGTTTGACTGTTATAGGTATATGACGTTGTCAAAGTCCAACTTGTTGTACTGGAGTTTGCGGTATGCTACATTATGGTAAAAAAATCTAAATGCAACCAGAATAGGGGATAGAAGATGAGGTGTTAAAATCTAGGATGAGATGAAAAGGTTATTAAGAAGCAAGTTTGTACTCGAGACGTACCTACAAGATACGTTTACAAAGTTGTAGCAGCCATGATAAGGAAACTAGTCCATTGATGACTATGTTAGAGAGTTCCCAAAGTTTATGATTCGAACCGACATAGAAGAACCAAAAGCCTGTATTGTATCAAGGTTTATTTTTAGACTAAGATTTGAGATTCACAACATTGTGGAAGTACAAAGGTTTTATACCTTAGAAGAGGTGATCAAGATAGTGTAGAGAGTCAAAAAGCAGAGGAGAAATGTTCTGAGCTAACCTGAGACAACATTCTCCCGAGCCCCTGTACTACATCTACCTATTCAAGTTGAGCTAAGGAGGCTATACCAAGCTAAGGAAAGGAACGGCAAATCTAACGAAAGCCTAGCATGTTAGCATGGCCAAGTAGGATAATCAAGCTAAATTAAGGCTAAGTCGACCTCGAAGACATTTGAGAAAGGACAAACCTCCAAACGAAAGACTAGCAAGGCGAAGGGCTTTAAATGGTTAAGCTTCAGACATATGGCTATTGAGTGCTTGAACCGACGTATCCTAGTGCTTCGAGGAGATGTAGTGGATAGTACTAATAAGAGTAAGCTTGAAGAGGAAAAGGATGTTCGAGACACATAATCCGTGCAGGAGGACGAGACCTGTGTTTATCTTTACTAGGGAAAAGTGATAACCTTAGTTTTGAGATGGGTACTGAGCTCCTTATCGAGCTCTAAGGAAAACCAAAGAGAAAATCTATTCCACACTAAATGAACTATCAAGGGACAATTGTGCACCATTATAGTAGATAAAGGAAACTGTATTAATGTAGTTGTACAATCCTTTGTATAGAAGTTAGGTCTACCGACCTTAAAGCATCCCCAACCTTACAAACTGTATTGGCTTCATGATAAGGGTACTATGCACATGATTGAACAAGTGATCATACCATTTAGTCTTAGAAATGTGTATAAGGATGAAGTAGTATGCAATGTCATCCTCATGGGAGCTTCACATTTGCTATTTGGATGACCTTAGATGTTCGACCAACGTATTACTCTTAATGGGTATAAGAACACCTATGCCTTTATTAAGGATATAAGAAAGATTGTATTACAACCCATGACCCCATCTTAAGTGAATGAGAACCATAATTAGCTCATCAGAGTCAATAAAAAAGAAGACCTTAGTTTTAAGCCGAAGAGAGCTCTAATCTGCTGAAAAGGCTGATAAACCCATATACCTATTGGTTAGGAGGCTGTTGGAGATGAGGGAATTAGAGAATGTTCTAAAAGAGATTTGAAGCCTGCTACAAGAGTTTTCTAACCTGTTTCTCAAAGAATTGCCTAAAGGACTACCTCTTGTCTGAAGCATATAGCAATATATTGATTTACAGCCAGGTGTTACCTTATCAAACCAACCTACATACAAAATGAACCCTAAGTAGGAAACCAAGCTAAAGAAGCAGATAGAAGAGCTTATAGATCAAGGATATGTGAGGGAGAGTATGAACCCTTATGCGGTACTAGCTTTGCTTGTTCCGAGGAAAGATGGTTCATAGGGTATGTACATCAATAGCCGAGTAATCAACCGGATTACTATTAAGTACAAATATCCAATACTAAGGCTCGATGATATGCTAGATGAGCTTGATGGTGCTAAGATATTTTCAAAAATTGATTTGTGAAGTGGTTACCATCAAATTTGTATAAGATTAAGAGATGAGTGGAAGACTTCCTTGAAAACTAAGAACGGACTCTAAGAATGGTTGGTTATGCTATTTAGACTTACTAATGTACCGAGCACATTCATAAGGTTAATGAACCATGTAATGCGCTCTCTAATAGGAAGATGTATGGTTGTGTACTTTGATGACATATTGGTATACAGTACTGACCTAAGTGACCATGTTCAACATCTTTGCGAAGTATTTGACATTTTGTCAGTTGAGAAGTTGTATGGGAATGTGAAGAAGTGTACATTCTGCTAGAATGAGGTGATTTTTCTAGAGTTTGTAGTGTCAGGGGAAGAGATCCGAGCTGTTTTGGAATGGTCGATGTTGAGGAATGTGACTGAGGTTTGAAGTTTTCATAGCCTAGTTTCTTTCTATAGGCGATTTATTAAGGACTTTAATACAATAGCCACCCCATTGACCGAGTTCACAAAGAAAAAGCGAAGGATTCAAGTGGAACAACCGAGCTAAACAAAGCTTTAAAGAGATTAAGGAAAAGCTTACCTTGGTACTTGTCTTATCATTGCTAGATATTTTATAAGCTCTTCGAACTAGAATGTGATGCATCAGGAGTTGGAATTAGTGCTGTCCTGATGCAGGAGTAACAACCCGTTGCTTATCATAATGAGAAACTTAGTGGTCCTACCCTGAATTATTATGTCTACGAGAAGGAGTTGTACTCCATTTTTCAAGCCCTCATTGTTTGGCAACACTATTTGCTACCTTGCGAATTTGTTATTTACATTAACTATGAATCATTGAAGCATCTTAGGAGTTAGAACAAACTCTCAAAAAGATAAGCTAAGTGGTTGGAATTTATGGAAGGGTTCTCGTATGTCATCCAACACAAGAAGGGAAGTGCAAATGTGGTTGCCAATGCCCTATCATGGCAACAAACTTTGCTAACCACTTTGCAGACAAATTTATTAGGATTCTCACTCATTACTGAGTAGTATGCTAATGACCCTTACTTTAGTCTCATTATTAGATAGTGTCAAAAAGGACTAGTTGTTGGAGGATATTATCGTAAGGATAGCTATTTGTTTAAGGACAACAAACTATGTATTCCAAATTGCTCTACGCGTGAGCTATTGGTCAAGGAAGCTCATAGTGAAAGATTATTTGGTCATTTCAGGGAAATTAAGACAGCAAATCTGTTAAGGGAAAACTTTTATTGGCTTGGTTTGGCTAAGGATGTTTGTAAGATAGTTGGTTGTTGTGAGGTGTGCAAGCAAGTTAAGGGGAAGAGAGAGCCCTAAGGAGAGTACATAACCTTGTCGATGCTAACCTTACCTTGGATCAACCTTAGTATGAACTTTGTCTTAAGGTTGCCCCAGACATCCAGAGGAAAATATTCTATATTTGTTGTTATAGACCGCTTTAGCAAAACGCCACACTTCATCAGATGCCATCGAACTAACAATGCTCTATATATTGCTAATTTAATTTTCCAAGAAGTTCTCTGACTACATGGGGTACTGAAGACTATTGTCTAAGATCGGGATACAAAATTCTTGAGCTAGTTTTAGAAGAATCTTTAGAAAAGACTTGGAACTAAACTTGTATTCAACTCTAGTAGCCATCTTTAAATTGATGGCTAGACTAAAGTAGTGAACAGAACACTAGGTAATCTACTCAAAGTTGTTATAAGAAAGCACTTGAGAGATTGAGATTTGTGTCTACTAGTTGTGGAGTTCACATATAACCAAAATGTCTATAACATTATTGGGAAGACCCCATTTAAGGTCGTCTAGGGTCTTAACCCTATTATTCCTCTAGATATGATCGACGCTCCAACAATTACTAAAGAGAGTCAATTTAAAGTTGAACAAGCCTAAGAATTGCATGAACTATATTAGTCTATAACTAAGAAGATCGCCAAATTCAATCAAAGACAGCACGAAATTAGTAGCCGAGGTCGTCGAACTATTTCCTTCCACCTAAGAGACTTAGTATGGATTTACCTCAGCCGAGAACGATTCTCAAACTTGAGATAAAGCAAACTAACACCTTGAGCTAATGGCCCATCCAAGGTATTGAAGAAGATCAACCACTACGCTTATCGGATCGAGTTGCCTGATGACTATGGTGTTTCCTCTACCTTCAATGTATCCAATCTAATTCCTTGCCAACCAACAGAAGAAAGAGCAAAGACAGCTCCAAATTTGATGACAAATCTTTTCGACCTCAAGCAAATAATAGGAACCAACCACCTGGATTGATCACACATAGCCAAGCTAGAAGACTCCAAGGACTTGCTCAGTGGATACTAACTCTAGGCGATGGTTGAGACGAGGATTCCTATCTTAAGTTAGTCTCCTGCCAACCTGAATATCGAATCCTTACTTATATCAAATTGGTCCCTGTTTAGCGACGGTACTTTATCTTAGAAGATGGCCTAAGAATAGCTAAGGTGAGCTTTCGACCTAACCATAGGCATCCGACCCAAGTTGAGTTGAGTTCTCTTTAGAAGAACTAATTTGTCCCCAACTCAGTCCAGATCAAGCTAGCCCCTGATGACCAGTACTTTCTATTTCGTCTACTTTGTATCACAATCCTAATTCCCATCCACCGCATGACACATGTCTTCTAGCACGATCTTTTTAAAAGGATTCTTCATTTTTTCGTACTAAATATTCTTTCTTTTTTACCCCTTTTAGTAAGTTTTATGAAACCTAATTATAGAATACCTTTTTTTTCTTTTCATAAGTGTAAAGTAACCCTAGTAAATAGGTATATAAACCTCCACTTCTTGTATATAAAT
Organism: Lumnitzera racemosa; assembly: GCA_024138005.1. Classification (NCBI taxonomy): domain Eukaryota; kingdom Viridiplantae; phylum Streptophyta; class Magnoliopsida; order Myrtales; family Combretaceae; genus Lumnitzera; species Lumnitzera racemosa. Next base: position 37,874,378 of record JAMXBC010000012.1, on the reverse strand, counting down.
AATCAACTAATCAATATTAGATTATTCAAGCATGCTTTGATCAACCTTAATGTTCTCATTATTCATCAACTCTTATCTATTCCCCTTAATAATGAGTAGTGGTGAGTAACCCTTTAGTTCAAATAGGTATGTCATATCCGGCAAATTGTAAGCCATATAGGATCTTATTGATGCATCGTATCCAGCTAAATAGCTTACAGATTTACTAAAGCCCCCTTCCCCACTACTCTTTAATAAAGAGTAGTGGTGAGTAACCCTTTAGTTCAAATAGGTATGTCATATCCGGCAAATTATAAGCCATATAGGATCTTATTGATGCATCATATCCAGTTAAATAGCTTACAGATTTGCTAAAGCCCCCTCCCCCATTTTATTTCCTTATTCTTGCTTGCTATGGTGCTTCTTTGTATGTCCAACCCCAAAGACGCATCACACCTACTTGCTCCCTACGGCCTTCTCACCTCTTGGTAAGTCACAAGTTTCCTACGTGTTGATATGGTATGAAGCATGCATTTCTTCTAATACCACCTTCCTCTACCTTTCATTGTTCAGAGCTCCACCAATATTCTTTCGAAGGATTTCCTCATATATACATGCCACAAATGCCCTAAAAGTACAATACCCAAAGTTTTTTAGCTAATGCAATCACCTTAGGATAGAGCCCCTAAATTTAGGGTGTAGGGCAACATTATTTGTTTTAGTTTAAAATTTGCAGTAAAATCAGAAAAGTTAGATAAAGTAACTTAATAAATTCAATTTCTCAAAATAAGCTATATGAAAGAATTAATTTGAGAAAAATGTCAAATTATCGATAAATTTAACAATTATCGAAAATGTGAAATTCAAACACTTAGATATAGTGAGATATTAAAAATAAGTTATTTAACTTATAAAAATAATAAATGAAGGGAATTTTATATAATATATATGTATTTATATGTGATATGCATTATACATATTAAATATATACATATAATAAATTATAAAAAATAACGTAAATTAATATAAATAATGGAAAATTAATTTAAAAAATGAATAGACAAGTCATCAAATGATATGGTAGCATGGGAATAACTTAAAAACATGAGTCATCATAAGATTAACAAGGAAGTGACAAATAGTGTCCAAGCAACATATAGGAAAATAAGGAAGTGACGTATGTCAATTCACTTTTTGACTTGCAAAAATCCTAAACTCTATAAATAGGACCCCAAACCTTATTTGCAATATTTTAGAAATTTGAAAATACAAGAACATAATTTTGAAAATTATAAAAAAATAAAATAAAAATAGAATAGAAAATAAGGGTAAATTAGGTCTAGATCAATTCGTATACCAAGCCACAACTTGATTTGGAGTAGCTTGGGTGTCTAACAGAGGGTGGTGTGGCTAGTCTTTATGCTAAGGTGCAGTTGACAATTCAAGTGAACCAAATTTCTACCCATAACTTGTCTAGTTTGCTAAAAATATCAAATTATGTTATTTAAGTATGAAATTTTTTTTGGGAGTTATTTTAGGTGTAGATAAATGTAATAATATTATTTTAATTATATAGTTAGTGAAAATATAGGGTCCTTAAGAAAATGTCCTACTTGGGCAAAAATTGAATTAATTTTTTTGAAATATTAGATGATGTTGTTTCAAGATTAATTTTTGCATATAATACACTTAATATATGTATTTAATTGTAGTAACAAGAATTTTGGAAAATAAGCATGTTCATTAATGGTCAATAATTGAACTACATATTTTTGTGAGTCTATAGGATTTTTCGTGGACTTAATGGGGCTAATACATTATTTATTACATATTTTCCTAATATAAGCTTATATATTGTCCTAATATGTAAAATAGTAGATAATACTATTATGATAATTGATAAGATAATGTAAGATCAATATTTTAGGTATAAAATAGATATTGTTCAAGTTTGAAAAGTATAGTTTTTAGGGTTTTTACTTTAAGACTAAAGCTCATTCGAGTTAATTACAGAATTACAATAACATACGACCGAGTTGGTGGCAAGAAAGGGCATTTTCAAGCTTGTAACCATATTGATCAATCTTGTTTCTTAAGATATATTATTAGTACTCAAAACAATGAGTGTAACGATATAAAGTTTACTAAAATTGGATAAGGAATGAGTAAGATACAATCAAATAAATCTTAAAAATGTAGTAATGAAAGGTTATAAGAGTTTACGTTTGACCCATAGTTGATTTGAAGATTATGTTATATTTTCCTAAGTGTAATAAATAAAGAAGGACCATGTAGCAAAGTTTAGGATTTTGCACTACTATTAAGGCCAAGTAAGTGGATCTAACTCATGCTTGAAGTAGATATATTGCTACCCATAATATGGTGTATTATCTAATGCTATATTGATTGAATATAATTTTATCTTGATTAAATTGACATGATACTATGGTGGATGTTGATGTGGTGATTTCGAATGATGGTAGCTATATTTTGGTCAAACTGTTATACTATTATGTTAGGTATTGGTTTGGTGTTTACAAATGATTGTATTAACTAAGGAAGTTGAGTGATTACTAACCCAATCTTTCCAGTATTCACTTAAGTGAGATACTAGATTTTTGCTAGGGAGAGTTCGAAAACTATAATAAGATAACTAGGTTGAAAAAATTTTAAAGATTGATGGTATTGAATGATATACTTGAGTTGTTATTGTATGGCATTGCATGGCACAAAAGGGACTTACGGGTTAAAATTTTCAAAAAGAGGCTTTTAAGTGATCAAGAAAAATCATGGCTTCATGAACTCAGTTTTTAGAAACATATTGTCACATCCCGGCTTAGTACAGAATGCACCATCATGCGGGAATATCTATTGAAAACTTAACTTAATCTGCTCATCCATTAAAAGACAACTTTGTTTACATGATAAAGAGATTGCTATATCGAAGTTAAGCTAGACATTTAGTTACAACTTATATGTACAATTCACTATTTACATCAAAACATAAACCATTCTTTCACTTTGACATATTTAAAATAATAAGATTCCTGACTTAGTACAGGTTCCATCCAAAAGCTACTAACTTTGACTAATGCTCCTAGTAGATATCCTCCCTAGTGTTAGGCTCTTCATGATGTTGTTAACATGAGGGTAAAACATTTTATCCCCTCAACTACTAGAGTTGAGTGAAAGTAGAGAACAAACAATACAATATAGGTAATATCATAACTAAAACATTACAATCATAACCAATAGGTTCAACTTCATACATGTATTAGCCTAACCAAGCATTTATTGCTAGTAATTTAATATGTTATGTTTATGCATATGGCATGCATTGGTACTAATATTTAAAGCTCTTTAATTTTCATTCGAATAGTCGACATAGCCAGACATCTAGATACAACTTCTAAGAACCTATGGGCAATAAGGAGCTACTTGGGAGTAGGACCTCCACCAAATTAGATTAGATACTATAGTCTACCAATATCAAAAAGGGCAATAAGGAGTTGCTTAGGAGTAGCACTCCCAACTTTGTTTTATAAAATTAGACTATACATTGTAGTTCACCAAATCAAAGAGGCAATAATGTCAAATTAGACCACACACTATAGTCTACCAAATCTGACTATCAAAATATTCATAATTTTCTACAATACAAATTTATATGCCTCCAAAAACTGAGTTCATAAAACCATGTTCTTTCCATGATTACTTGGTAGCCTCATTCTAAAAGTTCTGACTTGTAAGTCCTTTTTATGTCATACCATGATATGTAATAACAACTCAAGTATATCATTTAGTACAACTAATCTTTCAGTTTTATTTAACCTAGTGATTTGATTCTAATTTTTGAACTCTCCTTTACGAAGATCTAGTATCTCACTTAAGTGAATACCAGAAGATTGAGTTAGCAATCACTTAACTTCCTTAGTTAGTACAATTATTCATAAGCACAAATCATCACCTAACATACTAGCATAACACTTTAAGCAAAATACAGTTACTGTCATTCAAAATCACTACATCAACATTCACTATAGTAGTACATTAGTTCACCTAAGATATACCTATATTTAATCAACACAGTATTAAACAACACATAATATTATGAGTAGCAGTATATTTACTTCAAGCATGGATTAGATTCACTTACCTGAGCTTTGTAATAGCACAAAATCCTAAACTTCATGATATGGTTCTTCCTTACTTATCACACCTAAGAAAATATAAACACGGTTTCCAAGTTAAGTACCGATCGAATTCAAATTCTCATAAACTTTCCTTACTTTGTCTTTAAACTTGATTTGATCCTATTTTACTTATTTCCTATTCAATTTCAATAAACTTTATATCGTCATAATCGTTATTTCGAGTACTACTAAGATATCTTAAGAATCAAGTTTATTGATATTGTCAAAGTCCAAAAATACCCCTTTCTTGCTACTGATTCGATCATTCATTACTGTAACTCCGTAATTAACCCGAATAAACTTTAGTTCTAAACTGAAAACTCTAAAAATTATAATTTCCAAACTTTTCCAACAACCCTCAATATACCCCGAAGTGTTCATCTGACATGGATTTGGTAAATATTTAATAGTACTAATTACTATATTACATATTAAGCTTATATATAGGGTTTTATTAGGAAAATACATAATAAATAATATACAAGCCAAATTAATTTCATGAAAAACCCTATAGACTCATAAAAATACGTAATTTAATTATTGAACATTAATTACACCAAACTAGTTATTATCTATTTTTACGAAAATAGCGATTTAAACTAGAAATTATGAAAAATTAAGGAAAATAAAAAAATTTATGCATGAGATAAAAATTAAGTGCTCCAAACTTTATTATAAACTTCTAGAAGTCAAAAAATTTAGGGCTCATTAATTGATTTCATTAAAAACTATTTATTTTAACAATTTGGTAAAATTGATGGTTTTATCCAAAATAATTACAATAAATAGTAAACATGTTTCTTTTGAAAAATTCTTGTTACTAAAATTAAATAAATTTATTAATTATATTACACACAAAAATTGAGCTTGAAATAACATCATCTAATATGTTTAAAAATTAGTTTAATTTTCACCAAAATAGGGTATTTTCTTAAAGTCTATATTAACACTAATTATTTAATTAAAAAAATTACTAAATTAATATACACCAAAAATAACCCTAGAAAACGAAATTTTATAATTAATTAACAACAATTGGTATTTTTAGAAATTATATGACCTTATGGACAAAAATGGGTTTGCTTGAACCGACCACCCTCCGGCTATCCAACCTTGTCAGAATTCCTCCTCCAGCTACCCTCTCTTTAACTCCTAAGTTGCTCCAAGTTAGGTTGTGGTTTGACATACAAATCGCCTTAAACTTGATTTGCCCTTAATTTTTGTTCGATTTTTATTTTATTTTTTCCTAATTTTTTCTAAATTATGTTCTTGTATTTTTAGAGTGCTAAAATATTGTAAATGAAGGTTTGAGTCTTATTTATAGTTTTTCAATTTTTTTTGATTTAATAAAAATTGGACATGTGTTTGCCATATGTCATTTTTCCCTTATCCCTCTTCTTTAGGTGCCATATGTCATTCTCTAGTCAATTAGGTGTTAACTTATACTTTCCGATTAATCTTAAGCTACCACATCATTTGATGACTCATCCATTCATTCTTTTTTATTAATTTTTCATTATTTTATATTAGTGTCCCTTGTTTTGATAATTTATTATTATTATTATATGTATATATTTAATACATATAATGCATATCACATGTAAATACATATATATTACGTATAATTCAACTTTATTTATTATTTTTGAAAGTTAATTAACTCATCTCTAATATATTACTATATCTAAAAGCTTAAAATTCATGTTTTCGATATTTATTAGCTTTATTGATAAATTGATGTTTTTCTTAAATTAATATTTTTATATAGCTTATTTCAAGAAATTGATTTTAGTTAAATTATTTTGTTTAACTTTTCTAACCTTATTGTGAAGTTTGAATTAGAACGGTTAACATAACCTGATACCCTAAATTTAAGGGCTCAAATCCTAGGATCATTGAATTGGTTGGAAAAACCTAAGGTATTACACATATAGATTCTCATTGCCTGATCATCTTGACTATTTTGATGGTCTCATTTGGTAGATTATAATGTATAGTTTAATTTTGTAAAACAAAGATTACGGTTCTACTCTTAAAGAGTTCCTTATTGCCTTTTTTTATTTAGTAGATTACAGTATGTAGTTCAATTTAGTTGAGGGTCCTACTCCTAAGCAGCTTCTTGTTGCCTCAGGTTCCTAGAAGTTGTATCTAGATGCCAGACTATATCGACTAACCGGCTAAGGATATTGGAAGGGCATAGGATATCGATATCGATGTATGCCACCTACATGAGCATAGCATACTACATTATTAGCAATAGATGTCTAGTTGGGCTAATGTATGTGTGAAGCTGAACTTGTTGATTACGATTAAAATGTTTCAGTTATGATATTGCCTATATTGTATTGTTTGTTTTCTACTCTCACTTAACTTCAGTAGTTGAGGGGATAAAATGTTTTACCCTTAAGTTAATAGCATCATGAAAAGCCCAACACCAGAGGGCATGTATACTAAGAGTATAAGTCAAAGTCAATGACTTTTGGATAGAGCTTATACTAGGTTAAGAATTTTACAATTTTGAAGATGACAAAAGAAAAGGATTGTTCATGTTTTGATGTAAATATTAGGTTATACATATAAGTTGTAACCAAATGTTTAGCTGAACTCCAATGTAACAACCCCATTATTATATAAATAAAGTTTTCTTTTCATGAATAAGCAAGTTGAGTTAAGTTTTTAACAAGTATTCTTGTATGATGATGCATTTCATGCTGAGCTAGGATGTGATAGAAAGTGCATGATAGCTTTGAGTATGTTAGATAATCAAATATAAGATACTCGACACAAGACCTTCTTCCTTTGCATAAGGTTATAGGAATGTCTAAACTTATGTTCCCATCCTTAACCACTTAGGAACAATCATCACTTGTGCCATCAAAAGTTTTATATGTTTACTTTAACTCACCCTTATTTTCAATAATAGGCTGAGACCTCTCTTTTAAGTTAAACAATTGATCATTATGGGGAGCTTTGAGCTGTCTGGTATACCCTTTCAATTTTGTATTATGTTTATCAATTTCTTGAGGATAATTTGTGCAAGTTTTTGGGTTCTTTCAGAACTAGGAGTGTTTATTGATGGTAGCTTATATATGGGAAGAAGGGAAAACAAACACTCTTAGAAAAACTTCCATTTTCTTGCTAACTTGATGATATGTAGTATGGATTTTGTTCAAAGAACACAACATCAGTAGTATTGAGAACACTTTTAGAAGGAGGATGGTAACACTTGTAACCCTTTTGGAAGGGAGCATTCCGAATGAATATGCACTTAAGAGCTTTCCTTTATAGTTTATGTTTGATGAGAGAATGTTTTGACATAAACATAGTATAACCAAAAATTTTCGGAGGAAAAGAATTAAATAGGTGTATTGAGGAAAAAACTTTTGAAGAACACTAAGTGGAGTCTCAATATTGAAAACTTTAGAAGGAATTCTATTTATAAGATAGGTAGCGATTAAAATAGCTTCCTCTTAATAATGATATGGCACCTAATTTGTAACCATTAGAGATTGAGTAGTTTTAGTAAATGTTGATTCTTAGGGTTAGACACTCCATTTTGTTGTAGAGTATATGCATAAGCACTTTGATGTATGATTTTGTACTCATTGAGATAGCTTTCAAACTGATTAGAGAAAAATTCTTTGGCATTATCAGGCCTCAAAACTTACATTTATGTTTGGAAAACATTAGATACAAGCTTATGGAATCTTTAGAATGCTAAACATGCCTTTGATTTTTCTTTCAATAAGAAGACCCAACAAACTCTAGATTAGTCATTGATAAAAGTGATAAACCATTTATACCCAAACAAACTAGCAACCTTGGATGGTGTCAAATGTTGTTATGGATTAAATTGGAATGGTTTTAAAGATTTATGCGGTTTGGAGCGTAGGACTTTTTAGCAAATTTAGAGATCACATAGTGCTTACACTTTAAATCAACAACATTCTTATTTAAGAATAATTTTGGGTACAAGTGATGCATGTACTTGAAATTTAGATGCCTGCCCTAAACATTGGTGCCATAAAATAATGCCATCATTTTTTCTACTAGAGAGTAAAGGCCTAAACTTAGACTGACTATCCGTACAATAGAGCTTATTCACTTCTATAGCACTACCAATCATCTTCCCTAAAGTTTAGTCTTAAAAAACACAATAAGGGCAAGCGAAAGGTACATTACATGTCATCTCTCTTGCCAATTTACTAGCTGATAGCAAATTAGGAACAAATAAGGTATCACATAAATGTTAGTTTCCAAGTTAAACCAACCCTTTTTCCTTTTGACAAAACGCACTCTCCATTAGAAACCCATACTTTGTTGTCACTAGGGTAAAAGCTTCCAAAGTTAAATGAAGAGTAACACATATGATTGGTTGCACTCATTAATAATCCATCTACTACTCTCAACATTTTTAGAAGAAGACATATATGTACCTCTTAATACTATGGTATTCATGATTCCAAATCTAAGTTTTGGTTGCATAATGTTTCACTCATTATTGGTCGAGTGATGTAAGATAGTATGGATCGATGGCTTTGATACCATGGGAAAAATATAAAGAAGAGAATTTTATTTTTGTCTCACCTTAAGATATGAAACGAGCACCTATAAATAAGTACTACGAACATGGTTGGTGGTGGTAGGTATAACTAAAACAATTATCTGAACATGTTTGGTATAATTACCTTACAAACATCTAGAAACTATTAACCACCAAATGTGCCAATAACCATCTAGGTGATAGAAAAATTATTAACATGTACTAATTCATACAAAAGATGTGCCAACAATTATTTTTTAATAATAGGACTTCCTACTAGAAGTGAATAAGTTAATAGAGGATTAGAACTAAAACCTCAGAGGGATAAGGATAAGTTGTAGGAAATTTAATTGCAACAAGTAAGAAGTCAAATATATATATATATATATATATATATATCAAAGGAGAAAGAAGGAGAATCAAAAGAAATAATCAAAAAGGAAGCATAGAGAGAAACCGATAATATAAGAAACAAGATTAAGAAATTGCTAGAATCTGTAAATGGCACACACAAAAAGCTTACTAAAAGCAAAGAGAAGATAAGTAAAATACTAAAATTTTAGAAGAAAGGCAACAACTAGAGATGAGATCAACAATTGGAATCAAGATCAAGAACAAGAATAGAATATTTCTATAAACCTAATGAATTTTAGGTGACAGTTTAAGTATAGCATAAGCTTAACATTCCCAAGGATCAACCAACCTAAATATCGAACTGATAATATATCGTGACTACACCAATCAACTTCCCAATCATAATTAAGCATAAAAACCCTAAAACTCAATAAAGATCTCCAAAACTGTTGAAACTTAAACCTTAAAATAGAGATTTAAAAAACCTTAATCTTAAAGTAAACACCTAAAACCCTAAATAGAAGGCTTGAGACTAATGGAGCTCCAATCGAACTCAAAAATCCTACAACCTATCTTAAAACAACCTTGAAATTGAGAAGGATTGAAAGCTAAGTTCAAGCTTTATCAAACAAATTAAGTAAACAAGTCTTGATAATTCAACTAGGTGAAGAATTGGAAGCTACAGATGATGGCTAGGGAATTAGGCACTCTCTATCCCTTTTCCCTCTCATTTTCGTTTTTAAACTTAAACAAACCCTAAGATATGATTCTTAGATAGTATAAGGCTTTAACAAATCCCTAGAGTTCACTGACAATACCATTCCAAAATCCTAAACAAGTTATACCATGTTTAGACAAAAGTTACTAATCACATGTTCTTTAACCTAAAAGAAGAATGGAAGAAAGCTTGACAAGCCATCCCCCTACTACCCTAGGCACTAGTTTGAGAGCCCTCATGGAGGCCATTTCATTACCTTTCTTTTCAATGAAAACCTAATTTATTAACCAGCCAATGAAGCCCCAAAAAAAGGTCATTATACCTCTCCATTTCTCCCATTTGATCAACAAGTTAAAGGCAAGGATAAAGCGTAAACAAACCTTTCCCCAATTGGCCATTAAACTCCTCACTAAGTCCACTTGTGTTTCCTCCATTTCACATTACACAACACTTGAACTCCTAGAGCAAGCATACCCCTAATGACTACCCTTACTACCTATTGAAGCCACTTAACCACATGCCCACATATTCCCCATTTTTTCCATCGATTGCCCTTAAGAGCCTCACTTAAGCACCATCCAAACTTAGCTTATCTGAGGAACATCAAGGCATCATTACTTCGCAAGTTCCTAACTTAACAAGAATCCAAGGAAACTAATGAAACAATAAGTAGCAAGAGTAAGGACTAAGAGCAAGAAGACACTTAGTTGGGGTACCATCTACCTCCCCTAAAACATAGTAAAGTCTCCTTCATCTTTGAGTAACCTTAGGGACTTCATGTATAAATTATTTCATTCCTTTCCTTGAAATGTTTCCTAGCATATTAGGAGTTATTTATGACAAGTAAGTGGAAGTTTTCTTAGAGTTATCTCGTAAGGTTGTAAGTCTTAGGAGCTATGTTCATATCATTTAATTTTACACTTAAAATAATGTAAGATAGGCTTATAACTTGTGAGAAGTGTAGAAGACCTAAGGTTATCCCCTTTAAGAGCTGGATATGAGGTACATAAAAGCCTTGAGGATGATTTCTCCACTTACTATGAGATATTCATGCCTTAATGTACCCTTAAGTAGTAGTATAACAAAGAACAGAAGCTTTGATGAAGGAAAAAATGCAACAAAACCTAAAATAAACCCCTTTATGCCTTTGAACGCTATAAGTTTTAGATTTCTTACAAGTATTATATGAAATAAATCAACCAATAAGGAACAAACGAAAGCCAAGCAAGTGCAAGGTTACGCAATAAGTTGGGATAAGACCTTAAGTTAGTAAATAGACTTAAAAAACAAGAAGTTGAGTGATAAGCATAGTTTACTCTACACTTTATAGGCTTATTTATTAATAAATTGGTCATAATTGTATTTATTTCTTAAGTTCTTAGTACTTAATTATATAATATATCAATTTCAAATGATTCAAGAGCAAAGAGATGATATTTATTTAAGATAAAGTGAAGATGAGATGAAATTACAAAAAAACAAGGAGATTTGGAGTAATCACGCTTGTGATGAAGGAATAATTCTAAAGGAAAATAAAAATGCATTCAATCACAGGCATGATAAAAGAAAATTTAAGTGCCTAACACTGGTTACTCCCTCCATCATAAGCATGATCAAGGGAGTGACCAAGGTTGACGTTGTTATGTACCTATTATTCATAGCCGTAATAGTATATTAGGAGGATGATCATTCCTCGATCACAGGCATGAGGAGATAAATAATTTTGACGAGGAGTTCATGTTGAACATTACAACAGTGATAGATGGAGATTATTTTTATTCAAGACTATCACACTCAAAATCATGGGCGTAATGAGAGTAGACACAACTATTCCTTTTTTAACTTTTTCATATGAATTGGTGCATTTAACGGGTTTAAACACCAAAAGGTATCTTCAAATGGTGTATTTCGAACCTTTTGACAAGAAGAATATAAATATACCTACAATTTTTAGACATGAGATGACATCAAAAAAAAAAGGAAGCACATTATATCAGATAACATTAGATTCATTTCATTAGAAATCTTAAACCTTTTGCTCTAGAGAAATTAACCATAAACACATATGTTCATCCAAGTTGTACCTATCATATTTTCACAGTCTCTAATGCATTTTTCTTAGTGTAGTATCATTTTATCATGTATGAGTAGAAATCTAAGACTTACTACATCAACTTAGCATGAATAAGTGTGTAAAATAGTAATTTCCTGATTTTTTTTTTGATGAATTGAACTTAATGAATTTAAGTACAGTATAGTATACAACACTAACTTAGGACAGATTTTGATAGAATATGCCGAGAGACAATTCAATACAAATTTCGATAGAATATGTCGAGAGATAGTTTAATACAAATTTCGATAGATTATGTCGAAAGATAATTCTATTGAATATATCTAATTCATTAGAACAATTTACTCTTGATAATAGAGATATTATTAGAAAAGCTACTACATCCTTAGGGAAATTGATAAGTTTCTATGATGCTAATGCGATTGTAATTGGCTATTAATTCAGAAGATATTCTAATAGACGCAATTAAGGTTAGGAGTAAGTTGTTCTAAGAAAAATGCTTACAAATTAATAAATCCCTATAGACAACAATCATTAGGATTAAATTAAGGGCGATATCATGCTATGTGGTGAAGCAAGTCTACACGTTAAATTAAGTGTTGTGTTAATAATTGTTATTGTAACCATTGTGTTAGCTAAAATTAGTTTGTGGATTAGTGTATTTTAGCTAATAATTTAGTGTTTTAGTCATTAATCACTTGATAAATTGAGTTGTTAGATAATAAGAAGATTAATTAGTACTTATGCTTATATCTGTTTCCAGTGGAGACGACTCTATACTCATCCATGCTAACAAACAATAGGTATATTTGCCTATTAAACCAAGTTAAGAATAGAATATAGGATTTTAAATTTCAAGACTTGATAGCTCTATTTAAAGGCAATCATTGAGCTTAGAAATGAATTTGAGGGCCCTAAACCTTGGCATACCAAATCTAGAACCAAAGATAAAAACATACTTAAAAATATGGTAAGTTAAGTAAAAATGCCTAAACAGTGATAATAGGATGGAGATAAAAGGCTTAAAACACTAAATCAAGCTTAAAGAATATAATTGGTTACCAAAATTGCCTTAAAATCCAAAAAGAACCATCTTAGGCAGCATCAAAGGATGTTTCAAGTAACTAAAAAGAGCTTTCTAGGGAATTGCCTAAGCCTACTAAGACACTTAGTAAGCTCATTTCAAAAACTGACCCCATATATAGCCTAAAGACCTACTTAGAAGCTTGTAGAGTGAAGGATAGAACCAAAATTAAGTATGCACATAAGACTACATATAAAGAATAAGTTCAAAATAATAATTTAAGCTCAAGAATTGATTAAACCTATAAAATGAAAGCTCGATAGTATAAACCAAGGTAAAAAAGGAGCACAAATGGAAGACTTGCTATTCTTTTAGTCAAAATGCTAAAAAGTGGGTCCCACCTCACCAAATTGACTGCACTACATGAAATTACACTAAAAACAATAAAAATTGACTATAAGATCATAAAAATTAGATTTAAAACGTGAAAGTTATACAAGATTGAAGAATTTGGCATATTTAGGAAAAATATAAAGATAAGGAATAAAACTGAAGGAATAACTTTACTGAGCTCATTACGATCAAACCATAAAATAGAAAATTCTTATCTTTCCTTGTTTATTTTTTTGGAAGACACTAATTTTGGGGGCAATTTGCCACCAAACTACTACGATTAGTAGCTATGGTCAAGTGAGTAACTCCCAAAGACTCTACATTTGGTTTTTCCTATAGTTAGTAGCACTTAATGTCTTATTTCTGATTAATTGATGCATGTAGGGTTCGAGATATGCATGTGTAATGTTACTTGGTTATCAAACAACCTGATGATGCATAAGAACCGAAAGTGCTTGCATAATAGATATTTATAGGATTGATGGTTGTGAGTGATGATTGTTTGATCGCTTAAATAAATGAACCTAATACCTACTTAGCTAACTTATTAAATAGATTATGCATAGCATAACATTTCATTATACTGATAACTCTAATTTTAAACATATTTCATAGGGTGATTTTATAGTATTTTCCACACATTTTTGGTTTTCTTTAAAGAAATCGATACTTAATTGAGTAAAATGTTGATTTTAGGGTTTAAACGCGTTCTAGGCTCGAAAAAAAAGAAAAAGAATCAAGTTTCACTCAATTCCGAGTTCAAATGAAGAAGTTATGAATTTTTGAAGTTGTGTAGAAAATTTACCTAAGTGCAGAAAATTACACGACCTGGGGAGACGGTCGTGTCCCAGGCCATGTCGGGTGACGAAAAAAAAATCTCTTTAATACACTATAAAAAGACATATTAGGGTTTCAAAAGAAAAAAAAGAGACATTACAGAAACAAGAGACACAAGAGAAGAGAGGAGATTGGAGAAGAACATTAAACAAGAAGCAAGAACGACATCGATTTCAAGATTAGAGAGATTGTTCATCAAATCAAGAGGGGTTTTTATGATTTATTTTACGTTTTTGATGAAACTCGTTTTTAGATTCGTTATGATAGCTTAGAATTAGAGTATTTAGGATTATGGAACCTAGGGTTTCATGTAACCCTTGGATTGAATTATAATTTCAATAAAGTTTCTACCTTTTCTTAATTCAATTATGTCGTTTGTTATGGATTGATAATTCTAGAGTGTCAATATATGATATTATGCATGTTAATTGAGAAATTGCATGTGTAATTAGATCTAGGCATAATTGAAGAGAATTACATGTATACTTAGAGATAAGATACATGTTTCTTTTGGAAAGTTGATTGTTTGCATGGAAATTCATTACATGTTAATGCGATTCTAAATTATATTACTAAGTGAAGAGATTCCGGTAAATAATTTAGGATTAGAGTTAATATGCTTGAGAAAGATATTAGCTTTAATTGTGAATCCCTCCGGTCAAGAATAATAGAAATTGAATTAGATATATTTTAAAAAGGTTACATGTTAAACACTAGGGGAAATAATTCCTAAATACATTATTGCATACTTGAAGTCGTTCGTAATTTATTGCTTCCTAATTTACGTAATTAAGTCTCATAAGTAGTTTAGTTGTTAATTTCAGTATTTTTAATTCATTTAACTCATCATAATTTTCTGGTTAGATAATAAAGCTAAAGTTAATATTAGTACTCAAAATCTCTGAGGGATCGACTCGGACTCACATCTGCTATATTAAAACTGATAGGTGCGCTTGCCTCATATCATATACCTATATCAATTGCCAACTTACGCAAAAGGTAAGAAGGGACTCATAGGAGCATGAGCTCCTAAAGGTATAATGTCAGGCATACAATAGTGCCATATCTATTATGTCCCAGTCCTAGCCTATGGGCATACTAGGCACCAAGAAACACTACCCTAATGGCTAAAGGCTGTATCTTGTAACTTCTACTTAGCGGATATGACATGGACTATAAGAGCCACCATAATGCTAAACTTAGGGATTTTTGAGTTTTGAAAAAGTTTATGTTATTTATCAAAGTAAAGTGTATGTATGTGCGTATATATATCTATGTTTAAGTATATTTGTAGCACATTGGTGCATTTACAAATAAAAACCTAGGTACTAGAACCCAATTGATGGTTTGTGTCAATTAATAATCTCTAACCTTGACTATAGAGGCAATAACCTAAGTTGCATACAATTCCTAGGCCACTGTATGTATTTGTATAACATGTTGCTTGTTGCATACATTCATATGCTTGTTAACTATATTGCTTGAAAGGCATGGTTGGAGGGATTAGATCACTAAGCATAAGTTTACACTCTCTTAGATTTCTTATATTATAGGGATACCTCTTCGTCAAGTCGAGTCACAGGATGCCTAAGGTTAGTCATAAGCTTAGGAGGATCCATAGGAAGGATAGCATAAAGGATCTCTTCGATCCCTTTATTTATGTGCCAGAATAGAAAGAGATTTGATAGGAAAGTGGAAGAGACCTTTTTGTATATGATAATCAAAGGGAGTGGGAAAGCTGCAGTAATTCTTTGGAAAAGCCCGGTTCTCTTTGTCTTCGAGCTTTCATTCCTCAATCCACTGATTCGTTCCTTCATATACCTCCCCAGGACTAAGTTGTTTAGAAATATAGCTAGTTTATTACTTTTCTTAGAGACTTATGTATTTTGGTCATTTGTAGCTTATTAGGCTACTTGATCTATCTTGTTTCTATTTTGGGTTGGGGGGGAGGGGGTGTATAACCTTACTATGATATCACTCATCCGAATGACCTAGAGTAACAAGATGTAGAAATTACATTGCATAAAAGGGAGATGACTAACAAGGGAGTTAATCTTTGACCTTTGTTTGGTGTATGGAAATTTGCCACAATTGAGGTATTGGTCGGGTTGTGTCAGTTTCAAACCTACATAACAAATAAGACATTAGAAGCTTACAGAAGCTAATGATCACTAGAATTATCGAAAGGTATCTTTTAATCACAAAAATTTTAAATGTTTTCTATGCTATAAAACATGTCATATTGCAAGTGTTATGGAGAGAAATCAAGATGGTCATTAGGAAATCATGAAGGAAGAGAACAAAAGATTGCAAAATTATGGGTAAGGAAAAATAGGTAAAAATATTATTTCAAATATTTACTATTCTAATATATTCTTTGAAAATTTTTATTACTTAGGCAAAAATATCTTTTGACATCTCAAATGTCATATCTCATATTACCATGGAACCATTATTTATTTTAAAGGAAGTTAAAGTTTCATGAATTCCTAAATGCCTCTTATTCTTCAAATTGAAAATTTTATTTAAGAAAACCCTTCTTATTCAAAAGCCGTCCTCAACAACCATGTCAAGAAGATTATTTAGAATCTTAAGCCAAAGGACCACCATAAAGACCACCATAGAAACATCAACCAAAGATAATCCCATCAATGTGGACAACAAGGATGAAGCTTCTATTAGAGAGTTTATGGAAAGTAGTAGAGAAAAAAAAAAAAAAGGAAGAAGCAAGAAAGCAAGAAAAAGAAGCTTGGAAGTAAGTCTCTAGAAACAAGCTTGATAGAGGTAAGCTTCATAGATTACAAATCTTTTTTACAGAGCAACATAAACCTAGACATAATTCTCCAAAAATAGGGTGGAACTACTTATGTGAGATGAGAGAACCTATTCTAGTGAAATTGGTATCGGAGTTATATGAAAATCTTGATGTAGAAAGGAAAGACAGTTTGATTATAAAGATAGGAAGTTTAATAATAGTGAGAATTTAAAGGAAAGAAAACGTCTTAAAATTATTGAAGTGAAGGATGGTGAAAGATTCTATCTTAAGTTTAAGCATGAGTTATTTTCTAAGATTAATGGAGGAAAAGTATAACAATAAGACATTAGAAAGATGAGTGTGAAAAGATTCCCAATTTATATCGGGGTCTTATACAAAGTCATGTTTAAGTACTTGCTACCAAGGAAAAAAAGCAATTCTATCTTAATTGACTAAGACTTGAAAGTTTTAATTGGTCTAAAAGAAGGATATTCTAAGATCTTGGCCATCATCTAATTAATCATATTCATAGCATGAAAAGGTATAAAAGTTTAGTGCGTGGTGGTTTGACTTTGAAAGTCATTAAGCATAAGGATTTGTCACTCATTCCACCTAGAATTAGACTGAGACCGGCAGTTTTGATTATTGATGATATGAAATTTATTCAGGTAAAGAGAGATCTACGAAAAGAAAGGAAGGGAAAAAGGTTAAGAAAGGTATAGTTTTACCATCTCTTAATAGAACCCTAACCATAATTGATGAAAAAGGTATTTTTGTTGAAGAAAAAGAGGATACTTATGAGAGGAATTTTGTTATTGAGATCTTTAGGAGTGAACCTCAAGATAAGTCTCTACAGGAGTCGTTAGAAAAAAATATGGACTAGTGGATGAAACAATTAGAAGATTCTACTCTTGAACTGGAAGTTGGTAAAACTCATCCAAGAAAGGAGCTTAAGGAAAAAAGACAATTACCTAGAGCCCAACCTAGATCAATTAATCTACTCTACTTAAAACCTGGTAGACTATCCTTCATCTAATAAAGAATTAAAAATCAAGCCCCAAGAAGACTTCAAACTTATTCTTGATATTATTGAGAAAGAAATAAACTTTGATGGAAAAGGTTGATAGGATATATCTAAAACTGAAGGTGAAGATTAACTTTACCTTTGAAGGAATCAAAGATCTCTTTACTGATTTGATCTAAAGGAATTTTTCGATTTTGTCTAAAAATTATTAAAAGTTTATTCCAGCAGATGAATTTTAAGATCATTGATGTTTGAGATTATTTGATTTGGATACTTATTTTGATACTTTGTTTAGAAATTCATTTTATTTGAATGATATAATGCACTATGAAGATCCATGGTTATTAAAAAGGATGATTAATTTATGCAAGAATTAACACAAACATAATTCAATGTTCTGTTATGATATTATGAATCGCAACTAAGTTTTTGTATAGGAACTTGGAAGAATCAATGATTACAAAGAATTGCTATAAAAGATTATATTATGATAAGGTGACAATATGCATAATGGCACATTGTGTTATGGAATTAATAATAGAAACTAACAGTTTTATAGAGGATCTATTTGGTTGAATCTAAGATTGAGAACATAATTAAAATAGATGAAGGAAGTTATGTTTGATATGTTGTTGCTTGAACAAATCTTACGTTGAAATTCTAAACTTAAGGTGATTAACGAATTTCTACAGGATATATCAAAATTGTTGGTTCTAACTATTTTTTGATAAATAGATAAGCTTATTAATGTTTATGTTGTCAGTCAAATAGTAATATCTAATGAGTTTGTTGTAAGGAATTTATACAAATTATTGATCTACTAATTATATGACATACAAGTTTATATTATTGAAAGTTACATGAGTATGTGAGTTTTTATCACATATATAAGTTGAGCTTACCATGATATCATTTTTAGAATCTTAACTTGCATATATTTGTTTTAATGCTAACAAAAATTGGATAGAGAAAGTGCTTATTCATTGATTAAGGGAGAGATAAAGAAGAAAAAGTTTATTAGATTAAGGAGGAGAAAACTATAATCATAAGAATAGATTAAATCTATGAAATTCAGATAGATTTCTTTTTTATTTAAATCTCATATATTGAAAATTTTAAATAATTTTTTTGTAATACTTCACCTTTTAGGTATCTACTTAAAACTTTTTTCTTCAAATTTAGTACCTGAAGATGGTTCATTATGCTATCACTACATTAGAGATAAGGCTAACCTATAGTTCCCATATCAATCTAATTTTCATAACTACATAAAATTTCCAAAACTTCACTTCAATAACATCGTGAATCATAGTTGAACTTGAAATGGAGGCCCATACCTAGAGTATCACAATTCATTTTCCTTTATAATACATGATCCAACTACGAACTACACTTTTATAAAACTAATTTTCATAGAAGATTTTTACAATACATTTTCAAGATATTCTTGTATAGCAACATTCTTGAACTCGATGATCAACCTTGTAGCTAATCACTCCTTTTAGAAGAACTGGTCTTAACTAGTGCTCTTAATGTTTCTCCTCCTTATAACCATGATGCACCATCTAAGGTTTTTTCTTACTAGAGGATAAGACAACTTACTTCCTCGGCTTATTGTAAGTTGTGTGAGAGTAGATAAACAAGCAATAACATAAGTAAACTAGCAAGTAGCTATTCAAATCATAGTAATTTATCATTTCCTAGCCAAGAAATCAACTTAGATAGTATATGCCATGCTCATGTACATAATATGCATTGGTACCGATATCCTAGCCTAGCCTAACACTCATTCAATTGATTAACTTCAATCTAAGCATCTAGATACAAGATCTAAGAACTTAGCAGTGCAACAAAGAGTTACCAAACCCAGCTTAACAAAAACTACGTAATGTGGCTAAGAATGCAATACTATATGCTCAATAACCCAACCTTCATAAATCAAGTTGTTCACTTTAATTAACTTAGCTTTTCATATGGAATCTAGGATAGCAAAATCTTAGTTTTTGGAAAAATTGACTTATGAGTCCTTTTCATGCCATACCATGAATGCATAAGATTGCTTACCAAGTAGCACCCAGGAAAATACCAAATAAGCTTATTCTTTACTTATTAGCCTAACCTTTACATTATTAGGTTTACATTTTCATTACGAAGACCCCATCATTAGATTTACTTAAGTGAACACCATAGGAGATGTAGTACCTAGCTTTTTCTCAAGTTAGTGAAAATGTGATATTATCATCCAATAACATACTTACAGTAATCGGGGTCCAAATATAACAGCATATTTCAATCAACAACTATTATACAAAAAGAAATATCACATAACTCATCAAGTGGCATATAACTTCGCATGTTCCATTATACAACACATCACACTTGCACACAACATCATTTAAATCCACAATAGCCAAATTAGTTAGAAAGTCATATGAGTAGATTTTTCTACTCCAAACATACAATTATCTACTTACTTGGATTTGCTGATAGTTCCAATTTTACACATCATCACGAGGTTCTTCGTTAGCTATTTCACTCAATAAAGATACCAGTGAATGTCGCACCTGCAATGCATGTGCATATTAACAAACACCATGTTAGCAAAAAGCAGTTAATATATAAGAACATGTATTCCTAAACCCTATACATATCAAGAGAAGTTTAACCTGCCTATATGTTTTGCATGGTAACATATCATATGTGAAAAGATTTTGTAAATTAGGTGATGAAATCAACAAAACGTAGCCATCAACTTCTTAGTTCTTACTTTTGAGCTTCACAAATTTATACTATGTTAGGAAACCTAGGAGAGAAGAAAGCATAGGTGAACTTGGGGAGAAAAAAAAGAGTAAAGTAAGGTAATACAATTACAAACTGGTTATGGAATTATTTTATAGTAATGATCCTTAATAGCAATAGATAGTTTCATCTTTTTGTAGATAATCAAATGAAATTAACACATAATTGAAAAGTTTACTATAAACAAATAAAGAAATGATTAACAATCTTTTGGCCAAACACAAAGTCACAAATGCATTATTGTAGAACTTTATTCTCCAAATGATTCATTTTTGCTATAAAGAAGTAATTTTTACGTAACAGCCATGTCTCTATACTCTTAACTTTCAAGTATGCAAACTAAAATGGAAAATAAAAAATTGAAGAAAAGAAAAAAAAATTGAAGAAACCAATAAATTCTTCTAAACTAAAATTAAATTAAATGAAATTAATTTAAATTGATTTTATTGAATGGAAATGTCTTAGAAGATCTGCATTATGAAACTTTGCTTTAATTTTTTTTATGGTAGAAGGAGCTTCATTGTTATTACACTCAGCAAAAGGCTTTCTTTTAAACCTTCTAGGAATTGCAGGAGGCCAAGAGTATGATAATGCTTCCACCGTATCATCACTCAATGCAAAATCTATTAAAATTCTACCAATTCTCTTCTCTAATATCTAAAAATAAACTTGTACTTCATGTATGTATTCTTATATATTAAATGAATTAGGATACATTTAAAAGGAAATTACATACAAATTTAACTGACATTACATTAATCTCAAAAGGTGTCAAGGAATCACATATGTACATAAATATAGTTATAAAAGATCAAATCTTTTCTATACATGCTAGAAGCACATTGTATAACTACAATATTTCATTACATTTCAATACTGTCTTCTTATCAATAAATCTAAGGACTATGATATTCAAGCACCTAGACAAAAAATAGTTTAATCCATATTTGTTTATAGTCTCATAAATAAAATAATCAACATGTTCCAAACACAAGTCTATCATTATAAAATATAGCAAGCCTATTCCTTTAGATGGTATCCTTTTAGTTTGAACAAATTCTAAGATTCTATCAACCTAATCACCATCAACTTGTAGTTTTGTTACAAAGGAATCTACCAATCTTTTAATGATTAGATTTTGTAACAAAGCAAGTTTATCAGAATAGATACAAACTTCATATGAAAAAAGATAAATAAAAAATAAAAACAAACAAACAAACAAAAGGGGGAAGAAAAGAAAACCAATAACATACCTTCAAAATTTAGTGATTATAATCAAATTTAAAACACTTTCAATGTAAGGACCCTAGGGAGGTCCTAGTAGTATTGCCTAAAATTTTCATATCGTATATGCACCCATGATAAGAAACCGTTTTATAAGTCAGAAATTATAAGAGTCTAAATAGTTAATCGCTATGGTTTTTAATTCATTAACTCATTATATGATATACATAATTATGGATATCCAATATTTTATAGTTTTTCAGACCCGTAGAGAATCAGTATCCCTTACCAAAATAGTGAAATAAAATAAACAATTCCAGAAAATTCTAAACTTACTAAAGATACTAAACTTAATTGAGATATTAGTTGTTTCCTAAAGCATTCCAAATTAACTACACAAGCTTTTCATCATACTGATTCAATGGTAACACTCCGTACTCAATTCTTATCCTTATCCCAATTATCGATCAACCTGCAAGGAAAAGAATTGTTGGGATGTAAGCTTACATTTAGTAAGATAATCCCATCGTCAATACCGCATAACAATTTTTATTTAATGCACAAACATATGAATGCATGAAAAATCAAAATGCCAAACAATACATATAGTGGCTTAAGAACTGCATGCAACTCAGAATTTCGCCCCCTAGAGTTGGGGTTAAGGATAATTAACTGATACAAAACACAATCAAGTCCTAGCACCTGGGTTTTATGTCAATCACACTATTATGCTTAAGTCAAAACAAAATCATATATATATATATATATATATAACATATACCACTTTTATATGGAAAATACTTTATCTTTACATCTCGTACTTTAAACCAAAATATCCAGGTCTAGTGGTATGGTAGCCTTTGCAATCCACAATCATACGCCCTAAGTTAAAACCACAAGACACGACCCTTTGTTAACAGTTAGCATCCCTTTGCGCTTAGTAAACCCGTTAACTCATGATAGAGACTCAATAATATAATGATGGCGTAACTATTACTTAATCCTATAAGAGGCCCTTCTCCTGTGAGTCTCTTCCCATCTTCTACGTAAGGTGGCAATCGATATAGTATGATGCAATTATGAGAAATGCATGATTCATTAAATTTCTTAATCAAATAAGTACTTAATCCTATTTTCATAGGGATCATACAAATTCATTCTAAATAACCATACATAGATATCATCACAAACAATTCCCATTATTATCTAATTAATAAGTCATAGCATTCAATCATAATATCATACACATGAATTTCCTATATCCCGCAAGCATCCAAGTTTCTTATATAAGTTTAAGTGTATCTACTATACAAGCAAAATCAAGTATAAAGTCATCAAGAATCACTCACTCAGCCATAACAAATCGGTCGTAGTAATCTAGGGACAAGTCATCTTCAAAATTTGGGTCCCTTGGACATAAAAATATGATACTATAAGGACTTGAAATAGAACTTAGAAAGTTAAGCTAAAATCCTTGATAATTAGGTTTTGCATTTTTCCCGTTTTTGCTTAAAAGTTCAATCGCATATAACTTTCTCATTTTAAATCCGATTTTTATGATCTTATAGTCAATCTTCATTGTTTTTTAGAGTATTTTAACGTGGTGAGGTTAGATTTTTGAAATAAAGCATGAAAATCTATCTATAGGTTAGAGCAGTAGCAGTCCTCATAATTTGGAGTACTTTTGGGCTTTATTTGATTATTAGGTTTTTTGATATCTTAGGAAATCTTTTGAGCTTGGGCTTAAGATTCCATTCTAAGCTTAAAATACTTCTTAAGGTGAGATTTCCAACTTTGATTTACACTCTTAGGGCTAACAACGACTTCTTAGGCTTTCATGTTGGCTTAAGTTGTCAAATGAGTTTGTTTTTTATCTAAATCAAAGATAGTCACATTTTTGGGCTTAGGGAGTGTTTTGTGAGCTTCTTAAGATTCTTAAAACAACTTTTATTGGTGACTTAAGTTGCTGGTTAGAAAATGAACGGCCCAACTTAGAGTTTGAGGCCTCTTTTGAGAGTTTTAGGCTCAGTTTTGAGTTTTTGGCTTTATACACTTATTATACTTACCTCAGTTGATATTTTTACTTTATTTACTTGGTTTTATCATATTTTTAAGTGACTTTTCTTATTCTTCCAGATCTGGACGGTTTGGTGTAGAGGCTTCTAACTAGGTTTTTCAACTTGTTTCATCATTTTCTTAAAGTTAGGTGTTAAATCATGAACCTATACTACTCATATTCTAACTCCAACTTAACTTCTCTTTCATTAGGTGATTATTTAGCTTATACTCTATATAAAAATAATAGATCTCATACTTATCGTAACTTCCATGCTGTAGTTCACATTCCACAAAGTTAGTTTATTTATAAAAGCTTCATGTAATGGATTTTCCTTTACCTAATGTTAATTTTGAGCATGTTCAACTTAATAGAAATGAAAATAACTCTTGAATAGCTTTCTTATACTTTATGCCCAACATGCTTTTTCTTTGTTCATGTGCATATTTCATGACTTCCTTAACTTAATATCTTCCGTTATAAATGTTAAACATGTATCCTTACGTAACACCAACTTATCATGCTCATATTCTAACTTTCTTATGAAAGATTCATAAGCTTATTTCTTAAAGTGGCTAGCTAAGTTATCATCTTAAGTTCATGCCAACATCTTTATAAAAATATGGTATCCTAGCATAGCATACTAGATCACTTAAATAAGGAAACAACTTACTCATCCTCAAAAGCGTAAATAAGGTGGTTGTGCACTAAGTATCCACTTATGCTCCTTGTTTTTCCTTCTTCTTTTGCAAGATCTTTTTGGAAGCTTGAGTCTTTATCTTTAAAGTGGGGTGGGTTTTGAGGGTGATCTAAAGTTCCTAAAAGTGGCTTTTGAAGTTGACAAATGGAGGGTATAAAATAAAGCTTGGTGCCATGAGTATGGAAGTAAAATGGTGACAGTAATGTTGGGATTTTGTAGGGTTAGATCTCTTCTTTTGGTTATGTTTAAAGTGAGAGAAAAGAAAGTAAAAATGAAGGTGAAATGAGGGAGCGAGTGGCTAGTTTTGAATGGGAGGGAAGTGTGTTTGAGAAGCTTCAATCTAGTTGTCTTTTAACATGTAAAAATGTTAACTTTTGACAAGACTAGATGATGTAAGTATTAGGATGTGAATAGTAGATTTGTAAGACAATTGAGTGATTGAAAGTTGACAAGGCATAGCCTCCCTTAGGCTCTCTTTTCAACCGGCCATAGGGAGTCCTTTTTGGGCATTGAGTTGTCTTGTCACTTAATTAAAAGTTGAATATATAAAATAATTTGATAACTTGTCCATATATAGTATAAGTTATGGTGATAAAAAGAAAGTGTATTATCGCTAGCTTTTCTTAAGTTATCATTTGATAAATGATTCCAACTCTCGATTAATAAGTTATTTAAGGTGATTAGATGGTTCACTTATTCATGTGCACAAGTCTTATGCATTAAGGATAAGGGAATTGTCTTATATGAAACTCTTTTAGAGTTTGTTTCTTAAATACTTTTGTAAGTTATGATTTAATTCTTATAAAATTATGAAATCTTCTAAAGTTGAATAAAATTATTCAAATTAAATTCTCAATTAGTCACCTAAGGTTACAATTTTTTAATTGTTTCAGGGTTTTGGGTTTTGGGTGACTTAAGGTCTATTATTCTCACATTTACGTTTTCAATAATAAACTTTCGAATTGGAAAACTAAATCCAGTTTTAGATGTAAACTTAAATTTTTAGTTTAGTTAATTCTTAAAAACGTTCGGAAAGTACTCTTAGTTGATTTATAAGCCCATTAAAAGGTAAGGTTAAAAGGTAGGGTTTACAAACATGGCTTATAAGTGAAAATAAGGGAATTGTTTTGTGTGTAATTCTTTTAGGGTTTGATTCTCAAATTAATTTGTAGGTTGTGATTTGCTTCTTAAGAAATTAGAACTTTCTAGAGTTGAATAGAATTTGTTTAAATTATATTTTTAATTATTTATTTAAGGTCATTATTTTATTATGAAACATATATATATATATATATATCATATGATAAATTAAGAAACAAGAAGGAAATTGCTTAGTAATATATTTATATATATACATATTATGGGGCTACTTATTAACACAAGTAAAATTAATTTTGTAAATTTATTAATTTTTACTTTTAACTAGCTTAGTTTTATTGTTTATTATTATTTGAAATCATCCTTGATTCGTTCATTATTAGTTTTATATGATTTCACAAAATTAATGATAATTTTATTGATTTATGGATTTTCAACCATTAAGATAATTTTATAGAGTTTTAAAAATTTTTACAATTTGATATTTACAGTTTATATTAAGTTTAGGTTTACATTTTTAAAAATACACGTATGTAGGGATTGGGATTTTTCTGGGCGATTAAGGTTTTCAAATTGTATAATAAGGTTTTTTAAGTTCATTTTAAGTTTTGAGTTTAAAATTTTAATCAGTTTTCATTTTATATGCTTTTTTCGACTTAAGAAAATATTTACGATACTTGAATTCGACACCATGTCTAGAAGGTTAAACTTGCAGAGTTAATATTCAAGCAACAATTTTATCTCAAAGACCTATCTGAAGCTAACTTAAGAATCGTTAAAATAATAACAAAATATAAAAATTGTAGAGGAAAAGAAATATATTAAGCATAAATTGAAAAACAAAAAAAAAATAAAAGGGAAAAAGAGTGCTGACATGTTGATTAAAGACCTAAATGAAGAAATAGAGGAAGATGATACCAATAAAAGGTCATGTTCCACTAACCCTTTAGAATTCAAATTTTAGAAAAAGTGGAAAATGAAGTTAAAGGAGAGATAGTGAGAGAGAGAGAGGAGCTAAAAATGATTAAAAATAACTAATTGCAAAGAGAGTGAGGAAAGAATGTGGAGAGTGGTAAAAGATAAATGGCAATTGACGTAACGACAATATTACCCTTTGAACAATTTATGTACAAATAATAGCCGAAAAATATTGTTTTATTAATGGTATATAAGTTTAAGTTTAATTGCTCCACTAATTATATATGGTATGAGGGTTAACTTGGTAAAACTAAAAATAAATAATTTATTAAAAGACTAAAGACATCAAACATGGCCCTTTCTCTTTAATAATATAGATGTAGTACCAAAGTCAACTATAGACTGTACATATTCCACCTTAATAATAGATTACTTATACTTAGGGTTTAAGACCTGAGATTGTTCTTTAGGAGAATGTTTGTCCTAAACTTCCTTTGATTTATCCTTTAATTTATCTCTTGAAATATCCCCTAGATTAGATTAATTTCAAAGTTCTCAAATAATACTATCTAACATAAATCCCTAGTCCTTACTAATTAGTAGCCTCAATCTCATCTCCTGATTTACCTTTAAACTTAATTTTTACAGAAGCCACTACGTACACCTTCTAATCTTTCCTCTTATATTTCCTCTAATTTAGCCAAATATTTAAATTCACTTACATGGTTCCTACTTTTCACTAAAATCTTCAAGTTGGGACCAATAAAGGACATATCAAATGTAATAGTATCTAGTACTCTTTTTACCATAATATTGCTAGTATGAATTATCTTATTTATTGTATTAACTAAAATACACTTAAATAATAGATAATTACTTAATAGTTAGTATATATATTGCAAACACCCAATTTTTGCTCCCTCTCTTCGTAGTTATAATTTTTGTTTTTAAAGAATCCTAATTCAAAAATATAAAAAATTAAATAATAAATAATTAAATTGAAAATTGATAAAAATATAAAAAAATGAAAAAAAGAAAATTTATAAATATTTTTTTTACGAAAATAGATTTTTAGAAAGTGAAATATTTTAAAGTCAATCGATTTAGTTTTAGCTCAGTGCAAATACTTTTATTTTAGAGAGTCACATAGCTTAAGTACAATTTAATTGTACTAAATATCAAGGTACAGGCTAATGACCTAAAGGATAAACATTTGAGCAATATTATTGGGTTAGCTTGAGGTTATGAGTTTGAATCTCACTAGGTACACATTTGCCTTTTATTTTTTCTTTCATTTATGAAAATTGGTTGAGCGTATGGGATTTAAATTTAATTTTAAATCTTATCAAATCTTTTGAATCTAATGCGATAAAGATTTGGGAGATTCAAATCTAATTTGATTTTTATTTAATCGGATTTGAATTGATATAAAGAAATTCAAATTTAATTTGATTTTTATCAAATTGAATTTAAATTGATATCAAAGATTCATATTTAATTTGATTTTTATTAAGTTAGATACGAATTGATATAAAATATTCAAATCTATTAAGATTGATATGATTTAAAGGATTTATTTTCCAAGCTATATAAATATGGATCGTGCAACATAAACAAAGGGGAATTACACACTCGCAAGGAATTGAAGTCTTATTTCCCTAACACTCCACACATGAATCAACCCCTATAAACCAAACTCATACCCTCTTAAGCCATACCAAAACAACTCTCTCCCTCGTACGTAATCCCCATACTTCATCTAGTGTACATGCTACAACATTGTCCATGGCAGTCGTAGTATGTTCAACTCACCAAAGTGCCCAAGCCATAGCCCTTTTCACGAACTTACGAACCTGTGCATGAGCCTCACTAACCAAATTCTTCTGTAGCGCATCACTATTGCGATTTACAATCTACAACAAACTTCATCCTTCATTGTGTCCTCTCAACACTGTCATCTAACATTAATACCGACCATAACATAGCTACCGTATTACTCCAACTGAACATCACTCAGTCATTATCTAGCACTTTACTTCTAGCAAACACCACACACGACCTAGGCATCTACACAATAATAGACATGACTAAAATGCCAAACCTATGACCTATAATCACCACCAACACCGTTTTCCTTTAACCCACGCACAACTAACTCCAAACCCTCTCAAACCACCATCATGAATTGCCGTGTTGTTTCTAGCCCCCTTAAGTCTAATCAAATTCACACAAATAACCAATTTCACACTTATTTGGTGCTCGAATCCAACTTCTACAATGATTAAAGTTTGTTACCATTGGTCACCTAATTTTCTTGATTGACCCGGACCGACCCATAATTAAAGCTCTACGACCTAACTCTGTACTCCTGTTTGTTAACATCTAAGCATAGTAGGTTTTTTTTTCTCTTATATTATTTTAATTTTATTTGTTAATTATTTGCTTTTAAAAAATGGAATATATTTACTACTTAGAAAAAAAATTTTCCATAAAAAAAAAGTAAGTAATAAATTCTTTCTCTCTAACTTAGCCATTTTGTTTTAGGAAACTAGAAAAAAAAAACTTTAAATTAGGACCCTTTTTGTAGAATTTATTTAACTCAAAATAAATGAATTAAAATGTAAACTCGGTTAGTTTTTCAAAATTAAAATAAACTAATACACTAAAGCCTTCAAAATGAATTATGATCATCTAATCCCAACTAACGGGTACATAGTTATATTCAGAGCGACATTAAAATTTGTAGAGACTTAGGTTCTTTTTTTTAATTTTCTTTTGGTTTTCATTTTTCTTACAAATATCTAAAAAGAACAATTTTAATGAATAAGCCTAATTTAGGAAAAGTAATAGTGATATCTATTAAGGTTTAATAGGTTAGCCTCTGAATTTTGAAAAAAATCAAATATCAATAGCTAAACCATAGTTAATCTACTCAATTGATTACAATTTTTCTTTTTCCCACCTTCGATCAAATAACGAATCCAAAAGTTATTTTAATTAGAAAAAAGAACTGGAATTTCCCAATTTCTCTAGTTGATGATTAATACTGAATAAGTTAGGTTTTAATATTAATTAGAAAATAGGAAATGAAATGAAATTATAAAAAAATCGAAAAATTAAGTTCAATAGTTTAGCAATTCCACTAAGGACTATCAAGAGGGCTAGCCACTAGAATTTACCGAAATTAGGATTATTTTTTCAAAAGAAAAAACACTTAAGTTAGTCATTTTTTTATTTATTTTGTTTCTCTTTATACTAACACTTTTCATTGCATTTTATTTAGGGGGGTCGTTTTGGGGTTTCTTTATTTGATTTTCCACATCATAAATGTATGGTAGATATGGTCAGAACCAAGCTAGCTTAGGACCTTAGAAGGGAGACCATTGTGTAAGCTTCGGATGTTGTGGGCAACGACCTTCCGAGATTAATCAAGCTACCCTACTAAAGTTCAAATGTTACCATAGAACCATTGCTTTAAAAACTGTAGTGGTCGCAAAACTTCAGGACCTTTAGAACCTACCCTTTAAATACAGGAAAACCTTTTTTCAAAAAAATTACAATAACCCATAATGTAGCAAACCTAGATGGATAAGGGCAATTGTGAAGTTATATTTTCTTACATTTTCCTTATATACTCTCGTTGTAATATTTCCATGTAAATATCTTGTAATAATTCCATGTAAAGTCTGGAATAGGTTGTAATTGTAATTTTAATTTTTCTAGGTATGGCTAGATCGAGTTAAGGGGCTTTCGAATAGATCCATGCTCACTTACCTCATTGGCCTCAAAAAATTACTTCAAATGTGGTTTCAACTTTTTAGCTTAAATAAGTAAGAATTTATTAAAAACAAGATTAAGCCCATCTTATCCTTACAGAAGACCCCTATGAATATTACCTTAGCATAGACCTTAATACATCTATGGGGGTACGAATTTGTCACTTTTCATTTTAGCCCACATCAGCCAAGCTCAACCGTTGTAGAGTAAATTATAAAAAACAAAATAACCAAATAAAAAGAATCAAACCTATAAAATAATTTTTAAGTAGTTTCCATTTTGCTAAGTATTCTATTAGTTGGAAATATTCATTCTTTTAGATAAATTAATGCTTTGTAAATAGCCTTTCTCATTTAGAATAAATAGGATTTAGATATTTTCTTTGTTTAGTCTGTTATTCTTCATTTCTTTAGAATTCCTCTTTTGTAAATAGACCCTTAATTATGTTGTTCTATAGGTAAACAAATTCTATAGGCCTATATATAGAATCTTAAGAAAGAAATCCTCCATTTACAATTTCATCACTTGAGCTCTGTAACATAAAGTCCCCAACTTTTTCTCTCTCTCCTTCAAAACGAAAAAAAAAAAAGAAAAAAAAGTTGCAAACGATTACAAATCCTTATGGGGCTCAAAATAAACACAATCACTTAGGCCATTAAGGCAACTAACCTAAACACATCTACTTAGCCTAAGAAGGCAACATGAACCCCTAGCCCATCAAAATCATTGAACTGACTTAAAACCCTTGGTCCATCAAGTCCAAACTCGAACCAAGTTAAAATAAGAGACCATGAAACACCATCCTAGGCTTGATCCCTAGAATAAAAAAAAAGAAAAAGAAAAAGAAAAAAGGGGCAATTCATAATCCCTTCCATTTCAAAAGATGTCAATGTTGGCCCATTTAAACTCTAAATAACTAGGCCCGAATTCACACATGGGAGATAAGGGGAAATTTTAGCTAAAATGCAAAAAGTCCGAACATTTGGTGGTTGCAATTTAATTGGGGAGTAAGGCCAGTCTCCACCCTAAGGTCAATCAATCCCTACGAAGGGAATCGGTAACTCAATTTAAAATTTTTTTAGAATGAAAAGAGGTAAGTTGTATCCTATATACTAACTCTTAAACACTTTGAAAGTCGAAAGACATCATTCCTTAAAGAAGGCCCATTTTGAATTTGATATGCAGACCAAAATGAAGTGAGGCATTCATTTTCAAATCCTAAAAACAATCTTCCTTTATTAACCCCGTTGAACTAATTTGGAACCTATGGATTTAGGGCCTTAAGTCATCTAACGACAAAGACTCGACAAACGTAATAATTACTTCTGGGGAAGTGGGGAAAACTTAGAAAGAGGGGAAAAAAAGAGAGAAAAGAAAAGAAAGAAAGAAAAGAAACTAGAACAAAGAGGAAGAAAGGCCCAAACATCGGGCTTAAGAAAAGCTCCAACCAAAGAAGGCCTAGAGGCCTAAGTTGCTCTAAGAAAACTAGGTCTTGAATCGTATTTCCAACCAAAAACACAAAAGCCTATATTCATTTTAGAATGACATTCTCAACTACAAACCAAAAACACCAAATCCATTTCAGAATCATACTCCAAATTACTAACACAAAACCTTTTTATCTACCTAAATCTCAAATACAAGACCTCTCCACCTACATTCGATAAAAGTTCATTTGATCTTGAAGGATAATTTACCTAAGATAAAAATTATTTTTGAAACTGGAGCAAGCACACGTCAAGTTTTTTCCTAAGGGTTCTTGACTTGTATACCTCTCTTCAAGCTCTTTTGAAACCATTTGACCAAAAGATGGATTCACAATACTAACCCAAAAAAACCTAACAAATTGATCAAGGCGTATCACTTTCAAATTGGATTGTAATTTTTGGAATAGTAGTCAAGAGCGAAATCTAGACCGAAAGTATGCAAGGAAATCCTCTTTGACTAAACTAATCGTAAATTACCTTTCCCTTAGGAAATGAATGTTTAAAATCATAAGGCCCATCTATGAAGCTTAGTATCAAGGCTATAAACTATGACAAATATGAGATACCTTACATGGTTACCAAGGAGGGGGGTGGTTATAGCACTTGGTTCCATAAATAAGAATTTGTATTTGTTAGTAGAATTTCAAGAAGGAAAGAAGGAAAAAAGAAGAGAGATAAAAGAAAGGAAAAGAGGGAGAGAAAGTAAGGCTTATTAAGAGTTTTGTCCATTCATTTTCAAATCCATATGAACCTTAGTGGCCAAATTTTTAGTTCATGTCATAAACGGTTTTCACTAATGTCCTCCTATGTAAATTTCTCAAATCAAGAGTTTTTTTGGAATTGATCGTATTCCTTAATTTTACTTTCAACTGTCATATTAAGTTTTAGTAAGTCCGTAGAGTGCTTACCCTTTATCCATTTTCTCAAGGATCTAGCCAACTCATAGAGTGTTATCCCAATCCATATCTTCATTAGGGTTTTAGCCAACTCATGAAGCACTGTCCCCATCCATATCTTCATTTGGGCTCTAGCTAGCTCGTAGAGCATTGTCTTGATCGACTTTTTTCTTTAAGGTCTTAGCCAGCTCAAGAAGTAGTTTGCCCATTTACTTAGGGTTTTGGCTAACTCAAGGAACACTTCACCCGCCTTGATTAGTCAGCCCATAAGGGATATGACCAAGTTCTCAATATTCTCTTTAAGTCCTTAACTAGCTCAAGGAGCACTTTGCCCGCCTTGGTTAATTAGCTCATAAGGAGTAGGGCCAAGTTCTCAATATCATTTAGGGTCTAAGCCAGCTCAAGGAGTGTTTTGCCTACCTTGGTTAATCAGCCCATAGAGGGCATGACCAAGTTCTCAATATTCTCTTCAGGACCTTAGCTAGCTCAAGGAGCGCTTCGCCTTCCTTAGTTAGTCAGCCCATAGGGGGCACGACCAAGTTCTCAATATCTTTTAGGGTCTTAGCCAACTCAAAAAGCACTTTACCTATCTTGGTTAGTCAAGCTGCAACAGGTACAACCAAGTTCTCAATATCTTTTAGAATCTTAGCCAGCTTAAGGAACGCTTCACCTACCTTAATTAGTCAGCCCATAAGGGGCAAGACCAAGTTCTTAATATCTCTTTAGGGTTTTCGCCAGCTCAAGGAGTACTTCACCCATTTTGGTTAATCAACCCATAAGAGACATGCCTAAGTCTTCAATATCTCTCTAAAGTCTTAGTGAGCTCAAGGATCACTTCGCTTATCTCATCTTGGTTAGTCAACCCATAAGGGTTCAACCAAGTTCTTAATATCTCTTTACGGTCTTAGCCAACTCAAGGAGTACTTTGACCTCCTTAGTTAAACAGCCCATTGCGGGTACGACCAAGTCATTCGATATCTCTTTAAAGTCTTAGCCAGCTCAAGGAGCACTTTGCCCGCCTTAGTTAGTTAAACCGTAGGGGACACAACCAAGTTATCAAAGTTTCTTTAGGGTTTTAGCTAGCTCAAGGAGCACTTCATTTGCCTTGGTTAGTTAGCCTATAGAAGGTATGACTAAGTTATCAATATATCTTTAAGGTCTTATCCAACTCAAGGAATGCTTTGCCCACCTTGGTTAGTCAGGTTATAAGGGGTATGAGCAAGTTCTCAAAATGTCTTTAGGGTCTTAGGCAACTCAAGGAGTGCTTCATCCACCGTAGTTAGTCAACCTATAAGGAGTATGACTAAGTCTTTAATGTTTTTTCAAGGTTATATCCAACTCAAGAAGCACTTTACCCATCTTAATTAGTCTACCCATAGGAGGTACGACTAAGTCTTCAATATCTCCATAAGGTTTTAACTAGCTCAAGAAGCGCCTTACCTATTCAATTAGGATAGCTAGCTCATAAGGCTATACCCTCTTCACCACTATTCTATTCGAGTTTTTTGTCACCAAATCTCTAATGGACTGACCCTAAGATAGTTAGAAAATCATAGCACTTCTTAAGACAAAGTTAGTCCCAAGGCAAAAATGGTGTCTCTTTTGTCTTTGTGGCAAAGTTTTACTTAAACTTCACTACAAAAAGGGGCAGTGGTAAATACATAATTTTTGTCCCCCCTCATAATTATAATTTTTGTTTATAAAGAGTACTAATTCAAAAATATAAAAAATATTAAATAGTAAATAAATAAATTGAAAAATGATAAAAATACAAAGAAAATGAAAAAAGGAAAAGTTATAAAGATTTTTTTTTTTTAAGAAAATAGATTTTTAGAAAGTAAAACATTTTGAGTCAATCGATTTAGTTTTAGCTCGATATAAATAGTTTTATTTTAGAGAGTCATATAGGTTAAATACAATTTAATTGTATTAAATATCAAGGCGTAGGCCAACTGCTTAACAGATAAGTATTTGAGCATTAGCATTGAGCTAACTTAAGGTCATGAGTTCAAATTTCACTAAGCACACGTGTACCTTTTAGTTTTTCTTTCATTTGTGAATATTAGTTAAGCTTGTGGGATTTAAACCTAATTTTAAATCTTATCAAATCTTTTGAATCTAATGTGATAAAGATTTGAGAGATTCAAATCTAATTTGATTTTTATCAAATCAGATTTAAATCGATATCAAAGATTCAAAACTATTAAGATTGATTTGATTTAAAGGATTTATTTTCCAAGCTTTATAAATATGGATTGTGCAGCATAAATAAAGGGGAATTACACACTTACAAAGAACTGAAGTCCTATTTCCCCAATACTCCATACACAAATCAGCCCTTATCAACTAAACTCATAACCTCACAAGCCACACCAAAATAACCCTCTCCCTTACACGCGATCCCTATGCTTTATCTAATATGCACGCCACAACATTGTCCGTGGCAGCTACAATAACTTCAACTCGCCAAAGTACCCAAGCTACAACCCCTATCACGAACCCATAAACCCCGTGCATAAGCCTCACTAATAAATACTTCCACAACGCATCACTGTTGCGATTTATAATTTATAGCAAACTTCATCCTTCATTGTGTCCTCTCAGCACTGTCATCTAACATTAATACCAACCATAACATAGCCACTGCATGACTCTAACCAAACACCACTTAGTTACTATCTAACACTTTACTTCTCGCAACCACCACACACAACCTAAGCATCTATACAGTAACAGACGTGACCAAAACGCCAGACCTATGACCCACAATCACCACTGACGCCGTCTTCCTTCAACCTATACACAACCAACTCCAAACCCTCTTAAACTACCATCAGGAACTACGGTGTTATTTCTAGCCCCCCTAAGTCCAATCAATTTCACACAAATAACAAATTTCCCACTCGTTTATAACCCGTGATTAGAGCTCCACAACCTGAACTACGACCTGACTCGTACTCTTGCTTGTCAACGTTTAGGAATAGCAAGTTTTTTTTTTTCTCTTATCTTATTTTAGTTTTATTTGTTAAGTATTTTCTTTTAAAAAATGGAATATTTTTACCACTTAGAAAAATCATTTTCCATAGAAAAAAAAAGGTAAGTAATAATTTTTTTTCTCTTCAATTTAGGCATTTTCTTTTAAGAAATTTAAAAAAAAAACTTTATATTAGGACCCTTTTTTCCTAAAATTTCTTTTACCCAAAATAAATGAATTAAAACGTAAACTTGGTTAGTTTTAAAAATTAAAATAAACCAACACACTAAAGTTTTTGAAAAGAACTACGATAGTCTAATCTCGACTAGCGGGTACATAGACACTTTCAGAGCGACATTAATATCTGTAGAAACTTAGGTCCTTTTCTTTTTATTTTCTTTTGATTTTCATTTTTCTTAAAAATATTTAAAAAGGAAAATTTTAATAAATAAGCCTAATTCAAAAATACTAGTTCTAACTTAAATTTGTAATAAATTATCTAAAAGTATGTAAATAATTATAGTTAACCCTAAGAATAGAATATAACATATATTTTAACACCACTAATTACTAGACATCATTGCATGTTGGTTCTAGCCACAAACTTGCTCAAAAACCAATTATTTCTCTTAATTTAGAAAAGTACCTACAATAACCAAATAAATTATAACAATTAGTAAAGATAGAAATTTTCTTATATTCTTAATACTACAATTTAGTAGATAATATAAATGCAGTATACAACATTTATCATCTCAAAACAACACCATTCAACATTTTGAAAAATTAATTTAAAATTCGTTAAAATAATGAACATTCTTAAGAAAGTACTATAAATCATCATTATTTTGATAAAATAAATTTATTACAATAAAGTACATGCAAAATAACTTCAAGGAACAAATTTTCATAATTTTCTTACTTGATTTAGTAAATTTAATCATTAAACAAAAATTAGGTGTAAAAATTAGACTCACTTGCGAACAACAATCCGGCCACCCTTTGGCTACCTAGGTATGTTGGAAGACCCTTTATCTCTACCTTTTCTTAAACCCTAAAGCCACTTGATGTTTGGTTATGGTTTACCATGTGAACTAGATGTACCTGGCTTCTAATTCGAATTTCTCGATATTTTATTAAATTATTTATTTTACACATAATTCATTTTCTTAGGAGTGTTTTTCCTACTTTAAAGTTGCCAAATGAGTGAAAATGCATACTAAATCCCCTTTTATAGATAGCTATTTTGGTAAGCGAATTCCAAGAGCATCTAAGTGTTGATACATGATTATTTTAGCAATACCATTTGATATTTGTCTTGCTCAAATAACCAACACTTCCTACTTATTGTATTCATAGTTGCAAATCACTAGACACATCTGACTCCATGCATTCATTCATTTTATTTATTTCATTAATTTAATAATTTAGTACATAACTAGCTATATTTAGGATTTTATACTATTATATATACATATTAGGTACATATTGTATATATATTATGGTTATATAACTACATTATATCTTATTCGACTTCAAACTATTATTTTTTATAAGTCAAATAATTTATCTTTAAGGTTTTGTTATATATCGAAGCTCAAATTTTGAGTTCCATTATATGACAAGCGATACAAATAAAATTACTTTTTTTTTAATTTAAATATTTTGTAAGCTTTATTTCATAAAATAAATATTACTAAGACTCTTCTTCTAACTTTTGTAACTTTCTACTATAGTTCGAATAAATTCAGAAAACACTTTTAGGAAGCCTTACATTGTGTTAGTTTTGAGCAACTAAGGTCTTGTCACACATATAAATTCATTTTCTCAAGCTTTCCTTGATAAATTTATTTTCATAGTCTTTAACCTATTCTTTCTATGTCTCATGAGTGATAAAATTGGCTAACTACTTAAAGTTCATAGTAGTTTGTCAAAGATTGGGATTTCACATTTTTGAAAGATTTTCCAAAAGACAATATTTATCATCATAAGAAATCGAAAGATTAATAGAACACAAATAAAGGGTGTTTTAATGATAACAAAATATGTGTTAATATTATTAATTAAGTTACTTAGTGTGCTGTTTAGAGAGAATTACAAGCTTGAAGCAAACATGAGTTGATTAGAAACAAAGGATGAAGTGAAATAACTTTTAGACAAAGAAAAGACAATCAAAATTAATAAAAGAATCTATGAGCTTAACACTAGAAAAGAAAATAGCAGCAAAGGATGTAGAATAGAATTGTGAACAAAAGTTAATGAGCAAAAGCTTACTACATCATTCATAGATAAAGGAAGAAAAGAAAAGTCTTAATAGAATAGAAGAAATTATTGTAAACATAATACATAATTAGAATATTATTAGAAGTATAGAAGAAATCAAAAACATGAAGACAGGACAAAAGCATGAGGCAAATATCATAAAATAGAAAAGAATAATTAACAAGTCAAGACCTAGCATAATGGAGATATATTTGGGTAATAAATTTGATCAAGCTAAGGGATACTTTATGATAAATACAAGAATTACTAAAGAAATCAAGTATTTGGAGAAGAAGAACTTTCTATGTATACAAGACAATAATAAAAGGAAATAATTGCTCACTCATGCAAATGACAAATAAGAAAATTTGAGAAAAAAAAAAACTAATGATCACAAAGATTATAAGCACAATGGCCATTCAATAGCTATCACCAAAGATAGAAGAAATGAATGTTGAAGCAACAACCATTTAAAGTAGCAAAGAAAACAACAACAAAAAAAAAAAAAAGAGAAGAGAAAGAACAAAAGAGAATGTGCACATCATAAGTTTTCTGAATACTCTTAAAGTTAAGCTACTACATATATTTATGATCAAAGAGCTAAGAAAAAGTTTGTGAGAAACTTGAGCTAAAGAGTATTATTTATTGTCTACAAAGCATTCAGCTAAAGTATAAGGAAATCCATTGTAATCCTTCAAGGGAGTTATTGATTTATTTTAAAGTGAGGGAGACTATTTGAGGGAACTTATGATGAAAACCATGTAAACTTATGATTATTTTTTAAGGTAAGAGGTTAGGAGGTAAGGCAAAGTCATGGAAATTGTTGACCTCGTTGTAAAAGTTCTTTTTTCAAATAGTGAAACTATAGTATAGAGTACCATATCCCTAGCCATAAGCTCTTAAAATAAACCGATACATAAGGTGAAACCACTATATATCGATGTTTAATTTTTTTTTTTTTTTGTTATTCCTATACTCTTTTTGTATCTACAATTTATTTATTATTTGCATGATTGAATGGATACTTAAACTTGGATGATTTTATTTGAAGTATGATAAGTAAATTAATATCTATTAGAAGCTTAATGAGAAGTAGTTAGAATTAGTTGCAATACTGAAATGCAATGATGGAAATGCTTATTGTATTGAATCTAATGAATGTGTTTTTACAAAAATAAACAAGAAAAGAAATGCGTCTATAAATATCTATTAGTAGACCTAACTATCTAACCAACCAACTAACTAACTAACTTCCTCACGTACACAAGTATTACACGTGTAAGAGAGAATAATTAATTAAAGCATAGTTCTACAACTCCTCCTCAAGTTGGCACCTCACACAAGCCTTGGAACAAAAGAAAAGTAATTGAGATTTGGACACAAGTTTTGTAAACAAGTTTACAAGTTACCATTTAGAAGGAACATGCAGCATCTGTAAGAAACTATTTCAAATCTATTCTCTAGTGAAGTGAATGTCAACTTTGATGTGTTTGGTTCATTCGTAGAGATAGGGATTATTGGCAATAGATTATGCGATTTTATTATCATAACAAAGAGTAAATAAAATTTGCAAATGAATTTGTAAATCTCATGCAATGTAGGAAATCCATAACAACTCGAGTGCAACAAAAACCATAGCTCAATACTTTGCTTCGGCGGACAAAGTAGAAATAGTACATTGTTTGTTGGTCTTCTAAGAAATAAGTGCTTGCCTAAGAAAAACATAATATCCTCCAATAGATTTGTAATCAATATGATAAATAGCCCAATCGAAATCCCTATAACCAAGAAGATTTAATGAATTATCAGATGAATAAAATAAACTCATGCCAATAGTTCCTTTTAAGTATCGCAATAGATGAAATGCAACAAGCATATGCATATCACAAGGTTTTAATAGGAATTGACTCAGATAATAAACCCCAAATGAGATATCTAAGCATGTAAGTGTAAATTATAAGAGTCACCTAACCAATCATCGATAAGCAATAGGATCTACAAGCAACTTCCTACTATTAAGCTTAAGACGAGAACCTGAAGGCAATGCTAATTTGGCAAGCTTTGCACCAGTTAGACCTATGTGATACAAAAGATTAGCAATGAACTATGCTGATGTAAAAATGTTCTCATTAAAGTTGAACACAATTCAATATCAAGGAAAAATCTAGCCATTCCAAGATCCTTAATGGTGAAAATATTAGGTAGTAGTGTCTTCAACTCAAAAATGGAAGCATCACATGTCCCCGTGATAAGCATTTTGTCAACATAAATGAGTACATCAAGAAAACTAAAGGAATTTGTTCTAGAAAAAAGTGAGTAGTCGCCTTTTTATTGAGAAAAACCTTGCTCAATAAGGAAACGAGTAAGCTCAATGTTCCACTATCACAGTGCTTGTTTGAGACCATAAAAAGACCTTACCATTTTACAAACTTGTCTAGTTTTGGCCTTAAAATACCCTTGCATAGGGAACCATATAAATGTCCTCATCAATGAAACCATGGAAAAATGCATTATTTACATCAACTTGATGCAATGGCCAATGATTAGTTATAGCTACTATAATTAGAATATGCACAGTACTTAAATGAGCTATAAGGGAAAGAGTTTCAATACTATCTTTACTTTCAACTTAGTTATAACCTTTTGCCATTAAGCATGCTTTATATCTTTCAATAGTTCCATCAGCATTATAATTAATTTTAAAGACCCACTTTGATCATATTACCTGTTTACCTTATGGCAAATTGGTTAGTTCCCAAGTATGATTATTTTCAATGGCCTCCAACTCTTTATTCATTACTTCCACCCACTATTCATCTTAGGAATAAGAAGTTAGTTCCTTAGTAGTCATTAAATTAGCCAAGGCCCCCACATAGTTCGAAGGATATGATTGAAAG
This sequence comes from Lumnitzera racemosa, assembly GCA_024138005.1. Classification (NCBI taxonomy): domain Eukaryota; kingdom Viridiplantae; phylum Streptophyta; class Magnoliopsida; order Myrtales; family Combretaceae; genus Lumnitzera; species Lumnitzera racemosa. Next base: position 37,833,396 of record JAMXBC010000012.1, on the reverse strand, counting down.
AAAGAAGAAGGGAATAAAGGATAAGAGGTGTATGATGTATATAAGATGAGTATAGATTGAACACAAGGTTTTATAGTAAAGACATTAGTAGTGAAAAGGTTAATGGCCTGAATATAATACGCTAACCATTATGGTGGTCTCTTATTTCAAGTAGAACATTGCACAACAATAGAGGGTATTAAGTTATATGTGTTTCAATCAGAGATTGCAGATGGATAAGAAAGTAATGTATCAGAAGGTTGTGATGTATTGGCTAAATTTGGCGAAGTAGGTTCAATGGGATCAACAAATGAAATTAATGAAATTAGGGAAGGTAATGAATTGATGCGTGGTTGTGTATGATGTGGTAAAGCAACAGTAGTAACTTCATCACTTCAAAAGGGAAATACATTCCCATGGAAACAATATCCTTAACGATCATTATTTTTTAAGAATGAAGATCATATAATCTACAACCCCTTTTCCCATTAGCATATCCCGAGAAAACACATTTAATTGCTTTGGGATCAAATTTGTCCTTATGCGGAAGTTAACTACAAAACAAAGACAATGCATGTCCCTTAAATGATCATATGAAGGAGGTTCTCCAAAAAGGAATTCATATAGAGTTTTCCATCCCAAAACTGAAGAGGGAATACAATTAATGAGATATGATGTAGTCAAAACACATTCTGCCCAAAAGTGTTTAGTGAAGTCTCAAGGCTCTTAAAGTCTCTATGTTTACGCTCAACTCACCCATTGTGTTGAGGGGTATAGGTTGTGGTTGGGTGATGAACAATTCTAAGCTTATGAAATAATGATTGAACATCTTTGGACAAAAATTTAGAGCCATTGTCAATACAAACAAATTTTGGTGTAGCTTAGAAATGATTTAATATGTAAGAGAAGAAATATTGAAGTGTATTCAGTGTTTGAGTTTTATGGTGCAAAAGGAAAGTCTAAGTGCATCAGGAGTAATCATCAACTATGGTTAAAATATATCTAGCTCTAGTTATAGAAACATGGCGTGGTCCCCATATATCAACATGTAGTAACTAAAACACAAATTAAAATGCACTACTACTGTAAGGAAAAGGAACTCTATGTATTTTGGCTAGATGATAAGTTTCACATACAAACTCCCGCTTAGGCAAGTTCTTGAAACATAACAAATGTTTTAGTTTAGAAAAGGATGGATGACCAAGTCAATCATGAAACAAAGTAACATCAACGAAACTACTCTGTTTAGTACACAAATTTGTACACGAGGTATTATTCAAAACACATGAAGAGGTATACTGCCATGGCAACTCTACTAAGCTACTAAAGCTGTCATAGGAAGAATCCAACAAATACAAACCCTGATGAACTTGTGTTATAGCAATGCAAGTATTAGTTCTTTGGACCTAAAACACACAAGAATTTTTATCAATTCTAATCTCAATAGGTTGGTCAATCAAAAGTCTATGAATTGAAAGTAGATTGTGTTTGAAGTCAGGAATAAGGAACACATTATGCAGTGTTAAGGTAGAACTAATGGCAACAAATCCAATGCAAAGGACAAATTTGAATGTGCCATAGGGTAAACTAACCACAACAGGTTTGCAAAGCTTTTGTATGTTAAAAAGAAGTTGTTTAAATGGTGTAATGTGATCTGTAGCTCATGTATCAATTATCTAAGTAACTAAACTATTATTCACAACCACCATAGAATTTATGGATGAAGAGAAAATACCTACAAAATGTACTGAACCTAACACTTCCTTAGCAGCAACCGATTTATCTTTCATGAATTTCATGAATTCTTAACAAAATCCCTAAAACAACTAAGAATCAAACACTTGTGTAGTATTTGCACTATTAGAATCCGTGAAATCATAATCAAAGTCAAGTAAAGAATCATCAGTACGCATACAAGTAGCTGCAAGTTTTTCTCCTTACTTATTTCATATACACTAATTTTGTACTATTTCAAATCCATCGAACAATCCTATCAAAAATTGCAACAATTTGCCCTGTGACTCAAAATTAATTAATCATTCTTTAAGTCCACAATCACATGTATTTTGTTTATCACATTGACAAGACGGATAAGGATTTAATGAATTTAATTCATCCCAAGTCCTTTTCAACTTGTTATAATATGTAGCTATAGATTGAAATGCTTACTATATTGAATCTAATGGATGTGTTTTCACAAAACTAAACATGAAAAGAAATGAGTGTATGTCGACACCTTATTTCTACTCCCCTTTATTTTTCAAAATTTTTAGGATAGGGTAAGGGGTCTTAATTTAGGAAATATAGAAAAAAAATACAAAATTTGGAAAAATTACAAAAAATAAGAAAATAAAAAATACAAAAATAATACAAAAATAAAAAGTAGAAAATTTAGAAAAAAATACAAAAATACAAAAATTTGAAAAAGTCACAAAAAATGGAAACATTGAAAAAAATAGAGGATTTAGAAAATTTAGATAAATAATAATCTTTTGAGATAATACAATATAATAGAATTTTTAAATTAGATCAAAATTAGGAGAAGAGTGTTAAGCTTATGCTTATATTCAAATCTAGCCCAAGCAGACCTTGTCTTTATAAGCAATTTAATTGTACATATGAATGAGGCACAGGCCAACGACTTAATGGTTAAGCATTTGCATATGGTATTAGGTTTAGCTTGAGGTCTTAGGTTTGAACCTCACCAAAAGCATAAAAAATGCCTTTTGTTTTTTTTTTTTCTCACAACATACACATAACATATTGCTACATACTAAGATCTCATTCTACCACATGTCCTAATAAGTGGCATTTAATAATTGGACCACAACCAACATTGTGCCATGTCATCATGCCATCCATGTATCCAGCCACATGGTGTACACGTTACGCCAACTACCATGTGTCATGATAGGACATGTGGCATTTCCCTGTTAGATTACACGGTTGATATAGCGCCATGTTAGCACCACTTTCCTTCTCTTTCTCCTCTTTTCCAATGATTTCCCCCTCTTTCTCTCATGAAAGCCACCTAAAAAGCTCACATTTAAGCTCTTTTTCTATGCAATTTCACCAAACTAATGATGAAATCATGAAGATCACGCAGGATATTATGAATTAATACAAACAAGCAAGTCTAGATTCAGTCTTTATAAGGATTAAATGGGGTTTGAAAATTAAAAAAAAAAATGGAATTTTGAAGGTTTACATTCAATTCAATTTTCAACTTTTCAAGCTTAGTTAAGTTATTTTAAGTATAAATAGGGAAGAAATCAATCTATTCTACATCCATAATCATTAGGAACCACTCTCTCTCTCTCTCTTGCTAACTACATCAACTCTCTTTCTCTACAATTTGCCTTTCTCCAACTACCTCGCTTAAATCCAACACTACGGTTGCCATGTTACAAAACCCCAAACATAACTCCCCTCTCATCCATCGCGACCTCTAGCCACCTTAGCTAAGCAAACCCTCATCGTTGCTATTGCCCTATACGAACCACCACCTATGGCTATACCTAAGTCCAACCTAAAACCACTTAAACACTCACAAGACCTAATAACGCCAGGCTAACATGTCCACAAGCTCCAACAGCCACTACAATGGCTTACACATCTCTCTCTTAACTAATTCAAACTACCTAACTTCGACAACGACCAAATCAACCATCAAACACCACGATGACCTCCCTAACCCCAATCATATTCTAATCTAATATTCATAAAAAACCCTTCCCCCATTTAATTTGCTACTCAAAACGTCTAGAATCCCACCTCGCTGACTGTTGTAATTGAAGTTGGTGACCTAACCCAAATCAATCTGAATCCATGAGATTGACCCGAGCTCCCTGTACCAACTCACATATCTTGACTTGGTTTGGTTTTTTTTCTATTCAATTATTTTTTTTTTATATTGTATTTTCCATTTTGTACTTGTTAGAAAAAAAAAATCTTAGCTTAGTTTTTATTTATTTTTACAATGAATTCAAAATAAAAAATTATATAATAAATAATTAAAAAATAATAAAGTAGAAAATAAAAACAACAATGTTCTTTTATCACTTAGAAAAACCTTTAAATGCTTTTTCCAAATTAAGACATTCCTAGAACTTTCAAAAAAATAAAACCTAAATTTAGGACCCTTTAGATCTTTTTTAAATAAAATCGAACCAACTTAAAAATGTAGATCAGACGTATTTTCAAAATTAAAACAAATCCAATGCACTAAAATTTTACAAAAAAAAAAAAAAATTTACATATGTCTAATCCCGAATAGTGGGTACGTTAGTACCCATACGTATAAGGCGACTTAAAATATGGGAAAAAGATTATTTTCCTCCTTTAGTAAGTAATTCTTTAAATTATTACTTTTTGTAAATAGATATAATTTCAATTATCACCTTTAAATATACATTATTGTTGGAAAGGTATTTAAAATGCAAAATTAAATTCAGAAAAAGTTAAAAGTGACATCCATTAAGGGTTTAAAAGGATAGCCCTCAAACTCAATCTTTTGGTTTTTAAAAACCGTTTATAGAAATTGGTTTTATCAAAAGACTAGTAGCTAAATAATAATCAATTCATCCAATTGATTATAATTTAACTCTTTTTCCCAATTATGGTTGGGTACAAAACATTTCAAAAATAAAAAAGATTATTTTTCTTTAAACCTTAGTCAAGAATCAATATTAAACAGGTATAGTTTAATATTGATTGGTTTAAAGAAAACTTATTTATAAATACCGAGAAAAAATCAAGCTCGATCAGATAGCAACTCCATTGGGACTTGACGAAAGGAGGGTTAGCCACTTAAAATTTTCTACAATTAAATTTTCTTTTCAAAATACTTGTGCTATTTATTTATTTATTCATTTCATGTAAATATTATTGTTTTAATTAGCATTTTTGCATGCATTATAGTTGAAAATTTAGGGGGAATGACTGCATTAAAAATGCAGGATAGATACGGTCAAACATAGGTCATCTTAGGACCATAGGATAGGGGCCTTTGTATAGGCTCTAAGTATAGTAGGATAACCACTGCTCGAGATTAATTGAGCTACCCCACTTAAGCTTTAACGTGATCAATAAGCTGCTTTCCTGAAAGCGTATGAGATTACACAGCTTAAAGACCTTTAAAACCTATCCTAATTGCATTCACAATCCCCTTTCCCGAATATATATATATATATATATATATATATATAAATTAACTATGAAGTTTCTTAATGTTTTTCCTATAAATGTCTTCTTTTCTTTAGAATGTCAATGTAACTCCTATGCAAATAGGATAAGTTCTTATATAATTTTCTTTTCCTCCTCTTTATAGAAAATGGTTAGGTCTTCTCTTACATCGACTCTTTTCAAAGAAGTCCATTTTCACAAGCCTCTAAAGTCCAATGGGAATACTCAAAAGATGGTTTCAATATTTCAATCCAAATCAATAGAAAGTCATTTAAGGTAAGATTAAGCCCATCTCTCACTGCTCAAAGTCCAAATTAATATCACCATGGTACGGGCTTTGGTCCACTTTTGGGACCCTCAAAGTCAATCTTTTCATTTTAGCTTATGCCAATTAAGCCCAACTGTTGAAGAAGACTCCCATCTATTAGGATTCCCCTTTGTCAAAAATGGAAAATATGTCTCAAATATCACGACTAGCCTTTCAAAGATTTTCAAAAAGCTACTAGGCCTCTACGAATTTGAAATATACAAAATATAGGCAAATCCCAATAGGAGAATCATTATGGTCAATGATTTTTTTACCTAGTTCATGACCCTATCTGATTACAACCAAAAACTCTTTTATAGTAGCTTTGAAGATTAGCAACAACATAGAATCAATGCCTATATCTTGGTAGCATTTGGAACTATTTCATTTCCTAATGGGATATTTCACATACATCTCAGGGATGTATAGCCAGTGACCCAATTTTTAAATGGGAAATCTTATATCCCAACACTGCTTACAACATAAGTTAAATCACTTAGTTGTCTCCAAGAAGAGAAGAATGGAGAATTAAAGACCAATATGGCCTTACTCATGGTTTGGTTTATTAGCCATACTCAGAGCCATAAACTTAACTTCCTTCATAGGAAAGATACTGAAAAGATGAATCCTATTGATACATTTGTTGTTGTCAATAAACTCCCTAAAGATGTTGTTGCCTATTACTGGGTCAAAGCTTTCCAAAAGATATCTCTTAGGTTACCAAATGGATCAAGGCAATTGAGCTAAAGAAAAGGAAGAATATTGAAGAGGAGCCACGGTACCACAAGGAAAAGAAGATTTAGACTTTATGGATTATTTTTAATGTAATGGAAAGATGCAATAAAAATCTTTTTCTTGCCACATCATAGTCAGTTTGCCAACTCCCCTCTTTGCATCCACATGCCCTCATATTGCATTTTTTATTTCTTTCTACCTATAAATATTCATTACTTTTGATTTGAATAACTTTTTGAGAGATAAAGTAAAAAGGAAAGCTTTTTTTTTTTTTAGAGTCATGTCCTTAGGATTCTAAATATTTGATTCCTTTTCTCTATGCCTTCTACTCTAATTATTTCCAATCTTTTCTCTTATACATCCTTAGGATTATAATTCCTGTAGGTTACCTTTTAAAATATCTATAGGTTATCAATGATTGATTGTAAATATTTATGCTCCTAATCCTTAGAAATGTTTTTCTACTCCTTTGTCGCAACTTGTAAATAAGCCTTATCCTTGTATTCTACTTTGTTAAATAATTCATTTTTCTTTCTCTTAAAAAGAAAAGTGTTTTTCAAAAAGGAAAATAAAATTGGGGAGTTGCTAACTTAGTAAGGATTCTTATCAAGAGTAATGGTGAATGGTGGAAACAACAACATACTTGATGGCACCAATGTTGTAAAAGTAAGGTTTCTTTCATTAGAGCAAACAATGGGGAAAATAATTAAACAAATGAACTTTCTAGTTGACAACATCGTCCTACTTAGAGCTACAATGTCATCAAATGAAGAGCACTTGGAAGCCCAATAGGGGAAATCTATTGAAGCACCTCTTCCTGGAGAGTAGATCGATCCAACTTTCTAACCTAAGACTTATTCTTTCTTGATTGACCTAGAGTTAAGTGAAGAAAGTATCAAGGAGCTGAAAAGGAAGCTAACTTGGTAGATAATTAAAAAGATGAGAGCACTTAGGAATGATGACGGATTCGAGCAGGCTGGGATCACTGACTTTTCTACATATGATGCAAGGCCTACCTAAAAAAATTCAAAATACTAGAGTTTAAGAAGCATAATGGGATTGGATGCCTAAAGCTAAACACCAAATTATATGCCTACCAATGGGAAGATATGTTCAAAATAATCAACTCATGGTACAAACTTTCCAAGATAGTATAACAAGGCCTACATTAACCTAGTATGCCCAACTTGATCTCAGCCAGATTAATACTTAAGAGCAATTAGCTCAGGCATTCTATGAGCAATACAAGTTCAACAGTGAGATAACTCCTTCAATTTAAGACTTGCACAAAATGAGAAAAAAGAAAAATGATTTATTTAAGGAATACGCCCAAAGGTAAAAGGCCATGGTAGCTAAAATCATTCATCATCTCCCTAAGAAAGAATTAATATCTCTTTATTTATTCCTTGGATGAACCATATTATGGGCACTTGTTGGGTAATACAATGGCTAGTTTTGTAGACATTGTACTTTTTAGGAGTTAAATTGAAGAAGCCATAAGGATAAGGAGGCTGACTAGAAAAAGACCAACCCTACCAGATTTAAGGGAATATATAAATGTGACAATGTCAAAACTCATACTAAGCGAAAAAGGGCCAAAAATATCAAGAAGAAAGTTCACTTAGATCCCTGCCTCGTTATCATAAGTCTTTGACCAACTAAGAAAAGAAGGCTTATTACAACAAAAGCCCCAATGTTAAGATATAAGCTAAAGAAATACAACCCAAATACACAATGTGAATATCATATGGGTCAGTAAGGGCATTCTACTGACAACTATTGGGAATTGAAAAACAAGGTTCAAGACATAATAAATGCAGGGGCACTCTAATTGGACTCAATTCAAGGATAAGGTCAAATTTTGCAATATTTATAAAAGATAAGTGATTCAAATAAAGTGCTTTGTTTATATTTCTCCTATTTTAACTATCTTGTTAGTTAAAAGGTTTAGAATAAAGAAAGGTAAGACAAATCCCAAACACCAACCTTGAGACACTTTAAGAGTTGAGTTACATCATTGTGAGACTATTAAACTCATTCCTTAAAGGAAGTCCACCTTGCACTTAATATACAAATCAAAATAAAGTTAGGCAATCTTTTTAATATCCTAAACATAAAATCCTTTATTAGCTCCATTGAATGTTTTATTAGAATATTTTCAAAATTAAACCCTATCGACAGCCACCTTAACAATGGGGCAAAAAGGGAGGTTAAGAGCATCTATCAAAAGAAAAAGTTAAAACTAATTTGTACTTACTTTAATCACATCAATTGAAGATTAATTGTTACCATTGATAACTAATTTCTTCTAAGATGAAGAAAGGCATCCATTCTAAACACTAAACACAAACCAAATACACTTTGAGCTACAAGCCAAAAGAAAGAATATTCATCTTTACCTTAAATGAAAAAAGAGAAGAAGGAAAAATGAGAAAATGTGAAATGAAAAAAATGAAAAGTGTACCTGAGAAATAAATCTACACAAACATGGTGATTAAGTCCAAAGCCTTCAAGCTTAAAAAGGCATAGGGCATAGAAACCCATTCCTGAATTAAGACCCACATTTCAAATGAAAGTCTTAAAGACACAATCAAATCAATTACATGCTTTGAAATTGAAGTCAAGAGAGTGGAATTTAAGTTGAGAGTGTGAGGAAGTCTTCTTAGGCTAAACCTACCTTTATTGAGATATCTTTTGATTAGAAGAAATTTGAAGAAGTCATGGAAAGTTATTTACCCTTGAAGGAAAGAAAGGGTTCTCTTAATAAAGGTGTCCCAAAAGATTAAGTTGTTATCTCGTTGAAAAGCTTATAAACTACTGGGAGAGTTTAAACCTGTTAGCAAGTTGAAAAATTAAAATAAATTTGATTCCCTCTCATTTCAGTCCTTTCTTTTTTTTGTAGCCCCCTAGCGGTTTAACTTTTCAACAAGACACGAATCCTCATTTCTTTTGAAAGTCATCTTATCCAAAGTCAACTTCTGTCATTACCTCAACAATAATTTTTTTCAAAGGATTTCACTTCCTTTTGTCTAATGTTCAAGGATCTACTCCCGTATAAAAATTGCTCCCAAGTTGGCATTGGAAGGCAGAATCATCCTCTTTAACGTAATTGCCCTCATGGTTGATGTCATCTACTTCTCTTTCCATCAAAGGACATTATCCCTAATGCCTGCCCTATCTTACATGATTTCTAATCAATAAATTTTTCTTTTTTTTTTCAAGTCTCCTGAGAAAGTTTACATAAGCTCCTTTTTGCTTTGGTCCCTATGGATCATTTACTCTTTAGAGTACTGTCCATGTAGTAAAAATGTTAGTGATCACATGCTCTCAAAGTACTATTGATACGGACTCATGGATGAACACATCAACCCAATATCACGCGTAACCAAAAGGATGGGCCCAAGACACAAGATGGCTTGAAAAGTAAATGATAGTAAAGGTGAGCAAGGGGGTCTCCGTACACCGACGATGGATATGATACACCAATGCCTTATGCAAGCTTAGGTCACACATAATATGACGTACAAGTATGGTTGAAGATCACTCGTCACTAGTCGACACTTGCATGAGCTAAACAAGAATAGCTCAAGAGTAAGTAAGAGGATACTTAGCTTAAGAGAAGGTAAGAAGTTCAGTGTATTCTCCTATATATTCTCTTTACGGCTGTTACATTATGTAACTATTTATAATACCTTATTAGAGCAAGTTTGACATTATAGATAATTACAAAAATAAATGAATTCCTATCTACTAAATAAAAAGGAAAATACTCTACAAGGAAAACACAAAATCGTGCACAGCGAATGTCATTTGTCGGAAAGGATAGTACTATTGTCAAAAAGGATAATGTGCAGGCATTTTTACTTTGCGATCCTAACAATGGTATGTTCTAAGTAGAGGGTAGGCCTCTATTCAGTCCTGTCTGACATTAGAAGGGGCTAGACTTGGGTTGATTCAAGGATGGCTCACATTGGGGTCAGCCTTAAAAGGTCGACTCATGATAGTTATTAGCTCGGCCTTAGTACCATGGAGATTATTATATTAAGATTTGTCACTTGAACTAGTGCATAGTAAGGGGTTTGATTCAATACAATGGCTGGTCACCTCAGCAATGCCTTAAATAGCATAAAGAGCAAAGTAGTTTAGTAGATCAGATTGGGACAAGCACTACTCCTCGGCACTTAACTTACCTTAAATAACTCAATAGAACACTAGGGCAAGCCTTCAGGCTTGGGATCACGTAATCGATCCTTGCTCCCTATCATCCCCTCCAGGTTGTTCGAGATTTAGGATTAAATATGGTTCAAGTCGAAGTTGCTCGTCTTTGGGAATGTAAGGTTAGAGGTCGGTAATGTTAAATGAGTTTGAAACACCATATCCTTTAGGTAATTCAATCCTATAAGGGTTAGGATTGATCCTTTCAAGCACTTTAATAGGTTCACCGGCTTTAGGAGATAACTTGCTCTTCCTCAAATTTAGGAATTATTCCTTTCTAAGTTATATCCAAACCAAATCACCTATTTGAAATTCTCTCTTCCTTCGTCCTCGGCTTTGCTTCTCAAGCTTTATATTAGCTCATCCTAATTGCTCTATAACCTTCAGTGCATGGCTTTGATGGCTTCAACTCTCTCAATGGCTCACCTATCATCATCAAGCATCCGCTGGGGTACTTGGTCTGATGGCAACTCAGGGTTGAACCCATAGGCAACCTTAAATGGAGACATACTTGTTACACTATGGGTAGTCCTATTGTAGGCAAACTCAATGATTGGTAAACACAAATCCCAATCGATGGTGTTTCATTTGACAGCAACCTACAACAAAGTTTACACTATTCTATTGACAACTTTGGTCTGTCCATCAATCTATAGGTAGCAGGATGTATTGTACAGTAGCTTGGTTCCCATTCGCCTCCATAACGTCCTCCAAAAGTAGCTCATGAACTTGGGGTCTCGGTTTGAAAAAATGGCCTTAGGAATTACTTACAGCTTGATTACTTCCTACAAGAAAAGAAAAGAGATAGCCGAAGCATTGTTAGTTTTGCAACAAGACACGAAATATACCATCTTGCTAAATCGATCCACAACCACCATAATGAAGTCCTTCCCTTAGGAAGTCCTCAGTAACCCTAACTTGAATTCCATACTCAACTCAGACTATGGTTTAGTTGGGATCGGTAAGGGTTGGTAGTATCCTTACTCAACTCGACTCTTCACTTTTCAGTAGGTCATATACTTTTCTAACATGGATTAGACATCTCTCTTCATCCTAGGCTAAAAGAATCCGGAGGATAATACCTCATAAGTTCAGCACTAGCCAAAGTATCCTATCAATCCCCCTCATGTGCCTTACATACTAGCAGTTCTCACGTAAAACAGGTTAGGGTACATAGCGTTCTCTTCTTAGATAAGTATCCATCCTTCCTATGATAGCCATCCAGCATCTATCCTTCCTCACAACAGGGGTAGATAAGACCAAAGTGTAGGTCCTCAGCATACAAATTTTTTATGGTTGAAAAACCAAATAGCTTTGTCTTTCCGTTCTTGTACTTTATAACATAAGAAAAAATCTCCCATGAACTCAACCCACTTGGCTTGTCTCTGAGACAACTTTGGTTAGCTCTTAAGATATCTCAAGGATTCATGATTAATGTAGATCACGAATTCCTTAGGCAGTAGATAGTGTTGCCATATCGTTAAGGCTCGGATTAAGGAGTAGAACTCCTTATTGTAGATGGAATAGTTGAGTATGGCTCCTCGAAGTTTCTCACTAAAGTAAGCAATAGGTCGGCCTTCTTACATTAGCATAGTACCTATACCTAATCAGAACTCATCACACTCTACTTCAAATAACTTGTCGAAGCTCGGTAAAGCTAAGATGGAGGTTATAGTTAGCTTGTCCTTCACATCCTCAAAACTCCTCTCTTTCTCACCTCATCTGAATTTAACATTCTTCTTTGAAAGTTCGGTAAGTAGGGCTATAATCATACTGAATTTCTTGATGAATCAACGATAAAACGAAGCCAGGTCGTAGAAACTTCTCACATTGGTAGAACAAGTCGACTCAAGCCATTCTATGATCACTTTTATCTTTTCTTCATCACCTCGAATACTACCTTCGCTCACAACAAAACCTAAGAAGAATACCTTAGAAAGGAAAAAGTTGCATTTCTTCATATTGGTGCCGAGCTATTCAACTTAGAGTTTTGCAAGCACTTATCAGAGATGCTCTCGGTGTATCTCCAGGTCAAGACTGTATACTAGAATGTCATCGAAATAAACTACGATAAACCTTCCTAGTAATTCTCGGAGCACATGATTCATAAGTCACACAAATGTGCTCAATGCATTAGACAATCCAAATGGAATTACAAGCCATTCATATAAACCATGTCGTGTCTTAACAGTAGTCTTCCACTCATCACCCTCTTGCATTCAAATTTGATGGTATCTAGATTTGAGATCGATTTTGGAGAATACTCTTGCTTCACTTAACTCATCTAGCATGTCATCAAGTCTAGGTATGGGATACTTATACTTGATGGTGATTCAATTGATCACTCGGTTATCTATACACATTCTCCAAAAACCATCTTTCTTTAGCAGTAATAAGGTTAAAACGGCATAGGGGTTAAGTGACTCATGTACATACCCTTTCTTCATAAGGTCGTCTACTTGCCTCTGCAATTCGGTATCCTATTTGGGGTTTAGCTTATAGGTAGGCTTATTTAGCAATGCGGCTCTTGGCTACAAGTTAATTGCATGCTCGACAAGGTTAATATCGTTTAACAATTCATATAGTCAGGTCACCAAATCATTACCTCTTTATATTTTGTCATGCTTTGTTCAAAATTTGATCACATGGGTTTGTAAATTTTTATACTCATTCTTTCATAGGTAACTCCATATATCATGACTTACATTATTATTATTATTATTATTATTATTATTATTATTATTATTATTATTATTATTATTATTATTATTATTATTATTTTATTATATATATATTTTTGGCAACTATCGCTATTTACACTTGTTTTCTTTCTTAGGCTTTCATTAACCTCACATCCTCCATATCGATCTCAGGCTCCATTACTAAAAGAAAATTTATTATCTAACGTCTTATGTAATCATCCTCTTGGTTTCTTGTGATTCTACAATTTTTCTTGTGTATAGAGCTTATATTTATATTGGGTATTGATCCCCAAGATATTCATCATCATTATTATACTATTGGTTGTTCTCCTTTGTCATATAGCATTTGGGTATGATGCCTTCTTATTGCCATTATCCTTCTTGTAGTTATTTCTCCCAACCTCGTTTAACATTGTTCTTGATAGTTTATGATCAAATCCTCAAGATCACTAAACGTCCTCATGGAGTATTAAGATGGGCTTTTTAAAATACTATTACATACACATAGAACTTCTTGAACAACAAGATTTCCATCTTAAGTCATTAAGAATTTCAAGTAAGTACTTACGTAGCATGTTGCTAAGGGTTGTTTAAAACTTCTTAGGTGATTCTATTTGCTCATTCATAACTTCAATTCTTGAACTTCCTCTTTTCTTGATCAATCAAAATTTTGAATCCCAATTGCAAAATGCCTTCTTCTATTATAGTCCCCTTCTTATCCTACATGATTTAGATAACTCAACCCATAGCAGTCCTAAAATCGTTACATCTTATATTGATTCAGGCCTAACTGTAAATAACATCCAACTACTTTATCCTTTTTGTTGTGACCCACCATTCATCATATCCACTTCTTCTTTTCACTATCCATATTTGTCCATAAGTATTTACCTTAACTTAGTTATTTTACTGAAGAGTCATACATCCTTCATCATCTCCATAACTTAGTAATTACATTCAACCCTAGTTTCCTTCATGTCACATTATGGTTATAAACTGTATTTTATCGATCAATAATTTATAAAATCCTTTGATCTTGCTGAGTATAATCCTTATAGGGTTAGAATTTCTCGAAATAAAAGATTCACACAGTAAGTCTATTGAAACAAGTCCATTAGCAACATATTCATTACTCAACAATATTTCCATAACACAACCCCAAAAATTTGAAGGGAATTTGCATTCATGGACACTACTCATGATCCACACCTACTAATCTATTCATTTAACAATGAGATTTACAACTAATCATCATAACAACTTTCCATATCTCCATTCTGATTATTATGATTCCATCTCGAAATCTATACTGCAATCATTAAGGTTAACTCCGGTAATATAAAGTGTCTAACCTTTAGTTCCCAACTAAGATATTCCAATATCCTTAACCTCCAATACATGCTCCTTAATTATACATTTAGGGATGCTTAATCCTATTGGATTCAATACTTTGCTTCTCATGTCTTAGGGTTCAATGTTTTAGAAACAACACGAGAGTCTTTACGGTAATTTCATCAAGAGTATATTGCTTAGGAAAAATAACGGTTACTAAAGATACAATGTATAGTAGTAAACATAAATACCCATAGGTGCTACTACATATATTATATATTCTAAGGAATCTATATCTTTTATTTATAAATCCTAACTCTACCTAAGTTCTACCCCATCTCACCATTTGGTGGGTTGCTCCCATCTCTGACAACCAAATGCTCTTATACCAATCCTGTAGCGACCCTAGGAAGAGCTTAGTAGTATTGACTAAAATTTCCATATCACGTGTGCATCCATAATAAGAAAATCGCCTTGCAAGTTAGAGATTGCAAAACTCTAAATAGTTATTTGCTAGAGTCTTCAATTTTAGTTCATTGACTCATTATATAATATAAATAATTATGGATATCCATTTTTCCACAGTTCCTCAAAACCGTAGAGAATCGGTATCCCCTACTTAAATAGTGAAATAAGATAGACAATTCTAGAAAATTCTAAACTTACTAAAGATACTAAACTTAATTGAGACATTAGTCGCTTTTCGAAGCATTTCGAATTAACTACACAAGCTTTTCATCATACTAATTCAATGGTAGCAGTCTGCACTCGATTCCTATCCTATTCCTAACTATCGATCAACTTACAAGGAAAAGAACTGTTGGGGTGTAAGCTTACGCTTAGTGAGATAATTACCCTCGTCAATACCGCATGACAAAAATTTATTAAATGTACAATCATATGAATGCATGAACAATCAGTATGCCAAACAACGCATGCAGTGACCTAGGAACTGCATACGACTCAAAATTACGCCTCTTGAAGTTGGGGTTTGGAGATAATTAACCGATCCAAACCGAAATTCGAGTTCTAGACCTTAGGTTTTATTTCATTTGCACTATCATGCTCATGTCAAAACAAAACTCTATATATATATATATATATGTATACTTTCTTTACCAAAATCAAATCATATCTTTTAAAATCCCAAGTCTAGCGGTGTGGTGGCCTCCGCAATCCACAAACACATGCCCTAAGCAGAAGCCACAAGACTCGACCCCTCGCCGACCGTTGGCGTCTCCCAACGCTTAGTAAGCCCATCAGCTTAAGATAGAGACTCAATATATATGATGGCATAGCCAGTGCCCAATCCTGCAGAAAACTTGTATTCCTGTGAGTCCCTTCCCATCTTCTGCGTGAAGCGGCAGTCGGTGTTATCCGTATGCAATATAGGGAATGTATGATTCATTTTGAGTTCTTAATCGCATGAGTGATTAACTTGATTTTTAGGGTGATCAAACAATTTCATTCCATACAATTCACATGTATATATTAATACAAACAATTCCCATTATTATATATATAATTAACAAATCATCATATTCATCCATAAATCCATACACATGCATCTCCCATATCCCACAAGCATCCAAATTTATATATATAAGTTTAGGTGCATCTATTCTACAAGCACAATCAAGTAAAGAGTCATCGGGAATTTACTCACTCTACCATGTGGGTCAATCAAAGTAATCCGGAGGAAAGTCGTCTTTGTAAACAGTATCCCCTGGTCATTGAAATAATTTTTATAAGGAATTGAAACAAACTTAAAAAACTAAGTAAATTTCCTTAAGTTATATTCTTAACTAGTTTTCATAATTTTTTCCGGTTTTTACCTAAAGTTCAATCGCGTATAATTTTTTCATTTTAAATCCGATTTTTATGATCTTATAATCAATCTTCATCTTTTTTTTAGTGTACTTTAACATGGTAAGGTTAGATTTTTGAAATGAGGTATACAATTCTGTCCATGGGTCAGAACAGTAGCGTTCCTCATGTGTTGGGTGCTTTAGGCCTTGTTTGGTAAATGGGCTTTTTAATAACTTAGGAAATTCTTTGGGCTTGGTCTTAAGATTTTATCCTAAGCTTAAAATACTCCTTGAGATCAAATTTACAACTTTGATTTATATTCCTAAGGCTAACAACTACTTCTTGGGCCCTTTAGTGGGATTAAGTTGTCAAATGGGCTTGTTTTTTGTTCAAACTAAAGTTAGTGACTTTGGTGGGCTTGTGGAGCCCTAGGTGGATTTCTTATGGGCTTCAAAAAAATCTTTCTTGATACTTTAAGGTGCTGGTCAGAATTTCCTTGAAGGCCCAACTTAGAGTTCTAGGCTCGTTTTGAGAGTTTTAGGCTCAGTTTTAAGTTTTAGGCTTTATATGCTTACTATACTTACTTTGGTTGATCATTTCACTTTGTTCATTCACTTTTATCATATTTTTAAGCTTCTTTTTCCCACGTTCCAGATCTGTTCACAATGATTCTAAGGGGTTCTTGCTTGGTTTTTCAACTTATTTCATCATTTCCTTAAGTTTAGGTGTTAGATTATGCACTTAAACTACTTGTATCCAAATCTTAACTTAAGTTTTCTTCCATAAGATGATCCTTTAACTCATGTTCCACATAAATAGATAAAAGATCTTATACTTAATATAACCTCCATATCATAGCTCATGTCATACAAAGTTGGTTTCTTCATAAAACTTAATATGATGGATTTTTCCTTAACTTAAGTCTAGATTTGAGTATGTTTTAACTTAATGGAAATAAAATCAACATTCAAATGACTATGGTACCCTCACATCCAGCATGCTCATCCTCCATTAAAGTTCTTATTTCAAGATTTTATTAGCTTAAAATCTTCTATTTAAAGCATTAAACAAATGTCATTACAAAACACCAACTTTACATGCTCATATTTTAACTTCATGTAAGGGTTTCATGGTTTGTTTCTTAAAACGATGTTTGGTGCTATAACAACTTAAACCTTACTCATATCTTCAAGAAATCAAAGTATCCTAACATAAATACTAATCCACATATCACAAGAAACACTTACTCATCTTTAAAGCAAAGTTTGGTGGTTGTGCACTAAGGTTCCACTTAAGCTCTTAACTTTGCTTCCTCTTTTGCAACCTTTTGGAACCTGAATCTTTTGTTCTTTTGGAATGGGGTTTATGGAAGATTCTAATGGCTCTAAAAGACCTTAGATGGTGAAAGAAAATAACACAAGAATAAGAAGTGAAATTGCCATGAGTATGGATGCAAAAATGGTGGCGGCAATGTTGGGAATTTGTGGAGTTTGATTTCTTCTTTTGATTTGTGTTTAAAGTAAGAGAAAAGGAAGTGAAAATGGGAGTGAAAGAGGGAGAGAGTGGCAGATTTTGAATGAGGGAAGAAGTGTGTGCATGAAACTTTAATTGATTGTCTTGTAACTTACACAAAAGTCAACAATTGCAACTATTGATGATGTAAGCATTAAGGGGTGAATAGTGATGTGTAAGAGAAAGTGATTGATGGTTGAAAGACAAGAGCATGGCCCCCCTTTCTCCCTTGTCCAAATCTGCCATTTGAAGTCTTTTTGAGCCATGGAGTGGTCTTGTCTCATTTATTAAAGTTAAGCTTATGAAATCTTGTGAAAAATTGTCCATATGTAGTATAAGTGAAGAGGTGATAAGGAAATTGTCTTATCACTAGATTTTGATAGGTTATCAATTGATAAATGATTCTAACTCTCAATTGATATGTTATCTAAGATGATTGGTTGGTCTACTTATTTATATGTAAAGCTTATACATGAAGATAAGGGCATGGCATTATAGGAAATTGTTTTAGGGTTTTCATCTCGCATTGTTTTGTAATTTATGATTTGATTTTTTTATAAAATTGTGAAATTTTCTAAAGTTGAATGAAATTATTCAAATTAAATTATTGATTAATTAATTAGGGTTAAAATTCCTTAATTATTTTAGGGTTTTAGGTTTTAAGTGACTTTAGAGCTTGCAGTTCTTCAAGCTCGGGTTTTATCGACAATTAGCTTTTGAATTGTAAAAATTTAATTTGTTTCTAAATATAAACTTAAGTTTTTGGTCTAGTTGATCTTTGGGAACATTCACAAGGTACTCTTAATCAAGTCTTAGGCCCACTTAAAGTAGGGTTTACATCCATGGTCATCCAAGTAAAAGGTGGGACGCACTCATGGGCAACACATTGCAAAGCACTTCGTCTCAATACTTAACAATACAAATCGACATAGACACCTATTTGTTCACTTGTAAGACTCCTTTATCACTGAGCCAATGAAACTTGTAAGGTTTCAAGTGAAGCATGGTCAACAATTTCGACTGCTAGACCATAAATGCAAAGGCTACATTGGTGTAGCTCCCACTATCAACGATCAACATGCATAGTGATTCATTCACCTTACACCCAATATGGAAGAGATTTTCTCTCTCCTCATCTTCATGCATAGAACTAACACTCATTGTCCTCCTCAACACTAGAGCGGCCGGCATGAAGTTCCCTTCCGCATTGTAGATGCCTTCTTCATCGGACAACTTGGTCTATCCATCCTCTTTCAACTCCTCTACTTCTTCATCAATATTATCGCCTTCAACAGTCAACACCTCGCCTCGGATCACCATTGTTCGCCTGTTTGGGTACTGAGCAGCTATGTGTCCAAATCCTTGGCATTTAAAACACTTAATCTCACTCATCTTCCTCCCTAAACTCTAGCCTTTCTCAAACTTCCTTAGGGGTTCCTTCTCCTCAACCTGAGTGGTTGGAATGGGTCGGGTCTTGACAACCTTGCTCGGCTCCTTTCATACTGGTTGACTCGAAACAGTTCGACTACTACCTAATCGACCAATAGGGGGTCGGAATCTTCCTATTTGGTACCTTTCTATCCTCTGGGCGGCTTGGATCGCATCATCAAGTGTTCTAACATCCAGTGTTTCCAAGACATCTCCAATCTTATACTTCAATCTGCCAATGAATCGAGATACAGTTTAGTCTTTAGGCTCTACGACTTCACATCGAATCATTAGCATCTAGAATTCCTTAACGAAAGTGTCCACACTCGATCCTCCCTGTCTCAGTTCTTATAGTCTCTTGAAGGCATCCTATAGATAATAGCTTGGTACAAACCTTCTACGCATAACTCTCTTCATATCATCCCAACTCCTAATTTCTCATTATCTTTCTCTTCTCTTAGTAGCTTGCAAGTTCTTCCACCATAAGGCGTCATAACTAGTGAAATCTAACATAGCAAGTATAACTTTTTCATTATCAGCCACTTCATGGTATTCAAATTGCTTTTCAATCTTGTTTACCTAATCAAAGTAATCCTCAACATCACTATTACCAAAGAAACTTAGAATATGCATCCTCAATCCTTTAACTCTAGGGGCTCGTGCATTTCTTTCCTTAGGTTCGTAGTACTCATCTACCTCATCAACTCCATCTGCTTCCTCCTCAATCTCTTCTAACACTAGCCTTCATCTAGCATCCCTACCAGTTCCTTCAACTTGAGGTAGGCGAGCTGGGATATTAATTTAGCCAAACTGACCATTACCTCACTACTGTTGCTCATGTTCTCTAGTAGGGCTATTTTTAGCTCATTGTCTATCTTCTTAGATAACAGTAACTAGGCTAGCTACCAAGTAAGTAAGCTTATCTAAGCGATCACCCACTAATTAAGGTGAGAAGCTTCCTTCTTGCCCTTAGTAATGTTGAGTACCACTTTCTTGGCTTCCTAAAGTTCCTTACACACTTGAATCTGACATTGATAGTTACTACACAATGACAATTTCACTACAAACATACACTCAACCACATTCTGTTTTGGCATATCAAAAACAGGGGAAAATAGAGTACAGAACACTTCTCAACTAATAAACTTCAAAGCTAACAATAGAATCACTGTCACTCGAGAGCAATGATAAACTATTAAAAGAACATAGTAGCAAAATCCAGCTCCGAACGTAGCCAAGCTCTGATACCAAGATGATACAGACTCTTGGATGAACACACGAACCCAATATCACGCGTAACCAAAAGGATGGGCCCAAGCCATAAGATGGCTTGAAAAGTAAATGATAATCAAAGGTGAGTAGGGGGTTCCTGTGTACCAACGATGGATATGATGCACTAATACCTTACATGAGCTTAGATCACACTTGATATGATACACAAGTATGGTCAGAGGTCACTCACCACTAATCCACGCTCGAATAAGCTAGATAAGAGTAACTCAAGAGTAAGTAAGAGGACACTTAGCTCAAGAGAGGATAAAAAGTTTAGTATATTCTCCTGTATATTCTCTTTACGGCTGTTACATTATGTAACTATTTATAATACTTTGTTAGGGCAAGTTTGATGTTATAGATAATTACAAAAATAAATGAATTCCTATCTATTAAATAAAAAGGAAAATACTCTACAGGGAAAACACAAAATCGTGCGCAGTGAGCATCATTTGTTAGAAAGGACAATGTGCATGCATTTTTACTCTACGATTTTGACAATAGTGCGTTCCAAGCAAGGGGTAGGCCTCTGTTCAAGCCTATCTGACCTCAAAAGGGGCTAGATTAAGGTTGGTTCAAGGACAACTCACATTGGGGTTGCCCTTGGAAGGTCGGCTCATGACAGTTATCAGCTCGGCCTCAATACCATGGAGATTGTTGTATTCAAATATGGTGCTTAAACTAATGCAAAGCAAGGGGTTCAATTTCGGTATGATGGCTGGTTACCTCGGCAATGCCTTGGATAGCATGGAGAGTGAAATAGTTCAGTAGATTGCACTGGGTAAGCACTACTACTCAGTACTTAACTTACCTTAGACAGCTCGGTGGACCACCAAGGCAAGCCCTTGGGCTCAAGATCATGCAATCGGTCCTTGATCCCTATTAACTATCCTAACTTGAAACCCTTAGAGGATCGTATGCTCTTAGAGTGTTATCCCAACTAGAAACCCTTAGATTACATGCTCTTAGAGTGTTATCGATGTGGATTCATAAATGAACACACGGACCCAACATTACGCGTAACCAAAGGAGTTTGTCTAAGCTATAAGATGACTCAAAAAGTAAATGATAGTCGAAGGATGAGTAGAGATTCCCATGCACCAACAATAGATATGATGCACCAACACCTCATACAAGCTTTGGTCACACTTGATATGATGTATAAGTATGGCCGGAGATCACTTACCACTAGTCCATGCTCGAATAAGCTAAATAAGAGTAGCTCAAAAGTAAGCAAAAAGGACACTTACCTCAAGAGAGAGTAAGAAGTTTAGTGTATTCTTCTCCGTATCAATCTTGCACCTATTACATCATGCAAGTATTTATAGTACCCTATTAGGGTAAGTCCTAAGTTACAAAAATTACAAAGAATGGATCCTTATTTGCTAAACAAAAAAAAAAGGAGAATAATTTACAGGGAAATGAAGTCGTGTAAAGAATATCCTCTGTTACAAAGGATAATATAAGTGTCGAAAAGGATAGCGCACGTACATTTTACTCAGTCTATGATTTTGACAATATTATAGGCAAAGAAGGGGTAGTCCTTTGATTAGGTCTATTTCAGCTCCATGTATGGGCTAATCACCTCAGCAACTTCCTAGATGGCGTAGAGAGTGAAGTAGCTTGGCAAATTAAACTAGGGAAAATACTGCTCCTCAGCGCTTAACTCTCCTTGGATAACTTAGTAGACTATGTGAGAAAGCCCTTGAGCTTAAGAGCGAGTGATTGATCCTTGATCCTTATCATCTTCTCTAGGTTATTTGAGTTTTGGGATCAAATCTGGTTCGAATTCAGGTTACTCATCCTTAAGAGTGTAAGGTTGGAGATCGGCAATGTTGAAGGAGTCTAAGACTTCATATCCATTAAGTAATTCAATCTTATAGGCATTAAGATTGATCTTTTCAAGCACTTTGAAAAGGTCTATAAGCTTTAGGAGACAACTTGCTCTTCCTTAAGTTGAAGAATGGATCCTTGCTGAGATGTATCTAGACCAAATCACCTGGTTGAAATTCTCTCTTCCTCCATCCTTAGCTCCACTTCTAGAGCTGAGCATTAGCTTAGCTTAATTGCTCTACAACCTTCTGGTGCATAGCTCTGATGGCTTCGACTCTTTCTAAAGCTAGCCAGTCATCATCAGGCCTCGACTAGGGTGCTTGGTCCATTGAAGCTCCACGTTGAATCCATAGGTGACCTCGAATGGAGATATGTTCGTTACATTGTAGGCAGTCTAATTGTAGGTGAATTCAATGATTGGTAGATATAGATCCCAATCGGCCATGTTTCGTTTAACAGCAACCCGTAGCAAAGTTTCCATAATTCAGTTGACAACTTTAGTCTATCCATTAGTCTATGGATGGCAGGACATGTTGTACAATAGCTTAGTTCCCATTCATCTCCAAAGTGTCCTTTAAAATTGCCTCATGAACTTAAGGTCACGATCCAAAACAATGGTTCTAAGCATGCCGTAAAGCTTGATCACCTCCTGTAAGAAAAGAAAAGAGATAATTGAAGCATTATTAGTTCTAGAGTAGGGCACAAAATATGCCATCTTACTACATCAATCCATAACCACCATGATGGAGTCCTTCCTTCAGGACGTCCTTGGCAATCCTAACATGAAGTCCATACTTAGCTCGAACCATGGTTTGGTTAAGACAAGTAAGGGTAGATAATGTCCTTGCTTAGCTTGGCTCTTTGCCTTCCTGTAGGTTGTATACCCTTCCAACGTAGACTACACATCTCTCATCATTGTTAACCAAAAGAATTTTACGGACAATACTTCATAGGTTCAGTACTTACCTAAAATGCCCTATTAATCCTCCTCCATGCGCCCCGTGCATTAGCAATTCTCTCATGGAATAGGTTGAGATACATAGCCTCCTCTTCTTGAATAGGTATCTATCTTCCCTATAATAGTCATCCCATGTTCGTCCCTCCTTACATCGGGCATAGATAGGACTAAAGTGTGGGTCCTCAACATACAATTTCCTTATAGTTGAAAAACCAAGTATCCTTATTTGCAGCTTGGTTAAGAAGGTATGTCATCTCAATAGGATGTCAGCCACTGTGTTGTTCCTTCTATTCTTATATTTTACGACATAGAAAAATCCTCCATGAACGCGACCCATTTGGCTTATCTCTAAGACAACTTTGGCTAGCTCTTAAGATATCTTAAGGATTCATGATCAATATAGATTACAAATTCCTTAGGTAGAAAATAGTTTTGCCATACTGTTAAGTCATAGATTAAGGAGTAGAACTCCTTATCATAGATAAAGTAGTTGAGTGTAGCTCCACGAAGTTTTTCACTAAAGTAAGCAATAAGTCGGCCTTTTTGCATTAGTACAGCATATATGCCTAGTCTGAACGCATTACACTCTACTTCAAACACCTTGTCAAAGCTCGGTAGAGCTAATACGAGGGCTATAATTAGCCTCTCTTTCACTTCCTCAAAACTCTTCCACTCCTTCTCACCCCATCTAAATTCAACATTCTTCTTAAAGAGTTCAGTAAGTGGGGCCACAATTGTATTGAAATTCTTTATGAATCCACGATAGAATGATGCCAGGCTACGATAACTCCTCACATCGGTAGAATAGGTCGGCTTTGGCCATTTTATGATTGCTCTCATTTTCTCATAATCGACTCGGATGCTACCTTTGCTGACAACAAAACCCAAGAAGATCACCTTAGACAAAAAAAAAAATCGCACTTCTTCATATTAGCATAGAGTTGTTCAGCTCAGAGTTTTGCAAAGACTCTTCAGAGATGCTCTTGGTGAATCTTTAGGTCAGGGTTGTATACTAAAATGTCATCAAAGTAAACTACTATAAACCTTCCTAGTACTTCACTAAGCACATGATTCATCAAGTGCATAAATGTGCTCGGCGCATTAGACAATCCAAATGGCATTACAAGCCATTCGTATAAACCATATCATATTTTAAATATGGTCTTCCACTCATCACCTTCACGCATTTGGATCTGATGGTATCTAGATTTGAGATAAAGCTTGAAGAACACTCTTGCTCCACTTAACTCATCTAACTTGTCATCAAGCTTAGGTATAGGATACCTGTACTTAATGGTGATTCAATTAATTGCTCAACTATCTACACATCCTCCAAGAACCATTCTTCTTTGGCATAAATAAGGCCAGAATGGCACAGGAGTTAAGAGATTCATGTACATACCCTTTCTTCATAAGGTCATCTACTTGCCTCTACAACTTAGTAAATTGTTTAGGGTTCAACCTATAAGTAGGTTTGTTTAGCAGTACAATTCCTAGCTGTAGGTCAATTACATGCTTAACACTTCGAATTGTAGGTAGACCCCTCGATAACTCTTCTAGAAATAAGTCAGCAAATTCCTCTAGTAAGGTCTTTACCTTGGCAGGCGACTCCTCAAATCTTAACTCTAAAATTCTTCAGACCAACAAATAGGTCGGCCCTTCAAGTTCCATCTCTCTCTTCAGTTCAACTTGGGTCAATATCAAAGCCTCCTTCTTCATGGCTCAACTCAGTTAAGACTGCATGGCCTTTACCTATTTGGCAATTACAAGACTCAATCTCAAACATCCATGGTCGTCCAAGTAAAATGTAGGATGCACTCATAGGTAGCACTTCAAATCAATACTTGCCAATGTAAATCAGCACAAACACTTGTTTGTTCACTTGTAGGGCTCCCTTATCACTAAACCAATGAAGCTTATAAGGTTTTCAGTAGGGCTTGGTCAACAATTGCAGCTGCTAGACCATAAATGCAGAGGCTGCATTAGTGTAGCCCCCACTTTCAACAATCAGTACCATGCATCCAATACGAAAGAGATTTTCTCTCTATTCATCTTTGGGTACATGACTAACACTCATTGTCTTCCTCAACACTAGAGCGATCGGCATAAAGTTTCCTTCCTTACTATAGACAACTTCTTCCTCAAACAGTATGGTCTTTCTGTCTTCCGATTCCTTGACTTCTTCATCAGTACTGTCGACGTCAACAGTTGGTGCCTTACCTTTGATCACCATTGTTCGCCTGTTTGGATACTAAGTCACCATGTGTTCGAATCCTTGGTATTTGAAACACTTGATCTCAGTCATCTTCCTCCCTGAACTCTGGCCTTTCTCAAACTTCCTCAAAGGTTCCTTCTCCTCTGCTCAAGTAGACTAAGCAAGTTGGGTTTCGGTGGCCTTGCTTCATTCCGTTCACATAGGTCTACTCGGAACAAGGCGATTACTACCAAGACGATTGACAGCTAGTCAGAATCTTCCTGTTCAACACCTTTCTAACCTTTAGGCGACTTAAATCGCATCATCAAGTGTACTAATGTCCAAGGTTTCTAGGATATCCTAAATCTCATACTTTAACCCACCAATGAACCGAGATACAGTTCAACCTTCTAGCTCTATGACTTCACATCGGATTATTAACATTTGGAATTCCTTAATGTAAGCATCCATAATCGATCCTCTTTATCTCAGTTCTTGTAGTCTTTTGAAGGCATCCTGTAAATAATAACTTGACACAAACCTTCTCTACATGACTCTCTTTATTTCATCCTCATAGGAATCAACCCCTAAACCAATCATAAGAAGCAGAGCTAGAGGACTTCAAAGGCTTGTACGAAAAATACTAGCTGTAAGCCATAGCCTAAATGGGGACTCCAATCCTGATCTGACCTCCTATCAACTTATCTATTAGATCCTCATGTATATTCAACATGCTCTTACACAACTGAAGGAAACCCAAGAAAGGCTAGCCGAGCTGAAATCTCTAACCGACCACTGGCACCTAACTCCAATTCAGCTAACTTCCTAAGTAGACTAATTGGCTCCCGACCTGATCTAGATCAGGTCAGCCCTTGACTACTAGCTCTTCCTGTTTCTGCCTATGTTATATCATACTCTTAACTTACAGCCATCAAGCGACATGTGCCTTCTAACATAACATTCCAGAATGATTCTTTTCTTTTCGTATTGAATATTCTTTGTCCTTTTTACCCCTTTTTAGCAAGATTAATGTAACGTAATTGTAAAATACCTTTTTGTCTTTTCATACATGTAAAATAACCCTAGTAGGTAAGTATATAAACCTCCACTTTCCTTATATGCACACAATCATCCAACTTTCAATACAGAATTATTATCTCTAAGTTACCTTAGTGTTCTTGTTAACTCTAAACTCTTATATATTCCTTTTAGCTAGGAGTAGTGGTGAATGACCCTTCAATTCGAACCAGTGTGTCATATCGAGCAGATTGTAAGCCAAGTAAGATCACATGGTGTGTCATATCCATTCGGTAGTTGCGTAGACTTTGCTAACTTTTTCTTTATTCTTTTCGGTTCACCTCGTTGTAGTACTTCTTCCATGTATCTGACCTCGGAGACGCATCACATCCCAACTCCCAATTTCTCATTCTTGTTCTCCTTCCCTTCTTTTGGTGGCTTACAAGTTCTTCCATCACAAGGCAACATAACTAGTAAACTCCAATACAATAAGTCTAACCTTTGCATTATCGAGCACTTTATGGCATTGAAACTTCTTTTCAATTTGATTTACCCAATCTAAGTAGTCCTCGGCATCACCACTTCTAGAGAAACCCAGAATACGTATCCTCAATCCCTCAACTCTAAGGGCTCATACATTTCTTTCCTTAGGCTTGTAGTATCCCTCTACTTCGTCATCTCCTTCTACTTCCTCCTCAATCTCTTCAAGTACTAGCCTTTGTCTAGCGTTCCTACCAATTCCTTTAGTTTAAGGTAATTAAGCTAAGGCATTAACTCGGCCAAACTGACCATTGCTTCATCCTTGCTACTTACATTCCTTAGTAGGGCTATTTCTAGCTTACTACCTATCTTCTTAGATAACAATTACCAGACTAACTACTAAGTCGATAAGCCTATCCAAGCAGTCATCCACTGATTGAAGTATGAAGCTTCCTTCCTATCCTTAGCCAAGTTGAGTACCACTTTCTTGGTTTCCTAAAGTTCCTTGAATACTAAAATCTAACATTGTTGGTTACTTCACAATGACAATTACACAACAAACAAATAGCCAACCACACTTTACTTTGCGTATCAAAAACAGGGCAAAAAAAAGTACAGAACACTACTCAACTGCTAAACTTCAAAGTTAACAAAAGAACCATTATCTCATAGGAGCAACAACAGACTACTAAAAGAAACATGGTAGCAGAATCCAACTTTAAATGTAGCCAGGCTTTAACACCAAGATGATATAGATTTGTAGATGAACATACAAACCCAATATCACGCGTAACCAAAGGGGTGGGTCCAAGCTATTAGATGGCTCGAAATGTAAATGATAGTCAAGGGATGCATAGGAATTCCTATGGACTGACAATGGATATGATGTACCAACGCCTCATACGAGCTTAGTTCATACTAGATATGACGCACAAATATGGTCGAAGGTCACTCGCTACTAGTCCACTCTCAAATGGGATAGATAAGAGTAGCTCAAGAGTAAGCAAAAAGGACACTTATCTCAAGAGAGAGAAAAAATTTCAGTGTATTCTTCTTCATATCAATCTTGCAACTATTACATTATGTGAGTATTTATGGTACCCTGTAAAAGTAAGTCCTAAGTTATAGAAATTACAAAGAATGGATCCTTATTTGCTAAATTAAAAAAAAAAGGAGAATAATTTACAAGGAAATGAAGTCATGTAAAGAACATCCTCTATTAGAAAGGACAGTACGGGGTATCAAAAAGGACAACACACACACGTTTTACTCAATCTGCAATTCTGACAATATTGTAGGCTGAGCAGGAGTGGTTCTTTGATTAGGTTTGTTTCAGCATTAATAGTTTGATACCTTAACAGTTGGGGCTGGACAAGGGTGAGATCCGGGGCAACTCACATTCGAGTCGGCCTTAGTTAGTTAGCTCTTCATAATCATCAACTCAGCTTCAGTACTGTGGAGATGGCTGTTTTCCTAATTTAGTGCTTAGAATGGGGTATTAGGGAGGGGTCGGCTCCATGTATAGGCTAATCACCTTAGTAGCTTCCTAGATGGTGTGGAGAGTGAAGTAACTTAGTAAATTGGACAAGGGAAAACATTGCTCCTCAACGCTTAACTCTCCTCAGATAGCTCGATAGACAATGTGAGAAAGCCCTCGGGCTCGAGAGTGAGTGATTGGTCGATGATCCCTATTAGTTATCCTAACTTGAAACCCTTAGATCGTATGCTCTCACAGCATTATCCTAACCTAAAACCCTTAGATTGCATGTTTTCAGAGCACTATCTTAACCTAAAACCCTTAGATCGCCTGCTCTCAGAGCACTATCCTAATCTAAAACCCTTGGATCGCATAATCTCGAAGCATTATCCTAACCTAAAACCCTTGGATCACATGCTCTCAAAGCATTATCCTAACCTGAATCCCTTAGATCACATGCTCTTAGAGCACTATCCTAAGTTAAAACCCTTAGATCGCTTGCTCTCAGAGTGTAATCCTGACCTAAGTCAAAACCCTTAGATCAAATGCTCTCAAAGCACTATCCTAATTCTTGTCACTCTTTAAATTTTAGTGGCATTTGAAGTATGCCCACCTAATACAAGCCTTTTGTTAGAGTGCTTAACTTAGCCAGCTCCTAGGAGCACAACTAAGTTTTCAACATCTCTTTAGGAAGTTAGCCAACTCAAGGAATGCTTCACCCATTTCACCTTAGTTAGTCAATTCATAGGGGCATGACTAAGTTTTCAACATCTCTTTAAGGTCTTAGCTAACTCAAGGAATACTTTTCCCGTTTCACCTTAGTTAGTCAACTCATAGGGGTACAACTAAGTTTTCATCTCTTTAGAGTTTCATCCAACTTAAGAAGCTTTTCACCCATCTCACCTAGGTTAGTTAATTTAGTAGGGTATTACCAGGTTTCAAACTTACATTTATAGTTTAATAACTAAGTTTTTTCACATCCTTTTGAGGTTCTTAACAACCCATAGGGGCACTACTAATAGGGATCAAGGACCGATTCTACACTCCTGAGCTCGAGGGCTCTCTCGGGTGGTCCGCTGAGTTATCTAAAGTGAGTTAAGTGCCAAGGAACAGTGCTTGCCCTAGTCCAATCTGCCCAACTACTTTGCTCTCCATGCCATCCAAGATGTTCCTGAGGTGATCACCCAGCATGCTAAGCTGAACCTTCCACTAAATCATAATCCAAGCACCAAATCTGAATGTAGCGATTTCTACTGTTCCAAGGCCGAGCAAAACTGTCAAGAGCTGCCCATCTAAGGCCAACCCTAATGTGAGTCATCCCTAAACCAACTACTATCCAGCCCCTTCTAACTCCAAACAAGCCTGAACCAAGGTCCACCCCTGCCTGGACTACAATACTATCAGAATCACAGTAAAAACACACACATATTGTCCTTTACAGACATCCGTACTATCCTTTTTGACAAAGGATGCTCGCATTCCTTCTTTTGCACGATTTCATATTTTCCTTATAAATTATTCTCTTTTGTTTTTAGCAAATAAGGACCATTCTTTTGTAATTTCTATAACTTAGGATTCGCCCTAACGGGATGACATAAATACCGTCATACTATAAAAGTTAAAATCATATCAGAATACAGAAAATATATTGAACTTTTTCACTCTTAAGCTAAGTGTTCCCCTTACTCTTAAACTACTCTTATTTAGCCCATTCAAGTGTAGATTAGTGGCCAATGACCTTTAGCCATATTTGTATGTCTTATCAAGTATGACCTGAGATCGTGTGAGGCGTTGGTTTGTTGTATCCTTCGTTGCTACATGGGAACCACCCCCCTTGCTCAACCTTCAACTATCATTTACCTTTCAAGCCATCTTACGGCTTAGACCCACCCCTTTGGTTACATGTGATATTAGGTTCGTGTATTTATCCATGAGTTTGTATCATCTTCGTATCATAGCTTGGCTACATTTGAAGCTAGATTATGCTACTGTATTCTTGTAATAGTTTATCACTGCTCTTGTATGATAGTGGTTCTATTGTTAGCTTTGAAGTTTAGTAGTGAGAAGTGTTTTGTACTCTGTTTTCCTCTATTTTCAATATACCAAAATAAAGTGTGGTTGACTGTGTATTTGTTGAGAAATTGTCATTGTGAAGTAAACATCAATGTCAAATTCAAGTATGCAAGGAACTTTAGGAAATCAAGGAAGTAGTACTCAATATGGTCAAGAACAGGAAGGAAGCTTCTCACCTCAATCAGTAGGTGACCGCTTAGATAGGCTTACCGATTTGGTAGCTAGTCTAGTGACTGCCATACAAGGAGATAGACAACAAGCTAAGAATAGCCCCATTAAGGAACATAAGTAACAATAACGAGGCAATGGCCAATTTGGCCTAGCTAATGCCCCAATTCAACCACCTCAAGTTGAAGGAGTCAGTAGGGATACTAGACATAGGTTAGCGCTTGAAGAGATTGAGGAAGAAGTTAAAGGAGATGATGCAGAAATGTACAGGCCCCTAGAGTCAAAGGACTCAGGATGTGTATCCCAAGTTTTTCTGGAAGTGATGATGACAAAGACTACCTAGATTGGGCAGACAAGATTAAAAAGTAGTTTAAATGCTACGAAGTGCTTGACAATGCAAAGGTTAGACTTACTGTGTTGGAGTTCACTGGTTATGCTGCCTTATGGTAGAAGAACTTGTAAGCTACTAAAAGAAGGGAAGGAGAATAAGAGATTAGGAGTTGGGATGATATGAAGAGAGTTATGCAGAAAAGGTTTATGCCGAGCTATTATCTATAAGATGCCTTCAAGAGACTACAAGAACTGAGAGAAGGAGCATCAAGTGTAGATGCTTACATTAAAGAGTTTTAAATGCTAATGATCCGATGTGAAGTTGTTGAGCCAAAAGACCAAACTGTGTATTAAAGTATGAGATTGGAGATGTTGTGGAAACCCTGGACATTAGGAAGCTCGATGATGCAATCCGAACTGCCTAGAGGATAGAAAGGTGCTAAACAGGAAGCTTCCGACCAACCGTCAACTGTCTTGGTAGTAACCAACTTGTTTCAAGCAAACCTATGTGAACGGAACTGAGCAAGGTCACTAAGACCTAACCTACTTAGACTACCCAAGCAAAGGAGAAGGAACCACCAAGGAAGTTTTAGAAAGGCTAGAGTTCAGGGAAGAAGATGAGTGAATCAAGTGTTTCAAATGCCAAGGATTTGGACACATGGCCGCTTAATGTCCGAATAGGCAAACGATGGTGTTCAGAGGTGAGGTGCTAATCGTAGAGGTTGACAGTATAGATGAAGAAGTAGAGGAGCTAAAAGAAGACAGATAAGCCGAGCTATCCAATGAGGAAGTCATCTACAATGAGGAAGGTAACTTTATGCCAACCGCTCTAATGTTGAGGAGGACAATGAGTATCAGTCCTGTACCTGAAGATGAGCAAAGAGAAAATATCTTCCATATTAAGTATAAGGTGAATGAATCACTATGTATATGATCATTGACAGTGGGAGCTGCACCAATGCAACCTCTGCATTTATGGTCCAACAGCTAAAATTGCTGACTATGCCCCACCCGAAACCTTATAAGCTTCATTAGCTCAATGATAAGGGAGCCCTACAAGTAAACAAACAGGTATCTGTGCTGATCTGCATTGGTAAGTATCAAGATAAAGTGCTTTGTGGTGTACTACCCATGAGTACATCCTACATTCTACTTAGATGACCATGGATGTTTGATCAAGCAATTATGTAAGACAGTAGGAGGAGCACATGTTCTATGGAGCATGAAGGAAGAAAGGTGAAATTGAGTCCCATGACTACTAAGCAAGTAAAAATCATGCAGTCCCAGCTTAGCCGAACCCTAAAGAAGGAGGCTTTATTTTTAACCTAAGCCAAACTGAAAAGAGAAATAGAGCTAAAGGGACCTACCTATCCGCTTGTCAAGAGGCTTCTGGAGATGAGAACCAGGGAGGAAGAGCTACCAACCGAGGTAAAAACCCTATTGGATGACTTTGCCGATCTGTTTTCGAAGGAGCTATCGAAGGGTCTACCCTTAATCCAAGGCGTCGAGCATGCGACAAGGGCTGCCCTACCAAATAAACCAACCTATAAGCTGAACCTTAAATAGGCTGCTGAGTTACAGAGGCAAGTAAACGACCTCATGGAGAAAGGGTATGTGCATGAGTCCTTAAGCCCCTGTGCTGTACCAAACTTATTAGTACTGAAAAAGGATGGTTCCTAGAGAATGTGTGTAGATAGTCGAGTGATTGATCGAATCACCATCAAGTACAAGTATCTCATACCCAGGATTGATGATATGCTAGACAAGTTAAGCGGAGTGAGAGTGTTCTCTACGATCAACCTTAAAGTTGGGTACCATCAAATTCAAATGCATAAAGGCAATGAGTGGAAGATTGCATTCAAGACATGACATGGTTTATATAAATGGCTTGTAATGCCATTTAGGCTACCCAATGTGCCGAACACATTCATGCGACTTATGAATCACGTGTTCTGAAAGTTACTAGGAAGATTTGTCGTAGTTTATTTTGACGACATTCTAATATACAGTCCCAACCTAAAGAAACACTAAGAGCATCTCTGATAAGTGCTTGCAAAACTTCAAGCTAAACAGCTCTACGCCAATCTAAAGAAGTGCGATTTCTGTAGATTCAAGGTGATCTTCTTGGGATTTGTTATGAGTAGAGGTGGCATCCGAGTTGATGAGGAGAAGATAAGAGCGATTATAGAATTGCCCAAGCTGACCTGTTCTGCCGATGTGAGGAGTTTCCATGGCCTGGCATTATTCTATCACCGATTCATAAAGAACTACAATTGTGGCCCTACTCACCGAACTCTCAAAGAAGAATGTTGAATTCAAATGGGGTAGGAAACAGAGGAAGAGTTTTGAAGACGTAAAGAAGAAGGTAAGCCCACATCTTAACTCTGCCAAGCTTCGACAAGGTATTTGAGGTAAAGTAAGTTGTATCCGGACTAGGCATAGGTACTGTACTAATGTAAAAAGGCCAACCTACTGCTTACTTCAGCGAAAAACTTTGAAGAGCCACACTTAACTATTTCGTCTATGACAAGGAGTTCTACTCCTTAATCTGAGCCCTAGCGGTGAGGCAATACTACCTGCTACCCAAGGAATTCATGATCTACACCGATCATGAATCCTTAAGATACCTAAAGAGCCAACTAAAGTTATCCCAGAGACAATCCAAGTGGGTTGAGTTCATGGAGGGTTTTTTTATGTCATAAAATACAAGAACGAAAAGAACAATGTAGTGGCTAACGCCCTATCGAGATGACATACCCTCCTAATCGAACTGTAGATGAGACTACTTGGTTTTTCAACGATCAAGAATTTGTATGCTAAGGATACACACTTTGGTCCTATCTATGTCTGTTTTAAGGAAAAACGAACGCTGGACGACTATTACAGGAAGGACGAATACTTATTCAAGAAGAGAAGGCCATATATCCCGACCTGTTCTATGCGAAAATTGCTAGAACGCGAAGCGCATGGAGGGGGATTAATAGGACACTTTGCCCAACGCTGAACTTATGAGGTATTATCCTCCAAATTCTTTTAGCCAAGGATGAAGAGAGATATCCAATCCATGCTGGAAAGTTGTGCGACCTATCGAAAAGCAAAGAGTCAAGCCAAGCAAGGACACTACTAACCCTTGCCAATCTCGACCAAACCATGGTCCAAGCTGAGTATTAATTTCATGTTAGGATTACTAAGGATGTCCCAAGGGAAGGACTCCATCGTGGTGGTTGTGGATCGATTTAGTAAGATGGTACATTTTGTGCCCTGTTCTTAGAGTAATGATGCTTTAGTTATCTCTTTTCTTTTCTTGTAAGAGTTGATTAAGCTTTACAACATACCTAGAACAATAGTTTCAGATTAAGACCCCAAGCTTATGAGCCACTTTTAGAAGACACTTTGGAGGCAACTGGGAACTAAGTTATTATACAGTACGTCCTACCATCCACAGACCAATAAGCAAACCGAAGTTGTCAACCGAACTGTAGGAACTTTTTTATAGGTCGCTGTCAGACAAAACATAGTTGATTGGGATCTGTATCTCAAATCATTGAATTCGCTAACAATCATACTGCTCATAGCATCACAAGCATGTCTCCATTCGAAGTCACCTACGGGATCAACCCCGAGTTCCCATTGGACCAAGCACCCCAACTAAAAACTGATGATGATGATCGGCCAACTGTCAAAAAAGTTGAAGCCATCAAAACCATGCACCAGAAGGTTATAGAGCAATTGGGTCGAGCTACTATTAAGCTTAAGAAGCAAAGCCAAAGAAGAAAGAAGAGAGAATTTTGACCAGGCTACCTTAGCAAGGAACAATTCCCAAACTTGAGGAAGAGCAAGTTGTCTCCTAGAGCCTACGAACCTTTCAAAGTGCTTGAAAAGATCAATCCTACCACCTATAGGATCGAATTACATAAAGGATACAGAGTCTCAAACACTTTCAACATTGCTAACCTCCAACCTTACACTCTCAAAGACGAGCAAACTGGACCTGAGCCAGATTAGATCCTAAATCTCAAACAACCAAAAGGGATGATAAGGATCAAGGACTGATTATATGCTCCCAAGCCCGAGGGCTCTCTTAGGTGGTTCGCTGAGCTGTTTGAGGTGAGTTAAGTACCGAAGAGCAATGCCTACCCTAATCCAATCGACCGAGCTACTTTGCTCTCAATGCCATCTAAGATGTTGTTTAGGTAATCAACCAACATGCCAAGCTGAACCCTCCACTATATCATAGTCCAAGCACCAAATCTGAATGCAGCAATCTCCACTATGCCAAGGCCGAGCAGAACTCTCAGGAGACAACCATCTGAGGCCAACCTTAATGTGAGTCATCCTTAAACCAACTACTATCCAACTCCTTTTGACACCGAATAGGCCTAAACTAAGGTATACCCCTGCTCAGACTACAATACTATCAAAATCATAGTAAAAACGTACATGCATTATCCTTTACTAACATCTGTACTGTCCTTTCTAACAAAGGACATCCATGTTCCTTCTTTTGCACAATTTAATATTTCCCTTGTAAATAATTCTCTTTTGTTTTTAGCAAATAAGGACCATTCTTTTGTAATTTCTATAACTTAGGATTTGTCATAACAAGATGATATAAATACTGCCATACTATAAAAGTTGAAATCATATCAGAATATAGAAAATACACTAAACTTTTTTAGTCTCAAGCTAAGTGTTCCCCTTACTCTTGAGCTACTCTTATCTAGTCCATTCATGTATGTACTAATGGTAAGTGACTTCCGGCCATACTTATGTGTCTTACCAAGTGTAACCTGAGCATGTGTGACATGTTGGTACGTCATATCCTTCGTCGGTGCACGGGAACCCCCCTACTCAACCTTCAACTATCATTTACCTTTCAAGTCATCTTACAACTTAAACCTACCCCTTTGGTTATGCATGATATCAAGTTCGTGTGTTTATCCACGAGTTCATATCAGCTACCCTCTTTTAATTTTCTATTGTATATTGTGTCGTAGCTAGCTCTTAGAGTACCCCCCCCCCCTCCTCTTTCACCTTTCACCATTCACCAAATCCCTAATGGATCGAACCTAGGATAGCTGGCTAACTGTAGTGTTTATTGAGACAAATTTCACCCTTGAAACAAAAATAGTATCTCTTTTGTTTTTGTAGGAAAGTTTTGCTCAAACTTCACCATAAAGAGGAGCAACTGCAAACACTCCATTTTTACCTCTCTTTATTTTTCAAAATTTTTAGGATAGGATAAAAGGTCCTAATTTAGGAATTACAGAATAAAAAATACAAAATTTGGAAAAATTACCAAAAATAAGATAATTTAGAAAATACAAAAAAGTAGATAATTTAGAAAACAAAAAACAAAAAAAAAATTAAAGAATACAAAAAATAGAAAAATTGAAAAGAAGAGAGGATTTAGAAAATTTAGATAAATAATAAATTTTTTAGATAATATAATAGAATAGAAATTTTAATTTAGATTAAAATTAGGAGAGAAGCATTGGGCTTGGGCTTAGATTCAAATCTAACTTAAGCAAACCTTATTCATATGTGCAATTTGATTGCATATGTGAACGAGGCATAAGCCAACGACATAATGATTAAGCATTTGGATATAGCATTGGGTTTAGCTTGAGGTCCTAAGTCTAAACCTCATCAAAGGAATAAAAAATGCCTTTTTTTTCACAACATACACACAACACATTGCCATGTGCCAAGATCTCATTCTGCTATGTATCCTGATACATGGCATTCAATAATTAGACTGCAGCTAACGCGGTGCTACATCAACATCCCATCTACGTGGTGTATTCATGGCATGATACGTATCCCCCGACATGTCACACCAACTGTCATATGTCACAACATGATACTTTGAATTTCCCTGTTGGATTACCCAGCTGACGTGGTGCCACGTCAACACCACTTTTCTTCTCTTTCTCCTCTTTTTCAATAGTTTTCCCCTCTTTCTCTTCTAGAAGCCGCTTAGAGAGCTTACTTTAAAGCTTTTTTTCTTTGTGATTTCACCAAACTAATGATGAAATCATAAAGATCATATAGGATACTATGAATTAATATGAACAAACATGTCCAGATTCGATCTTTGTAAGGATTAAATAGGGTTTGAAAATTCGAACAAACTGG
Source organism: Lumnitzera racemosa (assembly GCA_024138005.1). NCBI lineage: Eukaryota > Viridiplantae > Streptophyta > Magnoliopsida > Myrtales > Combretaceae > Lumnitzera > Lumnitzera racemosa. Next base: position 37,796,253 of record JAMXBC010000012.1, on the reverse strand, counting down.
AATTTCAAGGATTTACATTCAATTTGATTTTCAACTTTTCAAGCTTAACTAAGTCATTTTAAGTATAAATATGGGAGAAATCAATCAATTCCACATGCACAATCATCAAGAATCACTCTCTTTCTCTCTTTAGCAGACCATGTCAACTCTCTCAGTCTACAATTTGCCTCTCTCTGACTACTATCGCTTGAATCCAACACTATAGCTGACTTCTCTATGTTGCGAAACCCTAAACTTAACTCCCCTCTCATCTGCTACGACCTCGAGCCACCTTAGCCAAGCAAACCCTCATCATCGCTGCTGTCTTATACAAACCACTACCTACGGGTGCACTTGAGTCCGATCCAACACCACTTCAACACTCATAACACCTAACCCAATAGCCACTGCAATAGCTTACGCATCTCTCTCTCTCAACTAATTCAAACCGCCCAACTCCAATGATAGCCAAATCTACCACTGAACACTACGGTGACCTCCTTACGTACGCCTCCCCGCCTACCCACGCCCCTACTCAATTTGTTGCCCAAAACATATAAAATCACACATTATTGACCGTTGCAATTGAAGTTAGTGACTCGACTCGAACTAATCCAAATCTATACGACCAACCTAATTTTCCTAAACTGACATGCATGTCCTAACTTTGTTTTGTTTTGTTTTCTATTTGGTTCCTGTTTTCTTTTTTTTATTATATTTTCCATTTTGTACTTATTAGAAAAAAAAAAAGCTTAGTTTAGTTTTTATTTATTTTTATAATGAAGTCAAAATAAAAAATATATATAATAAACAATTGAAATAATAAAATAAAAAATAACAAAAGAAAGTTGTTTTATCACTTAAAAAAACCTTTTCATTCTTTTTCCAAATTAAGATTTTTCCAGAACTTTCCAAAAATAAAACCCAAATTTATGACCCTTTAGATCTTTTCTAAATAAAATCAAATTTACTTAAAAATGAAAGCCCAATGTATTTTCAAAATTAAAACAAATCCAACACATTAAAATTTTACAAGAAAGAACTATGTACAGGGTGACTGAAAAATATGGAAAAAAAAATTATTTTCTCCCTTTAGTAATAATTCTTTAAATTCTTATTTTTTGTAAATAAATATAATTTCAGTTATGACTTGTAAATAGACATTATTGTTGGAAAGGTGTTTGAAAAGTAAAACTAAAGTCGAAAAAGTTAAAAATAGTAACCGTTAAGGATTTAACAAGATAGCCCCTGACTCAATCTTCTAGTTTTTAAAAATCATTTTTAAAAATTGGTTTTATTAAAAAACCAATAGCTAAATTATAATCAATTCACCTACTTGATTATAATTTTTTTTTTCCTAACTACGGTCAGGTAGTAACTCCAAAACATTTTAAAAATAAAAAGGACCGATTTCTTTAAACCTTAGTCAATGACCAATATTAAACATGTAAGATTTAATATTGATTGGTTCAAATGAGACTTATTTATCAGAACTGGGAAAAAATCAACCTCAATAGTGTATAAATACCTATTAGTAGACATAACCAACTAACTCACTAACTTCCTCATGTGAACAAGTATGATACATGTGAGATAGAATAATTAAGTAAAGCATAGTTCCACACTTAACATGATAGTTCAAAACCTAAGATAAAAGAACATATTAAAAGAAGTAATTAGTTGGCATTCACATGCATATTTCCAATCTAAATTTGTAAGTATTTCCAGCATGTCAAAAGTAAGAAAAACAAGTTTTGTAGTAAGTAGCCAATCTTGAACATCAAGAAGTAAGAGTTAGATGGTACTTAGATTTCAATTAATAATTGCTAAGTGTCATTTTAGTTTTCTTTAATTTAACCTATATTAAGTACCGTCCGCTCAATATAGATTACTCGATATTAAATTAAGGATAGAAAAAATAAATTACAATCATCAACTAGTGAAAGCTAGTAAAAAAGTAAGATTTGGGTTCTTGGGTGGAGAAACCTTAATTAACCCACTAATCCACTAATTTTCTAAAAAATTGATTTTCAAAAAACCTTTAACTAGAAACCCAAGCTTAGAAGCTAAACTATTAACATCAAGTTACCATGTAAAAATTAAAAAAAAAATAATGAACCTTTATTTTTATAATTTTTCAAAAAAAAATGAGAAAGCATATAAAAGAATGTAAAAATGCATAAAAATGAATTTTTTATTATTTTTTTACGAAGTTTCCCTTAAAAATGAAACAAATTTTACGATTCTCCCGGAAATGCCTACATACCTGTTAATCGAGATTAAACCAACTGTAGTTATCATTTTCTTGGAAAAGATTTAGTGGGTTAACAAATTTTATTCATGAAAATGGATTAAAGTTTACGTTTTTTAACCAATTTATTTTTATTAAAAAAAAAAACTAATAAAGAACCCTAATTTTTATTTTTCCAATTTTAAAAAATCCTAAACAAACAAATTTAGATTTTTATTTAAAGAAAAACCCTTTCTACATGATAAAAATGTTTAGAAAAATCTTAAAGTGCGTAAATGTAATTTTTCGTAAAATATGCAATCAATACGAAAAATATTCTTAAAATGCTTAAACTATAGAAAAAATGTCTAAACCATATTAAAGATGTATAATTATGGAAAAGATATTTAAATTATAGAAAAAATACTTAATTATAGAAAAGATGCAATCATATCCTAATTTTCTTTTCCTAAAAGTATAAATCTTGAGAAAATATGCAATTATACCCTAAAAAATATAATCTTATCAAAAAAAGATGCAATTTTATCTAAACAAATGTAATTTTATCTAAAAGATGCAATTTCTCATAAAAAAGGTAACATTTTCCAAACGTGATTTTTTAAGATGAATATACAAAATATGTGAAAATACTATAACACCAAGACCAGCAAGAAAAACCAATATTAATGTTTATACACATGAACTAATTAAACAACTTTAAATAAAATTAATTTTTATAAGATGTGTATACTAAAAAAAAAAAAAAAAGAATTGACAATTCTAATAATTAAAACAGGACCTAATCTATTCATGATAAGTCAGGTCATGGGTGTGCGAGTCGAATTTCGGATGGGTCATGGGGCTCCACAAAAGCAAAACTCGGGTCAGGTCAGATGTTGGGTCTCCATTCGGGTTGAAAGGGAAGGGAAGCAACAACAATCAAATCAGGCTCCTTCCAATAGTCCCTGAGCACCGAAATAAGAGGGAAATATGATTTTTGTGAGATTTCAATTAGTAAGACTAAGATTAGTGACGATGCCTTCGTATAAAGTGCCTGTTTGGTGGCTTTAGACAAGGAGCGGCGGCAGTGGTTGTTGGATAGCGGCGGCCAAGTGTGTTCGAGTTGGAGTGCAGTTGGTTCTAGGGGTTGTTGAATGTAGGGAACACGGTGGTGGTGTTGATTCTACGTTTGGAAGTGATGGTGGCAGTGTTTCAAGAGGTGGCTGACGATGGGTTTGGCTTGGTGGTCGCGGTTTGTTGTGTGCGGGTGTTTGGTTGGTGTAGAGTTGCATTGGTTATTCGGTTGGATGAGTTGGTGTTGGCTGTCACAATGGTGTCATGCGCATGGGAGATGCCGTAGCCTTGCATGGTGTTCGAAGGAGAGAAGTCGGACGAGTGTGGGCTGTGGGTTCTGTGGTATTCGCTGTTGCGTGTATGGGGATCGACGGGGTTTGTGTTCGCTATGCGTGACAGTGGGGTGTGTCCGACGAGAGAAAGAGAGGGTCAGTGTCGAGTGGCTACACTGTACGTAGGTGTTGGGTCTTCTCGTGGGGGTGTTCTGTCCGAGCGCGGGGCGTTGGAATTGGTGCACAAGCTAGTCGCGACAGTTAATGGGCAAGAGAGGGTCGGGGATGCGGATGGCGTTTGGGAGTGTGGTGGTAGAGTGGAGATTGACGATAGGGATCATGCTTGCTGTCTGTGTAGGTTCTGTTAGTTGTTGTTGGGTTTGGGCATTGACGATTGATGGAGTTAGGTTATTGATGATGCATGCTGCAATGAGGGTCAGGTTCTGCGGTCATGGGGTGGTGGTCAGTCAGCCGCGTGATCGCGCACTGTGGGATGTTGGACATTCAGTCGCACAATTATTGAGAAAGAGAATGGTGATGGAGATTACATAGAAGTCCTATTTTCTCTGTTTTACTTCAGTTTTACAGGGTTAACCCTTCAAATGTTCTTGACTCATTTAAGATTACATTAAATCAATTTGAAGATAAAGCTTTCATCAGATTTTTTATCAAATATTTCATGAATATATATCCTCCTAAATCCTTATTATATTTAGGATTTGCATTAAGGATTTGTTAAGTGTCTTTCAAATCCAAAAAAAATAAAATAAAGAAAATTTGATAAAATTGAAGTTCGATTTTAAGATATCAGCTATTTCTTCATACCTAACCCGAATACAACTTGAGGGAGAAGAAGATGGGCTTTTTTATGTGCACTGCATGCGACTTAAGAGTATGCAAAAAAATTTGTCCCTTTGTAAGAATCAAACCTGAGTTCTGTATTTTTATAATACAAATTTCAAAAAAAAAAAATATGTCAAAATGGTATGCTCTTAAAACATTTTACAAAACACACCTTCACTATTCATATTTTTTTAATTGAAGGTTCGCTTTGAGAGCATGCCTTCTAAAGTGTAAAAAAGGCACAAAGATAGCATGCGCCTTCAGTATCTAAAGAAGACGTTCTCCATATGTGCACTTTCAATTTTTTTTTTCTTTCCAAGAAAACGCACCTTCGATGTTAATTTATTTATTTTTAAACTTTTTTTATTTTAATAGTCAAGCTATTATATAAATACATGTCCCTTTCGTGTATATTCAGTATCTAGTAACGCATGCTTTCAATGTTATTACTACGTACTTTTAGTTTACACTTAACACTATTTTTGGCTAAATACTTTGAAAATGACAAGTTAATTGTCAATTCCGATCCTAAGTTAAATTTATACTTCACATTATCTCTAAATAAGTATACTTCCTACTATAAGTATTAATGGAGACGGTCGGCTTAAATGATTTACTAATTTATAAAAAAAAACTAATTAAAAGTAGCTATAGTATAAAGAATAAGTATATATAATTAATATATATATATATATATACACACAATAAACAATTAGTATTAAGGAAATAGTAATATAATATGAAAAATAATTTATAAAAGCCATATACATAGTGAGTAATAAATGTCGATAATACATAACAACCAAACTAAGTAATACAAATATAGTTATTTACAACTACTTCTTCATAGATCTAGTTAATTATTTTCGGAAATAAGTGAGTAATGATGGTTTGCGAGTGAATGGACCCCCTGATGATTGAGGCTCAAATGGCTACAAAAGAGTATTAATGAAATCTACATGAGGAACTAGAGTAGGTGGTAATGGACGTAGTTAGGTATCGGCCTCCTTTATGTGTATTGTCTAAGGTCATCCTGTACAAAGTTTACAGGGAGCTGGCGATGTCAACTGTGAAGACATCCACACATAAGTATCAAGAGTCCCGAATGAGGTATGGCTCAAACTGGAGGCATAAGCAGGTAGTGCATTGCTACTAATTTTTCCCAAGTTGATGGAATGGCGAGATCCTAATGGTATAGAATCAGCATCATGTCTCCAACCACATGCCTATGCTAGTCAACAACCTTTTGTATGAACTCTAAGTCTTACACGCGGTAAAGGATAGGTATAGGAACTGAATTAGTTAGCTGGTCAGGAAATAATATCAAACTACCGTGCTTCTTGATATGGTAAAGGCCACCATCGATGATATGATGAGCAGCATAGACATCATCTACTAACCTCGCCAAACATAAAGTATCCACCTATAGTTAATGAAACAGTTTAAGTTATATTCATGTAAATTACTTTAGGAAAAAATAAAATAAGATAAATGGAAGGAAACCTTACCAAGTATCCCATCACAGCCCTATGATGAGTAATATATCGGGGTATATGATCCCTATATTAGTCATGGTAAGCAGGATCGATACCCTTTGGTCCCTGAATATTGACAACCTAAACATAGTGGTCTACCTAGGTCGATATGTATCCTGAATGGGCGATCGACCAATCTATGTCTATCCTACCTCTACGGTCAATATGATATAGTTCGTCATTTGTATGAACGTCGACCAGTATCGTTTCGAATCCTCTAAACTGCCGTACAACACGATTGGGGAAATAAAACTCCATAATGTGGAAACATATCAGTAGAACCCCGGCTGCCCAAACAACTCAACCAGTACTACAAAACAATGGTAGGAGATCAATAAGATCATCCGGGTACAACTCCCACAAGATCTACAATGCATTTAGAAAGAAAACATATTAATAATGCTTAATTTTTCAATAAAGATCAACAACAGAAACAAAATTGAAAAAGTACATACATGTCTACTCGTCTGCAGATCAAATACTGTCCGATACGCATCCACAACATGATTAGCATGATGTGTAGTGTCCCGTAATATGGCTTATCTAGCAACTAGTGGTAACCCCTCCAGTATAGTGAAGCTGGACTTGGTCCGTAGTACAATGTAGGGAAAATGATCCCATGCCCATATATGCAGTAGTATGGCAATGCCTCCAATTTCCTACACTCTTGATCATACTGCCCCACATAGCTAGCAATACAGCCGAGCCAAACAAGCCGATCCCCAGCCGAATGTTGTTGCATATGGGAAATACTCCAAGATGGGTAAAAACATCATATGAATGAGGGACAAAGATTTATCCGAAAATAAAAATCCACTAAACAACTATAGAATGTATGTATGAGTGTGCCAACGAATGGTCTCCTCATCTATACCTGCAAGAAGTACACTAACTCTATCTCGTAACCAATGCAAACCTACGAGTCCCCCTCTACTAATACTATTGGTAAGGTAATATCCTAGCAATCTCCTAGCTATTTGAGGCCATACTAACTGCGTAGGCCCAGTCAATGCAGCTCCATCGACATGGAGATCGAATAGAACCTCTATATCCTATAGTGTGATTGTCATCTCTTTGTATGCTATATGGAAGGTGTGGGTCTCTAGTCTCCACCTCTCGACTAATGTTGTGGTGAGGTGATGATCAATGTAGATGAATGGTAGCTGTGCGACCCCTAAGAAACAAGCATCGGCAAGGTGGGTCTTGAAGTAATTGTCTAATGGTATTTGGGACATGCCCTTTCATAGGCTGGACTCCACTCGACAAACTATAATATGCTCGCTTCCTTGTAATATTAGATTCAATTTCAGTACAATACTATAAAATTATTGAATCATAGAGATTAATAGATGATTTAAAGTTAAAACATACCTGACGATCTTATACGTCCTACGATCGATGTCATCCCTGTCCATGCAGAATCGACGAGTCACTTGGTCTTAAATCCATCTAACCTACAAAACAATAAAAAAGTATGTTGTGTCATTAATTTATGAAAGCATAACATTATATGATATGTAATTTAATGAAAGAAAACAACATTTGTATGTCTATCTATACCGTTTCTATTAAGTTGAGGATACATTCTCCTATTATGTCCTTCTATTCCACAAACCCTATACCTACTCTTATCGACAGGTTTCCTTAAGTCCATCTCCATATGAAATTTCTTCTTCCTTGGTTTACCCAAACCACGTTTTAGTTTCTCATTGGGTATAAGGAACGGGTAATCGAGGCGGGGCCAATTCAACTCATCACCTATTGACATGAAGTGTCTAGCGTAAACATACAATTAATGGGATCACGTATACCATACACCATTGTACCGACAAATAGTTACTTGAATAGAATTAAGTACCCTTATCACATGTGAGCACGAGATTCTATAGATTTATCATTTCCTACATGAATACATCATTTTATTTGTATCTACAATATGTGTTCATTTGCCTCGTTTTATCACTCCATTTGCTTCGTACCTCCAACCTGTCTTCACCTCCCATATCTCATTGTCACGGCTATATTGCTTAATAAAATGTGCTAGAGCTCACTTGGCCTACGTTTTTAGCTTTTTCGCAACATACTTCGTATTCAATTGCCCCACACCCATTCCTTTCCTCGCTTGTTTGACTCTTCTTTCCTAATAATCGATACAGTTATAGAAATTTTTCTTCATGAGCGAAGTTAGAGGTAATCCTTTACAACCTTTCAAAATGGCATTATAGCTCTCAACGATGTTGGATATCATATATCCAAACCGATAAAAACCATCATAAAGCAATGTCCATTTGCTCTTATCAAATGGTGAAAACCACAATGAGGCATCCTCCTTAACTTGCATCATTTGATCCATCAAGTATTTAAATTTCCTAAGTTGTACCTGCATGGCAGCAACAATAGTAAGCTTCTTACACAATTGGTTCTTATGTGCCTTGTTGAAATTGCTGGCGACATGATGTATGCACCATCGCCAAACCACAAATGATTCTTTCTAACCAACTTCTACTTTGTCGAGTGCACTCTCGATACCTAAGTACCTATTTGTAATTAGGCAAATTGTCTCCTCCCGACCATTCACAACGAATTGCTTCAATCTTTTGAGAAACCAACCCTAAGTCTCTACAAACTCATTGTCAACAAACTTAAACCCCAAAGGGATAATATAGTTATTTCCATTCATAGAACAAGCGATCAATAGTATATGACCATACTTCCCATACAAAAATGTGCCATCAATACAAACCACTGGTTGATAATACTTGAATACGTGTACACATGGGCCAAATGTCCAGAAGACCCACTTCATTATCAAAACATCAAGCTTAGGAGATCCCATCCACCCCCATACTACCTTAGTTCCAGGATTTGAAATCTTGATTGTATTTAATAAAATAGGAAGCTCGTTGTATGCTTTCTCCTAATTGCCATATACCATCTCTATAGCCTTTCTCTTCACATCCCAAACTCTCTTTCGAGTCACATTATAGCCAAACATGTTTAAAATGTTTGCTTACAAGTCTGCAATCTTTATATCAGGATTCTCTTTAACATTAGTGATGAAGCGATTGGCCATAAGTCTACTATTGATCTATCTGTAGTCCTGCATCACGTTAGGGTTAACACAAGTGTGTAAACCCTCAAGAATTATTATGACAAATAGCCCCATTAAACTTTTATACGATGCCCTTAGCCTTCACTTATGTCTACTATCCTTCTCTCTACAATAAATGACCCATAGGTTTGATTTTGATTAATCAATGTGGTAGTCACAATGGTTGTTAATGTGATATCATTTGACGGTGTCAATAAGCTCATTCTTCGTACCAAAGCATTGTCCGACAAATAAATCCACGCCGTCAACCTGATTACTACTCTCCGCCTCCATCTCTTCCTTGAATTCCACGTAATCACTATCACTACCAATATTCATATACAAAATTGAATCTCTAACCTAGGATGTCGACATCTTAAACTGATTATATTAGGGAGCCATCCCAATCCCTAACTAGTAGTAAACTGAAGTACCGATAAAATGCTGCTTGATATATACTCTAATGTGGCTACATAATCTACAGCGTTTTCAACCACTACAATTTCATCACCTACTTCATATTCAACCCCTACATGTTCCCCTTCAACCTTAGTTCTAAGTCCCATTGAAATCATATCTTCATTAGGGTCGTAGCCTGGGTCATCTTGTAAAATTGACCCTATTTCTATATCAATCACCTCTTCATCCACACCACCCTCACCAAAAGTGAGGTTTTTAACTGGATAAGTTTCCGGTTCATCATACATAGGGTTATCTTCATTGATTTGCTACGCATAAGGTTGAGGAAAACTGGAAGACCTAACCAGTAAAGTTCTATTAGCAATAGTCCTACTAGGTTGACTGGAAACCTATATCCAATTTTCTCTAAACACGTTAACCATTTCTATAAAAAATTTTACATCATCATCGTCTGTAATGGCCATCAGAGTATACCAAACACCCCCCTCATAATAATAAGGATGTCGATAAACAAGCTTAACCCTACAAAGATTAACTCCGATACTCATACAGATCCATTGGAGAAAATGGTTGTTGTTGGAATCTTTACTCATCTTCAGCTTTTTTACTAGGTCCCTATCATGTTGTAGACCGTTACTTCCATTTACAATATGTCCACCCGTATACATAATTATCTTCATGTAATCAGCTATTAGTAACCTGTTGAATCATGAATGATAAAATCAATAAAGTCCATACAATTTTGCACAGTTCATTACACCCACACAATTTCATTTCTCGATGAGGCATTATAACTTCATACTATAACTGTAAACTCCTACACGACTTCATCCTGGTAAGACGTATCATCACAACTACGCAATTTTACTTCTTGATGGGGCATCATATCATACTTTATAAATTCATATTATAACTATAAGCTTCCACATGACTGTATTTTTCAGCGAGGCATATCATCGCACCTACATAATTTCATCTCAGTGAGGCGTCTCATCGCACCCACACAATTTTGCTTTTCGGTGGGGTATCTTATTACACTATATTAATTCACACTATAACTGTAAACTCCTACAAGACTTCATTTTTTAGCGAGACATGTTATCACACCCACACAATTTCATCTCAATGGGGCATCTCATCATACCCACACAATTTTACTTTTCGATGGGGTATCTTATCACACTCTATAAATTCACACTATAATTGTAAGTTCCCACTTGACTTAGTTTTTCAGCAGGGCATCTTATTGCACCTACACAATTTTGTTTTTTGGTGAGGCATCTCATTGCACCCATGCAATTTCATCTTAGTGAGGCATGTCATCACACCCATACGATTTTACTTTTCAGTAGGGCATCTTATCAAACTTTATAACTTTACACTATAATTTGTACGCTCTTACACGATATCGTTTTTCAATGGGGTATCTTGTCGTATGATATGAGGCAAGCGCACCTATCAGTTTTAATATAGCGGATGTGAGTCCGAGTCGATCCCTCGGAGATTTTGAGTACTAATATTAACTTTAGCTTTATTATCTAACCGAAAAATTGTGATAAATTGAATGAATTAAAATTACTGAAATTAACAACTAAACTACTTATGAGACTTAATTACACAAATTAGGAAGCAATAAATTACGAACGACTTCAAGTATGCAATAATGTATTTAGGAATTATTTCCCCTAGTGTTTAACATGTAACCTTTTTAAAATATATCCAATTCAATTTCTATTATTCTTGACCGGAGGGATTCACAATTAAAGCTAATATCTTTCTCAAGCATATTAACCCTAATCCTAAATTATTTACCGGAATCTCTTCACTTAGTAATATAATTTAGAATCGCATTAACATATAATGAATTCCCATGCAAACAATCAACTTTCCGGAAGAAACATGTATCTTATCTCTAAGTATACATGTAATTCTCTTCAATTATGCCTAGATCTAATTACACATGCAATTTCTCAATTGACATGCATAATATCATATATTGACACTCTAGAATTATCAATCCATAATTAACGACATAATTGAATCAAGAAAAGGTAGAAACTTTATTGAAATTATAATTCAATCCAAGGGTTACATGAAACCCTAGGTTCCATAATCCTAAATACTCTAATTCTAAGCTATCATAACGAATCTAAAAACAAGTTTCATCAAAAACATAAAATAAAGCATAAAAACCCCTCTTGATTTGATGAACAATCTCTCTATTCTTGAAATCGATGTCGTTCTTGCTTCTTGATTAATGTTCTTCTCCAATCTCCTCTCGTCTCTTGTGTCTCTTGTTTCTGTAATGTCTCTCCTTTTTCTTTTGAAACCCTAATATGTCTTTTTATAGTGTATCAAAAAGATTTTGTTTTCGTCACCCGACATGGCCTAGGACACGACCGTGTCCCCAGGTCGTGTAACTTTCTACACTTAGGCAAATTTTCTACACAACTTCAAAAATTCATAACTTCTTCGTTTGAACTCGGAATTGAGTGAAACTTGATTCCTTTTCTTCGTTTTCGAGCCTAGAACGCGTTTAAACCCTGAAATCAACATTTTACTCAATTAAGTATCAATTTCTTTAAAGAAAACCAAAAATGTGCGGAAAATACTATAAAATCATCCTATGAAATATGTTTAAAATTAGAGTTATCAAATTTCTCCACACTTGAGCATTTGCTTGTCCTCAAGCAAATAAATCAAAACAAAACTTTCAAGACAAGAAACACTTAATCAAAATTTATCACTATTTAAGAAACCGGTGAACAAATACACTTGACCCAAAGAAAAGTAAGAAAATCATTCTCAACTAACTTGCAATAATAAAGTCAACCAATTTCATCTGACCATATTCAAATGCTCCAACAATACTTAATACTAAAGTTCACTAGTTAATTTATGAAAATCAAAGTTTACCCAAGACATTTAACTAAGGATTCTTAAACTAAAAATTAGATTTAACATCTCGCCAACCAAGAAAGAGTCATAAAAATTTTGTCCATTTGACTAAAGTGTATACAATTCTCTCTTCCATCTCACCAAGCACCATAATCTAAAACAAACATATTTTACATCCACTCATCCTCTGATCATCCCCCTAGTTCATACTTTTGTTGAGAGGTCTTTTGAATTTACTTTATTTAAGCACAATTCCGTTGGTAGCAGGAAAGAATCTCGCTCTTCTGACGGACCAAGACCGATCCATACCAACTTATTCCTTATATTGATAGCGGGAAAGAACCTTGCTCTTCTGATGGACCAAGGTCGATCCATATCAATTTTTTTTTTCATTTGAATTAGCATTGGAACTCAATCTCGCTTTTCTGACGGACCAAGACGAATCCTTACCAATTTTTTCTATTCTTACACTTGTTATTACTTTTGACCTCTAATCATTGTGATTTTTCAGGGGTTTCTCAAAAGAAGAATTTCATTTGTTTGTTTGCTAAAAATTATAGGACTCTTAAAAATTTCTAAGAGAAAAGTATACATAAAAGTAAATTTTAAAAATAACCATGACTAACTCTCAACTAGTGATGTTACTCTAATCTCAAGTCTTAAAATCCTAAGCTAAATAACTCGTAACTTTGCCCTTCACAAATTTGACTAATCAATTCTAATAAAGTATCATAAGGTCAATAATAATCAAGATGAAACAGTTAATTTGGCTTAATACCAGTTAATCACCTATTGCAAGTTAACTTAAAAATTAATTGGATCAAATGTGAATAATTGGTCTCCTAAACAGTAATAAATTCATATATATCCCTTCCCCATACTTAATAATGTATGTATATTGTCCCCAATGTACGATAAAAAAAAAATAGTAGCACGAAAAAGCAGCATAGGAAAAAGGAAACATATGTAACGAAAAGAAACTAATACTTCCCTGACAGTTGAAAAGAAGTGCAAAATGAAGAAGCATCATCATTATATAGCAGAGTTCACAAGTCTTGAATAACAAAAGTCAACACAGAAAATTTGGAACTAAGAAGAGTGATCAGAATCCGTTTCCTCAGCCTCCTCATTAGATGATGCCTCAGCCATCGTAGCATCGTCATCGTCATCACTGGTCTCGGCATCCTCATCACATTCGCCAGCCTAATCATGAGGAAGAGAGAGCAAAATTAAGTAGGAAACTTATGGGGATCAAAATGTGGAATGCAAGAATTGTGGAGAGAAGAGGGAGAATAAGAGAGAATATGAGAGAGAAATGTTTGATTGGGAGTATGTGAGAGTGTGTATTTAATTTAAATAAAATCGATCGTGTGCGAAAAATCGTGTGAGTTTGGTCGACACGGGCTGGGACACGACCGTGTCCTATGCCCGTGTAACTTACTGTGCCTGTATATATAGACTGGACGGATACGGGCTGGGACACGACCGTGTCCCACGCTCGTGTAACATTCTGTGCACAAAATTAAGAATAATAAACAAAATTAAATATATATATTACAAAAATATAAATACTACAAAAATTATCGTATAACTACATTTTACATACACAATATAAATATAGCTGTAAATACAACATAATTAATAATTTTAAAAAAATTATTGCGAAACAAAGATGATAGATAGTTACATACAATATTACTAAGAACACTGTTACTTAGAGAGAGAAAATAGGGTCAAGCTATTGCTTTAAGACAGAATATCAAAGGTTTTCAGGGTTTTCAATATTTGGAAGTGGTGCAAATGAAGAGAGAAGGTGGAAGATGGGTATATATAGTGAATAGAAGGCACATAGAAGGATTGCGGCTTCCTCACAACAGTGAAGGCGCATTCTTTTCTTATGCCTTTCTTGTTATAGGGAAGACGTAATCCTCCTATGTGCCTTTCTTACAATATAGGAAGGTGCAATTCTCCGATGCACCTTTTTGACAATACAAGAAGGTGCGCTCTCTAAGCGCGCTTTTAGTTTAAAAAAAAGATTTCGTAAAATTTTCTAAGAATGTATTATTTCAATATATTTTTTCGAAATTTGTACTATAGAATTACAAAACTCAATCAAATCCCATGACTTCCCACTGCATTTACATTCAAGTTCATGCCTCTTACCATCTCACCTAAGCCTTTTCTCATCTTCTCATCCACATAAATAAACTTGACTCATTTATTTCAAGCATAAACTTAATTTTCACTTTCAAACCTAAGCCCAACTCAACCTAAATCATTTTAAAATAACCTTAGCTTATCAAAATGGCTTGAAATATACATGCTAATTATGTCAACACCATTTCTTAAATTTAATAAATTCAAGCTTTAATTTTAGTTAGTCTAATTGAAATATTTTTTAAATTGGACAAAAATCCATTTATGAACTCAAATGTTTTGCTGGATTATTTTAAAAAAATATTTTTCAATGAAACTCCAAAAGACTCTAAATTTACTAAATTGCATACATATTTTCAATTATTGCTTGATTTGACCCTAAAGGACTAATTGACTTGACTCAAACACTTTTGGCACTTTTTTTCAGTTTTTATTTTTTTGGATTTTTTTAAATTTTTAATTTATTTATTTTTTGGTATTTTTGTAAACCTAACCCAAAAAAATAAAAAAGAAATAAATCTAAAATAAAATTATGACAAAAATAAAATCAATTCAAACCATTCCAACACACCCTACGCCCATCCCCCCCTCTTGATTGTTCATTGGGACTAAAATATAACTTATGAAAATGTATAAGTAACATAAGTTTTTTAAATTATGAATACAAAAAATAAACATGTAGATATTAAGCCCTGTTTAAATTGTAAAGGATATGATTACAATTTTTAAAGAATTTGATTCCACATTTTGAAAATAAAAAAGTATAGAAAAATGTTATTCCTTAATGATGTGTTTGATTTATAAAATGTAACAAGATAGGAACAAAATCATAATTCTTAAGGAATAAAGATGTAATAATTATTTTTTATAATTTCTTCGAACAATTATAAGTAGATATGGAAACATGCCAAAATGACCATTGAATAGGTATTTTTTTTTTTTTTATGGAATCCTAATTCATCATTTTACAACAATAGAAAATTAGTGGAATAGTACAAACCAAGCATTAAATAAATACATAAGAGAGGAATAGAAATTTTATTCCACATTTATAAGTCAACTAAACATGCTATAAGAATTTTAGTATCTCTCTCTCTCTCTCTCTCTCTCTCTCATGTGTGCGCGTACACTTAAGCATATATACACAAAGTTATAGTTTCAAAGTGTACATCAAATCAAATGAACAAATTATCACTGTAAAGCAATAATCATAAAAACTTACACATGTTTACATTGTATTAGAGTAGAAGATATTAAGTTTAAATCTTTATATCATTGTTTCATCTAATTTATTTAAGTTTTCCAATAAAGTTTATACATCAACTAAACATGCTATTAGAATTTTAGTAATTCTCTCTCTCTCTCCCCTCCCTCCTTCCCTCCTCCCCTTACCCTCCTCTCTATTTCAAAGCTCAACTAGCCTACTCAAGAGCTTCTATCGCCGTTACCAAACGATTCCTCTCACCAAGTATACAGGTTAGCTCAAATATGTACATCAACGCCACCTACTAAGCTCAAAGCATAGGCAAAGACCCTAGATAGCTCCTAAATACCTACCATCCCCTAAGCTTACCTCCAAATTTGGATGACCAAAGAGCACATGATCTCTTTAAGAGGACTTCAGGCATTGGGCACTCCTATGTCAAGCTTTGAGCACTCGAAAAGCCCTTGAAGATCCAATGTTTCATCTTTCGACCATTAAGAAGGAACACTCTCCCTGATCGAAGTGATCTTCGGGAGGTACAAAGCCTGCATGAATTTATTGTCTCCCTCATCTCTCTCTCTCTCTCTCTCTCTCTCTCTCTCTCTCTCTCTCTCTCTCTCTCTCTCTCTCTCTCTCTCTCTCTCTCTCTCTCTCTCTCTCTCTCTCTCTCAGCCTAAAGGTTTAGCTACTAGGCCATGGCAAAAGTCCTTCCTTATATTGATAACGCCCCAGAGCCTAAAGGTTTAGCTACTAGGCCATGGCAAAAGTCCTTCCTTATATTGATAACGCCCCTTTATAGATTTCGTCCAAGCCAATCCTCTTATATCATATGGCTAGACAAGTTGGTTCTCTTACCTATAAATAAGAAGTAAGGCATTAGGTTAGGGGACCCTTTTAGAACTCTCTTTATTCAACTATCCCATATATTATTTCAATTCCAAATTCCTCTCCCATTAACTTGAGCATTAGAAGGCCTTCATTGACTATGTTAAAGGAAAAATTTTGTAAGTCCACTACTATCAACAGCCCTCGAACCACCAAGAGTTCCACCAAGGACTATATTAGTTATATCGACTATCAACATCTAGCACCCACCAATTATGCAAACCCAACATCATGGTAAAAAGCAAGAACGCTAATCCCCATCCATTAATCCTTGTTGGTGGCAAGCAGTCATCAATACTGCTACACCATAAATAGAACAACTACCATTGAAGATGGAACAGATGAAGATAATGTTTCACCAATTGAAGGAGGCAAATAAAAAAGCCCTCTAAGACTGCAAACTTAAGAAAACAAATAGCATCTTAACAAAAGCTAAAAGAAAAGGTTAACCCTGAAGACAACATCAACCTCATGGACATATCTGCTAACTCCTCTAGTAGACTTAGCAGGTGCCTTAGGTACAACTGAATGTCAACCACAGTAAGGTGCAATGCTAAGGCAAATTATCAAACACTAGTAGGGTACGAAAACAAATTTCCTTCGAGTGCTCATAAAATCACTTAGAGGAAATGAACGCATAAGAACTAGACAAGCATATCTAACATACTTTAAGCTTATGTGACCAAAAGTACCTTAAATCCTCTACTCAACAATTATGCATAGCAATGAGCAAGAGCCTATTCACACCAATTATCCTACAAGAAACTCCCCCATAAGGTATGTGGCTTCCTCATTGAAATATGTACGACAACTTAGGTGACCCAAACAACCACCTAACACAATTTTGCTTGATGATAATTTAATCAATTTCTTTGATGTAATCATGTGCAAAGTATTCTTAAGAACACTTACCAAAGCAACGTTGATTTGGTTTAACCAACTCCCAGACAGTTCCATTCGCTCATTCGATGATCTCACCACCAAATTTTAACAACACTTCCTTAGCAGCAAGGTGCCACATATGGACTTATCCACATTATATAAAATCCGATAACACCTTAAAGAAACCTTATGAGCCTACCTTAAGTGCTTCAATTGCGCTATGCTTTGAATCCCCAAGGTAGAGACCGGAACTACTCTCTAAGTCATCATTTACAACTTGGACCCCAACAACAAAGTCTTCGAAGTTATAGTACTGTATTGCCCAAAAACTTTACAGGAGTTCATAGCCATAGTCGAGTAGTATGTCACCCAAGAAGATGCTATCCGAGCACATCGAGAAAATGCCCCAGAAGATTGCCCTTTGTCATTAAGAAATCATGAAGAGTAGAAAAAGCAAAAACTCGTAGATTACTCCAACTACACTCCATGAAACTGCCCACTAGGAGAAGTTCTCTATGAGGTTTGCAAATAGCTGCCCCACGCCTCGCACATTAAGGAAACCCCTAAAGTAGTTTCCTTAGGCAAATTCTGCAATTATCATGGTGCACTTGGCTACAATACTAAAGAATGTTTTCATCTCAAGAATGCAGTCAAAATCCCTATTCACAAAGGCAGTATAGACCAACTCATTGCCTATAAGTGAAATCAGCCATAACCAACCCATCATTGCTGTATCAAAGAGCACCAACAATGATCACAACCGTAGCAACAAAATCTACTCATCAATACGCACTACAGGGGGAGAAGAGGATAGATAAAAGTTTGTTTACTTAGGTAGAAAGATTGTCCTTGCAGAAGGCTTAATGGCACTACCTATTCAGTCTGGTGATTGATAAGTACATTACCTCACAAGTAATTGATTTTATTGTTGTTAACCATTAGTCCCCCTATAGCACCATCTTGGGGTAACCCAGCTTCAATAAATTCGATACATGCACTTGCCAAAGGTGCCTTATGATGAAGTCCCCTATGCCTACAAAGATTGAGACCACATGTGGTGATACGAACTAGGCCAAGAACAAACAAAGCTAACAGTAGTAGTGGGTCTAATCCTACTAAAGGAATGAAAATAAAGTGGATTTAGTGAAGGTTTTAATGAATTTGTAAGCTACCTAACCGAATATGATACACCAGATAGATTCTACACAACTTAAGACTCGCCAAATGTGATACACTGGTTCGAGTGATAACGTTGCTGGCCACAATCCTTGCTAAATGGATTGATAGGAGCTATTGAAAGAAAGCTTTCTAAGAGAAAAGACTCAAAGGGTTTTTCATTAATGTTCAAATCTCTCTAAAACCCTACACATGCATTCTATTTATACATAATGGTAAACATGTAAAAAAAAAAGGATTAAAAGGATACTTTAGTGGCATTCTTGTAAATACAAAATAAACATGAGGGTAGTTTAGGAAAAATGCAAGAAATAGGAAATCTAAATAACACAAATAAAAATAAGTAGTCAAATAAAATGTCCAGATGAGGAGTAGATGACTCAGCCTTGACATGTAGATTAGTTTAGTACCCCAAATCCTATCATATGGTAATCAAAAGCTATCTAAGGCTCTTTACCTAAGTGATAGCTCTCATGACAAGATAACGCACATTAAGTTAGCCTTGAATAACACATGAAACTCAAGAAGAGAACCAGTGGAAGCAACTAAGGTCGCCCAATTTAGCAATTGCCTCAATCAAACAAATCAGATAGGAACTTCCCTATCCATAAAAGAACAGGAAGACATCATCACACTTTCTCCACTCCAATTCAAATGTGTTTGCAACATCCCTTAAAGAAATGCCTAAGATCATAAACATACTTGAGGCAACACACCACCTCAGGGTTGACCCCTATGTATGCCTTATAAAGCAAAAGAGAAGGAACTTCATGCTTAAGCAGCAAGTTACCATTAAGTAAGAGGTGCAGAAGCTATTACGAGATGGCTTCAAAATGATGGAAAGCTACCTTACCTAGCTAGTGAATACTGTCCTCCTAAAGAAATCTAACGGTAAGTGGCGGATATGCATTGATTACGTTGACCTCAACAAAGCTTGCCTGAAAGATTGTTTTTCCATCCTATGAATCAACTAATTCATCAATTCTACCTCCAGCCATGCAAAACTTAGCTTTATGGATGCTTATTCTAACTATAATCAAATTCACATGGCCCTTGAGGACTTAGTCTACATATCCTTTATCTCTAACATTGGGATATATTGTTATAAGGTAATGCCCTTCAACCTTAAAAATGTCAAGGCAACTTATCAAACGTTAGTGACAATTGTTTTATAGCCCTAACTCAAAAGAAACATAGAAGTTCATGTTGATGATATGATCATCAAAAAGAAAACACAAGACACACTACATTAAAGATCAATGTGAAACCTATGACACATTGCGAAAATATGAAATGAAGGTCAATCCTTAGAAATGTGTCTTTAGCGTAGGTTCTAGCAAATTCCTCGAATTTATAGTTACGAAGCACAACATATAGGCTAACCTCAACAAAATAAAAGCCATTCGAGATATGAAGGCCCCTTAGAAGATCAAGGATGTCCAATGCTTTGCTGGCAAAATAGCTACGTTTAATTACTTTGTTTCTAGGAGTGCCAATAAGTGTTTCAAGTTCTTCAAATTATTAAAGAAGTTGTTGAAATTTAAGTGGACAAATGAATGCGAGGTGCCTTTGATAGGCTTAAGTAATTTCTTGAAAGCCTGTTAGTACTTTCTAAACCAATACTTGATAAGGAACTCTATTTATACCTAGTTGTAAGCAACCAAGCCTTCTCCTCAGTGCTTGTCCAAGTAGACATATGCGAGCATATGCCAATTTATTAAGTTAGCCATACCCTTTAAGGACTAGAAGTCAAATACATACGGGTTAAGAAGTTTGCCCTAACTTTAGTCATCATAGCTTGAAAGTTAAGATCGTATTTCTAAGTACACCTCATTATTGTTCTCACCAATCACTCATTGAGAACACTCTTATAGAAGTTGAACGCATCAAGATGCATGGTCAAATACTTCTTGGAACTTAGTGCTTATGGCATCAAATTTTTCCCTAAGCAAGCCATCGGGCACAAGTCTTTACGAATTTTATCAATGAATAGATTAGAGAGGAGGAAACACTAGCTTACATTGACATTTCAGTGTAAACTCTCCACATTAATAGATCCTCCTCTCCAGGAGGGAGGATTAGAGTAGGTATAGTCTTATAAGAACCTTACGGGACCAAAGTCCTAGATGCGCTCAAGTTTAGAATCCCTACTAGCAACAACGAAGTTGAGTACGAAGCTCTTATTGCAAGACTTAAGATCGTAATGGATGTTGGGGCCGAGACGCTCAACATCTACTCGGACTCCATGTTAGTGGTGCAGTAAGTTAAAGGAGAATACGAATCAAAAGGTGAAGCCATGGTTAAATATCTCCAAGTAATGCAAGACTTTACCTCCAACCTTCCTTTCTAAAGCATCACCAAAATTCCCCGAATAGAGAATTTAGAGGTAGACAGGTTATCCAAGCTTACCTCCATGGCTATGACCCTACCCTACATGAGCGATAAACAAATTCTCCTTTCGTATGTACTGCAATGAACTATCGATGAGAAACTACAAGAAATTCTTGAGATTTGCTCTACATCAGCTAAACCATCTTCAATGGACCTCCTCTTTGACCACCTCAATGCCACACTAGCTAACAACAGAATGGATGCTAAGAAGCTTACCTAGATCTCAGCTAACTACACCATCATCGATGGCATCTTCTACTTATACAAGCATAGCATGCCCTTCCTCCACTGCTTGAAAACAAAAGAAGGCTTCTACACCCTCAAATAACTACATACAGGGATTTGTAGTAATCACATCTAGGCTTAGGCCTTGTGCATCCAAGCCCTTCATCTCGAGTATTATTGGCTGACGATGAAGGAGGATACAAATACCCCGATGCAACGATGCCATAGCTGCTAGAAGCATACCTCCATTAGCTATGCTCTGAGCACATAACTCCACCCTATGATGAAGCTGTAGCATTTCACTTAATGGGGACTTAACATTCTCGAATTGTTCCTAAAGGCATCTAGAGGGTACCAATTTATCTTGGTCATTATAGACTACTTCATAAAATCGGTAGAAGCCTAAATGGTTGCAAGAATAACTACATGGGTAACAAAAGGGTTTGTTTTGACTAGCATCCTCACCAGATTCAGGGTACCTTATGCCCTTATTACAAATAATGGGAAATAATTCAACAATGCATGGTTTAGGGAGTTCTATGACAAAGACCCTATTCGGCTCCTCTATACTTTGGTCGCTCCTCCTTGAATCAACACGCAAGTTAGGGCTATCAACAAGATAATCCTTAGTAGCTTAAAAAAGTTAGAGCAGGTGGGTAGTCATTAGGCAAATCAACTTCCTACAATCCATTGGGAGTACCAAACCATGCACAAGACAACTACAAAAGAAACCTCCTTTTGCCTAACGTTTGGATTAGAGGCCATACTAGCCATTGAGTTAGAACTCCTAATGAGCAAAACGTAGAACTTTGATATTATCACCAACGAAATAGCCCTTCAAGTGAACTTCAACAAATTAATGAAGTGAAAGATGTCATACAAGCCTGAGTAGCCACCTATTAGTAATAAGTGGCTAAATATTACAATAAAAAGGTCAAGCACAAATTTTTTCAACCCAAAGACCTAATCTATCCAAAGCTCAACACCACTGGTTCGTAAAAAGGGCAAGGTAAGCTATCATCAAACTGGGAGAACCCCATTTAGATCAAGGAAGATGCAGGCTATGAGACTTACAAGCTAGAAACTATAGATGGCCAACCCATCCCAAAAACTTAGAATGCTAATAACCTTAAGCCTTATTTCTTGTAAATGTATGAGGATTCAAAAACATTGTGAAAATTGCAAAAGTGTAATGAAAAGACAAGCTTTGTACTTATCTTACCTTATTGCCTACTTTAAGCTAACATGACTTGATTAATATCAAGCCCCACCCTTTGTCCTACAACAAAGGCAATACCCTGAACTAAGTAGAGTGGATCTTCATCTTTGACATCCTCATTAGCTACTATGAATGAAAACCTCAAAGCCTTGAGCCCTACCTTAAGTACTTAGTGGTTTCTTATGCTTAAAGCGTTATGCTAAGGCAAGTGCATAGATTACGTCTATACACTCAACCTTCTACTTAAAACTAGATTCAACAATCTCAATGCTCACGACTAAGTAGCACTTAGACATGAGCCCATGAATGATACAACGCTCTAAGAGGTGAAAAGCCAAGGACATTTCCACACTTAAAACAACATTGTTCACAAGTGCAAGCTCTCAAAACAAAATAAGGAAAGAATATATTTTGGATATAAATAATAAAAGATGCATGACAAAAAGGCAACTATACTTATTAGATTTCCATTTCCATTATCCATCATAATTACAAAGCCAAAAGGCCGACATCCCAATCTGTATACATAAAAACAAAACATAAACAACAAAAACAAAAAGAGACCTAACTAATAGTCCAACATAACAAACATTCATAGAATCATTTTTCTAAGCATCTACAGGCTCTACATGACTTGCATTATCCTCTTCTTCCTCCTTCTTAACATCTTCCCTAGCATTCTTAACCTCAATACCAGCTACCTTGCCACTACAAGGAGCTACATCATCTAATCAAGACAGGAAGTTGAGGTTGATGTTGAGGCAATTCTCCCGGACCTCCTTCATCACAAACCTCCTTACATCTAACCCTGCTTTATTCAAAGCAATCTTAAAGTTATCACCCTCTTTAAATTCCTAGCATAACTTTTGTATAGTTTCTTTAATCAACTCCTACCCATCCTTGAGCTTAGCCTCTCAATCCTTGAATTGCACATAAGCCTCCTTAAGCTCCCTCTTTGCAACATTGACTTCTCTCTTCGCTATTTCTACCTCTTGGCTAGCTGCCTTAGCTACACTCTTAGCTACCTCTACTTCCTTCTTAATAGCTTCCAACTCCTGAGCATTAGCATTAAGAATTGCCTCTAGGTTCGCAGTATACTTCCTTGCCTCATTAGCCTCAGCCCTTGCCTTAACCACCTCCTACTTGAGCCTTTTATTCACTACCCCAAGTAGCTTATAATCCTCTCATACAGCCATGGTCTGCATTCTTAGTCTATCCAATGCCTTGTCTAAGCTATTATAATCCTTCTCTAACTCTTAACAATGCTGTTGAGAAGACTACAATAAGCAACGTTAGTGTAAACAAACACCCATAAGGACCTAATGAAAAAAGAAAGGGTCAAGACAATAATTGCTTCGAAAGGGTATGCTTATCCAAAAAGCATACCTACATAGACTCGTAGCATTCCCCAAACCTTCCAAAGCAATCAATATACTCTCATTGAAACCCTTGCCTTAGAAAAGCGTTGCATGCTCCTTCCTTAAGGGCCACTACAAAATTAACCAGGTTTAATTGCCAACCAATTGACATCTCAGCATCCCCACCTGCATCATCCTCCAAATCAATCCTACATATAGGTTAACCCTCTAATAGTCCATCTACTCTCGTGGCATCCTTAGCCTCCTAGCACTTGAGTACCTCTTAAGCCCCTACAACAACCCTTCCCTTTGACAAACTGTCTTAGATTGGCTGATTGAAGATAAGTCTTTCTAAATCCTTCTCTACAGGTGCCTTATGTTTAAGGACAAACCTAACCTAGTACCTACTTGCAACCACCTGTTGCTTAGCAACAACTCTTAACGACACTTTAGTCCCTCTTACAATTCCTCTACCATGGTTGCCTTTCCTTTCCCCAAGGTCTCAATGCCATTATTGTTACTTCTCCTTGTCACTTGAGCTATACTGATCCTCAACAACCCTCTTTTCCTTTTCTTACATCCTGAGGTCCCTCATTTACAACATCCTTGCCTTGAAGGAATCATCGTATAAGTTATAGGTTGTGAAGATGACATGAAAGTTAGCAGAAAAAAAGATTAATAACAACAAAATGGAATACCTACCAACAATGAGAAACCCCAAGCTCTCCCCTAATAATGGTGAACTCCTCACTACCCTCCTTGGTCATATGCTTGCTTATACTTGTCTCCCAATAGTACAACCTCTCCTTTTGTAAATATGCACTCATAGTATGCTCTACATAAAAACTATCCCCGTCTTCATCCTAATCCTTTGCCTCATCATCCTTAAGAACAAAATAGTTTACATCCATTATTTGGATCAGCTTATTCCACCTAAATGGAAAATCGAGCTCATGAACTAACTTCACCCAAAAGAACTACTCCTTTCAGTCCTCTATCTTCAACTTCTTCCTATGAAAAATCTTCACATGTGGCCCCCATCTTGCATAGTACACCCAGCCTTCATTATTACACTTTAGTAGGAAGAAATGATGAATAAGCCAAGCTATCGACCTCCTTACGTAAAAAATGAACATAACCTCGAAGGCTACCAACACTTGCCATGTATTTAGTTGGAGGAAACTCGATGACACTTAGAAATAGTTAAACAATTTGACTTGGAAAACAAAGAAAGGAAGGTACATCCCCATGTCGATTACCTTCCAATATAGGTAAAACTTGTTTTTTCCCTTAAAGTCACACGCCTGATCATTAGCCTCAAGCTTTTCAGCTTCCCAAACGTTAATCTTTAATGAAACCTCCACATAAACTTAATACCACCGATACTCATCATACCTATACTCTACCTTGATCATGAGCTACCTTTTCTCTTCAAATAGCCACAAATTCATTACCCTTTCTACTTTATTAAGCATATACTCTCCCCAAGGCCTACCCTCCACAATAGCCTTCTTCTTTACCATAAACCATTCAACTTCCCTACTGTTGGTCATCACCACTACTACTGTCTCTTGGGGGGAGTGGGTCTACCATGCCTTCTCCTTGGTTCTTAATAGCAGATACCTTACTTGCAAACCTCTTTTGCTTTTGTTTCTTAGCTATCTCTCGAAAACACCTTGAAAAAGTGAATGGAAATCATAAGTGAAGGAAAGTGCTCTAGAGAGATTATGATAGAGTCTCAATAAGGCAAAAGTGAGAGTAAGTAATAAACTAACTTAGTTAGTCCTTGTATAGGTATGTATGGTCAAGCGAACCATTGCTTCATGAATGACCATTGTAAAAGTCCATGTGTCGCGATCAAAGAGCCAGTAACTAGGATCCATCCAATGAGCAAATTGCCAACTCAACATCCGTATGCACCTATTAAATGGCTCATGCTATTCGAGGGCTTCGAACATCCCAAAGATCATGTCAATCACACCAACCATCACATTTCTCTAACAATTGGTCAGCGATGATGTTCTTGAGCATGTCCCCCAATGTTTAGCCGCTGGAAATATCTAAGCTCAATATGACCACTAATAATGCAAAAATAGCGTATATTTTCTATGGTTCCTTTATGCTATTTTAGACCTTAACTTAGTTATGCTTTATTCATTTAAATTTCATTTTTGGAGACTTTCGAAGCACTTTACAAAGTTTTAAAGATTTTTAACTATTTTTTTGGAGTAATTTAGAGCAAAAGCATTGATCATGAGATGAAGTAAAGAAAGTTCAAACAAGAATTAACAAGTTTAGGAAGGGCTAAGGCTATAGTCATTGCACGTGTTCCTTTCGTTAAGCAAATTTTTCAAATTTCGAGATTTCACATGAAGAATAAGTACATAGCTAGCCACCATGGCTGTATACTTAGGGTATATTCATGTCCTAATAAATATTTTATTATATATATTTATTTGTAAACTTTTATTAGTGTTTTTGATATTTTTATGGATATTTTGTTGATATTTAGTACTTAATTAAAAAATATTTTTATTTAAAGCTTCAATCAAATAATTGAGAAGAAAAGAAAAAGAATGAATCAAGTTTTACTTTCACTTGATTTGAACTTAAATTAAAACAGTGATCAACTTTTAAAGATCGAAATGCATTTAATATAAAGATCATAAAAGTCCGAACCACAAAATACGAGGTGTTGAATGCTAAGGCCAGCTCAGGATGACGTTATGAAGTCCAGCCAATTATTCGAAATAAAGCTCACCGTCCAATCAAATCACGAAGCCCACATGTGAAGTTTAAGTCCAACCCGTACCATGCTTGAAGATTCGCATTGAGGCGGCCCACGTGATGAAGAAATTGAAGCCCATCTTCACGTGAAATCGACTGTCCGAAGCTAACATCAATTTCATGTCAGGAGCCCATCATGCCATTAAATTGTCAAAGTCCAACATGGAAGCAAGCATTTAAATTGAAGATGCCACGCAGCTTTTACGAATTATGATGGCTTTGTAGGGACTTTTCAAGTCTGGACGATTCTTTTAATGTCGGTTCACAATTGAATTTTGCGCACATGCCAGGATTATGGAATTTAACTTGAAATCATATATAAAAATAGAAGACAGAGATAATCAGAAACGAGCGGCCGCGGATGACTCACGAGAATGGCGAATATCAATGTGGCTTGTATCTTTCAGTGGAGTAGTTTGTTTTAGTTTTCTTTTAATTTATAAATAAATAGGATTAATATCGATGGTAAATGGTGATATAATTTATTTAAAGATCGAATGATGGAAACTCTAAACTTTTTTTTATATAAGTTAAGTTTTTTTTTTATATATTTTTATTATAGATTGTGTTTTTTTTTTTTCTCGTGATTTGTTTATAAATTATAGTCATGAATTGATAGGATATTGGATTGCTGGATCTATGATATTATTATATTAAAAATTTTAATATTTTTATTCTTAATATTTTTATCATCGAGCTTATATTTTATAATTTACGGAATATATGTTAAATTAAATTAAAATCTAAGAAAAATTAAATTAATTCAATCAATTCCGTAACAAACTAACATCAAATTACAAATAAGACATTAGAGATAATGTATCGTAATTGAGTTAAGGTTTGGATCATAAAAAAGTTAATTAACTAAATAATCTTTTATAGAGATAGGAAGACTTAATTAATTAATTAGGGTAATTTATGCTTTAAAAGAAAGTGATTCTATACTTTATTATATACTTTATTACTTTGATGAATTGAAAGAGAAATTGAAGGAAATAATTTAAATCATTCAAGGATCCAATAGTTAAGTGTGGTATATTTCAATATCTTGATCGTTAATATCAATCTAAGATTCCAATTTGCCAATTCAATGACTTAATCTTTTAAGGTGTTGATTTCTTATATTTTCTTTATTAATTTGAAGTATATTTAATATTTTATATTATTTAAAAGTAGATTTACATTGTTTTATTTTTGTATATTTTGGTTTGCCTAAATATAGGTAGAGCTACTATAGCTGAGTGCTAGTCCAAATATCTATGAAAACGACTTGGTTTTCACTAGTATTATGTTTCATAAATGACCCAGTACACTTGCTAATATTATACATGCATTTATTTTAAAAGTAGTAGCTAGTGTATTATGCTCTAACAAGAGAATCTTCTAATTTTGAAGCTAATATTCTATTTTCAAATATGTAATAGTCATTATAACTTTTATTTTATCAAGTCTTTCTTTGTAAACCTAGCCTCATATCATTATAAATAGGTCCTTAAGCTAGAGTTTTCAGAGAGAGTCCCAATTTGGTAAAGTCGTAGTCTAGAATTATGGTAGGGGTCTCCCAATTTATTTATTTCTTTCTTCTTTTATTATTTTTTTTGTTAAATCATTCTTAGTGAATATTATTGAAATCTAGTTTTTTTTTTTCTTTTTTTTTTCAACACTTCTCCTTCTTTCTATGATATATTTTTCTGATGATCTAATTACACAGATTATCTTATCGTCAACTAATTTGATGCTTAAGTTTACTATAAAGTCATGAAGCCTGTAGTAAATAGAAAAGTGTAACTAAAAGAGTTTCAATGAGCTAAGAGATTAGGTGTTGGATCTCTTTAGATTAAGGAAACCTAATAACATGATTCATGTACTTCATGTAATCTTGAGATGCTCTATTTAGCAACGATGCAGGTATAAAGGGTCTCAAGGTTATGAATTAGCTAGAAATACGAGTTTGACTAATTTAGAATCTAATTTCTATAGAAATAAAATTAGAAATCTCCATGGTCCAGAAAATAATTGAAATTAAAAGGTTGCATGAAATTAGAGCGTAGATAATAAAGATTTACTAAGGATTATGTTTTCTTTATTTTAATTAATTCATGTTTGTTTGTTATTTTAGTTTTCAATTAGTTTGTTAGTTGATTTGTTCCTATTTTACTTTATTTTATTGTTCTTCCTTTATTATCTTTATTCATCTTTCATATTTAATCATAACATATCTATATTGTAAAGTTAGGTAATTGGATATTTTAAGAAATTGCTAGTAATTAGAGTCTCGCATACTAGTTTCCTATAGGATCTACAATTGGAATTATGTTCATTTTAACTATACTATAACTTGACTAGGTGTATTTACCTATAATGCAGTATATGCCCAATCAACTACCCTACATGCTCAGAAAAAAGGTGTAAGTGCTCAGCTAGAACCCCAAGCACCGAGCAAATGGCTACAAAAGGAATAAGTAAAGCAATAAACGAGACAATAAAAAGCAACAAAGGAAAAGGAAAAAAAGATAGACAAGCATATCTGAAAGCTTCATTTCATTCATATTCAAAATTTTTATAAGGCTTTAGGATTTGGCATACTAACCTCGAGTACAAGCAAGAGTGAAAGTATAATAAGAAGAATATAGAGTAGAACTCGAAGTGCCTACGTGCAGTTTGTAGCCGACCACCTAAATTTAGAAGCTTATCTATTTCCTCATTGGATCCATTGAGTTCACCAAGCAGAGATCCAATCTCATCCAACAACATGTAGTAGTAGGCTCTTCCTTTCGTCATGCCAAAGCCAACCACGTTGATGTTGGTAGCTTTAAGGCAAATTTCCTACCTATCAGAATGACTAGGGAACACCCGACCCATTTGGAATATGTAGCCAACTCTTAAGGAAGATTCTACTTCAAATGCAACCACTTAAGCACCTAAGAGTAGGCATAATGACTACCATCAAACCACCACTACAAGAGCATGCAAACTTGTACCTGGGGAGGAAAATTGAAGTCTAATCATCCCCTAATAGCTAACATGTTCCCGTACCTCAGAACCACCTAAGAGTTTCAATACTATTCTCAGTTAGGAACCTTCAAACCACCAATAAGTCCCCTTTCAGCATAAAAAACACCATAGACTGTGGGTAACACGTGAGCATCTACTACGTACGTAAGTACATCTGTAGTACTGGCACCTTATTGACTAGAGGATGTACCCCTAACACCTTTTTCCGTGCAAACTCGATTGGCTTGGTGAAAGGATTTAACCAAAGAGTCCACGCATACCCCTCAATTAGTACTTAGAGGTTTCCCCCTATCATAAGGTAACTCATTACATCCCTCAATCAATACTCAAGAGCCTACGATAAGAACATAACCTAAGTTTGTATACCATCTCCCAGAGTCTGACCTTTTTCAACTTAGACATCTCTCACAACTCATAGGACCATAGGAAGCCTTTCTATGCTCCTGAGGGATTTAGAAAATGGTCAAGTGAAATAATGAAATGAGAATGAAGAAGCAAGACCCCCCTATCAAACCTTTATATAGCCAACAAAGGGAAGGTTTAATCCGTACACATGCTATCGACCTATCTAAACGGTAATGGTAGAGTAACAATAAAAGATTACCATTAATGTAGTAATTAACTAGTGATTATGGTATTCTTAAGGTACATTAATAGCCATGAGTGCTACATATTGTCCCATCGGTTGCATTGTGTTTGGGAAAAGATCACCTTAGAAAAGAGCATACAAAACAACCTATTAACAGTCATGTCATGTACATGCTAGACAATTCCACTCATCCTAACCATCCAAAGCCAATTGTGCTCCTCCCAGGGTACACTTGATGAGGGCTTTAGCCTCCAAAGCCCAAGCATGCATTACTCTCCTCGCTACTCCAACACCAAAAGAGTAAGGGGGCTAATGTTGATGGTCACCTTTTAACTTAGGACTTCAAAGGCCTATGCCCATTACTAGGCTCAACTAACCTACTCGAGAGTCACTTTTGCCACTGTCAAATGAGTTCTTTAACCAAATATACAGGTTAGCTTAGGTATGTACACTAATGTTTCTTACTGACCTCAAAGCATAAGCAAAGACCTTGGATAGCTCCTAAATAGCTATTACCCCTAAGCTTGCCTCCAAATTCAGATGATTAGAGAGCTTGCAAGCTCCTTCGAAGGACTTAAGGCCTTGAGTACTCCTAGGATGAGCTCCAAGCACTCAAGAAGCTCTTAGAGATCCAATATTTCATCTTTTAACCACTAAGAAGGAGTACACCCCCTGCTCGAGTGATCTTCGGGAAGCACGCAACCTATTACAACTAAACTCGCCATCTCACCCATATATATATATATATATATATATATATCTCATTTCATTAAAGGCTAAGTTAACTCCTAACGTACAACTTAAAGGTTTAGCCACCAAGCTTTGGCAATTACTTATGCCAATGTGACAAGCTCACTCCCCAAGTCTCAACTAGCTGACAGAAAGGTAAAAGTCCTTTCTCATACTAATAGTATCCCCTTCTTGGAATTTTTCTAAACTAATCCCTTTGTACCATATGGCCGAACAAGTCAATTCCTTTACTTATAAATAGAATGTAAGGCATAAGGTACGAGAACCCTTTTAGAACTATCTTTAGTCAACCATCCCATATATTCTCTTAACTCCAAATTCCTCCCCCCACCTACTTAAGCGTCAAAGAGCCTT
Source organism: Lumnitzera racemosa (assembly GCA_024138005.1). NCBI lineage: Eukaryota > Viridiplantae > Streptophyta > Magnoliopsida > Myrtales > Combretaceae > Lumnitzera > Lumnitzera racemosa. Next base: position 37,764,919 of record JAMXBC010000012.1, on the reverse strand, counting down.
CATTGGCCATGCTAAAGGGGGCTTTTTATAGGTCTACCATTGTCAATAGTTATCGGACCACTAAGAGTTCCATTAAGGACTGTATCAGTAATATCCACCATCACCGGTCACTATAAAACAATAATAATAAAAAATTACACATATTTACATTGTATTAAAGCAAAAGATATTAAGTTTGGATCTCTATGTCATTGTTTCACCTTAATTTATTCAAGTTTTCCATTTACATTAGTTGTCTCAACCAATTAATCACATGAGCCAAGTCTAGTATCTTATCATGGAATACAATTAGAGAGTAAAATCTTATCTAAGTGAGAAAATCTTAAGGTTATGATATCAAGTCACAAGAATATTTCTCAATTTGATTCATTAATGCAGTAGTTTTTATAGGAGATAGAGCTAAAAGTTTATGACGAAGATAAGCCAACATGATTATATCGATGCAATAGTATCATCAATTTTCTTATCAATTCTAATTCAATTAATTATGAATTACGCTTAAAGCACTTAGATGAAACTTTCTTATTTCTTTAAATGTTACATTGATAACTTACCTATAAATTAAATGGTTACTTAAATAACATGCCACATTCATCATTCAACTCTCTTTACTCTCCTAATGAAACCTTACATAAATTGATAATTTCTCACTTTAAACTTGTTAAACCAAAACTCTCTAAATTTTCCATTGTTTGAAATTGAACCTAAGGATAGGGTTCTTAACTACTAGATAAGCAAAAACCCTAACTTAATTGCACGATTTCAATGGAAATTACTAATGAATTTTTTTTTTCTTTTCAATGACTAAGGTTTAAGTCTACCAGTAATTCAATTGAGTTTGATTGAAGTACTTTAATCATTGAGTTCAAATTGATTGAGAGTGTCAATCTAGTAATCCAAATGATTTTGACCATTCCACCCATGGTTGCTATCACAAAGGTACCAATTCTAGCCATATTAACTCCTTCATCAAGTAAGTATACCTAAATATATTTTCCTTTGATTTTTATTGTTTGGAAAAGTACCAAAAGGATTAAAATAATTCTAAAAAAATATTTTATTGCTTTGAATGTTTAAAATTAACTGACATTTTTATTTTAATTTTGATGAATTTTGCATATTCTAGATTAATATGATGTTCTTGTTTAATTCATAACCAAATTTGAAGAGATTTTGGTAATTAGTTTTCTTTTAATGTTTTAGTAATAAAACTTGTAGATTCTCAATGAACTTTGGTGTTTTAATCATTATTGCATGAAAATATGAATTTTACATGATTTAGAACCTTTAGTGAGTTTTGGCTAATTTTGCATGATGATGTTATTTTGCCATGATTTATGCACAATATGTGATCTTGTATGTTTCAGTGTGCTTGATTTATTTCATGTATTTTGATATTGATTGAATGATTTTTTCACAAAGTTTATTTTCTTTTCACTTAAGTTTTTATTCAAAAAATTTGATAAAAAAAAATGACATGTTTTCTTTATATTAACTTTTCTAAGGTTTTCAAAATCATTTACATTAGATTAGGATTTTAGCTGGGTTTTCATTAAAAAGAAAAAAAAACTATAAAAAATGAAAGAAACGTAAATTAAAACATTTTTTGAAATTATAAAAGATTCAACCTGCGAAATATTTTAGTGAAAATGCAAATAACCCTCCCTAAACTTTAACTTATGTACCGATTAATTCCCTAAACTTTCAAAGTGTAGTTTTTTACTTTCAAAGTGTAGTTTTTTACTTTCTAAGCTTTAATAAATTAGTAAATAACCCTTATAAGTTAAGACTAACTCTCTTAAAATTTAATTTTTAGTATATAAACACAATTTAAACTTATCAAAAAATACTTTAAAGTTATCTAAACTTTAACCATAGTGTGAATTTTTTAATTAGAAAAGGAAATGTTCTTTATATTGCAAATTTATGAAAATTTAGGGATTTAAAAACCACATTTTAAAAGTTTAAGAGGTCTATTTATATGTGTATTAAAATTTAAGGAAGTTATTTGGAATTTTTCCAAATATTTTTTCAAAAAGGGACTTATGATAGTTTGATGTTGAGCTGATACATGAGCATCCTTTGGAACAGCTATAGAAAAATAAAAATAAATTTCCTTAAAAATATATAACAATTTAACTTTTGTTTTCTTTCTAAATAATTAATTTTTTTTTTGTTTTCTATGATAAAGTTTCCCTTCCTACATATTTTAGTTGAGTTTTCACGCAATCAAACATATCTTTTTCTTAAATACAACTAATATTTATTTAAAGGGAAAGCAAAAATACCATTTTTGGAAAGTTTTGTATGGCAACCCTTTACGGCTTGTTTACTTGGTGATAATCGAAGGAGAATAGAATAATTATCCTTAAAATATTTCCTATTATCTTGTTTACTTGGAAATTGGTTTGTAAATTTTTATTCCTAGTGACTTATCTATGCCTTCCTTATAAGGAATAGTTGCTTCCTTTTTATAGGATGAAAATTTATACCTTCCCTACAATAATGGTTAGTCATTTCCTCAAATAATAAGGAATATTAAATGATTTTTGGTTATATATAAAAAAACCAAAGGAGCATATTGATACCTTTCATTGTATTTCAAACACTGAAATATAAATTTTTTATTTATTCTTGGAAATAGTTTTATTTTATTTTTCCAAGGCATAACTATTCTATTACCCAACTGTTATATTCCATAAGGTGAATGGACCATTAGGATTTTCAATAAGTTAGCTCTACGATCTTGAAATGTCTGCCTTTTCATTTGACTAGTAGCTAGGTTATGATCATTCTACTTATTTAATTTAACCTTCTTTTTCTTTTTCAGCTAAAGTTGATAGTGACTTTGTATGTTATTTTTCAAAAAGGATATTCAAAAATAATATTTTCTATAATTTTCTCCAAGTAATTGATGTTAAATTGGTAGGATTATGTATAAACTAAAATTAAGAAAATATTGATACTTTTAAGCTCGACAATCATTCGGTCATCTAACAAGTCTATTAGGATAGGTGGTTGACCAAGTAATTGGCTATGGGATAACAATAGACTGGATAGTTGATTAGGTGGTAGTAAACCAACTAGTAGTTGATTAGGTAGTGAGTGACCACATTCAACCAGTTTGGTGTCCTAAGTAGTTGGGAGAGCTTCTTATTTATCCTTTTTTTCTTTTTCTTTTTTTTTTTTTTGCTTTCTTTCCTATATTTTGTTATTTTCTTTTCTAGTGACATATGTCGCGCCCCGAAGTGGCAGAGCCGTAACAGCCCGTCGTATAAACCATTCTAAGATAGAAGTTGGCCTTATATCTGCTATTTTAGACCTGATCTACACAAGGCGTCAACGACTAACCCGCTTTGAAGTAAACAGTTTGTAATTAAAATAAATCATTTACCTAAGAAAATGAGAAAAATTATATATATACTCTATAATTCAGTTATTACATTATTCAAAAATGTAAAATTTTAAAATAAAAACTTAGACCTTAAGAATATATGTTTGTTTTTCAAATATTTTTCCTCACTCCTTAGGATCCAACAGTTACTAGTTTCAAAGTAGTTGCATACCACTTCTTAACCAGCACCTACACGACGTTTATAGGGATGTGAGCAACCACAGCTCAGTAAATTAGGATGGAGGACTTAAAACTATACCACAAACATAACAAGGTTATCAATTAACTTATTAAGTACAATGTATGTATAAGCAAATGCCATTGTACAACGTTGTTCTAACCGTTGTGAGATTAGAGAAATTGTATCCGCTCTAATCTGGGTTGAGGAGTTGCCGTTAATGTAACAGCTCACAACTAAACCCAGGCTTATGCAATGGAGACATGGCTCCTCCCGCGACTACCTTCGAACCATTGACTTCACCCTCGCCACGACCTTTTCTCCTGTCATTTAGTTCGACTAAGAATGAAAAAGGAACCATTTTGTAATCCTACGCTATCCCTTTTGAAGAGGTTGGTATTTGGCTGGAGAATCCTAGGTTCTCCTAATGGGTTATCATGTAGGTTTGATTATAATTACAGGTTGTATATTTGATTAGGTCTAATTTGGGGTAATAAATCATTTTACACAAATCATATAATACAAGCCAGAACAACAGACAGAATCATAACATCACTCATAATCAAGCACATGCACACAATCAACTATCTAACAAGTACAACCAAGCATAATCTCAAGCCTCCAAAATATAGCAACGTATTAATCCCAATTTACCTGGACTCCTCGCTCACTCATTCGAGGTCCAACTCACTCAGGCCATCGCCAATCATCCTTATAACAGAAACGTGGTTTCAATTTTTCATATAACTATTATAGGTTTGTTTTATCCTATAACGCTTATTGTTATCTTTTGTTTAGGGTTTAATATATCCAATTATCTAAGTTCTAAAATCTTTTACAATTATTCTAGGTTTAGGATTAGGTTTGGGTTCAGTTTTCTATATCGATTTCTAAATTAGGTTGTAGTTCGATTTTCTAAGTATTGTTTTATACTCGAACCCTAGAAATTCATTTCAACTCATAATGTAAAATTAATTATATCACTTCCCGATAACCTAAATATCATCACTACCCTTAGTCAGTATTTTATTCCACCCAGTACACTTAAATCCTTATTAGTGTATTGAATTTTTTCCTGATGTAAGAAATTTTTACATTTTTCCTCAAATTACATAAATTCAAGTTTTCTATCAGATTTATTGTATATTTTTTATTATTATCATAATATCAATTTTTATTATAATATTTTCTATTTATTATATTTATAATAATTGTGTATTATATACTATTACCTATTATGTACATAATATACATCTAATATTTCTATTACTCTAATTACCATCTCCTAACACCAATTATCATTTCAAAATATCTAAATTCATCCTAAATCATATTTTACACCTAATTACCCAAATTTACAAAATTAACTTAACATTTACTATTTTTCCATATTACTCATTTACTACATAATTAACCTAATAATTACATCGAATACCCTAAATGCTACAAGTATCATACTTCATTAGATTTCAATATCCTAAAACATATAATTATTCACTAAATCAGTAATTAACCATTAATTACGTAATAAACCCTAAATTATCTATTTTATACCTCATTTTAAGGCCTAAAAATTATCTAAAATTTTCAAAAATTAATTTTTGAAAAGGGGCTTTATAGCACTGTTCTATATCATCTAAGTAGTCTACACCAAAATTTTGGATTCAAAACTACGTTACATTCCTAAGGTCATTTATTTATAATTCTAATCATGCTCGGTTTTGCATGATTTATTAAGGACCATATATTACGGAAAATATTTTCATCAAAATAATATTTTTCTAAAAACTACATATAAAAATATTTCAGAATAACAAGTTTCATAATTTTCTAAGAATATTTACTATTTTTACAAAATTACACAAACTAGGGCTGGAAATCGAACTTACCGGTGTGGGTGGCTCCTGCCACCATAGCCTTGTCGGCCAGTCCAGGCGCTGCCACCACCGTGTGGTGGTGACCGTCCATTCCTAGATGCTCGTCTGATATGGGTTTCCCTTTATGGTCCTAATTGTACAATTTTCCTTTTCTTTTTTTTTTCTTTGGTTTTTCTCTTAAATTTTCTTGCTCTCCAAACTGCCCAAATGAGCTTCTAAAAAATTTGGGGTATTTATAGAGTTTTGTGATAATTAATGTGTATTAAATTGGACAAGACATTATTCAAATCTCTTAATTTTTGGCTTTTGTGTTGTTCTAATTTAATTGGCTAATTTTTTCTTATTTTTCCCAACTGCCACAACCCAATTCTGGATCATTCCTTATTTTTTCTAATTTTTATTTATTTTTTCTTAATTAATTATGAATTTTTTTAATTATTTAATATTATTTTAACACATTTCGCATATTTTAAGTAATTACGCGTATTTTTACATACATGTAAATTCATATATAGTACAAATAAATATTCCTAAATATTATTTAAGTCATTTTATGATTTTTAGTATATATATAATTTATTTCTAGTAATTCATTAATTATCGGAATGCATTTTATGCATTTTCGATAAATAACGAGTTATATACTTAAAATTTGGAATTTTTATATTCTTTTATTTTATTACTTATTTTCTTAAATTCTAACTTATGGGATCATTTTATTGATATTTATAACTTTACTTATAATTTAGGCTCAATCAGATCTTTCAACCGATCGAAGCCTTAAGTGACTGGTTATGGAGTTTTACAACTTACATTACTTTTGTAAGCCTACTTATATTGATTATTGATTTAGTGTACCGCAATAAATTCCTATTCCTATTAATCTCTCTTAAAAATATATAGTGATGGGAATTAGGTTTTGATCTATGTTTTGACACAAGATAAACTACTAACCGAGTTGGAATAGGATTGAATTACTTGGTTGAAAGAATTTGAAAGGTTTTAGCCATGACAAATGAATAAGCATAGTTGGATGGTTTCATAGTTAAAAGTTTGGCACTTTTAAAATAAGAAGAGACTTTTGATGTTATTGTTTTTGGTTAGAAGGCTACCAGAAGTTCTAATCCTATTCTAAGCATCTCCATCCTTAATATAATTTTTCTTTTTCCTTTTCTTAGGCCAAGTATCTTTAATATATGTTTGAACACAACTATTTTTGATGGATGCCCTAGTTCTTATTTGATGGGCGCAAAAGATTATATTTGAATAAGAAATTATTTCTTTAATTTAGTTATTGAAGGTATAGCTCTTATAACTAAGAATCTAGTGGAGTTATTCTAATGGTTAGTAGTAGTTATTTAATTTGTACTTACTTTCTATTCTAGTTATTTCCATATTTGTAACACTAGTATAAATAGTCATATGTAACACTATGGAAAGAGCACAAATGAATGATATTACCTTGTTTCAATATTTTCGCCTTTTTAAGATTGTGGCTAACAAAGTATTCGATCTACTTATATGTCATATCAAGTGCAAGTGGGTTATGCGTAATTCAATCTTTCCTTAGTATGCCATATAACTTAGATGAGCCATCTATATCTCTTTAATTTTGTTGCATATATATAGTTAATAATCCTGATATTATTGTCCCCGTGAGGTATAGTTGCTGGATTCTTCATAAACCATCTATTTTGACATCTAATTCTTTGTTTCCTTTCTAAGCATACTGATTAGAGAAGTCTGAGCATGTATTTGCTCACCCTATAAATTCCGATTATGTTTGGATTTGGTATTTAGGTTTAGGCACATCACATGGATTAGTAGAACAACGTATGTAATATAATCTTCTCTTAATCGCTTGGTTTTGTTTTTTCTGTGATTGTGCATCATATTAATCCTTGGAATTCATCTAGTTCGTTTTGTTGTTAGACTTATTCCTTTTCTTTTTTCCCCTATATGATATGAACACTGTTTGAGTTGATGGATGGAATTAGCAGTAGCGTCACACCCATAAGCGATGTTCCTATATAAATTTAATACTAATTTTCGGAACAAGAAATAAATTTAATAATTTTGTACTAGCAATTTCTGCAAGAGGTGAATTTGACATCAAACCCGAAGTCCATTTCCAATATTTCCGCACTCCAGCAGTGGGCTTTACTGATGAAGGTGGCTTTGTTGACTCAACCGTTCCAACTGTGGTGAAATTGCAGCACTGAAGCAACTATCATAATCAATTGTAGAAAAAGAAAGAAAAATAAATAACCAGAAGAACGAGAGAACCAATAACGATCCTTTTTCACCCAAAATACCTCTCTTCCGTCACTTCCCAAGCTCAAATATAGTCTTTAACTTTCCTTAATCTATTCTTTCTGGTCAATTCTGCCTAGCCCCCACCCCCCCCCCCCCCCCCCCCCCCAAAAGACAAAAGCTTAGTTTCTTCTTAAGCCCATCTGTCCTTCACCGATTACAACGGTGAGAATCGCATACGCCATTATACATATAGAGAGAGAGAGAGAGAGCTGAGATCATTTTGTGAATGCAGGAAAGCTGGTTCCCAAAGCGGATGACCAAAAGTCAGCTCCATTAGTGTTTGCCACGTGCATGGTAAAAGCCAGTGCCACTGGTACTAGACACAGTCCCTTGCTACTCAAGTTCTTTCTCGACACTTCCACTCTATGATCTCCCTCCTCCTAAGTGAGAAAATTTATCGAAATAATAGCAAAGTATCATAAAAGTGACACGGTTACACGTAAATGACATGAACAGAACTTATTAATCTGTAAAAACATAAATTAGCTAGGATGATTCTTCATTACTTCGTAACTATTCCGTTACTAATTTTATTTTCTTTTAACAGCATGGAGTTAATTTGATAACTTTACGGATTATACTGAACCTAATATACAGAACTTTAAAATACATATGTCTTGATTTTGATTTCCCTTTTTTCTTTTTTCTTTTATCAACATCGACAGCATTAATGCTTATTAAAAGAACTCCTCAACGAGTACATGACATCGAGAATTGGGACCTAGACTTACAGATCGGGAAGAAGAGAGGGAACAGTGGAGGTATGGAGAATAGAGCATCTGAACTTGGTCGTGCAGAAATCTGATATAACCCATCGCTTCATGCAACACTGACGCAGTATCCGTCTGCCAACAGTTTCGATATATAAATACAAATAACAAAATATTAAATTTATTTACCACCCTTGTAACTCAATCATAATTTATACAATAATGAAATCTTTATTTTTGTATTCATTAGTTTACCTTTCCATACGGTGACACCAGCTGCTGCAGTGTTGCAATTCTCTCTCCTAATCTTTGTTTTCTGGCCTGCTTGCAGAACCAAACAATCTAAACCGATTAAACCATTCTGCATTCACCATATCAAATACTATTGTTGAACTTTAGGAAATGCAAAAAAAACATATTTATCAGCGCCATCATTTTCGAATAGACAATATTACACCAGAAACAAGATCAACGATTTTCTATTCTTTTTATAGTTAAAAAGAAAGAAAACATTTAACTTACACATCAATCTTTCATCTCCTGCCACCTCGTAATGCTGAACAAGGTATATATATATATATATATTTATATATCTGTATGAATGTATGTATGTATGCTTGACTATACTGTAAGAACAGGAACAGGCACTTGGTGAATTCCTAACCCAAAATTAAAAAGAAAAAGAAAAAGAAAAAGAAAAAGAAAAAGAGGTTTCCCTTATGTTATAATTATCATTTATAAATAAAAGTACGTAATCTCAATTTCTTTTTACTGTCCGTTGATTGAAAGTTGCCAGGCCTAATATTGGGAAAATGCAGTAACACGGAAACTGATACTATCTTTAACCTAACCAGCCTTGACCGTATATCACTGCGTAATCAGTTTTGATTAATAATATGAAATTTACTGTAAAATAAAAATTAAAAAAAATAAGAAGAATTTTTTCTGGGTTATAGGCAAGCAAAAGACAATAATAATGATTTCTGAAACCAACCATTTTTGGGATGATCGTTCCGTTCATTTTTCTACAGATAGGACAATAGGACTTGTCCATGGAGAAATCCAACCCCCTTATGAGCTCCCTTAAAAATCGATGCAGGGACCAGTAACCATTTTTCAAGAACACAGCAAATTCTAGACAAAGCATCAGTCCCGACAAGAACTCAAAAATCGGAAGGATCGAATATTTACGGGAAGGAGAAAAGAAACAAGTTCCATGAAATGCACCCAGTTGATGCCATGCAATTATTATTGTATTAAAAAAAAAGAAAAGAAAGGAAGATGTTAATATCCAAATTCCAACCGTACCTTCTCATGTTTACTAGTTGTGGATTTCTCTATTATTTTGGGCTTCTTTGTCTTCTTCTTCGAAGCATTGCATGCGAGGCCTGAGTCGTTTAATCTCGAAGAAAAGTGCTGAATTTGCTGTAGTTCCTCCTCTTGTACAAATGGTTGTTCATTTTCTGATTTTCCAAAACAGAGCATCATAGGAGTAGTGCTTATAACAGGAGGAGGTTGGTGGTCCATATCTGTATCTACCTCTACACCCATTACAACGTCGGACAAGTTTTTGTCATAAGAACTTCCTCCACCACATACATCAGTGTGGTCCCTCTCGGAAACGTCGTCATTGTCAACCATCACCACGCTCTTTGTACAAGATAAGTAGTCTCAGTCAAAGGAATAGAGTGAACATTTGAAGCAGAGAGAGAGAGAGAGAGGGAGGGAGAGAGCGGCTTTAAGAGGGGACAAGAGGACAGAAGTTTGACGATGCATGACGTTGGGCTTTTGAATCAAAGTGCAAGACTCGAGTTTTCCTTTTGTTTTTTTCCTTGAAATGAGTTTGTAAAGACACGAATTTCGGTCAATCGGCCCATGTACAGACAAAAACGACTCTAAATTTTTCTTGCTCAAGCTAGACATTTTCTTTTCTATTTATTCTCTCTATCTCTCTCTCCTTCTTTTTTTTTTTTTTTTTTTTTTTTATCCATGGGAGCCAACGTCGTAGGGATTCACTTGATTCTATCATCAGAAGGTGTCGCGCTCCAAAGCTGATAAGCTGCTTCCATTTCATCGTTTGCTCAGTATAAGTAAATTACCTAGAATCTTATACTCTCCTTATCTTCCATCATCTATAATTTAGGATAAGAAATATTTTAAATTAGGATAATATGATATTAAGTATTTGAACTTTACCATTCTTTTTAATTTTACACCGAAACTTTAGAATCATCACATTATACATGTATTCAAAACTTTGTTTGCTAATATTACTATCCATGCCATTCCTTTTGATGGCTTTATCCCAATCATTCCATTCGACCAATATTAAGAAACCACACGTTTTATTCTAACATAGATCATATTACACTTCCACATGTCTAAGGATATGAAGAACAAGTTGGTCTAATATCTCGTGATCAATTAAAGTCCTATATAAATTGTAGATTATATTTGATACTCATTTAAATATTATATCGGTAGATATCTAATCCAAATAAACTTAAAACTTTTGATTTAAATAATCTTTTAGTGATTGATCTTGCTAACTTGCCTCATTAGTTCTCTAAATTTCTTAATGACACTTATGTGTTTCATGGTACAACTTCATTGACTTGGAATCTTGCATCCAAACTTTGCATAAATTGGTTTAGCAATTTGTTAACATTAAGGAACTTGTTATGCTATTACACATTACGATTTTGCTATTGCTATTGGCTTCTCCAAGAAAAATTAGGATGATTTCTTTACCTTAGGTTAAAAATATTGCTGCAAGGATTATTTACAGAGTAGTTAGCGACAAAACTCACTTCTTTTGTTTCCATTAAAATATTATCCTATACTAAATTAATAGGTTTTATTAGTCTGTCAATCCTTTTATTTAAATTTTCAACCTAAGTAATTAATGCAGTTATAGAATCAACTTCATACATTTCAAATGATTTCACTTTGTCTCTTATATTATACCACTACAAATTATTCATTGCCAAGCTTTCGATTAGCTTTTGGAATGATTTGGTGTCTTTGTACTTAAAGTGCCTCCAGCTGTACTATTGATTGTTTAACGCATGGAAAAATTAAGATTATTGTAAAATGTTTAGATTTGCATTCATTAAGGTAAACAATGATGTGGATACCTCTTCAACAATTTCTTAAATTTCTTTCATGTATCATAAAAAGTCTCATCATTAAATTTGACAAAAGCAGAAATATTATTTTTGATTTGTGCTATCCCAGTAGGTGAGAAATATTTTCCTAGAAATTTTTCTATTAATGATTTCTTAGTTGCAATTGAGCCTTTAGGTGAAGAATTAAGTCATTATTTGGCCTTACCTCATAGGGTGAATGGACATAATGTCAATTTGAGACACCATTAATCTTAAACATATCGTGGATTTCCATGAAATTTGAGATAAGATTGTTAGGGTTTTCATTAGCTAATCCATTGAACTAGATGAATTGTTGGACCATTTGGATGACATAGGGCTAAATCTGAAAATTTGTTTGAATTCCAAGTCTTGCGATGCTGAATTAGGCTCCAATCACCATTGGCTTAGCAAACTCCACGAGTATCTTGTTGGCTTCATTGTTGTTGTTGTTTTCATTGTCTTAAGCCATGTTTTCAATTTCAATCTCCTACTCATTGTGTGAATCCTCTAACTTTTCCTTTAATCTTAGTGGTAAGCCTTGATCTACAATTTTACGATTTCTTCTATGGAGATGTCGTACTATTCTTTCATTCTTTGGATCAAATTCCTCTAGATTTCTACTGTTACTCCTTGCCATAAGCTAAAAAGATTAAAAAATTAGTAATAATATGGAAAAAAAATGGTATCAAAATAACTTTTTAAAAAATATATTTCAATTATGTTAAGGTAATTGATGAATCTAAGGTTTTGTGCTAATTTCCTAATTAGACTACTTTATTTTTTGTACCCCTGCAATAGTACAAAAAACTTGAAGGGGCATATATCACTCCAATAGGCAAGAACACCCAATAAGGTTATAGTATAGATAAAACAGATTTTGAGTCAGAGTGTCAATCCTACGATGAATCACATAAGAGAGTAAATCTAATTATTTTTAGTAATGACACCCTAAAATTATTCAACTACTTAACTTTAAACAATAAGAGATCTAATAGAGTAAATTTAAAATAGAAAGTAAAGGTTGCAATAATAAAATAAAAGATTAAGAGAGAAGTAAGGAAATAAAATTAAAAAATATTAACTAACAACAAAATAACTAAATAATTTAATCTAATTAATAGAGAGATAACATTTTCCTTAGTAAATATTTATTGTTGCTTATTACCTAATCTTAGGTGATTTATTCAATCTTAATTGCCATATTGAACCATGGAAATTTATATTATGAATTAACCAAATTTGTATTTTTGGCTAATTCCTAATTTAGAAACTCTATCTACTTGAATCACTTATGAATAGAGTCTCATAATGTCGCATGATACTCTTGAATATTAATATTAGATTGTCCTAATATAGAAAAATCAACTACTAAATGTTTTATTAGCCAGTTTAAATTAATTATGTTGGTTAGTTGCACTGCATGCTCTTGTAAACTCTATGGTAAACTCTAGCAATAACTCAATTACTAGTGTATTGAATTAAAATAGACAATATAAACAATACAATTAGATGACAATATACAAACTTATAGAATGAATTTCATTAATAAAAATTACCTCTAGAACATAGGACTCAACAATAATCTACTAAGTACTTAAAATAAAGATATGACAATAAAAATAAAAGAAAAGAAGAGATGAACCCCTTAGTAATTCTATATCCTAACAACTTGTACTTATGGGGCTCTCTCTATAACTTTAGAGCTAAGTGTCTATTTCTAAGAAGTTGATTGAAGCTTCCAAAAAAAACCTAACAAAAATAAAAAATTTGAAAATTATTACAACTTCACAACTGAAGTACATGGTTGTGAAGCTTAAGCGTGTACTTGCACTTTATTTGCAGTCTTTAATTTTCAATGGAAATTCATGATGAGGTGATCATGAGTAAGGATCACCGGCGTGGTCCTTAAACATAATCTTTACTAAACTTAATTCCTCGATCGAAACTCATCTGCTTTACTCTTTGATCTGTATTTTTGCTTTAATAGAGCTTGAAACTTCATAAAATCCTTCTAAACTTCACAAATTGTTCCTTAAGTTCCTAAGAACAATAATTAAGTAAATTAAGATCAAAATAACATAAAATCAATGGGAGTAAAGTCTAAATTAGCACAAATTAATCATAGAAAATATATATTAAATTCATGTCGTTAAGTAACCCTCTCATGATGGTAGTTGGAGTTTAAAAGAGGCTCGAGTTATGGGTTTTTAGCTGTGCTAAGCTCAACCGTATGGTTAGTTTTAAGAGACAACCACTAAAGGTGGTAGTTCAAAGGGTTGTCCAAGGTTTCACAGTAGTAACTTGGTGGTATAGCTAGGGTTTACGGCTATGGTTATGGATGGTTGTGTAAGAGAGCCTAGGGTCTGGGGATGCTTACACGAGTAGTGTTCTAACTTGAAAAAATCTAAAATTGCGCCTTACTTAGAGAGAGAGGGATTGCTAAGTAGAGAGAGAGAGCTCGATATTGTGATTTAAGTGAGGATGGATGAGAGATGATGATAAAAAAATGTAGCATAAAGACTTATTTATACTTGTTGAAGCATGAATAAGCTTAGAAAGCGATCAACCATCATGAATTCAAAGGAATTATGATGGTTGTTGATCGAGATTAGATTTCGTATTTGGGTGCAAATTTGTGTTGATTTTTAGTTAAAACATGTCCTTAATATCCGTTTTTGCTAAAATAAAACATCAGAAGCTTAAAAAATCAATATAAAACTTAAATTAAGTGCATTTTGAAGGTACAAAAAATTCACACATTTGTTCCTTCTCCAATTTTCAAATCCTACCTTGACTTTTTAGAAAATGAATCTAGATAGGTTAAGGGAGTCAATTCAAAGTATCTTACATATGCTTTGCGATTTTCATCATTAATCTGTTAAAATTGTAAATAAAAAGGGATAAAAATGAGCTTAAAAGTGAGTTGTCATGGTTTTTTGGGTGCGATAAAATGAAAGAAACGGTAGGAAGGGATGGGAAAGAGAAAGAAAGAAGCTCTAACATGGCTACATAGCCCAACCATCAAGTGCCACATATCTCAGAAAGATATGTGGCCCAATGGAGACATAACACTTATCTTTGGTCTTATGAAAAATAAAATGTGTATATTATGTATTGTGTAGATCAAAGTCAAGACCTTCCTCTCTCTAAATGCTTAAGATCAAGTGTAGTATCAAATGGGCTATTGCCTATGCCCTAATATTTTTTGTAGACAAAATACATATGAAAGGTTTAGGCTTAGATTAAATTAAGTCATTTAGGGCATAGGCAATATGCCCAACTTAGGTCTTTGTTATTTTTCCTACCCTATTTGAATTTCTATTCTATTATTTAAAATTCTTATTATTCATTTTCCTACCCTCTCTAATTTTTTGTATTTTTCAATATTCATTTTTTTGTATATTTTTTTCAATTTTTTTTTATATTTTTTTGTGTTTTTTATAATTTTTTTTTCAAATTTTAATTTTTTAATTTTCCTATTTTTTGAATATTATAATTTTTTTTATCTTTCTAAAATTTCTATTTTTTTTCAAAGTTTTTTAATTTCTATAATTGTTTTGAATTTTTTTTTGGCATTTTCAATTAGGACCTAAAAAATTATTTCCTTTTTTTGTTTCTCAAAGTTTATGTCCTTTATTTTGCTTTATGGATCTTAATCTAGGTTGCTTTCAATGTCATGCCTAAATAAAGATTTCCCTTACTCCGACATAATTCTCTTTTATTATTTGTTAATTTTCTAAATCTTTTAGTATATCTCGAGTATTTTAAATAATTACGATTATATATTTATACACATAAAATACTTTTAATACAAATACACACTTCTAAATAATATTTTATGTCATTTTATAATTTTTAGTATTCATGTAATTTATATTTAAAAGCTCATTAATTATCAGAACTCGTTTTGTATGTTTTTGAAAGATAATGAATAATATATTTATCTTCAACAAAATCATTATATTTTTATTTTATTATTTTATTTTCCTAAATCTAAACTTGTAGGCTACTTCTACTAATTTTTGTAGATTCATTGCAACATTTAGTCTTAATGAAATAACTTTTTTGATCGTCTTAGATTTTATGTACCAATTTTGAACTATTCAATTGCAAGCTTACATTTGTTTTTCATTTTCTATTCTATATTTAATTTATATTTATTTGGAATTCGACATCCGAAAGACTATTACATTTGCTTATAGGTTTATGATTCAAACATAACATTTGGATAAATTATCCTAATTTCTTATCATAATTGCAGTGAAGATGGTAATTTAGGAAGGAGAGTTGGTAAGTAAAAGTTTTTGTATCTTTGTATATATACTTATATTTTTATCTTTTTGATATCTTATGTATGAATTGCATGCATATAATAACGGTAAAAACAAAACTGCAGTAGCAAAAATGAGGTTGTTGACTGTTTTTTATGAAAGTTGTTGGCAGCTTCTTATACTATGATAGGCATTATTTTACTATGTATTGGAGTGATTTCCAAAACTTAAAAGTGACCGTATTGAATGATCACTTTTGAGTGACTGAACCATGTAGAATTTTCTAAAAAATAGCTATAGATAAGATGTAAAAGAAAAAAGATTGGATTGATAATTTTCTTATTTATTATTTTATATATTATTTATAGTTGTTCTATATTTAATTTATATTTGTTTGAAATTTGACATTTGAAAAATTATTTCATTTGCATCTTATATGGTAATGATTCAAACCAGATATTTAGATAAATTACTTATGTATTTTATTACAATTATAGTGAAGATGGCGGTTTAGGAATGAGCGCAATCGGTAAGTAGAAGTTGTTGTATCTTTGTACATATAGTTATATTTTTAGTAACCTATTTTTGAAAATCCATGCATATAATAATTGAAGTAAAGAGATCCACTTGAATAATTCACTTTGTTTTAAAGTCAACTCAAACAAGTAAGAAGTACATTCTCTTCCACCTTATTCTCAAAACCATCATGCGATATAGTAAGGGCATTTGTCATGCATACATCAAAGTTCACGAGGATTAATTGCCATACTTGGCTTTATAGTCGGTCCACAATTCATTAACTGTCTTCCCCAGCAATGTCTGGAAATAGTGATCATCGTACCCAGTCTTCAACATCTTATTAAGCTTCGCAACAAAGCTAACGTTGAGACCGTTGCAATATTCAAGGAAGTAGGCTGTAATAGCATAACCCTCGTCCCATCTCGAGCCCGAGCCCCTCTTAACCCACTCAGGAGGGGCACGGTCCGCCTTCAATCTCACATAATCTGCTATTCCGCTTAGTAATCCATAAGGCGCCATTCCATTCCCAGTCCATTGCCACACACGGGCAATCTCATGATACAAAATTCCAGTGAACTCGGCCTTTGCGTTTCCCGCGTAGTTCTGAATGTGATCGGCATTGATCCAGATAGCATTGCCAGAGCTTCTGGAGACGATGTAGGGTGGAACTTGACCTAAGCTTTCAACCATTAGGGTAACATCGGTATAATTAGCCCGTTCATCTATGGCCTCATCAAAGATGAACCAGGCATAGCTAGAAGCAATTCCCATGTAATTCTTGGCGTAGGCGTTTCCTATCTCGGTGTCGTACCGTGTGAGGCCAGGAACATATCTGGTTCGGTCAATAACACGGTAGTTTATAGGAGAGGGAAATGATAGTCCCAGGGCTGCAAGGTTTGCAATGACTCCAACTAGGAACAATGATTTCGGAGACATTTTCTCAGATAGTGAAGAAAACATGTGTTTTTAAGGTGTTAACATCGTATGTATTTATATGTACTCAAGCTCTCTCTCTCTCTCTCTCTGTGACAATGATGTTTATTAATAAAAGATTGAAACATTGTCTTTGTTACAAGGATGGTCGTAGTTCACTATGCGTTCGTGGTAGGGCCTTGGAAGCAACACAATGGATCTTCGAATGAATTGTTTATTAGCGGCTGTTTCGTCATCGCAAAGCTCAATTAACTACGTCTAGAAAAGCATCATAAAGTCAGTCCTACATATTTGAAAACGTAATGATAGAATTATTAAAGTTCCCGTCCATCATCTGGCTTAGAAATAACCGTAAGGTAGGTGTTATTACACGAAATGATAGCCGGAGAAAGTTTGGACATTTTCCGCGGTAAATTCTTTGAAACTTTTAGAATCTCCAAGATATTAGAATAATTAATTGGGTTTTAAAGAGAAATGTTAATGCATACTAGCATTTCAGAGATCCAAAGAAAAGAAAAGATTCAATGCCAAATATATATATAGTCACAGGCCAATTCAGAAAGGCTCAAACTCGGAAGGTTCATTCAAGCTTATATTAGATAATTTAGAATGTTCTAAAAGATTAGAAGATTCCAAATTAGGTGTTAAGTATAGTAGGTGGATCCATTTAATATAAAGGTAGATAGGATTCAATTGTAACCATTAGATTGAATTGATCTTGGTCATCCATTTCAAGAGGTCTCTTGTATATATAAGAAAGATCTCCTTAGTTGTATTCATCCAGTTATTTGAGTGAATATTATTTACATCAGAGTTTCTCTCTCTAAACTTTGTGAGTGAGTTACAGGCTAACTGACTTAACCTTCCTTAGTGTGGTTAGGAATGCTAAGTGCCGCATGAGTACGAGTGAGTGAATCCAATCTTGACAAGTGGTATCAAAGCTAGGTTAGAGACTACTTGTATGGAAGATGTCGTTTAGAGTTGATAACAACATTTCGATGGTTGAGGAATTGGCTGACCAGGATGACCACCATGTCACTAGGTAGAAGGCTCGATCTTGAGACTTGATGAACTCCCTCCTTAAGAGGATGGATAGGGTGGAGCTAAGCATTGTTGAAGCCAAGGAACAATTTGACGAGTTTAAAGGCAACCTTGAGTAGATGGGAGAGGAACTTCAAGGCAAGTTCCAAGGGGTATTGAATAGAGCAATTGAAGAGCTTAAGCATTGTGATGAGGCGATTGAGGGGAAGAATGAAGCACTCGGAGCTCGAGTTATGGCTTTGGAAACTAAGGAGGAAGCTTATGAAGCTAAGATGGCTGTTGCAATGGTGACCATGCGCTAGGAAATTGAAGAACTCAAGAATTATTGGTTAGCAGTGGCAAATGGAGTGACCATCCAACATACTCATAAGGTTGATGTACCTAAGCCTAAACCTTTCAATGGGACATGATCAGCTTGAGAGGTAGACAACTTCCTTTGGGGGGATGGAACAATATTTTGATACTATAAGAATCTTGGATAACTTTGGGAAGGTACGTATTGCTGCTATGTATTTAAAGGATTCTACTATGGTGTAGTAGCATACGAAGGCAAACGAAGTCTACACTTAGGCTAATTTTGTGGGGCAATTCTCCTCCCAAAATGTTGCTAAAGAAGCAAAGGTGAAATTGCATCACCAACTCATAAGGGTGTCATCAAGCAATATGTGAAGGAATTCTCTAAGTTGATGCTGGAGATCCTAGACCTGAACTAATATGATGCTCTGGTGATGTTTTTGGACGGCTTAAAACCATGGGTGAAGTTGGAGCTAGAGCGAAGAGGTGTAGAAGATATGTCTAATGCCATAGCAATTGTTAAAGGCCAAGTGGAGTTTAGGAAAATAGAACTTAAGACCCCAATGGGCAGGTAGAAGGGGGGAGTTAAGAAAGAAAAGAGTAGGAGTGCATCAAGGGGGAAGGCTAAGATGGAAGAGAGAAATAACGATTAGGGAAGGACTCAGAAAGGAAAGGATGAGGAACGATGGAAGCCCTAAGAATTAAAGTGTTATTTCTGCAATGGGCCCCCCTAAGGAGTTCCTAAAGAAAGCTTGGTTGGCAGCAATTATGGCAGATGAAAGCTTTGATGAAGGGGATGAGGCTAAATTGGGTTTTGTACGACTACTTAGTACTATGAAGTCCCAGGCTATTGAGAAGTGAAAGGATTCGATGTACACTGAGGTGATGGTTGTTAGCAAGAGACTAAATGCCCTTATTGACACTAGGGCATCTCATCTTTTCATTTTCGAGGTAGCAGTAAGTAAGCTTGGGCTGGGAATAGAGAAGACCAAGACATGGCTTAAGACTATAAACTTAAAGGAAGTTCCTACTATTAGATTAGCCAGGAAGATAGAGCTTTAGGTGAGAGGATGGAAAGGGAAGGAGACCATCAAAGTAGTACCTATGGACGACTTCGAATTTGTGATTGGAATGGACTTCTTAGATCGTATTGATGCACTTATTGTTTCTAGTGTTAACTGTATTTGTGTGCTTAATATTGAGTCTCAATGTGTGGTTCTTATTACAAGAAAATTCGGTCAGGCTACAAAATTCCTTTCTGCTATGCAATTAGGTAAAGGCCTTAGAAAGAATGAAGTTATGTATTTAGTTGCTTTGAAGGTGGAGAAAGAGATGGAAAATCAAAAGGCAATTCCACATCGAGTGGAGGAGTTGTTTGCTGAATTTAAAGACATCATGCCTAAAGAGTTGTTAAAGAAGCTATCTCTAAGAAGGGAAGTGGATCATACAATTAAGCTAGAACCAGGTGCAAAGGCTCCTACTGCAGTTCCTTATCACATGTCCTTGTAAGAGTTAGAAGAATTGAGACTATAATTGAAGGAGTTATTGGAAGTTGGATTCATCCGACCATCAAAGGTACCTTTTATGGCTCTAATTCTCTTCAAAAAAAAAAAAATGATAGTTCTCTTTGGATGTGTATTGATTACGGGGTTTTAAATAAAGTCATTCTGTAGAATAAATACCCTATTCCATTGGTATCAAATTTGTTTGTTCGATTAAGAGAGGCCAAATATTTTTCAATACTGGATCTACGATCGAGATAACATTAAGTACGAATAGCAGACAGAGATGAGCCAAAAACCACGTGCGTCACATGGTATGATGCATTTGAGTTTCTTGTTATGCCATTTAGGCTCACAAACGCCCTAGCTACTTTCCGCACTCTCATGAATAGGGTATTGGCACCATTATTGGATCATTTTGTTGTGGTTCACTTAGATGACATTATGATTTATAGCAAGACTATAGAAGAGCACATAAGACATCTTCATGCAGTTTTCTTAGCCTTAAGGGAAAATGAATTGTATGTAAAATTGGAAAAAAGTGCTTTTGCAAAAGAAGAAGTAGCCTTCTTGGGGCGTGTAATTAGCCAGGGGAAGATTAGAATAGACAAAGGGAAGATACGGGGCATTCAAGAATGGAAAGAACTTACTAAGCTTACGGAATTGAGGTTGTTCCTAGGCTTAGTAAATTATTATAGAAGGTTTACTCATGGTTATTCCCAAAGGGTTGCCCCCTTAATAGATCTACTCAAGAAAGATGTTTTATGGGTATGGGGTCAAGATCAATAGAAGGCATTTGACACATTGAAGGAAGTAGTCACTAAAGAGCTAGTTCTTATGCTCCCTAATTTCGACAAATCATTTGAAGTATGCACAAATGCTAATTATTATGCTATTGGTAAGGTTTTAATGTAGGAAAACCATCTAATAGCCTTTGAGAGTAGAAAGTTGAATGAAGTAGAAAGGCAATACCCAATACATGAGAAAGAAATGATCGCCGTAGTGCATTGCCTTTAAGTTTAGAGATACTACCTAGTTGGTAAAAAATTTGTGGTCAAGACTGACTATGTGGCAATCAGTTACTTCCAAACTCAAAAGAAGTTATCCCCTAAGCAAGCTCGTTGGCAGATCTTTTTAGCAAAGTTCGATTTCAACATGGAGTACAAGGCGGGTAAGATGAATGTTGTAGCAGATGCCCTAAGTTGGAGGGTAAAATTGGTTGCTATCAGTAGCCTTGAGAACAATCGCTTAGAGAAAATTCGAGAAGGGATGAAGATCAACCAGTTGGCCAAGGCTCTGTTAATGTAATGCAAAGAGGGTAGAACAAGAAGATTTTGGGAGGAGGATGGGCTAATATACATAAAGGGACGACGGGTGTATGTTCCCTACTCCTTACCATTAAGGAGAGAAATATTGAAAGAATGCCATAATTAGAAATGGGTAGGTTACTCGGGAATACACTGAACTCTAGCCTTGGTTGAAGAAAGGTATTTTTGGCTACATCTAAGGGAGGATGTCAAGAATTATGTTAAAACATGTCTCGTATGTCAACAAGACAAAGTGGAACAAAGGCCAACTCCTATACTATTAGAGCCTTTACCTATTCCAAAGCATCTTTAGGAAAGTGTTTCTATGGATTTTATTATAAGTTTACCTAAGTCAAAGGGATATGGTACTATTATGGTAGTAGTAGATAGGTTCTCAAAATATGCAGCCTTCATTCTAGTAACATAGGAGTGCTCTACTGATGAAGCGGCCCAATTGTTCCTCAAGCACATAGTGAAGTATTGGGGTTTGCCCAAAAACATTGTAAGCGATTGGGATGGTCGTTTTGCAGGGAAATTCTAGACCAAACTATTCAAGCTTCTGGGTTTTGAGCTAAACTTTTCTATGAGCCTTCATCCACAAATGGATAGATAGACGAAGAGGGTGAATGCATTAGTGAAGCTTTACTTAAGGTACTTCATAAGTGTAAATCAGTAGGACTAGTCTAAGTTGTTGGATGTTATGTAATTCTCTTTCAATCTACAGAAGAATGAATTAATAAGACATAGACCTTTTGAGATTGTCTTGGGGAGACAACCACTAACTCCTAACGTAGAGACACCAGGGTATATGGGGTCTAGTCCACCAACATATAAATTTGCAAGAGAGTGGCAAGAGAACTTAGACTTAGCTCAAACTTACTTAGACAGGGCTATCAAGAGAATGAAGAAGGTTGCAGATAAAAAGTGTCGGCCAATGGTGTATCATGTAGGAGATCACGTACTTATGAAGTTACACTTGATCTAGTGAACTAAGGGCCAATTGCATAAAGGATTGATGAGGTGTTATGAAGGACCATTTCCCATCACGAAACGAGTGGGACAAGTATCGTATAAGTTGGAGTAACCCTTAAGATTAAAATTCCTCCCAGTGTTCCATGTTAGTATGCTCAAACTATATCATAAGGACATGGATGACCCAAGCAGAATAGTATCTTAGAGGGCTCCAGTTAGGGTTTGGGAATCGTACGATAAAAAGTTGGAGAAATTATTGCAGATAGACATATAAGAAGATGATGCCACTCCCCTAAACATGAGTAGATGGTTGTTTGGAAAGGAAAGTTAGAAAGTGAAGCTAGTTGGGAACCTATGGAAGCTTTGTGATAGTTTCTAGAAGAGATTTGGAAGTTCTACAAAGAAAATGCAATGAAGACGTCGTTGCATTAAATGGGGGAGAATGTCACAGGCTAATTCAGAAGGGGCCTAAACTCAGGAGGTTCATTCAAGCCCAAACCGGATAATTTAGAATGTTCTAGAAGATTTAGAAGATTCTAGAGTAGGTTGTAGGTATGGTAGGTGGATGCATTTAATGTAATGGTGCATTAAACTTGTGAGAAACCTGATGACCCTAATTGATGAACTTCCATACGTTTGGAAGTCTATAATATAATAAAAATATAAAGAATACAATCAAAATAGTGATAATTTGCTCTATAGAAGACTCTAAAGTCGAATTTAGGACAAATGAGCCTAAATTTAGAGTTTTTAGGAAAAGTTATTCGATTGAGCTCAAATTTTATGATTAAGATAGGAAAGTTAGTTAAAGTGACATAGTAAAGTTAAATTTTAAAAATAATTACTAAAAATCTCAATTTTTCACTTAGAAGCATAATTGCTTAATATAGTCCAAAATTGCTCGAAACTCCTAAAATCGAGCTCAGAATGCGATGAAAATTTAAAGATAAGTTAATTAAGTTATAAAATGAGATAATATAGTATAATTTACTATATGAGTATACCCGATATAAATAATAATTATAATCGTATATTAACCCAAAAGTCTAATAATATATGTAATATGTAATGCCATATGACTTCGATCTACTAGCGTTCAAGTAGTTTATATTTTTTATAAAAAAAATATATTTATAAGTTAGGTCAATAGGTATAAAATAGTTTATACTAATGATACTCATAATCACAAGAATATTGATCTTAATAATAGAATAATGAGTATACTAATATTACTAATGACATGAGATAATATGTAAAAGTAATTGAATTAGTATAAACCTAATTAGCTAAATATTCCTTTTTCGTTAGACTGATTGGAAATATTCATAGGTATGAGAATGTTGGAATTACATCTAAACATATATATATAATCCTATAAATTAATAAGAAATTAATTGAAAAATTTAATGTTCGAGAAACTCTTTCGAAATTATGATTTATGATAATGTTCGTGGAATTAAGTTGGACTCTTATGACTAGAAGAAAATTTAAATGAAGTAATCATATAGCTTTAATATTTTACTTAAAACTCATTAATATGAAACTTTCCTAGGAATATTAAGTTTATTGGATATAGTCGCTATAACATAGAGTTTCATGATTTTATATATAGCAAAGACTAAATCTTTTAGAATCAACTATGTAATCTTAATAATTAAAATCAGTGAGTAAAACGTCGTATAAGATGTATATAAATAAGTCTCAAGTAATTAAAATAACTTAACTATACATTACATTTTACTAATATTTTTACTAATAATTATGTTAAAACTCACCTGAATAGCGATATGTGAGAAAGGAAAATCTTGACTATGAATTATTCTTTATTAATAATGCTGATGATGAAAATAAGGAATATTCTTTGAATATACTAGGAATTAGGATATGTATTAAATAAAATATACTAAATTTATTAAAATATCTAAAAAACAAATATTATATATCTCAACCACCTTATGAAGGCGGTGAGATTTATAATATATATACATGTGGCTTACACCACTTTTAAATTGAATCAGGGGATAGGGTAAGAGAAAAGGGATAGAGAGGAAGGAGGGAGAAAAATCGAATGAAAAAAAGAAAAGGAAAAGAAGAAGAAGAACTAGAAGATTTTAAAATTTTCAGCATATGATATTTTTAGGTAATCTTGATTCTATGATTATAAGTGTTGTCTTTTAATTGCTATTTAATAGTTATGGAAAAGTGATAGTCGTTATTGTATTATTTTCCTATGAGTATTTTATTCACATTATTTCATTCTTTTCGAACTATAATCTCAGGATATTAATAACTATAAGATTTGTATATTATTAGTGTTGATTCTTAAAATGAGAGAATATTTAATAATAATTATTTACCAAAACTATTAAAAATTGAACTTTATATTCTTATAAATTTAACATCATTGCTTTCATAAAATTTAAGTATATTTAATTTATTATGCTTTGTTGCAAAATTGTTTGAAAGTATATTTTTCATTACATAATATGATATCAATAGGATATTGGTTATATAGCTTTATCTGTATACTAGAATTAAAAATACTCTTTAGTGACAATCTTTTAAACGAATACGTAACACATAAAGTTAAGTTCATACAAACTCCACGATATTGACTTTACTAAAACTGAATCACTTTAGGTAATAAAAAAGATATTTTCCGTAATATCACGAAAAATATTGTCCTACGACAGTTGTTCTGTAATTAAAATGTAATATAAACAATAGTAAATATGTTTCAATATAATCAAATTGATGTAATACAAATAGTAGTAACACTATATATATTTGATATTATTAAGTAAATTGCTATAACCTATATCTCTATGCTATTATGAATTTATGTACTATGATAACCTTACCATAATTGAAATGTGGTTTAACTGATTAAAAGTATGTTTCGATACGATTGAAACAATATATTATAAGTAATAGTATAATTACATATATTATTAGTAATTAATAACTTAACTTAACTTATATAATAAAACTATATATTATTATATAAGAAAAATGATAATATACTTCATATATATATATACACATATATACATATAATTGTTTTAGATAAAACTCTAATGCTATTATAAAATCTAAATTTGGGTTTTGTGTATATATAGGATCTCTTAGTGGTCAGACTATTGATAGCTTGAGTCTTCCATAGTGAGCGTTTAAATAAGTAAGTGAGATTAATGCTTTACAGTATTTTGGGATATTATTTTAGAATATCTGGGGACTTTGGTACGTATTGGCTTGTGATTATAGTTAGTTGTTTGTGCGTATGCGGCGCTTGTTGTTAGGTTTCAATTTACTGTGATAGGAGCTGAGCTCCATGACATAGTTATTCTATGAATATTATTATGCTTGAATTGTTTGAGCCTAGTTGATGACTCTAAAAATGAACTAACTCAAACTTGGCTTAACATTAACCTGATATGTATTACAACCCACTAAAGGTAATGGTTAGGATTCTCGAGCTAAGTACGTACTCCCTTTGATGAGAATAGTTGAAATGGTCCTTTCGTTTCCCTTAGTTGAACTAAGTGATAGGAGAGGAGGTCACAGTAAGGTTGGGGGCCGTTGTTCGAAGGTAGTTACAGGAGGAGTGTGTTCTCTATTGCACAAGCCTCGGTTTGGTCTAGATTCGCAAAGTACGCAATGTTAGTCTCTTCAAGCTGGATTAGAGTAGGTAAAATTTCTCTGTTCTCATGACGGACCGGATAATGTTGTGTGATGACATTTGCTTGTACATGCATTGCATCTAACCAAATAGGTTAAAAACCATACTTGTGATGTGTTCAGTGCATACTTCTGTCTTTGCCCCACTTATTGAGCAAGTTATCGCTCATTCCCCTATAGTTTGTGTTATAGGATTCAAATGGATTATAAGTGCCTAACTAACACTAGAACACTAACAAATTGGAACGAGAAGTTGGTTATTGCCCTTACTATTAACTTTTTTTCTTTTAAGGAAAACTAAATAAGACTCCTCAAAGGGCTCGGTAGTTTTCAATATTTTGGTTTGTATGTGAAATGATAGGTACATGTGGGATTTATTACTACTCTTTTATAAGGTCAAATTACAAGTTTATTTTAAACAAATTATTGCAAGGGATTACTCCATAGGTTTATATAAAAAATGTATTAAATTGGATGCTTCAAAGGGGTAGAGTCGAGTACATTTGGTGTGAATTAGGTTTAGGATAGCAACTGTAAGGATAGTTTTTATCTTATGATGGTTGATACGACAAGACTGTTGTGACTTCACCTTTTCGAGGTATATCAGTAATCACTAGCTTTATCATTTCTTACTCTTTATATTGATTGTGGATGAATTAACTTAGGGTAAGAGGGGATGAGTTGGGCTTAAATGGGCCGGATAAAAGCCTTGGAGTTAGTTAGGTTACTCTAGCTTCTTACTCTTCGATACCTGTAAAAAGCTTACTAGTCGTATGATCATGGGGCCTTCCGACACTCAAGTAAATAAGGAGGACAAAGAGAGAAATGGAGTGGTCAAGTATTGAAGCCTTTACGGGAGGTGCTAACCCGGTGTGTGTATCTGGTTTGATCCTTTACCTAATGGCCTCTTATACCTTTTATAGTGTAAGAGGGGTATGACTACTTGGACATGTTGAGGCTTAAGGTTTACTTGTACTGATTATTGGCAGGTAACATGTATCGCAGAGTTGACGAGGCAGCTCTAAAGGGTAATTAGCTACTATCATATTAATAGCCACGTCTGTGATATAGGAACCTAACATTCTTAAGGGTTGTCGGATGTGCTGTCCATACTCTAGCGGCTAGAAGGGTATGTTAGAGGCCATTTTAGGGAGATCTTCAAGTGGGAAGTGCTACTTTCATATGTTTTTTACTGGGCTTAGTGGCTCTAGGACTAGTACTACATGATATCATAGTGGTTTTAGTATCTAATAGAGAGTATTGGTAGTGGTGATTATGTATATCCTCGATGGTGATGGATGGGGTTTGAAGGAGAGTGCATCTTGAGGTTTTTGACTACTACAAACTTAGCTGTGGTGGTGATTTGCATTGATTCATGGTAGATAGAGAGGGAACAAGTGGTTAGGTTAGGGTTTTGGTGGTGGCTTGTTGGTTGGAGATGGTAGAGGTTATGGTTATAAGAGATAGAAGTGGTGTTAGTGAGCTACTGGGGTAGGGATACTTGCACGAGTAGTATTTTAGGTTGAAATTGAGTTTAAATTTAGAAAGAAAGAGAACTGTGACCTAGAGAGAGAAGGAGATTAGGATGGTGTTTTGTGAGCTCGGGGATGACAACTAGATGTTGAGAATGAGTCTAGAATGCCCTATAAATACCAAAACCGAGGTTGAATAATACTAGAAACCTCCATTAATGAAGGATTTGGACATTATGAATTTCAAGCTCAGAGAAGTTTTGTGACTAATTTTGACCCTTGAAATGGATGAAGTTGAACGAGAAATGGGTATCAATTGGTAGTATCTTGAGCGTTCTTTGGATTTTCGTATTTAATTTGATAAAATTTGCCTAAGAAATAAGCTCAATTGGGTCAAAAGGGAAGGGATTGTGCCGTTTTAATTTTTTCCTCCATTACAGTAGTACTCGCGAGCTTTTGGAGGAGAAAATGGGGTGCATGGTCATGTATTGGGCATGTACCACGCGAGTGTTACAAAGATATTGGGCATGTAACATCGTGCCCCCCTTATCCTTTTGGTCAAATGATTTAGGGCCTTGGGCCTTGTTTTTAAACCCTACGGGCCAAGTTTAAGGCTTGGCTTGATCTTTCCTATCTTCTTCTTCTTCTTCTTTTTAAATAACAGACAAAGATAAATAATAAAAATAAAAATAAAAAAGTAGACCTAATTTCTAGTAAAAATATATACTAACTTCCTTTTTTCTAAATTTTCTAGTTTTTATTTGTATTTTCTAGATTTTTTATTTTATTTTTGTAGACTTTTCTAAATTTTCTATTTTTCTAAAATATTTTATTTTATTTTTTTGTGTTTTATCTTTCTAAATTAGGACCTTTTACCCTATTCTAAAAAAAAAAAAATCTGAAATTAAGGGGAGGTAGGGTGGTAGCAAAAAAGGGGCGTCTACAACTGCCCTTCTTTGTGGTAAAGTTTGAATAAAATTTTACCACAAAAACAAAAGAGACACTATTTTTGCCTCGAGATGGATTTGTCCTAAGAAACACTACAACTAGCTAGTTGTCCTAGGCTTGGTCCACTAGGAGTTTGGTGAACATTGAAAGATATGTCAAAAGAGAAAGAGGGCACTTTAAGGACTGATTGAGACATAAGAGTTGGTTTGTGAATGGTATAGTGCCCTATAAGTTAACTATAACTCTAAAGGAGATGTGAGATGGGACAACGCTCTATAAGCTAGCTAGAACTCTAATGATATGGTTTTAGATGGATGGTACAATATGTTTCTTTTAGAGAAAACAAAGTAGACCTTAAATGACAATCTTGGAATGATGGGCTTTAGCTTAAACACCGTTTTGGAATGATGGGTATAGTACAATCTTAGATTGATAAGCTTAGAAGCTCAGCACCATCTTAGATTGATGAATGGCATCATAGATTGATGGGATTGGAAGTTTATCACCATCTTGGATTGATGGGCTCTAACTTGAATGCCATCTTAGATTGATGGTTATTTTGTTAACCATATTGATAGTTATTGAAAAATCAATCAAGTTTCTTAAAAAGTTTCCTCAATTGTGCAATTTACTTAGAAGTGGTTGAATTGACTTCAAGGGTTGATTTAAGAAAGAGACTGAACTACTGGGGTTACCTGAACTGGCTGTTAGGGGCTAAGCCCCTTACCCCTAAATTGAGAAAGAGATTTTGGATTGGATACTAAGGACCAAGTCACTTTATTTGAACTTGGGTAAAACTCCTAAAACTAAAGAAAATGGTCACTAAGACTGACTAAGAAGAAGACAATTTACAAATGAAGGTAAAACTTATGTTGTGACAAAATGAAAAACTTGGCACTAAGGCCAAGTGGGAAGAAAATTGAGGTAGGACTCATGCTTGAAAATGACAAAACTCAGCATTAAGGCTAAACATAACCAAAGTTGGATAAAAAGACTAGTTTGGAAACAACTTTAAGAAAATTCGTCCTTTTCTCTTCTCTTCTTTTTCTTTTTGTCTTCTTCCTTTTTTTTTTTTCCTGAAAGTTTGTTAATTGGTATAAATTTTTATTTAAGAAGTAAGCATTATAACTAACCACCACCCCTCCCCCCCCCTTTTTTTAGGAATCATATGGGGCATCTTAGTGTCTCCTGACCTTGATGCTGAGCTTTCTAGTAAGGCTTTGTGATTTTAAGCATTCCTTTCCTAAGGAAAAGGTAACTCATGGTTTATTTAGTTGAAGGGGGCTTCCTTGTGAATTGGTCCATATTACATTTTTTACTACAATTTCGAAAATTATAGTTCAATTTCCAAGTGGCATGCCTTTATTAATCTATTAGGTCTTTTCGGTCCAACATTATGAAGTTAGGCTTTTGGTTAAAGGGTTTCAAAAACGACTAATGAGAAGGTTTATTTTGAAAGATTTATTTATACAACCTAGGTGTATAAGTCAAGAACCTTTAAGAAAAAACTAGAAGTGGCCTTGCCATAATTTCAAAAATAATTTTTATTAAATATAAATTGTCTTTTAAGATCAAAAGAGTTTTTATCAAGTGTTGGAGGTCTTGGAGGTGGGGATGCTTTGTGTGATTTAGCATAGGTGAGAAAATTTTTTTGTTTGTGATTTTAAAATGTGATTTAGAGTGGATATGGAGGTTATGGTGTTTTGGGGCTTAGAATGGATATATAGGGCTTATATTTTAAGGTTGGGTATGAGATTCAGGGCCTTGCGTTTTTTAGGGCTATTTAGGCTTTGATTCTTAGCCTTTTGATTTAGCATTGTTGTCCTACTGGGATGTGATTATCTTTTGGGACTTTTATGTTACACTTGGGCCTAATTTTCTGACCCCTTTTCTTCTTCTTCTTCTCTTTTTAATATTTTTTTGTTGCCCCATTCTTTCATTTTTTTTTACTTTTCTTTCTTTTCATTGGCACTAAGAGTGATCATTTCAATTACCGAGTTTATTTTTGTCTTTAGGATATTTAAGGCCCTAAATCCATAGATTCCTAATGTATGGGCATAGGTGAGGTATGTATAAGTTTGAGGTGTTTGAAAAGTGGTTGGCTCATCTTTATTTCAAAGAAAAATAACTTATCAGATATAAAAGTTTTTTTTTTAATTAACATTACTTAAGCAAGCACAAATGGAATTTATCCTTCTCCCCTAATCAATGAACCTAACGCCCAAATTGCCCCATTCTCTAAATTGGTCCAACGGGGTTAACAATGGATAGTCATGTTTGGGATTTGAAAATGAATGCCTAACTTCATTTTAATTTACGTATCACATTCAAAATGGACCTTCTTTAAGGACTGAGTCCAAAATACCCTCACCATTATGTCACTTAACTCTCAAAGTGTTTAAGGTTAGTGTATGGAGTGAAGTTTGCCTCTTTTCATTCTAAACTTTTTAAAAATAAGTTACTAATTCCTTAAGGAGGAATCTATGTTTATTTGTCTCTGAGTGGAGATTGACTTTGCCCCCTAGTTTTTTAATATATGGCCTAATGTGATACTTTTCATTTGATTTGAATTTAAGACTGAGGTTACATTTATCTTTGTGTTTTGACTTGGTTGGGTATGGTTTTCTCACTAAACCAGGGTTTTGGCTTAGTTCGGTTACCTTAATGGGCTAGGGTATGTGTTTGGTTCAGCTGCTTTGATGGGTTGTAGTTAGTTACCTGAATGGGCTGGGGGACTTTTGTTTAGGTAGGCTACTTGAATGGGCTAAGGGTTTTTTTTAGGTTTAATGTTTTAATGGTTTGAAGGGCTTGTGTTTGGCTTGGCTACCTTAATGGGCCAAGTGGTTTTGTTTAGGTTGGTTGCCTAAATGGGCTAAGTGGCTTTGTTTAGGTTAGACAACTTAATGACTCGAGGGACTCGTGTTTGAGTTGGCTACCTTGTATTTAGGTTGAGCCATAAGAATTTGCAACTATTTGCAACTTTTCTTTTCATTTTTTTTAATATGAGAGAGAAAGATAAAGTTTTATTTTACAGATATTGAGAAATCTAATTACAAATAAGGATGATGAATTTTGGGTTTCTATTTACAAGTCAATGGATTTTATTTACGTTTCTCTAAGTGAGGGAACAATGGTTAGATGAGTGTTTTTTGGAGGATTATTTACAAAGAAGGGAATATTAAAGAGTGAAGAATGATGAACTAAAGAGAACTTTTATTATTTTAAAAGATTTGAGTATAGAAAATAAAGGAAGAGAGCTTAACATTTATACTCGATTTTTATTTAATGAAACTTGGCATTTATTCTAGGCCTCCTAACTATGAACTAGAAAAACCTTAAACTAAGTCTTGCAAATGAGCGCTAAGGTTTTCCAGCATTTCATGGGTTTCCCCAATGACTTGTCCAAGAAGGGCTTTTAAGGCTATATTGTGAGCTTCAAAGCATTTGAGCTTTTCCTATAAATAAGCAATTTCAACTTCTAGCGGTTTCTTGCGAATCCTAGGGAGGTCCTGTATCCTATTAGTTCTTTGATTTTTTTGCTTAGTTATCTGCCATTATCTATAGGCTTAAATAATTCATGGGTAAGAATTACTTATTCTTGAAACAAAATAATGGATGTAAAAGCATATGGATGATAGGACTATTTAGGTTAATGCATTATTCCTTAAGTTATAACCCTATTATTCAATTCTGTGTATATGAAAGAGTAAGTACAAAAATTGATCACAAAACAATAGTGGGCTTGCAACTTCTAAGAGTAGTATATTAACTCAAGTTTTAAGGGGAGTATATGCAATTAGGGTGGGTTCTAAAAGTTATTAAACTCTGTGACCTCACATGTTTTTGAAAAAAATAATTCCTTGGTCACATCAAAGTTTAAGTAGGGAAGCCTAATCTACAGTGAGTGGTGGTTATCCCACAAGGTAGATGCAAGGTAGATATGGTTAGACCTAAGCCATCCAAAGACAGTAGGACGGGAGCCATTGTGTAAGTTTCAGGTATTATGGGATACAACAATTAAAACAAAGTATATACATGAAATAAATTATAACAATAAATAAATAAATAACATAGGTATTTTGAAAGGAAAATTTTATTTCGAACAGTTTCTAAGTGGCTAGCCCCTTAACTTGCCTAGTGGAGTTGCTAAGTTATCAAGCTTGATTTATTCCCGATTTTTATTATTTTCCTTAACTCAATTAGTATTAAATTCTAACGCATTTAATACTAACCCTTGATTGAGAGTTAAGAAAAACATGGCTTTTTATTCTTTAAAACTTAGAGTCATCACCTGATTAAAGTCGGGAAAAGAATGGGTTAGGTTAAATTAATTGGGTGAACCAATTTAACTTAGCTACTAGTCTACTAAGAAAATCAATGGGTTTTGAAAAACTAAAGATTAAGTTTAAAGGCTAATCTTTTAAACCCTTATGGGTACTACTACTAATTTTTTGAATTTAGATTTACTTTTTAGAATACCCCATAAGGAACAAAATTTAATCAATAGTAAATATATTTGATTTTATTTTTACCAAGTTGAATATTTTAAGCTAGAGAATGGAAAACTAAGTTTCTTTACATTGTACGTCGCTCCAGAGGTGCGTACATATCTACTAGTATCAATTAGACGTTTGTAGTTCATTTGGAAAATGTTAGCAGGTTGGTTTATTTCAAATTTGGAAAATGGCCAAGTTTACGTCTCTTAACCATTTCATTTTACTTGGAAAAAATTATAAGGAAGAGTCCTAAGTTGGTGTTGTTTATTTTTGGAAAATTTTAAGAATTGATTTTATTTTATTTATTCTAAGAAATAGATTTTTTTTCTAAGTGATAAAACTCATTTATTTATTAATTTAGTTATTTTTCTTTTATTTATTATTTTTATTATTAGTATCTAATTTTATTTTATTTTTATTTTGAATAAGACTAGTCCTTTTCCTTCTTTTTTTCCTTTTTTTTTTTTTTGCAATTACAAGCTCCTATTACAAAGAAAAAAAAAATACAACTCAAAACACAAAAAAGGAGTTGGACCAAAGATGTAACAAGGGTAAAGGTCGGTTAGGTTGGTTGTGGATTCGAATCAACAAGAGTGGAGCTATGGCAACTGGAAGGGTGCTTCAGAAGCTGTTTCAAGGAGATCTTTAAGTAGGGAATGCTACTTTCATTTTTTTCTATTGGGCTTAGTGGGTCTAGGAGTGGTGCCACACAATATCGTAGTGGTTTTGGTAGCTGATGAAGAGTGGTAGTAGTGTTGATTATGTGTATCCTCGGTGGTAATGGATGGGGTTTGAAGGAGAGTGCATCTTGAGGTTTTTGACCACCATGAACATAGCTATGGTTATCATTTGCATTGATTCATGGTAGAGAGAAAGGGAACAAGTAGTTGGGTTAGAGTTTTGGTGGTGGCTTATTGGTTGGAGATTGTAGAAGTCGTGGTTACGAGAGATAGAAGTGGCATTGGAGAGCTACTGGAGTGGGGATACTTGCACGAGTAGTATTCTAGATTGAAGTCATCTAGAACTAAGTGTAAATTTAGAGAGAGAGAGAGCTACAACCTAGAGAGAGAAGGAGATTAGGACAGTGTTTTTCAAGCTCGAGGATGAGAGCTTGATTTGGCGACAAGTCTAGAGTGCTCTATAAATACTAAACCGAGGTCAAATAATACTGGAAACCTCCATTAATAGAGGATTTGAACATTACGGATTTCAAGCTTAGAGTAATTTTGTGGCTAATTTTGACCCTTGAATTAGATGAATGTAGATGAGAAATGGGTATCGATTGGTAGTGTCTTGAGCATTCTTTAGATTCCTATATTTAGTTTGATAAAATTTGCCTAGGAAATCAACTCAATTGGGTCAAAAGAGAGGGGATTGTGCTATTTTAATTTTTTCCTCCATTATAGTAATACTTACGAGCTTCTAGAGGAGAAAATGGGGCATATGGTCACATATTGGGCATGCGCCATGCGCCCCCACGTGTGAGTGCATGGAACATGTGTGTTGCAATTGTATACCCCCATTATCCTTTTGATCAAATGGTTTAGGGCCTTGGGCCTTATTTCTAAACTCTACGGACCAGGTTTAAGGTATGGTCTAATCTTTCCTTTCTTCTTCTTCTTCTTCTTCTTCTTTTCATTTTTAATAATAGGCAAATATGAATAAATAAAAATAAAAATAAAAACATTAGACCTAGTTTTGAGTAAAAATACATACTAACTTCCTTTTTTCTAAATTTTCAAGCTTTTTTATATTTTCTAGATTTTTCTATATTTTAGACTTTTCTAAATTTTCTATTTTTTGTATTTTTTTTCTAAATTTTATATATTTTTATTTTTGTGTAATTTTTTTCCCTACATGAGGACCCTTTACCCTTTTTTTTTTATAAAAAAAAATCTAAAATTACAAGAGAGGAGGGGGGGGGGGTTTGCAAAAATAGGGTATCTACAACAATTAAAGCACTCGAGGTATGCTTATAGGGTTTTGTTTGGTTGTTGCTTCACATTATAAAGTATTGACGAGTCTCTTCTCGATACCTTCGAGCTTAGAAAGTGTTATTGGAATTTGCTTACCAAGTCATCAAATGATGTGACAAAGCTATCAAGTAGGGTGTTGAACCAAAGTAAGGTTACTTTTGCTAATGTTTTAGGGAAGGCCTTGCCTATTATCGCATTGAAGAAGTTGTGTAAGCTCATCTTTGTTTAGAAGTAGATGAGGTGGTTGTTTGGTTTGGTGGTTTTGTCATACAAGTTAAGGTGCTATAGTCTTGCTTTGCAAGCATTGTTTCCTTTAGGATTGAGAAGATGAAAGGGCTCTTAATTATTGCGGAGCATAATGCACAGGCAGATGTGTTCGTCTATTTCATCGATGTTTATCTCTTTCAAGGCTTTCAATGACTATTTTAGGGACAGGTTGTCTATCAGTTTACTCATCCTTGTGTACTTCTTACATATGTATTTTACTAAGGTTACGATTTAGCTACTTACACAAATCCTTATGTATCTACTGGTCACGCTAAGTCTAGTCGTGTAAATTTACCAAATGTGTAGCTTGTAAGTCGCGATGTGGGTTTAGTTCTGAGGAAGAGTTGACATTTACCTCCTTGTTAG
The DNA here is from genome assembly GCA_024138005.1 of Lumnitzera racemosa. Taxonomy (NCBI): domain Eukaryota; kingdom Viridiplantae; phylum Streptophyta; class Magnoliopsida; order Myrtales; family Combretaceae; genus Lumnitzera; species Lumnitzera racemosa. Next base: position 37,729,253 of record JAMXBC010000012.1, on the reverse strand, counting down.
GGCATTTTTTAGATGCATTTTTTAGCATCACATCTCTACGTAGGGCTACATTAGACTCTTGGGTTCTTTTACATTCTTCAAGCATTCGTTGGATAAGGAGTCTAAGCACTTAGATTTCAAGATTTTGATTGTCCTATTATAGAGGCATTTCTATATGTAGTGGTGGAGGCGTTTCCGTATACCATAGTAAGGGTGTTCCATCACCAGTCTGTGGCTATTATGTATTGGCATTGCTCAAATTTGATGCATAGGAGTTGTTGTTTTTACCTTTAGCCATTCTGTGTATGGTGGCTTGTAATGATGGGTACTGAAATGTTTATTATGGATGAATCAACTAACGGCAAGAGGGGATGAGTTAGGATCAAATGAGCTAGATAAAAGCCTTGGAATCGGTTAGGTTACTTTGGGTCCTTACTCCTTGATACCTATAAAAAGCCCCTTAAGGATATGACCACGGGGGCCCTTCCATGCTCAAGCTAGTAAGGACAATAAAGAGAGAAATGGAGTGGTCGAGCATTGAAGCCTTTATAAGAGGTACTCACTGGGTATGTATATATGTATGAGAGAAGGTTTGATCCTTTACATGATGGCCTCCTACACCTTTTATAGTGTAAGAGGGGTATGGTTACCTAGACAGGTTCAGGGTTCGCTTGTACCGATCGTTAGTAGGCGACAGGTATCATAGAGCTAACAAGATGTCTTTGAAGGGTGGTTAGCCATGACCATGCTTGCAGCTATGTTTGTGATCTAGGACCTTAGCATTCTTAAGGGTTGTCGGGTGTGCAGTTTGTACTACGGATGTCAAATGGTAATAAATGAATTGCAACTATGTGTCGACACTAAAGACTAAAGAGGAGTGAAGATGTTGGGAGGTTACCAACGCTCAATTGAGGATGACCTGGGCCTTAGGATCTTATAGGAATGTCTTTGCTTAGGCTTGTAGGATGTCCTTGCCTTCTATACTTGAGCCAGGTTAGCATGGCATAATAAGTTTGGCGTTCGAGGGCGAGCTCACTTAGATAGGTTGTTAATGTTGAAGATAATAGAAGAGTAAGGGCATTGGGAGGCTTACAATCACTCAATTGAGGATGAACTAAGTCTTGAGAGCTTACAAGAATGTTTACACTTGCTATGCTTGAGGTGGGTGATCATGGCATAGTAAGCTTTATGCTCAAAGGTGAGCTTACTCGGATGAGTCTTTAGGGTGATTGCAATGGGGGCATTCGAGCAGGTAGTGATACTTGAAGGAGAAGGAGTGCTTACCTATATGTTAATTGATGGACTTTAAGGGCCAGCCTATAAGTTAAGCCTTAGGCTAGGCGAAAATTAAGTGTCAACACCTTATGTTTTCCATTAAACACAAAATGATAGTGTTTTCATTTGAATTTAGTTGGTAGAGATTCTTTACCTTGGGCCTTATAATTGAGCTTATATCTAAAAGAAAAAACACCATTTGTGGGTTCTTGGGAGATTGTCTAATGTTACCACTATGATATTTAAATTAGTAATAATGATATTTAGAGAGAAAGGAAGAGGGCCTATGCTTGTGTACATACATTGTCTTACCTAAGGGATTTGATCCCTATCTATAGGTTTCAAGGAGGGCATCTAGTTAGATTTGTATCTTGCTTAATTAAGTAAGTATATCTCTTAAACAGACACAACCTTAGATTCTTGGAGGTGATGTGGCACCTCAGTTACTCCCACAGAATATAAATGCCACTATGTTACTTAATGTCTAACCTTCGAGCTTTCTGGATCGACTATCGATGACCAAAACTTCCTATAGCATAGATGCCATTGGCTAAACCCATAGGTTAGAGGCCTAGGTTAAGATCTGACCTATGGTAGGTCTATTGGGTAAGTAAGCTTGGTGATGTATTAGACAAGTCCTCCAAAGCTAGGATATAGATTGGGATAGACCAGCTATGGAATGAGGTAAGTTGACCTACAGTTCTTAAAGGCCAAAATGGGTCTTAGAGTACATGGTTCAAAATTTCCCATCAATACTTACTCACCCTCTTGGTCTCATTATCGAGGTATCGGCAAGGATATTAGAAATAAGGATTGGTTGACAAGTAATTTTTAGGCTTATCATCACCATGCTTTTAGCGTTAGCTGGATTCTTAACATTTGCTGTAGAGTAGCTTGCATGATATGAGCATGGTTGATATAGACTCATGGATGAACATACGAACCTAATATTACGGGTAACCAAAGGGGTAGGTCTAAGCCGCAAGAAGGCTTAAAATGTAATGATAGTTAAGGGTGAGCAAGGGTTCCCATGCACCGATGGTGGATATGATGCACCAACGCCTTACACGAGCTCAGGTCACACTTGATATGACGCATAAGTATGGTTGAAGGTCATTTTCCACTAGTTTATGCTTGAATGAGATAGATAAGAGTGGCGCAAGAGTAAGCAAGAGGACACTTAGCTCAAGAGAGGGTAAAAATTTCAGTGTATTCTTTTATATATTTTGTTGTAGCTATTACATTACGTGATTATTTATAGTACCCTATTAAGGTAAGTTTTACATTACATAAAATTACAGAAATAGATTCTTATTTGCTAAAAAGAAGGAAAATAATTTACAAGGAAAATATGAAATTAGTTACAGCGAACGTCTTCTATTAGAAAGGACAGTGGGTTGTTAGAAAGGACAATGTGCTTACATTTTACTTTACAATTCTGATAATATTGTGAGCCGAGCATGGGTAGGCCTTTGTTTAGGTATGTCTGGCATCAGAAGTTTGGCACCTTGACTGTTGGGGCTAGACTAGGGTTGGCTTAGGGATGGCTCACAATAGGGTTGGCTTCGGATGGTCGACTCCTGATAGTTATTAGCTTGACCTAGGTACCGTGGAGATTGCTGTATTTGGATTTGGCACTTGGACTAGTGCTTAGTGGAGGGTTTGGCTTAGGATGTTAGTTGGTTACCTTAGCAACACCTTGGATAGCATGAAAAGCGAAGTAGCTTGGTAGATTGGATTGGGGTAAGTACTACTCCTCGGCACTTAACTCACCTTAAACAGGTCGGCGAACCACTTAAGAGAGCCCTTAAGCTTAGGAGCCTAGAATTGGTCCTTGATCCCTATCATCCCCTTTGGGTTGTTTGAGATTTGGGATCAAATTTGGCTTAGCTCCAAGTTGCTTGTTCTCGGGAGTGTAAGGTTGGAGGTTGACAATGTTGAAGGAGTTTGAGACTTTATATCCTTCAGGTAACTTAATCCTATAGGCATTAGGGTTAATCTTTTCAAGCACTTTGAAAGGTTCGTTGACCTTAGGAGATAAGTTGCTCTTCCTCAAGTTTTGGAATTGCTCCTTGATAAGGTGTATCTAGACTAAATCGCCTGATTGAAATTCCCTTCGCCTTCATCCTCGATTTCACTTCTTAAGATTAATATTAGCTCAACCCAGTTGCTCTATAAGCTTTTGGTGCATGGCTTTGATGGCCTCAACTCTCTTGATGGCTGGTTGGTCATCATTAAGCATTAGTTGGGGCACTTGTTCCAATGGTAGCTTGGGGTTGAACCAATAGGTGACCTAGAATAGAGACATGCTTATTCCACTATGGGCAGTCCTCTTATAAGTGAACTCAATGATTGGTAGCACAGATCCCAATCAGCCGTGTTTCATCTGACAGCAACCCGCAGTAAGGCTCCTATGGTCCTATTGACAACTTTGGTTTGTCTATCAGTTTGTTGGTGATAGGAAGTATTGTATAGTAGCTTGGTTCCCACTCGCCTCCACAACATCCTCCAAAAGTGGCTCATGAACTTAGAGTCTCAGTTTGAAACAATGGTCTTAGGAATTTCATGCAACTTGATTACTTCTTGCAAGAAAAGAAAAGAGATAGCTGAAGCGTCGTTAGTTTTAGAACAAGGCATGAAATGTGCCATCTTGCTAAATCAATTTACAACCACAATGATGGAGTCCTTCCCTTGAGACATCTTCGGTAATCCTAACATGAAGTCTATACTTAGCTTAGACCATGGTTTGGTTGGGATCGGTAAGGGTTAAAAGTGTCCTTGCTTAGCTTGACTCTTTGCTTTTTGACTGGTCGCACACTTTTCCAACATGGATTGGACATCTCTCTTCATCCTTAGCCAAAAGAATCTGGAGGATAATACCTCATAAGTTTGGCATTCGCCAAAGTGTCCTATCATTCCCCCTCCATGTGCCTTATACACTAGTGGTTCCCGCGTGGAACAGATCGGGATACATAGCCTCCTTTTCCTGAATAAGTATCCATCCTCCTTGTAATAGTCGTCCGTCATCTAGCTTCCGTCCTTCCTCACAATAGATGTAGATAGGACCAAAGTGTGGGTCCTCAACGTATAAATTCTTGATGGTTGAAAAACTAAGTAGCTTCGTCTGTAGTTTGGTCAAGAGGGTATGTCGTCTCAATAAGGTGTTAGTCACTACATTGTTCTTTCCATTCTTGTATTTTACGACATAAGAAAATCCCTCCATGGACTCTATCTACTTGGCTTGTCTCTTGGACAACTTCGGTTGGCTCTTTAGATATCTTAAGGATTCATGATTGGTGTATATCACAAATTCCTTGAACAACAGATAGTGTTGCCATATTGTTAAGGCTAGGATTATAGAGTAAAACTCTTTATTATAGATGGAATAGTTGAGTGTAGCTCTTTAAAGTTTTTCATTAAAGTAAGCAATAGGTAGGCTTTCTTGCATCATCATAGCACTTGTGCCTAGTTTAGACGCATTACACTTCACTTCAAATACCTTATCAAAACTCGGTAGAGCTAAGATAAGGACTGTAGTTAGCTTCTCCTTCACATCCTTAAAACCTCTCCTCTCTTTCTTACCTTATTTGAATTCAACATTCTTCTTTGAGAGTGTAGTAAGTAGGGCTACAATTGCACTGAAGTTCTTGATGAATTGGTGATAGAACAAAGCCAGGCCGTGGAAACTTCTCACGTTGGCAGAATAGGTCAACTTAAGCCATTTTATGATCACTCTTATCTTCTCTTCAGCAACTCAGAGACCACCAACACTCATAACAAAACCCAAGAAGATTACCTTGGAATGACAAAAGTTGTACTTCTTCAAGTTGGAATAGAGCTGTTCAATTCGAAGTTTTGTAAGTACTTATTAGAGATGCTCTTGGTAAGTCTCTAGGTTAGAACTGTACAGTAGAATGTTGTCAAAATTAACTATGACAAACCTTCCCAGTAATTCTTAGAGCATATGATTCATAAGTTGCATGAATGTGCTCGGTACATTGGACATTCCAAATGGCATTACAAGCCATTCATATAAACCATTTCGTGTCTTGAATGCGGTCTTCCACTCATCACCTTCATGCATTTGAATCTGATAGTACCCAGCTTCAAGGTCAACCTTAGAGAATACCCTTGCTTTACTTAATTTGTCTAGTATGTCATCAAGCTTAGGTATGGGATGCCTATACTTGATGGTGATTCGATTGCTCACTTGGCTATCTACTCATATCCTATAAGGCCTATCTTTCTTCGACATTAATAAGGTCGGTACAGCGTACGGGCTTAGGAACTCATGTACATACCTTTTCTTCATCAACTCATCTACTTGCCTTTGTAGTTTAGAGGTCTATTTAGGATTCAGCTTGTAGACAGACTTGTTTAGTAGCTCAGCTCCTAACTATAGGTCGATTGCATGCTTGATGCCACGGTTTGGGGGCAGACTGTTTGGCAGCTCTTTTGGAAACAAGTCAGAAAATTCCTCCAAGAAGGTTTTTACCTTGGTTGGTAGCTTTTCCTCCCCAGGTCTCATCTCCAAAAGCTTCTTAACAAGCAGATAAGTCGATCCCTCCAACTCCATTTCTTTTTTCAATTCAACCCGAGTCAATACCAAAGCCTCCTTCTTTAAGATTCGGTTAAGCTCAAATTGCATGACTTTTACCTATTCAGTAGTTATGGGACTCAATTTCAACCTTCTCCCTTTATACTCCACTGAACATGTATTCCTCCTACCATCATATTAACTGTTCGGTCAAACATCTATGGTTGTCTAAGTAAAAGGTGGGAAGTACTCATGGGAAGTACATCACAAAGCACTTTATCTTGATACTTGCTGATATATATCGGCACAGACACTTGTTTGTTCACTTGTAGGGATCCCTTATCATTGAGCCAATGAAGCTTGTAAGGTTTTAGGTGGGGCATGGTCGGCAATTTCAACTATTAGACCATAAATGCAGAGGCTGCATTGGTATAGCTCTTACTGTTAATGATCAGTGTGCATAGTGATTTGTTTACCTTGCACCCAATATGGAAGAGATTTTCTCTCTGCTCATCTTCAAGCACAAGACTGATACTCATTGTTCTCCTCAACACTAGAGTAGTTGGCATGAAGTTCCCTTCCTCACTATAGATGACTTCATGATTAGACAGCTCATTCTATCCGTCTTCTTTCAGCTCCTCTACTTCTTCATCAGTACTATCAACCTCAATAGTTGACACCTCAGCTCGGATCACCATTGTTAACCTGTTCGAGCACTGAGTGGACATGTGTCAATATCTTTGGTATTTGAAACACTTGATTACACTCGTCTTCTTCCCTAAACTTTGGCCCTTCTCAAACTTTCTCGAGGGTTCCCTCTCCTCGACTCGGGTAGTTGGAATGGATCGAGTCTCAACAATCTTACTGGGTTCTAATTGCGTTGGTGGGCTTGGAATACTTCGGTTACTTCCTAGTTGGCTAATAAGGGGCTAGAACCTTCCTATTTGGTGCCTTTCTATCCTCTAAGTAGCTCGGATCGTGTCATTAAGCATCCCAACATCTAGGGTTTCCAAGATATCCTTAATCTCATACTTCAATCTGCTAATGAATCAAGATACAGTTCGGCCTTTGGGCTTTATGACTTTGCATTGGATCATTGGCGTTTGGAATTACTTAATGTAAGTGTTCATACTCGATCCTCCTTGTCTCAGTTCTTGTAGTCTCTTGAAGGCATCCTATAGATAATAGCTCGGCACAAACCTTCTCTATATAACTCTTCATATCATCTTAACTCCTAATCTCTCTTTTTCCTTCCCTTCTTTTGGTGGTTTACAAGTTCTTCCACTACAATGTAGCATAACTAGCGAACTATAACACAACAAGTCTAACTTTTGCATTATTGGGTACTTTGTAGCATTCAAATTCCTTTTCAATCTTATCTACTCAATCTAGGTAATCCTCGGCATCATTACTTCTAGAGAAACTTGGAATACATATCCTTAATCCTTCAACTCTAGGGGTTCGTGCATTTCTTTCCTTAGACTCATAGTACTCGTCATCCCCTTCTACTTCTTCTTCGATCTCTTCAAGTGTTAGCCTTCATTTAGCATCCCTACCAATTCCTTCAGCTCGAAATGGGTGATCTAAGGAATTAACTCGGCCAAACTGACCATTGCCTCACTATTGCTATCTATGCTCTCTAGTAGGGCTATTTCTAACTCGTCTGTCTTTTTGTATAACAGTCACCAAACTAGTTATCAAATTGGTAAGCCTATCTAATTGATCATCCACTGATTGAGGCGTGAAGCTTCCTTCTTGCCCTTGGCCATGTCGAGTACCACTTTTTTGGTTTCCTAAAGTTCCTTGAATACTTAAGTTTGACATTGATGGTTACTTCACAACAATAATCAAACGAACAGTCAACTATACTCTATTTTGTGTATCGAAAATTGGGGAAAAACAGAATACAAAACACTACTCAGCTACCAAGCTCTAATGTGATCAATAAAACCTTTGTTACATGAGAGCAGTGACAAACTATCAAAAGAACATAGTAGTAGAATCTAGCTTCGAACGTAGCTAATATTTGTTACCAAGATGATACGAACTTGTAGATGAACACACGAACCTAAGATCACGCGTAAGCAAGGGGTAGGTCTAAGCTATAAGAGGGCTTGAAAAGTAAATGATAATCAAGAGTAAGTAGGGGTTCCCATGCATCGACAATGGATAAGACATACAAATGCCTCACACGAGCTCAGGTCACACTTCATATGACACATAAGTATGGCTGGAGGTCATTCGCCACTAGTACACTCCCAAATGGGTTAGATAAGAGTAGCTCAAGAGTAAGCAAAAGGACCCTTAGCTTAAGAGAGGGTAAAAAGTCCAATGTATTCTTTTGTATATTCTATTGCGGCTATTACATTATGTGATTATTTATAGTATCCTATTTGGATAAGTTCTACGTTATAGAAAATTACAAAAGTAGATCTCTATTTGCTAAAAAGAAGGAAAATAATTTATAGAGAAAATACGAAATCGAGCACAATGAATGTCCCTTATAAAAAAGGACAGTATGGTTATCAAGAAGGATAACATGCGCACGTTTTACTTTATGGTTCTAATAGTATTGTGAGTTGAGTAAGGGTAGGCCTCTATTCAGGTATGTTTGGCGTCAAAAGTTTAGCGCCCTTACTGTTGGGGCTAGACTAAGGTTAGCACAGGGATGGCATACAATAGGGTCAGCCTTGGATGGTTGGCTCTTGACAGTTATCAGCTTAGCCTCAGCATCATGGAGATTGTTGTATTCAGATTTGGCGCTTGGAATAGTGATTAGTGGAGGTTTTAGTTTAGCATGTTGGTTGATTACCTCAAGAACACCTTGGATAGTATCAATCCCTATTTCAATTTTCTTAATTTAACTTATATTAAGCCCAACTTGCTTAATATAAATTACTTGACATTAAACTAAGGAAATTCTTTTCTTAAAAAAATTAAAAAAATTGGAGTTGCTAATCGGTTCAATTTGTAAAAAAAATAAAATTAAGGTTTTTAGGTGGGAAAATCTTAATTTGACAACTAGTTTGTGTATGTTCTAAAAAGGTTGATTTTTAGAAAATTAAATTAGAAAACTCGGGTTCAGAGGCTAACCTATTAAGATTAAGTCACCATATGAAAAATTAAAAGAAATTGATGGGCTTTTTGTCATTTTTCTAAAAAATATTAAAAATACACCTAAATGAGTAAAAATAACTAAAAATGATTTTATTATTATTATTATTTTTTATAACAAATTTCCAAAAAAGGGTAAATTTTTTTTTTTATTTTTTATGCAATTGCCCTAAAGGTGCTTGTGTACCTACTAATTGGGATCAAACCGGCTGTAATTCTCTTTTTTTTTTATAAAATATTTAATGGGTAGGTTATTTTTATTTAAAAAAAAAACAAGCTAGGTTTAGGTTTTTATCAATTTATCATTTGAAGAAAAACCCTAAAAAAAAAATCTAATTTTCTTAAATTAAACAAAAACCCTAACTAACTATCCTTTTTTAAAAAAAAAACTCATTTTTGATTTTTTTATTTTTCCAAAAAACCCCTATGTGTTAAAAATATATTATTTATTAAAATATGATTTTTTTGAAGAAAAACCTAATTTAACTAAAACAAATTACAAAATAAACAATAATAAGAAAAGCCTGCACTTAAATAAAAAATTAATTAATAATAAAAAATAAATAACCAATGAAGCAAATTAATAAAAAATTGCTAAAAAAAAATATTGGAAATTTACTTAGTCTCGGATCGTCTGCGTTGGGTAGTGCTTTGGGTATACTTAGGTGATACTGTAGATAAGCATAGGCGGTGACTCTAGTAAGCGTGGGCGAATGCTTGGACAAGTATGAATGTGCGCTTGGGCATGTGGATAGGTGAATGTTTGGGCTTGCGGATGAGTGATAGCACAAGCGACGTAGGCAACAACAAGAGTGAGCATGCAGGCGAGACTTAAGGCAACAGTGGGCGTGCAGAGGGCAAGCGTACGGGTGAGCAGATGGGAGTGTGCGATGGGCAACAAAGGGTGTGTGTGTTGGGTGACAATGGCGTATGCGTGGGTTATGAGCTCGGGCAATAATGGTGGTGTACTAGGGATGCATAAGGGTGACAGTGGCTTAGACGATGGGCGACAATGGCGTATACACGGACTCGGGTGATAGTAGTAGTACTGTGGGTGATGTATGCGGTGTAGTGGTCTTATGGTAGCGCGTGTGGCGTGGCTTTATCATGTAGGGCGTGTAGAGTTACGTGGGGTATGTATGATTAAAAAAAAAAAAACTGTCCTTGATTCCTTCACCAACATGTTATTTCTAAGTTCAAAGTTGAATCTTTCATATTGAAGATATGATTGCGATTCTTAACAGATTTACCCTAGTGTCTAGAAACCCTAGTTAGCTCAGGCTTTTTCTTTTCAAGCCTAATTCGATCTCATTAAATATGGCCCAATAACTTAATAAATCTCGATTTTAATCCCCTAAATTAGATAAAGACTTATTTTATATTGGTTTGGTCCGAAATTAATTAATTAAGCCCCTATCGTCACTTGATCCAATAACTCAACTTAACTCAACTTGATACGACTTAACTTATGACTTAACCTGTTATGACTTAACTTAATTTTTTTTTATTTTCTCATTTTCATTCATTCATTCATTTTTTAAAATTATTTATTTATTATTTTTCTATTTATTTACTAACCTAGCTCAATTAAAAAAATTGACAAAAATGAGGTGCTTACAGGTAGTATAGAAAACGAAGTAGCTTGACAAATTGAACTGGAGTAATCATTATTTTTTAGTGTTTAACTCACTTCAGACAGCTCGATGAACCACTTAATAGAACCTTCGAACTCGGAAGCGTATAATCAATTCTGAATCTCTATTAATGATGAGTTCCTATAGATTTGTATGTTAACTCGAGTACCGTAGTAGGTGGACATATACTGTCCACTTCATGTTACGATCTTCTACATTTGGCTGGGCTAAGGTTAATACTTAGCTTTAGACTCGAGGTTTCTACCCAAGCTTTCCTGGCCTTATATGTGGCAATAGTTCTAAGATCCTGTGTTAGTTTAGTTCCGAGCCATATGTGCCTAAGATGATTCTTTTGAATTCCAATTCTTAGAATTGATTTTTTTTGTGCATTCATTGCATGGGACAAGTGTTAGGTCGTAGTTGGTCAAGCTTCGTGCCTATCCTTTTACGTATGAGGAATTATGACCACTTGATTTGAAAGTGGGGTACGTAGCATGATCCTTAAGTCAAGCATGTCTTGTCCCCCTGAATGTCCCATAACCGTTAGAGGCTCAAATCCCTAGGCTACACTTATAAAAGGGTTTTCTACTGTAATCTTCATACCTTTTGGGCAATCTGAATTTGAGCTTTACAATTCTTACGAACTTTTTCCCTTAGGCAAATAGCAACCTTTCAATTCACTTTAAGGAATCCAAACTCCTTCTTTGATACTTTAGAAGGTGAGGATTTAAAATCCTATGGCTCCTTTACGACATCAATAGTAGCAGACAACACAAACAATGAGGTGGTAGAGGGGGAGGCTCTTCCTTCGACAATGGTGGTGGCAACCTCATACTAAGGGGAAGGTAGTAGCGATACAAGGAGTTTAACCACTTATCAACTCAAACAAATAAGGGCCAATACACTCCCTTGTGATGAGTATTTGGATGAAGATGATGATGATGCAAAGGAATCAGCTATGCCCATATACAAAAAAGTCATTGACCTAGAGCTCATGCCTCATCGTCAAGCCAATGAGATCTTTGAAGTAGAGGTTAGCTACTTGCACATAATATGCTTTAAAGGCTTCCTGATTGTATGCATACTTACCTGACATGGAGTATAAAATGGATTTAATGGAATAGCTCTACTGGAACGAGCCGATCTTCTCAAATGATGAAGAAGAAGTCGAGAGTAACAAAGGTAGCCAAGGTACTTTCGTCCTTAGGGTTATGCTAAGGTAAGTATGAAACTGCGGTTGTCACCTATCGTTATCGAGAGGAGCTACTCTTAGCCCTTGTCCATGCTGTGTGTGACTTTCTTGAAAGTTTTCTTTCAATTTTATTTGTTAGTCTCTAAATGTGTTCTTATTTTGTAGGTTTAGATCTCCTAATCTATGATGCCTTAGAGTTTGTTGTCGAATAGGAGCACCTAAGGAAAGAAAGTATCGCTTTGAAGGTTGAGAAGAAGGCCAAAAAGAAAGAAGCCAAGGGGGTTACCAAAGAAATTAAGGCCAATAAGGCAAAGTGGAAAAGGAAGAGATCCCTTGAAAGATTGCCCCAAAAGTACAATGCTAAGGGGAGGTTCCTAAAGAGCAATTTATAGTGAACCAAGGATGAGAAGTAGTTTTCAGTAGCAACCCAATCACCATGCTATTAAAGTCCAAAGACAATGGTCGGGGGGGGGGGGGGGGATCTAAATCTAGCCAATAAGGGTTAGTGTGACTTCTCCCTCACTTAAGCCAACATTTTGGATGTAGAGACTTATGTACCAAGGTCTTACACCCTCAAGCAAAATGTGTCCATGCCTTAAAAGGCACTAGCCATCCTAACTACACCATTGGCAACTAAGGTGCCCTCTAACAATTTTATTGGGCCTACTGGTTGGTGTACATCGGTAATTTGATCTTAACAACTAGTGCTCTAATAGGAAGTTGGTATGGGTTGTCTTTTGCCTTGGGGGGTTAACGTCGCACTAGATGAGCTGTTGAATAAAATGTCAGATGATCAATTGGAGCTTATGGCCTTTACTAAACTTCATGAGGTAAGTTAAGGGTTTGTTTGGGGTTACCTCTAACCTTTCATGAGTCAATAGCTAACTGATTCATGATTTATGTAGGAAAAAATGTTCATGTTGAAGGTATTGGACTATTGGAGGGATTAGAGTGAAAGAGTAGTGAAATTCTCTACTAAGATTCTAAATTTGTGAGGTGATCTAGATTGTGTGTCTAATATGATGTCTTACCTATTGCAAAGTTCCCAAGAGGTTGAGGAAGAGGTGGCTTGGGCCAAAGGTGCATTAATTGAGGCTTAAAAGAAGGTCCCGAACATCAAAGCAAAGATCAAGGAGTTAGAAAGTGAAGTTGTGGCATCCTCCATAGAGGTGGAAGATGCTCGGACAAAGGCAAAGAAAATAGAGGCAAACAATAACTAACTTAACACTGAGGTCGTCTGTCTAACCAAAGAATAAGAAGAGGAGAAGAAGAAGTCTTAGGTGGTTCAAGAGCAGCTGCTAGGAAGGAAAAGGTTAATACCAAGGAGATTGGTTGTCTCCATAGGCATATAGAGGTGTTAGAAGCTGGGGATGACTTTACTCTAGCAGTTTGGTACAAAATTTACGATTATATCATCAAGGGGGTAGTAATGAAAGGACTTTTAGAGGAAGCAATTGATCGCTGTAAGCTCATCCTAGCCTTGACCTTGAGGTGCCTCTCTTTCTTAGATCCTCCATCACTCAAGCCAAAGTTTGAAGATGACTTTAAGGACGGGAGGTCTTCTAACATAAGATGCAGAGGCTTCTGCACCCATCAATTAAAAGGTTGCTATGGTAAATGTGCGAAATTGCATATTTGTCTCTACTTAATTATTGCACATTCATGCATTTCACGGTACTTTTATTGTGAGTTATATTTAAAAATCATGAAAGATGTAATTTTCTTGATTACTTGCATAAATAGTGAGAAAAAGAGTAAAAATATGACTCAAATAACTATGCATAGACTCATGTACTCATATCATGATTGTATGCCTTTTTATATGTAAGTTTATGCAGTTTATAAAAGAAAAAGTCATTTAATTAGTTATCTAGCCATGATTACAAGGGTATGCACTTAAATTAGTTGCTTATGCTTGGTTTTCATTAATATGAGCTAACTGGCTCTCTCTATGTTGCTAATTGCTGTTGTCAACTGATACTTGAGTGCTTCGGTAATGAAATATTGACCTACTATGAAGCATTAAGATGTGCTCATAATAAAGTTGTTGCTAGTGCTCTTAGTTGGTTCATGTGTTGCATAATGAGGACTAAAAACTACTGCCTTAGAGCTCTCAGCTAGTAATTGCTTAGATGAGCTATTGTTGAAGAATCCAAAAGAAAATAATAAGTTGATGTAAAAAATAAATAAATGAATTGGAAAAACTAATACTCATGAATGAAGATTTTGTTAGTCACTTGTAGCTTGATGGTCTTCAATCAATTGGCTTATTGGCGATAAACTAAGAAGCTTGGTTGTTGTTGTTTGGTCAACTATTGATGGAGTGCTTAGGACAAAGTTAGAGAGAGAGGAGCTGCTTCTATTTGAATTGCAATAGTCATGTCTTCTTTGGTGCTCTTGGACCTACTGCACTTTAGTTGTAGTTGCACACAAAATGAGCTACTCAGGTTTGCTACATGTTGGAGCTCAATTTGTTGTTGGTCTTGTGGATAGTCTATTGTTATTCGTGTAGAATTTGCAGCTATTTTTCATTTAAAGCTCTTGGTTGCTGCTACGTAGAAGCTTCTCTACCATTTTTTGTTTTAGTTGGTCTTAGCTGCTATTGTTTTGCTTTGTTTTGGACTTAGATCAGCAACTTGGAAAGTGTACAGCCCTACTGTAGTTGTCTTGTGCCGTAGGGTTTCATCTAGCAACTCAAATCACCTAAGTTCAATTTAAATTGGCTAGCTTATACAAATCAGTAGCTCGGTATTTGGTTGTCATGTTCTAAAATGGGGAAATTCCCGTGTTACAGCATGTTTAGAGTACAACTACTGTTTTTCCTTCTTTGTTTTCCACCAATTGAAGTTATAGCCTGCAATAAAAAGTAATGTTAATGAAGTTTTACAAATTCAATTCAATAATGGAAAGAAACAAATTATTTAAGAAACTCATCGTATGTTCTACTCTTAGCATGCAAAAATTGCAAGGATTGCTTGGTCAAATGGTGATAAAGTTTGTTGTTTAAAAGTGCTTAACAAGACATTAGATTATTTAAGTTGTTGAGATTCCCCAAGTGAGCTACTGAGCTTAGAATTGAGCCTACTGGTAAACTTCTTAAGAAGGGGCATTAGGTTTTGCTTCAGCTTGAATTGGTAGAAACAAAGCGCTATTACTATTTATTATAGATTGGGGAGCTTCTTGGCTTGGTTTTGCAAAGTGCCTTCAATTTTGTTTGGTGTTATAGTTCAAAGAGCTGTTGTTAAATTGTGAAATGAACTTAGGCCTTTTTGATTTTCCATATTAAAGGAATTGTTATTGACTTCACTCGATCACAAAGGTGGATAACGAAATCATCAACTATGATAGCTACTATTTTTTTGTACATAACTGATGGCCCCGCTTAAGCACTTAATGATACTTGATATCTAAATGGTATACACCTATGCACCTAAACAATGCTCACAGTTGCCACTTGAGTTCCAAGGATCTATGTTTCTATTGAACAAACTAGGAATGAAGTCTAATAGCTTGGTTGAAGTTTGAAATTGTAGCAGAAATTAGAGTTCAGAAGCTGTTGTTTTGCTTGTTTTGTTTCAGGTTTGCTAGGAAAATCTGCTATAAAAATAGCGACATGGAGAGAACCAATTAGCTCATATTAATGAAAACCATGTATAAGCAACTGATCTAAGTGTATGCCCTTGTAAACATGGTTAGATTGCTAATTGAATGACTCTTTTTTTATAAATGGTATAAACTTACATATAAAAAGGCATACAATCATGATATGAATACACGAGTTTATACATAGTTATTTGAGTTATATTTTAGTTATATTTTGATCCTTTTTCTTACTATTTATGCAATTAACTAAGAAAATTGCATTTTTCGTGATTTCTAAATGTAGCTCATAGTAAAAGCATAATGAAATGCATAGTAATTAAGTGGAGATAAATGTGCAATTTTGCACATTTATCAACTACCTCCAACTTAAAACATTGCTTGTCCTTAGGCAAATCTATATGTCAATCTCAAAACAAAGTATTCATGAGGAAAGCATGCATACTCAACAATCATCAACACCTACTTCATAATGGCGCCATATAGATACCTTATTTTTGCTAAATTATTTTTACTTTTTCCAAGTTATTTTTATTAATTGAGACAGGTTAGTAAAAAAAAAAAAAGATAAAAAAACGAAAATTCAAAGAAAAAGAAAATCAAGTTAGGAGTCAAGTTGTGTCAAGTTAGGCTGAATCCATTAGTTTTGGGTTAGACCAATTTAAGGGCTAAAAATCAAGATTTGTTAAATTATTGGGCTAAATTGGATCAAGTCGGGCCTTAAAAGAAAGGCTTGAACTCGCTAGAGTTTTTAGAAGTTAGGGTGAATCTAGGTTAAATCGTAAACAAATCTTTCGTATCTTCAATAGGAAAGATTTGATTTTAGAATTTATAAATAGCATGTTGGCTAAGGAGTTAGGGGGACATTTTCTTTTTAATCATATACACCTAACAATAGCACTTCACACCTATACCGCATGCGCCTTCATTCGCCACCATTTATACCATGCACGTTACCACACGTGCCACTACCTTACATCCCCTTATAACCACCATACGCTTCATTACTACTTAAACACATGTTACCACCTAAAGCCTTAGCCTACAGCACCGCCCAAGTGTTGCTATTGATCACCTTAACCATCACCTAGCATTGCCTATCGCGTCACCCAGGATCGCTCGTGTACCACCTAAGCCATTGATTACTATCGCCAAGGCTTGCCTAGATCGTCATCCACTCCCTCGCCTAGGACTGCCTAGAATACTGCAATTGTCGCCCAACATCACCCGTACACTGTTGCCTAGCCTCACCTGCACACTAGCCCGACTCTTACCCATCTACATGCCCACCTATGCCGAGCCACTCGCTCGCATATGCCAAGGTGCTTGCCTAAGTCACTACCCATACTTGCCTACAATGTCACTTGATCACGACTAGTACCGCCTAATACTGATCGAGTCGACCTAGGTCATTTTTTTTATTTTTTATTTTATATTATTTTCTTCATTTATTAATTAGTTATGTTATATGTTTATTCATTTTATTATTTTTTATTAATTTATTTTTTACTGTTTAGGTGCAGGTTTTTTTAATTAATTATTCTCGTAAATTTTTAGTTAAATTAAGGTTTTTTTTAAAAAAATCATTTTTTATATAATATATTTTTGACATTTAGTGTTTTTTTCTTTTGGAAAAATAAAAATTTTAATGGAGTTCTTTTTAAGGTAAGATAGCTAGGTTATTTTTTTGTTTGATTTAGGAAAATTAGATTTTCTAGGATTTTCCTTTAAAATAATAAATTGATAAAAACGTAAACCTAACTCAATTTTAAAAAATAAAAATGAACCATCTACTAAAAATCTTATAAAAAGTACTATGGCTGGTTTGATTCCGATTAGTAGGTACAGAGAAACCTTCGAGGAAACCGTTAAAAAAATAAAATTTTTTCCCTTTTTTAGAAATTCATAATAAAAAAAAACATTTTTAGTTACTTTTTCCTATTTAGGTGTATTTTAACATTTTTAGAAAAATTATAAGAAAAAACCCATCAATTTTTTTTTTTAATTTTCACATGGTGATTTAATCTTAATAAGTTAGCCCTTAAATTCGGTTTTTCAGGTTTGATTTTTTTAAAAATTAATTTTTAGAATATTCATAAACTAGTGGTTAAATTAGGGTTTTCCTATTCGAAAACCCTAATTTTATTTTATTTTTTTTATCAGTTGAACCAGTTGGTGACTCTAATTTTTTTTTTTAAAATTTTTCCAGAAAAGTATTTTCTTAAGTTTAATGTCGAGTAATTTATATTATGTAGGTTGAGCTTAATATAAGTTAAACTAAGGAAATCATAATAGAGCTTGACACACCAAAACCATAAGGCTCATTGGAACTCGTTGCATTCTCCTTACATTGAATTAAGTTCAAACTACTTTTTCTTGCCCTTTAACTACTCAATCAATCAATATGCATGCAAATCACTAACAGTAGACTTAAGGCACTAATTGCTTGCTCAATAGGGGTAGATCACTAAGTTTAAACGAAGTTTCTCTTACTAATGATCGAATATAATATCCATCAACTAGAGAGGAGATCCTCACATTTTGTACACTAAACATGCATGTATACATTCTTAATCCATGTCATAAGCATGATATCACTAAGTAAATGATGCAAACTATAAGCTATACCTTTCCTTTGCTCTTCCCAATTTTTCCTATTTTCAATTTCTTATTTTCTTTTCGACTTTAAGCATACATGCATCCCTTGTTTGATTGATTTACATTAGGGAGCTCATTAATCCTCACCTTTTTCACAAGTTAGATACAAGGGGCTCATGAACCCTTTGAAGAATTATTCATTTAAGGAGATGCGCCATGGGCTTATTGGGTGCCCCAAATGTCTACTTGTACACTCTTTTTAGTTTACTTTATTTTTATATATAAATATATTTGATTAATCATTTGGTTGGGGTTTATTTTACCCCTAACTTACGTTCTTTTTGTATTTGGGAAGAAACATTCAAGGCAAGCTTAAGTTTCCATGATTTACATGATCATATTGGGCTTTTGAAACTTCAAAGAATATGCATACATACTGGTTAGCTTAAAAATACAAAGACCTAATCCTTAATCAAGGACATTGCCTTAATCATAAGTTGTCAAATCTCAATCTAAACAAAGTCTAACTAAACAAAGCAATGATTTCATGTCTTAACTTTAAGGAAGTGAAGAATGTCCAAATCAAGTTCAAGTTGAAAAGGACAAAGAATAGAAAAAATTGGGTCAAAAATTACTCTTTTTATGAGAAATGCCACTAAAGTTCAAAACTTTTGAAAAATTTTGGTGCCTATGAAGCAAATGCTAACAATAGCATGGATCAATTATCATTGTTACATAATAAGCTTAAGGATTAAAATGTAATCAAGTCATATGTAGCCGGTACAAGCACAATATGTACCTAATACATAAGTATCCATGGATAATCAACTCAATACACTACAGATTGACACAAGTCCACCAACTACTCTATCATACATTAGCTAACACAACCCCCAACTATAGTTCAACACAAAATTCATCCCCAGCTTCTAGGATAAATGATGTCTTCATTGTTTAGCATAACATATATGGATGAAATAAGAGGGATGGAAAGAATGGGACTTCCTTAGGCTATTAGCTGATGAGTTAGCCACATCTATGTAAGTCTCCAACTAGCTCCATGCTCTGAAGCTCTCAGCTATCACTAAAGCTACTCTATTAGTGCTCTAAACTCAAAGCTAGCAACATAACCATAACAAATATGTTCCAAATCTTCAATTAAGCATACCTACACTAAGTGAAACAAAAGAGATCACAGTAGCCTGATTTAAGAAGAATTAAGATAAGGAGGAATATGATAAACAAACATGAACATGAGAGAACATTTGAAAAAAAAAAAAAAAATTGAAATAAACACAAACATGAAAAAATGAAAGGAAATCAGACATAAGAAAAACAAAAGAGACTTAGTAATGGGTTGTCTCCTACTTAGTGCTTGGTTTCTAGTCCTTAGCTATACTTTTTCCCTTTGTGCTCATCTTGGATCATGAAGATCTAACCTTCTCTCACCCTTGTCTAAGGTTTCCCCTTCCCAAAAATGCTTAAGTTGGTGACGACTCGAAAAGGTTTCTCACCATTTTTCATGATCTCCACAACTCCATAGGGGAAGACTTTAGTGACCACATGGGGTCCTGACTACCTAGACCTTAACTTGCCAGGAAATAACCTCATATGAGAGCTATACAACAATACTTTCTATCCTTCTTTGAACTCTTGATTGAGGATTTGCTTGTCATACTGCATCTTGGTTTTCTCGTAGATATGAGCATTCTCAAAAGTCTCATTCCTAAACTCATCTAGCTCATTCAATTGGAGTAACCTATGGTTCCTAATAGCTTGCCTATCAAAATTGAGGAATTTTATGGCTTAGTAAGCTTTGTGCTATAACTTTACTGGGAGATGGCAAGCCTTTCTAAAGAGCATGTGATACGGGGACATGCCAATTGGGTTCATGTAAGTGGTTCGATAGGCCCAAAGTGCATCATGAAGCTTAAGCGACCAATCTTTCCTTAATGCATTGCCAGTTTTCTCTATGATTTGCTTTAGCTCTCGATTTGACTACTCTTCTTAACCGCTTGTTTGAGGGTGATAAGGAATGGCTACCTTATGTCTCACTTTATATTTTGCAAGAAAATAATCAAACTACTTATTACAGAAGTGAGAGCCCCCATTACTAATGATCGCTCATGGTGTCCCATACTTGATGAAGATGTTTCTTTTTAAGAAGTGAAGTACTCCTCTTGCATCATTAGTTGGGAGAGTCCTCTTGCATCATTAGTTGGAAGAACCACTACTTTAACCCACTAAAACACAAAATCGACAGCAACAAGGATGTACTTATTGTTGAAGTATGATGGGAATGGTCCCATAAAGTCAATCCCCTAAGTATCAGAGATCTTAATCACTAGTATCCTATGCTGTGGCATCTCATGCCTCTTAGATATGTTTCTTAAACCTTAGCATTAATCGCAGGCTAGCATAGAAGCATGACAATCCTTAAATAAGGTAGGCCAACAAAATCTACATTGAAGTACCTTAGTAGTTGCTCTCTTATTACCAAAATGGCTACTAGCGTTACGACTATGGTAATTGTGAAGTATGTCAGCAACCTTAGACACTGGTACACATCGCCTAATCACCTGGTCATCATAACTCCTAAAATGGTATGGGTTATCCTAGAAGTACCTTTTCACCTTAGATAAGAACTTCCTCTTTTGGTGATGAGATATCTTGTATGGTAAAATGCCACTAACCAGGTAATTCATAATATCTGCATACCAAGGTAGATCCTTAAGTGAACTTGCATACATATGCTCATTAAGAAAGAACTCATTGATTGTTAATTCATCTTTTTCATTTACAATTCTTGAAAGATGGTTAGCTACCACATTTTCAATCCCCTTCTTATGACGAATCTCAGTATCAAACTCTTATAGTAGAAAGATCTACCTTATAAGCCTATGCTTTGCATTTGATTTCGCTAATAAGTACTTGAGTACGAAGTGGTTTGTGTAAACTGTAACCTTAAAACCTATGAGATATGATCTAAATTTGTCACAAGAAAATACTATAGCTAGTAACTCCTTTGTGGTGGCATAGTTGCACTGAGCACCATTAAGCATCTTGCTAGCATAGTAGATCACTTAGAAGACTCGGTTCCTTCGCTTGCTAAGTATAGCACTAACTACAATGTCACTGGCATCATACATAAGCTCAAATGGCAAGCTCTAATTGGGTGCCATAATCACAAGTCCTGTAGTCAATTTCTCCTTCAACAACTCAAATGCCTCAAGGCATCCCTTGTCAAATGAAAATGAAGTATCCTTCTTTAATAAAGTACATAGAGGTCTAGTAATCTTGGAAAAATCCTTGACGAACCTCCTATAAAATCCAACATGACCAAGAAAACTTCGAATTCCCTTCACATTCATTGGTGGTGGCAACTTTGTAATGACTTCCACTTTGGCTTTATCCACTTCAATTCCTTTTCTAGAGATTTTATGCCTGAGCATTGTCCCTTCTTGCACCATAAAGTAACACTTCTCCCAATTCAATACTAAGTGAGTATCTTTATTCCTCTTAATCATGAATGATAAGTTCTCTAAGTAATTATCAAAGGAAGCTCCAAATACAAAGAAGTCATCCATGAAGACTTCAATGCATTTCTCAATCATATTAGAGAAAAATGCCATCATACATCTCTAGAATATAGTAGGTGCATTACAAAGAACAAAAGGCATGTGCTTGAATGCCAAAGTGCCATAAACATAGGTGAATGTAGTCTTCTCCTCATCCTCTAAGGCAATAGGTATCTGATTGTAAATAGAATATCCATCAAGAAAGCAATGATACTCATGACCCGTCAGCCTCTCAAGCATCCAGTCTCTGAAGGGTAATGGGAAATGGTATTTACGGGTGGCCTCATTTAATTTATGATAGTTAATGCATACCCTCCATCCAGTGATAGTCTGGTAGATATCAATTCATTCTTCACATTCTAAATTACTTTCTATAATACCCTAGGATTTAGAGTCAGTTTAATAACCCTAGGATCCGAGCCTATAAATTTAGGATACTGGGCTATAATATCCGTTTAATTTCAAACTTCACAGTAAGGTTAAAAAAATTAGACGAAGTAATTTAAATAAAGTGAATTTCTTAAAATAAGCTATATAAAAATATTAATTTGAAAAAAACATTAATTTATCGATAAAGTTGATAATCATAAAATTTGAGATAAGTTAATTAACTTTCAAAAATAATAAATGAAGTTGAATTATACATAATGTACACGTATTTACATGTAATATACATCATATGTATTAAATATATACACATATTAATAATAAATTATCAAAATTAGGTAAAATAATGGAAAATTTATGAAAAGAATGAATAAAAGAGTCATTAAATGATATATCAACCTAGGATTAATTAGAAATGATAAGTTAACACTTAATTGATGAGAAAATTACAGATGTCACTTAGGAAATTGGAAAATTGACATGTGGCATACACATGTCTAAATTCTATTTAATTATGCAAAGTTAAAAGAAAAATATAAATAGGTCCTAAACCCTCATTTACAACATTTTAGCACTCTAAAAATACAAGAATATAATTTAGAAAAAAAGAAAATAGTGGGAAAATATGGTGAATTACGGTTCCTAAGGCTATAGATAACCTGACAAGGAGCCACTTGGGACTTAAAGTTGTGTTGGAGAGAGAAGGTGGACCGACATATGGTGATGGCTGGAGGTTGGCTAAAGTACCGTACACTGGTGAGTTAAATTTTACTACCTGATTTTCATTAATTCACTAAAAATATCAAATTAGCTCTTAAAATTATGAAATTTAGTTTCTTTAGGTTACTTTACATGTGCTTTCATGTGGTAGTTTTATTTTCTTAAAATAACATCGATTTGGGCTACTCGCCTATGAACGTACCTTATTTAGACAAATTTTAAATAAAATTTTAAAAATATTAAATAATGTTACTTCTGCTTGAAAATTTTTGTGCAATACACTTATATAAGTATTAAATTATAGTAATAATTTTTTTTTAAATATCTATGTTTACTATTTTTTATAATTATTTTGAATAAAATTGCCAATTTTATCGAATTATTAAAGTAATTAGTGTTTGATGAAATTAATGAATGAGCCCTATATGTTTAGACTTTTGGATGTTTATAATGACATTTTGAATATTTAATTTTTCACTTACACATAAATTTGTTTATTTTCCTTCATTTTTCGTAATTCTAAGATAAAACTGTTATTTTTGTAGAAATTGATAATAATTAGTTTAGTATAATTGATGGTAGATAATTAAACTACATATTTTTGCAAGTCTATATGATTTTTCATGAAATTAATTGGGCTAGTATACTATTTTTTTTTAATGTATTTTCCTAATGTAAGCTAATATATTGGCTTAATATGTAATATAGTAATTGTTGCTATTAAAATATTTATCAAATCTATGTCAAATGAACACTTTGGGGTATATTAAGGTTATTGGATAAGTTTGGAAAGTGTGATTTTTAGGGTTTTTAGTTCAATACTAAAGTTTATTTGGGTTAATTGTAGAGTTTGGATAACGTACAGTTGAATCATAATGAGAAAAGGGTATTTTTAGACTTTTGATAATATTGATAGACTTGGTTCTTAGGATATCTTAATAGTACTTGAAATAATGATTGTGATGTCATAAAGTTTACTAAAATCGAATAGGAAATGAGTAAAATACGGTCAAATAATGTTTAAAAACGCAGAAATGAAAGCTTATAACTGTTTGGGTTTAACTTATACTTAATTTGAAGATCGTGTTATATTTTCATAAGTATGATAAGTAAGGAAGGACCACGTCACAAAGTCTAGGATATTGCGATATTGCTAAGCCTATGTAAGTGGATTTAACCTATACTTGAGTAGATATATTGATATTCATAACATTGCATGTTGTTTAATGCTATGTTGATTGAACATGAGTATATCTTAGGTGAACTGATATGCTACTATAGTGAATGCTGATGTTATCATTATAAATAATAGTAACTATACCTTGGTTGAATTGTTATGTTGTTACGTTGGGTGATGAATTGTATTTACGAATGATTGTGCTAACTAGGGAAGTTGAGTAATTGCTAACTTAATCTTCTGAGTGTTTACCTAAGTGAACTCTAAGTAAGATATTAGAATTCTACTATGGAGAGTTCGGAAACTTAAATCAAATAACTAGGTTAAATAAAACTTAAAGATTGATTGTGCTCATGGCATGGCATGGCATAGCACAACATGGCATCGCATGGCATAAAAAGGGGCATATGGGTCAAAACTATTAGAATGAGGCTTCCAAGTAATCATGGAAAGAATATGACTTTATGAACTCAGTTTTCAAAAGCATATAGATTGCATTGCCTAAACATTGTGACTATTTTGATAATCAAATTTAGTAGACTATAGTATATGGTCTAATTTGGTAGTGTTGCTACTTTGATTTAGTGAACTATAGGGTATAGTCTAATTTTGTAAAGCAAAGTTAGAGGTCTTACTTCTAGCCAACTCTTTGTTGCCCTTTTTGAAAATGGTATACTATTGTATGTAGTCTAAGTTGGTGGGAGACCTACTCTTAAGGAGCTCCTTGTTGCCTATAGGTTCTTGGATATTGTATTTAGATGCTTGACTATGTCGACTAACTAGAAGAAGATTGGAGGGCATAGGATATTTGTACCAATGCATGCTACGTACATGAGCATAGCATGCTACATTGCTAGCAATAAATGCCCTATTGGGCGGATGCATATGTGAAGTTGAACTTACAGGCTATGATTGAAATGTTTCAGTTGTGATATGCAATATTGTTTATTATATTGTCTATATTATGTTGTTTGTTATCCACTCTTACTCAACTTTAGTAGCTGAAGGGATAAACTGTTTTATCCTCAAGTTAACTACATTGTGAAGGGCCTAACACTAAAGGGGAGATATATATACTAAGAAGAAGAGTCAGAGTCAGCAACTTTTGTATGGAACCTGTACTAAGTTAAGAATCTTATTATTATAAAAAAAGGAAAAAGCCGGTTCATGTTTAGATGTAAATATTTTGTTGTATATATAAGTTATAATAGAATATCCAGTTGAACTCTGATGTAGCAACCCCTTTTATCATGTAAATAATGTTGTCTTTTGATAAATGAGCAAGTTGAGTTAAGTTTTCAATAGGTATTCTTGTGTGATGGTACATTCCATGCCAAGCTAAGATGTGACACTTCTATATGCCCTTCTCTAGCACCACTTGGACCAATCTCACCCACTCACCAAATGATATGGATAAATGATCCTAGCATCAAGAAGCTTCAAAAATTCCTTTTTCATTACTTCCTTCAAAGTAGGGTTGAGTTGTCTGTATGGTTAGATCGTCGATTTGCATTTGGCTTCCATAAGAATCTGATGCATACAAACTGATGGATGGATCCCATGAATATTATTAATAATCTAACTAATGGCCTCCCTATGCTCTCTAAGCACTCCAATTAACTTTTTCTCTTTCTCTTAGGACAAATATGTTGAAACAATGATTGGTAATGTCTCATTCTCTCTAAGGTAGGCATACTTGAGATGGATAGGTAACTGTTTCAACTCAAGTTGAGGGGGCTCAACTATGGAAGGAATTAACTTTGCAGTGCTAACTCCTAGTTTAGCAAATCTAGATGACCTCAGCTAAACTCCTATAGCTCTACCTATCGGTGAACTTGCAATGACCTAATCTTTGTTACCTTCTTCTATGATCATTGCTCTCTCATCATCACTCTTAATCAAATCATGCTCAACAATATTTGCTACATCATTTTCTCTCATAATCTCATCTTATTTCATCTCAACTCTTTCTTGACCATCAACTATGTCATGTAGGAAATCAAGCTCATCCTAATCATTACTCTAATAGTCTATTAACACATGCTTATCATATCCACTCATCTAAAAGTATTCCTCTCTAAACTCCTCTACTAGTTGATAAACTAGGTTTATATGGAAGCAAGAATCACTCTTGACTGGTGTGTAAAGGCTAGAAAAATGCTAAATGTGACTTGCTTATCTATGACCATAAGTGATATGGATTTCATGGAAGAACACGTAGGCTCGATATTATGCGTAACCAAAAAAGGATAAGTTTGGGCTACAAGATGGCTCGAAGAGTAAATGATAATTAAAGGTTGAGCAGGGGTTCTTATGCAGCGACAATGGATATAATGCACCAATGCCTCACATAAACTCGGGTTACACTTGATATGACGTATAATTATGATCAGAGGTCACTCGCCACTAATCCATGCTCAAAATGGGCTAGATAGGAGTAGCTTAAGAGTAAAGATACTTAGCTCAAGAGGGAATAAAAGTTTAATGTATTCTCTCTATATTTATGTGGCTATTACATTATGCGAGTATTTATATTATCCAGTTAGGGTAAGTCCTAAATTATAGAAAATTACATAAATGGATCCCTAATTGCTATGAAAAGGAGAATAATTTATAGGGAAAAGCATGTAATCATGTAAAAAGAATGTTCACTATCAAAAAGGACAGTACGAATATCAGAAAGGATAGCGCACGTACATTTTACTCTGCACTCCCATTATACTATGAGTTGAGTAGGGGTGGATCTCAATCAACTCAATTCAACATTAGTAGTTCAATAGCTTAGACAATTGGAACTAGACTAGGGTTGGTTCAATGGCAACTCATTTTTCAAGTCGACCTTAGATTATTGGCTCCTAATCATTGTCAGCTTGGCCTTGGCACTGTAGAGATGGTTGTATTCATATTTGGCGCTTGGATTGGTGATTAGTGGAGGGATCGGTTTAGTATGTTGGTTGGTCATCTTAGTAGCTTCCTGCATGGTATAGAGAGCAAAGTAGCTCAGTAGATTGGATTGGGGTAAACATTGCTCCTTGGTACTTAACTCACATAGGATAGCTTGGTGAATCACTTGAGAAAGCCTTCAGGCTTGGGAGTACGTGATCGGTCCTTGATCCTTATTAATAAGTGTCAACTTTCCTTCTTTTACATCGATTAAGGCCTTACCGATGGCCAAGAATAGCCTACTTAAGATCAAAGGTAATTCTCGATCCTCCTTTATGTCAATAATAATGAAATCCATTAGGAAAATAAACTTGTCTACTTTCACTAATACACTTCCACTATCCCCCTTGGATGCTTAATACTCTTATCGGCCAATTACAGAGAAATTCTAGTCGATTTACACTCTCCAAGCCCTACTTTCTTGTAGAACGAGAGGGGCATGAGATTGATAATCACTTCAAGATCATACAAGGCCTTATCAAAGTAAAAGCCTCTAATGATACATGGGATAGTGAAGTTAACTAGATCTTTCAACTTAGGAGGCAACTTGTTTTCAAGGATAGATGTATACTCTTGGGTTAACATTACAGCCTCATGGTTAGCTCTTCCTTTTCTTGGTGAAGATGTCTTTTATAAAATTAGCATAAGAAGGCATTTACTTAAGTGCATTTACGAATGGGATATTAATGTGCAGCTTCTTAAAAACCTCTAAAAACTTGGAAAATTGATGGTGCAATTTTTGCTGCTTCAACCTCCTAAGGAATGGGATGGGTGAGACATATGGCTTCACTTCTGATTTCTTCTTCTCAATGTCTTCTACCATACCTTTCCTTGTATCTCCACTTCTTGATGACTCACCCAATATCTGCTTTCTTTCCACTTTAGGATCATCATCCTTTTTCCCTAACTTTCGTTCTCTCCTCCTTTATCAACATTTCTTCCTTCTTGTCCAATTGACTCTTGCTCAACTGTCTTGTTTTTTCCACTCACCTCAACTTGATCTTGATTTTTCTTTTCCAACTCCTTCCCACTTCTCATTGTAACTACTTTCACCTCTTCTTTGGGATTCTTTTCAATGTTACTAGGAAAGGTATCTTGAGGATGGTTTTTAGATGACTAGGAGAGCTAGGCCAATTGTTTTTACAAGTCTTAAATGATGGCTTTTTGGTTTTGAGACTCTTGTAATAAGGTTTTTAGCATCTCCGCTGAGGTGTCCTCTTTCTATTTTTCCTTAGGTTGAAATGTCCTTTATTGAGCCATGGGTGTGGCTCTTGGAGCATTTCTATCTTTTTAACCAAAATTCAGGTGTTCTTCCCATCTTAGATTGTATGTATTTAAGTAGGGCTTCTAATTCTTTGTTCCTTTGTTAAACTTATTCACAAAATTTGCTTGTTCCATTCCTAAACTTGAATTGAGAGAGTAGAAATCCCTTACTAAACAATTTAGAAAGCCTATAGGAGGACCCCTAAGAGGCATACCACACTTAGATGACCAAAACTCAGACCTACCCCCTGCATAGGCTGCATAGGACTCATTTAAGCTAAAAGAACTACTACTTGAGCTTAAAGCTTAGCAACGGTTAAAAGAATTGAAGGCCATTTTCTCAAAGAGTTTATAGGCTTTTTCCACTTTCTTCCTCATTAGATCACCTCTAGAAGCTACATCTATCATCATCCTCAATTGATCACCTACTAATTTATAAAAAGTATAAATTAGTTGGTGCATGGGTATACCATGATGAGGATAATGGCTAAGCAACTCTTTAAATCTTTCCTACACTTCATAGAATGTCTCTCCTTCAAACTGATGAAAGGAATTGATCTCATTTCTTAATTAGGTGGAAAGAACTTTGCTAGAAACTTTCGTGTCAGTTGTTCCCAAGTTGTAACTGATTGTATTAATAAAGAGTTTAGCTAGCTTCTGCAAAAAAGGGAATAAACGTAGACAAATTGCATCATTTAAAACTCCATTGCTCTTGAGTGTGGCACAAATTTGTAAAAAGTTTATCAAATGATCATGTGGGTCTTTTAATGGTCTACCACCAAATTGATTTACTCGTACCATTTAAATTAATGCAAGCTTTAACTCAAAATTGTTTGCTTGAATTGTAAGCCATGCAATAGCTAGTGTGGCTCCCTCAATGATGGGCATAAAGTACTCCCACAATGGTCTTGCATTCTCATTTATACCTACCATCTGTGCATTTTGCTCGTTATTATCATTTTCATTATGATTGTCTCCATTCCCATGACCCTCTATGATTCTGAATTGCTCAAGATTCACTCTTCTTTCTATGAAATGTTGGTGAATGGTTCTCCTAATCTCAAGATCAAATAGAAAATTCCAATCATGTACTCTTTCATTGGACGTACTTTAGTAAGACCTAAGGGAAGGATCATTTTGGCTTTTCTAAAAAATTTTCTAACTTTTTATAGATTTTTCAAAAATTTTAGACCTTTACAAACTAAACTATCTAAAATCTCTAAAAGACAACTCCTAAAACATAGAAAGATTAAAACTTTACGCACCGAAGTAAATGACCACTACTCTAATATCAAAAATAACAAGTGAAAACATAATATCCACAAGAAGAAAGGCATATAATACCTAAGAAACACAATGATGAGATAAGGCTAGAATTTTTCTTTTTCTCTAAGAAATGCAAAATATAAAAGGAGAAAATCACACAAATAGCAAGATTAATGCAAAATTAAAGGCCTAAGCTATCAAGAAGCTAAATTAAACTGACTTAATTGAAATTCAAAGCAATAAACTAAGGTAAACAACATTAAGCACTTGATGACCAGCTTGAAGATTATTTTGTTTTTCTCAATAAAGACAAAGTTGCTAACTACTTTGTAAGGCCTTTATGTTTCAGCTCTTCAAGCTTACGGTGTCCTCAAGTGGAAGGAGCTTGGTCTTTAATTTCTGTAAGTTACCGTTACGTGATTGTGTCATAGCTATTGACCTATTTGGGGTTGTGCCTGCTGCTCGAAAATGGATAGCTGCTGGACAAATAGCTTTCAGACTTGGAGTTTGCAACTGCAAGCTGTTCGGTATGGAATGTTGTGGCATGAGTGCTGCCGCTTGTTTATTAGTGCCGTGAGCTGCTGCAAGTTGAAGTTCACGACCTGCTGTTTGGTTAAGGGCTTCGTTGCATGGAGTTCTTGTGAATTGCTCTTGTAATCCTCGGTTTGGTGCTACGCTACTAATTGGTCCCAATTCGGTTTTGGTCATGTTAAGTGAAGAAGCTGCAGCTGTTCATTGAATGGAGTTCATGGCCACGGCTGCAGCAATCAAAAGAAGTACGAGCTGTTGCTGTTGTTTGCTGCTCACGTGGTAGGTCGCAATTGTCCGCAACTGTCAAGGAATGGTTGGATGAAGGTTGGAGAGTGCCATTAGGTGCTCAATTCTGTAGTTTGGCACGCTAAAACTACTATTCGTGTAGCTTTATTCTGTTGCTGGTTTCGGTTGGCAAGGGAAACTTGAGTTGGGCTAAAGTTCACGGTTGCTGTCAACTGATACTCGAGTGCCTCGGCAATGAAATGTTGAGCTGCTATTATGCACTAAGATATGCTCATAACGAAGTAGTTGCAAGTGCTCTTGGCTGGTTCACGTGTTCCACAATTGGGACCAGAAACTGCTACCTTGGAGCTCTCAGCTAGTAATTGCACTTGGATGAGCTGCTGTATAAGAATCCAAGAGAAAATAACAAGCTGATGTAAAAAATAAATAAATGAACTAAACAAACTGCTTTTCGTGAATGAAGAATTTGTTGGTCAGTTGCAACTCGGATGGTCTTCAATCAATGGGCTTGTTGGTGATAAACTAAGAAGCTCAGCTGCTGCTGTTTGGTTAACGGTTGATGGAGTGCTCAGGACAAAGTTGGAGAGAGAGGAGCTGCTTCTTTTTGAATTGCAACAGTCATGTCCTCTTTGGTGCTCTCGGACAAAGTTGTACTTGCGCACAAAACGAGCTGCTTGGGTTCGCTACATGCTAGAGCTGCTGCTGTTCCTGTGGACACTGCTGTTATTCATGTGGAATTTGCAGCTGCTGTTCTTCGAAGCTCTTGGCTGCTGCTGTGTTGAAGCTTCTCAGCCTTGTTTTGTTTTAGTTGGTCTCAACTGCTACTGTTTTTATTTGTTTTCGACTGGATCAGCAGCTTGGAAAGTACACAGCCCTACCGTGTCATGGAGTTTCATTTAGCTACTCAAGTTGCCTAAGTTCAATTTAAATTGGCTATTGCTTGTACAAATCAGCAGCTTGGTGTTTGGCTGTCATGTGCATAACTGGGGAAATTCCTACGCTACAACATGTTTGGAGTGCAGCTGCTGTTTCTCCTTCTTCATTTTCCATCAATTGAAGTCATGGCCTGCAATAAAAATTAATGTCAATGAAGTTTCACAAATTCAATTCAATAATGAAAAGAAACAAATTGTTTAAGAAAATCATTGTGTGTTCTACTCTTGGCACGCAAAAATTGCAAGGAATGCTTGGTCAAATGGTGCTAAAGTTTACTGTTTAAAAGTGCTTAGCAAGGCATTGGATTATTAGGCTACTGAGATCTCCCTTAGTGAGTTGCTAAGCTTGGAATTGAGCCTGCTGTTGAACTTCTTAAGAAGGGGTGTTAGGTTCTGCTTCAACTTGGATTGGTAGATACAAATCGCCATTGCTATTTATTATAGATTAGGGAGCTTCTTGGCCTGGTTTTGCAAAGTGCCTTTAGTTTTGTTTAGTGTTACAGTCCAAAGAGCTGTTGGCTCTAGCATCTAATTGTCCTAGTTCAATCAATGCTCAGCTACTTATTGGCCTTAAGCGAGTTGTCAAATTGTGAAATGAACTTAGTCCTTTTTGATTTTCCTTATCAAAGGAACTATTATTGACTTCACAAGATCACAAAGGTGGATAACGGAATCATCAACTATGCCAGCTACTATTTGTTTGCACATAACAGATGGCTTCACTTAAGCACTTGAAGATACTTGATATCTATGCACATAACATATGCCAGGTACACACCCATGCACCTAAACAATGCTTACAACTACCACTCGAGTTCGAGGGATCTATTTTTCAACTGAACAAACTAGGAATGAAGTTTAATAGCTTGGTTTAAGTTTGCAATTGCAGTAGACATTAGAGCTCAAAAGTTGTCATTTTACTTGTTTTGTTTTGGCTTTGCCAGGAAAATTTACTACAAAAATAGTAACATCGAGAGAACCAATTAGATCATATTAATGAAAACCAAGAATAAGTAACTAATCTAAGTGCATACCCTTATAAACATGGCAAGAAAGCTAATTGAATGATTCTTTCTTTTATAAATTGCTTACACTTACATATAAAAAGGCATACAATCATGATATGAATACATAACTTTATAAAAAATTATTTGAGTCATATTTTGATCCTTTTTCTTGCTATTTATACAATTGACTAAGAAAATTGCATTTTGCATGATTTCTAAATATAACTCACAATAAAATGTATAAATGTGCAATAATTAAGTGGATTACACATTTATGACACTACTCAATTGATCCTTCAATTTTGGATGCTTCTTTTGCTCTACTAATGACTGTGTCCTACTAGTTTAGGTTTAGTTCCTAGGGCAACATCGGTCTGAAGGACTAACAGAAGTACATGTGGTCGAACTAGATGTAGTCTTTTGTTTGTTTGTTATACTTTTTTATTTTTCCACGTACGATTGTAAAGGTTGAAAATGAATGAAAAGTATTGATTTTACTCCTTCCCCCTAGTCTCTTCTTATTGTATTCATATTTGTTCTTTGTTTCCCCATGTTTTTAGTTTATAAGATACAACCAAATGCGAGTGTAGTCAGGTCAGACTTATGTGTTCAACATAAATCATTGTTGTTGATCCTCATAAGGCTTGATGGTTGCGGACTCTCAAAGTTTGGGCTTTGCAGGCATAGAAGTTACCAAGGCCTTTTAGCCTTGGATTTAGGTGATCAAAGGCTTTTAAACCTTAAGTTTGTTTTGGACTATCTAAGCTCTAACGTTGCAGGGTTTTTAATCACTTGGTCTTTAAGAGTAGCTAGGCATTCTTTAGTTAGGCTTAGGAATCCAACTCCCAAAGGTCACCTTAAGATCTGTTGCTTATAGGTTTCCTTCAACACTTAGGGTTTAATTTTGTTTTGTAAATAACTTAGTGTTTTGAACCGAGCTTAAGGACTTAGCTCCGAGGGTTACCTTAGGTTATGTTGCCTATAGAATTCCATTGACACTTAAAAATTTTAATTTGTAAGTGTACACACCTTACTTTTATCGTCCTTTTTGTTTCAATTTTTCTAGGTTAATAGAAAAAATAGGAAAAGAAGAAAGAAAACAAAAATATAGAAA
Source organism: Lumnitzera racemosa (assembly GCA_024138005.1). Taxonomy (NCBI): domain Eukaryota; kingdom Viridiplantae; phylum Streptophyta; class Magnoliopsida; order Myrtales; family Combretaceae; genus Lumnitzera; species Lumnitzera racemosa. Next base: position 37,696,157 of record JAMXBC010000012.1, on the reverse strand, counting down.
ATTTGAAAAGTACAAAAGAAAAAAATAAAAAATGAAAAAAAAAGTCAAAAGTATCCGACTCTAGTTAATAGGTTGTTTAGGATTAGAAAAAAACAATTTTATAATCAAATATATATATATATATATATATATGTGTGTGATTTGATAAATTTCAATTTCTCAAAAAATATTGGGTCTTATTTGAAAAATTATTTTTAAGCAAAGTTTAGCACAATATTTTGTCATAATATGTGTTCAATTTAAGTTAGTGAAAGCTTCAATAGGGTCTGCAATAAACTTAAATTGGATTTTTCTTAAATAAACTATATAAAATAAGAACTTGAAATTTATTGAAATAAATTCAAGGTAAAAAATTCTTTTTTCATGTGTATTTTTTTATTATTTAATTACCCTAGGGTAGTTTCAATTAATCCATGGAGTAAGTAGGTCGAAATAGTTTTTGGTTTTGGGGGCAGTTATAAATTTAGCTTAGAAAGAAATGAACTAATAAACATGTGTTGCACTAAGTTTTAAGAAATTGAGCTTACCCTAGTTAGTCAAGTGTGTAACTTGGATAGCAATTAGAAGGTTATGGGTTGAAGTCTCCAAAGTAGCAGGTATGGTTTTTTTTCCCCCCCTTTTTCTACCCAGTCACGTGCCTATCACATGATCACCTTCTTCCTTAGCAATAAGATGCAAAAATGGAGGATAAGATGCAACACGCAAATCTTCAATAGATTTTATTGAATCTTTGTTAATTTTTTGTGGATTTGGTTGAAAGTTTAATGAATTTTTATCAAAAACACCAAATGTCATAAAGATTTGTACTAGTATTCACAATACGAAGAATTGAAAAAATCCATTTTAGTTGAAATATCATCAATGGTTGCCTGTGCATAAATGCATATCCCATGCTCTAAATTAGATTCAAAATACGTATCTATAAATGGGATGCCTTAGGTGAGACATAAGCACAATTAATTTCTCTGAAAAAACATATAATCAAACTTGCTATTTTCTCTCTCTAAACCCATGGTTCACAAACAAGTTTTCTCTCTCTAGAAACTAGTTAAGTTCATAGAGAATCGAGATAAAATATATTGAGATTCAAGTTTCTATCTACCAAAAGGATTGGAAAACACAAAATTTTCTAATCGAATAATCATAAATAACTTAGATCAGGGTTTTAAAATTGGGTTGCTATTACCACTTGTGAATCCTCCTCCTTTGTGTAACTTAGGTGAAAAATGACCACACCAATGTGATCCATACTATCGAAAAGGTAAGAGTTATCACATTAGCTAGCTTTAACCACTGCTAGAGAAGCTTGAACAAACATCCACATACATTAACTCTTTCTTCGACTTAGCACATAATGCATGCATGAACAAATTGACTCGCTAAGAGCTCTTGGATCTGTACTTAACCTAAATTTCTCACCCGCGTGCATGTTGTTATAGGTGGTGAGTTTTTGGTTTTTTGTTTATTTTCTACATTTTTAGATTCTTTTATTTAGTTTTAATTGTTTATTTTTTGTATAAAAGTTCTAAAAAAATTATTAATTGCACATGCTAACTTTATTTGTCTTTTCATGGAGCTCTTTAGTCAGTTTCATAGGAATTTGTTAAAATTTAGTTATTTTTATATTATTTATAGTATTTGTGTTCAATTTTTTTGCATGTTAGAGTAGAGTTTATATAATTAGGGTTTTTTTTTTGTCCAAGAAAAAAAGAAAAACTTTCTACATGGCATATTAGTTAACATGAATCTTGTTGGTTTAGTTTACTCATGTAGTGTACAAGTACTATTAGTTAGAGAGTTTATATTCCTTAGTATGATATTCTATATTTACACCATGAAATTAGTATCTTTCTATATACATCTTTTAGGAAAATAGTATCTTTTAAATATTGTTTTATAGTTTTCTTCATACAATAAAAAGTTTTGTCATGTAGATGGTTTTTTTTTTTTAGAAAAATGAAAAGAATTTAGTCTTGTTTTCTTTATTAAGTTAGGTTTTTAAGGCTTTTCAAAAGTTTGGGAATAAGAATTAGAATTTTTTTCTTAGATTTAAAAAGAAAAATAAATCAGAGAAAAACATAAACTTAGTGGTATTTATAAATAAAATCAACTCACATACTAAAGTTTTATAAAAATAAATAGATCTCTATTAATTTGATTTTGATTAACAAGTACATAGGGTACCCCTAGGGCAATCATTAAAAAATAAATTTTTTTTTGTCTTTTCTAGAAAATTTGTAATAAGAAAAAATATTAAAAGAATAATTTTTTCTTACATTTTTTTTTTCAAGTTTGTTTTTTTATTTTCTTAGGAAATTTTTTTTTCTTTGGCTAAATCTTAAGAAAATTTTGTTTTAGAAAATTTATAGGATGGTGGTTTGGTTAAGGTTTTTCCCCCCATTAACCTTAATTATTTTTTTTTTTTACTTGCTTTGGTTGGTTAGCAACTTCAATTTATTTTTTCTGAAATATTTTTTAGAAAAACATTTTTTAAAGAAAAAAGTTTTTCTTTAATTTTATGTTGAATAATTTATATTAAACGAGTTGGACTCAGTATAAATTAAATTAAGAAAAAATCTAAAATGGGGCTCAATAATAAGTAGCTAGGGATTCCTAAGTTAGGCTTAAGGATACAGCTCCCAAGGACTGCCTCGAGCTTTGTTGCCTATGAAGTTCCCTTGGTGCCTAGATTGTTGAAGTTTTGTCTTATAATAAAGAGTATGTTGGGCAAGATTATTTAGGATTAGGGGATCAAAAGAACATAATATATGAAGAAGAAAAATGTCATTATACTACTAATGGTAAAAATGTAATGAAGTATAACTTACTAAGAAAAGAGTTGTAGATTATTAGCATTCTATGTCCTAGGGACTTTAGTCTTATCTAATCATACTAACTTGTAAGCCTCATTCCCCAAGTTTTCTCTTACCCTCATAGGGTCTTCCCTGTTCAATGTTAGCTTGCCTTAGCCTTCACATGCTTTAGTGGCTTCAAGCTTTCGAGATATGTGACCGCTAGGCATAAACACCATATATGTAACCTTCTTGTCATCATACATTGTCGCCCAATGTTAGTAAGTGATTATATGTTGGTTGGCCATGTCTTAAACTTCTTTGATAGTGTTAAGGTCGGTAAAGAGGTTGATTTGATTAACTTCTTTATCAAAACCATGGTTTCAAATATTAAGGGGCTTAAGCTCGATCGGTGCTATGACTTTAGTGCTAAAGGCTAAGTATGTTGGCGTTCATTTTCCCTCTTGCCTTTAGCTTTGATGACTCTCTTCTTGAGGCTTTTAAGGATAGTCTTGCTTATTGCTTCAACTTGGCTGCTATTGTATGGATAGGCTAACGAGGTGTAATGGATGTTGATGTTGTACTTCTAACATAAGGCATGAAACTTTAAGTCATCAAATGGTAGCCCATTTTCCATGATAATTGTGTACGATACACTGAATTTGTTCAGTATGGAGTTTGTAATGAAAGTCTCCAAGTTTTTCTTAGTTATCTTCGCTATGGCTTCTACTTTCACCCATTTGGTAAAGTAGTCTACCATAACTATAATGAACTGCTTACTTCCTATGCCTTTTGGGGAAGGGGTCGAAGATGTTGAGGTTCTATTGTATAAAAGGCTATAGGTTGGTGAAGGGCTGTAGGTTATTGCTTAGTGAATGGGTGATGGGCGTGTGCTTTTGATATTGTACGTACCATTGCACCATTTGCTTAGTGGCTTGCTTCATTGTAGGCCAATAATTTCTAAGCCTTAGGGCTCAAACATAAAAAGGCTGAGCTTTAACATGGTTGTTACATACTCTTGCATGTATCTCTTCTAAGAGTTTGTAGCCATCCTTTGGCCGAAAACAACAAAGTAAATGAAGGCTGAGACCTTGATAGTACAAGGCTTTGTCTAATAGGGTATAATTGGCCGCTTGTACTATAATTTTTGAACTTTTACTGTATCCACTAGATTCCATCCTTTAAAACCCAAATGATTAGTTTCATCCAACATGGTTTAGAAGGATTAGTATACATTGCCAAAGTTTGTTAGGGTGATTGGTCTATGCTCCTCTTTAGCAAGTATTCAATAAAAATCTTCTTTTTCTTGTCTACGAGCTTCGAAATGCCTATGGATGCATATCTAGAAGTTTGGAGTTCTTGAGTTAGGGGATTTTAATTATGGTTCATGAAGTGAACTCTATGGCTAAGGATTTGACTAGCTTTAGGTACTTGATCATCTCTTCCTACTTTGCTTCATACTTTCCTTTAACTTGTTGTAAGATGAGCATTGACTCTAATAAGATCTCTAATTCTCATCTTTAACCTCCTTTTGTAGCTTCACTTTAGCAATTAAGGCTTCATATTCTTCTTCATCATTATTGGCCCCTATGTAATGTAATCAACCACAAAGTTAGCTAAGATTAGGCTTTGTATGCTTCTTGAGGTTTATATTGGATTTTGTATGCACTGAGCTTAAGTGTGTACTTCATCGTCCTCCTTGAGGCATATGATTTCTAGAGTATGGCATGTAAGGGTTGATTGTTTAGGACAAAGATTTGATGTAGTTCAAAGTATGGTTAGAGCCTCTTAGCCAGGATTATAACCACCAAAATAAATTTCTCTACCTCAAAATATTAGAGCTTTGCCCTTGGAGTATATGTCTAACTTAATAAACCAATTTTTGTAATCATACTTTAGCTTAAATTAAGACCGACGAGAGAGCTTGATTGCTCATGGCTAAGTATAAAAATAGATATTCACTAGTGGAGACTTAGAGAGTATTGGTAGAGAGGTAAGGAATTCCTTTAACTGCTTAGATGCTTCCTTGCTAGCCAGGGTTCGTTTGAACCCATGGAAATTCATCAAAATCTTCAAAAATTTAATGCTTTTTTACCGAGTGTAGCAACTTGTTTAGTTAACTTCTAGACTTCCCTACCTTACAAAAATTTCTATATTTAGAGATGTTTATAGACTTTGCAAATGTTCACTAATTACTATATACTTTAGTGACATTTATTAAGTGTTATAAGAATCATATAAGTGATGTTTGTAACCAAAGTTGAAAAAGGAAAACATATAATTTGATATGTGAAATTTATTAAAGTAAATGTTAATGTAAGTCTTAGTCATTACACAAAATTTATGGGACTGTATTAGACAAAATTTTTTGTCTAATGTTTGTTTTACAATTTTAACTTAATTACTAGACAAAAAATGGTGTTAAGGGCTAGACAAAATGCCTAAAATTTGTCCCATCGAAAATATGGTATAAAGTCATTGGATAAAAACCCTCTTACAATCAGTTCATGTCATACCTAATGATTTTGAAAAATATAAAAATATAATAAAACATATATTAGATGGTATGAATGGTATAAATATCAAAATACAATTATGAGTATAATATTAACAAGGGGCATCATAAGAGTTTATGTCTAATTCTATGTAAACCAAACATAATATAATGAGTTTTTGTATTATCTTGTACTCCGTATACTTATGTTGTCGAGTATTCTTTTTCCTATTTAGATTTTTCAACTAAATGCTACCTTAAATTTTCACTCATCTTACACTACAAAAATTTGTGTCTACTTACTTCTAAATTGAAAATACATGATTATTCTAAATAGTTCACTAATGAAAATTTACTTATTGTGAGTTTTGAAATTGTTACAAGCATTGCATAATAAGCATTTTACATAATTTTCTCAATATGTACATCTATGCAACTTTCTAAAGATGTACATTTCTTTACATAAAGTTTATTTTAAGAAATATCCATAAGATAGGACTTAAACAACTTTGAACCATATGTATAAGAGCTAAAACTACTATTATTTTATGATATATGTATAAAGGTGATGCTATGTCCTATTGATAGGTCTATCTTGACCATTATTTAATTTTGGCAAATGAAATCCTTATCAGATTAACTCTTATGTCTATCTCAATAATTAAATAATAGATTAAATGATTCAGCCGATAACACCATAGAAGAAACCTCATTATCTTGCTTACCCTTGCTATGTATTCTTAGCATATATAATTAATATATTTTTTCATAGCTTCAAACTCCAAAATAGTTCCTCACTTTAATTTCCTCTACAATATCATATATATAAGTTGATAGGAATTAGCCCTAAGAACTCTTCATTCGTTCTCGAGTTAAAGGACTAATTAACATAGTCCTAGAGATTGTCTTCTAGTGATCAAGTCCACAGGAATCCAACCTAATTTGTCAAGCTAATCTGATAGCATGCTGGAGTTGTGGCAAGTTAAATGCCACGTTGATACAAGGCCAAGATTACTCTAAGCTATCCTATAGTTTGCTTGAGGCCTTTTCTAAGACATCCAAACTATTCTAGGTTCCTTAACCTATCTTGTTGACCTGTTACAAGGACCTTTCCTTATAAGCTTAGAATTATCAAGATCTTAATGCTAAGCTGTATAAAGCAAAAGGCCCTTATATAGCATATTTTCAAGCCTCTCCCTAAGTGATACATGGCCTATTACCTAATTTGTATAACTCTAATGCTAGGATATTCTTTTTAGCATGATTATGACTTTGCCCCTTCCTTTTGTAACATGATTGATGTATTAGTTTTATTATTTTACCCTTTTTAGTAAATACAATTGTGTAATGTTGCCCTAGCCATATTGGTATAAATACTTAACTATTGTAATTATTGTAATCATCATCTTCTCTAAATGAATGATCAATTGAATTATTCCTCATTTTCGAGTATGTCTCCCTTTTGAAAAATCCCCTATACAAAGATTGTGATGAGTGACCCATTAACTTAGATTGGTACATTACATTTAGTGAGTTATTGGCCACTTCATGTTTGAGCAGTGTATCACATTCATTTGAGCAGCTTGTGGACTATTTATCCCTCTACCTTAAAGAACACCTACTAAATCGCATTGCATGTTCTTTGATATCTTTGAAGGACCCATCCATGCTACGGTAAGACCTAGTCATTGGCACATTAGTGATCTCCCAAGATGTATCATCTTGATATTAGCGGTTGACGATCCTAAGTAAGGCAGCGGTGCTATTCAATAATGGTGTATGAAGTATGAGCTACAATTATTGTTTGGGTATGATAGCAATTGCAAAGTATCGTTGTTTATGCTTTGTTTTCACATCTCGAAATATAGTCGGAAGCTGTGGTGTTGTGGAGATAGGATAGTTGAAATAGTAGTGTTGTTTGTGTGCATTTATTTTAGTGTTGATAATGTAGACCAAGGCCAAGAATAGATAAGGCTGGTTGTTAGGGTAGGTTTAAGCTTGTAGAAAGGTTGAAGAACGTGATGGGAGTCATATGAAAGAATAGAAAAAAGGTAACATAAGCAAACCCATCAGTAGCTCCAAATGATTTGAACTACTTCCCTTGACTCTCACATTTTTGTAGTAGCTTAATCAATCTATTGAGTAACCTTTTTGTAGATATGTTAAAAGGACTGTACTCAGGCTCTTGCATCATAGTCTTCCTACTCGGACATGGGCATAAGGGTGTGATCAAAGGTTGGTGGTGTCATGCATTGTACAATTGTAATCAAATTCTTCCATAGGCAAACAGATATCCCAATATATTAAATTCTTCTCCATTGTAGCTTGAAGCAGTGATCCCAAAGTATGGTTGACTACTTCTGTTTGACCATTAGTTTGGGGATAACAGAAAGTATTGAATAATAGTTTAGTTGTCATCCGTTGCCATAGAGTTCTCCAGAAATGGCTTAAGAACTTTGGATCCTTGTTTGAGACTATATTCATTAGCATGTCATGCAATCGAACAACTTCCTACAAAAAGAGAGAAGTAATAGTTGAAGCGTCGTTAGTTTTAAAGCATGGCATAAAGTGTGCCATCTTACTGAATCTATCTATGATGACCATCATAAAATCTTTTCCTTGAGCTATCCTTAGTAATTTGAGGATGAAGTCTATGCTTAACTTAGTTTAGGGTCAAGTTGGGACAGGTACAGGTATTGCATTCCCTTGCTTCATTCGACATTTGTCCCTCTTGCACATAATATAGCTCTCAATAATTTGATGAACATGTCACCTTATTCTCAGCTAAAAGAAATGTCCATTTAACAGCTCATATGTTCTTCTCTCTCCAAAATGGCTGAAGAGTCCTCTACTGTAAGCTTCTCTAATAAGTAATCCTTGTAATGAATAGGTTAGCACACATAACTTTCCACCTCGAAATAGATATCCATCCTTTATATGGTATTCATCTACTATTCTTCCATTGGCACAACGCCTAAGTATAGGCCTGAAATGTAGGTCCTTAGGGTACTATTTTTTGATGCTTGCAAACCCAACAATCTAGTCTGCAGCTCGACTAGGAGGACATATCTTCTTGATAAAGCATTGGTAATGACATTGTTCTTGCCTTGTTTGTACTTTATCACAAAGTTGATCCTTCTAGGAATTTAATCCACCTCACTTAGCACTTCAACAGTTTGGTTTGACTTCTGAGGTATCTCAAAGACTTGTGATTAGTATAAATAACAAACTCTTTTGATAATAGATAGTGTTACCATACTTGGAGTGCTCGAATAAGGGCTAAAAGTTCTTTGTCATATGCTAAGTAGTTCAATTGATGTCCTTTGAGCTTCTCGTTATAGTAGACAATTGGTCGGCCTTCTTGCATTAAGACAGTGCTTATACTAGTGCTTAACGTGTCACATCCTAACTCAAAAATCTTCTCAAAGTCGGGTAAAGCTAATACTGTTGCAAAAGTTAACCTTGCCTTTACTTTAAGAAAACTTCCTTCTTATCTTTCTCCCTACTTAAATTCATTATTCTTCTTTATTAGCTTAGTAAGGGGTATGATAAATGTATTGAAATTCCTAATGAACCTTCAATAAAAGGATACTAGTTCATAGAAACTTCTCACTTTGGCGCAAGTGGTTAGAGTCAACCACTCTACAAAAGCTCAAATCTTCTCATCATCCACTTACAAGCCGCTTCCACCTATTACATAACCTAGAAATACCATTTTCTCCTAACAGAAATAATACTTCTTTAAATTGCCAAACAATCTCTCGATTCGGAGTACATTGAGCATAGCTCAGAGATGTTTACAGTAGCTCATAAGGTCGACACTATACACAAGGATGTCATTGTAGTACAACATGACATACTTCCTGATCAAATTTCTTAGTACATGGTTCATTAGTTGCATGAAAGTGCTCAAAGCATTTGACAAGCCAAAAGGCATTAACATTTACTCGTAGAGTCCATGTCAAGTTTTAAATGCATTTCCTCACTCGTCTCCTAATCTCATTCGGGTTTGATGGTAGCTAGACTTCAAATTAATCTTGTTGAAGACCTTAGCTCCACTCAATTTATCTAACATGTCATCTAACCTAAGGATAGGATACTGATACTTGATGGTGATCTTGCTTACGACTCATCTATCGATATACATTTGCTAGGTACCATCCTTTTTCGACATAAGGAGTTTTAGTGCAGTACAGGAGCTAAGGCTCTCCGTTACATATCCTTTCTTTAATAGTTCACTAACTTTTCTTTAGAGCTAAGAAGCTTGCTTGGGAATTATCTGATAAGCTAGCTTATTTAGTAAGGTAGTACCAAGTATTAAGTCAATGCAATGTTTAATGCCTCTGAATGGGGGTAATCCTTCGAGTGACTATTTTAGAAACAGGTTGGCATACTCATCTAGTAGCTCTTTCACCTCAAGGGCTAGCTCAATATGCTCCTTCAACTCTAATAGCCTTCTAACCAATACAAAAGTTGGAATGTCGGCCTTTATAGCTTCTCAAAGCTTGGCTTTACTTAGAATTAAGGTCTTCTTGGATCCTCAAGCAAGTTTATCTTGCAATTTTCTAACTTGACTCGGCATCATATGGTTTAAAGCGACTTTCATCCCATCCTTTTCAAACACATATGTGTTCTTATAACTATCAAGGATAACTCTTTGGTAAAAAAGCCAAGGTCGACTTAGTGGAACATGAGATGTACATTGGGCAAGACATCATAAAGAATATCATTAGAATAATTTCCAATAGAGATCGAGAGTAAGACTTGTTGAGTGACATGTAGTGTTCCTTTCTTATTCAACTAGTGTGACTTGTACGGCTTTAAATGTGAGATAGTTGGCAACTTTAGTTTCTTAACCAAGTTAATGGATGCTACATTTATGCAGATCTTACTATCCACTATGAGTGCATACACTTGAGCAAACACTCTACAAGTGATGTAAAATAAGTTCTCCTTTTTCTCCTTCGTAGGTAAGGGTTCTAAACATATTGCATGTCGGACAACTAAAGTCAACTTGTCCAAGTCCTTAATGAACACATCTTCTATGAGGTCGGCATTAATATCAACCTCATCTCTTACTTTTGTCTTTTCCTTTAGTTCCTCATCCATTCTATTTACTTCAATCTTTGGGGCATCTCCCTTGATAATCATGGTCCTTCGGTTCAGATACTAGTTAGCCATGTACCAAAACCCTTGGCACTTGAAGCACTTGATTTGGCTTGTCTTCCTTTCGGATCTTTGCCTTTTCTCATATGTTCAAGTCAGCGCACCACCATTTGGTTGACCTTTCTCTTCAATCTTAACATTTGTTCTTTTGGTCAGCTTGATACTTAGTTAAGCTCAATAGCTTCCTTGAATAGGTTGGCTTGACTAAGCAGGTCGATTCGTTAAATGTTGAGTCGGCATCCTACTCCTTTTCTATCTTTCCACTCATTGGGTTATTCGTATAGCCTCATCCATTATAGTAAATTACTAAAGTTCCACAATGTCTTGGATATCACTTCCTAGTCTAGTGAGGAATTTGGACATTTGTTTAGGCTAATGGCTCTCTTCTACTTCATTATGAATCATGATTATTTAGAACTCTTGAATATACTCGTTAACGGTTTGACCTCCTTATCTCAGCTCTTGAAGCCAAGCAAAAGTGTCATGTAAATAAGTACCTGGTACAAACTTGTTTCTGATTATCCTCTTTATCTCAGGCCAAGTATTGACCTCACTATATGCTTCTTGTCTCCTCATGATTTGAAATTTTTTTCACCACATGGTAGCATATCCTAAGAACTTAACAGTAGCAATCCTTACCTTCTCTCGTTCCTCATATTGGTAATAATAAAAAACATGTTTAACCTTCTCCTTTTAATCCAAATAATCATCTGTACTCCTAGAACTACCGAATCTCAGAATTTGAAGCTTCACATGGTCAATAACTTTAGGTACTCTAACTCACTCTTCTTCTTCTTCATACCTTACTTCTTCATTGTCATCCACATAAGCTAAATCAATCCTTCATTGTACTTGTCCTCCTATTCCTAAACCTTGAACTTATCAAGCTGGGTTTTGTCTTCTTGCAGTTTAAGTAGCTTGTGGGGTGTTTTGTATGGCCTCAGTAGGTTGAGAGGCCATCGTATGAACAGCTCTGGTCAAATTAACTAGGAGGTTAGTTACTTCATCAAATCTCTCGTTTGTACTTTTGAGGGTACTCTAGGGCTGTTGTCTATGGTAGACAACACTACTATTGTCACCTCTAATACTAGCATTAACATTGGGATTTGTCATCTTCTTGACAAAACTTAGTAAATAAACTTCAAATTTGGTGTACAATAGCTACTATTCCAACATGCACAAATTTCCAATGAATTCGTGAACATAACAGCTATACCAATGAACAATAAACTCAATCAAAACTTGTTCTATATTTGTATGCTTGAAATAAGGCAAGATAGGGTATAGACAAAAACAAAATACTACACTCTTTTACTTACTCCAATACTGCAATGGATTTCTATACGACTTTAATACACTACTATTGCAAACACTACTTCACAAAGATCTAAGTACAACTTACTCAAATGAAACCTTCGCTCTAATACAAAGATGATGCAGATTGAGTCTAAGAGTAGACAAGGTTGGTTGGTTGGGTGTGTCTAAGCTTGTAGAAAACTTGAAGAGCAAGATGGAAGCCACATGAACGAATAGAAAAAAAGGTAAGATAAGTAAACCTATGAATAACTCCAAAGGATATGAGGCATTAGTGGAATTTTCGAGGACTTACGACATAACTCAATATAATGCAAGAGGTGGTCTATTGAGTTTACTTGCCACCTAGCCTTGCTTAAGGGTTAAGACGAGAGTGAAGTAAGTAAACAAGCTAAGAAAACCAGTATCCACAAAAAGAAGGATATTCAATATATTGATGATAAGATAATTGCAGCTATATATATAGTAGGTATTTATACTCAGAAAACTAGGGTAACCTTTCTAAAACCGAAAAGACAAAAAGGGGTAATATCTAAGAGAAGTAATGTACAAAGAATAATAAAGGGTACAAATGTTAATTTAAGTAAATTAATGATTAGTGTTGCAAATTCCTTTACGTAGGTTTGGGATACGTAGCAACAGCATATTGGGGATACTTTTAGTAGAAATAAACAAAATAGTATGGTTAAGATGGGAGGCCAAGCTAGGGTGCTAAGTAGGCCTTGGCTCGTTTGAAAAGGAGTGGTTGTAGATATGTACTGGAGCTCTTTACTTCTTGGCATCAATATTACCAATTTGGTGGTTGATTATATTAGAGCCGAACATGTGTGTAAGGGGTTGGGCAATCAACAGATCGTTTGATTAGTTAGTACACAACTTGTAAGAGATTTGTGGTTACTCGACTCAACATAAGAAGTTGGTTGGCAATAAGGATCAGCTCATCCTTAGCAAGACTTGATTGGAATAGAAGGATTCACCTCCTTTGTCCTTTTGGGCCTTAGGTTTGATTGCAGGTTAAAGTTTCGGTAGCTTAATTCCTATAAGCTTTTGGTGGTAACAATGATAGCTACAATTGGTTGAAGAAGGACTACATATTGTATTGTATAGTAAGAATATTACAAACCTTAGCATGCTTACAGTGGTTTGTGACATTAAGGGGAATACATCAAGAAGAGGAAACCATGTTGAATAGACTCTAAGGTGAATAAATACTCAAATGGAATAACTTAAGGAGCCCCTAGAAAATATGTTGATTGTTATGTAAGTAAAGGAAGATGTCCAAACTAAAAGAGCTCCTCAAGTTGAAGGTTAAGTTGATGAAGTAATCAGGGAGGAACCCTAAGGTAAATATCGATTTGGCCGACTTGTAAATGAAGTTTGGAGTAGAAGCAAAGTTTACCTAGTCTACCATGCTCACGTTGGTGCAGTTAACCGAAGAATTAATAGAAGGATGGAAATAGTAGAATATAATGGAAGTGATGGTTAAGAGTTCTTTGAGGCCAATGAAAGGTTAGGATGAGCCCCATGAGGTGAAAGGTATGATGTTTGTGACCTAATAAGGTTGAGTATCTTGTTTAGCATCCCTAAGGAAGTGGAGTAGAGCAACTAACTCATTTGACAAATTGTTCATGATGACATTGGAGAATTTATTGAGTTAGACATGGTAGACTAATATGAGGAGGAAGAATGTGGCATTGGAGCCCTTAGAAGCATTAACAATATGAAGGTCTAGATTTTAAGCTTTTCTAGGAGTTGAAGTACTGACAAATATTTAGATTGGGAAGAAAGGGTAGATAACTTGTTTACATGTTGTCGATATGTTGAGGAAGATAAAGTTTAGCTTGCCGCCCTATAATTTACTAAGTATGCTAGTTTATGGTAGAAGAAGTTGTGCACATCTCGATGAAGAGACAAAAGATGAGAAGATAGGATATGGGAGGAAATGAAGAGGATAATGTGTAGAAGATTTTTCCTGACTCTTATTTTCAAGATACAATTACCAAATTACATGTGCTTCGATAAGGGAATTGAATTATTGATAAGTATATGTGAGAATTCTAAGTGCTCATGATCTAAAGTGATGTGGAAGAGCCTGAAGTCCGAACTGCCTATAGATTTGTGATGACATGAAATTAGCAAACATTTTCTATAGTAATTTTGTATCATTTTTGTGTATTAATTTAGTTAATTTTATAGTGATTTATAGCTTAATTCCATTAATTTTCATTTTCAAGGACTTCAGAGGCATTTGATGAACTTTTAAAGAATTTTATTGAATTTCAAAGCATAGTGGATCAAAAGCATTGATCGAGGAGTTAGAGCGAAAGGATTTTAAGTGAGAAATGAAGTTCAATGAAGAACTTGATTGAAGACCATGGCCATGTAATCTTTGACATAAATTTCCATTGAATTTTGAAGATTTTAGACTAAGTACAAGTATACGCCTAAACTCTACGCCTCCATGCTTAGCTTGTAGACATGCAATCATTTTTGAATCTTTTATTTTTGTTAAGTTTTCTTTATACATCTAGGTCTAACCATTATAAATAGATGCCTAGGCCTAGGTTTACAAAGAGAGCCCCTTTGGAAAGAATCTTAGGGTTGTATTATATCGAGTGTTTCTCATCTCTCTTCTTTTAAGTTCATCATGTTGTTATTTTGATTATTCTTGGTGTATTGTTATTGAACCTTAATTTCTATTACAACAGTTTTTTCTTCTATTCAATCTATGATATTATCTTTGAAGATCTAATTACATTATGCATACTATTGTCGAATTAGTATTTACCTACATTATTAATTTAATGTTTGAGTTTGCTGTTGATTACATAAGTCCTTAAGTGAAAGTGTTGGTATTTACGGATTTGAAAAACTCTTTTCACAGTAGATTTTTTTTTTTTCGAAACAAATCTGAATCCCTAAAATGCCAGTTGATCTATGTGGTAAATTAATTTGATATGAGTTTAGATCTTTTACCTTATGCACATTTAGGTCGAGTTGGTGATGCAGATCTGTAGGTGTTGTAATCTCGAGAGCTCCCTCTACAATATTCACACTCAAACGAACATACTGAATAGACTATATTGTGTCAGCACCAAAATTAAATGTAGAAAACCCTAACAATATCTCACGTATCACTCTATATTTTTGGGCTACAGAGTTTTTCTACAGGTCTAGTATTGACAATATAACATCAACGTAACCTTAGTAGAGAGTTGTTGATATCTATATATAGACTAATGAAAATATCTTCTATAAGATATTATGTGATTAGTGAGATTTTAGAAGATATTAATAATATTAAATACGTTATTTATAATTTTTCACCAAAAAATAATAAACAAAATTATTTATCATTCTTAAATCTTTAAGAATAATAAATATTTCAATACTTCTTGGTAGGCTTAATCAAAATAAACCCATTGCCTATTTTGTTTGTTCTTTGTGTGTGACATTGTAGGCTTACTTAATGTTAACAGTAGGCCTAAACTCTTTTTGGGCTTACAAGACATAAGTGGCCTTTAATAAGATGTTATGTGTATCTAAATTAAGTGAAGATTGGCGATCCGACTTTACCTAATCCATAACTTATGTCATAATCAATTTTTTATATGATATCTAGATTAAACATAAAGCATAGATAGTATCACCCTTATATTGTTCAATCTTATCATGTCTCAATCTCCAGGTGGATTAATATGAAAAATAACAATAATCATATTACCAATTCATTTAAGCATAGTCATGAATTTCTCAGTCTCACTTATTGAGGGGCCTAGAGAGATCTATCTCATAATGAGACAGACAAATGCCATCTTAATCACTCATCTCCCTCTACATGATTCATACTATGCCTAATCACAACCTTTATAATTATCTAGCTAAAGATAATGTTTGGTTGAGTCGAACCATAATATTCCTCATGTTGGAATCCTTGGTGATTTCAGGTCTAAGGATGCAATGACATTGTTATAATGAGAATTACTCATGACATTAATCCATACAGTGACCTCATAACGGTTCGGTTTAGTACATAGTTCTCTAGCATGTACCTATGAGTTTGATTTGTATATTTATACTAATAAACATCCCATGATTATCATCAAACCTCATACTAGATTTAATTCATTATTGTTCCTACAATAATGAGCATCTAGATACATTCAGAATAACAATATGATCATTTAAGGATATTATTATAGAGTAAACATGTAAACAAAATGATAATGAATGCCTCTTAATTCATAAAATATAATAATGATAGTATCCAATAATTGGTCAAGGGTATAATCACTAACAGTCTCCCACTTACACTAAGCCCAATCATACATGTATCTAATACCCATTAACCTGGTATGATGATCATACTTTACTTGTGCAAGAGCTTTGGTAAGTAGATTAGCAACATTGTCATTAGTTGATACTTTGCATATTTTGACATCTCCTCTCTCGATGATCTCCCAAATAAGATGATAGTGTATGAGTATGTGTTTGGATCGCTGATATGATGTAGGTTCCCTAGCTTATGCAATAGCACCATTATTGTCATAATAAAGATTTATAGGATTTGTAATGCTAGGAATAATACCTAGTTTAGTGATGAGCTTCTTGATCCAAATTGCCTCCTTAGCTACATCTCTTGTTGCTATATACTCAGCTTCAGTTATAGAATCTACTACAGTGTTTTGCTTTGAACTTTTCCAGCTTATTGCACCTCTATTCAAGCAAAATACATATCCTGATTGTGATCTAAAATCATCCTTATCAGATTGGAAGCTTGCATCAATGTAAGCAGTTACGACTAGCTCGTCTTCTAATCCCCCATATATCAAGAATACATCTTTAGTTCTTCTCAAGTACTTAAGGATATTCTTAACTGCTGTGCGGTGAGGTTAACCGGGATTTGATTCGTATCTACTGTTTATGCCTAATGCATATGACACATCTGGTTGAGTGCATAACATCACATATATGATTGATCCAATAGCCAAAGCACAAGGAATCTTGCTCATGCAATCATGTTTATCCTTTGTCATAGGACATTGAGTCTTGCTGAGATTTATACCATGCGACATTAGCAAGAATCCTCTTTTTGAATCTTGCATACTAAACCTATTTGGAATTTTATCTATGTACACACTCTGACTTAGGCCAATGAGGCTTTTAGATCTATCCCAATATATCTTAATGCCTAGGATATAGGTAGCTTCGCCTAAGTCTTTCATTGAGAAACACTTCCTTAACCACGACTTGACACTCTATAAGGTATGAATATCATTTCCAATGAGTAATATATCAGCTACATACAGTACTAGAAATGCAACTATGCTCCTACTAATTTTCTTATAAACATAAGGTTCATCTTATTTTTTAACAAATCCAAACTCTTTAGCTGTTTCATCAAAATCTTAACTTTGAGATGCTTGCTTCAATCCATAAATGGATCTTTGAAGATTGTAAACCTTTGCAGAATCCTTAGGACGAACAAAACCCTCAAGCTATGTCATATATACATCCTTGAGTAAGTTTCCACTAAGAAACACTATTTTGGGATTCATTTGCCAAATCTTGTTATCATAATGCGTAGTTATAGCAACAAGGATTGTAATAGATTTAAGCATAGGGACTGGTGAAAAGGTTTTATCATAATCTATACCATGAGTTTGTTTAAAACCCATAGCCATTAGTTGTGCTTTAAAGGTATACACGTTGCCATCCATGTTAGTTTTCTTCCTGAGAACCCACTTACACCCAATGGTCTTAGTACCTTCAAGTGGATCAATCAAAGTCCATATGTGATTGTTATACATAGATTGCATTTCAGAATTCATGGCTTCTAGCCATATCTTAGAGTTTGGACCTAGCATGGCCACTTGATAGGTTGTCGGCTCCTTTTGATCCATGAGCAACACATCATGACTATCTGTTATGAGAAATCCATATCTCTTAAGTTCATGTCATACCCTACTAGACCTTCATAGGCCTTGTGTTACTTATGGAGGCTTAACAAATAACTGTAAGTCTTGTTGAGTTTCCACTAGTGATTCGATGCTATTTTGTGGATCTTGTACTTCTTTGGGATGTGCTTTGCTCCCATTGGTCCTTTTAGAAATAAACTCCTTTTCTAAAAAGATGTGATTTTGAGCAACAAACACTTTGTTCTTAGAGGGATGATAGAAATAGTATCATTTGGTTTCTTTTAGATACCCTACATAAAGGCATTTGTTAGATTTAGGTCCTAATTTGTTTGAGACTTTATGTTTTACGTAATCCTTACAACCCCAAATCTTGAGAAAAGACAAACTAGGTCTCTTCCCAGTCCAAATCTCATATGGAATTTTTCAACCGATTTAGAATGGACACGGTTTAATGTGAACATAATTGTTTTTAGGACATAACCCTAAAAGGATGAAGGAAGATCTATTAGACTCATCAAAGACTGAACCATATCTAATAAGGTTTCATTCCTCCTTTTAGTTATACCATTCCATTGTGGTGTTCTAGATGGAGTTAATTGTGAAATAATCCCATAATTTCTAAGATGATCAGTAAACTCTTGGCTTAGATATTCACCTCCTTAATTTGATCGAAGTGCCTTGATCTTTTTGCTAAGCTGATTTTGTACTTTAATCTAAAAAGTTTTGAACATTTGAAACAATTTAGATTTATGCCTCATCAAATAGATATACTCGTATCTATTGAAATCATTAGTAAATGTGATGAAGTACTGATAACCTCCTCCTAGTAGTGACGCTTAGCGGATCACTTACATCAATATATATTATGTGAGCCCCTAATATTGTCTTTAGGATAATCAAGCTTAGATTTAAGGTCTTTAAGGAAAAGTTATCTGATTGAGCCCAAATTTATGACTAAGATAAAAAGGTTAGTCAAAGTGACTTAGTAAAGTTAGATTTTGAAAATAATGACCCAAAATCCTAATTTTGTCCCTAGAAGTATAGCTATTTAACATAATACCAAATTGCTCGGAACTCTTAAAATCAAGCTTGGATTGCGACAATAACTTGAGATAAGTTAATTAACCTACAAAATGAGATAATATAATATAATTTACTATATGAATATACATATATTTTTATGAGTATACCTAATATAAATAATAATTATACCCATAAATTAACCCTAAATTACATAAATGTATATATAATGTGTTGAATTCATAAAAATAATTAAGAAATATATCTTAAAAATAAAAGAGATGTTAGAAACATAATTATAGGAGTATAGTTATGTATTACACATGATATATACATAGGATATATATACTTGTATATTAATAAAATAACTAAATACTAATATAATATATATATAATATTAATATCTAAGAAAATTATCCATCAAAGCTTATCCAAAAGCATACATAATTGCTAGAGATGGTTGGAAATCATCGTAGATCACTCTTGCAAACTTAACAAATTGAATAAAAAAGTGAAAGCTTGTTTAAAGGCTACTTCTTACTTGGAAATAAATGAGAAAGAGCAAGGAAAAAAAAAGTGAAGGAGGAAAGCAGCTGGCCTAAAATAGTATAAAAGGAGTATAGAACTTCACATTCAACACTTTAGACACTAGAGCACTCAAATAAAAATTCATGAGAAAAAATTGAAAGAAAATAAGAAAAACAGAGCAATCACCGAGCTAGACTAGTTTCTAGGGCAAACCATGATTTTCTGTGAAGCCCTTCCACCACTATGGAGGACTCCTAGCATCTAGCCCTTGCAATAGACCCCCGTCACCCTACGGCCACCGGAGTACCTAAGAACAACTAGGTTAAATTTCTACCCTATTTTTCGATAATTTTTTAAAAGATAGAAAATCCACCGAGAAAAGTTTGAAAATATTTATATTTATATTATTTCATATATGCTTTTATGTGATATTTCTATTTTTTAAAATTTTGGAATATTTAATATATTTGCTTAAGAAAGTCACTATTCATTAGAATTTTGACTTTCAAAAGAAATATATAAAATGATATTATTTCTGGCTTAAAATATTTGTGTGGGATATAAATGATATAGAGATAATTGCTATGTATCTTGATTTTTTATTTGAGTATTTTTATTATTTATTGTAATTTTTAGCTTAAAAATAGCTAGAAATTAGGCTGAAAATGTGAATTAAATAAGATTTATGAAATTAAATGGTGAAATTGACCTATATTGATTTCTACTAAAGTATAATGATTTCAGGATAGTTTGAAAATAATTTTGTAAAAAATGAATCATATTTAGGTAATTAAGTATAATTTAGGAGTAAAATCGTAATTTTGAATAGATAGGCGATATATTGAAAACCTGAAACCAAGTGATGACTAAATTCTCTATATTTTTAAGAGTTAATAGAAATTTTTGGGGAATTATTTGGTAACTCGAGCCATTTATTATGAATTTACATAGTAAAATGGCTTAAATTATAAATTTGGATGCATTTTTAGCAATAATAGGTTAAAATATGATAAATAGTTGAATAAAAACTATCTATATGTATATTGGTTAGATTGGATAAAAAGGTATATTTTTAATATATTTAATGATTTTTAATAACTGAGATATGTTGTAAGGGTATTAGGGTTAAATAATACCTATATTATGGGATTATATTGATAAATTAGGTAAGATATAATTTAATAACATAAAGTACATATAATACAATAATATTTATTTAGATATGCATAACTGTATTAAAAATTCAAATTACCTGTTAAAAGTCATCTCTAGAAATAGGATGTATAATACGTGTCGTTAGGTCTACATGAACCTAACAATACTATTTTTACTGAAATCGAACACTTTTAGGTAATATACTCTATAACTCTATGATATTACTAGAATGTATGTATTATGATAATCTTACCGGAATGGAAACGTGACTTAATCGATTAAAAGTATGTTTCAATATGGTCGAAACGATATATTATATATAATAGTATGTTTACGGATATTATTAATAATCAATAACATAACTCGATATACATATATAAAATAAAACTATATATTATTATGATAAAATATTATATATTTATATATAATTGTTTTTAAATAAAATCTTAATATTTTCTTAACTATTACAAAAACTAAATTTGAATTTTGTATATATAGGATTCTTTAATGGTCAGATTGTTAACAACCTGAGTCTTTTGTAGTGAGCGTCTAAGTAGGTAAGTTGGGATTGAAGCTTTACCATTTGTTAGGATATTGTATTAAAGTATTTAGAGGCTTAAGAGTACTTCTGTTTTTGTTTGTAATTAGTTATTTGTGCCCATGCTATGCATGTGTCTAGTATTTAGTTGTGATAGGAGTTAAACTCCTCAGTATGCTATTCTACACTATTGCATTGTTTCTGTATTGTATAAACTTAGTTGGTCACCCTTGATTACAGCTAATAATTATTTGTCTATTATGAAACTAGATATGCATAACACCTATTAGGAGAAACGATTAGGAGTGTTAGGCTAAATACCAACTCCCTTTGATGAGGATAGCTGAAATGGTCCTTTCCCCATCTATAGTCGAACTAATTGATAGGTAAGGAGGTCGTGATAAAAGTAGGGGTCATGGTTCAAAGGTGGTCACGGGAGGAGGGTCTTCTCTATTGCATAAGCCTAGGTTTGGTCTAATTTGAGTTGCGGAAAAACTCCTCAATTTGGGTTTGAGTGAATGTATTCTTTAATCTCACAATGGATTGAATAATATTGTGCGATGTTTCATATGATTGATTGCATTGCATTTTATCGTAATTAATAACTTTGCTTGTAATTGTTTAGTACTCTTTTGACTCTGTTTCGCTTATTGAGTTAGTTATATTTACACCCCCATACACTTTTTTACAGGCATTGGTGAAGACTAGGATATTTAGATACTACTACCCCCTAAGTTAGTGTATCGCTACTGGGAAAGTGAGGAATGAAGAATCAACTAAACATGGGCTTTTAACTTTTTTTTTGAATTTTGAGAAAACTAATTAGTAATTCCCTAGGATGCCCACTAGGTTCCTAGCTTATTGTAAATATTCTACAGAATCTGTGGTTTTTGGTTAACTCTGATTGTAAATTATAACTTTGGATATGAAACATTTATGTAAGTATTATTGTGTTATGAAACAATAGGTTATATAGAACAGATATTTTGTGAAGCTATACTACATGTTTGATTATTCACAAGTATTAGAACGAATGCTTCAAGCTAGTTGAGTTGTATATGTCTTGTATAGACTATATTTATGATAGTAGCTGTGAGGTTAGCTTCTATCTTAGGTTAGTTTACACGATGGGACTGTTATGTCTTCTCCTATTTAGGGCATGTCGTATTAGTCCCTATAAATCAGTTGCCCTTTCACTGTATCTAGTTAAAGGGTCCTTAGTCATCTTGCCTAATAAACCAGCGTTGTAAACATCAAATGACTCAAAATCAAATGAGTGTAAAAGTGCATCTTCATAGAGCTTTGATATGTGATTCTCATTTATATGGCCAAGGCGACACTGCCAAAGGTAGGTCATGTTTAAATCATTTCATTTAAATCTCTTAGTAGTTATGTTATAGATAGATCTACTATTAGGCTTAAGGTTTAGAACAGAAAGACCATCATGTAAATCAGCATTTGCATAAAGCATGTCTTTGTAATAATTGGAGCATTTATTATTCTTAATAATAAATGCAAAACCATCATTGCCTAAACATGAAACTGAAATAATATTCCTACTTAAATCAAGAACATAAAAGCAATTGTTCAAAACTAACAAAAGCGCATTAGGCAAAATCAACTCATAAGTCCTTACTGCTAAAGTAACAACTTTTGCACCATTATCCACTCATAAGTCGATTTCGCCCTTTTTCAATGACCAGGCTCATTTCATAAGAAACAAACTCCTTCCTTAGGAGGTTTTGTCTTTGGTTTGGGCTTGGGTTAGGCTTTGAATTCTTCATTGCCTTTCCATTCCCCTTACCTTTCTTCTTCATCCCTTTCCCTTTCTAAATCATTAAAAGACAATTGGGCTTCTTTTTGATGTTTTGCTCAATGATTTTTAGCATCACATGTAGTTTATAAATTCATTTCTCTACATTATTCATATTATAGTTCATGATAAACTAGTCATAACCATCTAGCATTGAATTTAATATCAAATCTATTCCCAACTCTTAACTTATAGGAAATCCAAGTTGATCAATGTAGCCCTTCATTTTCAGAACATGGGTACTCACTAACCTTCCCTTAGCCATTTTGTAAGAATGTAGGGCCTTAGTTGTCTCATACCTTTCTTGTCTAGCTTGCTGCTAGAACATTTCCTTGAGATGAGTAGCCATCTCATAAGCTTCCATGTGCGCCATATCCTTCTGAAGTTATGGGCTCATGATAATAAGCATCAAGATTCTTACATCAAAGAGTCATTAGAATGCTTCTTATAAGCATCCTTCTAAGCTCTTGAAGCAGTGGCTAGAGGCTCCTCAAGAATGGGTTGATCAAGGACATAAATCTATCTTTCTTGCTTGAGAACAATTCTTAAGTTTTTAAACCAGTCGAGGAAATTGATTCCAATCAACTTGTCCTAAGGACTAGTCATAATGATAATGTCAAGGTGTTGTTTGTAGCCATTAATCTACAATTAAATGTGCAAATTTTATTAGTTAGAGGCATAATTTCAAAAACTCCCACTAAACCAATAATACCCAATATTAATTTAGTTACATTCAATTATTGCATTTTAGTGGGCTAAGATCCATATTTTACTTAACTTTAAGTGAGCATTGGCATGACAATTAAAGTTAAGTTATTTAGGTAGGTAACGCTTTACCAATTATATCACATGTAACTCATAGATACTTTATGGGATTTGGACATCATATGTCCTAACATGTTTCAATCCCATCTAATGCCTTAGGCTTAAAACCATTTTGATAGACTAATTAAGTTCAACCATATTAAACTTATGAGTAGCACCATTATTTATCTTACCTTACTAAGATAACCTAACATACTCTACTTTGGAAAACCTACATTTTGATGATCAAAGTCTTGATAAGTGTTTAATTATGGGTGGCATTTGACTTAAAATTTGTTAAGGGATTTTAATTAATAATATTCTATTTTATTACCATATTTCAATGGATAATAATTATGGATAGTTGCATACATGGTACCACATACATATACATGTATCATCATGCATGACATATCATACTCATAAAAGGAACAAAATAAACATATCATAACATGGCCATTAAATTATATTGATCTTCATAAGCCAATATAAAGATCAATAGTTAAGCCTAAGTATGTGTCCATCTCTATGGGCGTGAGATGGAAATTATTCTTGTATGTTGATCACTAACCCTTGCTTCTCTATGGCTATGGACCAAGAATGACCTTGTTAACATCTCTATGTCTTCATCACAATAATGAAAACATCATACATAAAATCCTACTCCCATTAGTATAATTAAATTACAATAAAACAAAAAGGATGCATAGGCCGTATTTATGAAATTACAACCCATTAAACAAAAAAATAAAACCTACCAATCACAAGTCGTAAGTGGCCATACTATGCACCATGCATATAACATAAATCACATTTGTAACATGCATATATAACATTAATGTTCCATATTATCCAATTTTAACTGTTACATTATGAATAGTTAGCATGACAATCCCATTAAAACATAGTAAATCTGCAATAATCTATTGTAATCTAAATACATTAGATCTATTCAACCCCATAAAACAGACAATTATATCAATGTTTAACCACGTTAAACACAATTAATCCATTGTAATATGATTACATCTGATTAGTTCAACAATTAAACAATATGGCATATATATATACATATATCTATGTATAACATACAAAATCAACTTAATTGAAACCACAACCTGTCTCTAATACCACTATTAGGATTTAGGGATCCAAAAAACTCTTTTCATAGTAGATTTTTTTTTTCAAACAAGTCTTCATCCTCAAAACAGTTATTGATCCATATGGTAAATTAAATTGATATGAGTTTAGATCTTTTACCTTATGTGAATATAGGTTGTGTTAGTGATGCATATCTATAGGTTCTGCTATCTCGTAAGCTCCTTCTATAGTATCTACACTTGAACAAACATATTAAAAAGACTACAGTGTAGTAGCACCAAAATTGAATGTAGGAAACATTAATAATATCTCATCTGTCACTTTATATTTTTTGTTCGTAGAGCTTCTCTATAGGTCTAGTGTTGACGATATGACATCGGATTAACCTTAATAGAGAGTTGTTTATATCTATTTATAGACTGATGAAAATATCTTCAATGTGATATTACGTGATTAGTGAGATATTAAAGGATATTAATAAAATTAAATATGTTATTTATTATTTTTTAGGAAAAAATGTTAAACATAATTATTTATTATTCTTAAATCATGAAGAATAATAAATATTTTAATACATCCTACTAAGCTTAATCAAAATAAACCCATAACCTATTTTGTTTGTTCTTTGTGTGTAACCTTATAGGTTAACTTAATGTTAGTAGTAGGCTTAAACTCCTTTTAGGCCTTCATGACATAAGTGGCTTCTAGTAAGACGTTATGTTTACCCAAATTAAGTGAAGATCAATGATCATAATTTATGTAATCCATAACTTATGTCATAACCCTTTTGTCACACGATACCTAGATTAAACAAAAGGCATGGATAATGCCACCCTTATATTGTTCAACCTTATCATTTCTCGATTTCCAAGTAGATTGATATGACAAATGACATTAATCATACTATCAATTCATTTGAGCATTGCCATGCATTGCTTAATCTCACTTATTGAGGGGCCCAAAGATATTTATCTTATAATTTGATGGACAAATCCTATCTTAATTACTCATTTCCCTCTACATGATTCACACTATACCCAATCACAACCTCTATAATTGTTCGGTTAAAGATAACATTTGACTGACTCAAATCATAATGTTCCTCATGTTAGAATTCATGGTGATTTTGGGTATAAGGATGCAATGACATCGTTATAATGAGAATCACTTATGACATTAATTAATGTAATGACCTTATAGCAGGTCGATCTGGTATATAGTTCTCTAACATGTACCTATGAGTTTGATTTGCATCTCTATATAAATATACATCCCATGATTATCATAAAACGTTATACTAAATTTAATTCATTATTGTTCCCACTATAATGAGTAGCTAGAGACTTCTAGAATAACTAAATGATTATTTAAGGATATTATTATAGAGTAAACATATTAAAAATATAATAATGAATGCATCGTAATTCATAAAATATAATATTGACAACATCCAATAATTAGCCTAAGGCACAATCACTATTATAAAGACACATGTAAGTAAAGGGAATTAGAGTAGACTAAACCGTTTAATATTTTGATTATTTAGATTATGGCAACTTAGAAGTAGGTAACCTAATAACTGGATCCATGGTCTTAATGTGATTCTATGATACTCTATTTGGAAATGATTTGGGTAGAGAGAGTCTCAGGATTAGATATTAGCTAGAGATGCGGTTAATTCATATTAGGCACCTCTACGGTTTAAAGAGTAATTGAGATTAAAAGTTATATAGAGCTAGGTAGTAAATAACAATTATTTCCTAAGGATTATGTGCTCTTGATTTAATGAATTATGTTTGTCAATTTTAACTAGTCTTGTTTATTTTATTGTTTTTCTCTTATTTATCATTCCTTGTTTGTCTTTACCATTTAATTAAAATTATTCTCTATTATTAAATTAGTTAATTGGCAATTAAGGATAAATTGCTAGCACTCTAAGGTTTTCACATGTATAGTTCCTAATCGAATCGTTACTTAAACTCGCATCCATTTTAACCATATTATAACTTGATTAGGTGCACTCACTTAACACCAATCAAGTTTTTAGCACCATTTCCATGGATCCAAAAGGGTAACCTAATTAGGATATTAAGAAAAATCTTAATTTCTAAATTATCTTAACATGCGATAATAAATCTTCCTTATGGTTCCTTTAGGTATTTTTCTTTATTAATGGGATTTTAATCTCTAAAGTGTTGTAGTTATTAACCATGGAATTGAATTAAAGGAAGGATTCAACCGTAGAAGCAATATTGTTAAACAACAGTGCTCTTTAGGGGGCAGCCTAAGTTTGATCTCTTTTAATTTAAGTTGTTATTTTATTAGTTTATTTTGTTTATTTCATTATCCTGTTAAAGTATCGAGTTTTTGAGGCATTAGTTAGTATTTTCCCTACCTGAACAACATAGTTTTATTAAAACAGTTATTGAATGTTATTTATGGAATAGTAACATTTAAGTTACTAATTAAGTTGATCATTGATTTAATTTTGTGGTTCAATTCATTTTGTTTTTGAATTTTTCCAAGCAATTTCAAAAAACAAGTTAAAAGGAAATCAAAGTGACTTGGGATCAAAGAATTAAAGGAAGAACATACCCAAAGTCCATGGCTGTAGATTTGGTTTATGATCCTCTCAAAATTAATTTAGAAAGGAATTTGAAGAATTTTTGGATATGAAGTCCATAGTCAAGACCATGCTTGTGATCCTTGACCGTGATCATGTTAAGGTTGCAATATTAATGTAAAGACAAGGACCATGGTCATGATCCTTAAGCATGGTCTAGTTCAAACTTGAACATCATGGGTATTTCTTCTCCATTTCATTCTAAATTCTCATACACTCTGTAAAATTACACTTTTCTCTCAACCCTCTCATTACATAAGTACCTAATCTTCTCAAATCTTCATGATCTAACCCATGTACTTCAAATCTAAGGTACATGCATTATCTCTATCTAGTTATTTTATTAGATTTGTTGTTGTTTTGCATAAAAATTAGATTTTTACTTAGGGTTTTGTGAAGAGCAATATGGCTTGCATATATAAAAACTTTAGCTTCTAGGAGTGATTCAGAAAAGATAATGTGATAAACCATGTTATTTACTCATTTTTTATTAGAAATAACTTGAAAAAAACTTACTTGCTAGAGATTGAAATCATGAAGAATATGGAAGGTTATATACTACGTTGAAGGAAAAAGGAGGAGAAGTGATGGAATCCATGTTATTGGTGTTGTGTTCTCTTCATAAATTTTGATGATAATAAAAAGTTGTGCTAATGAATGTTAACAAGTGTATACGTATGTTAAGAAAGTTTGGAAGTTTAATCAGATAGTCTTGATCAATATTGAATAATGTCTCAAAGACTTAGTTAGAAGGTTTAAGATGCTATATAAGTAATTCATTCGGCATGACTTAAGAAGGTTATTCGAAGACTTCTAATAAGGAGTATAGTAAGCAGATTTAGTAAGTTGATTAGGGACTTTGTAATACATGAACAAAGCATTGAAATGTTTTAGAGACTTTATTAGGGTATTCAACTGGAAGAAGCTAGAAGATTCTGTTGATAGTTGAGTTTCGTTCATTCATCCATTTAACTACCACTAAGCCGAGTTATCTACATTCTCGGCCAATGTCGAGTAACACAGATTCGTGTCTAATTTGAATTCAAGGGAAGTGGCATGAATAGTTATCACTTAGTACGGTTATATCACATAACTACCTACTTCCCGTACATTTTAGGAATGTGTCTAATCAAGAGGCCTCCATATATCTTGATAATCATTCCAGTAATTGATGCTTCAAACATGACATTCGCCTATAAATATGGGAAAGAAACGTTATAAGGGACATTTGGTAACTCTTTACTACTCTCAACTTTCCCTACATTCATTTTATTGACTTAGGCATTAGAGTGGCCATACTGGATTGGCTTTAATACCAATAGTTTTTCCTTTTTGTGCAAGATAAAGTTCAAATCCAAAACTCATTAACAACATTTGGCACCATCTGTCTTTTTTTTTTTCTTAAACATACCTACATGGTGAAAACTAGAATGACTAAAAGTACAGGTTTTGGTACTTCCTCCCATCACTTTGAAGGGGGGAGTAGGCATACTAATGAGTAACATTTGCCTAAATTGGAGCAACTTTGCCTTTACTTAGCAAAAAAAAAAAATTAGGAACTAAATAAAAAATATGAAGAGATCCTTAATCTCATCTGTAATAGTGTTTACCTAAATAAAAACAAAGAGCACGACGATCATGAAGATGATGATGTCGAGAATAGCAACGACTTAATCTATTCACCTAAATTACCGAAAAAGTAAGCCAAGGTTACAATGGGACCATCGACTCCTATACTAAAAGAAGGTTGACAAAGGCAAGCAATTGCAACAGGTACACTATGTTAAACCCTTACATGTTAGTACCCTTGTTGAGCTAAGTAAGCAGTTTCAAATTAAGAAGAGCCCCTTCATTCCTAAGATCTTGGAGGAGGTCATACTATATCATATTAAGTTGTCGCAATTTTAAACTAACAATGGAACAAAAGATCCTAAAGATTATTTGAAGTACTACCATACCTTGGCCAAGTTATATGGCTTGAGTGATGTCGTGGCTTGCCAAGCTTTTCCCTCGACATTAAGGAATGTAGCAAGTACATGGTTTAAACACTTGAAGCCGAACGCTATTTCATGTTTTGAAGAACTAGTATAAGTGTTCCTTCAACACTTCCTTGCCAGTAAGCTTCTTGCTAAGGACTCTTTAGTCCTTAACATAATAAAACAAAGATTAGATGAATCCATTAGAGACTATCTAGCTAGGTTTATGGCTAAGATGGTCCAAATTTTGAAAATTAGACAAGAGTGAGGCCCTTAATGCAATTATTGATGGAATTAAGTCCTATGAAGATTTTTCAAGTCTCTTGCTATCAATAAGCTGAGAACTTTTGCCGAGTTCAAAGCTTGATAGGAATCAACCCCTTAGGCTAATCATACGTAGTCGAGCTAAAGGACTCTAAGGATTCGTTCGAAGGCTCCTAAGTCTAAGTTATTGTTGGGATGGGGATTCCTATCTCGAATTGGTCTCCTATCGACCTGACTCTCAAGTCCTTACTTGTGTTAGATCTGCCCTTATTCAGCAGCGATGCTTTAACATAGAAGACAGCCTAATAATAGCTAAGGCGAGCCCTCGATCTGACCATAGGTATCCGAACCCAAATCGAGCTAACTTTTCTTCAGCAAAAGTAATTGGTCCCTAGCCTTGTCCAAATCAGATCAGGCCTTGATTGCTAGTATTTCCTATTTCGCCTACTTATATCATATTCCTAACTTCCATTCGCCATGTGACACATATTGCTAAGACACAACTTTCCAGAATGATTTTTTCTTTTCCGTATTGAATATTGTTTGTCTCTTTTACCCCTTTTAGTATGTTTTATGAAACCTCATTGTAGAATACCCTTTTTTTTTCATACATGCAAAGTAATCCTAGCTGATGGGTTTATAAACCTTCATTTTCTTGTATGCAACAAAAAAACTAATTAATATAGAATTATTCTCGTTGAATAACCTTATTATTCTCATCATCATTTCAACTCTTATCTATTACCTTTAGTAAGGAGTAGTGGTGAGTGACCTTTTAGTTTGGACTGTTGTATCATATCCAAAAAATTATAGGCTGAGTATAATTGAGTGGTGTATCATATCCATTCAGTAGTTGCTCAGACTTTGCTAACCTTTTCTCTATTTGTTTTGATTCACTTCATTGTGGTGCTTCTTCGTGTATCCTACCCCAAAGATGCATCAACTTCGTTGGTATCAAAGCATGGTTTCGAGAGGGATTGTATGAAGTTGTAGTGAAGTTTTGGTTCACTTTTCTATTAGTGGCTACTAAGTTCCTTTTGTAGCTATTATAGTGTCTTTATGCGAAAGCAAGTGTAGTTTTGCTGTTACTCTATTTCTCATTACAAAAATAGAGCAAGTTTGTTTCCCTTCTGTTTGAGTGACTATTGGGTACTAAGGTTGTTAGTAAATTGTTAAACTATTCGGGAAGTATTGTACTATGTTAGATTCGAGTGTTTAGGATGTTATTAGTGATAAGAGTAGTGGTGCTAAACTTGGTTGTGGTCATAATAGTAATAATACCCTAGGGTCCATTAATGATAAACTTGATAGACTTACAATCCTTACTGAGAGTCTAGTCACTCAATACAAGTTAACAAGCAACAACTTTAGGGTATGTCATCGCAAAATCCGCTTGATAATGTTCAAGAGAGGGGTTATGGCCATGCTGGTCGAGCCCATCGCCCAGTTTGACCCCCTTAAGCTAGAGGAGCTATTAGACGAAGACTAAAGGTTACTAAGTGTGCTACTATGTGGTAGAAGAACTTAAATGTGACCAAAGCCTAAGATGGAAGATGAAGTGTTTGAACTTAGGATGAGATTAAAAGTTTGTTGAGAGGAATATTTGTACCCAAAATGTATTTGTAAGTTACGTTTGCAAAGTTACAAGAGCTTCGCCAAGGAAGCTCATCTGTTGATGACTATGTAAGAAAGTTCCAGTTGCTTATGATTTGAGCTAATGTTGAAGAACTAGAGGCTCATACAGTATTGGGGTTCATTTCTAGGCTCAAGTATAAGATTTCCAATATCGTGGAAGTATTGAGGTTTTATACCTTAGAAGAGGTGATTAAGATCGTATAGAGGGTTGAAAAGTAGAGAAGAAATGTTCCTAGCTGACCTAGGTCAACATTTTTGCGAGCCTTAGTACCGCGTTGACCTATTCAAGCCAAGCCAAAGAGGCTATAACGAGTCAAGGAAAGGAGTGACAGACTTGATGATAGTTGGGCAAGCTAGTAGGGCTAAGCCAGTTAACTGGATTGATCCAAAGTTAGGCCGACTCCCAGGACATACAACAAAGGGTAGACCTTTACATAAAAGACTAGTAAGGTGAAGTGCTTTAAATACTTAAGCTTCGAACAAATGGTTGCTGAGTATTTGAACCAACGTATCATGGTGCTCTGAGGAGATGTAGTGGATAGCACCAATGAGAGTAAGCTTGAGGAGGAGAAAGATGTTCGAGAAGTAGAAGCTGAGTAGGAAGAGACGTGTGTTTACCTTGACCTGAGAGAAGTAATGATCCTAGTTTTGAGGTGAGTATTGAGCTCCTTACCAAGCTCTATGGAAGACCAGAGGGAAAATTTGTTTCATACCAAACGTACCATTAAGGGACAATTGTGCACCATTAAAGTAGATAAAGGAAGCTGTATTAATGGAGTTGCATAATCCTTTGTGCCAAGGTTTGATCTACTGACCTCTAAGCATCCCTGACCATATAAGCTATATTGGCTTTATGATAAAGGTGCCTTGTACGTGACTAAGCATGTCATCATGCCATTTAGTGTTAGGAATGTGAACAAGGACGAAGTAGTACGCAATGTCGTCTCTATGAGAGTTTCACATCTACTGCTTGGATGAACTTGGTTATTCAATTGATGTATTACTCACGACGGGTATAAAAACACCTATGCCTTTGTCAAGGATGAAAGCAAGATTGTGTTGTAACCTTTAACTCCGTCCCAAGTGAATGAAACCTATAATCAGCTCACTTGAGCTAGTAAGAAGAAGGCTTTCGTGATGAGTTGAAGAGAGCTTCGATGTGCTGAGAAGGTTCATGAGCCTATGTTTTTGTTGGTTAGGAGATTGTTGGATATGAGGGAATTAGAGAATGCTCATTGTATTGATTTACAGCTAAGCGCTAAACTACTAAACCAACTTGCATACAAAATGAACCCTAAGCAAGCTGCTAAGCTGAAGAAGTAGGTAGACAAATTCATAGAGTGAGGATATGTAAGAGAGAGCATGAGCCCTTGCACTGTATTAGCTTTACATCTTCCAAAGAAGGATGGTTCATGACGTATGTGCATCAACAGTCGAACAATTAACCAAATTACTGTTCAGTACAGATACTTGATATCAAGGCTCGTTGACATGTTAGATGAGCTTCATGGCACCAAGATATTTTTAAAGATTAATCTGTGAAGTGGCTGCCACCAGATTCACATGAGACTAGGAGATGAGTAGAATACTGCCTTCAACACTAGGCATGGACTCTACGGATGGTTGGTTATGCTATTTGGACTTACTAATGCACCGAGCGCATTCATGAGGTTAATGAATCATGTGATGCACCCTCTGATTGAAAAGTATGTGGTCATGCATTTTGATGACATACTAGTATTTAGTGCCAACTTA
Organism: Lumnitzera racemosa; assembly: GCA_024138005.1. NCBI lineage: Eukaryota > Viridiplantae > Streptophyta > Magnoliopsida > Myrtales > Combretaceae > Lumnitzera > Lumnitzera racemosa. Next base: position 37,663,261 of record JAMXBC010000012.1, on the reverse strand, counting down.
AACAGCTATGTTTAACATCTCTATAACATATCTAACATTTTGCAAACTGAGAAATTGTATGGAAATGTGAAGAAATGTATGGTTTGCTAGAATGAAGTGATCTTCTTAGGGTTTATAGTGCTAGGGGAAGGGATTTGAGCAGTTGAGGAAAAGATCTGAGTTGTTTTGGAATGGCTAATGCTGAAGAATGTCACTAAGGTTTGAAGTTTTCATAGGCTACCTTCTCCCTATAGGTAATTTATTAAGGACTTTAGTACAATAGTCGCCTTGTTGATTGAGTTGATGAAGAAAAGTGAGGGATTCAGGTGGTATGACTAAGCTAAATAGAGCTTTAGAGAGATCAAGGAAAAACTTACCTCGGTACCTGTTGTATTGTTGCCAAATTTTGACAAGCCCTTCGAATTAGAATGTGATGCATTAGGAGTTAGAATTGGTGCTGTCCTGATGTAGGAGCGACGACTTGTCGCCAACTGTAGTGAGAAACTTGGTGGTCCAATGCTGAACTATTATGTATAAGAGAAGGAGTTGTACTCTCTCTTTCGAGCCTTCACTATTTGGCAACATTATTTGCTGTCACAAGAGTTTGTTATTTACATTAACTACGAATCATTAAAGCATCGTAGGAGTCAAAACAAGCTTTCGAAGATGTAAGACAAATCGTTAGAGTTTATGGAAGGGTTCTCGCATGTAATACAATACAAGAAGGGAAGTGCAAATGTGGTTGTCAAAGCTTTGTCACAATAGCAAACTCTACTAACCATTTTGCTGACAAAATTATTGGGATTCTCACTCATCACTAAATAATATGCTACTGATCCTCACTTTGGCCCCATTGTTGAATACTGTCAAGAAGGGATAGCTATTGGAGGATATTATCTTATTGATGGCTATTTATTTAAGGACTGCAGGCTATTCATTCTAAATTGCTCCATGCGTAAGCTATTGATTAGGGAAGCTCATAGAGAAGGATTATTTGGTCATTTTAGGGATACCAAGACAATCAATCTGTTAAAGGGAAAACTTTTATTAGCCTAGTTTGGCTAAGGATGTCTATACAATAGTAAGGTATTGTGAGGTATGCAAGTGAGTTAAGGGGAAGAGAAAGCCCCATGGAGAGTACATGCCATTACCAACACTAACCTTACCTTAGGCTGACCTTAGCATGGACTTTATCTTAGGGTTGCCTTAGACGTCTAGAGGAAAAGATTCAATTTTTGTTGTAGTAGGCCACTTCAGCAAGATAGTGTACTTTATTTCATGCCATTGGACTAATGATGCTTTACATATTGCTAATTTGTTTTTGTAGGAGGTTGTTTGATAATATGAGGTACTGAAGACCATGGTCTAAGATTAGGACACAAAATTTTTGAGCTATTTTTAGAAGACTCTCTAGAGAATACTTAGAACTAAACTCGTATTAAGTTCTGGTAGCTACCCTTAGATTGATAGCTAGATTGAAGTGGTGAATAAGATGCTACGTAATCTGTTCATAGTTATCGTAGGGAAGAATGATTGTCTTTAAATAGAGCTTCTAAGTTTTACAATTTATAAACCTATATTTTATCCCTAACTCGGTTTGACAGGTAAGTGTATCTATCGTTTTATAGTACAAATGTGTATAGGGTTGTCTCCATTGGGAAAATGGCTTAAATACTAATACTTAATAATTTTTCCTATTATCTAGCAGTCAATTCTATCAAATGATCATTTAGTAAGATTCTAAATGTTAACTAAACTATACTAATCTACAATCTTGAATGATTAATGCAATGATTACAAAACAATTACAAAGATACATTTAACATGCAGGCTTGCTTCATCATTTAGTATAATCTTACCAACATACTTTTCATCATAATGCTTATTATTTATGGGAAATTACAGTATGTAAGTATTCTTCTCAGAACTATTTACTTCTAATCTTAATTGTGTCTATTGGAATCTCTTCCTAATTAACATCCAACTAAGATTGCATTAACGTCAATTTAATGTATCGATTCCCTTAAGGATGCAACAACTTTCCTAATAATATCTCTATTATCAAGAGTAAGTTGTTCTGATGAACTAGATTTATTCAATAGAATTGTCCATCAACATATTCTATTGAAATCCGTCCTAAGTTAATGTCGTGTAGTACACCATACTTAGATTCATTAAATGCCATTCAGCAGAATTAACAAACATCAGGAAATTACTTTTTTCCATGCATTCGATCATACTAATTGATGAAGCAAGCCCTAACGAATCACTTACATATGATAAATAAACAAAACATATCAATAAAATGCAAAAATAACAAAGAAATTAACATAGAACAAGTAGAAGAGTGCAACCCTGTTTTGAATTCCATTATAGAAATCTGATAAACACACGACTAATGAATTCCTGTTGTCTCTCTCAAGTGATTCTAGGAAAGGTACAAGGTACAACACTTAGAAACTGATATAGGATACAAACTGGTATAATGGTGGTTAAAAATGTCTATGTCTGTAAGTCGGTGGTGTGTTGTTTAAAAAAATAATATCTATTCTCCTAACATTTAATATTTATCCAAAAAATCTCCTCATCAAAAGACTTGAATTTACTCCTTCACAGCACCACTTGATGCTTCCAATGTACTAGTTTACATGAAATGGTTGAAATGAACAGTTCTACCCCTTCTTATCACACCTATGACTCGGGACATGATAGTCTCAAAAAGAATTATTCTTTACTAATCACGACCGTTATTGAGGCCGTGAGCTCTTCATCGAATTATTAAATCTCATTATGCCTGTGACCATAGCCGTGATCATCTTTCTGCTATTTAATTACGGTCATGATAGATAAGGGGATTGACAAAACTTCGCTTGATCACGGCTATGATAGAGGGCATGACCAAGGTGGATTCTTTATTGTTTTACTATCACATTTGTGATTAATGCTTCTATACTTGTTTCATCTCCTTTATAGCGGTAACTAACTTGAAAGTTGTTATTCTTGTAATTTACCTGAAATCATTATTTTATTCAATTAAGTATCCAATCTACAGAATTAAATCACATTTATGATCAATTCAATGTCTAAACATGCTTTGAAAGTGTAAAGTATTTTACACTTATCAAAGAACTTGAGGGATTGGGATCTGTGCTTACCAGTTGTAGAGTTCGCATACAACTAAAGTGTCCATAGTACTATTGGGAAGACCCCATTCGAGGTCATTTATGGCCTTAAGCCTACTATTCCCATGGATATGATCGATGCCCCAATAGCTACTGAAGAAGGGTCAATCCAGAGTTGACCGAGTCCAAGAATTGCATGAGCTACACCAATCTATAACTGAGAAGATCATTAAGTTTAATTAGAGATAGTGAGAAATTGGTAGTTGAGGCTGCTGAACTGTTTCTTTTTACCTGAGAAACTTAGTATGGATACACCTCAGTTGAGACCAATTCCTATACTTAAGACAAAACAAGCTATCTCTTCGTGTTGATGGTTTATTCAAGGTCTTGAAGAAGATCAATCGCAATACCTACCAGATCATGTTGCTTGATGACTATAGTATTTCTTCTACCTTTAATGTGTTTGATTTGATTCCCCATCAACCAATAGAAGAAGACCCTGCAAGCGCCTTAGAAGAAAGAGGAGAGACTACTCTAGATTTGAGGAAAATTCTTTCTAACCCTTAAGTAGACGACAGGAATCAACCCCTTAGACCAATCACATGTAGCTGAGCTAGAGGACTCTAAAGACTTGCTTAGAGGATCTTAGCTCTAAGCCATATTTGAGACGGGGATTCTTGTCCTGAACTGGTTTATTACTGACTTAACTATCAGGTCCTTACTTGTGTCACATTTGCCCCTATTCAGCAGCGATGCTTTAACCTAAAAGACAACCTAATAATAACTAAGGTGAGCCTCTAATCCAAACATAGGTGTCTGAACTTGAATCAAGCTAACTTCTCTTCGGCCGAAGTAATTGGTCTCCAACCTAGTCTAAATCAAATTAGGCCCTAGCTACCAACATTTCCTATTTCACTTACTTGTATCATATTTTTTACTTCCATACATTATGTGACACATGTCCTTTTGACACAACTTTCCAAAATGATTCTTTCTTTTCTGTATTAAACCATGTAACCTCATTATAGAATACCCTTTTGTCTTTTCATACATGTAAAGTAACCTTAGTTGATGGGTATATAAACCCTCGTTTTCTTGTATGACACAACAAAACTAATCAATACGGAATTATTCTCATTGAGTAACCTTAGTGTTCTCATCATCATTTCAACTCTTATCTATTCCTTTTAGTAAGGAGTAGTGGAGAGTGACCCTTTAGTTCAGACTGGTGTGTTATATCTAGTGGATTGTAGATTGAGTAAGATCGCATAGTGTATCATATTCATTCGGTAGCTATCTAAACTTTGCTAACTTTTTCTCTATTTGTTTTGATTCACTTCGTTATGGTGATTCTCCGTATGTCTTACACTGGAGATGCATAAAAGCTAAAGACACGTCTTATATTAGATAGGTAGACAACATAAAAGCTAGGTGAGAGGCTGATTAAAATAGAAGAGAGAGGAAAAATGATAAGAGGATAAGTGCAAATGATCAACTTAGGAAGGATGATGATCAAAGTCCAAACGTCGAGAGAAAGAGACCTTAAATTCCAATAGATTTGTCTTACACACAAGTTAATCGTCTAATATTGGACATATTGATGGAGGTATGTAGGCAAAGAAGAGTATTGTAGTGGTCAGAGAGGATGAGAGGAAACCCCTTTAGGCAAAATTCTAATAAATATTGCGATTTTCAATGGGACAAAGGTTACAACTCAGACAAATGCATCTAGCTTAAAAATGTGATTGAGGATGCCATACAATAAGGGCATTTGTACAAGTTTCTAGCACAAGATGCCAAAAATAATGAGCAACCATCTCAAAGGATGCGTAAAGACTAGGAAAATGTTAATTAACCAATTGATATCAGTATAGATGTAAGAGACGGAAGTTCCAATAGAGCATCCAATGGGATAATCAACACTATTGTCAGCGGACCTTTTGCTATAGGTCGGTCAAGCTCTTCAAGCTTGACTAATGCCATGAATTATGTTTGCAACATCTAAGGCAAAAGTTCAAGATTGATAATATGATTTCTTTCTTAGAGGAAGATTTCGAGGCATCTAAAGGCCGCATGATGATGCATTGGTGATCAATGCAAGAATTGGTAACTTTAAGGTTAAGAAAATTCTTGTTAACATTGGAAGTTCAGTAGACATTATTCTCCAACATGCTTTTGACCAAATGAGACCAAAGATGAAAGTACGGCTAAGATCTCTTAATTATGATTTGTATGCCTTCAACAATCAACTCATTCGACTATTCAGAGTGATCTCTTTACCAATCTAGATTAGAGATGATAAGTATGTCGTAAAAGATAAAGTAGACTTCGTCGTTGTCAAATGTTGCTCCCCATACAACATGATCATGGGATGGTCGCGTCAACACTTAATCGGCATCATCCCTTCTACTGCTTATCTCAAAGCCAAATTGCCCACTTCTACAGGAATTAATGTATGTAAAGGGGATTAGCGATTGGTAAGGATTTTGTATATGAGGGCCTTGAGGTGAGAATAGGTTTTTCAAGTAGAAACTTGTCCAAAAGGAAAGTCAGTCAACATAAACAATGTTGAGAATGAGACAGAGGAAATCTCTTTGGGAGATGACCTTAGGAAAACAACTAAGATAGGGAAACCCTTGCTAACATACATTTGTGAAAGTTTAATCAACTTCTTAAAGGAAAATGCTAATGTATTTGCATGGTCTCCATCAGATATGTTGGGTATCCTTAGAGATGTTATGATACATAAGCTCCAGATTGATCCAAGTACGAAAGTGATCCAACAAAAGAAAAGACATTTTGCCCTTGAAATGCAAGTGGCCATTGAAGAAGATGTTCAAAAAGTCTTGAAAGCAGGATTCATTTGGGAAGAGCCTTATCCGACTTGGTTAGTCAATTGTGTGTTGGTTAAGAAGTCTAATGGCAAGTGGCACATGTGCTTAGACTTTACGGATCTTAACAAGGCATGTCCTAAGGATTATTTTTCACTGCCAAAAATTGATAATATGGTTAATTCGACTACTGGACATACATTACTTTCTTTTATGGATGCCTTTTTAGGCTGCAACCAAATTAGAATAAATAAGGAAGATGAAGTTCATACATGTCGTCCTGAATTTCAGAATGTATTGTTATACGGTGACACCCTTTGAGCTAAAGAATGCCAACATAACCTACCAAAGGCTTGTCACCATGATGTTTAAACCCCAGATCATTGAAACATTAAAGTATATGTTGATGACATGATTATGAAAAGCATAATAGAGGATCGGCATCTTGTTGATCTTGAGGAGACATTTGCAACTCTTAGGAGATACAACACGAAGTTTAACCTGCAGAAGTGTATCTTTATTGCAACTTCGAGAAAGTTTCCTAGGTACGTGGTCACTCGATGCGGCATTGAAGCCAACCTAAGAAAGAATGAGATGATAATAAGCATGAAATCTCTTTGTACAGTCAAGGAAGTATAGGAACTCGGTGGCCATAATCGGTTTGTGTTGAGAAGTGTAGATAAGTGCACAAAATTCTTTCAAATTTTAAAGAATTTGAAAGAGTTCAAATGGATTGGCGATTGTCAAAGGACCTTCAATGAACTCAAAGAATTCCTTGTGTCACCCCCGATACTCTCGACACCTTTCTTCGAAGAGAATTTATATTTGTACTTATTAGTCAGCAGCCGAGCTCTTTCTTTTGTATTGGTTCAAATCAATGATAAGAAGCATTGACCTATTTATTACGTAAGTCATGTCTTATAAGGATTGGAGCATCAGTACACCAAAATTGAAAAATTTGTTTTAGTAGTGGCTATCTTGGTAAGGAAATTAAAACCATATTTCAAGGCTCACCAAATTGTAGTGCTCATTGGTCAACCATTGTGGTAGGTATTACAACAGCCAAACTCTTCTAGAAGGATGATGAAATATGCCTTAGAGCTAAGTGACTATGGTGTATAGTACATACTTAGAACGCTATTAAAAGCTTAAGTGCTAGAAGATTTTTTGGCCAAGTTCACTGGTGAGAAAGACAACATGGAGAGTGTTGACAAACTTATATGGTACCTTTATGTAGATGGTTCTTCCATTAGAGAGGGAAGCAGTACGGGCCTTGTTCTATAAGGACCTTACACATCACGGTTAATTATGCCCTAAAATTTAGACTCCTAACTAGCAACAATGAAGCGAAATATGAAGCTTTGATTGTCGAACTTAAACTGGCAAAAGAAATTAGTGACAAGAAACTCAAAGTTTTCTTCGATTCACAATTGGTGGTGAATTAAGTCACAGGAATTTTATGCTTTTTCAATCCACAAGGTTCCAAGAAGTATGAATATAGCTGTTGATAAGTTGTCTAAGTTGGCTAGTATGACATTTCTTAACCTAAGCGACAAACTTTTTGTCAAATTTCTCCCATAAAAAAGTTTATCTATTCTCTTGCAAAGTTACGAATTAGGTCCTTGCCTAAGAGAGAAGTCCTAAATGGATCCCTTTGTAGATTATTTAAGAGATGGTATCCTCCTTGTTGATAAGAAGGAAGTACGAAGATTGGCATATCAAGTTATGAATTATATGCTGATAGATGATTAGTTATACAAACGTATCATTTCCTAACCTTATCTTTGATGCCTTCCTCCGAGAGATGCCCAACAGGTATTATCCGAACTACATGGTGGTATATGTAGCAACTACATGAAAGCATAGATGTTGTATATTTGTGCATTTTGACTTGGCTATTATTGGCCGACTGTGAAAGAAGATGCAAGGATAGCTGTTCGGCATTGTCCATAGTACTAGAAGCATGAGGCGCTGAGTCATGCGCCTTTTACTAAACTATGCTACCTATATAGTCTTTGGCCCTTTGCCTAGTAGGGGTTGGACATTCTCGGACCCTTCTTGAAGTCTATTACCTAGTGGCAATTTGTTATTGTAGCTGTAGATTATTTCATAAATGGGTAGAGACTGAGGCATTGGTAAGGATTGCTAAACAGAAAGTAGAGGCATTTGTTTTCAACTCCATGACGTCAAGATTCGAAGTCCCATTTATGATAATCATGGACAATGGGCTGTAGTTTGACGACAATGGGCCTTAGTTTGACGACAATAAGTTCTGAGCATTTTGTGAGAAATATGGCCTTTGCTTGAACTACATGTTTGTGGCTCACCCTTAGATGAATATGTAAGTTGATACCATCAATAAGATCATCTTGCATAGCTTATGGAGGAAGGTTAATAAAGTTAAGGGGAAATGGGCTAATGAAATGCTGAATGTCTTATGGGGGTACCGAAGCACCCATAGAACCGCAATAGGGGAAACCCCCTTCAGGTTAGCATATGGTACGGAAGCAATTTTGCCGATTGAGTTAGACTTACCTAAACTATAAATGCATAATTTTGATGTGATGGTTAATCACATTGGATTAATAGCAAATTTGGACATAATTGAGGAAATTTGAGATATCGCCAAAGCAAGGGTTGCGGTATACTAGCATAAGGCAACTAAGTATTATAATCCAAAAGTAAAGCATAAGGTTTTTTAACTTGAGGACTTGGTTTACCAAAAGATAAAAAAAATTAGCATTCGAGAAAAACAAGGGAAGCTCGATACAAATTAGGAAGATCTTATTAGGGTCCAGGAAGTCATTAGTGAGGGGTCCTATCGACTAGAAAGGTTGGATCGTACTATTATCCCTTGTGCATGGAATGCTAAGAACTTGAAATTATACTTCCACTGATTCCTGCAATGTTATGTGTTTCTATTTATTTTGTAAGGGAATGGCCTACTTGTTTTGCAAGACAATTATATTTGAAATTATATTTTGTTTCTAGATCTATTTATGACTGACTAGTTAATGAGTTCAAATTGTACCGTGAATGAACTAGTGTACGTTCAAGCTTATCACGGTTAACAAACTTCATAAATCAATCCTACAGTTGAGTAAAACGCCTAATCCATATCTCAATGACTAACAGATAATGTCTATAGGTTACTCAAATTAGGCGTATGAAATAAAACATTCCAAGGAAATTAGGCATGCGAAATAAAACATGCTAAGGAAACTCAGCATATAAAATAAAACATGCAAAGAAATAAGAGCAGGAGAGATAAAAAATGTCAAGAAATAAGAATAAAATAATACATGTCGGGAAAATATGGTGTGTGAAATAAATTATGCCTAAAATGACAAAGTGCGTGAAATATATTGTGTTGGAAAATACTAAGTTACGCAATGAAACGATTCTCATTCATCACGATACAATTACAATTATAATTTTAGGCTACTCGACCCAAAACTGCCCATATAAAGGATAAACAAATTACAAGGTAAATAATCTTATGGCTAATTCTTAGACTAAGCATTTTCTTGATCAAAAGTTGGAGCCTTTTTAGAGCATATTTCCTTCTCAACACTTAGGGTTTAGTAACATGTGGACTTCTCCTTATACTCATAGGCGATCTCTTTCGACAAACGTTCTTCATCTTCCCTTAGATCCTCGACATAAGCCTCGTTATCACCCTTCATATTATTCTTAGCACTTAACTCCTCATTGTCGACTTCATCGTAGCTGCTAACTTTATTGTCAACGTCGATGAAATCTAGACATGAGTGATCATAATTAAGGTAAATCTTGAGGATTTCCTGTCTTGCCACCTGAACCCCCTCTAACAATTTCATCTATAATAGTTTCTCATATTGCCAACTAAAAGTGACGATTTCTAGTGCCTCTTCAATAGAGGATCCTTTCATTATAGTCACCTTTGACCTAGCAACATGGCTTTGCAACCTAGCGTTGTTGGTCTCCAGTTCCTTAATTTGTGCCTTAAGCCTATCTTCCTCATCACTCATTGTGTAGAGAGTTCGGCCTAGACCTTAGCCTTCTTCCTTCTTCATGTGCAGCTCCTTTTTTAGGCCCTTAGTTTCCTTGTATTGCTTCTCAACCTTAGTCTTAAGGCTTAATACTTCATCAACAACTAAAGAGTATGTTAGCTTTTTAGCAGTTAGTTCACCTTGATACTTTCTAGCTTCTATCTCAACCCTTATTCTTGCATTTTCAACAATCGCAGTTTAAGCTTTTGAGGAGTTGTATGCATACTCAATTTTCTATAACAAGTCTATATAGAATGATGAATATTCCAGATCACTTGGCAAAATACGTGAAAGATTATTATCATTAACTTCTTCATTTCTTTTTGGCTTTGTCCAAGGCTATTAGAATATAGCTATTGATTTGAAAGAAAAAACATAAGCATTAGTGACGTAATAAACCTAACAGTTGAAAGGATGCAATAGATACTTACATCATACAACTTGGTCGTGATATGAGCTTTATTACAACCGCCGACCTTGTCGATGTCTTTCTTCACATTCTCTTTATCCATGGAAAGTATAACAAGTTTCATCAAGGTCGAAGATTTTGTCCTATCGCCTAGGGCTGAGTCGGTATGTAAGATGTTGTGCCTCCAACATGGGATGAAGTACTCACCGACTTTTGTGTTGGGGATGAATTTAACATTATTGATACCTAGAGCTTTGTTGTACATGGCCTCCTTCATCCTTTTGTCTAATTTGTTAGACCTCTTAGCTAGGGGTTGGCCGACAAGTTCCTTACTGCTTCTCTTATGAGTACTCGATGCAACCTTCATCATTAATGATGACCCTTCAGCGGTAGTGGTAGTTTCAACCTCATTTTGAGGTTAGATTTCTTGACCACTCTTTCTCGACTTCGCAATAGATGGAATATTCTCAGCTAGAGGTACCTTGGTTTGTATGGCCTTGGCTAACCTAGGCTTCTCACTCCTTTTTCACTTCTCAACCAATTGGGAAGTTTTCTTTTGGCTAGCTTCATGTTTCATTGCACCCTCCTTTGCTATTTTCTTAACAGCAGTCAGTAGAGTGCTAGTATGAGTGACAGTAGTGGCTACATGCTTATTAGCTTTTGACTTCTTGGCCTTTGCTTGGGCCAATAACTTGGTAGGATTCACCTCACCAGTACCCATATCTACAATATAAAGTAGACATATTAATATTAATGTGTGGAATAAGGAAGAACTTACATTCTCCATGCCAAGTAAGGCTTAAAGGCAACAATTCCTCTCCCAAGTCACGAGAACGACTTTCTTCTTGTAACTATACTCAATACAGTGATTACTCATTAGCATATCTTTCTTCTTAGAAAAAATTAGCTCTTTGCTCTCATAATGCCTTATTATTCTCTCGGCATCTCAAAAGAACATTTTGTTCTTCCTCCTTTCTTGGAACTTCTTTACCATAGTGGTATCATTCGGTATCAACTCTACGTCTTAAGTGCGGATTGGCTCAGTCCATTAGGTCTAGAAATCTAACACCTCAATTGAAATAATAGACACGAATTTGTCATACTATTTATGGATTTTAGACTCTAACCTGTCCATGAATTTCCACTCATGCTTAGTAGTTGCAAAATACCAGCATCGAATTACCTTCAAATCATAAAGAAGTACTGAAAAACTTGAGGTGTAGCTTTAACTTCAACTTCTTGGTAGATTATTACATAAGCTGCCAAAAGTCAATATGTATTTAGTGAGAATATACTCGGTGTGACTTAAAAATAATTGAAGAACTACTTGACTAATGTCGAGAAAGGGAAGCGTAGCCTAAAGTTGAGATATTTCAAATAGATGTGGAACTTACACTCCCTTGGAAAACATACCCTTTTTACTTCTCTCAGCCTCCTAAGATTCTATGCTCTAGGGAGTTCTTGCCAATACTTGTTATATTTTGAAACAAGGACCCTATTGATGGCACTAGCTGCTCTGTTTGGTGAATCATGGAAGTAAACTATATTATTGTACAAATACCTAGCTACGAATTTCCCCTCCTTGTCTTCTGGATAATTATTTGCTGCAAGAGAGTTGATTCGAACGAGCTTATCTTATTACTCCATTATACTGTTGGTCGAGCTACTTGAGGAACATTTTGTCTCGCACCTCTTCTTGGGGGTGGGGGGGGGGGGAGGGGGTGGGGTGGGTGGGGAAGTAGCCTCAGACTTTGTTACTTAAGAATTTGAGAGGATAAGTCGATGCATTACATTATGAACCATACCTCATTGACTATAGTCAATGTAACGAAATGTGACAAATTTTAAGGTAAAGCAAGATGTTAAGTAATGAAAACTTATGGATGTAACTGAAGAAATTTTTTTTCGATTTTGAAAAGTTCTTTAAATATGAATGATTTATCCTCTTAATTGAAAATGAGTCTTTAACAAAATGATGTGCTACTTAGATGATGGTGCAAATCATTGACGAGTGTTTCAAGACAGAAATCTAACGGTTGCCAAGTCTTTAACAGTTATTAGGCCTGTAGTGTAATGGCGATTGAGGTGACAGCTGTCGTACTTTCCATTGTTTTGGTCTATTGATAGGTGGAAAATTGAAAATTGTGACTTTTCAATTAGGATGCAATCTATCTTCTGTCCTACCTTACTTGACGTCTATGGCATTGTACCCCACTCAGCCTCCAAAGTATTAAATGTTTACTCCCTCAATCAAATTCTCAAACATGGGGAGTTGGGAGGAAAATGTTGATAGTTGAGTTTCGTTCACTCATCCATTCAGTTGTCACCAAGCCGAGTTATTTATATTTTCGGCTAACTCCGAGTAACATAGATTCGTACTTAATTTGAATTCAAGGGAAGTGGCGTAAGCAGTTATCACTTGGTACAGTTATGTTACATAACTGCCTATTCCCCTTACATTTCAAGAATGTAACCAATCAAGAGGCGTTTACATGCCTTGATAATAATTCCGATAACTGTTGCTTTAGACATGACATTTTCCTATGAATACGAGAAAGAAACACTAGAAAGGGCATCTAATATCTCTTAACTACTCTCAACTTTGCCTACATTAAATTTATTGACTTAGGCATCGAAATAGCCATACCAAATCAGCCCCGATACCAAGAGTTTTTCCTTTCTATGTAGGATAAAGTTCAAATTAAAACCCACTATCAACAAATTCTATGTTTAGAAGATAAAGACAAGATTGTTACTTAAGACTAACTTCATTTTATTAAATGTATTTGGTTATTATACTTAATTCCGTTCTAGATAAATTAGTATTGCGATCTATGGGGATTAATATTTTCTAAGGAAGATTCAATTAAATTTCTAAGTTTTATGTAACGACAAAGTATAATCAAGGGAACTGATTATGTATAAATTTGTTGTGTAGAGCAACGACTAGAAAGTTGCAATTCAAAAATCTTAAAGATAAGGACAAATTAGATGAAATTACAAATAAGGTTGAATTAGTTAAAAATATCTTCCAAAATGTTTAAGCCAATTCAGAAATTCAAGGAGTATTTAAAATTCAAATTTGAAGTTCAAGATAAGTGCAAATTTTTAGCAAGGATCTTATTAGAAGGTATTTTGATAAAATTTATCCAAGATCAAAGCAAACTTTCAAATGATTTGGTTCCTAAAGATTAGGAAGAGTTAAGAGATTTAAATTTAAAGATACTTTTCGAAATATCAAGATTTGATAAATTGATCAAGTTGAAGGATAAGGATTACTTCGAAAAATATCAAGAACCAACTGTTGAGGAATTTCTGTTTATTAGTACATCTTATTCAAATTTGTAGACATACTTTGGGCAATAGAGAAAGACTGTTATTATTATGCTAAAACTTAACTACCTACTGTTTGACAGTTCTTTAGAGACTCTTTCAGAGACTCCTTTAAAGAGCTTATTGAGGCTTGATATTCTAAATTTTAATTCTTTCGTTTTTATGCTAAAATACATGAGAGCTTAATTGGATTTCTCACTTTGTTTTGTAAACATCATCTAGTAGTTAAGTGTTGTGTCTGCAAGAGAAGTTAAACTTGCTGCTTTATGGTTTTGTAATTAGCCTAGACTGAAGAGTCATTAGATAGATAGAGTAGAAAGTTGTTAAGGCCAAGTGTAATAAAATTTGTAACTTTTCTTGATTTTTTTTTTTTAAATAATGGATCAAGTGAAGTGGTACTGGTGAGTAAGACTAAGTCCCTAACAATGGAGCTAGAAGAGAACAATAGGCATAAGGCTAAAACTCTTTAAATCTTAAGCTTGATTTTCCTCTCCTTATCTCTTTTACTTTAAGTTATTTATTTATATTATTGTTTCAGTGAATTGAATTATTAAAGTACCACTATTCACCAACATAAGTTAGTAAGAGGGGTATCTTTAATTAAACATGAAAAAGAATTCAAATTTTCCAAAGATATCATCTCACCCCCCTCCCTCTTAATATCTTACACGAGACTTATAATTGGTATTAGAGCCTCACTATAATATCAATTAAAGTTTAAGATCATGGGTGAATCAAGTGGCAGTTTAATAGTTCAGCTTAGTAAAGCTCCATTTTTCTATGGTACTAACATTCCTTCCTGGAAATTTAGGATGAAGACATATGTGAAGCATCAGATTACTAGGCTTAGCAAATCATTGCAAATGGAGATATCAAGGTTCCTATTGTCATTACTTCAAATGATTATATTAGCAAGGTTGAGCATAATTCAATGGCTAAGAATTCACTTTTAAGTACAATTATACATTCTGAATTTTATTTGATTACATTTTGTTATAGTTGAAGACATTGGGACACTTTAGTGTAAACTTATGAAGGAACTAAGACAATTAAGGAGATAAGAATCAACTCATTAGTGTTGTGATATGAAACATTTTGAATTCTCATTAGAGAAGAAATTGAAGATTCATTTAGTAGATTTAATGCAATAACTAATGAACTATCTTAACTTGGAAAAAACATTAGTGATGTAGATGTAGTACATAAGATATTATGAATCCTACCTAAAGCATGGAATGCTAAGGAAACTATCATAAAAGAGGCCTATGATATGAAAAGATTGACTTTGAGTCAATTGCATAGCAAATTAATGGTGTATGCAACTAATTTCCTCAAATCAAAGAGTTCTTCAGAAGATACAAAGAAGAAGGTGATAGCCTTCAAGGGCAAATAAGCAAAAACAAATTTTGAAGAGGAAGAATAATTTGATGAAGAAGATGAGGTTATCACACTTCTAACTAGACGATTGAACAAATGGCTTAAGAAGAAAGTTAAGAAAACCTTTACTAAAAATTTTGCTACTAATAAGAATCGAAGTGGTGTAGGTAAAGGAATTAAGGAAAAAGAGGAGAAAAAAATTCAAAGAAAGAAATAGTTTGTTATTAATGTAGAAAGCTATGGCACATAAAGTATTAATGTCCTGTACTCATCAGGAAAATGAAAAAAATTACAAAAAGAAGTGCAAGTGTTTGATAGCAACATGGAGTAATCTCGACGACTTAGAGATTGAGTTAGAAAGTTCAAGAGATGAAGTTGAGGAAGCCAATTTGTGTCTTAGGGAACTCTCTAAGGTAGACTCAAAATTTGAATTTGATTATCATATTGAAGTACTTGATGATATTTGTGTAGAGATTAATAAATGTGTAAAGCTCTTTCAAAAGTTAATGATAAGATTTCAAAGCTAGAACATGAAAAAAAGACTTTAAAGGATGAAAAACAAACTCTTACTTGAACAAGTGAGTTGTTTACAGATGAAAATGATTTTGAAGGACTACTTATTGTAAGAGAAGCCTTGGTTAATGAAAATTTGATTCTAAAAGAAGAATTAAGAATCTGAGAAAAAAAGTTGAAGATTTGTCAAAGTCAATTAAAAATATATTTCAATAGTTTGATGAGAGCGATAAAAAGTTTCAGATGCTTATTTGTAGTCAAATTGTAGATAATTCCATAATTAGATTAGATTTTGAATATGCAGAGTCATCTAACCTAAAAAAGGAAATAGTGTTTGCTAAATCATAAAATGAAAACAACAAAGAACCAACTAAAAGAAAAGATAAAGTTAAAGTAGTTGAACCTGTCAGAGGGTATGTTAGAAGGTTCTCTAAAAAGAACAAAAAGTCTCCTTTCAAAGGGTACAATAGAAGGTAGAGTAGAGGGTACATCATAGACTACACAAATCAAATTCAAAGGAATGTGGTAAGTGACAGGTATAATCATCAAAAGCCTTATGCTTGTTTCTTTTGTAATAGGCTTTGCTATATAGATAAATACTGTTTTTATAGGAAATCCATGCTTAGTAATAATCAAGTTTTGAGCCAAAACTCGAGCTTAAATTTTATAGACCTAAGCTTCATTGGGTTCATAAATAGACTTGATTTTATTGTGATGTGTATAGGGACATGAAACTAAATTAAAAGGAATATGGTATCTCGATAGTAGATGTTCAAGACACATAATAGGTGATGCTTCACTATTTACTAGCTTGGCGTAGAAGGAAGATGGGTATGTAAAATTTGGAGACAATGGAAGAGGCAAAATAATTGTAATATGAGTAATTGGACTTGCACCTCATGGCATTGAAAATGTTTCATTAGTCAAAGGTTTAAGGAACAACTTGTTAAGCATAAGTCAATTATGTGGTAAAGGCTATAAAGTAACTTTTGAGCATGAAAAATGCATTAAATTTCATAAAGATGGCACTAAGTTGTTCGAAGGCTTTAGAAAGAAAAATATATATCTGATTAAACCATTTGAAGTAGCATCTAAATAATGTTTTCTCTCTATATATGATGTTGTAACTCTCAATCGTAAAAAGTTAAGACATGTAAATTTTCCTCAACTTGGAAAATAATCCAAAAAGAATCTAATGAATGGTTTACTTAAATTAAGTATTCAAGAAGATATTTATTGTGTTGCATGCTTAAAAAATAAGATGAGTTCTGCTTCTCACAAAGGTAACAAGGTAATATCCATTTAAAGACATTTAGAATTATTGCATTTAGACTTATTTAGTCTAACTTGAACACTAAGTCTAAGAGGTAGCAAATATGACTTTTGGAGATTTACTTGGATTCTATTTTTACGACACAAAAGTGATGCTTTCAAAAGTTTTAAAGTTTTTGCAAAAAGAGTTCAAAATAAAAAAGGATTTGCCATAATTAGTCCTTAGACTGATCTTAGAAAGGAATTTGAAAATGTTAATTTCATTTCGTTTTGTGAAAAAGAAAAACATTGCTCATAATTTTCTGCACTTTAGACTCCATAACAAAATGGAGTAATTAAGTGTAAGAACAGAACTATCTAAGAAATGATGAGAGCACTGTTAAATGAGAGTGGTATAGTTGAATACTTCTAGGCAAAAGATACATTTATAGCATGTTATATCATCAATTGTGTGTACGTAACACCTTAGACAAATAAAACTACTTATGAAAATTTTAAGGGTCGGAAACCTAGTATTTCATGTTTTCACATGTGTGGTTATAAGTGTCTTGTAAAGAAAACAAGAAAAGTTTTGAGAATTTTTAAAGAAAAGGTCGATGAAGCTATCTTTCTTAAATATTATTTGAATTCAAAGGCATACTAAGTATACAATAAGGTAACTAAGGTAGCAGAGGAATCCATAAAAGTAAAATTTATTGAAGATATAGGTAATAAAGATTTAGATGATGGAAACTCCAATAATATCATGCCAAAAGAATCAAACGTGTCAAGATTTAGAAGGTAAGTTAAAACCTAAGTCAGAAGGCTCATTAGGGACTTAGGTTGTGCCTGATGTTGTTAGTAAGAAAGAACCTACTTTCGAAGGTTCGATAGAGACATACAATAGGCTAGATACTGTTAGTAAGTCATAACCTATTTTAGAGACAAATTCAAATAGTAGGTTAGAACCTTCTAATAGCTATTTTACACCTCCTTCTATTTTAAGATTCAAACCTAACCATCCTCTTGAACTTATAATTGGTAATGCTCGTTTTGGAATTAAAACATGATTAAGCTTACAAAGCCTTGAAAACCACTTTTCCTTATTTTCACAAATAGAACCTAGTTTCTTTGATGATGTTTTATGTGATAATAACCCAATTTTAGCTATATAAGAGGAACTTAGTCAGTTCTAGAGAAATCAAGCTTAGAATTTAGTACCAAGACCTAAAGATAAGTATATTATTGGTACTAAGTGGCTTTTTAAGAACAAGTTAGATGAACATGGAAAAATTATGAGAAATAAAGCTTGTCTAGTTGTAAAAGGATATTCATAAGAAGAGGAAATAGATTATGATGAAACAATATGCTGTTGTAGTTGGATAAAAAGCTATGAGACTACTTGCATGTGCTTGCTTCAAAAATATTAAGCTATATCAAATGGATGCCAAAAGTGCATTTTTGAATGGATTTATTAAAGAGGAAGTGTATGTAGAGTAATCCCTAAGCTTTGAAGATCTATGATAACATAAATTTAGTATACATTTTCTATGGTTATTTAGTGTTATTTTAGATTTTAATCAAGTTAATTTTTTGTTATTTTGAATTTAATCCATTTAAGTTTATTCTTAGGGATTTCTAGAGCATTTTGTGAAGTTTTGAAGGTTTTAAGGGATTCTTGGTGTGTTTTGAAGAAAAATCATTCATTGTAGAGTGAAGTAGACAAGTATCAAGCGAAGAATGAAGACTAATAAGGACCATGGTTGTGGTCCCCACATATGTTCCCTTTGTCGAGTAAACTTTTCTAAAGCTCTTGTTTCATCCTTTACAACCTTATATTAAAAACTCATTTGATTCCAAAAATGCTTTTAAGAAATCCTAAATCTATTGATTTCAGGTAACTACGATCATTTTACGTTACAGTACTTGTGTCTCAGACTACTAATGGCCACTTTATTTTCCTCACATCCCATATCATATTTTCTAAATTCCATATTTATGATGGATCTTTTGCTACTCTAAGTGTTTGATAATTGGTTAAAGATTAGGGTCTCACACCTTTCTCTAAAGCTTTGCTGGGATAGTTGACTTAATCTTTGACAAAGACTTGAAAGGTTTGCTACTAGGATCCATTCCTACGATGGCTATGTATACTGCATCAACTTCATTCAATTGCAATATCTCTATTACTGCCTTATTAAATTGGTTTACAAAAGATAAGAGGGACTCTCTATTCCTTCATTGGATGAGACACAAGGATAAGTTATCCTTTTAGTAAGAGTTTACTCACTTGGAAGTAGAGGACTGACTTCTTAAGAGCTCATCAAAAGGGTTCCTAAGAAAACCTTCCATCTTACACCGTCACTAAGCCTATGTAAGTCCATCAATGTTCGACAGTGCATTAAGTGATCTTTCGGGTTGGTAGTCCCATCATACTTTAAAACGTCGAGAGCTTCTTGCTAGTCGACAGCACTTACTTCTAAATCTTTCAAGAGAATGAAGTTCTACTACTATTACTTGAAGCCACAACCTTCATCTTTCAACTCCTATATGTGCCAAACATCCTTTAGCAATTGAGTCCCTTAGCTGGTTATAGTTGACACCTTCAATCAGTTCACATACCTAAGGATTGTTTCTTTTCTCCTTGAGTTATTGTTTGTGGGTAGGACTTTCTGACTTCTAACCTCTATTACAGTTATAAACAGATCATTCATATCTGCTTGCAGTATGTACGAGGTTCTAAATGGTTCTTTTGCTGATGAGTAGCATGATAGTTAAATATAGAGACCTAAGAGAGAGAACTAATATAGAATTCATTGTTTTCGATAGAAGTATGAAATATGTGATGTCAGAATCACTATCCTCCATGTAAGTGCACTCTGAATGCCTCATTATGCTCCTCAATCATGTCCATCTGTTTGATCACTAGAGCGTTTAAGCTCTAAAGTTTGTCATTCTGGCTATTAACTTACTCACCAAGTTTGCCATCTAAGCAAGTTGGGGGTTTTCTATAGGGTGCCTTGATTAACTCCACCTGTTGCTATGATGGTGTCCTTATTGTTGCCTTAGACTTCCTTATCTTTGGCATCTACTTTCTTGTCAACATCATCTACTTGACTTCCAATGGCCTTACTTGCTTTAGTGGCTACCGAGTCAACTAGTTCTTGTTGCCTAGATCTTGTGGTCTCAAAATTTCAATTTAAGATGTAAAAAACCATCAATTTTAAATGGGATAGGTTCCCATATATGGCTCTAAGTATCGTCATTTGAATTCTACTAGTAGAGACTCTTCACTTTGGGCCTTACAATTAAGTCTGTATCTATATGAACAATGTTAATGGGCACTGAGAGGTTGTTTGGTATGATTACTTTAATGCTTAAGTTAGTAATTATAGGATTTAGAGCAAGAGGGCTGATGCATATGTGCATAAAAGTGTCTTACCTAAGGGATTTGATCCCTATTTAGAAGCTTTAAGGAAAGAATCTAGATAAATTTGTATCTTGCCTAATTAAGCAAGTATATCTTTTAAATGGATATAGCCTAATATTCTCGAAGGTGACATGGCACCTCAATTATTCCAATGAAATATAAATGCCATGATTTTACTTAGTGTTCGACCTTTAAGCTTCCCCTATGGACTACCAATGTCTAAGATTGCCATGGGCTAAACCCACATGAAGGAAACTTAGGTTATGATCGGACCTATGGTAAGTCAATTGAATAAGTAATCTTGGTCATGTTGTAGACAAATCTTCTAAGGCCAAGATTTAGATTAGGACGGAATAGCCATGGATTAGGGTAGGTCAACCCATAGTCCTCAAAGGCTAGAATAGGCCTTGGATGCCCATAGTCCCAAATTGCCCATGAAGAAATAGTAGTTTTCAAAAGGCATTAATTAATGGAGAAAAACAAATAACAAAAAACATTTTCTTTGGTATAAAAATTCTTAAACTTCTTAACAACAATAGTTAAGACAGAATAATACGATGATAAAAAAGTAAAAGAATGAAAACATTATAAATTATGGTAATTCAATTCATTTGATTAGTATCCAATTAGAAATTAAACTTAAAAGTTTCTTAAAATTTTTATTTTACAACTGCAATAGAGCAAAAATAAAAATGACAAATGTAATTGATAAAATAATGGAAAATAGAAGTGATTGTTTGTAGTAAGTACCATTGTCATTTGTCATATTATAACATACTACATATTATATCAGTAACATATTATTTATTGTATCGTATTCTATTATATCATGTGATGTTATATAGCATATAATATGGTTGATAAATGAAATGCAATGAAGATATTATATATTATATATTTTACAAAGAGCGTCCAATATTATATTAATCTGATCAAAACATTAATGGTATATGTAACTACGAAAAATACAGATGCCATAAATGAAAATAAGGGATGGGAAATAGAATATAAAGTTAAGATATCTTGAAATTATATATTATCAAATAATGTCATTTGACCGAAAAAAAAAAATGGCAAATGTAACTAGTGTGCTTGATAATTAGTCTGTGTCGTCGACCTTTACCTCTTTGAAATAACCTTCTACTAATTTCGTTAAATGTTTTTGTTCCCCTACCTTACGCATGTTCGCAATCTTATTGCTATTTCTTATTTTTCTGTCACCATATGTCCTTACTTTTCACCATAAACTTAATCGCCATTGCATATGTTTGGTAGAATGCCTTCGCATCCTCTTATGATTGAAATATCATCGTCCTTATATCTTCTACTGTCAACTCCTTATAGACCCTTCTGTTTAACCATAGACCACAATTAGTCATGGGATGGAATGCTACTTTAGTTGCCATGGTTACTTTTCCCCTTGTCCTTCTGTTTTTTTTCGAACTTATGTTATTCATCACTAGCTTCTTTACATATTTGCAAATGGTTAGGCCCAAATGTAACTTCATGGTTTGAAGTAGTAATGGAGATGAAATGGAGAAGAAGGAACGAAGCTCTCACATTCATGAACTGCCTATAAAAGCTCTCACATTCATAAATTGCTTAAAAATACTAATTGGCTACCATTGTAGTAGGAAATGGTTAATCTAAGGTCAATTATATGACAGTTGCTCAATGTTCGTAATATATTGTTCATAAATTTTCTTCAACTCCCACAATTGTGCTTTCAAAATTTGTAAATCAAGTCGTGATCATGCCTATCTCTCTCTCTCTCTCCCTCTTTACATAATTCTATGTAGTGTATGCATTTTCATATATCTATTGACTTGATTTGACATTGTGCCATCTTATTAAATCTTAGCATATATATATGTATGTATGTAGAGGGTTGAAAATTGTTAAATATATATTAACTATTGAGTTAAGCCCATTGTTTACTTATGCTTGACTCCTAAGGTTTGGTGGTAGATCCTTAGCACCTTAGTCTATATTTTAGGATGACATTGAGAGAATTGACTTGATATGTTTAGAAGAAAGATCATTCGATGAGTACATCCGCCTCCTTCTTTTCTTTGATAGGTTTATGCACTCATGAGGAAGCTACTAGCTTTAGACTTATTAGCAAGCTCATTTGAAATAACTTTAAAATGAGCAAGGTCAGTCCCATCCACTAATTACCAAAATGATTCGATGGATGCTATCATGCTTAACAGTCTATAAAAACTTAGCTATTCCCCCTCATTTGCAAATGTAAGTAGAATTAAGAAACAACATGGCTCTCTAAAAACTATGTTCTCTAAGATCAAACAAGCTATATAAACAAAGAATCAGTCTCATTTAACTAAACCATAAGGTTATCTAAGGTTTTCTAAGATTGTCTTATTTATCACTTATGAATTTAAGATACTGATATTGTTTATTTCTCCTTCTTGTCTCATTTTCTCCGTATCATCCTATTAATTGTCTTTCTCACATCATTTCTTTGAAGTTATATGTAGTGTATCACTTATGCAACATGCACGTAACTACTCCAACTCGACCTTTACTTCTACAATTTACAAAAAAAAAAAAAAATTCTAATTGACTCTTCTTTTTCATTGATATAGGTTCATAATTTAATTTTTCAAATTACAAATATTATTTAATGTGACAAGTTTATTTCATCTCTAAACCTCAAATATTTGTACCGATCCTTCAATGTCTTAACTATACATGCTTCTTTGGATCTTGCTTGTGACTTGGTTAGCCTACTAAAATTTCATGAACTCAAATGGCAACCGCAATCTTCTTCTCTTCCTAACAAGGCTATTTTATTCATAAATTTCCTCAAAAGGCCGTAAGAGATGGTAAATGTCCGTAAACCCATTTCACTTCATACTTCAATTTATCCATTCTTAATGGATGTCAAACGATCAAAATACACCACCATAATTCATGTCTACTATAAAAATTTATGCTCTTTCTCACCCAACTTTATTTCAATTTTCACAATTACTTATGTCACAAAATTCTGTAATGCCTCAAAATTTTTGTACTTTTCCTTAAATCTAAATATAAGGTTTGTAAATCTTCACAACTCTCACACCATTGTTTCATATGCCGTAACATCACTGTGGTACTCATAACTTCATTTTTCACTTAGTAAATACTCCAGACTTTGTCATTTTGCTCCAACAATGTAACAATACTTCATTGTTCGTCATGTTGCTAAACACTGCCTAAATGTAATTGTATTCATAAATTATACACAAGAACGTAAATGAAACCATTTTATTCCTTACATTTTGTCCTAACATATTATCTTAAAGTTTTTCAATTCACTTTTAATTTTTAATTTCCCTCTAGAGTTTGTCAAGTCTAATTGAGTTTGTCATGTGTTTGACCATCATAAAATAACTCAAAAAATGCGCTTTTTCTTAATAGTTCATAATGATATTTTCCTTACAAACCTTTCATTCATTTCAACAAAATTGGGAGCCAGTCCACCACCATAATTCTCTTACTATATCTTAACATGCACATAACTATTCTACATTTTGTAGATCTCTTTATATACTTGTAAAGTCATGATATATTTTCTAAAACTAGATGATTCCTTAGATTTTCTTAAACATTGTAATTATGTTTATATTTCCATAAATCTATTGTTAGTATTCTACATTGGGCTTCTCTTTGCAATTTCCTTCATAGTTCGTATATTATCTATAGTAGTTCACAAAAGCATTAAGTTGTGGGGTCAGTGTCATAATTTACACCCCATTTTGCTACTTTTTGTGACTATACTTTTGAACTTTTGATTTGTTAAATAATACAATGAATTAAATATTTAGTTATCATTGTTTATACTCGAGTTAATTCCAATAATTTACACTATTAATCCAATCAACATAATCAATCAATATAATGGTTACCTATGACTTTAGGAGAGTCAAGCAACTCTTAACAGGTGGCTATCAAACACTCCTTGCAATACAGTAGGTTGTGAGTCACTTCAAAAACGTATGTTGCTAGACCCAATAGCAATCGTCGGTAGCTACCTATGACTATAAAGGGTTGAGCAATCTCCCTAAGGTCGTAGGCGTTCACCCCACTAATAATATGTTGGCTGGACTAACTATATGAATTGGAGTTAATTGAAGTATAGACAGTGTTAATTAAATTTTCAGTTGGATGTATAGTTAGATAAGTTCAAATTTCACTTGTATAATTATAAAAAGTTACAAAGTTGAGATGTATACGTTAACATTATCCTTTATAGCATGCTAGAAAAATAGTAACTTCCATGGATGGAAAGTAGAAGCCTTCTTCCTCTAAGGATTGATTTAATTTTGAGAAAGTATGTGGTACAAGCCTTCTTCATTAATATTTTAAAAAAAAAATGGCAAAAATCTCAAGGGAAGTATTAAGAAGCTCTTTGAAGTTGAATTCGCATTTGAAGACATACGTATTTGTATTTTAAAGAAACTAGGAAAAGCATAAAAATAATTTGAAGTTCCCTTTCCCTATGTCATGTCCACTGAGTTCTCACCCTTATTAATTTATGACGGAAGTTTCTAATTCATAAGCGGGTTGCCTTGCTTTCTAATTTAATTATCTTGAATTCACTTAACAAGTTAAGTTGTTTAGTAAGTTGGTTGGCCTTTTAATTACAGATGATGTTAAGACAATACTATATTTCAATCACTATGCTCATCTCGTCCGTCGAGTGCCTTTTGTGCAATACAAGTCAAACCCACAATTATCAGAGGAATATATCACATTAAATAAAGTCAATACGCAATATGCATAGGAAATGTCAAAATCACAAACGAATAACTACTACAAATATATATAAATCGTCTTTATTTTATTGAAACTCAGGCTCACATGAAACAAAAGAAAACATCATCTTTGAATTGAAGAAGTCTCATAGTCACGGCATAAATTTTCAAACTTATTCTTCTGATAGAATTTAACTCTCACAAGAAAAATAAGAAGAAGATTGTATGCATACTTGCTTTTAATTGAGCTTGACTCCTTAGGTTATGTGGTAGTAGAGAGTCTAGTCTATATTTTGGAATGATTTAGGGAAAATTGACTTAGTAAACTCTAGATAGGAATTGTTGAACTAGTTTATTCATCTTAAACTTTTCTTAGGTAGGCTCATAAATTCATAAAGGAAAACTACTTGCTTTAGGCCTATTAGTAAGCTTAATCAGGATAATTTAAAATGAGTAAGCTTAATCTCATCTATTGATTACTAAGATAATCATATGGATATTATCATGTCTAAAAGTTTATAAATACTTAATGATTCCTCCTCATTTGCAACTATTAGAGAGAATTGAGAAATGATACGATTGTATAAGAACTATACTCACTAAGATCAAACAAACATTTCAAAAAAGAATCAATCTCATTTGCCAAAACTATAAGGTAAATACCTAGTGTTTCCTAAGACTGTCTTATCTATTACTTATGCATTTAAGACACTAAGGTTATCTATTCTTTCTCTCTACCTCATTCTATCCTTATCATCCCACCGAATGTCTTTGCCCCATCGTTTTGTTGAAGTCATGTATAGTACGTCACTCACACAATACACACTAACTACTTTAGTCAAATCTTTGCTTTATAGTCTACAAAAATTGTTCTAATTAACTGTTCTTTTTCGTTAATATAAGTTTGTAATTCAATTTTTCAAATTACAAATATTATTTAATGTGACAATCATTTTTTTTCCTCTCCAAGCCTCAAATATTTGTAATGATCCTTCATTATCATGAATATACGTGGTTCTTTCCATCTTGCTTATAACTTGGTTAGCTTACTATATTCAAATGGTAACCGCAATCTTCTTCTCTTCTTGACAATGTTATTATACTCATAAATTGCCTAAAAAGACCATAAGAGATAGTAAATATTCCTCATACTCCAATTTATCAATTCCTAATTGATGTCAAATGATCGAAATACAACTCCATAATTCATACACCTACTATAAAATTTTACACTTTTTCTTGCCAAACTTCACTTCAACTTTCATAATTTCATTTGTGTCGTAAAATTCCTGAACACCTCGAAATTTTTGTACTTTTCCTCAAATTTAAATAAAAGGTTTGTAAAACTTCACAACTCTCATGCCATTGTTTCATACGATATGATATCAATGTGGTACTCGTAACTTCAATTTTTACTTAGTAGATATTCTAGACTTCTTCATTCTACTATAACATCGTAACATTGCTTCACATTATGTCGTTTTGGTAAACACTACGTACATGTAATTGTATTCGCGAATCATACTCAAGAATGTAAATGAAACTTTTTTATTCCTTAAATTGTGTTGTAACATAGTCTTAAAGTGTGTCAATTCACTCATATTTACTTTTGCTCTAAGGTTCTTCAATTCTAACTTGGTTCATCATGCGTTTGACGATCATAAAATAACTAAAAATGCACTTTTGCTTCATAGTTCATAAGGATATTTTCCTTGCAAACCTTTCATTCATTTCTACAAAATTAGGAGCCTGTTCACCACCATAATTCCCTTACTGTAGCTCAATACCCATATAACTATTATACATAATTTAAATCTCTTTATATATTCGTAAAAATCATGACATATTTTTTCAAACTAGATAATTTCTTAAGTTTTCTTAAACATTGTAATTCTGCTCATATTTCCACAAATCTACCGTTAGTATCCCACGCTGGGCTTCAATTCACAATTTCCTTTCGTAGTTTGTATATTATCTATAGTAATTTGCAAAACCACTACATCGTGCGAGGAAAAAGAAGCACAGCTTCCACGCACGGGAATTTAGAAGCCTCCTTCAACCACTGATTTTATTGTCAGAAAGTATGCCATGCAAGTCTTCTTCATCACTACAAGAAAACGTAAAAATCTCAAGGGAAGTATTAAGAAGTTGTTTAAAGCTGAATTCACATTTGAATCCGCAACGTACGTATTTATATTTTAAAGAAACCAGGAAAAGAATAAAAATACTTTGAAGTTCCCTTTCCGTCATGTGTACTGATTTTTCACCCTTATTTACATATGGCGGAAGTTTTCTAATTCATAAGTAGGTTTCCCTTGTTTCCTAATTTAATTATCTTCGAGTTCTCTGAACAAGTTAAGCTGTTTGATAAATTGGTTGGCCTTTTTAGTTAAAGAACAGGTTAAGACGATACTTTATTATTTCAATATACTCATCTCGTTCGTCGAATAACTTTTATGCTGTATAAACAAAACCAACTGTAAACACAATATGCAATATATATAAGTAATGTCGAAATCACAAATGGATAATTACTACGAATAGATAATATAAATCTTCTTTATTTTATTGAAACTGAGGCTCAGGAGCAACAAAAGAAAACATTGAAGAAGTCTCACGGCATGAATTTTCGAACTTATTCTTCTCACAGAATTTTAACTCACACAGACCATTTCCCCCACGAACAACGTTCTTAGAAATAGCTTCCAAACTTTGCCTTGTAGTCCCTCCATAATTGATCAACAGGCTTCCCAAGCAACATTTGGAAATAATTATCATCGTATCCGGTCTTCAACATCCTATTAAGCTCAGCAATGAAATCACCCTTAAGACTAGTGCAGTACTCAAGGACATAAGCTGTGACAGCATAACCCTCGTCCCACCTCAAACCTGTGCCCTTCTTTACCCACTCGGGTGCGGCCAAACCAGCCTTCAATCTCACGTAATCCGCAATTCCATTGAGCAAACCGAAAGGGGCCATTCCATTTCCGTTCCATTGCCACACATGAGTCATTTCATGGTATAGGATTCCCGTAAACTCGATGCGGGCGTCACCTGAGTAGTTCTGAATATGATCAGCATTGATCCAAACCGCATTGCCTGAACTTCGGGATACGATATAGGGTGGGACTTGACCAAAGCTTTCCACCATGAGTGTGACATACTTGAAGTTCTGTCTTTCGGATTCAGATTGGTTGAAGGCTCTCCAGATGAAGCTTGACGCAGCTGCCATCATCTGCTTGGTATAGAAATTACCGATTTCAGTTTCATATCGGTTGCACCCAGATATGTAACTCGTTCGATCGATTACACGGAACTCTACGGCTTCGGTTGGGGATGAGGCTGTAGCAATAACAAGGAGAAAGAGAACGTAGAAGAGATTAGAAGGAGACATTTCTATCGCTAGGAATGTTTGGTTATTCTCTGGGTTGAGTACATAACATGCTTTAAAGGTTATATATATATATATATATATATATATATATATATATATATATACATGCGGGCGCGCGTGTTTTGCATGTAATACAAGATGTTTTTTTCCAAAATGTCAACTTAAGAATGATATGTACGAGGTGTTCTGTTGTACTTCCCAAAGCCTTTTACAACTAAGGATCGTGTTGTAAACTTAAGAATGAAATGCACGAGGTTTTCTGTTGTACTCGTATAATTGCCTACGATTGTGTTTGGAAGCACCCTTTTGAAGCTTACGCGGCTCGCCGATTTTGTTTTATTACGTTATAACTAGTAAAAAAGGTTTTTATTTTTATATTTTAAAGAAAAAGGACTGAAAAAAAGAAACAAATGAGAAAAAGAATCATATAGATTAGCAAAAAAGAAAAAAAAAATGGTGTTGGGAACTTGTTAAAGTTGCTAATTGTTGGATTAGCATAAGTTGACAAATATTCTTTGATGATTATAATTGTTTTTTAAGTAGCATAGTGGCTACATGATGAACTTATAGTGGAATCGCGATCCCAATTTCATTCCCTCTTCCATATTTGAAATAGCTTTTAGAAAACAAAATCACGATTTTAGTTTTATGTGGGGATCTAATTCCACCTTTAAGAGAATCGATTCCATTCTACTTTCATTAATAAAATTTATAGAAAAAGCAAAGACTTTTAATATATAATGTATATTTGTTTCATCCATGAATTAAGAGCAATTTTACATTACCACTATGATACATGAATGTAATGAACAACTATGTGGATGTTTCTAAACATACAAATAGATTACTATATCATTCTTGATTTCATTTTATTTCAATACTTTCCATTCTAAATAATTCTTGTATATTAAAAGTGTCAAAAATATCCAAAGCCAATAAAATACTTTACGTTTCATAAAATATGAGGATAGAAATAACTTACATTATACATTCATAACAATAAAGTGAACTTACTTAATAAGACCATCTTCAACTTTGTAATTATCATTTTAGTATTTTAAAATTCTCTCAAACTTCATAAATTTACACAAAAAGAAGTAAATTTACATAAAAGGTGGTACTAATGCACAAGAAAATGATAAAAGGGGGGAAAGGAAAATTAAGAAAAGAGAATAAAAAAAGTCAGTAAAACTAAATAAATAAATTGTGATGTTAATGTTATTTACATTAAAAAAAAATTAAGAACTCAGTAAAATTCATAACTATTTCTTATATTGGTGAAAACTAGCTCTTGCCATAAAATTACCATGACATCATGGATTAGCATATGAAAAATCGAATCTTATCCATCCAATTGGAGATCTAATGCTACTAAGCTATAATAATCTTCCTTGTAAATACACTATGATGTTCATAATTTATAGCTTTTATAAAATTTAATAAATCATTTAGAGTTCATAAAATATGTGAATAATAGTAACTTCCATTAAAAATCCCAAACAATGATTTTGTTACAAATATTTAAGTCAAGTTGCTTGATAAGATCATCCACAACTTTGTTAATATAGGTTCTAAATTCATTGGAACTCCTTATACGTATGTTTTTTTTTTTTTGTTTCTTACCTAATCTTATATGTACATTAAAAGTGGTAAGTTTACATAGAAGGTGGTAAATTGTCATAAAAGTTTGGTAAAACATGATGTATAGTTTATAAATCCATCTATTATTCATAAAATATATGTGAATCCTCATGACTCTTCTTAATTCTTTATAATATCATGATTAAACCATCAATCAATTTCTCATGGTTGAAATAACATAAAGTAATAAAAATAAATATTGGAAGAGTTTATTGTAAGTATAGAGTAATAGAAAAATAAATGTTGGTGGTAAATTGATCAGATGGTGCAAATCCCCAAACTTTCATATCAAACTTCTATATCCTCATAATTTTTGAAAGTATATTGATATTCACCAAACTATTGCTAAAGCCTAAATAATCTATCTACTCCTTTGATTGTTATTATTTATTATTGTCAAAGATTACCAATAATTATCCTCTCTAGAGGTCCATCTTAACTTTACTTCACTAAACTTGAACATCCTCTCCAGCTTGGGTATATAAGATATTTATCATCATAGTCTTAAAAGCTGGTATCAAATCATGCCCATAATCTTTGTACGACTTCCCTTAACGATGTGATGTCATAAACTCCCCCAATTAAATGTTGCAAAACCTTATAATTGGCCTAATTCTTCTTACTTTTTGATTTATGATTTCATCTACCCTCTACCTATGCTAGGAGTTACTACCATTTGTAACATCTTAAGTAACCTCAAATGCTCAACATGCTACTCATCGAGAGTTAAAGAAAAGGGATTGCAAGGCTTTGTTCTACATACACCAATGTGTAGACTCAAAAAATTTTGAAAGGATTACAAGTACAAGTTCGGTAAAAGAGGCATGGGACAAACTAGAGAAATATTATAATGGAGTAGACAAGTTAAAGGAAGTACATCTTCAAACATTAAGAACACAATATGATCTATTGCAAATGGACAATAAGGAGAATGTGAGTGAATTATATTCTAAAGTGATCGTGTTATCTAATCAGATGAAGGCAAATGGTGAAACAATAGTCGATTGGACGTTAGTTAAAAAAATTGTGGTTGCGATTGAAGAAACGAAAGACTTAAGCACCTTAACGTTAGATTAATTACAAAGTTCTCTTAAGGCTTACGAGCAATGTATGAATGAAAGAATAAATGAGAAGGCAGTGGAAAAAGCTTTGTAAGCATGTGTAAAGAGGGCTCCTAGTAAGAGCGTAGGGGGCAGAAGAGGAAGTTTTCAAGGAAGAAATAGAAGACGATGAAGAATGCGATTGAATTAGAGAAGAAATCAATAATCTAATTCTAATCAAGTGCGTCCTGATGGAATAATAAAGAAAGGAGGAATGCGAGGGAGAGCTTCTAGGAAGAAATTTGATAAAAGATCCATTCAATGCTACAATTGTCATTGATTTGGACATTTTGCTGACTAATGCAAGATTAACAAAGAGGGTTTTCAAAAGAATAAAGGTGAAATAACAAGGTTTGCACAAGATGAAAATTATGATTCTGATGTAGTGCTGTTGATGGTTATAACCTCATCTAAGAGCATTAGGTCAAATGTATGGTACTTAGATATCGGATGCTCTAACTACATCCTAGGTAACAAAAGTTGGTTCATTAAATTGAATGAGAACATTAAGAATAAGGTTAGAATTGCATATAATAGTATGGTGACGATTGAAGTACTAGGGAAAATCTTGACTCGACATATAAATGGGAATACTTCTATATTTTTTATGTACTGTACGTGCCTAATATGAAAACTAATCTACTTAGCATGGGGCAACTATTAGAGAAGGGCTATGCCATAACATTGAAGGATCGATTGTTGATTCTATTTGATAGTAAGGATAGATTAGTGATAAAGGCATCCCTCTTACTTAATCGAACATTCAAGATTGATATTCAGTTGGGTAAAGACATAAGTTTTGCTGTAGTAATAAATGATGATACCTGGATATGGCATTTGGGGTTTAAACATTTGAATTTTAAAAGTTTTTATCATTTAAACAAGATGAAAATGGTTAATCTAAGTACTGAATAAATAGAAGTAAAAACTATAATGGAATTGAACACGGATTTTAGCAATTTCTTGGTATTGGAATATAGATTTCTTTATACAAGATGTATAAATAACGAGTAAACAATCGTCTAAGATTATTGTAGTCATACTATTAAAGTATTTATGATAGTTTGAACATGGATTTTACTCACACTCACATAATTCATCCAACTCTTGTTTCGTAAATTCGATCATGTAGGACGGGCATTGTATTATCAATATCTTATTTACATTATCAGCTAGCTATTCAAGTCTTATCACTACTCAAATAACTATGTAGAGGTGATTTCTCATTCTAACTAATTTTTAGCTCTAGATAAGTATAAAGATTTAAGTTCTAGTACTCAAGAATTACCTAGTTAAATTAGGAATCCTAGGTTCTATTTACGTTTTGCGAATGCTGTTACAATATCTAGACCCTATTAAGATAACAAGAGGGGATGCCTAATGTATAGGAAATGCTATCTAGCTAGACATTAACCTAACACTTAAGTTATACCTAATTATACCATAGAACTAAGTAAAATTTCAAATTTACACTATCACAATACAAAAACATCAATAGCCACAGCTACTTCATCATGTTAATACACTAACCATAAGCATAATAAGCTCTATTTATCACATTCATGGAGAATAAACATTCAACACATAATATATATAAACATGAAAATAAACATTGCATTAAACATGGAAAAAATATAAGAAAAAGTTACAAAATCGAGCTCTTCGACCTCAACAATAAAGTTCTTTAAGATTTTTCTAACAATTTCCATAGTTACAATAGAAATCTACAAACACAAATCTTGAAAAGAGCTAAAATCCACTAATAATTTATACTGTGATTATGAAAATACAAGAAAAGTGCATGGAAATCATAAAACTATACAAAAAATAACCTAAAATAGTCTAAAGAAGAGAGAAATGGCGGAAACTAGAACCCTAAACCCTAGAAATTACAAAGCCAAAATCTATAGAGGTTTTTATATTAGGTAAGTATGGCATAATTGTAAGCAAAGGTACCGCCATGGTGGTGGACATGTGTCGCATACTTCTCTTCTTTTCTTCTAATGAAATAGCACATTTTTGCATCTGGAGTCAAGTATACCATCATGACAGTAGATGGGAATCATCATGCCAATATACCCTTATAGTTTTGCAACTTGATTTGATTCTACTCAACGTATTATCTTGACGGTAGATGGACTTACCATCATGTTGATAATTCTAACTCTAAATTGAACCACTTGTAGAATAATGGGTAAAAGATGGATTCTCTAATCTTTGGTTGCTAAGTCTAATCTCTAACTTATACATATTGAGTTGTGCATTTTTCAATTAGCTTTTGGCAAGCAATTAATTGTTCATGAAAGCTAAGTAAATGATTGAGTATGCCTAATTACATATCTAAGAGAATTAATGATTAATCCATGGTTCATAAAGTTAAGCCTCATATTTAACTTAAGATTAGAGAACCTAAGATCATGTAAGTTGCCACAATGGGAGAGAAAGGCCTATACAATTTATTGATTGATCAATGTATATATAGCCCTAATCCTTCCCTTAAGCTAATCATAATTTAGAAAAATTTACAATTTCTAACTTATGGCCACTTTTCACTTATGCATCTCAAACTTTTGTTTAAGGGAGCTCTTTATTTCTCACCTTTTCCTCAAGTGAACATTAGGGCCTCATGAACCCATTCTAGAATTCATCATTCCAGAAGATGTGCTAAGCACTTATTAGTCACTCTGGATGTTCACCCATGCTTTCTTTTTCTTTTTGTTCTTCTCTTTCTTTTCTATTTTTGATTTTAGATAGGTTTATCCTAAACTTTAGAATTTTTCTTGTTTTCTTTCTTCTTCTTCTTTTTTTTTTATTAGGAAATCCTTTCTAAGACGAAAAGAATTTCAAATTTGTCTCTAATACTATACTTAGCCATTTAGAAATTCAAAGAGCATGATACATGAAAATCAATTTTCTGAAAAATAAACAACTAACTCTAACTAGTCATACCACCTTATTCATAGCTCATGAATTTGAAGCTAAATATAAAGGGTAATGATCTAATCCAAAGATTTTTTTCATTAATTCTAGAGTAATGTAATAAGTTCACTCTATTTGATTCTCATCCATGAATACAATAAAAACAAAAGTCTCTTGCCCTTTTTCACACAACTTAAAGATTTCAAGAAAAGAAAATAGGCTAAGAAACCAAACACTTAGCATAAATGTAATATCAATTCGATAAAGCACAGTTGTAGCTTCAATCTATTCCATATATTCTTTGCCCCTAACTTTTATTTCTTCTATCATCTCAACTCATCATCAAATGTAAATTATAAAGGTAATGTTAGAACAAAATTTCCTTGAGAATTCAGCTAAGTTGCTTTGTTTTCCTTTCACTCTTTAGGTCTTCTTGGAGTTAAATTAAAACTTCTTTAAGGATTTATACAAGAACAAAAATCATGTCAAAGTATCTTATTTAGCCACTTTCTCTATACATAAAACAAAACTAAAACAACATAAAGAAAAGTGTATGGAAATTAGATAAAACTTCGGTAGGTTGCCTCGTACCCAACACTTGGGTTTTAAGTCCCTCAGCCAAGCCACCAACTTCTCCACCAGGATCTTATGGGAGCATATCGCATTCACATATATCTATAACAAATAAAGGAAGCTTTCTTCTCTTTCTCACTTCATGTCTCTTCATCTCTGCTCCCCTAAGCTTAACAAAAATAGGTTTTTAGTATGGAGAAAATACATAGATAGATGCCAACTTAAACTCTATAATATACCTTGTAGGCTCTTGGCACTTTAACTGTACCTCAATTTGCCTAAACCAATTGTTTGTCTCAACAACTAGAGGAATTCTTATCTTTAATCACTAATTCTATCCCATCTTCTCTAGTGTTATTATCTTCCTCTGCCTTAGCAATTGAAGAGGAGGTCTTGTCTTTAGTTACCCATTCCTATTGATCCTCTTCAATTGCTTCCTCTTCTCTCGAGGTAAAATGAATAATGGGTTCCTTTATGTCACTAAGAAGCATTAAACTAGTGAAGAAACCTACTTCGATAATTCTCTTTTCATTTGGTTTCTCTTCCTTCTCATTTAGCACAGCTTCTTGTTCATTGTTTTGGTTCACTTCTATTCCTTGACACTCTTCCTTTGCATCCTTCACCTCATCTCCATTAATGATGTCCCCTTCAAAGTCCTTGTCATAATTAATATCTACTCGTCCTTTAGGTCTAAGCTCCTCAATATCATCATTTTTAACCACTTATTCTTCATAAGGTTCAATTGATTGTATTGGTTCAAATGTGTCATCATCCATACACTCCTTAGCTTCCATGTCTTCTGTATGTTGAAGGATTTAACCATATGTCTTAGGATATTGATGTTTACTTTCATATGTTAACTCTAAAATGGACTTCCCTTTGAGTTTTTCCTCTTCAAGGGTATTATGGCTTAAAGGTGTGAATGGAATGATCATTTCATAATGTGTGTTTTTAGGAAAAGGGGTTTGATAATGAGGGTATAGGATAAGTCTCCCAATCCTACAATCATGAGTCCAATGATTTCCTCCACAATTCCTACAAATCACAAAAGATGAGTAATCAGGAGTAGTAATTGTGTATCGTCCATATGGAACATTCAGAAAGCGAGTGATTATGGTATTAGATGGTGAACTTTTGGGATTAAATTGAGGACAATCAATAAGGTCATGTTTATCTCCAAAGTACCGACACACATTGCTCATAATACCCCATTCTTCTTTCTAACAACCACCAACAATGCAATTCTTAACCCCTTCTAACCTATGACAACAGGTTCATCATTTCTCCCATCAGCCAACCAAATCTTCAAGAGTTTCTTTGTAATTCCTACAAAGCAACAAAAACAATGCAGTAAAAAGTTCTCAACAAAATAAGGATGCAAAGAAGCTCTTAAAGATTTTTAGGGGGTATTTATGCACCAAAATTAAAGTTTATGATGTATTTATATACTGAAATTAAAGTTTAAGGGGTGTTTACACACTAAAATCAAAGGTTAAGAGGAGTTATAAGGGTTATTTGCCAATTTATGAAAGTTTAGAGGGCTAAAAACAACACTTTGAAAGTTTAAGAGAACAATTTGTACTTGAGTCAAAGTTTAGGGAGGTTTTATGCATTTTCCCCTTAATATTAACCGCATTTCTACAATGTATAATTTAATAGTTTTAGCACAATTTTTTTTTCACGCATTTCATTTCTCGGCATGTTTTATTTGACACACTTATTTTCCTTGGCATGTTTTATTTCACATGCCTATTTTTGGTATGCTTTATTTCACATGCAATATGTTGGGTGCCTTCTTAAAGGCTATTCGATAGTCATTTGAGATGTGGATTAGTTATATTATTTGCTCTGTGAGATCACTTATTAGAACAACCACATGCATTCTTAAAGGCTATTCGTTAACCATGATAGGTCTGAACTTAAAGCACTAGTTCATTTAGTGTAGTTTAAACTTAGATGATAATTCGTTGATCATAAAAAGGTTCGGAAGGAAAACAGGTCAGAATTGGAACTTTGAACATGATTGCTTTTCAAAACAACTAAGCTATTGGCTTAGAAGACAAATGGAAATGGTTTATAACATCAAAGGAATGAATAGCAATAAAGTTTTAAGTTCTTGGATTCCATGCATGAAGGATGACTATTCCATCCAACCTCTCTAGTCAATAGGCCCCTATGCCAACAACTTCCCAAACCCTAACAATATCTTCCCAATTAACATTGAGTTTCCCTTGTTTCTCTCGCGTGCGAGTTGCCTTTAATTTCTTACAAACCAAATCTCCAGTCTAAAAAACTTTATGTTTCACCTTCTAATTATAATACCTGGCTACCTTATGTTGATATGCTACAACTCTTGCTCTTGCTACACCTCTTATTTCTTCAATAGTATCCAAATTAGCCATCAAACCAACTTGGTTGGTCATCACGTCAAAATCTTGCATACGTAGATTTGACTGGTCCAATTTAATCAGCAATACTGCTTTGGTACCATAGGCCAATTTAAAGGGTGTTTCTCTTGCTATGGTTCTATGAGTAGTCTGATATCCCCATAAGACATTGGACAACTCATCAAGCTATCTTCCTTTAGCTTGATTAATTTTCCTCTTTAAGTTGCCTAAGATGATCTTGTTGACAACTCCCACTTACCCATTAATCTAAGGGTGAGCTATAATGTGTAATTCAAGCGAATGGCATATTTCTCACAAAGTGCTTGAAATTTGACAATGTCAAATTGTGGTCCATTATCTGTG
Source organism: Lumnitzera racemosa (assembly GCA_024138005.1). Taxonomy (NCBI): domain Eukaryota; kingdom Viridiplantae; phylum Streptophyta; class Magnoliopsida; order Myrtales; family Combretaceae; genus Lumnitzera; species Lumnitzera racemosa. Next base: position 37,625,848 of record JAMXBC010000012.1, on the reverse strand, counting down.
ATTATCATAAATGGGACCTCGAACCTTGATATAATGAATTTGAAAACAAAGGCCTTAACCTTCTATTTGTTGATCCTTGCCAATTCTTTGGCCTTTACCTACTTTGTAAAATAATCTACATCAACAATGACTAATTTTCGCTGGGATGTAGGCTTTGGAAATGGTCTAAGCATGTCTAATCCCCACTAGGTAAAAGGCCAAGGATTGGTTAAGTAGTACAATTCAGTAGAAGGCACTTGACTCATCACCTCATGCTTCTGGCATTGTAGACAATGTCGAACAAATGTTCTCGCGTCATCTTTCATTGTTAACTAATAATAGCCGAGTCTTAAGATACATATATACAAAGTTTGTTCTTTCACATGGTTGCTATATATACTAGTGTATAACTTATATAACACCTATTGTATATCTTTTGGAGGAAGGCATCGAAGATAAAGTTAGGAGATACCGTATTTATATAGCTGATCACCTATCAATGTGTAATTTGTAGCTTAATAAATCAATCTTCGAGCCTCTTTCTTGTCATTAAGGGGGACACCATCCTTTAGATAATTTACAATTAGATCTATCTAAGATTTCCCTTTTAGGCAAGGAGCTAGTTCACAGCTTTGCGAAACAATTGTTGAACTCTTGTATACGAGAAACTCGATAAAAAGTTTGTTGCTCAAATCGAGAAATACCATATTGGCCAACTTTGATAGCTTGTCGATGGTAATGTTCTTACTCCTTAGTATTTTATGAATTGAAAAGGACTAAAATTTTTCCATGAGTGCTTGTACTATCAACAAGAACTTGCTTAGTTCTTCTTCCTTCGCTGCATAACTTCATTTGACTTAGTTTACAACAAATTGTGAATCAAAGAAAACTTCAACTTTCTCAACATCAACTTCCTTTGTTAATCTGAGTGTTGCAATTAGGGCTTCATACTTTACTTCATTATTGTTGGCTGGAAATCTGAATTTCAAGGCATAACTATCCTTAACATTGTAGGGTTCTTGTAGAATAAGACCTACACCACTTCCTTCTTTAGTCGAAGAACCATTGACAAAAAGATTCCATATTGGCTTCTTAGCAATTTCCATGTTGTCTTCTTTACTTGTGAACTCAGCTAAAAAATCTACAAACACTTAAGCTTTTAATACCATTTTAGGTTTGTATGGTATGCCATGGGCACTTAACTCCAAGGCATATTTCATCATCCTTCCTAAAGAATCTAGCCATTGCAATGCCTGCTACAAAGGTTAATCAATAAGGACTACGATTTGGTAAGCCTCAAAGTATGGTTTCAACTTCTTTGCTAAGAGAACCACTACTAACAGAAATTTCTCAATTTTGGTATATCAATGCTCCGGTCCTTATAGGACAGAACTCACGTAATAAATTGGTCAATGCTCTTCACTGTCAATTCGAACCAACACAGAGGAAAGTGCTCGGTTACTAATTAATAAGTATAAATATAAATTCTCACCGAAAATCAGTGTTAAGACTACTGGTGGTGATGTGAGAAATTCTTTAATCTCTCTAAATGCTCTTTCACACTCATCAGTTTACTTAAAATCTTTCGAGTTCTTTAAAAGTTTAAAGAATTCTGCACACCTATCTATACTTCTTGATACAAACCTATTAAGGGCGGCTACTTATCCAGTTAGTTCCTGAACCTCCTTGATAGTACAAGGAGACTTCATGTTTCTAATTGCATCAATCTTTCTCGGATTGGCTTTGATACCTTACCAAGTGACCATGTAACCTAAAAACTTTAACAACGTAACACTTAGCACCAAAGATGTACTTTTGTGGATTCAACTTCATATTATATCTCCTTAAAGTGCTGAATGTCTCATTAAGATCAATGAGATGCCGATCTTCTCTCATACTTTTCATAATCATATTGTCAACATACACTTTAACATTTCAACGGATCTATGGCTTGAACATCATAGTTACAAGCTGTTGAAAAGTTGCTCCAACGTTTTTTAACTCAAAGGGCATCACTCTATAATGGTATGTTCTAAAGTTATTGATGAATGATGTGTAAACTTTGTCTTCCTCATCCATTTTAAATTGGTTGTAGTTGGAAAAAGCATCCATGAAAGAGAGTAAAGCATGCCTAGTAGCTAAATCAACCATATGATCTATTCTCAATAGTGGAAAGCAATCTTTAGGATAGGCCTTATTCAAATCCATGAAGTCTATGCACATTTGCCACTTATTGTTAGACTTCTCTACTAATACACAATTAGCTAGCCAAGTTGGATAAGGCTCTTTCTAAATGAATCCTGCCTTCAAGAGTATCTAGACTTCTTCTTTAATGGCTGCTTAACTCTTAAAGGAAAATGTCTTTTCCTTTGTTGAATCACCTTTGCATTTGAATTGATCTGAAGTTTGTATACCATAATGTCTCTAGGGATACTCAATGTATCTAAGAGGGACCATGAAAATATGTCGGCATTATCTTATAGAAAGTTGATTAAACTTTGATGGATGCTTACTGGTAAGGGTTTCCATGTCTTGGTAGTCTTTTCAAGATCATCTCCCAATGAAATTTCCTCTATTTCATCTTCGGCATTATCTATGCCAACTGGCTTTCCTTCTAGGTAAGTTTAGATACGAAAAATTTGTTCTCACTTTAACACCCTTATATACAATGATCTTACCAACTATTGATCCCCTTTATACACCCTAACCCTAATAAGCATAGGAAATTTAGCTTTAAGGTAGGCAGTAGAAGGGACAATGCCGAATAAGTGCTAACATGGCCATCCCATGATCATATTATATAGGGACCAACATTTGACAATAAGGAAGTCTACTTTATCCTCCACAACATGAACATCATCTCAAATTTGGATTGGTAGAAAAATTACTTTGATTACCTAAACAGGTTAACTATTGAAGGCATACAAATCGTAGCTATAGGTTCTTAGCTATGCCTTGATCTTCGGTCTCATCTAATCAAAAGCATGTTGAAAAATAATATCTACTAAACTTCAAACGTTAATGAGAATTTTTTTTACCTCGAAGTTGGTGATTCTCATACTAATCATAAGTGCATCATCATGGAGCCATTGAATGCCTTCAAAATCTTTTTCTATGAAGGAAATGGCATTTTCAATTTTAACCTTGTTGCCTTGGATATTGCAAACATAATTAGTGGAATTAGTCTAGCTCAAAGAGTTTAACCAGCTTAATAATGGATGGTCCATCGACAATAATGTTAATTATACCATTAGGTGCTCTCCTAATGCTTTCGTCTATTGCATCTTTCCCAACAACAACTAGTCGAGTAACATTTTCTTAGTCTTCTCGTCTCTTTTGATATGGTTGCTCAATATTATCTTCATCATACGTGAGAAACTTATGCAAGTGCCATCGCTGAATCACATCCTCAATCGTGTTCTTAAGTTGGATGCATTCGCTAGTGTTATGGGCTCTGTTGTGATGGAAATCACAATATTTGTTGGGATTTCACCTTGATGGGTTTCCTCTCATCCTTTCTAGCTACTGTAACATGCCTCTTTGCCCACGCACCTCCATTAATATGTCTAAAATTGGACAATTGACTGGTGTATAGACTAAATATGTTGGAATTCATGGCCTCTCTTTCTTAGTGTTAGGATATTGGTCATTGTTCGTTCCAAGTCGATCTTTCGTACTTCTCCTCTTGTCGCCTTTCCTATCTCCTCTATTTTGATCTACTTCTTAACAAGTCTGAATATTGTCTTCTTGTTGGATGTAAGACATGGCTTTGGCTTTAAACTTGGCAAAAGTTCTTGGCTCATTTTTAGGAAGAGACTTGAAAAAGTCTCCTTAGGGCTTGATACCATCAACAACAGCGATGAGTGTTATGCTCAAAACCTAGCTAGATAATCTCTAATAGACTCATCTGATCTTTACTTTATTGTGTTAAGGATAGAAGAATCCTTAATAGGAAGCTTACTCCCAAGGAAATGTTAAGGAAATACCTTTACCTTCTTGTCTCATTTTTGGGAAGAGACTTGAAAAAGTCTCCTTAGGGCTTGACACCATCAATAACGGCGGTGAGTGCTATGCTCAAAACCTAGCTAGATAATCTCTAATAGACTCATCTGATCTCTGCTTTATTGTGTTAAGGACAGAAGAATCCTTGATAGGAAGCTTACTCCTAAGGAAATGTTAAAGAAATACCTTTACCAAATCCTCAAAACACGAGATTATGTTTAGCTACAAGTATTTGTACTATGTTCTAATCGCATTCCTTAGTGTTGAGGGAAAAGCTTGATAGGCCATGGCATCGCTTAGGCCATGTAACTTAGCTAAAGTATGGTAGTACATAAGGAGATCTTTAGGATCTTTCGTTCCATCATAGGTTTCAAATTACATCAACTTAATGTGCTGTGGTATCACCCCATCCAAGATTTCAGTGATAAAAGGGCTCTTCTTAATTTGAAATTGTTTACTCGTCATTGTAAGAGTGTTAACATGCAAGGGTCTAGCATGGTGCACTTGCTGTAGTTGCTTCTCCTTATCAGTTTTCTTGAGTGCAAGGGTTGAAGGTCCCATTATAACTTTGGCTTGCTTTCTTAGTAATTTGGGAGAATAAATCAAGACATCATTGTTCTTGACATGGTAATCGCCGTATTCTTTGTCTTGACTTAGGTAAACATTACCATGGAGGAGATTAAGGATCTCTTCACGTTTGTTGCTCAACTCTTGGTTTTCTTTGGCCAAGTTAAGGCAAAGTTGCTCTAACTTAGCCAAATGTTGCTCATCAATGTGCCTATTTCCCCCCTTAAGGTGGGGGGATGAAGTACCAGCGCTTGCACTATTAGTTAATCTAGTTCTTGCCTGTAGGTGTTTAAGAAAAAATAGACAACACCAAATGTTGTTGTACTATTTCCTTCTTCCAAATTACAAAGAACTAAAGGGTACTAGGGCCAATTCAGTACGATCACTTTGATGCTTAAGTCAATAAGTGAGTTTAAGAGAGAATAGAGTGAGTAGTTATGGGTTATTATATAGTTCTTACGGAACTTCTTATCTGTATTTGTAAGCGAATGTCGGAAGTCTAAAACAGTAGTTAATCACATGATTATTGGGATACATGGCGACCTCATGATCAAGTACATTCTTCAAATGTAGGAGTAGTGAGTGGTTATGTAATGGAACCATGCCAGGAGATAACTATTCATGCCACTTAAATTCAAACTAGATATGGCCATCTTAGTTGGCATCTGCTGAGAGGTGAATTACTCAGCTTCTCATTAGCCAAGTGGATGAGTGACCGTAATAGATGAAATTCAACCATCAATAGCTAATTCCTTCTATTTATAATAAGCCTTTTTGTCACATCTTGGTATAGTATAGGATATATCATCACACAAGAATACTTATTAAAACTTAACCTAACTTGTTCGTTCATCAAAAGAGAACATTATTTATATGATAATGGGGTTGCTATGTTAGAGTTCAACTGGACATTTGGTTACAAGTTATATGTACAACCTAATATTTACATCAAAACACGAACAATCCTTTTCTTTTGTCATCTTCAAAATAGTAGGATTCTTGACTTAATATAGGTTCCATCCAAAAGTCACTAACTCTAACTTATGCTGTCAGTATACATCTTCCTTAGTATTGGGCCCTTCATGATACTGTTAACCTAAGGATAAAATATTTTATCCCCTTAGCTACTGAAGCTTAGTAAAAGTGGATAACAAACAATACAGTATAGGAAATATCACAATTGAAACATTTCAATCATAATAAGTAGGTTTAACTCCATATGTACATTAGCTTAACTAAGCTTTTATTGCTACCAATGTAGCATGCAATGCTCATGCATGTAGCATGCATTGGTATCAATATACTATGCCTTTTGATATCCTTATCTTGTTAGTTAACATCACCATGCATTAAAATATAACATCTAGGAACTTATAACATTAAGGAGCTGCTTAGGAGTAGGACTCTTAACTTTGTTTTACAAAAATTAGACTACACATTGTAGTTTACCAACTTTGACTATAAAAATAGTCAAGATGTTCAAGCAACGAGAATCTATATGCTTTCAAAAATTGAGTTCATAAAGCCATGATTTTGTTTATCACTTGGAAGCCTCATTTTGAAAATTCTGACTCATAGGTCCATTTTATGCCATGCCATGCCATGCTATGCTATGCAATAACAACTCAAATATATCATTCAATACAATAAGTCTTCAAGTTTTATTCATCCTAGTTATTTGCTTCTAGTTTTTGAACCCTCCGTATTGAAATTCTAGCATCTTACTTAGGGTTCACTTAGGTGAACACCTAGAAGATTAGATTAATAATCATTCAACTTTCTAAGTTAGTACAATTAAACACCACATCAACACTTAACATAGCAGTATAATAGTTTAACCAAGATATAGCTACTGTTATTCAAAGTTACCACATTAATATCTAACACAGTATTAATTAATTCACTTAAGATATGGCCATATCCAATCAATGTAGCATCAAACAGCATACAATGTTATGAGTAGTAATATATCTACTAGAAGCATAAGTTAGATCCACTTACTTGAGCTTAAGAGAAGTGCAAAATTTTAAACTTCATGATGTGATCCTTCCTTACTTATCATACCTTTGATAATATAACATAGCCTTTAAATCAACTATGGTTCGAATCCAAACTCTTATAAGCTTTCATTATTGCATTTTTAAACTTCATTTAGCTGTATCTTATTTTTTATCTAATTTCAATAAACTTTATATTATCATGATCATTGTTCCATGTGCTATTAATGTATATTAAGAATCAAGATTGATCAAAATGGTTACAAGCTTGAAAATACCCTTTTTCACTGCTAACTTAACCGTATGTTATCATAACTCTATAGTTAACCCATATAAGCTTTCGTTTTAAACTAAAAATCACACTTTTTATAATTAAACAACATTAGTTTTATACTTAAAATATTGATCTTTTACTATCTTATCGATTATCATAATAGTATTATTTGATATTTTACATATTAGGTCAATATATATGCTCATATTAGGAAAATATGTAATAAATAGTATGTAAGCTCGATTAATTCCATGAAAAATGCTATAGACTCAAAAAAATATGTAGTTTAATTATTGTCCATGAATTGCACTAAACTAGCTATTACTTATTTTTACAAAAATAGTAGTTTCAGCTTGAAATTGTAGAAAGTAAACAAGTTTTCATGTGAGATAAAAATTAAGTATTCTAAATATCTTTTTAAACTTCCAAAAGTCAAAACATGTAGGGCTTATTCATTAATTTAGTCAAAAACTAATTATTTCAACAATTTGATAAAACTAGAAGTTTTTTCCAAAATAATTATAAAAAATAGTAAAGATGCTTATTTTCCAAAATTCTCATTACCACAATTAAATATATATATATTAGTTGTGTTATATACAAAAATTGAGCTTGAAGCAGCATAATCTAATATTTATAAAAATTAATTCAATTTTTGCCCAAATAAGGAATTTTCTTAAAGACCCCTTATTTTCGCTAACTATTTAATTAAAATAAAATTATTAAATTAATATACACCTAAAATAATATGAAAAAACCAAATTTCATAATTAAATAATATCATTTAATATTTTAAAGAAATTAGATACATTATGAGTGGAAAATTATTTCACTTGACCTGACTGCCACTAGCTACCCTCTAACCGCCGCACCTTATTTGAAAGCCTCCTCTCACGATAGACCTTCAAACCTTAAAGTGGCTCAATGTCAAGTTGTGTTTTGGTTTGTGAACTACAATGACCAACTTGGACCTTATTTTTGTTTTATTTTTATTTTATTTTATTTTTAAATTTTTCTAAACTATGTTCTTATATTTTCAATGTCCTAACATATTGGAATTAAGGGTTTAGGTTCCTATTTATAAGTTTCTAAGTTAGCTTAATTTAATAGAAATTGGATATGTGTATGCTACATGTCATTTTTTCATTTTCCTAGGTACCATGTGTTATTCTCTAGTTAATTAGGTGTTGAATCATGTTTTCCAATTTGTATCATGCTACTACATAGGTTTGATGACTCATCTATCCATTTTTTTATTTATTAATTTTCAAGTATTTTAGACTAATTTACCTTATTTTTTATAATTTATTATCATTATATGTTTATATTTAATATATATAATGCATATAACATGTAAATACATATATATTGTATACAATTCATTTCATTTATCATTTTTATAAGTTAAATAACTTATCTCTTATATTTCGCTATATCTAAAAGCTCGAATTTTGTAATTTTGATAGTTTATCGACTTTATCGATAAATTAACGTTTTTCTTAAATTAATATTTTTATATAGCTTATTTCAAAATATTAACTTTATCAAGATACTTCATCTAACTTTTATAGCTTTATTGTGAAGTTTGAACTAAAATGGATAACGTTACATAACACTTTAAATTTAAGGGATCGGATCCTACAATTATCACATTGGTTTGAAATCTTAGGGTATTGCACTTTCGATATAATATGATATGAGCATTACAAAAAAAGATACATTACTGTTGATGCAAAATACTTTTGTTATTAATAGCTTTTATATATAAATCATAATGGGACATGATTCAGAGGATAGTACCGAAGGAAAAACCACTACCTTAGAATCCTAAGAGACACTTAAGTGAAGGGTTACAAGGGAGGATGATTTATATTTAGTAAAGAGCTAAATCACAATAATGAAAGACATCATTGCAAAAAAATGGGTCTTACATTGGGAATGCAAATCTTTATGAAAAGTTAAAAGTTCCATATAGAAAATTATTATGGGGAATAATTGTTATAATGCAAGGTTGCAAAAATGCCCCAATTTAAAACCCATATGAAGGATGCATCCTTGCAAAAAATAAAAAATAAAAAATAAAAATAATAATAATAATAATAATAAAAATAAAATATAAAAAATAAAAAATTGCCAAATGTTACATTTGTAGATCTATTATAATGGTATACCCTTACCTAAAAAGTGTACCCTTTGTAAGGACATGTTATGAAAAACCCCTTTTATTTTATTTTTAAGAAAAGCTTTTTGTAATGACATATTCCTACAGAAACCTAAAATTATGAAATGAAAAATAATAAAATATTCTTTAAAGAATAAGATCTATAAATATATAATTTCATTTTCTTATGGAAAAACTAAAAGAAATTTAATTCAAATATTCATTAAATTCATATTTATTATGCGAAAAATTATAAAAAAGGCATGACATTTAATAATGTTTAGGACCACATTTCAATTATTTACACCAATACATTATTTTTCTTATTTCTTAAAGAATTTTGAAATAAATAATCATTTCCAAAAACAAATAATTACACTATCATACTAAAATTTACGGACAATTTGCTATTGAAAATATTAACATAAAATTTCATATCATATAACAATAAATAATGCATCTCCACTTACAATTATCTATCATATTCAACATCTAAACAACAAATTCATCTCAACCAACAATAATTTAAATTTTCAATACGAAAATGAAAAAAAAAAATCTTGGGTCTTGCAATTCCTAGCTCAATTTGAATTATACTTTTCCTAGGTCTTGCAAAGAAAAAAAAGAAAGAATAGGCTTTAAGATCTAAAGAACAAGTGTTTGATTATGAAAATATTACGCATAAATATATGTATGAAATAGGATTAAACAAGTAAAAATATTATTTTATTTTATTTTGAACACAAAAATAAAAAATAAAAGTAATCATAAAAGAAAACATAATGTAAAACCAAGTGGATTGTTCTAGAAAAGCTAACAATATTGAACCTTTCCTTAATTTTTTTAGTGTTTTCAAAATAGTAACTTATTAATTAAATAATCGAAAGAAAGGCTTCAGAGAAGAGAAAGCCAAAAAGAATGGAATTAACACTTCACAATGCTCTAAGCCTCTAATTGCCAATTTATTTTTATAGAATCAACCTTTAGTTGAAACTTTCCATTCACTTGAAGCCAAAAACTCGAAGTTCGTCTTTCACTTCCTATTTAAGTGTAATGAAATTGGGAAACAGAGCAACCTATAGTTTTAACTTTTCTAAGACCAAGTCCAATGATTGACTAAGTGAAAGGCATGATAGCTACAATAATAGGGAGCCAACATTTCTTATCAAAGCCAAGAATTTGAGTTGAAAAGATTTCTATGACCCTAAACACATTTATGTAAGGGTTGATTTTTGTGTTACATGGATTTAAATGTCTTCTCTTGTGGAAGTAGTTCAAATTCAAGATTACCCTGTTTTATTGACATTGTTGCTTAGATTTTGGTATAGTAAACAAAGAGAGCTTTAATGGAATCAACATTTAGTGTGAAGCTTAGAAAATAGCTTTAAATAAGTTTCCAATTAGCCAATTCATAACCATGGAAAATAAAGCTAAATAACTCATACTATCAACTTAAGTCCTACCTTCATAGAGGTTGAACCTTTGGAGAAACTCATGAAGTTGCACAATTAGATTGAAGTTGGAGACCATGGTTTATGGTTTCTTTTTCTCTTCAACTTGTTTTAGTATGTGAAGCCAACATTTTTTTGAGGTAAATGAAAGTGGATTTGTAGATTGTAGTGTAGGTTGCAATTTTATTGAAGCAGTTTCTATGTGCTTGAGAGTTCGTAAAAGTGGTGTGCTCTATAGAAACTTAGTTAATGCTATGTTAGACAAGTATTGACTCATAAATTGAGACTAGTGATATCACACACCTGCAATGCGTATGCTTAAAAAATACAATATAAATTAGCATGACAAGAAGTGAAAGTAATATTGGTATACTAAAGTAATGGACAAAGAACTAAGGAGAAATTGATGATGAAATTTCTATTCATGGAGAAAATTAGTCAGGAAATGGACATATTGAGGAATCATGTGTTTTATGTTCTATTATAGGGGTCGATGTTATCTTCTAAAAAAAAAAGAAGAAAGAAAGATGTTATCAAGGTGTGTGTGTGTCACATCCCGACATTGTTTGGAATATATCATTATCACTAAATTGTCTACATTTACAAAAGTACTATTTATAACAAAAGAGTATTGTAGTAATGTTCAGCTTTTCACCTATTAATATCATACATGTACAATCTCAAACATGCTTAAACATAAAATATAATAATGTTTTCTTTTCTCCATCATGTACGTACATACCCTTCTTGGACCTATAGCTAAAGCATAGTAAGGATCTTTTTCAAAAGTAGCTGACTCAATCCTATGTGCTCTCAAAAGTCTTCACCCATGTAATGGTAGTACCTACTTAGATTTCTTCTTAACCTAAGGATATACAAGTTTCCCTTCAACTTTTGATGAGCTAAGTGAGAATGGATAAAACAAAGCATAACATATATTTACAAACATACATACTACAAGGTAATCAATCTCATATCGAGAATTACCAAGATAGCTAGTCTATGCATGGAATGCATGCCATGCTTATGTATACGACATGCATTGGTATTGATATCATAACCCAACCTAAACATGGCTTACTAGAGCACATAAAGTAGGTGGTTGTGCACTAAGAGTCCTCTTTTGGCTCCTTGTTTTCCTCCCCCTTTTTTTGCAAGCTCTAAAGTCTTGATGTTTAAGGTGGGTTTTGAGGATGTTTTAAGGTTTGTTGAAATAGCTCTTGAAATGGACAAAATGAAGGTAGCAAAGATTGCCTTGTGCTGTGAATGTGTATGCAAATAAGTGCCGGCAAGTGTAAGTTTGTGGGGTTTGGTTTCCTCTTTTGTTTTATGTTCTTAAAGTGTGAAAAAGGAAATGAAAGATGAGGGAAGAAGAGAGAGTGTGTGCTGATTGAAATGGGTGGGAAATGCATCCATAAAGTTCCTTTTTAATGCATCTAAACTTGTCACATAACTCTTACTTTGTAATGATTTGATGGTGTAAGCAATATGGGGTGAATAGTAGATGTGAAAGACAAATGGATTGATGGATAAATGATAAGGCATGGCCTCCCTCTTCTTTCTTTTCAAATTGGCCATATAGAGTCCTTAGGGGTATAGGTTTTGTCTTGCCACTTGTTTAAAATTAAATTGATAAAAGAATGTTATAATTTATCCTTATGTAGTATAGGTTAGGGTAACATAAGAAAATTGTCTTATCATTAGCTTTTGATAAGTTATCAATTGATAATTGATTCCAAATCTCAATTGATAAGTTATTTAAGGTGGTTGGTCGGTTTACTTATCCATATGTGACATAGCTTATAAGTGAAAATAAGGAGATTGTTTTATATGTAATTCTTTTAAACTTTAGTTCTCAAATCTATTTGTAAATTATAACTTACTTCTCATGAAATTTTGAAATTTTCTAGAGTTGAATTAAATTATTCAAATTAAATTCTCAATTATTCACTTAATGTCACAAGTTCTTAATTATCTTAGGGTTTAGGTTTTGAGGGTTTTAGGTGGGTTGAGATCCATTATTCTCGTATTCGTGTTTTTATTGATAATGAAATTTTAAATTGGAAAACTAAGTTCATTTTTAAATGTAAACTTAAATTCTTAGTTTATTTGATCCTTGGGAATGATCAAGAAGCACTCTTAATTGCATGTCCCTTAAATAGCAAGGTTTACAACTATCCCTTTAGTAATACTGGAATAAGATGAGGCCTCAACCCACTTATTGAAGTAGTTGATGGCAACCAGTACAAAGTAATGCCCATTGGATGCCTTTGTAGTAATGGGGCCAATGGTGTCTATACCCTACATTGAAAATGGCCATGGTATAGAGAGTGTATGTGATTCTTGAGGTGGGGTATTTATCCTATTTACATGAACTTGGCATAAGTGACAACGCTTGACATGGTTGATGCAATTGCCTTCCATCATTAACCAACAATACCTTATCCTCTTAATTTTCTTAGTAGGCATATACCTGTTCATGTGTAGGCTACATGCTCCTTCATATACATCCTTCATCAAAACCTCAATGTCTGTATCATCTACATACCTTAAAAAGTGTACCATCAAATGATTGTCAATACATGGTAGATTGACTTACTAGGAACTAGGTAACCAAACTCTTAATTACCTTTATGTTCTTTTTCTTGGCTTCATTAGAGTATGTGCCTTGTTGTAGGAACATTTTAATATCATCGTATTAAGGCTTTTTGTCATGTGGCAGATAGAAAGTAGGCTTTTCTTGAACTTCAATGGTGAGGGGTTGAATTTCGACTCCACTGAATATTTGGATCATAGATGCCAGAGTGGCTAATGTATCCGCAAATTGATTTTGTGTCCTTGATACGTGAATGAAAGTGATTTCTTTAACTTTCTCCATTAATTCAGTTAAGTGCTAGCGATAGGGTACCGATTTAGGATCTTTCATTTTGTATTCCCCTTGAACTTAGCCAATAATGAGTGAAGAATCTCCATACACTTCAAACTCTTGAATGTCCTTATCTAAGGCCATTTTGGATACTATGACGTACATCTTGTATTCAACGATATTATTAGTATATGGGAAAACGATCCTTAAAGCTACAGGAAGCTATGTACCTTCAAGGAATACCAATATTGCCCCAATTCCACACCTAAACATGTTGGCAGCTCCATTAAAGAATATCTTCCATTTCGAGGGCTTACCGTCTTTCTCTTCATTAGAACTACCTTTAGCTACTAAGATGTCTTTGTTAAGGAACTTAGTATGTACCTCTTAAGAGATACCTTCAAAGGGATTTCTACTAATTAATTTGCTGGGGCTTGCCCATTGATGGAATTTTAGTTTACGTACGTGATGTCGAGCTTCAACCGCAACATTTACTATAGGTAACTATCAATTAGGGTAACTTATCTACCATGGGCTTCAGGGGATCATTCTGAGTCAATAATTCAATATGACAATAGAGCAAGCATTGTTCGAGTTGATGCATTACATAGACTAAGGCATAACATGTTCTTTCAATTTCTGAATATTTCTATTCCTCCTTTATAAACTTCTTACTCAAGTAGTATATGGTCCACACTTTTCCTACCTCATTTTTCTGGCGAAGCATACACCTCAAGGATTCTAGTAATATTGTAAGATACAAAAACAACGATTTCCTAGGTTTAAGAGCTACTAGAATTAGAAGGTTCATGAGATAATCCTTGATTGTTGTGAAGGCTTGCTCACATTCTTTATCTTAATTTATCTTGGCATTCTTTTTCAACAACTTAAATAAGAGAGAACATTTATCTATAAGTTGAGATATGAATCGGGCTATGTAATTTAAGCGGCCCATAAAATTCAACTTCTTTATGCATCATGTCATGAAAGATTGTGACCATTGCTCTTTAGTAAGTTGCACTAGCATTTTTTTAATCCAAAAGGCACTACTTTGTATCAGAATATGCCCTATTTTGTAATGAATGTTGTCTTGGCTTTATCTTCCTTTGACATTTAAATCTCATTATATCTTGAGAATCCATCCATGAAGGAGAAAAGATGGTTCTTGACTGTATTATCCACCATGACGTCAATATGGGGCAAAAGGGAATTTTCTTTAGGGGTTGCCTAGTTGAGATCTTGAAAATCCACACACACTCTAACTTTTCCATTCTTTTTCATCACCAACACAATGTTGGCTACTCATTCAGGATAATCAAACACTTCAATGAAACTAACCTCTAGTAATTTTTTGACTTCATCAACTTTCAATAAGATATCTGATCAAAATCTCCTTAGCTTCTACTTCTTAGGTTTGATATCTTCTCGTGTAGATAAGTAGTAGACCATAATTGATGGATATAACCAAGGCATATCTTCATAAGACCATGCAAATACATCTTGATACTTAAATAGTTGTACAGTCATTTCTGCCTTTTATTCCTCTTTCAAATTTCCCCCGATCTTCAAATTCTTAAGGTTGTCATTAGTCCCAACATTAATTGTCTCAGTTGGCTCATTAATGTAAATTCTACCCATTTCATGTCTTTACCAACTTTCTTATACATCACTGTAGTCATTAACATCACTCTCGATAACTAACCTAATAAGGCCAAAAGTGATATTCATATTTTCATCACTTATCTGTATAAGGTATCCCTAGCTTTTATTCAGAGCATTGGATCTAGGTCAAAAGTATGTAAAGGAAAGAAGTATAAGTAAAGAAGGAGTTTAGAGAATGGAGGCTAATTCTTTATTAGATTGGAAGGAATTCTCTTGGGTACAATATTGTAAAGAAAAGGTCATTATTACAAAATTCAACAAAATAATAAACCATGATTCATCATTTACCTTAGAGAAGACTTATCACTATTCATAAAGATGGAGAACCAATTATTCAGGTGTTGGAACTTACAAGATGGGCCCGCTATTTCATTCTTGTTGGGAGTGTCCTCTATTGTAGATTCTAAGTTTGAACATCAGCTCGGATGAATGTCTTTAGCAACAGTGAAAAGGTTATTGAGGCATCATATAATCTGTCACCTCTCTTGCCCTTCACTTACTTGTTTCACAACTCTTCCACCAGAGTTGGGATGTAATTGAGCCCATAATTACTAACTTGCCCTTCCTTGAATTTTGACCTCTCCTTCCTTCCTTTGATTGGTAATCATGCATACTTCCTTAAACAATTAGAGCCTAAAGTCATCCTGCTCCTCAATGCTAATGTAGGGCATGGCTACTTCTTTATATATATCATAATCTTGGTCACCTAAAATCGTTATGACCTAGCCATTTGAGATGAACTAAACCTTCTAATGTAAACATGAAGGTGTAGCCCTTACTGAATGAATCCTAAGTCTTCCTACTAAAAGGTTGAAGGTCCCTAAGATATTTAGGACCTAGAATTAAATGTTGAAAGCTTATGGGCTAATGTCAATTAGTATGTTGATCTCTCCAATAATTTCTTTCTCGGATCCATCAAAAGCCTTAGCTATTGTTGAATTCAGCTTAATCGCAATTGCGTCGATACCCAGTAGATCTAGGGTGGCAAGAGGGCAAACACTCAATGATGACTCATTGTTTGTGAAGGCTTTAGCTATCATAATGTTGTTTAGCATCAATATTATGAAGAGAGGCTTAATGTGTTGATTGCCTTCTTGATCTAGTTCTTCAGTGGAGAAAGAAATATGATCCATAGTGAGGATAGAGTAAGTAACTAATCCTATCTTTTTAGCTAATATTTTATGAGGGACTTTGACCTCCCTTAGAGTTCAAAAAGAGCTTCCCCCGATGTGGCTATGATGTCATCAACAAATTTATAAGAGATACCTGTAATGGAGTCTTAGTAAGCTAGTCCATTATTTTGTACTCACTTGACGTGATCATCTTTATGAAGATAGACAATCCTTCCCCGTATTCAGTTGGTTTGTTAATTGATTCTTCTAGCACATTCCTCTTTTTAAGGTCTTCCTTTAGGCTATGGATTCTACGAGAGCGAGTAATCCCTCTTATGAGACAAATTGACTACCCTTGATTTACTACCTAGTAGTTGAGAAGGGAAATTTTATAACTTTCAAGGGCTAAGGGCATATAGAAAGGGTACCTTTTGGTCTTTCAAGCTTTCTTCTCTTCTTGTTTGTAAAATCTGTAGACCCTAAGCTCTCAGTTTTGGTCGATAATGTTGATGGCAGGGTTCGAATCGTCAAATATCATATTAATGAGGGCTATGGTTAGGTGGAGGGTTGTTATTGATGTTAGGGACTAAAGCTTCCATAAAGTTAAGCTATATTAAGCCTTCACCAATTAGGTCTTGAATTTTATTTCTTAATCTCTAGCATGAGTCAGTTACATAGCCCAACTACCCTAAATGATACTAACACTTTACATTTGGATAAAAAACCTTTAGGTTATACCTTTCACTAAGAAGCTAAAAATGGATCAGATTATCTTTTCTTAATTTTTCAAGGACTTGGATGAGAGGAACTGGTATCTTGGTGAACTATCTTGGGGCCCTATTGGCTTATGGTTAACTTCAAAATAGTAGTTGAATTGGTAGAGGATTTATTTTAGAGGAGACCCGGGTATTAGGCTTGGTGTTTAAATTCACCATCCCAATAGTTGCTTCGTTACTCTTGTTGGTAATAAGCTTTGTAAAGGGTGGTCTTCTATCCAATGGCTCTTTCAATTTACTAGAAGTGATAGCACTTTCAATTTGGCACTCGGTGGCCACTACTTTTACAAATCTAGAAGAGGTTTGCCCAATCAACTAAGAAAAGTAAGGCCTTTCAAGAGTATTAATGAAAGTTGAAGTCAGCTCTTTCTTGATTATGGGTATGGATACCATTACGGCTAAGGATCTCTACCTATAGGCATACTCCTTGAATAATTCATTATGCCTCTTTTGTAGGGCAACTAAGTCTATCATGGTTGGTGCTACTTCTACATTAAATTTATATTGTTTAAAGAATGCCCTAGCTAGCTTTTCTCATACGTTCATCTAGCTCAGATTTAATTAGGCATACTAAGCTAAAGCAAGACCTATTAAGCTATCCTAAAAAGTATGCACCATGAGCTAGTCATATTATACATATTTGCCCATCTTGTGTATGTACAACCTGATGTATAGTTTAAGGTAGCTAGTCCCATTTTATTTCTTAAAGTCAGGTACCTTAAATTTTAAAGGGAAGCTTCCATATCCATAAGTTGAGAATTTTGTAATATTAGCCTACTTGAAACTATCATAACCTTCGACCATTTTCATCTTTTTAGTGATTTGTTGGGTTAATTGCCTTTCAAATTCATTTAAGTGGTCTTGGTCAGCTTCTAGATTCAGGTTGACTAGAAATGAATAAGTATTAGGCTCAAAAGTCGAGTTGACCTTTGGAGAAACCCCTTCTGTCTTAAAGATTTAAAGGCTAAGTTAACTTTAGGGTAGGCCTCTTCTGCTTCAAAGGGTGGGGCTTCAGTATTCTTTCCTTATCAGGCCTTGGATCTTTCCTTGTTTGATGATGTTGTAGATTAGAGTAAAGCAATGTTGCCAATGAGGAAGCTTAACTAATCTACAATCTTTCCCATTGTTTGTTCTAAGGAGCAGAACCTCAGCTTAACCGGATTAATGACTTTTGGGTTAATACTGTTGTTGTCATTCTTTGTGTTTATGTTATCATTTCCTTAATTGGCCATCCTAGTTTGCGAGTGGGTTCAAATAGGACTGCTCTAAACGGTTTAATGCATAGGAGTTACCTTTGCAACTTGGTTTAAGATCACTTCTTAATAAGTTAGCACATATATTTTAAAGTGATGGATACATAAATAAATAAATGAATGTACAAGTAAAATGCAAACATAGGTCACACAATTACAAAACATTAGAATCGAAAATTAATCAGCAAGATGGTAACTTTATTATTTTATAACTTTCGAAGTTCCTTTTACATTATTTCAAAAAGAAAAATACATTGTTTCAAGAAGTAAGCCTATTTCTAAGCATTTCTCTAGTGCTTAGTAGGTGTTTCTTTCTACTACTTACTAGATCCTACTAGTGCTTCCTTCATCTTTCTTCAGTTAGGCTTATCTACTTCTTCAAGTTCTTTGAGCCTTTTCTAGGTCACCTTTAACTGATATTCCAAGGCTTAGGAACATTATTTGGATTCCTGATAGAGGCCTTTCTGCATGTCGCGCTCTTCATAGATATCTTCTAATGAGCTAGTACTTGGTCCATATAGGTCTTGATTTTAGGTTTTGGTTCAACTAATGTGGGTTGTATGACCTCTAGTGCTTAATATTGAATCTCCCTTACCTTATGGAGTTGATCATATATATATTCTTTGGCGACCCTATGCTTATCCACTTCTCCTAACCATTCTCCCAAATCAATGTTACGATTGAAAATTCATATTTCCCATTGTTGTTTGATCACTCGAAGTTTGCATATCTTTTGTGGCATTGCAACCTGAAGGCCTTTATAATCTAAGGTCGTGATATCCAGTAGGGACTTATAGACTATATCATGTTGTTAAGGTAACAGTTGTGCACCATTTCATCTCGATTAAGGGTACTGCTTGATAATTTTTATAGATTAAGATAACCCTTTTGAAGTTATTCCACCCGATTGTCTATAAGATATTAGCAACTTGGAAATTTCATAGGACTTTTACCTAAAAGTAAGTAGACTTCTCTTATGGTAGATGGACCTTATTAACAAAGGAATCGACTAAATGAATCTTATAGGAAAATTCTCTTTGAATCAAGTTAAGCCGAAAACACTTCATGTAGCTCGTAAACCAGATCATTAGTAATGCCTTGCTAGTCTTTAGTACACCATTGTTTTTCTTTTTCAAAATATTTAGGCTTCTAATTTGTTCTCTGAAAAGAGCCAGGACGTATGATTTACCTTCAAGAAACGGTTCTACTAACTTAGTGACCAAAAAATAGATGAAGAACTTTTTGTTAAGGAACAAGAGAGTCTCAAATGTTGCTAGTATGAAAGCCTTCATTCTATTATATGCCCAGTCTTTAGGATTGCCACAAAAGATGGCTTATTTGTTAGAATTGGGCTTAGTGGTGAACTAGGCTTTCAAGTCTTCCAGTTTGATGCAATTTCCATTATAGCTCCTTAAGACCTTTTTTACTTCATCCTTTCTAACCCTTAGTAATTTTGAAAATGCATTTATTGGCTCAATTTCCAAATTTAGACTGTATATAGCCTCTAAGGAAGGGGCTTGAAATAATTGGGTATACTCTTCAAGTATTGTACTAATTAGGTGAGGCCCAACTTGAAAAGCTACCTCCTTAGGTTCCTAAAAGTTGGTTAACACTCTAATCAAGTTGTTCTCAATCTTTACCATAGGAAATGACAGAATGGGCTTGATCTTGTTGGTAATGATCTCCTGTTCCCTTAAGTTAAAGTGTTGAAGCTATTAGTCCAAAGCGAGATTAAGGTTGATGGGCTTGTTAATGAACCTCTCTCTAAAATGGATGGAGCTCAATGAACAGTCCATTTTTTGGGATAGATTGCAAAGAAAATGTTGTTACAAGATTGAAAAAAAAATGGCTATTTAGATTAAAGTTCAAAATGAAAATGAAACCTATTTATATCAACTCCATAATTAAAAAATTAAATAAATTTAGTCTTGCAAGAAAAGTTAGTACAACTATATAGAAAATAAGAACAAATAAATCAATAAACTACATTCCGTAAGGTGGTTTCAAAAACTTAATTATAAATTTAGATAATTCAATCACTAACCCTCTTGATAGCCCTAATGGAGTCACCAAGTTGTCAAGCCTGGTTTTTCTTAGTTTTTATTATTTCCCTTAGACCGATAATTATTAAATCATACCCGTTTAATATTGGTCCTCAACTAAAGTTTAAAGAAAACTAATTTTTAAAAGAAATTTGTAAGCTTTTGGAGTTACGACCTAATTGGAGTAAATAAATGGTTTAGGTTAAAAACCAAATAGGTAGGTTTAGTTTTGATCTCGATATTAGTTCACATAGGGAAAACTGATTTTAAAGAAAAAAGGGTTTTGACATGCTAGAGAAATGAGTTTGGGTTTAGGTTCTTTAAACCCTTATAGATACCATAAACTTTCCTATTTTAGATTTAATCTTTTAAAATCACCTTTTTTTTTAAAAAGACACTAAATTAGATTATTTTTTAAATTTATTTTTATTAAATGGAGTAATTTGAACTAAAAGTGGAAAAATGAAATATTTTCATTTTTTACGTCACTTCAAAGGTATCCATATACTTGCTATTTAGGATCAAATGCACATAGTTCTTTTTCGCAATATTTTACCTGTTGGATTCGTTTGGATTTTGAAATGACATTAAGTTTATGTTTTTGGTAAGTTTGATTTTATTTAGGAAGATCTAAATGGCCCTAATTAGGGTTTTATTTTTGGAAAATTCTAAGGTAAAGGTAAGTTTTGAAAAAAAAGAATTAATTACTTTTATTTTGTTGGAAAGTAAATTTTTTGAAGTCATAAAATGTTTTCTTTATTTTCTATTTTATCTAAATTTATTTCTTCTATAATGTTTTTTCATTAAGTCGTAATCAAGAAAAAAAAAAAAACTAAACTACTCAACTTTTTTTCACTTGTTTTTTCTTCCTTCTTTTCGGTTTTTCCTCTTCTTTCCTTTTTCCTTCTTCTTCTTCTTCTTCTTCTTCTTCTTTTTACAATAAGTTACAAGAATAGACAAAAATAAACAAAAAAAAAGTGAAAAATAAAACACAACGAAACCAAAACCAAAATAGGGTTGACCAATGAGCTGGTGCTGGTTAAGAGTTCAGTATGGTTCATAGGTCAATAGGCTAAATCTTGAATTCGGTTGAGTAGTAATGGGTAAGAAGGAGTAGTAGTGCATAGGAGCTTGCTTCAAGCACTTTCAATGACCAAAATGAGTGGAGGAAAGGGATTTTATGAATTTTTAGTAGGCTTATAAGGGGTAAGGAAAACGCTACAATATTTGGTTAACATTGACGTACTTTTTCAAGTCAGCAGTGGTGGAGCTATAGTTGCAATGGTAGTTGCTAGATTTAAGATGATGTCAAGTTAAGGACTTTGGGTAGTTGTGAGTCATATAATGTAGTTGTTGAAGCTTAAAGTGGTGGTTAAAGTGGTGTATGGGCAAGATACAACAGTAGTTAAGGTTTCAACTTAGGGTACTGGTTGATGGTGATGGAGGCATGGCAAAGCTCATGACTAGTGATGTTAGAGAGCTTATGCTGTAGGGATTCTCGTAATAGTGCTCTTGAGTCCCATAGGTGGCTATGGAAGTTTGGATTCTTGAGAGAGAGTAATGTTATGGATTTGGGTTTTAGGTAACAGAAAGTCTAAATGCAAAGTTGTGGGGAGGATGTCTAGTAATTCTTCTTGTCTTAAAGTGATAGCTGACGTTCTATTTATATACTTTAAGCTCCAAAAATGTAAGGAAAGTCCAAATTTTCTATTAGATTTTGAAATTGAATATGGAAGGAAAACATGGGATTTGATTTTGTTTTTAGGTGTAAATGGGAGTAAATCATTGGTTCAAACCGTATCCCAATCATTTGTTTCTTCCAAAATTGTGAAGTGGAAGCTTTGAAATGCATCTAGGAGGTTGAATCGTAGAAAACATACTTTGGATAAAAATGGATTTTCTTCAATTTTCAAGCACCAATTTAACCTAAATAATGACTGAATCTAGATAAGTTGCTAGGTTGAATCTGAAGTAGGTTATGTCCGGTTTACAATTTCACTATTAATTTGGCAAAATTACAACGTAAGGGAGCTCAAATTTGAAGCTAAAGGTAGCTAACTAGGGATGGAACATATGGAATTTCTAAGGCAAACTGGGGAAAATGCAAGAAAGAGAAAGAAAAAGTGTTGACATGGGACCACGCCAACTACGCAATCTAATGACATCATGCTACGTGTAGTGATGTGACATGTGGCCAATGACGTAGTGTTGACATAGTGCTAATGTAGTGTCACGTTAACGGCATGGTTGAGTAGGAACACGGCATGTGTCTTGAAATGACACATGATTGATGACATGTTGTGCCACGTAGCTAATAAGTATCCATAGCATGCTGCATATGTTAAGCCATGTGGCTAACATATGCCTATGGTATGGTTAACATGGTCCCACCATGAAGTGCCATGTGTCACCACCAGACACATGGCCCAATAATATTTGACACGTGGTAGCTGTATTTTATGAAAAAATAAAAAAGAAAAAAAAAAGCACTTTATGCCTTTGGTGAGATTTAAACCCCTGATCTTTAAGCCAAACTCTAAGGCAAGTCTAAGTATTATTGTTAGGCCATTGATACATACCTTGTTTATAAATGCATTCAAATTGCACACATGGATAAGGTCAACCTAAGCTAGATTTAAATCTAAGCCTAAGCTCAATACCTCTCCCTTAATTAAGGCCCTAAAAACACTAAAGCTAAATTTTAAAAAATCCTCTTTCATTAAACTATCTAAAAATTTTATTATTCCAATTGTTTATTTATTTATTTCTTTACTTATTTATTATAAAGAGAAATATCTACGGGATTATAACAATGTATTAGGCTTAAATACGTTAGCCCTTTGGAAATTCTTTAAGCTTTAGCCAATGGGGCGAAACTCATCCCATAATACTATGAAAAATTGTATTTTTTTAATTTTTGTGATTTTTTGTAAGTTAGGTCCCCTTACCTTATTTAAAAAATTCTTAAATAAAAAAAAGAAAGGGGAGGGAAAATGGGGTTTCTATAAGTGTTTAAGTCATTTACTGATTTTTCTTATAATACTAGATCCAAATAGTTGAGTTAGAGGCTAAAACTAAAAGTATTGATGAGTTATAGTGGAGAAAGATAAAAAAGATTCTATCTAGCATATTACTTCATGTAATTAATTAATTAGAAAGGAAAACGGCTTATTTGTTTATGAATGCTAGCCGTAATTAATCACAATATCTATACACATGGAAAAAAAAGAAAACCATTACATCTATAATCTTCCAGAGAATAAAGCTTATGAAGTTTAAAAGCAAAGTGTAGACACCTAATTTTTGTCCCATTTATTTTATTTTGTTTCAATAAGATAAAGAGTCCTAAATTAGGAGAAATACAAAAAAAGAATAGAAAATTAGAGAAATTCCAAAAAACTAAGAAATTTAGAAAATACAAAAAAAAATCGAAAATTGAAAAGTCATAAGAAAAATAGAAAAAACAAAAGATTTTGGGAATTTGGAAAATTATAAGTTTTAACAAAATAGATTTTTTTTTTTATTTTGAAATAAAAATAAAAAGATAGAACATTGGGCTTAGGCTTAGATTTGAATTGAGTTTAGGCTGACCTAGTTTATATATGCAATTTAATTGTACATATGAATAAGGCATATGCTAACGGTCTAACGAATAAACATATGGATATAGTATTGAGTTTAAGTGTGAGGTTAGGGGTTTAAATATTGTTAGACGCAAAACTGCCTTTTTCCTTTTTTCTTCTTCCTACAACATATACAGCCATTGTGATGTGTTAAGGTTTCATTATACTATGTGTCCTGACATGTAGTAGTCTTGGATTGGTCAATGTTGATGTAGCATCACGTAGCATGCCATATCAATTGTCACATGTCACTGTTGGATACATCAAGGGCAAGTCCCTTCCTTTTCCTTAATTTCCCTCCACTTTCCTTAGCAAAACAGCTTCAACCCCTTCACTTTAGCCTTAGTTTTCACCTAACTTCCTTATTTAAACACAACAATTAATGGTGCAATATCGTCCTTTGCATGGCCTACTTCGAATAGAACTAAAGAATACATCTAGATTCATACATTTAGGCATTCAAATCGAGCTCCCAAGACCAATAAAAAGCTAAAAATTTAGAGGCACGCATTCATGTTCAAATTTGACATTAATAAACTTTTCGAGCTTAGGCCAACTTAAATCACTATAAATTAAACTCTCCCAAGCACATACGAGGATCGAAAATCACTTACGAGCTCTCTCTCTCTCTTATCAATCACTCTCTCTCTTTATACCCATCAAACCCTCTCTCTCTCTCTTCAACTTTCTCTCTATAGCTAACCTCGAAGGGTATTACCACCCTAGCTACAATCCCGACATTCCTAGCTTTCATCCACTACCCATTTTGACCATCACTGTAACTATTAGCACCTTCCATTACCAAACCCTAACTACCATACTCCCTAATCATGGGCATGAATAGTTGAAGATAGTAGCCATCCACCCCCTTATCATACCCATAATCAGTTGAAGACAGCAGCCATCCACCCCTTGATCATGCTTGTGATCAAATGAAGACAGTAGTCATCTACCCCTCGATCATGCTTATGATCAATTGTAAACAATAGCTATCTACCCCCCAATCATGCTTATGACCAGATCGAAGCAACTACCCTTATACCCAAATTTGACCGACTTAACTCGATCTTTTAACTTCGACTTGTGTGCCTAGCAGCATCCAAGCTTAACCTTTTTCTTTTATTTTTTTTATATATTATTTTTTATTTAGTTATTCTATTGTATTTGTAATGTAAAAGTAAAAAAGAAAAGAAAAAAACAGGAGAAGAAAAAATCATCTTACACCCAGAAAAATAAATTTTCCAAAAAATAAATGGACCCTTTCCAAATTAAGGTACATTAGAATTTTCTTAAAAAGAATAGAATTTTTTATTTAGGACCATTTTTATAAAATTCTTTAAATAAATCAAATTAGGTTAAAAATGTAAAATCGGTGTATTTTCAAAATTAAAACAAACCTAACCCACTAAAGTTTTATGAAAACAAATTACAAAAGTTTGATCCTGAATAGCAAGTACGTAAGCACTCGTACGTAAGCACTCGTACGTAAGCACGAGGTGACTTAAAATATAGAAGGTTTTATTTTTTCTATTTTTATAGATATTTATGTAAACTAATTAAATTAAGTTGCATGTAAGAACCAATCCTAATTATATATATACCCCCTTCAAGCTTGAGTTAATACACTACCCTTAAGAATTGCAACTCTACTAGTTGCTTAAGAGTTTTAATGCAATATTTTGAAAATGACAATAGGGTTACAACTTAAGAAGTAATGCATTAACTCAAGTGATCCTAACATTTGCATATTTCCACATTGATGGATGATTTTTTGTTCAATATTTTGTAGACCTAGAATAATAGACAACAAAGCAAACAATCAAGGGAACGATAGTTTACTAGACATCTTTAGGATTCATAAACGGATCTTGAGAGATGAGATTGCCTACTTAAAGGAAAAGCATGAGTGTTTTAAAGCTCACAACTGAAAATTAAGGTCCCTTCTAGCACAGGCCATTAGGGATATCTATGAAAAAATAGAGGACCTTATGACTCATATACGAGACTTAATGTAGAGTTTTTTTCCAATTCATAAAACCTAGAATAAATATCAATGTTCCTGAATAAATGTTTGGTTTTTGCTTTTGTTTTCTATATTTTGATCTTTTGTAATAATAAAAATCCTCTTTAGTTCTTCTTTCTTTAACATTTCTTTCTTTATAAGTTGTCCTTTAATAGGCATTTATCTAACCACTGTCTACTCTCATTCTAGGAAGTGTAAAATCTCATAAACTTGTAAACTAGATACTTAATAATCACCATCTTAGTTTGTAAATTATTTTCTGTAAAATAGAACTTTATCTTTCTCTCTCTCAAAAAGAAAAGAAAAAAGAGAAACAAGAAACAAAAATTGATAAAATAAAAATGAAAAAAAAAGTTACTGATGGCTATAAATTCTTACGGGCTCAAGAAGCCAACATAAGCTCAAGCCTTTAGCCTACTCAAGTAACTAACCTAAATACTTGGTTTCTAACCCACATGAGACCTTCGACCTATTAAGGAAGCCAACACGAGCCCCTTAGCCCATTCAACCTAAACATTAGTCCCTTGGCTTATTCAACCCATATATTAATACCTTGGTCCAATCAATCTAAACACCAACCTTAAGCCCATTCAGCCATTCAACCCAAAACATAAACCACTTGGCCAAATATTCAATCTAAACACCAACCTTAGGCCTATTTAAGGTAGCTAACCTAAACATAATCCTTTGGCCGCAAAAGTAACCAAGCCAAGCCAAAACCCTTGGTTTATTTAGAAAGCCAAGCCCAATCATAAACCAAGCCAAAACACAAAGTCAAATACTAGGGCATAATTTGAGAAATTAGGGGCCAAAACCAATCCTCATCCTAAGAAAATAAAAAATAAGCTCTTCTTAAGAAATCAATAGCTCACTTTTTGAAAAGTTTAGGATGAGAAGAGGCAAACTATATCTTATACACCAACTTGAAACACTTTAAGAGTTAAGCGACATAAGGTTGAGGATACTTTAGGCTCATTCCTTAAAGGAGGTCCACTCTGAATGTGATTATAGCTTAAAATGAAGTTAGGCATCCATTTTCAAATCCCAAATATGAGTGCCCTTGGTTAAACCCATTAGGCTAATTTAGAGAATTTTCAAAATCCAAACCCTATTAAGAACCACCCCACAATGGGGCAATTTAGAGGTTAGGGTTATTGATTAGAAAGTAAAGGTAAAATTGGTTTATGCTTGCTTAAGTAAGCTTAATTCAAAAATGATTTTTATTTTTGATAAATTATTCTTTGTTGAAATGAAGAAGAGCTAAATCCTTTTTAAATACCTCAAGCTTATACACACTTCACTCGGGCCTATACAATACAAATTCATGGATTTAAGGCCCTAAATCACTTAAAGGGCAAAAAACTCGGCAATGGTGAAAATCATTCTTAAGGCCAAAATAAAAAGAAAGAGTAAAAAGACATAGTGGGGTCAAAGTAATAATAATAAAAGAAAGAAAATTAAGAAAAGAAGCTAGAGAATTGGGCTCAAATGTAATACGACAGTCCTAAGGGATATATCAACTCCTAGCAAGGGTAGTAGAATTGAATCAAAAGGTAGGGAATCTAAGCCCAAAAAGCCCTAAGAAACATAAGGCCCTAAATCATGCTCAAAAGCCCAAAAACCCATATCTACTCCGATATACTAAAGCCTCTTTTACTTATGTTGAATCACATAAGGCCTCCCTACTTACAATACTACCCTGACACAGTAAAAGCTCTTTCGATCTTTAAAGATAATCTATTTTTAATAAACTCTTTTTGAAAGTAGGGATAAGCATACTTTTAGTTTTTTCCTAAGGTTCTCGACTTGTACATTCAAGATAAATAAAAATATTTCTTTCAAAATAGGCCTCCTTATTAGTCCTTTTTAATCCCTTAGACTAGAAGCCTAAATTCATAAATATAAAACCAGAAAAGACCTAATGGATTGATCAAAGCATATCAGTTGCGAAATGGACTGTAATTTTTAGAATTGCAGTTAAGAGCAAACTCTAGACCAAGAGTTAGTGAAGAAGTCCTCTTCAGCTAAACTAATAACAAGTTACTATTTCCTTAAGAAATGCCTTGAAATCACAAAAGTCCTATGAGAAAGCCTTAAGGTTAGGAGCATTGAGAAACTTTACATGATTAATAAGGATAGGGGAGGTTATAAGCTTATTCCTTAAATAAGAATTGATACCCATAGGCAGAACTTTCAAAAGAAAAAAAAAATAAGAAGAAGAAAAGAAAGAAGAAGAAGGAGAGAAAGTAAAAGCTGTTACAATATTTTTTACCAATCCATGTTGACTTAAGTAGCCAAGCTTTTAACTCATGTCGTTCTGTTTCCTTTTCAAATTGGTCATGTTTTTTTAAATTAACCTTAGTAGTCTAGATCATTCTTCCCTAATTGCAGTTTTTAAATGGCCATTAAATCCTTTTCAAGTCAAGGGGCCTATCCCTTTTTCCTTTTTCATAAATAGGTATTTTTCAACAATTTCCCTATATACTTTTCCAAGACAAGAAGTCTCTTAAAACTAGTTGCTTTCCTTGCTTTACTTCTTTAATCCTTCATCAACTTCCCCTAGGATTCGAGCCAACTCTTCAAATACTGTTGCCTGTTCTTTTCTTTTTAAGGATTCAGCCAGCCTTTAGCGTGTTATCTCATTTTTTCTTTTTAGGGATTCAAGAAGCCTTTAAGGTGTTGTCCCATCTTTCACTCTTAGGGTTCTAGCTAGCTCTTAGAGTGATGACCTACTCCATTATTCTTTTCAAGGTTTTAGCCAGCATTTAAGGCACCATGCCATCTTTTATTCTTAGGGTTCAAGCTAGCTCTTAGAGCATTGACCCACTCTTTGTTTCTTTTTTAGGTTTATGGCTAGCTTTTAGAGCATTGACCTACTCTTTTTTAGGGTTTTAGCTAACTCTCAAAGCATTGACCCACTCTTTTGTTATAGTTTTCCTTTAGGGTACCGTCTTGTTTTTCTTTTTGGGGTGCTAAGCAACTTCAAAGCTCTACCCTTGCCTTCATCAGTTCTCTTCAAGGTATAAGCCAGCTCTTAGAATGTTGGCCTATGCTTTTGATTTGTTTTTCTAGGATTCAGCCAGCCCTTATAACATTATACCATCTTTCATTAGGGTTCTAGTTAACTCTTAGAGCACTATCCCTTCATTCTTTTAAACCTTTTTTAGGGTATTAGTTAGCTTCTAGAGTGCTGTCCCCTCTTCTTTTCTTTTTAGTATTTAAGCTAGCTCTTAAAACACTATCCCCTCTTCTATTCTTGTTAATGTTTAGCCTACCTTTAGGGAATTTCCTTATCTTGCTAAGGTTCTAACCTACTTTTACCCCCTCATTCATCAATTTCTCTTAATAAGCCAATAGGGTGCCTCTCTTCACCAACTTCTCTCAAGCGAGCCCAAAAAGGTGCTTCTCTTCATCAATTTCTCTTAGCAAGCCCATTGGGCTCTTCTTTCACCAATTTGTCTTAAGCAAGCCTATAGGGTGCTTCTCTTCATCAACTCCTCTTAGCAAGCCCAAAAGGTGCTTCCTTTCATCATCGATTTCTTTTAACAAGCCCATAGGGTACCTTTCTTCACCCAATTCTTAGCAAGCCCCAAGGGCACTTCCATTCATCATTAATTTCTTTTAACGAGCCCATAGGGTACCTTTCTTCACCGAGTTCTTAGCAAGCCAAAATGGTGCTTCCTTTCATCATTGATTCCTTAAACTAAGCCTAAAGGGTACTTTCTTTTACAAATTTCTCTTAAGCGAGCCCATAAGGTATTTATTATTACTAAATCCTCTTAGTGAGCCCAATGGGTGCTCCCTTTCATCATCAATTCATTTTAGCGAGCCTATATGGCGCTTTCCTTTACCAATTCCTTTAATGCAAGCCCAAAGGGCATTTTCTCTCATCGCCGATTCCAAAAGTTAGGGTTGCTAGTCTGTAAGAGATGCTCCCGCCTAGGTTAATGAGCCTAAAGGGGCACGATTAGGTTTTACAAATTGATCCTAACTTAAGGTTGTTAGTCCTTAAGGAATGCTCTTACCTAGATTAGTGAGCCTAGAGAGGCATGACTAAGTTCTTCAGATCAATCTTAACTTAGGGTTGCTAGTCCTTAAAAGACACTCTTGCCTAGGTTAGTGAGCTTAGAGAAGCACGACTAGGTTCTTTAGATTGATCTCAGCTTACGGTTGCTAGTCTACAAGAGATGCTCCCACCTAAGCTAGTGAGCTTAAAGAGATACAACCAAGTTTTCCATATCAATCCCCATTAAGGTTGCTAGTCCTTGAGAGATACTCTTACTTAGGTTAGTGAGCCTAAAGAGGCACGACCAAGTTCTTCAAATCGATCTTAACTTAAGGTTACTAGTCCCTAAGAGAAGCTCTCGCCTAAGTTAGTGAGCTTAAAGAGGTACGACTAAGTTCTCCAAATCATTTCCAACTTAGGGTTGCTAATCTCAAAGAGATGCTCCCGCCTAGATTAGTGAGCTTAGAGAGGCACGACCATGAGGGTTGCTAGTTCCTAAAGGATGTTGCCTTCTAGGTTAGTGAGCCTAGAGAGGCACGACTAGATTCTTCATATCGATCCTAGTTTAGGGTTACTAGTCTCCTATAGATGCTCTTATTTAGCTTATAGAGCCTAGAGAAGCATAGCCAGGTTCCTCAAGTCAATCCTACCTTAAGGTTTCTAGTCCCTAAGAGACGCTCTTACTTAAGTTAGTGAGCTTAGAGGGGTACATCCAGGTTCTTCATATCGATCTTAGCTCAAGGTTGCTAAATCTCGAGAGATGCTCTCACCTAGGTTAGTGAGCTTAGAGAGGTACAACCAGCTTTTCTAGATCGATCCCTGCTTAGGGTTACTAGTTTCTAATAGATGCTCCTACATAAGTTAATGAGCCTAAAGAGGTACGACCAGTTTCCCCAAATTATTTCCAACTTAAGGTTGCTACTCTCTAAGAGATGCCTTCACCTAGGTTAGTTAGCCTAGAGAGGCATGACCAGGTTTTCTAGATCGATCCCTACTAAAGGTTGCTAGTTCCTAAAGGATGCTCTTACATAGGTAGTAAGCCTAAAGAGGTACAACCATGTTCTTCAGATCGATCCTAACTTAGGGTTATCAGTCCTTAATTGACGCTCCTGCTTAAGTTAGTAAGCCTAGAGAGGCACGGCTAGGTTCTTTAGATCAATCCCAACTTAGGGTTACTAGTCCCTAAGAGATGCTCCTATTTAGGTTAGTGAGCCTAGAGAGGTACAACTAAGTTGTTTAGATCGATCCTAGCTTAGGATTGCTAGTCCTTGAAAGGCGTTACTATTTAGGTTAGTGAGCCTAAAGAGGTATGACTAGGTTCTCGAAATCATTTCCATCTTAGGGTTGCTAGACCCCGAAAGACGCTCCTACCTAGGTTAGTGTACCTAGAGAGGCATGACTAGGTTCTTTAGATCGATCCCAACTTAGGGTTGCTAGTCACCGAAAGTCGTTCTCACCTAGTTTAGTGAACATAGAGAGGTATGACTAGGTTCTTCAAATTAATCTTAGCTTAAGGTTACTAGTCCTCGAGAGATCCTCCCATTTAGGTTAGTGAGCTTAGAAAGGTATGACTAGGTATTTCAGATCGATCCTAACTTAGGGTTACTAATCCCTAAGAAACACTCCCACCTAGGTTAGTGAGCTTAAAGAAACACAACTAAGTTCTCCAAATCATTTTCATCTTAGGGTTACTAGTCCTCGAAAGATGCTCCCTCTTCGGTTAGTGAACCTAGAGAGGTACGACTAGGTTCTTCAAATTGATCCTAGCTTAGAGTTGTTAGTTCTTAAGAGATACTCCCACTTAGGTTAGTGAGCATAGAGAGGTATGATAAGGTTCTTCAAATAAATCTTAGTTTAGGGTTGCTAGTCCATAAGAGATGTTTCCACCTAAGTTAGTGAGCCTAGAGAGGCCCGATCAAGTTTTTCAGATCGATCCTAGCTTTAGGTTGCTAGTCCTCGAAAAATGCTCTCGCCTAGGTTATTGAGCCTGAAGAGGCATAACTAGGTTTTTTAAATCATTTCCAACTTAAGGTTGCTATTCCCCAAGAGATACTCTTACCTCGGTTAGTGAACCTAGAGAAGCATGACTAGGTTCTTCAGATCGATCCTTACTTAGAGTTACTTGTTCCAAAGAGACGGTCTCACCTAGGTTAGTGAGCTTAAAGAGGTACGACCAAGTTCTCTAAATCATTTCCAACGTAAGGTTGCTTATCCCCTAGTAACAATACTTGTTTAGGTTAGTGAGCCCCGAGATGTACAACTAGGTTTTATTTCTTCACTAAATCCCTAGTAGTATGAGTTTAGGATAGGTAGTTATTCGTTATAAAGTCTTCTATGGGGGCAAAAATAGTATCTCTTTATTTTTATGGAAAAATTTTGTTCAAACTTCACCATAAAAAGGGGTATTTACAAACACCTAATTTTTGCCACTCTTTATTTTATTTTATTTAAATAGGATAAAGGGTCCTAATTTACAAAAAATATATTAAAAAGTATAAAATTTAAGAAATTCCAAAAAATAAAAAATTTAAAATATACAAAAATAATTTTTAAAAAATTTAGAGAATTGTAAAGTTACAAAAAAATAGAAAAAACAGAAGATTTAAGGAATTGAGAAAATACTAAGTTTTAATATAATAGAGTTTTTAATTTTAAAATAAAAATAAAAAAGGACACTATTAGGCTTGGAGTTAGATTTGAATTTAGCTCATGCTGACTTAGTTCATATGTGCAATTTAATTAGACATATTAACAAGGCATAGGGCAATAGCCTAATAGATAAGCATATGGATATAACATTAGGTTTAAGTGAGAGGTGAGGGATTCGAATCTTATTAAAGGCAAAACTGCCTTTTTCCTTTTTTCTTCTTCCTACATCACACATGGCCATTACCACATGTCAAGGTTTCATTATACCACATATCCTGATACGTGGTAGACTCAAATTGGTTGACACTGATGTAGCACCACATGGCATGCCACGTTAACTATTACGCATCACTATTGGATATGTAGTATACTATGGTTGGTTGGATTGGTTGACATGGTGCTATATTGGTGCCACATCAGCATTTTCCTTTTTTCTTTTCTCTCCTTTTCCCTTCTTTTTCCTTGATTTTCCTCCACTTTCTCTAGTAAAACAGCTTCAACCCCTTCACTTTAGCCCTAGTTTTCACCCAACTTTCTTGTTTAAACACACCAATTAATGGTATAATATCATCCTTTACATGGCCTACTTTGAATAGAGCTAAAGAATACATACAGATTCATGCCTTTGGGCATTCAAATCGATCTCCCAAGATCGGAAAAAAGCTAGGAATTCAGAGTCATTCATTTATGTTTAAATTTGCCAGTAATGGACTTTCCAAGCTTAGGCTAACTCAAATCATTACAAATTGTGCTCTCTTGAATACACATGAAGATAAAAAACCACTTATAAGCTCTTTTTCTCTCTTCATGATGACTCTCTCTCTTTACACCCACTAAACCCTCTCTCTCTCTTCAACTTTCTCTCTCTAACCACAATCGAAGGGCACCACTACCCTAGCTACAATCCCTACACTTCTAACTTTCACCCACTACCCATTTCGACTGCTACCGTGACTGTTAGCACCCTCTATTGTTGAACCTTAACTACTACACTCTTTAATCATAACCATGAGTAGCTGAAGATAGTAGCCATCTACCCCCTTATTACGTCCTTGATTAGTTGAAGAAAATAGCCATCTACCCCCTTCATCATGCTCATGATTAGTTGAAGACAGCGGCCATCCACCCTCCAATTATACTTATGACCAGACTAAGGCAACTACCCTTACACTCGAATCTAGTTGACCCAACTTAACTAAATCTCCTAAGGTTGACCCACTATGCCTAGCAACATCTAAGCTTGGTGATAACCCTGATTTTAAACATATTTCATATGGTGATTTTATAGTATTTTCCTCACATTTTTGGTTTTCTTTAAAGAAATTGATACTTAATTGAGTAAAATTTTGATTTCAAGGTTTAAACACGTTCTAAGATCGAAAACAAAGAAAAGGAATCAAATTTAACTCAATTCGGAGTTCAAACGAAGAAGTTATGAAGTTTTGAAGTTATACAGTCATGTCCCAGGTCGTGTTTGGTAAAGAAAACGAAAACCTTTTGATACACTATAAAAGGACATATTAGGGTTTCAAAAGAAAGAAGAGACATTAAAGAAGACAAGAGACTTGAGGAGAAAGAGAAGAAAAAGGTGAGAACAACATCGACTTCAAGATTAGAGAGATTGTTCATCAATTAAAAGAGTTTTTCATGTTTTATTTTACGTTATTGATGTAATTCGTTTTTAGTTTCATTATGATAGCTTAAAATTCGAGTATTTAGGATTATGGAACCTAGGGTTTCATGTGACTTATGGATTGAATTATAAATTTTAATAAAGTTTCTATCTTTTCTTGATTCAATTATGTCATTTAATTATTTATTGATATTTCTAAAATATCAATATATGATATTATGCATGTTGATTGAGAAATTGCATGTGTAATTTGATCTTTACATAATTGAAGAGGGTTATATATATACTTAGAGATAAGATACATGTTTCCTCCGGAAAGTTAATTATTTGTATGGGAATTTATTATACATTAATGCAATTCTAAATTATATTACTAAGTGAAGAGATTCCGATGAATAATTTAGGATTAGGGTTAATATTCTTGAGAAAGGTATTAACTTTAGTTGTGAATCCCTCCGATCAAGAATAATAGAAATCGAATTGAATATATTTTAAGCGATCACATGATTAACCTCTAGGAGAAATAATTCCTAAATACATTATTACTTTCTTGAAGTCGTTCTTAATTTTATTGCTTTTTCAATTGCTTAATCAAGTCTTATAATTAAGTTATTTTGTTAATTTTAGTCTTTTTAATTAATTCAAACTTTCATAATTTTCCTGTTAGCTAATAAAGCTAGGGTTAATATTAGTACTCGAAGTCTCTGAAGGATCGACTCGGACTCACATCCGCTATATTAAAACTGATAGGTGCACTTGCCTGATATCAAGTTTTTGGCACTGTTACCGGGGATTTTCGATATTAAGAATGCTAGTTGCTTTATTACTTTGACCATTTTTTCTTTATTTTCTTTTGTTTTCATTGTTTACTTTTATTACCAAGAGCTGCAATTGATTTTATATTTATTGCCCTTGTAATGCATGACTCAAAGCAACTCAGAAGATTTGGTAGAACTTGATCTTGAAATTGAGAGAACTTCCCTTCAAAATTTGACATCACGACCTAGACAAATTGTAGCGACCATTGACGACGAGTAAATCGTTGAAATCAAGGAAGAAGGTGAAGATCCCAATACTCAATTCATCGAGCAGGAAAATCTACCACACATGGCTAACAATGGTAATGAAGCTCGGACCATGTTCGATTATTCAAGGCCTACACTTATTGGAGCTGACTCTAGTATCGCAAGGCCAATCGTCGCGGCTAACAACTTCCAAATTGCACCTAACATTATACAAATGGTGCAACAATATGTTTAGTTTGACAGTCTCCAAGATGAAGATCCTAATGCCCACATATCTAGCTTAGAGATTTGTGATACTTTAAAATTCAATGGAGCCATGGATGATGCCATCCGAC
The DNA here is from genome assembly GCA_024138005.1 of Lumnitzera racemosa. NCBI lineage: Eukaryota > Viridiplantae > Streptophyta > Magnoliopsida > Myrtales > Combretaceae > Lumnitzera > Lumnitzera racemosa. Next base: position 37,590,412 of record JAMXBC010000012.1, on the reverse strand, counting down.
TGCGGCTATTCCCTTTCTCCTTGAGGGGTAGAGCAAAACAGTGGTTGAACTCCCTACTAAGAAATTCAATCACAACTTGCAATGAATTGGTATAAAAATTTTTAGAGAAGTATTTCCCACCTGCAAAGACCGCTAAACTTCGGAATGATATTTCTTGTTTTACTCAATTAGAAGCGGAGACGCTATATGATACTTGTGAGCAGTTTAAGGACTTACTTAGGAGGTGCCCACATTATGGCCTCCTACTATGGATGCAGATTTAGACCTTCTATAATGGTCTCAATTTATCTACTAGACAGATAATTGATGCATCCGCAGGAGGTACTTTGAACACAAAGACACTGAGCAAGCACAAAACCTGATTGAAGGAATAGCGATGAACAATTATCAGTAGGAAAGCACCAGAGCCAAGCAAAAGGCCATGGGAGTTTATGAGGTGGACTTGACTACTGCTTCGGTAGCCAAGGTGGACCTATTGAGTAAGAAGATTGATGCACTCTCAGTTGGCCCTCAACAAGTGCAATCAGATGTAAGTGATTTTGGTATGCAGGGATATGGAGCACAGGAATAACTGGAACAGGTAGATTATCTCGAAAATCCACCTAAGCAACAAAATAACCCCTACAGTAACACTTACAATCCAGGATGGAGGAATTACCCCAATTTCTCATGGGGAAATCAAAACCAAGGCCAGCAGAAGACCAACTTTGGCCCACCTGGATTTCAGAGACCATTCCCACCTCCTCTTCCTCAAGAAAAGAAGCCTAGTGTAGAAGAACTTCTAACAAAATACATTCAAGGCAATGAGGCTCGCTTATCCAATATTGAATCCTTACTGAGGAATCAAGAGGCTTCAAATCACAACCTTGAGAACCAAATTGGTAAACTTGCAAAGCTAATCTCTAAAAGACCGCAAGGGACACTCCTAGGGAATACCGAAGTCAATCCTAGGGAACATGTTAATGCAGTGACCTTGAGAAATGGTAGAAAACTACAAGTGGAGAAGAAGGATGGTGAGGAAGTAGTTGAGAAAGAAGTGGAAGTCAACCGTAAGGAAGATGCAAAGCCACTAAAATCAAAAGAAAGTTTGGAATCTCCAAAAGTGAAGGAGTACAAGCCTCTCATCCCTTACCCGTAGCGCCTTAAGCAAAGTTACACTGATCAGAATAAGGAATTCGATAAATTGATTGATGTTTTCAAACAATTACACATTAACTTACCTCTTGTTGATGTCATCTTGCAGATGCCAAAGTATGCAAAATTTTTGAAAGATCTTCTATTGAACAAGAGGAAGTTATAGGAGCCTACAACTGTCACATTGAACGAGGAATGCTCGACACTTCTCCAGAAAAAGATGCCACAAAAATTAAAAGATCCAGGGAGTTTCATTATTCCTTGTATGCTTAGCAATTTGTTAGTAGATAATTCTTTGGCAGACTTAGGAGCTAATATAAATTTGATACCATATAAATTGTTCAAAAAGCTAGGGTTAGGAGAACCTAAATTAACATGCATGAGCCTTTAATTAGCCGATAGGTCTATCACATACCCTAGAGGCATCATAGAGAATGTTTTAGTGCAAGTAGACAAATTCATCTTTTCCCGTGGATTTTGTTATAATTGATATAGATGAAGACATTGAGGTGCCAATCATTTTAGGTCGACCTTTCCTAGCCACTGCTAGAGATGTTTTTGATGTTAGTGAGCATAAGTTGATATTACGGGTTGGGGATGATGAAATATTTTTTAAAACTCCAGAGGCAACGAACAAATTTCTTGACTCAGAGGACATAAGTCACAATGTTAATACCACTAATGTCATTATATCTACATGTGTGCAGGAAACTCTTGCCAAAGATTCCTCAAGCTATTAGTTGCAAAAGGGAGATGAAAATTTGGTGATTAAGCCTAATTGTGCAAAAGTAGCAGCTCAAATAGAAGTTCATGAATCCATTGTGGACAATAAGGGGATTGATCCACTCCACAAGCCAAAGGATCATAGGCTAAAATCTTTTAAAGAGAAGCCACCAATTTTGGAACCAAAACTATCAAGAAATCATTTGGAACATGTCTTTGTGGTGAAAAGTTCAAAACCCCCAATTACAACAGCATCTAAGCTAAAAGCAAACAAAACGAAGAAGTTTAGCCTACATGAATTTGATAAGTGGCATGATAAGGAGAGAAACTATGGAAGTTATGCATCAATGAAATGGAACTGGCAAGGTCGATGGCCGAAGGGTAAATCTACACTCGTATGGAGAGTTCAAAAGCGAGATATAGAAGGAGTTCTATCTCCATCTGGATGAAGAACTATCATGAGAAGACATATCCCGTCGAGCTGTCGACGTTAACTATAGCGCTTCTTAGGAGGCAACCCATGTCTAATTTTTCTTATACTTTAGTTCATTAAGTTTTCTTCATTTTATTTTTCTTTTATCTAACTTTGCTTTGCTTCTTCTATTTTCGTCATAGCCTTTTCCTTTTAGTTTAATTGTTGCTTTTTCTGTTTAGTTTTATTATTTTTATTTCTTTGAGTTTCCTTTCTTTTTTTTTAAAAAAAAGGGCTACATGGGCAAGGGACACGGTCGTGCCCCAGCCCATGTCTATCTAGGCCCCTTTAATCTGCCATGCCCATAGAAAGTTACACGGGCGTGGGACACAGTCATGTCCCAGCCCGTGTCCGCCCAGTTACCCTTCGCACAAACAGAAAGTTACACGGGCAAGGGATACGGTCGTATCCCAGCCTGTGTGCACCCAGAATTCCTACTCACGAACAGAGAGTTATACGGGCATGGGACATGGTCGTGTCCCAGTCCACGTACATCTAGATTTCATGATAGACCTCAGAGAGTTACACGGGCATGGGACACGGTCGTATCCCAGCCTGTGTCCATCCAGTTTCATGCATAGGAACAATAAGTTATATGGGCATGGGACATGGTTGTGTCCTAGCCCGTGTGCATCCAGAATCCACACGACATATACAGAATGTTACACAGGCAAGGGACACGGTTGTGTCCCAGCCCGTGTGGACCCTACCTTATATGATTTTGCATACGCCCGATTTATTTCAACACATACACTCTCTCACACACTTCCACACATCAACACATATTTCTTTTCTCTTCTCTTCTCTTTTTCTTTTCCTCACGATTTACTTTTCATCAACATATTTCTTCATCAAATCCAACCCGATCGAATGTTTCTTCTCAAGTCTTCAATGGAAAATCGTGAAAAGTAGATTGTTTGAAGGAGGTCCACATCTGTTACATCATGTTCTAATCATGAGGGCACTATTGTCACGCTACTAGCCACTCTTTCTCCACTAGAGTATTCTATGCTTCAGGGTAGGGAAGTATTAGTTTCTTTTTCAATACATGTATTTCCTTTCTCCCTTTGAAGTTTTTATTGTTTCATCTCTTGCTATTGTGCTTTCTTAGTTGTACATTGAGGACAATGTATGTTATTAAGTGTGGGGAAGGGATATATATATGAATTTATTACCGTTTAAGAGACCAATTATTCACCTTTGACCCAATTAATTTTTAAATTAACTTGCAATAGGTGATTAACAAGTGTTGAGCCAAATTAACTATGTCATCTTGATTATTATTGATCTTATTAAACTTTACTAGAATTGATTAGTCAAATTTTTGGAGGGCAAAGTTACAAGTTATTTAGCTTAAGACTTTAGGACTTGAGATTAGAGCAACATCACTAATAGAGAGTTAGTCATGGTTATTTTTAAAATTTACTTTTATGTATACCTTTCTCTTAGAAATTTTTAAGAGTCCTATAATTTTTAGCAAACAAACAAATGAAATTCTTTTTTTGAGAAACCCTTGAAAAATCACAATGATTAGAGGTCAAAAGTAATAATAAGTGTATAAATAGAAAAAATTGGTAAAGATTTGTCTTGGTCTGTCAGAATAGCGAGATTGAGTCCCAATGCCAATTCTAATGAAAAAAAAAAGAAAGAAGAAAAAAATTGATATGGATCGGCCTTGGTCCATCAGAAGAGCAAGGTTCTTTCCCGCTATCAATATAAGGAATAAGTTGGTATGGATCGGTCTTAGTTTATCAGAAGAGCGAGATTCTTTCTCGCTACCAACATAATTGTGCTTAAATAAGGTAAATTTAAAAGGACCTCTCAACAAAAGCATGAACTAGGGGGATGATCAGAGGATGAGTGGATGTAAAATGTGTTTGTTTTAGATTATGGTGCTTGATGAGATGGAAGAGAGAATTGTATACACTTTAGTCAAATGGACAAAATTTTTATGACTCTTTCTCGGTTGACGAGATGTTAAATCCAATTTTTAGTTTAAGAGTCCTTGGTTTAATGACTTGGGTAAACTTTGATTTTCATAAATTAACTAGTGAACTCCAGTATTAAATATTGTTGGAGCATTCGAATATGGTCAAATGAAATTGGTTGACTTTATTATTGTAAGTTAGTTGAAAATGATTTTCTTACTTTTCTACGGGTCAAGTATATTCGTTCACCAATTTCCTAAATAGTGATAAATTTTGTTTAGCGTTTCTTGTCCTGAAAGTTTTGTTTTGATTTATTTGCTTGAGGACAAGCAAATGCTCAAGTGTGGGGAAATTTGATAACTCTGAGTTTAAACATATTTCATATGGTGATTTTATAGTATTTTCCTCACATTTTTGGTTTTCTTTAAAGAAATTGATACTTAATTGAGTAAAATTTTGATTTCAAGATTTGAACGCGTTCTAGGATCGAAAACGAAGAAAAGGAATCAAATTTCACTCAATTCGGGGTTCAAACGAAGAAGTTATGAAGTTTTGAAGTTATACAGTCTATGTAGAAAAATTTGCCAAGTGCAGAAAGTTATAAGACCTGGGGATACGGTCATGTCCCAAGTCGTGTCTGGTAAAGAAAACAAAAACCTTTTGATACACTATAAAAGGACATATTAGGGTTTCAAAAGAAAGAAGAGACATTAGAGAAGACAAGAGACTTAAGGAGAAAGAGAAGAAAACGGAGAGAACAACATCAACTTTAAGATTAGAGAGATTGTTCATTAATCAAAGGAGTTTTTCATGTTTTATTTTACGTTATTGATGGAATTCGTTTTTAGTTTCATTATGATAGCTTAGAATTCGAGTATTTAAGATTATGGAACCTAGGGTTTCATGTGACTTATGGATTGAATTATAAATTTCAATAAAGTTTCTATCTTTTCTTGATTCAATTATGTCGTTTAATTATTGATTTTAGAATATCAATATATGATATTATGCATGTTGATTGAGAAATTGCATATGTAATTAAATCTTTACATAATTGAAGAGGATTACATATATACTTAGAAATAAGATACATGTTTCCTCCGGAAAGTTAATTATTTGTATGGGAATTCATTATACATTAATGCAATTCTAAATTATATTAGTAAGTGAAGAGATTCCGGTGAATAATTTAGGACTAGGGTTAATATGCTTGAGAAAGGTATTAACTTTAGTTGTGAATCCCTCCGGTCAAGAATAATAGAAATCGAATTGAATATATTTTAAGCGATCACATGATTAAACTCTATGGGAAATAATTCCTAAATACATTATTACTTTCTTGAAGTTGTTCTTAATTTTATTGCTTTTTTAATTGCTTAATCAAGTCTTATAATTAAGTTATTTTGTTAATTTTAGTATTTTTAATTAATTCAAACTTTCATAATTTTCCGGTTAGATAATAAAGCTAGGATTAATAGTAGTACTCGAAGTCTTTGAAGGATCGACTCAAACTTACATCCGCTATATTAAAACTGATAGGTGCACTTGCTTGATATCACCTAGCCTTTTTCTTTTCTTTTTTTATATATTATTTTTTTTTCTATTTAGTTATTGTATTGTGTTTGGTTATTTATTTACTTTCCAGTTTAATAGATAAGAAAAACATAATAAATAAGATAATAATTAAAAAAATAAATAATAAAAATATATAAATAGGGAAGAAATAAAATAATCTTATCACATCAAAAAATAAAATTTCCAAAAACTAAAACAAAAAGTAAATGAACCCTTTCCAAATTAAGGTACATTAGAATTTTCTAAAAAAGAACAAAATTTCCAATTTAAGACCTTTTTTAGAATTTTTCTTAAATAAGTGAAATTGCGTTAAAAACGTAAACTTGAATAGCAGGTATGTAGGCACTTATACGTAAGTACAAAACAACTTAAAATATGGAAAGTTTTATTCGTTTCATTTTTATAGATATTTGTGTAAATTAATTAAATTAAGTCGCATGTAATATGATCAGTTTTTTAGAAATAGAAAAAAGCTATTATTTAAAAGCAAATTTAAAATTGCAAAGTTAAAAAGTGGTATTCGTTTAGGGTTTAATAAGATATCCTTCGGATCTAGATCTCTAATTTTAGAAAATCATTTTGTAAAATTAGTTTTCTCCTTAAAAGCATTAGCTAAGTTATAACTAATCAACTCAATTAGTTATAACTTACCTTTTCTTGAGTTTGGTTGGGTGACTCCAAAGCATTTTCAAGACATAAAAAACCAGTTTCTTTAAACCCTAGTCGAAGGTTAGTATTAAATGGGTAGGTTTTAATATTAGTTAGTTTAAAGAAGACTAACCTATAAAAACTAATAGGAAAAAAAACAAGCTCGACATAAAGAAGCAACATATTGATTGATAAGCAATTGAAGCAATGTAAAAATAAAGATGTATATGCATGCATGCATGCATATTTGTTTTTGTATGTGTGTATTATATATATACATATAGCAAAAAATAAATGATCCACAAGATTTTTGAATTTCAAGCAAGATTTAAGGGATTAGTTAATGATTTCAAATTTGAATTTCGAGCAAAATATAAAGTTAATCTTCTACTATTAATTGTTTGTTACTTAAGTAGAAAATTAGGGATGATGTTTATATTGCTTCAAGGATAACTTTGGACAATGGTTAGGAAGTTATGCATTTTTCTATATTTATCCAAACTAATCTCTTCATGGCTATCAAATTCAAGAGTTAAAGTTTAGATACTCCTAAACTTATTGAATTTGTGGGATCTCTAATTCAAATCAACTAAGAGTAATCTTACTTTTATGATATGGTTGTAGTTTATAGTTTTCAAGAATTCACCCATTCATTAAATATTATTGAGAAATTGTTACATAAATTTTAAATTAATTTGTATTATTGGTTTACCTTATATTTTTCATATGTACACTTTCATATAGACAAAGTAGACCACAATCTACGAAGCATGTGCAAAAATCAAATATAATAATATAGATAAAATTCAAACTATAATGCAATTATTAAATCAAACTATATACCTAACCAATGATTTTAGAAAAAGAACAATAGTGAATAGGCAATTTTAAAAATGCATGAAAACATATGTATACACAATCGTGTTAAGGCATTATAAAGATTAAAATAAACTTATATGCTAATTGAATTCAATTTGTGAGTATAATATGTACAATACTTCTACAAATGGACACTCTACAAGCTTTAATACCTCAAAGGGGCTATTTCCATTTTCAAAGCATGTATATTGAGCTGCATGTTTATAAACTTTACAAGCTTGGATTTTAAACTAAGAGGGTGGAATAGTTTGCTTAAAAAAAAAAAGAAACAAAAGATTTCAAAACAATTCTACTTTAATGTGCTTAAATTATTTTACAAAAACTGATGAAAGAATTTATTAAAGTAACTCTATATATTTATATTTCCTACACTTTTTAACAATAATAAAAAAATAAACTTCTATGGGAGGCATTGTTTTGGTTCAAATTGAGCCATTTTTTAGGGTAACTTTTATTTTATACATTCTTAATTATTTCTCACTTCATATTTTAAATACCAATCGATGTGTACCCATGATAAACATGAATGTAATAAAATAAATAAAAATAAGGATTTGACTTTGCATCACCAATTAGTATGAATTTAAGATTGATATGTACATATTAGCAATTGGATTTGCTCATAATAAAAAAAATGGAGGATTACATAAGTGAATGGCAAGGTTTCTTTACCTAAGATTCTTGTCTATAAGAATCCTATAGTACTTACAAAAACAATACAATATATCTATAATAAAATGAGTCAGTAAATCCCATTTTAGGAGTAAATATAAAGAACAAACTTGGAGTAGTCATGTACCTCACTTTTGTTTGGGGTCGTTTAGCTCCTTTCTATTTAACTTGCTTTATCTAATGCTAAATGATAAATGTTTCCCACTGAAACAAAAATTTAAAGAACATAGAAACAAAATAAAAGATTATGATGTTTGTAAAAATGGGTGAAAAATATTGGATTGAAGAAAAATGGTAGCTATATTATAAACCTAATATTAAGTTGACAGAAAGATAAACCTTAAAGAAATGATGATAGGAATGAAATAAATTCATGGAAGAGAGAGAGAAAGAGAGAGAAAAGAGGGGAGGGGGGGAGGTAAGGGGTGTGGGTGTTTGGTTTGTAGTGGGTATAATGGATGGGATTTGTTGGTGAGTATATATAATGAAGAGATCCATATTTTATAAATGTAAGTTGATTAAATGAAGTTAAATGTCACAAATAAACAAAAAAAGAGAAATTATGCTCGCTCTTTTTAAATAACTAAAAAATAACGAATAACCTAAAAAAATTCAATCTCACAAATAGAATACTGTCCCTCCTTTCCCCCTTACACCCCCCAATGCTAAATGATAAATGTTTTCCACCAAAACAAAAATTTAAAGAACATAGAAACAAAATAAAAGATTGTGATGTTTGTAAAAATGGGTGAAAAATATTAGATTGAAGAAAAATGGTACCTATATTACAAACCTAATATTAAGTTGACATAAAAACAAATCTTAAAGAAATGATGATAGGAATGAAATAAATTCATGGAAGAGAGAGAAAGCGAGAGAGAGAAGAGGGGGGGGGGGGGGGGGGGGGGTTGTAGTGGGTATAATGGATGGGATTTGTTGGTGAGTATATATAATGGAGAGATCTATATTTTAGATTATTATATTTTTAAAAATTTATATTATTATATATTTTTATTTTGTATTATTATTATTATATATTTTTATGTTATATTATAATTAAGCGATTATTATTTATGTAGGCTTCATTTGGTTTTATAGGTTTTAGCCCATTACATGTATATATATATATACCCTTAGCGTACTAGTATATGTACTTATATGTGTACTCATACTATACTAAGGTATACCTATACATATATACATATATGTATATCTACATATTTATAATTTCAATATACTTATTATTATACATGTACACATCTTTATATGTACTTTTATGCACATGTATTTATATTTTCTTAATGTATTCTTAAAGAATTTTCAATATGTTACATATATATATATATATACATACATATAAATGAATACTTAATATTCTTTTCCGTAAGTTTATGTACATATAGAATTCTGCATATATAGTAACATGTAGATATATGTATATGTATATTTCCAATTTTATTTATTTGTACATATATTTATACTATAATTTCTATTATAATTCATATGTATACATATTCTATACATACATAAACTAGACAAAGAAGTATTCATTCAACCAAGTATGTATATGTATATGTATATGTATATATATATATATATATATATAGATATTTCAATATGTATAATAACATGTATACATACACATCATAATTTTTAAGAGAAATAAACTTTCATATATATAATTGAGTACATGTACATAAATCTCCATTGCAAAACACTAAGTTATATGTATAATACATCTAATATAATAGTATACATAAATACTTAAGAAAATACCTAAAACCTGGTGTACATAATAAAATAAATATAACCAAAATACAAGGACATATATATTTACTTGGTTTAGAAATAATTTGATGTAGGATTCCTCCTCTTGTTCTTTTTTTTTTATTTTTTATGTTGGACAAGTAGGTGCTTGATAAGTGGAAATGGAGGTTGGAAGTTAGGTAAATTTGAGAGGAAAATTAGAACATGTGAATGGAGAAGGAGAGAGAGTGTGTAATGGTTTGAAATGGCAATTGGGCTTCTACAATTTTCTTTAATTAGATGAAAAAATGTAGAATTTAAAAGAAGGCTCTAGGATACCTACTTGGCTCATGGCATGGAGAGGAAAGGAGGAAAAAACAAAAACAAAAAAAAATAATAATAAATGCTAGATAGTGACACTTTTGACTTTAGGTCGAAATTAAAATAATAATATAATATTAATATTATGTACACGTAACAACTATAATTAGAAGGGGAGATAGAAAATAAAAGAAAAAGATAAGGAAAAAAAAGAGAAAAATAAGGGATTTAAGTGAATAAATGAATAAAATAAATTTTTGAATTTTCTCTAAATATTTCTAATCCTATATATAATAATAATAATAATATATATTATAATGATAAATAAAATTATAATTTATAAAAGTAACATTGACTATATAATACATAAATAACAAATAGTTAATAAAATCAAGTTCAAATAATTAAATTCATATAGCACTAATTTATTTATATATATAGATATAATTATTCATAATTATAAAATAATATTATCAATTTTATAAACTAATGTAGTACTCTTACATTTATTAGCATTTGGAAGCTACTTATAGTTGTTAGTTAGTAATTTTATGCAATTTAGCGTATCGATAATTTATAATCAATAAGGGTTTTAATAGCATTATAATTAAATTTATACATTTATAGGCTTAAGGTTTTAGTTTTTAGCCTTTTATCATATTCGAGTTCAATCTCTAGTATTTACACACATATAGAATTTAAGGTTTTTTTTTATACGCAATCACGATTTTGATTAATAAATCCAGGTTTTTCATATTCATTTTAGGTTTCGAATTTAAAATTTTAATCAGTTTTAAGTATATCGGTTCTATTAATTCAGTAAAATTATCTACAGTACTTAAGTTCAACTACATACTCAAAATGTTATATTTGTAGGGTTTACAGGTTATATGTTGTAACGCTCTAAACCTTGGACTACTACAACCTACCATGTGTTCCTAGCCTCTATTGACACATTATACATCTCAAACAACATGCTAACATAATCAAATACTTCATTTATCACCAAACACTTATAATAACTCTAATACCACATCCTAGGGATGTCTTAAACATACTTAAATCACCAAAATTTACATAAAGATCAACTTCTGAATTACTTGTTCATAAGCAATAAACTTAAATTCTATTCAATATAATATGTTTAGAAAACTTAAATATAACTCCAATATCTACTTCCTCAATTTGAACCAACAACATAAAACCAGGAGCTAACCAAAGAAACCTTAGGTGACTTCTCATGACCCAAAATTACAAACAAAAATAAATAACTAAATATCTAACAACATATCTTAGCCAATTTCACACTCTTACTCAAATTACACAAAGTTGTTCCATCCTCATAAAAGGATATATATATATATATATATATATATATATATTCAGGCTAAACTATTGTATCACCTTAATATTCAAGTCATGACACTAAACCTCATGATTGCCTTAGCTTATATTTATACCTAAAAATTTAAGGAAAGATCAATCAAAGCCTAGTATGGAATACACAATCTCGTGCGCATGAGCAAACCATAAAGGCGACATCATACGTATGGAACAAGTATACATATGCAACAATCACCAATTTATTATGTTTTATTTAGGTCTACATACAGTATAGTTTAGAATCATATACATCTAACTCTAAACTTAGAGCAAAATGACTCTAATCAAACTATATATATATATATATATATAGTATTAGTATGGGTGCTCCCTATCACCCTAGTAACTAAGAAACAAGTAGCTATGTAACCATGTATCATTTTAAATCTACTTAAATCATTTCTAAGAGCAACTCCAATCAGAATACCATCGCGCAAGGATCATTGGGGTGCTACCCTAAGGGTTGGTCCTCCCAATCACTTTAGCGTAGCTAAGCACATGCATCATAAAGCAATATGGGTCAAATAATTTATTAAGTCTAGTTGATTTCCTATCTAACAACCAAATAACACAAGTAAGTGTCCGATACATGGTTTTATCAACTTGCTAGAAATTGATATATCATGACACCATCTCATACTCCTATTAGATAGCTTCAATTTTGGATTTGGTTGCCTCATAACCTATTCAGATGAAAATAAAACACCTTATTTAAACTATTGACTTATCTAACATTACCCTTTAACTTAACTACTTAGCCCTTACTTACTAACATTCATGTAACTTTAGGGACCTAGGATCACTATGAAGATAGATTGATTTGTCATGTGTTTCGAGTAAAGAATTATGTTTAGAAAAAATTTAAAAAGGATTGAGGATAGGAAAACAACTTAAAAAAACCTTAAAAAACTCAAAAGGATGCTATTGCAAGAAAAAGGGGTTGTAACGTTTGGACACTATAAGGATAGTGTCTAGATGCTAGCTACAATCTATAAAATTTTGTAGATTACAACAATGTTTCATCCCCTACAAACCATCCCACTCCTCTCAAATTTCAAAAAATACCCCTCTTAACTAGATAACCCAACTCCATACTGCTAAAAACACCAATTACAACACTTCTAAAACCAAATCATACTCTAATTCACTCATTCAAACCATAAGTTAAAAGAAACATGTATAAGTGCACAAATTAGATTCATACCTATAAAGAACCTTAAGCTACACTGCCACTAACTAAGATCTACTATAGTGTACATGTAGGACTAAATTAGGGTCATTTTACCCACTACCCTATGCAAAAAAATGAACTACTTGAAAGAATTGATAAAAAAATAACTTAAAAGAAAAAGGTTTCCTACTACCTTACCTTAGTCTTCCACTTTCATGTTACAAAAATCCACTGTAAAACTCACATTGAACCTCCTCAAATTCGTTTTTTTTGTTGCCCTAGCTAAAAAAATATTTTTTTAATAATTCTCGATAAAAAAAACTCAATGGAATAACGTCCCTATGACTTATCTCAAACTTAGTTTCTTCACAATTCTTGTTGATCACACTAAACTCCCCTCTTGGTTCGATTAAGCAGATGAAAACCCTAGCACAAGTGGTTTTCGAACTCTAAGTATAGCTTTTATACTTATGGTTCATAGACATTTCTTGTACTCAAACTGCCTTTGCTTAAACTATACAATACCATTTAGGTCCTTTGTAATAACACTTTATTTTATTATTTTCTCTTATTTTAATCTTTTATTTTTTAATGTTTCGAGTTTTACATAAGTTGAATAAAAAAACAAGGTTTTACTAGGAAAAGAAAAAGAATAAGAGAGAGAAACAAGATACTAAACAAAATAGCATATAAATTTAAGGTTTTATTAGAGGTTAGGATAAGGTATCATAAAATTTACACCCTATATACTCTAGAGTACATGTTTCAAGGTAAGTACATGGTACTATAACATCATATTCATACCCTATCCAGTAAGAGCAGGTTAAAAAAAATTGCTATTCGAAACTTACCCTATAACCTTCTTTATCTACCTAAAACCAACTCGACAAAGTGGGGTTTAGGTAAGTATCATATACAGTGGGGTTACCCACAACCCTAACTGTTATTACCAAATATTGATATCATTTTGTATTAATTTATATACAGATCAATTATAACACTTCTAGTTTAGGGTCTAGGGTATAAGTACTTTTATTTCAATAGATGATAAAAATTTTGTTCCATAATTAAAATATTAAAATTCTTGCCAATCCAAAAATGTTAATACTTAAAGGGCATAAGTAATATAATGAAAAAATTATAAATGCCTAAAAGCTACTATCAATGAAAAGAACACCCAAATGGTATTAATAATAAAAGTACATAAATAAAAAAAAAACTAAAAATATATATGTAAAATAAATTACTAAACTTGTTAATTTATATTTTTAATCTACATAAAAGGTTACTTTGTTTGCAAAAAATTATTATTCCCCAAAATGTTGTTTCATAATCAAATTCTAGAAGCAATGATGGCATTTTATAAAACTGTAATAATTGCAAATCAATACAAAATTGGTATTATTAATAAAAGAAAATACAACTAGGTAAGTATAATAGAAATAAATTAATATTGAACATATATAATTATAAAAAGTTTCTATTAAAAAAATATCCTTTTAAGATTATTGAAATAATTTCAACATTAGCCTAAATTGTTAAGGGAAAAAGAGCCTAATTTAATATTAAACAACACATCTCTTTGCATTATAATACTTTGCTCATATATTTGAAAGTCCATAAGTAAACCTTGTAGTTTTTAGCTCAATTGGAACTCAATTAAGAGAGAGTTAATGGATAATTCCTAGAACCTTACAGAAATATAAAGATAAAAACCTTAAATAAGACAATAAAAACCTAATTAATAAGTCAGAAAGCTTCAAATAAGAATATTGAAAACCCTAGAGTAAGTTTGACCCTAATTGTATGCGTAAAACCTCATTACGCAAGAAACAATAAAATGATTGTAAGACCTAACAAGTTCCTAGAACCCTAAAATAATGAGAAAAACTAAATCGTATAGTGAAAATCATTTGTTTAGTATAAACAAGTACTTCAATTGCCTAAAACCTTAAGTACTAAACATATATGTGAATCAATAACTATAAATGGACCCAAAAATCTAAGGAAACCTTAAGAGCACATATGGGACATCTAATTAATTAAATTAAAATAATAAAATGTAATAAAGCCTAAAATTCCTTTCACCATGCTTAATATGCTTAGTTGGACCCAACTGTGATTAATTGCCCTAATTACACTCTAAGCCTTAACCAACCCTCATTACATCTTAACTAACAGCAAGATAAACATAATTAAAGGAAAAAGACAAAAGGATTAGTTAGTTAGTTAAAATACAATTGTCCTTAGGGAGACAAGATTATACCTTAAATGGTAGAAAGCATGAAAGGTACCATGGTAGATGTATAGACCATATACCCAGAAGGAAACCACCTTATCCCCCATCCCCTTCTCTATTCCATACTGGATCCCTTCACACATACCCTCGTTCTCTCTACATTTCACTTTCATTTTATCACTCTTAAAATCTCTTTAAAAATGACCCCAAACTCTTACTCAAACAATACTCTCTACCACTCCTTACACCTAACATTGCCAGCCACTCCAATGTTACCACTAATCCACTAATCACTCAACCACCAAGCCTTATGCCTCCCTCATATGCCACCTTCTCTTGTCAAAACACATACACCCTACTCCATTACTCTAAGCTCATAGTATAATTAGTTAAAGGAAGACTTATACACCTAACTCCAATAAGTGATTAATTATAGTTTCCCATAGTTTTTCCTTAGGATTTATGATAGTCACCTTCCATATCCTAGAGTTTCGAGGTAGTATAATGTAGGGTAGGTTATAATAATGCATGAACTAGGCTTAATGATTTTGGGTAATGTAACATCAATATGTAGTATAGACTAGTAGTTAATTGGGTTTATTAACAAATCATCAAGAGAAGTCCAATGATCCTTATTTCTTAAGCATGCTGCTACCGTCATTTTATGTTTTCAACATATTCTCACCACCTTAGGTAGAAAAAATAGCTTAGAATAAGTAAAAACTTGATTTAGATAAAGGAAATGCATTATAATGGATGATATGTTGAAAATGTTACAAAAGCCCTAGAAAGCCACCATGAGCACCACTTATGGAAGGTGTACTGAACTACAAATTTGATTAATTAGTGTAATAAGATGATTAATTTATATTAAGTATGATTTAGGGTGTGATTAACCAAGTTAAGTAAGATAATGATGAGTTAGTGGCTTAAACTAACTTAGTTTGTAATTAGAGGCTTAAAAATGGTGTTAAAGACACAATTAATGATAAGGATCGAATTTGGAGGCTTAGGCCCAAAATGATAAGTAGGATTAAGACCCTAAAATGTAAAATAAGCCTAAAAAGATCTAAAGAGTTAAAATTAAGCCCAATAAATTAGTAACCAGATTTGAACACTAAAATAAAAAGCTCATTAAATAAAATATAAAATGCCTAGTAATTCTTAAGGCCCATCAAAAACATCCTCTATAGGCCTCTTAGCAAGATAAGGCCTTAAATTAGTGAAAAGAGCCCATTTAGGCCCACAAAAATAATGATAAAGACCAAATTGAAGCTATTGAATTTGGATAGAAAATTCAACTTAAAACACTAAAATAAAAGCTTAAAAAGTCAAGTTGTTAGAACCAATAGCTAAAACTAAGCCCAAACCTAGGTTGATCAAACTAGCCCTATTGACCAACAAACTTGTTTGCCCTAAAATTAAGGATTGACTTGACTTATGATTATTGTGATTGCTAGATACCATGGCTGAGTGAGTATACACCCCCTATCTTATCTTGTATTTTCTTAGTATACAACACTAATTATATATATATATATATAATGATTATGCATGGGGATCTAAATGTTGGTATGCACTTATATTGGTTGTACTTGCATGCTAAAATACTATAATATATCAAAACCGAGAATTTGTTACTGCATTAGTAGATAGGAATTTGGAGTCTATCATATATTTAGTTAGTCACTTGTCAATTAGAACAATAATTATTTGACCTTAGTATAAATTGGTCATGCATTATACATTTCTACATTAATGTGTAAAGGGCATTAGCACTAAGCAGTGAAGTAGGAGATTATGCATATTGAATCCATATTTATATTATATTGTTATTTTACCATATGATATACTTATTCAAAATTTTATTACCTCAACATTTAGGATCTACTTAGCTCTAAGGAGTGTTGCTCTTTGCTTGAGGCTGGGCTGTATCTATTGCTTTGGTTTTACCAAGAGAAGATGATGTTCAATTGAATGATAAATATAGAGACCCAAGTTTTGACATGACTAAATGCTTTCTACCCCGTGCAACGATGGGTGTAAAAACATACTTTACAAAGTCACTTGTAAGTTATATATGATGTGTGCATTTCATATGCTTATTTGCATTGCACATGCGTATTTAAATAACTTGCTTATAAATTATTTGTTAGTAAAACAGGAAGCTTACTCACTAAGTAGTTGTTGCTTACCCCTATACATTTTATTGTTGTAGCATGACCTATGTCTAAAGCCGGGTCATGAGATGCTCGATGTTAATAGCAGCAACTTTAGGATAGTCAAAGGGAAGATGAGAGCATAAGTAGACAGGTATTTTATATTTGGACTCTCAACTGTTTATTATCTCTTTTAAGGATTTGTAGTAATATCAAATACTAACCATCTAGTTATGGTTTGTACAACTTAATTTAAGGGAATATTACATATCCCCATGCTTTATATTATCTATTTCTACTTTATACAAGTCTCCTCAATAGAAGCTAAGGTTATGATGATGCCTTGTGTAGCACTATGAAGGTTACTGATCAGTAGTGGTATTAGTTTTGGATATTCCTACAATACATGGCGACACTTTCACAACTTAGCTGCCTTTAGGGTTGTGATAGTATTATTGTGGTATTGGAGCATTAATTTAAAAAGGAATAACAATTAACCCTAAACATAATAGGAAGATAACTAAGTAAGGTTGAGAGGGGTAAAACTGAGTTAAGAGATGTAAAATGAAACTTATGACTCAAAAAAGTAATAAAACCTTAAACCTAATAAATTTCTATGTTCTAAGATAATTTCAAGACTCTCATGGAGTAGTAGCTTAAGTTCCATGTGGAAGAAGGAGAGACTCTTTTGGATTATTATCATTGCCTCTAATTGCTATGCGAGGACTTCACTCTAATCGATGAGCCTTTTAGCATGAGTATAGTCTTATATTAGTAGAGGGACAAATTGATAAATCACTAGAAGTTTAGACGTGAGGAGCTACTCAAGGATCTCCAGGACTAGTCTACACTAATACTAAGCTCATTCATTTACTAAAGCAAGAGTCTTGATCAGCAGGATGTTCGTAGCTATTGGAGGTAGCCTTCATGGTTAGTAACAATTACTGTTCGTTGGGTCCAACAATTGGTGAGTAGAGACCAATTGGACATGGGATTGCTTTTGCTGGAGATCATAGAGGCAACCATTTAGCCCTACATAAGATTAATATTAATTGAGCTATAAATATACTTTGGAAGGATATGGAGTTAGACTATGGACTTTTACCTTATTTTAATGATGAGGATGATCAGCTAGGGGAACAAATTCTAGAAATACTTGTTACAACTTCGATTGAGGTTGACCTAGTTAGCTAAAATCCACCTTAGGAAGAGGATCTACCTAAGATTATGCCCCTTACTACATAGGTTATTGAACTAGACTACTGGAAAGAGCCAAGTGATGGTGGGGCTAAGATGTAGATAAATGGAGTAGTGCTTAATGCTCTACTACTTGCAATATAAGATCTAGAGGAGGATGATTGGTTAAAGTTGGACGAGCACTGTAAGCCTTCTACTTTCTCTAGTGTAGATTCTAATGACGATGATTTTGACGATTTTGGTTTTCTCAATTTGATGATCTTAAGGATGATGAGAGTGTTGGGGTCGATTTAACTATCGACTCATTAATGTTGCAGCTCGCTTACATTATTGAAGTAGAGGTCACCATGTTTTTTATGTACTTGTCTTAAGTATGTAATTTAAGTTGTAGCTCTATATTTCAGATGACTTATTAAGAAACTCTTGTATATGGTTCAACATAATATTGGTAAGAGTTTGCTCTTTAGAAGTAATCACCTTATGATGTGACCCCATATTGATTGAAATTAATGAGAAAGACAACTTTTCTTTTGTTTAGTATGTGTTTTGTACTACTATGTTTTATTGTTCAAATTGAAAGTTTACTCTGCTAAAGGCTTACCTAAATTGTTTTTGGAAATAGGAACATGAAAGGTTAAGGGAGACCCCTACTAAGACCCAACACCCTAGAGGATCATTCAAAAGATCCACCAATGAAAGTTCCATAGAAAGATTGCAATTGTAATATAAGAGATGTTGAGAGCCTTCCGTGATAAGGATAGGACACCTCTAACTCTTGTTTTGGCTCTTATACCAATTGAGGAGGTGCCACCACCACCATCACTTCCTACTACACAAGTGCATTTTTGCCCTTACAAGGCCCCTAATTCTTAAGCCTCAAAGGTCTATGATGCTAGAGTTTATCAAGTGTATCAAGTATTTTTATAGGGTTACATGTCGCCCTGAGAAAGCTGAGGATTGGCTTATGTAGATTGAGCATACATTTGAGGCATTTGAGGTTTTACACCATCTGAAGATTACCCAAGGTACTTATATGTTGAGGCTTCACATTAGGACTTGGTGAGAGGCCAAGCAGAAGATAGTAACAAGTTCGATTACTTAGGAAGTGCTTAGGAGGGAGTTCATATGAAACTATTTTCTAGAGACATTAAGGTTTCAGTTTAATGACACTTTTCTTTTCATTTAGAAGGGAGACTGTACTCTGGATCAGTATAAGTTTGATTTTACTAATTGTTACATTTTGCTGATGAAGAGTTTGAAGTTAATGACAGGTTGAAGACCTAGGTATTTATCAAGGGATTGGATTATGAGACTAAGCACCAAGTGTGCAAGTTCTAACCCAGAGATTTCAAGGAAGCAGTTAAGATAGTAAGAACTATTGAATGTGTTAAATATTCAAAGGATAACAGCAAAAGGCATAAAGTGAACATATTTGGGAAGAGGCTATTTAATGGACTCAACTTTTTTATGAAAGGGAAAAAGATCATGTAGATTCATGGCCGATAGCTAAGGCTAATTGCTTCGAGTTCCAGTATAGTATGATGCTGGAAATGCAAGCGAGCACATTACCTAAGAGAATGCTCTCGGCTTCAGCACTAATGTTTCCTTCATAAAGAGGGTAGTCATTGCAAAGTTGAATGTCCTAAGAGAGCTAGCATGACTTATTTCATATGTAAACAAATGGGGCACATTTCTCCTACATGTCTACAGAGGACTATTGCTTAGGTTGCCTAGCCAGCTCTTCTTATGGCACTTTTAGGTCGCCTAGTTGCCTAAAGATAGATAGGTAGGTTAGGACCTACACAAAGTAGAGCAAGAGCACCTAAGCATACTAAGGTTTAAAATTTAGAAGGCGAGTGAGATTATGCTGATGATAAAGATGAGGAGGTTGTTGATTTTTAGGAGGCAGACATCATTGACAAAAGACTTTCTAGTGGTATTTAACTTACCCTTTCTATTCTTTCCTTCATAGATTTATGACATCTAATAGAGTATAAAAGACTATGAGAAAGTGATTAAAGAGATAAAAGATATTATATAAATAACAAGTTAAAAAGATCAAAGTTGTGGATTAGTTTAAGGAATATCCATTTCTCCAGTCTACCTACATGTACCTTGTTTAATACAATGACTTGCTCTTTTATTACCACCATCATTATCAAGTGAGCTAAATTATAAGTGGCAACTATAAGGTCTAGTATCGGAGTTAACATGCCTATGGGAAGTATAGTAGTAACCCAAGAAGTGGTAAGGAATTGTCCTTTAAGAATGCAAGACAACAAATTTGAGCTAATATGATAGTACTTGAGATGAATAAGTACAAGGTCATATTAGGTATGAGTTGGATATTAATTGTGAATGCCAAGGTAAATTGTCCATGCAAGGAAGTAGAATTCGATGTGTTGGATGGCATCAAAGTTGTTTTTAATGGAGAATCGAACCTGGTCAAGCTAAAGGAAATGTATTCGATCAAGATAGTTTCAAATAAAAGTCTTCAAAAGTGCATAGAAGCAAGATTGAACACAACCAAGACAGAAAAAGTAAGGCCATAAATTGAAGATATTCGAGTGATGGATGAGTTTCCATATGTTTTTCTTGGATAGCTTCCAAGTTTACCACCTAAGAGGGAGATTGATTTTGTCATCAATTTGTTGCTAGGTATAGAGCTTATTTCAAAATCACCTTACATAATGGCTTTAGTAGAATTGAAGGAGTTGGAGAAATAGTTGCAAGAATTACTGGATCAAGGATTTATCAAACCTAGCGTATCTCATGGAGAGCACTAGTTTTATTCATTAAGAAGAAGAAGAATGGATCCATAAGATTGTGCATAGACTATCGAAACTTGAACAAGGTCACTATTAAAAAAAGTACCCACTTCCTTGGATAGATGACCTTTTTGATCAGTTGAAACAAGCCAAAATCTTTTCCAAAATTAATATGAGATTTGAATACCATCAACTCAAGATTAAGCCTAAAGATATCCTTAAGACAACGTTCATAACATAGTACAGTCATTATAAGTTCCTAGTGATACCTTTTGGGTTGATAAATGCACTAGCTAAATTTCTAGACTTAGTGAACTGTATGTTTTATGCCTTACTAGATAAGTGTGTTATTGTCTTTACTAGTGATATCTTAGTATACTTAGCTTCATCTGAGCAACATGAAGAACATTTGAAGATAGTGTTGTAGACATTGAGAGAGCATCAACTTTATGCTAAGCTATCCAAATGTGACTTTTGGTTGAAAGAAATTTCTTTCCATGGACACATAATATCTGAAGATGGGATCATAATGGATCTAGAGAAAATTGAAGCCTTAGTTGAATGGAGGCCATAGACAGTCAATGAGGTATATAGTTTCGTAGGTCTTATTAGGTATTACAGGAAGTTTGTCATAGATTTCTCTACTATAGCTAGACCCTTCTCCCGACTAACTTAGAAGCATGTGAAGTATGAGTGGACAAACAAAAGAGAATAGAGTTTCCAAGAGTTAACGTGTAGGTTGGAGTTTCCACCGATCTTAGTCTTGCTAAACACAGAAAAATCTTTCACCATGTATAATGATGCCTTTAGAAATGGACTTGGTTATGTGTTAATGTATGGTAGGAGAGTTATAGCATATGCATCTAGACAGTTGAGACCTCACGAGTAGAATTATCTCCCCTATGATCTAGAATTAACAATTGTATTCTTTACCTTAAAGATTTGCCAACATTATCTATATATGCAAAGATGCCATATTTACACCAACAACAAAAGCCTCAAATATCTATTTGCTAAAAACAAATTCAATATGAAGCAAAGGAGATGGCTTGAGTTGATCAAGGTCTATGATCTTAGAATCAATTATTGCCCAAGCTAGGTGAATGTAGTTACAGATGCCCTAAGTGGCAAAAAAATATGCTAAAGTTAACTCCCTCCACTTCCTCCTCACTAGGAAACAAGAGTTAATCAAAGGGTTCAAAAGACTAAACATACAGTTCGCTTGAGCTAATGGAAATGTAGAATAGTCAAATTTAGTTGTCAAACCTAGAATATTAGAATGAATTCAAGAGGCCCAATGAGCCAATTGTACTCTAATGGAGGTGAAAGAGGAAAAGGAAAGTGGTAAGTACTCAAAAATTGACATTGATGAGAATGGAACAATCAATATGAAAGGCACGTTGTGTGTACTGAAAGATGCATCTCTTAAAAATGAAATCATAAGTGAAGCTCATTATTTAGGATGCACCGTATAACCTGGAGGGACCAAGATGTATAAGCACCTCAAGAAGAATTTCAAGTGGAATGGCATGAAACAAGATATAGCTGAATATGTTTAAAAGTGTGAAAACATTCGAAAGAGTCAAGGCCGAACACTAAAGACCAAAAGGATTGCTACAACCATTGTTGACTCTTGAATGGAAATGGTAACATAGTACAATGTACTTTGCAAGTGGATTACCATGGACTTAGGTAGGATTTAATGTTATTTAGGTCATTGACAACAAACTTACCAAGTCCACATAATTCCTTCCCATCAATATGACATACTATTTGGAAAAGTTAGCAAGAATTTGTGTGAAGGAAATTATAAGACTCTATGGTGTTTCAATAAGTATATTTTCAGATAGAGGTCCATGGTTTGTGTCTAAATTTTATAGAATTTTGCTAAAACACTTAGGTACATAACTAAGCTTTAGCATTACCTACCACCCTCAATTGGACAAGCAACTAGAAAAGACCATTCAAACCTTAGAAGACATGTCGAAGGCTTATGCCATCGTATTCAAGGAAAGTTGAGAAATGCAATTTCCCTTTATGGAGCTTGCTTATAGCAACAACTTCCATTTAAGCATCCAGATGCTAGCTTCTGAAGCCTTATACGGGAGGAAGTGCAAATCTCCTCTATTCAAGGATGACGTTAAAAAGTTAGCTTCAGGGCCTGATTTTTTACAAGAAGCAACTAAAAAGTAGTTATCATTAAGCAGAAGATGAAAGAAGCCTAAGATCGACAAAAGAGTAGGGCATATTTAAATAGGTAAGAAGTAGAGTTCTACATAGGTGATCATGTGTTTCTTAAGGTACAACTAATAAAGATTATATACGAAGCAAGGACATAAGCCTAACTAAGCCCTTGCTGTTGATAGTCAATTTTCACTCATTTGGTATACTTGTTCATTCGACCATTGATAAGTCGAATATGTTGAATCTCTCAGCATACCTCTAGAAAGGTAACATACGGCATTTATGCCGAGTATCTTAAATCCATTCCTAGTTTGAATTCAAGCCCATGGTGCGAATAGTTATCATAAGCACGGTTATATTATATAATCACCTACTCTCCCTACATATAAGGAAAGATGTCAAATCAAGAAGCTTCCACACGTCTTAATAGTTACTCTAACAACTACCTTAAACATTACAGCCAGCTATAAATATGGGAAATAAAACTTCGTAAGATCTCTCTAACACTTTACTTACATACTTTTTACATAAAGTCACCCAATTAACTTAGGCATCGAAGTGGTCGTACTATACTAGCCTCAGTACCAAGCATTTCATTCTCTTTTACAGGATTTTCCTTGATCCTAAAATTCACCAATAACATTTGGCATTGTTTGTTTTTTTCCTAAACATACCTACATATTTAAAACAAGAAATTCTAAGAGTGTAGGTGTTAACACTACCTCCCAATACCCTGAAGGGGGGAGTTGGTATACTGATGAATAGTGATTGGCTAGGCTCGAGCAATTCTGCCTTACCTTAGCTAAAGAAAACCAAGAATTAAATAAGAAACATAAGCAAGTCCTTAACCTCTTTTAGAGTAATATTCACCCAAATCTGATACAAAACAAAGACCAAGGCGATCACGATACTAAAAAAAGTGATGACTCCATTTAATCTCCCGAGTTGTAAAAAAAGCAAGTTGAGAAATGATAAGACCTTCAGTTCCTGCTTTCAAAAGGAATGACAAAGGCAAACAACTACAGCAGGTGTACCATACGGATCCTTTGCATGTCAATACCCCTTCAGCCCTAAGCAAACGTTTCCAAATTAAAAAGAGTCCCATTGTTCCAAAAATTTTGGAAGAAGTAATACCTCAGTACATAAAGTTGCCACAATTTAAGACTTACGATGGAACAAAGGACCTCAAAGACCACTTGGAGTACTACCGTACATTGGCTAAGTTGCATAGCTTAAGTGATGTGGTGGGCTATCAAGCTTTTCCTTTAACATTGAGGAATGTAGCTAGCATATGGTCAAACATTTGAAACCAAATACCATTTCCTATTTTGATGAACTAATAGAAGTGTTCCTTTAACACTTCCTTGCAAGTAAACTTCCTGTTAAGGACTCCTCAATCCCTAACACCATTAAACAAAAGTCTAATGAGTCAGTTAGGGACTATTTGGCCAAATTTATAGCCAAGGTGGTCCAAATCCCATAACTGGATATCAGTATGGCCCTCAATGCCGTAATCGATGGAGTTAAGGATCTTCGAGACTTTTTCAAGTCTCTTGTAAAGAACAAGCCAAAAAATTTTGCTAAGTTTAAGGCTAAAGCCACCTCATACATCTAACAAGAAAACAACATAAAGGTATGATGAGAGGTCGATCAGAGTAGAGGAGATGGAAAGAATGAGAAGCAAAAAATGAGAAGGATAGACTTAGCATGGACAATGACTACAGTTCACATGCCAAGAGGAAGAGATCGAAGATCTCAACACTTTCATCTTACATACCTATCAATCGTCTAATCTCGGATATTTTGATGGAGATATGTAGGGAGAGAAGTATCCTCCAGTGGATGGAAAGAATGTAAGGGAATCCCTCAAGAACAAATTTGAACAAGTACTATGATTTCCATCATGACAAAGGTCATAATACAGATGAATGCATTCAACTCAAGAATGCAATTGAAGATGTAATATAACGCGAACACCTGCAAAAATTTCTAGCGCATGATGTTGAATGAATCGAAAGATCATCTCAGAAGAGATGAGAGGAACAAGAGGATGACACTCAGCTAGCAATGGCTGTAAGAGATATAAGGGACATTAATCCCAATAGAGTACCTAATGGAGTAATTAATACCATTATCGGTGGGCCTATTATAAGCAAATCAAGTTCTTTGAACTCGATTAACACCAAGAATTATGTTTGCAATATTCATGGAAAAAGGGTTAAGATCGACAATATAATATCTTTTAGAAAATAAGATTTTGAGGGTATCCAAAGGCTACACAATGATGTACTCGTCATCAATGGGAGAGTCACTAACTTTGAAGTCAAGAAGATTCTTGTTAATAAGGGAAGTTTGGCCTATATCATTTTTCAGCATGCCTTTGATCAAATGAGGCCTATGATCAAAGCGTAGTTACGGACTTAGAAATATGATCTCTATGCCTTTAATAATCAACTTATCCAAGTGGCCAGAATTATCTCTTTGCCGATACAGATCGGTGATGACGAGCATGTTGTAGAGGACAAAGTTGATTTTCTCGTCGTCAAATATTGGTCGCCTTACAACATGATAATGGGACAGCCATACCAACATCTATTCGACATTATCTCTTCAATTGTACATCTTAAGGCCAAGTTCCTTAACCCTACGGGGGTTAGTGTGTATAGAGGTGATCAACAATTGGTACGGTCCTTATATATAAGGGCCTTTAGATGAGAGGAAGTATTTCAAGTTGAAACCTATCCAAAAGGCAAGTTAATCGGTATAAAGAATGTTGAGAATGATATTGAGGAAATTGTTTTAAGAAATGATCTCGAGAGGACAATAAGGACAAGAAAACCCTTGTTAGAAGATGTCCAGTAAAGTTTAATTAACTTCCTATAAGCCAATGTTGACGTATCTGCATAGTTACCTTTAGATAAGCTGGGTATTTTGAGAGAAGTTATGATATACAAACTCCAGATTGATCCGAATGTGAAGGTGGTCTAATAGAAAAAGAGACATTTTATACCAA
Source organism: Lumnitzera racemosa (assembly GCA_024138005.1). Classification (NCBI taxonomy): domain Eukaryota; kingdom Viridiplantae; phylum Streptophyta; class Magnoliopsida; order Myrtales; family Combretaceae; genus Lumnitzera; species Lumnitzera racemosa. The sequence continues at coordinate 37,564,200 of JAMXBC010000012.1, read as the reverse complement.
AGAGACAAATGGCAATAAAAGAAGAGGTCTAGAAAATATTGAAGGTAGGATTCATCTAGGAAGAGCCTTATCCGACTTAGTTAGCAAATTGTGTACTAGTCAAGAAGTCTAACGGCAAGTGGCAAATGTGCATAGACTTCACGGATCACAATAAGGCCTATCTTAAGTATTGTCTTCCATTGCCAAAAATTAATCAAATTGTAGACACAACCGTAGGACATGCGCTGCTTTCTTTTAAAGATGTTTTTTCTTGTTACAATTAAATCAAGATGGACAAGGCAGATGAAGTCCACATATCTTTTGTTACAAATTTTAGAACATACTATTATACAATTATGCCTTTTGGGCTGAAAAACACTAGTGTTACATACTAGAGATTAGTAACAAAGATATTCAAATCTTAGATCCATAGGAATGTTGAAGTATATGTAGACAACATGATTATGAAGAGCATGAAGGAAGATCAACATCTAGCTGATCTGAAGGAGACGTTTGCCATATTGAGGAGATATAACATGAAACTTAACCTACAGAAGTGTCTCTTTGGTGCAACATCATGGAAATTTCTTAGGTATATGGTTACACAATGTGTCATTAAAGCCAATCCAAGAAAGATTGAGGCCATAAGGAATATAAAATCACCTCATACGATCAACAAGGTACAGGAACTTACTGGGTGAATTACCACCCTCAACAGATTCGTATCAAGAAGTGTAGATAGGTGAGTAGAATTCTTTAAAATTTTAAAGAATCCAAAAGAATTAAACTGGACTGACGATTATGAAAGAGCTTTCAATGAGCTCAAGGAATTTCTTATGTCACCCCGATACTCTCTATACCCATTCTTGAAGAAAATTTATACTTATATCTATCAATCAGCTGCCAAGCACTTTCCTCTGTACTAGTACAAATTGACGGCAAAGAGCATCAACTTGTTTATTACGTAAGTCATGTTCTGCAGGGGCCAGAGCTTTGGTACACAAAGATTGAAAAAATTGTATTAATAGTGGTTCTCCAAGCAAAAAAGATGAAGACGTATTTCAAATCTCACTAGATTATTATCCTTACAGATCAACCATTGCGGCAAGCATTGCAATAGCTTGATTCCTCGAGGAGGGTGATGAAATATGCCTTAGAGCTTAGTGCCCATGGTGTACAATATAAACCTAAAATAGCACTAAAGGCCCCAGTATTGGTGGATTTTGAAGCCGAATTCACTAGACAGCAAAATTGTATGGAGATAGTTTGAAGCCTATCTGGTTTCTTTATGTTGATGGTTCTTTGACACTAAAAGGAATAGGTGCAAGCCTAGTTCTTCAAGGCCCCCATAATGTTAAAGTTCATTACACTCTAAAATTTGGATTCCCAACTAGTAACAGTGAAGTAGCGTTTGAAGCTCTAATTGCTAGATTGAAATTGGTAAAAGAAATTGGTGCCGACAAAACTTGAAGTATTCTTTGATTCCCAATTGGTGGTAAATCAAATTACTGAAAGTTACGTAGTAAGAGAAGAAGAGATAAGCAAGTGCCTATTGTTGATACAATCACTCTTAGAAGAATTCCTATCTTTCTCCATTCATAAAATTCCGAAAAGCAAGAATATTGCTCCAGATAAGATGTCGAAGTTGGCTTGTATGGCATTTTTTGAGTTGAGTGAGAAACTTTTCATCAAGTTTCTTCCACAAAAAAGCTTATCCAATCTCCTATAAAGCTATGAGTTAGCTCCTTGCCCAAAAGAAGAATCATGGATGGATTCCTTAGTTAATTATCTAAAAGATGGTACTCTCCTTAATGAAAAAAAAAAGAGGTGCGAAGATTGGCTTACCAAGCTCAGAACTATATGTTAATTGATGGTCAATAGTATAAGCATGGCATATCTTAGCCCTACCTTTAATGCCTTACCTCAAGAGATACCCAAAGGATGTTATCTGAACTACATGGTGGCATATGTAATGACTATATAAAGGTAAAAGCATTGTACATTCGAGCTCTATAACTCAACTATTATTTTCCAAATATGAAAGAAGACACAAAGGACATTGTCTAGCACTATCCTTAATGCCAGAAGCATAGCTCGTTGAGTAAGGCGCCAACTACTGAGTTATCTAGCTTGACCAGCCCTTGGTCTTTCGCTTAGTAAGGGTTAGACATACTTAGACCCTTTCCGAAATCTACCACATAATGACAATTCATCATTGTCACTGTAGATTATTTTACCAACTGGGCCGAAGCTAAGGTAGTACTGAAGATCATCAAGTAGAAGGTGGAAGCATTTGTCTCTGGTTCCATCATATTAAGATCTGGAGTTCCTCACATGATAATCACAGATAACGACCCATAGTTTGATAACAATAAGTTCCAGGCATTTTGTGAGAAGCAAGGCTTTCGCCTCAATTATACATTAGTAGCACACCTTCAAATGAATGGACAAGTTGACGCCATTAACAAGATCATATTACACAGCTTAAGAAGGAAGGTAGATCGGGATAGGAGGAGATGGGCAAACGAACTGCCGAACGTCTTATGAGGATATAGAGACATTTACAGAACTGCAACAAAAGAGATACCATTTAAGTTAGCATACATTATGGGAGCAGTGTTGTCGATTGAGATAGATTTGCCTAATCTGTGAATGCATAATTTTGATGTTATGCTTAATCAAGTTAGACTGACAGTGGATCTGGACACTATAGAGGAAAGTTGAGACATTGTAAGAGCCAGGGTTATAGCGTACCAGCATAGAGCAATAAGGTACTACAATAAGAAAGTGAAGCATAAGGTTTTTCAACCTAGAGATTTTGTTTGCCATAAGATGGAAGTCACTGGTGGATAGATGAGTGAAGGAAAGCTCGGCGCAAATTGGGAGGATCCTGTTAAGATCTAGGAAGTCATTGGCGAGGGGGCTTATCGGCTAGAAAGGTTAGATGAATCTATCATCCCTCAAACACGAAATGCTAAGAATCTGAAAGTTTATTTCAATTAATCTATTAGATGATTTCTGTCTTCACTCATTCGACGACAGCTAACATTTTTGTAAGACTGCAATACTTATTTATGAGAATTATATTTAAAGTCTCATTATGTTTGTTTTCATTGTGATTGCCAAATTAATGAGTTCTAGGCTACACGGCAAACAAACTGACCTAGGTTCTAGCTTGACGCAGTTAATGAACTATACAAATTAACTTCACAACTGATTAATGTGGTTAGTCCAAGCCTCAAACAGTTAACGGACAATATAAAATGATAGGTGAGTGAAATAAAACATGCCGAAAAATAAATAGCGTATGAAATAAAACATACTAAGTAACAACTAGCGAATGAAATAAGACATGCTGACAAATAAGAGCGTGAAGCAACATACGTATACCATACACACCGTAAAAGTGCAGTACGTGAAATTAAACGTATTAGAGATTTGTCAACTATTTTTGCGCAACAAGTGTCATAAGCACTCAGCATTGCCTTAAATATATTTCAATTGATAATTATACGAGAATGCAATATTCCAATACAATAAAAATCCTATGGCCTATCCTCAGATTCAGCAAAAGTGATTTTTAAATCAGTGGTCGAGGCTTCCTTGGCAATTGGGGTCTTAGAGTTGGCAACTTCTTCGGCATAAGCTTCATTGTCACCTTGATTCATACTCTCGACACTTATCTCGTCACCTTTATCTTTGTCAACACTACTAACTTTGTTGTCAATGTAAGCAAAGTCAAGATAGGAGAGATTATAATCAAGATGAAGCTTTAAGACCTCTTCTCTTGCCACTTAAACCCCCTCCAACAACTTCTTACGTAAAAGCCTCTTGTATTGCCAACCGGGAGTGACTATATAAAGAGCCTCTTCAACTGATGGTCCTTTCCTCAAAGTCTCCTTTAACTTAGCTGTACGGCTTTATAAGTTTGAGTAGTTGGTCTCCAACTCCTTTATCTGCATCTTGAGCTTATATTCATCATCACTCATCATGTAAATAGTTCAACCTAAGCCCCAGTACTCTTCTTTCTTCTTCTATAGCTCCTCTTTTAGGTCTTCAAACTTTTTGTACTGTTCTTCTATTTTAGCCTTCAGGCTAAAGATTTCATCGCCAGCGAGGTCATGTGCTAATTTCTCAATAGTAAGTTCTTCTTGAAACTTTCTTGCCTCCATATTTGCCCTTGTCCTCACATTCTCGGTAGTAGCAGTTTAGGCTTTCGATGCATTATATGCATCCTCACATTCTCAGTAGCAGTAATTTAGGCTTTCAATGCATTATATGCATCCTTGCATTCTCAGCAACAACAATATGGGCTTTCATTTAACACAGTTAGAAATGATTGGGCATAACATATGGATAAAACTTAAGATATTACCTTCTTTACCTCTTTGTCAGCCTTGTCTAAAGCTATTAGAATGTGGCTACTCATTTGGAAAAGGGAATATGTTAATAACTAGAATGAATTTGATATTAAAAGTAATGTTTATGGATACTCAAATCATATAATTTGGTTTCAATATAGGCCTTATTGCAACCACTAACCCTATCAACATCCTTCTTGGCGATATCTCTATCTTTCAAAAGAATAATCCCTTTTATAAAAACTAAAGATTTCGTCCTATTTCCTAGGGCTAAGTAGATTTCTAAAATTTGGTAGCTCCAATAAGGGATGGACTACTCACCAACCTTATTGCTGGAGATGAATTCGATACTATTGATGTCAAGAGATTTCAATTGCATTACCTCCGTTACCCTTTCATCCAAGCCTTTGACTTTCTTGGTAAGTGGTTGGCCAGCTAGTTCTTTCTATGGTCTTGTATTAGCAGTCGATGCTGCCTTAATTGCCAATGATGACCCTCCTACGGTAGTGACTATTTGATCCTCCTCTTCGGGATATGTCTCTCGACATTCATCATCCTTTAGCTCAATAGAAGTTTGAATTACCTCGACTGGAGGCTCCTCAAAACATACCTTGATTGGCATTGTCTTCTCATTCTCCTTCCTCCTCTAGGTAGGACGAGAGGTTTTCTGTACAACTGTCTGCTTTGCTATGGCCTCCTTTGTAGCTTTCTTTGCGACAACAGGCCGAATGGTAGTTGCTAAGGTAGTCACCAAAGTAGTCACCCTTTTTTGTCAACCTTAGATTTCTTGGCTTTAGCCTGAGCTAGTAACTTAGCAAGATTCACCTCACCAACACCCATATCTATGATACGAGTAAATGAATTAATATAAACATGGGAGAAAGATGAACTTACATTTTCTGTGTTGAGCAAGGATCAAAGGCTACAATTCTCTCCCAAAGTCTTGAGAATGGCTTTCCTCATAGCTATTCTCAATGCAGTAATAACGCATTAGCGTATGCTCTCTTTAAAAAAAATTGGGTCTCCATTTTCGCATTGCTATATAATCTTCTCGACATCCTAGAAGAACATTTTGTTCTTCCTCCTCTCTTGAATTTTCCTTGATATTGCTACACCATTTGGCATCAAACCTATGTCTTTTGTACAAATCGACTCAATCCATTAGGTCTAGAAGCCTAAGTCCTCATCAAACATTATTGATAAGAATTTGTCATGTCACTTGTAGATCTTTGATTCTAACCTATCTATGAACTTGCACCCATGCCTCACAGCAGCGAAGTACCACCCATCAAGTTAACTCCAGATAGTGAAGAAAAACCTAAACAGCTGAGGTATTACCTTGACGTCGAATTCTTCACAAACTATCTCAAGAACCGCTAGAAGTCGATATTGGTTTGGTGAGAACATACTCAGCGCGACTCTAAAGTAGTTGAAGAAGCCTTAAATAATAGCTAAGAAAGGGAAGCGCAACCCAAAATCTAGATATTTCAAGTATATGTGGAACTCACACTCCCTTGGGAAGCATACTCTCTCCAAATCTCTTGGCCTCTTCAAGTTCCATGTTCTAGGAAGATCTTGCCAGCATCGGTTATACTTTGTGATAAGAGCTCTGTCGATGGAATTGGCAATTCCATTAGGAGAGTCGCAAGAGTAGGCTATTGTGTTGTACAGTTATCTCGCTAAAGACCTTCCCTCCTTATCCACAGGATAATTATCCATAGAAAGCTCATTAATTTGACCAATTTTATCCCACCTTATCTCCATACTATCGGTCGAACTACCCGAATAACATGCCACTTCGCCCCTTGTTTATTTTTTTTTGGGGGGTAAGGGGGGGAGTGGTCTCAGTTTTCGTTGCCTCAAAATTGAATAAAACAAGTCAACGAGCAACTTTGTAAACCATACTTGAATGGTTGTATGAAATGAAATAATACAAGTCATAGAATGTAAATTTGAAGATGAGAAAGCAAACAAAAGTTTAAGATGCAACTAGAGAAATGAAATTTAATTATGAACAGTACCTTATATATAGATGATTCGTCCTCATAACTGCAAGTCTACTTTTGATAGTAATGATGTGTAGATTTGGTACTAGCACAAATTGATAACACATATTTCATGATAATTTGACGATTGAAAATTTTCTGATAGTTATTAGGCCTACAGCAAAATGATGACCTAGGCGACAGATGTCATGCCTCTAATTTCTTAGTTTCTCGAATGGGCGGGAGTTTAGAAATTGCAACCTTTCGACTAGGATGTGATTCGTCCTATTTCCTATCTTGCTTAACATCGATCTAAAGAATTAATCCTCCACTTGGCCTCTAGTGTAATATATATATATATATATGTCACTCTCTTTGTCGACTACTTGAACATAAGAGTTAGGGGGCAAATGTTGATAGTCAATTTTCGCTCATCTAGCATACTTGTTCATACGGTTGCAGATGAACAAGTATGCTAGATGAACAAAAATTGAATCTCTCCACATACCTCTAGAAAGATGACATACAGCATTTATTTCGAGTATCTTAAATTTGTTCTTGGTTTAAATTCAATCCCATAGAGCAAATAATTACCATAAGCATTGTTATATTACATAGACGTATACTCTCCCAACATATCAGAAAAGATGTCAAATTAAGAAGCTTCCATGTGTCTTAACTGTTACTCTGACAACTACCTTAAACATTAAAGCCAATGATAAATATGGGAAAGAAAACTCCATAAGATCTCTCTAACATTTCACTCACATACTTTCTATATAAAGTTACCCAACTAACTTAGGCATCAAAGTGTCCGCACTGGATTAGCTCCAGTACCAATCATTTCATTCCCTTTTGCAGGATTTTCCTTAATCTCAAAATTCACCAACAACACCTGGTATATTAGACCATTCAAAGTGCTAGATAGAGTTGGAAATCTAGCCTACTAGCTAGTACTACCCCCAAATTTGTTTAGAGTACACGATGCCTTTTACGTGTAGGTCCTTCATAAGCACATTCCAAACCTAAATAGACTAGTGGAATTGAAACTAATCTAGCTAAAAGTGAACCTCACCTATGCTTAGAACCTTGTTCAAATCTTATGTGAAAAGACCTAGAAATTAAGGACTAAGGAGAATAAGTATGCCAAGGTAGTATGGAGAAACCACGAGAAGGAGGAAGAACTAACCTAAGAAGCTAAAGAAGAGATGAAATATAAGTACCTAGAGTTGTTTGAAACACCTGGAACACTTTTAAGGCTTTGAAAATAGAACTTTTTCTAAGGCAAGGAAGACGTAAACTGTACGAGTTATAAGCTTAATTAGATGTCCATCAAGAGAGAGTCAATAGATAATCCCTAGAACCTAATAGAAATATAAAGATAAAAACTGTAAACAAGACTACCAAAACCTAATTGATAAGTCAAAAACCTTAAACAAGAAGATTGAAAACCTTAAGATAAGTTTGACCTTAAAACCCTAATTATATACATAAAACCCTAAAAACCTTAATACATGAGAAACACTAAAATGACTTTAAGACCCTAACAAACTCCTTAAAACCCTAAAGTAATGAGAAAAACTTAATCGTATAGTGAAAATCACTCATTAAGTATAAATAAGTACTTTAATCACTTAAAACCTTAAGAAAAAATGTATACATGAACCTATAACTATAAATGAACTCAAAACCGTATGGAAACCTTCAAGTACGTATGGGACATCTAAATTAATTAAGTCAAATTAATAAAATGTAATAAATTCCTTTAATCATACTTAATAGTTAGACCCACTTGGGATTAATTACCCTAATTACACCTTAATCCTTAACCATTGATTAACAAAAAGATAAACACAATTAAGGACAAAAGACAAAAGGATTAGTTAGTAGGTTAAAAGACAACTATCCTTTAGGAGATAAGATTATACCTTAAATGACAAAAAACATGAAAGGTATTATGGTGCATGTGGGCACTATGTACCATGTACCCAAAGGGAATTTACCTTAACCCCCTTTCCCCTCTCTCTTTTATGCTGGTCACCTTTACACATAAGCTCATTCTCTTTTTATTTCACTTTCATTTTATCACTCCCAAAATTTGTCTCAAAAATATCAATCTAAACTCTTACTTTAACACTACTCTCAGCCACTCCCTTATGCCCATTACTGCCAGTCAATCCATTGCTACTACCACACCACCAATCACTCAACCACAAACCCCAACACCTCCCTCACATGCCACCTTATCTTATTGACACATGCACATACAACTCCATTACTCCAAGCTCATGGTACACTTAGTAAAAGGAAAAGTTACATACCCAACTTCAGTGAGTGATTAAATCTAGTTTCTCATGGTTTTTCCTTAAGATTTATGATAGCTTCTTGCACTTTAGGCTCTTACACTTCCATGTACATGTATGTCCTAGAGTTTTAAGGTAGTACAATGTAGAGTAAGTTGTCATCCCCCATAATAGTAGAGTCATAACAGTGCTGCCATGTAGACCAACTCAAGATAGAGGCTAGCTATTAAGTTGCTATCGTAGATCAATTTACACAAGGCGTGTACAACCAAAAGTATTACATCTTAGCTTAGCATGGGATACACCATCACATAGGAATAATTATTCAAAACTAACTTAACCTGCTCATTCATCAAAATAAAACTTTATTTATGTGATAATGGGTTTCCTACATCAAAGTTCAATTGGACATTGGTTATAACTTATATATACAACCTAATATTTACAACTAAACATGAACCATCCTTTTCTTTTGTCATCTTCAAAACGGTAGGACTCCTGACTTAGCATAGGTTCCATGTAAAATCCAATGACTCCGACTAACACTTTCAGTATACATTCTTTCCCTAGTGTTAGGCCTTTCATGATGTTATTAACCTAAGGATAAAACATTTTATTCCCTCAACTACTAAAGCTAAGTGAGAGTAGATAATAAACAATACAATATAGGCAATATCATTACTAAAACATTTCAATCATAACCAGTATGTTTAGCTTCATACATATACTAACCCAACAAGGCAATTATTACTAGCAATGTAGCATGCTATGCTCATGCAAGTAGCATGCATCATTATTAATATCCTATGCCCTTCTGATATCCTCATCTAGTTAGTCAATATACCTAGACATCTAAATACAACATCGAAAACCCTAGGGAAACAAGGAGCTACCTGAGAGTATGACTCCTAACTTTGTTTTACTGAATTGGACTATATACTACAGTCTACCAAATCAGAGAGGGAACAAAGAGCTACTTGAGAGTAGGACTCCCAACTAGTGTACCAAATTAGACTATCGAAATAGTTAAGATGCTTGGGCAATGAGAATCTATATGCTTCCAAAAACTAAGCTCATAAAGCCATGATTTTTCTTAATCAATTAGAAGCCTCATTTTGAAAATTCTAACCTGTAGCTCCCTTTTTATTCCATGCCATGCCATGATGTTCAATGACCATCAAGTATATCATTCCATACAATTAACCTTAAGTTTTGCTCAACTTAGTTTTCTAATTTTAGTTTTCAAACTCACCCTAGCGAAATTATAGTATCTTACTTAGGGTTCACTTAGATAAATACCCAAAAGATTGAGTTAGCAATCACTTAACTTCCCTAGTAAGTACAATTACTCATACACACCACATCAACACCCATCATAGTTAACCAAGATATAGTTACTTTCATTCAAATCACCACATTAGCATCTACCATAGTATCATGTCAATTTAATCAAGATATGGCCATATTTAATCAACACAATATCAGACAGCATACAATGTTATGAGTAGCAACATATTTACTCCAAGTATAGGTTAGATTCACTTACTTGGCCTTAATAGTAGTACAAAATCTTAAACTTTATGGTATAGTCCTTCCTTACTTATCACACCTAAGAAAATATAAACACAGTCTCCAAATCAACTATGGGCTAAACCCAAACTCTTATAATCTTTCATTACCACGTTTTTAAACTTCATTTGATTGTATCTTATTCATTCCTTATCTAATATCGATAAACTTTATATCATCATGACCATTATTTTGAGTGTTATTAATATATCTTAAGAAATAAGACTAATCATTGTGATTACAAGCTTAAAAATACCCTTTCTTACTATTGACTTAACCATATGTTACTGTAACTCCATAATTAACCTGAATAAGCTTTAGTCTTAAACTACAAACCCTAAAAGTCACACTTTCCAAACTTGACCATTATCTATTTTATACTAAAAGATACTATCCTTGCACTATCTTATCAATTATCATAATAGTATTATTTACTATTTTACATATTAGTTCAATATATAAGCTTATTTAGAAAAATATGTAATAAATAGTATATGAGATAAAAACTAAGTGTTCCAAATATCCTTATAAACAGTAGAAGTCAAAACATGTAAGGCTCATTCCTTAATTTCATCAAAAACTAATTATTTTAACAAATCAACAAAAACTAATAGTTTTATCCAAAATAATTATAAAAAAAACTAAACATAGTTAATTTCTAAAATTATTGTTACCACAATTAAATATATATATATATATATATAAGCCCTACAATTAGCTATTTAGCGTTCGATCTATAAATTGTCCAATCAAGCTAAAATTTTATGACAAAGCTACGAATATTAATAAAAGTGATTTCATGAGTTTAGATTTAGGAAAAATAAATAATAAAATAATTAATTATTATAATATTGAATTATATATATATCACTTGTTATTTATCACAAACGTATAAAACGAGTTTCAATAATTAACAAATCGATAGAAATAAATTATATGCATCCTAAAAATCCTAAAATACCATAAATAATATTTAAGAGTATTTATTTATACCATATATATATTTATGTATAGATAAAAATACATGAAATTATTTAAAAAGCCTAAAATATATCAAAATGATGCTAAATAATTAAAGCAAATTCATAAGTAATTAAATAAAGATTAAAAAAATGAAAAAGCATGCAATTGTCCAAAACATAGGCATGGCTAGCTAGAAATGGAAGATGGAAATTCAACAAATAGGATTAAGCCATTTAGAAAGTGAAAAAGGAAAAGAGAATGGACACATAGCAAGTGGAAAATGCAAGAATACCCTTGAACACTTCTATAAATTCATGAAACCCTTATTAAAACTCATTTGGTCAGCTAGAAACTAGAAAAAATTATAGAGAGCTTAAGAAGAGAGGAGTGTTTTTTTTTAAAAATAAAATAATAATAATAGTGTGCATTCAGGGCTTATAAAGAGAAGCCATACCCGACAATAACCTAAAGAAGGACTGCCACCACCACCTGATAGGAAATCTACCACCAGGGGCTGTCGAAACTAGTAGAGCCACCACTAGTGGTTAGCAGCTTATCAATTAGTGAGTTCCGATTTCCCTACCGAATTTGTTTAATTTAGTGAAAATATAAAATATACATGAAAAATTATGAAATTTGGTTTCCCTTAGTATTTTTGCATCTAAAATTAGAATATCAAACCACATTTTTAAAATTGTAAGTGCTTATATAAGTTCCTCAAGAATAAGCCAGATTACAACAAATTTTAAATAATTTTTTGATAAACTATATGTTTAGTATTTATTAAAATTATTTATTTTGAATATGTCATATTTTTTCATATGAAATAAATAATAGGTTTTTAATTAAATTCCCTAATGAATCTAACTTGTAATGAATTCCAAATCTTATTTATGATTTTGGGAATATTTATTTTGAATCCTATAATTTTATTTAGTCGTTTACTTAATTTAAGCTAATTTTTTGCAAAATTGGACCTAAAATCGATATACTAAAAAAAATATATATTAATCTATCTTAGTACTTTTCATGATTATAATATAACAATCATAATTTTACTAAGTATAATATATTTTCTCTTTATTTAATGGAGTTTAGATACTAATTGTGTTATATTTACCTAGCGTCTATGCATAATATGTAATAAATATGTAGGTAAAAGGGTATATTTAAGTTAAATTTGTAATTTAGGGTTAATTAGGTATAAATTATAATTTAAAATATAATTATATGCCTTAATATGTTATTGGTAGTGAAAGATAATATATGTATTGTTAAAAGTGTTAAATAGGTGATATAAGTATATAATACGTAGTAATACATAATATGTGTATATAGGAATTAAATGAATGGAAAATATTAGATAAAAATTTATGGTATTGTAATAATAGGAATATGATATAAAGCTGATTTGAAATAGAAGCTTATAAAAAAATATGAAAAATGCAAGCTATTCTCACATTGGAACAAGTTTGGCAATCAAATTAGGAATATAGTGTACCGTACTAGTTAAAATACTAGTTAGGAGCTAAAATGAAGATTTAGAATACCTAAATATAGTTAGATAGATTTCATATATTACTCTAAGAGGAATTCTTATATTTTACAAATAAAAACAGTAATAAAAAGCTAAAACAAAACTTGATTCAAAAACTGATTTAGAAATCGAATCGAGAATTAATTTAGAACTAATTTGATTATAGGAGATAGTGAATTTGAATAATTGAATAAAATTATAATCTTAAACTAAAAACTATTGACTTAAAACTTATATGTATATAAACACATATGTATAAGTGGCTACATTAAAATGTAGATTATTCTTAGATCATAATCTAATTCAAATGCTAAAATCGTAATTAAAATAAGAAGCAAATTCCAAACCTAGTGAAACAAGAGAAGTGATTCTAATAAACCTAAACCTAAATCACTAAACATAACAGGGTTATAAACTAAAGATAATCATAAACTAAATTATAGAATAAAACCTATCTATGGCAGTTACATAGAAACTAAAACAATATTTGTATTATAGGGATTATTGACGATGGCTTATGCAAGTTACATCTTGTGCAAACGAGCAAAAAGTTTAGGTAAGTTGTGATTAATACATTATTGTATTTTGGAGTACTAATTAATAGTACTCAGAGGCTTAAAATTGTACTTGATTGTATTTGTTAGATAATTAACTATATGCATGCTTATTTATGCATGTTTTTTAGTTTGATGATATGATTCTAGTTTACTACTTTGGCTTGTATTTGTGTGATTTGTTTAAAATGATTGAACATCTTAAACCAGATGTAATTAAAAATATAACTTGTAATTCTAAATCAGACTTACATGACAATCCATTAAAGGAAGTGTTTAGGGTTCTCCAATTAAATTTGACCCCTTTAAAAGGGATAGCATTGGTTCGCATAATGGGTCCATTCTCCATCCTTAGTCAAATTAAGGGACATGAGAGGAGGTCACAGTAAAGGTAAAGTCAATGGTTCGAAGGTAGTTGCAAGAGGAGCGATGTCTCGATTGCATAAGCCTATGTTTGGTCATAAGCTATTAATATATATGTTAAACTTCTCAACTTAGATTAGAGCGAGTGTAATTTCTCCGATCTCATAACATCATGTAATGGTATTTGCTTATACATGCATTGCATCTAACTAATTTGGTTGATAACCCTATTTATGCTTGATGTATAGTTTTCAGTCACCATCTCAACTTACTGAGTAGTTGGTTGCTTACATTTCTATAGATGCTATTGTAAGCACTAGCTAAGAAGCAGTCCTATAACTATCATGAAACTAGCAACTGCTAGATCTTTGAGAGTAATGATATAAAATTAAGAATTAATTACATTCTCAAGTATTTTCAAGTTTGGATTTTATCATTAAAGCTTTTAGTATCACTTTATGTATTACTTAAGTAGATTAGTATTAAGTTACTAAATCTTATAAGCATACTCAAGTTAGTTCAGTGCAAATATGAAGTTTTCATAATTTCATTGGTAAATAACATGTTTAATTTATAAACTATTTTCTTTAAAGCGAGATACTTATGAATGCCTTGAATAAATTATTGTGCCCCGAAGTCATAGAGTTGCAATAGTCTTGCCGTATAAATCAACCTTTAATAGGAACTGACCTCAGTGCCTATCATAGATACTATCTACATAAGGCATCAACATCTCATCCCTTTAAAGTAAATAGTTCCTTTAAAAATTTAACTAAAATTTACAGTAATAATTAAAAACTTTACGTCAATATATATAATTACATGTACTTTACTATAGAATTTCCAAGTAATTCTACATCATAACATTACAATAAACTAAATTACATGTCATATATCAATTCTTCATCCTAAAGATACTAGCAAGACCTTAAACAAAACTTAGTCATTAGGCTAATGGATCCTCACTCCCCATAACATCAAAAGAAATCTAACATTTGGGTAATTATATCGTAGCATCGCAAATCAGAAGTCAGGACCTGCAAAAGAATCTATGTGAGTATGAGCAACTATAGTTCAGTAAGTTGAATTGGAGACTCATTAATATATACAAGAAAAATTAGGGTAATCAAGCAATTATTCTCATGAAATGCCACAAATAAGTGCCATTACATGACATGGTCCGATCGGTTGTGAAATTTGAGTAATTTCACCTACTCTAATCTGAGTTAAAGAGTTTTCATGTTATGCAACAGCTTACAACAAAACCTAGGTTTGTGCAATAGAGATATTGCTCCTCCTAAGATTATCCTTTGAACCAATGCCCTTATCCTTATTTCGACGTCCTCTCTTGTTATATTGTTCAGCCAAGAATAGGGAAAAGATCAATTTACTATCCAGCGCTATCATTTTCAAAGACATCGGTGTTTGCTTGGAGAATCCTAATGATCCCCTAAAGGGTTATAATGCATAAAAATTTAGATTATTAGGGTCAATTAGGATTAGGTTCAATTTAGGGTGTTTAGATAATTTCGTACCTATCCAATCATAGCAGTCATCAATCACAATACAAATTCCAACATGAAGTCAAATACGTAAGCTTATGTATAAAACTACTTGCAATCACAATTATACACAATCCTAAGTCTTCAAGTACTCTAAAATACTACTCCAAATATGGTGAAGTAATAAACCCAACTTACTTGAAATTCTTAATTACTCACTTAATCAGTTGTAGGTTAACTTGTCTTCGTGTATCCTATAATATAAATACACCTTTTGGTACTTATACTTCGATGATATATATTCTAGGTTATGATTTAATTAAATTCTTCTTACATTCAATTATTTACTATCGATAAATTTTACGTTAGTTTAGTTAGATTTCGATTTAGGCTTTAATTAGGTTTCAACTATGAGTAATCCTAAAATACGATCCGAATCACATCAAGCTTAAGTATCCTAAAATCATACTGAGTCTTAATTTAGTATTCTAACTCACTCGATATACTTTAATCCTAATTAGTTTATCGGATTTACTTTCGATGTAAGAAAATTTTACATTTTTTGTATAATTACCTAAAATCAATTTTTGTACCAGATTTATTATGTATTGATATTATTATTATATTATCCAATTTAACCTAGTATTTCATATTTATTGAAATTCCAATTTCACATATTACCAATTTACTCACATTTACAACATATTTCCCATAGTAATTGCAATTAATACTCCAAATGCTAGGATTTTGTTACCTCATAAGAATTTAACATCCTTAAACATCTAATTACCTTATAAATCAGTAATTAGTCATTTGATTACTTAATCAATTCAAAATTACTCATTTTTCCCATCATTTTAGGACTAAAAAATTACTTAAAATTTTGGAAAATTAATTTTAGAAAAATGGCTTGATAATACTATTTATATCACTTAAGTATTCTATAGAAAAATTTTGAGCTTCAAACTATACTCCTAATTCTATTTATTTCTAATTCTAAACATGTTTGATTTTGTTTAATTTCTTAAGAACCTTATATTTACAGACGTGATTAAACTTAATCATTATTTTTTCCTAAATCTACATACAATAAAACATTGTAATAACAAATTTCGTAATCTTTTGGGTAGAAGTAATAATTTTAAGATATTTTCCAAAATTAGATGAGAATTGGGACTCACTTGGTTTTTGAGCTTTTAGCCACCAATACTGGTTTAGGGTGTGTTGGCCTATCTAGGCGTTCGTGGTGGAGGTTCGATCCTAAGTGGTGGTGATGTGTGGGCTTGGCTCACTTGCTCTAATTGCATAGATTTGAGAAAAATTTTCTAAAACCCTAATTTCTTTTAATTTTCGGTGCTCTCTAATATTCCTAATCTTCTAACTGTCCAAATGGTTTTCTGATTTTTTTTTTCTTTGATATTTATCGGGCTATAAAGCAATTGTTGTGCATTAATTAAATAAGACTAGCTTATCCTCTTCCATTTTCTTACCTTTTTTGTTGCTTCAATTTAATTGGTCAAATTTTCTCTTCTTTCCCCTTAGCTACCATGACATGATTTGGATCATTCCGTATCTCCTTGATTTTTTTTTATAATTTTCTTTAATTATTAGCAATTTTCTAGTAAATTTTGAGTAATTTAGATAATTTCGCGTATTTCTATCTATACGTAAGTATATGTGAAATATAAGTAAATACTCCTAAATATTATTTAGATCATTCTATAATTTTTAGTCTACATATAATTTATTTCTAACAATTCATTAGTTATTGGAATGCATTTTATACATTTCCGATAAATAACGAATAATATACTTAAAATTTAAAAATTTTAGATTCTCTTATTTTATTACTTATTTTCTTAAATTCGAACTTACGCGATCACTTTTACTAATATTTCTAACTTTAATTTATAATTTAGGTTTGATCAGATCATTTAGCCGATCACCTTAGACCTTATGTACTAAGCTTGATCCTATAGTTATAAAGCTTACATTTCCACCCCCCTTAAAATTTCTGTATATCTAAATTACACTTAAATAGCCAAAAGCATTAATCACATACTGTTACTAACTTGGAAGTTAGAAAAGCTATGGATACCGCTTCATCATCACTGCTTTTGGCTCTTAAGTAATCTCCAAGTTAAGACCTTTATTCCATTGGACCTTCACGTACTCCATATCTTGATTTCATAGCTTCTGAACCTAATTATCTAGTAATTTTATAGGTTACCTCACAAATTGAAAATTCCTTGTTAGCTCTACTAGCTTTATTTCTACTATTAAATTCGGGTTCTTAACAAACTTCCTTAGTATAGAAACATGGAATATATTATGACAACCCGATAAACATAGAAGTGATGCTACTCTATAAGATATATTACCAACCTTCTCCAATACTTCAAATGGACCAATATATCATGGACTCGGTTTTCCCTTTGAGCCAAATCATAAAAGTCCTTTAAATGGGCTTATCTTAACATAAACATGATCACCAACTTTAAACTTCAATGGCCTTCTTTTCAAATCTGCCTAACTCTTATAACGGTCTTGGGCTTCCTTCATTCATTGCCGAACAATCTTAATTTTCTCACTTGTCTAATTGATCATGTCTGGTCTAATCATGGGATATTCTTCGTGATCCCCATACAATGGCAATCTATATTTCCTCCCATATAATGCTTCATAAGGTGTCATCTGTATGGTCGAATGATAACTATTATTGTAGGAAAATTCTATCAATAGCAAATTTTTATCCTAATCACCTCCAAAATCCAACACACAAGCCTACAACATATCTTCTAGGGTTTGAATTGTTCACTTAGACTACCTATCCGTTTAGGGGTAGTAAGCTATACTAAATTACAACTTTGTATTGAAAGCACTATGTAAACTCCCAAAATTTGGATACAAGCCGATTATCTCTATTAGAAACAATACTTTTTACTACACCATGTCACCTTACTATCTCCCGAACATACAACCTAATGAATTTTTCCATCGAATCATCAGTTCAATAGAGTAAGAAAGGTACACTCTTTGTTAATCTATCTACGACTACCCAGATGGAAACGTATCCAGCTTGGGTCCTTAGTAATGCTACTATAGAATCCATAGTAATATGGTTACATTTCCATCTTTGTACTTCTAAAAGTTGCAATGGTCTACCTAGTCTTTGGTGTTCTACTTTAACTTGTTGGCACCTAATGCATTCTAATACATAGTATGCTACATATCTCTTCATTCCATTCCACTAAAACATGAGCTTCAAATCTTAGTACATTTTATATCCTCTTAAGTACATAGTATAACCTGTAATGTGTGCTTCATCCATAATTTCCTTCCTTATGTTGGGATCTTATGGCACACATATCCTTCCTCAAAACTTTAATATACCTCTTCCATCTACTTTAAAATCAAAGTCATTTCTATTACTTAATATCTCTTTTATCTCCATCAAAGCCTTACCCTCCTCTTGCTTCTGCTTTATTCTCTCCAGCAAAGTAGGCTGTAGTCCCAAATTTATCAACTAACTATTAGATTCACACCAGGCAAACCCAATTCACAAATTTTGAAATTCATGCACCAATTTACGTTAGGGTGTTAACAGTAATGCAACTTGTTCATAATTCTTTCAACTCAATGCATCTACCACCAAATTAGCCTTTTTAGGGTGGTAATTTATATTCAAATCATAATCTTTGATCAATTCTAACTGTCTCCTCTACCTTAAATCCAACTCCTTCTAAGTAAAGAAATAATTCAAACTCTTATGATTGGTATACATCTTGTACCATTACCCATATAGATAATGTCTCCAAATCTTTAAAGTAAACACTATGACTGCTAACTTTAAGTCATGAGTTGGATAATTCCTCCTATGTGGCTGCAATTGTCTTAATGCATATGCAACAAATTTTCTGACCTGCATCAATAAACAACCCAATCCATTCCCAAAAGCATCACTATACATACTATAAGGCTTATCTAGATCAAATAATATTAATATTGGTGTTGTAACCAGTTGTTTCTTCAACTTTTGAAAACTCAATTCACAATCCTCAATCCATTCAAATTTTACATCTTTTTAGGTCAATTGAGTCAATGGCTTGGTGATTTTGGAAAAATCTTTTATGAATTGTTAATAGTATCCAGCCATACCTAGAAAACTCCTCATCTCTATAACAGTAGTTGGTTACCTCCAATCTATTACTGCGTTCACCTTATCAAGGTATACAAAGATTCCTTCACCAGATACAATGTTACCTAAAAAAGAAATTCTATCCAACCAAAAATCACATTTACTTGACTTAGCATACAATTTATTCTCTCTCAACTTTTGTAATGCTAATCGTAAATGCTCTATATGCTCTTTCTTAGTTTTTGAATAAATCAAAATATCATTAATAAACACCATAACAAACTTATCTAAATATGATTAATATATGCGGTTCATCAGGTCCATGAATACAGCCAAGGCATTTGTTAAACCAAATGGCATCACTAAAAATTCATAATGACCATATTGGGTTCTAAATGCAGTCTTATGCACATCCTCCGGCTTAACTGATAATTGATGATATCTTAATTTCAAGTCAACTCTAGCAAAGATAGTTGCACCTTGTAGTTGATCAAATAAATCATCAATGCAAGGTAATTGATACTTATTCTTAATGGTAACCTTATTTAACTCCTAATAATCTATACACAATCTCAAAGTACCATCCTTTTTCTTCACAAACAATACTGAAAGCTCCCCATGGTGAAACACTTGGATGAATAAATCTTTTATCCAATAGCTCTTGAAGTTGTTTTTTTAGTTCTTGGAGTTCCATGGGTGACATCCGATATGGAGCTTTAGAAATAAGCTCAATTTTAAGAACTGACTTTACAGTGAAATCCAACTCTCAATGTTAGGCTAAACTAGGTAAATCCTTCGAAAATACATCTAAAAATTCACACTCTACCCATATGTCCGCTACATTAGGTGCCTATTTCTTTACATCCATAGCAAACACTCAGCAGAATTTCCAATCATTCTCCTTTAACTTTGTCTCATATAGTTCATCACATATCTCCATCATAGATAAATTAAACTTACTTCCACCAATGTTTACTTGAAATACCATTTCTCCATCATTATGAGTGATAATTTTACTCCTACACTCCACAATCGCTTTATTCTTAGATAACCAATCTATTCCTACTATTACATCATAACCTTGTAAAGGTAATATTACAAGACTTATAGGGTACTCATTTTCCTAAATCTTAATTAACTACTACTTCTCGAGTTGTTAACTTCTCCCTAGTCGGAGTTCTAACTTTATAAGTTGTTTTAACAATAAGCATACTAATCTCTTGTTCATTTACAAATTTCTGACTTGCAAAGGAATGAGATGCATTTATATCAAATAACACAAAAGCAAATTGTCCATTTATTAGCAAATGTCTTGGAATGTACTAATACTATGATTACTAACTAAACTAATATTCATAAATCTTAAAATGCAACCACTTCAATTCAATTCACACTTAATCAAAATAGATAGTCTAAGTACATAAATGTCACAAGTCCTTCATCATTCCTCTTCAACTCCCATAATCTTGTTAACATTGTTGTGGTAGTACTCCTTGATCCAATATGAGAAACCTTTATCCTCTTTGGCTCCCATCAATTCCAAAGCAAAGATATGAGCAGGTGCAGTTATGTTATCAAAACCTTTTGTCTACTTAGCTCTTTGTCCAAACTGTAGACAATATTTGGAGAAATGTCCCTTTCTACCACATTTGTTATACTTCACAAATTTCATCCTATGACATGTCTTCAACATATGGTTCGAGTCTTCACATATAAAACATTTTCACTTGAGCTAAGCACAATTTCTCAAAAAATCATTTGCACCACACTTCTACCACTTAACATTACCGTCCTTATCATAAAAACTTAAACTAGGTACTGACTGTGTTAGGCTACTAGCCAGAGTCACTGGTTTCCTTCTCTTCTGTCCAAAACTGCTAGTAGCACCAAGATATGATCTCTTAAATGAAGGACCAGGTTGATAACTTTTATTGATCTTTTGACTCTACATTGCTTACCACCTTACATGGTTATCTTCTAATTGCCTCGCCTTATCTACCACTTCATTGTAAGTGGTGAAACCATAATCTAACAGCTTGCAACATTTTGTAGGGTCAAATATAGTAAGAAACAAATCATTCTTTAACTCAACATTATCTCGGTATGAGCTAGGTACATATTATAACATTCTATTAAACTTAGTTTCATATTGAGTTACACTCATACCTCCTTTCTTCAACTCAAACAAATCTTGTACCATCCTATTTTGGACACTATGAGGAAAATACTCCTTAAATTCCTTCTCAAACTTTTGCCAATCATTATTATTCCCTAATTGGCTTGCTTTCGAGTCTCACCATACTTTAGCAGCTAACTTTAACATAAAAGTTCCATAAGATAACTTTTGAGATTCAGAGACTCTAAAAGCCTCAAAACTTCATTCAATTTAGGTTATCCAATCATCAGGTACATCTAATGTACCCATCTCCCCTTCAAAATAACATTTGGCCTTTATAAACTCAGGAAGTTTATTTACCTCTTGAGGTTGCTCCGTTCTTTGTTCAGCCTCTTAGGGTCTCCTGTTTCCTACATTATTACTAATCATAAGATGTTGAATCAATATTCTTTGCTGCCTCATCATTATATGCATATTGGCAAATATTTATCCAATAGGTATATTCTCTTGTGGAGGTAATAGGGGTAAATCTTGTCTATTTTATTCTTTCGGAGGTGATAGTGCTCATGGTAGAGGGTTTTGATTTACTTCAATTCCTCTATGACAACTCCCTTGTCCAGCTTTAACCATATTCGCTTAATAATTATAACTTGTAATCCTCCATTCATATCTATTTATGAGTTATCCCATTCCTTTGTTTTAGAGACTTTTCAAAAATTAATGAATTCTTGCAATATTTGCTCATATAAAATAGCAATAACAGTATCATTGTAATCAAAATACATAGTAGGTCAAACTTCTACTATTAACTTCATTAATCCTTTACATCATTACAACTTATTACAACTTCAGAAACAAAATGATAGAACTCGATAACTTTTGAATACATACATAATATTTGCAACTCGATTACATCATCGCTTACATAATGTAACACAGACTCAATCTTTATAACTGTAAAATTCAAAAGATTACATCAATTGGTTACATCATACCTGATTACAACATATATCTAGCTTGATCCAAAAGCTACAAAATAGATCAAAAGATCCTAAAATATATCAGTTTTCATCAAAATTGCTACTGGGTCATATCTAAAGATCTAACTAACCAGGACAAATCAGTTACCTAATCTAACTAATCCTCATCTGAACAGTCTGTGGTAGCTACCTCATCAAAAGGATCATGACCCATATGACCTCTGGTATGCCTAGGAGCTTAGTTATCACTAGAACTTACTAAGATAGATTAGAACTGAAATGGGTCCTTCGAGATATTGAAGAATATTAAAGGGAAATGGTTTATAACCAAATAAGTATAGCTAATGTAAAGCCACTTGGGGGATGTGACTCACCAACAGCACAACATGACTTGACACCATACTTGATATGATGCATAAGTTGATGCTAAGGTTCACCCGTCATTAATCTTAACCTACTCAACAAAATTAGATAAGAGTGTATGAATATAGACTTAGAGAGGGTTGTCTCATAAGAATAGCATATTCAGTATTAAAATGTAAGTTATTTATGGCTTACAAAAAGAAAACTATTTATAGTAAGTTCCTAGGGCAGCATTACCAATAATGAAATTACAAGAAAGCATATACAAAAAAAAGATTCCTAGTACATACCAAAAAGGGTAAAAAGGAAAAAAGACCAAAAATGAGAAAGTAATACAATATCAGACGAGGTAGACAAATGGTAGTGCAATATTGGTCCCATACAAATATTCTATAAGTACAATAGGTGAGAGAGGTCAAAATATTGTGGCAATAAAGGAGTGGAGATGAGAGAGATAGTGGAATGCTAAGAGAAAACTACTTGGCCATTTAAGTGAGTCTCTTATCACTTGGTAGGAATTTCTTGAGGAAGGTTGGTCTAATTAATTTGTATAGGGTCTTTAGTATGAGAATGGTCAACATCATCACTACCGAGTGTACAAATCAATGTATGACAATTGGGGGAGCTCAAGCAGTTCAACTACATTCTTTTGGTGTAAACTTTCTCGTCATTAGTAGGTTACCAAGGGATAATTTGTTAGGTGAAGGATTAGAGTCCTCAGAGCTGTACGTGCATAATGGGATCGTTGGTCGGCAGTTCATCAACCTCCTAACAAGCGATCATCATGTTCACTGACTGACTCAAAACTAATAGGCACTATCTCTAGAGTCTCAAGAATCACAATCACCTCCTACACATCATCATCATCCGACTTAACCACATTACCAGCCCCTACACCAGCTTTCCCAATGTCTGCTATCACTTGTATAACCAAAGCATGAATGCCTACACTCAATTCATCTTCATTCTCTATCTCTTACTCCTCTTCATGGTCTTCTTCTGGATCTTCTCCCTCAGCGTGATCCTCCTAAGGATCCTCCTTAATATGAAATTCATTCTCTTAAGGTTCAATTAGATGTGGGTTTTCTAGTAGTAGTTCTTACATCTCAAGCTCCAGTTCAATGTCAGGTTCTAATGGTATCTCTATACCTTCCTTAGTTGGTTTTAGATAATCCTTAGTGGGTACTATTTGGGAATGTATGGGATGTCAATAGAGATATGAGTAATACTAGCTGAGTATGGTCTCCTATCCTCTAACTTAGTAGGAAAATATCGCAAAGGTATCATCAAGGTTATAATCCTCTCTCTCTCTCTAACCATTTCTACTCAAAAGCTGCTATAGTAGTATATCTATCAAATTGGGGCCCTAAACTCATCTCCATCCATGCCCATTCATCCTTCTAGCTATAGCACATCTTATCATGAAATTTATCAATAATCTCATTGATCGTCTTAAATATATTCCAATTAGCTAGTTCCATCATTAACCAATGTAACTTAACCCTATAGTTGATTGGGGACTCCTCTTCATTCCAACTAAACTGTATTCAACTAAGTATTAGCTCTCCCCTTTAATTACAATTAAAATCAATTAACATTTACTACACTAAACATCATGCATACTTTTGTCTTAGTACACTTAATACAATCTTTTATCGCTCACTTAATATTACTAACTCTCAAAATTCCTATTATATCTATTTCTTTTAAATTATGATGCTTCAAAGTGAGTTCACAAGAACTATGCTCTAATACAAACCAAGAACTATTATGCCCTGAAGTCCTAGAGTTGTAATAGTCCTACCGTGTAAGTTAACCTTTAATAGGAACTAATCTCATAGTGTCTATCATAATTACGATCTACATAAGGCGTCAATGTTTCCTCGCTTTAAAGTAAATAGTTCCTTTAAAAATTTAATTAAAATTTACAATAACAATTAAAAACTTTATGTCAATATATATAATTACATGTACTTTACTGTAGAATTTCCAAGTAATTCTACATCATAACATTACAATCAACTAAATTACATGTCATATATCAATTTTTCATCCTAAAGATACTAGCAAGACCTTAAACAAAACTTAGTCATTAGGCTAATGGATCCTCACTCCCTATAACATCAAAAGAAATCTAACATCTAGGTAATTATATTGCGGCATCGCAAATTAAAAGTCAAGACCTGCAAAAGAATCTATGTAGGTATGAGCAACTATAGGTCAATAAGTTGAATTGAAAACTCATGAATGTCTATAAGCAAAATCAAGGTTATCAAACAATTATTCTCATGAAATGCAAGAAACAAGTACCAACACGTAATATAGTCCGATCTGTTGTGAATTCAAAGTAATTTCACCTACTCTAATCTAGGTTGAAGAGTTTTTATGGTATGCAACAATTCACAACTAAACCCAGGTTTATGCAATAAAGACATTGCTCCTCCTAAGACTATCCTTTGAACTAATGCCCCTATCCTCATCGCAATCTCCTCTCTTGTCACTTTATTCGACTAAGGATGAGGAAAAGACTAATTTGCTATCCAATGCTATCTTTTTTGACAGTATCGATATTTAGTTGGAGAATTCTAATGATCTGCTAAAAGGTTGCAATGTATGACAATTTAGGATACTAGGGTCGATTAGGATTAGGTTCAATTTAAGGTATTTAAACAATTTCATACCAATCTAGTCATAACAGTCATCAATCAAAACACAGATTCCAGTATGAAGTCAGATACACAAGCTAATGCATAAAACTACTTACAATCACAATCGTACATAATCTTAAGTCTTTGAGTACTGTAAAACACTACACCAAATATGATGAAGTAATAAACCTAGCTTACTTGAAATCCTTAATCGTATACTTAATCGGTTGCAAGTTGACTTGCTTCTATGTATTCTATAAAATAAATGCACTTTTTATTACTTATACTTCGACGATAGATATTCTAGGTTATGATTTAATTAAATTCTTCTTATATACCTATTATTTATTAACGATAAATTCTACGTTAGTTCAAGGCTTGTTTTCCAAATCATATTTCAATTTAGGCTTTAATTAGGTTTTAAATATGAGTAATCCTAAAATACGATCCGAAACCTAATGTGATAGTAATCACATCAGGCTTAAGTATCCTAATATCATACTAAGTCTTAATTCAATATTCTAACTCACTCAGTATACTCTAATCTTAATTAGTATGCTGAATTTACTTTCGATGTGACAAAATATTACATTTTTTGTATAATTACCTAAAATCAATTTTTGTACTAGATTTATTATGTACTGATATTATTATTATATTATCCAATTTCACCTAGTATTTCATATTTATTGAAATTCTAATTTCACATATTACCAATTTACTCACATTTACCACATAATTCCCATAGTAATTGCAATTAATACTCCAAATGCTAGAATTTTATTACCCCATAAGAATTTAACATCCTTAAACATGTAATTACCTTATAAATCAATAATTAGTCATTTCATTACTTAATTAATTCAAAATTACTCATTTTTCCCATTATTTTAGGGCTAAAAAATTACTTAAAATTTTGTAAAATTAAATTTAAAAAAATGGCTTCATGATATTGTTCTATATCACTTAAGTATTCTATAGAAAAATTTTGAGCTCCAAACTATATTTATACTATTTTTTTCTAATTCTAAACATACTTGATTTTGTTTAATTTTTTATAGACCCTATATTTACAGACATGATTAAAATTAATCACTATTTTTGTTCCAAATCTACATACAATAAAATATCATAATAATAAATTTCATAATTTTTTGGGCAAAATTAATAATTTTAAGATATTTTCCAAAATTGGATGAGATTTGGGACTCACTTGGTTTTTGAGCTTTTGGTGCCAACACCAGTTCAAGGTATGTCAACCTATCCAGGCAGTCAATTTGGAGTGGGGTGGTGGTGATGGCTCAGTCTTAGGTGGTGGTGATGTTTGGGTTCTGCTTACTTGCCCTGATTGTACATATTGGAGAATTTTTTTTCTAAACCCTAATATCTTTCAATTTTTGGTGCTCTCTAATTTTCCTAATCTTCTAACTGTCCAAATGGTTTTTTGATTTTTTTTTCGCTATTTATAGGGCTATAAAGTAATTGTTGTGGATTAATTAGATAAGACTATCTTATCCTCTTCCATTTTCTTGCCCTTTTTATTGCTTCAATTTAATTGGTTAAATTTTCTCCTTTCCCCCCTAATTGCCATAACATGATTTGGATCATTGCCTCTCTCCATGAATTTTTTATGATTTTTTATAAATTTATTTAATTATTTAGCAAATTTCAGGTAATTTAGGTAATTTCTTATATTTCTACCTTTACATAAATACATGTAAAGTATAAGTAAATACTCCCAAATATTATTTAGATCATTTTATTATTTTTAGTATATATATAATTTATTTCTAATGATTCGTTGGTTATTAGAATGCATTTTATGCATTTCCGATAAATAACGAGTAATATACTTAAAATTTGAAAATTTTATATTTTCTTATTTTATTACTTATTTTCTTAACTATAATTTATAATTTAGATTTGGTTGGATCATTTAGTCGATCGTCTTAAACCTTATGTACTAAGCCTAATCCTATAGTTATAAAGTTTACATTTAGAGCTTACATAAATTAGGTCTAAAATAGTGACTATATGGTCAACTTTTAGCTTAGAATTGTTTATATGGTGAGACTGTTACGACTCTACTGCTTCGAGACGTAACAATATGTATTAGGTGTATTATATACAAAAATTAAGCTTAAAACAATATCATCTAATATTTATAAAAATTAATTCAATTTTCACCCAAACATGGTATTTTCTTAGGGACCTTATATTTCTACTAACTATTTAATTAAAATAAAATTACTATATTAATATATATATATATATATAAAATAACCCCATAAAACATTTTTCTAGGTTTTTCTGATTTGGTATTTTTAGAAAATAAAACAACCTATGGGCAAAAAATTAGTTTGCCTAAATTGGCTACTACACCATATCTGAAAAGCTTCTTCAGCCAGCCTTTAATAAACCCCTAAGCCACTTTAGGTTTGGTTATGGATAGCGTATTAAACTTTCCTAGACTTGATTTGCCCTTATTTTTTATTCTATTTTTATTTTAATTTCTTCTAATTTTTCTAAATTGTGTACTTGTATTTTTAAAGTCCTAAAATATTGTAAATAAGGGTTTGGGTCCTATTTGTATGTTTTCAAGTTTATTTGATTTAATTAAAATTAGACATGTATATGCTACATATTATTTTTCAATTTTCCTAAGTGTTGACTAAGCACTACGTGTCATCTTCTTGTTAATTAGGTGTTCACTCATCACTCTAAGTGATTCCTAAGTTGCCGCATCATTTGGTGACTCACCAAATTATTTTCTAGAATGTTTTCTATTAATTTTACCTTATTTTGACAATTTTTTATTATTATATGTATATATTTAATACATAAATGCATATCACATGTTTATTATATATAATTTGATTTCATTTATTATTTTATAAGTAAAATAACTTATCTTTAATATCACGCTATATCTAAAAGCTCGAATTTCACGTTATCGGCTATTGATGAATTGATGTTTTTATCAAATTAATCTTTTTATATAGCTTATTTTGAGAAATTAACTTTACTAAACCACTTGTCTAATTTTTCTAGCCTTATTGTGAAGTTTAAACGAAAATGGATAATGTTGTCTAATGCCTTAAATTTAAGGATTCGGATCCTAGGGTTATCGCATTAGCTAGAAAACCTAGAGTATTATAAAATGATCAAAAGGGTATGTAAGATAAATCATAATTAGGGTTTTCAAGCAATTAGTTAAAGCAAAGTAACAAATCACATGCCATCCACATAACATTGTCCAGTCCGTTGTAAAGTTAGATAAATTGCGTACCACTTAAATTGGGTTGGGGGGGGGGGAAGGTTTGCATATTAGAGGTGTACTCCAGCCATGACGCTTTCTAAACAAACCTAAGCTTGTATATTGGAGTCATGCTCTTCTTGAGACCTTCTTGAGATCTTAGGATACGTGGCACAATCAAATCTTCATACATGGCAATCTCTGATGTAACAAAAACAAAAAGTAAGAAAAATGCCTCCCTACCTTTCCTAAGTTTCAAACCTAAGATCTCATGCTTAATGTTAATATTATGTCCATATGCTTAACCGTTAAGCCGTTG
The DNA here is from genome assembly GCA_024138005.1 of Lumnitzera racemosa. Taxonomy (NCBI): domain Eukaryota; kingdom Viridiplantae; phylum Streptophyta; class Magnoliopsida; order Myrtales; family Combretaceae; genus Lumnitzera; species Lumnitzera racemosa. The sequence continues at coordinate 37,535,264 of JAMXBC010000012.1, read as the reverse complement.
GTTTGTGCAGTATTCATATGTGCAATAAAATTGTACATATGGACTCGATCAACTTAGGTCATATTTAAATCTAAGTCCAAGTTCAATAGCCCAACTTCTAAACTTAAATTTAATCTAACGAAGTGTTATTTTCTAAAATCTTTTATATATTTATTTATTTTTTTATTATTATTTCCTTTTGTGATTTTTTTCAAAATTTCTTCTTATTATTTTTTTTGTATTTTCTAAATTTCATATTTTTTTTGCTTTTTTCCTATTTTCCTATTTCTTATATTTTTTTAGAATTCCTATTTTTCTAAATTTCCTTATTTATTTTTTTTTGGGCTTTCTTTTAATTTTCTATTTTTTTAACTTTTTTTCTAATTTAAAACCCTATAACCTAACTTGAAAAATAAAATGGGGCAAAAATTAGGTATCTACAGGATTCTTATAAACTTAAAGTCCATTTCAATCATTTTCAAGCATACTTTCTCATAATAGGGTCCATTTTCGACGTTGTAACCTACAATTTTGATAGTGATATAAAAATATCAAAAACCTCATTTTTTTTACCTTAAAAGTTCTAAAATATCAATTTAAGCTTTTCATAATATAATTACAATTTAATAATTATTTGAATCGAATTTTTTTTGTAATTTTCTTATTTTGAGCCTATTTTACTATAATTACTCATTTTTTCTTATTTTTGAGATTTAAGATTTATTAATTCAAATTTTTCTACTTAATTAATTATTTATTATCTTTATTATTTTACAAAAATTACTTAATTATACTTAAATGATGATATTGTAACATATGGGAGTGCCATGTATCACCGTCATGAAATTTTCATATTTTCTATTATTTTCATATTTATTATATTTTACAATATAATTATATATTATTATTTATTACTATATTTTAGTAAATTTTCTAATTTACTTATTTATTATATTTTTCTTAAATTATGGTACACTTATATATATGTTAAATTAATTTATTTGTTAAATTAATGTTATAATATATTATATATAATATTTAAATATACTTGTATTTTCTACATATATGTTACTATTCATATATGTATATATATACGTATAATATACTTATGTATTAAATTATCTTAATCTTAATTATACATTATGTACGGTTATAATACACATGTATTTATACTTTATATGCATATGTAAATATACGATTATATTACATATATGTGCATATATACAAAAATACAAAATACAATTAATAATATACATACATATACATACCTAACATCACGTCTAGCCCTTATACATACATATATATATATATATATATATATAGATAGATAGATAGATAGATAGAAAATTTTTTATATAAAGAAAATACTGAGTATAATTATACATACATATACCTATTATTATATACGTACACATATATATATCATATATTATAAAATACTATGTATACATATACATAATCATGCCCACCTATATATATATATGCATAAAGAAATAACACACATATGTACATAAATACAAAAATACATACTAATACATATATCTCATCTACGTATATTTACATATATATATCATATACTAAAATAAATACTATGTACATACACATATATATACCCATTTACACATACATATTATATTCAAGAAAATACTATGTACATATACATATATATACTTAGTTACGTATATATATACATACAAAAGGAATACATGGTATATATATACTATATACACATACATGTACATATTATATACTATATATAATATACATATATATTTACGCATACATACATAATAATTAATAAAAAAAAAACCCAGTATACATGTACATGTTATAGAATATTTGTACATGTATAAAATAAATAAATGAATAACTTACTTAATTACTTTAGTAAGTAAATTGATTTAACTCCTATTAATTTCTTCTTCTTCTCCTTCTTTTTCTTCTTAGTAATTGCTTTGGTTATTCCCTTTTTTTTCTCAGTTTTGTGTGTATATGTTTTGCTTTGTTTCTTTTTCTTTTTTTTGTTTTCAATTTTGAATGTTTCTAGGACTCCCTAGCGTATAGTATATGGTAGGACAAAACAAGAAAAGAGCAAAAGCAAATTATAAGAACAAATAACCCAAGTCCATAAATTAATTGCGACAATACACCATCATCATTACTTTTGATTTTTCTTTGTAAATACAATACCTGGAGGAACAAAAACAAAATGTGGGTTGCTAGAAGGAACACATGGAGTAAGAGGAAAAATTAGGAAGAAGGAAAAAGAAAGAAAAAGAAAAATAAAATAAATATATGTAATTTTTCCTAAACATAAAAATCATAAAAATAATATTTATAAATTAATTTTGGAATTTTATAAAAATTTATCAATTTAATTGGTACCTGTTATGTTTATAATTTTTTATGAGTTATTTCAACGTTTTCATTAACATTTATATATGATTTAATTGATAATTGCAATCGGCTATGATTATATCACTATTAAGTGATATTTATTTATTTTATAAGCTTAAAGTTATAGTTTTAGGGTTTTAGTTAAGTTTGGGTTCAATTTCGAGTATTTGCACGTACATCGATTTTAGGGTTTCTATATGTAATTTGAGTTTTGAGCAAAATTTTATGGTTTTTATCCTTCATATTATGTTTGAATTTAAAATTTTAATTAGTTTTAAATTTATTGACTCTATTGAGTTAGGTTAATTACCTATAACATTTAAATTGATTAGTTACCTAAAATATGAAATTTACATGGTTTATATCATGGCATTTAAACTGCTTTTCAATTTTATCTACCCGATTTAGGTAGTCATCGACATCACCACTTCTAGAAAAGCTTAGAATACGCATCCTTAATCCTTCGACTTTAAGGGCTCGTACATCACTTTCTTAAACCTCATAGTACCCTCTACTTCATCATTTCCTTCTACCTCTTCCTCAATCTCTTTAAGTACTAGCCTTCGTCTAGTATCCTTACCAATTCCTTCAACTCAAGGTAGTCAAGTTAGGGCATTAACTCGGTTAAACTGACCATTTCCTCACTCTCGTTCTCTAGTAGAGTTATTTTTAGCTCGTTACCTATCTTCTTGGATAATAGTCACTAAACTAGCTGCTAAGTTGACAAGCCTATCCAAGCGATCATCCATTTAATGAGGTGTGAAGCCTCCTTCTTACCCTTAGCTATGTCGAGTACCACTTTCTTGGTTTCCTAGAGTTCCTTAAACATTTTATTCTAACATCAATGGTTACTCTACAAAATTGATGTCTAATAACACCACTTGAAGTTCTTTCTATGAATAATAGCAGCAGATCAATAACCAATACTTCCAATACCGTGACAATTACATAATAAACAAATAGTCAACCACAATTTGTTTTGCATATCGGAAATAGGGAAAAACAGAGCACAAAACACTTTTCAACTACCAAACTCCATTGTTACCAATAGAACTTCTATCATAAGAGAGCAGTAATAAACCACTTAAAGAACACAATAGCAGAATCTAGCTTTAAATGTGGCCTGACTCTAATACTAAGATGACATAGATTCGTGGATGAACATACGAACCTAATATTGCGCACAACCAAAGGAGGTAGGTCTAAACTATGAGATGGTTTAAAAGATAAATGGTAATCAAAGGATAAGCAAGGGTTCCCATGCATCGAAAATGGATATGACACACCAATGCCTTGTACAAGCTTTGGTCACACTTAATATGATGTACAAGTATGGCCGAAAGGCACTCACTGTTAGTCTACACTCAATGGGTTAGATAAGAGCAACTTAAGAGTAAAGGACACTTAGCTCGAGAAAGTGAGAAAGATCAATGTATTCTTAGTATGTTGATGATGCGGCCATTACAATTTGCAAGTATTTATAGTACCTAATTAAGGTAAGTCCTAGGTTATAGAAAATTACAGAAAAAGATTTCTAATAGCTAAGAAAATGGGGAATAATTTATAAGGGTATTAATGTAATCATGCAAAGCAAAGAGAATATCTACTACAAGAAATGATTGTACGGATGTCAAAAAAAGGACAATATGTATGCAGTTTACTCAGTTAATAGCCCTTATGACACTTGGCCGAATAGGGTTGCATCTTGATTACCTCAGGTTGACGTTTAAAGTTCGATAACTTGAGCAGTTAGGATTAGAGTAGGGTTGATTTAGGGGCAGCTTACTTTAAGGTTGGCCTCGGATGATTGGCTCCTAACTATTGTCAGCTTGGCCTTTACACTAGTGAAGGTTGCATCTTGATTCGAAGCTTAGAATGGTATGGTAGAGTAAGTCGGCATATCAATTGGTTACTTTGGCAACTTCTTGGATAGTGTAGAAAGCAAAGTAGCTTAGTAGATCAGACTAAGGTATGTATTGTTCCTCACTGCTCAACTTACCCTAAACAGCTTAGTAAACCATTTATGCAAGCCCTTAGGCCCGAGAGTGTGTGATTAGTCCTTAATCCCTATCACTTGGATTTAAGTTCTAAGAAAGAGTTCACTAAGAAGATTGTTAGGTTATGTTGTAAAGACCTTAACATGAGATTGTAAATGTGATGTATAAACTTTCTAATGAATTTATATCTTGTAAAAGACTGTTTCATTGTAATTGATAGGAATCAACCTTCAAGACACCTAACACAATCCTAAGTAAGAGTTCTAGCCAACTTAATCAACCAAATCGTTAATTATCAATGAAGTGTTGAGGAAGCCAACCTAATTTGCAAAGCTAACTTGTTTATGCTTTTAACCTCTCATGGTTGAAGAACTGTTGTCTTAACATTTGACAAAGGCCAGGTTGAGTAGCTTAAGAGCTTATAACTAACCTTACCGACCTATTCAACAAGCCACTCTCTATCATAAGTCTAGACTTGCTGAGGTAATGATGCCTAACTACCCTTGAGCCCTATTATCATCGACCTTACTCAAGAGTGTCAAAGTTTATTATGCATCAAATCTTTTAACCTCTCTTCTAAAGATATTTGTCCTATGACTCGTAACAATATAACTTAACAATAGATATTCTACCTCTAATAAGATTACAATTTTACCCCTCTTTATTTTGTACCATGTCCTATGACTTGTAACCATAAAGCTTAACAGTAAATATTCTACCTCTAGTAAGATTATAGTTTTACCCCTCTTTATTTTGTACCCTTTTTTGTAATGTAGTATTTACCCTTAGTAAATTCATAGGTAATGATGGATACCCTATTATAGCCATTGTTGTAATATAAATATTCCTTAATTGATTTAATGAAATTCCTGAGTTTCCTCTCTTCTCTATGCTAAGAACCCCAACCCTTCGCTCATATCAACCTTCAAGTAAGGTTGTATGGCTAGTGACCCTCCAACCCAAATTGATGAGTATTTAGGGAGTTGTAAGTTGTGTTGAGCTTAAGTAATGCATTATATCCATTGAGCTACTCACAGAATTGCTTAACCTACTACTCTTTTTTGCACTCCAAACTCGTTTCCCTTTTTTTCAATTGTTCTTGAAGGATCCATTCATGCTCTGGTAATACCTTGTTAAAGGCTTACATTTGTATACTTTCATTGTTTCTATGTGTATTGGTGAGCCATATCCCCATCATCTTAGTATCAAAGCTCAAGGTTTTGAGTAGAGTAGAGAGTCTTAAGTAGTGCAGTATGTGCTATTGGAAGTTTAAGTTATAGTCATAGTATGAGTTATTTGTTATTATGTCTTGCTATGCTCCGTTTTCATCCCTTGAAATAGAGTAAGGAGCTGTTGAAGTAGATTAGTAGTTGGAAGTGAGCTACTAGTTCTTTGTTTATTTGTTTGTTTTATTGTTATGGTGGTAGTGTTGTAGGTTTAGTGTTACTGAGAACAGTAGTAATAGCAGTTGATGAGTGTAAATTTCTACTCATTTCTTATATTATTTTCATGAGTGTTTTGAGTTGCCTTGATATAATTTTGATCATTTTGCTACTAAATTAAGTCATTTATTAATTTTAAGACTTTAATGGAGTAATAAGGTGAAAAGAATTGAATTTATCAGATTTTCAAGAAGAATTTCACCAATTTTGAACAGTGGCTTAAGGTTAACAAGTGCCACAGAAGATTTATCCAATAATTAAGAGCACATGAAGACTATGGTTATACTCTACAGACATATTCCTTGGTCATGAAGCCTCTGTCCTAATTTTTCAATTAAAGTTTGAAGATTTTTCCCTAATTATAAGATCATGGCTGAACTTTACGCCCGTGATCTATAGCAGTGATCCTCTTGTAATTTAATTTAAATCAATTTTTTTGAAGAATTATAGCAATGTGTAATCTATAGCCATCCTCTATGCTCATGGTCATGCTTGTGGACTTACCATGATTCATGAAGACTTACTATTTGAAGTTTGTTTTGCGGGACTATTGATGTGCCTAAGACCTTGATTATCATTAGGACTTACCATAAGAGATGAGAACCAAATGGGTCATTCGAAGTAACGAAGAAAATATAATGGAAAGGTCGGCAAACTAAATATTGTAGCTGACATGAAGCTGCTCGAAGGATATGACTCATATATAAACACAATACAACTTAGCACTTCACTTGATGTAATGTACAAGCTAATGCTAAGGTTTACCATGACTAATCTTAAGCTACTCGGTAAGACTAGATAAGAGTATAGAAATAGACTTAGAGAGGAATGTCTTGTTAGAACTAAGTGTATTCAAAATGTTTGTGAGGAATTAAACTGATTTTAGCTACAAAGAGAAGGGACTATTTATAGTAAGTCCCTAGAGCAACATTACAAATAAAGAAAATTACAAAAATGCATTCATGTAAGAGATTCTTAGTACAATAAAAAAATGGGTAAATAGGACAAATGAAAAAAAGGGAAAAAAATAGTATAGTATTAAGCGAAAAGGATAGGTGGTAGTGAGATAATGGTTCTATATTGGCAGCAAATGTAAGCATTGTTGTGTAGAAGTAACAAAGATAGTAAGCTGATGAGCAGGGGTCGATGTGAAGGGGATCTCATCACTCAACAAGTGGGCCTTGGCACTTAGCACCTAGGCTTTACATTCGACAAATAATGGTCAACACTTAGACCCTTACAAAGCAGGGTATGGCTAAGATGAGCCCTTAAGGAGTTCTTCCACCATTCTCTTGTAAATTGTACCTCATCCTCGTCAACCTAATTACAGATAATTCTTCAAGCAAGTGACTGAAAGCCTTGGAGGCATGTATGAGTGAGAGGACTAGTGGTCAGCAGTCTATCAGTTCCTCGGGGTTGTTGAAGATTTGCCCTCAAATCTTGATTTTCATCAGTATCAAGCACATAGGGGGTCAAGTCGGCAATATTGAATGTAGTAGATATGTTGTATCCCTTTAGTAGCTCAACCTCATAGGTATTGTCATGGATATGCCTAAGGATCCTGTAATGTCCATCCGCTCTAAGCGTGCCAAGGAATTCTAAAAGTTGCATCATTAACTCTGTGGCAGGGTATGAAGTGACTCATCTTACTAAACTGATCAATCACTACCATAATTGAGTCAGTCATATTGCTATTCGAGGGAGGTTGAGCGTGAAATCTATGCTTAGGTTGGTCTACGGCTGCTTAAGTATAGGTAGGGGTGTGAACTCTCCATATAATTGTCTCTTTCCTTTTGCATGTTTACACACCTCGCATCTCTCAAGAACTTAACATACATCCTTCATTATCCTAGGCTAGTAGAATTGTTCTTTCAATATTTCAGCCATCCCATTCTCCCCAAATGGCCAGCCAAGCTCGTAGCATGAGCTTCTTGAACGAGTAGCTCTTTAACTGAGTCACTCGGCACACAAACCTACTAGCCCTTCATCAAGAATCCTTGATTCAAGTAAAACCTATCTATAGCTCCTCTAACATTACACTTGGTCACTAAAGGCCCAAAATATGAATCATGTTTATATTGATCAAGTAAGGTGCTAAATCCAAGTACCTTAGCTTGCATTATTGTAATGAGCGTATGACGAGAAGAAAGATCGTTAGCTATAGTGTTTGTGCTCCCATTCTTATATTGAATGATGTAGTAGAAAGACTCCAAGAACTCGACCCATTTGGCATGACTTTGAGAAAGTTTTTGTTGCCCTTGGAGGTGTTTAAGAGATTCATAATCTGAGTAGATGATGAATTCCCTTGGCAATAAGTAATATTGCAAGTGCTTTACTATTCGGGCAAGGGTATAGACCTCCTTGTCATAAGCGGAGTAATTCAAGGTAACTCCTTTAAGTTTTTCACTGAAATAGACAATGTGTCAGTGTTGCTGCTTAAGGACAACACTAATGCCGACCCTTAATGCATCACATTCTACTGAAAAAACTTTCTCAAAATTCGATAGGGTGAGTACTGGGGCTAATGTCAATTTAAACTTTATCTCTTCAAAACTCTTCTAAGCTTTCTCTAACTACCTAAACTAAGCATTCTTCCTGGTCAATTTAGTTAAAGGAGTTGTTAAGGAAATGAAGTTCTAAATGAATCTCCAATAAAATGAAGCTAGACCATGGAAACTCCTAACTTCAACAGCACTAGTCGGCATATGCCATTGAGAATAGCCCTAAATTTCTTTTCATTAACTTAAACTCCTCCCTTTGAAACAATATATCCAAGGAATATAACCTCGCTTTAGTAGAATACACATTTCTTCAAATTGCTAGATAACCTCTTAGTATGGAGAAGGTTGAATATTGATCTTAAATGCTCAATATGGGAGATGAGGTCATCATTATAGACCAAAATGTGGTCGAAACAACACATTTTCCAATCAATGATCTCGGTAAATGATTCATGAGTTGCATAAAAGTACTTGACACATTCGTCAAACCAAATGACATCACTAACCACTCAAATAAACCATCCTCTGTTTTGAAAGTAGTTTTCCATTCATTACTAGGCTACATTCATACCTGATGATAGCTACTTTTCAGGTCAATCTTTGAAATGATGTAAGCACCATATAACTCATCAAGTATGTCATCAAGTCGTAGGAGTGAGTATCGATATTCAATAGTAATCTTATTGATGGCTTAGTTATTAATACACATTCTGCATGACCCATCCTTTTTTGACATTGATATAGTTAGTACAGCATAGGGGCTCATGCTCTCACGAACATATCTACAATTTGCCAATTTGTCCACCTGTTTCTTCAACTTGGCTACTTGCTCGAGATTGATCCTATAAGTAGGTCAATTTGGCAGCATAGCTCTTAACTGAAGGTTAATGCAATGTTCAATGCCTCTTAAAGATGGTAAGTCTTTCAGCATCTCGATAGGAAATAGGTTGGTATACTCCTATAGTATTATCTACACTTTAGTAGGTAAGCCCTTAGCTTTCCTTAACTCCAAAAGTTTCTTGACTAAAAGGAGCACACACTCCTCAAACTTAACTTCTTGGGCAGATTGAGCTCGGGAAATCACTAAGGACTTCTACTGTAGTGACCTAGTAACCTTATCTCATGCCTTAAGTACTTCCTTAGGGCTCATAAGGATCAATATAACCTTCTTCTCATCCTTTTGGAACATATAGGTGTTCTTATACCGATCGTGTAATACTATAAAGTTAAACAGCTAGATTCGGCTAAGTAAGATGTACGAAGCACACATGGAAAGGACGTCACACAACACCTCATCCTTCTTATTCAACTTGTAAATCTTATATGGCTTAGGATGAGAAAGAGTCAGCAACTTTATGGCCTTAACTACTCCTTGTACTATAACATTGGTACAACTTCCTTTGTCTATGATTAAGGTGCATAGCTTACCATTCACTTAAAAATTCGTGTAAAAGAGATTCTCCCTTTGCACATTCTCATCAATCAAAAAAGTACTAAGAGATTGTCACATGAGAAAATAGTACTTGACACCTACTTCAAGAGGTGTAAGGGCATTAGTGTCTTCTTGAAACTCCTCTAACATTGGGCCAACCTCCACTTCCTCCAATCCTTCATTAGTACTCTTTACTTCGAATTGAAGCTTGTCTCCTTTGATTGTCATAACATGCTCATTCGAACATTAACTAGCCATGTGTCCATAACCGAGACATTTAAGGCATTTGATATCTTAGGTCTTCCTTCCTGAACTCTGACCTTGGTCCCTTTAGACCACACTCTCCTTGGCCTTGCCTTTACCTTAGTCATCTTCAAATTTGTTCAACAACTATCCTCGGTGGTCCACCTTGGAACTGTTTGGTGCTTGGCTATAGTTTGATCAACTCAGCATTTTACTTTGGTTTGGCAATCCAAGTCAGCTAATCGAGCTGCACCTTTATCTCTTAACCTTTTATGCTACTCGAATGGCCTCATCTAAACTCTTAAGTCTCTACAACTCAAGAATATGATCAACCTCAGTCTTGAGCCTAGAAATGAATCGAGTTACTATTTAAGTTTTGGGTTAGTCGATGTCACATCGAATCATTAGCAATTAGAAATCCCGTACATACTCATCTACTAAATTACTACCTCGCTTCAAATCTTAGAGGCATTGGAAGGTGTCTTATTCATAGCACTTTGGAACAAACCAATTTCTCACAACTCTTTTCATTTAATTCCATGTCCAAATCTCTCGGTATACTCTCTAGCCCGCATTTTGCAACTTTTTCCATCACATTGCCGCATATCTAGAAAACTCTAATGTAGCTTCTTAAATACAAACAACATCTTCATAGTCAAATAAGTCAAATATCTTTTCATTCTTTTCCTCCCAATCTAAGTAGTCATTATTACTACTAAATCCATTAAAGCTTGGAATCTACACTTTAAGATGCTCAGCTCCCCTAAGAGCTCTAAGCTCATGTTCATCTATCCCAACATATTGCTCCTCCTCCTCATACTCCTCGACTTCATCCATCTCGAGTTTCCTTCTTGCAACTTTTTTAGCATAACAAGGAGGTGCTTGCTGCTCATTTATCTGTCATCCCATCCTATCTCCCATTTCTTAAGATTATTCAAGGATAACTCTCTTTTGTAGCTTAATCTCAAAAACCTTTTGTACTGAGACAACTAAATTGGCCACAATAGCAGTAAGGTCTTATATTTGCTCATCAATAGTACATGGTGTTTGTTAGGCAACATGACCATGACCATAAGCATTATTCTCAACATCGTTAATCTCTCCTTAGATGTTAGGATTCAACATTCTCACAACAAAGCTTTAGAAAAACACTCTTTACATAAGAAACTTTTATACATATAGGAATTACCAAACAAATAGAGGACTGTGGACTTACTCTGTTCTACTAGATGAAAATAGAGTATAATAAATAGCAAACTAGTAGGAACTATTGCAACTCAGCTTTCAATCTCAACCTTAAGCTATGATACCAGGAATTATATGATGTGCCTAGGAGCTTAGCTATCACTAGAACTTACTGTAAGAGATGAGAACCAAATGGGTCCTTCGAAGTAACAAAGAAAATAGAATGGAAAGGTTGGCAAACTAAATGCAGTAACTAACGTGAAGTTGCTCAGAGGATATAACTCACTTATGAACACAAAATGACTTAGCACTTCACTTGATGTAATGCACAAACTAATGCCAAGGTCCACTCGCCACTAATTTTAAGCTACTTAGCAAGATTAGATAAGAGTGTAGAAATGGACTTAGAGAGAAATATCTCATAAGAACCAAGTATATTTAAAATGTCTATGAGGAATGTAAGCTAATTTTAGCTATAAAGAGAAAGGACTATTTATAGTAAGTTATTAGGGAAATATTACAAATAAAGAAAATTACAAAAAGGTATTCATGGAAGAGATTCATAGTGAGTACAAAAAGGGGTAAATTGGATAAATGACAAAAGGGGAAAAAATAGTACAATGTCAAGCAAAAAGGATAGGTGGAAGTGAGATATTGGTTCTATACTAGTAACAAATGTAAGCGTCGTTGTATAGAAGTAACTAAGATAGTAGACTAATGAATAGGGGCTGATGTGAAGGGGATCTTAGCACTCGACAAGTAGGCCTCAATACTCTTCTCCTCAGCCTCAACATAAAAGGGGTCTAGATGATAAGTGTACTGCCATATAAATAAGGTCCTTAGCCTCAACACTCAGCTTCTCGAACTTGGCATTCAACGGATAATGTTCAACACTTAAGGCCTTACAAAGTAAGGTATTGTTGAGATGAGCCCTCAAGTAGTTCTTCTACCATTCTCTTACAAACTTCACCTCATCTTCGATAACCTGATCAGAGAGAATTCTCTGAGCAAGTGACTGAAGGCCTCAAAGGCGAGTACAAGTGAGAAGACCAGTGGTCAGCAGTCTATCAACTATATAAATAGATGTTAGTCATGCACAATACAAAAGGAAGAGACACCAAAGAGAGTAGATAAAAGAGTTTCATATTATTTCTTATGGGTTTATCATGAAAGTTATAATTTTTATCATATTTATAGCTTAGATTTGTAAATATCTAGACCTATAACCCTGATGTAACATGTTGCGTACACAATTGTTATTATTCTAATGGAATTCCTTTATTCATATTAATTCAATTACATGTTTTATATCGATTAAGTTATTATTTCTAAGGTTTCAATTTAATTATTAGATTTTATGTTTTGATGTCGATGAGGCCAATACATAAATAAAACTACCATAATTGAAGGGATTTGCTAGAAGCTTAGAGATAAGTTCTAGATTTCTTTCGAAATTAATATTGTTATATTATGTTGTTTACAAAAATCCTTTTTCTAATGTTGTTCTATTAAGGAAGTGATTCACATAGAATATAATTAGGATTAGGAATTAATAGAGAAGCAATTCCTCTTAATTAAGTAATTGAACTCCTCTAGTTAATGAGAATAAGGAATATGTTAGAAACCTTAAGATTACTACATGTTAATCTCTTAGTGATCAAAGTTTAAATTTCATTATTTATGGTTCATGTTAGTTGTTTATGTTATTTATTGCTAGTTGTTAATTAATCTAATTTCTTTTAATCAATTTAATGCTTTAAGTATAATCCTCGTGAGATTGACAACTCTAAACTTTTATGTCCTCTATACTATTTCTTAATAGATACACTTGCCTAAGCGACGTCATCAATAGTTGTTGAACTACGAGTTTTGGTTTGCTGTTATAGAAATAATGCTGGCTTTCGGGTAGTGATTGTTGTTGCATTCAGGCTGTTGCTTGTTTATTGGTCATTACAGCAGTTTAGTGGTTGTGATTGTTAAAGAAGTAGTTGTTAGAGTTGTTCATTAAAGTTGTTTAATGATAAAATGATAGACCCAAGTGTGAATCAAATGGTTGGTGATAACAAGAGTGATGCACTAAGAAAGGTCATCATGTGGAACAAACCCTTAGGTCTACAAACGAATTGATAGACCGCCTCGTTGAGCTAATGAACATGCTATTAATGAAAGTCCAGAGCAAATCTAAGCTCAATATCAATGCAACCGACCTAATGATGAAACTTTAAGCAGAAAAGTTTATCGAGCTCGCAATGTTTGAGTTGGAGGAGTTGAGTAAAGAGCTAATAGGAGAATGGAGGTAGTGGAAAAAGAAGAGACTGATGATGAAGAGTTCTATGAGGTTGATGAAAGGATAGATCAAGCATCTTAAGGTGGTATAACTGGAAGCCAATGTACTAGAGTTGAGTACCTTGTTCGGTATCCCAAGGAATAGTAAAGTGACTTGCAAGTCAAAGAATCCATCTCAATGATGTTAGAGAAATTGATGAGGAGTTTTATGAAGTTTATTATGAAGAAGAACATGCTACTTAAGCTCCTAGAATATTGATAATGTGAGAGTTCAAATTTTGAGCTTCATAGGAAAAGTTAGTGCTAATGAATACTTAGATTGAGAAAAGTAGTACATATGCACAAGGCAATATTAAGTAAGTGCACCTATCAAGTAATAATATAGCAAACAAGGGAGTCTAAGATTATCAATCCCTTGAGGACTGCACACTTACTCACACTCTAATATTCTACTAAGGGGAGATATAGAATGCAATGGTGAAATAAAGGAATTAATTTTTAATTAAAAGAAAATAAAACCAAATGATAGTCAATGAGAAATAATAAGAACAATTAAGAAACCCTAAATAACCATAAGGATATCTAGACTAGTTTACCTAGACATTAACATGTAATAATTCTAAAGATTTCTAATTCATTCCATATTCTTATTAACTAAAGGAATTCTATTAATGAAATAATAAGTTAGAATAGCATAAAAAGTAGGAATTCCTTAAATACTCAATATAATAAACCAATTCCAAAAATAATCTATAACTTATTACTATGATTATAGTAATTCCCTTCAATTATGATAGACCTATTCTTGCATCAGGTCTCACAACCTCGATACATAAAAACAAATAATTGAGTTGAAATTCTAGAAACAATAACTCCATCAATATAAAACACACAATTGAATTTACAAAATAAAAAATAGTAGATATTATTAGAATGAATAAAATATCTACGTTAAATGTTAATTCAAGGCTCATAGGTTTAGATATCTAAAAATCTAAGCTAGAAATATAATAAAAATATAAACTTGCATAAAGAATTGAGTAAAATTCATAATAAATGCTATTGAACACTTGTGTCTCTCTTTCTCTGGTCTTCTTTTTGTCCTTTAAGGCATATCTAGCTTCTTATTTATATTGATCTGACAAAATAGCTCCTAATTGGTAAGTTTTGGAAATCATGGAACAACTACACCCAAGGATTACGGTCATGGACTTCTCCTTGCATGAATTCTTCAAAAACTCAATTGAATTCTTTTATGAGGAGATCACGACTAGGAAACGCGATCGTAGATTTTAGCCATAGTCCTCCCTAGACCTCGATCATTGACAAAATTCTCTTTCGAAACTCTAACACTTACTATCATTAAGTGATTATTTAAATCAAGTGGAATTCTTCTCAAAAAGCATACAGTCTTCATTCTTTAATCTTCATTGGTCCTTTAAAGCCCTGAAATTAACAAATGACTTATTTAAGTATCGAAATCATCATAATATAGACTAAAATGACTATAAAAATATAACAAGAAATATATGTAAAATTACACTAATTGAATATCGACACACTTAAGCATTTTCTTGTGCTTAAGTGAATTAATTAATCCCTAACAAGGGTTGAAGATCAAGACAAGAACTACTAAGTCTACTTATGACTATTCAGGATATCAGAAAAATCATATTAACCTCGATAGATGTTATGAGCCCATGCATCTATTTAAGGCTTTTATTGAACATCCTTAGTAACTTGTGTAATGTTTCGTTATCCACTTTTTCAATGCATAAAAAACAAAAATACCTAAATTTAATAGCTAATTCATGTAAGTCAAAGTTAATTTACGTTGTTTAACCAAGGATTCTCCCTTGAATTAGTTCCTATTTTGTATAATTAGGTAAGAACCATACATAGCTCCCTTACACTTAGCTAGGATGTATACAAGTCTCTCCTCAACCTTGCGAAGTACTATAATCAAGTGCAAACACATTTTGTACCTACCCATCCCTCGATCATCCCCCTTGTGTATAGTTTTGCTAAGAGGCTGTTCAAATGAATTTTTAATCATTTTACTAAAGCTTATTAGCAATGAGAAAATATCTTACTCTTTTGACAAACTAAGGTTAATCTTAACTAATTTAACCCTTGCATTAATAACGGGAAAGAAATTTTCTTTTCTAAGGGATAAAGGTTGATCCATATTAATTTTCTTTCTCTTTTCTCTTTTTCTTACATATTGGTAATAGAATAGAGCCTCACACTTCTAAAGAACCATGGTCAATCCATACTAACTTTTGAGGAACCTTGCTCTATATTATTGCCTTGTAATCTTAGGCTAAATACTAGCAACATGCACAATATGCATTATTAATTAAGAAAAATTCATATAACCACTATTTACACATTATATTGCAAAACAAAAGAGGGTTATAGATTTTAGAAAAGAAAAATTGGGTTAAAATTAAAGCTTAATAATCTAAAATTAGCATACATATTCTATACTTAGTTTGTACTTTTTTTATTACTAATCTAGCTAATTATGTGGTATTTTGAGCTTAATTCATTTACTTTTCAGTTTTGGGGACTTTGAAATGAATTTGATGAATTTTTAAGAAATTTTATCAAGCTTTGGAGTATTCTAAGCAAGATCATTGATCGAGAAAGTGAAGTAGAAGAATTTTGAGCAAGAAACAAAGTCTAGGAAAGAACATAGTTGAAGACCACGGCCATGGTTCATGGTCTTATTGTCCTCATCATTTGATTTCATTGAATTTTGAAGATTTTTGACAATATACAAGTACATACCTAAACTTCATGGTTTTGTACCTAGCTTGTAGACTTGCAATATTTTTTGAACCTTTTATTTTTGTTAGTTTTTTTTTTATTGTAAATTTAAGTCCACTCCTTATAAATAAATATTTAATCTTAGGTTTGCAAAGAGAGTCCCTTCAAAGCACAAGTTGATAAGGCAAAGAATTGAAAAGGGTTTCCTCTCACCTTCTCTTTTTAATTTATCATCATGTCTTTATTTTAATTTCTTAGTAAATTATTATTGAACCCTACATTCTAAGGTGACATTTATTATTGATGAAATTCAATCTATCATTTTGTATATTGCGATCTAATTGTATTATTTTTATTTTGTACTTTAATTCAATATACCTACGATTGAGTTATTGCTAAATCTATTGTAGAGTTTGCATGAGCATACAATATGGTTAATTGATAAAATTAGGCAAAACTAATTGATCAAAATGTTTAATAGTTCTGTTTATCTAGATTAAGACAACGTAATAGTAGGATTTATTCAAAAGCAATTTG
This sequence comes from Lumnitzera racemosa, assembly GCA_024138005.1. Classification (NCBI taxonomy): domain Eukaryota; kingdom Viridiplantae; phylum Streptophyta; class Magnoliopsida; order Myrtales; family Combretaceae; genus Lumnitzera; species Lumnitzera racemosa. Next base: position 37,518,493 of record JAMXBC010000012.1, on the reverse strand, counting down.
ATTAGAGAGGGTTTCAAGATTAGGAATTGGCTAAGAGACACAAGTCCAATTAGTTTGTATTAAGAATCCCCACGATCTAATATTACAACTGAGATTAAATAAATGACTTAGGATTAAGGAGTAGATAACACTAAAGATTTACCAAATAACATGTTTTCTCTTTATTTTAATTGTCCTTAATTTAATTGTTCTATTTATTATTCTTATTATTGCTCATATTTTTATTTATTTTTGCTTGTATTATTTAGTTAATTTATTATAGTAGCCTTTACTTTTCCCATCTTTAATTTTTTAAATAAATCGATGTTATATAAATTAGTTAACTAGGATAATTTAAGGATACAATTGCTAAATAATTAGACATTACTCCCATGTAAGGTTCCCCATGAAATCCATAGTCAAACTCATAATTGATTTCATTTATACCATAACTTGACTAGGTACACTTGCTTAAGCCACCCTATAAGTGATGAAGAAGTTTTTGGTACCATTGGTGGGGAACCATTAGAGTAGATTAATTAGGAATTTAGCAGAACCCTAGATCTTCCAATTATCCTAACATAATTATAATATTTCTTTCCTTTAGTTATTTTTGATATTTTTCTTCCGTATATTATTTCTAATCCTTGAACTTTCCAATTTATGACTAGGAGTATCAATAGCAAGGATCTTATAGAAATTGAACCAAAAATTGAGAGGTCCAAACAATATCTCCATAGAAGAGTTCATGAAATGTTGGATTTAATTAATCAAGGTTTACCACTATGATTAAAGGAAGAGTCGGAGGATTCAGAAAGTGAGGTAGAAATTGATATAAAAAATATGGCACTAGACAATGACACTAATGAAGTTAATAAGACCCTCATGGAGTTTGCCAAACCTATGGAGACTGGAGTTTAGTCCAACATTACAAGGCTTGTAGTCTAAGAAACAAATTTCCAAATTTAACCTAATATCATCTAAATGATCTAACAATTCATCCAGTTTGAAGAATTGGTTGACAAGGACCCCAACAACCATATCTCAAGTTTCCTTAAGATTTGTGACATGTTTAAAATCAATGGTGTTTTAGACGATGCGGTAAGAATGAGGTCATTTCCATTCTACCTATGAGGTAAGCGCAAGTAGTGGCTTAATTCTTTACCTAAAGGCTTTGATGCAAATTGCCGCTAAAGACAAATAAGGCCGATCACACCAGACCAATTTGTGCATCATATTGAGTTGTACCGCGAGTCCTTAGAAGTTCCATTAGTGCGTCATATCCTTGAAGCTGTTCATGGGTTTTGCCTACTTTTCATTCACTTTTTGGTTCTTTCATGTGTTCCCCATCATCCTTTTCAAGCTTCCGGCATGCTTAGGCCCATTCCTTGAACCAACCTTATTTGTTATTAGCTGCGGTTTATATCATCTCTATTACAACTTAGGATTCTTTAGTAGAAAATCATCCTTTTTAAGCTTTAAGCAAGCTTAGACCTATCCCTATGATCGGCCTTATCTATCCTTAGCGGCAATTCGTATCATCTCTATGATCGAGCCTTGTTTTTTACCCTTCCGATTCTTTTTAAATTAAGTCTTCTTTAAATTAATTAGTACTAAACTCTACCCATTTAATATTGACCCTTGACTAAGGTTTAAAGAGAATCGGTTTTTAATTTGAAAATGCCTTGGAGTCACCATCTAACCAAAGTCGGGAAAAAAGTTAAGTTACAAACAATTTGGTGGATTAGCTATAACTTAGCTACTGGTCTTAGCAAGAAAACTAATTTTATAAAATGGTTTTTGAAAACTAGAGATATAGATCTGAGAGCTAATTTTTTAAACCCTAAACAGATACTCCTTTTAAATTTTCAATTTTAAATTTGCTTTTCAATAATACCCTTTTCAATTTCTAAATGACTAATCATATTATATGTAGCTAAAATTAATTAATTTACATGAATATCTACAAAAATGGAAAAATTAAACTTTCTATATTTTAAGTAATCCCGTATGAACGTACGAGTGCCTACATACCTATTCTTCAGGATCAAACTTCTATAATTCCATTACAAAAAACATTGCAGGTTGAATTGATTTTATTTTTTTTAAAAAAGCTAGATTTACGCTTTTACCCATTTTGATTTATTTGAAGAAAATTTTCTAAGGGTCTTAAATTGATTTGATTTTTGGAAATTCTAAAGCATTCTAATTTTAGAAAAAGAATCCATTTATTTTTATTTTTGAAAAGTGATTTTTCTTAAGTGATAAAATGAATTTTATTTAGTCAATTATTTTATTTTATTTATTATTTACTTTTTACTTCTTCTTTATTTTTATTTTATTTTATCTATTAGACTAAGTAAATAAACTATTTTTTTCTTTTTCCTTTTTTTTTTTAATTTTCCTTTTCCTTTTCTTTTTTTTTTTTGGATTTTTTTATTTACAAATACATATTACATTAATATAAATAAATTAATTAATTAAAAAATACAACCGAAAGAAATAAACCAAAACAGTGAAGGCTATGTGATTCACTTGCATTTCATTCATTTGCATTCTTTTTCAAAATATCCCTATGCTAACCTGTTGAGAAGTAGTTTACCTTAGGTTGCCAAGATAGCTCCCAAACGTTAAACCTTCCAGAGAAGGCCCATCAAAACTCATTGTCAAACTAGAATAGCTAACCAAGGAAACAATAACAACAATGCTAATAGCAACTCCGAGGTTATTGACTCTATGGAGTTAGGATTGTAATCTTTAGAACGAATAATGGGAAAGATGGTAGATCAACTGAGCTTCCTTGCTGACAGCATCTCTCTACTTAGGTCTACAGCCCCATCAAATGAAGAGCACTCCAAAGCCTAATATAGAAAGAATACTGAGGCCCCACCCCTTAAAATAGAAGAAGCTTACCCTAAAGGCAATTAGGGCTTTGGATCCTTTGAAACTAAAGGGGTATTTCCAAAGGCTAACCCAACCTTTGAGCTAAATACTTATTCATTCCTAATCAACCTGAAGCCTGAAGTTGACTAGGATAGATTAAAGGAGCTCGAAGAGCAGTTAACTCGATATATCACTGAAAAAATGAAAATGCTTAAAGGGTATGATGGATTTGAGCATGCTGGAATAACAGACTTCTCTGCCTACAATTATGGAAGCTTCCCAAAAAAATTCAAAGTACCTAACTTTGAAAAAAACAATGGGACTAGATGCCCTAAGCTATATACCCAGCTGTATGTACATAAGATGGGTAAGTATGCATAGTATGATCAACTCATGGTCTAGACCTTTTAGGACAGCCTGACAGGCCCTGCCTTAACCTAGTATGCCTAATTGTACTTAAATCAGGTGAATACATGGGAGAAGCTAGATAAAGCATTCTATGAGAAATATAGATTTAATGTCAAAGCGGCACCAACAATGATGGATTTGGTTACCCTAAGGAAAAGGTATAATGAGTCCTTCAAAGAATATGCTCAAAGGTAGAGGTCCTTAGCTGCAAGGGTATCTACCCCTATGATTGAAAAAGAGCTGATGGCAGCTTCCACTAACACTCTTTAAAGGCCCTACTTTGCTCACCTAATTAGACAAGCCTGTTTTAGCTTTGCAGAAATAGTGGCAGTAGGGTACCGAATTAAGAGTTCCATTTCATCTGGCAAGCTATAAGAAACAACAAATAAAAGACTACCCTTTGCTAAACCTACCACTAGTAAGTCGAGAGAAGCTACTGATAGCATGGTCAACTTGAATGCAAGACATAACTCCCAAGTTTCTTTTAGGAAGAATCCTCTACTAGCTCAACCATAATACAGAAGCCAGCTACAAGCTAACAGGGCCCTAAGATAGTTTACTAAAATACTAGTTCCACTTAGTTAGGTGCTTGAGAAGTTAAGAAGAGATAATCTGCTACATTTTGAGGCTCTCAGTGCAAGGTACAGACCGAAGTTCTTTGATCCTAATGCAAGATGTCAATATCATCTAGGGTAAGTAGGCTATTCAACTGATTCATGCTAGAGGTTAAGAAACAAAATCCAAGATTTGATCGATGAAGGTACAATACAACTGGATTTTATGGAGGCTCCTACCCCAAACGTCAACAACAACCCATTGCCAAACCATAGACCTGTCATCAATATGATATCTAACCACCCAGAATCTGCCATTAGCATGATCGGTCAAAACCAAGAACCAGAAGTTTATAGGTTCTATAAAAAAGAGGTCCCACAAACTAAAATGTATACATTCCACGTACCTGTAGCCCCCGAAAATTATAAAGCTACCCCCTTCATTTACTAAGCAATAAACCAAGGGTAATCAGGCTTGCTTGTAGGGGGGATCACTCATTCCAACAGAATCTGCAATCCAAAGGAAGACTTAAAAAAGAAGGGAGTACAAGAAATGCTAAACACCGAATAAGCTGAACATAAAGAAGGATTAATTGCCTTCACTAAAATGATTAAGTCTAATGAATACAAAATAATGGATCAGCTTGCTAAGACTTTGGCATAAATATCCCTCATGAGTCTATTGATGGCATTAGACCTACACGGAGAGGCCTCATTCAGAACACTAAGGGATGTCAAGGTCCCTCGTGAAATCCCAGCTGAAAGGATTGGCTTTGTCACCAATTCCATCCTCACCATAAATCAAATTTCCTTCTCTACTGAGGAACTAAGCAAAGAAGGTACCTAACATACAAAGCCTCTATTCATAATAGTAAGGATAAATAACGTCATTGCAACAAGAGTCCTCATCAACAATGGGTCATCTCCAAATGTTTGGCCTTTAGCCACCTTGGATCTATTGGGCCTCAATACATCCGCTATCAAACCTAGTTTAACAACAGAAAGAGCTTTTGATGAATCTAGGAGAAAGATGATAGGGGAGGTAGACTTATTAGTTGATACCAATCCGCAGACGTTTAGCATCCCATTCCAGGATTTGGACATTCCAAGGACCTTTAATCTGTTATTGGGAAGGCCTTGGATACATTCAGCAAGGGCCATACTATCAACTCTTCACCAAAAAGTTAAGTTCATCTCCAATGACTAAGTCATCACAATTCTAGGTGACCAAGATTATGAAATCCATAAAGAGACAGCCATACCTTATATCGGTATAGAAGAACAAGAGGACTTTGGACTCTAGATGTTTAATGAGGAGTGCATGATCACCAACCAATAGAAAGAAGAGAGTTTAAAATACAAAGAAGGCCAATTTGGGTCCTATAGGTTAGGGTACATTCCAACCCCAAAGAATTGCAAAGAATGTAAGCTAGGGGAAGAAAGGATGATAGTTTATATCACAATCCAATGAACTCCCCACCATTGTTAGAAACTTTCATTAAGATTGAAACCTAAAACTCAAAGCCCGCTAAAGAAGGCACTTCCAACAAGAATGAAGGGGCTGGCTTAATCAAAAAAGCCCATCACTTGAAAATTGGTTCTCCATCCTTATGAATAACAATAAGTCTTCGCTTGGGTAAAGGATGAATCATGATCTAGTATTTTATAGAATTTTGTAATAAATTGCCTCTGTTCTCCAAATGCTTGTACTCAATAGAGAGTTCCCTAAAATAAAATCAGTTTCTTTTCTCTTTATTCATACCTTACTTACACTCTTCCTTTTGCACACTTTCTCTTTTTAGATCTAATGACTCGAATAGAGGCTATGGATGCCTCATGTAGATAGGCAATGAGAATATTGATATCACTTCCCTACAGGGTTAGTCGTCAAAGGTAATGTTGATGACCATAATGACATACAAGAAAGCTGGCAAAAACATGAAATGAGTAGAATTTCCATTGATGAGCCAATAGAGATAATTAATGTCTGTACCAATGAAAACCCTAAGGTATTGAAGGTTAGGGGAAATTTAGAAGAAAATCAAAAGATAGAGATGACTACATTGCTATCCGAATACCAAGACGTATTTGCATAGTCTTATGATGATATGCCCGGATTAGACCCATGGATCATGATCCATCACTTATCCACACAAGAGGATATCAAGCCTAGGAAACAAAAGTTGAGAAGGTTCTAACCAAATATCTTATTGAAAATCAAGGAAGAAGTCAAAAAATTATTCGAAGTCGGCTTCATTGAGGTATTTGATTATCCTGAGTGGATAGCTAACATGGTAACAATTATGAAGAAGAATGGAAAAGTCAAGGTGTGCATAGATTTTTGAGACCTCAATCAAGCAACCCCTAAAGATAATTTCCCTTTACCCCATATCAATGTATTGGTTGATAACATAGCCGAAAACCATATTTTCTCTTTCATGGATGGATTTTCCGGGTATCACTAGATTTGAATGGCTGAAGAAGATAAAGCCAAGACTACATTCATCATAACTTGGGGTACATTTTGCTACAAAGTGATGCCTTTCGGACTAAAAAATGCTGGGGCAACTTACTAAAGGGCCATGGTTGCAATTTTTCATGACATGATGCATAAAGAAGTTAAGGTATATGTCGATGATATGATTACCAAGTATAAAGAAGGAGAAAATCATATGGAAAATCTAAGGAGATTGTTTGATAGGTTGAGAAAATGCCAACTGAAACTCAACCTAAAGAAGTGTACTTTTAGGGCAACTTCAGGGAAGTTGTTAGGTTTCATAATTAGCCAAAGGGGCATTGAAGTGGACCCTGATAAAGTTAAAGTGATAGTTAACCTGCCCCCACTACATACTTAAGGAAATCAGAGGTTTGTTGGGCCATTTAAACTATATAGCTCGATTCATATCCCAAATCATAGACAAGTTTCGTCTTTTATTTAATTTGTTACAAAAGAATGCCAAGATTAACTGGGGTGAAGAGTGTGAGCAGGCCTTTACAATAATCAAAGAATACCTTATGAACCCTCCAATTCTGGTAGCTTTGAAACCTAGGAAGCCTTTATTCCTATACTTGACAATATTACTAGAGTCCATGGGGTACAAGCTTAGTAAGAAAGATTACGAAGCAAAGGAATAGGTTGTATACTACTTGAGTAAAAAATTCACCCAAGGGGAGCAGAGACATTCAGATATTGAAACAACCTGTTGTGCATTGGTATAGGTAATGCATTGGCTCAAACAATACATACTCTATTACCAGGTAGAATTACTGACTCAATACAATCCCCTGAAGTACATGGAAGAAAAACCAGCCCTAATTGGCAGAATCTCAAAGTGACAAGTATTGTTATCAGAGTTTGACATTACATATGTGAACTGAAATTCAGTTAAAGGGTAAGCTTTGGGAGATCAATTAGTAAAAACACCCTCTAATAGTATTCCTCAAGAAGTACAAGTCAATTTCCTCTATAAGGGTATCTTAGTGGTCGGAGGAAACTCTAATAAAGGAAAGGATGACGAGCCACCAAAATGGAAAATGTTCTTCAATGGTGTAGCCAATGTGTCTGGATGGGGAATTGGGGTAATACTAATATCCCTTGAAGGTACTCAGTATCTTGTAGCCATAAGGCTCATTTTTGCAAACACTAATAATATTGCTGAATATGAAGCATGCATCATGGGACATTCAAGAATTAGAAGTGTATGGGGACTCCTCATTCATTATTGGCTAAGCATGGAGAGAGTACAAAACTAAAAATCTTAAATTGGTGCCTTATCATCGACATATGATGGAATTAACGAAAATTTTCACAAAAGTCACCTTCAATCACGTACTAAGGATGCATAGCCAATTTGCTGATGCTTTAGCTACACCAGCATCTATGATCCAAATATCTGGTGAAGTTGAGATTCAGCCCCTTACTATTGAAATTGAAAACAAGCCTACCTTCTACCTAACGATTGAGGGTATAGATGACCAAAAACATGGTCTCATGATATTAAGGTGTTCTTACAACAAGGTGCATATCTTAAAAAGGCCGAGAAAAAAGATAAAAAGATGATTAGGAGACTAGCCACCCAATTCTTAGAAAGCAAGTCCACCTTATACTAAAGCTCATTTGACAGTACACTCTTAAGGTGTATGGCTGATGAAGAGGTTGAGAATTTAATAAAAGAGGTACATGAAGAAGTATGTGGCCCTCACATGAATGGGTACATGTTGGCAAAGAAAATCATAAGGCTAGGGTATTATTGGTCAACAATGGAAAGTAATTGCATCAAACATGTTAGGTACTGTCATTTATGCCAAGTTTATGTAAATAAGATAAATGCCCCACCTCAGGGATTGCATACCTTCTTAACACTATGACCTTTCTCAATGTGGAGCATAGATATCATCAGCCCTATTACTCCAAAAGTGTCTAATGGGCATCGCTTCATGTTAGTCGTTATTGACTACTTCAACAAATGGGTAGAGGCTTCATCATACTCAAATGTTACTAAAAGGGTCATAGTTAAGTTCATCAAGAGGGACATCTTGGCTCAGTACGAGACTCCTGAAACAATCATCATTGATAATGGCACCAATCTCAACAAGAAGCTTATGATAGAATTATGCTGGCAATTCTGAATCATTCATAAGAACTCTACTCCTATTGACCCCAAATGAATGGAGATATCGAAGCAGCAAACAAAAACCTCAAAAAAATCATTGAAAAATGGCTATTACATATAAGGACTGGCATGAGATGTTACCTTTCACACTCATGGCCTATTAGACTTCCATCAGAAAGTTTATTAGAGCAACACCATACTCTTTAGTATACGGTACTGAAGTAGTGTTACTAAGAGAGGTTGAGATCCCATCACTCAGGGTACTATTCGAAATTCATTTGGATGAAGCCAATTGGATAAAGAAACACATCAAACAGCTAAACCTGATTGATGAAAGGAGACTAACAACCCTATGTCATAATCAATGTTATTAGCAAAGAATGGCTCGGGACTTCAACAAAAGGATGCGACCTCGTAACCTCAAAAAAGGAGATTTAGTATTAAGAAAAGCTCTTCCCAATGCACAAGACTCCAGAGGGAAATTTGCCCCTAGTCACAGGGGTCCTTATGTCGTGAAGTAAGCATTATCAAGAGGGGCTTTGATTTTTTCCAAAATGGATGGTCCAGATTTGAGAGACCTTGTAAATGCCAACTTTATAAAATTGTATTACCCATAAGAATTCAATGGGAATTTTGCTCGAAATACGAAAATGCCAATCATTTTGAATGTCATTGTCGTCCAATTTTCATTATCTACAAGCAAATTTGGTATCTTTGGCCATTGTTGTCATTAGAACAATCACCCTCTCCATGGAAAGGTCTAATTCCCTTTACCTCATTTAATCAAACCTATACACTGCAAACATGAGAGGTGTTAAGGAATGAGATCTAAAACATTGGTAATTAACAAAATCTTTGAATATTTTATTACGGATTGATCCCCCTCAATGGGGAGTTTTATTATTTGTTTTTTTTAGAGGAATGTGAAACTTAAGTAAGCAATCATGGAAAATGGGAATGAGGTTTATGGGTTCTAAAGAAACAAAAACGGTGGGTGGTTTTTCCTACATCGAGCTAATTTCCTTAACTTCTTCGAAAAGAGCTAGTGAAATCACGAATGTTATATGATAAGAACATCTGAGTTGATAAAAAGGGACTAAAACTAAGAGTTAGTAATTTTCTGATGGAGGCTTTTCAAAAAGGTTTGACAAATTGGGTGCTATCAACAAAGATTAGGTAAGTATTTCTATACAATGTTAGCACACCAATTTTTTTCTTGCATTTAGTCTGATTTTTACTCCCAACGGTCTTTTTAACCAACCTATAAGGCATTTACTTTTTGCAATTAGTGTTTGGCTAACCTACGAAGACACGATCCTAGCTCGGTTCATCCTTCCAATCCATAGGGTCCCTCTCTTTACCAAATTTCTTGTAAGTAAGCTCTTTTCTTCACCAAGTTCCATAAGGCACTTCCTTTCACTAAGTTTCTCTTAACCGACTCATAAAGCAATTACCTTCATCATCTTCTTAACTAGCCTTTAAGGCATTGTTTCATTCTTCTTAGGATCTTAGCTAGCTCTAGGAGTGCTTTGCCTACCTTAGTTAGCTAGCTCATTAGGGCACGACCAAGTTTACTCATTCTTCTTAGGGTATTAGCTAGCTTTAGGAGCAATGTGCTCACCTTGGTTAGTCAGCTAATTAGAGTACAACCAAGTTTGCTCATCCTTCTTAGGGTATTGCCAGCTCTAGGAGCACTTTTCTCGCCTTGGTTAGTCAGCTCATTAGGACATGACTAAGTTTGCTCATCCCTCTTAGGGTATTAGCCAGCTCTAGGAGTGCTTTGTCCGCCTTGATTAGTTAGCTCATTAAGACATGATCAATTTTGCTCATCCTTCTTAGGGTATTAGCCAGCTCTAAGAGTGCTATGCCCGCCTTGGTTAGTCGGCTCATTAGGATACGACTAAGTTTGCTCATTCTTCTTAGGGTCTTAGCTAACTCTAGGAGCACTTTGCTTGTCTTGGTTAGTCAACTCATTAGGGCATGACTAAGTTTGCTCATCCTTCTTAGGGCTTAGCTAGCTCCAAGAGCTCTTTGCCCGCTTTACCTCAGTTCATAAGAGTATGACCAAACTTCAATGCTTCTTTCAATCTTTCAACCAACTCTTAAAGTGCCACCCTTCTCTTCTCCAAATCCCCAATAGATTGGACCTAAGATAGCTCACTGGCAGTAGCATTTCCTCGAATAAAATCTGCTCTTAGGGTAAAAATAGTATCTATTTTATCTTTCTAACAAAGTTTTGTTCAAACTTGACCATAAAGAGGGGCAGCTATAGACACCTAATTTTTTTCTCTTTTATTTTTCAAATTAGGTTATAGTGTCCTAAATTAGGAAAAGTTTAAAAAATAAAAATAAATAAATAAATAAATAAGGAAAAAATAGGAATTTTAGAAAAATGTAAAAAGATAAGAAAATAGGAAAAGGCACAAAAAAAGAGAAATTAAATAATAATAATAATAATAATAATACAAAAAAAATAAGAAATTTTGAAAAGTCAGAAAAAATTGGAAAAATAAAAGATTTTAGAAAATAACATTTTATTAGACTAGATTTGTAATTTTAATCTAGGTTTAAGAGTTGGATCGTTAAACTTAGGATTAGATTTAAATCTAGCCTAAACTGAACGAGACTATATGTGCAATTTATTTGCACATATGGACAAGGTATAGGTTAACGGCCTGACGGTTAAACATATGGGTATAATGCTAGTATTAAGCATAAGGTCTTTGGTTTGAAATTTAGCAAAGGCAAGGAGGCCTTTTTCTTACCTTTTGTTTTTCTTACATCAGAGGCTGCCATGTATCAAGATTTGATTGCGCCATGTGTCCTGATACGTGGCATAATCGGATTGGACGACCTTTGTTGACCTGGTGCAACGTGTCAGCCACATGGCATTCCATGTCAACCATCACATGTCAAGTGTGATACGTAGTAGGTCGGGATTTGTTAAGTCGGCCGACGTAGTGTCACGTCGGTACTTTCCCTCAGTTTTCCTCCGTTTTCTCCTTATTTTCCTCATCTTTCCTTCTCAAGAATAGCCTACTCCCTCCACTTTAGTTTTAATTTCTATACAAATTCCATACACTGGCTCATGGTTTCTTAGACCAATCTCCCACTAGACATAGCCTACTACGAATTGGTATAGAAAGCGCATCTAAGTTTGGTCAATTACACATTCAAATCGAGCTTCAAAGATTAGAAAAAAAATGAAAATTCAACCATTCCCATTAACTTCGATCTGAGCTTTCCTTTGTTTCTGGGTTGTAATTCAACTATAAATAGGGACACAATGAGCAAGAGAACCATCCCCAAGCTTTAGAATCAACTTCGAAGTTGTCCTTCTCTCTCATGATTCTCTTTCTCTCTCTAGCTCATTCTCTCTCTTTGCATCTCTCTTCTCTAAGCCGCTACAATAACCTAACACTTGTGACCTATATTCCATTAGCTCCCGAACAAGACCTCCCTCGACCTACGCCATGCCCCTTAGCAACACTGCCCAAGCACCATTGCGAATCGCTACCTCCGACAATCGCCGAATGACCACCTTAGGCTATGGCACTTGGCCTACCTCCCTCCCCCCTCCCCCCCCCCCCCCAAGTCTAATCCCAAACACGCAAATCTCCCCTCACCCCCGAAGAATTTGATCTGAATCATCTTCAACCACCCTTATCTAACATTACTAAAGGAGAATTGTAGGTGACCCAACCCAACTTAGAGGATTAACTCGCAACCTGATCCAACAGTCTAACCTGACCTGTGACGTGGGTCTGACCTGTGCATCTTGCTACCTTCACCTGATTTCTTTTTTATTTATTTCTTTTCTTTCTTTTTTTTTCCTTATTTTGTTTTATTTATTTAATTATTTGTTTTATCTATGTAAATGTAATAAGAAACAGAGAGAAAAAAAAGGAAGAAGAAAGAGAAAAAAAAAAGAGGAATGAAAGTATTTTATGTTAATTTTTTTTTACATTTAAACAAGAAGAACCATAAAAAATAAAAAATAAATAAATAAATAAAAGAAACTAACAGTAATAAAGAAATAATAGAAATAATAAAATAGAGTAAAAATAGCAAAAGTTATTTTTCATACCTAGAAAATCAATTTCTTTTTTTTTTCAATAAAAACTAAAACAGATCTTTTCCAAACTAGAGCATTTGTGGTTTTCTAAAAATTAAATCCAGCTTAGAACTCCTTATAATCTTTTTCTCAAATCAACTCAAAATAGATAAAAATGTAAACTCACTGATTTTTCTAAAATTAAAATCAATCAACCCGCTATATTTTCGTTAAAAAAAACTATGTACATCTAATTCCGAGTTATGAGTACGTAAGCACCCTTATGTAAGTATGGGGGTACTTAAAATATGGAAAGTTTTATTTTTTCCATTCTTAGATATTCGTGTAAATTAATCAATTTAGTTGCATGTATCAAAATTAGATGTTTTTTGGAAATTAAAAAGGGTATATTTGAAAAGTGAAGTTAAATTCGGAAAGTAGTAGTAGTACCCATTTAGAGTTTAATAAATTAGCTCCCGAATCTAGATCTCTAGTTTTCAAAAAACTGTATTTATAACTTAGTTATCTAATCGATAGACTGGTAGCTAAGTTATAACCAATCCACTCAATTGGCTATAACATAACCCCTTTTCCAGACTCTGGTCGAGTGGTGACTCCAAATCTTTTCAAGTTGGAAAAAATGATCTTCTTTAAACTCTAGTTGAGGGTCAATATTAAACGGATAAGGTTTAGTAATGATCGTTTTAGAAAAGATCTAATTTTATAAAATGAACTAGGAGGGTGAAAAATCAGGCTTGATCGACATATATCAATTTATCCTTTAAAGTATTGAATACTTCCAAACATTCCGATGAGAGTATAAATAGGGCATCCTTTTCTAGCAACCAAGCTTACAGGCTAGCTATTTTTTAAGAAATCTTCAATAAGCTAGAAAACCTTACGTGGCCCAAGAAACTATGCATAGCTCTAACTAAAGTGTAGTTGGGGGGTGAAGGGCCGAAGGAGGGGTGGGAGGGAGGGGAATGGTAGGTAGGTAGGTGGCACAACTTTGCAATAGTTTCAACTTTTGTATTATCCACTTTAATACCTTTCTAGGATACCTTTTGTCTTAGTACTTTGCCCTCTTATACCATAAAATGATAGTTTTCCCAATTTAATAGGAAATTTGATTCTTTACATCTTCCTAACACTTTTTGTAGATTGGCGAAAGTGATGGAAAGAATTCCTGAAAACTAAGAAATCATCCATGAATACTTCCATTATATCTTCAATAAATTCATTAAATATTGCCATCATGCACCATTGAATTGTAGGGTGCATCATAAAGACTAAATGGCATTCTCTTATAAGCAAAAGTACCATAAAGATAAGTAAAAGTTATTTTCTCTTAGACTTCTAAGGCAATTGGAATTAGGAAATAATTAGAAAGACCATCAAAGAAACAATAATATATGTGACTTAATAGACATTCCAACATCTTATTAACAAAGGTTAAAGGGATGACATGTTTCCTTATGGCATTATTAAGCTTCTAGAAGTTTATGTAAACTCTCCAACCCATGACTACTCTTATTGGAATCAACTCATTTTGCTTGTTAGGGACCATTGTCATCATACCCTTTTTAGGTGCAACTTACATAGGCCTAACCCAAGAATTGCCAAAAATTAGATAAATCATACCTTCATCTAAAAGTTTAATCTCTTCAACTTTAACTACTTTCATGTTTAGGTTTAGTCATCTTTGAGGTTGTACCATTAATTAGGCTTTATGCATCAAGAAAGTGCACCTATTTAAACTATAGTATAGATAAAATGGATTATGAGCCTAAGTATCAATCTTAAGAAAAACAAAGAATGTGAGAAACCTAAATTACAAGCAATTTACCCCAAATTACCAATTATCTAATGTAGCAATGTAAAGGTAATTGTGATTAAGACGGTAAAATGAATAAGAAACAATAACTATAATAAGAAAAATAAAATAAACAAGAATAATTAAAATAACTAAACTACATAAACAAGAATAAAATAAATCATCATAATTCATTAAATTAAAGAACGCATAATTCTTAGTAAATTGTTGTTATTTACTATTATGCAACTTTTAATCTCAATTATTCTTTAGACCATAGAGATGCCTAATCTGAATTGACCAAACTTGCGTTTCTAAGCTTTTCCTAATGTTAAAACTCTCTCTACCCAAATCACTTCTGAAAAAAGCATCATAGGATTGCATTGAGAACATAGAACTGCTATCAGGAAAGCTATACTAAGCTTACACTAACTAAAAGAACCAAACTTCTAAATGGTTTACTTAGCCCTAATTCCCTCTAATTACACCAGCCTATTCTCTATAGAATTCATGTGTCCATAACAAACACATACCTTAAATTAGTAACCTAAGAAAATACTAATCGATGGTAATATAAATAGCATAATTAAGTCCTTAAAGAATAATATAGTAGATGGAATAATGAAGAAATTGTTGCAACAAGAACTACGATTCAATAACAATTTATTAAGAATATTCAAAAGAACAACATAATCAAAAGAAAAGAAAAAATAGTGATGTGAGAGACCCCTAATATAATTCAAACCTACATCTCATCTCAAGGGAGCTCTCTTTGCAAACCTAGACCTAAGCATCTATTTATAAGAGTAAGGCCTTGATTTACAAGAAAACCTAACAAAAATAAAAGATTAGCTAGTCATTGCATATCTATAGGCATGATACATGTTCGTGGAGTTAAGGCATGTACATGGACTTTATTTAAAAATCTTAGAAATTCAATGGAACTGGTTGACAAAGGGAGTACAAGCAAGGAACACTATGGTCTTCAACCATGGCCTTTTAGTAGACTCTATTCTTTACTTGAAATTCCTTTGCTTTAATCTTTTATCAATGTTTGTACTTTAAAATGCTCTAAAACTTAATAAAACCTTCAAAACTCCATAAAAAGCTCCCAAAGTCCTTGAAAATTAAATTTTAACTAATTATGCTCAAAATACTATAAAATTAACCACATTAATATCCAAAATAACACCAAATAAATATATAATATATATGCTAAATTCATGTTATCAAATACCCTCACAATTTAACTTTTGCTTGTCTCAAGCAAAATAGTAGAAATAAGACTAAAACATCTTAAGGACATGGAAACTACAAGGAATCTTTAGATAAGTATACCCTTAAATTCAAGTAGCTTAGGAAAAATTCTTTAAATCACCTTCTTTCCTTAACTTAATAATGTCTTTAGATCACTTAGATAATAACACTTAATAACTACTAAATTTTAATGATCAATTCAAATAATTTAAAGTTAGCCATATCACTTAAATAGAGACCAACTAAAGACTAAAACAAACATCAACTAACTAGGAAAGAGTTATAGAGATTTCACTACTCTAACTGAAGAGGGGAGAAATCTTCCCTTAAATAATTTTATTTTGAAGAACTAGATTAGATGCATGTCATAACAATTTGTCCTCTGATTATCTCTCCACTTCTTTCAATTTTCATTAGGAGACTTTTTCAAATTCAATATAATTCCTTTATTGAAGTTGATTAGCATTAGGGAAGAACCTCATTCTTCTAACAAACAAAGATCAATCCATTAATTTAGCCCTCTTAATTATTTAGTAGTTGTTAGCATGAAGGCAACTCACTCTTCTAAGGAACTGAGGTCAATCCTTAACATCTTTAATTAAATTCAGTCTTCTAAGGATGGTACGAATGTTAGAAAATAAGGTACGTATCAACTATTCATTCTATGGTCCCAATGATGCTACTTACCGAGCAAAGTAGGTTTTGAGTCGATGAGGATGAGGTCGGTAGTTTAATAGCTTAACAACTTCGATGTTTTAGACTAAAGGAGGATTAGTTTAGGAGTTGCTCCATTATCAAGTTAGCCTCGACTAGTCGGCTAGTGATAGTTGTTAGCTCAGCTTCAACGATGTATCAAGTTAGCAGTATGTTGGTTTGGTACTTAAATAGATGTATTATGGAGGGGTTGGCTTGACAATAGGTTTGTTACCTTGAAAGTCTCTTAGATGAGGTAGAGAGTATTATAACTTGGCTAATCAAACTAGAGAATGCATTACTCAAAGTTAAGCTCTCGTTGAGGAACTTGGTGAACCATATGAACGAGTCCTCAAGGTCAAGAGCATGTGATGGGTCCATAATCACTATCATCCCCACCGAGCTATTTGACATTTGGGATCAAATATGGCTCAACTCTACATTACTTATCCTTAAGGGCATATAGGTAGAGGACAACAATGTTAAAGGAGTTGAAGACTTTGTTTATCTTATGTAATTCAATCCTATAGGTATTAGGATTGATCTTTTCAATCACTTTAAATGGTTTGTCAGCCTTAGGAGATAACTTGCTCTTCCTTAGACTTGTGAATCATTCCCTACTAAGATGGACCCAAACCAAATCACCTTGCTAAATTTCTCTATTCTTCAGTTCTTGGCTTTGTCTCTCAAGCTTAGTAGTAGCTCGACTTAGATGTTTAATAACCTTTTAGTGCATTGCTTTAATGGCATTGAATTTCTCTATGGTTGATTGATCATCATCTGGGCTTCGAAAGGATGTTTGGTCTAATGGGAGCTTTGGGTTGAACCCATAGGCGACCTCAAATAATGACATATTTGTGACATTGCAAGCATCTTGTTGTAGGCTAGTTTCGACCAATAGTGAACTGGAGTAAGGTTCCCACCATCCAATTGACAACCTTAGTCTATTCATCCATTTGTGGATGATAGGATATACTCTACAATAGTTTAGTTCCCATTCATTTTCATAACGATCTCCAGAAATGGCTCATGAACTTTAGGTTTAGGTCCAAAACAATTGTCCTGGGTACTTCATGAAGCTTGATTACCTCCTACAAGAAAAGAAAAGAGATAGTCGAGGCATTGTTATTCTTAGAACAGGGCATGGAGTATATGATCTTGCTAAAATACTCCATACCTTTAGCTTAGTCAGGATTGGCATTGGTAAATATTGCCCGTTCTTAGCTCGACTTTTTGCCTTCCTAAAGGTAGCATACCTTTTCAACACAACTTGGACATTCCCCATCATCTTTGGCTAAAAGAATCTTGAAGATAGCACCTCATGAGTTTGGTGCTTGCTAAAGTATCCAAACAATCCTCCCCCATGTGTCTCGAGCACTAATAGCTCTCTCATGGAATGAGTCGAGATACATAATCTTTTCTTCCTATATAAATGTCCATCCTCCCTATGGCCTTCCTCATATCTGGCACAGATCAAACCAAAATGTGGATCCTTAGAATATAAATCCTTTATCATTGAAAATCCCAATAGTTGGGTTTGTAATTCGATTAGAAGGGAATGTTGTCTCGATAGGGCATTGTTGTTTACGTTATTCTTTCCATTCTTGTACTTCACGACATATGAAAATCCCTCCATGAACTTAATCCATTTGGCTTACCTTTGAGATAACTTAGGTTGGCTCTATATATATCTCAAAGATTTATGATTAGTGTAGATCACAAACTCTTTGAGTAATAAGTAATGTTGCCATACAATCTTTGCTTAAATTAAGGAATAGAACTCCTTATCATAAATAAAAGAGTTGATCATTGCTCCTCTAAGCTTCTCAATAAAGTAGGTAATGGGTTGGCCTTTTTGCATTAGCACTACACTTATTCCTAGTCCAAATGCATCACACTCCACTTTAAATATTTTCTCAAAGCTCATAGAGCTAAGACAGGGGGCTATAGTCAGCTTCTCCTTTACTTCTTCAAAACTCCTGTACTCCTTCTCTTCCCACCTAAGCTCAACTCTCATTTTAGACATCTCAATGAGTAGGGCCAGAATCATATCAAAATTCCTTATAAATATGTAATAGAATGATGCTAAGCTATAGATGCTTCATACGTCAGCTGAACAGGTAGGCATAGGACATTCATTTATTGCTCTTGTCTTCTCATCATCGACTTATATGCCACTATTACTAAACCCTAAGAAGATCACTTCAAGTGAGTAGAAGTCAGATTTCTTTAGATTAGCATAGAGCTTTTTAGCTTAAAGGTTCAAAAAGACTACTCAAAGATGCTCTTAGTGAGTCTCCAAATTAAGCCTACAAACTAGGATGTCATTGAAATATACCACCACAAATTTCCATATTGGTTCTTAGGGCTCATGGTTTATTAATTGCATGAATGTACTTCGTGCATTTGACAGTCCAAATGGCATCACAAGCCATTCATACAATTTATGGTAGGTTTTAAATGCAGTCTTCCATTCATCTCCTTCATACATTTAGATTTGATGATATCTTGATTTGAGATCAATCTTAGAGAACACTTTCGCTTCATTTAACTCATCTAGCATATCATCAAGCCTTAGTATAGAATACCTGTATTTAATGGTAATGTGATTTTCATTGTACGGTTATGTATACACTTACTCCATGTCCCATCTTCCTTTAGTACCCATAGGGATGGTATGATACATAGGCTTAAGGACTCTCACATATACCCTTTTTTCAACAACTAATTGACTTGTCTTTGTAACTCGACAACCAATTTAAGGTTCAGCCAATACGCAGGCTTATTCGGTAGTATAACTCTTGACTGCAACTCAATTGCTTGTTTAATACCTCGGAAACAACATAGCCCTTTAGGTAGTTCTCTTAGGATTAAGTTGGTAAACTCTTCCAATAAGTTTCACCTCGAAAGGTAATAGCTCTTCCTTAGATCCCCTCATCTCAAGTAACCTTTTGACTAGTAGATAGGCCAACTCTTTAAGTTCCATCTCTCTCTTCAACTCAGCTAGAGTCATCACCAAAGCCTCTTTCTTTAGAACTTTGCTTAATCGAGTCTGCATGCTTTTAACTTATTCAGCAGTCATAAGGCTCAACTTCACTTTTCTAGCCTCGTGCTCTAGGGAACATGTAATCTTCTTTCCATCATATATCACACTTTGATCAAACATCTATGGTTGTCCAAGTAAAATATGGAATGTACTCATACATAACACATCGTAGAGCACTTCATCTCAATAGTTCTCAATATTGATTAGCACTAACACTTGTTTATTTACTTATAAGGCAACTTTATCAATAAGATAGTGCAGCTTATAAGGCTTAGGGTAAGGTTTGGTCTACAACTTCTACTACTGGACCACGAAAGTAGATGTCGCAATGGTACAACTACTACTATCAACAATCATTGCACATAATGAACTATTCTTTTTACATCTAATGTAGAACAGATTCTCTCGTTGCTCGTCCTCAAGTATAGGACTCATACTTAATGTTCTCCTCAAAGCCAATGTAGTAGGCATAAAGTAACCTTCTTCACTATAAATGATCTCGTCCTCCTTGAATAGCTGAATTTGTCTAGTCTTTTTCAGCTCTTCTACTTTCTTATCAATGCTGTTTACCTCAATACTTGGTGCCTCGCCTGAAATCACCATGGTTTATCTATTTGAACATTAGGCAACTATGTATCTAAATCCATAACATTTGAAACACTTGATCTCACTTATCTTCCTTCTTAAGTTCTAACCTTTCTTGAACTTCCTTAAGGTCTCCTTCTCTTCTACTCGAATAGCTTGAGCAGATCGGGTCTTAGCAACTTTGCTTAGTTCTGTTCACACAAGTCTTCTTAAAACAAGTCATTAAGGGCTGGTCGAATGATAGGAGCTCGAAATCTCCTTAATCGGTGCCTTTCGATTCTCTGAGTAGCTCAAATAGCTTCATCAAGTGATCTAATGTCAATGGCTTCTAAAATATCTCCAATCTCATACTTTAACCTACTAATGAATCAAGACACAATTTAGTCTTCAGGCTCAACAACTTCACATTAGATCATCAACATCTAGAATTCCTTCACATAGGCATCAACATTGAATCTACCTTATCTCAATTCTTGTAACCTCTTAAATACATCCTATAAATAATAGCTCAGAACAAATCTTCTCCTCATTAGTCTCCATCTTATCCTAACTCCTAACTTCACATTCTCCTTCTCTTCTACAGGTGGCTTGCATGTTCTTCCACCATAGGGTAGCATAGCTAGTAAACTCTAGTACAACAAGTCTGACCTTAGCATTCCTAGGTATCTCATGACATTTAAACTACTCCTCAATTTTATCTACCTAGTCCACATAGTCCTATGCATCACTACTCCCAAGAAAACATGGAATATGCATCCTTAACCCTTCAACTTTAGGAGCTCGAACATTCCTCTCCTTTGGTATATAATACTCCTCTACTTCATTACCTTCTTCCTTATCTACTTCTTTGGTTTTATTGAGTGCCAGCCTGCACTTAGCAACTCTATCCACTCCTCCAGCTTATGATGGTCAAACTGGGGCATTAGCTTGGTCACACTAACCATTGCCTCATTCAGTCTGTTCATTGGCTCGTCTTCTATGTGGACCATTTTTTACCTAGTACTTATCTTCATTTGTGACAATCACCATATTACCCACTAGGTTGGTGAGCTTGTCCAATCAGTCATCTACTAACTAGGGTATGAAGCTTCTTTGTTAACCATGGCCATTTTGAGCACCACTCTCCAATTGCTTGAATACTAAAATTAGACATTGTAGTTTACTTCAAGGGATTAATAGCTAAGAATACCACTCAAAATTCTCTCCATAATTAACAACAATAGAATAATACCTAACACTCCTACTGCTATGTCAACTACACACGATAAATAAACAAACACTCATACTCTATTCTGCGTACAAAAAATAGGGGAAATCAAAGCACTAAATATCTTTAACACTAAACACTCTTCAAACAATCATGATAACAATAGAACTTCTAAAACACACAAAAGTAGCAATAAATCTATCATAGTACAAAGTAATAGAAACTTGCTTAAACATAGCTAAGTTTTAATACCTAGAGGATAAGGGTATGTTGTGAATGAAACATGTCATCTAATATCGCATAAACCATGGGGATGGGTCTAAAATAAGGAGAAGGTCTGAAAAGCAAATACTAGCCGAAGGTTTAGGTAGGGGTTCCTATGCATCGATGATGAATATGACGCACCAACGCCTCGCATGAGCTCCAGTCGCACTTTATGTTACACATAAGTATGGATGGAGGGCACTCGCTACCAATCCATGCTCACAATAGATTAGATAAGAGTAAACAAGAGTAAGTAGAAGACACTTAGCTCATGAGAGTATGTCTAAATATTAAAATGGTATTAATTATTATGAGCATTGCAATTTACAAGTATTTATATTGCCAATCAAGGCAAGTTCTAGGTTAGTATAAATAACAAAAATTTTCTATTAGAAAAGGAAAAAGGAATAGTTTACAAGGATAGAGTTGTAATTGAACAAAAAGAATATTCGGTTACAAAAGGATAGCACGGATGTTAAAAAATAGGGCACATAGTAGCTGTCCATTTTGTGGTCCTAATGATGCTACTTATTAAGCAAAGTAGGTTTTGAGCTGATCAAGTCAGGGTCGGTAATTGACAGTTCAATAGCTTAGATGTTCTAGAGTAAAGAAGGGTTAGTTCAAGATGTAGTCCATTATTAGCTCGACCTTAGTTGGTCAACTCATAATCGGGGTCAATTTAACCTTAGCTATGTATCAAGTCAGTAGTATATTGATTCGGTACTTAGATAGATGTATTATAGAGGGGTTAGCTAAGTAACGAGTCAATCACCTTAGTAGTCTCTTAGATGAGGTAAAGAGCAAAGTGATTCGGCTAGTCGAATTGGAGAATGCACTACTCTTCAAAGTTAAGCTTCCCCCATATAGCTTGGTGAACCATATGAGTAAACCCTTGAGCTCGGGAGTATGTGGTAGGTCTATGATCCCTATCAACTCTCCTTTAGAATTAAGTTTTGAAATCAAAATAACTAGTCCTTAACCATCTATATCTATTCTCACCTTCAGTCTATTTCTAAGCATAAGCAACATGGAACTCTGAATCATTGGGATTTATCCACTCAAATTCAATAATGTGTTCTAAATTCATAAAGGATATGGATAAATTAAAAAAAAAAAATTGCTTACATAAAATATGTATAGAGGGGGATGTAATTTCTAAGTTTTTCAAATTTAATGAAAGTGCAAAAACTTAACTATGTATCTAACTTATTAACATATATAATCTATCCTTTCCCCCTACATTTAAGTTGTACATTATCGTTAATGTACATTATAACCATACAATGCAAAATAATGTGGGATAAAAATAAAAATAACAAAGAAAAAGAATTGAGACTTCCCGGGTTTTAAGATTAATCTTTAAGAAAAATGTGAAGTCCAAAATCTACATTCCATCTATCTAATTAAGTGCATACTTTTCTTTACATCTAAATGAACTATCTAAAAAATGAAATTGAAGAAGTTAAACTAATCACAATAAAGTTAATAAAACTACTAATTCAAGTACCAAAAGTTAGTATCCTATAAACTTATAAAGCATCAAAAAATTAAACACAAAGAAGCAATAGTAAATATAAGTTAGGGAGTACAATAATCCAAAATAAAATCAAACTGAGTCTTTTGAAAAAGGAATTGAAAAGTTCAAAGGAAACTCATCCTTCATCCTCACTCTCCTCCACAATCTCCTCCTTATCAAACTCCTCATCTAGGTCTAAGGATGGCATAAGTAGTGATTGGATTCCTAGATGGGCAATGAGTGCCTCTTTTCTAACTGTAGCGGATTCCTAGATGGGCAATGAGTGCCTCTTTTCTAACTGCAGCACAGTTAATTTTGTATGTTAGAATCCTCTACTTCTTTAGTATTTTCCTTATGAATATCTCAAATATGCCAAACACTAAAGAAGATAGTAAGTTAGATCGTAGCTGGAATGAAGAGGAAGTGGCCTCACCAAAAGGCTTAGGGAGTTGACCCTTAAGTGTTAGAAGCAACTTCATAGCTTTGATAGATTCATAGGTTAAGGGAACAGGGGACCAACTCTAGCATTCAGGGATGCCATGAAAATGTTAGGAGTTTCTCACCAATTAGGTGATAAATGGACCCGCAAAAATAAAACTTATACAACGATCAGTAGCTTGATTCTTAAGGAATTAGGCCATCCTTACACCCAAGTTTATGGGTAGTTGGTTAGCAATACTATGTAAGCATATGATGTGCCTCTCATTCACAACTCCTTGATTGTTCTATCTCCTAATAAATCCCCTAGTTAGTAGATGATGAGCTAATCTAAGAGCAAGATCACTTAGTTTAGAAGCCTTAGACCTTTTTAAGTCATAAGCTCCACCTTCCCTATTGGTAAAATCAAAACAAATAAAAGATTCATAAACCCCCTAAGGTAGCTTATACGAAAGCTCCATAAACTCTCGAGTTCATGAGAAAAATGATTTAATTCCTTAATAGTCAAAGACAATAGAAGCCCAGTTTTATATATATATATATATATATATACATTTTGACTTATTCAACTGATAAATATAGAATTAGTAAAATCGATTAAAAATATAAATTTTCACTTAGTTTGACATGTAAAATCAATTAAAAATACAAGTTTTCATAAGGACACGATTTTATATATGAGTTAACTCAAAAGGACCTCCTAAAATTGCAAACTTATATAATCGCATGGGTGAAATTACGATTTTGACAGCTATGAGTCCCATCTTCAAAACTCAATCAACTACCTAATCTTAGCCTCAAAACCAGCTTAAATAAGTGAATCTTAGTTCGTATACATGGTCTAGTAGAATTTTTTCTTAGACAAGCAAAGGTATCACTTCCTTTACCAAGACTCAAAAAAGGTAAAAAAACAAATGAGTAGGGAGGGCACTTGGATTCTTATAAGTAGGATGTTTTATGTTTAACATGATTTGAAATAAAAAAGAAAAGAATTCTACTTTGATAAGGAGAAGAAATCTCATGTTATATGGATAATAGCTAATTTAAGAATCTAACACGATTCAATAATCATTCATAATTTATTACTAGTTTATATACTTTAGCAATCTTAGTAAATCTTTTGAATTAGCATAAGATTATATACTGAAATGCTAATTTTTGAAATAATAGATTAATGAATTTATAGGATTAATTCAAGATTAAATCATATTTTCTATTTATAATCTCTATTAACATGAGCATTAGCATTTAATGCACAAATCATTAAAACTTGTTGATCAAAATTTTTTACAATCTTATTTTCATATGCAATTGTTACAACAAATTCGTTATCATTAATCATGAAAATATTATTTTTTTCATAGCATGTTGAAAAATTCAATCAATATTGTATATTCATGAATCTAGGAATTACTCTAATTGCACAAAAATTTGATTCACAGTCAAGTTTTCACATTTCAACATGAATTGTACAAATCACATGCCAACACAATGTAAATATCACTTTCTCATGGTTTCAATCCTTAACAAGCGTACATTTCTTAAGCAATCTCTTGTAGATAATAAATAGAAAATATGTTTCATCACATTATATATCCTAAATCAATCATAAAAATCAAGATTTCTACACATGCAAGTTAAAGTGTTTTCCATGAATCCCTTACTAAAAGTCCAATTTTTATGCAATCTAGCTATAAATTTAAGAAAATAAATCGATAGGGGTGATGTATTACCTTAGATTTGTAGCATGTAGTATTGGATTGTAACGTTTCATGAGTTTTTAATGTGGGTGTGGAGAGAAAATTGTAAGGAAAATGTGTTTTATAGAGAGAAAGTGAAGTTTGAATGAGATAAGAAGGCTTTTAACTATGGTTTTTGAATTCATCAAAGACTACAAGCAAGGATTATAGCCACGGAGTATGGATGTGTTCCCTAATTCTGCATCAATATTGTATATCTTGTATCTCCATGGTCAAGGACTACAGGCATGATCCTGATCGTAGACCTCTTGTTTGCCAAATTCTTTCAATTTTCCTCTTGAAACAATTATGAGAGGAATATGGACTAAGTCTAAAGGCATGGACTTCGGCCATGTTCTTCCTTTAATTTTTAAATTTCACTTCACTTTGATTCCTTTGACTTGATTGTTGGAGTTGCTTTTGAAAAACTCAAAATTGGAGTGAATGAAACAAAAAAGCAAATCAAATAACACCTTAATTGGATAACAACTTTAATTTTTCCATCACTTAAGCATATTCAATAACTATTGTTGATGTGTTAATTTCTCAAAGTAGGGAACCATCTAACTAATCTTTCAAAACTTGGTAATTCAATTGACTAAAGGCAATACAACAAAGTAAATGAGACAATTTAACAAAATAATAATTGAAATTAAAATTGACAAAACTTAAGCTACCTCCCAAGGAGCATTATTGTTTAACATCATTGGCTCAATAATTAAATCCAATCCTTATTGTAATTTCCTAGTTGATAACTACATCATTACATCAATTAGAAGTATGGTAATAAAAAAAAACACCAAAAGAACCATATGGGGGGGATTGTTATAAGAATGTTAAAATAATCAGGAGATTAGGGTTTTTGCTAATGTCTTAACTAGGTTAATCTTTTGGCTCCTCAACTACACCACTAAAAATTCAATTAGGCATAAAGCATCAAGCTAGTGAACTTAGTCATGTTATAGTATAAATAAAATGGATTATGAGTCCAAGTGTCAATCCTACGAGGCACCATCAATATGAAAACCCCAAGTTACTAGCAATTTACCCTAAATGACCAACTATCTAACTTATCAATGTGAAGGTAATTGTTATTAAGAAGGAAAATTGAATAAGAAACAATAACTAAAACAAGAATAATGAAATAGATAAGAATAATTAAATTAACTAAAGTACATAAATAAGACTAAAATAAACAAGCATATTTCCTTATATTAAAGGGGGCATATTCCTTAGTAAATTGCTATTATTTACTACTTAGTTCTATAAAATTTTCAATCTCAATTACTTTTTTGATCATGGAGATGCCTACCCTGAATTCACTGGACTCACATCTTTAGCTTCTTCTTAATCCTAAAACCCTCTCTACCTGAATCTCTTTTGAATAGAGCATCAGAAGGTTGCATTAAGAACTTAGATCCTACTATTAGGTTAGTTGTACTAGGGTTACCTTAATCCGAAAGAACCAAATTGTTAAACTATTTAATTAGCCCTAATTCCATCTAGTTACGTTGGTCTACTTACTACAAGACTCATGTCTCTATAACAAACTCATACATCAAATTAGTAACCCAAGTAAATACTAATCAACAACAATATAAATGTTGTAACCATATCTTGAAAGAGTAATATCATGGATTGAATAAGAAGAAATTGTTACAATAGGAACTAGGGTTCACTAACAATTTACTAAGATTATTCAAAAGAACAACATAATCAAAAGAAAAAAAAAAGTAGTAATGTGAAGGAACCCTAATATAATTTAAACATGCAACTTTTCCCAAGAAGGCTTTCTTTTTTAACCTATACCTAAGCATCTATTTATTGGATTAAGACCTAGATATACTGTAAACCCTACTTTTAGTAGGCTTAAGACTTGATTAGGAGTACCTCTCGAACGTTCCTAAAGATCAACTAAACCAAAAACTTAAGTTTATATTTAGGAACAAATTAAATTTTTACAATTCAAAAGCCAATTGTCAATTTAAAAGCCAATTGTCGATAAAACCCGAGCTTGAAGAACTGCGAGCTCTAAAGCTACTTAAAACCCTAAACCTACTTAAAACCCTAAACCTTAAGACCATTAAGGAATTTTAACCCTAAATAATTAATCGATAATTTAGTTTGAATAATTTTATTCAACTTTATAAAATTTCACAATTCTACAAAAATCAAATCATAAATCACAAAACAATGTAAGATGAAAATCCAAAACAATTTTCTATAAGGCTATGCCCTTATCTTCATGCATAAGCCTTACACCATAAATAAGTAGACCAACCAATCACCTTAGATAACTTATCAATTGAGAGTTGGAATCATTTATCAATTGATAACTTATCAAAATCTAGTGATAAGACAATTTCCTTATCACCTCTTCACTTATACTACATATGGACAAATTTTCACAAGAAATCATGAGCTTAACTTTAATAAAGGTGACAAGACCACTCCATGCCATTAAAAGACTTCCCATGGCAGATCTAAAAAGGGGAGAAAGGGGGGCCATGCATTTGTCATTCACCCATCAATCATTTCCTCTTACACATCACTATTCACCCCTTAATGCTTACATCATCAAGAGTTGCAATTGTTGACTTTTTGTAAGCTTTAAGACAATATTTCAAGGCATTTAAACACTCCTTCTCTCTTCATTCCAACTGGCTGCACTCCTCCCCATTTCTCTCACTTTTAATTTCACTTTCACTTCATCTTTCTCTCTTTTAAAACAAACATAAAAAGGGGAAACAACCTTACCCCACAAAATCAATTTTTCTCCCATTTGAAAGCTTCAACTCACGGCATTTTTTTCCTTTGCACTTGCGCCATTTTCTTTCATCATTTAAGACATTTAAGACCATTAGAATCTTCCATAAACCCCTTTCCAAAAGATAAAAGAATTCGGGTTTCAAAAGGTAAGCAAAAAGGAGGAAGCAAAGTTAAAGGCTTAAGAGGAACCTTAGTGCACAACCACCAAACTTTACTTTAAGGACGAGTAAGTGATTATTGTGATGTGTGGATTAATATTTATGTTAGAAGACTTGGATTTCTCGAAGATATGAGTAAGGTTTGAGTTGTTATAGCACAAAAATTCGTTTTAAGAAACAAACCCTAAAACCATTACATGAAGTTGAAATATGAGCATGTAAAGTTGGTGTTTTGTATGGACATTTGTTTAATGCTTTGAATGGAAGATTTTAAGTTAAGGAAATCTTGAAATGAGAACTTTGATGAAGGGTAAGCATGCTGGACGTGAAGGTTCCATGATCATTTGAATGTTGATTTTGTTTCCATTTAGTTAAACATGCTCAAAACTAGACTTAAGTTAAGGAAAAATCCATCACATGAAGTTTTATGAAGAAATCAACTTTGTGTGGCATGAGCTATGATATGGAGGTTTTATGAAGTATAAGATCTTTTATTTCTTTATGTGGAGCATGAGTTAAAGGATCATTTGATGGAAGGGAACTTAAGTTAAGATTTATACACAAGTAGTTAAGTGCATAATCTATCACCTACACTTAAGGAAATGATGAAACAAGTTGAAAAACCAAGTAAGGACCCCTTAGGACCAACATGAACAGATCTGGAACATGGGTAAATGAGGCCTAAAAATATGATAAAAATGAAAGAACAAAGTGAAAGGATTAACCAAAGCAAGTATGATTAGCATACAAAGCCTAAAACTCAAAACCGAGCTTAAAACTCCCAAAACAAGCCTAAAACTCTAGGATGGGCCTTCAATAAAAATCTGATCAGCACCTTAAGGAACCAAGAAAGGTTTCTTTGAAGCCCATAAGAAATCTACCTAAGGCCCCCATAAGCCCACCAAAGTCATGAACCTTAGTTTGAACTAAAAACAAGCCCATTTGATAACTTAAGCTCACTAAAGGGCCCAAGAAGTGGTTGTTAGCCTTAGGAATATAAATCAAAGTTGTAAATCTGATCTCAAGGAGTATTTTAAGCTTAGGATAAAATCTAAAGACCAAGCCCAAAGGATTCCTCAAGCTATCAAAAGCCCATTTACCAAACAAGGCCCAAAAACACTCCAACACATGAGGAATGCTACTGTTCTGACCCATGGACAGAATTGCATACCTCATTTCGAAAATCTAACCTTATCACGTTAAAGTACACTCGAAAATGATGAAGAGTAACTATAAGATCATAAAAATCGGATTTAAAACGAAAAAGTTATACGCGATTGAACTTTAGGTAAAAAAAAAAACTGGAAAAATTCCGAGAACTAGCTAAGAATATAACTTAAGGAAAATTTACATAGTTTCTTAAGTTTGCTTCAATTCCTTATAAAAATTATTTCAATGACCAGGGGATACTGTTTTCGGAGACGACTTGCCTCCTGACTACTTTGATTGAACCACATGGCAGAGTGAGTAAATTCTCGATGACTCTTTACTTGATTGTGCTTGTAAAGTAGATGCACCTAATCTTATATTTATAAATTTGGATGCTTGTGGGATATGGGAGATGCATGTGTATGAAATTATGGATGAGTGTGATGACTTGTTAATTATATATAATAATTGGGAATTATTTGCATGAATATATACTTGTGAATTGTATGGAATGAAATTGGTTGATCACCCTGAAAATCAAGTTAATCACTTATATGATTAAGAACTCAAAATGAATCATGCATTCCCCATATTGCATACGGATAACACCGACTGCCGCTTCACGCAGAAGATGGGAAGGGACTCACAGGAATACGAGTTTCCTGCAGGATTGGGCACTAGCTATGCCATCATATATATTGAGTCTCTGTCTTAAGCTAATGGGCTTACTAGGCGTTGGGAGACGCCAACCGTCGGCGAGGGGCCGAGTCTTGTGGCTTCTGCTTAGGGAGTGTGTTTGTGGACTGCGGGGGCCACCACACCGCTAGACTTGGGATTTTTAAAGGATGCGATTTGATTTTGGTAAAGGAAGTATATATATATGTATATATGTAGAGTTTTGTTTTGGTATGAGCACGATAGTGCAAATGAAATAAAACCCAAGGTCTAGAACTCGGATTTTGGTTTAGGTCGGTTAATTATCTCCAAACCCCGACTTCAGGGGGCGAAATTCTGAGTCGTATGCAGTTCCTAGGTCACTGCATGCGTTGTATGGCATACTGTTTGTTCATGCATTCATATGATTGTGCATCTAATAAATTTCTTTCGTGTGGTACTGATGAGGGTATTTATCTCACTAAGCGTAAGCTTACTCCCCTATAGATTTCTGTTGGTGCAGGAGAACCTCTTCGTCAATCCGGGCCAAGGCATGCCCGTGGTAAGTCTCGAGTAGAGACGGGTTGGAGCGATCAGAGAGCGAAGAGGACATTTTGTAATAGATTATAGATATTTAGATACTTTATATATATTTATGCATAACTTAGATTTTATGCAGTTCCGTTATGAATTGCATTCGTTTGTAATATTGTTTTGGTGTGGTTCTCACGAGCCCACACAATTAGTTAATTTATAACATAGAAGTAATTTTAGTTAAATTGCTCTATATTACTTGTCTATGGGCCTAGTGGTAACGTAGAGTGGAAGGAGCCTTATGTGTCGTATGAAAGACCTATGATCAGCAAGGGGGTTGATAATAGACCTTTATACGGTATACGGCGACCTATCACGACAACGATACTGTTGGGTCGTTATATATACAAAGAAAACTTAACAAAAATAGAACATTTAGTCATCATTACATGTCTACTGTAAGGTACATAGGCAAGGAACTGGGTATGTATTTGCCCTTTATCCAAAAATATTTGAAATTCAATGGAACATAAGTAGGCACTATAGCCATGGTCTTTACTAAGCTTCGTTCTTCATTTGAATTTCCTCTACTTCAATCCTTAATCAATGCTTATACTTCAGAATACTCCAAAACACCATAAAATGCTCCTAAAGTCCCTAAAAATGAAATTTAAACTAATTAAGTTCAAAATAATATAAAATTAACTACATTAATATCCAAAATAACACAAATAAATATAGAACATGTATGTTAAACTCATGTTACCCATTAAAAGTTTGTGACCTTCCATTAAAATTTTGTGGGTGCAAAAGGAAGAGTTAATACCATTTATATTTGAATCTTCTAAGTAATTACCTTTTGTGCTTCCCTAGCATGTTTTGAAGTTTTTCCTTTCATTGCTTATTTAATTTAGAGGATGCTATCTTAGGAAGTTTTGAGTTTTCTACTAGAAAAGAACATTCTAGATAATCAAGCAGTTGCTTTAGCTCTAACTCAAGCACTCCTCAATAGAAGGCTTTGATTTAGCTCCTTTAACCTACTCAATCCACTCAAAATTTTCTATCCAAAGAAGGAGGGTAGGCTCCCAATTGTGCTGCTATGTTATTGATGATTGGTTACTGGATAACTCATCTTGTTTTCCTTGTTTTAAACAAAGATCTAGAGGATACTTAGTTAGTAATTCTTGTAAGACACTAGGTACAAAGGTGTCAACAACATCAAGAAAAAAATACGTATCATCTTGTTCAACACTTCTTTTCATTACATCTTTTATTTTAAGCACCACCTCCTCTTCTCCTACCCTAGTATAAGCTTGCCATCACTAACAACAATTATAGCTTGGGCCATAGCTAAAAAGGCTCTCCCTAAGATGAGTAGTGCATTAATATCTTCATCAATGCCCAAATTAAGAAATCCGTAGAAAAAATAAATTTATCAACCTTAACTAGTACATCCTCAGTTAAACCCTTAGGGTATGCTAATCTATCAGCTAATTTTGAACTCAATCTTATCAATTTTGGTTCTCCCATGCCTAGATATTTAAGTAATTTTATGGAATTATATTTATGCTAGCTCCTAAATTGACTAATGCTTTTTTGATAGATAAATCACCAATCAAATAAGGGATAGTAAAATTCCTTAAATCCTTCAGCCTTGTTGAAAGCTTAATTTAGAGGATTGTTAGGCACTCTTAGAGAGAAGCTCCTTCCAAAATTTTACGTACTTGGGCATTTGTGATAAAGCTTCCATAAAGGGTAAATTAATATGCAATTATTTACAAATATCTAATAACTTACCATATTTCTCATTTGAGCATTCCTTCCTTAACCTATAAAGATATCGAATTGGTGGTCTATGCTCTAACTTTCCAACGTTTTGATTCTTTCCTTAGTGATTCTAGGATTTTTGCAACCTTATCTTTTGGTACTTCTACCACTGGTTCCAAACTAACTTGGTTCTTTTCAGGTCGCTTGGTAACTTGCAATTCTTTACCATTTAGAAGAGTTGGAACTTCTACTTAAGCTCGTGAAAGTGGTTCCTATTGCTTCTCAATTGCAATTTTTACAAGTTATTCAATTTTCTTTTCAATACTTGTTAATCCGATGTCATTACACTTTACGTTCCTTCTTAACATATCATCCAATCTTGACATCCACCCTCATTAAGAAGAAACTTGAAATCCTTTAGGAACATTCATATTCCTTTATTCAGTCACATATGAATAATCCCCTTGATATGTGAACCGGTCCTTACACTAATACTTACAATTATTATAGGCCATACGCTATGCCAAAATCCCCTTTTATTCACAAAATTACCAATCAACCTTGGGTAGTGTTGTCCCATGTATCCCTTTAAGTTAACTAAATGTGATTTCACTGTCAAGCCTAGTTTTTGCACTCCCAATTCTTGTTATAAATTAAGTTCTTTAAACTAATTAGTACTAAATTCTAACTGTTTAATACTGACCCTTGATTAGGGTTTAAAGAAAACCGATTCTTTTACATCTTCAAGACACTTTTGGAGTCACCACCAGATCTGAGTTAGGGTAAAGAGTTAAGTTATAATCAATTGAGTGGATTGGTTATAACTTAACTACTAATCTAGCGAGAAAACCAATTTTACAAAATGGTTTTCTAAAATGAGAGATCTTGATCCAAAGGCTATCCTATTAAACTTAGATGAGCACCACTTTTTAACTTTCCAAATTTAACTTTGCATTTTAAATATACCCTTCTTTAATTTCTAAACAACTAATCATATCACATTTGACTAAATTAATTAATTTGAACAAATATTTAGAAAGAAGGAAAAAATAGAACTTTCCATATTTTAAGTCACCTGTACTTACGTACGAGTATATACTACTTGCTATTTGAGATCAGATTTCCGTAGTTCATTCCCATAAAACTTTTGTGGAATGATTTGATTTTAACTTTTGAAAAAAAGGCCGAGGTTTATGTTTTTATCTAGTTTATTTTTTTAAGGAAATTCTTCTAAAGGGTCTTAATCGTTGTTTTATTTGTGAAAAATTCTAAAGTGCCCTAGTTTGGAAATAATCCATTTATTTTTGGAAAGTTAATTTTCTAAGTGATAAAATAAATGTATTATTTTTTTTATTATTATTTATTTAATTATTATTTTTTGGCTTTTTTTATAAAAATAAACTAGATAATTCTTCTAACCTTTTCTTTTCTTTTCTTTTCTTCCTTGTTTTTTCTTTTTCTTCTTTTTTCCCAATTTTTTAAAATTTAATTTACTAATGCAACGAATAAATAATAAAATAATACAAAAAAAAACAAAACAAAAATCAAAACAGCAAATGGGATTTGGACTAAATGGCACACAGGTCGGTTTTGTGGATGTAGGGCTTCAAGTCAATTGGTTTGGATCTTGGATTTAAGTTCAGTTTAAACCGAGTCAGTGGTGAAGATGAAGGTTTCTTGGTTGCATGATTGGGATTATTGAAGAAGGTGGTTGTATGGGGGTGTTCAGTTAAAAGGAGTGAAGGTTGAAGGTACAATTGTATGTGGTTTGAGAGAGAGAGGGATGGTATGTGATCATGGGGATATGGTTAAGGCAGCTACGGATTGTGTAGCTAATGGTGGCCATGGTACATAGGTATGGAGTTTAGTTGTAGGTAGGTGGGTGGGGGCACCCGGGGGGGGAGGGTGAGGGTGTTGGGTTTGGTTAAGGTAGTGGTCGTGTGGATGCTGTACTTAGACAATGGAGGGATGGTTTTAGGTTTAGTTGAAGGGGTTAAGGTCGATTGATATTCATATGTGGGAGTAGCATGTAACGATGTACAGTTGGGGTGTCGTGGGTAACTTAGATCAAGCAACAATAAATGAGAGGGGGTAAGCTCGGATTGGTGTTTGGGTTCATGTGCTATTGTATGTGTAAAAGGGTCGTGGCTAGTGGTGGTGGTAGGTTAGGGTGACGGGAAATTGAGGTGTTGAAAAAGTTAAGAGGGTAAGTTGTATGCATTGGCCGTTGGTTCAAAAGTACCACCCTCCAGTGTATGTGTATGTGTCTGTCTTTTTTAAAAAATGAGAAAGAGTAGGAAAGAAAAGGAAAGGGGAGAAGAGAAACAAGGAAAGAAAACACGTTGTCAAGGTGAATTACGGAGTGCTACGTGTCATGTGTAGATACATAGGCTAGTGATTCCTTGACATGTGGCGGCACATGAGATGTAGGAAAAAAATAAATAAAATAAAAGGAGTTCTCTACCTTTGATGAGAATTGAACACTTGACCTCCAAGCCAAACCCAAATGCAATACTCAAGTGTTTTACCATTAGGCGGTTAGCTCATACCTTATCCATATATACAATTAGAGCAGGTCAACTTAGACTAGATTCAGATCTAAGTCCAATCCCAACAATCCTCTCATTACTTAAATTAAAAAATTCAATTCTATAAATTTATTATATTCTAAATTCTCTAAATCCTTTATTTTTTTCAATTTTTTGTCACTTCTAATTTTCTATATGTTTTTCTAAATTTTTTACATTTTTTGTATTTTTTCTAAATTTCTTTTTTTTTTTTTTTGCTTTTTCCTATTTTTGGATTTTCTTAAATTTTCTATTTTTTTATTTTTCCCAATTTAGAACCTTGTAACCTATTCTAAATTTGAAAAAGAAAAAGGGGGCGAAAATGAAGTGTTTAGAATCATCATAGAATGTTGTGGCGACATGGAAAAATTTTCTAACTTTTGACTCATCACTTCTACCTTAGCTATTAAAGTTGTAGTAGTATCTATATCTAGCATGCCTAAACTCTTTCTTCTAGACCTAGTATTTTCCCAATGGTAACTATTCATGGCCAATTTTCAACCAAAGTTTGAGCTTCCTCAAGCATTTTCATGTTCAATGTTCCATCTATAGCTAAATCAATAGATTATGCAGTGCAAAAATTTAAACCACTTTAGAAAGTTTATACCTCTATCCAAAGTTGAAGGGCATGGTGGGGGCATTTCTAAGTAGCTCCTTGAGATGCTTTTAAGTATCTTGTAAAATATCAAAATCAGATTGAACAAATGTTAAAATGTCATTGCGAAGCTTAAAAATCTTAAGCAAAGAGAAAAACTTTTCTAAGAATTTATCTATAGCTCTTCCCATGAAGTAACAAAAACCTTTTGAAGATAAGCTAACCACTACTCATCTTTTGCTTATAATTAGAAAGGAAATAGTCTCAGCTTCAATACTTCATCTGTTGCTCCATCAATTCTAAAGTAGGCACTTATCTTGAGAAAACTAGTGATAGGGGCACTAGAATCTTCTTCTGGAGAACCTTTAAAATGTAATTGTTGTTGGACCATCTATATGATTATAGGCAAGATCACAAATTCATTTGCAATTATCACTTGTTTTACTATACTAGAGTTAGCTCTACAAATTAAGGGCTTGATATAATCAAATAAGGTCTTCAGTGCTTCCATGTGGTTGGCCATTACTCTAATTTCCTTTTATACAAAAAAAGAAGAATAAATTAGAATTGATTAACTTAGCAAAGAAGTAGAGAAACAATTGAAAAATAAATAGTAGAATGATAAAGGAATGAGTTTTATTGATTCACAATCCCTAATAATGGTGCCAAAAACTTGATATGTGTATACGAGGTGATATTAGCTAAGTATACCTATTAAGTAACAATATAGTGGAGAAGGAAGTTTAAGGTTGTTGATCCCTCAAGGATTGCTTACTTACTCACTCACTTACACTCTACTATTGTATTAAGAGGACATAATGAATGCAATGGTAAGATAAAGGAACTAAATTTTAATTGAAAGAAAATAAAATCAAATAACAATTAATAAGAAATAACAAGAACAATTAAGAAACGCTAAACCAATTCCAAAAGAATTCTATAACTTATAGCTAAGATTATAGTAAATCTCTTCAATTATGATAAACCTATTTGTGCATTGGGTCTTACAATCTCAACACACAAAATCAAATAATCCAATTGCACTTCTAAAATAACAACTCAATAAATACAAAACACACAATTGAATTAAGAAAAAAAATGGGAATATTATTAGAATGAATTAATTCAAGGCTCATTGATTTAGATATCCAAAAATCTACGTTACAAACATAACAAAATACAAACTTGCATAAAGAAATGACCAAAAATCCTAAGAAATACATTCACCCTTTCTCCTATCATCTATTTTTCCTTTAAGGCATATGTAGCTTATGATTGTCAAGTTTTAGAAATTATGGAATGACTATGCCCAAGGATTACAAGAGGAGACTTAAGGCATGGACTTCTCCTTGAATGAATTCTTAAAAAACTCAATTGAATCCTTTTATGAACGAATAACATTAAGTCATTGGACGAATTCTAAGGTCTTCTATTTGAAAAAAATCTCTTATGACTTTGTAGCAATGAAGTGAAAAGAATGAAGATTGTGTGCTTTTTTAGAATAATTTCACTTCATTGCTTCTTTAAAGTCCTAAAATAAACAAATGACTTTGTAAATAACCCATTTTTGCCCCCCTTATAATTTTAGAATTTTTAGAATAAGAAGAAAGGGCTCTAATTTAGAAAAATATAAAAAAAAATAGAAAATTTGGAAAAATACAAAAAAAAAAAAGAATTAGAATAAAAAATAGAAATTTTCAGAAAAATAAAATAATATAGAATAAATTTACAATAGTTTTCTTTTAAAAAAAATAATAATCGAATAGTAGTAAAATAAATAATAGGTTAAGTTGTTTTAAACTTAGTTGGGTTTGGTCTAACTGATTTATACCTAACTAGGTTATTTTCTTTAGTTTGTATACATTGTAGTTGCAGTAGTTTACAGGGCATAGGCCATTAGCTTAATTGGTTAAACACTTGGTCTTGGATATTGGATTGAGTTAGGAATTAGGGGTTTGAATCTCATTAGCCACATATGTTCCATTTACTTTTTCATCCCCCATTGGATACATAGAATACATTTATTAGGTAGCATGTCATAGCTAGGACACGTAGCAACTTCTCACTCATCCGTGTGGTTGATGTGGTGGCATGTCAATGTTTTTCTTCTCCTTTCTTTCCTTTTCCTTTCTTTTCCCTCATTCTCTTATGTACACAGCCCATGCCCCTCACTTTACCACAATTTTTCACATGATTTCCACACACATGCATGCAATTTCATTGCTCAATCTTATTCTCCAAACGGCATACTACATATGGAGGCAAAAAGGTTGTCCAAATTCATATTAATTTCCATTCAAATTAGCAATGAAAAATAGAAAAGAGAGGAAAATCAGGGATTTGGCATTCATGGTGAATTAGCCATTAATGGCAATTTCCTTGCATATCCAAGCTTGAAACAATATTAAAGGAGTTCTTCGTTAGTGCTTTTGTCATCGGTGGTCACTTAAAACAAATCAAAACCATTACCTAATCTTAAACTCTCTCTCTAACTCACGATGTCTTTCTCTCTCTAAAACCCGAAGCTTCTCAGCCATCGTTGGAGGATAATAACATACCTAGAAGCTTCCTTCTAGCATGCACACCTAAACCCAACCACCCATAAGCGATACCATAGCTCCACCAAAACCCTTATCACCACTATGTAACTACCTCACAAAACACCAATATAAGCATTGTTTTAGAGTGATTAGACTCCATGGTTAAGTTCATGGTGTCTAAAAGTCTAAGAATCCACTTTCATTATAATGGCAACAACTTACATGTGAATCTCGTGGAACCTTCACCACCATCTAAACCACAAAAACCACCATTAGTTGAGGTGCAATTTCTAACCTAATATTCTTTAACTAGATATGTATGAATCTGCCATTTCCCATCTAAATTACCCCCTAGAATTGTCTCTTGAGCACCCCTTGCTACCATTGTCTTCTTCCTCACTCCAATCACATGTAATGCACGTGAGATCCAACCCAAACTTGATTCGTACACTATAGATTTGACCTACGTAAGCTCTATTTTGTCAAACCCTGTTATATTACTATTGTATTGTTTTATTATTTTATTTTTTTCTTTCATGTTATTTTATTTCATGAGCATATTGTATTTCATAAAAAAGAAAATAAAGAGAAAAAAAGAAGCAAAAAGAAAAATCAAAAAAAAAAGAAGGCTTAGTGTTGTTTTATTTATTTATTTTTTGGTTAAACTTTTAAAAAATAAAAAGGAATAAAAATGTATAAAAGAAAAAAGTTTTATCACTTAGGAAAATTTACTTTCCAAAAATAAAAATGAATAAACCCTTTACGAAATAGGCTTCTTTAGAATCTTTTCTAAGATAAGATAGTTAAAATTAAGGCCCTTTAGAATTTTTCTTAAACAAACCTAAGCCAGTAAAAAACATAACCATGTCTATTTTCCAAATTTAAAAGCAATCAACACACTTAAGTTTTCTTAAATGAACTACGAAAGTCTAATCCCGAATAACAGGTACGTAGGCACTCGTATAAAACTATAAGGTGACTTAAAATTCTGAAAATTTTGTTTTTCCACTTTTTTGTAAAATTATTCCTTTTTGAGATTCAATTGAATGGACTTATTTGTATGTGAATAGATTTTATATTTAAGGGTATTATTGAAATATAAATTTGAATTCAGAAAGTTAAAAGTGGTACCCGTTAAGAGTTTAAAAATTTTTGTTTTCTAAACTGTTTTAAAAATTTGGTTTTATTAAAAGACCGGTAGCTAAACCATAACTAATTCACCTAATTAGTTATAAATTAACTCTTTTTCCCAACTCTTGTCAGATGATGACACCAAACAATTTTAAAAATCAAAAATCAAAATTTTCTTAACTCTTAGTCAAGGTTTAGTGTTAAAAGGGTTAAGGTTTACTACTAACTGGGTTAAGGAAAATAATAAAAACTTGGAAAATTCAAGCTCAACAGACTTAACTAAGTAGCAAAATCATCGAAATCACTATAAAATAGACAAAAGTGACTATAAAATATAACAAGAAATATATGCAAAATTATACTCATAACAAAGCGAGTGGTGTAGTTTTTTTAATGTTATCATTTTGACGAGGAAACGACATGCGATGAGAAGAAGAGATGGTAGATAAGGTGTAAGAACTTAGGAAGAAAGGAATAGAGTCATGTGAGAAAGATTCATCCCTTATTCATATTATTAGGATACCTTTGCAAAGTTGTAGGAATTAAGACAAGGCAACCAATTTTTTAATGAGTACGTATAAGAGTTCCAAATGTTAAAGATCAAATGTGAAGTAGATGAACCTAAGGCCCGAACTGTTTTAAGATGTATTGGCCTAAAGTATGAAGTAAGTGACGTTGTCATAGTGCAATTCTTTCACACCCACAAAGAAGCTACTAAGATTACCTAACATGTTGAGAGATAGAAAAATACTAAACCTTACCAAGATCCTAATTCTTGACCTATTCAATTAGTTCAACGTATCTAAGGGAGTAGTAAGAATCTTAGTGTCTTGATACTAAGCAAGAAAGAAGGATAGATGTCACATGTAGAAAGAGTAAGAACAGAGCAAAGGGGTAAAGAGAAGGAATTTGAAAAGGGATAGACATTAAGGAAGAAGACAAGTAAAATCAAGTGCTTCAAATGTAAGAGTTTTGGACATATGGTTGCTCAATGCCCAAACCAACGAACTATAGTTATTATAGAAGATGTTCTAATCTTTGAATTATACAATATTGATGAAGAAGTTAAGCAGTGGAAGAAGTAGAAGATGGAGTAAAGATAGAAGTTAAGGGGGATGACATTTATCCAAAGGAAGGTGACATGTTGACATTAGTTGTCTACAAAGCTCTTGATTGTAGATACTAACAATGTGAACAAGTAGCGAGAAAACCTATTTCAGACTAATTGCAAAGTGAAAGATCAAGGGTATGCTTTGATCATTGACAATAGTAATTGTACAAATGTTGCATCCACAACTTTAATCAAGCAATTACAATTGCTAAGCTATCCACATCCTAAATTGTACAAGATACATTAATTGAATGAGAAAAGATCATTGCATGTTTCAAAACAAGTGTTGTTACCAATTCTTGTTAAGAGTTATAAAGATGAGATATTGTGTGATGTGTTGCTAATGTATGCTTCACATATTTTACTTGGCTGACCTTAGCTATTCAATAGAAGATTCATGCAGTATACGTATAAAAATACCTAAACATTCATGAAGGATGGTTAACCTATTACCCTTATTCCCATGATGCCAAGCTAAGTTAGTAATTTGCAAACAAGTTAAGTTGTTGATCTAAGAAGGCCTTAGTTGTGAGGTTAGATGAACCAACCTTCTTACTAATCTAGAGACTACTGGAATTGAAGGAGAAAATTGACTAGCCAACAAAGGTCAAGAAGGTGCTAATTGAGTTTGTTGATCTATTTCTTGAAGAACTACTAAGAGGATTACCCCCATTATGAAGAATAGACCAAGACAGTGACTTATAACCTAGAGCTGCTATAACGCCTACCTTTTAGGTGTCTACTTAAAAGTTTTTCTCAACTTCAATAGTTTATTACCGCCATCTTAGAGTTAAAGATAAGGTAGGATTTGTAATTAACCTATCATATAACAACATAAAACTCCTCATTATCAAAACTATTCTCATTTGATTTATCAAACAACAATATAACTCTTTATGTTAGAGCCATTCTAGAGTATCACAACTGTAAATTCTTTTACAATACATAGCTCTATCAAAATATTTGTATATAGTACC
Source organism: Lumnitzera racemosa (assembly GCA_024138005.1). Lineage (NCBI taxonomy): Eukaryota > Viridiplantae > Streptophyta > Magnoliopsida > Myrtales > Combretaceae > Lumnitzera > Lumnitzera racemosa. The sequence goes on along the minus strand of JAMXBC010000012.1, from coordinate 37,477,492 downwards.
ATTTGATTAGAAGGTCTATAAAACATTTATAATCCCCTATTAAGGCCTTTGTAGCATAACTTCACAATCTTCTTATACATTCACTTTGACTACATAGGAGCTCTCTCTAGCATCCTTGCTGAGCAACATTCTGACTTACTTTCTATTTCATAGTTTACCATAAAGGTACCAATTGAGTGCATTAGAGTACCTTGGTTTCCATAATGTGAGATCTTGACTAGCTTCCTTTAGAACCTAAGGATAAGAAAACTTATCCCCTCAACTTTTTGTAAAATGAGTAAAAGTGGATAAACAAGTGATAATACAAGACAATATCTCATCATAAACAAATGTAAATCTATCAATTCCAATCACAACACATTTCTTTCCAACCAAGCAATGAAAATGTAATACATACATGCCATGCTAGTATATGTGACATGCGTTAGGATTGTATCCTAACCTAACTCCAACCCTAGATCTAGACATCCAAGTAGTTGACATTGTCAAGCATCTGAATTATTAAATTCAAGAACCTAAAGAAGAGCTTAATAAGCTTAACCTAACTTAAGCTATTCAATTGTATATGCTCGAAGACCAGCCTTTATAAACTAAGATGTTTGCTTGATAAAATTGACCTTCTAGAAACTAATCATTTGCTTAACATGAATCTAGTTTCTAGAATAAAGCTTCACCAAGTAAAAACTCATTTTAGAAAACTTAACCCATAGGTCCTTTTTGTGCCATGCCATAAATGCATCAACTGCATACAAAGAAAGACCAAGCAAGTCTAAGCAACATCAATAAGCTTATTCATTGATTTATTAGCTAAGCCTTCACTTTATTTCCTTCATGTTTCCATTTCTAAAACCTTAGTATTGAGTTCCCTTAAGTGAACATGATAAGAGGTAGAGTTAGTAGTCAATACTTAGATTCTTATCCAAGTTAATTCAAATTCCAGCCAACAATTATATCCAAACAATATACAAATCCATAGGGTTAATTACAACCAAGAAAAATGTAATTAAAGTTAGTCCAATCAATAGCTAAGCTTAACTCATCCAACAACATATACTAAGGGGTTCATAAGGCATTTTATGACTCAACAATTAACTTGTCACATTTATTACCACAAGATCAATCTTAAGTATTGTAGTTTAATAAGCTAAGAGTAAATATAACCTACTCTAGAACACAAGCAATCACTTACCTAGGCCACTTAAAAAATTCACCAATTATTATTCTTGATCCTAAGTCTCTTCTTAAACCCGCTTTATCTAAACAAAACTTATACAATACTCAAGTCAATGTTGGCTAAGTAGAAGCAATGTTACTAGCTTACTTACACTTAAGTCCAATTGACCCAATTTTTGTCTTAGATACATTCTGACCCAATTTCTAACTTGCCACTGTATATAAGGTCCTCTCAATGTCCTTTCTAATATAATTTCTAACCTTCTCAACATTATATAGATGTTTTTATATCTCATTTCCTTATCATACTAATCTAATCCTAAGATAAAGGACTTTATCAAACACTTGTTACACATCTAATTTGTTATAGTATTACGTATACACCATTTAAGTTAACGATTTAGCTAAACACACTTAAAAGACAAAGAATTACTGTAAAAACACATATACGTATCTAGAAATCAATCAGTCCTTACATCAACTTCTAACATACATCCTGTGCAATGAGTTAATCACATTCCCTTCTACTATATATTTCGATGCATATTTTGACTCATGTTCTAACCTATATGACAAACTTCTCAAATCATCCAACTCCAGTATCCATACCCCTATTTCTAGACTTCCCTAAAATAGCTCAACATCCTAAACTCATTGACAACCAAAATATTACACATATAGGCCAAATTGCTTAGCTAATCTCCCATTTCTAAGCATTTCAAGCACACTACTTATACCCCAAATCCAAATTCATAGTTTTCTAAAAATATTTACACAATTTTAAAATACACCCTTTAAAGAACTTATATGGAAACTTTTATGTGGAAACAACATCATTTACTATTTCAGAAAATTGTTACAAAATGCATTTTTGATTGATTTCTTAAGGATGTCATATTTCACTTTGAATATGAGAAATCTAGTTTGATATTTGGATTTCTCATCCAAAAATTCTTGGAAAAACCATGAATCATAATTTTAAATCTCATATGCTATTTTTAGAAAAATAGAATAAAATTTAGGTAAAACCAAAACTCACCAACACTAGGACTTCTAGCCACTAACGATTGTCTTAAGTGTGTTAGCTAGCCTTGGCTCCACCACTTCCTTTTAGCTAAGGTGATGGTTCACTCCTAGGTTGCACTCAAACTAACGAACCCAAATTGCACTATTTTTCTCTAATTTTTGCCTAATTATATTTTCTCACTTCCATAGCTCTTTCAGATTTTTCCCTATTCCGAACTTGTTCAAACTTTACAAAGAAGGAACTCCTACAAATTTATAGACAGCCCTTGCTTAGTGGATCATTTTTTTCCAAGTAAGAGTTATCACTTTTATTTCCTTATTCCTAATGTTACTTGTCCATTAGCTCTCCTGTCTTTCATGCATAATCTCCTTAAAGCATGTTATGCCTCCCATCCAGAATTTTCAACTTCCTAACTATCCATTATTTTTTATTTTATTTTACTTATTTATAATTTTAGTTTTAGGTACGTTCATATATATAATATATTGCTATTTCTAAATTTGAAGTATACACTAATCCACGTAATACTTATACTAGCTATTTTAATCCCAACTTACTCCAAATTAATAATTTTATAAGTCAAGTAATTTTATTATTATGGTCTCACATTTCTAGTATACAATATTAATATTTCACTACTAGTAAAAATATATTTTTAGTAATTTAAATATTTTGCTAACTTAATTTTACAAAATGAACTTTACCAAGTAATACTATAATATATTGATATTTCTAAATTTGAAGTATACACTAGTCCACGTAATACTTATACTAGCTATTTTAATCCCAACTTACTCCAAATTAATAATTTTATAAGTCAAGTAATTTTATTATTATGGTCTCACATTTCTAGTATACAATATTAATATTTCACTACTAGTAAAAATATATTTTTAGTAATCTAAATATTTTGCTAACTTAATTTTACAAAATGAACTTTACCAAGTAATACTATAATATATTGCTATTTCTAAATTTGAAGTGTACACTAATCCACGTAATACTTATACTAGCTATTTTAATCCCAACTTACTCCAAATTAATAATTTTATAAGTCAAGTAATTTTATTATTATGGTCTCACATTTCTAGTATACAATATTAATATTTCACTACTAGTAAAAAGCAAGACGGGTAAAGCACTCCTAGAGTTGGCAAAGCCCCAATAAAGAATGGGGAAACTTGGTCATGCTCAGATGACCTGACTAACTAAGGCAGGCAAAGCGCTCCTCAAGCAAGCAAAGACCCTAAAAAAAATAAGGAAACATGGTTGCGCCCTGATGAGCTGACTAATCAAGGCGGGCAAAGTGCTCCATAAGTTGGCCAAGACCCTATATAAGAATGAGTAAACTTGGTCTTACCCTGATTGGCTGACTAACCAAGGTAGCAAAACGCTGCAAGAGCTACCCAAGACCCTAAAAAACAATGAGCAAACTTGGTCGTGCCTTGATGAGTTGACTAAGCAAGACGGGTAAAGCACTCCTAGAGTTGGCAAAGCCCCAATAAAGAATGGGGAAACTTGGTCATGCCCAGATGACCTGACTAACTAAGGCAAGCAAAGCGCTCCTCGAGCAAGCAAAGATCCTAAAAAAAATAAGGAAACATGGTTGCGCCCTGATGAGCTGACTAACCAAGGTGGGCAAAGCGCTCCTAGAGTTGGCTAAAACCCTAAAAAGAATGGGCAAACATAGTCATGCGCTATTGAGAAAACTAACCAAGGAAGGAAAATCGCTCCTAAAGCTGGCTAAGACCCTAAAAAAGAATAAGCGAACTTGGTTGTGCCTTGATAAGCTAAATAATTAAGGCGGTCAAAGTGCTCTTAGAGCTAGCTAAGACCCTAAAAAGAATGACCGAGCTTAGTCGAGCCCTAATGAGCTGAATAATCAAGGCAGGCAAAGCGCACCTAGAGCTGGCTAAGACCTTAAAAAAGAATGTGCAAACTTGGTCGTGCCCTAATGAGTTGTCTAACCAAGGTAAGCAAAGCGCTAGTAATTTAAATATTTTGCTAACTTAATTTTACAAAATGAACTTTACCAAGGTGCTTCTTCTTAACCTTTTGGACCTTATATTAAAAGTATGTTTGATTTCAAGAACATTTTTTGGAACATTAAATTTACCGATTCTAAGTAACTATGATTATTTTACATAGTTGTACTTGTGACTCATACCTCTTATAAGCACTTCATTTCCTAAATCCTAAGTCTTTATTTTTTTTTTTCTATGTTTATATTTATTACGAATGTACTACCTTTCAAAATCTTCAATAGTTGATCAAGGTCTAATGGTCATTTTTCCAAATCAACCAACTTATCGAAAAAATCCAGAGCAAGCTACTAAGTTGCAAACGTAAGTAAATGAGCTTATAAAATGAGGGTATGTTAGAGAAAGTTTGAGTCCATATATTGTGCCTATACTATTGATTCCTGAGAAGGATAGAAGTTAGAGAATGTGTATGGATATCTAAGCTGTAAATAAAATCACAATTAAGTACAGATTTCAATTTCTAAATTGGTTGGTATGTGAACTACATGGTGCAAGAATATTTTCCATGATTGACTTGAAGTATGAATATCATAACATACATATATGAGAAGGAAATGAATGGAAGGCTACCTTCAAGACAAGGCATAGATTATATAAGTAGCTTCTTATGCGGTTTGATTTATTTAATGATTCAATCATATTTATGAAGTGGACGGACCATGTGCTAAGGGATCATATAGGGAAGTTTATAGCAGTCTATTCTAATGACATCTTAATATATAGTCCCGATATGTGAAGTCATGTGAATTATCTCTACACTGTCTTTGAAGTGCAACCAACTACTGTTTGGCGATTTGAAGAAGTTTTTTTTTCTTTTTTTTTCCAAGAAGAAGTCATAAATCTTAGGTATGTAGTTAGTGGTGAAGGCTTAAGAGTAAATGAGGAGAAGATCCAAGATATTGTATAGTAGCCTACTCAAGCTCTTACACTAATGTACAAAGTTTTCATGACTTAGCTTCTTTTTTTCATAGGTTCATTCATAACTTTAGTTCTATTACTGTACCCTTTACTATGCTTATCAAGAAGAACATTGAATTTTGATGGGGAAGTAAGGAGGAAGAGAGATTTGCTAAGCTAATTAACTTTTGCCCTAATTCGATCTCTGCTTGATTTCGATAAAGTTTTTGAGCTAAAGTGCAACGCTTTTGGCATAAGTCTTGGAGTAGTACTTATGAAAGACTACTAACCTACTACCTACTACTCTCAATTATACCATATATGAGGAGTATGCACACTTATTGAAGCTTTGCAAACATGGCAACATTACTTGCTACTAAAGGAATTTATGATATGTTCCAATCACTACTACTTAAAGAGTCAACCAAGGATATCTAAGTGGTAGATAAAATGGGTTGAGTTTCTTGATAGATTTTCATTTATGATTAAATATAAAAAAGGGAAAGAAAACGTGGTTGTAGATGCCATATCTAGACAGCATGTGATGCTCTTTGACCTATAAGCAAGACTAATGGGATTAGCAAGCATCAAGGAGAAATATTCCTAAGATCCATATTTAGTCTGATCTATGCCCAATGCAATGGAGGAAGAATGTTGGATGACTAATTCATCAAGATGGTTAACTTTTTTGAGCTAGAAAACTACGTCTACCAACTATTCGATAGGAGAATTGTTCCTCATGGAAGCACATAGTAAAGGATTATCTAGACATTTTAGAGAAAGAAGAATGTATGAGTTGTTAAATTCGAGATTTTACTAGCTTAAAATGTTAAGAGATATCCATATAGTTATTGAAAGATGCAAATTGAGTTGTTAAGAGATGCATAACCTATAAAGAGGCTAATTTCTAAGCTATACAAAGGAAGACTATGCCTCTACCTATGCCGATCAAACCATGGATTGATCTAAGTATGGATTTTGTTCTTGGTTTATCATGATGATTATGGTTGATGGGTTTAGTAAAATGGCACAATTCGTGCCTTGCAACAAAAATAATGATTTTTTTGCTACATCTTTTCTATTTTTGTAGGAGTTGTGAAGCTTCATGGAGTTCTAAGGAATATTGTATATGATAGAGACCCAAAGTTCTTAAGCCATATTAGGAAGACATTGTGGTACTAACTAAAGACCAAGTTACTATTAGTACATCATGCCATCTACAAACTAATGGTCAAATAGAGATCATCAATAAAACAACCAATTCTCTTCTCCAAGCTACTATTATAAGAAATCAAGCTAATTAAGATACCTACCTATTCATTGTAGAGTTCGTTTATAACAAATTTGTTCATAGTACAATAGGCAAGACCCCATCTGAAGTTGTCTATTGTTTTATCCTAAAGCTAACCCCCTTTATTAGACACCAGTATTAAGAGCAAAACAAGGTGATCCAAAAGCAAAAGATTGAGCTAAAACCTTATAGTAAATCTACCAAAAATTCACTGAGCAATTGACTTGGGTTGTCAAGAAGTTAGCACAAAGAAGCCAAGGGCAAAGGGAAAAGAAGTTGTTCTAATCAAGAGATCTTATATGGCTATATCTCAACAAAGAAAGAACAAACTCTCACCCTAAGCTAAAAGCCCTTTTAGAGTACTTCAAAGGATTAATTAAAATTCCTACAAGCTTGAGCTCCTTAGGGGGTATGAAGTTTCTAAAGTCTTCAACATTGCCAACTTAAGCCTGTATGTATCTAAAGAAGATACCCCAATAGAGAATTGCGAGTATTTGATCCCAAATCCTAAATAAACTAGAATCAACCTTCAAGACCCCTCATATGATCTCGAACAAGAGGTCTAGCCAATTGGACCAACCGGATCCTCAATTGTCAACTAAATGTTAAGAAAGCCAACCTAATTTACAGAGTCGACCTGTTTGCATGTCTAAGTTGTTGAGGCCCAAGGAGGGTTGTCCTAACATCTAACAAAGGATAGGCTAAGTTGCCAAGAAGCTTAGAACCAATCATACTACCCTATTTAACAAGCCACTCTTTGCTATAAGTCTAAACTTGCTAAGGTAATGATGTCAAACTATTTATGAGCCCTACGACTACTAACCTTTTCCAAGAGAATCAAAATTCGTTACACATCAAATCTTCTAACCTCTCCTCTAAAGACACATGTCCTATAACTCACAACCATATAACCTAATAGTAGATACCCTTTCTATTAAATTTTCTAGTAATGATGTAACCTTTGTATGCCCTATTATATCCATTGTTATAATACAAATATTCCATAACAGATTTATTGAAATTCCCATGTTTCCTCTCTATCTAAGTTGAAAACCCTAAGCCTAGCTGATATCAACACTTAAGCAAGGTTATACAGCAAGCGACCCTTCAACCTAAACCAATGAGTCACATTTGGCAATTTGCTAGCCGTGTTGAGCTTAAGTGGTGCATCATATCCACCAATCTATTCATGGAATTACTTAACCCACTACCTATATTCATCATTTCATTATGCATTGGTAAGTCGTATCCCTATCAATGACACTCTTAGTTTAGCTCACATGTATAAAGTTTTTCGTTATGATATTGTTATATGAACAAGTAGGGATTTGAAATCAAGTGTTTTATGAAGACTGAATAGCAAGTTGAATATAGGTTTCACCTTATCCCTAACTTTAGGATGGCATAATTAATCTTCTTGAAGCACCAAAAATCAAGGAAATAATTTTAAGTGGGCTCTTAGAAGGTAAGGCATTGTTAGGTGCTATTAAAGCATAGTCCATATAATGGGCCTCAAAGTATCACAACTTGCCTAAGATTAAGGATTTGAAAGTGCGATGAGTTGAAGAATTTTAGCATTTATGTAGACTTAATGAATCAAAGTAGGGATTGAGATGAGATTTAATACATATCAAGGAACATGGAACCAAGTTGTTTAATGAGAATAGATGAGTTGTGTGAGAAGTATCCTAGATGGAAAAGAATTTTAAGGAAATGCCTTAAGAAAGTAGTTAGCAATTTGTAGGACTCAAGCAAATGTTGAGAAGAAAATCCTAAGAATTCACAAAGAAATGTTTTATTAGAAAGAATTGGGTAAAATATTTGAGTACTAGTAATGGTTGGGGTTAAGAAAGAAGTGGATTGAGTTATGTTATCAGTTGAGGAAACTCTATAAAGATGAAAATGTAATAGTAGAAATGTGTATATGAGGTAGTCTAGAGTAGCTACATTAACTCAAAGAAGCAAAAGAATAGTATCCTCATATAGCAAGAATAGGTTATGGAATGCATAGAGAACTTATACACTTCAACCAATCACCACCATGAGAGGAAAAGTAAATGAATAGAGTACGAGATGTAGTTAAAACCATTATGGAATGATGCTCTTTATATATACCTTGGCACACATGAGTAAGCTGGGAAGGGAATGGCTAATCTATGGTTCTCATGCTTCTTTTATTTAATTCTCTGATTGTTGTAAAGGTTTAAATCTAACTCATGGGCTTCAAGCCTAATATGGAATTAGGCCTGGCTCTTTAGGCGAAGGTGATAAGGCTTAGAGAGTCAATCCCATAATAATTCAAAATGATCAAAGGAGGTTTGGCATGGTAGACTAAGAGTAAGGCTTGACCCAGCCAATCCATCCTTTCTTGGTTTAACTCACACTATAAAATAAGGCTATGTGGGCCAAAACATACAAAAGGGATCCATCTTAATACCATTAGGAGAAGGCTCCAATCTTAACCATTGATCACCATGATGATCCAATGGATCAAATGAACTTACCATTTTCTATAAATATCCCCTTCACTTCCTCATTTGAATAAGAGACAAATTCCAGCTAACGTCATTACTCTACTAAAATCTTGTCTCAAAGATCAAACTCTTAAATATCCTAAGAACAATATCTTATTCTTCATCTATTATGGAGTTTGATACTATCGCGCTCCTCTACCTATCATCCTGAGTGTTAGAGCTTACTAAGACTACTTACTTCTCCTCCTTATCTTACCTTACTTAATCATCCCATATGAGTAAGTTGAGTCATTTCCTTAGTTACATATAGTGCAATTTGACATGCAGCATGTACATGACCCTCTACAATTTGCACCCATACATTTTTTAGCGACTCCTACTTAGGAGGAAAGATTTGACACTTATGTCATGGTAACTCCACGAAAAAGACTTACTAATCCTACAGATAGCAATGTTCAAGAACAAGATGGTACTATTGTTACCAATAACCAAAATCTACCTCTAATTAGAGGTACAAATACAAGAGATGGTCCTCAAGAAGGTGTTCCTAACAATGTGCAACTAGCACGAAAGCTTCAGTAAACTAATCAGAATTTGAATGAGCTTAAAACGATGTTTACCTAGTATGCACCTATTTTAACTACTTTCGTTGCTATGTAATAAGGGGAAACCACTGTAGATCCCTCCAATGTGATGCAACAATACATTATGTAAGCTTCTCAACCACTTAATCCCTCAATTACTAGTGAGCAAGACATTCCTAAGGCTAAGGAGCAGCTTCCTACAATAAAGCCTATACCTATACAGCATACCCCATCAAAAATGATAAATCAAGGAATTCAAATAAGAGGTTCATTGTGTTTACGTACTGCCCCACATGTTATAATGTTTTAATCTATGCACCTTACCCTTATAAATTTAGCTCTAACAAATTCTATGCTTATGAATTTTACTAACCTTGCTCATGTAATGCCAATAGGATAAAAACATCTACTTAAGGGCTTTATTTGCGACTAAAGAGGATTTGGATGTGTACATGAGGGAAATCCACATCATGTGTGTTAGAATCGAAGCTCACATACCATTCATGTATCTCTATCAAACCATATCCATAGGATTACATAAGTTTGAAATTCATGTTGTTTAATAGGAAGAATGGGAGCATTATGGAAACACTTGTTGAAATTTATTAAGACTCTAGAAGTATATGGCTTAGATGATGATTTGAAGTTGAAGGAACTATCAAAATCTCTCACAAAAAAAGAGAACCCATACTTAGTATGTCAATCTCCTGCTAAGATTAGTTGATTCATGGGGTAGAATGTGTAAGATGTTTTTTGGAAAAATTCTTCTCTATTGAAGAAAGGGTCACTCTTATTGACATGGGATGAATTCATTAGAGGTCTAAGGAGGATCTCATGGACTATATATAATGGTTCAAAGAATGTTCTTTAGATGTATAAGACATTTGTGATGAGAGTGAATTAGTCAAGATTTTTCTCTAAGGAATGTTCCCCAAATACATGGTATATCTAAAGAACTGTCGTTGGCTTCTTTTATGGCATTAGTTGAGAATTTATGAAGGACCAACAGTTTGATGGCTCTACAAAGGAATGAAGTTGGGTGTTTCAATTAGCATGCTTTTTCTATGAATTCTGCTTAAGGCAAATCACAAGAAGGAATGAAGAAACCTAGAAATGATAAGTCTTATTACTCTAGGTCCACATTAACATATCTTTGCCCAATTGCCAAAGTACATCAAATGTTTGATTAATGGTTGTGTGATGGAAATCTCAAACTCCTAAGGGTTGAACCTCTCCTTATAAATGAATAGAAGAGCAATCTTAAGTACTGTAGATTTCACCAAATTATCAATAATCTAGCTAAAGATTGTTTCACTTTGAAGAGAATATTCAATGAACAAGTTGCGTAGGGTGAGTTAATTATAGACAACAAAGATGCTAAGAATAATCCACTTCCAGCTCATAATGACTAGAGAGGTACTGTCAATGCCATTAGCCATGACCCTTATACGACTAAAGTGATTAACTCATAACCCTTTCGAACTAAAGGAAAGTCAATAGAAACTCATAACGATGAGTATCCACCTCTTGTCATAGCATTATTGAAAACTACAAAATTTAGAAACTTTTTTAGCTTAGTATGATTTGATGAAAATGCCAAGCTTGCAGCAACAGTTGCACTTATGCAAATCTCTAAAGGTCAATATGCGGAGTGTAGCATAACACAACGTAGCCTATAAAGAGAATGGCCAAGGCACACGAAAACACCATCTTATTTACTAAAGCAGATATATGTATGAAAAGCTCTAGTCATAATCGTCTACTGTATGTGGAGGGTGCTCTTAATAGCTATCCAGTTAAGAGATCGTTCATTAACAATGCTTCCTCCTTAAATATAATGCTGATGAATACTTTCAAAGCTATAAGGATTGATGTCCAATACCTGATTAGACAACCCATATCAATAAATGGCTTTAGTCATGCCCCCTACAAACATTGTTGGGTATGTTAATGTTGATCTTAAAGTTAGGCCTATCTATAGCACCACCACTTTCCATGTAATTGATGTGCTTGTGCAATGTCACTTGCTTATGGGTAGAAAGTAGCTATACGATCACAATTTAGTTCCTTCAACATTACATCAATATATCAAAGGGCACTAAAATAAGAAAGATGTATTCATCCTAGCTACAAAGAGTCATTTCAAACAAAAAAAAGTCATATTTTACTAAGTCGGGATTCTTCAATGAGTTTACTAAGGATGGGGAAACAGCTATAGCCAAACCATCTGTTGTTCCCTTGCCTAATAAGAAGAATCTTAGGAGGACCAACAAAAGAAGAGAAGGATGCGTGGTTATCGAGGAGGGGAGGAAGAAGAATAAGCAATCTAATAAAATTGAAAGTTTTATTAGAGAAGATGGAAGATGTGTGTACCGCCTATGACGGTTTGAGGGATTTAAGGAAGTGTCCCTCTTTCTTCAAATCCCATACGAGTACAAGAAGTCTAGCCTGCCCCATAATAGTTACAAGATCAAATGATACCTCAGGCTAAAGATATGGAAGAGTTAGATTTGGCACAACCAAGAGAATTACGATGGCTAATCTTCGTTAGTAAGAGTTTTTGTAGGAAATAAAATTTCATATTGCTATGTTGCTAAAAGAATATAGGGATGTATTTACATGGACTTATGAAGTAATGCCTGGATTAGATCCCAGCCTTATAGTGCATAACTAAATGTCGCTCTAAGAGCTATACCTGTAAAGCAAGGACAATGAGTTTTTCACCCCGAAATTGAAGCTTAGATTAAGTAGGAGGTAGAGAAATTGTTACGAGCTAGGTTCATAAGGCTAATTAAACATCTTACTTGGCTCACTAATATTGTTCCTATAAAAAAAAAGAATGGAGAAATAATAGTATGTATAGATTTCTAAGATCTAAACAAGGCTTATCTTAAGGATGATTTTCCTTTACCAAATGTTCATACTTTGATAGATGCAATTGCAAGTCATGAGCAGTTTTCATTTATAGATGGCTTCATTAGATATAATCAAATCAAGATGGCATTAGGGGATGCAAAGTGTACAACTTTTTATACACCAGTTAGGAATTTTTATTACACTATCATGCCATTCAGACCCAAGAATGTGGGTACTACATATTTAAGGGCAATAACCGCTATATTTCATGACATGATTTATGGTTTTATGGCGGATTATGTTAATGACAAGTTGTCAAGTCTAGAAGAGCACCTAATCATCTAGTTCATTTGTAAAGAGTCTTTAAGCGATGTTGGCCATATAAGCTTAGCATGAACCTGCTCAAGTGAATTTTTGAAGTATCTTTAGGAAGTTTCTTGGGTTTTTTGTTCATCAAAAGGTAATCGATGTTAACCCTACAAAAATGCAAGCTATAAGATCAATGCCATCTCCTACCACCCTAAAGGAATTAAAAACCTTCATGGGAAAGGTATCGTATACTAGAAGGCTTATACCTACACTGGCATAGATTTTGCATCAGTTGCATCAACTTTTGAAAAATGGAACCTTGTTTGAATGGGATCGAATTCATGTAGAAGCAATTTAGAAGATTAAGAAAATCTTAATTTTCCTACAAACTATGACCATGCCTATCAAAGGAAAGCCATTAGTATTAATCTTACTTCTACAAATAGGTCTATTAGAGCTTTACTTGCGTAAGAAGTAGATAGTCAAGAGCATCTTGTATACTATTCGAGCTAAACCCTTCAAGGGAGCAAGGTCAATTACTTAACTTGCAAGAAGCAATGTCTCATGCTAGTATTTGCTATATAGAAACTACGACACTACTTTCTTGCACACAAGATCAATTTGGTGACTCATTTGAATCTAACCAAGTACTTATTGTCTCAACCAGCTTTGTTAAGATAAGTAAACAAATTACTTCTTCTCCTTAAAGAATTTGATATTCTAATACAATTCTCTAAAGCTATCAAGTCATAAGCCTTAGCTAATCTTCTTGCACATTTCCCAAATGCCCAAGAGGGATCGAATATGGATGCTATGCCAGTTGAGTTCCATGAGGATTCTTTGATGATCGAGATAGAAGGGGAATGGATATTGCAATTTGACGACTCAGTAGGAAATCAAGGTTAAGGAGCAGGAATGGTATTGACATCACCTAAGGGTTATGAGGTATTGTTGTCATTCAAGTTTGATTTTTGATGCATTAATAACAAAGCTAAATACAAAGCATTATTACTTGGCTTATTATCCACACAAGAAGTTAGGGCACATCATTTGTATATTAGAGGTGACTCAAACTTAATCGTTAAACAAAGTATAGGTCAATTTGGATTGAAGGAACCTATACTTGTGCCTTACATGGCTATAATGCAAGCTTTTGTTAGAAAGTTTAACTCTTTGTGAAATGAACACATGATTCAATCTATCCTAGCCACTGTGACATTTAAGATTTTAGTTCAAGATATAAGTGATGGTGTAAATGTTCTAGTGAACAGGAAATATATGCCATGTATGGCCTTAAATTTCCTTAAAGAGGATGAAGAAGTATAAAATGATAAACGTATCTCACATATGGAACAACTAGTGCATCTTAATGTAGCTTCTATTTCAACCTTGAAGAACTTTATTAAGATTAAGGGGATATTGTATTATAAGGGTCCGGAAAGTGTATTATCCTATTGCATTAGATCTAAAGAAGACTGTCTTAAATTAGACAAATATCGCTAGATTTGGTGTGGGAAGAGGGGCTACCCTTGTATCATTGTATTCAATGTATAAGCTATTAATGGCCTTCAATAGTGAAAGATGCACTCTAAGTGTAAATACATTGCCCTAAATGTTTTGAACTACTTGTAACACCTTAGGATTTCAAGCCTATATGACAACCTTAGGATTTGAGCCCCTAAATATAAGGTACCAAGCTATGACATCTGTTTAATCCTAACTTCACAATAAGATAAAAAAAAATAGACGAGGTAATTTTAGTAGAGTCAATTTCTCAAAATAAGCTATACAAAAGGGTTAATTTAAGAAAAATGTCGATTTATCGATAAAGCTAACAACTATCAAAAACATAAAATTTGAGTTTTTAGATATAACGAAATATTAGAGATAAGTTAGTAAACTTATAAAGATAATAAATAAAGTAGAATTATATATAATATACATATATTTACCTGTGATACACATTATAAGTATTACATACATATATATATTAATAATAAATTATTAAAATAAGGAAAATTAATATAAAATGATGGAAATTAATAAAAAATGAATAGATGAGTCATCTAATGATGTGGCAGCTTAGGATCAATTGGAAATTATGAGTTAAAAGCTAAAATATAAGAAATTGACACTTTATGCTTGGAAAAACTAAAAAAAATGGCATGTGTATGCCACATGTCTAATTTTTATTAAATCTAATCTATTTGGAAATTATAAATAGGGCATGCACACATAAAAAGCAACATTTTGGAATTCAAAAAACCCAAGAAAAAAATTTAATAGAAAAATAAGAAAAATAGAATAAAAATAGAGCACATATTGTAAACCCCTGAAAGTTTCGATCTAGTTTTTGAAATAGACTCAACTATAGTTGACAATATAGGAGTTGACAAGGCTAATTAAAGTGAAAACCCTAAAAGACTTAATTAATCGC
Source organism: Lumnitzera racemosa (assembly GCA_024138005.1). Classification (NCBI taxonomy): domain Eukaryota; kingdom Viridiplantae; phylum Streptophyta; class Magnoliopsida; order Myrtales; family Combretaceae; genus Lumnitzera; species Lumnitzera racemosa. The sequence goes on along the minus strand of JAMXBC010000012.1, from coordinate 37,462,402 downwards.
GTAAGGAACTTTTCAACCCTAAATGTTTCTAAAAGCTAAAGATTCAATTCGAAGGTGATAAAAACCTTAAAAATGATTTCATTAAGGACATATGTACACCAATCCATCATGATATATCCTAAAACCCTAATTGAAAATATAATGCTTATATTTTGCAAAATCATTAGTAAATGGTTAGAGATAACCCACATTCTTGCTTATATGATTCAAATTCTTAAATAATCCATTAGGAACTAAGATAATGGGTTATAGATTATATTTATCCCTTAAATATATGATTAAGATGGTCTTACTTAGGATTAGGGTTATAGTTGAAGATTAAGTTACATATAGTGAACTTTAAGACTCAAATTAGCACTTTTTACACTTGTTATCCAAAGTTATTTATCAAATGAAATATATGGACTCTAAAGACCTAAAGTAAGATCTCATCAACCACATTTACACATCAATGCATCATATACCTCAATTCTTCTCAATTCCTTCATTTCTCCCCTAATTTCCCTTAATTACTACATTATGTGCACAAAATTACACATACTTAAGGAATATTGACCAAATTTCAAATGTTGACCAAGTCAACACATGTTGACTAAAGTCAACATTTTGAAAAGTCAACAAAAGTTAAGAGATAAAGAAAATATCTCTTATGTAATGATGCCTTCCTTTTCTTTTCTTTTTGATTTTTCTTTTTCTCTCTTTTCCTCTTGTTGCTGTCCACATATTTTCTTCTTAACCCCACCACATGTTACTTTACATTAAGAGAAACAAACAAAAGAAACAAAACAAAAATCCTTCTTTCATGCCGTGAGTTCCCCTCCCTTCTTTCCCTTTCATTTCTTCCATTTTGTCTCCTCCATTTCAACATCATAAAAGGTATGTTTTTAAGTGCTTTATCTTACTTTTTATTAGTCATTAGTTAGTTAATTAGGTAGATTAGAGAAGTAGTTATATGGTTAGTTGTGTCTTGAAGAAGAGGAAACAAAGTTTCCTTCTTTAAGTATAGAAACTTGAAGTTTGAAAGAGAAGAAAGAAAGACATGAGGATATGCTTCTATGTATGCATACATAAGGAAATACCAAAAGAGTATAAGTAGAAGAACCTTTGTACATGAGTATATAACATGTACATAACCTAATTTAAGATCAAATCTTACTAAACATACCTATACTACACTAAATATGTACATAAGAACACAAAAACATGGAATTAGGGAGCTTTTCTTAAGGAGAAATTTAGGCATACGAAATTTTAGTGTAAAATACGTATTCCACCGTATAGGTATATGGGTATGTATACATGTATAAATACGGTATAAACCTTAGTATAGGTATGAGTATAAGTACGTATAAAGTATATGTACATAAGTATAAGAAAAAGAGATAATATGTACATAATACATATGTATATAACATAAGCATGATGGAAGGCTTATGTAAGCATATGATGAGGTAAAGGATGACATAAGCACATGATGACATAATCCATGACATAAGCAAGTGATGACATAAGCAATGACATAAGCAAGTGATGATGTAAGCAATGACATAAGCATAAAATTAGAAAATAAGAAAACAAAGAAAAATGTAAGTGATTAGGTAACTAAATTAGTAAGACCTAATACACTTCCTAAATTAGATTATACCTAATTCACTATAAGAATTAGTAATAGCAAAGTAAAATTCTTTCATTAGAAGAATTTAAGGAATAAAAGATATAAACATAAGTAAGAAAGGTACTTAGATGTTTATAACTAAAACTTTCTATAAATTTAGCTCATAACATAAAATAAAGGTTTTAATATCCAAAACATATAGTACCATGTGAAAATATGTTCAGAAACGATGAAAAACGATTATAAATTCATAAATACCAAAAATAAAACGAAAAAGCTACATACAATTGAAATTAAAGTCTTACCGAGTAAAAGTTGATAGTGATTTAAGTAGAACTAGGTACTTAGTTGTTTAGAATTAATAGTTAATTCAAACACTTATTAGTATTGTTATCACATAATGATCAGGTGACTCTGAGGTGAGCGAGGACCTCCCGATTGATTACTACGATTAGGACGAACCGCTATGGCCGAGTGAGTATTTACCCTGTGATTCCATGCTTGATTGTGATTGTAGATAGCGGACTTAAATATTATTGTTAATTAACTACTGTGTAGGGTTCGGGATATGCTTGTGTATGTAATTGCTTGTTGAGTTGTGAATTTACCTTAAATTCAGAGAATGCCTTGTTTGTTGCATGGTAGTATAGAAAATGATTGTGTGTATTAATGGTTGGTCACAGCATAATTGGAACTAATTTATACTCGGCTATAAAAAGAAACTGGAACATGCATTAACATGCATAGCATGGATACTATTCCGGCCGTCACATCACACAGAGGTAAAGAGAGGCCATTCGAGGGTTGATATTATTGAGTTATTTGGTTATGTATGGTGCACTTGTACAAAATGACCTTACCTTGGCCCGCGGGAACACTAGGCGTTGGAGGCGCCAACCGCCTGGCTAAGGGTCGAGTCTAGAGACCTCCGTTTAGGGGTGAGTGTGGACTGTGGAGGCCCACTCACAATTATACTAGAACTTGTGTTTTTCTGAAAATAAAGAGTTATTTGATATAAGTACAGAACATGGAGTTCCGTAGTAAAGTAAGTTCTAGTGTAATACCTGGATCTAATTGGTGCCGTGTAAACTCCAACCCTGACTTCGGAGGGCGTTAAATTCGAGTTGCATATATGAACTAGTTAAGTATGCGTATTATTTGGCATTCTGTTTGATCATTCATTTATATGCGTGACTATAATGTATTTATAACTTGCCTGTCGTGTGGCTGAGGGTTTTGCTCACTAAGCTTAGGCTTACACCCCTTTAGACTTTTGTTGTAGGATAGCCTGTTCGTAGAGACAGGACGAGGGATGCCACAGGTTAGTCTAGGGACTTGGGCAAGAGCGAAGTGTCCTATGTGATGAGAGGAAAATAGTTTATGTAGACTATTCCTCATGTACTTATGTTTACCTTATCTTATGAACTTAGACATACTTAAATACTATGTAATGTAAACTTTTGAGCTTAACTTTTATATAAATATGTTGTGTGATGATATCATGTGAATCTGGATGTACTTTGGAACTAGTAGTTGTAGAGCCTTGTATATTGTGTGAAGAGTTTTTGATTGAAAGGGTAACCAATCAAGGGTTCTTCATACAGTATACGGCGTCTGCCACGACTAGGCCGTCCTCAGTTCATGACACATATCTAGTTTAAGTCGATTCAAAGGATTGTAGGAGTTCTGTGGTGGTGGTTATTTAGGGTTAAAGAAAGGTCCACTAGGGGAGATTTTCCAATAAGGTTAGGTAGCTTGGGGCTACGGGTTCAAGTGAATTAAATTTCCAACCGAAAATGATGTTAGTTAATTATGAAATTTTTTTTTGGAGTTATTTTATGTGTATGTTAATGTAGTAATTTTATTTTAGTTTAATAATTAGTGGAAATATAGGGTGCTTAAGAAAAAGCTCTATTTAGATGAAAATTAAATTAAAATTTAGCAATATTAAATAATATCCTTTCAAGCTAAAATTTCATACATAATGTACTTAATATATGTATTTGATTGTAGTAACAAGAATTTTTTAAAATAAGCATGCTTACTATTTATTATAATTATTTTGGATAAAACTAGTAATTTTGCTATTTTATTGAATTAATTAGTTTTTGACAAAATTAAAGTATGAGCCATATGTATTATGTTTTTTAGAAATTCATGATGATGTTTGGAACACTTTATTTTAATCTTGTGATTAAATTAACTCATTTGTTTGATTTGCACTAATTTTGAGCTAAAACTACCATTTTCATAAAAATATATAATAGCTTGTTTTATATAATTCATGGTCAATGATTAAACTACATATTTTTATGAGTCCATAAGTTTTTTTTTTATGGAATTAATCAAGCTTGTGTATTGTATATTATGTATTTTCATATTATAAACATATACATTAGCCTAATATATATATATATATATATATATATAGTAATTAGTACTAATGGGATATTTTAAAAAATATGTAAAGGATTAGTATTTTTGGGTACATAATGAATGCTAACTAGCTTGACAATGATGAATTTTAGGAATTTTAATTTAGATTTAAGGTTTGTTTGAGTTAATTACGAAGTTATAATAAAGTATGGTCGAATCGGTAATACGACTTGATTCTTAAGATATCTTAATAATCAAGTCAAATAACGATCATGAGGAAATGAAGTTTATTAAAATTGGATAAGAAATGAATAATATACAATCGAAATAAGCTTAGAAACACGATAGTGAAAACACTTAAGAACTTAGTATCAACTTGTAGTTGACTTCAAGTCTGTGTGTATTTTCCTAAGTATAATAGGTAAGGAAGGACCACATTGTGAAGCTTAGGATTTTACGCTACTATCAAACCCAAGTAAGTAGATATTTTTGTTTCATGCAAGTAGACTTATGTTTAATTAACTTAGAGTTAGTTGTGCTGTGAATTGTAATGATGTGTTGGATTGATTAAATACATGATTATGTTGAACGTATGATGATTAAGTGAAATGTTTCCTCATGTATGGCCAATTCATTAATGCATATTTCTATTTGGAAAACTTGGAAACCAAATGGTCTTTTATGGTTTTCACTTAAGTGGACCCTATATGAAATGATGCATTATAAAGTCGAGAAACAAACCTAAAGTTAAGATAGTTGAATTGTTATGAAGTGGAACTTGAGACTCATATGTGATATTGGGTTATCGTACTGTTTACTGCACTCATGGCATGTCATGAAAGGACCTACAGGTCATGTTTCTGAAAGCTTAAACACTGCTAAGTTGGGTTTTAAGCATATAAAGTTCCATTACTTAACTTATTCTGGCCACGAAATGCAGTTTTAACTAAACAAACTACATATTGGATTTTTAAACCATAGTAGATGGTTTTTTTTTGGGGTCTTATTCCTCGATAGCTCCTTATTGTCTTGGGCTCCTAGACATTTTTTTTTAGATGCCTGAGTATGTCGACTAACCAGATGAAGAATTGGAAAGGTATAAGCTATCGATTCCAATGCATGTCATGTGTATGAGCATGGTATGAATTTCTTACATAGACAGTTTGTATTGGTAACTCAAGTTATTAAATTAAATGCTTAATAGTATTGATCTCTATAATTGCATATTATGCTTGTTTTATACTTTGTTTTGTTTACTCTCACTTAGCTCACAGAGAACTGAAGGGATACTTATGTATCCCCAGATTATGAAGAGAATTGAATGGGCATCAACATCAGCTAGGGGAAAGTCTTTTGAGAGTGCATAGGAAAGAGTTAGCCTCTTTTGAGGAAGTCTTACTGTATTTTGATCACAATTCTATGAAGGATCTATATATATGGAGGAAAAAAGTACTATACTTTTGATTCAATTAAGTTTGATGGATGTACTCTTTTGTATAATCTGGTATAAAACTGTACTCCATTTGATAGGAATCAACCAGCTAAACCAATCACAAGAAGCCAAGCTAAAGGACTTTAAGGGCTCATACGAAAAATACTAACTCTAAGCCATGGCCAAAATGTAGACTCTCATCTCGATCCGACCTCTTGCCAACTTGTTTCTTAGATCCTTACGTATGTCCAACATACTCTTGCCCAATAGCAAAGTCCTAATCTAAAAGATAGCCTTGAATTAGCCTAGCCAAGCTACCGACCTGACCTATTGGCATCTAACTTCAAGACAGCTGACCTTTTTACCAGGTTGATTGAATCCAATCTTAATCCAAATCAAGTCGGCCCCTAATTTCCAACACTTCCTGCTTTTGCCTATGTATCATACTCCTAACGTATAGCCATCAAGTGACACATACCTTCTAACACAACATTCTAGAATAATTCTTTCCTTTCTATACCGGATATTCTTTGTCCTTTTTACCCATTTTTAGTATGATTAACGTAACATAATTATAAAATACTTTTTTTCTTTTTATACATATAAAATAACCCTAGTGGGCAAGTATATCAACCCTTACTTTGCTTATACGTAAACAATAATCAAACTCTTAAAATAGAATTATTCTCTTTAAGTAACCTTAGTGTTCTCGTTATTGTTCAATGCTTATCTATTACCTTTAGCAAAGAGTAATGGTGAGTAATCCTTCAATTTGAACCGATGTGTCACATCTAATAGATTATTGGCCGAATAAGATCGAGTGCTGTGTCATATCTATTTAATAACTGCTCAGACTTTGCTAACCCTTTTCTTGTTTATTTTGGTTCATTCGTTGTGGTGCTCTTCTGTATGTCTGACCCTAGAGACGCATTAGCTTTGCTGGTATTATAGCATGGTTCCATAAGGGAATATGTGAAGTTATAGTGAAATTTCGATTTACTTTACTATTGGTGGCTATGTTCTATCTATAAATACTGCAATGTGTTTGAGTGTTCATAAGTACGGTTTCATTGATACTCTATTTTACTCTATTTTCCATTGCAACAATAGAGTAAGTTTGTTAATCTATCTAAAAAGGTATTACGCTATGTTAGATTTAAGTGCTCAGGGAGTTAATGATGATCAGGGTAATAGTGCTCAACATGGTTGTGGTCATAATGGTAATAACACCCTAGGGTCTGTTGATGACAAACCTGATAGACTCATAAACCTTGTTAAGAGTCTATTTACTACAATGCAAGTTAATAGCCAATAACCTTAAAGTGTTCAACAACAAAACCCACAAGATGGTGCCCCTAAGAGACATTATGGCTAAGGCAATCGAACCAATCACCCAATTCGACTGCTATGATCTAAAGGAGTAGCAAACAAAGCTGCTGGATGAAGACTGGAGTTGGAGGAGATTAGGGAAGATGACGAGGAGATTGATGTTGAAGAGTTTGGTCAAGAAGAAGTTAATTATTACCAAATACAGGGAAGAGGACGCTAAGTTCCTTGGGAGCCAAATAATGTTAACATGCAAATCCCACCCTTCAGTAGAAGTAAAGATGCAAATGAATACTTAAAGTGGGAAGTGAAGGATGAGAAGTATTTAAGTGTTATGGGGATGAGGATGCAGTTAAGGTCTAACTTATTGCGTTAGAATTTACTGGATATGCCACCATGTAATAGAAGAATCTGAATGCTGCTAATGCTAGAGATGGGAAACGAGGTGTCAAAATGTAGGATGAGATGAAAAGGTTGTTAGGAGATAAATTTGTACCTAAAACCTACTTGCAAGATATATTTGCAAAATTGTAAGAGCTTCACTAAGGGAACCGATCTGTTAATGACTATGTTAGAGAATTTTAGATGCTTATGATCCAAGCAGACGTAGAAGAGCAAGAAGTACATACCATATCGAGGTTTATTTCTGGACTCAGATTTGAAATTCGTAATATCGTAGAAGTACAAAGATTTTATACCTTAGATGAGGCCATCAAGATAACATAGAGGGTCGAAAAGTAAAGGAGAAATATTCCGAACTAACCTAGCCAAACATTCTCTCGAGCTCCTATATTGCATCAACTTATTCAAGCCAACCCGAGGAGGCCATACTGAGCCAAAGAAAGGAATGACCGACCGACCGACCGACCTAAGGAACCTTAAATAGACCAGTAAGATAGTTGAGCCAACCTGAGGCTAGGTCAACCCTGAGAACCTACGAGAAAGGCCAACCATCCAAACAGAAGACTAGCGAGGTGAACTATTTTAAATGTCAAGTATCAAGCCCTATTTTGATTTCTTTAATTTAATCTATATTAAACCTAGCCCACTTAATATAAATTACTCGACATTAAATTAAGGAAAAGAAAATGTTTTTTTTAAAAAAAAAATAATGGACTTGCTAATTGATCAACTAGTAAAAAAATAAAATTAGGAGTTTCAGGTAGAAAAACCTTAATTTGACCACTAATCTACAGATATTTTAAATTTTTTGATTTTTAGAAAATTGTACTAGAAAATTAAGTTCAAGAGCTGACTTAAAATTAAGAAATTGATGAGCTTTTTTCTCAATATTTTATAATTTTTCTATATTAAAAATATACCTAAGTTCACAAAATGTAAATAAAAATGATTTTTATTATTTTTTATTACAAATTTCAAAAAAATGGGAAAATTTTCTTTCTTTTTTATTTTTTAATAGCTACCTTGAAGGTGCCTACGTACTCACTAATCAAGATCAGACCGGCTGTAGTTCTTCTTTTTTTTTTTTTGTAAAATATTTAGTTGGTGGGTTACTTTTATTTTTAAAAATCAAGTCAGGTTGACGTTTGTCAACTTATTATTTAAAGAAAAAACTTAAAAAATATTATCTTCCCAAATTAAATAAAAACCCTAACTAACTCAATTTAGATTTTTTATTCTTTCTAAAAACCTACGTACCAAAAATATATTCTTTATTAAAAACCAATTTTTCAAGAAAAAACCCTAATTTATCTAAAAATTTGCAAGAAAATAATTAATTAAAAATCGACACTTAAAAAATTAATTAATTAATAAGGAAAATTAATAAAATCAATAAAAAACATAAATAATTAATAAATGAATAAAATAATAGAATAGAATATTAAAAAAAATCTCAAAATAGAAAAAAAACATTACCTAGGTCGGGTTGATTAGTGCTAGGCAATGATGGGCATGCTTAGGTGACACTATGGGCAATAACTAGGTGAGAGCCTAGGTGATGAAGTGGCAACAGTGGGCAAGTGTTTGGGCATGCCATGGGCGAACATCTAGGTTACAGTGTACGACAATGTAGGAGTGGATCTAGTCATGCTATGGGAGGTAGCTTAGGCGATGTTAGGTGACATTGGGGTATAGATCTAGGTGTGTTGTGGGCGATAGCTCAAAAGGTGTTGTGGACGGTGGGTATAAGTGCTGTAGTGGTGTGTAAGAAATGTAGCGGCACGTGTAGTAGTATGGTGGCACATGAGGAATGTGGCAATGCATATGGGTGTGTTTTGGGTGTAAGTTTTTTAAAAAAAAAAAGACCCTCTCAAATTTCGCATGTTATTTATAAGCTCCATATCTAGCACCATTTTGAGCCCCAAGATGCAAGCTTCATATTCTGCTATGTTATTGGTTTATAGGAATGTTAATTTTGCTGATACAGGAAAATAGTTATCCTCAGGTGACACTAATACTGCTCCTATCCCACATCTAAGCATAATGGTTGCTCCATCAAAATACATTTTCCATCCCATCTTCTTACCACTCAATTCGTTTGCTACCGTTACATTTTCATCAGGAAATTGTGCTTCTAAACCTTCATCCTCATCTTATAACGGGTATTTTGCCAATTAATCAACCATTGCCTGTCCCTTGACTGAACTTTGACTCATGTACTTGATATCAAACTCTACGAGTAGCATCTATCACTTTTATATTCTCCTAATCAACATTGGCTTTTCTGCTAAATACCTCAACGGGTTATGTTTCATCAACAACTTTATTGAGTAATAGAGAGTGTACTACTTTAGTCTATGTATTGCCCATACTAAGGTGCAATACGTTCTTTCCACTTCTGAGTACTTTTCCTCACCTTTCGTAAATTTCTTACTCAAATAATATATAAGATGCTCTTTTCTTCCTATTTTGCCTTTCTACCCCAGCATACATCCTATCGATTCGGGGAGAATCATTAAATAAAGCATCAACGACTGTCCCGGTATAGAAGTCACCAGTGCGGGAGGATTCATGAGATATTCATTGATTTCAACAAATGTATGCTCACATTCTTCATCCCACTCTATCACGGCATTCTTCTTCAATAGCTTAAATAATGACTTACATCTATTAGTTAGCTGTGATACAAACTGAGCGATGTAATTCAATCATCCTAGCAATCCCCTAACTTCTTTGGTAGTCTTAGGTGTAGGTATGTTTACAATTGCCTTGACCTTATCTAGGTTTATTTCGATTCCTCTTCCACTAAGTACGAAAGCCAACAATTTGCCCGAAGTTACTCAAAAAGTTCATTTTTTAAAGATTTAACTTTAGTTAGAACTTCCTTAATCACTCAAATAGTTTGCACAAAATACCCATGTGGTTTTCATTCTCCTTAGATTTGGTGATCATATTATCAACATAAACTTCGATTTCTTAATACATTATGTCATGGAATGAGGCAACCATAGCATGCTGGTAAGTTGCCCTAACGTTTTTAAACCCAAACGGCATCACACGATAACAAAACATTCCCCAGGTGGTAACAAACCTTGTTTTAATTTTATCTTCTTTTGCCATTTTAATTTCATTATGCCATGAGAAACCATCCTTGAACGAGAAAAGATGATTCCTAGCTATATTATCCACTAATACATCAATATGCGGCAAAGGAAAATTATCCTTCAATGTCGCTTAGTTTAAATCATAGAAATCTACACAGACCCTAACTTTCCCATCTTTCTTCAATACTAGCACTACATTGGCTACCCATTTAGGGTAATCTGATACTTCTATGAATCCGACTTCTAATGACTTCTAACAACTTCATGACTTCTTCTTTAATTTTGAGGAGTAAACCTGGCCTAAACAGTTTAAGCTTTTGTCTTTTTGGTTTAGTTTCTTTCTTAATTGGAAACTTGTGAACCACAATAGATGAGTAAACTGGGCATATCTTCATAAGACTAAGCGAAGATATCTAAGTATCTTAATAACAATTGTGTTAACTCTTACTTCTAATCATCCATTAAATTACTACCAATTTTCAACTTTCATGGATTTTCCTCTATTCCCAAATTAATCACATCCATTGGTTCGTCAATAATCACCCTACCCGATTCATGTCAACGCTAATTCTTTTAAATTTCATTTGTAGTCTCAATATCATCTCTAACATCTGACCCAGTAGGACCAAAAGTAATATTGGTACTTTCATCATTTACATGTAGGAGATATCCATTACGTTCATCATTTTTATTGGATTTGAGGAGTAAAGGAAAAAGAAAAGGACAACAAATAAATAACAAGGAAGAATTGATGGAGAGAAAGAAACAAATTTTATTGGATGAATTAATTGAAATTGTCTGATAGAAAAGGCCTAACTAATCGGACTAATTATCGAAATTGAATGTTCCTAATTAATCAAATTTTGCATTTCTAGAGAGACCTATTCGTGGGAATGGAAAACCAGTTACACAAAGAAATTGGTACATTGACATCTTCTCTCTCATTCGGACCGATGTTGCATTACCGAGTCAAGACCCTAGATAAACAAGCTCCTTCAGGTTCTTGAACATCAGTCGGTGCTAAGAATGTCTAACGGATGTACAGAAAATCTATGTAAGCATAGTACAGCTGATCTCCTCTTTTATTCCTAGTTTTAACCCTCATTTCTTGAATTTCCTCTTTAGTTTGCTCATATCCAAGGCTGAACATTCCAATCTGTTGCTTAGGCTCTTTCAAATAACTCTATACCCCCTATCTTGCTTTTTCAATCATACTGACTTCATTGAAAATCTATAACCCTGGCTCTTCCAATTCTTCATCCCCAACATAGGGTATAGTCGTTTCTTTGTAAATCTCATAATCTTGTTCCTTAAGAATAGTAACCAACTGTCCATCGGTTATGAACTTCACTTTCTAATGTACGATGGATGGAATTACCATTACTAAATGAATCCATGGTCTTCCTAGCAAATGATTGAAAGTTCACGAGATGTCAAGAACTTAGAAAGGGATAGTTAACACCTATGCATTGATTTCAACTTACAACCTGATTTCTCCAATAGTCTCCCATTTTGATCCGTCAAAATCCCTTACTGAAGTCAAGCTAAGCTTTATTTCAATTGCCTCCACACTAAGTAGATTTAGTGTCGTCAATGGATATACATTCAATGATGACCCATTATCTATTAGAACTCGAACAACTACTTTCCCTACATACTTAACCACTGTGAGGAGGGGCTTTGTGTACTGGTCTCCCTCTTTACCTAGCTCGTCTAGCGAAAATGGGATATGATCCACTACAAATATTAAGTTTACCACTAAGCCTTGTTTTTTTGTAGAAATCCCTTTAGGTACTTTCACTTCCTTCAAAATTTTAATTAGTGCCTCTTGATGAGTGTTTGATGATAATAGCAAGCCTATTAGAGAAATTTGGGCTGGTACCTTAGCTAGCTGATCCATTACCTTGTACTCATTGGCTTTCATTATTTTCTTAGTAGCATTTTGATCTTTGCCTTCCGTATCTTCAAAGATTTTTCGAGAAGCCTCTTCCACAATGGATTTCCTCTTAGCTTCCTCATTGATCATAAACTCATCCTAAGTGGGTAAACTTACTAACCATAGGCAATGAGGTGCTAATGGTTTGATTTACCTCTCAGTAATCTAAAGGTGCTATTGTATAATTCTCTAAGGCTATCAGGACATTGAAAGTGATCTTCTTAGGCTTTCCCGATTCCTTAACTTTCTTAGTCTTTCCATCATATTCAAAATCAATGGCTTGGGCCCATCTCTAATCATTCCAATTATTCTAGCCGCCTTCTTAGCTTCTGTAGTGAGTTTGTCCTCCTCCTCAAATTCTAGACCCTATCCAATAGGCAAGGCATTAGCGTATATGGCGGGTGAACTGACGTAATCCACCAAACACTCAAACTTCCCTATTAGTTCTCCGAGGGTGTCAACAATTGAATCCTTAGCTTCATATCTCTTTTTAAGCTCCCTCTAAGTACTTTTCTTTCGCGGTTTTGGAATTGTCATAGCCATGATATCAATTTTCTTTATCTTTCCTTCCTTAAGTAGTCGATATATCTTAAGCTTAGTTCAGGTCCTATCCCGAAGATTCATATTCTATAAGTACCCAACTTTCCTCAGATTCCAAGCTATCTCCTTAATAGTGATAAGGAGACTATTTAGGTTGATTTCTGGTTCAAAAGCTTCAGTAACAATCATATTGATCAAATGTACATGATTCAGTAAAGGGTTATTAGCCATGTTGGGAGTAGGAGTCTGGATGAAATCTAATTGAACCAATTTGGCATCAATAAGATCCTGGATTTTATGTTTGAGTCTCCAACATTGGTTAGTAAAATGCCTTACTTGCCTTAAATGATAATCACATCGAAGCTTTGGGTTATAATCCCTTGGTCTTTGCCCTTCTCTTGGTATGTCAAATGTTAAGAGATTTTCTTTCCTTAATCATACAAGAACTTGACCTAAGGGAATGGCAATATGTATGAACTATCTTCTCTACGGGCGGTTGTTCTGATTTGGACTAAGTAGGGGATTAGATCCTCCAGTCATAGCTACTAGGGTTTTAGGTTTGACAAAGTTGCCGGTATCAATAGCATTGATAGTAGTTTCCTTGGCTTTGTTGGAAAATCTTAAGGGAGGTGTCTTCTATTTAGTTGTTTTAAGATTAAGGAGCCTCCCAATAGAAATGGCTTCCTTAATTCGACTTTCTAAGGCTATAATTTCTACAAAATTAGAGGTAAGGTGCCCAACCAGGTGTTGGTATTACGGGCTTCTAAGAGTATTAATGAAAGCAAAGGTCAGATCCTTTTGAATTAAGGGTGGAGTCACCTTATCTACCATGCCCCTCCATCTTTAGGCATATTCTTTAAAATCCTCATTGGTCATTATTCAAATCACATATGGACAAGGCCACTTCGATGTTAAATTTATATTGGTTGTAGAAAGCTTGTGCTAACTTATCCCAAGTATCAATTTCATTTAGGTCCAACTGGGCATACAAGGTTAAAGAGGGCCCAGTCAAGTTGTCTTGAAAAGTTTAAACCATCACCTTGTCATACTTCGTGTATTTCCCCATTTTCCTGATGTATAACCTAGTGTGGAGTTTTAGGTAGCCAGTCCCATCGTATTTCTCAAATTCTGGCACCTTAAAACTTTTCGGGATGTCATTGTCTTCAAAGGTCGACAAACTGATCATTCCCATTTGCTTAAACCTATTCACTATTTCTAGGGTTTTCATCTTCTCGGTTAACTTTTGCATGACCTTTCTTTCCATTTCATAGTGTCTCTCTTTAATCTCCTTCCTCCATACCTCAACATTAAGGGTTGATTCTTCATCTTCCAATTCAAGGGAAGGGGTCATTTTTACATTCTGGTTTGGATTAGCTTGAGATCCTTGTCTATTGTTAAGGATCCCAATAGCTTGAGTGAGAGCTTAAATCTATTCGGCCATCTTGTTCATGTTTTCTTTCAAAGTCACTACCCTTAGGTTAGGCTTAGTTTAACTAACATTTCCAGTACCCTGAAGCGACATCGTTGCCTTAGAATAAGTGAATATCAGGCTTCTAGTTGAGTCTACTCATTGAGACACTATCTTCGAAATCTTACACGTAAACCTAAATTTTAGACTTTTTGGTGAATTAAATATTTTTTTGTTTCTTTTATTATTTTTTCCCTTTTTGTGACTTTTTTTATTCTACTGTTTGCATTTTTTGTGTTTTTTCTTTAAAAGTCAACTAAAAAAAAAACAAACAAATAATAATAGTAAGTAAGAGACTACGCAATTAATGAAAATTTTATTTACTAAAGCTGCAAATTTATTAAACATAAGACCCAACTTATACAACAGACTAAATGAAAGGAAAAGGAAAACTCCTAACTAATTTTTTGAAAAAAACTCAAATCTTATCTCTACAAAAGCCAACAGATCTAGTTGGAAGAAGCTTCATCAACTTCCCTTGTAAGTCTTCGTATCGTAATATCCCTTTCTCGAATCTTGCTCCTCAAGAATTGATTTTCCTCTAGCAATCTTTCATTTTCCAACCTTAACTCTTCAACGTTCCTCTTACTTTCTTGAAATTGTGCTTCAACTCTAGCCTATATGGTGCCCCCATAAGCTCACTCAACAGGTGGAAGACATGCTGGATCTAGCCCGTATCTAAATACATCTAGAGCTTCATACCGTATCTTTCCAGTCTTCTCCAACTAATCATAAATGAAGTGCTTAGTGCCTCAGTATTCTTTGACTTTGCCCCTCAAAGTTCCCACATTAACTATCTTCTTAACTTCTCTTCGTTCCCATAGCTCTACAAGTTCTACTAGTTATTAGATTAAAGTAGCCGTAGGTAAACCAGGATCTTGATAATTCATTGTGACGCCGTCCAAGAGGTCTGTATAGGCTATTTCTTGCAATAGGCCCAGTTTTCTAGTGACACAAGCCAAGAAATATCTGGTATGGCCCATAATACCAATAAGGGGAACTCCTACATAATCGGTGTACCTCAAGATGGCTTGAGTGCAGAGCTCCATCTAGCTGTCCACATAAAGTTTGTTGGCACCATTTTGCTGATAACTGATACCTATCCCTTAAACTAAGCTTCATCCGGTACCTTAAGGTGATGGGTAAAGTCATTAATCAGGTTCATATTCTCTAAGATGATTCCTTCCATACCCCTATGTGTGATTGAGAAACTACATGACAAGGATTATAGGGTTAGCCTTGAAATAGCCATACCCCTACTTCTTCAGGTGGGTAAGTATCCTAAACTGTTTTGCCAATAGCGTCGGTATATAGGATCTACTAGCTGGGCAACCCTATAGTGGGCTTGGCCATATCTAAAGGAAATAGTACTGTTCTAAACACTATTACAATAAATGCATTGACCCTCTTTTCGGCCTACGATTCATATCCTTCGCAGAAGATCTAGCGATATTTCTAGAAGGCATTTGAGCTTAAAAACCAGTCCTCCAATCTTAGGATGTTGAGATATGTTTAGCCCTTTAAAGATAAGAATGGGGCCAAGGCTGACTTCTTAACCCGCAACAATGCCATGAAGATTTTCTTAAGTTGGACTCCAAGATCAAGGATAGCTATGCTTGCTTTGAGGGGCGAGGCATTGAGTAGCTGCAAGTATTCTTCTATGGTTGGTGTTAATACATTTAGGTCGAAGTTGAAAGCTACAGATTCAAGATCCTAATAATAGATAAGGGCCCAAATCAAAGGCTAATGGAGCTGGACCCACATAAGGGATATGACTGACCCGATCTTCTTGTAGATGTGATTTTGCTTGGCAGGTGGAAGTTGGTTCAACCAATTTTTCAAGATGGCTTCGAGGAAGGAGTACTTATCCAACCGGACTTCACAAATGGACTCTAGGCTAACACTACCCTGACTCTCCATATCTATATTACAAAAAGATATAAATGAAATACAAATACGACAACTATTTATAACGAAGACGCTAAATTTATAATAAAGTTAGATCGATGTTAATGATTCTGCAACTTTTTCAAAGATTTTCTTAGAAATTGTGCAGCCTTTCACTGACTAAGCAGTAATAAAAAAATGAAGCACATATAATACTAGAAATAAAATATTCATAGAAAAGCGAATATAATCAAATATATAAAAATGCAATATGTTACACACTTATGCGATGCAATAGGAGTTAGTAATTAATAAATTATAGGAATTGTGATAAATCCACAGCTAAAGAGCACCCCTATATATAAGTATATTCAAAATATGATTTAATAAAAAATGAAGCTCATGTATACTTATATATAAGGGTTAAAAAAATTTTAATTGACAATGGACGATGAACTAACTGCAGATTAAATTAACCTTTTCCTATAATTTAAAAAAAAATGACTACCCCTTTTTTGAAAAGAATGATGCAAGAAGGTAGGATCTACGGGTTTTAGACTCTACAGCTTTAAGGCTTTCTGAAGAGAAGCCTAGTGGATTACGTTGAAACCTAAGTAGGCTCGCCTATCACCGCCAGTTTGGGGTAATGACCCCAACAATCTTAGGGTTACACAATGGCGGCCCATCTTAGGTTCTTAAGGTAGCCCAAGTCTACCAAATCTAATCACACAAATAACTACTTCAAATAAAAAAAATCTCCCCCTAACTCCCTAAGAAGGTCCATTAGACTAGGCTTTTTTCCTTAAGGCCTACATTACTAAAAACCTATTAATACAACCATAATACAAAAAGAAAATAATAATACAAAAGCCCATTAATTTTTTTTTTAACTTTCAGATGGCTAATCCACTAAGCGTCCCCAGTGAAGTCATCAATTTTGGCGAGCCATATTTCGATTGCCTTAATTTAATCCATATTTTTAAGAAGAAAATAGAACCACCAACCGATTCAACCAGTAAAAAAAATAAAATTAGAGTTTTCGGGTGGAAAAACCCTAATTTGACCACTAGTCAGCACATATTTTAAAATTTTTTATTTTTAGAAAATTGAACTAGAAAAACCGGGTTTGGGGGCTAATCTATTAAGACTAAGTCATCATGTGAAAATTAAAAGAAATTGATGAGCTTTTTTTTTATTTTTTATAATTTTTCTAAAAATAATAAAAATATACCCAAGTTCACAAAACGTAACTAAAAATGATTTTTATTATTTTTTATTACAAATTTCTAAAAAGGGGATTTTTTTAAAATTTTTTTTAATGATTGCCTCGAAGGTACATATGTATCTATTAATCGGGATCAATCGAGCCATAGTTCTTTTTTTTTTTTGTAAAATATTTAGTTAGTAGGTTATTTTTATTATTGAAAACCATGCTAAGTT
Source organism: Lumnitzera racemosa (assembly GCA_024138005.1). Classification (NCBI taxonomy): domain Eukaryota; kingdom Viridiplantae; phylum Streptophyta; class Magnoliopsida; order Myrtales; family Combretaceae; genus Lumnitzera; species Lumnitzera racemosa. The sequence goes on along the minus strand of JAMXBC010000012.1, from coordinate 37,444,876 downwards.
TATGTTTGTTAACTTACTATTTAAAGAAAAAACCTAGAAAACCTAATCTTCCCAAATTAAACAAAAACCTTAACTAACTCAATTTAAATTTTTTATTCTTTCTAAACACCTATGCACCAAAAATATGTTTCTTTATTAGAAAAACTTTTTTCAAGAAAAACCCTAATTTATCTAAAAATTTGCAAGAAAATAATTAATCAAAAAACCTAGCACTTAAACAAAAAATGAATTAATTAATAAGGAAAATAAATAAAGAAAAACATGACTAATTAATAAATGAATAAAATAATGTAATAGAATAATAAAAAACTCAGAATAGAAAAAAAAATTTACCTATGTTAGGCCAGTCAATGTTGGGCGATGTTGGGCATGTTCGGGCGACATTATAGGCAATGATTAGGTAAGAACCTTGACGATGGAGTGGCGACAGTAAACGAACATCTAGGCATGCCGTAGGCAAGAGTAGGTAAGCGTGTGGCGACAGTAAGCAAGCATTTGGGTGAGAGAGGGCGAAAATGAGGGCAATAGTGTACGACAGTATGGGCATGGATCTGGGCAAGCCGTGGGCGATAGCTCGAGCAATGTTGTAGGCAGTGGGTGTAAGTGCTGTAGTGGTGCGTATGTGGTGGTGGGTATAAGTGCTGTAGTGGCGTGTATGTGGTGCAATGGTATGGGAGTGTAGTGGTGCGTGTAGGACTGTTTTGGGTGTAAGTTTTAAAAAAAAAAAACCTTCTTAAATCCTTAATTTGTGTGTTAGTTATAAGCTCCAAAATTGAATCTTTCATATCTTCAATACGATAGATTTGTTTTCTATTTTACCTCAATTCACCGTAGCTTCTAGAAACCCTAGCTAGTTTAAGCTTTTCTTTTAAGGCCCAGCTAAATCCAATTTAGCCCAATAATTTAACAAATTTTGATTTTTAGCCCCTAAATTGGTCTAGCCCAAAATTAATGGATTCAGCCCTCTCAATAACTGATCCAACAGCTTAACTTAACTTAACTTGATTTTTCTTTCTGCTTATTTTTTTTATTTTCATTTTATTATTATAATTATTTATTTATTAACTTGGCTCGATAAAAATTGACAAAAATGAGATGTCTACACTTAGGCTTTAGATACATGGCAACTAAATGTCCGAACCGGCATATCATAGTACTCTGAGGAGACATGGTGGATGGTATTGACAAGAGATACCCTAAGGAAGAAGAAAATGTTAGAGAATCTAAGGTGGAAGAGGAAGAGGAAACCTCTGCCTATCTTGACTGAGGTGAAGTAATGGCCTTAGTTTTGGAGGCGAGTCCTGAGTTCCTTGTCAAACTCTGAAGAAGACTAGAGAGAAAACCTATTCCATACTAAGTGTACCATTAGAGGCCAACTGTATACAATCATTATAGATGGAGGAAGTTGTATTAATGTCATTGAACATTCCATTGTATAGAGGTTAGGTTTGCTAACCTCAAAGTATCCTTGACCCTATAAGCTACACTAGATTCATGATAAGGGTGCTTTATATGTAACTGAACAAGTGACCGTATCATTTACTGTTGGGAACGTGTACAAGGATGAAGTAGTGTGCGATGTCATCCCTATGGGAGCTTCACATCTACTGCTTAGACAACCTTGATTGTTCAACCGATGTGTCACTCATGACGAGTATGTAAACGCTTATGCCTTTATCAAGGATGGAAGGAAGATTGTGTTGCAACCCTTAACCCTATCACAAGTGAAGAGGCTCATAACCAATACACTCGAGCTAATAAGAAGAAAGCTTTGGTGTTAAGCTAAAGAGAGCTCCGATATGCTGAGAAAACTAATGAACCAATGTTCCTGTTGATTAGGAGACTCATGAAGATAAGGGAGTTACAAAATGTTCTAGAAGAGATCTAAAGCTTACTAAATGAGTTTTCGGATTTGTTTCTGAGAAAATTGCCTAAAGGACTGCCACCAATTCAAGGCATAGAGCATTGTATCGATCTATAGCTAGGCATTACCCTACCAAACTGACCTACATATTGGATGAACCCTGAGTAAGTTGCTGAGCTAAAAAGATAGGTAGATGAACTTAATGAGCATAGATATGTGAAGGAGAGCATGAGCCCTTGTACTGTACTAGCTCTGCTAGTCCTAAAGAAGGATAGATCATAGTGTATGTGCATCGATAGTTAGGCAATCATAGATTTACTATTAAGTACAGATACTCGATACCAAGGCTCGATGACATGTTAGATGAGCTTTATGGTGCAAGGATATTTTCAAAGATTGAGACCGAGGGATGAATGAAAGACTGTCTTTAAGACTAGGCACAGACTCTATGAATGGTTGGTTATGCCCTTTGAATTTACTAATGCGCCAAGCACATTCATGAGGTTGATGAATGATGTAATGTGCCTTCTGATCAGAAGATGTATGGCCATATATTTTGATGACCTACTGGTGTATAGTACTGACCTGAACGACCATTTTCAACATTTTTGCGAAGTATTTGACATTTTGCAAGCTAAGAAGTTGTATGGGAATGTAAAGAAATGCATATTCTGCTAGAGAGAAGTGATATTCCTAAGGTTTGTAGTATCAGGAGAAGGAATCCAAGTAGATGAGGAAAAGATTCAAGCATGGTCAACATCGAAGAATGTCACTGAGGTCCGAAGTTTCCATGGCTTATCTTCTTTCTATAGGCGATTTATTAAAGACTTTAGTACAATAGCTGCCCTATTGACCAAGCTGATAAAGAAGAATTAAGGGTTCAGGTAAAGCAATCGAGTTGAGTGAAGCTTCAAGGAGATCAAGGAGAAGCTCACCTCAGCCCTTGTTCTATCACTACCAAATTTTCAAAAGCCCTTCGAACTGAAGTACAACACATTAAGAGGTGGAATTGGAGTTGTCTTGATGCAAAAATGAGGGCTCATCACTTACTACAATGAGAAATTGGGTTGCCCAGCCTTGAACTCTTTTGTGTACAAAAAGGAGTTGTACTGCCTTTTCTGAGCCATTACTGTTTGACAACACTACCTGCTAGTACGAAAGTTTATTATTTATATTGGCCATGAACCATTGAATTATCTAATGAGTCAAAACAAGCTTTTGAAGAGGTAAGCCAAATGGTTAGAATTCATGGAAGGGTTCTTGTACATCATTCGAGACAAGAAAGGGAGTGCAAATGTAGTTACTGATGCTCTGTCACGATAGCAAACTTTATTGACCGCTTTGCAGAAAAAATTATTGGGATTCTCACTCTTTATGGAGTAGTATGCTGCTAACCCTTACTTGAGTCCCATTGTTGAATAGTATCGAGCGGGGTTAGTTATTAGAGGATATTATCTTAAGGACAGCTATCTGTTTAAGGACTATAGGTTATGTATTCCAAATTGCTTCATACGAGAACTGTTGGTCTGAGAAGCTCATAGCAGTAGACTTTCAGACCAGTTTGCAGAGGTTAAAACAACTAATCTCTTAAAGGAGAATTTTTACTAGCTAAGCTTAGCTAAAGATGTCCATAAGGTAATCGGTCATTATGAAGTATGTAAGCGTGATAAGGGGAAGAGAGAACCCTATGGAGAGTACATGCCTCTACCAATGCCTACCTTACCATAGGCCGATCTCATCATGGACTTTATCCTAGGTTTGCCATAGACACCTAAAGGAAAAGATTCTATCTTTGTTATAGTGTACCGCTTCAGCAAGAAGGTGCACTTCATTCTGTGCCATTGGACTAATGATGCTTTATATATTGCTAATTTGTATTTGTAAGAGATTATCCAACTACACGGAGTACTATATAGGATTGTCTCAAATCAGGACACAAAATTCTTGAGCTCTTTTTGGAAAACTCTTTAGAGAAGACTTAAGAATAAACTTGTATTTAGCTCCAGTAGCTACCCTCAGACTGATGGCCAGACTGAAGTAGTAAACAAGACATTAGGTAATCTACTCAAAGCTATCATAAGAAAGAACCTATGGGATTGGGATTTGTGCTTACCTATTATGGAGTTCGTATACAACTGAACTATCCATAGCACTACTAGGAAGACCCCATTAGAGGTCATCTATGGCCTTAACCCTACCATTCCCTTAGACATGATTGGTACCCCAACAGCTAGTGAAGAATGTCAATTCAAAGTAGACTGAGCCCAAGAATTACATGAGCTATACCAATCTGTCATGAAGAAGATCGCCAAGTTCAATCAGAGATAACAAAAAGATTGGCAACTGAGGTCACCGAACTATTTCCTTTCAACCCGGAGACTTAGTATGGATTCACCTTAGCCAAGAGTAATTTCCATACTTAAGACAAAAAAAAAAAAAAAAAACTATCTCCTTAAGCTAATGATCCATTTAAGGTCCTGAAGAAGATCAATCGCAATGCCTACCAGATCGAGTTACTTGATGACTATGGTCTCTCCTCTACCTTTAATGTATCTAATCTAATTCCCTATCGACTTGTAGAAGACCTTGTGAGCGCTTTAGAAGAATAAGTAGAAATAGCTCTAGATTTGAGGACAAATGTCTTCGACCCTTAAGCAAATGATAAGAATCAACCCCCTAGACTGATCACAAGAAACTAAGCTAGAGAACTTCAAAGGCTTATAAGAAAAATATTAGTTCTAAGCCATAGCCGAGATGTAGACTCCCATCTCGATCCGACCTCTTGCTGACCTATCTCTTAGATTCTCATGTGTGTCCAATATGGTCTTACCCAACAGTAAAGTCCTAATCTAAAAGATAGCCCTAAACTAGCTAAGCTGAGCTACTGACTTGACCCATTAGCGTCTGACTTCAAGATAGCTAATCTTTTTACCAAGTTGATTGACTTTAGACTAGATCCAGATAAGGTCGGCCCTTAATTCCCAGTACTTCCTACTTTTGCCTGCATATCATACTTCTGATGTACAACCATCAAGTGATATGTACCTTATGATGCAACATTCCAAATTAATTCTTTCCTTTTCATACTGGATATTCTTTATCCTTTTTATCCCTTTTTAGTATGATTAATATAACGTAATTGTAAAATACCCTTTTGTCTTTTCATAAATGTAAAATAACCTTAGTAGGTAAGTACATAAACCCCCACTTTCCTTGTATGCAGACATTGATCCAACTCTTAATACATAATTATTCTCTTTGAGCAACCTTAGTGTTCTCGTTATTGTTCAGCTCTTATTAATTCCCTTTAGCAAAAAGGAGTGATGAGTAACCCTTTAGTTCAAACCAGTGTGTTACATCTGGCGGATTATTAGCTGAGTAAGATTAAGTGGTGTGTTATATCCATTCAGTAGCTACCCAAACTTTGCTAACCTTTTTCTTATTTATTTTAGTTCATTCGTTGTGGTGCTCCTCTATATGTCTGACCTCGGAGATACATTAGGGGTTTAGGAAAATGTTGGCCTAAGTTAGCTCGAAACATTCTTACTCTACTTTTTATATCTCTATGCTATCTTAATGGCCTCTTCTAAATTATAAAACCTCTGTACTTCCATGATATTATGAATCTCATACTTGAGTCCAGAAATGAACTTTGATGCTATTCAGGCCTTTGGCTCTTCCACGTTGGCTCGGATCATTAACATTTGGAACTCTCTTACTTAATCATCAATAATTTGACTTCCTTAGCGAAGCTCCTGTAACTTTGTAAATTTATCTTATAAATAAGTCTTGGGCACAAAGTTGCTTCATAATAGCCTTTTCATTTCATCCTAAGGTCTAACACCTCATCTTTCATCTTTTGCCCTGGCTGCATTCAGATCCTTCTACCACATGGTAGCATACCTAATAAACTCTAATGCAATAAGTTAGACCTTGACCGCATCCTCATACCCATAACATTCAAATACTTTCTCGACCTTTTCTTCCCACTCTAAGTATTCATCTACATCTCCACTTCCACTGAAGGGCGAGATTTATACCTTGACATTATCTAGCCCTTGAGGGACTCGTTGCCATTATCCCTGTACTTAGTAATAATTAACTTCATCTTCTTCACCAAACCCTTCATCATCTGACTCTTCATTGTCCTCTGCAATCTCCTCTAACTTTAGTCTTCGTCTAGCGGCTCCTTTAGCTTAAGGAGGTCAAACTGGGTGATTGGTTCAATTGACTCAACCATGGTGTCTCTTAGGGTCATCATCCTAAGGGATTTGTTGTTGCCTATTAACTTACATTATGGTAACTAGACTCTCAATAAGGTTTGTGAGTCTATTAAGTTTGTCATCAATGGAGCTTAAGTGTTGCTACCATTAAAACCACGAACAAGTTGAGCACTACTACCTTAGTCACCAATAGCTCCTTAAATACTTGAATCTGACATAGTACAGTATTTCTCAAATGTATTAACAACTGGCTAACAACTTCAACACGTGATAATCACCCAAATAAGATAGGAACAAACTTACTCTATTTTCGCAATGAAAAACAGAGTAAAAGTAAGTAATAATAAAACCACTCTTGTTGTTACACCAACCCACTATACCAACTATGGAAGGAACACAACAACTACTAATAGTAAAGTGAACAAAAACTTCATTGCAACTTCACATACTCCCTCTTAGAGTCGCACTCTGATACTAGTAAAGCTAATGCATATTTGGACTCGAATACACGAAGAGGCACCATAATGAAGTGAACCGAAAAGAAACAAGAAAAAGCTAGCAAAGTCTAGGCAGCTACCAAATGGATATGACACACCACTCGATCCTATTCGACCAACAATTCACCGGATATGATATACTGGTCTGAATTGAATGATCACTTGCCACTATTCCTTGAAAAAGGTAATATACAAGAGTTGAATGATGACGAGAACATTAAGATTACTCAAAGTGAATAATTTTATATTAAAAGTCAGATGTCTGCATACAAGGAAAGTAAGGGTTTATATACATGCTCACTAGGGTTATTTTACATGTATGAAAATACAAAAGGATATTTTACAATAACGTTACATGAATCATGCTAAAAACAAGTAAAAAGGACAAAGAATATTCAGTATGAAAAAGAAAGAATCATTCTGGAATGTTATGTCAGAAGGCACGTGTCACTTGATGGTTGTACATTAGGAGTAAGATACAACATAGGCAAAAACAAGAGGTATTGTGATCGAAATTAGCCTCCGACTACATCCAAGCCATAGAAGACCTATCCTTAGCTAAGGCTTATCAATGCTTGCTGAGGGTGAGCTATAACTAAAAGGGCAAGAGGGAAGAAGATAAACACTCGGCATCCAATCTGTCAAGTGCCAAGCTATAGTAAGGTCGAGTACTTGGTACCAAAGAACCACTTGGCACAACATCGAAAGACTCGTGTCGACTAATTCTAAGACTCAGCAATTGTGGACCAACCTTTCTAGTGTCTTAGCCAAACACTACAAGACTTCATAAACTCCTACCCGAACCCATACATCCAACTGCTAACCCCGTCTTGTTTGGATACTACTCCTTCCAAGACATGCTAAGTGACTGTATGTCGACTTTCCCTGTAAAACACATAATTTTGTATTATTGCACATGTTTTCCTTTATTTTATTTATAAGCTTAGTTCTTTAGCGTTTAAGGCCTTGTACATTATTTACAGTTTTGTTACTAGGGTTTAGGACTTGCTATAAATAGCATCTGTAAATATCAAAGATATAGAGACATACATAGACGTCAATATACAAAATCAGAACGAAAAGTATATTCTTGTGATTGGGATCTTTTCCTTTTTGACCAAGGCTACTCTTGAGCTAACATTTACCGGATTATCTAGTATAGATTAAGCTCTTTAACCTCTCCCACATTCTTATCGATCTTGACCTTTAGATTGTGGCGAACCCCTTCATTTGAACCGGTTAGTAAGTTGCATCTAACCTTCTTTTGAATCCCGAGCACAATTTAGTGTTCATGAATTGTATCGAACCTTATCTCTATCTCAAACCCTTGATTGTATATGTCTCCTAGTACATGATATCCATTCACACTTACCGTTGAAACCAACCATCTCACTTCCTGTCCGTCAAACCCATTCGACCCATTCTAACCTTTACAAGATCGGCTACTATTTCTTTAATCCTTATCATGCTGGTAGTTAGGGGCCAACCTAATCTAGATCAAGTTAGGAGCCAATCATTATAGTTAGGAAGTCAGCTAAAATGGAGTCAAGCACCAGTGGTTAGTTGGAGAGCTTAGCTAGGTTAGACTTTCCTTGGTTACCTTTTGAATCAGGACTTCGTATCTGGGTAGGAGCATGTTGGATACACGTGAGGATCTGACAAACAAGTCAGCAAGAGGTTAGATTGGGATTGGAGTCCCCATCTTGGCTATGGCTTAGAATTAGTATTTTTCGTGTGAGCCCTTGAAGTCCTCTAACTCAACTTCATGTGATCAGTCCAAAGGGTTGATTCCTATCATAAGGGTACCTAAATTGCATTGACCCTCTTGAAACATAAACAATTTTAGCTAAGGTATACATTGGAGAATATGGAGAACATCGAGGAGGAAGGAAGTCATATTATTATTTACTTGATAGGGGGTGCTATTGGCCTACAGTAAAGGCAAATGCTTTCAATTTCACCAAGAGGTATACCATTTGCCAAAAACTTAGTGATGCTATTCATACCCCCGTAATTATACTCTATAGTGGTACAACTCCTTAGCCTTTTCACACTTGGACATTTAATCTTATTAGACCTATACATCTTTCACCAAAGGGATACATATTGATTTTGGTTAGAACAGATGCTTCATAAAGGAGAACATTATATGTAGGTTCAGGATCCCAAAGCACATTCTATCTAATAGTGGTGCTCCTTTTATTAACTTACATGTTCGTCAATTACTAGCATCCTATAGTATAAATCATGTAAAGTCCATGCCTTACTACCTAAAAGGGAATGGGTAAGTTGAGGCCACTAACAAAAGTTTATTGAAAGTCCTTAGCCATATGGTACATGACAATCATAAGGAATGGCATGACAAGCTACCATTAGCACTTTGGGCTTATAGGATAATGAAGTAAAGGACAATGCAAGTGTAATGTTACTAAACGTAGTCCTATTAACTATCAACATAGACTTAGATTAGCTTATGACGACCTAGTAAGAAAGAGATCATTTCAACAAGGTAGTGTTGTACTTCATACGACTAAGCATGTGTGCTAAGGTATTTCGAAGCTGAAATTTACACCTAAGTAGGAAGGGCTTTTTATCATAGAGGAGATACATGAAATTGGATATTGTAAACTTAGGAATCCTAAGATTGATGCCATTACAACACCTATAAATTTCCAATATATTAAAAAGTTTCATGTATAAAAAGTATGATATATCACAATTTAAATGAAATATGCAGCTTTAGTCATATGAGCTTGCTTTTAGTCAATTGTTTTTTCTATTCAATATATCTAAAGTAAGCATCACATAGTTGCTACTTAGTAATAGCTTTGCCTCCTAAGTATGCGATAGGCTTGGGTCTATGCCATGTTGACTAGTAAAAGTGTTGCCTTCTAAGTGCATGACATGGCACCTTTTATACATGACTCAATTTCCCTATCTTATACTCTTCACAAAGTCATATCAGTATGGTTAATAAGTGGGTAATACCCCCTTAACACATTAGATGTTACTTTTATCGATGACAAGATTCAAATTGTAATTATATGTTACTTGCAAAGAGAATGTGCAACATTCTATTCTCTATTCTTTAAAATGAATCCTTAAAACTGAATCTAAAGTTACTATAACATATGTCATGATTGTGTTGCTAAATATAACATGCACTATAACTACTATGCTATCATTAATGCTTATAAAGAACTAAGTCAATACAATAAATCATCTAATAACATACAAAACCGTAAGAAGGTGCAAATAGCAAAGGAGAAGTCTCTCTTCATTCGAGTTCTATGAGCATGTATAAAGGTCCAAGATATAAATGAAAGACTCAAATGATGATCACTTAACAACAAATCACTGATCTAATGGAAGTTTTGTGATCTATGTTTCCAATACGCTTTTGCATCTCAAGCTTAAGTTCACTAAGCTTTGCCTCAAGTTGATCATATCACTTCACAATATCTTGTGAGTCTAACATCTTTTAGGCTTCAAAAGCAATCACCTCCATGTTTGATAACTTAAAATTCAAGCCGTGTACTCTAACAACACTACTCACCAATAGCTACAAGTCATGGGTAAGCATTGATTCCCAAGGTTTGTCCAATAATGAAGTAACTTTCCTAAGAAAGGTCATCACTCAATACCAAGATAAATTGAACCAACCCATAAATCACCTTCCATAGCCTGTAAGTCCTTTAGTTGCTATAAGAGATCTAATGGAACTATGAATCCATAAAATGAAGTATATGCCCCATAAGATTGAGGTACCTCAACCATTACTATGTTGGGTGTTTCTCCCTTAATTCGCTTTGGTATCTTAACAACTAAATTAGGGTTGGTATTGTCATAAGCTATTGGTGAATGGATCCGACTATATACTAGAGTGATATCATCAACTACAATAGTAAGTGAGGAAATACTATCCACTATACTATTCGTTTGGCTATCAAATGGCCCCATCGCCCTCAAAACCTCAATGTACTCCTAGATATTAGCTTCCTCTAAGTATACAGTCTCATGGTCATCTCATTCAATAGTATTACTTAACTCTTCCAAAGCTCAAGTTTGGTTTTCATCTGATAGTACTGGCCGATCCGCCTCATTGTTAGTTTGATTTTGGTTTTCTTCTTAAACATCAACACTATCTAATTGACTACTTACATCATTATCCTCATCCGTATCTTTAGAAGATTCATTAGTATCGGTAGAATCATCATCATTTTCACCATCATCTATGATCTTAATAAGATGGTTGTTCAGTTAAGGCATTTTCCTAAGGCAATGTTGAATAGGGAAGGAAGAAAGTATGAAAGGAAGTTGCTTGGATGATTTGTCATTTTTTAGAGTAGAAGTAGTTGAATCATCAACTCTTTTATCTATGTTTCGCTTTACCAAAGCACTCAACACATTTCTTTGTCCTCATCCTATAAAGAAACAAGGAAAGAGTGATGACTAAACAAGCTATGAGGCATATAAATATAAATATCAAGAAAGAGACATTAACAAATATAGTACCTCACATATGCATGAACGCATAAGTTGTCTAATGATAAGCAATTTAGGAATGGAGTGATCTTTCTTATTTTTATTTTTTGCACTAGAAGGTGACTTCTTTGTTTCACTAAGAGCTTGAAATAGTAATTCATCCTTATAAATAGTCCTCACTTAAATCTGACCCTTAACTAATGTAATCACATATTTCTTAAAGTCTTCTAAGCAACTCATGCAATATGTAAGCCAACTAGTAGAAGCAATCTCGTAACGACTCATAAATGGAAAAAATTGATGTCTTACTCTCAAATGGATGTTTCTAAAATCTTTTAGGGTAAATAATCTATAGCCCTTGTCGAAATCATCATCAATTAATATTTTTGAAAGGATGCTTTGGTCAAAACCAAACTATTAAGCAACCTAGTATGGTGCATATAACATCACTCTATAGTCAAGAAAATGGCTGGAGGAGTCACTCTAGTTACGTAAAGAGGGGAGACCTCCAAGTGAACACCAAAGGATAAAACCGACCTCAATAGCATTGAGTCTTCCTCTTGCACCAAGTAAATTCATTATACTTGGTCAAAACCACAAGTACTTGGGTGTTTTGCTAGCTTAAGGGCGAAAAGTGACTTCCTTATAGTTGTCCAAAACATCTAATAAAGTATCTATAGGTCGCCTATTAACTCATGCCTAAGCTTGTGGTTCATTACATTTAGGCTCGTCAAGATAGGAACAACAATATCCTTTATACTGCTCATAAAAGAAGATATGCAAGAATACCACATCTGCATAGGATACGATGGCATATCGACCCATAGATTAAATGGAGGCCTTTTGACATAGAACAAGGCACGTGTACAATGATCCTAGGTAAAATAGCCCTAAGGTAAAATGTTCCACATGCTATACCGATCACTAAATGGAACAAATGTAGGCACATATCATCCTCTAGGCCACTAATAAACACATATAATGATAACCAATAAGCAAGGAAAGTTTCCAATTCATACTTAGAGGAAGAGATTGTTCATGAGATAACTCAATTAGACTATCAAAATGGAATGATAGGTAAAAGTGTTGGCACTCACTTATATTCTTCATTCCCTTCAAGGAAGTGCCTTACCCAAGCACTAAACTTAGCTTTCCTATGAGTATCTATAGCCTTCTTTTTTTTCTCCTCCAAAGTCATGATTAAGTCTTAATCCTCTTCTGAAATTGAAAATGTGGTAATATCGGTCGTACTGAAATCACCAAGATGCAAGAGTGTATTGACATCCTCAAGAGTGGGTATGATCTTGCCTTATGCAGTTACAAATGTATGTGTCTAAGTGCTCTAACGACACATTATTGCTCTCTAAATATCCATATCATTGGACTAAGGAAAGATAAAACGGGAAATATATGTCTACTTTCTCTAAACTATCAATATAAGCTGAGTTGCTCAAAATAAGATTCACTCAACCAGCCTAGTGGGCTATGGGCATCCATGGGAAGTGAAACAAGCTTTCAAACATCAGGACCTCTTTCTTTTCATTTTTGAATCTGAGCACTAAATCTCCTCTTATCTTTCTCCTCTCATGGTCCTGAGGTTCTCGCCTTATGAAGAGTACCTTGAGCAATCGGTTGCTTATATAAGTCTTGTCTTCTTATATCGCTCGAAAAGGAGTCCTCCTTTGTCATTGTGTCAAGCTGTTTGTCCTATGATGAGGGCATAGTTGGAATACAACCATCTTATACGATTAGCACTTGTTTGCCTTTATACTTGTTGGGTGACTTCTTCTTGGACTCCATGCCCATCTTCGAATGTTACTTGCAAGTTTGAATAATGAAGGTTATAAGTAGTTTTGAGATAAAAAAGGAGGGGAATTATTATGTTTCATTCTTCATGATATCCAACTATCTCAAGTTTGGTTAATAGATAAGGGAGTGTTGTGTTAAAACTCATGGATAATTAATGGTGGTCAAAATTGAGATCAATAAGAATATTGTTTCATTAGCCCTTAGCTAGCAAATTTGTTTCTATATGTTACATACATGTAAAGTTCTAAACTTATACACACATTATAACAAGTAAAACATTCAATACCTAATTTTAATCATTTCATCCTTATGCAAACACTCTCTCTTTCTCCTCGTGTCTCCCTCTCTCTTAGGCTCATCTAATCTGCTCGACATTATTCCTCTCTTCCTTTTGACAGATGGAGATAAGAAAATGTAAGCATACCTCTTTCGTGATCTCTCTCTCCAATTTCGATGAGTCAACCCCTTTACATAAAATAATTCTCCTTCACTCTCAACTCCAAAATATATTTATATTTGAAACCCTTTACCATCTTACAAAATCATGATATCTACTTATGCTAGCTCTCTCTTTCCCTTATCCAAGTCTCTAATTCTTTCATTTTTTCACTTGATTTCAAACCCTAAACCTAGGTCACCAGACAAGGATACCCATGGATAACTCTTAAATTTGCTGAACTATATTTCAATTTTTATTAGCAGAAGTTCACCTAACCCGTTCAATAAAGTCCCTCAACCAAACATCTTCACATGGACTGCCATTATGTAATACTTTTCCAAATAAAGGTTAGCCAATAAATGTCTCAGAATTAATGGGGGAGTGAAGTTTGTTGCTATATGGTTTGTTTAACTAGGTTTTAAAAGTTTAGAGTTAGGTTTTGGGTTCATACATGAATGTAAATGTCGGATAGGTAGATGCCAACACTATAAATGTAAACCCTATTATTTCACGAGAATGTAAATCAACTAAGAGTACTTCTTGAACATTCCCAAGGATCAACTAAACTAAGAATTTAAGTTTACATTTAAAAAAGAACTTAGTTTTCCAATTCAAAAGTTTATTAACGATAAAATTCGAATACAAAAGTATAGACCTTAAGTCACCCTAAACTCTAAGATAATTAAGGACTTGCGATTCTAATTAATTAATTAAAATTTTAATTTGGACAATTTTATTCAACTCTAGAAATTTTCATAATTTTATGAGAATTAAATCGTAACTTATAAGTTAATTTAAGAATCAAACCCTAAAAGAATTATATATAAGACAATTCCCATATTTTCAATGCCTAAGCCTTGTACATATGGATAAGTGAGACAACCAATCATCTTAACTAAGTTATCAATTGAGAGTTGGAATCATTTATCAATTGATAACTTATCAAAAGTTAGTGACAAGACACTTTCCATATATCACCATAACCTATATTACATATAAACAAGTTATCACATTATTTTAAGAATTCAATTTTCAAATAAGTGACAAAACAATACAATGCACAAAAAGAAGCCCCTATGGCTGGTTGTAAGAATTAGATTAGGGGGAGTTCATGCCTTGTCAACTTTCAATCACTCAATTGTCTTACACATCTATTATTCACCTCTTAATGCTTACATCATCTAATCTTGTCAAAGTTAGAATTTATGCATGATGAAAAACAACTAATTGAAGCTTCTTGAACACACTTCTTTCCCCTATCAAAAGTGGCCGCTCTCTCTCTCTTTTCACTTCCTTTTTCTCACTTTAAACACAAACCAAAAGAAGAAACACAACCCCACCAAGATCCCAACATTACTACTACTTCCTTGCCCCACACTCATGATACAAAAGCTTGATTTTGTTACCTTCTTTTGTCAACTTCAAAAGCTATTTTTAGGAACTTTAGAACATTCCTAAAACGCACTTTAAAGATCAAGGCCTTAGCTTCCAAAAGAACTTACAAGAAGAAGAAGGAAAACAAGGAGCTAAGAGGATACTTAATTGCATAACCACCTTATATACGCTTTTGAGGATGAGTAAGTTGTTTCCTTGTTAAAGTAATCTAGTATGCCATGTTAGGAGACCATGTTTTTATGAAGATGTTGGCATGAACATAAGATGATAACTTAGCTAGCTGGTTCAAGAAGTAAGCCTATAAATCTTTCACAAGAAAGTTAGAATGTGAGCATGTTTAGTTAGTGTTACCTAAGGATATATGTTAACACTTAGAATGAAAGATATTAAGTTGAGAAAGTCATGAAATATGCACATGAATGAAGAATTATCTTGGTGAAGGTGGAATGTAAGGAAGCTATTCAAGTGTTATTTTCACTTCTATTAGGTTGAACATTCTTAAAACTAGCCTTAGGTAAAGGAAAATCCATTACATGAAACTTTTATAAAGAAACCAACTTTTTGAGATATGAACTATGGCATAGGACTTATCATAAGTATGAGATCTATCATTTCCATGTAGTGTATAGGTTAAATAATCATCTCATGAAAGAAAAGTTGAGTTGGAGTTGGAATATAAATAGCATAGGTTTATGATCTAACCCCTAAACTTAAGGAAATGATAAAACAAGTTGAGAAACCAAGTGAGTGACCCTTGAACCATTACAACCAAATCTGGAACCATAAGAAAATTCACTTAAAAATATGATAAAATTAAGTGAATAAAGTAAAAAGACCAACCAAAGCAATTATAACAAGCATATAAAGCCTAAAAATCTCAAAATGAGCTTAGAACTCTAAGTTAGCCCTTCACCAAATTTTTGACCAGCAACTTAGTCCACCTATAAAAGTTGTTTTGAGACCTTTAGGAAGCCTAAAAAATAGTCCCTGAGCCCAACAAAGTTACTGTTCTTAGTTTGGATAAAAAAAAAGCCTATTTGACAATTTAAGGACACACAAAAGCCTAAGAAGTTGTTGTTAGCACCAAGAGTGTAAACTAAGGTTGGAAATCTGACGTTAAAGAGTATTTTAAACTTAGAAAAAAGTCATAAGCCTAAGCCCAAAAGATTTCCTAAGATATTAAAAAGATTAACAATTAAATAAAGCCCAAAAGTATACCAAAACATGAGGATCGCTACTGTTCATACCAATGGATAGATTTGCATGCCTCATCTAGAAAATATAACCTCACCATGTTAAATTACACTCGAAAAAGATGAAAATTGACTACAAAATCATAAAAATCAAATTTAAAACAAGGAAGTTGTACGCAATTAAAGTTTTAAGTAAAACCGGGGAAAAATGCGAAACGTAGTTAAAAATGTAACTTAAAGGATTTTTAGCTTAGCTTTCTAATTTCTATTTCAAATCCTTATATTATCACATTTACATGTTCAAGGGACCTAACTGTAGGAGACAACTTGCCCTTAGATTACTACGACTGATTCACCATGGCCGAGTGAGTGATTCTTGATGACTTCATGCTTGATTTTGCTCGTAGTATAGTCGCACTTAAATTTATGAAATGAACTTGAATGATTGTAGGACATAGGAAATGTATGTGTACTATATTATAATTGAATGATATGACTTGTTAATCAAATAATAATGGGAATTGTTTATGGTGATATCTATGCATAGTTCTGTGGAATGAAATTGTCTGATCATCATGAAAGTTGAATAAATTAAGTATTCAATTAAGAAATTTAATAAGTCATGCATTTCTCATATTTGGATTATAACTATACCGACTGCCATCATTTCGCTTGATATTGCTTACCTATGGGCCCGAAGGTGACATAGAGCAGAAGGAGTCTTGTGTGTTATATAGAAGGCCTATGATTAATGAGGGGGTTGATCATAAATCTTTATGTGGTACACGGAAATCTACTATAACAATGATACTGTTGGGTCATAATAGCAAGTATCTAATAACACTTTTTAGAAATTCAACTTTGTGATCGTAATTTCACGAAATAGGGTATAGCTAAAGAAGCTCCTAAGATTTTAACAAATTTTTTGTTGCAAAATCTTATCCATCTTCTTAACTCTCTCTGTAAGCTGAGCATAAGTATATAGATTATCAAGGAGTCTATAATCAATGTTGTTCTTCTTGTTGCTA
Organism: Lumnitzera racemosa; assembly: GCA_024138005.1. Classification (NCBI taxonomy): domain Eukaryota; kingdom Viridiplantae; phylum Streptophyta; class Magnoliopsida; order Myrtales; family Combretaceae; genus Lumnitzera; species Lumnitzera racemosa. The sequence goes on along the minus strand of JAMXBC010000012.1, from coordinate 37,427,943 downwards.
AAATACTTGGATAAGTGATGGAGGTTCTTGGTCGTTGTGAGATTGCCATTTATTGAAATACTATAGGCTTTAGGTCCCTTGAAAATGGGTTGATGCTTTATAACTGGAATGGTAGTTTGATGTGTAAAAATCACGAAAGGTAAGACTATGGTATGGTATAGGTTTTAAGCTATCATGGTTAGCAATTTGCATAGCTTGATGGAAGCCTTAACTTGCTTTTGGGAGGAAGATTTCAGCTTCAATGAGCATAGGTTAAGCTTATAGCACAAGTGTGTGAAGAAGTACAACCAGTAATCATATGCAAATTGTTATTCGTATGGAATGTGACTTGCAGCGAGTGATTGGTAGGTGTAAGCGATGAGCAGATAGTGCTTTAGAATTGTAAAATTGCAATTGCTAGCGTTTATGGGTCGTTAACTAAAAAAAAAAAAAAGGTGTTGGTGTCATATTTTGGTGCCATTCCTGAATTGCTAAGCTAGTTTTTACATGTGTGTCATGATTTGAAAAGAAGTACCTACTGTTGTTCTTAATGATTAGTTCGAAAGAGTATGAGTTAGGGAAGGAGGATGAGCTATTGGCTTATGCAACTAGGATCTTAGAGTGTATTTGTAACAACTGTTTCACGTGAACAATTTTGCATGAATTCCAACTGACTAAATCTACTAGACATACTAATGTTGTGTCTTAATCTTGACAATGCAATTATGCTTGTATTATGCAACAACTAAGCTATGGTATTCTTTATTTTGGTATAAGAAATTTGGTTGTGGGATTCTGTATTTTCATATAAGAAATCCAGTCTCAAAATGGACCATGGTTGCTATCCCATATTTGAATGATGGGTACTTATTTTGTTGCTCTATGAAGTTTGGCCTAAAATGTAGACAAGAAGTATGATTGCTAAAATTCTTAAAGAATGCTCAAAAGTGCTTATTTTGCATGGGAATGTGCAAAAGTGATGTGTACATAGGTTCAATGGGAAGATCAACTCAAGGACCGTATAAGAGCAATAGTAATGTTCAAGATGCACAAAACGAAAGCAAGGAAGAAATCAATAATTTCAATTCAAGGAATTCTTTTGGTTAAAAACATTTAGCAACTTATATAGAGTTGTCCAAAATAATATACTTTGAGAGATAGTAGTCAAGTCGTCAATCAATATAACAAAGCCATTAACGAAGTGAAAAAGAAGATGAAGATTAGAAGTCTCTATTATGGGCTCACAAGATGCAGAATGGGATACAAAGAAGCAACCGTAATGTGAAAAGAATGATGAAGTTCAAAACAACGTATATGGGAAACAAGGGATAAAGAGGCATGACAAAGAATGCAATTGAGTTGCTTTAGCTATGTAATATCAAGAAGCAAGCGATGGGTGCAAACGGCGTACAAGTCAAGTCACGGTCATCGAAGAATGCCCTTAAACTCTATGCATGTTTGTAGTATTTTATGTAGCCTGAAGTAAGAATGAGGAATGGTAAGTCAAAGGCTTAAATAATAATAATAGCAATATAAAAAAAAAAAAAAAAGAAGGAAGAAAAAGGGACAAAAACATACCCAAATTACACATGAATTGGATGCCATGGCTTGCAACTATGGAGCTTGAGTCTCGGTTTTGACTAATTGTGCTAGATTTAGCTTGAATGCTACTAATTAAACATCAAACAACTCTATTGTGTTTTCTCTATTTGATGGTACTCTTGCTGCTTTAGTTTCGGTGATTACCCTATTTTAGCTTTTGAATTCGGTTAAATTCCATTTGATGGGGAGATTTCTACTGATGCTATACATTTGTTGAAACATCCGAGCTGTTGTCGATGTGTTGAATTTGGTAGCTGCTACTGAATGTTTTCCTATGTGCAAGTTCAGTTAATTTTGGAGATAAACTTTACAGTTGGCCTCCAAGCTCTAGTCTTCATTGGCAAATTTGGATTTCTTCGAGCTTTGGTATTTAGGTATCCTTAAGAAGGACATTGGTTGTGTTTAGGCTGTAAGAAAACAAAATCAAAGTAGAAAGTATAGGAGAAATCTAAATGAAGATGAAAGTAGAGAAGTGTAGATGAAACATGATAATAAGAAGTTAAAATATAATGTGTATGGAATGAGTGTATGAAGATGTCATTGGAGACTGAAGCATAATAAAAATAAAAAAAAAAGGGGAATGAATGAAGAGCTAAAAAAAAAAAGGGAAAAAGAAAAAGAGGCTATGGAGTTTGCTATGAAATGAAGAAAGAAGAAGAGTAAAAGAAATATTATGTGAAAAATGGAATGCGACTAAGGAATGGAGTGTTCAATTATGCCGTGAAAGTTGGACGTAAAAGATAATGGATGAATGAGAGTTTAAAGGATATAATTTAACGTAGATGTCGAAGAAATAGAAAAGATGCTGCTTGTATTTCAGCTAATTGCATAGAATAAAGAAGCACGGTTGTTTATCGAAGAATGTGGCCCTAAATAATGAAAAACAAAAAAATTCCTTAATTACTGACCAGATTGTGACACCTCATTCTTTTGTCATGTGCTTAAGATTCTAAGGAGGATGCACTTATTATCCATTGTAGTATTGGTAGTTAAAAAGATATTGGTAACGTACATACGCAAGGTTGGGAAGAATATTTTCTAGACACACTATTTCTAGTAAGATGCCACTTGTCACAATAATATGTTATTTAAATATGTTAAATGCATGGCATAATTGATGTATAAATATAGATGCACCAAATACTCAAATAGTATTTGCAATAGAGTGAATTCTGTCATTATGTGCTACCCATCTCTACGGTTAATATTAGGACTATTATCTTTATTTCATCAGCATTTATCTATACGAAGGATAATCACAAACGTTACTCTTTGTGAAGTTCAATTTTGGACAATTACTAAAATCGTCAACGTATATGTGTGAGGCATATATTGAAATATAGTGAAGATCATTGAATACCTAGTTCTAGCAAAATTAGTGGAAGCACATAAGCCCAATTTATGGATCACAAAACTTATATGTTTTGGAGGCATTCAATATTGAGATAAGAAATTATCACTCTACCATCAAGAAGAAAATAAAAAACTTGGAGTGGCTTCCATTGACTATCTTTTTTTTATTAAATATATATATATATATATAATCTTAATTAGCTTGAGGCAAGACAAGAAAATTATATGGTAATGCAAGTTCTATGACACAAAGAACTTTAGCTATCCTAGAATGTTGGCAACTAAATTTTACAAGAGTGAGACGACAACCAACATCCTAACATGGATGATTATGTTCCAAATCAATAAAGGGAGTTCAAATATAATTTGCTTATTGAAGAACAGTCTATTAGCCTTGGAATGCTTCAACACAATTTATCAAGAGAAGAACATCTATAAGATAAATTGGAGATATAATATGTTCAAGGATAAGCTTATTAACTTATGAAGCTCAAATTGAAGAAATGAATTAGCTTAGAAATAGATAACTCAAAGAAGATTTACTGTAATATTGCTTTAAGGGCAATGTACAACTCAATCTAGTTAAGGCATGACACATAAATAAAGGATGCTGTGAATTTGTGCACTAAGCCAATTCTTAAATGAATTGGGTGCAACATAGCTACTTAATAGCACATGTGCCAAAGTTAATTGAAATACTTATTCGATGCCCAAACCCCTTTCTACTCCATCCGAAGGACTTTAGTTAAGGGAAAAATGTAGAGGACTACATTTAACTCATAGGCTTCAAGCCCAATATGGAATTAGGTTTGACTCTTTGGACTAGGGTAACAAGGCATAAAGAGTCAATCCCATAAGAATTTAGAATGATCAAGAGAGATTTAGCATGGTAGGCTTCGAGTAGGGCCCAATGGATTGGCCTACCAAATCAAACATTTCTTAGTTTAGCTCACACTATAAAATAAGGCTATTTAGGCCTAAACCTAAAAAAGGGATCTATCCCAATTTCATTAGGAAAAGGCTTCAATCTTAACCATTAATCAACATCATAATTCAATTAATCGAATCAACCTACCATTTCTTATAAATGCGCCCTTCACTTTCACATTTAAATAAGAGACAAATTCCAACTAACGTTGTTACTCTATTGGAATCTTGTCTCAAAGATCAAATACCTAAATATCCCAAGAACAATATCTCATTCTTCATCCATCGTAGAGTTTGATGCTATCATACTCCTTTACTTGTCACCTAAAGCTTACCAAGACTGTTTGTTCCTCCTCCTTGTCTTACCTCGCTTGATCATCCCATACATGTAAGTTTAGTCATTTCCTTAATCACGTGTAGCATGATTTGATATGCAGCACTTACGTGACCCTTTATGATTTGAACCTATAAAACTTTCATGATTCTTATGGTTCCTATGTTGAGTTTTCTATCTTTACTATTGATCCAGTTGTGTTATGTCGATTAAAAGACCAGTAACCAGTTCCTTTATGTAACTTCTTGGTCTAAGAGTTGTGTCAATCTTATCAAATTTAACTCAAACCCAATTAGATCAAGTCATTCCCTATCTCATTTGAGTTTAAGTCAACAAAAGATTTAGATTTTCCATACTTATACTTGATAGTATATGTATGTTAGCTATAAGTACCTAAGCCCTTAGCTATGATGAAAATGTGACGATTGTAGAATTGCGAAAAGTAAACCTGAAGAGAAGGACTCGACAGATATTACACTATAATAACAACATTGTTATGACTGACGCTAAGTAGGAATAAGAAACTGGATATATGCATGATGATGGAAATAAAGTCAAAGGGTGTTTGAAGGTAGAATCTTAACTAAGCTAAGGATCAGAAGTTAGGTCAGAATGTGTCTTGCTACAACAGCTTAAACTTGATATGACTCAGATCATCGGTCAAAGAATATTACAACTTGAGATAAGAGGATACATCAACTCAAAACCTAGGTTAGAACATACAAGAAGTAGGGATTAAATATGAAATGATCTAAGACTTCAATGGCTAATCCCCTTAGCAATAATATATAAAATAACAAATGAATCTTGATGTGTAAAATTACACTCATCTAGCTTAATATTTTCCTAAATATTTTGAGCTATTTTAATGTAAATTAGTTAAATTTGCAACTGAATTGAGTAATTTTTTATTTCAGCTCGATTGAAGCAATTTCATGGGAAGTTGAGAATTTTGGGAGATTTTTCAAAAGGATTTTTTCAATTTGAAGGATAAATTGAAGATGGCAAGAATCAGAGAAAACTTTGACAAGAAACAAGTGAAGAAGACAACCACGGTATGCACTATGGCCATATTTGATAGGAATCAACTTTTCGAACTAATCATACGCAACTAAGCTAGAGGACTATAAGGACTTACATGAAAAATACTAGCTCGATATCCTAATCATGACAAAGATTCCTATTTTAATCTCTATCTTTTACACTACTATCAACCAAAGTGCTAAGCCTTTACTAGTACTAATACTGTTTCCGAGCTATTAAGCTTATATGTTGACTTGCCAAGTTTATAAGTCAACTTATAAAGTAGCTATATCTATCGCTAAGTTCTTACCATGATCTAAATAGTGTCCAAGCTAACAAACCCTAGATATCTGACTGAGTTGAGTTGCTAAAACATCTTACCCAAAGAAATGCTGACCTAGACTCTAAATATCTCTCAATATACAAGCAAGACTCAACCTACCTGGCTCTCAAACCCTCTTTTAATGTCCCTTAAGCTTATTTCCATAGTTGCAAGATTATCCTAAACTTCGCATCAATAAGAATAGCTTATGAACATGTTGCCAATGGCTTGTTGACATGTGTCTTCTAGCATGACATTCTAGAAGGATTCCTTAGTTCTCTCTATACAATATTCCTTGTCTCTTTTACCCATTTTTGTATATTTTGTGTATTCCTATTATAGTACATAGACAATAACATATTACATCAAACTATTACAGGCTTCCTTTTGTGAGTAACCCTAGTGTTCTCATTTTCCCTTTAATTCTTATCTATTCCTTTTAACAACAAACAATGGCAAGTAACTCTCTAGTTTGGACTGATGAGTCATATCTAATGAATTGTAGGCTAAGTAGGATCAGTTGATGCGTCATAACCAATTGGTAGCTGCCCAAATTTCCTAAGACCCTTTTATTTTCTTTTTGTTCTTGTCTATTATGGTGCTTCTTTATATGTATGACCCTAGAGATGAATCAACTTCGCTACTATCAAAGCATGGTTCCAAGAAGGAATGTGTAAAGTCACAGTAAAGTTTTGTTCTTGTTTGCTATTAGCGGCTACTGTTTTCCTTCTGTAGCTACTATATTGTATTCGAGTGAAGTTTTGAAGTTGTGAGCTATATAGTGAGGTCATAGATTGGTAAGTGTCGTTCCAATTATTACTTTGTTATGCCCTGTTTTTCATTACAAAAATATAGTAAGTTCATTTCTATGGTGTTCAAGTGAGTGTTGGGTATTAAAGTGTTAGCATGTGTTAGTAAGGTTTTGAGTAGTAAGAAGAAACGTTTGTTGTGTATTGTGTTATTAATCTATTAGGGAAGTATTATATTATGTCAGATTCGAGGGTTCAAGGTATTATTGATGACCTCAATAGCAGTGCTCATGCTGGTTGAGGTCAAAATGATAGTAATACTCATGGGTCAGTTGATGATAAGCTTGAAAGACTCACAAATCTTATTGAGAGTCTAGTTACTACGATGCAAGTTACAGACAACAATGACAATATGTACCATATCATAACCCACTCGAAGATGTTCTTAAGAGATGATTTGGCATAGGTGGCTAAGCTAATTAGCCAATTCAACCCTATCAAACTAGAAGAGTTGTGGATCAAGCTGCCAATGACGATTGGAGTTGGAAAAGATTAAGTAGTATGATGAAGAAGTAGATGTAGAAGAGTATGGAGAGGAAGAAGAAGAGCTTGAATATTATTAAGCATAAAAACATGGATGCCAAGCTCCTTGAGGACTTAACAATGTTAAGATCCAGATCCTACCCTTCAACGTAAGTGCAGATGCAAATGAATATTTAGAGTGGAAAGAGAAAGCAAAGAAAGTGTTTGACTATTATGGATACATTAATGCCATTGAAGTGCGACTTGCTGCACTTGAATTTTTTGGATATCCTACCATGTAGTAGAAGAATTTGAATGTGGCCAAAGTAAAAGATGGAAGATGTGGTGTAAGAACTTGGGAAGAGATGCAAAGGTTTTTAAGAGGAAAGTTTGTATCCAAAACCTACATAAAGGATACATTTGCAAAGTTGCAAGAACTTCACAAAGGAAGCCAATTTGTTGATGACAATGTGAGAGAATTTCATACGCTAATGATTCGAGTAGACATGGATGAACTCAAAGCTCACATAATGTCAAGGTTCATTTCTAAACTTAAATATGAGATTCATAACATTACAGAAGTATAGAGGTTCTATACACTAGAAGAGGCCATTAAGGTAGCATAAAGGGTTGAAAACCAGAGAAGGAATACTTCGAGCCAACCTAAGCCAACATTTTCCCGAGCCCTTATCCCGTACCAACCTACTCATGCCTAGCCAAGGAAACCCTCTTAAGTTAAGGAAAATTATGACTAACCTGATGATAATTGAGTAAGCCAGCAAGGCCAAGCAAGTCAGTTAAGCTAAGATGAGGATAAGCAAACCCTGAAGACGTATGAGAAGGGACAAACCTCTAGACATAAGACAAGTGAGGTGAAGCTCATCAAATGCTTAGGTTTTGCATACATGGCTATTGAGCGTCTAAATCGATGTGCCATAGTGCTCCTAAGAGATGTAGTAGATAATACCGTTGAGAGTAAGCTAGAAGAGGAAAAGAATGCTGGAAAAGTTGAAGCTGAGGAGGAAGAGGGGATCTATTTCTATGCTAACTAAGGAGAAGTGATGACCTTAGTACTAAGAAAAGTGCTGAGCTCCTTACCGAGCTCTAAGGAAGACTAAGGAGAGAATTTATTCCATTTGAAGTGTACCATCAAGGGACAATTTTGCACCATCATTGTAAATGGAGGGAGTAATACCAACATTGTTGCATAGTCCCTTATGCAGGGGTTAAGACTGCTAACCTCTAACCACCCTTAATGTTACAAGCTATACTAGCTTTATGATAAGGGCACTTTATATGTTACAGAACAAGTATCCATGCCTTTTAGTGTTAGGAATGTATATAGGTATGAAGTAGCATACGATGTCGTCCCTATCGGAGCTTCACATCTATTACTTGGAAGACCTTAATTATTAAATCAACAAATAACTTACGATGAAATTACTAGGATTTTCGCATATCACTAAGTAGTATGGTCATGATGCCCATTTTAGTCTTATTCTTAAACAGTGCAAAGAAGGAGTTATTGTTGGAGGATATTATCTCAAGGATAGCTATTTGTTTAAGGATTAAAGGTTACGGATACTGACTTATTCCATATGCAAGCCATTAGTGAGAAAAGCTCATAGTGGTAGATTATCTAGTCATTTTGGAGAAACCAAAACAACCAACTTGTTGAAAGAGAACTTCTATTGGCGTAGTTTGGCTAAGGATGTCCATAAGGTAGTTAGAAGTTACAAAGTGTACAAGTAAGCTAAGGGAAAGAGAGAGCCACATAGAAAGTATATGCCCCTATCTACACTAACCTTACCTTAGGCTGACCTTAGCATGGATTTTGTCCTAGGGTTACCCTAGACATCTAAAGGAAAGGATTCAATCTTTGTTATAGTAGACTACTTCAACAAAATGGCATACTTTAGCCTATGCCATTGAACTATCGATGCTTCATATATTGCTGACTTGTTTTTGCAAGAAGTTGTTCAATTGCATAGAATACCAAAGACAATGGTTTTAGATCATGACACCAAATTCTTAAGCTATTTTTGGAAGAATCTTTAGATAAGACTTACAATTAAACTTGTGTCTAGTTCTAGTACCTACCCTTAAACTAATGGCTAGACTAAGTGGTGAACAAAATGGTAGGCAATTTATTCCAAGCTATAATGGGAAAAAACTTAAAGGATTCGAATTTATGTCTGCCAATCGTAGAGTTTACGTACAACCAAAGTAGCCATAACACTATTGGGAAGACTCCATTTAAGTTGGTTTGTGGTATTAACCCTACTATTCCCCTAGATTTGATTGGTACCTCCATAACTACTGAAGAGAGTTGAATTGGAATTGACCAAGCCTAAGAATTATAAGAGCTACATCAATTTATGGAAAGGAAGATTACTAAGTTCAATAAGAGATAACAAGAGATAAATAGTCATAGCTACTAAAGTGTTTCTTTCAGACCAGGAGACTTAACATGGATTCACCTTAGCTAAGAAAGATTTCTATACCTAAGATAGAATAAGTTATCTCCATGAGCTGATGGTTTATTTAGAATCTTGAAGAAGGTCAATTGTAATGCTTACCAGATTGAATTGCCTAGAATAATGGTGCTTCCTCCATGTTCAACATATTTGACTAAACTCTTTACTAACTAGAAGAAAACCCAACAAAAGCTAGAATAGAGTAAGAGCTAAAAACCACTTTGGATTTGAGGACAAATCTTTCCAACCTCTAGGAACATGATAAGAATCAACTTCTCAAACCAATAACATGTAACCAAGCTAAAGGACTGTAAGGACTTACACAAAGAGTACTAGCCTAATGCCCCATTCATGACAAGGATTCCTATTCCAATCTTCATCTTTTACACTACTGGCGACCAAAGTACCAAGCCTTCATTAGTACCAATACCATTTCTAAGATACCAAGCATACATGCTAACCTATCGTAGATATAGGTTGACTTACCAAGCAGCCATTTTTATCACCAAGTTCTTGCTATGATCCAAACAATGTCCGAGCCGACCGACTTCGGACATTTGACTAAGCTAAGCTGCTAAAACATCTGACCTGAAGAAATGCTGACTTAGACTCCTAATATCTCTCAATATCTAGCTTTGACCCAAATAAGACTCTATCTACCCAATTCTCAAACCTTCTTCTAATGTTCCTTAAGCTTATTTCTATAGCTGTAAGACTGTCTTAGACTCCACATCAACAAGAACAACTTCTATACATGACACCAATTACCTACTAACATGTGTCTTTTGACACAACATTCCATAAGGATTTCTTACTTCTTCGTACAAAATATTCTTCAACTCTTTTACCCCTTTTAATATTTTATGCATTCCAATTGTAAATTACTGTTTTTATATTTTCCATATATGCCTTATAACCCTAGTAGGGTTACTATATAAACCTCATTTATTTGTACATAGATAGCAACATATTACATCAAACTATTACAAGCCTCCTTCCATGAGAAACCTTAGTGTTCTCATTTTCCCTTTAACTCTTATCTATTCACTTTAGCAAAGAGTAGTGGCAAGTGACCCTATAGTTCAAATTAGTGAGTCATATCCAGCGAATTATAGGCCAAGTAAGATCGATCAATATACCATATTCGATTGGTAGCAACCTAAATTTTCTAAGCCAATTTTATTTTCTTTTAGTTCTCATCCATTGTGGTGCTTCTCCATGTGTATGAACCCCAAAGACGCATTAGTGTTAGTTAGTCATGGAGCTTTTGTCTTTAAATTGCAAATTGATGTTTAAAGGATTTTTAATAAAGGCATGACTATGGTCAACCACTATAGGCATGTTCCTTAGTCACATTTCCTTCATAATTAATTTTAAGAAAATTCTTGTAAGAATAACTACAAAGATATCATCATGCCCAGCTACCACGACCATGTTCTTCACCGTATACATCCAATTTGTTACTTGCCATTTGAAGATTTCAATAGAAAATATACTATTGAAGAGAGAGAGAGAGAGCCCAAGCTATAAAGAATAGGAAAAAAAATATAATTGTAACCATGCCAGTTGTTATCTTTTTCATGATTTTAACTTTGAAGCAATGATATCTAAAGCTATAAACCATTGAGGTAACAATGTAGTGTGCAAAGATCATTTTGTTTTAATGCAAGCTTCTTATTTTTACTAATTCAATTATGTATTTAAACTGAATTAAGTTGTTATTTTTAGAGTCTCAACTTAGTTTATCCAATAATATGTATTGAAGTCACAAAGCCAATACAAAATTAGATCTAACATAATTGAAGAGATGCATTATGAGCTTAAAGATAAGTTAAAGGTTTCTTCCATAATTAATTTAATATTTTCTTATTATGGGATTCTTGCTCTTAATGTTGTTCTAAGGTATCTTCTCCTAGAAGCAAGTCAAGCAATTTGTAATTAGGAGTGGAATCTAATAGAGAAGAAATCCCTATTAGAATAATTCTTAAATCTCCTAATTAATAAAAATAAGAGATTCGTTATAATATCTAAAGATCATATATGTTATACTCATCGTCATCAGTATATAGATATCCAAATTTACGTTTGCTTGGTTTTATTTTATTATTGCTTTATTAGTAATTATTTTGTTAAATTTTTCTTTCTAGTTTCTATCTAAATCCTCACCAATATTGTTATTTAAATTGATTAAGAGTAATTAAAACGAGTAATTAAGTATACAATCCTCGTAGGATTGACAACTTAAGACTCTTGTAGTTTTCTATGCTATTACTTAATAAATGCACTTACCTAATAGCATGGTATATGCCCCCTCGAGTTTTCGGCATCATTGCTTAGAACTATTATTCAGGAAAGATCGTTACATTATTACTCTATCATCTTTAATTTTTGCAATTTTTCTATTCATCTCTATTAAGTAAACCTAAATCTAACATGCAACAGTTCTTGTTTTGTGTTTAGGAAATTTGGAGCAATGGCCTTTAACAACAAAGTACACAAAACTATGTTCGATTATATTAAGACGTCAACTAGTGAAGCTAACTCTAATATTGGAAGACCAACTATCAATGCAAACAAATTTATGATCTTATCGATCATTATCCAAATGGTTCTGGAATAGTTATGTAAACCCCGCGAATTTAGCTTTTTAAGTATAGAAACAAACGTCCAAACTGTAGATGATTTCCTAAACTCAAAAGAGCTAATGAGATTTAAAACCAATTAAAATCTCAATCCAAAACCTAAAGTGGATACGAAAAACCTTAAATTATCAATTGAACCCCTAACCGCATACGAAGACCCTCAAACCTCAAACCACATCAAAACCTTAAGACAACAATCGAAGATTTAATCGCGTAAGAATATATGAAACCCTAAATGTGGAAAAACATTAGAGATTGTGCCCTAAAGTAATAAAAACCCTAAAATTATAACTTTAAGGATACAAAAGCACTAATTCACCATAATTTACCTTAAAACCCTAAGTGATAATATATCCTCCATATTTTGCCATTTCATCGGTAAACGACTAAAGATAACTCTTAATCATGCATAAACATTTAGAATACTTAAGTGACCCCTTAGAAACTAAGATATTTTATTGTAGATCACATTCATCTTCTAAGTATATAACTAAGTTAGTATTACATAGAGTTAAAGATTTAGTTAAGGTTTAGGTTAAATATAGTAAACCTTAATACCCTAAATGATAGTTTCCAATTTAATTATACTTAGTAGCTTACTAAATGATGTATATAGGATATAAATACCTAATGGAAGATCTCATTATCTATTTTAATTAATCAATTCACTAAATTTCTTATTTCCTTTCATTTCCTTAATCTTTCTCCAAATTTTCCTAATTAGTTCATTATGTACACAAAAGGGTCTTTATTTTTTTGAAAGTTGACCAAGTCAACACATGTTGACCAAGGTCAAAATGTTGACTAAAGTCAACAATTGAAAAGTCAACAATAATGTCCTTTTCATTTGAAGAAAATATCTTCTTCTCATGATTTCCTTTCTTTTCTTTTCCTTTAGCATTTCTTTTTCCTTCTCCTCCTAAATTGCTGTCCATTCATCTCCCCTTCTAGACCCTACCATTCTCCTTCTTCCATAAGCAAAACAAATAAAAAAGAAACAAAACAAATCAAAAGAAACAATACAAAAACAACTTCCTCTTGCCGTGAGCTTCTTCTTCCTCTTTTACTTTCACAACGTCTCCTTTTGTTTCCATAATTTCAACATAACTAAAGGTATGTACTTAAGTTACTTTATGTTGCTTTCTATTCTTCATTAGTTAGTTAATTAGGTAGATTAGACAATTAGGCATGTGAAAAGTATCATCTTGAAGAAAAGAGCACGAAGTTCTCCTCTTTAAGTGTAGAAATCTAGGAATCATGAAGAAGAAGAAGGATATGCATGTGCATATGTCCTTAAGTATATGTATAAAAGGATATGCTAAAAGAATACAAGTATAAATACCTTTGTACATAAGTATACAATATGTACATAACCTAAAATAAGGTATATACTAACTATACATACATATATTATGTCAAATATACTCTTAAAATGCAAAAAGAATGAATTTGTGAAGCTTTCTTAAGGGGCTATATAAGGCATACGAAAATACATATAAAAATACGTATGTCACCTTATGCATATATGGGTATATGTATTAGTATATATATTAGTACATAAGTATACATATTAGTATATTATGAGTGTAGATAGGTATATAACATATGTATATGTATAAGTACTTAATGACATATATATTTTCATGTAATAAATGGATTACATAAGCCATGACATCATCTAAACATTACATAAGCCATGACATCATCAATTGATTACATAAGTGATGATGTAAGCATAGGTTTATAATAGAAGAAATAATAAGATTACATAAGCACATAACATAGGTATATACATGTATTTAGAAGTTGAAAATCCCTTAAACCCTAATACACTTCCTAGATTGAATTAAATTTAATCAAGTATGTGGATTAGTAGCACTAATGTAAAATTTCCTAAGTGTAAGAATCAAATGGCTAATTCAATCATTAAATCCTAAACTAGGGCATAAAGATAAGCAATAAGAATAATTAAACTTCAATAAGATAAAATTTCAATAAATTTAGCCCATATCGTAAAACGCGGGTCCTAACATCTAAAACGGACATCACTGTGTGAACGTGCATCTAAAAAGGATGAAAAACGAATATAAGTTCGCAAATATCGGAATCAGAACGAAAAAGTTACAAAATACATAAAGGAAGACTCATACCTTACTAATATAAGAAAATAGTTACTATTAATCTCATGGGCTATGGTAACCCTATACACACTATACCCGGATTAACCTTATATACACTATACTCGGGTTGTATTGGAGGAAACTAGATAAACTACAATAGACTTTTAGTTAACTAAGGAGTCTGAATTCTCAAAACACTTATAAGTTTTACCATTTTGATTTAGGTGTTCGATATCGAGTCTTAGAAACCCTAAAGGCTTGGAGAATGAGCAATAATCCAGGTGAGGGAGTTCTGATGACCTGCTACTTGCTTGTGCGTGTTACTTGTATGATGTTTTGCTGTTTGCTATTGCTTGTATATTTGAATGATTGTTCTGCTTGTATGTTATCATCCGTGTGATCACCTTTTTAAATTGATAAATATAAATATCTGCCTAAATAACCGGTTCTACTCATCGCATGTCTATGACTTGGTAAAGGTATGAATGGAGAGTGCTAGCCTTGCAAAAATCTTAAGAAAAGTATTTTTGGAAAAAGCTTTTCTATCCATAAACAAATTTTTACATGATCGTTGTAGGGGCTTGTGGAGCCATTAATAGTATTTTTAACTTTAAGGCAAAGCTAGCATGGGTTCTCCACTTGATAGCGAAAGGACTCACTTTATTGTGCCTGTAAGGCCTGGGTTAAATTTTGGTTGCGAGAGGACTCGCATGTTTGTGCCCGAGGGGCCTTGGAGGGTGGATAGTCTTAGTTTGGACTCCCCCTATTTGGATTGAAACTCTTTTCTCGGTTAGGGTAATAGTTAAGTTTTGCCTAGTGGGGTGGTACCCCTAGGTAGCCTCATGCGAGTAAGCTAAGGTGCCCTGTGTGGGTAAGTACAAGGGATAATCGAAGTGTAGACGAAGTAATTCTACACCTTCCATAGTTCCGGACTCCTATGGATGTGTTGCTTGCATTCATCACGCCTGCATTCATTATGTATGTAGATAGCTTGCTTACATGTGTGATAATAATGTGTAAAAACTTGCTTGATCAGTAGTGGTGAGGAACGAACTCACTGAGCTGTTTTATGCTCATTTCCCCTTAGTTTCATTTGTAGGTTTACATACAATGGGATTAGGATATGTCTCGAGTGCTGAGTGCGAGATGAAGATATGTACATTAGTATTAGAAGTAGCTGAATACTTTTTAGATGATACATAGACATTATTTGCAGAAAATATTTATTTATTAAACCTTACTCTAATGCTAGTATATCCTGTCTTATTATTTGGTAAGGGATACCGATTCTCTACGGTTCTGAGGAACTATGGGATATCAAATACCCATAGTTATTTATATTTGTATTCTATAGTAAATTGATCACTTAAAAATCAGCAACCTTAGTGATTAATCATTTAGAGTATTGCAATCTCTGACTTACAAGGCGGTTTTCATAGCATGGGTGCACACATGTTGTGGAAATTGTAGGTAATCCTACTAAGCCCCCTTTAAGGTCCTGACAAGTTGCAATTTGAAGGATCTCCATAAGAAGACCCACATGCATACCTTGTAAGCTTTTTAGAGATTTGTGTAACTTTCAAAATAGAAGGAGCCATAGACAATGCGGTAAGGTTAAGGTTGTTTCAGTTTTCTTTTTAGGGAAAAGTAAGGTAATGGTTAACCTCATTACAAAAAGACTCTATTACTTCCTAGGATTTACTAATAGAAAGATCTTTAGAAAAATATTTTCCTCTAACTATGACAATTAAGCGTAGGAGTGATATCTCATCATTCACTCAATCTAATAAGGAAACAATCCATGATGCATTGAAGCATTTCAAGGAGTTGCTTAGGAAATGTCTAAATCACACTTTGCTACCCTAGATGTGGGTATAAACTTTTTTATGATGGATTGAATTTTAGAACCAAACAATTTGTTAATGCATCTGTAGGTGGTATGTTGAACTCAAAGACTCCTAATGAAGCATATGTGTTGTTCGAAAGCTTAGCCATGAACAGCTACAATTAGAAAGGTGATAAACTCAATACGAAGAAATCTCCAAAAAGGATGTAAAGTCTACTACAACCATAGTGACACAGCTATATGCACTACACAAAAGGTTAGATTTCATTCCCATGTTAATAAAATAGTATATGTTGCCCAATATAGTCTACTTAGGAGGATATGTGCCATCTTATTGTCAAAAACCACCTTATTATGGTGTAAATCATAAGGCTTTTCAAAGTTTACCTTTTAACGATCATAAAGAAAGGGGAAAGGAGTGTTTCATGTATAGCAGTGATTTTTTTATGAAAATTTACCTAGTAATGTCAATGTTCCTTATGGATTTCAATCTTACACTGTAAAAGAGAACTCAAAATTGGAAGAAATGTTGACTACATATATACAAAGTAGCAATGATAGATTAACAACTTGCAAAGGTTTCAATTGAAGGGCAACTAAAATCTTCACCCCAAGCTTAAGTAGATGTCGTAACTTTGATAAGCAGTAGGGAGTTGTAAGTTGTTAAGCCACCCAAAAAATTTTAGGTCAACCTTAAACTAGTGATAGAATAGGAGAAAAATAAAGCTATAGTAGTACTTGAACCCCCTAAAGAAGAACCAAAACCCTCAAAAGTCAATGTATCAAAGCCACCCATCCAATATACTTAGAGATTAAGGAAGGAGCGTACAAATGTACAATACGGTAAGTTCCTAGATTTATTCAAACAATTGAATATTAATTTACCTTTTGTAGAAGCATTGTCGCAAGTGCCAATATATGTGAAATTTTTGAAGAAATTGTTCTCCAACCAAAAGAAGCTGAAAAAGTTGTCCACAGTCATGAGTGCTTAACCATTCTACAGAATAAGCTTCCTAGGGAGATTTACTATCCCTTATCTTGTTAGAAATTTATCTATTAAACAAGCATTAGGTGATTTAGGTGCTAGCATAAATTTGATACCTTATAAGTTATTTAAATAGCTAGGCCTAGGTGAACCTAAACTAACTAAGATGAGCTTACAGTCGGTTAATAAATTAGTAACATACACTAAGGTTACAATAGAAATGTGCTTATTAAAATAGGTAAATTTATATTTCCTATTCATTTCATCATATAAGACATCAACGAAGATATTGAGGTACCTCTCATTTTAGGTAAAATCTTTTTAGCTACAACTAAAGCTATTATAAATGTTAGCGATGGTAAGCTTACATTAAAGGTAGGAGAAGAAGAAATGGTAATTAAAATTAAAGAAGCAATGAGAAAATTTACTGAATAGGACAATACATGTTTTAATCTTAACTCCACTGATTGCTTTATGTTTGATACTTTGTAGGAACTATTATCTAAGGATCCCTTAGAATCATGTTTGATGTAAGGAATTTCTTAAGAAGAATCTAGCAATCTGAATGTAATTAAAGCTGAAGCTCAACTAGAAATCAATCCTCAAACTCAAGAGCCAAGGATTAAATGCTATGAACATGTGAAGGAAGCAAAATTGAAGCCTTCCACTAAAGAGCTGCAAGATTTAAAGCTGAAGTAGCTTCCAAAATATTTGGAATATGCTTTCTTAAAGGAAAACTCAAAGATGCTAGCAATAATTTCCTTACGATTGACTAACTAACAAAAGAATAAACTCTTTAATGTACTTAAGGAGCAAAAAAGAGCAATCACATGGTAACATCAAGGGAATTAGTCCCTCTCTATGCACACATAAGATACTGCTTGAAGAAGGTTACAAACCAATAGTATGACCTCAAAAATGTTTGAATCCAAACATGATGGAAGTAGTTAAGGTATAAGTATTAAGCTTCTAGACACAAGTATAACTTATCCTATTTCTCACAATTCTTGAGTTAGTCCTATAGTATATACTAAAGAAGGGAGGAATGAAAATAGCACCAAATGAGTGGAATGAGCTAATTCTAATGAGAGCAGTTACAAGCTGGCGAGTCTGTATCAATTATAAAAAGCTAAATGTTGCTATAAGAAAGGATCATTTTCCCTTTCTGTTCATTAACTAAATGCTAAAATGTCTATCAAGTCATATGTTTTATTACTTTTTAAACAGTTTATCTACTTATTTTCAAATTCCTATTGCCCTAGAGGACCTAGAGAAAACTACTTTTACATGTCCTTATGGTACGTTTGCATATATGAGAATGCCTTTTGGCCTTTATAATGCACCCGTAACTCTTTGGTGGTGCATGATGGCAATATTTGATGAATTTATAAGACATAATGAAAGTTTTCATGGATAATTTTTCTATTTTTGGAAATTCATTCAATAGTTACCTTAAGAACCTAAAGAAATATTGGTTGGATATGAAGAGATTGATTTAGTCTTGAATCAGGAGAAGTGTCATTTTATGGTACAAAAGCGAATAATTCTAGGACATAAGGTGTATGAAGAGGCATAAAACTTGACAATGCTAAAATCAATACTATTGCTAAGTTATCCATACCTACATCTATCAAAGTTGTACATACTTTCTTAGGACATGCTGGGTTTTACTGAAGGTTACCAAAGTTTTTGATTTTGCAATCTCTTTTATACGCTTTATCTATTCCTTGTATTTTACTTAATTTGGATAATGTCCTTTTTGTTTTTTCCATATTTGGTAGGTTTCCTTAATATTTTAGGTATAAATACCCTATTGTAAGCAACCATAAGCAACATCTTCATTACTATTGAATAAACTATGTTCTCTTTTTTATGAAGTCTTGAGCTTACTATTTTACTCTTATCTTATCCTTTAAGCAAGGTTAGGTGGCAAGTGACCTCACAAAGCTATTTATACATCATAAAAATCGGCTTATGAGTCTACGAAGGTTCTTTGGTATGTCATATCCTCAAAGTCATTTGTGGTCTACTTGTTTTCTTTTGTTTCATGTATTATCCATCCTACATTTCAATTTTTTTGCAAGCTTAGACCTACCCCTAATATTGCCACCCTTATCTACCCTTAGCAAGCATATAATCTTACTATTAGAGCGAAGTTTCATATCAGGTCAACTAGTGTTGTCTTATTACTGTTGTATTGCATTAAGAGTATTACCAAGTAAGTGTGTAAACTGTGAAGTAAGTGTTGTTGCTTGAGTAGTTGCATGAAGACTAACTATAGTGTCCTAGTAAGTAATAGAAGTAGTATTGTTGTTCTTATGTAATGGTTACTCTATGGTGCTCTATTTCAAGCCTTAGAAACAAAATAAGAACTAATTGGGTATTTCTATTCTCCATAAAGAATATACTTAGACCTTTGTAATTGTATGAAGAAGTTATGTGAGTAGATGTGACTAATTGATTGAAGATAGATTATATTGCTTATAGGTAATCGTAAGTATTTGATTGTTGTGTGTTTTGCTATAAGAACAAGAATGAGTTAAGATAGATGATTGATTCAAGTGTAAATGTAAGGATTGGAGATGACAATAGTGGTGTTGTTTACTATAGTTGATAACCCCAAACACCCTAAGCTGTTCATGCATTTGCCTCCCTACCTGTTAAGGTCATCTACAATACCCCCTAAGCTGCTCTTGAAGTTAACAACACTAGCTGTGATGCTCAACTAACCTAAAGGCAATTCTTAGCTTAGCGAGACCGAAGTGGAGGACTAGTAAGATGTGTATAAGGAAGGATAGACTTAGGTGAAGTTGATGAGGAAGAAGGAGGGGATGATTATGAAGTAAAAGAGAGAGCTCGTACACCCAAGCTGCCAACTATGTGAAACTTCAGATCCTAAGCTTTGATGCTTCTAGGAATATTGAAAACTACTTAGATTAAAAAGAGAACATAGAGTGATTCTTTGATTATTATCAATATGAGGACCATGATATGGCTAGAACTACTACAATTGAGTTATTAAAATTGCTACAATATAGTAGAGGAATTTTCAAACCATGTGAAGACGAGATGGATACAAAGAGGTTAGTACTTAACTAAAGATGAAAAGGGACCTAAGAGCTAGATTTGCGCTAGATATCTATCTATAAGATACTTTTGCTCAACTTAAAGAACCAAAGCAAGGGAATCGCACTATTGATGAGTACATGTGAGAATTTCAAATGCTTATGATACGGTGTGAGGTTAATGAGCCCTTAGCCCGAATGGTATCCAGGTTCTTAACTAAATTGAGGTCAAAGTATGAGATGTAGTAAAGCTACAATATGTTGTCACTTTAAAGGAGTCTATAAGAGTTACTCAATATATGGAAAGATAGAGGAGGAATAGGTTAATCTGACCTCTAATGAGTCAACCTGTTTATTCCAATCGACCAACTTAAGGAAGTAACTAAGCTCAATACAACACTAAGCTGAACAGGTAGATAGACATCATAACCGAGCAGAAGAGAAAATTTAGAGATAGGGAAGTACCAAAGAGGACACTTGAGAAAAGATAAGAATCAGGGCAAAAGGACTTGCTAAATCAAGTTCTTTAAGTGTTAAGGATTCTAGCACATGGTTGCCCAATGTCTAAATAGACGAACCATGGTCTTTAAGGGTAACACAAAAGGTAAAGTAGATAGTACAGATGATGAGCCTAAAGAAAGAGAAGAATTAAAGGGAAACATTGAGATTAATGAGGAACTTTTTGAGGAGGATGTATTTATTGGAGATCTAGATAAGTTGACCTTAGTTATGAGATGAGCAATGAGCAATAAACCATCTATCAAAGAGGAGCAATGAGCAATAAACCATCTATCAAAGAGGAGCAATAAGAAAACTTATTCCATCTAACTTGCAAGGTTAATAAATAAGTGTGTACACTCGTTATAGACATTGGAGTTGCACAAACATTGTATCTATTGGCTTAGTTGAAAAGCTTAAGTTGCTAACCCTATCACACTCAATGATAGGGATCAAGGATTGATAACTCGCTTCTGAGCCCAAGGGCTTTCTCACATGGTTCGTCAAGCTATTCAAGGAGAGTTAAGCATAGAGGAGTAGTGCTTTCCCTAATCTAATCTACCAACCTACTTTACTCTCCACAACATCTAAGAAGCTACCAAGTGATTAGTCGAGGCATGGAGCTGACCCCTCCCTAACACCCCAGTCCAAGCACTAAATCAAGAAAACAACCATCTCTACAATGCTAAGGCTAAGCTGACAATTGTGAAGGGCTAACAATCTAAGGCCGACCCAAATGTAAGTTGCCCTGAAGCCAATCCTTATCTACCCCAACCATTAGGGTACTAAACAGACCTGATCAAACAACCACCCCTGCTTGACTCACAATATTGTCAAAATTGTAGACTAACTAAAAACATGTGTACAGCGTCCTTTTCTGCCACCTATACCGTCCTTTCTAACAAAGGACATTCTTTTTGCATGATTTCATTTCCCTGTAAATTATTCTCCCTTTTTTTCTTTGTTTAATAAATAAGGATCCATTCTTTGTAATTTCTATAACTTAGGACTTACCCTAACAGGGTACTATAAATACTTACATAGTATAATAACTGCACAATACAAAACATAGAAGAATTCTTTGAACTTTTTACTCTCTCTTGACTTAAGTATCCTTTTTTGCTTACTTTTAAGCTACTCTTATTTAGCCCATTCAAGCATAGACTAATGGCAAGTGACCCCCAACCATACGTGTATGTCATATCCTTTGTTGATATACGAGAATCCCTACTCATCCCTTGACTATCATTTACTTTTCAAGCCATCTCACCTAGCCCCTTTGGTTACACATGATATTAGGTCAGTATGTTTATCTACGAATCCCTATCATCTTAGTATCAAAGCTTGGTTACATTCAAATCTAGATTCTACTACTGTGATTCTTTGAGTAGTCTGTTGTTGCTTCTGTAAGATAATGGTTCTTGTTAGCTTAGAAGTTTTGTAGTTAAGTAGTGTTCTGTACTCTGTTTTCCCCTATGTTCAATGTGTAAAACAAAGTTTGGTTGGCTGTTTGTTTGTTGTGTGATTGTCATTTTAAAGTAACCAATAATGTCATACTCTAGTGTTTAAGGAACTTTAGGAAACCAAGAAAGTGGTACTTGACATGGCTAAGGATAGGAAGAAAGCTTCATACCTCAATCAATGGGTAACTGCTTGGATAAGCTTACCAACTTGGTAGATAATCTGGTGACTATTATCTAAGAAGATAGGCAGCGAGCTAGAAATTGCCCTACTAAAATATCAATAGCAAGGGTGAAGCAATGGTTAATTTGGCCAAGTTAATGCCCCAGCTCAACCATCCTAAGCTGAAGGAGTTGGTAGGGACCCTAGACGAAGGTAGCGCTTAAAGAGATTAAGGAAAAAACAGAAGGAGATGACGAGGCAGAGGAACACTACAAGCCTAAGGAAAGAAATGTACAAGCCCTTAGAGTTGAGGGATTGAGAATACGTGTTCCAAGTTTCTCTGGAAGTGGAGATGCCGAGGATTACCTAGATTGGGTAAATTTTATTGAAAAGCAATTTGAATGCTACAATGTACCTAATAATGCAAATGTTAGACTTGCAGTGTTAGAGTTCACTGGTTATGTTGCCTTATAGTGGAAAAACTTGTAAGCTACTAAAAAAAGGGAAGGAGAATGAGAAATTAGGAGTTAGGATGAAATGAAGAGAGTTATGCGAAGGAGGTTTGTGCTGAGCTATTATCTACAACATACCTTCAAAAGACTATAAGAATTGAGACAAGGAGAATCGAGTGCTGTTAATGATCCAATGTAAAGTTGAAGAGACAGAAGACCTAACTGTATCTCAATTCATAGGTGGGTTGAAGTATGAGATTAGGGATGTCATAGAAACCCTGGATGTTAGTACACTAGATCATGCAATCCAAGCTACTTAAAGGTTAGAAAGGCGCCGAATAAGAAGATTCCAACCACCCATCAACCATCCCAATAGTAGTCACCCTTTTCCGCATAGACTTATGTAAATGAAACCAAGCAAGACCATTGAGACTCGACCTGGTCAGACTACCTAAGCAGAAGAGAAGGAACTCCTAAGGAAGTTTGAGAGAGACTAGAGTTCAAGGAGGAAGACGAGTGAGATCAAGTGTGTCAAATGTCAAGGATTTAAACACATGGCCACTTAGTGTCCAAATAGGCAAACAATGGTGACCAGAGGTGAAGCACCAACCGTTGAGGCCGATAGTACTAATGAGGAGGTAGAGGAGTTGAAGGAGGGATGGATAAACCCAGCTGTCTGAGGAGGAAGTTATCTATGGTGAGGAAGGTAACTTTAGAGCGACCACTCTATTATTAAGGAAGACAATGAGTGTCAGTCCTATACCCGAAGACGAATAGAGTGAAAATCTCTTCCATATTGGATGCAAGGTAAATGATTCACTATACGTACTGATTGTTGATAGTGGAAGTTACACCAATGTAATCTTTGTATTTATGATCCAACAACTAAAATTACCGACCATGCCCCACCTGAAACCTTATAAGCTTCATTGGCTTAGTGATAAGGGAACCCTACAAGTGAACAAATAGGTGTTTGTGCTGATCTGCATTGGCAAGTATCAAGATGAAGTGTTTTATGATGTGCTACCCATGAGTAGATCCTACATTCTACTTAGACAACCAAGGATGTTTAATCGAGCAGTTATATATGACAAAAGGAGGAATACATGCTCTATGGAGCATGAAGGAAGAAGAATGAAATTGAATCTTATGACCACCAAATAGGTAAAGGTCATATAGTCCCAACTGAGTCGAGCCCTGAAGAAGGAGCCTTTGATATTGACCCATGCCAAATTGAAGAGAGAGATGGAGCTTGAAGGACCAACCTATCTGCTGGTCCAAAGAATTCTGGAGTTGAGATCTAAGGAGGAGTCGCCTGCCAAGGTAAAGACCTGACTTGAGGAATTTGTTGACCTATTTCTATAGGAGTTATGAAGGGGTCTACCCCCAATCCGAAGTGTCGAGCATGCTATTGACCTACAACTAGGAGCTACATTACCGAACAAGCCTGCTTATTGGCTAAATCCTAAGCAGGATGCCAAACTGCAGAGATAAGTTGATGAACTAAGGGAGAAAGGGTATGTGCACGAGTATCTTAGTCTCTATGCCATTCTAGCTTAGTTAGTGCCGAAGAATGATGGTTCTTAGAGAATGTTTATCAATAGTTAAGTAATCAATTGAATCACCCTCAAGTATAGGTATCCTATACCCAGGCTTAATGACATGTTAGATGAGTTAAGTGAAGCAAGAGTATTCTCTAAGATAGATCTCAAATCTAGATACCATCATATCCAAATGCGTAAAGGTGATGAGTGGATTACCGCATTCAATACACGACATGGTTAATACGAATGGCTTGTAATTCCATTTGGATTGTCCAATACGCTAAGCACATTTATGCGCTTGATGAATCATATGCTCTATGAATTACTAGGAAGGTTTGTAGTAGTTTACTTTGATGAGATTTTGGTATACAGCCTTAACTTGGAGACTCACTAGGAGCATCTCTGAAGAGTCCTCGTGAAACTCTAATCTAAACAACTCATCACCAATTTGAAGAAGTGTAATTTTTTTCAATCTGAAGTGATCTTCTTGGGTTTTATTGTAAGTGAAGGTGGCATCCAAGTCAATGATGAGAAAATAAGAGCAAACATAGAATGGCTCGAGCTGACCTGTTTTGCCAATGTGAGGAGTTTTTATGGCCTGGCATCATTCTATCATAGATTCATAAAGAATTTTAGTACGATTGCTGCCCTAGTCACCAAACTCTCTAAGAAGAATGTTGAATTCAAATGGGAAGAGAAGGAGTAGAAGAGTTTTGAGGAAGTAAAAGAGAGGCTAACTTCAACCTCCATCCTAGCTCTACTAAGCTTTGACAAGGTGTTTAAAGTCAATTGTGATGCATCCAAACTAGGCATAAGTGCTGTGCTAATTCAGGAAGGCTGACCTATTGCTTACTTCAGTGAAAAACTTTGAGGAGCTACACTTAACTACTTTATCTATGATAAGTAGTTCTACTACTTGATCCAAGCCCTAACGGTATAGCAACACTATCTGCTGCCTAAAGAATTTGTGATCTACACAAATCATAAGTCCTTAAGATATTTAAAGAGCCAACCGAAGTTGTCTCGAAGACAAGATAAATAGGTCGAGTTCATGGAGGGATTTTCTTATGTCATAAAATACCAAAATGGAAGGAGCAATGTAGTTGCTGATGCCCTATTGCAATAACATACCATCTTGACTGAGCTGCAAACAAAGCTACTTAGTTTTTTTACCACAAAGGAATTGTATGTTGAGGACCCACACTTTGGTCCTATCTATGCCCAATGTGAGGAAGGACAAACATTGGATGACTATCATAAGGAAGATGAATACCTATTCAGTAAGAGAAGGCCATATATCTCAACCTATTCCATGAGAGAATTTCTAGTGTACAAGGCGCATGGAGGAGGATTAACAGGACATTTTAGCCAGTGCTGAACCTACGAGTTACTGTTTATAAGATTCTTTTGGCCAAGAATAATGAGAGACATACAATTCATACTGGAAAGGTGCACGACCTATAAGAAAGCAAAGAGCTAAGCCGAGCAAGGACATTACTTACCTTTGCCCATCCTAACCAAACCATGGTCCGAGCTAAGTATGAACTTCATGTTAGGATTGCCAAGGACATCATATGGGAAGGACTCCATCATGGTAGTTGTAGATCAATTTAGTAAGATGGCACATTTCGTACCCTACTTGAAAAGTAACGATGCCTTAGCTATCTCTTTTTTTTTCTTATAAGAGGTAATCAAGCTTCACAGTGTGCTTAAAACCATTGATTTAGATTGAAACCTTAAGTTCACGAGCTACTTTTGGAGGTGAATGAGAACCAAGCTGTTATACAGGACGTCCTACTATCCATAGACCAATGGATAGATCTAAGTCGTCAATTGAACTGTTGGAATTTTGCTAGAAGTTGCTGTCGAACAAAACACGATTGATTGGGATCTGTGTTTACCAATCATCAAATTTGCCTACAATCGAACCACCTATAGGGTGACGAACATATCTCCATTCAAGGTCACATATGGATTCAACTTGGAGCTCTTGATGGACCAAGTACCCCAGTTAAGGCTTAATGGTGATAGGTCAATTGCAGAAAGAGTTAAGGCCATTAGAGCTATACACCAAAAGGTTGTAGAGCAATTGAGCTGAGCTAATACTAAGCTCGAGAAACGGAGCCAAGGATGGAGAAAGAGAGAATTTCAGCCAAGTGATTTGGTTTAGATACATCTTAGTAAGGACCAGTTCCCAAACTTGAGGAGGAGCTAGTTATCTCTTAAGGCTAACGCACCTTTCAAAGTACTTGAAAAGATTAATTTTAATACTTATAGGATTGAATTACCTGAAGGATATGGAGTCTTGAACTCCTTCAACATTGCCAATCTCCAACCGTACACTCTCGAGGATAAGCAACCTAAAGCCAAACTAGATTTGATCCCAAATCTCAAACAACCCAGAGGGGATGATAGCGATCAAGGACCAATCACTCACTCTCGAACCCAAGGGCTTTCTCACATAGTCCATCAAACTGTCTAAGGAGAGTTAAGTGTCGAAGAGTAATGTTTTTCCTAGTTTGATCTACAGAGCTACTTTAATTTCTACACCATCTAGGAATCTACCGAAGTGATTAGCCAAGGCATGGATCCAACCCCTCCCCAACACCTCAACCAAGCACCAAATTAGGAAAATAGCCATTTCCACAATGCCGAAGCCAAGCTAACAATTGTGAAGGGCGGATAATCCGAGGCTTACCCGAATGTGAGTATCCCTTGAGCCAATCCCTATTTAACCCCAATCGTCAAGGTGCTGAACTGCCAACACCGAACATACCTGATTAGAGGACCTAATCAGAGGATTACCCCTACTCGGCTCACAATATTGTCAAAATCGCAGACTGATTAAAAATGCACGTAGGGTGTCCTTTTTTGCCACTCATACTCTCCTTTCTAACAAAAAACGTTCTTTTTGCACAATTTCATTTCCCTGTAAATTATTCTCCTCTTTTTTCTTTTTTTATTTAATAAATAAGGATCCATTCTTTGCAATCTCTGTAACTTAGGACTTACCCTAATAGGATACTATAAATACTCACATATTGTAATAGCCATACAATAGAATATAAAAAAAAAAAATCTCTAAACTTTTTACTCTTTCTTAAGTTAAGTATCCTTTTTTACTTACTCGTGAGCTATTCTTACCTAGCCCATTTGAGCATAGACTAGTGGCAAGTAACCTCTAGCCATACTTTTGCATCATATCAAGTATGACCCAAGCTCATGTGAGTCATTACTATGCCATATTCTTCATCAGTACAGAAGAATCCCTACTCATCCCTCAACTATCATTTACTTTTCAAGCTATCTCGCAACTTGGACCAACCCCCTTTGATTACACGTGATATTGGGTTCCTGTGTTCATCTATGAATCCATATCACCTAAGACCATACAAACTCCATTGGTTAAATGAAAAATGAGCATTACATGTGATACAAGAAATATTACCACTAATCTCGATTAGGAACTATTCTAATGATATTCCTTATGATGTATTAGCCATGCATGCATCTTATGTATTGTTGGGCTAACCTTGGCTATTTCATCAGAATGTTATATATGATGGATTCAAGAACAAATATGTGTTTGAGAAAGATGGGAGGCAGATCATCTTGAATCCTATGACCCCTACTCAAGTGAGCAAGTTGCAACCCAGGCTAACCCGAAGATCTAAGAAGACTTTAGTTCTTAGTCGTTTCAAGCTCAAAGAGGTTACTTGATTTGATGAGCTAACCTTTTTGTTAATAAGAAGATTGTTGGAGTTAAAGAAGTAAGCTACACTATCGAATGTGTTCTAAGAGTTGCTTAATGAATTTGTCAACTTGTTTCCTAAATAGTTACTTGAAGGACTACCACCTTTTTGAGCAATTGAGCACTATATTGGCTTACTACTTAGTATCGCCCTTCTTAACAAGCCTACTTATCAGATGAATCTCTTTAAGCAACCGAACTACTAAGGCAAGTCAACAAATTACTGGAGAAGGGTTATGTAAGTGAGAGCCTCAGCCTTTGTACTGTACTAGCTCTACTTATACCAAAGAAGGATGGTACTTGGTGTATGTATATGAATAGCAGAGTTGTTAACAAAATTAAAATCAAGTATAGATACCTAATCCCAAGGTTAAAGGACATGCTTGATGAGCTGAATGGTGCCATAGTTTTCAGCAAGATCTATCTAAAGTTCGGTTACCATTAGATTTAAATAAGGCCATGAGATTAATGGAAAACTACGTTTAAAACCTGATATGATCTTTATGAGTATTTGGTAATGCCATTTGGCTTATATAATACCTCGAGTACTTTCATGAGATTGATGAATCATGTACCATGGAATTTGATTGGAAAATGTGTTAGGGTATACTTTGGTGACATTCTCGTGTACAATATGGTATGTTAAGTTAAGTCAACCATCTTTGAGTTGTATTGATGTACTGCGAGCTAAAAAAAAAAACTGTTTGAAAACTTTAAAAAAATGTTATTTCTATAGGGAAGAAGTGGTTTTCCTAAGATATGTAGTTGATGGAGGAGGTCTATGAGTCGATGATGAGAAGATTAGACCTATTGTTGATTAGTAAACCCCAACTGCTTGTTTAACTTTGCTCATTTATGAGCTTTCACATCTATTTAGCTTAGCTCATTCCTTATAATCATTACTTTTCCTTTAATTCAATATCTCATGCCCACTGCAACCTACTTCTTTATCAGTGAATCACGTTCTTTGCTTCTCTAAAGAAGCTCTTTGCAAGGGTTGGTACATTGTTATCAATTTTTTTTGTATGAATGACTTTCCCTTCCCTTTTGTACTCTAGTCCTTTCTTGCCTAAGGTCTTTGCTTTCAATAGTTTCAACACTTCTAGAGTACAGAACTTCATCTCGTAAGCCATTTCTTTTAGTATAATAAGAAGTTATATGAATGCGTTTTCTAGGTGGTAGTAATTATATAACTATGAATTAATTTGATTGATCATACAGGTGCTATAAGAACTACAAGAGTAAGTGAACCGCATCTCATGCATCAGAATTTTCTTATACCAAAGCAAGCAAACTCATTTAAGCACTAGCCATTGATTAGCCAACTAGAAATACATTTTTAAAGAAAGAAACCAAAGCAACGTACCTACCAAATTCTACTACTTCACCAACCAAGCATTATATTCCAACACCAGCAACTCCTACAACCACATGTTGTGACCAAGCAACTTCCATGCTTCTTAATCATATTGATACTAAGGGTTATTTGCTCTAACTATGGGATGAATGCCAACCCCACCAAGTAGAGCTCATCCTCCATATTTGTATATCCACATCTTCCTCATATGTAGTTTCTATGCCTTCAAAAAAGCCTATTATTGATCCACCATACTTCCCCATAATACCCCCTCCTCCGGCTGTAAAGAAGCTATATCATCTCAACATTCAGATATTTAAATGAAAGAAGTCACAAACTCTAGAAAGGAGGGAACTTAAGTGAAGAGACTATAGAATGGTACTGCTACTTGAAAGCCTGGGTTAATAATAAGACAAAGAGATTCATAAAGAGATGTGCTATACTATATTTATTTCGTCATTGCCCCCATCATATTTATGATTCCAATTATGATCAGATTGAATAAAAAGGATGAGTAGCAGATGATAGTAAAGCTAAATAGATTCAAGATTTTAAATCAAATGAGCGGATAGGGCAAGCACATACTACCAAAATAGTAAACCTTAGAGCGATAGATTCCTAATTCTTAAAGAAACTTACTTGGAGCCTTCCTTCACTCCTGAACTAGACTCAACTAAGTGCGCCTGTGATAGAATCCTACTATTAACTCACGATCTAAAGAAAGTGAAATTCTAATAAATAAGAGAGTAGATTTATATATGTACAGGGATATAAACTAGATAAGTCCTAGACTACTATTGGCTAATGGAATCTCTTAGTCTAACTCTATTACATATAATGACAAAAATTAGCATAGCAAATGATTCTTTAGCTAATGAACTCATA
Organism: Lumnitzera racemosa; assembly: GCA_024138005.1. NCBI lineage: Eukaryota > Viridiplantae > Streptophyta > Magnoliopsida > Myrtales > Combretaceae > Lumnitzera > Lumnitzera racemosa. The sequence goes on along the minus strand of JAMXBC010000012.1, from coordinate 37,397,887 downwards.
CTCATTTACTAGGAAAGACCAATCACCAATACCAGCTCGGCAAAAAAAGATGGTATGGGGGAAAAGATCAGTAAGGATGGAGCTTACCTTAAATGACTTCTTCCTTACCTCAGGGTCATCAACTAAAACTACTAATGCTTACTCATATGCTGGCCAGTCTGGTTAAATCCAGTTGAATATACCTTAGTCATACCTATACAGGTAATGATAGTCCAATTAGTTCAAGGTAAGCAATTGAGGCAACTACTAGGGGTACCTATCTAACTGTCTCTACCACTAGTGGAACTAGATATCGATCCAATGGGTAAAACGAGCAAATAGAAGCTAGGTACTATGGTTTAATGGGTAAGGATGTTAGGTTACTAAGTTTTTAAATAGGGTATTGAATTATCTTTCCCTCCTATTGCAACCTTTACCTCTATCTCTACTTCTCAGTCTCAATCTTAAGCTCAAAATGATGCCTAGCTACCTAAATCTCTACTTCCTTCTACTACCAACGAGCTAGCCTTAGTTATGATTTGTATATCGATATGGAGGACAGATCTCACTACATATTAAAAGGATGTTAATCGCTACATAAGAACTGCTTACCATCAACCTTCTACCCTAAAATCCCACTACTTGGAGTCCATAAGAGGATATAGGATGGGAAGCATCTAGGCAGAACCCTACCATTATACCAAGGAGAAGGAGAAATCATAGTAGGTTTCTACAAAACCCAATTCCTCTTGCTCTAAGTATATGGGACAATCTACCCTTTGGTATCAAGCATTTAGAATCAGTATCGTTAAATAACAATTTCTCTCTTGCCACTAGCAAATCCCTTATTTCCTTTTAAAAAAAGTAATTTGTCCAACCTCTATTAAGCATTTGGAAAGGGTCATCCCTTATAATTCAATTAGGCAATGGTTTGAACAATAGCATGAAAGAGGTCCTACTAAGCTAAAGAAGTAGATGAAGCGTCAAGTCTTAGAGAAGAACAAGATCATAGAGCATAGCAAACTACTATACCATGTGCATGTGATTGCTTACCTATCATGAGTTTGACTTGCACTCTAAAGCTATCTTTTTTAGAAAGACCGGAGAGAACCTTTATGACATTCTTATCGATAAAGCAGTCAGTGAAGCTTTTCTTATGTTTTTTAATAGGGAAACTCTAGCAAGATCTATTATTCCTTTTTCCTACTAGGTGTAGGCTTCATCAAAAGGCTCTCCACCTCATGGCATTCTTGGATTCGCTTGTAAACAACACTTGTCCTCTTCACCAACCCCCTACCCACCGAAATCATTTTCAAAAAGGTTTGCCTGACTGACTTAATAGTTACACCTTTATCCCATGAGTGTTACTAAATGGTACATCAAAGCTCCCCTCTCATATCATGATTTCCCACTTGATTCTCAAGACCAAACTTCCTTATGATTTGTTGGTTCACATCAATAGAACTAGTTATGTGCCACATACATGGCATAAAATCCTAAGCTTCCTATTATCAATAGGCATCAATCCAAGTCACTAAGGGACCTAACTAAGAGTTCCCCTTTAGACCTAAGAGAAGAGAAGGTCGATCTCCTATACAAATTCTTAATCAATATGCATTGAATGAAGGAATTGGTCCATTCCTTAGATAATATTGGGTATGTGCATTTATGGATCAAGTCATTTCATATTAGATGTTCTTGATCCTGATGACTAGTATATGATGTAAATGAGTGCTAGGAGAAGGAAGGGGACAATAGCATCACTCACCTCGCTTTGAACAAAATAAATCATTGCAACCAACAAGAGATAACCATTTATATGGAAATCCATTTGATAAGAGAAGGTTGCAGTACTATTGTTGCACCCCTCACCAAGCTAACAAAGAAGAACATAGAATTCAGATGGGAAGAGAAAGAAGAGGAAAGTCTTACCAAGGTAAAGAAGAGATTAACCTTTTCACCCTATTGCCTTGCTTGATTATGTAAAGGTATTTAAGCTAAAATGTAATGCATTCAAAGTTGGCATTGGAGCTTTATTAATGTAAGAAGGTTGACCTATTGCCTATCATAGTGAGGAGATCGAAGGACTGTAGTTGAATTACTCCATGTATGATAAAGTACTCCTTGCATTAATCTAAGCAATCCAAGAATAGCAATATTATCTTCTATCGAAAGAGTTTGTCGTATATACTAATCATAAGTCTTTGAGATACATACATAGCCAAGCCTAGCTTTCAAAGAGATAAACCCATTGGATAGAATTCTTGAATGATTTAATTCTATAACCAAGTATAAGCAAGGCAAGACCAATACTTTTGTTGATGCCTTGTCAAGAAGGCATACTCTTCTTACTAAACTGCAAATTAGGTTGTTAGGGTTTGTAAGCATCAAAGAACAATACCCTTGAGGCCCTCATTGTAGTCCAATATATGAGTGATATGTAGAAGGGAAGATAGTGGATGAATACCATGAGGAAGTAAGCTACTTATTTAAAAGTAGCAAAATCTGTATACCAACCTATTCAGTTAGGGAGATATTGGTGGGAAAACCTCATGGTAGAGAACTCTCTAAATATTATGAAGAAAGGGAGACCTATGAATTGTTGCTTGCATGGAGTGCCTAGGAGTGTTATGTTAGATTGAGACCTAAAGTTTTTAAGTCAATTATGGAGAACCCTTTAGCATCAGATAAGGACTAAGATACTTTTCAACACTTCCTACTACCCTAAAACCGATCATCAAATGAAAGTCATCAATTACACTTTGGGATCACTACTCCAAGCTATAGTGGCAAATAACTTAATAAACTAGGATGTATATTTACCTATGGTAGAATTCGCTTATAATCAAATAGTATATAACATCATTAGGTAAACACCCTTTGAGGTCATTTGTGGCTTTAATCTTGAGTTGTCCTTTGATTACACCCCTACACCTATGTCTAAGCAAGAAGACCCCGAAGCTAAAGCCAAGGTTAAATTTTTTCAGCAGATCTACTAAAAAGTTGCTCAGTATATTGACTAAGTTACCAAAAAGATGGATGCAAATGGAAAAGGAAGAAAAGAAAAGGAGTTTTAGCCCCACGAATTAATATGGTTGTACCTGAGCAAAGAGAGATTTCCTAACAAAAGGAAGAACAATTTGTCTACCTAAGCTAAAAGACCATTCAAGATACTCTAGAAGATCAATGACAATGCCTATTGATTGGAACTACCTGAAGACCTCAAAGTTTCTAATCTGTTCAATATTATCAATCACTATCTCTACCAATCTAAAGAAGAGTAGAACAAAGACCAACCGAAATTGATCCTAAATCCCATTGAGCCAAAAGGTAATGATAAGAATCGAGCCACTTGACCTTGACACTTAACCCAAGCTCGAGCACAAGGACTTAAGAGCATGGCAAGGCACATCCCCTCATTCCAACCTACATTTGAAGAGTCCAAGCTACTTCTGACTATCGATCTGCCTAAGATACTAAGTCGAGTCCCTTTCTATTTGTTAATGACTAAGTATCGACTTAAGAACTGTTTTACTCACAAATCGACCAACTTACTCATCAACTCAGCCACACTTGTTCCAAGCTACCCAAATCATGTTCAAGCTAACACAACGTTAGAAACTTAAAAATTAGCTTAGCGTCAACTACATTTGACCATAATTTCTTGTCTGCTTCTAAAGGAACCTCCCTTACAACTACTTACCATATATCCTCGAACATTGCATGAAAGAATTTACCACCAAAGTTTTTGCTTCTGCATTTTCTTCTATACCCCTTACCAATCCCTTGTATTTCACTTAATTTAAACAATTTCATTTTTTTCTTTTCCATTTTCAATAAGTTGCCCTAGTATTTTGGGTATAAATACCCTCTTGTAAATAGTCACAAGTAGAATTTTTATTACTATTGAATATGCTATGGTCTCTTTTATGTGAAGCCTTAAGCTTACTATTTTACTCTTATCTTATCTCTTGATCAAGGTTAGGTAGCAGTGACCTCACTAAGCTATTTGTGTATCATATAGACTAGTTCATGAGTCTACGAGGTTCCCTAGTGCATCATATTCTCATAACGGTTCATGGTTTACTGTTTTCTTTTATTTGACATGTTTTCCAACCTACATTTCAAGCTTTTTACAAGCTTAGACCCGCCCCTAATATTCCCGCCCTTATCTACCCTTGGCACAATATATTACAATGCACAATTGAAGAGAGAGAAAGAGCCTAAGCCAAAAAGAATAGGAAACAAAAATATTCTTGTAACTACGCAAGTTGCTATCTTTTCCATGATTATAGCTTAGAACTATGATATCTAAAACTACAAAATAATTTGAAGTAATAATGTATTATACAAGAATTGTTTTGTTTTAATGCAATTTTCTTATTTTTATTAATTTAATTCTGTGTTTAAATTGAATTAAGTTGTTATTTCTAAAGTATTAGCTTAATTTATCTAATATTATGTATTAGAGTCGTAAGGTTGATACATAATTAGATCTACCATAATTGAAGAGATTTACTATAAGCTTATAGATAAGTCATTAGTTTCTTTTAAAATTAATTTAATATTTTCTTATGTCCAAGATTCTTGTTCTTAATGACATTCTAAGCAGTCAAATCCTAAAAGTGATTCAAGTATGGTGCAATTGGGATTAGAATCAAGTAAGGAAGTGATTTGTATTAGTCAATTCTTAAATCTCCCGATTAATAAAAATAACTCATGGCGATCAGTATCCAGATATCTAAGTTTATGTTTACTTGGTTTTATTTTATCATTGCTTTATTAGTTATTCTTTTGTTAAATTTCTATTTCTAGTTTCCATCTAAATCCTTAGCAATATTTTTATTAAATTTGATTAAGAGTAATTAGAACATATATGTAAGTGTACAATCCTTGTGGGATCGATAAACTAAGACTCTTGTAGTTCTTTATACTATTACTCAATAGGTGCACTTACATAATAGCACAGTATATGCCCCATCAAATCTATTGGACCTATTTATTTATGTTACTTTGAAAGATATTAAGTATACTATAGGAATTAACAATTGAGACAATACGTCATAAGCTATTTTACTAGGAATACTAAAGATAATTTCACTGAGGAAACAAATTTGACTCATAAAGTTATAAGATGGAAAATAGAATAGAGAGAGAAGCAATGCTATTAGCCCTAACAGAAATTAGTTTATCAAAATGATTGAGCTCATCAAAAGAATGAAAGAAGGATCAAATAGAAGCATTAGTTGGAATAATGGTCAGAGAATAGCTCATAAGCTTACCAATCTTGTTGTGAGAGGTGCATTATATGATGTTCAAAAGTAGATTATAGATATCAAGGTGATGACCATAACAAAGGTATAATATGGTAGGGACTATAGGCTAGCTATAACACTAGAACAAATTCAAATGAGAAGGATTAGTGAAAGATTAGGAAGACAAAAGATATTGCAGAAGATGAAGCAAAGGATCTTTAGAATCAATCGTATTAAGTTCAGAGTATAAAAGTTAAGTAAAAGGCATGATTACCTTGACAAAAATAAAATTGAAAGTAGAAGTTGGTGTAGAATATAAAGCAATCAATACCTAAAGTGACAATGTTAGATATGAATACATAGAAGTTAAAGTAAAAGATAAAAATTTGCTTTGTCAAGATGATAATGAATCGAAAGATCATAATCCTTCAGTAATTCCAACCATCATCTCTACTTTAAATTCAATTCTTTTTGTGTAAAAATATATTTAAGACTCTTATGATTAGTATAAACCTTGCACCTTTCACCATATAGATAACATCTTCAAATCTTCAAAGCAAATATCATAGCAATAAGTTCTACATCATGAGTCAAGTAGCTTTGCTCATGCAGTTTGAGTTGTCTTGATGCATAAGCAATCACCCTGTCCTTTTGGGTAGATAACACACTCTCGAAATTCATCAGGTAAAGTCAACATTGGAGCCATGACTAATCTTTTCTTGAGTTCTTGAAAACTTTCCTCATGTTTAACATTCCATTCAAAATTGCCTTTTCTTTATCAATTGAGTTAATGGAAAGGCTATCTTAGAAAAGTCTTATGTAAATCCACAATAATATCTAGCCATTCCTAAGAAGCTCCTCACTTCTATAACCATAGTTGGTCTTGCCCACTCTAGTACCACCTTCACCTTCACGAGATCAACCACTATTCTTGTAACCGATACTATGTGTCCAACAAATCTAGCTTATTCTAACCAAAACTCACATTTCTTTAGTTTTGCATATAATTAATTCTCTTTAAGATTTTGAAGTACAATCCTTAAATGTATTACATGCTCTTCATCATCTCTCGAATATATTAATATGTCACCGATAAACACAACTTCAAATTAATCTTGATATTTCCTAAACACACGATTCATTAGATCCATAAATGCAGCCAAGGTGTTAGTCAATCCAAGTGGCATGACTAAAAACTTATAGCACCCATATCTTAACCTAAATGTAGTCTTAAGTACATCGTCTGCCTTAAGCTTTAGTTGGTGATACCTAAATCGTAGGTCTATTTTCAAGAACACCGTAGCTCCTTTCAACTAGTTAAATAAGTCATCAATTTGAGCGAGTGGATACTTATTCTAAGTCCTTTTTTTGTTCAGTTATTGATAATCCATTCATAATCTCAAACTCCCATCTTTCTTCCTCATGAAGAGTATAGAAGCACCCCATGGTGATGAATTGGGCCTAATGAATCCCCTGTCCAATAACTCCTATAACTACTTCTTAAGTTCCAACAATTTAGCTTAAGCCATTTGGTACGAGGTCTTAGATATTGGTATGGTACCTAGCATAAGGCCTATTATGAATTTAATCTCCCTATCTATTGGTAATCAAGGTAATTCCTTAGGAAGGACTTCCAAGTACTCACACATTATTAGTATATCTCCTAAACGCACATCCTTAGCTTATGTATCCACTATTGTGGATAAATACCCCATGCTACCATTTATTAACAACTTTTTGCGTCTTACTTGTTGAGATTAATGGAGGAGTGGCCTCTTTAGAGTTTCCTTTAAAATAAAATTCCTCCTTATTCCTTCTAATCTACATTTGCATGATGTGTAGTTAACCAATCCATCCCAAGTATCACATTAAATCCCATCATTTCTAATACCACTAACTCTACTAGAAATCTCCTAAAATCAATACATAAGCTCCCATCCTTCAACCTTTGTTGCACAACTTGTTCTCCTTCCAAAGGCGTTGATACCATTAACTCATAATTGAGAGTTTTGGTCGGAAGTCTATTTTTATCAACATACTCCTTCAATACAAAGAAATGAGTGGCTCTTGTATCAAACAATGTATAGGCGTATCTATCTCCCATACATATCAATCCTATCACGAATAATTACAGTCATGTCAAACATAGACATTAATAGACATTCAACAAATAATCACACATAGAACAAGTATCTTATCGAAGCAACCTTCTCGTTGAGCTTTCTATAAGATAAGCATCATATCGAAGTAACCTTCTATTAAAGTTTCTATAGGACAAGTATAACTCTATTAGAGTCTCACATTCAAAAGAACTTCTACTATACCTTCTACTAAACATCATTCTTTACACATCAAGTCAAAGAGGGTTCTATAAGAGTTCAATAATTCATACATGCTACCACATTATCATATTTAGCCTTTTCTTATTAAACTACATATACTCTTCCTTAGGTCTTAGGCCTTTGTCTTGCCCCACTTAGTCGATCATTTCTATTAGCTAGTGCAAGTTTATTAACTTAAGCTTGCTCTAGTCTTGTTTGCTACCCTTGGGCCGTAGTATGTTTAAAGGCATGATGTCTAACCCTTTTACACTTATAGCAAAATATTCTCCTAAGATTTGGATTTTGGTATTGCCTAGCTAAATGTGTTATTTCTCTACATCTAAAACATTTTCCTTTCAACTCAAGCCAATCAATAGCTTGGTATCTACTATCTCACAACTAAACTTTTGACTCTTGGAGTGATAAGGCTTCTTCCCTTTCACAAATCTATTACTACTAAAGCTCCCCACAAACTTCCATTTCCTACTTTCCTTTTTGTCCTCCTCACATAACTTATACGCTTATTCAGTTAAACAGGTCTCATCAATAATATCGACCATTCTTACCAATCTAATTCTTTTACAACTCAACTTAGAAATAAAGATTCAACTCAGCCTTGAACCTACCAACTTTACCTATTTCATCATTTTGTACAACTACTGGGGCAAATTTTAATAACCTGTTGAACTCCATTTCATACTCCCAAATCATCCTACCCTGTTGCTTCAACTTATAATACTTCTCATACATTCAAGAAAGTATTGTTCCAAGAATATGTCTCTAAATATCTCTTAAGTGATGGATACTTTTAATGATTGCTTCTAACCTTTCCACCAATTATTCGCATCTCCATCAAGTAAGATAGCAATAATCTACACCTTATTATCCTCGACTTTATGTACTTCAAACGTTTTCTCTAGTGACTCAATCCTTTCCTCTACTACTACAAAGTCAATGTTATACCCATCATATGGCTTCACAATATGCTAAACTTAGCTAGCTTATCCCCATTCAATCCTCTAAGTCCTACTAATGTCGTCACAAACTATTACACCATGTCCATGGTTTGTAGAGGTTATGCTTGCTAAGGTTGGGGTCCTTAGGGTTGACCTAGGTTAGGCTAATATCGAGGGAGGGGTTTATTCGTTATTTAAATCCTTAATGTGGATGACATACCAGGATCTCCTCTTATTAATGTTTGAACCATTTTCCTAAGAATCAAGTTTAACAAACTTAATTAGTTTCTAAACAACAATCTTCCCCAAACAAGGTTAAAACAACTTAATTCCTAGCTACCTACACATCTCATACACATCTAGTTTGTAGTCCCTAAACATGCTTTGATACCACCAAAATAAGGTATCACATCCCAGTTTGTCCTTGAATGCAATACCTATAACTAACCTATAGTAAACTAAAGAACAAGGCTACATATATATGTACAATAACTTACTTACACAATCAAAGGGTTTCAATGATCTTTAGCCTTATAAGTCATACTTTACATATTTACAATTTTGTACAACCCTCATAGTCTTTCAAACTCTTTTTACAAGATTTATACATAACGACTATCTAAGTCTATCATTAAAAACAAAAGTCCTTCAAAGCTGTTGACTCCAACCCAACACTCTCAAAATGTCTTCCTTCCCTAATGGTGGCAATGCCCTTCTTATGCTTCGCCTTGACCTATGGATACAATACGTATCTACTTAGTTCACTACAAACTAAATGAGAGTGGACAACAAGACATCAAGCATAAGAAAGTCTAATAGATAATAATCCATGAAAAAGGTTAGACATTATAAGCATATATCAACATTTCCCAGCTAAAGATTTCATGCAAAACTTCTATGCCATGCTTATGCACATGAAAAGATGTATCGATACTGATATCTTAGCTTAACCTAGAACAACTAGAAGTTGCCAAGAAATCCTTAAATAATTCAAGCCTAAGGCTACAATAAGCAGCCAAAGATTCAGCCTAGTTAACCACATGATAGTTAGAAGATCTATTGATGCCATCTATTTATTGAAAGAAGCCTAGCCTAAACTAGTAATATCTTATTCTAGAAAACTTAACCAGTAAGTCGTTTTTGTGTCATGTTATGCCATACCAAGAAATAAGTTAGCACAATACCAACCATAATTACTAAGCAACACATCATAGTTTTGTAGCATATGTTATTTAAACAATCCCAATCTTTCTTTAGTGTACTTCATCATTATTAACTAAGACCCTGTATCAGGTTCACTTAAGAGAGCACCTTGAAGGTCGAACCATTTTCCTAGTATTTTCTAAGGTTAGAGTATGTCCTAGTAACTTCTTACAAAATCAACAAATCATATAATCTAATTTCTCTACCAAGTTCAATCAACTAAGTACATGACCAAGCTTAATTAACTAAGAACACAATCATTACATATTCAATAAGATACACATCTAAGATTTAGCTTCAAACTCAGACAACTAAGCACATTGCAATGGAACTACATAAACTTGAAAACTAGCGAGTAGACAAAAGTCTACTCCTAGACATATAATATCTACCTACCTGCAACTAAAGCTTCATCGCGTCGAGGATTGCCTTTAGGTTCCAAGTTAGCTTGATAACCTATAATCAAGGTTCATATTTTAGTTTATGATTAAGATTTCGAGTGTTTTATTTAATCTTGAAGTATCTTTATAAGTTAAGGGTATGCACCTCAAGTGTTTAGATAAGAGCACTTCATTAGTACCTAAGACCTTCTACACAACCTTTTACATGATCTTTATATTAAGTTCCTTATCGTCTCTAAAAGCTTCTACTAATCGTTACATTAAGGCTTTCATTAGCAACCTTCTTTAGAAGCTTCCACTTGGATCAAAGAATGCCGAAACTCACTAAAACTCCATATAACCATTAGGACTTAGCAACTTTGAACTCAAACAAGCAAAATGACCAACTCCAAAGATAAATTCCAAATTTGGAAAATTCTATAAAAACCCACACATGCCCATTTTTAACATGTAATAATTTCAGTATTACAAAAAGGACACTTTTAAGCTTGTAAAAATCATGTTAAATCACTTGCTTGACCACTTTTGCCCTAAAAAAGTCATGCAACTTCATGAAACATCATTTTATCACCAAAAATGTCAAAAGAAACTAGATTTGGCCAAAGATACTTGAAAATTAACCGTTTCTCCAAAATTTCCAAATTTAGCAATTTTTGGTAAATCAAAATTAACAAAATTCTACCGAGCAAATTTTTTTAAAATTTTGGCATAGCTTAATAATAAATATTATGAAGAGGATATAGAAAAAGTTTCAGCTTGAAACAATATCGTTTGCCATTTTGAAAATTATATCGAAAAAATTCTCGAAATAACCTGTTTCTTAAAAGTAATATATGAGTCATACATATTTTGAAAAACTCATATTTTTTCATGAAATTATACTAAAAATAGCCTAGGAATACAAATTTTCTTCATTTTTTGACCTAATTTACTATTTTTATCAATTTATCAAAAATTAAGTGAAAATCAAGACTTATCGACACTGCATGCTTCGGCCACCAAGCACCACCAAGGGTGTATAGGTAGCCCTAGACATTGCTTTTGGTGTATAGTGGTGGTGGCCACTTATTTGTAGGTGGTCATTTGCCCAGGGTTTCGCACGTGCTCAAATCCTACACTTTTTTTTATTATTTGTCCTAATTTCTATAAAAACCATAATTTTCCTTCATGAATTTTCGTAAGCTCTCATTCTACCCAAAGAGTGTAATTGAGGGAGTTTAGGGCTTTTTATAGTGGTATCGGTGGGAGAAAAAGTTGCTAAATGTCTCTTAATGTCTCTAAAACCATGTACTCCTCTTGTTTTCTATTCAATACCATTGGTTCCCATAGTTTGTTTTTCTTTAGTTTATAAAAATGATTTGCAACCTTAGTTTTAAGTTAAAACTACCTTTTGATATTTTATTTATTTATTTCCTTAATTATTTTATGTAATTCCCTCGTAATCACAAATTCTACAAAGTGCTTACAAAGCTTCTACATGGGTTTACTATTAAACCATATTCCTTCCCTCTCCATATGCATTCAACATTATTATTATTATTTTTATATCCTAATTATTATTATTATTATATATACTCCCTCATAACTAATTCTTCATGCCTAGTCTTTGACTCTCTTTTTTTTTTCAAACCGAATTTTCAGTTTTGGTTATCCTAAAACTTTTTGAGTAAATTCTCATCTATAAATTATTTTAACAATTCAACCTCATGGAATAATTTCTCCTAAATCTTACAACTTAGTCATGAATTTTCACCTAATTTATTCAACGTTAACCGATGCCATAAATTTAAGGGCTTCGAAATTTGGGGTTTATCACAAAGCATATCTTAATTGATCAAATGATAACATAGTTAAAATCCCATGTTATTATTAGTTAATTATTTCCTTGTGATGTTTGTTGATGGTTGATTTTCGTCTTGGTGCGCGAACACCCACAACACGAGAAAACAATTACAAGGGGCATCAACGAGTAGTTCGATGCAATCACTCCAATGCCTAAGTTAGTTCCTTAGCCATGTAAAGAGAGATATTAAGTAGTTAGGAAGAATGAGGGAGTAGAAGAGGAGATCCCCTTACCTGAGGGTCTTACTTAGAATCTATAGCGAATCAATGGAGATTGCTTCCAGACTGGTTGTTGGACCAAGCTTAGATATTAGGCCTACTAATAAATATCCAAGAATGCCTATCAACACTTGCCCCTTACTCTCTTTAGTGACAATGTTGGAAACAAAAGTATTTGGGGAGGTTGATTTGGTAGGGTTTCTAGAAAGGTTTGTAATCCTAGCCTAAAGAGATTAAAGTGCTTAAAGAAGTAGAGGCCTGAAAAGGAAAAAAGAGGGAGTAACTAAAGCACCCAAAGTGGCAAGGCCTAAAGAAGTTGATGTGCCTAAAGAGACGAAAGCACTTGAAGAGGTCAATATGCTTAAAGAAATGAAGGCCTAAAGAAGCAAGAGTATTTGAAGAGGCGAATGCCTAAAGAGGCAAGAGTACCTGAAGAGGCGAAGGTCTAAAGAGGCCAATATGTTTAAAGAAACGAGGGCCTAAAGAGGTAAGAGTGCCTGAAGAGGTAGAGGCCTAAGAAAGCCAATATGCTTGAAGAGACAAGCGCCTCAAGAGGCTAAAGAGCTTGAAGAAGGGAGAGTGCCTGAAGAGGCCAATGTGCTTGAAAAGACAAGGGGCTGAGGAGGCCTAAAGAGCTAAAAGCGCCTGAAGAGGCTAATACGCTTGAAGAAACAAGGGCCTGTGAAGGCTAAAACGCTTGAAGAGATTGGGAAAGCATGCAGGTTGTCTAAGTTGGACATGACCTATGCTAAGTAAAGTCATAAGATAGGCTACTTGGTTCCTAGTCCATTAATATATAAGACTTTGTTGCCAAATGTTGGATTTGAGTGTTAACCTATTACTATTTGACGATTGAGCTTTTTTAAGTGGCTCATTGTCAATTTATGAGATAGAGCATATGAGTTTATATTAACTTGTTGTTAGTAATGTGTAAGACTTAGAGCTATTATAGAGTATCTCATTAGCAAATTATGTTTACCTAGACTAAAAATAGAAATGATATATATTTCTCCTCACATAGGACTCAATCATTATGCATAGACTATATGAATGTTAGCTTCTCAAATGGACAGCTCTATTCCGTTTTGTCCCAATTACGTATATTGACATAGGCAATTGTACCGTAATGGCTTATAAGACGCCTTAGCCCAGCTGATGAAACTTAGCTGTTATGCGACATAGACACTTGTCAGCTTAGAAAATATGGCTGAAAATTTCAGAAGCCTCAACACGCTTCTCCTTTCAAAGTGGAAATTCAAGGCAATTTTCCAAGCGGTTCGGCTTCGAATTGGACTACCTAGGGCAGCCTCGATCTTGTTTTAAATAGTGCAAGTGCCTGCTGTCAATGAAGAACTCGGTTTTCTTCACTCTACACTCGACTACTTGCGCAAATGCCAATAGATAGCCTGATGTGTGAGTTTTAGCACATGCGAGTGGTCAATGGCACAGAAGAGTACATGGCTTATAACTCGGACATTAGATTACTCTGAAGCACCCGGCTTCTCAACCACTCGCAGGCCAATAGACGTTGATCGACATGGCATAGCATGGGACTTCGGGAATTTGCTCGAGATGACATTTCTCGGCTTCATGTTTCTCAGCCTCTCGGCCATTATTGTAAGTGAGAATAGCTGGGCATGAAGTTTCTCGGCATCATAGATCCCGGCAACTCGGCGTTTCGGCATCAATAGCTCAACGAGGTGAAGGAGATTTCGACTTTCTTCTTTGTGAGGCTCACGTAGACAGCTTGGCATTGAACTTCAAGTGTGCAATAGTTCTCGTCAACTTTAATGAAGTTCGTATGGGGCTTATGAAAGAATAGCTCCATATGGAGTAGGGCCATTACTCGACGACTCGGCAAATTAGGACATCGGTGTAAAAATATTTATCGATTGGGAGCTCCAAGTGCCATTACGCTGTAAAGAACTTGGCTTGTGACAAAGCCAACTAAGGCTCGGCCCTTCCTTTGCCGAGATCCCAGATAGCTCAGCATGGTTGGGTTTTTTGACTCGTAATTTTCACTTGGCATTGCTATCTTTTAACTCAGTTTGGACTTCTATTGCCAAAAAGGTGAGTTTAGTAAACTGAAAAGCCACACTATAATGCCACAACGACATGATTTGAGCCACTTGATAAAGTTGATCTAAACTCCTATTTGCATGGTATAGAATTATCCCCTGCTGTTTCAACGAGCTTCTATTTAGCAATCCCTGTCGACAATTGAATTGTACCTTTAGAGTTTAGTCTCAAGGAATGCGGAATAAGCATTCATCATGGAAATTGTGATGCCGCTCAAAGGTCAGTGAGCGTGTAGGGCCAAGATTGACTTGACTCGTAGTGAGCTTCTAAGAAACAAAATAGCTCGACCACTTATGTGGAAGCAGGTAGGACCATTGTCGATGTGTTGCTCGGCTTTGGAACACATAGCTTGGTTGATGAATTCAACTGTTGCTGTTCGGCAAAGTACGCAACCCAACTCCAACTCGAACTTTGAGTATAGCTGTCCTGTAAAGTTAACTCGGCACCAAGGAGTAGATGAACACAACTTCTTGGCACTTTAACTTGATACGTGTAACTACTCTATTCAGATGTGTGAAACACAGTGTTTGGCGTGTATCAAAATTTCTTGAGCAAAGCTTGATCTATGTCTTAGCATTTCAACTCAGCATCTACTGTTCAATGTCAGTATCTCATTCGCCTACTTGCTTGTGCTCAACTCCTCAACTCACTGAGTTTCAAGTCATTTCGGACCCAAGTGAATGAAGGATGGCTATAAGTGTTGATTACTCAACTATGGTGTTTTGCTGTTTGTATAGTCCAAAACTTGGTCTTTGAGAATGTACATTGGTCCAAACTTTGACCTTAGCTTGGTGTCAACGGCCACAGTTCATTCAACGATCTAGGCCATCAGACCTTGACGATAAACCACGACATCCAAGCAAACTACTGCCGATGAAGAGCTTAGTCCGTCCGCACACTAATGGCTGCTACGGATGGTAGCTCGGCATAGATGATTCTTCGATGCTAATAATCTTGCAATTGTCTTGAATCTAACAACAGAGTGGGAGTAACATAGACAAGTACTAAAGAAAACATCAAATGGCTACCTAATCGTTATGATTCATAGAGATCAACTAGTAAGACAAACATCACTGTAGGAGTTTGAAAGGTTGAAAAGGAGAGTTTCTTAGTTTCCACACATCGTGTTAGGGGATATGATAGAATCAGTCCACGGATATGATAGAATCATCTGTAGAATCGCCAGTTTCATTGATAAAGTTCTTATCACGAATTACAATCAATACTGGCAAGACCAACTTGAAATGTAGAATCTGAGGAGGTTAAGAAAGGAGGAGAGGGTTTGTTTCCTATGGGAGCACAAGTTCTATATATACCTGAAATATTTAGATTTTGGTTTGCACTTCCCTTTCTCGACTTTCATGAAGGATTTCTTCAACTATTTCAGAGTCACGCCAAATATGTTCTCACCTAACACGTATCGATTTTTGATAACTTTTGAGATAGTTTGCAAAGAAGTCAAAGTCAAGACTACGCCTCAGCTGTTTCAATTTTTCTTCACGATTAAGAGGCAACTTAAGGAGTAGTACTTTACCACTACAAGGGATGGGCAAAAGTTCATGGATGAGTGGTAGTCCAAGATTCACAAGTAGCATAATAAATTCATGTCCATAGTAATCGATGAAGAGCTGGACTTCTAGAGCCAATTCACACTAAAGATATTGATCTGATGCTGAATGATGTAGGAGCAGCAAAGAAAATTCAGGAAAGGAGGAAGAATAAAATGTTCTTCTAGGACGCCAAGAGAATTATATGGCGTTACATAAGTGGAGACCTAATTTTTTTCTAAAAAGAAGGTATGCTAATGAGTTACCACAGTACCGAGTATTGCTGTAAGAGGAATGCCACTCTCGCGATTTGGGGGAAGAGTTGTTGCCTTTGAGACTTACTCGGTATGGAGAATGTAAATTTATTATTTTTCCACGTTGATATTAACCTATTTGCTCATGTTGTAGTTATGCATGCTGGCAAGGTAAATCCTACTAAGCTACTAGCCTAAGCAAAGGACAAAAAATCAAAGGTCAACAAGCATGCAACCGCTGCATCAACCATTCAACCAAAAGTCATGAAAATGTTTCCCAATGATATAACTAAGCAACCTACGACATAATAGAAAGCTTCTCAACAGACCGAGAAGCAGAAGAATGGGAAGAAGGATCTGTTGACCAAAACTGAAATTGCTCATTCAGGGGAGCCTCTTATCGAGATTGTTTAAGATGTTCCACCCACTATAAAGCTGAGAGAAAGGAACCAGGAGATTTACCCCATAGTGAGGTTGATGTCACTACTGCTAAAGGGTCATCCCTGATAGTAGAGGTGGCACTGAGCAACAATAAAAGACTAGGGAAAGAACTTGTTGACCAACCAACTGCTAGAAAGCCCAATCATTTAGACAAGAGCGTGAAGGAAGCAATGCGCAATAAAGCACTCGGCATCAAGAGTGCTAAATTCGTCCCTAATGAGGAGGTTAGCGAATACTACATTCTGTACTGGAACTACACAATTTTGGACACCGACTTTCCCTTGGGTGATAAGACAAAGTCTTTGGCTTTAATGGAAGGAGTAATTCTTCCAAGGGATAGAGATTTTGCGAAGAAGGATGTTGACAGAGTCAACGGTTGCAATAAAGCCCATATTGTGGCTAAATTGTGTGATGTGAGTATCCATAACCATTACTTTTAATTGTCGATTTCATTCGAGTTACTAACTTATTTCCTTTTCCAAACGAGCAGCCATGTTCTGATGGCTTTAGACAAAGCCAACAAAGAGGTGAAGAAGGTAACATCCTTGGTTGTATTCATGTGTTGTGTTGAATCATTCCTAATTGGGTTAAATAAATATGTTGTAGAGAGTTGAGGATGCATACAATGCTTCAAAAGCTCAAACTACTACTGTTGAGAACACGAGGATAAGGGTTGAGATTGAGGCAAGAAAGCTCTAAGAAGACCTTGCTACTAAGAAATTAGCACATGCCCTTGTTGCCAATGAAGTCTCAAGCCTAAAAGACAAAATGGAAGAGTGGTACAAAGAATCTAAAGACTTAAAAGAGGAGCTATAGAAGAAGAAAGAAGAGGGCTGGAGCCTAGGCCAAACTCTTTATATAATGAGTGAGGACAAAGATAAGCTCAAAATATAGATTAAAGAGTTAGATACCAACAACTCGAACTTACAAAGTCGTGTCTTCGAATTTGAGGAAACTATGAAGAGAGGACCACCTGTCGAAGAGGCTCTCAATATAGTCACTCTTAGTTGGTAATACGAGAGGCTTCTACGGAAGAAGTTGTTGGAGGGGGTTCAAGCAGTAAGAGAGGAGAACCTAAAGTTTCACCTTGATTACGATCTCTCATGCCTTAACTTTGCCAACGTTGACGATAAAGTGAGCAGTGCTAACAAAGACGATGAAGATGAGGCGGGTGTTAAGATTGCTAATAAGAGTGATAGCAAAGCTCATGCTAGGCATCTAAGGGAAGACAAGAACCTATGTGCCGAGAAAGCAACTTACTCAAAGAAAGCCCTAACCTCCTGTCTATGAATTACTTCTATTGATTCCAAAAGTAAGCCATAGGATTTTTTGTATTCTTTATACCTTGCATCCTCTCATGTAATTTTTTGAACGAATTGTTAGGCCATATAGTTATAACCGCATTGGTTGAATGAAATATCCTTCATATTACTGTTTTCAGTATGTTTTAGTTCATGCACTAAGAGTTTCCCATGTTTTATTTCATATGTCCTTATTCATCAATGTGTTTCAACTTAAACAAAGTATCTTTCGGCAGGTTTTATTTCACATGCCCTATTATTTCTCGACATGTTTTATTTCACCTGCCTAACCACTTCTCGGCATGTTTTATTTCATACACCTAATTATTTCTTGGCATGTTTTATTTTACACGCCCAATTATCTTTTGACATGTTTTATTTCATACGCCCAATTCATGCGTCCTTATAGACATTGTTCATTAACCGTTTGAGGCGTGGACTAGCTGCATTACTCGACTATAAGATTAATTTATACAGTTCATTAGCCACGATGGACTAGAACTTATTACCTTGTCATTAATAAGAAGAATAAGAAATATGTGACTTCAAACATAATTCTCATAAATAAAAGGCATTGTAGTCTTATAAGCCTGTCAGCTATTTCCTTACAAATAAGCTAAGATATTAATAGAAGGATAATCTCAAATTCTCGGCATTCTATGCTCGAGGTATGATGGATCCATCCAACCTCTCTAATCTATAGGCCCCTTCATCAACAACTTCCTAAATCCTAACAAGATCTTCCTAATTCGCAACGAGCTTCCCTTGATTTGCTCGCATGCTAGGGGCTTTCATCTTTCGACAAACCAAATCTCCAGGTTGAAAAACTCTATGCTTCACTTTCTAATTGTAATACCTTATCACTCTATGCTAGTATGCCATGATCTTAGCTCTTGCAATATCCTGAATTTCATTGATTGTGTCTAAACTTGCTATTAATCCAACTTCATTAACCATAACATCAAAATTCTAATCCGTAGATTTGGAAAATCTAATTCAATCGGCATTACGACTTTCGTATTGTATGTTAACCTAAAGGACATTTCCCTAGTAGTAGTTCTGTAGGTGGTTCAATACCCCGGTAAAACATTCGGTAGTTCATCAGCCCATTTCCCCTTAACTTGATCTACTTTTCAACTTAGGCCATGTAATATGATCTTATTTATAGCTTCAACTTGTTCATTTTTCTAAGGGTGCACTACAGACATATAGTTGAGGCGAATGCCATTCTTCACACAAAAAGCCAAAACTTATTGTTGTCAAACTACAAGCCGTTATCCATAATTATCATGTAAGGAACTCCGAACCTTGATATGATGAAGTTAAAGATGAACACTTCCATTTTCTGCTCAGTGATCTACGACACTACCTTAGCCTCTACCCATTTAGTAAAGTAATCCATAGCAACAATGACGAATTGTCACTAGATGGTAGACTTCGAAAATGGTTCGAGAATAACTAGCCCCAACTAGGCAAAAGGCTAAGGGCTTATTAGACTACAAACTCAATTGCAAGCACACAACTCAGTGACTCGTGCTTCTAGCACTGGGGATAGTGCCAGACAACTTCCTTTGCATCTTCTCTTATAGTAGTCCAGTAATAATTAAGTTGAAGGTAGGGTTATGATATGTCATGTTTATACAATTTACCATCAATTAGTGTGTATTTAGTGGCTTGGTATGCCAATCTTCATGCTCTTTTCTTGTCATTAAGAAGAGTACCATCTCTTAGATAATCCATTAGGGGATCCATCCACGATTCTTCTCTCAAGTAAGGAGCCAACTTACAGCTCTGCGAGAGAGCTAATAAAATTTTCGTCTTTTTGTGGAAGAACCTCAACGAAAAGTTTATCGCTCAATTCAAGGAATGCCATTCTAGCCAACTTTAACAACTTATCAGCTGCAATATTCTTGTTTCTTAGAATTTTGTGGAAGGAGAAAAATTGGAATTCTTCTATGAATGTTCGTACCACCAATAGGTACTTACTCATTTCTTCTTCCCTTGCCGCATAACTTTTTGTCACCTGATTCACCACCAATTGGGAATCAAAGAACACTTCAAGTTTCTTGGCACCAATTTCTTTTGCCTATTTCAATTCAGTGATTAGAGCTTCATAATCTACTTCGTCGTTGCTACCCAGGAATCCGAATTTTAGAGTATAATGAACTTTGACATTATGAGAGCTATGAAGAACTAGGCCTGCACCACTTCCTTCTCACGTCAAAGAACCATCCACATAAAGGAACTAGATAGGTTTCTCGGCAAACTCTACACAATTTTCCTCACTAGTAAATTCGGCTACAAAATCTACTAATACTTGAGCCTTTAATGTTGTTATGGGTATATATTATACACAATTGGCACTTAGCTCTAGGGCATACTTCATCAACCTCCCCGAGGAATTAAACCATTGTAATGCTTGCCATAATGCTTGATTAATGAGAACAATGATTTAGTAAGCTTCAAAATAGGGCTTTAACTTTCTTATCAAGAGAACCACTGCTAACATGAACCTTTCAATCTTTGTATAATGAAGCTCTAACCCCTGTTAAACATGACTCATGTAATAAACAAGTCGATGCTCTTTACCGTCAATTCGAACTAATACTAAAGAAAGAGCTCGACAACTAACCAATAGGTACAAATATAAATTTTCTCTAGGAATGGGTATCAAAAGTATTAAGGGTGACACAAGAAATTTCTTAAGCTCATTGAAAGCTCATTTGTAGTCATCAATCTAATTGAATTCTTTTAGATACTTTAAAATTTTTAAGAATTCTATGCACCTATCCACACTTCTCAACACAAATCTATTGAAGGCAGTAATTCACCTAACGAGTTCCTATACTTCTTTAACCATACGAGGGGATTTCATATTCCTTATGACTTCAATCTTTCTCAAGTTAGCCTCAATACCATGCCGAGTAACCATGTAACCTAAAAATTTTCCTAATGTTGCGCCAAAGACTCATTTCTGTGGGTTAAGTTTCATGATGTATCTCCTCAATGTGGCAAACATCTCCTCCAAGTCAGTAAGATGCCGATCTCCCTTCACGCTCTTCATAATCATGTCATCAATATATAATTCAATGTTTTTGTGAATTTAGGGTTTAAACATCTTGGTAACAAGTTTCTGGTATGTTATGCTAACGTTCTTAAGCTCAAAGGGCATCACCATGTAACAATACATTCCAAAATTGGTAACGAAGACATGTGGACTTCATCTTCGTTGTTCATCTTGATCTAATTATAACCAGAGAAAGCATAAATAAAGGAAAGTAATGTGTGTCCAATGGTTACATCTACCATCTAATCAATTTTTGGTAATAGGAAACAATCCTTGGGATAGGCCTTGTTAAGATCCGTGAAGTCTATACACTTTCCTTACCGTTAGACTACTTGACTAGCACACAATTGGCTAGCTAAGTCGGATAAGGCTCTTCTCGAATGAATCTTGCCTTCAATAACTTCTAGAATTCTTCCTCTATTGCTGCTTGTCTCTCTGGTGCAAAATGCCTCTTCTTTTGTTAGACCACCTTTACATTTAGATCAATCTAGAGCTTGTGTATCATAACTTCTCTTGAGATACCTGACATGTCTGAAGGAGACCATGCAAACACATCAATGTTGGCTTGCAAGAAGTTGATCAAACTCTGCCAAGTATCTGCTAACAAAGGTTTCCCGATTCTCATTGTTTTCCCTAGGTCATCTCCTAAAGGAATTTCCTCAATATCACTCTCTGCATTCTTAATGCTAACTAACTTACCTTCTGGACAAGTTTCAACATAAAATACTTCTTCTTATCTCAAGGCCCTTAGGTACAAGGACCGTGCCAATTGTTGATCCCCTTTGCATACACCGACACCCGTAAGAGTAGAGAACTTAGCTTTAATATGTGTAGTTAAAGGGACAATGTCGAATAGATATTATCACAGCCATCCCATTATCACGTTATATGGAGACCAACATTTGATGACAAGAAAGTTCACTTTATCCTCTATAATATGCTCGTCATCACCAATCTTTATCCACAAAGAAATGACTCCAACTACTTAAATGGGTTGATTATTGAAGGCATAGAGATCGTACTTATAAGATCATAGCTGTACTGTAATCTTAGGCCTCATTTGGTCAAAGGCATACTATTACGAACCGTAACTAAGAACAGACAAGGCCAATCACAGAATGGGTCCGAGCTTGCAGAAAGGTCGAAAGGAGTTAATGGGGAAAGGTACGAATGGATGAAAGGAAAAGATGAAATCAATAAGCAAAACCCATGAATAACTCCAGATGATATGACACAGCAATGGAACTTTTGAGGACTTGCAGCACAATTCAATGTGATTACGAATTAGTCTAATGAGGTTACTCCTTGCTTAAGGGAAATGATAAGAGTGATACCGAGAGTAAACAACAATGTTTACGTAGGAAAAAAGACGCTCAAAAGCGTATTGAAGATTATCTTATCTATTACAGCTACAAGTGCAAGGGTATTTATACCCGTAAACTAGGGTAACTTACTTAAAAGGGAAAAGACAAAAAGGACATGTCCTAAGGAGAGACAATGTACATGTTATAAGGGGCAAAAATGAATATACAAGTAAAATAATTATTAGTACAATAGATTCTACATGTGATACTGTATACGTGGCAATACAGCATTGGCGAGGTCGTTAGGAGATGTAGAAAAAAAAATATGGATAGATGGGCTTATCTAAACAAGGATGGCTTAATCAATCAGGATTCTCTCTCTCGGCTTCTCGGCAAAGATGATGCTGAGTAATTGTACGGTTTAGTACCAGAGAGTACTCATCTACTCAACAAACCATAGAATAATAGGCTGTCATACGATATGGCATTAAAGATACTCAATCTCAACAAGGGTTAGTTGGAACATAAGGATTTAACGTACCAACCCCTCTAGTCCTCGGCCTTGGCTGCAAGTCAAGGGTCCCGTACCTTGACTCCCATCGTTCCCTCCGAGTTGTTTTAGATTTGTAATCAAATCCGAATGGTGTTCGTTCAGTCCTCCATCAAGGTGATATGGACTAAGGTCGACAATGTTGAAGGTGTCAGAAACCCCATAGTCTATAGGTAACTCTAACTTGTAAGCATTATCATTGATTTTCTAGAGGACTCTGAGAGGTCCTTTCGTTTTTATAGCTTATTCTTCCTTTTGTTTGGAAACCACTCCTTATTGAGGTATAACCATACCAAGTCTCCCGGTTGAAGTTGTTTAGCAGATCGACCCTTGATCTTTTCACGCATTCTCCTAGCAACTTGGTCGATGTGCTAAGTAACCTTATTGTAGATGTGCTGGAGAGATTGTACTTTGGCCGAGGCGTTAGAGTCCTCTTACGCGAGTGCTGGTACAAGGGCATGGTCAAGGGGTAACTCAGGATTGAATCCATAGACCACCTCGAAGGGAGTCCTCTTGATGGTGTCATGTACGATTAAGTTATAAGCAAATTCGACCACTGGCAGGCAAATGTCCCAATTAGCCATGTTCTTACCTAATGCAACTCGAAGTAGTGATCTTAAAGTATGATTAACCACCTCTATTTAGCCATTGGTTTGAGGGTGACATGAGGTACTAAAGAGCAATTTGGTTCCCAGCCAATACCATAGGATTCTCTAGAAATGGCTTAAGAACTTTGGGTCTTTATCAGAAAGGACACTTCTCAACACACCATGTATTTGCACAACCTCCTGTGAGGAAAGAGAAGCAATAACCAAAGCGTCGTTAGTTTTAGTATAAGGCATGAAGTGTGCCATCTTACTGAATCGATCCATGACAGCCATTAAAATCTTTTCCTCGAGCAATTCTCAGCAATCCAAGAACAAAGTTCATACTTAGCTCAATCTACGGTCTCCTTGGAACGGGTAGGGGCATTGCTTTCCCTTATTCGGCTCAGCACTTAGCTTTTTTGCATACAGCACAACCTTAGACCACTTGATGCACTTCCTTTCACTTTTTCAACCAAAAGAATCGACCATTTAATAGTTTACAGGTTCTCCATTCTCCAAGGTGACCGAAGAGTCCACCATAGTAGGCTTCTCTGAATAATAATTCTCGTAGGGAATAATTTAGTACGTACAGTTCCCCCCCCAGAACAAATAACCATCCTCTACATAATACTCATCCACTATCCTCCCATCAACACATTGTAAAATTATTGGTCTAAAGTGTAGATCCTCGGATTACTGTTCTTTGATATTTATAAAACTAAACAGTATAGTCTGCAGTTCTAACAAGAGCGCATGCTTCCTCGAAAGAGCATGTGCAACTATGTTGCTCTTTCCTTACTTATATTTGATCACAAAATTGAATCCCTCAAGGAATTTAACCCATCTCGCCTACTACTTAGACAGTTTGTCTGACTTCGAAGGTACCATAGTGAGTCATGATAAGTATATATGACAAATTCTCTCGGTAGTAGATGGTACTACCATACTTGCAATGCTGGGATTAGTGCCAAGAGTTCTTTTTCATATAGGAAGTGATTTAAATGGGGTCCTCGGAGCTTTTCACTGTAGAAGGCAATTAGTTGGCCTTCCAACATTATGATAGTACCTATTCCAATATTTGACGCATCGCACTTTAGCTCAAAAATTTTGTCGAAGTCAGGGAGCACTAACACCAGAGTGAAGGTCAACTTCTTCTTTACCTCAACGAAACTCCTCTCCTCCCTTTCTCCCCATTGAAAGTTAGTGTTTTTCTTCATTATTTCAATAAGTGGTGCAATAAGGGTACTGAAGTTCTTAATGAACCTTCGATAAAATGAAGCCAGTCCATGGAAACTTCTCACATCGACACAAGTAGCAAGGGTTGGCCATTCAACAATTGCTCAAAACTTCTCATCATCGACTCGCAAGCCTTCTCTATTGACTACATAACCCAAGAATACCACTTTATCCTAGTAAATACAAAATTTCTTTAGGTTGCCGAATAATCTTTCGGTACGAGAATATCTAAGATTGCTCTAATGTGTTCACAATGACTTTACATGTTAGCACTGTAGATTAAGATGTCGTCGAAATACACTATAACACACTCCCAATAAGGTGTCTCTGCAGATGGTTCATAAGCCTCATGAAAGTACTCGAGGCATTCAATAAGCCGAAGGGTATAACCATCCACTCGTAAAGTTCATATCAAGTTTTGAACGTACTCCACTCAGTTCATCCAGCATGTCTTCTAGCCTCAAGATCGAATACCTATATTTAATCGTAATTTTGTTCATGGCTCGACTGTCAATACACATCTGCTAGGTTATATCATTCTTCAACACTAAAGTGTAGGTACAGCATAAGGGTTGAGACTCTCTCTCACGTATCCTCTTTCCAACAACTGATTGACTTGACATTGAAACTCAAAAGCCTGCTCGGGATTCATGTGATAAGATGGCTTGTTCAACAGTACAGTGTCGGGTATTAAGTCAATGTAATGCTCTATGCCTCGGGTTGGAGGCAACCCTTTAGGTAATTGTTCTGGGAATAGGTTGATACATTCATCTAATAGTTCCTTCATCTCCTTGGGTAATTCATCCTGCCCCTTCATTTCCTGTAGTCATCTGACCAAAAGGAGAGTCAACTCATCGGCATTAATGGCTTCTCAGAGCTCAGCTCTACTCATCACCAAAGCCTTCTTCAATCTACGAGCAAGTTTAATTTGTAACTTGTAAACTTCTCTAGGCAACATCAGATTCAGCATGATCTTCCAATCATTTTTCTCAAGCATATAGGAATTCTTATAACCATCATGGATGACTCTCCTATCAAATAACTACGTTCTTCCAGCAACATATGAAAAGCATACATGGGTAGTATATCGTAGAGAATCTGGTCGGAGTAATTGCTGATAGTGAGCAGTAGTAATACTTGCCGAGTGACGTGTAATTCTCCCTTGTCACTTAACCATTGCAACTTGTAAGGCTTTAGATGTTCAATAGTCGGCAACCTCAGTTTTGAGACAAGGTTAGTTGACACCACATTGGTATAGCTCCCACTGTCCACAATGGGGGCACACGTCTATTCATTCACCTTGTAGGTGATATAAAATAAGCTCTCCCTCTACTCTTCCTCTCATGAGGGTTCCATACTCATAGTACGTTGAACAACCATGAGTAGCCAGTCAAGTCCCCAGCATATATGTCTTCATCCATCAACTCTTTCTCGGCATTCTCATTCTTGGTAGGAACCTCCTCTTACTCAGGTTCCTCATCCGTACTCTCTACATCTAACTTCAGGGTGTCTCCCTTAATGACCATTGTCCTTCAGTTCGGGCACTAAGCAACCATATGTCCAAACCCCTAGCACTTAAAGCATTTGATCTGGCTAGTCTTCTTGCCAGACCCTTGCCCCCTTCTCATACGTTCAAGTCGGTACTACATCTTCGGGCCGGCTTTTCTACTCAGCTCCGACATCTATCTTACTTCTCAGCTCAATACTCGATAGTGTCCATTGACTCAACTATCCTGGTCGGCTAATCAGTACTCTAGTTGCTACTCGACTTCATCTTTGCCTCTCTACCCACTAGGTAATCCTAACTTCTTCATCCATTGTGTCAAATCGTTGGAGTTCCATAAGGTCTCGGATGTCTCCTCTTAACCTAATAACAAATCTTGAGACTATTTGGGCTGGTGGTTCTTCCACCTTGCATCATATCATATGCATTTGGAATTCCTGAACATACTTATCAACAGTTCAACCTACTTATCTCAGCTCTTAAAACCATGTGAAAGTATCTTAAAGATATGTTTTCGATACGAATCTGTTTCTAAGCACCATCTTCATCTTAGGCTAAGTATTAATGTCTTCATCCCTCTCTCTTCTTCTCATGGCCTGAAAATTATTCCACCACATGATGGCATATCCAGAAAATTCAACATCAGCAATCTTCACTTTCTCGTAATCCCCATACTGGTAATAAGTAAACACATGCTTCACCTTCTCTTCCCAATCCAGATACTAGTCAACATTCCCAGATCTATTGAAACTTGGAATCCGAAGCTTCGCATGGTCGAATGCTCTAGGGACTCATACACGCTCCTCTTCAAAATACTCTTCTTCCTCCTCATCAAGCTCTCTCAGGTCTATCTTTGACATTACTCGTCCACCAACTCTTCCGCCTTGAAATGGTTAAGTTGGGTTCTAACTTCTAACAGGTTGAGCAGCTTATAAGTGTTTTGCGCGACCTTAGTGGGTTGGCAAGATAATGTATGAACAACTTGGGTCAGATCTACTAAGAGGTTAGATACCTCATCAAGTCTCTCGTTAGTGTTTCTAAAAGTTCCCTGAGACTGACGCCCATGGTGGATAACTCCATTATCATCACTGGTACCAACATTCATATTTAGGTCTCTGATTTTTCCTCACAGATTCAGAATTTAAACAAGCACTTCAGAAAGTGAACGACTAATAACACCATAGTCAAATGAACTCAATACTGACTCTATTTCTCATAGGCAAAACAAAGCATAATAGAAATCCAAGAAAAGTTAATTATAGTTCACACAAAACCTCTACTCTAATACCAAGATGTTACGAACCATAAGTAAGAATAAACAAGGGTGATCATTGAATGGGTCTGAGCTTGTAGAAAGCTCAAAAAGATTCAATGGGGAAAGGTACGAAAGGATGAAAGCAAAAAGATGAAATTAGTAAGCAAAACCTATAAATAGCTCTAGAGGATATGACGCATCAATAGAACTTCTAAAGACTCACGGCATAATTCGATGTGATACACGAATTGGTCTAATGAGATTACTCGCCATCTAACCTTACTTAAGGGAAATGACAAGAGTGATGCCAAGAGTAAACAACAGTGTTTACGTAGGGAAAAAGGTACTCAAAAGTGTATTGAAGATTATCTGATCTATTACAACTATAAATATAAAGATATTTATACTTGCAAGCTAAGACAACTTACCTAAAAGGGAAAAAACAAAAAAAGACATTTCCTAAGGGGGGACAATGTACATGTTATAAGGGGCGAAAATGAATATACAAGGAAAATAATCATTGGTGCTACAGATTTTATATGTGATACTACACACATAGCGATGTGACATTGGTAAGGTCATTACGAGATGCAGACAAAAAGTATAGACAAATGGGCTTGTTCGAGTAAGGATAGCTTAATCAATCCGGATTCTCTCTTTTAGCTTCTCAGCAAAGATGATGCCGAGTAATTGTACGATTCAGCACTGGAGAGTACTCATCTATTTGATAAACCACAGAATAATGGACTATCATATGGCACGGCATTAAAAGTGACTCGATAAAAAGATACTCAGTCTCGGCAGGGGTTGGTTGGAATATAAGGATTCAACATACCAACCCCTCTAGTCTTCGAGCTTAACTACGAGTTAAGGGTCCCATAGCTTGATTCCCATCACATGCTGAAAAATGATGTCGGCCAAACTTCTTATATCAACAAGAATCTTCTTAACTTCGAAGTTGGTGACTCTCGCATTGATGACGAGTGTATCGTCATGCAGCCTCTAGATGCCCTCAAAATCATCCTATTCAAAGATATTGTATTGTTGGTCCAAACCATTTTGCCTTAAATATTAAAAACGTAATTCTTGGTGTTAATTGAGTTTGAAGAACTCAACTAGCCTATAGTAGGTATGTTGACAATGGTGTTGGTCACTCCATTGGGTACTCTACTAGAATTCACACCCCTTGCATCTTTCATGATTGATGCTGGTCGTATGTCATTCTCTTGTTTTTCACATCTCCTTTGAGACCGTCTCTCAATACTCTCGACATCATGCACTAAGGACTTATGCAAGTGTCCATGTTGGATCACATTTTCAATTATCTTCTTAGGTTGAATGCACTCATCCGTATTGTGACCTTTGTCATAAAGGAAATTACTATATTTGTAGGAGTTTTTTCTTGAGGAATTCCCTCTCGTTCTTTTCGACCACTAGAAGACGCCTCTCTCTTTACGTACCTCCATCAAAATATCCAAAATTGGACAATTGACAATCATGTAGGATAAGTATGTTAGGATCCTTAATCTCTTCCTCTTGACATTTGAACTATAGTCATTGTCCATACCAAGACTATCATTCGTAATTTTTCACTTGTAATGTTAGTATTTTATTTTTAATTTCAGAAGTTTAGTTAATTAATATGCATAGTCAATCGATTCCTTTTATTTAAATTTATTAAGTATTCCATTTTGATCGCCTAGTTAAGAAAAAAATTGAAATAATTTAATACTTAGTTTCCTGTCTCTAAAAACAACTTGGTTTCACTAATTATTTCTACTATAATGTACAACTAGGTTTACTTATCAAAATGTTTTATATTAAAAAATTATTTTTTAAAAAAATTATACATATCAGACTTTTGGCATAGTCGCCGGGACTAGGTTAAACTAACATTAAATTCTCGATTCTATTTTTAGACTAGGTATTTTATTTTTCTTGTTTGGTTTTAATAGACAGTTATTAGATTTAGTTGTTTTAAATTACAGGATCTTTGCATTAGCACTCTCAACACGATACTTTAGTTTCATCATTTGCGTTAACTGCATAAAGTTTTCTTAGTTTAAAAAAAAAAAAAGAAAACCGTTTGCATTTGATTACACGTCAATTGGAGTTTTATTTATTCGCAGTAAGGTAGCGTGGAAATAAATTCCTTTTAGAATTTATCATTGTTTTGCAATTGTCAACCTTTAGCAGTTTTAGTTTAGGGTCATGCATTATACAGTTTCATCATTTGCATTAGGATAGATTTCATTGTTTTTTTTTTTTACATTTATTTTTGTATTATATCTCATTAGTTTTTCACCGTTCAGGATAGTAAATTTTCAATACTGGAGTGATTTGGACTCATCAAGATAGTGACGACGAAGGTCTATGGAGAAATTTGCAATGAGTAATATTTTATCTCCATCCATTTGTGTTTAGGTGGCTAGGCTTCAATTCGAATACGGGCCACTATTTGCAAAAATCACGTTAAGACACTGTGAGGCATTTTAATTCATCAATTTTTGAGATAGTTTGGCACTTAATCTGGAAGTTCTATTTATTTTTTTATTTAATTTTTTTTTTGTTTTTGTCATTGAAGGATTCCTCAAGTAAGTGGTCCTTAGAATTTACATATATGCCTGTGATTTTGTATTGTTAGTTCTTTTTGCTTAAATCTCGAACTGGTGAAATTTCATGGCATTATTAGCGGAACGGTGAGTTTAATTTAATATTTCCATGCCATGACTATATTTAGCATCGTTTCTTATTTTCATTACATTATGATTGCATTGCCTTTCATCTTAAGCTTATATCATCCAGTGAATTTCTTTGTTTTTTTTTTTTTTATTAGTATTGGTTTATATCAAATGGAATCACTAAGGCGCACTATCCATTGCCATTCAAGCGTATTGCTAGAATTAATTCTTGGAATCTCCATCGCGTGGTTTAATTTACAGCCACAATAACAATTAAAGAAACCTAAATCCATCACGTGCGAAGGATTGTTTTACGAAAAAATAATTAATTAAAAAGGGAAAGTTGGCATGCAGGGAGATAGATGACCAGATGTACGCTGAAATAGGAAAGAGAAATCTGGAGTGGATGCCTTTGTTTTCCTTTTCCAAGCCGCACGAAGAGAAGGAATACTCTGGTATTATGTACTCTTTTCATTCCGTAGCCGCGGGACTAGATATAGTTTTTATGGTAATTTCCGTAGCCGCAAGACAAAGGATGAAGATAAATTCTAGGGTTCTATCACAGATACACAAAAGATTCTAAAAAAATAAAAAATAAAAAAATAATAACTGGATTGAAAATCAGATTTGTAGAATTATAACTAAGTTTTCCAGTTTTTTTTTCTTTCAAGATTTATCATATTTTTTAATTCTTTTGTATAATTTTTATTTTTTCCATTAATTAAATTAGATTTAATGAGATTTTGATATTACTTAATGATATAATTCGAGTATGATTTTATTTTATGTTAGTATTTAATTAATTATGATTTTCATCATCATATTTTTATGATTCGTGATTTTATTACCTGGCCAATAATATTTTTATAAATAAAACTTAAAAGACTTAAAAGTAAATGAATAGTTGGTGTAAATTCGAACTAAAATTAATTTAATTATTGTCATAGACACATATACTTTAAATTAATTTTAGGATTCACTTGCTTAATACAATTGGTATTAAATTTTACACATATGCATGACTTTTAATATCAATTAGAATAGTAATATTTGTAAGAAAAATTTACTACATAACTGATAATCATAGATAAACCACTCAAAAGGAGCATTTTCACTATAATTAGGACAATATCAACTTAAAAGAGAAGTAAGTCTTTGTGAATCTGATTGTAAGCCAATTAATTAGTGTTAATATATCTTAAAAGCATATGTTAATTAATTAGATGATAGCATAATTAAAATCACATCTTATTAGTGAATTCTTTCCTTATATCATTAGTATTTTATTTTTAATTTCATAAGTTTAGTTAATTTGCATTTGTAGTCAATTAGTTCCTTTTATTTAAATTTATTAAGTATTCCATTCTAATCGCCTAGCTAAAAAAAGAGTTGAAATGATCTAATACTTAGCTTCCAATCCTAAAGGATGATCTAGTTTCACTAGTTATTTCTATTATCATGTACGACCATGTTCACTTGTTGGAGTATTTTTTAATTGAAAAATTACTTTTAAAAGAAATTATACACATCAGTATTGCTTAGTAAGCGATTTAATTCGTTTATGGCATGGCACGAATAAGGTCTCTGGGTAAAGCTTTCTAAATTGAGATTTTGCTAGGCTGGGTTTTATGTGAAAAGCCGATTTTAATATGATATAACTTATATAAGCTAAGCATATCAAGTAAACAACTTAATTTATAAAATTTGGGTTTTCAAGTGTATAAAATTACATTTTTAAACACATCACATGGTTTCTACTATGTTGGGTTTTAACAACTCTTTATTGCTACTAGGTTCTTAGACCTTATGTCCATATACCAGGATTGAAGTTGACTAATCAGATGGGTAGGCTAGGATAAGATATCAATACCTATGCATATTACATGCATGAACACTGTACGTATTTGTTATGTTTGCATTACTTGGTTAGAATAAAGAGTATTATGACTAAACTAATGCATTGATTATATATTTATGATATGGTTCTACTTATACTATTATTTATTATCCATACTTACTCAACTTACAATAGGCTAAGGGAATAACTTTTTCTTATCTCTAAGTTAGGATAGAAGTTAGACAGGACGTCACTCCTTTGAAGCAAGAAGAATCAACATGAGATTGTCTTAAAAGGAAAATGGCTATAGACTTAAATTCGAGTTCTAAGAAAGAGTTCACCAAAAAGATTATCAAGTTATATTGAAAAGACCTCAACATGAGATTATAAATGTGGTGTATAGACTTTCTAATGGATTTATATTTTGTATAAGATTATATAGCTGTCATACTCTAGGTTTAGTTCACACATTTAAAGTTTTCAGCTATAACATTGTTATATGAATAAGTAGGGATTTGAAATCAAGTGTTTTATGAGCATTAAATAATAAGTTAAATACAGGTTTTACCTTATCATTAACTTATATTTGGCATAATGAACCATCGTCAAGCACAAAAAATCAAGGAAAAAGATTTAAGCAAACACTTGGAAGGTGGGGCATTATAATCTAATTCTACCTTTGATGGGTGGAATTGATTTCATTGTACTCTCACCAATAGAAATTTACCCCTAAAATAGGTATTTTATATATAAAATATACTTGTTTCATCTACAAATTAAAGGCATTTTTACAAATACCATTACAATACATGAATGGAATTAATGACTTGGTAAGCATTTCTAAAAATAGGAATGGATTATTATCTCATTTATAATTTTATTTCATTTTAATCTCTTCTATTCTAAACCAACCACTCACATATACCAAATGTGATATAAAAATATTAAAAGTTAGTAAAATAATTCATGTTAGTAAAATATGTGAAGATAAGTAACTTACTTTATACATTCATAACAATAAAGTCAACTTACTCAATAGCATCATTTGAAACTTTGTAGTATTTTTTTTTTTTAATGATAAAGGGACACATCCGTATTATAACCAGCTACCTCCAAGCACATGAACCACACTAAGGACCCAAACATTAGTAAGAATGGCTTATGTTGTCTAGGTAACCTCAAGAAGTGTCCATAGTAGGATTTGAACCCAATACCTTATGCAAGTTGTCATAAATATAACTTAAGCCTTAAACCATTAGGCCAACCTATTGAGGGTACAAATTTGTAGTTATTTGTCATATCTCGGCATAGCATAAGATGTATCATCATACAAGAATATCAGTTTATATTCAAAAAAAGTTTTATTTATAACAAAAAAGTACTACGACGGAGTTCAACTTTACACTTGTTTATACAAGAGAGTACATCCATCAAACTTAACCAAACCTAAAACACAATATATATATATATATATATATATATTATTTCATATATACAAATCCTTCATGGAACTAATATCAAAATACAGCAAGACTTCTTCAAAAGTGGCTGGCTCAGTCCTACAAGCTTAATAAAAACTTTTTCCCTCGATAATATTGATGTCTAGTCAATTCTCTTCATAACTTGAGGATACATAAGTATCCCCCTCGGCTCTTTGTGAGCTAAGTAAGAGTGAATAAAATAAGCATAGAACAAGCATAATACACATTCACAAGGATCAATACTATAGAACATTCAATTTCATAACCTAAATTATCAAGACAAATTGTCCATGTAGGAAATTCGTATCATGCTCATACACATGACATGCATCAATAATGATATCTTATACTTTTCCAATTCCTCATTCAGTTAGTCAACATACTTGAGCATCTAGAGACAATGTTCAAGAACCTAGGGTAACAAGAAGTTACCTAAGAGTCAAACCCCCAACTCAAAAAAAACAAAAACTACCCATTATGGTTTGAAAATCCAATACATTGCCGGCCTAGCTAATACCACACATTGTAGTCGTAATAAGTTGAGCAATGCAGTACTATATGCTCAAAACCTAGCTTGGCAGTATTCAATTTTTAGAAACTTGACCCAGATGTCCTTTTATCATGCTATGAATATGGTATACAATACAATAACCCAATATCAAGTACAAATCTCAAGCTCTGCATCATAAACAATTCTACTATCTCAACTTTAGCTTTGTTTCATAACTTTATAATATATTCCTGCACATAAGGTTCACTTAAGTGAACACGCTAAAGGACAATTCAGTTTCCAAGTTTTCCAAACAGAAATACGCATCGACAAATCATTCATACATGAGGAAACATTTCACTCAGTTAACTTACATTTAATAGAATCATGTATCTAATCTATCTAACACATTATTACAATTTACGATACGACTAATTCCAAACCAAGTAAACATAGGTCTACTTGAATGAAAATAAAAATATCTACTTGCCAAGGTTTAACAGTAATGTAAAATCCTAAACGTCCTAATGTAATCGTTCCTCACCTATCATACCCAAGAAAGGATACACAAACCCCAAATCAACTACAAGTCAATACTAAACTCTTATAAGCTTTTACTATTACGTTTCCAAGCTTATTGTAATCATATTTTATTCATTTCTTATTTGATTTTAATAAACTTTATATCATCACAATCGTCATTTTGAGTACTATGAAAATATCTTATGAATCAAAACTAATCAATATTGTCAAAAGTTCAAAAATAACCCTTTCTTATTATCTATTTGGCCATGCGTTATTGCAACTTTGTAATCGTAAAAATTATACTTTTCAACCATGCTCAATATCAATTACATGTCATAACTACCGATCTTACATTATCTATCAATCACTTTAATAATATTGCTCACTATTTCGCATATTAAGCTAATATAAAAGTTTATACAAGGAAAATAAATAATATACGAGCCCAATTAATTATACAAAAAATACTATAAACTCAAAAAAATATACACTTTAGATATTGACCATCATTTGTACTAAACTAACTTATCGTCTATATTTCTAAAAATAGCATTTTAGCTCAAACTTAGTGAAAATTAAGAAAATAAGTGAATTTAATTGCAAAATAAAAATCAAGTGTTCAAATATCATCATAAACTTCTAGAAATCAAAATACGTAGGACTTATACTTTGATTTTTTCAAAAACTAATTAATTCAACAAAACAACAAAATTGTCAATTTTATCCAATATAATTATAATAAATAGTAAACTTGCTTATTTTCAAAAATTATTATTAATGTAATTAAATACATATATTAAGTATATTATCTACGAAATTTCATCTTGAAAGGACATTCTTTAATATTTTTAAAATTTAATTTAATTTTCATCCAAATAGAGCATTTTCTTAAAAACCCTATATTTCTAATAACTATTTAACTAAAATAAAATTACTACATTAATATACACATAAAATAACCCTAAAAAACCAAATTTCATACTTAAATAAGAATTTTTGATATTTTTAGAAATTTTAGAAAGTTTTGGCAAAAAATTTGGTTCACTAAACCAGCTGCCTCTAGCCACCATCCATCCATCTAACCTTGTTTGAAAAAGCTTGCCATGTCATCCTCTATTTAACCCTAAAAGGTCACCACAACAGGACATCAACAACCTATTTAACCAGCCTAAACTAAAATCGTGCTCTATTTTTGTTCTGATTTTCTTTTTTCTGATTTTTTTCTAAATTTTTCCTATCCGAATTTGGTTCACTAAAAGGTCTAATATTTGATGTTAAGGGTCTATTTATAATTTTGAAGTTGGTTGGATTGATAAGTCATCACATTAAGTGTCAATGTCCTAAATTATGTGTCATTTTTCTTGTTAATTCAAGATGCTAGGTGTCAATTTCCTATATTTTAGCTTTTGACTCATTATTTCTAATTAATTCTAAGCTACCACATCATTCAATGACTAGTCCATTCATTTTTTATTAATTTTCTATTATTTTATGCTATTTACATTTTTTTATAATTTATTATAATATATTTGTATTTAACACATATAATGCATATTCTATGTTAATACATGTATATTACATATAATTTAACTTCATTTATTATTTTTTAAAGTTAATTAACTTATCTCTAATATGTTGCTATATTTTAA
The DNA here is from genome assembly GCA_024138005.1 of Lumnitzera racemosa. Taxonomy (NCBI): domain Eukaryota; kingdom Viridiplantae; phylum Streptophyta; class Magnoliopsida; order Myrtales; family Combretaceae; genus Lumnitzera; species Lumnitzera racemosa. The sequence continues at coordinate 37,361,923 of JAMXBC010000012.1, read as the reverse complement.
AACTTAAAATTTACATTTTCAATAATTATAGGTTTTACCTATAAATTAATGTTTTTATCGAATTAATCCTTTTATATAGCTTATTTTAAAAAATTGACTTTATTAGGAAACTTCATCTAACTTTTCTAACATTACTGTGAAGTTTAGACTAAAATGAATAACATAGTCTAACACCTTAAATTTAGAGGTTCAGATCCTAGAGTTATCGTATAAACTTAAAACCCTAGGATATTAGATTATTCTTTAAGTTTTTAAAATTCATTCAAACTTTGTAAATTTACATAAAAGGTGGTAGATTTATGTAAGAGGTGCCAATTGTTTTATTTCATATAATTAACACATAATAAAATGTAAAAGGGTGGAAAATTAAGAAAAGAGAATTAAAAAAAGTCAAGAAAATAAAAATAAAAATAAATTGTGATCTTAGTATCATTTTCATAAAAATTCAAGAACTCAACTATTTCTTATAATGGTTGAAAAAAACTTCCCGCACAAAATTACTTTGATGTCATGGATTAGCGTATGTTTACAAATATACTTTTTTTTAAGCTAATTATTAAATATGCTACAACTTAAAAAGGAAAAAATCAAATCTTATCGATCCTGTTATAGATTAGTGTTAATACCACTAGGCCATAACAGTCTTACTTACAATAACACTATGATGTTCAACTGTAATGTTTAACTTTTATGTCATATAAAAGCATCAAAATTAAGTAAAATACCTAGAGTTCATAAAATATGTAAATAAAAGTAACCTACAATAACATTCATCATAATGATTTGTTAGGAATATGAATATGGTTTGACAAATGAATTGGACTTAGAGGCACGATTAGTTTCACTTTCTTTAGAGAATTTACGCCTCTCATAGAAAGTTTGCTATGAGAGTTTAAGTGCAAAATTCCCCTAAGATACAATTAGTCTTAACGTGTAAGTAGCTAAAATTCATACACCAATCCATACATGGAATATAGATAAGAAGAGTTTGTTTTTGTCCTATTTGACAAAGAAGGATTTCTAGAAAATTAAATGAAAAATCATGCAAAAAAAGAAAAAGAAAAATAAAGTTGCAAACAGACATTTATAATGTACATTTTGAAGGTACATAACATTTCACTAAGAGCTACATTAATTCTGTGATCAAATTATATTCATTAGATTGGATAAAAATCAATTATAGATTGATCTAAACCTCATATCACAACTTGGTATGACTTTTTTTATTGTAACTCATGAAAATTTGATCAAATGTTATGACTATTTCAAATAGCATGATTATCAACATTACTAGTGCAAAAACCATAGGTAAGGTTCTCTACTGTAATTTGTAGCAATGAACCTCTCATGCTTAATTTTTTCTTCACTGTTGCAAATCGTGCCTACGTTTATAGTCATTAGCTTTAAACCTCTCATGAATTTATTTTCTTAACTCCATGCTCATAAAAGGAAGGTTCACAACCATGAACCTTAGCCATGATCCTCATAAAAATGTTTAAATTCTCCTTTTAAATATTGTAATTAATACAAGTAACATCTAAGTCAATTATTTAGCATTCTAAACTCATATTTCAAACTTCAAATACATAATTAGCAATCTATTTCTACATCCCCCCACTAGATTATCGATTATCTAACATTATGTAAATATAAACTCTTCGTTAATTATGCATAAAGAACAGTATCATTAGAATTGAAGTATTCTTTAGTGTAAATTATCAAAGTTGCACTCGGGTGATAAGCAAACTTGTAACCTTAAACTTTCACGCTATAGGTTGCAATTACAGAATTCACACATACAATCATTTCACATTCAATTAGGGGATTTTCATCATAGCATAATTATAACTATGTACTCATCTCAGTTTCATTAAACATGCATAAAAGTAAATTTCTTTAAACTTTTACTAAGAGAGATACTACTATCATGTTCAATTAGGTAGACTCTATCAAACTAATTGATTTAGATTTTAAAATCTATCCATTAAGAGATATTTATTTATATCATATCCCATCCTTTTTTTACTAATAGTACTTATTGTACATGCAATTAGTAATAACTTGTTTCTACCCTTTGAGCCTTAAAACTAGTGATACATTAGAGTAAGGTAGAGTTCCCATCATCTCTAACTATAGAAGTTTGAGATCTATCTTAGCAAATGTACTTTTTAGCAAATCTCTAGACATTCCCTTTATTAATGGATTTGCCAACTTATTATTAGTCTTAACAGAAGTAATAATTATAACTCCATTACTTATTAATTCTCTTATATACTTATGTCTTAGCCCTATATGTCTATACTTCCCATTGTAAATTTTATTATAGGCTTGAGACATTGTAGCTTCACTATCACAAAGTATAGATATGGCTAAAATATGTTTTGGCTAGATTTCTATTTCAATCAATAAGTTTCTCAACCATTCTACTTTATTACTGGTAGTTGTAAGTGCTATAAACTCAACCTCCATAATTGAGTGAGTTATACATGTTTGTTTCTTAGATGCTTAACTTAGTAAACCACTACCTAAAGGTGAATATCCATCCAAAAGTTTAGTTTCTATCACTAGTACTTATTATCCAACTTATATTCGAGTATCCTTCTAGTACAGCAAGAAAGTCACTATAGAATAATCCATAATTGATTGTTTCCTTTAAGTAACCAAATACTCTAGAGATTTCTTTCCCTTGCTCGGTACTAGGATTGCTAGTACATCTTGACAATTTGTACACAGCATATGTAATATTAAGTCAAGTATAGTGTAAGGCATACATTAGACTCCTTATGACACTAGCATACTCTAATTATGCTACCAGTCTTCCTATATTCTTTTCCAACTTCATATGAGAATCATAAGGAGTAGTGCTTTCATTCTTTACTAAGTATTTAAACTTTTCAAGAATCTTTCCTATGTAGTATGATTGACTCAACACAATGCCTCTACTATTCGTCGTCACTTTAATCCCTAATGTTGTATATGTCTCATTCAAATCCTTCATCTTCGATCTAAAGGCAAGATATTTCTTGGTTTCATTAAAGCTAATCATATTTGTTCTAAATAATAATAAATTATCAACATATAAATAAACTATAACACCATATTCATTAGTAAATTTTGAATAAATGCACATGTCAGCACTATTTTGTTTGAAACCATTAGTCAAGATTATAACATCAAATTTCTCATGCCATTTTTTTGGGGATTATTTGAGTCCTTATGAGGATTTTACTAATATGCAAACATTCTTCTCATTTCCTGGTAGCATAAAGCCATCTGGTTATTCCATGAACACTTCCTCATCAAGATCACCATTTAGGAAGGTTGTTTAATATCCATTTGATGCACATGAAGCTTGAAAATAGATGCAATAGCTATCAATACTCTTATTGAAGTCATCCATTTAGCAAAAGCATAAGTATCAAAATAATCTATCCCTTCTCGTTACTTAAATCCTTTAGCCACCAACCTTGCTTTCAAGGTCTATAAAGAATAATCTGAATTGTATTTCCTCCTAAACACCCAATTATAGACAATTGTCTTAGATATTTAAGGTAAGTCAACTCAAATTCATGTGTTATTAGATAATAAGGATTTCATTTCATCATTTATTGTCTCTTTCCAAAATACTACATCTCTTGAAGCCATAGCTTCCTCATAAGTTTTAGAATCACTTTCCACATCAAATATTTTGGGGATTTTACTTACTATTGAATCTCTATTTCCCTCCACCAAGAAGCTAAGCACTTATGAATCTATGAATTATAGATCTAGATCCTTTCTCTTCCTTGCCCTTTTACTTTTTCGAGGTTCAGTAACAAATTCTTCATTTGTTTCTTTATGAAAAACTACATTAGGAACTCAAGAGGGGGGAGGTGGGGATGAATTGAGCTTAATGCCTAAATTTTTCTTAAGCAACAATTCCTTAATCAAATTAGTTAAGTGGATGCAATAAGGAAACAATTAAGAAACAAATAAAGTTCAAAATTTTAACATGAAGTTCCGACTACCTCCTACTCTCCATGATCACCCAATGCCTCAACGGAGGTCTTCACATACAATTTTATTTATCACAATTACAGTGGCTTTAGAGCCTATACTTGATCTCTATTACAAATGATTTCACTATCACAACAACTCTCAATCCCTAATATAGTTCACTCTCTTAAGTGAAATGCAAATTTTTATCTTTGCACTATATAAGGCTTACAAAAGGTTGCAAATAATAAGCACAAAACAATTAGAATGAAGTATAAGTTGATAAGACGAATAATTGCAGGTTTTTTGTCTCTATTAATTGTACTTCAAATGCCCACAAACATGCATTTATATCTTTTAACAAAAATCCAACTATTGGCCCTATTAATCATGCATTTAATGCACTATAACGGCTAATTTTATGGTAGACCAATCAAACAATTCAAGGAGGACCAGCTACACAATTCATTCAAATGGGGTCACTAGTCAAATAGTCTTTAGGCAACCAATCATACAATGCAACACACCTTATTGACTTACAATAACCAATCGAATAGTCTAAGGATAACCAGTTGCACAATGCAGCACCTGCTATTGATCACAAAATACCTGATGCAACTAACCAGATCGTCTAAAGACAACCAGCCAATTGATTTATACCAGAACACCAAATTAACACAATTTTCACGCATCTAACAACTCTAACTTATTTCACTTCTTTAAAATTCTTCGATATAAACTCAATGAATCATTTGTTATAGAAAATACTATGTCATGTTAAGTGCAATTTCATTGAGATAACCGAACTTTAACCAATTTAATTATGTTTTTATGAAGCATAAGTTGCATGGTTTTGTTCTCATCAAAGTCACATAGGAGCCTACTAGTTCAACAATCTTCCCCCTTTTGATGAGGATAAAACTTTGCAAACACATACTCCCCCTAAATATGATACTCCCTTAATTTTGCATTCCCCATTTAATACAATACTTGATGCGAAGGACATTGTTCAAATCATCATATTTAGCCAACTTAAGAAGCTTTAACTATACTTCAATGTAATTCTATAACATCTATTTTAATTCAAAGTTATACACAAAAGTGATTTACAAAAGATTTTACCAAATACTATTAATTTTGACTTAGCAAATTTTAGGTGCTTGACCTAACTTAACTTAACTAGTTTCAAATACTATAGGCCAATTTCAAACACTTAACCAATTTTAGAAGCTTAAACTGCCAATTTGACCATTTGTCAACAGTTTGAACCAATTTCAACCAACTTAAACTAATTTCATCCAATTTGAACCAAGTTCAACTAGTTTAAGAAATTAGCAACCAATTTTAATAACTTAAACTATTGCAAATGCATCTAGGAGACTTAAACTCTTCTCTTCCTTTGGCTTCGTCAAAAAGGTGAGATTCTAGGTGGTGACAGGATGAGAGAAACAAGTCAAAAAGTCGACATAACCTTCACTTAAGCCTTAAGGTTGCCACCTATAACAAAAAGAACATAACAACAAGCAAGAGCCAAGGTAATCACTAGAAAGTAACCGCAACACAACTTCAAATAATCGTATCACGTGGAAACTGCCTAACCACATAACATAAAGATTATAAAAGTCAACATAGTTACATAAAGTTAGAGAAATATCAGGAACATATGATCAAAAGACTACTTAAAGACTTAAAAACATGGCAAAAGAGGCCTTAAGGCCAAGTTTACATACAACTAAGTAAGTGCTGGAATAAGTAAATGAGAGACTATACATAAAATCATAAGTAAAGACTCTATGAGCTAAGCATCTAGTAGTGGAGAAGAAGCACTAGAAGGACTAGGAGAAAGAGGTAGAGGCTGGCCATATGGTCCAGCAGTAGGTAGAGGAAAAGGATAAGCAAGTTGGAAATGCTAGAATAAGGGATAAAAAATGTGATCTTGGTGATGAGAGAGGCACTATTCTAATCGATAAATGCCATTATCAATGTGATGATGTAGATGGTTCTCCATTTGTTCCAAAAGATTAGGTAGAGGATTTTCTTAAGGAATTACTTATCCACATACCTTATCATCTTGAACATTTTTCGGCATCCATATTTACACCTTCCTCAAAATTTTGTGCCCCTTTGACATCAACATTAACATCGTCCCCTTCTTCATCTCTTGTATCTTCTTCATTTAGTGTTTGTGGTCTAGCTCCAATAGGGGAGAAAAGGGTCATCAATGTATCCATCCTTGGTTATTGACAAATTTCCATGCTCCTTTACTCACATGATGCATAGTGATTGGCTTAAGTTGAGGATTAATACAAGGGTATGGAAAGATCACATTCTTGGTCAATAAAATGTAGGTTATTAGCCGCCTACAATGGAGAAGGCTTATTTAGGCTTATTTACTACCATTTTGAAGCACTAGAAAATCATATAAGCATAGTCGATACAGATGTTGTTATGAATATGTTCAAGAGTTTAGAGATCACCTTTGGTAACATATTTATGTTTGCTACAACAAGGAGCATAGTCGTGACATATGAGCAAGTGTAGGATTCTATACTGAAAAGGTAAGCATATAGCCTAAAGATTTTTCTATAAGCTTTAGTTATGATTTCTAATACTTCTTTTGCCAAAAACATCCTCATAAAAGCCAACCCCAAAATTATCAATTCCTTCCAAATTTGTAGATCCTCTTCTATCTACTCCTATTACATTGTAAATGTTAGCTCTAATGATTTCAATTTCTTGACCATATAGATAGCCATATACCTAAGGACAAGGACAATCACTAGTTTACATGCCAATTGTTTACTTCCCTTTACAATCATAATCATCGGATGAATTGTAATAAAAGTACTGAACAACCTCCTCATTAACAGCATTTAGAATTTCCAATGTATCTAAGATCCTATTGTTAACTACACCTTCCATTTCAAGTATCCCCAAAGCATTAAGAACATCTTCATTAAAATGACTCCCATAGTCTACTTTCAACAATAAAAAATGTTCATACCTATAAGCATGTCAAAGTGTAGGGAATAGATGAACATCAAGCTTGACATTTGGATTACGTCCCCCTACCCCTTCCATAACCTCCTTATCATTTGCCTCCTATTTCCACCATTTAGATTTAGGGTTTAGAAGTTAAGGTTTTAGAGAAAGGGTTAAAGATTTTTTAGTGATGAAGGAAGTGAAGGAGAGAAGGAAAAGAGGATGAAGGGGTGATGAGTGATGATGAGCGAATAGAGTAGTGAGTAAAGAGGGGAGATCGGTCAAAGGGTAAAAATAGAGTCGTACAATTGGTGTAAAGGAGGAAAAGCGAAAATAAGAAAGTTGGACCCCCTTTTGTTCTATTTATATTACAACCATTCAAATGGTAGAGGAGTTGTCCAAATGGTTTCAATAGATCTCCTAAAATCAAGAATGTCTATTAAGATCGTTTAGATGGTTAAAGTCAAATCATCTGGATGGTCCAAGTGGGCATTATGGGATCGAAAGGCCTAACAAAACCATGGGCATAATATATTTCTACCATCCAACTGGTTACTTACAAGAAATAAGGTTTTGGGGAAGGAATGACTTAGCTCACGAATTTTGTCCAATTTTGAAGATTATCATTCAACCGAGTTTTTGTGACTATGAAAAAAATTTAAAAAACTTTTAACATGTTAGATATGTAAATTTTAGTGTAGACCCATCTTGGCATTTCTAATTTTAGCTACAGTAGTTTTAAAGTAGTTAATAAGCTAAAAAATGCATAAATTCACATAGGGACCATTTTGATCAATTCATCATAATTTGTAGACTAAATCAAGCATGTAAGGATATATGTACCACTTAGAAATCATTAAATGAAAAAAATGCTCCTATAAGAACAAGAAAAATGATGAAGTTTGCACACAACATATCAAATAAAGAAATTCATGTAAGAAGCTTACTTAACCATGTTTCTAAGATCAAAAATAGTTTTGTAAACCATAAGATAAAAGAGAACATCATTATAAAAAATCATTATCTAAGTTCATGTGTCTTAGCACTCATCTTGCATGATCATGCTTAACTCTCTTCTCAAAGTGCAAAAACGATCCTCATCAAGGGTTTTGTAAAAATATTAGCTATTTGGCTACTTATATCCTCAAATTCTAAGCATACATCATTGTTTTGAACATGATCTCTAATGAGTGATGCCTAATCTCAATGTGCTTAGTCCTAGCGTTAGATTGGATTTTTTATGAGGTTAATGGCACTTATGTTATCACAATGATTGGGATTTTAGAGAAGTTAAGGCCATAATTATGTAAGGTTTGCTTCATCTAAAGGATTTGAGTACAACAACTACCAACAACCACATATTCAGCCTCAATGATTGAGAGTATTATAGATTTTTGTTTCTTGGAGTGCCAAGATACTAGGGAATTTCCTTAAAAGTGACATGTATAGCTTGTGCTTTTATGATTAACTTTACATTCAATAAAGTCAATATCAAAGTATCCCACAAGATTAAAAGAAGTATACTTAGGATACCACAAGCCGATTTCAATAATGCCTGCTAAATACTTGAAGATGCGTATTACCGCACTTAAGTAAGATTCTTTCAAGAAAGATTGAAGTCATGCACATAAGCATACATCAAATATAATATCCAATTTAAATGTGGTTAAATATAATAGGGTCCCTATTATGCCTTTATATAGCCTTTCACATATTAATTTGCCATGTTTATCTTTATCTAGTTTTAGTGTTGTGTTCATAAGAGTAAGCCTAACGTTACAATTATCCATTTGAAATAATTTGAATTCTTTATAATTCGCATATGCTAAAAGCACTCTAATGGCTTCTCACCTAAAAACCAGGGCAAAGGTTATCACGAACCAATAGTACCGTTGTTGTGGTAGGTCGTCGTGTACCATACAAAGGTCTACTATTAACCCCCTTACTAATCGCAGGCCTTTCATACGATATACAAGGCTCTTTCCACTATACGTTACCACCAAGCTAATAGATAAGTAATATAAAGTAATTTAACTAAGATTACTTCTATGGTATAAATTAACTAATTGTGTGGACTCGTAAGACCCACACCAAAAGAATATTACAAACAAATGTAGTTCATAAGGGAACTATATTAGAAATTTTAATCTATATTATAAACAAAAATATAAAAGTAACTAGTTATCTACAAATCTATTACAAAATATACTCTTCGCTCCCTAATTGCTCCAACCCGTCCCTATACAAGACTTACCGTAGGCATGCTTCGACCTAAATTAGCGAAGAGATTTTCCTGTAACAAAGGAAATATATTGGGGTGTAAGCTTAAGCTTAGTGAGATAAATACCCTCGTCAATGCCACATGGCATAAATTTATTAGATGCACAATTATATGAAAGCATGAACAATCAGTATGCTAAACAACGCATGCAGTGGCCTAGGAATTGCATATAACTTAGAATTATGCCCTCTATAGTCGGGGTTTGGAGATAATTAACTGACCCAAACCAAAATCTAGGTTCTAGACCTTAGGTTTTATTTCATTTGCACTATTGTGCTTAAGCCAAAACAAAACTATATATATATATATGTGTGTGTGTGTGTGTGTATGTATGTATGTATATTTTCTTTACTGAATAACAAATCATATGTTTAAAATCCCAAGTCTAGCAGTGTGGTAGCTTCTGCAATCCACAAATACACTCCCTAAGTAGAAGCCATAGGACACGGCCCCTCGCTGACGGTTGGCGTCTCCCAGCGCCTAGTAAGCCAATCAACTTAGGACAGAGACTCAATAAAATGATGATATAGCAAGTGCCTAATCCTACAGGAGACTCTTTCTCCTGTGAGCCCCTTCCCATCTTTTACGTGAAGCGGCAGTCAGTGTTATCCGAATGCAATTATGGGGAATGCATGATCCATTTAATTTCTTAATTGTATAAGTAGTTAACCCAGTTTTCAAGGTGATCAAACAATTTCTTTTCATATAATCGCACGTATAATTTATCACAATAGTTCCTATTATTACATAATTAACAAGCCATAGCATTCAGTTCACAAATTCATACACATGCATTTCCCATATCCTACAAGCATCCAAATTTATATAAATAAGTTTAGGTACATCTATTTCATAAGCAAAATCAAGTAAAGAATCATCGAGAATTTACTCACTCTACCAAGTGGTTAGTCAAAGTAGTCTGGGGGTAAGTCGTCTACATATGCGATGTCCCCTGGTCATCAAAATCATAATACTAAAAGGGATTGAAATAAAATTTAGGAAACTAAGCTAAAACCCCTTAAGTTATATTGACTAGTTTTCATATCTTTTCCCAGTTTTAGTTAAAAGTTCAATCACCTATAACTTTTTCATTTTAAATCCAATTTTTGTGATCTTATAGTCAATCTTCATCGTCTTTTAGTGTACTTTAATGTGGTGAGGTTATATTTTCAAAATGAGGTTTACAAATCTGTCCATAGGTCAGAACAATAGCAGTCATCATGATTTAGAGTGCTTTTAGGCTTTATTTGATTAATGGGCTTTTTGGTAATTTAGGAAATCCTTTGCGCTTAGTCTTAAGATTTTCTTCTAAGCTCAAAATATTCCTTAAGGTCATATTTGCAACTTTGATTTATACTCCTAAGGCTATCAACCTCTTCTTGGGCTCTTAAGTGGGCTTAAGTTGTCAAATGGACTTGTTTTTTATCCAACTAAAATTTAACCACTTTGTTGGACTTAGGGAGTGTCTTGTGGGTTTCTTAAAAGTCTTAAAACAACTCTTATTGATATGTCAAGGTGATGGTAAAAAAATTAAGGGTGGTCCAACTTGGTGTATGAGGCCCATTTTGGAAGTTTTAAGCTCAGTTTTGAGTTTTAAGCTTTAATATACTTATCATACGTACCTTGGTTGGTCTTTTTACTTTGTTTAATTACTTTTATCATATTTTTAAGTGTCTTTTAAGGATGTTCTAGATCTGGTCAGTTTGAATATGAAGGTTTCCAACTTGTTTCATCATTTTCTTAAGTTTAGGTGGTAGATCATGAACCTAGGTTACTTGTATTAAAATCTTATCTTCACTTCTTTTCCATGAGAGGATTATTTGACTCATACTTTTCATGAAAATAGTAGATCTCATACTTATTACAATTTCCACATCATAGCTCATCTCTTACAAAGTTAGTTCCTCATGAAACTTTATGTGATGAATTTTTCCTTAACCCAAGTCTAGATTTGAGTATGTTCAACTAAATAGAAATGAAATCAACATCCAAATAACCCTTGAATCCTCATGCCCAGCATGATCCTCTTTCATTTAAGTTCTTGTTTCAAGATTTTCTCATCTTAAAATCTTCCATTCAAAGTGTTAAACAAATATCTCTACAAAACACTAACTTTACATGCTCATTTTACAACTTCATGTAAGGGTTTCATGAGTTTGTTTCTTAGGTTGGCCTTTGATGTTATAACCACTTATGATCATACTCATATCTTCGAGAAATCATAATCTTCTAGCATGAATACTAACCTACTAACACAAAGACACACTTACTGGTCTATAAAGCAAACGTTTGGTCATTGTGCATAAAGGTTCCACTTATGCTCTTTATCTTACTCCCTCCTCTTGCACCTTTCTGAAACCTGAGTTGTTGGATCCTTTGAAGTAAAGTTTGTGGAATGTTCTAAGGGTCCTAAAGAAGCTTAAATGTAGGAAGAGAAGGACATAAGAAAAAAAATCGAATGTGCCGTGAGTGTAAGTGTACTTGAAAGTAGTAGCAAAGTGAAGGATTTGTGGGGTATGGTTGTTTCTACTTTTGTGTTGGTTTTCAAGCGAGAGAAAAAGGAAAGAAAAATGAAATTGAAAATGAGAGGAATGCAAGAAAAAGTGGCTGGTTGGGGAATGGGGTGATGGTGTATTTAAGAAGCTTGAAATTATTGTCTTATGATTTACATAAAAGTCAACAATTGCAACTATTAATGATATAAGCGTTAAGGAGTGAATAGTGAAGTGTAAGATAAAGTGGCTGATGGATGGAAGACGAGAGTATGACCCCCCTTTCTTGCTTGTTCAAACCAACCATGGGGTGTCCTTTGGGGCATGGAATTGTCTTGTCTCATTTATTAAAGTTAAGCATGTGAAATCTTATGACAATTTGTCCATATGTAGTATAAGTGAAGGGGTGGTAAGGAAAGTGTCTTATCACTAGATTTTGATAAGTTATCAATTGATAAATGATTCTAACTTTCAATTGATAAGTCATCTAAGGTGATTGGTTGGTTTACTTATTTATATATAAAGCTTAGGCATGAGATAAGGGCATTGTCTTGTAGCAAATTGTTTTAGGATTTACTTCTTGTATTGTTTTGTAATTTATGATTTGATTCTTATAAAAATGTGAAATTTTTTAGAGTTAAATGATATTATTCAAATTAAATTATCGATTAGTTGCTTAGGGTTAAGAGTCCTTAATTTTTTTAGGGTTTAAAGTCTTAAGTAACTTTAGAGCTCGTAGTTTTTCAAGTTTGAGTTTTATTGATAATAGGCTTTCGAATTGGAGAAATAAGTTCATTTCTAATTGTAAACTTGAGTTCTTAGTTGAGTTGATCCTTAGAAACATTCGAAAAGTACTCTTAGTTAAATCATAGGCCCACTAAAAGTAGGGTTTACAAAGGTCTCATCAAAATGTATCCCTTCTTCTTAGTTATAACCTTTAGCAACCAATCTAACCTTGTTTCTAGTTACTAAATTAGTTTCATTAAATTTGTTCCTATAAACTCACTTTGTTCTAATTACTTATCTATCATTAGGTCTAAGTACTAAATCCCATACCTCATTCATAGTGAATTGATTAAGCTCTTCTTGCATTGCTTATATCCAACATTCGTCTTTTAAAGCTTTATCAATGTTTTTAGGCTCGACTTCAGACAAGAATACTGCATTACTTATATTTCTTAGGGTTGATCTTGTTAACACCCTATTTGAAGGCTCTGATATGATTAGTTCTTTAGAGTGATCTTTAACAAATTTCCATTCTCTAGAAAGGTTTAGATTTGATTTATTCATATTATCATCTTCCATAGGAACTTCTCTATCAAGAGCTTTATCATGATCATTGCTTAAGTTTAATCTATCTAAATGAGCACTTATATCATTCATTTCATTTCAAGGTTCATCATGTAATGATGGTAAGGAATCATCAAATACAACATGCATAGACTCTTCAACAACTAAAGTTCTTTTTTTAAATACTCTATATGCTTTACTTGTCAAAGAATATCCAACGAAAATAGCCTTATATGATTTTGAGTCAAACTTACCTAATTGTTATTTATCATTATTAAGCACATAACACTTGGTACCAAAAGGGTGAAAATAAGAAATGTTAGGCCTTTTACCTTTCTAAAGCTCATAGGGAGTTTTCTTCAAAATTGGTCTTATGAAAATACAATTTGAAATGTAATATGTGGTGTTAACAACTTTCGCCCAAAAATACTTAGATAAATTGTTTTAACAAAACATGGTTCTAGCCATTTTAATTAAGGTCCTATTTTTCCTTTCGGTAACTCCATTTTGTTATGGAGTTCTAGGTATCAAAAAGGCATATCCTATGCCATTTTGATAGCAAAAATCATTCATTTCAATGTTTTCAAATTCTTTCTCATGATCACTCCTAAGAGAGGCAATTGTAAGACCTTTTGTTTTTTTTTTTTTTTTGGACCTTCTTGCAATATTTATGGAACACATGATTTGTTTTGTCCTTACTTGCAAGAAAGTAGGTTCATGTCTAGAGAAATCATCAACAATAATCAAAGTATATCTTTTCCTACCTAAACTTAAGGTTTGTGTAAGACCAAAAAAGTCCAAAATTAGTAGGTATAGTGGCCTAAATGAGATAAAATCTTTCGATTTGAAAGAATTTTTGGTTTGTTTTCCTTATTGACATGCTTGGCATACGTTGTCCTTTTGAAAGAATTTTTGGTAAACCTTTTGCAAGATCTCTTTTAACAAGCTTAGAAATGACTTCTATGCTAGCATATGCTACTCTTCCATGCCATAACTAACTATCATTGTTTTGGACAAATAAACAAGTTTTATTTTGAATCGAAAAATTGTCAAAAGTGATTTTGTAAATGTTTTCTTATCTATACCCTTCAAAACTACTTTAATCATTGCTAATTTTTTCAATGATATACTTGTTTACTAGGAATTTAACTTTATATTTACTATTACATAATTGACTAATGCTAAGCAAATTATGTTTCAGATTATCATCTAATAATACATTCTTAATAATAAGGTCATTATTAATGAGAATATCACCTTTACCCAAGACAATTAATTTTCTATCATCTCTACAAGTGATATTCCCTTCATCCTTCAAGGTCCATAAGATGAACTTAGTAGCGTCTCTTATCATGTGTCCTAAGCATCTGCTATCTAAGAACCATTTGTTGCTTTTCCTTGAAGATACTTACAAGAATAAGAAAATTAAATTTTTGGTACCTACTTGAGTTTAGGTCCTTTCGAGTTAGTTGTAGCAATATAACTATGTTCCTTAGGGACTCAAATCATCTCTCCTCTATGATTCAAGATGGTGTTTCTCTTTATTGTATAAGTATGAGCAATATGGCCATACCTTATACAATAGTTACTAGTCTTATTAGTTGCTTTGACAAAGTAACTTTTATAAAAATTATAGATATTGTTTTTACTATAGCCAATTTCAGTTTTAACAAGACCAAACCTTTATTGTCTTAAAAGCTTTTCTAAATTCTTTTTTACTACATTAAACTTGGATATAGTTTGTCTTAAATCATCTAGGCTAGATTTCAACACATTTTCTATTTCTAACTTAGCCAACTTATCAATACATGCATCTTCATTTTCAATTGCATTAATCTTTGATTTTATTCCTTCATTTCCCTTAGTTAGCTCTTTATTCTCATTCATGATTTCCTCATTCCTCTTATTCAATTCATCATTTCCCTTTTATAAACTATCATGCTCAACTTTCAACTTTTCATTTTCAATTCTCAAATATTCATTATCTTCTTTTAGGTTCTCATTTTCCTTAACTACCTTATTATACTCATGTTTGAATGCATCAAATTCATTTCCTACATCATTCATCATTTGTTTAAGAATCTTATTATTCTTTTACATTCTAACCAACTCCTTTAAAAGATCACCATACAAGTCTTTCAATTCATCATAAGGAGATCGGAAGGTAAATCATAGCTCATCATCTAAGGCTACGAGGCAAAGATCTTCATCTGAGTCACTTGAATTACTATCACTTCATGTGCCCACCATAGCTTTCTTTCATGATGCCCTATCGCCTTTCTTGAGGAGAGGACAATAATCTTTTATGTGTCCTAGTTGATAGAAATTATAGCACTTTATAACTTCCTCTTTTTCCTTTATTTACTTTAATGTATTGCCCCCTACCAACTTTGTCTCATTTTAGCTTCTCATTGAATTTCATGAGCTTTTTTGAATCTCTTAGCCATCATTGCCATTTCATCATCACTCTCATCACCATCATCACTAGTACTACATTTAGTAGCCTTGAGAGTAATAGCCTTCTTCTTAGATTCCTCTCCATGTCTTTTGAACATCTTATGAGTTTTTAGAGTCCCAAGTAGTTGCTCCTTAGATAGTGCTTTTAGGTCATGTACTTCTTCAATGGCAATACTCTTTGCTTTCCATTTCTTTGAAAGAGACCTAAGAATTTTAGAATCAATCTCCAAGTTAGATAATCTCTTTCCAAGTACCATTCATGGATTAATAATATCAATGAATCTCTTATGCATTTCATCTATGGTCTCATCAGGAAGCATTTTGAAGTTCTAAAATTCATCCCACAATAGGCTTAATTAAGTATCTTTAACTCTAGATATGCCTTCACGTGTGCTTTGTAGCTCATCCTAAATTTCCTTAGTGTTTATGCAAGTATAAGTTCTATTAAAATCATTTCCACTCATTACACAATGCAATATGTTCATGACTATTTCATTTTAGTCCACCTTCTTCCAATCTTCCTCGGTATACTCATTCTCTTCCTTTCCTTCTATCTTAATTGGTCCTTTTTCTATGGCATCCCAAAGTTTTCTATTTTGTGCTTGAATAAAGATTTCCATCCTACATTTCCAATAAAGATAGTTTCCACTAGTTATAAATGGTGGCCTATTGATAACTTGACCTTCCATGAATCCTAGTATGTTTAGTCTCATGATCTTTACTCTATAATGAGATCAAGTAATGTAAAATATAGAGACTAGCTGTAATACAAAATGGAAAACTATACTACGAACTCAAGAGGGAGGGTGAATTGAGTTTAATGCTCAAATTTTTCTTTAGTAACAATTCCTTGATCAAATTAGCAAAGCAAATGCAATAATGAAACAATTAAGAAACAAATAAAGTATAGAAATTCAAAAAGGAAGGGATAAAGAAATCAAGCCCAAAATTTTAATGTGGAATTTGAACCACCCCCTACTCTCTACGATCACCCAATGCCTAAACCAAGGTCTTTACATATAATTTTATTGATCATAATCACAATGGCTCAAGAGCCTACACCCATTCTCTATTACAAATGATTTCGCAATCACAACAATTCTCAATCACTAGTATAGTACACTCTCTTAAGTGAATTGCAAATATTTAGCTTTGCACTATACTTGGGATAGCAAATAAATAACATATAATAAGCACAACATAATTAGAATGAAGTACAAGTAGATAAGAAGAATGATTATAGGTTTTTTGGCTCTATTAACTATACATCAAGTACCGACAAAGTTACACTTATATCTTCTAGCAAAAATCTAACTGTTAGCCTTATTCATCCTACACTTAATGCACTGTAACGGCTAATTTCTATGTAAAACAATCAGACGATTCAAGTAGGACTAGCTATCTCGTTCATTCAAATGCGGTTACCTATTGGACAATCTTCAGGTAGCTAGCCACACAGTCTAACACACCTTACTGACTTGCAACAACCAATCATATAGTCTAAGGACAACAAGTCACACAATCTAACACCTACAACTGGTCACAAAACACTTAAGGCAACCAACTAAGATGGTCCAAAGACAACCAACCAGCTAATTCATACCAGAACAGCAAACTAACACAATTTTCATGCAGCTAACAATTTTAACTTGTTTCAATTCCTTAAAATCTTCAATATAAACTCAATGAATCGTTTGTTAGAGAAAATACCATGTTCAGGGCAATTTCATTAAGATGACCAAACTTTAACTAATTAAGCTTTGTTTTTATGAAGCACAAGTAGCATGGTTTTGTTCTCATCAAATTCACATAGGAGCCTATTAGTTCAACACTTTATGTATATTTTCTCCAGAGTCCCTTTGTTCTATTTCTTATTATGTGATAGGATTTGTGTCCTTTTCGACTAGATCACTCTAGAATTTGTTTTTTAAAAATTATATATCTCTAGTTTCAATAATGATATTACATTCTAAATCTCGTATTCTATATCTATTAGAATTTTGTGCATAAATGACAAAAATTCCTTTCAAGGCTTTAGCAATAAGCTTTATCCTTCTAAGATCAAACATCTTATAATAAGCTATGCACCTCCACACTTTAAAGTATTGCAAATTTGGTTTTCTTCCTCTCCATTTCTCATATGGAGCAAAACCTACTGATCTTAATGAGACTCTATTTAATATATAACATAAAGTTAATGAAGCTTCTCCCCATAAATTGAATGGCAATTTAGCATTTAAAATTTGCACATTAACTATGTCTACTAAGGTTCGATCTTACATTCCACTAATCCATATTGTTGTAGTGTATATAGAGTAGTACATTGATGTATGATTCCATTTTCTTTACAAAATTGGTGAAATCATTTGAGAAATATTCACCACCTTTATCACTATGCAAGCATACAATTCACTTATCATAGAAATTTTGTACTTCGAATTTGTAACTCTTAAAAGCCTCAAATGCTTCATTTTTACATCATAACAAATATACATATGTATAGAAGTTACGAAATGTCTCTTTCCACCTATTGTCAATATTCCATTCAACTCACAAATATCGCTATGAATAAGATTAAGTATTTTGATATCTCTTTCCAAATTAGGGAAAGGCTTCTTAGTGATTTTGGCTTAAATACATATTTTACACTTATTTAAGATATTCACATCACTAACATTTAGATATCCATTCTTTCACATAAACTTAATAGTGTTTGGATTAATATATCCTAATCTAGCATGAGATAAATAACAAGAATTGATAATATAAATAGAAACGTTCATCTTATTCATAGCAATATTGAGTTTGAACATACAATAGGTAGCATATCCTCTTCCAATGTATAGATGTCCTTTCACAAGTACAAATTCACAACACTAAATCCTTTCTTACATAATAATCTTATAGACACTAAGTTTTTCTTTATATCTGGGACATACAACACATTCTGTAGCCTCAACTTCTTCCTAGATGTAAAGTGTAGATCAACATCACCAACTCCCTTTGCATTAGCCAAAGTACCATTTCCAATCAAAACTTCATAGTCATCAACTTCCTTAAAATTCTAAAATTGATATTTGTTATTGCACACATGAATTGTTGCTCTAAACTTAAGCCACCAATTATCGCATTTGACCATTGTTGCCACATTCAGTTCAATGATCATAACAATGTGAAGAGAGTCAAATTCATTAGTAATCGTTGCTATAAATTCTTAATTTTTCACCAAATTTGCAAAGTCACTTTTAGCCTTCTTTGTTAATTAACATGCCTTAGCATAATATCCCTTTCTATTACAGTTATAGCAACTGCAAACTCTCTTCTTAATATCAAGTTCCTTGGCTTTCCTCTTCTTATTAGGTTTCATAATTTCTCCATCTTTCACATAGTTCACTTTAAAACTAATTAGTAAAGTCGCTATATCAAGCTTTTAACACTCTTCCTTTATGTGTATATGCTTGAGAATCTTTCCAACAGAGAAATCCTCATCCATGCAAAGAATTTTCTTCCTATAGTCATTCTAACTAAAGGGTAATTTGGATAAAATCCCCCTACTTATAGTAGCTTAGGAATTATCTACACAAGTCATGAAGACAATTGGTAAGTACTTATAGTTCATGAACATGATCTAATATAGGAATTTTGTTAAGCATTTTATACTCAAAGTATTTCAGCCATTAAAAACTTATATGTACCTTGTCTTTTGGTGTTGTATTTTTTCTTTTAGTTTTTCCAATATCTCTACTAAAGACTCAATTGCCATGTAAAGATCATACAAGTTATCAAACAATATATTGAGAATGTAACCTCTACAAACAAACTCATCATTTGCTCTTTTTTTCTTTGCTTCTTCACAGCTAGCTTTTTCTTTTGGAGTTACACCTTCCTTCAAATCTTCAATAGGTTGATTTTTTGGATCCAATATATTTGTTATATTGAGCACGATTAGCAAAAAAAGTATCTTAACATGGCATTTGTTTCACTATCTTAAATTCTCTAAGATTGTTAGGAAATATGAATATTGTTTGGCAAATGAATTCGACATAAAGAATTTTCCATATCCTTTCCCTTAGAGAATTTACGCCTCTAAAACAAAGTTTACAATGGGAGTTTAAGAGCGAAATTCCCTTATGATACTGCTAAGTCTTAGTGTATGAATAGGAAAAATTCATACACCAAACCACACCTGGAATATAGATAAGAAAAGTTTATTTTTTGTAGTGTTTGAAGGAGGATTTGCATAAAATTAAATGAAAATTCATGCAAAAAGAAGAAGAAGAAAAATAGAGTTGAAAACAGTCATTTATAATATATACTTTGAAGGTATACAACCTTCACTAAGAGTTATATTGATTCAATGATAAATTTATATCTATTAAAATGGATAAAAATCAATTACAAATTGATTTAAACCTTATATCACGAAGTGTTATGACTTTTGTGATTGTAACTCATGAAAATTTGATCAAAGGTTGCAACTATTTCAAGAAGCATGATTGTTAAAGTTACTAGTGCATAGATCAAGGGCACGGTTCATAGTCATGATATATGGTCGTAAGCCTCTCATGCTTAATTTTTTCTTCACTATTGTAGATCATGCCTTAGGTTCACAGCCAAGATGATATACCATGCCAAGGACAAGGCAGGACAATCATATATAGGGATGAGTCCAAGCTCACAAAAAGTACGTAAGTATAGGATGGAAAATGCACCAAATAGAAAGAGAACAAGCAAAACGCATGAACAATTATGATGATATCAGGCACCAAAGATCCTTCGTAGACTCACAAACCAACTCGATATGATGCATGAGCCGTTCATTGAGGTCATTCACCACCTAACCTTACATAAGGGATAGGATAAGAGTAAAACAAAAATAATTAAGCAGCTCGCACAAAGGGGAATTATGTATATTCTATTATTCAAGATGATGATGGTTTTTTTGTGGCTATCAAAATACAAGGGCATTTATAATAAAAAATCTAGGGTAACCTACTAAATATGGAAAAAGCTAAAAGGATAATGTCTAAAATGAGTTAAGTACAAGGAGTCTAAAAGGGTATAAAAGAGAAATCAAGAAAATATGTGATTCAAGTAGCAAATTCCATTCACGGGAGGCTTAGATACATAGCTGACAGTCTAGTGTTGTGATCTCACTTCCACTAATGTTATGTATAAATAAGAATTTACTCCATCTTAAAACAGTAGAATGCTATACTATCATTAGATTTTCTTACAAACTGAAATGAATAAATTTTAATGGAAACCACAAGTAAATAGCAAGCGTACCAATTTTTTTATAGTACATGGATAATAACTAAGGTCTTATTTTGCGGTGAAAGAAAGAATAAAGTTTAGAAAGATAACTAAGTACTTGATTCTACTATTTCTACTCTAATCTAGGAAACTGATTAAGTAATTTTAAGGAAAAGAACATGCAAGTTATCTAAATAGAAGTAAAAACTACAATGGAATTAAGCATAGATTTTAGCAATTTCTTGGTATTGAGATGTGGATTTCTTTATGAAAGATGTATGAGTAACAAGTAAACAATCGTCTCATATTGTTGTGGCCATGCTATTAGAGTATTTATGAGAGTTTAAACATGGATTTTACTCACACTCACAAAATTTACCCAACTCTCATTTTGTAAATTCTATCATTTAGCAAGAGTATTATATTATCAATATCTCATCTACACTATCAACTAACTATTCAAGTCCTATCACTATTTTTAGGATTGATTTTTCATTCCAACCAATTTTTAACTCTAGATGAGTACGAGGATTTAAGTCCTAATTCTCAAGAATTACTGTAATACCCCAGGTTTTCCAACCAGTTCAATAACCTTAGAACCCGAGCCCTTAAATTTAGGGCACCAACTATGTTAACCATTCTTATTCAAACTTTACAGTAAGGTTAGAAAAGTTATATGGAGTGATTCAAATAAAGTCAATTTCTCAAAATAAGCTATATAAAAATATTAATTTAAAAAAAAATGTCAATTTATCGATAAAGCCAATAATTATCGAAAACGTGAAATTCGAACTTTTATATATAGCGAAATATTAGAGATAAATTATTTAACTTATAAAAATAATAAATGAAATTGAATTATATATAACATACATGTATTTCAATATGATATGCATTATATGTATTAATTATATGCATATAATAATAAACTATTAAAATAAGACAAAATAATAGAAAATTAATAAAAAAAAAATGAATGGATAAGCCATAAACCTATGTGGTAATCTATGATCAATTGGATGATGTGTCAATTGATAAAAAAATAAGGAAATGACACCTAGCAATTTTGGACAGTAAGGATTATTAGATTTTTGGCACATGACACCCACTTTTTGACATGTCATAATATCTAATACTATAAATGGGCTTTCTATACCTCATTTTTTTTTTATTTTATAAATTTAGAAACACTAGAAAAATTAGATAAGAAAGTTAGGAAAAAATTTTAAAAAAAAAAAAAGAAAAATAGGGGAAAATTAGAAGCAAAATCTGATTAGGCTAATTCAAATCCTATTACAGTATCTAAACCCTATTAGGATAACAAAAGGGGAGGCCTAATGTATAGGAAATGCTATCTAGCTAAATATTAACTCAACACTCAAGTTATACCTAATTGCACCATAGAACTATATAAAATTTCAAATTTACACTATTACAATACAAATTTTCAATAGCCCCAACTACTTTACCATGTTCATACAATACTCATAAGCATAATAAGCTCTATTTATCACATTCATGGAGAATAAACATTCAACATATAATACACATGAACATGAAAGTAAACATTACATAAACATGGAAAAAGTATGAGAAACAATACAAAACCAAGCTCCTCAACCTCAATAATGGAGTTTCTTAAGATTTTCCCAACAATCTCCGTGGATGTAATGAAAATCTACAAGCCTAAACCTTGAAAAGAGCTAAAATCCACTAAAAGTTTACACTACAATCATAAAAATACATGAAAACTCCATGGAAATCATAAAACTATACCAAAAGTAACCTAAAATAACCTAAAGAAGAGAGAGTGGTAAAAAACTAAAATTCTAAACCCTAGAAATTACAAAGCTAAAATCTGTAGAAAATGAAGAAGAAAAAGTTTTTATATCAGCTTATTACTGGCATGATGGTAAGCAAGGGTACTGTCATGATGGTGGACACGTGTTTGGTACTTCTCCTCTTTCCATTTAATGAAACTATTCATTTTTACTTCAAGAGTCAATTATACCATCATGATGGTAGCCAGGTACCGTCAAGCCAATATACCCTTCTAATTTTATAACTTGATTCAATTATGTTCAAGGTACCATCTTGACGATAAATAAGCTTACCATCATATTGGTAGTTCTAACACTAAGTTTCCTTCTTTTACTTTTTCTTCGTTTCCGATTTTTTAAATTGGGGCTACCATTACATGGTAGCCTTGATACCTGCAAGATCAAACACGAAGAGTTTAAATTCTTTAAATATATGCTACTTTTGAGCATATATGTGATTATAATGAAAATTCATACATTGTTACTCAAAAATCAATCGAATCACATATAATTGTTAGAAAAATCCTTTACATAAGTGTATGGTTTCATACACTTATCACAGTCATAGGTGAGTTTCTAAAAGAAACAAGTAAAGGAGTACGGTCGGGCTAATTGATGCCGAGTTGAGTTACAAATTCCTCCAGGGTAAACTCAACTCAAATGTGTTCTAGGTAGCTTAAGATAAGGTTAACCAAGCTGGTGAGCAAGTAAGCAAGCTATCAACTAAGTACTCCTCAAGTCAGCATTCAAAAACAATTAATAGGCATGGGAGAGCTCGATTCGAAAATTACGGTAAGTTAGTGGGTAAAAGTAGTTAGGATTCTTCAAGCATGGGTCAAGAAAGGAGAATATGCCTTACTAAGCTCTCAAACCCTCGTACTTAGGCTTTAGTCAAAGGTCTCATAGCTCAATTCCTATCATTCCCTCCTAGTTGACTTAGCATAGGCACTAAATTCAACTAGTCTTCAAGTCATTCTTCGCTTGATCGATATGGTTTATGGATGAAATGTTAAATATGCCAAATTCTCTAAAAACTTCAAGTAGTTCCACTCAATAGGCATTATTGTTGATCTCTTGGAGTACTTTCAAGGGTCCTTTAGGTTTCTTCCTCTTGTTAGGAAATCTCGCTTTGCTCAGGTACAACCAAACCAAATCACTGGGATGAAATTGTTTTACCTTTCTTCCTTTTCCCTTTTCCTCCATTTTCTTAGCATCTTGACTGGTCTATCAAGCAACTTTCTAGTAGATATGTTGGAAGAACTAAGCTCTAACTCTTGCTTCTTGGTCTTCTTGGTTAGGTAATGGCATTAAGGTATAATCAAGAGGAAACTCGTGATTGAAACCGTAGAGGCCTAAAATGGTACATGATAAGTAGTGGTGTATATTATTCTATTGTGGGCAAATCCTACCACGAGCAGGTATACATCCCAGTTAGTTAAGTTCTTCCCTACTACAGCTTAGAGTAGTAAACCCAAGGTGAAATTGACAACCTCTATCTAACCATTGGTTTAGGGATGGTAGGAAATGTTGAATAGTAGTTTAGTTCCCATGCAATGCTAGAGAGTTCTCTAGAAATGGCTTAAGAACTTTGGGTCCCGATCTAATACTATACTCCTCAGCACTCTATGCAAGCAAAGGATTACCTATAAAAAGAGAAAAGTAATAGCATAGCATTGTTCGTTTTAATGTAGGATACAAAGTATGCCATCTTGCTAAATTTATCCATGATGACCATCACTAAGTCTTTACCTTAGGTAGTTCGAGGTAGTTCTAGGACAAAATCCATACTTAAATCAACCCAAGGTTTGATCAAAACAAGTAAAGGCATAGCCTTCCCTTACTCACTCTGCTTTTTACCTTCTTATAAATCGTACAACTTTCAACCATACGATCCAGATGATGCCTCATCTTATGCCAAAAGAACCTCACATTCAATAGCTTGTAGGTCCTTCTTTCTCCAAATTATCAAAAACATCCACTATAATGAGCTTCTCTCACTAGTAATTCTCTTAAGGAATAGGTTAACAAACATAGCTTGCCTCCTCAAAATAGATATTATTTTCTAAATGATAATCATCTACTATTCTTCCTTCTTTACAACATTCAAATATGGAACCAAAATGAGGATCTTAAGGATATTTCTCGATGCTTACAAACTGTAACAATTTAGTCTGTAGCTTAGTAAGAAGAGTATGTCTTCTTAACAAGGCATTGGCAACTACATTGGTTTTGCCTTGTTTATACTTTATAACAAAATTGAATCCTTCTAAAAATTCAATCCATCATGCTTGCCTTTTTAAGAGCTTGGTCTAACCACAAAGATATCTCAAGGACTCATTATCGGTGTAAATGTCAAACTCCTTTGGCAAAAGGTAATGTTTCTACACTTGAAGTGCAATAGGTTGATCTTCTTGCATTAGCACAAATCCTATACCAACAAATGATGCATCACACTCTAGTTTAAACATCTTCTCAAAGTGAGGCAAAGCCAACACTGGTGCAAAGATCAACCTCTCCCTCACCTCAACAAAACTTCTCTCTTCTTTCTCTCCCCTCTTGAACTCTACATTCTTCTTCATCAACTCAATGAGGGGTATAAGAATGGTATTGAATAATTTAATAAATCAACGGTAAAAGGATACCAACCCATGAAAGTTTCACACTTCGGCATAAGTGGTTTTGGTCAACCATCCTACAATAGCTTAGATCTTCTCAGCATCAACTCGTAAGCCTCTTTTACTCATAACATATCCAAGGAAGACCACTTCTTCGTGGCAAAAACAACATTTCTTCAAATTTCCAAAGAGCTTTTCAGCTCAGAGCACATTAAACACAGCTTAGAGATGATCAACATGACTCAATAAGTTGGCACTATATATAATGATGTCATCAAAGTAGACGACAACACACTTTGTGATTAGATCTCTCAGCACATGATTCATCAACTACATGAAAGTACTTAAGACGTTTGATAAGACAAAAGTCATTACCACCCATTCATATAAACCATGTAATCTGCCATTCATCTCCTTACCTCATACAAATCTGATGATAACCAAACTTTAGATTAATCTTACTGAAGATTCTAGCTCCATTTAATTCATTAAGCATATCATCCAATCTTAGGATAAGGTATCTATACTTGATCGTTATCTTGTTTGCAGCTTTGCTATCTACATACAAATGCTAAGTACCATCCTTCTTTAGCATAAGTAATGTAGGTACAATACAAGGATTAAGACTTTCTCTTACATATCCCTTCTCTAAGAATTCATTAACTTTGCTTCTAGAGCTTGGCAGCTTGCTCAAAATTCATTCAATAAGCAGGCTTATTTGGTAAGGCAACACTAGGTATTAAGGTAATACAGTACTCAATTCCTTAGAAAGGTAACAGTCCTTCAAGCAATTACTAAAGAACCAGGTCGACATACTCACCCAACAGATCTCTAACCTCCTTAAGTCGCATTGCATGCTCCTTCAACTATAATAGTCTCCTAATAAGTAGATAGGTTAGCACATTAGATTTGATGGCTTCTCGAAACTCAAATCAACTCAATACTATTGTCTTCTTAATCTTTGGGCTAACTTAGCCTACAATTTGCTCACTTAGCTTAGGGTGATGGGGTTTAAGGTAATCTCTCTTCCATCTTTCTCAAATGCATGTGTATTCCTGAACCTATCACATATGACTTTCCGATCAAATAGCTAAGATCAGCCCAACAATACATAGTGATGTACACATGGGAAATACATCACAGATAAACTCCTCAAAATAGTTCCTAATAGAGATTAGTAGTAGTATTTGTTGAATGACATGTAATGCTCCCTTCTCATTTAGCCAATATAGCTTTTATGGCCTTAAATGTAACAAAGTTTGTTACTTAAGCCTTCAAACCAAGTCAATAAATGCTAAATTAGTACAACTCCCACTATCCATTATAAGTGGACACATTTGCTAGTTCACCTTATAGTTGCAAGTGATGTAAAACAAGTTCTCTCATTGCTCCTCCTCAGTAGATGGTTTAATATTCAGAGCTCACTAGACAACTAATGTCAGCTTGTCTAAGTCATCAACATATAAGTTTTCTTTCGCAAGCTCTTTGCTATCCTCTTCAACTTCCTCTTTCAACTTTTCCTTTTCTTTAAGTTCCCCATCAATATTGTCTAATTCAATGGTAAGGATTTCACCTTTGATAACCATGGTACGTCAGTTGAGGCACTAGGTAGCCATGTGACCAAAACCTCGATACTTAAAGTACTTAATCTAGCTTGTCTTCCATCCTAATCCTTAACCCTTCTCATAATTCCTCTTCGACATTTTCTAGTTGGTAGGGAAACTCTTCTACTCAAACATAACATCAATCCTCTTACTTGGCTCAACATCGTATTAAAGTCAATTACTACCTTAGGTAACTCGGCTACCTTGAATAAGTCAATTCAATTGAGGTCAGCTCAACCTATTCCTCCTTTATCACTTGACATGTTCAATAATCCTTATAGCTTCATCTAGAATGACAAACTATTGCAACTCCACTACATCCTTGATGCCTATCCTCAATCTAGTTAAGAATCTAGATACCATTCGGGCTAAAGGCTCAATGACCTCGTATCTAATCATAAGTACTTGAAATTCTCGCATATACTCATCGACAATACAGTTTCCTTACCCTAATTCTTGAAGCTGAGCAAAAGTATCTTGCAAGTAAGTTTCTGGCACAAATCTAGCTCTAAGGAGTCACTTTAATTCAGGCCAGGTACTAACCTCTCTATATCCATCTCATCTCTTCATGGTCTGAAAGTTTCTCCACTACATTGCAACATAGCCTAAGTATTCTATTGTAGCAATTCGAACCTTATCATAATCCTCATATTGATAGTATTCAAAACTCGCTTTACCTTTTCCTCTTAGTCAAGATAATTATCAACGACTTCAAAGCCACTGAACCTCAAAACTTAAATTTTTACATGGTCGACAACTCGTAGTGCATGAGCTCGATCTTCGGCTTCATAATATTCATCTCTCTCTTCCTTGTCTACTTCACCCAGATCTATTTTTCTTCACACATGTCCTTTTAATCCTCCACTTGGACTTGCCAAGCTAAGAATTGTCTTCTCGTATCTTGGGCATCTTAAGGAACTCCTCCAACTTCAAGAGTAAGTTGGGGAGTATTTTGAATAACCTCAATAGGTTGGGAGGTTGATGTATGTATAACTTGGGTGAAATCTACTATCAAGTTAGCTAGTTTGTCAAATCACTTATCAAAGCTTCTTAGGGTGTTTTGTTGACCATAGTGAAAATACCCAAAAACAATACATACTGGTTCTAATCAGTCAATGCACTAACTACACATAAATACACAGCTACTATTTGCTATGTTTTCTACAACTCAAAACAAAGTATAATAGAGTATTACACAACAACCACCACTCCTACTATTGACTTAAACACTAACAATTAACTCATACACAACCTCTACAACTATTTCACTACTCAACATACTCAAACACAAATGGTAACCACACAATAGAACAATAGCACAATATAATGGCAAACCTCTCATAAATTTATTTTCTCAACTCTATGCTCGTGAAAAGGTCACACCCAGGTTCACAGTTGTGAAACTAAGTTGTGATCCTCTTAGAAATATTTAAATTCTCCTTTTAATTCTTGTAATTAACATGGGTACCATCAAAGTCAATCATTTAGCTTTCCAAACACATCGTTCAAACTTTAAACACATAATTGATAATCTATTTCTACGTGATTTTGTTACAAACATTTAACTCAATTTATAAGATCATCCGCAACTTTGTAAATATAGTTTCTAAATTCATTCAAACTCCAAATATGTACACTAAAGGTAGTATCTTTACATAGAAGGTAGTAAATTGTGATACAAGTTTGGTAAAACATGATATATGGTTTGCAAATCCATTTATTACTCGTAAAATGCATATAGGTTTTCATGAATCCTATAATATTGTGTATGAACAATCAATCAATTTCTCATGGCTAAAATATGAAAGCACCAACTAAATACGTACATAAAGTAATAAAAATAAATGAAGAGTTTATTGTAGCTATAAAGTAATAAAAAAAATTAATAAAGGTAGTAAATTGATCAGCTGTTGTAAATCTCCTAAACTTTCAAATCATACTTCCATATCCTTATAACTTTTGAAAGCATGTCCATATTCACCAAACCATTACTAAAATCTAAATAATCTATCTTCTCCTTATCAATGCATCATATACCAATACTTGAAGTTTCCTTATTTCGTGGTTTAAGACCATTTGGCATTTTTTTTTATAAATATTTATCATAATTATTATAAATCCCCAATCCTCCCTAAAATCTTAAGAGGCACTTAAGGGGAGGGTTGTAGGCAAAGATAATTTCCATTTAGTGAAGAGCTAAATCACAACAATGAAAGACAGCCAATAGTCATAACCATCTTTTACATCATAAATCGCCAATCTAGCAATCCATTTTGTTATTTAGTCAATATCTAATTATTGTAATGACTAAATCATTATAAATATACAATAATTTATAAAATACTTCCCCAATGTGTTAGTTTGATTTCCCATAAAGATTATGGTATCAATATATGTAAGCTTTGTTATATATGCCTTTTCAAAATTAAACTATTTAGTAAGCAACCATCGATAGCTTATTATTCGTATGACCTTTATAGTGATAAATTTTCAATATATCTCAAAAATGAATCGTTATTTTTATATATTTATTTATTTTCCAAATTTATAGTGTTGGATTCATTTAAAACTTTATTCATATTTAAAAGATAGTACAGCATATTAGGGACCATTTTTTTCAATCAATAGCAAGTAAATGCCATCATTATACATTCTAAGCATTCTATTTATAAGTAATGGCAATCATTTAAGTAAATTTGAAACTAAAAAAGAAATTCCATATTAATCTCACTGATCTTTTTTATCTCATTCTTCACATCTTCCTCAGAAGGAAGGATTGGCAAATTATTATATGATTGCAACCCATCACTCTTATCACTCAATACCTTCTAATAGCAATTTTGGTTAAAACTCATAGAGAGTTTGCAATTAAGATTGGCCAATTCCTATTGCGTTTCAAATTTGCAATGTCAGTGTCCATAATACTCCGTTTGCTCATATTCATGCAAGTTGAGAAGGGTTCAGGTATACTACGAAACTGATTTCTCTATGGGTGTTTTGTCTTCTTCAATACTAGGGCAAAGAGGTGGAATGGGTTTTGCATATGGAGGTAAATTTACCAAGTAGTTCCTATTTTATTTCTTGGTGTAAAACACGTGTCTACAAATATTAAAAAAAAAATTTACAAGAATATGAATTACACAAAAAATTTTACAACATGATATATACTATAGGCATATTTCAAATGCAAGATAGTAAATAGTAAATACGTCACATTTGATAAATGTGATTTAGTGAAAGAAGTACAAACAACATATCACACAAACAAGCAAATCACATTTATCAAATGTGATATAAGTTTGTCACTACACTTCCCTTCCAAATTTCAAAAATGTAGTTAGCCAATTAAATTGCACTTTTCAAATGTGATATAGCTTTAATAGCATTTGCAAAGTGCGATATAAAACTAGAATTCTCAAATTGAACTGTGCTAAGCCTATATTGCACTTGTAAAATGCCAATTTAAATGTTATATAGCACTTTTCAAATGTGATAAAACTAGAATTCTAAAATTAAATTTTGCTAAGATAATATCGTACTTATGAAATGTGATATTAATTTTATATCGCACTTTTCAAATGCAATAAAACAGGAATTTAATTTGCTAAACATATTCGTACTTATTAAATGCGATATAACATATATCATACTTATGAAATGCAACGTAAGGTCGACATAAAAATTCAATAGAGTTTATATTGCACTTATCAAATGCGATAAAGTCTATATCACATGCTGCAAGTGCGATATTTTTACAAATAGCATACCTTATATTACAATTGCTAAATGCGATACTCTTAAATGAAACAATGCGTTTTGATGTATGGCATTTAACAAATGTAAGATAGGCTCATCTTCAAAACACAACAAAAATTCCTCCCTCAATTAAATCATCACTCCTCTTTCATCCTCCATCAAAACACAAAAACACTCTTGAATCCCTAACTCACCAGAACTTCCATACAAACAAGTTCAAAATTGAATATCCCACAAGTAGATTGAATTTTGTCATGGGTATCATTCAATAATTTTTTTGAATTTTCATTATAATTTTACAAAATTTACTCGAGCTCACAATGTGTTCGATGAATTGCTATAGAGACAATCCACTAACATTTAACAAGTTTCGCTATTCGTTCAAGTGAAGCTATCACATTCAGAGTTGTGCAAGCATTTAATTAATGTTTAAAACCTAGTTCATTCAATAAATTTGTTTTGTGATTGAGAGCTATTGTCATATGTCATGGCTATTTGTTTAAGCGTGTGTGTCTTGCTTCATAGCTTTTGGTTTAAGGTGATGCTGCTAAATTTGGTAATGGATCGAACACAAGTTTCACATGTGCCAAACTTGGAATGAAATAGGAGTTTCTCAACTTAGTAAATTGTTGCATTATTTGGTCTATTTCAGCTATGTTGAAGTGTGTTAACTACAGCTGTGATAAGATCTTAGCTTTACTCCATAGGTTGCTGTAGCTCTTTTGTGAAACTCATTTGCAAATCAAGAAACCACTGTTTAGATGAGGAGCTCTACTGCTATCTTGATGTGAATAACTAAAGTGAAATCAAGTTGTTGTGAAGCTCCTCATTTTGGTCCATTATAATAGAAATTCCTATCTCAAACTTTGTATCTCTTTTAGCCCTCATAGAACTTAGTCAGCTATTGTTATTTGATGCATTTTTTAGCTGTTATGCTCAACTAGTTCACGATCTTTGTTTATATTTACTCAACAATTATATCTATTAAGTTGGAAAGTATCAGTCCTAATTCAGGCATATCATATTTACTCAACAGTCTCTTACTTACTATCCTTATATTTAGGAAGTAAGGCTTAGCATCTATAAATTATGGTTGTAAAACCATCTACAATGCAAGGTCCTTAGCACTATGAAGCATATAAGCTATAAAGTAAACATGTGCTAATTGGTTAGCGTCATTTGATAAGAAGGGGAAGAATCTGTAGTTTAGTGTAAATTCACTTCCATCGGAATCAGGAGTTTTTAGTTTTTGTAGATAAAGTTTCTTGTTTTTCAAATTCATGTTTATGTTTATCTGGTCAATAAATTATTTAGCGATTAATAAAACTAACTAACTTTTCTTAATCACACTTGATTGGTAATCATCTAATCTTTGTTACTTATGCCAAAGTTGTGTGAGGACACACTAGCATCAATTCTATGAGTGCACCTAATCTAAGTTGTGCCTTTCAATAGTAGGGAGTATTATGTAGAGAAGGGAATATTTCTAACAAGCATACCTATTTATGGTCTTCTATAGTCTACAAACACTGTAGTTTTAGCCATTTGACCATAATTTCTAATCTTACATAGCTGTATCTATGTTTTAACTTTGAAACTAGTAAGAACATACAAATAATTCCATAGTATCAAAAACAAGGATTTTGTTTCTAATGAGTATTGGAAGCTATTTTTTTTCCAACAACAATCACTTCTTATGCATTAATTTTATAACTTTACTTCCCTTTTATCCGTGGTTCACTAGGTATGAAAGATAAGGGTGTCTTCTAATCAATTTCTTCTCATATGGGTGTTCATCTACTGGCATAGTAGAACATATTTCATATGTTTTATAATACAATATAATCTTCCCATTCATGGTTCATTGTAGTATAATTGTATCCATGGTTTTTCTCTTAGAGCATGTTATCTTCTCATTACTTTCTTTAGAAAATGTGTCTTTAAAGCAGTTGAGACACTTGCTCTAATTGAGAAATGTTACTATTTTCTAAAAACATGATTTGGCAACCTCTTTCAAGTACTTGTGTCATATCTCAATATTTATTTTGCACTAGCTTAACTACCAAAAAGACTTGCTTCTATTTACTACTCCTTAAGTATATGATTGTTTCATATTATGATAATAGTGTAAAATCTATTTGGCTACATGCAAAGAATCCTCTTAACTTGTCTCTATCATGTAATATTTTAAATTTAGATGGTAAACTACTATTTGTCCTTGCAGCTTGTTAAATACTTTAATTCAAGCACTGCGAAGTTCAAGAGTGAACTTATCCCAAGTAATATATCTATACATATTCAACTGCTTGGTTCTCTTTGGTGGAGGCTATGAAGGAGGTTAGTTATAAATGATATATATGTATTTTATGGTTTATGAAAGATAATCCTCTAAGATGAAAGGTTCCTATCGTTGCAAATTATATCAATTTTGGTAGGTATATAAAAATTATAAAGCCAAATTTTCCCAGTAATATTAAATAAGAACATGCACAAATGTTAGTCTATACTTGGATTTTCCAATCATGAAGAATGAAAGATGACCTTTATTTTATTTTAGAAAAGTTGAGAATGTAACTTAATTTACAAGTTAGAAATCAAAGTGTTTAAGCAAGGCAAAATGCCTGGAGACATCATTATAAATCCTTGTTGTGCACTAAGCGAGTCTTGAAAAGATTTGTTAGCTTTAAGGTTAGTTGCTAGCATAAAGGTCAAACCACAAGATACATCATGTATATGTTATTGCTATAATAGATATCTATCTGGTAGCATTAGTTAACTAATAGCCTAGTGAAATGAAATGAATATGTGCTATTGCTATGTGGATAAATCAGGATCATAAGGCTTAAATCTAACCATTGACCATTAGGGCCTTAATTGTTTCCATATCCATTATTATGGTTAGTTTAGAGTGTTTTTGTCAACTGAATAAAACCCCTATAGTGACTTACAGGGTTTCATAAATTGTCAAGTTAAGATAAAGACTATCCTTTCCTCTTATTTCGTTTGCTATGATCCATTTTCCCCTCTAATATCATCATGCTACTTATGGTAGCTAGAGGCTTCATATGTTCCCTTTGGTATTATGTATTCTCAAGGCTATCCTAATTCAGTGATTTCCTATAAGTACATGACTACTACTTCACTAAACCCATACATACCCCACCACCAACAAACAAACAAAAAAAAACACATACACACAATTTGTTGATTGAATTAAGTTTGAACTGATTGTGTTACACTATAAGAGTTACTGCCATCAACTCTAAATCTATATCCCCCATTTCCCTCAACATCCATCGGTTGAATTACCATCAAATCTTAAAGTTTACATGTTTGCATTAGCATAGTGCATTTGTTCAAAATCTTAAAGTGATTAGATAGTGGATTTTGCAACATAAAGGTATGACATATTAAGCCATAAAATGTTGAGATATAACATGTTATACCTTTGGCTAAATTAGCAATTATAATAGAACTTTACAATGTAAGTTATGATAGTTGCTATATCAACATAACCAAGAAAAGTATTATACAAAACGCTGCAATGTGACACCAATTATCAAATATAAGACTTTTTGTCATGCCATTTTTTGTTAACACAAGTGACTACAGCTGTTGTTGGTGTCAATAATAGTGAAAATGGCGAATTATGTCAAACTCTCGATTTTTACAAATGGCTATATTCTGAAAAGTCTAAAGGACCATATTATGATAGAGGGCTAGTTAGGAACATGAAAGTGGAAGTTGGTATAAATTACTCAAGGCTCTTATCTAAAATATCAGAGTTATTGCAAGTAGATCCAAATACAAGAAATATACAAATATATTGCAAACAAACCTTTGTATATAGAAATGGATCGAAAGAATTCTTGTTAAAAGATATCAATAATGATGAAGATGTGGAGGCCCTCATAGATATAGCTAAGGCATTTAGAAAGACATGTCTTCAATACCCTTATGTCGAATTCAAAGATCAAGGGGCCATGATTCAAGAGCAACTAATGACAATTCAGATGAATGCTCTGCATCCACTACAAGTACAAAGAACTATGAATGTCTTAGAAAACATCAAAACAACCGGTGATTTCTCCATGCAAAATGAAGAAAATCTACCTATCAGTAATGATCTTAATAGGGGGATAGAGGAGGCACTTAAAGGTAGTGATATAGAAGATGAATTAATGCATGAAGCGAATTCAAATAATGAACAAGAGATGGATATTAAGACGGACACATCTAAAGAGGAAGAAGAATGTCTAGATTCACTCCAAAAAACCCCCAGCACAAACAGTAGCACTCATTGGTCTAAGAGAACAACAGACAGCTAGATTATCATTTCAAGACCACATTTCATTCCTTAGTAGGATGTAGGCAATGGATATATATCATATGAGGAAGATTTCATCCACAATGAAGAGATGTGGTTAAGAAATGAGTTGAAGAAAGGGATAAGATTCAAGAATAAGTCAAACTTGATTTATGTGCTAAAAATGTGGCACACAAAGAATCATTACAACTTCTCAGTGACTAAATCAAATAAGAACGTATGGAACATTTTCTATGAAGAGATAAATACATGCAATTGTAAATCATAAATTTGTGCAATCTAAAAGTGCTAGAACACAAACTTTGTAATTACAATTGTTGATGGCCCATACACTTGTACTAAGAGGAAATTTAGAAGTGATCATCTATAGCTTAACCAAACATTCATGAGCCAATGTTTTCTAGGTCAAATAAAAAATGATCCAGATATTAAGATCACTACACTCAGACAGCAAATAAAAGACACATATGGTTATGTGATTTCAAAGAGAAAAGTCTAGGGCCCGAAAAGGATAGCTATAGAGAAAATGTATGGAGATTAGGATGAATCATATGATGAACTACCGAAAACTGATGATTGCAATTCACGAAACAATCTAGGAATACATGTTGCATGGAAATTATTATCAACCAAGGTGGTATTTGACATATTTTTTTGGGAATTTGGACCAAGTATAGAAGCATTGAAACACTATAAGGCTATAATTAGTATAGATGGTGCATTTTTATATGGGAAATATCCATACAGTTTGCTAATTGAATATAGGATGGATGATGTGAATCACATACTCCATTTATAATGTGATGATGATCTCACCTTATGTGTTATATCAGACAAACATAATGGTATAGCAAAAGTAATGAAAGACAAAAACATTGGATGGCAACCACCTTATGCAACATGGGGAGTGTATATAACATATGTTGCTAGCAACTTCAACACAAAATACAAAAACAACTATTTGAAGAAGCTAGTAACTGCAACAGCTTTCCAAGCACAATAAAGAAAATTTGAATTCTACATGGAGTAAATAAGAAAAAGGCATGCAATAGCTCCAATCATTTTACAAACATCCCCAATGAGCTATGAACACAATCACATGATAAGGGATTTAGGTATGGTCAAATGACAACAAATCTCAATGAAAGTTATAATGCAGTGTTGGGAGGTGCAAGGTCATTGCTTATATCAACATTGATTCTAAAGATATTTTACAACTGTGTAGGATACTTCCAAGAGAGGCACAATAAAGCAGTTAAGGTTATACGTAAGAGAAAATCTTACCCCATATAGGTTCTCAAAAAATAAAAAGATGAAGAGTAATAGCCACTCACCACTAAGTAAAAACATTTAATATGAGAGTAAGAATATTTAAGGTGCAAACAGTAACATAAATGATACAATATCGAAGAAAAGGTGGCCATTACCATAGAATTGACATAAATAACAATAAATGTAGCTGTAACAAGTGGCAAACATACAAGATACCTTACTCACATGCATTAGCAGCCATAGCTCACTCAAAAATAGATCAAGAATATAAGATTGAGAGATGGTATCATTGGCAAAATCAAGCAACCTATTACCAAATTACCTTTCAGCCTCTAGGAGATAGGTACACATGGACAGATCTAAAAGGACTACTAAGAATACACCCATTGTATGACAAAGCTAGAAAAAAAGGAAGATCGAGAGCAAGTAGATATCATAATGAGATGGATTTGAAAAAGAAACCAATGAAGAACTATAGTAGAAGGTTTAGAAAACAATGACATAATATATAAACATGCCTAGAATAAGTTTAATACAACTTATAACATGTTTGTCACATTATTATATATTATGTTCTACTTTATAATTAATTTGATATGTTTGGCATAAATTTCAAAAGAATCTAACGTATATTTACTTTTTTTATGCAGATGGATCTAGGACTGGTAGATAGATCAATATTGACACAATAAGACGCACATAGATCTGAAGCTTTATAGAGAGGGGAGGTACAAAGTTCAAAACTATCATTTTATTCAATTAAATTATATAATTTAGTAAAATATAATGTAATTGAATTTTGCAAAAACATAATCTTGTCAAATGCCACTAAAAAGAGGCATCACTGAAGAATCCTCAAGAGATGAGAGATGTATATGACAAGAGGATAAACACATACTTGTAGTAGGCTAAATTCCATGGAGTCACACATTTTCCATTCATACAATTAGATTGGGGACTAATCACGGCATTAGTAAAGAAATGGTGACTAGAGACTCATACATTCCTTATGACTCACAAGGATGTCAGACTGACTCTTTAGGACATTGTAGTATAGTTTAATTTTCCCATAGATAGGCAACTAGTGACAAGAACCATGATACATGGCTAGCTGGATCTATATGAGAGTTTACTAGGAGTGAAACCGAATGTAGATCAGATAATAGGGTAAAGAATTAGGATGTCTTAGCTCAAGAGTCTTTTATTAATGTATCTACTAGTAGATGTAGATGACATAGCAATCTAATGCCACGCGATGATTTATATTTTACATCTAATTAGAGGACTATTATTCACATACACATCATCTATCTACGTGTACCTAATGTTCTTATCGCTATTAGAGGATTTATAGGGAGCACATAGCTACAGTTGGGGATCAGTTTGCCTTGCAAAGTCATAGAGTACAAGGCAGTAAAGATGGTTGGCACAATAGTACTGATCCAAGTGTAGGCATGGCAAAGATTTCCTCATTTAGTGCCACGACAAGACACATAGACATGCAACTCACTACGATCCATTAGCAAACCAGTAAGATGACGTTTTTTACATCCGACAAACCCTGACTCACATATTACCACAATATCATGAGGCTTTGGACCATCAGATTCCCGGACGTATATGAATCAATTATTAGTTATACTATTAAAATTATTTTTATACAAATTATATGCTAAAATAAATTTATCTTTTGTAGATTTGTTGGATGCCTTATACCTTAGAGATACTAGATACACTACCTAAGATATGTCAGTAGGGGAGTGATATATGGTTGGTTTTCATTCCTATGATCTGCTTCCACATCATAGAGATACACTAGCATAATAGAGTGATGAGACAGTTTGGAGGAGTACAACGGATCCTCGAAAATTGCAATACGAATCCAATCAACATACATATGATAGGTCTAAGAAGAAAGTTAGAAGAAGACCAAGTTAGAAAGAATGCAAGATATATAGCCCAATAGCAAGATCAGAGGTAAAGATTAGTTCAAATCATATATAATGATACCATACTCGATATGGCCTTTACCAACTACTTTGATTGGTACTTTAGAGTGACATAAAGATATATTAGTCAACTAAGAGCACTTTTGGCCACATTAGCAAGTTTTTTACTAAAATGATAATTATAATTCAAAGTTATAGTAATGAAAACTAACCCATTCACATTAAAAAAAATGTAGTCTAATACATTCATGCAGATAAGGAGGACCTTGAATATACAAGAAAAACACACCTTAATTACTATAAGTAAACATATATTAAACTGATATGGAGGTATCAAACTGGGTGATCCAGCTTAGTAAGAGCAACAACTCAAGGACTAGTCAGCTAGACAAAGAAGATGAGGACATGGCCAAAGATTAGGACAAGGACAAGGTCAACCTTGAGATCATTAACCACAGATACAAGACAAATCTCTAAGTCCTATAGTAAATGTGGATATACAAGCTCCTACTAATGATATTGTAGATCCACCTACTATTAACCCCCTTGGTGTTATCTTCCTACAATTGATGCTCTTACAGACGATCCTCTAATAATAGATCAACCTATTAGAGATGCTCCTACTATAGATATCACGACCTGAACAGCATCATTATCATAGTAGATCATCGTGTACTACATGGAGATCCACAATCAACCCCCTTATTGATCATAGGTCTTCCATACGACACACAAGGCTTCTACTTTACGTTACCATTAGGTATATAGATGCGTTATATCAGGCATATTAACTGAAATTACTCACTAACTTCATAATTTACCAAAAATAAAACATGGAATTCAAAATTCTATGACAAAATAATACAATACATCGAAACTTATAAAAAACTTTGAGCTAACTGAAAGAAATGAACAATTATTGGCCATACTGTGAAGTTCTCTCTTTGCTCTCTTAATCACATAGCCCTATCCTATTACGAGACTCACCTCAAGCATTCCTCGGTCCGGATTGATGAAGAGATGGTCTTGCATCAAAAGAAATCTATTGAGGTGTAAGTTTATGCTTAGTAAATTAATCCCCTCATCATACCATACAACAATTTTATCAAATGCACAATCATATGAATGCATGAATACTCATAACGCTAAACAATACATGTAGCAACCTAGGAACTGTATACAACTAAGAATTACACCCCTTGTAGTCAGGGTTTGAGATAATTAATGAATACAAACTATCAACCAAATTATAGCACCTGAGTTTTTATTCCACTTGCACCAATGTGCCCAAACAACTCAAACTTATACATAAGATAAACAACTTTACTTTTCATATGGAAAATACACTTTCCTTTTCAAAAATCAAACTTTAAGTCAAAATTCTCAATTCTAATGATGTGATGGCCTTTGCAATCCCTATCACATACCTTAAGCAAAAGTCACAAGACATGGCCCTTCGCTAATAGTTAGCATCCCATGGTGCCTAGTAAGCCCGATAGCTAGGATAAAGACCCAATAATATGTAAATGGTAAAACCGTTGCCTAATCCCTACAGGAGTCCCCACTCCCGTAAGCCCTTTCCCAACTTCCACGTGAGGTGGCAGTCAGTATAGTTATGATGAAATCATAAGAAATGCATGACTCATTGAATTCCTTAATTAAACAATTACTTAATTTGATTTTCATTGTAATCAGACAATTTCATTCCATACAGCTATACATAACTATTATCACAAAATAATTCCAGTTATTATCTAAGTAGCAAATCTTCAAAATCAATCATAATATCATATGCATGTGTTTCCCATATCCCACAATCATTCAAGTTCATTATATAAATTTAAATGCATCTATATTATAAACAAAATTATGCATGAGGTCGTTAAAAATCACTCACTCGGCCACAGTTGATCAGGCCTAGTAGTCCGAGGTAGGTCATCTCTAGTAATAGGGTCCCTTGAACATCATAAAAATGATATTATAAGAATTTGAAATAAAATTAGAAGGCTAACCTAAAATCTTTTAAGTTACATTTTTAACTTAGTTCTCATATTCTTCCCGACTGTATTAAAACTTCAATCGCATATAACTTTCTCATTTTAAATTTGAGTTTTATGATCTTATACTTGATTTCTATCAATTTCGAGTGTACTTTAACATGGTGTGGTTGCATTTTTAAGATAGGACTCGTAATCATATCTACAGGTCAGAACAATAGGGTTCCTCTAGGTTAGGTACTCTTTTAGGCTTAGTTTAGTTGTTAGGTTTTTAGTTATCTTATGAAATCTTTTAGGATTGGGCTTAGCACTTTATTCTAAGCTTAAAACATCCTTTCAAGATCAAATTTCTATCCTTCTCTCATGAACTTAATGCTATCAAAATTTTCTTGGACTCTTAAGTGGGCTTATGTGGTCAAATGGGCTTGTTTTTTATTCAAAGTAAAGTTTGTGACTTTGTTAGGCTTAAGACATTTTATGTGGACTCCTTACAAATCTCAAAACAACTTTTCATGGATGGTTAAGGTGCTGGTCAGAATTTCTATGATGGCTCAACTAGAAGTTCTAAGTTTGTTTTGGGTGTTTTAGGCTTAGTTTTGAGTTTTAAGCCTTTAACACTTACCATACTTGTCTTAATTGGTATTTCCACTTTGTTTTATTGTATTTTCAAGTGGGTTTTCTTACAGTTCCTAATCTGGTTGGTTTAGGTTTATGGGCTTCCAACTTGGTTTCTCCAATTGTTTCATCATCTCCTTAAGTTTAAGTGATAAATGAAGGGCTTATAATACTTGTATTCTAACTCTGACTTAACTTCTTCTCCATAAGAAGATCATTTAGCTAAAATACTAAGTAAAATTTATAGATCACATACTTATCATAAGTGTTACACCGTAGTTTACATCTAAAAGAGTTGATTTCTTTATAAAAATATCATGTAGTGGTTTTTTCTTCACATAAAGCTAGATTTAAGCATATGAAACCAAATAGAAGTAAAAGTAACATCTAAATACCCTTCAAATACGTCACATCCAACGTGTTTGTCTACCATTCATATACATATTTCATGATTTTCTAAAGTCATAAACTTCTAGTCTAAGTGATAGGCATGTATCTTACATATTACTAAACCTAGTATACTCATATTTTAATTTTCATGTAAGAGATTCATAAACTTAGCACCTAATGTAAGCTAACTATAATATCACCCTATATATGTATGTTAATATCCTCATGAAAACATATAACCTCCTAGGCATGGCATCTTAAATGTACTCAAATCTAAAAACTTACTTTTCTTAAATGAGCATGGAAGGTGGTTTACACTTAGTATCCTCTTTTGATCCTTGCTTTACTTTACTTTCTATAAGCTCTTTAGGTTGCCAAAGATTTGGTGTTTAAGGTCAATTTTAAGTGTCCTAAAGTCTTCTAGAATAACTCTTTGGGTGGACAACGTGGAGGTTACAAATACACTTTATGCCATGTATGTATGTATCTAGAAGTGATGGTAAAGTAAGGGGTGAGTGGGGTTGGTTTTCTTTTGTGTTTGTAAGTGAAATATGTTTGAAAAGTGAGTAAAAGAGAGAGTGCTTTGGATGAGAGTGGCCGATTGGAAATGTGTGTGTTATCCATCCAACAAGGTCTCTTTTGTTGTCTTCTATTTGGTGCATAAGTCCTCCCTTATAATGATTGGATAATGTAAGCAATAAGGGGCAAATAATAAGCATGGAAAACATTAAAAGTGATGTTTGAATGACAAAGTATGGCCTCCCATTCGCTTTCTTTTCAACCAACCATCACATGTCCTTTAGGGGTATGGCCTTGTCCCATCTTCTTGATTTAAATTTAATTATATAATATGATAAGATAGCTTATCCATGTGTAGTATAACTTATGGTGAGATAAAGAAATTGTTTTATCATAAGCTTTTGAAAGGTTATCGAATGATATGTAAATCAAACTCTTATTTGATAGGTTATTTAATGTGATTGATTGATTTGCTTATCCATAAATGACATAGCTTGTAAGGAAAATAAGGAAGTTGCCTTATATGTGTAATTCTTTTAAGGTTTGGCTCTTATATTAATTTTTATATTATGATTTGCTTCCTAAGGAATTTACAGTTTTTAGAGTTGAATAAAATTGTTCAAATTAAATTTTCAATTATTCATTAAGGGTATCATGTCCTTAATTATCCTAAGGTTTAGGGTTTTGGATGATTCAGGATCCATTATTCTCGTGTTTGAGTTTTTATTGACAATGAGCTTTTTGATTAGAAAGACTAGGTTTGTTTTCTAAATGTTGACTTTAGTTCTTAATTTAGTTGATCCTTAAGAATGATTGAAAAATACTCTTAATTAATTGTATGTCCCTTAAAGTAGTAGAGTTTACAATAGATACTTTGATGGTTGATCTACTGACAACATATCCAACAAGACATGCTTTAGCAGATCTTATTGCAAATGATGCACCATCATTCGTATTACTGACACTAGAGATGACTATCTCGTCATCATCTGTTGTTACTCCATCTACTCCTATCAAACCGACGTGTCTAACACTATAGATATGAGAAAGACAGTCACACGGGTAATTATTAATTAATAAAATTTATACTTGTATAAAATTTTCTATTTTTTATAATATTTTAATAAGTAATTCAATTTATTTATATATTGCAAATCGAGCCATAGGAAATTTCAAAAGAATTACAAGAATCAACAATTACGTTAGAAGCTAAAGGAAGACTAAAAATTTATAAGAGGAAACGTAAATAGATATGGGATATTTGATTTTGTATGTGATTGAAACAAAAATAATTGTAATTTTTACTGATTACTTCTAATGATATATATATATATGTTTTTGCTTTATATTGCATATACTATCTAATAAATAACAAGAATGACAAATAAAATAATAGGAGTAAAAATATAAATGTAAAAATGATCTATTTATTGCAAAAATGAAAAAATCCAATATCATTCTAGTTATGAAATAAGATTAAAACAAATATTAGGATCTTTCAAATGCGACATACCATTGGTAATTTAGTAAATTTTTTTTTGTACAATTTGTATTTTGATAATATTTTAAATTTTGTTTATAAACAAGTAATTTTCTCTACTTCATGCTATTTAGGTTAGATATTTATTTATCATTTATATTTTTTTCTATTTTTAGAATTTAAAATTTGTTAATATTGATATCTTATATTTAAGATAACAAATCTTTTAGTTTCACATAAAGAATTAGTTTTCTAAAACAATAGGTTTAATTATACCTATAATTGTTTATTTGTAATCTATTAACTGAAAAATTCACAGCGTCAGAAAGTCTTGTGTTACAAACGTGGAAATCTGAAATATTAAAAAAAAAAAAAAAAGAGCCAAAAAGGAAAACGTTTGACACTAAAAATGTACTTTTCCTAAAATATTTTGAACCATTTAAAACAAAAATTGCCCGAACTAATAGAATATCTAACATGACATGCTTTGATGTGCTACTCCGATTCGATAAAATTGCCTATTACATTGAAGTAAAAAAAATACGTAATTTGTTAATGGAAGTAAGCAGCATCTTTTAATCTTCTGGAAAAAATTATCTAAATTTTTTTTTGGAAAGTGGTTTTACACATATAACTGTAATAACTATACAGAACTTTATTTATAAGAAAAAAATAAACACCCAAAGCCTGACCATGGCTTTGAACATTTTAACATAAGTGAAATTTTGATATGAATTTGTAACAAATAATGTAAAAACAATTTGCACATATATTATTTGCCCCAAAAAAAATTTAAATATTATTGAAAAAAAACAAACCTTAATCATGACAAAATAATATTAGTTGTAATAATATAAAGCATCAAAACTTGCCACAATAAGAGCAAATGGATAAAAGGACACAAAAGTAAATGTTTAATGGCTAAAATTATATAAGGAAGAGCAATACATGCAAATGTTTATTTGTTATGAAAACAAAGGAAAATAACTTGTTTCATGAAAGAAGGGGAAAAAATAGAGAAGTGAGAGGCACTCAAACATCAATGCACGGCTAAAAAAAGAGTGAAAGGTGAATAGTTTGATTTTTCCTTTGGCCAAGAAACAAAAAAAAAAAAAACAAACAATAGTTTGATTTGAAAATTTTTACTACATTGATTTTTATTTTCTATCACATCCCGATAACAAAGGATGCTTCATCATAAACTAAAACCTACTAAACACATATAAAAACTAATGATATCTCATACATCATAAAACATATATCTACTGGAGTCCAATCCTGCACTTAAAGTTTACAAACTATTTACAAGCCAAAAGGCTAAAATGTACAAAGGTTTTTTTTTTTTTTTTCATTTCATTACTACTACATTCCATCAAAACTAAACCCCATTGGTCCTAAGCATCTCCAAAAAGGCTTTTTTTCCCTAAAAGCTGGAACTTGCTTCAGACTTCTAACATGATAATAAAATAAGTTTATCCCCTCAACATATTGCTAAGTGAGAGAGGATATCAATGTAATACAAGCAGGTACATACCTTAACCATATAACCAATTATTGTAGCAATTAT
This sequence comes from Lumnitzera racemosa, assembly GCA_024138005.1. Taxonomy (NCBI): domain Eukaryota; kingdom Viridiplantae; phylum Streptophyta; class Magnoliopsida; order Myrtales; family Combretaceae; genus Lumnitzera; species Lumnitzera racemosa. The sequence continues at coordinate 37,317,279 of JAMXBC010000012.1, read as the reverse complement.
AACAATCTTAAGCACTCTAGTAACAGCGTATGCAATGATAAGATGTCAGGCTCATGCATGTTATATGTATTGATACCGATATCCTAACTTAACCCTAAAAATCTGGATAGTCAAAGTTGCCAGGCATATGAATTACCTAATTTTGGAACTTAGAAGTTATTATTTTAAATGCCCAAGCTGAGCTATGCAAATCTCTATATGCTTGAAAAATCTAGATTTATAAACCAAATTCTTTGTTCAGGAAAATTTAAGCTTTCTAAATAAAACATAACCCATAGGTTGTTTCGTGCCAAGCCATGAAATGCATCCATCAAACACCAAACAATACAGCAACCACTCACAACTTACATGTTAAGTTTACTTATTTAATTTTACTTTCATTTTTAACTCTAAAGCCTCAGTATCCAATTCACTTAAGTAAACTCCGTAGGATGTAAGGTTAATACCTCATCATTTGTCTAAGTTATTTAGATCTTTTATACTCAAACAATTGGCATGGCAGCAAACATCAATGCAACATCAATATAGTTCAATACACTATAAGCATGCTGAGAACAACATTCGTAGCACCTCATATTAACACTCAAGCACAACTAAGGAAATCAGTCAAACGAGTCAATAGTATGCCACACAAGAGTAGATATAATCTACTCAAACACATAAGTATCCACTTACCAAGGTTACTTAGAAAACTTCTCTTAAACACTTAAACATTACGCTATTAATCTTCCTCCAGTATCTCACTTGGCAATAAGTATATGATACTCTAATTATTACATGTTAAATATAAACTAAAATAGATACTTACTTAAGTATTGAGCTTAGGTTTTATATTTCTTCTTTAGTACAAACTCCCTTCCTAGATAATTTATGACTAAGGTTCCAACCCAATTTCTTTTTCACTTTAGGTACATAAAGTTTTCACTAGAATACTTTCTGAACAATATTTTGACTAACTTGCTTCCTTACAATTAAACCTAAAGATGCTGAAAATCACTTCACATACATAGTGTAGTTTCTAATCTACTTTCTAACTAACTCCAATTTAAACTTTTAACTCACTTTCTGACCATCTCAATTCACACATCTTAACCTCCTAACTCCCCTATTTTGCTTTTTTAATTTACAAAATCACACCAACATTACTCTAATCTACCACCTACTTAACTAAACAGAATACAAAATCACCTAAATTTATTTTAAATACGCATGCATGTCATTTAAGTTGTCAAAATACTTCATCTAAATAAAAGTACTTATGTCTTTAATTGTAAAACATGTAGATTCATACTTGTTTGTCCATATTTCATTTGACAATCAATTTTTCATCAAAATTTATACTCAAATCCTTCTATATATCATCAAAAATTATCGTCTTGGCAGTTTACAACAAAAATTATACTAAGTACATGCAAGATCCTTTATGAAAATATGCTTCCAACCACAATTCTAGCAAAGATCAACATTTCTCAAAAACCCAAATTAAATATTTAAAAAATATATTACATAACATGAAAATGTAACATTTAAGAAACTTACTCACAAAAATTTAGGTTGAAACTACATCTTTAGGGTTTTTAAAAATACAATGAAAATCCAATTTTAGATTTGAATTTTACATATAGAAATACTTAGAAAAATCAAATTTCATAATTTTTAAACATCTATTAATATTTTTAGTAAATTTGTAAAAAATAAAGTAGATTTATCGACTCACCATTGCAAGAAGTTCTAGGGTGTATTAACCTACCTTAGCACCAACTCCTTCTTCAAGCTACGATGGTGGTTTACTCCCGAGATGATCCTAGACTAAAGAACTTAATAAACCTCTATTTTAAGCTTGTTTTCTTCTATTCTTGTCTAAATTTTTCTCAAAGCTTTTACTACCCTATTCTAATTTTTGTAGAATGTCAAAAGGATCAAACTTATGAATGGGGTTAGATTTTTGAATTTATAATGACTTCTAGGTCGGTTAGGAATTTTCTCCATGCCAAATGTCCTATTTTAAAAAAAAAAAAATTCTTAAGGTTTTATGTGCCCTAACTCTAGGTTATGTGCTACACTACTTCCATGTAAATTTTCCACACCTCTTACAACTCAAAATCAACTCCCTGAGTTGTCCCTTTCAATTTTTTATTCATTTTGTACAATCATAATATTAATTTATGTATATTTTGTTTACTAAATATAAGTTTGCCCTAGTTCAATATCTACATATGTACACATGACACTTATATTAATTATTTTACTTCTATCAAATCCAATTTTTCATTTTTATGAGGCAAATTATTTATCTTTAACATCTTGTTACATTACGAGACTCATATTCTAGGTTTACAACATATATTTTCAATACCAAGTAAAATTATTCTTATATTAAATTAATTATTTTATATAATTTATTTTACTAAGTGTACTTTAACAAAGCTCTTCTTTTAACTCTTATAACCCCATACTAAAGTTTTACTCAATTTTGAAAACTTTGGCTGAAAGCTTTGAATCCTTGAATCACTTCAATTCCAAGTAGTTAGAGTTTCACATTTTCATTAAAAGAAACAACTCATGATTATTGTCATTTGACCATTTTGTCTCTTGTCTATCATTTTTTAATAAAAATGTAGATATTGCAATATTAAATTATATTATTTAATAAATGACATGACTTTTAAATACATAATCAAAGAATTACATTGGATGGCTTTTGAAATGTTAGTTTTACATAGGTATAAGTAAAAACAAGTTCGAAAAGGTATAATTTATATTGATGGCTATTGAGATGCTACTTTTAAAAGGCATTAAAAAAAAAATTAAGAAGGTGTAAGTTATATTGGACACCTTTTGAAATGTTACTTTTGAAAAGATATATTAAATTATGTTATTTAATAAATGACATGACTTTTAAATACATAATTAAAGAATTACATTGGATAGCTTTTGAAATGTTAGTTTTAAAGAGGTATAAGTAAAAACAAGTTTGAAAAGGTATAATTTATATCGATCACTATTGAGATGCTACTTTTAAAATGCATAAAAAAAAAAAATTGAGAAGGTGTAGGTTGTATTGGACACCTTTTGAAATGTTACTTTAGAAAAGATATGGCATTTTAGATGTTATTTTTAAAAAGGTATAAGTAACAAAACTTTGAAAAGGTATATTAGAATAGATGTAAAACTGAAATATCATGATCATAATATTATTTATAATAGATTTTTAATTAATAATAATTAATAAGGAGAGAATAAAATCATCACTCTAAACTCTCAAAAGCATAATCAAATTTCCTATTGAAATCAATTTTGCAATTTTAAGGAATTATGATTCAACTTTTTAAATACTTCCAAATATGAAACAAGAAATGGATATTAGAATTGTGATTTTATTCCAATCCATTTTTGTATATTAAACATGATATAAGGAATTAGATAAAAGGAAAGAAAAGTATCAAATTTTTAAATTAGAAAACAAAAAGAGAAGGTGAATGTTAAATACTAAATGTTTATAAAAAAAATAATAATAATAATCTCCATTTTTAGCTTTGGGACGCTTTTCCTAGACTTGTCTTCCGATCGATACATGGCCCATTTTCATGATTACAACTGGCAGCCCAGTTCTGTATTTCTTCAAGGAAATCGCAGAATCCAGCCTATGGCCCCTTCACGGGTTGTCAGCCCTCGTATACATAGTGCTGTTCACATTCTGTTATCCAAATTTTCAGGTTTGAACTCGATTCACGATTGCCGTGAAATGCTTCGTAATTTTCTCTTTGCTTCATTGAAATTGTTATCAGATTGTACAATTTCTTGCCTGTACGATAATGAGATAGAATGTGATTAGTTATATTTACTCTAAAAAGAAGAATTGTAAGTATCCTATGTAACTTTACTTCTTAATAATAGATTAAATTTGAATCTCTCTTTCCATATGAATTGTATAATATGTAGCTTAAATAAATGAAAAGAAAAAGGAGAAAAAACTTGAAGAAAAATTATGCATTTTCATGGAATAAGTGAATTCGAAATCCACCAAGATCGATAGGGTCGATTGATGTAAAAATTAGTCTCCTAATGAAATTCGTTATATTTGATTCTTTTCACCTATATATTTATAATATGATAGTTGGCACAAGGAAAAAAAAAAAAAGGAAAAGAAACAAAAGGTATATATTAGAAATCCTCTGTCAATTAATTCCCCTATATTTGTTGTAAAATTAAATTAAATCTTTTACTGTTTAAGTGGATCATTTATATCCTCTATATCATATTGGTTTTCTTTTAGTAGTTGTATATTACAAGAAGAACCAAAACAAAGACGTAATTGCTGCAATATTATCATATAATAGATTAAATGATTTACGTAAAATATAAAAGACTTTTGATGAGTCTTTGCATAAACTCAAAGGACTTAAATGTACGGTCATCCAATTCAAAATTCTATCTAAAATCATTAAAGAGCCCATAAAATCATAACAAAAAGTCCAATTTTAGAAAGGTATGTCTATACAATCCGTGTAACTTAACTTTTAATAATAATAAATATGATTACAATAATCACAAAAAAAAAAGTTGAAATACATTATGGAAATTAAAAGATCCAACATAAATTTTAGTTATAATATGAGTTTTAGTACAAATAATTAAGCATAAACCACTATGATTATGTGAGACCCTCAATGCTTAACTAACTCTAGTTGCTAAATGAATCGGTACAAGTTAGGACATTCAAAACGATTTAAGGTTTTCGAAAAATTTTGTCTGAATCGAGCCGAATTTTAAAATAAGGTCACAAAGGTTAGACAAACAGTCATAATAAGGTTAATTCTCAAAATAAAAATATATATATATATATAACATTTAATTTTGTTAAAACATATTTTACGAAGTACATTTGGCAATTATTAGAAACTCAACGTTTGAACCCCAAAATGCAATGAGTCCTTAGAAATAAACTTATTAAATTAAACTAACCTTACTAGTGCTATACATAGATATGAAATGTCATAGCAATAAATGATTGTTCCAGGGTTGATCTGTATTAGATATAATTATACATACACTTTATTTGGTACCAGAGCAACTCACTCATATGCCTAGAAGGAGTATGTTGATAGAAATAAATTAAAAGTAGAAACTTTAGTAAATGAGTTGTTAGTCACAACTTCTTTTGGAAGAGAGCAAGTTGTGTATCATAAGTTGAAGGATGATGATATTTGTTAGGATTTTGAGGTTGCGAATAATAAACTTACATAGAGAATTTTTAAATCTTATTAATCCTAAACATCTTAAGATCCAAGCATATCAATTGAATCGAAAAAGGATTCCAAAAGCTTTTCGAAATCTTCAATTAGACAAATCAATAGGCATTATAGATTGTGAACACCCTTTAGTGGTATCCACACACAAATAGGCTTATCGAAAACAGGTTGTAATATGCTAACACTTTTGGGTGAATCTAAATTTACATCAAAATAATACTTACAAAACTCATGTTTACTCACTACTTTAGGTCTACAGACTTTCTCTACAAGTGTAATGTGAGCCATAAGGTGTCAACACAACCTAACAAAGAGATGGCTTTATTTATATATAGAGGAGCAATAATATCTTTAGAAGATATTAAAAGATATTGTAAGATCTTAAAATATGTTATTTTATTTTAATATTTATTATTTTTTCTGCAAAATAGTAAATGCCACTATTTATCATTCTTAAACTATTTAAGAATAATAAATATTTTAATAATTCCTCCTAGGCTTATTCAAAATAAACTTATAACTCATTTGGTTCATTCTTTGTGTATGATACTATAGGTTCACCTAATATTGGTAGTAAGCCTAAAACTTTTTTTAGACCTATAAAACATAAGTGGCCTCTAGCAAGACATTATGCTTGCTCAAATTAAGTGAAGATCAATTATTTGACTCTACTAATAAAACAGTCGGTTATTTTATCCCTTTGTCACATGATATCTAATGATTAAACATTAGGTGTAGATCAAGACACTATTATATTGCTTAATCACTCATTTCTTGAATCTAAACTTCAATTGACATAAATAATGATATTGGTAACTCCTTATCAATTCATTTCAGCATAGCCATGAATTTTTCTCAATCTTACTCTTTAAGAAGCCCAAAAGATATCTATCTCAAATTATTAGGAGAGACAAATTCCTTCACAAATACTCATATTTCTCTACATAATTTATTCCATATCCAATCATAGTCTTATAATCATCATGTTAAAGTTGATAAAGAACTAAGTCAAAATATGAAACTTACTATGTAGGAATTCATGGTGTCATTAGGTTAAATGACTAAAATAACATTGTAATAAGTAATACTTATCAAATTGATCCATGCAGAACTGTAATGGTGGGTTCATCTAATATAATGCACTTCTACAAGTATCTATGTATTGAATTGACATTTTATATCCATTATCAATAAAACATGATCATCATTCAAAAAACATAATAGCCTTAATTTATTATTATTCCATATAATGAGCGATTAGAGATAATTTAGAATAGTATTATTATCACTTTATGACTTTACTATTAAAGTCACGTACTTTAATGTCATAAGGAAAAACAAATATTTAAGGAATCCTTTTTATCATGTTAATAGACTGATAATAATGTGATAAATAAAATGAATCATATCATAAATACTCAAATAGCATGAAATCCAATGGCTTAAGCTACATTACTAGCAATGTTTATATAGATGCTTACGAGATTCCTGTAGAGTTAATAGCTTTGGATACGAAAGGATTTGATGTAATAGTAGGGATGGATTGGATGACTAAGTATAAAGCTAATGTAGACAGTGAAAGTAAGATAATGGTGTTTAAGTGGTCTGATGGAAAGGACTTTTGTTTTAAAGGAAGTTCTAATGATGCAGTTCTTCAAGTTATTTCAGTAAGTAAGGCAAGAAAGTTGATATGTAAAGGTAATATAGGTTACTTAGCTTGTTGCGAACTGTGACCAAGAACAGATAAGGCCAATTGTTGGATAGGTTCAAGCTTATAGAAAGCTCGAAAATGGTTAATAGGGAAAGTTACAAAAGGAAGGGGGGGGGCACAAAAATGACGTATGAAACAGTAAGCAAAAACCCACAAATAGCTCCAAAGGATATGATACACCAATGGAACTTCCGAGGACTCACAGTACAATTCAATATGACGTACAAATTGGTCCAATGAGCTTACTTGCCACCTAACCTTACTTAAGGGAAAGGATAAAAGTGATACCGAAAGTAAACAAACAATGTTTATGCAAGGAAGAAAGTACTCAAATGTATTAAAGGTAATCTGATCACTTATAGCTATAAGTATAAGGGTATTTATACTTGTAAGTTAAGCCAACTTGCTCCAAAGGCAAAAAAAAAAAAAAGACATTTCCTAAAGAAGCAATATATACGATATAAAAGAGTAAAATGAATATACAAGAAAAATAATTATTGGTGCTATAGATTTTACATATGATATTGCATATATGGCAATGTTGCATTAGTGAGGTTGTTAGTAGATGCGAACAAAATGTACAAACAAATGCACTTGTTCGAGTAAGGGTGGTTTAATTAGTTCGGATTCTCTATCTCTCATCCTCTCGACAAGAATGATGTCAAGTGATAGGTCATATTACGACCCAATAGTATCATTGTCGTGGTAGATTGTCGTATACTGTACAAAGGTCTACTATCAACCCCATTGCCGATCGCAGGCCTTTCATACGACATACAAGACTCTTTTCACTATACGTTACCATCAAGCCCATAGATAAGTAATATAGAGTAATTTTACTAAAATTAACTTTTAAGACATAAATTAATCAAGTAAACATATGGACTCGTTAAGTTCCACACCAAAAGAATATTACAAACAAATACAGTTCATAATGGGAACTGCATCATAGACTTTAAACTATATTATGAACAAAATAAAGGTAAATAATTATCTACAAAAGCTTTTATAAAATCTCCTCTCCGTTCCCTAATCACTCTAACCCATCTTTATACGAGACTCACTCGAGCATGCATCAGCCCGAATTAGCAAAGAGGTTTTCCTGCAACAAAAGGAATCTATCGAGGTATAAGCTTTAATAAGATAAATACCCTTGTCAATACCGCATGGTAAAAATTTGTTAGATGCATAATCATATGAATGCATGAACAATCAATATGCCAAACCATGCATACAGTATCCTAGGAACTGTATACAACTCAGAATTCCACTCCTTGTAATTAGGGTTTGGAGATAATTAACCGATCCAAACCAAAATCTGGGTTCTAGAACTTGGGTTTTATTTCGTTTACATTATTATGCTTAAGTCAAAACAAAACTATATATATATATATATATATATATATATACTTTCTTTCCTAAACAAGAAGTTATGTTTTCAAAATCTCAAGTCTAGCGGTATAGTAGCAGCCATAGTCCACAAATATACGCCTTAAGCAAAAGCCACAAGATACAGCCCCTCACTAACGATTGGCGTCTCCTAGCACCTAGTAACCCGTCAACTTAGGATAGAAACACAATAAAATGATGACATAGCTAATGCCCAATCCTATAGGAGACCCTCCTCCTATGAGTCCCTTCCTATCTTCAACATGAAGCAGCAATTAGTATTATTCAAATGCAATTATGAGGAATGTATGATCCATTTAATTTCTTAATCATATAAGTGGTTAATCAGATTTTTCAAGGTGATAAAACAATTTCATTCCATACAATCACATGTATAAATTATCACAAACAATTTCCATTGTTATATGATTAATACGCCATAACATTCAATCATATATTCATATACATTCATTTCCCATATCCCACAGGCATTTGATTTATATATATAAGTTTAGATGCATCTATTCTACAAGCAAAATTCAGTAAAGTGTCATCGGGAATTTACTCACTCTGCCATACGGGTTTGTTAAAGTAGTCCAAGGGCAAGTCGTCTCCAAACGCAAGGTCCCTTGGTCATCGAAATCATAATACTATAAGGGATTGAAATAAAATTTATGAAACTAAGCTAAAACCCCTTAAGTTATACTCTTGACTAGTTTTCGTATTTTTCCTAGTTTTACATAAAAGTTCAATCGCGTATAACTTTCTCATTTTAAATCCAATTTTTACGACCTCATCACCAATCTTCATTGTTTTCGAATGTAGTTTAATGTGATGAGGTTGAATTTTCAAGTTGAAGTACACAAATCTGCCCATAAGTTAGAACAGAAGTGGTCCTCATGATTTAGAGTGGTTTTAGGCTTTATTTAGTTAATAGGCTTTATTTGGTTAATGGGCTTTATTTGGTTAATGGGCTTTTTTGTAACTTGGGAATTCCTTTGGGCTTAAGCTTGAGATTTCATTCTAGGCTCAAAATACTCTTTAAGGTCATATTTACAATTTTAATTTACACTCCTAAGGCTATCAACCACTTCTTGGGCTCTTAAGTGAGCTTAAGTTGTCAAATAAGCTTATTTTTTATTCAATTCAAAGATGGTCACTTTCTTAGGCTTAGGGAGTGTTTTGTGGGCTTCTTGAGAGTCTTAGAACAACTTTCATTGTTGTGTCAAGTTGCTGGTTAGAAACTTAAGGGTCTTTCAACATGATGTTTAAGCCCGTTTTAGAAGTTTTAAGCTTGGTTTTTAGTTTTAGGCTTAATACACTTATCATACTTACCTTGGTTAGTCTTTTCACTTTGTTTACTTACTTTTATCATATTTTTAAGTGTCTTTTAAGAATGTTCCAGATCTAGTCAGTTTGAGTACGAGGGCTTCTAACTTGGTTTTCCAACTTATTTCATTATTTCCTTAAGTTTAGGCATTAGATCATAAACTTAAGCTACTTCTATTCAAATCTTAACTTAACTTCTTTTCCATAAGATGATTATTTGAATCATTCTTTATATGAAAATAGAGGATCTCACTTTTATCATACCTCTCATATCATAGTTCATGTCTTACAAAGTTGATTTCCTCATAAAACTTCACGTGATGGATTTTATCTTTACCTAAGTCTAGATTTGAACACGTTTAACTTAATGAAAGTGTAAACATCTAAATGACTTCTAAGTCTCACATATAGCATGCTTCTCTTTTATTCAAGTTCTCATTTCAAGATTTTCTCAACTTCGAATCTTCCATTCCAAGTGTTAAACAAGTATCTTTACAAAACACTAACTTTACATGCTTATATTTCAACTTTCATTAAGGTTTTTATGAGTTTGCTTCTTAGGGTGGTTTTTGATGTTATGCCAACTTATGATCATACTCATATCTTCAAGAAATCATAGTCTCCTTACATGAGTGCTAACTAACACAAGATATACTTACTCATCCTTAAAGCAAAAATATGGTGGTTGTGTACTAAGGTTCTACTTATGCTCTTTGTCTTACTTCCTCCTTCTTACACCCTTTTCGAAAACTTGAGTTGTGGTCCTTAGAAGTGGGGTTTAAGGAGTGTTCTAAGAATCTTAAAGGGGCTTGAAATGTTGGCAAAAGCAGGACAAGAAGAAGATGAAAGTACCGTGTATGTATGTGCTTGGAATGTAGCGGCAAGTGAAGGATTTTATGGGGTTTGGTTGTTTTTTCTTTTGTGTTGTTTTTGAAGTAAGAGAAAATGAATTATCTTGTCTCATTTATTAAAGTTAAGCATGTGAAATCTTGTGATAATTTGTCCAGATGTAGTATAAGGAAGGGATGATAAGGAAAGTGTCTTATCACTAGTTTTTGATAGATTATCAATTGATAAATGACTCCAACTATTAATTGATAAGTTATTTAAGATAATTAGTTAGTCTACTTATTCACATGTAAAGTTTAGACATAAAAATAAGGGAATTGTCTTGTAAGAAATTGTTTTAGGATTTACTTCTTGAATTGTTTTGTAAATTTTGACTTAATTCTTATAAAATTATGAAATTTTCTAGAGTTGAATAAAATTATTCAAATTAAATTATCGATTAGTTGTCTAAGGTTAAAAGTCCTTAATTGTTTTAGGGTTTAGGGTTTTAGGTGACTTTAGAGTTCGTTTTTCAAGTTTCAGGTTTTATCAGTAATAGGCTTTCGAATTAGAAAAGTAAGTTCGTTTTCAATTGTAAACTTAAGTTCTTAGTTTATTTGATCCTTGAGAACGTTTAGGAAGCACTCTTAGTCAAATCATAGGCCTACTAAAAGTGGGGTTTACAGGTCCACTCAACGCTTGAAAGTAATCATTAACTCAGCATACCAAAGAATAATGGGTGGTCAAACGGCATGACATTAAAGGTGACTCGATAAGGCAAAACTCGGCCTTAGCAGGGGTTGGTTGGAATAGAAGTATTCGTCGTGCCAACCTCTCTAGTCCTCAGGCTCGACTGTGGGTCAGAATTCTAGTAGCCCGATCCCCATCATAGCCTCTATAATAGATACCCAAGCTAAAGAAATCAAGCTAGAGGACATACCTATAATATAGGAATATCCTAAGGTTTTCCCTATGAACTTACCTAAATTTCCATTTGATAAGGAAATTGAATTTACCATTGAGCTTGTCTTAGAAACTATACCTATATCTAAGACCCCCTATTGTATGCCACCAACCGAGTTAGCAGAATTAGAAAAGTAATATTTAAGAGTTGTTAAACAAAGGTTTTATTAGACCTAATTCGTCACTGTAGGGAGCACCAATACTCTTTGCTAAGAAGAAAGATGGAAATTTGAGACTCCGTATAGATTATCAAGAGTTGAATAAAGTTACGATGAAGGACAAGTACCCACTCTTGATGTTTAATGATTTATTTGACCAATTAAAGGAAGCCACTTTATCTTCAAATAGATTTGCAATCATGGTATTGTTAGCTGAAGATTAAGGAAGAGGATATACCTAGGACAACTTTCAGAACGAGATATGGACATTAAGAGTTCTTAGTAATGCCATTCGGTCTAACGAATGCTCTAGCAACTTCCTTAGATATGATGAACCATGTATTCAAAAATTTTTAGATGAGTTTGTCGTAGTTGTAGACACCTAATTTTTGCCACTCCGTAGTCCAAATTTTTTATTTTTTAAAAAAAAGGGTCCTGATTAAATAAAATAGAAAAAATTATAATAAAAATTGACAAATGATGAAAATAGTAGAAAAAATGAGAAAAGGAAAAATTATAAAGATTTTTAGATTTTTTAGGAAGTAAATTATTTTAAGGATAATAATTTTAGTTTTAACTTAGTTTAAGTTATTATTTTAGGGAGTTACGTCATTTAAGTACAATTCAATTGTGCTAAATCAAGTTACAGGCTAATGGTCTAACGGATAAGCAATGGAGTATTGAATTGGATTTAGTCTGAAGTCATAGGTTTAAATTTCGTTAGACACTTATGTGACTTTTATTTTTATAACTTTCATTTTGCGAAAATCGATTGAGCATACGAGATTCAGATTTAATTTTTTATCAAATCTTTTGAATTTAATGTAATAAAGATTTGTAAGATTTAAATCTAATTTGATTTTTATCAAATCGGATTTAATTTGTTATAAAAGATTTAAATCTAGTTTGATTTTTATCAAATTGGGTTTAAATCGATATAAATGACTTGATTTTTATTATCTTGAATTTGTAGTGATACGAAAAATTTGGTTGGATTTATTTTGTTTTAAGCTTTATAAATAAAAATCATGCGACATAACACAAGGACACCTTCGCTACAATTACACACTTCAAAAAAAACTGAAATTCTTCATCCTTCATATATATAATTACCCATTGCTGTTCACAATCAAGAACCCCCCTTCGCAATCCACATACAAGTCCACATAATTTCCTTCGCCATCATCCTCTCTTACCGCAGTCTGCACCCCGCTACACGCCCTTGTCAACACGCTAACCACTCTACAATTGAACACGTAGCAGCAGCACAATCGGCCAAACACTTCCACTATGTCCAATAAATACAGCACGCCTAATCCACTGAAGATTACACGTTCTGTACTGTCTTTAGACAACACAATAGGATCACTGTTACACTTAGCCAATGCCCTACGATCACCAACCAGCGTACGCCCTCATCAACACGACATGATCCAAGCTAAATCCTAAACCTTTACATGAACAACAGCACTACAACAGCACAACACGAAGATCAGTTCCTACTACTGTAATCATAGTCCACAAACCACATACATACGGACACTACAACTTCACCGATCACTACATCGCGGCTTGCGGCAACCCGAAGCTCCATTACAACCTGATCGATCCATGCGCATGCATTGTTTCGTTCTTCGTCTAATGACGTTCGAGTATTACTCCATCGACCAATGACTAAATAAAATTTAGGATCTCCATCCGAGAACACCCAACAGCGATGAACACTAAGCTAAGCAACCCACTATCCTTCACCGCGCGATAAACAATTCAGGTTCATATCTTTCTAAGTTTTTTACCTTTTTATTTGTTTATTTATTTATTATCTTGTTATTATGATTAGTTCCTTGGGTGTTTAACATAGTAAATATATCTACGGCTATCAGTTTAAGAGTATTCTTAGTATTAGTTTGTTATATATCAAGTGTATCATATAGGATTTTTTTTTATTTCGGTAGATCGTTGTAAGTATTAGTTTAAGATTATTTATTTATTTTATTTTTTATTATCACTTGTTATATTATATTAATTTAGATTGTTAGTTAGTTATACGTAATTATGTATATATTAGGTTATTGATTTCTTTTTATATTAGTTTTCTATATAAGTTAAGGATAATTTATTTATTTATTATGTAAGTAGTTGTTTAATATACAAATAATAAGTATTAGCTTAGGAAATTTGTTCAACATGAAGCCAATTTTTTGGATTTTTCATTTAGGAATTATTAATTTTTAGGAAATGAAAGTAAATAAATTTTTAGGATATTTTAGAGAGTTTTTTATCACTTACAAGTTAAGACCCTTTAATTTTTTTAAAAAAAAATAAATCAAATCAATTAAAAACGTAATCTTGCATGGTTTTCAAAATTAAAATCAATCAACACATTAAAGTTTTTTCGAAAAGAACTATGATCGTCTGATCCCAGTTAACGGATATATAAGCACCTTCGAGGCAATAATAAAATCTGTAGAAACTTACGTTCTTTTTCATTAGATTTTTATTTTATTTTTTTTCTTTAAAACATATTATAATTAGAAGAATAATCCTAATTTCAGTAAATAGATGGTGGTACTTGTTAAGGTTTAATAGGTTAGTCTCCAGATTCGAAATCCTCTAGTTTGTATTAAATTAAAATTGAAGACCGGTAGCTAAATCGTAATCAATCCATCCAATTGATTACGGTTTTCCTTTCTTTTTCCTAACTCCGGTAGGGTGGCTACTCCAAAAATTTTTATAAATAAAAAAAAAAACAGGAATTTCCCGATTTCTTTAGTTAAGGATTAATATTAAACAGGTTAAGATTTAGTATTAATCGAAAAGCAAGAAATTAATTTTAAATAAAAGAAATTGAAAAATCAGGCTCAACAATAGTGTTCATAGATGACATTCTGATATATTCAAAACATGAAGAGGAACATACGAACCATCTACGGAAGGTACTTCAGACTTTGAAAGAGAAGTGATTGTATGATAAGCTGAAGAATTGTGAGCTTTGGTTAGAGTAGGTTAGATTCCTTGGGATATCGTATCAAGTGTTGGAATAGTTATTGACCCTACAAAAATAAAGGTGATAACAAATTGGGTAAGATCAACAACAATAATGGAAGTTAGGAGTTTCTTGGGGATGGTAGCCTATTATCGGAGATTTGTACAAGATTTCTCCAAGATCACTATGCCATTAACAAAATTGACACATGAAGGAGTTAAGTTTGAATGGAATGAAAAGTATAAGAGAAGTTTTGAAGAAATTAGAAAGTTGTTGGTCACTACACCCATTTTGACACTACCCAATGGATCGAGGAAATTCTCAATATATTATGAAGCTTGAAGAAATGGTTTAGGATATGTATTGATGCAAAACGATAAGGTGATTGCTTATGCATCAAGATAACTCAAACTACATGAGTAGAATTACCTAATGCATGACCTGGTGTTGGTAGTAGTAGTATTTTGCCTTAAAGATCTAGAGGCATTACTTATATGGTGAAAGGTATAAGATGTACACAGATCACAAAAGTCTTAAGTTCATGTTTACATGAAAAGAATTAAAACTAAGGCAGAGGAGATGGTTATGATCTTTCAATCCACTATCACCCGAGAAAGGAAAATGCAATTGCAAATGCCTCAAGTATGAAAAAGTTCAATAGTACTGCCATGTTAATTACAGATAAGAGGGAACTGATTGAGGAGATAGAAATGATGAGTTTAGAAATCTTAGTCGTAGGAAGCAAGTCTCTATTAGCAAGTTTTGAAGTACAACCTACACTTTTGGAACGTATTAAGGAAGCTCAAAAGGAGGATGTAGAACTACAAAAGATTAGAGACAATTTAGAGAAACATCCGGAATTTAGGATTGATAATAAGGGTGTATTGAAATTCAAGGGAAGAGTATGTATTCCCAAGTGTGCGGAAGTTAAGAAAATGATCCTAGAAGAAGCTCATGATGTGAAAAATTCTTTGCATCTTGGAAACAATAAAATGTATAAGGATTTGAAGCATAAGTTCTAGTGGATAGGAATGAAAGGAGATGTGGCACAGTATATCTCAAAGTGTATTACTTATTAGAGGATGAAAGTGGAACACCAAAGACTAGGTGGGTTGCTAAACCTTTACTAATACCTAAGTTGAAATGGGAGCATGTAATGATGGATTTTATAGGTGGCTTACCAAAATAAGGAAGCAACATGATATGATATGAATTATAATAGATAGGCTTAGTTTGGATTTTTCTAGCAATAAAACAAACTACAACCGTAGCTTAATTGGAAAAAGTATATATCAAGGAAATAGTTCGTTTACATTGGGTATAGGTATCAATAATTTCTAATTGTGATTCTCATTTCAAGTTACGGTTTTGGTAGTCTTTACAAGTAGAACTAGGAACTAAATTGAACTTTAATACAGCATACCATCTACAAAGAGATGGAAAATCAGAACATAATATAAAAACACTAAAGGACATGCTATGGGCATATATGTTAGAGTTTAGTGGAAACTGGAATGATCATTTACCATAGGTGAAATTTGCTTACAATAATAGTTATCATAATACTACTCCATACAAAGCATTGTATGGACATAAGTATAGATTTCTAGTATATTGGGATGAAGTAGGTACTAAGCAAATGATTGAACTAGTAATGTTACAAGTTCTTAAGGAGAAGGTATAAGTGATACAAGAACAAATTAAGGTAGCTTAAAGTTGGCAGAAAATCTATGTTAATGTTAAGAGGAAGCTATTGGAATATTAGGTAGGCAATTAGGTGTTCTTGAAAGTATCACCAATGAAAAGTGCTAGGCATTTTGGTATTAAAGAAAAATTGAGTCCATGGCACATAAGACCTTATCAGATTAAGAGAAGAATCAGGAAGGTGACTTATGAATTGGAACTACCAAAGGAGATGGTCGGTATTCATAATTTTTTTTCATGTTTCAACTTTAAGGAAGTTTGTAAGGGATCTAATAACTATATTAGATGTGCACCTATGGAGTTGAAGGAGAATCTAACGTATGTAGAGCATCTAGTGAGGATTTTAGATATCAAGATACAAAGGTTGAGAACTCAGGATATTGAATACATTAGCGTGTTGTAGAGTCGATGCACTACAAATGAAGCAACTTGAGAGTTTACAGATCCCTAAGGACTCAATACCCTAAGTTGTTTACTCAAGTTTAGTAATCTATTTATGATGAGTTATCTACTGTAGGATGAAGTTCTAGATATACAAACTAGAATTATCATATAAGTAAGTTTTGACAACAAAAACTTTTGTAAGGGGGCTAGGATGTGAGACCGTAGCTGCTTAACTAACCTTAATTGCTAAACGAACCAATACAAGTTACGGTGTTTAGAATGATTTAAGGTTTCTAGACAATTTTGTCTAAGCCGAGTCGAATTTTAAAATAAGGTCACAAAGTTACACAAAAAATTCCTAGTAACATTAATTTCTCAAAATAAAGTATATATAACGTTTAATATCAATAAAACATATTTTTACTAAGTATATTCAGTAATTATCGAGAATTTGATGTTTGAGCCCCGAAACGCAACGAGCCATCAGAGATAAATTATTTAAGCTGTAAAAATAACAATTATGAGTCAAATGACAAATAATGTGATTATATAGTCATGTAGTATATACGTTATATACTCGATATGCAAATATATTATTAAATATGCTAAATAATTACTAAAAATTGAATTAAATCAATAAAAAATTGTAGAAAAATGCTAAATACACTTTGATACAAAGTAAGTGCACCTATCAGTTTTAATATAGCAGTTGTGAATTCAAGTCAATTCCTTAGAGACCTTAAGTACTAATACTAACCTTAACTCTATTATCTAATCGAAAAATTGTGATGGGTTGAATGAATTAAAAATATTAAAATTAACAAACTATTCAAATTATGATACTTGACTAAGCAATGTAGAAGGCAACAAAATTAAGAACAAATTTTGAAGGCAAATAACGTATTTAGGAATTGTTTCCCCTAGCGTTTAAAATGTAACCGCTTAAAATGTATCTAATTCAATCTCTATTATTCTTAACCGAAAGGATTCACAACTGAAGTTAATACCTTTCTCAAATATATTAACCCTAATCCGAAATTATTTACCGAAATCTCTTCACTTAGTAATATAATTTAGAATCACATTAATGTACAATAAATTCCCACACAAAAGAATAGCTTTCCGAAAGAATCACGTATCTTATCTCTAAGTACACATGTAATTCTCTTCAATTATGTCAAGATCTCATTACGCATGTGATTTCTCGATCATCATGCATAATATCATAGATTGATACCCTAGAAATATCAATTAATAATTAAAACACATAACTGAATGAAGAAAGATAGTAACTTTATTGAAAATTATCAATAAATCCAATAGTCACTTGAAACCCTAGTTTCCACAATCCTAAATACAAAAATCTTAAACTACCATGATGAAATTATATATTGATACTTAATTGAGTAAAATTATGATTTCAAGGTTTGAACGCGTTCTAAGATTGAAAACGAAGAAAAGAAATCAAGTTTCACTCAATTTGGAGTTCAAATGAATAAGTTATGAGTTTTGAAGTTATACAAACAATAAGAGAAAGTGATAATTTTTTGTCAAAAAGTTACACAGTCTGAGACACAACTATATCCCCAGGCTATATCCATGCAAGATAATTTTTGTGCCAAGGTCAGTAAGTTACACAACCTAGGAAACTATGTCCTAAGTTGTGTCTGGTAACAAAAAAAGAAGCTTCACAATACATTATATAAGGAACTTGATTCCTTTTCTTCGTTTTCAATCTGAGAACGCATTCAAACCTTAAAATCAAAATTTTACTCAATTAAGTATCAATCTCTTTAAAAACAAAAAACAAAAATATAAGAAAAATGTTATAAAATCACTATATGCAATGTATTTAAAATAAGAGTATCACACTTGAATCCTTTAGAACTGGACATGGTAAGCTTCAAGTGTTGAGAATGATAAAATCTAAGAGTTGGCCACAATACAACATATAATATAATAATATATTACACCTCATTTCGCTAAATTAGGACACTTCCAAACCGACTCAGCTATCTATAAAAGAGTATGAGGATGAAAATTCATCATTTTATAACCTAAAAATAATAGGAATTCTCTCTTAAACTTAAATTATAAAATTAAATAAAAATTATGAAAAATTAAGGAAATATAGGTGAACTTAAGGTTCTTATAGCAAACTAAAACTTGACAAGTCATGGCTTTAGCTTAAGCAATTAAGGGTGAGAGAAAGTGGACCATTACACTTAGGTGGCCAGAGGATGGTCAGACAGTCATATGTTAGTGAGTTGAAATTTTGCATCAAACTTTGTTTTATTTTCTAAAAATATCAAATTAGTTTAGAAAATTATGAAAAGTGGTTCCCCTAGATTATTTTACATGTACTTTCATGTCATAAATTTATTTTTACAAAAAAACATTGATTTAAGGTATTAGCTTAAGAATGTACCATGTTCCAATGAATTTCAAAGAAATTTTTCAAAATATTAAACAATGTTGTTTTGAGTTGAAAAATTTTGTATAACACTATTATAATATATACTAAATTGTGGTGACAAAAATTTTTGAAAAATATTATGTTTACTATTATTGTAATTTATTTAGTATTTGTTAGCAATTTTGTTAATTACACAAAATAAGGGGATTTTAAAGTATTTTGTGTATAAAATCAACTTGATCTAACTTCAAGTGATTAGTAATATTGAGATATAGATTATATTCCAATTTCAAATTTAAGTACAATTATCCACCTATTTTTAGCTATTTATCGATAAAATAGAGTTAAAGTAAGTATTGTGCATTATATTGTATAATACATTATTTTGGTGTTTTTCATTACTAGAATATAACCACTACTATTTTCTTAGTATAGTGCACTTTTTGTAGTTTTAATAAAGTATAAATACTAATTATGATATATTTTCACACTATATTTACATGTTTTGCCAAATATGATAATATAGGGTAAATTAGTATAATTAACATTATAGTACAAAGGAGTTCTAGGTACCATGGTACTTGAATAATACTTTACTGAACTTAGTTTGATTTAGTTGGAAAGTGGAAGTATTGTAAGTAAACTTATTATTTTGGTTGAATTAAAAGTTAGATCAAAGATGGACTTAGATATAAGTTAATTAGTACTTAGTTAAAAATTTTGAAGTTAGGCTAAAATCAAAGAGTAATTCAGAAGCTTAGTTAGAATCAAAGTCATAAGAGAAATCAGAAACTAAGTTAGAAACAATTCAATGTGATCTAAAAACCAACAAGCAAATATTAAAATGAAATATATATGCACATGAACTATAGTTAACCTTAGAAGGATTTACATTTTTTAGGTGAAGTTGTGGCGGAAAGCTCATGCTAACGAGCGAGTTAGAAATATACTGTTAGCCAGGTAAGGGGAAATGTGTATGCATTGATTGAAATTGCTGCTTGAAGTGTACTGTGATATTCTATGTTGTATATTTAATGTTGGTTGCCTATGATTTATTGATGTGCAATGTGACTTTGATATAAGCTAAGTATAAACTTAATAAGAGATAGATCTAGTTAAAGGAAGACTAAATGAGCTTTGTTGTTTGACTTGGTATTTTTTTAAGCATTGGTTGATGCATTTATAACATGATAAGAAAAGGACCTATGGGTCGATTTTCTGAAACTTATTGTTTTGCTAAGATAAGTTTATAAAGCTAGGTTTTCGTACATATAGTTTTGTATTGACCAAAAACTTCAACCACACTTCATGGTTTTGCTAGACTAAAATATTTGTTAGGTTCCTGGATATATTATCTGGATACCTAAATTTGAAGTTAACCAACCCGAATAAGTTGCTAAGCTAGCTAAGATATCGATACCAATGCATGTCATATACATTGGCATGACATACAATCCGCATTACCTTATTTGCTAGCTGGGTATTAACTTTATATGATACTGTATGCCTATATTGTGTGCTTTGTTGTATTACAACTTGTTTTTGTACTCTCACTCAGCTCAACAATAGCTAAGGGGATAAGTTTTCTTATCCTCAAGTTAAGAAGCAAATTTTAGGACACCATCAACATTAGCGTAGACTTTTGAGAGTGCTAGTTAGAGTCAAATGTTTTGGAAAAGTGCAAGTTTTGCAATACAAGCATAATGAAAACTTGGAATTTTAGTTATACAAACAAACTTATAGCTTTTGAAGTTTTTGAAACTTGTAAATATTGTACATATTTGTCATTTGAAGGCTATAGTTAAACTCCTTTTTAAACACTAAATATATAACAAAGTGGTATTTTGCTAGATTTATGTCTAGTTATAATAGGTTTACTTATGTGATGATATATCCTATGCTATATCAAGATGTGACAAGATAAAAACTAAAATATAAATATTTGTGCTGATATCAATTATGTACAACATAAATCATCATATAAACTAAATACAAAACTAATATAATGGAAAACTCATAACAAAACAAAGGAAAATAAAATAATAATATTAATACTGGAGTTATAAGTATAGGTGGGAAGGAAATAATAAAGTTATTGTAAAGAGGGAACTTTGCTCTTAGGTTATAAAAGCCTTATTTTTTACCTAAGGTTCCCTTTTGATACTATTATTATGTGTACAGCATCTCTTTCTAAAACCTAGGGCACGTATGTTATAAGTAAGGATATCTTTGTATATTGATATTAAATCAATCAAGAAAACTCTATCCTAACTTAGTTCATATAATAGATTGTGATAAGGTATGATTGTAAACGAATGGAGGTTATGAAGTCAAATTCAAGCATACAAAAAACTGGTAAGTAGAATTATCCTATGAAAATAATGCAACTTGTGAGTAGATAATGAATTTAGGAGTTGTTTCTATTAGTGATTTGCGATAGCATTTAAAAATCATGTGTAAAGTGTGTTTATCATAAGGATCTAATAAATATAGTATGTTCTTTTCCATCTTTAATTGTGTTTAATGTTTCGAGAAAACATACTTAAGTGTTTTCCATTGTTTTAGGACTATTAGATTTGAAGGGAAGGTGTTTTGAGACATTTAGGGAATTAGGGGGAAGGTTAGAGAAGATTGGTGTTGTCTGTTGATTTTGGGGTAGGACTTTGATCTTGCAAAAGCACAAGTAAAGGCTAAGTGGCATTGGGGCTAGTCTAGTGTAGCTACACTAATGCCTATGTTAGTAGTTAAATTTAGGAAAGAGTAAGCAAATAAGTTGTAGAGTTAAAGGGTATAAGAGAGTTCGTACAATGCTTTCCTTCCCTTATTTATAGGAAAATACCAAATATCTATATTAGCAGTTAATCGTTGGTTTTTAGACCATATGGGGATCCCATAATTAAGCACATTCCTAGAATATAGAAGTACTGGGCAGTTGTATAATGAGATTATACTATATCATAACTATTCGTACCACTTTCTAGAGTTCAAACTGAATATATGAATAGGTTGAGCTTGGAGGCCCATCAGATGGACTAAGCCCTTATTGGCCTTAGTCGAAAGTAACATCAGTCGTCTTCTTGACAGCTAAGTGCCTAAACAACATACTTAAGACACAATGTATTTATCAACATTTGCCCTTCAACTCTTATAATCGAGAATTTGACTATGGGAGTAAATAAAATTTAATAGTCAATCTGAGAAATCAAATGGTTAAAACCAAAATTAATTTTACAAACACCAATTGACATGCTAAAGTTTGATTTTTGATTTTTGATTTTTGAAATGCATCATATTGGATCCTAAGTGAAAGGTCGCAACCTCTTAACTTTCCTTTGCTTTCACTTTTCTATGGTCATGTGACAACTGTCATATTAGCCATCATTACATTGCAAGGGCTATTAACTATTCAGTGATATGATATCCCTCAAATCTCTAACCTTTGACATACATCATCCATCTATGCTTAACCATTTAATCAAAGCTCACATTCTAATAAAAAATGTATTAAGGTTACGATGGGGCACCATCCAAATATAAAGGATTTTTCCAACTAATTAAGATTTCTTGCTCTTTTCTCATTCATACCCACTTTCAGAATTTTCATATGCTTTCAATATTTCTTCTTACCAGTTTTCGTCTGGTTCATGACTTTATCAACCTGCTAAGTAATCTTCAATATCATGAACTTCAATCAAGTATGGTTCAAAGTGTCACAAAATGAGGACAGTGTAGTCATGGCAAACGCCGTTTACTATACGAAGAACTCCTAATTGGCTACCCTTCCAATCATGAACTCTTCACATAATATATAAGGCTCTATAACCACTAACTTCCCAAGAACATCCAGATCCACATGATATCATCACATAAGCATATTTATATGAAATTTGAACTACAAAGTTTACAATAAATAGTAATTTAGTACATCTAGGGCTATATTACTAATAAAACAAAAGTACATAAGTAAAAGTCTGCATAGTCAGTCCTCTTTTCATACCGAATGGTGCACTCTTGCCCAGTTCCCCAATCTAACCTTTGACATTCCCTGGCCAGCCTCAACAAATAAGCCATCCTGCAACAAAAGTCTAAGGGGGTGTAAGCCTAAGCTTAGCGAGCAAAACCCTTAACCACACCATAAGCAAGTTCTCAATACATTATATTCATACATATGACTAAATGAACAATTAGAACGCCAAACAATACGCATAGTTAACTAATCTATATACGTAACTCAAATTTAACACCCTCTAAAGTCAAGGTTGGAGTATACATGGCACTAATTAGATCTGGGTATTATACTAGAACTTACTTTACTATGGAACTCTATGTCTCATACTTAAATCAAACAAGTCCTTTATTTTCATAAAAACCAAGTTCTAATATAATTGTGAGTGAGCCCTCATAATTCATACTCACCCCTAAACAGAGGCCTCTGACTTGACCCTTAGCCAAGCGGTTGGTGCCTCCAATGACTAGTATTCCTACAGGCCAAGGTAAGGTTGTTTTGTACAAGTGTACCGTACAGAACCAATAAATTTATAATAACAACCCTTGAATGGCCTCTCTTTACCTCTGTATGATGTGACAACCAGAATTATGTCTATGT
The DNA here is from genome assembly GCA_024138005.1 of Lumnitzera racemosa. Classification (NCBI taxonomy): domain Eukaryota; kingdom Viridiplantae; phylum Streptophyta; class Magnoliopsida; order Myrtales; family Combretaceae; genus Lumnitzera; species Lumnitzera racemosa. The sequence continues at coordinate 37,293,553 of JAMXBC010000012.1, read as the reverse complement.
AATGCATGTTAATGCATATACTAGTTTCTTCTTATAAGCCGAGTATAGTTAAGTCCAATTATGTTATGACCATCCAATAGTAAACAGGATCATTATCTATACTACCATGCAACAACAAAGTATCATTTATACTTAAGGTAAATTCACAATTCAACACATAATAACATACACAAGCATTTTCCGACCCCACACAACAATCAATTAACAATATCATTTAAGTCCTCTATCTGTAATCACATATAAGTATGGAATTGTAGGGTAAATACTTACTCGGTTATGATGACTCGTTCTAGTCGTAGTAATCAATTAGGAAATCCTCACCTACGTCGGGATCACCTGATCATTACGATATAATAAAGATAATAAGAAATTGAATTAACTAGTAACTCTAGATATCTATTTGCCTAATTCTACTTACATTACTATCAATTTTGATCAAATTAGACTTTATCACTAACCGTATGTAACTTTTTCATTCCATTTCTGATATTTATGAATTTATAGTTGGTTTTTATCATTTTCGAACGTACATTCACACGGTGATGTCCATTTTGAATGTTAAAACCCATGTTTTACGATATAAACTAAATTTATTGAAATTTGTAACTATTGAAGCTTAATTATTCATATTGGCTAGTTTTATGTTCTATTTTAGTAGTTAGTAGTTTCATTAGCCATTAATTCTTACACTTTGATGATTTTATGGTTTATTATTTTAGAGGTTTATATCATCACTTATGTCATCATTTCGTTATATCATCGCTTATGTCATCATTTGTTTATGTCATGGCTTATGTCATCATTTAATTACATCATTGCTGACATCATTATTCAATTATGTCATTGCTTATATCATCATCCATTATTTTCCTTATGTATTCATACACTTTATACATATGTTATATACATACTTATACTTCTAACATATTAGTATGTATACTTATATACTTATACATATACTAATACATATAACCATATACACATACGATGACATACGTATTTTCGTATGCCTAAAGTTCCCTCATAAGAAAGCTTCACAAATTCCATATTTTTGTACTTTAAGGGTATATTTAGCATGGTATGTATGTATAGTTAGTATATGCCTTATTTTAGGGTATGTACATAATGGATACTTATGTACAAATGTCTTTATACATGTATTTATCAAGTATACTCTTATACACACATACTTAAGTATATGTACATGTGTTCTTCTTCTAATTATCTAAGGACTCCAACTTTTCTATAGATGGATGTGGAGCTTCCACTTCTAACAACACATATGCACATATTATACCAACTTTCTACACTAACCTAACTTATACAACTACTACATAAAATAGAAAATCATATGATAACATACCTCTTTCTCCTTAAAATATGGGTGTAAAATTTGAAAGTTGAGAAAGGGTGAAAGGGAAAGGGAATCACGGTTTTAGGAGGAAGAATAGGACTTTGTTTTGTATTATTTTGTGTTTCAAAAGATGAAGACAAGTGGGGTCCTAAGTGGGGAAAGGAGTGGATGGCAACAAAGGATGAAAAGGGGAAAAAATCTAAAAGAAAATAAAAGAAATCAATAGAAAGGAAGAGAAGATTCTAGTTGATAATGACACATATGTTGACTTTTCCTTATGTTAACTTAGTCAACCTTTGACTTGGTCAACATTTTACAATTACATGTAATCTAAGTGTACATAATGAAGTGATTAAGAAAAATTAGGAAGAAAATTAAGGAAATGAAAGGAAATAAGAAGTTTAGTGAATTGATTAGTAAAAATAGGTAATGAGATCTTCCTTTAGGTATTTACATTCTATATACATCATTTGGTAGGCTACTTAATGTAATCATCATGAAAAGTTTCATTGAGGATATTAATACTTACTACATGTAACATAAGCATCAACTAAACTCTTAACTCTAAATAATACTAACCTAGTTATATAATTAGTAGATGAATGTAATCTATGATGCAATATTTTAGTTTCTAAATGATTACTTTAGTACTATATGCATTTATGAATGATTGAAAGTTATCTTTAATCTTTTACCAATGATTTGGTATAATACTAAGGTTATATTATCAATTAGGGTTTTAGAGTAAATTATGGTGAATTAGTGCTTTTATATCCTTAAAGTTATGGTTTTAGGGTTTTTATCACTTTCGGATGAAATTTTTAGTGTTTACATATGTTTAGGGTAAAAAAATTTTATACGCGATTGATTAGTTATTTTGGGGTATTCACTTTCACTAGTCTTGTCAACTCCTAAAAATATCTAACATACTTAAGTCTACTTCAGATGTTAGGTTAAAAATTTAGGGGTTTACACAAAGTGTCATCTGCCTACTTATACTTTCATATTCTGAAGCAACTATATCCAAAGCTACTTCTCCCCCTTAAGAAAGGAATCGTCCAACATCTTCTTTTGGTAGTTCAGTAAATAGCACAATGGAGTGATGGGAAAGACTCGCTTGTATTAACAATCTCCCTATAGATAACTACCTCGATGATAAGGAAGGAAGGTCAGTTGCCAAGTATTTGTACAATAACATAGTTTATAACATTGATTCTCTAGATGGAGTGGTCAGTAATGCCATTAAAACACTCATCTTAAAGTATAACAAGTACTTATCTTCCTAATGGGACTTCCTTTGTCTCTTCCTTAGCATTTTCTATGCAGATTGTCTTTTATTTTGGACATGTTTCAACTTGAAAAACTTCTTCATGCCATAGCTCCCTCAAATACAAGGATCTAGCTAACTGTTAGTCCCCTTTATATACTCCAACTCCAACGAGAGTGGGAAATTTCACCTTAAGATGCACAGTTGAAGGAACCATGCTGAACAAATGCTAACATGATCGGCCCATCATCATATTATATGGAGACCAACAATTAACAATAAGGAAATCCACCTTATCTTATATAATGTATTTATCATCTCCAATCTAAATTAAGGGGGAAATAACTTCGGTGAGCCAAAAGGGTTGATTATTAAAAGCACATAAATCATAGTTGTAAGATCTCAACTGTACTTTGATCTTTAGCTTGATCTAATAGAAGGTGTGTTGAAAAATAATCTCTACCAAACTCCCAGTATCAACTAGAATCTTTTTGACCTCGAAATAGGCAATCCTTGCACTAATCACAAGTGCTTCATCATGGGGTCTTTGAATACCTTCAAAATCATCTTTTGTAAAAGAAATTAAATTATTAACTTTAACCTTCTTTCCTTACACATTACAAACATAATGCATAGTGTTAGTCCAACTTGAAGAACTTAACCAGTTTAAGGCGAAAGATGATATGGATTTGCAGATGAACACACAAACCTAATATCACACAAAAACCAATGGATGGGTTTGGACCGCAAGATGGCCCAAAAAATAAATGAGAGTCGATGGTTTAGCAAATCCTACGTATTAACTTTATGGATATGATGCACCATAGAACCATACACGGACCTAAGATCTACCGAATATGACACACCGATCCAAGTGATAGGGTTGCTCGCTATAATCCTTACTAAAGGGATTGATAAGAGTTAGTAAGAGAGAGCTTTCTAAGAGAAAAGACTTAAAGGGTTTTTTATTAATGTTGTGTGTCTAAAACCTTATATAAGTGCTCTATTTATACAAAAGGGGTAAAGTTGTAAATAAATGAATAAAAAGGACGCCCTAATGGCATTCCAATAATTACAAATGAAACAAGAATGACAATTAAGGAAAATATAGGAACAAGGAAATCCAAATAACATAAGTAAAATAGGTAGCTACAAAAGATTTTCAAGGTAAAGGGCTGATGCTAGATTCTGAGGAGCCATTAGAGACCTTAGAGCCTTGTTTTAAGTGGACTTGAGCCTTTGGATGTTTGGTCATGTCTGGGACCATTCTAATATGTTCGTAGCCAACCTGATGTTGCCAAGGCCAACCTCGAATGGCCAAACTGACCTGGTATGGCAGTGATCGCCCCAAGGCTAACCTGACATGATAATACTTAACCTAATGTGGCATTGGCCGAGCTCACATGGCCGGGCCGATCTGGAGTAGATGAGGCCAATCTGTTTAATATGACTCAGTACGGTCAAGCTGGAATAGAATAGTCGGGCAGCCTCATCATAGCAGAGTAGACCTTGGTGGAATAGACTCGGTTGAGCAAATTGACCTCGGTAAGGTAAGATAGACAGGCAAGAGAGGATAGTCCTTTATAATTTATTAGAGTAAACCCAGCAGAATAGAATAGAGCTAACTACGGTAGGATAAAATGGACTAAGTGTAGCAAAGAAGACCTGGCAAAGCAAGGCACAAACAGTAACTAGGATAGAACTTGTAAAGCATGTCAGGTCTTCCAATATTGCCATATAGGTCTATGGGAAGACTCAGTTAAGGTAGAGCAAGGCGTAATCAGCATAACAAGGCAGACCCAATAGAGTAGGGTAGGCCATCCAACGCTGACGTAGCTTATAAATAAGTCACCCACTTATGCGGAGCTTGCAAGCAAGCCTTCCATGTGATCTGAAACCTAGCATGGCATCTAGTCGATACCTAAATCCTATCAAAAGGTGCACCTACAATAGAAATTATTATACCATTCAATGCTCTACTACTACTTCCATCTCTAACATCTCTTCAAGCCTGAGAAGGTTGCATAATATTTTCTTGCTCATCACATCTTCTCTAAGTTAGCCACTCAATATTCTCAACATCATAGGCAAGAAACTTGCTTAAATACCCTCGTTAGATTGCATCCTCAATTACATTTTTGAGTTGAATATATTTTCAGCATCTATTGTGAAGGATTTCCTCACATTCTTTCTAGCCATTGCAATACCACCCTTTGATTGCACGCTTCCATCAAAATGTCCACAATTGGATGGTTAAACAGAATAAGTTAGGATGTATGGCCTCCTTTTCTCACCATTATTTCCTTTAGAATACTAATCATCATGTGTTCCAAGTCATTCTTTTGCATTCTTCTTCTTGTTGTCTTTTCAATCTCCTCTACTCTAATCAGCATCATGTTAAGCTTTAATGCTGTTTTTCTAGCAAATATAAGACATGACCTTAGCTTTAAATTTGGCAAAAGTTTTCGACTTATTTTTTGCCAAAGACTTGAAAAAGTCTCCATGAGGTTTAACTATGTCAATCGCTACGTTGAGAGCAACACTCATGTCTAACTTTGGAATCTAGACCATGTCATCTATGAACTAGGCCAAATAGTCCATAATAGATTCATCTGATCTTTGCTTTATGGTGTTAAGGATAGAAGAATCCTTAACTAAAAGTCCACTAACAAGTAAAAGTCCACTAATAAGGAAGTGTTGTAAGAACACTTCTACCAAATCTTCAAAGCATGAGATCATGTTTAGCTTCAAATGTTTAAGCCATGTACTTGTTGTATTCTTTAAGGTTGAGGGGAATGTTTGACAAGCTACAACATCACTCAAACCAAAAGCTTAGCCAAGGTGCAATAGTACTTAAGATGATCTTTAGGATCCCTCATTCCATCATAGGTATTAAACTATGGCAACTTAATGTGTTATGTTAATAATACTTCTAGAATTTCGAGGATGAAAGGACTCATTTTTATTTGGAATTGTTTACTTATTGAAGTAAGGTTGTTGACATGTGATGGTCCCACATGATGGACCTACTGTGGTAGTTTTCCTTTGTCGCCTTTTTTAAGAGTAAGGGCTAATGGTCCAAGTGTAACTTCAACCTACTTCTTAGGAAATTGAGGGAAATAAATTGAATTACCACTATTCTCAACACTATTGTTGCTATGTCCTTAGTTTTGATCTGGCCAAACATTTTTACAAAGAAGACTAAGGATCTCATCATGTTTCTTGTTGAGTTCTTGATTTTCTTTGGCTAAATTGACTCAAAGTTTCTCCAATTTAGCCAAATGTTGTTCATTAGTATGCTTACTCCCCCTCCCTCTCCTAACATGGTGTTAGGGTAAAGAACCAACACTTGCACTTTTTGTCACTCTTATGTTTGCCTATGGATAAGTTAAGAAAAAATAGACGATGTCAAATGTTTTTGGGTGATTTTAGGGTAAGGCTTTGATCTTACAAAAGCACAAGGCTAAGTGGTACAGAGGCTAGTCTGATGCCGCTACTTTGATGCCTAAGTTAATGTTTGATTTTAGGAATGAGTAAGCAAATAAGTTGTAGAGTTAAAGGGTGTAAGAGAGTTCTTGCAATGCTTTCCTTCCCTTATTTATAGGCAAAACCTAAGTGTCTATAATAGTAGTTAATCATTGGTCGTAGACCATGTAGCGATCCCATAATTAAGCACATTCCTAAGATATAAGATTAGTAGGCAGTTGTGTAATGAGACCATAATATACCATAACAATTCATGCTGCTATCTATAGTTCAAATCGAATATATGAATAGGTCAAGCTTCAAGGCCCATTTGATGGACCGAGCACTTATTGGCCTTAGTTAGAAATAACATCAGTCGTCTTCTCGGTAATTGAGTAGCTAAGTAACATACTTAAGACAAAATCTGACCATCAATAATTAGAGAAGGTGGAAGTAAAAAAGGAGAAGAGTTTTTTTATTAAGGAGGATCAAGGGTAAGATCACAAGCGTGATCTTACTCATGAACCCCTTAACATGAATTTTGTATTGAAGTGTGATGAGAAGAAAATTAATGACCAAAAGGACCGTAGCCAAGAACATGGCCGTGAAAAACTTAAGGGATAAACTTGCAAGCTTAAGAAGATCATAGGCACGAACTGTTAGTTTGAGATTAAAGCAGGAATATGATCTAAGAATAAGACAATGAACCTCAAGCATATTCTTGTTGCCTTTATTTTTCAATTGTTTCTCATTTCTATTCTTCCCTTAACCTAACCTACCCTATTCAGAAAATGTTTAGAAGCATAAATTGATCTTAAAACCTTACATTAAACTAAAATCCAGATTCAAGAATATAACAAGATAACTAAGTGAACCTAGTTAGAGTAAGACTAAAGGAAATAATAACTAAAATAAGTTATTCGTATGTATAGACTTTAGGTGATAACATTGAAAAGGTTTTCAAGTTAGATACTTTTAGTTATTCATAGGACTCAGATACGTAAAACCTTTGTTTGTTGGTTATACTTATTTAGTGTAGCTATTATTGGACCAAACTAGTTAATATTTGGCTAAATTATGCTTATTACTTTTGCTTAGCTAAGCTTAGGGGGTTTTAGTACCAATATCCCTTAGGTGGCACCTTATTGATTTTTTGGCAATGTTGTTTAAGTGGAGTCCTTGTAGACATGATATGAGGTAGATTACATTAGTATTCAGGGACCATAGTACTAATGTCCTAAAACCAAATAAGTTAAGGGTATTAGGGTCCATTGTGCCAGTATCGTAGTGCCATTAAATGGGGACTGCGGTGCCAGTGTCCTTAATTAAGAAACATGTATGGAGTTTGAGATGCTCCAACTTTGGGGTTAATTGTGAGTAATCCTAAGCTATGTTGTTTGATGACTAAATTAAAAGGTAATAATTTGATGTTTGATACTTCTTGAAGCAAAACTATATGTGTAAATGTGAATGTTGCATGTCATGTGCACGTATTTATGGATTTCCATACTGGGTATTAGCTCATTCCCCTTCTTTTTCACCTATAGGAACTTTAGATGAACAAGTAGAGTATGATGAGAATAGGGATGCATACTATTACTATCAGGATGAAGATACTGGAGAGTTTTATTATTATTATGATAATGAAATGTGAACTATCAGAGTAAGAGAGTTAAATGATAGGATTATTGAAGAGATTTGTTCGATCATGTGACCTATGAGGCTTCATTATGTTTATTTCACTTCATTTATTGAAGAGACTTAATGGCGCATTTCAATTACATTTTAGGATTATTATTATTAAGAGAGTTATGGAGTTATTTTGGTTAATGTTAGACATCTTTGGTTGCCTGTTTATTCTAATGTATCATTAGAATAGTAGGGATACATTACAATTTGTATCATTGAACTACTAGGGACACATTGCAGTCTGTAGTGCCTTGAGCTTGGATCACTACAAATTAAGGTAGTATTAGAGCTAGGTTTGGTAAATCAAATAGAAACTTAGGTAATTAATTTGTAGGGTGGTGAGCTGTGATGAGTGTAGTACTTATAAGGGGATCCATAGTATCAATAGTTATCTAATAATTTCCTTCTTTTCTTCCTTATGTTTTCATTTCTATCTCTTATGCTAAGCTTAGTTTCTTGGTATTTGCTCTTATTTTGTTTCTCGCTATAATATGCCTCTAAGAAGAGTAATTGAGTTAAGAGGAGCTATAGAAGCTAGTTAGAGTAATGCTCCTAGGGAAGCTAATTTGTAGGGCAATCAGCAGCAACCATAAGACGCAAATGAGATTGTGCCTATTACCAAGAATGACATCAATAAGCTACTAAATATGTTGATAATATGCTAGGAGTGATTAATAGACAATAGGACCAAATTTAGGGCTAATAACAGAGGTTACAATAGCAATAGTAGGAGCCAATGGTCAGAACAACAAGGGTGTCAATAGAAGAAATGGGCATATTGTAGGTATAGGAGATGGAAACAATCATCAGAACCACAAAGTTATTACTCTAGAGAAGTTTGTAATGTTCGTTAAGAATTCCATCCTAAAGCAAATGAACCTATGGTAGCTGAAAGGTAGATAAGAAACACAAAGAAGTTTTTTGAGGGCTTTGAGATTTCTGAAGGTAGATAAGTACCTTTTGTTACTTACATGCTAAGAAACATTATAGTAGACTGATAAGAAGGAGAAAGGGTTCATCATACTGCTCCTATTACGTAAGCAATTTTTAGGGAACTGCTTTATAGTAAGTACTTCTATATTGGTCTCTAAGAAAGGTTAGTTGGCCAGTATTACGATTACAGGTAGGGAGAGTGCACAATAGAATAGTATGAAGCCAAACTTAATCACCTACATAAGTTCTTACTAAAGGCCCATAGAGCTAATGAAGGGTCCAAAGTACAAAGATTTATTAGAGGATTAGAGGTTGCTGTACGACATGAGGTAAGGTTTTTTAAGCTACAAACTTATGCGGCCATGGTCAACAAAGCTAAGTATATGGAAAAGAGCAAGAAGGAGATATCAAAGGTTGAAGTTGAATCTTCTAAGGGGAAAGTGGTTCTAAGGAAGAGACTTTCTATAGGTGTTGTGATGTAGGATAGGGAAAGAGAAGTTTTTTTTTTTTTCAACCTATTGACCTATTGCTAGATCAATATCCATACCAATTAACCTCCACTAGCCAAGCTTGTTCTTTTATTACCAACCTTACTACCACCAATACTAGTTTTGGGACTCAATTTGCAACAAGCGAAAGGACCCTCATGACTTGATAAAATGTAGATGGCCTAATATAGCATAGTTTTCTTGTGGTAGATAGGTTATGTTAGCAGAGAATGCCCCGAGAAGGTAAAGATCCCATAAACTTTCTATTTCAGTTGCTAGCAAAGGGGCCATTAAATTTTTAAGTGTAATGTAGTTAATCCACTAGCCCTAATGTAGTAGCTAGTATTACAGCAATATGTTAGACCTTAGGGTAAAGGATAGAGAGGCAAAGCTACGATTGCAAAATCGAGGTAGAGAACTCCTGCAAGAGTATTTACACTTTAAGAATAGCAGCCTAACTACCAGGAGGATCAAGGGAGTAATACCATGGTAGGTACGCTTCTAGTGAACTCTACTAAAGCATACTTATTATTTGACACCAATGCCATCCATTTATGTATAGCTAAGTCTTTCATGTATGCTTATGTATGAAACTTGAATTGCTAGTTGAATCCTTATGAGTTAGGTCTCCTTTGGGTATTAGAAAGTTGCTAAATCAAATATGTAAGGATGTTAAAATAGAGATTCAAGGTCGGGTTATGCTAGCCAATCTATATGTCCTAGAGATACTTGATCTTGATCTTATTTTGGGAGCAAATTGGTCGTCAAGTAATTTTGCCACAATAGATTACTATAATAAGTTAGTCCTTTTCACCCCTAAAGATGGTGAGCCATTCAACTTCTAGTTAAAAGATCAAAAGCCTTCAGGGTTTCTTCATATAAATTACGAAATAGTAGCAAACTAGCAACCATGATAGCAAGTTTAAGTCAAACTGTTGAATTGGAACAGGTTATAGTAGTAAATGAGTTCCAAGATGTTTTCCCTATAGATTTTCCTAGGTTACCTCCAGCTAAAGAAATTGAGTTTAGTGTTGACTTGATACTAAGGACAAAGCTTATCTCTAAATTGGCATATAAAATGGTACTAGCTGAGTTGGTTGAACTGAGGAAGCAGTTACAAGAATTGCAAGACAAGAAGTTCATCTAACCTAGTATGTGGTCATAAGGTACACCAATCCTTTTAGTAAAGAAGAAAGATGGTAGCATAGGCTTCTACATCGACCATCGAGATTTGAATAGTGTTACGATAAGAATAACTATCCCCAGCCCCATATTTGATGACCTCTTTGACCAGTTTCAGGGAGCTTGAGTCTTTTCAAAAATAGACTTAAGATCAAGATATTATCAACTAAGAAACAAAGAAGAGGACATATATAAGATAGCCTTCAAAATACGATATGGACTGTATGAATTCCTAGTTATGTCATTCGAATTGAAAATGTGCTAGATGCTTTCATAGATTTCATGAGAAAAGTGTTCAAAGATTTCTTAGATAGGTTCGTAGTAGTGTTTATTGATGATATCATGGTTTACTCAAGAAGTCAAGAAGAACATTTGAGACAAGTAATGAATAGGTTCCCAATTGAAAAGCTCTATGCTAAGTTCTCTAAGTATGAATTCTAATTAGAACAAGTTTCTTTTTTGGGGTACATTATTAATAGAGATGGATTGTTAATTAACCCAAAGAAGGTTAAAGTGGTTCTTCATTGGTTAAGACTAAGGACAGTAACAAAGATCTAAAGTTTTCTAGGGTTAGCTGGGTACTACAGGAAGTTTGTCAAAGGTTTCTCTGGATTAGAAGCCCTATTGACAAGACTAACATAGAAGTGAGTAAAGTTTGAGTGGGATGAAAAAAAATGTGAGAACAACTTTTAGGAATTAAAGAGAAGACTTGTAACAGCTTTGTTGTTAACATTACCTAAAAGCGGCAAAGAGTAAGTAATATATAGTGACACGAGAGGTAAGAGGTAGGAATATGTTTAGCGACCTTGTGCATTTAACAAACCTTAACTAATAGGTTGAAAGCAGCTCAATTGAAAGATGTAGAGATACACAAGATCAAGAGTAAGGTAGTGCAAGGTCGAGCAGTAGAGTTCATTATAAGTCGAAATGGAGCTCTCAAATTTAAGAATAGATTGTGTGTGCCGGTGACTCCAAAGTTGAAAAAGGAGTTGCTTAGAGAAGCTCATTACTTGGGTTACACCATATACCCTCGCAGTACAAAAATGTATAGGGACTTAAGGGAACATTACTAGTGGAATAACATAAAGAAAGAGATTAAAAAGTGTGTTTCAAAGTATCCTACCTATTAGTTAGTCAAAGTTGAGCATTAGAGGCTAAGTTGCAAGCTCAGACTAATGCTAGTACCAAAATGGAAGTGAAAGCATGTGACCATGGATTTCATCACACACCTCTTAAAGACTAAAGAAAAATATGATGCAGTATGGGTAGTGGTTGATAAACCAACATAGACAACTCATTTCATATCAATTAATGTGAAGTACAAGTTAGAAAGATTGGCTAAGTTATATATATCTGACCATGCTAATGTTGCATGGAATTCCTGTATTTATCACCTCTTACAGAGATACTAGGTTTATAAGTATACTCTAGAAGAGTTTACAAAACACCTTAGGAGCAAAATTCTAGTTTAGTATAGCATTCTACCCCCAAATGGATCGATAGTCTAAAAGGATGATTTAGATTCTAAAAGATATGTTAAGAGCCTATGTTTTAGACTTTAGAAGTAGTTAGGATGAATACTTATACCTAGTAAACTTTGCCTATAACAATAGTTATCAAGAAGCTATCAAGATGGCACCTTATGAAGCTCTATATGGAAGAAAGTATAGGTTTCCTTTGCATTAGGGTAAAGTAGGCAAGAGGCAAGTTCTCATATCAAAGCTTATACAAGAGACAAAGAATAAGGCAAGGATTATCGAAGAAAGGATATTAATAGCCTAAAGTCACTGAATGAGTTATGCGGATAAGAAGCAAAGACCTTTAGAATTTCAGGTTGTCAATCAAGTGCTATTGAAGATCTCTCCTATGAAGAGGAGTAGTTTAGTTTAGCCTAATAGGAAAGTTGAGTCCCAGATACATCGGAATTTATGTAGTTTAAGAGCAAACCAATGATGTAGCTTACTGGTTTGTGTTGCCGCCTTAGTTAGCAGGAGTCAATAATGTGTTTAACGTTTCTATGTTGAAAAAGTTCAAACCAAATGAAGAACAAGAGATTTGACTATAAATACCTAAAGTACAACTTAATATGACAATGATAGAAAGGCCAACTAAGATAAAGGATAGAAAGGTGTAAAAGCTAAGGAGAAGAGAGATAATGTATGCCAAAGTATAGTAGAAGAACCAACGAAGCAAAAAGCCACATAAGAGCTACAAGAAGATATGAGGAAAAAGTACCCAAAGCTTTTCAGCAATGCAAGTAAACTTTTGATGATAAAAGTTTTTGTAAGGGGAGGAAGATTGTAAAACTCATAACAAAACAAAGGAAAATAAAATAATGATGTTAATATTAAAGGTATAAGTATTAGAATGGCAAGGAAATAATAAGGTTATTATAAAAGAAGCATAAGGGGAATTTTGCTCTCGAGCTATAAAAGCTCTATATTTGATATTGGGCTCCTCTTTGACATTATTGTTGTATGTGATGCCTCTCTTTCTAAAACCTAAGGCATGTGTGACATAGGTAAGGGTATCTTCATGTATCGCTTTGATTAAATCAAGAAAACTCTATCCTAACTTAGTTCATGCAGTAAATTGTAATAAGGTACCATTATGAAGAGGTGAGGGTTATGGAGTTAAATTTAAGGACATACAAAATAGGTCAATTTAATTATCCTATGAAAAGAATGCAATTTGTGAGTACATAATGAATTTAAGAGTTGCTTGTATTGTTGATTTGCAGCAGGATTTAAAAATCAAGTGTAAAGTATGGTTATCGCAGGGATCTAATAACCATGATATATCCTTTTCCATCTTTGATTGTGTTTGATGTTATGAGAAAACACACCTAAGTGTTTTTTGTAGTTTTAGGACTCTTAGATTCAAAAGGAACGTGTTTTAAGGCATTAAGGACATTAAGGGAAGATTAGAGGTGATTAAAGGGGGTAGAACTCAAAAAGGAGAAAGGTTTATCGATATGGGTAAGCATATAGGTGTGATCCCACTCATGAACCCCTCAGCATGAATTTTGTATTAGAATGTAGAGAGTAGAAAATTAATGATGAGAGGACCATAACCAAGAACATGGCTGTAAACTTAAGGCATGAACCTACAAGCTTAAGGATATCACAAGAATGAGCTATTGGTTTAAGATTAAAGAAGTAATACGTTCCAAGAACACAACCATGAACCTTGGGTGCATTTTTGTTGCCTTTCTTTTTTAATTTTTTATTGTTTCTATTCTTCCCTTAAACCTAACCTATTCAAAACATGTTTAAAAGCCTAAATTGATCCTCAAACCCTAGATTAAGCTAAAATTCAAATTCAAGAACATAGCAAGATAATCAAGTGAACCTATTTAGAGTTAGACAACAAGGAAATAGAAACTAAAATAAGCCATTCTTGTGTGTGTACTTTAGATGGTGACACTAAAAAGATTTTTGAGTAAGATATTTTCAATTATTTTCAAGACTCAAGTATGTAGAAGATTTGCTTGTTAGTTAAGCTTGTGTGGTGTAACCATTATTGAATCGAACTCATCAATATTTAGCTAAATTATGCTTATTGCTTATACTTGATTGGGCTCAAGGGACCATAGTACTAGTATCTCTAAAGTGGCGCCTTACTGATCTTTAGGCAACGTTATCCTAAGTAGAGTCCCTCTTGAATATCATACAAGGTAGATTAGGTTAGTGTCTGTAGGTCGTAGTGTAAGTGTCCTAAAATCAAATAAGTTAGGGGTACTGGGGGCCATTGCATTAGTGTCACAGTGCCATTAAATGGGGATTGCAGTGCTAGTGTCCCAAACCAGGAACCTTATATAGAGTCTAAGATGCTCTAAGTTTAGGGCTAATTACGAGTAATCCTAAGCTATGTTGTTTAGTGACTTAATTAAGAGGTAATAATCTGATGTTTCATATTTCTTATTACAAGACTATATGTGTAAATGTGAATGTTACATTTCATGTGCATGTGTTTGTAGGTTTTCATACTATAGCTTAGCTCATTCCCCTTCCTTTTCATCTATAAGACCTTTAAACAAATAGTTATACTATGACGAGAATGGGGACGCATACTGTTATTATTAGGATGAAGATATCAGAGAGTTTCATTATTATTATGATGATGAAATGTGAGATATCGAAGAGGAAGAGTTAAATGATGGGATTAGTAAAGAGATTTGTTTGGTCATGCAGCCTTTGAAGCTTTGTTATGTTTATTTTGTTTCATTTGTTGAAGAGACTTAATTGTGCATTCTAGTTACATTTGAAGATTATTATTGAAAGAGTTATGGAGTTATTTTGGTTTATGTTAGAGATCTTTAGTTGTTTGTTTAGCCTGACGTATCATTAGACTACTAGGTATATGTGGTGGTCTGCAGTATCTTAAGCCTAAGGCTTTACATATAAATCATTAGCTTCTCTATCATCATCAAATATACCATTAGCTATTCTTCATCACCATTGTCATCATTTTGTCATGTTCGTTATTATCGATGTCATCATTTGTATTGCCATAAACAATATCGATATCTTCTAATTTCAGGCATTCTAAAGGCCATACATTCGTACTTTATCTTTGATAAGATAAATCTCATGAATCTTCAAATTATCTTAAGTCCTATTACCATCACTCTCAAACTCTATTTATGTTCTAAATTCCTCCATTACATTGGTATCATCTTTTTCTTCGCTTCTTACACTTGAAAAAGTACTGATCAATTTTCATTTAATGAATTAAATATATGTTCTTCCTTATCTATCCATTCATCATCAAATGAAAGATATTAATTGATGAAGTAAATAGATTAATTAATTGAAGTTAAAGAAGCAAATATGGTATTATTTCACTTATTATTTAATGGGCTTTTAAACTATGGAAGCACTCTTTTTCTTGTTTTGATAGTCTATCAAACCAAATCAAAATAAGATGTACAATTGGTAGAATTATAAACTCATAAAAGTATACATAGCTACAAAATCAAAATCTCATAAGATCATACACCTAAACTAGTCTACACTTAAATGGTTTTATTCTAATTTAATTCAAAAAAGCTGCACAAATCGTAAAAGTTAACTTGCAATTTTAATAAACATATTTATGTGTGTATATGTAAGAGAGAGAGAGAAAGAGAGAGAGTTTTTAGGTTATAAAAGTTTCTATTCAAACTCTTTTACAAATCCTAAGCACATAAATACCTATCCTCAATTCTCATCAATACACAACAAATATGTTAGAATCGTACCAACTATTTAGATTTACTAGTCACCATAATGGCAACCAGGTGACATATAACCAAGAGAAACAATCAATTAGACAATTAATACCAAGCATAAGGGTATCATGTAGTATGTAGATAGCTGATTATTTAAACTTTCCTTTCTTGATCTTACTTACAATAGGTCATAGTACCTTACAAGATCTTGCTTTACTTAACAAGTATAATACCCCTTAAGAGATAAGTGGTGAAACTTTAATCATTAAGGTACTTTTTGGTACAATGGCTTAGAGTAAGTTGGAACTCCAAAGTGAATCATGCTTAGGTTAAGTCAATCTTAGAGTAAGAGACCTCTTGGGAAGCTACTACAGCATGGAACAAAAACCTAAAGTGTATAAAGCTAAAGTGAATAACACCTAGATGGAAGGAGTTTCAATCAAGTCATTAGATATGATATCAAAGTAGTCTACTAGCCAAAAGGCTGAAATCCCTACCTAGTGGTGGGCTTAAACCTGTGTAATGAAACCAACGAGAATGTTAGTTCTACAAAAAGGGTTAGGTTGTCATACCCCTTAAATGCTTAGCTAAACTTTAATCATCAAGACACCTAAAGCAAGTGAAAGTTCAAAGTTTAGCATACTTAAGTTAGATCAATCTCAAGATAAGTAACCTCTTGAGAAGTTGTTGCTCTAATGGTCAAAACTGTGTGGCGTTTCACGTCAAAGTAGACAATATCTCAATAGGAGGAGTTTTGATCGGGTCATTACAATAAGAACTCCTATGAAGACATTATAATACATTTGAATTAGAGTTATAAAGAAATATCAACGAAAAATCATAGTTTTAAAATTTTCTGTAGTTTCTCCTTAGATAGTTCAAGTCCATTAAGTTATACTTCCTTGTTTTTATCTGAATTTTTGTGATTTTGGTATCTAGTAAGCGAGAAATTAGAAGATTACTTTTCCATGAAGTAAGTTAGATCTTGGAGTTCTTAGATTTACAATGTACTTGAATTAACATAATATGTTTTTGCATTTTACGAAAAAGTGAGCGTTTTCCCTATGTCTTTTCAGCATTTGTTCGTTTATCTCAATCATAAATATTGGCCAAAGCTAGAATCTCGTTCAGTTAATATCTTCCAGACCAATATCATTATCATTGTTCCATTTACATTGAGTTTGCCATATACTTTAGCCATATTTCCTCAATAAGACTAAAAACAATATAAGTATGCTTACTTTAGTTACAGCAGCATTGATTCTTGTTTCATACTTCTAAATTACTCTTTGACGGTTTCATAATATATACATATATATATATATATAATATTTATGGGGATTAATTATATGCTATCGCGTATACAATAACATGGGTTTTTTTGTCATGTAAGTCCAACTTATGTGGACCAACTTAGCAAAAAGCACAAAAATAAAAATAGAAACCACCTTAATGAGGCGCTGCAGCCAACAACCCTCATTATCTATAAACAAAGGGTCATAGGAGCCATTTGCATATTGTACGCAATGATGGGCAAGCAGGAGTGATATGGTGGATAAATCTGGCTATGTATTAGCATTGTGCGGCGAATTAAAGATTCCATCTTTGTATGGATTTTAAGGTATAGTAATAATAATAAATAAATATTTTTGGGCCTTTTTTTATTTAGGATAACGGAAAAACTAAAAGGTATGGACAAATACTAAATTAAATATTATGCATTAACTCTACAATCGAACTAGTTTTAACCAAATCCCAGAAATGATATGACTCGGAGATCTGGAAAATGATCAATCTACATTCCAGATAACTCATGGAATTACAGTAACAGGACTTTCAAATTACACGTTGAATATGATATACGATAAATAAATCGGAAAAGAATTTTTGCCACAATTAATAATGATTGGTAAGACAATAGAAATTATGAGAAATTTATCTCAATAACAAAAGGGGTATGCAACGGTAAAGGCTGAACTGAACCGAGCTATCAAAAGAATACAACTGAATGCCATTAAAAACTTTTACCTAGAAGCATTACCATGGCAAAACAATAAATAAAGTAACTAATTTCACAAATAGAGAATAAATACATTTAATCATGGATTGCAGGAAGTACATGCCGTGCCAACGCCTGATGCCCGTGCCAATGCCTCGTGTCTTTCGTGCCGTGCCAATCCTTATGTCTTACAAGCCCGTACTATACTTTACTCTCCACATCCGATAGGTACATGCTCCTCTACACGATCGTGCCATTCTTCGGTCTTTTTCAATCTCCATTACCGAGAGATACATGACGCTTGACACAGCCATGTTCACCTGTGTGCTCTTAAGATCTCCGTTACTCTGACATATTCGAATTACACCTCTCGGTCTTGTTGCATAAGTTGACGTCCTCATCAACTGAGACGATGCAATCATTTGTCTGATGAGCTCAATGACTGAACAATAACTGATAACAACACACATAAAGGTACACTATAAGAATTTTGATATATTAAAGCTAAAATAAAAGTTAAAATAACTTTTTTTTAATATTTATTAAACATTGCTAATAAACGTTACAAGGAGTCCCTTTGTAATGTCTATATATATACTAACAAATGACGCACTTGCATTACATATGTATAAAATGAATAAAATTGTATAGTATAATTAAATATATTATAATATTAATAAAGAGAGAGATGGAGATTGTCGAGCGAGAAATAAGGAGAAGTGGAAATGTTGGAGTAAAGAGGGAGAGAGGAATAGGGAATAGTGAGAACGTAGCAATAATGAAAAGAATATATATATATATATCTATATTATTAAAGTCAATTGGTCTTACGTAACCGTCAACATAGATGTTAATTGCTTTTACTAATTTAACCTTTGAAATAAAATTTGCATTATTGATAAACTAATTTATTTAAGTAAATATAATTATAAATATAGGACAATCAAGGAATTTAAATAGAATATAATCCCCCTCTTTTTCTCTCTTTACGTTGAAGGCAGTTTTACTCTTCCCACTATCCAACTCTCTCTCTCTCTCTCTCTCTCCATGTTTAACTCTCCCCACTAACTCCCTCCCACTTTCTTCCTCAATGTTCTCTATTTTTCTCCCTTTCATCTCCAATTTTCTCTTCCAAATCCTTCTCTCTTTGTCCTTATGGTTTTTTAGCAATTCGAACACCAAATCAAAGAGGAAATCTTATTTTTGTGAGCAAAAGATTAAGAAAAGGAGGTTTAAACACCACGCCTTGGAGGTTTACAATGGTTTTGGTGTTTTCAGTAGCGATTGCCAATGGTGGCCTTTAGATGTTGCAATGGTGTTTGTTTCAATGCGATAGAGAGTAGTTATAGGGGTTTTGGGACATAAGGAAGCTGTTGGTGATGATAATTTTAGTCAAGGAGTAATGTTTGGAAATTGTTGAAATCTTGGCTAAAGGTCGACAGTGGGTTCAATCATGGATGCTACTAAGGTCACTATTAAGGTCGCGCCCATGTACGAGGGTTATATTTCCCTTTTCATGTTTCTATTCACATTCCAACTATTCCTAGCCAAAAAAATATTTTCAATTAGCACAAACCATCTAACAATCATTGGGAAATTGAAGTTCTTTTTTTTTTTTTTTTGAAGACAAAAAGTAAAGTTTATCTCTAGTGTAATTTGTTTTTACAAGTAAAATTAGAGACTTCAAATTCATGGACAAAAATTAAAGGCACACATTCACTTGGTATTGTGAAGTGTAAAGTTTTTATTCTTTTTCTAATATATATGCTGTTGTCCTTGATTAGATATATTCATTTTTTTTTTTAACAGATGGTTCTAATTTGGTACTGATGCAAATGGTTTAAGTTAGTGTTTCAATTCCTATTAAGAGTTGAAGATTCGCATCTTTTCACGTCTAGGTTTTTATATTTTGTAAGTAGTATGCTGTTGTTCTTAATTAAGTGTTTTCTTTGCTGGATTTGTTGATGTTGATGAGAATAAAAATATATTTTCTCTTTCTTTTGCAAATTATAAAACATAAGTTAAGACAATTATTTCCCAGAACAGAAGGATAAGAATAGGTTCTACCACCGACTAGAAGGGGAACACAATTCAATTATAATCATTCTTGATTGCCTCTTTAAGAGAAATTACCAAATTCTTTTCCCATGTTTCCACATGAACATTAAAGGAAGTATTTATTTACAAGTATTTGTGACCTTTTTCTCTATAATTATGAAATGACAAATTTATGAACAAGTTATTTGTGTGCGTGCTTTTTTGTTTCCTTTTAACAATTTAATTTTAAATGTTGTGTCTTTCAAGTTTAAGTACTTAAATTTTGATGGACTTAAGTTATGGCTAACTACATTACTCCCTCCTATTACCATTTTATGGTGAAAGGATTTTACAAATATTCAAGTTATTTTTCTTTTTATAAGATGACCACATCTATTTAATTCTATTTTTATATTTATCGTAGAAGTGGAGCTCAGACCATTTGATGAAGTTGTTGCAAGAAGAAGTGTAGATTTCAATCAAAATTTTATTCTGTAATTCTATATATCCAAAAATTTTGACTGTATATCTATATTGCAAAATCATGCTTAAGTTTCTATATATAATTTGATTGATTACCTTTTAGGATTTCATCAGTTTAATTGAATAGCTATGGATGTATGAAGTTGATTTAGCTTTATGCTATCAAAAGTTTGATGCTTCTAATTTAAATTTAGTTTCACTTAGTTATCACGGCATTAGGATCTCCTATCAGCTAATTGGTATTATTTGTATACCAAAAACTACAAAAGACTTACTATCTCTTTCAAAGGCAAAAAAAAAAAAAAGAATAGGTTATATATTTGAGGGTGTTACATAGAAGTTGTTTGGTATTATCCTATTGGTATTAAGCTATTCTTTTTTCCTCTTCCTTTTCCTTTTTTTTTTCCTTTTGAAAATTCATTACTCTTTTCTAGTGAATAGGTTCATATAATCAAGTTTGTTCTATTTGGAAATGAAGAAAATAATAACACCTAGCTTTATAATGTTATAACCATTTCCACTAATTACTACATATTTGTTTCTATATTATGTTTTATGTATTCAACATTATTTTAACTCTTCACAACTCGAAATACTAAAATGGAGTTTTTGCAATGTGCCATGGCATGTCAATTGTCTCCTCAAGAACCTACGTTCCAAATTTCGATTGATGTGTAATTTTTCCCTTTAGCTAAGTATATAGTCAAATACTATCAATGACAGCTCATCTACCCATTTACCGTAAACAATGTTCGAGAAAGATATGGAAAAGACTAAAAGGTATTCGCAATCTATAAAAACATGCATACAACATTGTTAATGAAATTTTGATGAAGAAAATGGTTTTGGTTTTCAAAAGCATAGGAGTTTGGAATGTGAACATATTGCCTTTCAAGATTAAATAACTTATACCAATTACTAAAATGTTTTGGTTATGTCTATTCATTTTGTATAGGTTTTTGTTTTTTTCATTTATACAAATTTTGTTTATTATTCTTGAAAGAGTTTTAGTTGGTGTCCATGTACGGTAATTTGCTTTTAATAGAAACCCATTTAATTGGTTGTTTATTCATTTTCACTTTTAGTAGTACAATTTTATTGATTCTGTGCATTGCATTTCACTATGTACAATGCAATATCAAAAGCCCTTAGTGGAAAGGTGATCAACTTTTGCCATGAATGGAGACTTCTACCATTTATTAGGTTTACATTATCTTTTTAATCCAATAAATAAAAAAAAAACAGTTTACATTTACTTAGAAAGTACATTAGTCTAGGATACAAAAGATATGTAAAGGTATTCATATCAGGTGCTTTCTTTCATTTTCTTCTTTTTTCCTACCTCCATTTTAATGAATGCTCTAGATTGATAACAAATTGACTAGTTATCCTCAATCATATTCATATGATAAAATTATTTTCTTTACAATGTTAATTAATTTTCAAAACCTCATGATAAAGTGATTGCCAAATAACTGTTGTCTCATGATCTCATTATTTTATGATTTTTCTTCTTATTTTGTTTGATGTATTGTTGATGGCTTCTTCACTTTTACGAATGACATTTTTATTGAATACATTAAAATTTTTCATTTTTATCTTTTATCTTTTTTATCTTTTATCTTTTTTATCTTTTATACCTACAACATGAGTACCATGTACTATGGATTTATGACATTACCTAGGGATTATGTTTATCTTCAACTATATTAAAGTTAAAGACACTATTTTGGTATCTTAGGTTTTAATTTTTTTAAAAAAAATATTACCAAACTATAATAACGCCCTTATTGATTATTGTTTGAATATTATTTTGCTTATTCAAACAATAATTCATAAAAGGTGATCTTGAAAACTCCACCCTATATGGTAACATCACCTTAATCTTATATTTGAGAATGTTACCTACTTTAATGATATCATTGAGTAAACGCTTTAATATATTATTATTTATTAATATCACTTCCCAATAATATCCAATTGACATAGAAATAACTGTCTCTCTCCAGATTTTTTCTAACTATTTTGTCTCCATCCTATTATTTCATTTTTTCATAGAAAAGTATATATCTTTTTAGGAATCATTATATGTCACATACTAATTTACCTTATCAATTTGTTTTGTATTACCTTTATGAGCATATAGTAGGATTTACAATAGAGTAACTCAACCCTGATTACTGCCTTGCGATATATTAATAATCACAAACATTTGCACGATTTTTTGTTGTTGATAATTTTCAACCGTTTTTACATTTTTTTTTCTCTTACATGTAATTAACTAAGTAAATGTTTTTCAATTAATCTTTGATAAATTTCACGTTGATAGATTTCTACACACATCGGGGGTACAGCATTTGCTAATTATATTAAAAACCTCTATAACATTATAACATTAAATGCTACTTTTTTTAATTATTTATGTTTTAACCTCTCAATAAGCCATTAAAACCATAATGTTAAATGAAGCAAATTAAAACAAAGTAGCATATTATAGTATATTTTAATACATAGATTTATGTAGTGATGCGGTTGTTTTCTCTTCTTTTTTATTTCTCATATGTTAAGGTAGTTTATATATCATTTTTATTTTTTTTATTTTTTAAATTCTTTGTCATGTATATAATTTAATTTAGTAATATGCTATTATATCGATTTATTTTATTTTATTTTCTAAATTATTAGTCATGTATATATTTTATTTCAATGACATATTATTATATCAACTTATTTTTGCACATGCAACGCAAGTGCATGGCAACTAGTATATATATATATATATATGCACTTTGTAACGTCTATTAGTAAATAAATAAATATATATTTATACTAACAGATGATACACTCGCATTGCATGTACATAAAATAAATAAAGTTGTATAGTATAATTAAATATATTATAATATTAATTGAGAGAGAAAGATGAAGGTCGTGGAGAAAGGAATAGAGGGTAATGGAAGTGTTGGAGTAAAGAGAGAGAGAGGAATAGGAAATAGTAGGAATGTGGCAACAAAGGAGAAAGAGAAAATACTATGAATGTGGAATATAGCAATAGTAAAGAGAAAGAGAGAGAGAGAATAAATGGAAAAAAAAGAGAGAAATTGTGATGATAAAAATTTAGAAAGTTGATAAATTTTTTCATAATATAATAAATGTATAGTTAATTTAGTATTAGGTACTTTTGTTATATATTATAAGATTGGAACGTTAAATAGTAATTTTAAAGAGAAGACACCAACAGCAATTACTTAAGCCTTGATCAGTTTTAATAACATAGATATATATATATATATATGTATCTATTATAAATATTTCCTAAAAGTTGACTTTAGATAAGGAGATATATTTCTTTAAAAATTTGCATATATACGTATTGATAAAGTTATTCAAAAGGTCAAGTAGTCTTGCATTTAATTATGCAATGGCTATAATAAATTTAAAAGTCATAAGTAACATTTGGTTGCGTAATTTTCATAATATTAGACTGGTTAGTTTGTAAATTTACTTAATGATCGGCTAAAAACTAGGATAATGGATTGGATAAAATATCTAAATTTTATCACATCTGAATCACAATACAAAAATTAAATTTATTGGACAAAAACAAAAAATATTTTACATTTCCAAAAATACCCCTCCATGTTATAATATTATGTTAATGAATATTATTTTTATTAAATATTATAAAAAAAATCATTTATTTTATAATATAAATAATTAATTTTTAATATAAATTTTGTGTTCGACACTGTGCAAACTAAACATACTATAATAATCTTCTACTATCTAGTCTTACTTATACTTGTCCTGTTTAGTTATCTTTATCCGATCCAGTCCTTACAATCAAACGCTACCTTAATATTACGTTATTAAATAGACATATATATGGACAAAAGTTTTCTAAAATTACACATACATAAAATATTAGGGTTATTTTCTTTACAGGTTGTCTTTTTCTTTTTTTAAGAGTGCTAGATGGGTAATTTTCATTCACAAGGTCATTTAGAATGATTGGGTGTTTTATTTTAGAGTAAGGGAAGATAAATTTTTGAAGAGAGGCAAGTGAAAATCTAAGAATTTTGTTGACATTTATTTTAACAAACTTCACAAATCATATTGTATATTATCATATTTTAGCTTTGACCACAATTTAATAAACATTATTGAAACATATATTAATTAGTGATGTTGGCAAATCTATAAACGTTGCCTAATGAATAATTTCTTGTAGTAGTAATAAGAGAGGGAGAGATTAAGAAGAGAATAAGAGAGAAGAATAAAATATTTGTAGGAAGAGAGTTGTTCAATTTGTAGAGTTCCTATATTCAATGATTTTAGGTAACCTTGTCCCTATTAAATCATGTTTTATTGCTACTCTATTATCTAGACTTTTGCTTAAGTATTTGTGCAGTCTTTAATAGTTCTAGGATGTGGTCCCCCCATTTCTCCCACTCCAAATTTTCCATGTAAATCTTACCATTTTTTTTTTATTCTTAGCACTTATTATTTTTCGATGTTAGAATTAGTGTTGATGTACTATTGAATGGCGATAATGCAATGCCAAAAGATATATTTGATAATGATTAGGGAATTATGAATAAAAAATTGTTGATTATATTCAATAATGAGTAGACAATAAAGCATACCATTATGTTACTCAAGAAACCCAAGCAAATAATTTATGAAGAAAATTGGATTCCATGTATGAAATGTAGACCCTTTGAGATAAGGCTTCTTTAATAAGAAGAGTTTTAGATCTAAAATATAGGGGAAATTATTATGTGATAAATCATTTAAATGACTTTTAGGGTCCAATAAATTAGTCTACCATCATGAAATTAAAGCTTGGTGATGAAGTGAAAGCTTTGCTACTATTGAGTTATTTTCTAGATAACTAGGAGACACTCGTAATATTTATTAGTAATGTAGCTCCGGATGACAATTATTGATATAGATCTATTTTCACATGTTAGTTCCATAAATGTTACACTCTAAGATTATGTAAGAATTTAATTTTTTTTTTTTATGTTTTAGGCTTGTAGGGTTTATAAGGTGAATAAAGGGAAAGATATAAACATTTATTGTTGAATATTACACACCAAAATAGTTGAACTACTTATTATTTAATTGATATGATGCATGACTATATCAAACCAAATATTTGCTATAATTTTATATAAGGAAAGAATGGAGTTAAGGGAAAAAATTTGGGTTTCAATAATACTTCACTCTACTAAATGTTTGTTAATTAAAACAAAATAAAAATTATAATCACTTTATTAAGATTAAGGACACAAAAATAAAATAAAAACTGAAAATGAGTGCATAATTAGAAAACAATAAACCAAGCATAAAATCTTAGTTACTAAAAACTAATAAATAAGATAAATAACTAAAAACTAAATAAATAAAATAATAATATGTCTTCATGCACTCCATGCAATGGTGCCATGTAACACTGTTGATACTTAGGCCTTAGAGCCCAAAGCAAACTAAAGAGCCCAACACAACACTCAAGGTCAGCACGAAGAAAAGACAAGCACGTCACTAACTAAGAACGTACTTAGCATAAGAATACCTTACACAAGTTAGAATGTACCATACCTTAAGGGACCTAAATAGCAACCATGCATTAAATGTGAAGGGACGGCTACGGAGTAGGATGCAAGCATGGCCATCATTGGGCTATCACGTCAAGCCTTTACCTTACCTAACAGTAACTTACTAGGGCCTATAACTAGCCACCCAATCTAATCGAGACCTTATAGGCCATAAGTATAAATGACAACATCAAAGTATCTACAAAGGGAGGTGATTATACATTGACTCTACCTGACATATCGGCTTCTTCATATTTCCATTATAAATAACTAACTTAAGTATTGGAGTGGTTATGCTGAAGAAAACTATGAGACCTATTTTAATGGCTTTATTGTTTTGTAAGCCTAAGGAAAGTATTGAGATAGACAAAAAAATCACTATCAACAAATATGTTCAACCATGCAAAGGTAATACACGAACCATATAAATTATGTAGCAATCAATCTTCAATAATTTATTGAATAAAATAAAGCCTTTGGATCCAAAAATTTGATTCCCCTCAGTTACCATGCAAATTATAGTAAATAGTTTGATAAAGGAACAAGCTAAACGAAAAGAGCATAGAGTAAACTCAAATATGTGAGTAGTAGTTGCTAATAAGAAAACCAAATAAGGAAGAAGTAAAAGCAAAGACCCAATATGAGATCTAATAAATCTAAGGGAAGATCAAAGTCTAGAGGAAAAACTAAATGTTACTACTGCAAGAAGCATGGCCATATGAAATGGGAATGCAACAATTTAGAAGTAACAACAAGGAAAATTAAAAAGTTAAGATAAAAATGAAGATGTTACATTATTTGCAGATAGAAAAACTGTTATTTTCAAAGATGATGCTTCTAAAAGTTTCGCCTACTAAGGTACTGATTAAGTTATTGATTTTTAGTGCTTCTTATGTTATAACGTAAGGTAAATGATAGAAATCAACCCCTTAGAGCGATCATAAGAAGCTGAGCTAGAAAACTTCAAGAGCTCGTACAGAAAATACTAGCTCTAAGCCATAGCCAAGATAGGGACTCCAATCCCCATCCGACCTCCAACTAACGTTTCTATTAGATCCTGACATGTGTCCAACATGCTCCTGTCCAGCTACAAAGTCCTAATTTAGAAGGTAACCCAAGAAAGACTAACCGAGCTGAGCTCTCAAATCAATCACTGGTGCTTGACTCCAATTCAACTAACTTCCTAAGTAAACTGATTGGCCCCCACCCTGATCCAAATCAAATTAGCCCCTAACTACCAGCACTTTCTATTTTTCCACCTATTTATATCATGTTCCCAACGTCCAGTTATCAAGCGACATGTGTCTCCTGACACAACATTCCAAAATGATTCTTTCTTTTTGTACTGAATATTCTTTGTCCTTTTTACCCCTTTTTTAGGACGATTCATGCAACCTAATTGTAAAATACCCTTTTATCTTTTCATACATGTAGAATAACCCTAGTGGGCAAGTATATAAATCCCTACTTTCCTTGTATGCACATTCATTCAACTTTCAATACAAATTTACTCACTTGAGCGACCCTAGTTTTCTCGTTATCATTTAATTGTTATCTATTCCCTTTAGTAAGATATAGTAGCAAGTGACCCTTCAATTCAGACCGATATGTCATATCCGGAGTGTTGTAAGCCGAGTAATTTCGAGTTATGAGTCATATCCATTCAGTAGCTGCTCGGACTTTACTAGTTTCTTTTCCATTCTCCTTTTGGTTCGTTTGTTGCAATACCCCTCCATATGTATAACCCCGAAGACGCATCGGCTTCACTAATATCAAAGCATGGTTCCGTTAAGGAGTATGTAAAGTTGCAGTGAAGTTTTTGTTCGCCTTAGTATTTATAACTGCTATGTTCCTTCTATAGCTACTGCAATATGTTATGTGTGTTCGTAAGTATAGTTTCATTGGTACTTCATCTTACTCTGCTTTTCATTACGAAAATATAGAGCAAGTTTATTTCTATTTTGTTTAGTGACTATTGGATATTAAGGTTGTTAGTAGTTTGTTAATCTATTAAAAAAAAAAGGTATTATACTATGTCAGATTCAAGTGTTTAGGGAGTTATTAATGACCAAAGTAGTGGTGCTCAACCTAGTCGTAATCATAACGATAGTAACACTCTAGGGTCCATTGATGACAGACTTGACAGGGCCACCAACCTCATTAAGAGTCTAATTATGGCAATGTAAGTAAACAGGCAATAACCCCAAGGTGTACAACCACCTAACCTACAAGAACCTGCCCCTAAGAGACACCATGGCTAAGGTAACCAAACCAACTGCCCAGTCCGACCCCAACGAGTTGGAGGAGTAGCAGGCCAAGCTATTAGACGAAGATTGGAGTTAGAGGAGTTTGAGAAAGAAGATGAGGAACTAGATGTTGAAGAATTTAAGGGAGAAGAAGAGGAAGCTAACTATTACCCTACAAAGACAAGGACGTCAAGCTTCTCAAAGGCTAAATAATGTCAAGGTTCAAATCCTACCCTTCAATAAAAGTAGAGATGCCAATGAATACTTAGAATGGGAAGAGAAGCTTGAGAAGGTGATTGATTGTTACGGATACATAGATATTGTCAAGGTTTGACTTGTTGTACTGGAGTTTACTAGGTATGCAACAATGTGGTGGAAAATTTTGAATATAGCACAACCAAGGGATGGAAGATAAGGTGTTAGAACTTGGGATGAGATGAAGAGGTTATTGAAGGGTAGATTTGTGCCCAAGATATACCTGTAAGATATGTTTGCAAAATTTCAAGAGCTTCACCAAGGAAACTGATCTATTGATGACTATATCAGAGAGTTCCAAATGTAGACGATCCGAGTCGAAATAAAAGAACCATAAGCTCATACAGTATCAAGATTCATTTCTGGAATCAAGTACGAGATTCGCAATATCGTTGAAGTACAGAGGTTTTATACTTTAGAAGAGGCAATCAAAATCGCGTAAAGGGTCAAAAAGCAAAGGAGAAATGTTCCAAGCTAACCTATGCAAGCATTCTCCTAAGCTCTCGTGTCATGCCGACCAGTTCAATCCAAGCGGAGGAGGCCTTACCGAGCCGAGGAAAGGAATGACCGACCTAATGAACACCGAGCAAACCAACATAACTGAATAAGACAATCAAGCTAACCCGAAGCTAGGCTAATCTTGAGAACCAATGAGAAAGGTTAGTCATCCGGATGGAAGACCAGCAAAGTGAAGTATTTTAAACGCTTAGGCTTCAAACACATGGCTACTGAATGTCTAAACCGGCATGTCATGTTAGTCCCAGGAGACATGGTAGATAATACCGACGAGAGCAACCCTAAGAAAGAAAAGAATGTTAGAGAACCCAAAGTAGGAGGGGAAGAGGAGACCTATGTCTATGCCAACCATAGAGACGTAATAACCCTAGTCCTGAGATGAGTCTTGAGTTCTAAGGAGGACCAAAGAGAGAATCTATTCCATACCAAGTGTACCATCAAAGGCTAACTATGTATAATCATTTTAGATGGAGGAAGTTGTATTAATGTTGTTGCACAATACTTTGTATCTATCAACCTCAAAGCAAAGGTTGTATCTATCGACCTCAAAGCTTGTATCTATCGACCTCAAAGCATCCCCGACCCTATAAGCTACATTGACTTCATGATAAGGGCGCTTTACACGTAACTAAACAAGTGACCATACCATTTAGTGTTAGAAATGTGTACAAGGATAAAGTAATGTGCAATGTCATCCCTATAGGAGCTTCACATCTGCTACTTGGATGACCTTGGTTACTTAACCAACGTATCACTCACGACGGGTATAAGAATACCTATGCCTTTGTCATGGATGGAGGGAGGATAGTGTTGCAACCAGTAACCCCATCCTAAGTAAATGAAACCTATAATCAGCTCACCCAAGCTAATAAGAAGAAAGCCCTAATGATGAGTTATAGAGAGCTCTAGTCTACTAAGAAAGCTAATGAACTAATGTTCTTGTTGGTTTGAAGATTAATAGAGATGAAGGAATTGCCAGATGTCCCAAAAGAAATTTGAAGATTACTAAATGAGTTATCTGACCTATTTCCAGAAGAACTGCCTAAAGGACTGTCACCAATCCAAGCAATAGAGCACTGTATTGATTTACAGCTAGGTGTCACCCTACCAAACTGACCTGCATGCAGGATGAACCCTAAGCAAGTTGTCAAGCTGAAAAGACAGGCAGACGAACTTGTTAAGCGAGGATACATGAACGAAAGCCTGAGCCCTTGTACTGTACCAGCTCTATTCATCCCAAAGAAGGATGGTTCATGATGTATGTACATCAATAGCCAAGCAATCAACTAAATTACTATCAAGTACAGATACCCAATACTAAAGCTCAATGACATGTTAGATGAGCTTAATGGCGTAAAGATATTTTCGAAGATTGATCTGCGAAGTGGTTACCACCAAATTCGCATGAGAACGAGCAACGAATGGAAAACCGCCTTCAAGACTAGGCACAAGCTCTACAAATAGTTGGTTATGCCATTCAGACTTATGTATGCATCGAACACATTCATAAGGTAAATGAACCATGTGATGTGCCATCTACTTGGAAGATGCGTAGTCGTGTACTTTAATGATATATTAGTATATAGTACTGACCTGAATGACCATGTTTAACATCTTCGTGAAGTATTTGACGTTTTGGAAATTGAGAGATTGTATGGGAATATGAAGAAGTGTATGTTCTACCAGAGTGAGGTAATTTTTCTAGGGTTTGCAGTGTTAGGGGATGGAATCCGAGCAGATGAGGAGAAGATCTAAACTCTTCTGAAATGGCTGATGCTAAAGAATGTTACTGAAGTCCGAAATTTTCATGACCTAGCTTATTTTTATAGGCGATTTATTAAAGACTTCATCACAATAGCAGCCCCTATTGACCGAGTTGACAAAAAAGAATAAAGAGTTCAGGTGGAGTGATCGAATTAAGCGAAGCTTTAGGGAAATCAAGGAGAAGCGCACCTCGATCCATGTCCTTTCATTACCAGATTTTGACAAACCCTTCAAACTGGAGTGCGATGCATTAAGAGTTGGAATTAATGTTGTCTTGATGTAAAAACGACAGCCCATCACTTACCACAATGACAAACTAAGGGGCCCAGCCCTAAACTATTATGTATACGAGGAGTTGTATTCCCTTTTCCAAGCCCTTACAATTTGGCAACACTACTTGTTATCACGAGAGTTTGTTCTATTCGCTAACTACAAGTCATTGAAGAATCTTAGTAGTCAAAACAAGCTTTTGAAAAGATAAGCCAAGTGGTTAGAGTTCATGGAAGGTTTCTCATACGTTATCCAGCACAAGAAGGGAAGCGCAAATGTAATCGCCGACACTCTATCACAACGATAAATCTTGCTAACCACTTTGCAAGCAAAATTATTAGGATTCTCACTCATCACTAAGCAATATGCTAATAACCCTCACTTTGGTTCCGTTGTTGAACAATATCGCGAAGGATTAGTTATGGGAGGAAATTATCTTAAGGATGGCTGTCTATTCAAGGACCACAAGCTATGCATTCCAAGCTACTCTACACATAAACTATTGGTCCTTGAAGTGCATAGCAGTAGACTTTTAGGCCACTTCGAGGAGGTCAAGATAGCCATTCTATTAAAGGAGAAATTTTACTAGCCAAGTTTGGCCAAAGATGTCTATAAGGTAGTTAGTCGTTATGAAATGTATAAGCGTATTAAGGAGAAGAGAGAACCCCATAGAGAATACATGCCTCTACCAATGCCTACCTTACCATGAGCCGACCTCAACATAAACTTTATCTTAGGGTTACCCCGAACATCTAGAGGAAAAGATTTTATCTTTATTATAGTAGACCGCTTCAGTAAGATGGCGCTCTTCATTCCGTGTCATTTGACTAACAATACTTTATATATTAGTGATTTGTTTTTGTAAAAGATTTTCCGACTAATTGGAGTACCAAAGACTATTGTCTCAGATCAGGACACAAAATTTCTTAGCTATTTCTAGAAGACTCTTTAAAGGAGACTTAGGACTAAACTAGTATTCAACTCTAGTAGCCACCCTCAGACTGATGGTCAGACTGAAGTAGTGAACAAGACACTAAGCAACCTACTCAGAGCTATTGTAGTGAAGAACCTGAGAGATTGGGATCTGTACCTACCAATCTAAAGTTCGCATACAATCAAACTGTCCACAACACTACAGGGAAGACCCTATTCAAGGTCGTCTATGGCTTTAACCCAACCATTCCCCTGGAAATGATCAGCACCCCAACAACTATTGAAGAGAGTCAACCCGTAGTTGACTGAGCTCGAGAATTACATGAACTGCACCAGTCCATAACAAAGAAGATCACCAAATTCAATCAGAAACACCAAGAGATTAGTAGCCGAAGCCGTCAAATTGTTTCTTTTCAACTAGGAGACTTAATATGGATTTACCTCAGCCAAGAGCGATTCCCACACTTAAGACAAAGTAAACTATCTCCTCGAGCTAACAGCCCATTCAAGGTCCTAAAGAAGATCAATCGCAAATGTTACTAAACCGAGTTGCCTAATGACTATGGTGTCTCCTTTACCTTTAATGTGTCCGATCTGATTCCCTACTAACCAACAGAAGAAGACCCTATGAATGCCCCAAAAGAATAAGCAAAAACCACTTCAGATTTGAGGAGAAATTTTTCTAACCCCTAAGCAAATGATATGAATCAACCCCTTGGATCAATTACAAGAAGCCGAGCTAGAGGACTTCAAGGGCTCGCACAGAACATACTAGCTCTAAACCATAGCCGAGATGAGAACTCTTATCCTGATCCAACATCTTTATCAAATCCCCACATGTGTTTGACATGCTCCTAACCAGCTACGAAGTCCTGATCCAACAGGTAACCCAAGAAAGACTAGCTAAGCTAAGCTCTCCAATCAATCACTAGCGCTTAACTCCAATTCAGTCGACTTCCTAACCAAACTGATTGGCCTCCAACCTGATCCAGATCAGGTTAGCCTCTGACTACCAGTACCTTTTGTTTTTCCATCTATTTATATCATGTTCCTGACATCCAGCTATCAAGCGACACATATCTCCTAACACAACATTCCAGAATGATTCTTTTTTTTCTGTACTGAATATTCTTTGTCCTTTTTACCCTTTTTTAGAACAATTTAGGTAACCTAATTGTAAAATACACCTTTTTCTTTTCATACATATAGAATAACCCTAATGGACAAGTATATAATTGCCCACTTTCCTTGTATTCACATTCATTCAACTTTCAATACATATTTACTCACTTGAGCAACCTTAGTGTTCTCTTTATCATTCAACTCTTATCTATTCCCTTTAGTAAGGCGTAGTGGCGAGTAACCCTTCAATTCGGACTAGTATGTCATATCCAGCAGGTTGTAGGCCGAGTAGGATCGAGTAATAAGTCATATCCATTAGGTTGCTGCCCGGACTTTGCTAGTTTCTTTTCCGTTCTCCTTTCGATTCATTTGTTTTGGTGTCCCTCCGTGTATGTGGCCCTGGAGACACATCAGTAAATTTTGCACATCTTACACCAGTGGTAATTTTTGCTATGTAAGGATGGGAAATTATAACACATCTAAGTCAATTGGCATGAGGGAGATATGTTTGCATAATAACATCAGTTAAACGTTTGTTCTCAAGAATAAGAAACATGTTTCAAAAATTCGTCTTAACCTCATACTGGAAATCTTGACAATGAAGGATATTTTAGCAACTTTAATGAAGGAACATGGAAGCTCACCAAGGGTTCGATTATTGTAAGAAAAGGTAAGAAATACAATCCTCTTTACTTAATGTCAACAAAATTAAGTTAAGGAGATGTGAATACAATTAATTATTGTTCCATCGTGCTTTGGCATAAAAGGCTTGGACATATTAGAGAGATATGCCTTTAGCTAAGAAGAATCTTTTACATAATTTAAAAGGCATTCCTTCATAGTAAGAGTGGAAGAGAAAAGGTTCACTACTTTGGATATTCTAGTCACCTAGGTAGTATTAAAATGTATAAGGACCTTAAGATACATTATTGGTGGATTAGTATGAAGACAAAGATTGCTAAGTATGTTTCCCGATGTTTAACTTTTCAAATGTAGCCTTTACCAGTGTTTGGAGGGAAATAGGGCATATGATTATAGATTTTATCACTACTTAACAAAAACAGTGAATAAACATGATGTAGTATCAGTAATTATGGACAAATTGACAAAGCTGGCATACTTTCTACTAGTATAGGTAGGGTATACTTGGGAGTAGTATGTAAAGTTGTACAGAAGGGAGATAGTAAGATTACACATAATACTTATTAACATTGTATCAAATAAGGATACCAGATTTATGGGTAAGTCTTGGAAGAATCTATTAAGCCTTTGGTACCAAGCTCTACATTAGTACAACTTTTCACCAAAAATCGATGGACAATTTGAGAAAACAAATAAGATCTTAGAAGACCTATTGAAAGCCTATGCACTCAATTTTAGTGGAAGTTGAGATGACCATTGACCATTATCTAAGTATGCTTATAATAATAGCCTTTAAGTGACGATATAGATGCCACCATATGAAATGTTGCAGGGTAGAAAACATAAATCACTAGCATGTTGGTATAAGGTGGGCGAAAGCCAAATGTTGCGACCAGGTTGGTACAAGATGCAATTGATAAGGTCAAGTTGATCAGATAGATGATGCAATTGGCTTAGAGTTGCCAGAAGAGCTATACTAACAAGAGATATTGACCTCTAAAATTTTAGGTTAGAGACCATTTAATACTGATGATTTCATTAACTAAAGGAGTTGTAAGGTTTTGTTTCAAGGGGAAGTTGAATCCTAAATGTATGGGGCCCTTTGAGGTTGTAGAGTAGATTGGCACTACCACCCTGTTTATCGAAAGTACATGATGTGTTTTTCATATCCATGTTGAAAAAATACATACTATAAGTAGATTAGGTGATAGATCTAAAGCCATTCAAGGTACAACCAATCCTAGCAACAATTCAATGCCATACTAGAATCATCAACATGAAAGAGAAAATTTTAATAAGGTAGATAATCAGACTTGTAAAAGTCCAATAGAGTAACCAAACTAAGTAAGAAGTTACTTGGGAGCTAAAGGAAGAGATGAAGAAGAAGTATCTAAAACTTTTTTTCAACTCAAGTAAACTTTTTATGATGAAAGTACTTTTAAAGGGGGAGGATATAATAAAAAATTTATCCTAGGTGGCACTTTAGTAATTAATCTTATTGGCCAAGGGCAGTTTAGTCATTTTGTGCCCAAGAGTCACCTGCAGTTGGTTTTAAAAATGAAATGACCATTTGTTTTCATCCTTTTTCCCTCTCTCCTTACTACTCTAATGTTACATCTATTCTAAACAATGTATGCCTTCCCATCCCAACACAAGGAGAAAAAAAAAATAAAGATAAGAAGACTTTAAGCATGAATTTCTACCAAGTATAACACTTTTAACACAAGTTTTAGTAGATTAACAAAGGCTACCATTCTTATTAAGGAAGTAGAGTATTATGTTTTGGAAAGACAATTTGTCTAGTAAGTATGTGATTACAAGAATATGTAATTTTTGTTGGAGTAATTGCTGATATATTAATGTGTTCTTGAAAAGAATAGTGTCCAGAACATTGGTTGTATAAAGAATCGTATAAGGATTCCAATTTCCATAAGTTATAATATGATCTTGATGCATTTTCACGTTGTTAAAATCATGTTATTTAGAATCTTTGATGTTAGAAATAAGTTGTGTAACATTTGATGGCCCAAAAGAATTTTACTTGAACTATTAGTTTTATAATGACCCTTTTTCCATGCTTTGGACTAGCTCGACTATGCTTCTTCTTACGATCTTGACGATGTCCACTTATATGTGTACAAAATATTGTTTAACCTACTATGAACACTACTTTATAAAATATTTCAATAATCAAATTTATTCAAATCAAACTCAAACCACTAGATTAAACAATTGTTAGAACAACAAACAACCCAAGTAGATAAAATCAAGGACACGAACTAATGTAAAGCTAGAATCATTTCAACTAAGCAAAAGTCTCATATACTTAGTTACTTTTATATCTTTGTTTTGGTATTAGTGTTGAACCAAGTATTAGTGCAAACCAACTATTACCTAAGTTAGTTACATTAGCTATGAAGATGTTATACCTACTTCTTTTCTTATATAAGATTAGAAATCAATGAACCTTAATTATATTTGACCTAATGCAAGGTGTAATGTGTGCATATATGTGGATAAGCCTAAGGGGCTAAGAGTATTGGTAACCTTATGGTGGTATTCTATTGATCAACATGTGACGTTGTCCTGAGTAAAGTTGCATACTGAAAGGAGGGTAGATTTAAGTTATTGAATTGTACTCTAAGGTGTTAGGGAGTACCTAATACCACAAACTTAAGTACTATATATATGTTTTTGTGATCTAGAGTCATGAGTTACCCTAACTTTGAGATGCCAAAGTTGTGCTATGTAACAAGCTTAAATAAAAGAAAATAAACGGTTATTGTCTTATATGTTTACATATGCACGTAAGTTTGATTGATGTGTATCCATGCGTATGTAATTGAGGAATACCTTGTACTAAGTGTCTTAGTCACCCTTCAAGGATTTCTATTTTTAGATGCAGCTACTTCTAGAGAAAGAGACTTATGTGGCAACCTAAGTTAAGACCTAATGTACAACTTATAGGATGACAAGAACTGTAGATATTATGATGACTAAATGAGATGGGAATCGTCTAGTTATGTGTAGTTTGTAGTTATTTTGCATGTTATGGAGTAGGGTTAGGGAAAAAAACACCAAACCACAGATCGAACCATGAATTGAATCGAACCCAACAGAAAAATTGGTTTTTTTATAAACCATTTGGTTTATAGTTTGATTTGGTTATATATAAATAGTTTGTGGTTCAATTTGAGGAAGCAAACCAAACTGAACCATTTAATTAAACTTAAAAAAAAATCATGTAATTGTTTTGTACCTTTTTTTTTTCCATCAAGCTTCATGGATTTCATCAAATTTTCTATATCTTATTGTTTTTTGTTATATTTCTAGATCAATTATTAAGATTAAGTTATATAAATTCCATTTGAAATTTTATATTTAAAATTTTTCTTTTTTTATATTGTTATTTTTTTATATGTTTTCAAATTAAAGGTCTAACTCTGTCACTCTTTATGTGTTTCTCATCTCTTCTTCAATCTTTAGCATGTCTCTTTTGTTTTCTTCATATTGCTTTTGGAGGACAACTCTACTTTTACCTCCCCATTGTTATTTGTTGGAACAAAGTCTTTCCCCATCTAATCAAGTTGGATTTATTAAGATCTTATACAATCTTTTACTAAGTATTATTATACATGATAAATATACAAGAAATTAATTAAAAATATATGAAAGTTTAATTAAAAAAATGTTACTATAAATAAAAATTTGATATAAAAAGCTCAAACTACCAAATTGATTTTAAGTTTATTCGAAAAATTTACATAACTAACTCTAACTTCGTGTTGGAGATTTGTATTACCAACTGGGTCTTATGAGCCCCAATGATTTTTCACATGTGAAGTTATTTAAGTGTGAAAACGTGTGGTTTATATGATAACTGCAATTACTGGACAGTTTTTGAGCCTTCGCGTGTTAGTTTCTTATATTGACACGTCTGTAGCCTCTTGATTTTTGGCATGTTACAGCTACAATTTCTCATAATTAACATTGGTTTATAGTATTTCTTATTTCTTATATATCAATTTTAATGTAGTGTAACTTGGAACTTTCATATAAAAAGTTTTGACTAATTATAAACCTTTTTTGTTACGATTAACTAATATATTCTCATTACTAATATATGTTCTCTATTACCACAACTTTTTGTTTTAGATATGTGTACCAAAGACACGCCTATTATACATAAGTAGTAATCACACTATATTGTAAACATTTTTATGGAAATACATTGCTCGTATAATTTATTGTAATTTTAATTGAATCCATTTAATCAAAATCCAGACTTAATAGGAGACTTTGAATGTGGAGAATCATAGCTATTTCTAAAGAGACTTTTGAGTAAGGTGCATGGTGGCTGTAGATGTGAAAAAGGAGATGTCCCGCTTGTGGTTACGTAGAATGTGCCCTTCTCGAGAGATGAAAATTCCAAAAAGCTAGTGGTTGTAAGGCTTGAAGTATCTCGTTAGAGTTAGGTCGACCTATGTTTGGAGCGTATTGCGTACCATGTAAGGTTGTTGAGAGAGTCTGCGATTGAGTTACAGACTTTTCTAATAAAGCAGATGCCAAATTTGTAAGATTTGATAAAAAAAAATTAATAATATTAATACGTTATGTAAATTAATAAAAATATATAAATATTAATAAAATTTTAATATGTTAATATATAATTGATACTATTTTAAAAATAAATTCTTTTATTTTTAAATATTTAAATATTATTAATATTTACAACTTACTAGTATTTCTGTAAAATTTTTTTGGCATTTGATGCTTAGTCTAATTTGGTTATTGGTGGTTTGATATGATGTGTCATCTTTGTCGACATTGACGTGCTTTTTACGGTTAGTGTTTATACCATACTCGTTTTGGATTAACGGAACGTGGTTAATCAAATCTAATATCTTATAGATTATCGAAAAGTTTTTTTTCCTGGTAATTAACTCAAATATTCTAAAAACCCGCTTGTACTGAGTCATGCGATAACTGCTAAATGTAATATCTTTAAGATAATTAGCTACTGCGAACGGAAATTGTCCTACTCCTCTAAGTTATAGCCTAGCAAGGAAAGTTCAAGTCAGTTCCTTTTATTGATTGAATTTTACTATGCAATATGAAACCAGGAATAATGCTCATCGAAAGGACCCGTAAAACAAGTTAGAAGTCTCTATAAGAAAGTGATAGCGCGACCTACTTTTGTCCTATATGCTTATGCTTCCCGTCCGATCTCAGAAGAGACACCGTCTGTGTCACGGCAAACACATTCATGAACGTGACAAAAGGCCAGAATTCAGGAAGATTTGTATTATTCAAGGTCTCAGGTCATCGCGCCGTGTTTGGAATTGGGCAATAGTATCTTCCATCATGGAGAAGCCCATGTATTGACAAGCTACGTAAGTAGAGATTATTGCACCAATAAATTTCTAACACATCAAAATAATGATATTTTTTTTTTAAATTATGTATTTCTACTGATAATTATGTGTTATTTATCTAAATATGTGGCGTATCCGTATTTAATGGATTTTTTTCTTCTACCACATGTTATGTACTCACACACCGTTCCCTATTTGAGTTAACACTGACATGCAATTACCGCTTGCAACATAAGAATATCCAATTATGTTGGTGTTTTTCCCCTTATTAAAAGTATTTAAAAGAAAAAAAGATCCATTCTTCTTTTTAGAAAAGGAAGTATTAGGTAAATCCTAATTATTTGTAGGGGGGCGCTAACGCTGCACAGAACAACTGAAAAATGGAGGGAGCAGCGACTGAGTTAGGATAGGAGACATCCTAGTATAGAAATCCCCTTTATCTTATTTTAATAAATTATTGGTATAACTAAAAGGAAAGAAAATATAAAATGGAAAACGTTCAAATATGATTAATTTTATGAACCAAAGAACACTTTATTCCTAGATGAGAAATAATAAATTTTACTCGATATGATTGGTTCGGTATAGAACTAACATCTGGGGAAAAAAATCTCGCTTGAGCATCATCGTAGAAAACATAATATATATTAATTAAGCAAGATAAAATAGAAAATAAACACACACTATGTCGGATGTCTGATCTTGTAAGATAGTAAAACATGGCCCTTAAATATAATATGCGACAAGTCTAGCTGCTTCCTACTCGTTTTGCAATTTTAGAATGTTTATGCACTCTCACTATTGTCAAGATGGTTCCCACCACCACATCATCACTACTTCTGCCACTATTAATACGCTACCACGGCCGCCACCAGCAATATCTTAAGACCACCATTGATCATAGTCAAGCATAATGATACCAATGCCACTATAAACCTTAAAATCCAATTGTGAATTCCTTGGACATCTTCAAATATAATCGTGAATTAAACTGAAATATTAAATTTTCTAGTTCAATTATCATATTGATATTGATGTAATAAATAACCCCATGAAAAACACAAACACTGGTTCTGCTTTTTTCTCTCATTTGTCCTATTTTCTTCTTTCCGTATAATGAAACTAAATGCTCCAAATTTTACCTCCCTGTAATTATGAACCTTTCGGTCAGTTTGAGTTTATTTTTCATAAGTATTTATTATTTGTTATTTCATTAAATTTATAAAGATATTATTTTATTAAATTTATTATTGTGGACCGATTATAAACCAGCATCTATACCTCGACTAGCATTAATACATAAAGATGAAAGACGAATCATATGCTCGACAAAAGAAAACAAACATATCGTAAGTTTACAAAAATCAAAACAAATGGAGAATATTTTTGAAATTCCCCTCCCCCCCCCCCCCCAAACACACAAATGCGACTCAAACCATATAAGTATGACAAACCAAAGGAAAAAAAAAATGCCAACACAAAAAAGTTAAATTTTCAATTGAACCCAAGTCATCAAGTAGACCCGAGCATAAGTGTAATGCTCCAAAACCTGAAAAATTATAACCTACCACGTATCCCTATGATCTATCGACATGCCAAGCATCTATTTTCAACCTGCTAACATCATTACTTACTTCAAACACTTGTAATAACTCCAATAAAGCATTTCTAAGATGTCATAAACATCCTCAATTCACTAATAAATATATAAAGATCAACTTATAAATTACTTTATTCAAAAGAAGTACACTCAAACTCAGTTCAACAAAATCTACTTAGAAATCATAAATTCAACTTAAGCGTTAGCTTCCTCAAATTGAACTAACAATATAAGACTAAAACAAACAAGAGGCATCTCAAGTGATTTGTCGTGATCCAAGTAACAAAATAAAGAAACATAACAAAGGCTAACAACTTCTAACAACATGGTCCAACAAAATTTCTTAATCTTATAATAGCTATACTGAGTCATCTCCAAAGTCAAAGTAATAATCATAATAGTCAGCATCCTCACCATGATATCCATACTTGCTATAGTAATCCTCGTAGTCACCAAGACTTATACCTGCATCTAAAAACAAGGATCCCCAATGCCATAAACAAAAGCCTGGTATAAGGTTCAACTACATATACATAAACACACAAATATGCATAAACACACATCAGCTGATTCAATCATCTATATGTAACAACTACAATTTATTATCTTTAATTAGCTCCATCAAGCAGCACAATTCCAGCAACTTGAAACTTGGAGTAACCCACGACTCTGGCATACAATATATAAATATAAATATATATATAAGTATTGGTATTAGGTCCTCTCCAATACCCTAAGAACCAAGGAACACCTAATCTACCTATATCATTTCAAAGTGAGACTCCAATCAAGACATCGTCACAATAAGATTATTAGGGTACCACCCCCAAGGTCTAGTCCTCCTAGTCCCTTGAGCCCAACCAAGCATACACAGCAAACTTATTTAAGCCAAGTATTGATTTAGTTCATTTTTACCATATCTAAAACTACACGTGCATAAGCTACATATAAACCCTATGCTTGACTAAAGTGTTTGCTCAAAATCTAAAACAGGTGCCTCAAAACCTAATCATATAAGAAACAATACACTCACTTAGTTTCTAAACCAATCTAAGATATTCTTTGACACAACAACTCGACCGTCTCATAAATTATTTAGGAACTACATAGGGAATCTGAGATCGTTAAGAAGTTGGTTTCATATGAAGATTCGTATTTGGAAAGGTTTTAGGATAAGATGAACACTTAAGAACTCAACACCATAGTCGAAAAGTATGGACTTGTCCTTAGCATCCAGATGCTGTGGGGGATGGCATCCGAATGTTAGCTATAATTTTTAGAATTCTGTAGATTGCAACGATGTTTCATCCCCTACTACTTAACCCTCTTCCACCATTTCGACAACTACCCCTACAAAAACAAAAACCCAACAACTATACACTTCCACACCACTCTAAACAATCATTTAAACACACTTCTACTGCTTAAACTCATATCAACAAACAAAATCATA
This sequence comes from Lumnitzera racemosa, assembly GCA_024138005.1. Taxonomy (NCBI): domain Eukaryota; kingdom Viridiplantae; phylum Streptophyta; class Magnoliopsida; order Myrtales; family Combretaceae; genus Lumnitzera; species Lumnitzera racemosa. The sequence continues at coordinate 37,251,668 of JAMXBC010000012.1, read as the reverse complement.
TTAACAAAACCTAAATACAAAAGCACATAACCTTTAACAATACTTACCTTTAGGAATCCTAAAACCCACAATTTTACCATCGAATACACACTATATGGTAAAACTACCTTAGGTTCGCTTTACTCACTATCTTACAAAGAAAAACAAGTTTCTAATAAAAATTCAACCCAAACTCAAAAGAAAATAATTTCTAACCCTTACCTTGACATCTTGCACCTAGTACTATGTCATGCCACCAAGGTTCTATTGTAGAACTCTTTAAATCCCCTCTCAAATTCATTTTTCTTCACTACTCTTGCCAAAAAATGAATTTTTAATAGATTTCCAACGAAAGTTTTTAATCAAAAGGTGATTGAAATGCTTTCCTTAGTTCTCCCAAACTTGATCTCTCCAATCCTCAATGTTTTTCTCTCCCTTGCTTTGCAACTTATACAAAACCTTATGCAAAAAAACATGTGCAGAAAAGGAGCGAAAAAAGGGTTTCAAAAAGTGACATAAGGCTTTATATACCTAGGGTTTATGGATGATTCTTATGCCTAAACTACCCTTGTCTATTTTTACAAATACCAACGATGTCCTTAGCTTATATGCCACTTATTATTCTTTTTCTTTTTATTTTTATATTTCTCTTTTTTCTTTATTTTCATTTTACAACAAGTCTAACCCATTCGTCCAATTTCAAGTCCAAAAGATGAGAAACTGAGGTCTACCTTGCCTAGTCAATTCATGAGTCTAATTTTGGACATGTTAGCTCATAAGTCCTACTCATAGACCCATGAACCATGAAACCCCTAAATTTTTTTGAAAATTAAATATAAAATTTCGAATAAATTAAATTTTAAGCTAAAAAAAAAAAAGAACCCAAGAATCATAGTCTTTAACCCATTTTATGAAGTAATTTTTGTGAATGTCTACGTATTTATATACAACCACATCTAATTTGAATGGTAACATTAACAATATGGAACAAAGAATCTAGATGTTAAAAAGAAGATGAAAACACAAAAGTTAGCCTAATATGCTTTTGAGGTGTATTTATTCTTTATGTTGTTAATAGCAACATATTAAATGCTTTGAATGAAAAATAATTTTTTTCCGCTTTATATGAAATAAGTTTAAATTTTCAATATTATATAAATTTTTTAATTATATTTTGTATTTTATTCTCTCTTTTTTCACGCTTTTTCTTTTAAAAAAAGAAAAAGTCCATAATCTATCCATGACCCATGGACCCTCGTCCATGACCCATAGACTTAAAGGGCCCACAAACGAATCAAACCCGTCAAGATAGGGCTAGTTTCAAGTTCGGTCAGTCTTTGATCTAGCTTCGCCGAGCCGATTTTAGGTTAGGTAATAGGTACAACGTAGCCCATACCTATGTTTATGGTCGAAGATGGAATTAACGTGTCAAAACTCCACCATGCAAGCAGTAGCATAACTATGCATTTAACTTTTGTTAACATATAAATGTGTATATACATAAATATATAAGTACATATAAATATATATATATATTTGGAATATCAAAGGAGGTGATAGTTCCCAGTCTTCCTGCTATGGATTAAGGATAATTATCAATGTATCAATGTCGTGTATTGTATTTGTATCTAAACGATTTGTATCTAGAAAATCCTAACTCGTGATATGACCAATTTATTAATTATGTATAAAAGCTAAGCTCATAATCCAACCGATTTGCTTAGTGTGTCTTGTATCCAATAGTACCCATTTATCAATTAAAAACTCATAATAAACATATAAAATATTTACAAGCACAAATGAAAAAAGGCAATCATAAAAGTAACATCAACAAATGCAAATTACATAAGATCTTGACATATACATAAAATTACAATCCAAACCAAAGTTTTAATGAAGTAAAGTCTAATCATTTATAACAAATGCAAATATCCATTAGCTCCATAACATTCTTGTATTAAGTTGAATCATGACCTAAATAAATAGTGCTACTGGTAATGGTATCTAAATTCAACACCATTTTATTAGTTTTTCAAGGAAAACAGTTAAAAGAATCTAAACCTTAAAAAGTATCGTATCAATGATATTGAAAATTTTACATAAATAGTTTAAATTATTATCTTTTTATTCATAAGCCAATTCTTTGTCCATAAAGAGCTTTTATAGTTTCCTCCTTCAATGAGTTGCAACATTAATCAAGCTCTAATTTCAAATGCGAATTTCAAAGCCACTATGCCTTAGATATCACATGCTACTCTTGCAACTTAAGGATATCGGAATTAATCAGTTTTCCAATAACTCAATAATTCTTGTTACTATACCATATGTCTAATTCATGTTTAAACAAGTTCATTTCTAGAAAATCTCAATATGATGTGATCCTTTTATTAATCACATATTAAAACTTAAACCTGTAACCAACTGGTCTTTTATTTGGGTTGTACCCATTTATTAATTAAAATCTTGTAAATAAATCTATAACATACTTACGAATACAAATTAAAGGCAACTATAAGATTAACATAAAAAAAATGCAAATAACATAGGATCTTGACACTTGACATAAAATTATAGCTAAAATAAAAATTTCAATGGAGTAAAGTCTAATTAGTCATGACAAAAAAAAAAAACCAAACCATAGCTAATAGGCATTATTACTTATGGCAATTTGCAAACTCAACAACGTTTTCTACTATTATTTCAAAGGAAAAACTCAAAGAATCAACGCATAGAAAAACTATATAAAAAAAAATAAATGATGTCAAAAATTCTATATAAGTAGTATATAGTTTATTACCTTCTTCTCCAAAGAGTAATCCCAAGTATATTCAAGGGCATATATAGTTTTTTCCTTTAATAAGCTATGTTTCCGTAGACCTTTAGTGCTAACTGTAAATTCTAAAATTACCATAGATATTGATATGCCTAAGATATCACATATTTGAATTAACTAATTTTCTAATAACTCAATATAATCTAATTAGATTTTACACATTATGCATTATACATTATGTCCAACTAAGGATCTAGGAAGAGTAAACAAGATTTAAATTTCATGCTCCTTGGAGAAGAATAAGCTTTCACAACTATTCAAGCTAGAAGAAGTTTACATCTCTTGAGACCAAATACTCACCTTTGCACCAACCCTTGTATGGACTACCTAGAGGCTAAACAAATTCTCCTTGCCAATCCACTCTAATTCTTTTTATAAACTCTTTCTTTTTTTAGTCTCCTTTTGAGAAGGAAGCATTGAGTAGAAGGATCCGTTATGTATTGCTCATCATCCAAGTATAGTTTTAATTTAGATTTGATGGAACTTGTAAAGAATTGCATGCTTGCAAAAGATTGAATTTTCTAAACAAGATTTAAAAAAAATTATAAGTATTATATAAAATGAAATGAACTTCAAATGTATAAAAATAGCATCATAGTTATAAACAATAAAGTTATCTTAAAGCCATCACCCTATTCATTAGTGGAAGATTCCTTGGTTTTTTCATCAAAGAGAAAGAAAAACACTCTTCGTTTTCATAAACTCATTTGAGTCATCATCATATATTCTTTGATAACTCCACTCAACAAAATTACATTTATGTTGTAGATCTACTGTAACAACAATAGCAAAAATTACACTATGTTCATACTAATATCTTTAAATTTTACAAATGTCCTTGTTGCCATGTCTTCCATATACGCTTCACTTTCACTCTTATTATTTATCGATGCTCATTATGCCCTAAAAACTTATGCAAAGTACAAGTTAGCTATAAGTTACTTTGTTTCAAAAAAATTGACAAGTAATATTATAAAAAAATTCAAAAATTGCTCATTTTCTACTTATAATTTAACTAACTAAACTTTAAGCGACAAAAGGTACTTCTATAACATATTACATTCCCATTTATAAGATATATGGAATTCCATTAAGTTGGGAGATCATATCTCATGCCTCTATCTTTGGTCAAAGACAATAAGTTTACACATTTAGCAAACTTTACTTTTCTTTGTTTGTGATCCTTTCAAATAGTTCATTCTTTCTCTCATCTTATTGATAATAATATTAATCTTTTTTAAACCTTCCTAAATAATTAAATTGAGAATATATGAACAATGTCTAATATGAAAATAAGTACATAAAAGTCAAAAGTTCACTTTATACATTTACTTGTGCCTTCAATAATAACTTACTAAAGTATTATCTAAAGCCACACAAAATAATTTACTTCTTATACCCTAATTAGTTAGTATAATCATTGTCTCTCAACGAATGCAACACTTGTATGTAGAGGTAGCATATATGCAAAACTTAATATCTTCTTTTACAAGGTCTAAGTTTTATCAATGAATGTGCATTGACAAAAATCAAATATCAAGAATTTCTATGAAGATAATCCATAAGCATGTGCTTGATTTTAGTTCTTTTCCTCTTAAAAGTCTTCATGAAATCAACTTTTTCTAATATTTCTAGAAATATAAACAACATTTTTATTTAAATATTCATGTAATGCACTAATTCAACCATACTCTACAAATGAAAGAGGCAATTCATGCTTAAAAATAGCAGCAACTAACAATTCATAAAATTTTTCAAGATTAATCTTCACAATATTAAGTTTCATATAGTAGCAAGTAATAATGGTTGATCAACATTTAGGATATTACATGTATGACATATATTCATATGACTCTTTAAGATCCCTATCACATACCTACTATTACATTTTTATCTTAGTCTTATATGACTCGCTTTTTAGCTTTTGTAACAGCACATCCAATTGCTTCTTATAAGTGCCAAAAAAAAAAACACCGAAGAAGTAAGCTCTCTTTTTCATTTAGCAATAGTTGACGCTAAAGCTTTAGGTATATCATCTGGTTCATCTTCTCTTAACATTTCCATTTCATCTAAGTCTAATGGATCTTCCAAAAGTGAGTCCATATGTATGTCAAACAAAAGTGCTAGATTAATTTAAACTATTACAATTCAAACACAAGTCCTATGTAAATTTATATTTTTGCTAAAACACACATAATTTGGTCGAGTCGTGAGTGGAATAATATCTATTACTAGTGCATTAATCCATTTAATTTGTCATTTTCCTTTTATCTACTTTAGTAACAAACAATTTTTACCAAGTGAAAATTATAGAATTATATAAACTTATAAAAAACATTTCAATCCTCACATATGAAAATATAAAGAGGTAAAGGGCATTTTGTGGAACTAGTTAAACTGGAAATAGATGAAAATAAAAGCTGCAAAGTAGGAGTATGTCAAGACTACATTATTTTCCTATTGACACAAAAGTTTTCATAAACCATGGTAGATGAAGAACCATTTATGGCACATAGGTAAGGTAGGATTGACACACCATCCTAGAAGACCTTCAATTTACCCATATGCATATGAAAGCGAAATGAGCATAGCTTATGTATTTACAAGGTTATTCATTTTCTTCTGAAGAAAAGATAAGAGCTATCAACAACAAAGCTAGTGTTCATGCTTTAATAGGAAATTTGAAACAAATGGAATTAATCATTCTTACTCTACACAAATATTCTTCATGATGCTAGAGAAGAAATCTTCCTTGTTACTTTTCTAAAATAGAAACTGTAGCACAGAAAGTGGTACATAACCACTATCAATAGGTGCTAGTTGCCTCTCAAATCATTGGGTTTATGTAATATTTTTTGTGACCACCAAGTTCTTGGATCATTTAGATTTAGTGGCTCCAAGGCTATCAATTTTTCTTAGAAAAAACTTATTTTGTTTTATGATTTAATGTAGGCATAATCTACATCTTTATCTCATTCCATTCTATATACCCCAAACCTCATCAAGTTCTAAACAGGGATGATAGTGAACAATTAATTCAGATTAAAGAAAGCATACACTCTCTAGTGTTATGAAGAGGATGAATGATATGGGATAAGTCCGTATGATGGTTGCATAACAAAAACCCCAAGTCATAAGCTATTAATGGTGTATTGCTTTTTCAATGATTAATGGAATTAATATGATAAATTAAGTTTCTTAAGGGTTTATAGCAAGAAGTAATTCAATGTGGATTAATACAACTCAAAATTTAAGGAAATAGTGTTAAGAAAACTGATATTATGAATAGTCATTGCACTTATAAGGAGATAAGTCACCACAATCTAATGTAATAGATTGATAAGGCTAGGATAAACAAGAGAATAAAATCATCTCATAAACTCTCAATGAGTTCTTAAGGAATAAAACTCAACAGCTAACTCTAAAACATAGAAATAAACTTATTTATACAAAACCTTAGAATAATAACAAAATATGTAAATAAAATAAAGTCATGTGCAATTGCCATCATGATTACAGCCTGTGTTTACAGCTATGAACATAGTCTATGATACGCCATGCTGAGAACAAATAAGGTTGGTTGTATCAAGGTGGGTCCAAGCTTGTATAAAGCTTGAAATGAAGGGTAGTAAACGCACATAACAAAAGAAAACAAGCAACTTCTCATGAATGATTTCAAGGATATAACACACTAAGGAAACTCTATAGACTCACAAACCAACTCGATATGATGCACGAGTTGGTTCGATGAGAGCACTCACCACCTAACCTTACTTAAGCGTTAAGATAAGAGTTAAAGAGAGTAAGCACAAAATAGCTTACAAAAGGAAGAAGTTAGTATATCCAATAATAGTAAGATGATCATGCGACCACAATGTACAAGGGTATTTATAAACATAAATTTAGGGCAACTTACCAAAAGCAGAAAAAGCCTAAAAAGGTAATGTCCAAAATAAGTAAAATATAAGGAATATTAAAGGGTATAAATGAAAAATCAAGAAAGCATTTGATTTGTTCAGCAGATTCCATCACGTGGGTGTACAAATACGTGGCCGACAGCTAAAGGTAGGCTTTGGGCACAAACAAATAAAAGAGTACAATCAACCTAACTGTTTCCAAAAAGAGTTATTGGCTCTTCAAAGGTGAATTCAACTCGGATATGCTCTGGATAGCTTGAAAACAGGTCGGATGAGCTAGTAGGTGGGTGAGCTAAATTTTCAATTAAGTGCTTCTCAAGTCAGCATTTAGAGACAATTGATAGGTATAGGAGAGTTCAGCTCAGGAATGACAATGGATTGATAGAGAGGAGCAGCTTGGACTCTTCTGATATGGGTTAAGATGAAAGGATGTGCTTTATTAAGCTCTCAAGTCTTCGTACTTAGGCTCAAGTCAGGGTTAGTGGTTTGATTGCTCGATTCCTATTGTCCCCTCTAAGCTAATTGGTATTTAGGATCAAATTAAGCTAGTCCTTGTTCTACTTTTCTTCTAGTCAATAGAGGCTCAGGTTACCAATATTGAATACATTAGAAACTCCAAAGTTTTTAGGCAACTCTACTCAATAGGCATTATCATTTATCCTTTTGAGTATTCTAAATGGTCCTTCAACTCAAGCAAACACCTTGCTCTTCCTCTTGCTTAAGAATCTCTCCTTGCTCAAATATAGCAATACTAGATCGTGCAAGTTGAAATTGATTGGTCTTCTTTCCCTTTCCTTTCTCCTTTGACTTCTTTATAGGTCAGTAAATCTACTGGATAACCTTCTAATAGATTTGTTCCAAAGACTGAGATATGGTTCTTGCTTTTAGGTCTTATTGGTCAATTGATGCCACTAGAGTGTAATCAAGGGGAAATTCGAGGGTGACACCATAACGACCTAAAGTGGTGTATGTCCAGTAGTATCATGCACTGTCTTGTCATAAGCAAATTTCACCATGGGCAAACATAATCCCAATCACATAGGTTCTTCCCAACTACAACTCGGAGTAGTGAACCTAAGGTACAATTAACGACCTCTATTTGGCCATTAGTCAAGGCATGGCAAGAATTGTTGAAAAGTAACGTTGTTCCAATCCAACGCTAAAGAGTCTTCCAGAAATGGCTCAAGAATTTTGGGTCTCAATCTGACACCGTACTCATCAATATTCCATGTAAGTAAATGATTTCTTACAAAAATAGAGAAGCAATAGCTGAACCATTGTTAGTTTTGGTACAAGACACAAAATGTGCCATCTTACTGAATCTATTCATGATGACCATTATTGAATCTTTGCCTCATGCAATTTGAGGTAATCCGAGAACAAAATCCATGCTTAAATTAACCTATGGTTTCGTCGGGACAAGCAAAGGCATCACTCTCCCTTGTTTAACCCAACTCTTTACCTTCTTGTAGGTCGTAAGACTCTCAACCACACAATGTACATCTCCTCTCATCTTAGGCTAATAGAACTTCACATTCAATAGCTTAAATGTCCTTTTCTCCCTAGAGTACCCAGAAAGTTCTTTGCTATGAGCTTCTCTTACTAGTATCTCTCTCAAAGAACAAGTTAACACACACAGTTTTCCTCCTCAAATTAGATATCCATCCTCCACATGATATTCATCCACTATTCTTCCTTCTTCACACCTCTATCTGTGGGACCAAAGTGGGGGTCTTAGGGATACTACTTTTTGATACTTATAAACCCTAAAAGCCTAATCTGCAGCTTGGTAAGAAGTATATGTCTTCTTAACAAGGTATTGGCAACCACATTATTCTTGTATTGTTTATACTTGATCACAAAGTTGAATCCTTAAAAAATTTTAACCCATTAGGCTTACCTCTTTGAAAGCTCAGTCTAACTTATGAGATATCTTGGGGACTCATGATCTGTATAAATGATAAACTCTATTGGCTATCTTGGGGACTCATGATCTGTATAAATGATAAACTCTCTTGGAAATAGGTAATGATGCCACACTTGAAGAGCTTTGATAAGTGCAAGGAGTTACTTTATCATATACAAAATAGTTCAATTGAGGCCCTTATAGCTTCTCACTATGGTAGGCAATAAGTTAACCTTCTTGCATTAGCATAGCGCCTATGCCAACACTTGAAGTATCATACTCTAACTCAAATGTTTTCTCAAAGTCACGTAAGGCTAACACAAGTGCAGAGGTTAATCTCCCCTTCACCTCGATAAAGCTTCTCTCCTCCTTGTCTCCCTACTTGAACTGGACATTCTTCTTCATCAACTCGGCAAAGGTGAAAATACTATGCTAAAGCCCTTAATGAATTGGCAATAAAAGAATATTAGTCCATGGAAACTTCTACCTCAACACAAGTGGTTAGGGTTAACCATTTGATAATAGCTCGTATCTTCTCATCATCAACTCATAGCCCTTCTCCACTCATAACATATCTAAGGAAGATCACTTCTTCCTAGCAAAAACAATACTTCTTCAAATTCCTAAAGAACTTTTCAACTTGGAGCACGCCAAACAAAACTCAGAGATAGTTAGCATGACTCAACAAGTTGGCACTATATATAAGGATGTCATCAAAGTAGATTACAACAAACTTTCTGATTAGATTTCTCACTACATGATTCATTAATCTCATGAATATGCTCGGTGAGTTCAACAAGCCAAAAGGCATTACCATCCATTCATATAGTCCATGTCGAGTAATAAACGCAATCTTCCACTCATCCCCTTACCTCATTCGAATCTGATGGTAGCCAAACTTCAAGTCAATCTTGCTAAAAATCCTAACGCCACTCAATTCATCTAACATATCATCTAGGCTTAGATTAGGGTACCTATACTTGATCATGATTTTGTTCACTACTCTACGGTCCACATACATACGCTAAGTACCATCCTTCTTTAGCACAAGTGTTGCCAGTACAGCACAAGGGTTAAGACTCTCTTACACATATACCTTCTCTAGCAGTTCTTAACTTGCCTCTGGAGCTCAACAACTTGCTCGAGATTCATCTAATAAGTAAGCTTATATAATAGGGCAGCACTAGATATCAAGTCAATCTATTGTTCAATTTCTTGGAGAGGGAGTAGTCCTTCTAGCAACTATTCGAGGTACAAGTTAGCATATTTGTCCAACAATTCCCAAACCTCCCTAAGTAGCTCAATTCATTCCTTTAACTCCAACAATCTTCTTATCAATAGAAATGTTGGTACATCGACCCTAATGGCTTCTCAAATTGGCTCAAAACTAGTGTCTTCTTAGACTTTTGAGCTAACTTAGCTTGTAACTTGCTTACTTAGCTTAGAGTCATAGGGTTCAAAGTAATCTTTCTCCCATCCTTCTCAAAAAAATATGTATTTCTAACCCATCATAGATGGCTCTTCAATCAAATAGGCAAGGTCATCCCAATAGCACGTGGAATGTACATATGGGCAATACATCATAAAGAATTTCATCAAAATAATTCCCAATTGTAATCAATAGCAGTACTTATCGAATGACATGTAATGCTCCCTTCCCATTTAGCTAATATAGCTTGTATGGCCTCAAGTGTATTATGGTCGACGACTTGAGTTTCTTAATGAGGTTAGCAAATGCTACATTAGTATAACTCCTATTATCCACCATAAGTGCACACACTTGCTTATTCACCTAAAAGGTAATGTGGAATAAGTTCTTTCGTTGTTCTTCTTCAATTGATGGTTCAATGTTCATTGCTCACCTGATGACAAAGGTTAGTTTCTCTAAATCCTCGGCAAACACATTCTCCTCAACTAGCCCTTCATTGTCCTCATCATTTTCCTCCAATTCTTTTTCCTCAAGTTCCTCATCTGTACTATCAACTTCAATCTTCAAAGCTTTGCCTTTGATATTCATGATTCGTCTGTTCGAATATTAGGTAAGCATGTGCCCAAACCCTTGACACTTAAAATATTTGATCTAGCTAGTCTTTCGTCCAGACCTTAATCCTCTCTCAAAGGTCTTCGACTACACTATACTATCATTAGGTTAACATCCTATGCTTAGTTCTAACATCTATCCTTCTACTTGGCTCAATGTTGTATTGAGCTCAATGATTACCTAAAATAGGTCGACTAGTTTAAACGGGTCAATCATTAGAGGTCATCTCAACCTATTCCTCCTCTGCCTTTCCACTCGTTGAGCAATTTTGATAGCCTTATCCAGTACGATAAAATGTCATAATTCTACTATATCTAGTATGTCTAACAACGATCTAGTCAAGAATCTTGATATTATACGAGCTAAAGGCTCGTTGATTTCACATCGGATCATGAGCATTTGGAATTCTTACACATACTCATCAACAGCACAATTCTCTTGTTCAACTTTTGAAGTTAAGCAAAAGTATCTAATAAATAGGCATTCGGCACAAACCTTTCTCTAAGAACTATCTTCATCTCGAGCCAAGTACTAACTTCTTGGCACTCATCTTGCCTTCTTAAAAGTTTCTCCACCACATTACAGCATAACTTGAGAACACTACAGCAGCAATTCTCACCTTCTCACAGTCCTTATATTAGTAGTAGTCAAACATTCATTCCACCTTTTCTTCCTAGTTGAGATAGTCATCTACATTTCTGGAACCATTAAAGCTTGGAATCTGAAGCTTTAAATGATCAACAACTCAAGCTGTCCGCTCTCTCTCTTCTACTTCTTTGCACTCTTTCTCATTCTCCTGTTCTATTCCTCCCAAATCTATTCTCCTCTGTACATTGCCTCCTACTCCTCCACTTCGGATTTGTCAAGCCAGGACTTATCCTTGGGCCAGTTGAGCATTATGGATAGTAGCACCAACTTTAAGAGCATTTAAGAGCAGCTAAGGGGTGTTGTAGTTAGCTCCATTAGGTCAAGATGCTAACACATAAACAACTCGAGTTAAATCGACTATCAAGTGAGTCATCTCATCAAACCGCTCATCAAAACTTCTAAGGGTATTTTAGGTTTTTTTACCATGGTGGACGACACCACTGTTATCATCCCCAATGCTATTTGTTGTCTATTTGAGAAATGCGAGTATTGTCTATAGGTTGTGAGTATGTTGTTTTTGAGAAATGCGAGTATTGTCTATTTGTTGGCCACAAACTCTTCCGAAATTCTTATAGCTAACACTCTATATAAATAGGCTTTGCCTTTCTCTCTCAATCTAGCAAGAACTTTTTGGTCCTTCTAGATCTCCTCCTATGTCATGGGCAATAATATAATTTGCTACCCCTTTTGTGAAGGAATCAAACTTCGTTCTTCCATCATAAGGAATATCTTGTCAAATTGCTAAGGATGACCTAACATTATATGCATTATTGTAGCCTCCATTAGCACTATATCACAAAGAACCTTGTTAAAATATTTCCTCATAGAGAAAGTCACATGAACCTATTGATCAACCCAAACTTGATCATTTGCATTAAGTCACTCTAAGCGATATGGAGTAGTCTTCAAACCCATCTTCTTGAACCACTCATTTGTGGCCACATTTGCACAACTACCTCCATCAATAATCATAAAATAAACCTTCCCATTCACCAAACAACGAGTATAAAAAAGAGTCTTCCTTTGTTCATTACTTAGACTAAGCTTAATGTGCAATAACTTACTCAACTAAAGACTAAACAATAGACCATCAACTACCTTTTTTTCCCTCTAATTCAATCACAACTACCTTTTTCTCTATCTTAGCCAATCTCTCCTCATCATCTTCTTCACTATCAATTTCATACAGTGAAATTTCTTCTTCAACCACCATGATCCTCTTGTTAGGACATTTGGATACAATGTGACCAAAACCTAAACACTTAAAACATTTTACTTCACTAATTTTCTTCCTTGGCTACCACTAATCAACTTCCTACCCTTTTTTTTTTTTTTTACCATTAGAGTTTTAATTCCTTCATTGCCATCCTCCTTCTCATCATCATAGCATGTGAAAATCTTGTCAACCTTATATTCCCATTTGAATAATTAATCAAGCGGTCCATTGCTAGTGAAAGTTGGAATCTTGACTTTAATCATACCAAGTTCAAAGTTAATGTCATTATGCCCCCTTGTCTATCCCTATCACAGTCTTCTTCCATATAGTAATTTCTCTTCCTGATTCAAAACTATCATTTCTCTTAATCACAAAATTATCATCAACACCTTCCTCTACATCCATTACCAACATCTTATTCTCTTTACGACCTCCTGTTCTTTAGCTTCCTTTCTCATTCTTGATCCCTAGTCATCAAATATTACACAAATTTATTCAATCACCTCAATTAATCTTGTAGCGCATTCCATGTACTAGTGCTTACACTAACCCTCTCTAAACCAGCACTATGATTCTTAAATCCTTGGTTATCACAATCACTATTGGCAACTGATGTGATAGAATATCACGAATATCAATAATCACAAATAAAAATTAAACCTTCCTTCTCAATCACATCACTACTACAAAAAACCCCAAATCTCCAATGTTTGTAATAGCAAAAGGCTAAGGGATATGTAATTTACCAAACTCTAAAATGTGAGAATCACGAGCTCTGATACCAAGTTGATACAAGACAAATCCATATGATGGCTGCGTAGCAAAAACCTTAAGTCATATACGGTCAACAACATGTTTCTCTTTTGATGATTAATGGAATTTATATGATAAACTGGTGTTTTCAAGGGTTTACAACAAGAAGCAATTCAATGTAGATTGATATGTCTCACAATCCAAGGTAATAACGATTGAGAAAACTAATGTACACATAGTCATTACAATCTTAAGGAGATAATAATCGCCACAATCTAATGAAATAGATCAATAACACTAAGATAAACAAGTGAACAAAATTCTTTCACAAACACTCAATGACTTCTCAAGTGATAAAACTCAATAGCTAAATATAAAACATAAAAATAAACCTATTTATACTAAGCCTTAGAATAATAGCAAAAGCTGTAAATAAAGAGAAACAAAATAAAGTAGCATGCAATTGCCACCGTACTCATGATCTAGGTTCACAATCATAAACATGACCATGCTTCTCTTGACACCAAAACCTCCAATCCATCTTTCCATTAGGGTCGTACATCTCATTGTCTTTAGTCATGCTCATGTTCATGCGAAAGATCACGAGTGTGATCTTTAGTCATGATTCTCTAAGCCATCTTATTTCCTTCAATTCTTCTCGTCCGACTTCAACTCCTTTGCTTTTCAAACTTCCGCTCATGTCTTTAAGCTTTCATTAGACTTTAGAATGGTAAGGTTAGACCCCAATTCCCATCAATGATGAACCAATGTCATACATTTAAATGTCACTATGAGTAATAGAAACTCCATTGGAGTCAAAGACCATTTTTATGCTTTTATTAATGCGAAATTTGACAACAACAAAAAAAAAAAAGAATTGAAACAGATGTACCAAACATGTAAACAAAATGCTATGTGTTATGATAAACGAATTGTAAATCTTAAACTACACTACAGCTTAAAGAATAAAGACTCAACAAATCTTATACCTTTGATTGAGATTTATAACTTAGGAAGAAGTGATTTGTACGACCAAAGGAAAATATGAAAAGAAGAAAGAGAAACTTATGTGAATACTGCTTTTGTTTGTGACTTTGCACAATGAAAAGGAGAGTATTAAACTTAAAAGTTAAAACCTTAAGTCAAGATTAGTAAGTGGGACCTAGAATAAAAGTACAATAAAAGAATATAAACACTATTAATCTTAAATGGTTTCAACGGGACCTATTTATGAGAACTGTCTTAAACAACTTCATAAACAAGTCCAAAAGATGGACACAAACTAGAACACACATTTAAATAGGTTTAAACAAGCCTAACCCATTTATTATTCATGTCGAGTTTTACAAATACAAAACCATTCATAATCATATCGTTTGATGCCCTAGTTCATGAGTTGAGTCCTAATTGCTAGCCTATAGTTCATGTCTCCCTATCTAGTACCTATAGAAGGTGTACTCCATAGAATACTTATTCCATTATAGAGTTACATGGATTGAAGTCAATTTGACCTATCAAATATAGCTATTGAAATGATTTATTTGAAGAACAATCATCAAATTTGGTTAATAAGTAAAATTATATGTAGATGGGAGGTCCAAAATTAGAGTAGTCATACGCAAGTCATGCAACTTTTGCGTTATTTTTGTCTTTAGAGTATTGATGCAGAGATGACACTTATCAAAATAAAGGTGAGAATGATAAGAATGAGGAATAGGCAATCTTATTGTCTCAAATGTACAAATGATAGGCAAGGAAGCCAATGAACTTTAAGTGCCAACCTTGTATTTCTTGCATAATTGAGATTGATATTTGTCTGATCAACTTATTTAACCTTTGATAGCATAGTTTTTATAATGGAGCATCGTTTCATTGATCCTTGCAGCTGTATCAAATGAGGATGAATACTTAAGTAATTATAGACTCATGGGCTTGATAACATCTATTTAATCACTTTAGTGATCAACTGATGAGATGTAGTATACTTATTTTAAAGTTATCTTAATGGGTTAGCCATAGGAACAAGACCAGTAGTATTCACCATAAGTGTATGAGTACTTTAAAAAGGTTGAAGATGAACAAACTGATCCAACAATCCTTATTTCAAACCCTCTAAGTCAATTAGATTTGTGTCATCCCAAGCACAGACTGGACTCTTTGAAGACTTATCACTCAACTCAAGGAATCAAACCTATATAAATAACGGATTTACATTAAATTTTGATATAATACTTTTTGCCTCTCTAAATTCATTTTTAGAAAAGGTAAAAGCTTAGTTCTGAATGTTTACTATCATTTTTACTTGGTCCTAAACATTTAACTTCTATAATTTCAATCCTAAATGCTTTCAAAAATTTACAAGGAAGTTCTCCATCGGTTTGTTGATAATTTTTTATCTAACAATGCCATGTGGCACTTTCTTATTTGTGTAAGTATTTTTATTAAATAAATAACACGATAACATATTAAAAATAAATAAAGTAATATAAAATAATATATATAAATTAAAGAAAATTTATTTAAAAAATCAAAGCAATGAGAAAAGAATTTAAAAAAATATACACTCATTAGTATAATAATATATATACAAATATATGTATATATTAATTTTTAAGTAAATTAATAAATAAATAAAAATCACAAAAAGAAAATAAAAAAGTAAATTAGAAAAAAAAATCGCTTTCAACTACCCTTAACCTTAAGTTGATCGAAGTGGCCACCCAATGCATATGTTGCGACCAACTAGTGAGCATGGGTGATTGCCCAATACCTTGGAGGTGAGATGGTGGTGCTTAAACCCCTTCAAGTGGTGAAAGGCTAGAACTCCAAGTGGTAGTCACTCATGAGTGGCAATCAAACACGTGGGGCTGGGGTTATTGCTTAACCTCCCCTCTAAATGGTAAGCAGCCATTGCTCTAGGTGATGGTCACATGATCCAATAAAGTTTTCCTGAATTTTTCTTCTTCTTCCTTCTTCTTCTTTTTTTTTATTTTATTTTACTTTTTTTTACATTTTGAGTAGCCATCCTAAGTTGCTAATGCATCACACAATCCACTTTTTAAATTATGTTACAATCCATTGTCCATATGGTAGCCAAGCCCAACCCCCTAAAGTTGGCCATTAGCCACCTATAACCCTTGGTCGGCTAAAGTTCTTTTTTTTCTATGTTTTAGGTTTTTTTTTTCAAAATTTTATCTTTTTTCCATTATTTACTTAGATAATATATGTATATATTATATTATCGTGTAATATTTTCTATTAATTTTATAGATTTTTTTAATGTTTTTATTTGTTTTTCAATTTTTTTCTAATTTTCTTAATTTTTCCATATTTTCTAAATAATTTACTTAAATAATATATAATTTTCCATACTCTTGTAATTTTTCTTATTTCTTCTACTTTTATTATTTTTTATTTTTCAATATTTTATTCTATTATCTATCTAATAAAGTATGTAAGACCAATTATATTATGCTACGTATCATTACAAAAAAAATAACAAGATACTAAGAAATGACTATTTACAAATGTTTGCAAATATTGAGAATAAAATTTTAAAAAATATATATATAAATCTTTAGGACTCAATAGAAAAGATAGGAAACGTTAAGGATTAAATTTATAATCTTTTTAATTTATCTCTAATAAAATATTTTCTTTTTTATGTATGAGATCTTAATAAACGCAACTTAATTAAACAAAAATAAGATACTCTATTCCAATAAACAATAATGAGGAGAGAAAAATAGAGTTACCTATCAAAAGCAAGGCGAAGAAGAAAAAAGAGATATATTAAAAACTACAAAAGAAATGAGAGACATATAAAGAATATCAAGATTAAACCTTTTATTTAAAAACATATAAGAAAATAATAATTTAGAAAAGGAAAATTTATACTAAAGCCATTATAGCGTAGTAACATCACCATTGATCTTCTATCAAAATAGATCAAAGTTTGAATCGCCTCTCCCTCCATAGTTGTCCAAAAGAAAAAGGAAAATTTGTAAATGTTGAATTTCAAATAAAACTCACTCAATTTAATCTTAATAATTGATCCAAAAATAAGAGAAAGAAGAATAAGATATGAAAAGTTTAATAAAATCTATGAATATTGATGGGGAAAACAAAATACAAAATAATTGCAAGAAATTTTTTGTTTTAACCAAACCGTTTGATTCATTTTATTTCCCTAAATTGAATGGTAAATCATTTATATATAATCAAACCAAATCAAGAATCAAACATGTCAAAAAACCAATTTTTTTTATTTGATTCACAATTCGGTCTGCAATTTAGGATTGTTTTTTTTTGCCAGCCCCAAACATCACTCGTCCGTTCATGCCAACAGAAAGTCGACTGCTTATCGTCCGAACCACATAAGGCATAGCGTTCCTGGATTTTCTATTGACCTGTACAGGTAATCATCAAAGACAGTGGGTATTTTGTCTTGAAATTCGCAGTGATATTCTTCTTGGCCATGGATCGAAGAAGAAACCAAACCGTGTGGAAAAAAATCTGTTTTGCTGTCGAACAACGAAACTTCCAAGTAAAAAAATTTTTTGCTGTACACTTTCTACACCACAAGCTAAAAGTCCCTTCATCAATATGGAATTTGTATGATTGAAATAGCAGATTATATCCAAGCTGTTAACAGTCAAACCAAAACGTTCTTTACAAGTCGAACTCAATCAAAGTTGGAATTTTCAACAAAAACTCGCAGTTGCACTTGATAAACACGACTTATTTAATTTCGTTTAGCCCTGATTTAATAAATAAATAATTTTTCCTAATCGAAATAATATGTTCAACTTGACCGTTATTTAAGATCAATTTAAATTCAATTAGACTTACAATCTAGTTAATGTAAAAAAATAAGAAATGGACTAGCTTGGGCGAGTTTGAGTGTTACCCAAACAAAGTCGAGTAAATTTCTAAATAAACTCAGAAGAGTTACACTTTACGGATAAGTTGGACTAGTATGCAGATAATTTTGCCACGACGTGTCTGTATATATCTATATAGCAGACAGTGTCTCCCTATGCACTACGTTCTACACAAATTCACCCAACTAAACGTTTCGATCAACAGAAAAAGCATGGCTCAACTCTCTTTCTTTCTCTGTGTCTTGGTAACTTTAGCTACATTACACAGAACACATGCAGTAGAATATGTTGTGTCTAACACGGTCCCTGACACTGAGGGTGGTGCCCGCTTCGCAAATGAGATCGGGGCTGAATACGCCCGACAAACAATGGGCTCTGCCACCAGCTTCATATGGCAGATTTTCCAACAAGCCACCGATGCGGACCGTAAAACCGTGGATCGAGTGACCTTAATTATCGATAACTATGATGGAATTGCAGTTACATATCCTGCTAAGAATGAAATTCACGTTGGTGCACCTAACTATCTAAGAAACATTCAAGGTGACATCAAGCGAGATTTCGATGGGGTTTTGTACCATGAGATGACACACGTATGGCAATGGTTTGGGAACGGAAAAGCCGGGAACCTGATCGAGGGAATTGCGGATTTCGTGAGGTTGAAGGCAGACTTAGCACCGGCAAGCTGGCCTGCTCGGGGTGCAGGTAACAATTGGAACGATGGATATGCTGTCACAGCCTACTTCTTGGAATATTGTGACCGTTTAAGAAATGGATTTGTTGCTGAACTTAACAAGAAAATGAGAGACGACTATAGTGATGACTACTTTATGCAGCTTCTGGGGAAGCCAGTTGATCAACTGTGGAGGGAATACAAGGCTCAATATGGAAATTAGCCTTTTACTAATGGACTGGCTAGAGCTGATACTAAATAATTTCTTCGTGGAAATGATGAATAAAAAAAATCATATTAGATGTAGTTGTAATATTTCTTACTATCATTAAAAGATAAATAAATTGTATGATGTATCTTTCCATCCCCTAATAATCCAAAAAATGTTGTATTTTTCTAGAGTAATTTGCATGAGTATTACTGTCTCGTTCCTTTAATATCTTCGTGAGATGTGGTTTTTTTTTTTTTTTTTTCCAAGAAAGCAGTTCTTTCTAACGAGACGGCTATATTTTTCAAATTCCTTTAAATCTCTTCTAAGTGACCTTCTATAAAGCACCTGTCATGGCACCAAATGAAAAGCAGCAGCATCTTGCCGAAAACAAAAATTTGTTGGACATTAGCTCTAAAATGGTCCACCATGGATTACTCCTTGGCTCATCGCGTTATGACATCCAGCACGTAAAGCCTGGCTTAGCAATTTGTTAGCATTAATATTCGAAATAATAAAGAGCCGCCTTAAAAAAAGAAAAGAAAAGAAAGAAAGAAATAATGTTCTCCTGCTCCTAGATCGGTGCACTTATTTGACAAGATTACCTATAATGTTACTCTGCAAATTCTAATGTGACATACTTGGATGTAAAATTCTCTAAATCCCCTATTTGAGGAGTAAGGAACAAGCAAACACAATATAAAAAACTCAACGATGAAACACAAGCTTTTAGAATCAATTTGCTTTGATTCACTAGGCTATCGGTCATTTTCGATCTTCCATAATCTAGGAGTTTAGTTCGATCGCCTAATTTTTCTTCAAAACTCCATGCTTTCGCTCATTCATTCTCTTGTCATGGATATTTTCCGTTTTTGTTTTCCATTATAACCTACATAAACCAACAAAACAAGCTTAAAGAAGATAGAATTTCGATGCACAAACATGTTATAAATATGGTAATTTCCTAATGAATATTCTTTTGCACTAAAGTAAATGTGTAGTATAATGCCTCTTATTACCTATAACACTTCTTTACTCACTAGTTAGCTACCCTTAAGAGGTTGAGTAACACCTACGACCCTCGTAGGTTAGTTCCTCGAGACTCGCTGCATCGTAGGACTTACTGTGTAGCACCCTAGTAAACAAAGCATACTTTTCCCAAAGCCTCGGTAACTTATGGTTTTCCTCTATAACCCATAACACCATTACCACGCGGACTCCAGCTTATAATCATCATCCACCATAAAAGCAATAATCACATTGCCTCACAAGAGGAATAAGTTACTAAACACAACTCCTCCCTTAAACACCAAACCATCATGAAAAATCCTCATAAGACTATATCTTGTTATATTTTAACATTCATTGGCATACTAGGGGAAAAAAATTGTAGGAACTTTAGGCATGTAACTGGCACTTGAGAAAGTACATACTTAACTATCATGTAGTTTTATTTGTATTCCACTTTCATCATCACCCCTACCTTAACTAGTGTTTATCCATATAAAACCAATCTACATGAGCCACTACTTAGTCTGTACCTAATTTCTCTTGCAACAAATGTGAAATACATAATTGAAAATCTAATTTGAGGATAATTTTTTCTCCATTAGAATAGTAATGACACATTATTGACTAGATCAACCACTACTACATTAGCAATCGCTTTACCCTTTTATTCCAAATCTTGGGTATTTATTCTACATCTTTGTTTACTTTATTATCATATGACTAATGCATCATATCATGCGGAAATAAACTTTGTAACAATCTGAACATGCTAAAGCAACAATAAATAAGTTAATTTTTGGTCCTAAAACCATAGAGTTATCTAGTAAATACAATAACTCATAAAGAAAAGATATAAGAAACAAAATAAATGAAAATACATTTTCCTAATCTACACCAAAAATCTTTATTGACTTAGTATCTTCTAAAAATGCACAAATTTGACTCCTAAAGGGGCTACAAAGGGCAAAGTCATTTTCAATAGATCATAGTAGAGTTAAATCAATCTTTATAGATATTTATGAATTCTGTAACTCTATATAAGTGAAAAGTTATAACCCTTCAAAGTTAAGCTAAATAATTATGCACTACTAGTCTCAAATCCCTTCTAATTATGATCCTGTTAGTTTGTAATCATCCTTATGCTCTAACTAGCTTATAGTGGCCTCTCACAAATATCCCCTTTAATTGCTTCTGTTTGGATTTTAGTTTAATCAAATGCTTCATAAACTCTAAGCTTGACTCATCAAAGTCAATGACCTTTGTATTTTCACTAAAAGCATATCACACTCAGATTCTTAGACTTACTTCTAGTACTACCATAAATAAGGATTCATCAATCTCTAACAAATAACAACCTCACTATTTACAGTAAGATTGTTCATTAAATTAAATCGAATTGAACCAAAATATAAACCAAATCGAACTAAACCGCAAAATGCAGTTCTTTTATATTTCTATTCAGTTTGTGGTTCCATTCAAAGGAAGTCCAAACGGTTCGTAGTTCAATTTAAGAGGTTAAATCGAATCAAACCATGTAAATCCGAATTGAACCGCTTCTTATTTAAAAATAAAAAATAAGTGACGTTTTTTTTTATTTTTAAACCATATTAATATTTTATTTTAACCTTATTTACATTTTTGTTTTATTGTCTTTCTTCTCACACTCAACTTCTAAAGTCTACTCCTTCTCTTTTGCTATCATTTTTCATCTCTCGAGCAAATTTTCACATCTTATAAGATGCAATATTACCGTAAGATAATACTACATAGCATTAACTCTTGCATAATATTTCTCATTTTAAACATCAATGTTTGATAAAAAAAAAAAAGGTTTCAATAACTATTTATATTATCAAATATAACGAAGTACTTTCAAAAGCAATTCGAATCGAACCAAACCCAACTAAAACTCATTTGAAGCGGTTTAGTTCAAAACTTCAAACCATTAAAAGCAATCTAGTTCATTAAGGATTTGAATCAAACCATAAATACCCTTAATTTGTAGATTCCATCTTTCACTCTAATTAGGCATAAGTACATTAAAAGCCATACATGCCTTAGCTAAAAGTCAAAATTTTCCTCCATATTTTAAGTGAGTCATTTAAATCCACTACGTTTATACTAATATATGATTAAATGATTTATATTTAAGTGAATTACTTAAGTCTCCTATATTTTTATTATATCATACCATATAAGTCCTTTATATTTGGTCATACATCAAATGAATACTAAGAAAAATGAGTTATTGGTGAGGGGAAAAAAAAACAAACTTAAAGGACTTTGTCAAACTTTGTCATAAACTTAGAAGACCTAAGATTCACTTAAAAATATAGGAATGATTGAATTTTTGCACAAATATAGAGAACTTTTAATACATTTTTCCCAATTTAATTATTCACTAATCAATAGGTCCTGTTTAATCACCACTAAAGGTAAATAGGCTTTTCTAAAAGTCATGCTCACTTTGAACCCAAGGTATAAAAATCATGGAGATACACCAAGATCATTACTTCCTCTTCAATGCCCAACATCACATTTATAATCTTTAAGGATATAAGCTCTATGTCACCTCAGTGATGATCCTATCTCATGCAAAGTAAATACAACCCCTATTTGAGTAATAATATGTTTACTAGTGATTTAGTCATCCAAAGTGATGCCAATCTCTTCTTAAGATGTCATCTTCTTAATCGATTCTTTCTACAAAATATTATTTATTTCTATGCCATGGTAAGGGCTAATAAACGTAGCAATATTGGCGATGGGTCCAACTAACAATAGCTAAAGTGTGGAATGGAATTAAAGATTATGTTAGCAAACTCATGAGCTGCTTCAATGGATATTTCATACCAATCGATCACTACAAGAACCTAACTTACCACTCAATATGACAAATGAATGATAAACTTGGATCACTTGCCATAGCCCTTACTAAAGGGGCTGATAAGAGCTAAGTTGGACTAAGTAGCATTAAGCTAACTTAAGTACAACAATGGCAAAGAATTAGGGAATATTTACTATTATAAACGATTCAACTATATTGCGGCTATACAAATAAGGGTATTTTTTACCTCGATCTTTAAGGTAACCCTTACACATAGCAATTACAAAAAGGGGTAAGTTACCCTTAAGGGATTACAAAAGGGAAAGGGTAAAAATTGGAAAAGAAAAAAAAAACATTTTGACAATCATAGTATAGTACAAATGATATCATGGACACATGTCAGTGTTCATTTGGATAAGAATCTGCTTAAGTGTAGCAACCTTAGGTTGAGCTAGATTTAGGTTAACAGTTAGTCAAGCTGGAGGGAGGTCAGCAAATGTTCCATACTAACATTTGGCATATGTAGCTCTAATGCAAGTCGATAAGGGGGCAGGTCAACAGATCAACAAACGGGTCAGCGACTAGCATAGGAATCTCAAAAACCAGTAGATTGAGCTATTGGTTAATAGGCCGAACTAACCATAAGTAGGTATGGATCTAGTGCTTCAAGCTGTAGCATCAAAAAGGGTGTAGAATAGCTGGAAAGACTAAGCAGATCAGGCCCAACCAGCATAGAACACTCTTTAAGACATGATCTGAGGGAGATGATCTGTCGTAACATGCTCTCAAGTCCCCTAGCTAGGTTATAAATGAGGGGCCCTCAAGTTTAATTCCTATCATCTCATTCGCATTGGTTAGGATTTGGGATCAAATCCAAAGAATTTCCTTGTTGTTCTTCTTTAGTTGCATGGGGGCTTAGGTTAGCTACATTTAGTGTCGAAAACTCCATATTACCCAGGTGATTCTAGTTGGTAAGCATTACATTGATATTTTGGAGTCCTTAGCTTAGGTCAACAACTTGCTTTTTCCTCTTAATTGAGAATTAGTCCTTGCTCAAGCGCAACCATATAAGGTCACCTGGCTAGAATCGCATTTCCTTCTTCCCTTCACTCCTTTGCTTTAGCTTCTCAGTAGCTTAGGTGAGTTGGTTACTCACATTCTAATAGGTCTATCGCAAAGCTTAGGCTTGGTCTTCAACCTCTCGATCTCCTTCATCGAGCTTAGGTATAGGCACTTAATCAAGAGGTAGTTCAGGATTAAAGTCATAGACAACCTTTAAGGGTATCTTGCCAATGGCACTATGGATAGCTCAATTATAGGCGAATTCAACTACTAACGAGCACATGTCCCGGTCAATCAGGTTTCTTCCGATAACAGTTCAAAGTAGAGAACCTAGAGTTCTATTGACAACCTCTATTTGTCCATCTATCAAATGGCATGATGTACTAAATAGCAACTTAGTTCTTAATAGGTGACATATGGTCTCTCATAAATAACTCAAAAACTTGGGGTCTCTGGTTGAGACTATGCTCTTCAGTACTCCATGCAGCCAAATGATCTCCTACAAGGAAAAAAAAAATAAGAGAGAGATAATTGAAGCATTATTAATTAGGCATAAAGTGTGTCATCCCATTGAATCTATCCACAATGACTATGACTAAATCTTTACCTCAAACAATTCTTGGTAAGCTAAGAATAAAGTCCATACTCAGCTCTATCCAAGGTCAAGTCAAGATAGCCAAAGGCATGCTCCTTCTTCATACAGCTCTACTCTTGTACCTCTTGTAAGTTGCATTCCTTTTGACAGCTCAATGCACATCCCTTAGTATCTTGGGCCAAAAGAATCTATCCTATTAGCAACCCATCAATCTTCTTTTCTTCAAAGTGATCTGATAACCCGCATGAGCCTCTCACAAACAATTTCCTCATGGAATAGGTTAACACACAAAGCTTGCCTCCTCAAAATAGAAAACCATCTTTAACAAAGTAGTCATCTACAGTTTGTCAAACTGGAGTGAGGGTCCTGAGCATATTACTTCTTGATGCCACCAAAACTAAGTAACCAAGTTTGCAAGTCTAAAATCAGAGTATGCCTTAGGGATAAGGAATCTATAACAGCATTTGCCTTCTTACACTTATACTTTACAACGAAAGAGAACCATTACAAAATCTTAATTTAACCCACTTGGCTACCACTTAGACAACTTAGGCTAGCACCTCAATTACCTTAGAGACTCATGGTTATTGTAGATGATGAACTCCTTAGGTAACAAATAATGCTACCATATGTTAAGACCTCTCATTAAGGCATACAATTCCTTATCTTTCACCAAGTAGTTTGGTGTAACTCCCCTTAGCTTCTCACTTTAGTATGCTATAAGTCGACCTTCTTACATAAGGAAAACTCTTATGTCGACTCTAACATCATACACCAGCTTAAGGAACTTGTCAAAGTCCGATAAAGTTAGAAGGGGTAGGGGCGGGTTACAAAAGTCAACCTCTTCTTCACTTTGGCAAAGCAACTTTCTTCCTTCTCTCCTTATCTGAACTTTATTTTCTTCTTCTTCAATTTAGCTAGTGGGGCTACAATAATGTTAAAGTTCTAATTGAATCTCTAATAGAATGATACTAAGCCATGAAAGCTCCTTCTATCTACACAATAGGTTAGGTTTAGCCATTCAATAATAGCTTAGATCTTCTCTTTATCAACTGGCAAGCCTCCTCTACTCATAAGATATCCATGGACGACTAGCTCTTCTTGGCAAAAGAAATAATTCTTAAGATTACCAATCAATATTTCGGCTTAAATGACGTCAAAAGTAGCTCAAAGGGAGTCTATGTGATTAGGTAAGTGGGGATTGTAGTGTACTATAGTATATCTTTATTTTACATTTATTATAATTAATTAACAAATGTTATTTCAACATTAATGCAATAAAATATTTTAGTATTTTTAAAAAACTCCTTTTTCCCACTTTTTGTTGCAAAATCAAGTTAGAACAATCATATTTTATGTAATTCTAAATGTCATTGACACATTCACCTCTTTCATTCCTTCCAACCCATGTTCTAATTTCTTTCTCATGTAACATCTTTCTTATTTTTAACTAACAAATAAACTTCCACTCACCCCACATTTAAATTCCTTCTCTCTTTAAAGAAGAGACAAACCCCTAGACAATCTCAAAGAACCAAGAAATCAAAGTCACCCTCTAATCCCAATAATCCCATAGATATAGAACTTGAAGAATCCATGAAAAATTCTCCTCTTACTCAATCTGACTCAAAGAAAAATCCACCTCAATTTGAGGAAAATCCTCAATCTGAACCTATGCAAAACCCTAACTAATCACAAATTACTCCTTTCCCTCAATTAGACTTGCCCTTAGTCCCTTTGGAGCCTCCTAAATTTGATAAAACCCATGTTACTGAGTCAACAAACATAAAGCAAGCAATCTTAACTTAGAAGCTTACTCTGACAAAGTACCATTGAAAGCATTTCTACCTAATAAGAAATCTACTCAACCCAATGTAAAGATTTCGTTTGATGTTCTTAAAACTAATTCCCAACCTAAGATAACCCGTGGTTCTTCTAAAAAAGAGGAGGAAGACAAAGGAAAGAAAGTGAAGTCAAGGGTACTAAAGGTAGCAAAAAGAAAGTCTCATCTACAAAGAGTAAAGGCAAGTTGAAGGAAGTACCAGAAAAGAATTGAAGAAAAAGAAAGAGACAGTTAAAGGTAACCTAGAGATTTGGAAACTCTTAAAAGATGATAAATTTTGTAATAGCTTTTATATGGATTTCAAGTCTTTGAACAGAATGGCTTTTATTATGATGAGTACTTAGAAGTTCTTGGAGCCAAAAGTTTGTATTATATAAATGATGACGTCTATGGAGAAGTAACTGCTAATTTCTATAAAAATCTAGCTGATTCTAATAGGAATGTATTAAGAATAGTAATCTGTAGATAGGATGTTTTAATTTCAAAAGAGGTTATTGTAGGTTGTTTTGGTTTAGTAGTTATGGAAAGTGACCCTATATCCTTTATTTGAGGCTTAACCATGGTGTTTTGGTTCTAAACTTAGAAAACCCTTAGATCATGCCTTTCGAGCTGCTCTTCAAATACTTTATAAGATAGTGATCTGTTTTCTGCTACCTAAGAAAGGAAGTTTTACATCTCTTACTAGAGAAGATGCATATTTGATCTATGCTATGGTCAACAAACAACCTGTTAACCTACTAAACAAATGATTGAGCATATGTCCAAAAATAAAAGAGACATGCCATATGCTTCTGTAATAATGAAACTAATGGGGCATAAGAACATTAGGTTACCTAAATAGAATTAATACCCCTGGGATGTACAAGTGGTAAGCAAAGCTGTGATGAAGCACATAGGGATCCATATCACGACCCAAGGGGGCTAGTCATGGCAATCGTTGTATACCATACAAAGGATTGCAGATTAAATTCCCTTACAATCGACGACCCTTTTATACGATACACAAGGTTACAGCTACTACTAACTACTAAGAGTGCGCAAGCTTAAGCAATATCATTTTATGACAAATAATAATATTATAAAAATATAACACATAGTCTATTTGTATAAATGTTTATAAATACAAAGTCTGAAATGTGTCTTAAGTTAAACTAGAATAGCAATTACATATTCAAATCTAAACTATCAGAAGTACTCTCTGAACTCATCCTGCTCCCACACTGATCCCATGTAGAAAACTAACCTCGGGCATACGACGGCCTGATTCTACGAATAGGTCAGCCTGCAAGAGAAAACTACAAGGGTATAAGCGTACTAGCTTAGTGAGATATTTTCCCTCGACTATACAGCAATCAACTTTATATAACAGTTAAGTTTAACCAAATGAATGCGTAAACAAGCCGTATGCCAAACAAATACATGCAGGTGACCAAGTACTACATGCAACTCAAATCTAACGCCCTCCAAAGTCAGGGTTAGAGATTCATCGGTATAGTCAGATCCGGGTATCATATTAGAACTTATTTCATAACGAAACTCCACGTTTCGTATTTCAAATGTAATGGTACATCCATTACTAACCTTATCAAAATGAATTCTACATATGATTGTAAGTAGGTTCACGTAACCCTCACTCACCCCTAAACGAAGGCCTCTAAACTAGACCCATAGCCAGGCGGTTGGCGCCTCCAACGCCTAGTCATCCCACGGGCTAGGGTAAGGCCATATCCCACGTGTGCACCTTACAAAATCAATAATCAACCCACGTATGGCCTCTCGCTACCTCCGTACAATATGACTACCTGAAATTAGTTATACAGTGCATGATTTATGCGTGGTCCAAGTTAACTTTTTCTAATTGAATAAAAAGTTAAGTCATATTTAATCAGTGATCATTCCAAGTCACAAACAATCAATCTATTGAATCTACTATGCAACAAACGTTATATTATTGAAATTTAAAGTAGATTCACCATTCACAATAATTATCATGCACAAGCATAACCCAACCCCATATATATTCATTTATAAATCATAATTTAGATTCACTAATTACAAGCACAAACAAGTATGGAATCATAAGTAAAACTCACTCGGCCATGGCTAGCTTAGGGATTGTAATAGTCTATAGGCAGTTCAGGGTCGATATCGAGATCACTTGAAAATAAGAGAAATTTATAAGTTTGCGAATTTACAACTAACTAGTGTTATGATTTATAAGGTTTATTTCACTTATTCACTTAGTTATGTGAAATTGTTGATTCGAGTTTTTTATCGAATTGCGTGTAAATTTTTCATTTTAGCTCGGACCGTTATGAACTTATAGTCTATTTTGATCGTTTTCGAGCATATTTTCTCGTAACAAGATCCGTTTTAGACGTTGTGACTCGTAACGTAAATTGTGATATAAAAATATCACAAAAATTATTATTTAAATTTAAAAATTATAAAATATTGATTTTCGCTTTTTCGTAACATATTTATGATTTAATAATTACTTAAATCATATATTTGATATTTTTATTATTTTGGGTATATTTTTTTATTTTTGAGATTTTTAACTTTATTATGATTATTATTATTTTTATGACCATTATTATTTTTATTAATTTTTTCATTTTCTTTATATTTATGTCCTTCACGATTTATACATACATATATATATATATCTATATATATATATATTTTCGGTATACTATATATATATATAATATATGTTATATTATACATATACTTATTATATGAAAATAAACCTACTCTTATGTACATATATATATACTCATGTATTTATATTTATACACAATAATTTACTTATGTAATTCCCGAATATTTAAATATATATAAATAATCCACAAATACCTATTCCTATTTTATATATATTTGGTATATATATTTATATAGCATTTGCTATATAGTATGTATACTATATATTATACATATATTATGCCATATACTCTATATTATATGTCTTATATACATATATTATTACTTATGAGAATATACCACTACATAAATATACTAGACGATTACATAGATATATATATATATGTAGGAAAATAATTATACATGGTTACATATATATACATATAACTCACGGTACACACATATACATAGACATACTATCGTTATTTAATATAAATACTTAATACTAATCATATGTATACTTTAAAAAAAATAATACATAATACATACTTTTCCATATACCTATGTACATACATGTATACATACATAGCCTAATATATGTATATATAATTCAATTTATGTGTTTATGCTAATATACATGGACTTAGTAATATTATATGTACAAAATATCATACAAATACTACATTTATACATATTATACATCTACACTAGAAAAATAAATGACTTACTTATTTATTTTCTTCTTGTTTTTCTTCCTTCTTCCTTTTCTTCTTTTCTTTCTTTCACATTTTGTTGCTTCCAGTTTTCGGTTTCTTGTGTAGATTTTCTTTTTTTTTTTCTTTTTCCCAGATTTTCCTTTTATTCGCGTGAAAATAGCTTAGATTTTAACTTAAAATCTAAGTAATTATTGCAATATTTTTTTGTTTGGTTAGTTAAGTAACACTTGTCACTTAATTTCCATCACGTGGGCTGCTGTAAGTTATTTTGTTTGTTGATTTTTTTTTCCACATTTTGTGCAGGATAGGAACATTGAATTGGAAATGGAAGAAAGAAAATGAGATAAATTGGAAATGGAAGAGAAGGAAAATGAAATTTATTAACAAATATATGTAATTTTTCGAATCATATAAATTATAATGATTCTCCTCATAAATTAATTTTCAAATTTTTATGAAATTTTATCAATTTAATTGGTACCCGTTACAATTATAATTTTTACAAGTTATTATGGCGATTTCGTTATAATTTCGCGCGAATAGGCAATTTAGTCAAAAATTACATTCGACTATAATTTTATTGCTATTATGTAATATTTAACTATTTTATAGGTTTATATTTATGTTTATGTTTTTTAGGGTTTCGAGTAATTTAGAGTTCAATTTTGATTAATGGTGCATAAACTAGTTTTAAGGTTTTAGTAAGCGATTTAGGGTTTCGATCAATTCCTAAAGTTTTGTTATCGGTGTTATATTTGATTTATTAAACTTCATATTCTTTTGTTATTACTAGCCTTATCGATTATTGTATAGTTTAGAACACTTGAACTTGAGTTAAGGTTCAACTACTGTTTTTCTTAGGGTTTACAATCCATGTGTTGGAAAATATTTGGATTACAAATGATGGAGCTCACTTTGTTCATCCATCTCTTAGAAAAAGAAATTTTAATGTTGAAAAACTACTAGCACTTGCTTAAAGCGAAGAAGAGAAGGATATTGAGTAAGAACAAGTTTAACTGATTGCTAATGAACAAGAGCAATAAAAGGACACAATTTCTCCAAAAGATGAAGCTCATCTTCTAAATGAGGATGAAGGAAGTAAGAAAAGTAAGGGTAAAATGTTAGTTGATGAGGAAGGTCCAATAAGGATGAAGTTAGACTTCTTAACATAAGTTATTGCTGCTACTAGTGTGTCTCAAGAATCAATTGAAACTACTCTTAAGTAGTTCAATGATTCTTTGGCTAAAAACAGGGAGCTCACTAAATATGCAATATATGCTAAATATGAAGCTGTTTCAATGGAGTTAACCAAGGTACTGGATCAAAAGTTTATTGACTTGGTTAATTTATGGGAAGCTTATAACTTGAAGATGGATAAGGAAGGAGTGAAGGTCAAGAATCATGAATGCTTGAATATGTTCACTGAGTTGAAAATATTGAAGGATTTTGTCAAAATTCTGAGTACTGAGGTAGATATTCTTAATGAGAATGTGCAGCAAGTGAATAGTGTTATTACTAGGCTCCTCAATCCTGATCCTTTAACTTTTGTACCCCCATCATCTTTCTATCCTCATGCTTTGAAGTTGATGTGCCTAAGAGCTCAACAATCACTAAGACTTACCATAAAGAATAGTGACAAAGCGGGTCCTTCGTAATATCAAAGAAAATGAAATGGAGAAGTTAGCAAACCAATAGCTTCCGTAAAGCTGCTCGAAGGCTACCAACGAATATAACAAGACTTAACACTTCGCTTAATATGACTCACAAGCTAATGTTAAGGTCCACTCACCACTAACCTTGAGTTACTTGACAAAATTAGATAAAAGTGTAAATGGACTATACTCAAAGAAGGTCTCTCACAAGAACAAATATATTCAATATCAAAAAATGATGTAAGATGCCTTGCGGCTACGATAAAAGGACTATTTACAGTAAGTCATTTAGGACAACAGTACAAATAAGGAAATTTACATAAAACACAATAAATAAAGAGGTTCATAATATGTATGAAAATGGTAAATAAGACAAATGATGAAAAGGGAATATAGTATAGCTTGTCAATGGGTTCGTATCAGGGAATCTTAGGGCATAATAGCTGAGTTGTATGGATGCTGTAGCTATTGCTAACAAATGTTACTTAGAGTTGCCAAGACAAGGAAGGATGCTACTATTCTATAGGCCGAATAAGTAAAGCTTGGTATGATGAGGCCTCGGCCTTAGCACTTAACAACTCGACCTCAGTACTTGTCATGTCTAAAAATTGGAGTTGGGCTCAATGCACAATCAACTTAGCCTCAACATTCAATAGGTCAACCTTTGCACTAGGCAAGTCGATGACTGGATAAGGGTCTATGTAGAGAAGAGTGTGTTCAAGCTAAGACTTCAGAGAGTTCGCCTACTATTCTTCTGTATATAGGTGCTCATTCTCGATAAGTTGATGAGAGAGAATTCTTCTGGTGAAAGATTGTAGGCTTTGAAGATAGGAGCAAGTGAGAGTTTTAGAGATTAACAATCCATCAAAAGTAAACTTATAAGCATTTTTTACAAACATAGAAAATGTATCAAAGCTTTCAAGAAAATTAGAACCCGACTTAGAAGCAACCTCAACAAATTTTCATCTAAATTTATTTTGAAAGTCAAAGCCCAACTCCACTAAGTTAGATGTATTTAGATAATGCATTTGATGTATTCCTGGACAAGGCCGATCATTGGATGGGTTGAAGCTTATAGAAAGCTTGAAATGAGTAATGAGGAAAATGCATGAAACAGCGGTTGAACTCTTTCTCTTTTAACTTCCTTGTTTGTTTTACTATTTACGTATTATTTATCCAAACTAAAAGCCATTAAATAAGTTATCAAAAGGAGTTGTTTTTCATTTGAAAAAGTTTCAAAATTTTGTGCAATCAAATCGCCTCTATGCTGGCCCGCCCGCACCACCCCACCCCATCCACCCCCAATCCCCTCTATAATTATCACCTTCTACACCTTAACTAACTGCAATTCACATTGTTAATCTAGTCAATATAATCATCCAATGAAGTGGCTATCCACGGCTTTAAGAAGATCGTGCTACCCTTAATAAGTAACTATAGGCTACCCTCGGCAAAACAATAAGTCATGATCTTCTTGAAAAAGTAGGTTACAAGACCCAAGTAGACATGGGTGGTCATTCACAGCCTGAAGGAGGTTGCAAGGTCCTTAAATGCCGCAACTCCATTAGCTAATCGCGCAAACTAGATTAATGGTACGAATTGGAGTTAATTGAAGTATAGACAGTAATAACTAAATCTTTAATTAAGCATATAATTAGAAAAGTCAAGACTTTTAGGTATATAATTACAAAAAATGACAAAGTTAAGGTGTAAATAGTGACATTGTTCCTAACATTTTCTATACATAATTAACTAAAGTAATAGTATACATTCCTCTTGTCTACACAAAATTTATATATATATATATATATATATATATATTAAAAAGAAAAAAAATTGAAAAATAAAAAAAATAAGGAAAATAGAATTTTTAGGAAAGGAAAAGTTTTAAAGTTGTTTTTAGGATCATTGAATGGGTCATTCATTTAGGGTTAAGTGTATAAAATTGTTAAATTGAATTCAAATTTGAAAATTAATTTCAACACATATATAAGACATAATATTAGATGACATTTTATTTTTGAAGAGCCAATCAAGTTAGGTTGACTTTTGATTTGAATAATTAAAAGAAAATGGTTCGGTAAAAAAAAAAAAAAGAAGAAGAAGAAGAAGGAAAAAAAGGAGCTCATGCATAAAGCCCAACCCATGTGTAAAAGAAGACCCCAATCTGACCTAAGCAGGCACTTGCAGCACCTTGTTTATCTTCTAATCAAGCGTGTGTGGAACACGCGGGCTCTAGGCACATCATACATGTGATGCACTTATGCCTAGAGCTTCTCCATCCTTGGCTGTCCAAGTTTCCCTCCTCTTACCTCTTCTAAGTAGCTCCCTTCAACTCCATTTTAGGTCCTTTTTTCTTTGAGATTTCACCAAAATAATGGTGAAATCTCAAAGATTATGTGATCCTTTTCACATCAAAACAAAATTCAAGTTTGGATACATCCATTTGCCTATCCAATTTGATCTTGCAAAATAAAAAAAAATCCATGATAATAGCTCTACCATAATCTCTAAATCCAAGCAGTAATAATATAATATAAAGCTATCTTTAGTTCAAAGGAGCAAGAATATCAACTTTTCAATGCAAAATATCACCCGAAATCAAGTTTCTTTTCCACAAATATAAAGATTGTATTAGTTGGCCAAAGAAGATTCAATCTTTCATTGATGGCCTTCCAAAGTTGATCTAAGCTTATTTTACTGTAAATTGGAACTTTCTTAAACCCCTAAACCATGACTTCCCATCCAAATTTCCCTCATTCACTCATCTACAACTCTCTCTCTCTTTAACTCATGTCTCTCTCTCTTGCTCTTTATTTATCTCATTCCACCATCACCACTGAAGCAAACCAACATCGTGGTGATATTCTTAAAGCTTTAAGCTTCATATAGCCACTACCATCACTCTTATCACACCCCCTATCATCATCCTTAGTTGTTGTGCCCAAAAGCCTAACCACCATACCACTAGCATCCACTGCCATCTATCCCTACTCAAAACCAACTGTATAACCACTACAAACCTTAGCTACATCCATTTCCAAACTCAAGCCATCCACAATAAGCCTTAACCAACATCACCACCGCTACCCCAATTTCTCAATTCACCAAAATTACAACCACTCATCAAGGCATTGTCTCCAAACTCACTTTTGCTAATTAAAATCACACAAAAGTATGTTTACATGCTCAACTTAGTGATAAGGCGTTGCTATAGACCGTAGGTTTGTTGTTGGTGGTGGTTTCTTTCAAGATCTGATTGGAGCTCTTAGGTCGACCAGATGCCCAACCCGAACCAACCCAGATATATGACTCGTGAATTGACTCTTACTCATGTCTAACCTGATTCACACATAGGTTAGTTTTTTCATTTTATTTTTTTATTATTCCTTTTCTTAGTTACCTATAAAAAAATTCTTTTTAACTATAGCTTTCCATTCGCTTTTTTTCTTTCTTTAGTAAATTTTTCATATAAAACCTTTTTCTCTCTTAAAAAAAAAGATACACTTTCTAAAAATTAATTAAAAAAAAAATTACTTAGTAAAAAAAACTTATCTTCTAAAAGAAAAACATTTCATCACTTAAAAAAAATCTATTTTCTAAAATTAAATATATATATATATATAGTAACAAATCCCTTTTCAAAAATTAGGGCCTTTTCAAGAAAATAACGACCCAACATTAGTAGCTTTTCCTTAGAATTTTATTAAGATAAAATGAATGAGTTAAAAACATAAACTCTGCCAATTCGAAATTAAAGTAAACCAATTCGCTAAAGCTTTCACAAATGAATTGGGAAGTCTAATCGCAAATAGCAAATATGAAGCAACTCTAAGGCGACTTAAAACTTGAAAAAAAAAATTTCTCTTTAATTGTGTATAAATAAATTTAATTGTCCTTTCTTTTATCTTTCATGTAAATTAGAATTACTTTGAAATGGATGAGTAATTTTGGAAAATAAGGTTAAATTCGAAAGGTTATAGCAATACCCATATAGGGTTTAAGAGGATAGTCGCAAATTCATAAAGCTGGTTTCTTAAAAAATTTTCAAAAAGTTTTCAAATGCGTAGGCTAATGGTTAAATTAAAATCGATCCGCCTAGTTAATTATAATTTAATCACCTTTTCTAATTCTATTAGGTGGCAACTCTCAAATATTCTTTTTAAAAACAAAGAAACTAGGTTTTCCTTAACTATAGTCGAGGGTTTAAACTAAATAAATACAAAGTTTAATTTAAATCAAGTGAAGGAATACAAAAACCAAAAAAATTCAAACTCAACACCAGTCTTCATGTTTAAACAATGTGTTCAACAAGATGCTCTAGATATTCTTTTATGGGTAAGGATGCCCTAAAGTAGAGGTGCAAACAATATTACATGTGATTATGAAATAAACATAAAAATCATCTACACTCATTTAGAAGAAGGGAAAAAAATTCAATAAGTAATACACACTACATGTAAGTATACATGCTATATAACTATCAATTATATTTAGACATTTGGCAACATGACTTATGAGATCTCATACATCAAATATTACAAATGTTAACTGTATAGGTTAAGGAACTCAAGATAATTGACATAAATGCCTTAAAAGCTATTCAATATGTGCTGTAATATTACTTTTCAATTGTTACTTAAAGTCAAAACCGGGGATATAAATGAACTAAGGTGATTCAAAAATCACTAAAATTTAACTCGACATTTTACTTGAATTCGATTTGATGACAATCAAGTCGAGCTCAAGCTTGAGTTTTAGAATATTAAGTTTGTCAAGTTCATGAATATAATTAAATTTGGTATAATTTTTAATTTATATTTTATTTTTAAATATAAGTGAGTGTAAGATTATTTTAGGAAAATTAAAAAAAAAAAATCAAGATTAATCGAGTTGATCAAGTTGAATTCATACTTAGAAGTCAAGCTCGAACTAAAAATTTAAAACTCAATCGAATTCAAGCCAAACTTAAATTTAGTTATTAAGTTTAGCTCGAACTTGACCTCAATACTACACTAGTTCAACTTAATTTAATTACACCTCTCTAATATAAAAGTAAACTATCCAACAAGTAATTATTGCATAGATTCCATTTGTCTATGGGTATACACATATACATTATGGATCTTTAAATTTAGAAAAAATTTCTTTTTTCTGGCCAAAGAATGTGTTTTTTACCCTTTTTTCACTTTAGATATCTACATTTTAACTTTTAACACTTAAAATACCTGTGTTTTATAAAATCGAGAAACCCAAATTTCCATTATCCATCTATTAATTTTATGATAATTCAAGTAAAGACGATAGAAGAAAAGTAGCCTTCTTCACTTCAACAACCCATTTTTGTAAGCTCGTCTAAACTCAAATCACTCACCCTGACCCTAATGTACCTGTAACATTCAACTTCGCACAATAGGTCTGCTAGCTTATATCTACGTTTTCATGAATGAATTAGGCAGTGTAGATATGCCTCTACACAACGGAATTGAAAGCAGAAGACGAACATATCATCCCAAATATCACCAACAAGGATTGATGTTTGTTCTATATTTTCTTTGCTTGTGTCAAAACTAACGAATGGATAAGCACATTTAGGTTTTTCAATTTACAAAACACAGGTACCTTAAGTATAAAAAATTAAAATAAATGTATACAATGATAGGTGGTTTTAGACCTAATTCCCTAGGCCTAATTCAAATGCAAACAAGAAGGAAAAGATTGGATAAAATAAACTAGAAACAAAACCCACCCCATGACAAGTCATACTGCATCACCTCAGCCGAACTCAAACAACGGCTAGAGAAATGTGAGGATGGCAAAGACGAGGCTTCATAGAACTCAACAAGGCCGAAATGCCAATTAAGCTGTGTTTCGAAAAGGTAGTTGCCTGATCTGGCCAACTAACTACAAAAGCATTTTCCTAATATGTCATGGTACACTTTCCTATTCAAACATTCAACTTCAATGAAACTTAAACAAGAACTTTTGTAAAAAAAACAGCGACCACTGCATATAAGAAGGGATAAACTTCTAGGTACGACCATCTTGGTTAAGATTTGTGTCACTCAATTCTCTTTTACTAACTTGAGCATCGAAATGTCCATACTTGAACAACCTTCGACGTCTTTTTACAAGACCAATATTGACTCTAATCAAAAAGGGAAGATCCAAAACTTGAGCTACCGTTGGGAAGAAGCCCAGATCATCAATACCTAGTAGAAAACTTGGTCAACAGTAATTAAAGAAAAGAAAGGTAAAAAAAGTATAGATATCTAAAGTATAATTTAATTTTTAAGTTTAAAGATTAACTGATATTTTGTATACATACTTTACATATAAACTTAAAATATATAGTTTTTTTTTTCTTTTTTGTCAACTTCAAATACATTGTCCATAATTCATTTTCTTACTAAGTGCATAAATGATGACCAGTCAACCAACTTGATGAGGAGCATAAATGCATCAGGTCGACATGTTGACCAGTCAACCAACTTGATGAACCTTTTGGCATTACCTACGAAAAGTCCGAGTATGAGAATTGAAAATTGAAACTAACCAAATGAACAAATATAAATGAAGTGATATTCTTCCTAGAGAATATTTTATCCGTTGATGCTGATTGATCTTTGGCATACTTGATTGGCAATATTATAACTGATCTTGAAGCAATATATGTGACTCCTTTATACTATTAGAACCCATAATTTTTTTAATAACTATTGGTTAATTCCAGATCCAATGAAATTTTGCTCCATATATAAAGTAGAATATAAAATTCGTGTAGGAGCAACAGAGAATACACGAAAAGGAAGACGTTCGTACAATGATCATAGCAGAAGCATTAGACTTTTCCTGTCCGACCAGAATTTTGACTTTTTCATTCACCATTCTCGAATATGGCCGGAAATTTTTAATTTTCCATAATAATTAATTTCATAGAAGACCATAAGCGAAAATAAAATTGACTCTGATGGACAAAACACATTGCCCAAACTACTATATATATGCCAAATGGAACCACCAAAATATCACGACCACATAGCTGCAATACAAGAACCTTTCCAATACCTTAACCATGGCCTCAGCACATGCTTTCCTCACCATCTTAGTACTCCTCTCCGCCATGCATGCTCATGCGGTGGAATACACCGTCACAAACAATGCCGGCAGCAGCACCGGCAGTGTACGGTTTACCAATGAGATTGGCACCCCCTATAGCATGCAGATTTTGGATTCCTCCACTAATTTCATATGGAGGACCTTCCAACAGAACACCCCAGCAGATAGGAAAAATGTCCCTAAAGTAAGCTTATTTATCGACAACATGGATGGAGTGGCCTATACTAGCAATGATGAGATCCACGTGAGTGCCACGTACATTGGAGGGTACTCAGGGGACGTAAAGGTCGAGTTCACGGGGGTCATCTACCACGAGATGACCCACGTATGGCAATGGAATGGAAATGACCAGGCCCCAGGAGGACTCATTGAGGGGATTGCGGATTATGTGAGGTTAAAAGCGGGTTACGCACCGAGCCATTGGAGGAAACCGGGCGAAGGAGACCGCTGGGATCAGGGCTACGATGTCACTGCTCGTTTTTTGGACTACTGTAATAGTCTTAAGGACGGATTTGTAGCCGAGCTTAATAAGAAAATGAGAACCGGATATGATGCTAACTATTTCGTTGAATTGCTGGGAAAGACTGTTGATCAACTCTGGAGCGACTACAAAGCTAAATATGCTAATTGAAGTTACTGTGTTAGAAAGAATGCAATGAAGTACATGTATTATGGCATCACAACGATATATGGGGATGCGATGAATAACTTGCAATAACACCGTTCAAGTAAATGATGAAATAAAATGTCTTTCACACTTATCACTTTATTCAATTATGATGAAATATTAGAGATGTGCAAATAAGTTTTGACCAGCCGATCGGTTCATTTAACCCGTTTTTTAAATAGGTTGGAATCAAGGGTTTTCAGCTTGTTTAAAAATGAGTCAAATGAGTTTGGCTCATTTAATCCGCAAGCTAAAATAGATCAATTTGAATCGATTCATTTAATATATTATACCTTTAACTTATGGGCTAACCTATTTGATATGTTTTTTAAACGGTGTAGGATCAAAATTTTTTGATCTGTTTAAAAGCAAGCGAAATGAAATTGGCTCATTTAACCCACTAATTAAAGTAAGCTGGACTGAGTTAGCCCATTTTACTTACTTGCACAAGCTCATTTAACCCACTAATTAAAGTAAGTTGGACTGAATTAGCCCATTTCACTTACTTGCACACCTATACGAAAGATTATCCAACTATAGTTATGTGCCCAACAATATCAAGCATATGAGAATGCATCCCTTCAACTTTCGTAAGGTTTGAAAACCTCGTTCACATATACAATACTTTAGTGTTGAGTTGGTATATGCTCGTCAGTTATTTATCCACACTTTGAATGATTATTTGACTCGACCTACCATGTCAATATAAGTTGACAAAGTTGACCCACTCAAATCAGATATAACGGGAAACATAAGTTCATTGAGGTAATTATCCGACTTTTTCAAAATCCAAATAATAGTCATTACCCCCCTCCCAAAAGAAAAGATAGGATTTATCGATAATCATGCTATATTCTATATATATAGAAGGATCTCGGTAAGAAATCTATGGGATTTCTTAATATACAGCATAAATGAGTCAAATATTTTAGGAAAACAACAGAGACTATGTAAAAGCCAAGAAATTAGAATAATAAAAGAGTTATAAAGAAAAGAGAAATGAATGAAAAGGAACAATAATAAGAGTTATGGACGGGGTGTTTTTGGTATTTCATAAAGTTTAGAAACCCTAACCTTATCAAAGTAAAGGATTAGGTCAACAATTCTTCTTTTCCCACCCTTCACTTGCTACTAGTTTGAATGGAGGTTTTCATGCAAGATTGAACAAAAAATCAATAGTAACTTTGTAGATCGAAAAAAGAAATCAAGATAAGTATGGTTTTTGATGATGTTTTAGCGAATTTCTTAGATTTAAGTTTAAGAAAATTTGTTTTCTACCTAAAGGTCAGGAGAGAAACAAATTTTCATACATTATTCGTGGTCCCAAATGACAAGAAATAGAAGGGAGTGCCAAGTCTCAATCCTTATGATAAGTTTTAACCCCTATTTGTTGTTATTTTGAGTTTTCATGTAATATTGTTGGAGAAGCTGCTTTTATTTGGTAGTATAGATTAGGCAAAAGAATTTTTTTTAAATCTTTAGTTGATGATTGGAGAGGTGTAGATCAAGTTTTGGGTGGTGAAAAATCACTAGGAATGGTGGCTTTGATCAGGGTCAAAGTGAGGAGTCAAAGGGGGGATGTTCTATGCACTACTGTCTACAAAATTTGCAGGCAGTAGTAAGGCATCCAAACGCCTCGTCCTATAGCATCCAAGCATCACGTATTCGAACAACCATTGATTGTTTCCCCTTTTGTTTCTTGGTAGTTTCTAAGCCTTTTTTTCTCGTTCTTAAACCCTTCTAACATAATTTCCAACCGTATCTAACAATCAAAAGAACCTTTAAACTACTTTCTCTTCATCTTTGGTCTTATGGCCTTTAAATGACTTAGTCAAAGGATGAGAGGGGTAAGGCTTTTAGGAGTAAGAGACAATTATAAAAGCCAATTTGAACCTAAGTTAAGTTGTCTATGGAGTTTACAAATTATGAAGAGACTATTCCTGAATTCAAGTTGCCACTAGAGTCAAGTACAGGATATTATTAGATGTTTATGCTTATAGGCTAGAAAACTTAACCAAATTTAATTAATATATGGCCTTAATAACTGTGTGTTGCATGTGCTTAGCTAGGCTCAAGGGACTAGGATGATCGATGATTTTAGGGTAATACCCCGATGATCTTTCTACAGTAGTATCTTAAGTGGAGTTTCACATTAAAATGATCAAAATAGTTTTTGGTGGATTCTTAGTTTCTAAGTTATTGAGTAGGACCTAACATTGATATTTATATAGTTTATATAATGTTTGTTCAGAGTCATGAGTTACTCTAACTTCTAGGACGTTGAAACTATGTCAGTTACTAAACTAAAATAAAGATTAAAAATTTGTGGTTGATGCATTAGTTATTAGGAATCGTGTGTGGATGTGAAAGTTTTGCCTACTCATATACATTTGCATGTATATCCTGTGCTCACCCTTTGAAGAATTCTTTGTTTTAGGTTCAGGCACAAGTTATGAAGGATATAAGGATTTTGACTATGGTGATCCTAACTTGTATGAGGATGTTGCTAGATATTGTAAGTATTATCATTATGATGATGGAAGCAAATCTACTTAGTTTTGTTCATTTGTTTCCTTGTTATTGGAGAATAAGACTTGTTTTTGGTTTTCTTTGAGTCATGAGGAAGTCATCCGAGACTTCTCTTAGTCATGTTCATACTGTACAGTTTAGATGATTATATGTTGAGATTGAGTCCTTAGAATAATGTGTTCTTTTTCTTTTTTTCCTATGAGAATGCTATCTAATAAAACATGGTATTTCCTTATTTTAGAATAAAGTAGAATTTTAAGGATTAAGTTCATTTATTTAATACTAGTTATTGGACGTTGAGAAACATCCTACATATTATTGTTTGGAGAATGTAAATATCATTG
Organism: Lumnitzera racemosa; assembly: GCA_024138005.1. Lineage (NCBI taxonomy): Eukaryota > Viridiplantae > Streptophyta > Magnoliopsida > Myrtales > Combretaceae > Lumnitzera > Lumnitzera racemosa. The sequence goes on along the minus strand of JAMXBC010000012.1, from coordinate 37,209,603 downwards.
GAAAATATTAAGAAAGTTTTGGAGAAATTTTAACAAGTTAGATTTTTAGGATGCTTGACGCATCAATAGTTTATGGAGACATGTGACAAACTGTGACCTCTCATTCTAAGGCTTTACAAAGTAAGTAGAACGATTGATTGTAATTATAATTTATGTTTTAATTACTGCTAATAAATAAAATATTAAGAGAATTTTATTTTGTCAAATTAAACATTGGAATGAAACTTTCCCATAAAAACTTATTATATATATCGTCCAAGCAATTCTACTATTGAAATAGTTTTTAAAAATGCATAGAAAGTGTTTAGATTGGTTATAAATTAAAAATAATACAATTGTGGTAAAAAAAAATAAAGAAAGAAGAAGGAAAGAAGTAAGAGTTAAAAATATGTTATTAGGAGTCAAGTGTGTTAAGCTTGAAATTCACTATTTTCTTAAATTTGGTTTGACACTAAGTGTAGCCCACCTAATATGAACTACTAAGCAAAAATAAATAAATAAATTATAATAAGATATATTTTCTTTAAAGAAATTGTATTTTTAATTATTTTTGGAGTTGCCATCAAAAGAATTAAGAAAATAAAAAGGTTAAAATTGAATGGATGGTCCAATTTTAACCAGGACACTAGTATTTTGAAAATCAAAATTTTAGAAAACTCAACACGTGTTTTAACCAAGACAGTGGTTTTCCTGATCTTGGCCTTGCTCGATTGTATTATGTGCAAAAAGTAGACTCATTATTTAGGCTTCTTTTAGCCTCTATGAGACTTAAATGGCTGAAATAAACCTTATTTAAGGAATGGAACTTTTATAAAGAAGTTAGGCTTCTTTAAGTCCAAGCCTAAGCCCAAACCCATAGTTTAGGCCTACCAACAAAAGCTCAAATCCATAGAAAATGAGGGATAAATATAAACCCTTAGACCATCAAGAGTAAACCAATGGCCATCAACAATTACAGATCTCAACTATCTATCTAATGTTGATCCGATAGTTGAGATGAGCCTCTATATTCTATAAATAGGATGTTATTTATAAGACGTTTGAATCCTTATAAGCTTTGAGACAAACATAAAAGCTTTGTTGAAATCCCTTTAGAGAAGATCAAATAACTACTCAGTGAAGAATGAATAAAAAAACTACTAAGTCTACTCATTGTAATCCTTTGTCACATGTGTATCACAAGACATTAAGCTAACTTCCTTCTATGAGTCTCTTTAAATTCATCCCCCCACAAATAATTAGATTAAAACTTCCCTAAGGTTGAGAAGTATGCTCATTGCACATGATCAACCAACCATAGTAACAGCCATACAAAGTGATTCCAACTGTTCTTTCAAGAATACATATATGTGTGTGTGTTTGTATGTGTGTGTATGTACATATACACACACACACACACACATATATATATATATACATATACATACATAGCCTTTGTGATCATAATTGGAGTTCAATTATCTTATACTATGTTTGGAAAGAGGGAAGGAAAGTGAGAGGAAAGAATTAGAAAGGAAAGAAAAGGAAAGGAAAGAATTAAGCATTTTCTTATTTAAATTAAGGGAAACAGGAAGACGAAATGAATGTGGGAGGAATACTTTTGAAGATAGTATTTAGAAATACTTCAAACTATATAATTACTTACTGAAGGTTTCTACAATAACGTTATTAAATCTATACCATAAACTTACTAAAAGTAAATTTATATTATTGCTTTTATTAAAATAGCATAACTTGTAACTTGATCAGTAAGTTAATGGGTTTTGTGAATTAAAAAATAAAAAATTAATCAACAAATAATATTAAATACTAATGGTATGTACAGGTTACATCCATATGAATTACATGTGTAAATTATTGAATTATATGAATTGTGTATAGATTTAGTATTTTCTGTTAATCATAATATAGTTTATAGATAATAGTATGTATGGGTTTCATCCATATGAATTATACGTGAAATTACCGAATCATATGAATCATATATAGATTTAGTATTTTTCATTAATCATAATATAGTTTATAAATTGTAACACCTTAGAACCTAAGGGCACCACAACTCGCCATGTGTCTCTAGTTTTCTAATAACACGTTAAGGCTCTAATACTAACTACAATCTCTAAAATCATCTATATTAAAATAATTCTTCAATTACAACAGTTCAAAAATGACTCATAGGTGAGTCATTATAGCTACATTATAACTATTAACAAAATCTCCAATTTTACAACCACAAGTCATATTAGCAATCATACTCAACATCATTAATCAGTCTCTATAACACAATTACATCCTCAATGCAATACAACTATTTATCATATCTCTTTATACACCTGAAGATAGTAGAAAATCACCAACTTATCACAAGCAACAATCTTGTTAAGAATATCTATAGCTATAAAAATAAAAGAACGAGCCGCCAAAATGCAGTACGTGATGCACAAGCACACATGGATACCAAACCCAGTCATACACATGCATATAATGTAAGTTACATCAAGTGTAAAGCAAACAGTTAATTAATTATCTTAAATTTAGGCCAACAATCAATAAAATGATACTCATGACCCAACCACACCTTAATCTTTATCGACATATACAGATGGATAAAAATATACATTTTCTATTAAGTCCTTTACGTCCAAGTCTAAAGTCTAGAGACCATAACTCTTAGAATTCTAGTAGCGCCGTCCCACATAAAATTCCACTTAAGAATTCCCGAATATGATCAGTAGTTAATCCTCTAGAGATCTGCCACTACGAGCCCCTAAAGTAAGCAAGTCAAGCACATCTGGCAACCAAGATCAATTAGGCCAATTATAAGTTGGTCTGGTTTACATACTAAGTCCTAACATACACAAGCAAATAAGCAAGCAAGCATTACATACCTAAGAAGCCAAACCAAACCCAACTGCAAGTCCCCAAATCAAGTGAATTAAAGAAATCGGTAACAAGAACCTGATCAATAGAATAATAAGTTCATCTTAATTTACTTCTCAATTCAGTACCAACTAAGTTTCTAAGAAAGCCCAACCCAATTCATCTCACACTTCTCCTCTACATTCCAAAAATCCCATGACCCTAAGCATTTATAGATTTAGGGAAGACTAAGCACGGTTTAGATCTTTAGGAATGGAGGTTGAGTGAAACTCATAGATAAAGGACAAGAATTGAAGGATACCAGCTTCTAAGTTAAACTTCCAATTTTCTTAGCTTAACATCACCTAGAGGCATACTAAGACCTTAAACAATCTAACCCTTTAGGGGTTGAGAAAACTTAGAAGATTTGGTCTTTTAAGTAAGGAATAATAGATAAATTTTAGAATAAAATATGAGAATCAAATTGAAAAGAATTCTTGAAAACAAAGTTCCAAGTGAAGTACCTAACTCAATTTTACTCAACCCAACCTAAAGGTAACTTGGAGTCTTCTACAATTTGCACTTTTAAGGGCTGAAATATTGGGAAATATTATAGTTTTGGATAAGATTAGATGTGTATAACACCTGGGTGGGTGTTTGGAGTGGGAAGAATCAAGTAACAACAAGATAGGAGGCTATACGGACTATGGCGTCCAAATACTATCCGGCGTCCTCACCTAGCGATCGGATGCTATCTAGCATCTTCACCTAGTGTCTTGATGCTAAGCTTCTAGGCAAGATTGTGACATTAACGTCCAGATGCTATGGAGAGTAGCATCCGAATGCCATTCACCGAGCCAACAGCAAGAGTTTTCCTACATAAATTCCCCTACATTCTAGGTTACTTCTCCTTTAGAGTGCCCAACCCAACAAGCTACAAATCTCAACTTGAAACTCCAAACCCACATCAAGAATTGTTAAGCCACAACTCCATTTCAACACTAAAATCAACCACTTAAGGAACTAAAAGAATAAGTGTCGAGCCTAAATTTTTTCTGATTTTTAATATTTTTCTTAGCCCGACTTATATTAAATCCTGTACCCATTCAATATAAATCTTCAACTAAGGATTAAGAAAAACTTGGTTATCTTTTTAACTTTGAATATATTTTAGAGTCGCCACTCGATCAGAGTCGGGAAAAAATGTTAAGTTATAACCCATCAGTTTTCAATAAAACCAATTTTTAAAAAATGATTTTGAAACCAAATATCTTAGGTCCAGGAGGTATGCTATTAAATCTTAATAGGTACCACTTTAACTTTCTGAAATTAAGTTTATCTTTCAAAAATATCCTTCTAAAGAAAATACTTGTTTGCAAATAAATAGATACATAAAATTACATCTACTTGAAAAAATAAGTAATTGAAGTAAAGTTTAGAGAAGTAGGAAAAATAAATTTTTTACGTGTTTTAAGTCACCTAGTAGTTTCATACAAATGCTTACGTACCCACTATTTAGGATTAAGTTTTCGTAGTTCATTCAAAAATGTTAAATGTGTTGGTTTCTTTTAATTTCTAAAAAATAGCTAATTTTACATTTTTTATTAGTTCAATTTTATTTAAGAAAAATTCTAAAGGGTCCTAATTTTAATTGTTTTAATTTCTTGAAAAAGATTCTAAGGAATGCCTAACTTTGAAAAAAAAAAGTTTATTAGTTTTTATTTTCAAAACCAAGTTTTTCTAGATGATTAATCATTTTTTATTTTTTTATTTCTTTTATTTATTTATTGTTTATCATTTATTTATTTTTTACTAGGACATGCTAAAATAATAAAATAAAACTTTCCTTTCTTTTCTCTCTTTTTTCTTTCTTTTTCTTTGCAATTTTTTTTTTTTTTTACAATACAATACAACATTAAAGAAATGCAAAAGTAAATGAAGAAAAAAAACCAATATAATAAAACAAACTACAAGATAAAGGGAAAAAAAAAGGAAAGGGGCCAAACCAAGATAGGAGGCACAGGTTGGATGGCTTGGTTTAGGTCAAATTTGGAGCATAGATCTAGGTCAACCCAACCCAAGTCATGCGTATTACACGTACCAACACAAGGGGATGCTTCAAAGCAATAACCTAACATGCCTCAAACGAATTTCAACACCTAAACAACCATGGAAGTTCAGCTTCATGCGAATCTAATTGGCAATAAGGGGGTTTTCCCAAGCACCGCCATGTTTGGTGGTCTTCTAGCAATGATTTGTGATTTCGCAATAGCAATGGTGTGTATAGCTTCATGCGGTAGTTACCAGGTGACAAGTGGTGGTTAGGATAGGGGTTTTAGAGGGTCATGAATGCAACTATAGTGTTAATATGAGGAGAGAACCACTAATAATAGAGATTTGAAGGGGGAGGTTGCAACTTTAGACTACAAGAAGTGGCTAAAGGAGCTTGGAGGCATGGCAAAGATTATGAGTGGTCAGGTTAAAAAGCCTAGAAGGAGAGGAACACAACAGTAGTGGTTAATTGCTTTGACTATCGCTATGGTCATTGAAATTGCAAAGAAAGAGAGAGAGAAGTCACGACTCAAGTTTTGTAGAGAGAGAAAGCTTCGATCTAAGGCTTGAAAGAGTGTTTTTGATGAAGCGTCGATAGGGATGATGCTTAAGAGGTCCGTTTATACTAATCCGGGTTTGAACAAACTTAAAATCAATCAAATTGCCATTGATTCGAGATTGAATATGAGAGGAAAACATAGGATTTGATTTCGATTTTAGGCACAAATTGGCTTTAATCCCTAGTGAAAACCATGTCTAAAACATTTGTTTTTATCAAACTTATCAAGTGGAAGCTTCAAAACGCACCAAGGAGCTCGAATCATGGAAATTTGATTTGGAGGAAAATCTAGGTTTTGTAAACTTTTTTCGATTTTCGAATCCTTTTTTTATCCTCCAAATGACTGAATCAATACATGATGTTAGGTTTAATTCAGAGTACTCCAAGTGTACTTCACAATTTCACCATTAATTTGGTGAAATCACAAGAAAAAGGGATTGAAATGGCCTCAAATTGGGCACCCCAGATTGGCATTTCGCAAGAAATGAAAAGAAAGGGAAGGAAAATTTCATGCCGTCCAATCAAAGGCCAACAAATGTCCATGTAGGCAAAATAAAAAGCAGAAGGTGCTCATGCGCTTGAACCGTGACTCAAACCCTCGATCTCGGTGTGTACATGCGTATACTTTACCATCAATCCATTAGCCTATGCTTTATCCATATTTTCAAGCAAATTGCACATATGAACTAGATTAGCCTAAGCTAAATTTAACTATTAAATCTAATTCCAAGCCTAAAAGATTCCTTTGTGAGGGACCAAACCTAAAAAGCATTAAAATGCTCAAGCCCTTTAATTTATATCTACTTTATTCTAAAAAAATTCTACTCGATTCTTTTAATATTCTAATCTATCCAAAACTTAATGATTATTCCTATTTTCTAAAATCCTAAAAGTTTTTTTTTTCTAAATTTTCTATTTTTTTTTTCACTTTTTATATTTTCCTTTTTTTTTTGCTTTTTCTAATTTTTTTTTTATTTTTCTCTTTTTTTGTATTTATGTATTAGGACCCTTTTTCCTTATTATAAAAAAAATTCTAAAACTATAAAGAGGCAAAAATGATGTATCTGTAGCTACTCCTTTTTATGGTGAAGTTTTAGTAAAACTTTGTCACAAAGATAAAAAGAGACACCATTTTTACCTTAGAAATGAATTTACCCTAAAAAGCGCTACAACTAGCTAGCTATCCTAGGCCTAATCCATTGGGATTTAATGAAAGGTAAAAGATGAAGGAGACAAAAGGCACTCCAAGAATTGGCTAAGACATAAGAGTAAGTTTTTAGAATGGTATAGTGCTTATGAGCTAACTATAACCTTAGAAAGTTTTAAAGAAAGGGAAGCACTTTCAAAGTCGATAAGACCATAAAAGTGACATTAATTGAAGGATAGCGTCATAAGAACTGGCAAGAAACCTAAAAGATACTGAAATGAAGACTAGTGCCCCTATAGGCTAACAAGAACCCTAAAACAATAATGAGAAAAGGGTAGCATCCTTGTAGGCTAGTAAAAACCCTAAAAGATACTAAAATGGAAGGTAGCACCACTATGGGTTGGTAAGACCCCTAAAATGATATTAACTAGAAGATAACACCCTAGTAGGTTGGAAAGAACCCTAAAATGATAGCGACCAGAACATAATGCCCTAATAGGTTGGCAAGAACCCTAAACTGATAGCACTTTGTGAGCTGGCTAGGGAAATTGATTTAAAACCTGGTCATGCTCCTCTAAGTTGACTAACCAAGTCGAATAGCCAAAGCATTCCTTTAGCTAGCTAAAACCTTAAATGAGAGCCAAATTGAAAGCCCAAATTGATTTAGAAAATCTGGTCGTTCTCCTTTGAGTTAACTAACCTAGGTAGCAAAGTTACTAAAAGACTAGCAACCCTAAATAAGAAATCAATTTGAAACTTGGTGGTGCTCCCCTAAGTTGACTAACCTAGGTAGGAGAGTCACTAAAAGACTAACAACCTTAAATAAGAAATCGATTTGAAACCTGGTGATGCTCCTTTAAGTTCAATAACCTAGGAGAGAGCATCTATAGGGGACTAGTGACCCTAAATAAGAATCAATTTTATAAAAACCTAATCGTACTCCTTTGAGCTGACTTACCTAAGTAGGAGTATCTCTAAGGGACTATCAACCCTAAATAAGAATCAATTTTAGAAAACCTAGCCATTCCCATTTAAGTTGACTTACCTAGGAGGGAGTGTCTCTAGAGGACTAGTAACCCTAAATAAGAATCGATTTTAGAAAACCTGGTTATACTCATTAGACCTGACTAACCTAGGTGAGAACGTCACTAAAAGACTAGCAACCCTAAATAAGAAATCGATTTGAAACCTAGTGGTGCTCCTCTAAGCTAACTAACCTAAGCAAAAGAGTCACTAAAAGACTAGCAACCCCAAATGATGAATCGATTTTATAAACCTAGCTGTACTTCTTTAAGCTAACTAACCTAGGTAAATAATTAAAGTGCTCGTTAAGCTGGCTAAAACCTTAAAGAGAAAGTAAGATGGGACAGCGCTCCTTAAGCCAACTAGAACCCTATAGAGAATGTGAGATGGGACAATGCTCCTTGAGTTGGATAGAACCTTAAAGAGAAATCGAAATGGGGCAGCACTCCTTAACCTAGCTAGAACCTTAAAGAGAATGTAAGATAGGACAATACTCCTTCAGCCGCTAAAGCCCTACAAGAGATTGTGAGATGGGATAGCATTTGTTGAGCTAGCTAGAACCTTAAAAAAGATTGTGAGATAGGATAGCGCTCCTTGAGCTAGCTAGAACCCTAAAAGAGATTGTAAGATGGGATTGTGCTCTATGAGCTTACTGGTACCCTAAAGGAGCTGTGAATCGAGACGGCGCTCTATGAGCTAGCTAGAGCCTTAAAGGAGATGTGATTCGAGACAACGCTTATGAGCTTATTAGTACCCTAAAGGAGCTATGAATTAGGACAACACTCTATGAGCTCGCTAGAGCCTTAAAGGAGATGTGATTCAGGATAGCGCTCTATGAGCTTACTAGTACCTTAAAGGAGCTATGAATTGGGACAATACTCCATGAGCTGGGTAAAACCTTGATGGACAATGTGAGATAGGATAACATTCCTTGAGTTGGTTAGAACCCTAAAGAGATGGACAAAGGGTAAGTACCCTACGAGCTAGCTAAAGACCCTAAGAAGCAAAACTAGAGAATGTAACCAATTTGAAAAACCTCTTGACTTGAAAACTTTATCAATGAGGAATTTGGTGAAAATCATCTGTGACGAAATAGACATTAGGGATAGGGTCCCTTGATTTGAAAAAGAGTTAATGGACATCAAAAACTACATTAGGGAGAATGACTTAGACTGTTATGGTCAACTCAAAAAGTGTGACCACATTGAAAAGGAAGTAGGTGACATGAACGAACTTGAAAATGCCTTTACTTTCTCTCTCCCTTTTTCTTTCTTCTTTTGTCTCTTTTTTATTTCTTTTTTTTGAAAGTTGCTAACAAGTGCAAATTCTTATTTAAGAAGCAAGAATTATAATCATTCCCTTCCTTCGTAACCATGTGGAGCATCTCATGCTCTTCTCAATCTCTAAAAACGTTTCCCTATCCTTATACCATTAAGGCTAATTCTAGTGCATGCTAGCCATCTTAGTCGGGTTTTATTTTTTTCCTAAGGAAACGATAACTCATGATTAATCTAGTCCAAGAAGACTTCTATACACACTCTCAGTTTAAATTTCGTTCTTGACTACTATTCCAAAAATTATGATCCAATCTGTAAGTAACATTTCTTAACCAATCTGTTAGGTCTTTTTCGGTTCAATATTGTGAATTTAGGCTTTTGGTCAAATGGTTTCAAGAGGGAATCAATGATACTTTTATCCAACCTGGATGTATACATCAAGAATCCTTAAGGATTACTAAAAGTGTGCTTACCCCAGTTTCAATGACAATTTTTATTCAAGATAAATCATATTTTAAGATCAAAAGAGCTTTTATTGAGTGTGGGAGGTATTGTAGGTAGGAAGGCCTTGTGTGACGTAAGACAGGTAAGAAGGTTTTGTGTTTGCGATTTGGATTGTGATTTAGAGCTTTATGTTTTTGGAGCTATTTGGGCTTCAAATCTAAGCCTTCTTTAGTTATGGTAATTATATTCAAGTTTGCTTTCTTATTAAGATAGATGGGGCTTTTTCTTGCATATAAGCCCAAATTTCATACCTCTTTTTTTCTTCTTTTTCTTTCTTCTCTTTTTTTTTCTCTCCTTTTTTATTATTTCACCCCATCATTTTGCTCTTTTTCTTTTCCCAAATGTAATTATGTTGAGTCTTTGTCTTTAAGAGATTCAAGGCCTTAAATCTAAAGATTCTAAGTGTATGGGCTTGGGGAAGTATGTGTAAGCTTGAGGTGTTTGAAAAAGCATTAGCCCTTCCTCATTTCAAAGAAAATAACTTATCAAAAATAAAAATTGTCTTTGAATTAATGTTATTGAAACAAGCATAAACTAATTTTACCCCTTTCTCCTAATGTGATGACCCTAACCTCTAAATTGCCCCATATGGTGTGGCTCTTCACAAGGTTTAAATTTGAAAACACTCCAAATTAGTTCAATAGGGTTAACAATAACAAAGGATAATTTTGATTGGGATTTGAAAATAAATGCCTAACTTTATTTTGATATGCGTATCAAGTTCAAAATGGACCTCCTTTAAGGAATGAGTCCAAAAATCTTCCCCATGATGTCACTCGACTCTCAAAGTGTTTAGGGGTTAGTATATGGGATCTAGTATTCCTCTTTTCATTCTAAAACTTTTGGAAATGAGTTAACATTTTCTTAGGTAGCAATCAACGTTGATTCGCCTTAAGGTAGAAATTGACTTGCCCCTTAGTCTTTTGAAATGTGCCCTAGTGTGAAACAATACATTTCATTCAATTTGAGTTCAAAATTAAATTTCAACAACCAAATGCCTTGGACTTATTGTGATTTTACAAGCCCAATTCTTTAGAGTCGAATAGGCCAATATTGATGTCTTTAGAGGTAGAGGAGCTGTAAATTGCCTTTTTGTGTAGATCAAGAGTTAAGCTTAGAATGGGAGTCTCCTTACATTTTAACAAAACTGAGGTTATATCTGACTTCATATTTTAACTCAGTTTTTGGTTAGACTTGGTTTTCTTAATAGACCATGGGTTTTGAGTTGGTTTAGCTGCCTTAATGGGCTAGGGTTTGTATTTGGGTTGGCTGCCTTAACGAACTAGGGGTTCACGTTTAAATTGACTACCTTAACGAGCCGAGGGGTTCATGTCTAGGTTGGCTACCTTAACAAGCCTAGGGGTTTAAGGTTGTCTCGAATTCCATAAGAATTTGTAACTTTTAGCAACTTTTCCTTTTCTTTTTTTTTTCTTTCTTTTTATGTGAGAGAGAAAAATAAGGCTCTATTTAACAAGTAAGGATGGGATTTTAGGGTTCTATTTAGAAGCTTATGGAATTTATTTACATAAAGAGCAATGATTAGATGAATACGATTGAAAGTCTATTCACAAAAAGGGAATACAAAAAAATAAAGAATGACATGCTAAGGAGAACTTTTATTATCTTGACAAATTAGAGTACAGCGAAAAACAAAAACAAAGAGCCTAACATTTATTCGTGATTTTTATTTAATGAAACTTAACATTTATTCTAAACCCTTTAGCCACAATCTAAAAAAACCCTACTCTAACTCTTGCAAGCAAGTTCTAAGGTCTTCCAACATTTCATAGGTTTCTCCAAAGACTTGTTTAAGAAGGGCTTTTAAAGCTAGATTATAAGCTTCAAAACTTTCGAGCTTCTCTCTCAAATAAGCAATCTTGGCTCCTAATAGCTGTTAGCAAATCCTAAGGAGGTCCTATAGCTTGTCAATTCTTTGATTGTTAACTTATTGGTTGACAGTTAAGTTTCATTCACTTATCCATTTGTCTGCCGACAAGCCGAGTTGTTGACATTCTCAGCCAATGCTAAGAAATACAGATTCGTATCTAATTTGAAATCAAGGGAAGTGGCGCAAGCAGTTATCACTTAGCATAGTTATATTACATAACTACCTACTCTCCCTACATTTCAAGAATGTGTCTGATCAAGAGGCCTTCATATGTCTTGATAATCATTTAGATAACTACTACTTCAGATACGAAACTTGCTTATAAATACGGGAAAGAAACATTGTAAGGATCATCTGATAACTCCTTACCACTCACTTTACACTCTCTACTCTCATTTACTAACTTAGGCATCAGAATGGCTACACCGGACTAGCCCCGATACTAAGAGTTTTTCCTTACTTTGCAAGTTAAAGTCTAAACCCAAAATCAACTAACAACATATGGCATCATCTTTTTTTTTTTTTTTTAAACACACCTACATGGCAAAAACTAGAATGACTAAGAGTGCAAGTGCTAGTACTTCCTCCCAACACCTTGAAGGGGGCAATAAACATATTAACGAGCAACTTTTAGCTAGGCTCAAACAACTTTGTCTCAATTTGATGAAAGAAAATTAGGAACTAATGAATAGATCCTTAATCTCCTCCATAATGTGTTCACCCAAATCAAAACAAAGAGCATGGCAATCACAATGCCGAAAACAATCTATTCACCTGAATTGCTGAAAAAGCAAGCCAAGATTACGATGGGACCTTTAGCTCCTGTACTTAAAAAATTAGTAAAGGTAAGCAACTACAACAAGTGCACCATGCTAAACCCTTGCATGTTAGCGCTCCTACTGCAATGAGTAAGAAGATCCAAATTAAGAAGAGTCTCTTTATTCCTAAGGTCTTGGAGGAGGTCATACTACGGTATATCAAGTTGTCGCAATTTGAAACCTACAATGGAATGAAAGATCTTGAAGATCATTTAGAGTACTACTACACCTTAGCTAAGTTACATGGCTTGAGTGATGCTATGGCTTACCAAGCTTTTCCCTTGACATTAAGGAATGTAGTAAGTACAAGGTTTAAGCACCTAAAGCCAAACACAATTTCGTGTTTCAAAGAACTAGCAAAAGTGTTCCCTTAATGAGGGCATACAATGAGGGCATTTGTACAAGTTTTTGGCGTAAGATGCTGAGAATATCGAACGACCATCTTAAAGGAGATGTAAAGACCATGAAAATGTTACTCGGCCAACCAATGCTGGGAGAGATGCAAGAGACAAGAGTACCAGTATGGCACCCAATGGCATAATCAATACAATAGTCAACAGCCTTGCTATAGGTCGATCAAGCTCTTCGAGTCTGACTAATGCTACCAATTATGTTTGCAATATCCAAGGCAAAAAGGTCAAGATAGACAATACAATTTCATTCACAAAGGAAGATTTCAAAAGCATCCAAAGGCCATATGATGATGCACTGGTGATCAATGCGAGAATTGTCAACTTTAAGGTCAAGAAAATTCTCATTGACTCTAAAAGTTCAGCAAACATTATTTTCCAGCATGCTTTCGATCAAATGAGACCATAGATCAAAGCTTAGCTAAGATCTTACAATTATGATTTGTATGCCTTCAACAATGAACCCGTTCGGGTAACCGGAGTGATTTCTTTACCAATTTAGATTGGAGATGACGAGAATGTTGTAGAAGATAGAGTGAATTTCCTTGTCGTCAAATGTTGTTCCCTATATAACATGATCATGGCACGATCGTATCAACATTTATTTGGCATCGTCCCTTTTATTGCACATCTCAAAGCCAAATTCCCTACTCTCACAAGAGTTGATGTGTGCAAAGGGGATCAACAATTGGCAAGGTCTTTATACATAAGAGCCTTAAGGCGAGAAAGGGTTTTTCATGTAGAAACTTGTTTAGAAGGAAAATTAGTTTGCATAAAGAGTGCCGAGAGTGAGACGAAGGAAATCTCTTTAGGAGATAACCCTGGGAAAACAACCAAGATAAAGAAACCCTTATCAGCAAAGATTCGTCAAAGTTTGATAATCTTCTTGTAGGTTAATGTTGATGTATTTGCATAGTCCCCTTCGGACAAGCCGAGTATCCTTAGAGACATTGCGGTAGACAAGCTCCAGATTGATCCAAGCACGAAGGCGATTCAACAAAAGAAGAGGCATTTTGCCCCTAAGAAACAAGCAGCCCTAGAAGAAGAGGTCCAGAAACTATTGAAGGCAAGATTTATTCGAGAAGAGCCTTATCCAACTTAGCTAACTAACTGTGTGCTAATCAAGAAGTTTAACGGCAAATGGTGCATGTGCATAGACTTCACGGATCTTAATAAGGCCTGTCCTAAGGATTGCTTTCCACTACCGAAAATCTATCAGATAGTAGATTCAACCGCTAGAGATGAGTTTCTTTCTTTTATGGATGCTTTATTAAGTTACTACCAAACCAAGATGGACAAGGAAGATGAAGTCCACACATCATTTGTCACTAATTTCAGAACATATTATCATACAGTGATGTTCTTTAAGCTAAAAGATACCGGTGCAACTTACCAGAGACTTGTTACCAAGATGTTCAAACCTTAGATCCACCAAAACGTTGAAATATATGTCAATGACATGATTGTGAAAAGCATAACAAAGGATTGACATCTTGTTGATCTTAAGGAGACATTTGCTACTCTCAGGAGATACAATATAAAGCTCAACTCACAGAATTATATCTTTATCACAACTTTGAGAAAAATTTTAAGGTATATGGTCACTCGACACGACATTAAAGCCAACCCAAGATAGATTGAGCCAATAATGAACATGAAATCTCTACGTACGATCAAGGAAGTACAAGAACTCACCGAGTGAATAGCTATCCTTAATCGATTTGTGTCGAGAAGCGCAGATAGGTGAGCAGAATTCTTTAAAATTTTGAAAAATCTAAAAGAGTTCAAATGGAATGATGATTGCGAAAGGGCTTTCAATGAACTCAAAGAATTCCTTACGTCACCCCCAATACTCCCAACACCTCTCTCTAAAGAGAATTTATATTTATACTTATCAGTCAACTGCCGAGCTCTTTCTTCTGTTTTGGTCCGAATTGATGGCAAGGAGCATCGACCTGTTTATTACGTAAGTCATGTTCTTCAAGGGCTAAAGCATCGATATAGAAAAATTGAGAAGTTTATATTAGCCATGGTTCTCTCAGCGAGAAAATTGAAACCACCAAATCGTAGTATTCACTGATCAGCTATTACAACAAGCATTACAATAACTAGACTCTTCTAAAAGGATGATGAAATATGCCCTAGAGCTAAGTGCCCATGGGGTACAATTGAAACCTAAAATGGCATTAAAAGCTCAAGTGCTAGCAGATTTTTTGGCCAAGTTTACTAGTGAGGAAGATAATGTGGAGATTACTAAGAAACCCGTATGGTACCTTTATGTGGATGGTTCTTCTACTAAAGAAGGAAGTGGTGCGAGCCTTGTTCTTCAAGGCCCCCACAACATAAAGGTTAATTATGCTTTAAAATTCAGATTCCCAGCTAGCAACAACAAAGCAGAATATGAAGCTTTGACTGCCGGACTTAAACTAGCAAAAGAGATCGATGTCGAGAAACTTGAAGTGTTCTCTGATTCATAACCGGTGGTGAATCAAGTCATAGGAAGTTATGTGGCAAGGGAAGAAGAAATGAGCAAGTACCTATTGGTGGTACAAACTTTCGCGAAAGAATTTCAATCTTTCTTAATTCACAAGGTTCCAAGAAGTAAGAATATTACTTCTAATAAGTTGTCCAAGTTAGCCATTATGGCATTCCCTGACCTAAGTGACAAATTTTTTGTCAAATTTCTCCCACAAAAAAGTTTATTCATTATCTTACAAAGCTGTAAATTGGCTCCTTACCCAAGAGAGGAGTCTTAGATGGATCTCCTCATAGATTATTTAAGAGATGGTAGTCTCTTTGACAATAAGAAAGAAGCACAAAGATTGGTTTATCAAGCTGCGAATTATACACTGATAGATGGTCAACTGTACAAACGCGGTATATCGCAACCCTATCTTCGATGCCTTTCTCCAAGAGATACCCAAGGGGTGTTATTAGAACTATATGATGGTGTATGCAGTAACTACGTGAAAGCACAGACATTATATTTCTGCGCATTGCGACTCAACTATTATTAGCCGACCATGAAAGACGATGCAAGGATAACTGTTCGGCATTGTCCACAATGCCAGAAGCATAAAGCACTGAGTCACGCGGCTTCAACTGAATTATGTTGCCTATCTAGTCCTTGGCCTTTTGCCCAGTAAGGGTTGGATATTCTCGGACCCTACCCGAAGTCTAAATCCAACGTCAATTTGTCATTATTGCTATGGATTATTTTACAAAATGGGTAAATGCCAAGGTAGTAGCAAAGATCACTAAACAGAAAGTGGAGGCATTTGTTTTCAACTCCATAATATCAAGATTCGGAGTTCCTTTTATGATAATCACGAACAATGACCTGTAGTTTGATAAGAACAAGTTTCGAGCATTTTGTGAGAAATACGGCATCCACCGAAACTACACGTCTGTAGTACACCCTCAGACGAATGGCTAAGTTGAAGCTGTCAACAAGATCATCTTGCATGGCTTAAGGAGGAAATTAATCAAGTTAAGGCGAAATGAGTAGATAAACTACCGGATGTCATATGGGGGTACCGAACCACCCATAGAATAGTAACAGGGGAAACCCCCTTCAAGTTAGCCTATGGCACAAAAGCAGTGTTACCGATTGAGTTCTATTTGTCTAATCTATGAATACAAAATTTTGATGTGATGGTTAATCACATGGGAGTGACAGCAAATTTGGACACGATTGAAGAAATCAGAGAAATAGCAAGAGCAAGGGTTGCGACATACCAGCATAGAGCAACTAAGTATTATAATCAAAATGTAAAGCATAAGGTGTTTCAACTTGGAGACTTGGTTTGCTGAAAGGTGGAAGCAACTGGCACACGAGAAAGTCAAGGAAAGCTTGACAGAAAATGGGAGGATCCTGTTAAGATCCAGGAATTCATTGGCAAGGGGGCCTATTGACTAGAAAGTTTAAATGGATCGATCATCCCTCATGCATGGAATGCTGAGAATTTGAAACTCTATTTCAATTAATTCCTTGGATGTTCGTTTCTACTTATTTTGTAAGGCAATAACCTACTTGCTTATGAGAATTATATTTGAAGTTTTATTTTCCTTCTAGATCTATTTATGACTGATGAGTTAATAAGTTTAGATTGCACAATAAACGAACTATTGTAAGTTCAAGCCTATCACAGTTAACGAACTTCATAAATCAATCCTACAGCTGAGTAAAATGGCTAGTCCACGTCTCAACGACTAACGGATAATATCAATAAGACGTTTAAATTAGGTGTGTGAAATAAAATATGCCAAGTGACAACGTAGTTCGTGAAATAAAACGTACTAAAAATACTCAAAGCTATGCCAAAAGATAATCCTCATTCATCACAAAACAATTACAATTACAACTTTTGGCCTTTCGACCAAAATGGTCTATACAAAAGATAAACAATAGGACAATCCTATGACTAATTTACATATTGAGGATCAGAAGCTGGAGCCTTCTTGGAGCATTTTTCCTTCTCGATGTTTGGGGTCTTAGAACAAGTAGATTTTTAATTTCGCTCATAGGAGATTTCCTTAGACAAATGTTCTTCGTCTTCCCCTAGATCCTTGACATGAGCTTCATTATCATCCTTCATATCAATCTTAGTGCCTGATTCCTCTCCATCTCCCTCGTCACAGTTGCCAACTTTATCATCAACATCGGTGAAATTCAAGCACAAAAGATCATAGTTAGGGTGAAATTTGAGGATCTCTTCTCTTGCCACCTAAATCCCCTCTAACAACTTCTTCCACAACAGTCTCACGCATTGCTGACTGTGAGTGACGATGTCTAGTGCCTCTTCAATAAAAGGTCCTTTCTTTACAATCTCCTCTAACTCGGTAGTACAGTTTTGTAGCCCAGCATTGTTGGTCTCCAATTCCTTAATTTGCATCTGGAGTCTGTCTTCCTCATCACTCATATTATAAAGTGTTCGGCCCAAACCCCAACACTCTTCTTTCTTCTTCTTCAACTCCTCTTTTAAGCCCCTAACTTCCTTGTACTGCTCTTCAACCTTTGCCTTAAGGCTTAAGACTTCATTGACAACTAAGGTATGTGCCAACTTCTTGATAGCCAATTCATCTTGATACCTTTTAGCCTCCATTTCGGCCCTTATTCTTGCATTCTCGATAGCTATTGTTTGAGCTTTTGAAGAGTTATATGCATTTTCAATTTTCTATGACAAGTTGATATATAACGATGAGTATTCCAGATCATCCGATAAAACACATGAAAAGTTATTGTTATTACTTTCTTCATTTCTTTGTCGGCCTCATCCAAGGTTGTCAGAACGTAGCTATTAATCTAAAAACAAATAGGAGTATTAGCAACCAAATGAATCTAATAGTTGAAAGGATGCAATAGGTACTTACATCATACAGCTTAGCCACGATATGAGCCTTATTACAACCGCCAACCCTATCGACATCTTTTTTCACAATCTCTTTGTCCTTAGGAAGAATAATGCCATCCATCAAGGCTAAAGATTTCGTCTTGTCACCCAGGGTAAAGTCGCTATGTAAGACGTTATGGCTCTAACACGGGATGAAGTATTTACCAACATCATTGTTGGGGACAAATTGATGCCAAGAGCTTTGTTGCACATGGCCTCCTTCGTCCTCTTGTCCAACTCTTTAGACCTCTTAGTAGGGGGTTGGCCAACAAGTTCTTTCCCACTTCTCTTATTAGTACTTGGTACAACCTTAATCATCAGTGATGACCCTTCGACGACTGTTGTAGCTTCAGCTTCATTTTGGGGTTAGGTTTCTCAACTACCCTTTCTCGACTCTACAACAAATGGAATGTTCTCAGCAGGAGGTGCCTCAATATGTACGGCCTCGGCCAACTCAAGCTTCTTGCTCCCTTTCCACTTCTCAACTGGTTAGGAGGTCCTATTTTGGGCTACTACCTACTTCACTGCAACCTCCTATACTGCTTTCTTGACAGCAGCTAGCCGAGTAATAGTAATAGTAATGGTCGCACGCTTGTTAGCCTTTGACTTCTTAGCCTTGGCTTAGGCAAATAACTTAGCAAGATTTACCTCACCAGTGTCCATGTCAATAAGATGAAGTAAACATATTAATATTAATGTGAGGAATAAGAAATAACTTACATTCTTCGTGCTAAGCAAGGCTCAAAGGAAACAATTCCCCCCTTCCCCAAGCTACAAAAACGACTTTCCTCTTATAGCTATACTCGGTACAGTGATTACTCGTTAGCATGCCTTCCTTCTCAAAAAAGATTGGCTCTCTACTCTCACAACGCCTTATTATTCTCTCAGCATCTCAGAAAAACATTTTGTTCTTCCTCCTTTCTTGGATCTTCTTTGCTGTAGTGCCATCATTCGGCATCAACTTTATGTCCTTAGTGTGGATTGGCTCGGTCTATTGAGTCCAGAAATCTAACTCCTTGTCTAAAATGATAGACACGAATTTTTTGTTCTACTTATGGATCTTAGACTCTAACCCATCCATTAACTTCTACCCATGCCTCGTAGCAGTAAAGCATCAATCGTTAAGTTGCCTCCTAATCGTAAAGAAGTATCAAAACAATTTAGGCATAACCCTAACTTCAACCTCTTCACAATTAACTCGAAAACCGCTAGAAGCCCATATGTATTTGGTGGGAACATACTCGGCGTGACTCAGAAGTAATTGAAGAACCGCTTGACAAATGCCAAGAAAGGGAAGCACAACCTAAAATCAAGGTATTTCAAGTATACATGGAACTCGTGCTCCCTTGGAAAATATACCCTTTCCTCTTCTCTCAGACTCCTAAGATTCCACACTCCAAGAAGGTCTTGCTAGTATTTGTTATATTTTGAAACAAAGACCCTGTCAACAGCACTGACTGCTCCGTCTAGTAAATCGTGGAAGTAAACTATATTATTGTACAAATATCTAGCCATAGATCTTCCCTCTTTATCTTCTAGATAATTGTTTGCCACAAGAGAATTGATCCAAGAGAGTTTATCCCACCACTCAACAACACTGTTAGCCTAGCTACTTAAGGAACATGTCGTCCTGCTCCTCTTCTGGGGGGGGTAAAGTAGCCTCAAACTAAGTTGTTTCAGAATCCGAAAGGATAATTCAACGAATTAAGTTGTGAACCATACCTAATTAATTACAATGAATGTCACAAAATTTGAAGAATTTCAAAGTGAGACAAGATATCGAGCAAATAACGATAGCTTATGGACTCAACTGAAGAAATTTGTTTTCGGTCTTGAAAGGTTCCTTAAATACAAATGAATTGCCCTAGTAACTATAGTAGATCTCTAACAGAAATGATGCACTATTTAGATAACTGTATGGATTGTTGACACATGTCTTGAGAAGAAATCCAATGGTTGTGAAGTTTCTAATAGTTATTAGACCCGCGGTGTAATGATGACTGAGGTAACAGCTGTTGTACTTTCCACTGCAGTCTTTTCAATAGGCAGGAAAATTGAAAGTTGCAAGCTTTCAAATAGGATACAATCCATCTTCCTATCCTACTCGATGTTTAAGAAACAATTCCCCACTCAACCTCTAGAGCATTAAATATTTACTCCTTTAGTCAAATCCTCAAATACAAGAGTTGAGGGGTAAATATTGATAGTCAAGTTTCATTCACTCATCCACTAGTTTACCGACAGGCTAAGTTGTCAACATTCTCAGCCAGTGCCGAGGAACACAAATTCGTATCTAATTTGAGTTCAAGGGGAGTGGCGTGAATAATTATCACTTGGCATGGTTATATTACATAACAGCTCACTCTTCCTATATTTCAAGAATGTGTCTGATTAAGAGGCGTCCACGTGTCTTGATAATCATTCTGATAAGTGTTACTTTAGACATAACACTCGCCTATAAAGACGGGAAAGAAACACTGTAAGGTTCATCTGATAACTCTTTACCACTCACTCAACTTTCCTTACTCTCATTTACTAACTTAGGCATCGGAGTGACCGTACTGGACTGGCTTCGATACTAAGAGTTTTTCCTTTCTTTACAAGTTAAAGTCTAAACCCAAAATCAACTAATTGATTGTTAACTTGTTGGTCACTTGCCATTATTTGTAAGCTTAGTCATTTCATGAACAAGAATCAGTTATCAATGAAATAGAAGAATGCATGTGAAAGCATGCAAATGCTAGAACCATTAGGTTAACACATCATTCCTTAAGTTGTAACCTTACTATTGATTCAATGTTTACAAAATACCCCAAACATTTGTAAAAGAACAAGTGCGACAAATTGATCACATTTCTAAAACACTTAAACATTAGTAAGGTTGTAACTTTTAGGAGTAGTGTACTAACTCATGGTTTAAGTGTATGCAATTTCGGTGGGTTGTAAAGGTCCTTAAATTTGTAACTTCACATGTTTTTTATGAAATAGTTTATTAGTCACATCGAAACTTAAGTAGAGTGGCCTAATTAACCCCGAGCGGTAGTTACATCACTACACCTAGAGCCTATACAATAGGCCCCCATCCTAAGGTCCTAAGACGGCTGAATCTAATTATATCTACTGTTCATCCTTAATGCAATCATCCCCCTAATATCTTAAGTGTATTGCATGCAAAAGGGAATGTTACAACTAAAACGAAGAATATTTACAAGAAAATATTGACCAAAAAAATAAATAAATAACATGGGTATTTTAAAAGACAAATTTAATTTCAAAAGATTTAGGTGGCTAGCCCTCTTGACGGCTCCTAGTAAAGTCGCCAAGCTGTTAAGCCTAAATTTTTCCCAATTTTCAATATTTTTCTTAATCGAACCTATATTAAACCTTATACCCATTTAATATAAATCATCAACTAAGGATTAAGAAAAAGTTATTTTTTTTTTAACTTTGAATATATTTTACAGTTGTGGATAAAAGTTAAGTTATAACCAATTTAGTGGATTAATTATAACTTAGTTATTGATCCTTGACAAAACCAATTTTTAAAAATATTTTGAAACCAGATATCTTAGATTCGGAGGCTATCCTATTAAACCCTAATAGGTACCACTTTGACTTTTCAAAATTAAGTTTATCTTTCAAAAATACCCTTATTTACTGATAAATAGATACATAAAATTACAACTATTTGCAAAAATAAGGAATTGAAGTAAAGTTTATAGAAGTGGGAAAAATAAATTTTTTACATGTTTTAAGTCGTCTCATAGTTTCCTATGAGAGCCTACATACCCTCTATAAGAGATCATACTTCCGTAATTCATTCAAAAAATTTAGGTATGTTGGTTTTCTTTTAATTTCCAATAAAACAGTTGAATTTATGTTTTTTATTAGTTCAATTTTATTTAAGAAAAAAAATTAAAGAGTCTTAATTTTTATTGTTTTATTTTCTTGAAAAAGATTCTAAGGAAGCCTTAACTTTGAAAAAAAAAAGTTTATTAATTTTTATTTTCAAAACTAAGTTTTTCTAAATGATTAATATTTTTTTTGTTAATTTCTTTCATTTATTTGTTTTTTATTTTTTACCGAGATGTGCTAAAATAATAAAATAGAACTTTCCTTTCTCTTCTATCTTTTTTATTTCTTTTTCTCACTTTTTTCTTTCTTTTTTTTGGAATTTTTTTTTCAATGCAATATAACATCAAATAAAAGCAAAAGTAAAAGAAGAAAAAAAAAACAATATAATAAAACAAAGTACAAGACAAAGGGAAAAGGAGAGGGCCAGACCAAACTCAAGATAGGGGGTGCAAGTCGGATGGCTTGGTTTAGGTCAAATTTGGAGTGTAGATCTGGGTCAAGCTAACTCAATTCACGTATATTGCACGTACCAACACAAGGGGGTGCTTTCAAGCAACAACCTACTGTATCTTAGATAGATTTCGACACCTAAACGACCAAGGAAGTTCAATTCGATGCAAATCTAATTGCCAGTAGGGGGTTTTCCCAAGCACCACTGTGTTTGGTAGTTGTCTAGCAATGATTTGTGATTATGCAGTGGCAGTGGTGTGTATAGCCTTGTACAGTGGTTGCTGGGTGACAAGCAGTGGTTGGGATAAGGGTTTTAAAGGGTTACAAGTGCAGCTGCGTTGTTAGTATGAGGAGAGAACCACCAATAATGGTGGTTTCGAAGGGGGAGGCTGCAACTTTAGACCTTAGGAAGTAGCCAAAGAATTTTGGAGGCATGGCAAAGATTGTGAGTGGTCAGGTTAGAAAGCCTAGAGAGAGAGGAACACAATGGTGGTGGTTAATTGCTTCGACAATTGTCATGGTCATTGCAATTGTAGAGAGAGAGAGGTCACGGCCCAAGTTTTGTAGAGAGAGAAAGCTTCAATCTGAAGCTTAAAAGACTGTTTTCAATGAAGCTTCGATGGGGACGATGCTTAAGAGGTCTTTTTATACTAATCCAAGTTTGAACAAGCTTGGAATCAATCAAATCACCATTGATTTGAGATTGAATATGAGAGGAAAACATAGGATCTAGTTTCAATTTAGGGCACAAATTGGAGCTAATCCCTGGTGAAAACCATGTCTAAAACATTTGTTTTTGCCAAACTTATTAAGTGGAAGCTTCAAAATGTATTAAAGATCTCGAATCATAGAAATTTGATTAGAAGGAAAATCTAGGTTTTTTTAACTTTTTTCGATTTCGAATCCTTTTTTTATCCTCCAAATAACTAAATCAAGACATGATGTTAGGTTCAATTCAAAGTACTCCAAGTGTACTTCGCAATTTCACCATTAATTTGGTGAAATCGCGAAGAAAAAGGAATTGAAATGGTCTCGAAGTGGGCATCCTAGATTAACATTTCGTAGGAAAAGGAAAGAAAGGGAAGTAAAATTTCATGTCGGCCAATCAAAGGCCTGTACATGTCTATATGGGCAAAATAAAAAGAAAAAGGCGCTCATGCACTTGAACTGTGACTTGAACCCTCAACCTTAATGTGTGCATGCCTGTAATTTACCATCAGCCTCTTACCTTGTGTGTTATCCATATTTTCAAGCAAATTGCACATATAAACTAGGCTAACGTGAGCTAGATTTAACTATTAAATCTAAGCCTAAGCCCAGACAATCCCTTTGTGAGGGACCAAACCCAAAAAGCGTTAAAATGCTCAAACACTTTAATTTATATCTACTTTATTCTAAAAAAAAAAAATTCTACTCTATTCTTTTAATATTCTAATAAATCCAAAACTTATTGATTAATCCTATTTTCTAAAATCCTAAAAGTTTTTTAATTATATTTTTATATTTTTTAACTTTTTATATATTTTCCTATTTTGTGCTTTTTCTAATTTTTCAAATTTTTATTTTTATGTTTTTTTTTTTGTATTTATCAATTAAGACCCTTTTTCCTTATTTAAAAAAAATCTAAAATTATAGGATGACAAAAAAGGGTTGTCTACAATAAGAAGAAAGATGTGAGAAACTTATTGAAGAGATAGAGCACAAGCATGAAATCTAAAAGCAAGATGAAAAGAAGGCTAGAGTTAAGTAAATTCGAATTACTAAAGAACACAAAAAACTTCATTAAAATGGAGCTTTTTAAACAAGGAAATGCTTAGAGATAAGGCTTAAAGGATTATCTTACCTTAAGGTTTGATTTTGCACGAATTTCCTTAGAGTTTTGAGTGTTCAAGAGCTCTCCGTAGTTAGCTTTAGGAAGATCTTATGAGAAGAAGATGAAGAAGGGTTAGAATTGATGAATGAGAGCTTAGGGTCTGTAAGCCCCAAAGCTAAGCTAATTGACCGTAGGATTGAACTTAGAACATAAGTTTTGGACGATCAGTTAAAGGATCCGATCAAACCCAAATTATAAACTATTGAGAGGAATATTAGTAAAACTGACCTCGTAAACTTAAATTTAAGAAAATAAGTAATAAAATAGGAGACTATAAAATTTTCAAATTTTAAGCATAATAAGTATTAATTACCGAAAATGCGAAAAGTATAATGAAATAACTAATAAATTACTAGAGATAGATTATATGTATACTAAAAATTTTAGAATGACCAAAATAATAATTAGGAATGTTCACGTATACACCACATATATTTACGTGTAGATAAAAATACGCGTAATTACCTAAATTGGCCAAAAACTAAGCAAATAATTAAAGAAAATTATAAAATAATTATGGAAAAATTAGAAAAAATCAGAAGATGATAAGATGAAGTAAGATCAGGTCGTGGCAGGTCCAAAGTTGCAAGAAAAAAAATAGCCAATAAAAAAGAGACAACTTAAAAGCCAAAAATTAAGGAAAATGGGCAAAATCTTGTCAAATTAATGCACATTAATTACAAAAAAATGTCTATAAATAGGGGGAAAATTTCCAGAAGTCATTTGGTCAGTTTAGCATTTGAAAAAAATCGGAGCACTGAAAAAATCAAGAGAAAATCCAAAAAAAAAAGGGAAAAACTGTGCAGATTAGGCACGTGAGCTAAACCCACCACTCACCACCACCCGGGACCGAACCACCACCACCACCCTATACTAGAACCACCGCCTGGACCAGCCGACAACCTTGGACAGCCAGAAAGCTTTGGACCGGTTAGTCTCTTAAATGACCCGATTTTGAATAATTTTGTAAAATTAGTTATTTTTCCCAGAAAATTATGAAACTTGTTATTCTGAGGTTTTATTGTATGTAGATTTAGGGAAAAATATTGATTTGATTTAGTTTAGTTACGTCTGCAATTATAGGGTTCTTAACAAATTACTCAAAACCGAGCATGATTAGAACCGAAAATAAATAAGCTTAAGAGTGCAGTTTGGAGCTCAAATTTTTTCTGTATGATGCTCATATGATGTAGAACAGTACTATGAAGCCATTTTTTTAAAATTAATTTTTGAAATTTTTAAGTTAATTTTTAGCCCTAAAATGATGGAAAAATTAGGTGATTTAGGGTTAATTAGGTGATTAAGATGTTAATTACTGATTTAGATAGTAATTAGATATTTAGGGATATTAATCTCTGATGTAGAAACCTAATCCTAGTCTATGGAGTGTTAAGTGTAAGTAATGAAGGTATTATGTGGTAAATGTAGAAAATTAGGAAGATGTAGAATTGAAAATTTAATAAATATGGAAAATTAGGTTTAATTAGATAATAAAATAATAAAAATCCGAACATAACAAATCTGAAACAAAATTCAATTTTAGATAATTATATGAAAAATGTAAAAATTTCTCACAACATGAGTAAATTTGGTACACTAATACGGATTTAAGTGTACCGGATGGAATAAAATGCTGACTAGGAGTAGTGATCGTATTTAGGAGATCAGGAAGTAATGTGATTAATTTCACATTATGGGTTGAAACGGATTTCTAGGGTTGAAATCTAAAACATTACTTAAAAATCGAACTAAAAAATTTAATTTAGAAATCAATGCGAAAACCGAACCTGAACCCAACCCCAAACCTAAAATAATTATAAAAGACTTAATGCCTAGATAATTAGGCATATTAAACCTTAAACAAAACCTAACAATAAGCGTTATACGATAAAATGAACTTATAATATTATATGAAATACTGAAACCACGTTCGTGTTATAAAGATGATCGGCGATGGCCTAAGCAAATCGGACCTCAAGTGAGTGAGCGAGGAATCGAGGTAAGTTGGGATTAATACGATGCTGTATTTTGAAGGCTTAAGATTATGCTTAGTTGTGCTTGTTAGATAGTTGAATGTGTGCATGTGTTTGATTATGGGTGATGCTATGATTCTGTTTGTTGCTCTGGCACATATTGTATGATTTGTATGAAAAGATTGATCACCCTCAACTGGACTTAATTAAATATCCAACCAGTAATCATAATCGGACATGCATGGCAACCCGTTAGGGGAACTTAGGACTCTCCAGCCAAATACTGACCCCTTCGGAAGGGATAGCACAGGATTGCAAAATGGTCCCTTCTTCATCTTCAGTCAAACTAAGTGACAGGAGAGGAGGTCGCGGCGAGGGTGAAGACAGTGGTTCGAAGGTAGTCGCCGGAGGAGCAAGGTCTCCATTACACAAGCCTGGGTTTGGTCGTGAGCTATTGCATTAACGGCAACTCCTCAACCCGGATTAGAGCGGGCGCAATTTCTCTAATCTCACGACGGGCCGGATAACGTCGTGCGATGGCATTTGCTTGCACATGCATTGCACCTAATAAGTGATTGAAAACCTTGTTATGTGTATGGTATAGTTTTAAGTCCTCCGTCCTAACTTACTGAGCTGTGGTTGCTCACATCCCTATAGACATCGTGCAGGTGCCGGCTAAGAAGCAGCCACAACTACTTTGAAGCTAGCAACTGCTGGATCCTGGGGAGTGAGGAAAAATATTGAAGAACGAACATATATTTTTAAGGTTTAAGCTTTTACTTTAGAACTTCTCGTTTTTTTTAATAATGTAATGATTTATTTAAATTACAAACTGTTTACTTCAAAGCTCTAATATAGCGGTTGTAAGGCCAACTTCTATCTTAGGGTGATTTATATGGCGGGGCTGTTACGACTCTACCGCTTCGAGGCTTAACAGGGTCTTAGAATAGAATGATGTCAACTAAAAATGAAAGAAAAGGTAGGGTTTTAGGAAGTTTTTAGAATGCTTAAAACACCTTTGGTTTTGAAAAACATTTTCTTGACTTATTACATAGACAATGGTATGTACGAGTTTCATCCATATGAATAGTATGTAAATTTACCGAATTATATGGATTTGATATTGTTTCTATATTTTCTAATAATTATAAAAGTAATATACGAAATAGTGCAAATCACTACAACTTATCCCTTTCCCATAGAAAATGTATGAAACATTCAATTGTTTATAGATTATATCAATTTCATTACAATAATGTAAATGATAAATGAAAAAAAAATTATGAAATCAATACTTTACAATAAAATGAACGAGAGTTTATGTGATAAGAAAATATTTTAAATGAAGGGAGGTAAAAAAAGAAATATTAATACTTAATTATAAAAGGAGGAGACATGTTATAAAAATAGAGGTATTATTGTAAAAACGAAGAAGGATATTACAACAATAAAGATATTTACATTTAATTGTAAAATGGGAAAGGGAAAATATAAAAAGTAAGGAAGTATTAGTAATCAAATAATTGGGAAAGGAAATAATATATAAAAAGGAATATTAATTAAATGGAAAATGGGGGAAATATAAAAAGGAAAGGAATGAGGAATATATTGGTAATTAATTAAATGGGAAAAGAGGAGGAAGAAGGTAACATGCAAACCTCCTATAAAGCCTATAGAGTAGGTTACGTTGGCCAGTATTATGGTAACACTATATTTCTAGCATTACAGTAAAAAAATCCTTACTATATTATCCTAAAAAGATAGCAAGACTTTTGAAAATAAGACTATAATGGGAATTTCGATAACTTTCCTCCAAAATCTCTCCAATTTAGAGGGGAATAAAGAGTGTGAATGTTAAGTCTAATCTTTTACCTCTCCTTTTTAATTCTGATTTGTATTACATCTAGTCACTATAGTACGAACCACTCAACTATAAATTAAAGAGGTTTTCAAAAATTGTTTTAAGAGTCGCTAACCAACAAAAGCTGGTAAAAGAAAAGAATTAGGAACCAGTGACTAGCCAGGTTCTTAATCTAGTTACTGATCTAAATTGAACAAACCAAAATTCAGGGGTTCTTGCTAATTTTAAAACCAAAATAACTAACTAGATTTATAAATTATAAAATCATTAAAAAAATGTAGGCCACTTTATTAACTAGAAAGGATCAAGTTGGTAAAAATGAATTGAGACAAATCAAGAAAACCAAAAATTAATATCAACATGTATAGATTGTTAATGGAAATACAATTTATAGTACAATGGATAATGGAATACCAACATAAGGTACAATATTGCAGAAAATTAATCACAATATTACACAACACAACATGTTATAACATCATTGATTCATCCTCTAGTTCATACAGTATGATAATGAAATTTCTATATGATAAATTAATTACTGAAAGAATTGTGTAAACTACTTTATTATACATGACAATGCGATAATGTACCATGCAAACTTTATATTAATGATAACTACAACACTATTATACACATAATAACATGGATTTAAATTTTACCAACACACTATGTACACAATTTGCCATATTCTATTAATTTTTCCTTCACCTACAAGATGATGTTGTGAAACCAATTGTTATCTACATATTTATATTATAAAAAAAAACCATGAACATATAATAAACAATTTACTTAACAAGATTTGACACATTAACAAATTACAATATAGAATAACTAGATGCATATGAAATTTAGAAATCTATTAGTCATATAAAAATTATTAAAAAATATATAATAAAAGAACAATTTGAACCACTTTTAATATAAAAATGTGCCTACAACCTATGAATAATGGCAAAAAAAAAAAAGATCAATTGGTCGATTACTATACTTATGGTTTATTCGTAGGTATATGCCAACAAATATGCTTTACTAACCTTTTCATTACTATAAACAACCACCTAAACAAAATTTAATTATCTGATAAATTTAAAGTAATAAACTATCTATAAGTTTAAAGTAACAGACTATTTATATATAATTCACACATACTATTTATACATCATTGCAATGATGATCTTATGATATATATATGGCTTATAAGATTATATACAACTTATTGATAACAAACATAAATGGAAATAATAACTTGACAAATCACTTAATATCATTGGACATGATCACTAAAAAAGTAACAGACATGGTTTAATAGAACATCAATATAGAGCTTTAAACACAACTCAAAATATAATCTAATACGCAACATATTCATGGCAATATAGAAAACACATTACCTTTGGATTATAACAAAAAAGATAATTTGATAATTGAGATAGGAAAAAAAGGACATAAAATAAACTAAGTCAAATGATAATACAAACAAATAAATAAATAAAATCGCAATAGATTATAAACATGATCATCTACTCTTTATGAAATCGATGTTCTAATAATAGTAGATTTATTTACATGATTCACAATATGACATAATATGTTAATATATATAATTGATGATGCACTGATACCTATATGAGAACATTTTAATGACAATATATACTACAAACACTTCCATTGGCCTCTATTTAGTTACAACATGTTATTGTTAAATCCTTAAACTTATTGTTTGCTGAATTACAATTGAAAAAACGAGCATCCATGTATATTTTCTACAATAATTCCCTATTGATTAATAAGATTCTATAATACGTTACAAAAGGCATTTATTTGAATGATTTATGGTATAACATGCAATATTACAATGGAATTACTATAAATTATTAAAGTAACTAATCAATTATAATAAAGGTCCACTCAAATGCATTTGTTGTTTGTAAAATTTAAAAGCTTAACAACTAAAGAATTTACATGTACTTTCACTTTATGAGACAGAAAAATATAAATTCAGAAGATCATATTGTGAAACCGAATCGTTGAATCGAATAAATTGCTAGAGAAACAACAACAATACAGTATATTATAGTATTACGTGGAATGATGGCAATTTTTGCCATACAAAATTTGTTAAAAGACGATTTTAATATGTTAGCACAATATATTGATAAAAATGTGATGACTACAAGATAAGCAAATAAAATGATCTCTCTTTATGCATCTTAAGTTATTCATAAACTAGAAATTATATATATATATATTACATTATCTTTGATAATATCAAGTAAATAAAATAATGATAGTTTACAATAAGTCGGCAATGGAATATGGGTAATAATAATATCATTGCTATTATTGAGGATAACAAAATTAATATATTTAGTCTAAGAAAACGATCTATTTTACAAGATACACTTAACCAACTAAGAATAAAGGAATAAATTATGCTAATGTTATTGTCAATATACTATAAATACTCTTTGGCAATTATAATTTATGCTAAACCTAGGAAAATAATTATTACCCATAATGGAAAAGAATTGTTTAATTAAAATATAAGTACAATATTAACAAAATAACATATGAGCTTACTAACATAATTTTATAATATATTATAATGCAAACAATTCATACACTAACAAATAACAAATTATAGCACCATCACAGAAAAGGGCTAATAACATAGAAATGACTAAAAACGACATCTTTATTATTGAATTATTACTAGAAAAAAATATCTTTATTACCAAACCCTTATTGTCTTGATTCCAAAAAAGGAAGGTGCTAATCAATTGAATGACTTCTGATTAATTAGTCTGTGCACAACACTCTATAAGATGGTTGGGAAGATTCTAGTTAATAAACCAAGACCAGTCCTTGCAGACATTATCAGCCCAAAACAGTCCAATTTTATTCCAAGTAGATCTACTATAGACAATGTTCTAATTTTTTTAAAGCTCTTACACTCTTTTGAAGAACAAGAAAGGAAACAAGGTCTGCATGTTGGTCAAAATAGATGGAAAAAGCGTACGACATGATGGAATGAGATTTCATTTGACATGCACTTCCAAGTTTTAAATTCCCACAAAAATTGATAAATTTAATCAGTTTATGTCTTGCTAGCAACTCTTTTAGAATTCTATTAAATGAGGCAATGCTAAAGGAATTTCAGTCATCTTACGAGTTGAGACAAGGTGATCGTCTCCATATTTATTTATTATTGCCATAAAAGTACTCAGCCAAAGTATTAATGAGTTGGTATCTATTAGAGAATGGAAACTCATCACATTTAAGGGCTTGGATCTCTTTTTATAGTATATTTTCTTTGCTGATGACTTCATTCTTATGGAGGAAGCAATGGTGAAGAATGCAAACTTAATGCATAATGTCATAAATACCTTTGGTGTAATGTTTGGACAAAAAGTGAACTATTCTAAATCCTGCACTCTCTTTTTGGAAAATATACAACCATCCCTAAGAGAATAAATTTGCAACACCTTTGGGATAAATGTGAATGCTGCTTTGGTCAAATACCTTGGTAATCCAACAAAGACCCTCTAATTTCTCCTCTACTTGAGAAGACCAGGGTAAAGTCATTTGGTTGGAAGTCAAGAATTTTGAGTGGTCCTACTAAGAAACTCTTAGTCACTTCTATGCTAAAAAGTATAACTAATTACTACTCTCAAATGGTGCCAATTTCGATAAAAATCTACAAAAGCTTAGAAAAATCATTTAGAGACTTTTTGTGGGGAAACCATGGAGGGACTAGGAAAATATACTTGATCTCGTGGGAGAAATGTAAAAAGTCAAAAGAAGAAGGAGGACTTAGGCTGTTAGATCTCTCTAGGAGGAACAAAGCTAACTTTACAAAATTAGCATAGACCATCCAAAAGAAAGATCTTCATTGCACTAAGGTTTTCAAGGATAAATATAAATGGTAGCATGGAGTTTTTACAAGGAACAAAGGATCAAATGCCTTTAAGGCTATCAGGAGGTAATCAATTTGGTTGAAAGACAAGCTCACCATACTGCCATCATAAGTTTTAGCAACAAGCTTTTGGCCAGATCAGTAGACAAGGTTTGGAAGTTTCCTTTAATTGGTATAGGGACCTCATACTCATAGGGCAGAAATGATAACGGTAGCAACAACTTAGAAAGAGCTATATGGCTGGAACAAGAGTAGGATTAGCTTCCCTATTAACAAGAACATTACAGCAAAGTTAAGGACCTATGAATCCGCCCTGCAAGAAGATAATTCTTGGGATGGAGAACTTAATGATTAATGGATCTATGATTTGGATGGTAAAGTTAAAAGTAAGACAATGTACGAAATCCTCAAGCAAAAACAACATGGCACAGATTTAGATAGCAAACAAGATTAGATATGGAAAACACCTTCAATCCCTTGTATATAGTATTTGATTTGGTGAATAATTCATGAAGGATTGCCAACAAGGGACCAATTGATTAAAAGAGTTGTTGCTATGGAAGACTGATGTGTATTCTGTAATGTGGAAAAAAAAAAAAAAACTTAAGGCACATCTTCTGTACTTACCTAGTGATTAGACATATATAGAGCTCATTTGGTTGGTGCTCTCTACTGGACTTCAACAGCCATAAAGATATGGTAGAGTAGATCAAATCAAATTCTTTTTCAAGGAAACTTAAATGGAATCCACTTATTTACCCAAGATAAACAATCTTTCTATGTATCCTAAGAGGTATATGGAAAGAGAGAAATGATCGAATTTTCTAGGAAAATAATAGAGACAAGAATTGAACACAAAGAGTATGAAAAGATGCACATACATGGTAAGCAATAAACAAGAGAAGGAAATTGTCGAAAAGTATGGACACTAACAAATAGATTTAGACAAGACCACTACATGGATGGATTAAGTTAAATATAAATGCGGCTGTTGACTGGAGAGGAGTTAAAGCTACTACAGCAATGGTGGCTAAAGAAGAAACAAGAAATATTATTAGAGAAGGATAGAGAAAACTTATTAGAATTTCACCTATAGAAGCCAAATTGAGCGTTATCAACCTTGCTCTACGAGTGGCTAATAACATAAGGTGGAAAAATATCATTATCAAATCCAACAGTTCTCTTACTACAGAGATGGTTCAAAAAGGACACACAAAAGGAGCTTCAAATTCTTTTATCATCCAACATTGCTTTAATTTGTCTAATTAATTTGAAAATGTAATGTTTTGCAGAGTTGGGCATGAAGTAAATGGGGTAGTAGATTGATAGGAATCAACCTCCAACTATATCTAAGCTAAGGCAAACATATCCGAAACCGCGGCCTATCAAAGCTTGCCGAGGCCGAACAGAAGCTAGAAAGATGAAAGGAAGGAAGATAAACACTCAGCATCAAGTCTATCGTCAGCTAAAGTGTTGAGATACCACAAGACCAAGTACTCGAGACTTAAGAACTACTCGATACAGCATCGAGAGACTCCTACCAACTAATTCTAGAACTCTGCAATTATGGGCCGACCTTTTTGGTGTCTCGGCTAAACACTACAAGACTTCGGGGACTCCTTCTTGAACCAATACATCCAACTACCGACCTCGTACGGTTCAAATACTACTCCTTCTAGAACATGCCCAGTAACTACATGTCGACTTTCCTTGTAAAACGTACAATTTTGTATTCTTGTACATGTTTTCCTTTGTTTTATTTATGAGTCTAATTCGTTAGGGTTTAAGGCTTTGTACATTATTTACAGTTTTACCACTAAGGTTTAGGACTTACCATAAATAGCAACATCTATAAACATCATAGAGACAAATACACTAAAATCAGATAGAAAAGTATATTCTTGCAATTGGAATCTTTTCCCCTTTTTGAGCAAGGCTACTCTTGAGTTAGCATTTGCCGAATTATCAAGTATGGATTAAGCTCTTTAATCTCTCTCACTTTCTTATCGATCTTGACTTTAAAATTGTAGCAAACCCCTTTATTTGAATTGGTTAATGAGTTGCATCTAAATTTAGAGCAACATTTAGTGTTCGTGGGTTATATTGAACCCTATTTCAAGCTCAAACTCTTGATTATGTTTGTGTCTTGGTGTATGATATCCATTCAAATTCACTGTCAAAACTAACCATCTCACTTCTTAATCCGCTGCTGTTTCTTCAATCATTATCACAAATCGCTTAACAAAAAAGGACTGGATGTGAATTCCTCTTTTGTCTTTCCATCTTCTCTTCCTATTTTTATTGCGAACTATGTTTTGTGTGATTATGGCATTAACCGAAATGTTTGCTCTTTTGAAGGGGAATCTTAAGACCTTCGAGCCTCCTAAATAGTTTTGTTTGAACTCTTTTTAATAGAATTATATTTTATTACTAAAAGAAAAAACATCTTTATTACAAAAAAAAATATTGCTAGAGCTAATATTTCTATCATTCATTACGAAATTAAATATAATAAATGTCATCACATTAAATTAGAACTTTTATGCGCAAAATAACCTTATTAGAATTTTGATATAATAGATACACATTGAATTAACAAAATAAAGGCTATAACAACAATACAATTCTTTATGACATGAAATAAAACATACACAATAATTGTGGGATTGTTCTAGCTAGCTGATAACATGTAACAAGTGTACCAATCAACCTAAGAGACGTTTTGAATTGATGACACATAACAAATGTCGTTACAAAGAAGCACGGAAGGAAGAATGAGCAAACTATGTTGAATGCACATATATGACAATAGATTGAACTTAGTGCTCTTATTTGATCTTCTCTAAAGCGATTTTAGTAGAACTCTTATGTTTGTCTCAAGTTTGCTAATGTTTTTTAATGAGCCAAATAAGGAGAGAAACCTCCTATTTATAGAATTCAATGATTAATCTTATCTGTCGAATAGTTTTAACATAGACAGTTGAGATTAAGCTCCATTATTAAAGTTTATACTCTCCTTTAATCTTATGGGTTTAGATATAGGCTCAAGAATACTTAAGACTTATGGCAACTAAAGAAAGCCCATTATCATTCTGATCAAAGCTAATGACTAACCTCTTTAAGGCCTAATAAGATCAAATAAAACCCAAAAGTCTAAACAGGCTTAGAAGAACCATTTTCGAGTCAACTTTTCACCTGCAAAATAACCGAACAAGGCCAAAAGTAAAAAATCTAATCAAGCAATCTCCGTTCTAAATCTATCAAGTTAGATCTCTCTAAAACATTTCTAGATTGGTCGATTTCCTAAACTCTGTCACCAATCTAAAATACTGTCCCATAAATTGAGTTAAAGGATCAATTATCGAAATGACTCTCTATAATTATATTATTTACTACTGACTTATGTTAATACTTATAAGGAGGCAATTCCTATACAAATAGACCATATTCTTTACTGAATTTCATCATAAAAGAAACTATTATTGGTGGTATATACGGAATTTTTGTATGAGAGCACTTTTACTTAAAATTTTACAATTATGTATATAAAATTAACAAGATGAGATACCTTAGTTGTAACGTGCCTAAGTTATAATATAGAAGTGGACAGTAAAAATTAAAATATTATCAAATTACTTGCTAAATACATATTCATATACAACACAATCTAGTAAAAGAAAAAAATCATTTACATATATGAAATAGAACACTATAATATTGTAATAAAGAATACATATATAGTACTGCATAACTATTAGATGAGAGTATCCGCAGTTAATTACTAAAAGAGGCTTTATCCATTTCCATTACGAGAGATTACCACTGTATCAAAAAATATTATCACTAGTTAGTATTATAAGACATAGTACAACAATGGATTAATAATACATGAAACAAAGTAAAATTGTTTGATGGTTAGAAAACATTTTCACATATAATTCAAAATTAATAGAGTAAAAAAAAAAACATGTAATAATGTGGGAACATGTCTCCTCATTAAATAATAAAATAGGGTTACAATACCGATATATTGATCTCATTTGATTATTCGAGAAATATTTAATAATAAAACGATATATCTTATAACAAATGTAACATTGTACGTATTATACAAAGGTATAGACAAACAGAATAAATTAAACAACAATGAATTGACTCCAAAATATTAATGGTATAATTATACAACTCAAAATAATATGACAGTATATGAGAACACTACATATATATGTCACATCAAAACAATATTGATAATAAGAATCATATACACAATACCATGCATGTGAAATGGAATGAATTAACAAATAAAAAATAAATAAATATTAAGTGCCAAAAGTTTCCAGTTTTATTAAGAAAATCCTAATTTGATTTGAAAACCCTAAATTAGCTTGAATACCAATTTAATTTTCGGAAAGAAAATTTTTATTCAAAGTACCAAAAGCTTTGATTTAATTTGAAAACCAAAATTTGGTAAGGAGCCTATATGTACTTGTAACTCTTATTACTATTTTTTTTTTTTTTTTAACTTGAAACCTTGATCATTATCTATAGAAATAAAGGCAAACACAATTGACGCGCTACTACCTATTATTTAATTTTAACATTTATTAGTTATTTTTGAAATAATTAAAATAAGATAAGTAAAAATAACAAAATAATTCGGGAGGAAGAAAATGGAACTGTTCGCATGAACAGTATCAACCATCAGAGAGCAGGGTGGCGAGCGGTGTTGCAGAGATCGTCGCCGACAGAGACCGTGCCGGCCGACCTGGAAAGGTGGTGCTCATCCTAGGAGTGATGATGTTTCAACAGCAGGTGTCCATTCGTGGTGGTTTTCGTGGAGAACAGTAGCTGTCGCGGGATTCCTGCTTTTTGATCCAAGGATCAAAGGCAAATTTGAATTGTTTTTTCAATGTCTCTTTGAGGGTTTTTGTCGATTAATGATTGTAACATCGATTAAAGGCCGCAAATCTGTTCAAGTTTGATTGATGAATTGGGGGATCCTAGAGAGAGAAAGCTAGGTTTCGGGTTTGAACAGTAGAGAGAGAAACTTCCAATTACTCCGATTTTGAGGTTTTTTTTTTTTTTAATCTCCCTTTGTCATTATTTTCATTCTCCATGACTTTCTATTTATATTTTCAGATTTGATTGCGTTTTGGATTACAAAAAGCCATCAAAGATTCGACTTTTATTTCGCATGTCGTTTGAGTTATACTTGCTGCTTCAAATCCGATTTTTACTGCAGTTGGATGAATCAAGACATGAATCGAACCTTCTAATGCGGTACGTGATCTTCCATCTTCCATTCCGATGCCTCAACAAGCTGAAATGGATCAAAATCATGGCACTTTGTTGTTTGTTGCAAGAGTTTTCTACTTCTATAGCGCAAATATCAAGAAAAAATTACGAAAATAGCGTATAACGAGAGAATAAGACGAAAATGGTAAGAAGGCGCACGCACGCGTCTTCACTATTTAGGGATCTATTACACTGAAGGTGAAGGCGTGTTCAATGAGGTAATTCAAGAGCGTGCCTTCTCTACGAGTATGGAAGGCGCAATTTAGGAGCATGCCTTCTCCATTAACGTCTATAGCTCCATCTTGAAGCACGCTTTTTTTGACTTAATGTTTCTACACGACCTATTGCAGCTATTGCTTATAAAATCCCTTTATAACTAATCATATGGGGGATTTTGGTTTATTATTAGGAATTTTAGGTTTTTATTGGATAACTGATAGTTTTGAATTTCGGCATTTGATCGAGTCTTCAATATAACAATAGTAACAACTCTAATCGACTCTTGAGTACACTTTTAGTATTACTACCACATACCTTCAATTCATACTTTACACTCTCCTTAACTAGTTGCTTTCAATATCGCAAGCTAATTACCTATTCTGCTCCTAAGTTCAATTCACAAATTCAAGCATGTGCATTCTCAGTTTGCAACTAACATTTTATTTATTTTTGACAATGCCGATGCTTTTATTTTTTTTTTCCCATTTAGTGTATTACCTACGAAAAATACTACTATAGAGGGTCAGTTTAAATAATTCACTAAATAACCAAATGAACCTGTTAAAAACAAGTATAGTATATAGAAAGTATATATATAGTAAACAATCAGTAGAAGATAAATAGCAATATAATATGAAATATCATCTATAAAAACCATTTACATAGTGAGTAATAAATGTCAAGAATACATAATAATCAAACTAGGTAATAGAAGTATAGTTATTTACAGTTGCTTCTTTCTAAATCTAGTTAATTGTTTTTCGAAACGAGCTAATATTGTAGTCAGTGAGTTTCTTTCTAAATCTAGTTAATTGTTTTTCAAAACAAGCTAATATTGTAGTCAACGAGTCGATGATCGCTTCGATAGTTGAGGCTCTGATGGCTGAGGAGGGGTATTAGTGAAATCTATTTAAGGAACTAGAGTAGGCGGTAATGGTAGTAGCTAGGTGACAGCCTCGCCTATGTATAATGTCTAAGGCTAATCTATGCGACGTTTACGAGGAACTGGCGGTGTCTATTACGAATACATCCATCCATCTACTAACCTTATCCGACGTAGAGTATTCACCTACAATGAAACAGTTAATGTTATGTTCATGCAGTTTGCCTTGCGAAAAACCATAAGATAAATGGAAGGAAGGCTTACCAAGTGTCCTATCACCGCCCTATGATGAGTGATGTATCGGCATGTATGCTCCCTATATCAGTCATAGTAAGATGGATCGGCATCCCTCAGTCCTTGACTATCAACAACCCATATCTAGTGATCTACCTAAGTCGATATGTATCCTTGATGCACGACCAACCAACCAATCTATGTCTGTCCTACCTCTAAGGTCGATATGGTGTAGCTCCTCACTCATATAAACATCGACCGGTATCATTTAAAAGCCTCTAAATTGTCATATAACTTGGTCGGGGAAATAAAACTCAATAATGTGGAAGCATATCAATGGCACCCTAACCCTTTAGATAGCTCGATCACCATTGCAAAACGGAGGTAAGAGATCAAGAAGGTCATCCAGATATGGCTCTTACATGACCTATAATGCATTTGAAGTAAAGTGCATTAATAATCCATATATTTTTTATGCAGATCAACAACAAAATCAAAATTGAAGAAGTACACACTTGTCGACTCGTCTGCAAATTAAAGGTGGTCCGGTACACATCCATAATATGCATAGCATAGTGTATAGCATCTTATAATATAGCCTACCTAACAGCTCATGGTAACCCCTCCTATATAGTAAAGCCGAACTTGGTCCGTAATGCAACGTGGGGGAAATGATCCCATGCTTATATCTGCAGCAGTATGGCAACACCTCCAATCTCCTATGCTCCTGATCGTATAGCCCCACATAACTAACGATATAACCAAGCCAAACAAGCTGATCCCCAATTAAACGTTATAGCGTGTAGGAAATACTCTAACATAGGTAAGAACATCATGTAGACAAGAGATGAAGATTTATCAGCAAATAAAAAACCACCTAATTACTGCAAGATGTATGCATAGGTGTGCCAACAAACGGTCTCCTTATCCGCATGTATAAGAAGTACGCTAAATCTATCTCGTAACCAAGCTAAACTAACATACTCTCCTCTACTAATGCTATCAGTGAAGTAGTCTCCTAACAATCCCCTAGCTATATGGGGCCAGACTAACTGCGTAGACCCAGTCACTACAGCCTCATCCATATGAAGACCAAACAGTACCTCTATGTCCTAAAGCAGGATCGTTATGTCCCCCATGAGCCATATGGAAAGTGTAGGTCTTAAGTCTTTACCTTACAACTAACGTTGTAATGAGGTAATGATCAATCTGGATGAATGGTAGCCATGTGACTGCAAGGAAACCTGTGTCGATAAGGTAGGTGATGAAGCAATCATTTAACAATATCTGTGACATGCCCTTTCGCAGGCTCGTCTCTACTCAATGAACCGTAATGTGCTCACCTCCTTGAAATATTAGATTTCTTTTCATCACAACTATAGAAATTATTAAATTGAACAATTTCACAGATGAATTAACGTCAAGCCATACTCGAAAATCCCATACGTCCTAGATCGATGTCATCTCTATCCATGTAGTATCGACTGGTCACTCGGTCCTAGATCCATCTAACATACAAATTAATACAAATATGTTGTGTCATTAACTTATGGAAGCATAACATGATAAGATATATAATATAATGTGAGAAAACAATACAAATATGTCTGTCTATACCATTTCTATCAAGTTGAGGACACCTTCTCCTATTGTGTCATTCAATTCTACACACGCTACACTTGCTCTTATCGATGGGCTCTCTCAAGTCAATCTCCATAAGGTATCTCTTCTTCCTTAGTATACCCAAACCACGTTTCAGATTTTCATTAGGTATGAGAAATGGGTAATCGAAACGAGGCTAGTTCAACTCATCACCCGTTGGCATGAAATGTCTACCGTAGACATCTAACTGATGAGACCACATATACCATACCCTAATGTATCGAGCAGTAGTAACTCGAATAGAATTAAGTGCCCTGATCACATGTGAGCATGGGATTCTATAGATTTATCATTTCCTACATGAACATGTCATTCTATTTGTGTCTACAATATGTGTTTAACCGCCTCGTTTCATCACTCCCTTTGGTTCGCACCTCTAACCTATCTTCACCTCCAATATCCCATTTTCACAACTATATGCCTTAATGGAATGAGCTAAAGCTCGCTTGGCCCACGTTTTAAGATTCCTCACAGCATACTTCTTATTCACTTGACCCGCGTCCATTTCCTTCCTTGCTTGCTCAACTCTTTTTTCCCAATAATTGACATAATCGTAGAAAATTTTCTTAACAAGTGAAGTCAGGGGCAATCCTCTATAACCTTTTAAAACAGCATTATAACTCTCAACGATGTCAGATGTCATATATCCAAATCGATAAAAACCGTCATAACACAACGTCTATTTGCGTTTGTCAAATGGTGAGAACCATAATGGTGCTTCCTCCTTTACTTACAATGTTTGCTCTATTAAATACTTAAATTTCCTAGGTTGTGCTTACATAGCAGCAGAAGTAGCTAGCTTTCTTGCATAATTGTTATGCGCCT
The DNA here is from genome assembly GCA_024138005.1 of Lumnitzera racemosa. NCBI lineage: Eukaryota > Viridiplantae > Streptophyta > Magnoliopsida > Myrtales > Combretaceae > Lumnitzera > Lumnitzera racemosa. The sequence continues at coordinate 37,168,621 of JAMXBC010000012.1, read as the reverse complement.
TATTGAAATTGCTGGCGACATGTTGTATACACCATCTCCACATTGCAATTAGTTCTTTCCAATCAACTTCTTCTTTGTTGAGTGCATTCTTGATACCAGAGTACTTGTCCATAATTAGGCAAATTGTCTCCTCCTGACCACTAATAACAAATTGTTTCAATCTTTTCAGAAACCAACCCTATGTCTCAACAGACTCCTTATCAACAAGCACAAACTCCAATGGGACAATACAATTATTTCCATCCATAGAATAGAAATTAACGGTACATGACTGTACTTCCCATACAGAAATGTTCCATCAATGTAAACTACTGGTCAACAATACTTGAATGCGTATATGCATGGCCTAAGGGTTCAGAAGACCTACTTCATTATCGAAGCATCAAGCTTAGGGGATCCCCTCCATCCCTAAATCACCTTCGTTCCAGGATTTGAAATCTTGATTACATTCAATAAAATAGGAAGCTTGTTGTATGCTTCGTCCTAATTACCATATACCATCTCCATAGCCTTTCTTTTAGCATCCCAAACTCTCTTTCTCGTCATATTATATCCAAACATGTTTAAAATATTTGTCTATAAGTCTGGAATCTTTATATCAGGATTCTCTTTAACATTGTTAATGAAGTAATTGTCCATCGATCTACTGTCGATCTATCTGTAGTCTTGTAAACACATCGGGGTTGACACATATGTGTAGACTTCAAGAATTGTTATAACGAATAGCCTCATTAAACTTTTATATGATGCCCGTAGCCTCCACTTGCATCCACTGTCCTTCTCTCTATAATAAATGGCCTATAGGTGTGGTTTTGATTCATCAATGTAGTAATCACAATGGTGATTGATATGATATCTTTTGACGGTGTCAATAAGCTCATCCTTCGTGCTAAAGTATTGTTCGACAAATAAATCTATGCCATTAACCTGGTTACTACTCTCTGCCTCCATGTCCTCTTCGAATTCCACATAACCACTATTACCACCAATGTTCATATATAGAATTAAATCTCTAAACTATAATGTCGACATCCCAATCTGATTATATTTGGGGGCCATCACAATCCCTTGGTTAGCAGTAAACTAAGGTACGGATGGAATGCTGCTCGATATATATTTTGACATAATCGCATAATCTACAGTGTTTTCAACTTCTACAATTTCTTCATCTACTTCATATTCAATCCCCACATGCTCTTCGTCAACCTCTGTTCCAAGTCCCATTGGAATCAACTCTTCATCGGGGTTATAGCCCGGATCATCTTGTAAAATTGACCTTATTTCTTAATTAATTGCCTCTTCATTCACACCACCATCACTAAACGGTCTTCTACCGAATAAGTTTCCAATCCGCCATACATAGGATAGTCTTCCTCGATTTGTTGCACATGAGGTTGAGGATTACTGAAAGACCTAACCCGTAAAGTTTTGTTAACAATACTCCTGTTGGGTTGACCGGAAGCCCTAACATATATCTCCCGTATCCGATTTTCTTCGAACACATCAGCCATTTCTATGAAGTTTTCTACATCATCATCATCCGTAATGGCTATCAAAATATACGAAACACCTCCTTCATAATAAGAAGGGTATCGATGAACAAGCTTAACCCTATAAAGATCAACTTTGGTACTCACATAGATCCGCTGCAGGAAATGACTGAAGTTAGAATCCTTCCTCATCTTCAACTTTTTCACCGGATCCCTATCATATTGTGGACCATTACTTCCATTGACTATGTTCCTACCCACATACACAATTATCTTCACATAATCAACCATTGATAACCTGTTGATCCATGAATTACAAAATCAGTTAAGCCCATACAATTTTACACAATTTCACATTCTTGGTAGGAAGTCTTATTGCACCCACACGATTTCATTTTTCGGTGGAGCGTCTCATCACATTCTATAAAAAGTTTATTTCTCAATTCACCCACACAATTTCACTATTTGGTGAGGCGTCTTATCACATAATATAAATGAAACCATGCCTACACAATTTCACATTCTCGATGGGGCGTCTCATCACATCTACACAATTTCACTAATCGGTGAAGTGTCAGATTGCACCCACACAATTTCACTCTTCTTAGTAAAGCATCTTATTACATACTGTAAATGCAACCACACCGACACAATTTCACTACTTGATGAGGCGTCACATCGCACCCATACAATTTCACTTTTCGATGGGGCGTCTTATCACACAATATAAATGCAACCGCACCCACACAATTTCATATTCTCGTTAGGGCGTCTCATTACATCTACACAATTTCACCACTTGATGGGGCATCATACCGCCCCCACACAATTTCACTCTTCTTAGTGGAGCATTTTATCACATACTATAAATGCAACCACACCCACACAATTTCACTACTCGGTGGGTTGTCACATCGCACCTACACAGTACTCCTCTTCAATGAGGCATCTTGTCATATACTATAAATGCAACTGCACTCGCACAATTTCACTTCTGAATGAGGCATCTCATCACATACCATGGTTGTAAATGCATATGTGCCTTAGTAATACACAAGTGAAATGACCTACAATCTACGAATCGCATACATATTTTTTTACATAACCACTACAACTTATATAACTATATATTACCAAATTAATAATGTACAAAATGCAACATGCATATTAAGAAAAAATAAACACTAAAAAAGTTATCATCTAACCATAGTTCATATAGACAATATAAATATTACTGTATTAACAATGTAATTAGTATTTTAAAAAATTATTGCGGAATAAATGATAACCGAGAGTTACTTACAAATGGGTTGAGGAATATAGAGTCACGTTGTAGCTTGGAGAGAGAAAATAAGGTCACTCTGTCACTCGAGGAGAGAAAACCAGAGGTTTTAAAAGATTTTTATAACTAAAGGAAGTGAGAATCAATAGAGAATACGGAATTTGAGGTATATATAGGTGTGTTGAAGGTGCATGAAGTAAGTGTGCCTTCAAGATAACTATGAAGGTGCACTTCAGTCATGCGCCTTCCTTACTAAAGAAGGTGCACGTCTAGTTTGCACCTTCTATAAAAGGAAGGGGCGTCTCATCCATACGCCTTTTGTATAAACATTAAAGGCGCGCTCTTCAGTATAAACGTTTCATTTGTACATGCCTTCACTACACGATCTTCGTAACATTTACTATGAACACCCTATTTTCACAATTTTTTTCAATATTTGCACTATAGAAATACAAAACTCTTCATTGCAGCACAAAAGGGACAACCTGCCAAGTCTAACTTCTTTTTTTTTAATCCGAAAATTAATAAAAGTAAACATAAAACTAAATAACTTAAAATAAAAATTAAAAAACACAGTTGTTGCTTGAAGAAAGAATTGAACTTTTGACATTTAATATAAAACCTAACATCTAATCCATTAAATCAACTAAGCCATTCTCATTTTATTTTACAACTAAACAATAAATGAACTTAAGAAAGCTATATTTGCCAAATTAACTTACAATTAGCTCTAGGCTAACAATTAATCTAAACTCATTAATTTTCAAAGTTGAGTCTAACATGTATATTTAAGAAATTAAAATTTTGAGTCGAATCAATTTGATAGAAACACAAGTTTAAACCCAATCAATTCAATATTGCATATTTTGGCTAATTTAAGTTCATATGAGTCCTCATATAGACCTACTTTTCATTTAAATCATCATCTTTGATGTATTTTAAACTGAATTATTCAAGTTAATGAAAACATTTATTATTTTATAAAATGAACTCCTTTCCTAACTAGAAACTCGATTTTATCAAATCGAGAAACATATGAGGCTCAAAATAGCTATTTTGGCCCAACAAAGTTATAACTTTATTTTATTTTTGAATTTGCTCATTTTTAATGATTTTCCATGATTTTTGCAACTTTTAGGGTTTTTCTTTTTTTTTTTAAATTTTCGTGCTTTTTCCAAAATTTATATTTCCTTTTTTTTTTAATTTTTTGTACTTCATTTGTCTTTTCACTTATTCCAATTTTTTGGTTTTTTGTAATATTTTAACTTTTTTGTAGTTTTCTCATTCTCCAATTTATTTTTTTTTTACTTTTTTTAAATGAGGTATCAATAGTACATCCTAGTAAAAACTTTCCCTCTTAAATCTATCACTTTCCATTTTCCTTCCATTTCCAAATAAATGGAATGTTTATTAAAATTCACATTTTCCTTTTCTTCTCAATTCTTTCCCTCGCTCCAACATAACGTTAGTACCTAGAAGTTTTGGCAATGGAAAATGTGTTGTGCTTAATGCTTCGTTTAGGCTTATATGTTTAGGATCCTAGGGAGGAATAAAGGGGAAATATACATATACACACATCAGATACGGGACATTATTTAGTCATGCTTGTATTGGTATCAATAACTGAGTAAAGCCCTTGGTATTAGGAGGGAAGCCTGTTTCGGCCACGATAAAAATTGCTAATTAATGGTTATTATAAGGAATAGGTTGTATCACAATTTCATTAACGGGATTTCCGGGGGTACAGGAAGAGTTGGAGTAAGGGTGATACAGCCAATTTCAAATGTTCCACATATATGTTTTCGTGTATACTATTAGTCATTGAAACAATCATCATTGATCTCCGTTCTTACAACAGAAAAGATGCTTACAAGTATTTATATCAAGCTCTTATTTTAATTCCTTTCTCCATTATGGTGAACATTTCATATTGACATCAAAGATATCTAAACAAATTTGCAACCACCCATACATGCCAGAGCAAAATAGAATATCAGAAACAAAGATAGTATGGTGGTGAAATAACAAGAGACTTGTTGAAGTGCACACATTTTCATAGTTCATTTTCTGTAGAGATTAACAAACAAATGCAACTGCACTATATATCCTCAACATCTCATCCATAAAAATTTTGTCACGTATAGAACATCATATGAAGCTTAGAAAAATAAGGAGCCTAATGTAATCAATATGAAACCTTTTGGTTCACATAGTCATATCCTTTCATAAGAATATTTCCCAACAAAATTTTATTCTCATGAAACAAAAATAAAATTTACTATAAATGATACTTGCATAGAATTAAGAGAAAACATACAGGATTTTCTTTCTTTCTTTTTTTTTTTTTTTGTGTGTGTGTTCTTCAAAAGGTTTTGTCTATATTATTTGTAATCACATACTATTACATATAAATAATATTTAAATTGTATTTTTTTGTTTTTCTTTTTACTTTACATGATAACACATGATTAGATGAAATATATAAATAGATGTATTTGAGATAGAGAAACTTTATTTGTAATAATTGAATGTGGAATTTGAGTTAGTTGTAAAGTTTAATCATGTAAATACTAATTATTATAACTAGTAAACGCATCTAAAATAAGTAGAGAAGAGAGATGAGTTGTTTTTGTTAATAGAATCTACTAGAGACAAAACATCAAACTCAGCTTTTATAGTAGTTTGGTCTCGGACGAATTAGAGTGATCAGACTTCGTATGGGTGAAAAAAGAAAATAACAAAAATACAATAGTTACAATTATTCTTTTCTTAGTTCTTATATAACGTTAAGTCCTTTGTACTAGCGTAATAAATTTAGCAGTTTTACAACCAACAATGTTCTTTTAAATTCTAAAATTTATGTGATCGACTGGTAATTGATTATAATATCATAATTGTGAGACCAAAACTGAATAAAATCCAGAGAAGTACAATTTTATTCACTACTATCTGTAAAACCTGGTTTCTTCCAATTAATAATAATAACGTTATTTAAAATAAAGAAACCAAGGGCAAAACGGTCTAAATAAAAAAGCCACAGAACCCTATTTAATTAAAAACACAAAAAAAAGGCTGCTCTCACGCTCTCTGCCCTTATCTCATGTGTGTGGCTCTCTAAAACAGCTTTCCCGTGCCAATTTTTGATCAAGAATGTAAAGCAAATCCCCGATTTTGAAGGAAATGGACAAGTATTTCTCGATAGGTTTCTCTAGTGTGAATCTAAGAAAATTCATTTTCATATAGGGCTTAGTGGAAAACGAATTGAAGATTGTGTTTTGTGGTCTAAAACGTCATTAATCTAAGTATAGTGTGTGGATCTAAGTCCCAAAGGCCAGTCATAAATCCTTGTTTGTTTAAAGTTTTTAAGTATATTGAGTAGAGATGTTGTTATTATTTGATTTGTGTTGGAGTGTAGATGATTCATTGATCTTGGAGAGTGTTTTGAAGGGATGTAAAATGAGTTTTGGGCATAAGAAAATTTTCAAAAGTGATAGATTTCAATTGGGTACCGAGTGGGTGTTGAAAGGAATGACCACATATTGCAACCTATAGACTGCTATAGGGCATCTAAACACCTCCCCATATAGCGTTTAGACACTAGGGGGTTTTCCTCCCAAAATGCTAGCATTTGGATGCTATACCTTGTAGCATCTAGACGCCATGTGCTTAAATGATCATAGATTGTTTCTCTTTTAATTTTTTTTTTTTGAAGTTTTCAGGCTTTGTTTTTTGTTCATAAACCCTTTAAACATATTTTCCAACATGTTTCAACAATCAAGACAACTCTTAAAGAAACTTTTCTTCATATTGATCCCTTTTACCTTTAGTGACTTAAGTTGAGGGTAAAGGGGATTAAGATATTAGGAGTACGAGATGATGTTATTAGCAAGTTTGCAACTAAGTTGAGTTATTTATCATGTTGACAAGTTATGAAAAGATTATTTCTAAATCTAAACTGTCCTTAGAGTCAAGTATGGGATACTATATGTTGCTTGTTCTTACTAGGACAGCGAGACATAACCGAACCAAGTAACGATTTGGCCATTAAATGAAGTGTGGTGCTTGTGCTTGTGCTTGGCTAGGCCTAAGGGATCGAGAAGACCAGTGATCATAGGGTAGTACCCTAATTATTTATGCATAATGGTGCTCCGAGAGGTGTCTCGCATAGAAATGATCTTGGTAGATTTAGATGAATTCTTAGTTTTTAGGGTCTTGGGGAGGACCTGACATCGATATTGATGTAGTATATATTTTTTTTGTTGAAGTCATGAGTTATTCCAAGTTTTGAGATGTTAGAATTGTGTTAGTTGTTGCACTAAATAAAAGATAATAATCTGTTGTTATTACATTTAGTCACTTAAACTACATGTAAGTGTATGTCTTTGCTTGTCTACGTACATGTGTATATGTATGTGTATCCTATACTAAAAATTACTTACACTTCGAAGACTTTTTGCTTTTTTAATTTTAAGAGTAGGGTATAAGGACTATAAGGATTATGGCTATCAATTTAGGGACTCTACTGGAGATTATGATTATTATTAATTATTATGACGATGGCAATGAAGTAGTTTGAATCTTGTAGAACTAGAGACTAAGTTTTGTTTATTATTTTTTGTTGTTTTGTTTGTCTTTTGAGAAAGTCATTTGTGACTCTGTTTAGATAAGTTCAATAAGACTACTAACGTTGATTTTTTTTTTTTTAGAGTTAAGAGATTCTAGAGGTTATTTGTTCTTTATGATTTCTGAATAAAGTGTTGACAGACTTGTAGTGATTAGTGATCCGTAATATCTATAGATTTACGACTTCCAACATTTTTAGAAGATACTCAATACTAATAAATGTGGAAGTAAATTTTAGGGATAAATTTCAATCAAATGGTGAATGGAGATTATTGAAATGTAGAGATACTAGTAAAATTGTAGGATTCAAGTTGCCTGACATGTTATTTGAAGTCTTGGGAAACATGCTGAGTTGTAGCACTCCTGGTTCTAAAGCATTACGACTTTAGTAGTATTAAAGCAATAGGTTTAAATCTTAAAATACTAAGTATTGACTCTTTAGAATAATAAGAAAGGATTGGGTAGAACGATAGAATAAGACTTATAGTAATTTTGTAGGTGATTGTGGAATAACAATAGTGGTGAAGCTAGTCTTGCTTATCTATTGTATTCTATGGGTTATGTATATAAGATAAGTGATAGATTTCCTCTTTTCTTGCAAGTTGGTTATTATAACTTGATTTCTAATGTCTTTTGTGTTTCTCCTTCCTTTTAGAATGCGTAGACGAAGAATTGCCTCCAATACCTCTTTTTACCCATAAGGTGATAAGGCTAACTATCCTAATCTTATTCCTTTACCAATTGCTCCATCTCAAGACCAACCTACCTGTGAGATGCCCATATCCAATCAAGGATAGCCTCAACAGAATCAAGGTTTGTTTGTACCAAATCAAGCTTAGGCTCAACAAAATTAAGGTTAAGGACTAGGACAAAATTAGAATCAAGGGCAACCTCAGGCACCTTGGTTTATATAAGGAGTACCTCAACTTAACCAAGGGCAAACCTAAGATAATGTGATCGCTGCCAATGTGCTAAACGCCATAAATGATATGATAAGGGTGATGGTGTAGCAACAACAACAAATTCAGAGAGACACGCAAATAATTTAAGCTAATGTAGAGATCTAGATGCAAGAAAGCCAAGCTACAATGGAAGGTGGAGTTGGTGGGTGTATAGGTGGAAGTACTTTCAACAGGTTTGTTGAGATCACTAAAGAATTTAACCTTAAACCAAATGATTCAGTAGGAGCTAAGAAATGGATCGTAGATGTTAAGAAATCATTTACCATGGCCGAAGCGCCAAAGAATAAGGAGGTAACTTGATAACATGTAATTAGTATACATATTTTAGAGTGATTTTTTGAGATTTTGTATATTAATTCGACTAATTCAATAGTACTTCAAAGTTTAATTTTCATTTTCAAGGATTTTAGAGGTGTCTAATGAATTTTTGAAGACTTTTATCAAGTTTCAAAGCTTAATTGAAGAAAAGCATTGATTAAGGATTTAAAGCAAAAGAATTTTAAGCAACAATAAAGTCTTAGTGAAAACCACAGTTGTGATCTATGGCCATGTACCCCTCGTAATTAATTTCCATCAAATTGTAAAGATTTCAAACTAAAGGCAAGATCACGCCCCGTCTCCACACACATAAACCTCAAGCGTAGACATTCTATAATTTGGGAATGTTCTATTTCTATCAAGTTTTTTTTTTATAAATTTAGGTCCAACTCTTATAAATAGGTGTCTAGGCATAGGTTTACATAGAGGGCTCCTTTAGAGAAGAGTTAGTGGGGTAAAATTATAGGGGTTTCTTTAGTTTTCTTAGTTCTTTTCTAGTTATTACGTTTTTATTTTATATTTTCTTAGTAAATCATTATTGAACCTTATGCTCTACTATGACTTTTATTATTTCTATTAATATAGATATTTAATCTATGATATTTGTGTATTATGATCAATTGTACCATTTTATTTAATTCTTTTTTAATTTTACTGGTGATTGAATTATTACTTGAGTCTATTATAGAGTTTGTAAGTTCCTATAACATGATGTACTAGTATAATTAGACAAAACTAGCTAACTAAAACATTTAGTAGTTCGGTTTTTTTGGATTAAGGCAACCTAATAGTGGGATTCAAGAGTTTCATGCAATTTTATGATACTTTATTATAGAAGTGATTTAGGTAAAGTGACTCGAAGATAGGAATTAATTAAAGGCGAGAGTTGAATTAGTTCATAAAAGGAATCCTTACGGTTCAATACATAATTAGATTTTACTCTCATATATGGTTCCTCATAGGATTAACACTTAGACTCAAATCTAAATCTATACTATAACTTAACTAGGTGCACTTGCCTATGCTACCGTGCACTTGCCTATGCTACCATGGAGGGTATTGTAGCATACAGGTGGAGGGTACTCCTCGTATCAGTACTGCTGTAGCAGGTCCTATTACTTGGGATAGATTCAAGGAACTTTCTTTGCCAAGTTCTTTCCAGATAAAGAACAAATGGAGCTTGCTTACTAGACCCTACAATAAGGTGATAAGACAGTGGTAGAATATAAGGTAGAGCTAAACCATTTAGCTCATTCCTTCCAGAAGCTAAAAAGATTGATGAAAGATCTTACGCTAGAAGGTTTATATTTGGATTGGAGCTTAAGTTACAAGATAGGATGTCAGGGTTTAAGATCGCCACCTATTTTAAGATGGTTAAAATGGCCAGAATCTAGAGCAAGGAATGAAAAGAAGGGATGAGTTACCAACATGCAAAGGGAAGACAATTCTGGGTAAGAGATCTATGTTGTGCTATGTGATACCTGATAGATTCAAGAGGTTGGCACAAGGAATTATAATTAGAGAAGGAAGAGATAAACTTGGGGTGTTGCAATCCAGGCCAACTACAATGCCTATTAGATTGTTCGCACTAGTGTTAATCTAATATACCCGTTATTTTGGGCTACTTAGTATTGGTGATTGTAAGTAGACATCAAACACATGCTTCCTTATAGCAAGAGAAGCCATGTCGGTAAGGATTGTAAGGAGCCTGCTTTGTTTCACTAAGGGCTTTGTTTCAAGTGTAAGCAGTGAAGACATTGAGCAACTGATTATAAGGAAGTAGAGATGCAAACACCTCAAAGCGCCCAACCACCTAAACCTTAGGCTACCACATGTACAATCTAACCCCAATAGCCAAGACCCTACCAAAGAGCTCTAGCTAGGGCCTTTACCCTATAACCTTAGGATGTCCCAAACATGGACACTATGGTATGTATGCTCATAATCCTTAACCCTTATATACATGTTCCATTTGATACTGGTGCTTCTTGTTCTTGTGTTGTTGAATCCTTCACATTTGTGTATAGCATGAGTATTGTATTGTTAGATGTACCTTTGTTTGTCAATACACCCTTAGGAAGTGGTACAACTTTGAGTAAAGCATATCAAGATGTTGGAAATTGTAGTAAAGGGGAGAATATTTGATGTGTCTTCGGAGTTGGACACATAGAGAAGCACTATAACAAAGCAAACCAAAAATAAATAGGGAAAAGGTTAGCAAAGTCTAGACAACTACCGAATAGATATGACGCACCACTCAATCTTACTCAACCTACAATCCGCTAGATATAATATACCGGTCTGAACTAAAGGGTCCATCGCTACTATTCCTTACTAAAGGGAATAAATAAGAGTTAAATGATAATGAAAACACTAAGATCGCTCAATGTAAATAATTCTGTATTGATTAGTTAATTGTCTACATACAAGAAAGTAGGGGTTTATATACTCATCCACTAAGGTTACTTCACATGTATGAAAAGACAAGGGTAGTCTACAATTAGGTTACATGAAACATACTAAAAGGGGTAAAAGAGACCATAAATATTTAGTATAGAAAAGAAAAACAATTCTGGAAGGTTGTGTTCAAAAGACATGTTTCGCTTAGTGGTTTGACATTAAGAATACGATATAAGGTACGTAGAAGTAGAAAAGCGTTACATTCAAGGGCCGACTTAATCTTGATCATGTTGGGAGCCAATCGGTCTGGTAAGGAAGTAAGCTAAATTAGAGTTAGACGCCTATGGTTAGTTAGTGATAAACTGCCAACCATCGATCCCATTACTCACGTACAGCTCTAAGGCCTCCAATCCCTCTCCCAAAGAATCCTCTATCGGCAGCTTGCTAATGATGAAAAACTTTACATCGAAGGAAGGTAGCTGAACTCCTTGAGCTCCCTACATTGTCATACATTGATCTATACACTTAGTTGTAATGATACCAACAATTCCCTTACCCAAGACCCTATACCAAGTAATCCAACCAACTGTTACTGAGAGGTTCTTGTCAAGTGACAAGAGACTTACTTACCAACTGAGTAGTTTTCTCTTGACTTGTTACCATTTCTCTCATCTCGGCTTCTTTATTGTCGCCACATCTTGGTCCCCCCTCACTTGTTGTGTTTAGAGAATCTTCATATGAGACCGATGTTGCATCACCACCTGTCCACCTTGTCTGACATTGTACTAGTTTTCCATTTGTATCTTTTGTCCTTTTTACCCTTTTCATATGTACTAGGAATCCTCTTTTTATATATACTTTCTCGTAATTTCTTTATTTGTAATGTTGCCTTAGGAACTTACTATAAATAGTCTCTTTCTCTTGTAAGCTGCAAATAACTTGACAAATAAACACTGAATATTCTATTTTTGTGAGACAACCTCTCCAAGCTCATTTTTCATACACTCTTATCTAATCTTGCCGAGTAGCTCAGGATTAGTAATAGGTAGACCTTGACACCAACTTGTACATCATATCAAGTGAGGTGTCAAGTCATGTTATGTTTGTTGGTAAGTCACATCCTCCGAGCAACCTCACGTCAGCTACTCCAGTTCGTCCATGGACCATTTCCCTCTATTTTTTTTCTTCGATATTTCAAAGGACCCATTTAATTCAAGTTTACTTCAGTAAGTTCTAGTGATAACTAAGCTCCTAGGCACACCATATAATGATGATATCAAATCTTGAGGTTAAGACCAAGAGCTATGTAATGATAGTCCATATGTTGTTCAAAATACTTATGTGTTATAGGCACCCGTGTGAAGTGTATTTTCTAAAGCTTTGGGTTAAGAATGTCGAATCCTAGTATATAAGGAAAGGTTAACAATGCCAAGAGTGATGCTCATAATCTTGGTCGAGTTACCCGACAAACACCATGTACTACTAATGACTAGACACAAGATCTTGCCACTATAGTGGCCAACTTAGTTGTCTCAGTAAACAGGGTTTTAGAGACGGGACTACATGAGAAAGTAGCTGAGCAAGGCCAAAAAATGAGAGATAGGGTCGAGGAGGCAAATGAACAAGTGAGCTCTAAAAGCCCTTCCAGTGACCCAAGCACCACCGTGACATATCGACAAAGTCACGAGAAGAAGGCTGGAGTTAAACAAAGTGGAAGAGTACAAAAAAAGAGAAGACCAGTATGATGAGATTGATGAGCGTGAGTTCAGAGCGCCAAGAGGTGCTGAACATCTTAAGGTACAGATTCCGAGCTTCAACAGGTCTAGTAGTGCTAATGATTACCTGGACTGGGAAGAGAAGATCGAAAAGATATTCGAATTCTACAATTATGAAAATGCTATCCGCATTAGAGTGGTCACGTTAGAATTTTCTAGATATATGGCAATGTGGTGGAAGAAGCTATAGAATGTTCGCCTGAAGATCCGATGCAAAGTTTGAACATGGAATGAGATGAAGAGAGTTCTGAAAAGTAGGTTCATTCCTGAATACTAAGAACAAGACACTATCCGACGACTCTAAGACTTGAGGCAAGGTAACAGATCCATAAACGACTATGTCTAAGAGTTCCAATTGCTCATGATACGATGCGATGTCAATGAGCTTGAGACCCAAACTATAGCACAATTCATCTTTGGACTACGGGCAGAGATTGGTAACATTGTGGAACTTCAGAATCTCACACCTTTAGATGATACCATCCGTGTGGCCCAAAGAGTTGAAAGGCAATGGCGAAACCAAGTTAGTCAGATGCCGAATAGCTAAACACAGATACCAAATAAGAGTAGCTTGTCGAGTCAACCAGGGAATGACAAAGCATCAAATAGTTCCAAGGTAAAACACCGAGGTCTCATGTCGAGCTGACCAGACAAAGGCTAAGGTAAGAGCAAAACCAAGGAGCCTAAGATCCAAAGAGACTAGGGTTAGAGTTCAAGAAGGAAAACCAGAGAAATCAAATGTTTTAAGTGCCTTAGCCATGGACATGTAGCTAGTCAATGTCCAAACCACCAAGTCATCACCATAAAGAGAGACAAGCCTTAGTTTGAAGTAGAAAGTACAAGTGAAGGAGAGGAAGACGTAGCAACCAATTAGATGCTAGAAGAATTTCAAGAAGACCCTAATGCCGAGATAGCTCCTAAGGGCAGAGTCAAGTATTGCTTTGTTGTTTAATGCTCTCTTAATGCTATTGTCACTAACGACAATGAGCAAAGAGAGAATCTATTTCATACGAATTACCGGGTGAATGGAAAGCTATGCTCCATGATCATTGACGAAGGGAGCTATACCAACGTCATCGTGCAAAGGGTAGTTAAGGCCATGAAATTGCTAACCCTTCTACACCCCAAGTCATACAAGATTCACTAGCTAAATGAGAAAGGAGGACTATACATTACCGAGCAAGTTAGAGTGTCGATTACCATTGGTGATAAGTATAGGGATGAAGTGTTATGTGATGTCCTTCCGATGTGTGCCTCTCATATATTAGTCAGCTAATAGTGGCTATTTGATTTGAGAGTACTACACGATGGGTATAGAAACACTTATATGTTCCAAAAGAATAGGAAGAAAATTATATTGATACCTATGAGTCCTAAGGAAGTGCAAGAAGCCTAGGAAAAGGTTGCTAGATCTCTACATCAGAAGTCCTTGGTGATTTCCCAAGCTCAGTTTGCACAAGAAGTCAAGGCCAAGGACTATGTGCTTCTTTTAGTTAGAAGATTCTTAGAGTTTAGAGAAGCTGGGAACTTACCTACCAAGGTACAGTAGCTGCTTCAAGACTTTGTCGACCTATTCCTTACCGAGATGCCAAAGGGTTTACCTCCCTTGAGAGGTATTGAAACATTGCATCGACCTCCAACTAAAGGCTACCTTACCAAACCAACCTGCTTACAGGCTCAATCTAAAGTAGGCAGCTAAACTAAAGAAACAAGTGGACAAGTTAGTAGATCATAGATATGTCCATGAGAGCATGAGTCCTTATGTCGTACCCACTGTACTCGTGCTAAAAAAGGATGGAATGTGGTGAATATACACTGATAGCTAAGCTATCAATAAGATTACTATCAAATACCAAGACCCGATCCCATGGCCTGATGATATGCTTAATAAGTTATACGGCATTTGCATTTTTTCTAAGATTAACCTAAAGAGTAGCTACCACCAGATACGGATGAGACTTGGGGATGAATGGAAGATGACCTTGAAGACAAGAGATGGTCTATTCAAATGGTTAGTGATGTTGTTTAGACTAACTAATGCACCGTGTATATTTATGCAACTAATGAATCATACACTAAGATCATTGACCAACAAATGCATTGTGGTTTATTTTGATGATATTTTGGTCTACAGTGCTAACCTCCCTGTTCATGTTGAATATTTGAGATTGGTATTTAACATACTCCATGCTGAGAAATTATTCGGTAATCTAAAGAAATGTACGTTCTGTCAAAGCAAGGTTATGTTCCTCAGATATGTCGTTTCCGGGAGGGGAGTTCAAGTTGATGAGGAAAAAGTTAGAGCTATTAATGAGTGGCCTACGCTGACTAGTACTACCGAGGTTAGGAGCTTCCATAAACTAGCCTCATTCTATCAAAGATTTATTCAGAACTTTAGTTCCATAACTGTGCCGTTAACTGAATTGCCTAAGAAGAACGTTGACTTTAAATTGATAGAAAAGGCTCAAAGGAGCTTTGAAGACATGAAGTCTAAACCAATGTCTACTCCAATACTCACCCTGCCAGATTTCGAGAAGGTTTTTGAGGTTGAATGTGGTATGTTTGATGCCAGTATTGGTGTTTTCCTCATGTAGAAGCATTGACCCATTGCTTACTTTAGTGAAAAACTTCGAGGTGCTGCCCTGAATTACTCAGCCTACAATAGGGAGTTCTATGCCCTTATCTGAACACTCTAGAACTAGTAGCATTATCTGTTGCCAAGAGAATTCATCATCTATTCAGATCATGAATCTCTTAAGCATCTTTGAGGCCAATAAAAGCTTTCTTGGCGTCACACCAAGTAGGTTGAGTTCTTAAAGACCTTTTTTTATGTCATCAGATATAAGAAGGGGAGTACCAATATAGTGATTGATGCACTTTCTCGCCGTCATGCCCTCGTCACAATGTTGCAAGCTAAGATGCTTGGATTTGACACTTTACCTAATCAGTATGAGCATAACCCACATTTGAGGCCCTTGGTAACCAGGTACAGTGCTAGAGGAGTTACAGAAGGGTCTTACTTAAGTGAGGGGTTCTTGATGAAAGGTAAACAAATTTGCATACTGAGTGGTTCTACAAGGGAGCTACTGGTTCAAGAAGCTTATGCCAGGGGTCTGGCCGGTCATTTTAGGGAAAAGAGGATGATTGAGATATTGAAGGAGCATTTTTACTGACCTGGGATGATAAAGGATGTACACTGAATACTTGAGAGGTGCAAGGTATGCAAGTATGCAAAGGGGAGGAGAGAACCCTATGGAGAATATACAGCCCGACCAATTCTAAAGCGACTGTAGACTGATCTAAGCATGGATTTCATGCTTGGCCTTCCCCATATGCCGAGAAAACATGACTCAATCATGGTAGTGGTCAATAAATTCAACAAGATAAGCCACTTCATTCCTTGCCATAAAACTAATGGTGCTTTGTTCATTGATAACCTCTTTTTGTAGGAAATTATGTGACTACGTGGAGTGCTGAGGAGGATTGTGTTCAACCATAATTCAAAATTCATGAGCTTCTTTTAGAAGACCCTATGGAGGAAGCTCAACATAAGCTCTTTTTAGTACATCTTGCCACCCCTAGATAGGCAACCAAACTAAATTAGTTAACAGAACCATCAGTAACCTCTTGCGCATCACTGTTGGAAAGAACTCTTGTGACTAGAATTTATGCCTACCCATCATTGAATTTGCCTACAATCACTCAACTCACATCTCAACTAGAACATCACCATTTGAGGTTGTTTATGAACTTAACCCAAACCTACCCTTGGACTTAATTAATAGGCCGACTACATAAGGGAAAAGTTGATAAGGATCAAAATAAGAAATGGCAACGAATCTAGAAATGAACAAGAATAGGGCATTCAAAGAAAATGGGTATGAAGAACAGGAAGGGTTTTGATGATGAATATGGATGGATAAAACTCACCAAGACAAAAACACAATCAAGGGTTTGAGCTCGAAATAGAGTTTGATACAACTCACGAACACTAAATGTTACTCTAAGTTCCAAATGAAGGTTAGATATGACTCACTAACTAGTTCAAATGAAAGGGTTCACTACAATCCCAAGAATAAGATTGATGAGAATACATGAGAGATTAAAGCGTAATCGATACTCAATAATTCGAGAAACGCAAGCTCTATTAGCTCAAGTATAGCCATGCTCGAAATAGGAAAGTTTCACTTTCTGTATATATCTCTGTATATCTATTTATTTGTATCTATCTGTAAATATATATTTTGATGTTTAGAACAATTGCTATTTATAACAAGTCTTAAACCCTAGTGGCAAAACTCTAAATAATGTATAAGGCCTTAAACCTTAAAGAATTAGGCCTATAAATACAATGAAGGAAAACATATATAAGAATACAAAACTATACGTTTTGCAGGACTCAGCATGTCCTAGGAGGAGTAGTCTCTGAACCAGATGGGATTGGCAGTTAGATGTATGGGTTCGAGAAGGGGTCCTTATACGTGGCTTGGCCAAGATACCAAAGAGGTCGACCCATAATTACTGAGTGCTAGAAGTAGTCAACATTAGTCTTTCAGGATCGTACTAAGTGGTTCTTTGGTCTCGAGTCCTCGGCTGTGTGATCTCTTGTCTTCTTAGTAGACGATAGGCTTGTTGCTGAGTGGCTCTTTTTCTTCCCCTCAGCTTCTATCATTTGCTAGGCCTCAACGAAAGCTGTTCGGCATTAGCCTTGAACTGTTCGGCATCTTCTTTTGGAAGGTCAGTGTTGGCTTCGGATAGGTTGGCCTTAGTTTGGATATAGTCGAAGGTTGATTCCCATTAAAAGTCAATCCAGCCTACCTTATGCTAAGGAATTCCAGAGGTTACATTAGAAGATCGCGGAGCAACTGACTAGAATTATAGCCCGACAAAAGGAAGCAGGAAATCGTAGAAGCATGAGTTGTTTATACCCCTGGGGACCTTGTCTAGATTGATCTTAGCAAGGAATGCTTTCCCAGTAAGAGAACAAACAAACTATCTCCCAGAACATATGGACCCTATAGGTCCTAAGGTACATTAATGATAACGCTTATGAGATTGAGCTACCTAAAGGTTTCGGCATGTTTACCATATTCAATATCGCCGATCTAACTCCTTATGTGCTCGGTGATGATGAAGACCAAGATTTGAGGGTAAATCTTCAATAACCCCGGGGAACTGATGAATTGCTGACCATCAGTCCCATTACTCGTTCATGGCTTCGAGGTCACCAATCCCTCTCCCGAAAAATCCTCTCTTGGCAACCTACTGATGACAAGAAACTTTACACTGAAGGAAGGTAACTAAACTCCCCAAGCTTCCTACATTGTCATACGTTGATTTATATACTTGGTTGAGGTGATGCCAACCATTCCCTTACCTAGGACCTTGTGCTAAGTGACGAAAGACTTACTTATTGGCCAAGTAGTTTTCTCTTAACCTATTACCATTTCTCTCGTCTTGGCTTCTTTATTGCCACCACATCTTGGTCCCCCCTCACCTGTTGTGTTTAAAGAATCTTCATACAAGACTGATGTTAGATTGCCACCTATCCACCTCGTCTGATATTGAACTAGTTTTCCATTTATGTCTTTTGTCCTTTTTACCCTTTTTCTTATGTACTAGGAATCCCCTTTTTGTATATACTTTCTTGTAATTTCGTTATTTGTAATGCTACCCTAAGGACTTACTATAAATAGTCTCTTTCTCTTATAAGCTACATATAACTTAACAAATAGACACTAAATATTCTATCTTTGTGAGACAACCCTCTCTAAGTTCATTTTTCATACACTCTTATTTAATCTTGTTGAGTAGCTCAAGATTAGTAGCGGGTGGACCTTCACATAAACTTGTGCATCATATCAAGTGAGGTGTCAAGTCGTGTTGTGTTCGTTAGTAAGTCACATCCTTCGAACAGCCTCATGTCAACTACTCTAGTTTATTCATGGACCATTTCCCTCTACTTTTTTTCTTTGATATTTCAGATGACCCATTCAGTTAAAGTTTACTATGGTAAGTCCTAGTGATAACTAAGCTCCTAGGTACACCAGTTAGGGAGCTCAGCTCTGTAAGTCCTGGGTTATCTTTTGGAATAACACTTCGCTGTTAGGTAGGAACATGTCTGACACATGTGAGGATCTAGCGAATAGGTCAGCAGGAGATTGGTTCAAGCATAGGGATCTCCATCTCGGCTTTGGTTTAGAGTAAGTATTCTCCACACGAGTCCTTAGAGTCTTCTAACTCGGTTACAAGTGATTGGTTTAGTAGGCTGATTCTTATCATCCACTTAGGGCTCGGAAAGATTTGCCCTCAAATCTGGAGTAGTTTCTGCTTCGTCTCCTAGTGTGCACATAGGGTCTTCTTCTACTGGTTGGTGAGGGATCAAATCAAATACATTAAAAGTGAAAGAAACACCGTAGTCATTAAGTAACTCGATTTGGTAAGCGTTGTGGTTAATCTTCTTTAAGATTTTGAATAGACCATCAACTTGAGGAGATAGTTTGTTCTGTCTTAAGTATGGGAATCATTATCAACTGAAGTATATCCATACCAAGTCTCTTGGGTGGAAAGAAACAATTCAGCGGCCTCGGCTACTAATTTCTCGTTGTCTTTGATGCAATTTGGCAATCTTCTTGGTTACAAACTGGTGTGCTTCATACATTTCTTGGGCTCGGTTAACTTTAGATTGACTCTCTTCAACAGCTGTTGGGGCATCGATCATATCCAAGGGAAGAGCAAGGTTAAGGCCATAGACAACCTCAAATGGGGTCTTCCTAATAGTACTATGGATAGTTTGGTTATATGCAAATTCTACAACTGGTAGGTATAAATCCCAGTCCCTTAAGTTCTTCCCTACAACGACTATAAGTAGATTACCTAACATCCTATTCACCACTTCAGTCTAGCCATTAGTCTGAGAGTGGCTATTGGAGCTAAATACGAGTTTAATTCTAAGTCTTCTCCAAAGAGTCTTCTAAAAATAGCTTAAGAATTTTTTGTCTCAATCTAAGACAATAGTCTTTTGTACCCTATGTAGTCAAACAACCTCCTAGAAAAACAAATCGGCAATATATAAAGCATCATTAGTCCGATGGCATAGAATAAAGTGTGTCATCTTGTTAAAGTGGTCCACTACAACAAAAATAGAATCTTTCCCTCTAGATGTCTAAGGTAACCCTAGGACAAAGTCTATGCTGAGGTCGACCTAAGATAAGATTGTTGTTGGTAGCGGCATGTACTTTCCATGGGATTATCTCTTCCCCTTAGCACGCTTGCATACTTCACAACTACTAACTATCTTATGGACATCCTTAGCCAAACTTAGCCAGTAAAAGTTCTCCTTCAACAGATTGGAGGTCTTAGTCTTCCTAAAGTAACCTGATAACCTGCTACTATGAGCTTCCCTGATCAATAGCTCATACATAGAACAGTTTGGTATGTACAACCTTCGATCCTTGAACAAATAGCCTTCCTTAAGGTAATATCCCTTAACAGCAATTCCATCCCCACACTGTTCTATGATAGGACTGAAATGAGGGTCATAAGCATACTACATAGTAATGAGTAAGAACCTAATAATTTTGCCTACAAAGTGGTTAGCAAGGTTTGTCGTCGTGACAAAGCGTTGGCAATCACATTTGCGCTTCCTTACTTGTGCTGGATGACATATGAGAAACCTTTCACAAACTCTAACCACTTGGCTTGCCTCTTCAAAAGCTTGTTTTGACTCCCTAGATGCTTCAAAGACTCATAGTCTGTGTAAATAATAAACTCTCGTGGCAGTAAATAATGTTGCCAAACAGTAAGGGCTCAATAAAAAGAGTATAACTCTTTCTCATATACAGAATAGTTTAGAGCAGGATCGCTAAGCTTCTCACTATGGTAAGTAATGGGTCATCGCTCTTACATCAAGACAACGTCAATTCCCACTTCCAATGCATTACGTTCCAATTCGAAGGTTTTGTCAAAATCCAGTAGTAAAAGGCTAGGTGTTGAGGTGAGCTTCTTCTTGATCTCCCTAAAGCTTTGCTCAGCTCGATCATTCTACCTAAATCCTTTATTCTTCTTTGCCAACTCAGTCAAGGGGGCAACTATGGTACTGAAGTTTTTAATAAATCGCCTATATAAAGAAGTTAGGCCATGAAAGCTTAGAACCTCAATGACATTCTTTGGCGTTGACCACTCAAGAACAGCTTGGATCTTCTCCTCATCTACCCGAAGTCCTTCCCCTAACATCACAAACCTTAGGAAAATCACCTCTTTCGAATGGAATGTACACTTCTTCACATTCTCATACAACTTCTCAATTCACAAAATGTCAAATACTTTGCAAAGATATTGAACATGGTCATCAAGTCAACTCTATATATCAACATTGTTATTGGTGAATTTTAGGAGTTAGAGATATCTTGCAAAGATAAGAAAAATGCTTAGTACTAGGGCCAGTCCAGTGTGGCCGCTCGGATGCCTAAGTCAATAAGCAGTAATTAGGAAAAGTAAGGTTTAGAGGTTAAAAGTTATCAGATGTTTCTTATAAGGTTTTTTCCTGTATTTATAGGAGATTATCATGTCTAAAGGAGCAGTTATCAGAATAACTATCAAGACACGTGGAAGCTTCTTGATTAGACACCTTCCCTACATTGTAAGGAGAGCAGATAGTTATGTAATTATAACCATGCTTATAATAACTGTTTGCACCATGAACTTGAATTCAAATCGGCGATGGATCTATGTTACTCGGCATAGTGCCGAGAATATCGATTACTTGGTGAAGTGCCGATAATATAGATTGCACGGCCTATTAGTAGCTGAATAGACGAGTAAGATAAGTAGATGAAAATTGATTATCAACATTGGCCCCCCAACTCCCATGTTCGAAAATTCGATAAATGGAGTAATACATAATGCTCTAAAGGCCAAGTGGGGAGTAGTTATTTAGATGTTGAGCAAGATAGGAAGCGAGACGATTCATATCCTGATTGAAAAGTTGCGACTTTCAAATTACCGCTTGTTCAAGAAACCAAAAAGTAAGTGGTATGACACCTATTGCCTCAGTCATCATTACACCGCAGGCCTAATAACTGCTGGGGAGTTATTAACTGTTGGATTTATGTCACAAAACACATGTCAACAATCCATGGCACTATCAAATCAGTGCATCATTATCATAAAAAACAAATTTGTAGTTATAAGGATAACTTGTCCGTATTTAAAGGACTCTTTAAAATTAGAATTCATTTCTATTCAAACGAACTTTCTTGCTTTCTTGTCTTCACTCTCAAGTTCTTCAACTTCTGTGATACCACTCTTCACAACCATTTAGGTATGGTTCGCAACATCGTTCGTCAACTTGTCATCTTCAATTCCAAAGCAATAGAAACTGAGGCCACTTCTCCTCCTTAAATAAGGAGCGAAACAGCATGTTCTTTTGATAGCTCAATTGACAATATCAAAGAAAGGAGGGATAAACTCACCCAAATAAACGCTCTTACTATGTATAATTATCCTAAGGACAAAGAAGGGAGATCCTTAGAGAGATATATGTATAATAACATCATGTACTTCCACAACTCTACAGATGGAGCTATCAGTTCTGTCGACAAAGTTCTTGTCACAAAATATAATAAGTACTGGCAAGATCTTCCTAGAACATGGGATCTGAGGAGACCAAGAGAGGAGGAGAGGGTATGTTTCCCAAGAGAGCATGTTTCCCAAGAGAACATGAATTCCATATATACCTGAAATATTTAGATTTTGGGTTACGCTTCCCTTTCTTGGCTTTTGTGAAGGGCTTCTTCGATTACTTTAGAGTCATACTGAGTATGTTCAAACCCAACACATACCGGCTTTTGAAATAGTTTGTGAAGAAGTCGAAATCAGGGTTACGCCTCAACTATTTCAATTTTTCTTCACGATTAAGAGGCAACTTGATGGGTGATACTTTGCTACTGCAAGGCATGGGTGTAAGTTCTTAAATGGGTTAGAGTCCAAGATCCACAAGTAGCATGACAAATTCGTGTCGATAGTATCTGATGAGGAGTTAGACTTCTCTATTTAATGGACTAAGCCAGTCTACACAAAAGATATAGATTTGATGCCGAATGATATAGTAGTAGCAAAGAAAATTCAAGAAAAGAGGAAGAATAAAATGTTCTTCTATGACGTCAAGAAAATTATACAACGTTATGAAAGTGGAGAACCAATCTTTTCTGAAAAAGAAGGTACGCTAATGAGTTACCACCATGCCGAGTATAGCCATAAGAGGAAAGCCGTTCCTACGACTTGGGGGAAGAATTGTCACCTTTGAGCCTTACGCGGCATGGAGAATGTAAGTTTATTCTTTTCCCATGTTAATATTAACTTATCTGCTCATGTTGCAGATATGAGTGCTGGTGAGGTAAATCCTGCCAAGCCACTAGCCCAAGCAAAGGCCAAAAAATCAAAAGCAAATAAGAGGGCAGCTACAGTAGCCACTACCAGTCAATCTGCTGTAAAGAAAACGGCAAAAGAAGACACATCCAAGCAAGTAGCAACACAAAAGAAGACCTTGCAGCCATCCGACAAGAGGAAAGAAGGCAAGAAAACAGTGTTGATCGAGGTCCCTTAACCTGTAGAGCCTCCGATCGAAAATATTCATCCCTCTGTGGAGCCAAGAAAGGAAGGCCAAGAGAGCTAACCCAGTTTTGAAGTCGATAATGCCACCACTGTTGAGGAGCCATTGTTGGTGCTGGAGGAAAGGAACTCACCAACCAACTACTTGCCGAAAGGTCGAAGGGTTTAGATGAGAGGACGAAGGAGGCAATGCGGTCCAAGGCTTTCAGCATCAGTAACGCCGAGTTCATTGCTGACAAGGAGGTTAGCGAGTACTTCATCTCGTATTAGAGCCAAAATGTTTTGGATACTAACTTAGCCCTAGGCAATAGGATAAGATCTTTGGCCTTGATGGAAGTAATCATTCTTCCAAATGACAAAGAAATTGCCAATAAAGATGTCAATAGGGTTAGCGGTTGCAATAAGGCCCATATTACAACCAAGTTATATGACATGAGTATCTGTATTCATCTTTTTAACTATTGAATTTACTCAATTACTGATATCCCTTTTATTTTTCAGATAAGTAGCCACATTCTAACGGCTTTGGATGAGGCCAATAACCAAAATAAGAAGGTAAGATCCATAGTATTCTTCATGTATCCTGTCAATTCATTTCTGATACTTATCATATTAAATGAAATTGTTGTAGAAAATTGAGGTGCATATAATGCATCTATAGCCTAGACTACTACTACCGAAAATGTAAGGATAAGGGCCAAGATGGAGACGAGAAAGCTCCAAGAAGACTTTACTACCAAAAAGTTGGCACATACTCTTACTGCCGATGAAGTCTCAAGCCTAAAGGCCAAAATGAAAGAGAAATACAAGGAGTCTGATGGCCTAAAGGAGGAGCTATAGAAGAAGAAAGAAGAGTGTTAGGGCCTGATAACTCTTATTTTAAATACATTTCACATGGTGATTTTATATTATTTCCCTTACATCTTTGGTTTTTTTTAAAAAGAAATTGATACTTAATTGAGTAAAATTTTGATTTCAAGGTTTGAACACCTTCTTGGATTGAAAACGAAGAAAAGGAATCAAGTTTAACTCAATTTGAAGTTCAAATGAATGAGTTATGAAGTTATATAAATGATAGGAATTTTGATCAGAAAGTTACATAGTCTAGGACACAACTATGTGCCCAGGTTGTGTCCATCTAGAAAGATTTTAAGTGCCAAGATCAGTAAGTTACACAACCTGGGGACACAATTGTATCCTAGGCTATGTCTGATGACGAAAAAGAAAACTTTACAATACATTATAAAAGGACTTACTAGGGTTTCGCATATAACTTTGGACATTCAATAGAGAAGAGACTTAAAGAGAAGGAGGAGAAAAAAGCAAAAGCAATACTCAACTTCAAGATTGAAGAGATTTTTCATCAACAAAAGGGGCTTTTCATGTTTTATTTCTTGATTTTGTTACAATTCGTTTTTAGTTTCATTATGATAGCTTAAGATTCTTGTATTTAGGATTGTGGAACCTAGGGTTTCATGTGACTATTAGATTTATTGATAATTTTCAATAAAGTCTCTATATTTTCTTGATTCAATTATATTATTTAATTGTTAATTGATATTTCTAGGGTATCAATCAATAATATTATGCATAATGATTGAGAATTCACATGTATAATGAGATCTTGACATAATTGGAGAGAATTACATGTGTACTTAGAGATAAGATACATGTTTCTTCCAGAAAGTTGTTCTTTTGTGTGGGAATTCATTATACATTAATGCGATTCTGAATTATATTACCAAGTGAAGAGATTTCGATAAATAATTTAGGATTAAGGTTAATATGCTTGAGAAAGGTGTTAACTTTAATTGTTAATCTCTTCGGTCAAGAATAATAGGGATTGAATTGGATACATTTTAAGTGATCACATGTTAAATACTAGGGGAAATAATTCCTAAATACGTTATTACCTTCTTGAAGTCGTTCTTAATTTTATCGCTTTCTAAATTACTTAATCAAGTCTCATAATCAGGTTAGTTTGTTAATTTTAGTATTTTTAATTCATTTAACTCATCTCAATTTCCCGGTTAAATAATAGAGCTAAGGTTAATATTAGTACTCGAAGTCTTTGAGGGATCGATTCAAACTCACATCCGTTATATTAAAATTGATAGGTGCACTTACCAGATCTCAGGTCCTGGGCTGAACTCTTTGCACAATGAGCGATGAGAAAGATAAACTCAGAATGCAAATTAAAGAGTTAGAGACTAGTAAATTGAACTTACAGAGCCATATTGTCGAATTAGAGGAGACTGTGAGGAGAAGACCATTAGTTCTCGAGATAGTCACTCCTAGTCAGTAATACAAGAGGCTTTTATGGAAGCAATTGTTAGAAGGGGTCCAAGCGACAAGAGAGGAGATTCTAAAGCTTCACCTTGATTACAATCTTTCCTGCCTTGACTTTGATGAAGTCGATGACAAAGTCAGCAGCATCGACGAAGACGATGACAATGAGGCAAGTACCGAGATTGCTAATAAAGGTGATAACGAAGCTCACGTTGAGGACCCAAGGGGAAGATAAGGAATATCTATCAAAAGAAATCCTCAATGTGCAAAAAGAGAAACCTACTGACTCTGAGACCCCAAGTATCGAGAAAGAAGCATGCTCAGAGAAAGCCCCAGCTTTCAAACCAAAAATTACTTCTACTGATTTCGAGAGTAAGCCATAGGATTTTCTTTGTACATTATGTTTTCTCGTGTAACTATGGAAAGAAATTTCTTTCATGTAATGGGCTAAGTATTTATTACTACATTGTTGAATGAAATATCTTTCATATACACTATTTCCAGTACGTTTTATTTCACACACCGGGTTTTCCCGACATGTATAATATATGTGTTTTATTTCACACATTCTTATTTGTTAACATGTTTTACTTCATATGCTAAGTATTTCTCAACATGTTTTATTTCATACACCATATTGTTTCTCGGCATATTTTATTTCATACGCCCTACTATTTCTTAGCATGTTTTATTTCACAAGCCCTATTAGTATATCTTTATAGACATTGTCCATTAGCCGTTTGAAGCATAGATTAACCATATTACTCGATTGTGAGATTAATTTACACAGTTTGTGAACCGCGATAGGCAAGAACTTTGGTAAGTTCCTTTGCCATGCAATCAAGAACTCATTAACTCAGCAATCATAATAAGAATAAGAAACATAATGAGACTTCAAACATAATTCTCATAAAAAAAAAATACTGTAGTCTTACAAGCAAGTTGGCTGTCGCCAAACAAGTGGAGATGAAAATCATCCAACAAATCAATAGAAATATAATTTCAAATTCTCGGCATTCCATGCTCTAGGGATGATGGATCCATCCAACCTTTCTAGTTGATAGGTCCTCTCACCAACAACTTCCCAGATCCTGACATAATCCTCCTAATTCTCATCGAGCTTCCCTTAACTCACTCGTGCGACAGTAGCTTCCATCTTTCGGTAAACTAGATTTCCAGGTTGAAAAACCTTGTGCTTCACTTTCTGATTGTAATACCTTGCCATTCTATGCTAGTATGCCACAACCCTAGCTCTTATAATATCTCGGATTTCATCAATAGTATTTAAATTTGCTGTTAATCCAACTTAATTAACCATAATGTCAAAATTTTACATCTGAAAATTATGTAAATCCAACTCAATTAGTAACACGACTTCCGTGCCGTATGCTAACCTAAAAGACGTCTCCCCAATTGTAGTTCTATGGGTGGTTTGGTGCCCCCATAATACATTTAGCAGTTCATTAGCCTATTTCCCTCTAACTTGATCTACTTTCCTTCTTAAGCCGTGCAAAATGATCTTGTTTACAGCTTCAACTTGTCAATTTATCTGAGGGTGTACAATTGACGTATAGTTAATGCGAATGCCATTCTTCTCGTAAAATGCCTAAAACTTATTGTTGTTAAACTACAGGCCATTATCCATGATTATAATGTAGGGAACTCCGAATCTTGATATGATGGAAGTGAAAACGAATGCTTCCACTTTCTACTCAGTGATCTTCACCGCTACCTCAACCTTTGCCCATTTGGTAAAGTAATCTACAACAACAATGACAAATTGTCGCTAAGCGGTAGACTTCAAAAAGGGTCCAATATTATCTAACCATCACTGAGTGAAGAGCCAAGGGCTAGTTAAGCTACATAACTCAGTTTTAGTGTATTACTCGGCAACTCGTACTTCTAGCATTGAGGATAATGCCGAAAAACTTCCTTTGCATCTTCTGTCATAGTCGGCTAGTAATAGCTAAGTCGCAGTGCTCAAACATATAGTGTCTGTACTTTTACGTAGTTACTGCATATGCTACCATGCAGCTCAAATAAAACCCTTTAAGCATCTCTCGAAGGAAGGCATTGAAGATAAGGTTGTGATATGTTACATTTATATAGCTAACCATCAATCCACGTGTAATTCGTTGCTTGGTAAGCTAATCTTCATGCTCCTCTCTTATCATCAGGGAGAGAACCATCTCTCAAATAATCCACTAGGGGATCAATCTAAGATTCTTCTCTCGAACAGGGAGCCAACTCATAGTTCTACGAAAGAGTAGATAAACTTTTCTATGAAAGAAACTTGACAAAAAGTTTATCGCTCAATTTAAGGAATGCCATACTAGCTAATTTCAACAACTTGCCAGCCGCAATATTCTTTCTTCTTGGGATTTTGTGGATGGAAAAAGAATGAAATTCTTCTGTGAGCATTCATACCACCAATAGGTACTTGCTCATCTCTTCTTCCCTTACCACGTAACTTCCCGTAACCTGATTCACCACCAATTGAGAATCAGAGAACACTTTAAGTTTCTCTGCACCAATTTCTTTTGTTAGTTTCAGTCCGACAATCAGAGCTTCATACTCCGCTTCACTGCTACTGGCTGGGAATTCAAATTTTAGAGCTTAATGAACTTTGACATCATTGGGGGCCTTGAAGAACTAGGCCTGCACTACTTCCTTCTCATGTCGAAGAACCATCTACATGAAGGAACCATATATGTTTCTCGGCAACCTCCATACAATCTTGCTCAGCAGTAAATTCAGCTACAAAATCTACCAGCACTTGAGCCTTTAGTGCCGTTTTAGGTTTATACTGTATACTATGAGTACTCAACCCTAGGACATATTTCATCATCCTCCTAGAGGAGTCAGGTTGTTACAATGCTTGCCATAATGGCTGATCGGTGAGCACTATGATCTGGTGTGCCTCAAAATACGGCTTCAAATTCCTTACTAAGAGAACTACTGCTAAATCAAATTTTTTAATTTTTGTATATCGAAGCTCTAGCCCCTGCAAAACATGACTCATGTAATAAACTAGTTGATGCTCTTTATCGTCAATTTAGACTAATATAGAAGAAAGAGCTCAACAACTAACCGATAGATATAAATATAAATTCTCTCCTAAAATAAGTGTCAAGAGTATTGGTGGTGATGCAAGAAATTCTTTAAGATCATTAAAAGCTCTCTTGCAATCGTTGGACCATTTGAATTATTTTAGATTCTTTAAGATTTTAAAGAATTTTGCACACCCACCCACACTTCTTAACACAAATCTATTGAGGGAGGTTATTTACCCGGTAAGTTCTTGCACTTCCTTAATCGTACGGGGGGGATTTCATGCTCCTTATCGCCTCAATCTTTCTTGGGTTAGCCTTAATGCTGCATTGAGTAACCATTTAACCTAAAAATTTTCTTGATGTTGCGATAAAGACGCATTTTTGTGAGTTAAGTTTCATGTTGTATCTTCTCAATGTGGCAAATGTCTCTTTGAGGTAGACAAGATGCTGATGACTCTTCATAATCAAGTCATCAACATATACTTCAACGTTTCTGTAAATTTAGGGTTTGAACACCTTAGTAACAAGTCTTTAGTATGTTGTACCGGAGTTCTTCAGCCCAAAGGGCATCATCGTGTAACAATAAGTTCCAAAATTGGTAACAAAAGATGTATAGACTTCATCCTCTTATCCATCTTGATTTGATTGTAACTAAGAAAGCATCCATAAAAGAAAGTAAAGTGTATCTAGTGGTTACATCTATCATTTGATCAATTTTTAGCAGTAGGAAACAATCCTTGGGACAGGCCTTACTGAGATCCGTGAAGTCTATGCACATTCTCTACTTGCCATTAAACTTCCTGACTAGTACACAATTGGCTAGCCAAGTCGGACAAGGTTCTTCTTGGATAAATCCTACCTTCCATAACTTCTAAACTTCTTCCTCTACTATTACTTGTCTTTTTGGTGCAAAATGCCTTTTCTTTTGTTAGGCCACCTTCACATTCGGATCAATTTAGAGTTTATGTACCATAACTTCTCTCGAGATACTCGGCATGTCTAAAGGAGACCATGCAAATACGTCAGCGTTGGCTTGTAAGAAGTTAATTAAACTTTATCGAATATCTGCTGACAAGGGATTCCTGATCCTTGTAGTTTTCCCAAGGTCATTCCCTAAGGAAATTTCCTCAGTATTACTCTCAGCATTCTTTATGCCAATCGACTTGCCTTCAGGACAGGTTTCCACCTGAAATACCTCTTTTCGTCTTAAGGTCCTCATATATAAGGACCTTGCCAATTGTTGATCCTCTTTGCACATGTTGACTCTCATGGAAGTAGGGAACTTGGCCTTAAGATGTGCTATTGAAGAGACAATGCCGAATAGATGTTGACATGGCCATCCCATTATTATGTTGTATGGGGACCAACATTTGATGACGAGAAAGTTTACTTTATCCTTCGCAACATGCTCATTATCGCCGATATATATCGGCTCAGAAATTACTCCGGTTACTTGGACTAGTTGATTATTAAATGCATACAGATCATACTTCTCATCTAGTCAAACGCATACTGAAAAATGATATCAGTCGAACTTCCTATGTCAATAAGAATCTTCTTGACTTTGAAGTTAGCAACTCTTGCATTGATAATCAATACAACATCATGTGGTCATTGGATGCCTTCAAAGTCATCATCCGTAAAAGAAATTGCAAACATAATTTTTGGTGTTCATCAAGCTTAAAGAGCTTAATTAGCCTATAGTAGGTCCGTTGACAATAGTGTTGATCACTCTGTTGGGTGCTTGTTGGGATTCGCATCCCTTTCATCTCCCCCAACCACAGTTAGCCGAGTGTCACTCCTGTTCTTCATGTCTCCTCTGGATGGTCTCTCGATATTTTCGACACCATGCGAAAGATTTTCTCAAATGCCTACATTGAATGGAATCCTCAATCACATTCTTCAACTGTATGCACTCATCTGTTTTGTAACCTTTGTCATAAGGGAAGTTACAGTACTTGTTGGAATTTCTCCTTAAGAGATTTCCCCTCATTCTTTTTAGCCACTGTGGAAAGCCTCATTGCCCACGTAACTCCATCAGTATGTTTGAAATTGGATGATTAACGGGTGTGTAGGATGAAAATATCGAAATCCTTAGTCTCTTTCTCTTAGCATTCGAACTTTGATCATCATCCGAGCTAAGTTTGTCCTTCGCACTTTTTCTCTTGTCATTTTTCCTATCTCCTCTGTTCTAATCAGCCTCTTACCAAGCCTTTATGTAATCTTCCTGATGGATGTGTGAGGCAGCTTTAGTGTTGAACTCAACGAAAGTTTTTGGCTTGTTCTTTGCAAGAGACTTAAAAAAGTCTCTATAGCGCTTAACTCCATCGATTATGGCATTGAGAGCCACACTTATATCCAATTCTAGGATTTGAAGCATCTCAGCCATAAACCTAGTCAAGTAGTTTCTTATTGACTCATTTGATTTTTATTTTATTGTGTTAAGGATTAAAGAATCCTTAACGGCAAGTTTGCTTGCAATGAAGTGTTGAAGAAACACATATGCTAATTCATCAAAATAAGAAATGGTGTTTGGTTTCAAATGTTTGAACCATATACTGGCTGCATTCCTCAAAGTTGAGGGAAAAGTTTGACAGGACACCACATCACTCAAACCATGCAACTTGACTAACATACAATAATACTCTAGGTGGTCTTCGGGGTCTTTTGTTCTATCATAAGTTTCAAAGGGACTCTTCTTAATTTGGAATTGCTTACTTATTGCAGTAAGGGTTTTAACATGCAAAGGACCCGTATGGTGCACCTATTGCAGTTGCTTGCCTTTGTCATTTTTTCTGAAAGCAAGAGCCAAAGGTCCCATCATATCCTTAGCTTACTTTTTCTGCAATTCAGGTGAATAAATTGAATCATCGCTATTTTCAATGTCGTGGTCGCCATGGTCTTTGTTCTAATTTAGATGAATACTATTATGGAGGAGATTAAGGATCTATTCATGTTTTTTGTTTAACTCTAAGTTTTCCTAGGCCAAATCGAGGTAAAGCTGCTCAAGTCTAGCTAGTTGTTGCTCATCGGTATGTTAACTCCCCCTTCCAAGGTATTAGGAGGAAGTGCCAACACCTACACTCTTAGTCATTCCAGTTCTAGCCATGTAGGTGTGTTTAAGAAGAAAGTAGATGATGCCAAATATTGTTGGTGAATTTTAGGAGTTGGAGATATCCTGTAAAGATAAGAAAAATGCTTAATACTGGAGCTAGTCCGATGCGGCCACTTTGATGCCTGAGTCAATAAGCAAGAATAGGAAAAATAAGGTTCAAAGGTTAAGAGTTATCAGATGTCTCTTACAAGGTTTTTTTACCATATTTATAAGAGATTGTCATGTTTAAGGGAGCAATTATCAAAACAACTTGGAAGTTTCTGATTAGACACCTTCCCTGAAATGTAGGGAAAGTAGGCAGTTATATAATTATAATCGTGCTTGTGATAACTATTCACGCCATGAATATAGATTATGCAGCCTATCGATAGTTGAATGGATGAGTAAGACAAGTGGATGAAAACTAACTATCAACAAACTTGTCATCAAAGTACACGACCACACATCTTCCAATTAGAAGGTGCATTAAATGGTTCATCAACCTCATAAATGTGCTCTACACATTAGTAAGCCTGAACAACATAACCAACCATTTGTAGTGCCCATGCCTAGTCTTGAAGGTGGTTTTCCACTCATCACTTGACCTCATGCAAATTTGGTGGTGGTATCTTCACAAATCAATCTTCGTAAATATCTTGGCACCATAAAGCTCATTTAATATGTCATCGAGCCTCAGTATCAAGTATTTATACTTAACAGTAATTCGATTGGTTGCTCAGCCATCGATGTACATGCACCATGAACCATCTTTCTTCAGAACAAGCAGAGTCGGTATAGTAAAAGGGCTCATGCGCTCCCTTACATATCCTTACTCTATGAGTTCGTCTACCTGTCTTTTCAACTCAATAACTTGCTCAGGGTTCATTATGTATGCAGGTCGATTCAGTAGGGCAATACCTAAAGGTAGATCAATGCAGTGTTCTATACCTCTGACTGGGGGTAATCCCTTAGGCAATTCTTTTAGGAACAAATTGGAAAACTCATTTATCAAGCTTTTGAGCTCATGTAGAATGGAACATTCTCTAAAGCTCTCACCTCTAACATCCTTCTAACCAATAGAAACGTAGGTTCTTCAGCTTCTTTAATAGCTCGGAACTCTACTAAGGCTTTCTTCTTATTAGCTCAAGTAAGTTAGTTATGAGTTTCATTTACTTAGGACAGGGTCATGGGTTGTAACACAATCTTCCTTCCATCCTTAACAAAGGCATAAGTGTTTTTATATCCATTATGAGTAACACATCAGTCAAACAACCAATGTCATTCAAGTAGTAGATGTGAAGCTCCCATAGGGATGACATTATAAACTACTTCGTCCCTATACACATTCCCAATACTGAACAGTATGGTCACTTGTTTAGTTACATGGAAAGTATCCTTATCGTGAAGCCAATGCAGCTTATAAGGGCGAGGATGCTTTGAGGTCAGTAAACCCAACCTCTACATAAAAGATTGTGCAATGGCATTAGTAGAACTTCCCCCATCCACAATGATCGTGCACAATTAGCCTTTAATGGTACACTTGGTATGGAACAAATTCTCCCTCTAGTTCTCCATAGAGCTCAACAAGGAACTTAGTACTCGTATTAGGACTAGGGTCATCACTTCTCCCTAGTCAGCATAGGCACAGGTCTCCTCTTCCTCTTCTGCTTTGGATTTTCCAACATCCTCTTCTTTCTCAAGCTTGCTCTCATTAGTGTTATCCACTATATCTCCTCGGAACACTATGACACGTCAATTTAGACACTCAGCAGCCATATGTCAAAAGCTTAAACACTTAAAGCATTTCACCTCGCTGGTCTTCCGTCTAGAGGTATGCCCTTTCTCATATATCCTCAGGGTCAGCTTAACCTTGGCTCAACCTGGTTAACCTGCTCACCTTTGCTGACCTACTCAGCTTTGCTCACTTACTTAGCTTTCATCAGATTGGTCATTCCTATCCTCGACCCTGTATGGCCTCCTCAACTCTGCTTAAATAGGTCGACGTAGAACTAGGGGTTAGGAGAATGTTTGCCTAAGTCAACTCGAAGCACTTCTTCTCTATTTTTCAACCCTCTACACTATCTTTATCACCTCTTCCAAGGTGTAAAACCTCTATACTTCCACAATGTTGCAAATCTCATACTTAAGCCTAAAAATGAACCTTGATACTATATGGGCCTCTAATTCTTCCATGTCGACTCAAATCATTAGCATTTGGAACTCCCTTACATAGTCATCGACAGATCGGTTTCCTTAGTGAAGCTCCTACAACTTTACAAATGTATCTTATAAGTAAGTTTCAAGCACAAATCTTCCTCTTAACAACCTTTCCATCTCATCCCAAGTTCTAACACCTCGTCTTCTATCTCTAGCTTTGGTCACATTCAAATTCTTCCACCATATGGTGGCATACCTACTAAACTTTAATGCAACAAGTCGGACTTTAACAGCATCTATATCACATAACATTCAAACACCTTTCAACCTTCTCTTCCTACTCCAAGTATTCATCTACATCTCCACTTCCACTGAAGGGCAAGATTTGAACCTTGACATTATCCAACCCTCGGTAATAGTTAGCTTCTTTTTCTTCCCCAAACTCTTCAACATCCAACTCTTCATTCTCTTTCTCAATCTCCTCCAACTCCAATCTTCATCTAGCAGCTTGATTTGCTACTCCTCCAACTCGCTATAGCCGAATTGGGCGATTGGTTTGATTGCCTTGATCATGGTGTCTCTCAAGGACATTTTCTTGTAGGTTATGGTGCTATACACCATAGGGCTGTCATCTATTAACTTACATTGCTGTAACTAGAATTTCAACAAGGTTGGTTAATCTGTCAAGTTTGTCATCAACCGACCCTAGGTATTACTACCATTATGAACATGACCGGGTTAAGCACTAGTACTCTGATCACCAATAAGACCTTGGACACTTAAATCTGACATGGTGCAATACTTCTCGAGCAAATTAGTAACTTACTAACAACTTTAACACCCAATAACCACTTGAACAGATTAGTAGCAAACTTGCTCTATTTTCATAATGAAAAATAGAGTAAAAACAAAGTAATGAAACTACTATTACACACAACACACTACAGTAGCTACTAACAATAAGGTAAACCTAAACTTTACGCATTCCCTCACAGAACTGTGCGCTAATACTGGTAAAGCTGACATGTCTCTAAGGTTAGACACATGGAGAAGCCCCACAATGAAGCAAACAAAAAAAAATGGAGAAAAAGTTAGCAAAGTCTGGGAAGTTACCAAATGGATATGATACACCACTTGATCCTACCATCCGCTGAATATGATACATCGGTCTGACCTGAAGGGTCACTCGCCACTACTCCTTGCTAAAGGGAATAGATAAGAGTTGAATGATAATGAGAACATTAAGGTTGCACAATGTAAATAATTCTATATTAACCAGTTGATTGTCTACATACAAGAAAGTAAGGGTTTATATACTTATTCACTAAGGTTACTTTACATGTATGAAAAAATAAGGGTATTTTACAATTAGGTTACATGAAACATACTAAAAGGGGTAAAAGTGACAAAGAATATTCAGCACAGAAAAGAAAGAATCATTTTTAAAGTTTATGTTTAGAAGACACATGTCACTTGGTAGCTAAACATTAGGAATATGATACAAGGTAGGCAGAAGCAAGAAAGCATTGCAGTCAGAGGCCAACCTAATTTGGATCGAGTCGGGAGCCAATTAGTCTAGTAAGGAAGTCAGCTGAATTGGAGCTACATGCTTGTGGTCGGTTAAGGAGCTTGACTCTGCTAGTCCTAGGCTATCTTTTAGAATAAGACTTTACTACTAGGTAAGAACATGTTTGATACATGTGAGGATTTGGCAGATAAGTCAACAGGAGATTAGTTCAGCATAAGGATCCCCATTTCAGCTTTGGTTTCAAGATTGTATTCTTCGAGAGAGTCCTTGTAATCCTCTAGCTCAGCTACGAGTGATTGGTCCAGAAAGCTAATTCCTATCAATATTGCTAGCAAATTTGTTGGTATTAGACATGACAGACTTTAACATGATATTGGGAATAAATTAGCTATCAAAACATCACACTACTATAAACTATCACAAATAATAACTCAAAGGCCTTCTTAATGTTTCACTTATGAATCATAGGAAAGGCCTACTCTAGTAGCATTAATAACAAGGATTAAAGAAATTGTAAAGTTGGAGTAAGTACCTATAGTGCAAGAGTTCCTAAATGTTTTCCTAGAAGAGCTGCCTAAGTTACCACCTAATAGGGAAATAGAATTTAAGATAATTCTAAAATTAAGCATAGCTCCCATTTCAAAGCTAGCTTACTGTATGGCACCTACTAAATTGGTGGAGTTAAAAAAGAAATTGCTAGAATTATAAGAAAAAGGTTTTATCAAACCAAGTTTCTCACCATAGGGAACCTATGTACTCTTTGTGAAGAAGAAGGATGGTAATATGAGAATGTACATGGATTAATGGGATTTAAATGAAGTTACAGTTAAAAATAAGTATCCCCTCTCGATGATAGATGATATCTTCAACCAATTGGAAGGAGCACAGATTTTCTCAAAGATTGATTTACAATCCAATTACCATCAACTAAAGGTTAAGTCAAAAGATGTGGAAAAGACAACTTTCCAAACCAAGTATGGGCTTTATGAGTTTTTGGTAATGCCCTTTTGATTCACTAATGCACTAATAGCGTTCATGGATCTTACGAATAGAGTGTTCAAGAAATATTTGGATAGATTTGTTGTTATCTTTATTGATGGCATTCTTGTATACTCACGAAGAAAATAAGAACACGAGAAGCATTTGAGAATGGTCCTAAGCAAAGTAAGAAAAGAGAAGTTGTATGCAAAGTGTAGCAAGTGTGACTTTTGGCTATAGCAAGTATCTTTCTTGGGACATCTTATAAACAAAGATGGCATTTAATGGATCCTAAGAAGTTAAAGGCTATGGTAAACTGGCTAAGACCTTAAACAGTGTCAAAAATCAAAAGCTTCTTGAGTTTCGCAGGTTATTAAAGGAAGTTTGTAAGAGGCTTCTTAAAGTTAGTGGCCCCTCTAACCCAGTTAACTCAGAAGGGAGTCAAATTTGAATAGGATGACAAATGTGAAAGTAGTTTCCAACAATTGAAAGAAAGGTTGGTGACGACTCTCATATTGACCTTACCTCACAGTAGAGAAGAATTTATGATATATACTAATGCTTCCATTCAAGGGTTAGGAAGAGTTTTCATGCAAAAGGGTAAAGTAATAGCTTATGCTTCTTGTCATCTCAAACCCTATGAGAAAAATTACTCAGTGTATCACCTTGAACTTGTAGTTGTTATTCATGCATTAGAACTCTAAAGGCATTATCTAATTGGGGAAAGGTGTAAAGCATATACGAATCACAGAAGTCTGAAGTATTTCTTTACTTAAAAGGACCTGAACATGAGACAAAGAAGATGGCTAGAGTTAATAAAAGACTATGTAGACATCTAGTATCACCTTACAAAGGCTAATGTGGTAGCTAATGTATTAAGTGGAATTGGAAAGCAATAAGGGGATCTAGCTACCTTATTAAAAAATCAATAACCCTTATTAAAAAAGATACACATACTTGATCTTGAAGTTCTAACCACAAAAGTGGGTGCTAGACTAGCCAATTTAAGGATTCAACCTACTTTAATAGATAAAATCAAGGCACCCCAAGCGAAAGATGAAGAGATCTAAGAGATAATGGAAGATGGAGATAAGAAAGGCAATTGAATTTGCTATTGACTATTAGGGAATTTTGAGATATAAAAACTATTTGTTTGTTCCAGCTAAAGCAAAATTAAGGAGAAAGTTATTAAAGGAAGCGTACTACTCAAGGTGCACTATATATCTTAGAAGTACGAAGATGTACTAAGATCCAAAAACTCACTATTAGTGGAATGACATGAAAAGAGAGATTACCGAGTACGTGTTAAGGTGTTAGATGTGCCTACACATCAAGATAGAACATCAAAGGTAAGTTAGCAAGTTACAATCATTATCGGCATTGGAGAGGAAGTAAGAACATGTGACCATGGATTTTGTCACTACTCTTCTTAAAACTATGGCCAGGCATAACATGGTCTGTATGATTATTGATAAGCTAACAAATCAACCACTTCATCCCAATTAATGTTAGGTACCAATTAGGAAAGCTTGCCCTATTACTTATCAGGGAAGTTGTAAGGCTACATAGTATATTAGTTATGATTACATCAGACAGGGACACCAAGATTGTCAGTAATCTTTAGAAGAGCTTACATAATGTGTTAGGCACCAAGCTTCAATTCAATACCACTTTCCATCCCCAAATTGATGAGGAAACAAAGAGGATTATACAAATTTTGGAGGACTTATTAATAGTATACACCCTAGATTTTAAGGGTTAATGGGATAAGTACTTGCCATTAGTAGAGTTTACGTACAACAATAGTTATGAAGCGACTATTCAAATGGCTTCATATGAGCTCTATATGGTTGAAAGTGTAGATCTCCTATCCATTGGGATGAATAAGAGAGAGGTAGGTCATGGGTCCAAATTTAATACAAAAGGTTGTAGACAAGATGAGGCTGATAAGATAAAGGATGTAAGCAGTGTAAAGTCACTAAAAGGCTATGTTGATAAGCGACGATGCCCCTTAGAGTTCTAAGTTGGTGATGAGGTACTATTAAAAGTCTCCCCCACCACAAGAGTATTCAAGTTTAGGTTAAGATGAAAACTAACACTCAAGTATGTTGGACCCTTCAAAATCATTGAAAGGATTGGAAAGGTAACATATAAATTGGAACTTCCTCCTCGATTAGAAGGAGTTCATAATGTTCTTCGTATGTCAATATTAAGGAATTTTAAAGCTAATGTAGAGTAAGAAGTGGAGTAGCAAAGAGTATAAATATTAGATGTAGAACCACTAGAGTTACAACTTAATTTGTTTACAATAGGGCGACCTATCTAGATAGTGAACACAAAGGTTTAGAAGTTGAGAAGGAGGCAAATACCCTATGCCAAAGTGCAATGTTCAAATCAAACAAAGAGAGAAGAAAGTTAGGAATTAGAAGAAGAAATAAGGAAAAAATACCCAGAGTTATTCCAAGATCAAGGTACATAATCTTCAACTATCAACGATGAAAGTTTTATTCAAGGTAGGTGGAGTAGGGAAGGGGATTGTAAAATCTGGTTTATTCCACTAAATAATAACAATGTTATTTAAAATAATGAAACCAAGGGCAAAAAGGTCTACCAAAAAGCTACAAAACCCTATGCTTCTAAAAACACAAATCAATGGTAACTCTTAAACTCTCTTCCCTCATCTTATGTGCGTAGCTCTCTTGAACAGCTTTCCATGCTAATTTGATCAAGAATGTGAAGCAAATCCTCGAGTTTGAAGAAAAGGGACCAGGTAAGTCATGGAATAAATGATTTCCCGATAATTTTCTCTAGTTTGAATCTAAGAAAATTCATTTTCATATAGGGCTTAGGGGAAAACGAATTAAAGATTGTGTTTTGTGGTCTAAAACGTCATTAATCTGAGTATAGTGGGTGGATTCAAGTCCTAAAGGTAAGCTCCAGTCCTATACCTTGTTTGTTTGAAGTTTCTAAGTATATAGATTAGAGATGTTGTTGTTATTTAATTTGTGTTAGGGTATGGATATTTGTTTTGGATCCTGAAGAGTTTTTTGAAGGGATGTAAAATGTGTTTTGGGCGTAACAAGATTATCGAAAGTGGTAGATTTCAATCGGACATAGAGTGGGAGTTGAAAGGGCGAATGATTATGTATTACAATCTATAAAAATTTGTAAACTACTACATAGCATCCAGATGCCTCCCCCTATGGTGTTTGATGTTAAGGGAGTTTCCCTCTCAAAATGCTAGCGTTTGGACATCATGCCCTGTAGGTTCCGAACACCATATTCTTGATCGATCATAGATTGTTACCCTTTATTTCTTTGAAGTTTTCATGATTCGCTTTTCATTCTTAAACTCTTCAAACATATTTTCTTACTCATTTCAACAATCAATATAATTTTAAAAAACTTTTATTCATCTTCATCCACGTTACCTTTAATGACGCGAGTTAAGGGTAGAAGGGATTAAGCTATTATGAGTAGGAGATGATGTTAATAGTAAGTTTGGAATCGAGTTGAGTTACTTATCATGTTTATAGGTTGTGAAGAGGTCATTTTTTAATCTAAATTATCACTAAAGTCAAGTACGAGATACTGTTTGTTGCTTATGTTCAATAGGGAAACATAATCGGACTAATTAATGATTTAGTCATTAAATTAAGAGTGCTGCTTGTGCCTGGCTTGCCTAAGGGAATAGGAGAGCTGCTCATATTGTGGTAGCAGCCCGATAATCTACACACGATAATTTCTCGAGTGGAGTCTTACATAAAAATGATTTGGGTAGATTTAGGTAGATTCTTGGTTTCCAAGATGTTAGAGAAGACCCAACATCGATATTTATGTACTATATATATTGCTTATCAGAGTCGTAAGTTACTCTAAGTTTTAAGATGTTGGAATTGTGTTAGTTGTCAAACTAAATAAACGATAATAATCTGCTATTGTTGCATTTAGTCACTTGAACAACATGTGATTGTGTATCTTTACTTGTCTACGTACATGTGTATGTGTATCCTATACTAGGTATTGCTCATCCTTCGAGGACTTTTTGTTTTTTAGTTTTAGCAGTAGGGTACGAAGACTATGAGGATTGTTATTGTGATGATCGTAGTCATTAGTTTAGAAACTTTACCGAAGATTATGATTATTATTATGACAATGGCGGTAGAGTAATTAGAAATTTGTTCGATTTTTTAGAGACTGAGTTTTGCTTATTATGTTTTGTTATTTTATTTATCTATTAGGAGAGTCACCTGCAACTTTATTTAGATAGGTTCAGTAAGACTGCTAATGTCTATTGATTTTTCTTCTCTTTTTTTTTTATTGAGAGTTTAGAAACTTTAGAGGTTATTTGTTCTTTATGATTATCGAATAAGGTATTGATAACTTTCAATGATCCATATTATCTACAGGTTTACAACTTTTGATATATTTTGGAAGACACTCAATACCAACAAATGTGAAAGTAAATTTTATGGACAAATTCCAATCAAATGGTGAGTAGAGATTATTGAAATGTAAGGATACTAGTAAAATTGCAAGATTTACGTTGCCCAACATATCAATAGAGCTTAAGGATATGCAGTAGGTTATAGCATTCCAAGTTCTAGGGCGTTACAATATCTATAGGCAAAAGCATATAGACCATACAAAACCATAAGCAAAAAGTTTTGGTAAGCTGAAATGTAATTTTTTTTATGAAATAGTAGTGTAAAATTGGAGTAAGCGAGGTGAATACAAGCAAATTGTATACTCTTATACAAAATACCCTAGCACCTTCTACCTTTTGTTCAACTTCACACTTTACAATATTTATATGCCACGCTAGTAAGTAATAGAAGTAATTCAAGTTTAATTTCTTTGATCAGACACCATCAAGAAAGTTTTGGTTAGTTAGAGAAATTTATGAATTCTTTTGCATTTCTTGCTGCATATCCCACGTTCTACTAATAAACAGGATTAACCGTTGAGAATATTATAAAGATTTTCAAATCTTTTAGCTCTAACTTTCTATTCTTCTAATTGTAAGTGACATTTATTCAATGGTGTCCCCTTATTTACAATTTTGTATCTACTTATTTGCCATTAAATTCAACTTTCGTTTGTTGTTTCCATTGTTGATTTGATGGTTTGCATTGACAATAATTTAATAAAGTTAATTGTTTCAATGGAAGTTTGTTATAGAAATTCTTAAAGAATGTCATTCAAGGAGTATAATCCACTAATTTTTTGAATTTAAAGTTATTAGATATTCCAATATAAGAGTTTTAAGTATAGCAAACAATTTGGTATTGACTTATCCAAGCCATTTGCTTAGAAAAATGAAGAATATTTTTATAAGTGATATTGCCTTAATTCATTTAACTCTCACTTAACTTCTTAATTTATGAACATGAACATATTTTATAAGTCCATTTCCATGTTCATGATTCAAGAACATGAACATGAGCGTACTTTATATGAACATGAGCATACTTTATCTATTGTTTAAAGCAACATTTCCATGTTCTTACTTCACAAATTTATTATAACGCATTATCTTGACCTTTAAGGTCTACATAACTTATAGCTTGCAAAATGCATTGGAGACATTGAGCTAGACATCTAAATGCTCAATAAAGGCAAACTCAACTTGCTAGATATTAGGCTACCTATTGTGAGACAAGAAGCTACCAAACTCCATAAAAGTTATCCTTTCTTCTTAATTGACCTTAGTGATTAATCTATGTGCTTAGGAAAATCAATTGACCATTTTCAGATTTAGTCTTATGGATCATACAAAGACCTTTAAAAGAATTCTTTTAATAATCAATGTTTATTATGCTTAAGAGAAACCAGCACTTCTTTCCCCTAGTCCTATTGAAGACATAGGAATATGAATATTGTATAAGCTATACTTCATATAATTACCATTACACGATGTGCAACTAAGGTTCCCATACAACTACGCTATCCATATGACACTATTGTTAACAAAGAATTCTACACTGTAATGTAAGCATCTCCATGGGATTTCGCCTAACAACAATTAGACATCTTACACATTTACTTGAAACATTTGACTCTTTAACAAGTAATCTCATCCGCTATCATAATAAACCTTAAATGATTTTTCTGTTATGATATTATATGAATTTTCATGTAATTATTTTTTATACAATGTGTTGGTGATCATTCGACTAAATTACACCCTTAAAATGAGACTCTTACTAATAAAGACACTTATTGGAATGTTACTATGTAATCACCTCCCATAAGATGACTAGTTATGATGCTTTGGCTATTAGGAGGCAAAATTATTATCTCTCAAGCATTTCCTATAGGTGGTCATAGCAATAGGTCTTTGAGACATATATTGTATCCGAATATAAAGTAATTGTTGAGACAAATAAATGTACTCCAATATATTTGTTTATATGATAGCAGAACATG
Source organism: Lumnitzera racemosa (assembly GCA_024138005.1). Classification (NCBI taxonomy): domain Eukaryota; kingdom Viridiplantae; phylum Streptophyta; class Magnoliopsida; order Myrtales; family Combretaceae; genus Lumnitzera; species Lumnitzera racemosa. Next base: position 37,125,632 of record JAMXBC010000012.1, on the reverse strand, counting down.
TCTCATCATCTATTAGAAACATATTTTCATGAAATAGATATCAATACTAGGGCAAAGATTGCCATCCTATTAGGTAAGTAGGACATAATTTTATGTCTATAATATCTATAAAGCAAATAAATATACTACTTTAGATTTTTTTTCCTGATATATAAGGATGCATCTTATGTCCTAAAAGGTTAAAAATGATACTATTATGAGACTTCATTATATCATAATAGTGGCATCCATTCATATAGAAATATTTTATGAGTATATGATACATTTCAAAGCTAATTATATCTTCATTATTAGAAGATGGCTGCTTAGTTTCCTTAGTCCTTTCTACCAACAATGGTTACAACATACATAAATGGTGGAGATGTTAGGTTCTTTCCTTAAGCTCAAAGTCATCGAATTAGTCTTCAACAATGGCGAAGATGTTGGGCTTACTTCCACTAGTTCCTAGTTCCTAGTACAATAGTAAATGGATATTAGTAGCAATGATCCATTTATTCTTTTAACAAGTGACAAAAATAGATGAATATGAGAAAAAGCTTATAGAAATAGTTGTCCAACATATGCTTTGCTACCTAAACTTATTTAGTATGGATAATTATAAGATTTGCAAATAGTAATCTCTTTATAAAACCTAATAAAAAATTTAAAGTACTTATCACGATAATGAATAAATTGAATCATTGAAGAGTTTTCATTACACCAAATAAAATGCAGGAATATGAATAAAAAAAAATTGAACAATCTATGTTACTAGATTTCTCTTTCAAACGCTTTCTTACTTTCAAAGTAATTCTTTATAGAGGAACATCAAATTCTAAGAAGTTTACATAGTATAGACAAATGATTGTAGACCCAAATTAGTCTAAATTATCCACCACATACAATAAGTCATATGAACATCAAATTCCAATTCCATAGCAAAACATTTTCATTAAATAAGTAAAAAGGAATACAAAAGGAAATTTTTTTCCCATTTACCAAGAAATTGTGATAAATGAAAGCTCAATACTTTCGAGAAATCTTTTCATTCAATGTTTTCATCTTTGTCCTTGCCCAAACCCTATGTCGTCACAGCTAAAATATTTAAGCTTCACTAATCACAACAAAAGGATTTAAGAAACCCCAATTTTTTTATTAACCAAAGAAAAATTCCTTTGAAAAAATAAATTAATCACCTTTTGGAAGCTTCATGCTAAAAAAATAAAAACATTGACTATAGAATTGAAAGCAAAGTTAACATCGTTAATTGACATAATCAATATTCCAAGAACCAAAAGTGAGTGAAGCACTATCGCTAATATATGAAACATTGTTAATGCAAGCATAAATGCTTAGATTTTGCTACTCTTTTATTAGTTTGAAACAAAATAAGATTTTGTGTATGAAAAAGTTGAATATTGAAGCATTTCATTGTGTTTTTTTTTTTTTTTAGTATATATGTGTTTGTATGTGTATATATGTACATGTGTGCATGTGTGTGGATGAAAGAGAAAGAAAGATAGAGAGATAGAAGCCAACCATAGGTAAGGATATCAATTGATACCAAAGTGACAAATTGATCTCTACAAGTGGTAAAAGGTTATGGGAAGAAGAAAAGTTAACGAGAAGAATACGTAGAAAAGTGAAGAGAAGAAAGTATAAGGAAGTGAGAAGGCTCGTACGGAAATGAAAATTAAATAGGGGAGATACTGAGAAAAGTATGGTACAATTTCACTTATTATATGTGTCACGAACTGAGGATGGCCTAGTCGTAGCAGACGTCGTATACTATACAAAGAACCCCTGACTGGTTTTCCTTCCAATCAAGAACTCTTCATACAATATACAAGGCTCTACAACCACTAGTTTCCCAAGAACACACTGATTCACATGATATCATCACATTAATATATTTATATAAAATTTGAACTACAAAGCTTATATTATACAGTAAGAGAGTATATCTAAGTCTACAATACTAAGAAAAAAAAGTACATGAGTAAAGATCTACATTAACCATTCTCTCAATACACATAATAGCTTACTCCTGGTCAAGTCCCTAAGCTAACCTGTGGTATTCCTCGGCTAGCCTCTACAAACAGGTTATCCTGCAGCAAAAGTCTAAAGGGGTGTAAGCTTAAGCTTAGTGAGCAAAACCCTCAGCCATACCACAAGCAAGTTATAAGTACATTATATTCATGCATATGAATGAATGATAAAACAGAATGCCAAACAATACGTATACTTTACTAGTTCATATACGTAACTCGGATTTAACGCCCTCCGAAGTCAGGGTTGGAGTATACACGGCACCAATCAGATCCGAGTATTATACTATAACTTATTTACTACGAAACTCCACGCTCTGTATTCAAATCAAATAAGTCTTTTATTTTCATAAACGGAGGCCTCTAGACTTGACCCTTAACCAGGCGGTTGGCGCCTCCAACACCTAATGTTCCCGTAGGCCAGGGTAAGGTCATTTTATACGAGTGTACCGTACAAAACCAATAAATGAATAATAACAACCCTCGAATGGCCTCTCTTTATCTCCGTGTGATGTGACGGCCAGAATTATATTTATGCGATGCATGTTAATGCATGTTCCAGTTTCTTTTTATAAGCCGAGTATACTTAAGTTCAAATTATGCTGCGACCATCCAATAGTACACACAATCACTTTCTATACTACCATGCAACAAACAAAGCATTCTTTGTAATTACGATAATTTCACAATTCAACACACAAGATCATACACAAGCGTTTCCCAAACCCCACACAATAGTCAATTAACAATAATATTTAAGTCCACTATTTATAATCACAAATAAGCATGGAATCATAGGGTAAATACTCACTCGGCCATAGTGATTTGCCCTAATCGTAGTAATTGATCAAGAGGTCTTCGCTCACCTCAGGGTCACCTGATCATTATATGATAATAACGCTAGTAAGTAACTGAATTCACTAATAATTCTAGTTCCCTACTTCTACTTTATTACCTCAATTTTTTTATCCGGTTAGACTTTATTCTTAAACATTTGTATCTTTTTCGTTTTATTTCTGATATTTATGAATTTATAGTCGTTTTTCATTATTTTCGAACATACGTTTACACGATAATGTCCGTTTTGGACGTTATGACCCGTGTTTTACGATATGAACTAAATTTAGAGAAATTTTAACTATGAATACTTAATTGCTCTTATTACTTATATTTATATCTTTTGTTTATACTTAATGAGACATAATGAGTTAGTTAACCCTTAAATCTTTATACTTAGAGGATTTTACTTTGCTATGACTAATTTATGTACTTAATTAAGTATAATCCATTTTAGAAAGTGTATTAGGGTTTACTAATTTAGGTTCCTAATTATGATACACTTTTCTTCTTTTCTTAGTTTATAATCTATGTTTATCTCATCACTTACATAATCATTTGCTTAGGTCATTGCTTATGTCATCCCTTACTTAGGTCATTGCTTATGTCATCCCTTGCTTATGTCATGGCTTATGTCATCATGTGCTTACCTCATCACTTACTTCATTATGTGATTACATAAGCCTCTCCTCATGTTTATATCATATATACATGTCTTATGTACATTTGATTCCTTCCCTTATACTTATGTACATATACCTTATACATATATATACTTATACATCTACTTAAGTTTATATTGTATTTATCCATGTATACATACTCATATACCTCTACGGTTGGATACGTATTTTTATACACAAATTCGTATGCCTAATCTTTTCCTTAAGAAAAGCTTCCTAATTCCATTCTTTTGTGTTTTCAAGTGTGTAATTAGTGTAGTATAAGTAGGTATAGTTAGGTATTGTCTTAATTTAGGTTATGTACATGGTTAATACTCATGTATAAAAGTTCTCATACAAGTATTCCTTTGGTATTTCTTTATGTACACAAGCCTAAGAGCACATACACATGTATTTCTTCCCTCTCCTTTATTGTTCCTCACTTTCTACACTTAAAGATGAGGACTTTATGCCCTCTTCTTCATGATCATAATTAACACAAGCCTACTTCTCTAATCCACCTAATTACCTAACTAATGAAGAAGATAAAACAACATAAAGTAACTTAGATACATACCTTTGCTTATGTTGGAATTAAGGAGACAAAAGGAGAAGTTATGAAAGTAAAAGAGGAAGAAGAAGCTTACGGCATGGAAAGAGAATTTTTGGCTTATTTCTTTTTTTTTTTTTTGTTTTCATAATGAAAGGAAGAAAATGGTGGGGTCTAGAAGAGGAAGATGTGGACGGCAATTGAGGAGAAAAAGGAGAAGAGAAAAATCAAAAGGGAAGAAAAGAAAAGCCATCATTAAGTGTTAGATATTTTCTTTATCTCTTAGTGTCTTTATTGACTTTTCAAATTGTTGACTTTAGTCAACGTGTGTTGACTTGGTCAACTCTCCTTAGGCATATGTAATTTTGTGCACATAATGTAGTAATTAAGGGAAATTAAGGGAAAATTGAAAGAAATGAGAGGCAATGAGGTATTTGGTGAATTGATTAGTAAACATAATTGATAAGGTCTTACTTTAGGTGTTTATAGCCCATATATCTCATTTGATAAACTACTTTGGATAACAAATGCAAAAAGTACTAATTCGAGTATTAAAGTTCACTACATGTAACCTAATCTTCAACTATACCCCTGACTTTAAGTAAGACTATCTTAATCATATACTTAAGAAATAAATGTAAGCTATGATTCATTATCTTAGTTTCTAAAGGACTACTTGAGGGTTCAACATATATATGCATGATTGAAAGTCATCTTTAATCATTTTCTAATGATTTGGTAAAATATGAGTGTTATATTATTAATTTAGGGTTTTAGGGTTTATTATGTTGAATTAGTACACATATGTCTTTAAAGTGATCATTATAGGGTTTTTGTCACTTTTGAATGAAATCTTTAACATTTAGATGCATTTAGGGTAGTAAAGTTTCTTACGCAATTAATGAATTCTTTTAGGGTTTTTTCTTTCATTAGCCCTATCGTCTCATAAATTGTCGAACATAATTGAGTCTATTTCAAAAACTAAATCGAACATTGTAGGGGTTTACAATATGTCCTATTTGATAGTATTTATTAACACTCTTTTTCTTTTGTCTCATTAAAGAATCATTAACCTATATGGTAATGTTTACCAGTATATTTTTGCTTGTGTCCCCTTAAAAAGCTATCTTATAAGCTTAAAATTGTTGTAGTTTCCATTTTCCTATAATTATAACATGCCCTTTTTATGCATAGCTATTTAAGTATGAGATCTTTGAAAAAAAAAGTCCTTCTAGAGGATAAATTATCCTTTCTATGATTTGATTACACCTCCAATTCTTCAATCATATAATCATATCTTTAAATTTACTTTCATTGGTACACACGTGGATCACAGTCTTTTGACAAGGAATTATTGTTCTCATACATTACATGCTTAAGTTGTAATTTACCACAAAATTAGTAATCTGTTGCCTAACCTAAATGAGAGGACAAGATTTTTACAAACATATATATACAATACTGACATGAACTCTAAAATCGTACCTATGAAAATTATGAACTTAGAAGCAAAGATAATTATAAAAATTATCCATTTTAGATGCCCAAGATCTTTTGTCCATCAATTTTAGTAACTATCCTCACTTAATAATATTAAAGTTTATCAACTTAAAACTTATGAGTAGCCTATTAAGCATCAACATCCACCAATATCATGTTCCAATTGCATCTTATGTTGCTACCACAATAGTTGGCAATGAAGAGGCAACTTAACTACGTTGACATGATATCATCATTCAATTACGTGTTAGTTAACTTATGAATATTGTTGATATTACTAGGTATTATGATCAGCTACAATATCCCCTACTTTTCCCATATGGAATGTGTGCATAAGATGCTAATACTCATAATACCAATGATAACTTCATCAAATTTATAGCTTTCATACGTATTATATCTAGGTGATAATTATTGATAGTAAGTTTTCATTATGGCACTGCTAGTAAAGATATGACCTACTTCAAGCTAAAGTCGAGCTACTTTAGATCAATGCGATTAACTACCATTAGCCATTCTTATAGCTCATGACCTAGTAATGGTAACAAATCGGCAGTTGGACTTTCGACCTATTAGAAGGGCTTGATTGTTCACTACTCTACTCTAAGATCTGGATCTTTGGGATTATCTTTAGAGCCTAACTCACAAGTTTGAACATTTGAATTATAAGACAAAGAAACAAACAGTTGATAGTTGCTAAATAAAGTAACCGCTCAATTACCTCCTATGCTCACATTTATTACATGCTTTAATTAATAGAGCATCACGTATCTAAGGCAATTAACTTGCTCAACTGCTTTTCCATAATAGTTATCTCCATGTTTTATAAATAACAATAGGATATTTACAATAAACTCTCTTCACATTCCATACATACTTTCTATATACACTCATATCAATCTCGTGTGCTTACTTCCCTTACCTTATAACACTTAACTAACTTAGGTATCGAAATAACAATGCCACATAGCCCTGGCACCCCTACCCCCCCAAACCAAAGCTTCTCATGTGCTATTTTGCAGGCAAAGATACTTACCTAAATTTCACTAAAAACATTTTGGCATTGCCTATGTTTAAATCTCTACTATAGTCGCTAAAACTAGAATGAAAAAGAGTACTGGTAGATTTGCTACCTCCTAAATACCCTGAAGGGATAGTCAGCAACACCAAGAACATGATGATCGTCTTGTTAGGTTAGAATAACTTTGTTGACTTTGCAAGATAGTATCAAGAGATAGCTAGGAATCATGAAGAATTGTTAGCATGAATGGGCAATCAAGTATTATAGCACAAAGTGTTAGATAATAAAGATAATGAGGCTATTGATGAAATTCAAATAATTCAGTTCATTCCCTAGAAGAAAGGAATACCAATAATTAGCAAGCATAAGTAACATTAGATGCTTGTGCTCCTGCTTAAAACATCAAAGTTGATAAAGAGAAAACCTCAACAAGCATAGTATGTGAGTCCCTCCCATATCAGTGCTCCTACTCAAATTGGGTAAAGTTATCTTAAAGAAAAGTTCATTTAGACAAGAAATACTGGAAAAAGTTATTCCGCAGCACATCAAATTACCATAGTTTGAAACATATCATGGAACAAAGGACTTAGAAGATCATTTGGAGTACTATCATACTTTAGCCAAACTCCATAACTTAAGTGACGTAATTGCATGTCAACCATTCCCATCCACCCTTTAGATTGCAGCAAGTACTTTGTTCAAGCACTTGAGGCAATTCCATTACATATTTTAATGAACAAGCTAAAGTATTCTTTCAACATCTCTTAGACAGTAATCTTCTAGTCAAGGATTCTTCCATACTTAACATAATCAAATAGAAGTCCAATGAAACCATTTGAGAATATATACTAAATTCATGGCATAAATGGTGCAAATCCTCGAACTTGACATGAACATGGCTATAAATGTAGTTATCAATGGATTTACGCCTCATAGAGACTTCTTTAATTCATTCATGAAAAATAAGCCAAAGACATTTGTTGAATTTAAAGTGAAAGCTAAATCCTATATTAAGCAGGAGGATAACATTAAAGCTTAGCATGAGACCAACTCAAGTAAATCGAACAGGAGAAGTTATAAGTGATGCATAAGTGCCAAATATTTACTTGGACCTTGAGACAATCATGTTTCATGGAAAAGTGATAAGGATAGAAAGCGATAAGGATAGAAAATGATGAAGTTCAACCTATTCCACATACATCCCTTGAATTAACCTATGTTAGACATTCTAATGGAAGTTCAAAATCAAAGGATCTTACAACGACTAAAAAGGATCAAGGGCAATCCATCTTAGAGAAATTATAGTAACTAATAAGTATTGTAAACTTCCACTGTAATAGAGGTCACAATACCAATGCTAGCTTAAAAATGCATTGAAACGCGCTATTTAGAGTAGATATTTGAAAAAAAAAAAATCTCTAGCTGACTACAGTGAGATTATTGAGCGACCAACTCAATATAGAAGAAACTGTTGGTTTTACTTTACAAGCTCAACTAATGCCCATGGTTATGTATATAATGTGTAAAGATAAAGGTTAAAGGTTCTTTGAAGAAGATTTCAAAAATGTTTAATCATCTCATGATGACACATGAGTAATCAATGTTGGGGTTGCTAATTTTGAAGTCCAAAAGATTCTTGCAGATATTGGGAGCTCAACAGATATGATCTTCCTACATACCTATGATCGATGACACCCAAGATCAAGACCCAATTGAGATTTTATGATCATGATATGTATGCATTCAATAATCAACCAGTATGAGTTGCTGGTGTGATTTCTCTCCTTATCTACACTGGAGATTATTAACATGTGGCAAAGGACAAAGTAGATTTCTTGGTTGTCAATTGTTAGTCTCACTATAATATAGTAATGGGACAACCTAGTCAAAACTTATTCAAGATGGTGCCTTCAATAGCACATCTTAAAGCTAATTTCCCAACTCCAACTAATAGGAGTTTATGAGGGTGATTAACAGCTTACATGTTCTTTATATTTAAAGGCCCTTAAATGTGACTAAGTCTTTCATATTAAATGAATAGAGAACAAAACCTCGAAGTAAGAGAAGGCCAATTGGAGAAACAAAAGAGATACAACTTGAGGATGACCTAAAATGATAAGTTAGATTGGAAAAGTCTTTATCTTTAGAGTTAAGGTATGCATTGATACAATTCTTAAGATCAAGCTTCAGTGTATTTGCATGTTTCCCCTTTGATATGTTAGAGATTCCTAAGCATTATATCATGCATAAAGATCTACATGCCAAGGTTGTTCAATTAAAGAAACATCATTTTACTCTAAAATGACGGGCTGCAATCAAAGAAGAAGTGTTAAAGTTGTAAAAGGTCAAATTATAAGGGAAGAATCCTATCCAACCTGGTTGGCCAATTATGTATTAGCCAGGAAATCAAATGGGAAATGGTACATGTGCATTGATTTCATATACCTTAATAAAGTCTAGTTGAAAGATTGTTTTCGCTTACCCAAAATTGATCAACTCGTAGACTTAACATCTGGCCACGCATTATTGAGTTTTATGGATGCATCCTCAAGATATAATCAAATCAATATGGAAGAGGGAGATGAGATTCACACTTCGTTTGTTTCTAACTTTCATACATATTGTTATATAGTCATGCCTTTTGAGCTGAAAAATGTTTGAGCAACCTATTAAAGGCTAATTACCAAAATGTTTAAGCCTCAAATCCATAATAATGTTGAAATTTATGTAGACAACATGATAGTAAATAATACAAAGCAAGATTGTCGTCTTGTTGATGTTGAGGAGACATTCATTCTAAGAAAATACAATATGAAGTTAAACCCTTAGAAATGTAGTTCCGAGGCTACTTCTAGAAGTTTTTGGGATATATGATAACTTAATAAGGTATTAAGTCTAACCCTAAGATAATTAAGGCTATTCAGGCATACATTCTCCTAATACAATGAAGGAAGTACAAAAGTTCATAAGTCGGATCACAACTCTCAATAAATTTGTTTCCAAGAGTGTAGATAGATCTGCTGAATTCTTTAAGGCATTAAAAGACCTTGTGGAATTCAAGTAAACTAACCAACAAGAGGCTACTTCTAAGAGTTAAAGGAATTTCGATTACCTCCCCCTATGCTCTTTAAGCCTTACCCAGAAGAGGAATCGTTTCTCTATGCTTCAGTTAGCAATTAAGCTCTTTCATCTGTGTTACTGACAGCTGATGGAAAAGAGCACTAGCTAATTTATTATGTTAACCATGTCTTCCAAGGTTTGTAGACCAGATATATAAATTTTGAAAAGTTTATTCTCGTTGCGATCATAATTGCAAGGAAGTTGAAACCTTATTTCAAGGCTCATCAAGTCACAGTCCTTACTGATCAACCCCGCAATAGGCATTGCAAAGGTCGGACTCATCTAGCCATATGATGAAAAATGTGCTTAAGCTAAGTGTTTATGGTGTTTTGTACCAACCAATGATTGCTATTAAAGTTAAAGTCTTATCAATTTTCGTAGTTGAGTTCACTAAAGATGAGGATAAGACTGAAGAAGGTGAGAGGCCACTTAGATTTTGTTTATTGATGGTTCCTCGACAAGGGTAGGATATGGAGATGGTTATGACCTCAAAGTTGATTATGCTTTGGAATTTGGTTTTCCAACCAACAATAAGGAAGCCAAATATGAGGCATCAATCGCTAGCATGAAGTTAATTAAGGAGGTTAGAGCAAAAAAATTAAAGATATGCTTAAACTCACAACTGGTAGCTCAACAAGTGAAAAAAAGAATATGCAATGAAGGATGAGACTATGAATAGGTACATAGCATTAGTACAAATCCTCACAAAAGACTTTTGTTTCTAAAATATCTCTAAAATAGAAGCGCGTAGAATAAAGCTATTGATAAACTCTTAAAGTTAGTTCAACAACACTTCTCGATCTAAATGATAGACTTTTCATTGAATACCTACCAGATAAGAGTAATGTGCTATCATGGAGTGTTTCAAAGTTCAACTGACTACATTATAGATATCTTAGATGAATCCAAACTTAGTTTACTTGAAGAATAGAGTTCTACCAAAAGACAAGAAAGAAGCTTAAAGACTCTGTATCAAGCTGCTAACTATACCCTAATCAATGGTTAACTCTATAAACATGGGTATAGCCAGCCTTACCTTCATTGCCTTTCCTTTAAAGACGCGCAACGAGTTACTTTTGACCTTCATGTTAGAGTTTATAGCAATCATATCAAATTGTAGGCCTTATACATCTGAGCCCTTAGGTTGGGTTTGAGTACTATTTGCCAATCATGAAAGAGTATGCCAAAGAATTAGTTCAGCATTGTCCTTAATGATAGAAGAATGTACAAATTGATTATGTTTTGATTCAGTTGCTAATAGTTCATGTTCATTTGCTCAATGGAGGTTGGACATCCTTGGAACTTTCTTAAAGGTCACTAGACAACTCCAATATATGATAATCGCCGTGAACTACTTTACAAAATAAACTGAGGTAAAAGCTATTGTGAAGATTATAGACTAGAAGATAAAATCTTTCATGTCGAACTTGATCCTAGAAAGATTTAGGGTCCTTATACGATAATCATTGATAATGGCCCATAGTGTAATGATGATAAGTTTTGAGCTTTTTGGGAAAAATATGAAATTTGACTTCATTATGGCAATTGCATACCTATAATCAAATGACTAAGTTGAAGTTATGAACAAGAATATTGTTACATCCCGAACAGGAGAAGTCATAATAGCCGTGTAAACTAACTTAAGATAAAAGCTAACCTCACAGCTGCCATTGTAGATATAGTCTGGAGAAAGTGTACACAGCTCAACCAACTTGAAGCATTAGTTCTGATACCTATTAATGATCAAACCTATATATAACTTTATAAAATATATGTTATGTATAACCTGTTGTTTGATAATACAACAATATTTACATAAACATTTCACACCTAGAGTTATAATTTACAATCAAATCTTACCAAAAGCCATAGGTATTGAAGTCTATTTATAATAAGATAGGAAACTAATAAGCATCCTAGGGAATTTCCAATTAGTTTTCTTAAAACTTAAAAGAAAATTCAAAAATACAATTCAATAAAATCTCCATTCCTCACTTTCCCAACCAATTGCACACTCGCTTGAGGGTGGTGATATATGAACATCTTGACCCTTAATTATTACTTACAAAAAAATCTATAGGGATGTGAGCACAACTAGCTTAATAAGCAAGACGAAGTTAAAAGAGTACCATATAATTACAAACAAGGTTATTAATTATAATAAAATGTAATGCAAATAATCACTTGAAATATTGCATAATGTTATTCACTCCATTGTGAGGTCAAAGAAATTACATCCGCTCTAACCTAGATTTGTAAGGTCAAAGAAATTACATCCGCTCTAACCTAGATTGAGGAGATTGCTACAACTCAAAATCAAACCAAACCCGACCTTGTGTAATGGAGAACATCCTCTACCTGTGACCACCTTTGAACTACCACCCCTACTCTTGCCGTGACCTTCTCGCTTGTCACTTAGTTTAACTAATGATAAGGAAAAGACCATTTCCGCTATCTTCATTAAAGGGAGTTAGTATTTAATCTAATACTCCTAACCATTCCCCTAACGGTTACTATGCATGTCTATTTACATTAACGGTCAAATCAATATTAGTTTAGTGGCCAGACAAGTTCATATAATACAAAACTATTCTATCGTGCAAAATAGTATGCCAAAAAGTTCAACTCTTATCACAAATAGAATACCATTCATACATATGGCATGCACATAAACAGTTAATTTACAACCACAATTAGAATTACTCTTAAACCTCTAGATATTTTAAAACAGTATCTCAACAAGCGGTAAAGCGACGATCCCAACTTACCTGTCTTGATGCTTATTATGGAAAACTCTTATCGTTGACACTTTGTTCACTAAGAAACCCTATATATATATATATATATATATATATATATATATATATATACAAAATAAAGATTTAGTTTTCATAAAAGTTACAAAAATATTAGAGTTTTATCTATTTGTATTTTGCTAAACAGTTATATATATAAATATATATTTATATATCCAAAGTATATTATTATTTTCCTTATATAATGAAATATAGTTTTATTATATAAATTAAGTTATTAAGTATTGATAATATACATAGTTATACTATTATGTATAATATATCATTTTAATCGTATTAAAACGTGCTTTTAATTAGTTAATTTAGGTTTTAATTACGATAAGGTTATCATAGTACATAAATTCTCATAATACATAAATTCTCATAATATTATGGAGATATAAGTTATATTATTTAGGATTGTCCGATTTTAGTAAAAATGGTGTCATTAGGTTCGTACAAATCTAACGATATATATTACTGGTTCTATTTCAAGAAATGACTTCTAAAGGGTATTTTGAGTTTCTAATATACCTATACATGCCTATAATAAATATTATCACATTATACTCATTTTATGTAATTGAATTATAATTTCCTAATATTATCTAACCCATATATATATATATATATATCATAACTTGGTTGTAAAACTATTGTTAAATATATTAAAATTTCATTTTTACCAAACCCAATCCTCATGTACATGTATAAGTTTTATTTCAATATTTATCACATTTTAGCTTATTATTACTAAAAGGTGCCCCATTCATAATTTAAGCTATTTTATTAAGTAAATTCATAATAAATAACTTGGGTCACTAAATAATTTCTCAAAAATTTCTATAGACTCCTAAAATATGGGAGATTCAGTCAGTACATGGTTTCATGCTATCGAGTTTATTACCTATATGCTTGTAATTACATTTTTACCCCTAAATTGTATTTAATTAACCAAATATTATACTTTTTATAAAAAATTATTTTCAATATACCCTAACATCATTATGAATCACCAAAAGTCAGATATTCATTTCATCAATTAATTTCATGAAAATCCATTTATTTTGTAATTTCACCCTATTTTTAGTTATTTTTAAGGTAAAAAATTACAATAAATATTAAACCTACTTAAATTAAAAAACTAGCTTAGATACATATCATATTTATTCTATACAAAAATTTTGAGCTATAAAATATCATTCAGTATATTTATTTTGAAAGTAAAAATTTGGAGGAATAATAACTTTCTTAAACAAGTACTTAAAATAATCATAATTTAAAAAAAAATAAAGTTACAACATGAAAATATATGTAAAATAACCTAGATATAATTTTTTTCATAATTTTATGACTTAATTTAATATTTTTAGAAAATTAGGCAAAAATTCGATCAACCTGTTCATTGGTGCTCCAGTAGTTGTCGGTAGATGGGGGGTTCTCGTAAAGGCCAAATGGTGGTAGTTCTACATGGTAGTGGAAGGGTGCAATAGCAGATCAATGGTTGCTCTAGGAACTAGCTTGGCTCGGTCTTTACTTTGTTTTTGTGAAATTTTTCTAAATTATTTCCAATTTTCCAAAAATTTTCCTCTCTCTATCCTAAGTTTCAATTTACTAAACTCATACTATTCTAATGTGATTTGCTATTTATAGGGTTGGATTTGCAGCACGAAAATTTCCTTTCATTTTTTTTTTCTTTCCTCCTTTTAATTTAAGTAAGATGGGTCCATCTACTAGTAATCCTACTTTTGATTCATGTTATCCTACTTTAATTGATTGCTATGGAGGTTTTCCAGCAATTTCCAAATTGATTTCAGCCATTCGAATAACTTTTAGTTGGTTTTTGATTTAATTTATACATATTATGCTAATATTTTGTATATTTGTTAATATACATGTATATATCTTATATATGTATCATGTATAATATGTAATTGTACTCGTATAATTATGTTTTTCACATATCATTTATTTTTAAGGTATATTTTCTATTTATTTTTATGAGTTTAGCATATATTATGTATAATTATATAATTTCGGGTTAATTTACTAATATAATTGTTATATATACTAGATATACTCATAATAATACGTATATACTCATATAGTATATTGTACTATATTATTTTCTTTTATAGCCTAATTAGTTTATCTGTAAATTTTTATTGCATTCTAAGCTCAATTTTAGGGGTTCTAATAATTTTTATACTATATTGAATAATCATACTTTTAAGACTAAAATTGGAATTTTTTGTTATTATTTTTAAAATCTAACTTTACTAGGTTACTTTAACTAACTTTTTTTTATCATAGTCATAAAGTTTTGGCATAATCGGATAAGTTTTTCCCGAATGCTCTAAATTTAGGTACGGTTGTCCTAATTGCGATTTTAGGAGCTCACAAATAACTTGCATGGTTTTAAGAAATGAGTTGACTAAGTAAAAGGTAAGTAGCCAAGCGAACATACTACCATCCTATGGGGGTATATGACTACACATGGGACCTCAACAAGCAAAACACCCTTAGGATTAGCCTTTAGATCTAAGGTTGTATTACCTATATAGCTCGAGCCCCTAAACTTACGAACTTAAGATTTAGATATAGCTAACTAAATCAACGTTTAAGTGAATTTGGACACTATTGAAAAGGTGCGCAATTTAGCTAGGGCCAAGGTTGTGGCCTATTAGCATAGAGAAGTGTGCGACTATAACTAGAAAAGGAAACATAAGATCTTCTAACCAGTAATCTAGTAAGTTGTAAGATGGAGGCAATAAGAGCACAACAAAGACAAGGAAATATTCGCTCCACAATATGAAGACCCAGTCAAAGTTTGTAAGGTTGTAGGAAATGGAGCTTACAAGTTAGAAGGTTAGATAGGCAAGCTATTCCAAGAGCTTGGAATGTTAAAATTTTGAAGTTTGTATATGTTCATTTCGATAATTGGGCTTTTAGGCCAATTTAATACCGTGGACCAGTTTAATAGGTTAGTGACAAGGTTTAGAAAACTAAGCCAAAATAGGGATGTCTTAAGGTGATATGGCTTGGAAGAGTCGAAATAGGGATCGTTGGATTGGTTATTCCACTTTTAGCCTTACTCAATTGACTTGTATGCAAAAAGTGGGTTGGAAAGAGGTCTTTCTAAGCCTGTTTGAACTTCTTTCAGCCTTAAAAGGAGCTATATGGACTTAAATAAGAGTTATAGGCTTATTTATTATTAATAAGATTATATTCTTTTATTATAAGCCATTGGACCTATTCAAAGCCTATAGTCCAAGCTTATGGTCCATATTTAGAGAAAAAGTGAATCCTAACCACTGGATCATCTAAGGCCATCCAATGATTGCCAATAATGCCAACTCTCAACCATCCATCTTAGAGTAATCCAACGGCTAAAGCTTACACCTAAAATCCATAGATAAGAGGTTCCCCTCTCTTTGAGGAGATTTTAAGCACTAGTTAGCATGAGACAAATGTAGAAGCTTTGCTAAAGTTAGATCATGAAAGATCAAATAAGTTACTCAATGAAGAACCAGCTAAGAACAACTTGAAAAGGCAAGGCTTCATATTCTATCATGCAGCCACACAAGCGATTGAGTTTGCTTGTTTCTCCTCCCTTGCATCTCTCTATTACATCCATACGATGCCATTAGATCAAGTGATCTCCAAAATCGATCATCATGTACATAACACGTGATTAATCATCAGCAGTAACCCTACTTACAAAGTTATATTTCGAGTAAAGTTTGCTTAGTTGTACTTTGGGATATATTAGATGATGTATACTTTCACCCAGGTTTCAACCTAGACATGATCATGTACCGTGATGTTATATTTTAATGGAATACTATTCATGTTGTATTTCTCCAAGTATTCTTATCGACCTATAGGATTATTCATCTACTTAGTAAATAAAGTCTTAACCTAACAATAGTTGATGGATTCATTAATCTTACCTAAAAGCGGTAAATTAAAATTTTTTAACTTAAATAGCAAATGAGCTTTGTCAAGTTTGGTTTTTTCCTCCCAGTTTTTATAAATTAAGTTTTCTTTAAACCAATCGGTATTAAACTCTACTCATTTAATATTGACCCTCGACTAGAGTTTAAAGAAAACCAATTCTTCTATATTTTGAAAATGTTTTGCAGTCGCCACCCAAACGGAGTTTGAAAAAAAGTTAAGTTATAACCGATTAGGTAGATTTGTTATAACTTAGTTATTAGTCTTGACGAGAAAACCAATTTTACAAAACGGTTTTTTAAAATGAGAAATCCGGATTCAGGGGCTATCCTATTAAACCCTATACGAGTGTCACTTTTTAACTTTTTAAATTTAATTTTGCTTTTCAATAATATCCTTTTTCAAATAAATAACTAATCATATCACATGCGACTAATCTAATTAATTTAAACAAATATTTATAAAGATGGAAAAAATAAAAATAAAAATTTTCATATTTTAAGTTGCCTTGTACTTACATACGAGTGCATGTATACCCACTATTCGGGATCAGACTTCGTAGTTCATTTCTAAAAACTTTAGCGTGTTGAGTTGATTTTAATTTTTAAAAAAATCTCAAGTTTACGTTTTTATCCAGTTCAATTTATTAAAGGAAATTCTTCTAAAGGGTCTTTATTGAGATTTTATTTTTGAAAACTTTAAAGTAATCCTAATTTGGAAATGATCCATTTAATTTTATTTATTTTTGGAAAGTTGATTTTCTAAGTGGTAAAAATAACTTTATTATTTATTATTATTATTTTTATTACTTATTTATTTAATTATTATTTTTTTTTGTTAAAACGTGAAAATAAAAATAGAACTAAGTATCACCTCCTTTTCTCTTCTTTTCCTTTTTTGGTCTCTTCTTTTTTCTTTTGTTTTCTCTTTTCCTTTTTTTTTTGTTTCTCCTTTCTCTCTTTTTTTTTTTTTACAAGTTACATATGAAATAAATAAAAACAAACAAATAAATAAATAAAGCTGGAACAATGGAATGTGGCATAAGATTTTGGGTTAGTGCAGTAAGCTTTCGGGTCAGTTACAAATCTGGTTCAGATATGAATTAGGTCGCACATGTGACCCATATGTTCATAGTGGAGTCAGTTCTAAGCAATTGGAGGCTTGATCTGGGCGGTTTTAGCTTGATTTTCAAAGAGGAAAAAGCACTTTTGTGTGCTTTTCATTAGTAAAAAGTTCGATGGTGATCATGTCTTGGCTAATGGTGTTATTTTTTTATGGTTGGAATTTTAGGGCAGTATCGGATGGTGTTTCGAGAGTTAAGGGCTGCTAGCTACTATGTTTGGTTTAGGGTTAAGTAAGGCCACTGTTGTCAAGGATTTTCCGTATCTCGGTCAGGGTTCAATTTCTCAACATGGCCGCAGATAGTGGGGCATTGGTTGGTATTGGCGTGAGACAGAAGTTTGGAGGTCCAACAATGGGGGTTTTGGTGTAAAATTGGTTTGTGCGTAAGTAGTTGTTATATTAGGGCTTGCTACAGCAATGGAGTTGTAGCCGTAAGTGGGTGTAACATTGATGATCAAGAAGGAGGACAATGTTTAAAGAGTGTTGAAGGAGAGAAATGATTAGGGGGTAAAATTGGGGTAATTAAAATTGTAGGTCGGTATGTGTGTGAGAAAGGAATTGGGGGTTATTGTCTATTTTGGTTGCATGGGTAGTATATACTACAGTAGTGTGTGAATGGTCCTCTATATGTATGTGTATCATTAACGTGAGTAAAAGAGAGAAAGGGCGAGTTGTATGTGCTCATGAGAGAGAGAGAGCGTCAGACCACCCCTACGTGTATGTCATGCTGTGTGGCTTGTTACTGTGTTTAAAGTAAGGTCGCTTGAGAGAGAGAGTTAGTTAAGAGAGAGAAAGAGAGAGAGTATTGATTGAGTGAGAGAGAGAGAGTTAGTCAAGAGAGAGAGTACCGATTGAGTGAGAGAAAGAGAGTTGTATGTAGCTTTTTTGTAGGCGAGGTTTGAGAATCAAAAAATGAAAATAATGACCCACTCGAGATTTCCTCTTTTTTCCATTTTTCAAATCCTAATTTGAATGAGCAAATGAATGAATCCGACTTAGATTTTGGATTCAATTCACAAGAAGATATGCTTATTTTGCAATTTCACCATTAATTTGGTGAAAGTGTAACAATAAGTTGCTTAAAATTAATGTTGAAGTTGACCAACCAAGAAAGAAAGTTCGAGAAAAATCTAGGGAAAATGTGGGAAATAGGGAAAAAGAGAAAGGAAAGTGGTAACGTGGCACGACATTGACAGAGTCATCTAACTATGTCATGCCACATGTCTTCACATGACGTGTGGCAATTGACATGGTAAGGGGCAGTTGACGTGGCATGCTACATGATGCCACGTCAGTTATCACCCAATCCTAAGACACCACATGGCAGTACCATTTGTTCATGGTGCGACAGTGTGTCTTTTAAAAAAATAAAAGGCTTTTCATACTTTTGTCAAGATTTGAACCCTTGACCTCCAAGTTATATCCAATGCCAAACTAAAGTGTTTATTTGTTAGGTCGTTGGCCTATGCCTTGTCAATATATGTAATTAAATTGCATATATTGACAAGGTCAGCCTGGACTATATTTAAATCTAAACCTAAGGGCCAAAATGGTCCCCTCTCTACTTTTAAAAATATCTATTAAACTAAAAATTTATTACCTTCTAAATCCCTTAAATCCTCTATTTTTTTAATTTCTTCTATTTTTTGTGACTTTTTTATTTTCTTTCTAAATTTTTCCATTTTTCATATTTTTTCTAAATTTCTTATTTTAGGGTTTTCTATTTTTTTTGTATTTTTCTTAATTTAGAACCCTTTACTCTATTGAAAATAAAATAAAATAAAAGGGGGGAAGGAAGTAAAAATTGGGTATCTACAAACATAATAATAATTCTAAACTTAAATGATTAACAAACTAATATGTTAACAAAACTTACTAATAGTTCCAGCCTAATACGGTTAACAAACTAATACATAGTTCATACCTTGAGGGTTAAGGAACCTAAAATTCACCTAATATCCTAACCTGATTCTATGAATATAGATATCTTATCAATTGTTAATCTCTCTTTAAGATTACATAATTTGGTAATAAGCCAACTTAAGATACTTCATAAACTAATTTGAAATGTCTATAGATTACGGATAGTGAAGGCATCACAATCAAAAGTAATCAAAGCAAGAAAATTGAGTTCAAAGATATTTACAGCACTACAAAGGATTAGCATCCGATGTGCCTAAGAGCTAAGTTGATCACTAAGACTTACTATAAAAACAGCTGAGCTGATCATTAAGACTTACCATAAAAGCTATAACTAAGTAGATCCTTTGAGATATCAAAGAACGAAGGAATTGATAAGTCAATAAACATAGTAACTTCCATGAAGCTACTTTAAGGATGTGACACACCAATAAACATAACACAACTTAGTATTTCGCTTGATACGACTCGTAAGCTAATATTGAGGTTCACTGTCTGCTAATTCTCAAGCTACTTAGCAAGACTAAATAAGAGTGTGAGGAAGGAGTGTTACTTGGAGAAAATTATCTCACAAGAATAAGAATATTCATAAACTTGTAAAGTGTAAGATGATTGCAACTACAGTAGAAAGGACTATTTATAGCGAGTTCTTTAGGGCAACAATGCAATAATGAAAAATTACATAAAAGACAATGTAAGAAAGAGATTCCTAGTATGTACGAAAAAGGGTAAATATGACAAAAGACTAAAAGGAATATAATACAAGTGTAAAAAAAGTAGGGGATAGGTGACAGCTCACTAGCTTCATGTTCTGGGATTTTGGGGTGCTACAGCTGAGCTAAAATGATGTTGGACTTGTTGTTGTTGAGCTATGCTTAAAGCTGCTGATCTGTGCTTGAAACTGCCGGGGTGATTGAATGATGTTGCAGTTCTGTAGGCTGGAAAAGTAAGGTTTAGCATGTAATGTCTTGCAGTTTTGTAGGCTGGAAGAGGAAGGTTTGGCATGTTGTGTCCTCAGCCTTGGCACTTAGCAGGTCGACGATTGGGTAGGAGTCTAAGCAGAGCAAAGTGTGTTCGAGTTAAGACCTTAAAGTGTTCTTCCACAAATCCTCTATGTATAGGAGCTGATCCTTGGTAAGTTGACAAAAGAGTATCCTCCTTGTGAAGGATTGGAGGCCTCGGAGGTAAGCATAAGTAAGAGGTCTGGAAGTCGACCTTCCATTAGTTCTTTGAGGTTGGTAAAGATTTTCCCTCAAATCTTAGTCCTCTTCTTCTTCTCTAGGTACATAGGGCATTAGGTTGGCGACATTGAAAGTGAGAGAGACTCTATATCTTATGGGTAATTCCAGCTCATAGGCATTGTCATTTATGCATCGAAAGATCTTAAAAGGGCCATCCGACTTAGGTGATAGCTTGTTTGTCCTCTTTGTTAGGAATGGCTCCTTGAGAGGTTGAGCTGAAAATCATCTCCAAGGGTAAGTTCGCGTTAAGTCCATAAATAACCTCGAAAGGCATCCTTCCTATCGAACTATGAATGGAGTGATTGTAAGGAAACTCGATGATGGGTAGGTACAAATCCCAATCGTGTATATTCTTCCCAATAATAGCTTGAAGGAGGTTACCTATGATTCTATTCACAATTTTTGTTTGGTCGTTTGTTTGTGGATGGTAAGAAGTACTGAACATGAGCTTAATGCCAAGCTTCTTCCATAGTGTTTACTAAAAGAAGCATGTAAACTTCAAATCATGATTAGATATAATACTCCTTAGAACTCCATACAGTTATACAATCCCTTACAAAAAGAGGTTAGCAACAAATAAAGCATAATTGGTTTTGTGGAAAAGGATGAAGTGACTCACTTTGCTAAACCAATCAACAAGCACCATAATTAGGTAGGTTGAGCATGAAATCTATGCTTAGATCGGTCTATGGCTGCTTAAGTATGGGCAAAGGTGTAAATTCTCCATATGGCTCCTTTCTTCCTTTAGCATACCTTGCACCATTCAAGAATTTTACACGATATTTCATCATCCTAGGCCAATAGAAGTGTTTTCCTAATAACTTGGCAGTTCTTTTCTCGACAAAATGGCTAACAAAGCCTTGGCATGGGCTTCTCAGGTAAGTAATTCCTTAGTAGAACCACTTGACACATAGAATTGCCTTCCCTTTATTAGGAATCCTTAGCTCATATAGACCTATCCACTACTCTTCTAATATTGCATTTGGCTACTAAGTGTCTAAAGTATGGATCATGTTCATATTGATTAAGCAGGGTACCAAACCCAAGTATTTTAGCTTGCAATGTTGTGACAAGAACATGCTGATAAGAAAGTGTGTCGGCCACAATGTTTGTACTTTCCTTCTTGTATTTGATGACATAGCTAAAAGTTTCCAAATACTTAACCCACTTGGCATGGCATTGGGAGAGTTTTTGTTGTCCTTTGAGATGCTTGAGAGATTCATGGTCTGTGTAAATAATGAGCTCTCTCAACCGCAGGTAGTATTGCTAGTTCTAAAGTACATGGACAAGCGCATAGAACTCCTTGTCATATGCCAAGTAATTCAATGTAGCACCTTTGAGTTGCTCATCAAAATGTGCAATTGGTCAGTACCCCTATCTGTACCCCTATATAAGAATAGCTCCAATGCCAACTCCAAATGTATCACATTCTAACTTAAAAATTTTGCCAAAGTTAGGTATTACTAACATTAGGGTAGAGGTTAACTTAGACTTGATCTCTTCAAAAACTCCTTTGAGCTTTCTTGGATAGTTTGAATTCAGAGTTCTTCCTGGTCAACTAGATTAGTAGGATAGCTATGGAACTAAAGTTCTAAATGAATCTTCAATAAAACAAAACCATGAAAACTCTTGACTTCTGCAACACTGGTCGATGTCGACCTTTGAGAACAACTCAACTCTTTTCATCATTTTTAGTCCCATGTAAGATATCAAGAGAGAGGGTGGATTGATATCTTTTGCAAAAATGAAACTATTTCGATTTTTAAAACAACTCCCTTCTTAATAACTCGAATGGTGTGAGAAGTAGTAGAAAATTGATTATCTAACTTAGGCATAAGATAATAAATCAAATAATAAAATGCATAAACTAAATAGGATGGAGAGAAAGAAGATTAGGCGATTGATTTATAGAGCTTCAGCCTCTTGCCTATTGTTCTCTTTCAGCTATATTACTGGGGACTCGATTCTCTTCACCGGTATCATTCCATTAGTTCAATCTTTTCACTAAACAAAAATAAATAAGAGGTTACAAAGATATCCAATCACTTCTTTGTCTTACCTCATTAGCTATCCCTATGCTAAATACAAGACTACAGAAAACTCTCTAACCTTTTACTCACTCAATTACAATGTCAATAATGTTTACAAGGAAAATAATTGAATATTGAAGCATAAAAAAAATCCTAATTCATCCTTATGTATCATGCTATAATTGAGAATTTAAATGTTATGCCTCATCCACTAAAAACCTGTAGCTCAAATCTTTTTGAATTTGAAACAATATTCTTCTTTATCTAATCTTATCTTCAACAAAATATCCTAAAATTCTTGAATCATTGTCAATAAAATAAGTAGTAACCTTATCTAAAAAAACTTACAAAAATCTACACGAAACTTCGAAATTTTTTAGCATAATTTTTTCTAATAAATCTTGATGACAAATCTAAATTTTATCTAAACTTGATATACAACACTAATGCAACCAATTCTTTTATGGTTAACGTCCTTAATGTATTTAAAACTTGACCAACCTTGCTAAGAATGTCAAAATACCTTCTTTCCAAAATATGTTACTTAAACCTTAATCAAACATTCTTCAAATCTAATTCTTGAGCATTCTTTAGACTAATTAACCTCAAAATCCCCAAGGACTTAATCTAACTTAGTGGAACAAAATTAAGCACATTGCCAAAATATGCATAATATGATGGAACTAGGTCTTCTACATATTTGTCCACTTTAACTTGTTCGAATTTGTCAAAAAATAGCTTATTAATAGTTTCTGATATTGATTTTGTTCACTTCTTGCACTTTTATGTTCTTTCAATGATACACTTTCTAACATACATTATGACGTATATTCTGACTAGCACAATTCCAAACTTAATTTTCTTCCTCAAATTGATTTCATTCTAAAATTAACTTGTATACTTGTAGTTCTCGTTAAACACACTGTAACCTTTTTCAACTGAGATTTCTTTTCGAATGCATCACTGTTATATCATGATATACCCGCATACTTCATAAACATATTAATAATAACTCAATAAATGTTTTGTTATCATTAAAACCAACTTAGGAGACTTAACAATTATCAACTCTGATTCCTCCTCCAGAGACAACATATAAGAGGAATACTACCTCGCTTTAATTGAACACATGTTTTTTCAAATTACCAAATAATTGCTTGGTACGAAGGATATCAAATACATATCCGAAATGTGCAACACGAGAAATGAGGTCAATAGTATATATCAAAATATCATCAAAGTAAACAGCACCACATTTACTAATTAATGATCTCAAAACATTATTCATGAGCTACATAAAGGAACTTGACACATTTATAACCCAAACAACATCACCATCCACTTGAATAGACTATCCTTAGTCTTGAAAGTAGTTTTTCACTCCTCTCTAAGTCTCATTCGAATTTGGTAGTAGCTACTCTTCATATTAATCTTTGAAAATATAAGCGCACCATGTAACTCATTGAGCATATAATCCAATTGTAGGATCAAATATCAATACTTGAGAGTGATCTTGTTGATATCTCGACTATCAATACACATTCTACATGAGCTATCCTTCTTTGGCACTAGGATAGTCGGCATGGTACAAGAGCTCATCCTCTTTCAGACATATGCGCGTTTAATCAACTTGCCAACTTGCTTCTTTAACTTAGTTGCTTGCACGAGACCGAGCTTATAGGTAAGTTAGTTAGGTATATAACTTTAGGTTGGAGGTTGATGTAATGTTCTATTCTTCTAAAAGGGGGTAAACATCTTTGCAACTTAGTAGGAAACAAATCAACATATTCTTAGAGCAATGTTTGCATCTCTGTAGGTAAGGCTCCATCTTTCTTCAACTTTAGTAGTCTCCTAACCAATAAGAGTATACACTCTTCCATCTTAACATCTTTGGAAAATTGGGCTAGGGAAATCACCAAGGACGTCCTCTATAGCGATTAATAATCTTTTCTTATGACTCCTGGATAACTTTAGGCTCATTGGAGTTAGTATGACCTTCTTCCCTTCTTTCTAGAATGCATAATTGTTCCTATATCCATCATATAACACCTTCAAATCAAATGCCCAAGGTCGGCCAAGTAGTACATGTGAAGCACACATAGGTAACATGTTGCAAAACACCTTGTCCTCATATCGATCACTAATTGTAATAAAAACTTTGGCTTGCTCAGCAACAAGTAGACCTTTCTTTTCATTTAGCCAGTGAATCTTATAGCGTTTAGGGTAAGGGTAGGTTAGCAACTTTAGAGCCTTCACTACTCCTTATTCTATAACATTATTATAGCTCTCTTTATCAATGATCAAAGCACATAGTTTATCATTAACTTAATAGTTTATATGGAAAAGATTCTTTCTTTGTTCATTCTCGTCAACGGTAAAGGTATGAGAGATCTTCCTACAACCATATAGTAGTCTCCTATTTTAGGTCGGGTCACAATGTTTAAATCTTCTTAAAACTCTTCTAACAG
This sequence comes from Lumnitzera racemosa, assembly GCA_024138005.1. NCBI lineage: Eukaryota > Viridiplantae > Streptophyta > Magnoliopsida > Myrtales > Combretaceae > Lumnitzera > Lumnitzera racemosa. The sequence goes on along the minus strand of JAMXBC010000012.1, from coordinate 37,100,382 downwards.
TTGGTCGACTCCTACTTGTTCTTCCTCCCCTTCATTAGTACTCTCTATTTTAAACTGGGGTTTGTCTCCTTTGATGGTCATGACATGTTAGTTTGGGTACTAATTAGCCATGTGTCTTAAACTTAAGTATTTAAAACACTTGATCTCTCAAGTCTTCCTACTAGGGCTTTAACCTTAATCCTTTCGGACCTCAGGTTCTTCAATCTTAGTCTTACCTCAACCATCATCAGGTTTGCTTGGCATTTGACCTTAGTGGTTCACCTTGGAACTTCACTAAGCTTGGTCATATCCAGGTTAGCTTGGCATATCAATTTTTCTTGGTAAGCTAGCTCAATTGCTTTGTGCTCGACTTAGTTGATTTTGCCTCTACATTTCGACCATTTATACTACTTAGATTGTCTTAGCTATATTTTCAAGCCTCTGTACTTCTACTTTATTTCTAATCTTAGATTTTAGTCCAGAAATGAACCTTGCTATCGTTTGTACTTTGGGTTCATCAACATCACAAAGGATCATCAGTAGTTGAAACTCTCGAACATATTCATCTACAAATCAGTTGCCTTGCTTAAGTTCTTGAAGACGTCATAATGTGTCTTGTCATAATGTTTTGGCACGAATCTACTTATAAGGACTCTCTTCATCTCATTCCACTTTTGGATTTCACGTTAGGCTTGTTGGCATACATTTTGCAATTTCTTGCATTAAATTGTTGTTAACTCAAAAAATTCTAAAGCAACTACTTGAATATGCACTGAGTCCTTGTAATCATAAAAGTTAAATATCTTTTCAATATTCTCATCCCAGTTTAAATAGTCATCAGCATTGCCAGACCCACTAAAACTTGGAATCTATACTTTGAGATGCTCGGCTTCTATGGGAGCACAAAGCTCACACTTTTTAAATCCTTCATACTATTCTTCCTCCTCACCATATTCTTCAACTTCATTTAACTTAAGTCTCCTCTTCAAAAACCTCTTAACATGTCAAGGTGGAGCTAAGTTCACATCAATAGCTTTTGGTGCTCTAAGTTAAGCTTTTGGTGGAGCGGGGTTCACATTAATAATGGTTAGAATCTGTTTTTAAAGGAAGATAATAAGGGTCCTTTGAGAAATAAATTGATTTGATTGCCAACTTCAGATGAAAACACGTGTTCGAAAGGGAATTTAATGGTAGAGATTTGTAGGGCAGTTACATTGCATACATGCATGTTAAATCACATGTTGACATTTGTCTTACATATTTCGAGAAATGGGAAGTGAAAAGACATCTCCTTAAAAAAAAAAAAAGCTTCTCATGCAAGACATGGAGACAAATTAATAAAGCCCTAAGTTAAACAATACATAATGTGTATATCTACCTTTCTAAATATATTTTTAACCACGACAACTTTACATGACTTTATTAAGAGGAGTTTAAGTAAATAAACAAAAGTGTTAGCGAAAATCGGTAAAATATATAAAGTAAAAGGTATATACATAGGGAATATTGATTACAAAAGTGTATTATCATCATATAGGTACTGTTACTTAAGGGTACATTTACATGCATAATTGTTACATAGTTACCTATTTGTTAACACCAAAACAAAGCTTACCTATCTGTTTTGACTTTTTGTTAATATAGAAATAAAGCTTCTATTTATGATTATTGCCAAGCTAGATTGCTTAAGTATGTATAATTTATTGAGAAAGGAGTATAAGAGAAGGCATCTCAATCTCTATCAGGTACACTTAATATATATTTTTTCTATTACTATCGAAATCGTAAGAATTTTATTTAAAAAACTTTAACAAAATTTGTATATATAATAAAGTATCCATGTTCTATATTAGGAATTTTGTAATGCTATAAGCCTTATGGATGCTTTGTTGAATGATTTGGATATTTCCACTATATGCCCATAAAGATCCTCTCATATGGTAATTGTTTATTTTATATATATTTTTCTCCTATTTGTCTTTATGGGCAAAAGAAGTACAAAGTATAATACATGATTTAATTCTTTTTCTCTTATAAAGAAATTACTTAAAAGTCCATAGTTTTGGTTGAGGATACTTTGTTAGAGTTGATAAATAAACATTTAATAATGTAATTAGAGGAGAGATTGCAAAATACATTCAACATACCCAATTTAAGGAGGAAGATGAGACTATTATAAATTATAATTTATAACTGTTAAGTGATGGTAAAAAGAAAAGAAAAACCATTAAGCATGACTATTATTGTAGTAAAATCACATTTCAAACATTTTTTCCATTGTGATTTTGCAATTTATTTTGTGTCAATAAAATTTTGCTTTACTTTTGTAGATTCAAGGCTTATACTCTTCTATTGATTATTATCTTATTAAGATTTGAAATCATTATTATTATTTTTCAAAGTACCATAAGTACATACTCCCTATTTGATTTTCTACCATATTTCCAATTATAATTCTTTAGAATAAGAAGATTTAACAATGAAGTAATTTATAGGGAGATTAATAACATAATGATTATGTAATATTAGCTTATGTTGTAATCCTTTGTGTACTGAGTTTCCTAATTAATGCTTCTTTATTGTTTTTATAGGGAAATAAAAACTTCTTGGATGAGGCAACTTAATTATGAATACTATGATTTTATATCTTTTAAAATAGTGTTAACATTATTGTTATTTTCCTTATGCTATTCTTCATAGATTTTTAATATAAAACTATTATTGTTCCTTTTTTTTTTGAAATTTTATTTTCAAAGATTTCCAAACTATTTATCAATTCTTTTTAATATCACTCCATTTAATTTTTTGCATATACATCCTACGTGTGTCACAAACAATTTATAATCGATCCAATATTTTATAATTAATATTTCATGCATTTAATATTGCTAAATTTATGGATTCACTATTTCAGCCGAGAAGTTGTAAATTTGAGCGAGCTCGAGGACCATTCACCAATCTTTCAAAGCACGCCTCCAGCTGCAGAACAATTTTGAAAATAAGTCCCGTCAGTTCGCGCGCTTACTCAAACCAAATATACTCTTTCATACTATCTCCCACTCTCCTCTCCTTCATTTCGCAAAATCCCAAATGCAATAGCAAAGCCCTCTCCTTTTCTTTCTCTCTAATGGCGGCTTCTGCTTCATCGCAAGAACTAACACTTCTCTCCAAACTCGAATCACTTTCTTCCTCAGCCTCCTCCGGCTCTGCCGCTATCATATTCTCTCTCTTCTCCGATTACCTCCGTCCATTTCCCGATCCCCCCAAACCCATTCTCAAAAAGAACCCCCAACAACAAACTTTAATTCGATCCCTAGCCAAGCAGTACCTTCCATTTCTCAACCGCTCCCTCTCTCTTCTCCCCAAACTCCTTTCATCTCCACGCCCCGACCAGTCCCACCTCTTCAAGACCTACGAACTCTGTCTCCGCTGTTTGGACTCTCTCTCCTCTCAGTTGTCGTGTAAACCCTACTCCATTCACATCCAGAGGCTGAGGCTGATCCACTGCTTCGAGGCTTGTGAATTGTATGCCGATGCATGGATCGAGGGGTTTAGGGTTTTGGAGAATCTCCGTGGGATCGATTTTGGTGGAAAAGAGAAAGGAAGAGCGAGAAAAAAAGGGAGTTTGTTTTTGTTGCCTAATGCTGAGGATGCCTGTGGCAGGGATAAGGAGTTCGCTGTGTTGGTGGTGGATGTTGTGATTACGGTTTTGAAATGTGCAGCTTCGGGCCAAATTAAGAGTAGTGGAGAGCATGATAAGGTGCTTCGTGTGGTCGAGGAGGTCAGACCATGGCTCAGGTATGTATGGTGAAAATTGATATATTGCATTCCTTTAGATTAAGTTCTTTGGAAATTTTGTTCCTATAGGTGATTACGAATACACCTTCTTTCTTGATTTTGGATGATCTAGGGTCTTGGACGAAATTGCATATGTGAAATTGCACGGAAAGCTTGTGAATTATCTTAGTAGATGTACTCAATACGTGGCAAGCGAAGCAGCTTGCTTTGATGGAGATATGGTGCTTTTGTTCTGTAGAGAAACTTTTTCTGAGTATGCGAAGTCATCTTTGCGTGATCAAATATTTAAGGTGAAGTAATTGTGAATTCTGGTAAAATTATAAAGTGATTGTTAGTGCCTGTTGCTAATTTTATTTTACTTGCAGTTTACTTGCAGGATTTGTTCCTTGCTGTCTACATCTGAGGAAAACCATTTGCTTGTAGTTGATGTTATTAGTAGCTTATTAGAAGCAGTAGCTCCTGATGGGAAGGTAATTTTAAGTATGTAAAGTTTTGAAATAAGTTCATGAAAAAGCTTGCTAATCAGCCAAGAAAACTGGAAGGAAAATGGTACATTTTAAGAATCTTTGCTGTTGGCTAATGAGCATGGTCTGTTAGTGAATCTGCAAATAAGTAGATGAAATCTTCTTGGCCATTAGGCATGTATTACCTTTCTTTCTTGTAGACTATACTTTGTGATGCTTTTGAGATGAATGGTTGGGAAGACCGAAGAGGACGTTTAGAGAAGCCATAAGAAAAGAAAAATGATGTGAAATTTTTAGACATTATAGAATATATGGTATATGATAGAGAGTAATAACAAAATAGGATCCATACACCTGTGTTATTGTTATTCCTAGATTTAGCTTTTTTTGTATTATGTTGAATAGTGACATTGAAAGAGAATGATGTACACACATTTGGATCGAATTGGCTGGTTCAACCAAGATACTTGGAAACTTATCTTAAGATTGGTGGGTTTAGATCCTATAAATAGGGGGAAGTTAATAATGAGGAACCATGTAAGAAGAATGGACGGTTGAATTGCATATGCCTGGTGCATGTTAGGAACCAAGGGTAAATTTTATTGATTGAGTAGAGATATGTGGGATTGAAATCTTAATTAAAGGAAAGGAAACAAACAAGAGCAAGATTGCTGCTTACATAGAGCTAATACCTCCTACACAATGAATGCATGCCTGCATTACCCATGTAACTATTATTTATACGGGCAATAACCCCTCAAGCTATTGTCACATGGCTACATCTTATGGGACCATACTAAAGCATTAGTTTACTAGTCTTTATACACAATAATAGCTAAATCCATACTACCCTAACAGCATAAAAATCTTTTTTCTAGGGTGAACAACTAAAGCTCGATGGAATGGCTATTTTTAATTTCAAGTATTTTCTTTTGACTCTTTAATGCTATCTCCTAACCTCATTTTATAAAGAAAACTGGTTGGAGAGAGAAATGTTATTTCCATAAAGACAACTTTTAATGGGAATCAAGGTTCAATATAGCGTTTTAAAGTCAAAATTTGCAATGGGTTTAAGCTAAGATGAGCTTATGTGATTATATAGTCAAGTAGGGCTTAGGAGGCTAAGGGACTCCAGTAGGTTTACCAGATATAACCTGAGACCACCTTGTGGATTGGGAGAGTGACTAGGTTAACCAAGATGCCCAATAGTTCAATTGGGTTGATCTTGAACAACCTAGGTTGATTGAGATATGCACTGGGTTAATCAAGATACACATAAGGTCGATCAGGCTAGTGTAAGATCAACCATGTTTGTCATTTTTACCTCTTTTGATGACCTCATTTGCTATGTTTTCATAGTTTGTTTATTTATTTATTTATTTTGTTTTCATACTCAAATAGTTATTATTTTATTAGCCTATAAGGCTTGAGTTGCAATGTAATAGAATTAAGAATTTAGATATTGTTAAACCTTTTTCATGAGTTGATTTATGAGATGTTTTTCTCCTGAATTGTTCATTTGTTCTATCAATTTTTTATAGATGGCTCTAAATGTTATGATACTTGAGATCCTGCATCATATCAAATTTTATGGAACTTGACTATCACATTTTGTGACTCATATCAGTCTATATGTTAATCAAACCTAATCTGATTTAGAGGTTGGTGAGTCATATCTAATATATGATTCCTTTTATTTTATTTTATTTTTAGTTCATGAATAGACCAAAAATCCCTAAAAATACAAGCTATATCATGAAATCACCTAGATTTGCATCCAGCTTGATGATTGATTGAAATCTAAATCAATCATCAATCCAGTTTAGATGAACCTTTCTAGTTGCCCTTCATCTACTTGCTTAAATGGATTAATCGCCTTTCTTTCACTATATCATTAAATCGTTTCTCTTGCTAAATTTCTGCATCAAATCTTGAATCCTTTCATAACTCTTTGAGCCAATGAATTGTCCACCTACACTGTTTTTTTTTTTTTTTGTCATTTGAATCTTTAATTTAAGTAATGTGACATGAAATTTTAAGTTTTATTTACAAACAAGATGGTGAGATCATAACCATCAAAAGCTAAATGATTCGCTTTCTTTGCCATGCTCCATATCTCTGGGTTATATTTAGCCATGATCATTGTCATTGTGTTCACCAGATAATACGTGTCACCAAAAATCTTTTCATCTCAATTTGAGTTAGAAACGGTTTCTATGAAAAATTAACTTCAGCATTGATCAACAAGGAATCAAATGTTCCTGCTTCTTCTCCATCTTATAATTAGCTTTAGCTCTCTTTCCTTCATTCTTTGTTGGAAGAAAGTTTTCAATTGAACCTGTTCTCATTGTCTTACTAGATTGAGATTTTATTCTCAAACTTTGACCTTGGATATTTTCCTTTGAATTGAGACTGCAAATGGACTTCATTTGGTGTAGATTTCTTCTAATGAAACTTGCTTAGTTACCGTGCCATTCTCTAGTGCTAAAGTCATGCGTATAGAAGATTACACAATCATTGCCCAACACTTCCACAACTTAAAACATGTTACAACTTGGATGAATTAGTTGAGAATGAAACTTTGGTTGAGTTATTCTTTCACCGGCATTACCAGTGGGGAATTTCTTGATTTAAGTCTCTAATTCAGCAATTGAGTTCATCAGAGATTTCAAATTCTTTAGAGATTCGTTGATAGGAGGAATTGAATTTACCAAAGGTTGCATTTTTGGATCTCAGTTGAGATGGTTGGAGATTTTGTGTATTGTTACTTCAAATTGGTTTCTTTTCTTTTGGCATTGGATTGGAATTGGTTTTCCTTTCTTTCTTCTTTAGATATTCCTCTATCATCTTCTTCGTTGCATCCATAATTTTCTTGAATTGGAGAGTTAGATCTTGAATCACCATTGGATCTTTTACCTTCATCGTTCCTCCCAACCATAATATCTTTGAAAACAGTGTAACTAAAAAGAAATTGTGATTTCATTGAATTCATGGACAATTTGGTGCATGAACCTATATTGCTTGTTTACTTGATAATCAGCTTAGTTCCATAGAAGCGCCTATGCGTTGATCTACAAGTTGATCATCCATACAGTCACACAATATCAACTCCAACATTCACTTCATTTTAACAATCAAATAAGCTAAAAGTTGAATATACATAAATTCTTTTGCATCTCATGCTTTCACATTATCACATAGCTCTCTCATGTTTGGTTATGGAGATCAATCACCAGAATCCATCTGCATCACGCTTCAATTTCTAGGCAAATTATCTTTTAGGTAGGGCCAACAGTTAGATGCCAAAAGTAAATATTGTTGATTGAATGGAGAAATGTGGAATAAAAACCTTAATTGAATGAAATGGAACAAACTCAGAGCGTGATGCTCCTTCCATAGAGCTAATGGCTCATACATAGTACATTAATGATAACAGGATGATTGCATGCCTAAAATAATCCATGTAACTACTATTTATACTAATTATAACCCCTTAAGCTATTGCCCCATGTCCTCATCTCATTGGACCATACTAAAATACTTCACCACTGGAGTCTACACCACACTAATAGGTGAATCTGTACTATCTAAGTTAAGGCTTCTTATACTGTGCTTAGGACTATTTATGTATTGCATTCTGTTTGTGTTAAGATTTGTTAGGAGATGCATATTATGGTTTGGAATAATCATTTCCACTTTGCTTAAGTGATAGTTGAAATAGTTTGTCAAGTGGTATTGCTCACTATTATAAATAGAGCATGTTTACTGAATAGGTGGTTTTAGTAAGAGATTTTCTTACATGTTTTTTTGCAATCAATTGATGCATTGTTTTGCAGGTTGGGAAGGACTTCGAACTTGAGTTAATTGAACTTGTTTATTATTGTGTCAATAAATTTCGACATGCAAGTGTTAAATTTTTCTGTTCCTTTGCTGCAGCTATCAACAAGATAGCAAATCAAAAGGTGTCTCCTTTGAACAGCTTTCCTTGTGTTAAAGCTGGCATATATGCCTTTTCTGGCATCATGTTGTCCTAATGAGGTTGACTGAATTTCATGGCAGGTTGGAATGCCGGTTGGTTTTATCTTAAAGCTCTATGTTTTTGGGTTGAATATTACCCATTGGAATCTCAAGCCTGGAGACAATGGTTTCATAGCTTCCACTAATTTAGAAAGTGGATCTCCTATTAGAAATTTGATATTCAATGGGGATAAACTTAATGAGTTACCATCTTTGCTTGGGTCATTGAATGGTTACTTTGAAATAGAGTGCATGGAGACTTGTTTATTATCTAATGGTGGACGGAAGGATTCTCTTTGTCAAACATATTCTAGGATGGATTGTGGACATGAGATTTCTCATCCTAAGGAAAGTAATCCATACCTTAAATCTTACTTGAGGGCAATCGAATTTTTGTGCTGGCCACTTGCAGAGTTGGTAAACTTGGAACAAGAGCATTTATTTGCTGAACCTGAAATTTGTCAAGCTTTTATGCAGCTTCCTATTCAGGATGTTTTCAGCCAGTATTGTGATGCATATCTTCATAGGTTTCACTCCCACAACTTCATCTGTTTATATTAAATGGATTGCATATGTGAAATCATGGAGCTGGATTAGGCTTTAGCTTTTAAATGTTGTTCTTATTATCTATTTTCTGGAAATAGAAGATTTTCTAAAATTTCTGTCCTATAGTTGCCTGTGGATCTACTATTTAACCAAAAAAGCTCTGAATCAATTTTTGGCATTTGATTTTCCTTACAACTTGCATATGTCTGTCAAGTTTCTCTTCCGGTGCTTGAATCATCTTCAGATTTTATCATTATATGCTCACAGTTTTATTGAACATTTTCTTTATCATTCACAAGTTTGTAGAATTTAATATTCTGTTGCTGGAATCATCATTCTCCTAAGTCTGTAGAATTCAATATTCTGTTGTTGGAATTATCACTCTCCTTCATTGGAATTCCTGCTCTAGTATATGGAGATGGCTTCCATTGGAATTATCATTCTCCTTCATTGGAGTTTCTACTCAAGTTTATTGAGATGGCTTCTGTTGAAATATCACTTCTTAATTGTTTTTATTTTGTTCAATTAATTCTTAAGTCACATGTTTTTTGTTACTTGGAATTATTCTTCACGTATCTAGTTGCCTTTGATTTTGTTGATCTGGATGCAGCATTACTCTTGAACATAAGAAAAATTTACCTGAAGAAAATAACAAAGTAGTACTTTGCGTATCTGTGGCTGCTTTATCCCTCTCTTTCTTGTCGAAGCTCAGCATGCAGGTTTTTACATTTTATCACGTATTTCTACTATTGTGTGTTACTCCATTTTTAAATTTTCAAGTGGTTCAGTTTCTGCTTCTGATATTGTTTTAACTGCTTGTTTCAGAAAAGCAAGCACTTCATAGAGCATATTATTGACAGAAATGTGCAACCAGAGGGGCTGAAATTTCTGTATAAATCTCTACATAACCTTGGAGTTATACTGTACAGAAATAAGCTGCTGCAAGAGGTAGTGTAGGAAATTTTTATTGTAGCAGAATCTCTCATTTTCAACAATTATTTTATATGCTGAGACACAACTGCCTGAATATGTAAAAGAATTGCCAATAACAATTATTTTAGTTTGTGGCTTGAGATCTTGTTTCATGAAGTGTTGGGCCATGCCACAAATTGTACAAAAATTTTTATTACTAAAAACTGGATTAAAAATCGAATATGACAACTTATGCTTGGTTATTGCCATGTAGAAGAGTTTCTTCTTATCTAGTGAGTTTGTGAGGAGAGAGAGGTGTCTAGAAAAGACCTGGCTCTCACCCTCTTTGGTGCCCCCTTTGAAGGAACTTGGGCTTGGTCTGCCATTGAGGATGCTTCTTCGAGCTGTAAACCAGATGCAAGCACTCAATTCTCCTAGTGGGCATTTCCCAGTTTGATGATCGTTATTAAGGGAATCTTTTAGTTTGTTTTACTCCGCTTATTGGTATGCTAATACTTAGTGGGTGCTTTGCCTGACTGAAGGTCACATTTGTTAACAATAGGCTCTTAGATTTGGGTTCACTTGTGGTTGTCATGAGCATTTGCTACAACTAAGGTTCTCTATGGTAGAAAATTAGAGATTTTATTTCTAGGAATTGAATTGTATGCTAATAAATCTTTCTCTCTTCAAAATGCACAGAGAGAAATCCTCTCATGTTGATATTGGCTATGACACCTTAAGAGCAAATATGCTCTTAAACTAATTCCTAAGCTATACAAATTAGTCATCCTGTCCTATACTCCCTCACTAAGCCTAATTATAGGACTTTCTAAAAGCACCTAGAAGCTTTTAGAACCAACTAGAAATATAACCTGCAAAATAAAAGATACACAAGCTTATAGCTACATATGCATAGAACATATAACAACTAGGCTATATAAGAAATTAAGAATGCATGACTAGCTAATACTGTAAGTACTAGGCACCCATCTCTTGGGATCATATTAGTGCCTCCTATTGAAGGATCGTCCTTGTCCTCAAGGATAGATTGTAAAAAGAAACACCACAACTAGTGCATGCCAGTAGTTGTGAACCTAACATCAGTTGCTATCACTCTTCATAAACATGGCACTAGTTGGCTCCACATCTACCCATTTCATTACTTGCATCAATCGAGGGAGTAACATCAGCATTTCCTTCACTAGCAAAGCTTTTAAGAGGAGATATAACTGCATCTCTAGTCTCTATGATTGATGCCTTTTTTGACGAGTGTGGGACCTATAGGTTTTTTCTCCTTTCTTTTGACCTCCACCCATTTGCTTTGATTGCAATGCTGATCTTAGGGAGGATGTTGATACTCGTGGGAAGGATAAACATGTCCAAAGACCTTACAAGAAGTGCATCAAGGGGGAAGCCATTGGTAATCCACTTGGATAGAGGCTAAGGAACCATCTTCACATTCAATATCAACTTTAGATACAAGGTCATTTTTCGCATCCAACTTAACAAGAATGTGGGTGTAATTTGCTCTAGAATGTAAAGTGGTTAAAGAGTCAACTTATAAGGGTTTGCCTATACCATTGGCAATGTAGCTAAGTCCCTTAGCATCTAAGAATTCATAGGGTACCTGCAAAAAGACTACCTAAGCTGGAATGGAGGTAGGATGTGGTTTCTTAAAGGACATACTAGGTTGCCACTGTTGAAGAAGAAGGTGTTGGGTAAAAAACTAAGGCTTAGACAAAATAAGCTCGTGGTTTTACTTCTAGTTTTAGACCATAGCAATTACCATCAACAAATCTATCATTGTTGTAACTGCTTTCTCAAGCATGAGTGTTGCGAGATTGATGATTGTGAAATTAGATGAGAAGAAGATTGATTATGTAAGTTATAATGTTTTTGCAAAGTTGAGATGCATCACCACTCTAATTGTTGTAGTGAGATGGAGATTTTGCTAGCATTGAAAGATTGAAATGAAACTAATGAATTGAGTTTCTGGTTGATCATGATGAATTGAAACATCACCTTTAAAATTATATGGATTTCCTCTTAAGCTTCTTGCTTTGGAGAAATTTTGAACATTATGTGTAGAATTACTAGAATAGCAGCGGATTCATTAACAGTGGCCGGAGGTTAGTAATTGATGAATGAAAGAATCAAGCAGGTGGAAATAGCAGCGGATTCATCTAGTTTTTTAGTATGAAAGAATTAAAAAACTGGACAAATAAAACTTGGCGAGAAATGAAAGAATGAAGTTTGTGAGAGTGTCGGTGGAAACAGCAGTAGATTCAACCCTTTCTCATTTACAGTAAAAAGATTAAGTGGGAAACTAACCATAGTGGATGTGGAGTACCAACATGTGGCAACTCGTTGTCAATATTGTAGGGTGTTTGGCTATTTACTTAGTTAGTGTGAGGGTAACAAGGTCATTGAAGGGATTGATTTGGATAAATAGGGGGAAAATGATAAGCTTAGCCTTGTAGGGGTAGTAGAAGAGGATCAAGGGTATAACAGATTGGCTTGTGGCCTTTGTGCAAAGGTATTAGTTATTAATGAAAACAATTAGGCCATTGTCTGAAGACCTACAACTTCTAATAAACAACGAGACGAACAAGCGATAGTAGACCGTGATTCTTCGGATAGCTACTCTTTAGACCCACTTCTCTAGGTAGTGGATTGCTCTCATGCTGCTCCGAACGAGCCTTCATTGGATTCGGTGTATGTTAAAGAAGTGGATAAGAGTGACCCTTATTCCAATTAGATATGAAGCATTTTTATCTATAGTCCTTGAAATATAAGATGAACATGAGGAGTCTAATATGAATAGTTCTTAGTTGAACTCGATTAAAAATAAAAAGTCAAGGAAGGAGATAAAGGTAGCTCTGATTTGTCCGCATCTTAGTTGGTCTCTCCCTTATCTTTTCTTCTTCTTTTAATAAATGTTAGCCATTTGAAATATTATGAGTCTTAGTGATCCTAAAAAAGTAAAAGCAATGAAGTTTTTGTGTGAGTTCAGCCATATTTCCTTGTTGGGTTTAGTTAAGACTAAAGTTAAGGCTAATAAAGTAAACCCCCATCTAGAGCAGGATCTTTCCAAATTGGAACTTGGAGTACTATGTTAGTGGTTGTGTTTGGATAGCTTGGAACTCATTGTTGTGGTGTGTGAACATTTGTTCCTTTATCTCACAATTTATTCATTGTCATTGCTAAAGGGTTGCTAATGATACATGGTTCTGGTTCTTGGGTGTATGTGGTGCTAACTATACTATGGATTGCAAGAGTCCTTAAGCAGAATTGCTAAACATAAAGTACTCTACTCAAGGGCCTTGGTTAGTGGGTGGGCAAGGATTTTAATGAATGTTGCAATGTGGAAGAGAAATTAGGTGGCAATGAGAATATTACTATCAAGATGGAAGATTTTAACAACTTTTGTTTGGAAGCGAAAATGGTGGAAGCAAGAACCAATGGCTTGCTTATAGGCTTTTGCTAGAATGGATATTTTGGTTGGTCTTTCGAGCATCTTGGACCACTATCCCCTTATTGCAAACCTTCACACCGATAACCTGATAGGGAGGATCCCCTTCCATTTCTATGATTTTTAGTGTTCTGACCCTCTTTTCCTTTAAATTGTGGAGAGGGTATGGTTGGTAGAGGTTATTGGTACCTCGATGTTTATAGTAGTTTCCATGCTAAAATTGCTCAAGCAAGAGTTGAAATAGTTGAACAAGAGAAGCTACTCTAACATTTTAGGTAGGGTATTTTAAGCACATGAGGCTTTAGTGAATGTCTAACACCGCAATCACCAAGAACTAGATAGTGCTGATTGGGAGTTGGAAAGGAAGACTTTTAGAGACTATTACTACCTTTTAGCGATCGAAGAATCCATCCTTAGGCAGAAATCAAGACAAACATGGTTAAAATTGGGTGATTAGAACTCCATTTTTTTCTACAGGTCATTGAAGTAAAAACTTTATAGAGATAGCATCTAGTACCTCTGACGTTTGGACCATTAAGGATGTTGCAGTTTCTTATTTTTGTAACTTTTTGGATCCTCTTCCATCCTTCCCTTTAGGCTTGGAAATCCTACTCTCTTTAGTGGAAAGGAAGATCTCAGTGGAAGGTTGGCTACTTTTGGTTAGTCTAGTGTAGAATCAAGAAATTTTGGAAGCTTTGTGGTCTATTGATGGAAACAAAGCTCCTAACCCGGATGGTTTTAATGGAAATTTCTTGAAGGTAATGTGGCATATTTTAGGGGAAGATGTTTGTATAGCCATTAAGGATTTCTTTGCTTTCGAAAAACTCTTAAAAGCTATCAACTCTACCTATTTGGCTTTTGTCCTTAAGATAAGTACTCTTTCCACCTTTGCTGATTTTAGGCCTATTTCTTGTTGTAATGTAGTTTATAAATGTATCTCAATGATTATTGCAACTTGTACACAAAGAGCGCTACCTAAGCTTGTAGGGAAGGAACAATCTGCTTTCATTAAGAGATGGAGAATAGCGGATAGCATCCTAATCACCCAAGAACTTATGTAAGGCTACCACAAGAATTCTCACAGGACAAGATGTGCAATGAAGATTAATATAAGGAAAGCCTATGACTATATCAATTGGTTTTTTCTTGAAAATCTCTTACGTGCCCTTAACTTTTGCTTAGAGTTTGTTTGTTGAATTGTGGAATGTGTGACATCCGTAAAGTTCTCAATTAGCTTAAAAGGAGAATTGGAAAGCTATTTTGCTAGCTCTTGAGGTTTAAGGCAAGGGTACCCAAAATTCCTTTACCTTTTTGTATTGGTAATGGAGACCTGTCATGCTTTCTCAAGAAGCTTAATCTCCAAAATGACTTTAGACACCACTAGCATTGTCAAAAAGCGAAGATAAATCACCTCATTTTTGTGGATGATCTTCTTATCTTCTTTAAAGGGGAGATCCTATCGGTTATCTTCAGTAACCAATGTTTACATGATTTTTTCTCTCTCGGGTTTAAGAGATAACCCTTCTAAGAGTCAAATTTTGTTTAGGGGTGTCAAACTTGAGGTACGGTCAAGTATTAAAGAGTTGGTGGGTTTCAAAGAAGGAGCTCTTCCTGTGAAGCATTCGGGAGTTCCCCTATTTTCCTCTTGCTAATCTAAAGATCATGTCGGATCTTAGTTAATAGATTTGCTTCTTAAATCAACAATTGGATTTCTAAGTACTTGTCCTATGCAGGTTGTGTTGAACTTATTAAGAGTATCCTTTTCTCCTTACAAGTTTATTGGACGTCCACATTTTTACTTTTGAATAGATTTTTAAGGAGCTCACCTTGAAGGTGAGGCGCTTCCTTTAGAATGGGTTGAATGAATCTAAGGCCAAAGCTAAGGCATCGTGGGAAGATGCTTGCTTGCCGAAACATGAAGGTGGATTAGGTATCATGGATATCACTCTATGGAATAAAGTTGCTCAGTTGAAACATGTATGGCATTTAATGGTGCATACGTCAAGCCTTTAGCCTAGTTGGATAAGGGATGAACTTTTGAATGATAGGAATTTTTGGGCAGTTCCTAACCCATCTTAAGGCTCTTGGATTTAGCGCAAAATACTCTCAGCGAGGGGTTGGTCATGCCTACTTTTTGGTAAGTAGATAAGGGATGGAAGTAGCATATCCTTGTAGTACAACTTGTACCCTAATGATCCATTAGTGGATTGGTTTGGTGAGAGAGCTAGATATTTGATGGGTTACCTTAACGAGGCAAAGCTAAACTACATCATTCATGGTAATAGATGGATGTAGCTTGAGGAAGATACTTGGAATGTGGTGTCGTATACTCTTCCCCATAACATTGGCCTTAGATTTGATTTTGTTGATGCATTCCTATGGAGACTTGACCCTAGTAAGGGTTTCAACATTAAATTAGCTTACAACCTTTTGAGAGAGAAGGCCAGCAGTTCCATGGTATGGAATTGTCTAGTACAAAAACATCCCAAGACGCTCTTTCATCTTGTGGTTAGTTGTTAGAGAGAGGCTATTGACATAAGACAAATTGATGCAAGCGGGTATCATATCAAGTAACTGTTGCCCCTTATGCTCTGAATCAGAGGAGGATAATACATACCTTTTCTATAGGTGTCAATATATAAGATCAATCTGGGAAGTTCTCCAATGTTCCTAAGTATTGATTCCTCCAAGAATCCGTTCGTCTAACACCGTGTTTGCCTTTATTGAAGGTTTTAAATTGAATTACCCTATTAAATGGAGGAAAATCCCAGTGGTTGTGGTCTATTATGTATGGAGAGAAAGGAACACGAGATGGGTGGGGGTGTAACCTACTGCTGCTGCTGTTCTTGCTAGAATTATTTTGACTTATTTTGATTTCTAATTCTTTGAGCTATTGTGGTGACCAAGCTCGCTATCCACAAATTCTTTATTTTTGTTATTGTGGATTCTTAGCTTGGTCTTTATTTTTGTACATCTTAGCTTGTTTTCTATTAATACAATAGTCTCAACTTACAAAAAAAAAAAGACTCATTAGTGAGATTGCATATTGATTGATGAGTATTGTGCAATTCAATTGCCATATTTGAAATTGTTCTCCACCAAAAGTTGAGATTCCATTTTTGTCATCTTTGATCCTTAAATTTTGGTAGATAGGGATCCCATAAAAACTTCTTTTGAGGAATGGGCCAAACCGGGTCATTTCTCAAGAACAATAGCTAAGGGCCTTGATACTACCACTTGGATCTGGAACCTACATGCTGATGCTCACGATTTCGATAGTCATACGAGTGATTTGGAGGAGATCTCTCGAAAAGTATTTAGTGCACATTTCGGCCAACTTTCCATTATCTTTCTTTGGCTGAGTGGTATGTATTTCCACGGTACTCGTTTTTCCAATTATGAAGCATGGCTAAGTGACCCTACTCACATAGGACTTAGTGCCCAGGTGGTTTGGCCAATAGTGGGCCAAGAAATATTGAATGGCGATGTGGGCGGATGACTTTAGTTGATGTTGAGATTGCTATACCTAGAGTTCACTATGATAAAAAATTAGAGATTTCTTTTTTCTTATTGGGAATTGAAAGTGTAAAATTGATGCTAGCTATGATGCTGCAAGAGCAAGTGTGCTCTTAAACTAATTCATAAGATACATAAACCTATCATTTTGTCCATTACTCCTTAACCAAGCTTTTTTATAGGTCTTATGAGAAACACTTAGAAGCATCTAGAAATGACTATATGTAAAAGGAACACAAGGCTAGAGCTATCTATTCATAGAACATATGACCATTAGCTTATATAAGAATACAAGAAATGATATCTAACACTAAAAATACTTGGCACTTTGCTCTCAAGGACTATATCAACATTGTTTTAGGGACTATAAAACCCCACCTCCCCCCAAAAAAAGCGAATGTTGTGATGCTTCGCTTCCTTAGCACTTATTTAGGTCACTTGTAATATTCAAAGGTGTAGGGTTTGGAGGCAAGATGCGTGGCACTTGAGCAATCATGCCCTTAGCTAAGGCATCGGACACATCTTGCATCTAAAGATTATGGTTCATGGGATTAAGTAATTCGCATTAGGTATCGCGGTTTGCTATGTTCTTCATTGATGTAAAAAGAGCTAAGATTTGTTGCTTGAAGTTGTTTAGAATTATGACATTGAATAGCAACCCGGGCGCATTGGAATCCAATATTATAGGTTGCTTATGTATGTAGCCTTACTCTTACATTTTTTGAAAATGTTTTTTCTATGCTTTGAATCTTGCTTTTGACCCATAAGGTAACAGGTGAACTAGTTGTGTCAAGGCTTATTGTTAGAAGAAAAATGCTTTATAGAATTGTGTTGCAATACTTATAGAGTAAGGTGTTAACAATGTTGTCAAAAGCGCTCATGATTGTGCTTTGCGGATGCTAAGGTAAGGTGCGTTTATTGAAGTGCGTGCCTTAGCCGTTGAAGTGCAAGGCGCAAAAGTACTGAGGCACTTGCCTTGAGAAAAAAGTGGCTAAAGGGCATCTACTGATGAGATTTAAAAAATAATAGAAGGGTAAGAGAGTAGGGATTATGTAAATGATGAAAATTTGGATGATGTCGAAGATGGGAAGTGATTGAACTTAACTATATCTTATATTATGTTTACTATCTTGTAAAGAAAGATTACAATAGTTTTTGTTAGTAACAAATATGGTGTTAATTCTGTAAACATGGTGTTTATTTTGTACTTGACTTATTTGAAATTTTTTTTTTTAGGAAGCTATATTTGAATAGTTTTTTTTAATAGTTTAATATAAATATAGTTGTTTATTGAATATGGATGTTCATAGTTTTGTTTTGTGATTCAAAACATTATATATATATATATATATTTATTAATATTTGTGATTCACTTCACTTAGGCGAGTGCTTTTTTTGCGCTTCTTACCTCATGAGATTTTATGGTATTGTGCGTTGAGTGCGCTTTTCGCCTTTAACAACTTTGGGTGTTACTTATCCATGATGAAATGATATGCCTTTACTAAGCCAAAGCCTTTTGTTTGAAGATTTTTTGCCACATCGCTTTTGTACATTTCTTTTAGAGACCACTTTATTCCTTTATCATTTGACTGAATGCATAGGCTCTTAGAAAAGATAAGTAGATTTCTTTTTTATTCATGGAAGGATGTCTAATATCTGGTTTTGAAACTTGTTGCTACTACATTAGAGAATAAAGATTCTTGATAAGACATTATCTTGTCGGTGGGGAAAAATATGTGGTAGCAGTCATCATATGTTGATGTACTTTTTGAGAGGTAGAAAAAGGAGGAAGTTGCCTCTTAAGCTTTGTTAATTTATCTGCCAGGTGCTTTAGAGGGACATGATAAGCTACACTTTGTTGAATCGAATGGCAGGGTTAAAATAGATTGCCTTCTTTACCCTGTGTTGTTATTGCAGGCTTCAAAGGCACTCGAATTGTCATCTCTGGCATCGTGGGCATATCTCGGGAACTTATGCCAGAGTTCTGCAGAAAATAAAGGGCTAGGTGATATGTCAGAAAATACCATCATAGATCTTTTTGCCGAGGTCTGTACTAGAAGTGCCTTTCATTTGGATGCTCTCCATCAATGTGGCAGCAAGAAGATTGAGAAATTCCTTCTAAGGAACCTAGACTCTTGGTTGACTGCTAAAAAGTTGTTTGGTGGACTGCCAGGTCCTACTGCTCTGGTCAAGCAGTGGGTTAGGGTAAGCTCTAATTGCTTTCCGCTGGATGTAGGTTTTTTTCCTCTCTAATTTCTACTTTGTACGTCAGATCCAATGTAAGCAGGATAAGGGCATGCACATGGGAAAGGCATTGCATGAGTTGTTGTCTTCTAAGAAAATTTCCCGAGGAGCTCTGTCCATAATATCAGAGCAGGTTTGAACTCTTTGATATTCTTTAAGAACGACTGTTGCCATGATATCTCTTCTAGGAGTGGGAGATGTGTGTACTGCAAATGTTAGTACATGTCATTGTTTGGTTGTGCTTGGTTAATTTATGCATTTATTAATATTTTTATTGTTCTCCTTTTACTGCCAGTTGACTCATGCTAACTAAGTGTTCTTGTGCTCTTTCAATTTGTTTAGGAGCTACTCATGTATGAAGAAATGTATCTTTTGAAACCAGAATTCTGTCGCAGAATGCAGATGATGATCATAGATGCTCTTATTCAGAATGTGGATGTTACACTAGATAGTGGTCTCAAGATAGCAAGACTTTGGATTGATAAAGGAAGAATTCAAAGGGCTGATAAAAGTCATGGCTTGAATGACTGTATCCATTGTTTGTCTAGGGCAATATCTTCAATAGTTAGTATTGTCTATTTGATCAATTTTTGACAGATTCATGTTTCTTGACGTAGATTTAACAGTCACCAAAACTCTTGAAACAGGATAGAGCCGACATTACATCTAGCCTGTTGGTATCCCATCAGTTAGCTATTGCACATTGCTTACGTGCACTATGCACTATGGAAGCTGAACCAAAGTCGGAGGTAATAATATGTGTTGGTAAACTCTGATAACATCACTTTATGTAGCATATCATTTTTAAGAGTTGTATGATGAAGTAATGTCATGTATATTCTCCTAGTATTTACACTCTATCTTGTTGATTTTTTGTTAATATGCAAATGCTATTGTTTTAAGTGCAGAGAATTTTTGAGGATATCATTGATGCTTTGAACCTTTGGATGAGTGCTTTTACCTTGGATAATATCCATGTGGAGGAGATGGAGACGGGTGATGTATTCCCAGATGTACCATTGCCTTTAGTATACAGTGTCCTTGATTTATTGTCACTGAAGGCATGTTATTGAAATATCTAGTGCTACATTCAAATCACAATTCCTTCTGGTCTTTCATTTTTACACAATTCTACGCTTTTCAGGGTCGCACCTCATGTCAAGAGAATTTTTTTAAGCTGATACTAAAATTTTTCACATGGAAGAAAGTACCGGTTGGGAAGTCCTTGTCACATTTATGGAAATGTAGAAGGATGAGTCACTCCCTCTGTTATTCACCCATAAGCGATGCATTTGGAGCAATATTGCTCGAGCATTATGGTGATGTCTCCAATTCAATGGATTACTGGGTTAAGTGCCTAAGCGAATCACAAACCTCACTCATTGGATTGCAGCATAGTTTTTTCTTCTTATTTGCTAATGCATGTCAAGAGCCTTCCAATAGTGAAAAATTTTTTGGGCAATATATCAATGTTGAAGAAATTAGGCAGGTTGCTCTCGAGCTTGTTTCAAGAGTAAGCTTCTGTAAACAGCAAAGCAACTCTTTCTTTCTCCCTCTTCTTCCGTTTATATTGATCTTGCTTTGCTGGGTTTATCATGTTTTCTTATTCTAATGCAGGCTTCAGTTCCTAGGGACTCTAATTTCGTTGCTGCATGTCTCTACCATGATCTATGTGATCAAATGGCTTCATATGGCCGCTTAAATGAGGTAAATAAGAGCTAAATATAGCTAGCATCTCTCATAAGCAAAATGCTAAGCTGCATGTTGCATTTCCATTGTTACCAAAGGAGCTTTATTTTTTGTACTTGATTTTTCTTTTTTTTTTTCTTGGGTAAGGCGAGATGTATTTCATTTCAACACTTGCACATGGGATTTATGCATGAGTGAGCACACAAAATCCTATAAAATCGAGCTAGGTATCACTAATACAAAAAGATACATAGATTGATTAAATGGCAATGCATTCCTAAAGTGCTCAGAAACATTACAAAATGCAAAACAAATCTGTTCTTGGAACTATTTCTATCGGATATGCTGTTTCCCCCATACGTCTTCTTGAGGATGATAGAGGAATCCCTAGATATCGTATAGGCCATGTATCCACCTTTAAGCCTAAAATATTTGAATTTGCTATTCGACTTTTAGATTTACACCACTAAGTAAGATATTGCTTTTCCTTAGATTTGCCTTCAAACTTGAGAGTTCATGAAATTCTGTCAATCCTTTATTGATTAGTTCCATCGTTCTAAGATCTCCTTTGATAAAAATCATGATGTCATCTGTAAAATAAAGATGTGTTAGTTTCTTGTCTTTAATGATACTAGAAATCTTCCCTTTCCCCTTTTTCTTTTATGATGCTAATGACAACTTCTATTACAAGGATAAAGAGGTAAGGAGAAGTGGGATCTCTTTGGTTTAACCCCTTGGATGCAGGAAAAAACCCTATTAGCTCACCATTTACGTTAATAGAGAGCATGGGTGTAGAAATATATGCCATAGTCCATGCAATGAATTGATGTGGAAAGCCAAGACCTACAGCTTGGATCTTATTACATCTAGAGAAGTTGGGTGAAAGATTGTATTTTCCATATTATCATATGCCTTCACGAGATTCACCTATAATGCACATCTTGCCCTTTTGTTGTTGTGGTAGCTTAAAAGTTCTTGTGCAATCAAAATATTTTCCACTATTCTTCTCCCCTTGATGAACATGATTTGTTCTTTACCAACCAAGAAGGAATTACTTCCTTGAGGTGTTTAGCAGTGATTTTAGTACATAGATAAAGTGTTACAACATGCTATAGGCCTCAACTCAGAGAAAGAAAAAGGGTATTCGTTCTTTGGTACCAATGTTAGGTAGGTTGAGTTTGCCTCTCTTAGTATCTTATTGGAATCAAAAAAATCCTTGATGGCTAAGCACAATAGACCTTTTCTTTTTCTCCTTTTATATGAAGTGACTTATCAATATTTGAGCAATCAAATTTCTTTTATTGCTTGCTGAGCCTTTTTTTTTTTTTAATAACTTTATGCCATTATTGATCTTTAAGTGAAGTTGCTTTTCCAATTGCAACCAGTGAGGTGGTTTCTTGACAACATTTCTTTTATTACACTTCATAACATTTACAATGTAAATTAAGAAAAAAAAATTGAGAAAGAGCATATTATGTGTTTGGTAAGTAATTAGGTTAGGAATAATATGCTTGTGTGATCCATAAATATATTTTCATCTGACTCCTTATCTCCCTCTCAAAACTCTATATATTGCACTATAGGTATGATAAACAATCTTATGATATTTTTTTTATTTTAATTTTTTGGGTAAGGTGAGAAAATTTCATTAAAAAATTATACATGGGATGTGTTAAAAAGAGTATGTTACAATCCTATAAAATCAAACTACCTAGAACATCAAAAGAATACTTAGCTTGATTGAATGGCCATATAACTTTAAAGGTGCTCAATTATTAATGAAAACAACAATAAACTAATCTAAAGAGAATATTTATATTCTATCCTCTTTTTTTCCTCTCTTTCCAAAGGGGTAGTAACATTCTATAAATGAAAGTTTCCTTTGGCAATTGCTCAACAACTTAACTTGTCTGGTCTTGAAAAATCCTCAAATGAAGTGGCTTCCAAGGGTGTGGCCTTGTTCCAACCAGCAGCATCCTTAATGAATCTCCACAACTTCTTCCTGTACGAGAACTAAAAAAATAGATGGTCAGGGGTTTCCTCTCCATTTTGGCAAAGGAAGCACCTGTTGACATTAGTAACTCTTTAGGCAACCAATTTATCAAGGGTCAAAAGTTTTTGCTGCATAGCCATCCATAAAATAATCACATGGCTAAGAGTGACTTCTTTATGCCACACCAGCCAGTACCATCTTACCTTTAGAACCTTTGACGTAGCTAAGAAATAGGCTGATTTGATAGGTTATACTTAGTCTTCCTTTGCTTTCCAAATTAGCATGTCTGACCTTGATGCATTTGGCTTGAAGACCCTAAGTTATTCTTTAGTATAAACCATCTATCTCTATTTGGCCATGTCCATTCGTTCTTTTCCGTGAAGTCTATCAACATAGTTTCCTTAGGATATCCAAAATTAATACTTAAATGATCTCTCATTCATTCAATGAGTAGACCTGTGGGTGCCAATGATCATACCAAAATGAGATGAGTTTTCTATTCTCAATTTTCCACTTTATTCGTTGTCTACCTATAGTTTTAGATTGAAGAATCTTCCTCTATGCCCATGAAGCATCATTGGGAATATTTATTCTAGAAGTTTCTTCCCCTAAAAAAACTCCTTTTTGACCCAACTAATCCAAAGTGAATCATCTTCATCCATGCATAACGCCCATATATGCTTCATCTGAGCAACTTTATTCCATAACCCGATGTCAAGATTTCCCAAGCGACCCTCCTTTTTGGGTTTACACATTTTTCTGATTCACTCTAGCTTTGACTTTTTACTCTTCGTTTCCATTTCAAAAAACTCTTTTCATCTTTGATTCTAAGTGGGAAAGAACATTTCCTGGAAGGGTGAAAATCATAGACCAATATACCTAAAGCGAGAAGAGAATACTCTTTATGAGTTGCAACTGATCAGTATCAGAGAGGAATTTGCTTATTTGATGGTTTATTCTATTTGAAAACTTCTTCACTAGGTCAATGAAATCATTGCTGGAAGTACTTGTAGATGATAGAGGCACTCCTAGGTATTTTATAGGTAGTGAACCCACCTCAAAACCCAACAAGTAAGCAATACATCTCTTAGTGTATGCCCTTACCCTATTGAAGAAAATGTAGCTCTTTTAGGGGTTTTCCTTATGGCTGGATAGAAGATGGAAGGTATGTAAACCTTCTTTAATAGGCTCCACTGTCCATATATCCCCCTTAGCAAAGATCATAATATCATCTGCAAAACATAAGTGATTTAGCTTCAACTTTTTCCATCTCCAGTGGAACTGAAAATCCTCATTTTCTCTTTTTTCCTTCATTATGCTGGTAAAAACTTCCATAGCTAGAACAAAGAGATATAGGGAGATAGGGTTGTCTTGTCTTAAACCTTTCAAAGCTAGAAGTATTCTATAAATTCCCTATTGATGTTGATGGAGAACATAGCTATAGTGACACAAGCCATGATCCATTGAGTTAATTGGTTAGGAAAACCAAACTTCCTCAAAAGATGTTCTAAGAAATTGTATAAGTTCACATTATCATATGCTTTTGCCAGATCAATTTTGATAGCACATCTTACTCCCTTACTATCATTATGATACCTTTTTAGGAGTACTTGAGCTACTAGGATGTTATCTGCTATTCTCCTCCCTTCGATAAAGGCCGTTTATTTATTAGTCACCATATAGGGTATGACAATCTTCAACTGTTCGGCTAGTATCTTGGAGATGTACTTTTACACTGTATTGCAACAAGCAATAAGTCTATAATATAAGAAAGAAGAAGGATTGTCTTTTTTGGGAACTGGGGAGATATAGGTGGAGTTATCCTCTCTTAACATCCTTTTAGAAGCGAAAAAAAAAAAAAAATCCTTGATGGTTACATATGCCCACATATGCATCTTCCCTCCCCCCACCCCCCATAACATCTTAATCATCAGGAAAAAAATTGACCCCAAATCCATCAGGACCTAAAGATTTATCTTTGGATCGAGATTAAAAGGTGTGTTATTTATTTCTTCATTAGTGATTGGCTACACCAAAAAACTTTCACCTTCTACTAGAATGGATCTTTAATTTAGAGTGTGAAGTCTACTAAAATCCATATTACTTGGTGAGGAGTCTGTTAAAATATTTCGAAAGTAACTTATAACCAACGTTTTAATTTTCTTAACGGATCCTACTGTGACCTCTTAATCATCTACTATCGACGCAAAACTCTTCTTGTCTCTCTGGAAACATCTAATAAAATTGGAATGATATGGATTAAATTAGCATGGCCCCTATGTAAGGATGATATGCACAAATATTACGAGCTTTTTGTTTACTTCTAATTTGCCGTATCACCTCATTTAGTGAAAATGCCTTAGTAAGTATGTCACCATTTTCTTCTTTCCAATTTTTATCAGACATCTCCAAATAGACATTATTGTATGTTTGTCATATTACTTAGGTAACTATATCTCTTTTAACTCAATTTTTTGAAAGACCCATCTCATGTGACGTTGAAGAGATTTGTAGTATTGTGCAAATTTGTAATTTGATACCATATTGTAGAGATTTGTAGTATTGTGCAAATTTGTAATTTGATACCATATTGTAGGGTAATATATAATAAATGTGTCATTTAGACTTAATGTAGACATTGCTGTTAGTTTCTTCCACCGATAAGGAGTTTGCAAAATCTTCACTGTCTTTGTCCCTTTCTTGATTGAGCTTTCTACTTTGTCTTTCATTCATTATACTCTATGTACATGCACACTTTCTTTGGAAATTTCATCCTTTAGAGACTAAAGGAAAAATTGACCTGGTAGTGATACAGAAAGATAGAGAATATTGAACTGGCTGAATATCATTTCTTCAGATAGTACTGCTATAGGTCGAATGCTTTTGAATTTCGCATATGAATCTCAATTCACTTTTATTGCATGTCAAATAGCATAAAGGATATGACTAATGTAGATGCCACAAAAAGTCATGCATAACAATATCTTCTCATGCCTCAATTTGAATTTGTCATTGAGTCTACTAGGCATTTCTTCAGTTCTCAATCTAGTTCAGATTATTCTCTGAAAGGAATTCTCATGAAGAAATTGACCATCTATACTACTGGAATGCACATCTTGTAGAAAATTCCTTAGTTATCTTAATATTAATTTTTTATCTTTATATATGAATTCGACTTTGGATAGGCTATTTCTCTTTCTCATTGGTACCTTAAGTGTTGAAGTCAACAAATAGTTTTGACTTGTTGTGGACCTTGTTCTAGTAAATCTAGTAGTATGCACTTGATTTGCATGATCAAACTTCCTTAAGAAACTTGAGTCTTGATTGGTTTTGTTCTAGATTACTTAGAATCAAGCAGATGGATTGCTCAAGTTGAGTAAGCTTCAAATTGGATGAAGAAAAATCAGATGGAAGGTAGAGTATTGTGAACCAGGTATAGGATCTAGTCACTAGTGAAATAAAAAAAAGAAAATGGTTGAGGGCGTGGCAGAGAAAATCCTCTAATCTTCTGCATTGAGGGCTCCTTGAGATTGATCTCATAAACAAAAGATAAATAAAAATAAATTTGAAGAAAATAAATTATGAGATGTTATCAAAGCGGTGCAGATACCAAAGCATTAGAGTGCATGTTCTGGTTAAGTCCCTGTTTAGTTGTCTGGTTGTTTATGTTGGTCGTTATGTCTAGTTGTTATTTTTGGTTATGTATTTATTTATTTGTTTGTTTGTAGTCTGTGGATAAGGAGATATGAGTGTATCAGTTCGTTTAACTAAGAGATTTGATTATCCTGGTTTGTTAATCTTAAGGGGTTGTATCTATCCTTTTGCTTGTATTTTGGTCTGTATATGTTGCTGCTCTCAATGTTGAATAAAGTATGAGGATTTTCTCCTAAAAATTCTTCATGGTGTCAGAGCAATGGTTGGTCAAAATTCAATCAGTTTCTTAAATTATGAGTGGAAAAATTGATCAACCTAGAAATTCTCTAGGATCAAAATATCAGTTTGGAACACTTGGAGACCAAAACACATTAGATCAAAGCAAGGGAATGCAGCCTACATCAGGTGACTTGCATTCCCTTCAAATCACCCAGCATAAGTTGGGGTATTTGACTGGTTCGACAGTGGCGCCTGACAAGGATTCCAACGAATATAGAGTTGGGGAGGTTGAGAACTCCATGGTAAAAGCATGGCTGATCAATTCGATGGACTGAAAAATAGGATGAACCTTTTTTTTTTTTGTGAAATGGCTAAAAATATTTTGGAAAATGTGCCAAATATGTATTCAGACTTATTGAACTCCTCTTGACACTTTGAACTTCGATTAAAAATCCAAACCAAAATTCAAGGTAGTATGTCTGTCATGGAGTATTATAATACTTTGGTTGAGTTATGGTAGGAGATGGACCTATTCTGTGAGATTGAGTTGGAGTGTGTGGAAGATGGATAGAGTATAATTCGCTGTAGGAGAAAGATTGGATGTTTGATTTTGTCTAGGGTTTGAACGCTGAGTTAGATGTGGTAGGGGGAGATCAATTGGTAAATAGCCATTCCCAAGCTTGAAAGAAGCGTTTGCCTGTGTAAGAAGGCAAGAGAGCCGGTGAAGAGTAATGTTGAAGCCTGAACAATCGATTTTTAGTTCTGCATTACTGATAAACAAGGGAGCTGTTGGTGGAGTGTCAATAAAAGAAAAGTTTTGGTGTAACTATTGCAAAAAAAAAAAAAAAACAAACTACGCCTGTGCTAATTGTGGGAGGTGCATGGCAGGCCAGAAAGTCTTAATTCCAGACACTAAAGAGGGTTTCAATCCACAAAACCAATAGATGTCAAGATAGCACAAGTTGTTGAAATAGAAAGCTGCCTAGTGCTCCTTCAGATATAAGTTTGTCCATTGAGCAAATTTCCATAATCTAGAAGGTCCCTAGATAAACTAAGACTAGTCCTAGTACGGACAATGTAGTTAAACCTCATGCTACTGCAGTTGTTACTTAAAAAGGTAAGACTCAAGGTTATGGATGGAACATGTAATAATGTTTGGATATTAGACACTAGAGCTTTAGATCATATGTGCAACTCATCGAGGTTGTTTGAGCGGCCAGATCCTTGTAATGAGTGTAGTAATGTGGTAGTAGCAGAAGGTAAGAGTATTAAGGCTAAGGGAAAAGGAATTGTGATCATGTCAAAAGATTCAATAATGTGTTGTTTTTACCCAAATTCAGATATAATTTGATTTCGTGAATAGATTAATTAAGGATTTGAATTGTGATGTAATCTTCTCACACAATAAATACATTTTGTAGGACCAGATTTTGGGGAGGATGATTGGCAATGCCGAGGATTTTAAGGGCCTCTACTACTTATCTAGAATAAAGTTTGAGTTAAGTTGTGAGCTATTTATGAAGTTTTTAGTATTTCTCAATAGTCAATCAAATGTTATGACCTCGTACAAACGCCTTAGGCACCCAAGTTTCTTGTATAAGTGTTTGTACCAAAATTTGTTCAAGAATAAAGAAGTGAATGATTTCAAGTGTAAACCATGTATTTTAGCTAAATTTTCAAAAAGTTCTCCTCCCATGCAATCATACACTCCATCAAAACCATTTCACTTGATTTATAGTGATACTTAGGGCCTTGCTTGAGTTTTAGCTTACTTTGGTTACAAGTGGTTGGCAATCTTCTTAATGATCATACTTGTGTTTGTTGGGTTTATCTTCTAAAAAAGAAATCTGAAATTTGTCACGTTCTTAAACAATTCTATAAATTCATCCAAAATATTTTCATGGCAATTATTTAAATTTTCAAAATAGACAATGGTAAAGAATACATCTCTACCAATTTCAAAAATTATTTGATTGAGAATGGTATTGTGCACCAAAGTCCATGTGTCTATACAGCACAACATAATTAATAGTTGAGAGAAAAAATAGATACCTGCTTGAAATAGCCCAATCATTAATGCTTACAAGCATGTTACGTAGTCGGTTATGGGGGGAAGCCATTCTACCATCAGCTTACTTAATCAATTGACTTCCTTCTAGGGCGTTCAATTTGAACACCCTTAAGTACTTTGCTAGAAGTTTACCTTGAGAATTGAGTATTAAACTACCTATCTCCTAAGATATTTGGATGCAAAACCTATATTCTTGATAATCATCCACGCAAGCACAAACTTGAAGAAAGACCTATTAAATGTATGTTTGTTGGATACACATCCACAAAAAAGGGTTATAAATTCTTTCACCCTCCCACTAAGTGTTTCTTTGTTACATCTGGTGTCGTGTTTCTTGAAGAAAAACCCTCCTATGATTCTTCAGTCCAAGAAGACACATGAGGAAGGAGGCAAGTGGTGCTTTTTAGGGGGAGATTTATTATGTCCATTGTTTGTTGCATTCCCAAATAGGTGTCATGGTCTAGATTCTCATCAAAATTTGGGTAATTTGAAATCATTTGAGCTTGCAAATACTGACCAAGTCGAGACCTTTGTTTTGAACAATGCTAGTCTAACCAACATTCACAAAGTCAATCACAGCCAAACTCACAACAGGGTCATTGTACTGATACTATAGAAAAAATAACTGATCTAGGCATTATTCCAGAATCACAATCCACTCTGGTTTATTCCAGGAGAGGCAAACAACCTCAACAAGGTCAATCTCTCAAACCAGAGCTGTTGGTCCCACCATCAGAGGTGGCAGTACATGAAGACAATTGTAAGCAGTAGGGTGGTGGCTCACTGTTACAAGCTGAAGAAACTGACTGAAGGAGGCTGATTTACCTATGACATTAGGGAAAGAGAGGCGAACATGTGCCAAATATCCAATTGCCAATTATATGAGCTGTAGTAAACTTTCACCTCAGTTTCTTGATTTTGTGACATAGGTGGACAGCATATCAATTCCGAAGAATATTTTTGAAGCATTAGCAGATCAGAATTGGAATAGTGCTGTTATGGAGGAATTAGGAGCACTGCATTGGAACCATTCATGGGAAATAGTAGATCTTCTAGAGGGAAAACAATCAGTTGGAAGTAAATGGGTTTTTAGCCTAAAGCATAACTCTAATGGGAGCATTGCTCTGTATAAAGCAAGGCTTGTGGCACAAGGATTTACTCAAACTTACTGAATTGATTATGAGGAAACATTTGCTTTAGTCACTAAATTAAATTCCATCAGAGTGATTTTGTCTATTGCAACAAATTTGGATTTGCTAGATGTGAAGAATACTTTTTTGAATGGACAGTTAGAAGAAGAGATGTACATAAGACCTCCACCTGGATTCACTTCAGGAGAACATGAAGGTAAAGTGTGTAGATTGAGGAGATCCTTATATGGATTGAAGCAATCTCCTCGTGCATGCATCAAAAAATTTAGTAGCACAATGGTTGAGGATACCTTGTTTATTAAAATTGGAGAGCATGGACTAAAATTTGTTTTAATTGTGTATGTAGAGGACATGATTATCACAGGTGATGATGAAGTGGAAATTCTGAAATTGAAGAAGGAAATCAAAGAAAAATTTGAAGTTAAAGAGCTTAGAGAATTGAGACTATTCCTGGGAATGAAGGTGGCAAGAAGTAAAAATGGAATTTTTATAAATCAAAGTAAATACATTATTGACTTGGTACACGAGATGGGGAAACTTCAATGTAGACCAATAAGTGCTCCTTTGCCTCATAATTGGAAGACTTGTGCACCATATAATGATCCCCCACTGGATAAAGGACAGTACCAACAGTTGGTAGGAAGATTAATTTATGTTTCTCTTACATTTCTGACTTAGCACATTCCATAAGCTTAGTTGAGTCAAGCCATCAAGACACCATTTAAATGGAGTAAATCACATCCTCAGATACTTGAAAGGGGCACCAAGAAAGGGGTTATTCTTTAAGAGAAACCGATATAGAAATTTAAAAGTTTTTGTTGATGCAGACTAGGTTGGTGATACATTAGATGGAAAATCTACATCTGGTTTTTGTACCATGCTTTAGGGCAACTTGGTGACTTGGAGGAGTAAGAAACAGTTAGTTGTAGCTAGGGGCAGTGTAGAGGTTGAATATAGGCCAACAGCCCAAGGTATTTGTGAGGTGATTTGGATCCAAAGGTTGCTACAAGATTTGAAGATAATAGTGGAAGATGTGTGAGTGTTTTATGGTAGTAAGTTAGCACTCCACATTGTTAAAAACTCTGTCCAATATGATAGAATGAAATGTGTATCTTGATTGTAATTTTATAAAATAGAAGATTGAAAGAGGAAGCACGTGGTTTGAAAATGTTGCCCCGAAGGACCAAGAAGCTGATGTTCTAACTAAGCCACTTTTAAAGTAGTACTTCAATGAGAATATTGCTAAGCTAGGAATGATAGACATCTATTCCTTAGCTTGAGGGGGGAGTGAAGAAAATAAATTATGAGCTGTTATCAAAGCAGTGTAGTACTGAAGTATTATAGTCCACGTTCTGGTTAAGTTCCTGTTTAGTTGCTTGGTCGTTTATGTTGGTTGTTTTGTCTGGTTGTTATGTATTTATTTGTTTGTTTGTTGTCTGTGGATAAGGAGAAATGAGTGTATTGGTTGGTTTAATTGATAGATTTGATTAGATAAGATTGTTATAGGTGATATTAAGTGATGTGTCTATCCTTTCCACTCGTATTCTGGTCTGTCTATATTGCTGCTCTCAACATTGAATAAAGCATGAGGATTTTCTCCTAAAAATTCTTAAAAATTAACTCAATACTTTTGGCTTCTTATTAGTTATTTCTCTTGTGAGGTCACTTATCTATATAGACTTGGGGCCATTAACTTCTAAAAATAATAGATGTTATTCTAAAAGATAATAGTTGGCTTAAAAAAAAAAAAATAAACAAGTAATTTGTTTTTATCTGTTAAACTATATCTAAATATCACTCACCTCTTTGATTATGAGCTTGTCCATAAAGCTTGAACTTCTAATATCTTTGCTACTCATGGGGTGGGGATTCCTTGAGGTTGTGCATGCAAGTTACGTAGCTTACCAAGTTGTCGTGCATTGTTTTTATGGAGCTTGCATACATTCAAATTTGCGATCATGGTAACTGGTGCTTCAGGTGGTCTACCCTCTCTTCAATTTATGGCATTTGGATGCGCAGATAAATAGAAGTCAGGTCTTGCATGACTGGTTTGTGCCCAATGAGTTGGGCATGTGTTGGGGCGTGCATGATGGTCTGGCTATGAATGGGGTCGCAGACTGGGTTTTTGCCCCCTGACACAATTTGGTGTAGCTGGATGTTTTTGAATTCATCTTTCTTTGCTACTCGTTTCTGTTGTTTGCTGGTGATGGCAGCTAGATTTGGCTACTCTTCCCTGCTGATGCTAATGTGCTAGCCAGACCGCTTTCACCTGTTGCTTGGTGAGGGCATGCCTCTTGGCTTCAACTTTACCAAGATATTTCATATTTCAAGCAAATGCAACAAGTTGCTAAAAATTCACATGTGATAGTTGGCTATGATACTAAGTTGCTGTGAACCTGTGTTTGGGATCTAGTCGTTGGTGATGCAGTGTTGGGAAGAGCCTGGTCTCTATTCCGAGGACTTGTTAGGGACAAACTTTAATCTCTTGAAAGAAAGATGAGCGACAGTAAAATCATTCAATACTTTTGGCTTTTTCATTTCTCTTGTAAGATTACTTATTTATACAAGCATAGGGCCATTAATTTCTAAAGTAAAAGATACTATTTATAGAATATCTGTATCAACTTTTAAAATTAAAGGATGGCGAATAATTTGCCTAAGACAATAGTAAACACAAAATAAGTAATTTATTTTTGTATACTTTTTAAGTCATTTATTTTTATTTCCTAAATTATATCCTTAATAGGAGAAAGATGTAGTTGCTTAAATACATGTAGTTTCTTGTTCAGCTTGGAGCGTCTGATTTGGTCCAAGGTTATACTCAAGTAGTAAGTGATATTTTTGGTCTGAAGAACTTGAACTTGATTGTTAGGGTATTGTACAGTTTCTAAAATTTTAAGAAACGAAACATTTGAATTTGAACATTTTATTCCATGATATATTTCTTATGCCTTTTTGAATGGCTTGATAGAGTATACTTTGATTGTGTGTCCAGCATGTAAGTTGAGTACACCTCATGATAGATGCATGCAGTTATGGCTTCAAATCCCATAATGCCACAGTTGGGACTACCCAAATGCATGTTGTACTAACTGGTGAATGAATCTTGATATGTGGCTGATAGGTCCAGAGGTAGTAAGTACAATCACTCTTGTGTGCCTATGGTGAAAAGAAAAAGTAAAACAACCTATGCATCCGAGATTCTGTTTGATAGGAATGATAATAATGAATTGACTGGATCTTGATGGATCTTAAAGTTTATTCATGAGTTAATGAGGAAGATTGTATGTCTTTGTTTTACTTTTTCTTTCTCTATTGGTTTGTTGTGTTGTGTCAGGTACATCCTTTAGGTTCTTTTTAAACCAATTGGGGCATGGAAGTGTATTCCAAGGCTTGCTTCTTTTACTTACAAGAAACCTCCCAAACTGTCCTTAGTTCTTCTTCTTAATTTTTGAATCTTGCTACCTTATATCAACATAGATGATAAAAAAAAAATTTTCTTTAGATGTTCCTTATGCATGGAATGATTAAAGTACAATATTGAAAGCCAACTTATAAAAGCACATCAACTTACCAAATTAAGCTTGTTGGAGATTGTTCCATGTAATTCTTGCTGATTGATACTA
Source organism: Lumnitzera racemosa (assembly GCA_024138005.1). Classification (NCBI taxonomy): domain Eukaryota; kingdom Viridiplantae; phylum Streptophyta; class Magnoliopsida; order Myrtales; family Combretaceae; genus Lumnitzera; species Lumnitzera racemosa. Next base: position 37,067,031 of record JAMXBC010000012.1, on the reverse strand, counting down.
TATTGTGGGTTTTCTAAGCGACACCAAATTTACTCCCCAAGTTTTTGGGTGTTTTATGCTAATTTTCTCCTGAAACTGCAAATTTTCCCATAAGATTACTTTCCTAGTGGCTGGTTGATTCTTCAACCTGTGAAAAGTTGCTGCTAAGCTGGTGAGAAAGTTAAATGAATGAGTTTTGCCTATGCATTTGCATTTTGGTTTATTGGTACTATCTAGTGATGCTCTGTGTTTATATGTCTACGCTACATAAAACAAATATTAGATGAGTGAATGAATTAGCAGATACGTATATCTATGTTCTTTCTAGAATTGCTTATGAGCAACAAAGTTGAATCATTTTGATGTGTTATGCTGTATCTATGTTGATGATGATCATTATGTATGAAATGTTAGTGATACCTAAAGTGTTGAAATTTGAAGAAGTCATGGTGCATAGAATTAAACCACTGTTTAATTTTCTTTCCACCATTCAATATCCTTGGTTTATTTCTTTCATACAGACCATGCTTGTTGCTCCCATGGCAACTGCACCAATCTTGGTTTTATGGAATTTGAGTTTGGAATATTTTATAATTAAATTTGAATGATATGACATTAGAAAGTAGCAAAGAGGTTAAAAGTGAACTTCTTTGGATAAATATTTGGAAAGAGATTGCCATTGAAACTTTTATTATTCATAAAAAAAAAAAAGAAAAAAAAAGGGGAAAGGGGAGTTCATGGGTAGATACTTCCTAAATGAACTGTCCATCAAGGCTATTCTTGTGTTTTTGTTTGCAGAAGGATAAATCAGTGATACTTCTATTGTTGTTTATTTATAGGCGCTTCTATTTGCAAAAGAGTCTCACCGTTTGCGCACTGAACTCTTCCAAAAGTTTTTTACATATTCCATAGAGCAGCAGATGGACAAATATGGTCAAACAGAGCAACACATCCAGAAATGCACATATTGTATAAAGAATCTACAAGTAGCTGGACTTGTTGCTGATGAAGTTTGGTCCAATGATTTTAAGCCACCGAACCAGGAGAGCTGTCACCTTAGTCCGTGGAACGTATTACAGTGCTACCTTGAGAGCTCCCTACAGGTCGTGTGCTTTATTAGTCGTACTTTTTTTTTCCTTTCTAATCCATATCTTAAGGTTTATATTATGAGTATGATAATAATCCTGCAGGTGGGAACCATCCTTGAGCTACTTGGAAATGGAACTGATGCTGAAACTTTCTTACTCTGGGGAAAGGACATCTCCTGCTCTTTGGGCTTACCACATTTTATTGTTTCTTTTTCATCTGTTTTAGGTTTGTGATTAAACTATCTCAGTCTGCGTTTAATTTTCTCCCCCATCCTTCCAGCATTTGGTTTTCAAACTAGTGTATATTTGGCATTTTTGTTCAGAAGATACATGACAGTTTTACTAATCTATATATATATATATATATATATATATATACTACTAGGAAAAATTTATCGCAGGCGGAGATTATGGGAGTTGGCAAAGGAAGAACTTGAAACTGCTAAGCAATTACTGATGGATACTGGCAAAGAAATTTCTTGCTTTAAATGCAGATTGATGCTTGATGTTAATGTTGATTTGCAGTTAGGAGATCTATTCCGAAATCAGTTTTATGCTTGCATTGATGAAAATGCTACCCAGAAACTAGTAGAAGCAGAAGAGCTTTACAAACTAGCTATTGACAAACTAAATTTTTCTCAAAGGAAGGCTCCTCCTAAAGATGCTTGTGCTGGGATCTTGATTGTACCAAATGCAAAGGTGGTGGAGGACAGTAAGGGAAGAGTGGCAAAGAATAGAAGAAAAATTATGCCAAGGGACAAACTTAACATTCCTAATCAAAATAAAATTGTAACTCGATCCATGCACCGATCTGCTGGTCAAAAGATGTGCTCATCTCAAGATGCTTTGGCAAGCACAAGAACTGCCTCAAGTGGGAATGTGTGTGATCATATAAGGGTGGTAGAACCCTTTTCCCTAATGGAATGTCCAAAAGGTGAATCCGGGAATAAGGGTACGTGTATTTGCAACGAATTGGGATGTTGGAGATGCCATTTTCTGGATATCATAAATTCTCAGCTACTGAGCAGTTTCATACAGATGAAGTGGGAGTTCATCCAAAAGCGATTGTTATTAAGGTCATTCATTAGTTATGGTAAGTCATGTTTTTATATTGGCATTCTGCATAACACCACTTACCAGAATCAAAAAGATGCATTCTACCATTAAAAAACTTTAGAAGCTTTTCTCAAAGCATGTTTGCATAAATAAGTGTGACTTTCCTATATTTTTCTGCACTAACAAAGATTTGAATCTGCAAGTATTTTGCAGGAAGTTTCTGTCACCTTTTTGTGCTTTAGATTTTGTCCTCTTCAATCTCATTATGCCATGAATGAATGAAAAGGCAAAAAGTGGGACCCAAATCATACACCATTGTATATGATTGGTGCTGCAACAGATGGGAACATTGAATAAGATAAAGATACTTTTTCCATATTTTGCAGTAGATTTTGAAGTTTGAAAGATAAGGACAACACTGGCATATATATACATATATTGGGAAAGGGATTGGAATTATTTCGTGCTTCCTTTATTTAATCTTCAATGTAAATGATATACTTGCTCAGATGGCATGAAATATAGGATGAACGGATTGCTGCAAATGTGAAGGTTTGAGATAACAAGTGTATTCTTTACTGAACTAGGCTTTTCACATTCTTGTCTAAAATGTTTCAGAAACATGCTAGTTTCCCGAAAATTAATAAATTTTAGAGTGTGTCCATTTGTGTAGATATTGGGAGGGCTAAACCTATGTGCAAGAAAACATGTTTACTTGTGCATGTGAATCAAGAAAACGATTTCCTCCATTTCTTAATTGAAGACTACCTTCTGTAGGAACTTATGATTGAACAATAGCTTGTTGCTTAATAGCTTTCATGGTTTTTGAGAGTTGCACTAATGTTTACATATGCATATATGCCCAGCTTCTTTAGAGATTTGTGATTGAACTGTCTTATGTTGCTCAACAGCTTCAGTGATGCTTGGGAATAAGACCTCTGATATGCATGACCATATATGCTAATATGCCAGCTTCTTTATTATTTTTCTATCGTACTTATTTTTATTTGGATTCTGTGCCTAAATTTTATCATGGATGCTTAAGAAAGAGAACACGACATTGATTGTGTCTTGATGATACTCAAATGTGCTTGGTTACTGCTAGGACTTGTGTATAGTCTGAGAATATTGACAAGTTCTAAATTTTTTTGTTATGAGCTCAATAAGGTTGTGATTAGTGGAGACTGGTTGTTAGAGTATACCACCATTACCAATATCAACCAAATCAATGCTTTTTCTAGTCAAATCAATCTACTCTAAAACTAATTATTTTTATTGAAATGAGCTTCTGGGTGAAAGCTTCTGTTTTCATTGTTCTTTTTTTTTTTCTCTATTTATTTTTCTTTTTCTTTTTTCAAAATTTTAGTCGGTATCAGGCTGAATTTCATTGAATATAAGTTTCTTTATTGGTTTTAAGAACACTTGGGTCACTGTTATTTGCATGAGATTGAAGGTGGTGAATTTGTCTCCTTTTATATGACATGTTAGTTATCTAGATACTGGTACAGCATCTATTATAATTGGGGTCAAGAAAAGACTGAAAAGTTAAAAAATTACATAAATAGTTTTGGGAGTGAGTTACTTTTTCCTTTTTCCTTCTTTCATGAGTTCTATACGAGGGGTGTCTTTGGTTGCTTGGCAATGATTGGGAATGTATATTGCTATTTACAAACTGATTTAAAGAATTGGTGTGCTCCAGAAGATTATGGCCTTCATATGGAGGTTACTCGATGGACCTGCTATTGAACATAGCAATGAGGTTTTGATAAGAAAGTTCTATGATAACTGATTAATGGTGACTAACACATTGTTTGGTAAATTTTGATAGACGACATGGATGGAAATAAGTGGAAATGCAGAGGAAACAAGTAGAAGGAAAGAATTATATTTTTCCCTTTGTGTGAGGGAAAATGGGAAATAAAGAGAATATTTCCATTTCTATTATTTGGCTGGTATTACAAAGGAAGTGCAGTGAAATAAAGTTAGCATTTGACAAAATTACCAATATATTGTTTTAATAACAATTGTTATAAGGGGTAATTTGGTGTAATTTGTCTCATTTCCATTCTTTCTTACCTTTTTCCTCCTTTTAGGGGGGGATAATGGACTTCAAAGTGAAAACTTTTCCACTTGTTTTATTCTCCTTCCACTCATTTTCACTCTTTTCAAGTTACCAAACATAATATAAGATTTTACCATCTGAACTATGTAATGAGCATGTCAAGGATCGATGTTTTGATTGGTGTTTTCTGGATAAAAGGTATAAAAATGTAGTAAAAGTTAGGCTTTCCATGAAGAATTAGAATTTGGCTTCACTTAAAGCTTAAGAGATGTAGATTTTAGTTTCACAAATATTGGTTTGTTTGACCACCTGCGGTTATTGCTGTGAAATATGTAAAATAGATAAGCAGTTTTACAATGTTTTTTACAAAAATGAGCACTTTCTTGTGGTGGGTATGCTCAGAAGTCTAAAGTACCAGAGGATGCAAGCTTAATCTGGTTGTAATATGTGACATGGACAATTTGGTCACCCCCATCAGAATAAATTTCTCTTTGTTATCACTATTGAGCTGTACCACGTTGGATGTGCTTTTTATATTATGATGTTGCGTTCATATAATAAATTATTCTTGTAGTTGCATTGACAGATTGTCTTTCTATAAGCTTAATAGAAAACAAGCTTAGTCACAAGAGACAAGAAAAAAAAAAAAACACATATATTGCGAATCCAGTGTATTTTTTTTCATGGATAGTTTTTTTATTTCTTATTTGTGAAACTTGTGTATGTAGAATCAATTTATATAATAATACCTATTGCATACTGGAAACCTGTCATGCAACCAATGGCAACTAGAAAAACCTATGTTCATAGCAAAAATGAGAGTTATGGCAACCGGAAAGGAAAATTGAAATCCAGCAAAAACAAAAATGAAACTAATAGTTTTTATGGAGGTTCTATCTAGGCGCTATTCTATACCTAACATGAAATGATCCTTAATTATGTCCCAATGCCCATTATAAATGAACATTAAACCTTTTTGTCTGATGGGAATCAGAATTCAGACTGATTCCAATTTCTAATTGAAGAAATTAGTTATATTTTTTCTGGCTTGAAGGTTTAGATTATGAAGAGCTATATCTTTTTGCATGGATTCTCACTAACATTGCATGAAGAAGGAGACTTGCCAACTTTTGTGAAGATATATCAATTTGCATGCCGACCATGGATTGGATGCCAGTTATTTAATATCTTGTGGAGATGGACTATTAGTTTATTGGTTATTAGTCCTTGATTAGCTAATAAGACAATAGTTCTATTGACCAATAAGAATTAAGTTCCTATTAGTTAATAGAACTGATTCTTATTGGTCAATAGAGTTGAATTCCATTAGTCAATTGCATCTAAGTTCTATTAGCTTATCAATGTTTTTACTTCTAGGTCTTTATTTTAGTGATGTTATTGCTTTTATGCTCTTTTGCTAACAAGGGCCATAATACGTACTTGAGAACTTTTTTTCTCTATTAGCTCTTATCAATCCAATAGATTGTGGCGAGCAACCCTAATTTCTATTGTGTAATTTTAAATAGAGTTAGGTTCACAATTTTATTTTATATTTTTTTTTAGTCATATTTGTAAGGGTATCATTCATATCCCAAATTCCCTATTAGATCCTAATATTGACATAATCTAAAAAACACAAAAAGATTTAGTTCTCCTATTTTCTATGATTGCCTAGTGATCGCCTTCCTATTTTTTATGATTGCAATGAATTTGCTCTGTTATACATTCAAGATATTATAGATGAAGTTGCTTTGGCCTTTTTCCATCTTTTTGATGCTGATTTTGATGAATTTTCAGGCAAATGCTTGATAGAGCGTGGTCAAATTCATGATGCACATGGTATATTCTGCAAAGGCATAACAAGCATATTCTCCAGAAATCCATCTGCCCATTCCAGTGGTTCCATTGGTCTTTTGCTTGATTTGATTGGCAAAGAGATAACAGATGATGTGTTGGTAATTGAACGAGCTGTAGCCCTTTACAGCATAAGCTGGTTTTCTTTGAAGAGTTGTAGTCAAAATAAAAGGTAGTTTTGTGGATGAGATTTTTCTCTACTTCTCAATTATGCGTGTTGTTCCGTTTCCATATATATTCTTCCAAACATAGCATAAATTGATTACTTCACTGTCTCATGCAAGTTCCAGTCACATTCTTAGTTCTTTTTGTGAAAAAAAAAACCACGTAGTTCACTTCCTTAGTGCTTGCAATTAGGGAAAATCAATCCAAACATTTTTGTATGTAATTTATAATTATTTTATCTTCTTATGTTCAATTAACATCTGCACTTTCATTTGGGATAATTGTTATACCTACTTTAAGTTTTTGTTGTCTAGTTCTTTCAATAAACGATACCTTTTACCATCGTAGATTTAATTGCATCAAGCCGGTATCATAATAGTAAAGGTGGATGTACTTAGCCTATCTTTGTCAGATATTGGTTATCCGTTTCTTACTAATGCTTTGAGTAAATGATGTATCTTTTATCTTTGATGTGATTTTGATAAATTATGGAACAAACCTATATTACATTGATTGATGTGTACTTTCCTTTAATTATCATTCACCAGGATCAAGTGTTGTGGGTTTTCTCATATTCAGCTATCAGAAATTGTATCGTGCTTGAAGCTTGCCTTTAGACTTTGCCATGAAGTTCCAATGCTCATGCAAAAGGTTGATTCTCTTGTTGTCTTTTTTTGTTTGCATTTATGGTTTAATGTCAACATATGTCTTGGGAATTTTAGACCTTTCTATATTTGTTGCCTTAAGATGGATGATCCATGTGATGTTTGTTTATATATATTTATCTATATATATATGTGTATGTATGTATTCAGTGTTGAGTATTGGAGCTTGTTAGACCCTAGAACCTAGTGTACCCCACATGTTTAGTTGGTTCCAGTGTAGTTTTTAGATGTGACAATGTTAGTTCTAGTTTGAAATTCTCTGAATTTGCATTTATAGGGTGTGGTATAGAGTAGGACCATGTATGGGGCTTCAGTTTCACTACCTATTGTTTACTAACATTTCTTGATTTGTTTCTTCCCTTGTGGCCACTTTCAAGTCATTGCTACTTCATAGACAGATATAATCAGCTTTTGGTTCATTCACATAAGTTAATTTTTCATGCATCTCATATTTAGAATGTCTGAGATAAGATAATTATCTGGACTGTTATCTTTGCTTTTCTAAAGACATTGACATCCTCCTAATATTCCTAAACTCGTCATACCCTCCTTATGCTTGTCTAACCTCTTTTTTCTGTTCTTGTGCTCATGTGTCTTCACTTTAAATGGTGGTAAGTTATTTTAGTAAGATACACTTTAAATGTCTAACCTCTTGGAGATCTGATTGCAAAGTAGTATTCTTGTTGCTTCTTGAGGTCACTTATAGTAAAGTGCAGGTCTTATGAAAAGGTGAGTGGTTGGTGAACAGATGCAAGTGTGTGGAAAAAGCGTATTTGTTTTTTAATTGTCTAAATTCTGCAGCTAATATCAAGTGTACAAGTCATTTTTTGGTGAAAGTTACACTTTCATTTAACAAAAAGATTAAATTTTCTTTTTGCAATTGTCCAGTGTAATTCAAGTCTCATGTATCTTTTACAGTGAAATGGATACTATATGTTACAAAACCCATTATCTCAATGATGACATCAAACATGGATTATGGAATGGCAGTTTTCTGTCTTTAACACTGCAGAGCCATTGATGCTTCTAAGTTTTTCTTTTCACATTGAACTAGTTTCACCATCTTGTCTCTTGTGATAATTGAAATCTGATTCATGGATTTCTTAAGTCTGTTCTTGAGTTGTAACGTACCTATCCATTTTTAGTTTAGATTGGGTTCAGTTTATTTTTGGCAAAATTGCAAATTCACCTATGAAGCAATTGTTCATGTGTGGATGCATCTCCTAAACTTGCAAAGTGTAACTTCACCTTTCCATAACTTGTGAATATATGTGCTTTGATAGAGCTCTCAAACTGTCGCAACTTATGGGACTTTTAGTGATGGTTTAGAATCTTGTGCCACTATATATGGAGGCAAATGCATATATTCTAAAAATTATGAGGAAAAGTCACATTTGGGAGTTATAGGTGGCGTTTTACACCTAAGCAATAGCTTTTGGGTAATGGAATAATCCCTTTTATTCTCCTAAACTTGCATAGTGTAACTTCACCTTTCCATAACTTGTGAATATATGTGCTTTGATAGAACTCTCAAACTGTGGCTACTTATGGGACTTTTAGTGATGGTTTAGAATCTTGTGCAACTATATATGGAGGCAAATGCATATATTCTAAAAATTATGAGGAAAAGTCACATTTGGGAGTTGTAGGTGGCGTTTTACACCTAAGCAATAGCTTTTGGGTAATGGAATAATCCCTTTTATTTTCATGCACTTGCATTTCCATCATATTTTCCTTCAAGTGAAGTCCCTGCACATAGTAGTGCAATTTGCTCAATGTCTGAAAAGTAATTACCACTTGCTTTTTTTCCATGAATCCTCTTCTTTTTATTATTCTTTGAAATGACTTCTGACACTTTTCTGTCTTTTCTCATGTCCACAGGTTTCAAGATTGCTGGCTGTTATATATGTGCTTTCTACATCAGAGGAACCATTTTCCTCGTTAACTCTAGGCACACTTTCCGCAAACTATTGGGCTACATATTTTCATCAAGCATCCTTTGGCTCCCATATAAACAGCTTTTTTTATTCGAACATGGCCCAAAAATCTAAAGCCCGATCTGCTGTTGATGCTCAGGTAGGTTATTATATTTCTCTCACTACAAAGATTTTAGTGAAAGTTTCCTGCTTTCCTCTTCTATTGGTAACTCCCTTCTGGTTATAAGGTGTGAGAAGATGGAATTTTAATCCTATATGTGTATGCAATGGTATCTTATAGTAATTTTTTAACTAGTTGCAAGTGAGTTTAGGAGTGCAGAGGCTTTGACTTAGTTATGGAGATCTCAAATTTGAGCCTTTCAAATTAGGATCCACAATCAATTAATGTAGACCTAGATGTCTGCTGATCTTTATTTGTTGTTCAGCTTAACTCTGACACATGTTTTGATATATTATTGAAGTTTACATGTGGATCTTATTTGTTAGGAGTTAAATGAAGATGTCAAGGTTGAAGTTAAAATCCTTTCTGTGTCATATGATGTTAAAATGTAACTTGGACAGTTGACCTATCTAAGTGTAACCTAGTAGATATAATGTGGTTTTATATTTCTACTTTGAAAAAACTAGTGTGCCAATTAAAGACTAAGGTGCTTCTGAAAATTTCAGTGTTCAGAACTTAGAATGATGTGCATAGATTCTTGAGCAAATATTAGTTATATGGAAAATGTTAACTGGTATTAGCACTTGTTAACTACCAAAAAAAGAAATTGTTACATGCATACATGCATAAATACATGCATGGATATACATATATATATATATATGTATATTATATATTTATTTATAATATCCATTTTCTTTTCTTGTAAGGTATGTAATCAACTGTATAAGGATGAAAAGTTTCTTTAGAAATTGTTAACCTGTTCCTTGGAAGCATTCGTTAATGGAACCTTGGTTATTGATGATAATGTAAAGTGGAGAATATTATTAAAATTATATATGGAAGGTACAAAAGAGCACCTATAAATTGTGGTGGTAAGTAGAAATAACTCAATAATCATATCACATAACAACCATCTAAAACTAACAACCACTACAATTAGAAAATAAACTAATTAATATATATGAACACTTCTCCTCAAGTTAAGGAATAGATATCTATTATTACTACCTTGCTAAAATTCAAATCAAATAGATGTTTTGATAATGATTTTGTAAGAATGTTTGCCTCTTGGTCTCTAGTTGGGACATGCATCAATTGTATTCCTCTATCTTTGAGTTGAGTTTTAATAAAGTTTTGATCAATTCTCTTATGCTTCATTCGATCATGTTGAACGGGATTCTTAACAATGTTGGGAGCTGATTTGCTATCACTATAAACATATGTGGATGTTGATGAGGTGATAAGCAAGTCCTTCAAGAGTTTGCAACCAAATGAGTTCACAAGGTAGCTGTGCAATAACATGATATTTAGCTTCTATACTACTCATCACAATTGTTTGTTTTTTACTCCTCCATGTGATTAAAGTACCCATGATTTTAGACAATATTCTGACGTGGATTTGCAGTCAACAGCATCTTATACCCTATCCTCACCTCTCACCTAAAAAAAAAAAAATATCATCAACATATCCTTTAATAACTTGATTTTCTGTTTTAGCATACAAAATCCCTTTCCTTGGAGTTCCTTTCAAGTATTAAAGAATATGATTGATAACTTCTAGATGATGTCTTGTAGGTGAATGCATTACTTAACTCGCAACACTTACAGCATAAGCCATGTTAGGATGAGTGGGAGAGAGAGAAATTAGTCGCCTAACTAACCTTTGGTGTTGACCACAATCAATAGGAGGGTCATTTTCTGGTGCTTTGCACTTCCAATATGGTTTTAGAGGATTGTTTATGGGTTTAAATGCTAATTTACTAGTCTCAACAAGAAGATGTAGAACATACTTCTATTGGGATGTAAATATTCCTTTCTTACTTTGAGCAACTTTCATACCTAGAAAGTACTTTAGTTCCCTTAGCTCCTTCACTTTGAACTTACTTTTAATCTTCTTCTTAAATGTTTTAATCTCAACTAGGTCATTGCTAGTAATTATAATATTGTTTACATACACTGTTAGAATAGATTTCTTCCCATTGTATGTAGCTTTAGTGAAGATCATATGATCAGCTTGTCCTTATGAATACCTAAAACAAGTTAGTACATCACTAAATTTCCTAAACCAAACTCTTAGGGATTGTTTCAAACCATATAATGATTTATTGAGTTTGCACACTCTCCTTTAAATCTTGGAGGCATCTTTATTTATATTTCTTTTTCTAACTCACTACTTAAGAAAGCATTTTTCACATCTAATTGATAAAGCAGCCATTCTGAATTTGCCGCCAAGGATATAAGGACATAGAGTGAGTTGAGTTTTGCGACAAGAGCGATGGTCTCTTCATAATCTATACTAAATGTTTGGGTTCATCCATCCACAAGCCACGAGCTTAGCTTTATGCCTTTCAATACTCCCATTAGCTTTATACTTTACACCAAACACACATTTGCTCCTTACAGCTTTCTTTCTATTGGGTAAAGTAATAAGATCCCATGTATTATTCTTGTATAATGCCTTTATTTTGTCCATCGTAGCTTCTTTCCATTTCAAACTTTAAAGTGCTTTACGAATATTTGTAGGCATGTCAACACTATCCATACATGCAACAAAAGCTTTTAACCGAGTTAACAATTTATCATATGTTACATAATCCAAAATTGGATATTTGATATTCTTTGTACACTCTCTTTTCCCTTTCCTAAGTGCAATTGGTAGATCCTTTATCTTGCCTTTCATCACATTCTTACTTATCCTAAAACTACTTTCATTGTACCCTGTTTCCAAGTCAGATGGTTGGCTTTGCTTAAGAAATTTCAGCGAGTATATACTTGAAGTTTAGGGATATTTGCCTTGTATTGAGCTGGTGAGTTTGGAGTAACACTTGTTGAGTATTGAGAGTGAGATGGTTGTAGGCTTTATAAGCTTAGAAGGGCACTCGTTGATTGTTGAGAGAAATGACTCAGGAAGACTTAGAATTGATAGAAACGGGGAAGGTTGTTTATTTAGGTGACAAGTGGTTCGGGACATGGAAATTGTCACGGTAAGTTTTCAAATCTCCCTTCACTCATATTCTCCCTTAAAGAGGTGCACTATACAATAGGGTTGGTTTTCAAGAAAGGTAACATTTGATGAGTTATATATATATATTTTGGGAAGGGTAATAACATTTATACCCTTTTTGAGTTGGAGAGTACCCCATAGACACACTTAGGATCCTTATACTCTAATTTGGAATGGTTTGAAGAGGGTGGGTGAACAAAGGCAGTGCAATCGAAAATCTTCATAGAAAAGAGCTAAATAACCTTAAGTTCAGAAAGCACTTTGATAAAATCCTTAGAGGTGTCTGAAAATTCAAAGGCTTTGATGAAAGGTGATTTATTAGTTATGCTCAATACAACATCCCTTAAAAAGTGTTTGAAGTTAAGCTTGAGTATGTTAAACAATGTGCAACTTCAAGCAAGTGATAATTCTTTTTTTTTTTTTTTTCTGTGATATCATTTTGCTGTGGTGTATATATGCAAGAAGTTTGATGGACAATTCCATTTTCATTGAGGTTTTTTTTTTAGTTTTTGATGAGAAATATTTTCTCGCATTGTTAGATCTCAAGATTTGTATTTTCACTTGAAAGATATTTTGGATAACCTTATGAAATGACTTAAAGATATTACAAGCTTCATATTTTTCTTTCATTAGAAAAACCCAACAATCGTGTATGTAATCATCAGTGAATGTAATGAACATCGATACCCGGACAAATTAGGAAGCCGAGTTGTACTCCGGATATCACTATGAATAAGATGGAAAGGTGTAAATGGCTTATATGTTTGATTAGGATGATGGATCCGGGAATATTTGGTAAGAATATAGTGCTTAAAATACACTTTAAATTCTCCTTTACTTGGCAAAAGCTGAGGATACAACTTATGCAACTAGGAGAAATTGGGATGCTCATGATATTTATGCCAAAGCATGACACTTGATTTAGACTCAATTGAATTACAAGCAGTCTTGACAAGATTAGACTCAAACCACTTTCCAGACAAGGCAATTTCTCCTGATAGATAATAGACCATTCTTTTCTTTAGCATAACCAATCATTCAAAATTGTGGTCATAAAATTTACGATGAGCTGAGTGACAGTTTACCTTGCAATTCATGTCTTTGGTTAGTTTATTAATAGAATTGAGATTGTATTTTAGACTAAGCATAAACAATGTTGAGTTTAATCTCAAATCAGAAACATAAACTAAATGCCCTCTAACATATGTGCTATTTCCATCAGCTATGGACACAAGCTTCAAATGTTCTAGAGCAGTTTGGGTTGTTTGTCATGTGATCTGTTGCTCTTGTATCAAAAATCCATCCATTGTCTTTCATACTTAGAAGGGAAGCAGGTTTAATACCCTTTTGGGCAATAGTGATAGGGGGAAGAATATCAGGAATTTTTGAAGATACCTTAGTCTGGTTGAAAAGTTTCTCTAGCATCTTTAATTTCTAACTTGACAAGCTGATGCTGAGAATTTTTGCTAGATTCAGCTTCATGAGCTATACATGGTGTCACTTGTTATTACCCTCATTTTTCTTTCCTCTCTCTCTCTCTCTCTCTCTCTCTCTCTCTCTCTCTCTCTCTCTCTCTCTCTCTGTTTTTTTTTCTTTTCTTTTTTTTTTTTTTTTGGTGTGGGTGCGTGTGTTTGTTATCTACGATAAGTTGGGGACCATCTAGGTTCTAATACCATGATGAAAATATATTATTGAAGTTATACATGGGATATACAAAGAGCAATCACAAATGCGGTTGGTGGTGGTATTTACAAACTATATCTATTTATGAGTTTAAGTTTTCTAATGGCTTGGTTGTGGTATTTACATCAAGAGAGTTAATTAATGTGCCTGTAGTGCTTGGTCTTGATGCAGTCGCACCTCTTTGGTAACATTACTGCTTCCATTTTCAGGGATTTGATGTTCCAGGCTCGCCTGAGAGTGAGGTGGACACAGGCAATATTTTCAGGGGCAGGTTCTTCATATGGCATAACAATATTCTTCATTTCATTTTTATCCCCATTTGCAATGGTCTGAAAATATGCTGAAGTGTTCCTTTTGGTTTTGGTGCAGGCTTGCACCAGAGTCAGTGGAAGATCTTGAAGGGTTTGTGAGATGTTTTTTCATGGATGTTCCATGTGCTTCTGTTGTCTGTATAAGTGTGCTTAGTGGTGCCGATGCGTGTTTACTTCGAGAAATACTGGCCTATCCTTCTTTCATACGGGCGTGGATCCTCCTTTCTCGCTGGAACTCCAAGTGCCAACCCATTGTTGTACTTATTCCCTTGCTACCTATTTTAGAAGGTATTGTAATGTGTGTAATACAGATGGTATTGAGCTCCCTTAACTTTGTTCCTAAGGGGAAGTTCTGATTTCCTGCATGCTTACTGTTTTTCAAACTTTTGTCAGATGATGACATGAATGCTGATTGTGAGAAGATCGCTAATGATGCACATCAAGGAAAATATTGGCATTGTCCTTGGACTTCTAGCATCATAAATGATGTTGTTCCAGCCTTCAAAACGATATTGGAGGAGAATTATATCTCATCTTCGGTCCATCCTTTGGAGGATACAAAAGAGGCTAGGTTATCATGGTGGATGAGGAAAAAGAATCTTGATCTCCGTCTTGGTAAATTACTGAGGTAAATTTGGGATTCCATATTCCAGGGCATGTTGTATCATTTCATCCTGGTCGGCTAGTTTTCACTGATTGATGGATGTTGGAAGGCATTGCTCTTCCTAAGGCAATCTTTTTGTTGGGATTTCATTAATTTGTTTTACAGCCCTCATTATATCAATTGTCTTCCTCACTAAAAAGAATGGTTCGCAATGTGGCATTTAGCCCCTTTGAGTTTTATTACCTGTTAACAATATAACTTATGCTTAGAGGTGCTTCTAATTTGGAACAAGTTTATGTGAAAAGTAAATTTTGAGAACTAACTTAGAGTCAGAATTATCCTTAGCACTTATTCCGACATTATATTCACATTAAGAATCCCTTTTCAGGGTTTGAAGCCTAAATGGGATATTTAATTCAATTAAGTTTTCATAATTATTAAATCAATGTATGCACCTTTTCTTTGATGATTGTATGTATAGTTTTTACAAGTAGAAATGAAAATATAGTAAAAGCATAATAATATAAATAGAAATAAAATTAATATAATTGATCATGTATGTATAATGGAATCCCTTGATACAGTGACTGGTAATTTCTTAGTTCAATTTACTTTTTGTTGCATGCAAAAGGAAGCTTGAAGATTTATGGTTGGGTTCTTGGAAATGCCTATTCTTGGGAGGATTGGTTAACTGTCAGAGCGTGGACTTGCTGTGCAAGAAGCTTGTGCTTGACTTGAAATCTAAATGCAAATTGGACATTGATGAGGAATTAGTGAGTCTTATACTTAGGAGCCCTAGGTGTACTATGGATGTAGAGGCCTTTTTGCCACTGTTGCAATTGAGGGGTGGTTGCTACATCAGGAACTTCAATATATGTAGTGACAAAAGGGCAGGCATGCAGTCTCTTATGAGCAATAAAACTTGTGATACTTCTCAATTGGCCATTCAGTTGGTGAATGAAGCAGCTGATCAGCTCGATATTGATGACAAGTTATTCAGAGAACCTATTATTTTAGTGTTGGATTGTGAGGTGCAGGTATGTTTTTCAATTTGATGCTCCACATTTGTAAGTTTAAATTACAAATCCATGATTATACTACTGAGAGAATGGAGGTCTTCAATGCTGAATGTTGGTGTTATGAGATGTGTCATTTTGTTCTATTTCGACGCTATATTTTTCTTTTTCTTTTTTAACAATGTTGATGAACTCCAGTCTTTACTTGTATTGGTTAATGCTTTCTGTCTGTCACTATACTGGTAGCCTTGATGTCTTTTCTCAGGTTAGTTTCAAAATTATATCATTATAAATAATTTACACTAAGATGTGTGCGTGCTTTGTTATTATTTTTGCTTCATCATTTGATGTACTTTTTTTTTATCATGGCCATTGTGTTCTCTCTTCACCATTTCATGTAGTGTCTCGTTGTGGTCTGAAGGTAGAAACAGTGTAGGAAGAACTCCTTAAAAGACTACATGTATTTTGGAATATGCTAAAAGCCTGTTGTCACTTTCACCAGATGCTTCCCTGGGAAAATTTGCCTACACTAAGAAGCCAGGAGGTTTATCGTGTCCCCTCATTTGGGAGCATTTCCCTTATTCTTGATAGGAAAGTCCATAGTCCCACTTGCGAGCAAGTTGGGTCTGCCCTTTCCAAATATCCATCCATAGATCCCTTGGATGCATTCTATTTGTTAAATCCAAGTGGTGATCTGGAGAATACACAAGTTGAATTTGAAGACTGGTTCAGAGATCAAAAGCTGGAGGTAAGTTTCTTTTCTATGACTAACAAGTTACTTGCAATAAGATGCAATGGTTATCTTTTCCTTTTTGTTTCTTTTTTTCCCCTCCAGAACTCTGAATATAATCTTTCTCAGGAATACAAAGGGATTAGGAGGAGAATTATAAATAGCTTGAAGTGTTTTCTTTTAACCAGCGTGTGTCTTTATTTACTACACAGGGGAAGGTTGGATCAGCCCTTGCATCTGACGAATTGGCTTTAGCTTTAAAAAGTCACGATCTCTTTATATATTTTGGCCATGGAAGTGGTATGATTCTCTAAGGCCTTCTCTAGGTCTTAATTTACATATGGCCATTCCTTCTGCAACAGCTTTACGTTTCCATATAAAGAAGATAACGGTTGTTATGCTTCTACATTGTGATTATAGGAGTTCAATACATTTCTCGGCATGAGATCCAAAAGCTAGATTCCTGTGCTGCGACATTGCTAATGGGATGCAGTAGTGGTTCTCTGTCTCTTAATGGCTCTTATGTCCCTGAAGGTGCTAGCTTGTCTTACCTCTTAGCTGGTTCTCCTGTCATAGTCGCCAATCTATGGGAGGTAACAGACAAGGATATTGATCGATTTGCAAGGGCAATGCTTGATGGTTGGATGATAGAAAGGTCGAGCTCAGCAGAATGTTCTCAGTGCAATTCTTTAGCGAGACAATTTGAATTGATGGAAATTAAGGATTGTAAAGTTAATGCCAAAAAGACATTGAGCAAGAAAAACTTGCTAGAATCTTATGATAGTTCATTTTCGGATATTTGTCCCCATAGAACTAAGATTGGATCCGTGATGGCTCAAGCTCGTGAAGCTTGCAAACTGCCTTTTTTAACGGGGGCAGCACCAGTGTGCTATGGTGTTCCCACATGTATAATAAGGAAAAGGGATTTGTAACGTTCATTCGCTCGCTACTTTTACATTCCTGTTTTTCCTTGGGAGAAAATTGCAGTCCCATAGATATGCATACATATGGAAGCCCTTGCTCATGGCTGTGTGTTACCAATCTTATTTACCCTTTGTTAGGAAGCTTGACTCAGCTTCTCAAATTTAGGATGGAAATTTTCCATTATTATGAGATATGGGACTCCAATCTTCGATAGCAGCTTTAATATTTTTTCACCCCCCTTGAAATCTGTCTCATATATATATATATATATATTGCATAATGCAAAGTGTACCTTTTTATTTCCAAATTGAAAATGTTTGTTGGCATAACATATATATGCAATATGTTTACAATTTTGAATTTCGTCGACTTGAAATGGTAATTGAAGTGAATGAAGTCTTTTCATCGAGCTGGCTTGTTTTCAGTTCTCTATGAATGGACTGTCAAGTAGGTTTTCATATGTTGGAAAAAATTTTCCGGGATAAAAGCTAGTCTCGTGAGGACTCCTATTGGCTAGCCCTCTTTGAACTTGTTATGATATGGTGAAAGTACAACACGTTTTTGATTTTTAGGTTTTATCATTGTGTACCCGGATTGTTCTGTAGATTTTTTACGTAAATGCAGGAAAATGAGTTGGTCCATAGCACTGCAAAAGATAGTGCTGGAAGTACTACCCAAGACATCGGAATGGAGTAGCATTTGGAAAGAGGATTGGATGTTTAACCACTATTCTGTGGAACATATCCTCTTAACGAAGGAAGCTATTCAATCTACTGCACGGTTTGCATTTCTCCTAACAAAATTTAAAAATAAACATTCATTTGTGCCTCTAAGAAATAAGTCAAAATATTTACCAATCTGGGCCTACTGTAAACTCCTCTGAAAAATAGCCTTCTTTCAGCCCATTTTCCTCTAAATCCATCCTCAATGTGGGTTGTGGGCCGCCTTAGGCGATCCCATTATTAAAATACCTATGATTTCTCGTTCGACTGCTGATAACCTCCTCCTCAAATTTGAGTTGGTCCATGAGGCATCCATATTCAATTTAATAAATGAAGAATTTGGACCACCAAAAATTTGAGTTGTCCTCCACCTGGCAATTCTCGCTAATCCTTCACCCAATAGCTATAAAGTCATTATCAACATTGACTACACCCTTCTTTTTGACTGGCATTGCACATTGCTTCATGTATACATTAAACGAAGCCCTAGTGTTAGACCCTTCATCTATAGCGTTACTTTTCAACCTGCTTGGACTAGCCTTCTTCAACCTTCATTAAACAAACATTCTATGGCTCCATTACAGCAGCTCCATTAATGTTAGAAAATTTATCACCTCATCAAACATAGACTCGTACTAGAAAATCTCTCAGTTTCCCTTATGAGTTGTTCACATCCATCTACAACCGCTTTAGCGTTCGAGGAAGCCTTCTTAAGAAAACTGTCACCACTCCTTCTAACTCTTCCATGCTTTTATTACCATCGACCAGTTGCATCCCTTTTATCCACTTTAACCATATGCTTACCTTCTCTTTTGGGAAAATTACACTAAATGGTATCATGGGCTAAATTTAAATAGAGATTAATGTTTCAAAAAATTTAAATAATAGATTAATATTTTAGGAACCGGTTAAAATAGATGATTTTGTTATAACATTATCATGAAGTTGTTAAAATATGCTTAAGTGGTTGTGAAATGACATATGATGTTTACATAGCACTGATGTATTGTTTGTATGTTAATCTTTCTACAATTAAAAAAGATAAATGATAAAAATTATTTAAAAAATGAAAAAAACCATCTAAGAATAAAAAAAGAAAAGGTTGGATAAAAAGAAAAAAAAAGTGTAGAATTAGAAGGGAAAAAAGGTGACAAAATTATATTTATAGTTAACTAAAATAATTAATGAAAACCCAAAAAAATATTAAATAAGGAAAAATACAAGGGGGAAAAAAAAACTAACCACCCCTTAACCTTGGGGTAACTAGTTTAAACATATCTTATTTCTCTATGTTAAGTTAGATAAAAGGACTAGTTGCATTTGTATAGTTCCTTAAAGCCTACGCCACCCACTTTCTTTGCCTTGGATGACTTTTCCCAACTAGTCCAATGTGTCTTAACTTCTCCCCTGTTTTGATTCCACGAAACCATACAATGAGCATACTTACTTTTTTACATCATTTGATTAGAAACCAAAAGTAAGACATAAAGTAAGTTGGAACTACCATTGCTAGTGCCTTTATAATACTTTCTTTACTTGGTACGCCTAATAAGTAATATTTTTGCATAGATAACTTCTCAATCTTTTCTCTCAAAAACCCTAGTGCCTTCACTTTAAATCTACCTTGTATAGTTGGCAATCTTAGGTAGATACTAGGATTATCCATTACCACCATTCCTAATCTAGAGCCCAAATCTTGTTGATATTCCGATATGGTATTTGATTAAGAATATGTTAGAGTTTTGCAAATTCACTTCTTGCCTTCATTCTTCACAATACTAAAGAATCACCCTTCCAAGGAAAAAGAGAATTTTGTAATAAATAAATGTGATAAGGTAGGACAATTGTTTTTCAAAGTTAAACTTGACAAATGACTTGCTTGAAAACTTTTTAAGAATAAACCTTGATAATATATTAGCTACTAATATAAAGAAATAAGGGGAGAGGAGATCTCTTTGCCTCAGTCATCTACTAGGTTTTACCTAGCCTACTATTTTGCCATTTACAATCACATTAAATATGATAGATTTAACACAACTCATGATCCATTGAGTCCATTTAGAACCAAAGCCATAGTTTTTCAGTTAGTTTTCAAAAAATTCTCATATTATAAGCCTTATTCATGTAAATCTTTAGAACATAGGACTTCTTCCTCTTTATCTTTCTAGTTAAAAAAAAAAAATGAAAACCACGTGTTTAAGTTTAATAGAAGCTCACATGCATTTTTAACCCACAGTAAGGGAAACAATTTGCAATAACTCGAGTAAGGAAAAATTTCAATAGAGTAGATCAGGAAATGCATGTGCCAGATTTAAGAAAAAATTAAAAATTTTGCATTAAAATTTTATGATAATCATATTCTTATTTTAATTACACTATATGGAACCTAAGGAAAGCACTAAATATGAAATTTATGGTTGTTACCCTTTTTAAGTCTTCTTAGTTTTATTTTTACTTTTACATAATAAGTATGGATCTACACCATCTACAATAAAAAAAGTAACTTATGTGAGAATTGTAGGTTAGAGAGACTTAAATTTCCTACAATAATAAGCTCTCTCTTCACTTTTCTAAATTTTTGGTATATATTTCTTTTTATGCCTTGTAGACTTTGTTGTTAATACAATCATGAGCTACACTTAATTTGTTAGGACACTAGATTGATGGATTATGATGCTTCTTTACTAAGTATTTTAAAAATTTATATTTCTTGACTTTTGGTTCATCAACCATGTGTTTTATATCATGTTCAATGCATGTAAGATTGAATTACAATTAAATAGAGTTTACTTTAATCAATTTTGTGATAATATAACCCGATCATTGGTGATATGTAGAAATCTTTATTGTAATTGGCTTAGTGTTTAGAAAATATATTGCCTTATCATTGTTGATCTTCTATAGAAATAAAAGACCTAATTGGTTAATTTGGGTATTCACATTTCAATGGGGATGGTTAATATGCAAAGTCTAATAGTCTAAACTAATCAAGAAATTAATTTGTCAAATATGGTGTAATTTAACGGTGTACTTGTTAACATCAATTCCCAATATCTTAATTTGCTCCATTATGAATTAAGGTGGTAGTCTTCCTTAATCTTAGGTTGAGTAGAATTAGATATAATAAAAAATACGTATTTTCAATTTTTTAAAATATAAGTAGGACTAATACAATTGGAAGCTAGTACCAATTCTTAGAGACTCAACTTGGTCTTACTAGCATTATTATTGTGTACACACCTAATGTACTTGCTAATATCATATATGCTTTTGTTTTGGAAGTAAAAAATTATGCTCACCACTCAAATAGATTAGGACAAGCTTAGTTTTTAGTGAGGGGTTCATTTGAATTCTATCTATGTGCATTTGAATAGTGTGTGTAACTTACTTTGAAATTTAGGCGACCACTTCATTTGAGTGCTTAAACATGTAGCATTGTAATGAAGTAGTACAATGGTATAAGGAGACATTTTACAGACTTTGTTCAAACGTTGTAGCAGTGATGTTTAATTAAAGTAGCTTTGATATAATTTCTTGGCCTCTAATCAATCTTAAGTTGTTTGATAAGGATTTAACTCCCTAGTAGTAAGATGTGTGACACATGGCTCTACAAGTATACATGGTTTTCTCCTATTAAGGACTTAGACAGCTCTTTCAACCATATTAGCTAATCTTTAGGGTTTTGGCTCTCATGATTGGATCAATAAGCATTGGATTTCTATCATTAACCTAAGGATGTTGAAAATTTGCCTTAAATTTGATTTATTTTTATTTGCTAACTTAAGATGATAGGTGAACAATGATGGATGTTGTTGAAACTTTATAGTCCTTAGGTAGATCAATGTCATATGCATTGTTGCCAACTTACTTTAGTTACCTATATAGGAGATTCACTTCAAGATAATTTTGATTCTCACTATCCTAAGATTTGTTCCTTGTGCAAGTGTACAGAGAGTATATGATCTCCTATAAGAAAAAATTAACAATAAAACAAATATAGTTTGTTTTTTTGGGCAAGGCACAAAGTGTGGTATTTCACTAAACATATTAACCATATGCATTATAGAGCCTTATCGTCTTTGTTTCTTATGTAAGCCTATAATGAAATTCATGATGAAATCAATAGAAATGCATAGAATATGGTAAAGGCATGTATAAGCCTTTAGCTTCCCTCTTACTCTTAGTTGTTTGCAAATTGCAAACCTCTTTACCACTAAGTTTACATATCTCATTAATTTTTACCAAAAGAAATCCTATTTCAAGAGTTCCATTATTCTCTTTTCATTGAAATGTATCTTGCTAGATCTCTAGCATGGGCTTCTCTCACCAACAACTTTATCATGGATCTACTAAGAAAGCACAATCTTCCTTCCATAAAGAATTGTTTTGGGGCATATACGGTCACAATCCAAAATTCCCATTTTTTAAAGGAAAAATGGTTGGAGTGGTCTCATTAGATTGTGTGAAGGGTAAACCATTTAGTTTAGACCCAAAAAGCTAAATGATCTTTGTTTTTCAGTTTTTATTGAAAATGGCCAATTTTGATCAGCTATAGCTTGAGATTTTTAGGAGTTCAAAGTCATACGACAAAACATTCGTGCTAAAGAGTGGAGTAGTTTTTGGATTTAAATTAGAGATTATGGGCTTAGATCTTAAGCGAACATGGACTAGAATGCTTGAGTCTTGCATGTAAAACTCTAAAGACCTACCAGAGTTGGATGTAAACCTACAAGAACATCCCACTACATTACATAACTAAGTTCCTCAACCTCAACAATGGAGTTCCTTAAGATTTCTTCACAAATCTCCATGGATGCAATGGAAATCGACAAACCTAAACCTTAAAAAGAACTAAAATCCATTAAAACGCTACGTTATGAGCATGAAAATACAAGAAAATACCATGGGAAATATAAAACTACCCTAAAACTAGCCTAAGATAGCCTAAAGAAGAAGAGAGTGGTGGAACAAAATCCCTAAACCCTATAAAAACCAAAACAAAATCTAATGGGAAATGAAGAAGGAGGATTTTTTATATTAGAGTGTTATCGTCATGATGGTAGGTTGCTATTATTATATTACAAAGGACATGTGTCCTCTTCTTTGTTAATGAAACACTGTGCTTAATCAAGTGTTTAGTATACCATCATGATGGTACTATCATCAGGGAAGTATACTTTACTCTATTTGATATTTGAAAACTTGCTTTTTTAGATGCCAGCAAGTATACCAACTTGACGGTTGTTTAAGTTGGTCCTTCATGTCTTCTATTGTCATAATAGTATAGTCCCATATTTTGGCCACTTGATTCCTTTCTTCTAGCTTTTTAACTAGGGCTACCATCACTTGGTAGCCCTGGGCCTGCAAGAATAAGTATAAAGGGTTTAAATTCTTCAAATAAATATAATTTTTGAGCATTAAAACACAAAAATATTATGTTGAGAAATTATTTGTGATTTTAATGAAAATTTATACACTTTGGCTTTAAAATCTATCAAATCCCATATAATTATTAGAAAAATCTTTCAGATAAATGTGTAGTTTTATACATTTATTAGATACCAGACCTAAAACTCCACCCGCATAATAGAAAGGTTTGACTTGGGATGAGACATCTAGGAAAAAGTGATAGGTATTGATTAACTTTAGGTTATCGTTGACACTGATCATTAGGAAGGGTACACATGACTACCGATATCATGCAAACTAAGGGTTGGTCTAAACCTTAAGACAACTTGAAAGATAAATAAGAGTTGAAGATTGAGCAAGGGGTTTCTCATACTGATGATGGACATGACACACCAACGTTTCACATGAGCTTAGGTTACTGTTGATACGACACATAAGTATAGTTGGAGGTCACTTGCCACTCGTCACTTGATATTACAAATTATAAGTATTTATATGGTTTAATTAAGACAAGTCCTAGGTTACTACAAATGACCAAAAAGATTCTTACTTGAAAAGGAAAAATACAAGGTGCATAGGGGCAATTTGGTAATCAACATAAAAGGAATATCTATTTATAAGGATAGTATGGATGTCAAGAAATAAGACATACGCCTGCTTCTTCGTATAGTGGTTCAAATGGTATTGAGTGTTGAGTAGAGCTGGTGATGTGAACCGTGACCAAGAACAGATAAGATTGATCGCTAAATGGGTCCAAGCTTGTACAAAGCTCGAAATGAAAGTAGTGGGGAACGTATGGAATGATAATTACGAATAAAGAAGTAAGCAAAATCCACGAACAGCTATAGAGGATATGATGCACCAATAGAACTTCCAATGACTCATGGCACAATTTGATATGATGTATGAATCGATTTAGTGAGGTTACTCGCTACCTAGCCTTGCTCAAGGGTTAGGATAAGAGTGATGCCGAGAGTAAATAGAATGTTTACACAAGGAATAAAACATAAAAGTGTATTAATGGTATTTTGAATTTTGATTGTAGCTACAAGTATAAGGGTATTTATACCAATAAATTAGGGCAACTTGCCCAAAAAGGAAAAAGACAAAAGGGCATTATCTAAGAAAGTAATGTACTAAATACAAAGGGTGAAAATGAATATATAAGGAAAAAAATCATTGGTGTGATGGATTTTACACATGATACTGTACATGTGGTAATGCTACATTGGCAAGGTTATTAGAAGATGCGGACAAAAAAGTACAGACAGCTTGCTTGTCTAAGCAGGGGCAGCTTAGTTAATTCAGAGTCTCTCTATCTCGGCTTTTTGGCAAGGAAGATGTCAAGTGATAAGATGACTCGAGTATAAGTGAATATTCTTTAATTCAACGCATTACAAAGAGATGAGTAGTCATTTGGCTAGGCATGAAGGGTGATTTGGCAAGGAAGTACTTAAGCTCAGTGGAGGTCAGTTGGAACAAGAGGATTTGTCTTGCCAGTCCTTCTAGTCCTCGAGCTCGGTTGCAAGTTAGTGATTTAGTAGCCTGATTTCCATCATTCCCTTCGAGTTGTTTTGGATTTGGGATCAAATTCAAATGGTCTTTGTTCAGTATTTCGTTAGGGTGATACAAACCAAGGTCAGCAACATTGAAGGCGTTAGAAACCCCATAGTCTTCGGGCAATTCCAATTTATAGGCATTATCATTAATCTTCTGGAGGATTTTAAAAGGTCCTTAAGCTCTTGCAGATAATTTGTTTATCTTCTTGCTCAGGAACCGTTCCTTACTAAGGTGCAAGCATACTAAGTCTCTTAGTTGGAATCGTCTAACCATCCTACCCTTTATCTTCTCTTGTATTCAGCTGGCTACTTAGTCGATGTGTCGAGTGACTTTGTTATAGATGTGTTGAAGGGATTGTGCTCTAGCCCTCGCTTCAAGATCCTCTTACGTGGGTATACGTATAGAAGTGTGATCGAGGGGCAACTTGGGATTGAAACTATAGACCACTTTGAAGGAAGTCTGCTTAGTGGTGTCATCCACTGTCTAGTTGTAGGAGAATTGAACCAATGGCAAGCAAGTGTCCCTATCAGCTAAGTTCTTTCTTACTGTAGCTTGGAGCAGTGATCCCAAAGTGGGATTAACCACCTTTGTTTGGCCGTTAGTTTGGAGGTGACAGGAAGTACTGAATAGAAGTTTGCTCCCCATCTGACGCCATAAGGTTTTCTAAAAGTGGCTGAAGAACTTTGAAACCCTCTTGGAAACTACACTTCTTAACATGCCATGTAATCATATAATCTCTTGCAAGAAAAGAGAAGCAATAATTGAAGCATCGTTAGCTTTTGAGCTATTATAGAATCCCTGTCTCGGGTAGTCCATTGTAGTCAAAGGACAAAGTCCATGCTCAATTCAGTCCATGGCTTCGTCAGAATTAGTAAAGGCATTGCTTTACCTTGCTCAACTCGGTACTTAGCTCTCTTGCATACAGTATAGCTTTTGATAACTAGATGCACATCTCTCCTCATTCTTAGCTAGAAGAAGCGACTACTTAATAGTTCATAGGTCCTTCTTTCTCTAAAATGTTTGGAGAGTCCTCTATTGTATGCTTCTTTGATTAATAGTTCATCAGTGAACAGGTTGACATGCACAATTTTCCACCTTGAAACAATTAACCACCCTCCACATGATACTCATTTAGTATTCTTCCATCAGCGAATCACATGATTATGGGTCCAATGTATGGATCCCTAGAATACTGTTATTTGATACTTATAAACCCAAACAACCTAGCCTGCAGTTCGGTTAAAAGCACATGTCTCCTTAAAAGAGCATCCACAACTATGTTGCTCTTTCCCTATTTGTATTTAATCATAAAATTGAATTCTTCAAGGAATTTAACCCATTTCGCCTACGGCTTCGATAACTTCGTCTGACTTTAGAGGTACCTCAAAGACTCATGGTTAGTATAGATGACAAACTTTCTCGGTAGTAGATAATGTTGCCAAACTTGCAGTGCTCTCGGCACTAAGAGTTCTTTGCCATACACAGAGTAATTCAACTGCAGTCCTTTGAGCTTTTCATTTTAGAAGGTAATAAGTCAGCCTTCCTGCATTAGGATAGCACCTATTCCAATGCCTGATGCGTTACATTCTAGCTCAAATATTCTTTCAAAGTCAGGTGAAACTAACATTGGAGCAGAGGTCAACCTCTCTTTTATCTCTTGCCAAAGCACTTCTCTTCCCTTTCTCTCCATCAAAAGTTAGTGTTTTTTTTTTTTTGTTAGCTCAGCAAGTGGTGTGGTGAAGGTGCTGAAATTATTGATGAATCATTTATAGAATGAAGCTAGTCCATGGAAACTTCTCACATCAGCATATGCAGTAGGAGTTGGCTACTCTAAAATTGCTTGGATCTTCTCATCATTCACTCATAAGCCTCCTCTACTAACTATGTAGCCTAAGCATACCACTTCCTTATGGAAAAATCAATACTTTTTGAGATTAACGAACAGTCTCTTGGCATGGAGGATATCTAATACTTCTCGAAGATGTTTATAATGAATCAACATGTTGGCACTATAGACCAATATGTCATCAAAGTATACCACGATATACTTTCCAATTAGATGTGTTAACACATGGTTCATCAATTGCATGAAAGTACTTGGAGCATTCAATAGGCCGAATGGCATGACCATCCACTCATAGAGTTCATGCTGAGTTTTGAATACAGTCTTCCATTTGTCTCCCGGCCTCATGTAAATCTAATAGTAGCTAGACTTAAGATTAATCTGGTTGAAAATCTTAGCTCCACTCAATTAATTCAGCATATTTTCCAACCTCGGGATAGGATACCTGTACTTGATAGTAATCTTGTTTACGACGTGACCATTTACATACATCCGCCATGTTCCATCCTTCTTTGGCACTAGAAGGGTTGGTATAGTGCAAGGGTTGAGGCTTTTCTTCACATATCTTCTCTTTAGCAACTCATTGACTTGTAGTTGGATCTTAGCAACCTATTTAGGATTCATCCAATAGGCGGGCTTATTTGGTAGTATGATACTAGGTATTAAGTCAGTACAGTGCTTTATGCCTCAAGTTGGGGGCAACCCCTAAGGTAACTGTTATGGGAATAGATTGGCATACTTGTCCAGCAACTCTTTGATTTCCTAGGGTAGTTTACCCTATCTTGTATTTCTAATAGGCGCCTGAGCAACAAGAAGATCGACTCATCAGCATTGATGGCTTCTTAGAGTTAAGCTCTACTTATCACTAGAGTCTTCTTCGGTTCACGAGCAAGTTTTGTTTGCAATTTGTTAACTTCTCTTACTAGCATCGAGTTTAATGTGATCTTCTGGTTATCTTTCTCGAACATGTATGTGTTTTTATAGTCATCATGGATAATCCTTCTATTAAACAGCCACGGTCTACTTAATAACACGTAGGAAGCATACATATACAATACGTCGTAGAGAATCTGGTCTGAGTATTTTCTTGTAGTGATCGGTAGTAGTATTTGTCGGGTGATATGTAATGCTCTTTTCTCACTCAATCAATGCAATTTGTATGGCCTCGACCGTACAGTAGTTGAAAACTTCAGTTTTGAAACAAGATTGGTTGATGCTATATTAGTGTAGCTTCCATTATCCATGATGAGGGCGCACACTTGATCATTCACTTAACAGGTGGTATGGAACAAATTCTCTCTTTGCTCCTCCTATCGTGAAGGTTCTATATTCATAGTACGTCGAATAACCATGAGTAACTTGTCTAAGTCCTCAGTAAACACGTCCTCCTTAATCAGCTATTTCTTGGTAAAAACCTCTTTCTCCTCGAGTTCCTCATCTATATTGTTTACTTCTAGTGTTAGGGTATCTCCTTTGATGACCATTGTCTTGCGATTTGGGCACTGAGCAGCCACATGTTCGAATCCTTGGCACTTAAAGCATTTGATTTCGTCACCTTCTTGCTAGACCTTTGCCCTTCTTGCCAGACCCTTGCCCCTTCTCGCCAGACCCTTGTCCCTTCTCATAAGTTTGAGTTGACACTTTACCATTAGGTTGGCCTTTTTGCTCGGCTTGGCTCGTACTTGACTGAGCTCGATGGCTTGCTTATCTAGGTCAGCTAGTCGGCATCCTAGTCATTAGTTGGCTCCTCTTTTGCCTTTCTATTCGTTGAGCAATCCTAATAGCTTCATTCATTATGTCAAATCGTTGGAGCTCTACAATGTCTCAAATGTCTCCTCTCAACCCAATAATGAATCTTGAGACTGTTTGGGCTAGTGGTTCCTCCACTTCGTAATGGATCATTAGCATATGAAATTCTTAAACATATTCGTCAATAATCTGACCTCCTTGTTTCAGCTCTTAAAGCTGAGTGAAAGTATCTTGAAGATAATTTTTTGATAAGAATTTGTTTCTGAGCATTATCTTCATCTCGGGCTAAGTATTAATTTCTTGGTAGCCCTCTCATCTCTTCATGGCCTGAAAATCCTTCCACCACATGGTGGTATATCTAGAGAACTTAACAGTAGTAGTTCTCACTTTCTTGTAATCCTTAAAATGATAATAATAAAAAACATGCTTTACCTTTTCTTCCTACTCCAAATATTCATCAGTATTCTTGGATCCATTGAAGATCGGAATCTGAAGCTTCACATGGTCAGATGCTTTGGGGACTCATATGTGCTCTTCTTCGAAATACTCTTCTTCGTCCTCTTCATTAAGCTCTCTTAGGTCTATCCTTTGCCTTACTCATTTGCTTACTCCTCTACCTTGAACTAGTCAAGCTGGGTTTTGACCTCTAATAGGTTGAGCAGCTTGTGGGGTATTTTGTGCGGCTTCAGTAGGTCAGTAAGACAACACATGAATAGCTCGGGTCAAATCCACCAAGAGGTTAGCCTTTTCATCAAGTCTCTCGTAAATGCTTTTGAGTGTTCCTTGAGACTGTCGTCTATGGTAGATGACTCTACTATTGTCATCTCCCATACCAACATTTACACTCGGGTTTGTCATTTTCTTCATAGATTCAAGGTTCAAACAAACACTTCAAGAAATTTATAGTTAACAACATAGGATTCAAATGAACATAATAACTTGCTTTGTTTCACACATGCAGAATAGAGTATAATAAAATTTCAAAAATACTAACAACTCAAATAAAACCTTCACTTTGATACCAAGATAATGCGAACCATGGCTAAGAACGGATAAGGCTGGTTACTGAATAGGACTAAGCTTACAGAAAGCTAGAAATGGAAGTGGTTAGTAACGTGTGGAATGATAATTACAAATGAAGAAGTAAGCAAAACCCATGAACAGCTCCAAAGGATATGACACACCAATGGAACTTTCAAAGATTCACGACACAATTTGATATGACGCATGAATCGGTTCGGTGAGGTTATTCGCCACCTAGCCTTGCTTAAGAGTTAGGATAAGAGTGATGCTGAGAGTAAATAGAGTATTTACACAAGGAAGAAAACACAAAGGTTTATTAATGGTAATTTGAATTTTGATTGTAGCTATAAGTACAATGGTATTTATACCTATAAGTTAAGGTAACTTGCCTAAAAAGGGAAAAGACAAAAAGGGCATTTCCTAAGGAAGTAATGTATAAGATACAAAGGGTAAAAATGAATATATAAGGAAAACAATCATTGGTGTAATGGATTCTATACATGATATTGTACACGTAGCGATGCTATATTGGCAAGGCTATTAGACGATGAGAACAAAAAAGTACGAACAACTTGCTTATTTGAGTAGGGGTAGCTCAGTTAGTTTGGAGTCTCTTTATCTCAACTTCTCGGTAAGGAAGATGCTGAGTGATTGGATGGCTCTAGTATGAGTGAGTATTCTTCAATTCAGCATACTATATAAAGATGAGTAGTCATTTGGCTTGGCATGAAGGAGGACTTAGCAAGGAAGTATTCAGCCTCGGTAGGGGTCGGCTAGAGCAGGACGATTCGTCTTGCTAGTCCTTCTAGTCCTTAGGCTCGGCTACAAGTTAGTGGTTTGGTAGCTTGATTCCCATTAGCTGGTCTGGTTGGCAGCTCAATGGATTGAAAACTTAGCAGAGTGAGGTCGAGGAAATGTTAGCTCGGTAAGGGGTTATCCTTCTACTTAGCAATGGTTAGTTGGCTTGGAAGTGGGGTAGTTCGGCCTCAGTTATTTGTCTACTTGGTAGTAGGTGGGTTCATTGTTTAGCCTTAGATTTGCTTAGCGACAACAGATCTACTTGATAACAAGTTAGTTGCCTCGAAAGACTTTAAGATGAGATAAAGAGAGATCAAAATGGACTAACTTGGCTGGTTGGGGTAGAGAAGATATTGCTCTAAAGGGTTCAACTCCCTTAGGATAGCTAGGCAAACCAAGTTAGTGAGTCCTTGAGTTTGGGAGTGAGTGATTGGTCTTTTATCCTTATCATTCGATTTAGCTTGTTTGAGATTTGGAATCAAATTTGGCTTAGCTTCTTGTTACTTGTCATCAAGGACATATAAATGGAGGTTGACAATGTTAAAGGAGTCCGAGCTCCATACTCTTCGGGCAATTCAGTTCTATAGACATTAGGATTGATCTTCTTAAGCACTTTTAACGGTCTATTAGCCTTTGGAGATAACTTATTCTTCCTCAAACTTGGGAACTGATCTTTACTTAGATGGATCCAAACCAAATCTCCCAATTTGAATTCTTTGACCTTCTGTCTTTAGCCTGATTTCTTGAGCTTGGAAATTGCTCTGGCAAGATGCTGCACAAATTTTTGGTGCATTGCCATGATGGCCTTTGATCTCTTGACAGCTGATTGATCCTTAGTCTAACTCGGAAGGGGCGTTTGATATAGTGAAAGCTCAAGGTTGAAACCATAGGCAACCTCAAATGGTGACATGCCTATGAAGTTGTATATGGTCTTGTTGTAGGTAAACTAGATTATGGGTAGACATAAATCCTAATTAGTTAGCTTCTGACCAATAGCAACTTAGAGAAAAGTCCCCACTATTTGGTTGATAGCCTCGGCCTATCCATCCGTTTGAGGACAGTAGGATGTATTAAACAACAGCTTAGTTCCCATTTGTTGCCATAACATTCTCTAAAAGTGGCTCATGAACTTCTCAATCTTAGTCTAATACGATGGTTCTGGGCACTCATTGAGTTTGACGACCTCCTATAGGAAAAGAAAGAGATAATTGAAGCATCGCTTGTTTGAGAGCATGGCATGAAGTGTGCCATCTTACATAATCGATCTATAACCACCATGATAAAGTCCTTCCTTCGAGACATCTTAAGAAAATGCAATATGAAATCCATTCTCAACTCAGACCATGGTTTGGTCTGGATCAACAATGGTATATACTTTCCTTACTTAGCTATGCTCTTAGCCCTTTTATAAGTAACATACCTTTCTAGCTCATCTTGGACATCCTTCATCATCTTTGGCCAAAAGAATCTTGAAGCTAATACTTCATGGGTTCAGTGTTTGCTAAAGTGTCTAGACATTCCTTCTCCATGCACTTCATATACCAACAATTCTTGTAATGAATAGGTTAAGATATACAACCTTCTCTTCTTGAATAGGTATCTGTCCTCCTTATCATAATCACCCATAGTTTGGCTACCTTCACACCTAGCATAGATCCGGCTAAAGTGTGGATCCCTAGCATATAAGTTCTTAATTGCAGAAAACCTAAGTAATCTAGTATGCAGTTTGGTTAAGAAGGTATATCATTGCGATAGGGCATTGATCATTACATTGTTCTTGCCATTCTTGTACCTGTTGACATATGAGAATCCCTCCATGAACTCAACCCCCTTCGCTTGTCTCTTAGACAACTTGCGTTGGGTTTTTATATACCTTAGTGATTTGTGGTTAGTATAGATCACAAATTCTCTAGGTAACAAATAATGTTGCCAAATGGTGAGGGCTCAAATCAAGGAGTAGAACTCCTTATCATACATTGAACGGTTAAGTATGGCTCCTTAGAGCTTTTCTTTATCTCCTCAAAACTCTTCTTCTCTTACTCCCCTACCTAAATTCAACATTCTTCTTTGATAGCTTAGGAAGTAGGTCCATGATAGTACTAAAGTTCCTTATGAACTGACGATAGAATGATGCTGGGCCGTGGAAACTTCTTGTGTTGATAGAATAGGTTGGCATAGGCCATTTGGTAATTGTTTTCAACTTCTCCTCATCTACTTATATACCACCTCCACTTACAACGAGCCTAAGAAAAATTACTTCGAGTTGGGAGAAATCTTACTTCTTTAGATTTGCATAACGCTTTTTAATACAGAGTTTTGAGAAAAGAGCTTAGAGATGCTCGCAATGAGTCTCTAGGTCAGGGTTATATACAAGAATATCATCAAAATAAACAACAACAAATTTTCTGATCATTTCTCTAAGCATATGTTTCATCAACCTCATAAATGAGCTTAGTACATTTGACAAACTGAACAGCATAACTAACCACTCATACAACCTATGTCGAGTCTTGAATGCAATCTTCCACTTGTTACCTTCCCTCATTCTGATATGATGGTATCCTGACTTGAGATTAATCCTCAAGAATATCCTCGCTCTACGTAGTTCATTGAGAGTGTCATCAAGCCTAGTTATGGGATACTTGTACTTGACTGTGATAGGGTTTATATCTGAGTTGTTTACGTACGTTCTCTATATACCATCCTTCTTTGGTACCAATAGAGTAAGTATAGCACATGGGCTTACGGATTCTCAAACATAACCTCTTTTCATCAGTTCATCAACCTGCCTTTGTCTCTCGGAGGCTGTTTAGGGTTTAGCCTGTATGTAAGCTTGTTGAGCAGTGCACTCCTAGCTGTAGATTTATAACATGTTCAATCCTTATGCTTAGGGGTAGACCTTTTGGTAGCTTGTCAAGAAACAAGTTAGAAAAATAATGGTCAATAATAATGGTCTTTAGCTTAAGTAATCTTTGGACTAGTAGAAAGGTTGGCTCTCCACATTTTATCTCTTTGAACTACTCAACATGTGTCATCACTAGGGTCTTATTCTTTAGGGCTTAGCTAAGATGAGCTTACATTGTCTTGACTTGTTCAGTAGGTAAGGGACTCAATCTCACCTTTTTCCCCTTATGCTTAAAAGAACAAGTATTCCTTTTTCCATCACCACATGCCTATCAAACATTCATGGTCTTCTTAAAAGTATATGTGAAGAACTCATGGGTAACACATCACAAAGAACTTCGTCTTGATACTTGCTAATGTAGATTGGTACGGTCACTTGTTTCGTCATTTGTAAAGCTCCTTTGTCACTGAGCTTGTATAGTTTGTAAGGCTTGGGGTAGGGTGGGGTTTGGTTGGTAACTTTAGCTGCTAGACCATGAAAGCAGACACCGTGTTGGTGTAGCTTCCTTTGTCAACTATAAGAGCATACAACATCCCATTAACCTTGCATCCAATGTGGAACCAATTCTTATATTGTTCGTCCTTGAGCATAGGACTTATGCTCATTATTTGTCTCAGCACCATGGTTATAGGCGTGAAGTTACCCTCTTCACTGTAGATAATCTTCTCCTCCTCCTTCTCAAACTGATTAGCTTGTCCGGATTCCTTTGGTTTGTCAACCTCTTCATTAATATTATCAACCTCAATGGTTAGTATTTTACCGTTTATCACCATCACTCATCTATTCAGACATTGCACTACCATGTGACCAAATCCTTAGCACTTGATCTCATTGGTCTTCCTTCTTGAGCTCTACCCTTTCTCAAATTTCCTCGAGGGTTACTTTTCTTCAGCTCTAACGGTTGGAATTGGTCGAATGCCACTGACCTTACTTGATTCAGATCACAAAAAGTTTGTCAGGAGCAAGATAGCTAGGGGTAGTTCGGCTCATTGGAGCATGGACTTTGCTCATTTGATGTCATTCAATTCTTTGAGTAGCATGCATTGCCTCATCTAATGAATTAACATCCCTTGTTTCTAAGATATCTCTAATCTCATACTTTAGTCCATTGATAAACTTAGAGATAGTCATGTCTTTTGGTTCAATAACTTTACAACGAATCATCAACATTCAAAACTCCTTTACATAGGCATCAATACTTGATCCTCCTTGTCTCAACTTTTGCAACCTTTTGAAGGCATCCTATAGATAGAAGCTTAGAATGAACCTCCTCTTCATCACTTTCTTCATTTCTTCTTAGTCTTTGATTTATCTCTCTCCATTCATCCTTTGTATAACTTACAGATTTTTCTACCATAAGGTGGAGAATTTTAAGATAGTAAGCCTCACTTTGGCATTATTAGGGACTTCATGACAGTCAAATTGCTTTTCTATCTTATCTACCTAGTCAAGATAATCCTCAACGTTGCCACTACCAATAAAACTTAGAATCTGCAACCTCAATCCTTAAAATATAAGGGTTTGAATCTTCCTCTCCTCGAGTTCATAATACTCCTCTTTCTCATCACCTGTCTCCTCACCCTCTTCTTCTATCTTTTCTAACATAAGTTTTTGTCGAGCATCTCTATCTACTCTTCTAGCTTGAGGTGGTTGAACTAGGAAATTGGCTCAGCCAAGTTGGCTATTGCCTCTCTCAAGTAGTTTATTTGCTTAACCTTGATATGGGTGATTTCTAGCTTATCACCTATCCTCATTTATGGCAATCACTAAGATAGTCACCAGGTCGATAAGCCTGTTTAGTTGTTCATTTGCAACTTGGGGTGTAAAACTCCCTTGTTTACAAGCACCACTCTCTTGGTTACCTAGGTTCCTTGAATACTAGAATATAACATTGTTGATTACTTTAATATATTAACAATTGAACCCCACTTTGAACAATCAACACAACACTTACACATCAACAATTACTACAATGGTAACAATATTAACCAGCACAATAATAAACCAACTAAACACATACACTCTGTTTTGTAAACACAAAATAGGGGAAAATAGAGCACTTAACTTCTTTAACATAGAACGCTTCTCCAACACTTACTGCAACGACATTTAGCTTCCTCAACACTTCACAAGCCTTTACCTATTAACTTTACACACAACAAACTATAGTAAGTCACTTAAAGCATAAAGTACCAAAAACTCACTCGAATATAACCAAGCTTTGATATAAAGATGATATGGATCACTGAGAAGGGTACATACGATTATCAATATCATGTGAATTGGGGTGGGTTCGAACCTTAAGATGGCTAGAAAGATAAATGAGAGTCAAAGATTGAGTAGGGGTTCTTGTGTACTAATGATGGATATGATGCACCAATATTTCACATGAGATTAGGTTACTCTTCATATGATGTACAAGTATGGCAGGAGGTCACTCGCTACTAGTCCACGTTCAAATGGATTAGATAAGAGTAAATGGGGTTGTAAGCAAGCGGGGGGATATTTAGCTTACAAAGGATAAAATTCTATAATATGATGTCTTAATGATGTTATGGTTGCTATAAATCACAAGTATTTATATAGCCTTATTAGGGTAAGTCCTAAGTTACTGCAAATGAAGAAAAAGATTCTTACTAGAAAAGGAAAAATACAAGGTGTATAGGGGCAATTCGATAATCAACATAAAAGGAATATCCATCTGCAAGGATAGTATAAATGTCAAGAAATAGGATACGTATTCACTTCTTAGTGTAGTGGTCCAAATGGTGTTGTATGATGAGTAGAGTTGGTTAGGTTGGTAGCTTGGCAAATCGGTAGAATAGGGTCAAGGAAATGCTAGCTCGGCAAGGGGTCATCCTTTTACTTGGCAAAGACTAGTTGGCTAGGAAGTAGGGTAGCTAGGCCTCGATTGTATATTTACTTGGTAGTAGGTAGGTTCATTGTTTAGTCTTAGATTTTCTTGGCAACAAGAGATTAGCCTAGCAATAGGTTGGTTGCTTCGAAGGACTCCTAGATAATAGAGAGAAATCGGAATGGAACAACTCGATAGGTCAGGGTGGAGAAGGCATTACTCTTTAGGGTTCAACTCTCCTACAATAGCTCGATGAACTAAGTTGTTGAGTTTTTGAGCTCGAGAACGAGTGATTGATCCTTGATCCTTATCAACTATGTTGCTTGTATACCTTACTATATAAGGGTATTGTCTATTTTCTATCTTGGAGAGGAGACTTCATAGAGGCTTGTGTTTGATATAGTCTCAAGGTTTACGTTTTACTAACAGTTAGTTTTCTTTTGTGACTAGGAAGATGAAAATGATGAAGCATGAGGCTCAAGAGGTTACCAAGGATGCATGAAGAAGGTTACTGCAAAGGGTGCTAGGAAGAAGCTGAAGGCCTTTAAAGGCAAGCCAACAAAGTTGTTGTAGCCCTAATAGAGGGCTAGAAGGGTAAGGTTGAAGAAGTGGGTTTTAGGTGGATTAGGCTATCCTTGAAGAAGCTTACGCTTGAGAAGAAGAAGCCCAAGAAAAGGGCTTTGAGTGTAAGGTAGGTTGATCCATATGAGTTGGCTTGCTAAAAGGTAATGGGACTCTATTTTAATAGAAGAGCGCCAAAAGTCCCATCTAAAGGAAGGTTGGACTATACCTTGGATTTGACTTTGTATTAGGTTAGCAAAGTCTAATTAAGTTGAGCACACATAAAATGAGATTGCTTCTATATTGTTTAGCTTTTTCTAAAATTTATTGGTTTCTGTTGAGCTTGATTTTTTTCCAGTTTTTATAAATAAGTTTTTTTTAAACTGATCAATATTAAATGCTACCTTTTAATACTAACCCTTGACTAAGGTTTAAAGAAAACTGGTTGTTTTATATTTTGAAAATGTTTTAGAGTTGCCATTTGATCGAAGTTGGGAAAAAGAAGGCTACGTTAAATTGATTGAGTGGATTCATTTAACCTAGCCATTAATCTACTTGAAAAACCAGTTTCTAAGAAAAATGGCTTTAAAAACTAGAAGATTGAGTTTGAAGGTTACTCTTTAAACTCTTATGGGTACCACTACCAACTTTTTGAATTTAATTTTACTTTTCAAATACCTTCCAATAATGTCTATTTACAAGAAATAACTGATATTATATTTATTTACAAAAAATAAGAATTTAAAGAATTATTTACTAAAGAGGGAAAATAATTTTTTTCTATATTTTAAGTTGCCTCGTACGTATGGGTGCCTATGTACTCGCTATTCAGGATTAGACTTTCGTAGTCTTTTTTTGTAAAATTTTAATGTGTTGGTTGGTTTTACTTTGGAAAAGAGTTAGGTTTAAGTTTTTTCACTTTTTCTATTTATTTTGAAAATTTTCTACAGGGTCGTAATTGATTTGTTTATTTTGGAAAAATTCCTAATGTAGAAAAGAATTGATTAATGTTTTTTTTTATTTGAAGAAAAGCTGATTTTCTAAGTGTTAAAATAGTTTCCATTTTTTATTCTTTTTATTTTATTATCTATATTTATTTTTATTATTTATTTTCTTAATAAAAATAAAAGCAAGACTACTCTTTCTTTTTTTTTTTCTTTCTTCTTTCTCTTTTTTCTTTCGATTTTTCTTTTTCTTTTTTATTACAATTACATAAAGATTTACATGGATAAATAAATAAATAAAAAATATAAGAATTGAACAAAAAATAAAACCAAACTAAATTAAGACATACAGGTCGGTTTAGGGTGCTTAGGTTGGTCACATAGATTCGGATTGGTTTATGTCAAGTTAGCTAGGTTGGCTGAACAACTTTAGTTGCAGTAGCTGGCGAGACGTGTTCCTGGTCGATTCATCTACTGAATGAAATCGAAAAAGTGATTTTTATGGGTATTGAATTGGACTTTATGGGGGGGGGGGGAGGTAGGTTTGGGAGAGTGCTACGGCCTATGGTGGTTAGTTTGAGGTGGTTAGAGGAGGGGCCGATGGAATTGGTGATGGTAGCTCGGTCGCCTGTGGGTTGTTAGGGAGGAAGGAATACTTAGGTCCTAGGTTTTTAATTAGTATAAAGTCAGTCGTGGTGGTGATTTTGAGCGATGGTGATTGGAGAGAGAGAACTGAGTAGAAAGAGAGAGAGTGGCCGTCGACTAGAGAGAGAGTGATTTTGTTGATTCTTGATGTTTGGGAATGAACAATAGATCCTTATTTATACTGATCCAATCTCAATTAGATTCAGGAAAGTCACAAATTGCATGCACACCAAGACTTTAATTTCATGGGTGTTGACCAATTGATTTGATTTTTAATTTGTTTTGCTTTGATTTTGGTTGATATTAGTGGTTAAAAGTAATCATTAAACAAACATTCTTGCTTGAAATTCTAGCTAGAAGCTTCGAATCACATTAAACACACTTAACCTATGCAAAGGAAAATGGAAGAAAATATGGTTTTCGCAAATTGTTCACCTTTTTCAATTCGCCTTTTGACCCTTTAAATGTTCGTATTTAGATGTATTCTAGGTTCTAATTTGAAGTGGGCCATGTTGACTTCATAATTGCCTCGTTAAATTAGTGAAATTGCAAAGGAAAAAGTCTTAAAATTAGCTTGAAAGTAGGCTGTCCAGTAAGGAAATGGAGAGAAAATCTAGGGAAAGAAAACAAAAGAGGAAGAAAATAGGGAAAGGACTACGGATGTGGCATTGACGTGGTGCCATGTTAGCCGTAGGCTCGAATCATGTTATGCTACGTGTCTAATATGTAGCTAAGGATGACGTATTGTATGCCACGTGTCAGATACTTGGCGCAACACATGGTTGAGATGCTGAGTGGCACCACATTAGCAGTAGGGTTAATGTCATCATGCCACGTGTCTTGATGTGACACATGGTCGATGACGTCATGTTGACGTGTTCGTGTGCTGTTGGTAATGTGGCAGTGTGTTTTATGAACAAAAAAACAAAAGGCATTCCATGCATTTGGTGAAATTTGAACCCAAGAACTCTAATGCAAATCTAATGTCAATGTTTAAGTGCTTATTCGCTATGCCATTGGCCTGTATGTTGTTCATATGTGTAATTAATTTGTACATATAGACAAGGTTAGCCTGAGCTAGATTTGAATATAAACTCAAGCCCAAGCCCAACGACCTTCCTTCTATTAAATAAATAAATAAATAACTTACTATTGAAATTCTAAAACTTATTTAAAATTCTTAAATTTTATGATGTTTCTAAGTTTTTTATTTTTGATACTTTTTTCTAATTAATTTTTTTTGTATTTTTCTAAAATTAAGACCTTTTACCCTATTCTAAAAATTTTATAAAATAAAAAGGGGGGGAAGGGGGGTGGGGTGGGGGAGGGTACACAAAAATGGGGTGTCTACAGTTGCTCCTTTTTGTGGTGAAATTTAAGTAAAACTTTACCAGAAAGATAAAAGAGACATTAGTTTTGCTGTATCCTAAGAAACGCTATAGCTAGCTAGTTATTCTAGGTTTGGTTTAGTAAGGATTTGATGAATGGTGAAAGGTGAAAGAGAGAGGAGGTGCTTTAAGAGCTAATTGAGAAACTGAAAGGGGAATTGAAGCCTGGTTGTGTCCTTATAAGCTGATGAATCGAGGTGATTAGGTAAGCGCTCCTTAAGTTGGCTAAGACCTTAAGAGATGTTGAAAAATTTGGTCGTGCCCTATGAGTTGACTAACTAAGGTAAAATAGGCAAAGCGTTCCTTGAGTTGGATAAGACCTTAAATTGAAAAATTTGGTCGTGCTCCTATGAGTTGACTAACCAAGGTGAAACAGGTGCAGTGCTCCTTGAGTTGGCTATTGGTCGTGCTCCTATGAGTTGATTAACCAAAGTGAAACAGGTGAAGCACTCCTTGAGCTAACTAAGACCTTAAATTGAAATTTGGTAATGCCTCATTGAGCTAACTAGCTTAAGCAGGAACGACTTTTAAGGACTGGCAACCTTAACTTGGAATCGATTCAAGAAAAACCTAGAAGTGCTCCTCTAACTTGACTATCCTAAGTGAACGGGCAAAGTGTTCCTTTTAGCTAAGACCCTAAATTGAAAACTGGTAGTACCCTACTGAGCTAACTAACCTAGGTGGGAGCATCTCTTGGGGACTAGCAAACTTAACTTGCAAACGATTTGAGAAAAACTTGGTTGTGCTCTTTTGAGCTCACTAACCTAGGTAAGAGTGTCTCAAAGGGACTAGTAACCCTAAACTAGAATTGATTTAAAAACCTTGGTTGTGCTCTTCTAAGCTCACTACCTAGGAGAGAGTGTCTCTAGGGGACTAACAACCTTAAATTAAAATCGATTTGAGAGAGAACTAGTTGTGCTCTTCAAGGTTCACTAACTTAGGTGGGAGTATTTCTAGGGGACTAGCAACCCTAAATTGGAATCAATTTGAGAGAAATCTAGTTGTGTTACTTTGAGCTAACTAACCTAGGCAAGAGTGTCTTTAGGGGACTAGTGACCTTAAATTGTTTTAGAAGAAGTACCTTAGGGGCTCGTTAAGAGGAATCGATGATGAAAGGAAGTACCCTATGGGCTCGCTTGAGAGAGATTGGTAAAGGAAGTGCCCTATGGGTTAGCCAAGGACCCTAAAGAAAAATTGGTAAATGGAAGCACCTTATGGGCTTGTTAAGACAAATTGGTGAAGAGAAGCGCCCTATGAGCTAACTGAAACCAATTGGTAAAGAGAAGCACCTTATAGGTTGGCTTGAAAGAAATTGGTAAAGAGAAATGTTCTATGGGTTGGCTAAGAGAGAAATTGGTGAAAGGGAAGTGCCTTATGGGCTCATTAAGCCTTAAGAGAAATTGGTAAAAGGAAGCACCCTATAAGCTCGCTACAACAAATTGGTGAAGAGAAGCGCTTTATGGCCTCGCTAAAAGAAAATTGGTGAAGAAAAGCACCCATTGTGGTTACTACAACAAATTGGTGAGGAGAAGCACCTTATGGGCTCGCTAAAAGAATATTGATGAAGAAAAGCGTCTAATGGGCTTGGTAAAGAATATTGGTAAGGGAAGCTTCCTATGGGCTTGCTATAACAAATTGGTGAAGAGAAACGCCCAGTGGGCTTGCTAAAAGAAATCTATGAAGAGAAGTGCCCTATGTTCTCACTAAAAGGAATTGATGAAGAGAAGCGTCTTATAGGCTCAATACAACAAATCGGTGAAGAAAAGCACCCAGTGGGCTTGCTAAAAGAAATTGATGAGGTGAAGCGCCCCATGGGTTCACTAAAAACCCTAAGGGAAATTAATGAAAGAAGGGGTAGTGCTTTGAAAGTTAGCTTAGAACCTTAGAAAGATGGGACAGCGCCTTAAAGGCTAATTAGAACCCTAAAAAAAAGTAAAAGAGGGATCAGCACTCTAAGAGCTTGCTAAAATCCTAAAAATGAAAGATGTGATAGTGCCTTAAAGGCTGGTTAGAACCCTAAAAAGAATAGAAGGGAGGACAGCGCTCTAAGAGCTAGCTGGAATCTCATAATAAACGACAGGACAGTACCTCAAAGACTAACTGGATCCCTAAAAACGAAAGATGGGATAGTGCCTTAAAGGTTGATTGGATTCTCAAAAATGAACAAAAAGAGGGGACAACACTCTAAGAGCTTGCTAGAACCGTAAAAAGAATGGATGGAAGACAAGACAACGCATTAAGAGTTGGTTAGAATCCTAAAAAAGATTAAAAGAGGGGACAATGCTTTAAGAGTTGACTAGAACCTTAAAAATGAAAGAAAGTAAGGATAATGCTTTAAAAGCTGGCTAGAACCCCAAAAAATATGAAAGATAGAGGGGGTAGTGCTCTAAGAGCTTGCTAGAACACTAAAAAGAATGGATGGAAGATGAGACAACGCTCTAAGAGCTGGCTAGAACCCTGAAAGAGATTGAAAGAAGGGATAATGCTCTAAGAGTTGACTAGAACCCTAAAAATGAAAGAAAGATGGGACAACACTTAAAGAGCTGGCTACAACCATAAAAGAGATTAAAAGAGGGGGAAGTGCTCTAAGAGCTTACTAGAACCTTAAAAATGAAAGAAACGGGAGATAACGCTCTAAGAGTTGGCTTCAACCCTAAAAATGATGAAAGATAGAGGGGGTAGCGCTTTAAGAGTTGGCTTGAACCCTAATGAAATTTGATGAAGGAT
Source organism: Lumnitzera racemosa (assembly GCA_024138005.1). Taxonomy (NCBI): domain Eukaryota; kingdom Viridiplantae; phylum Streptophyta; class Magnoliopsida; order Myrtales; family Combretaceae; genus Lumnitzera; species Lumnitzera racemosa. Next base: position 37,024,662 of record JAMXBC010000012.1, on the reverse strand, counting down.
TGAAGAAGTAAAGTAAGGAAAGTAACTAGTTTTTCAAAAAAGAATTTCCTAGCTTAAAAAATATTTACAAACAAAGAATTTGGTGATAAAACATTTAATGACAAACGAGACAATAAAATGTGTGACCACATTGAAAAGGAAACAAATGACCTAAATTAAAAGCTTGGCGAATCAAGTCGACATGGGTTTCAAAATGGACTAAAATGGTTGTGATGAGCCTTTACTTTCTCTCTCTTCTCCTTTTTTTTTCCCCCTTTTCTTGAGATTTTGCCAATGGATATAAATTCTTATTTAAGGAACAAGTGTTATAACCACCCCTTTCCTTGGTAATAATGTGGGGTTTCTCAATGACCCTGACCTTATGGCTTTTCTCACGAGGCCTTGTGATTTTAAACATTTCTTTCCTAAGAAAAAGGTAACTCATGATTAGTTTAGTCAAAAAGGACTTCTTAACTAACTTTTGGTTTAGATTTTGCCCTTAACTACAATTCCAAAAATTATAGTCCATTTTATAAGTGATACACTTTAATTAATCTATTAGGCCTTTTTTCGGTTCATCATTATGAATTTAGGCTTTTGGTCTAAGTGTTTCAAAAAGGACTAATAGGAAGGCTTTATTTTGAAAGAAATACTTTTATTTAACCCAAGTGTACAAGTCAAGAATTTTAGGAAAAATTAGAAGTATGCTTACTCTAGTTTAAAAAACAAACTTTGTTAAAGATAAATTATCTTATAAGATCAAAAGAGCTTTATTAAGTAAGGGTGGTATTGTGGGTAGAAAGGCCTTGTGTGATTCAATATGGGCAAGAAAGTCTTTTTTGTTTATGATTTCGAATGTGTAAAGTGGCTTTGTGCTTCATGATTTAGGATGGATATGTTGGGTTTATGCTTTTTGGTTAGGTACTAGATTTGGGGCTTTGTACCTTTTGAGCCTTCTTTGGCTAAGGCTACTTGGGGTTTGATCCCCAGCCTCATGATTCAACTTTGCTTCTCTTACTAGAATGTGATATATTTTTTGGGGCTTTCGTCATATACTTGGGCCTAATTTTCGACCCTCTTTTCTTCTTTTCTTCTTTTATTTATTTATTTATTTTTGTTACGCCGTTCTTTCTCCTCCTTTTTTTTTTTTTTTACTTAACCCCTTTTCTTTGGGCTTCTATTGCCAATTTTTTTTTTTAAGAGATTGAAGGCCTTAAATCTACAAATTATGAGTATATAGGCTCGAGTAAGGTAGGTATAAGCTTGAGGCATTTGAAGGGTGTCATCTTTTTCTTATTTCAAAGAAAAATAATTTATCAGAAATAAAACTTGTCTATGAATTTAATGTTACTAAAGCAAGCACAAACCAATTTTATTCTTCTCTCCTCATCAATGATCCTAACCTCCAAATTGCCTCATTATAGGGTTTAAGTTTGGAAATTTCTCCAAATTGTCCAATGGGGTTGATAAGGGATAATTATATTTGAAAATTGAAAATGAATACTTAACTTCATTTTTAATCTATGTATTGCATTCAAAATAGACCTCCTTTACGGAATGAGTAAAAAATAGCCTCACCATTATATTACTCAACTCTCGAAGTGTTTGAGGATAGTATATTGGATATTGTTTGCCTCTTTTCATCCTAAAACTTTTTCAAAAGTGAGTTACCAGTTTCTTAAGGAAGAGTTTATTATTTATTTGCCCTAAGGTGGAGATTGAATTTGCCCCCCAATTTCTTACCATATGCCCTAATGTCAAATGATGACTTGGTTGGGTTCGAATTTCTTACTAAACTAGGGGTTTTGACTTAGTTTGGCTACCTTGATGGGTTGGAGATTATGTTTGGTTCAGTTGCCTTGATGGGACAAGTGGCTAAGGATTCACATTTATACTAGTTGTCTGAATGGGCCAAAGGTTAGTGTTTTAGATTGAAGGGGCTAAGGGGCTAGTGTTTGGGTTGAATCGATTAAGGGGCTCGTGTTTGTGTTTGCTTCCTTGATAGGTTGAAGGGCCTTATGTAGGTTGGAAGCCAAGTCTTTAGGCTAGCTGCTTGAGCCCATAAGGGTTTATAATTGTTAGGAAATTTTCTTTTATTTTTAATTTTTTAAAATTTTTGTGAGAGAGTGAAAGATAAAGCTTTATTTTACAGAAACTGAGAAAATACACAAGTCAATTATTTACATTTCCTTAAAAGAGAACCTTTTATTATTTTGAAGAACAAAGGTATAGAAAATAAAAGAAGAAGGCCTAACACTTATTCTCAAACTTGATATTTATTTTAGGCTCTCTAGATATGAATTGGAAAAATCCTAAACTAAGTCTCATAGACGAGCCTTAAGGTTTTCCAGCATTTCATAAGTTTCCCTAATGACCTGTCTCAGAAGGGCCCTTAAGGTCCGGTTGTGAGCTTCAAAACACTCGATCTTTTCCTTTAGGTAGGTAATCTCATCTTTCAGTAGTTGCTCACGAATTCTAGGGATGCTCGATAGCCTATTAGTTCTTTGATTATTTGTTAGGTTGTCTGCCATTTTACTTATGAACATTTCACAGCCAAGAACCAATTATTAAAAAAACAAAAGAAATGTATGTGGAAATATGAAAATTTTAGGATTGTTTGGGTTAACATATTACTCCTTAAGTCGTAACCTTACTGTTATTTTCAAATAACTGATTACACTTAAACATTAGTGGGGTTGCAATTCTTTAATAGTATATTAGCTCAAGCTTAAAAGGGGAGTATATACAATTAGAGTAGGTTTAAAAGGTTCTTAAGCTTTATGACCTCTCTTGTTTTAAGAAAACACTTTTATTGGTCACATTACAGCTTAAGTGGGGTAACCTAATCCACTTCGAGCGGTGGCTACACCACTATACCTAAAGCCTATACATTAGCCCACCTTTTAAGGTACTAAGATTGCTTGGGTCTGACCGCATCTATCTTGCATCTTTGATGCAACAAATGACCCCCCATGTCTCAATATATGTTGTATGCAAAATTAATATGACAATTAAAACAACATTTACTTGAAATAAATAAATAAATAAACAAATAACATGGGTATTTTGAAAAGCAAATTTAATTTCGAAAAGTTTCTAAGTGACCAGCCCTTTTGAGCTTCCATGGTGGAGTCATTAAGTTGTCGAGTCTGATTTTTCCTTGGTTTTTATAAGTAAATCTTTTTTAAAACGTATTAAACTCTATTCGTTTAATATTGACTCTTAACTAAGGTTTAAAGAAAATCGGTTCTTTTATATTTTGAAAATCTTTGGGAGTTACCACCTGACCAGAGTAGGAAAAAGAGGATTAGGTTAAATCAATTGATTAGGCCAATTTAACCTAGCCACTAACATACTTGAAAAACCAATTTCTAAAAAAAAAAAATGGTTTTTGAAAACTAGTAGCTCGAGTCCGGGACATACTTTTTTAAATCCTTAGGGGTACCACTACTAATTTTTCGAATTTAATTTTACTTGTCAAATATTCTTCCAATAATGTCTATTTACATGTAATAACTAAAATTATATCTATTTATAAAAAATAAGAATGTAGACACTCAATTTTTGCCTCTTTTCGTAGTTATAATTTTTGTTTCTTAGGGGTTTATTACAAAATAAAAAAAAATAAAAAAAGATAAAATACAAAAAATTGAAAAAAAAGAAAAATTATAAAGATTTTTTTAGAGAAATAGAATTTTAGAAAGTAAAACTTTGTAAGATTAGTAGATTTAGTTTTAACTCGGTTCAAATAGCTTTATTTTAAGAGAGTTACGTAACTTAAGTATAATTTAATTGTACTAAATGTCGAGATACAAGCTAATAGTCTAATGGATAAGTATTTGATCATTAGCATTCGGTTAGCTTGAGGTTACGGATTTGAATCTCACCGTGTACTGATATGTTTTTTATTTTTTATTTTATTTGTTAAAATTGGTTAAGCATATGAGATTCAAATCTAATTAAATTTTTGAATCTAATGCGATAAACGTTTATGAAATTCAAATTTAATTTGATTTTTATTGAGTTGGATTTGAATCGATATAAAAGATTTAATCAAATTTAATTTTTATCAAATCAGATTAAAGTTGATATAAAATATTCAATTTGATATTATCTAAAGATTTGTTTTCGAACTTTATAGATACAAATGCCGTGACGTGAAATAATGGACAATTCACACAGGAAAAACAACAAAAAAATCCCTGTTCCTATACTCTTGCTGTACAGCACATACATACAAAAATCAGCCCTACCGTCCATATGATCTCCTTCGTTCAATCACACCGCGCACTTCACCGACACTTAAACCAACGCCCTACACCGAAACAGTCCAATCCACTGCATTGTAGGAGATCCTCGTTCACCGACAGTGACCAACAATAGCAGCACTCTACGATCAGTCCGCAATGCACGCCCAAGCACACAAGTCATCGCCAACAGCCACAGCAGGCCACTCTTCACTACGGATCCCCATGGAGTTTCACCAACTCAAATCCGGATCCGCGTGTAGTTGGGCTTCAACCCAGATCCAATCAACCTGCACCCGTATTAGGTATAATTCTAGCTTGGTTTAATTTTTTTTTTCTAATTTTATTATATTGATTTGTTTAATAATTACTTTGAGATATGAACAAGTATATATATTAGCTTAGGCAATTTTGTTACCATTAGTTTTTTTTTTAGAATTTTCCATTTAGAAAAGTAATTTTTTAGCAAAATAAAAAAAATTAATTACAAAACCTTTTTTTAAAAGACTAGGATGTTTTGGAGAGTTTCCTATAAAATAAATATTCATGCTAGGACCCTATTTCTAAAATTTCTTTTTACTCCAAATAAATTAATTAAAATGTAAACATCGATTTTCAAAAATTAAAATAAACCAACAAACTAAAATTTTTGAAAGAACTATAAAAGTGTGATCTTAACTAGCGGATACGTAAGCACCTCCGGAGTAACGTTAAAATCTGTAGAAACTTAGGGTTTTTTTTTTATTATTTCCTTTTGGTTTTTATTTTTCTTTAAAAAAATATTAAAAAGGGACAATCTTGATGAATAAGCTTAATTTCGAAAAAGTAATAATGGTATCTGTTAGGATTTAATAGATTAGCCTTCGAAATTGGAAACCTCTAGTGTTTTATCAAATTGAAATCGAAGACTAGTAGCTAAATCGTAGTAAGTATGATTTTTGTTTTTTCCCAACTTTAGTCAGGTGGTGATTCTAAAAGTTTTTTTAAAGAATCGGAATTTCCCAATTTTTCTAATCGATAACTAGTACTAAATGGGATAGGACTTAGTATTAATCAGAAAATGAGAAATCAAATTAAAATAAGAATACTGAAAAATTTAGGCTTAACAGTTTGGTGACTCCATTAAGAATACCATCAAGAGGGCTAGCCACTAGAATTTACATAAATTAGGATAATTTTTCAAAAAAATTATGTACTTGAGTTGATTATTATTTTATTTCATTTTAATTTTTTGTACACTCACATTTTTTGTTGCAGCTTACCTAAGGGGGTCATTTTGGGGTTTCTTTATTTTTTTTGCATCATGAATACATATTAGATGGGTTAAAACCAAGTCGTCTTAGGACCTTAGGAGGAGGGGGCTATTGTGTAAGCTTCAGATATTGTGGGGCAATTACCTTCTAAGGTCGATCAAGCTACCCCACTTAAGTTCAGATGTAATTACAAAATTGTTACTTTGAAACACGTGGTGGTCATAGAACTTGAGGACCTTTAGAACCTACCATTTGCATAAATGAAAATCATTTTCAAAAAATTTGTGAGAACTCATAATGTGGCAAACCAAGATGGATAGGTAGTTGTGAAGCTATATTTTCTTGCATTTTCCTTTATAGTCCCGTTGTAATATTTCCCTATAAATAGCTTGTAATAATTCCATGTAAAGTTTAAGATAGGTTGTGATTGTAATTTTAATATTTTCTTTCGATAAGTAAGGCTAGATCAAGTCAAGGGGCTATTAAACAAGATCTATGTCCACTTGCCTCAAAAATTACTCCAAATGTGGTTCCGACTTTTTAGTCTAGATAAGTAAGAATTTATTAAGAATAAGATCAGGCTCATCTTGTCTCTATAGAAGACCCCTGTAAAGATTATCTTAGTGTGGACCTTAATATATATCTATGAGAGCTTGAATCTGTCGCTTTTTGGGCCCACACTAGTTGAGCTTAACCCTCGTAAAGTAAATAATGATAATAATAAAAAAACAACAAAATGAAAAGAATCAAACTTGTAAAATAATTTTAGGTAGTTACCATTTTGCTTAGTATTCTATCAGCCATAAATATTCATTCTTTTATTAGATTAGCACTTTGTAAATATCCTTTCTCGTTTAAAACAAATAGGATTCTTCTATTGTAAATAGATCTTCGGTAGTGTTGTTTTATAGGTAAATGAATTCTGTAGGCCTGAATATAGAATCCTAAGAAATTAATTCCCTATTCACGATTTCCTCACTCGATCTTTGCAACATAAAAGCCTTAACTTTCTCTCTCTCTCTCTCCCTTAAAAAAGGGAAAAAGAAAAAAAAAAAGAAACGAAGAAAAAAGAAAGTTGCTAACAGTTGCAAATCTTTACGGGGCTTGGGATAAACGTAATCACTTGGCTCATTAAGGTAGCTACCCTAAACACATCCACGTGGTTTAAGAAGGCAATTGACCAAACATGAATCCCTAGCCCATTAAGATCGTTGAACCTAAAACTCTTGGTCCATCAAGTCCAATAATGAACCAAGTCAAAACATGAAGCTATGAAATACCATCCTAAGCTTGATCTTTAGTACAAAAAGAAGGGCAATTCATAGTCTCTTCTACCTCAAAAGACGTTGATGTTGGCCCATTCAACTTTAAAGAACCAGGTGTGAATTTGCACATGGGAGCTAAAGGGCAATTTTAGTCAGAACACAAAAATTCTGGACATTTGGTGGTTGCAATTTAATTTTGAATTCAAATCAAATGAAAGATATCGTTTTGCAATTGTAGGCATGTTTCAAGAAATTGAGGGGGGCGAAGTTAGTGGCTACATTGGGGAAAATCAACATAGGCTCTTACCAAGAAACTTGGTTGCTCACTTTTGAAAAGTTTATAATGGAAAGAGGAGAGCTATATCCTATATGCTAACCTTTAAATACTTTGAGAGTTGAATGACATAATGGTGAAAGAGTTTTAGACCCATTCTTTAAAGGAGGTTCATTTTGAATTTGATACGTAGATCGAAATAAAGTTAAGCATTCATTTTCAAATCCTAAACATAATAATCCTTTATTAACGCTGTTGAACTGATTTGGAGTCCTTTTAAATGTAAACCATGTCAAGAACTACCCTAAAATAGGGTAATTCAGATGTTGGGGTCATTAATTAGGAGAGAAGGTTAAAGATTGGTTTGTGCTTACCTTGGTAGCAATAATTCAAGGATAATTTTTGTTTTTGATAAATTGTTCCCTTTGAAGAAGAGCCAATACCTTTCCAATTACATTAAGAATACACATACCTTACTTGAGCCCATACACTTGAAACCTATGGATTTAGGGCCTTGATTTATGTAGAGATAAAAACTCGACAAAAGTGATAATTACTTCTAAGGAGAAAAAAGCAAGAAATAATGGGGCAAAGTTAGAAAGAAGAAAAAAAGAAAGAAAGAAACATCAGGCTTAAGAAAAGCCCCAACCAAAAAAAGCCTAGAAGTCCAAGTTGCTCTAAAAACACAGGTCTTGAATTGCATTTCCAACCAAAAGCACAAAACCCCATATTCATTTTAGAATCACATTCTCAACCACAAACAAAAAACCTTATATCCATTTTAGAATCACAATCTAAATCACGAACATAAAACCTTTTTATCCACTTAAATCTCATACATAAGACCTCCCTACCACAATACCTTCCATATTCTATAAAAACTCTTCTGATCTTGAAGGATAATTTATTTAAAATAAAAATTATTTTTGAAACCGAGGTAAGCATACGTTTAGTTTTTTCTTAAGGGTTCTCTACTTGTATACTCGGGTTAGATAAAAGTATTTCTTTCAAAATAGGTTCTCTCATTAATCCCTTTTTAAACCATTTGACCAAAAGCCTAATTCATAATATGGAACCAAAAAAAACTTAATAGATTAATCGAAGCGTATCACTTGTGAATTGGACTATAATTTTTGGAATAATAGTTAAGAGTGAAACTTAGACCAATAGTGCGTAAGGAACTCTTCTTTGACTAAGCTAATCATGAGTTACCTTTTTCTTAGGAAATGAATGTTTAAGGCCTATCCAAGAAGGTTAGTATTAAGGTTAGACATTGGGACAGATATGAGATACCTTACATGGTTATAACATTTGCTTTTTAAATAAGAGTTTGTATCTATTAACAGAATTTCAAGAAAAAGGAAGAGAGATAAAAGAAAGGAAAAGAGAGATAGAAAGTGAAGGCTTGTTACAATTTTTTCCATCCATTTTGGCCCTAGTGGCTAAATCTTTAGTTCATGTCATAAACGGTTTTCACCAAATTCCTCATTTGTAAATTTCTCAAGTCAAGAGTTTTTTTCAAAATGTTACATCCCCTAGTCTTACTTCTTTTAGCTAGCTTAAGGAGCGTTTCGCTTACCTTGGTTAGTTAGCTCATAGGGGGCACGACCAAGTTCTTAGTATCTCTTTAAGGTCTTATCTAATTCAAGGAGTGCTTCACTAACCTTGGTTAATCAACCTATAGGGGGGCACGACCAAGTTCTCAATATCTCTTTAGGATCTTAGCCAGCTTAAGTAGTGCTTCACCCACTTTGGTTAGTCAGAACATAGGGGCTACGACCAAGTTCTCAATATCTTTTTAGGGTCTTAACCAACTCAAGGAGCGCTTTGCCTGTCTTGGTTAGTCAACTCATAGGGGGCATGACTAAGTTCTCAATATTTCTTTAGGATCTTAGATAGCTTAAGGAGCGCTTTAGCCGCTTTGGTTAGTTAACTCAGAGGAGGCATGACCAAGTTCTCAATATCTCATTAGGGTCTTAGCTAGCTCAAGGAGCATTTTGCTCACCTTAGTTAGTCAACTCATAGGGGGTATAACCAAGTTCTTAATATCTCTTTAAGGTTTTAGCTAGTTTAAGGAGTGCTTTACTTACCTTGGTTAATAAGCCTATAGGGGGTATGACCAAGTTTTCAATATCTCTTTAAGGTCTTATTTAGCTCAAGGAGTGCTTCGTCCGCCTTAGTTAATTAGCTTATAGGGGGTACGACTAAGTTCTCAATATCTCTTTAAGGTTTTATCTAGCTTAAGGAGCACTTCACCCGCCTTGGTTGGTCATCCCATAAGGGGCACGACCAAGTTCTCAATATCTCTTTAGGGTCTTAGCCAGTTCAAGTAGTGTTTCACCCACTTTGGTTAGTCAGATCATAGGGGCTACGACTAAGTTTTCAATATCTTTTTAGGGTCTTAGCCAGCTTAAGAAGCGCTTCGCTTGTCTTGGTTAGTTAGCTCATAGGGGGCACGAACAAGTTTTAAATATTTTTCTAAGGTCTTAGGTAGCTTAGGGAGCACTTTGCTCACCTTGGTTAGTTAGTCTATAAGAGGCACGACCAAGTTTTTCAATATCTCTTTAGGGTTTTAGCTAACAAAAGGAATGCTTTGCTCGCCGTGGTTAGTTAGCTTATATAGGGCATGACCAAGTTCTCAATATCTTTTAGGATCTTAGCCAGCTTACGGAGCACTTCGCCTACCTTGGTTAGTCAACCCATAGGGGGTACGACCAAGTTCTCAATATTTTAGCGTTTTAGCCAACTTAAGGAGTGCTTTACTTACGTTAGTTAGTCAGCCCATAGGGAATATGACTAAGTTCTCAATATCTTTTAGGGTCTTAGTCAACTCATGGAATGCTTCGTCCACCTTGGTTAATCAGCTCATAGAGGGCATGACCAAGTTCTCAACATTTCTTTAAGGTCTTAGTCAGCTTAAGGAACGTTTCACCAGCCTTGGTTAGTCAGCTCATAGGAGGTATGACTAAGATTCTCTTTAGGGTTTTAGCCAGTTTAAGGAGTGCTTCGCCCACTTTGGTTAGTCAGCTCATAGGGGGTACGACTAAGTTCGTAATATCTTTTAGGGTTTTAGCCAGCTCACGTAGCACTTTGTCCATCTTGGTTAGTTAGCTCATAGGGGGTACGACCAAATTTTGAACATTTCTTTAGGGTCATAGCTAGCTCAAGGAGAGCTTTGCCTGCCGTGGTTAGTCAGCCCATAGGGGGTATGACCAAGTTCTCAATATCTTTTAGGGTCTTAGCTAGCTTAAGGAGCACTTTGACTGTCTTAATTAGTCAGCCTATAGGGAGCACGACTAAGTCTTTCCTATCTTTTTAGGGTTTTATATAGCTTAAGGAGCACTTTGCCCATTCATTTAGGGTTCTTGCCAGCTTATAGGGATGGTACCCTTACTACTGCTCTTTTTGAGCTTTTTTTTTTGTCACCAAATCCCTAATGGATTAGCCTAAGGATAGTTAGCTAATTGTAGTGCTTCTTAGGATAAAGTCAGCCTTAAGGCAAAAATGGTGTTACTTTTGTCTTTGTAGCAAAGTTTTACTCAAATTTCATCACAAAAAATGGCTGTTCTAGACTCCTAATTTTTGTCCTCTCTCTCGTAGTTCTAATTTTTGTATTTTAGGGTCCTAATTCAAAAAAAATAAAAAATAAAAAATTATAAAATAAAAAAAATGAAAAATTATAAAGATTATTTAAGGAAATAAAATTTTAGAAAGTAAAAGTCAATAAATTTAGTTTTAACTAGGTTCAAATAGCTTTAATTTAAAGGAGTCATATAATTTAAGTACAATTTAATTGTTCTAAATATCAATCATAGGTCAATAGCTTAATGGATAAACATTTGAGCATTGGGATTGGGTTAGCTTAAGGTTACAAGTTCAAATTTCACCAAGCACAAATGTGTCTTTTATTTGTTAAAATTGGTTGAGTGTAGGTGATTCAAATCTAATTTAATTTTTATCAAATTGGATTTGAATCGATATAAAAGATTTAAATCTAATTTGATTTTTATCAAATCAGATTGGGATTGATATAAAAGATTCTATTTGATATGATCTAAAAATTTGTTTCTGAACTTTATAAATACCAATCGCGTGATGTAAAAGAGAGGACAATTCATATACCAAAAAACAACAAAAAATCCCTGATCTTCTGTTCTTGCTGTGCAGTACATACATATAAAAATCAGCCCTACCGTCCATTTGATCTCCTTCATTTAATCACACTAAGCACTTCACCAATGCCTAAACCAACCCCCTTCATTAAAACAGTCCAATCTACCATACTACAGGAGATCCTCGTTCATTGACCGTAACTAACAACAGCATCACTCTACGTTTAGTCTGCAACACATGCCCAAGCATGCAAGTCATCACCAGTAGCCACAGTAGGCCACTCTTCACTACGGATCCCTATCCTCATCGTCAAATATACCATACTCCACCCTATACTTCTATCTCTACTGAACAGTAGTAGTAAACCTAGCCATCTCCAGTAAACACAAATCCGACTACCACTTGCCTCTTTCGCATACCAATCAGTTAATCTTAATGCCACTGGTTCTTGCCCAAACACCCCATACACATGAATAGCTTAAGATCTTGGCCATTCGCAAGACCCTCGACTTCATAGCCCCTTGTTGAAACTAAACTGCCGTGTTCCAGTAACCAAATCAAAGTACAGCTTAGCCACTCTCGTAACCAGCCACTCAAACTACTCAAAACTCAACATTTACTCCACAGCAGTCCTTAGCTACGATCGCTAAATCAGTGAAATTGCATTAACACCAAGAATCCGATTAGATTTAGGAAAGTCGCAAATTGCATTAACACTAAGAATCTGATTTCATGGGTATTGACCAATTGATTAATTTTTAATTTGGTTTGCTTTGATTCAGGTTGAAATTAGTAGTTGAACATAATCATTAAACAAACGTTCTTGCTTGAAATTCTAGCTCGAAGCTTCGAATCACTTTAAACAAGCTTGACCCACGCAAATGAAAATGGAAGAAAATATGGTTTTTGTAAATTTTTTCACCATTTTCAATTTGCCTTTTGACCCTTTAAATGTTCATATTTAGATGTGTTTTAGGGTCTGATTTGAAGTAGGCCATGTTGACTTCATGATTGCCTAGCTGAATTAGTGAAACTGTAAAGGAAAAGGTGCTAAAATCAGCTTGAAAGTATGCTGTCCAGTAAGGAAATGGGGATAAAATCCGAGGAAAGAAAAGGAAAGAGGAAGAACGTAAGGGAAGGACTATGGATGTGGCCTTAATTAGCGCCACGTCAACTATGGGCATGAATCATGTTGTGCCATATGTAGCACTACATCAAGGTAGGGCAAATGTCATCATGCCACGTATCTTGATGAGATACGTGGTTGATGACATGTCCGTGTGTTGTAGGTAATATAGCAGTGTGTTTTGTGAAAATAAAAAACAAACAAAATGCATTCTATGTCTTTGGTGAGATTTGAACCTAAGAGCTCTAATGCAAATTCAATGTCAATATTTAAGTGCTTATTCATTCCTTGTACATATGTGCAAATGGACCATGAGGCTAGATTTGAATATAAGCCTAGGCTTAGATTTCCGACGACCCTCCTCCTATTAAATAAATAAAACTTATTATTAAAATACTAAAAATTATTTAAAATTCCTAATTTTTTTTAAATTTTTCTAAGTTTTCTATTTTTTGTGATTTTTTCTAAAATTTTTTATTTTTTTCCAAATGTATTTATTTATCTTTTGTATTTTTCTAAAATTAGGACCCTTTACCTTATTCTAAAAATTTTGAAAAATAAAGGAGGGCAAAAATGGGGTGTTTGCAATTTCTTTGTCAAAATAAATTTTTTTTGAAGGAAATGATAACGGAGGTCTCATTAGACAATTTCAAAAAAAGTGCCATACAATATTGATCCTAAAAAATTCATGAGTATTGGTTGATGGTATTTTAGCTTTTGGATGCACTAAACAAAACTCTTACTTTTGGAAAGGGAATTACCAGGGATGTCCAATGAGATCATTTAAAGTACAAAGCACCCAATCTTGTTCAAAAGAAACCTTAATAGTATGGAATTTTTTAGCTTTTGTTGCAAATCACCACTATTAATTGATAGGCAATATTTCATGGTTTCTAGGATTTCATAGTAACTAGATAAAATACCTTTTCCTTTCCTTGCTTGGTAGATTATAAATGAAAGCTATCCAATCTCGGTTTTGAAAAACTAATGTTTTTGGCTTTTTAAGTCACCAGATAAAATGCCTATATTTTGAAAGGGAGTTAAGGGAGAGATCTCATTAGATGATGTAGAGGGCTAATTTTATATTGGCCTAAGCATATGATTAACATAATACCTTACGATTTCGAGCTAATATGACAATCCGAGGTTTCAAGCTCCTAAATTTAAGACGTTGGGTAACGTTATCCGTTTTAGTCTAAACTTCACAATAAGCCTATAATAGTTAGAATAAGTAACATATTAAGGTCAATTTCTCAAAATAAGCAATATAAAAGGATTAATTTAAGAAAAAAAAATCAATTTATCAATAAAGTTGATAATTATCGAAAATTTGAAATTCAAATTTTGAGATATAATGAGACATTAAAGATAAATTATTTAACTTACAAAATTGTAAATGAAGTTGAATTATATATAATATACATGTATTTACACATTATATATATTGTATGTATTAGATATATACATATAATAATAAATTATAAAAATAAGGTAAATTAATATAAATAATGGAAAATTAATAAAAAAAGAATGAGTGAGTCATTGAATGATGTTATAGCATAGGAAATAAAGGAAAAGCATGACTCATCACTTAGATAAAGTAAAATACTATCTCAAGCTTAGGATTTCCAAGAAATTAACATGTATACGACACATTTCACAATTTTATCCTAACCAAACCAAACCCAGCTCCATAAATAAGCTACCTACACTTCAATTACAGCATTTAAGAAAGTTGAAAATACAAGAAAATCGCTTAAGAAAAATTAAGAAAGAAACTAGAAAAATAAAAGAAAAATAGAACAAAAAAGAAAGGAAGGGTTGGTCATGTGTGGTTCACAAACCAAACCACAACTTGACATTGAGCCACTTCAGGGTTTGAAGGTTCACCGTGAGAGGAGATATTATGACAAGATTGGGTAGTTAGAGGGTAGCTGAAGGTTGCAGGTTTAGGTGAACAAAAATTTCACCTATATATTATTTAATTTTCTAAAAATATTAAATGTTGTTAATTAATTATGAAAAATTGTTTCTTGAGATTATTTTAGGTTTAGATAAATTTAGTAATTTTATTTTAATTAAATAAATAGTGAAAATATAGGATGCTTAAGAAAATGCCTTGTTTGGGTGAAAATTAAATTAATTTTTAGAAATATTAGATGATCTTGTTTCAAGCTCAATTTTCGTATATAATACACTTAATATATATATTTAATTGTGGTAACAAGAATTTTTGAAAATAAACCTATTTACTATTTTTTATAATTATTTTAGATAAAATTGTTAGTTTTATCAAATTGTTGAAATAATTGGTTTTTGAGTAAATTAATGAATGAGCCTTACATGTTTTGATTTTTGGAAATTTATGAGGATATTTAGGGTACTTATGGCTCATTCACTTTATTGGATTGAATAGGAGGGGACTAGAATGACAATTATTATGGAATAGGATAGATGTGTAATAATTAATGAATACATATTACAATGTTTACTTAAGTGCAACTAAATTGATATTACACCATTCACTTAACGGATTTTAACAAGGAATAAATAATGAATAGAAAATAAAATAACCAAAATGACCCTACTTGATAAAAAAATAATATTAATAAATACATGTAAGAAAAACATAATACAAATCATATTAGCCCTAAACCTACAATTCTTGTATTTGAAACCCTAACTTAATTGAAGAAGAAGAGATCAAAAGGGTGTTCAGAGACGTACGTATTGAACTTAGGGTTTATTATTTGATTTTGTTAAGAATAAAACAAAAAGCGTATAGTCATACATGTTATTATTTTCTTATATTGAGTTAATTGAAAAACAATTGCCATCTTGTAAAACAATTATAAACATCAATTAACTCTATAAGATATTTAGATTTAAAAGATGTATAAGCATCATTGAAGTTGAATTGTATATTATGGATGTTCTTTGTTGTGTTTGAAAGATGGAAATAGGTGCATTTAGGCTATCAACTTGACGACTTTAGAGTACTTGCTTCTGATCAAGGTATTAGCATGCCAGTGGACTTATTGGTGTTCATGTCAGTAGTTATGTTGCTTACCAGCATGATGGTAAGATTGTGATGTCGTCCTTATTTCAACTAACCATTAGAGCATTTAATGCACAATAACGGGAAGAATTAAATGAGATGATATAAATACTCAACAGCTCGATCAAGGACAAGCGAGAGTTGATCTTTTACTGCAATATTTCAACATTATCTTGTATTCTCATTGACTCTTGTACCCTAATTTGCTAATATTTATAGATATTTGAAGTGTAGTGCTTGTGAGCTATTAGTTACAAAATATTGAGAGTTAAAAGCACCATACTAATAATCCTTAAGATTGAGTTTTGTACTGTGAATTGAGATTGTGATTTGTGTTGAGAGTTGTGAGTGTGAAACTTATGTAATCAAGTTTATATTTGTATAGCTCTTGGAGTTTGGATTGTGAAATCAATAAAGTGGTGTGAAGTGTTTGGTTAGAGGCATTGTGTGTTCATGGAGAGTGGGGGGGAATCTGAACTCTACATTATATCTAGGCTTGATCTTCTCTATCCCTATCTTTTTTAATTTCTACACTTATTATTATTTTATCACTATCTTGATCATACTCGTTATTGCATTTAGTACTTGGTTTCCAAAACAAGATCAATTTATCCTAAGAACTCAATTTACCCCCTCTCTTGAGTTTAGCCTAGTGTTCTTCAATATGATGGTGACTATTGAGAAGTGTTCTTAATTCTTTCTCCCTTATACAAAATCAAATAACTATTGCAAGTTTGACCTTTTTTATTTCTTTCATTGTTTTTTTTATTTCCTTTCCTTTGTTAGTTATTTTTTTTTTTTTTGCAAATGAATTCTATATATTGACCTTAGCCACTTAACCCTTTTAGTTTCTGTTTTATCTTTAGATCTATTGTGGATGTCATTACTTTTGCCAAAATTGACAATTATTTCTTTTTTCTTTCTACACAACTGAGGCTGTGAGGTGATTTTACCTTTTTTTTTCTTTCCTTGATGGAGACTAGTTTTTTTAGTAAATTGATTGATGATAATTTTTCTTTTCTGGTTTTGGTTTTGTAAATTTACGTCAGTCTCCTTTGAAGTCCCCAATGATCTCATAATTTAAGTCAAGCGTAGTAGATATATGATCTAGAAGGTATGAATCTCAAGAGCATTTCAAGGATTTGTCATGGTATATGTTTTACTTTCTAGTTTTTTTTTTAATAATTTTAGATAGTTATTTACGTCAAAACCGTTTCCTCTTCTTTCTAAGTGCCTAAGACTACAAAGATTGTGTTGTGGATCTCTTAAGTCCTCCCAACAAGCTTCTTGATTTTTTCTAGAGGAGTTGAGGCTTTTGAATTATGTGTCAAGTTCTGCTATGGCATCATAATCACTATCAATGCTTACAGCATCATTGTAGTTCGGTGTGCAACTGAATACTTCCATATGTGAATACTTCTAGATGACTGAGGACATGGAGAAGGGGTAGTTGATTTACAAGAGTGAAGTTTTCTTTAATTCCTATATTCTCCATGGATAGAAGGAATCAATTATCACATTACATAGCATTATAGCATGATAATGCAGTAAACTTTAGCTTAAATGTCAAGTTACAAAAGAATAAGAAAGATTGCTCCACTCTACGATTGATGGCTTAAAGCATAGAGAAATCATGTTTTGAAGAGTGGTGTATCTTATGGTAGAATATCCATGCCTAAAGTGAGGTTACTTTGGTCCATGACATTGTGTTATTTTCAATTTTAAGTTTTCTTCCTTCTACAATATTGTTAGAGTTTATGTTAGATAAAGTTCATCACAGAAAAGCTTTTACATTATTTTTTTTTAACTCAAAGAACACTATGCGATGAATTATGTTTTGATCAGCATCTCTCAGCAATTGCTTTGTTTCCCTCTATTAGGTTAAAAAGATTTTAACATAACTTAGAATACTTTTATAGAATTTTCTAGTTAAAATTATGATAAATAAAATTCCATATATTATGCAACATAAAGGTCATAAAGCTAATGGAATCATGCCTTAATAGGAAAATTGAGTTTCTAAAAATTTGATTACATATATAGTAGTAGAATAGTTGGCTTTGTTTCTATTATCACATCTACATAATGTCTAGAATGTTTCTGTTACCACATAAAGCTAATCTGCATCATGCCTTAATAAGAAAATTGAGTTTTTAAAAATTTATCATATATTTAAGAAAAGGAATCGAAGTTGGCTTGTTTCTTTTACCACATAATGTGTATAATGTTTCTATTATCACAAAAACCATAAACAGCAATATAATGTCCAAAATAATTCTATTACCATAGAAAACATACACAACGACAAACAAAGCAAATTATCTATTGTAAAAAATTATACACAACAATGCAATTCTTGTTAAAAATTATCTAATAACCTTAAATCCACAATATATCTGACACAGTGAATGCTCAATGGGAATTATCTGTTGTAAGATGGAATAGAAATTAAAAAAGAAATCAACACTAACTTAGATAAAATAGAATGGAATTCTCTATCGTCAAATATAATATAAATTGTAGGTAGCAAAGCTGCTCAACCTTTGAGATTTGTGGATATACACACATTTTTTACATAAAACAGCATTCCTAATTGATTTTTTGTTAGTAAATCCTAAAGTTAGCATACAAATATTAGTTGCAAAAACTGCATACACATAGCAATAAACTCATAACCTTTTTATAGAAACAGAATTGTGAATAACACCATATCACAATCATAAGTCAAGAATAGAAAATGAAGAAGCGAAACCAAGAAAACATCCTTCTTTTACATGGTTACCCCATTCCATGATCTTGCTCTATCTAATTTTTTTCTTGAATGGCATTATTTAATACTTTAGCCAGCTTGCAATTGCAATACCACCATCACTCAACATAATAGAAACATTAGAATCATCAATCTAATCATCAACAAATTTTCTTAACTTAAAAAAATAGAAAGATCAAAGTAGATTGCCATTCATTAAAACTTCATCTACCTAATAACTTGACTTTGCAGTAAAATCCAATGCCCTATTATGTCAACATGATAGATTCCATGAATGAAAATACATTTATATAGTTAACAAACATAAGACAAGGTGTCTTAGTAGCACCTTCAGCATATATACCTATAACATGATAGCACTAATCGGTGCCTACTCTGCATTTAACAAACATAAGACATAGATTGAAATAAGATGCCTAAATGTTAGAGAACATATCACATTGTCAAAAGCTTCATATCCTTTGCATAGTTTGAAGAGGACCATAGCATCCAACAATATCTATTTGTCCAAAAAGCCTAATCCTCTACATAGTTTGAAGAGGACTATAGAATACTACTATGACCTAAAAGGTAAGGCATTAGACATGATACATTTGAACCATCAGAACAAATATTACCTATGTATATACTCATTGCTCCTATAGAAGCACTCTTATAAAAGGTAAGTGATGCTTTGGGGGAAGATTATGAAGCATGGCTACATTTTCTAAACCCCTAGATATCTTGGCCAATGCTTGATACATCTCAATCGAGGTAAGGTCTTCAATGCTCAGCAGGAACTTCGTTAACTCTTATATGTCCATTTTCATCTTATTGGTTGTTAACCTTTCTATAACAGTATCTATGCTATTCTTGATTTCCATTATTTTTTAGATTGAACTTCTTTATACATCGAGGTTAGCTCAGACACCACTTCACTCCTAATTAAGGTTATCTTCCTTTTTCCCTTCAAACGAGTCAAACTTTGGCACATAGAGGTCCTCTAACGCATCCTTGGCAGTCTGCTTATCCTCACAAGGAGCACAATCCTTTGCGTACACTTTAGATAGCTCGTGGAGGAATGGGAAGATTTTGTTCATCTACTGGGCAGCATCCTCCTGGCTTTATAAATATCAAATGACAACAATGATAAATAATGATCATGATAAAAATGGAGAACTCTAAGCTAAAAGGGTGCAACACATACATTGATATAAGCCTCCTACATACTTTTCTCTATAGTGACCATGTTTGTAGTAGGATCCTAATCAAATCTGCTTATGTGTTTACTATAGACCATATTGTACACAATATTCCAGTCCCTTTGGAGAATCCAAATGTGGGACTCTGTATTTAGCTTCGCTTTTAACCTACAATTTGGAATCTTTGCTTCCATCATTTTCTCTAACTCTTTGAGATAACCGTTACAAAATCTAGTGTTCACATTATGTGTACCCCTTGTATGTAGTTCTACCATACATTAGATAAGTGCCATATCCTTGCTAAATTTCCTTTTTCTCTTCATTGGTTTACCTTTTGTACCTTCCATTTGTGAAGATTGAACCTCTTCTACGTGGATGTTACTATGAAAAATGAAAAACTAAAAAATGAAAGATGTTAGATGTTAAAGATTATGACATAATCAGGAATATAAAAATCATCATAAGTAAGGACACTTAGACCAAACATTAACCATACAATACATCAAGTCCACATAATAAGTATTAAAATATCAACTTTAATGAAAACTAATGCAACCATCAACTTCTGTGTAAAGTACGGAATATGTAATAAAAGAATGACCTCAAAGTAAGGAAGGAAGTTGAAATTCATTGTCCAAGTCATTGTGAAATACATTACACATTGTTTGACATCCAACAAAAAAAATAGGTTACATGGAGAACCATTCCAACTAAACCTACTATTATGACCCAAAACAAAATCAATTGTGCACTTGTTTGTTTGCACTTCAGTCATCAAACATTTGGTTAGGTAACTCCTGTCTCTAATTGGACTAAGATTTGTTATTTTTGAAAGTCATGATCACATCTTTACCTCCAATGACATTGTTTTCTTCTACCGCATCCATGTGGTCCTCTAATGGATCTCCATTCATTTTATTCTTAATGAAGTTGTGCAGTAGGCAACATGTAATTGTGAATTCTAACGGGGTAGAGTGATGGACCTCAAAGGATGCTCCACCTCATTTTTAACAATCCAAAACATCACTCAATTACATTTCAAGTAGATGCATGTCTATAATTGAACAATTCCTCAAAATTCCTTGGTTGGTGACCTTGATTCTATTCATTGAAGTGATATCTTTGACCCTTGAAGGGTGTGAGGAAACCTTTGTAGTTGGGGTGACCTTGGTTAACTAAATAGTAACATCCTATATAAAGAGTATAACTTGGGTTATCTTCTTATTTATACCATATTGTCGTCAAACATATATAACATAGTAGTTATGCAAACAAAACATACCATGTGGAATTTTAAGACCGTTCTTCCTATTGATTGCATCTTGTAGGACTCTACCGTTTGTTGCTAAACCTTCATATCTAAGTAAAACATTTATGAAATGCATATTAGGTGTATAGACACCTAACACATTTGTGGCAATCTCATTTTTCCTAGTTCTATACCTTGGTTTGTCTTTCTATAGAACTTTGATGGTGATATGAGTTCCATCCAAAGCACCTAAGAAATTCTACAAGAGGGAAAATATAAACGTAAAATGATTACAAACTAAGATTGCTAACAAACACATTTTGTCAAAATATTATGGATTGTGATTTGGTGAGTTTATGCCTTGAAATATCTCCATCGATCATCATTGTAATTGTTAGGAATGGGTTCAAGCTTCTTAAAGTGGTGATTGCTTAAACGTAGGGTAGCATTTAATACATTGTGGAAGTACTTACCGATTATCGCTCTACATCTCTTGAAGTTATGTTTTATTACCTTATTCTTAACATAATGGGCAAGCATATGCAAAAACAATGCAACTTGCTCATCGACTAACATGTTCCTAGTTTCTCTCAAACCCCCTATACCCTTTAACATCTCACAAAGTTTAAAAAATGCATGCCTATCGACCCTTAATTGCTCGATACACGTAATATCATCACTCTCCACAAGCCTCCCATTGTAGTTTCAATGTTGGTAGAAATTTAACTCATATATCGAGTTGTAGAAAGATAGGTATGCAAGATTAAAGAATACAACATAAACAATAACATACATGCAATATTGCAATACTCTACCCATAATAATAGAAGAAAGCAAGCATAATTCTTTCTCTTTTTGGATGCATTACCATGTAACCTAATACGATCCATCATTGAAAATTGCAAAGAGAATATAAAAAAAAAAAGAAGCATACTTATTAATAAGGTTCAATATCAATCTGCATACATAATGATAAGCAGCACTATTCTTTTTTTTTTTGAAAAAGTTTCAATAAGAGTATGCATTCACTTTAGCAATTTGAAGACTCAAAACACTACTATTTAACCTACTAAAAATGACAAACTATACATGGATTGCTGACTTAACACCATTTGGTAGCTTAGATTTCTTTGTTATATATGTGAAAATTTTGAACTTATATGATTGAAAGGAATCAAGGTTAACTTCATGACCAATGGGGTTTTCTATAAAGCTTAAGTATGCAATGCAATGTTGTTTTAAGGGATAACCGTATATTCTTCACTATTCGTGTAGTGACCCTAGGAGGGGCCTAGTAGTATTACCTATTTCCATATCACATGTGCACCCATGATAAGAAAACCGCCTTGCAAGTCAGAGATTGCAAGACTCTAAGTAGTTATTTGCTAGAGTCTTCAATTTTACTTCATTGGCTCATTATATAATATAAATAATTATGGATATCCATTTTTCCACAATTCCTCAGAACCGTAGAGAATCGGTATCCCCTACCAAAATAGTGAAATAAGATAGACAATTCCAAAAAATTCTAAACTTACTAAAGATACTAAACTTAATTGAGACATTAGTCATTTTTCGGAGTATTCCGAATTAACTATACAAGCTTTTCATCACATTGATTCAATGGTAGCACTCTGCACTCGATTCCTATCCTATTCCCAATTATCGATCAACCTGCAAAGAAAAGAACTGTTGAGGTGTAAGCTTACGCTTAGTGAGATAAATACCTTCGTCAGTACCACATGACAGAAATTTATTAGATGCACAATCATATGAATGCATGAACAATCAGTATGCTAAATAACGCATGTAGTAACCTAGGAACTGCATACGACTCAGAATTACGCCCCCTGAAGTCGGGATTTGGAGATAATTAACCGACCCAAACTAGACCTTAGGTTTTATTTCATTTGCACAATCGTGCTCATGTCAAAACAAAACTGTCTCTCTCTCTCTCTCTCTATCTCTCTCTCTCTCTATATATATATGTATACTTCCTTTACCAAAATCATATCATATCTTTTAAAATCCTAAGTCTAGCAGTGTGGTGGCCCCCGCAGTCTACAAACACACGCCCTAAGTAGAAGCCACAAGACTTGGCCCCCACAGATGGTTGGAGTCTCCCAGCGCCTAGTAAGTCCATTAGCTTAAGACAAAGACTCAATATATATGATGGCATAGCTAGTGCCCAATCCTACAGGAAACTTGTATTCCTGTGAGTCCCTTCCCATCTTCTACGTGAAGCGGTAGTCGATGTTATCCGTATGTAGTATGGGGAATGCATGATTCATTTTGAGTACTTAATCGTATAAGTGATTAGCTTGATTTTTAGGGTGATCAAACAATTTCATTCCATACAATTCACATGTATAAATTAATATAACCAATTCCCATTATTATATATATAATTAACAAGTCATCACATTCATCCATAAATTCATATACATGCATCTCCCATATCCCACAAGTATCCAAATTTATATATATAAGATTAGGTGCATCTACTTTACAAGCACAATCAAGTAAAGAGTCATCGGGAATTTACTTACTCTACCATGTGGGTCAATCAAAGTAATCCGGAGGCAAATCGTCTCCGTAAACAGTGTCCCCTGGTTATTGAAATAATTGTTATAAGGAATTGAAACAAACTTAAGAAACCAAGTAAATTTTCCTTAAGTTACATTCTTGACTAGTTTTCGAAATTTTTCCCGGTTTTTACCTAAAATTCAATCGCGTATAACTTTTTCGTTTTAAATTTGATTTTTATGATCTTATAGTCAATCTTCATCGTTTTCGAGTGTACTTTAACATGATAAGGTTATATTTTTGAAATGAGGTATACAATTCTGTCCATGAGTTAGAACAGTAGCGTTCCTCATGTATTGGAGTGCTTTTGGGCCTTGTTTGGTAAATGGGCTTTTTGATAACTTGAGAAATCCTTTGGGCTTGGTTTTAAGATTTTATCATAAGCTTAAAATACTCCTTGAGATCAGATTTATAGCTTTGATTTATATTCCTAAGGCTAACAACCACTTCTTGGGCCCTTTAGTGGGCTTAAGTTGTCAAATGAGCTTGTTTTTTGTCCAAACTAAAGTTAGTGACTTTGGTAGGCTTATGGGGCCTTTGGTGGATTTATGATGGGCTTCAAAACAACTTCTCTTGGTACTTTAAAGTGCTGGTCATAATTTCATTGAAGGCCTAACTTAGAGTTCTAGGCTTGTTTTGAGAGTTTTAGGCTCGATTTTAAGTTTTAGACTTTGTATGCTTACCATACTTGCTTTGGTTAATCTTTTCACCTTGTTCATTCACTTTTATCATATTTTTAGGCTTCTTTCTCCTATGTTCCAGATCTGTTCATGATGGTTCTAAGGAGTCCTTACTTGGTTTTTCAATTTGTTTCATCATTTCCTTAAGTTTAGGTGGTAGATTATGCACTTAGACTACTTGTATCCAAATCTTAACTTAAGTTTTCTTCCATAAGATGATCCTTTAACTCATGCTCCACACAAAGAAATAAAAGATCTTATACTTAATATAACCTCCATATCATAGCTCGTGTCATACAAAGTTGGTTTCTTCATAAAACTTCATGTGATTGATTTTTCCTTAACTTAAGTCTAGATTTGAGCATGTTTAACATAATGGAAACAAAATCAACATCCAAATGACTATGGAACCCTCACGTCCATCATGTTCATCCTCCATTAAAGTTCTTATTTCAAGATTTTCTTAGTTTAAAATCTTCCATTCAAAGCATTAAACAAATGTCTTTACAAAACACTAACTTTACATGCTCATGTTTCAACTTCATGCAAGGGTTTCTTAATTTGTTTCTTATAACGATTTTTGGTATTATAACAACTTAAACCTTACTCATATCTTCAAGAAATCAAAGTCTCCTAACATAAATATTGATCCACATATCACAAGAAACACTTATTTGTCCTTAAAGCAAAGTTTGGTGGTTGTGCACTAAGGTTCCACTTAAGCTCTTAACTTTGCCTCCTCCTTTTTGCCACCTTTTGGAACCCGAATCTTTTGGTCTTTTCGAATAAGGTTTGTGGAAGATTCTAATAGTCTTAAAAGGTCTTAGATGGTGAAAGAAAATGAATTTAGAACAAAAGAAAAAGTTGCCGTGAGTGAAGCTTAAAAAATGGAAGAAAAGTTGATTTTGTGGGGTAAGGTTGTTTCTCCTTTTTATGTTTGTTTCAAAAGAGAGAGAGAAAATGTGAAAGTGAAATTGAAAGTGAGAGAAATGATGGAGAGAGTGGCCAGTTGGAATGGAGAGAGAATGAGGGTTTAAACGTCTTGAAAGTGTTGTCTTGTAGCTTACACAAAAGTCAACAATTGCAACTATTGATGATGTAAGCATTAAGGGGTGAATAGTGATGTGTAAGAGAAAGTGATTAATGGTTGAAAGAAAAGAGCATGCCCCCCCCCCCCCCCCCCCTTCTTCCTTGTCCAAATCTGCCATTTAAAGTGCTTTTTGGGCCATAGAGTGGTCTTGTCTCATTCATTAAAACTAAGCTTATGAAATCTTGTGAAAAATTGTCTATATGTAGTATAAGTGAAGAGGTGATAAGGAAATTGTCTTATCACTAGATTTTGATAAGTTATCAATTGATAAATGATTCCAACTCTTAATTGATAAGTTATCTAAGGTGTTTGGTTGGTCTACTTATTTATATATAAGACTTATATATGAAGATAAGGGCATAGCCTTATAGGAAATTATTTTTAGGTTTTCATCTCACATTGTTTTGTAATTTATGATTTGATTTTTATAAAATTGTGAAATTTTCTAAAGTTGAATGAAATTATTCAAATTAAATTATTGATTAATTACTTAGGGTTAAAATTCCTTAATGGTTTTAAGGTTTAGGATTTTAAGTAATTTAAGAGCTTGCAGTTTTTTAAGCTCGGGTTTTATCGACAATTGGCTTTTAAATTGTAAAAATTTAATTCGTTTCTAAATATAAACTTAAGTTTTTGGTTTAGTTGATCTTTGGGAACATTCGGAAAGTACTCGTACTCATACTCAAATCTTAGGCCCACTCAAAGTAGGGTTTACAATTCGAAACAAAGGCAAAAGCAAATTAGAAACTCCTAATGCTCATTCTAAGATAAAATTGTTCAAAATCTCTTTTTTCCACATCAATCGTAACATGATATTGTTACACAATAAAGTTCCAAAAAGTAATCATATGTACATAAAACCAATAGAAGAACAATTAAAATTTTACACTATTATAGCCAAAACACATGTAAATATTATGCACCACTCAATCCTAAAAAAGTGTTTGAAAATAATCATATGTTGTAATGATAACCACACCCATCACCTTTGTTCTTTCCATTTTAACAAGATGTTTTAAATAGTAAAATGGAACAGTGCTTTTATATCCCATACTCAAGTAATTTACATCTAATTGAAACTATGAAACAATTCCATGGCATTAAAGTCATTCTGTTTAGAAAAAGCCCCTTATGATTCATGCAGGAAAGTGGGGGGTTGAAGAACATGGCAATCCATTTTGGTTCTAAAATGTGAAATAAATGGTTGAAACATGTATGATAGAACACGGTAGTCCATTCAACCTAGGTGAAAAATTTGAAGTTGAGAAGATATACGAGAAGAGAACATACTTAGGTAGAGTTTTTTGATGAGAATAGAGAGAGAGATGAAGGTGCGATGCTCTGATTCACAATAAGCTAGATGAGAGAGTTAGAAGTTAGGGTTTCATGACAAATGAGAGGGTTGGATTTGATTTTTTTTTTTTTATGTTTGTTTAATAGAGGTTATTTTTTGGTATTTTCTATTTTTGAAGAGGGCAAGTTTGGACGAAAAAAATAGGAAGACCTGCTACATCACAATTCATGGGTTTAAAGGGGAATCTAAATTACATATTTTCAAGTAATAGGAGTTATGCATGAATGGCTATTACAAGGGCTTGTTTGAACTAAACAGTGTAATAATGGCTTAATAAGGACTAAAGGGGGAATGGTGATGTGAATCAAGGCCAAGAGTAGATAAGGATGGTAGCAAGGTAGGTCCAAGCTTGTTGAAAGTTTGAAGAAGGTGATGGTATTGTGTAAGAATAGTAAAGGTAAAGTAAGCAAACCTACAAACAACTTCGAGGATATAATGCACTATGAAACTTTCGAGGACTAATGGCATAACTTGATATGATGCACGAGATAATCCAGTGAGGTTACTTGCTATATAGCCTTACTTAAAGGTTAGGATAAGATTGAAAAAAATAAATAAGCTACAAGAGAAATATTCACAAAAGGGTATATTTAGTATATTGATGATAAGAGGATAAAAGTGATAATGCAGCTACATCTACAACGGGTATTTATACTTGAGACACTAAAGCAACCTGCCTAAAACGGAAAAGAATTAAAGGGTAATGTCTAATAGTAGCAATGTACAAAGAATAATTAAGGGTACAAATGTTAATTCAAGTAAATTAATGATTAGTGCTACAGATTCCTTTACGTAGGTTTAGGATACGTGGTAATAGCATATTGGGGATGCTTTTGGTAGAAAAAGATAAAATATTATGGTCGGGATAGAGGGCTGAGTAAGGGTGCCGAGTAGAGGTATCGAGTAGACCTAGGCTTATTTGAGAAGGAGTGGCTGCAGATATGTATAGGAACTCTCAACTTCTTAGCATTAATGTTACAGATCAAGAGGTTAAGTTGGTTATGGTTGAGCAGGTGTGTGTGAAGGGCAATACTATTAGCAGAGCATTCAACCAGTTAGCACATGACTTTTGAGAGATTTGTAGTTACTCAACTCAATATAAGAAGTTGGTTAGTAGGAAGGATCAGCTTGGCCTTGGTAGGAGTTGGCTGGAGTAGGAGAATTTGCCTTGTTAGCCCTTCTAGGCCTTAGGCTCGGCTATAGGTTAAAGGTTTAGTGGACTAATTCTTTATTCCTTCCTAGTTGATTTGGATTTAGGATCTAATCCGGCTTATCTTCATTCAATTCTCCTTCGAAGTGATAGGGATTGAGGTCGGCAACGTTGAAAGCATCAGAGACTCCATAATCTTTAGGTAATTCTAGTCTATAGTCATTGTCGTTGATCTTTTGGAGGATTTTAAAAGGGCCTTTAGTTGGGGTGAACAACTTGTTCTTTCTCTTACTCGGGAACCTCTCCTTGCTTAAGTGCAACCATATTGGTCTCTAGGTTGAAATTGTAGTGATTTCCTTCCTTTAACCTTTTCTCGCATTTTCTTGGTTGCTTGATCAATCTGCCGAGTAACCTTCTAGTAGATGTATTGGAGGGACTGAGTTTGGGCTCTTCGTTAGGGTCTTCTTGCTTAAACATGGGCCTAGGGGTGTGATCAAGGGGCAGCTTAAGATTGAAGCTATAGACAACTTTAAAGGGGGTCTACTTGGTGGTGTTATGCGTTGTATGGTTGTAAATGAATTCTACCATGGGCAAATAGACATCCCATTTTGCTAAGTTCTTACCCATTGCAGCTTAGAGTAGTGATCCTAAAATACAATTGACTACCTTTATTTAGCTATCAGTTTGGGGATGACAAGAAGTGCTAAATAGCAGTTTAGTCCCCATCCAATGTCATAGAGTCCTCCATAAATGGCTCAGGAGCTTTGGATCTCTGTTTGAGATTGCACTTTTTGGTCCGTCATGTAATCAAACAATTTCCTACAAAAAGAGAGAAGCAATAGTTGAAGCATCATTAGTCTTAAAGCAAGGCACAAAGTGTGCCATTTTACTAAATCTATCTACGACGACCATCATAGAATTTTTACCTTAGGTAGTTCTTAGTAATTTGAAGACAAAGTGCATGCTCAACTCAGATCAGTGTTTGGTCGACACAAGCAAAGGCATTGCCTTTCCTTACTTAGCTCAGCATTTGACTCTCTTGCAAGTAGGACAACCTTCAACAATTTAGTATACGTCTCGCCTTGTTCTCGACTAAAAGAACCATCTACTCAATAACTCATATGTTCTTTTCTCTTTAAAATGGTTAGAGAGTCCTTTATTGTGGGCTTCCCTGATAAGCAACTCCCTTAACAAATAGGTTAGCACACATAACTTTCCACCTTAGAACAAATAACTAGTCTCCACATGGTATTCATCTACTGTTCTTCCATCAGCACAATGCCTTTTGATGCTTGTAAACCCTAACAATTTGGTTTGCAGCTTAGTCAAGAGAACATATCTTCTTGATAGAGCATTGGCGATGATGTTGTTCTTGCCTTGTTTATGCTTTATCATAAAGTTGAATCCTTCTATGAATTCAACCTACCTCACTTGTCGCTTCAACAGTTTGGTCTAACTCTTGAAGTACCTCAAAGACTCACGATCGGTATAGATGACAAACTCTCTTAGCAATAGGTAGTGTTGCCATACTTAGAGCGCTTAGATAAGGGTTAAGAATTCTTTGTCATATATGAAGTAGTTCAATTGAGGTTCTTTGAGCTTCTTGTTATGGTAAGTAATTGGTTGGCCTTCTTTCATCAAGACAGTATCTATATTGATGCTTGACACGTTGCATTCCAACTCAAAAATCTTCTCGAAGTCAAGTAAGGCTAATACAAGTGTGAAAGTCAACCATTCCTTCACTTCAATAAAGCTCCTTTCCTCTCTTTCTCCTTACTTAAATTCAATGTTCTTCTTTGTCAGCTCAGTAAGGGGTACGATAATGGCACTGAAGTTTCTAATGAACCTTTGATAAAAGGATGCCAGTTTGTGAAAACTTCTTACCTCAGCATAAGTGGTTAGAGTCAGTTACTTAAAAATAGCTCAGATCTTTTCATCATCTACTCATTAGCCACCTCCACCAACCAGATAACTTAGAAATACCACTTCTTCTTGGTAGAAACAACACTTCTTAAGATTGCTGAATAATCTTTCAACTTGGAGTACATCGAGTACGGCACGAAGATGTTTACAGTAGCTCTCATGGTCGGCACTATATGTAAGTATGTTGTCAAAGTATACTACGATATACTTCTTGATCATATTTCTCAGTATATGGTTCATTAGTTACATGAAAGTGTTCGAGGCATTTGATAAGCCAAAGGCATTACCATCCATTCTAGAGTCCATATTGAGTTTTAAATACGGTTTTCCACTCATCTCCTAGCCTTAACTAGATCTAATGGTAGCTAGGCTTCAGATCAATCTTGCTGAAGACTTGCTGAAGACTTTAGCTCTATTTAGTTCATCCAACATGTCATCTAACTTAAGGATAGGATATCGGTACTTGATGGTGATCTTTTTTTCTAACACAACATAAGGGTTGAGGCTCTCCCTCATATATCCTTTCTTCAATAGTTCATTGACTTGTCTTTAGAGCTTAGAAGCCTACTTGGGATTCATTTGATAAGTTGGCTTATTTGTTAGGGCAGCATTAGATATCAAGTCAATGTAGTGTTCAATGCCTTTGAATGGGGGTAATCCCTTGGGTAATTGTTTTAGAAATAGGATGGCATATTTATCTAGTAGTTCTCTTACCTTAAGGATAGCTTAGTTTATTCCTTTAATTCTAATAGCCTTCTAACCAACATAAAATTCGGCATGTTGGCTTTTATAGCTTTTCGGAGCTCAGCTTTGCTTAGGATTATGGTTTTCTTAGAACCTCAAGTAAGTTTAGCATACAACTTGCTAACTTGACTTGATATCATAAGGTTCAGAGTAGCCTTTCTCTCATCTTTCTCGAACATATAGGTGTTCTTAAATCCATTATGTATAACTCTTTGGTCGAAAAGGTAAGGTTGGCCAAGTAGTACATGGGATGCACACATAGGTGGTACATCATCTTGTCGGAATAACTCCCTATAGAGATTGGTAGCAATATTTATTTAGTGACATGTATTGCTTTTTTCTCATTCAGCCAATGCAACTTGTATGACTTCGGATGTGTGATACTCAATAACTTTAGCTTCTTGATCAAGTCGGTAGATGCCATATTGGTGCAGCTCCCACTATCCACTATGAGTATACAAACATGATCATTCACCTTGCAAGTGATGTGGAATAGGTTCTCCCTTTGCTCTTCCTTAGGTGAAGGTTCCAAACTCATTGCATGTCGGACAACTAGAGTTAACTTATCTAGGTCCTGAACGAACTCATCTTCCTCAACCAGTTCATCCTCTTGAGTGGTTTCCTTCTCAGGATCAACCTCTTTCTCGGGTTTCTCATCAGTATTATCCACTTCAATCTTTAGGACATCTCCTTTGATGACCATAGTTCATCGGTTTGGACATTAAGCAGCCATGTACCCAAACTTTTGGCATTTAAAGCATTTGATTTGGCTTGTCTTCCTCTCCGATCCTTGTCCCTTCTCATATGATCTTGTTGACACATCATCATTAAGCCGATCCTTATATTTGGCTTGAGAATCTACCCTTCAAGTTGGCTCAATATTTAATTGAGCTCGATAACTTCCCTAGGCAAGTTAGCTAGACTAAATAGGTTAGCTCATTGGGGTCAAGTCGGTACTCGACTTCTTTTTTGTTTCTCCTCTACTTGTTGGGCTATCCTTATAGCCTCATCCAATGTGGTTAACTATTGAAGTTCCATAATGTCTTGGATATTATTTTTTAATCTAGTAAGGAATTTAGACATTGTTTGTGTTAATGACTCTTCTACTTCACAGCGAATCATGAGTATTTGGAATTCTTAAATGCATTCATCAACAGTTTGGCCTCCTTGTCTCAACTCTTGAAGTGGAGCAAAAGTGTTTTGCAGATATGTATTCATTACAAATTTGTTTCTAAGTATCCTCCTCATCTCAGGCCATATACTTACTTTTCTATATCCTTCTCGTCTTCTTATGATTTAGAAGTTCTTCTACTACATGCAACATATCCTGAGAACTCAACAGAAATAGTTCCTACTTTCTCTTGGTTCTTATACTGGTAATAATATAAAATGCGTTTAACCTTTTCCTCCTAATCCAAATAATCATCCGTACTTTTAGACCCATTGAAGTTTGGAATCTGAAGCTTTACATGATTAGTAGCTCAAGGTACTCGAGTTTACTCTTCTTCTTCAAGCTCTTCTTCTTCAAACTCTTCTTCTCCATCATCATCTAGATCTCCCAAGACAATCCTTCTTCTCAATCATCTTCTTATTCTTCCACCTCGAACTCGTTGAGCTAGGTTCTAACCCCTAACATGTCAAGCAGCTTGTAGAGTGTTTTGCACAACTTCATTAGGTCGATAGGCCATTGTATGAACAACTCTAGTCAGGTCAGCTAAGAGGTTAGCTACCTCATCTAGTTTCTCGTCTGTGCTTTTTGGGGTATCTTAGGGTTGTTGGCTATAGTGGACAACAATATCTCTCTAAACTAAACAATATGTACACTTTTTACACAAATTTTCAATTAACTCATGAACATTATTAACTATACTAATGAATAAATCACTATATAGAAACTCACTCTGCTCTTAGATGTTTGAAACAAGGCAAAATAAAGTATACTTGAGAATAACTACCATGTTTTATGACTTACTCAAATACTTCAGTGATTCTCTTCACAACTTCGATACATTGCTACAACAAGCACTACTTCATAAAAAATAAGCACAACTTACTCAAATGAAACCTCTGCTCTGATATCAAGATGATGAGAACTAAGATTAAGAATAGATAAGGTTTGTCATAGGGTGGGTCTAAGCTTATTGAAAGCTCGAAGAAGGTGATGGGTTTGTGCGAGAACAGTAAAGGTAAAGTAAGCAAACCCATGAACAGCTCCAAGGAAATGACATACTAAGGAACTTTTGAGGACTGGCGGCATAACTTGATATGATGCATAAGATAGTCTGGTGAGGTTACTTGTCACCGAGCCTTACTTAAGGGTTAGGATAAGAGTAAAAAGAGTAAATAAGCTACAAGAGCAATGTTCACAAAAGGGTATATTTAGTATATTGATGATAAGATGATAAAAGTGATGATGCGGCTATATGTATAGCGAGTATTTATACTTGAGAAACTAGGGCAACCTGCTTAAAACAGAAAAGACTAAAAGGGTAATGTCTAATAGTAGTAATGTACAAAGAATAATAAAGGCTATAAATGTTAATTTAAGTAAATTAATGATTAGCATTGCAGATTCCTTTACGTAGGCCTGGGATCAATAGCATATTGGGGATGCTTTTGGTGGAAACAGAAAAAATAGTATGATTAAGATGGAGGGCTAAGTAAGAGTATTGAGTAGTGGTGTCGAGCAGACTTGGGCTTGTCCAAGAAGGAGTAGTTGCAGATATGTGTAGGAACTTTCGGATTTTTGATATTAATGTTGTTGATTAGGAGGTCGGCTTGGTCATGGCCGTGTAGGTATGTGTGAAAGGCTGTGTTGTCAGCAGAGCATTCAATTAGTTGGCACACAACTTTTGAGAGATTTATAGTTATTCGGCTTGGCATAAGAAGTTGGTCAGCAGCAAGGATTAGCTCAGTTTCGGTAGGAATTGGCCAAAGTAGGAGAATTAGCTTTGTTAGCCCTTCTAGGCCTCGGGCTTGGTTGTAGGTTAAAGGTTCAATTACTAATTCCTATCAAATGGAATAGCCATTCCCCTAAGTAAATAACCTGTTAGTTTTTATCTCACATATAAATTTGTTTATTTTCCCTAATTTTCCATAATTTCTAGCCAAAACTATTATTTTGGTAAAAATAGATAATAACTAGTTTAGTGTAATTGATAGTTAATAACTAAACTACATATTTTTGTGAGTCTATAAGATTTTTCATGGAATTAATTAGGCTCATATATTATTTATTACATATTTTCCTAAAATAAGCTTATATATTGACCTAATATGTAAAATGGTAAATAGTGCTATTACAATGATTGATAAGATAATGTAAGATTAGTATTTTAGGTATAAAATAGATATTGCTCAAGCTTCGAAAGTATGATTTTTAGGATTTTTAATATTTTTTATTTAGAACTAGAGTTTATTCAGGTCTATTGTGAAGTTATGGTAACATACAATCGAATTGTAGTGAGAAAGAGGTATGTTCGAGCTTGTAACTATATTAATTAGTCTTCTTTCTTAAGATATATTAATAATACTTGAAATGATGATCGTGATAATATAAAGTTTATTTAAATTAGATAAGAAATGAGTAAGATATGGTTAAATAAAGTTTAAAAATGCGGTAGTGAAAGCTTATTAGAGTTTAGGTTAAACTTGTAGTTGACTTAGAGGTTATGTTCATATTTTCTCAGTGTGATAAGTGAGGAAGGACCATATCGTAAAGTTTAGGATTTTTCACTACTATTAAGTGCTGGTAAGTGGATTTAACCCATGCTTGGGGTAGGTATGTTGCTTTTCATAACGCTGTATATTGTTTGATGTTATGTTGATTGTATATGGCTATATCTTGGGTGAACTGATATGTTGTTATAATGGATGCTACTGTGGTGATTTTGAATGATGGTAGTATATCTTAGTTAAATTGTTATGTTGCTGTATTGAATGTCAATATGGTGTTGTGAATGTTTGGATTGACTTGGAGAGAAGAGCGATTGCTAACCTAATCTTTTAGGTGTTCATTTAAGTAAACCTTAAGTAAGATATTAGATTTCTACTAGGGAGACTTGAAAACTAGACTTAAATAATTAGGTTGAGTAAAACCTAAAGTTTGATTGTGCTTAATGATATACTTGAGTTGTTATTGCATAGCCTGATACGACATAGTATAAAAGAGACCTACTAATAAAAAATTTGAAAATGATGCTTCCAAGTGATGAAGAAAAACCATGGCTTTATGAACTCAATTTTGGAAGCATATAGATTTACATTGCCAGAGTAATTTGACTATTCTTTATAGTCCGATTTGGTAGACCATACTATGTAGTTTAATATGGTAAAACAGAGTTGGGGGTCTTACTCCCAAGTAGCTCCTTATTGACTTTAGGTTCTTGGACATTATATCTAGATGTTCGGGTATGTCGACTAAATCGGATGAGTATATTGGAAGGGAATAGGTTATCGGTACCAATGTATGTCACATGCATAAGCATAACATGCTGCATTATTAGCAATAAATACCTGGTTAAGCTAATGTATGTGTAAAGTTGAACCTACTAGTTATGATTGAAATGTTTGAGTTGTGGTATTTTCTATATTGTATTATTTGTTATCTACTCTCACTTAGCTTCAATAGTTGAGGGGATAAAATATTTTGTCCTTAGGTTAGTAAGATCTTGAAGAGCTTAACACTAGGAAGGATGTATTCTGAAAGTGTTAGTTAGGGTCAATAACTTTAGACAGAACCTATATTAACTTAGAAGTTCTACTATTTTGAAGATGTAAAAAAAAAAAAAATGGTTCATGTTTTAATATAAATATTAAGTTGTACATATGAGTTGTAACCAAAATATCCAGCTAAATTCCATTATAAAACCCCATTATCACATAAATAAAGTTGTCTTTTGATGAATGAGCAAGTAGACTTAAGTTTTTAACAGGTATTCTTATGTAATAGTACATTCTATACTAAGTCGGGATGTGACAATTAATTTACTATTCTTTTATTTAGACTTGACCTTTGGGTTAAGTGATAGGGCCTAGAAAGTTTAGTTCATAATCTTGGTGATTCAAGGAGATTTAGCTTGGTAAGCATGGAATAGGGATCGTTAGATCGGTCTTATCCACTCTTAACCTCTCTCAAGTAGGCTACATACTTAATAAGGTAAGTTATTGGCCTCGTGTCTATAGTAAGCTCATTAGGATAACCTTGAATGAGCAAGCATAATCTCCACTGTTGATTGTAAGCATGATCCGATGGTTGCCATTAAACCCAAGTGTGTATAAATAGCCAATCATACCTCTTCAATAGAGAGACTTCAGGAGCTCTAGAGATTGAAGAAACGGTGCTATCTTATGGATTCTCTACTCTCGAAGATCAAAGCAACTCTCAAGTAAAGAATGATTCAATACCCAATTAAGAATAATGAAGTTGATGCTCAATAGCTCCCTTACCTATCACAAATGTGCTTGAGCTATTGAGATTGCATGTTTATCTTCTTAGCCATTTCTTTCTAAGTCCTCTCTATAAGTGCCCTTTACTCGTTGCTGAGGTCACTTGTAGCTCAACATCTATAGTACTTCTATGTGATAATATCACTTAGAACCCTACATTTATAGATGTTACGAAGCGCTTTTTCCAATTTGCTGTGTAAAATTGCAATCATGTATATTTATCCATTTTTGCAAAAGATTGTCAGTTTCATGGCTTTTATATTTTTAAAGCCATAAGCAAATATGCCTATTTTTGCAAGGAGATCTACTAAAGATATGTCATGATAACAAAAAAAAAAAAAAACCTTAATATTTCCAAAGTTGTAGGAAATATTTAATGTAATTATGAGAAGTTAATGAGGATATAGGGTATACACCAGGACCTTGCTAGATTAGCTAAGTTTTAGATGGGTATTAAGGATAACATGGTAGATTCCACATATAAATTTCCTAGAAGCTATTACCATAGGGTAAGGTATATTTACAAGGTCTCCCTATTTTATATTCACCTTGAAACCTGTACTCAAAGGTATAGAGAGTAAAGTTTCAAGAATATCCTATATCACTACAACAATATGGAGCTTTCCTTGCAGAAATGTTGAGTTGGTTTTTATTTTTACCTCTAGTAAAATAATAGATTTCTTTTGTAGTTATATAGAGGCAATTGATAAAGGTGAATATTAAAGCTACCTCCAAGTGTGCAGGTTAGTAAAATGGAAGATAAGAAAAAATGTAGTGAGAAAAAGAAAAGCTAAAATAAAACAAGAAAAGTAAAAAGTAAAAACTCTATACTCTCTCCACCTCTCTTAATCATTTCCTTCTTGCCTTCTCATTGCCTACCTAGTAAATCTACAAGAAAGGTACTTCTCTCTCTCACAACTAAGTAATGCCTCATAATAAGTGAAGGATACTTTCTTTCTTTCTTTTTTTTTTTTTCCAATTTTCATCTTACTTTCTCTCAATTTGTATGAGTTCTTTTTTTTTTTTTCTTGTTAGGGTTTTTGAAGTTTGGTCTACAACAATCTATAATCTAATAAAATCAACTACGAAAAGGTTGGTTGACTTCACTCACTTATTGGTGTTTATCTCTTGTTTTTAGGTTCACTAATTATTCTAATATGTAGTGTTTAATTATTATCATTTAGTGTTCTACACATCCCGTTAGATAGTCTAGTAATGATAGGCTACCATTTACCAATTGGAAGTAATCAATCGGCATTTTCTTTACCCATAGAACAAACTATAGAGTAGTACAAATCTAGTGGTACAAAAATAAAATTTTACATCATATTATAGAATAAATGATACAAAACATATGGAGTTATGAAGTCTTTCTAAGAATTATTATTACAAACCATTACAACAAAAGTACTTAAAACATATTAACTATAAACTTTATGATCCTTCTACACTCTCCCCTGAAGGTCACTTTTATCTTCTTAATACTCACTAGAGGCTTAGACCTTCTTAGATAAAACTAGTAAGGTTCCTACAAAAAGTTAGAGCTATAAGGGAGTAAGTTACTACTAGCTTAGTGAGATCTCCATTTATATCACCTTTTAAGCAAATTAAGCAAGTTTTCAAACATATGAAACAATACATACTACTAACTAGTATCCAGCATGCAGTCCATGGTATATTCCTCCTCTTGACCTTGGGTTGAGGATTAGTAGTTTCATCATTACTCAGGTGTCCAAATTTAGCAAATAGAGTTTCTTGGCATAACATCCTTAGCTATCTTAGAGAATAGTAGTAAAATCTCAAGTCTTGGCTAAACCAATACTCATGTTAGTATAATGATTAAGAGATGATACCCCTTGATTGATCTCAAGAGAACCAAATGGATAATATTCTCCTTGATCTCACGAGAGAATCAATCTCTCAGTTATCTAAGAGAAGACAGATCTTCCGGTTAACCTAATGAACCAAAAGAAATGTTGATAAAGACCATGTAAATAAGTCACAAAAGAAGAATCTCTTGATTGGTCCTAGGAAGGCACAAATGAAATTAAGAAACCAACGCCTTTCCTAATGACAAATGACCAGGGATTGATCAGATCCCTAATTGGCCTCCAAATGTATGCAAACTCAAAACAGAAGAATGGATACAGCCCCATCCAGTATACAACCATCCTCAAAGTCGCGCGATTTGTAAGAGATAGAGAAGATTCTCATCTTTTCATTCTCTGCATAGTAGTGGTGGTAAAAATAGGTTTATGCTGTATGCTATGCATGACCATTTTTATATTAAAGTTCCAATATGCTTAAGGTTGATTAATAAGTGATCAACCAAATATCAAATACTCATATACGAATACATCACATTATAATCATCAACTGTATTTTATGAATATCTTATAGTATTTTTTCAAGCAATTCAAATAAGTAAAGCAAAAGCACTTTCCCAATACTAGTTGATAAGTATATCTTTAAAGTGTCACTAACTCCAAGCACAAGCAAGTAATACTCATCATGAATACTTGCCCAGCCATTACTATTACTCGTCATAATAGTTTTCGGGTAGCTCGAACTCACAGTCACCTAAAAGAATATAATAAGAAGTAAATACAAGATATACATATAAGATTTCTTTATTAGTTATAGTTTTACAAAGTTTTTAGTTAATTAGTGCTATGTTTGAATTGTTCTTTTCATTTCATGTCCATAGTCCTCATGTTCAGGTTTTCGATCCTTGTAATAGGTCCAATCATTACGATCTAAACAGTCTAGGTCAAGAGCATGTCCATATGTCCAATAAGTCTGATATGTCTAAATATATTCCAGAGTTATGATTCCAAGATATGTATTTGTCATAAAGATCCAGGCATAAAACTTTGGCATCATTATTTAGGCATGGATTTGTCCACTTGATTCCTTTTAGTTTCTCATCGAGTTATTTTGAAAAGAAAACGTAATCTTTTACTCTTAATACTTTACAAATTGAATCCAAAAACGAAATAGAGATCATTTTGATAAATATAAATGGTTCTTTTTGTAGAAAACATATATTATCATTCTTTAGAGACTTTTGCACATTAGAAGGGTTTTCAAAAGAAAGAGATTTTGGCAAAGATATTAGTTTTTAGGTTTTTCTTTTAAAAACATACTTTAGCTAGGATTTTGCTTATCATAATTGATAAGATGAGTTTAAAATTTGGGTAAAATAGAGAAGTATGTGATAAGCTTTTGGTTGGTTTGAAAAGATTTTTAGAGGAAAGCTGTAAAGATGAAATCACTCTTGGAAAAACTTGAAAGTTTTATAAAAATAGCTTTACTAAAAGTATTCCTTAACTCATTTGAGATTCTTCAAAATTTTTTGGTAACATGAGTTTAGAAAAGTCTTTTGACTTGAAAAATAGGCTTTATGGAATCAAAGATAGGTTGTTAGAAAATGTTGATAACTTTTTAGTTTAGAGTTGCTTTTGAAAACTCAAAAACAACTTATGAGGCTTTGTTGTTTGCGTTAGGGGTTAGGTAGGAGAAGTAGAGTTGGTTGGTTTGTAGAATGAAGATAAGATGAAAGAGATGGATGTTCCTATTTATAGAAGTTGTTGGAAGTTGCTAAGAGGAATTTAAGTCTTAACGATAAGGATACTTGTTGCTTAAAGAAATTAGACTTTTAGGGATAAGGATACATGTCTTCCCTAATGTCCTTTTCATGCTTAGTCATATGGATGACTTTGCAAAACATTAATAGAAGTTGATGAGTTGGATGAAAATAACATGAGGAAGTCAATTTGGATTTCTTGTCCTCTATGCCACATGCCAAATGTAGTAGTTTAGGGTTCTTTCACTTGTTTTGGAAAGTTATTTGTTACATGTTGGAGGAAATGTTGAGATATGACTTAAGGGTGCTTAACTCTTTATGATATTGACCTAAATACTTAGTTATTAGTTAATTAGTTTAGTTAATCTAAGATTAAGGTGGTCATATGATGGGTCTTTGGTCATTAAGTTGTTATTTTCCACTTAGCCATAGTTTTTTACTAAGGTTAATCAACTTTGACTAGATTTTTCTTTAGGTCACTTTTATACTTAAGTGTAGATAAGTCGTAGGTAGATCATGAAGGTGATACTTAGATGACCTTTGGAGATAAAGGTGGTATATGGATAATGAAAATGATATTTAGATGACATGATAAGGTGGTAGACGAAAAATGAAAGTGACATTTAGATAACGTATGGATGGCATAGCCTTATGTCAATGTCTCTTGAATCCATCCATTTCATTTTTTAATTGTTTGATAGATTTTGGTCTTTATCATTAGTATGGTTATGCTAGGTTTAGGGTAGATTTAAAATAGTTAAGATAAGCTTTTAGGTCTAAATTTTTATTAAAGTCTTAATTTCTAGAAATCTCATTTTAAGTCTACAATAGTTAATATTTGGTAGTGTTTATGAAGTTTATATATAATCTAAACTAAATTTCTCAAATCTCTCTTAGCAAATTTAATTTATTTCAAATATATTTATAAATTATATCTTAGTGATTACTAGTTTATATCAAAATTTTCAGGGATTTGTAGTGTTCACCTTGTCAGTTTGTCTTCAACTTTGGCTACTTTCCATTTTGTTTGGCAATTTCATGTAACAAATCATTAATGGTGGAGCATACAAGGTCAAACAAAGAGTGGGTCTGTCAAAAATTTTTTGTTTTTGGGGCCACCGAAAGCATTTAACAATTTCAAGTTGGTATTTTTATTTAACGAGACCAAACATTTCTCCGTGTAATGTAATTATGGGAAGTGGATTAGAGAATGAAAACCCTAATGCATTTAATGTGGGAAGATATTATACTGAAATAGATGGAAAGATTTTTTTTTGCTTTTTGTTTCATCAGCAATAGTGAATAGAATCAATACAAGCAACAGGGTATGCTCCTTTCACGGAAAAGTTTCTAAAGTTTTTAACAATTTCTAATATTCCATCATTATTAAAGATTCTCCCAGCCATTCCAAAATATCGTGACGACTATTGGCTTTTATAGTTATGAAGTGATCGGTGGCAATTTCTGACATTTCTAGTTTATCTTCTTCGGGAACGCAAAATTGCTGGGATTCAAGGGGGCATTGATTGGATTTTAGAGCCTGGAGGTTTGTTGCCTCGGAATAGTTTTGAGCTGGTCCATTCAATTTTCGTTGTAACTACTCACCTTGTTTTTGAAAAATGGGAATTTTTCTTTTGCATGAACATCTAACATATAAATGGAAACAGGATAAAAGCCTTGTATGTGTTGAAGGTTAGGGTCAAATTTAGTTCAATCTAAATGCTTTGAGTCATAAGTATTAAGAGTTTATGAAAATGATTCCAGAAACATCAAATTTAACTGCTTTGGAATATATTTTTTTGGAGCTTCTTTATAATCATTTAAGAACTTCATTTCCTGAAATTTATAGCTTCTGATGTAATTGTCCCACTGAAAAAAGAGGGTCAAATTTATTGAATGTTATCTAAGAAAGTAGAAAGAAATACATCACCTACTTAATGCATATTAAAAGTTAATTTATTAAGAGACTCCTTGAAAATTATAATGGAAAACTGTAGTGATTTGTGAATGCACAATGCTTTTGGGTTATTGCTTATTAGCATTGAAGCTGGTTCATATTTTATAAGGAGTGATATTTTTTTCTCTTTCAATGATGGTTTCTTCGGCCTATTACTTATGGTAAGCCAACTGCTGGATTTTGTTGTGTGCCACGAGATTGTATTTTTTGGATGGAGGTTTCAACTTCTACTTTTAAATTTACCGTAAACCAGAAAAGTGGTTGTTGTGTTATGTAAATATCTCACGATATATTCCTTTTAAGCACATAATTGACTTGGACAAATATGGCTAGTATTAAGGTATAAAGGTTTTGAATTTTGCTACTAAGAAGACCAACCTTTAAAGTGGAGATAGATATTGGATGAATTCTATGTTATTGTAATAGAAAAATGGATAGGACAAAGAGAAGTGACTAAATGAAGAAAGAAAAAGGATTTTGAGGAGTAATTAGATAATATCAGAGGAGCTAAATATATTAATGATTAGGAATAGTGGATAATTGGGAAAAGGAACAAAGGAAATTCTCTTTGCAATGGCATTAATAGGGATGAGCCTTATTTCATAACAGGGGCTTCTTTGAAAAATGACATGACGTAGATAAATTATTAAATTCTTATTACATATTATAGTGTTAAATAAGCAAATTATCAATTTCAAAACAATTCTTTGGTATTTCTAGATTATTGGGATTTGCAAAATTTATTTCAAAATGTAGTATTGATTGCATCTTGTCTTTTAAATGCTAAGAAATGAGGTCTTCATTGCTTCTTGTCTCACTTTCATGAATATGTGTATGTGCTGTCATGTGCGAGTTGCTTTTGAAAATGTGAGATATCTAAAAATTGATACATGCTTGTGATAAGATCTCATTTCTCTTGAAAATCCTTGCGATCTTTGGCCACTAAAAATTCTTCTATTTCATTTCTGTGTCAATTAGGAGTGCTTTAGGTGGTGTCGTATCATGTTGATCTTGTTTGATTATCATGGCCTCCCTATATGTAATTAAGCTTTTTAATTGTCAAATGCTTAATAACCTCAAGATCGTGCAAATACAAACGCTTTCTAATATTTAATGCTTTTAGTGGTTGCATATAACCACTCTTTGTTTGATCAAGAAAACAAAAAATATAATTGTCATTTCTTTTTGAAATATGGGGATAGAAGATAGAAAATATGGAGTTGCCTTTAGTAGTGGTTGCATGTAACCATGAAAAATGATCTCCTCTTTTTG
This sequence comes from Lumnitzera racemosa, assembly GCA_024138005.1. Taxonomy (NCBI): domain Eukaryota; kingdom Viridiplantae; phylum Streptophyta; class Magnoliopsida; order Myrtales; family Combretaceae; genus Lumnitzera; species Lumnitzera racemosa. The sequence goes on along the minus strand of JAMXBC010000012.1, from coordinate 36,982,357 downwards.
AAAATGACAATCATTTCTTTTCTTAGAAATTATATATATACAAATGGTTCGATTAATTCATGGCCTTTTTTTTTATGTTAATTGTTTGCATTATAGATGTTATCTTTTATCATTAATCAAAGCATGAATATATGTCATGATTAACTTAGATATGACACGATACTTTTTAATTTTTTCTTTATAAAGCTATATAACTCATAGTGTCTTAGCTTTAACATTAATATTGATACTCTTGCAATAAATCCATGTTTTATGTTCTAGAATGGATGAGAGTTAGATGAATAAGGTTTGTCATGGGGAAGAGTCATCAATCAAAGTTATTACATCAACTTCTACTCTTCATAACTCCTATACACAAAGAACTACATTGAATGAGCAATGTAGTTCTACATACATGAATCTATGAGGGGTGGATTACGTTATAGGATTACTAAATGATTCATTTGGTATGCATAATCAAGAAAATGATGGGGCAAGTGGTCAACATGTAGAGAGTGAAATATTTTATGGGAATGAATAATTTGATGGGGGTGATGATTCACTCCTAGGATTTGATTTAGAGCATGATACAGAAGGACCAAGTCGTGGAATAAATAAGTTTCATAAGCTTCTTAAAGAATTTTGTTATGCATTATACCTTAAGTACCCTACATCCTCAAAGTTATCTTACATTTTATGTTTGTACCATTTAAAATGTTTGAATGAGTAATTGGCAAAATCATTTATCATGCTACTTGAGTGTTTGGGTGATATGCTTTTGTAAGGAGTAACATTACCAAGATCCTATTATGAAGTCAAAAAATTATCAATGATTTAAGTTTAGGTTACAAGAAAATACATGCATGTTTAAATGATTGCATATTGTTTTGAGGTGATAGAGCAAATCTAGATACTTGTAATATTTGTGGTACATCATGTTGGGTTTTATAGAAGGGAAAAGATATGAATTGAGAAAATGGTTCACCTATTGGTTCTATTAGTAAAAAGAAAAGGCCAATAAAGGTATTATGATACTTTCCTTTAACACCAACGTTGCAAAGCTTTATATATCAACAAAAACTTCTAGTGATATGCAGTTACATGAAGAAGGATGCAAAAAAGATGGATTATTGAGACATGTTGCTAATGGAGAAGCATGGAAAGAATTCGAAGTTTACTATCTTGATTTTTCATCAAATTCTCGCAATATAAGATTTGCTCTTTGTAGTGATGGATTCAATGCATTTAGGACAATAAATACAATGTACAGTACATGGCTAGTTGTGTTGTCCTTTTATAATTTTCCACCTTATATTTTCACGAAACAAACCTCTCTTATTTTATCAATGATAATTCAAGGTGAGAAAAGTCTTAACAATAACATAGATACTTATCTAGAGCCCTTGATAGAAGAATCATCACATTTGTGGGAAGGTATTGACACTTATGACACTTTTTCTCATTAAACTTTTCGAATGCATGTTGCATTAATGTGTACTAAAAATGACATTCTTACTTATGGAATTTTATCTGGTTAGAGTACGAAGGGAAAATTTGCTTGTCATATATATATTGAGTTTACAAATGGGAAATGGTTGTATAAAGGAAGGAAGCATTGCTATATGAACCATTGTTGTTGTTTACTAGAAGATCATCAATTTTGCCATCAAAAGTACCGTTTCGATGGGCAAGAAGAGATGAGAGCAACACCTAAAAGAGCAAGTGGGAGTGATGTGTTACGGCAACTTGATAATAATTAATTCATTTTAGGTAAATCTATAAAACCCAAAGTGAGCAAATTCGAACGAAAGAGGTCTAATTGTGAGAGCATAGAACTATACCTTAATGCGTCAAGCAATATGAGTGAGAAATCTAGTTATCCTAAGAATTGGTGGAAGAAAAGAAGCATTTTCTTTAAGTTGCCTTATTAGGAGTATAATTTATTGCGTCACAACCTTGATGTGATGCATATAGAAAAGAAAAATGTGTGTCATCATTTGATTAGAACTTTGTTGAATCTTGACTCAAAGTCAAAAGATAATTTGAAATCCCATCTTGACTTAGTAGACTTTGGCATTAGACCTGGTCTATAACCTTAAGTACTTGAGAATGGTAGAAGACGATTATTGCTTGCATGCTTAATGATGACTAAAGGAGAATGAAACTTTTTTACTAATTCTCAAAGATGTTAAAATGTAGATGGATATGCATTGAATATATCAAGATGTCTTAATGCCAAAGATTCGAAAATTGTGGGGCTTAAAAGTCATGATTAGCATATATTAAAGGAAAACCTTCTCCCACTTGCATTAGATGAAATGATGGAGAACATTACTAAGGATGTCAAATTATATCAATGGTGTTCTATTTTGAATGAATGGTTGAAGTTGAAATCATAGGTTGTTTATATATATATATTTAATAGATGATTGTTTAATGAATACTGATTACTTATTTGTGATTATGTTTTATTTCTTTACAAAGGCAATGAGTGACAAAAACACTGCTAATGCAAAGAAACAAAACAATGCTCATACTTTTGGAAGAAAAAGCCATATAAGAAGAAGAAAGGAAATGGTGATTCTTTTTATTCACAAACTTATTTAGAGTATACTATTTATTTATTTATTTTTTGTAATAATTAATAATAACATGACGAAGGTTTTGTTATATGATAAGAAAAGGAACCTGGAAAAATACTTGATAGACTTATTATGTATGACATAACTCATAAGAGGAAGGATGGTACTTATATTCATGAAAATGCAAGGGAAAAAATGGTAAAACTTATAATTATGTCAACCATCTTTTTTGTTTCCCTTTTTCTATTTGATTGATTAGTGACTTAAGTAAATATATTTACCTTTTAAGATGTTTTGAGAATATAGTGTCAATTCTTATTGTATTGATGTTTTTAATTGTAGGAGAGAGCTCTAATTCTTCAACTATAGTGTAGTGAAGCATCTTAAGTGAAATTAATGAAGAAATCATTAAAGAGATGTTTGGTCTTGAGCACAATGGTAAGGTGAGAGGATTAGGTATGGAACCTACACCTACAAGGTTTTTTGGCCCATCTAGATTCAATATTAATGGAGAAACTTTCATAAGTAGTGTTAACATAAGTGAAATAGCTTAGTTGAGAGAAAAATTATCAGTATTGGTAGAAAAATATGATGCGTTGCTTGGTTTCCTAATTGAGAGGCATCCTAAATATTCATGGGAAGACTTTTTAAATAGCAACAATAAGGTATAAGTTATGTAAGCTTTTCTTATTTACTTCATTTTTTCCTTTGTTTTTATAAGTTAATTAATTTACTTCTCAATAATAGTTTGGGATTGATGGAAGCGACTAAGTTACATCTCCTCCTCCTAATCATTTATCTCATTCAAGCCATCAGCTTGCATTTAATAATGCTACTCATACAGTTTTGGATGTTTGATACATTCTATTTTATATCTTAAGCTTTATAACTTTTGAAAATTTGATCTTTATTAAAAATGTCCAACTTTTAGTTTATTAATATTCTATATGTCAAAACATATTGATAGAGTACTCTTATTTACTTTTAGATAGACTTGAATGTAATGTCTTTTTAATGATATTGAATTCATATTTTTGGATTATTGAACCTTAACATAGTAGTGGTGGTCTTATTTGCTTGTGATTAAGTTGGGAAATTTCCCACTTTTTTTCTTAAGGTGGTTTAAACCAGTGATACAGTGATGATTTTTAAATGTTTCTGCACTAGATATTAGTGGTTATAACTGTCAATGAAATTTTCACTAGGAAAAAAAAAAAGGGTTTACCTCAATGGATGTGGTGTTGCTCAAACTGCCTCTACGAATTGTAGCTGCAGCTATAAGTACCGCTATAAAATAAGAAAAAAACCATCGCGAAAGAGTCAATTTGTTGTAGTATATCCTCCATAAAAAATTATTTCATAGTAATGCGTAATAAATGATAATATTATATTTTTTAATTAGTAATTATCTTAGTAAAAAAGGGAAAAAAAAAAGATTATGAGAACATAAGTTAATAATCCTAAATAGCTAAACCTAATATTGCCTCTCTCACTTTAAGTTGTCCGCTGTTTCCTTTATTCTCCAATTTCCTCTCCAACTTTATATTATTCAATCTTTCCTTCATACTTCATTAATTCTTTCTCATTTGTTAAGTGGTAAAATGATATAAACTTGAAATAATAAAGATAGGAAAAATTATTATTATTTTTTAATTTCATAAACTGTATTGAAGTTACATAGGTTTTACATATGAAGAACTTATAATATTATATACAGATTAATTTTTTGATATAACATAAACTTAAAAAATTTATATGAAAGAAAAAGATAAAATTTATAGGTTTCATAAAGTATTATGTATCTTATAAGTTTTATAAGGTATAAGTTTTGTGATGGTTCTAGAATGCTACAGGGTAGGTTCTAATTCCAAAATGTACAAACTTGTATCTTACAATGTTAGGTAACAGTAAAGTTTTATACCTTACCTACTCTATACATGCTTACTCCTAAAGTAAGAGATTCCATTATCCTGTCGTTATAACATTGTTAACTTAAGCTTACGTGGCATGCTGCTTGACATGTGGGGCTTACATGTCAAATACATGGTGTTGACATGGATTATTAAATACACGTAAAAAAAGAAAGAAAAATTCCCCAAAAAACTAAACATATGATAAATAAATTAAAAAAAATTGAAAAATTTAAAAGATTAAAAAAAAAAAGGAAATAGTAAAAAAAAAATAACATTTGAGAAATTTAAAAATAAAACTGAAGAATAAAAGAAAAGAACAATAGTTAGAAAAAATGAGCAAGAGGCCAATGTGGCCACCTCAATTGGTAGTGGTTAGAGCAGCTCTTTGTTTGAAAGTAGATTGTAACCTACAAGTTAAAATAAGTTGTTCAACCCACTATTGATGGTAGGGTGACTACTCACCTATGATGATGATTGGCTACTCCACTATCTTTATTTAAAAAAAAAATAGAAAAGAAAATGTTAGAAATCTAAGTAGGTTGTGATAGTCGAGACTCAATTGCAGGGATGTTTATGGTTCGGTTCGATTTGAATAACTTTTAAAAACATTTCTTTATATTTGATAATACTAATAGTTAGTGAAACTTTTAACTAAATATTGATATTTAAAATAAGGAATATTATACAAGAGTTAAAACTACGTAGTATTATGTCATAGTAATATTACATTCTAAGTGATGGTGAAAGTATGAAAATTTGCCTAAGAGATGAAAAACGTTAGCAAAAGAGAAGGTGTAGATAATAGAAGCTAAGTATGAGAAGAAAGACAATAAAAAAATGTAAATAAAGTTAAAATGAAATGTTAATATGGTTTAAAAGTAAAAAAAAAAAATCATTTATTTTTTATTTGAAAAATAAGACGCAGTTTGATTTGAGTTCAAGTGGTTTGGTTTGGTTTAATCTCTTAAACCAAACTATGAATCGATTAAGCTTCCTCTAAATCGAACCACAAACCAAATTGAAATATAAAATAACTGCATTTTGTGATTTGATCTAATTCGATTCGAGTTTTGGTTTGATTTGATTCGTTCGATAAATAACCTTACATGATTGGGTTTTTCAATTTTTATGTCTTTTTTTTAATATAAAGGTATTATGTGGTCGCTCATCACAAATAATGGGTTAAACGACTCACTTTACCTTATGGATTGTGAACCACCTTTCAACCCATAGTCAAGGTCACCTCAAGTTTGTGGGTAGCTAGTGTAGTACCTTTTTATTTTTTTTTATTTTTTAGATTTTTCATTTTATAAAATTTTAATAATTTTCTTTTCTTTTGATTTTTTAAAAATATATTTATAACTTTATTTAACTTGTTTTTTTTTTTTATTTTTACTTTTCTATTCTTAGTTAACTAACTATATCAAACTCACATATTTGATATGTCAAAATTACCTACCGGATAATATATCATGTAAACTTAAAATATTTGTATTACAGTGGTAGAGAGATGGGAATCCTTGTCAAAATCATTTTGTATAATGTTGGTAATTCATTTTAATTATTAAAAGGTTGATTTTGTATTTAAAATTATGCCCAAACATCGGTCTCTCCAATGTAATTTTTTCGAAATTAATTAATATTATAGGTTATCCATGAACCTGGCAAATATGAGATGTAAAACAAGGCAATGGCCGGAACATTATACGATCATAGTTTCCGGACGAAAATCAATCAAATCAAACCAAAGTTTGACAGAAAAAAAAAAGAGGCCTGAATCAGAAGTAACACTCAGAGTACTGCATAAGGAGAAAATGTTGGAAGAGGAAAAGCATCTATCGCGCTACAATTAAAATATTTGCCATTAAGTTTGTATATTGAAGCAAACGTACTTAATATTTAAAAAATAATTTTAGGAAATCCAAATTGGTCAGTTATTTTGTCACGTTTAATTAATATATTAGTACATGTCTAGTCCTTGAAACTGACTAGGATAGAGATTGGCATAAAAGCACCCAATGCCTAGGATTCTTTCCTTTCTTTGCTAGTGATCATGATGTCTCCGGCGATTTGAAAGCTAATTTTTCTTTTTCTTTTTTTTTTTCTTCATCAAACTTTATACCACCAAAATCATTTTTAGCTAAGACTGTGCGCATTTTGTCCTACTGTGTTTGAACTGACGTTGCAAAATAAAGATGCCCGTGTTGAGTTGCTTCACGTTTTCCTCGCACGAGGCTACACGCTTGCTTAAGGGGCTTATCTTGAAAATGGAAATCATCACCAAAATCTCACCCACGTTTTGTCCGCTAATAAAAAAACGTTTTCGTCATTCGTCCAAAATAGAAGTTGTACGATTTTCGTTACTTTTAGAGAAGTGAGCTATATCCATCTAGTATTGCGATATTTCTTAGTATTTTGGCTATATATTTATATGGTTGATAATAGAAACGTGGCCTTTTGAATAAAGTAGGAGACATAATCGGTGATTATGGTTGATAATAGATACGTACACTTTCGAATAAATTGGAGACATCGTTAGTGACCATGGTATGATTCAATTATCACATGCCCATATCCAATGCATGAAGTTGACTAAAAATTTAACACTATCCGATCTGAAAGAAGTTCATATACTGTTCTATAGAGCTATTTTATATCTACAATATTATATTTTTGTCATCGTTAATGGGACTAGATAGGAAGGTGATCAATTTTTTTCCGGAGGTAGAAAAATTCTTATATGACTTGGTTTTATAGATGAAGGCCATGTGATGTCCATTTTAATTAGTATTAAGTGTCGATATAGTTTGGATTCTCAACACCAAATGAATACAAATTATTACTATATATGATTTATTCTAGAGAGGAGGGGGAGGGTGAGGGGGAGGGGGAAGGGGAAGGGGTAAGGCGGAGGTGAAGGGCACAGGGCTCCATCTTGACCTAATCTGGTTGGACTCACCGAATCATAGACCTTTAAATCTAGCATCGAGACTAGCTTGGTTGTCTATAATTTGGTGCTAGGTTGCTAGATTTTCAATGGGTGTAGATTACAATTTTAAACTCATTTTAAAAGGGATAATGGATGTTTTTGCTATCTCATTAACAAGTATCTAGTTTAAGTTCTTTTAGATGTGGACAAATTGTAATACCTTGGAAAGATAAGAAAAGAATTAAAGAAAATATATAAGTTAATGTAAGAGTAGTTTACAAAAAGTATAATTTAAAAGGGGCATTCTCGAAATCACAAAAAGTTAGATAATCTCATATTAAACCTAGCTATAAAAGTTATTTCTTGTCATCCTCTCAACAGATTCAGACTCTCGTCCTATAGAGCCCTTTCTAAACCAGTTGAACAACTCAACAAGAAACCCCAAGTGACAAGTGTTTTGAGAGCTTGGTGAAAGAAAAGATAACCTTAATGCATAAAAAAAGATTTTGAGATAAGGAGGTGTTACGTTTTATAGAATTTTCGAATTTAGTGAAAGTCTAATTGAATTATTGTTTTAAGGTTGAATGATTAAGCGTTCATTGAGAGGAAATATTGGTTTGTGCAAGATCTCACGAAATCTCAAGTAAGTATAAAAAGACTAATTAGATCTTTTGTTTGAATTACCAAGATTTATTGAAGTAAAGGAGTAGATTGAAAACATGGGTGTTGGATGGATTTGAAAAGTAAAGGATCTCTAAGGTAAGAAAAGACTAGTGGTTTAAGGGAAATATATATTATTGATAAAATTTCTAATGAAAATCATGGTTTTAGATTTAGGGTTGATGTTCATTATGTGTTGGCAACATCAAATTGTACAAAATCTTGCAAGGATCCAAGCAAGTTTTTGTTTAATTACTAAAGATTGTTAGAAAGGTATTGAAAAGGATAGGGATTACTAAGAGCAATGATGTTAAATTGAAATTGAGGAGTAGAGATGGAGTTTAGAGAGTTGGATTTAAAGAAAAAATAAAGTTTTTAATGAAGTATCATAACTATGGTTGAGAAGCATAGGCATGCTTCTGACTGTAAGTCTTATGGAAGAGGTAAGATGAAGTTAGGTGTGATCTTGAGATAAAATTAAAGGACGAGAGAATCATAGTCAAAATCATGGGCATAATCCTCACTATGTTATAGAGGGTGTCACTTCAATGGGGTTTATGGCCTGAATCATGACTGTGATCTTCCTTATGATCTTTTCATCTCCTTTATTTTATTCAATTTCTATTTATTTAACTTTCCCTTAACTCATTTAATTATCAATCAATAAATCCTAAATAATTATAATACATTATAAACCTTATTTAACGATTGCTAACTTAGATAATCGTTTATTCAGTAGGATTAAGTTAGAAAAGACAAATTAAGGATAGAAGGGTTAAAGATTTAGGAATATAGAATAGTCCATTGAAGAAGCTTTATTCTATCTATAATACTTCGGGTATAGGAGTTTATTCCAGCTTATAGAATTGTTCACTACTAATCCAGGTATGTAACACTTGGTTGTTGATTATGGTTGTTAAATATAAAATGGACTAATTAATATTAGACTCTTAATTGTTGTGTTGTTTGTGCATAGCTCAACCTAGGGATTGGTTGTAGCATAGCCCTATGGGGCACCTTGATGATCAATGAGTGGTGATGTATCTATTGGAGTTGGCAATTGAATTGATTCTAAGTAGATTAGGAAATCTTAAGGCCAAAGGTGGTAGTTTTTATCATACCCCAAAGAGGTGGAATCACAATAGCCTCGCCTTATGAATTATTCTAAAATAGAAGTTGATCCCACAAATGTTATCATAGACTTAGTTCACACCGGGCAAACTTAACTCAACTACTTTAAAGCGTCTAATTTTATATCTACCCATTATAAACCTATGGTATAATTTTTAAAATGATTGTTGGAAACAAATTTGTAACTAAATCTTTTAAGAATATTTGAGTTTTGTTGGTGATATTCGCCAAAACATTGCAAAGTTAACAAGTATTTACAAAGTCATATTTGAATAGAAATATAATAAGTTTAAGAAGAAGATTATAAAAGTCCACAGGTTTACAATATCCGAATACACATCAATAGTAGAAAAACTAGAGGGCTACCTAAAGAGACCTTAGTAGTTTTCCTAAAAGTTAGTAAAATTGATATTTAGAATAAGAGTTTAGTTAGTTCTTCTTGATCTCCACTTCCTGAACCCCTTTTTTTAACTTTTGGAATTAAGTGGTAAGCTTGTATATCTATTAGAAACCTGTAAGGAAAATTAAAGAAGAATGAGTGATAATTTACTTAGTAAGTAGGATAGAGACAAAAGTATGCATTTAATACAACACTATCAAGGTTTTCAATTAAGTTAATTAGATGTAATGCATGTATACACAAATACTATCGTATGACATTATCCAGTTCATTATGAGATTAGAGAAATTGTATCCGCTTTAATCCGGGTTGAGGGGTTTGATGTCGTACATTCAAGAATTAGAACCAAACAAGAGCTTGTATAATGAATAACACCCTCTACCTGAAATTACCTTTGGACAATGGCCCTTAATCTTATTACGCCCCCTTCTCTTGTTACTTAGTTTGACTAAAGGTGAGGAAATAACTATTTCAGTTATCCTTATGAATAGGTCTATGTTTAACCTGAAAATCGTAACCGTTACCCCTAATGGGTTGCAATGCATTTCAGGTTAGAAGTTAAACTGAGTTTAAGTTAATTCATTTTTAAAGTGACTAATCAATTTAAACAATCCAAAAAAAATAGAATGCATAAAATAACCATAACACGGAGTTCAGCTCCTATAGCAATAATAAGGTAAGACTCAAGCACATCCGCTTAACACATATAACTAACTAGATTACAACCATAAGTCAAAGACATACCTAAGCCTCTAAGTATTATAAAATAATACTTTAAAATGCTGCGAAGTATTGATCCCATTTAGCTTGATGTAGCGTCACTTTATCCTTAGTCATTGCATGAGTCCTCATTAACAATCCCTAAAATTTAATACATAACTTTAGTTCTTATTCATCATGTGAAATAAGAATTTATTTTCAAGATTAGATATGTTTTTAATCTGAGTTAAGTGATTTTTTTTAGTTGTTTATTAAGTTTTAGTTAAGTAAGATAGGTTTTGATCCAGTTTTTGACTAAGGTTTTGACCTATCGTCCTAAATTAGGTTCATATTTACGAAGTTTCTAATATACGTTCTAACTCTGGAAAAAGTGTGAAGTTCAAATATAAACCACTTTCTGACTTAGGCCAATTTTTAATGTACTCAAGACATTTAACTTTAGGTTACATTCTGACCTAGTTTTTGATTGAGTTTTTGACTTTATTGCTACTTCTACATTTTATTACATTTCATATAACACAACTTCCCTTGAGTTCCAAAACCTCAATAAATTTGCCAGTGTAGTATGTAACAACTCAATATTATAATCACTCATTATAGTTCCACATTACACTTTCTACTTAGTTATGATTTCATTAGAATTTTAGAATTAAGCTCATAAACTATCAAACACCCACTTAAACTTAAAAATGATCAACTTAAACTTAAAATATCTACTTTTAACTGTTGCATGTGGATGAACATAGGTTGTACACGATAATTTTGTAAAAATTCATTAAGCTTCTTTAAGAAAACATTGCCATCAGCTCATTGTTTTATGAAAACGACATTTTTCCAAAAATCTAATGATTTAATTTTGAAAATCTATCCACTGAACATCAAAATATAATATTTTAGGAGTATATTTGTAAAATTTTAGGTCAAAATTGCAATGAATGGTATTTTAAAAATATTATAAAAAACTGGTGTGTTGGATTTTTTTCTTAAGGACCTTATAATAGCACTCAAAATTTGGAAAATTTGGTTTGCGATTTGAATTTCTCATAAAAAAATGCTTAAGCAAACCAAGTTTCAAAATTTTTAGAGATCATTTATTATTTTTACAAAATTGTAGTTACAAATGAGGAAAGGCAATAACTTGGATTTTAATGCTTTGACCATCGTGGGGACGAAAGGGTATGTTGGCTAAGTATGGTGGTTTTCTCAACCAATATTACTAAACTCCTTATAAATTTTTAATTTAATTGAGTTACTTTCTCGAACGTCCTAAATCGACCACATAGAACCTAGTCACTTGAGTAGGGAGCTTGCAGTTCTTAGGTATGATATTATGAGTACTATAGTATATATGAAATTGTGTGAGAAAGATTATGAGTACCCTTGTGTGTTGTTTGGTGGACTTAATTGAAAACAATAACCTATTGAGTGTTTATTTATTTACTGCATTTCTTACATGTTTTATTGCATTATTTGTTCATGTGCATGTGTTCATGTGTTGCATACTAAGCTTCGATTTACTCCTTATTTATTTATTTTTCAAATATAGGAACTATAGTTGAATTGATCAATTATAATAATTTTTAGAGACCTTTATTACTTCCAATTGGATAGGAAGAGCGGCAACAATGAATGCTACTTAGAGATTAGTGTACGAGTATGGATATTTAGAATTTTAGTCTTTTAGTTACCGATTGTTATTAAAGAATTAATTATTTAATTCATATGTTATTCTAGTTTAATTTGAAGAACTAATTTTTATAAGATTATTTGGAGACTTTATAAGATTTTGGAGATTTCAAAAAATTGTTTATGCCTAAATGTTGGTAGATTTTAGGAACGTATGGCGGGTTGCGATGTCCTCAGTTTAGGGAGTTTTACAAATTGCAAAACGAATAATCAATTTCATGACTCGGACAAATGAGAGGATTGAAGGTTAAAGGGGTAAAATCAAGTTTAATTAAGGTTCAACCAAGGTTGGATTGTACCGGTTTTATAGCCAAGTTATGTTGAATCGGGTTAAATTATAAAGATTAACTTAAGTTTAACAATACTACATGTGTTAAACTTGTTGTTAAACTTAACCCATGCTAATGTCTAAGTTTTTTTTTATTTTTTATTTTTATTTTTGGTAAATCACTGATCTCTAAGTTGGGCTATTGTATGTGAGACTTTAAATTGGATAAATTGCTATTTTCTATAAGGGCATGTATAATGCTCATCCCTTAGACTTGAGAAGGAACTTTGTCGAGTTCCTTGCATGTCAAATGCCATCCCTTTACATTAGGACGTGCATTTGATAAGGCACATCTTAATAGCTAATATATATATATATATATTTTAAAAAGTTGATAAAAAATGTTGGTTTATTTCCAATGGATCCATATTGTAACATTAAGTTGCAAATATTTGACAAACTATAACAACTAAAATGCATCATCGAAATTTGTTGAAATTATCCATTGTATTTACTACGGTTATTTCGATGAAAATATCTATTTCCTTTTTTACTATAAATAAGGTAAGTTGTGAATATTTTTTCATATGAAGTCACTTCAATATACATCATTGTAAAACTCTTCTTAGTTGAAAATTGAGAAAACTTATGGATCTCGATAATTCTCAAAATTTATCACCCTTTGGGCAATAAAAAAGTGCATAAAATTTTCAAATGCTTTTGATGACATAAAGTGGCTCTTATTTTTCATTCCACACATATTTTTAAGATCTTCCAAATTTTTTATTTCCCCAAAATGTTTTAATTGGGAACTAAACCCCACCAAAATTTTAATATGGCATTTAATTTCAATAATTATTAGAGAAATATGATGTCTTCATATTTCCAATATCCTCCTAACTTTATGTCGAAAGCATTCGATAATATATTCCAATTGGCACAACTCCTTCTCAAACTACATCTAATCAATCTCTACGAGTACCAAGTAGTGTAAGTTCACAATACTCACAACATTCTACAAAAAAAAAAAAATTAGGGGATGAGGTTGAAAGTGATAATGAAGGAGATCAAGATCATAGAAAAAAGTGGTAGAAGATTGATGACAAACTTCTCATTCATGCATGGTTAAAGGTTAGCAAAAGACCCAATTGTTGGAAATAACTAGCCTTTACAAACTTTCTAGTAATGAATTCATGAAAATTTTGAGGAAGGACAAGCATATAAAAAGTAGAAGAATTCACAAAGTGGACTTAGAAACAATGCACATTTCAGTGGAATAAAATATCAAAGGATGTCATGAAATTGGAGCTTACTATGACAAAATAAAATGAATAGCACAAATTGGTAAGAGTGACCAAGATTATATAGATGATGTTAATGATCTATCCTAACATATTGAGAAAAAACAATGTATGGTTGAGCATTGTTGGTTGATATTTCATAATGAACAAAAAAAGACTGTCTAGTTGGAAATGCCGAAAAAGCAAATTAAGCAGATAAGGTTGAGTAAAGATGGAGTATATACTATTTCGTCTTCAAATGATGATACATCAGTAAACGATGAGGGTAATGAATGAGTCATTTGCTCCCTTAGTAAAGTAGTGACCAAAAGCACGGGAAACTAGAAAATAGAGGGGCGATGAAAGTATTAACTTAAAAGTTAGAAGAATTAGGCTTCGCAAGTCAACATTGAATTGAGGCCTCATAAAAATTTAGTGAAATTTGGGAACAGAAGGAGCTTTAGAAGCAACTCTAATAGGAGAAATACATAATTGATATAAGGCAAGTGCACTTATCAGTTTTAATATAGCGGATGTGAGTCCGAGTCGATCTCTCAGAGACTTCGAGTACTAATATTAACCTTACCTCTATTATTTAATTGGAAAATTATGAAAGTTTGAATTAATTAAAAATACTAAAATTAACAAACTAACTTAATTATAAGACTTGATTAAGCAATTGAAAAAATGATAAAATTAAGAACGACTTCAAGAAAGTAATAACGTATTTAGGAATTATTTCCCCTAGCGTTTAACATGTGATCGCTTAAAATATATTCAATTTGGTTTCTATTTTTCTTGACCGGAGGGATTTACAACTAAAGTTAATACTTTTCTCAAGCATATTAACCCTATTTCTAAATTATTCACCGGAATTTCTTCACTTAGTAATATAATTTAGAATTGCATTAATGTATAATGAATTCCCACACAAATAATTAACATTCCGGAAGAAACATGTATCTTATCTCTAAGTATACATATAATTCTCTTCAATTATGTAAAGATCTAATTATACATGTAATTTTTCAATCAACATGCATAATATCATATATTGATATTCTAGAAATATCATATATTGATATTCTAGAAATATCAATTAACAATTAAACGACATAATTGAATCAAGCAAAGATAGAAACTTTATTGAGAATTTTAAATCAACCTAAGAGTCACATGAAACTTTAGGTTCCATAATCCTAAATACACGAATTCTAAGCTATCATAATGAAACTAAAAACGAATTCCATCAATAACATAAAATAAAACATGAAAAATTCCTTTGATTGATGAAAAATCTTTCCGATCTTGAAGTCGGTGTTGTTCTCGCCTTCTCCTTCTCCTTAAGTCCCTTCTCTTCTCCAATGTCTCTTATCTCTTGTAAAAACCTAATCTGTCCTTTTATAGTGTATTAAAAGGTTTTCGTTTTTTTTACCAAACACGACCTAGGGCATGACCGTGTCCCTAGGTCGTGTAACTTTCTGCCCCTAGCCAATTTCCCTGCTTGGACACAGCCTGGGACATGGTCATGTCCTAAACTATGTAACTTTAAAACTTTATAACTTCTTTGTTTGAACTCCGATTTGAGTGAAATTTGATTCCTTTTCTTCGTTTTCAATCCTAGAATGCGTTCAAACCTAGAAATCAAATTTTACTCAATTAAGTATCAATTTCTTTAAAGAAAACAAAAAATGTGAGGAAAATACTATAAAATCACCATATGAAATATGTTTAAAATCAGAGTTATCAATAATTTTTGTTGATGCATCATTAATGGATGATGCATAAAGGCAATGGGTTGAGGAGAAGTGTAAACAGATACTATAAGGAAGTAGTAGCTAGTGGTTTTATTTCCAATTAGTGGTTGTTCTAGTTTCTATTATGAAATTAGTCATTGTAATAGTACATAACAGTTGATCATGTCAATTAGCCATTGTAAAAGTTGTTTGTGTCATAAGCCACTATCAAGGTTGATTATATCAGTGAGTTGTCGTACAAGTCGATTATGAAAATAGCATGTAGTAGTTCGAAGCTAATAGTATTATTTGCAATAAATAGTCATTGTGAAACATATATCGTTCAAATCAATTTAAAAAATTAAGCCATTGCAAAATATGTGTCATTCAAATCAATTAAAAAAAGTAACTGTTGTAAAAATATGCATCAATTAATCAATTCGAAAAAAGTAGTTATCGTAAAGGGGGAAAAAGTAAAGAAAAAGCACATATGGCGAGAAAAGTAGCCGTTGATGTTATATATTTATATATATTATATATATAGGTATAAAAGCACATACTTCACCATACACCATTTATTTCTCACTTCAATTTAAAAGTACTATTTTCTTCATTCTCTCATATAATCATGTCAATTAGTAACTTTGATTCTAAGATGAAAAGAATGGCTAATGATGTAATCGAAGAATTATTTTTCTTAGAGTGCAAGTATGTAGGACCAATTGCTTCCTTACATCAAATGCTTGCATAGATATGTAGGAGTTCTTCTATAAGAGGGAAAAAAAGAATGTACATAGATAGTAGTTAAGTTGAAGGATACGATTGCTTATATAATGACTACTTCTTAGATTACCTAGTATACACCTATGAGCGATTTCAATGAAGATTCCACATGAGAAAAGCTCTATTCCTTTACATTGTAAAAGTACTCCAAGATTCCTTTATATATTTCAAACAAAAGAGGGATGCTATTGGTAAACTTAACACTTCACCACTACAGAACTGTTTCATAACTATCTGGAATTAGCATATGGAGTGGCAAGCGAGTCTTTAGATGACTACATGCGTATGGCTGAATTCATAATAATAAAATGTGGAAAGGAATTCGTTCAAGGTATTATTACTTGTTTTTGTGATAAGTACTTATGTACGCTTACTCTTACTAATATTGAACACTTGCTCAGTATTGTGGAGTAATGAGGATTTCCAGGTATGTTGCATAGCATTGACTGTGTGCATTGGGAGTGGAAGAATTGTCCAATTGCATGGTAAGGAATGTATACTTGAGATGATCATGATTCTTCAACAATCATGTTTGAAGCAGTTGCTTTATATAATAGTTGGTTATGACATACATTTTTTTGGCATCCATTGTGTTAAAGCGTTTACCCTTAAATGATGAAACTTTAGATGGACGAGCTCTATCATCTTCTTATACCATTAATGGAAGAAACTATGATACAAAATATTATTTTGCGAATGGTATATATCTAAAATGGTCAACGTTTGTGACGCTGATTTCATACTCATATGGTCAAAAGAAGCAACTATTTGTTAGGTATAAAGAAGGATGAAGAAATGATGTTAACGGGCCTTTGGAGTGCTATAGTCTCATTTCCATATAGTTTGTGGGCTTTTAAGTTTTTAGGATCAAGAGGATATAGGGAAAATCATAAGAGCATGCATAATTCTGGATAATATGATTGTTGAAGATTGAAAAGATAATTATAACTTTAATTTCAAAATCCTATGTTATGAATCGGAAGATACTAGTGATTTGTCACCTCATATATCTCATAATTATATTGTAGATTATGCAATGTATATGCAAAACAATATTTGACTTCATGATAGGGTAAAGCATTATCAACTTCATAACAACTTGATTGAGCACATATGACAATGTTTCGGAGCTACTAATTAATGTGAAATAGCTGATAACTTAAAATTGTATATTACTTTTTCCTAACTTCTATTTATGTTTATGTATATTGGTGTTAAGTTTATTCATATCTAATATCTATGTATGTTCACTTGTACCAGAGTTAAATTAATTCATTTCCAATATTTCAAATATATCATTCAATCAAGTAGATTTCAATTTAATTTATGGTTTTTAATGTCATAATTTAGTATATATTAATAACGTACAAATAAAATATTAATTATTGTAAAAATATAATATTAACTAATAATATTATTAATATAATAATATTTATAATATTGTATAAAATTACATTTATTGATATTGAAATTGTATTTACAAAATATTAAAAATAGTGTTTTAAAAGTTGTTATATATGGTCCACAAATATATAGAAAAGTATTAAGGATTTATATAAAGGAATTTAAAGATAAAGTGTAGAGTTCTTAAAGAAGCTGATATGTCATTATAAAATCCAAGTTCTTATGGGATAAAGATGCTCTAAGTAATGTATTATAAAAAATAATTACATGTCCATATTATAAGTATTTTGGTCTTATTACATAGACTTTTGATACATAATATCACTTTTTTTTTATAATTAATGTTATGAAAATTAATATAGATTATTGAATAATTTATTATGTAGTAACGTATATTTAAAATGATATTATTTTTTAGCACTCCTAATGAAATAATCATACAAAATTATTATAAAAAGAAATAGTACAATACTTTTATTTCTACCAATTTGTGCTTTTTGCTTTACTTTTAATTTCCTATTTGATAATTTTTTTGATATATTTTTGTTGAAAACAAAACTTACAACAGTTATACACATAAAAGAATTAATTCTTTTAACTTATTAAGAAGTGTACCAATTACTCTAAATCATTTTTTTTTTTAAAAAAAATTCCATCCTATTAACTTAAGGAGTTGTTGGTTAGGATCCTATCCTTCATTAGTGTATTGTTGCTCTTTCTTTCTTTGCCCGTAGGCTTTACTACTAATTGGGGATTTTAACGTAAATTCACTATGATCATTCTTTCTCTGTATCTTTCTCTTTTACTCATTGGTACGACTACTTAGTAAAATAAAAATCACCTGTTTTAAGCAGAAGTGGACGTGCTTAAGATGATGTAAAGCACCACGTTAAATGCTTCAAGGGTTTTCAGGATTTTAACGAAGAGAACTCACGGGGGACCATATTACATTTTCTAGTTTCATATTAAAAAAAAGCAAGCATAGAAAAACTAGTCATGTTTGGGGTCGGGTATTGATTGAACTCAACAAAAACCTTTTAGCAACAAGCCAATCTACGAAGCTTCGATTGTATGACCACTCGTCAAGAAAAGTTTAAAAATTACAGGCTTTTCAGCGGACGGCGGTAATTATTACGTAGTTAGGTGGTCCAATCATCGTGATGTGGGTTTTAGGGCAAAAGTTCAATACCCAATTCACTGCAATTATTTCCCCCCCTGCGGCTCCCGTGAGTAACAGGGTTCAGAAAAAAAAACAAAAGAAAGAAGTCAGAGACATTCTCTCTTCTTCACTTCATTAGTTGATTTTTTTTTTTTTTTTTTTTGTAATTTTTTAATTTCACAATAAAAAAATAACCTTATTACAATAAAAGTGCCCAAACCATACCTATTAACAAGCTGAAAAATATAAACTTTTTATCTTTTTTTTTTTTAAGCCGATTGCATACTTTATGGAGCAATATATATATAAAATTTTCTAAAAATTTCATTTCTACAATTAAAAAGTTAACATATTTCTGCTATAATATTTTTTGAGAACCCAGATGCAGGATAAGATTCTCCGGCAGGAATTTCTAGGAATTGGTGCTCACGGGTTAAGTAAAATGTACAAATTGTTCATTTCTGAAAATTTATTTTGCAATTATTATGCTCCATGTTGAATTTGCAAGAAGCTCGTTGTCACTTATTTTTATATATAATTGCGTTTACAGTTTTAATATAAACTCTGAATTCTATTTTGAATAGAAGTAGTTCATTTTTGGCCAAATGAATAGAAGTAGGTTACGAAGGGCAAACAATGTTTAATAAAATTTGGAGGAAAAATAAAGTACATGGTGTCTCTGTTCCATAATTTTGTCCGTCCTGCAATTCAAGTAATATTTTATGAATGATATTGACTAATCAGCAATCTCTCTTACTGTTCAGTCTACGACGGATTTTGATTGGCAATACGTATACGGGTCATGCATGCGTTCAATCGAGCTGGATGATAAATCATGCTAACTTCGGAGTCGGATAGCCAATGGAGCTAGAGGTTGCAAATCTTGCAAGTGTATTACATGTAGTATTGTTAGGCTTGGATGACTTGTTCGGTCTAATCCGATTTGATCTGACTCTTCTATAAATTTAATTGGAGTCATCTCTTTAATTCTCAATGATAGTAATTTTAGTTTAGTTTAATTAATTTGATCTGTTTAATTCGATCCGTATAAGAATCTATCAGGTCTTTATGAGTTTAAATATATATATATATTTTTATATTTCATAGAAAATACACCAATTTATTAAAAAAATAAATATAAATAAAAAAATTATAAAAAGTTCTTAGCTTTTAATTTCCAATAATGAAAGTAATTTTTATTATTTTACAAAATAAATATAAATCATATTATAATATTTTTATTGATTAAGACTCAATTCGAGTTTGACTTGGATTAACCCTCTTAACCTTAATCTCTTCTCATTTCTTGGTCAACTTTCTGGGTCAACTTTATGGTTCATGTTCATAATATTAGTCATGTCTTTGTTCCAAATGTTGTACTAAATGAAAAAAGAAAAAAAAAAAACTATGCATTGAACTTTGATATTTTGAATATTTAAAATATATTTTATAACTAATGTGCTCGAATATGTGTTCTTTTTTCCCTTTTCCCCCCTTTGCTTTATAATGAAGGGTTCACAAAGTCATGAATATGTATAACTCATAGGTTAGCTACAAAATAATAATGCGTCATATCTTAGTCTAACTGTGCATACTTTTGGCCCTTGTTAAAATTTAGGGAAAAGATTGTCGAGTGCATTTTCTGGATCGAGTTACATAGATAGGCATGGTGATGGTATTATGTGTGACCCAAATTTGTGATAGATTTAATTTGAAACATATTGAGTTTATTCAACCCATTGAGAGCTTCATTTCGGCATTTTAAGCCATGTATAATCAACCAAGCACATAAGAAGCTAGAAAAGCAATAGATCGAAGATTGACCGAAGGAACAATAGCCTCACTTTTGCAAGAGGCAGCCAACCGCCACGGAAGGTACTTGACCGAGCCATCACGGTTGATCGGACCCCTTTTGGGTTAATTGTGGTTTATAAATTCGAGCTCCTAAGCTTCTAATTTTAACTCATTTGTTCCTCCTTTGCAAATACGTGTATCTTAATTTTGCGAGAGTGTGAAATCCTTTACCCACTTCTTCCATACGAGTGGATTTATTTCAATCTTGCTTATGTTTTTTCACCTTACGTTGTGATTCTGCCTGTAAATTTCTGTGTTTCTAATTTTCTCTTTCTTTCTTTATTATTGCTATTGTTTGTGCTTGTTTGGTCATTACTTCTGCTTATCGAGTTACGCAAAAATAAATCGGTATCAAGGCCAAAGGTTAGTAATTTTTTATTAATTACTTTTAAGTTAAATCGTCTAATATGGTTGCATGCTTGTGATTTGTCTTTATTCATAAGAGTTTTGGTTTTTGTTCTGTGATTGTAATGGCATCAACTAGGGATGGACAGTGAACAGTCGCTTTGAGGAGTCGAATTTACTTCCATGTCAATGTAAAGTTATTCATTAGCAAAATACCCACCTACTGCATGCTGATAATGAAGGAACATTTTAATATATAAAAGGACTTCATTTAAGAGATTATTCGCTATATAATATAAACAGTAAAACTTTTAAGGAAAATGATAAAGAGAAACTGAAATACTTATAACTAGAATTTGTATTATAGCGATATTGACTAATAAATAGCATGTTTAGAGAATTTTGTTTAGTAGACTAATACTTCGTACTGAAAATTGCGATTGACAACTGTTTGTGTGTATTGCCCAAACAATTATATTAATAAAGTTGTCAAAAAATTCGGATAAAGTGTCCAAATCGATTTTAGCTTCGGTGCAATACAATCATGAAAATTATAAGAAAAAAAGAAGAAGAAACAAATAGAAATAGAAATATGCTATTGTGAATTGCGTCATATTAGGAAAAACATTAACTAAAAGGAAAAGAGAAAAAGAATAGAGAAGGAAAGTGGAAAGTAGTTTGTGAGAGTTGGATGTAAAAGAAAAAAAATGAGTTTAACGGGAATTAATCCTTTGCCCACAAAGATTAAAGCGCAAGTCCGGACTACTTAGCCGTATCTTAAATTATGTCATTTATCACTTTTGAAAATATAAACACAACACATAGTTTTTCTCATTTTCTAAATAAATGTAATAATTTATATATATATATATATTTATTGGAGTTTGGATTGAGGGGTAGGCCCTTCCAACCTCCTAAACCTATCGTTAGCATCAACTAAATTTGATATCGACAAATTTGGCGAGAAGATGAACTTAATCAATTACAAGTACAAATAATAGAGATTTTGTTCTAAATAATTTAGATGAGTCGTTAGCGTGTATATAGTTAGAGTTGTATGACTAATCTAGTAGCAAATCAGCCATTGTTGAGATAACTATGGTGTACCCTTAGGATATTAGATGGAGCATTGGTTTAAGATAATATTATTAAGTATATTTCAAGGAGTTGATGATATGATATGTGTAGGATATCTTTAATGACATTTCATGATGTAAAAGGTAATTGATTAGGTAAAGATGAGTTAGTCAATGAATTAGGTTGTAGCAATAAATTAGATGAATTTGCAAGTTTGATTGTGAGGAGAAGAGATCAAAATCGAAAATCAAGTGCTAGTAGAAACATATTAAGGTTGAAGTTTAGATGTAAAGACAGTCTTTGTAATTATTATAAGAAAAAGAGGTCACATTAAAGTCAACTGTTAAAAGCTATAAAACAAAAATAAAGATAATAAGAAAAGTTACAAGAATAAAGCACCATAGACAATGGATGTAGATTTCGTAGAAGAAAAGGATGGTGATGGTTTCCAACAACAAATTTACGGTGTTAATACCATATGGATCTTAATGGGACTCATTGACTACATATAAGGCCATTAATAATGAAGTTGTTCCAATCTAGAAGAATAGTTCTATTAAAATAATAGATACTTATTTGGATGTGCCTTGTAAGAGGTCTTACCTATGTGTAAGTAGGTTATCTAGAGAATAGCTACTGAAGAAAGGAGAAAATAGGTTTGGATGGAGAAACACAAAAGAAAGAAAAAGCTTAAGCCTTGTGAGTTACTTGCGGATGTGACTCACTATTTAAGCACTTACAAAATTGTACCTCCTCAGATGTGACTCACCAATTTGAGATAAAGAGTTACTTGTTGGCACAACCTTGCTCAAGGGTTGCTATGAGCTAAAAAGAGATAAAATTCTTAATTAGAGAAACTTTGGAAATTTCATTAGCAGTATTAAAGTTTTTTTATTACAACTGCTATAAAAGAATATTAATGGCTAACAATCTCTAGGGTTACAATCACATAAATTTACTAAAAAGGGCAAAAGATTGTACACTAATAGTTGATAAAAGAAGATGGATAATTAGGTAATTCTTCTAGAAAGAGAAGATTTTGTTGTCAGGTGTATGCCGGTGGTAACTAGGATACATATCATTGTGGGAGAGGTTAGATTGTTTGCCAAAGACTGTTTTTAACATTTTAGCATAAGATTGACATCAGTGGTATCCTTTAGTAGCTTAGGGATGAAGGACGTGTAATGGAAAATTATCTTTAGGATAAGTTGACAGAACACCTGGTTCTAGACTTTTGGATAGAATCTGGTTTGATCAAAGTGACACAACAGATAGCTCAGAAGTTAGGGAGGCCATACAGATCAACGTCTCTCTTTTGGTCAGTGTTTATGTGATATCCCAAAAAATTAGCAAATTAGGACATGAATAGCTAAATATTAAGGCAAGGCCTTGTTCTTGTACAATTAGGGTCAGTAGTTAGTTTAAGGTTTTAAGGAAAGTAACTCGATTAGGCTAGGGACTTACGAGAAATATGATAACACTATTAAGGAATTCTCGTAGGCTTAGAAGTAAAAAATATAATAAAATATTAAGAATATAATCAAAGTAGTTAAGATTTACTTTATATGAGCCCCTAAAGTCGTATTTAGAGTAATTGTACTTAGATTTAAAGCTTTCAGAAAAACTTCTTCGATTAACTCTAAACTTTACAACTAGTTTGGAAAAATTAGTTGAAGCGACTTTGTAGAATTAGATTTTAAAAATAATGTCCTAAAAATATGATTATAGCCTTAGAAGTGTAGTTAACTAATATAACGTAAAACTCATTGAAATCCTTAAAATTAAGCTTAAAATACAACTTAGCCCTAGAGATAAGTTAATTAAGTTATAAAAGGAAATAATATAGCATAATAGATTATATGAATATATATGTATTTTTATGAATATACCTAGTATATATAATAAATATATCCTTAAATTAAACCGAAAGTCTAAACATATATAATATGTAATGCCACATAACTCCGACCTGCTAGCATTCGAGTAGTTTATATCTTTTATAGAAAAATATATTTATAAGTTAGATCAATAGGTGTAAAATAGATTGTACTAATATTACTAGTAACCATAAGAATATTCAAAAGTAATTGAATTAGTATAAACCTAGTTGGTCGGATATTCTCTTTTCATTACATTGATTGGTAACATTTATAGATGTGAGAATGTCTAAATTACATCAAGACAGATATATAATCATATAAATTAATGCGAAATTAATTAAAAAATTTAATACTTAAGAGACACTTTAGAAATTATGATTTATGATAATCTTTGTAGAATTAAGTTGAATTCTTATAAGTAGGAGAAAATTTAAATGAAGTAACTGTACAGTTTTAATATTTCAATTTAAGATAATTTATATGGAATTTTTTTAGAAATATTAAGTTTATTGGATCTAATCATTATAATGTAGAGTTTCGTAATTTTAGAAATAACTTAGGATGAATCTTTTAGAACTAATTATGTGATCTTAATAATTAATATTGGTCGGTAAAATTTCATATAAAATATATATAAATAAGTCCCAAATAATTAATATAACTTAACTATATATTATATGTTACTAGTATTTTTAGTAATAATTATGTTAAAACTTACTAGAAATAATGATACATGGGAAAAAAAAATTCGACTATGAATTATTCTTTATTAATAATTTTGGCAATGAAAGGAAGAATTTTTTTTACTATTTTAGGAATTAGAATATGTATTGAATAAAATATAATAAATTTATTAAAATATCTAAAAAATATATAATTATATATCTCAACTGCCTTATAAAGGCAATGAAATTTGTGGATTTATATGTAGCTTTATGCTACTTACCAACCAGAATCAAGAAGACGAGGCAAGAGAAAAATAGGAGAGGTGAAGAGAGAAAGAGAGGAGAGGGGAAGAGAGAGAGAAAGAAATGTCGAGAGAGATTGAGAGTTAAAAGAAGAAGAAGAAAATGAGAAAAACGAAAAGAAGAAGAAGAAAAAAATGAACTAGAAAACTTAATTTTTTGGTATCTAATACTTTTAGGTAATTTCGTTTCTATAATTATAAGTATTAGCTTTTAATTGATATTTAATAATTATAGAAAAGAGATATATGTTATTTTACTATTTTTTTAAATGGAGTATTTTATTTGTACAATTTCATTCTTTCGAAACTATAAACTTATAATATTGACAGTTGTAAGATTGTATATCATTAGTATCGATTCTTAAAATGAGTGGATTTTTAGTAATAATCTTTTACTAGAACTATTAAAATTGAACTTTATATTCTTATTAATTTAACATTATTACTTTTGTCAATTTGAGTATATATGATCTATTATATTTTGTTACAAAATTATATGAAAACATATTTTTCATTACATAATACAATATCAATAGGATGTTGGTTGCTATACAGCTTTATCTATATATTAGAATTAAAAATACCCTTTAGAGATAATCTTTTAAACGGAACACGCAACACTTATAATGGAGTTTATATAAACTCTATGATATTAACCTTATTAAAATTGAATTACTTGAGGTAATAAAGTAGATGTTTTCAGTAATATTATGGAAAATATCATTCTATGATGATCTTTTTGTAATTAAAACGTACTATAAATAATAGTAAGTACGTTTCGATATAATCGAAATGATATAATATAAGTAGCACTAACTGCATATGTTATTTGTTATTAAATAAATTGCTATAACCTATATGATAAAATAAAATACTTAATATATATATGTGTATGTATATAAATATATATATATATATAATTGTAATACCTCAAGATTTTGAGTCAGTTCAATAACTCTAAAATCCTAATTCCTAAATTTAGGATGCTGGGCTATATTATTCATTTTATTTCAAATTTTACGGTAAAGTTAGAAAAGTTAGATGAGCTAATTTAAACAAAGTCATTTTCTCAAAATAAGTTGTATAAAATATTAATTTAAGAAAATGTCAATTTATTGCTAAAGTTGATAAATATAAAAAAAATGTAAAATTTGAGCATTTAGATATAACAAAATATTAGAGATAAGTTAATTAACTTTCAAAAAATAATAAATAAAGTTGAATTATACATAATATACATGTAATATACATTATATGCATTAAATATATACATATAATAATAATAAATTATTAAAATTAGGTAAAATTATGAAAAATTAATAAAAAATTGGATAGATGAGTCATCAAATGATGTGTTAAGCTGGTATCAATTGGAAATGATGAGTCAACACTTCGTTAATAAGGGAATTACACATGACACCTAAGAAATCGTGAAATTAACATGTGTAATTTCGCTGTTTATATGCAAAAAAAATCCTAAAACCTATAAATAGAGCTCCAAACATCATTTACAATATTTTATGAATTTGAAAACACAAGAACATAATTTTAGAAAGTTTGAAAAAAATTAAAAAAAAATAAAACAAGAAATAGGGTCGGAATGGATTTAGGATGGTTCATGTACCAAACCACAACTTGACTTAATAGGGCTTGGAGGTTCAATAGAGGGTAATCGAAGAAGGCTTTCTAATAAGGTGTAGTGGCTAGGTGACGGTTGGTTCAAGTGAACCAATTTTTAACCTGTAACTTATTTAATTTGCTAAAAATATCAAATGTTGTCAATTAATTATGAAATTTGGTTTTCTAGGATTATTTTAGGTTAAATTAATGTAGTAATTTTATTTTAATTAAATAATTAGTGGAAATATGGGTTCCTTAAGAAAATGCCCTATTTGGGCGAAAATTAAATTAATTTTTATAAATATTAGATAATGTTGTTTCAAGCTCAATTTTTGTATATAATATACCTAATATATATATATATATATTCAATTGTGGTAATAATAATTTTCAAAATTAAGCATTTTTACTATTTTTTATAATTATTTTGAATAAAACTATCAATTTTATCGAATTGTTGAAATAATTAGTTTTAATGAAATTAATGAATGAGCCTTACATATTTAGACTTCTGGATGTTTATAATGATATTTGGAATATTTAATTTTTATCTCACACATAAATTTATTTATTTTCCCTATTTTCCGTTATTTTGAGCTAAAATCGCTATTTTCGTAAAAATATATAATAGCTAGTTTAACCTAATTGATGATCAATAATTACCTCACATATTTTTTATGGGTTTTTTTTTATGAAATTAATTGGGCTCGTATACTATTTATTACATATTTTCTTAATATAAACTTATATATTGGCTTAATATGTAATATAGTAATTAGTATTAGTAAATTACTTATCAAATCCAAGTAAAATGAACACATTGGGGTATATTAAGGATTATTGGATAAGTTTGGAAAGTGTGATTTATAGGGTTTTTAGTTCAGTAATAAAGTTTATTCGGGTTAATTATAGAGTTAGGATAGCGTATGATCAAGTCGTAATGAGAAAATGGTATTTTTGGACTTTTGATAATATTGATAGATTTGATTCTTAAGATATCTTAATAGTACTTGAAATAACAATCATGACTTCATAAAGTTTACTGAAATCGAATTGGAAATGAGCAAGATACGGCTAAACAAACTTTAAAAATGCGGAAATGAAAACTTATAATAGTTTGGTTTCGACCTATACTTGACGTGGAAGTTATGCTTATATTTTCATAGGTGTGATAAGTAAAGAAGGACCACCCGGCAGAGTTTACGATATTGCGCTGTTACTAAGTCTAGGTAAGTGGATCTAACCCATGCTTGGATTAGATATATTGCTAGTCATAACACTACATGTTGTTTGATACTTTGTTGATTGAATATAAATATAACTTGGGTGAACTGATATGCTACTATGGTGAATGTTGATGTGGTGATTTTGAATGACAATAACTGTAAGTCCCATAACCAGTCACTTAGGGTTTCGATCGGCTGAAAGATCCGATCGGGCTTAAATTATAAGTAAATCTAGAAATATTATTAAAATGATCCTGTAAGTTTGAATTTAAGAAAATAAGTAATAAAATAAAAGAATATAAAAATTCCAAATTTTAAATATATAACTCGTTATTTATCAAAAATGTGTAAAATACATTTCGATAATTAATGAATTACTAGAGATAAATTATCTGTATACTAAAAATTATAAAGTAACCTAAATAATATTTAGGAATATTTATTTGTACTATATATAAATTTACATGTATGTAGAA
Organism: Lumnitzera racemosa; assembly: GCA_024138005.1. NCBI lineage: Eukaryota > Viridiplantae > Streptophyta > Magnoliopsida > Myrtales > Combretaceae > Lumnitzera > Lumnitzera racemosa. Next base: position 36,954,282 of record JAMXBC010000012.1, on the reverse strand, counting down.
ATAGGCGTAATTACTTAAAATACGCATAATGTGTTAAAATAATGCTAAATAATTAAAGAAAATTCATAATTAATTAAGTACAAATAAAAAAAATCAGAAAAAATAAGAAATGATCCAGAATTAAGTTGTGGCAGTTGGGAAAAATAAGAAAAAATTTAGCCAATTAAATTAGAGCAACACAAAAGCCAAAAATTAAGGGATTTGGGCAATGTCTTGTCTAATTTAATGCACATTAATTACCACAAAGCTCTATAAATAGGAAAAAAAATCACAGAGCTCATTTGGATAGTTAGAAATAAGAGAAAAATTAGGAGCATCGAAATTGGAAGAAAAAATTTGGGCAAGAAAAAAAGAAGAAGAGAAAACTGTGTAGTTGGGGCTTGGAAGGAGAACCTAGACCCGATGAGCAACTAAGAGTGGACGAACACCACCACCATATTGTGGTAGTAGTGCCTAAGTGGGCCGACACACCCATGGCCACTGAAGGTGGCCGGAGCCACCCAAATCGGTGAGTTTGATTTCTAGCCCGATTTTGTGTAATTTTGTAAAAATAGTAAATATTCTTAGAAAATTATGAAACTTGTTAATATAGAATATTTTTGCATGTAGTTTTTAGAAAAAATATTATTTTGATGAAAATATGTTCCGTGATAAATGGTCCTTAAAAAATCATGCATAACCGAACATGTTTCGGTTTAGAAATAAATGACCTTAAGAGTGTAGTTTTGAGCCCCAAATTTTTTTATAGACTACTTAGATGATATATAACAATTCTACGAAGCCATTTTTTAAAAATTAATTTTCTAAATTTTTAGATAATTTTTATGCCATAAAATGAGGATAAAATGGGTAATTTAGGGTTAATTAAGTAATTAAATGATTAATTACTGATTTAGTGAATAATTATATGTTTTAGGATGTTAAAATCTGATGAAGTATGATACTTGTAGTATTTAAGGTGTTAGATGTAATTATTAGGTTAATTATGTAGTAAATAAATAATAGGGAAAAATAATAAATTTTAAGTTAATTTTGTAAATTAGGGTAATTAGGATAATTGATGTTGGGAGATGGTAATTAGAGTGATAAAAATATTAGATATGTATTATGTGCATAATACGTAATAGTACATAATACATAATTATTAGAAATATAATAAATAGAAGATATTAGAATAAAAATTTATATGATGATAATAATGAAAATATACAATAAATCTGATAGGAAACTTGAATTTATGTAATTATATGAAAAATGTAACAATTTCTCACATCAAGAGTAAATTCGGTATACTATTAAGGATTTAAGTGTACTGGATATAATAAAATACTGATTAGGGGTAGTTATGGTATTTAGGATATCTGGAAATAAGGTGATTAATTTCATATTATGAGTTAAAATGAATTTTTAAGGTTCGAATATAAAACAGTACTTAGAATTCGAACTAGAACCTAATTTAGAAATCGATGCGGAAACCGAACCTGAACTTAGCCCTAAACCTAGAATAATTGTAAAAGATTTGAAAACCTAGATAACTGGATATATTAAACCCTAAAAAAAACATAACAATAAGCGTTATAGGATAAAACCAACTTATAATAGTTATATGAAAAACTAAAACCACGTTTGTGTTATAGGGATGATTGGCGATGGCTTGAGCGAGTTGGACCTCGAGTAAGTAAGCAAGGAGTCTAGATAAGTTAGCATTAATACGTTGCTATATTTTGGAGGCTTGAGATTATACTTGGTTGTGTTTGTTAGATAGTTGGTTATCTACATGTGCTTGATTATAAGTGATGCTATGATTCTGTTTGTTGTTTTGGCTTGTATTGTATGATTTGTATGAAATGATTGATCACCCTAAACCAGACCTAATCAAATATACGACTTGTAATCATAATTGGACCTGCATGGCAACCCATTAGGGGAAACCTAGGATTTTTTAGCTAAATATTGACCCTTTCGAAAGGGATAGCGCAAGATTGCATAATGGTCCCTTCTTCATCCTTACTCGAACTAAGTGAAAGGAGAGGAGGTCGTGGCGAGGGTAAAGTTAATGGTTCGAAGGTAGTCGCGGGAGGAGTGGTGTCTCCATTGCACAAGCTTGGGTTTAGTTGTGAGCTGTTGCACTAACGGCAACTTGTCAACTCGGATTAGAGCGGGCGCAATTTCTCTAATCTCATGACGGGCCAGATAATGTCATACGATTGTATTTGCTTAAACATGCATTGCACCTAATAAGTTGATTAATAACCTTGTTATGTTTATGGTATGGTTTTAAGTCCTCCATCCTAACTTACTGAGCTGTGGTTGCTCATATCCCTATAGATGTCGTGTAGGTGTTGGCTAAGAAGCGGCATACAACTACTCTGAAGCTAACAACTGCTGGATCCTAGGGAGTGAGGAAAAATGTTTGAAGAACAAATATATATTTTTAAGGTCTAAGCTTTTATTTTAGAATTTTTCATTTCTGAATAATGTAATAACTAAGAAATATATTACGGTGAAATATTGTAAACATTAATTGTAATAACTGAATTTCAGTGTATGTATATATTTTCTCACTTTCTTAGGTGAATGATTTATTTAAATTATAAACTGTTTACTTCAAAGAGGGTTAGTCATGGATGCCTTGTATAGATCAGGTCTAGGATAGCGGTTGTAAGGCTAATTTCTATCTTAGAATGGTTTACACGATGGGACTATTACAACTCCGCCGATTTAGGGCATGACAGTTGAATAGTTGCTAAGAGGAGGGATCCCAGGAAAAACTTTGATGTTGATTTGGTGTATAATGAAGTATTGAATAGGATGTTAACTTAGTTTGAAACAGTTAGTAGAATTGAGAGAAGTGAATTAGGCAAAACCTATTCATAAGAGGTATTGTAGAACCTAATTTGTAGGATGAAGTATAGGGTTGTAAGATAAACTTAAGAGACTAAACTAGGAAAGATGATAAGATCAATCTTAAATTGGTAATTCAAGACAACAATATGGTAGACAGGATATGGTATAGGGGCTACAAACTTTTACTAATTAATAGAAGAAATGGTATGTTTATACTCAACAACATTAAACTCTTGTTTTGACCTTAAACAAAGTTTGGAATTTATATCTTCTTATGTACTGTGAATACTATTGATCTAAGATTGTAAAGTTAAATTATATAATAATGGATAGACACCGAACAAGTATGATATATATAGGACTAGGTGATCTTATAAAAATTAAAACTTGACTATATGATATTTATGAATAAAATAAGGATTTCTTGCTAATAAACTAGATTTGTGTAAGTATATTGTGTAATTGTAAAAGTCAAAATGGATGTTGATTAATTATGTAAATTATTATAGATAAAATCTCATGTATGTATTGGGAGCTAATACCTGATCATTGAATTTGAAATGTGAAGTAATACAAAAATATTCACATGAATGTAAAATCATAATTTCGATTGTGATTTACTGTTTCCTGAGCATAGTATGCTGCGTATATTAACTATATTATATATAAGTATTGACTAGCTCCTGTTATGAGTTTTATAGTGTCATTATATTTTATATCATGGAAATGTATAAGTAAAAATTGTATGTTATATTCTAAAGCAAGTAGATATTGTTGATAAAGGTGTATGCATATGGTAATCATTATTTATGAGTTAGCTAGAATTAAACCGTAAGAATGATAGATGCAATATTAGGAAAGAGCCTAAAACCTGAATATGAGATGCTATTCTTATTACCTATACAAGTAGCGAAGCAGGAAAACTTAATTCTTAACTTAATAGCAATTTATAATTTCGCGATAACCAAGTGAATTGCTCCTTCAGAAAACATTGGGGTTAACCCCATAATGCTCTGGTAATGAGTAAAGACATACTAGGAGACTAATGGTGAAGGTAATCTTGAAAATCATAACCCTATCATGTTAATTGAAAAGTAAAATTTTAAAGTAACTTAAAAGTATTCTGTTAAGACTTAGATTATTTGAAATTAACCCCTAGTAGAGTACAAAACGTTTAATATCATAACAAGTACCTAACACAAGAATGTTAGCTAAACACCCTAAAGATATGTTGATGACCTTAATGAGTAGAACGATGGGTAGTTCAAACTAGTTACATCACATACTTCACATCCAACATAAGAAATTAATTTGAAAAGAGGAGTATCAAGGAGAAGTTTTAAGAACTAGTCAACAATCCCTATTATAAGAGGGAGATTGATAGACATAAACCAAAATATAACTAAAATATGAGGAAAGCATACACTTCGTATATGTAATGGAAATGGGTGATAGGGATCAAGGACCGATTACACGCTCCCGAGCTCGAGGGCTCTCTCAGGTGGTTCACCAAGCTGTCCAAGGTGAGTTAAGCGCTGAGGAGCAGTACTTGCCCCAGTTTGATCTACTGAGCTACTTCACTCTCTATGCCATCCAAGGTGTTGTCAAGGTGACTAGCCGATGTGTGGAACTAAACCTTCCATTATGTACTAGTCTAAGCACCAAATTTGAATACAGCAATCTCTACGATGCTGAGGCCAAGTTGATGACTATCAGGAGCTGACCATCCAAGGCCGACTCGAATGTGAGCCGTTCTTGAGCTAACCTTAGTCTAGCCCCAGCCATCAAGGTGTTAAACTTTTGACACCAAACATACTTGAATTGAGGCCTACACCTGCTTGGCTCACTATACTGTTAAAATCACAGAGTAAAATGCGTACGCGTTGTCCTTTCTAACAACCATACTAACCTTTTTGACAACTGACATTCACTACGTACGATTTCGTGTTTTCTCTATAAGGTATTTTCCATTTATTTAGCAAATAGGAAATCATTTTTGTAATTATATGAAACGTAGAACTTATCCTAATAAGGTACTATAAATAGTCATATAATATAACGACCGCAAAGAGGATATACGAAAGAATACATTGAACATTTTACCCCGTCTTGAGCTAAGTATCCTTTTACTTATTCTTGAGCTACTCTTATGTAGCCCATTTGAGCGTGGTCTAGTGGCGAGTGACCTCCGACCATACTTATGCATTATATCAAGTATAACCTGACCTCGTGTGAAGCATTGGTGTGTCATATCCTTCGTCAATGCACGGGAACCCCTACTTACCCTCGGCTATCATTTACTTTTCAAGCCATCTTATGGCTTGGACCTACCCCCTTAGTTAAGCGTGATATTGGGTTTGTGTGTTCATCCATGAGTTCGTATCATCTTGGTATCAGAGCTTGGCTACGTTCGAAGTTGGATTCTGCTACTGTATTCTTTTGATAGTTTGTCATTGCTCTTGTGTGATAGAGGTTTTATTGTTCACATTAGATTTTGGTAACCGAGTAGTGTTTTGTACTCTGCTTTTCCCCTATTTTTGATAAGCAAAATAGAGTGTGGTTAACTATTCGTTTGGTTGTCATTGTGAAGTAACCATCAATGTCAGACTTAAGTGTTTAAGGAACTTTAGGAAACCAAGAAAGTAGCATTCGACATAGCCAAGGGCATGAAGGAAGCTTTACGCCTTAGTTAGTAGATGATTGATTGGATAGGCTTACTAATTTGGTAGCTAGTTTGGTGACTATTATATAAGAAGACAAACAACGAGCTAGAAATAGCCCCATTAGAGAACATGAGCAACAATAGTGAGGCAATAGTCAGTTTGGCCGAGCTAATGCTTCAGCTCGCCCACTCTAAGCTGAAGGAATTGGTAGGGATGCTAGACAAAGACTAGTGCTTGGAGAGATCAAGGAGGAAGCAGAGCAATATTACGAGCCTGAGGAAAGAAATGCACGAGCCCCTAAAGTTGAAGGATTAAGGATGCGTATTCCAAGTTTCCTTGGAAGTGGTGATGCCAAGGACTACCTGGATTGGGTAGATAAGATAAAAAAGTAGTTTGAATACCATGAAGTGCCCGATAATGCAAAAGTTAGACTTGCTATGTTGGAGTTTGCTAGTTATGCCGCTTTGTAGTGGAAGAACTTGCAAGCCACTAGAAGAAGGGAAGGAGAACAAGAGATTAGGAGTTGGGATGATATGAAGAGAGTTACGCAGAGAAGGTTTGTATCGAGCTATTATTTATAGGATGTCTTCAAGAGACTATAATAAATGTGATAAGGAGGATCAAGTGTAGATGCTTACATTAAAGAATTCCAGGTGCTAATGATTTGATGCAAAGTCATAGAGCCTGAAGACTAAACTGTATCTCGATTCATTAGTGAATTGAAATATGAGATTGTGGATATCTTGGAAACCTTGGACGTTAGAACACTTGATGACGTGATCTGAGCTGCCCAAAGGATAGAAAGGCATTAAATAGGAAAATTCCAACCCCCTATTGGCCGACTAAGAAGTAGCTAAACTGTTCCAAGCTGACCAATGCGAACAGAACCGAGTAAGATTGTTGAGACCCAATCCATTCCGACCACTCGAGCCAAGGAAAAGGAACCCCCGAGGATGTTTGAGAAGGGCTAGAGTTTAGGGAGGAAGACAAGTGAGATCAAGTGTTTCAAATGCTAAGGATTTGGACATATGATTACTTAGTGCCTGAACAGGTGAATAATGGTAATCCAAGGCGAGGTGCCGATTGTTGAGGTTGATAGTACTAATGAAGAAGTATAAGAGTTAAAAGACAATGGACAAATTGAGTTGTCTGATGAAGAAGTGATTTACAACGAGGAAGGGAACTTCATGCCGCCTGCTCTAGTGGTGAAGAGGACAATGAGTGTCTTGTACTTAAAGACGAGTAAAGAGAAAATCTCTTCCATATTGGGTACAAGGTAAATGAATCACTATACGTGATGATCATTGAAAGTGGAGCTACACCAATGCAACCTTTGCATTTATGGTCCAGCAGCTAAAATTACTGACTATGCCTTACCTAAAACCTTGCAAGCTTCATTGGCTCAATGATAAGGGAGCCTTACAAGTGAATAAACAGGTATATGTGCTGATTTGTATTGGTAAGTATCGAGATGAAGAGCTTTGCGATGTGTTACTTATGAGTGCGTCTCGCCTTCTACTTGGATGACTATGGATGTTTGATTGAGCAGTTATATATGAAGGTAAGAAGAACACGTGTTCTGTAGAGCATGAAGGGAGAAGGTTGAAATTGAGTCCCAGGACTACCGAGTAGTTAAAAGTCATACAATCCCAGCTTAACCAAACCTTGAAGAAGGAGGCTTTGGTATTGACCCGAGCTGAGTTGAAAAGAGAAATGGAGCTGGAGGGACCGACTTACTTACTTAGCAGGAGACTTTTAAAGGTGAAACTTGGGGAGGAAGAGTTGCTGACCGAAGTAAAAACCTTACTTGAAGAATTTGTTGACCTATTTCTGGAAGAGCTGCTGAACGGTTTACCCCTAAACCATGGCATCAAGTATGTAATTGACCTATAACTAAGAGCCGTGTTGCTAAACAAGCTTGCCTACAGGCTGAATCCAGAACATGCCGTCGAGTTCCAGAGGCAAGTGGATGAGTTGATGAAGAAGGGGTATGTGTGTGAATCCTTGAGCCCCTACACTGTACCTGCCTTATTAGGCTGAAGAAAGATGGGTCTTGGAGGATGTATGTGGATAGCCGAGTGATCAATTGAATCATCATCAAGTACATGTATCTCATACCTAGGCTTGACGACATACTAGACGAATTAAGTGGAGTAAGAGTGTTCTCTAAGATCGACCTTAAAGCTGGGTACCATCAGATTTAAATGCATGAAGGTGATGAGTAGAAGATTACCTTCAAGATATGACATGGTTTATATGAATGGCTTGTAATGTCATTTGGATTGTCCAATGTACCGAGCACATTCATACGACTTATGAATCATGTGCTTTGAGAATTACTGGAAAGGTTTGTCATAGTTTATTTTTATGACATTCTGGTGTACAGTCTCGACCTAGAGACTCATTAAGAGCATCTCCGATAAGTGCTTGCAAAACTCCAAATTGAATAGCTCTACGCTAATCTGAAGAAGTGCTACTTTTGCCGTTCTGAGGTAATCTACTTAGATTTTGTTGTGAGCGGAGGTGGTATCCTAGTTTCTAAGGCCTGGCATTGTTCTATTGCCGATTCATCAAGAACTTCAGTATGATTGTGGCCCAACTTACCAACTCTTAAAGAAGAATGTTGAATTTAGATGGGGTGAGAAAGAGAGGAGTTTTGAGGATGTGAAGGAGAAGCTAACTACAACCCCCGTCTTAGCTTTGTTGAGCCTCGACAAGGTATTTGAAGTTGAGTATGATGTGTCCAGACTAGGTATAGGTGCTGTGCTATGCTGATGCAAGAAGGCTAACCTATTGCTTACTTTAACGAGAAACTTCAAGGAGCCACACTCAACTATTCCGTTTACGACAAGGAATTCTACTCTTTAATTTGAGCCTTAACGATATGGCAACATTATCTGTTGCCTCAGGAATTTGTGATCTACACCGATCATGAATCTTTGAGATATCTAAAGTGACAAACAAATTTGTCCCAAAGACAAGCCAAGTGGGTTGAGTTCATAGAGGGTTTTTCTTATGTCATAAAATATAAGAATGGAAAGGACAATGTAGTGGCCGACGCTTTGTCAAGACGACATACCCTCCTGATTGAGCTGCAAACGAGACTGCTTGGTTTTTCAACTATCAAGAATTTGTATGCTGAGGACTTATACTTTGGTCCCATCTATGCCTGCTATAAGGAAGGACATATACTAGATGACTATCACAAGGAGGAAGGATACTTATTCAGGAAGAGAAGGTTATGTATCCCGACTTGTTCTACATGAGAATTGCTAGTGTATAAGGTACATGGAGGGGGATTAACAAGATGCTTTGGTTAGCACCGAACTTATGAGGTACTATCCTCCAAATTCTTTTGGCCAAGGATGAAGACAGATATCTAATCCATATTGGAAAAATGTACGACTTGCCAAAAAGTGAAGAGTCGAGTCGAGCAAGGACACTACCAACCCTTGCCGAGTAAGGATACTACTAACCTTTACCGAGCAAGTACACTACCAACCCTTGCTGATCTCGACCAAACCATGGTTTGAGTTGAGTATGGACTTCATGTTAGGATTACCAAGGACATCTTGAGGGAAGGACTCCATCATGATGGATGTGGATCAATTTAGCAAGATGGCACATTTTGTGCCCTATTGCAAAACTAACAACGCTTCGGCTATCTCTTTTCTTTTCTCGCAAGAAGTAATCAAGTAGCATAAAATTCCCCAAACCATTATTTCAGACCGAGATCCTAAGTTCATGAGCCACTTTTAGAGGATGTTGTGGAGGTGAATGGGAACCAAGCTGTTGTACATCATGTCCTACTACCTATAAACCGATGGACAGATCGAAGTTGTCAATAGAATCATGGGAACTTTCTTGCAGGTTACTGTTGGAAAAAAATGGCTAACTGGGATTTGTGCCTATTAATCATTGAGTTCGCATATAACAGGACTGCCCATAGTATAACAAACATGTCCCCATTCGAGGTTGCCTATAGGTTTAACCTCGAGCTGCCATTGGACCAAGTGCCCTAGCCGATGCTTGATGATGATCAGCTAGCCATTGAGAAAGTTGAGGCCATTAAAGCCATGTACCAGAAGGTTGTTGAGCAACTGGGTCGAGTTAATATTAAGCTTGAGAAGCAAAGCCAAGGATGAAGGAAGAGAGAATTTCAACTGGGTGGTTTGGTCTAGATGCATCTTACTAAGGAACGATTCCCAAACTTGAGAAAGAGTAAGTTGTCTCCTAAGGATGACGGACCTTTTAAAGTTCTTGAAAAGATCAACCCTAATGCCTACAGGATTGAATTGCTTTTAGGATATGGAGTCTTAGACTCCTTCAACATTGCCAACCTCTAACCTTACACTCCCAAGGATAAGCAACTTGAAGCTAAGCTAGATTAGATCCCAAATCTTAAATAACCTGGAGGGGATGATAGAGTTCAAGGACTGATTATACGCTCCCAAGCCTGAGGGCTCTCTCAAGTGGTTCGCTAAGCTGTCGAGGTGAGTTAAGCATCGATGAGCAGTGCTTATCCTAGTCTAATCTGTCGAGCTACTTTGCTCTCCATGCCATCCAAGGTGTTGCCGAGGTGACTAGTCGATGTACAGAATTGAACCCTTCACTATGCACTAGTCCAAGTGTTAAATCTGAACAAAGAAATCTCCATTATGTTGAGTTTGAGTTGATAACAGTCAGGAGCCAACCATCTGAGGTCGACCTAAATGGGAGCTGTTCCTAAGCTAACCCCAGTCCAGCCTTAGCCATTAGGGTGTCGAACTTTCGACGCCGTACATACCTGAACAAAGGCCTACCCCTGCTCGGCTCATTATATTGTTAGAATCATAGAGTAAAACATGTGTGCGTTGTCCTTTCTGACAACCATACTAACCTTTCTAACAATTGACGTTTGTTGCATACAATTTTGTGTTTTCCTCATAAAGTATTTTCCTTTTATTTAACAAATATGAATTCACTTTTGTAATTATCTGTAACGTAGAACTTACCCTAACAAGGTACTATAAATAGTCACATAATTTAATAGTCGCAAAGAGGATATACGAAAGAATACATTGGACTTTTTACCTTCTCTTGAGCTAAGTGTCCTCTTGAGCCATTCTTATTTAGTCCATTTGAGTGTAGACTAGTGGCGAATGATCTTTGGCCATACTTATGCGTCATATCAAGTATGACCTGAGCTTATGTGAGGGGTAGGTACGTTATATTCATTGTCGGTGCACGGGAACCCTTGTTTACCTTCGGTTATTATTTACTTTTCAAGTCATCTTGTAGCTTGGACCCACTCTTTTTGGTTACGCATAATATTGGGTTTGTGTTCATCCACGAGTCCATATTAATGGGTAATCAAGAAGAGAATGGCAAATCTATGATTATTAAATCTCTTCCTTGTTGAGTCTCTTATTATCATCACAGTACCTCACATCATGTCATGTTTTGTCAAATAATGAGTTCATATCGGTATGAACGTGAGTATGTTGATTCCGAGTTGTGTCAGTTTCTGTTGAGTTGAGTCAAGTCGTGAGGATTCAAATTTTGACCATCTCATTTCACTTTGAGGTAAAGAAAAGTCTAGATTTGCTAAGCTTAATCTTGTTGATATTTGCACTAAGCTATAAGAAAAAAAAAATTAATAAGTATGGATATAACTTAGTCATTATAAGATAGAAGATGTAGATGGAAGAGAGAATAATAATACGTAGGGCAGATGATGGATCTGTGTTGTTATTAATCTTAATTAGAATATGAAGATTAATGATATAGAGGATATAATAGACAATGGATCAGTAAAAGAACACTTAAATAAATATAATGAAAAGTTGCAAGACTAGGAATGTGTAAGGCAAATGAAAGATCTGGGTGATGATCTTGGCATCTATTTAGCACCAAATATGGAATATAAGAAATTGGGGAAAGAAAAACAGATTAATGGACAACAGATAAATCAAAAGCTTAAATAGAAGAAAGTATGACAACTATGGAACATAGACACTTTGGAAAAAAAATGAAGCTCTTGAAAGAAAAGTCATCCCTTTCGTTCCCTTAAGTAATAAAATAGTAACCTTTACAAACTACATATATAAGATTAATAACAATTTTATAAATCTATAAAACTTTCTCCATAGAAATATTTGATATGTGTTAGTTTCGAGGATGAAACTATTTCTAAGGGGGATGGAAATGTGATATCCTAAAAATTAGCAAATTAGGACATGAATAGCTAAATATTAGGGCAAGGCCTTGCCTTTGTACAATTAGGGTTGACGGTTGATTTTTGGTTTTTATGAAAATAACTCAATTAGGCTAAAAACATACGAGAAACATGATAACCCTATTGAGGAACTCTTGTAGGCTTGGAAGTGAAAAAATAATAAAATACCAAGAATATAATCAAAGTAATCAAGATTTACTTTATGTAAGCCTATAAAGTCGCATTTAGAGTAATCGTACTTAGATTTAAGGCTTTCAGAAAAACTTTTCCGATTAAGTCCAAACTTTACCATGAGGTTAGAAAAGTTAGTTGAAGTGACTCAGTAAAGTTAGATTTTAAAAATAACGTTCTAAATATATGATTTTAGCCTTAAAAGTGTAGTTAGTCAATATAGCGTAAAACTTATCGGAACCCTTAAAATTGAGCTTAAAATGTGATGAGACCCTAGAGAAAAGTTAATTAAGTTATAAAAGGAAATAATATAGCATAATAGACTATATGAACATATATGTATTTTTATGAATATACTCGATATATATAATAAATATACCCATAAATTAACTTGAAAATCTAAAAATATATAATACGTAAAGCTACATGACTCCAACTTGCTAGCATTTGAGTAGTTTATATCTTTTATAGAAAAATATATTTATAAGTTAGGTCAATAGGTGTAAAATAGTTTATACTAATATTACTAGTAACCACAATAATATGGATCTTAACAATGTAATAATGAGTATAATAATATTACTAATGGTATGAGATAATATGCAAAAGTAATTGAATTATTATAAACCTAGTTGGCCGAATATCCCCTCTCCATTACATTGATTTGAAGTTCTGAATGTCTAAATTACATATAAACAGATATATAATCATATAAATTAATTAAAAATTTAATATTTGAGAAACATTCTAGAAATTATGATTTATGATAATCTTCGTAGAATTAAGTTGAACTCTTATGAGTAGGAGAAAGTTTAAATGAAGTAACCATATAGCTTTAATATTTCAATTTAAGCTCATTTATATGAAACTTGTTTAGAAATATTAAGTTTATCGGATTTAATTGCTATACGTAGAGTTTCGTAATTTTAGATATAACTTAGGATAAATCATTGATAACCAACTATGTGATTTTAATAATTAATATTGGTGGGTAAAATGTTGTATAAGATATATATAAATAAGTCCTAAATAATTAATATAACTTAACTGTATATTATATGTTACTAATTTTTTACTAATAATTACGTTAAAACTCATATGAAATAACGATATGTGGGAAAAGAAAAATTTGACTATGAATTATTCTTTATTAATAATGCTAGAGATGAAAAGAAAGAATACTCTTCGATAACTTAGTCTGACTTCTATGGACTCATGATCTATGTAAATAACAAACTCCCTTGATAGTAGATAATGTTGCCACACTTGGAGTGCTTGAATAAGAGCTAGAAGTTCTTTGTCATATATGGAGTAGTTCATTTGAGATCCTATTAGCTTTATTCTATGTTAGGCAATAGGTTGGCTTTTTTGCATCAAGGTAGTGCTAATGTTAACACCAGATGCATCACACTCAAGTTCAAAAATCTTCTTGAAGTTAAGCAAAGCTAATACGGGTGTAGAGGTCAATCTTTCCTTAATCTCAGTAAAGCTTCTCTCTTCTTTCTCTCCCCACTAAAAATCTAAATTCTTCGTTAGCTTAGTAAGGGGTGCAACAATGGTATTGAAACCCTTGATGAATCATTGGTAAGGCGATGCCAATTGGTAGAAATTTCTCACCTTGGCACAAGTGGTACGGTTCGATCACTTGACAATTGCTGAGATTTTCTCATCATTGACTCATAAGCTTCTTCCATTAACTGCATATCCTAGAAAAACCACTTCCTCCTGGCAAAAACAACACTTTTTCATGTTGTCGAATAGTTGCTCGGCTTAGAATACTTCAAATACAGCTCAGAGATTATTGAAGTGGCTCGTTAAGTCGGCATCGTACATAAGGATGTCATTAAAGTAGACTACAACATACTTTTTGATCAAATTTCTCAATACATGCTTCATTAATCACATGAAAGTGCTTAGAGCATTTGATAGGCCAAAAGGCATTACCATCCTGAATAAAGACCATGTCGAGTCTTGAATGCATTTTGCCATTCATCTTCTTGTCTCATTCGAATATGGTTATATCCTAATTTCAGGTCAATCTTATTGAATACCTTTGCACTACTTAATTTGTCTAACATGTCTTCTAGCCTCGAAATGGGGTACCTATACTTGATCATAATATTGTTAATAACTCTACTATTTATATACGTTCACCATGTACCATCCTTTTTCGGCACTAGTAATATAGGTTCGGTATAAGTGCTGAGACTTTCTCTTATACATCTATTCTTTAACAATTCTTTGACTTGTCTTTAGAGTTTGATAGCTTTCTTGGGATTCATTCGATAAACAGCTTTGTTCGATAGAGCAATACTAAGTATCAAGTCAATGCAATGTTTAATGCTTTGAAAAGGGGGTAATCCCTTAGGTAATTGCTCGAGAAATAGGTTAGCATAGTCTTTTAGTAGCTCTCAGATCTCCTCAAGTAGCTCATTTTGATCCTTTAATTCTAATAATCGCCTAACCAATAGGAAGGTTGGCACATCAAACTTAGTAGCTTCTTGGAGCTCTAATCGTCTTAGAATCAATGCCTTCTTGGATACTCAAGCTAACTTAGTTTGCAGTTTGCCTATTTGACTTGGGGTCATGGGGTTTAGAGTGATCTTCTTCCCATCTTTCTTAAACATATACTTGTTCCAAAGCTCATCATGAATAACCTTCCAATCAAAAAACTAAGGTCAACCTAGTAAAACATGTGATGTGCACATAGGTAGTACATCACAAAGAATTTCATTAGAATGATTTCTAATTGAGATCGACAACAGTACTTATTGAGTAGCATACAATGCTCCTTTCTCATTTAGCTAATGTAGCTTATTTGGTTTAAGATGCAATACGGTTTGAAAATTAAGCTTCGGAACTAGGTTGATAGATGCTACATTAGTGCAACTTTTAGTGTCTACTATGGGCTCACATACTTGCTTATTTCACCTTACATGTGATGTGGAACAAGTTCTCTCTCTACTCTTTCTTAATAGAGGGTTTAATACTTATTGCACATTGGATAACCAAAGTTAACTTATACAAAGACTCGAAAAACACATCTTCCTCAACTAACTTGTCATTAACCTTAACTTTTTCCTCCAACTCTTTTTTCTTCTTAGATTCCTCATTCATAATATCTACTTCAATCTTTAGGCCATCTCCTTTGATGATTATAGTTCTTCTATTTGGACATTTGGTGGCCATGTGCCCAAACCCTTGATACTTAAAGCACTTGATCTAGCTTGCCTTTTGTCTAGACCTTTGTCTTTTCTCAAACGTTCTTGATGGCACTTCACCTCACATGGTCAGCTCCTCTATTCAGCTTTGACGTCAATCCACTTATTTGGCTTGTTACTATATTGATCTTGGTGATTACTTTGAACAAGTTAGCTAGATTAGATAGGTCGGCTTGAATTATTCTCTTTTACTTTTCCATATGCTGGGCTATTCTTATAGCCTTGTCTAATGTAGTAAACTATTGAAGTTACACTATGTCTCAAATGTCATTCCTCAGTAAGGAACCTGGATATTGTTCAAGCCAAAGGTTCATCAACTTCTCATCGGATCATGAGCATCTGAAACTCTTGAGCATGCACATCAATAGTTTGGCTCCCTTGTCTCAACTCTTAAAGTCAAGCAAAAGTGTCCTACAGGTAAGTATCTGGTAAAAATCTATTTTTGGGACTCTTTATCTTGGTCCAGGTTTTCAACCTCTCTATATCCTTCTCTCCTTCTTAAGGCCTAAAAGTTTCTCCACTACATCATAGAATACCCTAAGAACTCTACAATAGTAGCTCTCATTTTCTTATGGTCCTCATATTGGTAGTAGTTAGACTCGCTTTACTTTCTCTTCCCAATTGAGATAGCCATCAGCATTTCTAGAACTATTGAAGTTTGGGATTTGAAGCTTCAAATGGTTGACAGCTCAAGGTGCATAAGCTCGCTCTTCTTTCGAAACATACCCTTCTTCTTCATCTACTTCGCCTAAGTTAATTCTTCTCCACATACGTCCTCTTACTCCCCTACCTCAATCTTGTCGAGCTAGGATTTGTCCTCTCATAGGTTAAATAGCTTAGGGAGTAATTTGAATGGCATCAATAAGCTAAAAGGCTAACACATGAACAACTTTAGTCAAGTCGGCTATTAAGTTAACCATTTCATTGAACCACTCATCAGTACTTCTAGGAGTATTTTAGGGCTGTCAGCCATTGTAGGTAATACTATTGTTATCATCTCCAATACCAGCGTTTATACTTTAATCAGTCATTCTTTTATAAAACTCACACACTTACTTCCCTACTTAAATACTCAAATCCAAATACACTTTGATCACATACATAACAACGACAATAAAACCTAGTTGAAACTTTCTCTATTTCCTAATGCTTGAAACAACGTAAAATAAAGTACTTGGAAACAATTATCTCATAGTGACAATATAACTTCCACTACTTACTAAAACATTATAGCTAACCTCTACACTACCATAACCAACATTACTCACAATAAAGCTCAAATACAACTTACCCAAAAGGAACTCCACTTTGATACTAAGATGATAGGTTATGCCTAGAGTAAACAAGGGCAACCATATTGGGGTGGATCCAAGCTTGCAGAAAGCTTGGAATGGAAGGTAAAGAAATGTACCAAACAAGGGCAAATAAATAGAAGAACAAGGAAAAACCTACGAACGATTCTAAAGATATGATGCACCAAGAAAACTTCATGGGCTCACAAAACTAGCTTGATATGATGTATAAGCAGCTTGGTGAGGTTATTCACTACCTAGCCTTGCTTATGGATGAGGATAAGAGTTGGGAAAAGAGTATGCATAATAGCTCACAAGAAATATGTAATCATTATGCGGATTCCCGTTGCTATGACTACATATAAAAAGAGTATTTATACTTGAAATATTAAAGTAACCTACCTAAAATGGAAAATAAAAAGGGTATTGTCTAAACAAAGTAATGTATAAGGATACAAATGAAAAACCAAAGAAATTAGCGATTAGC
Organism: Lumnitzera racemosa; assembly: GCA_024138005.1. Taxonomy (NCBI): domain Eukaryota; kingdom Viridiplantae; phylum Streptophyta; class Magnoliopsida; order Myrtales; family Combretaceae; genus Lumnitzera; species Lumnitzera racemosa. The sequence continues at coordinate 36,937,384 of JAMXBC010000012.1, read as the reverse complement.
GTAGCAAATCCCTTTACATAGGGATTGGGCATATGGCGGTAAGTCATTATGGTGCTTCTAGTAGAATTAGAAAAAGTTATACATTTAGGTTGGAGGTTGTCAAGTAGAGGTGCCGAGCAGACCTAAGGATTCCTTGAGGAGATGTTAGCTTGGAAGCATTTTTGGGATTCTTGGTACAAGTACTGCCAAGCTAGTGTGTGGCATAAGTAGAGTAGAATAGAGTAGTTAGTAAGGCTAGCCTATTAGTTAGGGGAATATGAATCTGGTTGGCATACAATGGTTGATAGAATTGAAATAGCTCATCTCAACAGGTGAAGTTATTCAACAATAAGGATTAGCTTAGAATTAGCTGGAGTTAGTTGGAATAAGAGAATCCGCTTTGCCAATCTTTTAAGTCCTTAAGCTCAAGCTCGGGTCAAGGGTCTAGTTGTTTGATTCCCATCAAGCAATATATTCGTTCATCGATAGTCTTAGGTACCTGCTCCATACGATGGCCCTTTCCCTAAGCATCACTTTCATTATCTTCGATAATTGCATTTACACTTGGGTCCATCATCTCTTCGATTATGATAATTACTATGCTACCCAAACTACTAAACTATGTTCTTAACACTATTACACCAGTTTTTACAATAGTTTAACCTTCACAGCATAAGCTTCAAACACTCACTCTGAAATACTTAACTTACTACACTTGTACAAGAGTTCAACTCAAATTAGCTACTACCTTGTTTCTCAATCTAAAAACAGAGCACAACAAAACATTTACCACTAGGCACAACCACCACTCAACAATACAATGTTACCTAGTATACATAATACAACATTACTCACTCGTGGCCTTATTCGAAACCTCAAGCTTTGATACTAAGATAATATTTCTCGAAAGTGATCTTACATACGAATGGATAGGTCCTTCAGAGAATAGCTGATGGAGAAAGGATGACACACCACTTGATCTTACTCAAGCATATGGAGAGGTACCATAACGAAACAAACCAAGAAAATAAAATGGGGGGTTTTTAGCAAAGTCCAGGTAGCTACTAAATGGGTATGAAATATCACTCGATCCTACTCAGCCAATAATCCACTGAATATAACACACTGGTTCGAACTGAATGACCACTTGTCACTACTCCTTACTAAAAGGAATAGATAAAAGTTGAATGATAACAAGAACACTAAGGTTGCTTAAGTGAACAATTTTTATATCAATTCGATCATTCATATACAAGAAGTAGGGGTTTATATACCCATCTACTAGGGTTACTTTACATATATGAAAAGACAAAAGAGTATTCTACAACAAGTTATATAAATAATACCAAAAGGGGTAAAAGGGGCAAAGAATATTCAGTATGGAAGAGAAAGGAATCATTCGTGAATATTGTGTCAGAAGATATGTATCCCTTGTTGGCTGGACATTAGGAGTATAATACAAAGTAAGTAAAAGCAGGAGGGCATTGCAGTCAGGGGTTGACTTTATTTGGATTAGGTCGAGGACTAATAAGTTCTTCTGAAGAGGAGTAAGCTTGATTCAGGATTGTATACCTGTGGTTGGATCAGGAACTTGCCTTAGCTATTCTTAGGTTGTCTTTTGGGATGAAGCATAGTTATTGAAAATGGATGGATCTAACACAAATAAAGATCCGATAGTCAGGTCTTTAGGAGACCAGTTCGGGATAGAAGTCCCTATTTTGGCTAGGGCTTACAGCTAGTATACTTAGAATGAGTCCTTAGAGTTCTCTAGCTCGACTATGTATGATTGGTCCAGGGGGTTGATTACTATTAATGATACAAATCATCGGAAAGGGAACATACGGCTACCGATATTACGTAAACCAAAGGTGGGTTTGAACCATGAGATGGTCCAAAGATAAATGGTAGTTGAAGGTTAAGTAGGGGTCTTCATGCACCAATGGTGGATATGACACACCAATACCTCACACGAGCTTGGGTCACACTTGATATTATGCACAAGTGTGGCTAGAGGGCACTTGTTACTAATCTACACTTATAATGGACTAGATAAGAGCAAACGAGAGTAAGTAAGGATACTTAGTTTACGCAAGAAAGGAACGTTTGAAATTCAATGATCATTAACTGTTGCGATTGATATAAATTACAAGTATTTATATGACCTAATTAAGGCAAATCCTATGTATATAAAAATTACAAAAAAGGATTCTTGCTAGAAGAGGAAAGATACATAATTTACAAGGGTAAAGTTGTGATTGGACAAAAAGGTTATTTTGTCATAGAAGGATAGTATGAATGTTAGGAAATGGGGCACATGTCAACTTTCCATTCTGTGGTCCCAATGATGCTATATGTCAAGCAAAAAGGTTTAAAGCAGATCAAGTTGTTGTTGGTTGCTTGGATGTTCTAGGCTGAGAAAGGATTAGTTTGGTAGGTAGCCCATTGTCTAGTTAGCCTTGGATGGTCAGCTTGGGAGTGGGTAGCTCAACCTTGGATGTGCTTTAGCTTAACAATGTATAGATTCAGATGTTTGGCCTTAGCGTAGCAATAAGGGGTTGGCTCAATAATTGGTTGGGCACCTCGAGAGTCTTCTCGATGAGATAAAGAAAGGTTAGGGCAAAGTATCTTAGCAGGTCGGATTGAAGAATGTCTTGTTCTTTTGAGCTTAGCTTTGTCCGGATGGCTTGGCGAACCATATGAGTGAACCCTTAAGCTTAGGAGTGAGTGATTGGTTTGTGATCTATATCATCCCCTTTAAGCTGTTTGAGATTTGAGATCAAATCTAGCTTGGTTGCTTCTTACTCTTCTTCAGGAACATATGAATGGAGATCGGCAATGTTAAAGGAGTCTAAGACCCTATTGTCTTTGGGTAATTTAATCTTGTAGGCATTAGGATTGATCTTTTCAAGCACTTTAAAGGGTCCATCAGCTTTGAGAGATAACTTGTTCTTCCTCAAACTTAAGAATCGCTATTTATTGGGGTGGATCCAAACTAAATCACCTGGTTGGAATTCTCTATCCTTCCTTCTTCGGTCTTGTCTTTTGAGCTTAGTAGCAGCTTGGATTGGATGTTCTACGACCTTTAGGTACATTGTCTTGATGGCTTCGAATCTTTCTATGGCTAATTGACCATCATTCTGGCATAGAAGAGGCACCTAGTCTAGTGGGAGATTAGGGTTGAATTTGTAGGCAGCTTTAAATAGCGACATGCTCATGACATTATGGGTGGTCTTATTGTAGGCAAACTCAATTATGGGCAAGCACAAATCCCAATTAATCATGTTTTGACCAATAATAACCTAAAGTAAAGTTTCCACAATTCTATTGATTGCCTTAATCTGTCCGTTCATCTGTGGATGGCAGGACAAGCTGGATAACAATTTGATTCCCATTCATTTCCATAATGTCTTCTAGAAGTAGCTCATGAATTTTCCTGGTATGAAACAATGGTCCTTGGCATGCTATGAAGTTTGATAACCTCTTGTAAGAAAAGAAAAGAGATAGGCAAAACATCTTTAGTTTTAGAGCAAGGTACGAAGTTTGCTATTTTACTAAATTGGTCCGCGAACACCATGATGGAGTCTTTCCCTTAGGACATCCTTAGTATTCCTAACATAAAGTCTATACTCAGCTCAGACCATAGCTTGGTTGGGATTAGCAAAGGTAAATATGGCCCTTGCTCAGCTCAACTCTTTGCCGTTCTACAGGTAGCATACCTTTCCAGTATGGTTTGGATATCCCTCATCATTTTTGGCCAAAAGAATCTAAAGGATAGTATCTCATGAGTTTAGTGCTTCCTAAAATGCTTAGATAATCCTCTACCATGTGCCTCGCGTACTAGTGGCTCTCTCATAAAATAGGTCAGGATATACAATCTCCTCTTCCTAAATACGTATTAATCCTCCTTGTAATAATCATTAAGTGTTTAACCATCTTGACATCATACATAGATGGGTCCAAAGTATGGATCTTTAGTATAAACTCTTAATCATAGAAAACCCTAGTAATCAAGTCTGTAGTTCGTTCAAAAGGGAATGTCGTTTGATAGGTATTAACCACTATATTGTTCTTGTTGTTCTTATACTTTACGACATAAGAAAATCACTCCATAAACTCTATCTACTTGGCTTGTCTTCGAGACAACTTGGACTAGCTTTTTAGATTTCTCAAAGATTCACGATTAATGTAGATTACAAATTCTTTGGTTAGTAGATAATGTTACCATATAGTTTGGGCTTGGATCATGGAGTAAAACTCCTTATCATAAACATAATAGTTAAGTGTAGCTCCTTTAAGCTTTTCACTAAAGTAGGCAATAAGTCTACCCTCTTACATTAGCAGAGCATCTATACCTAGTTTAGATGTGGCACACTCTACTTCAAATGCTTTATTAAAGCTCAGTAAAGCTAAAACACAGGTGGTGGTCAGTTTCTCCTTAACCTCTTGAAAACTCATTTGCTCCTTCCTAGCTTACCTAAACTTTACATTTTTCTTTGTTAGCTCAATGAGTAATGCCACAATTGTACTGAAACTTATAAATGGACGATAAAATGATGCCAAGTTATGGAAGCTTTGTATGTTGGTTGAACAGGTCGATATAGGCCATTTAGTAATTGCTTTTATCTTCTCATCATTGACTCATATACTACCATTACTCACAACAAATCCTAAAAAAATTACTTCAGGTCAGCATAAGTCACATTTCTTTAGGTTGGCATAAAGTTTCTCAGCTTAGAGTTTAGAAAAACTATTTGAAGGTGCTTATAATGAGTTCCCAAATTAGGATTATAAATAAGAAGATCATCGAAATACACCACAATAAACCTTCCAATGAATTCTCGGAGCACATGGTTCATTAGTCTCATAAATGTGCTTAGGGATTTGATAGGCCGAATGGCATCACAAGCCATTCGTACAATCCATGGTGGGTTTTAAATGCGGTTTTCCACTTATCTCCTTCTTACATTTAGATTTGATGGTATCCAAATTTGAGATCAATCTTGGAGAATACTCTTGCTCCATTTAATTTATCAAGCATGTCATCAAGCCTTGGTATAGGATACCTATACTTGATGGTAATGCAATTGATTGCTTAGCTATCCATATACATCCTCTATGTCCTATCCTTCTTAGTGTTAATAGAGCTGGCATGGTACATGGGCTTGGGGACTCTTGTACATACCCTCTCTTCATTAGCTTATCTACTTGTTTCTATAACTCAACAACTTGTTTAGGGTTTAGCCTATAGGTAGGCTTGTTTGGTAATGCAACTCCAAGCTACAAGTCAATTGCATGTTTAATGCCTCTGATGGGAGGCAGACCTTCTAGTAGTTTAGCTAGAAATAGGTCAGCAAACTCATCCAACAACGTTTTCACCTCGGTAGGTAGCAATTCTTCTTTTAACCTCATCTCTAGTAACCTTCTAACCAATAGATAGGTCGACTCTTCAAGCTTCATCTCTCTTTTTAGCTCAGCTTGAGTTATCACCAAAGCCTACTTCTTTAGAACTTGGCTTTGTTGAGTCTACATGCCTTTAACTTGTTTAGTAGTCATAAGGCTTAACTTCACCTTCCTACCCTTGTACCCTAGGGAACATGCGTTCTTTCATCCATCGTATATCACACTTCAATCAAACATCTATGGTTGTCTATGAAGAATATGGGAAGCACTCATGGGTAACATATTACAGAGCACTTCGTCTCGATAGTTTCTAATAATGATTGGCAAAGTCACTTTTTTATTTACTTATAGAGCTCCCTTGTCACCGAGCCAGTATAGTTTATATGGCTTGGGGTAAGGCTTAGTCAGCATCTTTAATTGTTGGACCATGAAAGCGGATGTTGCTTTAGTGCAGCTACCACTATCAACACTTAAGGCACATAATAACCTATTCACCTTATAGCCAATGTGGAATAAATTCTCTTATTACATGCCTTCTAGCATAGGACTCATATTCATTACTCTCCTTTGTACCATGGTTGCAAGCATAAAATTACCCTCTTCGCTAAAAATGATCTCCTCCTCCTTGGACTGTTTTGGGTATCTAGATTCTTTAGTCTACTCGATCTCCTCATTAGTACTATAAACTTCAATAGTTGGCACCTCTCCTTTAATCACCATCACTCACTTATTCGGACATTGTATGGCCATGTATCTAAATCCTTCACACTTGAAGCACTTGATTTTGCTCATCTTTCTTCTTGAGCTCTAGCCTTTTCTCGAACTTCCTCAGGATCTCTTTATCCTCTACTGGGATAGCTTGAGCAAGTTGGACCTTAGTAGCTTTGCTTGGTTCTAATCACATAAGTTTGCTTAGAAAAGGTTGGTTAATGGTAGGTCAATTGACGGGAACTCGAAATCTCTTGTTTGGTGCCTCTTGATTCTCTAGGTAGCTTAGATAGCTTCAATAAGTGAACCAATATCCATGGTCTCCAGAATATCTCTAATCTCATATTTCAAGCTACTAATGAATTGAGACACAGTTCGGTCTTTAGGCTTAATAACTTCACATTGAATCATTAACATTTGAAATTCCTTCACATACACATCTACACTTGATCCTTCTTGCCTCAACTCCCGTAATCTCTTAAAGGTGTCCTACAAATAGTAGCTTAAAACAAATCTTTGTTTCATGACTCTTTTCATCTCGTCCTAACTTCAAACTTCTCATTCTCTTTCCGTTCTAAGGGTGGCCTACAAATTCTTCTAGCATAGGGGTAGCATATTCAGTAAACTTTAGTACAGCAAGCTTGGCCTTAGCATTATTAGGCACTTCATGGCATTCAAATTGATTCTCAATCTTGTCTACCCAATCCAAGTAGTCCTTCGCATCTTCACTTCCAGAAAAACTAGGGATATGCATTCTTAGCCCTTCCACTTTAGTAGCTTGGACATTTCTCTCCTTAGGTTCTTAATACTCTTCCACCTCATCACTTTCTTCCTCATCCTCTTCTTCGATCTCTTGTAATGTTAGTCTTCATCTAGCAACTCTACCTACTCCTTCAACTCGATGTGGTCGAACCGGGGCATTAGTTCAGGTGTTGTGGTCATTGCCTCTTTCAGGTTTTTCATTAGCTTGTCCTTTGTAAGGATCGTTTCTGGCTAATTGCCTATCTTTGTTTATGGAAGTCACCAAAATAGCCACCAAGTTAGTCTTGTTGACCTTGGTCATTTTTTTCACTACTCTCTTGGTTACCTAGAGTTCTTTGAACACTAAAATCAAACATTGTTGTCTATTACAAGAGATTAACAACTGAAACACAATTCAAAATTCTTCCTACAAATTATAATAACAAAACAACACTTAACACTCCTACAGCTATTATAACCACATATGATAAACCAATCTAATACATACTCTATTTTGTGAAAATAAAGTACTAAATTTCTTTAGTATTAAACACTCTCCAAAGACTCGCAACAACTATAGACAACTTCTAAAACACACTTACAGCAGTAATAAGCCGCTTTGAGCACTAAGTAATGTAAACTTGCTCTAGCGTAGCAAAGTTTTGATAATAAGATGAGACAGATCGCTGGGAAGGGAACATACGACTACTAATATCACGTGAACCAAACGTGATTTCAAATTACGAGATGGTCTGAAGAGTAAATGGTAGTTAAAGGTTCAATAAGGGTCTTTATGCATCGATGATGAATATAACGTACCAACGCCTCACACGAGCTTGGATCGTACTTGATATTATGCATAAGTGTGGCTTGAGGGCACTTGCTACTAATATATGCTCACAATGGAATAGATAAGAGCAAATGAGAGTAAGCAGGGATACTTAGCTCATGTAAGAAAGGAATGTCTGAAATTCAATGATTATTAACTATTGTGACTAATACAAATTATATGTATTTATATGACCTAATTAGGGTAAGTCTTAAGTATATGCAAATTAAAAAAAAAAAGGGATTCCTGCTAGAAGAGGAAAGATGCATAATTTATAAGGGTAAAGTTGTAATTGGACAAAAAGAATATTTTGTTATAGAAGGATAGTACGAATTTCAGGAAATGGGGAGTGTTTCAACCATCCATTGTATGGTCCCAATGATGTTGTTTGTTGAAAAAAAAAAGGTTCAGAGCAGATCAGGTTAACATCGGCTGCTTAGATGTTCTGGGTTAAGGAGGGATTGGTTTGGTAGGTGGCCCATTATCTTGTCAGCCTTGGATGGTTTACTCAAGAGTGGGTAGCTAGACTTCGGATGTACTTTAGCTCAGCAATGTGTAGATTCAGTATTTGGCTTTGGTGTAGCAATAAGGGGTTGGCTCGGTAACTAGTTGGACACCTTGAGAATTTTCTTGATGAGATAAAGAGAGGTTAAGGTAAAGTATCTTGCCAAGTTAGATTGGAGAATGTCTTGTTCTTCTAAGCTTAGCCTTACTCGAATAGCTCGACAAACCATATGAGCGAGCCTATGAGTTTGGGAGTGAGTGATTGGTTCGTACTCCCTATCAAAGGAGAAAATGGGTTTGGATTGACGAACACAAAAGAAAGAAAAAGGTTAAGCCTCCTGAGTTACTTGTGGACGTGACTTACCACTCAAGCACTAATGAATCTATATCTTATTGGATGTGATTTGCTGGTTTGAGATAAAGGGTTGTTTACTGGCACAACATTACTTAAGGGTTACTATGAGCTGAAGAGAGGTAAAGTTATTAACTAGAGAAATTTCAGAATTTTCATTAACAATAATAAAGGATTCTGATTACAACAACTACTATAAAGGGGACTTAGTAGGATTACCTAAAATTTCCATAACATGTGTACACTTATGATATGAAAATCGTCTTGTAAGTCAGAGATTACAAGACTCTAAATAATAAATCACTAAGATTACTAATTTCAAGTAATTAATTTATTGTAACATAACATAACATATAAATATGGATAACTATAGATATCCGATATCTCAAAGTTCTTTAGAACCGCAAAGAATTAGTATCCCCTACCAAATAAAAAGACAGGATATACTAACATTACAAAAAAATATATATATACAAGAAAAATTATATTATAGTAAGTTTTAACATATAAATATTTTCTACAAAGGATGTCTATGTATCATCTAAAGAATACTTAGCTGCTTCTAATACTAGTATACATATCTTTATCTTGCACTCAGCACTCGAGACATATCCCAATCTCATCATAAGTAAACCTGCAAAGGAAACTAAGGAGAAATGAGCATAAAATAGCTTAGTGAGTTCATCCTTTACCACTACCGTTCAAGCAAGTTATCATACATACAAGTAAGCTATCTACATACAAAATGAATGCAAATGCAATGAATGCAAATGACTATGGAAGGAGTAGAATTATATCATCTACACTTCGATTATCCCTTGTACTTACCCACACAGGGTACCTTAGTTTACCCGCATGAGGCTACCTAGGGGCACCACCTCTCTAGGCAACACTCGACTATTATCCTAGTCAGGAAAAGAGTTCCAATCCAAATAGGTGGATCCCAAACTAGGACCATCCACCATCCACCATCTAAAGCTACTCGGGCACAAATATACAAGTCCTCTCGCAACTAAAATTATCTAAGGCCTTACAGGCATAATAAAGTAAGTCTTCTCGCTATCAATTGGAGATCCCATGCTAGCTTTGCCTTAATGTTAAAATATTTTTTATGGCTCCACGAGCCCTTATAGAGATCATACAAAAATATATTTAAGAGTAGAAAAGCTTTTTCCAAAAACACTTTTCTCAAGATTTTTGTAAACCTAGCACTCTCCCTTCATACCTTTATTGAGTCATAGACATGCGATGAGTATAATTGGTTATTTTAGTCTAATACTTATATTTATCATTTTAAAAAGTGATCACACAGATGATAGCAAACAAGCAAAGCAATCATTCAGACATACAAGCAACAGCAAGCAGCAAAACTTCATACAAGCAATACATATAAGCAAGTAGCAGGTCATTAGAACTCCCTCACTTGGATCATTGCTTATTCTCCAAGCTTTGGGGTTTCCAGAACTTGATATTGAATTCCTAAATCAAAATAGTAAAACTTATAAGTATTCTGAGAAGTCAAACTTCTTAGTTAACTAAAAGTCTATTGTAATTTATCTAGTTTCCCCCAATATAACTTAAGTATAATGTGTATAGGGTTTATCATACTCAATGGGGTTAATAGTAACTATTTTCTTATATTTGTAAGTTATGAGACTTCCTTTATGTATTTTGTAACTTTTTCATTCTAATTCCGATATTTGCAAACTTATAATCGTTTTTCATCGTTTTCGGACGTACATTCACACAGTGATGTCCGTTTTGGACGTTAAGACTCGTGTTTTATGATATAGGCTAAACTTATTAAAATTTTAACTATGGAGGCTTAATTATTCTTATTACTTATATTTATATCCTAATATCTCCTGTTTTAGGATTTAATGATTTAATTAGCTATTAGATTCTAACACTTAGGGAATTTTACCTTGGTATCAGTGATTCATGTACTTAATTAAGTTTAATCCAATTTAAGAAGTGTATTAGGGTTTACTAATTCTTATACCTAATTCTTATGTACTATTCTTATTTCTTATTTATAAACTTATGCTTATGTCATCGCTTACATCATCAATCGCTTGTGTCATCACTTATATCATCATTTGCTTATGTCATGGCTTACATCATCTTTTAATTGCATCATTGCTTACCTCATCCTTTGCTTACATAAGTCTTACCTTATGCCTAAGTGTATTATGTACACTTATGTACATTTATACATATGTTAACTATATACCTACACCTTTGCTATACTTATATGTATGCTAGTATACTTATACATATACTTATACATATACCATATTTATACTTGTACATATACCCATATACCTATACGGTCATATGCGTATTTTTGTATAAATTTCATATGCCAAATTTTCCTCTTAAGAAAACTTCCCTAATTTCATTCTTTTTATGTTTTAAGAGTGTATTTAGCATGGTATAGGTATGTATAGTTAGTATTTGTCTTAGTTTAGGTTATGTACATAGTACATAGTATATAGTAAATACTTATGTACAAAGATCTCCATACTTGTATTCCTCTAGTATATCCTTATGTACATATACCTAAAAATATATACACATGCATCTCCTTCCTCTTCACCATGATTTCTATCCTTCTACACTTAAAGGTAGAAACTTTATGCATTCTTCAACGTAGATACACATAACACCTAACTACTCATCTAATCTACCTCTTCACCTAACTAATAAGTAATATAAAGCAATACATAATAACATAATTACATACCTTAATTTGTTCTTGAAATATGAAGACAAATTTGGAAAAATGTGAAAGTGAAAGGGAAAGGTTATTATTATGGATGAAGAGGAAGGTATGTTGTGTTGTGTTTTTTGAAAGTGAAAGCAAGTGGGGTCCTAAGGGAAAAGGAATGGATGGCAAAAGAAGAGGAGAAAAGGAAGAAAAGTCTAAAAGAAAGGAAAAGAAAATAAAGAAAAGAAAAGAAATCATTAGAAGAGTTAGATATTTTCTTAAGTGAAAGCGACTTTTGTTGACTTTTCTAAATGTTGACTTAGTCAACCTTTTGACTTTGGTCAACATGTGTTGATTTGGTCAACTTTCTAAAAATAAATGCCATTTTGTGTACATAATGAAGTAATTAGGGAAAATTAGGAGAAAGATTAAGGAAATGAAAGGAAATAAGAAGTTTAGTGAATTGATTAGTAAAAATAGATAATGAGATCTTCCATTAGGTATTTATATCCCATATACACCATTTGGTAAGCTACTTAGTATAATTAAGATGAAAAGTGTCATTTAAGATATTAATGTTCACTACATGTAACCTAAGCATTAACTAAACCCTTAACTTTATGTAATACTAACCTAATTATATACTTAGAAGATAAATGTGATCTATGATGCAATATTTTAGTTTCTAATTGATTACTTTAGTATTGTATGTATTTATGAGTGATTGAAAGTTATCTTTAATCTTTTAACAATGATTTATTATAAAACTAAGGTTATATTATCAATTAGGGTTTTAGGGTAAATTACAGTGAGTTAGTGCTTTTATATCCTTAAAGTTATAGTTTTAGGGTTTTTATTACTTTAGAGCACCATTTCTAATGGTTTTACACATTTAGGGTTTAATATATTCATACGCGATTAAGTCTTCGATTATTATCTTAGGGTTTTGATGAGGTTCGAGGTTAACTTTTGTAATTACTTACATTTGAGGTTTTAGGGTCTTCGTATGCGATTAGAGGTTAAATTGATAATTAAAGCTTTTTCATATTCACTTTAGGTTTTGAATTGAGATTTTAATTGGTTTTAAATCTCATTAGCTCTATTGACTTCAAGAAATCATCTACAGTTTAGGGATTTGATTTTATACTTAAAAGGCTAGATTCGCGGGGTTTATAGGTGTAGCAATAGAGGGTTGGCTTGGTAACTAGTTGGGTACCTTGTGAATTTTCTTGATGAGATAAAGAGAGGTTGGGATAGAGTATCTTGCTAGGTCAAATTGGAGAATGTCTTGTTCTTCTAAGCTCAGCTTTACTCGGATAGCTCGACAAACCATATGAGCGAGCCTATGAGTTCGGGAGTGAGTGATTGGTTCGTGCTCCCTATTAAAGGAGAAAATGGGTTTGGATTGATGAACACAAAAGAAAGAAAAAGGTTAAGCCTCCTGAGCTACTTGTGGACGTGACTCACTACTCAAGTACTAATGTTAACTGGTTTGAGATAAAGGGTTGTTCGCTGGCGATTGTTCGTTGGCACAACATTACTTAAGAGTTACTATGAGCTGAAGAGAGGTAAAGTTATTAACTAGAGAAATTTCAAATTTTTCATTAACAATAATAAAGGATTCTGATTACAACAACTGCTATAAAAGGGTATTCATATACAGTGATATCTAGGGTTACAATCATACAAATGCACTAAAAAAGGAAAAAGATTATACACTAATAGCAATATAAGAGAAGAAAGATAATTAGGTAATCCTTTTAGAAAGAGAAGATTTTACTGTTAAGTGTATACCCATTGGGGTAGGACATATGTCATTGTAGGAGAGCTTGGAACGTTTGCCAATAATTGTTTTTGACATTTCAAGATCAGATCGACATCAATAGGATCCTTTGATACATGGGATAAGAGACTTGTAATTGAAAGCGATCTTCAAGATAAGTTGGAAGAACAGGTTCTAAAGTTCTAAATAGTTTGGCCAGATTTGGGTTGATCAATGTAGATGGCTTGGAAGTTAGGGAGGTCATATAGATCGGGATTGCTCTTTTGGTCATTGTCCATCGAACTTGTTTGGCAATTAAGGATTTGAGAGGCTAAGTTGACTAGATCTCTTACTCTTACTTAAATGAGAGGTCTAATCAACATATCCCTATGAAATTTTTTCTACATGGATGTTTATGATTGAGTAGTGATAACACTATTAAAGTAAGTTCTAGATCCGCTAAAAGACTTGCAATCTCTAAGAGTGTTTGATACTTTAGCTTATAGATGTTTTATTGAGAAGAATGGTTACAAAATATCACATGGTGTATTGGTTGTGACGAAGAGTATGAAGTTACAAAATTTGTACATCCTTCAAGGTACCATTCCATGGTACAACTATTCCCTTTCAGAGTCATGTTTTACCAATCTATGGTACATGTAGCTTAGAACAAGAGTGAAAGGGGGAAGGTAAGCCTACTGATAGAGGACTTACTCTAAACGAACTTAATAGACTAGAGTTTAGTGAGAATTGTCTTCGATAAATGAAAATAAGTGAGTTTTGGGACAATTTTGCATACTACTAAGGGAACTTTAGACTATATGCTTTCTAATTGGGAGGAGGGGATTGTGCTTGCTACATTAGTAAGTGGTGTTTAATATTTTGTCACTTTTGCAGATGATTACTCTAGAAAGTTGTGGGCATTCAACCTAGTATAAGAATAAAGAACTTGAGAATTTTACATATTTGAAGACACCAACTAACAGGGATTGGATTGGCAAGTTGACTAGAGGTATTGCACAAAGTCAATATGTTAAAGTAATGTGATTTACAATTTGATGACTTTTCAACATGGCATAGTGTAACACGTCATAGAGTAGTTGTAAATACTTTACCATAAAAAGTCAAGAAGTCATGTTAGATGCTTTGTAATACTAGCTTAGGAAGCATTTCTTGGTGAAGGCCACGAACCTGTTATGCTAGTTAGTTAGTTATTCATGCATGTGAAGCTTGGAATCAAGACTTTAGTGGGGCGAAGTAATCCTAGTAACTATTTAAAATTATTATTATTATTATTTTTGTTGTCTTGCATATGCATATATGAGGTTTGTAAGGTGAATGTTAGTCAATGCCCTTACATCGCAGATAGATAGTTGAAATTTAGCATCAGAATATTCCAAACAAATTATTCACATTCTCTCATTACCAAAGACTACAAAAGAAGAAAAAAAAAAAGATTATGGAACCTCAAGGTTTCAATGATAAGGGGACATATACACTTGTAGTTAGCTTTTGGATTCTAATAACTATTGGAGGGTACTTAGTATAGATTATTCAGTTAAGTTGCTCATTATGATATTAGAAGAAATTAGGTTACTCTACAAGAGTGGCATATGAGTTTTGGTGCTTAAACCTAATGGCTATAGAATAGTTGTATGTATATGGGTTTACAAGAAGAAAGAGGGATTTAGCATAGAGGATAATAGATATAAGATGAAATTCAAGATATAAGGAAGTGGATGCCCATGTGCTTTCTCTTTCGTTTTGAAGCACACATCTATTTGTACACTACTAGCTATAAGTGACATGAGAAACTTTGAACTAGAGTAACTAAGTATTGAGGTAGTCTTTCTGTATGGTGATCTTAAGGAGCAAGTTTATATGCATCAACTATAAGGTTTTTAGATAGAATGAAGAGTAGGTTAGTTTATTTTGCTAAAGAAGCCTTATATTTACTTAAGTATTACCTAAGATATGGTAAGTTGTTTAGCATATTCTTATAGAGCATTGTTTTCTAAACGAAGAGTAACTTTGATACATATATGTAACAATGTGTTGGTAATATGTTGATGGTGCCATTTGGACATGTTAAAATAAAGTAATTTAATGGAAAGCTCAGTTTAGAGATTGAAATGAAAAACTTTAGTGCACTCAGGAAGATTTTAGAAATTGAGATAATGAAAACAAACATTCAAAGGATACTTGAGCACTTAGCATGCATCGTGCTAAGTCATTCTCCTTTCCACTTGTTGTACATTTTACACTTTTTACCATGGTTATCAAGATTGTGATTCTATCTACATGATTTTATAAGTTTAAGGTTTTAAAAGACTTTTTCTAGTTAATTCAGATATAAAATTGTTTTCATAAAGACTTTGATAGAGTCGCAAATTTATATGTGAAACTTAAGTAGAAATTTATGTTTTTAACTAAGTTCATTAATTTTACCTATCTACTTTGTATGGTTTAAAAAAAATATAGCTAAGCTTTTACAAGCCCATCAATTCTTAGACGACTACATAATCTTTCCTATCCCATTCCAATTTTTTCCCTCTTTTTCTCTCTCTTAATCATATGGGTTCAAGTTTTGACTAATAAAGTTTATGACAAATTCTATTTATTTCAATTTATGTCATCAATATCTTGATATAGGTTGAAAGATTTGGTTCTCTTCAATTCATCTTTGTTTTCATTTTTAAACAAAATAATGGAAAAAATATTTTACTTTCAACTTTGTTTATCCTTCTTCTTTACACATTAAATTATATATTAAGAATTTCTTATGAAAAAGGAACTTAATTTCTTTATTTCCATCATACATTCCATTTTTCTTTATAACTACTATAAATATATCTATAGTTTTTGAAAACTATTTTATAGAGGTTATAGAAACTTATATTTCTCTGTTTCAATCCTATAGACCCTTTAGTGATTTTGAGTAGAATCACGAGTTTGCTAACATTGCTCTTAACAACAAGATCATGCTATGAGAAGGAGCCTAAAAATATGTCATGGGATACTTTGGTATAGTGGAAGGCATCTTTTATACTAAGACTTGCATACATCTATGCATTTCTCATGTTGTTAATATAGTTATTAAATACATATATAATCTAAGGAAACTCAATTTCTAGGTGCTTAATGGGCTTTGAGGTATTTGATAGGGGACTCTTCTTCTTTGGAGGATGGTAGAACTTTTGATGGTTTAGTATGCTAGGCAATTGAGATTTTGCCAAAGACTTAAACAGTCTAAGTTCTCCTTTACCTTTCAACCTGTAATTGTATTATCTAAAATAGAGGCTAAGTTCATGGCTATAGTGAAGAAGACTACATTATGAAGAGATTTGTTCTCAAAGTCTATTGTATGTGACAACAACACAATTATCCATTGTGATAGCCAAAGAGTTGTACAAATCACAAGTGTCCAATGCATCATCAGAAAAAGAAGCGTAGAGATAATAGGTATCACTTCATTTATGACATTGCATTACAAAGAGATATTTAGGTAAAGAAAATCATAACTCATGGTATTCTTCTAAATTTATTGACTTAAGTAGCCTTGTGATGGGATTTTTGTAAGAAGAAAGTCTATAGAGACTATTGTTTAGGGTAGAGCATTTAACTTTCATCACTTGATTTAAGTCAAGGTAGAGAATCATTGTATATAATGTCAAATCCATGGTTGGGTTTGTTCAACCTATCAAAAGCTTTATTTTAAACATTGCATATCATCATAACTAATTAAGCATGTGTAGAAAGAAGCGAGGTTGTCTAAGGAGTAGTAGTTGATTTCTAAATGGGCAAGTCAACCATCATAAGGGGATGTGACTAGACTTTATGAAGGTTGATTTGATAATTATCACGATGGATTGGGTTTCGTGAATTTAAGCTCCTAGTAAGTTTTCTATTTCAGTCTTGTTAAATTTCATAATCTTTTGTATATCCATACCTAAGTCTTATTTGCCATATACATCGTCTAGAAAACACTTGTATGTGTCTTAAGAATTTGTACTCAATATCTTTTATATTTGTGAAGTAATTGAGAGAAAAGTGAAAATATGATTAATATATTTCTTGAATATATTGATTGTAGAAGAGGAGGCTGCATGTAATACCCTTAGAATTTCAAGCCCATATAATTATCTTAGGATTCGAGCCCCTAAATTTAGGATGTCGGGCAATATTATCCATTTTAATTCAAACTTCACAGTAAGGTTAGAAAAGTTAGATGAAGTAATTCAAGTAAAGTCAATTTCTCAAAAATAAGTTATATAAATATTAATTTAAGAAAAATATCAATTTATCGATAAAGCCGATAAATATCGAAAATGTGAAATTCGAGCTTTTACATATAGCAAGATATTAGAGATAAGTTATTTAACTTATATAAATAATAAATGAAGTCGGATTATATATAATATACATATATTTACATGGGATATACATTATATGTATTAAATACATGTATATTAATAATAAATTATTAAAATAAGGGAAATGAATATAAAATAATGGAAAATTAATAAAAAAAATGCAAGTATGAGTCAACTAATGATGTGGCAGCCTAGGATCAATTGGAATCGATGAGTCAAAAGGTAAAATACAAGAAATTAATACCTCATGCTTTGAAAAAAAAAATGACATGTATATGACACATGTCTAATTTTTATTAATTTTAATCCATTTGGAAATTATAAAAAAGGCATGTATACTTCAAAAAAAAATATTTTGGAAGTTTGAAAATACAAGAAAATCACTCAAGAAAATTAAAAAAAATTAAAAAGAAAATAAGAAAATCATAACAAAAATAGAGTACGGTTTTGATTTAGGCCGGTTTACTAGGCTAAGAACAAATTGACTTGGAGTAGCTTGGGGTTAAAGAGAGGGTAGTGCACCTAGTTCTTGGTGGTCGGAGGCAGCCAACTCATGTGAATCGAATTTTCATCAGAAAGTTTCTTTATTTTCTAAAAATACTAAATAATATTATTTAATTATGAAATTTGGTTTTCTGAAGTTATTTTATGTGTAAATTAATTTAGTAATTTTATTTTAGTTAAATAATTTTTAGAAATATAAGGTCCTTAAGAAATGGCTCTATTTGGATGAAAATTTGATTAAATTTTAGAAATATTAAATAATGTCCTTTCAAGATGAAATTTTGTATGTAATATAATTAATATATGTATTTAATTGTAGTAATAATAATTTTTGAAAATAAGCAATTTTACTATTTATTATAATTATATTGGATAAAATTGGCAATTTTGCTTTTTATTAAATTAATTAGTTTTTGACAAAATCAAAGTATGAGCCCTATGTATTATGATTTCTAGAAGTTCATGATGATGTTTGGAGCAATTTATTTTTATCTTGTGATTAAATTCACTTATTGGTTCAATTTTCACCAATTTCGAGTTAAAACTGCTATTTTCGTAAAAATAGATAATAGATAGTTTAGTATAATTCATAATCAATAATTAAACTAGATATTTTTGTGAGCCTATAGAAATTTTTGTGGAATTAATTAGGCTCGTATACTATTTATTATGTATTTTCATATTATAAACCTATACATTAGCCTAATATATAATAGAGTAATTAGTACTAGCAAGATACTTATTGTATTTGTAAAAGACCGATATTTTAGGTACATAATAGATGCTGTTCAGTTTAGGAAATATGGAAATCTAGGATTTTTAATTTAGATTTAGGGTTTATTTGAGTTAATTACGAAGTTATAATAAAGTACGGTCAAGTTAATAATACGAGAGGGTATTTTTGGACTTTTCACAAAATTAATTAGTTTGATTCTTAAGATATCTTAATAGTACTCAAAATAATGATGTGATGATATAAATTTTACTAAAATTGGATTAGAAATGAATAAGATACAATCAGAATAAGCTTGGAAACGTAATAGTGAAAGTGTATCAGAATTTAGTATTAACCTATAGTTGACTTGGGGTCTGTGTATATTTTCCTTGGTATAATAAGTGAGGAAGGGCTACATTGTGAAGCTTAGGATTTTATGCTACTGTTAAGCTTAACTAAGTAGATATTTTTATTTTTGTGTAAGTAGACCTATGTTTACTTGACTTAGAGTCAATTGTGTTGTGAATTGTAATGACGTGTTGATTGATTGAATACATGATTCTGTTGAATGTGTGTTGACTAAGTGAAATATCTCCTTATGTATGACTGGTTCATCAATATATATTTCAGTTTGGAAAATTTGAAAACCAAATGGTCTTTTAGGGTTTTCACCTAAGTGAACCTTAAATGAAAGAATATATTATAAAGTTGAGAAACAAAGCTGAAGTTGAAATAGCAGAATAGTTGTGAAATAGAACTCAAGATTCATGCCCGATATTGGGTTATTATACTTTTACTGCATTCATGGCATGGCACAAAATGACCTATGAGTCAATTTTCTAAAAGCTTGAACATTGTTGAGTTGGCTTTTGAGCATATAGGACTACATTGCTCAACTTCTTCTAGCCACGATGTGTGACTGACAATGTATTGGATTTTCAAACCATAGTAGGTAGTTTTTGGTTGGGGGTCCTACGCTTAGGTAGCTCTTTGTTGCCCCAGGTTCCTAGATGTTGTATCCAGATGCTTAGGTTTGTCAACTAACCAAATGATGAATTCGAAAAGTATAAGATATCGGTATCGATGTATGTCACATGCATGAGCATGGTACGAATTTCTTACATAGATAGTTTGTATTGATAACTCGGGTTATATAATTAAATGCTCTATAGTACTGATCTTTGTGAATATATGCATGTTTGTTTTGTGCTTTGTTTTATCTACTCTCACTTAGCTTATAAAAAGCTGAGGGGATACTTGTATATTCTCAGGTTATAAAGAGAATTGATTGGGCGTCAATATTAGTTGAGGGAAATGTCTTTTAAGAGCATATAGGATGGAATCAACCACTTTTAAAGAAGTCTTCCGATATTTTAATCCTAGTTTCATGAATGATCTATAAATATGAAATAAAAAAATGTACTGTATTTTAGGTATAGATAAGTCGACAAATGGAATCTTTTATATAAACAGGTGTAAAGCTAAATTCATTGTAGTACTCTTTTGTTATAAACAGAACTTTTGTTGAGTATAAATAGGTATTCCTATGTGATGGTACATCCTATGCTATGTCGGGATTTGACACTCTATTTTTAGAGCTATATAACGCATGAATAAGGAAAGGAATAATATACAATTAATGTGGTCATATCTTTAGTTAACTAATTGATATGATCATATTGACATTAATCTAACAGTTGCTGTGATCGTATCTTTAGTTGACTAACAACTCCCCTAAAACTCAAGGTAGTGATAAAGAAACTAGCTTCAGTTTTGTGAACTAGTTCATTGAATCACTTAAGCAGTTAAGCTTGGTGAAGATATCAGTTGTTTGTTCATTAGATAAGATACAAACAAGAGAGGTCATTCCTTCTTGAAGATGGTGTTGAATAAAATAACAATCATTCTTAATGTGTTTAGTTCTCTTATGGAATACATTATTAAGAGCAATCTGAATGGTACTACAATTGTCATAGTAAACAATAATAGGTATTGAATGAGTGATGCCTATATCTTATAGCAACCATCGTAACCTACAAAAGTTTAGACATAATATCTTTGAGTACTCAACACTCTATTTTAGTACTAGAATGAGGGACAACTATTTGTTTCTTAGTCTTCCATAAGATAATGGAATTGCCAAGAAAGATGCAAAACCCAGTTGTTGAGTGTCTATCAGTAGGATTACTTACCCAATTAACATTAGAATATGCTCAAAATTTTGACAAGGAAGAATTGAAGAAATGCAAGCCATGAAGTCATCCCTGACATAAATAAGAATTTGAAGAATAGTTGTGTAATGAGTTGTACAACGAGTTGCCATAAACTGATTCATGACATGCACAATGTAGGTTATGTCAACTCAAGTGACAGTAAGGTAAACTAAACTTCCTACAAACTGATGATATAAGGTGGGATTCTCTAGTAGTATACCATATGTTGGTGTAAGCCCAACATCATACTTCATAAAAGTAGAAGCTACTTTGTTATTAGATATACCTGCAAAGTACAAGAGATTAGATACATCCTTGGCTTGTGAAAGATAGTATTCAGACTCATCAGAAGAAACTTCTAATCCTAAGAAGTAAGTAAGTCGTTTGAGATCCTTCATCTCAAAATGTTGACTAAGATACTGCGTAAGTTCTAAAAATCTTATAAGATCATCCCCTATAATTATCATGTCATCAACATATAATAATAAAAGCACACATCCACGGTTAGTTTTATGAACATTACATTATCATGAGGTTAGAGGTGAAACCAAGTTGCTGGATAATATAATTGAACTTGGTAAACTAAGCATAGGGATCTTGCTTGAGACATAAAGTGCTTTTTTGAGTCAACAAACTGTATTTAGAAGATGATCATATATAGGAGATGATCATGAGGTTAGAGGTGAAACCAAGTTGCTGGATAATATAATTGAACTTGGTAAACTAAGCATAGGGATCTTGCTTGAGACATAAAGTGCTTTTCTGAGTCAACAAACTGTATTTAGAAGATGATCATATATAGGAGATGGTTTCATATAAACTTCTTTTGCTAGATCACCATTAAGAAAGGCATTTTTAACATCCATTTGAGACAAATGACCATTTCTTTATGGTTGCAACAACGATAAAACTACGAAGTAGAAGTCATAATCAATACCATATTGTTAAGTGAATCCTTTTGCAACTAGCTGAGCTTTATATGAATCTAATGTGCCATTTACTATACTCTTGAAACCCACTTGCAACCAATTAGAGTTTTTCTAAGGAAAAAGGGATAAGTCTTAGGTCTATGTCTTATCTAAGGACTACAATTCATCTCTTGTTGATTGTTGCCTCAAAAAATTAGTACTGGCTTCCTTATAAGAATCGGGTTTATAAAGAGAGGTAATGGTTGAATTGACAAAATTATTTCTAAGATAAGGAAGACTTATGACATAAGGTTCTAGATGTGAGGGTAATTTAATGTTATGAAAGGGATGTGAAGTTTGAGTAGACTCAGTTGTTGCATGAAGGGATTGATTAGTGGAAAGAATAGGATCTTTAGATTGGGCAGAATTCTTAAGTGGGACACGTTAGCGTTCTTCCATAATGTCATCACCTGAAAAGGACTCAATGACATTTGAATTAAAGGATTTAGGAAACAAGTCTATTATGGGATCGATGAAGTATGAGGGAGAAGAAGAGACTTGGAGGGAAGACCATGATGAAAACATCTTGTGTTCCCAAAAGGTAATAGGTCTATAAATACGAAGGCACCTAGAGATAGGATCCAAACATCAATATCCTTTATATTTAATTCCATATCCTAAGAAACAACACAAGTAGCCTTAAGGTTCAAGTTTTTTGTAATACCCCATTATAAAAATGATCTAGAATATGATTGGAGTTGTGTTAGATGAAAATTAAAATTTTGAACCTTAAGATTATACAAATAATTAATCAAATAAATATTGGGAGGAATTAAGCTCGCTCAAAACTAATAGAATAAATAGAAAAGTTCAAATGTAAGTAAATACAAGTTAATTACAGTTAAAAAAAGTATATATATAAATTTTTGGTGTTTAAGTATGATATAAAGTCTAATACAAAAGTTAGACATTGAAATACAAAGATTTCAATATTAAACAATCAATTGACATTAAAATTTATATAAGTATCTGAAATATAAAGTAGGAATAAGAAAATAATAACATAGTATATTTTCTCACTCTATAAATTATGCAAAACCTTGCTCATAAGATTTTATTAAAATACGATGTAGATGTCATTTTATTATGCATATACAATGTACCCATGCGATAAAGTAAACCTATCAAAGTTAGAAATTTAATCATCCATACATGTAGTAGCCTATACGTTTGACATATATTTTGAAACATAAGTACCTAGCTTATACATCTAACATGGTATCCCAAGATTGACACAAAGAGTTAATAAAATGTTCAATATATATCTACTATTCTCTCCTCTTACAACATGTGTCAGTTTTAACAAGGAAAATTTTCAACTTATATATATATATATATATAAGGTGGTAGATTTTTGATACAAGCAATATGGGATGAGCCCTTCCATCTTGTTCTTCTTCTTCATTTCACATTTATAGATCTAACAAAGTGATGCCCCAACTTTCTCTTTATCTAACTCATGACCTATTCAAGTAAACTAATAATTAAACCCACTTAAGTGAAATACTCCAATTCTACTTTTAACCCATCACCACCACCAAGGCAAAGATACATACAACTCTTTAGAATTCATACATAAAGAGAGACCCTCAAGCCGACCCTTGAATACTTAAAATTTATTGTTAGTATTAGAAATGCTTATTCGACTTGATCATCTTAAGCATTGATTTCTTCCATCAACGGCCACCACTTGGAGAAAGACCACCACTAGATTAAAGTAGGTATGAGATACTATAAGTAACAGCCATTAGCAAGACCCAAAATTTGATCATATGGTAAGATATTGGATCTAAAATCGGTACTTCTCTTTTCTTTTTGCAATTGACTACTTCATATATGTACATATTTCCAAATAAAGTTTTGATCTTTATAAAGAGATCTTCATAAAAAATTTAGATAAAATGAAACTTAATACATATTTGAATATATTCCAAATAACCTTATTGAAATAACATGCTTGTAAATGCTTAAAATATGAAGATTCAAATCAAAATATATACATCTATGTATATGCTTATATTTCATAATAGTTAAAGGAAGTTCTTTGATTCAATTTTCAAATGCGTTTTTGGAAAGATCTTGGAGAGATATTTGTGTAATTCAAAATGAATATATGATAACTTTATGTGATTTGAAAGACGAATTAAGGAAGAAAATTTGAGTTGAAAATCGACTAATATGTAAGAAAATCTGTAACTTATAGTTTTGACAAACCCCTATGATTACTTATCTCATATAGATTATTTACCTATGGTGTTTCTTCTATATAATAAAACACGGGTAGGATGTTGTTGAGAAAGCAAGCTTAATGGAGAGATACTTAGGTAATGTGGTTTTCACAAATGTGGTTCCTGTTCTTGGTCATGCTTCTCCGTAGGGAAATACATATTGCGGTATAGGATATATTTGGTAAAACTAGGAAATATGAATTGCAGTATAGCAAATATTAAAAACTAACAATTATACAATAGGAAATATGAATCAGTCAGCTGAATAGGTTTCTTAGTGGAAGTAAAGATACCCGAATATAAATATATGTAGCAAGTATATCCATAAACATATATAGATAATATATGCGATTTTCCATATTTATAATTTACTTATTTTATTTCATCATATAACATGTACTCCCATAAACACCGATATAGATACATATATAATTTGTCACATTTGTAATTCACTTATTTGATTTTAGTGTATTTCAAAGACTCTATTCCTTTTAAAATTATTGTATTCCGTTCAAATCTTTATTTTCCATTCTTGTGTATTAAGTTTCCATCTAAAGGAGATTTTTGCCTTCACAAAAGAATATGCTTCCAATACTTCTTTTGCTCAAAAAAAAAAAAAAAAGGGAAGGAAAATCCAAATCACTTACATGTAATCAAATAAAATACTTCACATAATTGTTGTATTTCTTTATAAGGGATTTGAGAAGAGTACTTGAAAATCTTGAACCTTATTCTAGCATTATAGATGAATATAAATATATTTCTTTTACTACGAGTATGCAAATATATGTACAAGTGTATAAATGCAAAATAATACTAATCAGACAATGGTACCAATGAAGGTAATAAATAAGGAAAATAATTCACATGATTTATAAAATTTAACATGAACCTATTTTCAAGACTTACAAGAATTTTTCAAGTTTTAATAAGAAAGCATGATAAGGAAATAGAAATTTTGAAAGTAAAATAAAATAGAAATATACGAAATATTAAAGGAGTTGAGAATGTATAGGAGAGAGGTCCTTTACATTATTTTAGACCATTTAAAGGATAATTAGACATTGATTTGAACATAGCTAAATAAAATAATTTTCTTGTTGAAATCTTATGTAATCATTAAGGAATTGATATTTCTAAGTGTCCTTAGAGATAGAGTGAAGCTTCATATGAACAAATATGATCACAGAGAACGCTAAGAGCATTTTGTGAGGACCCCTTTCTTACTTGCTTTAATATGATGTAGCAAAAAATTAAACAATCACTCGTTGTCTAAATATGTCCTTCTAACTTCGATTGAATTATAGGATTTAATGATTTGATAAATGCTATGGTGACTGTTTGAAGGATGATTCGATATGAGACTATTGATATAAGTACGTGATGAGCATATTTTATATAAGTAACTTAAGCGTGGAATGATATATACTATATTGTGAGGCAAGTTGATTAAATTAACAATTAGAAGTGAAGTTATCAACATGCAATATTTTAAGTATTGGATAACATGCTCTTTTAAATTACAGACATGGCTTGTGGATAGTAGTCTTGTAATTGCATATGGTTGGTTGTGAATAGCTTGACTTAGGAAATGGTTGGTTTCAATTGCCATGATTTGATTATGCTCAATAAATTTTATACTTGATAGAGTGTTTCAACACACCGATTGTTAAACATATCCATAATTATAATCATGGTTGATAGATCATAGTTAATGCTATAACAATATGTTGGCCATGGTGATTGATTGATTGAAAAAGATTGTTTGTGCCTATGATATGTACTTAGTTATTACCCAATGTAATTCATTGTATCATGTGCATTTATAGCATGACATCAAAATGGCTTATGGTCTATATTTTTATAGAAGGTTATGTTTAAAAGCTCAGTTTCAGAAAATGACCTAAGGGGGCAAATTTAAGGCTTAATTTGATTAAAGGAACCTTTAGGTCTTGAATTTTGTAAAGCTTAGCCTTTTTTTTTTTTTACCAGTATATAGAATTGCATGCTCAATTATAAGCTGTCAAGTATTGCTTAAATATTTTGTTCAGAAGCTATCACTATTTTGCTTGGGAATCATTAAGTGTCACTCATAGAATTTTCTTCGAAAGTTGCTAAGTGTTTCTCATATATTTTGCTTGGGAGCTATCAAGTGCTGCTTAAATATTTTGCTTGAGAATAATTAAGTGTCACTCATATAATTTTCCCTGAAAGTCGCTAAGTGTTTCTTATATATTTTGCTTAGGAGCCATAAGGTGCTGCTCATTACTCCTCAAGAGCTGCCTAAGAGCCACTTGTTATCTGCTCGATTAGGACGTACATTAGCATGTTACAACATTGCATACATAAGCATGAATTGATTGGTGAATTACATCAAGCTCAATTATAATTGATGTTATTAGTTGTTGAAATTGTTGTGATGTTGATGGTAAATTGTAATTGGATATTCTCTCTTTTTTTTTTTTTTTTACTATTCATTACTTATTGTTTGCTTTTAATCACTTGGCTTAATGTTGAAAGGTTAGTCTTGCTTTAATATTAGGGTTTGAAGATGGATATAATACTAGAGCTTTGGTTCGGGATGGGGACAATAAGAGCGAGAGTCGAATATTATTATAATGTAAATAAATGCTGAAGACTCTAGTTAGTTTGTGTTAGATTTATGTGACTTTTGTGTACATGGCTAGTACGATGCCCTCACGTTATGTAGTCCAAAGGATGCTTATATGTTTCTGTTTGTTATTTATGAATTTTAAGCTGTGCTTGGTTTTCCAGTAAGCCGTATCCTCAATTCGAGGATGGCATAGCAACCCGACTTTGTGGGCTTCGATGTGTCAGACGAATAGGACTAGGAGGCGGGACACTACATTTTGAACATTCATGAGGCTGGAGAAAAACGAAACAAGTAGAACCAAAGACACGAAGAAGACTATATTCAGGAACATATCCATAGAGACGTTGAAAGGGAGATTGATTACTAATGTATACGGCTTTGAGCAGCTTAACCTCAAAATCATTCAAGACATGAAGCCGAGACAAGGAGGGCTCTAATGGTATCAAGAATATGTTTGTGTTTTCGTTTAGCTTTGCCAATTTATCTAGATGTATTGGGATAGGATTGATGAAGAATTGTACTATCTTTTGACCAAAAGGAAAGAAATGATAAATCTTTATATTTCATGGCATTGTCAATTCAAAGAACCTTAATCACCTCTGAAAATTGAGTTTTAACCATTTGAGCAAATTCCACTTAAATATCCTACAATTCAAACTTCCATTGCATGAGATATATCTAGGTAAAACAAGAAAATTCATCAACAAAGACAACAAAATACTTAGTCATCCATTGTTGGAGAAGGGGAAGGTCCCGATATATTAGAATGAACAAGATCAAATGAATCGGAGGAATTGGTATTACTGTTGTTAGAAGGCAAAGCATGATGTTTCGCTAGTTGATGACAAACCAATCAACATGTCCTTGTTTAACAGAACCTAGGAAACCACTAAAAGTCAATTAATTCAAATATTGAAATGAAACATTGCTAAGACGTGAGTGCCAAGGGCTAGTTGTGACAGTTGCACCACATAAAGACTAATAAGAAGACAATGGAAGAGAAGTTAAAAAAATCATACTTCTTAACACATTGTCCCAAGGATCTGCCCTTCTTTGGATCCTGCGCATAACAACCATGGGCAGAAAAATGAATTTCAAGACCAAGATCACATAACTGACCAACAAACACGAGTTTATTATGTGACCACTTTTAAACAAGAAAAGTATTTTGTAATGTTAAATTGGAAGTAGCTATTGCTCCTATGCGACCAACAAACAATTGAGAATTATCAACTGTTTGAATAATAGGTGTATGCGGAACTGATTGTTTGCATAAAAATAAAGATGACCATGTGGTCATATGATTGCAACATGCAGAATCAAAATGCAAAGGAGAAGTGGTAATTGGAACGATAGATAAGGCATGAGTTTTGGAATTGTCAAATTGGAGGGACACTAGTGCTTGTTTTAGAACATCAACGTCGACATGGTCAAGTAGAAGCAAGATCTGGTGAAGTAGGAGTTGTACTACTTTGTGTTCTAGAATTATTAGTGGCAGTAGAACTAGATATCATCGACCCTAGGATGAACCAGAATTTTTGCTTAGACTTTAGTTGAGGAAATTTTGTTTTCCGATGACAATTTTTGCTTCAATACCCGCAATATTTTTCTAGCCAGTTTGTTTTCCAATTTATAGCAATAATTGCAATTGGCTTATCGTGAGGATGAGTGATAGCTAGTATTGATAGCAGCAAGGACTATGTCGATTGCTCGAGATGGTTGTACGTTGATCAATCTTTTCTCTTCAGAAAGAAGTTCAGTCACGACAGTCTGTAATGTTAGAAATGGATCACGATGAATTAATGAACGACAAATAGGATTAAACTCTGGTCTAACAGCCATCAGCAACCGCATCACATGCATTTGATCAATGTATTTTGGAAATAGCATAATGCCTTCGTTGCAAACCCATTTAGGTTTAGAAAGAGAAAGTTGATCTCAGATACCTTGCATTTGAGAAAGAAGATGAAATGGACAGATCAGGTTCTTGCTTTTGGTTATGGAGTTTTCCCAGCAATTGGAAATGTTGAGCAATATCGGACGTGGAATACCAATTTGTCAATAGCTTCCATACTTCTTTAGTTCTCTTAAGCCTTACAAAATGGACTTTAACGGTGGAAGTGAAAGTATTCTTGAACCATGTCAAGATTTGATGATTTTTACTGTCCCTGTCTTGAAAACGATCTGCAAACACTTTATTAGTTTCATCATTTTTTTTTTGTAGGAATAGCAGCATCACCGGTCACATATCGCCAAAGTTTGCATCCGTGAAGTAAGCTTGACATCTCTTGTTCCCACAACACATAATTAGTACCATATAAAAAGGTTGTTCTAGGTTTAGCAACATCGACCTTATCCATTTGAAAATACAGATCAATACCAAAAGAAGGAAAATAGAAATAGTTGATCAAACACAGCAGTGCATGCAATAGACCACCAGGAAACAAGCCACACGTGAGGGTTAATGGATGATTAGAAGTTGATTAAATCGACCCAAAACAAGCTATAAACAGAAAAGGAAAAAAACAAAAAAAAGTACTAGATCAGACCGAAAAGATATACAGAACAATGTTTGTTTATTAGCTCCGATACCAACAATGAAAATATGATTAATATATTTCTTGATTATATTAAATATATAGGAGGATGTTCTATTTACAGATATATAGAATATATAAATAAGAAAAAGAATAATATAAAATTGATATGATGACATCTTTGGTTAACTAATTGATATGGTCATATCTACGTTAATGTGATCTGTTCATATTTTTAATTAATTAATTGATACGGTTATATCTATATTAACGTGGCAATTGATATGGTTGTATCTTTAGTTGACTAATGATATTAATGGATTTTTCTCTATCTTATTATTTAGTCTTGTACCCGACATTACGGACTTCACACATTCATCACCATATTCCTCCTTTTCCATTTCACTCTTTGTTTATTTATATTATTATGCATGATTGCTCAATACGTTTGCTGATTCAATTGCTTGCAGCACATAGCATAATTATGGACCCCAAAAAATTAAAAAAAAAAAAAGTCTTCGGTTTTTCCTAAATTATTGCGTATGTATGATAGGAAAAAACTGAATTTTCCTAGAGCTCTCTCGTAAAAACTTTTGTTATATATTCGCTCTCTGCGAAAAATTGCTATTGTATTTTGAGAACTGGAAGGTAGCAAGGAGGATGAGTTGGTGGTGGCTTAAGGTAACCGTATCCCACAGGGATCTGAGCTGAAGACATGGTTATTTTGTGCTTTTATAATTCCTAATGGAAAAGATATTGGGAAAAATATACACAACAATGAATGGATTTAGATACTCTATATTTACTTTTGTTAAAATTAATATACATTGGTTCATTTGTAGTCCAAGCCCATTAGAACCTATACATTCTAGAAAAAGTGTTAGGTGGAGTTTTAGAACATATTAATTTAGATATTTCCATTTAATGTTCTATAGAGTAGTTGTAATCTTCTAGATAGTAGTTAAAGACTTTTAAATAATAATTTGTAACTATTGGATCAAGATAATCCCTGCCATCCAACGAGGGGGAGAACACCTATAAATAGGTAGTCCTCCCTTATTTGTAACCAAGTGAAAAAAATAAAATTAAAATATACACAAATACTTTTATTTCAAAAGACTTTCTTCTCTATCATTTCATTCCCTCTAAGCCATTTTCTATTTCAATAAATTTCTAAATCAATATTATTCTCTTACTTTCTACTCTATTCTAATGAAATAACCTTCCAAATACTAATAGTGGTATCGGAGCCTCGTCCAATCATCTATTGGGTGTATTCTATTAAACTCTTTTCTAAACACACACCATCAAATCACAATATGGTAATTGTTAAATCTAATAGTCAAATTTCACTCTTGATATTTTTTGAGAAAAACTATAATTATTGGTCCATCAAAATGAGGACCTACTTTCTATCACAAAGTTTGTGGGACATCATAGAAAATGCTATCAACATACTTGAAAATACTTTTACAGTACCAGAGATAGAAGTCACTAGATTCAAAGCTACGAAAGAAAAAGATTAGAAGGTGTTATATGATATTCAGCTTGCATTAGTGGATCCAATTTTTCCTAGAATTAGAGGTGTTACCAATGCAAAACAAGCATAAGATATATTGAAGGAGGAGTTCTTGGGTAGTGAAAAGGTACGTCTTGTGAAACTTCAATCTATTAGAAGGGACTTTGAAAATATTAGAATGAGAGATTTTGAGACCATAAAAGATTATTATACTAGAATTAATGAAGTAGTGACTTCAATGAGAGCTTATGGAGAAACTATAATTGATAAAAAAGGAAATTGAAAAAATATTAATCACACTTCTAGAAGACAAAAGATCCAGCTACCTTATCAATTACTGAATTGATTGGCTCTCTAGAAGCATATGAAAAGAGATTAAATAAACTTGATGACTTTACATTAGAGAATGCCTTTCAATTTAAACTAAATTTTAGTTCTCAAAACTCTAGAAGTTATGAGAGGAAAAATGAAGATAGAAGATTTGGAAATAAAGGAAATGGAAGAGAAAGAAGAAAGTATCTACCATCTCAAATTTATAAGAGAACTAATCTTCAAGAGAAAGCTGTAGGTAAAAAGGAAAACTATAATGTCAAAATTATAAGAAATCTAGCCATTTTACAAAACATTGTTACTCTAAGGAGATGTATCAAGCTAATTACTCTAAAGAAAAAAGTATTATGCTTGCCATGCTGCTTTCGAGACCAAAGGAGACACATGGTGTTTGTAAAGGTTGCATACTTAGGAAGCAACATAGAAAATCATTCCCTTTAGGTCAACCATGGAGAGCTCAAGCACTACTGGAACTTGTATACATAGATGCGTGTAAATCCATGAAAATACCATCCTTGGAGAATTGTAAGTACTTCATCCTCTTTATTGATGACTACATTAGGATGACATGGGTCTATTTTGTGCATGAAAAATCTGAAGTATTTGAGATTTTCAAGAAATTCAAGATTTTTTTTTTTGAAAAACAAAGTAGATATCATATCAAAACAATAAGTGATAAAGGTAAGGAATATATTTCAAAGGAGTTCAACAAATTTTGTGAAGATAAAGGATTCAAATACCAACATACAGTTGGATATGCATAGGAAAAAGAAGGTGTATCAGAAAGGAAGAACCACATAGTTATGGAGATGGCTAGATCCATGCTAGAAGGAGGAAGATGCTAAAGATGTTATGGGCTGAAGCAATATATACAACATCCATTTACTTAACATATGTCTAACTAGAGTTGTGCAAGATAAAACACCTATTGAAGCTTAAAGTAGACAAAAGCCATCAGCACCAAATCTTCATGGATTTGGAAGTATTTTCTATGTACACATCCTAGTAGTGAAAATACATAAGTTGGAAGAGAAGATTGAAAATGGCATCTTCCTTAGCTATAGTACATAGTTTAAAAGATATAGAATCTACAATTTGAAGACCAAGAAACTTTCATCAACGGAGATGTTGAGTTTGATGAAAGTGCTACCTAGAATTGGAATGAAGATAAGGGAAGCAAAGCATGTTGATTCTAAGATTAGAATCCTCCTTAAGAATCTAATGAGCAAGAAGAGAAGACCTTAGCATACCTATAGCATCAACTTCATCAAGAGAAGGAGAATCATCTTTGGAATCACCTCCTAAAAAAAAACAAAGCTTCTTTTAGATATATATGCAACATGTAACTTTATAGCCATGGAGCCAGAGAGCTTTTAAGATGCAACGAGACAAGATGTATGGGTTACAATAATGAAAGAGCTGACAAACATGACTAAGAAGAATGAAACATGGGAGCTTGTAAATCCACCAACTAACAAGAAAATCAACACGAATCATTATGAGATAATAGATCAAGTAGTAGACTTTTCACCAAGGTACTCTCACAAGCAAGTTTCAAGATGTTATGAGAAATGTTAGGAGTTATACCAAAGTATATCAAGATGGAATGTTAAAATTGATACATTGTAGCCCATTTCTAGTCTAAGTCCATTACAATCTACACATTCTAGAAAAAAGTGTTTGGTGGAGTTTTTAGAACATGTTAGTTTAGATATTTCCATTTAATGTTCTATAGAGTAGTTGTAATCTTCTAGATGCTAGTTGAAGTTTTCTAAATAATAATTTGTAACTTTTAGATGATGATGATCTCTAATATCCATTGAGAAGAATGCCTATTGATAACTCTAATTTTAAACATATTCCATAGGGTGATTTTATAGTATTTTCCGCACATTTTTGGTTTTCTTCAAAGAAATTGATACTTAATTGAGTAAAATGTTGATTTCAGGGTTTAAACACGTTCTAGGCTCGAAAACTAAAAAAAGGAATCAAGTTTCACTCAATTCCGAGTTCAAACGAAGAAGTTATGAATTTTTGAAGTTGTGTAGAAAATTTGCCTAAGTGCAGAAAGTTACACGACCTGGGGACACGGTCGTATCCTAGGGAATGTCGGGTGACGAAAACAAAATCTTTTTGATACACTATAAAAAGACATATTAGGGTTTCAAAAGAAAAAGGAAAGACATTACAGAAACAAGAGACGAGAGGAGATTGGAGAAGAACATTAATCAAGAAACAAGAACGACAACGATTTCAAGAATAGAGAGATTGTTCATCAAATCAAGAGGGGTTTTTATGCTTTATTTTACGTTTTTGATGAAACTCGTTTTTAGATTCATTATGATAGCTTAGAATTAGAGTATTTAGGATTATGGAACCTAGGGTTTCATGTAACCTTTGGATTGAATTATAATTTCAATAAAGTTTCTACCTTTTCTTGATTCAATTATGTCGTTAATTATGGATTGATAATTCTAGAGTGTCAATATATGATATTATGCATGTTAATTGAGAAATTGCATGTGTAATTAGATCTAGGCATAATTGAAGAGAATTATATGTATACTTAGAGATAAGATACATGTTTCTTCCGGAAAGTTGATTGTTTGCATAGGAATTCATTACACATTAATGCGATTCTAAATTATATTACTCAGTGAAGAGATTTCGGTAAATAATTTAGGATTAGGGTTAATATGCTTGAAAAAGATATTAGCTTTAATTGTGAATTCCTCCGGTCAAGAATAATAGAAATTGAATTGGATATATTTTAAAAAGGTTACATGTTAAACACTAGGGGAAATAATTCCTAAATACATTATTGCATACTTGAAGTCGTTCGTAATTTATTGCTTTCTAATTTGCGTAATTAAGTCTCATAAGTAGTTTAGTTGTTAATTTCAGTATTTTTAATTAATTCAAACTTTCACAATTTTTCGGTTAGATAATAAAGCTAAAGTTAATATTAGTACTCAAAATCTCTAAGGGATCGACTCGGACTCACATCCGCTATATTAAAACTGATAGGTGCGCTTGCCTCATATCACCTATAAATAGGCAATCCTCCCTTATTTGTAACAAAGTTAGAAAAATTAAGAAATACACAAATACTTCTATTTCAAAAGACTTTCCACTCTATTCCTTCATTTCCTACAAATCATTTTCTATTTCAATAGGTTTCTAAATCAATATCATTCTCTTACTTTCTGTTCTATTCTAATAAAATAATCTTCCAAATACTAACAATTTCCTCTAAGATTTCTTGAAATTATTTCCTTAAAATACAATCATGGGTAATCAATGCTTGAAATTATATAAAGAAGATGATATCATCATGATATCACAAGATATTTTAAAAATTTGGACAATCTCAAACATTGATTTTATAGTTTTATCTAAACTACTTTTTAAGGATTTATTTCTTAAGTGGACTACTCAATAAAACAAAAGAATACAATTGAAATGTTGATAAAACTATTGTAGCTAGTGTAAAAATAATAATAATGGAAATGGAATTTTAATACGATTAGATAATAGCTCATCTTACTACATATATGAAGGATTAAACATAGTAAACACACAACTACGCAGCTAAAAAGCACTATAAAACTACCACCAAAGTTAAATAGACTCAAGAGAAAATAAATGTAAGTAATTAAGAATAAATCAGCTATTTCCAAAGTGAAATTTGTAAAAGAGGTCTTATACGATCCTCTCAATTTTTCTCTTGCCAATTTCTCCTAAATCTACTAATGACCGAACGAGATTATGTGTATATGTATGTATGTGTATGTATGTATATATATATATATACATATTAAATACCTTGTGATGTTAGTGTAATGTCATGTTCATTTTGATAATCCCTCAACTGTTAATTATATACGTCAGTATTTTAAGAAGGTGAATTGAGGGAAATTGAGCAAAATTAAATTGAAATGGACCAAATGATAATGGATATACTAATTTATGGGATTATCGTTCCCTCTTGCTTTTCTTATAAAAGCACACGCATGGAAATAATAAGTTTAGTGATGGAAGGTATCATTGATGGGACCCTTAGGTAAACTCCTAGTGACTCATCAGCTATACATAGTGATGGACCTGTAAGAAGCCTCCTATGGCATAGTTAACGAAAGCCTTCTGATGTTGAAGTTAGCAAAGAGAGAGAAGGATTATAAGAGAGAGAGAGAGATAGAGAGTCAAGTGAGTTCCTAAGGGTCTAAAGATACTTCACTTGGTGGTTTGACTCCTATTTATCGGTTAAGGGTTCAAACTTGCTTAGATACGTGATGAGAGGAAATTGGTAGGCATGGACTCTGAAGGGGCAACACTACTAGTATAAGAAAAGACAATAAACCTTCTATCGGTTGGTAGAGGCTTGGGAAACGTACCTATCCCATTGTTGGAAAGTGGTCGGCTTAGTTTGGTGGCTAGGCTACAAGCCATGTGACAGGTAGTCATTCAGCATTTAATAATCAAAGAGAAAAAGGTGAAGAGGAGGCAATGTGCTCTTTCAGTCGGTGAGCTCTTTAGGGGTACTTGAGGTTGGCCCGAGTATACTATGTAGGAGCTTGGATAGGAGTTGGATCAATCTTAATTTAAGTTGGTAGGGCCTTGGCATTGTGATGGCCGAGCTCTTTAGTAGGCTTAGGCTTCTAGAGTCTAAACCTAAAGATTAACCATCAATACTTATCCCCCTAGTCTCCTTGGCATCCTAGTAGTGTAGAGAGCATAGGAGATCGAGGTTTGGGAGACTAAAGCCTTAATTGTGTTTGTTATGGACGGGTAGATGTGTGAGCCTACTTAGATGCTCGGTAAAGTATTATGGTGACCTTCAAGATGCGATGGTTGACATGAACGCTAGCAGTAGTCCTTTCCAATGTCTTGTCTTCTAATAACACAATGACGGTGCTTGGAGGGAAGTGCCACATGCGTAGTTAATAAAGTGTATTGGAAACCTTCAAACTCTGATTAATGACTGGCATTAATGGTAACTTTTCATTGCTACCTCCCTTTATCTATCGGATGGTCTAGTAATGACACATGGAAGGATGGGACCCCTTTCCCATTTACTACATAAAAGGTTGATGGGGACCATTTCCCTCATTTTGAACTTGCTTTATCTAAATCAATTAAGAGTATGGCATAATTATTACATCTCTAAAAAATTTTGTGGTAAATAAGTGAATCCAATACAATCCTCTTGAGTGAGAGATTGTTTAAGCTAGGGTTTTTCCACCACTAGTGGGCCTTTAGAGCATTGACTGAGGGATATAGAGGGCTACCCAGTGATTGGAGGTAGCTTCTAAGCAACGATCGAGGGATGTATGTAGATCCTTCAACTCCTCATGAGGTGTTTAGGTGTTTATTCTCCAATTGTTGGGGTGTTGGCACCATGGATTCCTGGGCCCTTATAGTAGATGCCTGGTTATTGCTTACCATTCATGATGTTTCTAGCTTTGAGAGGCTATTCCTCTATTACTTAGGAGTCCTTGGCTTAAATTGGATTTGTAACTCTTGTAGGGGCCCTAGGCTTCAGGAAAATGGTAGGCTGTGCAAGT
The DNA here is from genome assembly GCA_024138005.1 of Lumnitzera racemosa. Lineage (NCBI taxonomy): Eukaryota > Viridiplantae > Streptophyta > Magnoliopsida > Myrtales > Combretaceae > Lumnitzera > Lumnitzera racemosa. The sequence goes on along the minus strand of JAMXBC010000012.1, from coordinate 36,900,834 downwards.
CTACGTACTTTCTCATGATGATTTCAATGGTAGCCATTGTTTTGCACCTTAGAGTAGTCAAGTGGCTTCCATGGATCCTAAGCCTTCACTGGTTCTTTTTAACTGAAAATGTTGAGTAAGTCAAGTGTTCTTAGGGGTGGAGGTGTCTTCTTAAGCTATTGATATCATTACGGTAGTTGAGCACTTTGAGGGAAGAGGTCACTACTTCGTCGAGCTGAATAGGATGGGGGCTTCTAGTTTAGCGATGATTATGGCAGTAGAGAAGTCGCATTAGATGCTATTCTTGAAGGCTGTAGACATCAGCCTTAGGCATTGTGGGTTAGTCATGGTTCTTTTAGGTTGATAGGGAAGCTGAGTTTAAGTTGTAAGCTGGTTGGGCCAAGCAGGGCCCCTTAATCTGCTAGTTAGGGTTTTAGAGCAAATTGGGTGTAAAAAAGACCTTCTTGTAAAGTTGAGTTGAAGTTGCGAGCTTGAAGACAAATGCATGTATTGAGTAGTAGGCTAGGGAGGTTTAGAGTTGGTTTGTTATACCCTTATATTCTTTTCTTTTTCTTATACTTGTATACAACGCTGGTGTGCTAGCCTCTAGGCCTTATAACCTCTTTCTTAATGAGTAATAAAATTGAAGTTTCTTCATGTGCTTGTGTGATGCGTCTCCGAGGTCGAATATACAGAGAAGCACCATAACTAAGTGAACCGGAAAGAAACAAAAGAAAAAGCTAGCAAAGCCCGGGCAGCTACTAAATGGATGTAACACACCACTTGATCCTGCTTGGCTTACAATCCGCCGAATATTATACACTGGTTCGAATTGAAGAGTCACTCACCACTACTCTCTACTAAAGAGAATAGATAAGAGTTGAATGATAATGAGAATATTAAGGTTGCTTAAAGTGACTAATTTCTGTATTAAAGAGATATGATTCTCGCATACAAGAAAGTGGGGGTTTATGTACTCGTCCACTAGGGTTACTTTACTTACAAAAGGGTATTTTATAGCTAGGTTACATAAGACATACTAAAAAAGGTAAAAGAGATAAAGAATATTCAATGTGAAAAAGAAAGAATCATTTTGGAGTACTATGTCAGAAGAAATGTATCGCATGGCGTCTGGATGGGAGAAATATGGTACAAGGTAGGCGGAAATAGAGTAACGCTTGTAGTTAAGAGCCGACTTGATGTGGACCAAGTCGGGGACCAATTAGTTCTTTTGAAGAGAAATTAACTTGATTTAGGGTCGGATTCTTGTGGTTGGATTGAGAGCTTGCCTCAACTACTCATAGGTTGTCTCTTGGGATGAAGTGTTGTTGCTAAATAGGGATGGATTTGACGCATGTAAGGATCTGATAATCAGATTAGCATGAGATCAGCTCAGGATAGGAATTCCTGTTTCAGCTATGGCTTAGAGCTAGCATTCTCCGTACGGGTCCTTAGAGTCTTCTAGCTTAGCTTCTTATGATCGGTCTAACGGGTTGATCCTTATCATCTACTTAGCAATCACAAAGATTTATCCTCAAATCTGAAGTGGTTTTTGCCTGCTCTCCTAGGGTGCACGTGGGGTCATCTTCTGATGATTAGTGAGAGATCAGATCGAATACATCGAAGGTAGAAGAAACTCTATAGTCATCAGGCAACTTGATTTGGTAAGTGTTGCAATTGATTTTCTTTAGGACTTTGAACAGACCATCAGCTTGAGGAGACAGTTTGTTCTGTCTTAAGTATGGGAATTGTTCTCAATTGAGATGTATCCATACTAAGTCTCCTGGGTAGAAAGAAATAGTTCGATGGCTTCTGCTACCAATTTCATGCTGCTTTTAATTTAACTTGGCGATTTTCTTGGAAATAGATTGGTGTAACTCATACAATGCTTAGGCTCAATCCACTTCGGATTGACTCTCTTCAGTAGTTGCTAGGGTGTCGATTATATCTAGGGGAATGGTAAGGTTAAGGCCATAGACGATCTTGAATGGGGTCTTCCCAATAGTGCTATGAACAGTTTAGTTATACGTGAACCCCACAATTGGTAAGCACAAATCACAATCCTGCAAGTTCTTTCCTACTACAGCTCTGAGCAGATTGCCTAACATCTTGTTTACCATTTCAGTCTAGCCATTAGTTTAAAGATAGCTACTGGAGTTGAATACAAGTTTGGTTCTAAGTCTTCTCTAAAGAGTCTTCCAAAAATAACTTAAGAATTTTGTGTCCTAATTTGAGACACTAATCTTCAGTACCCTATGTAGTCAGACAATCTCTTTCAAAAACAAATTAGCGATATATAGAGCATTGTTAGTTTGATGGCATGGAATGAAGTATGCCATCTTATTGAAGCGGTTCACTACAACAAAAATAAAATCTTTACCTCTAGATGTCTAGGGCAGCCCTAGGACAAAGTCCATACTGAGGTTGGCCTAAGGTGAGGTTGGTGTTGGCAACGATATGTATGCTCCATGGGGTTCTCTCTTCACGTTTGCACGTTTCACAACTACTAGCCACCTTATGGACATCCTTGGTCAAACTTGGCTAGTAAAAGTTCTCCTTCAACAAATTGGCCATCTTGATTTTCCTGAAATGACTGGATAATCCTCCGCTATGAGCTAATCTAATCAACAGCTTACACGTGGAACAATTTGTCATGCATAGTCTTTGGTCCTTGATCAGGTCGACATCCTTGAGATAATATCCCTTGACAGCAATTCTATCCTTGCACTATTCTATGATAGGGCCGAAATTAGAATCATGAGCATACTGTTCAATAATTAGTGAGAATCCCAATAATTTTGTCTATAAAGTGGTCAACAAGGTTTGCTGTCGTGACAAAGTATCAACGACCACATTTTCACTTCCCTTCTTGTGCTGGATGATATACGAGAAGCTCTCCATGAACTCCAGCCACTTAGTTTGCATTTTCAAAAGCTTGTTTAACTCCCCAAATGCTTTAGAGACTCATGGTCTATATAAATAATAAACTATTGTAGTAGCAAATAATGTTGCCAAATAGTAAGGGTTTGGTAAAGAGAGTACAACTTTTTCTCGTACACAGAATAGTTCAGGGCAAAACCACTAAGTTTCTCATTGTGATAGGCGATGGGCCGTCACTCTTGCATTAGGATAACACCAATTCTAACTCTTGATGCATTGCATCCTAATTCAAAAGGTTTGTTGAAATCTGGCAGTGATAGGACAGGGGCTGAGGTGAGCCTTTCCTTGATTTCTTTAAAGCTCTATTAAGCTTGGTCATTCCATCAGAACCAATCGCTTTTCTTGGTTAGCTCGGTTAATGGGGTAGCTATTGTATTGAAGTCTTTAATAAATCGCCTATAAAAAAAAGCTAGGCCATGAAAACTTTGGACCTCAATGGTATTTCTCGACGTCGGCCATTTCAAAACAATTTATATCTTTTCGTCATCTACTCGGATCCCTTCCCTTAATACTACAAACTCTAAGAAAATCACCTTTTTCTAGCAAACATACACTTCTTCACATTCCCATACAACTTCTTAGCTCACAAAATGTCAAATACTTCGCGAAGATGTTGAATATGGTCAATCAAGTTGACACTGTATACCATTATATCATCAAAGTACATGACTACACATCTTCCAATTAGGGGCTTCATTACATGGATCATTAATCTCATGAACTTGTTTATTGCATTGTTAAGTTTGAATGGTATAACCAACCATTCATAGAGTCTATACTTAGTTTTGAAGGTAATCTTCCATTCATCGCTCGACTTCTTGCGAATTTGGTTGTAGCCACTTTGTAAATTAATCTTCAAAAATATCTTTGCGCCATGAAGCTCATCTAACATGTCATCAAGCCTTAGTATCGAGTATCAATACTTGATAATAATTTAATTGATTTCTCGGTCGTTGATACACATATGCCATGAAACATTTTTCATTAGAACGAGCAAAGCTAGCACAACACAAGGGCTCATGCTTTCCTTTATATATCCTCACTTAATGAGTTTGTCTACTTATCTTTTCAGCTCGACAGCCTACTTAGGGTTCATCCTGTATGCAGGTCAGTTCAGTAAGGCGACACCTAGCTGTAGATTAATGCAGTGCTCTATGCCTTAGACTAGTGGTAGTCCTTTAGGTAGTACTTTCAGGAAAAAGTTGGAAAACTCATTTAGTAAGCTTCGGATCTCTTTTGGAACATTCTGTAACTCCCTCATTTCCATCAATCTCCTAACTAATAGGACCATCAGTTTATCAACCATCTCAACAGATTGGAGCTCTCTACGGTTCATCACCAAGGCTTTCTTCTTACTGACTCGGGTGAGCTGATCATGGGTTTCATTTACCTAGGACAAGGTTAGGGGTTGCAACACTATCTTCCTTCCATCCTTAATAAAGGCATAGGTGTTCTTATACCCATCAAGCATAATACGTTGGTATAACAACCAAGGTCATCTAAGCAGTAGATTTGAAGCTCCCATGGAACAACATTGCACACTACTTCATCCCTGTATACATTTCCAACAATGAATGGCACGGTCACTTGTTCAGTTACGTATAAAGCACCCTTATCATGAAGCCAATGTAACTTGTAAGGTTGGGGATGCCTTGAAGTTGACAGACCCAACCTCTGTACAAAGGATTGCATAATCACATTAGTGCAACTTCCTCCATCCATTATGATAGTGCATAGTTGGCTTTTGACGGTAGACTTGGTATGGAACAAATTTTGCTTTTGGTTCTCTTTAGAGTTCGATAAGGAACTCAATACTCACCTTAAGACCAGGGTCATCACTTCTCCCTGGTCAGCATAAATACAAGTCTCCTCTTTCTCTTCGCCTTCAGGTTTTCCAACATCCTCTTCCTTCTCGAGCTCACTCTTATCAATGTTATCCACTACATTTCCCCGAAGCACTATGACATGTCAGTTTGGATACTTAGCGGTCATATATTCGAAGCCCAAGCATTTAAAGTATTTTATCTCACTAGTCTTTCATCTAGAGGTCTACCTTTTCTCATATGTTCTTGGAGTTGGCCTAACCTCGAATTAGCCCAGTTGATCGGCTTGGCCAACTATCATCAGGTCTGTCACTCCTTTCTCCAGCTTTGTATGGTTTCCTCGGCTTAGCTTGAATTGGTCAACGTAGTACTGGAGCTCACGAAAATGTTGGCTTAGGTCGGCTCGGAATATTTCTCCTCTACTTTTCAACCCTCTATGCGATCTTGATCACCTCTTCTAAGGTATAAGACCTTTGTACTTCTACAATGTTGCGAATCTCATACTTGAGCTTAGAAATGAATCTCAATACTTTGCAGGCCTTTGGCTCTTCTACTTCAGCTTAGTATATTAACATCTAAAACTCTCTTACGTAGTCATCTCAATATCGGCTTCCTTGGCGAAGCTCCGGTAACCTTGCAAATGTATCTTGTAAATAAGTTTTGGGCACAAATCTACCTTTTAACAACCTTTTCATCTCATCCTAAGTTCTAACACCTCGTCTTCCATCTCTTTTTTTAACTGCATTCTATTCTTCCAGCATACGGTGGCATTCCCTGTAAGCTCTAACATAGCAATTTGGACTTTGATGCATCTTCATTCCCATAACATTCAAATATGTTCTCGACCTTCTCTTCCCATTCCAAATATTCATCCACATCTCCACTTCCACTGAAAAGTGGGATTTGTACCTTAACATTGTCTAACCCTTGAGAAACTTAGCATCTTTGCGTTTACGCTTGGTAATAGTTTACTTCTTCTTTACCAAACTCTTCAACATCCATCTCTTCGTCATCTTCCCCAGTCTCCTTCAACTCTAGTTTTCATCTAGTAGCTCTGCCTGCTACTCCTTTAGCTCATGGCGATTCAAAAGGCGGTCGAATTGGGTGATTGGTCCGATTACCTTGGCCATAATGTCTCTTAGGGGTGTCTTCCTGTAGGTTTTGCTGCTATACACCTTGGGGTTATTGTCTGTTAACTTGCATTGCAGTTGCTAAACTCTCAACAAGTTTTGTGAGTCTATCAAGTTTATTGTCAACCGACCCTAGGGTATTACTACCATTATGACCATGACCATGATCAGGTTGAGCATCACTACTCTGGTCACTAATAACTCCCTAAACACTTAAATTAAGCATGGTAAAGTATTACTCAATTAGATTAACAACTTACTAACAACTTCAATAGTTGATAGTCACTCAAATAATACATAAACAAATTTGCTCTATTTTTGTAATGAGAAACAGAGTAAAAATTGAGTAACAATAACATCACTCTTACTATCATACCAACACATACTGTAGTAGCTATGGGAGGAATACAGCAGCCACTAATAGTAAAGCAAACCAAAACTTCACTGCAACTTTACAACTCCCTTATGGAACTGTGCTTTGATACCAATAAAGCTAATGTGTCTCCAAGGTCGGAGAAACAAAAAAGTACCATAACGAAGCGAACTAGAAAGAAACAAAAGAAAAAGCTAGCAAAGCTTGGGTAGCTACCGAATGGATGTAATACACCACTCGATCCTACTCACCCTACAATCCATCGAATATGACATACCTATCCGAAATGAAGGATCATTCACCACTACTCCTTGCTAAAAGGGAATAGATAAGAGTTAAATAATAACGAGAACACTAAGGTTTCTCAAATTGAGTAATTTTTGTATTGAAGAGATATGATTCTCGCATACAAGAAAGTAGGGGTTTATATACTTGTCCACTAGAGTTATTTTACATGTATGAAAAGACAAAAGAGTATTCTAAAACTAGGTTACATAAGACATACTAAAAAAGATAAAAGAGACAAAGAATATTCAGTGTGAAAAAGAAAGAATCATTCGGGAATACTATGTTAGAAGATACGTATCGCTTAGCATTTGGATGGGAGAAAAATGGTATAAGGTAGGCAAAAACAAAGTAACGCTTATGGTTAGGGGCTGACCTGATATGAATCAGGTTGAGGACCAATTAGTTTTTCTGAAGAGAAGTTAGCTTGATTTGGGGTCGAATTCTTGTAGTCAAATCGGGAGCTTGCCTTGGCTACTCTTAGGCTCTCTCTTGGGATAAAGCGTTGTTACTGAATAGGGGTGGATTTGATGCATGTAAGGATCTGATAGTTAGGTTGGCATGAGATCAACTCGAGATAGAAATTCCCATCTCAACTATGGCTTAGAGCTACTATTTCCATGCGAGTCCTTTGAGTCTTCTAGCTTAGATGCCTGTGATCGGTTTGGAGGGTTGATTCTTATCATCTTGTCTACTCTCTTATTTTTATTATATTTTTTCTTCACTCTACTCATCCTTTTGGTAAGGTAGTCTTAAGGTATCATGGGGTGGTTAGAGATAAGGTCAAGCACCTCTAGATCTTTTTCGAGGCCGTAAAGCATGCTGGGTGCATTAGTCATTTTAGTCATTAATTGCTTCAATTGGATGTGACCATTAGTGCAATCGATGTGACTACTATTATGATCGATGTGATTGTTAGGGTGTTTGAGGCCCTTGAAGGGCATATGCCATCAATGTCACCTATGCAAGTGCTTAGTTGGCAATTCATTCGCTGAACAATTTTTAGCTGTTAATCTTTTGATAGCGATACATGGTCACTCACAATGGTTGCTTTTGAAACGACACTTCACATGGCATTACTAACCTATATAAAGACTTAGAGGTTAGTCCATTCCTCATTTATCTCTACTACTCTTTTATAACTCTAGTAAAGTGTTTCTCTTGTGTTCTTACCCTTTTCTACTCCTTTCTCTTACTTTCATTTGTCCTAAGCTTTTCAAGATGGTTGACTAATCTCAACAACTAAGAAGGAATCGTTCTGCAGGTGAGGCTTCCGCAAATGAAGATCTTAAGGATGATCGTCTCCCTACTCCCTCTCAACATATGGTAGTAGTCTGATGTGCTTAGGAGCTAAGTTATCACTAGGCCTTAATGTAGGGAGGATCAATGGGTCCTTCGAGATAATGAAGAAAAAACAAATGGTCAGATGAACACGCACCTATAGTAGCTTTGTGAAGGTATTCTTCGAATATGACACATCAAGGAATACTATATGGCTTAGCATCTGATTGATATTATGCATAAGTAAAAACTAAGGTTCACTCGCTTCTAACCTTGAGCTATTGGTAAGGTTAGATAAGAGTGAGGATTTGTAACTTGAGAAGGTTTCTCACAAGGCACAAAAGAGAATATTCATTAACAACATATGAGATATGATGATGCGGCTACAATGAATGGGACTATTTATAGTAAGTCTATAGGCAACAAAAGAAAATAAGGAAATTACAAAAAGGATAATATCAGAAATAAGAAACCTAATACAACCCACAAGGGTATATGTGGCAAATGAATAAAAAGAATATAGTACAATGTTAGAAAAAGAGAATAACAGGTGGTATGCTATTATTGTATTCGTATCTGGGGTCTAGAGATGTTGCAACTGAGTTGATGTGATGTAATAGCTATTTGGTAGAATAGGGTTCAACAGGTTGGTAGGATAGGGCTCAAAGTAAGGACTAAGAGAACTCGATCTTGGTACTTAGTAGGTTGGCTAAGCTAGGACAGGTTGTGAGCTTGGTATCTATGCATGCAATTGAAGAGAGTAAGGTACGTTCGACTTAAGTGTGTAAGGAATTCAGCATCAGGCCTCCTGGGACTAAAGCTTTTCCTCGACAAGCTAAGAAGATTAGATTCTTTTGGCAAGAGCTTGTAGACCTTTGAGGCGAGCCTGAATAAGGGGTCTTAAGGCTGGAAATCCATCAGCTCCCTTGAGGTATTGAAAATTTGCCCTTAAATCTTATTCAACTTCCTCTTTGGGTACGAGGGGTGTTAGATTGGCGACATTAAAGGTCAATGATACCCCATATCCTTCAGGCAATTCTAGTTCGTATGTGTTGTCATTGATCTGATGAAGAACTTTGAAAGGGACATCTGACCTGGGGAATAGCTTGTTTGTTCTCTTCCTTGGAAACCTCTCCTTGTTGTAGTGAATCCAAACAAGGTCTCTAAGATTGTAGATAATGCCCTTCTAATCTTGGTTGCCTTACTTTTGTTTTCAGGCTACAATTCTAGCTAGTTACTTGGCGACCTTCTTATTTAGTCTCTGGAATTCCTCAATACGTTATTGATTGGATTGTCATTCTCCTCGAGAGGTTGAGTTATGTCAAATGGCAAGTTTAGATTGAGTCCATAGATGACCTCGAAGGGCAACTTCCCTGTCGAGCTGTGGGTAGAGCAATTATAAAAGAACTTAATGATAGGTAGACATAAATCTCAATCACACAGATTCTTCCTAATAGTAATTCAAAGTAGGCTCCCTACTATTCTGTTCACAGCTTTAGTTTGGTTGTTTGTTTGAGGGTGGCAAGAAGTACTGAACATTAGTTTAGTGACAACCTTCTTCTACAATTTTTGCCAAAAGAAGCTTGTAAATTTTGTAATGTGATCAATGAAAATACTTCTCGAGACATCATGTAGCCACATAATCCCTTGCAAAAAGTTAAGCGGCTCATTTTGTTGAATTAATCAATTGCCACCACGTTTATGTCATGTTTTTGAGCTATTTTGGGTAGTTCGAGCATGAAATCGATGCTTAGGTTGGCTTAGGGCCCATCTAGTACTGGCAAAGGTGTATACTCTCCATAGGGCTCCTTCCTTCCCTTAGCTCGCTTACATACCTCATACTGTTCTAGAACTTTAGGCACATCTTTCATCATCTTTAGCCAATAAAAGTGCTCCTTCAGCAATTCGAGCCTCCTCTTTTCCCCAAAATGGTTTACTAGGCCTCCTACGTGCACTTCCCATACTAACAATTCTTAGGCCGAGCTATTCAGCATGTACATACACCTGCCTTTCATTAGAAATCCCTGGTTTAGATAGAACCCATCCAGTATACCTCCATAACTACACTTAGCAGCAAGAGGTCTAAAGAAAGGATCCTACTCGTATTGATCTAAGAGAGTACTAAACTTAAGTATGCGAGCTTGAAGGGTTGTTATAAGTACATGCCAACATGAAAGCACGTTTGCTGTAATGTTTAAGCTTCCTTTCTTATACTTAATCACATAACAAAAGGTTTCCAAAAACTTTACCCACTTAACATGATGTTAGGAGAGTTTTTGTTAACCTTAGAGATGCTTAAAGGACTTACGATTAGTATAGATAATGAATTTTTGAGGTAGCAAATAATGTTGCCAGTTCTAAAGAGCTTAGATGAGAGCACAAAAATCCTTATCATATATAGAGTAATTGAGAGCGGTACCTCTAAGCTTCTCACTAAAGCATGCGATAGGTTGGTGCTCTTACTTAAGTACAATGCTAATGCCTACTCCAGACATGTCATACTCTAATTCAAAGACTTTATCAAAGTCAGGCAATACAAGCATCGGGGTAGAAGTCAACTTAGACTTGATCTCATCGAAACTTTTCTGAGATTTTTGTGACCATTTGAATTCAAAGATCTTCCTGGTTAGCTTGATCAAAGGGGTGGCTATAGTATTAAAGTTTCGAATGAACCTTTGGTATAATGATGCTAACCCATGGAAACTCCTCACATCGACAGCACTGGTCAGTGTCAACCACTCTAGAATAGCCTTAACCTTCTCCTCATTGACTTAGATTCCTTAATCAGAGACAACATATTTGAAGAACATAATCTCACTTTGAATTAGGAAACAGATCGGTATATTCTTGGAGTAAAGCTTGCACCTTGGCTAGCAATGTTCCAACCTCTTTCAACTCAAGTAGTCTTGTGATTAGTAGAAAGACAAAATTCTCGGACGTAACTGCTTTAGAAAATCCAATTCAGGAAATTACCAAAGACTTCTTCTATAGAGAACTGGAGTCTTTTCCTATGATTCTTAATTTTCTTTAAGGTTAATAAAGGTTAGTACGGTTGGCCAAGTAGTATATGTGAAGCACACATTGCAAGAACATCACATAGTATCTCATCCGTACACCTTTTCCTAATAGAGATCGACACCATTACTTGCTCTATGACCTGAAGTCCACCTCTCTCATTTAGCTAGTGGATCTTATAGGGTTGGGGGTGAGAATAGGTCAGCAATTATAAAGTTTTCACTACTCCTTGCACTGTCACACTAGTATAACATCCCTTATCAATGATCAAGATACACAAACTTCTACTTACTTAGCAAATTGCTGTGTAAGAGATTCTTTCATTGCTCACTTTCTTTCACAACACTAGTACTGAGAACTCTCTTGACAACCATGTTGAGGTATTTTACCTTATTTAGGTTAGGTGAGGGCCTTAGGGTCCTCTAAGATTCATCAAGAACATGCTGAGCATTCACCTCATCTTCACCTTCACTAAGACTTTCCGCTTTAGACTGGGCTTTTCTCCTTTGATGGTCATAACACTTCGATTCGGACATTAACCAGCCACATCTTTAAAATTAAGGCACTTGAAGCACTTAATCTCTTTGGTCTTCCATCTTGAACTTTGACCTTACTCTTTCCTGACCTCAGGCTCCTTAGCCTTAGACTTTCCTCTACTATCTTTAGGTTTGCTCAAAACTTAACCACATTAGTCTACCTCGGAATTGTAAGGGGTTTGATTGAATCTAGGTCGTCATTGCATAGCTGGTCAACTAGTTTGTGCTCGGCCAAGCTAACTTTGCTTCTACCTTTCAACTCTCTAAGCAACTCGGATAGTCACATCTAAATTTTTAAGCCTCTATACCTCTACTATATTTCCAACCTTAGGTTGCAAACCAAAAATGAATCTTGCAATGGCTTGCACTTTATGTTCATCAACATCACACCAGATCATTAACAATTAGAATTATCGTACATACTCATTTACATATCAGCTACCCTACTTGAGTTGTTATAGATGTTGGATTGTGTCTTGCTCATAGTGCTTGGAAACAAAATTGTTCCTCAGAACTCGCTTCATTTCATTCTAGGTTCTTATCTTATGTTGGGCTTACTAACGTATGGTTTGTACCTTCTTCCACTACATCGCGACGTACTTATAAAACTCTAAAGCGGCTACTCAAATACATATTACATCCTCATAATCATAGAAATTGAACATCTTCTTCATCGTTTCTTCCTAATCCATATAGTCATTTACATTGCCGGGTCCAAAAAAGCTTGGAACTTTCACTTTAATGTGCTTAGTCCCTTAAAGAGCTTAAAGCTCATGCTCATCATACTCAGGGAACTGCTCTTCTTGCTTATCATCTTCAACTTCTTCTAGGTTAAGTCTTCGTCGTATGAGTCCTTTAACTCAGAAGGGTTGAGCTGGAGGTGCATTCATAGGATCAAGAGCTCTAATCTCTACTCTTTGTCTTCTCAGCCTATTTTGTATCCCTCGTCTACATTTAGCATTCCTTTCTTGAGATCGAGCTTCCACTAACCTCTATATTAACATAATTAAGCTGGCCACAATGGGGGTGAGATTCTATATGTGTTCGTTGGTGGTTCAAGGCATCTACTGCTCCATACGATCACGACCATGAGCATTACTCTCACATTAGCAATCTCTCCTTACACATTGGGATTTGACATTCTCATAACAAATCTTAACAAGTCCTAATCTAACAAAAACTCCACACAACACCTACTGGACACTATACCACATAACAACCTTAATAACTTTCTTTGTTTTGTAGTGAGAAAACATAGTACAATAGAGCATGCAACTACTTATGAGAATTAGTTACTATAATCACTAGCTTTTAGTCATAATATCAAGCTGTGATACCAAAATAAGTATGATGTGCCTAAGAGCTAAATTATCACTCGATCTCATCGTAGGGAGGATCAATGGGTCCTTCGAGATATCAAAGAAAGAATAAATGTTTGGACGAACACGTACCCACAGTAGCTTCATGAAGCTATTCTTCGGATACATTGAGGAACGCTATATGACTTAGCCTATGCTTGATATTACGCATAAGTAAAAACTAAGGTTTACTCATCATTAACCTTGAGCTACTAGCAAGATTAGATAAGAGTGGGGGTTTGTAACTTGAGAAGGTTTCTAGTAAGGCACAAAAGAGAATATTCATTAATAGTATGATGATGTAGCTACAATGAATGGGATTGTTTATAGTAAGTCCCTGGGGCAACAAAAGGAAATAAAGAAATTTGATAATATTAGATATAAGAAACCTAGTACAACCTAAAAGGGTATATATGACAAATGAATAGAAAGAATATAGTAAAATATTAGAAAAAGAGAAGGACAGGTGGCATGCTGTTATTATATCCATATCTTAGGGTTTGGAGATGCTGCAGTCGAGTTGATTTGATGTAGTGGCTAGTCAGTAGAATGGGGTTCAACAGGTTAGCAAGATAAGGCTCAAAGTAAGGAGTGAGGGACCTCGATCTTGATGCTTAGCAGGTTGACTAAGCTAAGATGGGCTACGAGCTCAGTATTTGTACATGTAGTTGAAGAGAGTACAGTATGTTTGAGCTGGACATATAAGGAGTTTAGTATCAAGCCTTCTTGATGATGGAGATCATCTTTGAGTAAGTTGGGAAGACTAGATCCTTTTAACAGGAGCTTGTAGACCTCGAAGCTTGGATGAGGGGTCTTGAAGCTGGCAACTCATCATTATCATGCCCAGCTACGTAGACATAAGCTATACTTGGGAGGTAAGGATTGTAATATAGAAGAAAGACTTCGATATAGTTACCCTCCCAAAGAGAAGGAGGATGAGATTGTGCCTTTGATTCCAAATACTGAAGGTGATGGTATTGTCATTGAAGTGGAGTATGTAAATAAGGAGGATCAATGGTTTAGAGTTTACTAAGAAGTTACTTGAAACATTGATGTATAAGAGGCAATTCGGCCTAAGTAGGGTGAGCAAGTACGTAACTATGGAGAGGGTAAATGGTTGTTTCGTATATACTGGAAGGTTGTAGAAATGGAGCTACGTCTGTCATTCACTAAGTTTCAATTGGAGGTTTTTAAATACTTTAACATATGCTTAGGCTCACTTCATTCGAACACCTGGTAGGCGTTGGTGGCCTTTAAGGCCGTATTTATATTCTAAATGATGAGACCAATTGCTCCACTTTTTAGATATTTCTTTTATTTGAAGGGTAATCTTAGGGGTTACATGCATTGTTTGGTGTGAGGGGTTGTTTTGAAGTTATCGTTTGATTAAAGGTCCAAGATTGATTAGTGAAGGTACTAGTCTTTCCTTATGAAGTTAGCCTATGAGTTGGACTTTTCGATAAAGTAGATTAAGCTGATCTGAGAGAAAACTGTTACTTACTTCGAGAAGGAGGACGAGGACACCAAAGAGTAGATAATTATAGGTTAGTGGAAAGGTCTAGGGTTTGATGAAATTCAAACCGTGGAGTTGCACTTGAAGGGGAAAATGTTGTATGTTTAGGAGATAGGTACGAGTATTGCTATAGTCATGGAGGGTAGCTAAGAGTTCGCTACCATCACGCACTAGCAAGGGAGGAAGCTTGGGGCTGCTTCGCTTAACAAGTATGTTACTTAGTTTTGTAACTTGTTTTTGCTACTAACCCTTTTGTTTTGCTCACGACATATGACTTGTCCAGTAATGCTTTTAAGGAGCATATGATGGCAAATTGAGAGCAAAGGTACCGATAAAATGCAAAGAGGCCAATAGAGGGGGATGATGTTGCTCCTGCAGCAAAGAATTAGAAGACAGTTTCTCTAACCAATGTCTAGGGAAAGAAAGTCATGCATAAGGGGTTAGAAGGTATCCTGAGCACTATTCCTTTAGATGTCATTGCTGAGTAGCGAGCGGCTACTATTATGGTCAATGTGATGGATATGCCCAGGTATGATGAGCATAGGTAAGCTAGTACTACCCATGAGCCACACGGGCAGGAGGTGAACAGCAAGAGGTTCACTAAGCAGTGGCTAAAGAAGATGTGCAGGAGGAAGAACTACGCGAGTAGGTCTCATGTACTAATGTAGGGTCAAGTAGACTTATTTCCAATTGTATGGTATGAGAGGAGCATTTAGAAGGCAGGCTCATTGGAGGGGAGCTAACCATAGGTTTTGAAGGAGTGCTTGAGGAGCAAAGAGAGTTAGTTACTAGGGAGGCTCATGGGTCTTTGTAGGGGCAGTTTTCTTCTTTGGTGCATTGGAGGCTGAAAAAGGCAGGGTAATGTAATAGTACAATAATGTTCAAATAGTGTAAGAGTAGCCCATGAAGAGGATTCATAGGGTATGGATGTAGGATAAGCCCTTCAGTCAATGTACACTAGTTACCTTAAGAGAGTTGGAGGATGCTATTAGTTTGCATAGGCATGCACTTGCTCGGGGAAGTTTTCTTCTTAAAAAGGTATGTTCTGATTACCATTTGTCTCTTGTTGTGTATTGCTCAAGGTATTTATGATTGCTTAATTGCGTTTGTTTTTTGCTCTAAGCTTCGATCCCACATGGGCAGAGGGTGGAAAGAAGGAAAATAAGAGGCTAAAGCGTGAACTAGTTGGGTTGGGAGCATGAAATTTGGATCTCCAAGGGCAGTGCAATGAGCAGGGCATGTAGAAATTACGTTTGGAGCAAGCTTATTGTCTCCACTCCCTCCCCTTTCCCTTTTTTTTGTTTTTTCGGGTACTCATGAGAAAGGTTGATCCTATGATGTACTAGGATATATTCCTAGGTTATTCTTCTAGTTTAGGATGCCAACCCCTGAAACTATGTAAATTGAAATATACATGAATGAAAAATATCTCGAGTGTTGTCTTCTTCTTGTTACTTGATTTCCCTCTTTGTGACATCAATTTCCCTTTTCTTTTTTTTTTTCTTTTTTTTTTTTTATGTTCTTGCTCCTCAATGTGTTGGTAAGCATTCAGCCAAAGCTGAGGCCATATGATTCTAGGCATGGACTCGGGAAACTCAATCTAAGTGACACTAGGTTAAGAGCATTGGGCTAGTGAGGCTTAGGTTTTAGGAGGTCAAGCGTCATAGACAAAGTCTATGCCCTCGTCTTGTAAGACCCTTGGGTATAAGTGACCATTGGTGCTCAAGGTAAGTCTTAAGGCTTGAATGCATTTAGGTGCAGAGACTTATGAAGGTTTCCAACCGTTAAGGATGGAAATCAACTTAACTTAGTCTAGTGCATATTTGATCGTTATGTAGATAGGAGTTAGGGCCTAATGATGATTAGGTTGTGGTTTTACAATACACGATAGGGTAGGAAAAAAAATAGAAGTTGTTTTACATTCATTTTTTTTTTCAAAAGACATACTATGTACATCTACATAAAATAAGGTTGGAGGTTATTTGCACTCCATGTCTTGGGGATAAGTTGTCCATCTAGCGTTTCAAGTTTATAAGAGCCATTTCCCATGTCTTCTTTGACCTATATGGGGTTCTTCCCAATTGGGTACCAATTTGCCTTGCCTTTCTCAAGATCCGATGGCTTCGAGCTTTTAGCATACAAGGTCCCCTAGTTAGAAGACCTTTGTTTTTCCTTTTTGTTATAGTACTTAGCTACACTTTGCTGGTATGCGGTTACTTAAGTCTTTCTAGCTTCTCTTGCTTAGTCAATGGTGTTTAGCTTTGCTTAGAGGGCCGCTTTGTTAATAACCATGTTGAAGTTCTAGGTCCAATTCATTGGTAGCTTAGGCTTTATGGGCAAGATTTCTTTGGACCCAATGGTAAGGTGAAAAGGGTCTCAACCATAGTTGTTCGGTATCTCTAAAGGATGATGATGAGTTGATCAGCCCACTGGCCACTTGCTTGCTTAACCCTGTTTTTGAGGCTATTGAGCATAACCTTATTGATTCCCTTGACTTGTCCATTAGCCCAAGAGAAGGCGACTGAGGTGTAATGGAGTTAAATACAATGCTTGTCACAAAAATCTCAGAATTGTATATTGTCAAACTACTTACTGTTGTCTATGATGAGGGCATGAGGAGCATCGAATCTGGTAGGGATGTTTGTTAAGATGAAGCCTTCAGCTATTTGCGTAGTGATGCTGGCAACTGCTTATGCCTTTGCTTACTTAGTGAAGTAGTCCATGGCTACCAAAATAAATTGACGTCCATCAAATACTTTTGGGAAGGGTATACGAATGGTCATGAGATAGTTATGGAACGGCGTTTCGAGCTAGATGCTCAGTCAATGGGAGCATGCTTTTGGTAGAGGTGGCATCGTTATACTAAAGTCTTCGTGTCTTCATTCATGGGTAGCCAGTAGCATCCAAGGCGAAGTGCTTGCATGTATAAGGCTTAGGCCTTGATGTGGTTGCTACAAATGCCCACATGTAGGTTTTCGAAGGTATGAAGCTCTTCGTTTGGTTTCAAACAATAGAGGAGGGGTAAACTATGTTTGCGTTGGTAAAGGATGTGGTCTATCTCTTGGCTTCAATCTTATCCTTAGGTGAAGCGCCAGTCTTAAGATAAGTAATGATCGGATCCATCTAAGATGGATTCGTAGGTGTAAGGCCAATCTCGTGGATCTTTTAAGGGAGCTCATCAACAATGCGTTTTGGCATAAATTAATTGGCTTCATAGGGTGAAGGTACAGTTGTAGAAATGAGTTTAGATAGCCAATCTACTTCAAAGTTTTCAATTTATGGAATCTTAATTATTGTCCAAGAAGAGAAGTTAAAAGTGAGGTCCTGTACTATTTAGAGGTATTTTACCATGCTCTCTCCCTTTATTACATACTCTTGTTTTACTTGTTAGACCACTAGCATAGAGTTTGAGTATATGTTAATTTTTTTAACACCAACGTCTTTTGTAATCTTTAGTCCTACGATGAGGGCCTCATTATTACTTGCGGGGAATTCAAACTTTAGTACGTAGAGTACCTTAGTATCATAGGGGCCTTGCAGGACTATTCTTGCTCCACTCCTCCCGCAAGTGGATAATCCTTCTACATTGAGAGTCCACGCTAGTATATTAAGATTATTAGGCGTTTCCTCCTCTTCGATATATTTGGCAACAAAATTGGCCAGAACCTGTGCTTTAATAGCTTTTCGGGGATGAAATTGGATACCATGGGCATTAAGTTCCAAGGAATATTTAACCATCTATCTTAATACATCTAACTAGGAGGGTTTGTAGAAGTTGATTAATAAGGACACTAATCGGGTGTGCCTAGAAGTAAGGTATGAGTTTTTGAGCTGCTATGACTACTATAAGGGTGAATTTTTAAACTTGGGTGTATCTAATCTCCAGGTCCTATAAGATGTGATTGACATAATAAACTAGCCTGTGCTTATGTTCGTCTGCTCAGATAAGGACGAAGAAGAGCACTTGATTGTTGATGACTAGGTATGAGTAAAGCTCCTTGCTAGGAACTGGCTTAGAGAGCACGAATGGGTTCTCAAGGAACTTTTTCAGTTTGTCATAGGCAATTTCACATTTGGTTATCTAGTTAAATTCTGATGGGTTCTTTAGTAGTTTAAAGAACTTAAAACACTTGTCATCACTTTGTGAGAGGAATCGATCGAGGGTGGCTATTCTGCCTATGGGATGTTAGACAACCTTGACCTTTTGTGGAGCTTTCATGTTCTTAGTTGCTTAAATCTTATTGGGGTTAGCCTCGATACCTCGCTTTGTGACCATATATTTAAGAAACTTGCTAGAGCCAACTCCGAAGATGCACTTTCATGGGTTGAGCTTCATTTGGTACTTTTGTATTACGTTAAAAGTCTCGGGTAGGTCAGCAATGTGGTAAGCTTTGTTTCTACTTTGACAATCATGTTGTCAATAGAGACCTTGACATTTCTGTTGAGGTATGGTTTGAAGATGGCTATTACTAGTCGTTGGTATGTAGCTCGACATTCTTGAGGCCAAAAGGCATGACTTTATAGCATCATGTCTCAACATTTATAATAAAGGAGGTATGAACCCGATCCTTTAAGGCCATGCAAATTTAGTTGTACCTAGCATAATCATCTGTGAAACTTAATTTGGCATGGCCTGACGTAGAGTCAACAAGCTAGTCGATTCGAGGAAGGGGAAAGCAATCCTTGGGGTAAGCTTTGTTAAGGTTGGTGTTGTCTATGTACATTTACCACTTGTCATTTGCTTTGTTCACAAGGACCGTATTGGTAAGCTAGGTGGTTTATTGTTCTTCCTTGATGAATCCTACTTATAGGAGTTTCTATACTTCTTATTCTATGGTGGCCTATCGCTTAGCTGTGAAGTAGTGTCGTTTCTATTTTACAAGTTAGATGCATGGGTCGAACCTCAAATGGAGGGTAGCTTCTAAGATGTTGACTATCAAGGGCATCTCATTGGCAGATGTTGCAAAGACGTCTAAGGTAGTATGAAGGAAGGTTGTTATTTCTTCTTTCTCTTGTAGGGAGAGGGAGGTTCCTATTTGAGTGGTTTGGTGAAGTCAGTTGCTGTATTAGACGACCTTGGTTACCTCAGTTGGTTGCCATTTAGGGGCCTGTGTGGTGTTCGGAGTGAACTCAATATGTATGATCTTATCATGCGATATGTTACCGATGTAAAGGATTCGCGACAGCTTCTAGTCTCCATGTGCAATTTCGAGTCTTGTTGGTGTGGGAAACTTCATCATGAGGCATCATTGGCTGATGTATGCATTAAATTTGTTAAGGCTAAGGTGCCCCAAAATGGCGCTATAGGAAAACCATTGATCAACCGCTATAAAATCTATTAGTTATGAGGCGATGTGCTTGTCATTGTCCAACTGAATAAGTAATGTAATAAAAAATTTAGCTGGAACAATCTTTCCTCTAAAGGTGGTAAGGCTCTACTTATTAGGTTAGAGTTCTTTGTCTAGTTGGTCTTTCATTTGTTTATATGAGAAGTAGAAGAAAATATTAGCTGAGCTCCTATTATTGATAAATGTTTCTAGGACGTTGAAGTAGCTAATTTCAACATTGATAACTAGGGGGTTAAGGTAAGGGTATTTAGCACCCTCTTTGTCATTGATGGTAAAGGAAATGGTTGTATCTATCTTTGGCTTCTTCTATTAGACTAAGAAAACTTCGTCCTGTAGCTAGATGGAGTGGTCTTCGTTTGATAGATCTAGTTTGCTTATGATTGCTTGCACTTATCCTTAGTGACCTCTTTGCTTTATGTTCTCGAGTGGATTATGTTACTGTGGTTAGGGTTGCTGTTGTGGTTCTTAAGTGCAGCTAGGGATGGTTTCATTTGTTGGTGATGAGGTGGTTGATGCGGCCTTTGCAAACAAGGCCTTTGACTACGTTTGATACAAATCAGTCTAAAGACTGATAAGGCCAGTCATAGGGGTAGGTTTAAGGTTGCAAAAATCTTGAAAATGACGATGAAAATGTACGATAACAAGAAAGTAAATAAGCAAACCCTCGAACTGCTCTAAGAATATGATGCACTAAGGAACGTCCAAAGACTCATGGCATAGCTCAATATGATGCACGAGGTAATCCGATGAGGATACTCACCAACTAACCTTACTTAATGGTTATGATAAGTGTGAAATAAATAAGCTATCAAAGAGCAATGTTCATAAATGAGAAGAGTATATTCAATATCATATGTAAGGTGATGTGTGGCTATCTCTACAATGAGGTATTTATACTTGAAACATTATGCAATTCTACCTAAAATGGAAAAGGCTAAAAGGGTAATGTGTAAAAGAAGTAATGTACAAGAAATAATAAAGGGTATAATTGAAAATGCAATAAAAATGAGTATCTTGTATGGAGGATTCTATCATATAATTGCTTGGACATGTGGCTTTCTATTGATGGGTAGTAGAAAAGACAATCTATACATTTAGGTTGGTGATTGCCAAGTCGAGGTAATAGGTTAGCTGTGCTAAGTTGATCAAATAGTTCTTCCAAGGTAAATTAAGCTCAAACGTATTTGGTATGACTCAGATTTAGGTTAGCTAGATAGGTGGTTAAATGGGCCAAGTTGATGTTTGAGTATAGCTCAGGTTGATAATTAGGGACAATCAATGAGTACAAGAGGGTCTAACTTGGTTAAGGCAATAAGTTAGTAGATTGTAGCAACTCAGATTCCGCAATGGTGGGAAATAAGGAAAGAATTCACCCAACCATACTTTCTAACCCTCTGGCTTAGGCTCGAGTCAAGGGTTTAGTGGTCTAATTCCTATCAACGTTCTTGAGGTACCTGTATACATTAGTATTATAGCCTCAAGCACTCTGGTGATGGTAAAATTTCCTTAAGGCAGAGGCCAGAAGTGTTTCTCTGATGGTTGGGGTAAGATGTAAGTGCTTACGCACTTCATAGAAGACTTCTCCTAAAAGGTAGTTTAATGGCGTGTAGCTAGGGTAGTCAACAAATTTCTGCTTTTGGCTTTCCTAACACTTTCGGGAAGATGAAGGGTGCTCTTTACATGGATGGAGGTGGTCCTTTATAGATGTTTTATGCTGTAAGCCACTCTCAAGGAACATTCAGATGACATCTTCTTATGCAACATATTGTTCAATCATGGTCATGAATTCCTCAAAGTTGTTTGGTCGGCATAGTATAGTTACTTTGAAGAGCTTACTATTAGGGGTCTAGGCTATACAAGATGGCCGGGAGAGCTATTTCAGATTCCGAATTCTACTCAAGGAATAAGCAGTTTAGCATGGTTAAGCATTCGAAGTATGCTCAGGGTGTCTCATTCGAGTGTTTGCATACATTATATAGTGTGGAAGAATCCCTACGTAGTACTTTATTGCTTAGTAAGTGTTGTTGGAACATGGTGGCAAGGTCTTTAAAACAACAAATGCAATTTATTGAGAGTTGGTTAAAGTAAACCAATGCTGCCTTTGTCAATGTGCTCAAGAATGCTTTCCACATTATTGTGTCGTTAAAGTTATGGAGACTCATCATTACATGAAAGTGAGCTAAGTGATCATCCAGTTCACTTTTTTTGTTACAGGAATTCAAGTGAAGGAGAAGCACCCCCTGTGGTAGAGTTTCTTCTAAAATAAGTGGAGTAAAAGGGCTCTTACTTACAACCATGATTGATTGTCAAGTGAGTGACTCAAGGCGCTTCTGGTTACGTAAGCTAGAGGGACGTTGAATGTACTCATCAAGCTCTCGGATGTTCATGTCGTTCAAATGCTTTAGTGAGTGTTTAGGGGGGATGTCTCTCCTAACTCTACTTATTCCAAAGTAAGTGCCCCAGTGGTGTGCCTTACTATGGTTGGTGTGTAGTTGGTCGCACAAGTCTAGTAATATGTGTTGCTTGTTTTGAATGCCATTGCGTGGGGATTTAGTGGTAGCGTAGGAAAGTGCCTAAAGCGTTCGCAAGTAGCCAAGGGAGCTAGCAACGATATCCTCAATATGGACCTTATTGTCGGGGTTGACTTTTCCTTTATGTTTCTAGCTTGTAGTTAGTTGTTGTCTAAGGTTGGCATTTTCTTGAAGGATTTATGTGTTAGTTTCCATTAATTGGTAGACAATCTCCTTGATCTAATCCATCTTTGACTGTTGTGGCTTCATCGTTAATGGTAGTAGGTCTATCGTGAGTTGTTCACCACTACTTGGAAGTATTACGTAAGGTTGTATATTCTTACTTAACCATGCTTTGCAGGTTTACGTAAACAATGGGTGCTAAATGGTATTGGAGGGTATCATAGGTAGGACCCCTTGGTAAACTCCTGGTGGTCCATCAGTTGTATACAGGAGTAGACCTACAAGAAGCCCCCTATGGCATAACCAACACAAGCTCTCTGATGTTCAAGTTAGCGAGCATAAATAAGGGATAATAAGAGAGAGAGAGAGAGAGAGAGAGAGAGAGAGAGAGAGAGAGTCAAGTGAGTTCCCAAGGGTCTAAAGATGCTTCACTTGGTGGTTTGACTCCTATTTATAAGTTAAGGGATCAAACATGCCTGGAAACGTAACATGAAGAGATTGGCAGGTATGAACTTCAAGGGGATGGTGTTGCTAGTACAAGAAAAGACAATCAACCTTCTGGCGATTGGTGGAGGCTTGGGAAGAGAGCTTATCCCATCAATAGAGGGTGGCTAGCCTAGTTTAGTAGCTAGGCTATAAATCGTGTATTAGGAAGTAATTCAACATTTAATGATGAGAGAGAAAAAGGCAAGGAGGAGGTAATGTGCTTATTTGGTTAGTATGCTCTTCAACGATGCTCAGGGTCGGCCTAAATAAACTATAGGGAGCTTAGGTAGGAGCTAGATTAGTCTTGATTTGAGCTGGCAAGGCCCTAATGTTGTAATGGCCAAGTTCTCTAGTAGGATTGGGCCTTTGAAGTTTAGACTTGAAGACTAATTGTCAAAGTAGTTAAAAGTATAAGAAATAAAAGAATATCTTCGAGTAGATGAACAACAATATTAGATCATATAGATTCTTCAAATGACATGGTGCAACACGGGTTGGCAAAAGCCAATTGAATGATATCATGTCCATGTTAAGCCTTTCAAACATGGATCAAGTTAAAAGAATGTCTACAATTTTGATATTAGGTTTGCTGTATTAAGGCAAATTTATTATAATGACGATATTCTTAAGAAGGTTCCATGCTACTAAGTTTGATTTAAGAGAGATTACAAAGTGTTTGACAACTTCCAAATTCGAGAAAGGATTTAATGGGTATTACACGTCATATGTAATACATATATGATGTATAAATGCCAATGACGTGCTACTATATATGATAAGTGCAAATCGTGGGTAATAATTGATTTAAAAACTATCTATACAATTATTATACATATCAATATTTTATTGATATTTATATACCATATACACATAATAAGTGGCATATAAAGACCTATATAATTATTATATATATCAACATTTTATTGGTATATACATAATATGTACACATAACACTTAACATGTAATATATATTTAATCTTTTTTTTCTCCAAATATATACTTTCATGAACCCTTTATTGTTTTAGCTGTTTAACATAGATACCTTGAAGTGAACACTTGGCTCGATGAGAAATTAGCCGATCTCGGTTCCATTAACCTAAGGCTGTACTTCTACCGACGTCCTCCAAAGCGATTAGAGTTGTAAAACTACTTAAATATTTAAAATATCATATTTACACACATAAAAGTTATTGAAAACTCAATAATTCAGTATTAAGTTATTATTTAGAATCAATGTGCAATTATTATTAATTTTTTAGGCTAATCCATCACAATTCACAAGATTTATCCTAAGAAATTGTTGAAATGTCAAATTGATCAAGAAGAATTCCGATATAAATTATGATTCCAACTATATACACATATATAAAAAATAGTATATAATCATACAAAAGACTAACTTGATATTGCATTTGAGAAGAATGTTTACATTTCAACATTTTCCATGGGATGTAGGTGACGTATTTTGGAAAATTGAGATATTTCTATAATTTTTAATAGCTTTCAGGATATTGATCTATGTTTTTTTTTTTTTTTTTAAGATGAAAACTATACTTTAGTTCCTTTTGGAATTTAAAGAATAATACTTCTATACTTAGAATACGCCATAATAATAATTGAAACATAGTTGTGGACTTATCCTTTACATAGTTTCATATATACTGTCCAATGATAAAAAAAGAAAAAAAGAAAAAAAAAAAAGTGAAATGTTCTTTATATATATATAGTTACGTACGTACATCTTGTCCAAAGCCAAAATATTTCTTGATAAAAAAGTGGATAGGGTCGACTCTGCTCTTTTTTTCCACAACCGTCATCAAAGAACAAAGTGGACATACAAGTGTTTTCAAAAATTATTATGGAAAGGCTGTTAATATGATGAGTACATTTCACTAGCACTTGAGTGGATAATACTTGGGATTTTTCACAACTCCTTTACGTTCCAATATACATTGTACAAGGTTATAAAACCAAAAGACCCGCGCACAGAAGACATAAAATAGAAATTAGCCAAAATACAGGTACTCAACAAGTCAACACCAAGAAGCCAAATGGTGACCTCGTTGGTCCACTATCCCCACTTCTATTGACAACCCCACGCTGGTCCAGTATTGCACAAAAGAAAAGAAAAAATCAACATATTGTATAAATATTAATAATATTTAAACAATTAAAAAAAATAACATACAATTTAAAAAAATATTTATATATTAATATATTAAAATTTTATTAATATTTATATATTATTTTTCGATTTTAGTTACCAAATCCTTTCTCTCCATCTCTACGAAAGTGATCAATTGAGGACCCCTGGTCCACTATCCCCTCTTCTATTGACTAACCCGCCTCGTTGGTGAACCTGTTTCTGGTTTTTAAGTACAATCAATTACAACGTGACAAACAAATTTTTTAAATAAAATCCAATCACATATAACCAAGTACGTCGTGGATTTGCTGCATCTCATCATTGTATCAATGGGATCATGCCCAGATTTATACGAGCGTTTATATTTAAATTTACTGTATTTTTATTAACTTATAAAAAAGATGGCCAAGGAGTTAATGGAGGGGGGAAAAGAAGTTATTAACATGGTGCTAAAGCGATCCATTATAATAATTTATCATTCTTATTTTTTTTTCCCCCTAAGTATCTCAATATCATTAAAGCTCAATAGGTGTAATCAAAATATTATCAGATCGAAGGCACATGTAATTCATCTGCATACCAACAAAAAATGAGTTTATTTTCATAAACAATGTTTGAAATTGAGTGCTAAAGTTTTATGGGTGTATAAGAAGCTTGATCTTATGGTATGAACTTATCGAAAGAAATGAATGTTAAGAAACATAAATCTTTATATTAGAGATATAAGACATCTCAAACGGAATGTACATATTATATTAAAAAGTAGAGTATAAATAAAATTCATAAGGCATGAAAAATCTCTCATTATACAAGCTAAAACTATAAGATTCTAAAGTTACATTTAATATGCAAGAACGATCTAGAATAGAATGAATTAAGGAGTGAAATGAGAATTCCTTTAGAAATACCACATAAGCAAGAGAATTGAATAATATTAAATGCGCATATAATATTATTACGTAAAAACTCCCTTTAATTATTACATGCCATAATTTGTTAAAAAATTAAATAAGTAATTATAGTTAATTATAATTAATGAAGGAGAATAGAATTAGTATTCTCCTTTCTGGAAAATAAAATCAAATTTTTCATTCTAGAAGGTAGAATCACCGATTCCATGAAATCAGAATTCCACTTTTTAAATGTGCTTGCAAATATGGGGAAAGGAAATGAAATCCAGAATCATGATTTTACTGCAATTCATTCCTATGTACTAAGTGCGACATAAAAATAAATAGGATATCCTATCTTATGCAAAACTATCTAAAGCCGTGAAATTTTTGGTATGAAATAACATTTGATGAATTATAAAATTAAAAATAGAGATGCAAGATAAGACATCTAGTTTTCAATTTGACAAGTTCTCTATAACGTTTTGTTAGGATTTAGGTTTAGAACTTTTAAAAAATGTCTTAAAAACGAGAAGGGATTCAATAGATAGTATACTTATATAGAAATATATACGGTATATAATTACTAAACAGATTTAAATACGTGGGTGGCTATTTAAAAATTTATTATCCATTTTATTATATATATAAGTGTAATTAATAGTTACACAACATATGTATTTACAAATGATGCATATTACCTATTCACAATCTTTGATGGACCGATGGATTGTAAATTGGTATAAGTGGTGAATAAGAACCGGGTTATGTTTATAGATATAAATGAAATGTTTTTTACGCATATTTTTCTGCTACGAAAGGCCATTCATGTTAAAGGCATGGCTGATTGGGAAAAGGACATAACAAGAGGTCCACAAGCAAAGAGCATTAAAAAAATGTTTATGAAGTTGGTTTTGGAGTATGTATTGGCTGGACATGAAAGGGTCCCCTTATAGATTTTCGAGGAGGCAATATTAGACAAGTCTTCACCAGTAGTGTCGGTTTTTGTGATTTAATAATTGTGGCCATAGATTCGTGCATGTTTTAGGGTTTTAACAGAATTTTCAATACAATTCGGTTTAGCTTTAAGAAATAATGCATTCAATCATGTGCTTGCATCTAAGTCTTTCTGAGAGAGCTCTTGTAAATTATATAATCACATATGAGTGAAATATCAGATGAATTCAAACCAGGGGTAAAAATGTAAAATAAAGAATGAGCAAGGACAGAAACGATAATTATATTAAAGTATGCACGGAAATATTGAAAACTTCACAAATAGGGATTCTTTTCTCACTTTTTTTAAATTAACCAATCTTTTAGTGATGATTCAAGGAGAGAAAAGATGACCAGGACTCATAGAGATGAGGGCATTCTTAATCCTCATAACTTTATTTTTCTAATATTGTCGACTAGAGGAATGATTAGAAAGGAATAGGCTTATCAAAATAATAACATGGGTAAATGACACATTCAGTGCATGAGACAAAACATGTTACATAAACAAATATTTTTACAAACCAAACTTTTTGGCGGATTCCATTTTATGATGTATTATTAAATGTTTTATACTTATGGGGACTCTGTTTTTTTCTTAGCAAAAACCCGAGCTGTATTTTCAAATTGCACGAACAAGTTTTCCAATGCTGTTTATGCTGATCAGGGGGTGGCGTCTAGATTCTAAGTGGACAAAAGTTTTAAGCTATTGAGCTTGATGTTGCAACTAGTGTTTGGATGCTAGGCACAGCATCCGGATACTAGATGCTCTAGAGGCAAATATGATGGTACGACTGATTCGAATGCAGAGGAAGAAATGGGGGGACCAAGAACTTTTAGGCAAACCGGCATGAGATTCTTGTTGAGAAGTGAAGTATGGTTGCTAGTACATATGGTTTCATCATCATAGTCAGAATTCTTATGGGAAATGAATATGGATATGTCAGCTTTGCTTTGAAAAAACCCCAACTATAAGCCAAAACTCCTGAAGTGATGAAACCAGACTCGAGGAGTTTGTTTGAGACCACAAAAAGAGAATTCTTAAGTTGATAGACATGACATGGGTAGTGAGAACAAATAAAGCATGGGTTTCAGCAAGATAACCGTAAAAACATCTAGTTATGGAATATCCCAACTAAGAGAAACAACATAAGACAAGATAGTAGTAAAATGTTGTATTATCATGATAATTGTATTTGAATTTACAATGTACAAATACTTTATGTATGTGTGTGTATGTGTACGAATATGCACTTGCACATTTGTATGCATGCATATATACATATATATGTTTGTGCATGTATATGTACACGTGTATGTATATGTGTGTGTGTCTTCAAGGAGGGGAAGAAGGAGAGAGAAGGGGTTGTATACCGTGATAAACCTAGGTCATATACTTGAGCGGGTGCATATATATTTTAATTAAGCTAATATCAAAATTATTGATTAAAAAAAATTATTTGCGTTTTTTATATGTAAAATAATATTGTCAATAATTTGATGTAAAATAAGATTAAGGGTGATTGATACACTTTGCAAGAAATTAAAAGAATAAACTTTTTTACTTTTTTATTATGTATATATATATTAAATAAAATTTGTCTACTAAATTAATAAAAATTATATTAATATATGAAACTTATGTAAGCTTTTTCTAAAATAAAAATAAATCAGAAAAGTATTTAAGCATGAAATTACAAGTAAAGCAAAAATAGCAAATTGATATAAATATAAGTATAATACTAATTATTTTTATGATAACCTTATATGATTGTTTCATTAACAGTATTAAGAAAAAAAAAAGAATACTATTTTAAATATAAGTTATTAGGCAATAATAATTGAAATAATTGACTTTTGTTTTTATGACATTAATTTTAAAAAATGTACTTAACCAAATCATATAATCAGTGCTATTTATCAATAATGTATGTGATACAATTGATATATATGTAATATAGACCATATAATTACTATTTATTGCATGTTACTAATAAAAAATAGTAATTTAAGCGAATTTATTTAGTTTAATATAATTTGTAATTAATGAAATTAATGTTATTGGTCATTGTAAAGAAAAAAGTTTAATAAATGTAAAAAGTATAAGTATTGTACGAATTCTTTTCATGATAATCAGGTACGATTATTTCATTAAGAATGCCAAAAGAAAAAGACCATTTTGAATATCTGTTATTAGACAATAATGATTGAGATAATCTACATTTATTTTCATAATATTAATTGAAAAAAAATTGTACTTAACTAAGTCATATAATTAGTACTATTTATCAATAGTTTATGTGATATGATCGGTATAAATGTAATATGAATACTATAATTATTATTTATGACATATTACTAGCAAAAAATAATAATTTAGGATAATTTATTTAGTTTAATGTAATTTGTAATTAATGAAATTATTGTTATTGGTTATTATAAAGAAAAAATTTTAATAAATGAAAAAAAAAATATCATTCAATTAATTAATACATTTAGGAAAAATAAAGTGATAAATATGAGATTTGAACTCAAGACTACTTATTTGTAAAATTAAACATCGAACCATTAGACTATATACTATTTTATATTATATTTTACTTTTAAAAATATATATTTAATTTACACTTTCAATTTTCTAAAAATTAAAAAAAAAAAACAAGTTGTTTAATACAATAATACAATACATATACACTAATAAAATCTAGCGGTATGTGCTTCACAATTCCGGTGAGTTGGGAGTCATAGCCCCTGTAGTGCTCCGATTCAAAAGATTTTATTGTGTCGTGAACGTGAATTTTTACAATCATAAAAGAAACAGGTTTATGTTTTACAATGTAGAAGATATAATTAAGCTTTTCTTAAGTAGTTATTGAACTTGGTTTTTTTTTTTTTTTTTTTCTCCCCAGGATCATGTATTGAGTTTAATGAGTAGTTTATATATTAGAACAGATAAAAATTGACCGCGTAAGTTCAATTGCGTGTGAACGTCAATTTTAGTTACACGTCTAATTTGCAAGGAAAAAAAAAATTAAGAAAAAAAAAAGCTCGTGAGAAAGTCCCTGTACATTTTTAGGGGCTACAGAATATACATAAGTATATCTAATTTTTATGAATCCAAGTAATAGTTATATGAGGCAAAGACTTATGTTTTTGCAGATTACTATTGCAATACAATTTGGTGAAAGAATTCATCCCTTTCACAAATCAATGTCAATATCATTATATAACAATGATTTTCGTTGTAATAAGTGTTTTCGATATAACAAAGAATTCAGATTATCTCTACTTTCTATTTCTTTAATTTTTTTTAATGTACAAATTATTAATTAAGATTAGCTGAATTTTTAAAATATTATATAATATTTTTATGATATTATTATATTTTTTATAATTTTAATCATTAATTTGCTATAAATAAATATAATTCACCATGTTCCAAACAATTTGTCCTCGTAACATTTATAGCCCTGCTATAATATAATTTTCCGCCTGGCAAGAAAACCAAACACCTTTACAATGTGCTCATAGACCCTACCAGTGGGGCAATATAATTTGAAGCGGCTTCGCCCTTGCTTCCCAAGTTAAATACCTAACCAGCTACCATCCCACCGCGGCACTGCCTGGTTCCTTCTCTCTCTCTCTCTCTCTCTCTCTCGGTATGGAAGGAAAGTCATATGAAGAGCTAAACCTGAACCGGCCTCTTTTGGCTGACGAGAAGCAATCAAAAGTTTCGGAGCACAGCGTAACCAAGAGTGGAGGCACTAGTTTCTTCAAAACATGTTTCAATGGTCTTAATGCTTTGTCAGGTTCTAGTTCTATACCCTTTCTCGGCTACTCGAAGCTTCTTACATTTTACAAGTACTTCATAACTGATAGATAAGGATGCTTCACGAGGTCTAGTTGGTGTTGGAATTTTGTATATTAATGCTTCGCCTAACAACCGCATCACCCTTGTATTGTCATCCACGCTCCCTTTTTGACCATTCGACTAGTTGAATGGTGGTCTGGTTGTTCATCTCACACTAAAATGGTCCCCTCTCGTATCCAATTAATTTGGAAAAATCACAACTTATTTGCTAAGCACAAAAGTATTTTATTACAAATAACATGAAACAAATTTGGTTACCCTTCAAAATGAATAGCATTATCATGTTCTGCAATTGATAATGTGTGCTTTTAGAGAAACATATTTAATTATTCATTTTCTTTTTGGCCGAGTTATTTAATTACTTTTTATAAATAATTTCGTGATCTTAAATTATCATTTAGTGATTCATTTTTCTAGTCAACTAGATCGATTATACGCATGAAAATTTCCTTTTTCATACAATTAGCATCCTTTAAAATAATTCATGTATAAATTTAGTATATACTACCTTTCTCTTTTTTCCTCAAGTAGGATATACTCCGGAAAATATCTTCGTCATTTTTTTCCCAATGGACTTCTCCAATTCCAGAGATATTAATTTCCGCCCTCTGATTTAGCATTTACAACCCATTTTCCTTTGGCCGTCCTTTGTTCCATTAATGCTTCTTTGTTGCTACTTAATTTTGCTGAGAGAGAGTTGAAACTATTCCATCAGAGTAGTGTTCTTATTATACACGCTAAACGAGTCTTGGCTTGCTGAAATTAATGTTGAGTTCACCTAATTATCAGTAAAATTATATCTAATTCTAACGATATAATAGTTCACTCCTTTTTATTTTTTTCTACCAAAGTTGCAAGACCACCAAAACCAGATCCCCTTGTTGGGCCATCGACAGCCCACGTCGGCCTGGTGCATCCAAGCGATGCGATGGAGTCACATGGCCGATGCTAGTTGCAAGGATGCGGCTTGGATGGTATCTGATGGCTAGTGCTCATACTTATGAGCTGAACCTTTGGGATTGTAATATTCCATATCTTTGAGCATCCAAACATTCCATGAATCAGCTATTATGATAAACTTTTTATTTTGGCTAGATAAACTTGCCGTGTAGATGGCCAAACTTAGTATTACACGTAGCTAGCTTGAGACTAGCTAATCAATAAAGTAGCAAGTGTGATGTGATGCCTTCGGTACATGACTGTGTGCTTTGAACCATTAATTAATATTCCGATTATTTTTCCACTCGCATAAGAAGACAATTACTCTGTGACAATGAATGCTTCTTTTTTTTTTTCTTTTCTTGATTTATTGGTTATTTGACCACGTGATATAAAAAAGTTTAGATGGAATAGGATTCAAACGATTACATAAAACCAGAAATCGTATGGGATAGTATGCAAAACATGTCTACTTTTATCTTAGTTTAAGGACAATTCAATCTTATCTTACCGTACCCCCACACATGTTTCTCTCTTTCTGCCTAACTTCTACCTTTTTCTTATCCGAGGTTAGCAGCCATATGCAAGATAGAGTAAGATACCTTATGTTAAAAGTAAAATAATACAGTAAGACACCTAGATTTAATAGAACTTACGCAGTTGATCTAAATTAACAAGTTTTAATCAACAGGAGTTGGATTGCTATCGACCCCGTATGCACTGTCCGCAGGAGGATGGTTGAGTTTAGTCCTTCTATTTGCCATAGCCCTAGCAGCATTCTACTCGGGCTTATTAATCCAAAGATGCATGGACATGGACTTAAACATCACAACTTATCCTGATATTGGGCAGCAAGCATTTGGCAACAAGGGACGAATAATAATTTCGGTATTCATGTACGTCGAGCTCTTCCTGGTGGCGACCGGGTTCTTGATCCTGGAAGGAGATAACCTGGAAAAATTGTTACCGGGCCTAGAGTTTGAGATTGAAGGTTTCATAACTGGAAAGCAAAGCTTGGTGTTAATTGTTGCATTGGTAATTATGCCAACGGTTTGGTTGGACAACTTGAGTATTCTTTCTTATGTTTCTGCTAGTGGGGTTTTGGCTTCTGCTATTATTCTGGTATCAATTTTTTGGACCGGTGCATTGGATCTTGATGGAGTGGGGTTTCACCACAAGGGTACATTGGTCAATTGGAGTGGAATTCCTACAGCAGTTAGCTTATACAGTTTCTGCTACTGTGCACATCCAGTTTTTCCTACAATTTACAATTCAATGGAGAAAAAGCATCAGTTTTCGCATGTAAGTTATCCACAATGCCTTTGGCCTTACTTACCATGCACAAAAAAAAAAAAAAAAAAAAAAAGACTTCCCAATCATGGGGTTGTCAAGCAAAATATTTGGCTCTACTCGTTAATATGTACCCATCTTATATATTAGTTTAAGGTCTCATTTACTCTTATAAATTTTCTTAACGATTTTTGTAACAAGCGAAAAAATATAAAAAAATCTTCCATTTTTATGCACTTTTTCATTTGAAGTCATTTTATCTTTTTTCTATTTTATTTTTGGTTCTTCCATCTTTCAACTTTTGAGTCCACCTTTTCAAAATAGGGGGAGAAAGAATGATCCTTTTGTCATGTACGTTCCAGCATATTACTTACGAAAAATGTGAATCAAATCAATTATAAGTGTGGAACGCTGCTCGGAATTATAAACAAGCTTGTGTTAAGAATTTTTACCGAGTCATTAGTAGAAATGGTAGAAGTACTTTTTCTAATTGTTTTGAATATATGGATTACTCAAATAGAAAAATTATGTTATATATCATGCGAATGGAAAAGTGTGGAGAATGACTCAAATCTAAAAGGTTAAATGATAAAAGAACTCATTGAAAATGAAGAAAAGTCGGATAACTTTTTACATTTTTCCGTTTATGTTATGATATTAAAAAAAAAAAAAAAACACCCCATGACATCACCATCCACGCTATATCCGTGTCTCAATCCTTTTCAATTATTTGACTTTTCTCTTTCTATATCTTCATTATTTATGTTCAAACAAACCACCTACCCCCACTTTGCTGAACAAATTATAATAAGTAAAAAGCTATATGAAAATGGCATCATGTGAAACATACTTTAGAGTTATCTAGTTCGTTGAAGAGCACGTGGACCTTGAAGTACTCCTCCTTCGAAGTTTTAATTTTATGTACATCTTTGTAATTTGTGTTTTGATTGGTAAATTTGAGCAAACTCTGAATCTATCCCATGCAAATGTTAAAATTTTATACATGCAGAAAGAAGTTTGATAATCATATATAGTAGTACATTGTGAATATATAAATACATATATATCTATATATATACCGACATTGTTAATTTAGCTTAAATTTGATGTATGCTTTTTCATCACAGGTCCTTATTGTATGTTTCATCCTATGCACAATTGGATATGCATCAATGGCTGTAGTGGGTTACATGATGTTTGGAGACAATGTTCAATCTCAAATAACCCTAAACCTTCCAATTCAGGAATTCAGCTCAAGAGTAGCAATATACACAACGTTGGTGAATCCAGTAGCCAAATATGCACTAATGGTCACACCTATGGTGAATGCAACCAAGCAATGGTTCCCTTGTTACTGCAACGACAAAAGGCCTCTTACTCTTTTCATAAGTACAACATTGGTAGTATTAACCGTTGCCGTCGCTCTAGTTGTTCCTTTCTTTGGGTCTCTCATGTCACTTGTTGGAGCATTCTTGAGCTTGACTGCTTCAATTATACTTCCATGTCTGTGCTACTTGAAGATTTCAGGCAACTACAGGAGGCTTCAGGTTGAAACCATGGTCATAGTAACAATCATCCTAATGGGTGTTGCAATAGCGATAAGTGGCACTTACACAGCAATTAGAGATATGATTGGACTATTTTAAGACTAAGTTTAGGTTTCTGACGGTCACTTAGCTACAGCCAAACAGTCATATATGACATGTTGGACTGTTTATGCTTTGGTCTTTCCAATCTAGATCCATATAAGCATTCTTAGGGATGCAACGCCCTTCTTCTTCTCTTGCCTACTATAGTTTAATACAAATGATACGATTTGTTCTCTTAGATATTTTATCATAGGCTAAAATTACATTTTTATGAATTACAAAATTTCGGGGTTCAAAATTAGTTGGCTATTTCACGTGTACATTTTCTACTTGTACTTTTTGTATTTGGCATGTTGATTTTGGGCACTTTTCCATCGTCATTGTTTAATATATTCCTTTTCTAATATATTTTCATCTAATTCTAATAAATGTCTAACCTCTAACTCCTCTATATTGTAGATTATATATAGTCCGAAAGATGCTTTTATCTTCTAATTTTATATTATTTTTCTCTGGTAATTTTTTGCGATCGAGAATTTCAATTAGATATAAAGGATTTTGGTCCATTAAGAAAATTTTAGCAACTTCGGCTTGTACTTTAGGAGAAAGAAATGGATATGATCAGTTATAACTACTTTTAAGTGCATGTTTCATTAATTTATTAACACATACAATTTTAAGTCTTCTATATAGAAAAATATGGTTGGACATGGTCTCATTCTCCTGTTTATCCAAAATCCATGAATAATAAACAACCTACTTCAGTATAAATCATCTTAGGTACATTCCTTTTTTCCATTTCTATAAAGGTATGTCAATGCACTTGTGAGATGACTTTTTTCCTTTTTTCTTCCCCCCCCCCCCACCCCCAAAAAAAAAATCATAGCATATTTCACGGTGAATTGCCTCATTTGCCTAGCTCATACATTTGATGCACAATTGGAACTTGATTCTCTTCATCCCACGACTCTCCATGAACATAGTAAATAACAATGCAGAATATTGATCCGAGAATAAAAAAGGATTAAAAATCGAAAGAGTTAATCGGGATTGAATTAGGTTAATAGAAATATTATAATATAATTTATATTTTTATATAAAACAATAAAAATTATGTATATTCTTGAGAATTAAAAGTCGAGAACTATTTGCGATTTATTTTTTATTTTTCTTTGATTTATATTTATTTTTTTAGTAAACTAGTATATTTTCTAAAAAATATAAAAAATAATATATTTTAACTTATTACAACTTAGTGGGTTCTTATAGAAATCAGATTAGACTACTTAAGTAATCGAATCGCAATCATTATTAATGAAAATCAAATAAGTAATTCGGACCGGTTTTATGGAGGAGTCAAATTGAACTAGGTTGGATTGGATATGATAGATTAATCTCGATTTGACAATACTATTAAGTAGCAGATCATTAAAAGAACTATCTGCTAAGCCGACCATTTCTTAGGCATTATAGATGATAGAACAATGAATTACATCATGGCTAAAGTATATAACTAAGTAAGAGTAATATCACATTGACTGCTATTATGTAAGTTTCAAAATATTTAAGATAAAATCTATGAACCATCCCAAAAATTTTAAAAATTGTACGAACTTTTAACTTTTTTATAAAAAAAAAAAATCGATAATTACCCCTTCAAAAGTAGAAATGATGAGACATGCAAAAATTTTAACTGATGTGGCAATACATAAATGCTGATACGACATTTATTTAAGTATATGTAATGAAGTAATTTAAAAAACAAGTAATAAAATACAAAAATAAAAATACACAAAATGGTAAAAAAGGTCACGTCATAATTAATTAATAAGGACTAGTGAAGTCTATGATGTACTAGTGCATACGGATCTTATATCCTTTATACTATTTAAATTGGTCAATCCAAAATTAAAAATTAATTATGTTTTCTCCATAAGTATAACTAGAAAAGCTTAGATTAAATAGTTTCATCTTGGCTGGTATATTGTTAATCTTGACGTATGTATAATTTAGAAATTTTGGTTATTTGAGTAACTTAGATTCGCGTAGACATTTATTAAAAAGGAAAAGTAGAATACAAAGAAAAAAATTATGCATGTTTTTGCTCTTTCACAATTAAAAAAAAAAAAAATGAAGTTCTTTTGTAACCATAGGTACGTGCACCGTGAGCACGTGAGCATCATGAACGCGAAAAAGTATTGTTAAGATGCCAGGGAAAAAGTGTAGAAAAGGAATGGAATTGACCTCAAGGTCCTAAACTTAACAAATTGACCAATCATTTCTTTAAATTTTGTGAAGAAACAAACCCGATGAGTCCTTAATTTTAATTTTCCTCTTGCATATCACTTTTCTTATATTTTATGTCTTTTATTATTTTCTATGTTTTATTTTCATATTCCATATTTTTATTACTTTTTTAAATAACCATAATTAAATTATTAATAAATACCACCTCAGCATCAATATTTCTCCACATAAGCCACCACGTTAGCTTTTAGTGGCAATAAGTACCAACTTTTTAAAAAGCCGTGGATCCATACGATTTCCAAAATTTTGGAGTATAATCTATATAAATTATCCAAATACTTAATTATTGATAAATGTATAAAATTACAAATTTATCATCTCTTGAAGTTCCGTCAAAAAATGATACTTTCTTGGATCACTTACATCAAATATATTGAAAAGAGATTAAAAAAAAAAAAAGAATTGAAAAAGGGCTCAAATGACTCGTACTCTATATATACATATAATGATAGATCCTTTTTTATACGTATATATTTATATTTGTAATAGGAAGGAGCAAAAGCAGAAAACATGTATTCAACGTCTTATCTGCGCAAAAATGAAAAATATACAAGAAAAGGGAGCCCAATAGCCTTAGCTTGAAGTTTAGGTCGGTCCAATTAATTTGAATGGAAATAAAAAGCAACGTCATGGTGAAAATTAAAGATCTTTTTTGGTCAACTTGAATCGGAGTGAAATGGTATTGGCCCACATTTGTTTAACTAGGAACAATATATATTTTTCCTTACTAATAAAAGAGAGAAGTACAAGAAAAGAGGGGATATAGACGTAACCTTTTAACACTACTGTTTGCTCAAATATGGATGAGGAAGTACTACTTCCCTTACGATGATGGAGAAGAAAAAATTAAAACAACCAAACACTACTCCCAATATAATATCTATACTAAATACATGCAATGTTAAAAACAAATAATTACAATACAACTAATGTTAAAATTGAAGAACTAGAAAAAGTTTAATCATTAGTAAGGTACAAAATGAAGGCATCCAAGCACAATGATATCCTGCAACGGAATGATTTTAAGAGCGCTATCAAGTAGCAACATATTAGTAAAAATAAAAAATAAAAAATAAAAAAGCTAGCTTGTACCTCATGAGCTCTCTTGAGTGGCCACCCGACTCCATTTCTCTCTTTGTAAATGTGGTTGACCTGGCCCATAACTTCTTTCAATAGGATTTTACTCATGAGATGCTCCAAGCGTCTCATCCGGTGATTGTCGTAGTCAGCCATCGTGATACCAACAGTGAGTTTATCTTATTTAAGTTATCTAACAAGAGTTGTTTATTCAATTGATTTATTACTCGGTGAAAATCTAAAGCATCAAATTAATTTTGCTTTTGAGTCTCTTGCCGCCACCAGCATCTCCGCTTTGGATCAATATTTAATTTAACAACTCCTTCTTCAAGACTATTCCAATAGATGATGAATTCTTTTCTTCCTTAGAGGATTTACACTTTAAGCAAATAAATCCTCATCGATTTTTATCCATTTCAAAGTGAGAGGTTTTGCTTGCCCAAGATTAAATAGGTCATCAGTAATTCAGTTAACAAAAATCTAGATCGTTTTTGCATATTTTTATGCTTTTTGTTATTTCTTTCATCCCATAAATGTTCGAAGGTTAAAGATAGATAAAAAAACTCCGGTATGATTTGAAACATTACTACATTTACATTTCCAAAACATTAAAATGACATTTATGGGAAAAGAAAATATTTAGAGTGGGTGAAATTAGAAAAACAATGCAATCCGATTGCAAATATCCTTAGCTTAATCACATAAAATAAATACACGAACTACCGACTCACATTCTTTAAACAGCAAACACATTGAGAAGCAAGAGCCTTACCACATAAGCGTAGCTTATGCTTTATTGCAACAAATGATCGAATAGCTTGCCACAAGAAGAAAGATATATTAAGAGGTATAAAAACTGTTCTAGAAAAATTACAGAGATTATTATTTTTTTTTTCATAAAGGAATTACAAATATATATATATATATATATTGCCTTGTTTCTAAATTTATTCGAAGAGACAAAAAATTATCCATTGAAAAAAATAATCCAAAGATGAGAATCATATGGCCCCTGTTACACATTAAGTTAAAGAATATCAACTAGTGGGGAGCAAACCGATTACTTTGTCTTCATCTCATCTATTATTGTCCAAGAGGTCATTGACTCTTGTGCACTGGGAAACCCTCAGAATTCAGTTGACCCCACTGAATGCTATTAGTCAAACCAAAATCTAATTTTACCCTTTTTCAAAACAGAAAATACGTGTTTTTGTAGCTTCCTATTCCTTAAGAGCCATTTCCATAATGTAGAAGAAATTGGGATGTAAAGATTTCAACAGGTTTTTTACTGTTAAGATACTTACATAAAATCAATAAATAGACATCTTTCAGTTTTAAACTTCCATGAGTTATCAGGAGCACTATATTATTTGTTTTATGGGTCTCAATTTTAACAATCACGTGGAGACACATAGCAATTATGTTTGTGTGTTCCTTTGTCCATTAATAATCATGTGACATGGAGGCTCTCCATGATTGAATTTTGTTTCAATTTCCATGTGTATAGGATACCATATTCATTTATATTCTTTCTTTGCTACAGATGGTGCATCACCTGGCAAGAAGGCCGTTAAATCTTTTGGGGGCCAACGTTGAACCAAAGAAAGCACAATGAAGTTACATTTCTCATTTTCCTGGTGTTCAATAACGTGTGAAACAACAAAAACTATATCGATATATTATAAATAAACCAACCCCTTTTTATCAAAAATAAAATAAAAAAACCAACAACGACAATATATATATTGCATTTTCATTCCTCAAGGAGCCCACGTGATGCATCATCCTGCAGACGAGAAATGGAATTGAATTCTACGATCCAAATTTTATATTGGGGAGTGAAATCATATTGCAATTTTAATGATTGAATTTGGGCTGGGCGTGGTGAGCCCATTTAGCCCCTCACTGGTTTTCCTCACATAGGAAAATAACAGAACCGTGAGGCTTCTATAGGACAGTAGCTTAGGTCTCCTCTTTTAATTTTTATATTTTGTTTAGGGCATTAAACCTTTATGCCATAGCACATTAGATGAGTCTCTTGTCCTTTCCGATCATCAAGACAAGCCGATTGCAAATGGGAAAGATGGAATTATGATGATGGATTTTAATGGATTGTTTTTATTATGAATTACCCTGATGTTGAATTTAAGTGCTTCGGTATTTAATTATAATTATTCATTGTTTGTCTATGTGGTGTTTGATCACCATAAAAATGGAATTGGTTTCTGGATAAATTCACATGGGTTTAATGGAACTCATCAACTCGTGTACTTAATTAATACAATTAGAAACATGGTTTTGGTCACTTGGTGATGCTCCATCCGTATTTCCAATTATAATAGGAATTTTTGGTGTAAACATATTACTATTTAGCTAATAATTATAGATAATAAGTTTGGTTAGGAATGTGTATGCTATAATCAAAATTTTACTACTTTTGGAGGTGGATGAGTTATAGTGAATTTAGTTAAATTGTGAATAGCCATTGTGACCATCAATTCAAAGCATTTAAAATAATCCAAATAAAAAATATTAATAATCTCGCATTTTAGGTTACTAGGGCATTAGGTTTGTTGCTTGTTTAATTTTATCTTTTAGCTCCCTTTGATCGAAAATTCAATTCACACAGCTCAAAGCAAAACCAGTGTGGTTAAATATTTGGAAACAAGCTTCTTGTGGGTAACAACCTCTTGCTTCTGTTACAACATATAATACTTATTGTACAATATAGACTATTACTAAATAGTTAAAGTTTATTATTTTGTTGTTTCTTTAATTATGGCATGTATGTGTACTTTAGTTAGTACTAATCACATGGACAGTTCAGTTCTCTATACATAAGTTGCTAACGGAATTAACAAAGTGCACTTTTTTCCCGATAATCATTCTTCCTTTAGAAAACTCCATTGAACATGAAATCTTAGATGAATATGGTTTCTTTCTTCACATTGTGTCAAAGAGGATAACACGTACCCTTTAGTTTCTATGATTTTACTTTTATGTTCTTTAGAGTTCCTTTTTTTTTTTTGACATGGTTGAGAATAGAGACAAACCTACTAGTGATCCATTGTATCTTTTTGGATATGATAATCCCGGGACTTCCATCACTAGTATAACTTTTGATGGATCAAATTTCTTAGGATGGAGTCCATCGATTTGTCTAGCTTTAGGTGTAGAAGAGAAGCTAGGGTTTATTGAGGGAAATTGTCAAAAACCTGATGATGAATTTGTTGATTTGCATCGTTGGAATCGTTATGATTATATGATAAGGTGTTAAATTCTTAATTTGATGACGAAAGATCTATTTGAGGCATTCATGTACGCACAATCTGCTAGAGAATTATGGATCGACATATGTGAATGATTTGGCCTAATAAACGTACCTCTCATTTATCAATTACAATATGAAATCATCAATTTTAAGCAAGGGAATTCTACTATATCGATGTATGACAATACATTGAAGAAACTTTAGGATGAATTGTTGAGTTTATGCAACATTCCTCAATGTAGTTGTGGTGTTTTGTCAAGATGTCAATGTGATATTTTAGAGAAAATTCAAGAAACAGAAAATCGTAATAAATTGATGCAGTTTCTAACTGGGCTAAATGAAGCTTTTGATAGAATAAGGATTCTTATCCTAGGGATGGAGCCTTTGCCTACTATGAGCATAGCGTATTATCTTGTTTTTCAAGTAGAAAAACAAAAGTTGAGGGTAGGAATGATAGGAGAAGAGAGTGCAACGTTCCTTGTTAAAACTAATTTGAATACTTCTATTAATGAGAAGAAATTTAAAAGAGGAAGATGGAATGGAAGAGTAATCTATTCTCATTGTAAAAATTTTAGGCATTCAATTATCAGCATTTTCAAATTATCGGATTTCCTAATTGGTATAAAACAAAAGATAGGAAAGGTCAATCGCAAGCTAAAGCTACAGCTGCTTTTGTTGGTCCATTGTATGGACAAATTCCAAAAACTCCACTCGAAATTCAAACCAAGCATTTTAATCCAAAGAAAACATTTTCTAATGATTATGTTTTCGTGTCTAGAATATGCTCAGAGGTAATGAAAAGCTAAAAGAGCAGTAACAAGGACATCGCCATATGGACAAGTAGAAGTCAATTTTGTTGGTAATGTTTCTTGCTCATTTTCTCAGGATAATTTTTTGTTCTATAGTAATGCATGTGGTGATTAGATTATAGATACAGGTGCTAGGGAGCATATTACTCCTTTTCTTGATCTTTTCATTCACAAACAAACATTAAAAGAACCTATTAAAATTAAATTACCTAATGGCCGTGAGAAATTTGTCAATATAATTTGCAATGTTGATTTGAACCGTTCTCTTTGCCCATATAAGGTTTTACTTGTACCAAACTTTCATTACAACTTGCTCTCCATAAATAGATTGCTTATACACTCAAACTTAATTGTTTTATTCGATTCCCATACTTGTATATTTTAGGACCAAAAGTTTAAAAAACCTATTGCTTAAACCAAAGCTCACTTCGAATTGTATGTGTTAGTCATAGAGCCTAAGGCTCTTTCTATTCCTCAATCTATGAAAGTTGATGATACATCATAGTCAAGAGTTCTTTGTAATCAGTCTTTCTATGTTCATAAAGATGAAGTGTTAGTAGAACTTCTACATAAGAGACTAGGTTATGCTTTCTCATCAATGTCGTGTTTATCATGAAGATAATGACAAATTTCATCTCCTACAACAATTGAAATCACAAATGACACACCAAACACTTCAACCTTTGACTAAACTCAAACACACACATTTACTCCAATACATCAGCTGAGGCATCTAACTAGAATTAGAACGCTACCTGCATGGTTAAGTGGCTTTATACATATAATGCAAGTGAGCACACATGATACACTTCATCTTAATTCATGTTGTTTCTCATAACATAAACCACCTAAGTACCCTTTATTCCATAATCATTCGTTTTCTCACTACCCTATGGAGTATATTGTTTCATTGGCAAATGTTTTTGTAGTTTAAGAACCATGGAGTTACCATGAAGCTAAACAAGATCCTAGATGGGTAGACGTAATGAATAAAGAGTTACTCGCTTTAGAATCTAATCACACGTGGGACTTAGTTTATTTGCCTCTTGGCAAGAAAGCTATAGGTTCCAAATAGGTGTATCAAATCAAGCATAAGTCAGATGGAACTATTGAACAATTTAAGGCAA
This sequence comes from Lumnitzera racemosa, assembly GCA_024138005.1. NCBI lineage: Eukaryota > Viridiplantae > Streptophyta > Magnoliopsida > Myrtales > Combretaceae > Lumnitzera > Lumnitzera racemosa. The sequence goes on along the minus strand of JAMXBC010000012.1, from coordinate 36,857,762 downwards.
GATTGGTTGTAAGAGGATATAATTAAGTTGAATGGATTGATTACACTAACACTTTTTCTACTATGGCTAAACTTACAATTGTTAAGCTTTTACTTTCATTGGCATCAATTAAAGGTTCATCAATTGGATGTCAATAATGCTCTTTTGCATGGGTATCTAGATGAGAAGACTTATGTCTTCACTGGAAGGCTATATACTTGATAAACCCAATCATATTTGTAAGCCTATTAGATCACTCTATGGTAAAAAACAAGCTTCTAGACAATGGAATAAATAATTTACTAAATTCCTTTGCTCTTTAAGGTTCATTCAATCTAAGGTCGATTATTCTTTGTTTATCAAGAAGAGTGATGAAGTTTTACTTGCTGCACTCATTTATGTGGATGATGTATTGTTAGTTAGGAATGATCTTAATCAAATTTCTACAGTCAAACACTCACTTGATCAAGAGTTTACTATTAAGGATCTAGGTGAAGTTCATTTTCTTCTTTAGAATTGAAGTATATAGAGCTAGTGCTAGTTTTTTCTTGAATTAAAGGAAGTTTTTATTAGACATCCTTCAAGATATAGGGTTGACAACTACTTGTCCTATGCGAACTCCTTTTCCACAAAATGTTCTTCTCAACAACAAAGATGGTGAATTGTTAAATGTTTTGGAACAATTCATTTTGTCATTTGCCATCTTTACCCTTGTACATTTCTTACATACTAATTTTGGTTTAGAATCCTTTTTGATAAATGTGTAAGCTTAGTAATTACCCTAAAAGGGGGGACCATACATACCCCATTCTTGTAACAGCCAAAAGGCATCTAATGAATATTCTTGTCGTCTTCTTCATTGTTGTTCTTGCATGTAAGCTTGGTTATCCAAGACCAAGCTTACTCTTGTCTAACCCTTAAATAAGGTTAGGACAAATGATCTTAAGATTTGGCTTATGTGTCATGTTAAGCTTGGTCTTATATTTGTGTGAACTTAAGTGGTGCATAATATCCACTTAGGTTGTGCACGAACCCTTACTTAACCAATGAATACTATTTACTTTTTGAACCATCTCGTAGTTTGGACCCCATCACTAGTTTGCATGATTGTTCGAGTTATGTGCTCACCCATTCCTTAGCATATCAGGAAGGAAATAGGTGCATTTGGTTACAACTTACTTTATGTGCTTTTTTCATTGATCTATTAACACATGATTTTAAGGCATTTATACATATTGAAGAGAGAGAGAGAGAGAGAGAGAGTATATAGCTTTCATTCTCTTGTTTATTTAAAAATCCATGAATGAAGCACCTTTTCTATATAGCTCTCATTCTCCTATTTATCTAAAAATCCATGAATAAAGCACCTTTTCCATATAACTTTGTGTTACATATTTTCTTTTTTCTGTACCTATAATGGTAAGGTCATGCACTTGTAAGATGATCTATTTTCTTTTTCTTGCTAAAATCATAGTTGTTGATAGTCAGTTTCTGCTCAACTTATACTCGTCATTTTTTCGACCGAGATGTCGAGTAATCGACTCTTTCGGTATTCGCCCTCTTTAGAAGACATACGACACTAATGCCATATATAAGAAATGCTCCTAGTTTGAATTCAAATCTATGGTGTGATCAGTTATTATAAATACAGCTATATTTTACAACCACTTTGTTATCCCTATATATTAGGGGAGATGTCAAGTCAATAAGTTTTCACATGTCTTAACAATTACCTCGACAATTGTTTTAGACATAACAACCGTCTATAAATATCGAAAAAAAAAACTCAATAAGAACTCTCAGACTCTAATTTAGGCATCGGAGTGATCGTACCAAACTAGCTCTAGTATTAAGTATTTTACTCTCTTTTACAGTACTATTTCCTCATCCCAAAATTCACTACCAATAATAGCATATTTAAATTTCATATTGTGTTGCCTCATTTGCCTAGTTCATTGATGAAATACACCATATGAATCTAATTTTTTCAATCCTGCTACTATCTCAAGACTCAATTACGAACAAAGGGAAAAGGAAATATCTTTTTTTTTTTAAAAGAAAAAATCCCTAAAATACGGTCGCGTAAAAAATAATTCCAAATATGGTATTTGAAATGGTATATCAATGACTTGAAATCTTGACAAGTCCACCACTTAAATTATGATTTCAAATCACGATTTCTAATTTATGCATAATCTACATGGCAAGTTTCCTTCATAGCAAGCTTCCATATCACGACGTTAATTGAATAAAGCCGCCCGATACACAGCAAGCATCCTTCATAGCTCCATGACATCATCGTAATAATATTTCATAGCTTCCATCTTAATAGCGTATCCAGTCGCTACATCTTCATTGAAACCCATCTCTTGTGCAAACCCATGAATCTAAATTCCCATGGTGACATAAATGCAACCAAACTTTCAAAAAAATTGCGAAACTAGTATAATTATTAAAAAATGGGTGAAAACCCAGATGTAATCAAATTTGAGCATGGCTTGTTTTCCAGGATATAGTGCTGTTTATAGAATACTCTTGAAAAAATAGAAGAAAAGTGGCCAGTTTCTTGGTGTACGGTGATGCTACATCAATAGGTACGAGATGAAACTTGGCAGTGATGAAAATAGTGGAGCGTTGCGAAGGGGTTTTGGTTTGAATGGGTAAGAGAGGAAAGAGGGGCTTTCTATAGAAATTGTAACAACGGAAGGCAATTGCCGTAAAAATCGGGGTTTAAAATTTTGGCAATGAAAACGTGCCATAAAGACACGATTTTAGAGCAATGCCACCTTGTGGGATTATTTTATATGCTGGCTGTATTTTAAGAATTTTTTCTTCGAAAAAGCAATTCTTTTCTTCTTTTTCCCCAATTATAACCGTATAAATGCACTCTATACACTTCCTTGCAATTAGCCAACCGTTCATGGTATTGGAGCTGGTGAATTCAGTCAAACTATAGTCAAAACCCTAGTCAACTCGCTCAGTCAACACTTTTTTTTCTAGTCTTCTTCTTTGCGCTTTCGTATCCTTAACAATACCAAAAATCCGAACCTTAACCTTAATAATTATCAATCCGCAACAATAAAGTTTGCAATCCACGCTTTGGTGCCCATAATTATCAAAACCTCTACCAACAATTATTGTAACTTGTCTAAGACTATGCAACATCCGATTCAATGTCCTTTCCACAACCCTCTAGATCTTGGACGACAACCCATATACAGACAAAATTTGACCATTCACTACTTATGAAGCTCCAATCAGATGGTAACCAAAACCCAGACCGATGGGAATCGAGGTTCGTTTGATCGTGGTTCGAGTATACGAAGAAGCCTGATATGCGATGACGAGAGCCGACAAGCATGGCTATATCGAATAGGTCGGTTTGACGAAATTATGGCCGAAAATAGAATGGAATTAGCATGGGTTTAAGTAAGCTCGTGAGGTATTATGCATCACAAATATAATGAACCTAATTTAAAGCTTTATATTATATATAAACTTTAAAAATGGAGTACTTGTCACTATTTTTTACTTAAAGGAATAAATAAGAGTTAAGATAATGAACTTGATAGCTCAAAACTCACTTAAAAACATCAATGGAGAAGAACTGAATATTTAATCTATTAATGATAGATAATTTTGATTCTACTATACAAAATGGGGATATTTATACCCATCTTTTAGGGCAATTCATCCTTAAAAGATAAATCCTATGTTTGATGTATAAGGGAAAGGGTAAAGAGGAAAAAAAAAAAAACATAAAGGCATATTTTGACAATGGTACAATGTGGAAAATGTCATGTCACGAGCTGCTTGGATTAAACTTGGACGAAGCGAAGTTGCCTCTACATGATTTGGAAGCACTAGTGATTTGAGGTAGGTGGTGAGTTGATTACTTGGCTTCTGAATTTGGAAGCTCGAAGATTGGTCGATCCAAAGGTAATCAGTCGTAGTCCTAAAAGGTCAACTCTTAGCAAAGGTAGCTTGGAAACTTGTTGATCGAGTTATTGGTTTAATGGGCTAAATTGTTCCCTAAGTCCAGTTAGGTTAAGAGCTTCAAGCTACAGCATAGAGAAAGGCACAGAGGAGCTTAGGAAATAGAGGAGCTAAGGTTGGATCTATAAGGATAACTCTTTCGGACTTTTTTAAAGGGAAATGATCCGACGTGCCATACTCTTAAGTCCCTAAACTCAGGCAAGGGTGATTGAGCCTCAGTTTCGATTTCTATCATCTCCTTGAGGTTATTTTAGATATGGGATTAAATTTGAAAAGTTTCCTAGCTGACCTCTATACTCCAATACATGGTGGCTCAAGTTAACAATATTGAATGTATTAAAGACTCTACACTCCTAAGGTAGTTCCAATTAGTAAGTATTATCCTTGATCTTTTGGAGCATCATAAATTGTCCTTCAGCTATGATGGATAACTTATTCTTTTTTTTGCTTGAAAATCTATCTCGACTTAAGTGTAACCACATGAGATCGATTGGCTAGAATTGCCTTCCTCTTTTCTCCTAACTTCTTTACTTTAACTTCTTAATAGCTTGAGTGAGTTAGTTAGTCATTACAGATACCCTATTTTTGCCTTCTTTAGGTTCATCTTTAGTTTAGAATCCCCTAATTTTTGGAAAAAAGTTTAAAATATGAAAAATTAAAAAAATGAAAAATATAAAAGTTGAAAGAATGAAAAAAATACCAAAAAAGTAGAAAAGAACAAAAACAAAAAAAAATGAAAAAAAGAAAGAAATTCCAAAGTAATCAAAAAATAAAAAAAAAATCATAAAAGTATCGTATAGTAGTTCATTTAAGTCAATTTGGGGGTGGAAATCATTTTTTTAAGGTCTAAGACACCTTTTAAAATCAAAATAAGCTTTTGTGATTTGATTGAATAAGCAATCTCAAATAAAAATGAAAATTGTTTTGAAAATCAAATTTTTTTGTCTTAGTTTGAGTTGCTCATTTTTAAATATTTTAAAATTTTACTTTTTTAAGGAGATAATGACCACAAGTTGCACCTTAATCGAAGTTAAAATGAATATTTTATGGCCATTTGAAGTTTTTAAATAAAAGTTAAATATGAGTAATAATCGAGATCCTAAATTAGTCAAATTGGCAAAATTTTAAAAATATTTTGAGCATATTTCTATTTGACTCCATATTTTATTGAAGAGCATAGTGTGATTTTATACAAGTAAGATAATTAATAAAGTTTGTTTTGGGTGTCTTAAGAAAGAAAAAGAAAAAGAAAAAGAAAAGTGGGACGAAGGCAACTAGTGAGAAAAGAAAAAAGAAAATATAAAAAGAAAAAAAAAAGAAAAAGAGAGAGAGAGAGAGAGAGAGAGAGAGAGAGAGAGAGAGACATGTGTCACCCTAGGAGGTAACACGTGTTACTGTGATGAGGTGCTCTATAGCATTCATAATAAGGTACCATGTAGCACCAATCATGGCCTGCTACGTAGCAATTTGAGTCAAAGCTTTGATCCACTCCCTTTCTTTCCTTCCCTCCTCCCCCTTCTTAACACAAATGTTTCTCGAGAAATTTGCCATTAAAATGTCAAGTACAACCGTATATATTTTACTTGATTTCACCTATCTTTTGGTTACAAAAAATTCTAAAAGAAAATGGAATATAAAAGGTATGAATTTTTTTATTATGACAACTCTAACTTTTAAATTTTTATTGAAGGAAATTTACAAATTAAAAAAAGAAAAATTGGGTAACTAATAAATGGGTATATTGGGTACCCGAGTAAAAATTGGTAAAATTTAAGTATATTCTTGTAAGATGACTCAAGACACTTAATCAAAACATGTAAGGACATCTTCTATTATACGTATTCACCTTTATTTTCCATTAATTCGTGCAAGAATGTATTCAATTTTTGCCAAAAATATGAAGAACCAAGATGCACACCTAGGTTTGCCATTCTCATCAAAGATTTTATCTTTTTCATACATTGGAGTTTCTTAGCCTAGACTCACACCTTAACATTATAAGTAAAGGCTTCCTCTACATATTCATTTAACTCCTAAGCAATGAAAATCACTACCATTACATGTGGTTCAATTTTCTTTCTCTAGGTGTTCATCATGCTCAAACCATACTCTCTTCAATTTCTCTCATTATGGAGCAAATTGATCCGAGATAAAATAGTAAAATATTCTACACTTATCTTAGAATGAAGCCCAATAGCTGGTTTGCTTCAATTTCGTTTTGGATTTGACTAATTTGAATTTAAAGTTTTGAATGTGATTTTAGAGATTGCTCATATCAAGCTCAAAGTTTTCAAAGAAATTGGGAGTCGTGTTGCTAGGTTTCTTAGAAATTGAGGTAAAGGTTTCGAAGGAGGATGTCTTAGGGGTTCAAAGCCATCGACTTTGCCCCTAGAGCAGACAGATATCCACTTGAACCGATTTTCAATTTGTTGCTCACTACTAGTAAGTTTTCTGACTTTTTAAATTTGAATGCATCGTTTAGTTAAGGAAAAAAATAAAAAAAAGGAAATTTTGAAAAAATAAAAAATAGGTATCTTTGATCTTATGATGTTATGTTATGAATTGAATAATGTGTTTTTGTAATACTTAATGATTTTTTTGTCAATTAATTTTTAATATGTTTATGATTGTTTCTTTTAATATGCATGAATTTGGATTTTTTTTTTAATTTTTTTGATCTTATGATGTCATGATCTTATTTGAATAATATGTTTTTCAGTTATTGTTAATGAATAATTGGCTCACTCAAGCTTAGTTTTAATAAATAATTAGCATTTTTAGATTTTAATTGATAATTAATTTTCATGAATAAATTTGTTAACATGCTAGATTAAATAATGGGCATGTTTGGTTTGAATTTGCTTGGTATGTTTAATTAACTTGGTAAATAATATTTTGCCAGTAGTTTAATAAATAATTTGATTAGTTGATAAATAATTAGTGATTTTCATGATAATTTAGTTGACATGTTTAGCATAAATTAGCATGTTAGGTTAATAAATTTGCATATTATGATTGATATTTGTTTTGCATTTTGATTGATTGTAGTTTCATGATACATAGTTTGCTATAATTAGTTTTCATGATTAGGTTAATTGTTATATGTCTTGATTACAAGCCTTGATAATTGTTTGCATATGTGTCTTGTTAATGTGCTTTGCCATATTTGAATAAAGGAACTTTCAAATAAAATGTTTTTTATAATGAAGAGGATCAATGTTTGAAGGTAAGTTTAAATAAGAGATTGAGGTTTTCAAAAATTCAAACAATGGATCAACATTTCACAAATAAATTCAACTAAGGGATTCATAATAGCTAATTCATAAAATTATTTGAACTATTTTGCAAAAAGTTGATTTCTTATTTGAATATTTTGAAACGTTAATCTATTATTTGAATTACTCTATGAAACGTTGATCCTTTTTTAAATTTATCTCTAAACGTTGATCTCTCCATTATAATTCCTTAATATTCTTTTACCTACGTATTGTAAAAGAATCACTAATTTAGGAGGCATTTTGAGCTTATAAATAATCCTAGAACCATCAAGATTTAAAAATCTCTTTAAGGTCCTTATAAACTAAAACTACTAAACTAATACAAAAAAAAAAGAGTTATGAATAAATTATAAGATAATCACGAACTTAAAGTTCTTCCATTAATAACTTGTAACATATCATGTAACCCTTAACTATTTTTTTTTTCCCATTGGGTTTTTCAACTCATCACATTATAAATCTAAAGTTTCTCTCCACTAATATTTATAATACAGTTGTAATCTTTTGTCGCCTTTGCAATAAATTTAACATTTTCCATAGTTAAGTATTTTTTACTTTGCCTAAAAAAAATTAAAAGAAAGGAAAGAGAAAGTACAAGGAAAAATATTAAAAAATAGATAAGGAAAAAAAGTGACTTTATTCTTCTACTAACCTATAGATAATTCTCTATGTTATTATTTGTCATACTCACTGCCATAGGTTTCCTTATGAGTCAGCAACCATGCAAAAAGTTACCATTGATCACCTTGGAAATACATTATATGTAAACTAAAATGGTCATATACTTAATTCAACTTGTCTGTCCGAAATATCAAAAGGAAAATTGAAAAATGAAAAAAAAAATGGAAATACAAAAATCCAAAAGAAATTTTTAAAAAAGTGCTTTTATCGTTTCCTTAAGTTATGAATAATTATCCCTATTCAATTTTTTAGTAGTTAGAAACTTAAGAGTCACCTTATTAGCATCTCTAGTTATCATTTATTCAATCAAGTTAGAAAATTAATTTTATTAATCTTTTGACTTGTGAATGGCTCCTTGAAAATTAAAATTGAAGGAAAAAAAAGTCCAAAATAGGAGTCTTTGTTTTGTCATTAGAATGTAAATAATACTTCCTCTTTAGGGTAAAAGAGTTGTAAATATGCAATTGTAAAGTTACAATTATTTGTAACATATTTTATAAATATTTGTAATCCTTAAATAAAATTTATTTTCCATTATGCAAAGAAAAAAGGAGCATTTAAACTTTTCCTAAGCTATAAATAATCTGTCTCATTGCCTTTTGTTGTCTTAAAAATTGTTGATAATGTATAACATTTGTCTTTGCTCTCTCTTTCATGAAGTTTCTTGTAAATATTGTAATAAAAGAAAATCAAACAAAAGGCTAAACTAAAGAAAAAAAAATATATAAAAGTACTTATTTATCCTTTCCTTAAGTTGTAGTCATCTCCCTTTGTATTATCAATAGCAATTGTTTCCTAAAAAACTAACACCTTTGATTATAATTCTCATCATCTTAGGGATTATTAAAAAGAGCCGATTGGGGGGGGGGGGGGGTAGGGAGATGGGATCTTTGATTTCTTCTTTAAATTTTTCTCTATGATGTCAATAATTGTTACTTTACTAGTTTTCACTCATTTGTTCATGTCAGCCATGTCATCTATTGAGTTTGTCATCTCCTTTAGGATTTGTAATTTGCAAATAGCCACCACTTTTGTTAGGGTTTTAGCCGGCTCTCAGAGTGCTATCCCTCTTTCATAAACATTTTTGAGCTTTAAGTTAGCCCATGGAGTGCTTTACCTTCTCTAATCATTTTTAAAGGTTTTAGGCTAGCCTATAAGGCACTTTCCCTTCTGTAATCATTTTTTAAGCCAACCTATAATGCACACTCTCTTCTTTAATCATCTTGTCATCATTTAAGCTAACTCATGGATTGCTTTCCCTTCTTTAATAATCTTTTAGGGTCCTAGCTAGCTTAATAGAGCATTGTCTTATCTTATGTTTTTGAGCCAGCTTATATGGTGCTTTCCCTTCTCCAATCATTTTTAAAGGTTTTAAGCTAGCCTACAAGGTACTTTCCCTTCATTAATCGTCTTAGGCAACTCTTAGAGTACTATCCCTCTTTCACATCGACTTTAAAGGCTTTAAGCTAACCTATGGGGCGCTTTCCCTTCTTCAGTCATCTTTTAAAGGTTTTAGACCAGCTTAATCATCTTTTAAGGTTTTAGGCCAACCCATAAGGCACTTTCCCCTCTTTAATCATCTTTTAATGTTATAGACTAACTCATGGGGAGCTTTCCTAGCCAGCTTATAGGGTGTTACCCTATCTTATGTTTCCTTTAGGGTTTAAACCAACCTATAAGGTGCTTTCTTTTGTTACATTTTCTTTAAGATGCTTTTCCCTCTTCAATAATCTTTTGTGGTTTTAAGCTAGCCCATAAGGGCATTTTCTATTTTTTAATAGTCTTTTAGGTTCTTAGCCATCCTATAGGGCACTTACACTTCTTCAATAACCTTTTAAGGTCTCAGTTAGCTCATTACTATCCAATCTTACCTTTCCTTTAACCTTTTTTTTTAAAATAAAAATAGAGTTAAAAAATGAGGTAACAATGTTTTTACTAACATAGGCTTTAAAGATTTCTTTATAATGATTAGCCTAACCTAAAGCTTGTAATAATTTTCTTTGAATCATGAAGTTTGAAGTGGACCACATTTTAGTTTCAAAATACCATGGCTTATGAAATCACATGCCAAGGAACCAATGAGATCTGATGCTAGGGGGCAAAATGGAAAAGCCCTATGAAAAAGGTTTGCCAAGAACAGTCTTTAAAAAATAATAGGGACAAATCCATCCTCGATCCACTAAGAAAATCAAAACTAGAAGCTTCTCTTCACTACTACTCGAAGGGGTTATCTATTAGAGTTTGAAGCACAAACAATTAATCTAAGAGAAGATGATAAGATCCTTCACCCCTAAGGTATGAAGAGGATGGACCAAACCAACAAGCCCTTAAAGAAGGTTGATTAAGCCTAAACTATTGAATCTATTTGGGGCAATTATATGGCTAAGTGAACAAGCCCATCTCAATTAGTGGTCATTTTGATGAAATTAGAGGACCAGCTCAAATGGCTAGTTTTAGGACAAATAGAAGGGATAATGAGCTTATAGATGAATACAGGGGCACATGTGTCTATCAATGTAGGACATTTTTTATTAAAAAGAATTGAAGATCCAATAAGTAAAGGTATCCCATTAATTGAAGATCTTAGGATGAAAAGAGGCAAACAAAGTCCTAAATGGTATCTTACCCTATTTTTCTTCTAATTTTGCAATAGCAATACCCTAATGGTAAATGTTTATCCTTTATATTTTTGGTTTGTTCTAATTATGCAAGGTTCATCATCAAATTTCAACATTAAGAAGGATGGATTGATTTGTCGAAATCAGAAGCATGGTTTTGGATTTAGAGCTATAGTTAAGATCATTAAAAGCTTTAAAAATTTTGGGAAGCTATATTATGTATGTGACACATGTGGATTCCTTAGATTGCGACTTCCAATTGAAATACATTTGATAGATAAGGAAGACTTCTTCTCACCTTCTATTTGTGAAAGTGGTGATTGCCTAACACAAGAAATAGTTGATCCTATAATGATGAGCTTATAGGAAAGAATGCATGTAATGGAGAAAGTACTTATATTTCTTGTAGTGTCATTGTAATTCAAACATTTGTATTAGTCATGAAATGAGAAAGTATTTATCATGTATATGTCTCATATAGTAGGAGCGTTGCAATAAGGAAGGAGTTGTAACATGTAATGCTTATTTTTCGTAGTCATGTAGTAGTAAGGGAAAAAGTTATTTTATGTTTTGTCAAAGTATGAAATGGTGTTATTCCTTAAAAAAAAATGTAGGATTATTGTCAATGTCATTCTACTCAATTGGTTAATGTAATACTAATTTTGATGTGTCATATGTTGAGCTTCAATTTTAGTAATTTGCTTCAAAATTCTAGTAGTATATATATATATATAGGTCAAAGATAGTTGTTGTCCAATTATGTTTCTTTTTAACGCTCCTACTGTTGTCTATGAATTAGCTCTCATGCACAAAAAAAGAATAGGACCCTTACCATATCAAAGGTAGATGTGTTGTAGTTACTTGCCACCTATATTGATAGGATTTGTTATCATGTCTATTTATAGCTAAATGGCTAGATAATAAAAAGGACAAAAAATATTGAAGAATGATAGTAAAAGAAAGTACCAAGGATGTAAATTATGGTGATTTCTTTCCATGTCTTAATATGACTAATTAGATAGACATTATATTGGACCAAAAAAGGAAGGGAAACATTTTCACATAAATTGGAGAGTAAACTATGTTGATTTGTTTCCCTTTTTTTCTTTTAATGGCAAATCTGTTGTATAGTGATGAAGAACCAAAAACATTGAAAAATGACAACTAAATGATAAAAAATTATGTTGATTGGTAAATTAGCTTGATTCCTTTCTATTATCTTATATGACAAATTCTACCTTGATCAACTTCTACAAAAGAACATATGCATATTATGCCAAGAAGGTGCCATTTATTGCTATAAAAAAAGAAGAAGGTCAATTTCTATTGTTAAAGAGAGAGAGAGAGACATACACATACACATACACATACACATACACACAAAGAGACTTCATCAAAAAAGAACACTTGTGCAAAAGGGTACCAAAAAAGCACAAGATCATTAGCTATGTTTTCTGGTATCATGGAAGTAACATATGCGTAAAGTCATGTTTTTGCTTAAAAAACAAAAAGCTTCCTTCATCCAACAAGAACATTATCCAAAAGAAGGTGCATTTGCTCATAATCTTAAAATAGAAAAACTCATTCTTCATGTAATTTCTACGAACTAAGTTTGTCATTAACATAGATACAAATTCACAAAAAGCCTTAACAGTTGAGTAAACTAGTAGCAAATAGAACTTTTTTTTTCTTTTTTGGAACTGAAATTGAACATTTATATGAGATTCCATATTATTTGACAAAAGAGTAACGAATTGAAGACATCTAATAACAGTAGCATAGTAAATCCTAATTCAGACTTCTTCGAGCAACAACAAATCCATATACTAATGATCATACCACCAATAACAAAAGCATAACGACTACGATTCACTTCATCATACAAATTTAAGATAGCAACTTTTCACAATCCAAAATGCATAATTCAAACTATACAACACAATGACCAACATAGAGATACCAAAGTTATACTCAAAATAAAAAAGAAACAAAGGACATCAAAGCCCATCTAGTATACTTTCACCATTGCTCTGGACAAAGCAATTAATGTACTTCCACTTTCACTTTTCTTAAGTCCTAGTCACACATGTAATGAGAGTTGTTGTACATGTTTTATACACATATTTACACATTACAACACTCTCTAACAAAAAAAAAAAATTACACTAAAAAAAAAGATCCTCTACTTTGAAAGAAGACTTATGCTTCCACTATCCCTTTACTAAACTCCTAGAAGTAATGCATCCTCTCTTTGTCATACAAATAGATGATTTGGATGCTTTAATGGTGGGAATCTCCACATCGCTATCATTACCAAAATCATTAGATACATTAGGTTGTGTAGTACTTAGATTAGGCTTTTCTAATGGTGTAGAGCTATTTGGTCTTAGTGTAACAACTAGTCAATAGCCACCTTAAGCTCTAATGATTATCTTCTTAACAAAGGCCCTTCATTCAAAAGTATTACCAATATGAAGTCGAGCAGTTGCATATGAGAGTCTTAGAGTAAAGGTTATAGGTTGTGTAGGAGTAGATGTAGTAGGCCATATGGAAGTAGATGCAATAGGCTCCTTAATAGCAAATGTAGGAGGCCTTATAGGACTAGATGCAACAAACACATTGGGACTAGTTTGACTAGCCTAACTTGTTCTTACCACAATGTTGCACATTACTTTTGGAACATATTCCATTCTTTTTTTAATTGTAATGAACAAGTGGAAAAACCACATGTCACTATAAGAAAAACATCATAACAAATGGCTAATACACTAACAAATGCTATGAAGAAAAAAACAAAACATTGAAGTGAAGTACACGATTGAAAATACGAACAAAATGGATGTGTAGAAAGAAAAAAAGAATCAAAGCCAAAAAAAAAAAATGTAGAAAGATTCATGTCAACATCGGTAACACCAAGAAAATCAATTCCTAACATCAATGTTAGTAATTCCAAATCATATGGCCATATTTTATATTGAAAAATTCTTCAACTAGATAAAGATATCATCTTCTAAACTAGATACTCAACTGGATAAATAATGTTTCCAGTAGAGTATGGCCATGTTACCTTTCTGTTCTTCTACATTCTTTTTTGAAGGAACTTAGCTTGAGTAGAATTTGTTGGTATCAATGGTTTTGCTACAACCCCTCGCTAAAGTCTTTGAATATATAGCAATGTAGTATATATTGATATCAAGAAGAATGGTTTCATGACATTAAAAAAAAAAAAAAACATAAAAGGAAGGTAGATAAGTTACCTTTTTAACATGCTTATCTTTCATTGGTGTACGTTGACATGTATGGGCATTTTGACCTAACTAATCACAATTCATGCATCTAAGTGTCCTCTTCTTTTCGCTAGAATTGCCACTATTGATCTCATTAGGCTCTTTTTTTCTTTCATTTCTAGGTCTACTAAGAAAGCTTTGTAAGTAAGGTAGTAAAACCTTTCCTGAATCCACTAGTTTGCTAATGTTTGGCAAAGCATGTAAGATTTCCTTATTTGCATCTTCATATCTCTTCGTTGAGAAATACTCATCAAAATACTCCTCAATGTTTTCCTTCATGTACATAATGCAAGTAGCGGCATGTTTGTGTGGACTTCCAGAACATTCCCACACCAAACAATCACATCTTTTTTCCTATAAGTTCACTACAAAATTCTTGTTTCCATCTCTCACTTGAAATTCACCTTAATTAGCAAGGATACTTTGACATGAACATGCATCATGCATAACGTTGTCTAAGTAGTTCCTAACTTTCTAACAAATCAAACTACTCCACATACATCTTTGTTGCTACCTATGACTAAGTCTCCCATTAACTTTATTCAAAACTACTCAAATATCTAAATGATCGACTTGCTCTTTAACTTGCTTACCCAATGGCTAAAGCTCTTAGTCATGTTATTTGTTAAATAATCTACTTTACAGGCCATGCTATAGGCATGTTGTAAACCCCATGAAATTTATGAATCCAAACTCGAGGTAAGTAGTCAAAGTCCATATGAGTTCCTCGAACCATATAAAGGAAGAACTAAATTAAAAAATAAATAGAAAAATAGAAAACCTTAATGCTATATTTAAAACTCTAAAATTAGAATTAAAGCCTTAAATGCAACTTCAAAACCTGAAAAATCCCAATTAAATTGAACATGTAAAAGATCCAAAATTGAATTCAAAACTCTAAATTAATACAAAAAAATCTTGAATTAATTGATAAATTTCAATTATATAGTCAAAGCTATTCAATAATAGCTCATAAATCGATTAATCGCTAAAAGTCCTAATTTTCCTTTAGAATTGTATTCGAATAACAATAAAAATTTCCAGATTTTAGATACACTAAAATAATTAGACAAAAGGTCCTAATGATCTTGATTAAATTAATTAAATAGGAAGATCCTAAAAATTAAAATTAATTAGGATCATGCATGTTAGTTACAGTGTAATACATGTAAGAATTGATTCTAAGCCACAAATGTGCACATGCACCATGCTTAGTGAAGGAATATACTTAATTAGCAAATAAATGGCAGCAAATAATTAGAATATGACCAACAAATAATTAAATTAGGATTAAGCCTCCATTTAGGAGACAAATCCCAACTAACCTAGACAAAAAGCATTGATCCCCACATGTGATCATTAAGAGAATATCTCTTTGCTCTCCATATTCCCAAAACCCTATAACAAATAATCCCATGCCTCATTCCCTTATCCTCATTTCTATAAGCATACAAAGTACTCTTCAAGAATCCTCTTTAAAAAGCCTTAAACAAAACCTAAAAGAAAAGAAGAAAAACAAGTTAAAGTTGTTGGATCCCTTACCCACCTGAACGCCTTTTGGTCTTTTCATCCCTACACGCCACCAAATCGTACAAGACCACCACTATTTGAACCACCACATTCCCCTCTATCTTACCAACGAACATAAAAGCCCAAAGCAAAGTGTTTTGACCTCATTTTCAAGTGAAATAATTAGAATTCGTGCAAGCTAGTTTAAGATAAAACTCATTTAACTTTAGTTTCTTGTTTACACTAGTTATACGCATGGAATCTTGATAATTCAAGACTAGAAATATAATTTAAACATGTCTTGATCATGTGCATGTCATATTAGGATCATGTAGTCACACATTTAGTCATGAAACTAATTAGATTGTTAGTTGTGCCCTTGAGTAGTATAGTTAAATCTACTTAGATAATTAAAGAATTGAAGGAAACTCCATGAAACCCATATTTCTTGTGTAGGACAAAACATAGATGTGCATTTCCACACTTTCTTTTTATTTCATATAATTAATTTAGTGAAAAGAATATTAAATTACATTATAGAGCTAGTTTAATGTACTAATCATTAAGTTTAGTAGATGTAGAGTATTAATCCTTAGAAAAGCTTTCTTTAATCATCACTTAAAGCTAAGTGTACCTATTGTAAGTGGTATTTTAGAAGGTCAATTTCATGATTAGTTAAGATTAGTTAAGGTTTAGGACTTAAACTTGCAACATAATGGGCTAAATATTGACAATAATAAATAGTTAAGCCTAAAGTAGATTATAGGCTTAGAAAAATCTATTTAGAGCCCAAAAAATCAATGGCTCTAGATTTGAAACTTAAGTAAATATTGGATTAATTAATATGATCAATAAGTTATCAAGCTCAATAGAGCAAGTTGGAGACATAGTGTAAGCCCTAGTACATGAATTAGGTCTAATTTAAACAAAAGGCCCACAAAACAAGCTTGAACCTAACTTAGATTTGCTTGACTAGTAGCTAAAGTGTATAAATAGATATTAATTAGAAAGTTTAATAAGCTCATCAAATAATTAAAAGAGACCTTAATAGGCTTAAATATAGTTTGAGCCCATAACTAGGTAGAAAGACTAGTTTAAGCTTTAAAATAATAAGAGTTAGACTTGGATTTAAGTTTAATTAACCCAAATAAAAGCCTAACTAGTGAAAATAGAAACCTAAATACCTAAATAAGATAAGAAATCAACTAAGTAAAAAGAGTGAAATAAAAAAAAAAAAAATCAAATTTGACCCCTAGCCCAACAAATAGTTGTAGGTCTTAAATCTAAAAACGAACCTCACTTCATAAAAGTACATTTGAATTCCTATAAAATCAGCTATAACAATGTAAATCGGATTTAAAATAAAAAAATTATAGCAAAAACAAGTTTTGACTGTACTCAAGAATAAAGTAGTGAAATTAACCTAGGTAATTACATAATTTCACTAGAAACTTATAGCATCATCATTATTTAATTATTAGGCAACTTTGAAACCAATTCAAGAAGACTTAAGGATTTCTACATTATAGGCATCATAATCGGGTGAGCATTCTTAATTATTCTATACTTATTTGTGTACGTAGTTAGTTACATAATTAATTAAAGATAACTTGATTGATTACTTAGGGTATATGGATTGATGCATGCATTTGACTCTTGTTTGAATGTTGTACCAATATACCTTATTTATAGGAGAACAAAATGTGTGCTATATTACTGAATGTTATCTACTGTAAGTGTCTATGAATTGCTTAGTCATCAATTGAACCAGACCAAATTATATTTGGTTTAATTAATTAAAATGAACATGCACGACAATGGCTTTACATCTATTTTTCTAATCGTTGCCTTATATAAGGGTAATGTGGGGTCTTGTAGAGGTTGTATTTATTCTGTTGATTTGAAAGTTATTAGTACAATACACTTGTACAATAAGTTCCTTACCCTAGTCCATGCGCTTATTAGGCACTTGGAGATGCCAACTATACGACTAAGGGTTGTGTTTAAAGACCTTCATTATAGGGCGAATGTGTGGACTACAGGGGCTACCTTACCACCAAACTTATGGATTTGGTTATTACTAGATTTTGGAAATTAAAAATTCTTTTTTTGATATGTGGAATTTTAAATTAGTTATGAGCCTAAGTGCTAGAACATGCTTGTGATTGGTGTCACTAAATTTCTAACCCTAACTTCAAAGGGTGTAAATCTAAGTTGTATGTAGCATTAGTTGACAACATGTGTTGTTTGGTATACTGTTTGTCCATGTATTCATATGATTGTTAATAATAATTGCTTAATTACTTACTTAATAGTGTAGTAGAAGGGATATCTTAATAAGCTCATGTAGTTTACTCCCCAATAGTCTATTTTGCTCAATTATAGAGTGTAAATCCAAGAGATGTAAGAGAAAGTTAGATTTAATTAGGGAAACATATAATTAGTACAAGAACACCCTATATAGGAAGTAATTATATGTTAAAATTCTATATCATTAGGTAATTGTTGTAATTTATAAAATTGGTCTATCTTTTCTTATTATTAGGTAGGAAACACCTGTTGATAGAGATTTTTCCCAAGGGTATGAACTGACCTAATTGGGACTATGTCTAATTTATTCTCTTCCCTTTACCCTTTTCAACCTCTTTCTATCTTACCCATTACGTAGGACAACTCGAGAAGGCCAATTACCTAAATTCCCTTAGGCAAAACAGCTTAATCACAATAGATTGGAATGACCTCCCTTAGCTTGAAATAACTGCCTCTAGGTCAGACTTTGACCCTATTAACTCTAGAGAGTTCAAATTCTAACACTAAGCATAAACAGTTAGCTCCACTATCCAAATAATCACTCACCAATTGCCATGACATTAGTAATGTTCCTCAAAATCAAGAAGTGGTCCTAAATTCAAATTAAGTGCATGTGCTTGGTTTTAAAGGCAATTGTTATGGAATTCAAATTGACCTACAACTATAAAAGGAGATTGGACTATAGGTAACAGGTTCTTCTAGACACTTTAGCACTCTGATTCTTGTCATTTCCCTCTTTGCCAACTCTTTAGCTTACTTAGGCATCGGAGTGGCAATGCTAGAATCGCCCCAACATCCCCCTTTAGCCTTATCTTTTTCTATTTTGCAGAGTACTTGTGAGCAATGTGTCCAAGATATTCTTTATTTCTAATTCCGATATCAACAATTGGCACCATCTATTTATAACACCTTGCGGTGGCTAAAACTAAGTTGAAAGATACTAATGCTCCTGGGGGAGTAAGGCCCCTTTGATAATTCAAGAAGAAAAGTTGCCACAACAAAGCACCCCTAAGATGTATTAAGTTAAAATTCATAACCAAATGTCTCAAAATCAAGAGCAAGAGAATGGAAATCCATGAATAGCACAGTTGGAGGCCTTGTATCCTAAATTCGTAAAAGAATATGAGGAATTTCAAACTAAACTATGTTAAAGACTCAATGAGAGAGATGCTGCATCTTCTTCTACTCCTTTATGGCAAGCGAGACGAGAGGCTGATCCGATAACCCAAGAAGAGGCCTCATGAAAACTACAAGGGAAAGTTCCCATAGCAAATGAGGATGATCCATAACAATGATAGGAGCCACGAAGAGGGGAAAACTAGTAATAGTAGACCCTATTGCATGCTCCTACTGCACTACATGTGCAGGTACCTACAGGTAGAAGGATTAAACATGTAATTGCTTGGTTGCCACAGAAGGTTGAAATAGATATGAGCTTGTAAGATTTAAAGGAGTATATTAGGAAGTTGGTTATAGATGGAACTTTGAAAAAGGAGGTTAACATGAAAGGTAAGAAAATGAGTCCCTTCATGCAGAATATAGTACATGAGGTCCTATCACTACGTGCCTAGCTACTCAATTTGACACTTATGATGGGAAGAAAGACCTAAACAATCATTTAAACACTTTTCAAACATTGAAGGAGCCTTATGGGATGTCAAATACTATCGCCTATAAGGTCTTCCCATCTACCTTAAAAAAGTCTACAAGCAACTATTTTAACTCACTAAAGGCAATTTCAATCTCTTCCTTTGATTAGTTGGCTAAGGAATTTTACCAATACTTTTTGGCCAATAAAGCTTCGACCAAAGATTCTCCACTCCTGACTTCAAACAAGCAAAAACAAGGACAATTTTTCGAGAACTATGTCCATAGATTTAACTAGTTGATGATTGAAATCACTAAGTATGATAAAAGTGTGGTACCATATGATACTGTAGAGAAGTCAGGGAAGGGATCTATGAAGAATTTTATTTGTCAAGAAGACCAAATGTAAGCCAAAAGATAGTTAGAGAAAGATAAGCATGAGAGGAGGTTGGACAAGGATAAGGGATCTATGAAGAATAGATTGGGGAGGAATTTCATGCTCATAGCAAGCTTAACTGGCCTTTAGGAGATCAGAAGAGGCCAATTCCAACCTTTGCTAAGCACAACCGCCTTAACTGACCTATGTTGGACATTTTGATGAAGGTTTGTAATCAAGGTTTCATAGCTTTGCTAGAGAAAACGAAGAGTAGTCAGGCAAAGAGGAATTCCAACAACGATTTTCATGGAGATAGAGGACATAATACAGGCAAGCACATACATTTGAAAAAACATACTTGAGGATGCCATGTAGAGGGGTTATTTGAGGAAGTTAGTGCCTAACAAGGAGGAGTGCATTGAACAACCTACACAAAGGAGGAGAATTGAACAATAGGTATGAAATGGAGAGGTTAAACCTAATAATTGGGAGTTGGTGGTACAGGATAATGAAAGAGGGGATAACTGAGCTCCTCAAGGTATTATTAATGTAATATTTAGTAGACTAATAGGAGGGAATGTTTTATCCACAGCAAGTTTACCAGATACATTAGGAGATCATATGTTGAACTTAAGGGGAAAAAGGTATAGGTCGATGATATGATTACGTTTTCGGATAAGGACATGCAGGGAGTTTCATTCCCGTATGATGATGCCTTGGTCATTACAACCCAAGTAGTGGATTTTGAAGTTAAAATGGTGATGGTGGATAAAGGAAGTTCTACTGACATAATTTTCAAACACATATTGATAAGATGCATCCCAAGCTTAGGAATGTTATGATCTAGCCATACAAGTACAACCTGTATGGATTTAATAACCAACCAGTTAAAGTATATGGTGTAGTCACCTTAAATTTATAAATCGAGGATGATAAGAATGTAGTCAAAAAGGAGATTGATTTTATGATAGTAGATTGCCTTTCACCATAAAATGGCATAATAGGCTTACCTTCCATCAACATGTTTAGGATGGTAATGCCAACAACCCATCAAAAGGAGAAGTTTCCTACCCCTACTAAGATAGGAACATGCTATGAAGACCAGCAGCTTTCTTGAGCTTTATACCTGAAAGCTTTGAAAAGAGATCAAGTTTATGCGATAGAGCAAAGTTCAAGCAATCTAATGTAGATAAGAGAAGTGCTTATTGAGGAAACATTAACAATTCAACTTAGTGATAACCTTGAGCATGTGACTAAAGCTGGGGCTAGCATGTTAGCCAACCTAAGGGAATGCATAGTAAGTTTCCTTTGAGCTAGTAGGAATATTTTTGCTTGGTCTCCTTTTAACATACTAGGTATACCAGAAGAAGTTATTACTCGTGAGTTAAATATTGATCCAAGTATGAAGGTCGTACAATAAAAGAAAAGGAATTTCGCTCCAAAGAGACAAGTTGCGATTGAAGTGCAGAAATTGCTAAAAGTAGATTTTATTTAGGACTACGTAGATTGCAAATTGTGTATTAGTGAAGAAGGTGAATGGGAAGTGTAGGATGTGCATTGATTTTGATAATCTGAACAAAGTATGCTTGAAGGACTATTTTCCCTTGCCTTGGATAGACCAGATGGTTAACTCAACTATAGGGCATGCCTTATTAAGCTTCATAGATGCATTTTCCAAGTATAATTAAATCAAGATGCACCCTCTCAATCAAGTTCACACTTCCTTTATTACGAGCTTTGGAACTTACTAATACAAGGTAATGCCATTTAGACTGAAGAATGTGGGAGCCACATATTAAAGATTGGTTACAAAAATGTTTAGACCTCAGATACATAGAAATATTAAGGTTTATGTGGTTGACATGATTGTAAAGAGCAAAACAAATTACAACCACCTAGTTGACCTATAAGAAACTTTTGACACTAAGAAAATACAACATGAAGTTGAATCCATAGAAATGTGTGTTTGTCATGTCTTAAGGGAAGTTTTTAGGCTTTATGGTGACATAACGCAGGATTGAGGCCAACCCAAAAAAGATTAAAGCTATACTTCACATGGAGTTGCCAAAGTCTATTAATGAGGTTCAAAGGTTGATTGGTCGAGTAGCAGCATTAAATACATTTATCTCAAAGGGCACCGGAAAATGTATGGAGTTCTTTAAAGTTTTAAGGAATCCATTTGCGTTTCGATGGATTGAGGACTGTGAGAAGGCTTTTAAAGCCTTGAAATAATTTTTAACGAAACCTCCAATCTTGTCAAAGCTCATAGAAGGAGAAACGCTTTACCTATATTTAGTTGTAAGTGATTGGGCCCTTTCTTCAGTGCTAGTGCGAGCAGAAGGACGAGTGCATAAGCTCATTTATTACATAAGTCATGTTTTTCAAAGGCTTAAGTTGAGGTACACAAAGTTAGAGAAGTTCATTTTGGCTATAGTAGTTGCTACCAGGAAACTCCAACCATATTTCAAAGCTCAGCAAGTCGTGGTACTAACCAACCAACCTCTAAAGCAAGCTCCACATAAGCTCGATGCTTTAGGTCACGTGGTGAAGTATGCATTGGAACTTCGTGCCCTCAGGATACAATACCAACCTAAGGAAGCATATAAAACCTAGATCTTAGTAGACTTCATTATTTGGTTTGTTGAAACTGAGAATTCTAACATAAACTCCAATCAACCGACTTGGAAATTGTACATTGATGGTTCATCAACCAATAAGGGGAGTAGAGTAGGTTTAATCTTGATAGGTTCGATGGGAGCTCAGATCTCCTATGTTTTGAAAATTGGCTTCTTAATTAGCAACAATGAGTCAGAATATGAGGTGTTATTGGCTGGAATCAGGTTGGCAAAAGAGGTCAGAGTAAGGCGATTGAATGTATTTTCTAACTCTTAGTTGGTAGTTAATCAAGTCGTAGGAGCTAAAGATGAAAGCATGATCAAATATCTATAATTGGTAAAGGAATATGGTTTAAATTTTGAGAGCTAGTAGCTTGTGAAGATATTAAGGGTGGAAAACTATGCAGTAGACAAGCTGTCCAAGTTGGCCTCTACGGGCTTACCAAATTGGGAAGAAAGGATCTTTATTGAATGCTTACATGGGAAAAGTACAAAATTGCAGCCACAAGAATGTCTAAAAATTCAACAAAGGGACCTAAAGTATTACTAGATGGATTTGATCTTGGATTACTTGAAGAATGGGACTTTGCCTTAAGACACTAAAGAGGCCTAATGGCTTATTTATAAAGCAATCAATTTTATACTGGTTGATGGTAAATTATACAAGAGGAGCATTAGTATGCCTCACTTAAGGTGCCTTCGAGCATCCAAAGCAAAGTAACTACTTTCCGATCTATACTTTAGGGTGTTTAGTAATCATGTTAGAGTTACAACTCTATTTGTTTGAGCTTTGAGATTAGGATATTGGTGGCCTACAATGAGGAAAGGCGTTCTTCTTCTAGCTTAGACCTATGATCAATGTCAAAGCAATGCTCTGGTGGAACTAGCCTCGAGCTCATATTTGATCCCTATAACTAGCCCTTTGCCTTTTGCCTAATGGAGACTAGATATACTCGGTCTGTATCCAAGACAGTTAAGCAGAGGTGATATATTGTTGTAGGATGGATTATTTCACCAAATAGGTTGAAGCCAAGGCTATGGCAAGCATAATGGTGCAACGCATTAAGGAACTTATGGTTAGTAAAATTTTGAGTAGATTTGAGATACCTTATGTTATCATAACAGACAATGGGCCACAATTTAATAATGATAAGTTCAAGGAGTTTTGTAAAGCTTAGAACATTAGACTATGCTACACGTCTGTTGCGCATCCCCAAAGTAATGGTTAAGTTGAGGTAGTAAATAAGGTGATTTTATAAAGTTTAAAGAAAAGGGTAAACCAAGTTGACAATAAATGGGCAGATAAATAGCCTAATGTTTTATGGGGGTATAGGACTACTTAAAGGACATTAACAGGTTACACCCCATATCAATTGGCTTTTAGGACAGAAGAGGTATTGTTAATTGAATTACAAGTTGAGAGCACAAGAGTTCAGGCATATTACCTTAAATATAATGATATTGGTCTCCAAGCAAATCTAAATACAAACTACAAGACATGTGAATTGACCAAAGCTCATCTTACTACTTATTAGCAGTTAACAGCTTGGTATTACGATAAGCAGGCCAGGCACAAGTGCTTTTGACCCAGTGATTTGGTTTGTAGGAAACTTGAAGCATTAGGAATAAGGGGATGCCAGTAGAAACTCACCTTTGTTTTGGAGGATCCCATCAGAGCGAAAGAGGTGGTAAGTAACGAACATACCCATAAGCTAAAGAGGCTTGATGGACAATTGATCCTTAGGGTGTTGAATGTTAACAACCTCAAACAATACTTCGAGTGATGGATGCTTAGAGAATGGAATAAGATATGATTGTTTGTTTGTATGTTTTATTATTTTTATGATGATGTTTTGTGTGACTTATGTTTTGTATACGGTTGGACCTATTCCACATACTTAGAATGTTTTTCTCTTTTTAACTGATGTGTTCTATTTGTGTCCTTATGTAATGTAACTATGTTTTGTAAGGTTAGGTCCAATTGACCAACCTAGTTCATTTCCAATATTGTATATAATGAAGTGCTTGTTTATTATACCACATTATTCTATTTCATGCTTTGCTTTACTTAGTCATGACACTTGTCATTTAAAGCTTAATATAATGAAAAAGAAGAACATGATCTTTACCTGATCTTCTCAACCAAAAAAAAAAAAGGAGATCTTAAAAGTCTCTAAGCCTTATCAAAGGGCAACGACCAAACTATAAAGGACTAAATCCCTAAGTCGTATATTTAATGGGCGATAGGAAAAAGATATCCATAGATCTCTAAGTCCTAAGAAAGAATGATGATACTTATGAGCCTTAAACCCTTATAAAGGTGATAGGCAAGATAGCTATAAATCTCTTAAAGATGACGAGCTATTATGAGTCCTTGACTCCTTAGTTGACAAAGGGAGCAATGCTCTAAGCCTAATATAGAGACAACGAGCTATTAAAAACCTAATTGCTTTAGGCCTAGTAAATGGATGATAAGCTATTTGGAGACTTGAAGATATTAACTAATGATGGGTCTAAGTTCTAAACTTGCCAAGGTAGGCAATTAATTAGTTGAAAGCCTTAGGGCACAACCACATTTGGATAAGCAATCTACAAGGCTTTCAAACCAATTGTATAAGGATCCCTAAACCATTGGAACATAAGTAATGAATCAAAACAATTGGTGAGCATGTTGAAGTTCATGAGTACAATTGAAATTCATTGGAAGAAGTCAATATCTATTCACATAAATGTTAGGTAGCATAAAAATAATCTTAAAAGGAAATGATAATGAAGGTCTTTCAAAAGACAATTACATGGCCTTAAGGTTGGCATATTGACCTAGAAACAAATCTTCAGAAATAATGAAATAAGGAAGTAAAATTATTTCTCTAAGACTTAGACATTGGTGAAATCTTAAACATCATGGCCTTGAATTATACTAGGTTGAGAATTGGTTGGAGGATAAAGTGCAAGTACTTCGAAGACTTTAGGAGCTTCGTTCCATTCCTGTGTATTGGTGGGATCAGCTACGTAAGTGCTCATAACTTTACCTGGCTGGTCCTCTACCTTAGCCTCTCCCATGTTAGCCTCTTCAATGTGGGCCTCCTTATCTTTTACTTGATTGGTGAAGTTTAAGCAACCGAGATCATATTCAGGATGGTGGATTAAGATCTTCCCCTGACCTAAATTGATTCAGTGCATTAAGCCCTTATATTCCTTACTCTTCGGAATGTCCTTACAAGCCTTATCATAAGCCCTTTGATATACAGTGCTCTATTGCTTTTCAACTTCAACCATCTTGATCTTTAACGTTTCGTATGAACTTTGTAAGTGACCGACCTTCTCATTGTGTTTACTCTTTAAGGATACAACTTCACTCTGTGTTCCTTAGAGGTCGGTTACAAGTTAAGAGCTTTTCTTTTTCTCTTCTACCAAAGTTGCTTCCTTATCTTCCCAAGCTTTGGCTTCTTTCTCAGCTTTCTCCTTCCAGACTTTAAGCTCCTCTTCCAACTTATTGCTCTTAATCCCCTACTTCTCTTATAGATTATTCTTCTTGGTGCCTATACTGGCTATTTGGTTCTTTGCTTATTAGTTAATTTAGGGAGAAGAAAAAAGGGAAATCATGGGTTTAAATGAATAAGAAGAAATCTAAAAACATATTAGAACGGAGGGCTTACAGCATTCTTTTCCTTGGTAAAAGCTTCTACAATCATTAACAGTCGCTAAGAGTTTTAAGAAATCAACAGGGAGTCAAAAGTGAATAACAACTTTGGCAAGAGTAAGCCGAAAAGAATAGAAGAGACTTGCATCATAGCAACTAGAGGTAACTAAGCATAATAAGCTATCTAATATAAAGTTTTGGCAGAGCTTAACCATATTTGCTAGAGGCTAAACATCAATGGACAGATGGACCCCCTTGAGCAACACTAATGCTACTCAACCATTCCCTAAGGCATGGTTGGTAGTGCTAATGTTTTAGGTTGGGAAAAACTACAGCACCTCAATATTGTCTTTAGGATGGAGAAATTGAGCTTAGAATTCTAAAAGGTACTTCATTTTCTTCATTAAGGTTAATAGAATTACCTTCGGTTTTAGACTTGTCGCTTCATGGAGATTTTCCTTTCTTAGGGTCCCTCTCCAAAGGAAGACATTCATGTGTATTAGGTAGCTTCTTTGGTTTAATGACCTCGATGTGGTTATGACCTTAGACTATTATGAGTCCTTGGCTCCCTTGCCCTATTAGCTATCCTTTTCCTTAATAGCTTGAGAGTTGATGGACTTTGCTTTTGGCTTCACTAGACCTTTAGATGGCATTTTATCTTAAGGCTCAGTAAGACCTTGCATGGTAGAGGTCTTCTCGGGATCCTCATTTCCTTTGAATTTGTCAGCTTTCAGCTTAGCAAACAAGTCCTTTGAATTGTAATCTTTGAGCAACATATCTGTAATAAGATAACTAAAGGGTCAGATTAGAAAAATTGGAAAATGAAAATCAAAGAACTTATGAAAGTTGTGTATAGCATATAAGCCTCACAATCAGGGGTTTAGGGTTTAGTCTGTAAAATTTAAGGCAATCAGGTAAATTGTCCAATTGAATCCAAATTTTACGCAAAAGTTAGGAATATTAGTAAAAGTGATCACATGAATTTGAATTTAGGAAAATAAATAATAAAATAATTTATTATTATAATATTGAATTATATGTATATTATCTATTATTTTTAGAAATGTGTAAACCAAGTTCCGATAATTAACGAATCGATAGAGATAAATTATATACATACTAAAAATTATAAAATAATTTAAATAATATTTAAGAGTACTTACTTGTACTATATACGTATTTACGTGTAGATAAAAGTATGTCAAATTTCTTAAAACACTTCAATTGAGTTTAAATAATACTAAAAAATTAAGAAAAATTAATAAAGATTAGGGAAAATCAAGAAAAATATGGAAAAGTGAAGAAAATTCCATAATGCATGGCATATTGGGAATTAAAGAGAAAATAACAACCAATAAATTTAAGACAAATGGAAAGTGAAAATGAAATAAGATAAGGGATACTTAGCTCTCTAAAAACCAAAGGCAGGCCCGAAACCTCTCTATAAATTTAGAATCACTTCCCACAATTCATTTTGGTTAGTTAGACATTCAAGAAAAATAAAGAGAGACTAGAAACAGTAAGTAGGTTATTTTAACAAAAAGATTAGAAAAATTGTGTACAATTAAGGCTTGTAAAGCAAACTCACAACCAACAGCCACTTGGAAACAAACAACCACCACCATCATACCCTATCACCACTGCCCCACCTGACTGACACATAGAGCCACCATTAGTGGCTGGAAGTTGATCCAATAGGTAAGTTCGATTTCAATTCAATTTTTGTTTAATTTATTTAAATTATTAAATGTATTTAGAAAATTATGTAATTAGGTATTTTAAGGTTATTATGTATATAGATTTGGGGAAAATATTATTTTGATGAATTTATATATAAAAATGTATAATGCTTAAGAAATCCAAAAGACTTAAGCTTATTTCAATTTAGAAATAAATGGCCTTAATAGCGTAATTTTGAGCTCAAAATTTTTGTATAGGTTATAAAGTATTTAAAATAGAGCTATGAAGAGAATTTTTGGAAATCTATTTTCGATATTTTTTAAACAATTTTGAGGCCTTAAAATGATATACTAAATGGGTGCTTTTGAGTTAATTTAGTAATTAAATATATAATTATTGATTTAGTATATAATTAGGTGTTTTAGGATATTAATTGCTTATATAGGATCATATTTATAATGTTTGAGGTGTTAGATGTGAGTATTACATGTATTATGTAGTAAATATATAATACATAAAATGGTATATTTTAAGTTAATTTTATAATTTAGAGTCAATTTAGTATAAATTATGATTTAGGATATAATTAGATAATTAGATAATTAGATATTTTGATATGTTATTGGATGATGAAGGATGATATATACAGTGTTAGAAGTGTTAGATAGGTGATGTAAGTATATAATATGTATATGTCGAAATTGAATGGGTAGAAAATATTAGGTAAAAATTATTGGTATTATAGTATTAGGAATATAACATAAATCTGATTTGGAAGGTGAATTTATGAAATTATATAAAAAATGTAGGTTATTCTCACATTGAAAGCTAGTTCAGTAGTTAAATTAAGAATATAGTATACAATACAGATCAAAATACTAGTTAAGAGCTAAATACAAGATTTATAATATCCAAGTGTAATGTGATTAATTTCATATAATGGTTTGGAATGAGTTCTTAGGGTTCACATGTAAAACCTATAATTAGAAAGTGAATTAAAACCTAATTTAAAAACCGATTCAGAAGCTGAATTATATCCTAGTTCAAAATAAAAATAATTGTCACGGACTTAGACCTAAATCACTAAATATAAGAAGGTCATAAATTAAAGATAATCATATCTAAAATATAGAATAAAACCTATCTATGATAGTTATGTGGAAACTGAAACAACATTTCTATTATAGGAATTATTGGTGATGGCTTGTATAAGTCGCATCTTAAGTGAGTAAGTGGGAAGTCCAGGTAAGTTAAGATTAAAACGTAACTGTATTTTAGAATACTATTTTATAGTACTTGAAGACTTGGGATTAGACTTAATTGTGTTTATTAGATAGTTGATTGTATGTATGTCCATATGTTTGTGTTTCTAGATTTGATTATATGATTCCTATTTAATGTTCTAAATCGAAAATTGAGTGATTTGTATGAAATGCTTAAACACCTTAAACTAGATCTAACTAAGTATATGACTTATAAGTCTAAAACGAACCTGCACAACAACTTAATAGAGCAAACGTTTAGGGTTATCCAGCCAAATATTAACTCTTTCGAAAGGGATAATGTTGGATAGCATAATGGGTCCCTTCTTCATCCTTAGTTGAACTAAGGGACAAGTAAGGGGGTTACAGTAAGGATAAAGTCAGTGGTTTGAAGATAGTTGTAGGAGGAGTGGTGTCTCCATTACATAAGCCTGGGTTTGGTCATAAGCTATTGAAATGTGCGTTAAACTCCTCAACTGAGATTAGAGTAAGTGTAATTTCTCTAATCTCATAATGGACCATATAACGTCATGCAATAGTATTTGCTTATACATATATTGCATCTAACTAATTTGATTGATAACCTTGCTTATGTTTAATGTATAGTTTTAAGTTTCCATCCCAACTTACTGAAGGGTTGATTGCTCGCATCCTTATACATGTTGTTGTAAGTATTAGCTAGGAAGCGACCTATAATTACCTTGAAGCTAGCAATTATCGTATCTCAAGGAGTAAGGATGTAAAACTGAGGATTAGTCACACTCTTGAAGTTTGATTCTTAACTTCAAGTCTTTTAATATCAATTTATGTATTACTTAAGTAAAGTAAGATTAGGATACTGACTCTTGTAAGCATTACTTGAAATATTTAGATTCTAGTACATATTTTTCATATTTCCATAAATAAATAACATGCTTAATTTATGAAGTGTTTACTTTAAAGCGGGTTAGTTGTGGATGACTTATATAAATCAAGTTTAAGATAACGACTGTAATATCAGCTTTTATCTCAGAATGGTTTATATGGTGGAGCTGTTATGACTCTGCTGCTTTAAGGCATGACAAAGCATAGGCAAGGAAGACTGCTCTATTCTCGAAGTAGTTGTAGAGGTCCCTCCTCTTACAAGCCCCTCTCAACACGGTAAGATTGCAATAGCTCATACCTTACCCAACTATAGTCCCCTTGTTTGAGCCTTCAGTATTTCCATTAAAGGTACCATTGGTACCCTCATCTACCCAACCTTTGTCCCTAAGGAAGATTAGAGTGCCAGTACAAATTTAGAAATTATGACATCCATATCCTAGAGGAACCATCTATTGTTGTAAGCTTCTATAATGGTGTCATGGGCCCTTTAATTGTTGGGGAGTAAGTGATTATCAAACAATCTGATCAATTGACTTTAAGTAGTTGGGAAGTCCAATAAGGTAGCTGACCTGACCACTACCCACTTTTGCTTCCATCTGTGGACTGAGGACTCTAACCTTACCAAAAGTTTCCTATGAGGTTAGATACATATGTAAAATCAACCCTCTTTCTTTTTCAATGTGAAAAAATATTTGAACAAGGTGACTATAGCCTTAACCTCTAAATCCTCACATACATACTTAAACACCACTAGTAGTCTATAGGAATTTGAACTAAGCATTGAAGGTACAGGAAATGATGCTTAAAAAAAGACCTTTGAAACATAGTAAAAGGTAACTTTAAACCGATCTCAAAATATTTTTCAAAAAGGGCCAACTCTTAATCTCTTAGCACAGTGATTCATTAATGGTACGGTGATTCGTAGATGAGGTTAAGGCCTCTCGATCAACCAGTCTTAGGGGGTACCGCAAAAACTAAGCCTTATGGCATTGAATTCGTGCTCACTTACTACACTTACAATGTCATTTGGGCTCATATCATATTCAATCCCGACATATAAACGTAAAGCTAGAGAATCACCTTCATTATTCATGGGATACTCATCGTATGGGTGCTTCCTAATTTTCTACGATTTAAGAGCACGAATACTTGCCAACTAGTATTACCTATTAAGTCTTATGGGTAATTGGCGACATTTGGATCCACCATGCTAGGGGGTTCTTCTTGAGGAGGGGAATAACCTACTCAATGCATAGTAGATAGTTCTTGGCTTCGTTCCTAAGCATGAGTTGAGTCGTTAGATTTAGTTGAAGACATGGTGTACTTAAGCAAGCATAATTAACTAGAATAGAGAATTAGGAAATTCATGGTATGAAGATTAAAGAATATAAGAGTTAAGAAAGGAAACTATGTAAAGTGCATGGATATTCACAGTAGAAAAGAGAGGAAAGGAAATAATTGGGAGTCAAAGAATGATAACCTACTTCTCTTAATGTATCGATCAAGAGGAGTCAGGGGCAGATGTTGATAGAGATTTTTGCTAAGGATATGAACCGACTTGAATTGGACTATGTTCAATCTATTCTCTTCCTAATACAGATTACTTGAAAGGGAACAAACAACATCTGATATCTCACGAACTAGGGGTGGGTCCTAACTACAAGATGGCCTAAAAAGTAAATGGAAGTAGATGGTTTAGAAGTCCCACGCACTAACTCTACGGATATGACGTACATTAAAACCACATATAGACCTAAGCTAGTACCCAATATGACGCATGAACACTAAGCCGAGGGTTAGTTGCCACAATCCTTACTAAAGGGATTGATAAGAGTAGGTAGAGAAGAGCTTTTCAAGAGAAAAGACTCAAGGGTTTATCATTAATGTTGCAAATCTATCTAAAACCCTACACATGTACCCTATTTATACATAGTGGTAAAGTTGTAAATAAAGTCACTAAAAGGATGCTCTATTGGTGTTCCTGTAAATACAAAATAAAACATGAGGGAAATTTAGGGAAAATACAAGAAATGAGAAGTCTAAATAACATAAGCAAAAATAAGTAATCAAATCAGATATCTAAGTGAAAAGTTGATGAGTTCGACTGATGAACTATTAGAGACCCTAGAGACCTAATCTGGGTAGATCTAAAAGTCTGGCTGACTTAAAAGAGTAGGCTTGACCTAATAGAGCAAACTAGGCCAAGCAGAGAAGACATAATAGAAGAGAGAAGACTTAGGAAAGTAGAGTAGACTTAGCTGAACAAAATACACTTGGAATATTAGAGCATAGTAGACTTAGAAGAGTAGAGCAAAACAAGTCTCCTAACATTAGTGAAGCTCATAAATAGGTCTTCTATGCATGAGGAGCTCATAAAGAGGTCTCCAATAAAGCTCGAAACTTAGTAAATGGTTAGACTAATCCCTTGTACAATATCATCCCCTCTCCTTTGGAGAAGTTTTGACCCAAAACTTGGAAATTGGCTGCTCTAAATCCCACCAGGATTAAATACTAGCCTACAAAAATAAGATATAAACATAAAAAAGAACTTAAGCTCCTTTACCAATGTTAACATTAGCTAATGCTCCTTCCATTCGTCATGATCTCAATCAATCAAACTCTTCTTTAAGGATCCTTCTTTCCATTCATCATGTATTCGGTCAATCATCCTTAAGTAGTTCCAGTAGCTATCAATCATGGGGAATAACACAACTTCAGGCTTAAACACTATGGCATGAGTTTAGGGAAGTGGAACATGTAAGATCTCAAACTGCTCTTCTACCTCAAGTAACCTTCAAGCTTCATGCTCTACTAATGTTGGCTTTATGACTTCATACTCAGTAGCTATCAACTCTTCCACTTCCTCACAACTCAATTTTTTTCCTTCCATCTATATACTTCATATTGTTCTAATGTGAGAGCACTAAGGATAAGAAAAACATAACCCAAATAGGAATATCCATCACCATGACCTTGAAAAACACTACTATACAATTTAGAACATTTTACAAGCATAATGCTACTACAACACATATCACCTCTAGATAACCTTAACAATGGGTTAAGATAAAAGAATTTAATATATGGAAAACTAATATAGTAATACATGTAGTGATTGATAGCATCAAGTGTTAATGGCAATGGGATCACTTTAGGAACATGAGCACTAAGTTGCAACTCATCTTGTCCTTACTTATCAACCTCCTTCTCATCCTCAATTCCTACTTTTCCCTCCTCCTCAATGCTCTTTGATTGAGTGATCCTTTGTTGCCTTCTTTCTTCCCTCATCTCCTTAAGCTCGGCAAGTATATTCTCTAATTATTCCAACACATAAGGGGAAACATGATTTGTGGCTTAGTAAGAAGATTTCTTTCTAAAGTTTTGAGCATGACGATACCTATGTTGAGCCCTGGTTGCCATATCAGATAAATTTTGATTCAACAACGTTCAAATAAATGAAGAACTTGACACTTTAATTATTCAACAATACGTAACAGTCCAAGACTGCAATTCGTCTATTGCATTAAAGATGACAACTCAATAGCAGCTAGGCAAGCCTAGCTAGACACTACGCAAAGTAATAGCTCTTTACTATATAACAATAGCTTTCTCTCTAGACTAATCAATGTCAACTCAGCACATGTTCTCTACCTTCGACACTCACGCATAGATGTCTATAATTCTTCTTTCTCAATTTAGGACAACATAGATGATTTCACTATCTACTATAGAAAATAGCAAGTTATCAATTCCTTTTAAAAGTGGATAATAGCACTTTTACTCAATTGTGCTTCATCGATTGCACTTATATGTACATAAAGACTTGGGGATTTAATTCATACAAGGACAGCATACTTGCATGTGGGACATCACAACACAATAGCAAATAAACATACATAGGATAGCTTGGTGCTTTAATTTACCACGACAACAGCAGTTAGACATACTACTCTAACTAGTTAGCTCAGCATAGGAACAATTCAACAATACAGTAATCACAAGCTTGGTAATGGTTTGTTTTGGTAGCTCGGCACTTCAACAATAGCTTAGTGAATATAGAGTAACTCAACACTTGGCAAAGTAAGTAACAGCTCAGCAATTTCAAATATTTTAGCTTGGTATTTAAAGCAGTTCGGCAATTTTAACAATAGTTCAATTGCCTCAACTTGTCACTCACTTGAAAACAGTACAACACATTTTACTCTTCAAGGCTAAAGTTGCTCGGACGCTTCAATTTTAATTTAGCAATTGAGTACATACACACTTCAACTTGGGACAACAACAATAAGCTCGAATATAATAGCATCGCTAGTTACTGTTGCTCAACAATCTTTGAGGAATAGCTAACACGGCACGCATACACAATAGAGCATCTCGATATTAGGTCTTCAATTTGACAATAGCTTAGACAATTTAAATAATATCTTGAGTTAGTTAACTTGTATATATATATATATATATATCAATAGCTCGGAAAATAGAAAATTGGATAGCTCAGGAAAGTTGAATTGAATAGATTAATTAGTGAACACTAAAAGCTTGAATTTCCTTAATTATCTCAGTAATGACTAGTACTGTCCAACACTTAAAATAACATACACTTGCACTAGAGGACAATTTAACAAAAGAAGCTCGGCAATCACATAAGACAATACACAAACGTAGTACTTTGCTCACACTTTAATAGTCAACTCAGTAATCTTCTTTAAAAAGAACAGAACAGTTTGGTGTCACTACTGTTCTTCAATTCAGCTTGGTTCTTTGCACATCCACTTTAACTTGACTGTTTCTTGAAGAAAGAAAAGATTAGCATGACACAAGTGTTGATAGTCAATTTTCGCTCAACTTACACTCGTCCTTTCATCGACCGAGATGCTAAGTAATTGACTCTCTTGGCTTTACACTCTGTAGAAGACACACAACACTTATGCTGAGTACAAGAAATGCTCCTAGTTTGAATTCAAATTTATGGTGCAAATAGTTATCATAAGCACGGTTATATTTTACAACCACTTGCTATCCATACATATTAGGGAAGATGTCAAGTCAAGAAGTCTCCACGTGTCTTAACAATTCTCCTAACAATTGCCTTAGACATAACAACTATTTATAAATATTGAAAAGAAACTCTGTAAGAAGGCTCGGATACTTCTTATTCACATACTTACTATACTAAATCACCATTCTAAGTTAGGCATTGGAGTAACTACATGGGATTAGCTCCGGTACCAAGTATTTTACTCTCTTTTGCAGGACTTTCCTCACCCCAAAATTCACCAACAACATTTGGCACCATTTGTTTTTCTCTAAACACGACTACATGGCTAGAATTAGGATGACACGAAGTGCAGATGCTGGTACTTCCTCCTAACACCCTGAAGGAGGGAGTCGACATGCTGATGAACAAAAATTGGCTCAACTCGAGCAACTTTGTACATGCTGATGAACAATAATTGGCTCAACTCGAGCAACTTTGTACATGCTGATGAACAATAATTGGCTCAACTCGAGCAACTTTGTCTTGATTTAGCCAAAGAAAATTTCAAGTTAAATAAAAAACACAAACAAATCCTTGATCTTCTCCATAAAAGTTTTCACCTAAATAAGGAAAAAGAGCATGGCAATCATGATGCCAACAGTACCGACGATTCCATTTATTCACTTGAATTGCTAAAAATGCAAGCTGAGGTTCCAGCCTGACCCATAGGTCCTGCTTTCAAAAAGATTGATAAGGGAAAGTAACCACAACACGTACATCATACGAGACCTTCGTATGTCAACACCCCCTTTTCAGCAACCAAACAGTTCCAAATTAGGAAAAGTCCTTTTGTCCCAGAGATTTTAGAAGAAGTAATACCTTGGTATATTAAGCTGCCTCAATTCAAAACATATGATGGGACGAAGGACCCTAAAGACCACTTAGAGTATTACTAAATACTAGCCAAGTTGCATAGTTAAGCGACGCGGTGGCCTATCAAGCCTTTCCCTCAACCTTGAGAAACGTAGCCAGTACATGGTTCAAATACTTGAAGCTAAATACCATTTCATATTTCGATGAATTAGCAAAAGTGTTTCTTCAACACTTCCTTGATAGCAAACTTCCTGTTAAGGATTCTTCAAACCTAAACACCATCAATCAAAGGTCCGATGAGTTAATGAGGGATTATTTGGCTAGATTTATGGTCGAAAGGTCCAAATCCTAGACTTGGATATGAATATGGCCTTCAATGCTGTAATCGATAGAGTCAAGTCTCATAGAGGCTTTTTCAAGTCTCTCACAAAGAACAAGTCATAAACTTTCATTGAGTTTAAAGCTAAAGCCACCTTATACATTCGATAGGAAGACAACATAAAGGCATGACGAGAGATTAATCAAAGCAAAGGAGATGGAAATAAAGACAAATAGAAAAATGCTAAGGATAGACTTGGCACGGATAATGACAACAATTTAGACACCGAGAGGAAGAGACTGAGGATCGTAACATTCTCATCCTACACACCTGTCAACCATCTAATCTCGAATGTTTTGATGGAGTCTATAGGGAGAGAGATGTCTTCCAATGGCCGAAAAGAATACGAGGGAATCCTTTAAGAAGAAATTCGAACAAAAACTATAAATTCCACCGTGATAAGGGTCACAATACCGATGAGTGCATTCAACTCAAAAATGCAATTGAAGATGCAATACAATGCGAGCCCTTGCGAAAATTTCTAGCACATGATGCCAAAAGAATTGAAAGACCGTCTCAAAGGAGAAGAGAGGAACATAAGGATGACAGTCGACTAGCCATAGCCATGAGAGATGCAAGGGATGTTAACCCCAACAGAGCACCTAACGGAGTAATCAATACAATTGTCAGTAGACTTAGCATAGGCCAATCGGGTTCTTCGAAGTCGATTAACGCCAGGAATTACGTTTGCAATATTCATGGAAAGAAGGTCAAGATTGACAATACAATATCTTTCAGGGAAGAGGATTTTGAGGGCATACAGAGGCCATACGATGATGCACTTGTCATCAATGCGAGAGTCGCCAACTTTAAGGTCAAATATATGAAGTTTAGCTAATATCATTTTTCAACATGCCTTCGATCATATGAGGCCCAAGATCAAAGTGCAACTGTGGTCTTACAAATATGACCTTTATGCTTTTAATAATCATCTCGTGTAAGTAGCCGGTATTATCTCATTGCCAATATGAATCAGCGATGACAAGCATGTTGCAGAGGACAAAGTGGATTTTCTTGTTGTCAAATGTTGGTCCATTTACAACATGATAATGGGATAGTCATGCCAATATTTATTCAACATCGTCCCTTCAATGGCACATCTACAAGCCAAGTTTTCCACTCCCACGGGGGTCAGTGTATGTAGAGGGGATTAGCAATTGGCACACTCCTTACATATAAGGCCTTTAAGGTAAGAGGAAGTGTTTTAGGTCGAGACCTACCCAAAAGGCAAGCCAAGAATGATACAGAGGAAATTCCTTTGGGAAATGATCCCGAAAAGACAACAAGGATAGGAAAACCCATGTCGATAGATGTCCAGCAAAGTCTGATAGGCTTCCTGCAAGCTAATGCTGATGTGCTTGCATGGTCACCATCAGACATACCGGGTATTTCGAGAGACGTTATAGTACACAAGCTCTAGATTGACTCGAATGTAAAGGTGGTCTAACAAAAAAAGAGACATTTTGCACCAGAGAGACAAGCAGCAATAAAAGAAGAGGTCCAGAAATTATTGAAGGCAGGATTCATCTAGGAAGAGCCTTATCCAACTTTGCTAGCAAATTGTGTGCTAGTTAAGAAGTCTAACGGCAAGTGGCGAATGTGCATAAATTTCACGGATCTCAATAAGGCCTATCTCAAGGATTATTTCCTGCTGCCAAAAATCAATTAGATGGTAAATGCAACCATAAGACATGCATTGCTTTCTCTTATGGACTCTTAGTCTAGCTACAATCAAATTAAGATGGATAATGCAAATGAAGTCTACACATCTTTCGTTACCAAATTTGGAACATACTGTTATACAGTGATGCCCTTTGGGCTAAAGAACATTGGTGCCACATACTAGAGATTAGTAATGAAGATGTTCAAATCTTATATCCATAGGAATGTTGAAGTATATGTGTATAATATGATTTTGAAGAGCATGAAGGAAGATCATCATCTCATACATCTGGAGGAGACGTTTGCCACATTACGAAGATATTTCATAAAACTCAACCTATAAAAGTGCATCTTTAGAGCAACATCGGGGAAATTTCTTAGGAATATGGTCACACAATGCGGCATCAAGGCTAATCTAAGAAAGATTGAAGCCATAAGGAATACAAAATCACCTTGTACAGTTAAAGAGGTACAGGAACTCACTGAGCAAATTGCTGTCCTTAACAAATTCGTGCCGAGAAGTGCGGATAAGTGTGCTGAATTCTTTAAAATTTTCAAGAATCCAAAGGAATTCAACTAGACTGAAGATTGCGAAAGAGCTTTCAACAAACCTAAGGGATTTCTTATGTTGCCACCAATACTCTTGACACCTATTCTTGGAGAAAATTTATACTTGTATCTATTAGTCAGTTGCCAAGCAATTTCCTTTGTATTGGTCTAAATTGACGGCAAAGAGCATTGACCCGTTTATTACATGTCATGTTTTGCAAAAGCCAGAGCTTTGGTATATAAAGATAGAAAAATTTGTATTAGTCGTAGTTCTCTCGGCAAGAAAGTTGAAGCCGTACTTTGAATCTCACTAAATTATTATCCTTACCGATCAACCATTACGACAAGCATTGCAGCGGCTCGACTCCTCAGGGAGGATGATGAAATACACCTTAGAGCTCAGTGCCCATAGTATACAATGAAACAGATTATGTAGAGATTGCCGAGAAACCTATATGGTTTCTCTATGTCAGTGGTTCTTTAACACGAAAAGGAAGTGATGCAGGCCTAGTTCTTCAAGGCCCCCATAATGTCAAAGTTCATTACGCTTTGAAATTTTGATTCCCAACTAGTAACAATTAAACAGAGTACGAAGCTCTAATTGCTGGACTGAAACTAGCAAAAGAAATTAGTGTCGAGAAACTCGAAGTGTTCTCTGATTCCCAGTTGGTGGTAAATCAAGTCATCGGACGTTATGCAGTAAGAGAAGAAGAGATGAGCAAGTACCTATTGGTGGCACAAATGCTTGTAGAAGAATTTCTATCTTTCTCTATTCACAAAATTCGGAGAAGTAAGAATATTTCTACCAATAAGTTGTCAAAGTTGGCTAATATGGCATTCCTTAAGCTGAATGAGAAACTTTTCATTGAATTTCTCCCTCATAAAAGCTTATCCAACCTCTCGTAAAGCTATGACTTAGCTCCTTACCCAAAAGATGAATTATGGATGGATTCCTTAGTGCATTATCTAAAAGAAGGTACTATCCCTAATGACAAAAAAGGACGCACGAAGATTGGCTTACTAGGCTGTGAACTACATGATGATTAATGGTCAACTGTATAAGTGTGGCATATGTAGCAACCATATGAAGGCACAAATACTGTATATTCGAGCACTGCGACTCAGCTATTAATGGCTAACTATGAAAGAAGATGCAAAGGACATTGTCTAACAATGTCCTTAATGCCAGAAGCACGAGTTGCTGAGTAAAGCACCCACAAATGAATTATGTAGCTTAACCAGCTCATAGCCTTTCGCTTAGTGGGAGCTAAATATTCTTGAACCCTTTCCTAAGTCTACCGCCTAGCGACAATTCATCATTGTAGTTGTGGACTACTTTACCAAGTGGGCTAAGGCGAGGCTGTGGCAAAAATCATGGAGTAGAAAGTGGAATCTTTTTTCTTTAATGCCATCATATCAAGATTCGGAGTTCCCTACGTGATAATTACAAATAACAGCCTGCAGTTTGATAACAATAGGTTCCAAACATTTTGCAAAAAGCACAGCATTTGGCTCAGCTATACGTCTATAGCATATCCTTAGATAAATGGACAAGTTAAAGTCATAAACAAGATCATATTGAACAGCATAAAACTGAAAGTGGTTCAAGTCAGGGGGAAGTGGGCTAATGAACTACCGAACGTCCTATGGGGATACATAACCACTCATAGAACTGCAATAGGAGAGATACCATTTAAGTTAACATACAGCATTGAAGTTATGATGCCGATTGAGTTAGACTTACCTAATTTGCATATACATAATTTTGACGTTATGCTTAATTAAGTCAGATTGATAGGGAATTTGGATACTACTGAGGAAATTCGAGACATTGCAAAAGCTAGGGTTGTGGCATATTAGCATAAAGTAGCAAGATACTATAGTAAAAAAGTTAAGCACAAGGTTTTCCAACTTATAAATTTAGTTTGTCGTAAGATGGAAGCAATAGGCATTTGAGCAAATCAAGAAAAGCTCGGCATGAATTTGGAGGATCCTATCAAGATCCGGCAAATCGTTAGTGAAGGGGCCTATCGACTAGAAAGGTTGGATGGATCCATCATCCCTCAAGCTTGGAACACTAATAATTTAAAATTTTATTTCAATTAATGTCGAATGACTTCTGCCATCACTCATTTGGCAATAACCAACATGCTTTTAAGACTTATTTATTATAATTATATATTTGAAGTCTCATTGTATTTTAGTTATAATTGCTGAGTGAACGAGTTCTAGGCTACACGGCAAACGAACTAATCTAAGTTTAACCTAACATGGTAAAAGAACTATACAAATTAACTATACAGCCAAGTAATACGGCTAGTCCACACCTTAAACGGTTAATAGACAGTATAAAACAATAGGCGTGTGAAACAAAACATGCCTAGAAGCAATGGGCTTATGAAACGAAATAGGCTGAAAGTGAATAGGGCGAGTGAAATAAAGCATACCGACAGATAATAGGCATGTGAAATAAAATGTGCATAAAAGTGATGGGCTTGTGAAATGAAGCAAACCGAATGATAGTAGGGCGTGTGAAACATGCTGACGAATGGGAGCGTGAAATGCAAATATGTGAAAAGTCATAAGCACCCGGCATTGCCTTGATTATATTCCAATTATTAATTATACGAGAATGCAATACGCCAATATAACAAGTCCTATGACCTATTCTCCAATTTAGTAGAAGTGATTCTTAAATCTTTGGCTAGGGCTTCCTTAGTAACTAGGTTCTTGGAGTAGTCAACTTCCTCAGCATCAGCTTCATTGTCACTATCATTTATACTCTTGGCACCTGACTCATTGCATTCATCTTCGTCAATACTACTAACTTTGTCGTCGATGTTGGTAAAATCAAGACATAGGAGATCATAACTAGGATGAAGCTTCAGCACCTCCTCCCTTGCACTTAAACCCCCTCCAATAACTTTTTGCGCAGAAGCCTCTCGTATTGCCGACTAGGAGTAACTATATTAGGAGCCTCTTCAATTGAAGGTCCCTTCCTCATAGCCTCCTGCAATTTGGCCATACGGCTCTATAAGTAAAAGTTGTTGGTCTTTAACTCCTTTATCTACATCTTGAGTTTATCTTCATTGTCACTCATCATGCAAATAGTCTGGCTGAGGGCCCAACACTCTTCCTTCTTCTTTTGCAGCTCCTCTTTTAGGCTTTCAAACTTTTTGTATTCTTCTTCCATTTTAGCCTTCATGCTAGAGATTTCATCAGCGGTAAGGTCAT
Organism: Lumnitzera racemosa; assembly: GCA_024138005.1. Taxonomy (NCBI): domain Eukaryota; kingdom Viridiplantae; phylum Streptophyta; class Magnoliopsida; order Myrtales; family Combretaceae; genus Lumnitzera; species Lumnitzera racemosa. The sequence continues at coordinate 36,816,402 of JAMXBC010000012.1, read as the reverse complement.
GTGCCAATTTTTCAACAGCAAGTTCTTCCCTAAGCTTTCTCGCCTCCATCTTAGCCCTAATCCTCAAATTCTCGATGGCAACAATTTAGGCCTTTGATTCATTGTATGCATTCTCAACTTTCTGCAGCAAATTCAGTTATTATAATCAAGAATGATTGGATTTTACACAAATATAACTAAAGATATTACCTTCTTTGCCTTTCTATTGGCCTCATCTAAAGCTGTAAGAATGTAGCTGCTTAAACTAGAAAAAGAATGTGTTAATTACCCAAACGAGCTCGATAATTAAAAGCAATGTTTATGGATACTCATACCATACAATTTGGCAGTGACATAGGCCTTATTGCAACTACCGACCCTATCAACATCCTTCTTGGCAATATCTTTGTCTTTTAGAAGAATGACCCCTTCCATTAAAGCCAAAGTTTTCGTCCTATCACCTACGGCTGAATCAGTGTCCAAAATCTGATGGCTCCAGCAAGGGATGAAGTACTCCCCGACCTCTTTATTTGGCAAGAATTCAGTGCTAGTGATGCCAAGAGATTTAGAATGCATTGCCTCCTTCACCCTTTTGTCCAAGCCTTTGGACTTTTTGATAGGTGGTTAGCCGGTAAGTTCCTTCCTTAGTCTTTTTTCACTACTTGTGACAAGCCTTCTACAGCAATGGCATTTTCATCTTCCACGTTGGGGTATGTCTCTTGACACTTGCTATTCCTCAGCTCAACAGAAGTTTGAATAAACATGAGCATAAGCTCCTTAGAACAAACCTTGATCGGCTATATATTCTCATTCTCCTTCACTATCTTAACAGGACGAAGGATCCACACAATTGTCTACTTTGCTACAGTTTCCTTTACTAGTCTCTTTGTGACAGTAAGCCATGTGGTAGCTGCTGAGGTGGTCCCCCTCCTCTCATCCTTGGACCACTTAGCCTTGGCTTGAGTAAGTAGCTTTACAGGATTCACCTCTTCGGTACCCATATCTATAAGATGAGTAAATCAATTAATTAAAAAGGGGAAAAATATCAACTTACGTTTTCCGTGTCAAGCAAGGCTAAAAGGTCACTATTCTCTCCTAAAGTCTCGAGAACGGCTTTCCTCATGGTTATACTCGACACGATGGTAACACATCAGTGTACCTTCTTTTTCAAAAAATATTGGTTCGCCATTTTAATAACGTTGTATAATTTTCTCTACGTCCCAGAAGAACATTTTGTTTCTCCTTCTCTCTTGAATCTTTTTCACTATTGTTACATTGTTTAGCATTAGATCTACATCCTTTGTTTGTATCAGCTGAGTCCATTAAGTCTAAAAGTTCAAGTCCTCATCATACACTGTTGATACGAACTTATCATGCCACTTGTGAATCTTGGATTCTAACCCATCCATAAACTTATGCCCATGCCATACAACAGCGAAGTACTACCCGTTAGGCTGCCTACGAATAGTGAAGAAAAATCTAAACAGCTGAGGCATAGTCCTAACCTCACCTGCTTCACATACTATCTCGAAAGCTACTAGAAGCCGATATGTGTTAGGTGAGAACATACTCGACGCTACTCTGAATTAGTTGAAGAAGCCCTAAATAAAAAGCTAAGAATAGGAAGTACAGCTCAAAATCTAGATGCTTCAGGTATATATGGAACTTACACTCCCGTGGAAAGCATACTCTCTCCCCGTCTCTCCGCCTCCTCAAGTTCCATGTTCCAAGAAAATCTCACCATTACTAAGTGTACTTTGTGATGAGAACTTTGTCAATGAAAATGGTGGTCCTATTAAGAGAATCATGAAAGTAGGCTATTCTTTTGTAAAGATATTTTGCTGAAGACCTCCCTTCCTTATCCTCAGAATAATTATCCACATGAAGCTCGTTAATCCAAGCAAATTTATCCTACCTTATCTCCATACTATTGGCCGAACCACTCGAAGAACACGTCGCCTCGCTCCTATTTTAGGGGGGAAGGGGGGGAGAGTAGCCTCAGTTCCCATTGCCTCGGAATTGGATAAAACAAATTGATGAGAAATTTTGCGAACCATACCTAGACAGTTTTATGAAATGAAATAACAAAAGTCGAAGAATGAGATTTTGAAGAGTGGAAAACGAATGAAAATTTTAGGTGCAACTAGAGAAGTGAAATCTAATTATGAATAGTAACTTATATATAGATGATCCGTTCTCATAATTGCAAATCTATTTTTGACAGTATTGATGCACTAATATGATAGTCTCGCAGATTGTTGATGCATGTCTCGTAATAGAAATCTAATGGCTGAAAACTTTCTAATAGTTATTAAGCCTGCAACAAAATGATGACTTAAGTGACAAATGTCGTGCTTACAAATTTTTGGTTTTCCAAACGGGTAAGAGTTTTGAAATGATGACGTTTTTGTTAGGATTTGATTCGTCCTACTTACCATGTTACTTGACATGAATCCAAAGAATCTCTCCCCACTCAGCCTTTGCTGCAATATATATATATATATATATATATATATAACTCCCTTTGTCAATTATCCGCACATAGCAGTTGGGGAGAAAATGTTAATAGTCAGTTTTCACCCAACTTACACCCATCCTTTCATCGGCCGAGATGCCGAGTAATCGAATCTCTTGGCATTCACACTCTATAGAAGACACATGACACTTATGTCGAGTACAAGAAATGCTCTTGGTTTGAATTTAAATCTATAGTGTGAACAGTTATTGTAAACACAATTATATTTTACAACTGCTTGCTATCTATACATATTAGGGGAGATGTCAAGTCAAGAGGTCTCTACATGTCTTAACAGTTCTCTTGACAACTACTTTAGACACAACAAACATCTATAAATACCAAAAAGAAACTCTATAAGAAAGCTTGGACACTTCTTATTCACATACTTACTATACTAAATCACTATTCTAACTTAGGCTTCGAAGTAGCCGCATTGGACTGGCTTTGGTACCAAGTATTTTACTCTCTTTCGTAGGGTTGTTTCCTCATCCCAAAATTCACCACCAACAACAAGCATTACATAAAAGTTCCGCTCACTTCTTTAGATTGCAGTAGCTTGGAGCTCAAACACCTCTTCAATTTGGCTCTACATAATTACGTTAGCTTAATTGAATACTTACAATAGTTTAAACAATAAAGCAACTTAGATAGCTTCTTTAGAGTACAACAGCTCGTACTCAGTGATCGCACTTCATCAGCTCGGTTCAAATACTACCACAAGTCGGTAAGTTTGAAGTAAGTTAGTTAAGTCAAGTAATTGCGACACTGTAGACATCTAATTTTTGCCATTTTTGTTTTATCATTTTTAATGAGCTAGGAAAATAAAAAGTAAAAATAACGAAAATTAAAAAATAATAAAAATGAAATCGAGTCATATCAAGTTAAATCGTATCGAGTCCAGTCATATTGAGTCAAGTTGAGTTATATCGAGTTAAGTTGAATCGAGTCAAGTCATTTAGTGTTGAATCAAATAATAGTAAGTGATCAATTTAGTAAATTCTAGGTCTTTGAAAAATTAGGCTTTATTAAAATATTTTAGTCCGATCTGATATAAAATGGATTTTATCTAATTTATATTGGGCTAGAATAAACTTAGAATGTATTAAGTAGACTATTAGGCTAAATCAAATTGGACCAAATGAAGCCCGAAAAATGGAAAGCCCAAATCAAAATAAGGTTTTTAGAAGTTAGATTAAATCTCTAAGGAATCATTATCAAATCTTTCATATCTGAGATACAAAATATTAAATTGTGAGTTTATAAATAGTAAGTTAGAGGTGACGTTTGATACTTTTTTTAATTACATAACGCCCAAACATCACTATACGCTATTGTTTAAGCACAACCAAATACTCGAATGCCCATTATTCAACCATACGACAACCCCCACCATTAATGCACAAACAACTAGCCTCACTTCACAATTCAATACACTCATACAAGCTATACGTCCCCCCTCAGCCAACACAATCTGCATACGCCACAGCACCTTCACCTGCACACTGTCCCCTAAACACATTAGTCGCATACCTACATTGTCTACAATACAAGCAGCTGCCTAACACTTGCTTTACCAACACATTGACTTTCCTTTAGCTGAACATAGCACTTACATATCCACAGTACATCGACAGCTCACACAATTCACGACCGAATACTCCAACACAATCAATACACACTGGCTTCCCTCTCTCATTGATGCATTATGCACACACTACGAACTAATAGCATTGATGAAACACAACTTGCCAACTCCCCCCTAACAAAACGTGCATACGCCATTCCACTGGTCGTCTGAATGAAAACATACAATAGACAAATACATTACACCATACTGTCCCTTACACTAGTTGCATCGATCACATACAACTGAAGTCCACTCATTGAAGCACACACAGAATATGTCTCACTCATTGTATGATTATTGAAATGCCTACGTCTTGATCATAAGATACACACACATCAGACTCCAATCTATTTATGCTATATACACATGCAATCTAATACACGAACACATCGATCTCATGTGACTCAAACGGTTTAGGTAATAATAAAAATTACTATTTTATTTAATTATTTATTTATTTTATTCATTTAATTATTGTTATTAATTTGTTTTCTTTAGTGCATGTTTTTTAGTGATCATATCATTGGCTATTTTTTAGATAATTTGGATTTTTGATAAATTGCATTTTTTAGTAAAATTACTTTTTTTAGTTGAATCACATTTTTTAGCCAAAATTGCTTTTTTTAGGAAAAACCGTATATCCTTTCTTCGAAGATCTGTATCTTTGGAGAAGATACGTATCTAAATCGTATCTTCAACATTCGTATCTTCAACATATCTTGTATATAGGATTTAGAGAAGATACGTATCAAGATCGCATGTTGAACGTATCTTGCATATAAGATTTAGAGAAGATACATATCTAGATCATATCTTAACATATCCTGCAATTGAGATTTAGAAAAAATATGTATGAAGATACATATCTAGATCGTATCTTAATAGATCTTACATATAGGATTCAGAAAAGATATTATTGACATGTAGTGAGTTTTTTTGATAAAAATTAAAAAAAAAAATCTTAACTAAGGTTTTCCAAGAAAGAAAAACAAAAGATTTAGTTAGTTAGGGATTTCTTAAATGCATGAAATTAGATTTTTTTTAGGTTTTGTTTTTAAATAAATGGTTAAATAAACATAAATCTAGCTCGTTCTTTTTTAATAAAAAAATCCTCCTACTAAATATTTTATAAAAAAATAACTACGTTAGTTTGATTCTAACTAATGGGTACGTAGAAACATTCGGGGCACTCGTATAAAAAAAAAAAAAACTTTTCCTCCTTTTTCTTGAAAAATTCGTAATAAAAAAATAATAATAAATTCATTTTAGTTATATTTTGTATACCTGTACATAGCTTAGTACTTTTTTAGAAAAATTATAAAAATAAAGCCTATTAATTTTTTTTTATATGATAACTTAGTCTTAATAAGTTAGCCTCTAAACTTAGTTTTTTTTTTGTTATTTTTCTAACAATTATTTTCTTAGAAAATATACAGAACTGGTTGGTGACTCTAATTTTTCAAAAATATTTTTTCCAAAAAAAATTTTTTAAAGAAAAATGTTTCCTTGATTTAATATCGAGTAATTTATATTAAGCGGACTAGGTTTAATATAAATTAAATTAAGGAAAACGCTTGATAGAATTGGCAACTCTACTAGGAAAGCCTGGTAAACTAGCCATGTAGAAATAAAAATTAGTTAATGGGTTTTTTGTATTATTTTTTTTCTTTTATTGTATTATAGTTATACTAACCAGTTTTTAGTGATGTAGGCTTTAAGACAAAACTGGCCCAATGGGCCCCTATTGGGTAAATATGGGAGGGGTGTCTTAGCAATCATTTACATGTTTAGATATAGTTAGACCTGAGCTACCTTAAGAACTTAAGATGGGCCGCCATTATGTAACCTTCAAGTCGCTAGGGCCTTTACTCCCACCTAGCATTGATAGACGAGCCCACTCATGCCTCGATGTAGCCCACTAGGTTTTTCTTCGAAAATTCTTGAAGCTATAGAGCTTGAGACCTATAGACTCTACCCTCCTACATCATTCTTATTTAAAAAAGGATAATTATTTCTAAATTATAGGAAAAGCTTGATTAATACAGAATCGGTTCATCATCCTTTTAAAATAAAAAAGTTAGTTACCCTTATACATAAGTACATACGAGCTTCATTTTTTATTTTTATATCTTACTTTGAAAATATTTATATATAAGGGTGTTCCTTGACTGTGAATTCATAATACTTCCTATAATTTTTAATTATTGGCCTTATTGCATCACATGCGTGTGTAGCATACTGCATTTTTTTTATATTTGACTCTTTTTTATGCTCATTTCTATGTGATTATTTTATTTCTTATATTATATGAATTTTAGTTTTTATTGTCCTTTAGTGAGTAAGAGGCTGCGTAATTTCTAAATTTTTTTTTTTAAAGTTGCAAAATTATTAATGTCATGTATAGTCTTTTGTAAAGTTAATAGCTTCATTGTAAATAATCCCATAATTTCATGTCTTTATGTAATATAGATATGGAAAGTCAGGGTAGTGTCAATCTCAAACCTATCCATGAGGTCCAGTTAGATAAGTATTCTTTCCCTGAGGTTACCTTGAAAGGTTGGTTGAATCAACTTCCACCGCCAAGCAAGATCACATTCGCAAGAAGATTGGGCCAGTCATGTCCCTCATGTAGGTCTAGCTCCACTAGCCTCTAATTCAAGCCCTTATTCATTATTAGGATCTAGAATCTATAGCTTTTAAGTTCGACCCACATGTGTTGATGCCTACTTTAGAAGAATACTCACAGTTACTTAATGCCTCGCCTCTTGAAGCAGGCATAATAGTCCCAGATCTTAAAGTCCAGCCCAAGAAAGCCTTCATAACCTTACTAGGAGTCAGAAAGGTAGCCCTAGCACCATTCTTATCTTTAGAGGGAAAGAAGTATCTCATCATCTTAAGACTAGTAGAATGGTTTTCAAGCCTAGACGCTTATCAGAATTATTGTCAGATCTTTTATGGAGGACATGAATTGTAGGCCAAAAAGAGGGCAAATGCCTTTATCGTAGCAACATTCAGGATAGTGTTGTTTCTTATTAGATATGGTCAAGTCCATTATAGGGTAACCGAGCTAGTAACCTAATTCTTAGCTAGAAAATCCTATATACATGCGTTATTAGCAAAGCAATTCAAGACACTTACCCACTTAAGAAAGTAAGGGCATAGGTACTTCACAACTAACCTTACAATTCTCATTGTATGGTTTTTATGTCACACATAAGGTTATGGAAGGAACCTTCTCAAAGCGTGTCTGATTAAGAACATCAATCTAATTGACGACTTTGCTCACCACCTTAATGTATCAAAAGAAGCTCAGTTTAAAGGATAGGTATCAATCATAAGCAAGCAAGATGTAGCCAATGGATTTTATGTGGATAGCTAAGTGTAGTAACTACATTCGAGCCATCCTAGGGTGTATCGATTATGCAAGGGTCCCTCTTATTGGTATTATGGGTTGTATAGGATATTTCCCAGCTTATGTTGCTAAGTAACTGGGTCCACTTCAAGAGATAGCATACAGAGATTCCTTAAACGATGTCACATTATGTTATCAAGATCCTTATTTACCCATTGCTACTTTGATTCAATGATTTTCTAGGAAAAGAGGGAAGTAAAGAAGATAGTCAATGTGGGAACTTTGAGGGGCAAAGTCGAAGAATATCGAGCTACCAAGAAATTCATCCATGATTAGTTGGAGAAGACTGGAAAGATACGATATAAAGCTCCTGACGTATTCAGACATAAGCTAAAGCTAGAACATCTTTCCCTCACTAAGCAGGCCTACTAAGACACCATACAGGCCAGAGTTGAAGCCCAATTCGAAGAATACAAAAGAATTATCGAATAATTAAAGATGGAGAATGGGAGATTGCTAAAAGAGAATAAATTCTTAAGAAGTCAAATTCAAGAAAGAGATGTTACAGTCTGAAGGTTGATGAGAGAAGTTAATGATGGCCATCCTAGCCAGATCTATTAACTTTTATAGATATAGGATTTTTTTTTTCTTCTTTTTAAAAAGATTAGTTAGGGTTTTGTTTCTATTTCTCTTAGTCCATTGTACAGAATGGATTTTATTATTATTATTAAATTTGTAGCTTCATGAAAAACTTTATTGATTACATAATCTTTTGCTCATTTTTTTATTTCTTAGTAGTTTCCTTTTAAATAAAAAAAATGAACATAAAAAAAAAACTAAAAATAAAAAAGATAAAAAAAAAACAAAAAGGAAGCAAAAAAAAAAAAAGAGAGAGAGAGAGAGAGAGAGAGAAATATAAAAAAGAAAAAACAACAAAATTTTTAGTTCACAAGGATGTTTAAAACTTGGGTTTTCATCTAGGATTTTGAAGATAGCGCTCAAGCGAGTAGACTCAGCTAAAAACCCAATATTCACTCATGCTAAAGCAAGAATGTCAACTCAAGGCACTGGAAACATCAATCAAGTTGAACCAAACCCAAGAGTCGTAACCTTGGAAGAAAACATGAACATGATGGCTAAACAAATCCAGGCTCTCACTCGAGTTATTGGAATTCTCAATGACAGGCAAGCATCTCAAGTTAGGCCAAATTAGAATGCAGAACCGACCCTTCCCCTTAAATTGGAAGATGCAAAATCAGTTCCCAATGCTAAGATATGGAGGAAAGAGATTGAGGAAAAACACCAAAAGATGGAGAGGAAGTTTATGTAGAACTTGATTGAGAAGATGAAAACCTTAGAAATAGTTAATGGGCTTGAGTAGATGGGGATGATCAATTTACCGATGTATGAAGACAATGATTTCCTGGAAAGATTTAAGGTGCCAGAATTTTAGAAGTACGATGGAACTGGCGATCTAAAGCTCCACATTAGGATATACAGCAGAAAGATGGGAAAATATACAAAGTATGATAAGGTGATGGTCTAAACCTTTCAACATAGCTTAACTGGGCTCGCCTTAACTTGGTATGCCTAACTAGATTTGAATGAGATCGATAAATGGGATAAGCTAGCTTGAGCCTTCTACAACTAGTACAAGTTCAATATCAAGGTGGCCCTATCTATGTAGGATTTGAATAATCTACGAAAGAAAGCCAACGAAAGCTTTGAAGAGTATGCTTAAAGATAGAGGGACATGGTAGCTAAGGTAACTCTACCCTTAATAGAGAAGGACCTGACTTTTACCGTCATCAATACTCTTAGAAGCTCGTAGTATAAACATTTGGTAGGATACCCTACGTCGAACTTTACGAAGATTGTAGCCTCAAGGTGCTAAATTGAGGAAGCTATTACTATTGAAAAGCTTTCCAATCTTGAAGCAACTGAGAAGAAAACACCTCCCGTGAGATTTTCTAATAAGGCTAAAGAAGCTACTGTAAATGTTATTAATACCGGTAGTCTTATTAGACCAGTCACCTCGGTAGCCATGATAGGAGGATCTAATCCCTTACCAAATTTTAGTCAGAATAACCACCCTCTAAAGAGACAGTTTACCCATATTCCCATCCCTCTAGGCTAAGTTCTTACCCAACTAAGGAAGGAGAATCTATTGACATTTGAAACACCAAAGGAGGGACAAAGACCTAGGGACTACAACCCAAAGCTCCATTGTGATTATCATTTGGGTTCAAAAGGGGCATTCTACATACAAGTGCTGGAGACTTAGACATAAGATCCAAGATCTTAATTGATGCAAAATTGGTTCAATTAGATTTCATTTAGATTCTTGCTCCTAATGTGGCTAACAATCCTCTACTGAATCATGGATGCTCAATTAACATGATCATTACTAAAGTGTATGAACTAAAGATCGATTTAGATAGTCTCCCCATCACTATTGAAGAGGTAGCTTGAAATCTAAGGTAGGCCAGGCACTTATAGAATATGAATCTTAGAGATAGAAATCGAACTAGATTGGCAATATATCAATTGCTAAAGGATGGGAAGACAAATAAATCTAACATTATTTCTATGATGGTTCCAAAACCGCGAAAGAGATGTACCCAAAAGGAGCTTAGAAAAAGGTATGAAGCCGGAGATCCAACGATCGATACCCTGGGAGAGTCGTTAAGAAATTTTGAGTATTTGGTTGATTACACTAGTTCACCTACAGTATATGTTGATGAACCACCTACCGGATGGGGTCTCGAATTTAAGGAAGAGGACAAACTTATTGTAAAGGCTAAGAAAGCAGCTGAGATGGTTGGAATGATTGGAGATGGGCCTAAGCCATTGGTTTTTTAGTACTACGGGAAGATAGAGAAGGTTAAGGAATTAAGTAAACCTAAGAAAATTGCTTTTAATGTCTCGATAGCTCCAGAGAATTACAAAGTAGCCCCTCTAAATTACTAGACGGTGAATCAAACAGCTAGGTCCTTATTACCTACAGTCGATAGGCTTACGAGCTCGAGATAAGTCTATGACCATAACGAAGAAGCGAAGTGGAAGTCTATTGTGGAGGAAGTTTCTCAAAAGATCTTTGAAGAAATAGATGAAAAAGATTAGAATGTTGCCAAGAAGATAGTGAAAGCTAGTAAGTACAAGATTATGGATCAATTAGCCAAGGTACCGGCCTAGATCTCCCTAATAGGCTTACTATTGTCATCAAATACTCACTAGGAAGCTTTGATCAAAATTTTGAAGGATGTTAAAGTACCTAAAGAAATTTCCACTAAAAAGATGGGATTAAGGGTGAATTCAATATTTGCAATGGATCAAATTTCATTCTCACCAGATAAGTTAGGTGAAGAAGGATATTGGCATACAAAGCCCCTTTTCAGAGTGGTCAAGTATGTAGGGAAAGTGGTTGCTTAAGTATTGATAGACAGTGAGTCTTCCCTGAATGTATGTCCACTAGTGACAGTGAATTTGCTTGAAGTAGATTTGGCTAAGATAAAGCTCGGCTCAATTTCAGTAAGGGCTTTTGATGGATCAAAGAGGGAGATACTTAGAGAAATTGGGCTACAAGTCGAGATCAGTTTATAGATGTTCATTATTCCATTTCAAGTCTTAGATATACTGTGAACTTTCAATCTTCTATTAAGGAGGGTGTAGATTCACTCAACAGGGGCAATTCCATCTAGTATATATCAGAAGGTGAAGTTCATAGCTAAGGGGCGGTTGGTTACTATTCTTAGGGAGCAAGACTACTATATTTATAAAGAGATGGCTATTCCATATATTGGGAGTGAAGAATTAGAGGAGCCAGGGTTGCATATTTTTTATGAGGTTAGCATGATTAAAGAGTCAAGATAAAGGCTACGGGATCGCTCAAAACAACTTAAGCAGTAGATTGGAACATTTAGGCTTGGATATGAGCCCACTGAAGAAGATATTCAAGAAATGAAGGCCAAAACCAGAAGGAAGAGAGGAGATCAACTGTACCATGCTCACATGGATTTTCCAAACATCCGTCAAACATTCCCAACACCAATTGATGTTCAAGAACCTGAAGTAACCATTTTATCTTAAGCTTTGGCTCAGCAATGTAGCATCAGTCCAAATGATGAGAAAAATATTAGTGTCCCAGTTTCCCTATGTAACTGGTTTTCCATTCTTGTTAATGAGTCTCTTTAGAAAAGCAACATTAGATCAATTAGCAGCATTTGATTTCAATATTTAGTCTGATTAGTTAAGCCCTTCTCTTTCAAACAATTTGAATTCATTCAATAAAATTAGTTCCTTTCTTTTTATTAATTCTTCCTTGTTATTTATTCGTTATCCTTTTGTTTTTTATTTCCTTTACTCTTTAGATCCGATAAAAATGATGAACATAATGGATATCTCGCGCCTATAAACAATGAAAGTACCAATATCACCTTCGGCCATACTTGGTCAAATGTTGGAGATGATATTGAGACTCTAAGCAAAATACAAGAGAGTTAGCGTCTATTTGAACAGGGTAGGGTGATTATTGATCAATCGATGGTTGTGATTAATTTGGGGATAAAGGAGAATTTGCAAAACTTGAAAGTTGGCAGTAATTTAGCAAATAATTAGAAACATGAGTTATCACTATTATTATCAAAGTACCTTGACATATTTGCTTGGTCTTATGAAGACATGCCCGGTTTGGATTTATCCATCGTAGTTCGCAAGTTGCCAATAAGAGAAGATATTAAACTGAAAAGGCAAAAGCTTAGGTGGTTTAGGCTAGATATACTTCTTAAAATAAAAGAAGAAATGAAGAAATTACCAAAAGTTAGGTTCACAGAAGTGTCGAATTACCCTGAATGGGTAACCAATGTGGTGATAATGTTGAAGAAATATGGAAAAGTTAGGGTATTTATGGACTTCCGTGATTTAAACCAGGTGACACCTAAGGATAACTTCCCTTTATCATACATTGATGTATTAGTGGACAACACAACTATAAATGATTTTTCTCATTTATGGATGGTTTCTCAAGATATACTCAAATCAAGATGGCAAAGAAGATAAAATCAAGACCACTTTCGTTACTACTTGGGGAACGTTTTGTTATCACGTGATTCGTCTCAGGTTAGAACGCTAGGGTAACGTATCAGTGTGCTATGGTTACCTTATTTCATAACATGATCCACTAGAAATTAAAAATTATGGAGATGATATGATAGCCAAATCTAAGAAGGGTGAGAATCATGTTGATATTTTGCGTAAACTATTTGAGCGGCTAAGGAAGTTTCAACTAAAACTAAACTTAGAAAATTGCACATTTGGAGTAAACTCGAGCAAATTGTTGGGTTTTGTATTTAGTAGAAAAGGAATTGAAGTAGACCTAGACAAAGTCAAGGCAATCGTAAACATGCCTACATCGAAGACTGTAAAAGAAGTTCGGGGACTATTGGGGAGGTTAAATTACATTGCTCAGTTTGTATCGCAATTAACCAATAAATGCAAGCCATTATTCAAACTTTTGAGGAAGAATGTAGTGATAGAATGGGATGAAGAGTGTTAGCAAGCGTTTGTTGAAATCAAGGAGTTTCTCATGAATTCGCCAATACCAGTCACTCCTACATTAGGACCACCATTGATTCTCTACTTGACGATTCTTCCTAAATCGATGCGATGTATGTTGGGGTAGAAATGTGAAACGGATAGAAAAGAGTATCCTATATATTACTTGAGCAAGAAGTTCACAAAAGGCGAACAGAAATGCTTAGAGGTAGAAAGAACATGCTGTGCCTTAGTATGCGTAATGCATAGGCTTAAGTAGTATCCTCTTTATCATTCAGTGGAGTTGTTGGTGAAACATAACCCATTGAGGTATTTAGTAGAAAAGCTGGCTTTGATTGGGAGAATCTCAAAGTGGTAGATGCTACTTTCTAAGTTTGATATCAAATACGTAAGTCAAAGTTCATTCAAAGGCCAGGCAGTAACCAATCCATTAGTAAAATACCTATTAAAAGATGAGGATGATAGTTCAAAAGCTCAATTGCCTAATGAAAATGTAATGGTAACGAATAAAATGAGTGGTGAGAAAATGAAATAGAGAATGTATTTTGATGGAGCAACCATTATGTTTAGATGTAGGATAGGAGTAGTACTAGTATCACCTAAGGATAATCATTTCCTTGTGGCAATGAGGTTAACATTTCCATATACAAACATAGTAAAATATGAAGCCTGCATTTTGGAGCCCAAAAGGGCATTAGACATGGGAATATAAAGGCTTGAAGTGTATAGCTAACATGAAGGAGTCTGTGGTCCTCATATGAATAGATACATGTTAGCCAAAAAGATCATAAGGATGGGATATTTTTGGATGACAATGGAATCAGACTGTATCAAGCACGTAAGGCACTATCACCTATGTCAGGTATACACTAATAAAATCAACGCTCCTCCCTAAGAATTGCATATGTTATCTAATCCTTGGCCTTTTTCGATGTAAGGGATAGATATGATTGGTCTAATTATGACAACGACTTCAAACGGGTACATTTCATTCTAGTCACGATCAATTATTTTACCAAGTAGGTGGAAGTAGCATCATATGCCATGGTAACTAAAGGAGTGGTAGTTAGGTTCTTGAAAAGCGATATCATTGGGTGCACTTAAGTCTATTATTATGGACAATGACTCAAATTTGAACAACAAATTGATGGCCAAAATGTGCAACCAATTCAAGATCAATCACAAAAACTTGACTCCTTATCAACCTTAAATGAATGGGGCAATTGAAGCTGCTAATAAGAATATCAAGAGAATAATTGAGAAGATGGCAATCACCTATAGAAACTGGCATGAGATGCTTCCCTTTGCTCTCATAGCTTATAGAACCTTAGTTAAAACCTCTATAGGTGCAACACCTTATTCATTGGTATATGGAACAAAAACGATGCTACTGGTGGAAGTGGAAATACCATCATTCCTAGTGTTGGAAAAAATTCATCATGATGAAGCTGAGTAGGTAAATAAACGAATAGAGCATTTGAATCTCCTAAATGAGAGGAGGCTTGCAGCAATATGTTATGGTCAGTATTACCAATAGAGAATGATTCGAGCCTTTAATAAGAGAGCGTGCCTAAGGCACTTCAAGGAAGGAGATTTAGTGTTAAAGAAAGTGTTACCAAATGTAAAAGACCTTATGGTCAAGTTTGCTCCAAATTATGAAGGTCCTTATATGGTGAAAAGGTTATTATCGGGAAGTGCATTAGTGTTGACAAAAAATGATGGCCCGGAGTTAAGGGGACTTATGAATTCAGATGTAGTCAAATTGTATTATCAATGAAAATTGAGTTCAATAAAGATTCCTATTTTTCTTGAGAATTGTTCATGGTTGATTTTTCATCGTTTACAAGTAAAGTTGATATTCATGAATGTTCTCGAATTTGGATGATCATCGACCAACAAACACTTCACCAACAATACCATGTTTCTTATCCTTGTACACTTAAACATCGAACACTTACCAACGAATTTCAGTCGCCAAATAAATTGAAATCGAATGTTCTTAATGATTTAATCTTGTTTATTTCAAAAAGAGATTTATTTTTCAAGAATCATAGAGAGGTAGAAATTGAAACTTAATGATGACAAAAGCAAGATCAAGGCATGCACATGGTACAATTAAGCAAAAGGTTTAAATCATGAAGAAGACCTTATTCCAAAAAGAAAAAAGAAAGAAAAAGGAAAAAGAAAAAAGGAAAAAAAAGGAAAAGAAGCAAGTACCATACTTTGGTGATATTCCGCAGTCAAGATGAGTGAATATTAGGAGTCAACATGAGATATGCTGATTAGTTGCTATCTGCGAAATTCTTCATTCTTAAGTAAAATCATCTTAAAAATCGTTGAAAGAGATATTTAGGGGAACTAATAAGTTTTTTTGAAATATCAAAGAGATCTATTTTCTTTAGACTATCTACTAAACCAAAACAAATCTCAAAGGCATCTACCCTCTTTAGATTATCCACTAAACCAAAACAAATCTCGAAGACATCTATCCTCTTCGGATCATCTACTAAACCAAAACAAGTTTTTTTTTTTTTTAAATCTCGAAAAGATTTCTCCTCCTCAAATTATCCACCAAACCAAAACAAGTTAATTTGATCACCAATGGTTTTTGCCCTATCCTTCCAATATAGCCCCCTTTAAAATTTTTGCCTTATCCTTCCAAGATAGGCCCCCTTAAAATTTTTGCTCCATCTTTCCAAGATAAACACCCTTAAGTCCTATCCTTTCAATAAGCCACCTAACCTTTTTCCCTGTTCTTTCGAAATAGGCATTCATTTGCTATGTCCTTTCAAGACAGGCTGTTATCCTTCATCAAGATAAAACACAACTTAGCTTATCAATTCAGAGTAAAGTTTAGAAAAAATGGATATCTCTATTGTCTTTGTAGCGAAATTCTAATCAAACTTTACTATAAAAAGGGGTAATTATAGACACCTCATTTTTGCCATTTTCGTTTTATCATTTTTATTGAGCCAGGAAAATAATAAAAAAAATTAAAAATAATAAAAATGAAGTTAAGTCATATCGAGTCCAATCATATTAAGTCAAGTTGTAACGAGTTTAGTTGAGTCAAGTCTAGTCATATCAAGTTAAGTCGAATCAAGTCGGGTCATTTAGTGTCAAATTGGATAATAGTGAGTGATCAAATTAGTAAATTCTAAGTTGTTGAAAAATTGGGCTTCATTAAAATATTTTAATTCAGTCCGATATAAAATAGATTTTTATCAAATTTATATTGGGCTAGAATAGACTTAGGGTTTATTAAGTGGACTATTGGGCTAAATCAAATTGAATCGGATTGGGCTTGGAAAATAGAAAGCCCAAATTAAAATAGAGTTTCTAGAAGCTAAGTTAATGCATTATGTACACACCACAAACTGACAACACTAATGAAACACAACATGCTGACTCCTCCCCTGACGAAACATATACACCTAAACACACATGCCATTTCACTGGTCGTCTAAACAGAAACACATAGCAGCCAAACACATTGCACCACACTTTCCCCTACATTGGCCATACCGATCACATACAGCCAAAGTCCACTCACTAAAGCACATATAGAACACGTCTCATGCCCACTACAGGATTAGGTAATAATAAAATTATTATTTTATATAATTATTTATTTATTTAATTATTATTATTAATTTGTTTTCTTTAGTGCATGTTTTTTAGTGATCATATCATTAGCTATTTTTTAGATAATTTGGATTTTTTATAAATTGCATTTTTTAGTAAAATTACTTGTTTTAGTTGAATCACATTTTTTAGCCAACATTGCATTTTTTAGGAAAAACCTTGTATCCTTTCTCTAAGATCTATATCTTCAGAGAAGATACGCATTAAGATCGTATTTTCAATGTATCTTATACATAGGATTTGGAGAAGATATGTATCTAGATCGTTAAAAAAATTCATTTTAATTATATTTGTATACCTATACAAATCTTAGTATTTTTTTAGAAAAATTATAAAAATAAGCCTATTAATTTTTTATATTTTTTATTTAGTGACTTAGTCTTAAAGGTTAGCTCTTAAACTTAGTTTTTCTGATTATTTTTCTAAAAATTATTTTTTTAGAAAATACGTAGATCAATGGTCAAATTAGGGTTTTCCCACTCAAAAACTATAATTTCATATTTTACCAATTTAATTAGTTGGTGACTTTAACTTTTTTTTTAAATATTTTTTTTCTAAACATCCTTTATAAAAGAACAATGATTTCTTAATTTAATGTTAAGTAATTTATACTATGCAAGCTGCACTTAATATAAGTTAAATTAAGGAAAATAAAATAGGGCTCAACAAACACAAACACAAATCAACTCAACATAAGCACATCAATAGCTTGAATGAATTGAAGTTTTATATAAATATGGGGTCTTTTTCAAAAAATAATACGAAAAAGGACCCATAAGAAAAATATTCTCAATCGGGTATAGAGAAGGTTCATTCGCCTTTACTTTTTGTTAATTTTTACACTAAAGGCGCCTTCAATGTAGTAAGAGTTACAAAGAAGGTGCATGTAATGCACGTACCTTTAATATACCAACCTATAACAACTAGCTATACCTTCAAAGTATCATCTATTTAAACCCCACCTGCACATTATAAGTCGAACAATAAGCTTACTATAGAAGTCGATTACATAAAATAACAATAAATTGGATGCCTCAACAAAGATGGTTGGCACAACAAAACTTAGTGCATAAAATGATCATCCATTTACCCTAGGAGTCAACTATAATAAAAAATAATTGAAAATTGTAACGCCATGATAAGAAAGAAAATGCCACAAACTATGACCTTTGATGAAAGCGAAACTGCAATTCGAATAAGAAGTATATATACAAAAATTGTAATGTATTAATGTTAATACAATGGAATAAAAAAATGACAAAAGATCTCTACTATCGCCTACATTGTATGAAGGTTCTGACAGCACGAGACAAAAGTAAATACCTCCGACCATCGACTGCATAAGCTGAGACAATAGATCGTTAAGATCCTTGGGTAGGACTAGGTTATCTAGAGGAGCCAATTACAGTTGAGTGACACCCTTGCCCAAGGAGGATTAAATGTAGGTAGAACAACACTATTGAGGTGCTAGTGGAGGTCATTAGATCTAGGTGATGCTGGAACTCGAGAGTCATGTAAGAACTAGATCTAACCCTAAAGCTAGATTCGGCTCTCAAAGTGGAGGCAACTCCTAATTCGTTGTATGTATCATATCCTATGCTGATCTAGTCGAGGTTTATGTGATGACACCCATATGGTGTCACATCATCATTGAGGTCTCCTTGACTATGTCCTGATTAAGCCTTACCTCCTCAAACTCCGGCTTCACCCCTAGATGGTGCATGGGGAGCCGACATATCTTCATCTATAGGTAGTCTCTTCTCCCTACCGTAGTCCACATGGGGTGGCTGCTGTACACTCTCATGATGTGGGTAGAGGATGGGGCATTGTATTACTCGATGAACTACAATGGTCCATCTACAATACCGAGTGCTGTAAGATAATCAAGTGCTAATCGCACATCCCTAAGCGAATCCACCTAAAATGAACTGAAGTGTAGGTGTTAGAATATATAATAGCAAGTACGTATGAGTATAGAGACAATTAGACGATTACACATGTACTTACTGATATGGTATAAGAAATCAAGCTAAACAATTTTTGAGCTTCGTGTTATGTTGGAGACTTTCTCATGTATTCCCTATGTGTTAACGACCTGTTTGGAAGCTCTATGTATAGAAGACCTATTTATGAGCTCTTCTCGAATAGATATGTTCGACTCAGATGGCCTACTTAGCCAAGCTTGTTTAGCTTAGCATGGCCTGCTCGAGCCTGCCATGTCTACTCGGCTTGGCTATGTCTGTTCGACCCAGCTCATCACCTCTTCATCTTGAATATCTCATTTGGTTACTTTTTTTTGTTCATGTTATTTAGACTTTCTACTTCTTGTATTATTTCTAAATTACCCTCATATTTATTTTTGTATTTACAAGAATGCCACTAGGGTATCATATTAGCCCTTTTATTTACAATTTTGCTACTTGTATAAATAGAAAACTTGTATAAGGTTTTAAGAAGTTTTTACAACATTAATGAAAAACCCTTGAGTCTTTTCTTTTAGAAATCTCCTCTCTACCAACTCTTATCAATCCCTTTAGCAAGGATTATGGCGAGCAACCCTAAGGCTAATGTTCGTACGTCATATCAAATGCTAGCTTAGGTCTGTGTGGTTATACGGTGCATCATATCCATACAGTTAGTGCACAAGATTGCTAAACCATCAACTTCCATTTATTTTTCGAGCCATCTTACCGCCTAAACCCATCCATTGGTTTTCGTATGATATTGGGTTCATATATTCATCCACGAATCCGAACCAACTGACTGATGATAGCTCCTTAGTATGTAATATAACGTCAAGTGATCTGTTTGTACCATAGCTAGTAACTTTGGTCAACTCTATGGGGACCCTAGATAAGTACTAAGAATTCGTGCCTTTGACACCAAGCCTGGATGTACGCAGTACGCATGTTGATCCAATTAACATCCGTCTTACCCCAAAGGTCCAACTAGTGGAGCTACTTAGAGATCTCTACATTTTGTAGAGGGTACCGGCATCCACCAAATTTCCAAGTAACAAAGTCAGGGAAACACCACTCAATGATGTCAAAACACATGAGTAGTACACAAGCAATCCAAATGTATCACCCAGTAATGTAGAAAGGCAACAACAATTGTAGCAACTCCTCCGTATATGGCTCTCCAATAACCTTTGGCAAAAAATATAAAAAGAAAAAAAAACATGAGTCAATGAGGGTTGGTACATACTTATGAAAAAAGCATTGAAAAAAAGAAAAAGTTATCATATCATACCTGCTACGTTGTATGCATCCACTATATGCATGGGATGCTGAGTTACCCATCTACAAATTCTCCAAATGAAATGAGAGAAGTTCAAATCATTCCTAATCTTTAACTTCTTAACAAGCTCCTAGTCATACTCTATTCTCGAGTTACCCATCATAATGTTTATATTCGCATACACAATAACTTTCACATACTTTACCATTCCCACCCTGCCAAGAACCAAAGATTTAGATGACATAAAATACTTCATCTACACATTGAGCAATAACTTAACAAAATGTATAATGTTATCTTGTTAAATTGCTTAACGCACTATCTAACTTCAACTCATTAATTCTATTCAATACATTATGAGCCATAATATTTTTCATACCCACATTTGTATAACTTACCTATCAAACCATAAGAGATGCCTTAATATAGACAAAATATAAGAAATTTTCATGAAATATCAATAAATTTGACAAATTAAGGTACATCCATGACTATTCAGTATACATAATACATTAACATTTTTTTTCTAAAAAAAGGGGCATATAGTATAGATTATTATTACAATAAATAAAAAAAAAATCACAAATGTGAATTGTGGATTATTACTTGTTTTAAACGTAAACCAACATAAAAAAATGGATGGGTACTTAAACCTTGTCTTTCCTCCTATTTCCTCTGTGTTTTAGAAGTTTTAGAATTTTAGAGCAATGAATGAGGCCAGACCGCATGGATTAGGGTTTATATAATAGTACGTTGAAAGTGCAGCTAGTTGCTGTACCTTTGGTATATTAAAGGTGCATGCAATACTAAAAGTGCATACAATGTATGAGCCTTCTTTGGAATTCTTAATACATTAAAGGAACATGTAATGTATGTGCCTTTAATGTAAAAATTAACGAAAAATGAAGGTGTACGTGAAGGTTGAGAATATTTTTCATGTGGGGCCCATTTCCATATTAGTTTTTGGAAAAGACCCTATATTTGTATAAAACTTGAATAAATTGTACCCTACACACTCTAGTACACGTACCATTACAGCAACCCATTCGCACTTGTAATTATATAGCCACTATAGAGGACCAATATACCCCCCAATTCTCAACCATGTATACCATAGCTCACTATATGAAATCACAACACTACTACACTATTCAACTCGTTGTAGTTTTCACAAGATGCGGTCACACTTAAATGCATACATAGCCTATTGCTATTGATTGTTTTCCTATACTTCATGATACGGACTCATGGATAAACACACAAGCACAACATTACACTGTGCAATCAAAGGATGAGTAAAGGTTCTTATGCACCGACGATGAATATGATGCATAAACACCTCACATGAGCTTAGGTCACACTTGATATGACACATAAGCATGACCAAAGGGCATTCGCTACTAATCTACGCTTAATGGGCTAGATAAAAGTAACTCAGCTCGAAAGAGTGAGATAGTTCAATATATTCTCTATGTATAGATGTTTGCGACTATTACAATTTGCAAGTATTTATAATACCTTATTAGGATAAGTCCTAAGTTACAAGAAATTATAGAAAATGATTTCTACTAGTAGGGAAAAGGGGAATAATTTATAGGGTGGCAATGTAATCGTACTAAAAGAATATCCTCTGTTAGAAAAGATAGTACGGATGTTAGAAAATACAATGCATGTATAATTTTGCTCATTCTATGGTCCTAATAAAATTACAAATCAAGCAGAGGTAGGTCTTGATTAGGTTTAATTGGCATCGGTAATTCGACAGCTCTGATTGCTGGGATAGGAAAAGGGTTAGCTCAGGGACAAATCACATTTGAATGAACCTCGAATGATTGGCTCCTAATAATTTTTAGCTTAGCCTCAAAACTGTAGGGTTAGCTATATCCTGATCTGGTGATTAGGTTAGTATACTAGGGACGGGTCAGCTCGATGGTGTAGAGAGCAAAGTAGCTCGATAGGTCAAATTGGGGTAAGCATTATTCCTCGACGCTTAACTCACCTTGGACTATTCGAAAAACCATCTAAGTTAGCCCTCGGGTTCAAGAGTGCATGATCAATCCTTGATCCCTATCATCCCTTCCGAGTTATTTGAGATTTGGGATCAAATTTGGTTCAGCTCCAAGTTGCTCTTCCTTAGGAGTGTAAGGTTAGAAATCGGCAATGTTGAAGGAGTTTGAAACTCCATATCCTTTAGGTAGTTCAATCCTGTAAACATTATGATTGATATTTGCAAGCACTTTGAAATGTCCGTCGGCTTTAGGAGATAACTTGCTTTTCCTTAAGTTTGGGAATCATTTCTTGTTGAGATGTTTTCAGACCAGATTACTTAGTTAAAATTCTCTCTTCTTCCATCCTTAGCCTCACTTCTCAAGCTTAATAGTAGCTTGGCTCAATTACTCTACAACCTTCTGGTGCATGGCTTTGATGGCCCCAATTCTTTCTGCGGCTAACTGGTCATCATCAAGTCTCAGTTGAGGCACTTGGTATATTAGGATCTCGAGGTTAAACCCATAGGCAACCTCAAATGGAGACATGTTTGTTACGCTATGGACGGTTTTATTGTATGTGAATTTAATGATTAGCAAACAAAAATCCTAATTAGCCATATTTTATCCAATAGCAACCTACAGCAAAGTCCCTACAATTTTATTGACAACCTCGGTCTGTCCATTAGTCTGCATATGGCAGGATATGCTGTACAATAACTTGGTTCCCATTCATACCCATAGTGTCCTCTAAAAGTGGTGCATAAACTTTAGGTCTTAATCCGAAACAATGGTTTTAGGTCTTTCGTAAAGGTTGATAATTTCTTGCAAGAAAAGAAAAAAGATAGCAAAGCGTCATTAGTTTTAGAGTAAGGCACCAAATGTGGCATCTTGTTAAATCAATCCATGACCACTATGATGGAGTCCTTCCCTTAGGATGTCCTCAACAATCCTAACATGAAATCCATACTTAGCTTCGACCATAGTTTGGTTAGGATAGGCAAGGGTAGATAGTATCCTTACTCGGCTCAACTCTTCACTTTTCGGTAAGTCGCACACCTTTCTAGTACGAATTGCATATCTCTCGTCATTCTTGGCTAAAAGAATCTCGTAGCTAGTACTTCATAGGTTTGACGCTGGCCAAAGTGTCTTGTCATTCCTCCTCAGTGCGCCTCATGCACTAACAACTTTCTCATTGAACAAGTTGGGATACATAGCCTCCTTTTCCTAAATAAGTATCTGTCTTCCCTATGATAGTTATCTAGTGTTCGTCCTTCCTTACATCAAGCATAGACAGGATCAAAGTATAGATCTTTAGCATATAATTTCTTTAAGGTTGAAAAACCAGGTAGCTTGGTCTGTAGCTCAGTTAGGAGAGATTATCGTCTCGATAAGGCATTGACCACTACATTGTTCTTTCCATTCTTGTATTTTATGACATAAGAAAAACCCTCCCTGAACTTGACCCATTTGACTTACCTTTAGGACAACTTGGGTTGGCTTTTTAAATATATCAAGGATTTATGATCGATGTAGATCACAAATTCCTTAGGTAGTAGATAGTATTGCCATATTGTTAAGGCTCAAATTAAGGAGTAGAACTCCTTGCCATAGATAGAATAGTTTAGTGTAGCTCTTTGAAGTTTCTTGTTGAAGTAAGCAATAGGTCGACCCTCTTGCATCAGCACGGCACCTATACCTAGTTCGAACACATCACACTCTACTTCAAACACTTTACCAAAGCTCAGCAAAGCTAAGACAAGGGCGATGGTCAACCTATCCTTCACTTCCTCAAAATTCCTCTACTCCTCTCCCTATTTAAATTCAACATTCTTCTTTGAGAGTTCGATGAGTGGGGCCACAATTGTACTGAAATTCTTTACAAATCTAACATAAAATAATGTCAGGTCGTGGAAACTTCTCACATTAGCTAGAGCAGTTGACACTGGCCATTTGATGACTGCTTTGATCTTCTCTTCGTCGACTCGTGTGCTGCTACTACTACTTACAATGAATCTTAAGAATATCACCTTAGATTAGCAAAAGTTACACTTCTTCAAATTGGTGTAGAGCTATTTAGCTTAGAGTTTCGCAAAGACGCTTCGAAGATATTGTTACAGGATCTCCAAGTTGGGACTGTACACCAAGATGTCATTGAAATAAACTACAATAAACTTCCCTAATAAGTCTCGAAGCACATGATTCATTAAGCGCATAAATGTGGTTGATGCTTTGGACAATCCAAATGGCATTACAAGCCATTCATATAATCCATGGTATGTTTTGAATGCGGTCTTCCACTCATCACCTTCGTACATTTAGATTTGATGGTATTTAGATTAGAGGTTGGTCTTAGAGAATACTCTTGTTCCACTTAATTCGTCTAGCATGTCATCAAGCCTAGGTATGGGATACCTGTACTTGATGGTGATTTGATTGATCGTTCGATTATCTACACACATCCTCCAAAAACCATCTTTCTTCATCATTAACAAGGCAGGCACTGTACAGGGGCTAAGGGACTCTCGCACATACTTGCAACTCGACAGTTTGTTTAGGATTTAGCTTATAAGCACGCTTATTTGGTAGTACTGCTCCTGACTACAAGTTGATTTACATGCTCGACGCTTCAGATTAAGGGCAGACCTTTTGATAGCTCCTCTAGAAACAGGTTGGCAAATTCCTGTAATAAAGTTTTTACCTTGATAAGCAGCTCCTCCTCCTCGAGTCTCAACTCCAGAATTCTTCAAACTAACAGATAGGTCGATCCTTTAAGCTCCATCTCTCTTTTCAGTTTGGCTTAGGTCAATACCAAAGCCTCTTTCTTTAGGGCTCAGCACAGCTGGAACTACATGACCTTCACTTACTCGGCAATCATAGGACTCAATTTTACCCTCCTGCCTTCACACTCTAGGTAACAAGTATTCTTCCTTCCATCATATATCACTACTTAATCGAACATCTACGGCCATCTAAGTAGAATGTGGGATACACTCATGTACAGTACATCTTAGAGTATTTCATCTCAATATTTTCCAATGCAAATCGGCATGGACACTTGTTTATTCACTTGTAGGGCTCCCTTATTATTGAGCCAATGAAGCTTATAAGGTTTTGGGTGGAGCTTGGTTGACAATTTCAATTGCTAGAACATAAATGTGAAGGTTACATTGGTACAGCTCCCATATCAACCATCAGGCCACACAGTGACTCATTTACCTTGCATCTAATGTGGAAGAGATTTTCTCTCTATTTGTCTTCGACCACAAGATTGACATTCATTGTCCTCCTCAGCACTAGAGTGGTCAACATAAAGTTTCCTTCCTCACTATAGATAACTTCCTCCTTGGACAACTCGATCTATACGTCCTCCTTCAACTCCTTTACTTCCTCATTAATGCTCACCATTTTTAGTATCGACATCTTGCCTTAGATCACCATAGTCCTTCTATTCAGATACTGGGTGGCCATATGTTCAAATCTTTAGCATTTGAAACACTTTATCTCATTCGTCTTCTTGCCCAAACTCTGGCTTTTCTCAAACTTTCTTGAAACTTCCTTCTCCTTTACTCAGGTAGTGTAAGTAAGTCGGGTCTCAACAACCATACTTGGTTATGTTTGTATAGGTCTGCTTAGAGCAGTTTGGCTACTGCCTGATCGACTAATTAGTGGTCAAAACCTTCTGTAATACCTCAGGTTTTTGTAGCTAATTCAAAAATTCTAGAATCCAAGCCCCTAAATTTAAGACGTTAGGTTATAATATCTATTTTATTTCAAACTTCACTATAAAGTTAGAAAAGTTAGACGAATAATTTAAGTAAAGTCAATTTCTAAAAATAAGCTATATAAAAATATTAATTTAAGAAAAACGTTAATTTATTAATAAAGTCGATAATCGTAAAATTCAAGCTTTTAGATATAACAAGATATTAGAAATAAGTTAATTAACTTTTAAAAATAATAAATGAAGTTAAATTATGCATAATATACATATATTACATATGATATATTTATATGTATTAAATATATACATATAATAATAACAAATTATCAAAATTAGGTAAAATAATGGAAAATTAATAAAAAAAGGATGAGTCATCTCATGATGTGGCAGCCCAGAATCAAATTGGATTGATGAGTCAAAAGGCAAATAATAAGAAAATGACACCTCATGCTTTGGAAAAATAAGAAATTGACATGTATAAGCCACATGTCTAATTTTTATAAATCCTAATCCATTTAGAAAACATAAATAAGGCTTATAAACTTCAAAAAAAAATTTAGAAGTATGAAAAAAATAGAAAATCACTGAAGAAAATTTCGAAACCAATTAGAAAAAAAATAAGAAAATTAGATAAAAAATAAGTCATAGAATCTGATCAAGTCGATTCAACATGTTGTTAGTAGCCAATTGTGGTGACCATTCAGGGTCAAAGACAGCACCACCAAAGGAGGTGTTCTGATAAAGTTAAGTGGTCAGAGGCGTCCAGTTTAAGTAAACCAAATTTTCGATCGAAATTTTATAATTTTTCTAAAAATATCAAGGGATGTTATTTAATTATGAAATTTGGTTTTCTGAAGTTATTTTATGTGTAGATTAATGTAGTTTTTTTATTTTTGATAAATAATTATTGGAAATATAAGGTCCTTAAGAAATGGTTCTGTTTAGACAAAAATTGAATTAAATTTTAGAAATATTAAATAATTTTCTTTCAAGCTAAAAAATTTTGTGTAACATACTGAATATATGTATTTAATTATAGTAATAATAAATTTTGAAAACAATCATTTTTACTATTTACTATACTTATTTTGGATAAAACTAGCAATTTAGTTATTTTAATAAATTAATTAGTTTTTAATAAAATCAACATATAAGCCCTATATATTATGATTTCTTGATGTTCATAATGATGTTTAAGACACTTGAATTTTATCTTGTGATCAAATTCACTTGTTCGCTTAATTTTTACTAATTTTAAGTTAAAATCGCTATTTTCATAAAAATATATCATAGCTAGTTTAGTATAATTCATGGTAAATAATTAAACTACATATTTTTGTGAGTTTCTAGGATTTTTCATGGAATTAATCAGGCTCATGTACTATTTATTATGTATTTCCTTAATATAAACTATATATTAGTCTGATATATAATATACTAATTAATACTAATATGATACTCATTAAACATTTAAAGGATTTACATTTTTAAGTACATAATGAATGATGACCAGCTTAAGGAATGAGGAATTTTATGACTTTTAATTTAGATTTAATATTTATTTGAGTTAATTATAAAGTAATAATAACGTATGGTCGAATCGATAACATAAAAAGGTATTTTTGGAATTTTGAAAAAAATTGATTAGTCTTGATTCTGAATATACATTAATAGTACTCAAAATAATGATCATGATGATATAAATTTGACTATCAGATAGGAAATGAGTAAGATACGATCAAATGAAGTTTAAAAAGGCATAAATGAAAACTTATAACAGTTCAGGTTCGACCTATACTTGATTTGAAGACTGTGTTATATTTTTATAGGTTGGGTAAGTAATGACGGACCACATGGCAAAGTTTAGGCTTCTATGCTATTATTGAGTCCAGATAAATGGATCTAACATATACTTAGAGTAGATATATTGCTACTCATAACATTGCATGCTGTTTGATGTTGTGTTGATTAATGTGGGCATATCCTGGTTGAATTGATATGCTACTATAGTAGATGCTAATGTAGTGATTTTGAATGACAGTAACTGTATTCCAGTTAAACTGTTATGTTGCCATGTTGGGCAATGATTTGTGTTGTGAATGGTTATGATAACTAGGAAAGTTAAGTGATTTCTAACTTAATCTTCTAGGTGTTTACCTAAGTGAACCTTAAGTAAGATACTATAATTCCACTAAGGAGAGTTTACAAACTAGAATCAGATCACTAAGTTGAATAAAATTGGGAGATTGATTGTACCAATTGATATTCTTAAATTGCTATTGCATGGCATGGCATGGCACAAAAAGGAACCTATAAGTCATAACTTTCAGAATGAGGCTTTCAAATGATCATGAAAAAAGCATGGCTTTATGAACTTAGTTTTTGGAAGCATATAGATTGCATTGCTTGAACATTGTGACTATTTTGATAGTCAAATTTGATAGACTATAATATGTAGTCTAATTTAGTAGTATTGCCACTTTGATTTGGTAAACTACAGTGTATGGTCTAATTTGGCAGTGTTGCCACTTTAATTTGATGAACTATAATGTATAGTATAATTTTGTAAAGCAAAGTTGGAGGTCCTACTCCTAGGCAACTCCTTGTTACCCTTTTTGAAAATGGTAAACTATAATGTGTAGTCCAATTTGGTAGGGGTCATACTCCCAAGCAGCTCCTTTTTGCTCTAGGTTCCTGGACATTATATCCAGATGCCCGGCTATGTCGACTAACTAGAAGAAGTTGAGAGGGCATAGGATATCGTTATCGATGCATGCCACGTGCCTGAGCATAGCATGCTGTACTGCTACCAATAAATGCCCAATTAAGCAAATGCATATGTAAAGTTAAACCTACAAGTTATGATTGAAATGTTTCAGTTGTGATATGCAATATTATCTATCATATTGTCTATATTGCATTGTTTATTATCTACTCTCACTCAGCTTCAATAGTTAAGGGGACAAAATGTGTTATCCTCAGGTTAACCGTATCGTAAAGGGCCCTACGCTAATGGCAGATATATATACTAGGAGCATAAGTCGGAGTCAGCGACTTTTGTATCAACCTTGTACTAAGTCAGGGATCCTATTATTGTGAAGATGACAAAAGAAAAAGCTAGTTCATGTTTTGATGTAAATATTATATTGTACACATAAGTTATAATAGGGAATCCAACTAAACTCTAATTTAAAAACCCCTTTATTATGTAAACAATGTTGTCTTTTGATTAATGAGCAAATTGATTTAAGTTTTCAATAGGTATTCTTGTATGATGATGTATCCCATGCTATGCTAGGATGTAACACCTTCCTATTTAGTACCTTTCTATCCTCTGGGTGACTCGAATCACATTATCAAGTGAGCTAACTTACATGGTTTCTAAGATATCTTCGATCTCATATTTCAGTACACTAATGAATCGAGATATTGTTCAGTCTTCCGACTCACTAACTTCGCATCATATCATCAACATGTGGAATTCATTTACATAAGTTTCAACAATCGATCTTCCTTGCCTCAATTCTTGTAACCTTTTGAAGGTATCTAGAAGATAGTAGCTTAGCACAAACCTTCTCCTCATAACCCTATTCATTTCATCCCATCTCTTGATTTCTCATTTTTGTTCTCTTCGTTGGGTGGCTTGTAAGTTTTTCCACCATAAGGCAACATAACCAGAAAATTCCAACACAAGTCTAACCTTTGCATTATCAAGCACTTCATGGCATTCAAACTGCTTTTCAATCTTATCTACCCAATTAAATTAGTCCTCAGCATCACTACTTTTAGTAAAACTTGGAATATGCATCCTCAATCCTTCAACTTTAAGGGCTCATACATTTCTTTCTTTAGCTTCGTAGTACTCTTTTACATCGTCGTCTCCTTCCGTTTCTTCCTTAATCTCTTCAAGTGCTAGCCTTCATCTAGCATCTCACCTAATTCCTTCAACTCGAGGTAGTTGAGCTACGGCATTAACTCGGCCAAACTATCCATTACCTCATTCTTGTTATTCACGTTCTCTAATGGGGTTATTCCAAGCTCATTGCCTATGTTCTTAGACAACAGTTACCAAACTAGCTACTAAGTTAGTATTCCTATCTAAGCGATCACCCTTTAATTGAGGTGTGAAGCTTCCCTCTTACCCTTGGCCATGTTGAGTACACTTTCTTGGTTTCCCAAAGTTCCTTGAACATTTAAATTTGACATTGATGGTTGCTCTACAAAACTGTTGTCTAATAATACCTCTTGAAGTTTTTTTCGCAAATAACAATAGTAGATCAATAACCAATACTTCCAACACTACAACAATTACAAAACAAATAAACAGTCAACCATATTTTGTTTTACATATCGAAAACAAGGGAAAACAACGTATAGAACACTTCTCAACTACCAAACTCTAACATTAATAATATAACCTCTATCATATGAGAGTAGTAACAAACCACTCAAAAAACACAGTAGCAGAATCCAGCTTTAAACGTAGCCTAGCTTTGATACCAAGGATGATATGGACTTGTCGATGAACACACAAGCCCAATATCGTACGTAACCAAAACGAGGTAGGTCTGAACTGTGAAATGGTCCGAAAGATAAGTAGCAGTCAAAGGATAAGTAAGGGTTCCTATGCAACAAAGATGGATATGATGCACCAATGCCTCATACGAGCTTAAGTCACACTTAATATGATGCATAAGTATGGCCAGAGGGCACTTGCCATTAGTCCATGCTCAATAAGCTAGATAAGAGTGGCTCAAGAGTGAGTAGAAAGGACACTTAGCTCGAAGATGTGAGAAAGTTTGGTGTATTCTCTATATATTGATGTTTACGGTTATTATAATTTGCAAGTATTTATAGTACCTAATTAAGGTAAGCCCTAGGTTATAAGAAATTACAGAAAAGGATTTGTACTAGTTAGGAAAAGGGGAATAATTTACAAGGGTAGCAATGTAATCGTGCCAAAAGAATGTCAGCTAATCTCCTTAACAATTCCTTAGATAGTATGGAGAACTAAGTAACTCAATAAGTCAAATTAAGGTAAGTAGTACTCCTTGGCACTTAACTCACCTCAAGCTGCTTAGCAAACCATTTGAGCTTGCCTTCAGGTTTAGGAGCGAATGATCAATCCTTAATCCCTATCACTTTGACTAATAACAATAGGCCACCACTAGTGATCACATAACCACAACCAACAATTTTCCTTATCATATGAACACACAACCAACTATAATATGACTCAAAGTATACGTAGTAGGTTGGAACCAGAATGGGTAGTCGAGGTTTAAGCAGGTATGAAGAACAGGAAGTAAAATTAAGGGGGTTAGGGGGTTTGACATTGAATGTGTATAGATGTCATAAACCAAGACAAAAACACAATCAAGAATTGAGCTTGAAATAAGGTTTAATACGACTCACAAACACTAAATGTCACTCAAGTTTCAAATGAGAGGTTAGATGCGATTCATTAACTCACTCAAATAAAGGGTTCACCACAATCTTAAGGACAAGATTGATAAGAATGCAAGAAGGATTAAAGAGTTAATCAACACTCAATAATCCAACAAATGTAGCTCTAAGAGCTCAAGAATAACCTTGAAAGAGGAAAGTTCTAAGTATATGTATGTTCTTCACTATATGATAATTTGTCTACTAATTACAAATATTGCTATTTGTAGTAAGTCCTAATACCCTAGTGAAAAAATAGTAAATAATGTATAAGGCCTTAAAACATAAAGAATAGGCCCATAATTAAAAATAAGGAAAATATTCACAAGAATACAAAATTGTACGTTAAAAGAAGAAGTCGGCATGCAGTCATTCAACCTCTCCTGGAAAGAATAAGATTCAAACTAGATGGGGTCAGCAGTTATATGTCCAGGTTTGAGAAGGATTCCTTGAAGTCTCATAGTGCTTGGCCGAGGTACTTGAAAGGTAGACCCACAATTGCTAAGTACTAGAATTAGTCGATACTAGTCTCTCTATGCAGTACCGAATGGATCTTTAACCTTAAGTCTTTAGCTACATAGTCTCTCGACTTCTCGACAAATAATAGACTTGATGCCAAATGGCTCCTTTTCTTCCTCTTAGTCTTCTGGTATTAACTCAGCCTCGGCAAAAGCTATTTAGCCTTAGCTTCAAACTATTCAGCCTCGAGTTAGAACAAGTCAGCTTTAGCTTTAGGTTGGTTAGCCTTAGCTTGGAGATAGTCACAGATTGATTCTTATCATTACCGTAAGGCCGAAAAGAAGTTATCCTTGACTCTAAACAATGAGCACAAGTCGAGATTCCGAACAAAATTCTCTTCCCTTTTCCCTTCACCATGGGTGCTGAGTTGCTCTAGACTTCCTCAAGACTTATGGGGGTCAAGCAATAGCACTTCCCATCTTTCCAAATCGCATAAGTGTTAAGGAAGCCATCATAGGTCAACTTTCGATAATACTCTAATGGTCGGCCAAGAAGTAAATTTGAAGCTAATCACCTCTAAATAAAGCTTTTGAGTTTTACAAATTAGATTTCTATATTTTATCCTTTATTTGGTTAAATAGGCAAGTGTACCTATCGCTTGGTAGTATAAATAAGTATAAGGTCATCTCTACTAAGAAAAGGATTCAAACACTATTACTAAGTATTCTTCCTATTAACTAGCTACCAAATGATTTAATGAAGTAATTTAGCTAATCTTTACAACTAGATTATACTAATTCTAAGATAACACCAAGAAAACACAATAGATAGAATTATGACACCAAAACAACAATTTACAAAGCAGGTTTACTTTATCGTATTAACATGGTTTATGAACTGTCCATCCTAATAATTACTTATCTACAGGAATTCTCTATTCATGAGTATTCTTCTCAAAATTACTCGATTCTAATCCCTATTATATTCCTTAGAAACTCTTCTCAAAGAATGGACAAGTTAAGATTGCATTAACAGCTTACTAATCCTTGAATTCCCTAAACATGCAGTAAACTTCCTAATAATATCTCTATTAACAGGAGTAGATTGTTCTGGTGATTAAGATCTACTTGATGGAATCATCCCTCGACATATTCCATTGAGATCTACTGTAAGATTGTGTCATACACTACATTATCCCAACTTATATGAAGTTGTAATCACTAAAATGACTTCATAAACCCTATTTTTATCACTTACACATGATAGAAATAAGATAAATATAGAGAAATAAGAATAAGGAATTAAAACACAACAAAAAAGAAGACAAAAGAATAAAACCCCTTTTTAATTCACTTGAAGTATTCCAGTACAACAGTATACAGACACTTGATTATTCACAATTCTCTTGAATTTAATGAAGAATGTTATACAATCTCACATCACAGTATCACGGCTTTAGGAACATGAATAAAAAACACTTAATGGTCTTAATTCTATAATCTCTTGTGTTTCTTGATGATATTCATTCTAACATTTTCCTCTCCTGATCTCCTCTTCTTCTTCTTTTCCCCAAAAGTCGCTATACATTTATACTCTTCCCTTCAACGAACTCAACTATAATACTTCAAGACATCGCCTGATGTTGTTTTCCAAGCACTAGTTTGTGTGAAAAAGTTGAAGAAGAACAATTGTGTCTACTTCTATCATGTCCGTGACTCAAGGAGTGATAATCTCGAAAAATAAGGTTTTACACTAATTACAACCATGATATTGGATGTAAACTCCTTGTCGCTTCATTATAACTCATCATGCCTGTGATTGAGGATGTGATCACCCTCCTGCTATGCAATCACGGTCGTAAATGATAGAGGGATCATCAATGTTTCCTCAATCACATCTATGATAAAAGGCATGATCAGTGTTGGTCAATGCAATCATTCTTCATCACGCTCATGATTGAATAATTCTTGTTTCTACTTCAAAGTTTTCTTCTCCTCATGGCTGTAATTGACTTAAAAGTTGTTATTCTTGTGTAAATTTTATCCCCTTGCTCATGATTTACTTGAAATCAATACATTATACAATTAAGTACCAAAACTTAAGAATTAAATCATATTTATGATCAATTCTATGCCTAAACATGCTTTGAAAGTGTAAAGTAATTTACACTTATCAACGGCATTCATGGGGACCATGTCGAATTCAATCTCGTCCTCATATTGTCTTGCTGTGAATGTTATTCGAGCTTTTTTATGCACATGGACCATACCTTTCTCATTAAACCACTTCAATCCATAAGATCGGGGATGTAGGTAGGTTAGCAATTTCATCTTCTCCACTAACGTAGCAAAAGCAATGTTGGTGCAACTACCTCCATCAACAACCAAGGAACAGGTCTTCCCATTCACCAAACATCGAATGTGAAATAAATTTTCCCTTTTCTTGGGATTTGCTTTTAGGTCGGCTCATCGACTTGTCATAGCTAAGAGTTCATCTAGATTTTCAGCATAAACATCTTCTTTTATCAACCCGTCTCTTGAACTCTTATCACTTTGACTCTATACTTGAGCTTCGGGTCCTTCGCCCTTTAAGATCATGACCTTTTTATTTGGACATTAAGAAGAAATATGCCCATAGCCTAAGCACTTAAAGCATTTAACCTCTCAGGATTTGGTGCCAAGTACTTTTTCTCTCTCTACCTTCTTTGTCTCAGCTTGATCGAGTCAGCTAGACTCACCTCTCTCCATCTTCTTCTCTAACCTTCTCTTAGAACACTTCTCAAGTTCAGGGTTAATTGGTAGAGGTCAATTAGTCGGTCTCTGATGCCTTCTCTACCTTTGTCTTTCTACTCTCAATGCTAGATTGATCAGCTCATCCAATGAGTTAAACAGCTACAATTCAACTATGTTGGCAATGTTGTTTTGGAGTCTACTTAGAAACCTAGCAATGGTGCAGTCCTATGGCTTAGCAATCTCACATCTCGTCATTAAGGTCTCAAACTCTTGTAAGTACTTATCAATAGTGTTTTGGCCTTATTTCAAGTGCTAGAAAGCATGGAGCATCTCCTACTTGAAGTAAGTCGACACAAAGTGTTGGTTCATTAGCCTCTTAATAAGCCTCTAAGTTCTGATTGGCTCTTCTCCTTCGACATCTCACTTAGCGACTAACTCATCCTACCAAAGGGTTGCATTTTCAACAAGGGATAATGAAGCTAACTTAACCTTTGCTCGGTCATTACACTCATAGTACTCAAACAACTTCTCGACTTGAGGATCCCAGTCAAGGAACTCTTCAAGTCGGCTACTTCTACTGAAGGTTGGCAGTTTAAGATTAATGTTATCAAGTCCTCAGCTTTGTACACAAGGTTCTTCCCTTGCATTCCTAGCTGGTCGGTTCGCCTCAGATTAGCCACTTCTGTTGGAGCTCTGCTCAACCATATTTCTTCCCATCCTCAACTCTATTCTTTGAGTTCCTTGATTTGCCTCAGAGTTAATACTCCTATCATTGCTTCTTCTCAGCTCGATAGCTCTTCTTGACTATTGCTCATCATTATCAAACTCATTAGAGCCACTTCTATTAGTAGGTGTTTATTCCCTTCCTTCACCTCAGCCAACATGTCTGGGGCCTCTAACTAAACTAATAAGCTCCTGAATAGAGTCAATGGGATTATGAATCTAATATTCCAAATTATCAACACATCGCCTCAAACTTCCGCTAAGACTATCACTACTGTTATTGACACTATCTTTAAACATTCTTGTCCATACAGTAATTTCCAGAGAAAATTGAACAAACATGATTTACATAAAACACAACTACAATAACCTAGAAATGACTACTAACCGACTTCTAGAGCTACCCATGACTGTTAAACACTTCCATAGCTATTAGAATCAACTATTGAAATTACTGTTACTTAACTCAACAACAACGCAATACTATGACTACTAAGAACTCGAACAGAACACTACACTATAAAACGATGACTAATCAAATGTCTAAACGACAAACAAACTTTGAAGAAGACTATATACATGTCTCCCTAAAGCTCTGATACTAAGATGATATAACTCAGAGTGTATGTAATGGGTTGGAACTAGAATGGGTAGTTGGGGTTCAAGTGGGTATGAAGAACATGAAGTAAAAAAGGCCGCGGAAGGGGGGACGGGGGAGGGGGGGGGGGGGGAAGAAGGGGGGAGAGGGGGAAGAGGAGGAGGTTTGACAGTGAATGTGTATGGATATCACTCACTAAAAAACAAACACAATCAAGAATTGAGCTCGAAATAGGGTTCGATATGATTTACGAACACTATTTATCTATCACATCTCGACATAGTACGGGATACACCATTGTACAGGAATACCTATTGAAAACTTAAATCAACCTGCTTATTCATCGAAAGACAACATTGTTTACATGATAAAGGGGTTACTACATCAGAGTTCAGCTGGATTCCTTGTTATAACTTATGTATACAACATAATATTTACATCAAAACATGAACTAGCTTTTTCCTTTATCATCTTCATAGTAATAGGATCCCTGACTTAGTACAAGCTCCATACAAAGTCGCTAACTTCGACTCACATTCTCAAGATATATATATAATATGCCCCCTTAACATTAGGCCATTCATGATACAGTTAGCTTGAGGATAAAATATTTTATTCCCTCAACTACTAAAGCTAAGTAAGAGTGGATAACATGCGACACAATATGGATAATATGATAGATAATATTCCATATAACAACTGAAACATTTCAATCATAACCTACAAGTTCAACTTTACACATGCATTTACCAAACTCGGCATTTATTGCTAGTAATGTAGAATGTTACGCACACGCACATGGCAAGCATCACTACTAATATCTTATGTCCTCCAAACTTCTTTTAATTAGTCAACATAGCTAGGCATCTGGATATAATGTCCAGGAAGCTGGGGCAATAAGAAGCTGCTTGAGAATAAGACCTTCACCAAATTGGACTACAAAGTATAGTCTACCATTATCAAAAAGGGCAACAAAGAGCTACCTAGGAGTAGGACTCCCAACTTTACAAAATTAGACTACACACTATAGTTCACCAAATCAAAGTGACAACACTGCTAAATTAAACCACATACTGTAGTCTACCAAATCTAACTATCAAAATAATCACAATATTCAGGCAATGCAATCTATATACTTGCAAAAACTGAATTCATAAAGCTATGCTTTTTCCATGATCATTTTGAAGTCTCATTTTGAAATTTCTGCCCTGTAAGTCTCTTTTTGTGCCATGCCATGTCATGATATGCAATAGGAACTCAAGAATATCAATTAGCACAATCAATCTTTAAGTTTTATTCAACCTGGTTATTTGATTCTAATTTTCAAACTCTCCGTAGAGGAATTCTAGTATCTTACTTAAGGTTTACTTAGGTGAACACTTAAAAGATTGAGTTAGCAATCACTCAACTTTCTTAGTTAGCACAATCATTCATAAACACAATTCATCACCCAACGTAGCAACATAACAATTTAACTAAGGTATAATTACTATCATTCATAATCAGCACATCAACATTCACCATAGTAGCATATCAGTTCACCCTAGTAGCATATCAGTTCACCCAAGATATACCCATATTCAATCAACATAGCATCAAATAGCACACAGTGTTATAAATAGCAATATATCTACTCAAAGCATGGGTTAAATCCACTTACCTAAACTCAACAACAATGCAATATCCTGTACTTCTTGATGTGATCCTTCCTTACTTATCACACCTGTGAAAATATAACACAGTCTTCAAATCAACTATGGGTTGAACCCGAATTGTTATAAGCTTTCATTTCCATGTTTTAAAACTTCGTTTAACCATATCTAACTCATTTCTCATCCAATTTCAGTAAAATTTATATCGCCACAATTGTTATTATGAGGACTATTAGTACATATTAAGAAACAAGATTGATCAATATTGTCAAAAACCTAAAAATACTCTTTTCTTATTATGACTCGACCATATGTTACCCTAATTCTACAATTAACTCAAGCAAGCTTTAGTACTGGATTAAAAACCTTAAAAATTATACTTTCCAAACTTGTCCAGCAACCTATAATATATTCCAAGGTGTTCATTTGACACGGATTTAATAAATATTCTAATAGTACTAGTTACAATATTACATATTAAGCTAATATATAGGTTTATACTAGGAAAATATATAATAAATAGTATATGAGCTCGATCTAATCTACAAAAAATCTAATAGACTCACGAAAATATGGAGTCTAACTATTGACCATGAATTATACCAAATTGGTTATTATCTATTTTTACGAAAATAGCAATTTTTGCTCAAAATAATAGAAAATTAGGGAAAATAAAAAAATTTATGTGTGAGATAAAACTTAAATATTCCAAATATCATTATAAACATCCAAAAGTCTAAACATATAAGGCTCATTCATTAATTTCATCAAAAACTAATTACTTCAACAATTTAGTTAAATTGATAGTTTTATTCAAAATAATTATAAAAAATAATAAACATGCTTAATTTTGAAAATTCTTATTACCACAATTAAATATATATATATATGAGGTATATTATACAAAAATTGAGCTTAAAACAACATCATCTAATATTTATACAAATTTATTCAATGTTTACTCAAACAAGGCATTTTCTTAAGGAACCCATATTTTCACTAATTATTTAATTAAAATAAAATTACTACATTAATCTACACCTAAAATAATTCTTTAAAATTAAATTTCATAATTAATGGATGACATTTGATATTTTTTGCAAATTAAACAAGTTACGGGCAGAAAATTGGTTCACCTAAACTGACTGCCTCTAGCTACCACTTGGCTGCCACATGTTATCGAAAAGCCTCCATTGGCCACCGTTTGTTGGACCTCCAATTTGCTCCAACTCAAGTTGTGGTTTGGTGCATGATCCACTCGAACCAATTCCGACCCTATTTTTTGTTCTATTTTTATTTGTTATTTTTTCTATTTTTTCCGATTTTCTAAAATTATGTTCTTGTTTTTGTAGGTTGCTAAAATATTTTAAATGATGTTTAGAGCCCTATTTATAGGTTTTGGGATTTTTTGCATATAAAAAGTAAAATTACACATGTCAATTTCACATTTTCCTATGCACCATGTGTCATTCTCTCCTTAACTAACTCATCATTTGCAATTAATCCTAGCTTGACACATCATTTGGTGGCTTACCCATTCAATTTTTTTATTAATTTTCCATTATTTTACCTAATTTTAATAACTTATTATTATTATATGTATACATTTAATACATATAATGCATATCACATGTAAATACATATATATTATGTATAATTCAACTTTATTTATTATTTTTGAAAGTTAATTAACTTATCTCTAATATCTCGCTATATTTAAATGGTCGAGTTTTACAATTATCAGCTTTATTAATAAATTGAAGTTTTTCTTAAATTAATATTTTTATATGGCTTATTTTGATAAATTAACTTTACTTAAATTACTCCATCTAACTTTTCTAACTTTACTATAAAGTTTGAAATAAAATAGATAACTTAGTCCGGTACCTAAATTTAGGGGCTCGAATCCTAAAGTTATTAAACTAGCTTGAAATATTGAAATATCACAATATCACTCGAGTTTCAAATAAGAGGTTAGATGTGACTTACTAACTCGCTCAAATGAAGAGTTCACCATAATCTTAAGGACAAGATTGATAATAACGCAATAAGGATTAAAGAGTTAATCAACACTCAATAAACAAGCAAATATAGCTCTAAGAGCTCAAGAATGACCTTAAAAGAGGAAACTTCCAAGTGTATGTATGTTCTTCACTATATGATAATCTGTATGGTAATTACAAATGTTGTTATTTATAGCAAGCCCTAAAACCCTAGTAGGAAGATTGTAAATAATGTACAAGGCCTTAAAACCTAAAGAAAGGGCCCATAATTAAAAATAAGGAAAATATTCACAAGAAAACAAAACTATATGTTTAATAAAAGAAGTCGACATGCAGTTATTTAGCCTATCCTAAAAGGAGCAGGATTCAAATTAGATGGGGTCAGCAATTAGATGTTTGGGTTTGAGAAGGGGTCCCTAAAGTCTTGTAATGTTAAGTCGAGATACTCGAAAGGTCGGCCCACAATTGCTGAGTACTAGAATTAGTTGATACTAGTCCCTCCATATAGTGTTGAATGGATCTCCAACCTTAAGTCTTTGGTTGCGTGGTCTCTCAACTTCTTAGCAGATGATAGACTTGATGCCGAGTGACTCCTTTTCTTCCTCTTAGTCTTCTGGTATTAGCTCAGCTTCGGCAAAAGCTGTTTGACCTTAGCTTTGAACTATTCAACCTTGAGTTAGAATAGGTCAACTTCGGCTTTAGGTTATTCAGCCTCAGCTTAGAGATAGTCACAAGCTGATTCCTATCAAGACTTGTAGAGTAACACTTTACAAAATACATATTCTCATAATTATAGATAGATAGATCGATTCTTATAGACAATCTTATATACATCAAAAGTTCCATAGTTTTCAAAAGAAACTTTACATCTCTACAAGAGATATACATTACATATATAAACATAACAACAAACCAGCAACGACCATAAGGCTGCCTAAGAAGACCTTATAATCCTCCCATAAAAGAAAAAAAAAAGTGACATGAGCTTTCTTCCGTTCATTAGACTTCATCACTTCGCTACCTAACCCACCGGAACTAACCTATGGATAATTGTATTGAGGCATCTTTTGGTGCTACTTTTTACCTACAAAAGAATCTATTGGGATGTGAGCTTAACTAACTCAGTAAAAAGAGACGGAGTCATAAAAGGACATTACAAACATAGTTGTTCAATCATCAATTAAATGAAAATGCAACAAACAAATGGTAGTATATCTCATAATGTTTAACTGGTTCATTGTGAAGTCAAAGTATTTCATCCACTCTAACTTGGATTTCAAGGAGTTTCAACATGACATGTCAGAATAAATCCAAGCTTGTTCGATGGAGACACTTCACCGCCATAGACAACATTTGAACCGTGATTCCTAACCTTACCACCATTCTTTCTCCTATCACTTAGTTCGACTAAGGGTGGGAAAATGACCATTTCTAATGTCATCATCAAACTGTCAGTATTTAGTCTAAGAACTTAATCATTACCCCTATTGGCTTATCGTGAATGTTAGGTTAGGTCTTTAATCAAATCAAGATTAATCCGGTTTATCAGGTAATCAGCCAACTTCATACATAAGACATGATATATTAAATAGAAAGTAACACTTGAAGTTCAACTCCCAATCACTACTCAATATCATAAGCACATACATAGTATACACACACACAAATCTAATTGCAACCATAAACAAGCATTCTTACTCCTCTAAGTATCCTAACATAATACTTCAATATGCCACAAAGCATAGATCCTAACTTGTGCTCACGGATACCCTATTCTTGACCGTTGCCTCCTTTATCTTCAATTTTCCTTGAAAATACATAATAGATTAATTTTCAAGCCATAATTCATTAATCATTAGTTTGTTTTATATGTTTTTAGTTGTTTAACTGTAAATTTCACTGAAAAATCTTGAATTTTTGACCAATTAATGAGTTTTACAAATTACCCTACTTGGTTAAATCCTATAAGCTATCATCTAAGTGGATTTATAGTGGTTTTCTTTAGTTAAAATCATTTGAGTTTGGTTTTGAGTGGATTCATTGTAATTTCCTTTGTTCAAAAATCCACTAAATTTCTCTTTGAGCTATTTAGGGGTTATTTATTATATTAATTTTATCCTTCGAGATAGCCTTTGAGCTTCTCTAAGTTAAACTCTCTATTAAAAAATCCTTTGAGATATTATGCGACCCTGTTTTCTATAGAAATTTTAGTAACATCATCCTCTGACTAATCCTTTGCTTCCCCTATTTTCACATTTACTTAAGAATTTTTACCTTTGACTTGGTTTCTAAGCATCAATTTAGTGCATTGTTCATTATCGAAAGCCTCTAAACCATCCTCTACATTTTAACAATATCTTAAACTTAGTTTATTGCTAACTTTTTTCAATTTACAATTATGAAATCAATTTTTAAACAACAAATACCACTTAAACAAACCTTCCTTAACTTCATTTCTTCCCAATTCCCATCACAATTCATCAATTATTTCAAAAACACCAGATTAGTTAAATACCAACTTTCATATTTAAGGCTAACTACCAACTTCTCATCACTTCTCGCTTCAACAACCAATCTAAATCAATGTACACACTCCAAAATGTGATTCAACCCTAGTAACTAATTGGAATTATACGAGAAAACAATATATTCTTTACTAAAATACCATTTTAAACATCATTTTAGGCTCAAAGATCAAATAAAAATATGAAAACTAATATCACGAAGAACTTTGACATAGAAATTTAGTATTAACTTAGGATAGTTTATAGAAAAAAAATTGAGATAAAATTACGTCATTTAACCAGTTTATTTCAACTTTAAAAATTGTCTAATTTCATCGATTTCTTAAGGATATATATTAGCTATGAAATTGATACATTAATATTTTTCCTAGATTCTATATACAAAAATATGTAGAAGTACATTTTTTTCATAATTTTCAAGGAACAATTTCCTAAAATTAGATACAAATGGGACCTTACCAGATATCCTAGCTCTAACCACTAGCGATGGCCACTCTCATGTTGGCAACTCTAGTTGCCAGCCACTCCTTGTAATTAGGTGGTCGGTTGGCTCCTAACTCCTCTCTACTCCAATGAACCTCTAAACTCCCAATCCGTGGAATGATTTTGATATTTTTCCTTGATTTTTTTCTTTGATCAACTTAACTTACTCTGATTTTTTTTAACTCATCACTTGACTATTCTATTTAGTAGAGACAATTTTCTAAATTT
This sequence comes from Lumnitzera racemosa, assembly GCA_024138005.1. NCBI lineage: Eukaryota > Viridiplantae > Streptophyta > Magnoliopsida > Myrtales > Combretaceae > Lumnitzera > Lumnitzera racemosa. Next base: position 36,773,931 of record JAMXBC010000012.1, on the reverse strand, counting down.
TTGGCATTGTTCTTGCATAGAAATGATTTTCTTCTCTCTCCTCCTTGGAATTTCCTTCAAATACTTAACATAATTTGCATGTTGACGAACTTCTATAACTCCAACAACTGTCATTTGCTTCCACATGCCTAATTTACTAAGTTATTAGTTGTTCAATGATTTTTTAATAATTTTTTAATGCTTTTCTCAAGTATTTTAGCCCAAAATGCATATATTAAGGTATTTTAACTAAATACAAGTATACATATATACTTAAAAATTACATACAATGTATACATATAAATTATATACTTTATTTTATGTCCCATATAATTTTATTACATATGTAACCTATCTTTAAAAATTTATGAACTAACGAAAATTATTTTATACAATTATGACGAATAATACGTAATATAGTTAAATTATACTATTTTAGGTATATTATTATTATTTTATTATATTTTTAATATCCAGATCAATGATGTCTCCTTGTCTAATATCTCAAGCCTATACATAAAATTTTAGGTTAATCAAGTTAATTTCGTCAATATTATAAATGAACCTGTTTGATTCCTAATTATCGGGTACGAGGCTTACACCTAATCCCCTATACCATATCGATTCCATCACCCTTCTTGACCTCTTTCTATCTTACCAAGTGCATGGGATAACTTGGGAAGGCTAATCACCTAAATGGCCTTAGGTAAAACAACTCGACCAAAACAAATCAAAATGACCTCCCTTATCTCAGAATAACTGCCTTTAAGTCGTATCGAGCTTGGATTTTTCCCTATTTTTATTATTTTCCATAATCCGACTAATATTAAACCCAACTTATTTAATATTAACACTTAATTAAGAATTAAGGCAAATCTAGGTTTTTAAATATGTTTTTCTTAAAAAAATTAGAGTCACCACCTAACCTGAATCGAGAAAAAAAATGGGTTAGGTTAAAACCAATTTGATAGATTGATTTTAACCTAAATACAGGATTACATGAAAACCGATTTAAAAATGGTTTTTAAAACTAAATATTTGAGTCTAGGGGCTATTCTATTAAACCCCAATAAGGAACTACTTTAACTTTTCGAATTTCATTTTATCTTCCAATATACCCTTATAATTCAAAACTACAATTTCTAAAACAACAAATCATGTCCATTTATAAAAAGGATAAATAGATAAATAAAAGAATTAATTGTTTACAAAGGGAGGGAAAAATAAATTTTTTCCATAATTTAAGTCGCCTTGTAATTATGTATGAGTGCTTACATACCTGTTATTCCAAATCAAACTTTTACAGTTCATTCCAAAAAACACTAAAGAGTTTGTGAATTTTAATTTTGAAGACTTTTCGGAGCTATTTTTTAATTCATTTTTTTTTTATTGAGAAAACATACAAAAAAAGGCTCCTAAAGGATGTTTGTTTTGGATAAAATCCAAAAGAGGCCCTAAACTTGCAAAAAAATTATTATATGTATATTATTTGGAAAATTATTTTTTTTAGGTGATAAACATTTTATTTTATTTTATTCCCATTTTTTATGTTATTATTATTATTATTATTATTATTATTAAAGCATGCAAATAAATAAACTAAAATAAGAAAGAAAAGTACCTAAGCTTTCTCTTTTTTTTCTTTTGTTTTTTTTTTCTTTTTGTTACAATTTACACATGAAATAAAATTATCGAAGATGAATTTTCGGTTTCTTTTATTTAATTTGATTTCTCATTTTCTGATTAACACTATATTAATTCTCAACTAAAGAAATTGGAAAATTCTAATCTTTTATTTAGAAAAAAATTTTGAAGTCACCACCCAACCAACATTAAGAAAAAGAAAAGAAACTGTAATCAATTAGGTGGATTGACTACTGTAAAGCCCTAAATTTTTCTATCTAGCTTCTGAAGTAGACTTAAGTGTGTTAGATAATCTAGGAGTTGACAAGGCTAATGAAAATGAAAACCGTAAAATAACTACTCATTCGCGTATAAAATTTTTCTACCTTAAATGTATGTAAATACTAAAGGTTTTATTTGAAAGTGATAAAAACTTTAAAACTATAACTTTAAGGATAGAAAAGCACTAAATCGCCATAATTTACCCTCAAACCCTAATTAATAATATAACCTTAATATTATACCAGATTATTAGTAAAAGATTAAAGATAACTTTCAATCATTCATAAATACATATAATACTAAAGTAATCCTTTAGAAACTAAGTATTGTATCATAGATCATATTCATCTTCTAAGTATATAATTAGGTTAGTATTACATAGAGTTAGGGGTTTAGTTAATACTTAGGTTACATGTAGTGAACATTAATACCCTAAATGACACTTTTCATCTTAATTATACTAAATAACTTACCAAATGGTGTATATAGGATATAAATACCTAATGGAAGATCTCATTACCTATTTTTATTAATCAATTCACTAAACTTCTTATTTTCTTTCATTTTCTTAATCTTTCTCCTAATTTTCCTTAATTACTACATTATGTATACTAAAGGGCATGTATTTTTGGAAAGTTGACCAAGTCAATATGTGAAAAAGTCAACAAAATATCACTTTTGTTCTATACTTATCTCTTCCTTCTAATGATTTCTTTTCTTTTCTTTTAGCTTTTTCTTCCCTTTTATTTTCCTTTTGTGTCATCCACTCTTGTTCCCTTTTAGACCTCACTTTCTTCTTCTTTTCAAACACAAAACAAACTAAAACCAATTCCTTTTCCCCACCTCCATGACCGTAACCTCCTTTTCCCTTTCACTTTTCCTAATTTTCAAACTTTGCATCCATATTTCAAGAAGAAAACAAAGGTATGTTATTATGTATTACTCCATATTATTTAATAGTTAGATGAATAGGTAGGTTAGTTTAAGAAGTTTATGTGTTGTGTATATATATGTTGTTTAAGGATTAAAGATTCAATTTTTATGTTTAAAATTATAGGATAGCCTTAGTAAATGGAAGAAGAGTATGTGTACATGTATCTAAGTATATGTATGTAAGAGTATAATAGATAAACACATGTATGAAGACCTTTGTATATAAGAATCCATTATGTACAAACCCAAAATAAGGCATATACCAACTATACATACATATACTATGCTAAATACACCCTTAAAATACAAAAAGATGAAATTTGAGAAGCTTTCTTAAGAGAAATTTTAGGCATACGAAAATACGTATAAAAATATATATGTCATCGTATGTGTATATAGGTATATGTACAAGTATAAATATGGTATATATATAAGTATAGGTATGAGTATACTAGTATACATACAAGTATAGTAAAGCTATAAGTATATACTTGACATATATAAAGTGTATATGAGACACTTAAGCATGACTTAAGCATGACTTAAGCATGAAGTAAGAGCTTATGTAATCAAATAATGATGTAAGCAATGATGCAATTAAAAAATGACATAAGCAAATAATGACATAACAAGCGATGACACAAGCGATTGATGACATAAGCGATGATATAAGTATAAGCTTATAAAATAATAACTTATAAGATTATATAAAAGTATAACATAAGTATGTACATGTACTTAAGGTCCAAAAATCTTTTAAAACCTAATACACTTTCTAAATTGAATTAAACCTAATTAAGTATATGAGTTAGTAATACTAATATAAAATTTCCTAAGTGTAAGAATCTAATAGCTAATTAAATCATTAAGTCCTAAAATAGGATATAAATATAAGTAATAAGAATAATTAAGCTTCCATAGTTAAAATTTGAATAAATTTAGCCCATATCGTAAAATACGGGTTTTAACATCTTAAACGGACATCACCATGTGAATGTACATTCGAAAATGATAAAAAACGACTATAAATTCATAAATATAAAAAATAGAATTAAAAAGTTACATACAATTAGTAATAAAGTCTAACAGAATAAAAAGTAATAGCAATCTAAGTAGAATTAGGTAAATAGATATCTAGAATTACTAGTTAATTCAATTACTTACTAGTGTTATTATATCGTAATGATCGGGTGATCTCGAGATGGGTAAGGATCTCTCGATTGATTACTACCACTAGAGCAAGTTGTCATGGCTAAATGAGTATTTACCCTATGATTCTATGCTTGTATGTGATTGTAGATAGTGAACTTAAATGACATTGTTAATTGATTGTTGTGTAAGGTCAGAAAATGCTTATATATGTTATTATGTGCTAAGTTGTGAATTTACCTTAAGTACGAATAATACTTTATTTGTTGTATGGTAGTATAGAAAATGATTGTGTGTACTATTGGATAGTCACATCATAATTAGACTTAATTATACTAGGCTCATAAGAAGAAATAGTACATACATCAACATGTATTGTATAGATATAATTCTGGTCATCATATCACATGGAGGTAAAGAGAGGCTATTCAGGGGTTATTATTATAATTTATTAGTTCTGTACGATTCACTCATACAAAATGACTTTACCTTGGCCCATGGGAATATCAGGCATTGAAGGTGCCAACTGCCTAACTATAAGTCAAGTCTGAAGGCCACGGTTTAGGAGTGAGTGTAGATTGTGGGAGCCTACTTACGATTATATTAGAACTTGGTTTTTATAAAAATAAAAGACTTGTTTGATTTAAGTACGAAACGTAGAGTTTCATAGTAAACTAAGTTCTAGTATAATACCCGGATCTGATTGATACCGTGTATACTCCAACCTTAACTTTGAAGGGCGTTAAATTTGAGTTACGTATATGGATTAGTTAACTATACGTATTGTTTGGCATTCTATTTGACCATTTATTCATATGCGTGAATATAATGTATTTATAACTTACCTGTGGTATAACTAAGGGTTTTGCTCACTAAGCTTAGACTTACACCCCCTTAAACTTTTGTTGCAGGATAGCTTGTTTGTTAAAACTAGCTAGAGGATGCCACAAGTTAGCTTGGAGACTTAAGCAAGAGTAAGTCATCCAGTGTATTGAGAGAGAATAGATTATGTTGACTTTTACTTATGTACTTTTGTTTTATCGATAATATAGGCTTAGATATACTAAATTACTGTCTATTGTAAACTTTGTAGTTTAAATTTTATATACATATGTTTGTGTGATGATATCATATGAATCCGTATGTTTTGAGGAAGCTAGTGGTTATAAAGCGTTATAAATGTGTGAAGAGTTCATAATTGAAAGGGTAACCAATCATGGGCTCTTCGTACCTTATACGGTATCTGCCACAACTAGACCGTCGTTAGTTCGTGACAACTATGATTTAGCTACCGGTCTGTGATTTCAATTTAAATGAAAAACCAAAGGGTTTCGAATTCCAAGACTAATATATTAAACCTTAACAGGTACTACTATCTATTTATCGAAATTAAGATTATTCTTTTATATTATCATTTTTTTAAATATCTTTAAGAAAAGGAAACAAAAAAAAAAAAACCTAAGTTTCTACAAATTTTATTGTCACCCCGAAAGTACCTACGTACCTACGTACCTACTAGCTAGGATCAAACGATCGTAGTTGTTTCAAAAAAAATTTAATATGTTGATTGATTTTAATTTTGAAAACCGATCGAATTTACTTTCTTAATCGATTTAATTCACTCAAAAAAAATCTATCGAGTACTAACTCTCAAGCTTTTTTATTTTTATAAAAACTCTCTAAAAGTCCTATTTTTAAAAAAGGGTTTTTTAGTAATTTTTATTTCTAAAAAATAATTTTCTGAGTGAGGATTTCTAAAAGACCTAACACTAAAAAAAAACTCCTAAACTAATATATACATATATATATATATATCTATATTATTACTAGTAAACAACTAAAACATAATATATTCAATGTATATATGTAAAGAAACAAATACCAAAAGAATGTACTAAATTAATATACATAACTACTTATAATTGACCAAGGATCTAATAATATAACAATATAATATAATAAGAATGAAATAATAATAATAAATAATTAGAAAAAAATTTTAAAAAGGCCGAACCAAAACTTGTTTTCCCCTGTGCAGTGTAAGACAATGGCTCTAATTGTGCTTCAGACTTCGTTGCTGCGGTTAGAGATTATCATCGGTGCTACGTGTAGCAGACATTGGGAATTGGTTAATCATGGACTGTGGCTGCGCACGCAAGGATGAATTGTGGCTGTTGAGTGCCGATCGTATGTTTGGATCGATGATATTGTAGATGGGAGTGTCACTGGGTTCGATCAGTGATAAGAGGCCAAGATTGCTGTTTGTAGGGTCTTGTGCATAAGAAAGTGATCTGGGTCTGTTTCTAGTTAGAGGCAGTGGTTAAGTCTATGTGTCGTTGTGTTATGGAATGCAACCGTGTGAAGATAGGATAGTGATGTAGAGTATTGTATGCTACTGTTGCATGGATATTACGCTTAGAATGCCAGTGAACGCGCGCGGTTGGATCATCAGCGACTGCTGCAGTGATGGTGTGGAGGATTAGTGATGTATACTACGCGTAGTCACGATCAAAGTGTACAACAGCGAGGGAAGTCAGGATAGGGGCTGCTGCTGCGTATGTGAAGTTATGATCTGATGTTTTATGTTCTGTGTTGTCGAACGTACAGGGCGTGCAACTTTGTGGAGTATAGTGAATTATCTGGATGGTGATTGCAGCTGATAAAGAGAATTCAGTTGACGGTGGGGCTGCTGATATTCTGTTGTTTGATGTTTACTGACCACGGGAGCGGTGAATTGATGTTGAGCGAGAGTGGCATTGAAAGAGGATGAAGAGCGGCTGGCTTTTGCGGTGTTGGCGAGTGCTATAGCAGTAGAGATATTAGCTTGGGTCCGTATGATTACAAGAAAGGGCTGATGTTCTTGTGTTGGCACAGTGGAGTTGAAACTAAAGATGGGAAAGTGGCCTGTTGAATGAGCAATGTTACTGTTCATAAGATCTTTAGTAGAGCACAACGGTGTCGTTGGCGTTGGGGGAGTGTCTTTAGAAGCTTGATTGCGACAAGGATGAAGAAGACTTTTGTTTTTTATGAAAGGGAACTCCATGACAGTTTTTAATCGAAGCCAACCCCTCCCACTCGTTCATGTTCGATTCCCGTTTATAAAATTCATGATAAAGCACATTTATGCTTAGTGAAATTCGAACTCATAACCTCAAACTATCCTAATACTTCAATACTTATCTATTAGGTCGTTGGTCTATGGCTTGATATATAATACAATTAAATTATACTTAAACCATGTAACTCTTTAAAATAATTATTTGAACCAAACCAAAACTAAACTGATTAATCCTAAAATAATTTATTTTCTAAAAATCTAAGAATCTCTATAATTTTTTTTTTCATTTTTTTATATTTTCATCATTTTTCAATTTTTATTATTATTCTTTTTATTTTTATATATTTTTTTTTTGAATTAGGACCCTATTTAAAAGAAAAACTATGACTATATCTATAACTATAACTACTAGGGAGCAAAAATCAAGTATTTATAAAATAAATAAATAAAATGAAAGGAACAAATGGATAAAGCCAAACCAGTTAGATTAGGTGCGCAAGTCTTAGAGTAAGATCTAGATGCGGATCTAAGGTCAAGCTTTAGCTACGGATCCGAGTCAAGACATTAAAATCGGGTTGTAGGCAAGAAGGCAGCATAACGATTGTGTAAAAGTGTAACCTTAAATTTAATAGAAACCATAAATATCAAATCATAAAAAAATTTTAAAACTCTATAAAATTATCTTAATGCTTGAAAAGCCATAAATCAATAAAATTATCAATAATTTTGTAAAATCATTTAAAACTGATAACGAGCAAGTCAATGATTATTTCAAGTAATAATAAATAACAAAACTAATCTAGTTAAAGGAATAAATTAATAATTTACAAAAATTATTTTACTTATGTATATAAGTAGCCCCACAATATATATACACATATATAAATATATATTATTAAGCAATTTCCTTCTCTTTTCTTAATTTATTGTATATATACATATACATATATATATATATATGTTGCATAATAAAGCAATGATCCTAAATAATTAAGCTAATTGAACTTTAAGCTTTTAAGTGTAAGTCAATTACTCTCGAATTGGTGAAAAACCCTAAAATATACATAAAGTCACTCTAACCCTAAAACCTAGGATGATCAAGGACTTACGACCCTAAATAAATAATTAAAAATATAATTTGAATAAATTTTATTCAACTCTAGAAAATTCTAAAATTTCTTAAAAAGCAAATCACAACCTACAAATTAATTTGAGAATCAAGCCCTAAAAGAATTTCATATAAGACAATTCCTTTATTTTCACTTATAAGCCATGTTACATATGGATAAGTTGTAAACCCTACATTTTAACGGACTTGTGATTCAACTATGAATACTTCCCAAATATTCCCAAGGATAAACTAGGCTAAGAATTCAAGTTTGCATTTAAAAACGAATTTAATTTTCCAATTCAAAAGTTTATTATTGATAAAACTCGACTACGAGAACCATGGACTCTAAGTCACTCAAAACCTTAAACCTTAAAACAATTAAAGACTTATAACCCTAAGCAACTAATTGATAATTTAATTTGAATAATTTTATTCAAACTCTAGAAATTTTCATAATTTTATAAGAATTAAATCATAACATGCAAATCAATTTAAGAAATAAACTCCAAAAGAATTTCATATAAGACAATCTTCTTATCTTCATGCATTAGACTTATGCACGTGAATAAGTAAACCAACCAATCACCCTAAATAACTTATCAGTTGAAAGTTGAAATCATTTATCAATTAATAACTTATCGAAAACTAGTAATAAGATACTTTCCTTCACGTATACTACATAGAGACAAGTTATCACATTATTTTATATGTTCAACTTTTAATTAAGTGACAAGACAACTCAATGCCCCAAGAGGACACCCTATGGCCGGTTGGGAAGAGAGCCTAAGGGAGGCCATGCCTTGTTAACTTTCAATCACTCAATTGTCTTACACATCTACTATTCACTCCTTAATGCTTACATCATCTAGTCTTGTTAAAAAGTTAGCATTTGTGCATACTAAAAGATAACTAATTAAAGCTTCTTAAACACACTTCTCATCCCATTCAAAAATTTGCCACTCTCTCCCTCTTTCACTCTCATTTTCACTTCCTTTTCTCTCATTTTAAACACAAATCAAAAGAAGAAATCCAACCCTACAAAATCCCAACATTGCCGCCACTATTTTTGCTTCCATACTCATGGCACCAAGCTTTATTTTGTGCCCTCTATTTGTCAACTTCAAAAACCATTTTTAGGAACTTTAAAATATTCTCAAAACCCCACTTTAAAGATCAAGACTTTAGTTTCAAAAAAACTTATAAGAAGAGGAAGGAAGACAACAAGTTAAGAGGATACTTAGTTACACCACCACCTTGTTTTCGCTTTGAGGACGAGTAAGTTGTTTCTTTGTATTAGTGGTTTAGTATTACATGTTAGGAGACCGTGTTTTCATGAAGATATTAGCATGATCATAAGATGATAAAATAGCTAGACCACCTTAAAAAGTAAGCTTGTAAACCCCTTTACATGAAAGTTGAGATATGAGCATGCTAAGTTGATATTATGTAAAGATATATGTTTAACACTTAGAATGAAAGATTTTAAGTTTAAAAAATCATGAAATGTGTACATGAACGAGGAGACATCATGCTATACATGGAGTGTATGTGAGTCATTTAGATGTTATTTCCATTTCTATTAAGTCAAAGATGCTCAAACCTAGCCTTAGGTAAAGGAAAATTCATTACATGAAACTTTTATGAAAAAATCAACCTTGTGAGATATGAAATATGATATGTAAGTTGTGATAAGTATGAGATCTACTATTTTCATATAAAGTATGAGCTAAGTAATCATCCCATGGAAGATAATTTAATAAGATTTGACTATAAGTAACCTAAGTTCATGATCTAACCCTTAAACTTAAGGAAATGATGAACCAAGTTGAAAAACTAAGTGAGAACCCCTTAGATTCATCACAACCAGATATGGAACATAAGTAAAAGCCACTTAAAAATACGATAAAACCAAGTGAACAAAGTGAAAAGGTCAACCAAAGCAAGTATAACAAGTATATAAAGCCTAAAACTCAAAACAAGTCCATAACTTTAAGTTGGGCCTTCATTAAAATTCTGACTAGCACTTGAAAATATTAAGAAAGGTTATTTTGAAGCCCATAAGAAGTCCACTCAAGACTCCCTAAGCCCAACAAAGTGGTTATATCGAGTGGGATAAAAAACAAGCCCATTTGACAACTTAAGCCCACTCAAGATCCCAAGAAGTGGTTGATAGCCTTAGGAGTATTGCAAATCTGACCTTAAGGAATATTTTGAGTTTAAAAGGAAATCTTAAGATCAAGCCCAAAAGATTTCCCAAGTTACTAAACCATTAACCAAACAAAGCCTAAAAGCACTCCAAATCATGAGGACCGCTACTATTCTAACCCATGGACAGGTATAGCTTATTTCGAAAATATAACCTCACCAAGTTAAAGTACACTCGAAAATGATGAAGATTGACTATAAAATCGTAAAAATCGAATTTAAAACGAAAAAGTTATACGCGATTGAACTTTTAAGTAAAACAAGAAAAAGATATGAAAACTAGTCAAGAGTATAACTTAAGGGATTTTAGCTTAGTTTCCCAAGTTTATTTTAATCCCTTATAGTATTATGATTTCGATGATTAGAGGACACTACGTACAAAGACAACTTACTCCTAAACTACTTTGACTAACCGCATGATGGAGTGAGTAAATTCCCGATAACTCTTTACTTGATTTTGCTTGTAAAATAGATATACCTAAACTTATATATATATATATATATATATATATTTGGATGCTTGTGGGATATGGGAAATACATGTGTATAAATATGTGAACTAAATGCTATAGCTTGTTAATTATATAATAATGGGAATTGTTATGATAATTTATACCTGCAATTGTATGAAATGAAATTGTCTAATCACCTTAAAAAATCGGATTAACAATCTATATGATTAAGAAATAAGATGAATCATCCATTCTTCATAATTGCATTCAGATGACATCGATTGTCGCTTCACGTAGAAGATGGGAAGGGACTCACAGGAGAATGAGCCTCTTACAGGATTGGGTACTAGCTATATCATTATTTTCATTGAGTCTCTGTCTTAAGCTGATGGTCTTACTAGGCACCAGGAGATGCCAACCGTCGGCAAAGAGCTGAGTCATATGGCTTCTGCTTAGGGCATGTGTTTATAGATTATGGAGGTTACCATACCACTATATTTAGGATTTTAAAAATATGATCTGTTATTCAGTAAAGAAAGTATATACATACATATATCTATATATATATATATATATATATATAGTTTTGTTTTGGTTTAAGCATAATAGTGCAAATAAAATAAAACCCAAGGTTTAGAACCCAGATTTTAGTTTAGGTCAATTAATTATCTCCAAACCTTGACTATAAGGGGCATAATTCTAAGTCATATACAGTTCCTAGGCCATTGCATGCACTGATTGTTCATGCATTCATATGATTATGCATCTAATAAATTTTGCCATGCAGTATTGATGAGGGTATTTATCTCACTAAGCGTAAGTTTATACCCCAACAATTCTTTTCCTTGTAGGTTGATTGATAGTTGGGATAGGGATAGGGATAGGAACCGAGTGCAGAGTACTACCATTGAATAAGTATGATAAAAAGCTTATGTAGTTAATTTGGAATGCTCTAGAAGTTTAGTATCTTTAGTAAGTTTAGAATTTTCTGCAATTGTCTATCTTATTTCATTATTTTGGTAAGAGATACCGATTCTCTGCAGTTTTGAGGAATTATGGAAAAATGGATATTTATAATTATTTATATTATATAATGAGTCAATGAACTAAAATTGAAGACCCTAGCGAATAACTCTTTAGAGTTTTGTAATCTCTGACTTGCAAGGCGATTTTCTTATCATGAGTACACACGTGATATGGAAATTCTAAGCAATACTACTAGGCCCCTCTTAGGGTCACTATAGTGGAGGCCAACACATAAGGTGGTTAACAACACATAAGGTAGTTGTTGAGTGTAAATAGGTGGTTGGGATGGGGTTGTCGAGTGTGGGAACGATTATGGTGTAGTTGTTTTGAAGTAAGTGTGGCTGGAAGTATCATTTTCAAAGAGTGGTATCACAACCTTGGTAGTGGCATTAGGTTTTATTGGTTAAAGCTCTAGTGGCCAAAGCAATGAATAAGAGGGGTTGGATTTGAAAGCTCTTACCGTAAGGAACTTGGTGATAGCACTAAATTAGCTCGAAGTGATTTGAGCTTAGATCAATTCTACAGAGAGAATTGGGTCACAACTAGTAAGAGAATGGCTTGTATGTAAGTGTTCTTGAGGGATTCAGATGAGAATTTGCGTCCAATCCTACTCGTTCAAGCTCCTATTTATACTATTAGAGCTTAAACTAAGCATGGAAAGTAAGCAAAAGTCTTGAATCCAAGGTTAAGTGCACACGAATTTAACCACCTTCAATGTGCAGTTTGAAAAGGCAAAGCTCATAATTGATGTTCAAAATTGTATTACTATAGCTTAATCTTACCAAAAAGAGTCCTTGAAAAACAATCCTAAGCTTTTGTTTATGTAAGCTCAACAAGGTTCTTAAGTTATGGAGTTGTTTTTTTTTTTTCTTTTTACTTTTGGACTCAAATTTAACTACTTAAGTGGATGAATTTAGATACAAAAAAGGATAGATTCAATAGTATTCCGTGTCTTGATTTCTTCCTCATCAATGATTTGGCTTGATTTTGATCCAACATGTTGAAAAAAAAGATTGAAAATAGAGCTTCCAAATGTGATAAATTGTAGCTCTACAGCTGTTCCTTTACAACTCAATTGGTTAGGAGACGCTAGCATAGCGCCATGTCAACCACGTAAACCATTCTCTGTATGACACATGTTCAAGACAACACGTTGTCCAATAAGGACCTAAAACGTGTCCTCTATTGTTTAGAAACAAACTAAAAGGCACATTCTGCCTAATGAGGGTTAAACTCAAGACCTTAGACTCCATTGCAATACCAAGACCAAATGTAATACCAGTTGGGTTGTTGGCTCATACCCTGATATGTCTTGCAACTAAAATATACTTAACCTATAAAACAACTTGAAAATCCTATAAAATAAAAACTATCCAAATAAAATAATCTATCTAATGACTTCGTGTAATCTTAAATTCCTATTTTTCTTCAAAATTATTTTTCTAAAAATCTATTTTACTTAAAATGTTCTATTTTCCTAAAAAAAAAAGATATATCTTTCAATATTTTTTTTTTCATTTTCTATATATTTTTTTTGTATTTTCTAAATTTTCTTTATTTTTTTTTTTTTGTATTTTTGCTGAATTAGGACCCTTTTTCCTTATTCTAAAAATTCTAAAACTATAGGGAGGCAAAAATGAGGTGTCTACAACTACCCCTCTTTATGATGAAGTTTAAGTATTATCACAAAAACAAAAGAAACACCATTTTTTCCCTAAGAAGTGCTACAACTATCTAATTATCTTAGGCTTGATCTATTGGGGATTTAGTGAAAGGGGGAAGGAAAAGGAGAGAGAAAGAGGTTTAAGAGCTGATTGAGATATTAAAGTGATTTTTAGAACTGTTTAGTACCCTTAGAGTTGGTTAGAAAAGTCGGTTTGAAACTTGATTGTACCCTTTTGAGCTAACTAACCTAGGCAGGAGTGTTTTTAGGGGACTAGTAGCCCTAAATTGAAATCAAGTTAGAAAACCTAGTTATGCTCCTTTGAGCTAACTAACCTAAGTGAAAGTGTCTCTAGGGGACTAACAACCTTGAATTGGAATTGATTTAGAAAACTTAGTTTTGCTCCTCTATGCTAACTAACCTAAGCAAAAGTGTCTCTAGGGGATTAGCAACCCTAAATTGGAATCAATTTGAAAGCCTGGTTGTGCTCCTCTAAGCTGACTAACCCAAACGAGAGGATCTCTAAGGGATTACCAACCCTAAATTGAAATCAATTTGAGAAAACTTGGTCATACTCCTTTGAGCTCACTAACCCATACAGGAGTATCTTTAGGAGACTAGCAACTCTAAATGAGAATTAATTTGAGAAAACCTAGCTGTACTCCTCTAAGCTCACTAACCTAAGCAGGAGCATCTTTAGGGGACTAATAACTCTAAATCGAAATCAATTTAGAAAACCCAATTGTGCTCTTTTGAGCTTATTAACTTAAGCAGGAGCATCCTTAAGGGACTAGCAACCTTAAATTAGAATTAATTTAGAAAACTTAGTGATGCTCCTTTAAACTTACTAACCTAGGTAGGAGCATCTCTAAGAGACTAGCAACCCTAAATGAGAATCAATTTAGAAAACTTAGTCGTGTTCCTTTAAACTTACCAACTTAAGCGGGAGCATCTCTAAGAGACTAACAACCCTAAATGAGAATTGATTTGAGAAAACCTGGTTATACTCGTTTAAGCTCGCTAACCTAGGTGGGAGCCTCTATAAGGGACTAGCAACCCTAAGGAAAATGATGGAAGGAAGCGCTCTATGGGCTTGATAAAATGCTGAAGATAGATTGGTGATGGAAAGCAACCTACAAGCTCACTAAGACCTTAAGAGAAATTACTAAAACACTAAAGAGAGATTGTTGATTGGAGGTGCCCTACGGGCTCACTAAAACACTGAAAAGAGATTGGTGATGGGAAGTGCCTTATGGGCTTACTAAGACCTTAAGAGAAATTGCTAAACAAGGAAGTGCCCTATGGGCTCGTTAAAACCCTAAAGAAAGATTGTTAAAACACTAAAGAGAGATTGTTGATGGGAAGAGTCTTATAGGCTCGCTAAGACCCTAAGAGAAATTGATGAAGGGAAGCACCCTATGGGCTCACTAAAACTTTAAAGAGAGATTGATGAAGGGAAGCATCCTATGAGCTTGCTAAGACCTTAAGGGAAATTGATAAAGGGAAGTACCCTATAGGTTTACTAAAACCTTAAAGAGAGATTAATGAAGGGAAGCGCCTTATGGACTCACTAAGACTTTAAGAGAAACTGATGAAGGGAAGCACCCTATGGACTTACTAAGACCTTTAGAGAAACTAACGAAGGAAAGCGCCCTATGCACTCCTCCTAGGATTACTCCAACCCAAGTATGCCTTACTTCGAAGTTTTGACATACTCTGAGCTGCTACACTAAAAAGTACCTTAATGATTTGGAATTCCATCACTTGGCATATAAGAGGTAATCACTAAAACCTTAAGAGAAATGAATGAAGGGAAACGCCCTATGGGCTTGCTAAAATCCTAAAGAGAGATTACTAAAACACGAAGGAGAGATTGTTGATAGGAAGTGCCCTAGGAGCTTGCTATGACTCTAAGAGAAATTGATGAAGGGAAGCACCCTATAGGCTCGCTAAAACCCTAAAGAGAGATTGATGAAGGGAAGTGCCCTATAAGCTTGCTAAGACCTTATGAGAAACTGATAAAGGGATGTGCTCTATGAGCTCCTTAAGACCTTAAGAGAAATTGATGAGCAAAAGCACCTTAAGAGCCCGCTAAAACCCTAAGAGAAATTGATGAAGGGAAGTACCCTATGAGCTTACTAAAAACCTAAAGAGAGATTACTAAAGGGAAGTGCCTTACGGGCTCACTAAGACCCTAAAGAGAGATTGATGAATCAGGATAGTGCTCTAGGAGCTGACTAGAACCCTAAAAGAGAATATGAGTCTGGACAATGCTTTAAGAGTTAGTTAAAACCCTAAAGACTGGTTGAAAAATGGGATAATGCTCTATGAGCTAACTAGAACCCTATGAGTTAGGACAACACTCTATAAGCTAGCTAAGACCCTAAAGAAGAGTTAATGAAGGATTGAACAAGCAAAGTAAGGAAAAGTAACCAGTTTAAAAAACTTCTTGACTTGAAAAATATTTACAAACAAAGAATTTAGTGAAAACCATTTATGACAAAAAAAAAGGCATTAGGGATCTAAAAAAGAGTTAATAGACATCAAAAATTATACCAGAGGAATGACATAGACTATTGTGGTCAACTTAAAAGGTATGACCCCTTTAGAAGGAAATAGGTGACATGAATTAAAAGTTTGGCTACTCAAGCCAACATAGATTCAAAAAACTTGTAACAAGCCTTTACTTTCTCTCTCTCCTTTTTCTTTCTTTCTTTTTTTTTTTTTTTGAAAGTTTGTTAATAGGTATAAACTCTTATTTAAGAAGCAAGTATTATAACTATCCCCTTCTTTGATACCTACGTAGGGTATCTCATGTTCTTCTTAGTCTTTGAAAATGTCTCCCAACCCTGATAATGGGCTTCCTCATAGGGCCTTGTGATTTTAAATATTTCTTTCTTAAGGAAAAGGTAGCTCATGATTAGTTTAGCTAAAGAAGACTTCTTTGCGCACTCTTAATCCAAATAATACTCTTGACTCTTTTTCTAAAAATTGTAGCCCATTTTATAAGTGATACGCTTTGATCAATCAATTAGGTCTTTTTTAGTCCAATATTATGAATTAGGCTTTTAGATAAATGGTTTTGAGAGGACTAATAAGAAGGCCTATTTTGAAAGATTTACTTATTCAACTTAAGTGTACAAATCAAGAACCTTTAGGAAAAAACTATAAGTATACTTGCCCCATTTTCAAAAATAATTTTATTTAAGATAAATTATCCTTTAAGATCAGAAGAGCTTTTATTAAAGGTGAGAGGTATTGTGTGTAAGGAGGCCTTATGTGATTCAGCATAGCGAAGAAAGTTTTCTGTTTGTGATTTTAAAGTATGATCCTAAGTGGACATGGAGGTTTTATGTTTTTGGGTTTAGAGTGTGGTTCAAAATTGGCATAAGGGCTTTATATTTCTTAGGAATGTTTAGGCTTTCATTCTAGGCCTTTTGATTCAGTTTTACTACCCTTACTAAGACGTAATATATCTTTTGGGGCATTCGTCTTACACTTAAACCCAATATTCTAGCCTCCTTCCTTTCTTCATCTCCTTCTTTTTTGTTTTTATTTTTATTTTTTTGTTGCCCTGTTCTCTCTTTTCTTTTTCTTTTTTTTTTACCTCCTTTTACTTAGGCCCAAAAATAACTGTCTCCCTAAAGTGTTTAGACTATGTATATAGGGTTCTTGTAAACTCTTCTTCATTTCAAAGAAAACAAATTATCAGAAATAAAAATTATCCTTGAATTAATGCCACCTAAGTAATCATAAACCATTTTTTATCCTTTTATCTTAATCGATGACCCTAACCTACGAATTGCCCTAGTACGGGTTAGTTCTTAATAAGGTTTAAATTTGAAAATACTCTAAATTGGTCCAACGAGATTAATAAAAGATAATTGGGTTTTAGGATTTAGAAATAACTACCTAACTTTATTTTAATCTGCATATCAAATTCAAAATTGACTTCCTTCAAGGAATGAGTGATCACCATGACGTCACTCAACTCTCAAAGTGTATGTAATTAGGGTTACTGTTTAGGATTTATTTTGCCTCTTTTCATTGTAAACTTTCAAAATAAGATACCAAAATATGCATTCATTTGCTCCAATGTTAATCAAACTGCAATCACTCGATTTGAAAGATAGCCAATAAGATAATCTATTCCAACAATTACATGCAAAACCTTCTCTTATGAGTTTATTACAGACTTTATTGAAAACAACTTGATCCTTCTTTGCCTCTGCTTTAACTTGCTTCATTTAAACACCTAACTATTTACGAGGATATGTAAGCTTATTCAAAAGTATTGATAGACTCACAAGAATTGAAGCTTTAGGTGATTCAGTTGAAGTCCCCTCATAACTTAAAGAAAGACAACTTCATGAAGCTTTGGCTAAATAACCGTAACATTGATCTAGTCTTAAATTTTGTTCCTCGACCTCCAGCATTTTTCAGTGGAGTACCCCTTCTGACCCATATAATAGTTGCATCAAGCTTCTGGATCAAAGTTATATGGTTTGTAATTTGAATTAAAGGCTTCATAGGGTAAGATCTTCACCTCTCTTAAATGATGAAAGTTTGGGTCATTGAGATCTTTAATTGAGTGAGTTGTCTCCTCAAGCCCCATAGGCTTGTTTTTTCTCACTCATCCTTGGCTCTTTCCTTTTTGGGCCACTTTCATTATTTAGGCTTACCGATATTTGATCAATATTAGACATTAAGTGTTGAAATCTTCTAAGTACCACACCCATTGTCATTTCTAAGTCTACAATACTCTTTTGTAGTGTGGTTACTTTTTCTTCTAGATTTAAAAATCTCTTTTCCAGGCTTGAATCTTAAGACACTTGGAGATTGGTGATTATGAGAAATAAGATCTGCAATTGTTAAGCCATTTGACATACCGTTTTTCCCAAGAGGTAATCTTATCATCAACCATTTGGACCTAATTGGAAGACTCCTTACCTATTAGCAACCCCTTTTTTTCTTTTTTTGAAAGAGAAAAAGGATTAGCTTAACTTCTTATGAGGAGAATTTTTATAAAAGTAGAGAAACCAAAGGAAAGTTTACAAATTACTTTAGAACGGACAACAAGAAAGAGAAGAAGATTTACACCAAAAATATACAGGTGAGATGTATTTACATTAGAAAAACCTAAGTTTATAGATTTAATAGAGAAATACTTTAATAATTTATGGTCAACTAAAGAAGAGTATTTACAACTTGTAAGTATTTAAGAGATTACCTACTATACTTATTGGAAGTGTAATTTAAAAGAAAAGAATTATTTTACAAAGGAAAAATTTTATGAGGCACCTAATATTTACAAATAATTTCTAAGAAGAATGGATAAATGAGACCTAATGATAAGAGTAGTAAGAAAAATCTAGTGAGAAAGGAAAGGCTAGTAAAGAGATCTACTTTAGAGTGAAAACTTAAGAAAATATTTTATAGTTGCCAGACTCTACATAAATGAACATTTTTTTTTTAGATTTAATAATTTGATAAGGGGACTAAGGATTTACAAATTTAAAGGCTAAAAGAGTTTAAAAAAACTTATGATAATCTATAGAGTAGTAGATTCTAAAATTTTACAAAGAGGGGAAAAGAAAAGATTTAAGTCCAATTCTTTTCAAAGGCTATTTATAAGTTTAATCATTATAAAGGCTAGTTAAAATAATCTACAAATATGCCTTAAAACCTAATATCTTATTCTAAAATGGCAAATTAACTAGTAAAAAAATTATTTTACAATATATAAGGAAACCCTTTGATTTTGAAAAATAATGCAATTTTTATAAAGATAATAAAAGTACTAGATAAGTTTATTTACAAACATGAATAAACAAGCACTAATATTTATATATAAATAAATACAAGAAAAGATAAAGATATATGAATGCAAATGCAAAATAATGTAACAATAAAATGGTTTAAGGTTGAGACTTTTATCGAAATTTTATTATTACAGTACAGGAAAAATATATTACAACATTTATGTTATAATGAGATTCCGATAGAGTTCTGACCTTTTATTAGTGATATGCCCCATTACTATTTATTCGCCGGTCTAAAAGTCATGTATACAATTAGGGTAGGTTCTAAAAGTCCTTAAGCTCTGTACTCTTACGCACTTCTAAAGAAATGGCTTATTAGTCACATCAAAGCTTAAGTGAGGTAACCTACGTAACCCCGAGCAGTAGCTACACACTACACCTGATCCTACATAATGGCCCCCTGTCTTAGGGTTCTAAGATGGCCTAAGTCTGACCATATCTAACCGTATCTAACCTATATTCATGAAGTAATAAATGACCCCCCATATCACAATGTATGTCGCATGTAAAAAAAAAATATATCAATTAAAAAAAGGTATATTTGCATGAAATGAATTATAACCAAAAATAAATCAATAACATGGATATTTTGAAAGGAAAATTTAATTTCAAAAAGTTTTTAAGTGACTACCCCTCTTAAGGTCCTCAATAGAGGCACCAAGCAATTGAGCCTAGATTTTTCCCAATTTTTATTATTTTCCTTCATCTAGTCAATATTAAACCCCACCCATTTAATATTCACTATTGACTAAGAATTAAGGAAAATCTAGGTTTTTAAATATGTTTTTTAAAAAAGAAAAACTTGGAGTCATCAGTCGACAAGGTTCAAGAACAAAAAATGGGTTAAGTTAAAACCAATTTGGTGGATTGATTTTAGCTTAGACACTAGATTATGTGAAAACCAATTTTAAAATGGTTTTTGAAAATCAAAGATTCAAGTCTAAGAGCTAACCTATTAAACCTTAATTGGGTGTCACTTTTAACTTTCCAAATTTAATTTTATCTTTCAATATACCTTTATAATTCAAAATTACAATTTCTAAAACAACAAATCATATCTATTTACAAAAAGAGTAAATAGATAAATAAAAAAACTAATTAATTACAAAGGGGGGAAACGATAAATTTTTTCATATTTTAAGTCACACCATAATTATGTACCAGTTCTTACGCACTTGCTATTTGGGATCGGCCTTTCAAAGTTCATTCCAAAGAACATTAGCAAGTTTTTGAATTTTAATTTTGAAGACTTATTAGATCTACGTTTTTATTTTTTTTATGTTGAGAAAAAAAAATACTAAAAAGGGTGCTAAAGGATGTTTATTTTGGATAAAATATAAAAGAGGCCCTAAACTTTGAAAAAAAACTTATGACATGTATATTATTTGGAAAATTATTTTTTCTAGGTGATAAACATTTTTATTTTCTTTTATTCCCTTTTTTGTGGTATTACTTTTTATCATTATTTCCTTAATAGAAATGTGCAAATAAATAAAATAAAGTAAAGTAACTAAATTTTTTTTTTTCTCCTCTTTTTTTTTTCTTTTGGGTTTTTTCTTTTTGTTACAATTTACTCATGAAATAAACTAAATAAATAAAATGAAAGGAACAAACAGATAGAGCCGAACTAGTTGGATAAGATGCATAGTACTTGGAGTCAAATCTAGATGTTGATCTAGGATCAGGCTTACAGATCCAATTTAAGACACTGAAATTAGGTTATAGGCAAGAGGGCAGCACAATGGTTGTGGGGGTGGTGTTTTGACTTGATCCAACCACCAAAGTTAGTAAGAAATTAGTTTCATATATTTTTTATTGGAAAGTAGGGCTCTGGAGCAAGTGCCACACGATTTTGTGGTGGAAGGGTAGTATTTTGAGGTATAATCGATAGCGGTGGTGTTAACCAACACATAGGGTGGTTGCTGAGCACAAATAGGTGGTTAGGATGAGGGTTTTTTAGTATGGGAATGTTCGTAGTATAGTTGTTTCAGAGTGAGTGCAGCTGGAAGTGTCGTTTTTAAACGGTAGTGTCACAGCCTTGGTGGTGGCATTAGGTTTTATTGGTTGAAGCTATAGTGGCCACAACAATGAATGAGAGGGGTTAGGTTTGAAAGCTTTTATAGTGGGGAACTTAGTGATAGCACCAAATTAGCTTGAAGTGATTCAAGCTTAAATCAATTCTAGAGAGAGAACTGGGCTGCAGCTAGTGAGAATATGGGTTGTGTATGTATGTTCTTAAGGGATTTAGATGAGAATTTGTGTCCAATCTTACTCGTTCGAGCTCCTATTTATACTATTAGAACTTGAACTAATCATGGAAAGTAAGCAAAATTCTTGAATCTAAGGTTGAATGCATACGGATTTAACTACCTTCAATGTGTGGTTTCAAATGGCAAAGCTCATAATTGACATTCAAAACCATGTTATTGTAGCTTAATCTTGTTGAAAAGAGTCTTTGAAAAACAATCCTAAGCTGTTGTTTATGCAAGGTCAATAAGGTCCTTAAGTTATGGAGTTGGTTTTTTTCAACTTTTAAACTTGAATTTGACTGATTAAGTGAATGAATTTGGATGAAAAAAAGGATTCAATAGTATTCCATGTATTGATTTCTTCTTCATCAATAATTCAATTTGATTTTGATCTAATATGTTGGAAAAAAGATCGAAAATGGAGCTTCTAAGCATGATAATTTGTAGCATTACAACTATTCTTTCACAACTCAATTGGTTAAGAGATGCTAACATGGCACCACATAGGCTGCTCTTTACGTAATACGTGTTCAAGACAACATGTGGTCCAATAAGGACTGATACATGTTCTTTGTTGTTTAGAAACAAAATAAAAGCCACATTGTGCCCAATGGGGGCCAAACTCAACACCTTAGACTCTGTTCCAATACCAAGATCAAGTGTAATACCAATCGAGCTGTTGGCCCATGCCTTAATATGTCTGGCAACTAAAATACACTTAACCTGTAAAACAACTTGAAAATCCTATAAAATAAAAGCTAACTAAATAAAATAATCTTTCTAATGACTCAGCATAATCTTAAATTCCTATTTTTCTTAGAAACTATTTTTCTAAAAATCTATTTTACTTAAAATATTCTATTGTCCTAAAAAAGATACTTCTATATATTTTTTTCATTTTTTGTATTTTTTCTATATATCTATATATATTTTTTATTTTTTCTAAATTTTCTATTTTTTCTAAATTAGGACCATTTTCCCTATTCTAAAAATTCTAAAACTATAAGGGGACAAAAATAGGGTGTCTATAGTTCAAACTTTAACTCGATCAATTCTAAAGAGTTCAAATTCTTACATCAAGCATAAATAGTTAACTACCTTATCTAGATAACCACCCACCTGCCACCATGACATTAGCTACGTCCCTTGAAATCAGGAAGTGGTCCTAAATTCAAATTAAGTATATGTGCATGGTTTTGGAGGCAAGAATTATAGATTACAAGTTGACCCACAACTATAAAAGGAGATTAGACTACAGGTAATAGGTTCTTCTAGACACTTTAGTACTCTAATTCTTATCTTTTCCCTTTTTGTGAACTCTTTAACTTACTCAGGAATCGGAGTGGCATTGTTAGAGTTACCCTGGCATCCCCCTTAGCCTTATCTTTTTCTATTTTGCAGAGTACTTATGAGTATTGTATCTAAGATATTCTTCATTCCAAATTTTGATATCAGCAATAGTAGTTCTTTGAGGTTCTAATAAACTATGAATTATTGAGTATCTATAGTTATATAATTAAAATGTGAATAGCAATTAATAAAGTAGTCTTACAATATCTAACTTATAAGGCGATTTTCATATCATGAGTGTACACATGCCTCAACTACTACTAGCCAATTAGCTTAGAAAGCCACTCATATGCTTCCTAATCATGAAGCTATAGTTTCTTCATGGCTTCTTTATGCTCACAATCAATGTAAGTTGTAACAACAACCAAAAAGTCTACTACAAGGACCAAGCTTAGATACTTTCTCTTGAAGTTCTTATGTATGTATCAGTAATAGTTCCTTTTATTTACCATTAGAAACACTTTGGAAATTACTTCAAATAAACCCTATAAGAAAAATTAGCTTATCAATTAATATGTAAAGTAAAATATGTAAACTAAAACCAAGAAAGCAAGAGATTTCAAGAGAAAGTATCTTAGACCATTTTTCTTATCACTCATAAATGTAAGTGCATGATCGACATGGTCTAAACTTAGAACCTCTACTATTCCCTCCATGAACCAATGCCAACTATCATAATATTCTTTTTCAAATACACTAATTGCTAATAGAAACAATCTATGTTTCCATCAAGGGCCATCACTAATAGGAGAACTCTTCCATATCGACTTTTGAGATAGCAACCATTTGGTTCAAGAAAGGGTCAACACCCTCTAATGAAACCAAGCTTTCATGCTTCGTAACACAAAAATGCTCTTTTGAATCTAAGGGTAGGTATTGATCCTTTAGGCCTATCCTAATACTGTATCTTAAAAACATTTTCAAGGTTGTACTTTAGAATGAGTTCAGCATATGCAAGTAAAAGTGAATATAATTCATCGTAATTACCTTCGATTAGTTCCTTTGCTTTTACCCTTACCTATACAATTTGGAGTAAGAGGGGTCTATACCAAACTTTGAGTTGACTTATTGATACATCAACTCATAATCTATGTTTGAATCGGCAAAAAGTTCGTTAATCAGTTGAGCAGCAATCCAATTAGAGGTTACATCTATTTTATTCCTACCATGAATACAAGTATGTTTTAAGTTAAGTATCTATATGATAAAGCAAGCTCACTTACTTGCAAGAGATGCATGAATTCGCCAAGGGCAATTCTCCATGGTACAAAAGGCTGTTACATGTGTCTTTTCATTTTTCTACCTTAATATCTCAAATCCTTCTTAGATCCCATACTCTTTTAAAACCTTCCTACATTCATGTACATCTAGGAACACATTACCCTTAGCTAGAACAATTTTATTTAGATTATCATGGTCCATCTCTTTGATTCTTTAGTGCCATGATTTTGACCTTCTACACATCAATTCCACATTTCTCTTCCCCTTAAAGGTCCACATCTCCGACATCATCAATGTCAAAATTAGAAAACTCATTGTCATTGTTTTCGTAGCTACTTTTTGACACAAGACACATCAACTTTACTACTCGCATCACCTTCTATAACTTCAATGCTACTACCATCAAAATTATTAGAATCTACATTTTTATCATCATTTTCATCTAAAATAAATTCATCATCAAAGTTGAATGGAAATACCTCATCAACTTGCAACAGGCCATCTCTTGTTTCATTATTCAGCAATGACATCAGATCTAAAACTTGAAGAGGCTGATGACACGATGGGTTGATTACTTCCAATGGTTAATTATCTTAGCATTGAACTTCCATCAACTGCAAAATCTTAAGAGATTTACTTCACATCATCGAGAAAAATACAATCTCCTCTATACTTCGATACATACTAAACATATCAAGTATGGCCTTTTCACAATCAACCTTTAACTTCCTATTCATCCTTGGAATGATGCACATGGTTGCCCCATACACTTCTCCAATAAACCAAGGACAACACCAATTCATTCCTTCACCATGTCTATAAAACAAAACTCATTTGAGTTTACATTCTTGATAATGTACTCTTGATCTTCATAGTAGATGACAAATATGTGTGTGAAGACCATTTTCTAGAATTTTCGAGCTCTATCTTTAGAAAATTAAGGTTTTCACAAAAGGGGGGCTGATTTCATTAACTCAAAGGTTCATATAAGGAGTTGCTATGGGATTGAGGAATTATTAGAATTTTGGAATTGATTTCAAATGGATGATTCTAAGGTTTTTTTATTATTTTGATTTGACATTTTTTATTTCTTCCTTTTAAGTCTTAACATATTAGGACTTTTTTTTTATTTTGGTTTTTCTCTTTTACATATGGGTTGGGTTCCATATGGTTTTAGGCTTTGGTTATTTAATTAAAAAAAAACTAATGTAGAAATTGTTTTGTTTCAAGTTGTTTCCACGTCGGATATAAAATCCTACATTAGTTCCATTTAAGTAGCTATATGTAGGGGCTACACAAAAACAGGGGGCTATTTGTAAGGTTTTCAAAACGTGGAGTGTTGATATAATATATAAAGTTTATAAGGGTAGTTGATATAATTTAACTAAATATATATACAATCACATAAAAAAATAAAAAAAAAATGAAATACCTACATATGAGCCATTGAATTAGCACAAAACTAGCCTCTCCCAGGCCGGTTAAGGTTCGCTACTTTAGTGACCTAAGAACCGGTAAGCCCAAGCTAGTTCCAGGTTAGCTTGGCCTTTGTCCTAAGTCTAGCTAAAAGTCATGCTATTAGCAACCAAATATGGTTTTATTTTGCTTTCAACAAACTATTTATATAATATATATAATTTAACCAAATACATATACAATCGTAGAAAAAAATTTAAAAAAAAAACATTGAAATACATATACACAAGCCATTGAATTAGCCTAGAATCAGTCTCTACAAGCCAGTCATGGTTCGCCACTTTGGTGACCCAAGAACTGGCAAGCCCAGGCCAAGTCCGCCTCGGTTTGACTCACGTCCTAAGTCTAGCTAAAAGTCATGCTATTGGCAACCAAATATGGTTTTATTTTGTTTTCAACAAACCATTTAGATAATATGGTATTTTCTCATCCATATAAATGTGTTGCATGTGCTTTTCTAATAAATAAAAATGAAACAAAGGAGTTGAGAATCCTTAATAATAAAATATAAAACATAGTCAAACTATGGTACTCGAACAATAAAAATACTAAATCCAAATAATAAATTCGAGTTTTTAGAACAATAAAGAAGTTTGCAACTACAAGTTGGCAAATCAAGCCATAAAATACATCAAGAACAAAAGATAAGAAAAAATAATATTAAATGACATTGATATGAACTTAAACGTTGAAAGGAGCACAAGTTATTCAACAATCTCTATTAATTTATGTTGTTGTTGTTGTTGCTGTTGTTGTTGTTGTTGCTGTTGTTGTTGTTGTTGTTGTTGTTGTTGTTGTTGTTGTTGTTGTTATTAAGTGTTATATATAGTTATTACAGTATTTATTATAAATATTTGTATACTATAGAGAGTGAATATAAGGTTGGTATTAACTATAATGTTACAATTTAATAATATATTATAGTCTATTAAAATGATGTAAGTCTTGCCAATTTTGCATTTTAGATATAAAATCAAACTCAAGTATTGATAGATATTCTCCAGACCCAACGAGACCGAAGGAAATAAAACTAATAAAAACTTTTCAATGAAACCCTAAAACAAGTTAAAAACCTCAATATAAAGTTCAAAAATCCTAATTTCAAGTGAAAACCTTAAACCCTAAATTAACCCTAAACATATAAAAAAACGCTAAAATGGTAAATTAATCTTGAATTTCATCAAATCACAAAAATTCAATATTAAAAAATTAGATATTTCTAAATAATAACACTTAACTAAATTAAACTAGTGGAAAGTTAAATTAATAAAATTATGAATTTACCCCCGAGAGTATGCAACATGCTATACATGTGTAAATTGTTTTCATATACAAATATTTATAAGATATACCACATAGTATCATTTGGCATAAAATTGAACCAATTAAAACACTAAATTGACTTTGGATACTGCGGAATCATGCAAACCCAATATCAAACGATTAAAAATGCCCCTAAATAATAATAACTAACTAAATTAAGCTAGATAGAGAATAAAATTCACAAAATTAATAAATTATCCCTGCGAATATGTATTTCCTACATATGTCTATATGTACATGTATAATTTTCTTTCGTGTATGATATATTATATAGAACACCAACTGATTTAAACCGAACCAATTAAAGCATTAGATTATTACATCCTTACCTTTACATAAATAATTGCACCATACATACATATACGTCTAATATAACTTTACACACATACATAAAAAATATGAAATATTATATAATGTTAAATTGATCTAATTAAACAATTAAAAATTTTGCCTTGCACATATGAATTGTGCCATATACATACATACATATGACCTTATTTACATATGATAAAAATTGGAAATCAAAAACCATAAGAAGAACTCAAAGACCCTAACACTATCATTCAAAGACCCAATTAAGATAAGAAATTTATGGCATACTCAATTCTTAAATTGAATTGAAATTGAAAGAATTCAAATTCGAAACCGCAAACAAACTACAAAATCCTAAATAATGACTTGAATACTCTAATTCTAAACTCGAAATTTCAAAATCCTAAAAATAAAGTCTAGATTTGATTAAAATACGAAATTGACTCAGAACATTGAGAATAATATATACAAATTTGATATTAGCAAATTAATATAAAATGTCAAAAAATACTAGATAATTAAACAAATTAATCAATAATATATATAAAGCAATGGAACATCATAATGATGATGATGATGATGTAGTAGTAGTAGTAATAATAATAATAATAATAATAAAAAAAAAAAAGAAGAAGCCCTATACATCAACATGTTGAACCGACCCCTTTTCACAACCATGTAATGAGCATCAAGGCTATAACTAATAAGAACCAAGTAAGTTACATTCAATTAAGAACCAACTAGTTTTGTTTCCAAATAACTAGCTCATTAGTGAGTTTTCCTAATGTGATAAGACCACACTCAACACATCAACTTCCCAAATTAGTTAAAACTCACACATGCCAATACAACTTTAGGTTGATGTGTTGATTTATTGCCACAAAAGGAACCCTTGTGTGTAGAAAGCTCTTAGCTAAATCATGTCAATTATATCCTTAATATACTCTTCTCCATGTTGGATTCAACCCTTACAAATACACCTTCTATCACTTTATTTCCTTTCAACTTAAATTATATAATACCCCTGGAAAAAAAAAAGGGAAGGGATTATGAAATAATAAAATTCATAGAGTAAAATAAAAGATCATTAAGTTTTGAGTAAAAGGTATTAAAGTCTTTAGCTATGGTTTAATAAAGGAATGTTGGAATTATAAGAAATTCCTAACCTAACTAGTGCACAAAATATTACGTTTTCTTTTTTCTCAAAGACTCATTAGACTTATTGTACACTATAGAATTGGATTCCTCCTCTACAAACTCTAGAAACCCTCAAGGTAAATTAGGAATTCCGTTGAATCTTATTGATTTTTAGTGGAAAAATGTTGATTAATTTGAAAATCTTATAGTAATGTAAGAGTAATTCATGTGAAGAAGGGGATCTCAAGGTTTACGCAACCGTAAGGGACTTTAGGTTATGTGTAGCTTAGCTAAGGGAAAACAAAGAAACTCTAAAAGACCGTCAAATTCAAGGTTCTAAAGCTAGGAATAATTCATTAGTAACAGGCTCCAACTACCTAGGTACATGATACGTGATTATTCTATGTGAGTATTAGGATAACAAATTTAAAGTGGACTAGATGTATATTTAACTTAAGTATCTTTTAGCTGCTTATGTTTAGCTCATCCTAGGGGTCTATAGTAGTACATACCTAGGGGACAACCCCAATAATCCATGTAACATGTTATCCCTTGTAGAGTCTCGCATAAAAATGATTTAAGATAGATCTATGTTATTAAAGAGGGGCCCAAAGAGCCATGCCCAATGTTAAGTTATAGTGGAGCCCATAGAGGCATACCCAAACGCTGAGTTGTGATATGAATTGTGATGTGATTAGGTCATGAGGATCACCACTATGTGTTGAGTGACTAGCTTAAAAGGAAAGATAACTAAATAATTATGTAAATTACTTATTTTTCATTTAAACGCATGTGAATATGTATTACTTGATCAAGTGCATGTGGTTATATGTTATGTACTAAGTTTCGGCTCACCTTTTCAGTTCTTTTTCCCCAACTATAGGTTAGAATGATGTCTATGGAGATTATCGTTATAGAGATCTTACCTATTCTGAGAGTGCTGTACTTGAGGATTAGAATGATAATTATTACTACTTATATGACAATTATTAATACATCTCCGAGCTCGAACACACGAAGAAGCACCACAACGAAGCAAACAAAAACAAATAGAGAAAAAGTTAGCAAAGTCTAGGCAGCTATTGAGTGGATATGACGCACCACTCAATCTTATCCGACCTACAATCAGCTGGATATGATGCATCGGTCCAAATTGAAGGGTTACTCACCACTACTTCTTGCTAAAGGGAATAGATAAGGGTTGAATGATAACAATAACACTAAGGTTACTTAAGTGAATAATTCTCTATTGATTAGTTGATTGTATGCATACAAGAAAGTAGGGGTTTATATACTCATCCACTAGGGTTATTTTACATGCATGAAAAGACTAAAGGGTATTCTACAATTAGATTACATAAATGATACTAAAAGGGGTAAAAGGGCAAAGAATATTCAGTACAGAAAAGAAAGAATCATTCTGGAATATTGTATCAAAAGACACATATCACTTGATGGCTGGACATTAGGAATATGATACAAAGTAGGCGGAAGCAAAAAAGTGTTGCATTCAGGGGCCGATCTAATCTAGATCAAGTTGGGGCTCAATCAATTCTGTAAGGAAGTTAGTTGTATTGGCATCAAATATCTATAGTCGATCCAGCAGCTTAGCTTGGATAGTCTTAGATTGTCTTATGGAATAAGGCATCGTTGTTGAGTAAGAACAGATCTAACATATGTAAAGATTTGATAGACAAGTCGATTGGAGATCGGTTCGGCATAGGGATCCTCATCTTGGCTTTGGTTTCAAGCTAATATTCTCTACACAAGTCCTTCAAATCCTCTAACTCGACTACAAGGCTATCTTTTGGAATAAGGCATCATTATTGGGTAAGAGCAAATCTGACACATGTGAAGATCTGATAGATAGGTTGATATGAGATCAATTTGACATAAGGATCCCATCTTAGCTTTGGTTTCGAGCTAGTATTCTCTATGCGAGTCCCTAGAGTCCTTTATCTCGGCTACAAGTGATTGGTCCAAGGGCCTAATTCTTATCATCTTCCTAGAGGTCAAAAAAATTTACCCTCAAATCTGGAAAGGTTTTTACATCTTCTTCTAAGGTGTACACGGGGTTTTCTTCTTCTGCTGGTTGGTGAGGAATGAGATCATACACATTGAAGGTGGAAGAAACACTGTAGTCATCAAGCAACTCGATTTGGTAAGCATTGCAATTGATCTTCTTCAGGATTTTGAATTAACTATCAACTTGAGGAGATAGCTTGTTCTATCTCAATTGTGGGAATTGTTCTCGGCTGAGGTATATCAATACTAAGTCTCTTAGATGGAAGGATACAATTCAACAACCTTGGCTACTAATTTCATGCTATCTCTGATTGAATTTAGTGGTCTTCTTAGTTACAAACTAATGTAGCTCATGTAGTTCTTGAGCTCAGTCAACTCCGGATTAACTCTTTTTAGTAGCTGCTGCAGCGCTGACCATATCCAAGGGAATAGTGAGGTTAAGGCCATAGACGACGACAAGTGGGGTCTTCCCAGTAGTGCTATAGATATTTCGGTTGTACGGGAAGTCCAAAACTGGTAGGAAGATCCCAATCACGTAAGTTTTTTTCCTACAACAGTTCTAAGTAGATTGTCTAATATCCTATTTACCACTTCAGTTTGGCCATTAGTCTAAGGGTGGCTACTAGAGCTAAATATAAGTTTACTCCCAAGTCTTCTCCAAAGAGTCTTCTAAAAATAACTCAAAAATTTTGTGTCCTGATCTAACACAATAATCTTTCATACCTTATGTAGTCGGATAACCTCCTTCAAAAACAAATCAGCAATATATAAGGCATCGTTAGTTCGACGATACAAATGAAGTAAGTCATCTTGCCTAAGTGGTCCAGTACAATAAAGATAGAATCTTTGCCTCTAGATGTCCTGGGCAACCCTAAGATAAAGTCTATGCTGAGGTTAACCCAAGGTAAGGTTAGTGTTGGCAGTGACATATATTCTCCATGGGGTTCTCTCTTCCCCTTAGC
Organism: Lumnitzera racemosa; assembly: GCA_024138005.1. NCBI lineage: Eukaryota > Viridiplantae > Streptophyta > Magnoliopsida > Myrtales > Combretaceae > Lumnitzera > Lumnitzera racemosa. The sequence continues at coordinate 36,742,573 of JAMXBC010000012.1, read as the reverse complement.
TTGCTTGCACGCTTCACAACTACTAACTATCTTATGGACACCCTTGGCCAGACCTGGCCAATAAAAGCTCTCCCTCAACAGATCTGTTGTCTTAATCTCCCCAAAGTGACTTGATAATCCACCACTATGAGCTTCCTTGATCAATAGCTTACGCGTGGAATAGTTCAGTATGCACGACCTTCGATTCTTGAATAGATAGACTTCTTTAAGCTAATATCCCTTAATAGCAATTCCATTACTACACTGTTCTAGGATAGAGTTGAAATGAGGATAATGAGCATAATGCTCTATATTGAGTGAATATCCCTATAATTTAGTCTGCAAAGTGGTTAGCAAAGTTTCTTATCATGACAGAGCATCAGTAACCACATTTGCGCTTCTCTTCTTGTACCAAATTACATATGAGAACCCTTCCATAAACTCTAACCACTTGGCTTGCCTCTTCGAAAGCTTATTCTAACTTCTTAGATACTTTAGAGACTTATGGTTTGTATAAATAACAAACTCTCATGATAGCAAATAGTGTTGCCAAACAATAAGGGCTCAATAAAGAGAGTACAACTCTTTTTCATATATAGAATAGTTCAAGGTAAGGCTAGTAAGCTTCTCACTATGGTAAGCGACAGGTCATTACTCCTACATCAGAACAGCACCAATTCCTACTCCCAATGCATCGCAGTGCAATTCGAAGGGTTTATCAAAATCGGGTAGCAAAAGGACAGGCACCAAGATAAGCTTCTCCTTAATCTCCCTAAAACTTTGCTCAACTCAATTGTTCCACCTAAACCCTTCATTCTTCTTTGTCAATTTGATCAAGGGGGCGGCTACGGTATTGAAGTTTTTGATAAATTGCCTATAGAAAGAAGCTAGGCTATGAAAGCTTCGAACCTCAGTGACATTCTTTAGCATCAGCCACTCAAGAATAGCTTAGATCTTCTCCTTATCTACCCAGAGTCCTTCTCCCAACACTACGAACCTTAAGAAGATCACCTCTTTCTAGCAGAACGTACATTTCTTCACATTTCCATACAACTTCTTAGTTTGCAAAATATTAAATACTTTGCGAAGATATTGAACATGGTCGTTCAAGTCAAGACTGTATACCAATATATTATCAAAGTATACAACCACACATCTTCCAATTAAAGGGTGCATTAAATGGTTCATTAACCTCATGGATGTGCTCGGTACATTAGTAAGTCCGAATGGCATAACCAATCATTCGTAGAGTCCAAGCCTAGTCTTAAAGGCAATCTTCCATTCATCGCCCGACCTCATGCGAATTTGGTGACAACCACCTTGCAAATCAATCTTCAAAAATATCTTGGTACCATGAAGCTCATCTAACATGTCATCAAGCTTAAGTATTGAGTATTTGCAATTGATAGTAATTCGGTTGATTATTCAGCTATCGATATACATACACCATGAACCATCTTTCTTAAGGATGATTAGAGCTAGTACAACATAAAAGCTCATGCTCTCCCTCACATATCCTCACTCTATGAGTTCGTCCACCTATCTTTTCAGCTTAACAGCCTGCTCAAGGTTCATTCTGTATGTAGGTCAGTTTAGCAGGGTGGCATTTAGCTGCAGATCAATACAATGCTTAATGCTTCAAATTAGAGGCAGTCCTCTAAGCAGTTCTTTAAGGAACAAATTGACAAACTCATTTATCAGTAGCTTAAGTTCTTTAGCTTCTTCATGGATATCCTCTAAATCTCTCATTTCCAATAATCTTCTAATCAACAGGAGCATAAGTTCTTTAGCTTCTTCGGTAGCTCGAAGCTCTCTACAGCTCATCACTAAGGCTTTCTTATTACTAGCTTGGGTAAACTAATTGTAGGTTTCATTTACTTGGGACGAGGTCAAGGGTTGCAACACAATATTTTTTCCATCCTAAACAAAGGCATAAGTGTTCTTATACCAGTCATGAATAATACGTCCATTAAATAACCAAGATCATCTAAGCAACAAATGTGAAGCTCCCATAGGGATAACATCATACACTACTTCGTCCCTATACACATTCCAAATACTGAACGCTACGGCCACTTGTTCGATCACGTATAAAGTACCCTTATCATGAAGCCAATGTAGCTTGTAAGGTCGGGGATGCTTTGAGGTCGGTAGACCCAACCTTTACATAAAAGACTATGCAACAATGGTACAACTTCCTCCATTCACAATGATCGTACACAATTGGCCTTTGACAGTACATTTGGTATGGAACAAATTCTCTCTGTAGTCCTCCTTAGAGTTCAGCAAGGAACTTAACAATTGGCTCAAGAATGGGGCCATTACTTTTCCCTAATCGACATAGACACACGTCTCCTCTTCCTCTTCGACTTCGGGTTTTCCAACATCTTCTTCTTTCTCCGACTCGCTCTCGTTGGTGTTGTCTACTATTTCTCCTTAGAGCACCATAACGCGTCGGTTCGGATACTTAACAGCCATATGTCCAAAGCCCAACCATTTAAAGCATTTGACCTACCTGGCCTTCGTCTAGAGGTCTGCCTTTTCTCATATATCCTCAAGGTCGACCTAGCCTTGGGTTGACCTATCTGATTGGCTCAACCCTACTACCTTGCTCGACTGTCATCAAATCAGTCATTCCTATCCTTAGCCCTATATGGCCTTTTCGGCTCTACTTGAATAGGTCAGCACAGAACTAGGGGTTTAGAGAATGTCGGCCCAAGTTAGCTTGGAGCACTTCTCCTCTGTTTTTCAATCCTCTATCCTATCTTTATCGCCTCTTCTAAGGTGTAAAACCTCTACACCTCTGCATGTTACGAATCTTATACTTAAGTCTGCATTTGGTTCTTCCATACGAGCTCGAAACATTAGCATTTGGAACTCTCTAACATAGTCATCAACAGATCGGCTTCCTTAGTAAAGCTTCTGTAATTTCGCAAATGTATCTTATAGGTAGGTCTCAAGTACAAATCTACCTCTTAACAACCTTTTCATCTTATCCCAAGTTTTAACACCTCTTCTTCCATTTCTTATTCTGGCTGCATTCATATTTTTCCACCACATAGTAGCATACTTAGTAAACTCCAATGCAGCAAGTCATACTTTGACAGCATCCATATACCCATAACATTTAAACACTTTCTTACTCTTCTCATCCCATTCCAAGTGTTTATCTACATCCCTACTTCCATTTAAGAGTGAGATTTGAACCTTGACATTGTCCAACCCTCGTGGGACTTGGCATCTTCATCCCTATACTTGGTAATAATCAACTTCTTCTTCTTCTCCAAATTCTTCAACATCCAGCCCCTCATCTTCTTCCTCAATCTCCTCTAACTCCAGTCTTCGTCTAGCAGCTCAGTTTACTACTCCTCAAGCTCACTGTAGTTGAACTAGTCGATTGATTCAATTACCTTATCCATGGTGTCTCTTAAGGGCATTTTCTTATGGGTTATGGTGTTATACACTATGGGGTTATTATCTATTAACTTGTATTGTTGTAACTAGACTCTCAACAAGGTTGGTCAATCTATTAAGTTTGTCATCAACTAAGCCTGGGGTATTTCTACCATTATGACCATAACCAGGTAAAGCACCACTACTCTAGTCACCAATAATTCCCTAAATACTCTTATCCGACATGATGTAATACTTCTCGAACAAATTAATAACTCACTAATAACTCCAATTCCCGACAATCACTTGAACAGTAGTGACTTGCCCTATTTTTGTAATGAAAAATAAAGTAAAATAAAAGTAATAATGAAACTACACTTACTTATACTCAAAACACACTACAATAACTGTAAAGGGAACACAGCAACCAACAACAACAAAGTGAACTAAAACTTTACCACAACATCACACACTCCCTTATGAAATCGTACTCTGATACCAGCAAAGCCAATGCGTCTCTGAAGTCAAACACATGGAGAAGCACTGCAACGAAGCAAACCAAAATAAACAAGGAAAAAGTTAGCAAAGTTAGAGCAGCTACCAAGTGGGTATGACCTACCACTCAATCCTACTCGACTTATAATCCGCTAGATATGACATATCGGTCCAAACTGAAGGGTTACTCGCCGTTGCTCCTTACTAAAGGAAATAGATAAGAGTTGAATGATAACGATAACACTAAGGTTACTCAAGTAAATAATTCTCTATTGATTAGTTAATTGTCTGCATACAAAACAATAAGGGTTTATATACCCATCCATTAAGGTTGTTTTACATGCATGAAAAGACTAAGGGGTATTCTACAATTAGGTTATATAAATCATACTAAAAGGGTAAAAAGGGCAAAGAATATTTAGTATGGAAAAGAAAGAATCATTTTGGAATATTGTGTTAGAAGACACGTATAGCTTGGTGGTTAGACATTAGGAATATGATACAAAGTAAGCGGAAGCAAGAAGCGTTATAGTCAAGGGCCAACCTGATCTGAATTAGGTTGGGGGTCAATCAATCCTATAGGAAAGTTAGCCGTATTGGCGTCGGATGTCTGTAGTAGGTTTAGCAACTTATTTCAAATAGTCTTAAGCTGTCTTCTAGAATAAGGCATCGTTGTTAAGCAAAAGAAAATCTAACATATGTGAGGATTTGATAGATAAGTCAACAAGAGATCAATTTGACATAGGGATCTCCATCTCGGCTTTGGTTTCGATTTAATATTCTTTGCACAAGTCCTTAGAGTCCTCTACCTTAGCTAAGAGGCTGTCTTTTGGAATAAGGCATCATTGTTAGGTAGGAACAAATCCAACAAATGTAAAGATCTAATAAGCAGGTCAGCAAGAGATCATTTCGGCATAGGGATCCTCATCTCAACTTTGATTTTGAGCTAGTATTCTCTATGTGAGTCTTTGGAGTCTTCTAGCTCGGCTACGAGTAATTGGCCCAAAGGCCTAATTCCTATCAATTATGGAGACTATTATTAAGATGATAATCAACAATATTAGGAATAGTAATAAGGATTGAAATGAAAACTATTGTTAAGATTTGTTTTATGTTGCAATTGTTTGTTAGAACTAAGTCATTTGATTTCATGCGTATTATTTCCATTATGTGAGACAATAGAGTCATTAAATGTTGTTGATACTCGTAGAGTATTTAATAAGGAATTTGAAAATTATGAAGTGGGAGTTTTATGAGATTATTGATACTGCTGGTTGTTAATGTCAAAGTTTGAGAAATTCATTTGTCATTTTAGAGCTTGACGTGTCAATAAAGGACTAAAGACACATGGCAGTCTATGGCATTGTAGGTTTTGGGGCATTACATAAACACTCAAACTCCCTTAAAAAATATACACTGCATGTATACAAACTTTAGCTCAACATCTCCATTTTTCTTCTCATCTAACACTCCTTTCTTCACTCTAAAAGCTCCCCAAATCAACCCCTATAGATCTTAAACTTGTGGCATCCATTTCCTCTCCTTTCACCTCTATTTTTTCTTAGAAAATAGCCACCAAACCACCCTTGAATAGCCATGAGCCATCACCCAAAATATCTGCCAAAAACACCCCAAGTTACAATAAAACACCACTGCTAAAATCCCCTTTACAAGCTCTAAACCACCACCTCTTCAACTACCATCTTCAATCCTTATGGAAAGCCATAGGAAGGACTTATCTAAGAGCAATTAGGACACATTTTGGGGACATCAAGAGAAGCAAAATCGAAGCCAAGAAGAGAAGACAACTTAGGTTAATCACAAACTCATAGTGAAAGCCTTCTTTTCTTAAGTTTTATCTTTGTAACCATAGCACTTTCATTTAATAAGAGTAAAATAGTCACTACATATAAAAAAAAAAAAAGAAAACAAAAGTGTATTTTCTTGTAGAAATTATTTATATAAAGATTTGTAACATGTAGGATTTAAAGGATATTGCAAGTTATAGTGTAGAATCTTTATGTACATTGTAGGATCTTGAAGTAAAATGACCTCTTACACAAGAAAAAGTATTAAAAAGACACACCTAACTTATGATCCATGTATAACTAAGATTAGGAAGACATACTCTTAAGTATATCTTTTATTTTTCTTTTGGTGCTCCAACTAAAAGATCATTAGATAATTAGTTATGGTTATCACTAGAAAAATAAAAAAATATCCCTATGAACAGGCATATGAAGGTCATGAAAAGGAGAGCATAGGGCTAACCTCACATAATCTTTTGTATGAAATGATGATTAAGAAGTAACAATGAAGGATCAAGACCTATCTAATTTAGATGGTTACTAGTTTAAGACCTTATGCTAAATTATGAACTAAAAAACATAAATTTAGGCTTGGAAATGGACTGTAGAGCCTATTGAACTTCTCAACCAAACTTGATGTAATAAAAAGAGAGAGAGAGAGAGAGAGAGAGAGAGAGAGAGAGAGAGAGAGAGAGAGAAATAAAATATGCTGAGATTTACACCCAAACAAACAAGTTTAACTTAAGTATTAAGCCTTAGATGGACAAAAAGGCCTACAAGTCACAAACAAATCAAGACTGATCAAACAAGCCCTAAAGTGTTTTGGGGGTCAATTGCACATGTAAAACAAAATATCTCTTTAAAGGCCTATTAACATTTCCTTAGGCTCATCAGAACAATACATAGGCCTATATTAGAAATCGACATAAAGTAAGACCATAAACTTATCATTTAAGCATTTGAATTAAAAGATTGGAAATGGGCCAAAGAATAAATATACTATTATAAATTGTAACCGGTGGTAATATACAATTCATACCTAATAATAATTTAATAAGTATAGCATTATTTATTATAGAGAGGTATTAATTAGTTATATAGTACCTATGCTACTAATGTTTTCAATTATATAATATGCTACTAATGTTATCAATTATATAATATATAACAATTTAATGTACATATGCAATTCATGCAATGTATTGATATCATTTTATAGGTATTAACTTTTTGGTATAAATATTATGTTACTAATTTTATTAATATAATCGATACTCTAATTAATAAAATATATATGAATTGTATACCATGTTGTATTATATGTGACATCAATATGTATAATTGTATATACATTATACTTTGTAATATTAGTGTAATACATATTTGTTACATTAGAGTAATGGCTTCATAGTGTATATTGTATTTATATTGACAACATAAATATTATATAACTATATTATATATAGTATTGTGCTATTTAAACTATCTTAATATATGTATTTTCTTACATCTAGTGTAATAAATGACATCATATTAAACAATAAATGAATATAACATAATGATAATTTCTAATTATATAATATTAGAAAAAGTATACTAATAAGTATAGTTATATAATATTATGTTATAACATATAAATGATATTCACTTATAGTATATACTTATAAATAGGTATAATATATATAAACCATAATATTATATTAAGTTAGTGATATCATATTTACTTGGGAATCTAAGAACAAATTAAATTTGACTTTAATACCAAAAAGTGATCTTTTGATTTCTTGATGGTGGACATTTTTGTGCTTTAACTTATATAAAGCACATGAAATAACATGATTTAGAAATAACCTTTCCAATTCGAAAATCATTCTTAGCTTCTTTTTGCTATTCCTTAATGATGTCTTAAAGCTTGGTTTTAACCATATTTTGGAATAATGATAAATTATGTTTGTAATGTTTCCTTTGTAAACCAAGATGAAACAAAGACATTGCTTTACTTTCTATTTGAAACAATTTACACTATAAAGGTCCTATATCCATGAATGCATATTGGAGATGGCCTTTCTATACAACTTACATTGTACCTTTTTCTCTTTTCTTTCCTTTTTTCTTTTTTTAGAAAAGGAAAGGAGAAGAGAAACGGGTGTTTTTTTTTTTTTTTTTGGGGGGGGTTGGGGGGGGGGGGGGGGGGGGGAGGTGGGGAAGGCAAGGGGTATAGGCAAGCGTCGATCCAATCTTATGGTAACTCATAGGATTTTTCGTTGGTTCATAGTTAGATATCTAATTTGAAATAGTGTGATACAAAATTTAAAGCCTAACTCAATATTGCATATTTGGAATGATTATACTTTTCAAAGTTACTATATGGTAGGTATGACTGATTTTATTTGGTTTTATATTTTTTAACCCAAAAAGGAGAAATAGGAAAATATATATATGTATATATATTGTTAGGATGCGCTTTTATTACAAGACCTTAGGATTTATTTTCTCTTAAAGATGCTTCTCATGCATGGCTTTTAACCCTCTCATATGTCTTTTACATCTTAATTGAGTTACTATAAGTTGTTGAAAATTACTACTCTATTGTTATACCATTTACTATAACAACATATTGATGGCTTTGTTGGAAACTTTATAGAGATACAACAAATATGTTGATCTATGATCATGCTTCTGTTGGTGACTATTTACTAATCAATTTAACTGCCTCAAGGGAAGCAAAATAAGGCTATTTTATGTACCATTAATGTTTTAGAGACATGATTTTAAGTAATTAGCATGAAATTGTCACTTGAAGAGACCATTTAATTTAGTTATCTTGTTTTGAAAACATAATTTTTAGACATGATTTCATTTAATTGCCTTGAAATTGTATCTTAAAGACATGATTTTACAACATGTTTACAGCAAATAAAATTGTGTGTTTAAGACATGATTTTGACATGATATAAATTCACGACAATAGTTACATTTCTTTTCAACTAAATTTTACAATACCTACATATTTAAACATAAATTACATCATTTGAATAAAAAATAAACTCTAGAGAAAAGCATAAAGAACAAACTTCTCAACATATACTTGCTTAAAAGCTAAACTCCTCAACCATAACATGAATAGTGACATACTTCGTGATACAATCAAATAACAATTCATTAACAATCCCTTAATATGTACCATAATCTCAAAACTACTCATCAATAAAATGCTAGATATATTGGAAGCTTCTTAACATAACAAATTTTCAATAATAGTAAAAAACAACAATTTAAGAAGAGAAACTAAGAGCACAACTAAAGAACAATAAGAAGATTCTCATTGATAAACTATTCAGTTTGTCTAAATACAAATCCATATACAAATGTACAAACTGAAGATGAAAATAAAAGAAAAAAGAAGGTAGTGAAGAATCTAAGGCTATCATCATCGCTAACACCTAAAAGTAAACATCTCTTAAGTACTTGAATGAGTATTACATTGAGGTTGCCCATTTCATTGAATCTACTTGTATAATCTACATATTATCTCAACAATTAGGTGGTGAGTCATGGAAAAGAGTCACATGCATCGATACTAAAGCAAGCTTGAATTGTGTGAATCTCTCACCTATGTCATTATCTCAGGTTGCCTCTTTTATAGAGTTATGAGAGTTTGAATGTATATGATACTTACCAACTATACATACTTTTTATCACAAGAAACCCTAACCACTGCTATAAGTGTTTATCATAGCATGCCCTATAGTTTTTATTTACAATATTTCCATAAGCATAGAAAATCACTCTAACTTAAGCCATTCCCTATGCATGTTGAACAGTTAACCAAATAAGGTTCATAATTACACCACCATTACAAAATAAGTAGATAACAGGGTTTATATTATAACCAACTTACGATTTAATATAATAATTAATATCCCCTCTCAAGCTATCCCGAGATTACATTAATAAAAATTATCATGACTTAAAATTATTTTACTCATAGTAATAAGCAAACATCAATAACAAGTATAAATGAATTAACTAATAAGCAAACATCATAGTAATAAGCAAGCATCTTCCCATCATTTCTATAAAACAAATATTCTAGAGTGAAAACAAAAATGTTCAAAAAAATATTCAAATGAAAATTACATTTCTATTTGTAAAAGGATCAATGCACTATCATCTTAACACATAACTATAGATAAATAGTACTAGCACTTTCCATACATGCATTTCATCGAGCATGTGGTAGCCTATTTAACTATTCTACAACCCTAAGTGAATGGATGAAGCCAAAATCGAGCTATTTTAAGAAGCCAATGAGGAGATATAGTATACTAGTGAGACATAAGCTACTAGCAAGGTGTTTTTTAGCTAATCTAAAGGAGGTAAATGAAACCTATCTATTGTTGGTCCTTTAATGGCAACCCCTATCATGCCCTCATCTTTTTCCCTTAAATTACACCAGGCACACTAAACTCTTCTTGCTCTTGCTCATGCTTATTTGGAGGGAATGGTATAGCATTTTTATGGCCTTAAAGTAGATGTTTTATGCAATTGTAACTACTAGCATCACCTGTATATCAATTGCTAACTTAATACAATCAAAAGCATCTACTTACATGGAAAAATAACTGTATTGTTACACATTCTAATTATATTAGAAAGAGATAAAGTGATATAGATGACATGTCTTACTAAAGCTCCAAGCATTGGTTTAGTATGTCAATTCTAGCATCTGGGAACACATTTGTACCATTATAATACTTAAGATCGACCTCATTTGCTAGTGCATCAACCTACTTGAGGTCAACAATTTGCACTCACTGCTCCTACTATATATGTATATAAGTTGCTTGTTGCTTCGCATAGTCTTCATTAGCCTTGCCTTTAAGATAAGTGCAATAGAAAGTTTATGCATCCAAGTCACATTTACACCATTTTCACCGATTGGAAAGAATGGAATTGAGCATTAAGTTAGTAATAAAAATCTACAACTAACATCAATCTATCTCTAAGTGACGTTTACGCCCAATTTATAGAAACAATACTCATGAAAATATTACTTTAGCATCGAAAAAATATCACTTCAGCATACTAAAGTAAATAATTTTACAAAAATTCCACAAGAAAAGAACATGAAAATAATTTTGCAAACCAAGAAATTTACAAATATTCAGAAAAAAGTGCAAATGTCAATAAGAGTAAATTGGAATCTCTACCTCTAACATACTTATTCTTTAGTGAAATTGAGCTTAGGAATGAAATGAAGTTCGTAAAGGTGTAACTCGTGTCAAGAAGACGTGTTAGATTTTTAGACAGAAAAAAAATTCAAATAAAAGAAAGAAATTAGAAAAGAGAGAGAAAAGACAAAGAGTGAAGAAATAAAAGGGACTAACATCTTATTAAAGCAAAATAATATACAACCAAGACATGAGCAAAGAACTTAAAACTTTGATTTTGAGAAAAAAAAGTTTTAGGATTTGAGTTTAAGATAGAAAATATGACTAAGTATAGAGTATTTGTTTTGATGAAACGGGATAGAAAATCGATGATATTATGTGATGAAAACGCTAATTTATGATTTATTTAGTTAAAGCGTAGCATTTTAATATTCCAGAGAAAATACATGTGGCATGTAAAATGCAACTAACAGCGCTTTCTGAAAGGACTGCTTACTTTTTGAAGTGGAATAGATGGGAAATGAAAAAATTATGTCTTCAAAATGACTATTATCAGGAATGAGGTAGAAATTTACTACTCATTTACTTTTTAGAATGGAATAGACAAGAATAAAACATTATGCCTTTAAAATGATTATTATTAGGAATAGGCTAGAAATATAAATTATAGTGTTTACTTTTTATGGTTTTTTATTGTAGAAAATAATCAATTCAGTATTTATTTATCGTAGTTAATCATATTATCATATTGGAAACATGGAAAATCATCAATATGCCTTTATTTGGTCTTTTAGAAAAATAACTAAAAGTTATTTTATTCTTCTCATTGATTGAGGGCATAGTTGTCCATCACTTAAATATTTTATTCCCTAAGGAGAGGGAATGAAAATTTTTCAAGGTAATGACTATTTTCTCTAAAAAGGAAATAGATAGAAATAAAAATTCTAAACCAAATTACAAGTAAATAAAGTAATAAAAAGTATCCTGGCAATAGTTATTCTATTACCTTCAAGTAAAACCACCATTAAATTCAAGTATTCACTTTATGTAATTTCTTATTGTGGGATATAATTATTTTAATATTTATTTCACATTTAATTAAAGTATTAAATTGAGAATATGATGAAAGGTGCTAATATGCCCATATTTGGTCATTTAGAATATAAATAAAAGTTATTTAACTTTTCTTATTAATTGAGGATATAATTATCCATCACTCAAACTTTAGAGAATAAAAAATTTCATCTCTCAAAATTATTCCCTATAATGATGGAATAGAAAAGTTATAGAAATTAAAACCAATTTCCAAATAAGTATAGTAATATATATGAAGTAATTTGAATTATTTATTTTGTTCTCTATTAGTCCAAGTAAGTGCTAAACGAGCCATTAAGCAAAAAGAGATGTCCAAAGGTACATGTTGGCTACGATATCTAGCAAAATATTTGGTATGAAAAAAGTTTAACACATGTTTACCATTCCTATAAAATAAATACATCAATATAAATTACATAATTTTAATTAATTAAATATCAACGTAAAATCATATCCATACGAGATTATACAAAATAAATTAATATAATTACTCTAATATTACATCTTCAACATGCGACAAACATTTACTCTAGTGTTATATTTAACATGTGATGAACATATAAAATTAAATTAATGTAACTATTGTAATATCACATCTTATGCATGCGATTTTGTATCAACATTTATTTAATTATTTTTATATAATTATATATATGTAATTGCTTTTATATAATTAGTATTTGCATAATTAAATTAATAACGAATTGATAAACATACAAATATCTTACATTAATCTTTTTTATTAAAAAAAATTACTTATGCTCCTATAACCCTTATTATGTTGATATTTTGTAAGAAAAAATAAAGAGGCATTTTTCAACAAAAAGAATAATAATAAATAAAGAGGCATTTCTAACACCTATTTTGTGCTGCTATCACTCAAGTTTGGTACACCGTTAGGGCACTTACAAAAAAAAAAAAAAGCACAAAAATAAGCCCCTAGTAGAAGTTATTACGGGTTTAAGGCATGTAACTTCACTTTCAACCAAAATATGCATTGAAGTCACATAAGGAGCATGCGACTTCAATGTAACTATATTTCCCCCCAGACTCAGCCATCTATCGTAACAAGAAACTTGTTGGGTATGTTCTACAGTTCGAGGATGCTAAGGGTAGACATGTACAACTCTCGTAGCTAGCTAGCAAATTTAGGGTTATACTAAACAATGCAGATTAGGAGACAATGAAGCGTCACACCTGTCCATATATCCTTTAGCTGATTGGGGGATTCTTATTCACGGATAAATCTTCTAGCTAGGTCCATTTCGTGTACCTTCTATTGCTGGAGGAGTTTTCAATGGTGAGAACGTACAATTAGGAATCGACCTGTCTTACGTAGTTGTACCAACAACTATACAACACCATACGGTCTGATATATCCGAGAGGGGGGAGGGTGCACAATGATTCTACTTCAGGTTTAGGTATTAGGTTATTTCCCACATATTACACCCCTTAGTAGATCTAATTTCATGATCACGATTGGTCTCCCTTTGGCTAATAGAGGGCAAGTAGAGAAGAACCCTATGCAAAGACTTACTTATGTAGTCCAGTCATATTGTGAGGAGTTCGACTTGAAAACAAGTCATTAAGTATACTCTTTACCCTTTTTCAAAACTTTCATGTCAAATGTGTTAATTTTGGCTCCTCTAACTCATATATAATTCATTGCAAGTTTTATGGCAGCCTTACTCCAATGACTTACTTTAGCTCCTGCCTCCTATATGCACAATTGATCAGGAGGTATGGACAGTCAGGGTACCCCTCATCTACTTTCACATCATTAAGTTCTAATTTCCAAATCATGTCATCCGACAGTTTAAGGGCTTTCAGATAGAGCCCCAACCTGTGTAAACTAGCAAGCAATTGCATTGGCATGATCTCAAAGGTTGCATGGAGATCGATTGAAGAGTAATACATGATGGGTACATCTGATAGTGGGCAAACTGACATTCATAAGTCGTTCATCCACATCCACACTATAGTTATATCATACACTTGGGTGCAATGATAGGTCATTTGGTAAGCACATTCAACATAACTATTTGTGTCCAACCTCATTTATCATGTTATATGATTACTAATTATTTTTCATCCATGTAAGTCAATACCCTATAGCCAGTTTAGTTAACAAATGACATAGGGATGGTTCACTAGATTGTTGCATGATGCCTACAATTCTTGGAGAATCATGGTAGTATTGTCTTACACTATCCCCTTCCACAAAATCCACCACCTAATAAAGGTACCTAGCCTAAGCCACCTATATCTCAACCGCCATATGATAGGGTTCGTATTAAGGGAGGTAAAGCTAGAGTGAGTTAAGGAAGAGGTCAAGGGGATCCAGATGTTCCATCTGGAGGGCAACATTTGATTAACTTCAACAAGATTAGATCTAACTCAGTAACTTCCCATGTTACATTAGCCTCTCATTAGCCTTCCAAGGTCTATGGTATGCCAGCAACGTCCCGAAAAAGGCATACTATGCAATCTTAGAGTTCCACCATAGGTAAGGAAGTCACCTAGCACTAGCTACCTCCGTATGTTAGCCCTATCCTACCCATAAACTTCTCAAACTCACTGGTTGAGCCTTCTACAAGTCCATTTGAGACATGATTGTCTCTATTATCTAGATACAGCACATCTTAGGTTGGCATAAGAGTCGATGTTAGATTTTATTTTATTTTTCTATATTTCGATTATAATAATAACTAATGTATCTAGATCATGATTTTATTTTATTTTTTTATTATATTCTAATCGTATTTATCTATAGTAGCTACAAATGAATATATGGCTTATCTATATTATAAGAGTTTGATATTTATATTTGAATGAAAACTTAATTGCAGATTTATTGTATTTTGAAAATTTGAGTTCATTTGATTTTCTATGAAAGTCACATTTTTATAATGAGTTTAGATATAACAAAACTCCATTGAAGATGCATGCCTCCATACGATTTCATGTCGACATGTGATTTTAGATGTAAAAATACTGCATTGAAGTTGCACACCCTTATAGGACTTCAGTGCAGACTTTCAATCAACCGTGAAGCCGTAAACTCGTATTGACTTGTACCTATTTTCGTGCTATTCCCTACTAAACTCGCTTCAGATTTGCTCTGGAGACTCCGCTTATGGTATTTTTTTTTCCTTCTCCCTTTTCCTTCCTCCGATAAACTCAAATTCCTTACTTGCACAATCACTCGGTAACTCAGTTCAGTCCAATCATGGCTCGTCGAGCCCTAACCCGACTACCACCAACCGTCCGCAAACACCTCTATCCCACTCGGTCTGTGACCTACATGCCCCGTCCGGGCGACGGCATGCCTCGCGCCATAACCCTAATTCCAGGAGACGGAATCGGTCCTCTTGTAACCAATGCGGTGGAGCAAGCAATGTCGGCAATGCACGCGCCAATTTACTGGGAGAAATATGAAGTCCACGGTGAAATGAAGAAGGTTCCAGAAGAAGTATTGGATTCCATAAGAAGGAAGAAAGTGTGTTTAAAAGGAGGTCTGAGGACCCCAGTTGGTGGTGGTGTGAGTTCGCTGAATGTGCAGTTGAGGAAAGAGCTTGATTTGTTTGCCTCGCTTGTGAACTGCTTCAATTTGCCTGGTTTGCCCACCCGCCATGAGAGCGTAGATATTGTCGTGATTAGAGAAAATACAGAAGGAGAGTACTCAGGACTCGAACATGAGGTCTTGCTCGGTGTCGTCGAAAGCCTTAAGGTACCACATCAGCAGCTCGGCAAAACCTTTTATAGCTTCGGCGATTTCTCAGAAAAGAGAAATATGACTGACAGTTGTTCGTAGCAAGAGGAAAAGAAATACAAAAGCGCTCCCCGTTGTAGCAGCGAGCAAAATGGGAGCAGCTTGAACCATGAAAACGGGTTGCAGAGGGCAATACATAATTTGGGAAGGGTAGCCGTAGTGATGAAGCGGAAACTGCTATAATACAGTGATTTTAAACTGACTGTGATGTTATTTTAAGGTAATTAGATCTAATAAGAAAGTGTGCAATTTAGCTAATGCTGGGGACATTTGACTACGGAAACCATCTAATTAATATGTGGTGTTTAATATATGTATCAATATGGTTTACGCTGAAGCACTTCCTGGTCAGATGAGGCAAAGCCATTTCTAATTTTTTGAGCCCGTGCAGAGTCACCAATGGAGCAATTTAGCCAGATGCTGAGGCTGGCCCCTCCCAAATCTATATATTATATTATGGTCACAGATTCACTCATTATGTATTTAAGAGTTTGTTGAGTTGGAATGTGGTTTTTGGCGTTTTTCTTTGGTAAATGTTTTGGATTTTACTGATTGTTGTTATCTTTGTCATAGGTGATCACGAAGTTCTGTTCAGAAAGAATCGGGAAATATGCATTTGAATATGCCTACTTGAACAATAGAAAGAAGGTTATTGCCGTACACAAAGCCAACATTATGAAGCTGGTAGATGGTTTGTTTTTAGAATCTTGTTGGGAGGTGTCAACGAAATACCCCAGTATAAAGTACAATGAGATTATAGTAGACAATTGCTGTATGCAGCTTGTTTCAAAACCTGAGCAATTTGATGTAATGGTATGTTGGTATCTTTGTTCATAGCTGTGCCGTGTTAGATAGCCTTTTGGATATTGCCGTGTCTTCCTGTGTTTGGTATGGTGAAGGATGCTTACATCACAGATATATTGGTCAGCATGATGCCATTTTAGTTAATTGATCATGCTTACGTCAGTGATAACAATTTTACTGTAGAACTTAACTTTGGATATGCAAAAACTCTATTGCTATTGGTCAAATCAATGTGAGAGCTCTACTAGTATACATTGTTGACACTTTTGGATTTCAATGAAACATTTTGTGTGATTTTACCCCAGGCATATCTATCATCTAAATGATTTATTTACTTTTATAGTAGATATTATTTTCTCTCTGTGGGTTATATAGGTTGCTTCTTCCTTTCATTAGGTTACTCCAAATCTTTATGGGAACTTTGTAGCAAATACAGCAGCAGGTATTGCTGGGGGAACTGGTTTCATGCCTGGAGGTATATCTTGAGGGCTTGCTGACCATTTATTATTTGCCATTTTCCCTCCTATTTTGCAAGAGCTGGCTATATAGTAGATTTCGGAGAGTTTGCTGAAAGCAATTCTCACGTTGTGGAAGATAGATAATGATGATCACTTATTTCAGTTCCATTCACGGTGTTCATTGCATCACGACTTCCAACTGGGTGCTTGCTTAATTTATGATGCAGGGAATGTTGGGGCAGATCATGCTGTTTTTGAGCAAGGTGCTTCAGCTGGGAATGTTGGGAATGCAAAGATAGTGGAGCAGAAGGCGGCAAATCCAGTGGCTTTGCTGATGTTGAGGCATTTACAATTTCCGTCATTTGCAGATCGGCTTGAGACTGCCGTCAAGCGTGTTGTCTCCGAGGGCAAAGTTCGGACAAAAGATCTATAGGTGGGGAAAGCACAACGCAGGAGGTCGTGGATGCTGTTATTGCGAATCTCAATTAAGACGTCAGCATTTCTACCTGGCCTGAATTCTGCACTTGCATCTCTCAAATGTCTCTGTACCTTCATTTTCTTCAATCTCATGTTGTTTTAAGTGATTTGGAGCATAATGCTGCAAGATTATCTATGGGGGTTGTAAATAAAATTGCCTTCTGGATTTGGGAGGGGTGAGGGTTGTAGTAAGAGTTCATCTGAAATCCTTGTTTATTAGCTTAGAGTTGATGCCAATTTCAAGATTATGTTGAGATCGAATTACGTCACATTGAACATTTTAGATGTTGGATTTGTTCGTATCAATGAGAAAATTTATTGTCTCCCATCATCCCTTTGTTTGAGAATTCCATGTTTGTTTGTTTGAGAAGAATAATAATTCTGTGTGCTTTTTCGAAAGTGGCATACATTCTATTCGATGTTGCACAGAAAAGATTAGAGGCAGAGGAAAGCAGTAACTAATTGCTACCCCGAGTTGGATAATCCTTGCTATTTAGATTTAGTTCATGTCCTTGTATATTTAAACATATTTTTGGTTTGATGTATTTCTTCTACCTATTCAACTACCACTTGCCGAGCCTATTTTTTCGATTTCTTATTTAAAATTAATTTCTCATTTTCGATTAATACTAAACTCTAATCTACTTAATATTAATCTTCGATTAAAGAAATTGAGAAACTCTATTGTTTTATGGAAAATAATTTTTGGAATCGCCACCCAACCAGAGATGGGAAAAAGGAAGAAAACCGTAATCAATTGGATAAATTAATTACGATTTAGCTACCGGTCTTTGATTTCAATTTTAATGAAAAATTCAAAGAGTTCCGAATTCGGAAGCTAACTTATTAAACCCTAATGGGTATCACTATCTATTTACCGAAATTAAAATTATTCCTCTAATTATAATATTTAAAAATAAATAAACAAAAATCAAAAGAAAAAAAAAATCTAAGTTTCTATAAATTTTATTGACTTCCCAAAGGCGTCTACGTACCCGCTAACTGAGATCAGACAATCGTAATTCTTTCCAAAAAGTCTTTAATGTGTTAATTTATTTTAATTTTTTAAAGACCAATCAAATTTGCATAGTTATCAATTTAGTTTATTTAAAGAAAATTCTAAGGAGTCCTAATTTTTTTGTATTCTTATTTTATAAAAAGTTCTCTAAAATGTCATAATTCTTGAAATAGGTTGATTATTTTTTTCCTAAAAAGAAAATAACTTTTCTAAATGAGAAAATCTAAAATAACCTAATGTTAAAAAGAAAATATTTCCTAAACTAATATATATAACGAACTACTATAAATAAAATAATTCCATATAATATGCTTATGTAAAAACTAATACTAAAACCCCTATATCGACATATTCATACATTATATTATTGACTAGTAAAATATACAGATATATATATAACAAAAACTAATTTTAACGATTCCTAAACTAATATTCGCATCCATATTTAAATAACAACTATTAAATAACCATTTACTTAAATTTTTATCTAATCTACATAATATTAGGAAACTAATACTAAACATATACTATTTTATACACATATATATATATATCATATAATAATATAACATAATATAGTAAATAATAAATAAAATATGATTGAACCGAACCTGATCGTTATTGAAGGATCAAGAGACGTATTGCGGCAATGAAGGATGGTGGGGTGCTCACGTGGCCGTTCGTGATGAAGACGTGACGGTTAGTGCTGATCGGGGGCGTAGACGTTAGGTGTACGGTTGCTGTTGTTGCTGTCGGTCAATGGAGGATGCACGGATGTCGCTGTTAGAGTTGTGTGCAAGAGAAGACGTGGCTGCTACTACAATGAAACATATTTGTGTGTACGTTGAACTATGGATGGAGTTAGGCGAGGCTGGACAGCAGTATGACAGCAGTGGTTATAGAGCGGTGCTACCGTGGTTCGTTCGGTCGTGGAGTGTGCGTTGATCGCTACAGTAGATGGTGCGTCGATATGCAAGTGCAATAGTGGATGATGTGCTCAGTGCTGTAACGGCGTGGAGCTTATTAGTTTCCCGGCGTTAGATATCACAGTACTGCTGTTCAGTGCAGCGTGGATGGACTGGAGCGGCAACAGTGCATGCAAGAGATGAGCTGGATGTCGTGTGGGTGGGCAGTTCGGTAAATTGTGGATGTAGTTGGGACGCGATCAACAAACGTTTGCTGTTATTGATTGTTCAGTCACGTTGGTGGTCACATAATGGGTATTGGCGAAAAGGGTCGAGGATTTGCAGCAGAATCTAGTGCTGGGTCACGTCTGCTATATTGTTGCTATGGTTACTAATAGCATCGACAGTAAACAGTGGATGGACGAATGATGAAAACAGTATGTGTTCATGGACTGATTTGATTATATTGTGCAGCATGTGTTTCACCGTGTGCTGCTATGTGTGAGGGTCGCGAGTGCAAGTCGTTGGCAGTTTGTATTTGTGCACTGTTCAACCAAAAGAATAATTTCGATGTGTTGTTCGTGTGTAGTAATGTCATGATGGATTGGTTACAGTCGAACGGAGTTGTATTGTTATCTTTATAAATCCAAACCATATCGTATCAATCATATCTAATTAAACTAGATCCAAATTAATTCAAATCTGATTCAATAAAATCAAATTAGATTCAAATATTTTTAATTAGATATGAATCACATTTATTTCTCTCTCTTGTAAAATATAGAAAAATAGAAGATATAGATACCTAACGAGACTTGTACCCAAGACTTCAAATTAAATTCCATCCAAATACTCCAATACTTATCCATTAGGCCGTTGGCCTGAGCCTTAACATTCAATACAATTAAATTATACTTAAACTACCCAGTTCCCTAAAATAAAATTTTTTAACTAAGCTAAAACTATTTGTTCCTTATCTACAAAAATTTTTTATAATTTTTTCCTTTTCTTATTTTTTTGGTATTTTCATCATTTGTTAATTTTTTTGTTATTTTTATCTTTTATTTTATTTTTTATCATTTTTATTTTTGAATTAGGACCCTTTTTGTAAAAATAAAAATTAAGACTACAAAGGGACAAAAATTAGGTGTCTACAGCTGTTTCTCTTTGTGGTGAAGTTTGAGTAAAACTTTGCCACTAAGATAAAAGAGATACCATTTTTGCCTCAAGACGACTCCATCCCAAAAGAATGTTAAGATAATTGACGAAGGTTAGTTTGATACAAAGAATAGCAAGAAGTAACGCCTTTGTGGGTTGGCAAAAATCCCTAAAAAGAATAATGAGAACTTGGTCGTATCCTAATAAGCTGATTAACCAAGGCGGTCAAAGTACCCTTTAAGCTGACTAAGACCTAAAGAAAAAGAAAACTTAGTAGTGCCCTAATGAGCTAATTAACTAAAGCAGTCAAAGCACCCTTTGAGTTGGCTAAGACCTAAAAATAAGGAAAACTTGGTCGTGCCCTAATGAGCTAACTAACCAAGGCGGTCAAAGCGCCCTTTGAGCTGGCTAAAACCTAAAAATGAGGAAAACTTGGTAGTGCCCTGATGAGCTGACTACCAAGGCAGTCAAAGTGCCCTTTGAGCTGACTACCAAGGCAGTCAAAGTACCCCTTAAGCTGACTAAGACCTAAAAACGAAAAAAACTTGAATTGGGATAGCGTTCCATGAGCTTGCTAAATCCCTTGAAGAAATTTTGAGTCGGGCAATGTTCCGTGAGTTAGACGATTGGGAGTCTAAGGAACTTTAGATTGGGACTATGCTTTACGAGCTAACTGACTTACTAAGAAATTGTTTTTGGAAAATAAGCTGTCATCCTTAGGGGGAAAACAATTGCCAATGCAATGTTTTATCAGGCTTAAAACCACTTACCTGGTTTCAATGATAGCTCCCAAGTAATCCAATATCTTATTGAGCAGTCCGATTAAAACCAACGATTTTGCCCCTTACCATTACCTTTTTCCTGTTCTTGTTCTTCTTTCTTCTTCTGTCTCTTTCTAAACCCCCTCTTTTCTTTTCCTTTTTTTCTTTTTCTCTTTTTTTTTATTTTTTTTTTACAGCAACTTAAAATTGAAATGAATGTAAAACATATTAATTTCTCGAACAAAGATATCTTGTATTGAACTTCTGGTCTAAACATCGGCTTTTCATGTAAACATCTGTTCTCAAGAGAGTTTCTACTTATATGCCACACGTTACTCTTTCTGAACATGGCCCTATCCTGAAAAATAGGAAACAAGTCTCCCTTTCTTGGGGGGTTAACCACAATAAAGTATTAAAAGAATTTTCATCAATAGTGATCGCTTCAAGTTAAGTGTTTATTTTTCTTGTGCTTCTTGTGTGTAAGATTTACTTAGGTAGAGGATAGAGCGAAAACTAAGGTCTTTTAGTGGAATGAGAAAAAGAAAGGCTAAGAATATTATCCAATGGTAACGATTACTAGGAATACCAACTTTGCATATAGAAAATGAAAATGAGACCACAGTAACAATAAGATTGTTTGCAAACATATCATTGATGTTCAAGGATAGTATGTCTTCAATGCATCAGCATTTACTAGGTCCTTCAAGTCCGGACCATCCATTTGAGACAAGATAACAGCTCTTCCAGGTAATATTTTCTTCATAATGTAAGGCCTTTTATAGTTTAGGGCAAACTTCCCTCTCAAATCAGTTGGGTTAGGCAATGTCTTCCTCAACACCATATCTCTTAGCTCAAAACTTCGAGGTCATACCCTTTTATTAAAAGCCCTGTCCATTCGTTGCTGATAGCAAATGTTATGGCATAAAGCTGCCAGCCTCTTTTCATCAATTAGGTTCAACTACTCAACACGCTTCTTTACCCAATCAGCCTCATCTAACTGAGTTTCCGATAATATTCTAAGAGACGAGATCTCAACCTCTACTGGTAGTATAGCCTCCATTCCGTATACCAACGAGTAAGGGGTTGCCCCTATTGATGTTCTGATAAAAGTTCGATAGGCCATGAGTGCAAATGGTAACATTTCATGCTAATCTCAATACGTAATGGCCATCTTCTCAATAATTCTTTTGATGTTCTTATTGGTTGCTTCCACGGCTCCATTCATTTGGGGCCGATAAGGAGTAGAATTTCTATGAATGATCCTAAAGTGTCGGCATAACTCGGACATCAATTTATTATTCAGATTCATACCGTTGTCAGTAATAATTATCTCTGGCGTACCATACCGAGCCAGTATGTCTCTCTTGATGAACTTGACCACTACTCTCTTTGTTACACTAGAGTAGGATGAGGCTTCAACCCACATAGTGAAATAATCAATAGCTACCAATATAAATCGGTGCCCGTTAGATGCTTTTGGAGTGATTGAGCCAATGATATCTATTCCCCACATCGAAAAAGGCCATGGTGCTGATAATGTATGCAATTCTTGAGGTAGAGCATTTATCTTGTTTACATAGATCTGGTACAAATGGTAGTATCTAACATGTCCGATACAATCCACTTCTATAGTTAACCAGTAATATTCATCCTTATGATTTTCTTGGCAAGCATATAACCATTCATAAGGGGTGGCACATATTCCCTCGTACACTTCTTTCATTAGCATTTTTGCCTCTTTCCCATCTACACAACGTAAAAGCGTATCGTCAAACAATCATCGGTACAACGTAGAATCGCTCCTCAAGTACTGAGCTACTAATCTTCTAATTATTTTTTTGTCCTTCTTCTCTGATCCTTCGGGGTATGTATCATGTTGTAGAAACATTTTGATATTGTGATACCAAGACTTTTCATCACGTGAACTTTCCATTGCCAAACAAAAAGCGGGTTTTCTTCAATTTCAATTTTAAGTGACTGAATCTCCACTCCTCTCGATATCTGGATCATTGATGCCAAAGTAGCAAGAGCATCGGCAAATTGGTTTTAAACCCTTAGTACATACACAAATGTAATCTTTTCAAACTTGGTTATCAACTCAGCCAGGTATTGGCGATAAGATACTAATTTGGGGTCTTTCGTCTTATGCTTACCCCGAGCTTGGCCTATGATCAACGAAGAATCTCCATATACTTGTAATTCTCGTATCTCTTTAAACAATGCGATTTTGAGTCCCAAAATACACACCTCGTATTCTGCAATATTATTAGTACATAGGAAAGCCAGTCTCATGGCCATTGGAAATTGTGTACCTTTAGGCAATACTAGAATTGCCCCTACTCCATATCCGGACACATTAGTTGCTCCATCAAAGAACATTTTCCACCCTGAAGATTTTTCGACTACTTCACAATCAGAAACTTTTCCCGCTACCAAGATACTTTCATCAAGAAACTCAACCCATGCTTCTTGAGGAATCTTCTCAAAAGGATTCTTCGCTAATTGATCCACTAAAGCTTGCCCCTTAACTGAACTTTAGCTCACATACTTAATATCAAATTCTTTCAGCAACATCTGCCACTTTGAAACTCTACCAATGAGTGTCGGTTTTTCAACCAAGTATTTCAAAGGATCATGTTGTGTTATCAACTCAATTTGATAATAAAACATATATTGTTTGAGCCGATGCATGACTCAGACCAATACACAATAGGTTCTTTCGGCCTCTGAGTATTTTTGCTCCCCTTTTGTGAACTTCTTGCTTAAATAGTAAACGACTCGCTCTTTCCCTTCTTCATCATTTTGACCAAGCACGGATCCCATGGATTCAGTCATTGTGGTCAGGTATAAAAAAAATGGCTTTCCAGGTTTAAGAGCTACCAATACTGGAGGTTTCATGAGGTATTCTTTGATTTTCGTGAAAGGCTCTTCGCATTCCTCATTCCAGTTGATCTTTGCTTTCTTCTTTAATATCTTAAAAAGAGGGCGGAATTTGTCTGTCAATTGTGATATGAATCGAGCTATGTAATTTAGATGCCCTAGCAATCCTCATACTTCCTTGAGTGTTTGTGGAGGAGGCATGTCAATTATGACTTTAGCTTTATCAGGATCGACTTTAATACCTCTTTAGCTAACTATGAATCCTAACAATTTTCCTAACGTCACGCCAAAGGTACATTTCTCCGGATTCAATTTGAAGTGGTACTTCCTTAGTCTATCAAATAACTTCCTCAGGTTTTCTAAGTGATCTTCCTCCTCTTAGATTTTGCTATCATATCATCGACATACACTTCTATTTCTTTATGCATCATATCATAAAAAATTGCAACCATGGCCCTCTGATATATTGCACCTGCATTCTTAAGCCCAAATGGATCACCTTATAGCAAAATGTTCCCCAAGTCGTAATGAAAGTCGTTTTTGTCTTGTCTTCTTTGGACTTCTGAATCTGATTATATCCTAAAAAACCATCCATGAAAGAGAATAGATGATTTCCGACCGTGCTATCCATCAAGACATCAATGTAAGGCAATGGAAAATGATCTTTAGGCATTGCCTAGTTAAGATCTCGAAAGTCTACACACACTCTAACTTTCTCATTCTTCTTCATTACTGGAACAATATTAACAACCCATTCCGAGTAATCCAACACTTCAATGAATCCAACTTCCAGTAGTTTCTTCACTTCTTCTTTAATTTTCAATAAGACGTCAGGTCGAAATCTCCTTAACTTTTGCTTTTTTAGTTTGACGTCTTCGTGTATGGGTAACCAGTAGACTACAATCGATGGGTCCAACCTAAGCATATCTTCATACGACCAAGCGAACACATCCTGATATTCAACTAACAATGAAATCATTTCTGTTTTCTGTTTCTCTTTTAAACTTGCCCCAATTTTTAGATTGTTAGGATTTCTTCATTCCCTACATTAATTGTCTCAATTAGTTCATCAATAGTGATTCTACCCAGTTTATGTTTTTTCCATTCCTCTTGTATATTACTGTGGTCATCGACATCACTCCCGACGACTAACCTAGTAGGGCCGAAAGCGATATCGATATTCTCGTTTTCTACTTGCACGAGGTATTCTTGGTTTTTGCTTAGCTCATTGGATCTGAATGAGAATGAATTAAAGAAAAATGAATGTGACCAAAAGAGAAGTATAACGTAATATAGGAAAGAAACGAACGAAGATTTGATTGAACAAATGGAAGTGTGTCTTAAATGAGATAAAGGCCTAACCAATTTTGAACGAAAGGTTCGACGATACATTTGAAATGATGACCATTGAAAATAAAAATTCAGAAAATACTAGCTATGGGTCACCCCTTTTCCCTAGGGAAGACCTATTGCTATTCGTCGGGATGGAGAACCAGTTATTCAGATGGTGCTGGAACTTGTATGGCGAGTTTGTTGATCCTTCTTTACCAGATTCCCAGGCTTGAGTCTCCTTTTGTATGAATGTCTCGGCTAGCGGTGGAAAGGTCATCAAGGCATGGTATAATCTATTACCTTTCTTGCCCCTCGCTTGTTTCTTTTGGAATTCTTCTACTGAGGTAGGATTGTAGCCAAAGCCATAAGTACCGATATGGCCTTCCTTGAATTCTGTTCTTCTATCGTCTTCTCTGTCGGGACCAGTAATCATATTCACTTCTTCAAACATTTGTAAACCCAGCTCTTCTTGTCCCTCACTTCCTATGTAGGGTATAGCCGTTTTCTTATAGATTTCATAATCTTGATCTCCCAGAATTGTAATCACTTGGCCATTTGAGATAAACTTCAACTTTTGGTGCAAGCTCGAGGGTATGGCCCCTGTTGCATGAATCCAAGGTCTTCCCAAGAGTAGGTTGAAAGATCTTAGAATGTCCATGACTTGGAATTGAATAGTAAAGTGCTAAGGGCCAATACTTACGGATAAATCAATCTCCCCTATAATCTCTCTTCTAGAATCATCAAAGGCCCTAACTATTGTGGAAGAAGGCCTAATTACAAGCTTGCCGATGCCCAGCAAATCCAAAGTGGCGAGTGGGCAGACGTTCAGTGATGACCCATTGTCGATAAGCACCCTGGTGACAATTATGTCGTTACTCCTTACCATGATAAAGAGTGGCTTTGTATGTTTATTCTCTTCTTCACCCAATTCATCAGCTGAAAAAGAAATTTGATCCATTACGAAGACAAAATTAGTGACCAGCCCCATCTTTTCGGTTAAAATTTCACTAGGGACTTTCACCTCATTTAAAGTATGAAACAAAGCCTCCTTATGTGGTTTAGATGTGATTAACAAGCTCATCAACGATATTTATGTAGGGGTCTTACTGAGTTGATCCATGATCATATATTTACTCGACTTAATCATTTTGGTAAAGACCAATGGCCCCTCAACACATTCGGCCATCGTCTGATCGTTCAATTCTCCTAGTATGCCCTTCCTCCCATGCTCTTCTCTTGGGTAGTAAATCTTTCCTGATCGAGAAATGCCCCTTACCAAAGGACCTAGTTTTTCTTGATTTACCAGGTGATAGCTAAATGGGGTAGCCTTGTAATTCTCTAGTGGCAACGGTACGTAAAATGTGTACCTCTTCACTTCTGGCATTTAGTTGCTAGTATAAAACTCAAAAACCTTGGGCTTCTTATCTGAATCAATGACGTTGATAGCACAGTCATCAAAAATCATACCAATCATTGGCCCGTGGTTAGGTAAGTGATTATTATTAACATTAGGAACCGGGGCTTCTACAAAATCCAACTGCTCTGTCCCTTCATCTATCAAGTCTTGAATCTTGTTCCTCAGTCTCCAGCATGCACCAGTTGAATGCCCCACTTGTCCATAGTGGTATTCACACTTTACTATGGGATCAAAGATTCTCGGTCGATATCGATCGCTAGGAAGTTCGTACTGCAGCAACCCTAGGAGGGGCCTAGTAGTATTGCCTAAAATTTCCATATCGCGTGTGCACCCATGATAAGAAAATTGCCTTACAAGTCAGAGATTGCAAGATTCTAAATAATTAATTGCTAGAGTCTTCAATTTTAGTTCATTGACTCATTATATAATATAAATAATTATGGATATCCATTTTTTTTCCACAGTTCCTCAGAACCGCAAAGAATCGGTATCCCCTACCAAAATAATGAAATAAGATAGACAATTCTAGAAAATTTTAAACTTACTAAAGATACTAAACTTAATTGAGACATTAGTCATTTTTCGGAGCATTCCGACTTAACTATACAAGCTTTTCATCATACTGATTCAATGGTGGCGCTTTGCGCTCGATTCCTATCCCATTCCAAACTATCGATCAACCTATAAGGAAAAGAACTGTTGGGGTATAAGCTTACGCCTAGTGAGATAATTACCCTCATGAATACCGCATGACAAAAATTTATTAAATGCACAATCATATGAATGCATGAACAATCAATATACCAAACAACGTATGCAGTGACCTAGGAACTGCATACGACTCAGAATTACACCCCCTGAAGTCAGGGTTTGGAGATAATTAACTGACCCAAACCAAAATCTGAGTTCTAAACCTTGGGTTTTATTTCATTTGTACTATCGTGCTCATGCCAAAACAAAACTCTCTATATGTGTGTGTATATATATATATATGTATACTTCCTTTACTAAAATCAAATCATATCTTTTAAAATCCCAAGTCTAGCGGTGTGGTGGCCTCCGCAATCCACAAACACACGCCCTAAGCAGAAACCACAAGACTAGGCCCCTCGCCGACGGTTGGCGTCTCCCAGCGCCTAGTAAGCCCATCAACTTAGGTCAGAGACTCAATATATATGATAGCATAGCTAGTGCCCAATCCTACAAGAAACTCGTATTCCTGTGAGTCCCCTCCCATCTTCTGCGTGAAGCGGCAGTCGGTGTTATCCATATGCAATATGAGGAATGCATGATTAATTTTGAGTTCTTAATCGTACAAGTGATTAACTTGATTTTTAGAGTGATCAAACAATTTCATTCCATACAATTCACATATATATATGCATTACAAACAATTCCCATTATTATATATAATTAAAAAAAATCATCGCTTTCATCCATAAATTCAAACACATGCATCTCCCATATCCCACAAGCATCTAAATTTATATATATAGTTTAGGTGCATCTATTCTACAAGCACAATCAAGTAAAGAGTCATTGGGAATTTACTCACTCAACCATGCGGATCAATCAAAATAATCTGGGATAGATCGTCTCCCTAAAGCCGGGTCCCCTGGACATCGCAAATATGATACTATAAGGATTTGAAATAAAACCTAGAAAACTAAGCTAAAACCCTTTAAGTTATACTTTGGACTTGGTTTCATAAATTTTTCCGGTTTTACTTAAAAGTTCAATCGCGTATAAATTTTTCGTTTTAAATCCGATTTTTATGATCTTATAGTCAATCTTCATCGTTTTTAAGTGTACTTTAACGT
The DNA here is from genome assembly GCA_024138005.1 of Lumnitzera racemosa. Classification (NCBI taxonomy): domain Eukaryota; kingdom Viridiplantae; phylum Streptophyta; class Magnoliopsida; order Myrtales; family Combretaceae; genus Lumnitzera; species Lumnitzera racemosa. Next base: position 36,713,826 of record JAMXBC010000012.1, on the reverse strand, counting down.
GGTAAGGTTATATTTTCGAAATGAGATATACAATTCTATCCATGAGTCAGAACAGTAGCGTTCCTCATGTGTTGGAGTGTTTTTGGGCCTTGTATGGTAAATAGGCTTTTTGATAACTTGAGAAATCCTTTGGGCTTGGTCTTAAGATTCTATCCTAAGCTTAAAATACTCCTTGAGATCTATTCATGATGGTCCTAAGGGGTCCTTACTTGGTTTTTCAACTTGTTTCATCATTTCCTTAAGTTTAGGTGGTAGATTATGTACTTAACTACTTGTGTACAAATCTTAACTTAAGTTTTCTTCCATCAAATGATCCTTTAACTCATGCTCCACATAAAGAAATAAACAATCTTATACTTAATACCACTCCCATATCATAGCTTATGTCATACAAAGTTGGTTTTTTCATAAAACTTCATGTGATGGATTTTTCCTTAACTTAAGTCTAGATTTGAGCATGTTTAACTTAATGGAAACAAAATCAACATTCAAATGACTATAGAACCCTCACGTCTAGCATGCTTATCCTCCATTAAAGTTCTCATTTCAAGATTTTCTTAGCTTAAAATCTTCTATTCAAAGCATTAAACAAATGTCTTCACAAAACACCAACTTTACATGCTCATATTTCAACTTCATGTAAGGGTTTTATGGTTTATTTCTTAAAACGATTTTTGGTGTTCTAACAACTTAAACCTTACTCATATCTTCAAGAAATCCAAGTCTCCTAACATAAATACTAATCCACACATCACAAGAATCACTTACTCGTCCTTAACGCAAAGTGTGGTGGTTGTGCACTAAGGTTCCACTTTAGGTCTTAACTTTGCCTCCTCCTTTTTGCTACCTTTTGAAACCCGAATCTTTTGTTCTTTTGGAATGGGGTTTATGGAATATTCTAATGGTCTTAAATGGTGAAAGAAAATGACACAAGAATAAAAGAAAAAAATGCCGTGAGTGAAGCTTCAAAAATAGGAGGAAAATTGATTTTGTGGGGTAAGGTTGTTTCTCCTTTTTATGTTTGTTTCAAAAGAGAGAAAGATGAAGTGAAAGTGAAATTGAAAGGGAAAGAAATGGTGGAGAGAGTGGCTGGTTGGAAATGGAGAGAGAAGGAGTGTTTAAATGTCTTGAAAGTGTTGTCTTGTAGCTTACATAAAGTCAACAATTTCAACTATTGATGATGTAAGTATTATGAGGTGAATAGTGATGTATAAGAAGAAGTGATTGATGGGTGAATGACAAGTGCATGGCCCCCCCTTTCTCCCCTTTTTAGATCTGCCATTGGAAGTCTTTTTATGCCATGGAGTGGTCTTATCTCCTTTATTAAAGTTAAGCTTATGAATTCTTGTGAAAAATTGTCCATATGTAGTATAAGTGAAGAGGTGATAAGGAAATTGTCTTATCACTAGATTTTAATAAGTTATCAATTGATAAATGATTCCAACTCTCAATTGATAAGTTATCTAAGGTGATTGGTTGGTCTACTTATTTATGTGTAAGGCTTATATATGAAGATAAGGGCATAGCCTTATAGAAAATTATTTTAGGATTTTTATCTTACATTATTTTGTAATTTATGATTTCATTTTTGTAGAATTGTGAAACTTTCTAAAGTTGAATGAAATTATTCAAATTAAATTATCAATTAATTATTTAGGGTTAAAATTCCTTAATTATTTCAGGGTTAGGGTTTTAAGTGACTTTAGAGCTCGTAATTCTTCAAGCTTAGGTTTTATCGATAATTAGTTTCTGAATTGGAAAATTTTGATTTGTTTCTAAATGTAAGCTTAAATTCTTAGTTTTGTTGATTCTTAGGAACGTTCGGACGGTACTTTTAATTGAATCATGAGCCCACTAAAAGTAAGGTTTATATTTATCAATTGATAAGTTATTTAGGATGATTGGTTGGTTTACTTATTCGTGTGCACAAATCTTATGCATGAAGATAAGGTGATTGTCTTATATGAAATTATTTTGGAGTATGTCTCTTAAATTGATTTGTAAGTTATGGTTTAATTCTTATAAAATTATGAAAATTTCTAAAGTTGAATAAAATTATTCAAATTAAATTCTTAATTAGCCACTTAAGGTTACAAGTCCTTAATTGTTTTAGGGTTTTTCACCAACTCGGGAATAATTGACTTATACTTAGGAGCTTAAGGTTCAATTAGCTGAATTATTTAGGAATATCGCTTTGTTATGTAACATATATATATCATACGATAGATTAGGAAAAGAGAAGGAAATTGCTTATTAATATAGTTATATGTATATACATATTACGGGGCTACTTATGTATACAAGTAAAATAATTTTTTTGTAAATTTATTAATTTATTCCTTTAACTAGCTTAGTTTTGTTGTTTATTATCACTTGAAATAATCCCTGATTCGTTCATTATCAGTTTTATATGATTTTACAAAACTATTGATAATTTTATAGATTTATGGCTTTTCAAGCATTAAGATAATTTTATTGATTTAATTTTTATTATTTTTTTGTTTGTATTTAGTTTATTTATTTATATATATATTATAGATATTTAAAGTTCTGATATAGTTAAGAGTTTGATTATTAGGTATTCCAAATTATATTATAGTATCTTTTAAATTTTAATTCCTAGTTAAGCAATTTAGGTCATTAGTCTTTTCTTCATGATTAGGGATTTCAATATCGCTCATAATTAGATATTTAATAAGCCGTATTTAAACGAGTAATTAAAACTCTTTAGTTGATTTTTACATTTTATGTGTCTATGACTTGGGTATTTGAATACCCAATACGTAGATCTTAGCTTGTTGCCACTATCAGGACCAGATGATGACACTGGTGATCTTCTATCCACTAGTTCTTATAGCTTACCGGAAGAGACGGCACTTTCAATCCTGTACCTTACCGCTACTACTTCAGCAAAACTGGACGAGGCCTGCCCGATGAGATAGGAGAAGTAGGGCCTCTCCAAGGTGTTAATGAAAGCTGTTGTAAGCTCCTTCTCGGTCGTAGGAGTAAAGATTCTTACAGCCAAGGACCTCCATCTTTGAGCGTATTCTTTGAACAATTCATTATTCTTCTTCCATATGGCAACCAAGTCCATCATAGTTAGGGCTACTTCTACGTTGAATTTATATTATCCATAAAATGCTCTAGCAAATTTCTCCCACGTATTTATCTGGTTCAAATCAAGTTGGGCATACCAAGTCAGGGCTAGTCCAGTCAAACTATCTTAGAATGTTTGTACCATGAGTGTGTCGTACTGAATATATTTACCCATCTTCCTGACGTACAACCTGGTGTGGAGCTTAGGGCAACCTGTCCCATTATACTTTTCAAATTCTAGTACCTTAAACTTCTCAGGGTATGATACCATGTCATATACGGAAAACTCCGTGATCCCCACCTATTCAAATCCATCATACCCTACAAGTGCCTTCATCTTCTCAGTTATCTGTTGTGTCAATTTCCTTTCCAATTCTTTCAAGCTGTCCGTACTAGGCCCCTAGTCAACAGGTCTCGGGGCCGCATACGTGTCAGGTTCGAAGGTCAGGTTATCTTTCGGGTAAACTCCTTCTGATTTAAATGGGTCTTTTTGATATTCGTGCTCTGCTTCAAGAGCGTATGTACTCTTCCCATAACGGGTGTTGGAGATTTCTTCATTAGTAGGTGTTGTAGCTCGCAACAAAGCAATCCTGGTCTGGGAATGTGCTCTAATCGAACTTCTCTGAAAGACTTAACGTTTGGAAGCTATCTTGAAATTTTACTTGGTTGTTAGATCAACTTAACAAAGGGTTAGTATATATTACATTTTCCTAAGATAGAGTTGTTAATCGTATAGATGTAAGATGTATGTTACATAAGTGCAATGAAAAATTAAAAATTGGGAAGAAACCTTTGATGTAGCAAAACTTAACTAAATTTTATTAATTTTTGCAATTGTGAAGCTTTACACCTCTTATTCTATTCACAAAAAAGAATTCTAAAGAAAATATTAAAACCTAAAATCTAAAATCTATTCTCCTAATAGCTAGTAGGCTTATCCTGATTCTTTCTCCTCTTTTGGATCTTGGGAGCCTGCTCTTCTTTGCCCTTAGTCCTCTTCAGTTGTGCTTCCAATGCCTTTTTCTAATGATATTCCTTGCAACAGTTTTCCAACTCCTGCTCTCTTTCACTAGTTTTCTTGGGTTCAGCTTCAACTTGAACTTCCGCTTTCTCTTTATTGTCTTCCATATCCTTTAGTCCTTTTAGCTGGTGATAAAAAAATCCTTTGGTTGTCTGGCTCCTGGCTATTATCCCTTTAGTGGTAGGGGTGGTCTTTCTTGTGCACCAAAGAGCTTGGATGCTCTAAAGCTTGGCTGCTTTGTCAGCCACCGTCATGCCGGGGTTAAGGAAGTCCAATGAGACAGCTTCTGATGACGGTCTGGGGATCATGTCGTCAATGAGTCCATTGGCTGGGACGTATGCGGTGCAGAGGTTGAAGCCAATCAGAGGGACCGCCTTGAAGTCTTCACACCCTCTTATCATTTCCTTGCTTGCAAACCACCTGGGTATCAACAACAACTCTTCTGCTTTCATATTCTGGAAGAACTGGACCCAGTAGCGGCTAGCTATATTTGCTAGTAGCTCAACTCTTTCTTCAAAAGATTTGATAAGGTCGTAGTGCTGAGTAAACCCGGCCTAATTGAAATCAAGTTAGTAACTTCTCATGTGGCTTACAAACCAGGCCACCAGTAGGAGCATATTAGTTTTTAGATCTCTTCGTTTCTTTTTCTTAAGATGGTTTAGCAACTGGATCTGCTTGGCCAGAAGGGCCGAGACATATGATTTCCCTCCAAGGAATTGGGTTATGAGTTCCGCAATTTTGAAATGGACTTGACGTCTTTCATCAGGGAGCAAGATAGTATTGAAGACCACTAATATAAAAGCATTGACCTGGTACTACTGCCATGCTTCCAAATTTGCATAAAAAACCTCGTATTTTTCTCTATACTTCAATTCAGTAGAAAACCAGTCCATGACATCCTCCAATTGAATGGTCTTTCATTGATTTAGAACCCAATTTATATTGATTTTTCTTATTCCCAACAACTTGTTGAAGATCTTTGGTGGTGCAGTTTCCAAGTCTAGGATATAGATATCATTAGTGATTGTAGGAGCCCACAACAATTGGGAGTATTCTTCTAAAGTTGGGCTTAGTTGATGTAGGCCTATACAGAAACTGGTGGATTCGAGCTCCCATAGGTGGACTAAGGCCCGCACTAGAGTGATGTTCACGAGGATCTTCTGTATAGAGAAGATGGGCCCAATCATATTCTTAATAAATTCCTGCTTATCTGGGCTGAAGAGTCGAAACCACGTTTGAAGCAATTTTTGTGGCCAATGCGGTAGGTAAACATGAATGTCTTCAAAAGGCTCTTGACTAAATCTAGCCATGACTGATAAAAACCAACATTAAAATTACAATTACAACGTAATCTAAACTTTACATAAAAATTATCACAAATTATTTACAAGGAAATATTGCAACTACAATCACAACTTCACAACTACCTTTATCCATTTAGGTTTACCACATCGTAGGTTCTTGTAATTTTTTTGAAAAAAGGTTTTGTGTAATGCAAAAGGCTGGGTTTTAAAGGTTTTCAAGTTCTGCAACCACTAAGTTTTTTTTCAAAACAATAATTCTGTAGTCGCATTTGAACTTAAGTGGGGTAGCCTGATCGGTCTTGGAAGGTGGTTACCCCACAACATCTGAAGCTTACACAATGGCCCCCCTCCTAAGCTCCTAAGACGACTTGGTTCTAACCGTATCTACCATGCATTTATGATGCAAAAAAAACAAAATAAAAGTAAAACCCCCCAAAGTTTCCCCTTAAATAAACTGTCACATCAAAAAAATGTTAGTAAAAAAAATAAACAAATACAAAAAATGACATACCTAAGTTCTTTTTTATTATTTTTATTATTTTACCTTTTTATTTTTTTTTATTTTTTTGAAAAATAATCTTATTTTCGGTAACTTCTAGTGGCTAAACTTCTAGCATCCCCAATGGAGTCGTCAAACTGTCGAGCCTGTTTTTTTTTTCTTATTTAAAATTAATTTCCCATTTCCGATTAATACTAAACTCTAACCCATTTAATATTAATCCTCAACTAAAGAAATTAAGAAATTCCGATTTTTTATGGAAAATAATTTTTGGAGTTGCCACCTGACCGGAGTCGGGAAAAAAGAAGAGAACCGTAATCAATTGGGTGGATTGATTACAATTTAACTACCGATCTTTGATTTCAATTTTAATGAAGAACCTAGAAAGTTTCAAATTCGGGAGCTAACTTATTAAACCTTAACTGTTACCACTATTTATTTACCAAAATTAGGATTATTCTTCTAATTAGAATATTTAAAAATAAATAAATAAAAAAAATCAAAAGAAAAAAAAAACCTAAGTTTCTACAAATTTTATCGTCACTCCAAAGATACCTACGTACCCACTAACCGGAATCAAACGATCGTAATTCTTTCAAAAAAATCTCTAATATGTTAGTTTATTTTAATTTTTTGAAAAGCAACCCAATTTACATGGTTACCAATTTAGTTTATTCAAAGAAAATTCTAAGGAGTCCTAATTTTTTAGTGTTCTTATTTTATAAAAAGTTCTCTAAAACGTCCTAATTCTTGAAATAGGTTGATTATTATTTTTTTCCTAAAAAGAAAATAATTTTTCTAAATGAGAAATTCTAAAATAACCTAATGCTAAAAAAAAAAATATTTCCTAAACTAATATATATAACGAACTACTAAAAATAAAATAATTCCATATAATATACTTATGTAAAAACTAATATTAAAACCCCTATATCAGTATATTCATACATTATATTATATTGACTAGTAAAATATATATATCTATATATAACAAAAACTAATTTTAACGATTCCTAAACTAACATTCACGTCCCTATTTAAATAACTACTATTAAATAACCATTTACTTAAATTTTTATCTAATCTACATAATATTAGGAAACTAATACTAAACATATATCATTCTATGCACATATATATTATCATATAATAATATAACATAATATAATAAATAATAAATAAAATAAGATTGAACCGAACGTAATCGTTATTAAAAGATCAAGGGACATACTACGGCGATAAAGGATGGTGGGGTGCTCGCGTGGCCATTCGCGGTGGAGACATGACTGTTAGTACTGATCGGGGACGTGGAGTTGGGCGTACGATTGCTGTTGTTGCTGTCGGTCAATGAAGAATGCACGGATGCCGCTATTAGAGTTGTGTGCAAGAGAGGACGTAGCTGCTGCTGCAGTGAAAGTTGCTATCGAAAGCAAATCAAAAAGTGGGTTATTGGAGTTGTTATTATTATCATTATTATTTGTAAATGTTTGATATGAAACCTAAAATTTTTTAACTCTCTTGAAGTAACCATTAATACAATAAAGAGTTACTTAAAAGAAAATACTCCTTAAATGCTAAATTGAGACTTTAAAGAATATTCTAATTAATCTCTTGATAGAGATATTCCTATTCCTAAGGATTAGGATCGACACTATCTTATTAATACGTAAATATATGTATATATATATATATATTTTATTACTTCCCTCATATCTTTTCTTTTTCTTTTTCTTTTTCTTTTTATTTTTATTTTCTTTTTTTTCCCCAATACTTGTTTTATATTGATCCCTCTTAAATAAGGATAACGAGGTTCAATTTGATACGATTCGCTTCCCTTACCATGCGAACCTAATATAACTATTTAGTTTTCTTCTTAAATCGAAATTAATTAAATAATCCAGTTGGTAAATTTTTTGAACTTAATTAAAGTTGGTTTGATTCATGGTTCGAACCATGTATGTCAAAACTTCACTAAATATTTTTATCTCCAATATTATGTTTTCCTTTCCAATAAACTTTTATACATTTATAGTTAATTTCTCATAAATTAATCATGTATAATGATTCTTAGTAAAAAATTCTATAAGATCTTCATAAACTCAACTTGATTGAATAAGAATAAGAGACTATATTCTAATAAACAATAATAAAAAGGGAAAAGCAAAGTTTCCTTCCAAAAGTTATATAAAGAAGATAAAAGAAATACACTAAAAATAGAAAAAATATGAGAGACAAAGAATATTAAGATTAAACTTTTGATTTAAAAATATATAAAAAAGGACAATTTAGAAAAGAGAAAATTTTCAATGTAAAATTTTAGATAAAACTTATTCAATTTAATCTTAACAAGTGGTCTAAAAATATGACAAAGAAGAACAAGATATAAAATTTTTTATGAAATTCATAAAAATTGATAGGGGAAAAAAATTTAAGTAGAAAACAATTGTGTAATTTTTTTTTTATTTAACCATACGATTTGGTTCAATTCAAAACAATTTGATTCTATTTATTTTGTTAAACCAAAAACAAAATTGTTCATAAGAAAACCAATTTTTCACTTTGATTTGATTTACAATTCGAACCATAATTCACCCTTTGTTTTTTTTTTTTTTTTTTGGTTTCCCCAACGCCACTCCTAAAGTATCACAATGTTGTAATGGATGCCCTTGGATTGCGTCTTTGCATATGGTCAAATCATCTTAGCCATACTTTTCTCATATTCTCTCCATATCATTTCTCTATCTTATCCGTTCTCATATGATCAAACATCCATCTTATCGTTCCCATGTTTGCTAATCTAATATTTTGTTCATGTCAATTCTGAGTAATTTATTGTCCTAAAGTTAGAGCCATAAAACATCCCCAGGCTTTTGATCGCATGATATAACCGACCTTTTAAGTTTTATTAGCACCTTATAATGGCATAATCCTTACAACAAGACCAAATTCATACTTGGTAGACTTTTAAGTCCATTTTGCTATGATGGAAAGAATTAAAAGAAGGATATTAAAGGTATCGTCTCAAGATCTTAGCCAATAGAGATTTTAGGGAGAAATTGGGTTTCACATAACTAAATAAGCCTACAAAATAGAGAATAGTAAGGGAGTAGTGAGGTGTTATCCGGTATAGCCATTCCAAACTTGAATTAAGCATGTGTATAAGGAAAGTAAAAATACTCAAAGGTAGAATATAGGCTCAAATATGCAAAATATCAAGTAGTTTACTGTTGGATAATAACCTTATATTTATAGAGAAGTGGAAACGGTAGTTGGAGATGAGTTAGTGGGTGATGGCCATGTTTGCAAGTATTGATTAATGGAGCCATAATGCCTAGAAATATACGAAGTAGTTGTTTGACTTAGTCTTCGACCTTATTTGAACTCTTCTAGCCATTGGTGATTATTGTGGTTGGGTAAGCCATGTGATGGGCCTGAGCTGAGGTTAGCCACGAGGGAGAAGGCCGGGTCTTCAAGGGGTGCATCTTAGGCTAAGAGCCTTGTTAGATCAGCACTAGCCTGAGAGATCCATGTCCAAATGGCATTATCAACACTTCCAAACCCACTCTACCCTAAACCCCCCATGCCACCACCCCCCCCCCTCCCCCCCTCCCCCTGCTTAACACAACCTTATTGAGACAAGGAGGGGAAAGATGAGCTTCTTAAGTATGTAGCCAATTTGGTTTGAAAGGGTGTCTACAATGCCAGTGCTGATGTGCCAATGTAATGGTGAAGACATCCGAGGTAAGTGATGTAAGAGTTAGGCAAATGTGGTCTCTTTAAGCATGCTGCCAAATAGGCTAAGGTAGGTGCTTTAGACTTAAGGTAGGATATGAGAGGTCCAACCTCATTGGCCATCATGGGGTACCAAGTGGTTGACCCTAATTCAGGTCTAAGGTAGATAGGCGATCCGAGGTGGATACTCAATGAGCTGAGCTAGGTGCTCCCAGTTAAGGCAAAGATTCAATAGTTTGAGTGCTTCGGAGATTAAGACTAAGCTAAACTAACCATTGTCTAAGTAGCCATACAAAGGAGTAGCATTGATGAAGTGTCGAACAAGTTCTTTCGTAGAAGTGGAAGGGGCCTTAGGAAAACCTCTCTCAAGAGTAACTTTTGGAATTCTTACTTTATCATGTACGTTCGCAATGCAGTTAATGCGATGTGATAAGTGCTTGTTACTACAAACATGCATGCAATTGCATGCGTTTTGCCTTTCCAATGCCACCCTCCTATCAAAGCTATGTCCACTTGTTCGCATCACAGCATTTTAGGGGATTTGAGCTTATACAAATCCTTATAACTACCAATTCATTTTCTAATGCATTTAGCCTATAAATACCAAAATCACTTTGATAGATTACTCTTTACAACCTTTGCAATCTTATTTTCTCCTTGCATCATCTTTCTCCAAGATTTCTTTCTTTCTCCTAAACCTTTCTTCAAAATTCTTCACTTTTGTTTGCTTCTTCAACATTAGAATATCTACTACTAGTAGAATAAACACAGGTGAGATGCCTTATAATGTATCAAAATACAACATAACAAACTCTAAAGCCATAAGGAGTGATCCTTCCTATAGAGGAAAGGATGAAGTTATGTCACTACCACAGTTGTATGATGACTTGAGAATGGAGATGGAGGCACTAGATAAGATTATCTTGAGGGGCGGTTATGTGCATGATCCCTTACCCGAAGCTACGGTTCTGTTCACCATGCTTGGGGCAATATCATATCCCAACCTAGCACAAGATATACCATTACATAGGAATACTTGTTTATATTCAATAAAAATTCTATTTATAACAAAAGAATACTACAACGAAGTTCAGTTTTACACCTATTTATACAAAAGTATACATCCATTAAACTTAACCAAACCTGTAATACAGTACCTTTTTTTTTTAATTTCATATGTATAGATCCTTCATTGAATTAAGATCAAAATATAGCAAGGCTTCTCCAAAGGTGGTTTACTCCATCCTACGTGCTCTCGAAAGACTTTTCCCCAACTGATGTTGATGCCTAATCAATTCTCCTCGTAACTTAAAGATACATAAGGATACCCTCAACTTTCTATAAGCTAAGTAAAAGTGGATAAAACAAAACACAGAACAAGCATAACACGCTTTCATAAAGATCAACACTAAAGATATTCAATTTCATAACCCGAGTTATCAATACAAACTGTTTATGTAGGATATTCGTACCATGCTCATGCACATGACATGCATAAGTATAGATATCCTATACTTTTCTAATTTCTCATTCAGTTCGTCGACATATGCGGGCATTTAGATATAACGTGTAAGAACCTAAGATAACAAGAAGCTGCCTGTGAGTAAAACCCCCAACAAAAACTACCTACTATGGTTTGAAAATCCAACACATAGTTGGTTTAGCTAAAACTGCAAGCCGTGGCCCGAATAAGTTGATCAATGCAACTCTATATGCTTAAAACCCAACTTAGTAGTGTTAAAGCTTTCAGAAACTTGACCCATAGATCCTTTCGTATCATGCCATGAATGCAGTTAACAATACAATAACCTATTATCAGGTACGAATCTTAAGTTTCACTTGATAACAATTCCATTATCTCAACTTTAGCTTTGTTTCTCAACTTTATAATACATTCTTTCATATAAGGTTCACTTTAAGTGAACACCCTAAAGGACTGCTCAGTTTCTAAGTTTTCCAAATAGAAATACGCATCAACGAATCAATCATACATGAGGACACATTTCACTCAGTCAACACAAATTCAATAGAATAATGTATTTAGTCAATCTAACACATTATTACAGTTTACGACACAATTGACTCTAAATCAAGTAGACATAAGTCTACTTTTATAAAAACAAAAATATCCACTTAACCAAACTTAACAATAGCGTAAAAGCTTAAGCTTCACAATGTAGTCCCTCTTTACCTATTGCACCTAGGAAACATACATAGACCTCAAGTCAATTACGAGTCAATACCAAATTCTTATAAGCTTTCGCTATCACATTTCTAAGCTTTCGCTATCATATTTCCAAGCTTATTTTGATTATATCTTATTCATTTCTTATCCGATTTTAATAAACTTATATCACCACGATCATTATTTTGAGTACTATTAGGATATTTTAAGAAAAAATTCTAATCAATATTGTCAAAAGTCCAAAAATACTCTTTCGTACTACCGATTTGACCATACGCTATCGTAACTTTGTAATTAACCCAAATAAACTCTAATCCTAAATTAAAAATACTAGAATTCCTCATTTCCCAAGTTGGTCAGCATTCATTATGTACCCAAAAATACTAATCCCTTATATATTTAACAAATATCCCATTAGTACTAATTATTATATCATATATTAGGTTAATGTATAGGTTTTACCATGAAAATACATAATAAATAGTATATGAGCTCACTTAATTTCTCAAAAAATTCCATAGACTCACAAAAATATATAGTTTAATTATTGGCCATGAATTACACTAAACTAACTATTATCTATTTTTGCAAAAATAGCGATTTTAGCTCGAAATTAGTTAAAGTTAAGCAAATAAGTGAATTCAATCACAAGATTAAAATAAAGTGTTTGAAACATCATTATAAACTTTTAGAAATCAAAATGCGTAGGGCCCATACTTTGATTTTGACAAAAACTAATTAATTCGACAAAACTACAAAATCGCCAGTTTTATCCAAAATAATTATAATAAATAGTAAACATGCTTATTTATAAAAATTCTTATTACTATAATTAAATACATATATTAAGTGTATTATACACAAAAATTGAGCTTGAAATAACATTATCTAATATTTCTAAAAATTATTTCAATTTTAGCCAAAATAGGGCATTTTCTTAAAGACCCTATATTTTCGCTAATTATTTAATTAAGTTAAAATTACTAATTAATATAAACACAAAATAACCCCATAAAACCAATTTTCCTAATTAATTAGCATAATTTGATATTTTTAGAAAATTAGACAAGTTACGAGTGAAAAATTGGTCGAAAAGACTCCTCTAACAACCTAAGCTACTTTAGATTAGGTTGTGAATAACCTATTAAACCGCCCTAAACCAATTTCAACCCTATTTCTTGTTCTATTTATGTTTTATTATTTTCCAATTTTCTAAAATTATGTTCTTGTATTTTTAGATTTCTAAAATATTATAAATAAGATTTGGAGTCCTATTTATAGGCTTTAAGATTTTTTATATGTCAAAAAGTGAATTGACACATGTCATTTTCTTATTTTCTTAAACACCATGTGTCATTCCCTCATTATTTTACTAATGACTCATATTTTCTAATTATTCCCACGTTATCACATCATTTGGTGACTCATCCATTCATTTTTTATTAATTTTCCATTATTTTATACCAGCCTTCATTATTTTTTTATAATTTATTATTATTATATACATGTATTTAATACATATAATGCATATCACATGTATATTTTATATAATTCGATTTATTTATTATTTTTATAAGTTAAATAACATATCTCTAATATCTCGCTATATCTAAAAGCTTGAATTTCACTTTTTCGATATTTATTAGCTTTATCGATAAATTGTAATTTTTCTTAAATTAATCATTTTATATAGCTTGTTTCAAGAAATTGACTTTCCTTAAATTCTTTTATCTAACTTTTCTAACCTTACTATGAAATTTGAACTAAAATGAATAACATAACTCGGTGTCCTAAATTTAAGAGCTTGGATTCTAAGGTTATCATATGGGCTTAAAATCCTGAGGTATTATAGGAAGATAGAGGTCTAAGCAATCAAATTAGTAAGAGTAAGTCTTCTGCCATTAACTGCGTCCTGGCAAACTTTATGGTTAGACTAACCCCTAACTGGATAGTACGACTAGCAGTAAGGGAAGAGAAGGCGCCCTTACTGTTAGGAAGGCGTTTTGCAGTGTTTAAAAAGTATTTGGAATTTAGGCAACACCTCCCCCTGAGCAAATTTGAGAAGGAGCTCTTCAACTCCCATCGAAACAATCTAGCACAAGTCCCTTGTAATGGGTAGAGGGTATTGAAGGCGTTGTAGGGGCTTTTGTGAATACCTAGTGACAAGAGCCACTCCCAAACTCTTCAACCATTTATATATGTAGAATAGTTTGAGCGGATGGAAATACCTCTAACCCCGTCCAAGGGGGAAGCTGTTTAGAGGCTTGGTGAATTCTGTTAAAGGCTAGTAGGATGATTTCCTAATGGTGGAGTTACAAAACCAATTAGACTTCTAGATCTGATGGACTAATCTAGTCCAAATTAAAGATTAGAAGAAGCTTGGGCCTAGTTTTGCCAAGGCCGTATAAGAGATTAAAGCCTTCATGGCCTTAAGAAACGACAATGAGATAAACATCACGAAGACAATGGAGAAATACTTTAAGTATCCAAACTCCAAGCTCTTCTCTAACATGAAGAAGGATGTAGTGAAGAAATGGACGGAAGGTATAAGTTTGTTATTCATGAATAGCTTCTTCCATCATGTTAGCACATGTGTAAAACTATGCTTCGTCCAACATCCTCCTAAAGAGAAGGGAAGGATCCTCTTTGGTGGAGTTAGTAAATGATTATGCTACATTCTTTCTCTATGCTAATGGTTTATTTGATTCTTTGTAGGCAAGAGATTGGTTGAGGAGATATAACGTTTGTCAACATTTAAGCTATTGAGGCGTCACCAAGCTAAGGCAAAGCTAACAACTAAGATTGCCAACCCCAAGGGCAAGGCCGTGGGGCTGAGACTGGAGGTAGGAGAGACTAACAGGGCTAAGCCAGTTACCCTCCCCTGAAGGATTGCTCTTGTTTAGGGCCCTACAGGGCCGCTAATTGTTAAGTCTATAAGTACGGTCCCTCCCACTACTTATTCTATCCTTACCTCAGTACCTATACTTATAAAAGATGAACCTATTGGCGCCAAGGGCTAAGACGTGGTGATGTTTACCCCTTCTGACAGGGGTGAAGAAGGGGTAGTTGAGACCAATATGCCAACTAAAGTAGTTACGTAGAAGAGGAAAGCCCTAAAGATCGCTAGGGATAAGGCCCCCAGCGTAAAGAAGAAGAAGATGACAAGGAAGGTACCCATCAACATGGTAAACTGGTATGACTGGCTTATAGCTCATCCCTATAAGTGTGTCAATGAGCTTAGGGATTATTTCGATAAAGTCCTAAACAAGTTCTGGTGCATGGGGATAGCGCTAGACTCACTAAAGATGTACCATACATGTCCCAGAATGAGGAGCTCTACCTTCGGAAAGTCTAGTGCAAGACTAGGAAGGTTAGTGTGATACAAATTCCATGTATAAACATATAGGCCCGATATCACGTATAACCAAAA
This sequence comes from Lumnitzera racemosa, assembly GCA_024138005.1. Taxonomy (NCBI): domain Eukaryota; kingdom Viridiplantae; phylum Streptophyta; class Magnoliopsida; order Myrtales; family Combretaceae; genus Lumnitzera; species Lumnitzera racemosa. The sequence continues at coordinate 36,698,559 of JAMXBC010000012.1, read as the reverse complement.
CGGTGGGTCCGGGCTGTGAGATGGTTTAAAGAGTAAATGATAGTCAAAGATGAACAAGGTTTCTCATGCACCAACAATGGACATGACGCACCAATGCCTCATACAAGCTCGAGTCATACTTGATATGATGTATAAGTATAGCTGGAGGTTATTCACTACTAGTCCACGCTCAATAGGCTAGATAAAAGTAGCTCAAGAAGAAGCAGAAAAACATATAACTTAAGAGGGAGTAAAAGTTCAATATATTCTTTGTATGATAATGCACCTATTACATTATACAAGTATTTATAATACCCAGTTAAGGTAAGTTCTAAATTACAAAAAAAAAAAATACATAAATGGATCCTTAGTTACCAAGAAAAAGGATAATAATTTACAAAGAAAACACGAAATTGTGCAAAAAGAATATGCATTGTTAGGAAGGACAGTGCGTACACGTGATTCTGTTCATTTTGTGGTCCTAACAACAGTGTGAGCCATACTGCGGTAGGCCTTAATCAGGTTTGGTCGACGTCGGTAGGTCGATCGCTCCGATTGCCAAGACTAAATAGGGGTTGGTTCACAGATGACTTATACTTTGGATCAGCCTAGGATGGTCAACTCCTGACAGTTGTTAGCTCAGCCTAGGCACTAGGGAGATGGCTGTATCTAGATTTGGTGTTTAGACTAGTATGTTGCAGAGGGGTCAACTCGGCACGTCGGCTTATCACCCTAGCAGTCTCTTAGATGGTGTGGAGAGTAAAATAGCTCGGCAAGTCGGACTAGGGTATACACTACTCCTCAGCGCTTAACTCACCTCAAACAACTCGGCGAACCATTTGAGAAAGGCCTCAAGCTCGAGAATGCATGATCGGTCCTTGATCCCTTTCACCCCTTTTAGGTTGTTTGAGATTTGGGATCAAATCTAGTTCAGCTCTAGGTTACTCATCTTCAGGAGTGTAAGGTTGGAGATCGGTTATGTTGAAGTAGTCTAAAACTCCATACCCCTAAGGTAATTCAATCCTGTAGTCATTAGGATTGATCCTTTTAAGCAAGTTGAAAGATCTGTTAGCTTTAGGAGACAACTTACTCTTCCTCAAGTTTGGGAATCGTTCCTTGCTAAGATGTATCCAGACCAAATCAACTGGTTGAAATTCCCTCTTCCTTCGTCTTTGGCTTTGCTTCTCGAGCTTAGCATTAGCTCGGCTTAATTGTTCTGTAACCTTCTAGTGCATGGCTCTAATGGCTTTAACTCTTTCAAAGGCTAGTTGGTCATCATCAAGCATCAGTTGGGGTGCTTGGTCCATCGGGAGCTCGAGGTTGAACCCATAGGTGACCTTAAATGGAGACATGTTTGTTATGCTGTAAGCAATCCTCTTATAGGCAAACTCAATGATTGGCATGCATAGATCCCAGTTAGTCATGTTTCATTTGATAGCAACTCGTACCAAAGTTCCTACGGTTCTGTTAACAACTTCAGTCTATCCATTGATCTATAGATGGTAGGACATGTTGTACAATAACTTAGTTCCCACCTGTCAAGCCCCGAAGCGGCAGAGTCATAACAGCCCCGCCGTGTAAACCATTCTAAGATAAAAGTTGGCCTCATAACCGTTATCCTAGACCTGATCTACATAAGGCATCTACGACTAACCCGCTTTGAAGTAAACAGTTTATAATTTAAATAAATCATTTACCTAAGAAAGTGAGAAAATATATATATAAACTAAAATTCAGTTATTACAATTAACGTTTACATTATTTCACCGTAATATATTTCCTAGTTATTACATTATTCAGAAATGAAATATTTTAAAATAAAAGCTTAGACTTTAAAAATATATGTTTGTTTTTCAAATGTTTTTCCTCACTCCCTACGATCCAACAGTTGCTAACTTTAGAGTAGTTGTAAACCACTTCTTAACCAGCACCCGTACAACGTCTATAAGGATGTAAGTAACCACAGCTAGGTAAGTTAAGATAGAGGACTTAAAACTATACCATAAACATAACAAGGTTATCAACCAACTTATTAGGTACAATACATGTTCAAGTAAATGTTATCGCGGCCCGTCGTGAGATTAAAGAAATTACGCCCGCTTTAACCCGGATTGAGGAGTTGCCGCTACTGCAACAGCTCATTACTAAACCCAGGCTTATGCAATGGAGACATCACTCCTCCCATGACTACCTTCGAACCATTAACTTTACCCTCGCCACGACCCCCTCTCCTATCACTTAGTTTGACTAAGGATGAAGAAGGAACCATTATGCAATCATGCACTATCCCTTTTAAAGAGGTTGGTATTTGGCCGGAGAATCCTAAGTTTCCCCTAATGGGTTGTAATGCAGGTTCGTTTATGATTACAGGTCGTATATTTGATTAGGTCCAATTTAGGACGATCAATCATTTCATACAAATCATATAATACAAGCCAGAACGACAAACAGAATCATAGCATCATTTATAATCAAGCACATGCATACAACCAACTATCTAACAAGCACAACCAAGCATAATCTCAAGCCTCCAAAATACAACAACGTATTAATCCCAACTTACCTAAACTCTTTACTCCCTTACTCGAGGTCTCATTCGCTTAGGCCATCGCCGATCATCCTTATAACACAAACGTGATTTCAATTTTTCATATAACTATTATAGGTTCGTTTTATCCTATAACGCTTATTGTTATCTTTTGTTTAAGGTTTAATATACCTAATTATCTAGGTCTTAAGTCTTTTACAATTCTTCTTGAATCGCGTTATGTTCTACTTCAGTTTTTACATCGATTTCTATATAAGGTTTTTAACTCAATTTTTTGTTAAAGATTTATATATACACCCTAAGAAATCATTCCAACCCATAATGTAAAATTAATCACATTATCTTCGAATATTCTAAATATCATTTTTAGTCTCTAACTAGTGTTCTAGTCCATGCGGTACATCTGGATCCTAGTTTAATCATCGAATTTACCCTCGTTATGAGAAAATCTTATATTTTTCTTATAATTACCCTAATTTAAGTTTCCTATCAAATTTATTATATATTTCTATTATTATCATAATATCAATTTTTATTCTAATATCTTCTATTTATTATATTTCTAATAATTGTGTATTATGTACTATTACTTATTATGTACATAACACACATTTAATATTTTTAATACTCTAATTATCATCTCCTAACATCAATTATCATTTCAAAACATCTAAATTTATCTTAAATCATATTTTACACATACTTACTATAATTTACAAAATTAACTTAAAATTTACTAGTTTTCCCTATTACTTATTTACTACATAATTAACCTAATAATTACATCTAACACCCTAAATGCTATAAGTATCATACTTCATTTGATTTCAACATCCTAAAACATATAATGATTCACTAAATCAATTAAGTATTTAATTATTTAACTAACCTTAAATTACTAATTTTATGCCTCATTTTAAGGCCTAAAAATTATCTAAAAATTTTGAAAATTAATTTTTGAAAATGTACTTCATAGCACTGTTCTATATCATCTAAGTAATCTACATAAAAATCTTGGGCTCATAACTACACTTCTAAGGTTATTTATTTCTAAACCAAAATATGTTTTATTTTACATAATTTCTCAAGGACTATATGTCACGGGACATATTTTCATCAAAATAATATTTTTCCTAAAAACTACATACAAAAATATTCCAAAATAACAAAATTCATAATTTTCTAAGAATATTTACTATTTTTACAAAATTACACAAAATCGGGCTGGAAATTGAACTCATCGATTTGGGTGGCTCCGACCACCGTCGGTGGCCATGGGTGTAATGGCCGTCTACTCCCAGCTACTCATCGGGTCTAGGTTCTCCTTAGAAGCGCCAACCATACAGATTTTTTTGTGATTTTTTATAAATTCCTAATTTACTCTCAATTTCGCCTCTCTCTATTTTTCTCATTCTCCAAACTGACCAAATGAGCTTCTAAAATTTTCTCGCTATTTATAGAGCATTAGAGAAATATTGTGCATTAATGAGACAAGACAATTGCCTTATCTCTTCTTTTTTTCCACTTTCTATTTGTTGCATTTTAATTAGTTGATTTTTTTCCTCAATTTCATATTGCCATGCCCCATTCTGGACTTTTCCTCATTTTTCTAATTTTTTCTTGATTTTTATTTAATTAATTATGAATTTTTTTAATTATTTATTATTATTTTAGTATATTTCGCGTATTTTAAGTAATTACACATATTTTTACCTACATGTAAATTCATATATAGTAAAAATAAATATTCCTAAATATTATTTAGGTTATTTTATGATTTTTAGTATACATATAATTTATCTCTAGTAATTCGTTAATTATTAGAATGCATTTTACGCATTTTCGATAAATAACGAATTATATACTTAAAATTTGGAAATTTTATATTCTTTTATTTTATTGCTTATTTTCTTGAATTCGAACTTATAAGATTATTTTTATTAATATTTCTAGCTTTACTTATAAATTAAGCTGGATCGAACCTTTCAGCCAATCGAAACCCTAAGTGACTGGTTGTGGGGCTTACACCATCCACCTCCACAACGTCCTCTAGAAGTGGCTCATGAACTTTAAGTCTTAGTTTGAAATAATGGTCCTGGGAACTCCGTGAAGCTTGATTACTTCCTATAAGAAAAGAAAAGAGATAATTGAAGCGTCTTTAATTTTGAAACAGGGCACAAAATGTGTCATCTTACTAAGTCGATCCGTTAAGGCTTAGATTAAGGAGTACAACTCCTTATCATAGACGAAATAGTTGGGTGTAGCTCCTCGAAGTTTCTTACTGAAATAAGCAATAGGTCAGCCTTCTTGCATCAATACAGCACCTATGTCTAGTCTAGATACATCCCCTTCTACTTCAAACACATTGTCAAAGCTTGATAGAGCTAAGACCAGGGTAGTTAGCCTCTCCTTCACTTCCTCAAAACTCCTTTACTCCTTCTCACCCCATCTGAATTCAACATTTTTCTTTGAAAGTTCAGTAAGTAAGGCCACAATCATACTAAAATTCTTTATGAATCTGTAATAAAACGGTGTTAGGCCATGGAAACTTCTCACGTTAGCAGAATAGGTTGGCTTAGACCATTCTATGATCACTCTTATCTTCTCATCGTCAACTCAGATGCCACCTCCACTTACAACAAACCTCAAGAAGAACACGTCGGGTCAACAAAAATCGTATTTCTTCAAATTGGCATAGAGTTGTTCAACTTAGAGTTTTGTAAAGACTCTTTGGAGATGCTCTTTGTAAATCTCTAAGTCAGGGTTGTACACCAAAATGTCATCAAAATAGACTATGCAAACCTCCCTATGAATTCTCAAAGCACATGGTTCATCAAGTGCATAAATGTGCTCGGTGTCTTAGATGATCCAAAGGACATTATGAGCCACTCATATCAACCATGTCATGTCTTCAATACGGTTTTCCACTCATTACCCTCAAGCATTCAAATTTGATGGTATCTAGATTTAAGGTCAATCTTAGAGAACACTCCTACCCTGCTTAATTCATCTAGCATGTCATCAAGCTTAGGTATTAAATACTTTCACTTGATGGTAATTCAATTAATCACTTGGCTATCCATACACATCTTCCAAGAACCATCTTTATTTGATACTAACAAGGCTGGCACAGCATAAGGGCTTAAGGACTCATACATAAACCCCTTCTTTAGTAGCTAATCTACTTGCTTTTGTAATTCAGCGACCTGTTTAGGATTCAGCTTGTTTGGTAGTGTAACTCCTGGCTACAGGTCGATTGTATGCTTAACACCTCGAATGGGAGGGAAACCTTTCGGTAACTCGTCCAGGAATAAGTCAACAAGTTCCTCTAGTAAGATTTTTACTTCAGTAAGTAATTCCTCCTCTTCAAGTCTTAACTCCAATATTCTTCAAATCAACAAATAGGTCAGTCCTTCGAACTCCATCTCTCTCTTCAGTTTGGCTCAGGTCAATACCAAAGCCTCTTTCTTTAGGGTTCGGCTAAGTTAGGAATGCATGACCTTTACCTAATTGGCAGTCATAGTACTCAACTTCATCTTCTTACCTTCATGCTCTACAAAACATGTATTCCTCCTTCTATCATACATAACTGCTCGATCAAACATCTATGGTTGTCCAAGAAGAATGTGGGATACACTCATGGGCAACACATTACAAAGCACTTCATCTCAATATTTGCCAATATAGATTTGCACAAATACCTGTTTGTTCATCTATAAGGTACCCTTGTTACTGAGCCAATGAAGCTTGTAAGGTCTTAAGTAGGGCATAGTTAGCAATTTCAATTACTGGACCATAAATGTTGAGGCTACATTGATGCAGCTCCCACTATCAACTATCAAGGCGCACAACAACTCATTCACCTTACGCTTACTATGAAAGAGATTTTATCTTTATTCGTCTTCGGGTACAGGGCTGACACTCATCATCCTCCTCAACACTAAAGTAGTCGGTAGAAAGTTTCCTTCCTTACTATAGATAACTTCCTCCTCAGAAAATTTTGTTTGTCCGCCCTCTTTTAGCTGTTGTACTTCTTTGTCAATACTATCAACCTCAACAATCGACACCTCACCTCAAATCACCATTGTTCGCTTATTTGGACACTAAGTGGCCATGTGTCCAAATCTTTAGCATTTGAAATACTCAATCTCACTCGTCTTTCTTCATGAACTCTAACCTTCTCAAACCTCCTCGAGGGTTTCTTCTCCTCGGCTTAGGTGGTTGGAATGAGTCAAGTCTCAACAACCTTACTTAGTTCCGTTCACACTAGTTTGCTCGGAATAGTTCATCTACTATCCGGTCAGTTGACAGCTGGTCGGAACCTTCCTGTTTGGTGCCTTTCTATCTTCTGGATGGCTCAAATCATGTCGTCAAGCATTTCATTATCCAAGGTTTCTAGGTAACTCATAATCTCATGTCTCAATCCACTAATGAATCGAGATACAGTTTAGTCCTCTAGCTTTACAACTTCACATCAGATCATTAACATTTAAAACTCCTTAACATAAGCATCCACATTCGATCCCCCTTATCTTAATTCCTGCAATCTTTTGAAGGCATCTAATAGATAATAACTCAGTACAAACCTTTTTCGTATAATCCTCTTCGTTTCATCCCAACTCCTAATCTCTTGTTCTCCTTCCCTTCTTTTAGTAACTTGCAAGTCATTCTACCATAAGGCAACATAACCAGTGAACTCCAACACAGCAAGTCTAACCTTTACATTATCAAGTTCTTCGTAGTATTCAAACTGCTTTTCAATCTTATCTACCCAATCTAGCTAATACTCGGCATCACCACTTCCAAAAAAACTCGAGATACACATTCTCAACCTTCGACTCTAGGGGCTCATACATTTATTTCTTATGGCTCGTGGTAATCTTCTACTTTGTCATCTCCTTCCGGTTCTTCCTTAATCTCTTCAAGTAATAGCCATTGTCTAGCATCCCTACCAACTCTTTTAGCTCATTGTGGTCAAGCTGGGGTGTAAACACCTAATTTTTACCCTCTTTATTTTTATTTTTATTATTTTTCTTTCTTTTCTTAGTAAGCCTTAAATTAGGGAAAGTACCAAAAATATAAAAATAAGAAAACCCCAAAAATATGAAGTTTAGGAAAAAATACAAAAAAAAATTCAAAATTAAGAAATTTGGAAAAATATCAAAAAAATAGTAAGTTTAGAAAGAAACCCAAAATATAAGAAGTATAGAAAATAAAATTGAAAAAAAGTTAGAAAATCGAAAAAAATTACATTTGAAAAAATAGAAAGATTTGAAGGGATTTAGAAAATAACTTTTTATTAGAATAAATTTTTTAATTTTAAAATAAGTTTAAAAGTTAGGCCGTTGGGCTTGGGCTTAGATTTGAATCTAGCTCAGGCTGACCTAGTTTATATCTATAATTTAATTACACATATGGACAAGGCACAGGCCAACGGCCTAATGATTAAGCATATGAACTAGGTATGAGGTTTGAGTATGAGATCTTGGGTTCAAATCTTAGCAAAAGTAGGGAGGCCTTTTTTCTTTTTATTTTTTCGTTAACTAATACACTGCTACATATCAGGTTCCGATTGCACCACATGTCCTAATGCATGGCAACATCGAGTTGGGGCAATCTTGCTGACGTGGCGCTACATAGCATCCATGTAGCATGTTAAGTCAACTGCCACGTGTCACGTAGTGACACGTAGTAGGTCAGGATTAGTCAAGTTGGCCGACATACGCTATGTCAGTGCCAGTCAATACTTTCCTTCTCTTTCTCTTGGCTTTCCCTCTCTTTCCCTTAGTTTTCCTCCATTTTCTCTCGATTTTCCTCCTTTTTCCTTCTTAAGAACAGCTCGACCCCCTCACTTTCGCCTTTGATTTCATGCTTTTTCCTTGCTAAAACACACCAATTAATGGTGCGAATTTATCCTTCGCATGGCCAACTTTGAATCAAACGTAATAACGCGTTCAAATTTAGTCAAATGAGCATTCAAATCATGCTCCAAAAAGTGGAAAAAAACTAAAATTTTGGAATTTGCATTCAAATCTGATTCAAGCTTTCCTTAATTTTTGGGTTAGTTACGAGTATAAAAAGGGTGTTGGGGGAGCTTATTGAATGGACACAACCATCTACAACCTCGCAAGAACACTCCCAAGCCCCCTCTCTCTCTCTCTCTCTCTCACTCTCTCTCTTTCTCTCTCTCTCTCTCTCTCTCTCTCTCTCTCTCTAATCCATAGCCACGTTCGAAGGAATTTGAGCAATTCTAACCACCACCACGACTCCTCTACAACATGAGCTCCTCAACCTAACTCCCCCCATCCACCGCCATAACCCGAAGCTCCTCCACCACCATACCCCCAATCACAACCGTGAGTAGTTAAAGACAATGGCCATCCACCCCCATATTATGCCTTTTACCAGTTAAGGACAACAACCATCCACCCCCGTATTACACCCGTGATCAGCTGAAGCCCCTTGATCACAACCATGACCCCATCCAAGCGATTGCCTCAGCTAACCCAATCCAATCTACGATTGACCCGTCTGACTAGCTCCAGGTCTAACCCATGCGCTCAACTCATTCGAAGTATTGTTTTTTCTAATTTTCTTTACTTGATTATTTGGTTGTTATTGTTGATTTTTTTTTTTTTTTTTTTTTTATTTATCATGAATTGAAATGTAATAATAACAAAAATAAAAAAGAAAAGATAAGGTAGTTATTTTATTTATTTTTAGTCTAATAGATAAAAATAAAAATAAATAGATAAATAAGTAAATCAGTTAACGAATAAAAATTATTTTTGACACTTAGAAGAATTAAGTTTTAAAAAATAAATTAACCATTTATAAATTAAGACTACTCTTATATTGTTAAAAAATAATATATATATATATAATTTAGGACCTTTGTTAGAATTTTTCTTAAATAAACCAAATTAAACTAAAAACATAAATCCAACATATTTTCAAAATTAAAACCAAACAATCCACGAAATTTTTCATTAAAAGAACTACATACGTCTAATCCTAAATAGCGGGTACGTAAGCACCTACGTGGCAACAACAAAAATTTTAAAAAAAATCTAATTTCCCTTTTTTCTTTTGTTTAGATTATTTTATCCAATTATGGTAACCAATAATCATTTTTTTTCTTTCAAAATTAAAAAGTGATTTTTAAGTTTAATTCTAATTTTGGAAAGTTAATAATACCCATAAGGGTTTAAATCTTTAACCCTCGAACCTAAATCTCTGGTTTTAAAAAAGCTGTTCCAAAAATCAGTTATAACCATTGGTTATAACTTAACTATTTTTCTTGACTCCGATCAAGTGGGGACTCCAAAGTTGTTTTCAAATTGAAAAAATGGTTTTCTTTAAACCCTAGTCAATGATCGATATTAAACGAGTAGGGTTTAGTATTGATCGGTTTAGAGAAAATTTAATTTTGAAAGAATTGGGAGGGCAAAAAACCAAGCTCAACATGTGGCATTAACTCGGCCAAACTAACCATTGCTTCACTCTAGTAGTTAACATTCTCTAGTGGGGCTATTTTTAGCTCGTTGCTTATCTTCTTGGTAATAGTTACCAAACTAGCTACCACGTCGGTAAGCCTATCCAAGTGGTCACCCACCGATTGAGGTGTGAAGCTTCCTTCTTACCCTTGGCCATGTCGAGTATCACTTCCTTGGTTTCTTAAAATTCCTTGAACACTTGAGTTTGGCATTGATGGTTACTTCACGAAAATTAACATCTAATAACACCACTTGAAAATTGATAACCGATACCCCAATCACCACAACAATTGCAAAACAAACGAATAGTTAACCACACTCTATTTTTGTGTATCAAAAACAAAGGAAAATAGAGCATAGACTACTTCTCAACTACTAAACTCTAAGGTTAACAATAGAACCGCTATCACACGAGAGTAATAACAAACCACTTAAAGGATATAGTAGCAAAATCCATCTTCGAACTTAGCTAATCTCTGATATCAAGATAATACGAACTCCATAGATGAACACACAAGCCCAATATCAAACTTATCCAAAAGGGTGGGTCCAAGCCATGAGATAGCTCAAAGAGTAAATGATAGTCGAAGGTGAGCAAGGTTTTCCATGTATTGTCCATAGATATGACGCACGAATGCCTTACACGAGCTCAGATCACACTTGATATGATGCATAAGTATGGCCGAAGGTCACTCACCACTAGTCTACACTCAATAAGCTAGATAAGAGTAACTCAAGAGTAAGTAGAAGAACACTTAGCTCAAGAGGGAGTAAAAGTTCAGTGTATTCTTTTTATGATGATGTGGCTATTACATTATGCGAGTATTTATAGTACCTAGTTAGGGTAAGTCCTAAATTACAAAAAAATATATATATAAATGGATCCCTAGTTGCCAAGAAAAAGGATAATAATTTACACGAAAAACACAAAATCATGCAAAAAGAATATTCACTATTAGGAAAGACAATATGGACGTCAGAAAATTCAACGCACACATCTGATTCTGCTCATTCTATGGTTGCAACAATACTGCAAGCCGTACCAGGGCAGGCCTTAATCAGGTCTGGTTGGCATTGGCAAGTCAGTAGCTTTGATTTTCGAAACTAGACAAAGGTTGGTTCACGGATGACTTACACTCACAATAGGCTTCGAATGGTCAACTCCTGATAGTTGTTAGCTCAGCCTTAGTACTAGGGAGATGGGTATATCCAAATTTGGTGTTTAGACTGGTATGTTGCGAACTCGATACATTAGCTTATCACCTCAGTAGTCTCTTGGATGCCATAGAGAGCAAAGTAGCTCAGCAAGTTGGACTGGGGTATACACTTGATGTGTCTCTAAGGTCATATACACAGAGAAGCACTACAATGAACGAATCGAAAAGGAAACAGAAAAGAAACTAGTGAAACTCGAGCAGTTACCAAATAGATATGACTCACCACTCGATCCTACTCGGCCTACAATTCGCCAAATATGACACACTAGTCCAAACTGAAGGGTCACTTGCCACCACTCCTTGCTAAATGGAATAGATAAGAGTTAAGAGATGAAGAGAACACTAAGGTTGCTCAAATGAGTAATTTCTGTATTGAAAAGGATATGAATTATTTTCACGTATAAATAAAGTAAGGGTTTATATACCCGTTCACTAGGGTTGCTTTACATGTCTGAATAGACAAAAGGGTATTCTACACTAGGTTACATAAGACATACTAAAAAGGGTAAAAGAGACAAAGGATATATAATATGGAAAAAGAAAGAATTATTTTAAAACATTGTGTCAAAAGACATGTGTCGCTTAGTGGTTGGACATCCGAGATGTGATACAACATAGGTGAAAGTAGGAATGAGTCACAGTCAAGGCCCAACCTGATTTAGATCAGGTCAAGAGCCAATCAACCTAGCAAAAGGTCAGTTGTCTTAAAATAAGATGCCAGTGGATCAGGTTGGTAACTCAGCTCAATTGGTTATGGGCTGTCTTCTGGATTAGGAATTTGCTATTAGGTAGGAGCATGTTGGATACACATGAGGATCTGAAAGACGGGTCGACAGGAGATCAGATCGGGATAGGAGTCCCCATCTTGGCTATAGCTTAGAGTTAATATTTTCCGTGTAAGCCCTTAAAGTTCTCTAGCTCGGTTTCTTGCAATTGGTCTAAGGGGTTGATTCCTATCATCCACCTAAGGGTCAGAAAGATTTTCCTCAAATCTGAAGCAATTTGTACTCATTCTTTTGGGGCATTTGCAAGGTCTTCTTTTATTAGTTAGTGGGGAATCAGATCGAACATATAGAAGGTAGAGGAGACATCATAGTCATCAGGCAACTCAATCTAATAGGCATTGTAGTTGACTCTATGGGGATGGTAGGTCATTTAAGTTTGCTCATCTAACAGGTAAGCCTTCATCTCTTTGAATTGATGTCCTTCCTTATCAGTACTAATTTAACCTCAATTTGTGTTTCTTTGCAATACCATGGGCAAGTACTACATTAACTCAATAACTACGATGCTTTGTAGAATGAGGTAACGGGATTTCATGCGGCGGTGTCTAGTGCACATTTAAGGAGGAAAAGTCCTCCTATAGTAAATATTTGGACAAGTTTAGCAAGGCTAAATATCACTTATACCTCTCTTATGTACAAATGACTATACTTAAACCGAAGTTACAGCAAGCAAAGCAAAGGTGAGTCAATGTTGAGAAAAACACTAAGCAAGCCGACGAACTGAAGACTTAGCTAAATGATGAGCAGAGGACCAAGGCTCAATTCCCTTAGAAGTTGGACTAAGAGAGGAGAGCCAAGGAAGAGCTTGAAAGAGAAAATGCTAAGCTAAAGGCATCAGTATCAAGGCTAAAGACTGAGTTAGTAATGAAGGCATCTAAGTGTGATAGCACCAAAGCAACATCGTTAGAGCTAGCTAGTCGAAGGGTTGGGTTAAAGTGAAATATCCAGGAGCTTCAAAGGGGAGGCCTTAAAGATGAAGGAGATCATCTCCAAATTGGAGAGTAGGGAGGTTCTCAACAAGGCCATTTCCAAAAAGGTTGTTACTCATTTCTAAAAGACAAACCAGTGTTCGGAAGAGCTAAAGGACATCTTGATTGAATGCTCTCGGTTCACAAGGAACTAGGTGCTCTCCCATTATCTTGAGCTCGACCTTAGCTTCTTAAGATGGTTGTATGCTCCAATGAATCAAGAAAGGAGGGAGATCCAAGCAAGAGAAAATGAAGCTAACCAGGCGGCTACTGCAATTCAAGGTACCCCTTCTACTATCGAGGTTAGTCAAGAAACTTCCGCATCCAACTCAACAAGAGGTCACTCTTGAAGGTGCTTCTCAAGATGATTAAGGTCAGGGTGATCCTCCTACTGACCCAAACTAGCAAGTTTCAAACCCTCTCTCCATAGCTTAAGGCCAGCCATCTTAGGAGCCGTCAATGGATTAACCCTCCAAACAAATTAAGGAGCTAGACTTTTTAGAACTACTAAGGTTTGCTAATCCAAAGTAGTAGTGATGTAGGCAAGTACACCTATTAGTTTATAATATAGTAGATTACGTCTAAGTATCAATCCCCCAAGGACTCTAACTACTAGTACTCACTAGGTCTCTATTATCTAACCGGCAAATTAAATTTCAAGAAACTTAAAAAAGTAAATCTAAATTACTACTAAAACTAATTTAAAGATTAACTAAGATGCAATTCAAGAATTAAAAAAAAAAAACAATTCAATTAATTTAAGATTCAATGTTATACCTAGATCTTGTTTCCCATAAATCTAACATGTGATTTTCCTAAAGATAATCTAATTTATTATATAATCTACTTATTATACATTGCAAAATAGGAATCTAAAAACAAAATATAGAAAAGAATAGAAAGAAGCATCATAAAATCCAAACAAAATTAAATCTTGAAATATTCTCTTCTCTTCACTTTCTTGATTATTCTTGGCTTCAAAAAGTCCTTAAAAGTCATGCCAAAAAGTTCTTTCAAATAAACCCTAACAAGGCTTTATATATGAAGACTAAAAAAAATAGGTCAATTAGAAAGGACACAATCAAGGACACAACTATATCCTTTGGTCGTGTCTTCAGCTGTGCCTCATGTTTTTCTTCTTCTTTTTTTTTTAACTAGAAATGACATGATTGACGACATGGTCATGTCCTAGGCTGTAACAGTAGAAAATCAACTCCAATTTTTCTTAAAAATGACATAGTCGTGTTTTTTGGTAATATCGATCTTCAAACCTTCATAACTTGCTCATTTTAGCTCCAATTTGAGTGAAATTTGGTTCTATCTTCTCACTTTCTTGCATAGATAGTTTGAAAAACCAAGAAACCAAATTTTACTCAATTAAGTATTATTATCTAAAAATAAACTTAAATATTAAGGAAAATCATAAAAAATCACTAAATAAAATGTATGCAATTAGGAACTCATTAAACTTCCCCATACTTAATAATTTGCTTATCCTCAAGCAAATAAATCAAAGAAAAATTAGGATAAGAATTTTAAAGTTAAAAATCATCATTGCCTAGGAAACTGACTAAAAATTACAATTAACCCAAAAAGATTCAACTTGCAAAACCAATCAATTTTCTTTAAATAACTTCATCAAGTCTTATACGCAATCTTTTTTCTCATTGTCCAAAGGACACAAAGTACCAGGGTTTACAAGCTAATCTATACAAATTAAAGTTTTACCGAATCATTTAATCAAGAATTTTGTACTCAAAATCAAATTTAACATCTCACCAATCAGAAAAGAGTCATAAAAATTTTAAACCTACTTAACTAAAATGTATACAACTCTCTCTTCAATCTCGCTAAGCACTATAATTCAAAGTAAACACATATTACGTCCACTCATCCTCTGATCATCCCCTTAACACATCCTTTCGATGGGAAAGTTTCAAATTCACTAAATTTATGTTATTAATTAAGGACAACTGTGTTAGCAGTGGGAAAAGATCTCACTCTTCTAAGGAACAAAGATCGATCCATACTAATCTAACCTTCTTATTAGTAATAGGAAAGAACCTTATTCTTCTAAGAGACCAAGGCTGATCCATATTAACTTATTCTTCAAATTTATTTTAGCATTAGCAGTAATATTAACCTCTCTCTTCTAAGGGACCAAAGCAAATTCTTACCAATTCTACCTTTTTTATTTTTTTTTCATTTATATCACTTTCTACCTCCAACTATTTCATTTCAAGGGTTTCCAAAAGACAAGTTTCATTTGTTTGTTTACTAAAGATTATAAGGCTCTAAAGTCATCAAAGAGAAAAGTACACAGCAAAGTAAGCTTCAAAAATAGTCATGACTAACTCCTAATCAATGATGTTGCTCTAATCCTAAGTACTAAAATCTTAAGCTAAATAATGCTTAACTTTACTCCATAAAGATTTCATTCATCAACTCTAGCATCATGTAATTCACTTACATTCAACTCATTGGAAGTTATTAGTTTCCAAATAATTGCAAGTCAATAAAACAATAAAATTGAGTTAAATACGAAAAAATTAGTCTCTTAAGTAGCAAAAGTTTCTATATCCCCTTCTTCACACTTAAAACCATACATTGTCCTCAATCTACGAATTAAGTCACATATGAAAAATATATCAATCAAAACAATTATGGGTAAAATGATATAAAAGTGGGAAAGAAAAACTAAGTCCTATGAAAGTTTGAATAACACAAATCATCGATGCAAGAAGTTTGAAGTAATCTAAATCAAATGCAATCTTCAAGATGAGCTTCAAAGTTCTAAGACCTTGTCCTCACAACATGACTCAATTGACTCCACAATCCTCTTAATCGAAGGCATCATCCATAACTTCATCCTTATCCTCTTCATATTCTTCATCATCTTCCTCTTTTGAACTTAAATCTTTGTTCATGGTGCCGTAGCTCTATAATTGATACAATTGTGTCACAACCCCATATCTTTCATAACCTAATTGTAGCACCAATTCAAGAATACGGTTGTGTTCATTATGCATATCACTACCGAAATACTAAAAAAAATAACATCCAACATGATCTATATCAATTGAACAGAATCATTCAAAAGCCCTAAGAAAAAGTGAAATCCATATGAGGTATACCATGAAAAATTCGAGAAAAGGAGACATATCAAGAACAAACTGGAGTAGTTGAAGTGAGTGCACTTAGGAAAACGCGAATCGATGTGAGTGATGGGTTGTAAATCAAAGATGATTGTGCATGTTTGTTGTTGTGTGTTTAGGCATAAGTGGGAGAGTAGAGAGAAAGAGAAGATTGTAAGTGTTTGTGTGATAAGCAGTGGGAGAAAGCCAACAGAGATGTACACATATATATTGCGGACGACACGATCCAAGATACGACCATGTCTCATGGTCATGTATCTTTTTGTAGCGTAGACCAAAAATTTGGCTAGTATTGATATAGTTTAAGATACAACCTTGTCTTGTAACCATGTACCCTTCTATGGTCCAGCCATAAACTACGCCTACAATTGACACAATCTAAGACACGACCATATCTTTTAACCGTGTAGTACACTATTTTGCATTTTTTTTTTAACTTTTATTATTTTTATGTTAATTTATATATGCTTAGCCTAAATGTATGAATTCAAAATTAAAAAAAAAAGTATTAAACAAAAAAATGAATTAAAGAAATCTAATGCAAAAAGTAAACTAAAAGGAAAACTTATTATGTTGTACTTATCACTTTTGAAATTTTGTTTAGCTTTTGAAGTGCTACCTTGGAAACCCCGTAGGAGACGTTGTCCCCTTGACCCCTATCAGCTAACCGACTAGTGAGACCATCATATGTGTAGCATAACATAAAAGTAAACTTGACCCTAAAATGAAAAATAAAGGTTTTAAAGTGCTAAGATAAATAATAAAAATTACTAAAATAACCTACAACCTAAAAATAACAAAAATAAATAAATAACTTAGGTTGCCTTCCAAAAGCGCTATATTTAATGTTGATAGCTCGACGAGATGCATGGTTTATTTACCTCAATCTAAGTAGAGATGGATCTCCATCCTTAACTCCCTTTTGAACCCTCTAAACAAGGTTAGACTTATCATTTTTCCATTGGTATAGCAAATCCTCTTGTCTAGTTGCATAACTTCTATCGACTTTCTTCTCATCACACCACCCATCATACTCATATTGCTCAAGTCTCTTCTTTTCATCCTCTTTTCGCTTAAATGGAGTGGTTGTAGGTAGCTTTAAGCTCCTCACTATAAAAGCATGTTCTAAATAATCTTCTAGGTGCTTCACTCCAAGACTAGTGGTTGTACTTTAAGAGGTTCTAACTTACCTTCCTTTGGTCTACAAAATGGTTTGATCCTTGTCTTCACCACGTTGGATTCATTTGCTCTCAAATGAGCTATAACTTTTGATTAATTAAGGGTTTTCACCATTTCTCCATCTCTCATTTCTAAGCAATCGTTCATAGGTTCTTTGATAAGTTTTTTTTGCACACATTCAATAATAATAGCATTAAAAGTATCACCATCATAACTTGTGCCCTCTAAGTCAAGGGACTTGTACATTGAATCTGGATGCTGGAAAGCGATTTCCTCATGTCTGACCCTTAAGATGAGCTTATGTTCACTAACATCAAATACAACCCTACAATAGCTAGGAAGGGTTTACCTTAAATTAATGGTACCTCAAGATCCACGTCTATATTGAGGATAACAAAATCTATAAGGAAAATGAATTTGTCAACTCACATTAAAACATCTTCTATAATGCCTTTAGGTTATGTGGTGGACCTATTAGCTAATTAAATGTACATACATGTTGGTTTAGGTTCTCTTAACCCTAACTTTTTAAATAATTTAAATGGAATCAAGTTTATACTGGCTCTTAAATCTACCAAAGCATTATGTATAGATAAGTTTTTAAGTACACAAGGAAGAGTAAAACTCCCTGGATCTTGTAATTTCTTTGGAAACTTCTTCTAGAGTGGTGCGAAGCATTCCTCATTTAGTGTAACAGTTGAAAGATCCTGTAACTTCCTCTTGTTCGATAAGAGATCCTTTAAGAACTTTACGTATTTTGGCATCTATAATAAAACATCAACAAGAGATAAGTTCGATTGTAGTTGTTTAAAAAGATCAAGGAATTTTTCAAATTGCTTAGTTGGATCAGGGCAATCTTACTTAAGATGCTACGAATACGAAATGGGTGGCTTATACTCCTTTACTTTTGGTGGCTCTACACTCTCTTTTGATCTCAACGGTTCTGAACTTTCCTTACCCTTAACCTCCACTTCGTTCTCAACTATTTCCTTATCCTCCTTCTTCTTAACTTATAGCTCACTACCACTTCTCAAGGTTACTGCATTGATATGTTCTCTAGGGTTTGTTTCAGTGTTCCCAAGCAGTAATCCTTGTTGTCTCTTGTTTAATATCCTAAAGATCTGGCCAATCTAATTCTCCATGTTATGGATAGAGACTTCTTGGTTCCTTAAATAGGCTTCTGTTTGTTACATTCTAGCTTCATTAAACTAAATGCCAAAAGGCTTTCCAACTTCTTCTCTAAGGTAGGTGGGGGTGCTACCAGTTGTTGAAATCCTAATAGAGGCAAATTTAGTCTTTGCTAAGGCTAATTCCTTGCCTACCATTGTTAGCCTTAACCCTAATTTTAGCTTCCCTATGATAAGTTGAGGTAGTCTCTCCACCCTATGTAGTAGGTATTGCTATAAGGATTATACTAGGGTCTTGTAGGTTTCCCTAGAAAATTAATATGTTCAGTCTACTCGCAGCCTACAATCTCCCTCTTAACTAAAGTTGTTAGAGCTGAACTGTGGTTGGTGTAAACCAGTTGCAAAGGATTCAATTTTCTTACTTAGCATCTCCACCTAAGTGGTTGGAGACTATACAACATTGAACTCAAATACGCCTGCGACTTATTGTTTCCCCCTTAGGTTCTCCCATTAGTAATTATTCATAGCCATACCTTTTATCAAAGCTTAGACTTCTTGGGGTGTCTTGGTATTAAGTGTACCTCCAGCTATTATGTCTATCATTTGCCTTGTATAAGGGTTGAGACCATTGTAAAATGTTTGCATTTCCATCCAAAAAGGGAAGCCATGATGTGTACACTACCTTAACAAGTCTTTAAAGCACTCCCATGTGTCGTATAAGGTCTCACCCTCTATATGAGCAAAAGATGAGATGTCGGCTCTAAGCTTTGCAGTTTTCACAAGCGAAAAATACTTCTCCAAGAATTTTTTCTCTAATTTGTTCCAGGTTGTGATTGAATTCCATGCTAAGGAATTCAACCACTATTTAGCTCAACCAAGTAAAGAAAATGGAAAGAGGTGTAGCCAAATAGCATCATTAGTTGCCCCATTAATCTTGAAAGTATCACATATTTCCAAGGCCAAAATTGCCTTGTTAATCTTGGAAATATGTGCATTAGGATCTTCGTCTTGGAGGTCGTCAAATTGTACAAACTGTTACACCATCTAAATAACGTTCAGCTTGATCTCAAAGTTATTAGCAATAATAATTGGTCGGTTAATGCTAGATTAGGTACTAGTTAATAATGGTCATGAGTAGTCCGACATGGTCCGATGTTGATCCCCGTTGTTGGAAATGATGCTGTCAAGTAAGCTTTTGTGATCAGATTCCTATTCTACTACTTGATCCCTAACTTCGCCCTTCGCCCTTTAACAACCTCACTTCATCTTTCAATCTAATCAAAGATCCTTAGTTTATAGCCTCCGCTATTTCTTCAACAAATAATTGCCTCAAATTTCATAAAGCCTTCCTCTCAATCTTATGATCAATTTTAATCAAATCCCTTAGCCAACTTCTTGTCATGCACTATACCAATGAAAACAACAACGGCATTAAAAACTTAATATAGGTAAGTATACCTATCGGTTTATAATATAGCTGATTAAATCCAAGTGTTAATCCCTCAAGGACTCTAACTACTAACACTCATTATGTCTCTATTATCTAACCAGCAAATTAAATTTCAAAAAACTTAAAGAAGTAAATTTAAATTACTACTAAAACTAATTTAAAGATTAACTAAAATGCAATTCAAGAATTAACAAGAAAATAATTTAATTAATTCAAGATTCAATTTTTGTACCTAGATCTTGTTTCCCATAAATCTAACATATGATTTTCCTGAAGATAATCTAATTTATTATTTAATCTTTCTTGACTGGGAGAATTCTCTAATAAAGTCAATCACTTTCTCAAACCAATTAACCATAACCCTAAATTCACCTATTAGAATATCTTCTTAATAGCATAATCTAAGATTACATTATTAAACAACGAATTCTCTACGCTTTAATTTGAAATTCTAGAAGAATCTTGCAAATTATCTCTAATGTTGTAACAATTCTCATCAACTATGCCTAGATCTAATTTTATGAGAAATCTCTCGATTCTCTTATAAGATATCAAATTCTAGATTACTACCCATGAAAAT
This sequence comes from Lumnitzera racemosa, assembly GCA_024138005.1. Taxonomy (NCBI): domain Eukaryota; kingdom Viridiplantae; phylum Streptophyta; class Magnoliopsida; order Myrtales; family Combretaceae; genus Lumnitzera; species Lumnitzera racemosa. The sequence continues at coordinate 36,678,075 of JAMXBC010000012.1, read as the reverse complement.
AATATCCTAAATCGTGAAGTAAACACAACTGAACCAAGAAAAAACTAAAGAACTAAATTAATCGAATTCTAATCATGTCACATTAATAAATTTAGGCTTCACAAGACCCATTTATTAAAAATCTACTTACTATACATCGTAAAATACGAATCTAAAACCAAAATATAGAAAAGAATAGAAAGAAGCATTATGAAATCCAAACAAAATTAAATCTTGAAATCTTCTCTTTTCCTTGCTTTCTTGATTGTTTTTGGCTTCAAAACTCTCTAAAAGTCATGCCAAAAAGTTCTTTCAAATAAACCTTAACAAGGTTTTATATATGAGGAGCTAAAAAAAATAGGTCAGCTAGAAAGGATACGACCGAGGACACGACCAAGGACACAACCATGTCCTTTAGCCGTATCTTTAACAGTACTTCATGTTTGTCATCTTTTTTCTTTTTTTTTTAATTGGAAATGAAGCGACCGATGACATGGTCATGTCTTTTGTTCATGTCCTAGGTTGGAACAGTAGAAAATTAGCTCCAATTTTTCCTAGAAACGATACAATTATATCGTCCGACTATATTTATCTTCAAACCTTCATAACTTGGTCATTTTAATTCCAATTTGAGTGAAATTTGTTTCTATCTTCTCGTTTTCTTGCGTAGATCATTTCAAAACCTGGAAAAAAAATTTTACTTAATTAAGTATTATTATCTAAAAATAAACTCAAATATAAAGGAAAACCATCAAAAATCACCAAATAAAATGTATGCAATTAGGAACTCATCAAGTAGTAATCCCCCTTTCCTACATATTTTACATCAAGTTGGGATGCCAACCCTAATTTTGTATATCCCCTTACATTAATGGAATTTGAATTTATTCCTCTAGTTTTCTTATTTTACTTTTCGTACTTCGATTCCTGTCAATACCTTTTACCTTTTTATTTGATCCATTGCGCTTATTTAGGGGTAAATGTAAGGGAGTTCCTCTATTGTACATGGCGTGTCATCCCTTGTCAAGGTTACCTTAAAGGCTTCTAGTCGGTAGCATTTCAAGCTGCCTAATCAGTAGGATTTCCTTAAGTAAAGGGTGTTTCCCCTTACTAAGGTTACTCAAAGGGGGGATCAGGTCAACAGTGTTATGACCTATCTGATTAGTAGGAATTCCTCAAGTAAGGTATGTTTCTCCTTTTTGAGGTGACCCAAGGGGGGTCAAGTCGGCGATGTTCCAACCTATCCAATTAGTAGGAGTTTCTCAAGTAAAGGGCATTTCCCCTTATAGAGGTTACTTAAAGGGGATCAAGTCAGTAGCGTTCCAATCTACCCGGTTAGCGGAAGTTTCTCAAGTAAGGGGTGTTTCCCTTCATTAAGGTTACTTGAGGGGAAGAGGGGTACGGAGGGGGGTGGGTGGGAGAGGGTTAGGTCAGTGGTATTCTGACCTGCCCGATTAGTAAGTCCTTTGTATGAGAGTGGGAGAATGAAAAAACAACCGAAGATAGCATACATGAGAAACAAAACTTTCATTAATACTTTGTGGAATGATTCACAAGATGGTTATACATTAATGAAAATATAGCCAAAGGTTATCAGCATTCCAAGTGCACAGGATGAGCTCATTATCCGAATGTTCTAATCTTTATGCTCCATTCCTCAAGCTCTTTCTAACTATGACCAGGTCTTCCTAGTTAGGGGCTAACTTGCCATGTCCTTCCCGTATGCCTATGGCTTTTAGCTTCTAGCAGATCAGGTTGATGGCCATGAATTCTTTATGCCTGACCTCCTGATTATAGTATCTACTTGCTTAATACTAGTAAGCAATTACCCAAGTTGAGGTAAGGTCTTTGATATCTTATATGGTATCGACACTGGCTTGTAGTAGGGACTCGTTGAGGATGGCGTTGAAACTTTGAGTCTAGATGTTAGAAAGCTCTAAGTCAATAAGGAGGCCTACTTTTGATCTAAACACCAAGCGAAAAGGGTTTTCGCCTGTATAGGTGCAGTAAGTGATCTTATATCCCCATAAAATGTTGGGTAGCTCATCTACCCAAGTGCCCTAAGTTCGATCAACTCACTTCTTCAAGCTTTCGAGGATGACTCAAGTGGTTGCTTCAACTTGACCGTTCAATTGAGGATGGGTGACCAACGTGAAGTGCGTTGTGATGTGGTACTTGGTGCAGAATTCTTTAAATTTAAGGTTTTCAAATTGTCACCCGTTGTCTATGATGAGGACATAGGGGACTCCAAATTGGGAAAGATGTTATTCCAAACAGAGGACTCAATACTCCTCTTAGTAATCTTTACCATGGCCTCAGCCTCAACCCACTTGGTAAAGTAGTTGATAGCAACGATAATGAACAGCTAGCCTCTTAAGGCCTTATGGAGGGCATCGAAAATGTTGATGCCCCCACTAGGTGAACAGCTACAAACTAGTCAAGGGCTGGAGATTATTGCTGGGGCGTAACTGATTGGGGCGTGCTTCTAGCATTAGGGGCACTTCTAGGATACAGCCTTGACATCTTGCCTCATAGTAGGCCAATAATATCAAATCCATAAATCTCAAATGTAGAGGGCTTAAGATTAAATGTAGTCGCTGCATACTCTAACATGTAGCTCTTCCATGACACATAGGCCTTCATCTTCTCAAAAGCATTTAAGTAAGGGAAGGCTAACTCCCCTACGATATAAAATGGCATCAACCAACTTGTAGTTGGTAGTATGGTATCTTAGCTTCCCTACCCCTCTCCTATCTTCTGGGAGCATGCTTTGCTCTAAGTAACTCTAGATAGGATCTATCTAACTCGGCACTAATGATGTTGTTATAAGTTCTAAGACCTCTACCAAGATCAAAGTTATGCTCTTCTCCGGGAAGTACTTGATGAAGATATCTATGTCCTTCATCTCGGGTGTCTATATCCTTATGGTGACAAGCTTAGATAACTAATTTACTGCTAAGTTTTCAAGTTAGGGGATCTTTATGATGGTCCATGAAGGAAACTCGGCTAGAACTTTTCACCTTCTCTAAGTACCCTACCATGGTGTCATCCCTAGCCTCATATTTACCTCAAACTTGCTAGACGACAAGCATAGAGTCTAAGAAAACTTGTAAGCACTTGGTACCGATCTCCTTGGCCAACTTAAGGCCGACTATTAGGGCTTCATATTCAAATTCGTTATTACTAGTATCAAACCCAAACTTGAGGGCATAATAGATTGTGATCTGGTGCGATCTGATTAGCACGAGACCCATACCTCCACCCCTAAAGGTGGATAATAGATCAACATGGAGAGTCTACACCAGTTTGTCATCCCCTAATGGTGTTTTCTCTTCTCCTGTATACTCAACTATGAAGTCGACCGACGCTTATGCCTTCTAAGCCATTTGTGGTTAATATTAGATTCCGTGTATGCTTAGCTTTATCGCGTACTTCACCATCCATCCAGACATATCCAGTTTTTGTAGTAATATGCGTAGTGGCTAGTCTATGGGCACAATAATCTAGTGCTCCTAAAAGTAGAGCTTTAGCTGACATGCTGACATGACAATGGCAAAGGCAAATTTCTCTACTCTGGTGTACCTAACCTTAAGCCTTAGACGATGTAGCTGATGTAGTATATGGGCCTATACTCTCTTCCTTTTGCTCTAAAGAGTATAGATGAGAGAGCCTGATCACTAACAACCAAGTACAAATAAAAATCTTCCTCTAAAACAAGCTTCAAGAGGATAAGAAGGTATGTGAGAAAGTCCTACAATTGCTTGAAGGCTACCGTACACTAAGGAGTCTATTCAAAACCCTTAGCATTCTTGAGGATTTTGAAGAACTCAACGCATCTATTTGCACTCTTAGAGATAAATCTGCTCAATACAACCACCATGCCGATGAGCTTCTATTTATCTTGAACCAAAGAAGGAGGCTTCATGTCCTTAATAGCCTATATCTTTTCAAGGTTTTCCTCAATTCCTCTTTAGGTGACTAAAAAGCCAAGAAATTTGCCAGAGCTAACCCCAAATATGCACTTTTAGGGGTTCAAATTCATATCATGTTTCCTCATCTGATCGAAATCTTCCTATAGGTCCTTGACATGATTGCCGAGCTGTTTGCTCTTGATAATCATGTCGTCAATGTACACTTCCACATTTCGCCTAAGCTAAGGCTTGAACAACTTTGTCATCATACACTAATATGTTGCCTTGGCATTTCATGGCCGAATGGCATGACCATATCACAATACATACCAAAGTTGGTGGTAAACCATTCCATCTTTATCTAATTGTAACCAGAGAAGACGTCCATGAAGCTTAACAAGGCGTGTCCCGATGTAGAGTCGACTAGTTGGTCTATCTCGGGGAGAGAAAAACAATCTTTCTAGAAGGTTTTGTTAAGGTTGGTATAATCAACACACATGTGCCACTTCTCAGACTTTTGCTTGACCAGTCTTACGTTTGCTAACCAAGTCAGGTACTTCTCCTCTTTGATGAAGCTAGCCTTAAGTAGCTTCTACGCTTCTCCCTCTATCGTGGCCTGCCTTTTTGAGCAAAATATCCGTTCTTCTTCTATTTGACAAGCCACGTAGTAGAGTCAATGTTGAGGTTATGGGTTGCTAAGTCGAAGGAGATCTTAGGTATGTGCAACATCGACTAAGAAAACCTACTAAGTTGACCCATAGGAGGGCAACCGTTTCTTCCTTCACCTTGGAAGGGCTCTCGATCCTAACTTTAGTGGTCTGGTCAGGAGAAGCGCTAATCTACACCTCCTTTGTTTTTTCACCTAACTTGCCTCTCTCAACTAGCTTCTCTTACGGGCCAGTCTATAGAGTGAATACCTTATTTGTTCAGCAGCCTTAACATAGAGCTCTTAGAAGAGCTTTTAGTCACATCTACAAATTCCCACCCTAATAGGAGTTAAGAATTTAGCCTTCAGGTAGAGGACAAAGTAATGACCCCAAACACGTTTAAGCTCGATCTTCTTAAGAGGGTATTGTAAGGGGATGGGCAATTGGTCACAATGAACCCCACTGGTCGTCATGCGATGTTATCATCATCGTCATTGTTAAGTTCCGTGTCAAGGATGATGATTCCCTTAGTTTAGAATGCTTCCATTAAAGCCAATGAGATTATGGTAATATGGCTTCATCTTGACAGGCAACTTATTCCTTATCCTTTCGTACATGTACAGAAGGAGGATGTCAATGGAGCCACCAATATCCAAAATAATCTTGAAGACCTCGAAGTTTACAATCCTTGGCCTTATAATAAGGGCATCTTAATGAGGAGTGTCTACCCCCTATAGATCCTCATCTAAGAATGAGATCAAAGTGTCAATCTTCTGTCTCTTTTCTCTAACAACCAGCACCTTAAACGAGGCATTAGCCTAGTTACTAGTGCCCAACTAGTTCCCCAAGTATAGTCCCCCAACAATTATGTTAATGACATTATTGGGGGCTCAATTGTTATAATGGTCTTCATTCTTCTCCACTTAAGCACCCTCAGTCCACCGCCTCCGAGGCATCCTATCTTCATCGTCATTAGAATGGTTATCGTTCCTCCAATGGGCTACGTATTCACCAAAGATGCCCTGCTAAATAGCATACTCAATTACATTCTTCAACTGGTTGCATTCATTGGTGGTGTAGTGGTAGTCATTATGGAAGTGGCACTACTTGTTTGAGTTATAATAACAAAAGCTCCCTTTCATCTTAGGGGGTCTTTGCAGCAAACCTCTGTTTCGCACCTTAGCATAGACTTAGGCAATGAGCTAGTTCAGAAGGGTGTGCTACATATAGATGGAAAGGGGAAGTGGGTTCTGCTTGGTTAGAAGCTTCCTATTGCTCAAGCCTTTCCCCTCAACTCTACTTGGTGCCCTACTACTAAGGAGATCTTTTACGAAAAATCTTCCTTTGTCCTTCTTTTTGTTCAACCTCTCTATCGGTGTTGCACCTAACGTAAATGTTGTTATCCTAATCCATGTATTTTTAGGCCTTATTTTAGAAATCAACTAGGTGATCATTAGGATCACCAACGTCAAGGCTTGCTAATAGGAGGCAATACTTCATCCCAGATACCCCAAGTGAAAGAGGTTTTGTTGCTGGTGAAATGTAAACCCCTGAAAGTTTCGATCTAGTTTTTGAAATAGACACAACTATAGTAGACAATTTAGGAGTCGACAAGGCTAATTAAAGTGAAAACCCTAAAAGAATTAATCAATCGCATAAAGAATTTTTCTACCCTAAATGTTTCTAAAAGCTAAAGATTCCATTCGAAAGTGATAAAAACCTTAAAAATGATTCCATTAAGGACATACGTACACCAATCCAACATGATATACCCTAAAACCCTAATTGAAAATATAATGCTTATATTTTGCAAAATCGTTAGTAAAAGGTTAGAGATAACCCCCATTCTTACTTATATGATTCAAATTCTTAAGTAATCCATTAGGAACTAAGATAATGGGTCATAGATTATATTTATCCCTTAAATATATGATTAAGATGGTCTTACTTAGGATTAGGGTTATAGTTGAAGATTAGGTTATATATAGTGAACTTTAAGACTCAAATTAGCACTTTTTACACTTGTTATCCAAAGTTATTTATCAAATGAGATATATGGACTCTAAAGACCTAAAGTAAGATCTCATTAACCACATTTACACATCAATGCATCATATACCTCAATTCTTCTCGTTTCCTTCATTTCTTCCTTAATTTCCCTTAATTACTACATTATGTGCACAAAATTACACATACTTAAGGAATGTTGACTAAGATAATACATGTTGACCAAAGTTCAAATGTTGACCAAGTCAACACATGTTGACTAAAGTCAATATTTTGAAAAGTCAACAAAAGTTAAGAGATAAGGAAAATATCTCTTATGTAATTATGTCTTCCTTTTCTTTTCTTTTTTATTTTTCTTTCTTCCTTTGTTTCCATTGTTGCCGTCCACAAATTGTTTCCTTAACCCCACCACATATTGTCTTCCATTAAGAGAAACAAACAAAAGAAACAAAACAAAATCCCTCTTTCATTACCGTGAACTCCCTTTCCTTCTTTCCCTTTCATTTCTTCCCTTTTGTCTCCTTCATTTCAACATCATAAAAGGTATGTCTTTAAGTTGCTTTATCTTCCTTTTTATTAGTCATTAGTTAGTTAATTAGGTAGATTAGATAAGTAGTTATGTGGTTAGTCTTGTCTTGAAGAAGAGGAAACAAAGTTTCCTTCTTTAAGTGTAGAAACTTGAATTTTGAAAGAGAAGAAAGAAAGACATGAGGATATGCTTCTATGTATGTATACATAAGGAAAGACCAAAAGAGTATAAGTATAAGGACCTTTGTACATGAGTATTTATCATGTACATAACCTAATTTAAGATCAAATCTTACTAAACATACCTATACTACACTAAATATGTACATAAGAACACAAAAATATGGAATTGGAAAGCTTTTCTTAAGGAAAAACTTAGGCATACGATTTTTAGTATAAAATACGTATTCAACCGTATAGGTATACGGGTATGTATACATGTATAAATACAATATAAATCTAAATATAGGTATGAGTATAAGTATGTATAAAGTATATGTACATAAGTATAAGAGAAAGAGATAATATGTACATAATACATATGCATATGACATAAGCACATGATGAAAGGCTTATGTAAGTATATGATGAAGTAAGCCATGACATAAGCACATGATGACATAAGCCATGACATAAGCAAGTGATGACATAAGCAATGACATAAGCAAGTGATGACATAAGCAATGACATAAGCATAAGTTTAGAAAATAAGAAAACTAAGAAAAGTGTAGGTAATTAGGTAACTAAATTCGTAAAACCTAATACACCTTCTAAATTAGACTACACCTAATTCAGTACATGAATTAGTAATAGCAAAGTAAAATTCTTTCATTAGAAGAATTTAAGGAATAAAAGATATAAACATAAGTAATAAAAGTACTTAGGTGTTCATAACTAAAAATTTCTATAAATTTAGCTCATAACGTAAAATAGAGGTCTTAATATCCAAAACAGATATTACCATGTGAAAATATGTTCAGAAACAATGAAAAACGATTATATATTCATAAATACCAAAAATAAAACGAAAAAGTTACATACGATTGAAATTAAAGTCTTACCGGGTAAAATTTGATAGCGATTTAAGTAGAACTAGGTAATTAGCTGTTTAGAATTAATAGTTAATTCAAACACTTATTAACATTGTTATCACATAATGATCAGGTGACTCTGAGGTGAGCGAGGACCTCCCGATCGATTACTACGATTAGGGCGAACCGCTATGGCCGAGTGAGTATTTACCCTGTGATTCTATGCTTGATTATGATTGTAGATAGTGGACTTAAATATTATTGTTAATTAACTACTGTGTGGGGTTCGGGAAATGTTTGTGTATGTAATTGTATGTTGAGTTGTGAATTTACCTTAAATGCAGAGAATGCCTTATTTGTTGCATGGTAGTATAGAAAATGATTGTGTGTATTAGTGGATGGTCACAGCATAATTTGAACTAAATTATACTCGGCTATAAAAAGAAACCGGAACATGCATTACCATGCATAGCATGGATACTATTCCGGCCGTCACATCACACGGAGGTAAAGAGAGGCCATTCGGGGGTTGATATTATTGAATTATTTGGTTATATACGGTGCACTCGTACAAAATGACCTTACCCTGGCCCACGGGAACACTAGGTGTTGGAGGCGCCAACCGCCTGGCTAAGGGTCGAGTCTAGAGGCCTCCGTTTAGGGGTGAGTGTGGACTGCGGGGGCCCACTCACAATTATACTAGAACCTGTGTTTTTCTGAAAATAAAAGAGTTATTTGATATAAGTACGGAACATGGAGTTCCGTAGTAAAGTAAGTTCTAGTGTAATACCCGGATCTGATTGGTGCCGTGTAAACTCCAACCCTGACTTCAAAGGGCGTTAAATCCGAGTTGCGTATATGAACTAGTTAAGTATGCGTATTATTTGGCATTCTGTTTGATCATTCATTCATATGTATGACTATAATGTACTTATAACTTGCTTGTTGTGTGGCTGAGGGTTTTGCTTACTAAGCTTAGGCTTACACCCCTTTAGGCTTCTGTTGCAAGATAGCCTGTTCGTAGAGACAAGACGAGGGATGCCACAGGTTAGCCTGGGGACTTGGGCAAGAGCGAGGTGTTCTGTGTGATGAGAGGAAAACAATTTATGTAGACTATTCCTCATGTACTTATGTTTAACTTATGTTTACCTTATTATTATGAACTTAGACATACGTAAATACTGTGTAATATAAACTTTTGAGCTTAACTTTTATATAAATATGTTGTGTGATGATATCATGTGAATCTGGATGTACTTTGGAACTAGTAGTTGTAGAGCCTTGTATATTGTGTGAAGAGTTTTTGATTGGAAGGGTAACCAATCAGAGGTTCTTCATACAGTATACGGCGTCTGCCACGACTAGGCCGTCCTCAGTTCGTGACATGACCAGCCTAGCATCATCAACTACTTTGCTCCCCTACTGCTTTGAGAACCCGCTTACAATCACATGAAGCTCGTTGAGGTCGACATTGTCTGCTATATGAGCTCGACCCACTATATAGTATACCGACCCTCCATAAGAGTTAACCATGTGCTCATTGCTAGCAAGCATGCAGTCGCAAGTAGTCGTAGACTATACTGGCCACTCCTGCACTAGGAGATTAGGTTATTGATCCCTGCTATTCTCTTATTGCTACTGTTGGTTATTTTACCCGATGTGGGCATTAAAAACTTCAAGTGGATGAGTTTGAGTGCTACGCCTTTCGACCTCTTCGAAGTAAGCATGGTGCAACCTGTTTTAGGTAACAAACTCCTCAAGTAGGCTCTCCAAGTGCTTTAGGCGCTAGTCAAGTGTTTCCTTGGGTAGTGACTGGTTTTCAGCAAGTTAGTTCATTAACTAGTAGTTCTATAGGTTGTCAATTCAACACATATTGTTACTCAAAGATGGTGTTTGGGTGGATATTCAGTGTGTTTAGATAGAAAATTAGATAGGTTTCTCACAAATGCTGCCAATCTTAGCCAATAGAGATTTTAGGGAGAAATTAGGTTTCATGTAACCAAGTAAGCCTACAAAATAGAGAATAGTAAAGAGGCACAGGGTGTTGTCTAGCGAAGTTACTCCAATACTTAAGTTAGGCATGTAGAAGCGTATAAACGAGTTAAACGGGCCAACCTAGCCTTGCCTACTTTAGTTCACAGGTTAAATAGTTTGGGCTCATTTAGCCCACTTTAAATGAGTTAAAAAACCTTAACTCTAACTCATTTAAAAAACGGGTTAAAAGAGCTGGTTCGTAGGCCACAAGTGCAAATGCATTAAATGAACTGATCCAAAACGGCCCACTTTGACCGAAGGTTAAACGGGTTAAAAAACCTTAACTCAAACTCATTTAAAACCGGGTTAAACAAGCCGGCTCTTAACCCGGCTCGCAAGCTAAAACCCACTTGCACACCTTTATAGGCATGTGTATGAGGAGAGTAAGAGTACCCAAAGATAAAATATAAGCTCAAGTTTGTAAAGTATCAAGCGGTTTATCATTGGGTGATGACCATATATTTATAAAGGACTGGAACCAGTAGTTGAAGAATAGCTAGTCTACAACCTTATCTAAACTTTTCTAGCCGTTGGTGATTATTGTGGATGCGCGGCCTGGGCTAAGGTCGGATATAAAGGAGAACGCCAAGTCTTCAAGAGGCACATCATAAGCTAAGAGCCTTGTCAAGTTGATATAAGTTGAAGGAGCTTATATCTAAAAGATCCTATCAATAATGGGAATGTGGAATTTTCAATAGATTTTATTTTGGAAAAATAAAAAGAAAAATAGAATGAATGAATTAAGGGGGAAATTTTTCCATAACCCAACCAAATTTTGCTTCTGCTTCTAATTCTACCCTTCTATATCCTATCTCTTATTATTTTTCACGGTATATTTGTAATTTTATATCATACTTTACTTTTTCTATAATAATATTTTTTTTTTCATTTTTTGTCCTCTCATTAGTCAAATACAATGCAATGGAAAGAATCAAATACTTTCTATTTCTTTTCTCTTATATGCTTTTATTTCATATTCATTTCTCCATCTTTCCTCCAAACCAAACAAAGTGTAAAACTAGAGCATCTTAAATTTTACAACACCAAGAAATTTTCATAAAACTAAACAATACCAAGTTGTAAAAAATAAATAAAGAAAGAAAATACCAAGGACGTAGAGAGGCATAATGAGGCTTTCTCCAAGTTGAAATTCAAAAGCTAGAATCAGTGCTAGAATGTAGGATCTTTCCCATTTCCCCTCGTTGCAATTAAAATTTTCCTCTATTTATCACCAGCTGGGTCGCGACAATGTAAATCCATCCTTAACATTGTGTTTGGGATGGAGGAATAAATTGAAAAGGAAAGAATTAGGAGGGAATGAAAATGAAGAGAAAATACTTATAGAGATAAGAGATAAATGATTATAGAAGGAAAATTAATTAAATATCTTAAATTTTTGTTAAAATACCAAAAAAAAAAAAACCCAAAGTTTTGAAATATGTTTTTCTTTAAAGGTTATTTGATTCATTTTATAACTTTTCAACCCCAATTCCCTTCCCTTCCTCTCTCTCCGTGCTCTTTCAAGTGGGGGGAAAGAATATTTTCCTCTTTAATTTCTCCCCTCCTTTTTTTTTTCCCGTCAACCCGAACAGCGTAAGAATGGCTCTTTTTACAGCAGCTATATGGCATATAACGTAGCAAATTCATCTTTTTGAACTTGTCGCTCATAGCTAAACGGAGATCGACCCAGCGTGCATCCACCGCTTCATCGTGCTGATCACCTAAATTCCTCAAACTTGTTCGTAAGTATTTAAGGAACCTAAGTAAATTCTCATCATCTTAATCATGCTCTTCACCGGAAAATTAAATCTTTACAGAACACTACCATTGTTTTGAGCCAGACAGCGAAGTACGAGCAATGACCCTGGAGCGACCAATGGCAAGATGGCATGTTTTTGCATCCATCCGTCCATCCATCCAAAATTACCACCCGAATACAGGAGAAACCTTTGAGGTTGTAGAACCATAGATCCAATAATATTACCTTGTGGCGATTTAATTCCCATTTTGTTCCCTTTATTCTCGTTTTTTAGATAGAAGTGGAATGACGTGCGAATAACAGTGTAATACATGTGCAAAAGTTACATAATAATGAAGAAACTTATGTTCCATGCATTGTTATGCTTATGAGAGAAAATGGGCAAGGGAATTATGAGGGAAATTTTGTTTTGGGACCTACAAAAGACAATACGATAGAATGAGGAAAGAATTACTTGAACAAAAAATTTACACAATTAACTTTCCCTCCATTGTCACGCTTTTTTCCAAAATCTCTCCCCTCTTATCTTACCCCTTCACTTTATTCCCCTTCTCCCCTTCTAGTTTTTCCTATCTTCCTTATCATGGTGTAAGACAGCACCATTCCAAAAGTTTCAAAGGAAGAAGAAATGGCCGAGAGCAGAGCCCAGACTCCTCTGTTTTTTTCAAGGGAGAGGATGCCACAGTGTCTCGGGCACCTCGCCCATTCATTGCACTACTGCATTGCATAGGCGTAGTACTTCCCACCAAAAAAATTATAATATGATAAAAGAGAATGTTCTGTGAATGCCTTGCTCGTGATAACAAGAGATGCAAACGATATCTTCAAATTTAACTTTCCTTTAAAATAAATAAAAACATTGTGAACGACGACAACAAAAAAAAAAAAAAAAAAAGAAAGGTGGGAAGCCCGAAGTTGAACTGTTATAGTGCAGAGGATTTCTAGGTAAATCATAAGAAAAAGAGAGAGATAAGCAAAAATTTTGAAAGAGAATTTAAAATGTGTTTCTAATAAACAAACCAACAGCTTAAACAATGTACCTCAGCTATTGATTATCAATAAAGACTTTATATATGCACAAAATGAATGGCAAAAGGGCCCACAAGGTGCAAGAAATTGAATACTTGGCATTCTCAGCATGATGCTAAAAGTGCAGCAGTTAACCACATCCATCTACATCAATTGTGGAGTTACACAGCCTGTTGTCCACTCTGGAACATCTCAACTGGCCAGCCGTAAAACAGAAGGTTTAAACCGACACCATATGACTAGCAACGATATAAAAATGCCGGTACACTTAAACAAAGTCATCCATGCAAATAAATGCTTGGCCTGAGCAGATTCAAGACTCGATTTAAAAATTTTATGGAACACGCAATTTCATCTTTTACAAACTGCGAGATAACAGGGAGACAAGGGATTTCTCATATTTAAGCTGAAGTTCTTGGTAATGAACAGAAAACTGAAGTTTAGAAAAAATAATACAGAATAAAATTAGTTGATGCTCAAGCCCGCATTTTCACGATTTAATCAAAGTCTGTATCATAAAGGCCATTTTTCAAGTGTTACAACGCTTACACCTAAGATTATAACGTATAATATATAATCCAAATGACACTCAAAACATCAATCACAGCATGTAAACTTTCTGTCTGAAAGGAAAGTTGTTATCATCCTCCTTATGCACCGTTTTGTTTCCAATAATAGTTCAAAATGTAATTTTTATCCAAGCTTACATTTTGCTGACAACCACTTTCTGTTACTCCATTACTAAAAATATCACAAAAGATTTTGCAAGAATTAAAATTGAATCCGATCAAAATTTGTGAAATTGCTTCTTGAGTGAAAACAACAATTGCATATGATTATAGAGCACAAGTGGAGCTCAAGTGAAAATATAGAATGATGGGTTCAGTGAACTGGAAAAAGAATTAAAAGAAGGCCCCATCAGTTGTGCCAAGGGATCAATAGCCTGTCCAGCAAGTGCAGGCAATGAAAGCATCACAATCTCCCTTTTGACATCATGGGAATTTGATTGACTAATATGTGCTGTCATGACCTTGCTGCACGAAGAATAACAGATGAATTGGCAGCATTAACTACAAACTAGCCTAGTAACAGCATGCCAACCAAAATTTACAAATTACCTATCTTCCTCCTCTGGATTAAGATAAGCATAACCTTCTTTGCTAACAGGCTCACTCTCCATACCAGAGGAACCAGCATGGTCCTCCACCTGAGACTCAACACCACAATTTGAATCCACCTGGTATCTAACAACAGCAAATTGATGCTTCCTGCAATGACTCAGCAGTGGTAAGAACTTTTTATGTTTATACGATAAATAAACACCAACTCCATAATTTCTATAGGTCAACAACTGCTGATCAACTAGAGGATTATAATTATTAGTGCCACTTATACAGCTTTGAACAGGAGATATCAATCTTTTCCATCTGATAGCCACATTCCTTTCTTCAATTCTACCTGTAAAGCCTCTAAAAATTGCAGAACTAGTGCTTGATTGTGCGGCCTCCATTGTGGTATTATGATACTATTCAAATGCTAATAACATCCTCAGGCAATTGACTGCAAATAGAGAAATCACAATCACAGTGTAAGACAATGGGCTAAAAAGGAGTAATAGCAATCAAATCAAAACTGTGTTCAGTAATACACAAGATCTATATGCAAAAAAATATAACACTGATATTTAAAAAGTGCATCTCACAATACCTATACCCCTCAAGCACCAATGATGCTAGAAGTCATAGATAATTAAATCCTAAAAGCTGTGTACAATAATACACGACTTGACATTCTCAACATTTGTAATCTTTGAGAAGCATTGCAACACCTACATCATAAACACAAATATCACGAGAAGATAACAGCCAATTAAAGCACCAGAAGCTATCTACAACAGCACAGAGAGGTTATAGCCACAGCAAACTTTAAAAGTAATATCCAACAATCCAAGGATGGAAAAAAAAAAAAAAAAAAAAAAAAAACAAAAACTAAAAACATAACTTGTCACAATCCATTATTTTATACAGAATCCATGTCCTAGGTTGCATCACCAAGCACATGGAAACAATCACACCTATTTGAACTGCTCACACCACGGTAAAGGCAGTAAGTTGGAGGCAACCATAACACAAGGCTATCACTATTTCAAGCAGCACCTCAAAGTGAGTTGTTCTCCCCTGTGAGGCGAGAGAGTAACTAGCATAGTCTTATGATGCAGTCAATCCTAGTACGAGAATGAAATGAGGCACTACCTTGACTCAAGACCTAGAATCCTTACAACTCTCACCAACATTGGCACTGAGTGGAGAATCATTGGAAAAGCAACCCCTATTGCTGACTACCACATATTCATGATATTTTAGGAGGTCAAGATTGTGGCCTGTTGGAAAATATAAGTCAATTGCAACAAGTCATATGTGAATTGCTCATTACTGTTGTTCAACTACCTTAACAAAAAGATTTCTTCACAGTAAACATTTCTCAAACTTTTTTAAAATTTGGTGTAACCTAACTTTCATAATTCTCAAATTTTACTACAATAGTAAACAGCGACCATACTCTAAAAGACATAAACAATTAGCTATTAGTTAATGCTTCTTCTTGCCCCTCCTCATGTAATGCGCTTGACAATTCAGCTCAGCCTCACCACCGTCATGCCCACCATCGTGAGGCTGCACCAACCTATTTTGGTCAACCTTGGCAATTCCAGATGCATTTAGATCTCCATGTGATGCTCCCGAATGTGTTAGTTTCACAGACATCCTCCTCGTGCGAGACTTAACCTGTGCAAGTCCCTCCCCCATGTTGACGTCATCAACATGAGGCCGCTTCTTCTGGACTGCAGATGGAATCAAAGCTGAAGCAACAACTGTATCAGACAAGGGCATCACATGAGTACTCAATTCTGTTTGTGGGCTAGATCCTGGAGGTAGACTCCGTGTTGGTGGTGGGCTTAGATCCAGAGAAGGTGTCAAAGCACTCTGAAGAGAAAGGGCTCTCCCTTGTTCTTGACCACACTCCTGCTCTTGTCCTCGTCCATGTCCTTGCCTTCGCCTTCGCCCTCCCCCTCCCCCTCGACCTCGACCTCGCCCTCGACCTTGTGGAGGTACTGATGGAGTGGATGGCCCTGGAATATCAGTGGTTGATATGTCGCTAGGGTGCAGAGTCACACTACTATTGCTTTCAATCACTCGCATTGCAGCCATTGCTAGTGCATGGATGTCTCCTGATCCATGTGGCGGTGCTGACATCGCATGTATGCAACCAAATACATCAGCCTGGATACAGCAACATTTCAAGAGAATTATAACAAATAAGATACATTATGGATCTGTGAAATTGATACATAACATCACTAACCAAATAACCCAGCACTGCACCAGTACGTCCAATATAACGCCTAGTGATTTGTCGGAACCATGAACCATAGGCAGGGTCGACTCTGTCACCTGATCGCTCAACAGGCTCTAACTTTACAAGTCGATCACGACGCTCCTGCCACATTCTAATATAAATAGCATGATCAGAGACCCAATCCGACTCAGTCTTCCCTCGGAGATCAATACCATGCAGTCGCTGCTCTGTGTCTACCTCAGTAGGTATGCACTGATACCCTCCGAACTGCCGCATCACTCGATCAGGGAAATACCACTCCACGATATGGAAACAGATTAAAGGCACTCGAGCAAGCCATATCTCATGTCCAACGTGACAATATGACGGGAGGTTAGCTACTATATCCTCACTATATGGCTGCCATACAATCTACATATGAAAATGGTAATTAAAAGCATTTATAACACATCTTAAATAAAAGAAAGAAGAGGGAGAGGTGGGAAGCTTGCTGTTGACAAACCTGGTCGAGAGTCTGTCGATCAAGAGCATCTCTGTAGTGTGAGACTACGTGTGTAGAGAGATGGGTCACATCAAACTCTGCCTTCCAACGACATGCTAGTGGGTGACCATCATGTATAGTAGTATGACGTCTAATCGGTGCAATGTGGGGAAATCTATCCCATGCCCAAATTTGAAGGAAGACAAGTGGCCCACCAATCTCTTGAGCATCCATTTGTGCAGCACGACACAACTGCCGATACAACCACGCCAAACAAGCAGAACCCCAACTATAATGACCAGTAGTTTCAAAATTCTCCAATAATGGTAAGAACATAAGATGGACCAAGCTCTGGGATTTATCGGCGAAGAGTATGCCACCTATCAATTGCAAGATATACGCTCGAGCATAACGCTTGATTGTCTCGTCATCTGCTCTAGCAGGTAATTGCCTAAACGACCTTGATAGCCACAAAAGACTAACACGAGCACCCTTAATATCATTGGCCCCTGGTCTTAATCCAAGCAACCTTTCACATTCATCATGCCACCCAAGGCTTGTACTCCCAGTGACTACGTCTCCATCAACAGGAAGACCAAGTTGAATCGACACATCCTCAAGGGTAACCGTTGTCTCACCATGTGGCATATGAAATGTATGTGTCTCTGGTCTCCATCTCTCCACCAATGCAGTAATGAGATGCCAATCAAGTTGGATGAAGGGCAACCGAGATAGACCAATGAAACCGGCTTGCTCTATATATGGCATCATGCGTGGATCAAGCGGAATGTCATCTTCACCACGTCGTAGAGATGCTTCACGACGCCTACACGTCAACCACGTATTCTACAATCATGATAATTGGAATTAATACAAGAAATAATGACTCCACTATATAAAACTATTGTCATTAATAATGCGTACTTGACCCTCCCAAACACGCATTGAGCGATGTTTGTCTTGACAATGCAATATAGATCGATCAGATGGTCCCGGATCCAAACATTCAAATTCCTCACGAGAAGATAGTGCCTCAACAATATGAATTTGTGAAGAGCCCACATTCTCACTTTCTTCATAGGCATCAACTAGAGTATTACGTAGAGCATCATCCGCTTTGACATGATTATCATTGTGCAATGGCTGATTCCTATATGGTCCATGCACTGGTGAAGTATGATTTTGAGGGGCACCTGCAGCAACATTCATCAGTTGAAGCACTTGCCTGGTGGTTGAGGACGGTGTAACATCATCATGTCGTGACTCGTGTTCTGGTGGCATAGGCATAGGAGTAGTCTCAATGTACAACTCCTGACAACATGTCGTGCCCATATCTTCTGTGAATTCTATCATTGAAAGGACATCCTCGTCATCAACAATGGGCACCAAAACATAATACAATCTATCACCTTGATTTGTTGACAACCTCGGGTGTCGATGGAATATCGCAACCCGGTGAGTGGCAGGATCGATACGAAGATTGGTGCATATTAGATGCAATAGTTGCTGGTAAGTTGCATTATTATTCAATCTTATCCTCTTAACAGGACCTCGGTCATAGTATGCTCCATCATCTCCATTTTTTATGTTTCCATTCGCATAGCATAAAAATTTGATGACGCCTACCATTTGAATCTGACAAAACAAATAGATTCCACGTTTTCAAAAGATAAAGCAAATCCTCACAAAGTATTATTCACACTAACACCAATCTTAACGAATTAAGCAAAAAATGATCTACCTAAGTAAGCATACTCTTATTCTTAAATCAATTTTAAAATTAACCGAAAACCCTAAAATTTTTTATTGAGCATTCAGTACATTAACAGAGAGATCAGTGCTTACGGTGACTGGTAACTGCAGTCGCGGGGGAGAAGAAAAGCCTGCATAAGATGAAAAAGGAGTATTGAGGAAGTCGGGCGGGAGAAGTGAAGTGGAATGAAGATGGAAGTTGGAGTCACGAGTTGAGGAAACATGCAGCGTGGCGGCCGAAAGAAAACGGAAATTAAAGGTTTGCTTTTAGAAATAGAAAATAAAAACTAAGGATAATGTGTAATAATTGGGTTAGATTAGTGGGGAGAAGGGGGAAAAAAGACAGAATTAAAAAAAAAATCTTTAAAATACAGCATTATGCAAACCAATTCCAAAATTCGGGTGTTTAAAATCATATATTCAAGCCATTTATAAAATCATTATTTTAATAGAATAGGTGATTTCAAGTAATTGACACGAAATCATATCATAAAAAAATAATTTTCATTTAGTTACTGTGTCTTGAGGACATGATTTTATAATTGAAGACATGATTTCATTTAATCAGCTAGAAATTATATCTTGAAAACATAATTTTATGATATATCTATAGTAAACAAAATCATGCATTTAAGACACAATTTTAACATGATATAAATCTACAGCAACAACTACATTTCTTTTCAACTAAATTTTACAATACCTATATATTTTAACATAAATTACATCATTTAGACTAAAAATAAACTCTAGAGAAAAGCAAAAATAAACTTTAGAGAATAGCACAAACAACAAACTCTCAAAACTACTTAGAGGAAAGTGTAAAGAACAAACACTTAGAAGCCAAACTCCTCAACTATAACATGATTAGTAACATACTTCCCAACACAATCAAATAACAATTCATCGACAACCCCTTAGCACGTGCCATAATCCCAAAACTACTTGTCAATAAAGCTTAGATACGTCAGAAGCTTCTCAACATAACAAATTTTCAATAACAATAATAAGAGAAGCTAAAAACACAACTAAAGAACAATAAGAAAATTTCCATTCATAAACCATTCCATTTGTCGAATACAAATACATACACAAACATACAAACTGGATATAGAAATAAAAGAAAAAGAAGATAGTGATAAATCTAAGGTTACCATTCCCACTAACACCTTAAAGTATGTATCTCCTAAGTACATATCTCCTAAGTACATGAGTAAGTATTACACTAAGGTTGCACCATTTCATCAATATCCACTTATATAATCTCCATATTGTCCCAACAAGTACGTGGTAAGCCATTGAAATGAGTCACATGCATTAATATTAGAGTAGGCTCAAACTGTACAAGCCCTTCACCCAAATCATTGCGCCAAATTACCTTTGTTGTAGATTTAAGGGAGTCTAAATGTATATGATACTCACACTACACATATGTTACATCACAAGAAATCATAACCCCTACTACAATCGTTTATCATAACATTCCCCATAGTTTCTATCTACAATATTTCCATAAATATAGCAAATCACCATAACTTGAGTCATTCCCTAAGCATGTTGAACAATTAACCAAACAATGTTCATAATTAAACCACCTGTACACAATAAGTAAATAATAGAGTTCACATTATAACAAGTTTTCTATTTAATATAATTATCCAATATCCCCTCTTGAGTTGTGCTAAGATTACATTAATAAAAATTATCATGATTTAAAGCTATTTTCCTTATAGTGATAAGCAAACATCAATAACAAGTATAACTATTTAAGTAGATTAAATGAACAATAAGCAAACATGATGGTAATAAGCAAGCATTATGCCTGCATCTATACTATTAAAGCTTAAAGGGGTTTACATAATCACCTCCATTGAAATTACTATTTAGGTCTCTAATTGAAATTTAAATACAAAAAAATTAACACTTAATATAACTTCTTAAAACTACAAATGTATTATAATATGTATAAAATTGGTATTTTCCACTATTTCTCTTATCAATCTCTCCCTCCATTGATTTCTATTTCCCATAAATTTCTTTACCAATACTAAAAACACACCAGTCTCTTTTAAATTTCTTCTCTCTCTCCCTTAAACCATTGGCACTTTCACATTAAGTTTGCTTTTTTTATTTACATCAATTTTATGCTTGCACCTTTCTTAAATAATTGATTTTAGTTGTTGAGATTTTTGTGAGAGTATATGTGGATTATCTACTCCGTGGTTACATAGAAATATAATTAATTAGATTCTATGTATGAAAATCTCTACTAAGATGTTTAATTTGGTAGCTAAAAAAATATTTATGTATTATTTATTTATTTAAATCTATCTATATATTTTCACACCTATATTGTGGGTGCACCAGTCACTAGTTTCTATAAAATACCATAATATTCCAAAGTGACAAAAAAAAAATTAGTCAAATGAACATTTCGTTTTCTATTTGTAAAAGAATCAATGCACTGTTATCATAACACATAACTACTGATAAATAGTACAAACACTTTCCATATACGCATTTCATGGAAAATGTGGTAGGCTATTCAATTATTCTTCTACAAAAGCATTTTTAATTCGAGAACAACGTACTACAATGAAATCTAGCTAACAACAAGTACATAATGTACATTAGTAAAAAAATATGAAAACAATACACTTTATATGTGGGCAAAATTCATAAGAGATCTTCACAAAATCGAAGATTAACGAGGAAAACAAATACACTAACGTGACAACAGGAAGTTTAGATTAGCTAATTAGGTGGATTTTGGGGTAATGTATGTGTTTTTCAACAATGTAGGATTTCACTTGCTATTTTTTTTTTTTTTGTTAAGAGAGATTACATACAAAAATAAAGAGGAAGGAAGAGAGTGTTATAGCTTGACAAAACTATGTATCCAACATATGATTTCTTTAAATGAAATTGTGTGTTGAACACATGATTTTATCTTCCATATACAAAATCGTGTATAGAAAATATAATTTTAATACATTTTGAAATTGTATTGCCAAGATATGATTTCAAGTCGCCCTAATCTTAGGATTACTTTTCTAGATGTTATATTTTAAGATTTTTTTTTTAAATTATACCACTGTTTCCTTTTCCCTAAATATTGCTTCTTTTTTCCTTTAGTTATACTCTAGAAAACAATTTATATGCAAGTATTATGGATAACCATGTAAATTTTTTCACATTAACAAATGAACCACCATAAAATATACAAAAATTATCTCTCTTACTCGTGACTTTAAAAAAGCATGGTGGTTTTTTTTTATGGAAACGCACAACTATGAGCTACATTTTAGTAAAGCACATATTGGATATGTGTTTTATATTTTAGTTTTATGTAAATTAGAATACATCATTAGAAAACATTCAAATTTCTTTTCTCTTATAAAAACACAACCAAATCGAGGTATCCATAAATTTACAACTATTATCGACTCAAAATCAACTAAAGAGAACACATGTATCATTATCATCGTATAAGACACATAAACCCTAGCAATAGCAATTAGGTTTAATTCTTGATTTATAACTAACGTTGATCATATATCAACAATATAATATATACCTAAACTTTCTTAACTACTTATCAAGAGTACTTCATTAATCCATTCATTATAATATGCAATATTTATAAATGCTTTCTTCTTTTTGTTTATAAAACATTACATAAATTTTTCTATTTCTACGTGAAAGCATCGAGAATTAGTATCTAAGACCATCTCCTTTAATATTAAAGTAGCATAACTCAAATTTAAAGCTTTTCTAAACCAACTAAAACTACTCAAGCATGAAGTGGTACCTTATCACTATGGAATGATACTACTTGCATGATGCTTACACCTACGTTAAAGCTAACTATATGTCTATGCTTTTGAGGAGTAGGAAAAGTTAACCAAATACCAAAGGTTAGACCAAGTATAGGTATCTGGAAAGTTGTATACGTAGAACCATTGATCTTGTATGTGGTGAATGTAAGGTTAACAATTTAGGAACTAAATATGATATATCTTAACATGATGCGACACAATTTAAATGAGTTAATATACTAAAGAAATTAGTATGAGACACAAACGAGTTAGATACACTTAGATATAGTTAAATTTGTATTCGGGTTTGGGTTAAGATTCTATACATGAGATGTTCAAAATACCTTATTGAATGGGGACTTAAGGGAAGAAGTTTACATAAATCCTCCACTTGCTTGTGAAGAGAGATCTTTAGCCATCTATCAATACAATGAAAGAACTATTCCTTCCCGTTTGTTTGTCCTATCAAATAGAAAGTTAAACCCAAAAGAACCCTTACTTTAAGGTGTAGCCCCACTCAGTTAGATAAATTGCTATTTAGATAATGCAGTAGGAGAAAAGGAATGGTTGCCTGCTAGCGCGCTCCATCCATTGCTTGTTTCTTCCATATTTGAATTTTCGTTACGCAAATCATTCTTTTTAAGTTAGAGATCTCGATTAAATACCTAAGATACTTTTAATTATATATTTTTCTTATTGCATTATAGTTTAAATGAGCAAAATATTATAGACTGGTGCGAAGGTCCTTTAACTGTCTTTCTTGAAAATTAGATAGAAAATGCGATAAATTTGGAAATTAACACTAGTAGTACTTATTTAAATTATGGTTCTACTTAATTTAGTAATATTATGTAACTCTAATTTAGTGATAATATATATTATTCTTGTTGCATCATAGTTTAAATTACAAAAATGTACAAACTCATGTGTAGATTCTTTAACTATCTTACTTAAAAATTTGACAAATAATGTAATAAATTTAAAAATTAATATAGATAATAATATTAATATCAATTTAACCCATGGTTCCATTCAATTTAGTAATATTAGATAACTTAAATTTTCAATTTTTTTTTTATATTTGATAAGATTTTACTTTACTAAAACTTTTGTTTGAACTACAATTGTATATTAAGTATGAATATATTATGTCATTTGTTTTATAAAGTTTAAATATCATTATCATTTTTTTCCATTTATATTTATAAATATTTTATAAATTTAATTATAACTTTATAATCAATAAACTATATCAAATATAAGATAAACAAAATATGATATAATAATATGCATTGTCAGTCATAATATAAATAGTTCTAATCCAAATAAAAGACACGTTAGGTCATATATTTAAGTTTTTATATATAATTAATAAACGAGTTGTATCACGAGTTTAGGGTTTTCGAAAACGAGCTCATTTAGACATGAAAATGAAACATAATATGATAATATGAATGGTCAACACTAAGTAAATGGATGAAGCGAAATCGAGATATGTTAAGAAGCCAATGGGAAGATATAGTATGCTAGTGAGACATGAGCTATTAACAAGGCATTTGCTAGCAAATGAGGAGGAAGTGAATGAGATGGAGCTATTGTTGGCTCTTTAATGACAACCTCAGTCACGTCTTCATCCTTTTCCTTCAAATTACACAAGCTACACCAACATCTTCTTAATCCTACTCATTCTCGTCTAAAGGGAAAGGTGTCGCACCATTATAGCCTTGAAATAGATGTTTTCTACAATTGTAACCACTTGCAACTCTTTTATATTGGTTGTTAACGCAATATGATCAAGAGAATTTGCTTACATGGAAAAATAACTGTATTGTTACACATTTTAGTTATATTAGAAAGAGATAAGGTGATATAGATGACATGTCTCACTAAAGCTCCAAGCAAATGGTCCAGTATGTTAAATGTAGCATCTGGTAGCACATTCATATCATTATAATACTTAACATTGACCTCATTTGCTAGTGTGTCGCAATACTTGAGGTCAATGATGTGTACTCGCCGCTCCCTTTGCTACTGTATATGTATATAGGCTGCATGCCTCCTTGCATAGTCCTCATTATGATCAATGCAATAAAAAGGATGTGTATCCAAGTCACATTTACACCATTTTTCACCGACTATAAGGAATGGAACGGAGCTTTAAATTAGTAATGATAATCTACAACTAACATCAATCTATCTCATAGTAACCTTTACACCCAATTTATAGATCAAAACTCATGAAAATATTACTTTAACTTAGTAAAAATATCACCTCAACATGTTAAAATAAATAACTTTTACCAAAATTCCATAAGAAAATAACATAAAAAAAAATTTAGTAAACCAAGAAAGTTACAAACATTCAGAAAAAAAAAAAAAAAGTGCAAGTGTCGATAAGAGTAAATTGGAGTCCCTACCTCTAACATACCCATTCTTCCTTTAGTGAAATTCAGCTTGGGAATGAAACGAAGTTCGTAAAGTTGCGACTCATGTCAAGAAGATGATGAGTCAGACTTTTAGTGAGAAGAAAAAAAATTCAAATAAAAGAAAGAAATTATAAAAGAGAGAGAAAAGGCAAAAGAATGAAGAGATAGAAGAGACTTATTTCTTATTAGAGCAAAATAATGTATAGTAGTGACATGAGTAGAAACAGTCTTAGGATTTGAGTTTTAGAGAGAATATTACTAAGCATAGAGAATTTGTTTTATTGAAATGGGAAATAAAAGCAGAAAATCCATGATATTACATTACGAAAACGCTGACTTGCGGTTTATTTAGTTAAAGAATAGCGTTTTAATATTCCAAAGAAAATGCGTATGACCAGTAAAATGTAGCTATCTACAGATTCTGAAAGTATTACATACTTCTTGAAATGAAATAAATGAGGAATGGAAAAATTATGTCTTTAAAATGATTATTAGCAGGAATAGGGTAAAATTTTATAACTCATTTACTTTCTATAATGGAATAAAAGGAGAATAGAAAATTATTCTTAGAAATATAAATTCCAATATTTTCTTTTTATGTTTTTTCATTGTCAAAAACAATTATTTCGGTATTTATTTAACATCATAATCATATTATCAAATTGGGACAACAACCAAATGGCCTTATTTGATCTTTAAGGAAAAATAACTAAAAGAAAATAACTAAAAGTTATTTTATCTTTCTCATTAATTGAGGTAACGACTATTTTCTTTAAAATGAAAATAGAAAAAAACCAATGGGAATAAATATTCCAAACTAAATAACAAGTAAATAAAGTAATAAGAAATATCCCAAGAATGATTAATCTATTACCTTCTAGTAAATGTGCTATTAAATTCAAATATTCACTTTATATAATTTCTTATTGTGGGATATAATTATTTTAGTATTTATTTCACACTTAATGTTAAATTGAGAATATAATTAAAGTTACGAATATGACAATATTTGGTACACTTGAACTTTTGATTTTTCCTGGAGAGAGAATAAAAAATTTCTTCTCTCAAAAGTAACAACTATTCCTTATATGGAGCGGATCAAAAGGTCATCGAAATTAAAACCAATTTTCAAATAAATAAAGTATCCTAATTTTAATTACTTAAATACCACCATGAAATTGTATTCATACATATATGTATAACATTTTTAGCATACATCAAACATTTACTTTAATATTGCGTGAAATCGTATCCATACATATATGTATAACATTTTTAGCATGCATCAAACATTTACTTTAATATTACATATTCAATATGCAACAAACATACAAAATTAAATTAGTGTAACTACTCTAATATCACATGTTATACATATAAATTTTGTATCGGTATTCATGTGATTATTTTTATATATATAGTATTTACATAATTAAATTAATGGTAGATTGATTAACATAGAGAAATCTCACATAAGCCTTTTTTTCGAAAAAGGGTTTTAACTTGTGACCCCATCATCGTTGTCATGTTATTATTTTGTAAGAAAATGTAAAGTTGCATTTCTATCACCCAATTTTGTGTTGCTGCTGCTCTGCTCTAGAACCTCCACGTATTGTATTTCTTTCCTTCCCCCCTTTCCTTCCTCCGATAAACTCGAATTCCTTACTCGCACAATCACGTATTAGTCACTCAGTTCTGTCCGATCATGGCTCGTCGATCCCTAACCCGACTACCAACAACCTTCCTCAAGCATCTTTACCCCACTCGGTCCGTGACCAACATGCACCGTTCGGACAATGGTGCACTACGCGCCAATTCCAGGAGACTAAATCGGTCCACTCGTAACCAATGCGGTGGAGCAAGTAATGCCGGCAATGCATGCACCGGTTTTGTAGGAGAAATATGAAGTCCACGGCGAAATGAAGAAGGTTCAGAAGAGGTATTGGATTCCATAAGAAGGAATAAAGTGTGTTTGAAAGGAGGTTTGAGGACTCCAGTTGGTGGTGGCGTGAGTTCGCTAAATGTGCAGTTGAGGAAAGAGCTTCATTTGTCTGCCTCGCTTGTGAACTGGTTCAATTTGCCCGGTTTGGCCACCCGCCATGAGAACATAGATATTATCGTGATTACAGAAAATATAGAAGGGGAGTACTCAGGACTCGAACATGAGGTCGTGCCCAGTGTCGTTGAAGGCTTTAAGGTAGTTGAATTTAGTTAAATTTTCATTTCTCGCAAATTTAACCTATATCGGTGTATATCATATAATTAGGTACCATATGAGCAGCTCGGCAAAACGTTTATATCTTCGCTGATGTCTCAGAAAAGAGAAATATGATTGACAGTTGATCGTAGCAAGAGGAAACGAATGGAAAACTGCTCCTCGTAGTCGTAGCAGCAATGAGCGAAATGGCAGCAGCTCGAACCATGAAAACGGGTTGCGGAGGGCAATACATAATTTGGGAAGGGTAGCTGCAGTGACGAAGCGAAAACTGCTATGATACAGTGATTTTAAACCGACTGTGATATTATTTGATGTTATTTTAGGATAATTAGATCTAATAAGAAAGCGTGCGATTTAGCTAATCTTAGGGACATTTGACTACAAAAACCATCTAATTATATGTGGTGTTTAATATATGTATCAATATGGTTTATCCCGTAAAACTTCCTGGTGATTTCTAATTTTTGAGCTCCTGCACAGTCACCAATGGAGCAAGCAATTTAGCTAGGTGCTGAGGCTGGCCCCTCCCAAATTTATATATTATATTATGTCAAAGATTCACACATTATCTAGATGTATAAACTTCATTATGTATTTAAGAGGTTGTGGAGTTGGAATGTGGTTTTTGGCGTTTTTCTTTGGTAAATATTTTGGATACTACTGATTGTTATTATTTTTGTTATAGGTGATCACGAAATTCTGTTCAGAAAGAATTGTGAAATATGCATTGGAATATGCTTGCTTGAACAATATAAAGAAGGTTGCTGCTGTAACTTAATTAATCATTTTAACACACCAATTTTCTTATCATCAAAACACCTTTAATTGAGGTTCTAATAGTTTTCAATCATATTGCCTCATAATGTTCGAATTGAAGAGTAACCGTTCTAAAGGGAAAGTATTAGGATCTCGCATAGCTTATACATATGAACAAGAAAAATAAAATTGTCTTTAGATAAACTTTTAGAAAGTTGAGAGACTCATAGAACAATAGTTTTTAAATTTGATTATGAACGAAATATGTTGATTCTTTGGTTTTACAAATGCTATTTATAATATTTTCTATAGTAATTAGTTTTTTTAACAAACTTTACTAGTTACAAATATTTACTATCTTCTTTAACTAACTAATTCTAATAGCTACAACTATTCATTAAGTTACTTAACCAATATCTAAAATCATAACAATTTCCTCCATCCTTGACAAAAACCTTGTCCTCAAGGTTTAAGGAAACAAGATAAGTAAATAAATAATAATTAACTAATTCTATTTAATAAAAGTAAAAATTTATCAAAAATACTCAAGAAACTTAAAGCGTGCATTATCGATTTGTCTTTATAAAATGACTTTTCTTGTTTATGACTTAGCTCTTAAATGCTCTTAAATATTGTCTTCAAGATTAAGTACAACTTCTTTTGAAAAATATATTGTTCATGAGAAGCACAAGCAATGACTTTAATTACTTCTACCATTATGCTGAAGTCAACATTGAGGAGATTATTATCAATCACTTTCATATTTTGATTCTTTGGAAATTTGAATGGTTGAATTGCCTTGGAATCTTCTTGTTTTACAACAACAACAACATTTTCTTAATAGCTATTTTGAACGCTTTCTTGAAATTTGTCTTTATTTGTAACTTCTATGGTTGAAATAATATCTTCATCATACCATTTCATCAATTTCTCTTCTTCAATATATTCAACAATTAATTTTTCTAAGTGCTTATTACTTGCTACAAGTTTACTTAAATCTTCTTCCACTTTGTCGAATGATACCATCATTTTCTGTCTTGTTGCTTTTATTTGCACTATTACTTGCCCTAACAAATTTTGTATTTACATTGATGCAATAAGATGTTGCAAATTGATTGTAATTGGAAATGACAATTGAAATTGAACAACAAACAAAATAGTGATGATAGCCAAAGAAAAGAAATGAATGGGATCGAATCAATGGGAATGAATTAATGAGAACAGATCAATAGGTATAAGCAATGAGAGCACTAATATTAGGATCTTGCGTAACTCATACATATGAACAAGAAAAATGAAATTATTCTTAGTTTGAGTTAAACACAAACTCCTAGGAATTTGAAATAAAAGGAAAAGAGAGCTGTAAAACAATAGTTTTTGAATTTGGTTACGAATAAAGTATGATGATTCTTTAGTTTTACAAATGCTATTTATAATATTTCCTGTAGTAATTAATTTTTTAACAAACTTTACTATTTACAACTATTTACTATTTTTCTTAACTAACTAATCCTAATAGCTGCAACTATTCATTAAGTTGACTAACTAATATCTAAAATCATAATAGAGAGCTATTAAATTTTAGTAGCAAAAGGTATGACTTCTTACTACCAAATTATAGTTAGTATTCTATATCCTTCAGCAACTTCTCTCACTTGCTACCTACCAATTGTAGATTGGTAGCTAATGTTAAATTTGTTGTAGCAAACCTAGATAGAGGTCAATTGATGGGAATCGTAGTCTTCCAACCTGTACTTAAGCTTGCAGACTGGCCTCATTGGTTCACTGAGCTCTCTCTCATTAGTACATAGATGAAAAAGCCAAGCGCCTCTAGAAGACTTACTTGTTGGGTACGCAAGCTCTTACTAATACTGTGCTATGTCTTAAGTGCAGAGCTCTTTCCATGTTAATTTGACTAAGGCTAGCTCGATGAGTTGCTCTAGTAGCTTAACTAAGCTATCTTTGAGCTTCTCATAAAGTTTGCTGACTTCACCATAGTAGTTTGGCCTACACTTTACAAGAAAGCTAATCTTTTGACCTGATCCCTAACTAATGAAGCAACGACTTGCATCTTTAACTTTTTCTACCATTATACCATGTATTTGCACATATTCCTTTTTTTGTCTCCCATTTTTGCGTTTGTAAATGTCATGTATACTAATTTTAGCCTAATAGCTCTAGGAGCTTGGCTAAGCTATCTTTAAGCTTCTCATAAAGTTTATCAACCTACTCATAGTAGTTTGGCCTACACTTTGCTTTGCAAGAAAGCTAATCTCTTGATCTCCCCAACCAATGAAGCGATGCCTTGTGTCTTTACCTTTTTCTGACATTATACCATAGAATATGCACATATTCCCTTTTTTGTCTCTTGTTTTTGCCTTTGTAAATGTCATGTATACTAATTTTAGACTAGGATCCTTTTAGATGATAGTGCACTGATGGTAATTACCCTAATTAAGGGGATATCAATACCCCTTATGTACATTCAGCTAAAATTAATGAATGAGAACATTTACCTTATCTTCTTCATCCTTTTTCTTGTATGCAACCCAGAGGGAGATGCAAAAATTTAGGTGAAGATAGAGATAATAGCCTTAGATTCCTTACTATCTTATTTTTCCATTATTTTATTCTTTGGTTCATACATTTGTATTTGGATACACTAAATGGTTTATGAACAAAATTTTTCTTATTATTTTTCACTTGTGTTCTTAACTTTTTCTTTTAAACTATTGCTACGTACTGCCACTGAAAATTTGTTACGGTTGAATAGCTTCTAGTATATTCAAGGTTTTATTGATGAGTAGCTAGGAGTTGTTATGTGATTATGCTAATGAGTATATTATTGTTTTTGTTATGGTTAAGGAGTTTGCTTTTTAAGTTGTGCATATATTGAGGAGTTTGTTATTCATGTCATAAGTATAAAGTTTATTGTTTACTTCAAATGATGTTATTTATGTTTAATTAGTAGGTGATGTAAAATTAGATTGAAAAGAGATACAACTGCTTAAGGTTTTTTATAGGTCAAAACCATGTTTTTAAGTGACTTTATAAAATCATATCTTGAAGTCACAATTTCAAGCTACTTAAATGAAATTGTATCTTCAAGTCATGATCTCATAATACATTGAAATTGTGACTTCAAAACACAATTTTGAGTGTTGTATATTTTGGATTGCTTTCTTAACGGCCGTATTTTAGGATTTTTTTCAAAGGATTATTTATTTTATTTTCCTATAATGGTGTTCTTATAGATATTTTTAAATAAAATTAAGAACACCTTGAGATATCAAAAGTGCTTTATATAACATACAATTAGGTAAATGTGTGTGCCATGCCCAATTATTGATTTCAAATTATACTTATTGATAAAAATAATAAACTTACTTAAATGATTATCACAATTAACATATTAAAAATATGTATTTATAATAATATATAATAAGTGCTACTTTTTATTTATATAAATATATATATTAAAATCTTATACGATCATATGATATTTTCTATAAAATGATGCATCATATAGAATAAGTTATAACTCTCAAATACATGTGTGAAACATTACAAACATGATCACTTATATTATTTTGCATTTGTAAAGGGTTAAAAATTACTAGAGTATTCATTTGGGTTTGACTCATTAGATTAGGTGGTAAGGTTTATAATGTCTGATTTATATTGAGATGATTTAGGAAAAATTAGCTTAATGAGCTCGGAATAGAAATAGTTGGATTGGGCAATCTGCATCTAACCTTTTTTTATAGGTTCATGCATCTATAAGGAAGACTACTAACCTTATGTCTATTAGTTAGCTTATTTGAAATAATCATGAATCGAGTAAGTTTCCTCTCATCTGTTGATCATTAATATGATTTGATGAATGCTATTCTCATTTGACATAACTGTAGAGATTATAGAAACGGTATTCTATTATGAAATCTTTGTTTTCTAAAATCAAATACGCGTTCAAACAAAGAATGATTTTAATTGTTCAAGAATTATAAGATTGACATCAATGTCGTGAGTTTCTTTGCCTCCTCTTTCTATCATTTATGTAATTGAGACTTCGAGATTATTTATTAATATTTATGTCACTGCTCTAAAATTATGTGTAATGCAATACTCATGATTAGCACATGACCACTTTATTAGAAACTTAACATTTATAACATTTATATAAAAATTTCAATTGTTCTGTGAGTCACGTCACTTTTATTATAAAATAAGTTATAATCTTTCAAAATACATATGTGAAACATTAGAAATATGTTCACTTATATTATTTTGTATTTATGTAAAAATTTTAGTTACCCTGGGAGTGATGTCACTTATATTAAAAGTCTATACAAAAGTTGTAGTTATTCTAAAAATTATGTTAGTCACATTAAAAGAATACGTCTTTGGGACAAAAGCCACATATGGAATTATTCTAAAAAATATTATGCTTATTTTGAAAATGTGTGAATATAAGATGGTTTGATAGTCTCATCTTTTATTTTGGTTCTCATTCTCTAGTTATTTATTTATTTTAATTTAAATAATTGAATTCATAATTTATTAAATGGTTTAGATATTATTTAAAAAAAATTAAAAACATGTGATCTGCAAGGATTCTATTTAAGAAAAGAAGAGATAATTTTTTATTTTTCGAGGAGCTAATCCTTGGAGACTTTTCTTTCTTAATGAATGTTTATAGGCGACGTTCATAATCAATCAATTTTCTCATAAACAATAATCATTGCAAGTTATCATTGGCCAAAGGAAGCGGTATTCTTATATACTCCCTGATAATTGGCCGAAAAGAAGGGGTATTGTCATATATTATTGTAGAGAGAAATAATCCCCTCTCAACTTGTTTCCTCTTTCAAGAGTTTGCCACCTCCCACTCCTTTGCTTATCTCCCTTATAATCTCGTCGTCTGCTGATATCCAATTGAGCATGGAAAAGAGATCATTTCTGCGTAATAAATACTGGGTACTGAGACATGGCAAGAGCATTCCCAATGAGAAAGGCATCATTGTTTCCTCCAAGGTTCGTTCCAATTCCCTCCTTTTTGGTATGTTATCAAATAAATTAATTGGTATAAATTATATAGTCTATTGTTTCGTTTCAATCCAATTTGCACTATCTCATCCGGGTCTGGTACTTAGTTTAGAATTTCTGTTGATTCTGCTTGCTCAAAAGATGGTTACTTCATGTTTCTTGTTTGAGTGGCGGAGGTTTTCCTAATTCCTGAATGGCCATCTATTTCGTAAACATTGCCCATGGCGGTAGTTATTTTGCGTTTCAAACTCTTGAAATCATATAAAATGTTTGAAAAACCAATTCTCAGATTCGTCTCCAGTGAGAGTATGAATGCTCTAGTTTATCCTTATATATGTATAATATCGGAACCTTTGTCATTAAAATCCTGCATTTTCATATGGATAAAAATTTATATCATACCTCTATGAAGAGTCATAAGATACACTTCTAGCAACTTGCATGAGGTCTTGGGGTTAGAATCTTGCTATGGACATTGCTTAGTACTACCTAGGTAGTGCAAGATTTTGTCATCTGTGGTTGGTTGAGACTATAAGTGAGTAGATAATGTCATATAAGGATGTTATGAGATTGTTCAAAATTCAAAGCAATCTTGACTATTAATTTGTAAATTAGGTACATATATATGTATGTGTATATACACGTTGGAATCGTAACATTTTTCTAAGTTTATATTATTAGAATATTCTTTAAACATGTCCTGGGGCATTCTTTCTGCAAGTTTGTCCAATTCAACATGGTATTTAGATGTACAAGAGATTCATAAAGGGAAAACCTTTTTCACAAATGTAAAGTAGTAGCTTGTTATATATTTGAGTTGTTAGGATTAGATTTGTCATAAATGGAAAACAATGTTAAAACTGAAAGAATGGCCATTGTTGATCAATTTTGGTAGGAATTATGACGTTATACAGTGCTAATAGTCTATCTATTGCTGGCTATGGTTTGTTTCATCTAGGAAAATGGAACACTTCCTGAATATCAATTAGCTGAAGAAGGGATTGAACAGGCACGCCTTGCTGGTGAGCAATTTCTAAAGGTACTAAATTTGATTCATTAGACATTTATTTTGTACATCATCTTATTGTTCTGTTTGATGGGGGACATGTCAAATGTTCTTTTCTCTACGTAATTAGATGAGCATGGTATGTATTATTAGAATGCAACATTTGCTCTTTCAAAGTGGTCCTTTTGCAAAAGGGCAAACGATCCCTATAAAAGAGCTTAAGCTTTCGCTTTCTTCACAAACCAAACTAAATCTAAACTAGGGGTGGTAAGTGAGATAAGAAACTAACTAGCCATATACACAAAACATCTTAGCCACAGCAAGACCAACAGCTTTATGTGCAAAGGAAAACCACTGAGAGCGATAATGACTAACCAATCACACTTTGCAAAGGTAAAAGGTTTTGTATAAAGTACTGTATTTTAGATTATCTTCCATAGTGAAAAATGCTTCTGAAATTTATGGCTTTCATTGTACAAGTAGATAAAGTAGAAAACTCTTGAACTATTATTGAGACATTCAAAAGTGTTGAGTAGAAAAATTTTATCACGAAAAGAAATGAAAGCATTTTGTGAGTATTGAAACTTTTAGAGGTAATTGATTTGCTTGAAGACAAGAAACTAGCATGGAGCAATTGGGATGTTCTTTGTGAAACATAAGGAAGAGGAAAATGTTGAGAGATTCAAAGCATGTGCAGTAGCTTAGGGATACACTTAAATATATGGAACTGGTTATGAAGAAACATTTGCACCTTTTGCTAAGCTACACTCAATTAGAGTATTTATTTCATTAGTAGTGAATCAAGATTGGCCATTACATTTCTAAACGGAGAACTCGAAGAGCAAAACTTCATGAAAATTCCCCCTAGTTTTGAAATTTCATTTAGTAAGTAAGGTATACTGGTTAAAGTAATCTCCTTATGGTACAAAGTAATCCCTAAGAGCTTGGTTCATGAGGTTTGATTCTACTCTACTTTGGCTAATGTATATACAAAATGGAGCTGAAAACACATCCATTGTAAAAGGAGATAGTGAAGGCAAGAAAGTGGTTTTAATTGTATATATAGATGGCATAATAATAACAGGTGATGACGAAGTGGAGATAGATGTTTAAAGGAAAATAACTAACTTTGAATTTCAAGTTTAAGAGTTGGGAAATTTAAGATAAATTTTAAGGAATTGAGATGGTGACAAGTTCTTAAAGAGTCTTCGTATCTCAATGAAAGTATATACTAGATTTACTTAAGGGCATTGGGATGTTGGGATACAAGCATGCTGGAACTTCTCTAGAATACAATTGGAAGAAAATGGCCTTGAGGATGATCCTAAAATTGATGAGGGACGTTATGAAAAACTTGTAGGAGACTTACCTTTTATCTTTCACATGTCTTGATGTTGCACATGTTATCAGAATGCTTAGCCAAGTAATGCACTCCCCTACTAAAAAGCATCTTCATGCTTTCTATCATATCCTGAAGTGCTTAAAAGAAGCTCTAGGAAAGGGGTTATTGTTCAAATTGAAGAACGAAGCTTGGAAATACTCATTGGTGCTGATTGGGAAAAAGATGTTGAAGGTAGCAATCAACAAATGGGAATTATACTATAATATGGGAATTTGGTTACTTAGATGAGTAAGAAGAAATTAGTGGTGGCAAGAAGTAGTTTGAGGCTGAATTTTGAGCTATTTCACAAGGGATATGTGAAGTGATGTGGTTATAGAGTTTCATGCCAGATTTAAAAATTAAGTGTAAAAGTTTTGCTAAGTTATGTAGTGATAGCTATCAGCTATTAGTATTGTCAATAATCCAGTGTAGCATGACATAATGAAGCATGTAAGAATTGGTTGCCATTTCATTCAAGTTGCAATTGCAAGATGAGACATTAGTCTACAATATATTCCTATACACATTCAGGAAGCCAATCCATTTATGAAGACTATTCTATGACCTAGATTTGAGTTTTTATTAAGCTAGCTTGGAATGACAAACATCTGTTGCTAGGCTTGAGGGGAAATGCTAGGAAACCAGATATTGGTAGAAGGGGTGTGCTAGGACCTATCGGCATTAATGTATAAAGTAAGTAAATGCATTTTACTATGTAATGTGTTTACTTAGTTGTCATGGTGCGAAGATGTTATTGCTACCTACTATATAATGTGTTTGTAAATTATACCTCTTAAGATACCTTTTTTATCTATGAGAGTAAAATTTTCTTGCTCTCTTTTTCATTTGGATTTTTTGGTTAAACTAGACAACGAGTAGATTAGCTCTTCTCAGCTTCATAGTTAGACTTAGCGGGAAGAATCTTTTACCAAAAATCAATAAAACTGCTGATATTTGTTCCCTAGATCCTATCAAGTGGTCTGAGCTGCTCATGACTTTGCTGGATTGATCCCAGCACCATGACAAGGATGGAATCATGTGTTGAAGTTTTTGAAAGTCTGATCTTACTGAAAAGTTTAGCAATCAACCTCAGTAAATTTGGAATTACAATGGAATTGTTCTTACTCATGCTCTTTGTTAAATTCTAGTGTCTGTCCTGCTTCGACAAAAGTTAATGATAATCATTTTATTTTAGAGCCACTTAACTCTTGATCGCACTTTTGGACTTGTTGTGCTTGGTGTGGATCTTCATGAGTCTGCATGGTGTGTTACTTTACTTACTTTTGGTGATACTGATTTGATTGGTTGGATAACTTGTGTTGAGTAGCTTTTTTCTCTCCATAGAATTTCTGATGAGCCTTGCACTCAATTAGCTTTCCTTTGCATTGGAATGTTCTATCCTTCATTGCTTTCAACTACTACAATGTCGAACCCCACATTTGACTTGGTAGGTGCTTACACATGAGATTCTTTTGTGTTATGGCAGCCTCCAGGCTATTTATTCTTATGAAAAAGTTTTGAAGCATGAAGTGCTTGTGCCTACTTGGGTGGAGGAATTCGAAACTGTAGTGGCTTAAGTCCCTCCAGTGCCTGATTATCAAGTTCTTGGATATTTTTTGGGAGTTCTCTATGATGAACTTTGTGTTGGAGTTGGTATTCTTACTCTCTTTACACTAGCGAATGCAATTGAACTTGCTTTTCATGTGAAGAATGAAATTCGTAGAGGAGTATATGATTGGAGCATTTTACATCGTTATGCAGTACAATCTTCTGCTTCTAGTAGCTCTATTGCAAAGGATTGTTTCTTTTGACGTACTTGCTTCTTCTTCCTTTCAACCTTCTACTATCAATAATTCTGCTACTGCAACTCCTTGACTTAAGGAGGCCAATACTTCTTCTCCATGAATTTCCCCTGTTTCTTTCGTTGCTAGTGGTTCTTCTGCTAGTCCTGTTATGAATGTATGCACACATAAGACCTAATTGTCAATCATCTTATGTCGAATTTTTTTGGGGAAAAGAAAGGCGAAAGGTTTATGTTTTAAGTGTGGTCAACCATTTGATGCTAATCATAAATGTTTAAATAAAACTTTGCGTGTGATGATTTTTGAATGAGAATTAAACTTTCATGATAGTGTGGCTAAGGATGATATGGAGGGCATTGTGGATAGGCCACATGAGCAGGTCCATGTTTCCGATTTTGATTTAATCTTATCCTCGCTGGCTATGCTTGGATTTAGTGGGCGGCAAATTCCTTGGTTTTATCAGTAATCATTCTATCATTATAATGATTGATAGCGGAGTTAGTCATAATTTCATATATCATGATTTGGTGCATAATTTTGTATATCAAACGTAGATGTGCAAAGGTTTATGTGTTGAAGTGCAAAATTTTTCTATCACAGTTGATTGTTATGTGTTTGACTTGAGTGGTGTAGGTCATATTTTTGGAGTGGCTTGGTTAACTATGTTGGGGAAAGTCAGGTTAACCGGTCAACCATGTCTATGAAGAATCCTACTGTGTGTTGTGAATTAGAACGTCATGATGATCCACCTTTGTTAAAAACCCATATTGCTCTTCATTCTCTTCATAAGCTTTTTGATGTGGAGTTTTGTGGTATTGTCTGGCATCATTTTGATCTAGCTGTCCTGGAGAATTTCCCTTCTGAGTTCCATGAATTGTTGACTTCTTTTGCTGATGGTTTTGTGGAGTCAATGGGTTTGCCTCTTAGACGAATTGACCACCAGATTCCTTTGAAAGATGGTTGTGGTCCATTAAGGTTCGTCCATATTGCAATGCTAATGTGCAGATGAAATCTAGCGTCTGGTTAAAGAAATGTTGGTGTTTGGTGTTATACGATTGAGTACTATTTTGTAATTGAGTCTAGGTTTTAGTTATTTATTTATTTTTATTATTATTACAAAGAAGGATGGCTTGTGACACTTTTTTTTCAATTATAGGGTATTCTTGACAGATACCCTATTGAACTTGAAGTGGGTTATCTCCAGATTTGGGTCACCATTGATGATGTTCTAAAGACAGCCTTTTGTAGCCAACATGGTCAATGAATTTTTTGCGATGCTGTTTGGCCTTACTAACACACCAGCCACTCTTTAAGCCATGGTGAATGATATTTTTTGGCCTTATCTGTGAAGTTTTGTGCTGTTGCTCTCTCTCTCTCTCTTGATATATATATATGACATTCTCATCTATGACGAGAATATGTTTTATGAAATCATTCATTTACAGCTGGTATTGGAGACATGCGTGCAAATTCTTTTTTGGCTATTCGTAGAAATGTGGTTTAAACCAACATTCTGTGGAGTATCTCGGCTGTATTGTATCTTCTGAGGGTGTTAGTATGGATCCAGCTAATGTCAAAAGTATACTTGATTGGCCTATTCCTTCTAATTTGAAGAGGCTTTGTGGTTTTCTTGGCCTTATTGGCTATTGTCACTGGTTCTTAAAGATTTTGGTGAAATAGCCCTTCTTTTAGCTGACTTGTTGAAAAAGATGGCTTGTGTGGTCTAATTCAGCATTACAGGCTTTTTGGTTGTTATAGCAGGCTCTCACAATACCTCGCATTCTTGCTATGCTGGACTTTTCTAAGGAGTTTATCATTGAGTGTGATGCTTAAGGGCAGGGCATTGGTGTAGTTCTAATGCAAAGTGGTCACTCGGTTGCTTACTTTAGTAAAGCCCTTACTAATTGCACTTTTCCAAGTCGATATATGAGGAAGAATTAATGGCTTTGTCCTTTCTGTTCAACATTGGTGCCCTTACCTTCTTGGGTAAATTTGTTGTTCTGACTGATCGAAGAGCCTTGAGCATATTGTATCAGTGTATTACTACATAAGCTCAGTAAGATAGGCTTTCTAAACTCCTCGGATACGATTTTCAAGTTTGCTTGAAGGTTGGAGAGACAAATTGAGCTGCAGATGCTCTTTCTCATCAGTATGATGAAGGGGTTATTCATGCTATGATAGGTCCTGTCTGGACTGATATTGTGCAAAATTAAAAAGAGGTTAAGGCCAATCCTTCTCTCTCTCCAATTCTTCATGGCTTCATGTGCATCAGGTGGCTACCTCTGGCTTTCATTTACAAAATGATGTTTTATATTATCATGGTCATTTGGTGCTTCCTGCTGGCTGAGTTGGGTCACTAAATTTCTTCATGAGTTCCATTTGGCCCCTGTTGGAGGTCATTTGGGTGCTTTTCGTACCTATTGACTCATAGTGGCTGATCTTACTGAAGAAGAATGACGAAAGCTGTGTATGCTTTCATCGCTTCTTGCAAAATTTGCAGCATCAGAAAGCTCTGACTTAATCACCCATTA
Source organism: Lumnitzera racemosa (assembly GCA_024138005.1). NCBI lineage: Eukaryota > Viridiplantae > Streptophyta > Magnoliopsida > Myrtales > Combretaceae > Lumnitzera > Lumnitzera racemosa. The sequence continues at coordinate 36,638,579 of JAMXBC010000012.1, read as the reverse complement.
CCTTTCTTGAACCTTTTCCCATTCTAGCCACTGTTTGGGAGGATTTGTCCATGGATATCATCACAAGTCTTCCACAGTTGAAATTGTTTGATGTTATTTTGATTATGGTTAATTGTCCGTCAAATTATGCCCATTTTATTCTACTTGCACACCCTTTTGCAGCACGATTAGTGGCTGGAGTGTTTCTTTGGGAGGTGGTGCTTCTTCATGAAGTTTAATGTCATTTGGTTGCTGATAGTGATCCTACTTTTGTCAAGTACGTTTTGGCATGAACTTTCTTGATTGCAAGATACTCAGTTGCATTTGAGTATTGCGTACTGTCTAGAGATGGATGGTCAAATTGAGGTCATTAACCGTTGCTTGAAGGCTTACCTACATTGTTTGCTTGTCAACTGAAGTTGTGAGCTTCTTTGATTAAATGGATAGAGTTTTGGTATAATACTTATCATGTTTCTGCTGAAACTACACCTTTCATGGTTGTCTATGGTCGTGCTCTGCCAAGATTTTGTACTTGTATTTTAGAGGAGACCATGGTTTTTTCCCTTCATGACGATCTGGTGGCTAGAGATTAAGCACATCATCAATTAAAATGGCATTTCTCGTGTGTGCAGGCATGTATGTGTAAATATGCAAATAAGCAGCGTTGTGATGTTGAATTTCAGGTGGGAGATTGGATGTACTGTAAACTGCATCCTTATCAGCAGTCTACTGTTGCTTCTCAGATTTGTCAGGAGCTAGCTCCACAATTTTTTTGACTCTTTTCAAGTGGTGGAATGTGTTGGTCGGGTGGCTTGTCAGCTTTGCTTACTTGATTCTTGTTGTATTTATCCAGTTCACTTTTCCTTGTTGAAACGTTCTGCGGGTGATCATTTTGTTTCTTCCACTCTGCCTTCAGAGTTGGCCTCTGATTATTTGGAGGATCGTCAGCCTCTTCACATTTTGGGTAGACGCTTCTGTTGCAGGGATGGTGTTGAGGTTCCTAAGTTGCTTGTGCAGTGGTCTGATTCTTTAGTGGATAATTCTTCTTAGGTAGACACGTACTTCATTTCAGCTACAGCTTCCACACTTTGACCTTGGGGATAAGGTCACTTTTTACGAGGGAGGTATTGATAGAGTTCCATTTGTTACTACACAAGTTTCTTGAACGTATTCCCGAAGAAATAAAATTAGCAGTTAGTCATTGGAAGCTTTGAGAACTTTCCTGATGTCTTTATATATTTAAAAATGAGTTGGTTAGTTTCTGTTGTTAGTTAGTTGGCTGAATACTACAAATAGGGGGATATGTTACTGATTTCCTTTCTTTTTCATTCGGATTTTTTTGTTAAAACTAGAAGAAAAGCAGATTAGCTCTTGGTGGCTGCATAGCTAGAGTCGGTGTAAAAATTTCTTTACCAAAATCAATAAAACTACTGATATTTGCCCATTAAATTTTAATAGTTTATATCTGATAAGAGATAATGATTCTTTGTTTTCAATGGGTTGATTTTCTGATAACAAGAACATCATATATTCTCTATGTTGGGTTCAATTTTATGAATGGAATTTATTTTCCAAGTTAGAATCATTCAAAGGCGTCCTTTGTCCTGTTCCACTATCTGCATAGAGCTATCTATACTTGGTTAAACTGGGAATCAATCTTCAGTGTTTCTGATTCATGGGATCGATAGTTATAAGGGGCTTGATCGCAAAAGATGTGTCTGTTTCAACGAGAACACTGTTCTATTGTTTTGATATTTAACATAGCATAGCATAGTAATGATTGAATATTACAGCAATTCAAAGTGCAACTGGTTAAGTTGCTCTCCTGTGGACCAAAAGATTAAATGTTTGAGGCATGGATGTCTACATAATATGTGAGTTTAATGTTACTTAAACAAATGTCGTGACTCATGACCCAAGTGGCATGTATAGTTTTTAACAGTAATACACCATGGCCATAGAACAAATAGTAGTGGTTAAGTACTTGATGCCATGATAGCAGCCTGTGGTTAGTGGTGGCTGCTGTTCATATGAAAAATGATGCATGGTTGAGGAAAAGAATTTTATTTATTTATTTTTTTCATAGAAAGCCTTTCCCAATTCATAACAGAATACTGAAAATGTTTCTACCAGATCTCATTCATTTTCTATTACAGGGTTCTGATGTTTGAGGATTAGGCAAGAAGTGGCTACCTTTTCTTTATTGGTTGCTTTTTATGTTAATTGTGGCAACAGCTTAATGCTTGTAACTTTGATCCTACTCCGCATACTGTTTATGATTTTTCTGCAGGTATTAAAGGAAAATAACATACCCCAAGAAAATGTCCGCATATGCTATTCACCATTTTCAAGGACAAGCCATACTGCAAGGGTTGCAGCGTCAGTTATGAATTTATCACTTGAAAGCCCACAGTGTAAAGTAAGAGAGACCTCCATTTTGCATCATTTTCTATGTATTATTATAAAATGACGGTAAGGGAGCTTGTTTCTATGATCATTATTAGGTTAAATCATTCTCTTTTTGAAACTTCTATGAATAGACTCACATATAAGTGGTTATATTGGATCAGATAAGCAATGGATTGTTTTCCTACATGTTATAAATAATTGCTTAACTTTGGAAGCATGCACTTCAAATCTTCTATCCTCATCTTTTACTTATTTTCCCTTGTCTTTCAATCTATTCACTGTCCATGCTTCCCTTTCATCTCTAGGTCTGTCCATGATGATTAATGCTACAGTTTTGAGGTGTTCTTTTTCAAAAATTTTCTGCTGCACCTTGGTACTGATCCATAATAATGCTGGTCAGGTGATGCTGGATCTTCGTGAACGTTTCTTTGGCCCATCCTTAGAGCTGAAATCGCATGATAAAGTAAGAGAAATTTAGAGATAATAATAATAATAATTATTATTAATTGGGTTGTCACTTGGAAGACACATTTAGTTAAGTTCCCAAGACCATGTTCTGGATCCAGTTGATATCTGGGTGGGTGCTACTTATGTATGCACACACTGAGATTTAAGCATGCTAACTACTGTTATATAATCTCAATCTTCTATGTTCTTATAAACAGTATGCGGAAATTTGGGCAGTTGATGAGGAAGATCCATTTAAACCACCAGAGGGTGGAGAATGTGTTAATGATGTAGCTTTGAGACTCTCAAAAGCCATGGTGGATATAGAGTCAGAATTTCAAGGGTACGAATGCTGGACTTCTTATAGACATGATTGGCTATATACAATTGGCTTTGACATTACTGCTATACCAAGACTCAAGAAGTGCTTTTGGAATTAGGCAAAGCATGTATAAATAGATAGGAAAATTAAGGAAGAAAATATTAGAATCTCTGTCTCATGTAATTCCAGATTTTATTTTTTTCAATTAACAAGAACAAAAATAGGATGTTGCGTGTGGTGGTGGAGTTGATTTAGGATATAGAACTGGTATGAAGAATCTCAAGTGTCTGGTTTCACTCAAATTCTGACTACAAAGAAATCTTTGATCGATTTGCAGTTGCATGATTTTGATTGTCAGCCACGGGGATCCACTGCAGATTCTGCAGACTATAGTCAAAGCAGCGGCTAAGGTACAAGCATGTCCAAATTACAGAGACTTAGCATCAAGACTGCAATCGGTCCGGAGACATAGTATCTTGTCCCAACACCGCCAGAATGCTTTGCTCACCGGAGAACTAAGGGCTCTTGCATAGGTTATTACCGATTGCATATTGGCAGACTTGGTATTTCATTTTGAAGCCTCAAGGTAACCCATTATCATTGTCGATTGTAGCCGACATGACATTGTGATACCAATATCTGTTTGTCAAGGTTGTGCCAAATAAGCGTGTGTATATCTAGAGCACTTGATAAAAGACCGTAGAACCAAACTTTCAATGTTTTTCTAAGCCAATTACACGATCATAAATAAATAGTGTTTGAAATATGGTAAAATTTTATAGGAAAATACAATTTTAGTGATTATAGTATTTTACTAGGGTTGTGCATCCTCTTTTATTTTCAATATAGTTACTACAAGTAAATTAAATTATGTTCTTGTGACGTTAGAGGTTCGATTTTTCTCTTTCCATAAGATACATGTAATTTGGCAAAAAAATAGATCATCAGAGGATAATGGAGAGTGGATGCTCTTCTAGTTAATGCCTGACACAAATTCATATTAGTCAATGCATGATTGCTAAACCCAATTTATTTTCAAGTAATAAGGTCTCTTACGTCCATTATTTTTTTGGGTAATACTCTTTGAAGTCCATTAAGCTGCGCGGTCCTGTGAAACAAAGGATAATTCAGCGTAATTTTTCCTTGAAGGAATACCGACTTTGCGATATATGTGTTCTAAAATAATGTTCTTGATTAAACAAGGGTTAATTACAAATATATAACTTGTGTTTTCTTATTTTCATAAAGATGTGACCGTGTTCTCTTTTCTAATAAATACACGACTCTTGTTTTTTAAATTTGTGTAAATTGCACGTTATATGATTAAATAACTAAAGCTACTAGTATAATTAAAAGTTTTTTTTAAAAAACATATTTCTATCGTGGGCAATTCTATCAAGTGGACATTATTGCCTAAGTAAGCTTCGTCTCGCGTGCTCAGCTCTGGTCGTCCACTTCGGTGATCCATTCTTTGAGCCGGTCTTTTTCTTTTCCTCTGGCATTTTATTTGTCGAGCTGATTGCTTGTTCAAGCAACGTGGTCGATGTTCTTCTTCGTTCTATTCTCCATTTTGTTGCACGGAGAGCGAGCAAAGCTTTCCGGCGAGGAGTTGACAACTAGGTGATGAGCTGCTATGGACGTCGGTCATCAAATGCACTTGGGGAAGCTTGTATAATGTGATGTTTGGTTGCTTTTCAATTGACAGAGTAAATTCATTTTGATGAGTCTCCTCTTAGTTGCTCCGATGCCAAGCTCCATCCTCGGTTCCGGTCGTTTACGTTTCATTTCTACTTTGGTTTTCCCCTTTTTCTTCTTTTTATTTTTATTTTTGTTAAATTTATACATTCTTTTTATAGGATTCCAGTTATATTATTTGGTCAAATTATTTAATAATCCAATGGACCACTAAAAGTTCGCCATGTTTCCATTATATGTAATTTATATAAAATAATAAAAAAAAGGGGGTTATGGATTTGTCAAAAAAGAGAATGTAGGTCACCAGTTACCTCTTTGTAAAAGGACGAAAACACGGATCATATTTTTATAACTACTTCCAATACAATTGTTTCATGCAAAATGTAATCATAACAAAACTATGGCTGTTCTTTATTAATCAACTTCACATTCTTTATGATTCTTCTCTTTTGACATATATAGTAGAGTTGAGTAGCCAACTTTGATTTAGTAATAATAACATATATTTTATCATATTGTTTCGATTTCAATATTTGATATTTAGACGAAGAGATTTTATCCATGGATTTGCTTTGCTAATTTTAATTGTATATAATTTATTGGGATACTCGGTGTCAAAAGTGGTAATCAATTAAAAGAAATATGGGGCAACTTGTTTTATTATATTACCTATTGACGGGCAATTTCGGACTATGGGCTCCCAAGATTCATTCCAACAAGTAATAATAACATATATTTTATCATATTGTTCGGGTTTTAATATTTGATATTTAGATGAAGAGATTTTATCGATGGGATTTGCTTTGCTAATCCTAATTGTATATAATTTATTGAAGTACCCTATGTTAAAAGTGATAATCAATCAAAAGAAATATGAGGTAACTTTTATTGTTATATTACCTATTGATGGGTAATTTTGAGTCATAGGCTACTAAGACTCATTCCAATCTTTGTGGACACTCAGCTAACCTATCTCGACAAATGACTAATCCGTGGTCATCCAGATCCTCAGCCTTACAAGGTTGTCTACTACCTAATTGACTTTTACCGTCTTTGGACCTATAATAGTTTGAGGTAATGTCTTGGTCCCTGTACCTAGGTGAGGCCTTGGGAACTTTGAAATTTGACAGCTTGATCGGGATCTCAAACCTTGGATAATGAGGAACACCGTGGAATTATCACTTCAAGGGAACAATTAATATGCCACATCATCTTTAGGAACCTTATATCGCATTTATTTAAAATATATACTCGTTTAATTGGATAAGATACATATCTATCCAATATTTCTTCCATGAAACTTATAAATATGGATCAAACCTAATAGGTAAGACATTTTATAGACACTTACACTAGCCCCTTTGCTCTCTTACTTCCTCTAATTTTATAAACGTTGAATTAAGTATTAGAGTGGCTGCGTTAGATAACCCTATAACGTTCATTATTGTATATCTAGGCTTTTTCATTATTGAGCTTATCAAAAGCCAAGTAGCTCATATCGACAAGAAGGCATATGCTAGAAATAAAGAAATTTAGGGTAGTGACAAGGATACTATCATGGTGACCAAGGCAACGCTACATAAAACCTCCTAACTTGCTTACCTAACTGAGTTGGTAAACAAATTGATAGCCTACAACAATGAACTCCAAGCCTTGAATACTCATGTGATCAAGTTGGAGTTGATTAATGAGCAAAACAAGGCTTTTAGGATGCAATTGTACAAAAGATAGAGATTTCAACGCCAAAGGTTTTGTACTTCCTAAGAAGACAGTAAAGGGTCCAGTGATTCTCACTCTAAGGCTTTATATTTGATCACTAGGATCCTCACTAGCAAAAGGACTATTCCAATCGAGAGAACAGCCCTACACGAGCCATGAGTAGTCAAGACCGATTTGTAGATAATTGTCATAGAGCTTAAAAGTCAAAGAGCCCTATTCATAAACAATTGAAGGAGAGGGGAAAAACTCCTTGGGTTGATGAGGAGTCAATTAAAATCAGTTGGCAAATCTAGTTGCTAGGAGAATGTCTGGCACTTATGGGAGCAGAAAGCCAGAGGTTGTAGCTTCTAAGTGTTGACAGTAGAACTCCGTTCTCCTAGCAAATTTACAAGTGCTCCTGAGTTGTAAGAAGCTCTTAGCGTTCAAGCCATATATGGTAGGACAATCGATCCGAAGGACAAATTGATGCACTTTTAAATTCTGATGGATTTGCATGGAATTAGTAAGGGGGTGAGATATACTTCAGCTGAGTGAAGTGGTCGCTGTCCACGTAGCCACCTCAAGAGTTGATCTCGATGAATATTTTTTTAAATCCATAACAAAAAGCAAGCCAACTTCCCTAGCCGAGTTTTGGAGGAAGGCTTATAGGTTCTTGATCAACATTTATGCCTGGCGTGAAGACAAAATTTGTCTTCTTGATCAAGAAGACAACATTTGTGCCCAACGTGAAACTGACCTAGGAAAATTGGACAAAGGAAAAGAAATGGAGAAGATCCTGATAAAGGATTGTCTAGTTCCAAGAATTGATGACCGAGGATTGAAAGACCAAAAACGATTTGATCCAATACCGAGATATGATCAACATATTCCCCTAACCAAATTGATGGGCAATACCTTCATGGAGGTCCATAGCCTCGCGTTGTTGTTGAAACCTGAAAGGATGAAAACTAGGTCCATATGCTATGATGACGACAAATATTGCCAATTTCACAAAGCTACAATGTGTCAACACGGATGAGTGTTATTAATTGAGGAGCGCGTTGGAACATGCTATCCAACATGGATACTTGCATGAGTATATTACTAATTTGACTAATAGAGTTGAACAACCTCTTTAGAGGGGGCGAACCACAGAAGATTGCCTAGGCGATGAAGATCAAGACAATCGACGGCGAAATGGGGCCCCCAGTGTTGTCATTAATAATATAATGGGAGGCCCACATCCCTAGAGCATATCAAATCACTTAACTTTGGGATTTACCTCACGTGGCAAGAAGGTTTATGAGGTAGGGGGAAAGAGGTAGAAGATTAATAACTTAATCTCTTTTACGGACAATGACCTGCAGGGGGTTGAAACCTTGCGCCGGGATGTCCTAGTAATTGACACCTACATTGCTAGGTTTGAAGTTTAGAAGACATCATTTTCAAGCATACCTATGATCAGATGAGGGGAAAACTCCTGACCCAAATGAAGGCCCATCACCACAATTCGATCCGTTTCAATGTTCGCGTAAAGACATATTTACACCCAACAAAGAGCTTTGGGATGACGATAATGTGGCAGCTCGCCAGGTAGAATTTGTAGTGGTGGATTGTAAGTCCCCCTTCAACTGGATCCTTAAGCAACTGAATATGAATGTCTTCGGGAATCGGGATGAGTCTCTTCTTTGTATTTAAAGGCGAAGTTCCTAAGCCTCATGGAAGTCGGTATATGCTAAGGTAATCAAGCCTTAGCTTAGTAACTCTACACTAAAGCGTCAAAAGGGGATAATGTGTTGTCCCTAAAAACTGAGCCAAAATAGAAGTTGACCAAGAACAGGCTGCACTTAGGTGAAGGTATTGTGGAAGTCTAGCTCGGCGTAGATGCCGGGTAAACTACTCGCATTGGCACGGACTTGCTAGAAGACTTGAGAGAGAGCCTCATTAATCTCCTCTAAGCTAATTTGTACCGGTTTGCATGGTCATCATTAGACATGCTAGGTATAGATCCGACAATTGCAAAGCACAAATTAAAGATCGATCCAAAAGCTAAGCCAATTAAGTAGAAGAAAAAGTATTTTGCGCCAAAGAGGTGGGTTGTGATTGAGGAAGAGGTATAAAAGTTGTTGAAAGTTAAGTTCATTCGAGAAGAGAAGTATTTTCCTTAGCTAGCCAATATGGTCTTACTGAAGAAGGCTAATAGGAAGTGATGGACGTGTGTTGACTATTCTGACCTTAATAAAGTATGTTTGAAAAGCTATTTTCTGCTCTCAAAGATTAATCAATTAGTCAACTCAACTTTAGGATACGCTTTTTAAATTTTATAGATGTGTTTAGCAAGATCATGATGGTGCTGGAGGACAAAGTGCATGCATCATTCATCATAGAATTGGGCACTTATTAGTACAAGGTAATGCCCTTCGGCCTCAAGAATGCTGGGGCTATGTATCAGATGATGGTTACGAAGCTCTTTAAGTCTTAGCCTAGGCAAAACATGGAGGTTTATATGGATAATATGATCGTCAAGAACAAGATGCTTGAAGACAACCTTCAAGACTTATAAGACCCCTTTAACCAAATGAGGAAGCACTAAATGAAACTGAACCCTCAAAAAAGTGTCTTTGGGACGACATCTAGAAAATTCCTTAGTTGTTTGGTAACTCAATGGGGGCGTTAAGGCTAACTTAGAGAAGCTTAAGGCCATAGTTGATATGAAAACCCTAACAAGTGTTAAAGAGGCTTGAAGACTAGTTTGAGACTTGCAGGTCTCCTTTGACCAAATAAGGAAGCATGAAATGAAGCCGAACCTTCAGAAATGTGTCTTTGGGATAGTATCTAGAAAATTCCTTAATTATCTAGTAACCCGGTGGAGCATTGAGGTTGACTTAGAGAAGCTCAAGGCCATAAATGATATGAAAACCTCAACTAGTGTTAAAGAAGTACAGAAATTGACGGGCCGTATAGTTGCACTCATTTGCTTCATGTCTCGAAGTATTGATAGGTGTCCTAAATTTTTTAAGATCTTAAGAACCCCTATGGGTTTGAATGGAACCTAGTATGTTTGGAAGTACTTAAGAAATTGAAGAAATTTCCCTACCTCCCCACCGGTGCTCTCAAAGCCAATGCTTGGTAAAGATTTGTTCTTATATTTGCCTATGAGTGATTAAGCTCTTTCCTTGGTTTTAATCTGAGCTGAGGGGAAGGAATACAAACTAGTTTATTATGTTAGCCCTATTTTTGAGGGTATGGAACTTCAGTACTTTTGGATAGAGAAATTTTCTTTGGCGATAGTTATCTTCGTTAAGAAGCTCTGATCATATTTTCTAGTACATCAAGTAATCATCTAAGTTGATCAGCCTTTACACGCTATACTACAAATGCCAAACACCTCAAGTGATGGGAATCAACCTCCGACCATATCCAATCTAAGGCCTTTCAATGCTTACTGAGGGCAAGCTACAGCTAGAAGGACGAGGGGAAGGAAAATAAATACTTAGCATCAACTCTATCATCAGCTGAGGTGCTAAGAAATTGCAAGGCCAAGGATACGAGAGTGAAGAACCACTCAACATAGCACCAAGAGACTCGTGTCGATTGAATCTAAAACTCGACAATTATAGGTTGACCTCTCTAGTATCTCAGCCAAGCTACGCAAGAGTTCAGGGGCTCTTTCCCGAACCGTACATCAAATTGTCGACCTCATTCGATTTGGATATTACTATGCCCGAAACATGCCAAGTGGCTGCATGTCGATTTTTGTAAAATTTACAATTTTGTATTCTTATATATGTTTTCCCTTATTTTATTTGTTAGCCTAATTCTTTAGAGTTTAAGGCCTTTTACATTATTTACAGTTTTGCTACTAAAGTTTAGGACTTGCTGTAAATAACAATATTTGTACTAACATACAGATAGAGCTAGATAAATAGATATACAAAGAGTGAAACTTTCCTCTTTTGAGCAAGGCTATGCTTGAGTTAGCATTTACCGGATTATCTAGTGTTGATTAGACTCTTTAATTGTCTTAATGTTCTTATCAATCTTGTTCTCAGATTATAGTGAACCCCTTCATTTGAACCGGTTAGTGAGTTGTATTTAACTTTCATTTAAAACCTCGAGCAACATTTAGTGTTCTTAAGTTGTATCGAACTTTATTTCGAGCTCAAACCTTTAATTGTGTTTGTGTCTTGGTGAGTTATATATATTCATATTAACTATCAAAAACCTTCCCATTTTCTTTTGAATACCCATTCTTGTTAGTTCGAGATCTGTTTCCATTTCTTTCTAGATTGATCTTTTGATTTCTTATCATCTTGGTATTAGAGATTTGATTCCTTATCATGATGTGTCAGTCCTTCGGATCATGCCACATAGCCCATGTTCAGATTGAACAAACGTGATCCCTCAGATGTGAAATGATAGGTAGAAAGCTCCACAAACCAAGACTTGCCATTTGTCATACGCATTAAATACATGAAAATAATCGCGCTACGTATTCAAAACCTGAAAGAATCATCCTTAGGAAGCTAAAATATCTCAGATCGAGTGTAGTGTAAGATCTTAAGGTCTCCACTGTATGGAACAATGGATCGCCTGGGTAGAATCCTTGGCTTAGGTAGTGACCTTGGCCTTAGATTAAACCTTGGCTAGATCAAAAGCTAAGATTTACAACATAATGTGGATGCCATTAATCTACCTGTTGGGGCACCTAAGCAAGTCTACTAACCCTCGAAAAGCACTAAACAGCATTAAGGAAGTTACTCTATAATGTACATAATTTGGATGCAATGACAAAATAAGCTCAGAAAGCACTGGTAGCTTGTCCTGCTTTCTAACCTTCTTGTTGAAACCTCAACAATGAGACTAAGAGGCAAGTGTTGATGGACAATTTTGGACCATAGGCCATCTTATCTCCCTCATGACCGGTTTGTAGTCATCCAGATCCCTAACCTTTGAAGGTTGTCAACTTTCTGATCGACCTTTATCATCCTCGAACCTCTAGTAGGTTAAGACGGTGTCTTGGTCCCTATACCTAGGTTAAGGCATAGCATTTATGCTACGGGGACCTCGGACCTTGGTAGCATGATCAGGAACTCGACTTCGGATGATGAAGAATAACATGGAATTATCACTTTGTGGGAACAACCAAAGTGCTACGTCCCTTTAGGAATCTCTAATTGTATCCATTTGAAAGATACTCTCACTCGCTAGCTTTAATTACCAGAAGCTACCCCGAAGAGCTCTTCATGTTGCAGGCCTTCTTCCCCAGTCACTATCATGTGTTGTGCACATGATCGGGCTGGGCAACTGTGTAAACCCTGCAACTTTAGCGTTTTAATTAACGAATTGATTTAAATATTATAGGTAATTACCCTAACTCAACTGAGTTGATAAATTTAAAACTAATTAAAATTTTAAACTCGAACATAATATGAAGTATAAAAACTCTTAAATTTTGCTTGAAACTTAAATCGTGTACAAAAATCCTAAATCCAATGTATATATAAAAACTCAAAATCGAATCTGAATTTGATCAAAACCCTAAAACTACAACTTTAAGCTTATAAAATGAATAAATATCACTTAATAGTGATATAATCATAGTCAATTACAATTATCGACTAAATCGCGTAATTGTGTAAAACTTTTAACGAAAACGTCAAAATAGCTCGTAAATATTATAAACGTAACGAATAATAATTAAATTACTAAATTTTTATAAAATTTCAATATTATTTTATAAATACTAAATTTATAATTTTTGTAATTGGAATAATCTAATATTTTTCTTTTTATTTTTCGTTTTCTTCCTTTTCCTTTCTTTTCTTTTTCCTTTTTCTTCTCCCTAATTTTTTTCTAGTTGCTACGTTAAATTCTAAATCTAGAACAATAGCCCATGTAATGTTTTTGTTTCACTTCCTTAAGTATCTCATTAAGAGAAAAGGAACAAAAAGGATAGGAACATGTCTTATCTTATAAAATGCAACATCTTCGCTTGATTTCTTTTCTTTCTTTTTTCTTTGTTTTATCTCAATAAATCCAGCTGTTCTTCTATGTACATCATGCCTAGAAAATTTATGCATAAGTGAACATACAAATTAAACATACACTTTTTTATTTTCTTTTCCTTTCAAAATTGTAAAGCACCTTATCTTTTCTTAATATTTTTTTTCTCACTCAAAGAATAAACAAATCAAAAAGAAGAAGAAGCTTAGGGATTTTGATTCAAGAACCCTAGAGGAGGCCTAGTAAGATTGTCTAAAATTTTCATATCATGTGTGCACTCATGATATGAAAACCGCCTTGCAAAACTCTAAATGATTAATTACTAAGAATGTTGAATTGTTAATTAATTAACATATTATAGGATATAAATAATTATGGATATCCAATATTTCATAGTTCCTTAGAACCACAGAGGATCAATATCCCCTATCAAATAATAAAACATAATATATCAACATTATAAAACTACAGGAAAAATTAAATTATATTAAATTCTAACATATAAATATTTTCTACAAAGGATGTTTATATATTACCTATAAAGATCTTAACTAATTCTAACACTAATATATATATATATATATATATCTTCATCTTACACTCGATACTCAAGACTTATCCCAATCCCATCGTAAGTAAATCTGCAAAAAAAAAAAAAAAAAAAAGACTATTGGGGTGTAAGCTGCAAGAGCTTAGTGAGTTATCTCTCATACAATGCTGGCAAACCAGTTATCAAACAAATTGTTACAACCATATGAATGCATGCACGCAGTTGACCAATGTTGCATATAATATCAAATTTTAACACCCTTCGAGAAAAGGGTTTGAGATACATCAGCACCAATCATGATCGGGTTTTAGCACTTGAGTTTTTAACCATAATTTTGAATTTCTTATTTCACAAAATACATTTCCATTTCTAAAAATTCAATAGTACATAAAATCTCAGGTTTAGTGGTGAGGCGGCCCCCGTAGTCCACACTTACACCTTATAGCGGAAATCTCTAGACTCAACTTTCAGTCATATGGTTGGCATCTCCATCACCTAGTAAGCCCGTAGGTTTAGGTAAGATCATGTTGTACGAGTGTACCATGTAGAAACACTTTAATATAGATAAACAACCCCCATAAGGCCTCTCTTTACCTTCACATGAAGTAACGGCCAGAATAAGTAATGCAATGCATGGATAATGCATGCCCTTTTAATTGAACATAAGCCAAATATAATTAAGTCAAATTATGAGGCGATAAATCAATTTCAACAAATCATCCAAATCATGTAACAATCAATCACACAATCTAATCATTAATTATCCTATTTAACAATAGTTCTCACAATAACCAATTAGTATCAAGTACATGCATATCCCGAAACTCCATACATTAAGTTATTGACATTCAATTTTAGTGCACTAACTACAAGTATAAACAAGTATAGAGTTATTGGGAGTACTCACTTGACTATGACGACTTGCTCTAGTCTTAATAATCGATCAGAAGATCCTCGTCCTCTTCAGGAACACTTGATCATTACAAGATAATAAGAATAATAAGTAATTGAATCAACTAACGGTTCTAGATATCTATCTACCTAGTTCTACTTAGATTACTAGAAGTTTTTATTCAATTAAACTTAATTGCTAATCGTATGTAACTTTTTCATTCTATTTTTTATATTTACGAACTTATAGTCGTTTTTCATTGTTTTCCATCATTTTCGGACGCATGTTCATACGGAGATGCCCGTTTTGAAGGTTAAGACTCGTATTTTACGATATAGACTAAATTCATTGAAATGTTATCTATTGAAACTTAAATATTCTTATTGGCTAGTTTTATGTTAATGATTTCATTAACCATTAGTTCTTACACTTAGATGATTTTATAATTTATTATTTTAGAGGCTTATGTCATGACTTACGTCATCATTTACTTATGTTATGGTTTATGTCATCATTTGACTAAGTCATTGCTTACATCATTCATTAAATATATATATATATTTATCCTTATGTATACATACACTTTACGCATATGTTATATATATATATATATATATATACTTATACTCCTAATATACTAGTATGTATACTTATATACTTATAGATATACTAGTACATATACCTGTATACACATACGGTGATATATATATTTTTATACATATTTTCATATGCCTAATGTTTCCTCTTAAAAAAACTTCACAAATTTCATATTTTTGCATTTTAAGGGTATATTTAGTAAGGTATATGTATGTATGTTAGTATATACCTCTTTTTTGGTTATGTATATAATGGGCACTTATGTATAAGAGTCCTTATACATGTATTTATCAAGTATACTCTTATATACACATGCTTAAGCATATGTACATGTGTTCTTCTTCCAATTATCTAAGGATACCTATACTTCCAAGCATAAAAATTGAAACTTTATTCATTTAACAAAATATATGTATATATCACATAAACTTTCTACACTAACCTAACCTATACATCTAACTACTAAATAAGATAAGAAGTTCAATAATAACCTACCTTTCTCTTACTTGTAATATGAAAAGGAAAATAGTATATATGTGTTATTGGTTTGTGTTGGTAAGTAGAGTTGTGAAAGTGAAATTGGAATAGTTAAAGATGACAAAACAAATGGGAGTTCATGGTTTGAAATGGAAGGGGAAAAGGGGTTTATGTTGTCTTAATTTGTGTTTTACACATGAAATAAGTAGGTCTAGATTCATCCATGAAGTGGATGGCAAAAGGGGGGAAAAGAAAGGGAAAAAAAAATCAAAAGAAAAGAGAAGAAAACTCTAAATGACAATGACACATGTGTTGACTTTTCAACATGTTGACTTGGTCAAATGTTGACTTTTCAACATGTTGACTTGGTCAAATGTTGACTTAGTCAACTCTTTGAAATTAAATGTAATTTGTGTGTACATAATGGGGTAATTAAAGAAAATTTAGGAGAAAAATTAAGGAATTGAAGGGAAATGTGGAGTTTATTGAAATGATTAGTAAGAATGGTTAATAAAATCTTCCTCTAAGTATTTATATCTTATATACATTATTTAATATGGTACTTAGTGTAACTATTATGAAATAGGGTACTAATACCTAGTAAAGCATCATCTAAACACTTAACTCCTTATAATACTAACCTAGTTATATAATTAGAAGATGAATGTTATTTATGATGCAATATCTTAGTTTCTAAGGGATTACTTTTGTATTATATGTATTTATGAATGATTGAAAGTTATCTTTAATTTTTTACTAATGATTTAGTATAATATTAAGGATATATTATTAATTAAGGTTTTAGGGTAAATTATGGTGAATTAGTGCTTTTATATTCTTAAAGTTATAGTTTTAGGGTTTTATCACTTTTGTGCGTAATCTCTAGTCTTTATATACATTTAGGTTCTAAAAATTTTTTACACTATTGAATTTTCGATTGTTATCTTAAGGTTTCGATGAGGTTTGAGGTTAACTTTTGCAATTACATATACTTAAGGTTTTTTTTTATACGATTAGAGGTTCAGTTGATTATTTTAAGGTTTTTTATATTCGATTTAGGTTTTGAATTGAGATTTTAATCAGTTTTAAATCGAGATTTTAATTAGTTTTAAATCTCACTGACTCTATTAACTTCAAGAAATCATCTATAGTTAAGGGGTTTGATTCTATACTTAGAAAGCTAGATTTATGAGGTTTACATGTATAGTAGACATGTTATAATATATATATATATATATTTACAAATAATTAGTATAAGAAAGTTATGTACATGTATGTATGTGCATGTAATATATATGCATACTATGTATTTCCTTTACTTATGTATATATATATATACCTAGTATTTTTATTATGTAATATATATACATGTATGTGTATATAGTATATAGATACATATATACTTGATACTTTTATTATATAGTATACTTATATTTAGATTATGTGTATATATATATATATACTCTTGGACATGATGCATATGTATATGTATTTATGTATAATACTATATATATTAAGTATTTTAGTATATATATATAATATAATATAATATAACCGTATATGTTTGTATATCTACAAAATATAATTACATATAGTATATGTAATATTTAAGGTTATGATATTATAATACATAAGTATATTATATGTATAAAAGTACGTATTTGAATAGTATGGTATATGTAGAAATATGAGTATATTTAAATAGTACATATATGATATATTATAATATTAATTTAATAAATAAAGTAATTCAATATATATATATAAATAACTAAGAGTACTGTAATTTAGGAAAATTTTAATAAATGAGTAAATTAGAAATTTTAATAGAATATAATAATAAGTATTTATATATATATATATATATACTTATATCGTAAAATATAAAGAAATATAAAATAATAGAAAATTATGAAAAATTCATAAGGGTAACATGTGATACTCCCATATGCTATCATGTCATCACTTATATATATATATATATAAATTAAGTACTTATCGTAATTAATAATAATAATAATAAATAATTAATTGATTAGAAAGATAATAAAGTAGAAAAAATTGAATTAATAAATATTAAACCTTAGAAATAGGTAGAAATAAGTAATTATAGTAAAATAGGCCTAAAATAAGAAAATTTCGACTTATACGATACAAACAATTATTTAGTCATAATAATAATAAAAAAAGCCTAAATTGATATTTTATAACTATTTAAGTTAAAAAATGAACTTTATGATATTTTTGTATCATAGTTAAAACTGCGGGTTATAATATTTTAAGCAAACCCCACTACTAGAAAGTACGCTCGAAAATGATTGAAATGGACTATAAGTTTATAAGAATTCGAACTAAATTAAAAAAGTTATGCGCGATTAAAAATTTAAGATAATCTGAGTGAGAGATTTAAGTTAAACTATATTTATATCATACTTGAGTTATAGTGGAAAATTAGGAAAAT
Source organism: Lumnitzera racemosa (assembly GCA_024138005.1). NCBI lineage: Eukaryota > Viridiplantae > Streptophyta > Magnoliopsida > Myrtales > Combretaceae > Lumnitzera > Lumnitzera racemosa. The sequence continues at coordinate 36,621,046 of JAMXBC010000012.1, read as the reverse complement.
AATGATAAATATTTAGTTAATAGAGAAACCTAGTTTTTCAGAACACTTATAAGTTTTCTTATCTTTTAGGTATTCTACTATCGAGTCTAAGAATTTTGAAAAACCGAGAAAGTGAGCATAACCCAGGTGAGGGAGTTCTTATGATTTGCTATTTGCTTGGTCTTATTTGTATGTTTCTTATTCGTTGATACTGATTGTTTGATTGAATAATTGATTATTTTGTATGCTAGCATCCATGTGATTACTTTCTTAAACCAGTAAATATAATTGTTTAACTAAAATAACTAGTTATATTTGTCGCATATCTGTGACCTATTTGGTATATTGATGAAGAGTGCTAACTTTGCAGATTTTTGAGAAAGTACTTTTGGAATTTTTTTTTTTCAATCTTAAATATATTTTGTACAATTTTGTGAGGGCTTGTAGTGACCATGAATGATATTTTCATCTTTAAGGCAAAGCTAGAATGGTATCTTCAATTGATTACGAGAGGATTTGCATAATTATGCTTGTGGGGCCTTGCATATTTGTTGATAGCAAGATGGACTTGCTATTTATGGCCGAGGAGCCTTTGATATGTTTAGTGGGTAGTCTTAGTTAGGATCTACTTATATTGATTTTTGATTCTTGGACTAAAGTAATAGTCGAGTAACTTTCGGTGAAACGTTACCCCTTGAGCAACCTCATGTAGTTAAGGTGAGGTACTCTATGCAAGTAAGTATAGAGAAAAAATCAACGTGTAAACAATGCAAATCTACACCTTCCATAGTTCTAAACTTCTAGGGATGTGTTACTTATTTTCATCGCGCTTGCATTCATTTGGTATGTAGATAGCTTATATGTGTGCTACTAATGTTTGATAACTCGCTTGATGGTAGTGGTGAGAAACGAACATTTTGAGCCGTGGTTTGCTCATTCCCCTATAATTTCTTTTATAGGTTTCTTGTAAGTAGAGATTAAGATAAGCTTGAGAGTAGAGTACAAACTAGTGATAGGATTGACAATGTTAGAATCAATTGATAAGTGTATAGTAGTATAGAAATAATCTATATAGAGTATATTCATATGATAGGATCATGTAGTATTTCTTGTAAATTAGCAAGATGTTATATCTTGTTTTAACATTTGATAGGGGATATTGATTCTCCATGGTTCTGATTGACTGTAGCTTATCGGATATCCATATTCACTTATATTTTATATCAATTATTTAATTAAAATCTAAAGCTTTAGTGTTTAATTATTTAGAGTCTTACAATCTTTAACTTGTAAGATAATTTTTGTATCATGAGTGTACACATAATATAGAAATTTTAGACAATTCTATTAAACCCCTCTTAGGGTCATGGTAAACCGAGCCTAGACTTGAATTCGTGCCTTAGCTCCTGACCTGCGCTGCATCCTTAGTCTGGCCTTGTTTCCTTTTTTGTATTTGTTTGTTTGGTTATTTTTTAAAAGTGTTTTACTGTAAAAAAAACAAACAAAAAAAGAAAGAATTTAAGAAGAAAAACAAAAGAGAATGAAGAAAAAAAAAAACAAAAGAAGAAAAAGGGCTTTGTTTTATTTATTTATTTATTTTTAGTATGCGTTAGTTAAGAATAAAAGAAATAAATAATAAAAGAAAAAAAACGTGCATTTCATCACTTAGAAAAATATTCTTAAACAAAAATCTTTCCAAAAATAGAATTTTTCTTAGAATTTTTGAAATCAATAAACAATTAGGATTGTTTTAGAATTTTTCATGAATAAAATAATTTGATAAAAATGTAAACCACAGTTGATTTTCAAAATCTAAAAGAACTCAATACATTTAAGATTTTATGGAAAGAATTACAGAAGTTTGATCTTTACTAGTAGGTACACAAACGTCACCATAGGGCAACTTAAAATATAATTTTTTTTTCACTTTGCAAATATTGTTTTTCTCTCACTTTGTAAATAATTTTAATTTCATTCATTTCTTTACTTGTAAATAAAATTATTTTTCTTAAGTTAGAAGGGTAATTTGAAAAACAAAACTAAATTTAAAAGATTAAGAGTGGTACCGTTTAAGTTTAATAAGTTAACCCTTAGATAAAAGAAACTTTGGTTTTCAAATCGTTTTTTTTTAAATAAGTTCTTATGTGGCTTAGTAGCTAAGTTATAATTGATCCACTAAATTAATTATAACTTAACTTTTTCTTAACTTACTAGGGTAATAACTTCAAAATTTTTTCAAAACTAAAAGAGAATTGGGTTTTCCTTAGTCTTTAGTCAAGGGTTTATATCAAATGAACATAGGGTTTGATATAAATAAGATTAAGAAAAATTTTGAAAATTGAAAAATTTAAACTCGATAGTTTGGTAACTTCATTGGGGATGTCAAGAGGGCTAACCACTTAATCTTTCTAAAATTAAATTTATCTTTCAAAATACCCATATATTTATTTATTTTTGTGATTATTTTCTTATAAATATTCTTTGTTTTAGTTATAACATTTACTTTTGCATGCAACATATTTGGAATATTGGAGGGATAATTGCATCAAGGATATAAGGTAGATATGCTCAGATGGAGGCTAAGGACCTTAGGACAGGGAGTCATTGTATAGACTCTAGGAAGAGTGGTATAGCCATTGCTCATGGTTGATTAGGTTATCCCACCTAAGCTTTGATGTGATTAATGAACTATTTCATAAAAAACATGTAAAATCACAGAGCTTAAGAACCTTTAAAACCTACCCCAATCGCATATACTTAAACCATCAGTTAATAGACTACTCCTAAGGGTTGTAACTCTACTAATGTTTGGGAGCTTTAGAAATGTAATGAATTTTTGTACCTATTCTTTTATAAGAGTCAAACACCAAATCAAACAATAGAGTTACAACTTAAGGAATAATGTATTGACTTAATGGTTTTAGCATCTACATGCTTCCATGTGCATTCTTTTGTTTCATTAATAAATGATTCTTATCCATTAAATGTTTAGGCCAATAGATAATGGTAAGTGACCAACAAGTTAGTAGAATCGATAGGATATAGGACCTCCTTAGGATTCGCGAATAGATATTAGAAGCCGAGATTGCCTATTTGAGAGAGAAGTTCAAATGTTCTACAGCTCACAATCGAGCTTTAAAAGCTATTCTTAAATGAGTCTTCGGAGAAATCCATGAAATGTTAAAAGACCTTAGAACTTGCTTGCAAGAGTTAAAGTAGAGTTTTTCATATTGTGGCTAAAGGGTCTAATATAAATGTCAAGTTTCATTAAATAAAAATTGAGAATAAACGTTAGGTTCTTTGTTTTCGTTTTTCTTTGTAATCTAATTTGTCCAATACTAAAAGTTCCAGTTAGCAAATCATTCTTCATTCCTTAGTTTTCCCCTTTTGTAAATAGTCCTTTAATATCATCTAGTTAACACTCTAAGAAATATAAATGAATTTCGTAGGATTGTAAATAGAACCATAAAATCTCCATCCTTATTTATAACTAGATTAATTGGTTTATGAGAAATAGGGCCTTATCTTTCTCTCTCATAAAAAGAAAAAAGAAAAGAAGAAAACAAATTCTTATAGGACTTGGGACAAACAAAAACCACTTGGTTTGTTAAGGTACCCAACTTAGATATGAATACTTAGCTTAATAAGGTAATTAACCCAAAACATGAACACTCGGCATGTTCATGCAATCTAACTTAAACACTAACCCTCCGCTCACTTAGGCAACTAACCCAAGACACGAACACTCGTCCCATTTAAGCAGCCAACCCAAACATAAACCCCCTCGGCTGGTTAAGGCAGCCAGCCCAAAACATAAACACTCGGTCCATTCAAGCAACTAACCTTCAACCCATTAGGGCAGTTGACTTAAACACAAATCTCGACCCATCAAAGTAGTTGAATTGAGCCAAAACCTTTAGTTTATTGAGAAAAACGAGCCCAATCATGAACTAACTCAAAATACGAAGTCAAATGAAAAGAATTGTTTCACATTGGGGCATATTTTGAGAGATTAGGTAGGGGTAAAGTCAGCTTCTACCCTAAGGAAAATCAATATGGACACCTACATAAGGATATGGTAACTTACTTTTAAAATGTTTAGAAGGTAAAGGGGCAAATCATATCCTACGCATTGACCCTTAAACACATTGAGAGTTGAGTGATAAAGGCATATTTTACTCATATTTTAGTGTATGAATTATGTAGAATTATTATTAATTTTATAGAAATTATTAAGAAATGGTACTTAAGTATTTTTATTTGGATATTTCAGGTCTTCGAGGATTTAGAGTGAAAATACGATTAATTTGGAGGAGTTTTACACAAACAAACAAGGTTCAAATTGATCTACAACACTTTATAATCAAAGGCAGTCGGCCTATATTGTACACCGGTGGCTTTAGAGCTTTACACCATTGGCCTTGACCTTTACATTGTTGGCCTTTAGGAAGACGACATCCATTTGAAAGCCAACCTTTGTTTTCTCTATAAATAGCTATGTGACAATATTTTAGACGAACTTTTATATCTTCTTTAGAGTTAGAGAGTCTTAGAAGCAGTGAGGAGTTATTTTGAAGAGTTTTTCTTTTGAAATTTGTAGATCATTGAGAAGACTTCACTTTTGCTATGGAAATCATCCTTGGAGTTGCAATTGTAGTTTATTCATCATAATTGTAGAATTGGTGATCTCTATTCTATTTATATTTATGCAATTTTGTGATTTGTTTTTATTTTTAATTATGAACTTCTTTGCAAATTCTATTATTATATGTGCTTTTGTTTTAATTTCCATGGCTGGCTAAGTTTAATTTGTGGGAAATTAATGAAACCCTAGATAGCTGTGATGATAATTGTATTCATGTTATAGGGTTAATAGATGTATGGATAATTCATGATTGCAATTTATATGATTTCAACTATAATTATCTATTGATTATAATTCTTAGAAACACTATTGATACAAGAGTTGATATAGGGTTTATTAAAATTTCTTGATTGAACTGATTAGCTAATGCTGGGGCAACGTTAATTAGATTAATTAGAAATTATCCAAGGATTAATGCAATGTTTCAAGTTAATTATTCGCTAAGACATTAAGGACAATTGATTTAGGACATCAGATGATCATAGCATCGGGAGATGTATGATTATAATTTAGAGTCCACTATTAATTGGAGATAAGGAAGTTGACTGATTAATCGGAGGTTTAAATCCTTAAGTTTTAAGGCATGATAATTTCACTTGAGGGACTGTATAGCTATTAATCTATATAGCATGATGACAATTTAATTTGCATAACTAAGGTGGATTCTGTTTTTCCCACGTTCTCAATTGATTGCATAGTTTTAAATATTTTATCATAATTTTCTTTTTGACAGTTTTAAGGTAATTATAAATTAGTTAATTCACAATTTAAGTTTGATTGCCTAAATATTGATAAGAACTATCATAGGATTAGTAATTTCTTAGTCCTTGAGGGATCGACTACTTTGCTTACTTTTCATTACTTGATTATGACCCAATATACTTATTAGAGTATTCGCGATTTATTCTTATATATAGTTTAAGTGGATTAAGTTTTTGGCACTATTGATGGGCACTGGAAATATTAAACCTTTTAGTTTTGTTGGTAAATTAGGCGCACTTGACGATGTGTGTTATTTCTTGTTCTCTTTGTAAGTATTTTATGTGCAGGAGTAGAAGTGCTGAAATTCTACCACTAGATTCTGAAATAGAGCGCACTTTGTATCCGTTGAGGCGAGAGAACAAAAGAAGGAGAGAAGAGATAATAGGCAACGATGATAATAATCAAATATAGGGAGTACTATAAGCATTTTGGGACTATATAGTACCTGTGGTTATGGGCTCTACCATAAGGAGGCCTACCATTCAAGCCAACAACTTTGAGTTGAAATCGTTCCTCATTTAGATGGTTTAGACAAATTAGTATGGAGGATATCCTAATGAAAGACCTGACGAGCATATTGCAGGATTCCTCCAATACTGGAATACAGTAAAGATGAACAATGTTATAGATAAGGTTATTAGATTAAAACTCTTTCCCTTTTCACTAAGGGATAAAGTCAGAGCTTGGTTTCATTTACTATCACAAGAGTCTATTAGCACCCGAGTTGATCTTTCATCAAAGTTTTTAAGGAGATTCTTTCCACTAGCCAGGACTGCAAAATTGAGGGATAACATCACCAACTTTACTAAGTTTAATGGGAAGTTACTTTATGAGGCATGGGAGAGATTCAAGAAGGCGATTAGAAAATGCTTACATCATGGCTTGCTAGATAATCTCCTGATTGAGATCTTCTATCTTAGTCTGGATGAGATGTTGAGGTCCTCAGCAGATGCTACTACTGAAGGTGCTCTAATGGGTAAGACCTATGATGAAGCAAGTGCATTGATAGAAGAGATGGGCTCCAGTGTACATAACTGGCAAAATGAGAGAAGCAAGTCAAGAGTAGCATCGATTAATGATAGTGACACTATGTCTCAATTAATAGCTTAAATTTCAGCTCTCATTACCCAAGTAAGTAAACTTACCTTAACAGAGTCTTTTCATGCTAATCCTATTGCTTTTTGTGAGTTATGTTCAAGACCACATTCGACTCTTGAATGCCTATCCGAGAATCCCTCAGCTTCAACTAATGGAGAGTAGTTGAACTTTGTTAACAATTTTCAATGAGGTAATCCAGGATTATATTCAAATACATATAATCTAGGGTGGTGTAATCATCTAAATTTCTCATAGAAGAATGAGAATAATGCATTCAAACCACCACCTAGATTCCAAAAGTAGATCCTACTTAAAATGCCCTACCTCAGCAGAACCAGTCGAGAATGGAAGAGCTTACGTTGAGCTATATGCAAAAGATTGATACCATGTTACAGAATCAACAGGGGAATATTCGAAATTTAGAGAATCAGATTAGTCAGATCTCTTAACAGTTGAGTAATAGACCATCAGGATCTTTACCTATCAATACTGAAGGGAACCCTAAAGGTATCAATGCTATTATGTTGAGGAGTGGAAAGGAAGTTGAAACAACCGATAGACGAGTTGAAGAAAAGGAGGAGAATCTAAAGAAAGGAAAAAAGAAGCAGGTAGTAGAGGAACCAAAGCAGAAGTCACCAGAAGTGAAACCGTATGTTCCTTTCGTCCCTTTCCCAAGAAGATTGAAGCAATAGCAGCTAGATGCTCAATTTGCTAAATTCTTGGATGTTTTCAAGAAGCTACAAATCAACATTCCTTTTGTAAAGATACTTTAACAAATGCCTTCCTATGCCGAATTCATGAAGGATTTGCTTATCGAGAAAAGAAAGATTGATGGGAACAAACCTGTGATGCTTATAGGGGAATGTTCTATGATCTTCTAAATAAATTTATCCAGCCTACTAAGTAAACGAAGAGATTAGGGGAGCTTTACTGTTCCTTGCACTATAGGAAATTTTCATTTTGATAAAGTTCTTATTTATTCTAGTGCAAGTATAAATTTAATGCCTTTGTCTATTTTTAGGAAATTGGGACTTAAAGATTACAAGGAGACCCATGTCACCTTGCAACTTACTGATAGGAGTATCAAATGCTCAAGGGGTATTGTACAAAATGTCCTGGTAAAGGTAGATAAATTTATTTTCCTAGTTAACTTTGTAGTCTTGGAAATGGAAGGGGATAGATAGGTACCCATGATCCTTGGTGGACCATTTCTTGCAACAAGTAAGGCATTGACAGACGTGGAACAGGGTAAGCTTACTTTAAAAGTTATGGACAATCAAGTAGCTTGTAATATTTATGAAGCCATAAAGCAATTTGATGATTGTAAATCTAGTTACACTATCAATATTATTGATGAGATTACTCGTAAGTCCATAGAAGAAAAAGGATGTTTGGATACCATGGAATCGGTTCTTAAGGATCTGAATGATTGGAGCGATGATAATGAGCCTAAGGAAGAATGCAGGGAACTAAGTGTCAAAAATCAAAGCTCGATACTATGAAGAGCTAAGAGCCAGTGATAAGAAGCTAGTCCCATCATTGATACAACCCCTTGGTGCTTGAACTTAAACCATTACCTAATCTTTTAAATATGCTTATCTTGGGACAAATGATATTTTGCCAATAATAATCTCTTTTTCTTTGATAGGTGATAAGGAGGAACAACTTTAGGAGTTTTGAGAAAGCATAAAGAAGCCATTGCATAGACCATCGCTGATATCAAGGAGATCAGTCCCTTAATTTGCATTCATAAGATATTGTTCGAGGCTAAGTGTAAACCTATAGTACAACCATAGAGACAACTTAACCTAACTTTCAAGGAGGTAGTGAAGAAATAAGTGCTTACATTATTGGATGCAGGTATTATCTACCCTATCTTAGATAGCAAGTGGGTGAGTCTCGTTCAGGTAGTGCCAAAAAAAGGTGGTATGATTGTAGTTAAAAATGAGGCTAATGAGTTAATCTCTACTCGTACTGTGACTGGGTAGAGAGTTTGTATAAATTATAGAAAACTAAATGATGCTATCCATAAAGACCACTCCTCCCTCCTTTTCATAGATTAGATGTTAGAAAAAATTTTAGGGCATGATTATTATTGTGTTTTAGATGGTTATTTTGGTTATAATAAAATTCATATAGTACCTAAGGACTAGGAGAAAACCACCTTTACATGTCTTTATGGCACTTTTGCCTTTAGGTGAATGCCTTTTGGTTTTTGTAATGCACTCGCTACTTTTTAAATATGCATGATGTCTATATTTTCTGATATATTAGAAGATTTTATTGAAATATTTATGGATGACTTCTCAGTCTTTGGGAAGTTATTTGACTCATGTTTGACTAATTTAGACTATGTGCCTAAAAGATGTAAGGAGACTAATCTACTTCTAAACTAGCAAAAATACCATTTTATGGTAAGAGAAGAAATGGTCTTAGGTCATAAGGTGTGGAAAAAGGGGATTAAAGTTAACAGGGTAAAAGTGAAGATAATAGAGAAGTTGTTACCACTTATTTCAATTAAAGGAGTTAAGAGTTTCCTAAGACATGCTGGCTTCTACAGGAGATTTAATAAGGACTTCTCTAAAATCTCTAGACCTTTTAGTAATTTACTTGAAAAAGATTCCACCTTTTTTTTTTATGACAGTTGTTTGCAGGCATTCAATATATTGAAGAAGAAGATTACGTCAATACCAATGATCATTATACTTGATCGAGAGCTTCCTTTTGAGTTGATGTATGATGCCATCGACTATGCTGTAGGAGTAGTACTCAGGTAGAGGAGAGGTAAGTTATTTCATGTAATATACCATACTAGTAGAACTTTGAATGAGGCATAGAGAAACTATGCCATAACAGAAAAAGAGCTTTTAGAAATTATATTTGCATGTGATAAGTTTAAGTCTTATCTAATAGGTTCTAACATCATAGTATACACAGACCATATTACTTTAAAATATTTGTTTACTAAAGTTGATGCTAAACCTAGGTTAATTCGTTGGATCTTACTACTGCAAGAATTTGATCTTGAAATTAAAGATAAAAAGGGAACTGAAAATGTGATTGCTGATCATTTATCTCGCTTAGAATTTGATGATTTAGAGTTACCCATTAATGAAAAGTTCCCTGATGGATAGTTATATTCAGTAAAGATCCAAGGACTACCTTGATATGCTAATATAATTAATTACCTGGTTAGCAAAATCATACCATACGATTTCTTATTTTAAAAGAAAAAAAAGTTTTTACATGATGTGAAATTTTATTTCTGGGATGAACTGTATTTGTTTAAATATTATGTTGACCAAGTAATTAGACATTGTGTACTTAAAATCGAACAGCTAAGCATAATTCAACACTATCATTCTAAAGAAGTAGGAGGCCACTTTGGTATGGAAAGAATTGTAGCTAAGATTTTATCTTGAGGATTTTATTGGCCTAGTTTGTTTAGTGATTGTAGGAATTATATTATGTCATGTGCTTAATGCTAAAGGACTAGTAATATTTCTAGGAGATGTGAATTACCATAAAATAGTATTCTGATAATTGAGGTTTTTTATTTATAGGGAATAGACTTCATGGGTCCTTTTCCTTTATCTTTTTCAAACAAATATATACTTCTGACTATAGATTATCTGTTGAAAAGGGTAGAGGTAGTTGCTTTACAAACTAATGATGCTAGGGTTGTAATTAAATTTTTGAAAAAGAACATATTTTCCAGGTTTAGGGTACCCAGAGCTATTATAAGTGATAGGGGATTGCATTTTTGCAATTGGCTGATTGAAAAACTATTATTAAAATATGGAGTCACTCATAAAATTGTCACCTTATATCATCCACAAATATGTAGACAAGTTGAGGTGTCTAATAGGGAAATAAAGCGTATCCTAGAGAAGATTGTCTATGCATATAGGAAAGATTGGTCTTTAAACTTGATGATGTATTGTGGGCTTATAGGACAACTTTTAAAACCAGTATAGGAATGTCCCCATACAAAATTGTTCTTAGTAAATCATGTCAGCTACCTGTAGAGCTTGAGCACAAGGCCTACTATGCCATAAAATATCTTAACTTTGATTTATAAGCTGCAGGTGAAAAGTGGTTGCTCCAACTGAACCAGCTGGATGAGTTTAGAGAAGAAGCATATGAAAACGCTAGGATATACAAAGAGAGAGCCAAGTGATGGCATGATAAGAACATCTAATAGCGGGAATTTGTGCTTGGTCAAAAAGTTTAATTATACAACTTTCATATAAAGTTGTTCCCAAGTAAGTTAAAATCTCGATGGTCTAGGCTATTTGAAATAGCTAATGTTTTTCTTTATGGTACAGTTGAGTTAAAGGTAGGAGATAATAATACTTTCAAGGAAAATAGTCACCTTCTCAAATACTATTTTGAAGGGGAAAACATGGACAGTGACACCATTATCATGGTAGGTGCGAACCCATAGTAAGGATTGGAAAAGTCAGGCTTGCAACTATAAATTAAGTGCTTTATGGGACGTAATCTATGTCTAACTCAATTAATTTTTTCCTTTTTACTTTTATTTTTAATTCTATTTATGCAAAAAAAAAAATTGAAGGTCAACATTTCTAACTCAAGGCCGTTGGCTTAATAGACATTAAAAAAAAAAAAAGTGCTAGCAAAAATCAATTGAAGGCTAGCCATTTCAAATTTAAGGTTACCGGCCTTTTGGCCGACTATGTATGCCATCGGCATATAAATGAAGATGGCCAGAGTATAAGCTAATATAAAGCACCGTCGTTCAACGTTTTCTCTCTCCTCACTCATTTATTCTCCCCCAACTTCCCTCTTCTCCTTTCTCTCTCTCCACCTCTCTTTCACACATTCTTACCACTCCCTCACTCCATCTCACACTCATTCATTCTCTTCATCTTCTACACCCACATCCACTCTTTCTCATTTCACATCCACTAGGCCACCCAAGAAACTCCAACCTTAGAGAAAGAAACAGAAGATGACTACAACTTCATCTTCATAGAGTTCGAGTAGAGATCTGTTGTCACATCAAGATTATGCAAAGGAGAAAAAGAAGAAATTGCAAAGGAAGACATTTATGAACCAGCAATACTTGGATTAGGCACTTTTGCAAGAATATGAGATGGACGATAGGATCCAACAGATTGTTCTAGATAAGACTTAGTTCAGATTGTTTGAGGTAAAGGAACCAACTTTCAAAAATATTGCCATCGACTTCTTATTTACTTTGCAGTTGGAGAGAGATGGGAGAATGTCTACTATTACCTTTTAGGCTTATGGAGAGATTCACGTGATTGAACTAAATTGGATTAGTTAGTTTTTGGGATTATATGATGAGGAAGAAGTGAATTTGTTTAATTCTTAGCCCAGTGATATGATTGTTGAAAGATTTTGGTATTAGCTGATTTAACCAAGGTGGGATGATTTTGTATAATCAAAGTCACTTTCTACTACTTTTTTTAGCAGTGGAGCATAGGTTGCTTCACTACATTCTCGCTTACACTATTAGCTGTAAGAAAACTAGCCATAACAATGTAACCAATTTTGATATGTTTGATCTATACAGCTTGATTTCTAAGTAGAAAATTGATTTGGGAGCAGAAGTAGCAAATTTTATTTATAGACAAGTAGATGATATCGGGACTAAAGTTATATTTTATGGTGGTTATATTACAACATTTTTTAAGGCCACGTGGATTTTTCAGCAGCTAAAGGAGATTAGAGTATTCCTTATAAGCTTATTTCAGCTACACCCTTGAGGGGTTGGGGAATGGTTAAGATAAACAATAGGCCAAATCCAGTTGATGAGAAGGATGTTCCTAAAAATCCTCCTGCTGCTAGAGCTTCTACTTCCTATCCTCCTCCTCCAACTGGTAGTTATGACCAGTTGAGCGGAAAAATTAGGGAAGTCCAAGATGAAATTCAAAAAGAAAGGAAAAAGAACAAGAAGTTTCGGACTACTATATTTAATATGTTGAAGTCCGCTATCTCATATTTCTAGCTAGCAATTGTAAAGTAGCTACATTACAAGACTTCCAATGAGGAGACTAGCATCTCAAAGTGAGATAGTTAGAGCCTTGTGCACATTTTTGATGTTTTTCTATGTTATTTTTTTTTATTTTTCTTTTATTTTTTACTTTACTGTTAGGTTATTTTTGTTTTGTATCCGCTTGATTAGGTAACTTTAGATACTTGCTTCTACTTTATACTTTTGAGTACACTTTTATCCTATATTTGCTCTTTTGTGTTTCTTCATGTTTGTAAAGATAGGTCTAATCTAAAATACATGATCTTCTTAATGATATCATGATTGGAATTCTCCTTGTTGCTAAAAATTTGAATATAGGGAAGTACCAATTTTTCATTTCTTATTGTTACGAATTTTTATTTTATTTCCTATTGTATACTAAATTAGAAACAGTATGGACACTGTTTATTCTAAAGTAGGGGGAAGGGAATATAGGAAATGAAGCTTCAATTGAATATCATAACATTTAATGCCTTGTTTATAAACGGTTATACTTTCCTATCAGCTTGAACTTTATTTGTTCTTAAGTATCTGACAATTTTTAAGCAATTTTTTTTTTAAATTTGAATTTCTTGTTTGGAATCTAGATATTATATAAAGAAAAATTGTTAATAGCATCTAACTGTGATTTGCCTAAATAATTAACTCATTAAGGTGCCTTACTCACCATTGTTGTGATTTTTATGCTTAGTTAAAATTAATTAGTCAAACCTTTAGGAACCTAATTTACTTAGTTTTTAGCCTTGGAATTTAAAGTTTAAGAGTTGGTTGAGTCCTTAAGTGAAAAGTAAATAGGATCACTTGTATGTAAGGTTGGTTAGTTAGCATATTTTCTTTCTATTTGTTCTAACGGCATTTTAACACTTAGTGAAAGAGGTAAGTGAAGCTTTATACTTAGTGATTCTTATAAAAGAAGTCTGAAAAATTTTAGTGAGCATTCAAAAAGTTACGAAATTAGAGCATTTACTCCAATAACTTAAGAAATTGAGTTAAGAGTATCATAACTTGAATGTTAGAGTAGGGAAAAGTCCGTAGGGATCCCTTTAAAACTTGGTCACTTGAGTGATGAGCCTGAGATGTGCTGACTCAATGCACTCACTATAACGAGAAGGGTGAAAAGGCAAAGTTTAGTATCTGAACTAAAAATAAAAAAAAAGAGGGAATTAAACATGGAAATTTTGAATGCAATTCAAGAAATGAATTAACACTTATAATGAAAAGGAAGAAAACCTAGGGATAGAGCAAATGTCATATGCTTTCACTACTTTGTTAAATTATTTGTTAGGATAATTAGAGGGATAATATGCTTGCTAATAGCTGTGAAGTTTAAATGGATATTTTTCCTTCTAGGATTAAGTATCTACTTTTGAAATAGAAATCTTAGGCTAAACACTTAGATTAAAATTTGTTTTCTCTAAAATGACTGATTAATTTTAATTGTAGTACTTTGATCACATATTTCAATATGGTTGTAGCAATGGGAATTATAAATTAGTGATTTTGAAAGTGTGAAATATCAGATGCTTGGCTTTGCAATTGGAAATTTTGTATTTTCAATGATAGATTTCTTTAGTTCTATTTATTTTGCTTGAGGACAAGTAAAAGTTTAAGTGTAGGGTAGTTGATAAAGGTATATTTTACTCATATTTTAGTGTATGAATCATATAGAATTATTATTGATTTTATAGAAATCATTAAGAAATGGTACTTAAATATTTTCATTTGGATATTTCAAGTCTTAAAAGATTTAGAGTAGAAATACGGTCAATTTGAAGCAATTTTACGCAAACAAACAAAGCTCGAATTGATTTACGACACTTTGGAATTAGAGGCAGCCAGCCTTGAGTTGGCTAACACTCTACATCGGCGGCTTTGGAGCTTTACAACAGCAGCCTTGACTTCTACACCAAACCTTTGTTTTCTCTATAAATAGCCATGTGTTTATATTTTAAACAGGCTTTTTCATCTTCTTTATAGTTAAAGAGTCTTAGAAGTAGTTAGGAGTTATTTTTGAAGAGTTTTTCTTTTGAAATTCGTGGATCGTTGAGAAGACTTCACTTTTGCTATGGAAATCATCCTTGGAATTGTAATTATAGTTTATTCATCATAATTATAAAATTGGTGATCTCTATTCTATTTATATTTATGTAGTTTTATGGTTTGTTTTTATTTTAATTATGAACTTCTTTGCAAATTCTATTATTATATGTGCTTTTGTTTTAATTTCCATGATTGGTTAAGTTTAATTTGTGGGAAATTAATAAAATAGTAGATAGCCGAGATGATAATTGTATTCATGTTATAGGGTTAATAGACGTATGATTTCTATGATTTCGATTATAATTATCTATTGATTATAATTTTCAGAAACATTATTGATACGAGAGTTGATATAGGATTTGTTAGAATTTCTTAATTAAACTGATTATTTAATGCAGGATTAATTAGAAATTATCTAGGAATTAATGTAATGTTTCGAGTTAATTATTCACTAAGACATTAGGGTCCTAGCTAGCCTATAAGGTACTTCCTGTCACCAATCTTTCTTTAGTGTTTTAGAAAGCCCGTAGGGTGCTTCCCTTCATTGATTTCTCTTAAGATCTTAGTAAGCCTATAGGGTATTTCCCATTATCAATATCTCTTTAGTGTTTTAGCGAGCCCGTAGGACACTTCCTTTACTAGCTTCCCTTAGGGTTTTAGGGAACTTAGAAGGTGCTTTACTTCCTTTATTAGCTTTTTTTATGGTTTTAGCGAGCCTATAGGATGTTTCCTGTTGCTAGTTTCTCTTAAGGTTTTAGCAAACTTATAGGGCGATTCCATTTCCCAGCTTCTCTTAAGGTTTTAGCCTGTGTTTGGAATTTTTTTTTTTGTGAAAAAACCATATTCATGGATTTAGGGGCTATCCTATTAAACTTTTTTTAGTAACACTTTAACCTTTTAAATTTAACTTTATTTTTCTTTCAATTACCCATTTGAGAGAAACAAATAAATAAACAAATATTACATCTAATTACAAAAATGAAGAAATTGAAGAATTACTTATGAAGGAAAAGGAAAATAAATTTTTTTATATATTTTAAGTATCTTCGTAAGTGCCTACGTACTCTCTAGTAGGGATCAAACTTTCCGTAGTTTATTCATGAAAACTTTAAGTATGTTAGTTTATTTTAAACTAAACAATAATCAGGTTTATGTTTGAATTTGTTTATTTCACTTTAAAAAGAAAATTTCTAAGAAAAATAGTTCCTAATTTAAGGTTTTGAAAAATTTAAAAAATCTTAACTTTCAAAAAGGGACTTGTTATTTTTTTTATTTAGGAAATATATTTTTCTAAGTGAGAATTTTTTTTAAAAAGGGTTTCTTTTCTAAGTCTTTTAGTATTTTTTTTTAGATTTTTCTTTTTTCAAAGAAAAAGAAAAGAAGGAAGAAAAGAAAAATAACTAAGTAAATAAAAATTTTGAAATTCTTGAGATAAGGGAAGAAAAAAATAATAAATATTTCTACGATTCTTTTTTTTTTTTGGTACATGAAAGAGAGAGGAAAAAAAAACTGACTTGGATAAAAGAAAAGCGGCTTAGGTCTAGCTGGACTTCGAGTCAGATCATAGATTTTGGGTTGGATCTAGGTTATGCACGTGGATTCGGGTCACAAGGAAAAAGGAGAAGAAGAGTAATGGCTAAGGTAGGTTGGTTTTGATTGATTCAAGTGCCAAAATGAATGGGTGAAAGTACTTTTATGAGTATTTAATTGAGGATAGTGAGTGTAGAAACAACGTTGTAGTCAGTGGGGGTCGTTTCGGAGGTGGATAGACTTGGGTGGTTGGGGTAATGAGAGAAAGAGTTGTGCAGTGGCCTTGGTGTTGACATGGGTTGATTTGAGAGTACTTTCCCAAGTTATTGGTGGTAGTGAAGCTAATAGAGGAGGTAGGTTTGCTTGAAAACTACTATAAAGTGCTAGTTTTAGAGAGAGAGAGAGAGCCTTGTGAATTAGAGAGAGACAGCTTATGTGAGTGTGAGTAGAAAAGATCTTGAACTGAGATTCATGTTGGGATGTGAAGCTCTAGCCCTTATTTATACAAATCGATGATGAAATAAGCCCAACAAGTCAAATGAATGGAGTAAATTTGAAGACTGAGCTTAATGGGTTTTTGATCGATTTAATCCAAAAATTAAATATAAATTGCTGTTGTTAATGGTCAAAACATGTTTATGAGGTCTCAATTTTACTAAAAACATATTTTTGAAGCTTCAAATTTCATTAATGGAGCTTAAATTAAGCTCAAGTCAATAATGTGCATTTAAGTTTTTTTTTTCAATTTTTAAATGCTACTTTAACCCTCGTAATGTCTAAATCTGGATGTGTTTTTATGTCGACACAAAGAACTACATGTGGTCTATATGATTTTACCTTTGATTCGGTGAAATTATATAAAAAGAAGGACAAAAAATGAACATAAAGTGGGCAAACCAAGCTAAGTTAAAGATGGAAAACACTCGGAGAAAATGCAAAGATCTAAAGGAAAGAGGAGGAAAGGGGTATACCAGTACATGTGACACGTATCAAACACACCTAAATAGGCATTAGTGATACACACTTGTTTAAAATAAAAAAATTAAAAAAAAAAACCTAGGTGCCTAAGCACTTGAGCTTAGTTATAAACTTCACTTTTTAGCCCTATTGCAAAATCCCAACGAACCAAGTTTTAAACTTAATCTGATCTACACCCTTGACCCCCTTTTTTTTTTTAATAATTAAGATAAATAAAATGAAATAAACACCAAAACCTAAAATTAAACCCATACTACCCACCCTTAAGTTTCTTACTTTTCTAAAAGATATATCATTCTTAAAATTTTTTATATATTTCATCTTTCAATTATTATTTATTTATTTATTTTTTGTGTTTTTCTGAGTTTCGTTTTCTTTTTTAATTTTTTTATAAATTATGACGACTCTATTTAAAAAAAAAAAAAATGAGGAGCATAAAATGGAGTGTCTTCTATACCGAAAAGAATACGATTTCGTAGAAATAAAATAACATTAGTGGCGGACCATAAACTTGTTACACTATCCTATAATGTCATTTCTAGTAAGTGCAAAAGAATGTGTGACGTGTTAGCTCTTCCGCTCTCATCGTCCGAAGATCTCTCTCTCTCTCATATAACGCACTTCTGTTCCCCAAATAGTCAGTCACTCTGAACCTCAAAATCAACGACCCTACTGAGCACATCACGATCTTCCATCTTCCTGTTTTTGTCCGTCAGCTTCCCTTCCTTTTCACTCCCCAGCTAGTCTAATATACTGCACAAATTATAATCATCCTTTTGTCATCGATTTGATACTTTGTTTTCCTAAATTTCCTTTGTGGGTTTCGTTCTCCATACTATTTTATGAACTGGGTCGGTGGTGTTTTGTCCGTTGGATGAACTGATTGTGCTTTTACTTTCATTGCACTTTTTCGAACATTGGAATGGCGTTGGTGGCGTCACTTGGGTCATCGCCGTTTGTTATTGATTCCAAAGCAGAGTGTCCTCTGCTTCGACCGAGACTATCTTTCTCCACGTGTAGGTCGAAAAAGAGTGAAAAATTCAGTTTTTTGAATGTCTTGGCAAATGGGTCTTCAAGACCTATTAATATAGCTGAAGACGAGAATGACCACTGTTCTTGCTCTAATAATAGACTGTATAGTAGTATTGAGTTTAATAAAGGAAAGATTCTGAGGGTCAGAAGATTGAAAGCTGTAGGGAAGGGCTCTATGGAAAGTGAGGATGGTGAAGAAATACAAGATTCATTTCAGGCTTCAGTTGAGAAAACTAAGAGGGTTCTTGCTATGCAACGGGACCTTCTTCAACAAGTAATACCTTTTGGACTCCTAGATTGTTAAGTATTGTGCACTTTGGGTTAATTCATTTTTAACTTTTCCGATGCTGTGTTTTATTATGTTCTTCTCCTGCATTTAAAAGGTGGTTACTTTGGGCTTTTAAAATCTCTGGAAATAACGGCCAGGAAAAAGAATTAGAAAACTAACTTAAAGAAGAAGTTTGTTTGTTAGAAAGAGGGACCTTTTCTCTTTTTTTGGCTTTAGGTTTGTAGGGCCTGATCATTTGCCTTTATAAACTGAGAATATTCTGGTTATGGACCTTTTTCGTTCATAAAATTATGGAGGATTCTCCTTAAAGGGGAATGCCCCTCCATCATTGCAAATTCATTTAAAGATGATACTTGTGTGCAAAGCATGTGGAGACTTGTCTTTTTGATGGCTATAGTGGGGTATGAAATATAAAAGAGACGGTGGAACTTGTAGTTTTTTCCATTTCATCTATATGGCTATTCATGCCAAGTTGAGGCACAAAAATTATGATGTTTTCTGATATCTGATAGGATCTGGGGGGTTTAAGAGTGCAGGGTTTAGCAGGGAAAGGGAAGAATTTGGAAGATAGCATAGCACATGGGAGAAGAAAATAAGAGGGAGAATATAGAGTAAGATACTTTTGGTTCTATTCTACATGATCGGTCAATGCAATAGGGGAATTTACAGAACCCAATGTGTTACACATCAGCAATTTCCTAAGAAACCTTCACATGGCGAATACTCTTCTAAGATTCACACCACGTGTATTATAGCCAGCTCATCCAATAACAGAAAAACAGGAATACAAAAAATTATGCTATTCTAATGTCTTGTTTATGATAGTGGTCAGGAGTTTCGCTCACAGATAGAGGAAGTACCTTTGTGATCTAGCTGGAGTAATTCACTCGAAGCTGGACTAGAGGAGTAATACATGGAAGATAGGTTCATGTAAGTGTTAGTAGGCAACTTTAGCTCATAAGAAACTTCACCAATTCCCAAATGATGTAAAATGGACCATAATACTTAGGAGTGAGGTTGATCTCGTTGGAAACAACCAATGAGTTCTAGTTATCGGATTGGACCTTGAGGTAAACCCAATCACCTAGTTGGAGTTACCTCCTTGATCTATGAAGGCCAGCAAATTGCTTGATCTTTTTTGGTATGTGTTCTTGTTGCTCCTTGATAATTCCCTTTGTATCTTCTATTTGCTTCATAAAGTCTCCTACAAGTCCAATCTTTGCATCTTGCCATTCTACTCCTAGAAAAATGGTAAAGGGATATCCATAAGGAGCTTTGACTAAAAAGCGTGGTAATTAGTATTATACCACCTATTCTCTAGGGGTAGCCACCACCCACTTGCTCCATTGATTGGATCTCTTGAAGGTGATACATTTGAAAGAAGTTTCAATACATTTTTTTTTACTCTATCGATTTGCCCATTAGGCTGGGGATGGTAATTTGTACTCAAATTAAGTACTACTTCTAACAACTTGAATGACTCTTTCCAAGATCCACTTGAAAGATTGGATCTTCATCAAGTACCACATTGGTAGGCAATCCATGCAACTTATAAACTCAATCTAGGAGTAATTAATTACTTGCAAGGCTGTAAAGGGATGTAAAAGAGACGTAAAGTGCAAAAATTTAGTAAATTTGTCCACTATAACCAAAATCATGTCTTTGTCATAAGATTTGGGAAGCCCTTTTTTAAAATCCTTGCTTATTTTTGGTTAATGCTTAATATTTAGAATAGCATCACAACCATCTAATGTAAAAGTTTAAGTTTGTAGATCTAGTGTGCATTGTAACATTTATTATCTAATACTCCTCCTCACTTATCTATTAAGTGGAATACCAAATTAAATGGGGGTAATGACAAAATATAGCATGAAATGATAGTTTAGAGAATTTAAAGTCTAAATTTGTAGATTTGGCATGTGCTATAATATTTATTAGCTTATGCTTAGAAATGGGTAATAGTTTCAATAGACGAGGAGATAAGGACATTTCTCCCCTTAGCTTTTAGGAAAAATCACTACTACCAATCATTTTGTGTATCCCCCTTCTTCATTCCTCACCAATAGAATCAAGCTTTCACTCTCCTATAGATTGCAATTATACTTGGAATGCCCCAAATCATGTATTAACCAATAAATTTTTCTCATAGATTCCCTTTTTCTCTAATGTAAACCCTTCTTTTGTAGTGAAAGACAGCTTCTTGGCATGTAAATTCCTTGTCTCCTTTAGCTTAAGTAATATCTATATAATCTGGTCCTTGGCAAATGTTCAATTATCACTTCTATCCACGTTAGAATTATTGTAGTGACTTGGTGAAATTGTCCTTGATCGCCAGGAGAATATCATCAGCTGCCTTATTGTCTTGCTCACTTTTGTAACAAATGCTATAGTCAAAGCTTTTGAGTTTAGAAATCTCCTTTAGTTGGAGAAGACTAGTGATTCACTATCCCTATGATGATCAATAACAATGATGTAATGCCTACCTAGGATATATTGGCACTATTTCATCACAGCGATGAGTATGGACATAAAACACTTAGCTTCTATCTACTCTACCTTTGGCTCGCATATCTTATAGCCATCTTGCCATGTCTTCGCTTTGCCATTCAAATTCAACACCACCAACTCTATTTCACCTTCTCAATCACATGAATAAACTAGAAATATTTATTACATGTTCTAACCCAACCTCTTGGAGTCATAACCTCGAATTCTAGCAAATCCATTCTAGGTAAAGTAATGAATGAAGGGTTTGCTGTTCTTGAGAGGTACCCAATTGTATGAACTCTAGAGGGGGATGTCAAGGGGTACTTATAATAACTTTGCCTCCAGTTGTGGTCGAAAACAACAATTCCTTTCTTAGGTTATCCAATCCATAGTTGCTTGATAGCTTATAGTAGTCCTCCAAGAAGGCAAGTATAATCAAGATCCATTGACTTTAATGTATCATTTGTGCTATCTAAGCAAATTGTGGTTTCTTCCATAAACTCAACCATGACCACTCCATTTTGGTCTAATTGGATTTGGTTATTTTGGCTATAGTTTTGGAGTTGTTTTAGAGTCTTGACTTGTTCTTCAAATTGTTGAAGTTTGTTGCTATAGACCATTTATTTCTTCTTGGGAGCTAGAGCTTAGGTGAATGCTCCTACACCAATTTTTAATGTTTTCAAATATTTGATAGGATTTGGGGGGTTTGAGTGTGTTTCAAGGTTTAGCAAAGAAAAGGAAGAATTAGGAAGATAGTAGAGGGCATGGAGACGAGAATAAGAGGGAGGATATAGAATAAGATATGTATGGTACTTTTAGATCTATTGATACAGTGGTGGAATTTATAGACCTTCAATGGGTTACACATCAACAATTTCCTAGCAACCTTCACATGGCAATTATTCTTCTAAGATTCCTTTCCCATCACATGTATTCTAGCCAGCTCATCCAATAAAAGAAAAACAAAAACACAAGAAATTCTTTTATTCTAACAGGTCATTTGTGACACAAATGAGAAATAGTACCACTAATTGCTGTATCCTGAGCCTTGACTTCTATACTCACATGGGTATTGCTATAACTATACACAGGCACTCTTGAGCTGCCTTGTCAACATGTACACTCCTTTTATTGACAAAGTGTGCTTGCTAAAAGAAAACCTTCATCATATATAATTGATTTTCTCAAAGTGCCTCAATCTCAATTTTTCTAGGCCAAAAGCTCAAACTGATCCTCTGTAATTCCATGAAAGCTTGACATGGTCTCTAAATTTAGGTTTGTTTCAATTTTTCTATGATCTTATGCATCATTCTCTTGGTATCACCACTAGCTGGAGATGGCGTGTTTTCTTTAATGGCCATCCATATCTTTTCTCTAATTTATGCATTTTGGATAGGTTGCAAACTTATTCATTCCATTCAAATTGTTTGAGAACTTATTTCAATCTGATATTAAGTTTAATTAGCACATTGGGTCTTTCCTGAAAATATGGTGAACCAATCTAGGAAGCTGGCCTTTGTTTAAAGAAATTCTTAAGCCAATAAATTTAACCAAAAAATAAAAAGAATGTTAAGCCAATAGTGCTGTGGAATTACTAGAATATGAAACTTTAGCTATTTATCAGTTCTATCAGATATTTGAAAGGTATTCACAATTTTAATAGTTACTTCCTGGTTAACCAAACTGCTGTATCACTGCCCTCTCTTTTATAGATTGCTGAAAGGAGGAAGCTGGTCTCTTCAATAAACTCTACTGCAACTGAACCTGCAGAAGCTGAAATTTCATATGAGGATAGCTCTGGGATCCAATCAGTCATGAACAATGTTTCTGCAAGTGATAATAAAACTACCGATTTAACCAAAGATTGTACCACTGTAGAACAAAATAGTAGCATCTTTTCAAGCAGCAATGCAAGCTCGATTGTGGATCTACAACAGAAGAGACAGCATTCAACTGCTGGGATTGAACTTGATGATGGCAAAAAGGAACCTGTACATGCTAGACCATTGAAAGCAATTTCATATGATGTAGTCTCTTCCAAAGTGTCTTATAGTAGCACTTCAAAGTCAGTATTGCCTGATGAGGAACCTTCTGTTCTTCCAAGTACATCAGAGGCTCAGATTGCAAAAAATATTAAAGATGAGCTACCACCTTTTGCTTCAAGCATTGAGGCCTGTTCTTTGAAAGATTCCAAGGACGAATCAGAAAAATCAAGCACACAGGAAGTCAAGGAGGAGACAGTGGATTCTATCGGTAAAAATGAAAAACCCCCTCCATTGGCTGGAGAAAATGTCATGAACGTAATCTTGGTTGCAGCCGAGTGTTCACCTTGGATTAAAACAGGTTTTACATACAACACACAACACCCCCCCTCCCCCCCCCCCCCCACCCAAACCTCCTTTTCTTTCCCTCTCATACACACTATCCTCCGCTTATGCTTAACAGACATCTCTATGTATGTAGGTGTCGACTGAGCTCAATATACTTGTCTTCAAAGACCTTTATCTCACTTGGAATTTTTCGATGTATTTATGTACTTATTTCTATGAACCTGGTAACAAACATATCATTGCTACCAATGTTGTCAAAAGCAAGCACTTTGCATCGAAGTGCTCGGATGCACCTTGCGTATGCCAAGGCAAAGCACTTTCACTAAAGTGCACGCCTTGGTCATCAAAGCCCAAGGTGCAAAAGCGCTAAGGCACTTGCCTAGAGAAAGAGCCGCTGAAGAGGAAAAACTTAAAGGCACATTATAGCATATAATGGTCATATTTGAAAAATAATATAAGGGTAAGATAGTAAATATACTGAAACAAAAACATAATAATATAATACCAGTTAAAAGTTTATTTTTGTCATATATATGATGCCAAAGGCTTTATTTTTTTTATTCTGATTTTCTCTATTTCTTTTCTTTTTCTCAAAAGTGAAACAAAAAATGTTAAAATAAAAAACTAAAAACTAGAATATTTTTTTTTTTAATTTTTACCTTATTCTTTTATGTATATTGTACTTGATATGAAAAAATATTTTCAATAATTTAATGTTAATTAGAAAAACAGTTGACATAACATGGTGTTTATCTTATATTTAACTTGTTTAAATTGTTTTTGTTAATAGTTTAATAGAAATATAGTTATTTATTGAATATTAATGTTCATGGTTTTGTAAATTAAAATATTTTTTATGATTTTTAATATTTGCACTTCACTTCACTCAAGTAAGCACTTTTTTTCCGCTTCTTGCCTCAAGCAATTTTAAGGCATTGTGCCTTGAGTGTACTTTTCGCCTTTAACAACCTTGGTTGCTACTCTCTAGGTGGTCTTGGTGATGTTGCTGGTTCTTTACCTAAAGCTTTGGCTCGCCGAGGTCATCGTGTTATGGTATTGTGACCACATATTTCATGCTATAACTGTAGGAGTATTTGTTTTTCAATAATAAAGTGATATTAACTGGTATACTAGACCTTGGTATGAAATAGTTTACTTGTACGAATGGTGACAACTGGTGTTGCCTTATGGTAATTAAGTTTCACACCCTGTCAAATGCTGTTGATAATACTACCAAAAAATTTAAATGGTTGATAATTTCATGTAAAATAAACATCACGAATGTTTACTCTTGTGTCATATCATGATTAGACATTCAGGTCTTGTCAGTTTCAGGCTTTTTTATTTATTTATTTATTTATTTTTATTGTTGTTATTATTTTTTGGGGGTTATTGGAAAGCATACTTCAACTTGGTCAGGTTTGAGCTGTGTTATCTTGTCATGGAACAAACTGCTCCCCGTTAGAGGATGCTAACATTAACACCAGAAATCAATTTAAGATAGCAGTATATCATGTGGTGCATGGAATTCCAAGTGCTTTTAACTTTAGTAGATCAAAGTATAAAGTGTTCTGTTTTGTCTCTTAGTCACTTTTCTTTTCTCCTTATAGGTTGTGGTGCCTCGATATGGCAATTATGCTGAACCGCAATGTACAGGAGTGAGAAAAATGTATAAAGTAGATGGCCAGGTCCAGAATGACATTGATTTTAGCTTCAATCTTCACTGTTGTTGTCCTCTTCTGGATTTTACCATATTGTTTTACTTATTAATTGTTGGTATCGCAGGATATAGAAGTTACGTTCTTCCAAGCCTACATTGATGGTGTGGACTTTGTTTTTATTGATTGTCCAATGTTTCGTCATATAGAGAACAATATTTATGGAGGAAACTGTGTGGTAAAGTATTCTTCTTTTCATGCTAATTTATATATTTTTGAGGATGAGTTAAGAAATATGTAAACAAATCAATACTATTTTTATGTTTGCATCACTGATGATCTGTGCATGCCATATAAAAATAAGAGCTTGATTTCAAAATTTTACAGTAGAATAATATTTACTTCTCTATAATTTTTCTATCATTTCCTTTTATCGATAGGAAGTGTTTTGTTATGATGTAAGTGGCTTTAATCATTTGGCATTCCAATTCTGCTCTTATGTGCTTGCACTTGTTGAGTACTAAATGTAAAAGCACATACAAAATTTATAAGTTTAAACCTTTGGATCAGTTTATTTTGGAACTGCATTCAACATGGTTTTGAAATAGGAAAATATAAGTTGTCCACTTGATGGAGATTTAATCGAAGTCCTAACCAATGGTGATGGGAAGTGTTGATAATCAATGTGAAAGTACTAACCTAATCTGCAAGATTAAACTTTTCATTAGCTTCTATGGAGCTATACTCAACATTGCCCGCCTAATGTACCTATTTTCTTTACTAACCTAATCTACAAGATTAAAATTTTTTGTTAGCTTCTGTGGAGCTATACTTAACAGTGTCCACCTAATGTACCTATTTTCTTTACTGGGAAACTTGACATTACTTTGCTAGTAGTAGTGAGTGGAAACATAATTAGCTAAGTGTCAAACTTTTCATAACTCACAGGTCTTATCTTCATGGTGCAGGATATTTTGAAGCGAATGGTTCTACTTTGCAAGGCAGCTGTTGAGGTAAAAATGACAGGACCTTCTATGTGCATATGTTGGCTTGGATCCTTTTTTTTTTTGGCTAAGGAATTGCCTTGGATTTTTCTTTCCTTTTTTCTTTTTTTGTCCAATCCTTGGATCTTTGCTTAGTTTCCAGTTCCAAAAAAAAAAAAAAAAAAAGAAAGAAAGAAAAAAACCTGAAATGCTACTGTAATGTATGTTCTGTATGCAATCGACATGTAACAATGAAGAAAGATTCTGAATGGATGCATTGCAATGCTTAAGCAGATGATATGTGGTAATCGTTTTTTTCTTTTTTCTTTTTCTTTTTTTCCCAGTTAGGATGCAAGCAGAAATAAATCATCATCATGCATATGTTTGCACTTGAGATAATTGTGAATCTATTCTTTAGACATGACTTTTCTGGTCTAAGTGCCTTATCTGTGATATTGTAGTGAAGCTGCATGTATTATTCAGGTTCCTTGGCATGTCCCCTGTGGTGGTGTCTGCTATGGGGATGGAAACCTGGTATTTATTGCCAATGATTGGCATACTGCATTGTTGCCAATTTATCTCAAGGCATATTATCGGGATAATGGCTTGATGAAATTTACAAGGTCTGTTCTTGTGATTCACAACATTGCTCACCAGGTTTGTTCTCCCTTGGTCCTCTAGCATTCCTACTTCATGCTTGTCCTACTACATAAGTGAAGGCAGGTCTAAACTTTTTTATCTGTGTAATTTGCATGTAGATACTGATGTTTGCCTCGCAGATACGCAGTCATGAGTCATGACTAACCTTCCAATATGTTTTGACCCCAATGCCATTCCATATGATATAAAAATTCATCTAAACTCTTTGCATTAGCCCCCACCACAGTAAGCGTAAAATGTCATGTCTTCTGTATCCACAAGGCAGTTGTTCCTTAAACTTACGGTGTCATCTGCAGGGTCGAGGACCAGTTGATGATTTTCGATATGTGGATCTTCCAGATCACTATATTGACCTATTTAAGTTGTATGATCCTGTTGGGGGTGACCACTTCAATATATTTGCAGCTGCCCTAAAAGCTGCAGATCGTGTGGTCACAGTTAGTCATGGCTATGCCTGGGAGCTTAAAACTTCCGAAGGTGGCTGGGGTTTGCATGATATCATAAATGAGATAGATTGGAAGTTCAGGGGCATTGTTAATGGAATTGATACAAAAGAGTGGAGTCCAACATCTGATATTCACTTAACATCAGATGGTTATACCAACTATTCCTTGGATACCCTTCAAACAGGCAAGGCTCAATGCAAGGAGGCATTGCAGAAGGAGCTTGGTTTGCCAGTTCGTGATAATGTCCCTCTTATAGGATTCATTGGGAGGTTGGATCATCAGAAAGGCGTTGACCTCATTGCTGAGGCGATACCATGGATGATGGGGCAGGATGTGCAACTAGCCATGTTGGGAACTGGCAGACAAGATCTTGAACAGATGCTTCGGCAGTTTGAAGGTCAGCACAGGGATAAGGTAAGGTCATGGGTTGGCTTTTCTGTGAAGATGGCTCACAGGATAACTGCTGGTGTGGACATTTTGCTCATGCCATCTAGGTTCGAACCTTGTGGACTCAACCAACTATATGCCATGAATTATGGGACAGTTCCTGTTGTACATGCTGTTGGTGGACTAAGGGATACAGTTCAGCAATTTGACCCATACAATGATACAGGGCTTGGGTGGACATTTGATAGTGCAGAGACAAATAAGCTGATAAATGCTCTTGGATACTGCCTATTGACTTACCGCAAGCACAAGAAGAGTTGGGAGGGTCTTCAGAGAAGAGGAATGTCACAGGAACTTAGTTGGGACAATGCTGCTAAGAATTATGAAGAGGTCCTTGTTGCTGCCAAGTACCAATGGTGATTCCTTGGTGTTCAAAGTGATTGACTAAAAAGTGATGAGCTTGATTCTGCTAGTGGATCCAGACGTATCCGTGCTCAAACTTACTGCCCTTGGTTTTTCTTCTTTCACTCTCCTTTCTAGGGGTGCTAGTTGAAAGGATTTGGCGACAAAGCTCTATCTAAGGATGCTGCTTGCTAGATCTAGCTGTCTTTATTTCTTAAATCACAAGGCAATTCAATTTCTTCCTGATGTTTACATAGTCAAGGAGGAATCATCTTTGTCTGTATTCTGCGGCACATGAATCAGTGCATATTTTTAGCTAATAACTTCAGTGCATGATAAGTTGTTGATAATGGGAGACAGTTGAGGCTTCTTTTACATCCCATCACATGTCCTTGGTGGTCTAAAATCTTAGTTTCAAACCAATTAAGAATTCTAATTTCTCGATTGCAGCATGTAAGAGTTCAAAATATTTGAAATACCTGTGTCATAAAAAATAGCCTATGCATTTTCCACATTCAACCGATATAGTTGTTTACCAGAGTCACAATAAGATCTTTTTCATTAAATGATTCATGTGGGTTTTTGTATCACCGCAAAACTTAATACAGATAAGCTTGATTGATTAGGCTGCTAGAGGTCTAGTAAGAGATAGTTATAGTGAATGGGTAGTGTGATCGGATGCAGGCAACACACGTGTTACTGACTTGGCCCTGTTGAAATTTGGCCAGCTGTACTCGGCTTGCAACTGCTCCAGCAATATGGATTTCACTTCCTTACCTGATTCAAAGATTATGCTGCAAATCTTACATAATATGAGTGTGTTTTCCAACCAAAAGACTGAAAATTTATTTTAGAAGTTTTTCATCTAGTTCGACAGCTCTAAGCAGTTCCTGTACTTCATATTTTTGCTGACGTTTAGTTATGACTAATTGTGTTCCATGGGGGAAGATGGGTTTCTTTCGCTCCAAAGCTTCCATGTTAGAATCTTGAGTATCCTTTGAAATAGACATGACCGCGTTTCCGTTGGCTGAGCTATCCCATCGAGTACGAAATTAAGCCAAAATTGGGAACGAGTCATCAGAATTTCTTAACCTTCGTAAGTTTTGAATTATGAATCTTTTAGTCTTTCTACAATTGCACTTCAAAGTCTTAAAACTTTCTTAGGATGACTGAGTGGAGTACTTCAATTAACTACTTTGATTAACTTTTTCATTCACACTGCAACCTGTGTTAAATGATATGTAATAATAACGGGGAAAAAATAATTAAAAATCACCATATCGACAGATTTACATATTTATTCAATTTACTTCCTGAAGATTTTCATTTTAGTCGGAAAAAAAATATTTATTTAAAAAATATGTTAGGAGGACAGGAAATCAGTCTACAACCAACATATTTAGCAACTTGGATGAGGCTTTAACAATTCAAAAACTACAAATCATCCCTACTTTGCTTTCGATAATAACTCAATGGGCATATGCATTTGCTATTTGTGAGATCAAACTAAAAGAATAAAATGAAAAGAGTTCGCCAAGGATTTTGATGTTCTCAACAATCCGTCTTATTTTCCAGAACCAAACTTTACTTGAAAGAGTTGAGACCTTAACATTTATTAATCGCATATAAAAACTTAAATTCATAACTTGGCATGTCTAATATTCGACTTGGACTTGTTTATTGATTAAAAAATTATAATTAAATCTATAAAATATTTATAGATATAAAGAAAAAAAAGATATAGTAATATTTAAATTTTACAAAGAGAAATAACACAATATTTTTATATATAATGTAAAACTTTAACCTAAACAAAAGTTTTACTAAAGCAAAACCTTACTAAATATAAAAATTTTTTAAATTTAAATTACATAACATCACTAAATTAAGTGAAACCATGGATTAAATGTATATTAACATTACTACTAGTATTGATTTTTAAATTTATCACATTATTAGATTTACATGGGAGAATCAAATAATCTACACCTGAGTTTGTAACTTTTTACCTATTTAAATTATCATGCAACAAATAGAAGTGAGCAAGTATATGATAGGTAGGTTTGGGGCCTACTTGTACCTTACCTTGTAGATAGACGTTTTGAAACTTTACAATACATATCCAACTCTATGGTTAATTAGGACCATCCTGTACCTTCTGATATCTTGTAGATCTTATAGATTTTTTCTCCCTCATTAATCTTAATATAGCTACTTTTTTTTTTCAAACATAAAACAAACTTGGCTTTTTTTTTTTCCGAAGGCAATTACTCGATTTAATCAATCTTTCAAACTAAAATATTCTTCTTCTATAAGGTGCAAGCATTAGTAAAATTAGATTTTATTCTAATAATAATACTAAATCTTTCATTAAATATAAAATAAAGAAACTATTTCAATATAGAAAATAAGTTATGGATGTGCATTGTGACTTGTAAGTGGCATTAAAAGTAAGAAAAATTTAAAAACACATATTTACTTTTTCGAACTTTATTAGATGATGAATTTAACGAAAGAGAAGGAAAAAAGAAAATGACAATGAAGTAAAGAATAAAGAATAAAGATAGAGGGGAAGGTTTTTGATAAGATGCGCTTTGTTTTATTTTAATGAGATTATATTCTTTTTTATTTATTAATTTTATTTAATTACTATTAAAGGTTAGGTATAGAGTACCTTACATACTTCAAAGTAAAGGTTATAGGGTAAGTATAGGATACCATGACTTTATACCCGTGCCCTACCCTATGAGAACAAATTTTAGAAATATTTAGAACCTATCATGTACCTTAATTACTTACCTAGAACCTATTCAATCAAGCAAGGTTTGGATAAATACTTATATAATAGGAATACTTTTTCACATTTATTACATTTTCCATTGAATTCTCAAGAGAGACAATTAAATAATTTATGTATAAGTTCATAATTTTTTGTCAATTTAAACTATGATGCAAAAAAAAAAAAAAAGAAAAGAAAAATTACATAGATAAAAGTAATGAATCCCATATCTTGAATTAAGTTTTTGACTTGAAAAGAAATGATTTATGTAACAAAATAAAAATATGGAAGAGTATATAGCATATCTTATATCCAAGTTGAAGTACTTGACCTAAACTCAAAACAAATTTAATCGTATTTAAATGGGTTTAAACTGTATCTATCTTATGTTAATTTTTTCTATACACTAACTTATGTAAACTGTATTCAGATCTATTGTGTTTGGATCCTAAATTGGCAATCCTCATGCAAATTTTTATATTTTCTTTTTAGAAAATTACACATGGAGAACTTATGTTTGTGTTTTTTTTTTTTTTCACTTTGAATGCTTGTACTTTTATTTATTTATTTATTTTTACAAGTAACTTGCAACTTTTCTTAAGGAAAAAGAAATATCGTTTGCCATTAACGGCTATTAGCTTTGAAGAAAAGAAAAGAAAAAAGAACAAGGCAACAATGTAGTTTTAAACTTGACTCCCCTTTCCCCATTATCCCAACGCAAACTCACAAAGCGCTAATCATATCATGAACAAATACCCTAAAGCCTCTCTCACTTGTACAATCCATCAAAATCAAGCAAAAAAAATTTAAGCAATTTAAAGAAGGAAACAAGCCGTCCCTTTTCATGAATGAATAAACTTCAACCACTTTGTTGGTTAATTATGATGGCTATGTGAGAAAATGAGTTCGAGAAGTAGACACGAGAGAGAGATTTAGAAAAAGAATATATAAAGGTGAAGAGAAGAGATGGGTTTTGGAGAGAACAGGGTTTTGATGTGCTATTGGGTACTAAAGGTTCAATCTTTTTGAAGTAAGACAAAAATTTTGCATAGTTGTTCATGGCATTGTTTATCCAATATTATGTTAGTAGTAATGATGTCTTGATGTGTTGTTGGGCCGTAAGCATTTATTGTTACTTTGCTCTTTGCGGCTAATAGATTTTTTTTTTTTTTCAGTTTTACATAAACACAAATAACCAAAATATAAAAATTAAAAATATAGGTATCTAATATGAAAAAGTGTGAAAACATATGTACCTATAATGAATCTACCCCTTTTCTTTTATGCATTAACTATTATTTATTATTTGTTTAAATGAAGTTATAGCAGTTATGAAAATGCATCAACAATTAAAATCTTGTATACCCTATAGAGTCATATTTGAGGTCATAAACATAAAAAACATTCCATATGTATGTAAATCCTTAAATTGTTGTCATTAGTTATGTCACATTTCTTGTAACAATGAAATAATGGACTTTTTTTTTAACTATATTATGAAATGTTTCCAAATGTTGGTTTAGAATATATATATGAAAAATTAGTAGCCCATTAGAGAAGAAACAAATATAATGTCAATCAACTTAGTTTTTGGACCGATACTTAGTAACAACGTTTGGCTTGTTATTGCATATTGGATCACATGAATAATTTATATATTATGTATATGCATTAAAATGTTCCAAGACATTTATATATATAGATAGATAGATAGATAGATAGATAGATAGATAAACATGCATCTTATGTGGTTTGATATGACTATGGATGATCAATAACGTATATATCTTATGATATCGTGTTTCAGATAGTTATAGAGAAGCCTTAATTTGATGATATATGAAAGAATATACTAAAGAGAGGTGTAGGAGGAGCAAGCGATCCTTCTAGATTATGAGTGTACACCATGCATAATAGTTCTTAAGTTTTCTTAATTATTATTAATCTTTTTTTTATATTATTTGATCTTTTAGTGAAGATTTAAACAACATGTTCGCCTTTTTCATTTTTAAATAATATTCTAAGTATCTCAAACAAAGAAAAAGAGACATATTTTATACAGTTAGTTTTTTTTTTTTTTATATAATCAAATGCAACCTTCATTATTACATTTGTAACTCCTCCTTCAGGCTTTAACGTCTAATAGATATTTTAGTGGGCTTAAATAGCACAATTCCAAAATAAGCTTATCATGTCCCAAATTTAGAGGACAATAATAATTCCCCACGTATTCCACTTAAATAGTAGCATGGCATTCATAATATTTGAGTAGGTTTCTAGCAAATCTTAAAGTATAAAAATCGTTTTATTTGAGTAAAATCAATCATAAAAAAGAAATATAAAAAAAAAGAGAGAGAGAGTTTTTGAATTCACCTATCCTAAGTCCTCATCATCACAAAAGATTCTAAAATATTTCAACCTATAAGGGCATATAGGCTCCAAGCAGAGTGAGAATCAAATAGTAGAAGTCTAGTCACAAAGTGTCCACTATGAAGCCCTTAATGGTTTAGGCTATCAAATTCATGGCGTAATTATATGTCATCAACATCACTTGTGCCGCCTTCATACAAGTCATTGACACTGTATCTCATCTCACCGAATGCATAATCCACACAATAGTTGTCGCTTGAAAAGGAATGAAAAATTAAGTTACGAAGAACTCAGCACATTAGTAACAAGAACCACATTTGCCATTCATATGCAGGCCTAATTTTAATGAAGTAAGAATTATTCTTATAGATATTTACTTTACTAAAACAATTAACATGTTTCCAGCATCCTAGAAATCTAGGATAAAACGTAGGAGTACTCATGACTTAGAAACATAATCGGAACAAAAGCGGTCCAATCCCAGAAGGGCTATTGCAAGTTGTGCGTGAGACCTTAGCCACTCGAAAATAATGAGATTTAGGGCTTTCGAAAAATGTCTTTCGAATTGCAGCAAATTTTGGCATAAGATCATAAAGTTAGAACAAGAGTCTTGGTAGAGTTTATTTTTCAAAATAATATACGTAGAATATTTAATTTAATAAAATGTAATCTTATCAATATTATTTATTAATTATTGAAATTCAAAATTTAGTTTTAAGATATAATAAAACCTTAGAAATAGATTGCTAGAGTCTTAAAATTTATAAAATGACAGGAAATTATAGTTGGCGTAAACCTAGGTATCAGATCGAACCAGTCTTAAACTGTTGGTTTATAGGTCAATAACACGATAAATCGTGAACAATTCAAGAGCTAGCGATTTCAAATCTTTGAACTAGTTTATTTATTTTAATATTTAATTTTTTTATTAATTTTATATTTTTTAAATATATTAATAATTTCTAATAATATGATCTTCTCTTTTTTTTTAAGTATACTAATTTATTAATAATTTTTTTATTAATTTACGACTTAATGGGATTTCAATTTTTTTATATTTTTTCCTCAAATTTTATTTTATTTTTCTCATATTCAAGTCCTTAACATTTGATAAGTTTTATAGAAATGATTTACATTAACTAAAATTAAATTTTTTATTTATCTTTAACATATAATTAACTTATAATTAATCATTTATCATTAAACTAATGATATTATTTTTAAAAAAATTGTTATTTACCATCACAAATAAAATAGTTTTAATATATAATAACTTACTGAATATTATTCAATTATTTTTTCTAACATAATAAATTCTCTTTTCTCTTCTATTTTTTTTTTTAAGTAAGTGAACTGATTAAGCTGACTCGACGATTCAATAGCGAGTCGACTTAACGGTTCGAGTCTTGCTAATTCAGGCAGTTTCATGTAAGTAAACTACCTAAGCACTTAAAGCCTGGCAATTTGCTAGGGCGGTTTAATTCAACCACTATTAAACCAGGCTGGTTCAAGGCTCACTCGAATTGATTCATGATTCGGAACCAACCTTTTCCTAAGTTTAAGTTAGTAAATATTTATGAGGTTCAAGTATATTTATTATGTATAAATATATATATATATGTATTAATTAAATTTAAATATATGACATACACTAAACTAAATTAGTAAAATAATTTAAACCAACAATTAGGAATGTTGTTTGTACCGGAGCTAATCGTGGCAAGGAGGCAATCACCAACAAAAA
The DNA here is from genome assembly GCA_024138005.1 of Lumnitzera racemosa. Lineage (NCBI taxonomy): Eukaryota > Viridiplantae > Streptophyta > Magnoliopsida > Myrtales > Combretaceae > Lumnitzera > Lumnitzera racemosa. The sequence continues at coordinate 36,586,422 of JAMXBC010000012.1, read as the reverse complement.
CTGAAATAATATGTGTCGACCCCAAAATAAAGAAGTTGGAATTTAGGGTACAATCAAATCTCCACCAAACTTAGGAACCATAAAAGGGGCTAGGAAGTAAATGTTTAGTCATTTTGACAATGAGAAATTAGAAAAAAAAAAAAAACTCTCAATGGGGTTAGAAATATGCAAAATTAGAAATTAGGTAAATTAATAAAAAATTTAGGGGATTTACAATTCACATAGCAAATGAATACCCGACAATGTGTGGCTTTAGGTCTAAGAGGAGGCGGTGAAGGAGCTTGATCAGAGACTTTGGTTGGCGGAGGGTGGCTCGATTTTTGTTCGCATTTTCCAATCCGAGTTTCATTTAATTATTAAATATCCTATATTACGTTAGAAAATTCTGAAAAAAAATTATTCCTAAGTATTTTCTATGTAGATTCTAAAAAAAAAAAATGTTAATTTGTTGAAATTTTGATTATTTATAATACTTGATTAAGAACCTGTCCTCTTCATACGAATTTTAAATTAATTTTTTTAAATTGTTAAATGTTGTTGTTTTAAGTTGAAAATTTTTTTACAATATACTTATAATATGTACTAAATTGCAATGAAAAGAAATTTCAAAAATTATTACATTTACTATTTGTTATAATTTATTTTAATTAAACTGGCATTTTTTTAGATTAAAGGAAATAATTAGTTTTTAAGCTATTTAATGAATAATATCAACTTGTAAAGGTTTTTGAAATTTAGTTATGACATTAGAAATGTTTTAGTTTAGTCATGTAATCAAGTATGATTATTTACATATTTTAAGGTAATTTCTAGCAAAATTGAACTTGAAGGGGTACTTTTGTAAATCTTAGGTAATCTAATAATTTAGTGCTTTCTATGATCAAAGTTGAAACTAAATGTTTTTGTGAGTCTAAGATACTTTTTAGGGAATTAATTGAATACTTATGCTATTTATCGTATAATTTTCTATTAATTACTTATTTATTTGATAATAAGGTTAATTGGTAACTTGTACCAAATGATATTCCTATGGATAAGCATTATGTGAAATTTTCCTTAGTTGATTCTAATTGAAAGTGGGTATATAAATGGAAATTTTACAAGACATGTAGCAATCTAGCTAACTAAAGGATTATTAAATGATTTGTTAGGTAAATTTTATATAAGATGAACTCAAAGACTAAATCAAAGGATAATAGAGAGGTTTTTAACTAGTTTAGACTCCAAGTATATATGGGAGGATACTTATTTAGGAACTTTAAGATTAACCTACTTCAGAGGATGATCAAGACAAATATTTCCTTAGAGAATGACTTCAAAACTTAAACCTTAAATGTAAGCTAGTTTTCATTCGACATTTAGTTGACTTTGAGTGCTGTGTCCATCTTTCTTGGGTTAAATAAGTGAAGAGGAGCCTCATGGGGAATCATAGGGTTAAAGTTATCAATTAGCTCAGGTAAGAGGACACTTGTGTGTTTAGAATAGATTTATATATACTCATTGTAATGTAAGTTTTCTAACTTCTTTCGCTATGATTTGAAGAACATTAAGCTAAACTCAAGAGGGAGGGTGAATTGACTTTTAAAGAAAAATTGCCATTCTTTTCTGATATAAACAACTAAATGTAATAAAAAGAGTAATCAAAGTAACGATAAAATAATAATAAGTATAGAAATTAAAAGAGATAGAGATAAAGAAGATCAAACCCAAATATAACGTAGAGTTTGAACTGTCTCCTAGTCTCCACAAACATACAATGCCTCCAATCGAGGACTTTACACTACTTTATTGATTTTTCAATTCAAGTTCCAAGAGCTACATACATACAAACTTGATTACAAAACTTTCTCACTCACAATTCTCAACACAAGTCTCAATCTCTACTTACAATACAAAACTCAATTTCAAGGATTATTGGTGTAGTATTTTTAACTCTTAATACTTTATAACTAACAGCTCACAAACACTACACTGCAAATCTCTCTAAATATTGGTAATTTATGGTATAAGAGATAATGAGAATTATAGACAATAAGAATACTAGAGAATGTTGAAATATTACAGTAAAAGATCAGTTCTCTACTGTCCTTGGTCGAGTTATTGAGCATTTATATTATCCCATTCAATTCTTCCAGTTACAATACATGAAATGCTTCAAAGGCTAATTGTAATTGACTCACCAGCATGTTGGTACTCTAAACTACCGGTAAGTCAATAAAAAAATACTCACCGGCAAGTGAATCGACAAGCTAATTCTTCTAGGTTAGTGTACTTTTCTTTGTATTTTTCAAAACTTTATACCGTCAATCTAGTTCTTTCTTTAATCGTCAACCTGGTAAGTTAAATGTCATCTGGAAATTTTTTTAACACACAACAAACAAATATTCTTTGCAATCTAACTTCAAGATCATTTGATCACCACTTAAAAGATTAAATTTCTTATAAAGATAATTAATATATTTAATTATTAAGCAAATTAATTGATCTTATTCAATTACTTCAATATAATCAAATAACACTTAGTTTAATTATCTATTTGTTTTATTCTCTTCAAAAACTACATGTTTAGTTATACAATTTTTGTTTTGTTCTTATAAAAAAGTAACATATTTAGTTATACATATTTTGTTTTGTTCTTATCAAAATCAAATAATAAACCCTAAATTCAATATGATTAACTTGGCTAAATTAAGTTCCTATGAATGTATTACTTGATGAGTTATGCAACATTTTATTTTCTATATGTGATGTTGAATGAAATATGTTTTCACATTAGAATTAGACATGTGATTATATTGCTTATTGATTGTGTAGTACATGTTGGAATTTGTACTAACTGAGAACAAAAATTAGGAATTAACTCAATCTCCTATGGTGTTGATTTAAGTCGACCTAATATTGAGGTCTTATATAAGAAAGAAATAAGAAAGTTAAAGTAAAGGCTAGGATAATCTAAAAGATGCTAAAAAGTTGTTACTGTTATTGTTTAATATGTCGTTGATGCATCCAATGCATGGCATGACAAAAGACCTATAGATTAATCTTTTTAAAAGTTGAGATGATGCTAGGCTAGGTTTTTTAGTATATAAATTTGCATGGCTCAACAACGTCTTATCACTAAAGTGATTAGCTAAGTTGCATTTTGGCTACTTATTATAGCCTTAGGTAAACTTTACTTTAAGATCCCTAATTTCTAGCAACTCCTTGTTGCCTTAGGCTTAGCTGAGATACCATTATTAATGTATATTATGTGTATAAGCATGGCATACAACATCTATATTAATTCCTTAGTCGGGATGTAAAGTAATATAACTTGAATAAGATGTTACCTAAGGTTGGGCTATGATACCCGTATTGGTGCATGAAACATACATAACCATGGCATACAATATCTACATTGACTCCTTGGCTAGAATGTAAAGTAATATAACTTGAATAACAAAATGCTTGTATGACTGTGATACTAGTTTATGCTTATGTCATTTTCTTTATCTACTCTTACTTAACTTATAGTAAGTTGAGAGAAGTGGATAAAATGTTTTATTCTTGGGTTAAGAAAAGACTAAGTGGGGCACCATCACCAATGGGGACAGACTTTTGAGAGTGCTAGACAAAGTCAAAATCTAAGAGTAAAGTACAGAGTTCAACACAATAACATAAACATCATTCATCATAATCCATCTATATTGTATTGTGTGTGTATCCTATACCATTGTACAACACTCATTATGATTTCTATTCACTTTTGATAACTATGATGCCGATGCAATTGCCTCCTATATTAACTAATTGTCAAGTATCAATAGCCTAAGTGCCTAACTACCAAATCATCCTAGTAACTATGCCTACGGAGTAGCCCTACTCTATGGGTGTCACTTGTTAGATCAAGATGACCAAGCACAAGCAACAATCAATTCATTAAGCCAACTTTACATATTAGTTAGGTTTAAGTTATAATCCTAACACACATAAACAACATGCAAGGTTATCCCATAGCATAAAAAATTGACTTGGGGATTGAGTTGGTTCAAATAGTCTCAATCTAAGATCTGTTTAACGGACAATTGTGTATTAGCAACAAGGCTACTCTATTAATAAGTCTAGTTTAAGCTTCTTATTACTTTAATTAAGTTTAAGAGCTTTGTTATCTAAGTCCTTATAATACAACTCGATTGGAGTCTATAGTGTAAACCCTAAAAGTTTAGTTATTAATTATTCAATGAAGAGTAACATTTTTAATTCAGTTATTTTAATTACTATTATAGTTAATCAAAATAGACCCATTTAAGAAATTCAAATGAATCAAGCTAAGGTAGCTAATTCGATGGCATTGATCCGATGTATTGGCACTAAACTTTCATCCGCTGGATCCTGATTTCATTTATTATTTGATTATTTATTTAATTAATTAAATGGTATTTAATTATTTTAAGTAAGTTATTAAACCCCCTTCAACGATTAACTAAGCCCTCTTATTCATTCCTGAAGCAAAGACGAGCATAAGTGTAAATAAAATAAAAGAACCTACACTAGCGCAAAACATTTGAAAGCCGTGAAGATATGCCTTCGGTAGCCCATCCAAACAGGTTCTATAATCTCTCTAAATTAAGATGGTCAACGGTTCGTCAGGATGCCAAACTAGGTTTTTCGGGTCACTAATCTGGCTCTTAGGAGCTACTGAGTTTCCCCTTGTTTGGATCGGATGTTGGTGTTGGGCATCCAAATCAAATGGACAATCTCTCTAGATTCAAGGGCAATCCATACTCCGTCCGGATGCCCTAATTATTGGCACTATGCTCTGGAAACCCAAGAACTTCGGTACTCCTTGTTTCCTGAGAAATCAAAGTTAGGGCTAGACAATCTCTCCGTTTCCTGTGCTCGGATGTCCTGATTGAGGCGTCCGTATGGCTTTCTGCATGGAGCTACACTCTGGTCCTTAGTAGATCCAGTAAACTTGGGAAAAAATAGCACTGGCTAAAGATCAGAGGATAGGCATCGAATCAATCATTTGGGAAAAAAAAAAAATGACAAACTAGAACCATTCGACTATAACTTAGGTTTCTTCTTTTATTCAAGCGTAGAGCCCAGGCTGCCAATCGTACCAAAACAAAAAATGTATAATAAAGCACCCCAAATTCAAATACTTTTGCTTCTCACGGAGCCAATTAACCATAAGCTCCTACCTACCATTAATCGGGAAACGGAAAAACATCTAAGATGGATAGCCATTGAAAAGAAATTAAAAATTAAAGGAAAAAAAAAAGAAAAAAAGTAAGAAACCTCACTTTCATTGATTCACATAGCTCAGAAGAGCTCACCCAAAAACAAATCTTAACCAATTTGGGATGCATAATTCGGAATCCCAAAATTACCCAAGACACACATGAATATATTAGGCACACCATCTTGCCAGAATTCTTTTACCAAGAAGTGAAGCTTCTAAATGTAGGACACTCCATTCCTGCTCAAATCATGTAGGATCTGCACGTAAAAAGCCCTGCAAAGCCTTTTGACAGACTACCTTCAACAGCACATGGTGGTTTCGAACACCGAGGGCTACTATGCCTGGCCATATCCATTAAGTCATCTGAAGCAATCTTGGGCAAATCATGATCTTCTGTGCATTCACTAGTATTCTGGCGCCATCTTTTAGGAAAGAGTGAGAAATGTTTATCTGTAGCATCTGGGATGGGCACATCCACAGGTTCTACTCCATCGTCAAAAAACTTCCTCTTTAAACCGGGCAAGCCTTTTAATCCTGTAAGAGAATTTAAGATAGAAAGTGAAAATGGTTACCATGCTAGTTTGCAGAGAAAGCATCTAGATTGCAGACAGCTAGATGCTTACCGGGAAGAGAATCTTCGTAAGATTCTGAATCATCACATGTACAACAAAAGTTGGTTCTGTTAGTTGATCCAGAGATCCTGCAGAAGCCACAAGGTGAAAAGCATTAGAAGATCTCAAATGAAGAGCATTTCTCCAGCAAGTTGTAGTCCTAGGTACTCTGAATAATAAGCAAGGAATTAAGAGGCAAGTTCTCCATATTATATCATATGACCACACAGCTAAAATCATATGGATCTGCCTGGTGCATCAAGACTACCCACTAGCATATATACTAGTATTGCAAGCAACCTCCTTAACTATTAATTAGATACAAATAAACTACTCAAAACTCTTAAAGCATGACTTCACTCAACTTTGAAAAATATGCATATGCACCCAAACCATTACTAAAACGCTAAAGTTGTAGTTAAAAGACCACAAATATTGATGGTTAGGGTTTTAGTGAAGGTTGAGGGGTTAAGTGAATATTTTAAAATATGGGGAGATGAAAATACAGTCGGGTGTTTGAGAGTCTATCGGCACCTAACATATAGTTTTGAAGATGCATTACAATTTTACCTGTATATTAACAAGGTCCTTTACCTACAAAAATCACATTCTTGACTTCTAACAGTACATAAATTTTGAAGGAACCACCAGTAAATTGTATTTTAGAAATCAGCTATGCATGCCAAATACAAGCAGTTATTTGGTCAGATTAAATGTGTACTGACAACTCCTTCTCTTCTAGGATTCAAGGTGTGCCAGAAAGGGCAGTAAATAGTTAAGCCAGTTATACATAGTTACTTCTGGAAGATTAAGGATCTTTAAGGTACTACTTGTCAAAGTCTGCTTGGTTTATCAAAAGGATCTTTCAGGTGCCACTAAGTCTGCTTGGTTTATCAAAAGTTATATTGGGATAATAGCAGGCAATCTGACCCGCTTTTGTTTTCTTGCGTTAAAGATAAAATAACACATTTTTTCCATTATTGCATGATGTTACTTTCACACCCTTAATCTAAAAGAAGATAAGGTTATAGGTTACCAATAATGATCAGAAACAAGGTAGTACACAAAGTATATGAGCTGTAATATGTTTATGCATGTAAAGGCAAAAGATCATTCATTGAATTGCATAGACATAAAAAGATTATGGGATCATCAGACCTGTACATGTTCTCAACAAAGTCATCAATAAGGACAGGCCAAGCACCTGAAGAATCAGCACCACAAATCAAATTAGCAAAAAAAAGCTGCTCATGAAGATTATACAACTATTCAAACTGCACAACAGAAGTTCAAAGCTAAGTCACATTAGTCTAGGAGACAAAATTATATTGCAAAGTTATGACAATAGATTCCCCTATGATGTTAAATGAACTGACAAGCATAGCCTCCCATTAATATACTACCTTCTGGATCATAACCTTCCAGTGTCTCATGAACACAATGACTAAATGCCAAGACTTGCTGCCAAGTGTCTTCTGATATGTTATACCGCTGATTTCTCTGCAACAAATAAGCATCTAAGAATACTTGCTAACAAAGGTTTAGATAGATATAACAATGTTCAAACTCGTTGGGAATAAGATAATTGCAAACAGTAAGGAGGAGAATGTAAATAACACATGCCATGAAGCATATCATCGAAATGACAATGAATACAGCTCCCATCTTCTTGGAGCACCCATTAAGTAAAACAGAAGAACACCAACATTTCCATGCTAAATCAAAACATAAATATAGACTGATAAAGCAGCACCCCACTTTCAAATTCAATTTCAACTCTATAACAGTTCTTAATCACTTTGTTGGACAGTAGCCAACAATTAAAAGGTAAAAACAGGATTAAAAAAAAAAAAAACAGCTTATGCATCCATAAATCATGTGCTAAATGCATGATCAGTTAGGCAGCATAAAATTATTAATGTTCTTTCCTGAATTGTATGGACACAAATGTACAGAATATATCTAACAAAGAATTTTTTCAAGAAACACAAATGAGATCTCTCATGGAAGACCCAATGAGAAGCATAATTGAGAAAGGTGGCACATGGCATGCTTATTAGGTAGAGAATTATTTGCCAAGTGTAACAGGTATGTGATCAAAATAACACAACCAGTGCAGAATTTACAATCAAGAGACAGAAACTCTCTTATACACCACTAAGTGAAACATATGCATGGGACAAGCAACAATATGTTGCTTCAACATAAACAGTTTTTAGTGGTTTCATGAGATCCAATTCACTATTGGTTTAATGATAGTTGTAGGGGTAAGGATATATATCATAGGACTCTAAGATCTAAATTCCATGTAATTTGATTCCTTTATCCAACTATTTATTGAGATCCTAAGAGAGGGAGAGCAATGGAGTTGCATTATTTTGTCATGACTAAAAATCCTTTTTAACAAAAATGATCGAATCCCAGGGAATCTTGCTCCATAGAATCCACCAAACAAGGCTAAATTGTAAACAGAATGCCTTACACACAAGAGTGAAGTCCTACACATTGCTGAAAATCGCATTGCCATGAACCAGCTTTAGTGTTTTACCTCAACAAAGTCACACCACTGATTAAGCAATCGAAATCTTCCAGCTAAAACAAATCGCCAAGCAATGATAGCCTTGCTAACAGCTGTAAATCATTATCATGTAAAGAAAGAAGAAAGGAGTCAGCAACATCATCATTGGGTGGATTTTAAGCAAACACAAAACTAGAAAACAATACAAAAATGAAGGAAAATACTAACTGATATTTTTCTGGCCATTCTCACGGCAGATGAAGAAAACAAAATCATAAAAGCGAGAAAACTCTGAAAAGTCAGCCTGCTAGCAATATAGTAGATGAGAAGGCACAAATTAGTTTAAGACATACACCTGAATCATATTTTAATGCAGAAACATACATAAGAAAATCATTATATGTGAAAATCGTCAAATCAAAAGAAAAGTAGGGAAAATGGCAATATTCTCACCATTAAGTTGAGTCGCTGCATCAGCTTGGGGAGTTCGTCTAAGATTTCATTCCTGGAATATAAAGGCACTTTAATCAAATACCAGAAAAGATATTCTGCTTAAACAATATATTGAAATCTAACATTTTATTCAATTGGCTACTGTGCAGGCTTGTTCAAACTACTGCGTATAGCCAAGGGTTCTCTTAATCAGAAAAAATGAGTTGCATGTTTAGAAAACTATAATCACCAGAAAACTTTATGGGACACCACAAATCACTATATAAAGGATGTTCTGTGGGGAAGCAACTTAATTTGGGGAATGCCCCTAGATTATCTTTGCTTAACTTGGCTCCTACAGCATGTCACTGGACGAATTTCCACCAAACGAAATTTCTCAGCTTGAAATTAGATTAAAAAAAAAAAGGCTACTTACAATGAGGGTTCCCTTCGATGGATCAAGAAGTTCATGAAAGAGATTCATAAGCTAAGAGATGGAGGAAAAATTCTCAGCAACTTGATTCTTGTGCGATTGTTTTTACTCTAGCATTCTCTTCAATTGAATCAACACAAATGGCACCATAAAATACTATCAACTAAACATATGTATGCTTTGAGTTTTTTACAACAAGCTCTAACCATTTGCAAATTTTCTGTGTAATCTAGTATCCCCCTTAGTCACTGCTACATATTTGGTGATTGCCAGTTTTGCTTGCATTACGATGCATTGAATTAATTCTAGTAGCTTCAATCTCCACCATAATAAAAATTCTCTCTTTCAATTCCTTTGTTGGAGCTTATTGTGCAAGGAGCTTATGAAAACAAGTAAAGAGAATACGTAGTCAATATTTTATCATCAAAATTCCTGCCTAAAATATCACAAGTGTCTATGAACCACTTCAGAGATATCAAGAGCTTTGAATTGAAAGCTAAAGCAATAAATACACATCTCCTTGATTAAAAGAAATTCAAAAAGTATGAAGCCAATATTGGCTTTTAGTTTTCCATCAATGCATAATGTCCTGTTTCAAGAAATTACAAACAAAATTTAATTGGTCCAAATCAATTGCTTTTTGAAGCACTAAGATTTCCACAACAACTAGTCATATTAAGTACTTTTAGACACACTGCAAAACTCCACATTGTATCCTTCCTAGCATGAAGCAAGGATGAAAACAAGAAGGGCTCCCAAATCATTGGTGATGCTTCTAGTTCCAACAAATAACTTAAAGCACCGGTAATTAAGAAAACTGAAACCTCAGAAACACAGCGTACTCCTCAATTAAGATTTCAGAAGTCCACTCGATGATACACCTAAATTTTTCAAAGATGGATATCAATACCTTGAAGGCATCTTTGACTCAACTAGCTTCAAGAGCTGAGCTAGAGCTTCCCTCAAGTATCTCACATTCTGCATATTGTCATCTTGCCTCTGAACATTTTCTCCACAAGCATAAATATTCCCATATTTAAGTTCTGCAAACAAGTTCCATCAATCAAGTTGCAGAAAAGATAATCAATAAAGGGCCAAATATCATCAAATCACCAATTTAAACAGCACAATAAAAGATCCACGAAGAACTGGAGAGGTGAAAAGATTAAAATTAAAGCAAGATTGCTACATCAGTCATAAAGTTATTGCAATCGAAAGACCCTAAACATCTTATCAAAATCATTTTAACATTTGTATTTGAAAACTTTACCATAGCTCAGATTTTTTCTTCTTAAAGAGAAACAAAACAATCATATCATCCTACAAATGGAAGAATTGCTCCCAAAAACTAGAAACAAAAACAAAAAAGATCAACAAAATACAAGAATCTTTCCACAAATTTATCTCGGAATTCAAACAGAGCCTTGTCAAGCAAAGAAAATACCAAACCAATTCATCTAAGGAACACATCAAGCATACTAAAGAAAAACAAAATAAATAAACTAAATATGCATAGAATTATAAAATTGAAACCCTAATGGCAAAACACAGATAAGAATAAAAACCAACTAACATAAGAAATTTTGAAAATTCCAACCTCAGAAAAATAAATTAAAAATAAAACTAGCCAAATAAGCTTAAAATTGAAACTTTAAACTAAAGCTAGAAAATTGTCAAGAAACAACATCCCATTAAATATTTCATCAAGAAAAGCTAAAAGATCGAAGTGGGTACCGCAGAACCGTTTGTAGATGGTTAGTATATCGAACTGAATAGGATCGGAGGAATCCATTGAAGAAGAAGAAGATGAAAAAGAAGAAAGAGGAGAACTGTCTAGCGAACTAGGATTTCGATGAGAGAGGAAGATCGAAACCCTAGATTGAACTAAATCAAAGAAATTTATGGTCTCTCAGGCGTGTTCTTTCGTATCATTATCTATCTCATAAAGTCTCTGTGATTTTATTGCTCTGTAAATTGAGCTTTCCTTGTGGAGAAATTATGATAATTGGCAACTCTCGCGAACAATGACAAATGAGGAAACAGGGTAGCATTAGGCGATTTAAAAGGAAATTGTTTGAAGTTGGGGTGTTTTCTAAAATTTGGAAAGGAGGTTTACCATCCTACAATTACATCCTCTGCTGAACCGTCATTTCTCGCTTCATCGATAGCAAGGATAAAAGGTACAAAATTGTCTCTATTTTCAATTTTGGATAAGGTAACGTATCTTTCCCTCCTCATTTTTTTATTTAATTACTTTTCTTATTTAATTATAATCCCATTACTTTTTATGTTTTCCCATTTTTAATTTTCTTTTTATATTTTCCCATTTTCTATTTATTTAATATTCATTTTTGTATATTGATCATTTTCTCATTTAATTAATATTTCTCTTTATTTTTACAATTAAATACTGATATATATATATTTATATATTTTTTCAATATGTCACATCTTTATTTACACATATATATTAACTATTTTTTTTCCTTTATCTCCCTTTATTCAATATATTTTCCCATCAATTAAATTATTATCGATTTTTTGGTAAATTATTATTTATATAGTTTTTCTCCATCTATCATTATCATTATTATTATAAAATTCATGTAAAGTAGAAATAATTGAATATTTTATATGTTTTATATAAGAAAAGAATAATTTGTTGTATATAAGCCCTATAACTAAGTAATCTGAGGTTTCGAGCGGTTGAATGACCCGATCGAGCGTAAATTATAAAGTGAAGCTAGAAATATTAGTAAACCGATCTCGTAAGTTTGAATTTAAGAAAATAAGTAATAAAATAGGATACTATAAAATTTTCAAATTTTAAGTATATAACTCGTTATTTATCGAAAATGCTTAAAATACATCCCGGTACTTAACGAATCGCTAGAGATAAATTATATGTATACTAAAAATTATAAAATAACCTAAATAATATTTAGTAATATTTATTTGTACTATATATGAATTTACATATAGGTATAAATACGTGTAATCACTTAAAACAGCGAAATGTGCTAAAATTATACTAAATAATTAAAGAAAATTCATAATTAATTAAGAAAAAATCAAGAAAAATCAGGAAAAATCAATAATGATCCAAATCAGGTCATGACAGGTCAGAATCCACAAAATAAAAATTAACCAATTAATTAGACAATACAAAAGCCAAAAATTAAGGAAATTAGGCAAAGTCATGTCTAATTAATGCACAATAATTACACTAAAGCTTTATAAATAGCAAGAAAAATTCAGAAGCTCATTTGGACAGTTAAAAATCAGAGAAAATTAGGAAGAGGCGAAAATTGAGAGAAAAACCAAAGAAAAGAAAAAGAAAAGGAAAACTGTGCAGTTAAGGCTATAAAGGAGAACCCAGATCTGACGGGTAGCTAGGGGTGGACGGCCACCACCACCATACGGTGGTGGCAATGCCCATGTGGGCTGACACACCCAAGGCCACCGGCGGTGGCCAGAGCCACCCAGATCGGTGAGTCCGATTTTTAGCCCGATTCTTATGTAATTTTGTAAAAATAGTAAATATTATTAGAAAATTATGAAATTTGTTATTATCGAATATTTTTGTATTTGGTTTTTAGGAAAAATATTATTTTGATGAAAATATGTCTCGTGATATAGGGCCCTTAAGAAATTGTGCAAAACCGAGCATGTTTCGGTTTAAAAATAAATGACCTTAGGAGTGTAGTTTCAAGCCCAAATTTTTTTGTAGATTACTTAGATGATATAAAATAGTGCCATGAAGCCTGTTTTCAAAAATTAATTTTCTAAATTTTTAGATAATTTTTAGGCCCTAAAATGAGGCATAAAATGGGTAATTTAGGGTTAGTTAAGTAATTAAATGATTAATTACTGATTTAGTGAATAATTATATATTTTAGGATGTTGAAATCTGATGGAGTATGATACTTGTAGTATTTAGGGTGTTAAATGTAATTATTAGGTTAATTATGTAGTAAATGATTAATAAGGAAAAATAGTTAACTTTAAGTAAATTTTGTAAATTAGGGAAATTAGGAGTAAAATCTGATTTAGGATGAATTTAGATATTTTGAAATGATAATTGATGTTTAGGGATGGTAATTAAAGTGATAGAAATATTAGAAATGCATTATATACATAATCGGCAATAATGCATAATATGTAATTTTTGAAAATATAATAAATAGAAAATATTAGGATAAAAATTGATATTATATAAATAATAAGGATATATAATAAATCTGATAAGAAACTTGAATTTATGTAATTATATGAAAAATGTATAAATTTCTCACATCAGGAGTAAATTCAGTATATTAATTAGGATATAAGTGTACCAGAGAAAATAAAATACTGACTATGGGTAATAATAATATTTAGGAGATCGGGAAATAATGTGATTAATTTCACATTATGAGTTGAAACGAATTTCTAGGGTTGGAGTATAAAACATTACTTAGAAATCAAACTAGAACCTAATTTAGAAATCGATGTGGAAACCGAACTCGAACCTAACCCCAAATCTAAAATAATTATAAAAGACTTAAGACCTAGATAATTAGGCATATTAAACCTTAAACAAAACCTAAGCGTTATAGGATAAAATGAACATATAATCATTATATGAAAACTGAAACCATGTTTGTGTTATAGAGATGATCGGCGATGGCCTGAGCAAATCGGACCTCGAGTGAGTGAGCGAGGAGTCGAGGTAAGTTGGGATTAATATAATGCTATAGTTTAGGAGGCTTGAGATTATGCTTGGTTGTGCTTGTTAGATAGTTGGGTGTGTGCATGTGCTTGATTATGAGTGATACTATGATTCTGTTTGTTGCTCTAGCATGTATTGTATGATTTACATGAAATGATTGATCACCCTAAACTGGACTTAATCAAATATATAACCAGTAATCATAATCGGACATGCATGGCAACCTATTAGGGGAACTTAGGACACTCCGGCCAAATACCGACCCCTTCGAAAGGGATAGCGCAGGATTGCAAAATGGTCCCTTCTTTATCCTCAGTCGAATTAAGTGACAGGTTAGGAGGTCGCGGCGAGGGTGAAGATAGTGGTTCGAAGGTAGTTGCGGGAGGAGCAAGGTCTGCATTACACAAGCCTGGGTTTAGTCGTGAGTTGTTGCATTAATAGCAACTCCTCAACCCGGATTAGAGCAGGTGCAATTTCTCTAATCTCATGACGGGCCAGACAACGTCGTGCGATAGCATTTGCTTGTACATGCATTGCACCTAATAAGTGATTGAAAACCTTGCTGTGTGTGTGGTATAGTTTTAAGTCCTTCGTCCTAACTTACTGAGCTATGGTTGCTCACATCCCTATAGACGTCGTGCAGGTGCTGGCTAAGAAGCAGCAACAACTACTCTGAAGTTAGCAACTGCTGGATCCTAGGGAGTGAGGAAAAACATTGAAGAATCAACACATATGTTATTACTTTTCATTTCTGAATAATGTAATAACTGAATTATAGTGATTATATATAACTTTTCTCACTTTCTTAGGTAAATGAATTATTTAAATTACAAACTGTTTACTTCAAAACGGGTTAGTCATGGATACCTTGTGTAGATCAGGTCTAAGATAGCAGTTGTAAAACCAACTTTTATCTTAGAATGGTTTACATGGCGGGGCTGTTACGACTCTGCCGCTTCGGAGCGTGACAGCGTGATTTTCGCTATTTTGTTTATTAATTTTATAATCATTAGAATTTAATGAATCTATACACAATTTATATAATTAAGTAAATTTCACATACAATTCATATGAACGAAACAAATATACACTATTATCCATATATTATATTATAGTTAACAGAAAATACTAAACCATACATAATTCATATAATTTGGTAAATTACACATGAAATTCACAAGAATACCATCCATATATTACATTGTTTATAAACTATATTATATATTTTTTTCTTTCTTATATTAAAGTCTTTATTTATTGAAATTAAAAGATACTCACCACATAATTTGGATATAATTGTAATGCATACATATAATTCGTATAGTAGTAATCCATATATATCATTGTTGATATAAAATATTATGTTTATTATTGCCAGTATATATTATGTATAAAATACTTATTTTGGCAAAGTACATGTTTATAATTCATATATTAACACATAATTCGTACATATCACTGTTAGCACACTATACTATATTATCTGTCATTACACTAAGATGATACATGAGTTCTTTATAAATAATGTTAGTAGAACATATATAATATCGTGTTCAAAAATTGTACACCATGAGATTATTATTTATATTTAGTGTTAAAATTTTGTATATTACATGCTAAATTTTTTTAGTGACATATATTGAAATTAAATAAGATAAATTAAATAATTTTTAGCAAAATTGTCAACAGTATATTGTTATCGTCAATGGCTTAAGTTACCATTGATGGCTCAAGTTACCATATCTTACTGCAAAGGAGTTAGGTTATACTGTTTTGAAGCACATGACTATTGATAATTGTGTTTACTATTTTCAAAATAATACTATCATGTTTGGTTATTGTTTTATTGCAAAGGAGTTGTTTTCTACGTTAATGGAGTACACCACTATTGTTAGATTTTCACTACCATCAATAGTATTTTGCATATTTGAAGAAATTGTCAACAGTATTTCAAAAATCAATACATTCCGTATTCCTTATGTTTTTATAGTAAAGTCCACTATCTTCAATAATAAATGCGTAATTCTCCATACTAAAACCTTAAGCGTACCTTTAATACTCAGAAAGAACAACAATAACAACTCTTTGAATCACAATATAGATTCTAATAGGCATGCTTCGATTTGGGTTGTGATAAAGAAGATGGATATGATTTTCATGACCATAATACTAAAACTGACACGGCATATGATGAATTGAATGATATTTTGGTCTGTAGTGATGGTAGAGGCGATGATTCTTCTTAGCAAAACAATGTGACTACCATTGACGACTTGTCATCTTATACAAGTTTACATTTGATTAATTTTTTTGTTAGTAGAAAGTTTGCATCTTTTTTAGAAGCCTACGATTTCCATAATAGGTTCACTACTATAAATAGGTTCAGTATTCGTTTACATGATTCTAACAAGAATGAGTAAAAGCATATGAGATTGTGTCCGTGGGTTTGCCATAGGGAGGTTTATAAGGGTCAATGTAAACCTTGCTACTTTAAGTGATATTCAAATAACTAAGAGTACTTCTCAATCATTCTCAAGAATCAACTAAACTAAAAATTTAAGTTTACATTAGAAATTGAACCTAATTTCTCAATTCAAAAGTTTCGAACTATTTGAAAACCCTAATACGAAAACAACAAACTTTAAATCATCAAAAACCCTAAACCTTAAGATGAGTTGGAGATACTTAAAACTTAAGACCTTAAATGAATAATTGGGAATTTGAACTTAACCAAATTTTACTCAATTCTAAAACTCTATGATTTCCTTTAAGAAGTAAATCATAATATATAAATCACCATAAGAACCAAACCTTAAAAGGACTATACATATAAGACTTCTAACCAATCAATCTTATTCAATTTTAATTTGAAAAATTCATTGGAACTAAAGACAATAATGAGAGTTAGATCGACTTATCATATGATAACTTTCCATGGATTCAAGATAAGATAATCCACTTCTCTCCATATAAGCCATGTTACCTATTGATAAGCAATTCAACTAATCACATAAAGTAATATATTAAATTGATGATAACGTGATAAGGCAATGCCCTTAAAGGACATTATCATGCTTAATGGGAATTAGGTTATCGGACTACTGACCTATAGTTGGGCTTGAAGACTAGAAGGACCGGTAAGGCAAATATTTCTATTCTAACCGACCCCTACTAAGGTTAAGTACTTCCTTGCCGAGTCAACCTTCATATCGAGCCGAATGACTACTGATCTCCCTATAGTACGCTGAATTGAAGAATACTCACTTGCAATCAAGCCATCTAATGACTTAGCATCTTCCTTACCGAGAAGTTGAGATAAAAGGACTCCGAGCTGACTAAGTCACCCCTGCTTGGACAAGCAAGCTATCTGTACTTTTTGTTTGTATCTTTTAATAGTTTTGCCAATATAGCATCGTTACGTATACAGTATCATGATAGAATCTATTGCATCAATGATTGTTTTCCTTGTATATTTATTTTTACCCTTTATATCTTGTAAATTACTTCCTTAGGAAATACCCTTTCTGTCTTTTCTCATTTTAGGCAAATTACTCTACCTTATGAGTATAAATACCCTTGTACTTATAGTTAGAATTTAGATTATCATCAATACACTTTAAGTATTTCTTTCTTGCATAAACATTACTTGTTTACTCTTAGCATCACTCTTATCTTAACCCTTGAGCAAGACTAGGTGGCGAGTAATCTCACCAGATCGATTCGTGTGTCATATCGAATTGCGCCGTGAGTTCTCAAAAGTTCCATTGGTGCGTCATATCCTTTAAAGTTGTTTGTGGGTTTTGCTTACTTTTTTTAAAATTCGTATTCGTCTTATTTTGCACCATTCCCCTTTATTTGTTTCGAGTTTTCTATAAGCTCGGATCCATCTAATGATTGGCTTTTTTTGTTCTTAATCACGGTTCGCATCATCTTGGTATCAAAGCGGAAGTTTTGTTTGAAGTTCTGTTCATACTTTGTTTTGCATGTATGAAATAGAGAAAGTTATTGTGTTCATCTTAATTACTGAGTTTGCTAGATGTTGATTTTCTGGTTAACAAGAGTGTTTATTTGAACTTTGAATCAATAAAGAAAATGATGGATTTAAGTGTAAATTTTGGTACTAGAGATGGCAACAGTGGAATTATCCACCATAGACGATAGTCATAGGAGACATCGAGAAGTATTGATGAGAGATTAGATGAAGTAGTTAACCTTTTAGTAGATCTGACCCGAACTGTTCATACGTTAGCTTGCCAACCCATTAAGGCTGCACAAAATACCCTACACTCTGCTCAACCTATTAGAGGTAAGAACCTAGCTCAGTTAATTCGAAGTAGAGGAGTAATAGAACAAGTAAGGCGAAAGATTAACCTGAGAGAGCTTGATGAAGAGGATAAGGTAGAGGAAGAGTATTTCAAGGAAGAGTGCATATGATTCTCTAGAGCATCTAGCCATGTGAAGCTTTGGATTTTGAACTTCAGTAGATTTAGGAATGCTGATGAATATTTGAGGTGAGAAGAGAAGGTAGAGTATGTTTTTTATTATTATCATTACGAGGATTACAACATAGTAAGAACTGCTGTTGTTGAGTTCTCCGAATATGCCGCCATGTGGTGGAAAAATTTCTAGGCCATAAGGAGACAAAAGGGCTATCGAGAGATGAATACTTAGCTCGAGATGAAGAGAATACTTAGAAACAGATTAGTATCAGGAACTTATCTTGAAGATATTTTCACTCAGCTTCAAGAGCTGAAATAAGGAGGCCAAACTATTGATGAGTATGTTTAAGAATTTTAAATACTTATGATTTGTTATGAAATGGGGGAACCACTAACCCCAAAAAGTCTCAAGATTCATTACTAGGTTAAGAGGAGACATTCGAGACATTATGGAGCTCCAATGATTTGACATAATGGATGAAGCTATTAGGATTGCCTAGCTAGTAGAAAGGCAAGGGAGGAGTCGACTAACAACTAGGATGCCAACTAGCCGACTAGTACAAGCAAGATCGAGCTTAGTTGAGTATCGAGCCGACCCAAAAGATTGATGTCTAAGCTAAGCAAAAAGGTTGACCTGATGGTAAAGTACTGACCCAAACTTATGAGAAGGGGCAAAGGTCTGGTAGAAAGACGAGCCAAATCAAAAGCTTCAAGTGCCAAGGGTTCAGACATATGGATGCTCAGTACCCAAACTATAGGACAATGGTTATTAAGGGAAACATCTCGAAGTTAGAAGTAGATAGTACAAATGAGAAACTCGAGGAGGAAGAGGTCTCGATCAAGAAAGAAAATACCAAGAAAGAGCTAATTAAGGAAGACGTGTATGCTAAGAACTTGGACAAGTTACTCATGGTTGTTCGATACATTACAAACATGGAACCCTCACGAGATGAGGAGTAGAAAGAGAATTTATTCTATATTACCTGTAAGGTGAATGATTAGGTATGTGCCCTCATCGTGGATAGTAGAAGTTGCACCAACGTAACATCAGCCAATCTTGTTTCAAAACTTAAGTTGCTGACTGTTACACATCAAAGGTCAAATAAGTTACACTGGTTAAGTGAGGAAGGAGCATTACATGTCACTTAGTAAATAATACTGCCAATTACTATAGGAAATTACTTAGACCAGATCCTTTACAACGTACTACCCATATGTGCTTCCCATGTTTTACCAGGTAGACCGTGGCTGTTTGATAGGAAAGTTATTCACGACGGTTATAGGAATACATATATGTTCGAGAAGGATGACCGGAAGATCACGCTAAATCTAATGCTATTGAAAGAAGTTAATAAGTTATAGATGAAACTTGTTCATGGATTGAAGAAGGCTTTGGTGATGAGTAGAGCCAAGCACTGAGAGGCTATCAATGTTAATGAACTGACCTTCGTGTTGGTTAGGAGACTATTAGAAATGAAGAAGTGGGGTGAACTACCCTAAGAGATCATAGAGTTGCTCAATGAGTATGTCGACTTGTTCTTAGATTAGTTACCTAAGGGGTTGCTCCCTACTCAAGGCATAGAGTACGGCATTAACTTAGTACTTGACGCCACATTGCCGAATAAACCAGCCTATCAGATGTATCCCGAACAGGTTTTTGAACTCCAACATCAAGTTAATGAGTTACTCGAAAGAGGGTATGTCAGTAAAAGTCTTAACCCTTGTTCTATGCCAACACTTCTAGTACCAGAAAGGGATGGGACTTAGCGGATGTGTGTAGATAACCAAGCTATGAATAAGATCATAATCAACTACAAGCATCCCAGTCCTAGACTAAAGGACATGTTAGATGAATTGAGTGGAGCTAAGGTGTTTAGTAAGATCGACCTAAAGTGCCTTGATTAGTGCCAAGAGCTCCTTGTCATACACAAAGTAATTTAACTATGGTCCTCTAAGTTTTTCACTGTGGAAGGCAAATGGTTGGCCCTCTTGTATTAGGACAGTACCTATTCCAACGTTAGAAGCATCACATTCCATCTCAATATTTTTTCGAAGTCAGATAGGACTAACATTAAGGCAGAGGTTGATTTTTCTTTTATCTAAGCACTCCTCTCCTCCGTTTCTCCTCATCAAAAGTCGGAGTTTTTCTTTATGAGCTCCATAAGTGGTATAGTGAGGGTACTGAAATTTTTTACGAATCATCTATAAAATGAAGCCAGTCTGTGGAAACTTCTCACATTGGCACAAGTAGTAGGGGTTGGCCACTTTACAATTGCTTGCATTTTCTTATCATCCATACCTAAGCCTCTTTCATTGACTACGTAGCCCAAGAATATTACTTCCCAATTAGATGTCTTAACACTTGGTTCATTAAGCATATGAATGTGCTTGGGGCATTCGATAAACTAAATGGCATGACCATCTAATCATAAAGTCTATGCTGAGTTTTAAATGCAGTCTTCTATTCATCTCCCGACCTCATGTGGATTTGATAGTAGCCAGACTTTAGGTTAATCTTACTAAACACCTAGGCTCCACTCAGTTCATCCAACATGTCCTCTAGTCTAGGAATGGGATACCTATATTTGACTATGATCTTGTTCATAGCTCGGTTATCTACATACATCCGCTACGTCTCATCCTTTTCTAGCACCAAAAGTGCTTGTATAACGTAAGGGTTAAGACTTTCTCTAACATACCCTCTCTCAAGCAACTTATTGACTTAGTATTAGAGTTCAAACCCGATAGGCTGGTTTATTTGGCAGTGTAGTGCTGAGTAATAAGTCAATGCCGTATTCTATACTTTGAGTAGGGGGTAACCCTTCAGGTAACTGTTCTAGGAATAGGTTAGCACACTCATCAAGCAACTCTATGATCTCCTAGGGTAGTTCACCTTGCTCCTTCATTTCTAATGGTCGCCTGACTAACATTAAGGTTTACTTGTTAGCATTGATGGCCTCTCAGAGCTCAGCTCTACTCATTACTAAAACCTTATTTAATCAATAAGCAAGTTTCATCTTCAACTTATTAACTCTTTTAGTAGCACCGGATTTAGTGTGATCTTCCAGTTATCTTTCTCGAACATATGTGTGTTCTTGTAACCGTCGTGGATAACTTTCCTATTAAATAACTACGGTCTACCTAGTAACACGTGGGAAGTACACATGGGTAGTACATTGCAAAGGATCTAGTCTGAGTAATTTCCTATAATAATCAACAGTATTATTTGTCAAGTGACACATAATGCTCCTTTCTCACTCAACTAGTATAACTTGTATAGCCTTAGATGTGTAATAGTCAGTAACTTCAGTTTTGAAAAAAGATCCACTGATGCCACGTTACTATAGCTTCTATTATCCACAATGAGGGCGTACACCTGATCATTCACCTTATAGGTGGTATGGAACAAATTCTCTTTATACTCTTCCTCTCATGAGAGTTATATGTTCGTAATGTGTTGGATAACCATGGGTAACTTGCCTAAGTCTTTAGTAAATACGTCTTCCTTAATCAGCTCTTTCTCGGCAATTTATTTCTTAATAGGGACTTCCTCCTCCTCGGCTACTCATTTGTACTGTCTACTTTTAGCTTTGAGACGTCTCCTTTGATGACCATTATCCTACAGTTTGGGCACTGAGCAATCATATCTCCAAACCCTTAGCACTTGAAGTACTTGATTTGGCTCGTCTTCCTATTAGATCCTTACCCCTTCTCATAAGTTCGGGTTGGCACTTTACCATCAGGTCGACCTTTCTACTTGACTTGGACATCAATCTTTTGAATCGGCTTGATACTTGACTAAGCTCGGTAACTTGCCTGTACGAGTCGGCTAGTTGGCATCTTGGTCATTAATCGGCTCCTCCTTTTCCTTTCTACTTATTGGGCAATCTTAACAGCTTCATCTATTGTATCAAATTGTTGGAGCTCCACAATGTCTTGAACATACTCGTCAACAGTCTAGCCTCCTTGTCTTAGCTCGTAAAGCTAAGTAAAAGTATCTTGAAGATAAGTTTTCAGCATGAATTTGTTTCTAAGTATTTTCTTCATCTCGAGCAAAATATTAATTTCTCAATATCCCTCTCGTCTCCTTATGGCCTGGAAATTCTTCCACAATATGGCAGCGTATCTGGAGAACTCAATAACAATAGTTCTTACTTTCTTATAATCCTCATAATGATAATAATAAAAAAATGCTCCACATTCTCTTTTCTCTCTAAATATTCATTAGCATTCCTAGATCTATTAAAGCTCAGATTTTGAAGCTTCACATGGTCAGACGCTCTGGAGACTCATATACGCTCTTCTTTGAAATACTCTTCCTTATCCCCTTCATTAAGCTCTCTTAAGTTTATCCTTTGCCTTACTCATCTACTTACTCCTCCATTATGAACTGGTCGAGTTGAGTTTTGTCCTCTGATAAGCTAAGTAGCTTGTGGGGTATTTTGCGTGGCCTTAGTGGGTTGGCAAGACATCGCATGAATAGTTCGAGTCAAATCTACCAAGAAGTTAGCCAATTCATCGAGTCTCTCATCAGTGCTTCTAGGTGTTCCTTGAGACTATCGTCCATGGTGAATAACTTTACTATTGTCATCTCCCATACCAACATTTACACTCAAGTTTGTCATTTTCTCTATAGATTCAAAGTTCACACAAACACTTCAAGAAATTAATAGTTAACAACACAACACTTAAATGAATACAGTAACTTGCTCTGTTTCATACATACAAAATAGAGTATAACAGAACTTTAAAAACCAATTATAGCTTAAACAAAACCTTATCTGTTATACCAAGATGATACGAATCGTGACCAAGAGCAAACAAGGCCGGTCGTTGGATGGATTTGAGCTTATAGAAAGCTCGAAAGAAATAAAGGGGAATGGTGTGAAATAAGACTATTATAAATAAAAAAAAGTAAGCAAAACCCATGAATAACTTTAGAGGATATAATACATAATGGAACTTCTGAGGACTTATGCTACAATTCGATTGACGAACGAATCGATCTAGTGAGATTACTCGCCACCTAGATTTGCTCAAGGGTTAAGATAAGAGTGATGCCAAGAGTAAACAAACAATATTTATACAAGGAAGAAATACTCAAAGTGTATTAATTTGAATTTTAGCTATAAGTACAAGGGTATTTATCCCCATAAATTAGAGCAACTTGCCCAAAAAAGGAAAAGACAAAAGAGGCATTTCCTAAGGAAGTAATGTACAAGATACAAAGGGTAAAAATAAATATACAAGGAAAATAATCATTGGTATAATAGATTCTACACATGATACTATACACGTGGCAATGCTACATTGGTGAAGTTATTAGAAGATGCGAACAAAAAGTACGGATAACTTGCTTATCCAAATAGGGGTGGCTTAGTCAACCTAAAGTCTCTCTATCTCGGCTTCTAGGTAAAGGAGATGCCGAGTCATTGGATGGCTTAGGTGCGAGTGGGTTTTCTTCAATTCGACGTACTATAGAGAGATAGGCAGTCATTTCGCTTGGCAGGAAGGGTGACTTGGCAAGGAAGTACTTGGCATTGGCAGGGGTTAGCTGAAATGAGAGGATTCGTCTTGTTAGTCCTTTTAGTTCTTAGGCTCAATTGCGAGTCAGTGGTTTGGTAGCTTGATTCCCATCGTTTAGCTTAAAAATAAATAAATAAATAAATAAAAGGCAAACAAAGCCGCACTTTCATCTTCACCGCCACCCCACAAACACATCCTACATGGCACAAAAGTGTATTTTGTTGCCTTCACTTTAGTCTACTTAAAGGATTACTTTAGGAAACTTATACAACTCTATTTAATAAACTTTAGAACACCCAAAACCACCTTTAAACACTTAAGCTTTAGGAACTCAAGGAGTACACAAAAAGGAAGGGAAAAAAAGGAGCTAAGGAGGACCTTATAGGTACAAGTCTACTGTCCATCACACTTGGAAAAGAAGTAAGTCTTAAATTTGAGTACTTTTAGAATACCATACCCAAGAGATTATACATATTCTTGAGGATATTATCATGTACATAAAGAAATATCCTAGTTAGTTTATACTAAGCGCTGAGCTCAATGAATCTATCACATGAATGTTAGAATATGAGTAGGTTAGATTTAGTGCTTTTATAAAATAGTTACCTATCACTTAGAGTAAAAGTTTATGACTTGAGAAAATCACAAAACAAGTGCATGACCAACTTAGAAGCATGCTAGACGTGACATGTTTGGAGTATACCTAAGTATTATTTTCACTTCTATTTAGTTTTTCATGCTCAAATTTAGCTTTAGGTGAAGGAAAAATCAATACATACAGCTTTAGTGTAAAAATCAACTCTTAAGGACCTAAAACAACTTGTAGTACCTATAATAAGTGTATGATCTATAAGCTTTACTTAGTACTATGAAAAAATAATCCTCACAATAAGAAGAAGTTAAGTTAGATACTATGAAAAAATAATCCTCACACTAAGAAGTTTAGTTAGAATTAGAGTATAAGTAGTGTAAACCTTTGATTTATCACTTAGACTAAAGAAAATGATGAATTGACTGGAAAAGCAAGTTGGAAATCACCCAAACCAAATCAATCATATTTGGAACCAAAAGAAAACACACTTGAAAACACAATAAAATAAAGTAAACAAAGTGAAAAAATCCAATAAGGATAGTAAAACAAGGGTTAAAGGCTTAAAATTCAAAACCGAGCCTAAACACTCAAAATATGTCCAAAACTCTTGGTTAGGCCTTCATGAAATTTCTGATAAGCACCTTAACTCTCAAAGAAATGGTGTTATGACCTATAAGAAGTTCATATAAAGTTTACTAAACCCAACAAAGTCATAAATATTGATTTGTATAAAAATAAGCCTAATGTGACCATATAAGCCCACTTAAGAATCCCAAAAAATTAAGATAGTACCAAGGTCATGAATAAGGGATGGAAATATGACCTTAGTGGGAGTATTAAGCCCAAAACAATGTTCTAAGCCCAAGCTTAAATTATTACACAAAGTAACAAAAAGCTTAACAATAATTTTAAGCCCAAAAGAAGACTAAAACCTAAGGGATGCTATTGTTCTAATCAATAGGAAAAATTTTGGGCCCCATCTCTAAAATCTAACTTTACCACGTAAAGTTATACGTGATTGAGAAAGTTATACGCGATTGAAGATTTAGTACAATTATGAGAAATATAAGACTAAGTTAAGAGTATAACTTAAATGATTTTAGGTTAGCATTTTATTTTATTTCAAATTCTTATGGTATCATATTTATGATGTTTAGAAGACCCTATTGTTGAAGACGACTAACCCCTAAACTACCACAACTGATTTGCTATGGCTGAGTTGGTGATCTTAATGACTTCATGCTTAATTTTTTTTATAGTGTAGATGCACTCAAATTGTTATATCAATCTCGAATGCATGAGGGATTTGGGAAGTACATGTATGTGATATTGTGATTAAACTCCATAGTTTGCTAATTAGATAATGAATAGAGTTATGTATGATGTTAGATACATATTGTTGATGTGGAATGAAATTGCCTGATCACTATGAAAATTGGATTAAGTAATTATTGAATTAAAGAATTCAATGAGTCATACATTGCTTATGTTTGCATCATAACTATACTGATTATCATCTCATGTAGAAGGTACAAAGAGACTCATAGGAACTGGGGCTCTTAGAGGTATTAGGCAACAGTTATGCCACTTTTATATTATTGAGTCTCTTTCCTAACTTTTGGCCTATTAGGTGCTGAGGGATGATAAACCTTAGCAAAGGGCCGTATTTTGTGACTTCTGCTTAGAGTATGTGATGTGGATTGTAGAGGCCACCACGCCATTAGACTTAGGATTTTGATTTTTGAAAAGGAAAGTGCATTTTCTGTATGAAAAGTAAAGTTTATATATGTTATATATATATATATATATGTTTGAGTTCATTTGAGCATATTGGTGCAAGTGGAATAAAAACCTAGATGCTAAAACCTAGTTGATGGTTTGTAATGGTCAATTTTCTTTAACCCTGATTATAGGAGGCATAATTCTGAGTTGCATGTGGTTCCTAGATCGCTACATTTATTGTTTGGCATTATGAGTATTTCATACATTTATATGTTTGTGCATTTAAATAAATTGTTGTGTGGCATAACAGAAGGATTGGCTTACTAAGTGTAAGCTTACACCTCTATAAATTTCTTTTGATGCAAGGTTACCTCTTCGTCAATCTAGGTTGCGGAATGCCTGAGGTGAGTCTCGTACCGAGATAGGACTGTGTGCTTTAGAGAGTGAAAGAAGGAATTGATAGTCATGGCTAGGAATTGTGTATTTTTTTATTTAGTTTAATTTTTGAGATAAATAGACTTATTATAGACTTAGTTTTTGTTGTAATATTTTTGTCATGGAATTCTATGTTCTACATTTTATTTTCAAGAATTTATATTATTAAGTAATGATTTCAGTTAATGTGCTTGATATTACTCGTCTGCATACCTAATGGTAACATAGAGTAGAAGGAGCCTTATGTATTGTATAGGAAGCCTATGATCAACAAGGGATTTGATTGTAGACCTTTGTATGGTGTATGATAATCTACTATGATAATGAAACTATTCAGGTTGTGATAGTTATCAAAACATTGGTCAGATTGATCGAGTTAGAAAGGAAAGGGCATTGACTAGAATGGTTATGAAGTTATGTTTAAAGTAAAACTAGCCGAAGATGATAGGCTTTAGGACGTTATAACTATAAATATTGAACACAATCACGAGCTTGTACTACCATCGTAGAATTGTTTTTTAAATTCCAACAAGTTTGCATCGGATGTTGATTGAGTTCAAATCAAAAGCATGTTAAATTCTGTTATCCAGTCATGTGATATAATGGAATATTTAGTTCATTAAGCAAGCGGATACGAGAAAGTTGGATTTATGAAGAAAGACCTATACAACTATGTTGATAAGCAAAAGTAGGTAGATACATGTGATGGTGATGCTGAGCTAGCCCTAGCATTCCTAATGAGGCAAAAGGAAGTTGATTCTAGGTTATGTTATGAGTATATTGTGAATGAAGAGGGAGAACTTAGTTGGATGTTTTAGTCATATTCGACATATCATCTTGACTATGCTTATTTCAAAGATGTCATTGCTTTTAATTCCACATATCGATCAAACAAGCATTTAATGCCATTGGTAATATTAGTTGATGTTAACCATCACCATTAGACTTGCATCTTTGGTAGTGTACTATTAATGATAAGATGAAAGAGGCATATAGTTGGTTGCTTGATGTTCTTTTGCATACAATGAAAGGAAAAGGGCCTATGTCTATTATCATAGACGGGGATAAGGCAATGCGGGTGGCAATTACTTCTGTTTGTCCTTAAGTACAACATTTCCTTTGTTCATGGCACTTTAAGAGGAATGTAGTTTCTAATGTTCATGGTAGTAGATTCTTACTAGACTTCAAGAGGTACTTGTTCGATATAGAATTTGTTGATAATTTTGAAGTGGCTTAGGTAGATATCCTAGAAAGGCATGAGCTTAAAGGAAATGAATGGGCTGAGGAATTGTATTAAAAGAGGTTCTCTTAAGCATACGTATATTTTAAGGGGATATTTTTTTGGCGTTTATGCAAATTACATAAAGATGTGAGAGGATCTACTCATTTATAAAGTGAAACCATTCTGTTCCTTGAAGGTATTGGATGTACTAAGTAGTTCAACACTTTGAGAGGGTATTATCTAATTTGAGACATGTAGAACTGAAGGTTGACTATGAAAGCACACATATAAAACCAATTTTGTGTATCATGCTCAAGAGTTTTGAAAACCATGCAACTTCCATATATACGAAGGCATCCTTTGCAAGAGTGAGGTTAGAGATTGAGTGGGAGATGTTATGATGCCACACCTTCATGATGACGGTGAGCTTTAAGTGACCATCCACACTCTATGTCGCTATGATCACCTTTCTAGACTCATAAGGGTGATATTAAAAAAGTAGACCAATCCATTAACTGTGAATGTTAATACTATGAGATTATTAGATTTCCTTGTATCCATGCCTTTTATGTAGCTAAGTCAGAGTTGTTGAATAATAGCTCTTAAAATCTCATATTATTGAGGTGGACTAAGTTGGCAAAGACTATTCATGGAGGTGATGGGATTGTACAGGGTAGTAGAGATGCAATTATGTAATGGATAATGTAGTTATAAGTATCATGTTTTCCTTTTTCAATCTAATAAGGATTGGAAAATCCTTATTATGGTTGATTAGTTGGCATCATATTGTTTTGGTGTGAAATGGATGGTGAATGTAAGTGTGATTTTGAGAGCATTTGATCACTTAGGGTTTGTGAGGTGTTACATAGAATGTACATGGTTTTAGCTATGGATGTGTGATAGGTCATGAGGGCTCCTTACTTATGGTTTTCATAATGAACTGAATTTTAAGTGAAATGCTAAAGAAAAGAGTGATTGTATGTTATGTTAGCCATGTTAGCACGAAAAACTGTTGCTTTGTTGGTGCATCATCAGTCGTCATTTTGCTTGGAAATGTATAGGTTAAGGAGAGTAGCTGAAACTTTGTTGGAGGTTCTATTTTGTATGTTGAGTGCATAATTTGTTAGCTTTTGTAGCTTTATGTAGGTACACTATAACAACTTTCATTATAAGCATTTGTTTTTAATTGTTAACTTGACTGAATTCATACACTTGATAACTATCAAAATTGAATATCTATTACTTGAGTCATCTCAATAAACAAAACCAAAGAGAATGTGATGGAATGTGTAAGTTTGACAGTTTGCAATCATACTATTGATAGTTATATTTGATATTGTCAATAGTATGTTCACTGCAACCAACTATCGACAATCTACAATGATTTGTCAACATTCTCCAACTCTTGGATTAATTTAATCATTACTCTAGGAGATAATTAAATTGAACATCATTTTATGGTAAAGCATGCTTCTTTATTGTAAAATAAGCTTCCTTCATGGCAAAGTACATCAATTAATGTAACAAACTGTTGACAATATATAAGTGTATGTTGACAACCCTTTACTATAGGACAAAGTAGAATAGATTGTATTGTCAATAGTCCCTAAAAACTATTGATAGCATATTACTTTTGATAAAATCGACTTCCTTTACACTAAAATGTGCTTCTTTTATAGCAAAAGTAGTTTTAGATCATTGTAAAATGGGGTTCCTTTATGGTAAAATGGACTTTCTTTACAGAAAAAAATGAGCCTCCTTTACTATAAAAGTTGTTTTGGAGTATGGTAAAATTGGGTTCCTTTATGATAAGAGTAGTTTTGGATCAAGGTAAAATGGTATTGCTTTACGATAAATTTGACTTCCTTTATAGTAAAATAAGCTTCCTTTTACAATAATAGTGGTTTTGGAATACGGTAAAATGGAGTTTCTTTATTATAAAATAAGTTTCATTTATAGTTAATTAGTTTTGGAGTACGGTAAAATAGTATTCCTTTATGGTGCAATGAGCCTCCTTTACGATAAATGTAGTTTTTAAGCATGGTAAAATGGTATTTCTTTATAATAAAAATAAGCTTTTTTATAGTAAAATGAGTTTCTTTTATAGCAAAAGCAGTTTTAGAGCAAGGTAAAATGGTAAAGTAGTATTCCTTTATGGATTTGACTTCCTTTACGGTAAATAATAAGCTTTACTCATGGTATATGCAGTTTTGGAACATGGTGAAATAGGATTGCTTTACTATAAAATTGACTTCCTTTATAGTATATATAGTTTTAAAGCTCAGTAAAATGGGGTTCCTTTATGGTGAAATAATCTTCCTTTGTAGTAACTTAACCTTCCTTTTTGGTAAAGTATGCTTACTTTATATTGTTGATAGAAAGATTACATTATCAGTAGTCTTCAATGAAGAACACTAAGCTAAACTTAAGTAGGGGGGTGAGCGGTAGGGTGAGTTGAGTTTAGAGGACAAATTGCAATTCTTTTCCAAATTAAGCACAAAATGCAACAGTGAGTAAAATCAAGATAATGATAATATAGTGATGAATGAGGAAATTAAAAGAGATAAGGATAACAAGATTAAGCCTAGATATAACATAAAGTTTAGACCATCCCTTAGTCTCCACGGACCCATAAACTATTCTAATTGAGGACTTCACAACACTTTATTAATCACTTAATACAATGATCAAAGAGCTACACAAGTTCACACAATCTTTATTGCATACAACAATCTCTCTTGCAGTACTTTTCTTTCTCTCAAGATTATAAAATATATGAACACTCATGCACTATACACTAAGTCTCTTTTTGTTTGATTGCAAGTAAAGAGTACAAGAGACAAATAGTAAGTAATAAGAATATAGAATGTAAGAGAATGAATTTTCATTACAGTAGAATATCAGTTTTTAATTCCCTTTGGTCAGGTTGTTGAGCATTTATACCAACTCATTAAACTCTTCTCGTTATCATGCATTAAATGGTCTAATGGATACTTGAAATAAGCTTACTAGCATGATGGTAGTGTCTACTTACTGTCATGACATTAAGTAGTATTACTACTGGCAAGAACACTGGCATGCCAGCTCTTTGAGGTTAGAGAGCTTTTTCTTTTTGTTATCCAAGGCTTCATATCATCAGCCTGGTTCTTTCTTGAGTCATCATGCCGGTAGGTTAAGTATCACTTGAAATTAACTTTAACACACAACAAGCAAATACACTTTGCAATCCAATTTCAAGATTGTTTAATTATTACTCAAAAATTAAATATCTTGTAGAGTTAATCAACATATTTATTTGTTAAGCAAATTAATCGATCTTATTCAATTAACTTAACACTATCAAATTAGTTTAATCATCCACTTTTGTTTTGTTCTTATCAAAATCAATTAGAGAATCTTTGGTTCAACATTCAACTCTTAGATTTTCATTCTTTTACATATTCTGTCGACAAATGCTCATTAACTATCGACAAACACTGATAAAATGTCAATAGACTATCATATATTATTGATAGTAAAATGTAGTATTAAGATGTGATACAAAAACAATACAATCAAGGGTTTATACAAAACATTGCTTGACATATAATATTGTTATTTCTTTACCAAAAAAGAAAAAAAAATTGTGCTTCCCTTAACTATTTACAATATTAATATATAAATGGACAAAATAACATCATTTTATAATAATACAATTTAGCTATATTCTTTTGGATTTGTGTTGAGTCTTGACTTCTTTTGTCTTTTCATAGTGCTCAAGCGCTAATTTGATTGTCTTAGCCCTCCTTGTATTTAATTCGTATTTAACTACATAACAACATAAGGACATTTAGTAAGAGAATAAATGAGATGACCTTAGGGTTTACGAAAGTGTTAAAAGTATAACAAGAATAAAGGTCTTACATTTCCTTCGATCTTAAAGGTTAGACCTTTAGCTTTTAAACACTTCAGAACATGTACGATACAGTTGTAACTACTGTACACAAAACATGTTATTGTTATTGAAACTATGAATTATATTGAATGAGTGAGCATGCTAAAAATAAGAGCATTATACATCACTCATATCAGGTTATTGAAACACTTTATTGTTTATTTCAATTGGCTAATCGAAAATTACTTTGTTGAATGGACCATCATCTTCATCCATAAATTCTTATAGATGGAATGTAGTATCTATGATTCCAACTTGCAAAATTGTCATCACCAAGTAGTCATAGATTGATTTCAAATACGGGTAGTATACAATTTGTCTAAAGTGAATAGGAAAACAACTTACCACTCTCTTTACATCACTTTTGTGCTTATTGCATATTGTTATGTCCATGCTATCATACACCACAATGGTTTCTCAAGTCATTTGTAGCTCAATTAAATACCAATGTTCTTTTGTTGGATCCATTGGTATGAAAATCTGCATTAAACAATTGTCTTAATACTTAAATTAAAACAAATGTTACGTGGAACAGTAGAGATCAAAGGAATACTTACTCTCTCACGTGAATTTGTTTTCCCTAAGAAGACTTTGTTGATATGTAAGATTTTATTGAAGGTAGTCAGTTCTGTTATTCCCATAAAGACATATGCTTACATCTAGTGTTATTGGATTGATTCATTAGGAAAAGTTCCATGAAATAGTAATAATGTAATGAAATAATAAGTCCTTATTGCAAAAGTGTAGGGAAAAAACCATGTCTTCCTTTTTGTCTCATTACTCCATACTGAATGGTTCTAATTTCAGATCATCATGTTGATAACCCTGTTACACAACCACCCTGTAGGTATTAGGAGTACATACATGATCGTGTTAAGATCAAACAGCGATCAAATTGCACTAATGTTTCATTGCATATGATAGAAACATATGTTACAGAATGACAACAAATTCAAACAATACATTTTATGATAATTGATCTTACTCTTTATCCATCTTGGTATTAAATATATACTTAATTACACACACATCATTCTTTAGCATTGAAATCTATCAACCTTCATCTTTCTTTGGTATGTGCTCCCTAATGTATTGATTTACATATAAACTAATGAGAAAAAATAGAATAAATACCACATTTGATAAAAAAGAGAGTAAAAGAGAAAGAAAAGAATCAAACCCCATATAAATGTTTACTAATTGATCCAATTGTGGTATCAGTTTTTCCTTCTTGTTTATTGTTGTCAATTTTAATTAAGGAAACACTTGATATCATGATGGTCTCCTCTCTTCCCTCATTTCTCTAGGTTATAAAGTGAAATGACTAAGACTAGGACTTTCTAGCGAGATGACCATGATTTCTTTGATTTCATTCTTCTTGGCATGTACAACACTATAGTCAGGTTTGTCTTAAAAAGCTAACAGAATGATAAGTAAGTAAATCAATTGTAATGCATTAACGTTAATGATTTAAGTGAAAACATAAAAGTATGAATAAATGGTTACCTGTAGTTGTTTGGGATAGTTCTCATCATAATTGGGTGACTTCTCTTGCAAAGGGATGATTAGTTGAGGATCATTCTCATCATAATTGGGTGACATCTTTGTAGAGGGTCAACATTTATGCATCCATCATCTTTTAAGTTAGGGTCCTAGAGAGGAGGGAAACCTTTACCAAAGTCTTAATTTTTATCTTCCTCATCAATTGGATCTTTGGATGCTTTCATAAAGGGAAAAATCATTTTCATCAAGTCTGTCGACTGATTCTTCATGGATATTAGAAATGGGGTATTATCCCCCCCCTACAATCTTCTAGACTTATTCCTTTAATTCTTGTTGTTGTTTCAATATAAGATCTAACTTCTCCTCCAACACTTGCAAAAATCTCATTAACATTACATATCAGTCAATTAAGAATATAAACTAGATTATCAGTTGTAATAGGAGAGGAAAAGTGCAACCTCAAGCTTTGATCTCCCAAATGTAGGCAATCTTTCTTCAGGAAGTGGTTTTGGTGGAGTCCACATTACTACCTATCAAATGGAGCGGTGGTATGAAAGACTCTAAAAGTATTTACAATTAAAGCATCGTTATAAAACTTAAATAGCTTACAGAATCCCTTAAGATCTTGTTAAACTTTTATACGACCTTCTTTACTTTTTCTTTTGTCTATGTCTTCAACTAGGTTGAGGCTCGCATCGAGCTATTGACTACTGCTTAATAAACACTTGCTAATAAAGTACATCTACAGATAAAAAAACGTGGAAAATTGTCATAAATCATATATGTTACATGGGTGACATAATATATTGAACAACTATATTAGTAATTAATCACACGCTACTAAATCAGAGTAAGGCTTATAGCATAAAAAATGTACCATGAGGAACATGATGCGACCTTACATATAACTCTGACTAGTCATCTTATAATTTAAAATACCATCTTGCACTCTCTATAGAATGAACTTTACCTAATTATATCATGGTAGCTTACTTACATCAACCACCGCTACCAAATACTCTCTCACCACCATCATACTGGATCGAGGAGTAAGTAACTTGCCAAGTACCCATATCACAGACAATTGCTTGAACTTACCATTATTTGCCTTAGCTTTTTGCAAACTTTCCTCAAAGATGATTAACTTAACATCTTCCTTCAACTCTAACCTACTCCTCACACTAGCCAAAAGCTCCTCTTCTTCACCTTTATTGTTTAGGCTAAGAATATTTTCCACATTAAGATGATTAATAAGAAGACTAGTCCCATTTATGTCCAAATCATAGCTCTTCGAGTCAAAGTTCTCAATCAGCTACAGATATAAATCTTTATCCATCTTACCATAGTTCAACTCCAAAAGGCCACTAAGCATTACCTTGCTCACTGCATCTTTTTTTGCATAAAAAAAAGATGAAAGGACATTAGCAACATTTTTGGGTTGACATCTCATTTGGTACAATAAAAAATAAATAATACAAAATAAGTATTAAAAAGCATAACAAAATCCTAAGTTAACAATTTTGAATACTTATCTAATCTTTCTAGCTTCATAGCACCCCTAGATTCCTCTTTCTGACTCTGATACTCTTTCAAGCTATTAATCTGCCTTCTTTCATATTCCTTCTTTTCTTTAGGAGCAAGAGCATGCCACTTGTCAACTCTCCTTGCAAGCATCTAAAGAAAAAGACAAACAAAATCATATAAGAGTTACCTAACCCTATCTTAAGCTAACCAAAATGTACAAAATAAAATCATCACTAACCTCCCCTTTAACCAGATGTTCATCCACCTTTAGCCTTTTACTCTCATCTTACCTTTATAAGGATGAACCAAGAAAAAAAAAATCCATGACATTCTAATACTAATAAAAGTATAAACAATACAATTGAAAAAAAAAATAGAGATCTCAAGTTGTATAAGTAAATATGTGTAAGATGTCATCGGTAGCTTCATCTTACTTCCTCTAAAAAATCATAAACTTATACGAATTTCATAAAATTACGTTTTTATAGAATTATGAAAATTAGATAGCTATGTACAACAATATAACTCTCGATAGAAAACACAAAACTATTAATAGAAACTATCTATCAGTTAACGTAACAGCAAAAATTGTTGACAGTATCAATGAACTCTTGATAGTGCATAAGGACATGGAAGATCCCTAGTTTTATTTGTTGATAGATATTTGTCATCTATTGACAATCACTAAGTTAAGGCTTTTGTATTCTCATAAACTGTTGATAGATCCTTATGGCTATTGACAGTAGCAAATCACTATCGATAGTTCGAAAGGGGAAGAAAACACTATTTTGATTTATATTGTATTTTCTTCCCCTCTTGAATTGTTGATAATGATATGCTATTGTAGATATTTTTGCCTAATAGCAGTAAGCCCATTACAAATTTTTAAAACCCTAATTTGCTTCACCTCATGCAATGATTTGCAGGACCTAATGCAATCCTAAACAGAAAAACCTAATAATATGATAAAAATATACACTAACCCAACATTTACTATTGATAGTTGAATTAAAATGAAAAAACCTTAAATCTTAACAAACAAAATTGAATTTTAATGAAAGTAGTAAGAAAAAATTATGAGAAAATATACCAGAATGAGTTCTTCAAAGAATATATTAGTCAAGAACATAAAAAGGCTCTTGTATACTATGATTGATACGTTTTTGCCATAATAGAGTCCCTTCTTTGAGAGAATGAGTGAAAATTTATTTGTCTTAGGTTTATGTTTTGTTGTTTTTATTTTATTTTGGTTTTGTTATTATTTAACTATATTTGTTATTTCATTTTTTAATTCTCAAAACCTATGAACATGTACTTTAAGTTGTAGGTTATTGTATTTTAATAAAAGCAATGGTTTAGATTTAGTTCTACTAAATAGATGACCTATATTATTTAGTGTTATGGTAATACTGGATTGTTGACATTATTGAAGAAAGCCCCTTTAATACATAAACTTTTATCTTTTACAATTTAATACTTGTAAATTTTAATTTGATTTTGATTTAATATCTTTGTTAACAATATATATATATATTAATAGTTATATATTTTTTTTCAAACTCGTTAGGCTTGAGTTGAGTTGGTGAATTTAATTTGTTTTAACCTACTTTGGTCATGAAATTGGTCTAACTCATCCCTTTTAATTCGCATCAATATCCACCTTGAAAAATCAGTTGACCTACTAATCAAACTCAATTTGTTTATGATACAATCGAGTTTTTTGAATCAAAATGATCTTTTCTTTGTTAAGAAAATAATGCACCAATTTACTAGAAAAGTAAGGTTAGATACAAGTATCAAAGAAAAACAAAGGTAAACTCTAAAAAACTTTAAATATAAAATCTCAAGAAGGTAGATAATTTCATTAAATATGAATCATATTTTAATAATTTTACTAACCTTAGTTTAACCCCAATTCAACCCTCTCAACTCTTAGTCCCTTCCTAATAACCTCTGACTTGACTTTAGTAACATTGTTTTTCTTCTCTTTTTTCTTTTATTTTTAGGCATTTTGATTGTGTTACATGTAGAGCATTTAGACTAGCTCACATGTATGACGCTTAGACTCTTTATAAATTTGTACGAGCATAGTCTTGGCCTTATTAAGACCGTTGGATTGTTGCCTCCTTTAGGAACAAATGGAGACTAGCCCTGGTCCCTTAGTTTGTTGCTAATTTCCAAGAACTAGTGGTTTAGCTGGTTCCAAATCAAGATTCTATGACCTATGAATCAACTAATTTAATTTATATTTTGATTTTCTTTTTTCTCCTTTCTCCTTTCATTTTAAATTGCATCGGTACTTCATGCTTTCACTTCATCTAAAACTATGTATTTGTTTGTGTGACTTTTGCAAAAGTACATGTATATGCATGAGTGTGCATGTGTATCTATGTAGGCATTTCTAAAAGAGGAGAGCATGAATTCATTATCATTTTTGTTTGCTTCCTTTTGACTAATGTAAATAAAAAACATTGCAATATGCACAACAATGCAATTATTTTATCTTCACCACTCCTTTATTGGACCTACTGGATCCATAGGTTTAAGTGGATTGCAAACCATTCATCGGGTTGGTTTTGGATCACCGATCAATGGGCAGTTTCAGTCTAAGGACATGTTCAATCCTACTTGTACATACCTCTGGTGTATTAAATCGGTGTTTTGTTCTTGCTACTACTAAATTATATATTCTATAATGGTGCCAAACCTTTTCTTTTTTAAGACAAAATATAGAAGTATATTAATAGGAAGTATCTTGACAAGAGTTCAAGGGACTAATACGAGGGGAGGCAATATACCCTCCCAAAAAAATAAATATGACCCCTTTTTACCTTGTGTTACCATCCAATTGACACATTTATTGGCTTTATGACAAATAGACTTAAAACTAATATAACTAAAGGACTTTGTTGGTGATAAATTTTTTGACACGATCGGGAAAATCCTCTAAGAACAATTTTTGAAATTTGTCATGCTGTAGATAATCTTTAAAGAATTTGACTCTATCTCTACTTTACTCTAACCTTAATTAATAGAAAACTACAAACTTGCCAACATAGCTAACACCTCAGATTTAACTCGCTAGGGGGTTTATAGAATAGAAATGTAGAAATATAAGTTTTTACTTCCCGTATAAAATTACTTTCAAATACTGCTAAATTTGATTATAGTAGTCACAGAAAATTAAAATAGATATAGAAGTAAGGAAATTCAACATACATTTTAGCCATAAATTATAATAAAAAGATATATTATATAATCAAGCGTAAGTTATAGAATCTTAATACATATAATCAAGCATAGAGATAATCAACCATAAGTTTAAGTAAAAGTTATAGATTCATAATACAAAATAACAACTAATACAAATCATTAGTTGCCCCATCATCGTCACAATTGTCATCATCTCTCCCATCAGCATCCCCATTACTGTTGGTAGATTTTGGTAATTAGAATTATCCTGTAA
Source organism: Lumnitzera racemosa (assembly GCA_024138005.1). Classification (NCBI taxonomy): domain Eukaryota; kingdom Viridiplantae; phylum Streptophyta; class Magnoliopsida; order Myrtales; family Combretaceae; genus Lumnitzera; species Lumnitzera racemosa. Next base: position 36,548,130 of record JAMXBC010000012.1, on the reverse strand, counting down.
AGAAAAGAAAAGAAAAGAAAAGAAAAGAAAAGCTCTTGGTACCAGGGTAAGTATGGTACAGCCTTTGATGCCTAAGTTAGTGAATAAGAGTAAGAGAAGTTGAGTGAGTGATGGAGAGTTATCAAATGCTCTTATAGTGTTTTTTCCCATATTTATAGGTGGATGTCATATTCGAAGTTGCAATTATTAGAATAACCATTGTGATACGTAGAAGACTCTTGATTCGACTTGTTCCTTAAAATGTAGGGAGATTAGGTTGTTGTGTAATATAATTATGCTAGTGATAATTGTTTACGCCATTTCCATTGAATTCAAATTAGGAATGGATTTGTATCACTTGGCCAGATGCCAAAATGTAAGTCATTCTACCATTGACAAATGAGTGAAACTTTGACTATCAACGTTTGACGAGCCGAGTGAACAAAAACTAACTATCAACATTTGCCTCCTAACTCCCGTATTTGAGGATTCAACAAAGGGAGTAACATTTAATATACTAGAGGCCAAGTAGGGAACAGTTCTTTAGATGCCAAGTAAGGTAAGAAGGAAGACAGATCGCATCTTAAATGAAAAAGTTGCAATTTCTATTTTCTCGCTTGTCAAGAAACCAAAAGGTAAAAGGTATGACATCTATTAACTTGGTCATCATTACATCGTAGATTAATAACTATTCGAGACTTGACAACCATTAGATTTCTATCTTGAAACGTGTGTCAACAATCCATACCATTATCTAACCAGCGCATTATTATCGTAAAAAACACATTTGTAGTTATAAGGATAAACTATTCGTATTTAAGGGAATGTTCAAAATCAAAATAGATTTCTTCAATCGCATCCATAAGCTTTCATTTTCCTTCAACGTCTCACCTTTACTCTCTCTCAAATTCTTTAAATTCTATGAAATTCCTCATAATTAATTAGGTATGGTTTGCAACGTAATTTGTCGACTTATCCTCTTGGATTTTGAAGCAACGGAGATTAAGGCCACTTCTCCCCCCTGAAGAAGGAGTGAGACTACATGTTCTTTGGCTAGTTTAGCCAATAGCGAGTGGAGTGGTGGGATAAACTTGCCCTAATCAATTCCCTTGCAGCAAATACCTACCCAAAAGATAAGGAGGGAAGATCTGTAGCTAGGTATCTGTACAATAATATAGTTTACTTCCGTGATTCACCAAACACAGTTGTTAGTACTATTGATAAGGTCCTTGTTTCAAAGTACAATAGGTACTAGCAAGACCTTTCGAGGACATGGAATCTTAGGAGGCTGAGAGAAGAGGAAAGAATATGTTTTCTAAGGAAGCACAAGTTCCATATTGACCTCAAGTATCTTGATTTTAGACTACACTTCGCTTTTTCGGCATTCATCAAGCAGTTCTTCAATTATTTTTTATTTGTGCCGAGTATGTTTTCACTAAATACTTATCGGCTTTTAGCAACTTTTGAAATAATCTTTGAAGAGGTTGAAGTTAAGGCTATGCTTCTACTATTTAAGTACTTCCTCACAATTGGGAGGTAGCCTGACAGTTGGTATTTTTCCGCTATGAGGCATAGGTAGAAGTTCATGGATGGGTTAGAGTCTAAGATCCATAAGTGGCATGACAAATTCGTGTCTATTGTTTAGGATGGGGAGTTGGATTTCTAGATTCAATGGACTAAGCCTATCTACACAAAAGACATAAAGCAGATGTTGAATGATGCCGCTGTGGCAAAGAAGATTTAAGAAAGGAGGAAGAACAAAATGTTCTTATGAGATGTCAAAAGAATAATAAGGCACTATGAAAACAAAGAGTAAATCTTTTTTGACAAGGAAGGTACACTAATGAGTGACTGTCATGCTGAGTAAAGCTACAAGAGGAAAGCCATTCTCATGATTTGGGAGAAGAATTGTTGCCTTTGAGCCTTGCTTGGCATGGGGAATGTAAGTTCATTCTTTTTCCTCGCACTAATATTAAATGTCATACTTCTTATTGCAGATGTGGGTGCTGGTAAGGTAAATCCTGCCAAGCTATTAGCCTAAGCTAATGCTAAGAAATCAAAGGTTGACAAGTGTACGGCTACCATTACCACTACTACTTGGCTAGCTGCTATAAAGAAAGTAGTAAAGGAAGGTATAGTGAAGTAGCTGGTAGCCCAAAGAAGACATCCCAACTGGCTGAAAAGTGGAAGGCGAATGAGAAGTTTGGGGTAGTCAAAGCCATACATACTGAAGCACTTCTAGTTTAGAATATTCAATTTGCTATAGAGTCGAAAGAGGATAGTTGAGATACCTAATCCCAACATGAGGCCGAAGTTACTACTATTGCCAAAGGGTTGTCGCTAATGGTAGAGGCGGTGTCGAGTACTAACAAGAGACTTGGGAAGGAACTTATCGACCAACCACCTGCTAAGAAGGCTAAAGATTTAGATAAAAGGATGAAGGAAGCCATATGTAGTAAAGCTCTTGGCATCAGTAGTGCTGAATTCATCCCTAACATAGAGGTCTATGAGTACTTCGTCATGAGTTGGAGTCACATCGTTTTGCATACTTACTTGGCCTTAGGGGATAAGATGAACTCTTTAGCCTTGATGGAAGGTACTATTCTTCCTAAAGATAAAGAGATAGCAAAGAAAGACGTTAACAAAGCTGATGGTTGCAATAAGGCTCACATCACGGCCAAGTTATATAACATAAGTATCTATAACATCCTTTTAACTTTTTAAGTTTGTTTAGTTGCTAACATTCTTGTTAGTTTTCGGATAAGCAGCCATGTTCTAGCAACTTTGGACGAGGCTGATAAAGAGATAAAGAAGGTAATAACAATAATAGCCTTCATGTATTCCACCAATTCATCTAAACTACTCATTGTTTTACATTGCTTGTTGCAGAAAATTGAAGATATGTACAACTCCTCCAAAGCCCAAATTGCTACTACCGAGATTGCAAGAATAAGGGCTAAGATAAAGGCCAGAAAGTACTAGAAAGAACAAATTGCAGAGAAATTGATACACTTATTGGTTACAAATGAAGTCTAGAGCCTTAAGGACAAAATTGAAGAGTAGTACAAGGAATCTAAAGGCTGAAAGGAGGAGCTATAGAAGAAAAAAGAAGAGTGCTAGGGTCTAGGCTGAACGCTTTGCACAATGACCGATGAGGAAGATAAGCTTAGGGTGCAAATCAAAGAGCTAGAGAACAGCAACACAAGATTGCAAAGTCGTGTTGTCGAGTTAGAGGAGACTATGAATAAAAGACCCTTTGTCGAAGAGGTACTAGACATTGTTACTCCCAGTCAGCAATATGAGGGGCTCTTATGGAAGAAGTTGTTGGAGGGGGTCTAGGTAGTAAGAGAGAAAATCCTCAAGCATTACCTTGATTACGATCTCTCGTACCTTGATTTCATCGATATCAATGACAAAGTCAACAATTGCGACAATGACAATGACAATGAATCAGGTACTAAGATTGTCACTAGGGGTGATAAGGAAGCTTATGTTGAAGATCTTAAGGAAGATGAAGAACATCTATCAAAGGAAATCCCCTATGAGCAGAAGGAAAAATCTACCTGTTCTAAGATAGTAAGCTCCGAAAAAGAAGTATGCTCTAAGAGAGCCCCAGCTTCTGATCCAAAGATTGCATCTACTTACTTTAAAAATAAGTCGTAGGATAGTCTTGTACTTATGTTCTTTGTACATAATACTCTAAGCCGATTGGCTGAGCATTTGTAATAATATTTTGATGAATGAAAAGCACGTTGCTCTTATAAGTTAATATTTTTAATACATTTTATTTTATGCACCATGGTTTCCCGGCATGTATGGTTTCTTTTATTAATATGCATGTTTTATTTCACACGCTAAGTACTTCTCGGCATGTTTTATTTCACACACCTAACTCTTTCAGCATGTTTTATTTTACACACCTTTCTTGCATCTTTTTTAGACATTGTCTATTAGCCATTTGAGATGTGGACTAGCCGTTTTAGTCGGTTGTAGGATTGATTTCAAAAGTTTATTAATTACAATAGGCTAGAACTTATACTAGTCTGTTCTTCGTACAATTTGAACTTATTAACTTGTTAGTCATAAATAAATTAAGAAACAAAATAAAACTTTAAATATAATTGTCTTAAACAAGTAGGCTATCACCTTATAAAACAAATGGAAGTGAACATCATCTAGGCAATGAATTGAAATAGAGGTTCAAGTTCTCAACATTCCATGCTCGAGGGATGATTAATCCATCCAACCTCTCTAATCAACAGGCCTCCTCGCCAACAGCTTCCCGGGCCCTAACAGGATCCTCCCAATTTGCACTGAGCTTTCTTTGACTTTCCTGTATGTTAGTTGCTTCTAACTTTCAACAAACCAAGTCTCTAAGCTGGAAAACTTTATGCTTTACTTTTTGATTATAATACCTAGTTGCTTTATGCTGGTATGCTATAACTCTTGCTCTTGTAATATCTCTAATTTTTTCAATTGTGTCTAAATTTGGTGTCAATTTAACTTGGTTAACCATCACATCGAAATTCTGCGCTCTTAGATTAGGCAAATCTAACTCAATCAGTAAAACTTTTTCCATGTAAAATGCTAACACGAAAGGAGTCTCCCTTATTGTGATTCTGTAGGTGGTTCGGTATCCCCATAAGTCATCCGGCAGCTCATCAGCCAATCTCCCCTTAAATTGATCTACTTTCCTACTTAAGTCATATAAGATGATCTTATTAATGGCTTTAACTTATCCATTCATCTAAGGGTATGCTACAGACGTATTGTTCAGATGAATGCCATATTTCTTGTAAAATGTTCGAAACTTGTTGTTGTCAAATTGTGGGCCATTATCCGTGATTATCATAAAGGGAACCTCAAACCTTAATATTATGGAGGTGAAAACAAGTGCCTATACTTTATGTTCGATGATCCTCATTACTGCCTTAGCCTATACCCATTTCATAAAATAATCTTTAGCAATAATGACATATTATTGCTGGGCGGTAGACCTCGGGAAAGGTTCGAGAATATCTAGCCACCATTGGGCAAAGGGTTAAGGATTTGATAGGCAGCATAACTTAGTCGAGGGCGTATGATTCGGTGCCTCATTTTTTTGGCATTGTAGATAATGTTGAACAGTTGTCCTTGCATCTTCTTTCATTGTTGGCCAATAGTAGCCAAGCCGTAAAGTACAGACGTACAATGTCTATGCTTTCATATGACTACTGCATATACTACTGTATAATTCAGATGACACCCGTTGGGCATCTCTTGGAGGAAGGCATCAAAGATAGGGTTGTGATATGTAACATTTGTACAATTGACCATCTGTTAGCGTATAGTTTACAACTTGATAAGCCAATCTTTGTACTTCTTTCTTATTATTAAGGAGGGTGTCATCTCTCAAATAATCTACAAGGGGATCCATTCACGACTCTTCTTTCCGGTAAGGAGCCAATTCGCAAATCTATGATATAGTGGATAAACTTTTGTGTAGAAGAAATTCGACAAAAAGTTTGTCACTCAGGTTAGGAAATGATACACTAGCAAACTTTGGCAACTTCTTGGCAGCAATATTCTTGCTTCTCGGAACTTTACGAATTGAAATTCTTCTATGATCATTTGTACCATCAATAGGTACTTGCTCGTTTCTTCTTTCCTTGCTGCATAACTTCCTATGACTTAATTTACCATCAGTTCTGAATCAAAGAACACTTTAAGTTTCTCGACACCAATCTCTTTTGCCATTTTAAGTTTGGCAATCAATGCTTCATATTTAGCTTTGTTGTTGTTGGCTAAGAATCCGAATTTCAAAGCATAATTTACTTTGATGTTGTAGGAGCCTTGAAGAACAAGGCTTGCACCGCTTTCTTCTCTTATGGAAGTGCCATCTACATTAAGGTACCATACAGGTTTCTCGGCAACTTCCATACTATTTTCCTCACTAGTGAACTTGGCCAAAAAATCTATTAACACTTGAGCTTTCAATGCCATTTTGGGTTTGTATTGTACACCATAGGCACTTAGTTCTAGGGCATATTTCATCATCCCCCTGGAGGAGTTCATCTGTTGCATTGCCTACTGCAAAGGCTGATCAGTGAGGATTACCATCACTGTCATCTTCATTGTCATCTTAATCATCAATGTCAGCATCATTATTACTATTACTAATGATTTCCATATCTTCTAATTCCAAATCTTTTGAAGAATCCATCCGTACTTCATCTTTAGCAGCATCAATATCGTGAATCTCTAAATCATTTAGGGTCTTACTTCTAAGACTCTCCAAATTTACATAGGGACCAATTTCTTCTACATCAAGATCTTCATCTTTTTCTTTACCCCTTGCACTTGAAAGGATATTTAACACACTTCCATTTGATGGGTTAAATACATTTTCCTCCTCGACTATCCATTCATCATCATATGACAGATCTTCAACAATGAAACCGGAAGTGTCATCAACTTTTCTATTTTTCCTCTCTCTTAATTTTAGGTTATGCATAAGAAATACTAAATCATTCATCTTTTGTTGGTGCAACCTATTCCTCTTTTCTGTGTGAACCTACAAATTAAAAAAAAAGTTATATATAATATAAGATTGATAATATCAATAACATATTGACATGAAAACATATAAAAAAATTATTTGCACATACCATATCAAATGCACTCCAATTATGATCACAACTTGAAGAACTATAAGTCAAACTTAGAACATGAACAACAAACTTTTGTAGTTCTAGGCACTCATCTCCGTATGAATCCTACCATTTCGTTGGAGCTTTCTTGTCTCTTACTAACCTTGTATCTTTAATTCCAAATAGTCCTTTAGCATCCTTAAATTTTTCAAGCTCTATATTAATCTTACACCTTTTAGCTGGATCAAAGACCATACGCTCTATGCAATGATATAGTTCAATTTTAACATTAACATCAACTTTAAAATTATGACTATAATGGTAATGAGGGTTCAAATAATAAGTTTTAGTATGCAATGGTCTATGAAGTTGTAGCTCCCATCTCTTATCGATAATGTTGAATATAGGTCCATAACTACATTGAATGAATATGATTTCTTTTAATAATTAAACTTTAAAATGCACAGTAAGATAAAGTAATAGGTAAAAATTTGAAATATTACCTTTTCTTTGCATTATTGAAATTTGCTTTAATCTTCTCCTAGCATGATCCATTTTAAGATAAATGAAACTCATGGCCGGTTGTTCATCTAAATCCGCCAATCTAAAATACTATATTGATTCTTCTTATAAGAAAACTTTTGAAGTATTTTTTGAATATTTTCAGACTTATCTCTTTTTTTTTTTCAATCAAATTAGACCTTTTGAATAAGTTTCTGAATCTAACTCAATTTATAACTTTAGACATTTTAAGAACCTTTCTAAATACTTGCATACTTGATGATTCATTAGCACTCTTCTGTTTTTGTTATCATCAAAATTTATGAGAGATATCTAACATTGTCCTCCTTTTTTATGATAGTAAAAACACTTTATAGATCTAAAAACTTAAAGTAAACTAAATTGATATCCAATAAATAGTAAAAAAAGAAAAACAACCATTGAAAATTCACATAGCTCACACAAGCAACAAGTTTTGCATAACTTAAAACATTTTTTGTTTTTCTCTCTTCCTTTTTTGTTTTCATTAGAGATTATTGATTAACTCCCCCTTAAGATTCATAAACAAAGTGTGCAGACCAAAAAGACATCATTGATTTAATAGAATGTACATAACTAAGTCCATAGAAGGACTTGTCATAAAAAAAAAACAAAAGAAATTGATACCATAACAGAGTTTGATCAAAACAAAAGATCTTAACATAGAACAAAATATTGGAATGAGGGAAGTTATTTTTGAGATCATTTTGTTTTCTTCCTAGCATATGATGGAATTGTCTTGTTAAGAGAAGCAATAGCTTCAAATGGTTTGTTCACAGTAGAGGTTGGTTCTTTGTTCTTCACAAAAGTAGGTATGGTCTGAGTTTGAACAAGTGTAGTAGTTTCTTTGTTGGAGCCAATAGAAGGAGTTTCTGTGTTTCCTTTTAGAGGTGTTGGAAATTTAAGATCTGAAGATTATGGGGAGATGACAAGAGTTTTTTCTGAAGTTGGAACAAGTATTAGATTAGTTTAAATTGTTGGTTGAGTAGAAAACAGAAGGGAGTGAGGTTTTGTTGGTGTGAAGTGATGATCTGAGACAGGAATAGTTGGTTCAGATGGAAGAACAATTGGTTAAGTTTATTGAGGAGTTCAGGTGGAAGATTAGCAGGTTGAGCTTTGTCATTGGGATTGGATTTTGTAACAGTTTCTTTTACCCAAGCTTTAAACAAGTCTTTCATTCTTGTAAGTTGATCCTTGACTTGTTTTCTAAGAGCTTCCTTAATTCCTTCAGAAATTTGTTCAACAAAAATTGAACTTTCGCCTTATTTAGAGGGAATAGGTTGTAACTCAATACTTTTTGAATCACTATCTAAAGGTGATCTAGTTGCTTCCTTGAATTCTATCATACCAAATCTTTTTACCAATTTTCCTTTCTTGTTTTCTTTCTTTTCAGCAAGTTCCTTTCTTTGTTTCCTTTTCTTTTCATTGTCCTTCTCTTCAATAATGATCACCCTTCTTTTAATGTTTGAAGGGTAAACAAAAATTCCTTTGTTATGTGAAGGCCAAAATTTATCATTCACATAAATCCCCATCAGCTTAAAGATGTTCTGTCTTAACTTAATAGGATAGAAAGGACATGTTGCTTCACCTAATATTTTCAATTTTTTGAAAATGAAGAGGGTCATCAAGTTTTGCCATATGTGTCTCATCATTAGCTTTACTACATCCACCTTTCTTTTCCTTAACATTGCCAAAATAATCGATGCATCTTCTCTTGTTACAAAGGTTGCACTAGCCCTTCTAAATAACACAAATGTGTTGACAAACTTGTGCAAGATTCTAATTAACAACTCAAATTACGTGTTGAAAATATCTTTACCTACATCCAACTCTATTCCATCATTCAACTCTGTAAACACATGCTGCGTAGTCATTTGTACTAGGTTTTCATCTTTTTGGATTTCATTAATGTTGAAACATTTCAAGATATCCTTCTTTAATATTTCAATTTTTTGACCCAATACTACTGACTTCCATACTTCTTGATCCTTGTTATCAAGTTTTATGTAAAACTCATCTACAAGTTCTACATATATAACTCCTCTCATATTAACCAAGCTATTTAAACCTAACCTATTCATATACTCCTTCTAGTAAAAACCATTATTTTTAAAGAATTCTAAATCTAAGTAAAAATAATCTTTAATAGATAGATTTTTACCTTTTACTATGTATCTTTTTTTGGGTTTGTCTCTTGACTTAGAGGAGGGTTTCGTGATCACGGCTTTTGGAGATTTTTGTACAGCTTTAGAAGTTTTTAAGGTTTTCTTCACTAGGGTTGCAATCTCAATCTTTCGTAGAGACTTCTTGGATTTTGGTATAGGGGTTGTTTAGGAGGATCCTTTTTAGATGGCTTGTCTAAAGATCCAGCGTCTTTAGATTTAATAACTTCTTCGAATGAACTAGACTTTTGCATATCCTAAGCTTCCTTTTGATTAACTTCTAGGTTCAGAATGTCCCTCAAAACCATTCTTTTGGTTCACTTCCTGAGCATTTTCCTTTGTTGGCTCATCACGTAGTTCTAGGGTTTGGGCTCGTTTAGGTGGTTCTTGATGCATTTCAAAGGGTAGATTGAGTTGAGAATTTGTAGGAATGGTGGTGTTGGTTTCTTGTTCATCAAGAATAATAGGATTATCAGGATTTTTTTGAACTTTGGATTTGGTTCCTTATGTAGCAATACGAGTTGATTTTCTAGGAGCCATGATTTTGGTTGAGATAAAAGTTATAAGAAAGAAATATGAAGAGTCTGAAGAAGTAGGAAGAAGAAAAAGAATAAAGGCTTTTATATGTTGGAGGAAAGAAAATAACTATAAGATCTATTAGTCCTTATCTATATGCATGCGGGTCGATTTATTGGACCTAATACCAAGGAATTTAAGGACCTACTATGGATATGCTAAGACCCACTAAAAACTTTTTTGTATGCAACACACAAAGAGGAAAAAAAGAAAATCCTCACAAATGGACATAAAAGTCAAGACATATCTGCACATGTTCAATATTTTCAGATTAAGTGAAATTAATTAAATATTCTCTATGCTAAGAAAAAAGGGTTATACACACCAATTTCATTATGAATAAATTCAAACCTTAATTTATCCAAGGGCTTTGCAAATATATCAACAAATTGATATTTAGTTGGAACAGTATCAATACTCACATCATTATTTGCAACATGATCATGAATGAAACAGTGCCTTATTTCTATGTGTTTTGACCTTGAGTGATGAACTGGATTTTTTTATCAAATTAATAGCACTAGTATTATCACATTTTATGGGTATATTTTTATAACTTATGCCATAGTCATTCAATTGTTGCTTTAATCAAAGTATTTGAGTACAATAATTTCCTATAGATAAATATTTAGCTTCTGCAGTTGAAAGAGCAATAGAGTTTTTAATTAAGAATTGACTTAGCCTTTCATACCAAGCACAAAAAGCTTGTTTGAGTCCATACAAAGCCTTTTTTAACTTATACACATCATTTGATTTAAGGGGATCTTTAAATCTAGGAGGTTGATCAACATATATTTCTTCTTTGATAAAGCCATTTAGCAAAGCACTTTTATATCCATTTGATACAACTTAAATTTTTTCAAATAAGTAAAAGCAAAGAGTAATCTTATAACTTCTAACCTAGCAATAGGAGCATAAGTTTCATCATAATCTATTCTTTCTTCTTGAGAGTAACCTTTAGCTACTAAATGTGCTTTATTTCGTACTATTTTTCCATATTCATCTAGCTTATTCTTAAAACCCATTTAGTTCCTATGATTGACTTATCTTTAGGTCTTAAAACTATGCTCCAAATTTGATGTCTTTGAAATTGTTTAAGTTCTTCTTACATAGCTAAGATCCAATTATTATTATTTAAAGCTTCATCAATTGAGTAAAGTTCAACTTTAGATATTAGAGCAAAATGATTTTTAAAGTTTTGTAAGCTTGATCGTATTCTTATTCTAGATCTGACATTACCAATTATAAGTTTAGAAGGATGATCAGTTTTAAATTTAAGAGATGATGGAGGAGTATGAAAATGTTCAGAATCTTCTAACTTACTTTTTGGGCATTTTTCAACAAACTTGGTATTAGTTTTTAAAGATCCTTCTAATCTTAGTTCTGTTTTAAATATATTAGGTATTCTTGAAGATTCTGTTCTTTTGTTTAAAGGAGGTTTTGACTTACCTTTTTATGAATCAAGTCATATTGTGCTCTTTTTATTTGAGACAATTGGAGATTCATCCCTCGATTCTTTATTGTCTTTTTTTTTTCAACAAACTTGACATTTATTGATTCTTCTACCACTTTTGTTTCTTTATTATATACTTGATATGCCTTTAAGTTTAGAGAGTAGCCTAAAAAAATGGCTTCATTAGCTTTCTCTTTGAATTTTCTCGATACTTTTCCTGTTTTCTTTACAAAACACTAGTAACCAAATGTGTAAAAATATAAAATAATAGGTTTTCTACCTTTATAAATCTCACAAGTAGTTTTATTTGTTAAAGGTCTAACATATACACGATTTATGATGTAACAAGTTGTTGATGCTGCTTTGGCCTAAAAATGATTTGATACATTACTTTCACTAAGTAGAGTTCTCTTCATTCCTTGGATAGTCCTATTTTGGTGTTCAACTACTCCATTTTGTTGTGGAGTATAAGGTATGGAAAAATTATGAGTGATGCCATTTTCTTCACAAAATGAGATAAAACTTGAGTTTTCAAATTTCTTTCCATGATCAATTTGTAAACTGATGATGAAGAGGCATTTTTCATTCTTAACTCTTTTGAAAAAGATTTCAAAGCTTTTAAAAGCATTACTTTTATGATGTAAGAAAAAGATCTAAGTAAATCTAGAGAAGTCATCTATTATAATAAGTCTATACTTATTTTTTCCAAGACTCAAAGTGCGAGTTCGACCAAATAGATCTAAGTGTAATAACTCTAAAGGTCTTTGGGTGGAAATTGCTTTCTTACTTTTATTTGATGATGAACTCATCTTATTCTTAAGACAAGCAGCACAATAGATATTCTCAAGAGCATGCAGTTTTGGTAAGCCTTAGATTAAGTCCTTTTAAGATAAATTCTCAAGTTGTTGAAAGTTTACCTGTCCTATTCTTTTATGCTAAAATATAGTGTTATCATTTACTGAAATGAAGCAACGTTTAAATGACACTTCTGATGGTTTAATTAAATAAACATTCTTCTTTTTGAATCCTTCAAACAACTTAAGTACATCCTTATTAAAACCACTACATTTGTAATGTTAAAAAATTATTCTATATCCTTTATCTCACAATTGACTTATGCTTAATAAGTTATGTTTCAATCCTTTAACTAACAATACGTTTTCAATTGAATGAGGTGTCAAACCAATTGAACCTATCACAATTATTTTTCCTTTACAATTATCACTAAATTTTACATAACCATCTTCCTTCTATTCTAAATTTGTAAACAATGAAGCATGACATGTCATGTATCTTGAGCATTCGCTGTCAAGATATCATGTTCCTTTTATCTTAGCTTCGTATTCCTGTATACATCACAGCACAATCAAGTTTGTTTATGAACTTAGCAGAGCTTAGGCTCATGAAAATTTAAGCTTTTCTTTTGAATTGGACTTTGATTATTGCTGAACTTGTATTTTTTGTAAAAACAATATTTCTCCATATGACCTAGTTTATCACATAGAAAACAAGTATAAGGTTTCTATTCAGGATATCTGTTTCTTACCATTTTCCTTTTACTAGAATCCTTTCTGAAATACCCTCTGTTCATACTTTTGTTGTACCCTATGAACGGATGCTTATTATTGTTTTGAGAGTACTTCCTGACAGATTCAAATGCTTTGTTGTTTTCACTTCCTTTGATTGTTTCTTGATTTTTATCTTTCGATTTAACAAATGTTATTTCTTTCTTTGTTTTAGATATTTCTCTAAATTTGAAACCAAGTCTAGATTTTGAATTATTTATCCTTTAACTAGAAATCAACATTTGTAACTTCTTATCACTTTTATCAAACTCTCGAAACGTGTTTTTGATTGATTCAAATAAATCCTCCACGCGAATTTTCAAATTTTTAATTTATTCTTTTAGAATGAAATTTTCATCGACTAATGCTTGATGAGCAATATGTAGTCCTTTGAAATCATTTTTCAAAAAATCATTTTCATTTACTAGTAATTGATTAGTTTGACTAAGAGCATGTTTTTCATTTTTTAATGTCTTTACTTCTGATTTAAGCTTAGATATCTTGTTACTTGACTTGGAAAGAGCTTTAAGCAAATTATTGATTTCAGCACATATATCATCAGGTACTTCTAAGTCAGAATTAGAATTAGTTTTAGAATTTACCTTAGAGAGTGCCATAAGACATAGATTTGCATCCTCGCATTCTTCTAAACTTTTTGACTTAGTTTCTAAATCTTCTAAGTCACTTGATATTGTATAGGAGATTGGGCTAATCAATTTTTGAGCTTCGAGCTATGATAGCGACTTGCTTATGCATTCCCTATGTGTCGAAGACTTGCTTGTGAGCTCTTCTCGAATAGATGTGCTTAGTTTGCCATGGCATGCTCAGCTTGGCCTTAGCAACATCAAGTTGGCTATGGTATATTAGATCGGCCCTAGACAAGACAGATCATCCAGAAGCTTAAGCTCCCCCCCCCCCCCCCCCCCCCCTAAGTCAAAGCTCTAGGGTCTCTAATAACTCCTTAGAATCTAGAATGAGCCCTTTACCTAAAAATCTCATTTGGCTATTTATTTTTGCTCATGTATATGGACATCCTATTTCTTGTATTATTTTTAAATTACCCACATATTTATTTTTATATCTACGGAAATGCCACTAAGGCACCTCTTTAGTCATTTTATTTATAACTTTACCTCTTATATAAATAGAACACTTGTGTAGGGTTTTAGAGAGATTTACAACATTAATGCAAAACCCTTGAGCCTTTTCTCTTGGAAAGCTCTTCTCTACCCGCTCTTATAAATATCTTTAGTAAGGATTGTGGCTAGCAACCCTATCACTTAGACCGATGTATCACATCCGGCGAGTCTTAACTCCGTATAAGGTTTTATGGTGTGTCATATTCGTAGAGTTAGTGCGTGGGGTTGTTAGACCATCAAATTTCATATATTTTTTGGACCATCTTGAGGCATAGACCCATCCCCTAGTCACGCGTGATATTAGGTTTGTATGTTCATCTACGAATTCGTATCATCGCTCCATATAGCCATAAGAGATTTGTGCTTCTTCTTAAATTTCTCCATTTTCTTGATTAACATCGAACATTTATACTTGATATGCCTTGGCTTTTTGCATTCATAGCAAATAACTTCCTTTTTGAACTTTTGCTCTTCCTTTTCCTTGATTGCCTTTCTTGCATCATTGGCTTAGTTCTTATTAGTAGAAAATCTTCTAGTGAATGTTTTCTTACCTTTTTTCTTTAGCCATTTGTTGAGCTTTCTAATTAGAAGCGCTACATTCTCGTCTTCTTCTTCAGATGAGCCTTCTCCTTCAAAGTCAACATCTGTTTCTTTGGCTTTGAAGGATATGACCCTTTTCTTTGTATTCTTTAAAGTACTTTCTGATTTGAGAAAATCGGTTTCATATGCCATGAGCTTGCTACGTAGTTGACTCAAGGTCAATGTCTTCAAATCACAAGCTTCTTCTATGGTAGTTTTATTTGAATTCCAAATTTTAGGAAGGATCCTTAGCATGTTGCGTACCATAGTTGCACCACTAATTATTTTGCCAAGAGAAGATAATTCATGAGTAGTGAATTTACTAAAAGAATCCTTGATTTCTTCATTAGGAAGAATTCGAAAAGATTCATATTATTGAACTAATGAGTTGATTCTAGTATCCTTGATTATTTCCATCCCATCATAAGTTTGCACCAAGGTGTCCCAAATATCTTTAACTATTGCATATGAGGCAATTAGATAAGACACTGAATGTGCAATAGTACTTAAAAGTAAATTCTTAGCCTTTGAATTGAGTTTGACTTTGGCGATATCATCATTTATTGTGATAATGGATGGAACTTTGAGATCTCTTACAGAAATAATTTGCTAAGCCTGATAGTCTGATGCTTTCACATAAGTCCTCATCCCGAATTTCCAGTGAGGAAAGTTAGTTCCTTCAAAAAATGGTACCTTACCACACTGAACTATTAAACTATCACTTGGTTCACCTATGATCTTAAACTCTAGATGATATTAAAGTGAGGCTCTAATACCAATTGTTGGTCCTGAATAAGATATTGAAAGGGAGGGAGGGAAGGGTGAATTGATATCTTTAAATTTTTGATAACTTTTCTTTCAATATGAGAAAAATACCCCCCTTAATAACTTAAATGGGTGAACAATGGTGCTTTAATAATTTAACGCAAATAACAAAATTAAATAGCGCAAATTAAAAAAAAAATAAGGAAGGAGAATATTGGTCTTAGGATTTATAGAGCTTTGGCCTTCTACCTACTGCTTTCTTCTAACTCTATTATTGAAGACTCGGTCTACTTCACTAGTACTATCCACTAGATCCCCTAAGTTAAAATCATGAGAAGTTTACAAACACTTTACTCTACCTATCTAACCTCTCTACAATCTAGGATAATTATAGATCTATAGAGTATAATCTAACTTCTCTCAACACTTAAATAACAAACAAATTTTACAAGAGAAACAAGTGAGAATAACAATATGAATCTCAAAAGGATTTCAAATAAAAACATAAGCAATGATTGATGAGAAATCCACTTTAATTCAACTTTTTGGAAAAGTATTTGGAATATGTTCTATACTCTTTCAGATAGTAGAAATAGTGTTCGATCTAAGGATAATGTATATGTAATCTTTTACTTCTCAAATTCGTGTGAATAATTTTCAATCACTTTTTCTTTTATACTTGTGTCTTCCAATAGCTAAAAAAAATGATGAGAATCATTTTCAAGTCATGTTTATCCTTTTTAACGTCTACATAATCCATAGATATTTTTGAAAAGATCTCAATGATTTGAATTTTAAATCTGATCCTTTGAGCTTGGTAGGATATGCTTAATCAACAACTTTAAGATAAACTTTAGATTTGAATATTTACGGTGAGATATGTTTGATTAGCAATTTCGAGATAAGCTTCAGAAAAATGAAATCCCATAAAATATGAAACCAATCTTATCTTTATCCATTCTTATATATGTCTTGATTCATCTAAAGATATTTTCGCTTAAATGATCCCCATAGATTCTTAATTCCATCTTAAGTGAAATATTGTTAAGTGTATTTCCCTAATACACCTAATCTAGAAGAGCTAGACCTTGTTTTCTTCGAATCTGATTTGAATTAATTTTCAAAGTTATTCTTTTAGACTAATTATTTTAATAACCTTCTAAAGAGTATCTGACTTCTCTTCTTCAAAATCTTTGAACAAGTTTTTGAAATATTGTATCGATTTTTCTTATAAGAAAACTTCTGAAACATTTTCTAAATATTTTCAAACTTGTCTCTTCTTTTCAATCAAATTAGACCTTTTGAATAAGCTTCTAAATCTAACTCAATTTACAAGACTTTCTGAGAACCTTTTTGAATACTTGCATACTTGATGATTTATTAGGATTCTTCTCTTTTTGTTATCATCAAAATTTATGAAAGATATCTAACACATGCATCTAATAATCATAAACACATGAAAAACATATCATCTCTTAAGAAAAAAAAAATTGAAAGATGAAAAAATTCACATGCATATTAGACATGTCCTACAAATGTAAAAGTGATAGATATTTAATGACACAAATTGCAATTTTTTAAAAATCTAATTAGCATCCTTTGTTCCACCCAGTCTTAAGGTGCATTTTTGAACTATAATTGCAATTGATTTATCCATTAATAACCAATGTTTTTTTTTTATGGTATAATTAATAGTTTCTTGTATAAATATATATTGATATCCATTATTCAAGTGCATTTTTCCATTTTCCATATATTTGAGACTTTTGCACCTAATCTTTCTTTTGACTTTAAGCAAGTGACTCGAAATATTCTTATATTTGATGCAACCCAAGACTAACTTACTTTCTAATCACGTTTTATTGGTGTGATCAATGATCCATTATACTCATTATTTGTTACACTAATGCACATCCTTTTTATATCATCATCTTCTTTGTTAAGCAACATCTATCTATGATGCATTGTTACACAATCCTTTCGTAATTGTTTTAAGCTTGCAAAAGGTAAGAAAAATAAGCTACAGGGGTAGTCAAAGTTGTTTATGGCTTGGTTACTTCAATACTTAAGTTAGAATACAAGGAAGATGTGAGTAATAAGAATGAGATAACATAGGTTGAGTAGAAAGGTTTCACATCCTTTACTAAGTAAGTTTGATGCTGTACTTATGGGAGGATGGCTAAATTGGATAAGAAAAGTAGTAGAAGCTCCAAAACCTCCTCTTTGACTTTAGATTCTATAGAGAGTATCGTGGGGAGTTATAAGTTGTTGAATTGCCTTATCTGCTGAGCTTTATTGCTATCTTCATTTAAACCATAAGTTGGGCTACACTTACTTGAATCTTAGATGAACCAGGCTTGGACTGGCCAATCTATGTCTAAAGGCCTAAGTTTTGGTTAGGTTATTATGCTAATCTAGTAGGTTTGTACTTAGAAGCTTATGTCTAAAATAGCCTATGAACATAATGTTATCTCTTACCACTCATGTAAAGCACACTAACATAATTATTTAGCTCACATAACTAATAATGTTTTCTATTTTTAATAAAAAAATTGAAATTTTACTCTTGTAATTTAAGTTGACCACTTTACATTTATCGGCATACTAGAAAAGAAAATTAGTAATGCAATTTAGAATAAATTTATCAAACAATAAGAATTTATTTCCAAAAAATAAGAACTTATAAGAGTTGTATGTTTTTTTTTCCTTGGGTAAGATTATTTCCTATAATAGCTTTAGCGAAGATCTTAAGTAAATTGGATAAGAATTCTCGAGCAGTTGAATTTCATCAAATCCCACTCTTTTATTTAATGATTAAATAACATTTGTAAGCCAATTAGCTATTCTATTTGCATCCCTCTCAATTCTATGAGAAGGTTATGTAATGCCCCAAAAGGAGGTTTAGTAGAATTACTTAAAATTTTCATATCACACGTGTATCCATTGTGTGAAAACCACCTTATAAGTCAAAGATTGTAAGACTCTAGCTATTCAATTTGCTACTCACATTTAATTATGACATACATAACTATTCTACTATCATAACTCAAAGAGGCAGCTAAGTTGTGGTAGTACTACCATGTAATACGACAAGATATAAGATTAAGCACCCTTCTTGATCAGGAGCCTATGATACATTACACAAGGCATCTTATAATCCTGAATTCCTCTTGGAAATTAGTATCAAGCAATAGCGAAGCATTGAATACAAATTATATCATAATAGCTAAATCTAACATAATATAAATAAAGATAGGGGTATAAGGTTTTCCCCTAACATAAGTCATACAGACCCAAAATAAAATAGTACCAGTAGTGTAGGCTACTCATCATACTAGAAGATATGAAGAAAGTCAGAGAGTCCATATAACATTTAAGTGACCACTTAAGCTCACTTCTTCTTCTATTTAACCATTCCCAAGTTGGTAGGACTAATCTTAGGCATCCCACAGCTTAGTACCGACCAAATACCCTTCTGCAACAACAAACTATAAGGGGGTAACCTACAATTGCTTAGTAGGTAACTTTTTTATCCTACTGATAAACAAGAGACAAGCAAGTGAATTAACATGCATATGCAATGCAGACAAATATGTGAAATACAACATCATACATAGCCTACTGGTGATTATGCAAAGCATGGTATTGCGTCTACTGTTGCCCAGGTTAAGGATTGTTTAGGTACGTCAAAAACTAGGTCTCCATACCTATCATCTAAACATGTTCATCTCTTATTCAATAGACCCAAAGCAGCGAATAAGGCTCAACCTCAAGTAAAGGGTGACACTCCCTAGAACCAAATAGATCCTAAAGGTCAAGGCAAGAACATGTCGTATGAATATGTCGTATGAAACAACAATATACATAATAACAACATTGGATCCAACATATACGATCTCTTACTCTACTATATAGTGTTGATGCAATGTATAGACAATGTATAAGCGTGTGATGCATGGTTGGTTTTTATTAAGTTTTAATAGTCATTATTTCGATTCGTAGATGACTAATCAAATATATATATATATATATATATATAATAGATAATCTAAAGCCTTATTTACTAATGCAGCATCAGCATCCAATTCATAATTCAAATATATTATCATCTCTTAGCAAGCAAGTACATCCAAATCAAACACATGCATGTAATCTTGACCTTAAGCAAGTTCATTTCTTGCACACACACACACACACACACACACACATACACACACATATATATAATTAAATGGTGCTCTACACTACAACCATAAATAAGATAAGATAAGGGTCGATACATTCACTCTACCATAGAATCTAGTAGTCCTAATAATCCTTGATTGTATTAACCTTAGAGTCCTCATCACTTGAAAAGTACATTTAAAGTATTTAAGTATCCTACTTATACAAACTATCTGGGCTTTCTTACTTTAGATTCTCGTTTTAACTATTTTCATGTTTAAGGTATAGTTTTTTTTTTTTTTGGTTTTAAATCTGTTTTTAGTTATTTTATAGCCATTTTTCATCGTTTTGTGTTTTCTTTCATTTGGTGAGGTCATTTTTGGGATTTTAGGTTAGTAAGGTTTCAATTTAGGCCTTATAAGGTTATAGGCCCAAAGGATGAGTTTGGTCATTTTAGGATTTGAGCTTAGTTTTAGGCTTAGCTTTTCATCTTGGGCCATGCATTTAATATTCTGGGCTTTCTTTTAAGTATTTTAAGTGAAAATTTTCTACCCAACACTTTAAGTTTTCATCTTAGACCTTGGTATTTGTCTTGTAAGCTTAATAGACTTTTCTTAAGTTTAAGGCTTCAACTCATTAAAGGGCCTATAGTAGATGTCTTGGATGGGCCTTAGGGTTTAGTAGGCCTCTTGAATAACTTATTTTAAGCCTTTTATTATAGGGTTCAGATCTAGTCACCCTCTTATTTTGGTTTTAAACTTGGGTCTTTTAGGGCTTTTTGGGCTTAACTTGCCCTTTAAGGCCTTAGACCTAAACTTACTTATCTTTTTGGACTTAAGCCCAACCTTGGCCCTAAGTTAAGTCTATTTTAATTAACTTTACTAATCTATTCATGATCATCAAGGCTTCCCCTAATACCATTTTTAAGTCATTAATCACTAACTAGGCTAGTTTAGGATCCTAACCCATTATTAGCCTACTTAACTTGGTTAATCAAGTCCTAAACCATACTTAACACCAAATAATCATGTTATTAAGTTAATAAATTAAAATTTTCAGATTTCAATCCATCATGCAAGTGGCATCCAAGGTGGGGTTTGGGGGGTTTTCATCACACATCTCCCATACTAAATGTTTTAATGCTTTTTCCCTCATCTTAGTTATGTTTTCTACTAACATAAGTTGTGTATTTATCAAATACAAAGAAAAGGCACTTAGAATGCCCTAAGGGAGGTGGCAGCATACACTTGAAACAAGGGTTATTGGGTTCCTTTTTGATGATTCCTCACTAAAACTTACTAACTATTAACTTACATTATATGTTGATGTTACTACATAAACCATTTAGCTTAGTTCATGCATTATTCTAAACTAGCTTTCATTATACTTTCTTAAAACACTAAGTTATACATGTACATAGTAATATAAGAGTCTAGAATGCAAGGAACTATCATGAATCTTAAAGAAAAACAAGAAGGAGTTCAACTTAGCATTTATCGGAGTTAGGTGTGGATGGCTTCCTTTTATATGTGTATGCTGTGAGTTTGTGTGTGTGTTGACTAACTAAAGGAGAGAGTAAGGGTGGCATGAGTCTTAGTGGTTGGTGGTTTGGTGAGGTCGTGGTAGAGCTAGAGTGGCCGGTGGAGATGGTATATGGGGTAACTAGTGGAGTGAGGTTAATAGTGTTTTTAGAGCGAGTTTTGAGAGAGTTTTTAAGAGTGATTTGTGAAGAGTGTTGTGTATGGAAAATGAAAAAAAAAATGATGGTTTGAGGGGGGTACAATGGCTGACACAAGAAGGAGTGGGAAGGGGGACAAATTGTAAACTATTTGGGAAGTGAAGGATTTGGTCCATTTGGGGACCATGTAATAAGCTACTTTTTTACCTAATTTGGAATGATCTTATCCCCATAAGGACAAGATATTTTGAGGCATCATTAGTCTCCTTGTACTTTAGTTCTTAATCATGTTTGACTACTTGTTAATTAATATGTAATGAAGGTTAGTTATGGATTAAGGTTTGTTTAGGGTAATTGATGGTAATTAAGCTTAATTAGGCTACTTATATATAATTAAGCATGTTTAGTTTTTTTTTTTTATATTTTAACACGACACTTTAGATAGTCTAAGTATTCTACATGTGTACCTAGGGTTTCCTTAGGGTTTTGCGTTCGTTTATAGTTATTTAATTTGCATACATGCTTGAAACTTAGGTTTTTAAGTGATTGGTGAATTAGATTACTTCTGGCTATTGATTGAGCCTTACAATTAGGGTTTATTTGTCAAGTTAGCATATTTGGTCATTGAACGAAGACTCATCAATCTTTTTATGGTTTTGTTATTATTCTAGGGTTTCTCAAGTATTATGGTTTCTAGGGTTTTTCTCGTATAGCTAGAGTTTTAGAGTCTTACTCCTTTTAGGGATTTGGTTTAATGTTTAAGGTTCAATTCTTTTACATAAGGTTTCATTATTTTGTTTGAGTAGTTTTAGTAACTATTGAAAGACCTTCTTATCTAACTTCGCTTTCGAGTTCTAATAACCTACAGGGTTTACATCCTCCCCCATTTAAAATAAGTTTTGTCTTCAAAACTTTGAGAAAACTTACCTAGTTTTTCAAACAACTCCGGATACTTGTGTTTCGCCTCCTCCTCGGCCTCTTAAGTAGCTTCATCTTCCTTCTCATGATTCCTCCATAGTACCTTGATGGACTTAATCTCTTTGGTCCTCAATTTCTAAGTCTTTCAATTTAGGATGTAGATTGGGTGCTCCTTGTATGTGAGGTTTTCCTTTAATTGCACTAGCTCTAATTTTACTACTCTATTTGGGTTTGGGATGTGTTTGCATAAGACTGACACATGGAAGACATTATGCAGTTTTGATAAATTTGGTGGCAAGGCTAATTGGTAGGCTAGATTTCCAACTTGGTCTAATATTTCAAAAGGTCCAATGTATTGGGGGCTTAGCTTCCCTTATGTCCTTACTAGGTACACATTTTTTATTGGCTTCACCTTAAGGTACACATAATTGGCAACTTGGAATTTCACTTCTTGTCTCTTTAAGTTAGTCCAACATTTCTAGCAATCCTGAGCTTCTTTCATATTCTATCTAATGACAACTACTTTTTCCATGGCTTCTTGTACCAAATTAGGTCCTAGAGCTAACCTTTTGATATCATCCTAAAATAAAGGAGACTTGAACTTTTGTCCATACAAGGCTTCATAAGGTGGCATCTAAATACTTAAATGAAAACTGTTATTGTATGCAAATTTGACAAGGGGTAAATGCATGTCCCAACTTCCTTTGAATTCTATAGCATAGGCTCTCAACATATCTTTCAAGGTTTGTATGGTCCATTCAACTGGGGTAGTAAGCAATACTAAAGCTTAATCAGGTGCCTATATGCTTTTGTAGACTCCCCCAAAACTTTGACAAAAATTGTGGATCTCTATCGAAGACTATGTTTAAAGGAGCACCATAGAACCTCACAACTTCATTCACATAGATCTATGCTAGTTTCTCTAAAAGAGTAGGTCTTGTTGATGGGGAGAAAATGTGTTGATTTGGTGAATCTATCTACAGTCACCTAAATGGCATCAAATTTGGCTTAGGTCTGAGGTAATCCACTAATAAAATCCATAGTAATATGTTCTCACTTCCATTGGGGAATTAGTAACAGTTGCAACAATCCTCCTAGCCTTTAATGTTTAGCTTTAACCCTTTGGCATGTCTCATACTTTTGTATATAGTTGATTATATCTTGCTTCATGCCATTTCACCAAAAGCTTTTTTGAGATCTTAGTACATTTTTGTTCCTTTAGGGTGTACTAAATAACTCAAATAGTGAGCTTCACCCATGATTTCTTTCCTAAGAGAGACATCTTTTGGTAACATAACCTGCCTTTCATCTGAAAAGTCCTCTTTTCAGCAATATCAAAGTTTGAGTAACTTCCATTTGCTATCTTTTCCTTTACCTTCACTAAGGTAGGATTAGTTTATTGGGCTTCTTGGATCTTTTCCATCATCATAGTTTTAACAACCAGATTTGATAACTCAACATTCTCATCAACCCAAGTGAATTTGATACCAAGCCTCTTGAATTCTTTAATTAACTCTTGTTGCTTGGTGAGGAGTGAAGCAACTTCCTCATGATCCTTACGACTTAAGGCATCTATAACGGCGTTTACTTGTCTTGACTAGTAATTGATCCTATGATCATAATTCTTGATCAATTAAAGCCATCTCCTTTGCCTCATCTTCAATTCTTTCTGGGTGAAGAGGTACTTAAGACTTTTATGATCCGTATAAATTTCACATCTTTGGCCATATAAGTATTGCCTTCAAATCTTGAGAGCAAAAACCATGGAGGTTAACTTTAAGTTATGTGTATGATAATTCTGCTCATGTAGACTTAGTTGTCGCGAAGCATAGGCTATGACCTTCCCCCCTTACATCAACACATAACTAAGCCCATTTCTTAATGTGTCACTGTAAACTGTAAAAGGCTCATTAGTATTAGGCGAGACTAAAATCGGTACAAATACTAGCTTATGCTTTAACTCTTGAAAGCTTAGCTCCCTCCTATCAATCCATTCATACTTCACATTTTTTTATGTTAATTGAGTGAGTGGTTGAGCTATAGTAGAGAAATCTTTGATAATTTTCCTATAATATCTTGCTAATCCAAGGAAACTACGTACCTCAATGATTGTCTCCAGCCTTTTCCATTCAACTATGGCCTTGACCTTCTCAGTGTCAACTGCTATCCCATCACTTTATATTATGTGCCCAAGGAAAGAGATCTCCTTAAGCCAAAAGTCACACTTAGTCAATTTGGCATATAGCTTATGTTCCCTAAAATCTGCCATACCATCCTTAAGTCTTCTTAATGCTAGTTAGGTGAGGGGGAATATACAAGGATATTGTTAATAAAGATCATCAAACATTTGTCCAACAATTCTCAAAATACGTGGTTTTATAAGTCCATAGAGGTAGCTGGTGCATTAATCAACCCAAAAGGAACTCATAATGTCGGTACCTCGTTTTGAAGGTTGTCTCGAGAACATCTTCTAGCTTGATTCTTAACTGGTAGTATCTAGATTTTAAGTCAATTAGGGAAAAAACTTTAGCATCCTTCAACTGGTCAAACAAGTCATCTATGTAGGGTAGGGGATACTTGTTCTAGATAGTTATTTAAATCTTTGTAATATATGCAGAGTCTCATAGACCTATCTTTCTTCTTTATAAACAGTACGGTTACTCCCTAAGATGACAAATTGGCTTTGATGAATCCTTGGTCAAGTAACTCTTGCAATTGCTTTTTTAACTCTTTAAGCTCTATTAAAGGCATTCTATAAGGGGCTTTGGATATATGCTTGGTGCCTTATAGTAAATGACAAAATCCATTTCTCTCTTAAGTAGCAATCTCGAAAGTTCATTGGGAAAAACATCTGGGAGCTCATTAACCACTTGAATTTCCTCTAGTTGGGGCTTCTCTTTACTAGTCTCGATTGTGTTCAATCTAATTTCTACCTATGCTTGGAATCCTTCATTTGAAATTAACTCGAGCGAGCATATTTCACCTGGCTTACTGATGGGCGATTGTCTTTTAGAAGTGGTCTTCGTCTTGTTAAAAGTTTCAAATTCTACTTCCTTGATTTGACAATCTACTTTTGCCTTCACTGTTGATACCCAACTCATACTTAGGATAACTTCATACTTATTCATCTCAAGTACTTTCATATCAATACAAGATTCACCATCTCGAATTCTCAAAGGGCAGTTCTTTACTATCTCTGGAGTTGTTACCATGCTTATAGTGGGGGTCTTAACCCTAAAGCTAAACTATGTAGCCATTACTTGTAGTCTTGCTTACTCGACAACCTTTGGTATGATAAAGGAATAGGTTACTCTTATATCAAACAAGGTATAAATGGGTGATTCGAAGATGTAGATATTCCTTAAGCCATCATAGTTGTCATTATTTTAATCGGTTTGTTACCAGGTAACTTTTAACTCTCCTTAAATTCCTCCTTTTGTTATCTTTCACATTGTCTTATATCTTGTAACCGCTATAATTCTCATTAAAAGGAAAACATAAGTTAAGTTACATACTTGCAATAAGTCCAGTGTTTATAGTGTCCCCCTCCTCAAAGGCAACAACATCCTCCTTAAGTCCATCATCTACATAGTCCCATTTATTCATCAGGTTATAGACTCTAGCATGTATAGGTGCTCTTAGTTTAGCCTATCTAGGTGCTAGGCCTCCTGTCTGTCTATGAATTGCTCGGCGACTAGGAAGAGCCATAGGACGAGCTAGCTAAGTAGTTGATGCGACCCTCCTCTGTAGGCAATTTAAACCAATGTGTCCTGTTTACTTACATACAAAGCAAGTCATTGTAGCTATCTTAGGACACTCAGTTATGTGATGACTGCCATCCTACTATAAGAAACAGTTATGTTAAAGCTGAGGGCATTCTTTGGGGCAATGTCCTCTTTTGTACTTCCAACATCTAATTGTACTAGGCCTTAGTCTAGAACCTATCATACCTGGCTTCGGCTGATGGCCATGACTTAGTATGATCTTCTTCCCCTTCTTAGTAAAACTGGGTCCCTTAAAAGGCTTCTTTCTAAAGATGTTCACCTTAGCCTCTCTAGCTTATCTTAGAACTCTTGGTACTCTTAATCATTCAAGCTGTCTCAATAGCCTCTCTAAAGTCTTGTGGTTAGAACTCACACCTATGGCATCTAATGTTAGAATCCAATCCTTTAATAAAGACTTACATCCTCAACTTGTCATTGACTTGAAAATCCTTATTTGCAAACTTTAGCAACCCATTAAACTCTACCTCATATTGGTCTATGGTACGGTTCCTTATCTAAATAGAGAGAAAAGCATCATTGTATTGTAGCTTCAATGCCACAAGAAAATAATTGGCAATAAACTCCCTCTTGAACATTTCCTAAGTGATTGGTCCTCTAACCGTCCTCCTCTTTGAGTCCCATTAATTCTTAGCATGGACTCTTAGCATATAAGTACCATAAGTAACTTGTAGGTGGTGAGGAATCTCAAATGCTTCAAAAATCCACTCGATCTACATGAGCCAATTTTCTACCTCCTTTGGTGGTTGGCTACCCCATCAAAATACCTGGTATACTTAATAAACTTTGACATGAAGGACCATTGAGGCCTAAGGCTTAAGGGTGATATAGGGGCCAATTGTACCTGCTTAGTTGGGGGTAATGATGTTGGGGGTACCTCCTCCACCAATACAGGAGGTAGAATAGGAGTTAGCAACATCCTATCCTCCTTACAAAGGGCTCTCAACATCTCCTGTACAATGCTCAACACCTCTTCCATACGGTCCCTTAAGGGATCTTATCTCTAGTGGATCTGCTGGAAGATCCTACCTCACTGGGGGCCTACCCTATCCTTACCTATTTCTAAGATTAAAAATGATTCAGTAAGCTTTATGTGCATAAAACTTCTCAATTTCCAAATTTACATCCATAACATAAGAGAATACATCAAAGCTTGAATAGAACAAACATTTCATTTCATTAATTCCATTAATAATGAGGTTACACCAAGCAGTGATCACTTCCAGAGAGTGAGTCTTTGCTAGTATTATGCTAAATACAACTTAACGTTTCATCAAGATTTCATAAACATCATATTATAGCCTAGAGTACATAATTAAGACAAGTACATCTAAAATCTGGTGACCTCATACACTAGTGTAAAAACATTTAATATGTCTATACGCCAGTGGTTGAACCAACCTTAATAATCTCAAACTCAACATAAGCATCAACATCTGTAAAATTTAACTTGTTTAAATCATCAAAGCTATCACCATTGGATCCTAACTAAAGTTAGTTAACAGCTCTAACCAGTCCTCCTTCTTTAGATCCTCTATTGCAGGTGTTAAAGGCTCAAGAATAGGCTTAATGATCTCTATCTCATCTTCCTTATCAATCTACTTTATAAGATAGTCGAGAACATCACCTAGTACCACTGGGGGGTACGTACTCATGTAGAACCTCATCTTAGGGTAAATCTTGCTCATCCTTATCCAACCCATCATGTTCAGAGCGGGGGCCTTTGGCATCAACTCCTTTAGTACATCAATCTCATAATTTGACCATATTGGCTTCCCATACTCTAACTCCATCTCTTCCATATGGCATCTATAGCCTATTGGATGTTGATTGTTAGCAAGGTTCAGTGGTCACCCTTATGGTCCCTACTGAATACAACTTTATGCTTAACTTACCTCCATTCGCCAAAAGCTGGGGTTAAGGGTCAGTAAGAGTCATTAACTAGGAAAGTTACCTCTAAGGGTGGTCTAGTAAGTCCCTTAACCCATGACTCATTCTTTAAGACGTGGATGAGCTTTGTATTGGTGTAAATCAGCATGTCCAAATCCATAAGTATCTCTTTTCATTGGAATCTCCAATGGTAAGTGAGTCTACTCTTTTACTAAGACAGCATTGTGCTCATACTCTAAGGCTCTCCGACTAAGGCAAGATCCTTACAAAGTAAGCGAAGGCAATGTTGATAGTCAATGAGTGTCTCAGCTTTGTCCATTTAGAACTAAAGCCATCAATCCATGAGGGTTAGAAAGTCTTCTTAGAATCATAAAGGTTTTCGTACAATTAGGATCTTATTATGCTTTTAAGTTCAGGATGTTCATGTATGATATCCAAACTTGATTCTACCCCTTTCAACTCATATGGTAGGTTTCCTAGATGTCTAGGGTCAAGTTTTACCTTATTTAACTTACTCTTTGATATCACTTAAATACTATCACAACCCAAAGAGGTGGCTAAGTTGTAGTAGTATTGTCGTGTAATATGAGAAGATCTAAGATTAAGCACCCTTCTTGATCAAGAACCTTCGGTACATTACACAAGTGTCTCATAATCTCGACTTCCCCTTGGAAACCAGTATCAAGTAATATTGGAGCATTTAAAATAAATTATACAATAATATCTGAATTCAACAAAAAGTAAATAAAGATTAAGGGATAAGATTTTCCCCTAACATAAGTCATATAGACCCAAAATAAAATGGTACCAATAGTCTAAGCTACTCATCATACTAAAAGATATAAATAAACTTAGAAAGTCCAAATAACATTTAAGTAACCACTTAAGTTCTCTTCTTCTTTTTACTAACCATTCCTAAGCTAGTATGACTAACCTTGAGCATCCTATGGCTCAACAACAACAACCAAATATCTTGCTACATTAACAAACTATAAGAAGAAAAGTTACAACTACTTAGTGAGTAACTTTCTTATCCTACCGACAAATAAGAGATAAGTAAGTGAATTAGCATACATATGCAATGCAAACAAACATATGAAATGCAACTCCATACATAACTTACCGGTGACTGTGCTAAGCATGATATTGTACCCATTGTTGCCTGGGTTAGGGAGTATTTAGGTACGTCAAGACCCGAGTCTTTACACCCATCATCTAAACATGTTCATCTCTTATTCAATAGACCTAAAGCAACAGATACAACTTAGCCTCAAGTAGAGGGTGGCACTCTCTAGAGCCAAGTGGATCCCAAAGATTGGGACAAGAACATATTGCATGAATACGTTGTATGAAACAAAAATACACATAATAACAGTACTAGATCTAACATGTATGATCTCCCACTCCACTGCATAGTATTGACACCTTATATAGATAATGTATGAACGTGCAATGCATGGCTGGTTTTTATTAAGGCCTAATAGTTATTATTCTGATTTGCAGGTGATCAATTAAAGATATATATATATATATATATAATAGACAATCCAAAGCCTTACTAATGTGGCATCCAATTCGTAATTCAGATATATTATCATCTCTTAGCAAGTAAGTACATCCAAATCAAACATGTAAGCCCCACAACTAGCTATTCGAGATTTCGATCGGTTGAAAGACCTGATCTAGCCTAAATTATAAAGTAAAACTAGAAATATTAGTAAAATGATCCTGTAAGTTTGAATTTAAGAAAATAAGCAATAAAACAAAAAAATATAAAATTTTCAAATTTTAAATATGTAACTCGTTATTTATCGAAAATGCGTAAAATGCATTCCGATAATTAACGAATCGCTAGAGATAAAATATATGTATATTAAAAATCATAAAATGACCTAAATAATAGGAATATTTATTTGTACTATATATGAATTTACATCAATGTAGAAATACGCGTAATTATTTAAAATACGTGAAATGTACTAAAATAATAAAAAATAATTAAAGAAAATTATTAAATTAATTAATAAAAATCAGAAAAAAATAGAAGGGTATGGATTAATGCAAATATGGTTATAGCAGGTCAGAATCTGGAAAAAAAAATTAACCAATTAGAATTAAGCAACGCAAAAGCCAAAAATCAAGGAAATGGGGCAATGTAATGTTTAATTAATACATATTAATTACCACAAAGTCCTATAAATTACAAGAAAAATTTAGAAACTTATTTGGATAGTTAGAAATTATAAAAAATTAGGAAGAGGCGAAAATTGAGAGAAAAACCAAAGAAAAACAAATAGAAAAGGAAAACTGTACAGTTAGCGCCACAAAGGAGAACCCAGACTCGACGAGCAGCTGAGAGTGGACGACCACCACCACTACACGATGGTGGCAGTGCCCAGGTAGGCCAACACACCCATGGCCACCGGCGATGGCTGGAGCCACCCAAATCGGTGAGTTTGATTTCCAGCCCGATTTTGTGTAATTTTGTAAAAATAGTAAATATTATTAGAAAATTATGAATTTTTTTATTTTAGAATATTTTTGTATGTAGTTTTTATGAAAAATATTATTTTGATGAAAATATGTCTCATGATATAGAGTCCTTAACAAATCATGCAAAACTAAGCATGTTTCGGTTTAGAAATAAATAACCTTATAAGTGTAGTTTTGAACCCAAAATTTTTGTGTAGATACAGTGCTATCAAGCCCGTTTTGAAAAATTAATTTTAAAAAATTTTAGATAATTTTTAGGCCCTAAAATGAGACATAAAATGGGTAATTTAAGGTTAATTAAGTAATTAAATGGTTAATTACTGATTTAGTAAATAAGTATGTGTTTTAGGATGTTGAAATCTGATGGAGTATGATACTTGTAGCATTTAAGGTGTTAGATGTAATTATTAGGTTAATTATGTAGTAAATAAGTAATATGGAAAAATAGTACATTTTAAGTTAATTTTTTAAATTACGGTAATTAGTGTAAAATCTGATTTAGGATGAATTTAGAAATTTTGAAATGATAATTGATGTTGGGAGATAGCAATTAGAGTAACAAAAATATTAGATGTGTATTATGTACATAATAGGTGATAATACATAATACATAATTATTAGAAATATAATAAATTAGAAAATATTAGAATAAAAATTGATATTATGATAAGAATAAAAATATACAATAAATCTGATAGGAAACTTAAATTTATGTAATTATATGAAAAATGTAAAAAATTTCTCATTTCAAGAGTGAATTCGGTACACTAATATGAATTTAAGTGTACCGGGTGAAATAAAATACTGACTAAGGATAATGATAATATTTAGGAGATCGAGAAGTAATGTGATTAATTTAATATTATGGGTTGAAACAAATTTCTAGGATTCGAGTATAAAACAATACTTAGAAATCGAACTAGAACCTAATTTAGAAATTGATGCGGAAACCGAACCCGAACCTAAACCTAACCCCAAATCTAGAATAATTATAAAAGACTTAAGACCTAGATAATTAGGCATATTAAACCCTAAACAAAACATAACAATAAGCGTTATAGGATAAAATGAACCTATAATAGTTATGCGAAAAACAGACACCACGTTTATATTATAGGGATGATCGACGATGGCCTGAGCAAATCGAACCTTGAGTGAGTGAGCGAGGAGTCGAGGTAAGTTGGGATTAATACAATACTGTATTTTGGAGGCTTAAGATTATGTTTGGTTGTACTTGTTAGATAGTTAGATGTGTGCATGTACTTGATTATGAGTGATGCTATGATTATGTCTGTTGTCCTGGCTTGTATTGTAAGGTTTATATGAAATGATTGATCACCCTAAACTGGACCTAATCAAATATAAAACCTATAATCATAATCGGACCTACATGGCAACCCATTAGGGGAACTTATGACTCTCCGGCCAAATACCGACCCCTTCGAAAGAGATAGCGCAGGATTGCAATTGGTTTCTTCTTCATCTTCAGTCGAACTAAGTGACAGGAGAGGAGGTCGCGGCGAGGGTGAAGTCAAATGTTCGAAGGTAGTCGCGGAAGGAGTGAGGTCTCCATTGCACAAGCCTGGGTTTGGTTGTAAGCTGTTGCATTAATGGCAACTTCTCAACCCGGATTAGAGCGGGCGTAATTTCTCTAATCTCATAACGGGCTGGATAATATCGTGCGATGGCATTTGCTTGAACATGCATTGCACCTAATAAGTTGATTGATAACCTTGTTGTGTTTGTGGTATAGTTTTAAGTCCTCCATTTTAACTTACTGAGCTGTAGTTGCTCATATCCCTATAGACGTCGTGCAGGTGTTGGCTAAGAAGTAGCAAACAACTACTCTGAAGCTAGCAACTGCTGGTCCTGGGAAGTGAGGAAAAACATTGAAGAATAAACACATATTTTTAAGGTTTAAGTTTTTATTTTAGGACATATATTACGGAGAAATATTGTAAACTTTAATTGAAATAACTGAATTATAGTGTATATATATATTTCCCCACTTTCTTAGATAAATGATTTATTTAAATTACAAACTGTTTACTTTAAAGCGGGTTAGTCGTGGACGCTTTGTGTAGATCAAGTCTAAGACAGCAGTTGTAAGGCCAACTTCTATCTTAAAATGATTTACACGGTGGGGCAGTTATGACTTTGCCGCTTCGGGGCATAATAAAACACATGCATGTAATCCAGACCCCAAGCAAGTTCATTTCTTGTATAAATATATATATATATATATAATATTAAATGGTGCTCTATGATATAACCATAAGTAAGAGAAGATAGGGGTCGGTATACTTACTTTACCATAAAATCTAACAGTCCCAGTAATCCTTGACTATGTTAAACACACAGTTCTTGTCACTTGAAAAATACATTTAAAGCATATAAGTATCATACTTATACTAACTATCTGGGCTTTCTTGCTCTAGATCCCTATTTTAACTATTTTTGTATTTTGAGTATAGTTTCTTTGTTTTTAAATCCATTTTTAGTAATCTTATAGTCATTTTCCATCTTTCTCGTATGTTCTTTCACTTGGTGAGGTCATTTTTGGGCCTTTAGGTTAGTAAGGTTTTAGTTTTTGCCTTATAAGGTTGTGGGCCTAAAGGATAAGTTTGGTTACCTTAGGATTTAAACCTAGTTTTGGGCTTTAAACGGGCTCTTTTCTTAAGTTTAAGGCTTCAACTCATTAAGAGGCCCATAGTCGATGTTTTAGATGGGAATTAGGGTTTAGTAGGTCTCTTGAATAACTTATTTTGAGCCTTTTATTATTGGGTTTAGATTTGGTCACCCTCTTATTTGGGTCTTAAACTTAGATCTTTTGGGGCTTTGTGGGCCTAACTTACATTTTAGGGCCTTCGACCTAAACCTGCTTATCTTTTGTGGACTTAAGCCCAACCTTAGCTCTAATTTTAGTCCATTTTAATCAACTTTACAAATCTAGTCATGATCATCAAGGCTTCCCTTAATACCATTTTGAAGTCATTAATTACTAACTAAGCTAGTTTAGGGTCTTAACTCATCATTAGTTTACTTAACTTAGTTAATCAAGTTCTATCCATACTTAATGCCAAATAATCATGTTAATAAGCTAATAAATTAAAATTTACAAATTTGAATCCATCATGCAAGTGGCATCCAGGTGGGTTTTGGAGCTTTCCATCACACATCTTACATACTACATGTTTTAGTGCTTTTTTCCCTCATCTTAATTATGTTTTCTACTAACATAAGTTATGTATTTATCAAATGTGAAGAAAAGGCATTTAGAATGCCCTAAGAGAGGTGGCAGCATACACTTAAAATAAGGGTTATAAGGTTCCTTTTTGATGATTCCTCACTAAAACTTACTATCTATCAACTTATACTATATGTTGATGTTACTATATAAACCATTTGGTTTAGTTCAAGCATTATTCTAACCTAGATTTTGTTATATTATCTTAGAACACTAAGTTATACATGTACATAGTAATATAAGAGTCTAGAATGTAAGGAACTATCATGAATCTTAAGGAGAAACAAGAAGGAGTTCAACTTAGCACTTACAAGAGTTAAGTGTGGTTAGCCTCCTTTTGTGTTTATGTGCATCGTGAGTTTGTGTGTGTATATGTCAATCAACTAGAGGAGAGAGTGAGGGTAGCATGGGTCTTGGTGGTTAGTAGTTTGGTGAGGTAGTGGTGGAGCTATAGTGGCTAGTGGTGATGGTGTATAAGTTGGTTAGTGGAGTGAGGTTGAAAGTGTTTTTGGAGTGAGTTTTTGAGAGTTATTTGTGAGGTGCGTTGTGCCTGGAAAATGAAACAAAAATGAGGGTTTGAAGGGGGTACAATGGTTGGCATAGCAAGGAGTGGGAGGTGGAACAGGAAGTGAAGGACATGGTCTATTTAAGGACCATGTAATAAGTTACTTTTTTGCCCAATTTGGAAAGATCTTATATCTTAAAAGGACAAGATATTTTGAGGCATAATTAATCTCCTTATACTTTAGCCCGTAATCAAGTTTTACTTGTTGTTAATTCTAACTTTCTTTTACATTTCTTAGGATTTGCACTTTGTACCCAAACCTTATCCTAATCATAGCTTAAGTAGATTTACAAAATAAACTATTAGTGAGTAAGCTACACGACCTTAGTTAGATATTCCTCATACTATATCAAAAACAAGTTGTCTAGTAATTATTATTAATAATCATATGAATGCATGAATAAGTAGTATACTAAAAAAATGTATTCAATTAACCAAGTACTGCGAACAACTTAGATTTATGGCCTTCAAAATTAGGTTAGAGATTCTTCAGCACCAATCACAATTAGGTTCCAACACTGAGGGTTTTAAGCAATTTGAAATTCCACATTTCATAAAAAAAAAATTTCATCTCCAAAATACTATAATAACCAAAGCCCTCACAGTCCATACTCATGCTAGGTCTCTAAACATGACCCTTAACCATAAGGTTGGCATCTCCAGGTGTCTAATAAGACTGTGGGCTAAAGTGGGGGCACTTGTTGCATAGTGTACTATAGTAGTATAACTTTACAACATAAGCTTTTGAAGCGTAGTAGATAAAACCTTGCAAAACCCCTGTTTACCTCCACATGAGGTGACAACTGAAGTAATAGATGCAGTGTCATGTTCATTTAAATTAACTAAACCCAATATAATTAGATCCGATTCAATTGAGTGATCAAGCAATTCATAGACACTTGCAATAGATAATATATTAATAATACAACATACATTTTGTTCTCTTATAATTAAGGTATATTGTCACAATATTCAAACAAGTGTTAAATACATGCATGAATCCATATAATCCAAGCAATCAATTTAGTTATCTTTAATTAATTGTATAATTAAATATATCCACAAATAATTATAGAGTTATCGAGAGTACTTACTTGGCAATGACTTTTATAACTATAGGAATCCTTGGGTTCCTCGAAATTGATTTCAACATTGCCTTATAATAAAGTAATGATATTACTATAAGTTTGTAGTGAAACTATTTAATTACTTAGGTTAATTTTGCTATACTATTTTAAGATGTAGCTAAATCTTGTTTTCATTATACCTTTTTCATTTTAGGCCCATTTTTTGTGTTCATATAGTTGATTTCATATGATTTCAGATGTATTTTAGCATGTTGAGGGCCATTTAGGAGTTAGGACCTATAACCATAAGGTTAGATAAGGTCAGGTTTTTAGTTATGTTTTACTATTCTTAACTTGGTTAATTATTTAGTTTAATTAAATATGTATGGGGCCTAATTCTAGTTACTTATTATTGTTAATTAGTCTTCCATTTTGTTATTGGGTTTATATTATTTAAGTTTTATTTTAGGTCTTGGTCCAAGGGCTTCCTTGTACCTTATCTAGTCTTTTTGTTTTTGTTTTTTGTTTTTTAAGTTTTAACTTAATGGCCTTATTTTAATTGTTATTGGCCTTCAATGCATTATTTTTAAGTTATTAACTTATGGAGCCATTTGAAGTTTGGATCTAAGTTTGAATATTGCAAATTTAGTATTTAAAATAGCCTTTTTAACTAGTTATGGGCTTTACTCATGTTTGGGTCTATCATAGGCTTCATAGTATGCTTATTGGGTCTTATAGGTTTCTTATTCAAGTCTAAAATATTAAGTACACAGGCAGGTCTTGTCATTCCTAGTCATGCCTAAGGCTTATTCTTAGACCTTTTAGCTTGTTTTAAGTCCAATTTGCATCATTATACCTTATACTCGTTCCTAACCTACTCTAAGGGGCTGAATAACCTATGGTGCTACTAAATACCCGTTTTTATCTTGTTCCAAATCTTGTAATTTCTAATTAATCTTTAGGAAAACTGCATAAAATCCCCTTAAACTTTGACTTAGGTATGAATTGTTCCCCTAAACTTTCATAAATTGACAAAAAATCTCCTAAGTTGAGAATAATCCCTTAAACTTTGATTTTTGGTGTGTAAATACTCGCTAAACTATATGATATTTAGAGGGTATTTACATACTAAAATCAAAATTTAGGGGTGTTTATATACTGAAATCAAAGTTTAAGAGGTGTTTACATACTAAAATCAAAATTTAAGGGGGTTATGGGGTCTATTTGCCAATTTATGAAAGTTTAAGTGATAAAAAACCATACTTTGAAAGTTGAAGAGAGAAATCTACATTTCAGTTAAAGTTTAGAGAGGTTTTATGGATTTTTCCCTTAACCTTTTTAAGTCCAAATGTCATTTTAGGCCTAATCATGCATCCTAAGTCTTATTTATTCACTTCTCTTACAAGATTAAGCTCTAAATCCTAATTAACTTTAATTAAACATGTAATTACTTAAAAAAACCAAGATTTACAACTTGTTTATTGACTTAAAGGGGCGGTTTAAATGGGTTTTTAGGAAATTTTAACTCAACTTATGCATATCTTAACATAACATGCTTAAATGGCTACTAAATGCATTTTAATCTAAGTTTTACTAAGATGAGCATTAGGGGTGGGCAAAAAAACTAACCAAACCGAATCAATTTGCAAACTGGATCAAACTAAATCGAAAATATGGTTTTGTCTTTTTTCTTTCTTTTTTTCATTCTTTCTTCTTCTTCTTTTTTTTTTTTTTTTTTTTTTTGCAATTTAGTTTAGAAAATTTCTAAATAGAACCAAACCGTTAATTTACAATCAGTTTGAAAAAATAAACCAAGCCAATTCGTGAAACCAAACTAAATTATTTTATAAAAAATATAGTTATATTTTACTTACAATTAAAGAAGTTCTTTTATTGTAATATAGTATTTGAAAGAGTATTTAGTTTATATTTCTTGAATTTTTGTTACCACAAATTTAGAGATTATATATATACACTATATCCAAAATTTATAATATATGCTATTTTTAATAAATAAAATTAGTTATTAATAAATGTTTAGTTTCTTAGTTGCATGAATTTGGCTTTATTAACCTTTAATATGGTACCAACACTTATCATTATTATAGAAATTCAATATTTTCATATAAGAACATATTATACAGATATACTTTCTTATCTTGAAAAATATGATCCATTCTATAAACCAAATTGAAATATTATAGTTTAAAAAAATTTATAATTTGAATTGTATCATTTGGTTCAAAGATATAAAAGACTGAATTGTATTTTTATGGTTTGGATTGGTTTAGAGAGAAAATTAAACCAATTTGAACCATGCCTATCCCTAGTGAACATGAGAAATCATAAAATTGATGAAGTTTATCACCTACATGTCATGGCCTAGCCATGGGAATTCTGTTTTCATGGTGATTTCTAATATTTTATTAAGCTACTAAATCATTATACTCCTAAACTTTACTTTACGTACATGACAAGTTTTCTACATGTAGATACCCATGCAAATGCATCAAAATCTTTACATAATGTGTACACATGAAAGTGACATTTTGGTGTTTAAGTATTCTAAGGCTCCTAAATAATATGATTTTAAACTGTTGTAGCTGAAAATTAGGTTGGAGTTTGTAATTTGCAAGGAAACAAAAGTAAGACTTTAGGGAGTATTGGGGCTAGTTCGGTGTAGTCACTTCGATGCTAAAGTGGGATAATTTCAGCTAGAGTTTGTAATATGGAAAAAAACAAATGAAAGGTTTTAGGGAGTATCGAGGCTAGTTCAATGTAACCATTTCAATGCCTAAGTTAGATAAGTGTTTAGTGTATGGAAAGTGAATGGAACTAAGTGAGTAGTAAGAGTGCTTAGAGTTCTTACAATAGTAGATCACTTATTTTTATATAGTTTCATCCAATGACTATATGAGGAGACAGTTAAACTGCTAGTGACTCGTGACTTTTCCTATGGCTTAGGTTGTGATGATTTGACCTTAAAAATATTGATTAGCGAAAGTGTTGTAAGTTGTTGAAGCTCTAGGAAAAGGTCAGTAGTAGAAATGCCAATCTAGTGGTACTGGTTAAGAAAAGACCATCATAAGGTATGGTTAAGAGTATGATCATTGTACTTGATGTAACTCCTACATTAGAAGAAATTGGTATTATGCTAAGCATTTGGGTGTGGTGATGAAAATCAACTATCAACATATGCCTCTCAACTCCCATAGGTGATAAATCCAGTATGGGAGTAGTACTTAAATGAATTTTCGACATTGATCAAAGCAAGTAAGCACCAAAATTGTGCTACTCTTAAAGCAATGTGATTAAATTCTTCCTAAATACTTTAGCAATTTTATTTTGTTCATTTATGCTAAACTAGGCTTGTAGGAAGACTGAGATTTAGGCTTAAAAGTTGCAACTTTTTGCTTTCTACTCTCTGGAAACGTGTGTTACAATTGTCACTTTCATAATCATTATGCTTGCACATTCAGTAACTATCAGAGAGATGCTGTCCATTGGATTAGTCTTAGTTACACATGTTAATCATCAAAGTTTTGTAAAATCAAATCGGACTTCAATTTCTAAAAACTACTATTTTTAGCTCTTGTAAAACTACCCTTTAAAACATTCTTTCCTTCTTCTCTTCTTCACAAAAGTTCTAGAGTTCTCCTTTCTCTTTCTTTTCAAAAAGTCTCATGCATCAAGCTTTTAGTCCCCTTTCGAAGTTTCTAATTTCTAAAAGTTTTCATCATAGTTTCATCACAATGTCAGTATGGCTCGATCTAGAATCACACATTCTTTTGAACTCTCCTCTAAGGCTACTCCCCCTATGAGACAACTAAGTTGGCTTCAACTAGTGGTGGTGATGGTAGTTTGGTGTTGAGGTATAGCTGTGCTATAAGCATATATGAGAAACTAGTTCAAATTGAAGCACTTATATGAGATGAATATCCTAATGACGGTAAGGATAAAAAACCCCTTAATTTATCTTTTTAATAATATCAAATATGACATTAAGGCTTCAAATGGAATTCTGAATTGCATTAAGAAAGATGATGTAGCGAAATATGAAAACTACTTTGAGAGGTTTTTGACTTGCTGAAAATATGAGTGCATAAACTAACAAGTGTATTGAGTCGTGGAAATAATATAAACGATGAGTCAATAGTTGGGTGCTAAGTACTAAATTATTTAAGTTTTTCCCTAAGTTAAGCTATCGATAATTGAATTAAAAAGTAAGTGAAAACTGAATAACAAAATGAAAACTAAACCAAATGTTCTAGCTGTACTACAAAGGTGCCAAGTCTAGGAGATAAAAAAGATCAAACTTAGATTTGTAAATCTATTCTTATTTGAATTGATGTGATGTCTTAAATTGATATTCGGAATTGATTACAAGGGATTTAACTAAACTTACTAGAATTCGCTTACCTCCCAAAGTAGTAGAATTTTAATTATAGAATAAATTCACTCGTTAAGGCAATTTATCTATAATTATTGGGTAAAAAATAATTCGCTCATACCAAATTTATTATTCTAGTTAGAAATATCGTTTAAACATATCCTCATGACCCGAAACATACTTCCAATAGCATTAAGTGCGTGAGTTCGTGAATTTAATTAAAACCCGCATATTCTTATAACGAAATTTTTCAAAAATTCAAGATATGTTCAACACAAATTATTGAAACCATTTCGAATATCATTTAACTCTATTTAGCTAAAAAGTAATATCCATATAGTAAATAACTAGATGATGAATACAATAGAAAAATACCTAAACACTCAATGTCGACATCGGAATAAAACACGAACACTTCAATTCATCAATCCTTCAATAGAAAAACCTAATTAAATTAAATACTAAATCATATTGCAAAACTCAAATAAATCAAAATATATCTAAATTGAAATAATAAGGAAAAGAAAACACCTTGATTGGTATATTCGATTCTGAAACCCGATATAACAATTAACATATCTCGATTCATTTAAAACCTAGGATAGTTTTTTAATGAGCTAGAATAAAATGATTTAGAGTCATTAAATTAAACAAAACATAATCAAAATTAATAAAATGACAATAAAGTTTATGTTTTTCACTAAACTAAGTAAAACAAAAAAATAAAAATCCCTAAGCTACTGAAATTTTCTGTTCGTCCTGCTGTCTTCTGTTTTTTTTTTGGCTACTATATTCTCCTCTTCCACCCCCTGCCATAAGCTATCTCTTGTATTTATACTCGGCAACTTTGGACGCCCAAAAGAAAAAAAGATGTGCTGCCCTTCACGTGTCAAGCACAATCCAGCTACTCTTTTTTAATATATTATGCAAAGGCCCAATAATAAGACAAGGTTTTAGCTGTTGCCCTTTGTTAAACTTTTTTTTTTTTTCCTTAACACGGATCTCCTGACATGTGAAATCTTTTGCAGATGACATGGGCTTCTTGAATGGGAAAATAACAAGGAAACAAATGACCCCACGCGCTGCTCCCCTATATACTTGCAACATCACCAATTCATTTGATTTCTTAATCTGGCAATATTAAGTGTCATTCAGGGTTCTTCATGTCAGCTGTTATTGTGGACTGCTGCTTGGCTGTTTAGTTGCTGTTCTCGCCTGAATTGAGTTGCTGCAAGTTTGGTATTAGAGAACCGTGGATGCTTGATTGGATAGTTTGGTGCTTGGTCCTTGGTCGCAGCTGCTACTGTTTCTTCGTACTTGGATTGCTCGGTATAGGGGCTGTTCGGTTGTTGCTGTCACATGGATAGGAGCTGTCTGCTCTGGTGTGAAGTTTCTTGGCTGCAGCTACTTGGAAAGTACAAAGCCCTGCTGTAGCTATCTAGTGCTATGGAGTTAGCAGCTGCTGAGTGAAGTGGAGCTCTCAGATTGGTGCTCTGCTGCTGAAATTGAATCCACGACCTGTAAGTTTATTTGGACAGCTGCTGGTTGTGTTGGAGTTAAGAAGCTGCTGCAATTTAAGCTTGGTTCTAGACTTCATAACTCATGCTCATAAACCTGTCAAACAACTAAAATGGAGTAACAAGCCAAACAAAGATAAGGCAAGTTGGCCTCCAAAAATAGCTGTAAGATAGAAAATTAAATTGGGCAATTTTTAAGACTAAAGATGTAGCTCGGTTCATCTTTTTGCTAAGAGCTGGAGTTGTCATAATTGGAGCTCCAGTTCTAGTCTCTTGGTGCTGCTGTTCGGTGATGAAAATCAAGTCGCTGGCACTTGGGAGTTGAATGCCGTGGCTGCTAGTCAAATATTGAATGCTCTGTTGTGCTCTCAACTACTTGGTTCTAAGTTGGATGAAGTTCAGTAGTTGTCTCTTGCGTGTTTGTGCTAGGAAATGCTAATTGCGTGGACTATCTTGCTGTTTTTGGTTGCTCCAGCTGTTCGTCTTGGAGTTGTGCCAAAGCTTGGACCAATTTGGAGGAGGAGTAGCTGTTGGAACGTGCTTCACGAATTGCCGTTCTTGGCACTACAGATCAGTACGTATCCAAGGCCTGCTGCAAGTCATAGAATACGTGTGCTGCTACTGTTGTTCGCTGCAGCTGCTGTCTGGTTCTTGCTTGAAATGAGTTACAGCCTGCTGCTGAAATTCAAATGACCTGCTTGGTTGCATGTTGATGGGATTGGCTCGGCTCTCGGTTCAGCTGTTGTTGGAAGTCCACCGGTTGTTGAGAAACTATCTTTGGGGATCCAATGGCGTGTGAATGTAGTTGCACAAATTGCTACTGCACATAGTTCACGGCCTGCAATAAAGAAATGGTTATAGTGAATTTCTTTGTTGGTCAGTTAGGAAATAAGAGCTGATCATATACTGATCAGATGCTGCTGCAAGGATCTTGAAATGAAACTTGGACTGAAGAACTACTCTATTTGTGTGTTCCAGCCTATTGCAAGTAAATGGAACTCTCAGCTATCCTTAAAAGTACAATTGCTGCTGTAATTTCCAAAAGGGAACAGCTGATTGCTCGTTGATGCTTAGCTGAATGCCATAGCCTATTGAAAGTTGTTGCTCTTTTGGACCATGGAATTGTTGATCAGCAAAACGCCTTCACAAGTTGCTACCTATGGTGTACTTGAATCATGCTGTGGCGTGCTTGTGTAGAGCTCAACATGTTTCTTGCTTTGGTACACAGCAGCTGCACTCTAGGCCATTA
Source organism: Lumnitzera racemosa (assembly GCA_024138005.1). NCBI lineage: Eukaryota > Viridiplantae > Streptophyta > Magnoliopsida > Myrtales > Combretaceae > Lumnitzera > Lumnitzera racemosa. The sequence continues at coordinate 36,505,783 of JAMXBC010000012.1, read as the reverse complement.
GTTCCACGCAGAGGAGCTGCTGCAAGGGAATTCCATGCCATGTTTTCTTACCTGAGTATAGTTTATTGTATCCCAAAAACCGAACGGACATGATCCCACTCTTATCAGTAAATTTAGATAACTTTAGGCATCCTCAAAACTGTGGTTGCTCCTTTCACATTGTCAATAAGCTTCGAATCTAAATAAAAATTGATCTCCGCTCTTCTCATTAGAGATGTGCTGCACTTTATCATCAAGGAAAACTTGTGGTTGGCTTTTGACTTCTCATACTAGTGACTGTAATTTATTCTTCAAACAAAGGCGTACCTGCTGTTGGTGATTGAGTGAAGCCATCCTTGCTGTTTTGGGTCATGGCTTGGAGTTGCTCAATTGATGACAACTGCTGAAATTTTATGCAGTACATGTCCATGAAACTGCTGCATAATTTCCTCAATTGGAGTTTAAGTTCTTATTGGTTGCTGTTGCATTCAAGTGACTCTTGGTCTTGGAGTTTACAACTGCTATCACACATGGAGAATTGTTCCGGTTGGCACTATGTTCTGCCCTTATTTAATTAAGTCCAGCTGCTGAAAACCAAAGTACACAACTATGTTTGTTCTGAAATGAAGTGAGCGGCATGTCCATTAGTTGGAGTCTTGAAACCATAAAGCCTGCTTCTCTTCTAAACATCCATGGCATAAAAGCCCAGCTGATCAAACCATTCAAAGGTCAGTTTGGCAACTTGCAAAAGTCATATTTTGGAAACAAAGATCAATGACATGTAATGGATAGGTCCTCAGGCTACCTAAGCCATTCAAAGCTATAATCAACTAGATTTGTCTATTTAACAAATGGAATTTCACTGTACACATCAAAAGCACTCCATTAACATCAAAGATCAAAAGTCCAACTCTTTTTATTCATTAGTAATGAAAAGATCATCTATAACCCAAACAAGTTTTGCAGCAAGTGACATTATAAGTTATAATGATCCTTTTTTCAATATTCATGTAATTTACTTGAAGTTTTGCATTTTTTATGATTTTTAAGCATAACTTACAATATAAACACCACGAAATATATAAATGTGCAATTTTACACATTTATTAGTTTTCTGATGATTGGAAGCTTAGGAAACCAAAGAAAGACAAAAGAGTTAGTTTTCTAGTTGAGAGGGAATTTCACATTTATTTAAAACACTTTGACTTTGGTTTCCGTCTCCCCTTCTCTAATTTTATAAAGGCCTTTTTAAATAATTTCCATGTTCCACCGAGCATGTTCTCACCTGATTGTACAGAGTTTTAGCAGCCTTTGAAATGCTTTGTGAAGAAGTAGAAGTCAGAGCCACTATCCAATTATTTAGGTACCTTTTTATAATTAATGTCAGAATGATCGATGGTACTACGCCACTGCTAGATATAGGAGGAAGTTTTTGGATAGATTGGAGTCTAAGATCCAAAATTGGAGGGATAAATTTATTTCCATTAGGCAGGAAACAGGTTTAGATTTTTCGAATAAATGGACCGAATGTATTTATGTAGGGGGTATCGAACATTTACCCAATGATGAGTTGGCTGTCTAACAGATTGAAGAGAGATGACATAAGTGGTTCTATTGGAACGCCAAATAAATTATTCGATGATATGAAAGGGGTGAACCGATCTTCTTAGATAATGAAGAAGAAGGCACTGCCTAATCTCCTCATTGTGCTGAGTCGAACTGGTTGAACCTATACGGATCGAATGTTTCATGGGGGGATCCTGTTCTTTGAGCTTTGCTCGACAGAGTCTTTTAAGTTTTATCTTTCTTTGCGATTTTGTTCCTGACCTTCTTTCTATTGCAGATATGGGGGCTAGTGAATTTGAACCCAAGAAATTATTGGCCTGAGCTAAGGCTGAAAAGAAGAAGCTCGATATGCAAGTTGTAAAGGTTGCTGGAGGACAAGAAGTTCTTTCTAGAGTAGCTGAGAAGAGGAGGGCACTGACCAATCCTAAGGCAGCCCCCACAAAGAAGAATACCAGGGAGACCACCTAAGTTCGTCAAATTGTGTCTCCTAGATCAAATTCATCGGCAGAACTTCCTACTTTGCCGTTTACGACCTTGCCCAGAGGTGAAAAGAGGAGAGAAGGAAAAGATGCTGAAGAACCTCCTATTCTAAGAAATCCAAAGACTATGGTTCCTCGACGGTAACCCTTGATGCGGATGGCAACTTAGCTCCTCCACCAGCATTAACCTTTGCTCAGAAGGTTAGAGCTCTTATCCCCTCCACCAGCTTTATCTCCCGCCATGAGGGGGTACATGACTTTGTCCCCTTCTGGGACAAAAGAATAACTATAGGTGACTTTGCGTTAGAAGATGGGATGGAGTCCCTGGCTTTAATGAGGGGAATTATTCTGCCTCGTGAACGGTGGATCCTACAGAGGACATGGAGAGAGCCAAGGGCAATGTTAAGGAGAGGACTATCGCCATACTCAATGATGTAAGTCTTATCTTCTGCCGAACTAATTATGTTTGCTGAGCTTTTTCTGTAACCCGTACGTTTGTTGACCTATCTATGCATTGATATAGATGAATGGGCATACCATGGCTACACTTGATGATGCAGAGGTTGAAATGTGGAAGGTAATAGTTGTTCCTCTTGCTACAAACTATTAAGCTTAATCTTTTCTTATACTTATTATCTTTGGCAGAAAGTTGAAGAGGCTTGGAATGCCTTTGTGGCAGTTGAGAAGGTCAGGATTAAGGCTGAAATGGAGGTCGAGAAGCTGTAGAACCTTCTAACCCTCTAGCAGAATGCGTACAAGGAAGTGACGGTGGAGCTTCTTAACATGAAAGGTCAGAATGATGAGCTTAAAAGGGAGGTGTGGGACTTCAAGTATAGGTTACAAGAGCAAAGGGAAAAATGCCAGTCCCTGAGTTAGTCCTACGCTTCCTTTAGGGAGAAGGAGTCTGCTTTGAAAGAAGAGATCAAGGGATTAAAAGTAGCATCTGACCATTATCAAGCTTGGATCGTCGAGTTAGGGCAAGCTTCTAGGCCTAACGTTTCTATGGAGGAAGCTCTCAACATCATACACCAGGAAAGTGTTACAAGAAGCTTCTTGAGGGTATCTAGCTAGCTAAGGAAGAAGTGCTTAAAGTGCACTCGATTTTGAACTTTCCTACCCCAGCTTTGCAAATGTAGACGACGAGGATGATGATGAAGAAGATGACCAAGAAGAGGAGGAAGATGTTAGTCAGTAGCAATCACTACAGGAACCCTACCTCAGTAGAAGATTTGGCCCTTATGGAATACTTAGCTTCCACTTCAGTGGAAGCTCCTCTAACCAGCACAACTGAAGCTAATGAGAATGCGGCCGAGCCTCCTTTTGCTTGAATTTTATACTTTTTCAAACGTTTATCTTTGTTTAGATCGGGGTGTCGATCTTTCCAAGTGTAAACTTGTTGCATTCCTTTGCTATCCATTCTAGTTGATACATTTCTTCTCTTGTTGATTATTTCATACGTGTGTTTATTACACACATCTAATTGGTTTATTCGAAAAGAATGAAAGTTTAATATTCATATTCATAAAGTAACTGTGAGATCTTGCGGTTTGGACTTTAAAAATAACATAATAGTACTATATCCATATAGAATATAAGCTAGTATTTCAGTGAATAGATTTCGAGCATTTACAATTAGGCAATATGCTAAACTAATATGAATGAGCTAAGATCTTATGATGCGGTTGAAAAAGCTAGTGAAAATAATCCCATTGATGCGGATTTCTAAATAATAGTAGTAGTAGTAATATAACTAAAAGGTCGAATATCAATTATATTACTTAATATTTTGTTGATAACGTATGGAATAGGTCAAGATCATCAATAAAATCTTAAAAGATGAAACTAAAAAAAATTAATTAAATGACATAACATATTATATCAACATTTATTCTACATAGAATGTATTATATATATATATATACATGAATGTGAACTTGTAGTTAATTAAAACTCAATATATATATATATACATATATATATAGGAGTTATAATTTGATATGAAAATTAACTTTGTGATAGCTTGATATTTGTTGGAAATTCAAATTTGAGTCTCCAAATATATTGAATAGCAAAAGTAATTTATTTGGTCTATGATGTTGATAACATATAATAAAATTGTATCAAAAACATAAAGAGATTCTTTGGAAAAAAATTTTTATACGTATATATATATATATATACATACATGTAATAAACTATCAACACATATAATGACATGGATCCCTAAAGTTAGGTGGAAATATTTCTAAATATATTACATCTATTAAATTTATGCAAATGGCATAAACAACCAAATACTTATATGTTGGAATAGGAATTGCACCAAACTGGCGTGGTAACATCTTTTACTGTTGCCTGCATTAAAATTGATGAATTAATAATAAATTAAGGCAATACCACATGTAACCTTACATTTGAACCACAAAATGACTTAGTAGACCGGGAAGTCATTGTGGTAGCTGTAAGTTAACCAGGAAACAACAGATTAAAGTCCATCATAAGAAAAGTAAAGAAAACTTTCAAGAATAAGGGAATATTGGGTATAATATTGAAACATATATAAACTAATTTATTACGGAAAAAAAAAATAAAACGAGAGATAAGAAACCATAATTAATAAAATATAATTATTGTAGTCAAAGGTTGGCGTGGCAGCAGCTAATAAAATTGCAGGCATAAACCAGCAAGGGGCTTTATTCTATAGTGACATCTAGAAAACACTTCGTGATTTCTAATTGAACCTACTCCCCCTTTCGTTACCCATAATTTTGACCAACTAAATACAGTAGAACAATTTTTAAAAAAACTTGCAGAAGGTTGCTACTACGATATCTTCGATGTCCTCACCAGGTTGTGGACGAACTATCCCTTCAACGTAAGAACGGTAGTCCAAGTTCCAAAAGTACTATATCCAGTTCTACAGTTATCTAGAATTATGGGCATGTAATGTTTTACCTCTAGTTTGTTATAGTAGTTTTGATAAAATTATTTGATGATGTATGATTATTATAATGTAAATAGCGTAAAAAAAAATATTATTAATTAAAAAATAGAAAAAACAAATTATTAGTACTAATATGGTTGATTCTTGATAAATATATAGTAACAAAACGTTGGACATTTATAAAAAAAAAAAAAAAAAAGGAAGAAAAATCATCTCGTGACCTTTTTGAATCTAGAAATCTTTGATTTTCTATGGGGGCTCACATGGGTTTTGATTGAATTCAAGGATATTTTAATGAAATATATATACATTAAAATAAATTTTATACATAAAAATGCTTGATTTTAGGAATACCGAGTTTTCAAAACTAGAGTTGTAAATCATTTACCATGTGCTATTGTTATTTCTACTTAAAATGGATAACTAAATGGGTTTTTCCATAAAGTGCTTAGTGGACAAGAAATGGAGTATGTGGTTGTTGTTTTGATTAGAGGTTAGGGCAATAATACAAAAATTTAGTAAAATATGCGATGTTTGACTCAAATTGAAGATATCTAAAAAAGTATGATAGGTAAATATTAAACTAAACACCTACTTAGAATCTAAGTCAAAGGATGTTTATATGAGAAATATAACTAAAATAGTTTCACAAAGTAAGTCAAAGGATGATTTAGAGAATGTCCAATAAATTGAACTCAAATGATACTTTGTATGAGTTAACCTAAGGTGACTTCAAAACTATACTACATGAATACAATAACAAACAAAATTGTGATTAAAGGACTTAACATTAGGAATTATAAGGAAAATACTGATGTTACACAATTTATACAACTACTAAAAGTGTTGTTTATAATATAGGAACCTCGTTGAATGAATCAATCTAAAATGATTGTGAAACATAAATATTTAAATATAATCACTTCTCATAATACATATAATATTGACACTCTACAACTTAGATGAATACTAAAAGAATGATTCATGATCTAAGAGCTTTCAGTAAAAGGGTACACAACAACTATACCTAGTTAAGCATTGAATACTTTAAGATAGTTGAGAAATGAAGAGTCCAAGTAAGTAGGATCAATGGTTCAAGCATTTTAGGGTATTACTTTAGAATATTCGGAGATTTGGTATGTATTTACTTGTGATTGTAGTTAATTGTTTGTGTTTATACAGTGCTTGATGGGAATCAAGCTACTGGACCCTTAACTTGCAGCTGAGCCTGAGGCCTTCAAGGTCTGATGGGGTGAGTTCTCTTACTCCAATCGACTCCTACCAAGGCTAAATTGATTATGATTGTCGACTAAATCCTAATGTTGAGCCATGTGACTTCTTGTCTCTAGGAAGTCATTTGCCGAATGGACATTATTTAGCTGACCAACTGTCCCTTTCACTTACCCTTACTTAACATGCTCGAGCCAACCCATGGTTTGATAATATTGATGTCGAGGGGCTGAGGGAACCCGTGAGAGTCCTTAGCCACTCCTTAGATGAGTCTACCCCTATTCGGTTACCTTCCTTGATGGTATTGATTTGCTCACATCATTATAAGGGCCTTACCAGTACAATGCTATCATGTGTCTAGGACTACATGGAGAATTTGTTGCCCAAATTATTATCTTTCCTTGAATATTTATTTTTTACCCTTTGCATTACTTATACATTACTTCTTTGGGATAATACCCTTTTTTAACTTTTCTACTTTTAGGAAAGTTGCCCTAATTTCTCGGGTATAAATACTCGCTGTACATGTAGCCACATAACATTATTATCATCATCAATATACTGCATATTTCCTTTGTGAACATTGCTTTCAATAGCTTGTTTACTCATACTTCACTCATATCCTAACCCTTAAGTAAAGCTAGGTAGTGAGTTACTTCACTAGACCAATTTATGCATCATATTGAGCTATACTTGAGTCTTTAGAAGTTCCACTAGTGCATCATATCTTTTGGAACTATTCATGGATTTGCTTACTTTTCTATTCTTTTTATGCACTTCCTGTTACTCTTTTTAAACTTTCGATAAGCTTAGACCCATCTTGGCAACCAACCTTGTCTGTTCTTAGCTCCGGCTTGTACTATCTTGGTATCAAAGTAGAGATTTCATTAAGGAAGTTGTATTTGGGAAGTAGTTCTTGTTATCTTAGTGTGTGGTAGTTATGGATATCATTATTGGTGTATTTTGAGTAAGCAATAGGTTGTAAAAGTTTGTTTTCAAAGCCTTCTATTTATACCCTATTTTAGATGAGTGAAAATAGAAAAAATTTCTATGTTAATCAAGCTGCTATATTTGTTGGTTACTAAACTTTTTGGTTTAAAAAGAGTGTGTGATTGTTTTCGAAAAGTTTGCAATTCAAATCCATTAGAGAAAATGATAGATCTAAGTGTTAATACTGGTGTTGGGGATAACAATAGCGGTATTGTCCACCATGGCTAATAATCCTATGATACCCCCAAGAGTACGAATGAGAAGCTTGATGAAGTGGCTAACCTCCTTGTGGATTTGACTAAAGTTGTTCACACATTGACCTATTGACTTATTGAGGACGTACACAACACCCTTCACGCTGCTCGACCTACTAAAGGATATAATCTCATTTGATAAGTTCGAGGTGGAGGAATAGGTGGGCGAGTGACAAAGAGGTTGACTTAAGAGATCTGAATTAAGAGGAAGAGGAAGAGGAAGAATATAATGGGGAAGAGGAATGAGCTAGAGCATCTCAAGCTACCAACCATGTGAAACTTTAGATTCTGAGCTTCAATGGGTCTAGAAGTGTAGATAATTATTTGGAGTGGGAGAAAAAGGTAGAGTATGCTTTTGATTATTACCAATATGAAGATTATGAGAAAGCGAGAACTGTTGTTGTTGAGTTCTCAAGATATGTCATCATGTGGTGGAAGAATTTTCAAGTCATGAGGCGACGAGAGGGATACTGAAAGATTAATACCTTAATTGAGATGAAGAGAATAGTCAGGAACATATTTGTGACATATACCTATCTATAAGACACTTTTACTTATCTTTAAGAGTAGAGACAAGGAGACTGAGCTATTGATGATTATTTTCAAGAGTTCTAAATGCTTATGATTCAGTGTGAAGTGAAGGAACAACCAATACAAATAGTCTCTAGGTTCCTTAATAAGTTGAGGAGTGATATTCAAGACATTGTAAAACTCCAACAATTTACTAAAATGGATGAAATTATATAGATAGCCCAATGAGTAGAGAGGCAAAGGAGAAATAGAATGCCAACCCAAATTCTGGTGAGCCGAATAGGTCAACTTAGCCAACGCGGTCAAGGAGGTTAATGAGCTCAATCAAGTACCGAGCCGACTATGAAGGTAGATGTTTGAATCGAATAGAAGGGTCAACTTGACAGTGATATGCTGACATAAACATATGAGAAAGGATAAGGATTTGAAAGGAAGACAAGCTAGATCAAATGTTTCAAATGCCAGGGGTTTGGACATATGGTTGCTTAGTATCTGAACCGAAGGACTATGGTCATTAAGGGAGACGCCTTGGAGCTTGAAGTGGATAGCATTGATAAAGAACCTAAGGAAGAGGGTGTTCCCGAGAAAGAGGCCACTCAAAAGAATGAACTGATTAAGGAGGATGTGTTTGCTAAGGACTTAGATCAATTGATCTTAGTTATCTAACATGCAATGAGTTTAGAACCCTCATATGAAGAGGAGTAGAGGGAAAACTTGCTCCATATCACATATAAGGTGAATGACTAGTTGTGTGCACTCATTATATAATAGTAGTTACACCAATGTGGCATTAGTTGATTGATTATGAAGTTGAAGTTGTTGATTATTGCACATCCAAAATCGTATAAGTTGCATTGGATGAATGAGAAGGGAGTGCTATATGTTACTCGATAAATACTACTACTGATCATCACTAAAATTATTTTGATGAGATTCTTTATGATGTGCTACCCATAAAGGTGTATAAGTAGGCTTTGACCCATGAGTCAACTTGTTTAACTTGCTTTTAAAATGGGTTTAAGATGAGAATTTTTTACCCATTTAAAAGTAGGAAAAATTAGCTTAGCCCGTTTAACTTGTGGGCTAGTTTGGGTTGGCCTGCTTAATACAATTGTGCCTTTAGCCTACAAGTAACTCGATTTAACCTATTTTTTAAACAGGTTAGAGCGAAGGTTTTTTGGCTTGTTTAAAAGTAGGCTAAATGCCTAGCTCGTTTAACTTGTAAGCTAAAGTTATCAGGCCGGGTTGGCCTGTTTAACCCGTTTGCACACCTTTGGCTGCCTTTGTGCACATCCCATGTACTACTGGGTTAACCTTAGCTTTAGAATAGAAGAGTTATCCATCATAGATACAGGAATACATATGTGTTTGAGAAGGATGGAAGGAAAATTATGTTGAACCCCATGACGCCAAGCCATGTTAGCCATTTGTATGCTAAACTTGCTTGAGGATAAAAAAAGACCTTAATTTTAAGTAGAACCGAACTTTGAGAGGCTATTAGAGCCAATGCACCGACCTTCTTGTTAGTTAAGAGATTATTAGAGTTAAGGCAGCGAGGTGAACCACCCTTGGAAGTAAAGGAGTTGTTGAATGAATATGCCAACCTATTTCTTAAATAGGTACCCAAAGCATTACCCCCTACTCGAGACATAGAACATTCCATTGACTTGATACTTAGTTTTGCCCTACTTGTGGCAGACCGTAACTAAGAATAGATAAGTCTAGTTGCTGAATTGGTCCGAGCTTGTAAAAAGCCCGAAAAGAATAATAGGGATTGGTACGAAATTAGACGAATGCAAATAAAAAGGTAAGTAAAACCTACAAATAGCTCCAATAGATATGATGTACTAGTGGAACTTTCGAAGACTCATGGTACAATCTGATATGATGCACAAATCGATCTGATGAGGTTACTCGCCACCTAGCCTTGCTCAAGGGTTAGGATAAGAGTGATGCCGAGATTAAATAAGTAGTGTTTACATAAGGAAGAAAATACTCATGTATTAAGGATGATGATGATTTATAGCTACAATTATGAGGGTATTTATACCCATAAGTTAAGGCAATTTATCCAAAAAGGAAAAGACAAAAAGAGTATTTTCTAAGGAAATAATGTATAAAATACAAAAAGGTAAAAATGAATATACAAGGAAATCAATCATTAGTACAATGGATTCTACACATGATACTGCATACGTGGAGGTACTCTATTGGTGATGCCACTGGAGGATGTGGAAAAAAAGTACGGATAGTTTGCTTGTCTAAGCAGGGGTAACTTAGTCAGTATAGACTCTCTCTCAACATCTCGGCAAGGATGAGGTTGAGTAAGTAATTAGCCAGGCATGTGTGAGAATGAAGATGGGCTATTATCTTGGCCTTTAGTTTCTTAGCACTCAACATACAAGAGATAGGTAGTCACTCGGCTTAGCAGGAAAAATGAGTTAGTAAGGAAATACTCAACCTCTATATGAGTCGGTTGGAATAAGAGGATTTATCTTGCTAGTCCCTCTAGTCCTCAAGCTTAACTGTAGGTCAAAGGTCTGGTAGCTTAATTCCCATAATTTCTTTTAGATTGTTTTGGATTTGGGATCAAATTCAAGTGGTCTTTGATAAGCTCTCTATTAAGGTGATATGGACTAAGGTCGGCAACATTGAAGTCCTTAGGAAACTCCAATCTATAGGCATTGTCATTGATCTTTTGGAGGATTTTGAAAGGTCCTTTAGCTCATGCAAATAATATGTTCCTCTTCTTGTTTGGGAACCATTCTTTATTGAGGTACAGTCATACCAACTCTCTTGGTTGGAATTGTTTAACTGTCCTACTGTTGGTCTTCTCTTGCATTCTTCTAGTAGCTTGGTCGATGTGCCAAGTGACCTTATCATAAATGTGTTAGAAGGATTGTACTTTAGTCGAGGCGTTAGGTTCTTCTTACACGGGTGTAGGTATAGGGGTATCGTCGAGGGGTAATTCAAGATTAAAACCAAGACCACTTCGAAGGGAGTCTGCTTAGTGGTGTTATGCACTGTTCGGTTGTAAGCAAACTTGACCACTGGTACATAGACATCCCAATCAGCTAAGTTTTTGCTCACTGCGGTTTAGAGCAGTGATTCCAAAGTTTGAATGACTACTTCTGTTTGGTCGTCAGTTTGGGGGTGACAAGAAGTATTGAATAGTAGTTTGGTCCCCATTTAGCACCATAAGGTCCTCCAAAAATGGCTTAAGAACTTCGTGTCTCTATTGGAAACTATACTTCTCGGTATACAGCGTATTCGCATAATTTCTTACAAGAAAAGAGAAGCAATAGCTGAAGTATCGTTAGTTTTAGAGTAAGGCATAGTATGCCATTTTACTGAATTGATCTACGAAGACCATTATAGAATCTTTGCTTCGAGTAGTTCATGGTAGTCTGGGAACAAAGTCCATAATCAATTCAGTCAATGGTTTCGTCGTGATAGGTAAAGGTATTACTTTCCCTTGCTTAGCTCAGTGCTTACCGCTCTTATACATGGCATAGCTCTTGACAACTTAGTGCATATCTCTTCTCATTCTTAACCAAAAGAATTAACTATTCAACAGTTCATAGGTCCTCCTTTCTCCAAAATGTCTGAAGAGTCCTTCATTGTGGGCTTCCCTAATTAATAGTTCCCGTAGTGAACAGGTTGGTATGCATAATTTTCCACCTCAGAACAAGTAACTATCCTCCATATGGTACTCATCTATTGTTCTTCCATCAACACATCGCATGATTATGGGTCCAAAGTATGAATCCCCATAATATTGTTCTTTGATACTTAGAAACCCAAGTAGCTTGGTCTACAATTCAGTTAAAAGTGCATGTCTTCTTGAAAGAGCATCTACAACTACATTGCTCTTTCCCTACTTATATTCAATCACGAAATTGAATCCTTCAAGGAATTCAATCCATCTTGCTACTTTGATAATTTCGTTTAACTTCTGAGGTACCTTAAGGATTTATGGTTAGTGTAGATGATAAACTCTCTTGGTAGTAGATAATGCTGCCGTACTTACATTACTTGGATCAATGCCAAGAGTTCTTTATCATACACGAAGTAATTTAATTGTGGTCCTCTAAGCTTCTCACTATGGAAGGTGAATGGTCGACCTTCTTACATTAGGACATCACTTATTCCAACGACTGATGCATCACATTTTAGCTCAAATATTTTCCCAAAATCAGGTAGAACCAACATCAGGGCAGAGGTTAACCTTTCTTTCATCTCAAAAAAGCTCTTCTCTTCTTTTTCTCCCCATTGGAAGTTGGTGTTTTTCTTTGTTATCTCGATAAGTAGCACGCCGAGGGTGATGAAATTCTTAATGAATAGTTATAGAATGAAGTTAGTCTATGGAAACTTCTCATGTTGGCATATGTAGTGGGAGTCAACTACTCTACAATTGCTCAGATCTTCTCATCATCAACTCATAAGCCTCTTCCATTGACTACATAGCCTAAGAATACCACTTCTTCCGGGCAAAAGCAGCACTTCTTAAGATTGCTAAAAAATCTCTTGGCACGGAGGGTATCTAGAACGACTTGGAGATGTTTACAGTGACTTAGCATGTTAGTACTATACATTAGGATGTCGTTAAAGTACACTACGACATACTTTCCAATTAGATACCTCAACACATGATTCATTAGTCTCATGAAAGTGCATGGGGCATTTAATAAGCTAAAGGGCATGACCATCTACTCATGTAGTCCATGTCGAGTCTTGAACATTGTTTTCCATTCATCTCCCAGCCTTATGTAAATTTAATGGTAGCTAGACTTAAGATCAATCTTGCTGAAAATCTTGGCTCTACTCAATTTATCTAACATATCTTTCAACCTCGGGATAGCATACCTGTACTTGATAGTAATCTTGTTCACAACACGGTTGTCAACATACATCTGCCATGTTCCATCTTTCTTCGATACTAGAAGGGCTGGTATAGTGCAAGGGTTAAGGCTTTCCTTTACATATCCTCTCTCCAATAACTCATTGACTTATCGTTGGAGCTCAATAGCTTGTTCGGGATTCATTTGATAGATTAGCTTATTCAGCAGTGCGACATTAGGTACTAAGTCAATGTAGTTCTCTATGCCTCGAGTTGGGGACAACCCCTTAGGTAACTGTTCTAAGAACAGATCGGCATATTCATCCAGTAACCCCTTGATTTCCTAAGGTAGTTCTCCCTGCTCCGTCATTTTTAATAGGCGCCTAACCAACACAAAGGTTAGCTTGTCAGCATTGATGGCCTCTCAAAGCTTAGCTTTACTCATCACTAAAGCCTTCTTCGATTCGTGAGTAAGTTTTATTTGCAACTTGATAACTTCTCTTAGTGACATTGGGTTCAGCATAATCTTCCGATCATCCTTCTTAAACACGTACGAGTTCTTGTAGTCGTCATGGATAACTCTTCTATCAAACAGCTATGGTCTTCCTAATAACTTATGGGAAGTACACATGGACAGCATGTCATAGAAAATCTGGTCTGAGTAATTCTCTATAGTGATTGGCAGTAAGTAACATGTAATGCTCCTTTTTCACTCGACCAGTGCAATTTGTATGGCCTTAGATGTGCGATAGTCAGTAACTTCAGTTTTGAAATAAGATTAGCCGATGCTACATTGGGGCAACTTCTACTATCTACAATGAGGGTACACACTTGATCATTTATCTTACAGGTAGCATGAAATAAATTCTCTCTCTACTCCTCCTTTCATAAGGGTTCAATGTTCATAGTATGTCGGATAACCATGAGTAATTAGTCTAAGTCCTAAGCAAATATGTCCTCCTCAATCAATTCTTTCTAATCATTTTCTTTATCGGTAGGGACCTCCTCTTCCTTAGGCTCCTCATCAGTGCTATCTACCTCTAGCTTCGAGATGTCTCCCAAAATGACCATCATATGTCGGTTCGGGCATTAAGCAACCATGTGTCTGAACCCTTGACACTTGAAGCACTTAATCTAGTTAGTCTTCCTACCAAACCTTTGCCCCTTCTCATAAGTTCGGGTCGATACTTCAGTGTCAACTCGGCCCTTCAATTCAGCTTGGACATCCATCTTTTAACTTAGTTCAATACTCAACTAAGCTTAATGACTTGCCTGTCTAGGCCGGTTAGTCAGCATGCTTATTGGTACTGGGCTCTTTCTTTGCCTTTCTACTTGTTGCATTATTTTGATAGCCTTATCTATTCTTGTAAATTGGTGGAGTTCCATACTGTCTCAGATGTCACCTCTCAACCTAGTAATGAATCTTGAAACTATTTGAGCTAGTAGTTCCTCCACTTTGCAACGAATCATAAGCATTTAAAATTCTTGAACATACTCATCAACAGTTCTACCTCCTTGTCTTAGCTCTTAAAGCCGAGTGAAAGTATCTTGAAGATAGGTTTCCAATACGAACCTATTTCTAAGTATCCTCTTCATCTTGGCCCAAGTGTTAATCTCTCAGTAGCCTTCTCATCTCTTCATAGCTTGAAAATTCTTCCACTACATGACGATATATTTAGAGAACTCAACAGTAGTAGTTCTCACTTTTTCGTAATTCTCGTATTGATAATAATAAAAAACACTCTTCACTTTCTCTTCCTACTCCAAATACTCATCAACATTTCTTGATCCATTGAAACTCAAAATCTAAAGCGTCACGTGGTTAGATGCTCTAGGGACTTGTATGTGCTCTTCTTCAAAATACTCTTCTTTTAAGTCTTCTATGTTTGCTAAATCAATCCCTTTTCTCACTCATCTGCACACTCCTTTACCTCAAATTGGTCGAGCTAGGTTCTCACCTTTAATGGGTTGAGTAGTTCGTAGGGTGTTTTGCGTAGCCTTAATTAGTTGGCATGACAACGCATAAACAGCTTGGTTTAAATCCACCAAGAGGTTAGTTACTTCATCAAGTCTATCATTAGTGCTTATGGGTGTTTCTTGAGATTGTCATCCATAGTAGACAACTCTACTATTGTCATCTCCCATACTAACATTCACACTTGGGTCTGTCATTTTCTCTACAAATTTAAAGTTCAAACAAACACTTTAGGAAACTCGTAGCTAGCAAATACGACAGCTAAAATGAACACTGTAACTTGCTTTGTTTTACACACACAAAATAGTATATAACAGAACTTCTAAAAGAACCTACTATAGCTCACACGAAACCTCTGCTCTAATATTAAGATGTTGCAGACCATAACTAAGAACAGACAAGGTCGGTTACTGGATAGGTCTAAGCTTGCAAAAAGCTTGAAGGGGATAATGGAGATTGGTGCGAAATTAGACGAATGCAAATAAAAAGGTAAGCAAAGCCCATGAATAGCTCCAATGGATATAACGCAATAATGGAATTTCTAAAGACTTACAGTACAATCCGATATGATGTACGAATCGGTTCGATGAGGTTACTTGCCACCTAGCCTTGCTTAAGGATTAGGATAAGAGTGATGCTGAAAGTAAACAAGTAGTGTTTATGCAAAGAAGAAAATACTCGTGTATTAAGGATGATGATGATTTACAACTACAATTACAAGGGTATTTATATCCATAAGTTAGGATAACTTCCCCAAAAGGGAAAAGATAGAAAGGGCATTTCCTAAGGACATAATATATAAGATATAAAAGGGTAAAAATGAATATACAAGGAAAGTAATCATTGGTGCAACAGATTCTATACATGATACTATACACGTAGAGATGCTGTATTGGTGATGTTGTTGGAGGATGTGGACAAAAAATATGGACAGTTTGCTTGTCTGAGCAGGGGTAGCTTAGTTAGTTCGAACTCTCTCTTGACATCTCAACAGGGGTAAGGTTAAGTAAGTAATTGGCTAGGTATGTACGAGAATGAAGATGGGCTGTTATCTCGACCTTCAATTTCTTGGCACTTAACATGCAAGAGATAATTAGTCACTTGGCTTGGCAGGTAGAATGGGTTGGTAAGGAGATACATAGCTTCCGCATGAGTCGATTGAAACAGGAGGATTTGTCTTGCCAATCCCTCTAGTCCTTGGGCTCAGCTGTGGGTTAAAGGTTCGGTAGCCTGATTCCCATCACTACTAAATAAGTTTGCTTATTGGATGAATCTTGAATAGGCTTCTAAACTTTAGCAACAAGTTAATGAACTCTTAGAAAAGGCTTATGTAAGAGAAAGTCAGAGTCCTTGTGTTGTGCCAACGCTCTTCGTGCTGAGAAAGGATGGTACCTAGTGAATGTATGTTAATAGCCGAACTGTAAACAAGATCACTATCAAGTACCGATACCCAATCCCTAGGTTGGATGACTTACTGGATGAACTGAATGCAGCTAAAATCTTCAACAAGATTGATATGGAATTTGGTTACCATCAAATTCAAATGAGGTCGGAAGATGAGTAGAAGGCTGCTTTCAAAACTTAGCATAGACTATATAAGTAGATGGTAGTGCCTTTTGGTTTGTTGAATGTCTCGGGTACTTTCATGCAATTGATGAGCCATGTATTGCGAGATCTAATTGGAAAATGTATCGTGGTGTACTTTGACAACATCTTAGTATACAATGCTGACATGCCGAGTCACCTTGAACATCTCCATGCAGTATTATACGTACTCTGAGCTGAGAGATCATTCAGCAATTTGAAGAAGTGCTATTTCTTCTAAGAGGAAGTAGTATTCCTAGGCTATGCAATAAGCAGAGGAGGTTTGTGAGTAGATGACGAGAAGATCCAAGAAATTATTGAGTGGTTAACTCTGACCACTTATGCCAAAGTGAGAAGTTTCTAGGGATTGACATTCTTTTACAGAAGATTCATAAGGAATTTCAACACCATAGCCTCACCCGTTACCAAGCTGACAAAGAACATTGAATTCAAATGGAGAGAAAGGAAGGAAAGAAGCTTTACTGAGGTGAAGGAAAGATTGACTTCTATACCTTTGCTAGCTTACCTGACTTTGAAAAAAATATTTGAGCTGGAGTATGATGTATTAAGCACTGGTGTAAGTGTTATCCTAATGCCAGAAGGTTGACCAATCGCCTACAATAGCTTAAAGGACCTCAACTAAACTACTCCTTATATGACAAAGAACTCTTAGCACTCATTTGTATGCTCCAAGTATGGCCGTATTATCTATTACCGAGAGAGTTTGTCGTCTATACAGAGCATGAATCCTTGAGGTACCTTTGAAGTCAAACTAAGTTGTCAAAGCGGTAAGCGAGGTAGGTTAAATTCCTTGAGGGTTTCAATTTTGTAATAAAATACAAGTAAGAAAAGAGCAACGTGGTTGTAGATGCTTTTTTAAGAAGACATACGCTCTTGACCGAACTGTAGACTAGATTATTTAGGTTTGCAAGTATCAAAGAGTAGTATTCTAAAGACTTACACTTTAAACCCACACTTCGGTGATGTACCGATGGAAGAATAGTGGACAAATATCATAAGGAAGATGGGTACTTATTTCAAAGTGGAAAATTGTGTATGCTAACCTATTCACTAAGAGAGTTACTGATTAAGGAAGCTTATAGTGCAGGGTTTTCTAAACATTTTGGGGAGAGAACGACGTATGAGCTACTAAGTGGGTGCTTCTTATGGCAAAGAATGAGGTGAGATGTATACCAAATTATTGAGGGTTGTACCGTATGCAAGAGAGCCAAATGTTGAGTTGAATAAGGAAAAGTAATACCTCTTCTTGTCCTGATTAGACCTTGGATTGAATTGAATATAGACTTTGTTTTCGGATTACTAAGAACAACCCGAGACAAAGATTCTATCATCGTCATCATGGATAGATTCAGTAAGATGACACATTTTGTGCTGTACTCTAAGACTAATGATGCTTTGGCTATTGCTTCTCTTTTCTTGTAGGAGATTATTCGGTTACATAGCATGCCAAGAAGTGTAGTCTTTGATAAAGATCCAAAGTTCTTGAGCCATTTCTGGAGAACTCTATAGCGACAAATAAGGATTAAACTACTATTTAACACTTCTTGTTACTCCCAAACTAATGGCCAAATAGAGGTAGTTAATCGCACTTTAAGATTACTACTTTAAGTTGCAATAAGGTAAGACTTGATTGATTGGCATGTTTGTCTACTTGTAGTAGAATTCGCCAATAATCGAATGAAGCATGACACCACCAAATAGACTCTTTTCGAGGTCGTCTATGGTTTCAACCTAGAACTATAATACTTCGGCTTTTTCCATCTAGTTTAATAACTTTAGGATTCGAGCCCCTAAATTTAGGGTGTCAGACTAAGTTATCCCATTTACTTCAAACTTCACAGTAAAGTTAGAAAAGTTAGATAAAGAAATTTAAGTAAAGTCAATTTTTCAAAATAAGCTATATAAATATTAATTTAAGAAAACGTCAATTTATTGATAAAGTCGATAATTGTAAAATTCGAGTATTTAGATATAGCGAGATATTAGAGATAAGTTAATTAACTTTCAAAAATAATAAATGAAGTTGAATTATACATGATATACATGTACTACATGTGATATACATTATATGTATTAAATATATACATATAATAATAATAATAAATTATTAAAATTAGGTAAAATAACGTAAAATAATGAAAAAATAAAAAAAAATTGAATGGGTGAGTCACTAAATGATGTTTCAAGCTAGGATTAATTGAAAATGATGAGTCAACATTTGGTTAAAAAGAGAATGACACATGGTGCTTAGGAAAACATGAAATTGACTTGTGTAGTTTTACTTTTTTACATGCAAAAAATCCTAAAACCAATAAATAGGGCTCCAAATATCATTTACAATATTTTGGAAACTTGAAAACATAAGAACATAATTTTAGAAAATTCAAAAAATTAGAAAAAAAAATAAAATAAAAATAGAACAATAAATAGGGTCAGAATTACGTTAAGGTGGTTCAATAGGTTATTCACAACTTGAATTGGAGTGGCTTGGAGGTTCAATAAAGGGTGGCCAGACAAGGCTCTTTGACAAGGTGCGGTGATTTAATAGCGGCTAGTTCAAGTGAACTAATTTTTCCCCGTAACTTATTTAATTTACTAAAAATATCAAATATTATCCATTAATTATGAATTTTATTTTTATGGGATTATTTTAGGTGTAGATTAATGTAGTAATTTTAATTTAATTAAATAATTAGTGGAAATATGAGTTCCTTAAGAAAATGCCCTGTTTGGGTGAAAAATGAATGAATTTTTATAAATATTAGATGATGTTGTTTCAAGCTCAATTTTTTTATATAATACACCTAATATATATATATATATATATATGTTACAATAATTTTTGAAGTTAAGCATGTTTATTATTTTTTATAATTATTTTGAATAAAATTGCTAGTTTTGTCGAATTATTGAAATAATTAGTTTTTGATGAAATTAATGAATGAGCGCTACATGTTTTGATTTCTGGATGTTTATAATGATATTTGGAATACTTAGTTCTTATCTCACACTTAAATTTGTTTATTTTCCCTAATTTTGCGTAATTTCGAGTTAAAATCTCTATTTTCGTAAAAATAGATATTAGCTAGTTTAGTGTAATTGATGGTCGATAATTAAACTACATATTTTTGTAATTCTATAGAATTTTTCTTGAAATTAACCGAGCTCGTATACTATTTATTGTATATTTTCCTAGTATAAACCTATATATTAGCTTAATATGTAATATTGTAATTAGTACTATTAGAATATTTACTAAGTCCATGTCAAATGAACATTTTGGGGCATATTAAGGGTTACTAGACAAGTTTGGAAATTATAATTTTTAGGGTTTTTAGTCTAGTATTAAAGTTTACTTGAGTTAATTATGAAGTTAAGGTAGCGTACGATTGAATCATAATGAGAAAAGGATATTTTTGGGTTTTTGACAATATTGATTGATTTTGATTCTTAAGATATATCAATAGTACTTGGAATAATGATTGTAACGATATAAAGTTTATTCAAATTAGGTAAGAAATGAGTAAGATACGATCAAATGAAGTTTAAAAATGTGGAAATGAAAGGTTATAATAGTTTAGGTTCGACCCATAGTTGATTTGAAGACTATGTTATATTTTCATAGGTATAATATATAAGGAAGGACCATGTCATGAAATTTAGGATTTTATGCTATTACTCAGCCCAAGTAAGTGGATCTAACTCATGCTTAGAGTGGATATATTGCTACTTATAACATTATGTATTGTTTGATGCTGTATCGATTGAATATAAGTATATCTTGGGTGAACTGATTGCTATTATAGTGAATGCTAATGTGGTGACTATGAATGATGGTAACTATACCTTGGTTAAACTGTTATGCTTCTATTTTGGGTGATGATTTGTGCTTACAAATAATTGTACTAACTAGGAAAGTTAAGTGATTGCTAACTTAATCTTCTAGGTGTTGACCTAAGTGAACCTTAAGTAAGATACTAGAATTTTACTATGGAAAGTTCGAAAACTAGAATCAAATAACAAGGTTGAATAAGACTTAAAGATTGATTGTGTTTATGAGAATTTTTGAGTTGTTGTTACATATCATGGCATGGCATGTCATGGCATAAAAAGGAACCTACGGGTTAAAAATTTCATAATGAGGCTTCTAGGTGATCATGGAAAAAGCATGGCTATATGTACTTAGTTTTTGGAAGTATATAAATTACATTGCTCGAACATTGTAACTATTTTGATAGTCAAATTTGGTAGACTACAGTGTGTGGTCTAATTTGGTAGTGTTGCCACTTTGATTTGGTGAACTACAGTATGTAGTCTAATTTTGTAAAGTTAGGGGTCATACTCTCAAGCAACTCCTTATTGCCCTTTTTGATAATAGTAAACTATAATGTGTAGTTCAATTTGGTAGGGGTCTTACCCCCAAGTAGCTCCTTATTGCTTTAGTTCCTAGACATTGTATCCAAATGCCCGACTATGTCGACTAACCAAAAGAAGTTTAGAAGGCATAGGATACTGGTACCAATGCATGCCACGTGCATGATGATAGCATGCTGCATTGCTAGCAATAAATGCCCGATTGGGTAAATGCATATGTAAAGTTGAACCTATAGGTTATGATTGAAATGGTTCAGTTGTGATATGCAACATTATCTATCATATTATCTATATTGTGTTATATGTTATGTACTCTCACTTAGTTTCAATAACTGAGGAGATAAAATATTTTATCCTCAGGTTAACTACATCATGATGGGGCCCAACACTAAGGGGGGATATATATATATATATATTGAGAGTGTGAGTTGGAGTCAGCGACTTTTGTATGGAACCTTTACTAAGTTAGGAATCCTATTATTGTGAAGTTAACAAATCAAAAAGCTAGTTCATGCTTTGATGTAAATATTATGTTGTATGCATAACTTATAATAAAATATCTAGTTGAACTCTAATATAGTAACCCCTTTATTATGTAAACAATGTTATCTTTTGATGGATGAGTAGGTTCAACTAAGTTTTTAATAGGTATTCCTGTGTGATTTTGAATTCCATGCTAAGCCAGGATGTGACATGAACTGCCTCTTGACTATACCCTTATTGAGCAAGAGGATCTCGATGCAAGAGCCTAAACCCAGGCCCTACAATACATTTACCATAAGTTTACTCGATAAATCAACCAAACGACTAGAAAAATGCTAGAAAAAGCTAAAGGAAGGGAGTTAGTGTAGTTTTAGCCTGGAGACCTAGTATGGTTGCATTTGAATGAGGAGAGATTCCTAAACAGGAGAAAGAATAAGCTGTTTGCCTGAGCCGAAGGCCCCTTTAAAATCCTAAAGAAGGTCATTGACAAAACTTATAAACTAGAGGTAATAGAAGACCATAAAGTTTCTAAAACTTTCAACATTCCTAACCTTAGTCCTAACAGCCTAGAAGGAACAGTGGATGAAAATCAGCCAGATTTGATCCCAAATCCAAATCAACCAAGAGTAAATGATGGGAATCAAGCTATTGGACCCTCAATTCATAACCGGGCTCAAGGCCTTAAAGGTCTTATATGATAAGTTCTCCTACTCTAATCGGCTCTTGCCAAGGCTGAATTAGTTATGACTGCTAACCAAATCCTAATGCCAAGCCATATGACTTCTTGTCTCTTGGAGATTATTTTCCAAACAGACTATTATTCTACCAACTGACCAACCCTTTCACTTACCCTTACCCAACATGCCTGAGTTGACCTACAGTTCTGTAATATTAATGCTAAAAGGCTGAGGGAACCTATAAGAGTCCTTAGCCATTCGTTGAATGAGTCTACCCTTACTGGGCACCCTTTTTTGACATCCCTGCTCGACTACCCACCTTGATGGTATTGATTTATCCGCATCTTTGCAAAGGCCTCGCCAATACATTGCTGCCGTGTGTCTAGGACCACGTAGAGAATCTATTGCCCAAATCATTATCGTTCCTTGAATATTCATTTTCTTACCCTTTGCATTCCTTATACATTACTTCTTTCGGATAGTACCCCTTTTTGTCTTTTCCATTATTAGGTAAGTTACCTAAATTTCTTAGGTATAAATACTTACTATATATGTAGCCACATAACGTTATTATGATCATCAATATACTGCATATTTCCTTTGTGAAAATTGCTCTTAATAGCTTGTTTACTCTTACTTCACTCTTATCCTAACTCTTAAGCAAGGCTAGCTGGTGAGTAACCTTACCAAACCGACTCATGGATCATATCGAGCTATGCCGTGAGTCCTCGGAAGTTCCACTAGTACTTCATATCCTTTAAAACTATTCATAGATTTACTTACTTTTCTTAATTTTATGTTCTTTTTGTACGCTTCCCATTACTCTTTTCAAGCTTTTGGTAAGCTTGTACCCATCTTGGCAATCGACCTTGTTTGTTCTTAGCTCGGGTCCACACCAGCAGTTGTGTTTGAGATTTGATTTGTTGTGATGGGAGCTAAATTCCATGTTATGGTTGTTTTAAGAATATTATTATGCTTAGATTGTTTGAGCTTGATTGATCACCCTAAAAATGAACTAACTCAAACTTAGCTTAACATTCTAACTTGATATACATTGTAACCCACTAGGGTTAATGGTTAAGATTCTTAGGCCAAACATGGATTCCCTTTAATGAGGATAGCTAAAGCAGTCATTTCCCCACCTTAGTCAAACTAAGTTATAGGAGAGAAGGTCACATCAAAGTTGAGGGTCGTGGTTCGAAGGTGGTCATGGGATGAGGGTATTCTTTATTGCATAAGCTACGATTTGGTTTTGACTTGTGAGTACGTAACATCAAACTCCTCAGCCTAGATTAGAGTTGATGCAATTTCTCTAATCATAATAGATTAGATAGTGTCATGCAATTGCATTTGCTTCTATACGCATTACAGTTAACTAACTTAGTTGAAAACCTTACTTATGATGTGCTAAATGCATACTTCTATCTCCGTTCCACTTACTAAGCAGGTTGTCACTCATTCTCTTATAGTTTATTTTGTAGGTTTATAATAGAACTACAAGTGTTGTACTTAAAGCTAGAACTTTAGCAAACGAGGTTGAAGAGTGAAGATCATTAAGAATTTGGCTGAATTTCATTCTTATTATTGATATTTTCTAACTAACAAGGAAACTACCAAGTCTTCTTAAGGGGCTTGCCAATTTTCCTTCTTTTGGTTTGTATATTGAATAATGTATACTGTACATTTTACTAATACTCTTTTGAAAGGTCATACTTATGAGTTTGCTAGATTAGTTGATTTCAAAATAATTATTCCATAAGTTTATATTAAGTAGGTTATAAAATGGACACTTCAAAGTGATAAAGTCGAGTATGCCTAGTGTGAACTAGTTCTATGATAGCAGCTATAAGGTCAATTTTTATCTTATGATGGTTTATATAGTAAGACTATTATGACTCCATCTTCTCAAGGCATAATAATAAGGGCAGAATGTAAAGTGCTTTCTTGTTATACCTTTAGGATGTAGACTTATGAATTAGTTTGTTAACCAAATTAGGTAGGAACCAGTAAGTTCATTTGCTAAGTTAGCTTAAACTTTTCGGAATCCATTAGTCCATCAACTATGCTAAGTTGGGACATAGTTAAGTAAGTTACAACAACATGTAATTTTAATAAAAATAATACAAATTATATCATGATAAGAACTTAGTGTCTAAATAATAGTATAGACATAAATGAATAATGGTAACAAAGACAAACTTCAAAAATAAATAATCAATAGCTAAAAGTAAACAATTGACAGAAAGAGATAATTCAAAGTATAGTTTTAAGTTCTTGGCATTCCATGCCTTGGGGATTATTAGTCTGTCCAACCTATCGAGTCAATGTACACCATTCCCTACAACTTCTCAAATCTAAACTAGATCTTCCTAGTTTATAATGAGCTTCCCTTGGTTATTCTAAGCCCTTATTGCCTATCTTATAATATACTAAATTTCTAGGTTGAAAAACCTTATGTTTCACATTCTGATTATAGTATCGTGCTACTTTGTGTTAGTATTCCACAATTTTGGCTTTTGCTATATTTCGTATCTCCTCAACTGTGTCTAAATTAGTTGTGAGGTAAATTTGATTGGCCATAACATCTTTGCCTTGTATACTAGACTTAGAAACTCTAGTTCAATAGGATGAACAATTTCAAACCCAAGTGCTAACCTAACGGAGATTCACTTGTTGAAGTTTTGTGAGTATTCCAATACCCCCACCAGATATATAGGAGCTCATCAGCCTATTTCCCTTTTGCTTAGTCTACTCACCACTTCAAACTATATAATATAATCTTATTCACAGCTTCAACTTAACGATTGGTTTGCAAATGTACAAGTGATGTGTAATTCAATTGAATGTTGTGCTTGTCATAAAAAGCTCGGAACTTATCATTGTGAAATTGTAGACCATTATTGGTTATAATCACGTAGGGGACTCAAAACCTTGACTTAGTAAGTTGAACACAAATGACTCCACCTTCTGCTTAGTAATCTTTGCCATAACTTTAGCCTCTACCCACTTAGTGAAATAATCAACTACAACTAAAATGAATTGTCATTGTTTAGTGGCCTTTGGAAAGGGTCTAAGAATGTCCAACCCCATTGAAAAAAAAAGCTAGGGACTAATTAGATGTTGAAGCTTGCTAGATGGAGTGTGACTAATTGCTTCGTACTTTTAGCATTACAAGTAATGTTGTACCAGATTCTTAGCATCATCTCTCATGGAGGGCTAATAGGAAACAAGTTGAGGTGCTTGAACATACAATATTTAAGGCTTCACATGATTGTTGCTAACTCCTACATGAAGCTTGAAAAGAACTTATTGTACCTCTTTGGGCGAGAGGCAATGAAGGTAAGGTTGATTGAAGCTGATCCTAGTGTAATTCGTAGCTTGGTACATAAGCCTTTAAGCTTTTTTCTATCAGCAAGTAATGCTCCATCTTTTAGATAATCAACAATTGAATCCATCTAAGATTTTTTCTTTAGTATGATCTACACTTCAAGATACTAATTAGCAAACATTTCCATGCTCTTGTACGATAGGTGCTTAATGAAGAGCCAATCATTCAAGTTTGGGAGTGATGTCTAAGCTAACTTAGATAGTTTGTTGGTAGCCATATTTTATACCTTAGGTACCTTTGTAATTGTAAAGGAAAAGAATTCCTCAGTGAGCATTCATATTATGGTTAAATACTTGCTTATTACTTCATCTTTCACTATGTACTCTCCCTTTACTTGGTGGATGATCAATTAGGAATGAAAAAAAACTTCTGACCTTTCAGCTTTGACCTCCTTAGCAAGCTTCAATCCAGCTATTAATAATTTACATTTAGCTTATTACTAGCTAGAAATCCAAACATAAATGCGTAACAAACCCTAAGGTTATGTAGTCCTTAGAGTACAAGACCTACTCTACATCCTTTTTGTGTCAAGGAACCATCTACATATAAGTTTCAATAAGGCTTCTTGACTAACTCGACACTGTCTTCTTATCCTATGAATTTCACCACAAAATCTGCTAAGACATGTACTTTTAGAGCTGTTCTTAGTTGGTATCAAACACCATATGCACTCAATTCCAATGCATACTTTATCCATTGACCTAACAAGTTAGGATTCTATAAAACTTGCTGTAATGGTTAATCTATAATAATTGTCACCTAGTAAACATCATAGTAAGACTTCCACCTCCTTGTTATTATGACCATAGTAAGAATAAACTTTTCCATCTTACTATACCTCAATTCTAGTCCTTGTAAAATATAATTGACATAATTGATTAGTCAATGCTCCTTTTCCTTAACATGCACTAGTATAGAGGAAAGAGTTCGATGACTAATAGGTAAATTAGATGAAGAAACAACTCTTCATTAGAATGGGCTCAAGAGTATAGGCAGAGATGATAAAAATTTCTTCAACTTTTAGAATGTAGCTTTGCACTTGTTGATCCACTTAAACTCCTTAGGGTTTTTCAAGTATTTGAAGAATTTGGCACATCTATTAGCGCTTCTTGAACCAAGTCCTTTATTGCTTTTATTTTTTGCAAATTGGCTTTAATTCCCCATTGAGTTACTATGTAGCTTAAAAAATTTCCAAAGATAGCTTTAAAGAGATACTTTTGTAGATTTACCTTCATACTATACCTTCTTAAGGTATCAAAGTTTTCTTGTAAGTCAGCAATATGAAAGCCTTATTCTGCAGTCTTAATAATCATATCATCGACATACACTTTAACATTGTAATAAATTTAAGGGTTAAACATTTTTTTCTCTAACCTTTAATAGGTCACACCGACATTCTTCAAACCAAAGCCATGATGGTATAACAATATGTATCAAAGTTAATAACAAACAAGGTGTGTACTTCATCCTCCTTTTCCATCTTTATTTGGTTATAACTAGAGAAGGCATCTATGAAGCATAGTAAGGCATGACTAGTAGTTGAATCCACCATGTAATCAATTCTCAATGGCGGAAACAATCCTTAGCGTAGGATTTGTTCAAATTCATGAAGTCAATACACATGTGCTACTTGCTGTTTGAGTTATTGACCAACATGCAATTGGCTAACCGGGTTGGTTATGACTTCTCTCATATAAATCCTAACTTGAAGAGTTTCTATACTTCTTCTTCTATCGTAGCTTGTCACTTAAGGGAAAAATGCCTCTTCTTCTACTAAATGACTTTAGCATTTGGATTTATCTTGAGCTTATGTGTCATATACTCCCTTAGTATGCTAGGTATGTTAGAGGGGGACCATATAAACACGTCGGCATTACTTTTGAAGAGATGCACCAACGCTTGCCATAGCTTTAGAGACAAAGATTTTCCACTCCTAGTGGTCTTTTTTTGGGTCTTCTCTGAGCTATATTTCCTCAATCCCTTCCTCTGATTTCTCATATCCTTAGTATTTCAATCTAGATTCATTTCAATGTAGAAAATTCCTTATGCTTGAGGGTGTTAAGATATAAATGCCCCGTGAGCTGTTGATCTCCCTTAAATACTCTAACTTTAGTTGGAGTAGGATAGTTAGCCTTAAGGTTTGCCATAGATAGGACCATGTTGAACAAGTTTAGGCTAGGTCGACCCATTATAATGTTATAAGTGGATCAACACTTAACTACGAGGAAATCTACCTTATCCTTACTACGTTTTTGTCATCCTTGCTCTAAATGAGGAGAGAAATCATTCCGAAAACACATACTAGTTGATTATTGAAGGTGTACAGGTGATGAGTATAAAATTACACTCATCTGTTGTAATATTTTCCTGGATATTTTAAGTTATTTTGATAGAATTCCATCAAATTTGCTATTGATTTGAGTTATTTTTTATTTCAAGATTCAAATGAAGCAATGAAAAGAAAAGATAACAATTTAGGTGATTTTTGAGGAGAATTTTGTGAGACCCAAAATTTTAAGTAGTCGCTTCATGTAGGTAATTTAAGGCATTTGTGAAACTAACCTAATAGACTAAGAAATTTACGAATGGGCTTAAGACGTTAGTCGATGAGATTTTGTAGACACGGATCTCAAAAATATAATCAAATAATAATAAGATAGTTAAAATAGTGTAATTTTAGTATATTACTTAATATTCAACGTAATCGTGTGGAGTAGGCTCTATTAGCTAGTAAATTTTTAAAGATAAATTATATATGTAATAAAATTATTATATGACGTAAAATAATATATAGAATATAAATACATATGTCATGTGTAATTGCTATATGTAAATATATACTCGTAATTAGCTAAAATACCTGATTAATTGTGAATAAAGTTAAAATAAAGAAAGAAAAATAATGAAAAAATTCCTAAAAATTAGTGGAGTGGTTGGAAATCTTAATGGGGCATGGGAAGCCTCAAGAATAGGTATGGGCTTAAGAATCAAGCTCAATGACACCATGTAGCTCTAGTATAAAAAGAAAATATGCATGAAGAGAGAGAAAATTTCATTTTGCAACTTCATAGGCCTTAGAAAAATTTAGGAAAACTTCTCTACAACGCTTATATGCAAATAGGAACTTGAAAAAAAAAATAAGTAGAAGTTGAAGGAATTGAAGAAAGAAATTAGGAAAAATTAAGAACAAATTTGAGCAAATTTGGGTATAAGCGTGATTTGACGCTTAAGTAGTAGTTAGAGACCAACCACCACCAACCCCTAAGAGAGTAACCACTACCTAGCTACACCAATACATTGGGAGTAGCTGTTGGTGGTTAGAGATAAATTTTCTAATAGCTGTCCTTTTTCAAGCCGATTTTTCATAAATTACAAATATGCCTAGAAAATTCTACAAAAATTTATTCCTAGATATTTCCATGCATAAAATACATGAAAAATACTATTTTACCTAAATTATGTACATATAAGATAAGTCCTTAAGAAATTGGCCAAACTAAGCTATTTTCGATATTAAAATAAATTAACTTAAAGATGTAGTTGCAACTTCAAAATTTTTCTATACTTATATTAAATTATTATGAAAATATTTTTCAAAAAATTATTTTCTATACTTTTATTGAATTTTTTAGCTATAAGTTATGCCTAAAATAAAGTTTTGAGGTAAAATTTAATGTATTTTTCATAAGGAACTTGCTTGAAATTTGAGCTCAATCATTTAGTGGAATATTTACGTTATGTTGGAGCTATTGAAGGGAGTTGTATGGTAAGAAGCTGTAGAAAATCATAATTTTTTCTTTACATGTGTAGTTTAGTAGCTTACTTACTTGTTGAATTTGACAAAATGGTGAATTAAGATATGTTATATTGGGTGTTGGGAAGTAATGAAGCTGTATATTGATGAATGGAGTGTTACTTGATATTGTTCCTAGATGGGGTTAGATGAAAAGTGAATAAATCCTTTAGTTATAGCAAGTTAGTTAAATACATAGAGTAAATAAGAGCATTTTAAATATATACTTTACTAAGGACTTTACTTAGAAGCAGAATCAGAGGCAAATGTAAAAGTGGCATACAAATATAGAGTTCATAAGCTAAATCAAAGGATAATTTCTTAAAGACTTTAAGGCTAGCTAAAATTAGAGGATTCTATAATCTAAAAAACTTATAAAATTAGTGAAATACTTCAATAATCTTATCTTGTAAGTAAAACTAGTGTATAAAACTTATTTTAAAACCACTAGAATAATATAAAATGAATTAGTTACTATTAATTCAAGGATCAAATATGGATTAAACCTAATCTATTGTGTATGAATCTATTGTGTATGTTTAAGGATAGTCAAAGACCATTAGGGAGATGGTTAAGATTGGTGAACTAGTAAAGTGTAGGTAAGTTAGGATACATGTATTGTAGCAAGTTGAAGTACTGTGTCAAACTACTTAGAGATATGGGAGTATGTTTGGTTATGGTTGCAACTTAGTTGAACGTACTCATGCCTTGTGTGTGATTATTTACTTGAATTGTGGATTTGGAGTGCTGCTTTGTTTGGTATGCTTGATTTGTTTTGCCTTGTGAATTTATTAATCACCCCTAACTAGAATTAACCAAAAATTGATCTTTAAACTAACCAGACATGCATATTAAGCCATTAGGGGAATGATTAGGTGTATCAGGGTAAATATTGAATCCTTCGATGAGGTTAGTTAAAATAGTTGTTTCCTCATCCTTAGTTGGACTAAGTGATAGGAGAAGAGGTCACGGTATGGTTTAGGGCCATGGTTTGAAGGGATTCTCAAGAGGAGAGTGTTCTTTATTGCACAAGCCTAGGTTTGACTTGATTTGAGTTATGTTGAAACTCCTCAATTCGGGTTAGAGTAGTTGCAATTTTTCTAATGTCGCAATGGAATGGATAACATAGTGCAATGTTGCATTTGCTTGTTTGTAATGCATTTCATTAAAATGAAATGTTTGAAAACCTTGTTTATGATTAATATAATCTTTTTTCTCCGTCTCACTTGCTAAGCTAGTTGCGTTCACATCTATATAGATCCTTTTGTAAGTGTAGACTTAAGATTATGAATGCAACACTGTAATTATCATTACTATAGTGTATGTCGGGCTAGGGAAGTGAGAAGGCCTTAAGATTGGCTAAAATTTGATCTTCTAGGTTGGATTTTCATGGACTTTTGTGTAAACTAACTGGGATCATTTAGGTTGCCCACTAGTTTTCTACTTTAATGTTCACTAACTTAAAAGTCTGTAGTTTTTGTAAACTTTTTATAGGAACTAGAACATTTAATGTATAAATACTTATGCATATACTACTATGTTATTAAATCGTATGCTATATGCGATATGCTATATTGAATAGGTGTTTTAAAAAGTTATGCCATAGTTTTCTTAATAACAAGGATCGAATTAGATGCTCCAACACGGTTAAGCTGAGTATGCTTGGTTTTAACTAGGTTTATGATAGCAATTGTAAGGCTAGCTTCTATCTTAAGATAATTCACATAGCAATACTATTACGACTTCACTAATTTGGGGTAGGATAGCTTTAAGTTGGTATCAAAGCATTGTTTTTAAGAACTTCCTCAAAGCATGATTCTTAAGAACTTGCTTTTAAGCGTCATAAATAAAAATTAGATAGAAATCATAGGTGAACACTAAGAGTAGGTAATAAGTGGGTAGTAAAAGATTTAGACTTTAGATTTATATCTAATATAAATATATGTAAGAGAAATGAAGGGAGTATAACTAATAATATTGAACTATAAAAGATGATTGACGTTCATAAAATTTATTTATAGAATCTTTAAGAAAAACTCATTATAAACTAATAGAATCTCAAATAATTAGGGAGGTGATGGCCTATAAAATATGGAGTGTAGTTTCTAAGGTTGTTGTAGAGATGATTGATATAGTAGTATTTTGTTTGATAGGGGAATGTTTGGTGAATCTTACTTGGTAACTATAGATTTATTTCTCATGAGTATATTACATATTTAGATAGTAATAATTAAGTTTAGGCAGTTGATTATCATGCTCTCATTTATGACAAAGGTAAAGATTGGTAATAATTGATGAGAAGGATGTTTAGAGGGGTCATAATGAGGAATGGTGTGCAGTTGAAACCTAGAGTGTAGTTGTGGTTAGATTATAAAGTGTAGATTTTGTAAGCTCTTGATAGTAAGTAGAGTATGATTTGACTTAGAGGATACTACAGAACCTGATTCAAGGGATGGAGTAGAGGATTGTGAAATGAACTTGAGGATTAATTAGTATAGGGTAATAACATTAACTAGAGGATGATCTATGCTCTAGGTGAGATTATGGATATATATATTGTAAGATGTATCTTATAGTTAGTAGGCAAATGAAAGATACTAGAGAAGGAGTTGGAATTTTTACAACAAATACAACTTTGCAGGAAAAATATTTGCTGATTAATAAGGCTACATTTGTAATGGTTTCACTAATAGAAGATCCGATGATTGAAGAGTCAGAAAGGAATTATTGCAAAAATTATAACTAAGCAACCATAAAAAGTATTCTATCTTTTAAGATATTTCCTCCTTGTACCATAGTTTGGTCTTGTAAACATTTATCTATAGAAGATGTTGGCATAAAACCTTTGTTTGACAAACTTAAACCATCAATTGGATTAGAAGAAACCCTTATAGTACAATCGAATTTAGAGATAATCAACTAGAACTTAGGTGAAGATTTTGAAGAAGACTCTGACTATGCTTTAACTAATATAATAACTTAAGAGAGAACTAGGTGGAAATAAATAGATGTACAAATCAAGAAGTATAAAATAGAAGAGAAAGTAGAACTTTAGGTGAAGATCATTCTTAAGGCTTAAGTGGAAGATTACATGGGAACTAAAGAAGTAAACTAGGAGAATTGAATTTAATGGAAGAGATATTTATAAAGATGAAGAAGTATCTAGAGTTCTAATGTCTTGGATCTTGAAATGGGAAGTAAGGGTCTTGATTCCAACTTAGAAATGGTAATGTACATGTGAATAGATATGAAAATTAACTTTCATTGGGATGATATAACAATTTTTGAAGAGCCTGGAAGTCTGTAAGGTTAATAGTTAATAGGATTTTGAAATAACTTTCAGCGATTTAATTCTTCTTAATAAGGTTATGGAATGGGAACTTGATTGCTCTTGACATGTGTTGATTATAATCTTTACAATGAACTCATAGTTTTGGTGTGCCTAGTGCTCTTTGATATACTTTAACTCTTTTAGTAGCAAAGATATGCTCTTAAATATTGCTAATTGAAAAGAGAATGTATGATCTTTTGGTAAATAAAAAAAAATATAATAATAATAATGTGCAAACTCTTGTGAAGTGGAGGTTTAATTTTAATATTATTCTAAGTTGTTAAGTATGTTGTTTAGAGATAGAGTTCAAGGTCTTATATATATAATTGAGGGTGTAAATTGATATTTGAAGTATATGATTTCAAGTAATGTCAGTTGTACTTAGAATGATATGTATGGAGATCAACTTACGTAGGTGGATCATAAGAGAGTAGTACTTAAATATAATATTTGATAGAGAAACTTCTGCCTAATATCCTTCAATCAAGAGATATTGTAACACCTTGTAAATGTAGATGCTATTATATTATAGGTACGAATGATGATGATATGTTGTTTAGAGGTGTTGATTTGCACTCAATTCCTAATGGGTATGAACTTAGATGTCATGGGGAATACCTCATTATTATTGATATGTATACGAGGTGTATTTGATATAAATAAATTGTAGATATTGAAATGTCAATGGTAGACTATTTGTTAGGAACTATGTAGCACCGGATTGGTAAGTAATAATTTTTTAGAGGGTAATTTAGAGAGTGGAATTTCAGACTGAGTACAAGCATATGTTCTATATAGGTAACATCTCACTAATATGACTATAATAAAAGATATACTTATCATAGATGATATGTTGATATTAGAGAAAATTGATTGGGATATATGTTGTGGAACCTATATGATATTGGTGGAATAGGAGAATCTCACTCAAAGGAGTTAATTGAGATTGAATTATGTACCCGCTTACAAGTCATATGTGATGGAGTGTAGGGTAAACAACCACTTGTAGAAGAGAGATATTTAATTAACCACGTAGCTAGAAACTTAGGAAAACTATTAAATAATATAAACTATTTAATTAATCACATAGCTAGAAATTTAGGAAAACTATTAAATAATATAAACTCATTTTTAAGTACTTTTATACTTTAAAATTTGTTAAGTGCTAACCCTCACCACCTTAAGAGGGAAAAAAAAAGGAAAATAGACTCAACATGAGTTGGATATAGGAAAAGCAGTGAAAATTTCAAAATGATAAGGGTGTACAATAACATTATTGGTTGATGAGAATATTATGAGCAAAGCCCAGTAAAGGGGAATACAAGGAACTTTGATTTTAGGAAGCTACCAAAACTTTTGAATATGTTAAGACGAATCAATACTTAGGATGAAATAGGAAAGCTGACTTAAATCAAAGAATAAATAGTCTAAATTGATCTAAAGTAAAAGCATTTAGAATCCTTGAGCATTGGAAGAGGATGTGTCAACTTTTAAATGAAGAAATAGAAGCTAGATTTTGATAAAGTACGAAGATGAAGGAATTTCGAAATATTAATAATGTGGTACCAATAATAGATACCAAAGATAAACACTCTCTTTCATTAAGATGTGAGCTTATTTGGGAAGTAAAGGATGGAAGCTCTAAATTAGGAAATTCAAAGGCTCCTTACCATAAGGCTTATATTTACAACAACATGTAAATAGATAAGAATAGGAGTATAATGTACTCTAAATATAAAGGATGTTTGTAGAGTTTGTATAGATAGAAGTAAGAGATAAAGGGTAAAGTTGATTCATTGTTAAAGGCTTAGATCAAATTTATTACACGAAGGGGATAAGTTATAGCAAAGAGAAACCTAGGTGAAAGTAAATTCCATTCAAGAGGCAACTTGAAGAAATACTTGGGAACCTAGTAAATAGAAGTGAATAATAAAAGTCGGAAGATTGTGAGAGTTCTAATTTGGAAGCAATATGAAGAAGGTTTTAGCAAACATATAGGGTTTAGATCAAGAAAAAGATGGGATGAACTATGTTTAGGGATATGGAAATGAGATAATAGTAAAAGAATAGTACAATGAGGATATGTTTAAGGTTGTTTGAAATGAATTGGTGTAATTCATGGAGATAAAAAGAGTAATACTTTTGGTATAGCAAGAATAAATTCTGGAATAATTAGTAAAGTGTAAATTACATGTTAGTCATGGAAGCAAAAGAGGAGGTAAATAGATGTATTGGATTAAAGTGTGATGGTTACACAACAGTATTCCTTAAATATGTCTCAAGTACATATGAATATGCAAGAAGAGGATGGCAAATCTATGATTGCCAACTCTCTCTTATCAAATTCTCTATCAGTTAAAAGTTGTGTCATTTTTGTGAACCACTTGTCTTCAAGTTGATTTGGACATGTCGTATCAGTTATAAAGTTGGAAACGGGTTAGTGTCTTTGTAATTCTAGAATTGTGTCAGTTTTTGTTAGTTTAAATCGAATTTATTTATAAAGTTTGTCTCTATCACATTCAAATACAAGCTTGTAAGAGGATTGAGATTCACCAAACTCAACTTTGTGACTGTATGTACTAATATATGAAATGTCAAGCTTCTGACTATGAAGATGGTATGAATTTAAGGAAGAACCCAACTAAGGTAGTAACATTAAGGATTAACAAATTTTATTAAGAATACACAATAGGAAAGTATACCCTCAATATATTAGATAATCGGGTTAAAAAATTAGTAAAACATGATAAGGAGTAAAGATAGGAGATAAGATATACACTATTAATCAAAATTGTGTTAAACGATGTTAGAGGTGAATTTCTAACTATATTAAAGATT
The DNA here is from genome assembly GCA_024138005.1 of Lumnitzera racemosa. Taxonomy (NCBI): domain Eukaryota; kingdom Viridiplantae; phylum Streptophyta; class Magnoliopsida; order Myrtales; family Combretaceae; genus Lumnitzera; species Lumnitzera racemosa. The sequence continues at coordinate 36,470,506 of JAMXBC010000012.1, read as the reverse complement.
AGGAGATAAACCAAAAGAGTCATACTCAAGAACCTTAGACTTAAAATACTTAGAACTTGGCTTTAAGGGTAATCAAACAAGAGTTAAGAGAATAGATTACATCATAGTCAAATTTAGAAAGTATGGACAATTAAGAATTACTAAGAGATAAAGTTAAACTTTGTAGATTTATCGTTGTGAAGATGCTCTATATAGCAGCAATGGATCTATTGTACTTTTGAAACATATACAAGTGCATGAAGGAATTAAATATGTGATGGCCATCAATAATATAAAGACAAAATCAGAAGATGTCTTGTAAAAAGCACTACAAAAAATTTAACTTGTAAGAAATACTAACTTATCCTATCAAGAGATAGAAAGTTAAATGTAGCATGTTAGCTTATGTTGCCCTTGAGTTTAGTAGGATACCATGAAAAATTCTATAAATCAATACTAGTTAAATTTGTGAGGAATAAAAAAGTAAAGAGGGTTAAGCTCATAGGTCCTTAATAGACCTATATAATAGTTTAACAACCTATACAGAAGCAAGATGAATAGATTTCTAAGATTAAGAAGCTAAAACATAAAGGATGTGAGAAATATGTGAGTAGGTAGCCCCAAATGCAACAAATTTGGGAAACCTAAGATAGTAATAGAAAAACGGTTTAGCAATTAGATTAGTTGATAATTTTATTTTAATGGATAGTGGTTAATGATATGAGAAGCTCACAAGATGTGTAATAAATGTAATTGATCATCAAAGTTTTGAGGACAAAATTTTTTCAAAAAGGGTAGAAATGTAAGACTAAAAATTTTATGTAGTCACTTTAAGCAAGTAATTTATGAGATTAGTGAAACTAACCCAATAAACCTAAAAATTTATAAATGGGCTTGAGATGTTAGTTGATGAGACTCTATGGACTTGAATCTTGGAAATATAATCAAATAATTATAAAACTATAACTAAAATAATGTAATTTTTCTATATTACTTAGTATTTAATGTAATTTCATGGAATAAAGACTTTGTTCATTCGTAAATTTTTAGAGATAAATTATATTTGTAATAAAATTATTGTGTAACATAAATAATATATAGAATATAAATATGTGTTGTGTATAACTACTAGGTGTAAATACTCATAATTAACTAAAATACTTAATTAATTGCAAATTAGGAAAAATAAAAATAAATTCCTAAAAATTAGTAGGGGAGCTAGAAATCTTTAGTGGGACATGTGGAAGTCTCAAGAGTAAGTGTGGGCCAAAAATTCAAGCTTAATTACACTTAGTGCCTCTAGTATAAAAAAAAAATATGTATGAAGAAATTTTCATTTTGGAACTTCATAGGCCTTGGAAAAATTCAGGAAAATTTTTCTGCAATTCCTACATACAAATAGGAACCTAAGAAAAATAGGTAGAAGTTGAGGGAATTAAAGAAAGAAATTAGGAAAAATTAAGAAGAAATTTAAGCAAATTTGGGTGTAAGTGTGACTAGAGGCATAAGTGATAGCTGGAGACCAACTACCACCACCCGTTGAAAGACTAACCATTGCCCAGCTATACCAACACATTAGGAGCAACTATTAGTGGTCGGAGCTAAATTTTTCGGTGCATATCCTTTTTTAAGCCAATTTTTTATAAATTATCAAAAATATTAAAGATGCCTAAAAAATTATACAAAAATTTATTCCTAGATATTTTCATGTCTAAAATACAAGAAAAATATTATTTTACTCAAATTATGTAGATATAATATACATCATTAAGAAATCGATCGAACCAAGCTATTTTCGATATTGAAATAAATTAGCTTAAAGATGTAATTTCAACTTCAAAATTTTTCTATAAACTTTTTTATATTCATATTAAATTTCTATGAAAAGATTTTTCACAAAGCTATTTTCTATATTTTTATTTATTTTTGAGCTACAATTTATGCCTAAAATATGGTTTTTGATAAAATTTAATATATTTTTTTATAAGGAACACACTTGAAATCTAAGCTCAATCATTTAGTAGAGTATTTACATCATGTTAGAGTTATTGAAGGTAGTTGTATGGTAAGAAGCTATAGAAAATCATGATTTTTTCTTTACATGCGTAGTTTAGTAACTTGCTTGCTTATTGAATTTGACAAAATGATGAATTAAGATATGTTATATCAGGTGTTGGGAAATAATGAAGTTGTATATTGATGAATGGAGTGTTACTTGACAAAAAGTAAATAAATCCTTTAGTTATAGCAAGTTAGTTAAATATAGAGTAAATAAGAGGATTTTAAATATGTACTTTACTAAGGATTTTACTTAGAAGCAAAATCAAAGGCAAATGCAAAAGTGAAATACAAATACAGGGGAGTTTAGAAGCAAAATTAGAGGATAATTTCTTAAAGACTCTAAGGCTAGCTAAAATTAGAGGATTCTGTAGCCTAAAATAACTTATAAAACTAGTAAACTACCTAAGTAATCTTATCTTGTAAGTAAAACTAGCTTATAAAACTTATGTTAAAACCACTAGAATCATATAAAATGAATTAATTACTATTGATTCAAGGATTGAATATGGATTAAACCTAATCTATTGTATATGTTTAGGAATAGTCGAAGATTATTAGGGTGACGACCAAGATTGGTGAACCAGGGAAGTGTAAGTAAGTTAGGATCCATACATTGCAGCATGTTGGAGTACTGTGTTAGAGTACTTGGAGATCAAGGAGTACATTTGGTTATGGTTGTAATTTAGTTACATGTATGCATGCTTCGTTTGGATTGTTTACTTAAATTGTAGATTTAGAGTGCTAATTTGTTTGATATACTTGATTTGTTTATCCTTGTGAATTTGTTGATCACCCCTAACCAAAATTAACCAAAGACTGGCCTTTAAACTAACCGAATATGCCTAACAACTACTTAGGGGAACAATTAGTTGTGTCAGGCCAAATATCGACCCTTTCAATGAAGATAACTAAAATGATCTTTTCCTCACCTTTAGTCGAATTAAGTGATAGGAGAAGAGGCCATAGTAAGATTAAGGGCCATGGTTCAAAGAGAGTCTCGGCAAAAGGGTGTTCTCCATTATATGAGCTTAGGTCTGGTTTGATCTAAGTCACGTTAAAACTCCTCAATTTAGACTAGAGCGGATGCAACTTCTTTAATGTCATTATGGATTGGTTAACATTGTGTGATGTTGCATTAGCTTGTTTGCAACGCTTTCCATTAAAATAAAATGTTTAAAAACCCTTTTTATATTTAATATACTTCTTTCTCTCCATTTCGCTTACTGAGCTAGTTGTGCTCATTTCTCTATAGACCCTTTTGTAGGTGCAGATATAGGATTAAGAATGCAGCAATATAATAACCTTCACAATAGTATACGTTAGGCTACGAAAGTGAGGAGACCTGAAGATTAGCCAGAACATCATCTTTCGATTTAGCTTTTCATGGACTTTTGTAGAAACTAATTTGGATCCTATAGGCCACCCATTAGTTTCCTATTTTGATGTGCACTAACTTAAAAACTTGTAGCTTTTGTAAACATTTTACAGGAATTAGAATTTTTAATGTTTAAATATATATGCATATATTATTACGTTATTAAGTTGTATACTACATGCTACATTAAATAGGTGTTTTAAAAAGTTATGCCCTAGGTTTTCTTAATAATAGATATCGAATTAGATGCTTTAAAGCGGTTGAGTCAAGTATGATTAGTGTGAACTCAGTCTAAAATATCAACAGTGAGCTAGCTTCTATCTTAGGGTAGTTTATACAATAGGGCTGTGATGACATAGCAGGACTATTATGACTTCATCACTTTAAGGTGTGACAAATTTCATCTATTTTGAAGGATAATCCTAAGATACAGAGTGTCAAAGAGAATTTGCTCGAGAAATAAGCAAGGAAGACAACAACGATTGCCTTTTACAGTTGTGTTCTTTGGTTATAAAGCCTATGTCTTCAAATTCCAAATTGAAGGACTTTTGTTAAGAATTTGAACGCGGTCATGATCTCCTCATCATTAATTTCAAGACAATTTCTTGAGAATTATTGCAATGAGTAGTTCATGCCTAGCGACAGCAACCACATAAATGCCCTTAGACCTTTGGTTTACCTTAATTTACTTGCCATTTGGAGATTATTCTACCCAGACACTATAAATAGATGACAAACATTTGAATACAAGAGACAGATAAGGAAGAGAGATATAGATAGATATAGAGTAGTTTTTCTTTTATCATGAAAGTTTTCATCTTTATCATGATTGTAGCATAAAAGCTTTGATATCTAAACTTGTAAAACATTGTGCTAACAATAGAGTGTACTATAATTGTTTTATTTTAATACAATTGACTTATTCTTGTTAATTCAATTGCAAGTTTTGTTTATATTAAGTTGTTATTTTTAGAGTCTCAACTTAATTATCTAATTTTGTATATTGAAGTTACAAGACCAATACATAAATAGATCTACCGTAATTAAGGGATTTACTATAAGCTTAGAGTAATTATAATGGGTGACTAAGTATTTAGTCCTCTTAAGATTGACAACCTTAAACTCTTGGAGTTCTCTATACCATCCCTTGATGGGTTCACTTATCTAATAAACATGGCATATGCCTCATCAAGTTTTTAGTGCCATTGCTATAGACTGTTGATCAAGAAAGCTCTTCTTTTATTACTCTATTATTTTAATTGTTATTGTTTCTCTATTTCTTTCTATTAAGTTAATCAAAATTTAAATTAAATTTTCTTGTTTGTGTTAAGGAAACTTTAGAGTGATGACCAATAGTGATGAGGTACAAAAGACTCTATTCAACTATATTAAACCGTTGACTAGTGGAGCTAACTCCAATATTATAAGACCAGTTATTACTACAAATAAGTTTATGATTTCACTAATCATCATCCAAATGGTTTAGCAGCAATTGCGATTTGAAGGTTTTCTAGAGGAGGATCCTAATCCACATCTTGCAAACTTCTTAGAGATATGTGCAATTTTCAAAATCAATGGGGTAAATGATGTGGTAAGGTTAGGATTATTTTTATTTTCTTTGTAGGGAACTGCAAGGCAATCTTTAGCCTCACTAACAAAGAATTCTAATACTTCTTGGGATTTAGAAACAAAAAATTTTTTTAGAAAAGTATTTTCCTCCAACTAAGATAGCCAAGCTTCAGAGTGATATCTCATCATTCACTCAATCAAACGAGGAGACAATTTATGATGTCTACAACCATTTTAAGGAGTTACTCGAAAAGTGTCCTAATCATACTCTACCACTTTTGATGCAGCTACAGACTTTTTATAATGGATTAAGCTTTGGTACTAAGCAATTTGTTGATACATTTGCAGGTGTTACATTGAAGTTAAAGACACCTAGTGTAGCTTATGCTTTGTTCGAAAGCTTAGCTATGAATAGCTATTGTTGGGAAGGTGATAAACTTAGTATGAATAGATCAATAGTGAAGGATGCAAAATTTAGGAGATGTTGACTACATACATACAGAGTAGCGATGCCGAATTACTAAGCACTAAGAAGTAGATTAAGCAACTTACTAAGATTTCAATTAAGAATCAATTAGAGTTTGTACTGTAAGCTCAAGTAAATGTTGTAACATTAAGAAGTGGTAAAGAGATATAAGTTGCTAAGCAACTCAAAAAGACACTAGTTAACCCTGAACCAGTTGTGGAGGAGATGAAGGATACAGTTACAAAAACTCTTAAACTACTTAAGGAAGAACCAAAGCCTAGAAAGTTAAAGAATACAAACAACCCATTCCATATCCTCAAAGGTTAAGGAAGGAATGCTCAGATGAGTAATATGGTAAGTTCTTGGACTTGTTTAAACAATTATAAAATAATTTACCTTTTGTGGAAGCTTTGTTAGATGCCTAAATATGTGAAGTTTCTAAAGGAGCTGCACTCTAACAAGAAGAAACTAGAGGAACTATCCATGGTCATGCTTATGAGGAGTGTTCAGTTATCCTATAAAACAAGCTTCCTACAAAGCTAAAGGATCCATAGAGGTTTTCTATCCCTTGTCTCATTGGAAATTTGTCTACTAAACAAGAATTAGCCAATTTAGGTGTTAGTATAAATTTAATGCCTTATAAATTATTTAAGAAGCTATGTCTAGGTGAACTTAAACAAAAAAAGATGAATTTACAATTGGTTAATGGATTAGCAACATACCCTTAGGGTATAATTGAAGATGTGCTTGTTAAAATAGATAAATTCATATTTCCTATTAATTTTTTCATTTTAGTCATCAACAAGAATATTGAGGTATCACTCATATTAGGTAGACCCTTTTTAGCTATAGCTAAAGCTATAATAGAAGTTAGTGATGGTAAGCTTATGTTAAGGGTAAGAGAAGAAGAGATGATAATTAAAATTAAAGAAGCAATGAGAAAATGTGCTAAACATGATGATATATGTTTTAGTCTTGATTTGACTGATTGTACTATATTTGATACATTATAGGAATTACAATCTAAAGACCTTTTGGAGTTATGTTTGACATAGGGAATTTTGAAAGAAGCATTTAGTGATCCAAACATGATCAAAGTGGAAGCTTAGCAGGAAGCCAGTTCTCTAATTTAGAAACAAAGAATTGAATGGTTTGAGCATGTAAAGGAATTGAAATTAAAACCTTCCATTGAAGAGATATTGAATTTAGAGTTGAAGTAGCTACCAGATTCTCTAGAGTTTGCATTCTTAGAGGGAAACTTGAAGTTACTAGTGATAGTTTCCTCAAGATTGACCATCCAACAAAAAAGAGAAGTGCCTCAGTATGCTAAGGGATCACAAAAGAGCAATTGCTTAGAATATTTTCAATATTAAAGGAATTAATCCCTCGTTTTGTACACATATGATCTTGCTTGAAAGAAGGTCACAAACCTGTTATACAACCATAAAGGTACCTTAACCCAAATATGAAGGAAGTAGTCAAGGTAGAAGTAATCAAGCTTCTAGATGTAGGTATAATTTACCCTATCTCTAACAACTCTTAAGTTTTCCTTGTGCAAGTTGTACCTAAAAAGGGAGGCATGATAGTAGTACTAAATGAGCAAAATGAGTTGATTCCGATGAGAGTCGTTACTGGCTGGTATGTTTGACTCAACTATAAGAAGCTCAATTACGCTACGAGAAAGGATTATTTTCCCTTGTCATTTGTTGACCAAATGCTAGAGGGATTATCGGGTCATATGTGTTATTGCTTTTTAGATGGTTTATTTGGTTATTTCCAAATTCCAATTGTCTTAGAGGACTTAAAGAAAACTACCTTTACATGTCTTTGTGGTACATTTGCATATAAGAGAATGCCTTTTGGCCTTTATAATACACCCATGACTTTTCAATGATGTATAATGGCAATTTTTGATGAATTTATAGAGGATATAATGAAAGTTTTTATGGATGATTTCTGAGTTTTTGGGAATTCATTTGATAATTTCTTTAGGAAATTACAAAAAGTTTTGGCTAGGTGTAAAGAAATTAATTTAATTTTAAGCTGGGAAAAGTACCATTTTATGATACAAGAGAGGATAGTACTAAGACATAAAGTGTCTTGGAAAGGCATAGAAATAGATAATGCTAAAATTGATACTATTACTAAATTACCCCCTCTTACATCTATTAGAGCCATGCACATTTTCTTAGGACATGCCAAGTTTTACAAAAGGTTTATTAAAGATTTTTCAAAAAATAGCTAAATCATTAACCCGGTTACTAGAAAAGGATACTCCATTTATATTTTTCTCAAGATTGCTTAGATGCCTCCAATACTTTGAAAGATAAATTGACTAACGCCTCGATTATGGTAACCCCATATTAGAGCTTACCATTTGAGCTAATGTGCGACACTAATGACTATGCCATAGAGGTAGTGTTAGGTTAAAGGTAAGAGAAGCATTTCCAACCAATTTACTATGCAAGCAAGACTCTTACTAAAACTTAGGAGAATCACACCACCAAGAAAAAGAACTCCAAGTAGTAGTCTTTATCTTCGATAAATTCAGGTCATATCTTATCCTTTCTAAAGCTATTGTTTACACTAACCACTTTGCTATACGATATTTGTTAAATAAGACATTTGCCAAACCAACATTAATTTGATAGATTTTCTTACTTCAAGAGTTTGACTTGGAAATTAGAGACAAAAGGGACTAAAGAATTTAGCAATCAACCATCTCTTGCACTTAGAAAATCTTTCATTAGAAAAGCTTGATGAACAGGAGATCAATGACGAATTTCCAAACGAGAAGTTGTACCAATTAAGTCCTTAGGAAACTCTTTGGTTTGCTGATGTAGCTAACTATCTAGTAGCTAGGATCATTCCCTTAAGACTAGATTATAAACAAAAGAAAAAGTTTTTCCATGATATTAAAAGTTACTTTTAGGAAGACCCGTATTTGTTTAAAATTGGTAAATATGAAATAATTCATAGATATGTATCTCGTTTAGAAGGTTGGCAAATTTTAGAACATTGTCATGCAAGACTAATAAGATGATATTTCGGTGCAAATAAAACGGCTGATAAAGTCCTCTAATGTGGTTTTTATTGACCAACATTATTTAGAGATACTTGAAAGTTTGTTGAACTATGTGATAGATGTTTGAGGGTAAGGACTATATCTCAAAGAGATGAAATGTAACAAACACAATTTTGATTTGCAAATTTTTTGACATTTCAGGTATTGATTTTATAGGACCAATTCCAAATTTAAACGAAAACAAATATATCCTAGTAACTATAGATTATGTATCTGTATCTAAGTAGGTAGAAGCGTAAGCTCTACTAACTAATGACTCTAAGGTAGTAAGACATTTCCTAAAAATTTTGTTTTCTAAATTTGGTGCTCCTAGAGTGCTTATAAGTGATAAGAAAACACATTTTTGCAATTTCTAATTAGAGAAGGTGTTGAAGTGATATGGAGTTAAGCATCAAAATGCAACTCAATACCATTCTCAAATTAGTAGATAAGTTGAAGTAGCAAATAAGGACCTTAAACGAATCTTAGAAAAGATAGTCAATCATAATCATAGAGATTATCTTGAGAACCTTGAAGATACTCTTTAAGCTTATAGAATTTCCTATAAGACACCAATTGGGACAACCCTATATTGGCTTTTGTATGGTAAGGCATGCCATTTACCTATGGAGATTGAGCATAAGGTCTAAGGGCTATAAAATGTGTTAACCTTGAACTTAACTGTATAGGCAAATATAGGAAACTTTAGTTAAATGAGCTTAAAGAATGGTGAGATATAACCTATGAAGACTCAAGGATATTCAAGGATTGAGCCAAGCAATATCGTGACTGTCAAATTAGGTAAGGAAAACAATTTCAAGCTATAGACAAAGTTCTACTATATCAATATCGATTAAAGCTTTTCCTAGGTAAGCTTAGATCTAGATGTTTAGGACTTTATACTATTTATGCAGGTATTATTGTATGGAGCAGTTGAGATTTTGTGCCTCAAGAAGGGAACCATCAAGGTAAATGGCCACCGACTTAAACTGTATTGAGGAGGAGAGTTAGAAAGGGAGAATAATCTTAACTATAGCCTCCATCCAATTAGAGAAAATAAGTAACTTTGTTTTTAACTCATCAAGCAAACGACATTAACTGAAAACACTTCTTTAAATGCAACCTAAGCAAAATTTCATTTCTCTTTCACTTGCTTTTCTATTTTATTTCTTTTTAATTTAGGTTTGGTTTTGTAACAAGTTAATGTAAGTGGTTTTCAAATTTTTCTTAAGTGTTTTCAAGGATAAGTGTAAAAGATAAGGAGTTGTGGTGACTAAGGAAGAAATGGAAAGTAATTGTGACCACGAACTAAAGCATGAAGTTCAAGGAAGAGAGGTAAGTTGAAGTCCAATAACGACTATAGCTAAAGACCATACCTATGGTCTTAACTATGTTCCTTTTGTCGTTAATATTTGAAATATGAATTTTTATTTTAGAGGAGACCATAGCCTTGGGCCATGCTTGTGTTCTTAGCTATGTACTTATAGGACGTGGAAAATACGAAGTTGCAGTTGGAATTTTGTTAGAAGGAACCATGGCCAATGACCATGCCTACGATTGTACCCATTTCCTCTCATCGAGAAATCACTCTTCGAAGAGAATTTCAAGGACTTAACTCTAGTAAAGACTATGGTCATAGATCGTGGCCATAGTCATACCCATGTATCTCAATGTCAACTAACCAAGATGTGTCTGAAAATTGCCTTTAGTAAAGTGTAGTGTAATTTCCTAATCATGTAAAATTCACTTTCCCTTTCCTAAGAAACCTTCCTCTTATTGATATGCAATGAATATTCAAAGTAATCTCCTAAATTGCTAGTTGGCTAGATTAAAGGATGTTATTGCAACTTTTCTAAAAATTATGTTGCTAAAATAAAATTTCACCAAAAATCTAGGAAACTACTATTTAATTAACCCTAAACTTTGAATAAGCAATTACAAGAGTTAAAAAAGCAATTATAAGAGTTAATGGATCAAGGTTTTATAAGACCAAGTGTTTCACCTTGGGGAGCACCAGTATTATTTGTCAAGAAAAAGGATGGATCACTTAGGCTTTGTATTGATTACAAAGAGTTGAATAAGGTAACCATCAAGAACAAATATCCACTTCCAAGGATTGATGATTTGTTTGATCAATTGTAAGGTGCAAGTGTCTTTTCTAGGATTGACTTAAGGTCAGGCTATCATCAACCAAGAATTAAGTTGGAGGATGCTCCAAAGACGGCATTTCAGACAAGATATGGTCATTATGAATTTATGGTGATGTCTTTTGGTCTGATAAATGCCCCTACCGCATTAATGGATCTAATGAACCGTGTGTTCAGACCTTTATTGGATAAATGTGTAATTATGTTCATTGATGAAATTTCGGTATATTCTGCTACATTTAAGCAACATGAAGAACATTTGAGAATGGTGTTGTAGACTTTACCAGAACACAAGTTATATGCAAAATTGTCTAAGTGTGATTTCTGGTTGAAGGAAATATCTTTTCTTAGACATGTCATACAGGAGATGGTATATCGGTTGATCCTGAAAAGATTAAGGCTATAGTGGAATGGAAACGACCAGAGACGGTTACTGAAATTCGAAGTTTTCTTGGATTGGTTAAGTATTATAGGAAGTTTGTTAAGGACTTTTCAAAGATTTCGAGATCACTTACCCAATTGACACAGAAGAATGTAAAATTTGAGTGGGGTGAAAAACAAGAAAAGAGTTTCTAAGAGTTGAAGAAGAGATTAGTATCTGCCCCAATCTTTGTATTGCCAAATGATAAAGAGCCTTTCACTATATATAGTGATGCTTCTAAAAATGGATTGGGATGTATACTTATGCAAAGCGGAAAAGTGATTGCATATGCTTCGAAACAATTGAAACCACAAGAGCAAAATTATCTAACTCTTGATTTAGAACTTGCAGCTGTAGTGTTTGCATTAACGTTATGGCGACACTATCTGTATAGATAGAGATGTGAAATTTTTATTGATTATAAGAGCTTTAAGTATTTGTTTACTTAGAAGGAGTTAAACATGAGACAAAGAAGATGGCTTGAGTTGATCAAAGATTATGATTTGGAAATTAATTACTGCCTAGGCAGAGTAAATGCAGTTACTGATGCATTAAGCAAGAAGAATTATGGTGAAGTCGCTTCTCTTTTGATTGATCAAAGAGAACTCATTAAAGAGTTTTCAAGATTAAATTTGGAAAATATTGAATTATCAAATTTGTTGATAGAGCTAACGCTGATGCAAAGAATTAGAATGGCTCAATAAGGCGATGTTGTATTTAATCGAATTAGAGAAGAAATGGGAAGTGGGAAATACATTCATTTTCGAGTGGATGAACATGATACACTTTGCATGAATAACCAATTATGTGTACCTGATAATGAAGATCTTCGAAAAGAAATTTTAAATAAAGCTCATTATTCAGGCTATACTGTACATCTAGGAGGAACGAAGATTTGAAAAAGAATTTTTGGTGGAATGGAATGAAACAAGACATGGCTAATTTTGTGCTTAAGTGTGAAACTTGTTAGAGAGTGAAAGCTGAACGTCAACGACCAGGAGGATTACTACACCCTTATCTGTTCTAGAGTAGAAATGAGATTAGATATCTATGGATTTTGTGAGTCGTTTACCGAGGATAGCTACTAGTTTTGATGCGATTTGGGTAATTGTTGATTGACTTATCAAATCAGCTCACTTTTTACCAATTAATAAGACTTTTTCTTGGGAGAAATTGGTAAGGATATATATCAAGGAGATAGTGAGATTACGTGGTGTCCCAATGCAAATTGTATCAGATAGAGATCCAAGATTTATATAAAAGTTTTAGGGAAGTTTACAGAAAGTGATGGGAACGAAGCTACAATTTAGTACAGCATATTACCCCCAAACAGATGGACAAACTAAGAGAACTATTCAGACTTTGGAAGATATGCTGAAGGCATGTATTATAGAGTTTAAAGGAAGTTGGGATGCTCATTTTCCTTTGGTTGAGTTCGCCTATAATAACAGTTATCACTCGACTATACACATGCCACCTTATGAAGCTTTATATGGGAGAAAGTGTCGATCTCCATTATTCTGGGATGACGTAGAGAGAGCTGTAATAGGTCCTGATCTAATTCAGGAAACAGCAAATAAAATTTTGGTAATCAAACAAAAGATGAAAGAATCCTAAGGGATAGACAAAAGAGTTGGGCTGATTTGAAAAGAAGGGAATTGGAATTCTAAGTGGGAGAACATGTGTATTTAAGAGTAAAATCGATTAAGAGTATTCATCGTGCTAAAGCCTAAGGAAAACTAAGTCCAAGATATATAGGCCCATTTGAGATTTTAGAATGAGTTGGGAATCTAGCTTACCAATTAGCCTTACCACCTAATATGTCGGGAATTCATAACGTTTTCCATGTGTCAGTTTTAAGGAAACACATTTTCGATCTCGACCGCATCGTTGCATTGGAACTAATAAGACTATAAGAAAACTTGACATATGAAGAACACCCAATGAAGATTATAGACAGTAAAGTACAACAGTTGAGGAATAAATAGATTCGTTATGTTAATATATTATGGAGAAACCATGAACAAGAGTCAGCTACTTGGGAAACAGAAGATGAAGTAAGGAAGAGATATCCATACTTATTCGTAGAACCAGGTATGCATCTTAAGTTTTGAGGACAAAACTTATTTGAAGGGGGGAAGAATGTAAACCCTAGGAAATTAGTAGTTAAACCCTAATTCAAGTTCGAGTGCCCTACACTGTATAATAAGTCAATAAAGCTAGTAATAATAAAAGATCATGAAATTTAATAAATCAAATATAACATCGATAACAAAACTTTAGAAATTGATCAAAACCCTAAATCGTATACTAAAACCCTAAAACTGCTTTAAGCACCATTAATCAAAATTGAACTCGAATTTGTTCGAAATCCTAAAATTATAAATGTAAACCTATAAAATAGTTAAATATTACTCAATAGGGATAAAATTATAGCCAATTACAAATTCTTGACTAAATGGCCTATTAGTATGAAATTATAACAAAATCACTATAATAACTCGTAAAAATTTTAATTGTACCGAGTACCAATTAAATTGATAAAATTTCACAAAAATTTAAAAATTAATTTACGATGAGATTTGTTATAATTTATATGTTTCGAAAAATTACATATATTTATTATTAATTTTTATTTTCCTTCTCTTTCATTTTCAATTTATCTCTTTTCTCTCTTTTCTTCCTTTAACCCAATTTCACGTTCTGGAAAGATTAGAAAAAAATCAGTAGCCATGTAAGGAATTAATTTGCCATGTGTTGAGTTTAAATAAAAAGAAAAGATTACAAATGATTTTTTTTTATCATATCCTCATTAATGTAAAAGATTAGATAAGATTTTAGCTTAAAATCTAAGCTAGATCCTCATGTGAATAAAAGGAAAATCTAGAAAAAAGAAAAAAAAAAGATTTCTACACACCGAAAAAAAAATTGGAAGCAAACCGTAAGGGAGAGAAAGAAAAAGAAAGAAGGAAAAGAAGAAAGAAAGGAAGAAGAAAAGAAGAAGAGAAATTAAATAAATAGGTAAGTAATTATTAGTAGTATAGATGTATAATATGTAGTATATACATGTATAAATATAGTATTTATTTTTCTACATATAACATTACTAATACATGTCTATGTGCATAAATATTTAGATTTAATTTTATATAGGTATAAGCTAGGTATGTATACATGTGTGTATATAGGTATATGGAAGAGTATATATTATGTATTTTTTTTTAGAATACATATAATTGGTATTAAGTATTTTCATTACATAACTATAGTATAAATATATATGTATGTACCGTAACTATATATATGTGTGTATACATGTATACTTATTTTTGCATATATATATGTATAGTTGCATAGTATATATGTAATGGGGTATTTTTATAAGTATGTATATAAGACATATATATATATATAATATAGAGTATATGCTTTGGGGTATATGGCATAATATATGTATAATATATAGTATACATATTTTATAACAAATATTATGTAAATATATATACCGAATATATATAATAGAAGAATAGGTCTTTGTAGATTATTTATATATATATTTAGGTATTCAGAAATTATATAAGTATATTATTATGTATAAATACAAATACATGAATATATATATATATGTACATAAGAGTATGTTTATGTTCATAAAATAAGTATATATATACATATAGCGTATAACATATATTAGATATATGTAGTATACCGAAAATATATATAGATATATATATGTATGTATAAATCGTGAAATACATAATTAATAAGAAAATGAGAAGTAATAAAAATAATAAAGGTCATAATAATAATAATAATCATAATAAAGTAAAAATCTCAAAAATAGGAAAATATGCTCAAAATAATAAAAATATCAAATATATGATTTAAATAATTATTAAATCATAATTATGTTAAGAAAAAGTGAAAATTAATATTTGATGATTTTTAAACTTAAATAATATTTTTTGTAATATTTTATATCACAATTTAAACTATGAGTCATAACGTCTAAAACGAACCTTGTTACGAGAAAATACGCTTGAAAATGATTAAAATGGACTATAAATTCATAACGATCCGAGCTAAAACGAAAAAGTTACATGCGATTCGATAAAAAGCTCGAATCAGCAATTTTACGTAACTAAGTGAAATAGACCTTATAAATTACAACACTAATTAGCTTTAAATTCCCTACCTTAAAAAATTTTCATTATTCTTAGGTGATTTCAATATAACGCTGAGCTACCATTAGACTACTATGACCCTTGAGCTAGCCGTGGCCGAGTGAGTATTTCCTAATGATTCCATACTTGTTGTAGTTAGTGAATATAAATTATGAATTATAAATGAATGTGTATGGGGTTGGGTTATGCTTGTGCATGATAATTGTTGTTGATAGTGAATTTACCTTAAATTGCAATAATATAATGTTTGTTGCATAGTAAATTCACTAGATTAATTGTTTATGGCTTGGAATGATCACTACATAAATAAGACTAAATTTTATTTAACTAGAAAAGTTAACTTGGATTATGCATAAATCATGCACTATATAACTAATTCTGAGCAGTTACATTACACGGAGGTAGCGAGAGGCCATACGTAGGTTGATTATTGATTGTTATTGATTTCGTAAGGTGCACACGTGCGATATGACCTTACCTTGGCTCACTGGATGACTAGGCGTTAGAGGTGCCAACTGCTTGGCTATGGATCGAGTCTAGAGGCCTTCGTTTAGGGGTGAGTGAGGGCTATGTGAACCTACTCAAAATCATATGTAGAACTCATTTTAACAAAGCTGGTAATGGATGTACCATTATATTTTAAATACGAAACACGGAGTTTTGTTATGAAATAAGTTCTAATATGATATATATGATACCCGGATTTGACTGTACCGATGAATCTCCAACCCTGACTTCGGAGGCTGTTAAATTTGAGTTACATGCTATACCTAGTCACCTGCATGTATTTGTTTGGCATACTGTTTGCCATGCGTTCATTTGGTTGAACCTAACTATTGTATGACTTGATTGCTATATGGTTGAGAGAAATTATCTCACTAAGCTAGTTAGCTTATACCCTTGTAGTCTTTTCTCGCAGGCTAAACTTTTTGTGAAGTCAGGCCGTCTTCTCATGCCTAAGGTTAGTTTCTATACAGGGTCAGTGTGGGAGTTAGATGAGATTGGAGAGTACTTCTGATAGAGTATAGATCTGAATATGTAAATGTTATACTAATTGAACTAAAGACATGTTTCAATCTTCGTACTTGTAAACTTTTATACAAATAGACAATGCATTATGTTTTTATAATTATATTATTTGTCATGAAATGATATTGCTTAAGCTTATGCACTCTTGGTAGTTAGTAGTGGTTGCAGCCTTATGTATCATATAAAAGGATCGTCGATTGTAAGAGAATTCAATCTGCAATCCTTTGTACGGTATACGACAACTGCCACGACTAGCCCTCTCGGGTCATGACAGATACATTCATCAGTGTTGTGAATCTTGTCATGGTGGAAGCTACAATATTGTTCAAATTCCTTCTAAAGGGATTCCTTCCTGTCCTCTTAAGTCATTATAGTATCTCTAATTCCAAACTTCTATGAGAATGTCAAACATAGGATGATTTAGGAGAGTATGATTAGAGAAGGTCAGCATTCATAATCTTTTCCTATCTCCATTACTCGAAACCACCCCTTCCCCACCCCTCTTCCTTTAAAAAAAAAAAAAATCATCACAATTTCCAATCTAATCTTTTGCACTCATGTGATTCTTATCATTTTTGCAATCATATCTATTTAGGTCGCTGGAGCCTTAATATTGTCCTCTTATCTAATATATCATGTTGCTTTGACCTTGAACTCTACAAATGTTTTGGGCTTACTCTTGGCTAGAGACATGAAAAAGTCATCATAGGGCTTCACTCCATAAATGACTACATTAAGGTTGATGCTTATGTCAAGCTCTGAGATTTGGACCATCTTAGCCATAAATCAAGCCAAATACTCTTTTATGGACTCATTGGATTTCTATTTGATTTTATTGAGGATGGAAGATTCCTTAACTAGGAGCTTGCTTGCAAGGAAGTATTGTAAAAAAACTTTTACGAGATCATCAAAACAAGTTATTGTATTGGGCATCAAGTATTTGAATTACATACTTGTAGCATTCTTAAGGTTAATGGAAAAGCTTAACATGTAACTGCATCACTTAAGCCATATAATTTAGATCCTTTAGATCTTTGGTTCCATCATATATTTCAAATTTTTTACTTATTAAAGTAGGAGTACTAACATATGATAGACCCATATGCTGTGCTTATTAAAGGGCTCTACGTTATCAACATTTTTAAGAGTAAGAGCTTAAGTTTCACAAATTACTTTGTCTTGCCTAACTTTTAGCCCAAAAGAATGAATAGAATCATTTGAATTCATTATACTATTTGCATCTTGTTCAGGATTTTGGTTTGGCAACATACTTACATGGACCAAGTCCAAAATCTCATCATTTTTTCTTGCCAATTCTTGATTTTCGTTTGCTAAGTTAGTACAAAGCTTCTCCAACTTAGTAAGCTAATCATCTCTTGACTGGTGTTGCTCACTCCTCCCCCTAAGTTGGTAAATGAGAGGTAGTAGCACCACTAGTGCTATTAGTGATTCTTGTTTTTGCTGCCATGGTAAGGATTCAAACATAGACGGTGCTAAAATATTGTATCTGAAATTTGAGCTAGAATTTGTAATTTGAAAAACAACAAATGTAACATTTTGGGGGGTGCTTCATGGTAGTACTAATGTTATTAATTAAGTAAAGACCATCACAATGTATGGTCAGGAGTATAGTCATTATAGTTGGTGTAACTCTTAACCTTAAACAGGTCGGTATTGTGTCAAACATTTAGTTATAAGGATGAAAAATCCACTATGGACATGAACTATTGCTAAAATAATGATTGAGTTAGGTGTTCTTACCTAAGTTTGGATTGGATAGTACTCTCACTTTTCTCCTCTATTTCATGACCAAAATGAGCTCTAAAGGGAAGGGAGTATGTTGGTAGGCTAAAGGTGTATGCATATGATTGGTGGGTGGAGTTGGTTTGTGATTTGGAGGTTTGTGGTAGTAGATTGAGGTAAGGCAGTGGAGTGGTAAAGGGGATCCAAAGTTCCAAGATTGTTTTCCTCCTTTTTCCTTTGCTTTTGATTAGAAATATTTAGAGCTTATTTATAAGGTTTGTTTTAAAGAAGAAGAAGAAGAAATGAGAATGAGGGTTGATGGGATGTGGGTGGCCATTTTTTGGGTATGGGAAATTGGGGTAGAAAAATCATCTTCATAATTAAGTAGGGATCAATTGCTTTTATCCAAAAGTGGTTATGATTTGTCTCCTTAAAGTAGAATCATCTCTTAATTTTGTCTCCTTATAACTAATTGCTTTGTCTTTTATAGTTAATTGTGCTTATCTTGTAGCTAATCATGATGCATGGATGCATGTAAATGATTAGGATGAACTTAAAGCTTGAGATCTTATTTACAAGAACATATGATCTCAATTAAACATAGTTTGGGTTTTTCCTATTTAATTAAATTAATTAAGCTTACTAGACCATCTTATCTAATTATCTTAGAGTTTCTAAGGTTTGAAATTAATTATTGCTATTTGATTACTATTTAGAAGGTAAATTAAGGATTAATAGTGAGTTAGTGAGTTATCAGTTATATAGTTAAAGTTTCTTAATTAATATGTAATAGCCTAAGATTTCAAGCTAATATGATAACCCCAGGATTCAAACTCTTAAACTTAAGGTGTCGGACAACGTTAACCGTATTAGTCCATACTTAATAGTAAAGTTAAAAAAGTTAGAAGCAGTATTTTAATAAAGTCAATTTCTCAAAATAAACAATATAAAAGAATTAATTTGAAAAAAAAAAACTTAGTTTATCAATAAAACCAATAATTATCGATATGAAATTTAAGCTTTGAAATATAGTGAGATATTAGAGATAAGTTATTTAAACTTATAAAAATAATAAATGAAGTTGAATTATAATGTACATTATATGTGTTAAATATATATATATAATAAATTATAAAAATAAGGAAAATTAATACAAAATAATTGAAAATTAATTTAAAAATGATAGGATGAATCATCAAATGGTGTGGCAGCTTGAGAATTACTTAGAGTGATGAGTCAATACTTAAATAACAAGAGGATGACACCTAGTACCTAGTGGACACTTGGGAAAATATGAAAATGACATGTGGCATTTATCTTTTTTACATGTAACCTCCTCAAAATCTATAAATAGGACACCAAACATCAATTTCAATGTTTTAGGAGCCTAGAAACATAAGAACATAATTTTGGAAAATTAGAAAAAATAAAATAAAACATAGCAAAAGATAAGGGCAAATCTAGTCTAAGGTAGTTCACTAAGCTATCGACAACTTGACTTGAAGCCACTTTGCAGTTGGAAGGTCTACCGTAAGGGCAATTGTGCCAATAAGGTATGGGGGTGATTAGAGGCGGTTAGTTCAGGTGAACTAAAATTTTGCCTATAATTTCTTTAATTTTCTAAAAATACTAAATTTGCTTAATTAAGTATAAAAATTTGTTTCCTAGGATTATTTTAGGTGTAAATTAATGTGGTAATTTTATTTTAATTAAATAATTAGTGAAAATATATGGTGCTTAAGAAAATGTGCTACTTGGGAAAAAATTGAATTAATTTTTAGAAATATTAGATGATGTTGTTTTAAGCTCAATTTTTTTATATGATATGCTTAATATATATATTTAATTATGACAACAAGAATTTTTTAAGATAAACTTGTTTACTATTTTTTACAATTATTTTGGATAAACTGGTAATTTTACCGAATTATTGAAATAATTAGTTTTTGAGGAAATTAATTAATGAGCCTGCATATTCTAAATTTTGGAAGTTTATAAGGATATTTGGAATATTTGGTTTTTATCTCACACATACGTTTGTTTATTTTCTTAATTTTTCATAATTTTGAGCTAAAATAGTTATTTTCATAAAAATAGATAATAAACTAGTTTAGTATAATTGATGGTCAATATCAAACTATATATTTTTGCAAGTCTATGGGATTTTTCGTAGAATTATTCGAGCTTGTATATTATTTATTATATATTTTCCTAATATCAACCTATATATTAGCCTAATGTATAAAATCGTAAATAATACTATAAAAATATTTGTTAAGATAATGTAAGGTTAGTATTTCCAACATATAATAGATGCTAGACATGGTTAGAAAGTGTAATTTTTAGGATTTTTAGTTTAGAATTACAGTTTATTTAAGTCAATTATAAAGTTATGATAATGTACGATTGAGTTGATAGCATGACAGGGTATTTTCAAATTGTAACCATATTTATCAATCTTATTTCTTGAGATATTCTAACAGTACTCAAAATAACGATAGTAATGATATCAAGTTTACTAAAATCGAATAAGGAATGAATAAGACATGGTTCAATGAAGTTTGGAAATGTAGTAATACAAGCATATAAGAGTTTAGTTTCCACCCGTAGATGACTCGAAGACCGTATGCATTTTCCTAGGAGTGATAGGTGAGGAAGGACCATGTCATGAAGTTTAGGATTTTGCACTAATATCAAGCCTAAGTAAGTGGATATTCTATTTTTGTGCAAGTAAACTTGTATCTACTTGACTTAGAGTCAGTTATGTCATAAACTACAATAGTGTGATTGATTGATTGAAGATGTGTTTCTGTTGAATATGCATCGATTCAATGAAGTGTTTCCTTATACATGAATAATTTGTTAATGCATTTTATGGTTTAGAAAACTTAGGAATTAGTCCATCCTTCAAGATGTTCACCTAAGTGAACCTTATGCAAAGGGATGAATTGTAAAGTCAAGACACAAAGCTAGAATTATGATAATTGAGGTAATTATGTTGTGAAATTTGAAATTAGTGCTTGATACTAGATTATAATATCATTTGTTGCATCTATGATTCAAGTTTCTGAAAACTAAATATTGCTAGGTTAGGTTTTAAGCATATAGATTTGCATTACTCAATCAATTATGGATACTTCATATAGTTTTAGCTAAGATGACTGTATGTTGGATTCCCAAACCACAATAGGTTCTTTCTATTTTGCTAAGTTTACGAGATCTTACTACTAGGTAGCTCCTCATTGCTTTTAGATTTAGATAAGTTTTGGGGGTCTTACTTCGAAGCAACTCTTTGTTGCGTTTAGGTTCCTAGATGTTGCATTCAGATACTTAAGTATGTTAACTAACTGGATGAGTAAATTAGAAGAGTATAGGATATCGATATAGATGCATGTCACATGTATAAGCATGGTACGTATTCCCTACATAAATAGTTTGTCTTGGTAACTTTGAATATGAAATTGAATTTCTTATGATAATGATATTTGTAAATGTATTATGCTTGTTTTGTGTTTTGTTTTTATCCACTCCCACTTAGTTCACAAAGAGCTATAAGTTTACTTGTATATCCTTATGTTATGAAGAGAACTGACTGGGCATTACCATTGACTAGGGAAAAGACTTTTGAGAGAGCATAGGATAGAGTCAGGTACTTTTAAAAAAGCCTTGCTGTATTTTGATCTTGGTTCTAAGAAAAATCTATACATTTGTAATAAAAAAAAAGTACTATGTTTTAGACTTAGTTACATTTAGAAGGACGTACTCTTTTGTATAAACTGGTGTAAAGATGAACTCTTTTGTTATAAATAAAACTTTTATTGAATATAAATAAATATTCTTGTGTGATGGTACATCCTATGTTATGTCGAAATGTAATATGATATAGGGTTTTTGCTCCTAAATTATAGTTTAGAGTCATTTTAAGGCTTCTCACATATTAGGATTTTAGGGTTTTGAGGCACATTTAGGGTTTTAGTTCTAGTTTTAGAATTTCGATTATAACCATAGGGTCTTCTATTTTAATATTCTTTTTTAATTTTTATTTACCCTTTATAAGGTTCAAGAGACTTACATAGGCTTGAATTACTTTGTCTTAAGTTTAGGTTCGAAAATTTAGTTGAGCTTATAGGTTGCATCATGATTAACCATGATCTTTGGAATTTTTTATCTAGGTATTTAAACAGAAAGAAGTAAGCCTAAATAATTGAATTCATTAGAAGGATCTCTAAAGAAAAATTTCCTAACCATGTTTAGTTTGTGGTCTTAGATTGATTTAGCACGATACGTCTTGTTATAATATTTAACCCAATTCTATGTTAACTGGACATCTAAGTTGATATTTGTAAAGACAACATCCCTTCATAGAATGTGGTCTTTATTCTACTATTACATTGTTCTCAAAAAGATTTTCATCGATATATGCTTCCTCATAATTATTATAATTCTAAAATCACTTTTCAAACTATTCTACTATAAAGAAATAGATGTACAAGAGATGAACAAGCATGAGAGCAAGTTCTTGTCTAAGGGAGAAGTTGATGCTTCTCTGAGGTTGGACATTTCGAAGAGGCATCATAACGAACAAAAATAAGAAAATAAAATGGGGGTTTTAGCAAATCCGTGAGCTATTGAGCTGGATATGACGTACCAACACGATCCAATACAGCCTAAGACTCGGCGGATATGACATACTGGTCAAAGTGATAGGGTTGCTCACTACAATCTTTGCCAGAAGGATTGATAAGAGTAGGTAGAGGGGAGTTTTTTCAAGAGAAAAGTCTCAAGGTTTTTTCATTAAAATGTTAAGTTTGACTAAAACCTTATACATGTGCTTTATTTATACATAGAGGCAAAATATTTAAAGGGATGCCCTAGTGTCATTTATGTAAATACAAGATAAACATGAGTGTAAGTCAGGAAAAATACAATTAAAGGGAAGTCTAAATAACATAAGCGAAAATAAATGATCAAATAAGATGTTCGGATGAGTAGTGGACAAGTAGGGCTTTGGCGTTCGGTGGTGTTGGTACCCTGAATCCTGTCATCATCCCCCTTTCGAAAAGGTTTCGACCTGAAACTTGATAAAAGGTTACTTTAACTTCTACCTAGGTCAAAAACAAATCTGCAAGAGCGAAATAAAAGCAAACTACAATAGCTCATCTCATTGATTAATTTGATGCTCTTTTCACTCATCATGAGTGCGATCAACCGTGCTATTCATTAGATACCCTTCCTTCCACTCATCATGTATCCCGTCCATTATCCTTAAGTAATTTTAGTAGCTATCAATCAAAAGGAATAACACAATGTTATGTTCAAACATGGCATGAGCTCGGGGGGTCTAAATATGTAGAAGCTCAAATTGCTCCTCAACCTCATTTTTAGCAATCATTACTTGATCCGCTTCCTCACAACTAGTTTCCTCTTCGGTCACCATGGATGGTGTAATAATCCCTTCACTAACTCCTTCTTCTTCCTTGATGGCCTCTGCAGGGATTTCTTTTTGGCTCTCCATCTCTCTACTAAAGTCTTAACAATCCTTAAATCATCTTTAAGATTAGCCAAGGAGATAGGATGGAGCACAACTTGTTCTTTGTCATGCACAACTCGTTCTTTGTCATAGAAGGTATAAGTATTCTTCAAGGGTGTGTAGCTTAAGTTATGCCTCATCTTCCATGAAGAACCCAAACACATATAACAATCATCAATGTTAGCAACATAAAATAAAACTTCATCTTGAAACTTGCCAATGGAGAAGGTTATTATTGCTCGCTTCATCACTCTAACCACTTCATCATTATAAATAAAGTCATATGCATTTGAGTGGTTAGTAGTTTCATAACCTAATCTTCTAACAACAATTTTAAAAATAAAGTTCACAGGATAATGGCTAACCCAAATTAATATAAGACCCTATTTAAGTCTCCCCTTTATGTAAAATTTCTCCATTGCTACAAGGTAGAGTTTAAGCCTGAATGATTGTCGAGTTTGATTTTTCGGTTTTCTTTATTTAAAAATTGATTTCTCATTTCCCGATTAATACTAAACCCTAACCCATTTAATATGAATCATCGACTAAAGAAATTGAGAAATTCCGGTTTTTTATTAAAAATAATTTTTGGAGTCGTCACCCGATTAAAGTCGAGAAAAGAAAAAGAAACCATAACCAATTAGGTGGATTGGTTATGATTTAGCTACCGGTCTTTGATTTCAAATTTAATAAAGAACTAGAGGGTTCTAAATTCGGGGGCTAACCTATTAAACCCTAACGGGTATACTATTTATTACCGAAATTAGGATTACTTTTCTAATTATAATATTTAAAAATAAATAAATAAATAAAATCAAAAGAAAAAAAAAACTAAGTTTGTATAAATTTTATCGTCGCCCCGAAGGTGCTTACGTACCCATTAGCCGCGATCAGACGATCGTAGTTCTTTCCGAAAACTTTAACGTGTTGATTTATTTTAATTTTTGAAAACCGACCGAGTTTACTTTTTTATTAATTCAGTTTTTTTCAACACTCCAAAAGGATCTTAATTCACTAAGTCCTTTTATTCTATTTTATAAAAATTCTCTAAAAGTTTATTTTTTTAAACGTTTTTTTATTTTATTTATTTCCAAAAGAAACTTCTAATTGAGAAAATCCTAAAAATATACCTAATCTAAAAAAAATTCCTAGACTAATATACATATATATTCTATTATTTTTGAACAATTATCTTCATAAATAGATTAATAATATTACGTAACTTACTTAATATAGAAAAAAAAACTAATACTAATAAGTTATCTAAACTAATATAGTCATATACACATATACTACATCAAATAATTAAGGAACTAATAATATAATGATAATAATGATAAGTAAATAAAAGAATGAAACAAATAAAATAAAATAAGAAAACTAAGATTTGGAAAAACTAAACCTGACTTGTTCTTGCACGATAATGGCGCAAATGGAGCAGCGACGGTATCAGACTGTAGAGTGTACAATTCGACGTCGGGGCTTGCTGTTCTGGAATTGATGATGTGCGGTGGAACATGGGGCTGGTGCTGTTGATGTTGGCTAGTAATCGGCTAATCGGAATTAGCCTGCTACTGTCGTGTACGTGTGGTTGATCGGTGGAGTACAGAATAGGGAATTGTGGAATTTGGACTGTGTGTGAGTCGTAAATCGAGCAGCGATGGAGTGTATATGATCGTAGTGGGTTGATTGGGGCTGTATCCATGGCGTCCAGATTACGCTGTGTCCATCGGGTTGTGTGGCGTCTAGATTGCGCTGCTGACGTAGTTGGCTTTCGTCTGGACTTCAGCTTGCATTAGGAGACTTTGGATTAATGCTTGGAAGTTGGACGTTACGGGGTTGCAGACAAGTCACCCAGTATTTCCTGTTTTCTATTTTTGTTGGATTTTTAATTGCGGTTCTTTTTTTTTTTTCCCAACCTCCATTGTTCATTTTTCTTTTATAAAGTCCAAATCAGATCTTATCATATCTATTGTATCTAATTAAATTAGATTCAAATTTTATTCAAATCTGATTTAACTAAACTCATATAATTTAATTAGATATGAAACTGACTTGAACGAATGATCTCCAACTAAATCCTCCCAATTACTCTGCTACTTATCAGTTAGACCGTTGATCTGTGTCTTGACATTCATTACCATTAAATTATATTTAAACTATCTGAATTCCTAAACTAAAATTTTAACTAAAGTAAAACTAAAATTAATACTAAAATTAATTATTCTTAATATAAATTACTTCCTAAAAATCTACGAAATCTTTATGGTTTTTTTCTTTTTCTTATTTATTTATTTATTTTTTTTTATTTTCATTATCTGTTAATTTTTATTATTATTATTTTTTATTAATTTAAATCTTTTTTGTTATCTTTGAATTAGAACCCTTTTTGTAATTAAGACTATGATAGGACAAAAATTAGGTGTCTACAATAATTATTAGCATCATAATCCATAATCTTTGATGAATACTGGAATTGTTGCACTTTGGATCAAAGACAACTTGAATAAATCACCTCGGCAGTAGCATCAATCATAGCTTGGTAGTTTTGTCCTGTAACAAAATAAGCTCGAAAATTTAATCAGCTCTGTAGCTTGACATGTAGGGAAGTAGCTCAACAATTTACAATTGGTCTACACTTCAACAATTCAGACCACTACGACTTGGTTCACAAAAGCAACACCTCAGCACAATTAAAACATCACTTTAAGGTCGGCAATTGATTCCCTCACAGGAGCTCTGTACTTGATTTCTCTCCTAATAAGGCTCACATAACTTCTATAGAAGCACAACACTTCACCTTGGCTCACACTCAAATCAGCAATTAGACTCAAATTTACTTGTTCGAGACTAACAAGTCAACTAGCTGATCAATACTCCACTTCCAATGCCCGTATAAAAATAAGATAGCGCACATTTGAGCTCGGCAATAATAAGGACAACATGGCACAAAGTGTAAACTGCATAACAAGCTCGAAAAGAGGAGTTTCTTATTCGGACACGACAACTCCAGAGTAGCAATTTCCGACTCGTACTCACATGATTCTGCAGATTCTTACCAAGTTCTAACAGAGCAACACGACAACCTTTTCAGCTCAGTTTCACTTTGAATTGTAGTGGTTTGGATTGGCACCTTCAAGCAAATAACTTCGATCTCAATAGTTCAAAACAATAAGGCAATTTGCACTGGGGACAGCTCTGCTAAAATTGAAAAGGAGCTTCACAAATTAGTTCAGCTCAGCAAGTATTGCAGTTAGGAAACTTCAGCATAGCAAAATTCGTCCAATTCATCAGCAGTTCAGTTACAAGATCTCAGGTCGGTTCCATAGTGTGATCAATGGCAGCTCATTCCATGCTCATCCTTCAGCACAGCACTAACAGCAGTCCATGCACACAACAATAGGATAGAGTTAGTCGACAGTTCAACAGGACTAGTTGTTCCAAAAATAAAGAAATAAATAAATAAAAACAATGTTTTATGTCAGCAATTGCTTAATCCAAACACAACACGTAAGTCCCCTCTTTTGCTTAGTTCGGTAGTGATTTAACAGATCAACACAGCTCGGCTCTTTGAATTGCGGTAGTTTGGAGTTCGAACAACGACTGCAATTCAACTCAACACTTGTAATGAAACAGCATGGACCTTCGCTCAGCTCGGAAGCTTCTCTGTCACACATGCAATAGTTCGACCCTACACTTAATTCAGTTCGACAAGGCAAGGACAACAACAGCTCGTTCTTTGTATAGATTAATGATAGCTTCAGTAATCAACCAGATGTGCAGCACTCAAACTCGGCCTTCGGATTGCACCACTGACTAATCAGCTCAGATGTTGGAATCAGTTCGGCCAAATAATGTATCAGCTCGGACAATGTTATATTGGCTCGGATTTTGCACATACAGTTCGATTCTGCACTTTAGGCAGCTCAACATAAGTTCAGCAATCCTTGAATCGGCTCGGGTGGGAGCACTTTATCAGCTCAGATTCATGCCATACACTACAAGATAGTTCGGCATGCTTCAGGTCAGCTCGGTTCGACAATTTACTTGTAATCAACTCAAAATAGTTCACTTCGGCAGTTCGAGTTGAAACAGTTCGTCACTGAGAAACACTTAATGCAACTCAGCTTGGCACGTCGGATCGCAACCTCTTGGTAATCGTCAATGACCAAAACAATACGCTAAGTACTTGGTCACGGCAGCTTGGAAATAAATTAGCTCGATGACTTGAGGACAGCTTGATATTCTTCACCTCTATACTTCTACGGGGAGCTCAAGTACGCACTAAGTAGCTCAATAACTAAGTTCAATCAACTCAATGCTTCGAATTGGAACAGCTCGGAGCTCAGGCCGCTACTTCAGTCTGGATCTCCAAAGTTCACTCGGTTCAGATGCAGGATTTACTTCAACAGTCCAACTTAGCTTGGGAACTTTAGATTGGACACGACAAACCAGCTCGACAAAGATCTAATAGATCACATCGCCTCTATTTCAGTGGCTCGGTATGCACGCAAAACGGCTCGGATAACGCCGCACTTATCAATTGCTGTACAAGTAGCAGTACAATAGTTAAGAACTTGAATCAGCTCGGGTACACTCTACAAAAGCTTGGTTTATCAACTGTACGGTGCTTGTACACTGCCAAGTAATGGCTTTGTCTACCTTGGCACTACACACTATCAATGCTCACTCCACCGGCAGTATAATCACCATATGCAACCCACGACCGCTAACTCTGGCGACTGCTACAACCAAACTCGTAGACCCACATGACTGCAACACTCAGTCGCAACCACCAGAGGCACAACTTAACTACAAGCTCACGATCACTACAGCACCACTGGTACACCCACTACGGTTTATCACTTATGATAAGAGTACTCACAAGACCGTACCTTTGGACCCCCATACACCCACACACGACTATGTCCCTGAAACACTTCACCTCTGACACAACCCAATGAACTCAAGGTGATTCACCTACTAGTGTAAGCGTTAAATGCAGTACACGAACACTACAATCTTCGTCCATCTTACGTACATCAAGAACGCAAACATTCACATAACCTAGTAGCCTACACGATAATTGCATTAACCTACTAGAACTCTGCCTACACTCTTAACTAGATTCAAATACCTAAACCAGAAATTGGAACACCTTTTGTAAGGGAACCAAACACCTTCTTCTCAATTTGAGCACCTAATTCGAATCCCTTAACAATTTCTCAAAGCTATCGTCAGCAATCCCAAACCCTAGGTCACTAATTTCCCCTTTCAGTGGATAGAATAGTGTTTTATGGGTATGTGTCGAGTATAAGTGGTGCAAAACAATCCAAAATAAAATAATAGCTCTTAGTCATAGGCACTCCAATTATCAGCTACATCTCAATACATTACAGTAGCCATGGAGAGGACACAATAGCTACAAACAGCAACAAGAAACGAAACTTCACAGTAACGTTGCATAATCCCTCATCGGAATTGTACCCTAATACCAGCAAAGCTGATGCATTTTTGAGGTCGAACACATGGAGAGGTACCACAACAAACAAAAACAAGAAAATTCCGTGAGCTATTTAGTTGGACATGACACACCAACAAGATTTAACACGGCCTAAAACTCGTCTGATGTGATGTACCAGTCAAAGTGATAGGGTTACTCGCTACAATTCTTGCTAAAGGATTGATAAGTTTTTCTAAGAGAAAAATTTCAAGGATTTTTTATTAAAATGTTAAGTCTGACTGATCCATCTCTGAAGTTGAATACATAGAGAGGCACCACAACGAAGCAAAACAAACAAACGGGAAAAAGGTTACCAAAGTCCAAGTAGCTACCGAATTGATATGACTTACCACTCAATCCTACTCAGCTTACAATCTGCAAAATATGACACACCAGTCCAAATTGAAGGGTTCACTCACCACTACACATTATTAAAAGGAATAGATAAGAGTTGAATAACGAGAACACTAAGGTTGCTCAAATGAGTAATTTCTATATTGAAAAGGATGTGTATATCTATACAAGGCAAGTAAGGGATTTATATACTTGACCACTAAGGTTATTTTACATATATGAAAAGATAAAAGAGGTATTTTATACTAGGTTACATAAGACATACTAAAAGGGGTAAAAGAGCCAAAGAATATACAATACGAAAAAGACAGAATCATTATAGAACATTGTGTTAGAAGACACATGTCACTTGCTGGCTAGATATTTGGGATATGATACAACGTAGGCGAAAATAGAAATGCATTACAGTTAAGGGTCGACTTGATCTGGGTCAGGTCAAGAGCCAATCCACCTAGCAACAAGGTCAGCTATCTTGAAGTTAGATGCCAATGAGTCAGGTTGATAGCTCGGCTCGACTAGTTCTAGGCTGTCTTATAGATTAGGACTTCGTTATTGAGCAAGAGTATGTTTGATACACGTGAGAATCTGAGGAACAGGTCGATAGGTAGTCGGATCGGGATAGGCATTCCCGTCTCGGCTATGGCTTAAAGTTAGTATTTTCCATATAAGCCCTTGAAGTCCTTTAGCTTGGCTTCTTGTGATCGGTCCAGGGGTTTGATTCCTATCACTAACTAAAACCCTATACATGAGCTCTATTTATACATAAAGGAAAAATACTAAAAGGATGCCCTAGTGGCATTTTTGCAAATACAAGATGTACATGAGGGTAAGTTAAGAAAAATACAATAAAAGGGAAGTCTAAATAACATAAGCAAAATTAAATGATTAAATGAGATGTCTGGATGAGTAGCGGATGAATTAGGCTTTGGCATTCGATGGTATCAGTACCTTGGATCTTATTAAAAGTGGATCTACAAGTAGCTAATAAAGTGAGAGTTGCTATTTTAGCTGGAAGAGCTTATACCGTTTCTTTACCTATTAGACTTGTATTTAAATGAGAAACTTCTTATTATTTTTTAAGTTTCATAAAAAACATAGTTTTTTTTATATAACAAGGTATTTTTTTTAATGATTTGAAATAAGATTTAGCCATTTTATTTGAATGAAATGTTTTATGGAGATGGAATACAATTAAGGCCTTTATATTCTTAATACTTGTAAACCTATCTATTGCATTGAGTATAAGAAATAGAAATCGTATGATTCAAATTTAGCTTACTTATGATATTGTAGAGTTAACCATGTAAATGCGAAATACTTAGTTAAACTTCGTCTCAAAGGGTATTTAGATTCTTTTGTTTTTGAATTCATAGATAATTATGAAGCATGTTTATAGGGTAAAATGGATAAAAAGTTGTTTACCAAGAAAGGTGGAAAGGACAAAAGAGTTATTGAAACTCATACATAGCAATGTGTATACATTACTACCAACTTAAGCTAGAGGTAGATTCTTTTACATTGTGACTTTTATTGATTATTTGAGTAGGTATGGATAAATCTACTTAACAAGGCATAAGTTTGACACTTTTGAGAAATTCAAAGAATTTAAAAGTGAAGTGAAAAATCAACTTGGAAAGAAGATAAAAACACTTTGCAATGATAGAGATAGAAAGTATGTTAGCTAACAATTTCACAATTAACACATCCTAGAACACTAGAGTGTAATGGCATTTTAGAAAAGAGGAACCATAACTTAATGGACATGGTCAAGCTAATGATGAGCTATGTGAGTCTTCCTAAGGTTATGCTTTGGAAATAGTAATACATGCACTCAACTGTATTCCAACTAAGGTAGTAGATAAGACACCATATGAGTTGTGATTTGAAAAAAACTAAACCTATCTTATCTTAAAGTTTGGGGTTGCGATGCTTATGTAAAGAGTGAGTTCTCTAATAAGCTTGTAATAAAGTCTGTTAAATGTATATTTATCAAATATCCCAAATAAGCTAAAGGTTATTACTTTTATCTCCTAAGTGAGCATAAGCTTTTTGTTGCTTGATGTGCTATATTCTTAGAGATAGAGTTTATCTCTAAAGAATTAGTAGGAGTAAAGTAGATTTAGAGGAAATTCAAGATTTTACGAAGGAGTTAGAACATGAGAAATTGGATTTGCAGCAAACACCACAACTGTTTGCAGTGCCACAATAAGAGATTGCTCCTATAACATGAGAACCACATAGGTTAATAAGAGTACATCCAAAACTTGAAAGGTTGAATCTTTTCATAACAAATTTGAAAATGCATTTTTGTTGAGAATGACAAGCTTTTAACATATGATGAAGCAATTACTTCACCATACTTTAAGAAATGGCTAGAAGCCAAGAGGTCTAAGATGGACTCCATTTACCCTAACCAAGTATGGGATTTAGTAAATGTACCAGTCAAAGTAAAACCTATAGGGTTCAAGTAGAACTTTAAAAAGAAGATTGACATAGATGTGAGTGAAAATACTTATAAGGCTAAGTTAGTAGCAAAGGATTTTACCTAGTGTCATGGAATTGACTATGATGAAACTTTTTTCCCAATAGAAATTTAAGTCCATCTAGATTTTGATTGTCATAACATCTTACAAGGATTAATAGATTTGGCAAATAGATGTTAAAATAGCTAATCTAAATTGAAAGTTAAAGGAAGAAGTGTACATGATACAAAATCTTAGTTTTGTAACATTGAAGAATTCCAATAAATTTTGTAAGTTGAAGAGGTCAATATATAGATTAAAGCAAGCTTCTCAAAGCTAGAATCTGAGGCTCGATAAGACAGTTTAAGAACGCTATCTCAAGAATTTAAAAGAACCTTAAGTTTATAAGATGTTGAGTAGGAGAGTGATTCTGTGGTTAGTTTTATATGTTGATGATATCCTCCTTATTGGAAATGATATAGTTACCCTAGAGTTTACCAAGGCTTGGTTTAATAAGTGCTTTTTCATTAAAAAATTAGGATAAGCAGCCTATATCTTAAGAATTAAGATTTACTGAAAGAGGTTTATAAGGTTGCTTCAATTGAGTTAAAGTATTTATATCGATAAAGTATTAAATAGATTTAATATACAAAATTTCAAAAGAAGGTTTTTATCTATGTCGCATGGTATACATCTCTCTAAGGTAATGTATCTTAAAACACAAGCAAAGAAGTATAAAATGGACAAAGTACCATATGTTTCAATAATTGGGTCCATAATGTATACACTAATATATGTATTGCCAAGCATCTCCTATATAGTAAGCATGGACTCCCTTGCTCAAATGGGAAAAGAAAAAGGGTGAATTTTAGTCTTGCTAAAGATAGAAAGAATTGCTTCGCCACTAAGAAGCTAAAGTCCTTTTTATTTAAAAAATACTTAAACAGATTATAGAAAATTATAGGTCAACTCAACGAATTCACAATCTACAAAATTATCCTCCTTCGGATGCCTAATTGACAATTTATTTCAAGGATTGATAATATTACACATAATTTAGAAGCTCTTAGAAAAGTGTATTGCTAAAGAAATACAAGAATTACCTTCCCAAGGAGTATAAAAAAAGTTATTAAAGTTGTTTTAGCCCATCCAATAATGTACCATATTAATTAAGGCTATCTCTATTAACCAATAATGTCAACACAAAAATAGGTACAAAATGGTGTAACAAGTTTAATAGGTCTAACTTAAAGGAAGACATCAAAATTTCCAACTTCCTATTATTTCTAAATAATCAAAAGAACTTGCTACATATTCAAGAGAACATGAAACTAACAAGTACCTCTATACGACGAGGCTATGAGAAAATTGAAATTGACTTTCGACTGGATTGCAAGCTTAATATCATCATAGTAAATAATAGTTTCACTAGCATTCTCAATGTAGACTTGTACATCCGACAGTATATCAATTACATGCCTATACCAATAGTTCAAAGAATTAGTAGATAATACGATGTTCATACTTCTCAACACCCACTGGTTTTAGTAGTGATTGTACATTTCTAGTATCTATTGGCAACTTGACAGCTTTCTCTACCATTTCCTCTATTAAGTCCTTTTGTCTTCTTCTTTTTTTTTTACCCTACATTAGAGGCTAGATCTTAGCCCTTTCTACAACATATTAGCATAAACATAATAGCTAAAAAGATAAAAAATTTCCTATAAGATCACCAAACACCTTTGAGATATTTGATTAATAATTCTCCATGTCAAAATGCAAAGGCCTAATTAAGCAATGGTTTGACATAATTAAAATGAAAATCAAATGCTCCCATTAGACCTAGTATATAATTCCTTATAAATCATTGTCCCCAGTTATATCTCTTGTAGTCACCAACTATTGTATATAATGATAAATATCTAATGCAATCCCTCCTTTTTATTCTTCTATTTATGACCATCTTACTATTGACTCTTTACATATTTTAAGTTTTAGAGTTTTTTTTTTTAATTATTTTATCTAAGGGAAAAATAATAAAATAGAAATTAAATGTACTCTATAAAACTTCAAGGTCCTAAATGCATAATATTAAAGATAAGGAGACTAAGTGCATATGAAGAAAATAGAAAAATTTGTATTTGTAATTCATCCTTTACTTTTTATTTTTATTCTCTTCGCAAAAAACAAAAAAAAAAATGTCTATGTTTTGAAACACATTTTAAAACAATCAAAAGAACAAAATTGCAAAAAAAGGTTAATATTGATTGACAAGTCTACAACCATCCTTCACTGCATACTAACTAAAATATCCTTCCCCTAAGTCTCTAATTTAGAGCATAATTATTTCGATATTTACATCCATATTATTATATTGCATTACTAAGTTAATAATGGAATAAAAATACCAATAATATGACTTTGTTCTATGAAAGAACATTCATCCTCACTATCACCATCTCTAGCATTCAATACCACAACTATTTCACAATCATCAATACTAGCAAAACACCAACATTAGAATGTAGCACTAACATTATCATCTCCCTCACTAAACTTCTACCACAATTGTCACCATTTTATTATCACTATCAACATATCATGATCATACCACATGACTACTTCTGAGTGCCTCTACTATTGAGCAACTGCCACTATCAATACCAAGGAGGTAGTGATGGTTGTGCTATGTTGTTAGTGTTTTTAATGATAATGGTGATGGTATTGATACAAGGCTAGAGTGGTAATGTAGAGTAATAGCGATGGTGATGGTATAGCTATGATGGTGCTAATGGTGAGGCTATAGCGGTGATAATGGTGTTATAAGAATAAGGAAGGCATGGTGATAACATCAGTAGTAAACATGGTGATTCAATAGTGGTAATAAGGCTAAGGCGATATGATGTGGTGGTAGCATAGGGATACTATTTATGTAATAATACTAGTGGTTTAGAGTAATAGGTTGGTGGCTACTGGTGATGATGCAATATCAATTGCAATAGTGACATTGGTAATGATGTTGATGGTAATGGCGTGATACCAAGGGAAAAATAAAGAAGTAATAAAGAAATTACATTTATTTTTATAAGGGTGGTTTAGTAAGAGAATAAAATAAAGAGAGGGTGTTTATGGGAATTCCAAGAATTTAATCCCCTATAGTTGACCTAGTTTTATAAACCCCTCATTTTATCATTCCTCATATTAGACAACATCTCTCACAAGTAGTTTCTATCCTAACTTGGCTGGGTAACCCTACACAAAACCATAAGATACATTGATAATGTTCCTCATTATGATTGCAATAGGAGGTGAATGTTTCTAATGTCGTTCTTGGCTTTAAAGTCGTTAAGTGTTGTCAAATCGGGTGGAAAAAGGGGATTCCATCATGGGGAAAGGATTTAAGATAAGTAAAGCATTTACATTTAAAGGGGATTTCAATCCTTAGTGAGTTCCTAATCGAATTTTTATTGTAAAGTTGATTGTATTAGCATTTGTGGAGCGATGACAATGAATTTATGTGAGAGCTTATGAGAAACTTAAGTAAGTATCTCAAAACTCGCTGATTCTTTTTGTTAGTTGCTAATAATCGATAAGAAGTAAGGAACATATTGAGGATATTAAGAGTTGGGGTGTTTAATTAAAATTAAATAGGTGTTTTCGAGTGATTAAAGTGTGTTTTGGATCTGTAACAAGAGTTGTATAATATAGAATTTAGGTTTCTCTAAGTTGTGTTGACAAATAAAGATAAGGGCATGTCGTATTACAAGCGCAAGCATAAGTATGGCATTGCTACCTAACAAGGCCAATCTGATTCTAAAGAAAACAATTCTTTGACTCTCTAAAGAGTAAGTATAGGGTTCTAAATGATAGTTAGGAAAACCTAACACTCCTAGTTAGTTGTTATCAATCTAATAACCCATGGCTAAGAAGTTTAAGGACCTATAAGAGAATTTGCATAGGTTCTAAGATTAATACTTCCTTGCTATTGTAGACTCTAATTCTTTTTTATAACTTTACTCTAACTGAACCAAATTCTTTAGGTGCATGACACAATTTTTTTTTTTTTTTTTGTCATGGCTATTAGGCTAGTTAATACAATATCAGACTTTTAGTTGTTATGTGTTATTTATGCCTGGCTTAACCTAGGTGCTGGTGGTGGTAAATTGACTAAAGGGCACCTCAATGATCAATGGATATTGATGTACCTAATGGAGTTGCCTATTAAATTATCTAACATAGATTAAGATATCCTAAGGCTGAAGGTAGCTGGGTGTGGTATATATATATGCGACTATGTGAGTGGGGTTATAATTACCTTGTGTGTCATTTGAAGGACTAAATTGAAGATAATAACATATTGGGTGTTTATTTGTTTATTGCATTTATTACATGTATTATTGTATTAACTGTTCATGCTCATGTGCTTACATGTTTTCTCAAATGCAGGAACTTTAGTTGCATTTACCAATTATAATGATTTTTAGAGACTCTTGTTACTACAAATAGGATGAGAAGAGTAATGACTACGCATGCTACCTAGAGAATGTTATATGAGTTTGGATAGTTAGAATTTTAGTCTTTTAATTATTGAGTGTCATAAAAAAATATTAATTATTTTATCTAGACATAATTATGTTTTATTTTGGAGAACTAATTTTATGAGATTTTAGAAATTGTTTATGCCTAGCATGTCAGTAGATACTAAGGATACATGGTGGATTGTGATACCCTGAATTTAGGCGTTACAAATGGTCTGGGGGTTATGGTGGTGATAGGTAGTAAGTGTTGGTAGTAACAACGACAAAATTCATAATGATGGTAAGTGCCATAGTGATGATAGCGGTGATGATGGTAGTGTCGGTAATAACAACAATAATGGTGGTCTCAATGGTATAGGGATATTGGTGGTGGTGTTGAGGGCAGTGGTGTTAATGGTGTAGAGAATAATAGTAGCGATTTAATTTTAATAAGGGTAAATGTTAAGCTCCTTAGTCTAGACCTACAATGCAAACTCCTTTTAATTTGAAATATCTTGATTCTCTCTCTCTCATCGCACAATTCTGTCGAATAACACTCTCTCACTCTTCACTTTCCCTTTCCCTTTTCTTTTCTTTTCGTTTTTCTTTCTTCTCCTTCTTCTTTTTTTTTTTTTTTTCTTTGTGTGTGTATGTGTGTTTTAGGTTAGGATTTCTCAAATAATGATTTAGTATTTCATGTGAGGTTAAAGATGAAGATTTGTGGTGGTTAATTCAAGCTAGCCGGGACTCTTGGCTCAATTATTTACTCCCAAATTTAAGGTTATCTCCTTGCTTTTTTTTTTGTTCTCTTTACTATTTATATATAGTTTGTAGATTTATTATACAGTTGAATTTTTTGTTACAATTTCTATTATCTCAACTAAATTACAAATCTCAGTTTTTCCTCCCCATGTTGTCTCATATAACATAATCCTTGTGCCATAATGATTTCTTTATCTTTCTCTTTAGTCCCTTTGTAATAATAACATTGTTAGTAATTATAAAGCCTATTCCATATTGAGAATAAATAAATAATACCACCTAATAAAATTTAAATATAAATTACAAATACATGACTTTGGCATTCATAAAGAGGTAATTTGAGTTTTTTTTTTTTCTTTTAGATAAATACATTACTTAAGTTTAGACACTTAAGGTTTATCAATTGGTTAACACAATTATTAAATAATATAAGTAAATAAAATTAATACATTCTATTTAAGAATAAGGAAAATCAAAGAGAAAAGAGAAAAATTAGATAAAAAAAAAAACAAATAAGCTCTTTTTCAACCACCCTAAGGTTAAGGGGAGCCTATAATCTATGTTCTTTATTTTATTTTATTTATTTTCCTTTTTTTTTGTTTAGGGGGAAGGGGAGATGGGAATGGCCACAAAACATTGTAGTTCACAGCCTACTACTAAAGGTAGATCTTGCGACCTTAATATGGTGGTAGGTAGCAACTCACTACCTAAGAGCGGTTACATGAATCAGTCATTGTCGAATCACATGAATGGTTCACTATCATGTGTTAAAAGAAAGTTATGTGACTAGACTTTGACCTATTCAAGTTTCTACACATTTTTCTATTTTGCTTTTGTGGTGATACATAATTACCCTCAACCCTATGGGGTCGCGTAACCCCCCTTGGATGGTAGCTAGTCATCCATCACCATATAAGAGTTACATTACTTACTTTTAGTGATGGATTGTAACCCATAATGTTTTGTAGTCGTTCTCTAACACCTTAAGAGTAGCTAGTGGCCCCTTTGGGGTAGCCAAAAAATAGCTATTCTCTTTTACTTCCTCTTTTTTTTTTCCCTCTTTTTTTTTCTCTCTTTTTTTCCCTTTTGATTTTGTCTAATTTTTAATAAAATATATTAACTTTATCTATTAATATTATTTATAATTTTATCAACTAATAATAACACACTAAGTGTCTCTTATATGTAATTAATATAAAATTAAGAAACTTAGGCTATATGTTTGTTAAAAAAAGGGGGGAAAAATCAAGTTACCTTTTTACAAAAGCTTAATAATACAAGTTATGTATTTGTTATTCACCTAAAATTAACATGTTCAATATGGACTTTTAACTAGAATGGTACATTTATATGTCATTCTAATAATATTTTAATATTTTTATTTTATTTTATTTGCTTAGCTTAATATTCTATCACGTCATTCATTTAGTTCAAACAAACATACATAGATAAAAATAACAATTTAATGTTAGATTAGTGTATTAGTTGTATTTTTATATAAAAGAATATCAAATGCTTAAGTTAAATAGCTAGATAATAGTTACATTCAAGTTTCAGCGCAATTATTCTAGATCCTAAGTCTATGAGAGGTCATCTTATTATTTTCAACAACTAGGATAATAAGAAGAATAACAATGATCTTAATTTTTCTTGTTTTAAGATTTGGATGCAAATCTATGGGCTCTCATTACAATGGATGACATAAGAGAATGCTTGTAAGATTGGTGGTAAAGTAGGAGAATTTATTGAAGTAGAAGATTACAAAGTGATTTGAAGTGATTTACTACGAGTAAGAATCATTTTTAATATACAAAAATGTGTAATTTAAGGTCTTTGGATTAAAAACTCAAATGGATTAAGGAATTGGGTTGATTTTCACTATGAATAACTTCCACACTTCTATTTTGCATGTAGCTATGTTAGACACATAGAACCTCATTGCCAAGTTAAGGAGATTAAGGGATTCAAACATTATCATTTATTAGTAGCACTCAAAACTACTATGTTGAGTAAATTTGCCAGAATTGATGATGTTTCAACTAATTCCACCCTCATTATAATGGTTAATTGACATAAAGATCATGATGGATTGAAAGGGAAAGAATTAATTGATAGGGAAAGTTTCTTGCCGATTAATTCATGTAAGGATAATGTAGGCTAAAATGAGCAAGTCAAGGATAATTGTAATATTGTCCAATCACCACATAAGACATCCTTTAACCATCCATATGAGGGTCAAAGCGAAAGGAAGGAAACTAATGCCTTAGAGTCAAAGGGTAGTACGAAGGGAAATAATGGGAATTTGAAGTTAATACATGGCCAAACTGGTAATTTCAATGAAGGACTATTTGAGAAAGTAGAGAATACGGAGTTTTTTACCGTCCCATTTAGCAAAGGACCATCAAAAGTTGCTTAAACAATTTCCCAGCCTTAGTAAATGACCAACCATCATTTTTTTCCTTTTAGGACATTGCTGACTCTACTCCTCTCTTTCTAACCTAAACAACTCTTATATGTCAAAAGACCCTACTTGTTTATTAACTCTTAAGCAACCCATATGAGTAGATCTACACGTGTTAAAACTATCAAAGTTCATCCTTCACAACCTTATGTAAGCCCCATCAAAACTTACATAGATTTCAGATCTCCTTATCTTGTTAAAGAATCGACAAGCCTATTAATACCTTCTCTCCTTCAAATCAGATAACCCATTCACTCGATGTAACCTATTTGAAACTCTCCCCTATCAAACATATCTACTCCCTTATTATTAAGGCTATGGAAAATCTATCCATCAAGAGAGTTAAGGAGAACAATGATGAGTTAGTTTAGACTAATAAGAGAATTTGTCAATGTACAACTAATATGTTGACTAGTAAAGTTCATAAAAAGGAGAATGTAATAAAGAGAAGAGTAAGTGCTCACATCAAGAGTATGCATGTTGTGAAGCATAAGTTAAACTTGGAAGAAAGTTCTTTTGAAGTTAACATTAAGGAGGTTGATCAGTTGCTATCATATAGTTATGGTGGATAGACTTCAATAGCCACCACGTCGCCATGATTAGCCTCTTATGAAACTATTAGGATTTAGCTCAACCCTTAATAGTTAATGAGCTCCATAGAAATATCTTATCCTATAGACCCAATCTTATTTTCCTCATGGAAACAAGAAATAAGCCTACGTATGTAGATGGCTTAAGAAGAAGGTGGCCATTTGTTGAAAGTTTCTATGTTGAATCGAAAGGTTTAAGTGGTGAGTTAGCACTTTGGTGGCAAAATAGTTAAGTGGTATAAGTCTTGCAATTTTTTGAAAATTTAATTGACACTGTTGTTATCTTCGAGTCAGGTGAGAAAAGAAGGATGTCCTAGTGTTATGCAGACCCTGAGCACTATGTCAAATTAAAAATTTGGGATAAGCTGTAAGGTATAGTGAATTATGTGAACTGTCCATGGATGGTGATTGTAGACCTTAATGAGATAACTAATCATGATGAAAGGAGTGGAGGAAGAATCAGACCAACTAGACAACTAAACTCTTTTAAAGATATGATTTTCGATTGTTAGTTGATAAATATTGCCTTTTATGGTCCTCATTTTACATGGACAAACGATTGGGAAAATGAAGCTCTTGTTAAAGAAAGGCTAGAAAGAGGATCGATAAATAATGAATGGATAATGGCTTTTTGACACACTCAAATTTCACATCTTCTAAACATTGGATCTAATCATTGTCCATTGTTGATAGGGCTTACAAGTAATGACAGGAAAAGACTAAAATTGTTTTGATATGAAATGAAGTAAAAAGTCAAGGATGGTTACTTTGATGTTGTTTAGGGCAATTAAGGAATATGTAATCAACGTCTTGATTTGTTGGGAGTTATGAGGATGCTTAAAGATTGCAAGAGAGTGTTGATTGAGTGTTGTAAACATCAAAGAAGAAATGATAAGAAGTGAATTGAGTAGAGTTCGTATGAGCTTGAGGAATTGCAAAATAAAGATGTTAAAGATGTTGTTGTAATAGAGGAAAAGAAGTTAAGGTGTGAGCTAAATAATTTGCTTTGTCACGAGGATAAGTAATAAAAACAGAGATAAGGATGAATTGGATCTAATTAGGTGATAGAAATACAAAGTTCTTTCATTTACTAGCTTTAAATTGAAGTGAAAGAAGAAGATCTTTTAGATCGAGAACATGAATGATGAATGGTCAACTAATGAGGATGAGATTGTGGTTGAATTTTTTAATTATTATCAAGTTTTGTTTTCATCACAATAGTCCTTGCAAATAGAGCCAATCATTGAATAAATCCAGTCGATTTTTACTTAAGAGTAGAACTATTTGCTAATAAAGGAAATTTTAGATGAGGAAATTAAATGGGTAACTTTTAAGCTAGGTGCCAACAAACTCCCAGCTAAGATGGTTTTAATCGATGGGTCCATCATTTTCATTGGGATTTTATGGGGGCCTACATCATTGATGCAATTCAGAACTTCTTTTCCTTAGGTATTTTCCCTTCTCAGTTTAATGAATGTGATATCATTTTTATTTCTCAATGCTCTAATCTTGAATTTGTACCCCAATTTAGACCCGTTAGCCTTTGCAACTTTTCTTATAAGATAATTTAAAAAATTTTAGCAAATAGGCTCTAGTATATGCTTAATAGTCTTATCTCTCCATTCCAAAATGCTTTTGTTCTTAGGCGACTCATTTAAGATAACATCATTATAGCTCATGAATTGTTTCATTATCTTAAAAACAATAGCAGATCTAAAAGACATGCTTGTGCCACAAAATTGGACATAACAAAAGCATATGATAGAGTAGAGTGATCCTTCCTTGAAATTGTAATGCATAAAATGGGATTTTATGGTACTTAGATCAAGTGGATCATGAATTACATAGTTTTAGTCATACAGAATCCTCTTATTAAAGGTCAAAGAGCTGGTTTTGTCAAACCTATGAGGGGAACAAGACAAACAGACCCAATTTCACCATATTTATTCCTCTTAGTGGTAGGCTCTTCATCACTGATGATACATAAAGAGAATGTGGTCGATAACTTGAAAGGTGTTAAAGATAAGCGTAAGAGTCCTAAAATTACTCATTTATTATTTGTTGATGACTCTTTATTTTTTATAGAAGCTTCTACGGTGAATATGCTTAAACTAAAAAAGATTTTAAAGGATTATTATCAAGCATCATATCAATCTATCAACCTAGATAGATATTCTATCTTCTTTATTAAAAATTCCAACCAATCAATAAGGCAAACTTATAGGAATATCATAGGAATTAATATTGAGAAAAGGTTAGGAAGGTATCTAGGACTACCTACTGAGTGATGGAGATCAAAGAAAGAAGCTTTAGGGAATGTTAAGGGAAGAATTGCCTTTAAACTACAAGGCTAGTAAAGTAAGTTGTTATAATAAGGGGTGAAGGAAACTTTGATAAAATCAACTACTTTTGCCATACCAACTTATGCCATGAGTGTTTTTAGTTTTCAATTAAGGCGGTGCAAAGAAGTCACTAGCTTAATAGCTAAGTATTAGTAAGGTAGAGACGTTGCAAAAAATAAAATACATTGGAAACAATGGGAGGATTTGGATAAACCAAAGAGCATAGGAGATGTCGATTTTAGAGATTTGGTTAACTTTAATGAAGCTCTATTAAGAAACTTTCTTAGAGAATAATCGATAGGCTTCAGGGTCTTTGGCTTCAAATTCTTAAAAGTATATATTTCCTTCGACCAAATTTCTTTGAGGAAAAAAAAAAAAAGGGAAGAGGTCATCATGGTGTTGGTAGAATATTTAATTGGAAGAGAAGTGATCGACAAGGATTATTTATGGCAAGTGGAAAGAGGAGATAAGATTAGAGTGTTTAAGCATCCATGGATTCCATCCATTTCACCTTATAGATGGTAAAATAATTCAATGAGTGGAAACTTATCACATATACGTGTTCAACAATTAAGAAAGACAACAAGACATGGATGGAATGTTGATCTGATTATAGGTTTAATCGCCACAGAGGAGAAACATGTTGTTTTTGAAATGTTAGACCTTAATAAGGATGAGGAGGATAGAATTGTATGGCTTAGAAGTATAAACAGATAATACTCTACAAAATATGGGTACTTATTACTTAAGCCTTTCACAAGGGCATCCTTTTCTTTTCGTTTAGATGATAAGTTGTGGAAGATCATTTGGACTGCTAAAACTATGCCAAAAATCAAGAACTTCTTATAGAGAGTTTGCTTTAATACATTGGCTAGTAATCTTAATCTATTTTAGAGAAAATCAAGAAGGATCCCTTATGCAATTTTTGTCAAAATGAGGAATCTTTGGACATCTTTTTCCTAATATGTCCTTGGGCCAATAAAATTTGGTCCATGTTCTAGGTTATAATGTTGATGCTACCTTTATTAATAGATTAGAAGATTGGTTTATTAATATTTCATTACTTTGTCTAGTTGACATAAATAAAGGGGGAGAAACTCTCATAGAAGTGTTTTATTCTTTATGGCATATTTGAAAAGAGAGGAACACTTACATTTTTAAAACTTCTTTACTTAATTTGATTGCTATTGTTCAAAAGATTGAGTTTTCTATTGTTAAATTCTCTTTTGCTATGTGCAACAACTTGAGATACAAGTTTGGAAACCTCTAGTTAATGGCATTATTAAACTAAACTATGATGGATCTTATAATGGACAAAGAAATTAGGCTAATATTGGCTTAGTTATGAAAAGCAGTAGAGGAGAACTCCTTTAGTTTGCTACAATTTTAGCAAATGTAAAAGATGTAGAGACAACTAAGGCCAATATTGTCAAAATTGTGAGTTAACTCGTAAAATTGTGCAAGTTTACATTTCTACATGGGCAGACCTAATCAACCCATACATGGAGTTGGTTTTGGCTTGGAGTTATTGTAAAATTGTGTTTAAAGATGCCAAAATCAGTTGAATCATAAGTTTGCTACCGTTTCTACTAAGTTTATGTAACACCAAAGTTTCAGCTAATTTATATAGGCTTTTCTTCTTTTATGTTGGCTCATGTATCCTCTTATTCACTCAATCTATTCGATACAGTGAAACAAGAAAAGAAACGAGTCAACTTTAGGGTTTCATTTTCATCTTTTCTTAGTTGTCATTATCTTCCTCTATCTAGCTTCCATTTGTTTCTTTAAATCAATTCTTTTATTG
Organism: Lumnitzera racemosa; assembly: GCA_024138005.1. NCBI lineage: Eukaryota > Viridiplantae > Streptophyta > Magnoliopsida > Myrtales > Combretaceae > Lumnitzera > Lumnitzera racemosa. The sequence continues at coordinate 36,426,143 of JAMXBC010000012.1, read as the reverse complement.
TTCTTCTTCCTATATAGAGTTATTATTGTTGGTGTTATTGTGTTAATTCAAGAAAGATATATTTGCTTCAATTTTCGTTATAGCTTACGTTCGGTGCTTCACAAGTAACGGGTTATTCCATTTCATTTTCTTCTTATACACAACGGTTTTCTTTTTACTTACTTTTTTTTTATTGTAGCTACTATGTTTGTGCTCTTAGTAAAGTTTTCATATTTTATATTTGATTTCTCTATTTTTTTTAATTCAAATAGCAAAACACGATATATATGTCGTGGTAATATTTTTTTGGGTAAGTATATGCACTATGCAATGGTAATATTCATTTTTAATGATTGCATAATATTGAAATATTGCATAATACAGAAATTTCAATGCTATTTTCAAATCGGAAAAAATTGGTGAGAAGTAGGACTTTTGATCAAATTTGATTTTCCTTGGATGCATTGTCTTGTTGGTACTAAAATAATGTAGATAAAAATCATATGTACGTATAGGACTTAAAGAAATCTATTGAATATAAAGAATTAAGAAGTCTTTTGGGAAATATGCATGTATCATCTTCTCTCTTAGTAGGAGAAAGAAATGTTGTGGTATCATCAAAGAAGTGATAGCAACAATTATCTTATAGCATTTGGAGATGATAAAAAGAAGGAAAGAATATTTAATAACAACAATATTTCAAACTTTAAAATATTGTACTTTATATACTTTGTAAAAATGTCAAATTAAAACCAACATATTAGCCTTTTATTGAATATAGCTTATGAAATTTTTTGCTTTCAATTTTAGTATTTGGAATGACTAGGCAGAACTTGTTTCTATATTTTATTAAATATTTGAGTAATTATTTGACGTTGACCGTAGGTTTATAATATGATGGTATAAACTATTAGCAATTAAATTATTCAAACTATCATTTCATTGTACTTTTTCTTGATGTAGATTAGAAATTTAGTTAGAATTCTTGAAGGCATAAGTTAATTCATGTCGTACATCAAACAAAAACTTCAGTTTGAAGAAGTGATTATTTTTTTTTAGTTGTTTCACTGTTTGACTTACACTAAGAACCTTAGATCAAGTTAAAATTTTTTAGTAAAAGTACAATAAAAAGTGATGAATGTTTTACTTGTCTTCTCTAAAAAAAATGTTTTGTTGCCGACCTTTTTTTTTTTTTTATAGTAGCTTTAGACAACTATTAACACTTGTTATGTAGGGGACATTACCTTAGGCTAAGAGAAGTTTATTGTTTATAATTTAGATATAGAAAAACATACAAATAATTATTTGTTTGACTAAGTAGATGACAATAGCATACTAAAATTTTATTAGACTCAAAAGATAATTCTGCTTATGTAGATGCTATATATAAGAACATTATGTAGGATTAAAATGGCAACCACCATCTCATCTCCTACTAGGCAAAACCATAGACTTAATTTAACTAGACTACGATAAAAAAATTATGATCTTGATAAACTTGTGTTGCATGGATAAAAAGACGTATAATTTCTAAAGCTTTTTAAGAGAGTACTTTTCTCATTTATGATACAAGCATCTAAAGTTATCTCATATCAAGATATAATTAATTTATAGCTATTGAAGTAACATAATAAGTATATATTCTTTACATCACCGAATGCTTCCTTTTAGCTATTTCTTTGTTTATTTTCTATTTTTTAATTAAGCATAATGAATATTATAATTTGTTAACTTTTATCTTCAGTTTGTTAATATTTTCTCTCTTTCATCTTCAAAATCAGATAGCTCTAAAAGAAAAAAAAAATGTAACTCGAAATAAATCTGATATTGGTTGGGAGCATATGATTGATGTCAATAATAATGGAAAAAGGTGAAACGCAAGTAGTGTAACAAAATTATCAATTGAGGCATTTATAGATTCAAAAATCACTTAGGTTGTATGTGTAAAGATGTAAAGCTATGCACAAGTTTCCTTAATGACATTAAAAATGAAATGTCGACAATTTTGCTAAAAGTGGCAAGAATCTTAGAAAAGAAAAGAAAAGAAAGAAAATTCATAGGATTGAAGATTTTGATGATGATGATGTACAATAGTCATCCTTTAAGAAAAAAGAAAGAATGTCTTGGATTTCTTTTTGAAGAAAAAAAGTAGTGGAAGTGGAATGCAAGCATAAGGAATGATTAAGCAATTTATGAAAAGAGCGTTAAGACAAGAACGTTGCAAACAAATTGCTTATTTTTTTCTATATTAGTGCAATTCCATTCAATTGTGTAAAAAATCTAAGTTTGCTAACATGGTTGAAGTGGTTGGTTGATATGGTTATAGGCTTAAACTGCCTTCATATCATGAGATAAGGGAAACTTATTTGAAGAAAAAAGTAGCTAGAACAATGGAATTACTTGAAGACTACAAAGCTAAATGGAAAAATAAAGGTTGCTCTATTATGTTGAATGCATGGACTGGTAGAAAGAGACGGTCCATATACAATTTCTTAATGAATAATTCTAAAGGAACAATCTTCCTATCTTCTATAGATACTTCTGATATATCTAAGACAACTAATAAAGTTTTTGCGATATTGGATGATATTGTGGAGAAGCTTAGAGAGGAGAATATTGTATAAGTAATCCTAGACAATGGTACAAATTATAAAGTAGCTAGGGAAAAGTTGATGGAGAAAAGAAAATCTTTATATTGGACACCTAGTGTAGCACATTGCATTGATTTAATCTTAAAAGACTTTGAGAAGAATTTGAAGATTTATCATGGAACAATTGCAAAAGGTAAGAGAATTACTACCTATATTTATTCTAAGTTTATACTTATCTCTATATTGAGGAGACATACAAAAAGGAGGGACTTGATTAGACTTAGTGCGACTCACTTTGCTACTTCTTATTTTACATTGGGTTGCCTTAGTAAGTTAAAGGTACATTAATGATCATGTTTACTTTTAGTCATTGGAAGTCATGTAAGTATTCTAGTGCAAATGATGGAAAGCAAATTTAGCAATTGGTTTTAGATAGTAGGTTTTGAAAGAATGTCATTATATGCCTCAAAGTTGTATTTATTCTTATTAAGGTACTTAGATTAGTGGATTCAAATGAACAACTAGCCATGGGTTTCATATATCCTGAAAAGGAGAAGATTAAAGAAAATTTCAATAATGAAAAGAAAAGGCAATATCTCAACTTTTTAGCTATTACTTTGTCTTAGTGTTTATTTCAAAGTTTAATTGTTAAAAGAAGTCATATTTATTTGATATAGTTATGGAACTATATTTAGGATTATCAACAAGAGATAGGAGCTACAACTTCATAGATCGTTGCATGTTGTGGCTTATTATTGGAACCCTCGTTACTATTATAGTCATAATTTTAAAGTTGATGCTAATGTTAAAATTAGACTATATCATTGCATAGAGTGTATAAGAGACAATTTAAGGATTGATATATAGCTTGAAAAATTTAAGGATGATAAAGGATCTTTTGGAATTGAAGTTGTAAGGTTAGTAAGAGACAAGAAAGCTTCAGCGAAACGGTGGGATTCATATGGAGATGAATGCTTAAAGTTGCAAAAGTTTGCTATTTGTGTTCTAAGTTTGACTTATAGCTCTTTAGGTTATGAGCATAATTAGAGTGCATTTGAAATAGTATGTGCAAATAAATTTTTTTTATGTGTTTTTCATTACATATGTTATTGACATTATCAATTTTATATTATATATAACTTTTTTAATTTTTAGGTTCATACAAAAAAAGAGGAATAGGTTATACCAACAAAAGATGAATGATTTGGTATTTATTATACATAACCTGAAATTAAGAGAGGGAAAATAGAAAATTTGATGATATTTATGGTTTCATTGTTGAAGATCTCTCATTTGAGGATGAATGGATAGTCGAAGAAGAAAATGTATTTAACCCATCATATGAGGGTGTGTTAAATATTCTTTTTAGTGCAAGGGGTAAAGAAAAAAATGAAGATGATGATGTAGAAGAAATTGGTGCCTATGTGAATTTGGAGAGTCTTTTAAGTAAGACCTTGAATGATTTAGAGGTTCACGATATTAATGATGTTGAAGCTAAAGTATGGATGGGTTCTTCAGCAGATTTGGAATTAGAAGATATCGAGATCATTGGTAAAAGTAATAATGATACCGACATTGATGATGAAGACGACAGTGATGGTAATGGGAGAGATGATGACAATTGTTATGATGATAAGGTAGCTAATGATTTGTATTAGTTATTATTTTGCATTATGAATCTATAACTTTTACTTGGACTTATGGTTGATTATCTCTATGCTTAATTATATGTGTTATGATTCTATAATTTATGCTTAATTATATATTATGACTTTTCATTATTGTTTAAGCCAAAATGTATGTTGAATTTCCTCATTTCTATATCTATTTTAATTTTTTGTGACTATTGAAGCAAATTTAGTAGTATTTGGAAGTTATTTTATGAGGATAGTAAAAACTTACATTTTTACGTTTTGATTCTATAGATCCCTTGACGATTCTGTATCGTGAATATGACAACCCTGATTGAGGCATTAACTATGTTGGCAAGTTTGCAGTTTGCTATTAAAAGGTTGAAGTAAAGTAAAGATAGAGTCAAATTCCCCAATTCTACAGGCCTTTAGTGATTCTACGTAAAATTGCAAGTTTAACAATCTTAATTAAGGCGTTAGCTATGTAGGCAAGTTTGTAGTTTGTTGTTTATTAAGGTTGGAGTAAAGTAGAGATAGAGTTAGATTCTTCGAAGGTTATCCACAACATAACAAATTTCAAAGACTATGCTTAGAGGATTTTCCTGATCATATAAAAAATTTTCTCTCCAATAAAGTTCTTTAGTTATATTAGTTTTAAGTCTATTTGTTGTGAAGCCAATAAATTTACCTATTGCATGGTGACATAATGTAAAAAAGGGTCATATTTAATTTGTTTAGAGGGTATATTGCCTCCCCTTATGTTAGTCCCTTGAACTCTTATCAAGATACTTCCTATTAATATACTTCCATATTTTAGCTTAAAAAAAAGGTTCAGCACCATTTTATAATTTATAATTTAGTAGTAGCAAAAACAAAACACCGATTTAACACACTAGAGATGGGAAAAAGTAGGATTGAATCATGTTCTTAGACTAAACCTGCCCATCGATCAGTGATCTAAAACCAACTTGATGAATAGTTTGCAATCTACTTGAACCTAGGGATCCACTAAGTTTAGTAGAGGAGGGGTAAAGACAAAACAATTGCATTGTCATGCAAATGGCAACGTTTTCGATTTATGTTGATCATAAGGAAGTAAACAAATTCGTCAATCCATGCCCTCCCCTTTTAGAAATGCTTATACACATGTACATACATATACTTTTGTAGTCACACAAATGTATACGTAGTTTTGGACGAAGTGAAAGTATGAAGTACTAATGCAATTTAAAATGAAAGTGGAAAGGAAAAAGAGAAAAATCAAAATATAAATTAAATTGGTTGATTCGTGGGTCATAGAATCTTGACCCATAACCAGTTGAACCACTAGTTCTTAGAAATTAGCAAGAAACTAAAGGACCAAGGGCTAGTCCTAATTCATTCCTAGAGGAGGCACCAATCCAACGGTTCTAGTGAAGTTAGGCCCATGCTCGATTCATATAGTTCCTTGGCATTGTCTTTTGCAGCAAACATGGTATGACAACAATTTTGTAGTCATTGGTTATTAAATGGATTAGATCCATTTATGAAAAGAGATAAGTTAAAGTCATGAAGCTTAACAAGTAAAACATGTATAAATAAAATGGTGCCCTATTAATGGTTTGGCAAGATAATCAAGCTCCTCCCCCCTACCTTCCACAACCATACATACATGCAAACTCATGTGGCAATGTTTTCTGTTTACATTGATCATAAGGAAGCAAACAAATTTGACAATGAATTCATGCCTTCCCCTTTTAGAAATGCTTACATATACACATGTACACTCATGCACATACGCATACTTTTGTAGAAGTCACACAAATGTATATGTAGTTTTGGATGAAATGAAAGTATCAAGTATTGATGCAATTTAAAATGAAAGTGGAAAGGAGAAAAGAGGAAAATCAAAATATAAATTAAATTGGTTGATTTGTGGGTCATAGAATCTTGACCTGAAACCAGTTGAAACATTAGTTCTTGGAAATCGGCAAGAAATTGAGGATCTAAGGGCTAGTCCTAATTTGTTCCTAAAGGAGGTGGCAATCCAACAGTTCTAATGAGGTTCGGCCCATGCCCCATTCATATAGTTCCCCGGCATTGTCTTTTGCAGCAGACATGGTATGATATAGCAATTTTGTAGTTGCTAGTTATTTAATGGACTGAATCCATTTATAAAAAGAGATAAGTCAAAGTCATGAAGCTTAACAAGTAAACATGTATAAATAAACTTATACCCTATTAGAGGTTTGACAAGATAATTGAACTACTCCCCCTTGCCCTCTACGGCTACACGTACATGTACACTCATGTGGCAATGTTTTTGGTTTATGTTGATCACAAGGAAGCAAAAAATTCGACAATGAATTCATGCCCTCCCCTTTTAGAAATGCCTACACAAATGCATATGCACACTCATGCACACATGCATACTTTTGTAGAAGTCACACAAACGTATATGTAATTTTGGAAAAAGTGAAAGTATGAAGTATTGATGCAATTTAAAATGAAAGTGGAAAGGAGAAAAAAGAAAATCAAAATATAAGTTAAATTGGTTGATTTGTGGGTCATAGAATCTTGACCCAGAACCAATTAAACCGCTAATTCTTGGAAATTGGCAAGAAACTAAGGGACTAGGGGCCAGTCTCGATCCGTTCCTAAAGGAGGCAACAATCTAGCAGTTCTAGAAAATTTAGGCCCATGCCCAACTCATATAGTTTCCTGGCATTGTCTTTTGTAACAAACATGGTATGACATAGCAATTTTGCAGCTGCTGGTTATCAAATGGACTGGATCCATTTGTGAAAAGAGATGAGTCAAAGTCATGAAGTCTAACAAGTAAAACATGTATTAATAAACTGGTACCCCTATTGATGGTTTGAGAAGATAATCAATCTCCTCCCCCTTAACCTCTACGGTCACACTACTCCTAGATGCAAAACCAACCATACATATGCCACAATCTAGCTCACCTCTTTACTACAGAGGAACTCCCAAAACCATAGTAGGTTAAATGCAATTGTAGCAATCTTTCTTCACATGCAAAAACCAACCATACATATAACAAAATCTAACTCAATGCTCTACTCTAGAGGAACCCCCGGAACCTTAGGTTAAATGCACTTCTAGCAATCCCTTAATATTCATAGTGCTGAAATTGGAGTCAACTTCAAAATTTTTGAAAGGCTATACTCAGAGTTATGAACACCAACTAGAAAGACTTCCTTCACCCTATGTAATCATAAATAGTCAGAAGAGCACAAATTTTGGTCCTATAAATTCAATTCAATTTGCATTGCCAAGAAATCTCCAAAGACATTACACTATCTTTTTCCAATCTAACTTTATCTATTCCAAAGCCAAATAAAAGAACTTCATCGTGATGTCAAAGTTGGTCTTCAGGAAAGGAATGTGGATAATACCAAGTAGACAAAGTATCACATAAAGATGTAAGCTCCTGGTGTGTCTACAGCATACAGTTGAAGGAGAACTCATGAAGATGTGCTAGAAAAGCCTAATTGGATTTAAATGATTGACAATTTTAGATTGAAACCACTTTACGGCCTAAGGCATCTTTCTAATTGAAACAAACTGCAGAAAGGATATATATATATATATATGTATATATCACAATTATTATGGAAGAAAAAAGTACACAAATAAAAGGAATTGGGATACAAGGCAAAAAGGATTAGAAATCAATATAACTTTCCAACATGAAGGACTTAAAAAAAGGCATTTACATATTGCAGAAACGTCAAAACAGATGAGGATCATAGCAATAAAGCCAAACAGAGTCAAGTAAAGACAGGATTATATTGCTCTATGTAATAATTGAGCGTATGTATTATTAAACCTTACAACTCAACAGATGAGCTTATTTGGAAACATTATATTTATAAGAGGGCCATCTATAATATGGTAACAACTCCTATCTTTCTTTGAAACTATCCTCTGTAGTTTGCATTCTTCATTACTACTAATTAACACAGTATACCTATTTCTTGATCTTTCGCTGCTTCTTGGGACCTGGAACCTCCAATCTTCCAACTGAACATCCACATCTTGCTCGGAAAACCAGAATAGCCCTTCCATTAGGCGGTGCCATTTTTCTTAACTCTGCTTCTAATTCTCGGTGATGGTCTCGAGGCAACTCGAATAAACCCATCTTCACACCTCCCTTAACCAAGGAAGCTGAAGAATTCTTTACACACTCTTCAGTTTCAAGCTGAATATCAAATTCAGCCGCTTTTCTAAGACCTTTGCACTTTGGATTCCCACATTTCCGACTCATACAAATCACAAGCCACCACGTTGCAAACGCAGCACAAAACAAACCGAACATGAGAGATCCATAGATCAAGGGCTCTTCATAAAACTCCTCTTTCATTAAATACACGATGGCACTAGTGATTCCGATCAGCCAAATGCATATAGTCTTAATATAAGGAAATAACAAGAATCCAGAAGCACCAATAACAGCAATTAAAATTACAAGATCAATAGCAGCTGTTTTAGATCCATCACAGGAAATAAAATTAGCGCAGCCACTAGACACCTTTTTGTTGTTCTTATGCACATGGTAGTTGCTGCTGTTGTTCTTGTTGTTGTTATGTCTGGACTTATTTGCATAATATTCTGAATTGAAAGAGCTAGCCATGAGTGTCAATTGGTCAACTGAGTTGCAGACCGATATCGAGCTTGAAAAACCGACCATTTCAATCAAAACCCAAGATTGAAAATTGAGAAAAAAAAAAAAAAGGAAAACTCAAATCCTGATACAACCCCACTAAATTTGGATCAAAACCACCACCAATTGAAACTCAAAAACCAGACCTTTTCATTCACAAGCGAGAATTGAAAACTCCAAAATGCCCAAAACTTGATCAAATTCCACCAAATTTATATCAGAACCCACCAACTGGAACATAAAAACAGACCATTTCAATCACGATCCAGGATTGAAAACTACAAAAAGCTCAAAACTTGATATAGTCCCACCAAATTTAAAGCAAAACCCAATATTGAAAACTCAAACCTGGAACGACCCACATAGCCATATGGTCAAAAGTTTCGGTCTATCCAAGATTTCCGGAGAAAATGCGCAAGAAAACCATGACCCAATTGGTGGAGTATGATAATTTATCAGAAAGCAGCGACCTTTTTTTTTTTCTTTCCTTATTATTTTCTGATCGCTTGTTTTATATCGGTGGAGTGGGGGAATTGGAAAAAAAAAAAAAAAGGCCGGCTTGAATGGCTCCAAATTGGACAAGAAATGGGAGAAGTCAAGAGAATATGTGTTTGTGTGTGTGTGTGTGTGGAAAACTAGAAGGATTTTGATTTGTAGTACATGCTTGGCGTTAGATTTGATTGGAGAAAGAGTCAAGAATTGAGGTGGAATGGAAAACCTCCAAGGACGGTATATATGGTATGGGTGTGTAGGTGAGGATCGTGCAAGCAAGCAAAGGAAAAAGAAATATTGTGGAAGGATCTAAGTTCAGTTTCTTTTCAAATATTTTTAATCATGAAGCAGATCCTAAGCACGCGACTAATCAATTCCACCTAGAATTAATTTTAGGCCAGGAAACTGTCTTCTTTCATTAATTTTTATGCGATGCGAAAATTTTTAATTATATTTTTCAACCGAGCTTTAATAAAGTTCATAAAGAATCAAATACCATTATTATAAAAGGATACGGAGTATGGGTGTTTATAAATAAATAACTTAAAATTTAAAATATTTCTGTAAGGTTTTATATGAGGAAAAGTTAATTCAAAACAAACTATCCATCAAGTTTGTAAGTTCCTATGTAGTTTTTGCATTAATAAAATTTGTGTGATTAGAAGTCTAATAAGTAACAGGGGTCTTTTTAACTCTGTAGCATAGATCAATCTAAAAGCTTATAACCCAAAACTCCCAATAATTGAAAATTTCATTTATCTACAACACGTTCGACGCGGTAATCAATAGGACCCTGGGTAGTTGGATGGTGACCTATAATTTGGAATAACGCTGCAACTATCTAAACTTTTCATAACTAGATAAGAGAGTCCACTGGATGAAAATTTAAATAATAATTATAATCTTTTTTAAATATATATATAAATATAATTTAATAATTTTTATGTATTCTAAAAAATATATAAAAAATTTATATAAAAAGTATAAGGTTTTGAAAACGGATGTCTCGTTATCTATAGTTCGTTAAATATTCAACTAAAACGAAAAAGATATAGAAAGTGATTCTATGAGTTTTCAAGGAAAAAAATTTAAAAAGAAAAAATCAATATTTTTCTCACACACACCTCATACCATAGTCTTTTAATGCTTATCTATGAAGTGTATGTAATAGGTGCATAAGATCTCAAATTAAATATATATACTATTTTTTATATGATATAATTAAATATTAAAGAAGATGGGTTAGTTTTATAATGACGTGTAATAATATCTACGTTTTATAATAATATTTATTTATAATTTGATGATATAATAAAAATTTATAAAAATGTTATATTAAATTGTTCTGTTTTTATAAAAAGGCAAGTGTTTTCAAAATTATATAATATTTGAAAAAATAAAAAGGAAATATGTTAATAATGAAATAAAAAGGAATATAGAAAATAAAGGAGTTTTCAAAATTATATATATTATAATATGATATGATATGATTTAACAAATGTTAATATGGAAAAACATTAATGATATAATAAAAATCAATATAAAAATGAAAAAGCTTCCAAAACTATTTATTATGGTGTGAAATGATATAATATAATATGACTTAAAAAATAAAATTATGAAAGTACATTAAAGAAACCGTACAATCCACAAATAACAATGTATATAGATATATACATATGTCACGTTACTTAGTATATGATACCTTACACTTTTAAAAATGGTGCATACATATTATATTATGTGAAGCGTATAATAAAATTATATCAAATATTACATGTTGCACACACTAATATTTTTAGTGTATATATGACAAAATTGACCCTGTAAATAAACCAAATCAAAATAGAATGGTTTTTTTTGGAAAGATAAAATGTATGGAGAAACTATTTACGAAAAAGAAAAAAACTTTGCAGTTAAACAAACTTGAAATAAGAAATGTTTTACAAAAGATATATAATATACTAATTATGATGTAATAAATGAATAATTGATTATCATATTTTATACACGATAAAATTACATTAATATACTTTTAATGGGAAAAAAAAAGATAATTAATACTAACGCCAATAAGTGTCAATAAATAATTTGATTGTTTTCTATTCACTAAAGAGATAGATGGTATTGTTGTACTAAATTTTCTACAGTTTTATTTCTATTTTTTAAGTGATATTATTGAATTTATATCTCTTAAATCTAGACCATTGAATTGATTGTATTTTTAATGCTTTAGATATAATAGATATAAATTAAAAGTGGAACGAAAGGATTGTACTGGTCTTGTGAAAATAAGGAATTGGACCATAAAAGTTCTTACCTTATATATGGTAAAATGATATTACATTTAAACAAAATTAAAAATAAAACGATTTAATGAAATTATTTATGCAATAAAAGGTGTCAAAATGAATGACTCATTACAGCAATTTTTTTTCCTCAATGGAAAACAGCAAATATAAATGATCCTTTTCGTTATTTGCATGATTTAGGATTTAATTAAAGTGTAGTCCATACATAATCCTACCACAAAATAGAAAAAATTCTAAAGGTAAATGTGTTTCAGCTAAAATTAGGTGATGTTTAATACAACTTTAACATCTAGAATGTGAAAAGGCAAAAATTAATGGGTTGAAAAAAAAATGAGTAAAAAATGAGGATATTGCCATTTCTAGCAAAATTAGGCAATCATAACTTTTAGGATCTTTCTTTTTTTTTTTTTTTTCAAACCAATTTTAACAAAATTTGATAGAGAAAATACAAATAAACTTGGGAAAAGGAGAAGAAGAAATCACAATCCGAAATTAATGATGTCGATTATTATGATGACCTGTTCATATCCTAAATGCAGGGCAATGCTAGAGACAATGACATGTTATGTATATGTTTTCCGACTGTATTGGCCTTCGTGACTTTGGTGTGATTGTTCAATTTATTTCTGAGACGATATAAACAACTATGCAGAAGGTTGGCTTGACTAGCGTATTTATATTTTATGTACCAAATAATAAGGGTAAGTAGATAATTTTATTATATAAGATATTCATTTGAATTTTATTTAATTGAATTTATTTAATTGAATAAGTATTTAAGATCGTAGAATAAGTTTTGGATAATAATTTTTCTAAACATATACCTCTAGAATATAATAGGAGTATAAGGTTAGGTTATCTTATACTTATCCTAGAATATATATTGTGAAGTATATAGAATACAAATTTCAAGATACCTTATATCTACCTATAATAATAATTAAATAAAATTAATAAATAGAAAAAAAGAATGCTATTTCATTTATATGGGCTTAAAAAAGAAACAAAACGCAACCCATAAGTTTTGTAGACTAAACTAGATATCCTCATGTTAATTTCTTTTTCTTTAATCTTTTCTTTATTTTATTTTCTTTCCATTTTATCTTCCTTATTTGCTAAGACTAACTCTTGAAAAGTAATAAAAAATAAAAAAGAATCTACGTGAACCCACTTAAACAAGATATGCTATTAATTTATTTTAGAGTTTATGTGAAGTCATCTAAATAAGATATGTTATTAACTTATTTTTTTTTATGCAGTAATTCCTTTTTATTAGTTTAAAAAATATTTTGTAATAAATTTATAACATTGTTCAAGTTAAGATTTTGTCGAGATTAGTGTTTATACCTTTTTTTCTTTTATCCAAGATTAGAGTTTGTACTAGATTTGAAAAATATTTAATTGATAGGTTAGGATTTAGTAATTGTGATGTATAAAGAATCATTATGGATATTGAATATGAATTGAGATATTATAATTTGTAATCCATAAGTATTCTATTGCTAAAATAAGTCAACTCCCAAATAAGTTCCATTTATAATTATTTATTTAGTATTTAAAGTCGAGATCAAAATTTTACTAAAATCGATAAGTTTGTGTAATAATGATCAATGAAGAAAATAATCAAATAAAAGAAATTAGAATGAAATGAAAATAAATAAAAACTAGTCATATTGAAAAATATATATATATATATATATATATATAACAATTTATAGGTTCAAGAGGATACCTTGTATTTTGTAAATCATATGAAGTATAGATCATAGAGTATAAGATAATTTTAAAGGGCGAGAAAGTAGGATATAGATAGCACAATTTAGAAACCTATATCTATAAGGTAGGATATGGATATAATTTTATATCTTATCTACTCTTTACCTGCTCATCTCTAACAAAGAATATAGAATATTTTGCTGCTTCACTAATATATTGTAGATTTAGTGAAGTTTATAGTGTAATTTGTTATTTATAGATTACTTGCGGAGAATATATTTTATTTTCATAAACTCTCTGGGGGTAGTATTTGTGATATTAATGTAATATTTGTGGACAATAATAGATGTTTTGAGCGTTTACATATACAAAGTATGTGCATGTGGTGGAGTTATGGTGTCTTGATTCGGGGACTTGACAATATAGGGGTATCAAATTTTGGAATCTACTATAAGGCACTTGGTAATAGGGAAAATCATCGTTGCAAATTTCCATGACCGATTAAAAGTTCATTTCGTGACATTTTGATTGTTAAGAAGCATAATATTTCTCCTTCAAAATATTTGTGAAAAATCTTTATATGTTATTAAACTTTATATTATAAAATGAAAATTTTAATTTTCATATGATGTATACAAAGTTAATTTTTCTTGATGGTTGTGTTTTTTTCCTTGCAAGCTACTATATACAGATATATATTATAACTGTCAAAAGGAGGAGAAAACTTTCAAAATCATCATTTATACCACTTAAATTACATCCCCGTTTAACATAAATGGTTCTCTGAATGATTTTTTTTTTTTTTAAAGCTGAAGTTTGACGTAGGTCTTCTATCGATATGTATATTATGGGTCCACAAAAGTCAAATTGGAAAAACTAGTCGTAATTGCTTCCTAATGGAATGGTAAAGTCCACTAACAACAGTCAAGTATGGACGGAGAGTATCGTTTGGAATCCTAAAGTAGTTTGCATCACAATGCATGATCTTTGCCTAAAAGCGTGATTCACATTACCTGAATTTGTGCCTGCCCCATCACTCATATTTCAATAAATTTCTAGACATGTGATATACCATATGTAACAAGCGAGAAGGAGTTCCAAAAACCATAGCGAAATAAAAAAGAAAATATAATTAATATGAACATTTGTTTCATCAATTCTTCAAGGACAGACTTGTATATTGTTATTTTGTTATACTCGGCGCAAACATAGACGATTATGTAATGTTACTTCATTCACTATTCTAGTGACCGAATGAAGAAAGTTTGGAGATTTTGATGATTAACGTAAACTTCACATAATGTTGTTATATTTTGTCCAAACTTGACATTCCATACACAGAAGTTGATTAATCGGAAAAAAGATAGTTTACCAGATCATGTAGTTTCATCTTAGCACCACAAGAACATTTCGGACTTTATACCAGCAGCTTCATCAACTTCTTTTTCCTTTGAAATCTTCAACTACAAGCCCCTCAGGACTTTTCGAATTCTATAATTTGATTATTTTAGTTAATGATTGATTTGGTATGGTTTCGTCCGCGACAACCTCAACTAGAACAAGAACGAAATATCTAGAAAACCAACAATGGAAAACTTATTCAAACTTTCTCAGTTGCATATTACTTTTTTTTTTTTTCTGAATAATAAGAGTACATAACATGAGTTAAGAAGATTCGTGTGAATGAAAAATGCCTTTGTAATTGTTAAATATGGGTGTTTGATTGTGATATTTTGTTTCTCTCATTAAACTTTTAACGAGAAGAAAGGAGAGAGGAGAATCACATAATGATTTAATATCGAAAATCTCAAAGAAAAAAACCACTAGAAAAGAAGGAGAAACTCATTGTCACGAAATAAAAGGAAAGTATGCGAGAATTGTAAAGATTCTCTCAATAACTTATAAATCATACTTCTGGTTAAGGAAAAAAAAAATAAAAGAAAAAGGAAAAAAACCTATAAATCTTCCTAAAGACTAACATGATCACTTTCTAAAAATATTCTTAACGAGATCCAGAAAAGGGATACCAAGAGAGTTAATATTAAATGCTAGCAATCTTCTATATCAACTTATGTAGGTGCAATAAGGAATGTAATTGAATCGAGTCAAACCAAACAGTAATTAGCTTAAGCTTAAGTTCGATTTGAAAACTTGAAACTCTAATTTGGCTCGAGTTCAATCGAACTTTAAATTTTAACTTTGAGCTTGACTTGAAAAGAAAGAGAAACTCATTGTCACGAAATAAAAAGAAAGTATGCGAGAATTGTAAAGATTCTCTCAATAACTTATAAATCATACTTTTGATTAAGAAAAAAAAAATAAAAGAAAAAGGAAAAAAAACCTATAAATCTTCCTAAAGACTAACATGAGTATTTTCTAAAAATATTCTTAATGAGATCTAGAAAAGGGATACTAAGAGAGTTAATATTAAATGCTAGCAATCTTCTATATCAACTTATGTAGGTGTAATAAGGGGTGTAATCGAATCGAGTCAAGCCAAACAATACTTAGCTTAAGCTTAAACTCGATTTGAAAACTTGAAACTCTAATTCGGCTCGAGTTCAATCGAACTTTAAATTTTAACTTTGAGCTCGACTTGAAAATATATATTGTAAATTCGAGCTCAACTCGATTAGCTCAATTAAGTTTAAATTTTTTATAAAATTTTCCTAATTAATATCATGTTTATTTATATTTAAATATATTAAAAATTATTCTAAGCTTAATTAGGCTTATAAGCTTAGCGAGACTAGTATTTTAAAGCTTGATCTCGATTTGATTTATTACTTGAGTTTGAGCTCAAATTTAAATTTAACTCGATTATCATGGAATTGAATTCAAATAAAACTTGAGTCGAATTCGAATAACTTCTTGTAAACTAACTTGATTCATTTACATCTGTAGGTATAATCGTATAGACCTTGAAAAGCAAACAACAAATGTGGGAACTTTTAGGACGAAAGAGGAAGCTATAGAACACTGGGCTGTGGTCAATAGCCAAAGAGGGAGCGATTGGTCACCACAAACAGTGGATCAGCCGTTTTAATACCCACTCGATTGTTTATCACTGATCTATTCCACTCGACCGTTGAGGTCCATTTTTTCAACCCTCTAACTTCGATCAACCATCTCCATGTATCGTGTGTCGACTTAGCATATTAAAAACAATCATAATCTAACAAGCGATAAGTTTTACCATTAATATCAACGTCTCGCGTCCAAACTGTGAGGTAATCAAACCACACTCATCCTAACCTAAGCAAAATTTATTGTGGACTGTTTTTGGCAAATGACCTTTATTATTTTTATTATTATTATTGTTATTATCGTTATTATAACTATTATCATTTCCATAGACTTTGCTTGTAACTTTTCATTTTATGTTTTCAGCTGGGCGGTGACTAACTTTGAAACATGGGTCGTATCCGGTGGCATCTACCCCTAATGAATCGTGACATCAATCTTAATATACGTGCCCTCTAACATATGCAATCGAGAGGCTTACTCCATCTCAATATCCTTGGAAATTAATAAAAGATCTTCCACGGGAAAAAGAAATTATAATAAAAAAGATCATGACATGAAAAGATTTTAGTTCATCCGCTGAAGCATTACCCGAAAAGAAGGTAATATGTAGATGTGTTTGTACGTTGGACCTACCGATTCCTAACAGCCTAATTAAGACATGCTGCTATAGAATTAATGGTTTTCAACAATTAATGTCCATAGTCGTTAAGAACGGCTTTCCTTTCATTTATGGTATAAAAGTTTAGTATACAAATATGATGATTATGTGAATATACTGTTAATGTGTTTGCAAGAGTTAGTGGTGAGCCTACTTACTTTCCTTTCTTTGCAATCTATTACTATCCATTAGTGGGTAAAAAACTTTCGATATCCCAAATAAAAGGGCATTAATACCTTTTATATTTCTTCTTTTTCAACCTATACTAAAAAAAAGTTAGAATTAACAAAATGGATTCTAAGTTAACCTTGTCTGTATATCATCGAAAAGTATCTTAAAAGAACTATTCGCCGTCCTTAATCATAGGAATGCTAACCTTTGGCCCTACCACTCTAATAATCTTCTTCTGCAACCATAATCTTATTTAAGCTATCTTATCTTACTCTTATATTGGAAAGGGAATGCTAACTTACCAGATAACAGATTGTACTATAGCTAATGGTCATGTTGCCTAATGGATTTATATTTCCATGGCCTTAGAGAAATGGATCAATGTGTTATGTTTTAGTCATAGTATTATAGAGTAATAGATAGGTGGATCACTACTCTACCTATCTTAGCAACATCCTTATAGAATTATAGCTTAATCGAGAGAAGAAATTGTATTATTCTTTATGAGACCCTATGATTAAGTGTTCCATATAAATTATAAAAGGTTGTGGTACTAGTTTATAAAGTTATAGTTGTAAATACCTTGTTAATATAAGCTTCTTTTGGGTTAAGTGGTTGAAATGGATCCATTAGTGTTTGTTTACTTTGCTATTAATTGCTTTTAGCCTAAGGCGTTACAAATGGTATCAAAGTAAACCCCCTTCCAATAGGTGGATGATTCGAGTTTGACTCCAATTTAAAGAAGAGATCCAAAGAAAGTAAGGAGTGTTACTAACGTGTAACTCCTTGTATACTTCCAGGATGACCTATATGTAGTAAGTAGCCTGAATCGTACACTTAAAAGAGGGGAAGATCTATACTCAATTGTAAGGTCTTACAACGAGAACGTCGTGTATTTAAGGGGGAGAGATTGTGAGACCCCATGGTTAAGTATCCCATATGAATTATGGAAGGTTATAGTACTAGTTTATAAGGTCATGGTTATGAATACCTTATCAATATAAGCTTTAAACTTTGGGGCTAAGTGGATGAAATAGATCCATTAGTGTTTGTAATAGATCCATTAGTGTTTGTTGGCTTAGCTATTCATTGCTTTTAGCTCAAGGTATTACGTTCTCCATGTGAATAAGAAGATGAAGAAAACTAAATACAAGTGTAACCCTTGTTTATTTGAAAGATAGGAAAATGACTTCATAACTATCTCTGTTTCCTACTAGTGCTTATATAAAGACTTGTCTAACTAAACAAAAGTAAGATATTAACATTATAGAGTACATTAGTATAGCTGGACCAATAAATAAATAATACATTTACAAGACTCGCTATACAAATAACTAAACACCCCCTAAAAAAAAAAAAACCCTCAAACGTAGAGCAAATTGAAGGCCCAAGTTGGAACCAAACTCCAAAAGTTTGGTAGTTGGAACAGACTTAGTAAATATGTCTATAGGTTGTTGTATAAAAGCAATATAAGAAGTCTGGAGAAAGCCACGAGAGATGTGATCCCAAATGAAATGGATGTCAAACTTCAATGTGCTTAGACTGGTAGTAATTTAGAGAGAAAACTTATTATCACAATGTAATCTAATGGGAAGATCTACATCAACAAATAAGTTGGACAACACATAAGAAATCCAAAGAAGCTGTTTAGTAGAAGCACTCATACTTCTATATTAAGCTTTAATACTTGATGTTGCTTTTTAGTTTTCTAAGAAATAAGTGAATCATCTAGTAACGTACAAAAACTTGCGGTCTACCAAGAAGCCCCCTTAGTCAACAATACTAAAATATTGCAAGTGCAGAATAGAGGAAGAAGAGTAAAATAGACCAAGTAAAGGAGAATTCTTCAAATACACAAAACATGTAATGGAGCATGATAATGACCGACTTGAGGATGAGACGATAACTAATTGAGATAGTGCACACCATAAGATAAATTTGAATGATTAAGAGTGAGATAAAGAAGTCTCCCTACAATCTAGTGATAAGGCAAAGGATCAGTAAGAAAAGTATTGTCATCCTTGAACAAATTAATGCTTGTTAGAAAAGGGACAAAAATTGGTTTACAACCAGACATGTCGAAATTAATGAGTATGTGAAGGACAAACTTATGTTATTAAAAATAAACCACTAGGAGTTATGCAAAGTTCCAAACCTAAGAAAAACCTAGCTTCACCAAAATCCTTTACAGTAAAAGCCTCATGAAGTTCCTATGTCAATTGTTGAATAGTAGCAACAATTGTACCCATGACCAAAAGATTATCAACATAAAGTAAAACGATAGTAAAGTCTTGATCTATATGTCTAATAAACAATGAGTAATCATTCTTAGAGCAAGAAAAACCATGTTGCAAAAGAAATTAACAAATTTCAATGTTTCATTGCCTTGAGGTTTATTTCAAACCATATAAAGATCTCTTAAGTTTACATACTTGACCTGGCTTAACTTTAGTGTAATCTTTAGGAGCAACATAAATTTCTTTATCAAGATAACCATGCAAAAAAGTATTGTAAATATGAATTCTAAAAAAGGCTAACCCCTAATCAAAGCAATAGCTAATAAAACTTTATTGCACTAAGTTTGGCAACTAGTGAAAAACATCACGATAATCAACACCCTCAATTTGATTATATCCTTTAGCAACTACTTGAGTTTTACAACGCTCCTATAGGGTCTATATTTAATCTTATAGATCCACTTAGAACCAATAGCCTTCTTACCACGAAGCAACTTAATTAGTTCCTAAGTATTATTAAGTTCTAAGGCTTCCAATTCTTTGTTCATGGTAACAACTCAATCATCTACTTTAGACAATTTTGAATAACAATAAGGCTCTTTTTTTGTTAACAACAAGGCAAAAGACTAAGCATAGTTAGAAGGATAATTAGCAAGTGTATATAAGGTAAAGAAAGGATAAGGATAAGAAGTGGATAAATGTATTGGATTATTGTTGCTAGTAACAACATTAGTGACATAGTCCTTCAACTAAGAAGGAGGTTTAGAAATTCGAGATTTTCTTGCATACAACACTAGAAGAAATTAGTTTAAGACTTGACTCAAATGATGATCTTGAAGGTGAAGAACTAAAGGATGAATTAAAAACAACAACAATAGGTAAACCTAAATCAACATTAAAAGGAAAAAAATTTAGGGAAAATGGAAAATAGATGGATGTAAAGAGTTAGTGGAATTAGATAAGGAACCTTGATTGTCAACATAAGCAAACTTGTTTTCAAAAATCACTACATCCTTGCTAATAATGATCTTCTTAGTTTCCAAATTAAGCACCCTATAAGCTTTGCATCTACAAGTGAAACCAAGAAAGATACATCTTTCTCCATGAGAATCAAATTTATCAGAAGAACCTAGATGTAAAGCCATAAAGCATATGTAACCCATCATACGTAAATGATCAAGATTTGGCTTTTCTCTAAACAAAACTTTATGTGGAGTTTTCTAATTTAAGAGTGACATAAGCATTTTGCTAACCAAAAAAGTGGTCATCAAAACACATTCACCTCAAAAAGATTTAGGCAACTTAGCATGAAGTTATAAAGCTCTTGTCATATTTAATATATGTCCATACTTCCTTTCTACATGACCATTTTGTTGTGTCGTATAAATTGTAGTGTGTTGATGAACAATTCCCAAATTATCAAACATCCTTTGACAGTCATAAGATAGAAATTCAATTCCATTATTTGTTTTAACAAACTTAGGTGTAATGGGAAAGGAATTGATCACATTGTGAAGAAATTTATGAAGGATAGGACATACTTTAGATTTATGGCTCATCAAAAAAGTCCAAGTACTTCTAGAATAATCATCAACAATGATAATAAAGTATCTAGCACTAGTAATGGATGGTATATGATATGTTCCCCATCTATTGACATGTAACAAATGAAATAAAGTAGGAGAATGATAAGTACTTTTATCAAAAGATAATCTATGAAACTTTGATTTTTGATAAATATCACATAAGCACTAAGAAGTACCAAAAGAGTTACAAGGAGTAATATGTTGAAGTTTGGTGATAGAAGAATGACCTAACCTTGCATGTAACAATTGTAAAGAAGGTGATTTATTACAAGAGAAATTGTACAAAAGAGATACATGTTGTATTGGAACATTTTTATTTCTAAAACACTTACTAGCAAATTGCTTCAAAATATAGACATTATTAAGGACTTAAGCAACAACAATCACTTGCTTACATTTCTAGTCTTGAAAGAATAGGTGAGAACAATTAATGGTTGCAAATAAATTGTTATCAATAATTACGTTTTATACAGACAAAAGGTTATGCAAAAATTCTACAATAGAAGGCACATGTTGTAGAGCTAGCTCTGGATTCAAGGTGATAGTATCAAAGACAATTTTGGTACTACCATTAGGCAAGTGTAATAAGATTGGTTAGGTTAATTGTATAACATTGGTAAGTAAGGTTTTGAATTGGGTAATATGGTCTATTGCACTAATGTCCATAACTAAAGGGCATGAATTGTTATTTAAAGAGCTAAAGTTTAGGAGAGATGAGTTACCTACATAATGTATAACATTTCAACCAGCATGAATAGAAGAGCCCACTTAACCAGCTTGCCTTTTCAAGAGCTATATGATCCTATTGCAAACATCATGAGGTGTTCATTGATCCAATCCATATAAACCTACTAAACTTAAAGGCTCTATGTTTGAAACACTAAAACATGCATCAAGTGGAGTATCATTGAACAAAGAAGTACTTTTCTTAGTTTCAACTTGAGCATCTATCCAATTTCGATTGCATTCAATTCTTTTACCCTTGTACCAATCTGGATATCTTATGAGTTGAAAATAGTTGTCACTCTCCCTTACAATATCTAAAAACCAATTTATTCCCTTGTACACTCCTATTTTTCTTCTTATCCATATGACTACCTTTCTTTCTTTTTATACTATATGCTGAGGCTACAACATTAGTAATACCGAAACTAGTATTACCGAAACCAGTAATAAGCTTCTATCTTTCTGCCTGTTGTACTAGATAAAATACCCTATTCATTGTAGGTAAGGGCTCCATGGATAGAATTTAGCTTTGCATAGATTCAAAACTCTCATTTAACTGTGAACCTCATAATTTTGCATAGTCATTTCGAGCGAATGATTTAAGATATACGTGAAAGCTAGACAATTGAGGTAAAATTTCATGTGTAAATCATAGAGATTAGACGAGGACATACAGTAAATTTGGATTTTAGAAATTATAATAAAATAATAATTAATAGATAAAAATAGATAATTTCACCAAATTATATTATATTGTAATTTATCTACTGTAAATGCATAAATTAGATAATGGAAATTAACTAAACATTCAAGATAAATTATTTAGACACTAAAATTATAAAGTAACAAAAAATAATATATAAAAACAATAAATGTATATCGAGCATGACTATCATATATAATTACATACCCAAAAATACTTTAAATACATGAAAATATGCTTAATTAATTAAAGATTAATAAGAAAAATATTTAGAAAAATTAATAAACAACTTAGCTTACATAGAATTAGGCATGGCATGTGCATGGAAAGCTGTTGGAACAAAACCTTAATATTAGGACACTTAGCAAAGGATGAAATCAAAGGTATATAACCCTTGAAGAGAGAGAAAATGCTCATTCTCAACTTTTAAGCCTCGAAATTGTCACGTAACTCTCTCTACATACTCATTAAGAAATTAAGAATTCTGCAAAAATTGGATGAAGGAATGAGAGCAAGTAGAAAATTCTAGAAAGATTTGAGAAGCGGAAGTGCATGAACTGAGCTAATTTAAGGAACCCATATACGGAGGATATTTGGAACCAAACCACCATTACCATTCAATAGTAGTCGTTATGCCTAGCTTAGCTAACAACCAAGGAGTGGTTGTTGGTGGCCAAACAGCTACCATTTTAGTGAGTATAAATTTATACTCGATTTTTCATAAATTTGTAAAAATATCAACCTAACTCCAAAAATTATGAGAAAAATTATTTTGAAGTATTTTTACATTTACATTTCAAGAAAAACATCAACTTGTAAAAATGTTAAATAGATTTAGTACTTCCTTAAGAAATTGAGCGAAATCGAACAATTTTCAAAGCCAATTTGAATGACCATATTGTTGTTGTTTTGAAACCATTTTTTTTTTTGGAACTTCTCTATGTTGCATGTTTGGATCCTATGAAAAGATTTCATCTAAAAATATTTTCCATAACTTTTAGTAATTTTTTAACCTCTAAATTGGTGAAAGAATGCCATTTTTTTGGAATTTTTGCATAGTTAATCATGTGAAAAACAACATATGAAAAACAACATGCAATGGTTTTAGGGTTTTTTTGTATAATATATTACTATGGAGAGTGATTTGGAGTTGGTTGAATTGAATGGGATTTGAGATATGCATAAATAACTAGTCATGGTATACATGTATTAAAGTAAGGATAAGAGGATTTGGAAGCTTGGGGTGATATGATGATTATGGGTTCAAAGAGCTGGTTATATGATCATGATTTATTATGCTTGTAAACTTGAATAGGATGTTAGGGTGAGTTGTTGAGAATAAACGTATAAATTGATTCTGTTCAAAAAGTTCTTCGGATGGTCAAACTGGTAAAAGGGGGACTTAATTCTTAGTTTAGATGCTTGAACAAAGGGTTAGATGGTAAAGGATTGTAATTATAACCTTGTTGAGGCCTTGTTTGAGAAGTTATTTAGTAAAGAAGCATAGTTGTAAAGACTTCAAAGATATTTTCAAATAGTTGATCTAGTACAAGAATAACTCAAATTCTTTACTCAAATACTTAATCAGAAGGTTGGTTAATGCAAGGATTTGGATTATAATCATGTTAGAGTCTTGATTAGAACAGTATTTGGTAAAATAAATATAGTTGAAATGATTTTAGAAACATGTTCAAAAGGTTAGTGAATGAAAGGACTTTAACTTTAAGTATACTAGAGCTTCGTCTAAGGAATTGTTCGGTAAAAGATGAGTTATTGTATTGAGTTTAGAGAGTTGACTAAAAGGTTGGTTTATTTAGAAGGCTTAGATAAAATGACTTCAAAGACATCTTCAAAGGATTGGTCTATAAAGAAGGAACCTATTCTTTAGTTTAGAGAGTTGATAAAAAAGTAAAATAATAAAAGGGACTTAATGATACCCTCATCATAGGCTTGTTTGGGAAGTATTTGGTAGGGTTGGTTAGTGTGAAATGCTTAGTAGAAATAACCTCGAAGTCTTATTTAAAGGGTTGACTGGAGTAAGAATATAACTGAGATAATCTCAAAGACTTAGTTAGAACGTTTTGAAATCGAAACTTGGTATTATGCGAGCTTTTAGAACCTTATTTAGAGACTTCAATAGTAAGTTGGAAATTAATACAAAACTTATATCACTCACTAAAGATAAGTCATAACCACACTTAAATCATTAAAATCAACTTATCCAACTTTATATTTAGTAAAACTAAAACGATTATAGTGATTATTTTAAGGAGAATAATAAAAGCGAACGAGATCAACTATCAGAACCGTCGAGCATCGCATGTCTAGGTAAGTGGGATCAGGGTTTCACTGTACTATGATGTATTATTTAATGATATTTGGAGACCATAGTATATGTCTTAATTGTGATTGTAAGATAGTTACCTGTATGTATGCAATGTATATGCTTGAATAATGTTTTGTTATTTAGAGTGTTGGATTCTATATATTGGTTGCTTTATGATGTTGCTAGATTGAACTGTTTGAAATTGCTTAACTACCCCAAAAGCAAACCAACTCAAACTTGACTTAACTTTTAACCAAACTTGGACCTTTTGATGAGAATAACAGAAATAGTCTTTTCCCTACCTTTAGTCAAACTAAGTGATAGGAGAGGAGGTTATGATAAGGTTAGGGACCATGGATTGAAGGTAGTCTCGAGTAAGGCATGTTTCTCCATTACATAAGCCCTAATTTGATGACTGATTCGCTAATGTATGGTGTGAAACTTCTCATAACTCTGATTAGAGCGGATGCAATTTCACTGATCTTATGATGATTGGTAAATGTCGTATGATGACATTTGCTTGAACATGAATTGCATTTAATTAACTTTGCTTGAAAACCTTAGTTGCTTTGTGTTAAAAATCTTGCTTGCTTTGTGTCAGATATGTGCTATTGTCTTCATCCCACTTATTAAGTAAGTTGTCGCTCATTTCCATATAGTTGTTTTGTAGGTTCCTAGTAGATACATAAGTATTACTCAAAGTTCCAAAAGTGTAGAGAATGGGCTCTAGGGGTGAGATTCAAGACCAATTAGCTAGATTTCTATTTTGCTTATTAACTATATTAACCCTTAGGAAGACTAATAGTGGTACGGATTTCGTTGATGAACATACGGACCCGATATCATACGTAATCAATAGGGTGGGTCTAAGTCATGAGATGGCTCGAAGAGTAAATGGTAATCGAAGGTTGAACAGGGGTTCCCATCCATTGATAAAGGAGATGATGTACCAATGCCTCATACGAGCTTGGATCACACTTAATATGATACACAAGTATGGCTGGAGGTCACTTGTGACTAGTCTATGCTCGGATAGGCTAGATAAGAGTAACTCAAGAATAAGAAGGACACTTAGGTTAAGAAAGAGCAAAATTTCTACATATTCTCTGAATCTGATTATTGCGACTATTATATTATGCGAATGTTTATGGTACCTAGTTAGGGTAAGTCCTAAATAACATAAAATTACATAAATGGATCCCTAGCTGTTAAGAAAAAGGAGAATAATTTATAGAGAAAACATGTAATCGCACAAAAGAATATTCACAGTCAGAAAGGATAATATGGATGTTAGGAAAAGGCCGGTGTGTACACATTTCACTATTGATAGTCCCAATAACATAGCGATCCGAGAGGGGTAGATCTCGATCAAGTCAATTTGATGTCGGTAATTCATGAGCTCAGTCAATTAGGACTAGATTGAGGATGGTTCAAAGGCAACTCATTTTCGGGGTCAACTTTAGATGGTTGGCTCATGATTACTATCAGCTCGACCTCAACATTGTGGGGATAGATATATTTAGATGTAGTGCTTGGACTGGTGTATAGTAGAGGCTTCAGTTTGATACATTGGCTAGTTACCTCGATAACATCTTAGGTGGTGTGGAGAGCAAAGTAGCTTGGCAAATTAGCCTAGGGTAAGTACTGCTCCTTGGGGCTTAACTTACCTCGGACAACTTGGTGAACCACCTGAGAAAACCTTTGGGCTTGGGAGCGTATAATTGATCCTTGACCCCTATTATTCCCTTAGGTTGTTTAAGATTTGGGATTAAATCTGGTTTAGCTCTAAGTAGCTCATCTTTGGGAGTGTAAGGTTAGAGATCGACCATGTTGACGGAGTTTGAGACTCTATATCCCTCAGGTAAATCAATCCTATAAGCATTAGGATTGATCTTTTCAAGCATTTTGAAAGGTCCATCGACTCTAGGAGACGACTTGCTCTTCCTTAAGTTTGGGAATTGTTCCTTACTGAGATGTATCCAAACTAAATCACCTAGTTGAAATTCTCTCTTCCTCTATCCTTGGCTTCACTTCTCAAGCTTAGTATTAGCTTGGCTCAATTGTTCTGCAACTTGCTAGTACATCGTTCAGATGGCCTTAACTCTTTCAACATCAAACTGGTCATCATCAAGCATCAGTTAGGGTGCCTAGTCCAACAGGAGCTTAAGGTTGAACCTATAGGAGACCTTGAATGGAGACATGTTTGTTACACTATGGGCAGTCTTGTTGTAGGCAAACTCAATGAATGGTAAGAATAGATCCCAATTGGCCGTATTATGTCCGACAGTAACCCACAGTAAAGTTTCTATGGTTTTGTTGACAACTTTAGTCTATCCATTGGTCTGTAGATGGCAAGACGTGTTATACAATAGCTTGGTTTCCATTCACCTCTACAGTATCCTCCAAAAGTGGCTCTTGAACTTTGAATCTCAGTCCGAAATAATGGTTTGGGGAATTCCATAAAGTTTGATTACTTCTTACAAGAAAAGAAAAGAGATAACCAAAGCGTTATTCATTTTGGAATAGGGTACATAATGTGCCATCTTGCTAAATCGGTCCACAACCACCATGATGGACTTCTTTCCTCGGGACATCCTTGGCAATCTTAACATGAAGTTCATGCTCAGCTCAGACCATGGTTTAGTCAGGATCGGTAGGGTTAGTAATGTCATTGCTCAACTCGACTCTTTGCCTTTTAGCAGGTGGCACACTTTTCTAGCACAGATTGGACATCTTTCTTCATCCTTAGCTAAAAGAATTTGGAGGATAGTACCTCATGGGTTCGACGTTGGCTAAAGTATCCTATCAATCCCCTTCTATACGCTTCACACACTAGCAATTCTCTAGTAGAACAGGTCAGGATACATTGTTTCCTTTTCTTGAATAAGCATCCGTCCTCCCTATGATAATCATCCAATATCCATCTGTCCTTACATTGGGCATAGATTGGACCAAAATGTAGATCCTCAACATACATATTCTTTATGGTTGAAAAACCAAGTAGCCTTAGTTGTAGCTTGGTTAAGAGGGTATGTTATCTTGATAGGGTGTCAACAACCACATTGTTTCTCCCATTCTTGTACTTTATGACATAAGAAAACCCCTCCACGAACTTGATCCATTTAGCTTATCTTTGGGATAGTTAGGGTTGGCTCTTCAAATACCTTAAGGACTCATGATTGGTGTAGATCACAAACTCCTTGGGTAGCAGATAATGTTGCCATACTATTAGGGCTCGGATTAACGAGTAGAACTCCTTGTCATAAATATAATAGTTGAGAATAGCTCCTCGAAATTTCTTGCTAAAGTAGGCAATAGATCGGCCTTCTTGTAGCAACATAATAGCTATGCTTAGTCTGGATGCATCACACTCTACTTTAAACACCTTATCAAAGCTTGGCAGAGCTAAGACGGAGGCTATAGTTAGCTATTCTATTACTTCCTCAAAACTCCTCTTCTCTCTCTCTCTCCATCTAAATTCAATATTCTTCTTTGACAGTTTGGTAAGCGGGGTCGCAATCGTACTGAATTCCATTATGAATCGGTAATAAAACGATGCTAAGTTTTGGAAACTTCCTACACCTACAGAACAAGTCAACTCAAGCCACTCTACAATCGCTCTTACTTTGTCATCATCGACTCGAATGCCACCTCCACTCACAACAAACTCCAAGAAGATCACTTTAGATCAGAAAAGTTCGCTCTTCTTCAGATTAGCGTAAAGTTGTTTTATCATGAACTAAGGACGATCTAGTCATAGCAAACGCTGTATACTGTATGAAGAACCCTTGATTGGTTACCCTTTCAACTGTAGACACTCGATTTTTGCCCATAATAGTTATAATTTTTGTTTTTAAGTCGTAATTTAGAAAATAATAAAAAAAATTAAAAAATGATAAAAAAAGACAAAAAAATAGAAATTGTTCCAAAAAAAAAAGAAAAAATTCAAAAAAATTAATTTCATGGAATCTTGACTAAATAGTTGTAACAAAAAAAAAAAAAGCAAATATGATATGATGACGTTAAATCTAATAAATTCAAGGTTTGTAATATTTGAATTTATTTTGGATCTTTATCAATTTAGATACTATTTGATTCAATTTGATTCAAAAGATTTGTTTTCGAATTTTATAAATAGGAGTTGCATGGTTTGAGTCAAATGGAACAGTTACACATTTGTTAAAACTACGCTTGAACCTACTCCTTAGACTAATTCTATAGTTGTGCGCGCGATAAGACTAGGGATCCAATCTGTTCCCTTTCATCAGTTTGGCGTGCTTTGCTTTATAGGTACATAATTGTGGTTTTTAATTATTGTCTATAGCTTGTCTTATTTATTTATTTTTATCTCACTTAGTATATGCACAATTATTTTTAAGACTTATGCTAATTTTTTTTTATCATGTCTTTAATTGCTAGTAATTAGTTATAGCATTAGTGTTTAGTGAATATGTGTTAAGTTAAATTTTAGTTTTATTTTTTATCTTTTAGATTTCATATTTTCAAAATAACATTTTCATAAAATCTCATATTTTATAGAATCTCATTCTTTGCATATTATATTAATTAAAAAAAATTGCATTAGACATGTTAGGGTTTTCTAGAAAAAAAAATCATTTTGATGTTCATAAAATAAAAAAAAAATCTTTAATTGACTATTTTTTTATTACGAGACATCTTTTCCATAGTTTAGATTTGTTTTCCATAGTTTAGATGTCTTTTTTATAGTTTAGGTTTCTTTTCTATGGTTTGAACATCTTTTCTATGGTTTAAACATCTTTTCGAAGGTTTAGATATTTTTTCTATAGTTAGGCATCTTTTTTATTATTAGGAATTTTTTTTTTATGTTTTAAGAATCTTTTCTAAATAACAGATTCATCATATAGAACATTGCATATTTTATAAAAATTGCATATTTCATAAAATCTTTAAGGTTTTTCTTGAAAATAAAAAAAATTATCACTTAGTTGTTTTTAAATAAAAATCTTAATTTAGGACTTTTCAAAAATTAGGTTTTTAAGTTTTTTTTTTATAATTAGGAATAAAAATTAGGCTTCTAAAGATTTTTCTTAATAAAAATAAAATGGTTAATAAAAATACATATTCAACCAATTACTTTTTTATAAAAAGAACCAACATATTAAAGTTTTTAGAAAGAATTATGGTCGTCTAATCCCGGCTAGGGGGTATGTAGGTACCTTCGGGGCGATGATAAAATATGTAGAAACTTAGGTTATTTTTCATTTTGATTTTATTTATTTATTTTTTCTTTAAAAATATTATAATTAGAAGAATAATCCTAATTTCGGTAAATAAATAATTGTACCCATTAAGGTTTAATCGGTTAGTCTTCGAACTTGGAACCCTCTGGTTCTTCATTCAAATTGAAATAAAAAACCGGTAATCAAATCGTAATCAATTTACCCAATTGATTACGATTTCTTTTCTTCTTCCCGACTTCGGTTGGGTGGTAACTCTAAAAATTATTTTTAATAAAAAAACTGAAATTTCTCAATTTCTTCAATCGAAGATTAATATTAAATGGGTTAGGGTTTAGTATTAATCAGGAAATGAGAAATCAATTTTAAATAAAAGAAACCGAAAAATTAGGCTTGACATCAATGAAGAACTCTTCACACATTATACAAGGCTCTACAACATACCAGCTTCCTAGAAATACACAGATTCAAAGGATATCATCATATAACATATTTATATAACATTTAAACTATAAAGTTTACATTATATAGTAATTTAGTACATCTGGGTCTATATTACTAACAAAACAAAAGTACACAAGTAAAAGTTTGCATAATCAATTCTCTTAAGACACTGAATGGCCTACTCCTACCCAAGTCCCCAAGCTAACTTGTAGCATCTTTCGGCCAACTCAATGAATAAGCCATCCTACAACAAAAGTCTAAGGAAGTGTAAGACTAAGCTTAGTGAGCAAAACTCTCAATCACACCACAATAAGTTATCAATACATTACATTTATGCATATGAATGAATGATAGAATACCAAACAATACGTATAGTTAACTAATCAATATACGTAATTTAGATTCAATGCCTTCTAAAGTGAAGGTTGGAGTATATACGGCATCGATCAGATCCAGATATTATACTAGAACTTACTTCACTATGGAACTCCATGTTCTTTACTTAAATCAAACAAGTCTTTTATTTTCATAAAACCCAAGTTTTAGTATAATTGTAAGTAAGTCCTTGCAGTCTACACTCACCCCTAAACGGAGGCCTTTAAACTCGACCCTTAGCTAAGTGGTTGATGCTTCCAATACCTAGTATTCCTGCGGGTTAGGGTAAGGTCATTTTGTACGAGTGCACTAACCAATAAATTTATAATAATAAGCCCCAAATAGCCTCTCTCTACCTCCATGTGATGTGACTGTCGGAATTATGTCTATGCAATGCATGTTGATGCATATATTAATTTCTTCTTGTGAACCGAGCATGGTTAAGTCTAATTATGATGTGACCATCCAATAACACACAATCATTATCTATACTATTATGCAATAAAGAAATTATTATTCGTACTTAAGGTAAATTCATAATTCAGCACATAATAACATATACAAGTATTTTCCGACCTCGTACAACAATCAATTAACAATATCATTTAAGTCCACTATCTACAATCACATACAACATGGAATCATAAGATAATGAGTTACTCAGCCATAACGACTCATTCTAGTTGTAATAATTGATCGAAAGATCCTTGCCCACGTCAAGATCACCTGATCATTACCATATAATAATGATAGTAAGCAATTGAATTAACTTATAATTCTAGATATATATTTACTTCATTCTACCTAGATTACTATCAATTTTATCCGATTAAACTTTACCGCTAATCGTATGTAACTTTTTCATTTTATTTCTAATATTTATGAACATATAATCATTTTTCATCATTTTCAAACGCATGTTCACATGGGGATGTCTGTTTTGGACGTTAAAACCAGTGTTTTATGATATAGACTAAATTTATTGAAATTCTAACTATTGAAGCTTAATTATTCTTATTGGCTAGTTTTATGTTCTATTTTAGTAGTTATTGATTTCATTAGCTATTAATTCTTACACTTAAATGATCTTATGGTTTATTATTTTAGAGGCTTATGTCATCACTTATGTCATCAATTGTTTATGTCATCACTTATGTCATGGCTTTTGTCATCATTTAATTATATCATTGCTTACATCATTATCCATTACATATGTATACTTATCCTTATGTATTCATATACTTTATACATATGTTAATATATACTTATTCTTCTAATATACTAATATGTATACTTGTCTACTAATATGTGTACTTATATGTATACTAATACACATATCCATATATACATACGGTGACATAGTATTTTTATACGTATTTTCGTATGCCTAATGTTCCCTCTTAAGAAAGTTTTATAAATTTCATATTTTTGTACTTTAAGGGTGTATTTAGCATGTATATGTATGTATAGTTAGTATATACCTTATTTTAGGTTATGTACATAATGGGCACTTATGTACAAGGGTCTTCATATATGTATTTATCAAGTGTACTCTTATATACACATACTTAAGCATATGTACATGTGTTCTTCTTCCATTTAACAATATATATGTCTATATCACATAAGCTTCCTACATTAACCGAACCTATTCATCTAACTACTAAATAAGATAGAAAAATACACAATAACATACCTTTCTCTTGCTTGAAATGTAAAAAGGAAAGCTAATATATATGTGTTATTGGTTTGTGTTAGTAAGTAAAGTTGTGAAAGTGAAATTTGGAAAGTTGAAGGTGACAAAGCAAAGGGAAAGCTCACGGTTTAGGAATGGGAGAAAAAGAGTTTTGTTTTGTCTTGTTTTGTATCTTAAAAAGATGAAGATAAGTGGGGTCTATGGTGGGAGGAAGTGGATGGCAAAGGAGAATTGGAAAAGAAAAATGAGTAGAAAGTTAAAGAAAAGGAAGGAATTATCTAGATGATAATGACATTTTGTTGAATTTTTAACATGTTGACTTAGTCAACCTTTGACCTGGTCAACATTTCAAAATTACATGTAATCTAAGTGTACATAATGAAGTAATTAGGGAGAATTAGGAAAAAAATTAAGGAAATATGGGGTTCAGTGAAATCATTAGTAAGGATAGGTAATGAGATCTTCCTCTAGGTGTTTATATCCTATATACACCATTTAGTAGGCTACTTAATGTAATTATCATAGAAAGTATCATTTAGGGTACTAATACTTACTATATGTAGTATAATCATCAACTAAGCTCTTAACTCTTTATAATATTAACCTAGTTATATACTTAGAAAATGAATGTGATCTATGATGTAATATCTTAGTTTCTAAAGGATTACTTTAGTACTATATGTATTTATGAATGATTGAAAATTATCTTTAATATCTTACTAATGATTTAGTATAATACTAAGTTATATTATCAATTAGGGTTTTAGGGTAAATTATGGTGAATTAGTGCTTTTATATCCTTAAAATTATAATTTTAGGGTTTTTATCACTTTCAAATGAAATTTTTAATGTTTACATAAGTTTAAGGTAGAAAAATTTTATATACGATTGATCAGTTATT
Organism: Lumnitzera racemosa; assembly: GCA_024138005.1. Taxonomy (NCBI): domain Eukaryota; kingdom Viridiplantae; phylum Streptophyta; class Magnoliopsida; order Myrtales; family Combretaceae; genus Lumnitzera; species Lumnitzera racemosa. Next base: position 36,392,684 of record JAMXBC010000012.1, on the reverse strand, counting down.
CTAGGGTTTTCACTTTCACTAGCCTTGTCAACTCTTACGAATATCTAACACACTTGAGTCTACTTCTGATGTTAGGTTAAAAATTTAGGTGTTTACATGTTTAGTTCAAAGTTTTGCGAGGATTCTTCAAAGATGCTCTTAGAAAGTCTCCAGGTCGGGGTTGTACACCAAAATGTCATCAAAATAAACTACAACAAACCTTCATAATAATTCTAGGAGTACATGATTCATCAAGCACATAAATATGCATGGCGCATTAGATAGTCAAAATGGCATTACAAGCCATTCATATAAACCATGTTGTGTCATGTATGCGGTCTTTCACTCATTACCCTTGCATATTTAAATATGATGGTATTTAGAGTTAAGGTGAATTTTGGAGAACACTCTTGCTCCATTTAATTCATCCAGCATGTCATCAGGCCTAGGTGTAGGATACCTATACTAAATGGTGGTCTGATTGATTGCTCGGCTATCCACACACATCTTCCAAGAACCATCCTTCTTCAGCACTAATAAGGCTAGAATGGCATAGGGGCTAAGGGACTCACGCACATACCCCTTCTCCATTAGCTCATCTACTTGCTTTTGTAGCTGGGTGGCCTATTCTAGATTTAGCCTATATGCAGGCTTGTTTGGAAGTAGGGCTCCTAGCTGTAAGTCTATTGCATGCTTGATGCCTCAGATTGGGGGCAGACCTTTTGGTAGTTCTTTTGGAAACAGGTTGGTAAATTCCTCTAGTAAGGTCTTTATCTCTGCAAGTAACTCCTCCTCAAGTCTCATCTCTAGAATCCTTCGAACAAGCAGGTAGGTCAATCCTTTGAGCTCCATCTCCCTTTTTAGCTTAGCTTGGATCATCAACAAAACCTCTTTCTTCAAGGCTCAGCTAAGTTAGGACTGCATGACCTTCATCTTCTTAGTAACCTAGGACTCAATTTCATTCTTCTACCTTCGTACTCCACAGAACATGTATTCTTCCTTCCATTATACATAACAACTCAATCAAACATCCATGGATGCCCAAGTTGAATGTAGGACTCACTCATAGGTAACACATCATAAAGCACTTCATCTTAATATTTGCCAATACAAATCGGCATAGATACCTGCTCGTTCACCTACAAGGCTCCTTTATCACTAAGCTAATGAAGATTGTAAGGTTTTAAGTAGGGCATGGTGGGCAATTTCAACTATTGGACCACCAATGCAAAGGCTGCATTGGTGCAACTCCTACTGTCAACAATCAGTGCACACAATAACTCATTCACCTTGCATCCAATATGGAAGAGATTTTCCTTTTGTTCATCTTCAGGTTTGGGACTAATGCACATCGCCTTCCTCAACACTAGAGTGGCCAGCATAAAGTTTCCTTCCTTACTATAGATAACTTCCTCCTCGAATGGTTTAGTCTGTTCACCCTCTTTCATCTCCTCTACTTCTTCATCAATACTATCAACCTCAACATTGGCACCTTGTCTCAAATTACCATTGTTCGCCAGTTTGGACACTGAGTGGCCATGTGTCCAAATGCTTGGCATTTAAAACACTTAATCTCACTCATTTTCTTCCTAAAACTCTGTCCCTTCTTGAACTTCCTCAGGGGTTCCTTCTCTTTCAACAATCTTACTTAGTTATGTTCACATTGGTTGCTTAGAATAGTTCAGCTACTGCTTAGTCGAGTAACATGTGGCTGAAAGCTTCCTGTTCGATGCCTTTTTATGCTTAGATTGCATTATCAAGCATCCTAACATCTAGGGTTTTTAGGATATCCCCAACCTCGTAGTTCAACCCACCAATGAATCAAGATACAGTTCAATTATCTAACTCTATGACTTCACATCAGATCATTAACATTTGGAATTCCTTAACATAAGCATCTGTACTCAATCCTCCTTGTCTCAATTCTTGTAGCTTTTTTAAGGCATCTTGTAGATAATAGCTTGGTGCAAACCTTCTCTGCATAACTCTTTTCATTTCATCTCAACTCTTAATTTCTCGTTCTCGTTCTCCTTCCCTTTATCTAGTGGCTTGCAAGTTCTTCCACCAAAAGGCAACATAACTAGTGAACTCCGACATAGCAAGTCTAACATTTGCATTATCAAGCACTTCATAGCATTTAAACTGCTTTTCAATCTTATTTACCTAATCTAGGTAGTCTTTAGCATCACCACTTCCAAAAAAACTTAGAATTTACATTTTCAATCCTTCGATTCTAGGGGCTTGTAATTTCTTTCCTCAAGCTTATAGTACTCTTCTACCTCGTCATCTCCTTTTGCTTCCTCCTTAATCTCTTCAAACGCTAGTGTTCATCTAGCATCTCTACTAACTCCTTCAACTTGGGGTAGTCAAGCTAGGGCATTAACTTAGCCAAACTGACCATTACCTTATCCTTGTTGTTCACATTCTCTAGTGGGGCTATTTCTAACTCGCTGCCTATCTTCTTGGATAACAGTCGCTAAGCTAGCTACCAAGTCAGTAAGCCTATCCAAGTGGTCACCTACTAATAGAGATGCAAAGCTTCTTTCTTATCCTTAGCCATATCAAGTACTACTTTCTTGGTTTCCTAAAATTCCTTGAATACTTGAGTCTAAAATTGATGGTTAAATCACAAAATTAATGTCTAATAATACCACTCGAAGATCAATAACCGATCCTCCAATCACTATGACAATTACACAACTAATGAACAACTAACTACATTGCTTTTGCATACGGAGAATAGGGGAAAATAGAGCATAAAACACTTCTCAGCTATTAAACTCCAAAGTTAACAATAGAGTCGTTATCATACAAGAGTAGTAACAAACCACTCCAAGAATACAGTAGTAGAATCCAGCTTCAAATATAGCTAAGCTTTGATACCAAGATGATACGAATTTTATGGATGAACACACGAACCCAATATCAGACATAACCAATAGGGTAGGTCCAGGCTGCGAGGTGGCTCGAAGAGTAAATGGTAGTTGAAGGGTGAACAGCGGTACTGATAAAGGATATGATACACCAACGCCTCATACAAGCTCGGGTCACACTTGATATGACATACAAGTATAGCTGAAGGTCACTCACCACTAATCCATACTCAGATGGGTTAGTTAAGAGTAGTAAGAAGTACACTTAGCTCAAGAGAGAGTAAAAGTTCAGCGTATTCTCTGTACCTAATTATTGTGACATTACATTATGCGAGTATTTATAGTACCTAGTTAGGGTAAGTCTTAAATAACATAAAATTAAATAAATGCATCCCTAGCTACTAAGAAAAGAAGAATAATTTATAAGGAAAACACGTAATTGTACAAAAGAATATTCACAGTCATAACTGACAGTACGGATATCAAGAAAAGGCTAGTGTACACGTGTTTTACTATCTATGGTCTCAATAACACAATGATTCGAGAGGGGCAAATCCCAATCAAGACAGTTTGATGTCGATAATTTAGTAGCTTAATAAATTGGGATCGGACTGGGGATGGTTCAGGGGTAACTCATTTTCAAGGTTAACCTTAGATGGTCAACTCTTGATCACTATCGACTCGGCCTCGAAATTGTGGGGATGGCTCTATTCAGATATGGTGCTTGGATTGGTGTATAGCAGAGGGTTTAATTTGGCACATCGGTTGGTCACCTTGACAGCATCCTGGATGGAGTGGAGAGCAAAGTAGCTCGACATATCAAGTTGGGGTAAGCACTACTCCACAGGGCTTAATTCACCTTAGATAGTTCGGCGAACCACTTGAGAAAGCCCTCGAGCTCGAGAGTACATGATCGTTCCTTGATCCCTATCAAATGGCGTCTCAACAGGTGACCCTTTAGTTTTTAGCTATTGTATTGTTACTATGTTCTGTAAACCTATAGACTTTTATAAATCCCTATTATGTCATTTTTCTATATTTATTTATTAAACTTGCTTTCTTCTTAAGCTTTTATACCATAGTATCTTTTCAAAAGTAATTTTAGAAAATTACAACATCGGTTGATACCAAACAAATATTGAATTAGATGACTTAAAGTCATGTAGTAAAACTTAGTGTAAGCTATACTTATGTTAATAGCTAAAGTGGCTAGCTTCTAGCTTAGGTTGGTTTACGCAGTAAGGTTGTTACAACTCCCTAGTTTGGGGTGTGACATTAACCCTATTGAAAATTGAACCAATTTTCCTTATGATTGAAAAATCCTAATACTTTCTACCAATGCACAAGTACAGAACTCAATTCTCCCTCAATCACAATTAGGATAGCTATTTAAGGCTTGCAATTCATCCCAATAGTGTTTAAGCTTATTGTAATAGAACCTTATAGATTGATTTCCTTGCTTAAGATTTGTAACTTGATACTGTAATTGATATACCATCGGACCATTTTTTTTAGTGATATTGTTCACATACTTCTTTCCAAAGATCATTAGCTAAAGTTGCATATAAGAAATTTTGTGCAATCTCATTACTAGTTGAATTAAGCAATCAACAATGGACCATATAGTCATTTCTAGTCCACTGAATATAATCAAGTGAATCTCCTCTAGGTTTCTTAATAGTTCCCTCAATAAACCAATTTTCAATTTATCTTTGAGCTCTATTATTAGGCTCCAAATAAGGAAATTCGTAGTATTAAAAACAATGTTACCAATCACCATAAAAGGAACATAAGGATTTGATACGTATAAAGGATTAGATGATACAACATCTTCATGAATTACAAGAAGATTGTTAGAAAGATTATTCAATACTTGATTATTCATGATGTAACACTATTGAAAACCCTAATACAACAAAGTATATTTTTGAAAGGAAGAAAAATAGTATTTGACCAGTACTCATGCTAACCTAATGTTCTGATACAATGTAGAATTCGACTCAATCAACAAGAGAAAGTATATCAATCTCCATGTGAAATGGGAAGTCAAAGAAAACTGAATACAAGTGTAACTGTTGTTTATATGAAAGAGAGAAAAACGACTTCATAAGTAACCCTCTTTACTACTAGTTTTTATACACAGACTTATTTAACTAATAGATGTAAGATACTAATAGTATAGAGTACATTAGTGCAGCTAGACCAATTAATAAACATCGTGGGTATAGGACTTGCTGTACAAATAATTCCAACAACCCCTCATTTAAGGTGTAACTTATAAGAGCAATGAGACTAAGGACAAACCTAAGATCATATAATTTGAAAGAGGAAGGAAAGAGGAGGGGTGGGGTGGAACTGGGAGGGTAGTGGGGGTTGGTTTAATTAAGTCAATATGAAAAATATTTGCTTATTATCATAATTATATTAGATCTTATATATATATATAAAATCTTACTACTAAATTGACCTACAGTAATTCCTAAAGTTTAATAGGATGAAAAAATAGATTTTAAAAAATAATTAAGAATAATCAATACACTTCATAAGAAGTTAAAAAAACTATCATTTTACTGTTTTATTATGCATATATATTAAATGAAAATTAACTATTAATTTATTAAAAGTACATTAATATATAATACCTAAGTGAGTTTTGTTTTTAACAAAAATAGTTCGAGAAAAATAATTGAATAGGAACTTATAAGTAACCAAAAAGAGCAACTTAACATGGATATAAGTATTGTACTATTTCTCTGCATGGGAACTTTGTATTATTGTACTAAAAAAATCAAGGAATATCATTTTGAATATAAATTATTAGGTAATCAATTATTAAATAATCTACATTCATTTTTTTTAAATTAATTACAAAAAAATTTACTAAATTAAGTTATATAAATGGTATTATTTATTAATACTTTATGTTGTTAGATCGAAACACCTATAATATGGATAATGTAATCATTTTTATGGTATTATTTATAAAAAAACAGTAATTCAAGAGAATTTATTTAGTCAAATATGATTTGTAATTAATAAATTTAATGTATTGGCTATTGTGGGGAAAAAAAAAATCAATACATGCAAAAAAGCCAAATGTTATTCAAGCAATAAATGTATCTTAAAATGAGTAAATGGTAAAGATAGGATTTGAATCAAGACCTCATGTTTGTAAAATAAATATATTACTACTAAGCTATACTTCATTTTTATGTCATATTTTACTCTTTAAAATATATATTTAGTGTATATATATTTTCCTTTTCTAAAAATTTTAAAAAGCAACTTTTCCCAAGCCCTTATTACCCCATACTACCCCCCTCTCTACCCCAACTTCCCCCTCAAACACCTACCTTTGAGTGAGATTGTATTAGGGATTTTACGATCCCATCACTCTAATCCTCAATGAAGGGTGTTGTTTAAAGTAGGTATGCTACCATTCATTGATAACATAGCTATTTTATTAAGATGGAAGCAACTAAAGTTCATAGTTTATATCACTAAGGAATTTGGTACAATTAGTCCTAATGAATAAAAAAAAAGGGCACTCCTCTTGCCCTTCTTATAGGAATCAACTCTTCGGACCAATCATGTGTCGTCGAGCTAGAGGACTCTAAGGACTACATGGAGGATACTAACTCGAAGCCTAATTCAGGATAAGGATTCCTATTCTGACCTCTATGTTTCACTTTACTGTCAACCTGAGCATCGAGTTCACATAAGTGCCAACATAGTTTCTGAGTTGCCATACCATGACCTAGACAGTATTCAAGCAGACTAGCCTGAAATGTTTGTTTGAGCCGAGCTTTTGAGTAAACTAGAATTCAACACCAGTCCAATCTAAACTGCGAGATACCCAACCTAAAAGGGATTTAGACATTAAACATCTTTGATTGACCAAGATTTGACCTAAAATCAGATCAAGTCAACTTTAACTTTAGACTCTTTTCTTCACTATGTATGAATTATATTTTATTTCAAATCGCTAACTACCATATGACACATGTCTTCTAGCACAATATTTTAGAAAGGTTCCTTACTTTGTTTGTACAGAATATTCTTTGTCTTTTTTTTTTTTATCTTTTTAGTATATTTTAAGTATTCCAAATTGTAAATTCTCCTTTTTGCCTTTTCTACATATGCTTGTAATCTTAGTGAGGCTAGCATATAAACCCCATGTGTTTGTACACAAATAGATCGATCACATTATCAGATTGTTATAAGTTTCGTTTGTGAGAAACCCTAGTGTTCTCATTTATTCTTTTAACCCATATCTATTCCATTTAGTAGGGAGTGTTGGCAAGTGAACTTATAATTTAGATCAATGAGTCATATCTGTCGACTTATAGGTCTAGTTGGATTAATGAATGTGTCATATCTAGTTAGTAGCTACCCAAATTTTTTTAGTTTTCTTATTTTTTTTTCAGTTCCTTTCGTTGTAGTGCTTCTTCATGTGTTTAACCTCGAAGATGCATTAGTTTCACTAGTATTAGAGCATGGTTCTGAGAGAGTATGCGAAGTTGCAATGAAGGTTTGCTTCATGTTTGTTATTAGTGGCTACTGTATTCCTTCTATAGCTGCTTTAGTGTATTTGTGCAAAGTAGTTTAGAGTTGTGAGTTAAGAAGTGGAGGTTTGTATCCTAGTAAGTGTAGTTCCTATTGTTACTTTATTATACTCTATTTTTCATTATGAAAATAGAGCAAGGGCATTTCTATTGAGTTCAAGTGAGTATTGGTTATGTAGACACCTAATTTTTGCCTCCTTTATTTCATTTTAATAGGATAAGAGGCTCTAAATTAGGAAAAATACAAAAAAAAAAAGAAAATTAAGGAAAATCCAAAATAAATAAATAAATAAAAATAAGAAATTTGGAATAAAATAAGAAGTTTAGAAAAGTATAAAAAAATAGAAAAATAAGTTGATGAGTTTAGAGAGGCATGACCAGGTTTTTCAGATTGATCCTAGCTTAGGGTTGTTAGTCCTCAAGAGATGCTCTTGCATAGTTTAATGAGCCTAGAGAGGTACGACCAGGTTCTTTAGATCGATCCTAGTTTAGGATTGCTAGTCCCTAAGAGATGCTCTCGCTTAAGTTAGTAAGCCTAGAGAGGCGAGACCAGGTTCTCTAGATCAATCCTAAGGTTACTAGTCTCTAAGAGATGCTTTCACCTTAGTTAGTAAGCTTAGACAGGCATGACTAGGTTCGTTAGATCGATCCTAGATTAGGGTTGCTAGTCCCTGAGAGATGCTTCCACCTTGATTATTGAGCTAAGAGAGGTACAGGTAGGTTCTTCAGATCAATCTCAACTTACGGTTGTTAGTTCCCAAGAAATGCTCTCGCCATGGTTAGTAAGCCTAGAGAGGCATGACCAGGCTCTTCAGATTGATCTTAGTTTAGGGTTGATAGTCCTTGAGAGACACTCTTGCCTAGGTTAGTGAGCCTAAAGAGGTACAACTAGATTCTTCAGATCAATCCCAGCTTAGGGTTAATAGTCTCTAAAAGATACTCCTGCCTAAGTTAGTGCCCTTAGAAAGGTACAACCAAGTTCTCTAGATCATTCCTAGGGTTATTAGCCCCCAAGAAATGCTCCCGCCTTAGTTGTGAGCCTAAAGAGGCACGATTAAGTTCTTTAGATCAATTTCAGCTTAAGATTGCTAGTCTTCAAGAGATGCTCCTACCTAGGTTAATAATCCTAAAGAAGCATAACCAAGTTCTCTGAATCAATAAGAGGGTTACTAGTCCTCTAGAGACGTTCCTGCCTATGCTAATGAGCTTAGAAGGGCACAACCAGGTCTTTCAAATCGATTCCAACTTAAGGTTGCTAGTCCTCGAGAGATACTTCTACCTAAGTTAGTGAGCCTAGAGAGGCACAACCGGGTTCTTCTAGATCGATCCCAACTTAAGGTTGCTAGTCCCTGAAACACGCTCCCACCTAAGTTAGTGAGCTTAGAGAGGCATGACCAAGTCTTTCAGATCAATTCCAATAGTCCCTTAAAAAGGTTCCTGCTTAAGTTAATGAGCCTAGAAAGGCACGACTAGGCTTCATTTCTTCAGCAAAATCCTTCGTAGATCCAGTGTAGGATAGCTAGGTAGTCGTTACAATATCATCCCTGAGGTAAAAATAGTGTCTCTTTTATTTTTATCGCAAAGTTTTGTTCAAACTTCACCATAAAGAGAGGCACTTATAAACACCCAATTTTTGCCTCTCTTATTTCATTTCAATAGGATAAGGGGTCTTAAATTAGGAACAACATAAAAAAAAATAGAAAATGAAGGAAAATGTAAAAAAAAAATAATAATAAAAATAAGAAATTTAGAAAATATAAGAAGTTTAGAAAAATACAAAAAATAGAAAATTAAGAAAAAGCATAAAAAATAAGAGATCTAGGAAAATATTAAAAAAAACACAAAAAAAAAAGAAATTTGGAAAATGCAAAAAATGAAATATTTAGAAAAATAAAAAGAAAATTGAAAAGTCATAAAAAATAGAAAATAAAAAAAGAAGATTTAGGGAATTTACAAAAATATAAATTTTTAATTTTAATAAAAAGGGGACTATTAGACCTAGGTTTAGATTTGAATCTAGTCTAGACTATCTTAGTCTTGCACATATGAATAAAGCACAGACCAACAGCCTAGCAGATAAACATATGAAGATGGCATTCGGTTTAAGCATGAGGTTAGGGGTTCGAATCTTGAAAAAGGCATCAAAAGCCTTTTTCTCTCTCTCTCTCTTTTTTTTTTAAGGGCATAACATTGCTGCGTATTAGAGGTTCACCATTAGATTACGTCACGATTAACATACTGTTACGTGGCATGACACATGGCATGCTAAATCAATTGCCCATTACCGTGTCAACTACCATGTATCCCGTAAGGACATGTAGCGCATTGTGACTGGACGATGCAGCTAACGTAGTGCCACGTCAACTACTTTCTCTCCCTTTCCTTTCTCTTTCCCTGATTTTCCTACTCTTTCCCTGATTTTCCTCCACTTTCCCCCAGCAAAACAGACCCATACCCCTCACATAGATCCATTTTCAATGCAAATTCCACACACATACACATGATTTCTTAGTTTGATCTTGCTTTAAACATGGCCTTCTTTGAATCAATTACAAGAGCAAGACCAGATTCATCCCTTTCGATGCTCAAATTAACTCTTAAAAATGGAAAAAAGCTCAAAATCATGGGCGTGCATTCATTGCTAGATCAACTAGTAATGGCCTTTTCCTTCTTTATTCGAGCTCAAAATCAGATAAATAGACCTTCCTAGTCTTTGTCTAAGCATGAACACTCATTCCCAATAGTGAAAAACATACTCACGATGGCTTCTCTCTCTAGGGATACACATATACTCTCTCTCTCTGATCATTCTTGAGTCATGCCACAGCTACTACTAACTTCCCTTTAACCTAAATACTCGAACCTAACCACCCCCATACCTTACCGTAACCTCTTGCATGAGCACCATCAAGGGCTTCGTAAACCCTTAACTACCGAAACCTTCACTTATGAACCACCGCGAGCCACCACCCTAAGTCTAAATTAAACCCATAGTTGAACTCCTCGTCACCTTAAACCCATAACCCAAAACCTCCCTTAAACCTAGTAGCTACCATTGTAACCACATCACTACCACCACATCTGACCGGCAGTGAACTACCACAAAACGACCACCCCAAGTCGCGGCATCCTCCTTACCCCCCATAAGCCTAATAAGAAGCTCATAAATCCCCTTTTCCCTACTAGCTTTTACTATTAGATTAGCCTGAACTATCCTTTATTACTATTACTACTATTGAAGGCATTGGAGCCTAACTCGGATCCGAAGTCTCGCCCGTAACCCTTTCCTTCTTGATCCACATGCCTAATCCAGTATCCAGTCTAACCTTATTCGTTTGCCTTCTTGTATTTTGTTTATTAGTTTTGTATTTTTTTTATTTATTTCTTTTTTAGTGTAAATGTAATAAAAAAAATAAGAAGAAAGAAGAAAAAAAAAGGAATAAAAGAAAAACAAGAAGAAAAAAAAGAAAAAAAGAAAGAAAAAGAATAGTTTAATTCTTTTTAATTTAGTATAAGTAGATAAAATAAAAAAAATAAGTAAGATAATATAAAAAATAATAAAAATAAAAATAAATAAATAAGTTAATGAATAAAAACCATTTTTAACACTTAAAAAAATCGAGTTTTCCAAAATAAATAAAAAATAATTGGACTTTTATCAAAATTAGGGCCCTTTAGAACTTTCCAAAAAATAAAATTTCCAATTTAGGACCTTTTTTTATAGAAATTTCCATAAATAAATCAAATTTGATTAAAAACATAAATCCAATGTATTTTCAAATTAAAACATACCCAACCTACTAAAGTTTTACAAAACAAACTACAGAAGTCTGATCCCGAACAGTAGGTATATAGATACTCGTACGTAAATACGAGACTACTTAAGATATGGAAAGTTTTATTTTTTCTATCTTCGTAAATATTTGTATAAATAATTAAATTAGTCGCATGTAATATGATTATTTGTTTAGAATTGAAAAGGATATTATTGAAAAACAAATTTAAAATTGGAAAGTAAAAAAGTGGTACCCATTTAGGGTTTAATAGGATAACCCTGGATCTAGATCTCTCGTTTTAAAGAACCATTTTATAAAATTGGTTTTACTATTAGGACTAGTAGTTAAGTTATAACTAATTCACCAAATTAGCTATAACTTAACTTTTTTCCCGACTTCGGTGGGGTGGCGACTCTAAAATATTTTTCAAAATATAAAAAAATTAGTTTTCTTTAAACTTTAGCTGATGGTCAGAATTAAGTGGGTAAGGTTTAATACTGGTCGATTTACAGAAGACTTAATTTATAAAAATTAGGAGGAAAAAACTAGGCTCGACAGCTTGATGACTCCACTAAGGACGTCAAGAGAGTTAGCTATCTAACTTCCCAAAATTAAAATTAATCACTAAAAATCACCTTGGTGCAATTTATTTATTCATTCTTTGTTATTTGTACCATAATTGTATTAATATTTTTATAGGTTTAGTTCTATTTATTTAGCTATTTAGGGGGTGGGTGGGGTGGGGTGGGTTATTTACTTTATGTACTATAAACACATGATAGATATAGCTAAACCCAAGTCGTCTTAAGACCTTAGGATGGGAAGCCATTGTGTAAGTTTTGGGTGTAGTGGGGCAACCACCATTCAAGGTCGATTAGGCTACCATACTTAAACTTTGATGTAACCAAGGAACCGTTTTCTAGAAACGCGTGAGGTCATAGAGTTTAAAGACCTCTAGAACCTACCCTTCTTGCTTACATTCTTCAGGGTTTAGCGAATAGCTAATAAGGCAGCATTGTTATAAAAGAGAAAAAGAAAAAACAAAGCTGAAGCTTCTTTCCCTGTATTTTTCCTAGAATTCACTCTTAGCTTTTGTTTATCTGCTATTAATTTTATGTGTGTACTATTATCATATTTATTTTGCATACCACATGCATTGGGATATGGGGGGTCATTTGTTGCATCAAAGATGCAGGGTAGATGCGATCAAACCCAAGCCATCTTAAGACTTTAGGAGGGCGACTATTTTGTAAGCTTCGAAACTATGGTGTAACCACTGCTCAGAGTTGATTAGGCTGCCTCACTTAAGCTCGATATAACCAATGAAAGTGTTTTATAACAAGTGAGGTCATAATGTGACAAGACTAAAAAAAAACTTTTCCCTATAAATGTTTTCTTTCTTAAAAAATATTGATGTAATCCCCATGTAAATAAGATAGTTTTGATGTAATTTTCTTTTCATCTTTTTTCTAGAAAATGGTTAGGTCTTCTCTTATACAGGCTCTTTTCAAAGAAGTCTACATCCACGAGCCTCTAAAGCCCAAAGGGATACTTAAAAGATGGTTTCAATTTTTCAATCCAAACTAACAAAAATTCATTGAAGATAAGATTAAGCCCATCCGCTTATTGCTCAAAGTCTAGACCAATATCACCATATAACGGGCTTGGTCTACTTCTAGGACCCTTAGAGTCAGTCTTTTCGCTTTGGCCTATGCCAACTAAGCCTAACGGTTGAAGAATCCTCCTATCTATTAGGACTCTCCTCTATCGGAAACAAAAAATATGTCTCAGATATCACAGCTAACCCTATAAAGATTCTCAAAAAACTCCTAGGCATCCATGAATTTGGAATATGCAGAATTTGGACAGATCCCCATAGGAGAATCATTAAGGTAGATAATCATTTTACTTAGTTTGCAACCCTGTCCAGCTAAAACCAGAAACTCTTTTATGGTAGCTTTGAAAATTGGCAGCAATATAGCATCAATGCTTATATCTCGGCAGCATTTGAAACTATTTTGTTTCCTAATAGGACATTTCACATACACCATAGGATAATAGAGCTAGTAACCCAATTTTTAGAAGGGAAATCTTATGTCCCAATACTATTAGTAGCACAGGCTAAATCGCTCAATTGTCTATAAGAAGAGAAGAATGGAGATTTAAAGACTAATATGACCCTACTTATGGTTTGGTTTATCAGCCACACTTAGAGCTATAAACTTAATTTCCTTCATAGACAAAGCATCTAGAAGATGAATCCCATTTATACATTTGCTACTATCATTGAACTCCCTAAAAGTATTGTTACCTATTACTAGGTCAAAGCTTTCTAGAAGTTCCACACTGAAGATATCTCCCAGGTTGCTAGATGGATCAAAGAAACTAAGCTAGAGAAAAGAAATAAGATTGAAAAGGAGCCAAGACATCACATGAAAAAGACGATTTAAACTTTAGGGTTTATTTGTAATAAATTTTTTAATAATGTAGGAAAACTTCAAATATACAATAAAAATCTTTTTCTTGCCACATCGTAGTCAATTCGTTAGCTCCCCTCTCTACATCCGCATATCCTCATATTGCATTTTTTCTGTAAATATTCATTAATTTTTGTTTGAATAACATCATGAGAGTCATGTGCTTAAGTTTCGAAGTCCTTTTCTCTATATCTTATATTGTAACTCTTTCCAATCTCTTCTCTTATACATCCTTAGGATCATTTTTCTTGTAAGATTGTAAATATTTAGGCTCTTGATCCCTTAAGATTATTTTTCTGCTCCTTTCTCACAACTTGTAAATAATTCTTATCCTTGTATTCTATTTTTCCTTTTCTCTTTCCTAAGAAGAAGAGATTTCTTTCAAAAAAAAAGAAAAGAAAATAAAAATTGCTAACTAGTAAAGAATTGTTCTAATTAAGTTCACATGGCTAATGATAGAATTGCCTCCCTATAAAGGATGATGCATCAGATGGCTTAACAATGGCAGATCTTGTTTTCAATAAATACTACTCTCTAAATATCCTAAGATTCAAACCTGGAAAGGAGACTCTCAAATCTAGAAGAAAAGGTAGCCACACTACAATAGAGCATTATAGATCTAGAAATGCCAATGGGCTCAATACTTAGAAGATTTCAACACCCGACATTCAATACTGATCAAATGTTAGCAAGCCCAAATAATGAAGGAGGCCCAAGGAGAAAAGAGCCAAGGAGGAGTGAGAAAAAATAAGCCCTAAGGACTTAAAGGAGACCATTCACTTAACTGAAGATCTCAATTACCCAAATCTTTTATCATCTAAAAGAAGTAAGGATTATAGCTTGTAAAGCCCCTAATTCGAATTATAAGCCATACAACTTTGACCTAGAAGCACAATGTGACTATCATATGGGTCAAAAGGGGCACTCTATTAAAAAATGCTAGAGATTGAAGAACAAGATTTAAGACTTGATTGATGCAAAAGTCATTCAACTAAAGCTACAACAACTTGATCCTTCTTTAAGTCATAAGGGTTGCTCAACTAAGTCGCCTAAAGCTACATTTCTTTTGAGTATACCAATGCTTTCTAATAAGCTCACAGGTTGCTTTAAGTAGTTGGACACTTGAATGGAGGAAGTTAAGGCAAGGGCAAAGAAAAGTTAAGTTGTTTTTAATAGAGTTTGTTTTATTTTATTTTATTTTAATAGCTTTGTAATAGTTACAATCATATAATCTTATTGCCCTTTCAAATTGATTGATTGTAGTGTTATTAGTATTAGAGCAAATAAATTCCTCCCTAAGGAAGTAGTTACTTACTTTTAAAAAGGTTTAGAATGAAAAGAGGCAAACTCCATCCTATACACCAACCCTTAAAACATATTGAGGGTTGAGCAACATAAATGGTGATGATACTTTGGACTCATTCCCTAATAGAGTCCACTTTGAATGTGATACGTAAATTAAAATATCGTTAGGCATTCATTTTCAAATCCTAAACAAATTATCTCTTGTTCACCCCGTTTGACCTATTTAGAGAATTTTCAACTTTAAACCCTATCATAAACCACCCTACAATGGAGCAATTTAGAGACTAGGGTCATTGATGAGGAGAGAAGGATAAAATTGGTTTATGCTTGCTTCAATAACATTAAATTCAAAGGGAAATTTTATTTTTGATAAGTTATTTTTCTTTGAAATGAAGAAGAGTCAATTCTTTTTTAAACACCTTAAGTTTATACTTACCTCACCTGAGCCCATATAATAGAAATCCATGGATTTAGGGCCTTGAATCGCTTAAAAGGCAAAAACTTGGCAATTAAGACAATCACTCTTAAGGCCAAAAGAAAAGAATGAACAATAAGATGTAGTAAGGTAAAGTAATAATAATAAAAAAGAAAAGAGATTGGAAAATTAGACCCAAGTGTAAGATGAAAGCCCTAAGAAATATATCATATCCTAATTGGGGCAGCCAAATTGAATTAAAAGGTTGAGAGTCAAAGCCCAATAGCCCTAAAGATGCAAGGCTCTGAATCACAGTTCGAGCTTAGAAACCCAAAATCTCTATATCCACTTTGAAGCCTCTTTAACCTATGCTGAATCACACTAAGCCTTCTCACCTACAATACTACCCTTACACAGTAAAAGCTCTTCCAATCTTAAAAGATAATCTATCTTTAATAGAAGTTTTTTTCGAAACTAGAGTAAGCATACTTCTAATTTTTTCCCTAAGGTTCTCAACTTATACATTTAGGATAAATAAAAATATTTCTTTCAAAATAGGCCTCCTTAATAGTCCTTTTTGAAACCCTTAGACTAATAGCCTAAATTCATAAATGCTAAACCAAAAAAGACCTAATGGATTGATCAAGGTATATCAATTGGAAAATGGATTATAATTTTTTGAACTGTAGTGAAGAGTGTAGTCTGGACCGAGAGTTTGCAAGGAAGTTCTCTTCAACTAAACTAGTCATGAGTTATCTTTTCCTTAAAAAAAAAATATATATATATATATAAAGGTGTTTGAAATCACAAGGCCCCACCAAATGACTTAGCATCAAGGCCAGGGAGAACATAAGAGGCCCCATATGATTATCATGGGAGGGTTCGTTACCTATTGGAAAACTAAAAAAAAAAAGGAGAAGAAAATAAAAAAAGAGAGTAAAAGTAAAGGCTTGTTACAAAAATTTATTCCAAGTCCATGTCGACCCAAGTGGCCAAGTTTTCAATCCATTTCAAAAAGTTGACCACAATAGTCTAGGTCATTCTCACTCATCCCAAATTAAGGAAATTATTTTGAGTGTCTTTTTCAACATAAATGGTTTTTACTAAAGGGTTTATCTATAAGCTATTTCATATCAGGTAGTGTTTCGGACAAGTTTAATTTCCTCACCTCGCATTTTTCACTATTGTTAGAATCCTAGCCAACCCTTAAAGTGCTATCCTATATTCCATCCATTCTTTAAGGTCTTAAGCGAGCCCATAGGGCACTTCTCCTCCTCAATTCCTTTTAACGAGCCCATAAGGCACTTCCCTTCATCAAATTCTTCTTAGGAAGTTCGTAGAGCACTTTCCTTTACCAATATTCTCTGAACGAACCCATCAAGCATTTCTTCTAAGCCCAGCTTAAGGTTATTAATGCTCGAGTGCTACTCCCACATAGGTTAGTGAGCCTAAAGAGGCACGACTAGGTTCTTCAAATCGATCCCAACTTAAGGTTACTACTCCTCAAGAGATGTTCCTACCTAGGTTAGTGAGCCTAGAGGCATGACTAGAATCTTCAGATCGATCCTAACTTAAGGTTGCTAGTCTCCTATAGACACTCCTACCTTGGTTAGTGAGCCTAGAGAGGTACGATTAGGTTCTTCAAATAGATCCCAGCTTAAGGTTACTAGTTCCTGAAAGATGCTCCCACCTAAGTTAGTAAGCCTAGAAAGGCATGACTATGTTCTTCAAATTGATCCTAACTTAAGGTTGCTATTCACCAAAAGATGCTCTAGCTTAAGTTAGTGAACTTAGAGAGGCATGATTAGGTTCTTTAGATCGATCATAGCTTAGGGTTGTTAGTCCTCAAGAGATGCTCCCGCCTTAGTTAGTGAGCCTAGAGAGGCACGGCTATGTTCTTCAAATCAATCCCAGCTTAGAGTTGTTAGTCCTCGAGAGACGTTCCCGCCTTAGTTAGTAAGCCTAGAGAGGCATAATCAAGTTCTTTAGATCGATCCCAGCTTAGAGTTGCTAGTCCTTGGGAGATGCTCTCGCTTAGGTTAGTGAGCCTGGAGTATCATGACTAGGTTATCCAGATCAATCCTAGGGTTGCTAGTCCTCGAAAGACATTCCCGCCTAAGTTAGTGAGCCTAGGAATCATGACCAGGTCTTTCAATCAATTCCAACTTAAGGTTGCTAGTCCCCGAGAGACGTTCCTACCCAAATTAGTATGCCTATAGAAACACGACCAGGTTCTTCTATATCGGTTCCAACTTAAGGTTACTAGTCCCCGAGAGATGCTCCCACTTAGGTTAGTGAGCCTAGAGTGGCACGACCAAGTCTTTCAGATTGATTCCAACTTAAGGTTGCTAGTCCTTAAGAAATGTTCCTCCTTAGGTTAGTCGGCCTAGAATGGCACGACCAGGTTCTCTAGATAAATCCTAAGGTTGCTAATCCCCCTAGGTTAGTGAGCCTAGAAAGGTACGACCAAGCTTCATTTCTTCACTAAAATTCTCAGTAGATCGAGTATAAGATAGCTATGTAATCGTTAAAACGTCATCCCTAGGGCAAAAATAGTGTTTCTTTTATCATTTTGACTAAGTTTTATTCAAACTTTACTACAAAAAGAGGCAACTATAGACACCCAATTTTTGCCCCCTTTGTTTCATTTCAACAAGATAAGGGGTCCTAAATTAAGAAAAACAAAAGAAAAATAAAAATAGAAAATTAAGGAAAATCTAAAAATAAGAAGTTTAGAAAAAATACAAAAAATAGAAAAAGAGGAAAAAAGCATAAAAAATAAGAAATATAGGAAAAATATCAAAAAATAGAAAAGTAGGAAAAAAAACACAAAAAATTTAGAAAAATACATAGAAAATTGAAAAGTCACAAAAGATTGAAAAAATGGGATATTTAGGGATTTTACAAAATAATAAAATTTTAATAGAATAGATTTTTAATTTTAATAAAAAGGGGATCGTTGGGCCTAAACTTAGATTTGAATCTAACCTAAGCTAACCTAATCCATATGTGCAATTTTAATTGTACATATGAACAAATCATAAGCTAACAGCCTAATAGATAAGCACATGAGCATGGCATTAGGTTTAAACATGAGGTCAGGGGTTCGAATCTTGGAAAAGGCATAGAAAGCCTTTTTCTTTTCTTTTTTTTTTTTTAGGGAGTACAGCACTGTTATCTATCAAGGGTTCATGTGCTATGTACCCAGACACATAGCACCATTAGATTAGGTCGTGGTTTACATGGTGCCACCTGGCATGCCACGTCAGTTGCCCATTACCGTATCAGTTGCTACGTGTCACGTAAGGACAGGTGGCATACCGTGACTAGATGACGCAACTGATGGAGTGCCATGTCAGCCATTTTCTCTCCCTTTCCTTTCTCTTTCCTTAATTTTCCTCTACTTTCCCCAGCAAAATAGACTCGAACCCTTCACTTTAGATCCATTTTCGGCACAAATTCCATACAAAAATGCATGATTTCTTAATCTGATCCTGTTTTAGACATAGCCTTCTTTGGATTAAACACAACAGCAAGACCAAATTCATCCCTTTAGATGCTCAAATTGGCTCTCAAAAATGGAAAAAAGCTCAAAATCACAAACGCGCATTCATGGATGGATTACCTAGTAATGGCCTTTTCCTTCTTCATTTAAGCTTGAAATTGTATAAATAGACCTCCTCAGTCCTTGTTCAAGCATGAACATTCATTCCCAATAGTGAAAAACACACTCACAATGCCTTCTCTCTCTAGCGATACACTCTCTCTCTTTCTCTACAACTCTCTCCCTAATCACTCTTGATTCATACCACAACTACTACCAACTTCCCTTCGGCCTAAATACTCAAACCTAACCATCGCTGTACCTTATTGTAACCTCTCACGAAAGTACCATCAAGGGCTCCACAAACCCTTAACCATCGAAACTCTTACTTAATAACTACTATAGGCTACCACCCTAAGCCCAAACTAAACCCACAACCGAACTCTCCATCACCTTAAGCCCTCAACCTGACACCTCCCTTAAACCTAGCAGCCAGTACTCACCACCACTACATCCGACCAATGACAAACCACTGCAAAATGACTACCCTAATAAGAAACTCACAAATCCCCTTTTCCCCGCTCGCTTTGGCTACCAGATCAACCTGAATCGCCCTTGCCGCTATTGCTGCTGTTGAAGGCATTGGAGCCCGACTTGGATAGTCCAACCTACGACTCATTCCTACCCAATCTGTACGCTTGATTTCATATCCGGTATAACCTTGTTCATATGCCTTCTTGTATTTTGTTTATCAATTTTGTTTTTTTTAAAAAAATTTATTTCTTTTTAAGTGTAAATGTAATAAAGAAAAAGAAGAAGAAAGAAGAAAAATAGGAACAAAGAAAAACAAGAAAAAAAAAAAGAAAGAACAAGAACAGTTTATTTCTTTTTCGTTTAGTAGAAACAGATAAAACAAAAAAAAAAAAAAGATAATATAAAAAATAATAAAAATAAAAATAAATAAATAAGTTAATGAATAAAAATTGTTTTTAACACTTAGAAAATATAGGTTTTCCAAAATAAATGAAAAACAATTGGACTTTTTTCAAAATTAGAGCCCTTTAGAACTTTCCAAAAAAATAAAATTTCCAATTTAGGACCTTTTTCTTTTTCAAAATTTCCTTAAATAAATCAAATTTGATTAAAAACGCAAATCTAACATATGTTCAAATTAAAATAAACCTAACCCACTAAAGTTTTACAAAACGAACCACGGAAGTCTAATCCCGAATAATAAGTACATAGGTACTCATACGTAAGCACGAAGTGGCTTAAAATATGGAAAGTTTTATTTTTTTTCCATCTTCGTAGATATTTGTGTAAATTAATTAAGTTAGTTGTATGCAATATGATTAGTCGTTTAAAAATTTAAAAAAGGGTATTATTGAAAAACAAATTTAAAATTGAAAAGTTAAAAAGTGGTACCCATTTAAGATTTAATAGAATAGTCCCTAGATCTAGATCGCTCGTTTTAGAAAACCATTTTATAAAATTGGTTTTCCCCTTAAGACCAGTAGCTAAATTAGAACTAATCCACTCAATTGGTTATAACTTAACTTTTTTCTTGACTTTGGTCAGGTGACGATTCCAAAGCATTTTTCAAAATATAAAAGAACCAGTTTTCTCTAAACCTTAGTCAAGGGTCAGTATTAAATAGGTAGGGTTTAATACTGGTCGGTTTAAAGAAGACTTAATTTATAAAAAATGAGAGGAAAAAACCAGGCTTGACAGGGTGTTAGTGCCATTAAGAGTGTATTCGTAAGAGCTTTGAGTAATAAAGTAAACTTGTTTGTTGTGTATTGTATTGATATTCCATTAGAGAGGTAATACATTATATCGGATTCGAGTGTTCAAGGTATCATTAGTGACATGAGTAATGGTGCTCAAGTTGGCCATGGTCATAATTGTAGTAACACTCATGGGTTACTTGATGATAAGCTCAATAGCTAATCTTGTTAAGAGTCTGGCTACTATGATGTAAGTTAACAGGCAATAACCCCAAGGTATGCCACATCATTACCGACTTAAGAATGCTAAAGATAGATGCTATGGCTGAGGTGGCTAAGCCAATTGCTTTTGTTGTCCCCATCAAGCTGGAAGAGTTGCAAACCGAGTTACTTGACGATAACTAGATTGGAGGAGATGGAAGAAGATGTTGATGAGGAAGATGTAGAGACTAATGGAGAAGAAGAAGAAGAAGCTAGGTACTACCAAGCGTGAGAATGAGGACGCTGAGCTTTTTGAGGACTTGAGAGTGTTAAGGCCCAAATCCCACCCTTCAATGGAAGTAGAGAGGCAAACAAACATTTAGAGTTTTAAGAGAAGGTAGAGAAAGTGTTCAACTAGTATGGGGATATTGATGCTGTTAAAGCACAACTTACTGCACTTGAATTTTCTATATATGCTACTATGTAGTAGAAGAATCTTAATGCGACTAAAGCAAGAGATGGGAAACAAGGTGTAAGAACTTAAGATGAGATGAAGAGATTGCTAAGAGGGAGATTAGTGCTTGAAACTTACTTATAGGACACATTTGCAAAATTGCAAGAATTTCGATAAGGAGGTCAATCTATTGATGACTATGTAAGAGAATTTTAAATGTTGATGATTTGATTTAATGTGGATGAACCCAAGGCTTGCACAGTGTCAAGGTTCATTTTTGGACTTAAATATGAGGTTCATAACATTGTGGAAGCATAGAGGTTCTATAAGTTGGAAGAGGCCATTAACATAACATAAGGGGTTGAAAAGAAAAGAAGAAATGCTTTAGGTAGACCTAGGCCAACATTTTCCTAAGCCCTTGTTTCATATCAACCTATTCATACTAAGCCGATGAAGGATATGATTAAACTAATGATAGTTGAGTAGGCCAGTAAGGACGAGTAGGTCAATCGAGCCAAACTGAGGAAAAGCTAACCTTGAGGACATATGAGAAAGGATAAACCTCTAGATGAAAGACTGGTAAGGTGAAGTGCTTAGGCTTTGGACGCATGGCTATTGAGTGTCTAAACCAACACATTATGGTGCTTTGAGGAGATGTAGTAGATAGCACTGATGAAAGTGAGCTAGAGGAGGAAAAGAATACTAGAAGAGTTAAAGCCGAAGAGGAAGAAGAGACTTATGTCTATGTTGACTAGGGAGAAGTGATGACTCTAGTACTAAAGCAATTGTTAAGCTCCTTCTAAGCTCCGAAGAAGACTAGAGAAAGAATTTATTTCATATGAAGTGTACCATCAAGGGACAATTATGCATCATCATAGTGGATAGAGGAAGTTATACCAACATAGTTATACAGTCCTTTGTGTAGAGGTTAAGACTGCTTACCTTTAAGCACACCCAACATTATAAGTTGCATTGGCTCCATGATAAGGGTGCTCTGCACATGGCTAAGCAAGTATCTATACCATTTAGTGTTGGAAATGTATATAAGGGTGAAGTAGTATGTGATGTCATTCCCATTGGAGCTTCACATCTATTACTTAGAAGACTTTCATTGTTTAACCTGTTATTTACGATGGATACAACACATATGCCTTTGTTTAGGATGAAAAGAAGATTATGTTGCAACCCATGACACCCACTCAAACGAACAAGTCCCATAGTTGGCTTACCCAAGCTAGTAAGAAGAAAGCCCTAGTGATGAGCCAAAAATAGTTTTGAGCAACTGAGAAGGCCAATGAGCTTATGTTTTTACTAATTAGAAGATTATTAGAGATGAGAAATCTAGATGATGTTCTTAATGAAATCCACAGGTTGATTTATGAGTTTTTAGACTTGTTTCTTAAAGAGTTTCTTAAAGGACTACCCTTAGTCCAAGGCATAGAACATTGTATTGATTTGCAACTAAGCACAACCCTGCCAAACTGACCTACATATAAAATGAACCCTGAGCAGGATTTCAAGTTGAAGAAGAAAGTGGATGAGCTTACAGAGAGAGGTTACATGAGGGAGAGCATGTGTTGTTGTGCTGTACTAGCTCTACTTGTCCTAAAGAAGGATGGTTAATGGAACATGTGTACCGATAGTCGAACAATTAACCATATCACTATTAAGTATAGATATCCAATACCAAGGCTTGATGATATGTTAGAAGAGCTTCATGATACCAAGATATTTTTAAAAATTGATTTGCAAAGTGGCTACCACCAAATTCACATAAGACTAAGTTATGAATGGAAGATCACCTTCACACAAGACATGGTCTCTAAAAATGGTTGGTTATGCCATTTAGAGTTACTAATGTACCGAGCACATTTATGAGACTTATGAACCGTATGATGTGCCCTCTAACCAAAAGGTATGTGGTTATGTACTTTGACGACATAATAGTGTATAGTGCCGACTTGAACAACCAAGTTCTACATCTTCGAGCTGTTTTTGACATCTTACAAGCTAAAAAGTTGTATGGGAACCTGAAGAAGTATACGTTCTATCAAAGCAAAGTAAGTTTTCTTAAATATGTAGTATCTAGAGATAGAATGTGAACAGATGAAGAAAAGGTTTGAGCTATCTTGGAGTACCCAACATCGAAGAATGTTACTGAAGTTTAAAGTTTTTATAGCCTTACCTCTTTTCATAAGCGATTCATTAAAAACTTTAGTACCATTGCAGCCCCTTGATTGAACTAACAAAAAGAGTGATGTATTCCGATGCAATGACCGTACTAAACAGAGCTTTAGGGAGATCAAAGAGAAGCTCACTACTACTATTGTTCTATCCTTTCCAAATTTTGAAAAGCCATTTGAATTGAAATGCGATATATTAAGCATTGGGATTGGTGTCATCCTGATGCAAGAAGTTATCTGAATACATGGAATGCCGAAAACTATTGTTCCAAATCGTGATACCAAATTGTTGAGATATTTTTGGAAAACTCTTTAGGGGAGACTTAGGAGTAAACTTGTGTTCAGCTCTAGTGGCCACCCTCAAATTGATGCCCAGACTGAAGTGGTAAATAGGACTCTAGGCAATATACTCAAAGCTATTGTGGGAAAGAACTTGAAAGATTGGGATCTATGGCTACCAGCTATAAAGTTCACATACAATCAAACTATCTACAGTACTACTGGGAAGACTCCATTTGAGGCTGTTTGTCCATTATTCCCTCAGATCTAATAGGTACCCCTATCGCTGCTGAAGAGAGTCAAGATGGAGCTGACTGAACCTAAGAATTACAAGAGTTAAATCAACTCGTAGTAAGGAAGATAGCTAAGTTCAACTAGAGACAACAAGAGATTAGTAGTCTTGGCCATCAAATTGTTTCTTTCAAACCAAGAGACCTAGTATAGATTCACCTTAGCGAAGAATGATTCCCTTACATAAGATAGAGCAAGCTATTACCACAAGCTGATGGTCCATTCAAGGCCCAAAATAAGATCAATGAAAATGCCTACTAGATTGAATTTCTCGAGAACTATGATGTTTCCTCCACCTTTAATGTATCCAATTCGATTCCCTACCAACTAAAAGAAGACTCTATAGGAATCAAAACAAAACAAGAGTACGAGATCACTTCAGATTAGAGGACAAATCTTTCCGACCCCAAGTAGATGATAGGAATCAACTCTTTAGACCAATTACACGTAACTGAGCTAGAGGACTTTAAGGACTCATATGGAGGATACTAGCTTGAAGCCCCAATTAGGACGAAGATTCCTATTCTGACCTCCATCTTTTACTCTACTACCGACTTGAGCATCAAACTTATATGAATGCTAACATAGTTTTTGAATAGCCAAGTAGACGTGTCAACTTGGTGAGTAGCCAATATTCTCATTTATCCTTTTAATTCTTATCTATTCCCTTCAACAAGGAGTAGCGACAAGTGACCCTATGGTTTAGACCAATGAGTTATATCTGGTAGATTGTAGGCTGAGTAAGATCTCTTGGTGCATCATATCTAGTTAGTGGCTATCTGGATTTTGCTAGTTTTCTTACTTTTCTTTCAATTCCTTTCATTGTGGTGCTTCTCCTTGCATTTGACCTTGGAGACACATGACCTTCTATGAACTTAGGCACATAAGGCTTACCTAAGGTAAGGACTGATTTTGCTTTCCTACTTAAGTGAGCTTATACTTTTGCATTGGATAATCAAATAAGGTATAAATAAGTTTCTTTGCTTTTGGCTTATGATTTAGTTGTCCCTAATCGTAATGGTAAGTAAAGAAAAAGTAATCAACTATGGATGGAGGATTAGGGTGTGAAGCTTACTTGATATGTCTAAGAGATTAGTAACCACTAGGGCTTACCGTATGAAATAGTAACCAAGTGGGTCCTTTAAGATATTGAAGAAAAGGAAATGGACAAATTGTTAAGTACGGTAGCTTTCGTAAAACTGCTTGAAGGATATGATATACCAAAAAATACGGCTTGACTTAACACTTAGCGTGATATGACTCATAAGCATATGCTAAGGTCCACTTGTTATTAATCTTAAGCTACTCAACAAAATTAGACATGACTATAGAAGATGATGCACTCGGAGAGGGATATCTCACAAGAACAAGAATATTTATTAAGTGTAAGGTATATGATGATTTCAACTATAAGGAAAATGGACTATTTATAATAAGTCCCTAGGGCAACAAGGAAACCTAAGCAATTACAATAAAGGGTAGTACAAAAATACTACCATTGTACATTACCAAAAGGGTAAAAAGGACAAATAGGATAAAGGAATATAGTATAATGTCTTAAAAAGGAATGACAAGTAGGATGTTGTAATCAAGTCCATGTTATAGAGTCTGAGGACATTGTAGTTGAGTTGGACTAATGTTGTAGATGTTACTGATGAATGAAATTTGGAGTTACCGAGACGAATAAGGGATGTTGTTGTTTGGTAGGCTGAGTAAGTAGAGCTCGGCATGTAGGGGACTTGGCCTCAACACTCAACATGTCTATAGACAGCAAGAGTAAGGTTTGGTGCATGGTTGCCTCGACCATAGTATTCGACAGATTGACCTCTACAATCGGTAAGTTGTTGATTGGGTAAAGGTTAGGGCAAAGCAAGGTGCATCCGAGTTGGGACTTAAAAGGGTTCACCTACTATTCTTTCATATACCGGTGCTCATCCTTAGCAAACTGACGAGAGATAATCCTTCGACCAAGAGACTATAAGCTTCAGAGACATGTATGAATGAGGGGTCTAGAAGTTGATAACCCATCAGTTCACCCGGCTTGTTGAAGATTTTCCCTCAAATCTTAGTCTTCTTCTTCTTCATCTACATAGGTTATCAGGTCAACGACGTTGAAAGTAGAAGATACTCTGTATCCTTTAGGTAGCTTAAGCTCATAGGCATTATCATTAACATATCAAAGGATCCTAAAAGGTTCATCTAACTTAGGAGATAACTTGTTTGTTCTCTTCCTTAGAAATCACTCCTTATTAAGGTGGATCCAAATAAAGTTTCCTAGGTTGTAAATGACTTGCCTCCTTCCTCGGCCTCCCTATTCTCTCTTTTAATCCATAGTCTTGGCTAGTTGCTTAGCAACCTTCTGATGCTAAGTCCAAGAGTAACCTTCTTAGGTGGTTAGGTTAATAACTAGGTCTAAGAGTAAGTTAAGTTTAATTCCATAGATGACCTCAAAAGGTAACCTTTTTATTGAGCTATAAGTGGAGTGGTTGTAAAAAAACTCAATGATGGCCAGGCATAGATCCCAATCAATCGATTCTTTCCAATAATAGCTTGAAGGAGGTTGCCTGCTGTTATGTTCATAACTTCTATCTAGTTGTCTGTGATGGAAATCAAGCTACGGGGCCCCTGACCTATAGCCGAGCTCGAGGACTAAAGGGGCTGGTACGACAAATCCTTATATTCCAACCAACCCCTACTGAGGCTGAGTACCTTCTTGCCAAGTCACCTCTAATGCCATGCAGTATGACTGCCCATTGTTGTATAGTATGTCGAGTTAATGATTACTCTCCATTACCGAGTCGACCAAGTACTCGGCCTCTTCCTTATCGAGAAGCTAAGAGAGAAAGCTAGACTAACTAAGCCATCCCTGTTCAAACAAACGCATGCAACCGTACTTTTTGTCCACATCTCCTAAAGACCTTGCCAATGCTATATTGCCACGTGTATAGTATCACATGTAGAATCTGTAGCACTAATGATTATTTTCCTTATATATTGATTTTTGCCCCTTTGTAACATATACATTGCCTTCCTTAGGAAATGTCCTTTTTGTCTTTTCCCTTTTGGACAAGTTGCCTTAGTTTGCAGGTATAAATACCCTTATACTTGTAGTTGTAAGATATTAGATAATCTTCAATACACTTTTGAGTACCTTCTTCCTAGTGTAAATATTGTTGTTTACTCTTGGCATCGCTCTTATTCTTTCCCTTAAGCAAGGTTAGGTGGCAAGTAACCTCATTAGACCAATTTGTGCGTCACATTGAATTGTGCCATAAGTCTTCGAAAGTTCCATTGGTGCGTCATATCCTCTAGAGCTATTCATGGGTTTTTCTTACTGTTTTCATCCTTTGCTTTCACCCTTTCGTACCTTTCCCCATTAACTCTTTTCAAGCTTTTTGCAAGCTCAGACCCATTCAGCAACCGGCCTTATCTGTTCTTAGCTACAGTTCGCATCATCTTGGTATCAGAGCAGAGGTTTTGTAAGAGCTATATTTAGTTCTTCCCGAGTTCTGTTATACTTTGTTTTTGCCTATTTGAAATAGAGTCAATTATTGAGTTCATTTGACTATGGTATTATTAGTTGTTCACTTTTTGAAGTGTTTGTTTAAATTCTGAATCTGTAAGGAAAAATGACACACCTAACTATGAATGTTGGTACCGGTGATGATAATGGAGTTATCCACCATAGGTGTCAGTCTCAGGGAACTCCCAAAAGCATTGACGAGAGACTTAATAAGGTAGCTAACCTCCTGGTAGATCTAACTTAAGTTGTTCATACACTATCTTGCCGACCCACTAAAGCTACGCAAAACACTCCATAAGATACTCAACTTGTTAAAGGTCAGAACTTAACTCAACCATTTCGAGGTGGAGGAGTTAGTAGACAAGTAAGGCGAAGGATAGACCTAAGAGAGCTAGATGAAGAGGAAGGAGAGTATTTTGAAGGGGAGTGTATATGAGTCCCCAAGGCATCCGACCATGTGAAGCTTTGGATTCTGAGTTTCAACGGGTCTGGGAATCTAGACATGTACCTGGATTGGGAAGAGAAGGTAGAGTGTATGTTTGATAATTACCAATATGAGAATTACGAGAAAGTAAGGACTATTACTGTTGAATTTTCTGGATATGCCGCCATATGGTGGTAGAATTTTCTGGCCATGAGAAGAAGAGCGAGGTACCGAGAGATTAATACTTGGCCTAAGATGAAGAGGGTACTCAGAAATAGATTCGTACCAGAAACATATCTCCAAGATACTTTCACATAGCTTCAGGAGCTGAGATAAGTAGGCTGAACAGTTGATGAATATGTTTAAAAATTCCAAATGCTTATGAAAAGATGCGAAGTGGAGGAACTACTTGCTTGAGCAGTTTCAAGGTTTGTCACTAGGTTGAGAGGAGGCATTCGAGATATTGTGGAATGCCAATGATTTGACACAATGGATGAAGCTGTTAGGATTGCCCAACAGGTAGAGAAGTAAAGAAGAAGCTAAGTAATGACCAGAGTACCGATTAGCTTACTAAGATAAGCAAGTAACTAGATACTATTGAGTACCGAGCCGAGAAGTAGGATAAATGTCCAAGTTGAGTTGAAAACCCGATCTAAAGATCTAGTGCTGACTTGAACGTATAAGAAAGGGTAAGGGTCTAGTAGGAAGACTAGCTAAATCAAGTGCTTCAAGTACCAGGGGTTCGAACATATGGCTGCTTAGTACCCGAACTGAAGGACAATGGTCATTAAGGGAGACACTCCGAAGTTAGACATAGAGAGTACGGATGAGGAACTCGAGGAGGAGGAGGTTCCTACCTAGAATGAGAATGCCAAGAAAGAGTTGATTGAGGAAGACGTATATGCTGAGGACTTGGACCAGCTACTCATGGTTGTCCGATGCACTATGAGCGTAGGACCCTTACGAGAGGAGGAGCAAAGAGACAACTTATTTCATATCACCTGCAAAGTGAATGAATAAACATATACCCTCATCGTAGACAGTGGGAGCTACACAAATGTGGCATCAGCTGACTTTGTCTCAAAACTGGGGTTACAAAGTGTTGAGCATCTGAAGCCATACAAGTTGCAATGGTTAAGTGATAGGGGAGCATTACACCTCATTCGGTAAGTACTACTGCCGATTACTATCAGCAATTACTCAAACTAGATTCTTTACGACATACTGCCCATGTACGCTTCCCACGTGTTGCTAGGAAGACTATGGCTATTTGATAAAAGAGTCATCTACGATGGTTATAGGAATACCTACATGTTCGAGAAGAATGATCGGAAGATCACACTGAATCTTATGCCACTAAGAGAGGTTCACAAGTTATAGATGAAACTTGCTTGTGGATCGAAGAAGGCTTTGGTGATGAGTAAATCCAAGCTGTGAGAGGCCATTAATGCCAACGAGCCAACCCTCCTATTGGTCAGGCAACTACTGGAAATGAAGGAGAGAAATGATTTACCCCTAAGATGTGAAGGAACTGTTGGATGAATATGTTAACCTGTTCCTAGAACAGTTGCTAATAAGATTACCCCCGACCCAAGATATAGAGTACTGCATTGACTTAATACTAAGCACTGTATTGCCGAATAAGCTAGCTTATCGTATGAATCCTAAGCAGACTTTTGAGCTTCAACGTTAAGTTAATGAGTTGCTGCAAAGAGGATACGTGAGAGAGAGTCTCAGCCCTTATGTTGTGCTTGTACTTCTAGTGTTAAAGAAGGATAGAACCTGATGGATGTGTATTGACAGCCGAGCCGTGAACAAAATCACAATTAAATACAGGCATCCAATCCTGAGACTAGAAGACATGCTAGATAAATTGAGTGGAGCCAAAATTTTCAGTAAGATTGATCTAAAGTTTGGCTACCATCAAATTCGCATGAAGCTAGGAGACAAGTGGAAGACTGTATTCAAAACTCAACATAGGCTTTACAAGTGGATGGTCATGCCCTTCGGCTTGTCGAATGCACTGAGCATCTTCATGAGGCTTATGAACCATGTACTAAGATATCTCATCGGGAAGTGTGTCGTAGTGTACTTCGATGACATCTTAATCTACAGTGCCGACATGTCAAGTCACTGTGAACATATCAAAGCTGTCATAGATATTCTTCGTACTAAGAGATTATTTGGCAACCTAAAGAAATGTTGTTTTTACTAGCATGAAGTGGTATTCTTGGGCTATGTAGTCAGTAGAGAAGGCTTGCGAGTCGATGATGAGAAGATCCGAGCAATTATTGAATGGTCGACCCCTACTACTTATGCCAACGTGAGAAGTTTCCATAGACTAGTTTCGTTTTACCGAAGGTTCATCAGGAACTTTAGTACCCTCGCTACACACTTATTAAATGACAAGGAAAAACATCGACTTCCAATGGGAAGAAAGGGAGGAGAAGAGTTTTGTCGAAGTAAAGGAGAAGTTGACCTCCACCCCCGTGTTAGTACTCTCCAACTTTGAGAAAATTTTTGAGCTAGAATGCAACGCGTCAGGCATTGGAATAGGTACTATCCTGATGTAGGAAGGACAACCAATCGCCTTTTATAGTGAAAAGCTCTAAGGACCCTAGTTAAATTACTCCGTATATGATAAAGAACTCTTGGCACTAATTCGAGTACTGCAAGTGCAGCAACACTATCTACTGTCGAGAGAATTTGTCATATATATTGATCACGAGTCACTGTGGTACCTCCGAAGTCAGACCAAATTGTCTAAGCAGCAGGTAAGATAGGTTGAATTCCTTGAAGGATTCAATTTTGTGATCAAGTACAAGCAAGGAAAGAGCAATGTAGTTGCAAATGCTCTATTAAGGAGATATGCACTCTTATTAGAACTGCAGACCAGACTAGTTTTGCAAGTATCAAAGAACAGTACTCTGAGGATCCCCACTTTAGACCAATAATTTCGCAATGCATGGATTTGAGAACAGTAGACAAGTATTATGTGGAGGATGGCTACCTGTTATGAGAAGGAAAACTATGGTGTCAACTTATTCCCTACGGGAATTATTAATTAAGAAAGCCCATGGCGGAGGACTCTTCGGACATTTTGGAGAGAGAAGGACTTGTGAACTAGTGAATGGCCGATTCTTTTGGCCTAGAATGTAAAGAGATATGCACCGAGTGGTCGAAAGCTATGCTATATGTAAAAAGGCCAAGTGCCGAGCTGAATAAGGGAAGGCGATACCCTTACTTATTCCAATGGGGCCGTAGATTGAACTAAGCATGGATTTTGTTCTCGAACTACCGAAAACTACCCAAGGAAAAGATTCTGTGATGGTCATTGTAGATTGATTTAGTATGATGGCACACTTCGTACCCTGCACCAAAACTAATGAAGCTTCGGCTATTACTTATCTTTTCTTATAGGAAATTATGTGGATACACTACATGCCAAGGAGTATAGTCTTCAACAGAGACCTGAAGTTTTTAAGTCATTTCTGGAGAATCCTGTAGCGTCGGTTGGGAACCAAATTACTCTTCAGTATCTCCTGTCACCCTTAAACTGATAGCCAAATAGAAGTGGTCAATCATTATTTGGGTTCACTGCTCCAAGTTACAGTAGGTAAGAACTTGGTCGATTGGGACATCTGCCTACCAATGGTCAAGTTTCCTTACAACCAAATCGTATATGACACCACTAAGCAAACCCCTTTCAAATTGGTCTATGGATTCAATCTCGAGTTACCCTTCAACCATGCCCCTGTACCCATACCTGTGCAAGAATCCCTTCAGTACATCTATCGACCAAGCTGCCAGAAGAATGCATGAAAAGACTAAGGGTTAGTTGGCAAAACAATTTCAACCAGGAGACTTGGTATGGCTATACCTTAGCAAAGAACGGTTCTCGAACAAAAGGAGAAACAAATTATCTACAAGGGTAGAAGGACCTTTCAGAATCCTCTAGAAAATTAGCGACAACTCCTATAGGTTAGAACTGCCTAAGGACTATAGGGTTTCCAATACCTTCAACATCGCCGACTTTAGTCCATATCACCCTGAAGGAGAATTGAGCGAACACCATCCAGATTTGATCCCAAATCTAAAACAACCCGGAGAGAATGATGGGAATCAAGCTATAGGGCCCTTGACTCGTAGCTGGGCTCGAGGACTAGAAGGGCTAGTACGATGAATCCTTATGTTCCAACCAACCTCTACTGAGGTCGAGTACCTTTTTGTTAAGTCACCTCTAATGCCATGCCGTATGACCGCCCATTGTTGTGTGGTATATCAAGTTAACGATTACTCTTTATTGCCGAATCAACCAATTACTCGGCTCTTCCTTATCGAGAAGCTAAGAGAGAAAGCCGGACTGACTAGGCCATCCCTGTTTGGACAAACTCATACATCTATACTTTTTGTCTACATCTCCTAAAGACCTCACCAATGCTGTATCGCCACGTGTACAATATCACATATAGAATTCGTAGTACTAATGATTATTTTCCTTATATATTTATTTTTTCCCCTTTATAACATATACATTACCCTCCTTAGGAAATGTCCTTTTTGTCTTTTTCTTTTTGGGCAAGTTACCTTAGTTTGTAGGTATAAATATCCTTGTACTTGTAGTTGTAAGACATTAGATAATCTTCAATACACTTTTGAGTACCTTCTTCCCTGCGTAAATACTGTTGTTTACTCGCAGCATCACTCTTATCCATTCCCGTTAGCAAGGTTAGGTGATAAGTAACCTCATTGGAGCTATTCGTGGGTTTTGCTTACTATTTTCATCCTTTGCTTTCACCCTTTTGTACCTTTCCCCATTGACTCTTTTCAAGCTTTCTACGAGCTTAGACCTATTCAGCGACCGACTTTGCTTGTTCTTAGCTACAGCTTACATCAGTCTGTCTATAGGTGGCAAGAAGTACTGAACATAAGCTTAGTGTCAAGCTTCTTTGATAGAGTTCTTTAGAGGAAACTCATGAACTTCAAATCATGGTTAGATATAATACTCCTAGGTACTCCATGTAGTTGCATGATCTCCTATAAGAAGAGATTAGCAACAAATAAAGTATCATTGGTTTTATGGCAGGGGATGAAGTAGCTTATCTTGCTAAACCGATCGACTACCACCATAATAGAATCATGTCTCTATAGTATTCAGGGTAAGCTAAGTTGAAATCAATGCTCAAATCAGTCTATGGTCATTCAAGTATAGGCAGAGGTATGTACTCTCCATATGTCTCCTTCCTTCCCTTGGCTAGTTTGCATACCTTGCTGTGCTCAAGTACTTTATGGACGTCCTTCATCATCCTTAGCCAATAAAAATGTTCCTGTAGCAACTCAACCATTCTCTTCTCACCAATGTGGTTAGTTAAGCCTCTAGCGTAAGCTTCTTAGACAAGTAATTCCTTACTAGACCACTTGGCACACTAATTTGCTTACCCTCTATCAAGAACCATTGGTACAAATAGAGCCCATCCACCACTCCTCTTATGTTACATTTGGCCACTAAGGGTCCAAAATATAGATCATGCTCATACTAATTAAGCAAGGTGCCAAATCTAAGTATCCTAGCTTACAATGTTATAATGAGAACATGATGATGAGAAAGTGCATCAACGATGGTATTAGTACTCCCCTTCTTTCATCTAATGACATAGTAGAAAGTTTTTAAGTAATTAACCCACATGGCATGGTGTCAAGAAAGTTTTTGTTATCTTTTGAGCTGTTTGAGATATTCATAGTCCGTGTAGGTGATGAACTCTCTTGGCAATAAGTGGTGTTGCCAATATAAAAGTGCTTAGACAATGACATAGAACTCTTAGTCATATGCCAAGTAATTCAGTGTGGCACCTTTGAGTTTCTTGCTAAAGTATGTAACTAGTTGGCATTCCTACATAAGAACAACTCTAATGCTGACCCTAGATGCACCACATTCTAGTTGAAAAACTTTTTTGAAGTCAAGTAAGACAAGTAATAGGGCTAAGGTCAATCTGGACTTAATCTCATCAAAGCTTCTCTGAGTCAATGGAGCAGTGATGGAACTAAAGTTCCGAATGAATCTTCGATAGAACGAAGCTAGACCAAGGAAACTCCTCACTTTTGTAGCACTAGTCAGTGTTGGCCATTCAAGAGTAGCTCAAACCTTCTCGTCATCAACCTTAATACCTCCTACAGAAACAACATAATCAAGGAACTACCTCACTCTAACAAAATGCACATTTCTTAAAATTGCTGAATGACGTCTCTGTACAGAGGATATAAAACATAGATCTCAAGTGCGCAACATAGGAAATGAGGTCAGAACTATATACCAAAATATCATTCAAGTGTACAACAATGCATTTGCCATTCAATGATCTTAAGATATAATTCATAAGTCGCATAAAAGTGCTTGATGTGTTTGTAAGACCAAACGACATTACCATCCATTTGAGCAAACCATCCTTTGTTTTGAAAGTAGTTTTTCATTAATCTCCAGGTCTCATGTGCATTTTGTGGTGGCTACTCTTCAGATCAATTTAAGAAGAGACTCGGGCACCATGCAACTCATCAAACATATCATCCAATTGTCGGATTGGATATTGGTACGTAATAATGATTTTGTTGATTCCTTAACTATTAATGCACATTTTCTATGAGTTATCGTTCTTTAGCACTACAATAGCCAACATGGTATAGGACTTCATGCTCTCTTGGACATATCTACAATCAATCAACTCATCAACTTGTTTCTTCAACTTGGTAGCTTGCTCAGGGTTGAGGCTATAGGCAAGTTGATTAGGTAGAGCAGCTTTAGGCTGAAGGTCAATACAATACTCTATACCTCTAATAGGTGGTAATCTTCTTGGCATTTCAGTAGGAAACAGGTTGGTATAGTCTTGTAGTAAAGTTTGCACCTTAGTAGGTAAAGTTCTGGCCTCTCTCAACTCTAGAAGTTTCTTAACTAACAAGAGCACACATTCTTCCATCTTGGCGTCTCTAGAAAGTTGGGCTCGGGAAATCACTAGAGACTTCCATTATAGTGATCTGGTAATCTTCTCTTGTGACTCTTATGCTTCCTTGGGGCTTAGTATAACCTTCTTCTTATCCTTCTAAAACACATAGGTGCTCCTATATCCATCATACAATACTCTCAAATCAAACAACCAAGCTCAGCCAAGTAAGATGTGTTAAGCACACATGGGTAGGACATTACATAGCACCTCATCATTGTATTTGTCACCAACAATAGTCAACACTTTAACTTGCTTGGAAACATGTAGACCTCCCTTCTGATTTAGCCAATGAATCTGATACTGCTAAGGGTAGGGGTAAGTCTACAATTTCAAGGCCTTTACAACTCCTTGAGCTATTAAGTTGGAACAACTTCCTCCATCAATGATCAATGCAAACAATTTCCCATTCACTCGACAATTTATATAGAAGAGGTTCTCCCTCTGCCCATTCTCATTAGATGTAAAGGTATTAAGAGATCTTCATATGACCATATAATATTCGACTCCCATTTCACATGGGGTCATTGCATTAAAATCTTCTTGAAATTCTTCTAGCAGTTGATAAACTCCTACTTCATCTTCTCCTTTACTAGCACTCTCCACTTTGAATTGGGGCTTATCTCCCTTAATGGTCATGATGCATCTATTTGGGCACTAACTAACCATGTATACAAAACCAAGACATTAGAAACACTTAATTTCTCGGGTCTTTCTTCCTGAGTTGTGACCATGATCCTTCTTGACCTTAGGCTCCCCAGCCTTGCTCTTGCCTTCACCATCATTATGTTTGCTTGGCATCTAACCTTGGTAGTCCACCTCAAAACTTTAGTTAGCTCAGTCATAACCTAGTCTGCTCAACATACTAGTCCTACTCGGTAAACTAGGTCAGCTGCTAGGCTCGGTTGAGTTGACTTCTCCTTTGTCGTTCTACTCTTTAGGCTACTTGAATGGTTTAATCTAAACTTCCTAACCTCTATACCTCTACCACATTACCAATCTAAGTCCTCAGCCTAGAAATGACCTTGCTATTGTTCATGCTTTAGGCTTGTCAACATCACATCGAATCATTAGCAACTAGAACTCTTGGACATACTCATCAACTGATTAGCTACTAAGAGTGAGTATGATTTGCTTCGATACGATTTAACCCATCTAACCAAAGAGAACATAATATAACGGTTGGATTTTTTTTTTAAATTGAACCTAACCATACGGTTCAGTTCATAAATTTTTCAAACCTAATTAAAACTAATTCGGTTCGGTTCAATTCTTGATTCGAACCATTTGTATCAAATTTTCATTAAACATTTTTATTTTCAATAAATATAAAATTTCAAATGAAATTTACTCAACTTAATTGTAATAATTGACACAAAATTATGATTAAGAATAACAAAATATGCAAAATTTGATGAAATTTATGAAGATTGATGGGAAAAAAATATAAAAAAGTACAAAATAATTGCATATTTTTTTTATTTAACTAAACAATTCGATTCGATTCAAGATAGTACGATTCGATTCACTTTCCTAAACCGAACAACAAACTATTTATACACAACTAAACCAAACCGTATACCAAACGGTTCACAAAAAAACCAATTTTTCAATTCAATTCACTGTTTAATATGCGGCTCACTTTTTTTTGCCCAGCCCTAGCAGCTACCTTGCCTAAGTTCTTAGAGGCATCGAAAAGTGTTTTGCTCATAGTGTTTTAGGACAAATCTACTACTTAGAACTCTCTTCATCTTGTTATGAGTTTGAATCTTATGTCAAGCTCACTGATGTACTTTATATAACTTCTTTCACCGCATTGCTACTTACCTAGTAAATTCTAATGCAACTATTCGAATATGAATAGCCTCTTTGTAATCATAAAAGTTGAATATCTTTTTAATCTTCTCCTCCTAATCTAAGTAGTCATCAGTATTATAAGACCCATTAAAGCTCGAAATCTACACTTCAAGATGCTTAACTCCTCTAGGAGCTCTAAGCTTATGTTCTTCAAATCCTTCATACTACTCTTCCTCCCCATACTCTTTAATCTCATCAAACTTAAGTCTCCTTCCCATAACTCTGCTGGCATGTTGAGGTGGAGCTAAGTTTATGTTCAAAACTTCGTGATAAGAATCAACCCTCTAGACCGATCATATATAGCTGAACAAGAGGTCTCTAAAGACTCATGCAAAGAATATTAGCTTAAAGCTATATCTGAGATAGGGATTCTTATTCTGAACCGATCACTTGCTAACCTAACTGTTAGATCCTTATATGTACCAGGCCTGCTCCTTCC
Source organism: Lumnitzera racemosa (assembly GCA_024138005.1). Classification (NCBI taxonomy): domain Eukaryota; kingdom Viridiplantae; phylum Streptophyta; class Magnoliopsida; order Myrtales; family Combretaceae; genus Lumnitzera; species Lumnitzera racemosa. The sequence continues at coordinate 36,355,380 of JAMXBC010000012.1, read as the reverse complement.
CGATAGCTATTCTATGATAGGACATTTGAGAAGATAGCTCTAAGACTATCCAAACCGATATCATGAGTTGACCACAAGCATCCAACCACAACTCGAGCTAACTCCTTTTTAGAAGGACTAGTTGACCCCCAATCTTACCTAGATCAAGTTGGTCCTTAACTATAAGCTTTTCTCTCATTTTCGTCCACTTGTACAATATTTCTAACATCTAGCTACTTCATGACATGTGTCTTTTGGCATGATATTCTAAAAGGATTTTTTCCTTATCTGTACTGAATATTCTTTATCTCTTTTACCCCTTGTAGTATATTTTATGTAACCTAATTGTAAGAATATCCTTTTTATCTTTTCATACATGTAAAGTAACCTTAGTAGATGAGTATATAAACCCCCACTTACTTGTATGCAGACAATCAATTATCAATAGAAAGCAATTCGTGTTTCCTTTGAGTAACCTTAGTGTTCTCATTATCCTTCAACTCTTATCTATTCCTTTTATCAAGGAATAGTGGTGAGTAATCCTTCAATTTAGACCAATGAGTCACATCTAGAGGATTATAGGTTGATTAAGATGGAGTGGTTTATCATATCAACTCAGTAGCTGTCCAAACTTTGCTAGCTTTTCTTCTTCAGTTCACTTCGTTATGGTGCTTCTTCGTGTATCTGACCTATGAGACACATAAGTTTTACTAGTATTAGAGCATAGTTCTACGAGGGAGTATGTGAAGTTGTGGTGAAGTTTTTGGATCACTTTGCAGTTAATGGCTTCTATGTTCCCTTCGTTTTTGCTATAGCATGTTCATATGGATTAAGTTTGGTATGTTAGTTATATAGTGAAGATTTGTGTGCAATAAGCGTGGTCCTATTGTTACACTGTTCTTACTTTATTTTTCACCCTAAAAACAAAGCAAGTCATTTTTCTATTTTATTTAAGTGATTACTGGAGAGCAAAGTTGTTATTGTGATATTTGAAGTTTTGGGGTAATAAGGAAGCATTATTTTTTAGTTTAATCTGTTAATCTATTCAAGAAGTACTATACCAAGTCAGATTCTAGTGTTCAAGGTGTTATTAGGGACTAGAGTAATGGTGCTTAACCAGGTCATAGTCATAATGATAGTAATACCATAAGGTCGGTTGATAATAAACTTGACAAACTCACCAACCTTGTTGAGTGTTGAGTCACAGTAATGCAACCTAATAGGTAGCAACCTCAAGGCATGCCGTTACATAACCTACCTGAAAATATTCAAGAGTAAGGTAGCTGAATCAGTCACCCATATCGATAACAGTGAGCTAGAAGAGTTGCAGACTGAGCTGCTGGATGAAGATTGGTGTTATAGGAAGTCGAGGAAGATGATGAAGAGATTGATGCAGTAGAGTATGGAGAGAAAGAAAAAGAAGCTGGTTATTATCAAGCATAGGAGCGAGTACCTCGAACTTTCTAAAGGCTAGACAATATCAAGGTCCAAATCTCACCCTTTAGCAAAAGTGGAGATGCCGATGAGTATTTAGAGTGGGAAGAGAAGGTAGAGAAAGTGTTTGACTATTATGGATATGCAGAAGCTATGAAGGTGCGACTTATTGCACTTAAGTTCTCTAGTTATGCCAATATGTGGTGGAAAAATTTGAATGCTACCAAAGCAAGGGACGGAAGACGAGGAGTGAGGACTTAGGATGAGATGAAAAGATTGTTAAAGGGTAGATTTATGCTTGAAACTTATCTACAAGATACATTTGCAAGGTTGTAAGAAACTAAGCTAAGGAGGCCGATCTGTTGATAACTATGTAAAAGAGTTCCAAATGCTTATGATTCTAGCCAACGTGAAAGAACCAAAGGCTCATACAATATTGAGGTTCATTTTTAGACTCATATACGATATTCGCAACATTATGGAGCTGCAGAGGTTATATACCTTGAAAGATGCTTTTAAGATAATGCAGAGAATTAAAAGGCAGAAGAGAAATGCTCTAAGTTAACCTGGCCAACATTCTCCCAAACCCTTATTCCGTGCCGACCTATTCAAGCTAAACCAAAGAGACCATGCCTAAACAAGGAAAGGAATAACTGACCTAACAATAGTCAAGCAGATCAATAGTGTCAAGCAGGATAACCGAGTTAAACCGAGGCTAAGCTAACCTTGAGGACATGTAAGAGAGGACAAACCTCCGAACAGAAGACTGGTAAAGTGAAATGCTTTAAATGCTTTGGCTTCGAACATATGGTTGCTAAGTGTCTAAATTGACGTATTACGGTACTTTAAGGAGCTGGAGTGGACATCACTAATGAGAGTGAGCTTGAAGAGGCAAAGGATGTTGGAAAAGTTAAAGCCGAAGAGGAAGAGGAAACTTGTATCTATGCTAACCAGGGAAAAGTGATGACCTTGGTCTTAAGATGAATAATGAGTTCCTTATCAAACTTTTAGGAAGACCAAAGGGATAATTTATTCCATGCCGAGTATACCTTCAAAGGCTAATTATGCACAATCATTATGGATAGGGGAAGTTATTCTAATGTCATTATACAGTCCTTTGTGTAGAGGTTGGGACTACTAACCTCCAAACATTCTTAACCTTACAAACTGCATTGGCTTCATGATAAAGGTGCTTTGCACATGATAGAACAAGTGACTGTATCATTCAATGTTAGGATCAAGTACGAGGACGAAGTAGTTTGTCATGTCATCCCTATGGGAGCTCCATAGCTGTTACTTAGATGACCTTGGTTATTTGATTGACACGTTACACATGATGGATACAAGAGCACCTATGCCTTTGTTAAGGATGGAAAGAAGATTGCATTACAACCCATGACCCCTTCCCAAGTAAATGAGACTCATAATCAACTCACCCAAGCTAATAAGAAGAAGGTCTTAGTCATGAACCGAAGAGAGCTCCAAGATAAGAAGAAGGCTAAAGAGCCTATGTTCCTACTAGTCAGAAGATTAATGGAGATGAGAGATTTAGAGGATATTCCTAATAAAATTTGAAGCCTACTAAATGAGTTTTTCGATCTGTTCCCTAAAGAACTGCCTAAAGGACTGCTTCCAGTTCAAGGCATTGAGCACTGTATTGATCTACAGCTAAGCGTCGCCCTACCAAACTGAATTACATACAAAATAAACCCTGAGTAGGCTATCGAGTTGAAGGATAAACTCATAGAGGGAAGATACATAAGGGAGAGCATAACCCCTTGTGTTGTATTAGTTTGCTTGTCCTAAGAAGGATGAAACATAGCGCATATGCATCGATAACTAAGTAATCAAACGAATTACTATTAAGTATAGATATTCGACACCAAAGCTCGATAACATGTTATATGAGCTTCATGGTGCTAAGATATTTTTAAGATTAATCTATGAAGTGGCTTCTACCAAATTCGCATGAGACTAAGTGATGAGTAGAAAACTACCTTCAAGACTAGGCATGGTCTCTACAAATAGTTGGTTATGTCATTTGAACTTAGTAAAGCACCAAACACATTCATGAGGTTAATGAACCATGTAATGTGCTCCTTGTTCGGAAGATGTATGGTTGTGTACTTTGTTGACATACTAGTATACAGTATTGACCTGAACAGCTATGTTCAACATCTCTTAATAGTATTTGACATTCTATAAACTGAGAAGTTATATGGGAATTTAAAGAAGTATATATTCTACTAGGAAGAAGTGGTTTTTTTAGGGTTTATGGTGTTAGGAGAAGGAATCCAAGTAGACGATGAGAAGATCTGAGCTATTTTAGAATGGCCAATACCAAAGAATGTCACTAAAGTCCGAAGTTTTCATAACTTAGCTTCATTCTATAGGTGATTTATCAAGAACTTTAATACCATAGCCACCCCTCTAACTGAGCTAACAAAAAGGAGTAAAGGGTTCAAATGGAATGATCGAGCTGAATAGAGCTTTAAAGAAATCAAAGAGAAGCTCACCTCGGCACTTCTCATATCACTATCATGTTTTGACAAGCCCTTCGAGTTGGCATGTGATGCATCGAGAGTTGGAATTGGTGCTGTCCTGATGCAAGAATGAAAACCTGTTGCCTACCACAGTAAGAAGCTTATGATGTTGTCCTAAACTATTCTATATATGAGAAAGAGTTATACTCTCTTTACCAAGCCCTTACTATTTGGCAACACTATTTGCTACCAGAAGAGTTTGTCGTATGTACAGACTATGAGTCTCTAAAGCATCTTAGGAGTTAGAACAAACTCTCGAAGAGGCAAGCCAAGTAGTTGGAGTTCATGAAAAGATTTTCGTATGTAATCCGACATAAGAAAGAAAGTGCAAATTTGGTCTCTAATACTCTGTCACATCGGCAAACCTTATTGACCACCTTATAGACAAAATTATTGGGATTCTCACTCATTATTGAGCAGTATGTTCATGATCCTCATTTCAACCCTATCATAGAGTAGTAGGGATGGAGTTGCTATTAAGGGATATTATTTTATGAAAACTGTTCCATGCGTAAGCTATTGATTAGGGAAGCTCATAGCGATGGATTATCAAGTCACTTTGGGGGAAACCAAGACATCTAATTTGTTGAAGGAGAATTTTTATTGGCCAAGGATGTTCATAGAGTAGTTAATAGTTGTGAAGTATACAAGCGAGTTAAGGGAAAGAGAGAACCCTATAGAGAATACATGGCTTTGCCAATGCTAACCTTACCTTGGGCTGACCTTAGTATGGACTTTGTCTTAGGGTTATCATGGACATCCAGAGGAAAAGATTCGATACTATAGTGGATCACTTCAGCAAAATGGTACACTTCATCCCATGCCATCGAACTAACGCTGCTATATATATTGCTGATCTATTTCTATAGGAAGTTGTCCGACTATATGGAGTTCCAAAGACCATTGTCTCAAATCAAGACACCAAATTGTTGAGCTATTTCTAGAAGACTCTATGGAGAAGACTTGGAACCAAACTTATGTTTAGCTCTAGTAGCCACCCTCAGAATGATGGCCAAACTGAAGTAATAATAGGATGCTAAGCAATCTACTCAAAGCTGTCATGGGAAAGAACTTAAGGGATTAGAATCTATGCCTACCAATTGTAGAGTTTGCATACAACTAGACTATCCATAGTACCATTAGGAAAACTACATTCAAGGTCGTCTATGGCCTTAACCCTACTATTCCCTTAGATATGATCAACACCACAACAGTTGTTGAAGAGAGTTAATCCAGAGTTAACTAAGCTTAAGAATTGCATGAGCTATACCAATCCATAACTAGGAAGATCTCCAAGTTCAATGAATGATAGCAAGAAATTAGTAGCCGAGATTACTGACCTATTTCTTTTCAACTAGGAGATTTAGTATGGATCTAATTCAGCTAAGAATGATTCCTATATTTGAGACAGAACAAGTTATCTCCTTAAGCTAATAGTCCATTCAATGTCCTGAAGAAAGTCAACTATAACGCCTACCAGATTAAGTTACTTGATGGATATGGTGTCTCCCCCACTTTCAATGTGTCCAATTTGATTCCTCACTGACTAATAGAAGAAGACCCTATAAGTGCCCTAAAGGAAGGAGTAGAGGTCACTCTAGATTTGACTACAAATCTTTTCAACTCCCAAGCAGATGATAAGAATCAACCGCTTAGACTGATCATATGTAGCTAAGCTAGAAGTCTCTAAGAATTCGTGTAGAGAATATTACCTCAAAGCCATATCTAAGATGGGGATTCTTATTCCAAACTGATCTCCTACTGACCTGACTATCAAATCCTTACATGTGCCAAGCCTGCTCTTGCTCAATAGCTATTCTATGGCAAGACATCTAAGAAGACAGCTCTAAGACTATCTGAACTAATAGCTGAAGACGACTACAAGCATCCAATTGCCATTCAAGCTAACTCCACTTCAAAAGGATTGGTTAACCCATAATCCCTGATCTTACCCAGATCAGGTCAGCCCCTGACTGCAAACTTTTCTCTCACTCTCGCCCACTTTTACCATATTTCTGACATCCAAATACTGCATGACACGTGTCTTTTAGCATGACATTCTAGAAAGATTCTTTCCTCCTCTAGACTAAATATTCTTTGTCTCTTTTACCCCTTTTAGTATGTTTTATGTAACCTAATTGTATGAATACCCATTTTGTCTTTTCATACATATAAAGTAACCCTAGTAGATGAGTAAATAAACCTCTACTTACTTATATACAAATAATCAATTATCAATAGAGAGCTTATTTAGGTTTCCTTTTAGTAACCTTAGAGCTCTCATTATCCTTTAACTCTTATCTATTCTCTTTAATAAGGAGTAATAATGAATGACCCTTTTAGTTCGAACTGGTGAGTCAGATCTAGTAGATTGTAGGCTAAGTAGGATCGATTGATGTATCATATCAACTCGATAGCTACTTGAACTTTGCTAGCTTTTCTTCTATTTCTTTTTAATTTGCTTTGTTAAGGTGCTTCTCCATGTGTCTGACCCTAAAGACACATCACTTCGGGTGTTTGAATTTCACCCACTGGTCTTCTTAGCCTATCTTTCACTTATCTACCTTGTTCAACAAAACTCTCTCTAGTGATCTAGCCTCTATGGCCCTTTGTATAGTAGCAACCAGTCTTCCATAGTTTATGGGGTCTGTTGAGTGACATGATCATAACCATAAGCATCACTCTTGGCATCATTAACCTCTCATTGAACATTAGGACTCGATATTCTCAATACAAAACTTTAGGAAATTCACTACTTACACAAAAAATTCTAATGACCCTTGTAAATACTAACTTACACAATAACTTAAGGACTTGCCCTATTTTTCCATATAGAAACAGAGTACAACAGGACACTCACACATTAGAACAAGAACAACTACTCTAACGCTAAGTTTCCAATCATAACTTGAAACTTTGATACTAGGATTATATGATGTACCTAGGAGCTCAATAATCATTAGGGCCTACCATAGGAAATAGTAACCAAGTAGGTCCTTCAAGATATCAAAGGAAAGGAAATGGATGAACTATCAAACACAGTGGCTTCTATGAAGTTGCTTAGATTGTGCAACACATCAATAAATATGATACAACTTAACACTTCGCTTAATATGACTCACATAGCTAATGCTAAGGTTTACTCACCACTAATCCCGAGCTACTTAGCAAGATTAGATATGACTATAAAAGATGATGCACTTGGAAAGGGATATCTCTTAAGAACAAGAATATTCATTAAGTGTAAGGTATATGATGATTTTGGCTAGAAAGAAAAGGGATTATTTGTAGTAAGTTCCTAGGGCAACAAGGAAACTTAAGCAATTGCAATAAAAGTTAATACAAAAATACTATCATAGTATATTACCGAAAGGGTAAAAGGGACAAATAAGGTACAGGAATATAAGAAAATGTTAGAAAAAGGAATGATAGGTAGCATGCTTCAATTGGGTGCACGTTTTAGAGTCTTGGGACATTGTGGTTAAGTTGGATTGATGTTAGAGATGCTGCTAACAAATGTTATTTGGAGTCGCTAAGAGGTATAAAGGATGCTACTATTTGATAGGTCAAGTAAGTAAAGTTCAACATATAGGGGACTCGGCCTGGACACTTGGCATGACTATGGACAACAAGAGTAAGGTTCAACACATGTTTACCTCGGCTTTGATATTCAATCAATCGACCTCGATAGTCAGTAAGTTGTTGACTAATAAGGGTCAAGGCAAAGCAAGGTGCATATGAGTTAAGACTTCAGAGAGTTCACCTACCGTTCTTTTGCATATTGGTACTCATCCTCAGTAAACTGACAAGAGATAATCCTTCTGGCAAGAGACTGTAGGCTTCTGAGATAAGCGTGAGTGAAGGGTCTAAAAGTCGACAATCTATCGCTATTATATATACATTTGGAAGATTTCATAAATTTCTAATCTTGTTACTTGTCCCGTAGTTATGGGGGCATCAATCATAGCAACATGACTTCACAACTAGTCTTAGGCATAGTACCGTCCAAACCGAGGACCTATACTAAAATTGACCCAATGGGCTTAAAAATGGAATCAAACCTACCATGACAAGTTGTGGTCATATGTAAGTAGGTGCATATTCTCATTAACTACATCTTAGAATGGCTTAAAGGTTATATAGCTCTTAAGCTCAATTTTTTAAGTTGAAAATTTTTTTTTAAGTTGAAAAATTTAATTTAGTTTTACAAAAAATAAGGTGTTGTGGTTCACAGGTCCAAGAACCAGACTTGCAAATTGTCATGAACCAACCATCCAAGGCCTATCTGGATTCCTTCTTTTCTAACCCAAAAGCCAACGATTTAAGGTCGATTCTAAGTTAGTTTGGACAAGTGTTGAGGTCTACTCACAACTTTTAACACCTTTACCATTTTTCTAGAATTATTGTCATACGGTTGTTGGAGTAACAGAAGTTGTAAGAAAAAATTAACCTATCAAATTCATTACATGAATAATCATACTATTGTTGTTGGAGTAGTGGAAGATGTAAAAAAATATTAGCACATCAAAATTCATTATGTAAATAATCATAATAATATCGATCCATTGGGTGTAAGACTTCAAAAGGTGTCTTGTTAAAGAGTTAATCCTCTATTACGAATCAATCCTTCATTTTATTCTTGTAATGATTTTTTTTTTTCTTGGGTGGTGGAAGGGAAGGGGATATGAGGTAAGGGGAACAAAGAGAGAAAGCGAGAGAGAGAATTAAATTGGGTAAGGGGAGCACAAGAGAGAGTGAAAGAGAGAATTAAATGTCATTAAGTAGAGTTTATCTAAACTATGTATGTCCGTGGAATTGTTATTTTTTCGAAGAAAATTACCAAAATCATATAAAGACTATTTCATTAAGAACAAGGAAAATCTATCTCACTAGGAAACTTTTACTATAAATCTTTTTAATGTAAGATCAACCATAAATAACAAAATGATGGTATAAGTTTATTAAACTACTAGATAGGTAAGCTTGCTACATTTTTTTTTTCTTTTCTCTTTTTCCTTGTGAATAAAGCATTAATATTTATCAATTAACATAAAGTTATACATAAGAAGCATCTCTAATCTTTGCTTGTTAAGCTAATTACATTTATCGACAAAATTATAAAAGCAAATCTAAGTCTTACATAGAATGTTCAAAATGTGCTAAAGCATCAGCAACACAATTGCCTTATGATGACTTACTCGATCTCCTAGACCAACAGCCTGTATATGAATAACGCATATACTAAACTCATTTTCCTTTGAAAATGTTGTTATTAAGATTTCTACTACTTGTAGTGAGCTTACTTCAAGGGTAACTTTTTGTCTATTTTAATTATCTTTAGGTAAATTAACCTTGTTAGCACCAAAAATGTGTAGCCAAATTTTTTTCTTTTTCCTTTTAAACCTACAATTTATCCTTCATCTTTGATTTTTTTTTTCTACCATTTGTTGTTTCTTTTAAACCACTAGAGTTGAGTATTATCAAATCATTGACATGAAGACCAAAAGTTTTAATATGAGCATTGATTTCATAATGGAATGGACTAGGCTAATGGGATCAATTCCCCTCTTGTAGTCATAAGTTATAATTAGCAGAATAAATAAATAAACCATAGTAAAAAATGACTCCACACCCAAAAGTTATAATTCTTCCATCTCTAGAGTGAATGTCTAAGAGCACTTAATAGTTGAACAATGGTAATAATAATCACATTGCCTAATGGTGTGACATTTTCATGGCTATGGAGAAACATATTAATATGTTAAATTTTAATCAATAATGTTAACCAATAAATACTAAAATAATTATTTCTTCTTTAGATAGTGATATGTGAAAGGTAAGTACATCTATCAATTATATAGTATAATGTAATAAATATGGATGTCGTCCCTCGAAGACTCCAAATACTATTATTGACTTTTATCCTAATATTTAACCAATAATTTTTAATTGAAAGAACTAAATTAAGTCTCTAAACTATAGCAATAATGCTTTGTTAACGAGAAGAGTGCATATATTTAAGTATCTAGACATTACTTCTTTAAGAGTCCATCATCATCCAATTCCATCTTTAATTTCATTGACAAGGAGAATTCTCAAATAAAGTTAATAATTTTCTCAAGTCTATTAGCCATTTTAAAATAGCTATTGGAATCTCTTTTCACATAGCATATTTAGGGTTGAATTAAAGAACAATGAATTCTCGTAAAAGATTAATTAAATTATGGAAGAATTATGTTTCTTATCTATAAGATCACATACAATTCCCTTCAATTATGCTTAGATTTAATTACACTAGATTTCTTAACCATCATACATAATCGACACTCTAAAAATGTCAATCTAATCACATCAATGATAGCAATTGACTCAAGAAATTAAGACTTCATTGAATTTAAAAGAATGAAGATGAGTAACATGATAATCCTAGAATCCACAAGTTAGATCGTATAGAAATTGAGCTCTAATTAGGGTAGTCACAAAATCTCTTAACAATGTAAACACTAACATCATCAAATAAACCTCAAGTCCAAATTTTGATATGTCAATCTTGAAGTCGTAAAGGTTTCTCTTCTATGTCTTCCTAAACCTTGGAGTCTCAAAAATTCGCATATCAAAACTATGAGTCTAGATCCCTTCTTTCCTTTATATAATAGATAGCTAAATCCCTAATTTTAAGTTTAGAACGACCCTTAAGCGCAACCATACTCCAAGTCGTATCAACTATATCTTCTCAAATCTTTGAACCTTTATTGAAAACTTGGAGATTTGATGATAACATGACCTAGACATAGTCATGTCTGGCAACTCGTGTTGACCAACATGATCAAGTCAACATGGGTGTTTCTAAATTCCTCTTTCAGCTTGTGACTCCAGATCCCTTCTTTCCTTTATATAATAGATAGCTAAATCCCTAATTTTATGTCCAAAATGACCTCTCGCCACAACCATGCGTCGGGTTATGTCAACTATATCTTCTCAAATATTCAAATCCTATTTGAAAGTTTGGAGATTTGATGACAACATGACCTAGACATAGTCATGTCTAGTAACTCGTGTTTACTAACGTGATTAAGTTAACATGGGTGTTTCTAAATTTCTCTTTCAACTTCGATTGTTACATAACCTTTAGATATTATTTTTCTACACCTCATGGACCTTTGGCCATAAAGTCTTCAATTCTTCATATAAACTCAATCCTTAAAATGATTATATCTAGCAATTTTGTTTGTCTTCCAAAGCTCATAACTTCTCCAATTTAGCTCCAAATTGACTTAAACTTCATTCATTTTCTTCCTTTTTATCTCAAAAACTCTTCAAGTCCTTGAAAACAAAATATTACTCAATTAAGTATTAAATTTCCTAAAAATACACCAAAATCATAAGGAAATACCATAAAAACCTATAATATATAACTATATATCCAATTGAAGACCTATCAAATAGTTCTTCCCTTCAATGCTATGCATTTCAAATATTTCATAAATTTTCTAATCTTGGTATAACCTTTTAAATATAAGGTTCCCATATGCAGCCATTACTAATCATAGCAAGATTACCTCACAACTTTTAACACTTAAACTATTTTTATTTTTTTAATTATTATCATCTTCGACAAAAGGACTATAACATAAATGGTCCAATCCTCTATATGAAACTTATCATAGGTAAGAAGAAAGGTAGCTTGGGTAGTAAAAGATATTTTTGTGTGTGTGCTAATAAGAGGTAGAGTTCGAAAGTAGAACAAGATCTATATTAAGAGTAATTCTCGTAAAGGAATGGCTTAAGCAAGCATGTCTTCTGTTATTCAATTAACATGGCTGTTGTTGCGCCAAGTTAAATGGGATGACTCATATGAACCTATTCAACAAATGAGTTAAGTTTATACAAGCCAACCCGCTAATGGATTAAACAAGCCCACTAATTTGACTCGTTTAATATGCTTAAATATCAGTTGATTACTAACCATTAAGATTTTCAAAATCAAATCAAAATGTTCTTCCATCCTTCTATTATAAATTCTCATATGGGTTCTATACTTTGTAGATATATCACATATGGGAAACTCTTAATTCTATGAATTTCACTGCGAAACATCAAGACCCCCCTCTAAGTTAAAATTCATTTTAGCATTTTTCTCTTGATTGCTCATTAACTAAACAAAACATTTTATCGAAATCATTTGACCACTTTTATCCTTACTCAAATAGAGATTTGAATAAAATCAATAATTAAAAAAAAAAAAAGATCTTACATTTTCAACTTTCGATTACACTGCTTTATTTTCTTTGTTCTTTTCCTTCCCAAGCAAAATCCATTAAGTTTTGACACAGTAAAGAAAAATATGCATAAAGGGTAATGTTAGTTGGGGGAAGGGATGGGGGATGGGGGAGGGATGGAGTAGTCATCTACCCTTCAATGCATCAATACACCTTTATGTCCCTACTCTATTGTTTGCCAATGCCTTATTGTGGAATTTAGGATTTTTTAAAATAAAGATTTAGTTTAGTTAGTAGCTAGAAAGAGAAGAGGAGATAAAGTTACCATAATTACCTTCATTTTAGTACTTAATCTTCATATACATTCTTCTAGTATTTTGACTTTTTTGTACCATAATGATTTTGGTTTTCCTTTATGCATGCTTGTAATAGTAGTTATCTAATGCTATGAGGAAGCAAGACCACAGATGGTAGCATACGTGCACATCATACATAGGACAAAAAAAAAGCATCCAATAAACTAGATTATCTCATACAATACAGGAAACCTTGAGACCTACATTTACATTAATTCATCTAGTTATAGATGTTTAACATATATGCACACATATACACACCAAACTCGTAGCTTAATATTTCCAATCTTTCACAAATTTCATTAAAGAATTTGAGCAATGTTGAAAAAAAAAAATTTGCATAGAAAGATTTGTTTATAGCTTCTCTACATCTACCAACTCCATTAATTCATGGAAATTTACTTCATTCAGTCGTCCTTACACTACTCAACTACACAATAGAGGAAGCAAATAAAGCAAAGATATATTTACATGCTATAGTTGAGAAAGAGGTTGCTAACATTTAAATCCTAAAGGAATATGCAATCAAAGATGCTAGGGTTGTCCTTATAGTTGATGGATGATCCATTGTTGTTAGGGAAATTGACCCTCTTCATGATGTACCCCCAAAAGAACCACCTAGATATGTCAAGAATAGAGTTCATGGAATTGTGCTATTCCCATTTTATTGTGATTCTCTAGTGTGGATGAGTGTTATTGATTGAGTGTTTAATGTATAGGTAAAGATTAGGTTAATGGTGCAATGAAGTGTTTCAATATGTTTGTATTGTGAGCACATGGTGGATGAGAATAACCATTCAATGCCACTACAATTATATGAAGATCCATTGGATTTGTTAAGTTTGTCCAATCAAGCATACAATGAATGGAAAGCTGCCTAAAATTTTCCATGAATTCATGCTCATTCTCCTTAAAATTATGTGTTCAAACTTGTTCCTTGTAGGCTTATATTAAATTTAAGGCAATCGAAGTGTTTGACCAACAAGATTTTGTTAAAATCTTTTATGATCTCAAGGAGATTATGTGATGATGGGTCCCATACATCAACCTAAAAGTTGAGAAGTAACTCGAGTTTAGGATTTGATTAGTAGGGCTAACCAATGTTGCAAGAAGATGGGAGGAACGCTATGATAGATGGGCATTTTAATGGTGGAAAGATGCCATCTTTATGCCTAACTAAAGGAAAGCTACTCTCAAATATAATGTGATAAGAAGAGCACCATGTAAATGGTAGGCCAATGCTTTTTATGCCCAAAACACTTCTTATCACTATTTGGTTGCTCACACACATATTGTCTAGCAAGCACTAAGAAAACTCTCACCATTTAAATGCCAGATGAGTATCTATCCAAATGGCATGTATTTTCTAATGATTCCCTTAAGGCATATCTTACTTATCTTTGTGTTTTATTTACTAAAATGCCAATAAGGTATCTTAGGCTTATATTTAAGACACGTTATAGTTGCTTTTGATTAGCTTACAAGTTTTTAATGATGTAAACACTTTTGTCTTGATCTATCCTTTGAATTATTGAGTGTTATCCTCTTTCAATCCGTTTAGCTCTTAACAACACGCAAAAACCATGGTGGGTCAAGGTAAAAGATATTTCCTCTTTCCCTTAAACTTGTCTTATATTAAGCTTGATCCACCTAATATAAGCTACTTAATAAGAGGTCAAAGGAAATCGATATTTAGAAAAAATTATGAAAAAATCTAGCTTAAAGTCATCACTAATAGAGGTTGGAAAAAATGATAGGTTAAAATCAAATATTCAAAGGACTAGAACATTTTTTACCCAATAACTAGCCTAATTCGAAAAGCTAAAAAATTTAGGTTAAGGACTTACCTTTTAAAGGTTAATATTAAGTTACTAGAAATAATTCTAAAAAATAAAACGCATAATGTAGAATGCAAAATTATAACTATTTTTATTTTTAAAATAATTTTCTTTTTCTTGAAAAGCTTCATTATTTTTGTTTTAAGGTTATTATAAAAGGATGTACATAGACTTGCCATTGAGATCAAGCCCTTGTAGTTTGTTTTTCCATTTTGTAAAATTTTACTTTCTTGATTCATTTTAATTTAGCGAACTCATCGAGATTACATTTTTTATTCCTTTTAAACTTTTATAGAGAACTCTAAATTTAAAGAGATTATTTTTAAAGATACTTGAAGATCCTAAATTTAGATTCTAGGTGATGTGAAAAAGCCCCATATTTTCTTTTTTTATTTATTTATTTTTCCATTTTTTTCATTTGAAATAGAAGATTTCATTTTACTAAGAAGCTTTTATCTTTTCAATTTTTTTTTTTTTTTACTAAAACTTTCGTTTAATGAAAAAATTTTATCTTAAAAGAACTTTTGTTTTTTAAGATAATAGTTATTTATTATCTTATTCTTTAGTTTGTTTGTTTCTTTTTTTACTAACTACTATTATTTACAATGAAATAAAACAATAATAACAGCTTAACTTAGAAAGCAGTCGATCAGATGGGTCGAGCTAATAAATGTTTTATCAAATTAGGTCACCTTGTAGGATTAGAGTAGGTATAATAAGTTTTGAGGGTTGTTGAGTTGAATTAAGGTTAGCAATGAACTAGTCTAACTTGCTTAACTTCCTCAAGTTAATGGTGTTGTTGGTCTAATAGTAGTGTTAGACTACTCTAATTCACTTGGATCTACCTAATAATGGTGGTGCTTGGACATTAAGGTGGTGGAACGATGATTTAAGGTGAGCCATTGGGGTCAATCTAGAATTTTCAATCTGAGACATTTTTAAATGATTCAATAGGATTATATTTTTTTTTTTCAAAGCTTGTGATCCTATATTCTAATAGAAATAATTTAAAGCTTCAAGCTTCTCTATCTTTTGAGAAATCTTAGAACAAGAAGTGAAAAAGAGTTCATGGGTTATTTATAAGAGACAGAGTATATTTGAGCTTAATATTTCAAGATTGAGATGAAGTTATCTTCATGAAAATCAAAGGCAAGACCTGCTTATCATAAAGGAGCTCTAATTAGGCATTGAGGGAATGGAAAATCAAGAGTCCAAAGCATTGAGTTTGCACCATCTCTTGATTTTTTATTCCTGAGTATGTCATATCGATTCAACTCTAGAAGCAATTTTCTTGTAAAATTAGTATCTCAATACTCTAATTACTCAAATTCATTAAGAGTTAGAAAAAAAAATGAGCTTGAAACAATATAGAGTCAAACTCGTTTGCTCTCTAAAGCTCTTAGTGGCAACTAAAGGAGGAAGATGAAGCAAAGTGTCATAGTGCTTATCTTGCACCCCACACATTTTGTGCGTACATTGTATGTGTTGATTGAAATAAATAAAAGACTCTTTCTTAATGAGTTTTGAACTTTAGATCTATTGTAAAAACCATACTAAAAAGGTTAAAATTTTATTATTTAGATCAAGAGAAATATCTAAAAATGAGTGAAATAAACCCAAAAAACAAAAAATCGCTGGTCATGCTTTGATTATATTATCTACATAATTGTATTAATTTGTTAATTTAACTCTAGCTTTAGGATTATCAATTTTGATAAATCACGTCAAATCATATCATGTAGTTTTAAACTTAAAGAATTTACTTGACTTACATGAAATGTAAAAGATTTGATTCAATTTTGACATATAATAGACGACCAGTAACATAATTATTCATTTACACTACATAATGAATGTTCCAATTAAGATGCACAAACTTAAAAGAATCTTGATTATCAGGATGTCCAATCAGAATTTTCAAGATAAAATGCCTTCACATTTTATTGCATTTAATTGTGTAGAGGAATCATTGGATCTAGGGGAATCAAAGTTTAGGGCCAAAATGTAAGGGCTATGGTGTACTACAATTTTGGTACAACTCTTTTGTCCATGATGTTAACATGATTTATTGAGGAAAAATTAAAAAGCATAATTTTTTATTTGGAGTTTTATGTATAAGTGGACTATGCATTCTTTTTTAACAAACAAATTACCTCTATTTTATGATCATTTATGGCTTATATAATTACTTTATTATAATGATATTATTTAAATATAATATATCTATTCAAATATAACATAAAAATAATAAGAATAGCAAAAAATAAAATAAAATTAGGGAGTAAACTATTACTAGCTATCCTTAAAAGGGAGGAGGCAATTGGCTACCTACTAGTGGTTATTTAGCTCTCTAAAGTGGTCATTGACCACCACCTACTTGTTAGGGCGGTGACAACCAGATAATAGTACTATCTTTTACTCTTTGATTAACAAGATATGATTTTTTATCTCATGCTAAATATATATCCATATGTACTTTTTCGATCATGGATAAATCTAGCCTAATTAGTATTCATATACCTGATAAACTTCAAATCGATGTTTTTCACATAATAGATGCCATAAATTTCAATGCTTGCAAATATATCCTCTTAGCTTATAAAAATGTGATTTTCTTAGACTTTTTAAATTTGGAAATCAAATTGATTGGGTAGACAATACTTAGCCTTATGTTTATCAAGTAAGTTAAAGACTTGATTGAACTTCAGTATATCTTTTATCAATTTTTAGTCCTCAACCTTCTGACCACAAATTTGTAAAAACCCAAATTCATTAAAATAATAAGTAAAAGAATTTACAAATATTAAGAGGTTTGGTATGGCATGTAAATAAGTTTAAGGCAATAAGGATAAAATAGTCTAGGGAAAAGTTTAAACCCCCATTGTCCCACTCTTTAATTCCCACTTCCCCTTACTCTCCTACTAAGTTTCTTTCTTTTGGAAAATAGAAAACTCACTAGAAGCCTTCCAAGAGAGCCTTTAGGGTTCTAATTTGGAGATTTGTGTGCTTTTCAAGTGAAGCAAACACAAGATTTCATAAGGGAACATTGTATTTAGGTAAGTTTTCTATGTTTTCCTCATGGAAATTCGTTTTCCTCCAAGAATTGGTGAGAAAACTTAAAAGAATTCATTTTTACAAAAGTTAAGGAGTTGGAGTTATAGATTTGAGTGTCCTTACACCAAGAACACTAGGCAAATTGCCCTTAAACCCTTAAACAATATCAAAGTTTTGTTATTGCTAGAAGGTTTGATTGTAAGATTTAGGGGTTGGATTTTGTATTGCTTCTTGAGAGGCGTTTTGAAGTGTCGGGAAGTGAGTTTAGGAGTGGAAAAGGCTTGGGGAAGTGAAGTATTTTGTTAGGGTTCAAAGTTAGGTTTGCACAAGGGAAGAATCATGGGGTGCATTCTACAAAAAACTATAGAATATAACTAACATCTGGATTTTTGGATGGGGTAGGGGGTTTGGGGTGGTGGAAACTTATAGAATATGAGTTTTTGATGGTGTCTAGATGCTTGACACCTTAGCATCCAGATGCCATGTCTGCAGCAACGTACAAAAGATTTACAATACTTTGCTTATGTCTTTTCCAACATTCTTTTTCATTCTAAAACATTCCTAACGCGTTTTTAAACAAGTTTTCTAAATCAAAATGTTTATAAAACTTCATTCTTTCAAATATTAAATTTTAGATTCTTGTAGATACTTAGGTCTTAGTTGAAGAGTTGGAGTGTAAGGGTTGAGTATTGGAATTAGTCGCTTTGATTAGGGGTTGAGTTACTTATTTATGTAGTGTATCAGGTTGTAGAGTATAGGGAAAGGTGTTAAGCACTTCATTGGAGTTAGGTATGGGATACATGGTTGTTTGGGTTGTATGTACTAGGATGGCATCGTAAACTGGACTTAACTAAGTTTGGAATTTATATAAGTATGTTGCTTGTGCTTGGTTTCAACCACCTACTAATAGGGACTAACTCAATGAGGCATTAGCGATCTTTGCATGACGTTATCTCAAGTAGAGTCCCATACTAAGAGAACCTAAGTAGATTTAGGATGTTGATCGATTGGTTAGGCGTAGGGGAAGACCTAACAAACACTAATAATTGTGTAGTATTTATTTTGCTTGATTATAGAGGTTACGAGTAACCCCAAGTTTCAAGATGTTAAGACTATGCTATTTGTTGGACTTAATATTAAAATATTAAACTAATTGGCTGTTGCATTTACTATTGTTACTTGTGTATACATGCGATGATGATTATGTTTTCATGCACATGTATATGGTATCCTATATTGGGCATTAACTTGCCCTTGAGGTGTTATTATTTTTCAATTGCAAGGTCAGGGTATGACGATACAATTGATTACTTGGTGGATGGCGTAGCTTATGATTACTTTTATTATGATGAGGATGGTGATTAATATTACTATTACTTTGATGATTGAGCAAGGTCCACGTAGAGTAGTCATTTATAGTGAATTTCTAGAGACTTAGTGTATTTATTTCTTATTTATGAACCATTATTACTGTGGTATAGTTGTTTGGAGTTGCCTGTAACTCTCTTAGTAGGTTTATTTGTGTTCTTTCCATTGAAGTCATGAGTCTTCTGGTTAGTTATTGTAGAGTTTAGGTTGAGCTTTATGTTCCTTGACTTATATTCATCGAATATATTTGTTGATGTATTTGTAGTTAAAGTAGCGATGTTCCACTCTTGTATCAAATTTGGAGTAGTTTAATAATGAGTTTGTAGTAGTTATGATTTTTGTAGTATATAGACAAGTTCAAGGATCTTTGATTTCCTTAACATATCTACCTTTAGGGTTGATATGTAGCAAAGCTATGGCTTTCTAAGTTTTAAAACATTATAGCTTTTGGCAGTATCAGATCTTAGGTTTAAGATCTTTAGGGAAATAGGATGGTTGGGCTTGAATCTGAAAGTGGAGTTGACTAAGTGTTTTAAGTATTAATCTTGAGTTGCCTTTATTTCTTTTAGCACTTCTTATTTATTATACTGTTTTCATGTTCTCTTGAATTCTCATTTTCTAACTTTCCTTTGGCTAGTTGTTTTTCATTTGTTTCTTTAATCTGCCACCTAAAAGGATAAATTGTTGTTCCTTCAGACCTTAGGACTACCCAACTGATGGACAAGGCACTTAGGGTGGTTAGAATGTATAGGGAAGTGAGGGTATTCAAGGAAGACATGGTTTGCTTGGTGTTTAGGATATCAGGTAATAAGCCCAGTAGGGGTACAAGCCAATGGAGGTTAATGTTGTACAATTGTTAAATGTGATGAATAATTTAGTAGGTGCTATAATTTAGCAATAAGAACATATTAGGTAGGATGTGCAGATGATGCAAGCTAATGTTGACGCCTATCATTAGGAAAGGTATGCGGTTAGATAGCTAAGCATGCATCCGTTCTTAAGGTAGCTAAAGAGTTTAACCCTAAGCTAGATGATGCCATTATTACTGAAGAATAGTTTAGGTAGACTAAGAAGGCTTTTTGTGATTGTTGAGTTGTTGAATGATAAGAAGGTGGACTATGCTACTTTTATGTTAAGGGGGGATGTGTAGAAGTGGTGGGATAGCACCTTATGCACAAAGACTGATGTAAGGGCCTAGAATTCGAAGAGGTTTAGAGAAACATTCTTCGAACACTTCATCATCACCAGTATTAGTGAGTAGATGCAGTTATCTTATTGGACGCTTTAGTAAGGGAATAAGTCTATAGTAGCTTATGAGGCAGAGCTCGACTGCATAGCCCGCTTCATTGCAGAGGCTTCTAAGTGAGATGAGTTACCAAAAGTTAATTAATTTATTCTTAGTTTGGAGCTTAAGATATAAAAGAAGGTTACAACATTCCAACTCATTGATTATTCTGCAAAGGTTGATAAGGCTAAATGTCTATAGCAGCTTATGAAGAAGAAATAAGAACAGTTAGCTCACAGGATGAGAGTAGCCTTAAGAAAAGGCTTATGCTAGGTTTTGTCATGCTAGTAGCAAAGAGGCCAGCTCTAAGGATTTTGATAAGAGAGGGTAGAGACAAGCTAATTATAATGCAGCTTAGGCTTGTAGCGTTACCAATAGCAGATCAAACCAAAGCTCCCATGTTAGCTATTAGGTACACATGTTGTTTTAGGCTCTATGAAATCTCAACCTATAAATGGGAAGTTGGAGAATGTTTCCTCTATGGAAAAATCGAGTACCTAACTAAGGATTGTAAACAGATTGCTATACTCTATTTAGGCCTTTGTTATAGGTATAGTCAAAGAGGACATTAGTGTAAACCCTACTTTCAGTGGGCCTAAGACTTGATTAAGAGTACTTTCCAAATATTTCAAAAGATCAACTAAACTAAAAACTTAATTTTATATTTAGAAACGAATTAAATTTTTCCAATTTAAAAACCAATTATCGATAAAACCTGAGCTTAAAGAACTGTAAGCTTTAAAGTCATTTAAAACCCTAAACCTTAAAACCATTAAAGAATTTTAACCCTAAGTAATTAATCGATAATTTAATTTGAATAATTTCGTTCAACTTTAGAAAATTTCTCAATTTTATAAAAATCAAATCATAAATTACAAAACAATGCGAGATGAAAACCTAAAAACATTTTTTTGTAAAACCATGCCCTTATCTTCATGTCTAAGCCTTACACTTCAATAAGTAGATCAACCAATCACTTTAGATAACTTATCAATTAAGAGTTAAAATCATTTATCAATTGATAACTTATCAAAATTTAGTGATAAGACATTTTCCTTATCACCCCTTCGCTTATACTACATATGGACAATTTTTCACAAGATTTCACATGCTTAACTTCATTAAATGAGACAAGACCATTCCATGGCCCAAAAGGACTTTAAATGGCAGATTTAAACAACAAAAAAAGGAAGGCCATGCACTTGCCTTTCAACCATTAATCACTCTCTCTTACACATCATTATTCATCCTTTAATGCTTACATCATCAATAATTGCAATTGTTGACTTTTGTGTAAGTTACAAGACAACACTTTCAAGACATTTTAACCACTCATTCTCTCTCAATTCCAACTGGCCACTTTCTCCATTATTTCTCTCACTTTCAATTTCACTTTCACATCTTCTTTCTCTCATTTGAAACAAACATCAAAAGGAGAAACAACCTTACCCCATAAAATCAACTTTTCTCCCATTTTTCAAGCTTCACTCACGGCAACTTCTCCTCTTGTTCTTGTATCATTTTCTTTCACCGTCTAAGATCTTTTAGAATCATTAGAACCTTCCACAAACCCTGTTCCAAAAGATCAAACAACTCGAGTTTCCAAAAGGTAGCAAAAAGGAGGAAGCAAAGTTAAGAGCTTAAGTGGAAGCTTAGTGCACAACCACCATACTTTACTTTAAGGACGAGTAAGTGTTTCTTGTGATTTGTAGGTTAGTGCTTATGTTAGGAGACTTTGATTTCTTGAAGATATAAGTAAGGTTTAAGTTGTTACAACACCAAAAACGGTTTTAAGAAACAAACTCATGAAACCCTTACATGAAGTTGAAACATGAGCATGTAAAGTTAGTGTTTTGTAAGGATACCTGTGTAACACTGTAAATGGAAGATTTTAAGTTGAGAAAATCTTGAAATAAGAACTTGAATGGAAGATGAACATGCTGGATGTGAGGATTCAAAAGTCCTTTGAATGTTGATTTTATTTCCATTAAGTTAAACATGCTCAAATCTAGACTTAAGTTAAGGAAAAATCCATCACATGAAGTTTTATGAAAAAACCAACTTTGTATGATATGAGCTATGATATAAAAGTTGTATTAAGTATAAGATCTTCTATTTCTTTGTATGGAGCATGAGTTAAAGAATTATCTTATGGAAGAAAAGTTAAGTTAAGATTTGGATACAAGCAGTTTAAGTGCATAATCTAACACCTAAAATTAAGGAAATAATGAAATAAGTTGAAAAACTAAGCGAGAACCCCTTCGAATCATCACGACTAGATCTAGAACATAGGAAAAAGACGCTTAAAAATATGATAAAAATAAATAAACAAAGTGAAAAGATCAACCAAAGCAAGTATGGTAAGTATACAAAGCCTAAAACTCAAAACCGAGCCTAAAACTCTCAAAACGAGCCTAGAACTCTAAGTTGGGCCTTCAATAAAATTCTAACCAGCACCTTAAAACATCAAGAGAGGTTGTTCTGAAGCCCATAAGAAATCCACCTAAGGCCCCATAAGCCCACCAAAGTCACTAACTTTAGTTTGAACCAAAAACAAGCCTATTTAACAACTTAAGCCCACTAAAGGGCCCATGAAGTGGTTTTTAGCCTTAGGAATATAAATCAAAGTTGTAAATATGATCTCAGGGAGTATTTTAAGCTTAGGATAAAATCTTAAGACCAAGCCTAAAGGATTTCTCAAGTTATCAAAAAGCCCATTTACCATACAAGTCCCAAAAGCACTCTAACACATGAGGAACGCTACTGTTCTGACCCATGGACAGAATTGTATACCTCATTTAAAAAATCTAACCTCACTACATTAAATTACACTCGAAAACAATGAAGATTGACTATAAGATCATAAAAATCGAATTTAAAACAAAAAAGTTATACGCGATTGAACTTTAAGTAAAAACCGGAAAAGATTACGCAAACTAGTCAAGAGTATAACTTAAGAAAAATTAACTTAGTTTCATAAGTTTATTTTATTCCCTTATAAATATTATTTCGATGACCAGGGGATACCGTGTACGGAGAGGACTTGCTTCCGGATTACTTTGATTGATCAACATGGCAGAGTGAGTGAATTCCCGATAACTCTTTGCTTAATTTTTTTTTATAGAGTAGATGCACCTAAACTTATATATATAAATTTGGATGCTTATGGGATATGGGAGATGCATGTGTATAGATTTATGGATGAATGTGATGACTTGTTAATTATATATATATAATAATGGGAATTGTTTGTACTAATATATACATGTGAATTATATGGAATGAAATTGTTTGATCACCTTAAAAATCGAGTTAATCACTTATACGATTAAGAAATCAAAATGAATCATACATTCCCCATATTGCATATGGATAACATCGACTGCCGCTTTACGCAGAAAATGGGAAGGGACTCTTAGGAATACGAGTTTCCTGCAGGATTGGGCACTAGCTATGTCATCATATATATTTAGTCTCTATCTTAAGTTGATGACTTACTAGGCGCTGAGAGACGCCAACTGTCGGCGAGGGGTTGAATCTTATGGCTTCTGCTTGAGGCGTGTGTTTGTGGATTGCGGAGGCCACCATACCACTAGACTTGGGATTTTAAAAATATAATTTGATTTCGGTAAAGGAAGTATATATATATATATATATATATATATATAGAGAGAGAGAGAGAGAGAGAGAGAGGTTTGTTTTAGCATGAGCACCTGGATTTTGGTTTGGGTCACTTAATTATCTCTAAACCCTGACTTCAGGGGGCATAATTCTGAGTCGTATGCAGTTCCTAAGTCACTGCATGCGTTGTTTAGCATACTGATTGTTCATGCATTCATATGATTGTACATCTAATAAATTTCTGTCATATAGTACTGATGAGGGTATCTATCTCACTAAGCTTAAGCTTACACCCCTATTGATTTTTATTGTTGCAGGAAAACCTCTTCACTAATCCGAGCCGAGGCATACCCGTGGTAAGTCTCGTGTAGGGACGGGTTGGAGCGATCAGAGAGCAAAGAGGACATTATGTAATAGATTTGTAGACATTTAGATACTTTTATGTTTTTGCTCATAACACAGATTTAATGCAGTTCCGTTATGAACTACATTTGTTTGTAATATTTTTTTATGTGGGTCTCACGAGCCCACACAATTAGCTAATTTATAACATAGATGTAAATTTTAGTTAAATTACCCTATATTACTTATCTATGAGCCTAGTGGTAACGTAGAGTGGAAGGAGCCTTATGTGTCGTATGAAAGGCCTATGATCAGCAAGAGGGTTGATAATAGACCTTTATTCGGTACACGGTGACCTACTATGACAACGATACTGTTCGATCATGATAATTAGTTTGTTGATTATAGACACAAGGGTATAGGGAGTCGAGCAACTCATGGGGGGCCAATTGTAAAGCCTCCAAATAGTTTCCAAAGCAATATGTCCTTAGTAAGGAAGTCCATGCTAGAGAGCCCCATCCTAAGTCTTCATTCTCCAACATAAGGACACCACCTATGACATAGATACCAAGGTAAGTATGCTTTCTATCCAATCCCATAGTGTTTATGTCCTTTCTAATACTAGTGCATCAGACTCGTATGTGGCTAAATCTTTTGTGAAGGTTTTTGTTTTGGATTCTTGCTTGGTTGTTAATTTACCTTTAAGGAGTAGGATAGTAGTAAACTAGTCAAGATGTGAACATATAGACTAGGGGAAGAGTTTTACTGGTTGATTTGTTAGCACTAGAGTTCTCTAATTTTGATGGCATTTTCAAGATGGACTAATTATCAAAGCATCATGTAGCATCTAGCTGCCATAATAGGGAGGTTTTCTTCGAACCCCTAGGAGAAGAACCTTTCAATTACTAAGTAGAAGTATAGAGGTTGACTCTATGTTCTACATATGAGCTATGGGAAAGACCTGCTTTAGTTGCCTTAATGCTAGAATCGAGTAAAGTTAAGATGAAGTTAGAATAGATACCGATAGTGCAGGAGTTTTCCAATGTGTTCCCAAAGGATTTACTTAGTATACCACCTAATAAATTGGTAAAGTTTAGAATTGACTTGGAGCTGGGAACTAAAACCATTTCAAAATTAGCCTATGAAGTAGTGCCTACTAAGTTAGTAAAGCTATAAAAGCAGTTACAAGAGGTATAAGATTAAGGTTTTATTAGGCCTAGCTCGTCTCCTTAGATAGCCTTAATATTTTTTGTAAAGAAGAAAAACTGAAGCCTGCAAATGTGCATTGATTATTGGGACTTGAACTAGGTTACTATAAAAAATAAGTATCCCCTTCTAAGGATCAATGATCTTTTTTACCAGCTCCAAGGTACATAGGTCTTCTTGAGAATTGATTTACATTTAAGTTATTAACAATTGAAGGTTGGGTTAGAAGATGTTGACAAGATTGCTTTCAAGACTAGATATGGGTTATATGAGTTCCTTATGATGCCATTTGGTCTTACCAGCACCAACAACATTCATAGACCTCATGAATTGAGTATTTAAGGAGTATCTTGATAAGTTTGTTGTTGTATTTATTGACGATATACTCATTTACGCCAAGAGTAGGGAAGAACACAAGGAGCATCTAAGAATTGTTCTAGGCAAGTTGAGAGAAGAAAAGTTGTATGCTAAGTTCAACAAATGCGTTTTTTAGTTGGAGCAAGTGGCCTTCTAGGGTCACATTGTAAACTGCAATGGCATAGCTATAGTCCCATAGAAAATAAAAATAGTTGTTGATTGGCTAAGACCTACTACAGTATTAGTGATCAAAAGCTTTTTAGGATTACCCAAATATTATCAAAAGTTTGTAGAAAGATTTTCTAAAATGACAGCACCTTTGACTTGGTTCACTTAAAAAGGGGTCAAGTTATAATGGGATGACAGATTTGAGGCGAGTTTCCAATAATTGAAGGATAGGTTGGTGACGACTCCAATTTTGACATTGCTCCGCTGTAAAACCCTAAAAGTTTCGATCTAGTTTTTGAAATAGGCTCAACTATATTAGACAATTTAGGAGTCGACAAGGCTAATTAAAGTGAAAACCTTAAAAGAAGTAATCAATCGCGTAAAGAACTTTTCTGCCCTAAATGTTTCTAAAAGCTAAAGATTTCATTCGAAAATGATAAAAACCTTAAAAATGATTACATTAAGGGCATATGTGTACTGATCCAACATGATATACCCTAAAACCCTAATTGATAATATAATGCTTATATTTTGCTAAATCATTAGTAAAAGGTTAGAGATAACCCTCATTCATGCTTATATGTTTCGAATTCTGAAATAACCCATTAGGAACTAAGATAATGAGTCATAGATTATATTTATCCCTTAAATATATGATTAAGATAGTCTTACTTAGGGTTAGGGTTATAGTTGAAGATTAGGTTACATATAGTGAACTTTAATACTCAAATTAGTACTTTTTGCACTTGTTATCCAAAGAAGTTTATCAAATGAGATATATGGACTATAAAGACCTAAAGTAAGATCTCATCAACTATATTTACACATCCATTCATTATATACCTCATTTTTTTCTCATTTCCTTCATTTTTCCTCTAATTTCCCTTAATTACTACATTATGTGCACATAATTGCACATACTTAAGGAATGTTGACTAAGATAATACATGTTGACCAAGGTCCAAAAGTTGACCAAGTCAACACATGTTGACTAAAGTCAACATTTTGAAAAGTCAACAAAAGCTAAGAGATAAGGAAAATATCTCTTCCTTAATGATGGCTTTCTTTTCTTTTCCTTTTGATTTTTCTTTTCCTCCTTACAATTGTTGCCGTCCACATCCTCCCTTCAAAACCCCACCACATGTTGTCTTCCATTAAGAGAAACAAACCAAAAGCCCCATTTTCATGCCGTGAACTTCCCTCTCCTCTTTCACTTTCATTACTTCACTTTTGTCTCCATAACTTCAACATAATTAAAGGTATGTCTTTAAGTTGTTTTATATTACTTTATATTATTCATTAGTTAGTTAATTAGATAGATTAGATAAGTAGTTATGTGGTTAGTATTGTCTTGAAGAAGAGGAAACAAAGTTTCCATCTTTAAGTGTAGAAATTTGAACTTTTGAAGAAGAAGAAAGGAAGACATGAGTATATGCTTATAAGTATGTATACATAAGGAAATACCAAAAGGGTACAAGTATGTGAACCTTTGTACATGAGTATTTATCATGTACATAACCTAACTTAAGATCATATCTAACTATACATACTTATACTACACTAAATATATACATAAAAACACAAAAACATGGAATTAGGAAGCTTTTCTTAAGGAAAAGCTTAGGCATACGAATTTTAGTATAAAAATACGTATCCAACCGTATAGGTATACGAGTATGTATACTCATATAAATACAGTATAAGTCTAAGTATAGGTATGAGTATAAGTATGTATAAGGTATATGTACATAAGTATAAGAGAAAGGGGTAACATGTATATAATACATATACATATGACATAAGCATGAGGAAAGGCTTATGTAATCATATGATGAGGTAAGTGATGACATAAGCACATGATGACATAAGCCATGCCATAAGCAAGTGATGACATAAGCAATGACATAAGCAAAAGATGATGTAAGCGATGACATAAGCATAGGTTTAGAAAATAAGAAAAATAAGAAAAGTGTAGGTAATTAGGTACTTAAATTAGTAAATCCTAATACACCTTCTAAATTAGATTATATCTAATTTAGTACATGAATTAGTAATAGCAAAGTAAAATCCTTTAATTATAAGAATTTAAGGAATAAAAGATATAAATATAAGTAATAAGAGTACTTAAGTATTCATAACTAAAAATTTCTATAAATTTAGCACATAACGTAAAATAGAGGTCTTAACACCCAAAACAGATATTACCATGTGAATATATGTTCGGAAACGATGAAAAACGACTATAAATTCATAAATATCAAAAATAAAACGAAGAAGTTACATACGATTGAAATTAAAGTCTTACCAGGTAAAAGTTGATAGTAATTTAAATAAAATTAGGTTATTAGATGTTTAGAATTAATAGTTAATTCAGGTACTTACTAGTATTATTATCGCATAATGATCAGGTGAGCGAGGACCTCCCGATCGATTACTTCGATTAGGGCGAACGGCTATGACCGAGTGAGTATTTACCCTATGATTCCATGCTTGATTGTGATTGTAGATAGTGGACTTAAATATTATTGTTAAATGACTACTGTGTGGGGTTCGGGAAATGCTTGTGTATGTAATTTTATGTTGAGTTGTGAATTTACCTTAAATACAGAAAATGCCTTATTTATTGCATGGTAGTATAGAAAATGATTGTGTGTA
This sequence comes from Lumnitzera racemosa, assembly GCA_024138005.1. Lineage (NCBI taxonomy): Eukaryota > Viridiplantae > Streptophyta > Magnoliopsida > Myrtales > Combretaceae > Lumnitzera > Lumnitzera racemosa. The sequence continues at coordinate 36,326,955 of JAMXBC010000012.1, read as the reverse complement.
TTATTGGATGATCACATCATAATTTGAACTAAATTATACTCGGCCTATAAAAAGAAACTGGAACATGCATAGCATGGATACTATTCCGGCCGTCACATCACACGGAGGTAAAGAGAGGCCATTCGGAGGTTGATATTATTGATTTATTTGGTTATGTACGGTGCACTCGTACAAAATGACCTTACCCTGGCCCGCGGAAACACTAGGCGTTGGAGGCGCTAACCGCCTGGCTAAAGGTCGAGTCTAGAAGCCTCCGTTTAGGGGTGAGTGTGGACTGCGGGGGCCCTCTCACAATTATACTAGAACTTAGGTTTTTCTAAAAATAAAATAATTATTTGATATAAGTACAGAACATGGAGTTCCGTAGTAAAGTAAGTTCTAGAATAATACCCGGATCTGATTGGTGCCATGTAAACTCCAACCCTGACTTCGGAGGGCGTTAAATCCATGTTACGTATATGAACTAGTTAAGTATGTGTATTGTTTGGCATTTTGTTTGATCATTCATTCATATGCGTGACTCTAATGTACTTATAACTTGTTTGCTGTGTGGCTGAGGGTTTCGCTCACTAAACTAGGGCTTACGCCCCTTTAGACTTTTGTTGCAGGATAGCCTGTTCATAGAGACAGGACGAGGGATGCCACAGGTTAGCCTGGGGACTTGGGCAAGAGCGAGGTGTCCTGTGTAATGAGAGGAAATAGTTTATGTAGACTCTTACTCATGTACTTATGTTTGTCTTATTATTATAAACTTAGACATACTTAAACAATGTGTATTGTAAGCTTTATAACTTAACTTTTATATAAATATGTTGTGTGATGATATCATGTGAATCTAGATGTACTTTGGAAACTAGTAGTTATAGAGCCTTGTATATTGTGTGAAGAGTTTTTGATTGGAAGGGTAATCAATCAGGGGTTGTTCATACAGTATACGGCGTCTGCCACGATTAGGCCGTCCTCAGTTCGTGACATCCGCAATAGGTAAGAGTTCATTATATATAGTGATGCCTCCATGCAAGGACTAAGGTGTATCCTTATGCAGGATAGAAAGGTGATTGCATATGCCTCCCGTCATCATAAGCCATATGAGAAGAACAACCCTATCACAATCTAAAGTTGGTAGCTATTTAACATGCATTGAAACTTTAGAGACACTATTTGGTTGGAGAGAAGTGCAAAGTGTACATAGACCATAAGAGACTCAAGTATTTCTTTATTCAAAGGGACCTAAATATGAGGCAAAGGCATTGGTTGGAGCTTATCAAAGACTAAGACTTAGACATTTAGTACCTCCTATAGAAAGCCAATGTGGTAGCTAATGCCTTAAATAGAAAGAGATAGGGAAATCTGGCTAGCTCGATTACTTTATAGAAGCCATTTCTTAAGTAGATGTATCGACTTGAGTTGGAGGTATTAACTAGAGAGGTAAGTGTCAAGTTAGCAAGCTTAAGAATACAGCTTACTCTAATAGATAAAATTAAAGTTGCATAAGCTAAAGATCAAGGGATCTAAGAGATTAGAGGTAAAATGGACGCAAAGAAAGCCTTAGATTTTGTTGAAGATGCTAAGGGAGTAGTAAGATTTAAGGGTAGATTGTGTATGCTAGTGCAGCTAGGGTTGAGAAGTGAGATACTAAAAAAAGTACACTATTCAACTTATTCATTCACCGAAGGAGCACAAAGATGTACAAGGATTTGAAGGATCACTACTGGTAGAATAATATGAAGAGGGAAACAGCAGAATATATGTCTAAATGTCTAACATGCTAGTTAATAATAATTAAGCATTAGAGATAGACCGGTGAGCTGTAGCCATTGCCAATACTTAAATGGAAATAGAAGCATGTAACTATAAACTTTGTCATTACCATACCTAAGACCTTGGCAAAGCATAATGCAAGTTAGTTAATAATAGATAGGTTGACTAGTCAACCCATTTCATTTCCATTGATATCAAGTATTAATTAGGGAAGCTTACCAGGTTGTATATTTAAGAGTAGTAAGGTTACATAAAGTGCTAGTAGCTATTACTTCTGACAAGGACACCTAGTTTGTTAGTAACTTCTGTTTTGGGCAAGAAACTTCAATTTAGTATTGCCTTTCATCCCTAGATAGATTGTCAATTGACTCTGGCGATCAATGTGATGAGCACTGACTTGATGCTTGAATTCACACTTGAAAATTACACAATAACTAACTCAAATTAAAGCGAGTGAAAATCGACAAGTGTATTGAGTCATGCGAACAATATAGATAGTGAGTCAAGGTTGTGTTCTACAAGAAGCTAAGTACTAATTACTAAACTAATTGAATTGATTTCTAAGCTAAGCTATCAAAATTGAATTAAAATAACATAAAATCTAATTAACAAAATGAACAATAAACTAAATGTCCTACCTATACTTCAAGGCTCGCTAGTTTAGGAGATGTAAAAAAAAATCAATTTGAAATTTGTAAACCTATTCTCATTTGAATTAATGCAATGCCATGATGTAACATTCAAAATTAACTAAATGGGACTTAATAAAAGCATAAGAACTCGTCTAACTCCCAAAGTAGTGGTATTCTAGTTATAGCGTAAATCGTTCCACAAAGGCGACCTATATATAATTATAGGTTAAATAGCAATCTGCTCACACCAAATTCATTGTTTTAGTTAGAAATATGATTTGAGCACATTTTCATGACTTGAACCATATTTCAAATAATATTATATACGTGAGTTTATGAATTTAATTAAAACACCCATATCTCTATGACGATCTCTTTCAAAAATTCAAAAAATATTCATCATAAGTTATCGAATCCCTCCTGAGTTTCGCTTAACTCTATTTATCTAAAAAGTATTAGTCAAGCACTAATTAGATAAGCAACAAACACAGTAGCCAAATACTCGTATAATCAATATCGATATTAGAACAATTCATAAAATAAAATCAACTCATCGAATTCATCATCGCAAACTCAAAAACTAATAAGCACAACATCTCAAACAAAACCCAAATGATCAAGACTCTCATAAAATACAAGGAGTAGAGTACCTTGATCAATGTCTTCAGATTCACCACTTGATGTGAAATTGGTATTGCTTGATACATTTGAAACTCAAGATATTCTCTTAATGTACTAGAAGATAGGGTTTTAATGCTCTAAAATTAAAATTAAAGAACACATACTTGAGAATAAAAAGAAAGTTTCTGTTCCTATTTTATCTTCTATGCTGCTGTTGTCTTCTATCGACTAAACCTCCCCTCTTTTTTTAACCCTAAGCTGCTGAATAATCAACACTTAAGCTCCTGTTTCTTTTTTTGATTTTTTTTTTTTATCTACTCTCCTCCTCCCTTCGACTAAGCTCTGAGGAAAGCATCACTGCATCCCTTCGACGTGTCACATCATTTGTGACATCTGCCTTCCTATTTCAACATTAGGCTAGTACTAAAATAGTAAATTAAGAAAGCCTTCCTCTAGTGTTCAAGACCTCCTTGCGTGAGCTGCTCTTGTGATCACAAATGAATCTGAGATACCCGAATCATGAAGATAGAAATGATATAGGGCTGCTTTGTCGTTGGCCCAAGCTAAGTAATTATATAGGAACCTTCCACGTTACAGCTCTCACAACTAACGCCCAAGTCATGTTGCCGCTAAATTTCTTATGCTTACTGCTGTTCGGTGGTTGTTGAAAGTGCAGCTCGGTGCTGCGTGGTTAAGTCGCACTTCCTTGCTGGCATGTGGCTCGCTTGATCTGTTCTGAAATAGTTCTCCGCTGCAGCTTGGTAAGGTGGAGCTCAAAATGAAGCTCTTGCTCAGATGAGAGCGAATACTCGGCCCTGGAGAGTGTGTCGTGAATCTCCTGTGGACTGCTCTGCCCTGTTTAATCAAGAAGCTGTTGATAAGAATTGCAGCTGTCACGTAGAGCTTCGATTACTCGGTTCTCGGCCTTTGTTCTGCTGTGATGAATCGTAGCTGTCCGCTGCCGTCATACTCCCAAGCTGTAATTTTGTTTTAAGGAAAAATGAGCTGCTGAATTCCTCCCATAGAGTCAGGTCCGCTGCTGCCTGGTTCAACTAGTTCTTCTCGTGTACAGCAGACTAGAAGCTCGGCTTGTGCAGAGTTTGGTATCCAGTTTCTTTATTTAAGAAGTTGCTAGGAGCTCAGGGGGTTGAGGGGTTAGGCATCCTAACGTGATGAAATTTAAAACCTTATTTATAAGGGTAATATGCTAAATTAGGATCAAGGATAAGGATATAGTAGTGCTGAAAACTCTATTAATTTGGTCCTTTCGCCAGAATTACCTAAAAAGAAGGTCAAAGTGACATGTGGATCTTTAACCCTTGCTCTCAAGAGAGTTGATAAAGGAAAGCAACCGCAGTAGGTGTACCATGATGTCCACACCCTTACTTCAATTAGTAAACAATTCCAAATCAAGAGGAGCCCTTTCATCTCTAAGATTTTGGAGGAAATAATACCATGACATATTAAGTTGCCATAATTTGAAACATATGATGAGATGAAAGACCCAGAGGACCATCTTAAGTATTACCACACTTTGGCTAAGGTATATAGTTTCAACGATGCCGTGGCTTATCAAGCATTTCCTTTAACTTTGAGGAACACTACAAGTATATGGTTCAAGCATTTGAAACCAAGTATAATTTCATATTTTGAGGATTTAGCAAAAGTGCTCTTGCAACACTTCCTTGGAAGTAAACTTCTTGTTAAGGACTTATTTGTCTTTAACACCATAAAATAGAAGTCTACTAAGTATATCAAAGATTATATGGCTCGGTGCATGGCTAAGATGGTACAAATCCTAGAATTAGATATGAACATTTCCTCTATGTAATGATTGATGAAGTCAAACCATATGAAGATTTCTTTAAATCTTTAGTAAAAAATAAATCTACGACATTCCTTGAAATAAATGCTAAGGCTACATCTTATATTCAAACGGAAGATAATACTAAAGCTTGGCGTAAGGCCGATTAGAGTAAAGGAGATAAAAAAAAATGATAAAGAGGCGATAAAAAAATGATAAAGAGAAGAATGTGAAAGATTAACTTAGCACACATGACGACTAATTCTCAAAGGGAAGCAACGGTGAAAAAAAGAGGCTACACATCTTAACCTACTCCATTCACACCCCACTCAACTGTCTAATCTTCAACATATTGATGGAAGTACGCAACCAAAGGGTATTATAGTGGCTAAAATGGATGAGGGGAAACCCATCATATAGAAATTCAAACAAATACTATGATTTTCATCATGATAGAGGCCACAACATTGATGAATGTATCCAGCTTAAGAATGCAATTGAGGACATGATCCAACAAGGATATTTGAGCAAGTTCCTTACTTATAATGCTGAGAATATTAAATTGAGCTGCCTACCTAGAGATGAAGAGATGAGTAAGAAAATGCATACCAGCCTCCTCAAGCTAAGAGAGATACAAGAGAAGGAAGTAACAATAAAGCTCTGTATGGTATGATAAACATCATTGTTGGTAGACCTTCCGCCTTAGGTCGATTTAGTTCTTTGAGCTCAACTAATACCGCACAATATGTATGCAATGTACAAGGCAAAAAAGTCATGGTTGATAATTCCATCTCTTTCACAAAGGAGGATTTAGAAGGTTTATAAAGACCCTATAATGATGCGTTGGTAATCAATTTAAGAATTGCCAACTCCATGGTCAAAAAAATCTTAATTGATACTAGGAGTTCAACAAACATTATTTTCTAACATGCTTTGACAAAATCAAACCAAAGATTGAGGTACAGTTAAAATCTTATAACTATGATCTATACACTTTTAATAATCAACTTGTACATGTTATTAGAGTTATTTCCCTTCTAATTCAGATCGGAGATGATGAGAACGTTGTGGATGATAAGGTAAATTTCCTTCTTGGCAAGTGTTCGTCTCCTTATAATATGATCATGGGTTGACCTTATCAACATTTGTTTGGCATGATCCCTTAGGCAACACATCTCAAGGCAAAATTTCTCACTCTTATCGAAGTCAAAATATGTAAAGGAGACCAACAATTAGCTAAATCTTTATCTTTCAAAATGCTTAGGTGCGAAGAAATTTTTCAAACTGAGACTAACTTAGAGAAGAAATCCACTAGCATTAAGAATGCCAAAGAAGAAGTAAAAGAAGTCTAACTTAAGGATAATCTACAAAGGAAAACAAAGATAAGGAGACCATTATTGAAAAACATCCATCGAGACATAATCATGTTTCTTCAAGATAACTCCGACATTTTTGCATGGACTCCTTCAAATATGCTGGGTATTCATAGAGAAGTAATTATGCATAAGTTGTAGATTGATCCAAATGTGAAGGCAATTCAACAAAGGAAGAGGCATTTTGCCCCTAAACGGCAATCAACCATAGAAGAAGAAGTTTCGAAGTTATTAAAGGCATGATTCACTAGGGAAAAGCCTTATCCAACTTAATTAGCTAATTATGTGCTAGTTAAGAAATCAAATGGTAAGTGGCATATGTGCATAGACTTTGTAGGTTTGAACAAAGCTTATCCCAAAGATTATTTCCCTCTGTCGACAATTGATCAAATGGTTGATTCAATTACCAAGTATGCCTTACTTTCTTTTATAGATGTATTTGCCAACTATAATTAGATCAAGATAGGGAAAGATGATGAAGTCCACACATCATTCACCATGAATTTCTTCCTTGCCAACTTCTTCATCATTGCCTCTACTAGCATCATCATTATCAACATCGGTGAAGTCAAGGCACGATAGCTTATAGTCAAGGTAAACCTTTAAATTTTCTACTCTATCCAATTGAACCCCTTGTAAGAACTTTTTAAGAAGCAATTTCTCATATTGCCAATTAGGGGTAACTATTGATGGTAACTCTTGTTATAGAAGGTGCCCTTTTTGTGGCATCTTCCAATTCGACAACATGTACTTTAAGCTTGGAGCTCTTGTTCTATAAGTTCTTTATTTGAACCCTTAGTTTGTTCTCCTCGTCACTCATTAATGAAATCATCTACCCTAAGCCTTAGTACTCTACCCTCTTCTCACGAAGCTATTCTTTCAAATCCTTAGCCTCCTTAAAGAGCTCACCATTCCTTGTTTTAAGGCTTGACACCTCATTGGCCACTAAGGAATGTACCAATTTTTCAATTAAAAAATCTTCCTTTAGTTTTTGAGCCTCTATCTTAGCCTTAATCCCGGCGTTCTTTACTATGATAGCCTATGCTTTAGAGGAGTTGTAAGCTTCCTCTACCTTCTATAATAAAGCACAAAATTGTATAAGTTAATTGGCTCTTAATAGCGTCAAATCTAAAATTGAACATACCTTTTTCATTTTCTCTTTAGCCTCATCCAAGGCCATCAAAACATGGCTGCTAATCTATATTGTAATAAGAGGTCAACAGTTGAACAAATGTTATGAGCTAAAGTAAAATGCCATCAAGTAAAAACTCATGTCATACAACTTAGCAACAATGTAGCTTTTATTATAGCCACCAACTCTATCCATTTCCTTCTTAACTATCTCTTTATCTTTTGGAAGAATAACCCCTTCCATCAAGGTTAAGGACCTTGTCTTGTTGCCTAAAACTGATCAATATCCAAGATTGTGTAATTTTAGCATGGCACAAAGAAAACACCCCTACACATTCGAGAACAAACTCAATAAACTTAATGCCAAGAGCCTTTTCTTCTTAAGGCCTCTTTAGTCTTCTTGTTCATTTCTTTGCTCCTCTTGGATGGAGGTTCATCAGCGTGCTCTTTTTTATTCTTCTTCTTGAGGCTCAACATAGAAGTTGGCAAGTCTACCAAACTTTCCATAACCTCCTGTAGAACAATTTCCATGTTAACATTAGCAGTAGCAACCTAATTGGGTTATCCTAGTGGTTTCTCCCTAGAGGTGTCCCCAACTATGGAGAATACCTAAACTTAGGTGTTTTCAACAATCTCCATTTGTTGCTTTAGCTGTCCCTCCTTAAGATGAGTGGTTTCCTTCTTTTTTTGAACAGTTAGCTCCTTAACGACTTGTTCTTTGGCCACCTACTTCTACACTATAGGCTGGCTAGTGGTGACTTTAGTAATATGTCGATCCAACTTTTGCTTCTTAGCCTTGGCTTAGGCCAACAACTTCTAAAGTTCTCAATCACGTATGCCCATGTCTACAAAAGGAAGATAAAAATTCACAATAATGAGAGCATAAAAACTTAAAAATCTGTACTAAGCGAGGCTCAAAGGCAAAGAATCTCCCCTCGTGAATCACAAAGATCAGCTTCCTTCTTATAACTCAACTTAGCATGGTAGGAGACCCTACCTTCTTTGTCGGAGAATATGGGCTTTTCTTTCTCATAAATTTTAATGATTTTCTCAGCATCCCAATAGAACATCCTATTACACTGCCTATCCTTTATTTTCTTCATGGCAGCAACATCATTTGGCATCAATGTTTTAGGAGTTGTTTAGATAGGTTCAATCCACTTACTCCTAAAATCCAAATACATGTCAAACCTTATTGAGATGTATTTATCATGCCATTCATGGATCTTAGACTCAAAACTGTCTATGAATTTACAGTCGTACTATGCTACTATATAAAACCACCTATCATGCTATTGTCTGATTTGAAAAAAGTTCTAAATAATTAAGTTAAGGTTCTAACCTCAAGCTTTTCATAGATTATCGCAAAAGCCACAAGAAGCCTATATGTATTCAAACAAAACATACTTGACAACACCCGAAAAAAATTTAAAAAATTGCTTCTAGAATGGAGAAAACAACAACTACAACCCAAAATCAAAATATCTCAAATAGAGGTAAAACACTTGCTTAGTAGGGAAGCATATCCTTTCATCTTCCCTCAGCCTGAGCAAATGCCATTCAAGAGATAGATCTTCAAAGTACTTGTTATATTTCTTCATAATCGCCCATCCTACGACGCTCACCACTTCATCCCATGAATTGACATTGTGTATTGGGTTATTGTATAAATACTTAGCAGTGGACATCTCTTCTTTTTCTGTAGGGTATGCATCCATTGGGAGAGCTTCGATGCTTTAAAGTTTTTCCCACCTTTCTATGGCATTATCAACTGAGTTGCATAAAGAGGAAACTAAACTAGTCGTCTTTCAACTAGAGGGTTAGGGATGGGAGGAAGGAGATGGGGATGGGGGTTATAGTAAAGGGCAAAGGAAGTAACCATGAAGAGAGTGGCTTTAGAATCAGTAGAAATAAGAGAGCAAATTTTGCTTCCAACCATACCTGATGAAATATTGAAAATGGATTGTACAATCACTGGAAAGTTGGAGAAGATTTTGTAGAAGAAAATCTTGATAAACAGAAATGAAAAGTGAGAGCAGAAAAGGGATTATTGAAATTGTACATATGGATAATCCCTTATTGACAATCCCCTCTTAAGAATTGAAAATGAGGTTAATTGGGATTTAGATCCCGATTCGATGGCTAAGAATGGATAATTGACATGTGTTTAAAGCCAAAGATCTAACAGATACCGTATCACCTGCAATTAATAAAGCCTGTAGGGTAATGATGTTAGATACAATAACTGTCTTATGTACCAACACAAAAAACGAATGGATAGGAAAACCAAAAGGTTATGACCTTTCGATTAAGACTTGTTATGATGCGTTTTAGAAGATGATGGTAAATAAACAAAAGTATGAGGATGCTGATAACAAGTTTAGCAATATAACTTAGAAGATATTTCACAATTAATGTTAAGCATAGGCTTAGATGTCTTGCCTATTGATCAAGCAAATTAGACATGATTCCTACAATCTACTCCCATAGTCAAGCTCTCAACTATAAGAGTAGGGGGGTAAATGATGATAATAGAATTTTACTCTCTTAATCTTATTTGGTACCTTGGTTGCCGATAATCGTACTTCTAATTATCGTTCGACACTACCTAGTCTTTTGATCTAGCCTACCCTAACGAATTGTTGAATTGGGACTGGCCTCTTTAATGGGACAAAGAGCCTGACCTTCCCACTTAATTACTTTGAATTTGAAAAGTAGCGTAGACAATTGAGGTTCTACCCAACTTCATTACATACTTGCCTACTACTTCAAGTCTTTAAGCATGTACATAATAAAGGAGCCACCACATAGTCCATGACCAATGGTTACTTATCATAACAATTTATTTAACAAATGCCTATGAATAAGGAGGCAAAAACATTGTAAGGACTCTTTACACCCTTTTAACATACGTAACTCTTTACTTTCTTACTTTCTTACTAAAACACTAACTTAGGCATCGGAGTAGTTGTGTTGAATTACTATCAATACCCCTTCAGCCTTTCTTTCTTTCTTTTATATGACTAAAGTTTTAGACCATTATTGACCAACAACAAATTGCATAAATATGTACTATTTTGGTGGAGATAAATGTGTAAATTTGCGCATTTATCAAGTACTTAGCCTTAGTATAGTTTGCCTATATTAATAGCTACCAGACAACTATCTAGATAGCCCCTTTTGAAGCTCTTTACATCAAAAGCCCAAGTTGCATGTTCATTAGGATGAAGTAGGCAAAAGACAATTAGCACTTTTAGATTTGGTATAGGAAGTTATGGATAAGGTCAAGTTGATTTTATAGAGGATGTAGGCCACCTAAAGCTGACAGAAGAGTTATGCTGATAAGTGGGATCGACCTTTAGAGTTTTAGGTGGGAGATAAGGTATAATTGAAGGTTTCACCAATTTAAGGAGTAATCAAATTTGATTTGAGAGGAAAGTTGAACTCGAAGTATGTAGGCCCTTTTAGAGTTATAGAGATAATTGGTAAGGTAGCCTATGGATTGGAGCTTTTGCCATGACTAGAGGGCATACATAATGTATTCCACGTATCCATGTTGAGAAAGTATAAGAAGCCCAACCTTGATCACAAGGAAGAGCTACATGTATAAATATTTGATTTGGAGTAGCTCAAGTTAAAGCTAAACATGTCAAAAGTTGAAAGATCTACAAAGATAGTTGATACTAGGGTATAGCAACTAAGAAGAGGATTTATACCTTTTGTCAAAGTGCAGTAGGCAAACCAATTGGAATGAGATGTTACTTGAGAACTTAAAGAGGAAATCAAGAGAAAATACCCTAAGTTGTTTCAAAATCCAAGAATGTAAACTTTCAAGGACAAAAGTTTTGTTAGGTGGGGGAGGGGGGGGAGAGGTTATAGAACTTGAATTCAAAAAAATAATAAGTGATAATTTACAAATAATATAGGGTTTAGTGTGGCATGTAATTAAGTTTAAGATAACAAAGGTAAAACAATCTAAGGAAAAGTTTGAACCCCCCATTGTCCTACTCTTTGATGCCCACCTTCCCTCACTCTCTTATTATGTTTTTTTTCTTTTGGAAAATGGAAAACTCATAAGAAGCTTTCTAAGAGAGTCTCTAAGGTTTAGATTTGTGGATTTGTGTGCTTTTTAAGTGAAGCAAACACAATATTTCGTAAGGAAACATTGTATTTAGGTAAGTTTTCTATGTTTTCCTCATGGAAATTTGTTTTCTACCAAAAATTGGTGTGAAAAACTTAAAAGATTTCATCTTAGAAAAGCTAAGGAGTTGAAGTTGTCGATTTAAGTGTCCTCATACCAAGAACACCAAGTAAGTTGCCCATAAATCCTTGAACAATATCAAAGTTTTATTCTTGGTAAAGGTTTTTGCAATTGAAGGTTTGACTATGAGATTTAGGGGTTGAATTTCATATTGTTGTTTAAGAGGTGTTTTGAAGTGTTGCGAAATAACTTTAGGAGTAGAAAAGACTTACAGAAAGTGAAGGATTATGTTAGGGTTCAGAGTTGGGTTTATGTAGGGGAAGAATTGCAAGTTACATTTTGCAAAATGCAATAGGCATTTGGACACCATGCTTACTAATGTTTGGATGCTGGAAAAGTTTGGGGGTGGGGGGTAAGTGGGTAGTTAAGGCATAAAGAAATCACAAAATGTAAGTTTTTTTATGGCATCTAGATGCTCAATACCTTGGTATCCAAATGCCAAGTCTACAACCATGTATAGAAGGTTTATAATACTTCCCTTATGGCTTTTCCAACCTTCTTTTTCATTCTAAAACATTCCTAAAATTTTTTAAACAAGTTTTCTAAATCAAAATGTAAACTTCATTCTTTCAAATATTGATTTATTTATTCTTGTAGATACTTAGTCTTCGTTGAAGACTTGGAGTGTAAGGGGTAAGTAGTGGTATTAATGGCTTAAACTAGGGGCTAGGTTACTTGTTTATGAGGTGTATCAGGTTATAAAACATAAGGAAAGTGTTGACCACTTCATTAGAGTCAAGTGCAGGATACATAATTGTTTTGGTTGTGTGTGCTAAGATGGTGTCGTAAACTAGACTGAACTAAACTCGAACTTTATTTAAGTATGTTGCTTGTACTTAGCTTTGACCACCCGCTGGTTGAGACAGTGGTGTTGGTAAGGCACTTGATAATCTTTGCACGATGTTGTTCTAAGTAAAGTCCGGTATTAAGAGGACCTAAGTAGATTTAGGATAATTATTGATTACTTAGGTGTTGGGGACGACCCAGTACCAATACTTATATAGTATTTATATTGCTTAACTGTAAGGGTCATAAGTAACCTCAAGTCTCAGGACGTTAAGACCGTTATTTATTGGATTTAAGAATTAAAGAGTAAACCAATTAGTTGTTGCATTTACTATTGTTACTTAAGGATGCATGTAGTCGTGCCTGTGTGTTCATGTGCATGTATATGGTATCTTATACTAGGCACTAGCTTACTCTTTTAAGGTTATTGTTTCTTAGTTACAAGCTCAGGGTATGATGGTACGGTTGATTACTTAGTAGATGACATAGGTTATAATTACTTTTATTATGATGAGGAGAGAGATAACTATTACTTTGATGATAGAGCAAGGTCTGCATATAGTAGTTGTCAGGAGTGAATTTCAAGAGGAGACTTAGTCTAACTAATATCTAAAATCATAACAGTTTTCTCCTTGTTTCTAAGATGCATACTTTTTCATATATTTATTTAAGTATGGTATAATAAGAGGGAGAAATATCATATTTGGTACTTGAACTTTGCCTATTTTTATAATTAACTTCTTGAATTTTAAAAGGTAAATTTATTACGTACAAACTTTTTGAGGTTATTTATAAGTACTTTGACTAACCCCGTTTAGGTAGTTAATTGTAAAAATGAGTAATACTTGAATATTTAATTGCAAAAATGAACAAAATTTGCTATGGTATCTAATCTTCTTCAAGAAATAAAAGCTTTCAAACTATATCTAGTAAATGTTTGAATTGGTGAACATAGATCGACACGTGTACTAGTAATTTCAAGACACAATTTTTATCTAGAAGCATTCAAAACAGTGTCAACTTTTAACCGACTAGCATGCCAAATCATTTGCAGTATTAGTGCTCATCTAGGTACTAGATTCTAACATAATACTCTAATATAGGGTAAACAAATAGATAGCTGAGAGATTGTAAAAGACAGTAAACACAAATGCAAGAAATTAACTACTAATGCAATTTAATAAAGATGTGTGCTAGTGACTTACTTTTGAGATAGTGGTAAAGCTATGCCATTTAGATTTCAAGTATGGTTTTTATATGGGTTTTGATGGAACTAACTTGAGTTTAATCCCAGATAGAGTATCTACTCAACTATAGAGCAAAAAAAAAAATTTCAATCTCATTTTCTGATATGATCAACTAAACACTTAATTTTTTGTCACAAACTAATTGTTTTAGCCTTAGAAATTCGGGTGTCAATCTCTTTTCAATCTCATAATCATCCTCATTTACTAAAACTACTTAAAGAAATGTGAATTCAATGGAATTTTTACTCCTAATCTCTTTTCCATCACATAGTTGTAAAAACCCATTCATTAATACTCCAAAAACACCATTGACAAATGTAGGAATTTCCATAATTAATCTCCTTTCAGTCTCATAGTCACAAAAAGTCATTCCAATTTCAAAGGATACCTATGACTAATCTCCTTTCAGTCTTATAATCACAAAAGCCCCTTTAAAATCATCATTTACAACTCTTGAAATACATAAAATAGAGTATTAAATATCCAAATCCCATTTTAACACCTATCCATATCAAAACTATAAAGTTTCACCAACTACATTATTTACATTATCATAAACCCATAGTAAACTAATTAGCCACACATGATATTAACAATAATCATAATTGTTGATAGGTAATTCTCGTTCTGATACACGAATATCTGCAACATGAGAAAATGGCTACGAGGAGTACTAGAGGGTATTCTAGCATGACCAGTTTGATGCCTAAGTTAGCCCTCTTATCATAAGGGTAAAATTTCTAAATGGTTATAGGAATGAGAGAATGGAGAAGAGGGCCCCCTTACTTAGGAGTCTTGCCTGGTATTTATAGTAAGTTAATAGAGCGGAATGGGTCGTTGGACCAAGCTTAGATATTGAGTCCACTAATATAAGCCCATATAATAATTATCAAAAAAATACTTATCAACACTTGTCCCCCATTCTCTTTAGTAACGAAGTTGGAAAAAAGAATCTTTGTAGATTGATCTTGTGAGATTTTTGGAAAAGTTTATAATCTCAGTCTAAAGAGGCTAAAGCACTTAGAGAAGCAAAGGCCTAAAAAGCTGAAAAACCAAAGTGACCAAAGCACTTATAAATATTGGTTAAAAACCAGAAGAGGCCGAAGTACTTGAAGCCTGAAGAAGCAAAGGTCTAAAAAGGCTGATACACCTAAAGAGGTGAGAGTGCTCAAAGAGGCAATGGCTTAAAAAAGCTAAAGTGCTTAAGGAGGCGAAAGCGCTTAAAGAGGTAAGGGCTTAAAGAGGTAAGGGCTTAAAGAGGTTGAAGCCCTTAAAAAGGTTGGGTACCTGAAAAGGCTCGAGCGCCTAAAGATGCGAATGTGCTCAAAAAGGAAATGTCCTAAAGAGGTTGGTGTACCTAAAAAGGCTAGTATGCCTAAAAAAGTGAGAGCCTAAAGAGGCTTAGAAAAGCATGCAAGTCATCTAACTTAGGCATGACCTATACTAAGTAAAGCTATATGATAGATAAGTTAGCTTATAGTCCGTTATAGTATTGGACTGTGGACTTAGTTACTCATCGTCCATATTAGTTGTAGGACTTAGAGATGTCATGGAATATCCTATTAGCAGAGTATGTTTGTACAGGCTAAAGGTGGAGGATATTTCCCTATCCTCAATTCATATTTGATTACCTACATTTGTCTCTAAAGGAGCTAAAAAATAAACCTTGGAAAATAAATTATGAATAAATCATAAATAGTAGTAATAGAGTTGTACTCATCTTCTATCAATATGGATGCTTAGTCCTATACAGTACTTTAAGTTCACATGTTAGAGTTGCTCAGCATGAGTTATTGGGTCATAACTTGATGCACATGCTCGGAGTAGCTCGATAAGACATATTGTTGCTTAATTTAGCATGTAATAACTAGATCAGCTCGAGCAAGTGGAGGAGACCACTCAAAGATCCTATTTTGTCCATATGTGCTCTTGGTACTACTCGAAGTGGAAAGAAAGTAGCTCGATAACGAGCTTAGATCTTGCCACAACTATTCGTAGCTAATTGGTGCTATGGAATTAGGGAGGTTGGCATGGTATAAAATTCAACTAGTACTTAGTTGGACGTGTTTCTGTAAGTAGTTTACTTAGATGTTCAATATAGCACAGGTAAAACTTGTCGTGGAGTATAAAGAAGTCATAGGTTTAGAGCTTTGGAGCTGCTATTCGATATTGTCATTACTCTGATCTTTATAAATTGCCTTTCAAGCTTAGTTCTCTCGAGATATTGAAGCTTATCATCATGTAGAGTCCAATGAAGGAGATGGAGAATTACACAGCATTTGAATAGATAACTCAGCCTCTCAGCCATTACCATATGTCAACAACACTTAATTGGCAAGTTTAGAGTATAAGTCAACAGTTTGGCCATTAAGCTCGAAGCTAAAAAAAAAAAATGAATTCAGCTCAAAGTTGCTCAATCCATTATATCACAAAGAGCTTAATAAAAAATTTTTGCCAAAAGAAGTTGTAGATCAGGTTGTTGCTGCTCTATATGGATAGCTCAGCTTTGGTTAACTAACTAAATAACAATATAATAAGAATAGAACTAGCTCGGTAACTTAACTTGCACCATGGGTAATAGCTATTTGAGCTCGGCATTTCCTTCATTATATTGACAATAGTTTGGATTTTAATGCTTGAGGCCATAACTTCTTGGAGCTAAGCTCAATTAGTTAGTTACTCAATGCCAAGTTGTCTATACATAAATGCCATTGACTTTAGCTGAAATTCGCATGTCTAGACCAAATGTTATACTGAATAAAGTGCAAAGAAAATTGACTCATTAAGTAAGATGCCCCCTATTACTCATTACCGACCATTGGTTAGGAATATGTAGTGAAACTCAACAAGCAACCAGGTGCAACTTAGTACGATTACATCATAATTAGCTTAGTAGGAACTTGCTCGGGCCTACCTAGGCTTCCTTATGGTATGGAGCGATAAGTGTTGAGCTTCTTAAAGTATAGAGCAATAGCCAAATCATACTGTAGTTCAAATCCATTACTCATTAAGATGACTAAGGTTAACAATGGAATCAAATTGCAGGAGCTAAGCATTTGTTAGAGAAGGTTGAAAGCTTGTAATCAACATATGTTATCAAAAAATCCTTTGTCAACTTAATGAAGCTTGGATTGGGCTGCCAAACATCGTCATCTTTCTAAGTTGCTAAGTATTAGGATCTTAAGATACTTATATTTGATCAATATTTATATTTCTTTCATAGTTTACATCTTAGAATTTGGCACATGGACGTACTTGATCTACTTGGCACTTTGGCATTCACATAGTAGAAAGATTCTTGGCAGTTGGTGTTCTTCAAGTTTAGCTACTCAGTATGAATTAAAGTGCAACACAAATTGAAACTTAGCTTAGTTAAGAAGCATCTTAGATAAATTGCTCTTGGCATTCGACTATGGAAGCATTCTTTTCGATACTTAGCAAATATTGTTCCAATTTAAGTTTGTAGTAGTTTCTCGTCAACTCAACATGGAGCTTGGCGACTTATGGACTTAGACAAACTTGGCATCTAGGTAAGAATTAAGAATAATTTATCTCAAATTCCTTAAGAGCTACTAAAAAAAGCTAGGTTACTTAGTAAAAGACTCCCTAGTTCGTCCTTGTTCGACATTACTGTCACTACTTGCAATAGCTCAGCATGTAAATCACTAAGAAGAGTTGGATTTACTCAGCATATCATGTGACAAACATATTAAGTCATCACAACACATAAAGCTAGTCGCTCAAGAATTGGATTGCTCAGCACTATCATCACAACATAGCTCGAACAAGCTCGGTGGACGTAAATAAAGGAACTCAACAAGTTGAAATGACTTGAAAAATTCAGTGTCCCTGCCAATGTTGTAAGCCGACAGAAATTGCTCGGCCTCAAAAGCTCTGCGTAAGTTTCTTGGCATACTAGAAGATCAAACATTTGGGCACAGCGCTATTCGAAAATTCGACTCAGCAAGAGTTACTCAGCTAAGGATAGTTGTATGCTTGATTGCTTGAAAACTTGTTATAATTTGAAAGCACTTAGCTTCTTGGTTATTTTGGCAATTCAGCATCATGCTTGAAGTTTCAATTCGGCGTACTACTCAGATTAACCTTCAATGAGAGATTACTTGATAGGATTTTCTCAAAAAGAAATTACCAATCAAGAAGGAACTTACTGAAGAAGCCACACTAAATAGCCTGTTACCAACCATAATTGATCAGATGAGCAATCAGAGATTTATATGATTCAAATTTCCAAATTGGGACAAGCTTAATAGACATATATGCTTAGTGTAGAATCATTAATAATATGCTTCTAACATATACTAGTAAATGAATTTGTCCTAGACAACTCACCTACCCATTCAAATTAGTGAAGGGAGTACTTAAGCGAATTCAAAAACCAAACAAGTGGCGGTTAATGAGGGCAGTTTTCAGTCTAAAACTACAATTTTTCCCAACAAGTAGGGCCATGATGGTTGTCCGAGGTAGTTTTCTGCTTTTATGGCATAAGCAATTTTTGAGAAGATACCAAAACAGAAAATAAATCCATCTATAACTACAGGAAAAACAATAACATCATCTCTGGGTAGTCTTTACATACTAACAAAGTAAAAATCGTAAAGTGTGAAGAGATCTTGCCATTATTATTTACCCATATGCTAGAAGAAGCATGTAATGGCAGTTTTTCTAGACTTATACAAAAATGGAGAAGACAAAATTATCCTGGATCATATTTTACATAACAAACTTTGAGCGACAAAGAAATAAATGGCTCCACAAAATCATACATTCAAACCACAATATGAACAAATTTTCCAAGATTATAAATTTTTGAGGAATGATAAAAAAAATCATAGCTTTTAACCATATGATCATGTAATTCCAATAGACAACACTAATTATTGACGGATGATTATCGTTCCAATACACAAACATCTACAATACCAAAAAATGGCTACAGGGGGCTCTAAAGGGTGCTCTAGTACAGCCACTTCGATACCTAAGTTAGCCATCTTGTCATAAGAGTAAAATTTCTAAATAGTTATAGGAATGAGAGAATGGAGAAGAGGGTCCCCTTACCTAAGGGTCTTGCTTGGTATTTATAATGAGTTAATGGAGTGGAATAAGTTCTTGGACCAAGCTTAGATTTTGAGCTTACTAATATAAGCCTACATAATAATCATCAAAAAATGCTTATCAACAATAATAATGAGAATAAAAAGAACAATGATTTCCATCAATGAACAAGAGTAATAAAAACCAATTAATAAAGAAGAGATAACAATGACAAGTAGAAATTGATGTTTAACAAGAAAATATGCATAAAATCTCAAATAAACGCTAGATATCACTAAACAAAGGTATAGAGCATGAAAAATGTAGAGAAATAGCATAGAATTGTCCTAAAAAACTAAACCTAGAAATGGTTGTACACCAAAAAATGAAAGAAAAGAATGTATTCATATTTTTAAGTCACCAATGTATCAGTAGACATATGTCAGCCTAACTTTTTAAAGGAATAAATGATGTGGCATGTTTTGGTTTAAGGTTTTAACGTTATAAAAAAAAAAACCCTAATCCTAATTTTTTATACCCATCAATTGGTAGAGAAGGTAATGATCTATCATTACAGGTAATTCCATTCTAGTGTATTATATGCATGACCGCTTTGCTCATTCAAATGATTGTTAATCCAACTGTTGTTCCCCTAATGGTTAAGGGCTTGCTAACTACTATTCCCTAAATGGTTGAAGGTTTGCCAATTGATTATTAAGATAAATCTTTAAAGTCCTATACTTCTTGGCCTCCTCATCAATCAAGGGCTACTAAGGTGTATGGTAGTCTCTGTACGCCTTCACATATGTGATAAATTATGTGTATTTTAATCAAATATTAACCTTTTTCATGCATTAAAATCAAATTTGGATCAAGTTGGCCAATTTTACATATAAATATCACTTTTATATAAAATTGATTAATTTTCCCTTCAATTTATGCTTTAGTATAGTTCTTTAATTGGACAAAATCATGTATTTTAGATCGTGAATAATTGGGTTATCTAATATTTGTTCATGTAAGTGTTAGGTATTTAACCCATTTGTTTGAGAAAAAAATTGAGAAATATAAGTATATTTTTCTCGACTTTTGAAAATTACAAAATTCTTAAGTATCCTTTTCATAACATGCCTATTATATGTTTGAACTAGGTTGAAAATTAGTTGGCTATTATATCCAATTTTGTTTATCCAACATAGGTTTGATTTATATTTTATATGTTATTAGTAAAAAGGAAACATTTAAGATATAAATCCAATTCAACCTTTTCAATGAATAAATCTAAAGTTGCTTTTCCTTCTATTCTTTTTTTTTTCTTCTTATTTTTCACTAATATGACCTAGTAGAGGCATATAAACTATTTTACCATGTGAGAAAAAAGTATATAGTTTTTACAATTATAGTTGTTTATGTAATTTTAAAAGTTTTTAAAAATTTTCAATATAATTTATACATTTGAAAAATAATTCATATTATCAATATATATATATATATATTTATCTTTTTGGTACTATAGTATAATTTACACATTCAAAAAAATATTACTCTCTCCTTCCAAATTTTTCCCACTATTCCAAGTTTTGCCTATACACAGACTAACTTATTTCCGATCCCCATCTTAATTTTGATAATTCTTATCTTAAACACTCATATCATCAACCATGTACCCATTTTACAACCTCAATTTTCTCCATGTTTCTAAGGATATACTCTTTTTCACATATTTATTTAATATCTTTTGACACCCGTATTGTTAGTGTGTATTGTGTGGTATAATAAAAAGGAGAATTATAAGATTTAGTACTTGAAATTTTTTCATTTTTGTAATTAATTTTTTTAATTTTAACATATAGATTTATTACTCATAAACCTTTTGAGATCAATTATAAGTACTTCGACTAATTCCATTTAAGCAATTAATTATAAAATAAGTAATATTTAAATATTTAATTGCAAAAATAAACAAAAATTGCTTTGATATCTTCTCTTTAAGAAATAAAAGCTTTCATACTATATCTAGTAAATATTTGAATTAGGTTAACTAATATTTGTCTAGGTAAGCATTAGGTATTTAACTGATTTGTTTAGATAAAAAAAATTGAGAAATAAAAACATTTTTATCCCTATCTTTTAAAATTAGAAAGTCAATAAGGATACTTTTCATAACATATATAAAATATCTCTAAAAATTAGTTGTTTATCATATTCAATCTTCTTTATCCAACATAGGTTTGATTTATATATTATTTGTTATTAGCAAAAACAAAAACATTTGAGATGCAAATCCATTGCAATTTTTTCAATGAATAAATCTGAACTTACTTTACCTTTCCTTTTTCTTTTTTTAATATGACCAAGTAATGCCGTATAAACAATTTTACCATGTGGCGAAAAAAGTATATAGGTTTTTTTCAGTTGCATATGTTTATGATATTTTAAAAGTTTTTGAAAAATTTTAGTTTAATTTATACATTTACAAACAATTCATTGTATCAATAACATATATATTTATATGTTTTTGGTATCATTTTATGAATTCTAATATATGTAAAATTCTGCCGGCGTCCATGGTCAAGATCGACCAATATTTAACTTAGTAGAAATTGGAAATGTGCATATGTATGCATGTATGTGGAGAGAGATTTTTGTTTTTTGTTGGGTTGGGGGTCCGGAGGGGTTGGGGTGCGGTGGGAACGAAAGGGGAAGGAGGAGGAGGATCCAAATTGGATAGCGTGTTGGTCCATTACATTAATAGTTTAAATGGCTTGATTTCATGCACAAACGAAAAGCCCACACGTGGAAAAGAAAGATATGGTGCCGCTTTTAAAAATAAACGTGTCAACAGCAAATGAATTCTCCACCTCCAGGAAAAATGCTGAACCACTAAAAGTAGATTCGCTTTTGCTTTTGTTTTGTAGACGGTGTATGACGACTCACACGTGTGATCACCTTGAAACATGACATTCGGAAAAGCTCAAAAGAAGTGAAATCCAAACTCGGGAGAAGAACCATCTTCTTTTTTACGGTTGAATTAAGTAGATATACGCTATGTATTCCAAAAAATAAGAAACAAAAAAATAAAAAGAGTGAGTATTTTAAGAACGACGAATTCAAAAAATGCGTGCTAGAACCTGGTATTAATAACCGGCTAAATGTAAACTATATCACGAATTACTTTTGAGTATGTTTGTCTTAATTTTTAAGTTAAATATATTATATTATAACTCTTTTAAGAAGAAAATTAAATATGATCTATTACATTAAAAAATTAGTATTTATATCATTAGATTATGTATAATAATTTTGACCATTTATCTTAAATTTGAGTTTATAGGATAATATATAATTTATCATCTAAACTTGAATTCCATCGACTTTATTCATATCGATAAAAAAATAAATGTTTTTAAAAGATAACTTAGTATTAACTACTTACTTTATTTACCATATCTACCCCTAAAAAAATCGGGCTATTAAACTATACTAGACTACATCCGATCCGGTCCAGTACACTTGCAAGAGTTGTGTGCAGCATGCAACAGATATAATCAAACCAAACCAAACCAAATAGACTAAAGTAGAAAACGTTGTTCAGCTAATATATTTTGATAACATCTCTTCGCATAAGATACAATTACACCTTCATGCTGACACTATTTTTAGTGCTATAACACATCCATATTTGTGATATTATATCTCGATAAATTTCATAAGTATACATGTATCATATTTTTCTAAGAGGAAATTATGTTCTCTTCTCATAGATATTAAAAAGTGTAGATCCATCCTAATTTTTCATGCATACCTAAATCTCTAAAGTAGTTGGATCTTAGCTTTGCATGTACATCAAATAAAAGCCACAACCCATCTAGTCTACTTGGAAATTAACTTAACCAATCCTCTAAACCAACAAAAAAAATTGAATATTGAAAAAACATTGCATTGTTTCTTATAACTCAAATGTTTGATAAACTCCTGAAATTTGGTACCATGAGAAATTATCAAATTAAACAAATCCTAAGAGAGATCTATTATATATATCCTAAAAGTTTAGATTGCTTTTATAACTTTAAGTATTTTTAGGATATCGAATAATTCATCTATAGTTTTATAAGGACTTTATTAATGATTTCATATATAAGATCCAATAGAAACTTACCACATACTTTATAATATAAGTTATATAATTTAATAAAGCATTTGCCTAAAAAAACATGATTTAACTTATTATTGATCATACTATGAATACTTATTAATATTGTACTTTTAATAAACTTATATAAAGAATCCTTTTAACAGATATCCGATAGAGATAGATGTCATTTGCTTGGTCCGATTTACCTCCTAAATCAAACTAAGACATCAGCTACAATACACTATGTTAACAGTCACCTTTCAACTCGGGGCTTTGAAGGTCCAAGCCCATCATTGGGCCTAATTGACATGTCCATGTGTCTCTCTCCCCTTTCCCACATGACTTCCCCACTAAGTGCAAGCCAACTCGGACAAGTATGCCAACATTAACTACCATGCCTATGGTACAAGCTAAAGCTTAGGTGACCCTCGAACACCTACCATCTCCTAAACCATTTCTTAGGATTCGAGTAGCTAAAGAGCTCATTGGTCCTTCAAGAGAACTTAGAGCCCCTCGAGCCCTCTTAGTTCGAGTTTTGAGCACTTAAGAAGTTTATCACAATTCGACAGTCTAATGCATAACCACCGAGAAGAGGTATGCCCCTATTTGGAGTGCCATTCAGGGGATGCATTACCTACTAGAGTTGAGTTCCCCTTCTTTCATCTCTCTCTCTTCATTAAATGTTACATGACGTTTTTACGTACAATCTAAGGGCTTAACCATCAAGCTATGGTGCCTACTCCCTTCAATGTGATAGGCTCCCTTCTCAAAACTTACCAACTAATAGAAAGGTGTTTATCCTTTCCCATACTAACAATACACTTGAACACAGGCCAATCATCACGTGCTACGTAGTCAAGTAGGTCAGCTCTCTTAGTTACAAATAGAGGGTACAACTCCAGGTAAGAGAATCTTTTTTACTTCTTCCAATCCATCCTTAATTGCATTCTCTTAGATTAACTCCCAATTACTCTTCTTACTAACTTGAGCATCGAATGACACTCACTAGCTATGTTAAATGGGGCTTTTTACATGTCCACCACCATCAACAATTATTGGACCAGTAAGAGTGCAACTAAGGATCACACTTATGACACCTACCATCACCACGTTACACTTTTTGTTGGAAGAGTTTTTTGAACTAAGAAACCAATCTTGTTAGCAATGAGAACTACATAGATAATTAACAAAAAAGTTCTTTTATTAAAAGATGTGAAATCATTGAGAAAAGACCATAGCTATTACAGAAGTATTTGTAAGATCCAAAATTTAAAGAAATAAGCAAGAGGAGAAGAAAAAGACCCATCAATTATATGAGTTATTGCTTTTCTATATGTATAAAGGAGAACGTAATTTCTAGAAAAAAGGTAGTCATTAGAGTCTATGCATGCAACAAAATTTGACTAGTCTTTATCTCAAGTGTTTAATTCAATTTAGAACTATTATATGGAGAACTTACATAAAATATAAAATAAAAAATTGCTAAAATTGTATTTTTAGAGAATGATAAAGAGTTTATGGATTATCTTTAAATATCTTGTTAATTTTACATAAGAAAAAAATTTATAGTTTATTATGCTATTACATTAGTTATTATATTTATATATATATATATATATATATATATATACGATTTGCTTTGCTTTGCTCTCTTTAGGTATAGTTTGGTCCATCCCTTTAAATTAATCATAAATTTTAAATTTGCTTCAATTAAAAAACTATTTCAAACCAAATCGTGAAAAAATCCATAATTATAGCTCGGCTTATGACAAAAACCATTATAATGTAGTGATATGAATATCAGTCTTTTAATGTGATAAATCAAGTTTAATTTCTACTTTACGAAAGTTGTAATATTACGTTTGGTATATGAGAATGGGTTGGAATAAAACTGCAGTTCTCCATTCCCATTTTGCCTATTTAGAAGTATATTACGAAGTCGGAATCACTAATTCCATTCAATTCCGCTTTTAAGAGAGCAGAGTCATAAACCTATTCTCACTTTATTAGTTGTCATTAATTAGAATCATTTTTCTAATATTCAAAGAAATTATAATATATAATAATTAAGGATATTTTTAAAAATAATTCTATTTGAGTATTTAATATTATTTCTTTTGATCTCATTGTATGATCATCTCTAAACATGGAAAAATATTTTTAATTCTGATCCTCATTTTATTTAATTCTAAACCATTTCTTCATACTAAATATAATATAATATAATAATTGATAGAAAATAAAAAAGAAAATAAAAGAAAAACTCTATTTATGATTCCAAGTGTATTCACCCTTAATGCTCATGGCACTTATTAAAGATATGGGCACTTTCAATAACTGACAACAGGCTTAAGAAAAAAGTAAATACTAAAAAAAGAAAAGAATAGAAAAGAAAATGCCTTTTGCTTGACGCGAAAAGCTTCACTAGTATTTTCCATTTATAAATAATATGGGAGAAATTCGGGTGTTGTTCTCGTAATCATCAAATCACACGTACGGTCACCGAGAGACGTATGATGAGATCACGATGAACAAGTGATCAGAAAAAAGTGTAATCCAAGGAATGGCATAAGACGTAAGAGGAACCTTTTTTCCTCTCTACTTTTTGGGAGGTGGGGTCCATCCAAATCGTGACTTTGATGTGTCTTGAGGCCATTTTTATTCGATACCTTGTATGCACAACAGGGTGCTTGTGGGGTCCGTGACACGTGGTAAGCCGGTATCTTGATGTTAGGCGTTGACGAGGTACGATGAGTCAGTTTAAATAAAAGCGGTAAACATATAACTCCTAATAACAAATAGTTTAAATAATGAGTCAGTAATAATAGCTTATAACAAATAGTTTAAGTAGCCATCTGTAGATCAAATGGAATGAAAAGAAACTAATAAGCTTCTCTTATGCCTCTATTTTTCTAGGTAATCTCCTTTTCTCAAATTAAGGAGAAAAGATTTATAAAATTACTATTTTCATGAAATACCATACTACAATAGTCATGTAGTGCTCTCTTTTTATCAAATCCAAACCTTTTATGAATAAGTCCTATTTTTTCAAGATTTTAAATAAAGAGAAGAATCTTTGTTAAGTCTTGATTGAATCTTGCATAAAATAACAACCAACAAAAGCAAGAAATTTGTTAAGATGTCTAAACTTTATCCCGATCCATCATCATTGCCTTCTATTGTTGATATTGACTTTGAATATTTTGTTCAAAAAATACAATTTAAAGTACTAAAATTTAATGGTTCTCATCATGATACATGCATTTTTAAGGTTAATCACATCATGATTTTCACTACGCCTACATACCCACAAATTTCACTTGCCCACTTGTATTTGAAGGAAAAATTGTAAGATGGTATGAGTGAATGCTTCATCATCAACTATTCACAACTTAGACAAATTTTCTTAATAATATCAACTTTCATTCACTCTATTTGAATTAGAGGAAACAAGAAGGCTATTATTCATACATCATAAGGATGCAAGCAGGTTGATCTTATAAAGTACTAGATTCACCAACCTTGACAACTATCTTATAAGATTTTGAAATGGATTTTAGCTCTTATTTGAAAACCCTATAAGGTTTTTAATTTAGCTTCAAAAGTAAAATAGAACCCAATTAGAAGTCGATACTCAATAACAAATAACTAGAATGCCTATGCGTTGAAGTATATTCAATACTCAATAGAATACAAACTATTGACTAATCATTTATTCATTTGTCTAAAGAGAGAGATAGCTTAGTCATAATATCCCTAGTCACCATGCTCATCTCATCTCTCTCTCATTCTCTTAAATTCGATCTAAACATGGTCATGGGGCCGCACCATGCCACTATCGACGGCTTCAGTCTTGTCTTGCCCCAATCGGACCATTATCATTATCCCTATCTCATATTTTACACTCACGATCCCTAGCATTAGTCGAACCACAAACACTCTCCATGTCTCATCTCGCAACCTTGTTAGACCACCATCCTTTGTTGTAGCCTTACTTTCATCTTGTCTCGTGTATTTTACGTTCTCTTTCTCTCTTTGCTTCTTTTATTAAATAATGTGCTCAAGGTTAACCACATGTAGATACATAAGGAATGAGGCCTTAAGCATTGGATTTATTGTTTAGAACTCAAATGTTGTAAAAAAATTCAATTTATAGCCTAGATTTATGCTTATGATTACCTTTTGAAATTTGGGTAATTCTAGATTCTTTAGTTTTTCTTAATCTATTGTAATCTTTTGTAAATCTCTATATAGAGATAGATCAAATTCAATTTTCTCTTTTGTAATAATTATAATAGATATTATAGTTACAAAGGAAAAATGAAAAAAAAAAAACACTTATTATCATCTGATGAAGTTTAGCACCAATTTCAAGCTCACAAATGGGTTTATGCTTCATTAACAAGAAAAACCCATTATAGTCAAATCCTACCTATAAATATATGGAAAAATAATTTATCCTCATATTATCAATACCACATGCCAATAACATTAAACATCTTGGCAAAGTAAAATCTATATATACATAAGTAAATGTTTTATAGGAATAACGATAGAAACAACTATAAAGCTCGATGTATATGCTTTTCAATACTTAATTATATCAATTTCAACTATTCCTTTCCACATTTATTTTATGTCTCTCATGTGCTCATTACAAATGTAGGGGTCCAACCAAAGTAGTCACGTGAGTAATGCACTACACATGAATTTAAATAAGTGAAGCGAGAATAACAATTGAAAGGATGATTAGATAATAATGAAGCAAGAGGAGAAATGAACAATCTTAGTATTTCAAAAGCACAAGTGATAGACAAAGCAGTTTTAGTGGACCTTAAGTGGTCACCTTTCAACTTGAGTGAGTGAGATCAATTCTTTACTTGAATTACTTATTTGATCTTAGAGAGTAGAGGTTTGAAAAGCTGTGTTGTTTCTCTATTCTCTCTAAGAGTTGCAAATGAGGAGGAAAGATTAGCATTGATAAACTCTTAGGCATGATAGCATCCATTTGATCATCTAGGTGATCAATGAATAAGATCATTTAGGTGATTAGTGAATAAGATGGAGCTTGCTCAATTCATGGTTATTCAAAATGAGCTATCCAGTAGGCCTAAGATCAGTAGCCTTTCTTATGCGTGCATAAGTCTACTTGAGAAAGGTTATATGTGGACAAACCAATCCAATAATCCCTGTTCTAAGCTCAGCAAGTCAATTCTCTTTAAATCATCCCAATGTAGATTGAACTCCTCAAGCCTTTCTACTTAGCCTAAAAAGTCAAACCCAAATTAAATAATATAGCAAATATTTAGCCCTCTACAGTCATTTGATGCAAGTAATCTCTAAAGTGTTATAACATCTAAGAGGTACCTCTAAAGCACTCAAAATAGATAAATGATTTAATGACTACTCATTTACAAAAAGTTCCTCCATTGATTTTCTAATAAGTAAACTAATTAGACTTATAAGTAAGTCCATTTTCTTAAATTATGAGTCTTATTGTCCTATTTTGTAAGAACTAGTGGAAGGTTTACTTAAGGATAATGGTCTCTAAACCATGCAACTTTTGCTCTTGGAACACATCTTTCTACATATGAAAATTATCTCAATTATGCTTTGCTCATTTTATTACTAATGGATATTGTAGAGTAGGGTAGTTGCAGATGGATGATTATGTGCAAGTGGCATGCCAAGTAATGTTGAGAAAGATTAGGCTTATGGCACATGAAGAGACGTTAAAAAGAGGCATGAGGGAGAAATTGGCACACTTAGATGTCAAATATGTTGGTATGTTGGAAGATCATGCTTGAGTGTTCTTGATTATTCTTTGCTCATTCTTAATTGATTTGCTATTTCAATTTTTCATGGAGTAAGTTCAACAAAGTTTAAGCTTTTTTCTAAATTTCCAAAACTATTGCAAATGAGGAGAAGGCATCCTCTATTTAGAGATTTCATGACTCAATCTCAACCTTTAGATGACTTTAGAGAGCAAAGAATGAGATGAGTCATTGATGACATCCATTAGATCACTTTTGATGATCAACAAATGAGATGAAGCCTCTTATTTTTATAATAGCTCCTTGTAAGCTCTTCATGGGCTTTAAATATAAATGGACTCATTCATGCCGAATGCTTTATAAATAAATCTATAAGATGTATTTAGAATAGAAGTGCCAATTGAAAGGCTTATTTCATGTGCAAGACAATTGAGAAATGTAGAGAGTTGACAAATTGGTCCACCAATTCCTATTTCAAGCCTACTAAACTAGATTTCCTTAAAACATCCCCAAATAATCGAACCCGACTCCTAAGGCCCTACTACTAGCTTAAGATCTATTCCATTAAACTAGGCTAAAAACTAAATTACCAAAATAGCCCCACTACATTTTGCCCCTTAATCAAAAGGTCATTTAGTGAAGCTTAGGGGGTTTTGAACACTTCTTAATATGTGAATTTTAGCTACCATTCAGCATGTGTAGGTTACTAAGTTGTATGTTCACTAATTGATATTTCTTATTCTTTGATGAATTGTAATGTGATGTTTTACACTTGTGCCAGCAATTTGATCACGATATGGTGTTCACTTCATGGTTATTCTTTTTTCTTTCTTTCTTTCTTTTCTCTTGCAATCATCTTATGGCCCTTGAGATACATAGCAGTTACGCACATCGTATGATATTGATATCTTATATTATTAATCAATTCTTCTTCTTATGCTTTGGTGGAAGGAACAGATTTATTCATATGCTTAAGGAGGGTTGATGGCTCATTTTTACTATAAGCCACCAAGCACAAATTTAGGCCACAAGATATACCCATTACCTAGAGAAAAAGACAAAGAAGGATAAGCAATAGGTACAAAGGGTTGTCACCTAACTCTAACCTTATAGGATTTGCCCCTAAACACATAGGCACTTACAATGGGCAAAATAGTAGGAATAAGCCAATCACAGCTTTCTTACACCTCCTACATAAAACTCCCAAATGGCTCTAGGTCTCTTTGGTGCTACATTCTCGCTAAACTCTTACTAACTTTAATGTTAAGGTAGATACATTAGAGTAACCTATGGCACGCCTAAGCTAGTTTGCCCTTTATGTAGGCTTATCTAGTTCTATCGAATCACTAAGGCTCTTCGAGTTGCCTAAGAGCCATGTAACAAGAATTAACCACCACCACTACTAATGGAAAAAGTTACTTTGGCTTGCTTACTAACATAAAGAGCGCCTTTATCTCCAAATTGGTGCAAATCATAAGGCCTTAGATATGTTACTGTTTATAAACCATATCAATAAAGGTATCAGAAACTTAGTCAATTAACTACCCCTATCTATAAATAAAGAAGTTACCTAACTCTTCACTGACTCTTAAGCATGGAATAAGCTTTCTTTTTACTCGTTTTCTCCTAAAATATTAACATTTAAGCCTTGTTGAGTCACTATAGTCATAATCTGTCTTTTAACTCTATCAGCACTATCTTACTCAACATCATGTCCTCTCAACTTAGCCTACATATCTTCTACTTCCTCGTTTTACTCTCAACTTTAAATTTTGGAATGTCTCCTTTAATGACCATCATATGCTTCTTTAGACATTCTAGTGTTAAGCGTTCAAATCCTAAACATTTAAAGCACTTAAAATCAATTATCCTCCCTTAGGTTACCTCTAATCCATCTCTTACATATAATGTTGTTTGAAAATTCTTAGGCCTATTACTATCACGTTGCTCATACTTTCTAGCATCTTGTCTCTCTAACTCGACATCTTTCTACTGCTATAGGCTTCTCTTTCTCATGTTGCCTAACTTGTTTAGATGAATATCGTGAATCTTTAAACCTACCCCTTTATCTCTACGTTTCTACCCAGAATGTTAACTTGATCACATCATCCAAGGTGCAATAAGTTTGTAACTCTACTACATTTATGATTTCAAAAGTTAACACATGAATTTGCAAATAGTTTACTCAATGGGTTCATTCAGCTTACATCGGATAAGAAGTCTCATAATTCTATGCATAGTTTTCAAGACTCAATTCCCCTTGTCTTAATGATTATAACGTCAAAACAACTCTTGCTTATAATAAGATGGTACAAGTTTCTTTCTAAACTATCTCTTCATCACTGGCCTTGTGGTTACCTTTGTCTCTGCCTTATTTCTTCTTCATATTATCAAGTTTTTAAACTAGAGAACTGCATATGGTGTCTAACACCTATGCCCTATCATCCTATGTAACCTTTGTCTAATATTCTCATTCAACACAATTATCAGAGTATCTATATTTTGTATTATATTTCACATTATAACATTTTTATGTTCAAGAACCTTAAAACATCTTAGTGCAACTAGACATACATTGATTAAAAGCTAAGCTACTTTGGGCATATTATGACATTTAGCATTACTACCAACACATACCAACATTATAAACACACTTTCTCCGGCCATATTCAAATTAATGAGTTTTAATTAATTCTCATACACTCATTGCATTTGTTGTGCACTACAAATCCTAATGCATAACTCCAACATGCTAACAACCAACTATAGAAACAATTAAGATCTCATAATCACCATAATTCACCTCACTACAATTTCTCTTCAATTATTCTACCGCCCAATCTCCAATCCAATTCAAAATTCTCAAAGGAAACAAGACTTAAAACAAATTTGTTGCAACTTAACTCAATATCAAAATTATGATGTGCTCCAATCCTAAAATAGTAATAAAGGCATGATCTTTATTTATAGCAATGATAAAAATTAGAATTTAACGGGGTTTATGGTTTTATACAATGAAAAAATGGATTTTCATGGAATTTTGGTGTTTATTTGGATAAAAAGAGGTAAAAGGGGATATAGAGCTTGAATTATTGAATTCATATAATTGACACAACTTACTATTATAAGAAACAATAAGGAAATAATTAGACTAATCTAATTATTATGATCACTGTAATCAAATAATTTGATTGACAAGACTAGAAGAGAGAAAGCTTTCCACTAATATTGAAAAGTCTCATGAAGGTGAATAAGATGAAATTGATAATAGTTGTCATAAAAATATGAAAAGTAACCCTACTAATAATCTATCACCCTAACAAGGGCATAATGTCTTAAATAAAAATAAGACAAAGAAACATATTTAAAATAACATAAGTCTAATCATAGAAATCATAAAAGCTCAGAATCATGTAAGCACAGTCTAGACCAAGTGGCTTCATAAATATATCTTGTTCTTCTATTGCATAAACACTTCAAATCATTAAATCTAAACCTTTCAATGTCTTAGATTTAAGGATTTTCTATTTGTTAAAATGTCCAAATTTTGTGAGGATACTCCGATTCTTTCTTTGAATATCCTATATAGAGACTTGGACTAGCTCTAATTGCTCATGACCTTCTTAGAATGCTTCAGGCCTTCTCAACTTGCAAAATTCTATAGCAAACCATTAGCTTTGAGTTCTCCCTTTTGGCCTCGTTTCTTATTAACTTCATTCCTTAGCATTCTCAATCCCTAAATCAATCCATATAATGTTGGTTCCCATTAGTCTCTAGTCTCATAATCATTTGATAGTACTTATTTTAAGTTTATGGGCATCTTACTACCATGAAACAATTTTATGGGCAACATTATAAGACATTTAAAATGTACTGCATTGATATACAATAGCTTCATGTAATTTTTCCTAATATAGTCATAATTATGATTACAAATATATAAAAAATTCATCTAACCAATGGAAATAACAATAAAGGTTGACAATCTACACAATATCCCATAAATAATTTTATGTAGTTTTGATGTAACAATGGGTAATGAAAATCTCTTGACAAGTTACATAAACTATGGTGGTAATATTAAATTTTTTTTTATTTTTTATTGAATAATAATAATAGATTGTAGTCAATTTGCTTTACATAATAAAATTTTGTACTTTTAAGAAAAAGACAATGAAGTTTAATTAGTCATAATTTGGCCCTCTAAGTCTTACAAGACCTACCATAGATGAGATTGAAAAATTACTCGTGATGTTTAAGCTTAACAATTATGAGCAAACTTATACCTACTTAAAGTCGTCCAGTTACCGTGTCTACTACAAATTAGCATCTTTATATAATGCTTTATTTCTCGTATAGTACAAGATAAGGAGAATAATATGGCATAGCATAAGTTTTTAGACCAATTTTATTGCACAATGTATTGTGAAATATTTTTTTGTATGTTTTATGTTTGTTATTATGCATAAATAAAATAGCAATATCAATAGTTATACTATTCATGTAATCATATATTTATTTTAATTACATTTTATGTGATAACTTTAGGTTTTGACCTCTTAAATTTAGGGTGCTAGGTAACTTCATCCAATTTAGGTTAAACTTTCTAATAAGGTCACAAAAATTAGAAAAAAAAAAAACATCAAATATAATCAAATTTAGAAAACAAGTTAAAATGCAATCAATTTTGCTCACAATCTCAAGTTTCTTAGTAAAATCTTAATTATTTCGAAAATCGAGAGATTGGGATTTAATGTATACTAGGCTAATCGACTATAACTAAAACTAATTATAGGATATTAATTTGCAATGAATTACTATGAAGTTTCAATCAAAGAGACAAGTAGCATTAAACTAGAGTTCATATTTACCTTTTACTTAATTATTATATAATAATTAATACATAGACATTTATTATTTTAAAAAGAAGAAAGAAGACTTATCAAGGAAGGAAGGGAATGATAGTTCATAATGAGTTGGCAATCGAAGAATTGTCACCAGTTCGCCAGGTGTTAAAAAAATAATTATTTATTTATTTTTAATGGAAAAATCATCCTTTAAATAGAAATAAAATGGAGGAAATTTGGTAAAAAATAGCAAATGACCACCAAAATTCACTAAAATTTAACCACTTACTCCATGATCAATGCCATTCTTGGTATGGTTAGAGGCTGGTTAGAGAGTAGTGAACGACTGAGCTTTGCTTTTCACTTGTATATTCTCATTTTTCTTAAAAATATTAAACTAGCTTAATTGTATCTAAAAAAAATATTTTAGGGTTATTTTATATTTACTTTGTTATACGTTTTTTTGGATGAAATTGTAAGTGGGAATATACGGTTCGTTAGAAATGACTCTATTCAAGTGAAATTCAATTAATTGTTAGAAATATTAGACGATGTTTTTTCAAGCTCATTCTTGGTTTATAGACTCTTAATTACTTATAGTTACTTCACATAAAAAGATTTCTTGATGAAATAAATGTTTGATATTTATTATATTTATTTTATCAAATCTATCATATTTTAGAATATTAGCAAATAATGGGGTCTTCAAACTTTTTCTTAGTGAATCTATAATATTATGATTTATGGAGCTTCATAATGATATTAGGAATATTTAATTTGGGTCTTAGAATTAAATTTGATTATTTACACAAAGCAAAATTTTGGTGAAATAAAACCCTAACATGATATTTTAGAAAGTATATTTAATCACTAGATTTTATATTTATAATTAGCATATATAAAACTATATTTTTTTATGAGTTTATAGTATTTTTCATGGAATTAATTAGCTTGGTATGTTGTTTATTACATAAATATCTAGTATTTGACTATATAATAACTTATGTTAGATAATTGAAATTAATTTATTGTTAGTTATGCTAATTACACGCCAGAGACTAGCATTTTGATAAATATAGTATACTAATAGTTTTGAATAATGTCATTTTTGAGGTATTTAGTTGAGTATTGAAGCTCATTTGAGGTAATCACACATAGTTATAGTAATGTACAACCTAATTGGATTTGAAAAGGGGTGTTTTGGTGATTTTACTATGCTGGTCAAGTTTACACCTTAGAATGTTTGTATGGTTCTCAAAACAATGATCACATTGATATAAAGTTCATAAAAAATGGATAAGAAATGAAAAGGTTAAGGTTAATAAAAGTTGGCTGTATAAACAGTCAAGGATATAAATTAATTGTTACTTTTACCATATTTAAAAAAAGAATCTATATTGACTCATTATGTTCATAATAGGTATTGATAGCCGTATTGAATAGTGGAAAAGTGAAAATCTAGGTAAGTACCCCTTGCTTGATTGTTTAGTATTATGCAGCAGCAAAAAATATAGACTACTTGCTTACTTATTGTATGCTACTATGAGACTCACATAAGGGTATCTCATGGCTTAGGAGTATTTATACTCCTAATTGATATTGCTCATGATGAATAGTGTTTGGTATATTGGTTAGTTCAATCCATGCTTCTCATAGTAGATTGATTAGACATATAACTTAGTTGAACTTGGTGATTCAATTATGCTTAACAGGTAAGATCATTTGCTCCTATATGATGATTAGTTACTCTTGGATGGTGATTATATGAATGATACAATCAAGAGGCTTCTGTATAAGTTATAACTCTTATAATGTGGAATGCTTGCAATTATGATATTTGACCATTGGGTTAAAAGCTAAACTTGGTTGTCCTATTCTCTATATTTGGTTGCAAACCATACTTAGCACAGTTAACTTATAAACTATATTCAGTTAGGTAAACTATGTTGTTTGATTACGTTTATAGCATAGCATGAAATGGACCTGCTGGTCAAGCTCTCTCAACTTGAGATATTGTTAAATTGGGTTTTGAGCATATAAAATTACATTGCTCATTCATTTTTGGTTTTAGCTAAGATGGGCATGGTAGCTCCTTGTTACCCTAGGCTTCTAGACTTTATATCTAAATGCTTGAGAGTGTTAACTAATAGGACAAAAAGCTAGAATGGGCTAGGATATTGGTGCTAGTACGTGTCACATGCATTATAATGACATTCGTATAGTGCATTAACTGTTGCATGTGTGCTTGTTAACGAAGTGGATACTTAGATGTACTAAGTTATTGATGATGTTTGAGATTATCAAATATATGATATATATATATATATATAGTGCTATATTACTAATATATATATATATATATTGCTATATTACTAATGTTATGATTTAGAATATTTGGTTCCTATGCTTTTTGTGTTAGATTTATACTTGGCTTAAAATTTGGGTTAAGGGACTAGCTTATCTAAACTTTAGGTAAAGACAAAGAAAGCTAGAAATTAAAGGTTGGGTTAGGCATTTATAAGCGATTATCTGCAGGATTTTGAATGAAGTTCGAGGATGTAGCTTTGCAAGATCATCATGTTACATTTTATACTTTTACCTAGAAGATTCTAAATGTAAAAGTGCAGTCTTTTAGATTGAATTATTAATTTAATGGTGAAATCGAAATATGATGCTTTAGGTATGGCTAATTATTGTAAAGGTTTCCACTATAATATTATTCTATATCAATGGAAAGAAGATTTATAGGATATGTATATTATGGAGTTGAATTGATAGGCTAGTTACAGGCTTAGCCTTATTCTTAACTCAAAGATGACATAAAGAACCATCTTTTAGGTACAAAGTATTGTGCAATAATATAAACCAATGCCTTAAGAGGTGAGGCATTATATTTTATCGTTCCATCATCATCTTACCACTACTACCTCTATTGCTACAACCACTGCACCGCCACTACAATTAAAATACTTTTAACATTTTTTATCCCTTTCCACCTGCATAGCATAATTGTGGTGATAGTGACATGAATTAATCTAGTGGTGGTTGCATTGTTGATGATGGAATGTTGGCTATAAAAGGGTAATAATAACGATAATGGTGTGGTGTGCTGTAGGCGTTAGTAACATAAGCTATGCAACGACTATAACAATCATGACAAATGGTAGTTATGGTGAAGTTGTGATGATAATAGTGATCACATAGTGCAATGATAGTGATGGTAGTAGTAGTATATGAGTTTTTTATAAGGTAGTTATAATGGTGGCAAATGTGATACTATGTTAGTGGTGCTATAATGATAGTATATGTGATGGTGTTTGCATGATATAGACGAAGGAGTAAGGCCAAATCAACCTAGAACTAGCAGACTGTGGTTCAATAATTCATTGAACGGTGACTAACTCATTAGTTCATAGGTTGATTCTTTGGCCTATGAACTAATTGTCTAATTTTCTTTGTTTTTTTTTTCCTGATTTGCTATATGTATACATTTATATAAGTAAAAGATATTATATACATATATTACATTATATGTATACATTATATATATCATATAAATACAATGAAATATATACATATATAATAGGATAATGTATACATCACACATATTTATATATATACATTATATATATCGTATATATTCAATTATAGGATATTTTACATATACATATATATATATATATATGTGCAAAATACATTTAATAAATGAAATAATTTTTTGACTTCCTATACTTTTATAAAGAAAGCCATTCAAAAATGCCATTGATGAATTACGCAAAATGGTCACACTTAGAGTGCCATTGATAAATTATTGCGTAGAACGATAACATATTATATAGTAGATGGTGAGGTTTTAATTCAAACCTTTTTTCTCTCTCTCTTTCAATTTTTATGACTTTATTTTCTCTTTTTTCTTTATTTTTTTAATATCCAAGTTGAATTAATGAATTAGCCTACTGGTTCATCCAGTTCACACCAACCTGCCAGCTCATGCGAGTTTAAAGCCTTAAATTACCTGGATCTATATGAACTAGTAGGTCTTAAGTTAGTTTAGGCCCATCCCATAAGGGCCGATTCATTGAATAGGAAATGGAAGGGTGATTTACGATTACAAATAAGCCCTTTCTTGGGTCTAGTATGGTAGTAATAATATAATTATGATGATAGTGACTTGGTGCTGAAGTTATGTTAATGATGGCTACAATGGCGATAGCTTTAATAATGGTAAGGGTGGCAATGATGACAACAATGGCACTGGTAATGGTATTAAGGTCAAGGTGATGATAGTGAGGAGGTAATGATAGTAGAGATAATTATGGTAGTGGTAATGATAATGTAGTGATTAAAAAGAAATGTTAGCTTAGGGTTTTAACTAAAAGATCCTAATTTGTCTTGTGTTAAGATTTTCGTACCACCAAAAGAAAGAAATAAAAATATTGAGAGTGTTTTAGGTAAGTATTATGTAGTACTAAAGCCTATTTTATAAACTAAATGTCATACCCCATTACTCGCAATATGACAACCTTGCCACATGCTCATACATAACATGAGTATAGTTGTTTAAATTAATTGGGCTACATTTGAAAATTTTAACTCATTCAAAATCTAGCTACTTGAGCTCAACTTGTTTAATATGGGATTAAAACGGACTAACATGTTGCATATGGTATTAGCCTACCTATTCATTAAGAGAAAGAAAAAAGCAGATAAAGATAGACTGTAGTGATATTTCATTAGTGCTTATGCTTATATGCTCTTTACACCTCTCTTTCTTTTCTTTCTTGTCTCTCTTTGTCAATCTAAACTTTTTGATTTGTCTCTTTTTTTCATACTCACAACCTCTCTTATTTTCTTTACGTTTTCTTTTCTTCTTGACATCAACATTTTGCTTTCTCTCATCTTCTTGCTCTCCCCCACTCTACCCCAAACCCTCCCCCCCTAAAAAAAAAAAAGAAAAAAGAAAAAGAAACCTTAGTGTTAGAAAGCAAGATGATGGAACAATGGCTAGTCTAAGGCTGAAAATTGCAAGTGTAATCTTTCGTCCAAAACCTTTTGCTTGTAATGAGATATTAACAACTTTAAGATGCTCATTACATACAATACCTTTAAAATTGCCACTGTATGGATCACCATTGTTAGACTATAAAGTGATAAGGATTTTGTTTTTTGGATCTAAGGAGCACTAAGTTCTACATTACTATAAACAAGTTGAGAGGATTAGATTATAACAAGGAGAGTGAGAGCTAAGAGAACATGAGGTATGCTTATGTTTTGTTTAGGTCAAGATTATTGAGTTTTTAGTTTGTATATAAAATCATTGAAGTCTTAGAATGGAAAAATTGTAGCTTTTTTGGGGTGTGTAAGGTTTATTAGGAGGGGAAATGAAGAATGAAAAATTCAATGGGTTTATCAACAATGTAGAAAAGGGGAATCTTTCTAGTTTGTGTTTTGTGAATGATGAATGAAAATTCAATATCTTTCATATAACTTATATAATTCCCAAAATATTAATACTTTGCAATAGTGAGTTTTCATAATAGTCTTGTAGAGTTTTCCCATATCACATTTTTATAGTTTTAGGTTTGGTTATGGGAAAAAAGAAAATTTTATAGATTCAACTAAAGATATAAGCTATTAAAATTGATCTATTTAGCTATTTTACTTTTTAAAAAATGCATAACGCATTGTAATCACATTATTAAGTTAAAAAAACCATGATTAATTAGGAAAAAGTATTTATGTTATTATGAAAAAAATCTCAAAGGGTTAGTAGATTAGCATACTTAATACACCAACCCATGGTAGGCCAAGTTAAGTTAGAAATTCTAGCATGTTTACTAAGTAGGTTGAGCTAGCTAAACTATTTAATGCATTTGTACAGCTCTAAGCATGAATATAAAGGCTTGAAAACCTACTAAAACCTACAAATACTTATGTTATCTGCTAAACTCTTATAATATAACCATCACATTGTCATAATATCCAATAATAGCTCACATAAGCCAAACTCGAAGTAATATATTACATTTGGGAATCAACTAAAACTAAGAAATGAAAACTAGTATAATGTCTTTTTAAAAGCCATCATGAGTTGAAACCAAGTCTATTACTCATAAGGAATGATGTTGAACCTAGACCAGTCAAATAATTCAAATGAAACCAAACTTGAAACCATACTAGTTCGCGAGAAAAGCTCATTTTCTAGTTGACTTAGATGGACCTACTTGACTTGACTAGGTCAAACATATACTTTAAAAAAAAAAGAAAAAGTGGAAGTAAAATATTGGCCTGAGAAATACAGTTAATGTGAATTATAAACTTCATAAGTTCCTAGATTTAAGACTTTTAGATTTGTTTAGCTTTTATTACTTTAATTTTTCTTTTTACTGTTAGTTTTAACTTCAAACTTTTATTTTTATTTTATATTTTGTATCTTCTACTTTGAAGTTTTAACCTCTAACTTTTCAGCTTTACTTTCTTCCTTTCAAACTTATCATCAAAACACTAACTCTAATCTTCTAAAGGTCAATCTCCCAATTACTAAACTTCAATAAGTATGTACTTTTTTCCTCTAGTGCTTTTTGCAAGCTCTTTAATAATAACTTGCTAGTTTTTGTATATTTATGTCAATTTATTAAAATGCTTTTATGCATATCTTTTTAATTTTTTTTTTAAGTTTAGTTTGGTAGGTTTTCTACTAATTAGTAATAATAAGGGATGGTTTGAGTTGATTATAAGCTATCTTATTCAATTACAAAGTTTTAGTTTAATAAATAACCATGGTAGTCACTTAAGTTCTTGTTATTTTTAAAGACTTTTATAATAATATGAGGAAGGTCTTTTATTATTTAATTACATGTCGATTTTGGCTTTTAGAGTGTAGATCTTGTTTTGTTTAAATGGCTAATAGATGGGTTTACTCCAGTTATGGATTTGATTGAAATAATTTTATATTTATTTTTCTTTATAATCAAAGTATGACTCATATTTCTATTTTTATTTTATTGATCTCGGTTCAACCTTTGGTCAGACTCGGTTCGACCCTTTAACCTTCTCACATGTTAGGGTTAATCCCTAGGTTTGGTATTACAACATTGATCGTAACCTTCTTGGGTTAATCTCCTCCTTCTACTCATCAATAGTCAAAGTTACCATCTTCTTGTCCATTCCTAATATAAATCATATTCAAAATTATATAAGGATCTAAATCATCCATAAAACCTATACTTGAAATGCATATCTCATAAGAGGTGGGCTAAAGCTTGGTACATAATCACACACTTACATACACATGCTAGATAAACATATCATACACAACTTACCACCAATGCACATATAACATGTTTTTGCTCATGTAGGAGAGGCTAAAACAAAAAATCTTCGCATCCTAAGACTTAAAGTAGCTTATGAATCCTCGATATGTACATAATACATATATACATATAGTCAGTGAAGGTACTCCCAAACAATCAAAAACCAACACAAAATATGGTGTGGGTACTTCTCATCACCCTAAAACCAATGATAAGTCACCTTATCCCTGATTCATTGTAGAACAAACCATTAGTACAACTAATCTACTGCTACCATCCATATAATCATCATATAATACCAATATGACCAAATTATAGATTCCTTTTAGTAGACCAACCCGTATAATAGTGACTCACTATAGTCAACCACCTACCAACCTAAAATGTGCACAGGAGATGACATTAGTGCCTATTGTATACCTTCACATTGCTTTGAATCACTACCTCTATTAGGATGATGCAACTACTAGTCTATTAAAACTTCTAGTAACTTAAATCTAATACAAAATTTAGTTTGGGTACTTCTCATCATCCTAAAACCAATCATAGGTCATCTTACGCTAAAGCCATCAATAGACTAGCTATTTGTACAATTGAGCCATTACAACCACCAACTCAGAATGCTTACATGCAATGGCATCGACACTTAATCTATACCACTACATCTCCTTAGATCATTGTCTTTATCAAATCATTATAATTGTTAATCTATAACCACCACTTCTCGTATTCCTAACTTACATGCACATCCAACAGATAATTTAAAGTTTCCATAGGTTTAGGTTCATTTAGATACTATGAGCACAAATATCAAATACAGTAATTAAGTATTTAGGTTATGCTCACCATACTTAGGGTACTCAAAGAAGAATCAATTTGTAGAAACTAAACATATTAGAAATAATTAGCAGTCTTATATATATATATATATATATATATATAAAACTACATATCTTAGATTAATACCTTGAAACTTCACTTAATAAAACCACTAAAACCTAATAACTTAACTAAGATCTCCTATTGTTGACTTATAAGTAGACAAGATTATTTGGTAGACAACAAAAGGGGTAATGACATAGAAGAACAGTTAGTACTATATGAAAGGGTTGTTCCACTAGTGAAAGGGGTTAGTTGACTAGCACTACCAAAAGATCAACCCTTCTTTGAGAAAAAGATTTGGTTGATCAATGAAAGGGCATGGTAGGTTACATATTTAGTCTTGATTGTCCTCTTAAGTAGGAAAAACTCGAAACACTTTAGAAAAACACAATTTTTAATGAATCTAATGTCGACTAAATCAATTCTTCAAAGAAATTTACATATTTTTTAATGAAACATACTTTAATTAACATATCTCTATAAGTTTCATTCTACGATTGACCTAATTAAACATTAGGACCTCAATATAAATTTCACAAATAATAGATTATGATTTGATTTACCCCCAAATTGAAATTGAAGTTCAAGAGAAGACAATAAGGTTAGGATAGAAATGAGATACCACACTTATTTTTATAGTTGTCTTGTTGAAACCATAAACCATAATAAATAAACCAACATTAGGGCAATGTCACGGTTTACACATTAACTTTACTACTTTTTTCAATTATGCACCTTATGTTTTGACCCGTTTAATTATACACTTAATTGAAGATTATATTATCATCATTTATACCTAATTAATTATAATTCATATCGTTACTCCAATTAGCTCAATCAAACAATAGACATGCGATATGTGTAATCACCAATCCACACATCATCCATATCACCAAATTAAATAATAAAATATAATTATATACATAAAAATAAATCATATTAATAAAAAATAGAAAAATAAAATAAATTAAAATTCAAAATTAAGATACAGATATAGATGCATATATTATTATTATTATTTGAATGAATTAATAAAATATAAAAAAATAGCAAAAATAAAATATAGTTCTTACTACCCAAAGGCCCGAGTGGCTGTTAATTATTAAAAGGGATCAACTGAACCCCCATAAGTGGTTTTCGACTACCTTTAGCCTTAAGGTGGCCAAAACACCCACTCAAAACAATAGGTGGCAACCTACTTAAAAAATGTAGGTTGTAAGACGTATAAACAACTGTGCCCACTATTTCAAGTGATTGTTCTAAATACATTAAGGCAAAAGGTAGCTAAAACTATTTTTTTTTATTTTTTTAATTTTTCCAAATTATATTTTATAATTTATTCAAATAATAATAGTAATATACATATAGTATTATATAAATATGTCTGTACATTTTATTTTGATTTTTAAAAATTTTTAAATTAATATAATTTAGTTTTTATGTATATAATTATATTATATTATTTAATCTGATGACATGAATGATGAGTAGATTGGAGAATATACGTATCGTATGTCCATTGGTTGATTAAACTAATAGTGTGAATTAAAGTTAACCAAAATATAAACGGTGACAATTAACTCTTCAATTAGATGTATAATTAGATAAGTTGAAATTTTATGTGTATACTTATAAAATGTGATAAAGTTGAAATGTAAATCATGATATTATCCCAACCAACATTAATGTTTCCACTTGATTTGCTAACTTCTTTCAAGGATTTGTAGGTTTTAATTAAAAACTTATCAATAAATTGTAGATTTAATCGAATAACATCACTTACCAAATGCACACCATTTTCTTTCTATACGTTGTATAAGGTATAGT
Organism: Lumnitzera racemosa; assembly: GCA_024138005.1. Lineage (NCBI taxonomy): Eukaryota > Viridiplantae > Streptophyta > Magnoliopsida > Myrtales > Combretaceae > Lumnitzera > Lumnitzera racemosa. The sequence continues at coordinate 36,283,509 of JAMXBC010000012.1, read as the reverse complement.
CCTTAGATTAACAACAATTTTAATTAGAATTCGCTAAAGGAAACACATGAGCGAAATTGAAAAGGAAAGGAAAAGTTCACCTTTGATTTCGAGAAAGATGAATGCAAAAGAGCGACTGTTGAGCTAGAAAGAGAGAGAGAGAGAGAGTTCTTTGATCCTTTTTATTTTTTTACTATTCATAGAAGCAAATAAGGTTAGATTTTATTTTAAAGGTTTTATGGTCTAGTTTTAGAATCGATTAAAAAAAAGGTTTGGTCAACTTTATTTAAAAGAGAATCGAAAAAGAAAAATTAAAAAAATGCTCCGGCTTTTAATTTATTTTCATGGACATTCTTATCTAGGATCTCATAGAATTGCAACCCTTAGCATCAAATATAGAGAGCAATACGTGTTTACCAACATTAAAAAAAAAAAAATCACACAAATATGAATTAGGTGAAAAAATTATAAAAATACCAAGGCTAAATTGCATTTACATGTATCTCACATTTAGCAAATGAGATAATTAAAAGTAGTGTTATTACTTTATCATATTTACTAAATGCAATATAAGTTTGGTCATGTTAAATCCGATATATGCCAAGCCTTATAACACACTTAATAAATTTGATATAAAACTAAAGGATATTATTTTATTGCATTTACTAAATGTGATATAGGCTTATGTGAGCCCTATATCACATTTAAAAAATGCAATATAAGACTAGTGTATGTTGAGTATATCACATTTAATAAGTGCAATATACATGTTATTATTGTATCACATGTAAGCTCTGTAATTGAAAGTTCGGATTTAATACGTAAAATTTAGTACGATTGGATAAAGTGTTTGATCAAGCTCAAATTATAAGATGAAACTAAAAATACTAGTAAAAGTGAGCCCATAAGTTTAAATTTAAGAAAATAAGTAATAAAATAATAGAATATTATAATATCAAATTATAAGTATATTATTTGTTATTTATTAGAAATGTGTAAAATAAGTTTTGATAACTAACGAGTTGTTAAAGATAAATTATATGTATATTAAAAATCATAGAATAACATAAAGAATATTTAAGAGTATTTACTTATACCCCATATGTATTTACTTATAGGTCAAAATATGTGAAATTACTTAAAATGGTTGAAAAATACTAAAATAGTGCCAAATAATTAAAGAAAATTATAAAAAAATCAAGGAAAAATAGGAAAAGTGTGGATTTATCTAGAATCAATTCGTGGCAAGCTAAGGATTAAGAAGAAAAATTACCTAATCAAATTAGGGGAAAGCTAAAAATGAAGGGATAAGGGCTAAATGTCAACTCAAAAATTAAAGGAAAAAAATCTAAGCAACTCCATAAATACCCCAAATTTTAATTGAAGCTCATTTAGTCAGTTGGGGACCAAAGAAAAATTGAGAGGACTCAAAAAGAGAGGATTAAGGTTTTTTTTTTTTCAAAAAATTAGAAAAAATCTATGTAATTAGGGTTTATAGACCAAACCTACAATTTAGGGCCATTTGGAATTGAATCGCCGCCACCACCACCATACCCTATCACCACTACCTAAGGCCACCAATACTCCTAGGGCCACCATTGATGGTTGAAAGTCCATTGGATAGGTGAGTTTGATTCTTGGTTTGATTTTGTTTAATTTATTTAAATTATTAAACTAGCTTAGAAAATTATGACATTTAGTATTCTTATGTTTTTATATATCTAGATTTAGGGAAAAATATTGGTTTGATTAAATTATATTTGAAAATATATAGTGCTTAAGAAATCTCATAAACTTAAGCATATTTCGACTTATAAATAAATAGCCTTACAAGTATAGTTTTGAGTTCAATTTTTAAGTGTAGACCACTTAGAGGATGTAGAACAATGCTATGAAGAGATTTTTCAAATTTTAATTTTTGAAAATTTTCGATGATTTAGGCCTTAAAATGATGTATAAAATGGGTAATTTTGGGCTAATTAGGTAATCAAAAGAACAATTACTGATTTAATGTATAATTAAGTATTTAAATATGTTAATTTCTAATGTGGTATGGTAATTGTATCATTTGGATTGTTAGATGTAATTATTAGGTGTAAGATGTAGTGAATATGTGAAATTGAAATTATAATAAATATAAAATATTAGGTTAAAATGGATAATATAACAATAATAGTAATATATAACAAATTTGGTAGGAAACTTAAATTTAGGTAATTATATGAGAAACGAAAAATATAAAATTTTTTTACATTAGGAGTAAATTCGGTACATAAATGAGGACTATGGTATACCGTACAGGTTAAAATATGGGTTAGGGACTAAAAGTGATACTTAGAATACTTAAGTATAATATGATTAATTTCACATTATAATTCGAAAGGTATTCTTAAGATTTATGTAAAACACCCGTAGTTGAAACTGAATGGGAACTTAAATCAGAACTAGATTCGTAAACCGATTCCAAAAGTAACATAGAATGAATCGGTAATAAATAATATATATATACATGGAAAATTGAGTTAAATCATAACTTAAAGTTTATATATAACATAAGGATATGAATACTAAAAGATTATTTATATTATATGAGACCGAAGATAAGTCGACTTACGACAGGTTGAGTGAACGAACTAAGGATTCCAAGTAAGTTGGGTTCAATACTTTATTGTATTTTGGAGTACTATTTTAAAGTAACCAGAGGCTTAGAATTGTATGTAATTATGCTTGTAGGTAGTTATATGCATGTGCTTGTATGTGTTTGACTTTGTTATGAAAATCTATGTTGTGTTTTGATGATTGTTGTGACTTGAATGGTGACCTAAATTCCCTAATTAGACGTGCATTATAACCCTTTAGGAGACTGTTAGGATTCTTTAATTAAATATTGACACTTTCGAAAGAGATAGTGTTGGATAACATAATGCTTTGTTCTTTATCCTTAGCCAAACTAAGTGAGAAGAGTGCAAAATGTGGTAAGGATGAGGGCAATGGTTTGAAGGGCAGTCATTGGAGAAATGGTATCTCCATTTCAAAATTCTAGATTTGGTTATGAGCTGTTGCATAAACATAAAAACTCCTCAATCTAGATTAAAGTAGGTGAAATTACTCTAATCTCATAATGGACTGAACCATGTTATGTGATTGCATTTGCTTTTTGCATTGTATATAATTAATTATTTGAAAACTATGTTTATGTTTGTTATGTATTCTTAAGTCTTCATCCCAACTTATTGAGCTATTGGTTGCTTATACCTTTATAGAATTTTTTTTTTTTGCAAGCACTGACTGATATGCTAAGGTATAATTATCTAGAGGTTAGTTTCTTTTTAAAGCACTATGGGGGAATGAGAATCAATCAGCTATACGATCAAGTCCTTAATGTCTTGTTAGTACTTTTAGGTTTATGAACTAGTATTATGGTATGTTATTTATCAGACTACTATAGCATGTATAATTTCTTAGGATTATTAAACAATATGATTGAAAATATGTATATATGACTTTAGGATTCTAACTTTTTATGTAAATTTTAGCCTTAATTTTAATCGACTGTTTACTTCAAAATGAAAAGTCGTAGATGCCTTATGTAAATTATATCTACAATAGGAACTGTGAAGTCAATTACTATCATAAGTTGATTTATACGGTGGGACTGTTGCCACTTTACCGCTTCATTGAGTAACAGTTCTCGGTTGGCTATAGTGAACTTGCTTTAAAGTGTCATAATTTAAAAGAAATAGATATCATAGGAACATAACGGGAGTGGGTAATATTAAGTGGGAGATAAAAGATGGTATTAAGCATATTAAAATAGAAGTAAGTATAATGTTTAGTATGTTAAATGTTAATTGATCCTAAGTTTAATTACAGGGTCGAAGGGGGGGGGGTGGAGTTGATACTTAGTTGGGTACAATTTAGTTATAATGGAGAGGAGTCCCCTATCGACAATAGGGTTAAGATGCAGCAATTGCTATTGGAGTTGGCTGATTAGAACATAGTTAAGATGATTAATGAGATTATTGATAGATTTCATGATGAAATGTGTTATAGCGAGCAGGATCAATGGGAGTAGAAGAAGATGAGTCTAAGGGCCTAATATAATGGGTATACTACCATAGCAACTTTAGAGTAGAGGTGGTAGGAGAGAGAAGGAATTATATCTTTGATGATGCCCTTGAAATATTTTCTAGCTAAGTTAGAAGAGGGGAGACCTTGCCTAACTAGCATCATCCATATTCCTGCTGGCATTCCACATATTCCTAGATGTTATCTACTAGGGATTATCGATTGGTTCTCTAGTTTTCCATAACTAATTAAAGCAAGCATAGAAATACCCTTAGAACCAAATGAACCTAACTAGTTCCTGAGATACAAGAACCACCATAAGAAAATTCACTACTTGTAGAACCCCAAGAGGCAGCCCATTTAGACATAGAGAGTAATCATCAAGAGAATGAAGCTGATGTTGATGTGAATCTAAAGGAAGAGGAACTCAAAGAGGAAGAACCTAAGGAGGAAGAACCTAAAGAGGAGGAATAAGAGATAGAAAATGAAAATGAAAATGAACCTGGTGTAGATATTCATGCCTTAGTTATGTAAGTGATCGCTGATATTGGGATAATTGGAATAGGAAATGGACTTGGAGGATAGGTAGAAGCAAAACCTATACAAAATGAGGAAATAGGAAATGGGGATGCCATTGAGTTTAAGGATGGTGACATACAACAAGTGATTATGATTCTTGAAAGCCCCGAAGTAATATCAATAAGTTTTGAATCAGCAAGTGAAGTGAAAGATAACTTAGTCGGTGGCCATATGGATTGGGATTCCTCTGATTAGGTGGCTACCACAATGGTTTAGATGAGGATTAGTTACAACTGGATGACTGATTTTGTTTAGTTAGATCTTTAGGTGATCCAGTATGGTTGACACTAATGTATTTGGGATCTTTTGATGCATATTTAACTTTTCATATATTTTGTAGCTTTTAGATTAAGCCTAGATGTTGTAAAGAGTTTGATGTAATCAAGTCTAATGTAATCTTTATATTATATAGCTGTAAATATCGAGTATGTATTAGTTAATGTGAGAAATGATGTAATCGAGTTATAAATCTTAAAAGTGTATTCAAAGTTTATTGAGTTGTAACCTTTTGTTCTTGAATCTATAATTAACTACAATGATGTAAAGTAAGACCAAGTTAATAGTAAAAGTTATATTCATTATGCATACTGATTGAAATGATATTGTTATTACTATTTTATGTATGTACAAATTGCAGGAATTTACTAATTTATGAGAAGTTTAATAAACTAAGGAATGGGATAACTTATAAATAGATATGTATGCAAGTTTATAAGTTATAAATACTAGGTGAGTATGGCTGAAGTTAGAAATAGGAGTTGTAATGGAGGAACTGAGGGAAATCAAAACCTTCCACCATGAGTACCATCACCCTTAAGGGAGCAAAACAGATAGGATATATCCCTACCACCACCATAAGAGGGTATATTAATTGGGTAATTACTTGCTAGTATGCATACGATAATGAGGTAGTAAGGAGTGTTGATCTAGAATCTTATGATTGGCAATAATAAGGGAAAGACGAGACTATAAGAGGATTAACAAAGAATGGAACAACTATAAGAGGTAAAGAAATTTCTTGAGTTTATGAAAGCCAATTGTTACTTTAAAGGAGAAATGGATAAGCTAACACTGGTTGACAATTGGCTAGCCCTGATTAAACGAAGTTTTGAAGCTTTTAGAATTCTCAAATCCCAAAAGTTATCATATGGCACTTTTATGTTAAAGTTAGCTGCTTGAGTATGGTAAGACTCGAAAGCAAGACAATTGGGAAATAATATTACTTGGCAAAGGTTTAAGGAGGAATTCAAGAAAGAATACTACCTTCATAGTATCTAGAACAAAATGGTGAGAGATTTATTTGAACTTAAGAAGGAGGGTATGAGTGTGATACAGTATGAAATTGAGTTTAATAAACTGTTGCAATATGCACCTAATTCATATTAGATTTGTTCCTTCCTAAATTTGACCCTACAATGTATTGTAAGTTAGAAGACTATGGTTTCTTTACTTACAATGAAGTGGTAGATAAAGCAAGACAACTAGAAAATAACCATGTAAGGATGTAAGCAATGTAGAGTCAAAAAATCAACAAGAGTTATCGACCTGGTCTATCATTTAAGAGATCATATCCTAGTGTAACTAGTAGTTTTAGACTGAAGAGAAGGAAACCAATAACTTTAGCTAGTAGTCTAGTACAGTTGGTGCCTAGTTTGAGTTTTAATGATAAGGATGGTAATGTTAAGTGTTAAAAGTGCAGCACAAATAATTTTTCGAGAAACTGTGCTCAGCTTAAAGGACAATGTTTTATATATGGAGATTAGAATCATATGCTGTGAGCATTCCCTAGAATGAAACTTGTGAAGTGTAACAAATGTGGCAGAAATGGGCATTTCTCCAGATATTGTGCATAGTTTAGATAAGGAGCTAAAAGGACTGGAGGTTCTGATAATACGGCTACACCTGCTCATATCTTTGCCATGGACGATATAGGAAATGAGGAGGATGAAGATTTTACTAATTGGATGGATGAGTACTACCATGATGATGATGTTGAGGAGATTATGGGAGTTGAAGAAGAACAATAAAGGACTTGTGATAGGTACGTATTTATACTATTTATCTTAATGATAATTAAGTGTATGTTAAATTGAAGTACTTCAATTTTGAGATTTGTGAATGTAAGTTTAGTTAGAAATCATAGTATTAGTATATTCCAGGAAATGTGCTAATAAATGGACAACTTGCTTTTACATTATTCAAGACTAGTGCATCTCATTCCTTTGCAAGTTAGAATTTGTAAATGAGAAGGAGACTAGTGTGGTTAAGATCAATACAACTTATAGAGTCGGAACACCTACTAGGGAGAAGGTAATGACTTGAGAAGCAGTAGCTGATGGTATAATTAAGATTCAGGAGAAGAAATACCCTATAAGCCTTATAATATTACCTTTATAGGGTTATGATGTAATAGTGGAAATAGATTGGTTGTCTAAGAATAAAGCAATTGTAGAATGTAGAAGTAAAACTGTTATTCTAAATGATAAAGAAATGGTATTTCAAGGAAAGATTGGTGGAAGCAACTTGAACTTAGTTGTGATGGAGACATGTGATGAATTATATGAGATAAAGGTAGAAGAGAATGATTGGAGATTTTGTTGGGTATTTGTTATTGAGGTGAAGAAAGAGGTACCCAAGGTAGTAGACATACTGGTAGTATGTGAATTTTCGGATGTATTTCTAGAGGATTTATTAGGATTAGCTCCACATTGAGAATTAGACTTCACTATCAAGTTAGTTCCTAGAATTGAACCTATTTCTAAAGCTCCATATTGAATGTCACCCATAGAACTTCAAGTGCTAAAGAAGCAACTTCAAAAGTTGTTAGACAAGGGATTTATTCATCTGAGCGTTTCACCATGGAAAGCACCAGTATTATTTGTGAAGAAGAAAGATGGTACCATGAGATTGTGTATAGAATATAGAGAAATAAATAAGGTTACCATTGAGAATAAGTATTCATTACCCCACATTGATGATTTGTTTGATCAACTACAAAGTGCAACTGTGTTTTCTGGAATTGATTTGAAATTAGGATATCATTAATTACGAGTTAAATTGACAGATATGCCTAAAACTGTATTTAGAACAAGATATGGTCATTAGGAATTTTTAGTAATGCCATTTGGGTTGACAAATGCCCTAACTATGGTCATAGACCTGATGAATCACATAGATTGACCATAGTTGGATAAATTTCTCATGGTGTTTATTGATGATATTTTGATTATTCAAAAACTAAGGAGGAGCATGTAGAGTATTTATGGTTGGCATTACAAAAACTAAGAGAAAACAAATTATATACTAAGTGAAGTAAATATGATTTATAGTTAGATAAAATTTCTTTTCTAGGTCACATTGCATTTGATGAAGGAATCATTGTAGACCTTGATAAGGTGAAAGTAGTAATGGATTGGAAGCAACCAACCACTATTTCAAAGATGAGGAGTTTTCTAAGTATGGCTGGATACTACTAATGATTTATAAAGGATTTTTCTAAAATTGCTAGGCCATTGACTTGATTGACTTAGAAGGATGTAAAATTTGAATGGGGTGAGGATTGTGAGTTGAGTTTTTAGGAGTTGAAGAAATGACTCGTTACAGCATTAATATTAACATTACTTGATCTAGATAAACCTTATAGTGTGTATAGTGATACTTATCGAAATGGATTGGGTTATGTACTGATGTAGGATAGAAAAGTTATTACATATTGATTAAGATAATTGAGGCTACATGAAAGAAATTATCTAACCTATGACTTAGAGTTAGTAGCTATAGTGTTTGCTTTAAAGATTTGGAGACATTATTTATATGGACAATGGTGTAAAATATAAATCAATCACAAGAGTTTGAAGTATTTCTTTACTTAGAAGGAGTTGAATTTATGACGGAGTTGAATTTATGACAGAGCTGATTAAGGATTATGATCTAAATATAAATTATCAACTTAGAAAATCTAATCTAGTGGCAGATGCTTTTAGTCAAAAGAATTATGAATAGGTTGCATTACTGTTAACTTTCCAACGTGAATTTGAAAATTTGAAAATAAGATTTGACAGGTGTGAACCTAATAGTCAGATAATGTATATGGAGCTATAACTTACTTTATTTGAAAGAATTAAACAAAAGCAAGAGGAAGATAAAGATTTGATAGAAATGAAAGAGAAATTAAGCAAAGGAAATGATTCTGACTTCAAAGTGGAAGGAAGAGGCATATTAAAGTTTAGAAGAAGGATATGTGTACCATAAGATCCTGACATAAGGAAGGAAATTGTAGATGAAGCAAACGTTATTGGTTATACTGTACATCCGGGAGGAAATAAGATGTATCAAGACTTAAAATTGATATTTTAATGGAATGGAATGAAAAGAGATGCAGCACAATATGTGGTTGAATGCATTATGTACCAATAAGTTAAAGTAGAACATCAGAGATATGGTGGACCATTGTAACCTTTGGAAATATCAAGATGGAAGGGGGATCATATCATGATGGATTTTCTAGTAGTACTACCTAGGACTCAAGCTAGCTATGATTGAATCTGGGTAGCTGTAGATAGATTAACAAAGAGTACACATTTCTTGCCTTATCGAATGGCCAATTCAATGGAAAAGATGGCTATGTTGTATATTCAAGAGATAGTAAGATTACATGGTGTGCTATAAAGTATTATTTCTAATTGAGATAGTCATTTTGTATCCAAATTTTGAGAGAGTTTACATAGAGTTTTTGGTAGAAAGTTGCAATTTGATACAACTTATCACCTACAAATAGATGAACAATTTGAGCGGATGATTTAAACCTTAGAGGATATGTTATGGGTTTGTGTACTAGATTTTCGAGGTAATTGGGATAGATATTTACCATTAATAGAGTTTACTTACAATAATAGTTACCATACAACTATACAGATGGTACTTTATGAAGTATTATAAGGGAGAAAGTATAGATCGCCACTATATTGAGATCATGACGAATATGCAATGAATGGACCTGACATGATCAACTAAATGAGTGAGAAGGTTAAGATTGTACGACAACGAATGAAGGAAGCTTAAGATCGTTATAAGAGTTAGGTAGATTTGAAGAGAATACCATTAGAATTTGAAGTCTGAGATCATGTTTATGTTAAGATAAGCTTATTCAAAAGACCTAGACAGTTTGGCATGAAAGGAAAGTCAAGTCCACAATTTATTGGTCCTTTTGAAGTACTAAAGAAGGTTGGTAATGTATCCTATAGAATAGTACCTTTAAGTTTGTTAAGCTACCATGATGTATTTCATGTTTCTATCTTAAGAAAGTTTATTAAGAGCCCAAATGCAATAATGAAAATCAAACTAGTAAAGTTAAAAAGGAATTTTCAAGTGGTGAAGCAACCTATAAAAATACTAGATAATCAGGTTCAAAAGTTAAGAAATCAAGATATGAAAAATGTGAAAGTCCAATGGAACAAAGGTCCAAACTTAGAGATTACTTAGGAGCCAAAAGTAGCAGTGATGAGGTAGTACCATAGCTTTTCAAACTTTCAAGTTACAAAAAGTATGTGATTATCATTTTTTGTTATTTAAGTGCAATTTAAATTAATAAAAGTTTTGAGGACAAAACTTTTTTGAAGGGGAGTGGAAATGTAAGCCTTGCAAATGGAAGTTCAAATTCAATACGTAGAATTTAGGGTGATCAAATAAAATGTTCGATTGAGCCCAAATTATAAGATAGAATTAGAAGTATTAGTAAAATGATTTTATAAGTTTGAATTTAGGAAAATAAGTAATAAAAAAATAAAATATTATAATATCAAATGATAAATATATTACTCGTTATTTATCAGAAATACGTAAAATGAGTTTCGATAAAAAAACGAGTCTCGATAACAAACAAGCCACAAGAGATAAATTATATGCATACGAAAAATCATAAGATAACATAAATAATATTTAAGAGTATTTATTTATGCCCCATATATATTTATGTATAGGTTAAAATGTGTGAAATTACTTAAAATGCCTGAAAAATACTAAAATAGTGTCAAATAATTAAAGAAAATTACCAAAAAAGAAGAAGGAAAAATCAGAAAAAATAGGAAAAGTATGGATTTGTCCAGAATCAAGTCGTAGTAAACTAGGGATTAAGAAGAAAAATTATCCAATCAAATTAAGGTAACTAGAAAGCCAAAAATGAAGGGATAAAGGCCAAATATCAACCAAAAAATTAAAGGAAAAAAAATCCAAGCAGCTCTATAAATACCGCAAATTTTAACAGAAGCTCATTTAGTTAGTTAGGGACCAAAGAAAAATTGAGAGAACTCAAAAAGAGATGATTAGGGTTTTTTTTTTCAAAAAAAAAAAGAAAAATTTGTGCAATTAGGTTTATAGACAAAACCCATGACCTACGGCCATTTAGAACCGAATCGCCACCACTACCATACCCTATCACCATCGCCTAAGGCTACTAACACTCCTATGGTTACTAATACTGGTCGGAAGTATATTAGACAGGTGGGTTTAATTTTTAGTTTGATTTTGTTTAATTTATTTAAGTTATTAAATTGACTTAGAAAATTATGTAATGTCGTATTCTGATGCTTTTATGTATGTAGATTTAGGGAAAATATTGGTTTGATTAAATTATATCTGAAAATATGTAGTTCTTAAGAAATCCCATAAACTCGAGCATATTTTGATTTATAAATAAATAGCTTTACAATTGTAGTTTTGAGTTCAATTTTTTTTTTTGATAAACCGTTTAAAGGATGTAGAATAGTGCTATGAAGAGACTTTTCAAATTTTAATTTTTGAAAATTTTCGATGATTTTTAGGCCTTAAAATGATATAAAAATGAGTATTTTTGGGCTAATTAGGTAATTAAAAGGATAATTATTGATTTAGCATATAATTAAGTATTTAAAGATGTTAATTTCTGGTGTGGTATCATAATTGTATTATTTGGATTATTAGATGTAATTATTAGGTGTAACATGTAGTGAATATGTGAAATTAAAATTATAATAAATATAAATATTAGGTTAAAATGGATAATATAACAATAATTGTAATATATAACAAATCTAGTAGGAAACTTAAATTTAGGTAATTATATGAAAAATGTAAAATTTTCTCACATCAGAAATAAATTCAGTACTTAAATGAGGACTAGGGTATATCGTACATGTTAGAGTATGAGTCAGGGATTAAAAGTGATATTTAGGATACTCGAACATAATGTGATTAATTTCACATTATGGTCCAGATAGCATTCTTAAGATTTACATAAAACAGCTGTAGTTAAAACTGAATGGGAACATAAATTGAAATTGGATTGGAAAATTGAATCCAAAACTAAGAATGAAATGGTAATAAATAATATACATATATGTATATATGAAAAATTGAGTTAAATCATAACCTAAAGTTTATATATTACATAAAGATATAAATACTAAAATAACATTTATATTATATAAGACTAGAGACAACTCAACCTACGATAAGTTGAGTAAGTGAACTAAGAATTCCGAGTAAGTTGGGTTTAATACTTTATCGTATTTTGGAGTACTATTTTAAAGTATTCGAAGGCTTAGGATTGTATATGATTATGTTTATAGGTAGTTATATGCATGTGCTTGTATGTATTTGACTTTATGCTAAAAATCTATAATATGTTTTGGTGATTGTTGTAAATTGAATGGTGTGAGATTGCTTAATCACCCTAAACCGTGCTCAATTATAATTGGCCTAAATATCTTAATTACACAAGCACTACAACCCTTTAAGAGACTATTAGTATTCTTTAACCAAACACCGATTCTTTCGTAAAAGATAGCATTAGATAACATAATAGTCTTTTTTTCATCCTTAGCCGAACTAAATGATAGAAGAGGAGGTCGTGGTAAGGATGAGGGCAATGGTTCGAAGGGTAGTTTTAGGGGGAGTAGTGTTTTCATTACACAAACCTAGGTTTGGTTGTGAATTGTTGTATGAACATGAAAATTCCTTAACTAAGATTAGAGCGGGTGTAATTACTTTGATTTCACAATAGACTGGACTACGTTGTGTGATGGTATTTACTTATTGTATTACATATAATTAATTGTTTGAAGACTATGTTTATGTTTGTTATGCATTCTTAAGTCTCCATCCTGACTTATTGACCTATTGGTTACTCATATCCTTATAGATTTTCTTATAAGCACTGACTGATATGTTGCTATATAATTATCCTGAGGTCAATTTCTTTTTAAAGCACTATGGGGGGGGGGGGGGTAAGAATCAATTAGCTGTACAATTAAGTCCTCTAGTATCCTCTGAATGAGTCCTTAAAGTCCTCTAGCTTAGCTACGTATGATTGATCTAGGGGGTTGATTCCTATCATCTACCTGGGGGGTTAGAAAGATTTTTCCTCAAATCAAGAGCGATCTTTGCCCTTTCTTCTGGATTACTCGTGGGGTCTTCTTCTATTGGTTGGTGAGGGATTAAATCAGACATATTAAAGGTGGAAGAAACACCATAGTCATCAGGGAACTCGATTTGGTAACCATTACAGTTGATTTTCTTCAGGACTTTGAACGAACCATCAGCTCAAGGGGATAGCTTGTTTTATCTTAAGTGTAGGAATTGTTTTCGGCTAAGATGTATCTATACCAAGTCTTTTGGGTGCAAAGAAATAGTTCAACAGCCTCGGTTACCAATTTTATGCTGCTTCTAATTGAACTTGGTGGTCTTCCTTATTATAGACTGGTGTAGCCTATGCAATTCTTAGGCTTGATCTACTCTCTTTAGTAGCTGTTGGGGTATCGATCATATTTAGGGGAACGGTAAGGTTAAAGTCATAGACGACCTCAAATGGGGTCTTCCCAGTAGTGCTATGGATAGTTTAATTGTATGTGAACTCTGCAACTAGTAGGCACAGATCCCAATCCCTCAAGCTCTTTCCTATGATAGCTCTGAGCAAATTACCTAGCGTCTTGTTTACCACTTCAATCTGGCCATCAATCCGAAGGTAGCTACTAGAGTTGAATGCAAGTTTAGTTCTAAGCCTTCTCTAAAGAGTTTTCTAAAAATAGCTCAAAAATTTTATGTCCTGATTCGAGACAATAGTCTTTGGTACTCCATGTAGTCGGATAATCTCTTACAGAAACAAATTAGCAATGTATAGAGCATTGTTAGTCTAATGGCATGGAATGAAGTGTGCCATCTTGCTGAAGTAGTCTCCTACAACAAAAATAGAATCTCTCCCTTTGGATTTCTAAAGTGACCCTAAGACAAAGTCCATGCAGAGGTCAGCTCAAGGTAAAATGGATGTTAGTAGTAGCATGTACTTTCCATGGGGTTCTCTCTTCCCCTTAACATGATTACACACTTCACAATTGCTAACTACCTTATGGACATCCTTGGCCAGTCCTAACCAATAGAAGTTCTCCTTCAACAAATTAGCTATATTGGTCTCCCCGAAATGACCAGATAATCTTCAGCAATGAGCTTCCTTGATCAATAGCTCACATGTATAGTAGTTTAGAATACATATCTTACGATCCTTGAATAGATAGTTGTCCTTAAGATAATATCTTCCAATGACTAACCTTTTTCGGTATTGTTCAACAACAGGATCAAAGTGAGGGCTAGTGGCATACTAATCAGTAATGAGTAAGAATCCTAATAATTTTGTCTGCAAAGTGGTTAATAAGGTTTGCTATTGTGATAAAGCATTAGTGACCACATTTGCGCTACCTTTCTTTTACCGAATGATGTACAAGAATATTTCCATAAACTCCAACCACTTGGCTTGTCTCTTTGAGAGCTTATTTTGTCTCCCAAGATGCTTCAATGATTCGTGGTCATGTTAATAACAAATTCTAGTAGTAGCAAATATTGTTGCCAAACAGTGAGGGCTTGTAAAATGGAGTATAACTCCTTCTCTTACACAAAATTGTTCAAGGTAGGACCACTAAGTTTCTCACTATGGAAGGCAATGGGCAATCACTCCTACATCAGGATAGCGCCACTCCTAATGCGTTACATCCTAATTCAAAGGGCTTGTCAAAATTTAATAGTGATAGGACAGGTGCCTAAGTGAGTTTTTCCTTAATCATGCTAAAGCTCTGTTTAGCTCGATCGTTCCACTTAAATCCTTCACTCATCTTTATCAACTTGATTAATGGGGCGGCTATTGTACTGAAGTCCTTAATAAATCACTTATAGAAAGAAGCTAGGCTATGAAAACTTCGAACCTTATTAACATTCTTCGGTGTTGATCATTCCAGAGTAGCACGGACCTTTTCCTCATCTACTTAAATCCTTTCCCCTAATACTACAAACCCTAGGAATATCACCTCTTTCTGGTAGAATGTGTACTTCTTCACATTCCCATACAACTTCTCAATTCACAAAATTTCAAATACTTCACAAAGATGTTGAACATAGTCGTTCAAGTTAGCATTGTATACCAATATATTATCAAAGTACACAACCACACATCTCCTAATTAGGGGTCACATTACATAATTCATTAACCTTATGAATGTGCTTGGTGCATTAGTAAGTCCGAACAGTATAACCAACTATTCGTAGAGTCCGTACTTAGTCTTGAAAGCAGTCTTCCATTCATCGCCTAGCTTCATGTGAATTTGGTGGTAGCTACTTCGTAGATCAATCTTCGAAAATATCTTTGTATTATGAAGCTCATCTAACTTGTCATCGAGCTTCGATATAGGATATCTATACTTGATAGTAATTTAGTTGATTGCTCTGTCGATGCACATGTGTCATGAACCATCTTTCTTCAGAATGAGAAGAGTTGGTATAACATAAGGGCTCATGCTATCTCTCACATATCCCCACTCTATGAGTTCATCCACCTACCTTTTCAGCTCGACAGCCTGCTCAAGGTTCATCCTATATGTAAATTGGTTTGGTAGGGGCGGCGCTTAGCTACAAATCAATACAGTGCTATATGCCTTGGATTGGCGACAATCCTCTAGGAAGTTCTTTAGGAAATAGGTCGAAAAACTCATTTAGTAAGCTTCGGATCTCTTCTAGAACATCCTGTAATTCCCTCATCTCTAACAATCTCCTAACCAGTAGGAACATCGGTTCATCAGCCTTCTCAACAGATTGGAGCTCTCTTTAGCTCATAACTAAGGTCTTCTTTTTACTAGATCGAGTGAGCTGGTTATGGGTTTCATTTACTTAGGATGGGGTCAAAGGTTACAACACAATCTCCCTTCCATCCTTAACAAAGGCATAGGCGTTCTTATATCCATCGTGCATAACACATTTGTTGAACAACCAAAGTCATCTAAGCAGCAGATGTTAAGCTCCCATGGAGAGACATCGTACACTACTTTATCCTTGTACACATTCCTAATGCTGAATGGCATGGCTACTTATTCAGTTACATGCAAAGTATCTTTATCATGAAGCCAATGTAGCTTATAAGGTCAGAGATGCTTTGAGGTCGGCAGACGCAACCTCTGCACAAAGGATTATATAACTACATTAGTAGAACTTCCTTCATTCATGATGATTATGTATAATCGACCTTTGATGGTACACTTGGTATGGAATAAGTTCTCCCTCTGGTCCTCCTTAGAGTTTGTAGGGAACTTAGTACTCATCTTAAGACTAGGGCCATCACTTCTCCTTAGTCAGCATAGACATCGGTCTCTTCTTCCTTTTCGGCCTTGGGTTTTCCATTATGTCTCTTGGGCTTACTTTCATCGATGCTATCCACTATATCTCCTCAAAGCACCATGACGTGTTAGTTCGAACATTCAATAACTATATTTTCGAAGCCTAGGCATTTAAAGCATTTTACTTCACTATTCTTCCATCCAAAGGTTTGCCCTTTCTTATATATCCTCGAGGGCGGCCTACTCTCGGTTCGGCTTGAATGATTGGCATAGCCCTACTGGCTTGGTCGGCTGTCTTTAGATTGGTCATTCTTATCCTCAGCCTTGATTGGCTTCTTACTTTAGCTCGATCAGGTCGACACGGTATTGGGACTCGCCTTTCAACCTCTTCTTCTCTGCCTTTTAACCTCTAAGCTATCTTGATGACCTCTTATAATGTATAAAACCTCTAAACTTCCATGATATTGCAAATCTCATACTTGAGCCTAAAAATAAACCTTGATACTATACAAGCCTCTAATTCTTCTACATTGGCTCAAATCATTAACATCTAGAACTCTCTTACATAATCATCAACAGATTGGTTCCCTTAGTGTAGCTCCTACAATTTTGCAAACGTATCTTGTAGGTAGGTCATGGGTACAAATCTGCCTCTTAATGACCTTTTCATCTCATCCTCGGTCCTAACACCTCGTCTTCCATCTCTTACTCTAGCTGCATTCAGATTTTTCTACCACATGCTAGCATACCTAGTAAACTCCAATATAACAAGTTGGACCTTGACGTTGTCTTCCATCTCTTGCTCTAGCTGCATTCAGATTTTTCTATCATATGGTGGCATACCCAGTAAACTCTAATACAATAAGTTAGACCTTGATGGCATCTTCATACCCATAACATTGAAATTCTTTCTTGACCTCCTTTTCCTACTCTAAGTATTCATTAGTATCTCCACTTCCATTGAGAGGCTGGATTTGCACCTTAACATTATCTAGCCTTCGAGAGATTCAGTGTCCCCATCCCTGTGCTTGGTAATAATCAACTTCTTCTTCTTCACTAAACCCTTCAACACCTAGGTCTTCGTCATCTTCCCCAATCTCCTCCAACTCCAATCTTTATCTAACAACTTAGTCTGCTACTCCTCTAACTTGTGGCAGTTGAATTGGGCGATTAGTTCGATTTCCTTAGCCATAGTATCTCTTAAGAGCATCTTCCTATAGGTTTTGTTATTGTATACCTTAGGGTTGTTGTTTATTAACTTGCATTGCGACAGCTAGACTCTTAACAAGGTTTGTGAGTCTGTTAAGTTTGTTGTCAATTGACCCTGAGGTGTTACTACCAGTATAACCACAACTAGGTTAAGTACAATTGCTTTGGTCACCAATAACACCCTGAACACTTGAATCAAACATGGTATAGTACTTCTCAAACAAATTAACAACTTATTAACAACTTCAATACCTAATAGTCACTCCAAGTAAAATAGAAATAGACTTGCTATGTTTTCACAATGAGAAATGGAGTAAAAACTAAGTAACAATAAACCATTCTTGTGATTACACTAATAAACTACAATAGCTACAGAAGGAACACAGTAGCCACTAACAGTAAAGCGAACCAAAACTTCACTACAGCTTCACATACTCTCTTATGGGACTGTACTTTGATACCAGCTAAGTTGATGCATCTTTAAGGTTTGACACACAAAGAGGCATTACAACAAACAAGAACAAGAAAATAAAATGGGAGGGTTTAGCAAAGTCTGGGTAGCTATTGAATGGATATGACACACCACTCAATCTTACTCGGCCTACAATTCATTTAATATGATGTACCAGTGTAAACTAAAGGGTCACTTGCCTCTACTCCTTACTAAAGGGAATAGATAAGAGCTGGATGATAACGAGAACACTAAGGTTGCTCAAAGTGAATAATTTTTGTATTGATTGGATTCATCTTCTATATATAAGAAGTAGGGGTTTATATACCTAACTACTAGGGTTAGTTTATATATGAAAAGAAAAAATGGTATTCTATAATTAGGTTACATAAATAATACCAAAAGGGGTAAAAGGGCCAAAGAATATTTAGTATGGAAGAGAAAAGAATCATTTTGGAGTATTATGTTAGAAGATACATGTAGCTTGTTGGCTGGACATTAGGAGTATGATATAAAGTAGGCAGAAGCAAGAGGGCATTACAGTTAGGGGCCGACCTGATTTGGATCAAGTTGAGGAGCAATCGGTTCTTCTAAAGAGGAGTCAGCTCGATTTAAGGTCAGATGCCTATGGTCGAATCGGAAGCTTACCTTGCTTATTCATAAGCTGTCTTCTAAGATAAAGCATAGTTATTGAACAGGGGTAGATCTAACATAAATAAGGATTTGATAGTCAGGTCGACAAGACACCAGCTCGGGATAAAAGTCCCCGTCTCATCTATGGCCCAAAGCTAATATCCTCCGAATAAGTCATTGGTGTCCTTTAGCTTGACTACGTGTGATCGGTTTAGGGGGTAGATTCTTATAATCTTTTCACTTGAATTTTTATCAATATCCAATTGATTGATATGCTTTGAATCATTTAATCCATTGGCATTACTATTTTTCCTCTTATCTTAAGAAGATTTGCAATTTTAGCAGCCTTATTACCTTATTACAGTGCCATTGGTATATGAGACACTTTATAGGTACTACATATTGAATTCTAAGACATGGATCTTGGCACATTTTTCACTTCTCTTAGTAACTCTGACATTTTCATGTGGTTCTTGATCATAATTTTAGTGATGATTTTGTCAAAATATGATGAATAACTCTAAAGCTTATGTTCACTTTCTTATAGCATGTAACTTCATTTATTTTGTAACCGAAGGGTTAGAATAGAACAAATTAGTGCCTATAGATTTTATAAAAGAATACTTCCATTTGTTAAATAGGACACTTTGGTCATAGAATTATTGTATAGGTTCTTATCTACATTATTGAAAACTGCTCCCATCCACAAAGTAAGGTATTGTACTTTAAAGTTTCAATAGAGGCCATGATGCTTTACTCAATTTCGTAGACTTAGCTCTTTAGAAAGATTGTTGTCACATTGTATTTGTAATACATCTCAGCCTTTTTAGTAGACTAACTAAGATAGAATAAAAGATATTGAAAATTCAATAAGCATGAAGTTGTGTAGGCATATAAGAAGGGATTGAAATGGACCATATGTTGCAAGCCATCAAAGACATACCTTTGCCAACAAATCTTAGGTTTTTTGAGGATTAAGGACGCAAAATTTCTTTAGCATTTAGGTTATATTAGTAGCTCTTTTCACTTAATTCCTTTTTACAATAAAGTCAATGTCAAGTTCTTATTTTCTACCCTTTCTAATATAGTATGATATCTAGATTTTAAGGTTAGTTTCGATGTTTTGTCATGACCCACAATCTTGTATAGTTTTAAATGTGATCTTGGTACATGATAGGGGCTTTTCTACTACTTAAGATAAATCTTCGATCTTTACTTAGCACAACTTGTTGCAATCTATTGCAAAAATAAGTGTAATGCATGTTCATTCTTATAGAAAGTGTAGGTTTGTTGTATTGCACCAAGTTAATGAAGAGCTTGTTGTCATTAGCCTTTGAACATGCCATATTCCCAGTCTCTCATATTTTGCAGTAAAAAACATTTTAATTTTCCAGAATGCTTTTGCTAACATTCTAACTACCTACAAATTAACGGTTGGCATGCATTAACTATATAAAGTTTTCCTTATATTTTGATACTTATCTCAAAATGGCTACATACTTCCTATTGATAGCATTACATTTAAGGCATTCTTATATAGATTTATTGTGGAAGTAGAGCTCCATTGAACTTATGGAATGTACAGCTTATGAAAGAAGTATGAGATTTTGCCATATTCTTGCTAGTGCATTATTTAAATGGGAAAACCTACAATCATTGCATTAGTTATGATTACTATTTGCTAATTGTTTCTAGATAAACTTGAGAGCACTTTGCTTGCTGAGTTAAATTCAAGTTATGGTTATTATTTACTATACTTGCAATGGTTGTGAAATTGAATATAGCTAATTCAATCTCTAGGTAAGTTTAACTTCAAGTACTATTTTGACTTAAGACAGCATAAATTATCTAAATCTTATATCAATTTTATTTGGAGCAAGGATCTGATCTCTATGGTGGTTTCCTTTCATTAGAGAGTGATTGTATGTGTAGAATTTAAGATGGGGAGTTTATTGGGGGTATGTTTTTATATTTTTTCTTCATATTTTTTAGTATATAAACTGAGCTAACATTGAACCAATTGGTTGCTTTATTTCTATTTTCTATTGAAAAGTCCAAGAGTGCATGATTACCTCCTTCATAGATATGCAACTGGACGTACCAACTATTGGTGATTATGTACATCACACAAAAAACCTTTCATTGGTATTGATATTGTTAAAGTATTTATGTATAGACAGGGTTAAATTCTTATCTAACGAATTCTAACTAACAACATAAGAATTACTTATGATGGATGAGTAGATAGTTCTTCAATCTTTTGATAAGTATCTTAAACTATTAAGTATGACATTTATCAATGTAGGTTGGTAACCTCATTACAAGCTGTGCTTTATGGCAAGAAAAGTCAACACAAGTCCTTAAGATTGACTAGGATAGGCCTGTTATAGGGATGTGTTCAAGTTTATGCTTTAACATGTAATAACGAACATAAGGAGACTAATCTTAGTATCTTTTTTCATTCCTTTAAATGGGAAAACCTATAATCATTACATTAGTTGGGTTGCACCTTCTACCCTGCTACATTTCCTCACTTCCTATATATACATTTATCTCTTTTGAATATTGTGGTACATTTAGAGGGAGAGGAATAGCTACACTAATAGAAGGTATTCTAGAGCTCATGGTACTTCTTTGTAGATTATTGAACCCATTTTGACTTCACATCTAGTTTTCTTTTTTTTTTTTTTGAACTGGTCTTGGCTAAATCATTGCCGATCAATACTCATGCTATCATTATACCTGACCTCAACATCCATTATAATTGCCATCATAAACAATATAGTTTAGTTAAAAACAATTGCTTATGCATAATAAGTAATAGTAACTTGCTAGCTAGCAAGTGAAACCTTAGGAATTGACTTTATGATGCTTATGGACATAGCTCTAAGTAGAAAATGGCAATTTTGTGTTTGAATCAAATCTACAATATTCCTAGTCAATGTGTTCTTTTCTGCATTTGTATGTTGACTGAATCTCAAATTTTTTTTCTAAGTGTAATATCTCAAGTAGCTTTGTTGAAGATACTTTAGTTATGTTAAATAATGTTATTTTACAATGTACTATGCCATATGCCAACATTGCAATGTTAAGGTATAACATGTACCTTTGGCTATTTTGGCAACTATAATAAAACTTTGTAATGTTGGTTATGGTAGTGGCTATGTTAAGTTACATGTTTTGTGGTACTATGACATATACATTAAACACTATACCAAACATTGGTTATGTTAGCTGTTACAATAAGGTACAATAGGTCCTATACTAATACCCTGCTAATGTTGTACCTTTCTTGATTTTTCTTTTATTAAAGTTCTATTAACATAACTAAAGGAAGTACAATAGCAAATGTTGTTATATGCCTTCGATTATCAATATAAAACCTTCTATTATGTTGCTTTCTATTGATACAACTAACATAGCTGATTTATGTTACGTTGTTAGTGTCAACAAATAATGGAAATGATGGAACATGTAAAACTTTTAATTTTTGCTAATGGAAAGATCTTGATAACCCAAAGAGGGCTATATTGTGATAGAGGGTTGATTAAGAATATAAAATTTAGGGTGGATTTACATTATTCAGGGCTCCTAACTAAGATGTATGAATTGTTGGGAGTAGATCATAAGACACGTTTAATAATGATATATCACAAACAAGCATCTGAATATGGATAAGGTCTAAAGGAATTCATGCTAATAGATATTACTAATGATGAGAATATCGAGAGTCCTATAGATATTGCTAAGGCATTCAACGTGACATGCCTTCAACAGCTATATGTAGAAGTAAAAGATCACTCTACCATGCTTCAAGAGCAAACTATAATGGGTTAGACGAGTATACCTCAAGTACTATCAGTGCAAGAGCCTATAAATGCTCTAGTAAATATTGAAACAAGTGGTGACTTGAATATATCAAATGAAGATAATTTGTCTTTTAGTGATGATCTTAAGAGGGAGATGAAGGAAGCACTTGAGAATAGCGATTTTGAAGATGAATTGATACATGAAGTGGATTTAAATAATGACCAACAAATGGAAATTGAGGCAAACAATTCGATGAAGAAGATAGGCCTCTAAATATACTAAAAAATGTCTAAGGACAAATTATTATGCCTTCCAGTAGAGCAACAGACTAGTGTCATATCATTCCAAGATCACATTCCATTCCTTAATAGGATGGATATAGATGATGATTATGTATTAAATAAGGAGGATTTTCTTCTCATTCTAAGATCACATTCCATTCCTTAATAAGATGGATATAGATGATGATTATGTATTACATGAGGACTTCCTTCGTTTTAAAGACCTGCGGTTAGGTGATGAGTTCAAAAAATGGATGAGATTTAAAAGCAAATCGTATTTAATATATGTAGTGAATATATAGGACATAAAGAATTTCTACAACTTCATAGTGATAAAGTCAAGTAAGAAGATATGGAATATTATTTAGGAAGAGAGGAATACTTGCAACTGTAAATGGTGACTTCAAGAAATCCAAAAGTGTAAACCTCGCAATTTAGCCTTCTGAATATAGAATCAAATTTCTGTACTATAGATGCTTTCTTTAAGTTAATTGAGCTAATAAGTTTACAAGCAATTAAAATGTTTATTTGAAACTCAATACAAGTAAGAAAAACCCTAATTTATTACTTGAAACTTTAATTATATACGAAAACTTTAAACCTTAAATATGTATAGCTATAATAGATTAACCCTAAATCTGATAAGAACTTTAATCGTGTATAAAAACTCTAAATTCTATATCTGTATAAACGTTAAAGATCAAACCCGACTATGCTAAAAACCTTAAGACTCAAACTTTTAGCATATAAGTGTATTAATTTGCCATAAGAGTGATAAAACCTTAATTAAGCCTAATAATTAAACGAAATGCCAAATCGTGTGAAAGCGTTAGCAAACGATTAGAGATAATTTTTAAATGCTTATAGACATAAAAATACCAGATTAATTCATTAAAAGTTATCATATTATTTTATAATTAATATTAACCTTATATTTACATAGATAAGTTAATATTATGTTAATTTAGATATTATTGGTTAGTTAGATAATGTATACTAAATATTAATAACATGATTTATGATTTACCTTGAAATTATATTATTTACTCTTCTAAATATTATTTATAGGATTGGAAATGTGTAAAGAAATTCTAGTATATGTTTATTAATTTATTATAATTAATTTTCAATTTTTCCTCTTACCTTATCTTTTTCTCTATTTTCTTTTCATTTCCAAATTATTTATATATAATGCATAAAATATTCAAGGAGTTGATTAAGTTAACCTTTGACCAAATCAAAGTTTGACCAAGTCAACATGTCTTTTTTAAATGCATTAAATTCCTTATCTAATGCATTTAATTTTTCTTTTCATTTTTCTTCTCATTTTCCCTTTTGTATCGTGAGCTTCATTGGATTTCTAAAGCTTTCCAAATCATTCCATTTTCTATCCAATAATTATTACAAAAAAAAAGCTAAATTTCCATTTGAACCAACAAACACACATACATATCTCCTCCATCTTCTTCCCTCATTTCTCATCCATTTTCCTTATCTACTTCTCCACTTCCAAACAAACTATTAAACTACCTAATTTTCAACTTTGAAAGAAGGGATTAGGAGGAGGATTCTTCATCAAATCACACATCAAACTAAGTAACCATCTTTCCTTTACTTAATATTACTATTAATCTTTTATAAAAAAAAATATATTGTAGTATATTTTGTACCATCTTATTTTGATATATCTTATATGTACTTTAGTATAAAGATTTAGAGATTCTATGCAATTATGTTGGCTTTGAATGTATGATTTATTTTTTTTAAGGATATTGTACATATGTATATACATATGGTATTATACATATAGATAAGTAGATGTAAATATATGCATGTTTTTATTTTACTTAGAAACATGAGTACATGAGTAAATATAAATATACAGTTTGTCTGTATATGTATGTGAATATAGGAATATACAATATGTACATAAACACCTATATAAGTGCACAAAACTATGTTCATGTATGTATAGAGTTGAATATATGTGTGTATATGAATAGGTGTTGTATATAAAAATTTCTTTAAAATATCTAAGGAAATATAAAAATACGTATAAATGTATATGTATAAAAGAACGTATAAACCTAGGTATAAATTCGTATGCATGTATATGTACATGTACATAAATACATATTGTAAAAGTATAATACATATATATATATATATATATGTACATATGTATAGATATTCATATGTATACATGTATAAGTAAGTATGTTAAGTATGAGTATAAGAGTATATAATAGGGTACTAAATAAAAGTATAAATAATAAAATATCAAATATAATAAATTAATTAAGAATACATGTATGTACATAAATACATAAGCACTTATATATAATTATCCATATACAATGTATACTTATTTAATATAATATAATAAAATATATACACAAATATAATGGGCTAAAACTTATAATACATAATTGAGGCTCATAATCTATTAATTAAATAATAATAATAATAATATTAATAATATAAAATTTAAGAAATATAAAAATAAAGAAAAATCAACAAAGTATCATATGGACCAATCAAAATGTGCCACATCAGCAAATATATCTAAATAAATAATTAAACCAAAAACTTCGAAATAATTAAGGAATAATAACAAAATTAATTAAGTAAATTAATAATAATAACAAAATTTCTATAAATAGTAAATCAAGCTTAAAATAAGAAAATAATGAAGATTACGTAAATTAAAGCTAAAATTACGAAAATATAAAATTTAGAAATTAACTAAGTTGTAAAATAATAAAGAAAACTAAAAAATTAATAAATAAAATATTTGAGTCAAAATAATTAAATTTATAACAATTTAAACTTATCTCAAAAAATGTGAGTCTCAACATTTAAAACAAACCTTGCTATGTGAAAGTATGTCCGAAAATGATAAACAATGACTATAAGATTATAAAAATAGGAATGAGAATAAAAAAGTTACATGTGACTGAAAATTTAAAATAAACTGAGAAAAATAGATAAAAGATTTAAGTTAAACTATATTTATATTTACATTAGTTATAGTGGAAAACTAAGCAAACTATAATAGATATTTAGTTGACTGAAAAACTTAGCTTTTCCAAACACTTATAAGTCTTATTATCTATACTCAATTGTCAAGTACGAAAAACCCTAAAAGCTCGAAGAATGAGCAATACTCTAGGTAAAGGAGCTTTAACGACCCATTATCAACTTATATGTGTTATTCGTGCGATGTTTTGTTAGTTTTTATTACATATATATTTCAATGACTGTTTTGCTTGTTTACTATTATCCATATGATCACCTTCTTAAACTTATAAATATAAATATCTAACTAAAATAACCGGTTATATTTATCGTATGTCTATGACTCAATTGATGTATTGATGGAGAGTGTTAACTTTGTAAAACATTGAGAGAAGTATTTTTGGAAAACATTTTTTCAATCTTAAACATATTTTGTACGATTTCTATAGGAGCTTGTAGTGCCAGTAAATAATATTTTTATCGTTAAGGAAAAGCTAGCATGGGATCTCCAAGTGATAATGAGAGGACTCACTTTATTATGCCTATGAGGCCTTGAATAGATTTTGATTGTGAGAGGACTTGCATATTTGTGCCCGTAGGACCTTGGATACATGTCAATAGTAAGAAGACTTTCTTAGTTATGCCTGAAGGGGCCTTAGATGGTAGATGATCTTAGTTGGGGTCTACCTATTTGGATTGATATTTCTTTATTGACTAGTGTAATAGTCGAGTGTTGTCTGGAGGGATGGTGCCCTCAAGCAGTCTCATGCAGTTAAGGTAAAGTGCATCGTATGGGTAAATACGGGGGATAATCGAAGTATAGACGACATAATTCTATACTTTCTATAGTTCTAAACTCCTATAGATGTGTTGTTTGCATTCCTTTATATGTAGATGGCTTACTTGTATACTAATAATTTTTGATAACTTGCTTGAACGGTAGTAGTGAGGAACGAACTTATTGAGTTATAGTTTGCTCATTCCTCTATAGTTTCTTTTAGGGGTTCATTTAAGCTAGGATTAGGACAAATTCCGAGTTTTGAGTGCAAATTGGAGATAATTTTGATAATGATAGATTTAATAGATAAAAGTGCAGTTGGTGCAAAAATATCTTTTATAGAAAATATTTATATATATTAAGTATTTATATAATTTAGTATTTCTTCTAAATTGCAATGTTGATTTACCTTATCTTATTGTTGGTAAGGGATACCGATTTTCTACGGTTCTGTGAGACTATAGAATATCGGATATCTATAATTATTTATATTTTACAGTAAGCTAATTAATTAAAAATTAGAAACCTTAGTAATTAATCATTTAGAGTCTTGTAATCTTTGACTTATAAGGCGATTTTTATATCATGGATGCATACATGATATAAAAAATTTAGATAATCCTACTAGGCTTCCTCTATGATCCTGACACAAAGCATCGGGAGACTGACTTTGTCATTACAATTATTGAAGGGCCACATACATGTACAAAGAGGAGATTTAGAAAGGATCATCCACAACTCGACCAAGTCCTAATGAGCCAAAGTTTCTTAGGGTAACTTAAGAATGATCCAAATGTTAAGATCTCCACACTCAAACAACAAATTGAGAACACATGGTTATGTAATATTAAGAAAGAAAGTTTAGGGAGAAAAGAGAGTAGCAATTAAAAATTTGTATGGGAATTGGGATAAATCATACAATGAATTGCCAAAGCTAATGAATATAATCATAATAATAAACCTAAGAACACATATGGCTTGGAAAGTTTATTCAACTAAAAAAGAAAATGAGGTGATCTTAGGAAGATTATTCTAGGCATTTAGGCTATGTATAGAAGCCTTCGAACATTATAGGTTAGTGATTAGTATTGATGGAACTTTTTTATACGGGAAATATCCCTAAAACCTATTGATTACATGTAGTGTGAATGGTGATAACTACATACTCCCCTTGATATTCACATTGGTTGATAAGGAATTGGGTAAGACATGGAAATGGTTCATGAAGAAGTTAAAGCAATGCCTTTAAGGATCATGTGATGATGATCTAACCCTATGTATCATGTCAGACTGACATAAGGGTATAGAAAAGGCAATGGAAAATAACAATATTAGATGGCAGGCCCCATCTATACAATGGACAGTATACATAAGACATGCTGCTAGTAACTTCAATATTAAATATAAAAATCACTATTTGAAGATATTGGTAACAATAGAGCTTTTTAGGTATAAGAAAGGAAATTTGCATTCTATATGGAAGAGATAACGGAAAGATACACAACAACTCCAAACTATTTTGTAAATATCTCTAGTGATCAATGGACATGAGTGTGTGATGGAGGTTTCAAATATGGTTAAATGACAACAAACCTTAGTGAGAGCTACAATGTAGTTTTGAAATATGCAAGGTCATTGCATATATAAGTCTTAGTTCTAAAATTCTTCTACAACTTTATAGGCTATTTCCAAGAGAGGCAAGATAAAGCATATAAAGCTATTTGGAAAGGAAAAGTCGATATTAAATGGGTTACTAAAAAGATAGAATAATGAAGAGGGGCATCTACTTAGCATCAAGTAATCACTTTTAACATGAAAACTAGAATTTTTTAGCTACAAAGGGGAGCTTACATGACTAATTAAGGTAGGAAAGGTGGTCATTATCATAGAGTTGATATATTTAAGTACACATGTAGCTATAACAAGTGATAAACCTTCAAGATATCTTGTTAGCATGCATTTTCAACCATGGTGTATGTGAAAATGGACTCTATGTGTAAGATTGAGAGGTGGTTTCATTAGAAAAACCAAGTCGGTTGTTATCAAACTACCTCTCGACCTTTTGGAGATAGGTAAACATGGACAAATGGAGAGGGAATGCTAGAAATCCACGCAGTATATGATAAAACTAGGAAAGAAAAAAGACTACAAGCAAGCCAATACCATAACGAGATGGATCTTAAGGAGAAATTAAAAAAAAAAATTGTTGTAGAAAATGTCGGAAGTAAGGCCACAATATAAGAACATGGCCAAAACAAGGTTCATAAAAATTATGACATGTTTGATTCATTATGATATATGAATAGTATGTTATAGTATAAACTTAAATTTAGAAATTCTAATTAAGTTTTTAACAATATAATATATAACTAACTTTTTCTTATGCAAATGGATATGAGACTAGTAGATAGATTAGTATTGATACAATAAAACACTTATAAATCTTAGGCTATATGAAGAGTAAAGGTATAAAGCATGAAACCATCATTTATTTAGATAGCATATATAATTTGGTTAATTTTAATATAATTGAATTTTACAGGAACATAATCTAGTTAAATGTTGTTGTAAAGAGACATCATTAAAGAATCCTTAGGAGATACATGACGTATATGATAAAGGATAAATACGTTTTAGATCAGGTTGGATCCCATGGCATGGCACACTTATTGTTTATATAGCTAGATTAGGGGTTGATTACCACTTTAGTAGAGAGATGGAGACCTATAAATTTTACATGATGCGTGGGGAGGTTAGGTTAACGGTATAGGATATTGCGGTACTGCTCAATTTGCCCATTGATGGGCAATTAGTGGCAGGTACTATTATACATGACTACTATGTACTATGTGAGCACCTTTTGGGAACTGGGCTAAATTGGATAAAGAGTTAGGATGTCTTGGCTCAAGAGTCTTTTATTAAGATATCTACTAGTAGATGTAGATTTAAATGACATTGCAATCTAGTATCATGCTAAAATCTACATATTACATCTTATTGGTGGTCTCCTGTTTGCAGATACATCTTCTATCTACATGCACTTTATGTTCTTATTGTTATTAAAGGATTTCTAGACTGCACGTAGCTATAGTTGGAAATCGACCTAGCATTGTTATATCAATACTTATGTTGAGTTGTAAAGGATAAGGCAGTACAGATGGGTGGTATAGCAGTATTTATATAAACGTGAGCATGAGATAGATTTTCTTATTTGGCACTACAAAGGAGACACACACATCTAATTTACCTTTAGCCAACTAGCATGTTAGTGGGATGATACATTTGACATTAAACAGACTCCCACTTTTGTCCTATCTTAATATCAAGAGGCTTTAGATCGTTAAACTGCCAAACATGTGCGATATACTTATTACTTATATTATTTGAATTGTTTTATCTAAAATTTACATAATGAAATACATTTATCTTTTATAGATTTGCCAGATGCCTGATACTTTGGAGATACTAGATTCGCTACTTAACATATGCTAGGAGGAGAGAGATATATAGCTACCTTGCATCCCCATAATTTGCTTCTATATTGTGGAGATACACCAGCTAGATAAAGTCATAAGATAGTACTATAAAGTACATTAGATCCTAAAAAACTGCAACACAAATCTAAATAACATACATAAGACGAATCTTCGGAGAAAGTTGGAAGAAGACTAAGTTAAGAAGAACCTTATATGCATTACCCAATGGTAGGATAGGAGGCAAAGACTAATTTAGATCGTATACAATGGTACTATACTTGGTATGGTCTCTATAGACTACTTTGACTAATATTATAGAGTGATACGGAGATATATTAGCCGATTGAGAATACTTTTGGTTACATTGGTATGTTTTCTATTATGAACCATCAGATACAGCTTGGAGTTTATATTGTATTAATAATAACTAACTCAATTACCTAACAATGTAGTTGGGCACATTCAACAGATAGAGGAGATTATAGATATACAAGAGATCTACGCTTTAGGTATTGTAGGTAGACATACATTAGATATATACGAAGGTAGCAGGCTAAGTGATCCAGTACTGCAGCAACAACTTAAGGGCCATTTAGTTAGAGAGAGAGGATGAAGATGCGGCCTAGGGTAAGGATGGAGTTGAGGTCGTACTAGAGATCAGTAGCCATAGTTACTAGACATATCTCTTAATCTTCCAGTAGATTTAGATATAGACGTTCTTATTGATGATGTTATAGAACCTCTTGCTATTGATACTCCTAGTATTGATCCTCCTACAGTTGATTCTCCTATAGCAGATCCATTGATGTATGCTTTAATAGATGATACTATACATGATACCCCACCATTTAAGCTACTCACATGATATATACTTGTACCCTCATCATTTGTTGTCACTTTAGCTGCTCCCATGAGATCTTCACATTCAGTACTATCAAATATGAGAGAGGTAGTTATATAGGTATTTCTTAAGTAATATAATGTTTTCTTATCAACCTAATTTTAATTTGTGTAATATTTAGATTATTAATTCAATTAAATAATATACTATAGATCAAACCTCTACAAATCCCATTGGATATCTAGTGATCAATAGATAAATCATAAGTTGAAGATAATACAGAAATATAATAGGAGGTGTACATAGATATAAGATAGATGATTTCGTATATGATTAAATAGAAATTTCATTATATGTGATAAAAAATGTCTATAGATGTACACTTGTTACTCATTAATATCCATGATATGCATATATCTTTTCTTCATTTCTCATATTCATTAGATAATTAACATTGTTATGACCAATTAATTGAATTCATAGAATAAATAAAGTTATAGTGTTTAATGATTAGTGAGGATGAGAAATTCGGCGGGAGGTTTATAGAGTAAGAAGTCAAATTTGATATGTTTAATAATTAAATGAGGATGAAAAATCCAATTGAAGCGCATTTAAGTTATAAAATGAATTTTATATTAGTTTATTAGCTAACGATATATGAAGAAAGTTAGAAAATATCTAAATAGGATAGAATACAAATGGGATCTTAGAGTTGCTAGTATAGCAACATAATACTTGTATAATTATATATATGTTACATTTTGAAGATACAAACCAATACAGATCACGTATTTTGATTATTTTTTAACTTAATTTATATTTATATAATTTTTTTAAAAATTTTAATAGTAAACGAGTAAATTTTCTCATCAAATATATAAATGGAAAATGCATATTATATTAAATTTTAAAAATAGAAGGTAAATATTTTGAAGTTCATCCCTAGGTATCATTTGCTATATTATATTGAATATTAAATATTAAAATGGGAAGTAATTTCCAAGTTCATCCGTGGGCTAGACTAGGCTAGGGTGGAGAAAGATGAGCCGTCGGACGATTTATAGGAATAATGAAAGGGAATGGGCGAGGAATTTGAAAAGGGCTTGAGCAAGTGACGGAGTAGGTTTGAAATCGGGAGATAATAAAAAAAAAGGAAAAGGAAAATGCTGACTAGGATTGAAAGAGAGAATCAACAAAAAGAAAAGTAGGAGAAGATCTTTAAAGGCCACAAAGGAAGTTGTGGCTGAGAATTATCCCCCGAACGCTGACGTGGCAAAGACACCTGATTAAACGGATCAAAAGAGCGTACAAACAATCGCCGAGTTCACTCGCTTACACACCACAGCGTGTCAGATCTCTCTCTCGAAACTTTCTCTCTCTAAGCCCTCACATAACACACCCATTTGGCCAATTTTCTCTCTGTAAAGTTTCTATCCTTTTTCTTTTTTTTTTTCCCCAAAAAAACAGAGCAGCCAGAAATGTCGGGGGAACCAAAAGACCCGGCTATCAAGTTGTTTGGGAAGACGATCCCTTTGCCTGAAATCCCTCTTCAAGCATCGTCATCTAGTGCTGGAGTAGGACTTGAAAATGATGAATTTCAAGACACAAACAGTCCAAATGATTCGTCCCCTGAAGAAGAAGAAGAACAGGACAACAATACCAATATTAAAACAGATAATGAAGAGGGAGAACAAGATAAGGTATGGATAACGGGATTTATTTTTTTTCACCCTTTTCTGTATTGGGATAAATTTTGAATTTTGAGCATGACTCATTATTTTAATCATGGATGTAAATAATGGGTATGAGTTGGATTTGGATTTTAACCATTACAGTAGTGATTTGATTTTTGAGGGTGGAGGGGGTCAATTTTGGAGATTTTGACTTTTTTTTTTTAAATTATAAATTTGGTTCATGAGTTTGAGCTTTGTCTTTGTTTTCCTTTTGTCCAATGAGATCCAATTAACCAAACTTTAGGTTTTGCTTGCGGTATGTGAATATGGGGTATTTTGTTTGAATTTCTAATATCGATGTTTTTAGAAATTAACTTGGTTTTTGGAGTTCTGGGACAGTTTAGACCAAATTAGGGTTTATTGTGCCAATTTTTATAGAAACTGGACTTCGCTTTCCAAATTGGGTTCTTAATTTTCTCTAATTGGGTGTTACTGAATGTTCTAGGTATAGTTTTAGTAACTGTCCTTTTGAATTAATCTCTATTAACATCTAAATGAACATAGATAATTGGAATTTGGAGTATTTTGAAGTTTCTTTTATTTGTTCTAAGCAGCATCCAGCTATATGTGATTATTTTGTGTTAAGGTACTACCTGAAGAAATGAAAAATTGGTTGCAAACGATATTTCCAATACTCTGTACTTCTGGCTTTGCTTTTATTGGCTCTCCCTTGGGTCTTCTTTTCTGCCAGCATTTACTAATGGTTTTTTTTCTGGTGCAGATTGAATTTGAGGTTGCTTGTAGTTGTGTGAAAAGCTTTTTGACAAGTGCATAATTTAATGATGACTCATCAAAACTCTTGCAGTCTCACTAAAGGCTTCCATTTAGATCTTAGATCTTGACCTTTATTTGTGACCTAAAAAGCAAATTTAAGACACTAGCCATTCAATTACATAAAGGAATAAGAAAAGAGAACAAGCACCTTAGTGCTGAAATGGATGTTAGAGTTTGTCCATTTTGAGCATTTTAGAACATCAGGAATAATCTAAATTGCTTATCTAAGTTGGTGGTATTTGTTTCTTCATTGAACTGGTGCAGTGTTGACAGTCATAAATATGGCAGTAGCATCATTGCATGTTCAGTTCGGCTGTGTATTCTTGGCGTTGGAATTTGTAGCAAGTGTATTCTGTAACATCTAGCAATTTTGTTTACTTATCACTGAATATGAAGTGAGGACCTTTATTTGAAGCTCAATACTTGGTTATTCATGTGAATACATACTTATGCATTCTAAACTGAATATGGTTGATTCAGGAAAATCCATCAACAACGGAACAGGATAATGGTGCTGAAATCGAAACTTTAAAAGAATCTACATACTCAGATACTGTGCTGGGGACAAGTGAGAACCCGAAAACACCTTCCATAGACAAGGAGAGCTCTAATCGAAAGAATTCAAAAACAGAGGAGGAGCAAAGTGAGACGAGTAATTCGCAAGAAAAACCCTTGAAGAAACCAGACAAGATCTTACCATGCCCCCGCTGCAGCAGCATGGACACAAAGTTTTGCTATTATAACAATTACAATGTAAACCAGCCCCGGCACTTTTGCAAGAATTGCCAGAGGTACTGGACTGCTGGAGGGACCATGAGGAATGTGCCTGTGGGAGCAGGTCGACGCAAAAACAAGAGCTCAGCTACAAACTACCGTCATATAACTGTCCCAGAAGCTCTGCAAAATGTCCAAACTGATATTCCCAATGGAGTCCATCCACAGCTGAAGCCTAATGGCACTGTCCTTGCCTTTGGTACAGACACACCCTTGTGTGAATCTATGGCCACTGTATTAAACATTGCAGAGAAAACGCTGCATCATTGCACACAGAATGGATTCCATAAGCCGGAAGAGTTAAAAATACCTGTCGCTTGTGGAAACGCACAAAGCAGGATTGATCATTTGAGTGGACCCTCAGTTGGCACACCAAATTCAAATGATGTGACTACAAAGAATGGAGTGAAGGACCTTCCTGCTCAAACTTGTCAGAACTTTCCACCTCAAATGCCCTGCTTTCCTGGAGCACCTTGGCCGTATCCATGGAACTCAGCTCGATGGAGTCCTCCCGTACTGCCGCCACCTTTCTGTCCTCCAGGCTTTCCTATGCCATTCTATCCTGCAGCCACTTATTGGGGTTGCAGTATGCCTGCTGCTTGGAATGTTCCTTGGTTTCCGCAGCCATCTGCTCCAAACCTAACTTCCCCAGGCTCAGGTCCGAACTCTCCAACTTTGGGAAAGCATTCAAGGGACGAGAATATGCTTAAACCTGGCAACTCTGGTGAGGATGAGCCTGTGAAAGATAGTAATGGTGAGAGATGTCTCTGGATACCGAAAACACTGAGAATTGATGATCCGAGTGAAGCTGCTAAGAGCTCTATATGGTCAACCTTGGGGATTAAAAATGATAAAGCTGATTCGGCTAGTGGGGGAGGACTACTGAAGGCCTTCCAACCAAAGAGTGAAGAAAAGAAACACATTCCTGAAACTTCTCCAGTTTTAAAAGCCAATCCAGCTGCGCTATCTCGGTCAGTCAACTTCCACGAAAGTTTATAGTTGGTTATTTAGAGACTTGTCATTAATTAGGAGATATGTACACGAACCTGCAAGGTTTGAATGGTCCAGATGGTCTCATATCAACTCTGCAATCCCCAAGCTGATGCCGGTACACACCACCTTCATGAGAATAAAATGTCAAGGCATCCTTGACGAGAGAAAATGAGAGTGCTCTCTCTCATATCCTGTCTCTCTCTCTCATAGGCACAGCACGGTGGAGTAGCACACTGTCCTAGTGTGGTAGATGTAGGCATTAATCACCTCCTTTTACAAGCAGGTGCCTATTGTTTTCAGTGTGATGGTTTGGTGAGTTAGTGTACATAAACTATATGTGGAGTATTGAGAGTTAGAACACATGCCATTATGTATTCAAAATAAGTATGGAATATAAATCGAAGTTCTTCCTTTCTAGTTGCTTCATAATTTTGTGGGAATTCTTCAGTGTATCAGCTTTAGTTTCTAAAGACTCATGTTTGCATTACTAAAATTGTCTATTACTTCTATCACACTCCCTGGTGTCCCATTGCTCTTAAGTAGAGTTACTTGGAGTAGCAGACTAAGCTTTTTTGACAAGTTCCAAAAGATTCACCTTCCAATTTTCACATAGTGATACGGTGCCAAATGAGTAAAATGAACTAAGACCTTGCCTTTGATATGAAATGATACATGGGTAGTAGAAGAGGAGAGAGTGCAATAGAGATGTTTCCAAAGATTTGAAAAGGACTTGTAGGCCCTCTATATGAGGATAGACTCGAATTCTTATCACAAAAGGCGAAAGACCTTTCCCTTTCCAGCCTATGGAATCCAGACAACTAGCATCAAAAAGGTGAAGAAGCTAATCATAAAGTTTTCTTTCTGTATCTTTATTTCTGTTTTTCCTTTTGGGGGCGAGAAAAACAAAGAAGAAAAAAAAGGAGAAGAAAAGCAAGAGTATTTAGTCGAAAGTGGCATATTTCCACTAAAGCAATTTATGGTTATCAACCTCGACCTATACAAATTACAGTTGTCTCGTATTTTAACATTAATTGCAATAAATAGTGTTTAAATGCATCCGATAAAAACCCTATACTGTAATACACCTTAACTTATTTTGTAAAAAAATTCTAAAAATATTCCTCTTTATGCGGTTATTTTAGTGCATAAAAAAGGTAAACGAATCTGTTATATAGAATTTTTATCAAGTGTCAATGGATCAAGTTTTAACATTTTTAAATTTAGGTGTTAACACAATATTCCCCGTTTTGCCTGAGGCTAATTTTATATTTTTATTGTATCTGATTTTTCTCTGGTTTCTAGAAAGTGCATCTAAACATATAGAAATTGAGAAACATTATCGCTTGTAAATTTGATAGCAGGGATATTCAAGGTCGAGAACAAATATTTTTATGCTTTTTATAATGTTGAACAAGTGAACGTGATGAAATGATATATCAAAATCAACCAATAAATGTCCCTGGAGAAATGCAAGTGAAGTCATGAAAAAGGCTAGCAGATATTTTGTGACACTATGGACACAGGAAAGCCACCAATTTATTTGGAACCTGAGCTGTTTGTGGGACCTAATCACGTGATACTGCTAAACTTCTCTTGGCTCCCTCTCGACTTTCTCTTTATCTTCCTCGTTTTCTCCGTTTCTTCTTATATATGATTCTTCCAAAGATTGGAGGAATAGTTAGTAATTTACGTTTCAATTTCTCTATTTTTCTACTAAAACGGAACTGGTAGTTCATATTAATCTATCATGCTTTATGTCCAAGTCTAAATAGGTTTGTTTGAATTCGTGATATAATACGTTCATTAATTCTATTTAATAACTTAAATCTAGTAAGTGTGTTTCATGTTTAGGTTAAACCGGACTAAAAGATTCTAAAATAAATATATTACAAATGTAAAGTATCTATATAAAAACATGTTGGTGCTAACAAAAAAAGAAAAAAAAAAGAAAAAATTCAAATATTAATTGATTCAATTCATTTCTTTATTCTTTCAATTATAAACTATTATTACAAACTTCGACCAACATTTTTGAGAATTTCATGTTTAAACTAGAAATAAGTGAGAGGTAGAGCACCGTAAAAGGGAAGCATATCTACTATAAAAGCAATTTTTATGTTGTTTTCAATTGGCTAAACACCTATGATGGAGATTATATCAAAAACTACAAAAGTGCATGAACAGATATCTTTTTATTTCTAGGCTAACTATATAAATAAATCTATTGAAAACATAATAATTTGAGAATTTCATTATTAATTCAAAATTTTGAGTGCTATATGAATAATTTTAAATAATTTATGATATGATTGTTCTATTAGATTAACAACCAATCGCATCATTATTAAGACAAATATTAATTAACACCCTCGTTATAGCTTTTACATGGAGTAATACATTAATTTTATTATGAGAAAAATTATTTTGATTGCATTACGCGATAGCTATTCTAAAGAAGATTAGCTGTATTAAATGGCTTCACTAAAATAGTTGTGGTTTGAATAATATGTGCCTTATAAATAGGTTTGTATAAAAAAAAGGATAACTTTAATAATAATATGTATATATATATTATATAACTTTTTTAAGTTTAGTTTAGTAGTAGTCGAAGTATAGAATGAATTTAAGAATGGAATTCTTATGAGAGAGAGAGAGAGAGAGAGAGAGAGAGAGAGAGAGAGAGAGAGAGAGAGAGAGAGAGAGAGAGAGAGAGAGAGAGAGAGAGAGAGAGAGAGAGTGATTGATTGACTGTGGGAGTAGACATTAGAGAAGATATTAAAGTAAATAGAGAGTAAAATATAAAACTAAACCATAAATATTAGAACTTCAAAACTTAAATGAGTTTGTGGATTAGACCACATGTTTATAGGACCTATTATGTGCTAGTTTCAACCTTAGATGCTATTTTAAACAAGTCTAAGTGAGTTTAACTTGTTCATTAATAATATTAAGTTTTTCTCATACAAACTTGTTTATAATTATATTATCTTGCGTGAATTAAGTTCTTAAGTGCTAGTACCATTTTAAATGACTCATTGAAATCCTTTACATTTATATTTTTATCCATATAAATATACTAGGTGAATGGTCTCTCTCTTTCCCATGTCTCCTTTTTTTTGCTAATGATATGGTAGTCTCTTAAGAAGCTTCCCTAAAGTCAATTGATTAAATTAGAACCACCCTCCAAACTTTTGAATTAAAAGTAAGCCTAAATTCTATTTGAATATAGATAAATTACTAAAATTTCCATCACACAAGCATTAAGCTTTGGAAAAGCTTCTTATATGGGAAAGTATTTATGTTTTCTTATTGAGAAAGGTTTAAAACCTGATTCTCTAATATTTAAACGATCTTAGATAGACTATAAAGGAAGTTATATGGATGGAATGGGAAATCACTTAGAATGTTAAGTAGAGTGTTATTAACCAAATTTATTTTAGAAACACTATCTATATACAACATGCAAGCTAGTGAGCTCCCTTCAAAGCTTAAAAAAATGAACCAAATAATTAGAAACCGTTTTTAGAATGATAGTGGAGATTAGAGAAAAATGCATTAGATAAGCTAGGATAATATTGCAAAACCAAAGGAAGAGTATGGGCTAAGGATTGCAAACTTAGCTCTTATGAACAAAGGTTATGTAATGGAAAGAACTTAGGAATTGAAAACAAGAAGTATTGTTTAGACTGAATTGTGTAAAGCAAAGCATAAGAAAGATCAATGGGGAAAAGCGTATTTCTACAGCTACTTTCTCTTTTCTTTTGTTCAGAAGGAAGTGGTTAAGGAAACAAAATGGTTCTCAAAGCAAAGATGCAAATTTCTAAGTGATAGTGAAACTAAATGTTTATAGTGGTTCTCAAAGCAAAGATACAAATTTCTAAGTGATGGTGAAACTAAATGTTTGTGGTTTGACATTTGGGGAAATTCAAAATTTATTAAAAAGATGGTTTAACGGCCTCTTCATATATCACTAACTCATCTTACTATTAAATATTGTTACCAATTAGAACAATTCTAGAATAAAGAGAGAATAAGATTTCCCTTTATAAGGAGAGATTAGTCCCATTTCCTTAAGATAAAAATAAAAGATCAAACAGCTTTGTCGAAAGATACATAAATAAACTAACATAACCTCACACTTCATGATATTCAACATTATCTCTAGTAGTCTCAGGATGGTCCGGATAAAAGATGGAATTGGATTTGGAAACCTATACTTAGTCTAAAGGAAAAAAATATTCTTTTGAAGAGTATGCAAAAATAGGTTACCATTAGAAGAAAATCTAAGAATCATCAAACTTAATTAGAGTTATCCTTACCTTAGATGACAAGCATAAAAGGAAGGCATATAACCTTTTTCAAGCATATGTCCATAAATTTTGAAAGTTTAGAACCTATTGTTGATGAGATATAATATAGAAATCAAGTAAATTTACCTTTTATTTAGTGGCTAAAGTAAAATTGTAGGTAAAGGAGGAAATACTCGTTATCTATATTTACTCCACAATAAGTTGTTTTTGACTTTGCAATTTAGCTAATTTGATAATTTAGATTTTAACTTACTTATATTGAACCATCAATAAGAAGATTTCTCACTTATTGAGAAAACGAAAAAGAAGAATAGAAAAAGCAAAGATTACAAGCTCATGAATTTTGGGTTTATAATAGGTAAGAAAAGGAAACTTTGTACAATCACATGCCAATTGATAGGTTGGAAATCACTAGATGTAAGACTTATGAAAAATAGGAGGAAAATAAAGAAAACATATTAATTTACAAAAGGGCAATTTAGAAAAAGGATATTTAAGTAAGGGGATATTTGAGGAATTACAAAAGTTAGACACTTTGTTGACTTAGATATATAACCCCTCATCTTGTTATTCTTCATATTATTCACAAACATTCATTAAGTAGTTCCCTTTCGTAACTCGCTATGCAACCCTATACAAAGCATTAAGGTAAGAAGAGCAAATCATGAGATTCATTATAATTTTCAATGGATTGCTAGATTCTAATGCTGATTTTGGGTTTTAGTATTTCGTGCATAGGCAGTTAAGCGAGAAAAAAGAACCTTAAAGGCAAGGGAAATGGATTTTAACGGTATATCCTTCTAAACTTTTCCTTGGCTTTCTACAAAGATATCTACCCTTTCTATGCTAGTTTAACTGTATATCCTTCTAAACTTATTTCTTCAACCAATTCTAGTTATCTTAAAACCTGTTTAAATCCCTAAACCTTAATTAATAGATTAGGTGGCAATGAATCAATTTAAAAGCTTATATTCTTATAGTTAATTAAAAGGGGTTAGAACCTTAGTGTAGAGTAACAAATAGGAAGTAGAAAAATAGATACTGGAGGTTTACTTTTGATATTTATAATTTAGGTGTAGAACTTGTGTAAGTGATTCCAGTTTGAATTTAGCAGTAGCCATTGCTTAAGATCTATGTACGTTACACTTATTTATTGTATGTGAGTGTTAGGTTAGTTATTCTAGATGAACTAATGAATATTTGGCTTAATATAATTACTTCCTGCTTGAGCTTTGCTCATCCTAAAGGCTTGTAGTGATAGAACCCTAAGGGGCAAGCTCAATGATTCATATGATGCATAGTCTTGTGAAATCTTACATGAAAATGATATGAGGGAGATTTAAGTTGTTGTAGAGAGGCTTAAAGAGGTATACCCCGTGTTAGGTTGTAGAGGGATTCGAAGAGACATACTAAACGCTAGATTATTGATACAAGCTATGATGTAAGGGGGTCATGAGGACCTTCGATATGTGTTGTTTGGTGGATTAAATGAAAGATAACTAAAATTGCTTATTGTGTATTTCATGTTACAAGTTCATGTGTATTTAATTTGCTTAGTATGCACATATGGTTGTACGTTATGTACGAAACTTCGATCACTCTTTACTATTTTTCAAATGTAGGGTTTTTAGGTGAATTAATTGACCTCAACAAATTATTGAGATATCTATTACTACCCTTAGGATGGGAAGAGCAACGACTACGTGTGCTATTGAAGAATGACCTAAGAAGATTTGATAAGTTAGAATTTTAGTCTAATTTGGTTATTAATTAATGTTTCAAAATCACTTGTTCTTATTTGGAAGTGGTCTTAATTTAATTTGAAGAACTAATTTATGAGGATATTTGGAGACTGTTATGAGAATATTTTGAAGATTTTTAGTTAACCGTTATGTCAGATGTATTATTAATGGATAGGGATACATTGTAGTTTATGGTATCCTAAGTTTAGGGTGTTACATTAGAATAAATCTAAATCAAGCTAAACATGGACACATCATTAAAAAATTAACTGAAGCAAGAAACTATTGGAGGAGTCACAAGAGATGAAAGAGAACAATGGATCATGGGGTGTAGAAGGGAAATGGGGAAAATAGACATATCTATAGTAAAGCTTTATGCAATTTATTGCAGTCTAAAACACTAAAATACTACAGGACTTAAAAATACAACTAGTTCAGATTCCGTCTTGGTCATGGGTATTCTAATGTATTGCACGCATGTAGTGAAAAGGTGTGGCAGCTTGAAGTGAAGATAGAGCATACGGCAAGAGAGGGAAATGGAGTTACAAACCACTTAGCTATATGCTGTTCTATGAAATGATTTTCTTGATTTTGTACCTCCTAATCATGTCTTAAATCTGCTTGCTAAGGATTTAAGTATATTTTGTGTTGTCGTAAGGGAGAGGGGGACTTTGGGATTAAGGGCTATAAGCTCTGTCTTGAGCTAATAAACAGCTGCGGCATCTATTATTATACTAATGATATGTTGATTTATTATCCAAACAAAAAAGAACGAAAGTTAATTATTAAAGTTTTCTTTGTCTATATCGAAATTTAGTTAAACCTTTTATATTTTAAATGACTTATTTGAGTCTCTATGTTTGTATCATCGTACCATTTAAGTCTCCAACTGGTATTTCCATGATTATCATCATAAGCGTAGGGTATTTATTTGGTGCCATGATACATGGATAGACAGTTCTATGACTCACTTAAAATTCATTAGACGTAATATTTTTTTTGTTAGATTCTTTTTAACTTAGATCCTTGGTACAAGGACCTCGCTAAAAACTTTAAATCAGGTTCATTCCTTAATGCTAATACTTATGTACTTCAGCTTGTATTGGTTTCAAAGTAATAATAACATGAGATTCACAAAAACTTTAAAAATGTTAAGGAACTCTATTTAAGAATATTATAAATAAAGTAGAAAGGTCTTTAAAAAATAGAGTTTCTTGAATTGCTTATGTAATGAGGTTTGTTTATTATATATATGGGGAATAAAATGATTAAGTTGAATGCTAGCACTGGAATTTCCAATGTCTTTATCCATTTCCTTTTTCCATATAAGTCTCTCGATTAATAGTTTTTTATTATTTATGGTCATGAATATAGAAAACCTATTTGGTATAATGACATAAACATGGATGACTTGAAAAAAAAAAAAACCGCATTTTTATTTAACCATAAAAATAGATTCAACTTATTCCCTTAAAAAATAGATTACTTAAATAAACTTTAGCGCAAATATAATAAATTTCTATTGCAGTTGCTCTAAGTAAGGTCTACACATGCTTTTATGTGAATCTCGTAGATCTAATCTGCAAGGACGGATAATGTAGGTAGCAACATGCATGGGATGGAAAGTGTCGTCATCTACAATTTTTTCTTCTCTTTTAC
Organism: Lumnitzera racemosa; assembly: GCA_024138005.1. Taxonomy (NCBI): domain Eukaryota; kingdom Viridiplantae; phylum Streptophyta; class Magnoliopsida; order Myrtales; family Combretaceae; genus Lumnitzera; species Lumnitzera racemosa. The sequence goes on along the minus strand of JAMXBC010000012.1, from coordinate 36,240,774 downwards.
GGCTTTAATAGCACGGTTAGATATTCAACAAAAAGGCTTGTCAATAATAGGGATTGATGAATTGCAGCCCCTCATACGATGTCTTCCCGTTAAAGGTTATGAACGTGACATTCATGATTCACATTTCTGGTGGGTACCTTTATGTCTCGGTCTCGAGCCAACAACTAAACAAAAGAACACGCATTTGTGGTTCTCATCTCCTCAAACATTAAATCTAGTGGTCAATATGACCTTGGTCTACCCATCAATAGCACATGATATTATATATGCTTACCTCATCTTGTTATTTTCCTTACTTTCACTCATCTGCCCCTAACAGAAAATGATCAAATCAAGTTACATTGAGCACTGGATTTTGTATGAAACTTTTTTTATATTTGCTGTCTACTAACATGAAATGGAACCATAGAGATAAAATCCGATGTATCTAATATTAAATGAATTCGCGGTCCAATTTTTAATACATATGTACAAGAGATCTTATGTAGGAAAATAGGATCCACGTATGGCTCTCATTCTCTTATATATCAAAAAGAATAATATTAAAATTTCTAACTGAACTTTGTTTTTCTTTTTTTTCTTTAGATTTTATATCTATAGTCAAAAGTTATTGAATGTCATACTCAATTGAACTTTTTCTTATCAATTTTACTACGTCCTTTATTTTGAGAAATATAAGTATAACAATTATATATGATATAATAGATTTGATAAGTAAAAACTAAATCGAAGGTAAAACTTAATAAGAACAATATCATGGTTCATACCTTAATTTTATTTTTTCTTAGAATTATATACCAAAAATTTTGATTTGTCTAACCATACAGCTAATTGAAGATTTAGTTATTTACTATCTAAATTTTAATTAATTTTAATTTACACCGTTAGTTTACTTAGCACAATTAGCTAATGAGTTGACTGCCTATCACTTGAACGGCATTGCATGACTACTTTATGGCTGTAGGTGACCATCCCATTAGTAGATCGTGTTGAGTGGATGTTGTTGGTAATGGGTATCACAACACATATTTTTGAAGTGGATGACAACCCAATGTTTTGTTAGGGGTGGTCAGTAGCTCTTGTTTGGGATTGTGCAACTCTCCTAAAGTTGTGAGCAGCTACTCATTAACTGATTGTTTTTATTAGATTAATAGTATGAATTAAATAAATTAAAGTGTAAATAATAACAACTTAATTTTTAATTAAGTGTGATAATTAGATAAATCAAAATTTTAGATGTATTATAAAAAGTAATAAAATTGAAATGTAAATTGTGATACTCTAAATTTTAGATGGAAGAAAAAAAAAAAGAAAGCTAAAATGACATTATCGCTAGGGGAAAAAGAAGAAGATAATATGCTAGCTGTTACACATATATTTCAAGTCCATAAATTAAGTACTTTAGGCATTCTCAGGTCACATGACTTGTACTTTGGTCCTACATTAATTTTACTTTAATATAATAGAGACCTGACATTTATAAAAGGATCCACGTAAATCTACTGGGGTTGTGGATCATAGTTATGGGCTATCCTAGAAGTTTATTTTAAATGTTCTTTTTTCTTCTTTCCATGTCACCAACGAGAAGATCTCTTCTCTTTGGATCACATGATGAAGCTCATATCCAATAGTGAATGCACTCAAATTTTTATCAAATACTCTGACTAAGTATAAAAAAAAAAAAAAGTAAAATTATTGAAAGTAGACTACCGTAAAATGGATGGTAACGACAATTTACTTTTTTTTTTTATATTGAAAGAAAATAGCTCTTCCCAAAAACAAAAAATATAGTATGCAATATTATATATTTAAATACGTAAATCAATAAGTGATATATAAATTCTAATGATATTTAAACACACGATAATGAAAACATGTATTTTTTAAAAAAATACTATCGATATTTTCACATATAAAAATTTCATTGATATTTGTATAACACTGATTAATTTATGTGACATGTTAGTAATATCCAACTAATTATATATTATACAATCCAAGGAAGGGTGAGGGAAAACAATATTTATATCATCTGAATTATAAAGCCTCGACGACTGAAAGTTGTTATTATCTTTAATAACAGATAATTTTTCAGTTTTTCAAAAACATAGAGAAATACTAAACTAGAATTTCCTGAGAGTAGCCGTTAAGGTAATTGAGGCATGAAAGTATGTGAGCAAGAGGAATATTACGTCATATTCCAATTTGAAGCAACACCATATAGTTACTTTGATCTCAAGGATGGGAAAGCAATAAAGAATTCGTGAAAGTGAAGAATCATGGCCAGAAACCCTGATTGGGAACGGAAACTTTGGCTAAAATATTGAATAACCCACAACTTTCCCATCTCCTGTTATGGAAAAAGGCCTAACTTTATGTTGGGTGAAAAAAGAGCCTAACTCATTTCTGGCATCTACGTACATACATGAGCTTCTGTTTTACATGGGCAAACAGCACAAGAATGTGGCCATTTGGTCTTCACCAATATTAGAAAAGAACCCCTCCATTGGATCCTCGTGACACTTGGTAGAATCAATACCAAAAAAAGGTTGAGTTCATCATTTGGATTATTTCGTGGAATAGTACTCCGTGAAACCTCAATTTCTATTACATTTTATAAGAACTTATCGAAAATATAGATAAGATACACAGGTCCATGGTTCATCTCTACATTACAAGTTGCTTTCTTAGAAACTGCAGCATATGTGCTTCTTTGCACAATCATTTTTGTTATATAACAAGTATAATGATTTGCACCGTATTTATAAGTTTAAACTTTTAGATAAGACTGTTATAATATTAGTTATAATATGGCATCAGTGTAGGAGATCTTAGGGTCAAACCTCTACATCGTCAATCAATTCCCACATAAATAGGTTGTAGTTGTCGAGTCTTAATTAAATTCCAATCCATAAGTGGGGGGCAGCATTACATAATAAGTCTGATAGTTTAGACTATATCTACAAGGTTAAACTTTATATAAGATGGTTGTGGTGTTAGTCAAAACAATTTTAAAAATGAAGAGGATCTAAAAACAGCTATTAGAGATGTTCCTTAATATGTTAGTAGTCATTCCCTTGTTATAACAAAACGAGGATCAAATTATAAAGCATCAAAGAACTCCCTCTAGATCCTCTAATTATGCTAAAGTAGATTGGTGAAGTAGTTGGGCCAATACTCCATTTGATAATTATATAGCAAATGCAAAAAGAGTACAGTTTGCTTGAATTTGTGTAAAAGTTAACTGCAATCAACCCTTAGTCCATACAATCGCTAATGATAATAGGAAGAATAATATACAATATAAAGGAGATAAATCCCTCTATTTTATTTAAGGATGCATTAAGAATGTAGTAAATCTCACTGAAAGTAGCCTATAAAGAAAAGGAAAGTAATATTATTAACAATGATGATATAAACAAAATTATAGTATGGTTAGTGTTGTAGTAGCCGAATATGGAAGTTCCTAAAAGAATTTTGTTAGCAACATTTATTCTAAAACAAAAATGCCATTAACTATGTTGTTAAAGAACAAAGAGGAGACTATGACTATGTTGTTGACTAAGCACTTCCCCCAGCATGATGGCCTTAGAGAGGCTAAGAATTTACTTTAATCAGAACTCATACAGTTTATCATTGAGTTATTCCCATACTAATGGATTGCCATAAAAATACCAAGCTATACTAGTTTAGTAAAGATGATAGGAATCAACTTTTCAAACTAGTCACACATAGTAAGTTGGAGGATTATGAGGATTCGTACAAAGAATACTAGCTTGAAACCTCATTTAGGATGAGGATTCCTATTTCGATTTTCATCTTTTACACTATTGCCAACTTGAGTGTTGAGCTCTCATAAGTACCTATATAGTTGCTGAGCAGTTGAGCTATTGAGCTGCTAAGCATGTACATTGACCAGCCAAGTAGTCATACCTATTATCGAGCTCATACCATAATCCAGGCAGCTCTTTAGGCAACTAGCATCAAACCTTTACCTGAGTTGAGTTGTCAAGACACTCGACCTAAAGGGGATTAGAATGTCCTTTAATACCCAAGCTTTGACCTAAACTAGACTAGGTTAGCTCTAATTGTTGACTTCCTTCTAACCTCATCCGAATAGGATCCTACAACTGTTGAACAACCTCAGAATTTATTTAAGCAAAGTTAGTTGTGTTACAAGCCCTAAGTTGCCTCTTGATACATGTCTTTTGGCATAACATTCCTGAAGGATTCATTATGTTTTCCGTACAGAATATTCTTGTTTTAGCATGCCTTATATATTCTATTTGTAAATTATCTTTTTTGTCTTTTGCATGTATGTATTGTAACCTAGTAAGAGGAGTATATAAACCTTCATTCACTTATACACAGAGATCATAACTCTTCATTATTGAATATAGACATTACTCCTTTTTGAGAGCACTTAGCTACGTCTTCTCTCTCATCTTTCAGTTCTTATCTAGCTCCTTTAACAAGAGTTAATGGCATATGGCCTTAATACTAGATTTACATATCATATCGTATGATAGGATTAGGCCAACTAGGATCTACTAATGTATCATATCTAGTTGGTAGGCATTCGGATTTGTAAACCCCATTTTCTTTTCCTATTCCTGTTCATTGTGGTGCTTCTCCATGTATTCGACCTTGGAGATGCATCAACTTCGCTTATGTTAGAGTATGGTTTTGAGAGGGAGTGTGTGAAGTTGCAGTGAAGTTTTGTTTGTATTTGCTGTTAGTGGTTGTTCTGTTCCTTCCATAATTGCTATAGTGTGTTCGAATAGAGTAATTTTGGAGTTATGAACTATAAAGGTTGATGGATTGGTAAGTGTAGTTTTTGTTGCTATTCTATTATACTCTGTTTTTCACTATGAAAACAAAGCAAGTTTTTTTTTTTTTGTTGTATTTAAGTGAGTGTTGGGTATCAAAGTTGTTAAGAGTGGGCTAGTAAGTTTCTAAGTAGTGAGTAGGAGTGCTTATTTAGGTATTGAGTTGTTTTCTGAGAATTATTACACTATGTCAGATTCAAGTGTTCAAGCAGTTATTGGAGACTTGAGTAATGGTGCTTATATTGGTTGAGGTTAAATCATAGCAATACCCCTAGGTCAATTGATGATAATCTTGATTGACTCATCAATCTTGATGAGAGTCTGGTTATTGAGATGCAAGCCAACAAACAACAACCACAAGGTGTACCTTTTCATAACCTACTTGAGAATATTCTTGAGTGATGTTATGGTCAAGATGGTCGAGCTAATTGTCCAGTTCAACCCCATTGAGTTGGAGGAGTTGCAAATAGAGCTACTAGATGAAGACTAAAGTTAGAAGAGATTGAGAAGGATATTGAGGATGCGGGTCTAGATGATGATTGGGAAGAAGATGAAGATGTTAAATATAACCAAGCATAAGAGCAAGGATGCTAAGCTCTTGGAGGATTTGATAATGTCAAGGTTCAAATCCTACCCTTCAATAGAAGTGGAGATACAAATGAATAATTAGAGTGGAAAGAGAAGGTACTTAACTGTTATGTGTATAAAGATGTAGTTAAGGTTTGACTTACTGTACTTGAATTTTTTGGATATGCTATCATGTAGTGGAATAATTTGAATGCAGCTATAGCAAGAGGTGGAAGACAAGATGTGTGAACATGGGAAGAGATGAAGAGATTGTTGAGAGGAAGATTTATACCCTAGACTTACCTATATGATAAGTTTGCAATGTTGCAGGAACTTCACTAACGAAATTGATCTGTAGATGACTATGTGAGAGAATTTTAGATGCTGATGATTCGAGAAAACATGGATTAACTAGAAGTTCGCACTATATCAAGGTTCATTTCTAGACTTAAATATGATATTTGCAACATTGTGGAGGTAAAGAGGTTCTATATACTGGAAGAGGCCATTAAAGTAGCATACAGGGTTGAAAAGTAGAGAAAAAACGTTTCGAGCAAACTTGGACTGAGTTTTTCCTAAGCTCTTGCTCCATACTGACCTACTCATGCTGAGTAGAGGTGACTCTTCCAAGTTAGGGAAAAACATGAATGACTTGATGATTGCCAAGTTGGCTAGAAGAGTTGAGTTGAAGATAAATCGACCTCGAGGGCATATGAGAAAGGATAGACCCCTAGACGGAAGATAAGCGAGGTGAAGTACTTCAAATGTTTGGATTTTGGACAAATGGTAGTTGAGTATCCAAATTGATGTGCTATGGTTCTCCAAGGAAATATAGTAGATAACATTGATGACAATAAGCCAATAGAGTAGAAAAATGTTAGAAGAATTGAAGTTAAGGAGGAAGAGGAGACTTGTGTCTATGTTGACTGGGGAGAAGTGATGACATTAGTACCTAGACAAGTGTTGACTCTTTGCCAAGATTCGAGGAAGACTAAAGGGAAAATTTGTTCCATGCAAAGTGTACCATTAAAAGACAGTTGTCTAACCTCATTATGTATGGAGAGAGCTGTACCAACGTTGTTACATGGTACTTTGTACAGAGGTTAGGATTGCTAACCTATAACTACCCTTGACCTCACAAGCTATGCTAACTTCATGATAAGGGTGCTCTGCATGTCACTAAACAAGTATTTGTGCCTTTTAGTGTTGGGAATGTGTATATGGACGAAATGGTATGTGTTGTCATCCCCATGGGAGTTTCACATTTGTTACTTAGATGACCTTGGTTGTTCAACCAATTTGTTACTTACGATAGATATAAGAACACCTATGCCTTTATTAAATATGGAAAGAAGATCGTGTTACAACCAATGACACCAACCTTGGTTAATGAGACTCACAACTATCTCACTTAAGCTAGCAAAATGAAAGCCTTAGTGACTAGTTGAAGAGAGCTTTAAGTTGTTGAGAAGGTCGATTGGCCTATGTTATTATTGATTAGAAGATTGTTGGAGTTGAGAGATCTTCAAGATGTGCTCGATGAGATCTAAAGATTGATTTATGAATTTTCTGACCTGTTCCCAAAAGAGTTGCCAAAAGGATTAGCTCTAACCCAAGGCATAGAGATTGCATTAATCTATAGCTTATAGTAACCCTGCCAAATAGATTTGCTTATAAAATGAATCTTGAGCACGGTGTCAAGTTAAAGAGATAAGTAGATGAGCTGATAGAGCAAGGTTACGTGAGAGAGAGCATGAGTCTTGGTGCTGTACTAGCTCTGCTTGTTCCAAAGAAGGATGGTTTGTGGCGTATGTGCATCGATAATCGAGTTATCAACTATATCAATGTTAAGTATAGATATCCAATACTGAAGCTTGATGAAATGTTAGATGAGCTTCATAGCATCAAGGTATTTTTGAAGATTAATTTGCGAAGTGGCTATCACCAAATTTGCATTAGGCCCAATGATGAATGGAAGACTGCCTTAAAAACTAGACATAGTCTTTATAAGTGGTTGGTTATGCCATTCGAACTTACAAATGTACCGAGCACATTTATGTGGCTTATGAACCATGTGATGCATCTTCTAATCGGAAGGTGTGTGGTTGTATACTTTGACAACATATTAGTATGCAGTACTAACCTGAATAGCTATGTTCAACATCTCTAAGTTGTTTTTAACATCTTACGAATCGAGAAGTTATATGGGAACTTGAAGAAGTGTATGCTTTATCAAGGAGAAGTTGTTTTTCTTGGGTATGTAGTATCTGGAGACAGAATTCAAGGAAAAGGTTCGAGCTATGTTGGAGTAGCTGACGATGAAGAATGTCCCTGAAGTATGAAGTTTTCATAGCCTTACTTCTTTCTATAAGTAATTCATTAAAAACTTTAGTACAATTGTAGCTCCCTTAATTGAGCTAACAAAGAAAAATGATGGATTTCATTAGAATAATCAAGTTGAGCAAAGCTTTAGGGAGATTATAGAGAAGCTCACTATTACCCCTGTCTTGGTTTTGCCGAATTTCAACAAGCCGTTTGAATTGGAATACGATCCATCAAGTATTGGAGTTGGTGCTATCCTGATGTAGGAACAATGACCAATTACCTACTACAGTGAGAAGCTCAATGGTGCCGCATTGAACTACTCCATGTATGAGAAAGAGTTATAGTCTCTTTTTGGAGCTCTTATGGTATGGCAACACTATATGTTACCTCGAGAGTTTGTAATCTATACGGACCATGAGTCATTGAAGCATACTAGAAGATAGAATGAACTTTTGAAGAGATAAGCAAAATAGCTGGAATTTATGGAATGTTTTCTTATGTGATCCAACGCAAGAAGGGAAATGCCAATGTGGTCACAGATGCCTTATCGCATTGGTAAACCTTGCTTGCCACCCTATAAATGAAATTACTAAGACTTGCGACCCTTATTTTGGTCTTATAATTGAGTAGTGTGGAGAAGGAGCTGCTGTTGGAGGATATTACCTCAAATATGGCTATTTGTTCAAGGAAAGAAGGTTGGGTATACCGAGTTGTTCCAAATGCGATTTGTTGGTCAAGGAAGCTCATAGTGGTGGACTATTTAGTAATTTTAGAAAGACGAAAATAGCCAACTTGTTAAAAGAGAACTTTTATTGTTTGGTTTGGTCAATGATGTCCATAGGGTAGTTGGTAGTTATGAACTGTACAAGAGAGCTAAAGGAAATAGAGAGCTGCATGGAGATTGTATGCCTTTACCTACACCACCTTCACCTTGGGCTAACCTTAGCATGAACTTTGTCCTAGGGTTGCCCCGAACATCCAAAGGAAAGGATTCAATCCTTATAGTAGTAGACCGCTTCAACAAAATAGCCCGCTTCATCCCATACCATTGAACTAATGATGCTTTATATATTGTTAATTTGTTTTTGTAGAAAGTTTTTAAACTATGTAAGGTGCTGAAGACCATTATCACAGATCGAGACATAAAATTATTGAGTTATTTTTGTAAGACCCTTCGAAGAAGACTTAGAACTAAACTTGTGTTCAGCTCTAGTAGCCACCCTTAAACTAATGGCCAAATTGAAGTAATGAATAGGATGCTAGCCAATCTACTCTAAGCTCTCATGGGAAAAAATTTAAAAGATTAGGATCTGTGTCTACCAATTATGGAGTTTACATACAATCAAACTATCCATAGTACTACTAGAAAGACTCCTTTTAAGGTTGTTTAGGGCCTCAATCCCATTGTTCCCCTAGATTTGATTAGTACCTTCACAGCTACAAAAGAGAGCTCGTCTGGAGTCGCCAGAGCCTAAGAATTACAAGAACTGCATCAGTCCAGGGCAAAGAAGATTGCCAAGTTTAATCAGAGATAACAAGAGATTAGTAGTTATGGCCATCGAGCCATTTCTTTTTTATGCGTCTTCGGGGTTGTACATATGGAGAAGCACCACAATGAAGCAAACTAAAAAGAAACTAAAGAAAAAGCTAGCAAAGCTTGGGTAGCTACTGAATAGAGGTGACACATCACTTGATCCTACTCAGTCTACAATCTACCGGATATGATACACTGGTTTGAACTAAAGAGTCACTCGCTACTACTCTTTGCTAAAGGCAATAAATAAAAGTTGAATGATAACGCGAACACTATGGTTGCTCAAAGTGAGTAGTTTCTATATTGAAGAGATATCATTCTCGCATATAAGAAAGTGGGGGTTTTTATACCTATTCACTAGAGTTACTTTACATGCATGAAAAGGCAAATGGGTATTCTTCAGTTATGTTAGATAAGACATACTAAAAAGAGTAAAAGTGACAAAGAATATTTAGTGTGAAAAAGAAAGAATTATTTTGGAATACTGTATCAGAAGACACGTATCGCTTGGTGTTTGGATGAGAGAAATATGGTACAAGGTAGGCAGAAATAGAGTAACGCTTGTGGTTAGGGGTCGACCTAAGGTGGACTAGGTCGATGACCAATTAGTTCTTCTAAAGAGAAGTCGGCTTGATTTAGGGTAGGATTCTTGTATTTGGATTGGGAGCTTACCTCAACTACTCTTAGGCTATCTCTTGGGATAAAGTGTTGTTACTGAACAGGGGCAAATCTAACGTATGTAAGGATTTGATAGTCAGGTTGGCATGAGATCAGCTCAGGATAAGAATCCCGGTCTTGGCTATAGCTTAGAGCTACTATTCTCCATGCGAGTCCTTGGAGTCTTCTAGCTTAGCTTCTTATGATTGATTTAGGGGATTCATTCCTATTACTTTTGGACCAAGAGACTTAGTATGGATTCACTTCAGCAGAGAACAATTTTTGTACTTGAGATAAAATAAGTTATCCCCATGAGTTGATGTTCCATTCAAGATCGTAAAGAAGATTGATCATAACACTTATCAAATTAAGTTATCCGAAAACTAGGTTGTTTCCTCTACGTTCAATGTATCCAACCTGATTCCATACCAACTAGAAGAGGACCCAATAGATGTTAGGAGAAAGCAAGAGCCAAAACCTCTTCGGATTTGAGGAAAAATCCTTCTGACCCCTTAGCAGATGATATTAATCAACTTCTTGGACCAATCATACGTAACTAAGCTAGAGGACTATAAGGACTCACACGAAGCATACTAGCTTAAAACCCCATTTAGGAGGAGGATTCCTATTTCGATTTCTACCTTTTACACTATTGTTAACCCAAGTGTTGAGCTCTCATAAGTACCTACACAATTTCCGAGTTGTTGAGCATGTATGCCAATTAGCATTACACCTTTACTCGAGTTGAGCTACCAAGACTTTAGACCTGTAGGGGATTAGAATGTCCTTCAATACTCAAGCTCTAACTTAAACTAGACCAGCTTAGCTTTGACCTATAGTTGCGAAGTATGCATGAAGTTCAAGGGAAAGAGAGAGCTACATGGAGATTATATGCCTTTACTTACACTAACCTTGCCTTGGGCTAACTTCAGCATGGATTTTGTCCTAGGGTTGCCCTAGACATTTAGAGGAAAGGATTTAATCCTTGTAATAGTGGATTGTTTGAGCAAAATGATACACTTTATCCAGTGCAATCGAATTAGTGATACTTTATATATTGTTGATTTGTTTGTATAGGAAGTTGATGCATCTTTAGGTTCGAATACACGGAGAGGCATCACAATGAAGCAAACCAAAACAAACAGAGAATGTAAGCCCTAAAGTTAAGCTAAGTGACCATAGGATTGAATATAGAACACAAAGTTTAGGGTGGTCGGTTAAAGGATTCGATCAAACCTAAATTATAAACTATGGATAGAAATATTAGTAAAAATGACCTCGTAAACTTGAATTTAAGAAAATAAGTAATAAAAGAGGAGACTATAAAATTTTCAAATTTTAAGTATAATAATTATTAATTATTGAAAAGGCGAAAAGTGTAATCTAATAACTAATAAATTATTAGAGATAGATTATATGCATACTAAAAATCATAGAATGAACTAAATAATAATTAGGAATGTTCACATGTACTCCACATGTATTTACGTGTAGATAAAAATATGAAAAATTTCTTAAAGTGGCTAAAAACTTATTAAATAATTAAAGAAAATTATTAATTAATTAAAGAAAAATAAAAAAAATTAGAGAAGTCAGGAATAAGGTGGATGTGGTCGTAGCAAGTCAGGAAGTGAAGAAAAAAAAATTGCCCTAATCAAAATTAAGTAATACAAAAGCTAAAAACTAAGGGATTTGGGCAAAGTCTTGTTTAATTTAATGTACATTAATTACCACAAAGCTCTATAAATAGGAAAAAAAATTAGAAAGCTCTTTAGACAGTTATAAATCAGAGAAAAATAGAGAGAATTGAAATTCAAGAGAAAAATTAGGGTAAAAAAAAAGAAAGGAAAACTGTGCAGTTAGAGCTAGTGAGCTAAACCCACACGCCACTACCACCTAGGACTAAGCAACCACCACCGCCCTACTCCAGACTCACTGCTTGGACCGGCCAACATACCTGTACCAGTGTTGGAAGGGCAAAAGCCATCGGACCGGGTGAGTCTCTCATTTGCTTCGATTTTGTATAATTTTGTAAAATTATTTATTTTGCCTAGAAAATTATGAAATTTATTATTTTGAGGTTTTATTATATGTAGATTTAGGGAAAAAATAGTGATTAAGTATAATCACATCTAAAAATATAGGATTCTTAAGAAATTAAGCAAAACCAAGCATGATTAGGATTATAAATAAATAGGCTTAAGAGTGTTGTTTGGAGCTTAAATTGTTTCTATAGAATGCTTAAGTGATATAGAACAGTATTATGAAGCCATTTTTTAAAATTTAATTTTCCAAATTTTTAGCCCTAAAATGATAGAAAAATTGGGTAATTTTGGGTTAATTAGGTGATTAAGACATTAATTATTGATTAAGATAGTAATTAGAGGGCTAAGGATGTTAATCTCTAATGTGGAAACCTAATCCTAGCCTTTGGAGTGTTAAGTGTAATTAATGAAGGAATTATGTGGTAATTGTAGAAAATTAGGAATATGTAGAATTGGAAAATTAATAAATATGAAAAATTAGGTTTAATTAGATAATATAATAATAAAAATCAGAATATAATAAATTTGAAACAAAATTTAATTTTAGGTAATTGTATAAAAAATGTAAGATTTTCTTACATAGAGAATAAATCCGGTACCCCAATTAGAATTATCGTGTACCGAACAGTGTAGAATACTAAATTAAGACCCAATAGGATATTAGAATACTCGAGCTTAATGTGATTAATTTCACATTAGGATTCGAGTATATTTAAGACCAGAATCAAATCTATAATTTAATTTAGGAACCGAACCCCAAAATAGGGTAAAATGAATCATTAGTAAATAATAGGTATACATGGAAAAAAATAAGCTAAATTATAACTTAGAATATGAATCATTAAAATATAAGAACTAAAAAAACCTATTTGTATTATAGGATAGCCAAAGACGAATCGACTTGCAATTAAGTGATCGAGCGATTGAGAAATTTCAAGTAAGTTAGGTTATTACTTACTATATTAGAGTGCTATTTTATGGCACTTGAAGACTTAGGATTATATATGGTTGTGATTGTAAGTAGTTTATGCATGTGTTTGATGTATCTGAATGCGTGCTGAAATTTGTAATGTAATTGATTTTGTGATTGATTGAATTGGTGTGAAATTGTTTGAACACCCTAAATGAAATTTAATCTTATTCAACTCTAATGACCAAAAATGTCATACATTGCAACCCATTAGGGGATCATTAGGATTCCCTAACCAAATACCGACCCTTTTGAAAGGGATAGTATAGGATTGCGTAATGGTCCATTCATTATCGTTAGTCAAACTAAGTAATAGGAAAGGAGGTCATGGTGAAGGTGAAGTCAATGGTTCGAAGGTAGTCGCAGGAGGAGCGGTATCTCTATTGCACAAGCCTGGGTTTGGTTTTGAGTTGCTGCATAACATGGAAACTCCTCAACCCAGATTAGAGCGGGTGAAATTTCTCTAATTTCACAACGGACCAGACTACGTTGTGTGATGACACTTGATTGTTGCATTGCATAAAAGTAATTGCTTGATAATCTTGTTTGTGTTTATATACTCTCATGAGTCTCCAATTCAACTTATTGAGCTATAGTTGCTCATACCCTTATAGATCCTTTTGCAGGTCCTGATTTCTGATTACTTCAAGTATTATGCTGTCATACAATTATCCAGAGGTTAGTTCTTCTTAAGCTAGGGGTATGAGGATCAATTGTTTAGTAGTGAATATGTAGCTAGTGTGTCCTTTGTAGTTTAAGACTGAAAGACTAATAGTTGTTATGTAAAATTAGTGAAACGTTATGTTTATGTAGATTTTCCTGAGAAATTATGTAGACTTTATACATATAATTATGTATGTTAATTAAAAATTTGTGATAATTACTATATTTGTAGTTAAACACTTAAATGAGACTGTTTACTTCAAAGCGAGGAGTCATCGATGCCTTATGTAGATCATGTCTATGGTAGATACTATGAGGCCGGTGACTATCATAGAATGGTTTACATGGCGAGACTGTTGCAACTCTGTGACTTTGGGATGTAATAAGGAAAAGGTTAGCAAAGTCCGAGTAGCTACCAAATGGATATGACGTACCACTCAATCCTACTTGGCCAACAATCTACCGGATATGACACACTGGTTTGAACTGAAAGATCACTTGCCACTACTCCTTACTGAAGAGAAAAGATAAGAGTTGAATGATAATGAAAACACTAAGGTTGCTCAAATTGAATAATTTTTGTATTGATTGGATGATCCCCTACATATAATAAAGTGGGGGTTTATATACCCATTCACTAGGGTTACTTAAAATGTTTGAAAAGATAAAAGGGTATTCTATAACTCGGTTACATAAATAATACCAAAAGAGGTAAAAGGGGCAAAGAATATTTAGTGCAGAAGGGGAAAAAATCATTCTAAAATATTGTGTCAAAAGACATGTGTCGCTTGGTAGTTGGACATTAGGAATATGATACAAAGTAAGCGAAAGTAGGAAGGCATTGCAGTCAAGGTCCGACTTGATCTAGATCAAGTCAGGGACCAAACAATTCTTCTAAAGAGGAGTTAGCTCAATTCGGGGTTAGATGCTTGTGGTCAGATCAGGTGCTCGTCTTGGCTATTCTTAGGCTGTCTTCTAGGATAAAGCATCGTTAACACAAATAAGGTCCGTTCGGGATAGGAGTCTCCATCTTAGCTACAGCCTAGAGATAATATCCTCCAAATGAATCCTTAGAGTCCTTTAGCTTGACTACACATGATTGGTTTAGGGGGTTAATTCCTATCACCTTACCTTAGTTGAGCTACGGAGACATTCGACCTGGAGGGGATTTGAATGCACTTTAGTACCTAAGCTCTAACCTAAACCAAACCAAGTCATCTTTAACTGTTGACTTCCTTTTGACATTGTTTGAACATGATCCTACAGCTGCCTAACTTCCTTAGAATTCATTTTAGCAGAGTTAGCCGTACTATAAGCCTCCAGATACCTCTTGACATGTGTCTTTTGGTACAATATTCTAGAAGGATTCATTACTTTACTTATACAAAATATTTTTTGTCCTTTTTACCCTTTTTAGCATGTTTTATGTATCCTACTTATAAATTACCTTTTTTGTCTCTTCCATGTATGTATTGTAACCTTTGTGGGGTAAGTATATAAACCCTCATTTGCTTGTACACAGGCATCATGACTCTTCATTATTGAATACTGATGGATTGTCGATCTTTGGACACATCACTCGTACTTACCTTAGAAGCCTCTAATCTCTCACAAAGAGGATTCTCTCTCGCCAGCCTGCTATGGACAAGCTTTAATACAATGAACGGCTATGGAAGAACTCCTTGAGGACACAACTTGGACATTTTCCAGCTTAGACATACTTTTCTTTGCTTAGACTCTTGTCTAGTTGCCAACCTATTGAATGCCGAGGACTACGTGCTAAGTGTCGAGATCTACTTTCTAAGTGTCGAGGCCGACATGCTGATTGTTGAGTTCGAGGACATTATATACTTAGCTCTACTCTTCCAGCCTATAGAATTGCAACGTCATTCATTCACCTTGGCATCCCCAAGTACAGCTTATCGACAGTAACCTTAAAATTAACTTAACTTAGCCACAGTGCCCTAATATGAACCCATTGACAGGTTACCACCTATCCTTTACTTTTTTGACACTTGTATTATATTCCTTTTTGCTCTTTGTCTTATTTACCCTTTTCGAATGTATTGTGAATCCATCTTACATTATCCTTTACGTAATTTTCCTTTATTGTAATGTTGCCCTAAAGGACTAATTATAAATAGTCCTTTTTATTGTAGTTGGAATTATCTTATACCTTACAAGTTAATGAATATCCTTGTTCTTGCTAGATACCCCTCTCTGAGTACATTTCTTTTCTTACACTTTAATCTAATCTAGTTGAGTGGCTCGACATTAATGTTGAATAGACCTTAGTATTAGCTTGTGTGTCATATCATGTGAAGTACTAAGTTATGTCGTCTTCATTGACGTGTTATATCCTTTAAGTAGCTTTACAGAAGCTATTGTGTTTATCAACTTATCCCTTCCTTCATTCCTTGAGAGCTCTAGTGATTAACTCAGCTCCTAAGCACATCAAATACAAACATTACCCTTTTTGAGAGCACTTAGCCATGTCTTCTCTCTTATCTTTTAGCATTTATTTAGCTTCTTTAGCAAGAGATAGTGGCTAGTTGCCTTAATACTATATTCATGTGTCATATCAAGTGATAGGATTAGGCCGAGTGTGAACTATTGGTGCATCATATCTAGTTGGTAGCCATTTGGATTTGCTAAATGTTACATGCCAGTATAGCACATGATGTACCATCATACGGGAATACCTGTTTATACTCAACAAAAGTTCTATTTATAACAAAGGAGTGTTACAATGGAGTTTAACTTTATACTTGTTTATACAAAAAGTATATCTATCAAACTTATCCAAACCTAAAATACAGTATTTTTTTTTCATATGTGTAGATCCTTTATAGAAATAAGAACAAAATACTATAAGACTTCTTCAAAAGTGATTGACTCCATCTTAAGCACTCTCAAAAAACTTTTCCCCTCAACTGATGTTGCCCTATCAATTCTCTTCATTACCCAAGGATACACAATTATCCCCTTAGCTCTCTGTGAGCTAAGTGAGAGTGGATAAAACAAAACACAGAGCAAGCATAGTACATACTCACCAAGATCAATACCATAAGATATTCAATTTCATAATCTAAGTTATCAATTGATGCATTTCTAGGGTCGAACACATGGAGAGGCACCATAAAAAAGCAAACTAAAACAAATAAGGAACTAGGATTAGGGTGCTAGCATCAATTTAATGCCTTATAATTTTTTTGAGAAACTAGGATTAGGGGAACCTAAGCCCACACGCATGAGCTTGCAATTAGCTGATAGATCTGTAACGTACCCTAGAGTTATATTTGAGGATGTATTAGTTCAGGTGGGTAAATTTATTTTTCCAGTTGATTTTGTGATATTGGATATGGATGAAGATTTTGAATTGCCCCTTATCCTAGGTAGACCATTCTTAGATACCGTTAGGGCTATCATTGATGTTAGTGATGGCTAGCTCATTCTTTGAGTTGGAGATGAAGAGATTATTTTTAAAATTTCGGAGGCTATGAAAAAGTCTGTCAATCAGGATGATACTTGCTACCTTCTTGATGTTACTGACACTTTTGTTTCAAGTTATATGCAGGAAGTTCTTCTTAAGGATCCGTTGAAGAGTTGCTTGCAATTAGGCATGGAGGAAGCTTCGGAAGATCCTGTCAAATCCGAGGTGATAGCCCAACTGGAGGCAAATAAACGTATATCTGTGGAGAAAGGATTTGAGGAGATTGAAAAGAGGAAGGAAGCATAGTTAAAACCTTCAATTGAGGAGCCACCAGTATTGGAGCAAAAAAATTACCTGACTATTTCGAATATGCCTTCTTAGAGAAGGACTCCAAATTACCAGTAATTATAGCATCCAATTTGGAAAAAGAACAGAAAGAAAGGTTGCTGAAAGTACTCAAGGAGCATAAGAGGGCCATTGCTTGGAAAATATCCGATATTCGAGGTATCAATCCCTCCTTTTGTACTCATAAGATTTTAATGGAAGAAAACTATAAGTCGGTTGTGCAGCCCTAGAGACGTTTGAATCCAAACATGAAAGAGGTAGTCAAAAAGGAAGTTATCAAACTCCTTGATGCAGGTATGATATATCCTATCTCTGATAGTTCATGGGTAAGTCCAGTGCAAGTAGTTAAAAAAAAAAAGTGGGATGACAGTAGTCCCTAATGAAAAGAATGAATTGATCCCAATGAGAACGGTAACAGGTTGGCGTGTATGTATCGATTATCGAAAGTTAAACGATGCTACATGAAAAGACCATTTCCCTTTACCTTTTATTGATCAAATGATAGAACGATTAGCTGGACATATGTTTTATTGTTTTCTGGATGGCTTATCTGGTTATTTTCAGATACCTATTGCACCGGAAGATCAAGAAAAGACCACTTTCACTTGTCCTTATGGCACTTTTGCTTCTCGCAGAATGCCTTTTGGTCTTTGCAATGCACCGGCTACATTCCAGCGATGCATGTTAGCTATTTTTGATGATTTGATTGAGGACATAATGGAGGTATTTATGGATGATTTTTGAGTTTTTGGCAATTCATTTGACCTTTGTTTGGATAATTTGGACAGGGTACTTACCAGGTGTGAAGAGACCAACCTTGTCCTCAACTGGGAAAAGTGCCATTTCATGGTACAAGAAGGTATTGTCCTGGGCCATAAGATCTCTTATTGAAGAATTGAGGTGGATACTGCTAAAGTGGGTGCGATTGCAAGACTCCCATCTCCAACTTCGGTTAAGGCCATAAGAAGTTTTCTAGGACATGCAGGGTTTTACAGGCGATTTATCAAGGATTTCTAGAAAATTGCCTGCCCTTTGACTAAGCTTTTAGAGAAGGATGTGCCTTATGTTTTCTCTCAAGAGTGTTTGAAAGCTTTCAATATCCTTAAAGAGAAACTTACCAATCTCCAATCATGGTAGTACCTGATTGGGCTCTCCCCTTTGAGCTTATGTATGATACAAGAGATCACGCAGTCGGGGCAGTGCTGGGGTAAAGGCGAGATAAGCACTTTCAACTAATTCACTATGCTAGCAAAACTCTTACGAATGCACAGGAGAACTACACTACTACAGAAAAAGAGTTGCTAGCCGTTGTTTTTGCCTTTGATAAATTTCGCTCTTATTTTCTTCTATCTAAGGTGATTGTTTATACTGATCATTCTGCCCTTAGGTACTTGTTAGCAGAGCCGGATGCAAAACCAAGATTGATTAGGTGGATCTTGTTGCTGCAACAGTTTGATGTGGAGATCAAAGATAAAAAAGGAGTTGAGAATTTAGCAGCAGATCACCTATCTCGATTGGAGAATCCAAACTTGGAATCGCTCGACGAGAACGAGATCAAGGATGAATTCCCTGAAGAGCGACTCTATGCTATTGCCTAGGTAAGTGATATGAAAATTCCTTGGTTCGTAGATATTGCTAATTTTTTAGCTGCTAGGATCATACTGAAGGGACTTCAACACCTACAAAAGAAGAAATTATTTTTTGATGTGAAATATTATTTTTGGGATGATCCTTACCTTTTTAAAGTATGTGCAGATCATGTCATTCAAAGGTGTGTACCATACCTTGAGGGTTGGCGAATTTTGAGCCACAGTCATTCGGGGCCCATGGGTGGGCATCATAGTGCTAATAGGACAGCTCATAAGGTCCTAGAGGCAGGATTTTATTGGCCTACCCTATTCAAAGATGCCCAGAGATATGTTGAGAGTTGTGATCGTTGCCAACGAGTGGGAAATATATCCCGTAGGGATGAAATGCCACAAAACCCCATCATCGAGGTTGAGGTATTTGATGTGTGGGAGATCGATTTCATGGGCCCTTTTCCAAATTCAAATGGAAACAAATATATCCTACTAACCATAGACTATGTCTCTAAGTGGGTGGAAGCTAAAGCCCTACCTACTAATGATGCTAGGGTAGTAAAAATTTTTTTGAAAGGCTTATTTTCTCGATTTGGCACCCCTAGGACAATTATAAGTGATAGGGGAACACACTTTTGCAATGCTCAACTCGACCAAGTATTGAAATGTTATGGCGTTACACATAGGATAGCCACCCCTTACTACTCCCAAAGTAGTGGCCAAGTGGAAGTTGCCAATCGCGATCTTAAGCGAATTCTTGAAAAAACTATAGAGTATCATAGGAAAGATTGGTCAGAAAAGCTGGATGATGCTCTATGGGCGTATAGAACCGCCTACAAAACACCACTCGGTACCACACCCTACCGACTTGTATATGGCAAAGCTTATCATTTGCTAGTAGAGATAAAGCATAAGGCTTATTGGGCGATTAAGCGTGCTAATGTTGATCTTGAGCGTGCAGGTTCTCACAGGAAGCTTCAATTGAACGAGCTAGAAGAATGGCGAGCAAATACATATGAGAACTCCAAATTATACAAAGAAATGGCAAAAAAGTATCATGATCAGTGCATCAAACAAGGTTGACAATTCAAAGAAGGTGATTATGTTCTTTTGTATAATTCCTGCCTTCGTCTATTCCCAGGTAAGTTAAAATCCAGGTGGTCTGGACCATTTACAATTACCCGAGTTTTCCCGTATGGGACTGTTGAAGTTATACACCCGGAGAAGGGCACATTTAAGGTAAACGAGCAATGGTTGAAATTATACTTGAGTCGAAACTTGGAGCATGTTGGCTGGGAAGAGTTTTATCTCCATCCGATAGAACTAATGTGAGAAGACGTATCCCGTCAAGCTATCGACGTTAACTAAAGCGCTTCTTGGGAGGCAACCCATGTCTAACTCTATTTATGCTTTAGTTCTTTAACTTTTCTTCATTTTATTTTCCATTCAATCTAACTTTGTTTTCCTTCTTTTCTTTTGCTTTCATTTTTTCGTCATAATTCTTTCCTCTCTTAGCTTTAATTTTTTCTTTTCTCTTTAATTTTATTATTTCTAAGTTTCCTTTATCTTTAGATTTAAAAAAAAAAATAGTTACATGGGCGAGGGATACGGTCGTGTCCCCAGCCCGTGTGCGCCCAGCAATATCACCTACCCACAGAGAGTTACACGGGCGTGGGACACAGTCGTGTCCCTAGCCCGTGTGCGCCCAGAAACCCCACCCGCATACAGAGAGTTACACGGGCATGGGACACAGTCGTGTCCCAGCCCGTGTCCGACTAAACTCCACATAACTCATACAGTAAGTTACACGGGCAAGGGATACAGTCGTGTCCCAGCCCGTGTCAACCCAAATAACACGGTTTTCACACACGACCGGTTTATTTAAATCACACACCCTCTTACACTCTCACAATCACACATTTCTCTCTTACACTCTATCTTATTCTCCCTCTTCTCTCCACAATTCCTACATTCTGCATTTTCATCCAAGTAAGTTTCCCCCCTTAATTCTCCTTTCTCTTCCTTATGCTGCAGTAATTGGGTTATGCGTGTTCTTTCTTTTCTGCATATTATTTTTGGCCTGCCAATTTATTTTGTGTATTCCTCAATGCTATGCATCATTGCCTTGAGTTTCTTGATCTCATATATTATAAATGCTGCCTCATCTAGTTAGCTTACATTATGCTCTGTCAATTCCAAATTTTATTGGTTCATTCGATCGTCATTATTCATTCATGCTAGTTAGGGTTAGCAATGGGAGATAATATGTCTGGGTCATTTAGCGTCTTTTCTATGTTTGGACGCTTGTTTTTCTTCGTTAATTGTTGTGTAGTGGAATTCATTGGACGTGTTTGTCACGCATTTCTTTTCCACCACCTTGTTTTCTAGCTGCACTCCATATGTTTGATGAAATGCCCCAATGAGCATTCCTTTCACAATCTTACCCATTGTTATTCCTGTTTTTCTATTTGCCTCAAACTATATACGATATGGATGTCCGTGTTTGATTTGGATTGTTGCCTCTTTTCAAGTATTCAAATGGCTAATCGATCTAAGCTTTCCGTTCGCCGGAAATCCAAATTTGTGGCATCCTCTTCGTCACAATCCGGCGCAATTATTGAACCACTGGCGACTCTTCCCCCTCTGGAGCACCCAATGCTCCAATTCAAGGAGGACTACCAAGTACAACGCTACCAATTGCTTTAGTCTAAGCCCTTTAGCGAGACCCTTCGGTTGGATTGGGATATTCTTGCTCAACTAGAGCTCACCACCGAAATGAAGGAGCTCTTGGATGGTACCGTTTGGGAGCGCCTATTATCCTTTGAAGCTCTAGTTTATAAAGAGCTGACCCTGGAGTTTTTGTGCACTTATAAGTTGGATAAAGACAGTGCTACGCACATGGACCCAAACCGCAAATTACACTTCACCTTGAGTGGCCATCCATTCCACATGTCCATCGCTCAACTGGGCCGATATCTTGGTTTATATGCAGAAAGATATACACGGACGGAAAAATTCCAAAGTCTCTCATGTCGTTTTCCTTGTGGCGTCACGGCAGGGTCATTTTGGAATGAGATCACAGTTGGTGATGCTTATGATCCAGCTAGGAGTAAGGCCTCTCAATTAGTCAGGCCTGAATACCGGGTTCTTTACTGGCTCTTCTCCCATACATTAACTGGCCGGGACCTTAGCACCGGGTTGGTGTCTAACAAGGATTGCCTCTATCTCTACAGTGTCATCCATAAGCACCCCATCAATCTAGCCATTGAAATTGCCGAACTCTTCAACCATCAAGCCACCACTACTCGAAAGAAAGGGCATATTTGCTGTGGCCCTTATATTATATTCCTAGTGCAGGCTATGAGGACTAAGGTTGTTGCTTGACCCTTACTTACTTTTATTAGCCAAGTCACTCCTATGCGCCTAAATTCCTTCCGCCTAATGAACCTCCTACCATCAAGACGTCAAGGTCGACGCTCTCACAGCAGCACATCTCGGGGCCAAACGTCTTCAGCCAGCTGAGACAATAAATTTGATTTGTTGCTGTCTGAAGTTCGTTATATACAAGAGAGTATGGATAAACTTCATCTCCGACAAGACAAAATGGAAGAATTTCTTAAAATGAAAGCGTCGGCTACTACTGAAGAGGAAAGTGCGGAAAAGGACGAGGAGGATGAGAGTAGTGAGGAAGAGGAGGATGAGGAGGGTAATGATGAGGAGGCTAGAGAGAGTGATGCGGATGAGGATGAGGAGGATGACGAGGAGGGTGATGACGATGATGATGCTACTATGGCTGAGGCATCATCTGATGAGGAGGCTGAGGAAATAGGATTCTGATCCCTCTTCTTAGTTCCAAATTTTTTGTGTTGTCTTTTGTTGATCAAGACTTATAAACTCCGATATAAATAATGATGATGCTTCTTCATTTTGTACTTATTTTCAACTGGCAGGGAAGTATTAATTTCTTTTCATTACATATGTTTCCTTTTTTCTGTGCTGTTTTTTTCGTATTACTCTGATTTTTTGTGGTACATTGAGGACAATGTCCATTACTAAGTGTGGGGAAGGGATATATATGAATTTGTTACTGTTTAAGAAACCAATTATTCATATTTGACCCAATTACTTTTTAAGTTAACTTGCAATAGGTGATTAACAAGTATGTCGCCAAATTAACTATTTCATCTTGATTATTATTGACCTTATGATACTTTACTAGAATTGATTAGTCAAATTTGTGAAGGGTAAAGTTACGAGTTAATTAGCTTAGGATTTTAAGACTTGAGATTAGAGCAACATCACTAGTTGAGAGTTAGTCATGGTTATTTTTAAATTTACTTTTATCTATACCCTTCTCTTAGAAATTTTTAAGAGTCCTATAATTTTTAGCAAACAGACAAATGAAATTCTTCTTTTGAGAAACCCCTGAAAAATCACAATGATTGGAGGTCAAAAGTAATAACAAGTTTAAGAACAGAAAAAATTGGTAAGGATTCGTCTTGGTCCGTCAGAAGAGCGAGATTGAGTCCCAATGCCAATTCAAATGAAAAAAAAAGAAAAAAAATGATGTAGATCGGCCTTGGTTCGTCAGAAGAGCAAGGTTCTTTCCCGCTATCAATGTAAGGAATAAGTCGATATGGATCGGTCTTGGTCCGTCAGAAGAGCGAGATTCTTTCCCGCTACTAACACAATTGTGCTTAAATAAGGTAAATTTAAAAAGACCTCTCAACAAAAGCATGAATTAGGGGGACGATCAGAGGATGAGTGGATGTAAAATGTGTTTGTTTTAGATTATGGTGCTTGGTGAGATGAAAAAGAGAATTGTATACACTTTAGTTGAATGGACAAAATTTTTATGACTCTTTCTTGGTTGGTAAGATGTTAAATCTAATTTTTAGTTTAAGAATCCTTAGTTAAATGTCTTGGGTAAACTTTGATTTTCATAAATTAACTAGTGAACTCTAATATTAACTATTGTTGGAGCATTCGAATATGGTCAGATGAAATTGGTTGACTTTATTATTGCAGGTTGATTGAGAATAATTTTCTTACTTTTCTAAGGGTCAAGTGTATTCGTTCACCGGTTTCCTAAATAGTGATAAATTTTGTTAAGTGTTTCTTGTCTCGAAATTTTTGTTTTGATTTGTTTGCTTGAGGACAAGCAAATGCTTAAGTGTGGGGAAATTTGATAACTCTGATTTTAAACATATTTCATATGGTGATTTTATAGTATTTCCCTTACATTTTCAGTTTTCTTTAAAGAAATTGTTACTTAATTGAGTAAAATGTTGATTTCAGGGTTTAAACGCGTTCTAGGCTCGAAAATGAAGGAAAGGAATCAAGTTTCACTCAATTCCAAGTTCAAACGAAGAAGTTATGAAGTTTTGAAGTTGTGTAGAAAATTTGCCTAAGTGCAGAAAGTTACACGACCTGGGGACACGGCCATGTCCCTGGCCGTGTCGGGTGACGAAAACAGAATCTTTGAAATACACATATAAAAGGATATCTTAGGGTTTGAAAAGACAGAAGAGACATTACAAAAACAAGAGACACAAGAGACGAGAGAAGATTGGAGAAGAACATTAATCAAGAAGCAAGAACGACATCGATTTCAAGATTAGAGAGATTGTTCATCAAATCAAGAGGGGTTTTTATGCTTTATTTTACGTTTTTGATGAAACTCGTTTTTAGATTCGTTATGATAGCTTAGAATTCGAGTATTTAGGATTATGGAACCTAGGGTTTCATGTAATCCTTGGATTGAATTATAATTTCAATAAAGTTTTTATCTTTTCTTGATTCAATTATGTTCTTTAATTATTGATTGATAATTCTAGAGTGTCAATATATGATATTATGCATGTTAATTGAGAAATTGCATGTGTAATTAGATCTAGGCATAATTGAAGAGAATTACATGTATACTTAGAGATAAGATACATGTTTCTTTCGGAAAATTGATTGTTTGTGTAGGAATTCATTACACGTTAATGCGATTCTAAATTATATTACTAAGTGAAGAGATTCCGGTAAATAATTTAGGATTAGGGTTAATATGCTTGAGAAAGATATTAGCTTTAATTGTGAATCCCTTCGGTCAAGAATAATAGAAATTGAATTGGATATATTTTAAAAAAGGTTACATGTCAAACACTAGGGGAAATAATTCCTAAATACATTATTGCATACATGAAGTCGTTCGTAGTTAATTGCTTCCTAATTTGTGTAATTAAGTCTCATAAGTAGTTTAGTTGTTAATTTCAGTATTTTTAATTCATTCAATTTATCACAATTTTTCGGTTAGATAATAAAGCTAAAGTTAATATTAGTACTCAAAGTTTCTGAGGGATCGACTCGGACTCACATCTACTATATTAAAACTGATAGGTGCGCTTGCCTCATATCAATATGACACATCAGTCTGAATTGAAGGGTCATTTATCACTATCCCTTGTTAAAGAGAATAGATAAGAGTTGAATGATAACGAAAATACCAAAGTTGCTCAAATTGAATAATTTCTATATTGATTGGATGATCCCCTGCATATAAGAAAGTAGGGGTTTATATACCCATTCACCAGGGTTATTTTATATATATGAAAAGATAAAAGGGTATTCTATAACTAGGTTACATAAATAATATCAAAAGGGGTAAAAGGGGCTAAGAATATTTAGTGCGGAAGGGGAAAGAATCATTCTAGAATATTATGTCAAAAGATACATGTCATTCGGTAACTGGACATTAAGAATATGATATAAAGGAAGCAAAAGCAAGAAGGCGTTATAGTTAGGGGTCGACTTGATCTAGATTATGTTAGGGACTAAACAGTTCTTCTGAAGAAGAGTCAGCTTGACTTAGGGTCAGATGCCTGTAGTTGGATCGGGAGCTCACCTCGATTATTTTTAGGTTGTCTTCTAGGATAAAGCATCATTGTTGAACAAGGGTAGATCTGATGCAGATTTGACACAAATAAGGATCGGATGGTGAAGTCGACAGGGTACCAGTTCAAGACAGGAGTCTTCGTCTTGGTTACAGCCTAGAGTTAGTATCCTTCGAATGGGTCCTTGGAGTCCTCTAACTTAGCGACACGTGATTGGTTTAGGGGGTTGATTCTTATCACCACTACAAATAGTTTATGTAAGAAGTTAGTACCATGCTCATGCACATGATATGTATCGGTATCGATATCCTATACTTTTCCAATTCTTCATCAGGTTAGTCAACATTCCCGGGCATTTGGATATTACGTTCGGGAGCCTAGGGCAATAAGGAGCTACCTAGGAGTAAGACTCCTAACAAAAACCACCTATTGTAGTTTGAAAATCCAATATGTAGTCAGTCATACATCATGGCTAGAATAAGTTGAGCAATGTAGTTCTATATGCTCAAAAGCTAACATAATCATTTTGAAGCTTTTATAAACTCGAGCCATAAGTCATTTTTTACCATACCATGAATGTAGTGAATAGTACAATAGCCAAGTATCAGGCATGAATCTCAAGTTCTATAATTCAACTATCTTAACTTTGACTTCATTTCTCAGCTTTATATTACATTCCTTTACATAGGGTTCACTTAGGTAAATACCCTAAAGAACAGTTCAATTTCCAAGTTTTCCAAATAGAATTGCATATTGATGAATCAATCATACACAAGGAAACATTTCACTTTTTCAACACACATTCAACAGAATCAGGCATCCAATTAATCCAGTATGTTATTACAATTTACAACATAACTGACTCTAAGTCAACTAGACATACGTTTACTTGTACAAAAATAGAAACATCCACTTACTTGAGCGTAATAGTAGTGTAAAATCTTAAAATTTACGATATTGTTCTTTCTCACTTATCACAGTTGAACCAGCTGCCTTTGGCTAACCAACCTTGTCGGAGCACCTTTTCTAGTGGTGCTTTCCTTGACCACAAATGGCTACCACAGTAGGATTCCTATAACCTTATGAACAGACCTAATGAGATTCTATGCTATGTTTTCACTCTAATTTTCTTATTTTTTTTCTAATTTTTTAAAAAAATTTCTTGAGTGTTTTTCCTTTATTTTTAAACTTCCAAAATGTTATTTTTGAAGTGTGTATGCTCTATTTGTATTTTTCAAATGGATAATGATCCTTAGCTATCATATCATGGGATGACTCATTCTTTCAATTTTTTATTAATTTTCAATTTTTCAAATGTTAATTTACCTTATTTTAATATTAATTTATTATTATATATGTGTATTTAATACAAATAATGTATATTCTATGTAAATACATGTATATTACATATAATTTATTATTTTTTAAAGTTAAATAACTTATCTTTAATATCTCGTTATATCTAAATGTTTGAATTTTACGTTTTCGATACTTATTGACTTTAGCGATAAATTGACATTTTCTTAAATTAATATTTTTATATAGCTGATTTTAAGAAATTGAATTTATTTGAATTACTTTGTCTAACTATTCTAACCTTACCGTGATATTTGAAATTAAATGGATTTCATAACTCAGTACCTTAAATTTAGGGGCTCGGATCCTATGGTAATTGTATGGGCTTAAAATGCTGGGGTGTTGCACTAAACCCGTTTTTATTTTCTTATTCTTGTCCGTTGTGGTGCTTCTCGGTATGAATGACATGTGTGTACAAACTTGTGAGAAAGAGAAATGCAGTTAGGAAGGTGTAGAGAGACTTGTAAAACTAAAATGCTTATATTGTTGGATAAAAGTATAATAAATAGTTGACTGCCCTCTTTATTTAGGCTTATCTATAATGGATTTTTGTGTCTTAAAGTTGAAATGCATAAAGAAGGGATAATCATGATGTTGAACTTAGACAACATGGAAGCTAACCAATCAATGGATCTAACTAGGAGATCTATGTAATGATCCATGTTAGTTCTCATTCACTTGAATGGTACTTTACTACACTTAATGTAAATATATTACTTTTGTGGTGGGATAAACTTCGAATGTACATTCAAGAAATTAATTAGGAACCATAGTGTGTTTTGAGGAGTTCATTGAAATTATAAACGGATATGAGAAATGGAGTAGTCTAAGCTAGCTTTAACTACTATAGAATAAGAACTTATAGAACTTACATGTCAAATTGTGGGTTGAAGGATCTAAGTTTTTTTTTGGACTAAAATACACATGATCAAAGATGTAAGAGATTACTTCTAGGATTCAAACGTGAATAGATTGAATTCAGGCAAGCAATACATAGAGATCCTTATCTTTTTCTTCATTACTTAAGCACTTGCAAAAATAACTATTAGATCATTGTCCTGTATTATGACACTATCATTTCTCTTATTCAAATTCTTAAGCCAAAAAGTCCATTTAGGTTTCAGCTTATGTGGTTTTCTCACCCAACCTTTCAAAATCATATCAGAATTATTTAAGATCACTATGGGATTCTCTTAATAATATTAGATAACTTTTTGGTGAAAGCATAAGAATGAATAAGGAAGTTTTCAACCTAGTTTATGTAGGAAAAAAACAAAAGCACTAATAAGACTAGTAGGCATTGAAAAGACCCTTAGCATAAGGCCAAACACTTATATAATTATTTTAGAAAATAGTCTTAGGAACGACTTAAATACATTTCTTGATATAGAGGGGGAAGATCTTTAGAATGATAAATCTAAAGTAGAGTGGGTTAGAGATGGTGAAAGGAAACACTTTATATTATTACAACCTAGTGTTTTTTGAAAGGTCAAAAAGAGATTCATAACTCTTCAAGACTCAGTGGCAATTGGGTAATGGTACTGGATCGGCTAAAAAGCCTTATTCATAATCATTTCATCAATATTATCTCTTTTAGAAGAATCTCTTGCTTGGTAGAAAATCTCATTCTTTAAAGCTTGAAGGGGATCCTACCGATTAGCTAGTCTCTCTCCTCGTTAAAACTCTTCAAAATATGCAAATTATTTAAGCATTAAGTAGGCTTGATTCTTAGAAAACACTAGGCAAAGATAAGCTATATGCTCTATTTTTTAAAGAGTAGTAGAATGAAGTTGGTAAATCTGTCACCTTTCCAATTTCATTACCTTTCGCCTTATTAGCCTTTGAAAGTAGTTTATAAGATTATCATAAAGATACTTGTTCAAAAGATTCGTCCTTTTTTAGACTCCTTAATCTACCCCTCATAAGGTAGCTTCATTTTTTTGATGTAAAGATTCTAATATCATTTTGATCACAAAGATCTTACATAGCTTCAAATTGGAGAAAGGAGTTAAAGGATGGATGGCTATAAGAAAATACTTGGAGATAGTTATTTCATAAGTTGTAGTGGGATTTTATTCACTGATATCTAATTAGTCTAAACTTTCAAAAATGGACAGAGTTAATAGCTAGTTGTATCTCTTCTATCATGGTTGAAATATTACTAAGCAGCTATACCTGAAATGTGTTTACGATTAGTAGAGGTATCGAGTAAGGTGATTTGATTTCATCTACCTCTTTATTACAACAATGGAATTCTTAAGTAGGCTTATTAACAAGTAAGTTGGTTCTAAACCTTAGGAACCATTTAAATTCAAAGGAATTGATATTTTTGTCTCTTATATTTTCTTTATTAATAACATCATTCTCCTCAAGAGGCGAACTTCTATTTGGATACAACAATACAAAACACTATTTGTAAATTCATGCTTAGTCAAAGCTTAAGATAAACTTAAGCAAGTCTTTGCTATTCTTCTCTCCAAACACTTGATCTAACTAAGGTCTCTACATTGCAAGTGCTTAGGTTTAATGAAACATTGGTATTAGGTAAATATAAAAGATTTCCCTCAAGAAAATGGTTAAACCAAGGCTTTAGACTTTCAATTTATCAAAGATAAACTTTAGAAGAAGTTGGATGGCAAGTAAGATTGACTCCTTAGCATGTCAAGAAGATTAATACTAATCAAGTTTGTATTAGAAATACTCCCATCCTATGACATGCAAGCTAGTAAACTCTTAATAAAGCTCCTTCAATATATGAAGCAAATCATTAGAAACTTCTTAAGGGATGGTAATGAATATCAAAAGAAGACTCATTGGATAGGTTGGGAAACATTGTGAAATTAAAGAAATTTGAAGGTCTTAGTAGTCATCACTTCTCACTTAGGAATAAGGCATGTACATTTAAAATAGCTTTCACATTAAAAATAGAAAGATCTTATGGATAGATTTTTGTAATGCTTAGTAAAGAAGGAAAATCAGAAATGAAGAAGTCATACCCTCAATTAGCTCCTATGCATCATGGAAAGAAATAATAGATGACCTTGCTTAGATTTAGATTAAAGGTACAATTCTTTGGGCAATGGTAAGCTTTTGGTTTTATTTCTATGATAGCTCTAAATGAATTCGAGATCTTATTCAAGGATTAATATATTCGTTTTCAATGAATTTGACAATAAAATATCACTACCTTAATGAACAAAGCTTGAATGAAGAAAATATAAGTTTTGCTATATCAAGAAAATAGGCTCAATAGTATTAAATTCTGAGGCGATAGAGAATCAAGCTATGTTGTTAAATAATGTTATATTTGAGATAAGGCTCTATGAAATCTATCACCACCTCTAAAGGAGTGAACCAACAAAGCTAACATAAATCCTTTTTTGAAAAAAAAAAAATTTATTTTACTTACCAATCGCTTGTTAAAGATGATAAAAGTTGACTAATGGATGTCAAAACAAAACTATCACATTATAACAACCTGAATAAGTTAGGCTAACTTATGGCATAATGGGAGCCAGATATGGAAAGCTACTTTTAATCCCAATATCAAACTATTTCTTTGTAGGCTATGTAACAATAGATTACAAAAGGAGAAAAATTAAAAAAACATTAGACTAAATTAAAATTTCTTATGTCCTAAATGTTCTTAGTAACATAAGAACATTTAACACTTTCTTATGATATGTCTAGTAGTTTTGGCATTGTTACAAATGAGTTGAGTACATAAGAATTATGGCAATTTAACCTTCATTGATTGTTAAAGTTATATTACAAGCAATGAAAAATGGATGTACTTTAAATTTAACTCCTTTGCTTTTGCACTATGGTCGATTGGGATGGGTTGAAACGCATGTTTTTTTTTTTACAACCAACAAGACGATCGAACTCTATCTTAGAAGTTAAACTTAGGGTAAAAGAATTTTGGTTGCCCAATAGGGAAAAGAGAAGTTTATGTGGAATCTCAAGATATCTTGCAAGATAGAAGTCATACGTGGAAGGATGGATCAAACTCAACATGAATGCATCCTTCAAGCAACTATCGAATGAAGAAATAGATGGAGGTTTCTTAAGGGATGAAAGGCAGCATTGATTATTAGGTTTGGAAGAAAAGTGAGGAAAATTGTAATTTGACAATTGAACCTTGGAGGATTTATTGGGGATTGAAGTATTATAAACCCTAGAATTTAAAACAATTGAGCTCAATTTAGATTCATCCATAGCAATTCAACTTCTCATAGATACTTAATATGCTAATGACCCATTATTTTTCTGGAATAGAATAGATAAGGAATAAAAAGATTAAACTTTGGAAATAGATATTATTAGGAATAAATTAGAAACTTATATTCCATCATTTACTTTGTGTAATTCTTTATTACTAGGAATACTTACTCTAGTACTTATTTCACTTTATTACTTGCAATATTAAGGTTGGAATATGATAATAAATACTAATATGCTCCTATTTGATCTTGTAGAAACAACCAAAGTTATTAAGCTTTTCTTATCAATTGAAGGAATGATTATACATAACTTAAACATTTTATTCCTTACAAAGAGGGAATAAAAAATTCATCTTATAAAAGGAAACAACTATTGCGTATAGAGAGTTCATAGAAACGTCATTAAGTATAAATATTCTTAAATTAATTTCCAAGCATCGAGCCTGGTTTTCCACCCTCTCGGTTCTTTTAAAAAATTAGGTCTTCTTTAAGTTGATCAATACTAAACCCTACCCATTTAATACTGATCTTCGATTAGGGTTTGAAGAAAACCATTTTTTCAAAACCAATTGGAGTTGGGAAAAAAAGGTTATGTTATAACCAATTGGGAGGATTGACTATAACTTAGATACTGGTTTATCGATTAAAAAAAAAGAATTTGTAAAACGGCTTTTTTGAAAACCAAAGATCTAGATTCGGGGGCTAATTTATTAAACCTTAAACGGGTACCACTTTTAACTTTCCAAATTTAATTTCGCTTTTCAAATATACCCTTTTTAATTTGTAAAAATAGCTAATTATGATATATGCGACTAAATTGATTAATTTATATAAATATCTAAAAATGGAAAAAATAAAACTTTCTATATTTTAAGTCGCCCTGTACTTGCGTACAGGTGCCTACGTATTCGCTATTCGAGATTAGACTTCTGTAGTTCATTTAATGAAAATATAGTGGGTTGGTTGATTTTAACTTTAGAAAAATTACTGGGTTTACGTTTTAACCCATTTTAAGTTGATTTGTGAAAATATTGTAAAGGGTCTTAAGTTATATTTTATTTTTGAAAATTCTAAATGATTTTAATTTGAAAAATGATTAATTTATTTTTAGAAAACTCAATTTTTCTATGTGTTAAAAGGATTTTTTTACTAACCTATTTATTTATTTTTAATATTTTTTTATACTTATTCTATCTATTTCTATAAATATATAGATTACTTCTTTTCTCTTTTTTTTTTCTCTTTTCCTCTTTTTGTTTTTTTCTTTTCTTTCTTTTTTTCTTTTGGTCATTTATAACATTTACAAATAAACAAATGAATGAAAAAGAAAGGTCGGCATGGAGTCAGCTCGGTTGGTTCGTATCAGCTCACTTTGGCTTGGATCGGCTTGGTCGGCTTGGCGTTGGCTCATTCGGTTTGGTCGGCTTACTTTGGCTTTGTTGGCCTAAAGTTGGCTCACTTCGGCTCGGTTGGCTCACTTTGGCTTAGTCGGCTTGGTGTCGGCTCACTTTGGCTTAGTTGGCTTGGAGTCAACTCACTTTGGTTTAGTCAGCTCATGAATTCGATGGTAGTGGTTTTTGTCAACAAACATTGTATAGGATGTTATCTTAGAGAGAGAGAGGAAACTTCAATCTTTCTTTTCTAAAGTGTTTCAAAGTTTTCGTTGTGTTTTGAAAATGAAGAGTAAGCCCTTATTTATAGGTGTCATGGTCGAGTTAAGGATGGAAAAAATTAAATGCAATATGATTTTCTTCCAATTTTGGATTGGACAAACATGAACAATATGTGGTGCCAAATACATAGCTACGCATGTATGAATGTGCCGGAGTGTGTCTACCACACTTAGAAGTGAGTTGGCAAATGACGTGGTGATGACATGGTAATAAAGTAAGAAAATAAAATAAAAGATACATTTTACATCTTCCATGGATTGAACCTAGGATCTTTAAGTCATATGAAATATCAAGTCTAAGTGCTTATCTAGCTGAGCTATTGGTTTTTCTTTATTCATATGTGTAATTAATTGCACATATGGACCAGGTTAGCTTGAGCTAGATTCAAATCTAAATCTAGACTCAACAGCGTTTTATTCAAAACTATTGAAATTATATTCTATTTAAACAACCTAAAAATTTATTTTCTAAATTCCTTATTGTAATTTGTGACTTCTCAAATTTCTTATTTTTTCTATTTTTTCTAAATTTCTTATTTTTTGTGCTTTTTCCTATTTTCTTATTTTTTGTATTTTTCTAGAATGCCTATTTTTTTTCTAAATTTCTTCATTTTTTGGGGCATGTTTATAATTTTCTATTTTTTTGAACTTTTCTTAAAAAAAAAAAATGAGTGAGGCAAAAATTAGGTGCCTACAGCTGCATCTCTTTGTGATAAAGTTTGAGCAAAACTTTACTATAAATATAAAATAGATACTATTTTTGCCCCTAAGAGTAGATTTTATTTTAAGAAGCACTACAGCGAGCTTATTATCCAAGGTCCAATTCATTTGGGATTTGGAGTAGAGAAGAGTGGTGCTCTAAGAGTTGGTTGAAAGATTGAAAGAAGAATTAAAGTTTGGTCATGCTCTTATGAACTAAGGTAAAACCGGCAAAGCAATCCTAGAGTTGGCTAAGGCCCAAAGAAAAATGAGCAAACTTGGTTGTGTCCTAATGAGCTGACTAACCAAGGTAGGTAAAGTACTCTTAAAGCTAGCTAAGACCCTAAGAAGAATGAGTAAACTTAGTCGTGCCCTAATGAGCTGACTAACAAAGGTGGGCAAAGCGCTCCTAGAGCTAGCTAAGACCTTAAGAAGAATGAGCAAACTTAGTCGTGCCTTGATGAGCTGACTAACTAAGGTGGGCAAAGCCCTCCTAGAGCTAGCTAAGACCTTAAGAAGAATGAGCAAACTTAGTCGTGCCTTAATGAGCTGACTAACCAAGGTGGGCAAAGCGCTCTAGAGCTAGCTAAGACCTTAAGAAGAATGAACAACCTTAGTCGTACCCTAATGAGTTGACTAACTAAGGTGGGCAAAGTGCCCCTAAAGTTGGCTAAGACCCTAAGAAGAATGAGCAAACTTGGTCGTACCTTAATGAGCTGACTAACCAAGGTAGGTAAAGGGCTCCTAGAGCTGGCTAAGACCCTAAGAAGAATGAGTCAACTTGGTCATGCCCTAATGAGCTGACTAACCAAGGTAGGCAAAGGGCTCCTAGAGCTGGTTAAGACCCTAAGAAGAATAAGCCAACTTGGTCGTGTCCTAATGAGCTGACTAACCAAGGTAGGCAAAGCATTCTTAGAGCTAATTAAGACCCTAAGAAGAATGAGCCAACTTGGTTGTGTCCTAATGAGCTGACTAACTAAGGTAGGCAAAGCACTCCTAAAGCTGGTTAAGACCCTAAGAAGAATGAGTAAACTTAGTCGTGTCCTAATGAGCTGACTAACCAAGGTGGGCAAAGTGCTCCTAGAGCTGGCTAAGACCCTAAGAAGAATAAGACAATGCCTTCAAGGCTAGTCGGAACCCTAATAAGAGAGGGATCAATGCTCTAAGAGCTGACTTAAACCTTAAGAGAGAGATGAGACAATGCCTTAAAGGCTGGTTGGAACCTTGAAAAGAATAAGAGTGGGATCAGAGCTCTAAGAGCTGGCTTGAACCCTAAGAGAAAGATGTGACCATGCCTTAAAGGCTAGTTAGAACCCTAAAAGGAATAAAAGAAGGGTCAGCTCTAAGAGCTAGCTAACACCTTAGAAAGATGGGACAATGCCCTAAAGGCTAGCCAGAGCCCTAAAAAGAATAAAAGAAGGTTTAGCTCTAAGAGCTAGCTAACACCATAGAAAGATGCGACAATGCCTTAAAGGCTAACTAGAGCCCTAAAAAGAAATAAAGGAGGGGTTAGTGCTCTAAGAGCCAACTAACACCCTAGAAAGATAGGGCAGTGCCCCAAAGGCTAGTTAGAGCTCTAAAAAGAATAAAAGAGGGATCAACGCTCTAGCAGTTGACTTGAACCCTAAGAGAAAGACGGGACAGCGACCTAAAGGCTAGCTGTAACTGTAAAAAGAATAAAAGAGGGATCAATGCTCTAAGAGCTAGCTTGAACCCTAAGAAAAAAACAATGAAGGATTGAAGAACTAATGTAAGGCAAGCAACCAGTTTCAAAAGACACTTATGCTTGGAAAAGTATTTATAAAGAGATTGTTGAAAAACCATTTATGAACAAGGAAAATAGTAAGAATAAGCCCCTTGATTTGAAAAAAGAGTTTGAAGGACATTAAAAACCACAATTGGGGAAAATTGACTTAAACTAGAAAAATGACGACCTTGGAAAGGAAATAGATGACATAGATTAAAATTTTGGCTATTTGAGCTAACATGAATTTGGATAAAAGATTTTGCGATGAGCCTCTACTTTCTGTCTCTTCTTTTTTATTTTTATTTTTATTTTTTGTAAAGTTTTTCCAACAAGTATAAACTCTTATTAACGAACAATTTTATTACCAACCTTATCTTTGGTAATCATGTGGAATTTCTTAATGCCCCTGACCCTAGGGCTTCTCTTAGCGATTTTGTTTAAGGAGAAGGTAACTCACAATTAGTTTAGTTAAAGAGGTCTTCCTTACTAGCTCTCGGTCTAGATTACACTCTCGACTTCAATTCCAAAAATTATAGTCCATTTTATAAGTGATACTCCTTGACTAATCAATTAGGTCTTTTTTGGTTTACCTTTATGAATTTAGGCTTTTTGTCTAAGGGTTTAAAAAAAGATTAATGAAAAGGCATGTTTTGACAAAAACACTTTTATCAATCCCGGATGTACAAATCAAGAACCTTGAGGAAAAATTAGAAGCATGCTTGCCCTTATTTCAAAAACAATTTTTATTAAAGATAAATTATCTTTTAAAATTTGAAGAGCTTTTGCATGTATAAAGGTAGTATTATGGATAGGGAGGCCTTATGTGATTTAGTATAGGTAGGAGAGGCTTTAAAGTATCAATATGGATATGGAAATTTGGGTTTCTGGGCTTAGGAGTGTGGTTTAAGGCCTTATGTTTTCTGAGGCTGTTTGGGCATTGACTTCTAGCCCTTTTGATTTGGTTTGGTTGCCCTTATTAAGATGTGAAACATTTCTTGGGGCTTTTTATCCCATACTTCCGAGCCCAAGTCTTTGGCTGTTTTTTCTTCTTTCTTTTTTTTTTCTTTTTTGATTGCTTTGCCCCACTATTTCTTATTATTTTTCTCTTTCCTTTTGGCCCCAAGAGTAACTGTTTCCATTGATGATTCAAGGCCTTAATTCCATGGATTTCAAGTGTATGGGCTTGAGGTGGTTGAAAAAGGAAATTGGCTCTTCTTCATTTCAAAGAAAAATAATTTATCAGAAATAAAAGTCGTTTTTGAATTAATGTTATTTAAACAAGCATAAACCAATCTTACTCCTATCTTCTACTCAATGACCCCAACCTCTAAATTGCCCAATTGTGGGGTAGTTCTTGATAGGGTTTAACTTTAGAAATTCTCTAAATTGGTCCAACGGTGTAAACAATAAATGATTGTGTTTATGATTTAGAAGTGAATGCTTAACTTCACTTCAATCTATGTATCACATTCAAAATGAACCTCCTTTAAGGAATGAGTCCAAAATATCCTCACAATTATGTCACTCAACTCTTAAAGTGTTTCAGGTTAGTGTCTAGGATATAGCTTGCCTCTTCTCATCCTAAACTTTTTAAAAAGTGAGTTACCAGTTCCTTAAGGAAGAGTCCATTTTTTTATTTTCCTAGGATTGGGTTTTGCCCCCCAATTTCTAAAACTATGCCCTAATATTTGATTTTGTGTTCTAGTTTAATTCATGATTAAGCTTGGCTTTCTAAATAGATCAAGGGTTTTGGCTTAGCTTGGTTACTTATAAGTGCTGAGGATTGTGTTCAGGTCGGCAGCCTTGATGGGTTGTGGCTTATGTTCGGATTGGATGGCTAGCCTAATGGCTTATGTTTGGGTAAGCTGGTGTTTAGGCTGAATGCTTAGCCATGTGGCTTGTGTTTTTGTAGGTTACCTGAATAGGCTTAAGGTTAGTGTTGGCTAAGTAGCTTGTGTTTGGATTAGATTGTGATAATGGGATAGGCTTGGTATAGGTTGAAAGCCAAATGTTTGGGCTGGCTACTTGAGTGGGCTAAAGGGCTCATGTTTGTTTAATGGGCTAAGGGGCTTGTATCTAGGGTTGAATGGGCCAAGGGACTTGTATTTGGCTTGAATGGGCTATGGGGCTCATGCTTGGCTTGAATAGGCTAAGGGGCTTGTATTTGGCTTCCTTAATAGGTCGAGGGACCTTGTGTGGTTTGAAAACTAAGTATTTGGGCTGGTTACTTGAGTAGGCTAGAGGCCTGAGCTTGTGCTGGTTCCTTAGGCCCATAAGCATTTATAGGTGTTGGCAACTTTTATTTTCATTTTTGTTTGATTTTTTTTTAGAGAGAGAAAGGTAAAGTTTATTTTCAGAAAATAATTTATAAATAAGGATGGTGGTTTTAGATATATATATATATATATATATAGTTTTTATTTGCAAGTCTATGGATTTTATTTACATTTTTCTAAATGAGATTGAATGGTGGTTAAATGGAAGACTATTTTCAAAGATGGGAATTTTAAAGAATGACGAACAATGAACTAAAGAGAGCTTTATTATTTTTGAAAAAGGAAGATGAGAATACAAAAAACAAAGGCAGAGAACCTAAACTTTATTCAAGAATTTAATTTTAGGCTCCTTAAACTTAAACTGGAAAGACCTTATATTAAGTCTCGTAAATTGGCCTTAAGGTCTTCTATCGTCTCATAAATATTCCCAATGACCTATGCCAAAAGGGACCTTAAGGCTCGGTTGTGAGCTTCAGAACACATGAACTTTTCTTTCAAATAGGCAATTTCATCTCTTAGCACTTGCTCGTGGAACCTGGAGGCGTCTGGTGGCCTATTACTTGGCTGATCATTCGCTTAGTTGTTTTCCATCCTAAGTCTACACATTTTATTGATAAGGATCAATCATCGATGCAATGATAGAAAAACAAAAACGTGGAAATATGTAGATGCTAAGGTTACTTGGGTTAATATATTACTCCTTAAGTTGCAACCTTACTGTAATTTGCAAAAACTTGTTTGCAAAAATTATTGAACAATCAGCAGGGCTCCAATTTCTTTAAGGGTAGTGTATTAACTTAAGTTTTGAATGAAGTATATGCAATTAGGGTGGGTTCTAAGGGGTCCTTAAGCTCTGTAACCTCACTTGTTTTTAGAAAAAACTTTCATTGGTTACATGAGCTTACGTAGGGTGGCTTAATTGGCACTGAACGGTGGTTGCCTCACTATGCTCAGAACTTATACAATGGCCCCTATCTTAGGGTCTTAAGATGGCTTGGGTCTGACCGCAAATGAAACCCCATGCCTTGATGTATGCTATTTACAAAATAAATATGCTAATTAAACCAAATATATACACGAAGCCAACAATAAATAAACAAATCAATATATAAATAAATAAATAAATAACTAAACAATGCGGGTAATTTGAAAAGCTATTTTAAATTCGAAATGTTTTTAAGTGGTTAGCCCTCTTGACGGTCCCTAGTGAAGTTGCTAAGCTATTGAGTCTGATTTTTAACCCTCTTGGTTCTTTTATAAAATTAGGTCTTCTCTAAGCCAATTAGTACTAAACCTTACCCGTTTAATATTGATTCTTGACTGGAGTTTGAAGAAAACCATTTTTTCAATTTAAAAAGGGATTGGAGTCGGCACTCGACTGGAGTCGGGAAAAAAGGTTAAATTATAACTAATTGGGTGGATTGACTATAACTTAGCTACTGGTCTATTGATTATAAAAAACCAATGTGTAAAACGACTTTTTTGAAAACTAGAGATCTCGATCCAGTGGCTAATTTAATAAACCCTAAGTAGGTACCACTTTTAACTTTTCGAATTTAACTTTACTTTTTAAATACACCCTTTTTAATTTGTAAAAACATCTAATTATGATACATGTGACTAAATTGATTAATTTACATAAACAACTAAAAATGGAAAAAATAAAACTTTCCATATTTTAAATCGCCCTGTATTTGCGTATGAGTGCCTACATATTTGCTATTTTGGATTAGACTTCTATATTTTGTTTAATGAAAATATAGTAGGTTAGTTGATTTTAACTTTAGAAAAATTGCCAGGTTTACGTTTTTACCCATTTTGAGTTTATTTGGGAAAAGATTATAAGGGGTCCTAATTTGAATTTTATTTTTGAAAGTTCTCAATGAGTCTAATTTGAAAAATAATTGATTTATTTTTATTTATTTTTAGAAAACTCAATTTTTCTAAGTGTCAAAACGATTTTTTTTACTAACCTATTTATTTATTTTTAATATTTTTTTATACTTATTCTATCTATTTCTATAAATAGATAGACTACTTCTTTGCTCTCTTTTTTTTTCCTTTTCCTCTTTGTTTTTTTTTCTTCTCTTTCTTTTTTCTTTTCTCATTTATAACATTTACATTGGAGTTGGCTCAGTCGATTCGTGTCGGCTCACTTTGGCTTGGATTAGCTCGGTCAACTTACTTCGGCTTGGTCGGCTTGGAGTTGGCTCACTTTGACTCGGTTAGCTTAGAGTCGGCTTACTTTAGCTCGATTAGCTTGTGTCGGTGCACTTCAGCTTGGATCGGCTCGGTCGACTCACTTTGGCTTCGTTAGCTTAAAGTCGGCTCACTTCCACTCGGTCGGCTCACTTCGATTCGGTCGACTTGAAGTCGGTTCACTTTGACTTGGTCGGCTTGAAGTTGGTTTACTTTGACTCGATTGGCTCACTTCGGCTTGGATTGGCTCACTTCCAATTAGTTGGCTCATTCAACTCAGTCAGCTCATGAAATTCAATAGTGGTGGTTTTCATCATCAAACACCGTAGGGGATACTATCCTAGAGAGAGAGGAACTATGCTAGAGAGAGGAAACTTTGATTTTTGTTTTTCTAAGGTGTTTTGAAGTTTTCGTTGTGTTTTAAAAATGAAGGATATACTTCTATTTATAGGTGTCATGGTTGAGTTAAGGATGGAATAAATTAAATGCAATATGATTTTCTTCCAATTTTGGATTGGTCGAACTTGGACAATATGTGGTGCCAAATACATAGCTACGCATGTATGAATGTGCCGGAGTGTGTCGGAGTATGTCTTCTACACTTATAAGTGAGTTGACAAATGACGTGGCGATACCGTAGTGATAAAGTGAGAAAAGAAAATAAAAGATACATTTTACATCTTCTATGGATTGAACCCAGGATCTCTAAGTCATATGAAATATCAAGTCCAAGTACTTATCCAACTAAGCTATTAGTTTTTCTTTATTCATATGTGTAATTAATTGCACATATGGACCAAGTTAGCTCGAGTTAGATTCAAATCTAAACCTAGACTCAACAACCTTTTGTTCAAAACTATTGAAATTATATTCTATTTAAACAACCTAAAAATTTATTTTCTAAATTCCCTATTTTATTTTGTGACTTTTCAAATTTCTTATTTTTTTGTATTTTTTCTAAATTTCTTATTTTTTGTGCTTTTTCCTATTTTCCTTTTTTTTTTTCTAGAATTCCTATTTTTTCTAAATTTCTTCATTTTTGGGGGCTTTTTTTTATAATTTTCTATTTTTTTTGAACTTTTCCTTAAAAAAAGAAAATAAAAAGGGAACAAAAATTAGGTGTCTACACCAATTAAATAAGATAATATGATATATCATGAGGGTAATTATTCTATTCCCTTTCTAGTACCTCTAAGTAAATAGGTCATAATAGTTTGATTACTTATCAAGAAAAAAAAATATGGAAACTTAATATGCTAAAGTGAAGCATATGGCAAGAGAAGGAAATGAAGTTGCGGATCCCATGGCTTACATTATGCATGATAGATTGTTTGCTCTTCTACTACATTTCAATATTATTTTTTTGGGAGCTTCTAAGGTCCTATCCCTCGTTTTGATATAATTGATATAACCTTTTATCTCACCTTTAACTTATATGCATTAGATCCAGACTATTGAAAACACGATTGATATAAAATCACATGTGAGATAGAAGATTAGACCTATTCCGTAAAAAACATGGATGGGAATGTGGAAACATCCAATTTCCTTTTTTTTTAAACACTTAGTTAATGTTTAGTTACTAGAACTAAATAAGATAGAGAACTAGATAGTAGAATAGAATGAGCATAAGATTGTACAACCATATTCTGCCACGCTTGGTGTGTACGATATTAGATACAAATTTTTGTGGTTGAAATTTTTTGAAAATATTAAAATCTAATTATTCATAATATAAATTACAATAAAGTCTCAATTATGATTTGGGAATTTATTCTGGAGTTAATTTGAAATTTTAAAGATATATTTATTTATGTTATATTAAATAGATTTTATACCATCAACATATATGATACGAAATTTTGAGTTTCTATAAAATATTCTAGGAACTCTTTTGTCTAGTATTGTAGCTAATTATGCAAACCAAATAGAGGGTAAGAAGTTTTGTCCAATATAGTATCATGAAATTACATTAACCAAATGATACCCTTAAGCTTGGTGGTACGCATAGTTGTCAAAATCGCGATTTTACTTATGCGATTTTACATGTTTACGATTTTAGGTGGTTTTTTCGAATTAACTCGAGTGTAGAACTTTTTTTTTTATAGAAACTTATATTTTTAATCAAGTTTACATATAAACTTGATAGAAACTTACATTTTTTATCGAGTTTACTGATTCTACATATTTGAGTTGAATGGACTAAAAAATTGAGAAAAAAAAAATACAACTAGCTTTTTACAAGCCATTAACTCTTAAGATATTACAATATCTGTCCTATCCTATTCTAATATTTTATCTCTTTCTTTTTTCCCTAATCTCTTATTTTATGTCCATAACTTTTATCAAAGTTTCAACTCTAATAACAAAGTTTACAAAGAAAACTATATACTTTATTTTATACCATCAACAACTTAAAATAAGTTGAAATATTTTTTTATCTTTAATTTACAGCTTGTTTTTTTTTTCTAAAAAAAAGGGAAAAAGTTTACTTTCGATTCTATTTTTCTTTATTTTGTATATGCTAGATTATATATTAAGAATTTGTATAGAAAAAAAAAATATTTTTTTTTATCATGTATTTTAAGTTTTGAATAACTACTATAAATATATCCATATTTTTTTAAATCTATTTTATATAAGTTGTAGGAATTTACATTTCTATGTTTCGATTTTATAATATCTCTAGGTAAAATTGTGAGACAACCTTGGTGGTAAGTGTAAGGGAGACTAAAACCTTAGCTATGAAGGCAATAACCCTTGTTTTCTTGTCATAAATTTTTGTATGCATCTTTATTTGTGTTAATCTTAAATCCTTTTATTACCTTTTAAAAACAAAAAAACACTTAACACGTACACTTTGTAAAACTTCCCTCACATAGATCAACAAAGTTAATAGTAAATAGTATATTGAAGGTAAAGGCAAGTAATATATACTTCATATAATCCTTAAGTAGTTTCTTAAGATTGTTCATTCTATTGATAGTTGGATTTCACCCTAGCATTTTACTTAGCTATTCGATTGTCAAGAGGACAATTGATGTTATTTTTTACTAACGCTAACAAGGGCTCAGTCCATCTTCTAAGCCTTGAAACCCAACCTATATATATATTTAGTTTAAACTTCGAAAAGTGATGCGAACAATTATGATCTAGTGTGATCTCATTACATAATTACCTAATACTCCTATATTTTAGTCATGTGCTTAATTATGGGGTCGCCAAGTAGTCTACATCCAATGATTAACTACTATTTCAAACACCCAACAGTTGCCTAAAAATAATGGAAGGAAAGCACTATAAGAACTCTCTAACACTCAACTTTCTTATTCTCTTACTCTTTCACCTAAATAGCCACTTACTTAGGTATCAGGGTAGCTACACCGGATTAGCCCTAGCACCACTTATCCTTTTATTCATGCTTTTGCAAGATTGAAGCTCTACACCAAAATCACCCAACAACATTTGATGCCATCTATTTTCTCATAACTTACACACATAGAAAAGACAAGAATAACAAAAAATGTAGGTATTAGCTTTTCACCCTAACACCATATTGCGGGGGTTAGGGTTTAGCATATTGATGAGCAATGTTTGGCTAATTGGAGCAACTTTGCGTCGATTTAGCCATTTAGCCAGAGAAAGTTAGGAACTTAATAAGAAAGATGATAGGATCCTTAGTTTTCTCTATAAAAATGTTCAACCAGATCATAACCAAGGATATGATGACAATAGTGCCAAGAATTCTGATGGTTTAGTTTATTCCCTTCAATTGCCCAAGAAGTAGGTTGAAGTTACACTTGGAGCTTTGAGCCTTGCTCTTAAGAAAGGTGACAAAAGCAAACAACCATATCAGGTGTACTATGTGAGACCATCACATGTTAACATCTCTACTTCGACGAGTAAACAATTTTAGGTAAAAAGGAGTCCTTTCATTCCTAAGATTTTGGAAGAAGTAATACTACACCATGTCAGGTTGTCGTAGTTTGAGACTTATGATGGAACAAGGGATCTTGAAGATCATCTTAAGTACTATTGCACCTTAACTAAGCTTTACGGCTTGATCAATGTTGTGGCTTGTTAAGCATTCCCCTTAACC
Organism: Lumnitzera racemosa; assembly: GCA_024138005.1. Taxonomy (NCBI): domain Eukaryota; kingdom Viridiplantae; phylum Streptophyta; class Magnoliopsida; order Myrtales; family Combretaceae; genus Lumnitzera; species Lumnitzera racemosa. The sequence goes on along the minus strand of JAMXBC010000012.1, from coordinate 36,196,674 downwards.
TTGAGGAACATAACCAGTACATGGTTTAAATATTTGAAGCTAAGCATGATCTCATGCTTTGAGGGTTTAGCAGAAGTGTTCTTGTAATACTTCCTTGCAAGTAAGCTTCCAATTAAGAATTCTTCTATCCTTAACACCATAAAACAAAGATCAGATGAGTATATTAGGGGCTATTTGGCCTGTTTAATGGCCGAGATGGTCTAAATTCTAGAATTAGACATAAGTGTTGCTCTCAATGTGGTGATTAATAGAGTTAAACCTCATGGAGGCATTCTCGTATCTTTTCCCAAAAGTAAGCCGAAAACTTTTGTTGAGTTTAATGTTAAGGCCACATCTTATATTCACTAAGAAGACAGCATTAAAGCTTGATGTGAGGTTAACCAAAGTAGAAGAGATTGAAACGGAAACAAGAAGAAGAATGAAAAAAATTGACTTAGAAGATGTGATGATCAGTGTTATGAGGGAAGTAATGGTGAGAGAAAAAGGCTATGCGTTCTAACTTATTCTATTCACACACCGCTCAATCGTCTAATTACAGACATCTTAATGGAAGTACTCAATTAGAGTGGGGTATTACAATGGCCAAAAAGAATGAGAGGAAATCCGTTACACAAGAACTTCAATAAATATTGTGATTTTCATTATGACAGAGGCCACAATATTAATGGGTGTATTCAACTCAAAAAATGCAATCGAGGCTATAATCCAATGAGGATATCTAAGCAAGTTTCTTAGCTATGATGCCAATAATATTGAAGGACCAAGTTAGACATGACATGATGAGTAAGAAAATGTAATACGACCTTCTCAAGCTGGAAGGGATGCAAGAGGTAGAAGTAACAGTAGAGCACTAAATGTATAATAAATACTATTGTCGGCAGACCTTCTACCTTAGGCCAGTTAAGCTCTTTGAGCTCGATTGAAACCATACACTATGTTTACAATGTATAGGGCAATAAGGTCAAAGTTGACAATTCAATTTCTTTTACGGAGGAGGATTTTGAAGGCATTCAAAGGTCCTATGGTGACATAATCATAGTTGGTGCAAGAATTGCCAACTTTGAGGTAAAAAAGATTGTACTTGATACTGGGAATTTGATAGGTATTATTTTTCAACACGCCTTCGATTAGATGAAGCAAAAGATCAAAGCTCAACTAAGATCTTACAATTATGATTTATATGCTTTCAATAATCAACCCTTTTGGGTTACTAGAGTTATTTATGTCCCAACTAAGATTAGAGACGACAAGCATGTTGTAGAAGATAAATTGGATTTCTTTCTTATTAAATGTTGGTCCCTGTATAATATGATTAATGGCTGACCATGTTAGTATTTATTCATTATGGTCCCTTCAACTGCATATCTTAAGGTGAAATTTCCTACTCCTATTGGAGTCAGAGCATGCAAAGAGGACTAACAATTAGCTAGATCCTTATATCTGAGAGTGCTATGGTACGAACAAGTTTTTCAAGTTAAAATTGGTTTGAAACAGAAGTCTATTGACATTGAAAATATCGAGGAAGACACAAAGAGATGAAGGAAATCCCATTAGGAAATGATCATGAGAAGATGAAAAAGATAAGGAAACCATTACTGGCAAATATCTGTCAAAGTTCAATCAATTTTCTACAAGATAATGCTGATGCATTCGCTTAGTCTCCCTCGAATATATCAGGCATCTGTAGAGAAGTAATGATGTACAAGCTTCAAATTAATCCTAACATAGAAATAATTCAACAAAGGAAAAGACATTTTTCCCCTAAACGATAGGCAACAATTGAAAACGAAGTCCAAAAGCTATTAAAGGTAGGGTTTATAAAGGAAGAGCCTTATTTGACTTGGCTAGCTAATTGTGTGCTGGTTAAGAAGTTGAATGGCATATGGCGTATGTGCATAAACTTTATGGTTTTGAATAGCGCATATCCCAAAGATTGTTTCCCCTTGTTGAGAATATACTAGATGGTTGACTCAACTGCTGGGCATATTTTATTATCTTTCATGGATACATTTTCCAGCAATAATTAAATTGGAATAAAAAGGGAGGATGAACTCTATACATCCTTTATCATAAATAATGGGATGTATTGTTATACGGTGATGCCTTTTGGGCTAAAAAATGCCAATGTAACCTATCAAAGGCTTGTAACTAAGATGTTTAAGCCTCTAACTAAGATGTTTAAGCCTCAAATCCATCAAAATGTTGAAGTTTATATCGATGACATGATTGTGAAGAGCACGATAGAAAGTTAGCATCTTATTGATCTTGAGGAGACATTTGTCATCTCAAGGAGATACAATATGAAACTAAACTCGTAGAAATGTGTTTTTGGTGCTATCTCAAGAAAATTTTTCAGATATATGGTCACATCGCATGGAATTGAAGCAAACCTATGGAAGATTGATGTTAATTAGAACATGAAGTCTCTTAGTATAGTGAAGGAAGTTCATGAGTTAATTAAGCGGATAGTCGCTATAAATAAATTTGTATCGAGAAGCATAAATAGATGCATTGAATTTTTTAAAGTATTGTGGAACCCAAAGTAATTTTGGTAGACTAACGAGTGTGAGAAAGCATTTAATGAGCTAAAGGAATTTCTTATGTCACTCGCAATACTCTCGATACCTATTTTTGAAGAAAATTTGTTTTGTATTTGTTAGTCAGCGTCTAAGCTCTTTCATCTATATTGGTTTGGTTAAAAGGTAAGGAGCATCGACTAATTTACTATGTGAGCCACATTTTACAAGGACCAGAATGCTGATATACAAAGATCGAGAAGTTAGTATTGGCAATAATGCTCTCAATAAGGAAGTTTAAACCATATTGGAGGCACATTAAATTATTGACCTTATTGACTAACCACTATGGCAAGCTTTACAGTGAACAGACTCCTTACGGAGTATAGATACCCAATTTTTGCCCCATTTATTTTATTTTATTTTCTCAAGAGGTCTTAAATTAGGAAAACACAAAAAAAATAGGAAATTAAAGAAAACCCAAAAAAGAAATAAATTTAGAAAAAAAATACAAAAATAAGAGAAAGCAAAAAAAGAAGAAGAAAAGAAATCTAGGAAAAATATCAAAAATAGTAAATTAGGAAGAAAACACAAAAATAAAAAATAAATTTAGAAAATAAAAAAGTTGAAAAAATTTAGAAAATTAAGAATTCACAAAAAATAGAAGATTTTAGGGAATAACAATTTAATAGAATAGATTTTTTTTAGGCTGTTAGGCTTAAGCTTAGATTTGAATCTAGACTTTGCTGACCTTGTCTATTTATGTAATTTAATTGTACATATGGATAAGGCATAGGCCAATGGCTTAACGAATAAAGTATTGGAGATGGCATTAGGTTTAACTTGGAGGTTAGAGGTTCAAATCTTGGTGAGGGTATACAATTTTTTATTTTTATTTTTATCACATTAGAAACTACCATGTGTTAGGATCTCATTGCATCACATGTCCTGACACATAGTAGCATCGAATTGGACGTGTGTTGACGTAGCATTATGTATCACATAATGATACATGGTAAGCTATGATTAGACGATGTGATTGACGTAGCTCTACATCGGTATCACGTCAGCATTTTCTCTCTCTTTCTCCTTGATTTACTCCTCTTTCCCAGTCAAGAATAACCTACTCCCTTCACCTTAGCTCTAATTTTTGCACAAATTCCACATACACATACATAATTTCTTACAATAATCTTGTTTACATCATGACTTACTTCGAATTGGTATCCAGGACAAATCCAGATTTAGTTAAGAGCACATTCAAATCGAGCTCTAAAAATTGAAAAAAAAACTTAATTTTCAGACATTTCCATTTACTTTGATTTTTGACATTCCTTGATTTCTAGGTTAAATTCATATATAAAAAGGGGTGTTGGAGGACATTTGAATCACACACAACCAAACATAAGCTCCAAAATCACTTAAAAACACCTTTTCTCTCTCGCGCGATCACTATCTCTCTCTAACTCAACCACCGAACCCTCTCTCTCTCTTCGAATCTCTCTCTCTAGCCACTCTCGACCAAGCTTACCACTATGGTTGACCTCCACTGGACTTGAAGATCCGACCCCAACCACCTTCGCCCTTTGCTGCGGCCTCGATTGCTTGCCAGTAGCTTGTTGCCACCAAACCTTAACCACCATACTCCCTTCTCTTGAACCGCCATCTTTACTCCTACTTGAACTAAACCAAGCCTACAACACACCTTGCTACATCCCTAAACCCCCAAACCAATACCCCTCTTGCACCTAGCGACTCTAGACATCATTACCTAAACACCACCGTTGGCCACCACTTCGCACCACTCTCTAAACTACCCTTAAACACCAAGGTGACTTCTCTACCCCTACTATCTCCAAATAAATACACATAAGACACTCCTTACTCACAAAAGAATTCCCCCTAAATCGCCTTGAACCGCACTTGGCCACAATTATTGAAGTGGAGTTGGAGACAACTTGACTTGGATCCAAGCTTCGACCCATGACCTGACTTGACAACCCGCAAATTGACCTCAGATTTGCTTTAGCTGACTCGACCTACATCAATTTCTTGGTTTGATTCTCTTCGGATTGGTTTTCATTTTCTTTATTTTATTTTATTTACTAATTTATTTTTCTTTTTTTTTGTAAATGTAATTAAAAAAAGGGGAAGAAAAAAAAGAAAAAAAAAGAAAAAAGAAAAGTTTATTTATTTATTTTAGTATAATAGAAATAGATAAAAAAAAAGTAAATAAGAAAAAATAAATAAATAAGTAGGTTGATGAAATAATTATTTTATCACTTAGAAAAACATTTTTCCAAAATAAGAAAAATAAATTAAAAATTTAAGGCATTTTAGAATTTTTTCTCCAATTTAGGACCTTTTTTAGAAATTTTCTTAAATAAACTAAATTAAACTAAAAACGTAAACTTGACATGTTTTCAAAATCAAAATCAACTTAACTCACTAAAGTTTTTACCAAAAGAACTATGTACTTCTAATCCCGAATAGTGGGCATATAGGTGCTTATGGGGCTACGGTGAAAAATAAAAAAAAAAAAGAAAAAAGAACTGATTTTCCTTTTTTTAGTTTAGATTATTCGAATTATCCCACCTTAGTCAAATAATCGAGTTCTATCTTATAATTAAAAGGTGATTTTTAAGGTTAAGGTTAATATTGGAAAGTTAATAGTACCTGTAAAGGTTTAAAGATCATAACCCCCAGATCCATATCTCTTGTTTAAAAATGGTTTTACAAAATCGGTTTTTATTGAAAGAACAATGACTAAATTATAACCAATCCATCCAATTGGTTATAACTTAAATCTCTTTCTCGACTCTAGTAAGATGACGACTCCGGTAAGATGACGACTCCAAAATGTTTTTAAATTTAAAACCATTTTTTTTTAAACTCTAGTCAAGGGTCAGTATTAAACGAGTAGGGTTTGATATTGGTTGGTTTAAAGAAGATTTAATTTTTAAAACTTGAGAGGTGAAAAACCAAGCTCGATAGCTTGGTGACTCTACTAGAGACATCAAGAGGGTTAATCATTCAACTTTCTAAGATTAAAATTAATCTTTAAAATTCACCTTATTGTAATTTATTTACTTATTCATTCTTTATTTGTATCGTAATTGTACCAACATCTTTGCAAGTTTAGTCTTATTTAATTGTTTTGCGGAGGGGGGAAGGGGTTAGAATTTACTTATTGTACCATGAATATATACTATATATGGTCAAAACCAGGCCATCGTAGGACGGGGAGCTATTGTGCAAGTTCCGAGCGTAATGAGGCAACCATTGTTCAGGGCCGATTAGGCTACCCCACTTAAACTTCGATGTGACCAAGGAATCGTTTTGTAAGAAACGCATGAGGTTACAGAGTTTAAGGATCTCTAGAACCTACTCTTCTTACATACATTCTCCATTGTTTGATGAGTAACTAATAAAGCAACATTGTCAAAAAAGAAAAGAAAAAAAAACAAACCTGAAGCTTCTATTCCTATTTTTCTCCTAGAATTCACTTTTAGTTTCTGTTATGAACTTCATGTTTGTACTATTACCTTACATATCATAGGTATTGGGATATAGGGGGTCATTTGTTATAAGGTAGATGCGATCAAACCTAAGTCATTTTAGGACCTTAAGAGAAGGGTCATTGTGTAGGCTTCGGGTACTATGGTATAACCATTGCTCAGGGTTGATTAAGCTACCTCACTAAAGCTTAATGTGACCAATGAAAATGTTCTTTAACAAGTAAGGTTACATAGCTTAAGGACCCTTTTAGAACCCACCCTAATTGCATTCATGAATGCTTTTCCCAAAATCGACAAATTGACATGATGTGGTCAAACTAAAAGAAAAATTTGTGAAGTTTCCTAATCTTTTCTCTGTAAATGTTTTCTCCTTGTAAATATCGATGTAATCACTGTGTATATAAGATAGTTCTGATGTAATTTTTCTTTTAATCCTTTTTGTAGAAAATGGTTAGGTTCTCTCTTATAAATGCCATTTTCAAAGAAGTCCATATCCACGTGCCTTTAGAGCTCGAGGAGATACTTGAAAGATGGTTTCAATTTTTTGATCCAAACCACTAGAAATCTATTAAAGATAAGATTAGCCCATCTCTCTTTACTCAAAGTTTAGACCAATGTCACTATGGTACGGGCTTTGGTATACTTTTAGGACCCTCAGAATCAATCTTTTCACTTTAGCCTATGTCGACTAAGCCCAACCATTGAAGAATACTCCTATTTGTTAGGAATCCCCTCTTTTGGAAACGGAAAATATGCCCTAGAAATCATGATTAGCCTTGCAAAAATTTTCAAAAAGCTCCTAGGCCTCCATGAATTTGAACTATGCAAAATGTGGATAGATCCCTGTAGGATAATTATTAAGTTGGATAATCTTTTTACTTAGTTCGTGACCCCATCTAGCTACAACTAGGAACTCTTCTAAGGTAGCATTGAAGATTGGTAGCAATATAGGATCAATGCCTATATCTTGGCAACATTTGGAACTATTTTGTTTCTTGATGGGATATTTCACATACATCATAGGATTGCAGAGCTTGTGACCCAATTTTTAGAAGGGAAATCCTATGTCCTAACACTACTAGCAATACAAGCCAGGTCGCTCAATCATCTACAAGAAGAAAAGAATAGGGAATTAACGACTAATATGGTCCTACTTATGGTTTGGTTTATTAGCTATACTCAGAGCCCTAAACTTGATTTCTTTCATAGACAAAGCGTCCAGAAGATGAATCCCATGGATATGTTCACTGCTATCATTGAACTCCCCAAAGGTATTGCTACTTATTACTAGGTCAAAGCTTTCCAGAAGTTCCATAATGAAGACATCTCTCAGGTTACTAGATGGATCAAGGAAAATGAGTTGAAGAAAAGAAATAAGATTGAAGAGGAGCCAAGACTTCACAAGAAAAAGAGGACTTACACTTTAGGCATTATTAGTAATAAATTTTTTTGTGAGGGAAATTTTAAAGATGCAATAAAAATCTTTTTCTTGCTACATCATAGTCAGTTTGCCAACTACCATCTCTACATTCTCATAATCCTTATATTGCATTTTGAGAGTCGTGTCCTTATGTTTTTAAGTCTTTTCCTCTATATTAGCCCTGTCCAATCTCTTCTCCTATACATCCTTAGGATCTTTTCCCTTGTATGATTGTAAATATTTAGGCACCTATTCCCTTAGGATTGTTTTCTACTTCTTTCTCACAACTTGTAAATAAGTCTTATCCTTATATTCCTTTCTTTTTTTGTTTTTCGTTTTCTCTTTCATAGAAAGGAGAGATTTTGTTAAAAAAAAAAGAGAAAGAAAAGAAAAGAAAAGAAAAGTTGCTAATGGGTAATGAATTCTTCAAATCAGGTTCAAATAGTTGATGACAAACTCGCCTCCTTAAAAAGGATGATACATCAGATGCCAACAATGGTAGGTCTTGTTCCCAATGATCTCCACTCTCCAAATATCCCAAGATTCAAACTTGGAAAGGAAACTCTCAAATTTAGAAGAAAAGGTAGCTATGCTACAAAAGAACATTATATATTTAAAAATGGTAATAGGTCCTATACTTAGAAGATTTTAGCATCCGATGTTCAGTACTGATCAAATGTTAGTAAGCCCAAGTGATGAAGGAGGCCTAATAAGAAAAAAAGCTAAGGAGGACTGAGAAGAGTGAGAAAAAACAAGCCCAAGAGACTTGGAGGAGACAATTCACTCGATTGAAGATCTAAATTACCTAAATCTATCATCATTTGATGGCAGTAAGGATTATACCGTGCAAAGCCCCTAATCCAAACTACAACCTACATAGCTTTGACCTAGAAGCGTGATGCAACTATCATATAGGTTAGAAGGGGCACTCGATTGAAAAATGATGGAGATTGAAAAACAAAATTTTAGACTAAATTGATGCAAAAGTCATTTAGCTAGAGCTACAATAAGACAGTCCTTCTTTAAGTCATGGGAGTAGTTCAACTGAGTTGCCTATAACTCCATTTCCTTGAGTATACCTATGCCTTCTGATAAGCTTACAGGTTGTTTTAAGTGGTTGGATGCTTGTTAAGATAGGGGCAAAGAAAGTTGTTTTTTCAATAAAGTCTGTAATAGCTAGAATAATATAATTCCTGTTTCAATTGAATGATTGCAATGTTATTGGAGCAAATAAATTCTCCTTAAGGAACTGGTAACTCACTTTTAAAAGGTTTAGAATGAAAAGTGGCAAAATATTTTCTATACACTAATCTAAAACACTTTGTGAATTAAGAGACATAATGGTAAGGATTCTTTGGGTTGATTCCTTAAAAAAGGTCCACTTTGAATGTAATACAAAAATTAAAATGAAGTTAGGCATTCATTTTCAAATCCTAAACACAATCATCTCTTGTGCACCCTGTTGGACCCATTTGATGAATTTTTAAACTTAAACCTTGTCGAGAACTACCTTACAATGGGGCAATTCGGAGGTTAGGATCATTGATGAGGAGAGAAGGATAAAATTGGTTTGTGCTTTCTTTAGTAACATTAAATTCAAAAGCAACTTTTATTTTTGATAATTTATTTTTCTTTTAAAATGAAGAAGAGCCATATCCATAGATCTAGGGCCTTGAATCACTTAAAAGGCAAAAACTTAGTAATGAAGACAAACAATCTTGGGGCCAAAAGAAAAGAAAAAATAGTAAGAGAACAGTGGGGCAAAATAATAATGGCAAAAAAGAAAAGAAAAAGATGAAGGAAAGTGGTTGGAAATTTGGGCTGAAGTGTAAGTCAAAAGCCAAGTGTTATATCATATCCTAGCTAGGGTAGTCAAATCAAAAGTCAAAGCCAAAAAGTCATAAAGACACAAAGTTTTGAATCATAGCCTGAGCTCAAGAAACCTAAAAGCTCTATATCTACTTTAAAGCATCTATTATGAATTACACCAAGCCTTCCCACCTACAGTACTACTCTCACACAAGTAAAAGCTCTTCTGATCTTAAAAGGTAATTTATCTTTAATAAAATTTGTTTTTGAAACTAGGGCAAGCGTATTTCTATTTTTCCTAAGGTTCTCAACTTGTATACTTGGGATTAATATTTCTTTTAAAATAGGCTTCTTCATTAGTCCCTTTTGAAACCCTTAGACCAAAAGCTTAAATTCATAATGTCAATCTAGAAAAACCCTAATGGATTGATCAAGGCTTACCACATGTAAAATGGACTATAATTTTGGGATTGTAGTCAAGAGTATAATTTGGGATGAGAGTTTGCAACGCAGTCTTCTTTGACTAAACTAGTCGTGAGTTACCTTTTCCTTAAAAAATAAGGGTGTTTGAAAGGCCCTACCAAAGTGGTTAGGCATCTAGGTTAGGGGGAACATAAGAGGCCCCATGTGATTATTAATGAAGTGTTCCTTACCTGTTAGCAAATTGAAAAAAAGAGAAGAAAAAATAAGGGTAATAAAAAAATAAGAAATTTGGAAAGAAAAAAAAAAGGAAAAAAGAAACAGAGGGAGAAAGTATCTTTATTCCAAGTCCTTGTTAGCTTAAGTGGCTAAGTTTTCAATCCCTTCCAATGTCTTTTTTTTTTTTTTTAATGTAAATGGTTTTCACCAAAGGGTTTATCTATAAATATTTTCCTCAAAATCAAGTAGTGTTTTAGACAAGTTTTAATCCTAGCTAGCTCTCAAATGGGCTATCTTGCCTTCCACCCATTCAACTCTCTTCAAGGTCTTTAGCAAACCCATAGAGTGCTTTTGTTCCTCAATTACCCTTACTATGCCCATAAGGCCCTTTAGTTTACTAAGTTCTTTTAGCCCATAAGACATTTCTGGTCACCAAATTCTCTTAAGTTAGCCCATAGGGCCCTTCTATTCATTAAGCTTCTCTTAATGAGCTCATAAGGCACATCTCATCATCAGCCCCTTTTGGCAAGCCCATACCGTACTTCATTAAGCCTAACTTAGGGTTGCTAGTTCTCGAGAGATGCTCTTGCCTAGGTTAGTGAGCCTAGTGAGGTACGGCTAGGTCCTTCAGATCGATCCTAACTTAAGGTTGCTAGTCCTCGAGAGACGCTTTCACCTAGGTTAGTGAGCCTTGTGAGGTACAACTAGGTTCTTTAGATTGATCCCATCTTAAGGTTGCTAGTCTCCGAGGGATACTCTCGCCTAGGTTAGTGAGCCTAGTGAGGTACAACTAGGTCTTTTAGATCAATCTTAGCTTAAGGTTACTCATTCGTGAGAGATGCTCCCACCTAGATTAGTAAGCCTAGTGAGGCACGAACAAGTTTTTTAGATTGATCTTAACTTAGAGTTGTTAATCCCCGAGAGACACTCCTACCTACATTAGTGAGCTCAGTGAGGTATGATCAGGTTTTTTAGATCGATCCCATCATAACATTGCTAGTCCAAGAAAGATGCTCTCGCTTAAGTTAGTGAGCCTAGTAAGGGACGACCAGGTTCTTTAGATTGATCCCGGCTTAAGGTTACTAGTCCTCGAGAGATGCTTTCGCCTAAGTTAGTAAGCCTAGTGAGGTACAACTAAGTCTGTTAGATCGTTCCCAACTTATGGTTGTTAGTCCCCAAGAGACGCTCCCGCCTAGGTTAGTGAGCCTAATGAGGCATGATCAGGTTTTTTAGATTGATCTCAACTTAGGGTCACTAGTCCCTGAGAGACATTCCTACATAGGTTAGTGAGCCTAGTGAGGTATGACCAGGTGTTTTAGATCAATCCCAACTTAGGGTTACTAGTTCCTTAGAGATACTCCCACTTAGGTTAATGAGCCTTGTGAGATACAATCGAGTTCTTTAGATTGATCCCTACATAGGGTTACTAGTCTCGAATAGATGCTCTTGCCTAGGTTAATGAGCCTAGAGAGGCATAACCAGGTCCTTTTGATTGATACTAACTTAGGGTTACAAGTTCCCGAGAGATACTCTCACCTAGGTTAGTGAGCTTAGTAAGGCATGACTAAGTTTGCCAAATCAATTCTGGAGTAGGATTGCTTGTCCCTTGGAGACACTCCTACCTAGGTTAATGAGCCTAGAGAAGCATGATTAAGTTCCATTTCTTCACAAAATCCCTAGTAGATCGAGTTTAAGATAACTAATTAGTCGTTTTAAAGTCATCCCAAGGGCAAAAATAGTGTCTTTTTGACTTTTTGGCTTTTTGGCAAAATTTTGTTTAAACTTCTCCATAAAAAAGGATAGTTGTAGATGCTCAATTTTTGCCACCTTTATTTTATTTTATTTTCTTAAGGGGTCCTAAATCAGGAAAATACAAAAAAATAGGAAATTAAAGAAAACCAAAAAAATAAAGAAATCTAGGAAAAATATCAAAAAGAGTAAATTAGGAAGAAAATAAAAAGAAATTTAGAAAATAAAAAAATTGAAAAAAATTTGAAAATTGAAAAGTCACAAAAAAGAAGAAGAAGATTTTAGCTACAAAACCCTAGCCACCATACTTCCCCCCTCTTGAATCGCCATCTCCACCGTTACCTAAACCGAACCAAACCAAGCCTATCATATACCTCGTCAAATCCCTCAACCCTTGAACTAATACCCCTCTTACACCCAACGACTCCAGACATCACCACCCAAATACCATCGCCAGCTACCACTTTGCACCACCCTCCAAACCACCCCTAAACACCAAGGTGACTTCCCTACCCTTACTATCTTTAATAAAATACACATAAAATACTCCTCACCCACAAAGAATTCCCCCCGAATCGCCTTTAACTGCACTTGGCCATTGTTGTTGGAGTGAAGTTGGAGACAACTTGACTTAAATCTAAGCTCTAACCCTCAACCCGACCTAACAACCCACAAACCGACCTAAGATCTACTCCAACTAGCCCTACTCATGTCTACTTCTTAGTCCAATTCTCTTTGAATTGGTTTTTCTTTATTTTATTTTATTTACTGATTTATTTTTTGTAAATGTAATAAAAGAAAAGAAAAAAGAAAAGGGAAGAAAAGAAATAATAAAAAAAAGATAGAAAAAAGAATAGTTTATTTATTTTTTAGTATAATAGAAATAGATAAAAAATAAGTAAATAAGAAAAAATAAATAAAATAAAAGTAAAAGTAAGTAGGTTGATGAATAAATAATTGTTTTATCACTTAGAAAAACATTTTTCTAAAATAAGAAAAATAGATTAATCCATATTTAAATTTAGGGCATTTTAGAATTTTTTCTCTAATTTAGGACTTTTTTTTAGAAATTTTCTTAAATAAACCAAATTAAACTAAAAATGTAAATCCGACATGTTTTCAAAATTAAAATCAACTTAACCTATTAAAGTTTTCACTAAAAGAACTACGTACGTCTGATCCCGAATAGCGGGTATGTAGGTACCTATAGGACAACAGTAAAAAAAAAAATTCGAAAAAAAAACTGATTTTTTTTTTTTTTTTAGTTTAGATTGTTTAAATTATCCTATTTTAATGAAATAATTGAGCTCTATCTTATAATTGAAAGGTGATTTTTAAGGTTAAGGTTAAAATTGAAAAGTTAATGGTACCCGTAAGGGTTTAAAGATCATAACCCCCGGATCTAGATCTCTTATTTTAAAATCATTTTACAAACGGTTTTTATTAAAAAACCAATGGCTAAGTTATAACCATTCAACCAATCTACCTAATTGGTTATAACTTAAATCTTTTATCTAACTCTAGTTAGCTGGTGACTTCAAAATATTTTCAAATTAAGAACCAATTTTCTTTAAACCTTAATTGAGGGTCGCTATTAAACAAGTAGGGTTTAATATTGGTTAGCTTAAAGAAGACTTAATTTTTAAAATCTAGGAGGTGAAAAACTAGGCTCAACAGGGAGGATGGTGATGTATGCCTTAAAGCTAAGTGCCTATGATATATAATATAAACCTAAAATGGCATTGAAAGCTTAAGTATTAGTAGATTTTGTTGCTAAATTTATCAAAGAAGAAGACATCATTAAGATGGTTGAGAAGCCAATATGGAACTTATATGTTGACAGCTACTCTACTGAAGAAGGATGTAGTGTGCGCCTCATTTTACAATTCCCCCGTAATGTGAAAGTTAATTATGCATTGAAATTTGGGTTTTTAACTAGCAATAATGAAGTTGAGCATGAAGCCCTAATTGTTAGACTTAAATTGGACAAGTAAGGTGGTGTTAAGAAAGTCGAAGTTTTTTCCGATTTGCAGCTAGTTGTGAATCAAGTTAAAAGAAGCTATGTAGCAAAAGAACAAGTGATGAGCAAGTACTTGCTGATAGTACAAATATTTAGAGAAGAGTTTCAATCTTTTTCAATTAAGAAAATACCAAGGACTAGAAACATTGCTACCAATAAACTATCAAAGATGGCTAGTATGGCACTTCTTGATCTAAATGACAAGCTTTTCATTGTATATCTCCTTAATAAGAGCTTAGAAACTATTGGGTAGAGCTATGAGTTAGCTCCCTACCTAAGGGAGAGGTTTTGGATGGATCTAATTATTGACTATTTGAAGGACGGTATTCTACCTGACAATAAAAAAGAAGCTCATAAGTTAATATATCAGGTTACAAACTATACATTGATTGGTGACCAATTATACATGCATGGCCCTTTCTAATCTTATCTGCAGTGCCTTCTATATGAAGACACTCAATGAATACTGTTTGAGTTGCATGGTGGTGTTTGTAGCAACCATGTAAAGGATTAGACCCAATATATCCATGTGTTGAGGCTCTACTATTATTGGCCAACTATGAAAGAAGATGCAAAATCTATTTTAGGCAATGTCTACAATGCTAAAAAATGAGGTATCGAGTCATGTACTTTCTACTAAACTGCATAGCCTCATAGACCTTAGCCTTTTGCCTAGTAAGGATTAGACATTCTCAAACCATTTTCAAAGTCTACGCTCCAATGGTAATTTGTCATAATTGCTGTGGATTATTTTACTAAATGGGTGGAGGTCGAAGCAGCAGCTAAAATTATTGAATAGAAAGTCGAGGCTTTCATTTTCAATTTCATCATGTCAACGTTTGAGGTTCCATTTATAATAGTTATTGACAATGGACCATAGTTTGATAATGATAAGTTCTGAGCATTTTGTGTGAAACACTACATTTGTCTAAATTACACCTCATTGGCTCATCCCTAAACCAATGGATAAGTAGAAGTTGTTAATAAGACTATCCTATACAGTTTAAAAAGGAGAGTTGATCAAGCTAAGGGTAAATGGGCTGATGAATTATTGAATGTTTTATTGGGGTAGAGGACCACCTATAGGACTTCAACTACTAAAACACCCTTTATGCTTACATATGGATAGAAAGCAATTCTACCAATTGAGATGGATCTACCCATTCCTTGAATACAAAATTTTGATATTAAGGCAAATCTAGTCTACCTTACTACTAATTTGGATACAATTGAGGAGATTAGGGATATTGTAAGGGTAAGAGTAGTTGCATATCAGCATAATGTCGCAATGTACTACAATCAAAAGGTGAAACATAAGGTATTTTGGATTAGAGATTTGGTTTGTAGAAAATTAGAAGCAACTGGCGCATGAGAGAATTAGGGGAAGCTAAGCGCAAATTAACAAAATCCTATTAGGATCTGGGAAGTCGTAGGCGACAAGATCAATCGGCTAGAAAGGTTGGATGGAACAATCATACCTTGGGCTTAAAATGCTGAGAACCTAAAGCTTTCCTTTAATTAATTTCATTAGTTGCCATTTGTTTTTGTTTTCCCTTTTTGAACATTGTAAGGTAATGCCTACATCTTGCTCTAAGTTGTTTATTTCAAGTTCATGAGTATATTTGCTTTCCATCACTTTTATTCCTTATCAATGCATGATTAATGGATTAATGAATTTCTAGCTATATAGTGAATGAACTAATACCTAATAAGTTTAGACCTATAACAATTAATGAGCTTAATATGTTTCGATGAATGACGTCAAATGTTCTTTAAAAAAAAGGTGTATCGAGTAATTAAAGTTAATAAACTCTAAGTTGCCTTTAGTAAGCAATCTCATGGCTAAGAAAATACACTTAAGCTTACATCTTATGTACCTAACAAACACTATGTCTATGGAAAGACGCGCATAAAATGCATATGAGATAAAACTTACTAGAAATCAAAAGCGTTAAAACGTGAAACAATAGATACAACCAAAAGGTTGGCATCCCGACCACATAATCCATAAAACAATTGTGTAAATAAAGTAAGGCTAATTAATTGACCCCTTAAGAGTCTGAAACATTTTTGCTCTTGGATTAGGTGGAAGTATCATCTTAATCGGTAGAGCCTAGGACCTTCTTGGAGCCTACTTCTCTATCGACACTAAGGGTCTTAGAGGAGTTAGAGTTCACTTTACAAACATAGGGGATCTCCTTTAATGATTGTTCCTTGTCATTGTTAGGAGCTTCAATGTTGACTTAAATATTGTTACCCTGCCCTTGAACCTCCATCTCTACTTCTTTGTTGACTTCTTCATTGCTATTGCTAGCATCACCATCATCAACATTAGCAAAGTTAAGTATGATAGTTTATAGCTAAGATGACCTTTTAAAATCTCTTTCCTAGCCAATTAGCCAGGATGATCGTTCCTCCATGGAAGGCTTCTTTTTTGCTACCTCCTCTAATTTGATAACACAAGTTTCAAGTTTAGAATTGCTTAGCTCTAAGTTCTTTATTTAGACCCTCAATTTGTCCTCCTCATCACTCAATGTGGCTAATGTCCTTCCTAAACACCAACATTCTTCTTGCTTTTTACAAAGCTTCTCTTTTAGGTCTTCGATCTCCTTGTAGATGTCTTCATTCTTTGTCTTAAGGCCTGACACTTCATTAACCACTAAGAACTATGCTAACTTCTCAGTAGAGAGCTCTTTTTGTGACTTCTTAGCCTCCATCTCAGCCTTAATCGTCGCTCTCTCAAACACTATAGTTTAAGCTTTTGAGGAGTTATAAGTGTCCTCAACTTTTTGCAATAAATTAACAAAGCCAAATAAGTTAATCATTTCTCGATAAAGTAACAAATTATGGATAATAACTTCTTCATTTCCTTCTCAACCTCATCCAAACCTGTCAAAACATGGCTACTAATCTCCATCTAGGTAAAATTAGGTCAGTAACGGGACATAAGCCATAAATGAAAATGGTCATGATTATTACTTACATCATATAACTTGGCGGCAATATGACTTTATTGCAACCGCTTACTTTATCTATATCCTTCTTTGCAATCTCCCTATCCCTAGGGGGAATGACTCCCTCCATCAGGGTTAAGGACTTTATCCTATCACCCAAAGTAGAAATCTTATGCAATCTCCCTATCCTTCTTTGTTTTCTCATCCAAACCCTTGCTCTTCTTTAATAGAGATTGGTTAGCGAGCTCTTTGCCACTTCTTTTCATAGGACTTGGCTCATCACTTATTTGGTCTGGTTAGTTATCCACTGTTTCTTAAGGAATAACCTCGACATTGTTATAGCTTCTCCCAATACTTCCTTACAAGGAGTGTTTATTATAGAAGGAATTGCCTCAAGTTATGTAGATCAAATAGCTTTCGTTTATTCAGTATCAGGCTCCTTATTAGTAAGAGGGGTCTCCTTCTTCTTCTTTGGAATGGCAACCTCCTTGACGAATTTCTCTTGGGAGGTCTTTTTTGGCGTAGGTGGCCGATTAACAGGAGCTTTAGCGGCAACGTGCTTATCAAGCTTTTGCTTCTTAGCCTTTGCTTGAGCTAATAGTTTCGCGGGATCCACATCCCTTATACTTATGTCTGCATAAAAGAAATAAGAGTATCATAAGCAAGGGGAAGGAAAAATTTAAAAACTTATAAGGCTGTGCTTAGTGAAGCTTAAAGGCAACTATTCTACCCTTGAGTTATGAGAACGGCCTTCCTTTTATAGCTTTACTTGTCATAATAGGTAGACTAACACTTACCTTTGTCATAAAAAAAGATGGGCTCCCCCTTCTCATATCATTTTATAATCCTCTTGGTATCTTAGAAAAACATCTTATTCCGTCACTGCTCTTGAATCTACTTAGTTGTAGTGTCATCATTTGGCAACAATTTAATGTCTTTGGTATAGATGGGCTTGGTCCATTGAGTAAAAAATTCCAAATCATCATCTGACCTAATTGAGATGTATTTTTCATACCACTTTTGAATTTTAGACTATAACTTGTCCATAAATTTACGCCTATGTTAAGCTGTCGCGAAGTACCAACCATCAAGCTACCTCTTTATTGAAAAGTATCTAAATAATTGAGGTGTAGCCTTAACCTCGATCTCTTCACATAAAATTTCGAATGTGACGAGAAGCCTATAACTGTTAGGAGAAAACATACTTGGTGCAACTTGGAAGTAATTAAAAAGTTGTTTAAAAAAATTGGAGAATAGGAAATGTAACCCAAAATTGAGATATTTCAAATAAATATAGAATTCATGGTTTATCAAAAAGCATGCCCTCTTATCGTCCTTTGGCTGATGCATATGCTATGCATTGGGAAGACCTTACCAGTAGTGTCCTAATAGTGCCACTCACCACTCCATCAAAAGAATTAATGTTATAAACTACATTATTGAACAAATACCTAGAAATTGACCTTCCTTCCCTATCATCTTGGTAGTTATCTACACGAAGAGCATTAATACGAGTTAGTTTTCCCATCACTCTATCGTGCTATCTATCGAATTACCAAAATAGGATGTGTATCATTCCTTTTTTGGAGGGGGAAGAAGTTGCCTTAAGCATAGTCGCCTCGGAATTTGAAGGTATAAGTTAACGAATGATGCTTCAAACAATACTTGATTGAAATTTATGTTACTCAATAGCATAAAAAATGGCAATTCAAATGAGAACTTATAGTAAAAAATTTTGAAAGAAAAGGAAAATTTTCAGAGTAGATATGATTGAGAAAGGAATAAGAAATGTTAATTAGTATAGAAAAGTCCTTTACATATGGATGGTCTCCTCTCATAATTCTAACACACTTCTAATAGGGATACGGCCTTTGATTAGAAGTTCAAGTGTGGATGGATGATGCATGTCAAAAGTTAGAAATCTAAGGGATATGGTGGCACTGATAGTTAATAGCCCTTGTGATGCAATGATGGCTAGTATGATAGTTGTCACGTATGCTACTATAGAAAAGCGAATGGGCGAGAAAGTTAAAGGTTTTGACTTTTTAGTTAGAATATGATATGACACATTTCAAAAATCAAAAATCACATTAGGAAGATAACCTAAACTATAGCATTTCACTTAGCATCTAGAGGATTGATTTTAGTCTTCACCATCTGACTACTTAGATTGAGTATTAAATTTTATTTACTCTTATATCTGAATTCTTGACCATAGGAGTTGGGGCCAAACGTTGATAGTCAGATTTTGCCCTATCACATTATTTGACTATTCAACTGTTTAGTAGATGATTGATGTTATTTCCAATTAAGGCCAACAAAGGCTTAGTCTATATGTCGGGCCTTAAAGCTTGGCTTATTCATTACACAATCGCCCATTACTCTTATATTTTAGGTATGTACTTAATTACTACTATTACAAACACTCGATATTTGCTTATAAATAAGGGAAGGAAAATACTGTAAGAACTCTTTGATGGTCGGTAATGCTTGATAACACTCGACTTACTTATTGTCTTACTCTTTCACCTAAACAACCACTTACTTAGGCATCGGAGTGGCTATGTTAGACTAACCGCGGCACCATTTAGGCTTTTATTCGTGCATTTGTAGGATCAAGGCTTTACATTAAAATCACTTGAAAACACATTCTATAGTTTTTTTCCTTTTTTATTCCCAAATTTTATTAATCATTTTAAAGGAAGAATTTACATAGACCATGACATGGGTAAAGATTTTCATTGATATTCTGTAATGGTATAAGAAAAATTATGTTTATGTCAATTGTATAGATTCAAATATTAAATGGAAAATAAAATCCATTTAAAATTAATTATAAAGCTAGCCTTTATTGCAAAAGGTATAGTAAGTATGCATAAGAGAGATCATCCTCATTGAATAACTTTCTATTAGCAACCTAGTTTGTAGAATGTGTCTAGCTACACTACTTATGAATGTTTTGAGGGTTTAGTGATATATGAGTTTCACAGATCTTTTATAGGTATTTGTGGATTGTAGATAAGCTCTTCATCTTAAACATGTCATTATATAATGATCACATGTAGTGGGTTATAACATCTTAGATTTTAGGGCATTATATAGTCACTTTTAATTACTATAACCTAGAAAAATTTATTGGTAGCCAATGTAAATTTAGCAAATTACATAAAAGGTCGGTAATTATTGTATTGTATACTTATGCCTATCAAAGAGGCATATGGATACTCAAATTAGCAAAAATTTCAATTTATAATCTAACAATGAAGTAATCTTCTCAAAATTACATAAGAAAGAAAATTTTGAAGAAAAACAAAAAGGAAAAATATGTGGGGAAAAAATTGACTCTACCTTATGGTAATTGGTGATTACTTGGGGAGAGTGCTGTCATTAGCCTTACAAAAGAAGGTTATGTCATACCCCAAATAGGTGAAGCAATAATAATCTTGGCATGTAAACCATCGAAAGATAAAAGTTGGCCTCACAACTACTATCATAGACTTAGTCCATATAAGGTATACTCAGCTCAACTACTTCGAAACATCCAATTTGTTAACTGTTAGTTGTAAATCCAGTAGTATAATCTTTCAAAATATTTTTATTACTGAAGACCTGTAAAGTAAAACTTTAAGTTTATAATTGTAATTATAAGTAGAGCATTTACATGAAAAGTTACGTTTCTAAAAAGCCTTTTAAGACTACAAATTTAAGTTAAATGCATTATAGAGCAAGGGTTGAAAACTATTGGGTTGTTAGGGGAGACCTCATTAGTTATCCTATGAAGTTATGACAATCAACAATAGAAAACAAAAATCCAACCATTCCTTCTTGATCCTCACTCCCTAACCCCATTTGTTATTGTCTTAGAATTGAATGAATTATTGTAGTTTACTCTATATCTGCAAAGAATCTATTGGGGAACGAGTCACAACTTATTCAGTAAGTATGATAGAGATAGGAGTATGCATTTAGTTGAGACAAATAAGGTTTTTAATTAAGTCAGTTACATGCAAATGCATAAATAAGCAAGTGCCATTGTACAATATTAACCACTTCATTGTAATATTAGAGAAATTATGCGTACTTTAGTCTATGTTGAGAAGTTTAATGCTACGGAATTACACATCAAAGTCTAATTAGGGCTTGTGCGATGAAGAACACCATATGCTTAACTACCATTGAACCACTATCCCTAACCTAGGTATAACCTCTTCTCTATCACTTTGTTTAAATAAGGGTAGGGAATGAACCATTTTAGCCATCTTGATTGAAGGATTCATGTTAGGCTTGATAATTTTTGTTGTTTCCCTTAGTTCGTTGCAATGCGTATCAGGTTAGAAGTTAGGTCAAGTTTACGTTAGTTCATTTCTAAAGTGATAAACCAATTCTAGACAAACTAAGCTAAAAGGAAAAAAAAAAAAGAGAAAAAAGAGAGAACAAACATAACATGGAGCTTAGCTCACATAATAGCAAATCAAATTTCAAACACATGCATCACATAAGCACAAACAGCTAATTATATTCACAAGTAGAAATATACCAAATTCTCTAAGTATTATGAAATAATACTCTAAATTGATATAAGGCATTGATTTCACTTACTTGGAATTTGGTTGTTGAACTTGTCCTCATTGATGATCCCTATATATTTATCCAATTAATCATTTTAGTTTCTATATATGTTATGAAGTACCGCTAATTTACTCATTGTCTTAGGAATTAGGTTGGTTGGAATTATTTATAGGTTATTCATACTTAGGTGATGGAAATTTATAGTTATTTTATAAGTGAATTTTACCTTTTGCATCCTCTAAGCTAAGTTCTAAGTTAAGTAATCCTTTAATTTTTTAGATAAGGAAGCTTCTACATCAACTTGAGCCATATCAAGGTTGAAGTTCATAATTAGATTAACCTTTGAATCAGCCTTTAAGTCTAATAAGTTCTCAAGATGGACTACCTTCTAAGGTAACTTATGAGTGCTCATAAGTCAGATAATTGCACTCCAAAAACCCTCTAATCTACCTTCTAGGTCAAATTCCTTACTTTATAACCCATTAACTCACTCCATGCCAACCATTATGTCATCAATTTTATGGCAACTTAGATTACATCATTTCTGCAAAGTTGATTTCCCTTATCATCAACATATGTTTAGATTAGATCATTGCTATATAGCCTACTAACTCACTCCATTGCAACAATTATATCATTAACGACACATTAGTGAAGCAATTTTTTATGGTTGTCTAGTGATCAAATCTTATCAAGATGGCTAGCCCAGTGGTGTTCCTTCAGACCTTAAATAGGCTTTGTAGCTGTGTAAGGATGGTTGTTGAACTATCCTAGGTTAGATGCACTTGGCACTTTTCTTCATTGATTTTCTTCTTCTTAATTCCTATAAAGTTTTGTTGTACTTCCTAGGGTGTTTTGGGCTTACAAATTTGTAATTGTTAAGTTCTAACTATCCCCTTAAATTGCAACTCATTTGGTTAGTCATTACATTGAGTTATGGTTCAATTTATCCTAATTTGAATCATATTTACTAATTATGTTAATGTATAGGTATGTTTCCCACTTACTTAGTATATTTAGGGAGCAAACACGTTTATCAAATATTGTTTCATTGCATTGAGTTATGTTTCAATTTATCCCAATTTAAATCATATTTACTAATAATGTTAATGTATAGGTATGTTTCCCACTTACTTAGTATATTTAAGGAGCAAACACGTTTATCAAATATTATTTCATACCATATAATTATCTTCCAATATGTATATATATGTATGTATATATATGTATGCATGTATACATATATATTCTTTTAGCATATTTTAAAGTCTAGCTTACCCATATTCATGAGTTTTATGTTACTTTATAGGTGTATTCATCATACGCTACATATATTTGGTGAACATATATTGTAGGCACCTTATTTTTGCATACCCTTCGAGTAATTTTGGAATTTTTAGTATAGGGTAAATGATCCTAATTAAGAAAAAATCACAACAAAAAAATAAAATTTAGAAAAACACTAAAAATAGAAATTTTAGGAAAAATTTTAAAAAAATTAGAAAATATATTAAGAAAAATTAGATAAATTTGAAATAGAATGGAAAATTTTGATAGCTTTAATACTTTTTTTGGGCCTTAAATAATAAAAACGACAAAGGGGATTTTAGACCTAAGCTTAGATTTGAATTTAGCCCCCATCAACTTAGTCCATTAATGTAATTTAATTGCATACATGGATAAAGAGTAGGCTAACAGCTTGACGGTACTACACTTTGACTTTACATTGCACTTAACATAGAGATATTGGGTTCAAATATCACCAAAGGCATAAAGAGCCTTTTATTTTTCCACCAAACAAACTTGCTATGTGTTAAGATAGCATTGCACTACGTAGCTATTGTAGACACATGGCACTGCTTTGTTCGGCCACATTTTAACGTTGCATCATGTGGCATCACATCAGTGCCTTCATCCACTTGTTAACCATGTGTGTTGATACATAGCACAGTGACACATCGATGTTTTTGTTACATGTTCGGCTAGTGTCTCATTAAGACACCTATCACATAGTCATCAAATAATTTGGTTGATGTGGCCATGTCATTAGCCCTCTCTTCCCTTTCTTTCACTTTCTCGCTTGTTCCCTAGTTTTCTCTGAATAGCCTCCTAGACAGCTCATTTCAAGGTGATTTTTTATCCATTTATCTTCGCAATTTCACTAAATTAATTTTGAAATTGAGAAGTACGCTTGGAATACTACGGATTAAACTCAAAAACATGTCCAAATAAATCCATTAAATCGGTTCAATCTAAGTCCAAATATTGAAAAAATCATCTCTGTGATTGGAGCTCTATGTTGACCTTCATGATAATGGTAGTTTATGGAGCCTCTAATCATCTCATTTAACAAGTTTAAGCTCTTGTAAATGTGTTTTGACTAACAATTACTCATAAATTCCATTCAAATCACACATTGAAGGCAGTTAAACCCATGTGCACTCATTTTTGGATTCATGAAATTAACTCCTTTCCATGCTTAGTTTAAGCTTCGACAATATATATAGGAGCTTGAATAAGCATTCTAGAGACAAAGTTTTGACCCTCACACCTAAAAACCAACTCTTGAACTCTTTCTTTCTAATCTTCAAGCTCTCTCTATCTTTATACCATCAATCGCATCATATATCTCTCTCTCTCTAGTCATTTTTGAGTGAGCCTACTACCACCATGGCACTTCTTACTTCAAGTCCTCTCAAACCTAACCAATCTTGCCCTTTGCTAAAGCTTTTACTGCTTGCCAACAACAAAACCTCACCACCACTCATATTACCATTAAAAAATACCACTACCACTTACTTCTACTCCAAACCAACACTACCATAGTGACCACTATGCTCCATAACCTCGAACCCAACCACACATTCACACATAGAAACCACCCATGAAGCTCCCTTATGACCATCGCTAACCACCACATTATGCCACTACCAAATCTACCTCCAAGCACTAAGGCACTTGGCTTACGTGCTCTTAAGTTTAATCCCAAACTCACAAAATCATCATCACCACTTCGAAGAGGCTATTGGATCAAGCTAGAAAAACCTTGTGGCTACTTCCTTCCTTCTTTAATGATGACCTAACCCACAATCTGTAGAGCTTTAGCTAAACCAAACCTAAGTTCGTAATTTGACTCGAAGGTCAACCTATGTTGTAACTCGTGGAACAACTTGTTTCTTTTCTATTTTTCACATTTTGTGTATTTTTATTTATCTATTTTGTTAATTTTATTAAGTGTAAATTCTAATTATATTGTAGGAAAGGAAAAAAAAAAAAGAGACAGAGAGAGAAGAAATGGGTAGGTTAGGTTTGTTTTATTTCGATAGAACACATAAAAGAAAAATATATAGATAAATAAATAAATAAAAATAAAAAATCATTTTATCACTTACAAAAACCGTTTTCCAAAGAAATGACATAAATAAACCCTATTTCAAAATTAGGATTTTAGAATTTTCAAAATATAAACAAATCAATTTAGGACCCTTTTAGAAAATTTTCCTTAATTCAAATTAGGTTAAAAACATAAACCCAATCTTTTTCAGAAATTAAAATCAACCCACTCACTTAAAATTTTACTAAACGAATTAAGAAATCTGATCCCAAATAGCGTATACGTAGGCATTCGTATGCAAATACGAGGCAACTTAATATATGAAAATATTTGCTCTTCCATTTTTTTTAAATAGTTACTCAATTTATCCTTTTTTATATATTCATCTAAATTTACTTAGTCGCTTGTGATTAGATATTACTTTTAACTGGTATTTTAAAGATAAAATTAAAATCGACAAGTTAAAAAGTAGCACTCGTTAATGATTTAATAGGATAGCCTTTGGATCCAAAATCTTTGGTTTTCAAAACTTTTTTTTTTAAATCGGTTTTTCAAGTAGATAAATGCTTAAGTTAAATTGACCTACCTAATTGATTTAGCCTAACTTGCTTTTTTTCCCAACTCCAGTTGAGTAGCAACTCCAAAAATTTTCAAAACCTATTTAAAAAAATTTGGTTTTCCTTAGCTCTTAGTTGATGGTAAGTATTAAATGGGTTAGGGTTTAGTACTAATTGGGTTAAGAAAAATAATAAAAATCAAGAAAAAATCAAACTCTACAACTTGGTGACTCCACTAAGGACGTCAAGAGGGGTTAGCCACTTAATTTTTTTTTAAATTAAATTTTTCTCTCAAAATACCCATGTTATTTATTTAGTTGTTTATTTCATATAATATACTTGTTTTAAATTGTTGTATTCACGTTATATGCAACATACTCGAGACATCAGGGGAATAATTGCATCGAGAATATAGGGTAGGTACGGTTATACCCAGGCCATCTTATGAACCTAAGAGGAGTGCCATTGTGTAGGTTTCGGGTGTTGTAGGGTAACCACCTTTCAAGACTGATTAAGCTAGTCCACTTGAACTTTAATGTGACTAAGGAACTATTTTATAAAAACCGTATGAGGTTAAAAAGTTTAAGAACCTTTAGAACCCACCCTAATTGCATATACTTCCCTTAAAAGGCTGAGTTAATACACTACTCGCAAGAATCATAACCTTACTAACACTTGAAAGTTTTAATGAGATTAATATTTGTAAAAGAAAAATCAAATAAGGTTGTAACTTAGGGAATAATGTACTAATCTAAACAGTTCTTGTTTTTACATGCTTCTATATGCATTCTTTTATTTCATTAATAACTAATTATTGTCCATAAATTGTCTTAGCCTCCAAATAATGGTAGACAACCAACAAGTGAACAATAAAAAAGTTAATAGTCTACCAAATGTCTTGAGAATCCATGAACAATTATTGCAAGCTTAATTAAATAGAATATGGACTTTAGATGTAGTTAAAAGGATTCAAATAAATTTTAAGTTTCATTGAGAATAAATGTTGGTCTCCTTTTCTTTTCTTTTTATCATGATAATAAAACCTCCCTTTAGCATATTACTCTTTATTCTTTAGTTTTTCCTTATTTGCAAATAGTCATTCATCTAACCTTTTTTCTCTCTCCTTTAGGGAAATGTAAATAAAATCCATTGACTTGTAAATAGAATCCAAAAAATCACCATCCTTATTTGTAATTAGATAAAACTTTATCATTCTCTCTCACAAAAAAAATAAAAAATAAAAAATTACAATAATAATAACAAATAAAAAATAAAAAAATGAAAAGAAAAGTTGCTAATGATTATGAATTCTTATGGACTCAACCTAAACACAACCTTTGGTTGGTTATGGTAGCTAACCTAAGCCAAAACGCTTAGCCTTCTCAGGTAACCAACCTAAATGTTAGTCCTTGGCCCATTAATGAAGCTAAACATAAGCTTCTTGGCCCGTCAAGGTAGCTGACCTAAACATAAACCATAGCCCATCAAGGCAGTTAAATCGAACATAAACCACATCTCATTAAGGTAGCTAAACCAAACACAAACCGTGGCCTATCAAGGTGGCTAAACCAAATATGAACCTCGGCCCATTAAAGTAACTAAACCAAGCCAAAAAACTTAGTCAATGGAGAAAACCAAACTAAGCCAAAACACATACATATTTGCCTCTATTACCTATTTCCCTTAAAAATTTGTCAAGTTGTGGTAATCTTTAGTAGATTTTAGTGCACCATCTATCTTATTATGGTATAATTTATCGTATCTACGACAGCCTTTAAGAGAATCTAATATAAGTATATATCTTGGTACAAATGCTAGGTTGTAATAGCACCTAAGAAGTTCTAGTAAAGATGGTAATTGGTATACTAAAATTTACTAAAGATTGCTAATATACCACAATTTGATAAATTATAAGGTAAAATTGATGAAAGGGGCAAATTGGGGTAGCCCTTTAAAGATTTTAGCACTTATACATATTTTGTCTAATTGTTATATTGTAGTAACGGTTAAAAGATTTTGGCACATGTACATATTTTGGAATGATTATGAAATTGTGGCAATGCTTAAGAGATTCTAATAAAGATGGTATAACAGAACAGAATTTATTAAGGAATACCACAATTTAACAAATTATAAGGTAAAATTAATAATAGATGTAAATTATGGTTGACCTTCAGAGATTCTGATATACGTATATAATCTAGTACATTAATGTACTATAGTAATGCTTCAGAGATTCTGGTATATGTACATATTTTGGTACATGTTTCAAATTATGGTAATGCTCAAGAGAATATAGGAAAGATTGTGTATTGGAATTTATTAAGGACTACCATAATTTGACAAATGATAAGGTAAAATTGATTATAGAGGCAAATGGTGGTAACCCTTTAGAAATTTTGGTACATGTACATATTTTGGTGCAATAATGGTATTGTAGTAGAGCTTAAGAATTTCTAGTATACATATATATATATTCTACTACAATTGTTAAATTGTGGTATTACTTAAAAGATTTTGATAAATGCAAGCAACCTACTAAACAAGTGCGACTTTATTTATAGTTACATATAGGCAACTTCATGAAACTAAATCTCTTAAGCATGAATTATCCTAAAAGTAGATGGTAGTGCCCATTTTCTTTAATCTTCATCTAACTATGTAAACTTCATCGCATATTTGTAACTCTACTTTAATCACAATGGTCAACATACCATAAGATTTAAAGAACTTCTTAGGCCTCTTAGGCTCTACTTTATCATAGAATCTCCTTATCATAAAATTTACCATTGCAAATGAGTATTTTTCCTTTATAACAACCAAAATTATTACCAACAACGTCCTCAATTCTAAAATCAATATCCATTAAGAGTTGGAAACTACATCCCTTATGGCAATAAGGTGCTAAGCATCACTTCTATCATAACTACTAAATTTCTAAGAGCATATTTGGTTGACTTTATAAAAGGAAAATATAATATCTACTTTTTCCCAATAGATGTATTCTTGCTTTTGATTGGTGAAATGGTTATTCTAAGGAATTACTGTTGTAGTGAAATGAGGAATTGTAATTCTTTTAGAAGATCAAAGGAATAGTATGTCAGGTGTAGCCGCCATACTATGGATGTTAGAATATAGTTAATGCGCTAAAGAGAGGGATGGGCACTAAGGACAATTAACCCTGGAGAGGTAGGGGAGATATCTAGTATGAGCTTAAGTTATAGGCCAAACTTTGGATCAGAGCTGGCTATGGCAAGGGAATCCTTATAAGATGTGCTTGGGTATAGGGAAGAAGAGGGCTCTTATTGTTTGGGTTCGCTAGGGAGATCAGCAATGCACTCGAAGCTGAGTGCTCAGAGGTTGAGTGCTCACACACCAGGTCTTCGGCATGCTCTCATGCATGATTAGTGCTTAAGTTAAGCTTGTTGTGGTAGTTCAACCGTTGGTGGGACTTGGGGGACTTCTATTGAAATTGGGCCTCTAATTATACCAAAATTAGGTGTCAACACTTGCTTCCCACTCTCTTCGTGATAGCCTATGCTGCGAGCATAGACTTAAGGCAATAGTGGTTTCGTTCTTAGTAGGACACCTATGTTAACCATTGGGTTAATTGACATTTGATAGGGCTGATCTCGATGTGTAGTGATTTTAGGGCATGATTGATGTGATTGTTGAGCTGCTCGAGGTACAATAATGGCTTCTTGGGAGGAGTAACGTGCATTGATGATCTCTTGGAAAAGTCTACATATGTAGGTTGTTGACATACATAGCTACGTTAATAATCTATGTGCATGAGTTAATCTAGCCATTGGTTAGTAGATTAGGATATGTAGATAGCTAGGGTATGGTGCATGCCCTTGCAATCAATATGTGCTTCAGTAGTAGGGGAAATCGCTTGTCTTCCCCTTAGGTTTATTTATATTAAGGAGGCCTAAGGCTTTCATTTTTCACTTTTTCTTTGATACTAAATGGAAACTTTGTTGAAATTCCTTCTAGTGAGCACATTTCTACTTTTTCTAGCTTACTTCCTTTATATTTCCTTCGTTTTTGCATACCAATAATGGTCAATGAGGGAGCTTTTGGTTCTTAAGGTGAGTATTCAAGTGCTTTAATTACAAGAGAGGTCGACGAGAACTATGAGGGGATAGTTTGTGAAGGGGGTGGTTCCCCCTTCCCCCCTAATGACAACAGTGGCAATGAATGACAAGTTGCTTCGATTCCTATTAAGTTGGGAGGAAAGGAGGGACTAGGTTGCTGGGAGGCCTTAGGATGTGTATGCCCTAGTTGATAAGGGGAATGATGTCAAGGAGCCATTGCGTACTACAAACTCCTACACCAAGGCATGTGTTTAGATGTTAAGGCTAATGATTTAGGTAGTAAGGGATATGCCTAAGTGGCGAGTGGAGATGAGAATGAGTAGTGAGAAGGCCTTCCAGATCGGTGATGGGCCGTGATTTTTTATGTATGCAAAGCTATTTGAGTTAGGATTGTAGGTCATTGAAGGTGTTTGATAGTCTTTCGAGTAAGGTAGATCACTGGAAGGAAGATTTCTTTCGCGTTTGAACACTTAAGAGGTTAAACTTCCCAACATCTTAAACGATGCCTATCCAAGCAACACTAGTTGATCATCTAAGGGTCGACAATGACAAGGCTAAGGAAGAGTTGTTAAATTTCACCAATTGGAAACAATTTTGCCCTTTGGTCGCTATTTGGATGTATACTAACAATCAGCCTCTGCATGGGATAGAGACAAGTATTCCCTAACTCTTTCTAAAGGGTAGTAACTAGGTGTCTATCGTGTTGCACTGTTGTCATAATGGGGAATGTTGGGTCTACTCATCTTCAGCCTAGTGAGTGGTTCTTATTCCTTTTATTTGTACTAAATTTTTGCTTGTGCTCACAACTATGTAGGTAGTGCTAAATAGTTCAAGTAGAAGTTACTCATTGTTCAAGACAAGTGTATGAAGGAGGCAGTTGAGACTGGGATGAAGAAAAAGTAAGGAACTGTTGAAGGAGAGTGGGTGAGCTTATAACCCCACTCCAAGAAGAGCAAGAAGAAGAAGTTAATTAGGTAGTAAATTGTCCTTGAGGTGGTGCAAAATGTGGTGGAGGTTATTTGTGTAGGTATTATTGTTTCTTTAAGTGCCATGGCGAGCTTGAGTCACATTATTGCTATGTCAAGTAGTGGGGATGAGTAGGTTGTTTGGGAGAAGCCTCAAGAGGTTGAGCCCTCTAGCTTGAGCATAAACCTCATAAGGTACCATAGGTTGGTGTCGTGGACTAAGGTTGGTGAGTGGGAATAATAAGTAAACTTTGAGGTGAACCTACAAGATGTTGGCATCCGAACAATTGATATCTTGAATGATGAGGAGCCTTTGTGTGTGGTTGTTCGAGATAAGTAGCTTGTAGTATAATAGGAGCTCGAGCAATTTATGGATCATGCTGGTCGTCCTAGTTTGTGGATGAACGAGCTCAAGGTTAAGTTTAGGTGGTTATTTACAGAGAAGAGTGATCTTGAGGCCTCAATAAAGATATTTTAAAGGCATGATGAGGCAAGTAATTATGGTTAGTTTTTCCTTAAGTATTTTGGGGTACTCGGTAAGCTTGGCTTTTGCCCCAATCCTTTTTATAGTTGTATGACATGATAGACTATGTGGTTGCACATAATCATGGGCACCAATTGTCCAAAATGAATTGGGTAAGGGCTAAGGTGGAGAGGCTGCATGCTATATTGGAGGAAGAAAAAAGGCAATGTGGTAATTTGTCAACCATATATAATGATCTAGAGCATTAACACTAAGAGCTTAGGCAGCTAACCAAGAAGTTAGAGGCTAAGCTAAAGGCAACTAAAGCCATTACTAAAGCCTATAAAGAAGAAGTGACCAAGTTGTAAGTAGAGTTAGAGGTTAGAGGAAGGAGGGAGAAGGACCCTGATACATACTTGTGGATGAACACATAAACCTAATATCATGCATAACCAAAGGGGGTAGGTTTGGATTGTAAGATGGTCTAAAAGATAACTGATAGTTGAAGGGTGAGCAAGGGTTCCTATACATCGATGATGGATATGTTACACCAACGCCTCACATAAGCTTGAGTCACACTTGATATGATGTATAAGTATGGTCAGAGGGCACTCACTACTAGTCCATGCTCAATGGGTTTGATAAGAGTAGCTCAAGAGCAAGTAAAAAGGATACTTAGCTCGAAAGAGTGAGAAAGTTCAGTATATTCTTTGTACATTGATGTTTGCGACTATTACAATTTGCAAGTATTTATAATATGTAATTAGGGTAGGTCCTAGGTTATAGGAAATTATAGAAAAGAATTTCTATTAGTTAAGAAAAGGAGAATAATTTATAGGGGTAGCGTTGTAATCATGCCAAAAGAATATCCTTTGTTAAAAAGGACAGTGCACACATAATTTTGCTCATTCTGTGGTCCTAATAACAATGAGAGCCGAGCAAGGGTAGGCCTTAATTAGGTCTAATCGGCATCAATAGTTTGGCAGCTCTGATTTCTGGGACTGTTTAAGGGTCGGTTTAGGGATGACTCTCATTTAGGTTGGCCTAGAATGGTTGGCTCCTAACAAATGATAGCTCAGCCTTGAAATTATGTGGTTGGTTATATCCTGATTTAGTACTTGGACTAGTATGTTACGGAGGGGCTAGCTCGATATGTTGGTTGATCACCTCTATAGTTCCTTGGATGGTGTAGAGAGTGAAGTAGTTTGGTAGGTCGAACTAAGGTAAGCACTGTTCTATAGCGCTTAACTTACCTTGGATAGCTTAGCAAACCATCTAAGCTATCCTTCTGGTTTAGGAGCATGTGATCAGTCCTTGATCCCTATGATTCCCTTTTGGGTTGTTTGAGATTTAGGATCAAATTTGGTTTAGCTCTAGATTACCCACCCTTAGGAGTGTAAGGTTAGAGATCAGCAATGTTGAAGGAGTCTGGGACTCCATATCCTTCAGGTAGTTCAATCATGTAGGGATTAGAATTGATTTTTTCAAGCACTTTAAAAGGTTTATCGGCTTTAAGAGGCAACTTGCTCTTCCTCAAGTTTAGGAATCGTTCTTTGCTAAGATGTATCTAGACTAGATCACCTGGTTGAAATTCTCTCTTCCTCCATCCTCGACCTCGCTTCTTGAGCTTAGTAGTAGCTCGGCTCTATTACTCTATAATCTTTTGGTACATGGCTTTGATGGCCTTAACTCTTTCTACGGTTAGCTGGTGATCATTAGGTCTTGATTAGGGCGCTTAGTCCATCAGGAGCTCGAGGTTATACCCATATGCAACCTCGAATGGAAACATGTTTGTTACGTTGTGGGTGGTCCTATTGTATGTGAACATAATGATTAGTAGACATAGATCCCAATCAACCATGTTTCGTTCGATAGCAACCTGCAGCAAAGTTCTCATGGTTCTATTAACAACCTTAATCTATCCATCGATTTGTAGATGGCAAGATGTACTGTATAATAGCTTAGTTCCCATTTGCCTCCATGGCGTCCTTTAAAAGTGGCTCATGAACTTTAGGTCTCGATCTGAAACAATGGTTTTGGGTGCTCCATGAAGCTCGATCATTTCCTGCAAGAAAAGAAAAGAGATAGCTGAAACGTCGTTAGTTTTGAAATAGGGCACAATATTTGCCATCTTGCTAAATTGATCTACGAACACCATGATGGAGTCCTTTCTTCAGGATGGCCTTAGCAATCTTAACATGAAATCCCTAGTTAGCACAGACCACAACTTGGTAGGATAGGCAAGGATAGATAGTATCCTTATTCGACTCGACTATTTGCTTTCAGTAGGTCATATACCTTTCTAGTATGGATTGGATATCTCTCTTCATCCTTAGCCAAAAGAATCTAGAGGATAGTATCTCATGGGTCTTGTACTGGCCAAAGTGTCTTGTTAATCCTCCTCCATGCACCTCGTATAATAGTAATTCTCTCATAGAACAGGTGGGGATACATAGCCTCTTCTTCCAGAATTTATATCTGTCTTCCTTGTGATAGTCGTACAGTATCCTTCCTTCCTTACATTAGGCTTAGATAGGACTAAAGTATAGATCCTTAGCATACAGATTCTTTATGGTTGAAAAACCAAGTAGCTTTGTTTGCAGTTCGATCATAAGGGTGCGTCATCTCGATAAGGAGTCAACCACTACATTTTTCTTTCCATTTTTGTATTTTACGACATAAAAAAGAAAAAAAAACCTTTCGTGGACTCGACCCATTTGGCTTACCTTAAGGACAACTTAGGTTAACTCTTTAAATATCTCAAGGATTTATGATCAGTATAGATCACAGACTCTTTAGGTAGCAGATAGTGTTGCCATACCATTAGGGCTCAAATTAAGGAGTAGAACTCCTTGTCATAAACTGAATAGTTGAGTGTAGCTCCTTAAAGTTTCTCACTATAGTAAGTGATAGGTCGGCCCTCTTGCATTAGCATAACACCTATAAGTAGTTCGAATACATCACACTCTACTTTAAACACTTTGTCTAAGTTCGGCAGAGCTAGGACGGGGGTTGTGAGTAGTTAACCTATCCTTTACTTCCTCAAAACTCCTCTGCTCCTTCTCTCCCCATCTAAATTCGACATTCGTCTTTGAGAGTTTGGTAAGTAGGGCTACAATCATACTAAAATTCTTTATAAATCTATGATAAAATGATGCTAGGCCATAGAAACTTCTCATGCGGTTGAAGTGGTTGGCACTAGCCATTCTATGATTGCTCTAATCTTCGCTTGGTCGACTTGCATGCCACTACTACTTACAACGAATCCTAAGAATATCACCTCAGATTGGCAAAAATCCCACTTCTTCTTATAGAAATTAGCCTCCTTAACTAATCACAAGAAGCTAAGCTAGAGGACTCCAAGGATTCGCGTAAAGAATACTAGCTCGAAGCTATATCCGAGACAGGGATTCCTATTTCGAACTGATCTTCTACCAACTTAGCTATTAAATCCTCATATGTGTCAGATCTGCTCCTACCCAATAATGATGCCTTATTCCAAAAGTCAGCTCGAGCCTATTTGAGCCAAGCTGTTGAATCGACTACAGATACTTGGTACCAATACAACTGACTTCTCTACAGGATTGATTGATCCTCAACCTAATCCAAATCTGGTTGACCCTTAATTGCAAACGTTATTCTACTTCCCCCTACTTTATAACATATTTCTCCCATCTATCCACCAAGTAACATATATCTTTTGACACAACATTCCAAAATGATTCTTTCTTTTCCATAATCAATATTCTTTGTCTCTTTTACCTCTTTTGGTATATTTTATATAACCCAACTGTAAGAATACCATTTTGTCTTTTTATACATGTAAAGTAGCCCTAATAGACGGGAATATAAACCCTCACTTGCTTGTACGTAGATAACGAACTAATCAATACAAAAATTATTCACGATTCCTTTGGGCAACCTTAGTGTTCTCATTATCTTTCAACTCTTATCCATTCCCTTTAGCAAGGAGTAGTGGCAAGTGACCCTTCAGTTCAAATTAGTGAGTCATATCCAGTGAATTGTAAGCTGAGTAGAATTGAGTGGTGCATCATATCCATTCCATAGCTGTCAGACTTTGCTAGCTTTTTCTTTTTTGCTTTCGATTCGCTTCATTGTAGTCCTTTTCTATGTATCCTACCCCGAAGATGCATTGACTTTGTTGGTATTAGAGTACGGTTCTACAAGGGGGTATGTGAAGTTTTAGCTTGCTTTGTTGTTAGTGGCTGTTGTATTCCCTCCATAGCTATTGCAGTGTGTTTATACGTAAGTGTAGTTTCATTATTATTTTGTTCTTACTCTATTTTTCATTACGAAAGTAGAGCAAGCTCATTTCTGTTCTATTTGAGTGATTACTGGGTATTAAAGTTGTTAGCAAGTTGTTAATCCATTTAAGAAGTATTGTACCACGTTAGATTTGAATGTTCAGGGTGTTATTAGTGACCAGATTAATGGTGCTTAACCTGGTCGTAGTCATAATGGTAGTAATATCGTAGGGTCAATTGATGACAAACTTGACAGACTCATAAACCTTGTTAAGTGTCTAATCATGATAATGTAAGTTAACAGACAACAACCTCAAGATTTACAACACCATAACCCATAAGGAAATGCCTCTGAGAGACATTATGGCCAAGGTAACCAAGAACCAATCACCTAGTTCGAGTACAGTGAACTGGAGGAGTAGCAAACCGAGCTACTAGACGAAGATTGGAGTTGGAGGAGATTGAGGAAGATGATGAGGAGTTGGATTTTAAAGAGTTTAGGGAGGAAGAAGAAGAAGCTGACTATTACCTAACATAGGGACGAGGATGCCAAGCTCCTCGAGGGCTAGACAATGTTAAGGTTCAAATTTTTCCCTTAAGTGGAAGTGGAGATGTAGACGAATACTTATAGTGGGAAGAGAAGATGGAAAAGCTGTTTAAATGTTATGGGTATATAGTTGCTGTCAAAGTCTGACTTATTACACTAGAGTTTACTAGGTATGCTACCATATGGTAGAAGAATCTAAATACAGCTAAAGTAAGGGATAGAAGACAAGGTGTTAGAACCTGGGGTGATTTGAAAATGGTGTTAAGAAGAAGATTTGTACTCGAGACTTACCTACAAGATACATTTGCAAAGTTACAGGAGCTTCGCCAAGGAAGCCAATCTATTGATGACTATATAAGAGAGTTTCAAATGTTTATGATTCGAGCTAACATGGAAGAGCCAGAGGCCTAAATAATATCAAGGTTGATTTCTAAGCTCAAGTACGAGATTCGCAACATCATGAAAGTACAAAGTTTTATACCTTGGAAGAGGCGATCAAGATAACGTAGAGGGTCCAAAGGCAAAGGAGAAGAGTTTCGAGCAAACCTGTGTCGACATTCTCACGAGCCTTAGTACCGCACCGACCTATTCAAGTTGAGCTAAGGAGCCATACAAGGCCGAGGATAGGAATGATCGATCTAATGATTGCCGAGCAAGCTAGTACAGCTGAGCTAGTTAGCCAGGCTGATCTAAGGTTAGACCGACCCCGAGGACATATGAGAAAGGGAAGATCTTCGAACGAAAGACTAGTGAGGTGAAATGCTTCAAATGTTTAGGCTTTAAACATATGGTTGCTAAGTGTTCGAACCGACACGTCATGGTATTCTGAGGAGATGTAATGGATAGTACCAATGAGAGTGAGCTGAGAAGGAAGAGGATGTTGAAAAACTTGAAGTTGAAGAAGAAGAGGAGACTTGTGTTTATACTGACCAAGAAGAAGTGATGACCCTAGTCCTAAGAGGAGTATTGAGTTTCTTGCCGAACTTTAAGGAGGACTAGAGGGAGAGTCTATTTCATACCAAGTGTAACGTAATCCGCTTAAACTATATATAAAAATATATCGCGAATACTCCAGCAAGTATATTGGGTTTGAATCAAGTACTAAAAAGTGAGTAAGGTTGTCGATCCCCTGAGGACTAAGAAAGTACTAATCCTATGATAGCTCTTATCAATATTTAGGAAATTAAAATTGAATTTTGAATTAATTAATCCAATAATTACCCTAAAACTGTCAAAAAGAAATTTACAATAAAATATCTAAAACTAAGCGATCAATTGAGAATGTAGGGAAAACAAAATCTACCCTAGCTGTGCAAATCAAATTATCGTCATGTTATATAGATTAATAGTTATACAGTCATTCAAGTGAAATTATCATGCCTTAAAATTTAAGGATTTAAACTTCTAATTAATTAGTCAGCTCTTGCATCTTCAATTAACAGTGGACTCTAAATTACAATCATATATCTTCTGATGCTATGATCGACTAATGCCCTAAATCAATTATCCCTAATGTCTTAGTGAATAATTAACTTGAGACATTGCATTAATCCTTAGATAATTTCTAATGAATCTAATTAATACCACTCTCGCATTAGCTAATTGGTTTAATCAGGAATTTCTAACAAACCCTATATCAACTCTTGTATCATTAGTGTTTCTAACAATTATAACCAATAGAGAATTATAATTTAAATCATAAAAATTACAATCATAAATTATCTATACATCTATTAACCCTATAATATGAATATAATTACTATCGCAGCTATTTAGGGTTTCATTAATTTCCTACAAATTAAACTTAGCTAGCCATGGAAATTAAAATAAAAGCACATATAACAATCAAATTTGCAAAGAAGTTCATAGTTAAAAATAAAAACAAATCACAGAATTACATAAATATAAATAGAATAGAGATCACTAATTCTGTAATTATGATCAATAAACTTCAATTGCAAAAAATCTAAAGATGATCTCTACAGCAAAAGTGAAGTCTTCTCAATGATCTATGAATTGCAAAAGAAAAACTCTTCAAAAATAACTCGTAATTGCTTCTAAGACTCTCTAATTCTAAAGAAGATGAAAAGTCCCTCTAAAATATCAATTATATGGCTATTTATAGAGAAAACTAGGGTTGTTTGTTGAATGGATGTCATCTTCTTAAAGGCTGGCGATGTAGAAGTTAAAGTCCACAGTATAAACTTGTAGGCTACTAGTACAGGCTACCTTCATTTCCAAAGTGCCATAGATCGATTCGGGTTTTCTTCGTTTACATAAAACTCCTCTAAATTGATTGTATTTGTACTTTGAACCCTCCAAAACCTAAAATATCCAAATGAAAATACTTAAGTACCATTTCCAAAAGATTTATATAAAATCAACAATAATTCAACCAAATTCCCACACTAAAATATAAGTAAAATATGCCTTTACCATACCGTCAAAGGCCAATTATGCACGATCATTGTAAATGAGGAAAGCTGTACTAATGTTGTTGCACTAATGTCATTGTACAGTCCTTTGTGCAAAGGCTGGGACTGCCGACCTCAAAGCATCCTTAACCTTATAAACTATACTGGCTTCATGATAAGGGTACTTTGTATGTGATTGAATAAGTGACCATGCCATTCAGTATTAGGAATATGTATAGGGACGAAGTAGTTTGCAATGTCGTCCCTATAGGAGCTTCACATCTACTACTTGGATGACCTTAGTTGTTCGATCGATGTGTTACTTATGATGGGTATAAGAATACCAATGCCTTTAATAAGGATGGAAGGAAGATTGTGTTGCAACCTATGACCCTGTCCCAAGTAAATGAAACCCATAACTGGCTCACTTAAGTTAGTAAGAAGAAAGCCTTAGTGATGAGCTGAAGAGAGCTTCGAGCTATGAAAGAGGCTGAAGAACCTATGTTCCTATTAGACAGAAGAATGTTGGAGGTAAGAGCTTTAGAGAGTGTCCTAGATGAGATCAAAAGCCTATTAATTTTTTTTTTCAATCTATTACCTAAAGAACTGCCTAAGGAACTACCCTTAGTCCGAAGCATAAGGCACTACGTTGATCTATAATCTGATGTTGCCCTATTAAATCGACCTACATGCAGAATGAACCCTAAGCAGGCTGCTGAGCAAAAGAGACAAATGGATGAACTCGTAGAGTGAGGATATGTGAAGGAGAGCATGACCCCTTGTATAGTATCGGCTTTGCTCATTCAGAAGAAAGATGGTTCATGGTGCATTTACATTGACAGTTAAGCAATCAACAGAATTACTATCAAGTACAAATGCTTGATACCAAGGCTTAATGACATGTTAGATGAATTTTATGGTGCTAAGATATTTTCAAAGATTGATTTGCAAATTGGCTACCACCAAATTCACATGAGACCAAGTGATGAATGGAAGACTATGTTTAAGATAAGGCATGATCTCTATGAATGGTTGGTTATGCCGTTTGGATCAACTAATGCACCAAGCACATTAATGAGGTTAATGAACCTTGTGATGCACCCCCATCCCCATTGATTGAAAGATGTGTGGTCATGTACTTTAATGACATACTAGTATATAGTATTGACCTAAACAACCATGTTCAACATCTTTGAGTAGTATTTGACATTCTATAATCTGAGAAGTTATATGGGAATTTGAAGTATACGTTTTGCTAGAATGAAGTGATTTTTCTAGGGTTTGTAGTGTTAAGGGAAGGAATTTGAGCAAATGAAGAAAAGATCCACACTATTTTGGAATGGCTAACATTGAAAAGTGTTACTAAGGTCTGAAGCTTTCATGGCCTAGCTTCTTTCTATAGGCAATGTATCAAAAACTTCAATACCATAGCTGCCCCCTTGACTGAGCTGATAAAGAAGAATGAAGGATTTAAGTAGAATGATTGAGCTGAGCAAAGCTTTTGGGCAATCAAGAAGAAGCTTATCTCAGCACTTGTCCTTTCACTACTAGATTTTGACAAGCCCTTTGAATTGGAATGCGATGCATTAGGATGGGAATTGGCGTTGTCCTGATGTAGGAATGACGACCAATCACCTAACATAGCAAGAAGCTTAATGATCCTACCTTGAACTATTCTATGTACAAGAAAGAGTTGTACTCTCTTTACCGATCCCTTATTATTTGGCAACATTATTTACTTTATGTGAGTTCATTATTTACATAGACCATGAGTCGTTAAAGCATTTAAGGAGTCAGAACAAGCTTTCAAAAAGGCAAGAAAAGTAGTTAGAGTTTATGGAAGGGTTCTCGTACGTCATTTGACACAAGAAAGGAAGTGCAAATGTAATTACCGATGCTTTGTCACGCCTGCAAACCTTCCTGACTACATTACAGACAAAATTAGTGGAATTCTCACTTATTACAAAGCAGTGCGCTCATGATCCTCATTTCAGCCTATCATAGAATGGTGTAGGGATGAGATTGTTGTCAAGGGATATTATCTTAGGGATGGCTATTTGTTTAATGATCAAAGGCTATGCATGCCAAATTGTTCCATGCATGAGTGATTAATTAGGGAAGCTTATAGCAGTAGATTATCAGGCCACTTTAAGGAGACCAAGATAGCAAACCTTACCTTGGGCCGACCTCAATATAGACTTTGTCTGAAGATTTCCTTAGATATCTGGAAAGAAAGATTATATCTTTGTTATAGTGGATTGCTTCAGTAAGATGGTGCACTTCATTATGTACCATCAGACTAATGATATTTTATATGTTGCTGATTTATTTTTGCAGGAGGTTGTTTGACTATATGGAGTACCAAAGACTATTGTCTCATATCGGGATACAAAATTTTTAAGTTATTTTCGAAAAACTCTTTAAAGAAGACTTAGAACTAAACTTGTATTCAGCTCGAGTAGCCACCTTCAAATTGGTGGCCAAATTGAAGTAGTAAACAAGATGCTAGATAATCTATTCAGAGCAGTTGTAGGAAAGAACTTAAGGGATCAGGATCTGTACCTACCAGTTATGGAGTTTGCATACGATCGAAGTGTCCATAACATCATTGGGAAGACCCTATTCGAGGTCATCTATAGCCTTAACCCTACAATTCCCCTAGACATGATCAGTTTCCCAATAGTTTCTTAAGAGAGTTAATGCAGAGTTAACCGAGCCCAAGAATTACATGAACTACACTAGTTTATAACTAGGAAAATCGCCAAGTTCAATAAAAAAAAACATGAGATTAGCAGCCAAAACTATCAAACTGTTACTTTCTAGCTAAGAGACTTAGTTTATATCCACCTTAGTTGAGAATGATTCTCGTACTTGAGATAGAGCAAATTATCTCTTCGAGTTGATGGTCCATTTAAGGTCTTAAAGAAAGTCAACCACAATACTTACTAGATTAAGTTACTTAACAACTATGGTGTTTTCCCCATTTTCAATGT
This sequence comes from Lumnitzera racemosa, assembly GCA_024138005.1. NCBI lineage: Eukaryota > Viridiplantae > Streptophyta > Magnoliopsida > Myrtales > Combretaceae > Lumnitzera > Lumnitzera racemosa. The sequence goes on along the minus strand of JAMXBC010000012.1, from coordinate 36,155,845 downwards.
ATTTGATCTGGTTCCTCACCAACCAGTAGAAGAAGACCCTATTAGCGCCCTCAGGAAGGAGCAAAGGTCACTCTAGATTTAAGGGAAAATCTTTTTAACCCCTCAGCAGATGATAAGAATCAGCTCTCTAAACCGATCACAAGAAGTCAAGCGAGAGGACTTTACGAACTCATGTGAAGAATAATAGCTCGAAGCTATATCCAAGCTAGAGATTCCTATTCCGAACTAATTTCCTACCAACTTAGTTATCAGATCCTTGTATGTGTCAAATCTGCTCTTGCCCAACAATGATGCCTTCTACTAGAAGTCAGCCTAAGACTATTCAAGCTGAGCTATTGATTGATTATAAACATTTTATGCCAATACAGTTGAGTTCTCTATAGGACTAATTGACCCCGAACGTGATCCAGATCAAGTTAGCTCTTAACTATAAACGTTATTTTGCTTTCGCCTACTTTGTATTATATTTCTCCTATCCAGCCACCAACCAATACGTATCTTTTGACGCATCATTTCAGAATGATTCTTTCTTTATTTACTGAATATTCTTAACCTTTTTTACCCCTTTTGGTATATTCTATGCAACCTAATTGTAAGAATGTCCTTTCATCTTTTCATGCATATAAAGTAGCTTTAGCAAACGGGTATATAAACCCCTACTAGCTTGTATGTAGACAACAAACTAATCAATACAAAAATTATTCATGAATCCTTTTAGCAACCATAGTGTTCTCATTATCTTTCAACTCTTATCTATTTCCTTTAGCAAAGAGTAGCAGCGAGTGGCCCTTCGGTTTGGACTGGTGAGTCATATCTGGTAAACTGTAGATTGAGTAGGATTAAGTGATGCATAATATCTATTCGATAGTTGCCAAACTTTGCTAGCTTTGTTTTTGTTTGCTTTCAGTTCATTTCGTTATGGTGCTTCACCGTATGCCTTACCCCGAAGATGCATCATCTTTAAATTGACGTATAGATGTTTAGCTCAAAGTTTTGCAAAGACGCTTCAAAGATGTTACTGGTGATTCTTTGGATCAAGATTATACACCAGATGTCATTAAAAAATACACTACGACCAACTTCCCTAATAAGTTTCAAAGCATATGATTCATCAAGTGCATAAATGTGCTCGGTGCGTTGGACAATCCAAATGGCATTACAAGCCATTCATATAATCCATGGCGCATTTTGAATGAGGTCTTATACTCATCAACTTCATGCATTCGGATCTAATGGTATCCAGATTTGAGGTAAATCTTAGAGAATAATCTTGCTCCACTTAATTTGTCTAGCATGTCATCAAGCCTGGGTATGGGATACATGTACTTGATGGTGATTCAATTAAATACTCGGCTATCCATACACATGCTCCATAAATCATCTTTCTTTGGCACTAATAAGGCTAAAATTGCGTAGGGACTAAGGGACTCGTGCACATAACCCTTGCTTATCAACTCATCTACTTGCTTCTACAACTTGGTGGCCTATTTGGGATTCAGCCTACAGGTAGGCTTGTTCGGCAACGCGGCTCCTAGCTATAGGTCAATTACATGCTCGATGCCTCATATTGGGGGTAAACCTTTTGGTATCTCTTTTGGAAATAAGTTTGCAAATTCCTCTAGTAAGGTTTTTACTTTGGTAGGCAGCTCCACTTCCTCGGGTCTCAACTCCAAAATTGTTTAGACTAGTTCATAGGCCAATCCTTCAAGCTCTATCTCTCTTTTCAGTTTAGCTTAGGTCAATAACAAAGTCTCTTTCTTTAAGGTTTGGCTTAGTTGGGACTGAATGACCTTTACTTGCTCGGCAGTCATAAGACTCAATTTCACCCTCTTACCTTCATACTCTAAGGAACAAGTATTCCTCTTTCCATCATCTATCACTGCTCAGTCAAGCATTTATGATCGTCTAAGTAGAATGTGGGACACACTCATAGGTAGCACATTACATAGCACTTCATCTTGATATTTGCCAATAAAGATTTGTACAAATACTTGTTTGTTCACCTTTAGGGCTCCCTTATCATTGAGCCAGAAGCTTATAAGGTTTTAGGTGGGGCTTGGTCAGCAATTTCAATTGCTGGACCACAAATGCAGATGCTACATTGTTGTAACTCCTTCTATCAACTATTAGGGAACATAGTGACTCATTCACTTACATTCGACATGGAAGAGATTTTCTCTTCATTCATCTTTGGGCATAGGACTAACACTCATTGTCCTCCTCAACACTAGAGTAGTGAGCATAAAGTTGCTTTCCTTACTATAGATAACTTCATCCTTGAATAGCTTGGTCTGTCCATCCTCCTTCAGCTCCTCTACTTCTTCGTCGATGTTGTCCACTTTGAGAGTCAGCATCTCACCTCAGATAACCATAGTCCTATTCGAACAGTAGGTAGCCATATGACCAAATCCTTAGCATTTGAAATACTTCATCTCACTCATTTTTTTGCTTGAACTCTGGCCTTTCTCAAACTTCTTCGGGACTTCCTTTTCTTCTGCTTAGGTAGTCTGAGTAAGTTGAGTCTTTGCAACCTTACATGGTTCCATTAGCATGGGTCTGCTTGGAACAGTTTGGCTATAGCCAGGTTAGCTAACTGGTGGTTAAAACCTTCATGTTCAATGCCTTTCTATCCTTTAGGTGGCTTGAATAACCTCTTTAAGTAACTTAATTTCCACAGTTTCTAGGATATCTCTAATCTCATACTTTAGCTCATTAATGAATTGAGATACCATTCAGTCTTTTGACTTGCTAACTTCACATTGATCATCAACATTTAGAATTCCTTGAAATAAGCTTCAATAGTTAATCCTCCTTACCTCAATTCACATAACCTTTTGAAGGCATCCTAAAGATAGTGGCTTGGCACAAACCTTCTCCTCATAACCCTCTTCATTTAATCCCATCTCCTGATTTCTCATTCTCCTTCTCTTCATTAGGTGGCTTGCATGTTTTTCCACCATAGGGTGGCATATCAGTAAATTTCAATACAGCAAGTCTAACCTTTGCATTATTGGACACTTTGTGGTATTTAAATTGCTTTTTAATCTTATTTACCCAATCTAGGTAGTCCTTGGCATCCTCACTTTTAGAAAAACTTAGAATACGCATCCTCAATGCTTCGACTATAGGGGCTCATACATTTCTTTCTTTAACCTTATAGTATTCCTTTGCGTTGTCATCTCCTTTCGCTTTTTTTTTTTTTTAACCTCTTCAAGTGCTAGCCTTCATCTAGCATCCTTACCAACTCCTTCAACTCGGAAGAGTCGAGTTGGTGCATTAACTCGGCCAAATTAACCATTGCTTCTCTCTTGCTGCTTACATTCTCTAGTGAAGCTATTTCTAACTTGTTGTCTATCATCTTGGATAACAGTTGCCAAACTAACCGCCAAGTTGGTAAGCCTATCCAAGTAGTCACCTACTAACTAAGGTATGAAGATCCCTTCTTGCCCTTGGTCATGTCGAGTACTACTCTCTTGGTTTCCTAAAGTTCCTTGAACACTTGAATCTAACATTGATGGTTACTCTACAAAATTAGCATCTAATAATATCACTTGAAGTTCTTTCCATAAATAACAAGAGCAGATCAATAATCAATACTTCCAACAGCATGACAACTACACAACAAACAAGTAGTCAACTATACTCCATTTTATGTATTGGAAATAAGGGAAAACAAAGTATAAAACACTCCTTAACTACTAAATACCAATGTTAACAATAGAACCTATATCATACGAGAGTACTGACAAACCACTTAAAGAACCCAGTAGCAAAATCCAGTTTCATACGTATGGTCGGAAGGCACTTGCCACTAGTCTATGCTCAATGGGCTAAATAAGAGTAGCTTATAAGTAAGCAAAAAATATTTGTAGCTATTATAATTTGCAAGTATTTATAATACCTAATTAGGGTAAGTCTTAAGTTATAGGAAATTACATAAAAGGATTTCTACTAGCTAAGAAAATGGGAATAATTTACAAGGGTAGCATTGTAATCGTGCCAAAAGAATATTCTTTGCCAGAAGGGATAACACAAGCATAATTTTGCTCATTCTGTGGTCCAATAGCACTACAAGCCAAGTAGGGGTAGGCCTTGATTAGGTCTGATCAATGTTGGTAGTTTGACAACTCTGATTGCTGGGACTAATCAAGGGTTAATTCAAGGATGACTCTCAATCGGGTTGGCCTTGGATGGTTAGTTCTTGACAAATGATAACTTGGCCTCAAAACCGTGGAGTTGGCTATATCCTAATTTGGTGCTTGGATTAGTGTATTGTAAAGGGATTGGCTTAGCATGTCAGATGATCACCTTGGTAACTCCATAGATAGTCTAAAGAGTAAAGTAGCTTGGCAAGTCTAACTGGGGTAAGCATTACTCCTTGGTGCTTAACTTACCTCAAAAAGCTTGGTGAACCATCTAAATTAGCCCTTAGGTTCAGGAGCGCGTGATCGGTTCTTGATCCCTATCACTACCGTAGTACACTATGTCATAATGGCAGGTGTTGAAATAAGGTTTTCTTGGTTAGTGTTGTATAGAGTATTATAGATGTTTAGAGAGGAAGAATAAGATCATTTACATATTAGCTTCTTACACTATTTATAATGTAAGGAGTATAACTACCTAAGATACATGGTAGCTTAAGGTTTATCCGTACATGTTATTGGAAGGGGATATGCATTAAGGAGTTGATAGGGTAACTTTAATATTTAGTTAGCCTTGACTATGCTGGCAACTACATTATAACCTAAGACTCTGACATCTTTAGAGTATATTGGGTATGCCAACTATACTATGGATATTAGAGTGTAGTTAATGCACTAAAGAGAGGGATGAGTGCTAATGGGAAATATCCTCAAAGAGATGAAGGAGATATCCTGTACGAGCTATGAGATGTGGGCTAGAATTTAGAGGAGAGCTCATAAAAGCAAGGTAATCCTTACGAGGTGTACTTAGGTTTAAGGAAGGAGAGAGCTTTTATTATTCATGTTCACTAGGGAGATCGGGCATGTGCTCGTAAGTGAAGTGCTCAAAGGTTGAGTACTCATAGGTTAGGTCCTCAAAGTGTTCTAATGTAGGATTAGTGTTCGGGCTAAGCTCGCTAGGGTAACTCAGCCATTAGTGGGCCTTTGAGGACTTTTATTAAAATTAGGCCTTGAATTGGGCCAAATTAGGTGTCAACAATTTCCATATTTATGCATGAGATATCAAATGAATCATAAGAATTAGTTATTACTTCTCTATTTCACTCCTTATTAATTACATTTCTATTCCTATTTTATTTCATTCCATAAATCAAATGGGCATAAGAGAAATCTCCATGTAGTCAAAACTTGCTACATACCTATAACCAGTGGTGTCTAGTATAAAAAGGGACAAAACATCATAGAACAATCCAAATCATACTTTATACGGTGAAGTGCATATCTATGTATGATGCAGTTACATTTGAACTCTACCTATACTAGTAATCTCTAGCAACTAGCCATTTTCTATCTATGTAAAACCATTTTCCTTAGGGTTGGGATTTGGAACAAATCTCTCTCGCAATATATGCTACTTGATATCTAATATGTGTCACTTATTAGAATTTAGTAACATACATTATCCACTTTCTCAGCTACCTTTGCATTTGCAACTATTTTTCCCTAATTATCCTCAATCAAGCTTCGATTATACCTCTTCAAGCACCTTTCCCTCACGTTGCCCTTGTGAAAGCTAAATTATACCCCAGCTCTTAGACTTACCCCTAGTTATGCCACTACCTCTATACCATGTGTCAATATCTACGAGCTAAACCATCAGCCATTGCACATCCTATGAGTCCCAAATCACGGATTAATTGATCCTTTCTCTTCTATTGACCTCCAACAACGAAATGTATTTTCCATAAATCATGCTCATTGAACCCATCGAATGAAAATAGATTATCGCTTGTCATTAGTCTTCAGCTTCACATTTCTATTCTTTAAATCATTAATCAAAGTCATAAATGTGGAGATATGTTGTCTTATAAAGTACCCTCTCTAAGTTGGCGTAAGTACAAACTCTAATTCAACAGCAGAAGATTCACCACAGATAACGCCATTCACATTGATTTCAATCTCTTAGAAGGACCTAAACCATCTTTTGTGCCATCATCTAGGAAAATACTGTTCGTCACCCTTAACTAGATCACCTTTAAAGGTCTTCTCATTAAAATATAATGGTTTGTCCCCCTTGCGGACTTTTACCAATCTTCCAATGCCGTCTTAAAGTTTGATCCGCCATGATCTCACGCCTTCTTACTTGTCACGAGTTAAAACTTGTGCACGCGAAGTTTCTCAGTATCGAACTTTATCGTCATCACTACATGTATAAAATTTTACCACAACCTAATCTACCTAATCTACGAACGTAGAATTTTGATGTGATGGTTAATCAAGTTGGATTAATAGCAAATTTGGACACAATTGAGGAAATTAGAGATATTGTAAGAGTAAAGGTTGCCGCATACCAATACAAAGTGGCTTGGTATTATAATAAAAAAGTAAAGCATAAGGTTTTTCAACCTAGAGACTTGGTTTGCCAAAATTTGGAAGCAACTGGCGTACAAGAAAGTCTAGGAAAACTCAACACAAATTAGGAGGATCCTAACAAGGTCCAAGAAGTCATTGACAAGGGGGCTTATTGATTGGTAAGGTCAAATGGATCAATCATCCCTCGAGTATGGAATGTCGAAAATTTGAAACTCTATTTCAATTACTTGCCTAAATGATGTTCATGTCTATTAATTTTGTAAGGCAATAGCTTAATAGTTTGTAAGGCAACGGCTTACTCGTTTATGAGAATTATGTTTGGAGTCTTATTTTGTTTCTTAATCTATTTATGATTGACGAGTTAATAAATTCAAACTACATGACAAGTGAACCGACATAAGTTCTAGTCTATCGCATTTAACGAACTCCAGATTTTAATCTTACAACTTGGTAATACGATTGGTCCACATCTCAAATGGCTGATGGACAATGTCTATAAAAGACACATGGAAGGCATGTAAAATAAAACATGTAAAAAGAATTGGGTATGTGAAATAAAATATGCAAAATAATTTTGCAAGTGAAGTAAAACATGCCAAAAAATACTTAGCATGTGAAATAAAACATGTTGAGGAGCAAGAACTTGTGAAGCAAAACATGTATATGAATAAAAAGATCATACGTACTGAAGGAGTTTTTCATTTATCACAATATTATTACAAATGCTCGGCTAATTGGCCTAGAGTACTATATTCAAAGAGCATAAGTACAAGATTATCCTACAGCCTATTTTCAAAATCAATAGATGTAATCTTTAGATCAAAGGCTAGGGCTCTCTTAGAGCATACTTCCTTTTTGACACTCAAGGTCTCAGAGTAGGTTGATTTCTTTGTTTGCTCATAGAAGATTTCCTTTGATAGATGCTATTCATCTTCCCTTAGATCCTCGGCACAAGTTTCGTTAGTACCCTTCTTAACAGTCTCGATACTTGATTCTTCATCGCCGTCCTTGTCACAACTGCTGACTTTATCATTGACATTGGCGAAATTAAAGCAGGAGAGATTGTAATCAGGGTGAAACTTAAGGATCTCCTCTCTTGTTGCTTGGACCCCCTCCAATAACTTTTTTTGCAATAATCTCTCATATTACCAATTGGGAGTAACAATATTTAGTGCCTCTTCAATAGAGGGTCATCTCTTTACAATCTCCTCTAACTTAGCAACATGGCTTTGCAACTTTGTGTTGTTAGTCTCTAGCTATTTGATTTGCACCTTGAGTTTATCTTCCTCTTTGCTCATGGTGTAGAGAGTTTGGCCTAAACCCTAGCACTCTTCCTTTTTCTTCTACAACTCCTCTTTTATGCCTTCGGATTCCTTATACTGCTCTTTAACCTTAGCCTTAAGGCTCAAGACTTTATTAGCAGCTAAGGAAAGTGCCAACTTCTTGGCAGCTAGTTCTTTTGAGGACTTTCTAGCCTCCATTTTAGCCTTTATTCTAGAGCTATTGGTAGTAGTAGTTTGGGCTTTCAAGGAATTGTAAGCATCCTCAACTTTTTGCAACAACTAATGTAGAACAATGAGTATTTTAGATGAACTGGCAGAATATATGAAGGCTGTTATTGTTATTATCTTCTTCATCTCTTCGTTGGTTTCATTTAAAGCTATTAGAATGTGGCTTCTCAACAAAAAGCAAATGGGAGCTCTACCAATCAAACCAATCTAATAGTTGAAATCATGCAATAGATACTTACATCATACGATTTAGCCGCAATGTGAGCTTTATTACAACCGCTAATCTTGTTGACATCTTTCTTTGCAATATCTTTGTCTTTAGGAAGAATAATGCCTTCCATCAAAGCCAAAGATTTTGTCCTATCATTTAGGACTGAGTCAATATGTAAGATGTTGTGGCTCTAATGTGGGATAAAGTATTTGCTAACATCTGTGTTGGGGACGAATTCGACACTATTGATGCCTAGAACCTTATTGCACATAGCCTCCTTTGTCCTTTCGTCTAAATATTTGGCCTTCTTGGTAGGTAGTTGGCCGATAAGTTCCTTCGTGGGTCTCATGTTAGTGCTCGACACCACCTCCACCTTCAATAAGACGAATTCGACACTATTGATGCCTAGAACCTTATTGCACATAGCCTCCTTTGTCCTTTCGTCTAAATATTTGGCCTTCTTGGTAGGTAGTTGGCCGATAAGTTCCTTCGTGGGTCTCATGTTAGTGCTCGACACCACCTCCACCTTCAATAAGACGAATTCGACACTATTGATGCCTAGAACCTTATTGCACATAGCCTCCTTTGTCCTTTCGTCTAAATATTTGGCCTTCTTGGTAGGTAGTTGGCCGATAAGTTCCTTCGTGGGTCTCATGTTAGTGCTCGACACCACCTCCACCTTCAATGACAACCCTTCAGTGATTATAGTAGCTTTGACCTCATGTTGGGGTTAGGTCTCTCGACCATCCTCTCTCGACTCTACAATAAGTCGAATATTCTGAACTAAAGGTGCCTTGATATGTGCAACTTCGACCACCCTAGACTTCTTGCTCCACTTCTGCTTTTCAACTAGTTGGGAGGTCTTCTCTTAGACTATCGGTTACTTTGCTACACCCTCCTTTGCTGCTTTCTTTACAGTAGTTGGTTGAGTGGTAGTGGAAATGGTGGCCACACACTTGTTAGCATTTGATTTCTTAGCCTTAGTTTAGGCTAATAGCTTAGTAGGATTTACCTCACTAACACCCATATTTGCAACAAGAAGTATGACACATTAATATTAGTGTGAGGAAAGAAGGATGAACTTACATTCCTCGTGTCGAGCAAGGCTCAAATGCAATAATTCTTCCACTAAATCATGAGAACAGCTTTCCTCTTATAGTTATACTCGATACGGCGGTCACTCATTAGCGTACCTTCCTTTTCGAAAAAGATCAGCTCTCTACTTTCTTAGCCCCTTATTATTCTTTCGACGTCCTAGAAGAACATTTTGTTCTTCCTCCTTTCTTGAATCTTCTTTGTCATAGCGGCACCACTCAACATTAGCTCTATGACTTTTGTGTAGATTGGCTCAATCCATTGAGTCTACAAATCCAACTCCTTATCTAAAACGATGGACACAAATTTATCATGCCATTTATGGATCGTGGACTCTAACCCATTCATGAACTTCTGCCCATGCCTCGTAGTGGTAAAATACCAACCATTAGGCTGCCTCCTAATCATGAAGAAATACTAGAACAGTTGAGGCATAGCCCTGACTTTAACCTCTTCATAGATTATTTTAAAAGCCGCTAGAAGCCGATATGCATTTGGTGAAAACATACTTGACATGACTTGAAAAAAATTGAAGAATTGCTTGATGAATGTCGAGAAAGGGAAGTATAGTATAAAATCAAGATAGTTAAGATAAATATGATACTTATGTTCCCTTGGAAAACATACTCTTTCCTCTTCTCTCGGTCTCCTAAGATTCCATGACCTTAGAAGGCCTTGCTAGTACCTGTTGTACTTCAAAACAAGAACCCTATCGGCTAAACTGGCTACTCCATTTAGTGAATCACAGAAGTAGACTATATTATTGTATAGATACCTAGCCACAAATCTTCCTTCCTTATCATCTAGGTAAGTGTCTACTATGAGGGAATTGATTTAGATGAATTTGCCCCACCACTCTACCAAGTCATTTGCCGAACTACTTGAGGAACATGTTATCTCGCTCCTTCTTTGAGGGAAAGAAGTGGCCTCAGTCTCTATTGTTTTAGAATTTGAGCAAATGAGTCAACAAATTACGTTGCGAACCTTACTTGATTGATTATGAGGAATTTCACTGAATTTAAAGAGTTTGAGAGAGAGTAAAGATAAGATGTCAAAGGAAAATGAAAGCTTATGGATGTGACTAATGAAATCTATTTTGATTTTAAACAGTCCCTTAAATACAAATTGTTTATCCTCATAATTGTAAATGTGTTTCCAATGGTAATGATACACTGGTTAGATAATGATGCGGATTGTTAACACATGTTTCGAGATAGAAATCCAACGGCTGTTAAGTCTCTAATAATTATTAAGCCTGTAGCATAATGATGACTAAGGTAACAGATGTCATACCTTCTACCTTTTGGTCTCTTGACAGATAAGAAATGAAAATTGCGACTTTTTATTTAGGTTGCGATCCATCTTCCTTCCTACCTATCTCGACATTTAAAGAACTACTTTCCACTCGATCTCTAGTATATTAAATGTTACTCCTTTTTTCAAATCATTGAACACAAGAGTTGAGGGGTAAATATTAATACTCATTTTTCGTTCACTCGACTCATCAAGTGTTGATAGTCAAATTTCTGCTCACCCATCCATTCGGCAATTGAATGACTTACATTCTCGGCATTTAGCCAAGTAACACAGATCCATTCTTAATTTGAATTCAAGAGAAGTTGTGCAAATAGTTATATCACAATATAGCTATATTACATAACTACCTACTTTTCCTACATTTCAAGGAATGGGTCTAATCAAGATTCTTCCACATGTCTCGATGGTTCTCCCAATAACTGTTACTTCAAACACGACATTTACCTATAAATATAGGAAAGAAATACTATAAGAGCATCTAACACCTCTTAACTATTCACTTAACTTTCCCTATTCACATTCACTGACTTAGGTATTGAAGTAGCTACACCAGATTGGCACCCGTATCAAGTGCTTTTTTTTTTCTCTTTGCAGGATATTTTTTACTACCAAAATCCACCAACAATAGTGTTGGACTATATTAGGAAAATTCAGCAACCACGCACTAGATCCCAAAACCCTATCAATCCTTTCCCTCACCAATTTACCATCAAAACATCTATTTAAGCCAATAAACTTTTGACCCTTATATCGAAGATCAATAAGGCTAGCTTGTGAAATCATGTCCTTGAATCCCTCCATTTGTCTTCTACTCCATACAATGCCACCACCCTACCCCCACCCAACCCCCAAAACCATTTTTCTAAGTTATCTAATATTTTGTTAAAATCCCCTGCACAGCTACATATCCTAAAAAATAACTCACAATGTCATTCCATAACTTTTGTTTTTGATTAAATTTTGAAGGAGAATAAACCTAGCAAATGAAACACTTACATCCATTTAAACCTTTCACCGTCGACAAAATTTAAGTTTTTGTTTGCTTCTAAAATCTCTACTCTAACATGTTGCACCTACCATAGAGCCGAGCCACTTGCTGTTCCCACTAGATCAACATAGATGCCAACCTAGAACTTAAGATTTTTCCTTATTTTATCAATAACACTATTTTGTTTTTTGTTTCGATGAGAAAACTAAAGATGAATTATTATTTGAAACTAGTCCACTTAGACTTCGAATTGTCAAGCAAGGACCAAACTCTTAACAATTCTAATTTAAAATACTCATGACGACGGCAGTTGATGGCTGTTATTTAAAACACTCATGGCGACCGCAGTTGATGGCCAGCCACCACTGAAGTTTGAAATGTTGCCTTCCCTAACCGTGACCTCAACAAGTTGGTCTTCATTCATGATCTACTCATTCATAAGTTTTCCCTCTCTTGGGCTTTGTGCCCTGTGCTGATGCTTCTTCAATGTAGGTTTTATGCTCTGTGTTGACGCATCTTTAATGCGCAGATAAAGTAATTTATGCTTCTTTTGGTTTTGTGGTTCATATTAAAAGTAAGAAATTTTTCAGACTTCTAATAGATAAGGTAAATCTATAGAATAGCTTAGTTATACGGTAGTTCAATTAAAGTATAAAATAATTGGTGTCTTAACTGTATCACGGTAAAAAGTAAACTGCACCTATTTGTTAGAAAACCATTGAATATGTACATTTTTGCATGAATGAAATGAACTGAATAAATTCTTTGGCAAGAATCATCGATGTCCGACGTCGGATGCTACGGGGGAAACGATCATGTTTTAAGCCCCCCGCTTCCCCATGTTACCGGAAATTGAGAAATTGGTAGGATTATGAACTCACTCGCTACTAAGAAAACATAAACTTAGTATATTAAAATTATAGGAAAAGGATGGTAAGTGGATTTCTAGATTACAGTAGTCATCTTTAGAAAAAGAAAAAAATTGCAACAATCCACTACGAATGCCTTCTATGCCTTCGGAGAGAGAAGGTTTCCATAACCTCTGTAAATCCTATCTAACACTAACATTGAACTAATCAAAACTGGAAAGGACAAACTTACACTTATAATAAAAGTATTGGAAATAAAGTATATGAAAATACAACTATAAGGTTTCCCAGAAGCATCTAAATAGAAAAACCTATGGAAACAAAAGATACAACCATAATCTTCCATCTCTTTCTTTCTTGATCACACACAATAAGAGGAAAGGCCAAGGTGCAACTAGTACAAAGCTTCTACAGCCTGGAATATTCCATAAAATCCCACTATGTCCCTAGCAATGGGAAAAAATAATTCAAACAAAAAAATGGGAAAACATTACGCAAAAAAATGCTTCGCAGCATAATGGTTCTGATATGTCAGATATTCAACTTTTTATTTCGATAATTTGAGGCTCCTGTTACCAGCCAGTACAAAATATCAGATATTGCTACGAAAAACTGAACAACCATAATCAATAAAGAATAAGCCATGTGACTAGGAATGCTCAATTGACGACCAGCGGATTTTAGCTTAGTATATGTGATATCAGGCAAGTGTACCTATCAATTTTAATATAGCGGATGTGAGTTCGAGTCGATCCCTCAGAGACTTCGAGTACTAATATTAACTTTAACTCCATTATCTAACCGGAAAATTATGAAAGTTTGAATTAATTAAAAATACTAAACTTAACAAACTAACTTAATTATAAGACTTGATTAAGCAATTGAAAAAACGATAAAATTAAGAACGACTTCAAGAAAGTAATAACGTAATTAGGAATTATTTCCCCTAGAGTTAATCATGTGATCGTTTAAAATATATTCAATCCGGTTTCTATTATTCTTGACCGGAGTGATTCACAACTAAAGTTAATATCTTTCTCAAATATATTAACTCTAATCCTAAATTATTTACCGAAATCTCTTCACTTAGTAATATAATTTAGAATTACATCAATGTATAATGAATTCTCTAACCTTAATCCTAACAATACGGAAGAAACATGTATCTTATCTCTAAGTATACATGTAATCCTCTTTAATTATGTAAAGATCTAATTACACATGCAATTTCTCAATCAACATGCATAATATCATATATTGATATTCTAGAAATATCAATCAATAATTAAATGACATAATTGAATCAAGAAAAGATATAAACTTTATTGAAATTTATAATTCAATCCAAGAATCACATGAAACCCTAGGTTTCATAATACTAAATACACGAATTCTAAGGTATCATAATGAATCTAAAAACGAGTTTCATAAAAAATGTAAAATAAAACATGGAAAACTCCTTTGATTGATGAAAAATCTCTCTAATCTTGAAGTTGATGTTGTTTTCTCCTCTTTCTTGATGTTCTCCTTAAGTCTCTTTCTTTTCTCCTATGTCTCTTCGTTTCTGTAATATCTCTCCTTCTTTTAAACCCAAAGATATCCTTTTATATGTGTATTATAAGGATTCTGTTTTCGTCACCAGACACTACCTGGGATATGGCCGTGTCCCCAGGTCGTGTAACTTTCTGTACTAAGATAAAATTTTCTGCACAATTTCAAAACTTCATAACTTCTTCATTTGAACTCCGATTTGAGTGAAACTTGATTCCTTTTCTTCGTTTTCGATCCTAGAACGCGTTCAAACTTAAAAATAAAAATTTTACTCAATTAAATATCAATTTCTTTAAAGAAAACTAAAAATGTGAGGAAAATACTATAAAATCACTATATGAAATATGTTTAAAATCCGAGTTATCAAATTTCCCTACACTTGAGCATTTGCTTGTCCTCAAGCAAATAAATCAAAACAAAACTTTCAGGATAAGAAACACTAAACAAAATTTATCACTATTTAGAAAACTGGTGAATGAATACACTTGACCCGTAGAAAAGTAAGAAAATCATTCTTAAGTAACTTGCAATAATAAAGTCAACCAATTTCATTTGACCATATTCGAATGCTCCAACAATACTTAATACTAGAGTTCACTAGTTAATTTATGAAAATCAAAGTTTACTTAAGACATTTAACTAAGGATTATTAAACTAAAAATTGGATTTAACATCTCGCTAATTGAGAAAGAGTCATAAAAATTTTGTCCATTTGACTAAGGTGTATACAATTCTCTTTTTCATCTCACCAAGCACCATAATCTAAAATAAACACATTTTACATCCACTTATCCTCTGATCATCCCCCTAGTTCGTGCTTTTGTTGAGAGGTCTTTTAAATTTACCTTATTTGAGCACAATTATATTGGTAGTGGGAAAGAATCTCGCTCTTCTAATGGACCAAGACCGATCCATACCAACTTATTCCTTATATTGATAGTGGGAAAGAACCTTGCTCTTTTGATGGACCAAGGCCGATCCATATCAATTTTTTTCTTTTTTCTTTTTCATTAAAATTGGCATTGGGAGTCAATCTCGCTCTTCTGACGGATCAAGACGAATCCTTACCAATTTTTTTTCTATTCATACACTTGTTATTACTTTTGACCTCCAATTATTGTGATTTTTCAAGGGTTTCTCAAAAGAAGAATTTCATTTGTTTGTTTGCTAAAAATTATAGGACTCTTAAAAATTTCTAAGAGAAAGGTACACATAAAAGTAAATTTTAAAAATAATCATGACTAACTCTCAACAAGTGATGTTGCTCCAATCTCAAGTCCTAAAGTCCTAAGCTAAATAACTCGTAACATTGCCTTCCACAAATTTGACTAATCAATTCTAGTAAAGTATAATAAGATCAATAATAATCAAGATGAAATAGTTAATTTGGCTTAAAACTTGTTAATCACCTATTGCAAGTTAACTTAAAAATTAATTGGGTCAAATGTGAATAATTGGTCTCTTAAACAATAACAAATTCATATATATCCCTTCCCCAGACTTAATAACATACATTGTCCCCAGTGTATGACTAAAAAAACATAGCAGCATGAAATGAAGCAAGAAAAAAATAGCCTAGAGAAAAAGAAAACATATGTACTAAAAAGGAAACTAATACTTCCCTACCAGTCGAACAGAAGTGCAAAATGAAGAAGCATCATCATTATATATAGCAGAGTTCACAAGCCTTGAACAACAAAAGTCAACACAAAAAAATTAAGAACTAAGAAGAGGGATCAGAATCCGTCTCGTCATCCTCATCATCAGATGGTGCCTCAACCATCGTAGTATCATCATCGTCATCACCATCCTCATCATCCTCATCACTTTCTCCAGCCTCATCGTCGTCACCACCCTCTTCAGCCTCATCATCCTCTTCCTCATCCTCACTCTCCTCTTCATCGGTAGCCGACTCTTTCATTTTAAGAAATTCTTTCATTTTGTCCTGGCGGATATGAAGTTTATCCACAATTTCTCGTATATAACGAACCTCAGGCAACAACAAATCAAATTTATCTTCAAAGCTGGCTAAAGACGTCTGGCCCCGAGATGTGCTGTTGCGAGAGCGCTGACCTTGACGTCTTGTTGGTAGAAGGTTCATGAGTCGGAACGAAGTGAGGTACATAAGAGTGACTTGGCTAACCAAAGTGAGTGAGGGCCAAGCAGCAACTTTAGTCCTCATAGCCTACACTAGTAAGGTAATATAAGGGCTACAACAAATATGCCCTTTCTTCCGAGTAGTGGTGGCTTAGTGGCTGAAAAGTTCGGTGATTTCGATAGCGAGATTGATGGGATGTTTATGTAGGACACTGTATAGATAGAGGCAATCCTTGTTGGACATCACTCCGGTGCTAAGGCTTTTGCCAGTTAATGTGTGTGAAAAGAGCTAGTGAAGAACTCGATATTCAGGCCTGACTAATTGAGAGGCCTTACTCCTGGCTGGATCATAGGCATCGCCAACTGTGATCTTATTCCAAAATGACCCTGCTGTGACACCACAAGGAAACTGACACAAGAGACATTAGAATTCATCCGTCCGTGTATATATTTCTTCATATAAACTAAGATATCTACCCAGTTGAGCGATAGTCATACGGAATGGATGGCTACTCAAGGTGAAGTATAATGTACGATTTAGGCCCATGCTAGTAGCACTGTCTTTATTAAGTTTAAAAGTGTACAAAAACTCCAAGGTCAGCTCTTTATAAATTGGAGCTTCAAAGGATAATAAGCGCTCCTAAATGGTGCCATTTAAGAGCTCTTTCATTTTTGTGGTGAGCTCTAATTGAGTGAGCACATCCTAATCTAGCCGAAGGGTCTCGCTAAAGGGCTTGTTCTAAAGTAATTGATATCGTTGCACTTGGTAGTCCTCCTTAAATTAGAGCATTGGGTGCTCTAGAGGGGGAAGAGTAGCCAGTAGTTCAACTATTGCCCCTGATTGTGATGAAGAGGATGCTGCAAATTTTGATTTCCGGCGAAAGGTAAGCTTAGCGCGATTCGCCATTAGAATACCTGAAAAGAGTCAATAATCCAAATCAAACACGCACATCCGTATCGCACATATAGTTGAAGAAGGAAAAAGAAAAGAAGAGCAATAGGGAAGAATGTGAACAGAATGCTCATTGGGGCATTTCAACAAACATATGGTGTGCAGCGAGAAAATGGGTTGGTGGAAAAGAAATGAGCGGCAAACACTTCCAACAAGTTCCACTACACGACAATTAACGGTGCAAAACAGGCATCTCAACATATAAAAGACGCGACATGACCCAGAATTATTATCTCCCATTGCTAACCCTAACTAGCATGAATGAATAAGGATGAGCAAATTAACCAATAACATGCGGAATTGAGAGAACACAATGAAATCTAAGTAGATAAGGCAGCATTATAGCAGATAAGATCAAGAAACTCAAAGCAATGATGCATGGCATTAAATAATCAAAAGAAATTTGCAGGCCAAATGGAAAAACCAATGCGCATAAAAGTAAAAATGCAAATAACAGCTGCCTAATCATGAGGAAGAGAGAGTAAAATCAATGGGAAAACTTACTTGGATCAAAATGTGGAATGCAGGAATTGGGGAGAGAAGAGGGAGAATAAGAGAGAATATGAGAGAGATATGTTTGATTGTAAGTGTGTGAGAGGATGTGTTTAATTTAAATAAACCGGTCGTATGCAAAATCGTGTGAGTTTGGGTCGACACTGGCTGGGACACGACCGTGTCCCTTGCCCGTGTAACATTCTGTGTGTGTCATGTGGAGTCTGGCCAGACATGGGCTGGGATACGACCGTGTCTCATGCCCGTGTAACTTTCTGTTCCCGTGTATATAGACTGGACGGACACAGGCAGGGACACGACCGTATCCCACGCCCGTGTACCTTTTTGTAGGTGGGCAATTTTGAAGGTCTGGATGGACACGAGCTGAGACACAACCGTGTCCCTTGCTCGTGTAACTTTTTTTCCTTTTTTTTTTGGTAAAGAGAAAGGAAACTTAAAGAAATAAAAATAATGAAACTAAAGAGAAAAATCAACAATTACAATAAAAGGAAAAGGTTATGACGAAAATAGAAGAAGCAAAGCAAAGTTAGATAAAAGGAAAATAAAATGAAGAAAACTTAAAGAACTAAAGTATAACGAAAGTTAGACATGGGTTGCCTCCCAAGAAGCGCTTTAGTTAACATCGATAGCTTAACGGGATATGTCTTATAATTCATGATTCTTCATCCAGGTGGAGATAGAACTCCTCCTGTATCTCGCTTTCAAACTCTCCATACTAGTGCAGATTTACCCTTCGGCCATCGACCTTGCTAATTCCATTTCATTGGTGCATAACTTCCATAGTTTCTCTTCTTATCATGCCACTTATCAAATTCATGTAGCCTAAACTTCTTCATTTTGTTCGCTTTTAGCTTAAATCCGGTTGTCATTAGAAGTTTTGAACTTTTCACCACAAAGACATGTTCCAAATGATTTCTTGACAGTTTTGGTTCCAAAATTGGTGGCTTCTCTTTGAAAGATTTTAACCTAAGATCCTTTGGCTTATGGAGTGGATCAATCCCCTTCTTGTCTACAATGGATTCATGAACTTCTATTTGAGCTGCCACTTCTGCACAATTGGGGTTAATCACCAAATTTTCATCTCCCTTTTGCAAGCAATAGCTTCAGGAATCCTTAGCAAAAGTTTCCTACACATATGTAGATATAACGACATTAGTGGCATTAACATTGTGACTTATGTCCTCTAAGTCAAGAAATTTGTTCGTTACCTCTGGAGTTTTAAAAACTATTTCATCATCCCTGACTCATAATATCAACTTATGCTCACTAACATCAAAAACAGCCTTAGCAGTGGCTAGGAAGGGTCGACATAAAATGATTGGCACCTCAATATCTTCATCTATATCAAGTATAACAAAATCTACGGGAAAGATGAATTTGTCTACTTACACTAAAACATCCTCTATGATGCCTCTAGGGTATGTGATAGACCTATCGACTAATTGAAGACTCATACGCGTTAATTTAGGTTCCCCTAACCCTAGCTTTTTGAACAATTTATACGGCATCAAATTTATACTAGCTCCTAAGTCTGCCAAAGCATTATCTACTAACAAATTGCCAAGCATACAAGGAATAATGAAACTCCCTGGATCATTTAATTTTTGTGGCAGCTTTTTCTGGAGAAGTGCTGAGCATTCCTCATTCAATGTGACTGTTGTAAGCTCCTCCAACTTCCTCTTGTTCATTAGAAGATCTTTTAGAAATTTCGTATACTTTGGCATTTGCAAAATGACATCAACAAGAGGTAAGTTAATGTGTAATTGTTTGAAAACATCAAGCAATTTACCAAATTCCTTATTTTGATCAGTGTAACTTTGCTTAAGGCACTGCGAGTAAGGGATGGGAGGCTTGTACTCCTTCACTTTCGGTGATTCCATGCTTTCTTTTGATTTTAGTGACTTTACATCTTCCTTACGATTGACTTCCACTTCTTTCTCAACTACTTCCCCACCATCCTTCTTCTCTACTTGCAGTTTTCTTTCACTTCTCAAGGTCACTGCATTAACATGTTCTCTAGGATTGACCTCGATATTCCCTGAGAGTGTTCCCTATGGTCTTTCAGAGATCATTTTTGCAAGTTGACCAATTTGATTCTCAAGATTGCGATTGAAAGCCTCTTGATTTCTCAACGATGATTCAATGTTGGATAGCCAAGCCTCATTGCCTTGAATATATTTTGTGAGAAGTTCTTCTACACTGGGCTTCTTTTCTTGAGGAAGAGGAGGTGGGAATGGTCTTTGAAATCTAGGTAGGCTAAAGTTAGTCTTCTATTGGCCTTAGTTTTGGTTTCCCCATGAGAAATTGGGGTGATTCCTCCATCCTGGATTGTAAGTGTTGCTGTAAGGTTGATTTTGTTGCTTAGGTAGATTTCCTAGATAATCTACCTGTTCTAGTTGTTCTTGTACTCTATACCCCTGCATACCAAAATCACTTACATCCGATTGCACTTGTTGAGGGCCAACAGAGAGTGCATCAATCTTCTTACTCAATAGGTCCACCTTGGCTGCCAAAGCAGTGGTTAAGTCTACATCATAAATTCCCATAGCCTTTTGTTTGGCTCTAATGCTTTCCCACTGATAATTGTTCATCAATATTCCTTCAATCACGTTTTGTGCTTGCTTAGGTGTCTTTATGTTCAAAGTACCTCCTGTGGATGCATCAATCATCTGTCTAGTAGATAAATTGAGACCATTATAAAAGGTCTGAATCTGCATCCATAGTGGGAGGCCATGATGTGGGCACCTCCTGAACAAGTCCTTAAACCACTCCCAAGTATCATATAACGTCTCTGCTTCCAATTAAGCAAAACATGAAATATCATTTCGAAGTTTAGCGGTCATTGCAGGTGGGAAATACTTCTCCAAAAATTTCTCTACCAATTCATTCCAAGTTGTGATTATATAATTTAGAATTGCATCAATGTAAAATGAATTCCCTAACCCTAATCCTAACAATCCGGAAGAAACATGTATCTTATCTCTATGTATACATGTAATCCTCTTCAATTATGTAAAGATTTAATTACACATGCAATTTCTCAATCAACATGCATAATATCATATATTGATATTTTAGAAATATCAATCAATAATTAAACGACATAATTAAATCAAGAAAAGATATAAACTTTATTGAAATTTATAATTCAATCCAAGAATCACATGAAACCCTAGGTTTCATAATCCTAAATACACGAATTCTAAGGTATCATAATGAATCTAAAAACGAGTTCCATAAAAAACGTAAAATAAAATATGGAAAACTCCTTTGATTGATGAAAAATCTCTCTAATTTTGAAGTTGATGTTGTTTTCTCCTCTTTCTTGATGTTCTCCTTAAGTCTCTTTCTCTTCTCCTGTGTCTCTTCGTTTCTGTAATGTCTCTCCTCCTTTTAAACCCTAAGATATCCTTTTATATGTGTATTACAAGGATTCTGTTTTCATCACCAGACACTGCCTGGGACATGGCCGTGTCCCTAGGTCATGTAATTTTCTGCATTAAGGCAAAATTTTCTACACAACTTCAAAACTTCATAACTTCTTCATTTGAACTCCGATTTAAGTGAAACTTGATTCCTTTTCTTCGTTTTCGATCCTATAACACGTTCAAACCTAGAAATCAAAATTTTACTCAATTAAGTATTAATTTCTTTAAAGAAAACAAAAAATATGAGGAAAATACTATAAAATCACCATATGACATAGTTTAAAATCCGAGTTATCAATATGCTCATTAATGAATGGATATGAAATCACCACATACAGAAAATTTTTGTGCATAAAATCATCTTTATTCTAATTGTTAGCCATTCTTGATTCGGTAGAAAAGCAAATGGCAGTTCAGCTGCAGCTAGATATCCACTTTCTAAGCTGACTTATTTAAAATATGATTTAAATACAAACATGAAAACTTGGTTTCAATTTTAACAAAAGTAAAGAAGCTTTGAATTCCATTTTATGGTTTATTTTTTCTTTTTTAGCTTTTTTTTAATTAACGGCCCAAGATAGGAAGATTAATATGCTAATACTTTACAACATACTGTGTAGGTAAGGGAATTTATTGTTGTCCATATGCTGTCCAGGTTTATTGTTGTCCATATATATTGTCCAGGTAAGGTAATTTATTTGTCTCCGTATAACACTTTATTATATTGCCTTTTGACTTTAGTCCTTGGTGCTCATTTGTTAAGTTATATTTTTTCCTTTAAATGTTTTGTTTTATTACATAATGGTATCAAAATATGGCATATCCAAAAATTATTTCCCAATTTCATAACCATGTTTACACTTTTGATGAAAAACCATTGTATTTTTGTTTGGTTGATATACTCACTATAATGTGTCAGTAGAGTTTAAAACTATTTCGACACTCAATAACTCTTTTATATTTTTCTATTAGAATACCTTATTATAATCACTCTTTATGTTTAGCCACGCTCATACAATTTGTAGTTCATGTTCATTTTGTTTTGCTTTAATTTTTTTCCAGTTTCTTAGGTTTTTGAGTTTGAGCTCTTGTATGAAAGATCATTGACACGGTGATGTCAATATCCATAGTTGCACGTTTGTACATATTGCATTTTTTTTTCTTTCTACATTAAATTCATAATAATTTTATTTTCAGTTTTCCATAATTTGGATGCATAATAGAATAAGATGAAACTATTGAAAATAAAATTATTATAAATTTAATGTAGAAAGAAAAAACAATGCAATATATACTAGAATAAGATCAAACTATTGAAAGCAGTTAAAGAAGATCCTATTAAAGAAATTGTAATAGTTGGTTAAGAAGACAAGCTATGTCTACCCAATAAAGAGAAGGTCATCTTGTAAGATGTTAATCTAATTGCAAGGCAAGCATGGCCACTACCTTTAATATCTTATATTCGTGACAAAGAAGCAACATTTGTAAATGTGCATGCTTAATAGATATTCGGCGATTAATATACCTATTAATTACATCTAGCACAATTTCATGTACTTTAGTAAAAACATTATTAATATACATGTTATCTTTCTTCCTCTATTATTAACGGATTTTCCATGTATTATTATTGTCCTCTTTTCCTACTTTATTTTGAAAGATTTATAGATTGTGTATTCATTTTTTTTCAATGTCACTCTATTTAATTTTTGCACACATAATGCAGGTGTATCGGTTGCTAGTATATATACATATACATATACATATACATATATATATATATGTATATGTATATATATATATGTATATGTGTATGAAATAAAAGAAAAAAAAAAACTACATGATTTAAGTTTCAAACTTTGGTTGCTTCAAATATTGTTCTAATAACAAGTATTGTGTCTTTATTCTTTTTACCAAATTGTATATCCTTTTGTTAAGAAAATTTAGCAAGATGTTTAAATTCCTCGAAATACCCCCTACTCTAAGCTGAGAGCAATAGCGAATCCCGAACTTCCTGACCAGAAGTCATGATAAAAGGTTCTAGTTTCAAAAGATATGCAACTTTTTCCAACCTTTTCCTAAAAAGGCAAGCACTTTTCAAAATAAAAATTAGGAAAGTGTAAATTGCACAATTGTAGCTTCTTTAGGATTGTTCCACTTTTGTATCTTCCAAAAGTAAAAAAGATCTCTAAGAGTGAATAAGAAATTTAACAGAAAGTATGCATTTAGTGTAATAAATAATGAACAACTACAAAGGAAACTAATAATATCTATGTATGCTAAACATACCTTAAATATGTATATAATAAATCTCTCATAATATAACAACCAAGAAAATTAAGCTAAAGATATAATTTTTACGATACCTAAAAAATGGAAACTTGAATAATTCAACAAAAACTAATTCAAAATATGGCTTTTACTCTTTAAATATGACCAATGATCTCTTTCATAACTCACTTCAACAACAAAAAAGAACAACAGCAACACATACACATACACACATATTCTTATAGGAGAGAAGGAAAGTTAGGAAAAGCACGATAACAAGTCTCTTTATGTTAAGTTTGGGAATCAAAGTACATGAACAACTTGCCACATAGTCAAATGGAAGTACGAGTAAAACTTGCAACTATGGATCAGCATGGATCAATTGATTTAGCTTTTCCTCCAAATCAAATCAAATCATAAAGATGTAATTTGATTTTCTATAACACTTAACCGAACATATGATTTGGATTGGAAAATTTTCTAAACCATAAAGTTTCGATTTTAGTTTACAAATAGAACCATATCCTCTAATTTACAAAAGTATATTTGTAAAACATGTAATTTCATGTAAAAACTGTTGAATTGATTGAAAAATAGTAAGTATTATCATAATAGGACTTGATAAAATTAATATTCATATGACTAGAAATTTTAAATGTATATTAATAGCTAATTTTATTTTCAATGACCAAGATCATTAACCATATAATTGAACACATAAAGAGCTATTAAACCATCTCCATTTTAAGAAATCTATATTCTAGGATTTCTATCAAGTTTATTACTCTAAGGCAAAATTGGTTTAAATTATACCCCTAAAGCAATAAAGGAAATCATTGAAACCAACTTTGCTTGAAAAGAGCCAAAAGGAAACTATGGGAGCAAATTTGATCAACTAAAACCAAATTTGGTTGACTTAAAAGCATTTCGTTTGACCAAGTGCGTTTTCGCCAATCGAAATTCCCATACATATTAAGATGAGTAGAAAATACTTCATCCCATTAGCCTAAACACAATCCAGTTTGCCTAAATAAGTTTTGATTAACCTAATTGTCTTGAACCTTGTAGACTCTTCAAAATCTCAACCTTTATTTCATCCTGATTCGAATGAACCCTAACTTCTACACTCTAACACTTATCGAGACTTACATTATTTCTCATCCTTTCTAAATGTACCTTATTTCTTTACCTTCATTTATGAAAAGAACTAATTAAGGGTTTTTTTCATAGTAAAATGGAGAAAAGGGAAAATTGTGTAAAGACATTACCTTGTAATGGTGAGTAAACATGCACAAATCCTATGAATAGAGGGGAGGGACCACTTAGAGAGGGAGAAAATGATAAAGAACAATTTAGATTGGTTAAATTATACTAGTATGAGAAGATAAGTTTATGGTTAAAAAATTAACAAATTACTAGAAGATGGTATTTTACAATACTTTTGCATTTGAATGAATGGAAATAATAAAAAGGATATGGATGAATCGTTGTTTGGATATGATACACCATATATGTCATGCTCTAAACTTGATGAGTTATAATAGTCCTGCCATTTAAATCAACCTAGACTAGAAGCTATCCCCATAGCTACTAACATAGGTATAATTTACACAAGACAAATGACGACTCATTTAGCTTTGAAGTAGTTAGATAGGCACCTGTAGAATGTGACTTGTAGAGTAATGCTTTACAAAATATATATTGTCATACTTATAGATAAGTAAATTCTTATACAGAACCTTATGTACATTGAAAGTTTCACAGTTTTCAAAAGAAATTGCATATCTTCATAGGAGAACTATATTACATATATAAACATAAAAGTGAGCTAGTGAAAACTATAAGGTCTCCTAAGAAGACCTTATAATCCTCTTACAAAAGAAAAACTAAAGTGTTACAAGCAATGATCCATTCATTAGACTTCATCATTTCCCTTCCCATCCCATCAAAACTAACATGCAAATAACTATATTGAGGCATTTTCTAGCATTACTTTGTACCTACAAAATAGTTTATTGGGATACGAACTCAACTAACTCAATAAGAAGGGATGAAGTCATAAGAGTATATTAACAAACATGGTTGTTCAATCATTAATCAAATACAAATGCAACAGACAAATGATACAATGTCTCACAATGTTTAATCGATCCATTGTGAAGTCAAAGTAATTCCATCCACTCTAACTTAGATTTTGAGGATTTTCAATGTGATACAATTAAACTAAGTCTACGCTTGTGTAATTGAGACACTTCTCCTCCTTATATAATATTCAAATCATAGTTCTCAGCCTTGTCGCAACTTCTTCTCTTATCACTTAGTTCGACTAAGGGTAGGAAAATGACTATTTTTTATATCCTCATTGAAGTATCGGTATTTAGTTTGATAGCCTAATTGTTATGCCTACTATGTTATCATGAATGTCAGGTTAAGTCCTTAATCAATTCAAGATTAGTTTAGTTTATCAGGTGAGTAACCAAGTTCATATAAACAAGACATGATATATCAAATAGGAAGCAATATCTAGAGTGCAACTCCCAATCACCACTAAGTATCATAAGCACACACATGATGCATGCACATACATTCTAATTACAATCACAAACAAGCATTCTTACTCCTCCAAGTACCCTAACATAATATTTCAATATGCCACTAAGCATAGATCCAACTTACTTACACATTCTAGCAATTACTCTTAACCATAGCCTCATTGATCTTCAATTACCCCTAAAAATACACAATGGATTAGTTTTCAAGCTTTAATTCATAAATTATTAATTTTTTTATATGTTTTTTTTTATTTAGTCATAAATTTTGTTAGTGATTTTTCCCTTAAAAATTGTGATTTCTTGACTAATGAATAATTTTCACAAGTTTCTCTAATCAACCAAATCCTCTAAGCTATCATTTGAGTGCATTTATAGTGGTTTTCTTTAGTCTAAATCTTGTATTTGCCTCTTAGCTATATAAGGATCATTTATTATACCAATTTATCCTCTGAGATAACCTTTGAACTTTATTAGGTTAAACTTCCTATTCGAGAATCCTCTAAGCTATCTTTTGACTTTGTTAACTATAGAAGTTTTAATACAATCATCCTCAAACTAATCCTCTACTTCCCATGTTTTCATATTTACTTCATAATTTTTGCTTCTAACCTACTCTCTTAGAAACAATTTAGTGCATTATTTAGTACCAAAATCCTCTTAATCATCCCCTACCTTTCGTCAATATCCCATGACTAGTTTATTTACTAACTTTCTTTCAATTTACAGTTATGAAATCAGTTTTTAAACAAAAGTAAAACCTTAACAAACCTTCCTTAGCTTTATTTCTTCCCAATTCCTATCACCATTCATCAATTGTTTCAAATACAATAAATTAGTTAAATACCTACTTCCATATTTAAGGCAAACTACCAACTTCCCTTAACTCCTCAACGTATCAATCAATCCAAATCACTCCAAAACAAAATCCATACTCCTAATATGATTCAAATTAGTATCTAAGTAAGATTATGCAAAAAATTATATCAATCGTTACTAAATACATCATTTTAAGGTTGAGAATAAAAAAAAAATATGAAAACTAGTATCACGGAAAAAAATTAAAATCGAAAATTAATATTAACTTAGGATAATTCCTAGAAAAAATTTGAGATGGAAACTACATCATTTACTCAATTTATTTCAACTTCAAAAATTGTCTGATTTCTTCGATTTCTTAAAGACATATATTTGCTACTATTTAAACAAATTAATATTTTTCCTGGGTTATGTATGCAAAAATATGTAAGAATAATCTTTTTCAAAATTTTCTACGTGTTTTTATTATTTTTACAAAATTTCCTAAAATCAGGTTGACATTGTCCTTCACTAGTGTTTGAACCTCTGGCCACCAAAAACCATTCCCACCTTATCGGCCCCTCTAGATGCTAGCTACTCCTTATGGTAGAGTGGTTAGTTAATTTCAAGTTTTGCTTTACACTAATGAATAGTTAAACTCCCAATCCACGCGTTAATTTTTTATATTTTCCCTGATTTGTTTCTTTGATCAACTTAACTTACTCTGATTTTTCTTAACTCCTCACTCGACTATAGTATTTTGTAGAGGGGATTTTCTGAATTTTTGGAGTTTCTTTGACATGGAAATGATTTTCTTCTCTCTCTTACTTAAGATTTCTTTTAAGTATCCTTGCTCAATTTTGCATGTTCCTTACCACACTAACTTAACATCAGTCATGGAGGATTACACACACCTAAACTATAGATTCCTAGCTACCCATGAATTTTTTATAATTTTTTAATGATTTCTTTATTAATTTCTTAAGTATTTTAGCATAAAATGCATATATTAGGGTATTTAGACTAAATACGGGTATACATACATATTTAAAAATTATATACAATGTGTACACATATATTATATATGTTATTTTATTTCCAATATAAATTTTATTATATATATAATTTATCTTTAAAAATTTATGAATTAATGAGACCTATTTTATACAATTACTATGAATAATACTTAATATAGTTAAATTGTATTATTTTAGCTATATTATTATTATTATTGTTTTATTATATTATTAATATCTGAGTACATAAGGTCTCTTTAACTAATGTCTTGAGCCTATACGTAAAACTTTAGATTAATTAGGTTAATTCTACCAATATCCTAAATTTATCCATTCGATTCATATTTGCCAAATATGGGGTTCACAATATTTAACAAACAAAGATTGATCAAGTCTTATGATTAATATGACTGATGATCATAGGAAGTAATTACTTGTTAAAGAAACTTTGGTACAACTCCTGGAGCTTCAATAATGAGTGTTGATAGGGTCTAGTATGATGCTTAGATTGCAAAAAACATATGTTGATAAGGCAATCGATCAAAATAAATGATTAGGGGATAAAGTCACTAACTTATATTGGAAGAAATGTCAATGTCCCATTTTTGAATAGAAATTATAATCAAGCTTTTAAATAGACATTGGACTATTGATGGCTTTGCCTAAAAAGGACATAAGTGTTAAGTAAATACTAAACTAATGAAAGGGAAATACATATACAAAATGATTTACAATAAAATATTCCAAATCTTAAATCAACTAAAGTACCTAAAATAGAAAACTACTCAATTTCATAACATAAAATGAGCATAAAAAATGAGTAAGGTTATTAAGCTACAAGGGTCGATAGACCTTAAATGGGCTACTGGGTTGGTGAGCACATGGTAGGCTGGTTGACCCGTTTGCTTTTAGGTCTTCCAACTACTTGTTTGGCTCCATCTTAACTTATTTCAACTTCTTGAATATACGTCCTCTCTTAGAAAAATGTTCCTCTAAAAATTTTGAACTATAACCAATACAAAGGAAATACATGTAATAGTATATGGGGTGAAACTATGGCTTGAATGTAATTGGCAGTCTAAGGAAAGTAATTGTACACACTAATATTAGATCTATGATACACTAAGACGATATGTAGACCAATTATGCAGTTTAATATGATGCACAAACTAGTTAGGTAGGTCACTCACCACCAATCCTTATAAGGAATGGAAAGAGTTAAATGTAAATTGAATTTGTGAAAAGACAAGAAAAATTACAAGCGAAAAATAAGGAATATTAAAAAATATGAGGAAGCTGATGTGTACTATTTACACTTATAAGTATTTATCATGGTCTTCTAAGGCAACATTAAATAAAAATGCAAATGACTAAAATGGGTAACCTTCTTAAAATAGCAAGTACAAGGTCTAATATTACATGGAAAGTGTAAAAATGGAAAATGACAAAAAGGAATATCCTGTAAATATAGTACAAATAGTAAAAGTATTGAAAAGTAGTTGGACACATGTCTTAAGGTGTTTGACCCATAATCTAGTCTACTTAGTTGGTTTTGTACATTCTAGGAGACAACTTAGGCTTGTAATGAATAGGTTGAGTTAATGCATAGACAACTCAAAAATAGGTCGGCTAAATTGTTACTTAGGTTAGTTTGGAGCTTAAAGACATAGCAAGGAGAAAGGCATACAAAAGCTTAAGAATCAAGACAACTTGGGTTAGCTTAGCAAGGTTGAGTCCTCTACAATTGGTCAGAGGGAAATGATTTGTTGTGCAATGCTTTTAAGTCAGTTAGCTTAGGCATAGGTAATGGGACCTTAGGTTTGATTCCTATCATTCCCTTCAAATTGTTTTACATTTTAGACAAAATCTGTAGAGTATCCTTATTGACCTACTTCTCCCTTAGTTACATAGAGGCTTAAGTCAACAATGTTGAAAGGATCAGAAGTTCTGTACCCCTCTGGTAGTTCCTATTGATAGGCATTATCATTGATCTTTTGAAGTATCCTAAGGGGTTTTTTAGCTTAGGTAGACAAGTTACTTGTCTTCTTGCTTGGAAATTTATCATTGCTCAAAAATCTATCCTTGCTTAAGTGTATCAACATAAGGTCCTTAAGCTAGAATTACCTTTCCTTCCTCCCTTAACTCCTTTGTTCTAGCCTTTTAGTAGCTCAAAATAGGTACTTAGTCACTCATTGATAAATCTTCAAAGAGCTCAGGCTTAGCCTTTAGCATTAGGGTCTCATTAGTTAAGATCACGTATAGGCGCATGTTCATAAGGTAGCTCAGGGTTAAAATTGTACACAACTTTAAAAGGTGTCTTGCTCTTGGTGCTATGAACTTATCAGTTATAGCTTGAGGTAGAAAACCCAAAGTTCTATTGATAGCCTTAATCTGTGGTGCTATAGTGATGTTGAAATTCTACATTCTCCTTCGTCAACTTAGTAAAAGGGGATACAATGATGTTGAAATTCTGAATGACTCTCCTATAAATAATGCTAAGCCATGGAAACTTCTCACATTGGCATAATAAGTTGGGGATGGCCACCTAACTGTAGCTCAGACTTTCTCCTTGTCTATTCTTATGCTTCCTCAACTTACTGCATAACTAAGGAAGACAACCACTTCTTAGCAAAAACAATGCTTTTTTATATTTTCAAACAATCTCTCAACTTGGAGAACTTTGAAGACATCTCAAAGATGATTTACATGGCTAAATAAGTTAGAACTATCTACAAGGATGTTATCAAAATACACCATAACAAACTTCCTAATTAAGTTTCTCAATACATGGTTCATTAATTACATGAAAGTGCTAAGTGCATTAGATGGGCTAAAGGACATGACTAGCCATTTCTACAAGCCATTCCTTATCTTAAAGGCAGTCTTCTACTTATCCCCTAACTTTATCTTGATTTGGTGATAACCAAACTTGATGTTAATCTTAGAAAACATCCCTGCTCCATGTAATTCATCAAGCATATCATTTAGCCTTGGGATGGAGTATTTTTACCTTATGGCTATTTTGTTGATAGCTTAGTTCTCCATACGTATTCACCAACTTCCATTCTTTTTAGGCACTAATAAGGTAGCTAGAATACAAGGGCTTAAGGATCTCAAACATATCATCTCTCCATGAGCTTATTCACTTGTCTTTGGAGCTGAGTAGATTGTTCAAATAAACCTTTAGGCTGGTTTGTTGGTAGAGTAGCCCTAAGTTGTAAATCAATGTAGCACTCAATCCCTTTAAATGGAGGCAAGCCCTTTAGCAATTCTTCAGAGAAAGATCTTGAAATTTATCAATCATCCTTTGAACTTCCTCAAGGAGCTCAACTAGCTTTCTTAATTCCAATAACCTTTGTATATGTAAGTAGGTTAGGGCATCTAAACAAAATGTCTTCTCCAATTTAGATTAGCTCATCACAAGGGTCTTCTTCAATCCTCTACTCAACTTGGCCTACATATGGCTTGCACAACTTAGGGGTCATCGGATTTAGAGCAATCTTTCTTCCTTTCTTCTCAAAGGTGTAAGTATTTCAAAAACCATTATGTAAACCTTCCTATCAAACAACCATAGTTAGGCCAAGAGTATATGTGAAGTGCACATCACTAGCACATCATAAAGAACTTCATCACGATATGACTTAATGGATATCGATAATAACAGTTAGCAAGAAACACAAAGTGCACCCTTTTCATTCAACCAATGTAGTTTGTATAGATTAAGATGTCAAATAGTTGGCAACTTTAACCTCTACACTAGATTAGCAAATGTAATGTTATTATAACTCCCATTATGTACTATCAAAGCACACATCTACTCCTTAACCTTTAAGGTGATATGGAACAAAGCTTCTCTTTATTTTTTCTCTATAGAAGGCTTAATACCCATGGTTTAGTAGATAACTAAGCTCAAGAGATCTTCATTTTTTATCATAGTCATATAGACAACTCCCTCTTGTATCTCCTTGGTACGCTTAACTACTTCCTCTACCTTCTCCTTAATTTCTTCATCAATTCTATCCATTTCAAAGGTCAAAACATCTCCTTTAAGGACCATTTTTTAGTGACTCAAACATTAAGCAACCATATATTCAAAACCTTGACATTTGAAGCATTTGCTCTTGCTTCTCTTAATACCTTATGTATGTCCCTTCTCAAACATCTTCATTCCTTCCAACTTTCCACTTTACTCTAATCTAACTTTGCCAGTTTAAGTCATCTGTCCTATCATCTTATTTGATTTCAAGCTACTTAGCCTTATAGGATCATTTTGAATAGGTTAGGAAAATGGAACAATTTAGTTTAACTAAGCTTAGTATAGGTTGCTCCTCTTCTGTCTCTCCATACATTGGTGATCTTAGTGGCCTCTTCAAGGTTGGTAAACCCCTATATTTCAACAACATTTTTTGTCACGAACTGAGGACGGCCTAGTCGTGGCAGACGCCGTATACTGTATAAAGAACCCCTGATTGGTTACCCTTCCAATCAAGAACTCTTCACACAATATACAAGGCTCTACAACCACTAGTTTCCAAAGAACATCCAGACTCACATGATATCATTACACAAACATATTTATATAAAAATTTAAGTTACAAAGCTTACATTACGTAGCATTTAAGTATGTCTAGGTCTAATATAATAAGATAAACAAAAGTACATAAGTAGAAGTCTACATAAACTGTTCTCTCAGTACACATAGCTGCTCGCTCTTGCCCAAATCCTCAGGCTAACCTGTGGCATCCCTCGTCCTGTCTCTACGAATAGGCTATCCTGCAACAGAAGTCTAAAGGGGTGTAAGCCTAAGCTTAGTGAGCAAAACCCTCAGCCACACCACAAGCAAGTTAAAAATACATTATATTCAAGCATATGAATGAATGATCAACCAGAATGCCAAACAATACGTATAATTAACTAGTTCATATACGTAACTCAGATTTAACGCCCTTCGAAGTCAGGGTTGGAGTGTACACGGCACCAATCAGATCCGGGTATTATACTAGAACTTACTTTACTACGGAACCCCACGTTCCGTACTTATATCAAATAATTCTTTTAATTTCAGAAAACCCAAGTTCTAGTATAATTGTGAGTGGGCCCCCGCAGTCCACACTCACCCCTAAACGGAGGTCTCTAGACTCGACCCTTAGCCAGGCGGTTGGCGCCTCCAACGCCTAGTGTTCCCGCGGGCCAGGGTAAGGTCATTTTGTACGAGTGCACCGTACATAACCAAATAAATGAATAATATCAACCCCCGAATGGCCTCTCTTTACCTCCGTGTGATGTGACGGCCGGAATAGTATCCATGCTATGCATGTTAATGCATGTCTCAATTTCTTTTTATAGGCCGAGTATAATTAGGTTCAAATTATGCTATGACCATCCAATTGTGCACACAATCATTTTCTATACTACTATGCAACAAACATAGCATTATTATTATTTAAGATAAGTTCACAATTCAAGACATACCAACATACACAGGCATTTTCCCCAATCCCCACACAAACATCAATTATCAATAATATTTAGGTCCACTATCTACAATCACAAGACAAGCATGGAATCATTGGGTAAATACTCACTCGGCCATGGTGATTTGCCCTAATCGTAGTAGTCGATTGGGAGGTCCTCACGCTCCTCAGAGTCACCTGATCATTATGATTTGATAAGACTAGTAAGTAACTAATTTAACTAATACTTCTAAACATTTAATTACCTAATCTACTTAGACTATTATCAACTTTTACCCGGTTAGACTTTATTATTAATGGTATGTAACTTTTTCGTTTCATTTCTGATATTTATGAATTTATAATCATTTTTCATCGTTTTCGGACGTATATTCATACGGTAATGTTTGTTTTGGACGTTAAGACCCTTATTTTATATTATGAACTAATTTTATAGAAATTTTTAGCTATAATACTTAAGTATTGCCATTACTTATATTTATAACCTTTATTCCCTAAATTCTTATAATTAAGGGATTTACTTTGTCATTACTAATTCATGTATTGATTTAGGTATAATCTAGTTTACAAAGTATATTATGATTTACTAATTTTAGTATCTAATTATCTACATTTTCTTATTTTTCTCATTTTCTAAACTTATGCTTATGTCATTGCTTACATCATCTTTCCTTTATGCCTTCATATGCTTATGTCATCTTTTCTTTATGTCCTCATATGCCTATGTCATTATCTACCTCATCATTTGATTACATAAGCATTACATCATGCTTATGTCACATGTACATGTCTTATGTACATTTATTTCTTACTTTATACTTATGTCTTATACTTATACTTATGTATATATACCTTATACTTATACTTATGTACATATACCTTATACTTGTACATCTACATATACTTATACCATATTTATACATGTATTTCTACTCATATACCTATACGGTTGAATACGTATTTTTATACTAAAATTTCGTATGCCAAATTTTCTCTTAAGAAAATTCTCTCAATTTTCATCCTTTTGCATTTCTATGTATGTAGTTAGTATAGTATATGTATATATAGTTAGATATGGTCTTAAATTAGGTTATGTACATGATACATACTTATGTACAAAGGTTCATACACTTGTATTCCTTTGGTATTTCTTTATGTATACACATCTAAGAGTACATATACATGTATTCCTTCCATTTCCTTCATGATCCATCACTTTCTACACTTAAAGATGGAAACTTTGTTTTCTTCTCTTCAAGACTTCACTAAACACCTAACTACTTACCTAATCTACTTAATTAACTAACTAATGAATAACATAAAGTAACATAAAACAACTTAAGAACATACCTTTAATTTGTTGAAGTTTAAGGAGACAAAAGGGAAAGGAATGAAAGTGAAAGTGAAGGGGGAGTTCACGGCATGAAATGGGGAGTTTTGTTTTTGTTTCTTTTGTTTTGTTTCAATTATGGAAGACAACCAAATGGTGGGGCCAAGATGGATAATTGTGGACGGCAACAATTGCAAAGAGGAGAAAAGAAAAATCAAAAGGAAAAGAAAAGAAAATCATCATTAAGAACTAAGATATTTTCCTTATCTCTTAAGACTTTTGACTTTTCCAAAATGTTGACTTTAGTCAACATTTGTTGACTTGGTCAACCCTTTGACTTTGGTCAACATGCATTATCTTAGTCAACATTTGTTAAGTATGTTTAATTTTGTGAACATAATGTGGTAATTAAGGGAAATTAGAGGAAAAAATGAAGAAAATGAGAAGAATTGAGGTATATGATGCATTGATGTGTAAATGTGGTTGATGAGATCTTACTTTAGGTCTTTAGAGTCCATATATCCCATTTGATAAATAACTTTGGATAACAAGTGTGAAAAGTGCTAATTTGAGCATTAAAGTTCACTATATGTAACCTAATCTTCAACTATAACCCTAATCCTAAGTAAGACCATCTTAATCATATATTTAAGGGATAAATATAATTTATAACCCATTATCTTAGTTCCTAATGGATTATTTAAGAATTTGAATCATATAAGCAAGAATGAGGGTTATCTCTAACCATTTACTAACGATTTTGCAAAATATAAGCATTACATTTTCAATTAGGGTTTTAGGATATATCATGATGAATTGGTGTATATATGTCCTTAATGAAATCATTTTTAAGGTTTTTATCACTTTCGAATTGAATCTTTAGCTTTTAGAAACATTTAGGATCGAAAAATTCTTTACGCGATTAATTAAGTCTTTTAGGGTTTTCACTTTAATTAGCCTTGTCGATTCCTAAATTGTCTACTATAGTTGAGTCTATTTCAAAACCTAGATTGAAACTTTCAAGGGTTTACATTTTTTATCTCATATCTTAAGAAACTTGTCCTACCTCTAGCTCTTCTACCTTACATTAGAACAACATTTAGAATCTTTAAACATATTCATCAATAGTTTGGTTCCCTTTCTTGATCCTTGTCATCTCGGGCCATGTCTTAATACTTTAATGACCATCTCTTTGATGCATAGCTAGGAAATTCTACATAGTTGCATACTTAGTGAACTCTAAGGTGACCAAGTGTACTTTCTCATGATCATCATATTGGTAATAATAATAGATCCTTTCCACCTTTTCTTCCGAATCAAGGTACTCATCAACATCCTTAGTATTACTAAAGGTTGGAATTTGCAATTCAACATAATCTACAACTAAGGCTGCATGAGCTCCTCCCTCTTCAACCACTTAGAACTCTTCATCCTCGTCTTCTTTTTCCACATCATCTAATTCAATCACTTATGGGATCTTTTATCAACTCATCTACCTTAGACATTCTAAGATAGGAAATTCTTCCTATTTTGAGCTTCATATCTTTTATTAATAATAGTAATGTCTACTTTGTAAGCTTCAAATGTAGCTTCGAAAGGTCAACTTATAGGCAACTAGTGTACAATATGGGTCAACTCAATAATCATTATAGCCATCTCATTAAATCTATCATTTATTAACCTAAGGGTGGTAACAGCTTACTAGCTACAATGTTGAATGCCACTCTCATTATCTCCTATAATAGCATTCACACTTAGGTTGGTCATTTTCATAGTAAAATCCATTAAACTCTAGATCACCAGTGACTCAGCTTCAACAACTAAACATCACTTCTCTAACAGCCTAAAATATGAAGTAAACTTCTTCAATAAAACCAAATTTACAGTAGCTACTGTGATAGTTACTTAGTACAATAAATACAAAAAACTTAGATGGACAATGAATTTGGAATACACAAATGCTTAAATACCAAACTTACTATTACATTACATTAAATACCCACAAAAATGAAACCTATGGCAATAACAACCATAGAACCACTATTCTAACTCTAACACTTAGCATAGCTACTTAAACACCACTACTCCTCCCTCTTTGTAGCCTACAAGATATGATACCAAGAAGATAACCACAACAAGTGAAAACACAGAGTGGTGTTGAGGTTGGGTCAAAACCATGACTATGGCTTGAATGTAAATGGAAGTTGAAGGTATGCAATCCTATGCACTCGTTTTGGATATGAAGTTCCAAAACTACATGTAGACCAACTAGCCAACTTAATATGATGCACAAACCAACTAGATGGGTCACTTACCACCAATCCTTACTTAATAGAAAGGATAAGAGTTAAATGTAAATTGAACTTGAGAAGGCAATAACAAATTACATAGGGAAAGTAAGGAATATTAAAAGATATGAAGAAGCTGATGACTGTTATTTACATTGATAGGTATTTATCCCTAGCCTCCTAAAGTAGCATTACATAGAAATGAAAATGACTAAAATGGGTAGCCTCCTAAAATAGTAAGTATGAGGTATAATATCAGACATTAACACTTCGATGTTTAAGTTAATAAGGTTTAAGTATACAAAATGTGAAGGAAAGGGAGATTATGTAGTAAGAATGTTCAAAGAGACTTATAGTTGTCCTTCGTTATGTATTTATAGGGTTCGTTCGATAACTATGTGAGAGAAGTAGTTGAACTGCTCGAGACACTTAGTACCTTGTGCATTAAAGCATGTAATGAATGTAAAGAGAAAGAGGTAGCTACGCAGTTATCAACTAACATAACCATCAAATTGTTTGTATCTCTATCCTAATGTTTGAATATTTAAATTTCATAGGTTAGGCCAAGATGATTCAGCCTTAGGATTCTTGGTTAGTAGTGTTACTTCAAGCTAACAAAGCTCTAAGGACAAGTTGACAATTTGGGCGCCAACCTATTGCTATTAACTAATTCATAGGTGGTCACATGATTGAATAGAAGTGTAATTATCTATCTTAAGGTAATTTCTAGTCTCAAATAGGTTGGTAATTACCGAGCATCTTAGTGAAAAAATATTGTCAACAAATAATATCTGATATGACGCAGGGATCACAATAGTATGTTTTCATCATTGTCTAATCCTGGATTATTGAGAATAGATGAATAGGAGTAGCACTCACTAATCTATTACAAATGCAATATCAAGGTCTCAATTTGTTATGAAAAATGTAACTTGAGCCTTAAATAAACATAAAACACTAAGTTATTAAAATCAATAAAATGGACATAATAATAAAAGAAATATAATAGGTTACCAAACACCTCTAGTGGGGCCACTATAGTTGGTTGATCTTATACAATAAGTATGCCAAGTAGCTTTAGAGATGTCTTGATCTAATGGCACATAAAGAGATAATATTAGATAGAGGAGTAAGAGGAAGAGCAAGTAAGCTTGAATCTCAATGTGAGCATGTATGCTTAAGGTACTCTTAACTTATAATCTATTATTTCCAATATTTGATTTTTGTAAAGGGATTCCTACAGAGTAATGGTGTTTGTGCAAAGCATGTTGATACTTTGAATGTTTTGAATGAAAAGGAGGATCCATTTTATACATAGATTTTAGCCCATGATGACATTGAGATGGATGAGCTAGATGAGCCATTGATGAAAGTTGTTGCATGTTGATACTTTGAATGTTCTGAATGAAGAGGAGGAGGCTTTAATACATAGATTTTGGTCCATGATGATGCTAAGATGAATGAACCAAATGAGCTATTGATGAAAGCTGTTGGATTAACTCTTAGGTATCAATGGTCTAATAATTACTAATTTTAGGAGAAGGAATGCATTTTGAGAGAAAAGAGAAACTTATATTTGGTTTGGTCTTGGTCCCATATAAAATAAAGGGATTAAAGTTAATTTTTTTTAGAGAATCAGGGAAAGGAATTTATTGAATTGCCATTGTTTCTAAAAAAAATTTTTTTTTAGAGCCCCCAAGTAATTTCAATTATTATTAGAAATGTAAAAATATGAATTATGGAATTATAACTATGAAAACATAGAAAAAAAAATCATTGTAATAAACTTAATGATAAAAACTAATGAAACTATAACTATTAATTATATCTAAAATTGTAAAATTCAAAATAAGATTTTGAACAATGAGTTATTAAAAAACTAGCCAATTAAAAACTAAATTCATGTAATGAAATTGCATAATTAGGAGGTTACAATGTTATCTAAAAAAGCTTAAAGCAATAATATGAAGAGTAACTATAAACTAAAGAACTCTAAAGTAACTTGTTATTGAATTAATAAGAAATTGAGAAACACTATGAACTCTAATTTAATAGAAATCAATGATATGCAAGGACTATGATTTAATAAGAAATTGAGAAACACTATGAACTCTAATTTAATAGAAATCAATGATATGTAAGGACTATATAGATACAGTTGATCACAATAGTATGAGCTAAATGATAATTATAAAATTAAAACCTATTAAATTTATGACTACTAACCCATAAAATATAAAAAAGATGATGGGACTCCAACCTTGTACATGATTGTTTTGAGCTCATATCTCATCATAAGAGCTAGACTGTAAGCCATCCAAAATCTAGCCAAATGCATCCTTACTACTAAAGCCTAACAAGGATAAGGTGGTCTATAAAAAACACTCTTTTACACCAGTTACCAACTTACCCTAGTAATTGGACACTCATTCGAGCCAGGGCAACCTTTGAAGGTTTGGCTGTAAAGTGTTTTTAGTTGAATGAAGAACAGTACCCATCTACCAAGCTGACCTTGAGCCACCTACAAACTAATCTTGAGATGAATAGAAAACAGATTGACCTACTGAATCTCCCTTAAGTTGCATGAAGGCTAACTCCATACTAAGTGGATGATAACTTGGCATACTAACCATAAGACACATCCTAAGGGACTACTTATCACTTGATCAAATTTCCGACATCTTAAATAGCTTGACAAGTACCATTAACAACACATCCCCAACTCTAAAACATCCTTACTGTTGGCGTACTTGTTTCCAACCCACTTTGAGAGCTAACCAAAGTAGCACCCCGCTCCCACTTTGTATAGATCCTTCGTAATATACGAAGCAACTAGATATTAGATAGGTGTTTTCTCCCTTCCACTTTTGGAAATGATTGTATTATTATTCCTTTTTCCCTTTTGTCATTTTTTTCCCTTTTTACTTTGTTTTAGGATAATTTTATGACATTACCCCTTTTATATTTGTACCCTATTAAATTTTACCTTAGAGACTTACAATAAATAGTTTCTTCTTTATAAGCTTTATTAGTTATTATATACTCTATTTCCAACTTTTGAGTAAGCTTTAAGTCCCCTTATACTCTTATCGTTCCTTAAATAGTGAGGGTATGTCTTCAGTAGATCTTGGCCTTTGCTTGTGCATCATATTAAATTAAGACCTAGTCATGTTAAATCCCTATGGTGAGTCATATTAATAGTGGTTGATCATAGTTAGGTGCTAAAACTACTTCAATCCTTATTTTTTTTCAATATCTAAAGGATATACCCATCCTTGGCTAACCCCTAATGAACTTGATTCTCTTAGGCATATCATAAGATGAATATAGTTGGCAAATAATAATAAGAGCATCATGCCTTGAACTTAAGGAAGATGTTAGCTTGTTGCATACCTACATTTCTTTAAATCTTCATGATCAATTGCAATTACCTAAAAAAAGACTCCTAAATGAAGCAAGCAAAGAGCCTATAGCAAGCAACCGTCTATCATGCACATATACATATATATGCCAAGCTACATGCAACTTATATTATCTATATACAGCAACCATTTTTAAATAATAAAATAGAGTATATGAATAATTAATATGTTTTACATTAATTTAGCTTTAGGTAAGTCCTTGATGGTTAAATAGAATCTTATCCTTATAATCATATTTTTAAAATGTAGACCTATATGCTCCTTAGAGTTAGTTTTGGAAGTTTAGATCCATAATGCTCCCGGGTGTCTTGGAGTCAACTTTCAAAAATATTAACCCATGCAACTCCTTAAGCGTTGAATTCGATTTTGGAATCATACGTCTCTTAGATTCCTTGGAGCTAAATGTTAAAGTGTGAATCTATTGTATTCCCTATAATGAATTTTAAAAGTATGGATCCTTAGATCCCTAAAGTTGTATGTTGAAAGTGTGGTGCAAATCCCTTATATCATGCTTTGAAATTGCATAGCTGTTCCTAGAATCATTTTTTTATTTTAATGTTTGGAAAAGGCCCTTAAACTCATGTTGTAAAGTGCATAGAGTAGTTTCCTAGGTCATTCTTTAGAAACTGTGAAGCAAGTCCTATAAATCATTTCCTTTAAGAGTAAGCTTAAAAGATTCTATGTTCTTACATGTACATTTATCAAAGATTTCATTTTATTCTTTTACACAATTAAATTGCAATATTAAATAGATTCAGATGATTCTTATGTATACATAGCAATTATCTAGCATGCATGAGCAATAAAAAGATAGAGTAGCCACTTACATTTGTTTTCTTAAAAATCCATTGTTAATCCTTTATCTTCAAAGCTTCCCTAAAATAGTATTTTAGATAGATATATGATTAATCTTTAATTATGTTTTTTATTGTTCTAAGTATAAGTAAATCCTAACTTTTATGAGTTTTTTAATTTATATTACCTATCTAAATTAATTTGTTGGTTCTTACTTGAGGATGAATATTTCCATTAGCGGAATTAGTTTAAGGGAATTATGGTGGTCAACCATGTTGTGATATAACAACTACAAAAGATTGACATTCCTTATTTGCATAGCTACTTTCACCATTCTTTAATTTCTCATTGGTTCTAC
The DNA here is from genome assembly GCA_024138005.1 of Lumnitzera racemosa. NCBI lineage: Eukaryota > Viridiplantae > Streptophyta > Magnoliopsida > Myrtales > Combretaceae > Lumnitzera > Lumnitzera racemosa. Next base: position 36,114,497 of record JAMXBC010000012.1, on the reverse strand, counting down.
TTTACTAGGTTTTGATTTTAAAATCTATTAATGTTTCTGTCATTTATCTAATCTAAAGTTACATTAATGATTTAAGTTCTTCTCATAGATGTTATGCTCGAAATTCAACTCATGATAAAAATTAATATAATCCTTTTTGTTAATTCAATATCATATTCCTAATGTCCTTACCAACTATCAATCATATTGAAATAGCTTTGTTCTTTGGTAAGTTTCAACGATTAATTCAATAAGAGATTATCCAATTCTTGAGATTTGGTTATATTTAAATTTCTTTTCTTTTTGAATAACGAGGTTTAGGTCTTATATTCTTATTCATATTTTAACTAAATTTCTAATTGAAATTTATGAGTCATAAATATTCTTTTTCAAGTTTATATCTAGATTTATTATAAAAATTTATATTCTTTATGCATTATGATTATGCTAAATTCTATTCCTTGTTGTAAAACTTTAAAAAAAAAATAAAAAGAAAAAGAAGCCCAACTAGAGTTTAGGTATTTACTCAATAGAGTGTATTGAAAGTTTGCCTCCTTCTCATATCGCAGTAAGAAAGATTTTGCTTCAAAGAATTAAGATCTATTGATAAATGTTAAGGGATATTTTATGAAGAGATATTATCTTAATTATAAGTATACATCTATTAATTATTGGTGTTGTTATCCCCTTTTGGAAAAGTCTAATTATTCACTCTAATGATTTAAATTTTTATTTCATTAGTATTTTACATTTTGAGATATTTTATCCTCCTCCATTTTGAAAATTTCCATCCCTAAAAACCAAAGGAATTAGGTGAATTTAAGCAAGGAAATGGGAAGGATGATGAGATTAAACAAAATAAGTTAATTTCAATGGTTAAATGGAACTATTGGTGTTATCAAAACACGACATACAAATTGTGCTGATATAAAATAAGATCAACTATATAAAATTTTCAATTATCAAGACAACATGGATGGATATAAGTTATAACATGATTATATCCTTAGGATCTATCAATCTACTAAACTTAATAGAAAGATTTGAGTCTCAAACCTTGAGTACTTGCTTGAGTCTTACAAACTAAGAGTCTAATAACAAATAAAAGATATGCAAACCTAAAGTTTGACAAAAGAAAAAAAGAAGGAAAATTGATAGTAGAAATTGTGACAGCATGGAGAGGGTAAAGGTGTATCCTTTGTCACCTTAGACCTTTGATGTCAAACTCCGAATTCTTCAAATCATTATTCCAAGTTTCCACTCAAGTAAACCTATGGTTTCAATTGATATGGGTTTGTATCACAAGATTATATAACTTTTGTAAGGCAAATCACTAAAATAGAATACCTTGATGTTTCAAGAGATCAAAGTGACATATAAGAACTTAACTACTTATGACTTTAAATCTCGATAAATTTACAATGGTAGTGATCTAATTCACTAGATTGTTTGATGGTAAGCCCTCAAATTTTTTCTTAGGTATCCATATGTCCATAAAAGTTCTCCATCTCTCTAATACCTCAACATCTACACTATTATGTGCCTCTAAACTTATGATTGCACATTTCTTACTTTGTGCTCAAGCACTTCATTCATACTCCTCCTTCTTGTTAACTTATCCTTCTTAGGACTACCTTAACTCTTAAGTACAACATCATAGATCAAGGATAAGGTAGCTGGATATACCTTATCATTTGGTATTAGAACATCCGTTCTTCTCAAAATGCAGGTGATCATGAGCCTATATGTTAGTAGTGTTTGCTCAATCTTAGCCATAAGAACCTAAATCATCTTTTAATATGACTAAGCACACATCAAGCTTTTTTTAATCATTACTTAAGGCTATTGGTATCATTAGCTCCCCTATCTGTATTTAAATTAAAAAAAAAAAAGCTTCCTTAGAGTATTGACATTTTTGTTACCATAAAATAAAGCACTCAAATAACTATAGATATACTCATCACTATCTTTGCTCTTATTACTTTCAAGGGGTTCACTATATCCTTAATATCCATTTGATATATCATATCACAACATAATTAATAGTTTGGAATCCTAATTCTTAATATCATCTCGTCGCAATACTTCCTTTAGATTGTTTACCATCAACTTAATCAACTTCCTAAATACATATGAATGCAATATTTTAGGATCACCCTTAAGTTCCATAAAATCAATTCTTCACATTCCTCTAAAGACTATCCCATCATAATTAAGAAAAACAACTTTATTATTTAAAGTTGGTTTCATTTAGTAGATTAAACACAGTAAACAACCTATTATACTATTAGCTTGGTTTTTATAACAAAAACTCTAAAGAAAACTTTCATTTACTCTACATCCTAAATGGACAATCTGATGAGCAAATAAGTTTTCATGATGTACTTATGTACAAGTGTAGAAAAACTATCGGTAATTAACTATTACATATCCATAGATCTTCACTTTTTAAACAATCAATTGTGTACTAACTTGGGCACAAAGGTTACAAAGCAATTGGAATAAGCAAGTGCGATGGTACATGTGTGTCATGCCTAAAGAGAGAGTGAAGAAAATCATTGAGCATGTAAGCACCTCGTGGTGGTCATGCATAAGGGGATGATAAACAAGGAAAAGGATGGTGAGGAGTAAAGGGATAACATTAGTGAGAGAAGAATGATAGTATAGAGTGAAAAGGTGGGTATCTTGAGCAAGAACATGTATATAGAGTGAAGATCCAAGTGATTTATTAGTGTGTAGTGTAAAGGGAAGGAGTATTATTCTTAGGAAGAAAGAGAGAGACCAAGAGAGAGTATGGTGTTTGTTACCTAAAGGAAGAGGCTCTTATTTATAGAATTCAGCTCCTAATCTTGATCTTCGATTATCCAAAAATAGATTATCGACTTAGGCTATTGATAAGGATTGTAGGATCTCTTTCGATGATCTAACAAATAAGATTAAAGACTCCTTTTTTTTTTTTCTTTATAGCCCATTGGCTTTGGATGGGCTTAGGTTAAGCTAAGCTCAAGTCTTCTCAAAGCTTATAAGAAGATAAGTGTAAGTCGTTTTAAGGCTTAAGTAAGCTTAAGAAGGCTTTATAAGATAAAAGACCATCCTCCAAGCCTATTTTCGTGCATAAGAAACCGAACAACGTGATGAGTGAATGAACTGGTCTATTGATCTCTATTCTCAATCTATCAAGCCATATCACTTTAAGATAGTTTTAAATTTGTCTTGATTCCTTAAGCCCTTTTACTGTTGCAAGAAACCAATCGATGGCATTCAATTGGATGAAAGACTCACTTATTGAAATAACTCTTCACAAAATATATTTAGGATTCAATAATACAATGTTTTAAGTATCTTATGCTTTTATGAATTTTAGTGTTATCTTTTTTCTTTTTTATGATTGTATTATTTATTTTCCTACATAGAATAATCATTATCATGATTTAAAATTTATATGTAATTAAATATATAAATAATAGATGCATACCCACATTGTGTATGCAACATTGTTTGTAATTTTAGCTATTTTGTATTTTAGTAATTACATTAATTATTATAATGCTGAATTGGAGAATTGTAACTATAGGATTGTGCATATGGTAAGACTTCAAGGAAAAGAAACAAAAATTAAAGTTGTGGCTTATTGTGTTTAGATTCATTTACTTGGCTGGTGCAAGTAATAAGTTTTCCATATATAGATTTTGATTAAGAAGAATTTTGTGCATTTGTATCGATTATTCTAAATCGCAATGGTTAGATTGTCATAATATGATTTTATTTTGATTCAAATGTCTATTTTCAATGTAAATATCTTTTTTTAGAGTAGCTTTACATTTTTTTTAATTTTTATTATGTTAAATAACATAATTTTATGCGGTCATAGGAATGGACTTCATCATTCGCCCAAGGAATGTCTAGCTATGGCTTACAAGTTGATTTCTCCTTAGATTAACAATTTTGAATTTGACTTAATTAACATTACGTGTGTTTATGAATATTTTCAATATTTCATGTGTCTATAGTTGTAAAAGGAAAAAGAAACTTTCAGAAATAGCTTGTTTGCATGAATTTCAAGTCACTATTAGTAGGTCACTAAAATATAATCATTATTTAAGTATCTTAGTTTTTATATTATATATATATTTTAAGTAATATAAGATACGAAATATTATTTTTAATTACATATGCAGTGTGATGCACATTTGATAATATATATTGAAATAAAGGATAAATATCATAGTTGATATCTAAACTTCGTCAATCATTACAATTAAATATTTAAAGCTTAAAGTTGTTGATTTACGACGTATAAATATTTTGAGATTATTTATAATACTTAGACTAAATCCGTATAAGAAGTTAATTATAAAAAATAGATAAAACCCAACTATTTAATTGTAAAAGATGATAAATCCAAGTATCAATTTAACATGTTTAATCTTTAGCAATCAACTGAAAGAATAAGTAAAATTCAAATATCAAATATAATATTTATCTAAAATGAAAATATTAGATAATTAACTTTAACGGATGGGATGGCAAATGAAAATAGAACAAACAACTTTATCCGGCCTTTGTCCTGCCTTGTTCATGCACTGTATACAGCAAAAATTCTTTGAAAAATTCAACATTCAACGCCTAATTCATGTAGGATCTTCACATGAACCAATCTCCACTCATATGAAAATCACTGACAATAATATAATTCTTCGCCAAACAAACCGTATTATATAATGCTTAGTTTTCCAATGTCAAATGTAGAACCGCATACTCCTCGTTTCATTGGATCTGAAGCCTAAGCGCTTTCCTAGAAAACTCTGAAACTGTTTTACGGTATCTTTTGGATCCCCATAAACAACAACCCAAAGCCTAGAACATAGAAATCTGAAAAACAGCCAACAACAACCCATTTCCTAGACTCAGCTAAGAAATAATGGGTCGGTCGGTCTTTCTCACAATTCTTCTTGTTTCGGCTTTACTGGCCCTCTCCTTTCCTCAAGGTAATAAACGGTACTTATTACAAAGTGTACAATTAGCTGATATATTCAATACCTTGTCGTCTCGTTTCTTGCAAATTAAAGACATCGTTGGTGTTTTTGATGGTTCAGGATTTGGTAGGAAACTTGTGGAGACAGTAAAGGATGGAGCTGGAGATTTCTCTTATCAACTGGAGGTTGGCCTGCTTGTTTCTTCTTCTTCTTTCTTTCTTTATTCTTTTTCCCTTTTTTTTTTGGGTGAAAAATACTACCTGATTGGACCGGTTACCATGGTTCGAGCTACTTGTTTCTTCATTTTTCATTTTTAGATTTTCCCAAGCCCTTTGAGCTTTCAAATGGATTGAGAATGTTCTGTTGTTTCCAGGAAAGAGCTGTTAAATCGAGGGAGATGATTACTCTTATGGACTATCCTGATCCTGAGCCAAATACCAACCCCAGGGCTAGTTTGAGTCCTCCACCACCACCACAAGAGGCCAACTGATCAGACAGAAGTGAAACCCTCCATCATTTTATGTCTTATCATGCTTTGTGTCGATTTCCCTTTTGTGATTTATTTTGCAATACGATGTTTTCCTTTTCCAAACAGTTTGCTCTGTATTTTCTAATTATCCATCTGTTCTTAGCGAGTGTAATTGTATAAATATCCGTTAATTTGGAGGATCTATGATATTCCTTTAGTTGTTTTTTCTTTATTCCTTTTCTTTAATAATTTTTCGAATAAATATAACTTCCATGTTTGGTAGATCAGGCCATCAGGGTTTCATAATAAAATATCTTATAAAGCTATATATAGTGAGGCTCATATTTTTTGGCAAAAAAAAAAAAAAGTGAGGCTCATATTTGAAATACCAGAAATTTATCATGTCGAATCATTACCATATTTCTATTTTATTTTATTTAGGTCAAAATAACTAGAAATAAGACAATTGCCAATTTCAAAAATATAATGCTCCTTTATCATTGTTGCGTGAGCACTGAGCACTGAGCAGTGCAGGAGTGCATGAATGCGTACATCTACTCTTTTTTCTTTTTTCTTTTCTTTTGATAAATACTTGGTCATATAGTTGTGACGCTTGCTAATCAACATATATGGTTCCGTTATACACGCTACTATTTTTTGCGAAGTCATAAATTCTATATAATTGTGTCTATATAGTGTATTATCTAAGTTATTAATCTTGGTAACTATATCCATAAATAATCAAGAATACATGTTTTTAAGAATATGAACCCTATTGATCATGTTTCATTAAAAATTCAAATTGAACCAAATTATGTATTTATCTGTAAATTTAACTAAATTCTATATATGTACTAATTAGACTTTTTTCTTTGTCTACTTGTAATAGTAAAAGTTGGGATTTGGTTCAGTTTTTAGTCCTAATCTGATCAAATCCTAAATTAAAAGGAAAAAAAACAAAAGACTTCTTAACTGTTCCCGATGGAATTTTCATTTTCGCGCAATATGGTTTCCAATGTTGTTTAGATTTGTGTCCATCGTCGTAATAGATGGCAATGGCATGTGTTGAAAAGCTGTGGACGACCGTACTACATCGGTTTCTTATCGGTCGGTAGTGAAGTGATCACAGGAAATGGTTGACTGACATTGTTTGCATCACACGAGGTATGTGCGGATGCCGAAGAGTTGAGGTTCGACAACTCATAATTATCATTCACGTGCAGTCTCGGTAACCCATACGATAGGTACTATAGCATTTTGTGCGCCCGTGTGGGTGGAGAAAAAATTTAATGCGTAATTTAGGCCTGCATGCGCGTGTTTCTATATATACTATTCAACGTGCATCTGCTTTATATGTATATAAAATAAGTAAAGTTATATAATATAATTAAATATATTATAATATTAATAAAAAATATTAATAAATAAGAGAGAGATAGGGTCATTGAGAGGAGTAGGAGGCAATAGGAATATTAGGAGAAAGAGGGAGAAATAGGAAGCAGTAGGAATGTAACAATAGTGGAAAGAAAAAAAATACAATCAATTGGGATGTGATAATAATGGAAGGAGAGAAAATAAATAGAAAACAAGAGGAGAATTGTGAGAAAAAGAAAATTTAGAAAGTTGATAAATTTATTTATAATATAATATATTTAAAGTTAATTTAGTATTATGTATTTTTGTTATATATTATAAAATTGAAAGGTTAAATAGTAATTTTAAAGAAAAAAATACCAAAAATAAATACTTAAAACTCGATCGACTTTAATAATATATATATATATTTAACTTTTAATTATAAACAACCACTTAATAATGGTAGTGAATGGTTTTTATCTATATTTTCATATATTTAAATATAATTAGAACTTAGATGTTATTTATCGTAATGCTTAAAATAGAAAAAAAGAAGAAGAAGAAGATGATTATGCAACCGAACTCAGTTAAACGTCCGATCAAGCCCAGCCCACCATATTTGACAAAAGCACCAACCCCCGCCTGCCCCTTTCATTCTCGATCATCTGCATTCTGCGCCTCTCTTCTTCTCTCATTCTCCAAGCAAGTCCCAACTCCACGAAGGTTGACTCTAGAATGCCACATCCATATCTTTCTAGCTTTCCCCAAACAAGTACGAAACTCGCTTTTTTAAACTTTTTTTAATTTTTTCTTTTTTTTTTGCATTTTTACTTTGTAATCTTTTCTTCGTTTTATGTTCCCCTTTATTTGTGGTAATGCTTTTTTTATTCGAACTTTATCAATGCTGTAATTCGCCTTAAGATTTTCTTTGTTCTATTTTATTTAATTTTTGTTAGTTTTAAGTTTTTTCTCAACTCCATAAATCCTTTAATTTGGTTAATGCTCCAGTTCTTGTTGTCTATAACTATCGACGTCGATTATCAATATATAGCTTTAACTTTTAATTAATTGAGAATTTTTCCGCGGGAGAATATCCATATAGAGCGATATCCTGATTTTCGTAAGCTTTTCAGCATTTATCCAGTGTAATGTAGACTGGAGAAATGTATGTGTAGCAAAATCGTCCTCTTAGATACAATATATCTATTATATAGATTCATTCTTAATTTATACTCTTTTAGATTCAAACAATAGAATAAACTATAAATACAATAATTTATATTTTAAAAAAGAATGAAAAATGAATAGTAAAATAAATTATGAGATTGATGTTATCAAACTATAAATTTCTTTAGCATTTATCCTATGTATAATTTACTAGATGTAATACATTTACTATATATATGAGACAGCGCATTATACATTGTATAATATATGTACATGCATCAATCGAAACTTTTGAATGAGTCTAACTCAATATATGAATCATCTTGTGGCAGGATGAATCTTTTGATATTTTGATTTAAACTGTAATCTAAATCAAATCAAGTAGTTAATTATTTTAATCTAAATCATATGGTTTGGTTTGAGAATAAGAAAAAAAAATGAAGGGATAATATATATGAGAGTACTTAAACTTTTGAGTTTAAGTAATTAGTGCCTAAACATTCCAAACTTAAATTTTAATGTCCGAAAATTGAAAATATATTCATTTAAGTATTTGTATTTAATAGACGTTATACATATGATAGGAACTGAAATCAAAAGTTTAGGCACTCAAATAAGTAAATTTTTAATTTTTTAATACTAAAATTTAAGTTTTGAATATTTAGACACTAAGCTATTCGAAATCAAAAGTTTAGATACTTCTATATGCATTATCCCAAAAATAGATGATGAATTATAGTTTGGTTTGGATTTTCTCAAAAATAAAACTAATTTAATCTGTGCCCCTAGCCTTTCCTTCTATCCGCAATGAACATTAAGCAAAATTTGAATCTTATGCTTTTTTTTTTCTTCTTCATTTGTTCTTTTCCCCTAAATTACAACCTTAACTTATACTTTTATCCACGAAGTCCATATGATTGGGAAAAAATTATGTTGTTCACCATGTACTCAATCAAACTAGGAGTCAACAAATTCAAATGAGGGGATGTAGGGCTTTAAATCCAATCATTCAGGGTACATGTGCTTTCTACTATTAATGGCTATCTAATTTGCAACTTTATTAGACACTTTATTCACTAAAGATGAAGAGATAAAAAGAATATCTAACAAGAAACTTTTGGTCTAGAAAAAGATAGGAGACAACATCTATGAGGCATCAAGAGCATTCGTAGTTAAACTACAATAAACATTAAGTGCATCCATCTCTCTACCACCTTATTTCAATCGATCTTCAACACTCACTTCCCAAGACTACTAAAACTTCCTCCATTTTGACATCAAGAACAAAGCCTTTGAATATACAACCATCAACAAGCTTGCCTTTTAGACTCCTTACAACAATAGCCATAGTAGCTTCCCCTTTACTACTATTAAAAGAACCATCTAATTTCAATTTCAAAACACCCCAATTCGGAGCCTTCCAAATCTCATGTTGATAATTCATTAAATCCCCACAACAACAAAGTTGGCCTAATGGGTTAGGCCTTTAAGGGAAATTGGGCTTAATTTGTAGTAATAAATATGTGTATGGGCAGGCTCATCTAAACAGACAAAAGGGAAGTGAAATTTTCACTAAAGAATAAATCTGCCTTTTTCAATTAAATAGAGAAAACAAATAAGCATTATGCTAGTCTTCCCTCTTCCCTTTGTTTGCAATTTCAAGTCTAGAACACATAGTCTCTTCTCTTTCCTCTCACTTTCTCTCTTCTACTTGATACATTGTCTCATACGTTCTATCTCTCTCACTTATGTAACCTTCATATTGACCTTCTTTCCTTCATACATAGCCATTTTCAATCTCCATATTACCTATTAACATGTCTCATGTCAATATTGAAAACCTAAAACTAATTTAACAAAGTTAATGCAATTGGCAGACCTCTCATTGGAATTACTATCAAAAGCCCAAAAGCACGGGAATAAAACATAAAAATCAGTTTTTTTTTTTTTTTTTTTTTAAGGGGAAGAATCTTCTAGAAGAAATTGGAAACCTAAAAATTAGGGTTTCAAGAGTACGCGACTAACCCTATTTCCATCGATATCTAAATCTATAAGTTTGATTTTGCTCAAGCATGTATGTTGCGGTACCTTTATTTGTCATATATCTTTTTACTTAGTTCTCCATTTTAATTCGTAAGGTCGTATTTTATTGCATATGGCTTCTCCATATCTTTGTTTTTATTTTCTTTATAATTTTTGCTAACTTCCTTGACAAAAAAAATTATGGCTGGTGGAGGATGCTAATGGATGATTTAGGTTAATGTGCAATTATTTCCATTTAAATGTGGTGTGAACCTATATTTTTCTTTGCCATGTTCTCAATGAATTTGGTAGGGTTAATTTGAACATCACTAGCATGTTACAACCCATATTTTCTCAATACTTGATGAAGAATTAGTTACCAATAATGTTTATTATGTTAGAGCTTTGTTGTCTCATTCAGAAAGGCATTTAAGTGGTAACAATTAATTAAGATTTTATCAAATCATCTTTTAAAATGTTCTAGAACATTTGCGATGTATAAAGTATTATAACTTCAACTCATCATTGTCTTTGTCCTACAAATGAAATATTCCTTAAAGTAAGGGTTTGTTAGTTTAAACTTTCTTTCCTAGCCAATAATTTCTATCCACTAGCATACTATTTCGTTTGCACTTTAATGGTCCATGACTAGGTTTCCATTTACACTATATTGAGGTTTTTTATGTTATTTATGAATTAGAAATTATCACTATGAGATCCATTTGGGATTTCCGAATTAGGCAAAGGAAGGACTCAATTATAGGTTGGCTTATGTGCTTTCAATTAGAAAGTAATGGATACTCGTAGAGATTCTATTTAGTGAATAGAATGGTATCAAGTCATTTGTGTTTGTTTAATTTATATGTATACTGATTAGTCTCCCTTTCCTTTGATTCTATCGCAAGGAAAGTGAATTAGATTCTATTATATTAGAAAGGCTTTCTTAGAAGAACTCTCCAAACTATATGCTTCATAGTATGTCCTAGATAAATGTAATGTAGAAGTTAATTGGCCTTTAGAGTTCTTTCAATTTTGTTTTGTCAAATGTTATATTCATTTATTTAGCTTATGGTACTACCCCTTTTAGAAAAATTGATTTTGTTTCACATGGTCACCCAAAATACGTTTTCTTAATTCCACTTATATTTGTATCTATCTTTCATTATAACTTAAATTAACTAATATAAATTTCTTGAGATATTAGAGAGACTCTATTTAGGTATGTTAAAAAAAAAAACGGTATGGAATTTGAATAAAGATTTTCAAGCCTAGATGTCTACATGATATATCTTCATTCATTTCTCTAGATTAGACAGTAGAGCAAGAAGTGCCTCTAAATGAAGATGTTTATGGCATTGACATACTCTATTGCAATTGCTATTTTGTTTTCTAAGATTAGAAATAATAACAAGTGCAATTAAGTTTAGAAGTGAAAGGAAATATAGTTTTAATATAATACATATTGGCAAGCTTTTTTCTCCCTTTATATTAACAAGTGGATGGATTTGATATGATGGAAGAATTAGGTAGGTATAGGTTCGATGTATTGCAAGTATCTAAGGAATCCTGTTTTTTCAATCAACTTTGAGTTTCATGTACTAATGCTTGTCAATGAAGAAACTATAAGCAAAAGGGTCATTATCACTTTATTCTAAAAAATTCAATGGCTTTGAATGGAGCATAAGTCATTTATAAGTATCATGATTATAAATATCAAATGATATTAGATGACTCAATCAATTTTATTTGTGAATAAGAGGGATAATTAAAAATAATGAAGGGAATGGATATTTAATATCTTAATTTGTGTTTGGCAATTTGAGTGACAATGATTGGAAAAAAAGTACATTTCTGTTCATTTCTCTTTCAATCTCTTCAAAAATTGTTAAAATGGAGGATAGGAAAATGAAATTAGAAAAAGTTTCATATCTTTCACTTTTTAGTTTCTTTTCCAAACGATACCTAAGCATTTCAATTTTCCATTAATGTAAAAATTTGTATCGCAATGATAAAGTGAATAGCTCATTACTTAGTTTACATAAATTCATTCAGAAGAAGCAAAAAGAATATTTATAGTATTTGATTTTATTCATATGTCATTCATATTGCACTAGAGATAAAGTTGCTCAATTTTCTATTGTAATTCTCATTACATATATTATTATGCAAGTTGTTACAATTTGTAAATTTTTGGGTACTCTTGAAGTTGAAGAGGCAGGTTATTTCATGGATTGTCTATTGGTAATAATTTAGCTTGAGAGATAATTATTCTTATGTTTTTTCATGCATATATTCTACTAATTCAACAGAAATTTGTTCTATGTTCAATTGAAGTGACTTAGAGCTACTAACTTAGAAGTTTCTACTTATAAGAAGTTTTTAGTTGAAAATAAGCTCTATTTTCTTCTATCCTTCTCTCCAATTTGAAATATCAGTTCACTAAAAATCATATAATCTATTTTGGTTCAATTAATTAATTCATGATCCATACTTTTAGGTTTACAACAATTGACATTGACTTCAATAATAGAAGTGCAACTTCCACTTTTTCATTGATGGTAAGAAAATCTATCCAAAAAGTTGTTCAAACTTTTGTTTGTTTTTACAATTCCCATATTGTAACTAATTAACATCATTATATTATAGGAGGATTTGTCAATCTTAGTAGAGCTTAGAAGGATTTTCGTAACTAGGGAGTGATTAAGGTAAGTGGGGTACTTTACAATTTACTACATTTTTATGATTTTTTATTAGTTACTTGATGAAATTAGTTGCTACATGATCACCTCTAAACAAAGCTTCCGAATTTTACAATTTAAAAACCTATATTCTATCCCTAACTCGGTTTGACAGGCAAGTGTAACTATCGTTTTATAACATGGATGAGTATAGGATTGTCTTTATCGGGAAAATAGCTCAAACACCAACACTTAATAATTTTTACTATTATCTAGTAGTTGAATTCATCAAGTGATTGTTTATTAAGATTCTATATGTTAACTAAACTACACTAATCTACAATCTAGAATGATTAATACAATGATTGTAAGAACAATTATGAAGATACACTTAACATGTAGGCTTGCTTAATTATTTAGTATAATCTTACTAACATACTTTTCATCCTAATGTTTGTTAACTATGGGAAATTACAATATATAAGCATTCTTCTTAGAACTACTTACTTCTCATCCTAGTTGTGTTTATTGGAATCTTTCCCTAATTAATAGCTAACTAAGATTGCATTAATATCAATTTAATGTATCGATTCCCCTAAGGATACAACAACTTTCCTAATAATATCTCTATTATCAAGAGTAAGTTGTTTCAATGAACTAGATCTATTCAATAGAATCGTCTCTCAACATATTCTATTAAAATCCATCCTAAGTCAATGTTGTGCTTTACACCATACTTAGATTCATTAAATGCAATTCATTAGAATTAATATTTATCAAGAAACCACTATTTCATGCACTTGATCATACCAAAATAATGTAGCAAGTCTTAACATACTACTCACACATAATGAAGAAATAAAACATATCAATAAAATGTAGAAATAACAAAGAAATTAACATTGAATAAGTAGAAGAGTGCAACCCTATTTTGAATTCCATTGTAGAAATCTGTTAATAATACGAACAATGAATGCTCGTCATCTCTCTCGAGTGATTTAGGGAAAGGTATAAGGTACAACACTTAGAAACTGATATAGGATACAAACTGGTACAAGGATGGTAAAAAAAAAAATGTCTATGTTTATGAGCAGATGGTGTTGTTTTCTTTTAAATGATCTACTTTCTTAAAATTTGATATCTATCTAAAGAAATCTTCTCATCAAAAGACTCGAATTTACCCCTTCATGGCACCACTTGGCACTTCCCATATACTAGTTCGCATGAAAAGGTTGAAATGAACAGTTATGCCCCTTCCTATTATGTCTGTGACTCAAGGCATGATAGTTTTGAAAAGAATTATTCTTCACCAATTACGGCCGTTATTGAGGCCGTAAGCTCCTCATCAAATTATTAAATCTCATTACGCCAGTGACCATGGCCATGATTATCCTTCTACTATTCAATCATGATTATGATTTACAAGGAGATTAACAAAACATCTCTTGATCATAGCTATGATTAAGAGCATGACCAAGGTAGATTCTCAATTGCTTTGTTATCACGCCTGTGATTGATGCTTCTACACTTATTTCTTCTCTTTTACGGCCATGACTAACTTAAAAGTTGTTATTCTAATGTATACTTCCTCCCATTGCTCGTGATTTACCTAAAATCATTATTTTATTCAATTAAGTACCCAATTTACTGAATTAAATCACATTTATGATCAATTTTATGCCTAAAAATGCTTTGACAGTGTAAAGTAGTTTATACTTATCACTATGGTGATGTTATTTGACGATAATAAACTTGTGTATATTTGTTTGTCATATGAAGAAGCTAAATGTAAAACACTACTTAAATAAGTTTTGTTTCCCATAGAAGACAAAATTAAAATCAAGTAAAGGAAAAATAAATTCTTAAACAATTATGTGGCTTAACATTCTACTAATAATGTCCTTTATTTATTTATTAAATAAACAAATATACGTGTATAATATATATATGAATAGAAAGGAAATTGATTCTGTAGTAGCAATATTATAAATAAAACATAATCAAATTTATGGTTAGTTACTCGAGAGACATCACTCCCTATATATTTGTTTCACTTTATTAGGTGATAATGTAACAACAATTTTCTTTTAATAGACTATCACTATATCCAATTACATGCGATATTATAAAAAAATAATTATTGCCCATTGAGGAAAATAATTGCAACAATCTCCTATAATTTAAGTAATAGTTACTTTATATATTTTCTTACCCTACCCATAAAGCCTAGTTAATCTCAAAGCATTGCACCAACTAGTTTTTTTTTTTTTCCCTACTAATAGAGTAGGTTTTAGTCCTTAATAGCTAATACTTAAAAGAATACTTAACCCATATTCAAGATGTGTATATTATAAACTTTAAGAATTATCTAAGCAAAAGTTAATAGATTTTTTATTTTTTCCTTATTAGCATATATCATCTTATCCATTATAAGGATTGGAAAGGTGACATGTTCCCTTGGCATCCCTTATGGATGTACATCTTTTATAATTTAGTTATTTAACATAATTTAGTTCTTGAGATGAATATCCTACTTCCTTGTTTGCCCTTTGCTTATTCTTTAATTTCTATATATTAATTATACACTTGTTAACAATTTTATTTTCTATTTCAGTTTTTATAAACATAGTTCTCTGTTTGCAAGCTAGTTTACTACTTGAAATAAGTGTCTGTTTCCACTAATGTCAATTCTATTATACAAATTTAAATCTTGAAAATTAAAAGTTTTTATATCAGTTATACACATGTTGAAATAGTTATATATATAGAATTATAACACCACAGGGAAGTCTTAAGCATGTTCAATGTGCAATAAGACTTTCATGATTTAATTAAATATATATAAAATAATAGAAATATAGTATATATGTATGTATGTATATATATATATATCCATATTAAGTAACTATATACTAGGGATGGGCAAAAAAACCGTAAACCGTAGATCAAACCTTAAACTAAATCGAAAAATCAGTTTTTTTATGAACCTTTTGGTTTACGATTTGTTTTAGTTGTGTATAAACGGTTCATGGTTTGGTTCAAGAAAGCGAACCTAACCAAACCGTTTTAAATTGAACCAAACTGTTTAGTTAAATAAAAAAAATTATGCAATTATTTCGTATTTTTTTATATTTTTTTCATCAATTTTCATAAATTTTATCAAGTTTTTCATATTTTGTTATTCTTTACTGTAATTTTGTATCAATTATTAAAATTATATTGAGTAAATTCCATTTGAAATTTCATATTTATTGAAGATAAAAATGTTTAGTGAAAATTTAACACAAATAGTTTGAACTGTGGATCAAACTGAACCAAACTGATTTTAATTAAGTTCGAAAAATTTATGAATCGAACCGTATGGGTAGGTTTGATTTAAAAAAAAAACTGAACCATGATATTAAATTTGGTTTGGTAAGGGGGAAGGGTGAACTATATCGAACCAAATCGTGCTTACCTCTACTATATATATAATATGCATTAAGGTATTTATAACGACCCAACAGTATCGTTGTCGTGATAGGTCGCCGTGTACCGTATAAAGGTTTATTATCAACCCCCTTGTTGATTATAGGCCTTTCATACGACACACAAGGCTCCTTCCACTCTACGTTACCACTAGGCCCAAAAAAAAGTAATATAGAGCAATTTAACTAAAATTACTTCTGTGTTATAAATTAACTAATTGTATGGGCTCATGAGAACCACACCAAAACAATATTACAAACGAATGCAATGCATAGCGGAACTGCATAAAATCTAAGTTATGCATAAATATATATAAAGTATCTAAATATCTATAATCTATTACAAAATGTCCTCTTCGCTCTCTGATCGCTCCAACCCGTCTCTACCCGAGACTTACCACGGGCATGCCTCGGCCCGGATTGACGAAGAGGTTCTCCTGCACCAACAGAAATCTATAGGGGAGTAAGCTTACGCTTAGTGAGATAAATACCCTCATCAGTACCACACGACAGAAATTTATTAGATGCACAATCATATGAATGCATGAACAAACAGTATGCCATACAACGCATGCAGTGACCTAGGAACTGCATACGATTCAGAATTTCGCCCCCTGAAGTCGGGGTTTGGAGATAATTAACCGACCCAAACCAAAATCCGGGTTCTAGACCTTGGGTTTTATTTCATTTGCACTATCGTGCTCATACCAAAACAAAACTCTACATATATACATATATATATACTTCCTTCACCAAAATCAAACTGTATCCTTTAAAAATCCCAAGTCTAGCGGTGTGGTGGCCCCTGCAGTCCACAAACACACGCCCTAAGCAGAAGCCACAAGACTCGGCCCCTCGCCGACGGTTGGCGTCTCCTAGCGCCTAGTAAGCCCATCGGCTTAAGACAGAGACTTAATATATATGATGGCATAGCTAGTGCCCAATCCTGCAGGAAACTCGTATTCCTGTGAGTCCCTTCCCATCTTCTGCGTGAAGCGGCAGTCGGTGTTATCCGTATGCAATATGGGGAATGCATGATTCATTTTGAGTTCTTAATCATATAAGTGATTAACTTGATTTCCAGGGTGATAAACCAATTTCATTCCATACAATTCACAAGTATATATTCATGCAAACAATTCCCAATTATTATATATAATTAACAAGTCAACACACTCATCCATAATTTCATACACATGCATCTCCCATATCCCACAAGCATCAAAATTTATAAATATAAGATTAGGTGCATCTACTTTACAAGCACAATCAAGTAAAGAGTCATCGGGAATTTACTCACTCTGCCATGTGGTTCAATCAAAGTAGTCTGGAGGCAAGTCATCTCCGAAAACAGTGTCCCCTGGTCATTGAAATAATTTTTATAAGGAATTGAAGCAAACTTAAGAAACTATGTAAATTTTTCTTAAGTTACATTCTTAGCTAGTTCTCGGAATTTTTCCGGTTTTTATCTAAAGTTCAATCGCGTATAACTTTTTCGTTTTAAATCCGATTTTTATGATCTTATAGTCAATCTTCATCGTTTTCGAGTGTACTTTAACGTGGTAAGGTTAGATTTTCGAAATGAGGTATGAAATTCTGTTCATGGGTCAGAACAGTAGCGTTCCTCATGTGTTGGAGTGTTTTTGGGCCTTGTTTGGTAAATGGGCTTTTGATAGCTTGAGGAATCCTTTGGGCTTGGTCTTTAGATTTTATCCTAAGCTTAAAATACTCCTTGAGATCAGATTTACAACTTTGATTTATATTCCTAAGGCTAACAACCACTTCTTGGGCCCTTTAGTGAGCTTAAGTTATCAAATGGGCTTGTTTTTAGTTCAAACTAAGGTTCATGACTTTGGTGGGCTTATGGGGCCTTAGGTAGATTTCTTATGGGCTTCAAAGCAACCTTTCTTGGTTCCTTAAGGTGCTGATCAGATTTTTATTGAAGGCCCATCCTAGAGTTTTAGGCTTGTTTTGGGAGTTTTAAGCTCGGTTTTGAGTTTTAGGCTTTATATGTCTACTATACTTGCTTTAGTTATTCTTTTCACTTTGTTCTTTTGCTTTTATCATATTTTTAGGCCTCATTTACCCATGTTCCAGATCTGTTCATGTTGGTCCTAAGGGGTCCTTACTTGGTTTTTCAACTTGTTTCATCATTTCCTTAAGTGTAGGTGATAGATTATGCACTTAACTACTTGTGTATAAATCTTAACTTAAGTTCCCTTCCATCAAATGATCCTTTAACTCATGCTCCACATAAAGAAATAAAAGATCTTATACTTCATAAAACCTCCATATCATAGCTCATGCCATACAAGGTTGATTTCTTCATAAAACTTCATGTGATGGATTTTTCCTTAACTTAAGTCTACTTTTGAGCATGTTTAACTAAATGGAAACAAAATCAACATTCAAATGATCATGGAACCTTCACGTCCAGCATGCTTACCCTTCATCAAAGTTCTCATTTCAAGATTTCCTTAGCTTAAAATCTTCCATTCAAAGCATTAAACAAATGTCCATACAAAACACCAACTTTACATGCTCATATTTCAACTTCATGTAATGGTTTTAGGGTTTGTTTCTTAAAACGAATTTTTGTGCTATAACAACTCAAACCTTACTCATATCTTCAAGAAATCCAAGTCTTCTAACATAAATATTAATCCACACATCACAAGAATCACTTACTCGTCCTTAACGCAAAGTTTGGTGGTTGTGCACTAAGGTTCCTCTTAAGCCTTTAACTTTGCTTCCTCCTTTTTGCTTACCTTTTTGAAACCCGAATTCTTTGGTCTTTTGGAAAGGGGTTTATGAAAGATTCTAATGGTCTTAGATGATCTTAAATGATGAAAGAAAATGGCACATGAACAAAGAAAAAAATGCCGTGAGTTGAAGCTTCAAAATGGAAGAAAATGGATTTTGTGGGGTAAAGTTGTTTCCCCTTTTTATGTTTGTTTTAAAAGAGAGAAAGATGAAGTGAAAGTGAGATTAAAAGTGAGAGAAATGGGGAGGAGTGCAGCAGGTTGGAATGAAGAGAGAAGGAGTGTTTAAATGCCTTGAAAGTATTGTCTTAAAGCTTACAAAAAGTCAACAATTGCAACTCTTGATGATGTAAGCATTAAGGGATGAATAGTGATGTGTAAGAGGAAGTGATTGATGGGTGAATGACAAATGCATGGCCCCCCTTTCTCCCCTTTTTAGATCTGCCATGGGAAGTCTTTTAATGGCATGGAGTGGTCTTGTCACCTTTATTAAAGTTAAGCTCATGATTTCTTGTGAAAATTTGTCCATATGTAGTATAAGTGAAGAGGTGATAAGGAAATTGTCTTATCACTAGATTTTGATAAGTTATCAATTGATAAATGATTCCAACTCTCAATTGATAAGTTATCTAAGGTGATTGGTTGATCTACTTATTTATGGTGTAAGGCTTATGCATGAAGATAAGGGCATAGCCTTATAGAAAATTGTTTTAGGATTTTCATCTTACATTGTTTTGTGATTTATGATTTGATTTTTGTAGAATTGTGAAATTTTATAAAGTTGAATAAAATTATTCAAACTAAATTATCGATTAATTATTTATGGTTAAAATTCCTTAATGGTCTTAAGGTTTAGGGTTTTAAGTAGCTTTAGAGCTCGCAGTTCTTCAAGCTCGGGTTTTATCGACAATTAGCTTTTGAATTGACAATTGGCTTTTGAATTGTAAAAATTTAATTTGTTCCTAAATATAAACTTAAGTTTTTGGTTTAGTTAATCTTTAGGAACGTTCGGGAGGTACTCCTAAACAAGTCTTAGGCCTACTAAAAGTAGTAGGGTTTACATCCTTCCCCCATTAAAATAAGTTTTGTCCTCAAAACTTAAAGACATACCTGGGACTTCAAACAATTGAGGGTACTTTCGCTTTACTTCCTCCTCAGCTTCCCAAGTAGCCTCTTCCTTTTCATGGTTTCTCCAAAGTAACTTGACATACCTTATTTCCTTGTTCCTCAACTTTTGAACCTTGCTATCAGTGATTTGAACTGGGTGTTCCTCATAAGTCAGATTTCCTTTAAGTTGTATCGGCTCCAGTTCGATTACATTATCAGGGTCGGGTACATATCTCCTTAGCACTGACACGTGGAACACATTATGTATTCCAGCCAAGTTTGGTGGTACTTCTAAGCGGTACGCGAGGTTCCCTACTCGCTCAAGGATCTCAAAGGGTCCAATGTATCTAGGGCTTAATTTCCCTTGAGTTCTCACTCGATGGATGCTCTTGATCGGACTTACCTTCAAAAACACATGATCTCCTACACCGAACTCCAATTCTCTTCTCTTTAAGTCTGCCCAACTCTTTTGTCTATCTTGGGCTTCTTTCATTCGCTTTTTAATGATAGCTACCTTTTCAGCTGCTTCTTGCACCAAATCCGGTCCTAATGCTGCCTTTTCCATGTCATCCCAGAATAATGGGGATCGGCATCTCCTTCCATACAATGCTTCATATGGTGGCATCTGGATAGACGAATGGTAACTATTGTTATATGCAAACTCCACTAGCGGTAAGTGAGAATCCCAATTTCCTTTAAACTCCATAACACAGGCTCGAAGCATGTCTTCTAAAGTCTGAATTGTTCTCTCAGACTGTCCATCTGTTTGGGGGTGATAAGCCGTACTGAACTTTAAGTTCGTCCCCAACACTTTTTGTAAACTTCCCCAAAATTTAGACACAAACCTTGGATCTCTATCGGAAACTATTCCAGCAGGCACTCCATGCAAACGTACTATCTCCCTTAGATATATTCGGGCCAACTTTTCTAGGGAATAAGTCATGTTGACTGGTAGAAAGTGTGCTGATTTTGTGAGTCGATCCACTATCACCCATACAGCATCATGACTTGCTACCGTTCTGGGCAATCCACACACGAAATCCATAGTGATTTGGTCCCATTTCCATTCAGGAATGGACAATGGTTGCAACAACCCTCCTGGTCTTTGATGCTCAGCCTTAACTCTTTGACAAGTGTCACATTTGAGCACAAAATTTGCTACATCCTGTTTCATTCCACTCCACCAAAAATTCTTCTTGAGATCCTGGTACATCTTGGTTCCTCCAGGGTGTACAGTATATCCGGAATAGTGAGCTTCCCTTAAAATTTCCTTTCTTAGCTCAAGATTATCAGGTATACACAAACGTCCCTTCATTCGAATCATTCCATCCTCATCTTGACTAAAGTCTGTATACCTTCCCATTATCATTTGCTCCCTTACATGTTGTAGAGCAGGATCCTCTTGTTGTGCTTCTCGGACTCTTTCTTGTATCGTTGGCTCAAGAGCTAAATTTGACAATTCGGCTTCTGCCACATGCCACACAAATTCTAAATTCATTCTTTCAAACTCTTTAATCAGTTCCCTTTGTTCAGTAAGCAGGGATGCAACTTCAGCATGATTCTTTCGACTTAAAGCATCTGCTACTGCATTCACTCTCCCGGGGTAGTAGTTGATGTTGAGATCATAATCCTTTATCAACTCTAACCACCGTCGTTGTCTCATGTTCAACTCCTTTTGAGTGAACAAATATTTTAGGCTCTTGTGGTCGGTGTAAATTTCACACTTAACACCATACAAGTAATGCCTCCATAACTTTAGTGCAAAGACTATAGCTGCCAATTCCAGGTCATGTGTAGGGTAATTCTGCTCATGTGGTCGTAATTGCCGTGAAGCATAAGTAATCACTTTTCCATTTTGCATCAGTACGCACCCTAAACCATTCTTAGAAGCATCACTATACACCGAAAAAGGTTCCTCATTATTGGGTAAGACCAAAACTGGCACTGAAATTAAACGGTTCTTTAACTCTTGGAAGCTTCCTTCTCTTTTCTCATTCCATATAAATTTCTCATTCTTTTGAGTTAGTTGAGTAAGTGGTTTAGCAATCTTTGAAAAATCCTTCACAAATTTCCGATAATATCCAGCCAAACCAAGAAAACTTCGCACCTCTGTAACAGTTTCAGGTCTTTTCCAATCAGTGATAGCTCTTATCTTTTCTGAGTCCACCTTTATGCCTTCTCTCGAAATAACATATCCCAAAAAAAATATCTCCCTCATCCAAAAATCACACTTGGATAACTTGGCGTATAGCTTGTGTTCTCTTAAGGTTTGCAACACCAACCTCAAGTGTTCTTGATGTTGTTCTGGGGTTGACGAATATACTAAGATGTCGTCAATGAACACAATTACGCATTTGTCCAGATATGCTCTAAACACTCTGTTCATAAAATCCATGAATACTGCTGGCGCATTAGTCAATCCAAATGGCATCACTAAAAACTCATAGTGTCCATACCTTGTCCTAAATGCTGTCTTAGGCACATCCTCTGGTTTGATCCTCAATTGGTGATAACCCGATCTTAGATCAATACGGGAAAACACACTTGCACCCTGTAATTGATCGAACAGATCGTCGATACGGGGCAAAGGATATTTGTTCTTCACAGTGACTCGGTTCAACTCCCTGTAGTCGATACAGAGTCTAAGAGAACTATCCTTCTTTTTGACAAACAAGACAGGTGCTCCCCAAGGCGAGACACTTGGTCTAATGTACCCTTGGTCCAACAACTCCTGAAGTTGCCTCTTTAGTTCTTTTAACTCTATTGGAGCCATCCTGTATGGAGCCTTAGAAATCGGTTCGGTCCCAGCCATTAAATCAATGGCGAAATCAATCTCTCTCTTAGGTGGTAATCCCGGTAGCTCTTCTGGGAACACATCAGGGAACTCGTTCACTACTTGGATATCATCTATCCTTAACTTTTCTAATTCAACCTCAATTGAGTTCATCCAACTTGTTTCCATCATTAACTCGAAAGAGCTTAGTTCATGTTTCCCCACTACCGTAGACTCTGCTTGAAATTCCAGCTTAGATCCTTTTAAGTCTCTAAAGTACACTTTCTTTTTCTTGCAATCAATTGTAGCTCCACATGACGTCATCCAGTTCATACCCATAATCATTTCATACTTGCCCAGATCAAGAACGATAAGATCTGTCATACTTTCGTAGCCTTGTATGTTAAATGAGCATTTCTTCACCATTTCCTTTGTAGTAACTACACTTCCTGTAGGAGTCCGTACACCGAAACTTGATTCGGTGACGGTTACAGGCAATTTAATTCTTTGTACCGCTTTAGGGGAAATGAATGAATGAGTCGCTCCGGTGTCAAACAAGGTGTATACTGAATGTCCCTTTATGTCAACATTCCCTGAATTGAATTTAAGGTTGAGTTTTCATAAGGTATAATTATTGGGCTCTAAAATTTTTTTTTTTGTTACTAAGTTAAATACTTTTAGTCTTTTCATACTAAAATGTACTTCTATCATCCGACTCAACGTAAAAAAAAAAGTTCCAGTAACATACCTGTAATTAACTCTGTATCTACAGCATCTTCCACCTCTTCATAGTATATGATCTCCTCCTCGGGACACTCCTCATATTCCCATCCTCCTTCCAAGTTATAGACCCTCGCGGCATTCACATCTCCAGGTCTCTGCCCATTTCCTCCAACAACTCTCCCTATCCCAGGGCGTCCTGCGGTCTGCATAGTGGCATTCTGACGCTGAGGACAGTTGTTAGCAAAATGTCCTTGTTGTTTACAGATGAAACAAGTAGTGGTATTCCTCTTGGGACAAGTTGCTACCACGTGGTTTCCATCTCCACAAAAATAACACTTGTTTTGAAGTTGAGCACATTCACGTGGATAGTGGTTCCCTCTACACTTCCAACATATCACCTTTCCATTCCCATTTTTCTTCTGGATCATCTTATGGGGTCTTAGGATTTTCCTCACCTTAGAACTTGAGCTTCCTGGTCCTTCAAATGGTCTCTTGCCAAAAACAGTAACTTTTGGCTTTAACATTTCTTCTCCTTGTCTTTTTGCGGTTTCCAGTACTTTGGCCTTTTCAACTGCTTCATTGAAGGTCCTTGGTTGAAACTCCAAAACCTTCCTTTTTAACTCGGGGTCTAGTCCCCTCACAAAAATTTGTTTCTTCATCCAATCACTGTCATGATATTCAGGTGGAGCAAATTGGAGTAAGCGAGTGAAATCCGCTTCATACTGCTCAAGTGTGCGGTTTCCTCTTCTGATCCCAAACAACTCATCACTATACTTTACCCGCAAGCTCTCGGGAAAATAGTGCCTCAAAAATTCCTCTCGAAAATCCCCCCATGTAATGGGTTGTGGTAAATTTCCTCTCTTGGTTTCCCACCAAGTCCTCGCTCTCAGTCGGAGCAGATAAGTGCCATAAGTCATTCTCAAGTGATGCGGCACCTCAAAAGCCTCAAAAGATCTCTCAACTTGCATTAGCCAATCCTCAGCCTCATCGGGCCGGCTTGTATTCCCATCAAAATATCTATTGCACTTCAGAAATTCTGGCAATAGGTTCCTCGGTGGTCGAGGCTCATGATGAATTGGGTAAGGGTCTCTTGCTAACCCTACCGGTGGTGGTGGAGGCGGTGGTGGTGCTGCTGCAAACTGGCCTCCCATATCCATAGGTGGTGGCACAGGCATATGAGGGACTTGCTCCTGTGGTGCTGGTGGCGGAGGTGTTTGGTTCCTCTCTAGAAAGGTCCTTAACAAAGCATTATTTGCTTGTATAGCTAGTAAGATCTCTTCAGTCCTATCAACTGGCATATTTTGTTCTGGGTGTTGCTCCGGTGGCGCTCTCTCTCTAGGAGGTCGTCTCCCGCGCCTAGGTTCGCTGAAACATGGTTTTTAGAGTTAGGTTCAACTTAATTCAATCTATAATCCATTCAATAAATCAATTTTTATCACTTGAAACCATATCATCTTGATTCAATTCATCCATTATAAGACACTTTCTCTTAATTGTATCATCCGAGACAAGATCACGTAAAATAAACACACATAAGAAGTCATTTCATTAATTCTCCAAACATACATAAAGTCTAGATATAGTTCCTTCCAAAGTTATACATGTTTCCTACAATTACTGGGATTTAAAATTTGATACAACCATAATTTGAAAAGTACACACAACTCAATACAGACAACTTCACTATACAATAACATAACACCATAATAATAATATTGGAAACACTCCGGAGGTTCAAGTCATCCTTGACTAATCATGCCTCGTAGAAGGCTCGGCTTCATCATCATCTAACCAGCCTGCTTGTCGAAGCCTCCTTCTGGGAAACGGGGTTGATATTCCTTCATTTGGTCCGAGTGATAACCTTGGGCGGTAAGTCACCTGGTACAGCTCATGGGGTAATAGAATTTCCCGTGGCTCCGGCCTGAGTGGTACTACTACTCGGTACTCTCTTGGAAAAAGAGGCATTATGTTTATGTCCTCTTCAAACTCAGGGGCATCAGGATAGATATCAACGGTGTCTTGCTCTACATAAGGAAAGTAAACATTGGCAGGGGCTACTGGTGGAGGTATTCCATTTTGTTCATCCATTTGGACCACTCGAGGGTGATCAGCTCTTAGGTCACGCACTAAGGCATACCCATGACCTAGTTGACGCCAGTGCTGGAAGCTTGGGGCAGTCATCCTTGGGCCATCTTGCACCAAGAATATTATCTCTGCTTCAATACCAGCCCCTTCTTCCCTTTCCATAATGTAGGTTAACTCTTCATCGGTCAAAACAGGTCCACGCGTCTCGATTATGATGTCCCTGTAGCGTGCTCTCCAATAAGGACTTAGTCCTGCCCTCCAGGAGGTCCATACATCTCTTAGCCTACATGGTCTTCCTACTAGGGCCATATCTTCGCATAGGACCCGAAGCCTTCGTCGATACTCAATAAGGGTTTCTCCTTCTTGCATCATTAAAAGCACGAGGTTCCGACGAATCCTATTTGCATTATCCTGATCAACCATACAGGTTTGTTAAAGATTATACATTCTTTTAGGAAAGTTTTATCGCTTGTTTGATATGTTAAAAATCCTAACCCGGTTCTACCCCACTCTTGCTCACTTGGGAGGGGATTCCTAGCGTCTAGGGTCCAGTTTTACATACTTTAACATTAGTTTAAACCTAATGCTTTGATACCACTTAAACCTATAACGACCCAACTGTATCGTTGTCGTGATAGGTCGCCGTGTACCGTATAAAGGTCTATTATCAACCCCCTTGCTGATCATAGGCCTTTCATACGACACACAAGGCTCCTTCCACTCTACGTTACCACTAGGCCCAAAAAAAAGTAATATAGAGCAATTTAACTAAAATTACTTCTGTGTTATAAATTAACTAATTGTATGGGCCATGAGAACCACACCAAAACAATATTACAAACGAATGCAATGCATAGCGGAACTGCATAAAATCTAAGTTATGCATAAATATATATAAAGTATCTAAATATCTATAATCTATTACAAAATGTCCTCTTCGCTCTCTGATCGCTCCAACCCGTCTCTACCCGAGACTTACCACGGGCATGCCTCGGCTCGGATTGACGAAGAGGTTCTCCTGCACCAACAGAAATCTATAGGGGAGTAAGCTTACGCTTAGTGAGATAAATACCCTCATCAGTACCACACGACAGAAATTTATTAGATGCACAATCATATGAATGCATGAACAAACAGTATGCCATACAACGCATGCAGTGACCTAGGAATTGCATACGACTCAGAATTTCGCCCCCTGAAGTCGGGGTTTAGAGATAATTAACCGACCCAAACCAAAATCCGGGTTCTAGACCTTGGGTTTTATTTCATTTGCACTATCGTGCTCATACCAAAACAAAACTCTACATATATACATATATATATACTTCCTTCACCAAAATCAAACTGTATCCTTTTAAAATCCCAAGTCTAGCGGTGTGGTGGCCCCCGCAGTCCACAAACACACGCCCTAAGCAGAAGCCACAAGACTCGGCCCCTCGCCGACGGTTGGCGTCTCCTAGCGCCTAGTAAGCCCATCGGCTTAAGACAGAGACTCAATATATATGATGGCATAGCTAGTGCCCAATCCTGCAGGAAACTCGTATTCCTGTGAGTCCCTTCCCATCTTCTGCGTGAAGCGGCAGTCGGTGTTATCCGTATGCAATATGGGGAATGCATGATTCATTTTGAGTTCTTAATCATATAAGTGATTAACTTGATTTCCAGGGTGATAAACCAATTTCATTCCATACAATTCACAAGTATATATTCATGCAAACAATTCCCAATTATTATATATAATTAACAAGTCATCACACTCATCCATAATTTCATACACATGCATCTCCCATATCCCACAAGCATCAAAATTTATAAATATAAGATTAGGTGCATCTACTTTACAAGCACAATCAAGTAAAGAGTCATCGGGAATTTACTCACTCTGCCATGTGGTTCAATCAAAGTAGTCTGGAGGCAAGTCGTCTCCGAAAACAGTGTCCCCTGGTCATTGAAATAATTTTTATAAGGAATTGAAGCAAACTTAAGAAACTATGTAAATTTTTCTTAGGTTACATTCTTAGCTAGTTCTCGGAATTTTTCCGGTTTTTACCTAAAGTTCAATCGCGTATAACTTTTTCGTTTTAAATCCGATTTTTATGATCTTATAGTCAATCTTCATCGTTTTCGAGTGTAATTTAACGTGGTAAGGTTAGATTTTCGAAATGAGGTATGCAATTCTGTTCATGGGTCAGAACAGTAGCGTTCCTCATGTGTTGGAGTGTTTTTGGGCCTTGTTTGGTAAATGGGCTTTTGATAGCTTGAGGAATCCTTTGGGCTTGGTCTTTAGATTTTATCCTAAGCTTAAAATACTCCTTGAGATCAGATTTACAACTTTGATTTATATTCCTAAGGCTAACAACCACTTCTTGGGCCCTTTAGTGAGCTTAAGTTATCAAATGGGCTTGTTTTTAGTTCAAACTAAGGTTCATGACTTTGGTGGGCTTATGGGGCCTTAGGTAGATTTCTTATGGGCTTCAAAGCAACCTTTCTTGGTTCCTTAAGGTGCTGATCAGATTTTTATTGAAGGCCCATCCTAGAGTTTTAGGCTTGTTTTGGGAGTTTTAAGCTCGGTTTTGAGTTTTAGGCTTTATATGTCTACTATACTTGCTTTAGTTATTCTTTTCACTTTGTTCTTTTGCTTTTATCATATTTTTAGGCCTCATTTACCCATGTTCCAGATCTGTTCATGTTGGTCCTAAGGGGTCCTTACTTGGTTTTTCAACTTGTTTCATCATTTCCTTAAGTGTAGGTGATAGATTATGCACTTAACTACTTGTGTATAAATCTTAACTTAAGTTCCCTTCCATCAAATGATCCTTTAACTCATGCTCCACATAAAGAAATAAAAGATCTTATACTTCATAAAACCTCCATATCATAGCTCATGCCATACAAGGTTGATTTCTTCATAAAACTTCATGTGATGGATTTTTCCTTAACTTAAGTCTACTTTTGAGCATGTTTAACTAAATGGAAACAAAATCAACATTCAAATGATCATGGAACCTTCACGTCCAGCATGCTTACCCTTCATCAAAGTTCTCATTTCAAGATTTCCTTAGCTTAAAATCTTCCATTCAAAGCATTAAACAAATGTCCATACAAAACACCAACTTTACATGCTCATATTTCAACTTCATGTAATGGTTTTAGGGTTTGTTTCTTAAAACGAATTTTTGTGCTATAACAACTCAAACCTTACTCATATCTTCAAGAAATCCAAGTCTTCTAACATAAATATTAATCCACACATCACAAGAATCACTTACTCGTCCTTAACGCAAAGTTTGGTGGTTGTGCACTAAGGTTCCTCTTAAGCCTTTAACTTTGCTTCCTCCTTTTTGCTTACCTTTTTGAAACCCGAATTCTTTGGTCTTTTGGAAAGGGGTTTATGAAAGATTCTAATGGTCTTAGATGATCTTAAATGATGAAAGAAAATGGCACATGAACAAAGAAAAAAATGCCGTGAGTTGAAGCTTCAAAATGGAAGAAAATGGATTTTGTGGGGTAAAGTTGTTTCCCCTTTTTATGTTTGTTTTAAAAGAGAGAAAGATGAAGTGAAAGTGAGATTAAAAGTGAGAGAAATGGGGAGGAGTGCAGCCGGTTGGAATGAAGAGAGAAGGAGTGTTTAAATGCCTTGAAAGTATTGTCTTAAAGCTTACAAAAAGTCAACAATTGCAACTCTTGATGATGTAAGCATTAAGGGATGAATAGTGATGTGTAAGAGGAAGTGATTGATGGGTGAATGACAAATGCATGGCCCCCCCTTTCTCCCCTTTTTAGATCTGCCATGGGAAGTCTTTTAATGGCATGGAGTGGTCTTGTCACCTTTATTAAAGTTAAGCTCATGATTTCTTGTGAAAATTTGTCCATATGTAGTATAAGTGAAGAGGTGATAAGGAAATTGTCTTATCACTAGATTTTGATAAGTTATCAATTGATAAATGATTCCAACTCTCAATTGATAAGTTATCTAAGGTGATTGGTTGATCTACTTATTTATGGTGTAAGGCTTATGCATGAAGATAAGGGCATAGCCTTATAGAAAATTGTTTTAGGATTTTCATCTTACATTGTTTTGTGATTTATGATTTGATTTTTGTAGAATTGTGAAATTTTATAAAGTTGAATAAAATTATTCAAACTAAATTATCGATTAATTATTTATGGTTAAAATTCCTTAATGGTCTTAAGGTTTAGGGTTTTAAGTAGCTTTAGAGCTCGCAGTTCTTCAAGCTCGGGTTTTATCGACAATTAGCTTTTGAATTGACAATTGGCTTTTGAATTGTAAAAATTTAATTTGTTCCTAAATATAAACTTAAGTTTTTGGTTTAGTTGATCTTTAGGAACGTTCGAGAGGTACTCCTAAACAAGTCTTGGGCCTACTAAAAGTAGGGTTTACAGTATTACACTCTAATGTGATAAAATAATACTAGTATAGTGTTACGTAGTATGTTATATGTTGCTGATAACTTGTTTTAAGCTACTAATAGAATATATAGATATAAGGCATCTATAATGTATAATTTACGTATAATTATATAATAAGTATTACAAAGTATATCTCATTTATTATTTGTTATATATGGCATATAATATAATAGCATATCTATTTATAACCATAATATGTATTATCGTCACTACATTTGTGTTATGTTATTTTGCATAATTGGGACACCATACATAATATATAGAAATTTAGTAGTCCTTTCTTTGTGAGATTTCTTCTTAAAATAAAATTATTAATTCAATAATTGAATTATTCATTAAATGTTGTATGGAAATGAAATACATTGAATAAATACGACTCCATAGGAATTGTTATATTTATGACTCTCTCAATTGGTTCCTTTCATTTATTAAACTTTCTCACGTAGAGATAGATAGAAGTTGGATTTACCAATCAAGATGTAGTACAAAGTACATACTTGGATTAAATAGCTATCTAAAAAAAAGTTTTGCTAGTAATGTTATTGATGGAAAGATCATTTGTTCGTATAAACAGTGTAGGAATGTTAAGTAGGCAAAATTAAAGGATGCACAAGTATATTTAATTTGTGATGGTTTCATGAGGGGTTTTGAGCAATGGCTGTTACATGAAGATAGCTAGTTATTTTTTCCTCCCGTTGGTAAGCAAAGTACTCATGGTGAACTGAGTATTACCGTTGAGGATGATAGAGCCATTGGTAAGGGTACATAAACAATGTTATGTAAAGCATTTGGAGTCCATGTTGTAGCTAATGATGAAGGCGTAATGGATATTGGATGGAAGTTAAACCTAATGAAGAATCTCAAACATTTTATAAATGATTGAAAGATGCTGAGTAAAAATTGTATCCAGGATGTATGAAGTTCTCAAAGTTGTCTTTTATCATACGATTGTTTCATTTGAAGTGTGTAAACAAATGGAGTGATAAATTAGTATCAAATTTACTTAAGGTGTTGAAGAAGGTTCTTCTACTTGGTGAAAAATTACGAAAGTCGTATTATGAGGCTAAAAAGTTGATAAGTGATTTAGGACTTAATTATCATAAGATTCATGCATATCTTAATGACTGCAATGTAAGGGATGACAATGAATCTAATGATAAATCGAATTTAACTCATAAAGTTAAATAAGTTTTGGCAAAGGTCTTATGACACTTTAATTTGATCCTAAGATTATAAGGGCTTTTTATGTCATCAAAAACAACATCGCTCACGTGATGGCATAAGAATGAACCTATAAAAGATGGTTATATGAGACATCTAGGTGATTCACCTGCTTAGCAAATATTTGATTATCAAAATAATCAATTCACCAAAGATGCAAGGAATATTAGGTTTGGATTGGCATGCGATGGATTCAATCTCTTCAAGTCGTTAAGCCTCTCGTATAGTATATGGTCTATGATTTTGATATCTTATAACCTATTACATTAGATGTGTATGAAACAACAATTTTTCATGCTATCATTGTTTATATCGGGTCTTACTACCGTTGGAAACAATATATATATTTATTTACAACCTTTAATTGAGGAGTTAAAGGAGTTATGGCATAATAGGGTTAAAACTTATGACACTTCCACAAAACAAAGTTTCAAAATGCATGTCGTACTTCTATGGACAATCAGTGACTTTCTAGAATATGCTAACCTTTTCAGTTGATGTACAAGAAGAATATAGCACAACAGCAAATGATTCATTACAAAGGGAAAAAAAGTTTTGTAGTAGTCAAGGAAAAAGAGTTAAGTATTAGGGCATTGTAGTTCATTATTAATTCTCTATTTGTTTTTTTCCCACATAATTCATCTTTGTAATTTGACTTAATATGATTGGAGTAATAGCTTCTCTTTACTTTTATGCCTAAAATAATTTGCTCTTACACTCTCCTCCTGTAAAGAGAAAAGTTAGGTCATTCCTCATCTCGCGAACATATGTTCATTGCTTGCTATACAAAGGTAGATGGGACTCTAGTAAATTCAACATCAATTGAAGTTATTGTAAGTCATTAGTTGTTCAATATGTTGAGACAATTTAATATTTAGATTAACATTTCTGTATTTCTAATTCAACTATATTTATTTTATAGAGTTCTATGAAGGAATTAATGTCTAAGGATTTAGGAAACGATGATTCAAAAAAAAAAAATGAAAAGACCACTAAAAATGGTATCTTCTCTTAAGTAATGAGTAAAGAAAAATTCAAGTGTATTCATACGTATGGCTTAGGTGTCTCTCCAAGTGATGTCTATGGTAAAATGCCTAGCCAAGCAACTTGCTTCAAGACGACAATGGAATATAAATCAGAATTAATTAAACTATGATAAGAAATGAATCAGATGAGATCGCTCTTTAGGTAACTTATGAACCAAGACAACTACTCATCTCAACCTTTAACAAGTCGTTTAATACCCTCATTAACACCAAGGTCAAATGATACACCATGTATACCAAGCATTCATTATAGACCCTTGACCTTAGGATTTGTGCATAGACCACCAGTACAAAATGTCAAGCATATACCCCCAATACCAAATTCCAAACGTCAATTAGTGTGGGTCTGTGAATTTTTTTTCCATATATTTAAATTATTTCTAATTTCTATCTCGCTGAAAATGTTTGTTTTATTTATTTTTAATAATGTACAAAGATGCATGTTTCAATTGTTATATTTAATCAAAATTAAATATGACTAAGTTGGTTTTTGCTATAGTCATTATAAGAATCAAACTTCTACATTCAAATTTGTAGTAGCTAGTACGTGTGGGCTTGAATATATAGGCTTAGCTAACTAGATAATATGTTCCTATGTATGAAAAATTTTTGAAACTATTTTATGGACTTAGTTAATATATTATAAGTGATAGTGCATCATGTCCTAATAAATAATAATGCAAGAATAACAACTTGGTTTAATAATATTATGATTGGATGATATTCATTGGCTCAAATAATATACATAATTTAATGAGTTATAAGTGATACTGCATCATGTCTACTCATAGAATGCTCTTTGAGAATTCAAATGGTTATTCAATCTTCCTTTTGTCTAAATTCAGCCTGTAGTCCTTCGTAGTTGCCATAGTTGCTCTATAGAGCACAAAATTGTAAGTTAATGTTTCATACTTCAAATATAAGTATTTATTTAGATTTTCTATTTCTTACATTGATGAATATTTTGCCTATTTAGAGTATTATTTTTATTTAAATTTACTTACTGAGTGAAGTTAAAAATGATAGTATGTAGTGTTGAGTATTGTAGAAAGTGTTGTCTTGTATGTCTTATGTAGGGGTATAGTGGTTTGGTTTGGTATGTGTGGGTGTTGAGTATATATAATGCGTATTGTAAGAGTGGTAGCTTGGGAATTGTATTAGGAGAGGATATAAATACTTTGGATGGGAAGTTTATGAAGTTAGTTAAGCTACTACTTATAATTACTACTAGAGAACAATTTGGAAGTGTTTCCTACTATCTTAAAGCATATATCTAATGTGTATTGTAATTTATGTTTATTTCTTTCCTTTTTTTTTCTTTTGGGTAGGAATGGAATTTTATTGTTTTGAAAACCATATTTAATGGGGAAAAAATCGCAAAGGGGATAGTCTAAAAAATTGATCCATAGTGGAAAGTAGGAGGATAACCATTAGGCCTTGGTTTTTGTGAAGTTCGTGTTCGCGTTTCAACATTATTTTAACAATATATGTATTTGTTTTTTAATTGGAGGTTGAAGAAGATGATGAATTTTAAAAGATTGGCATGCTAATGATGAAGGAAGATTAAAGATAACATAATTACCTAGAAAAACAAAAAAAAGATTGAAGACAAGATTTATGTTGTTTGGTAGTTTTCTTTATGATGAAAAAGAAAAATGACTTGTATTAGATCTTTTGAATTATGGAAAAGCAAATTTTAAGGTACTTTATATTGACAATGTAATCTTGTTTTGATGATAATAATGGAAGATGTTTTAATTTGGTTTCATTATTATGGTGTACTCTTCAACTTGATCTAGATTTAGTTACTTTGTTTTATAGTAGGGATCAATTAGCTTTAAAGTGATGATTTTAATATTTTATACAGGTTCTTAGTTATTTTCATGGATATTCAATTTAAAAAAAAAAAAGAAAAACTCCTAGAGGGTAGCCAGTTGCACCTCACAAAAATAAGTTATACAAAATGATTGGTTTTTCAAGGCGGCTATGCCCCTCCCAATAGTAGCTTCTTAAGGGTAGCTATATTTAGCCTAATAATAGGGTAGCTCTATCCCCCCTATAAAGCCTATGGTGGCATCACACCTATAAGGTGCATGTCATGCCTACTTCAATTATTTGATTGCCCCATTATTTTATTTATGGGGGCAGTTTTGGCCGTCCCTTGAAGGCTTAAATTATTGTAGTGCCTCTTGTTGATTTGATTGATAGCTATTAGAAGGAATAGAGGAATAACAATTAGCTAACCTATTAGAAAACCTGATAGACTTGCCAATATTAGTAAAAAATATCTTAGACTCGGTCTCTATTAAAAAAATTGTAGTCCATGCAATACACAAATGCAATTAGCATCTATTATTGTCTGGGAGTTCAGCTATTTACCCACTCAACCTTCCAAGTGATTCATCCCAGTCTCATAGCCATTTACATCCTTACCCTTCAAACTATGAATATCCCCTACACTTGTTTACCCACTAGTCACCTTTATACTCAGATCACCAAATGCAGCTCACTTAGGATTCAAATATGATGCTCTTCCTTACCTTCAAACAACAAGAAGCTATATTCCTTCCCAAACAACAGCATGCCTATGCTGAACATTACTAGTAGCTCCTTTTAAAATCTAATAGAAAATAGTTATGCTTCCATCTAGAAATAGTTATACTTCTATCTTAAATTTGATGGAAAATAGACTTTATGTGCAATTTGCTAACTATTGTAAGGTGATGGTGTCAAGAGGGTAATGTGGTGGTTTTAGATGATTGCAGATGATGATAAGAAAGTCTTAATGGTATAGAAGTTGTCGAAAATTGGGTGAAAAGAGGCATAAAAAACTTATAGTAGTTGAGTATTATAGCTAATAGATGGTGTTGATAGAGCCTTTTAGATTTGGACCTTTTAAGCTTGTATCGACTTGATGGAGCTCATGGCATACATTGTGTTTCCCAAGACTCGGCCTCCCTGCCCTCATATCTAGTCTCAGCTTAAGCCTATTATATGGCATATCTAACTACAACAATCACCAATAGCCATGACATTACAAGATAAGGATAAAGAACATAGTCAACAATTGTCTCTTACAATTCAGGACTATGTCGGTCTATACGTCCCCACTACCTACGACTTTACTAACAGTCTTCTAATAGTCAGCTGCCCTCCTCTACAAATACCAAGCCACTTCTTAATGGTAAACTATTTAACACTTTGCATACTTAAGCTTTATTCTACTTCTTAGCATTTCAATTACCTCTTTTTACACACTACTGACTTAAGTATCGGAGTGGCCATACTAGACAACCCTTTGGTACTCCTTACTGGTTCTTGTTTTGAAGGGTCAATCGATAGTGCAAAGCCTGATTTCAATTAATCTCTACTAACCAAAACCTAAAGATGATATTTGGCATCGTTTGTAGGAAACAAATCCAATTTCTTACTTGAATACTTATTAAACACTCGCCCAAACACCACCTTCATTTTTCAGTATGTCTTGAATTGAAAATCTCGAGAATAACCAATTGGTAAAGAACCAACCCACCAACAACCAGCCCTTAGCTAAGGAGACGCTTGAACAGTGCTTGGAGCCTATGAAGTACCTGCTTAAGGAGTTTACTACTCAAAACAGGTTGCTCTACACGCACCTTAAGGATGCCAAGAGGTGTAGTAGGTAGATCTACCTGCTTGAGGTGTTTGATACCCGTATTAGGTATGATAACCAATAGTAGTGGTAGTAGAATAGCTAAGATCAACTACTTGAATGCCTAGTATAGGAACAATAAGCACAATCTATGGCTACCTATGATCACGTCCTTGCTGGCCATGAGTAGGTGGCCAACTTCCATGGAGTAATAGCACACTTTGCAATGTACTAAGCTTACTTGATAGACAATATCGACCTTAATGAGTTCTACGCAATCCTATGAAGGCTCTTTGAGTAGCGGGGTAGTAAGGTAACTGATGATGTCGAGTTAGTTGCTAGCAACGAAACCTCCTTTACTAGGGGTGTCCAGAACGAAGCTTTGCCTTCGAATAAAAACTTCTTACCTTTGATGAGTACGATGGCATTAGTGATCCTAATGATTACCTCCTCCATTTTTGCACCCTTATGAACCTCCATAGCATGGAGATGCTATAATGTATAAGGCTTTCCCTTGTACTCTAAGGAAAGTAGCTTAGATGCATTTTAACCACTTATCCAAGAACTTTATTGGCTTCTTTTATGAGCTGCCATAAAGGTTTATTCTCCACTTTAGGGCTAGCAAGCCCCCATCTAAGGACATTTCATCTTTATACTTGATCAAGTAGAGTGAAGGGGAGATTCTGTAAGAATATGTGACCTAATTCAACAATGCCATGGTCAAGATCTTTCGGTTGGATGAGGGACTAGCAGTACAAGCCATGCAGCTTAGCATAAGACTTGTAAGAGACTTCTTTTGCTCACTTGCAATGAAGAGCAAGCCAAAGACCCATGCTAAATTCTAGAATAAAGCACATAAATACATGGACCAAGAGAATAATATCTACAACAGGGGCAATGCCGACCGAGAGAGGTTGGGCAAAAAGAAAGACAAGGAAAAATTGTCTATAAAAGATCACCTCAAAGTTAAGACACTAAGAAGAGATGAAGAGGAAGGCTCGAGTAGTAAAAAGCACCAAGTTGAGTAGAACTGACTTCCCTTTCCCATATACTTATAACACATGCCTCTAAACATACCAATAGCTTAGTTCTTCTTCAATGTCCAAAATAGAGGCTTGCTATAGAAGGCCCCTAAAATGAAGGTAAATCCTAGTCAATGGAACTCAAACAAGTATTACTAGTTCCATGACAACCATGGTAGAATGCTTTAAGCTAAAGAATGCATTTGAGTATGCTATTCAACAGGGTTACTTTGGAAAGTTTGTAGCCTAGAGGAGGAACAACGACTGTTCTAATGGAAATGAGGATAAAGTTCCTTAGAGGTAGCAAATTAAAGCTACCCAAGTAGGGCAAATTGAAGATCATAGCAATGACTGATGCCCCAATGATTGAGCCCATAATGGTGTTATCAACATAATCATTAGAGGGCTACGCCTAAGGAGTTAGCCAAGCTCTAATAGCTTGGTTAACATATTTGAGGTGTTAGCTATTAGAGAGATGAGGTAGAAGATTAATATGTCAATCTCTTTCTCTAATGAGGACTTACAAGGGGTACACACCCCTCATCAAGATACCCTTGTCATTGGGGTAAGAATCATAAACTTTAAGGTCTTCAAAATTATGGTGAACACTAGCAGCTCTACTGACATCCCCTCTTTACACATATATGAGATGATGAGAAGTAAGTTGCTTGTCAAGATGAAGCCCTACCGCCATAATCTCATCGGCTTCAATGGTAGAACTGTTCGAGCTAATGGTATCATCACTCTTGACATGGAGCATGGTGATGATGATAATGTCATGCAATAACCAGTGGAGTTCCTTGTAGTTGACCGCCCATCCCCCTATAATGTTATTTTAGCATGACTAAGCTTGAATGCCTTTGAGGTCATCACCCCGTCCCTCTACCTTAAGGTCAAGTTCTTGACCCCCATGAAGGTAAGAATCTATAGGCATGACTAAAAGCTATCATGAGAGCTTTATGTCAAGGTTGTTAGAGCTAATGATGTCTTCTCTTTAGAGACCAACCTACAGGAGAAGCCGACTGAAAGAGGTAAGTTGACTGAGAAACCATAAGAGGTACAGACTAGCACTTCCCTAGACCATGCCACTAAGGTTGGGATTGAGACCCCTCCTAAGGTAAAGGAGGAGATAGTAGCCCTCTTACCTATCAACTCTAATAGGTTCGCTTGGTCGACATCAGATGTGCTCGGAATCTCCCTTACTTAGCAACCCACAACCTCAATATTGACACATGTGCTTGGCTTGTCAAACAAAAGAAGAAGCATTTCATGCCAGAAAGGTAGGTCGCTATAGAGGAGAAGTATAGAAGCTGCTTAAGGCTAGCTTCATTAAAGAGAAGAAGTATCTAACCTAGTTGGCTAATGTATTGCTCGTCAAAAAGAAACTTTGGAAGTGGTGAATACGTGTCGATTACACTTACCTCAATAAAGCTTGCCTAAAAGACTACTTCCCTCTCCCTAAGATCAACCATCTAGTTGATTCTACATCTAGGCACACTTTGATCAACTTCATGGATGCATTTTCAAGCTATAAGTAGATCAAGATAAACCTAAAGGATGAAGTCCATATCTCCTTTATCACTAACTTCGACACATATTGTTACTCTATCATGCCCTTTGGCCTTAAAAATGCTGGGGTAACATATAAGCATATGGTGACTAAGTTGTTCAAGCTTTAGCTCAAGTAGAACGTAGAGGTATACATTGATAACATGATAGTTAAGAGCAAATAGCCTGGCAATCATGTTAAAGACCTATAAGAAGCCTTTCACCAGATGAGAAAATATGATATGAAGCTATACCCCTTGAAGTATGTTTTTGGGGTTGACTCTAGCAAATTCCTAGGCTTCCTAGTAACCCATAGGGGAATTGAGGCCAACCTTGAGAAGATATACGCCATTAGACATATGAAGCCTTCCTCTTCAATCAAAGACATATAGAAGATCACTAACATGGTAATTGCACTAAGTAGGTTTGTCTCCAAGAGTATAGATAGATGCATTGAGTTCTTCAAAATCCCTAAGAATCTTAAGAGTTTTGAATGAACTCCATAGTATGCAGTAGCCTTCAAAGAGTTGTAAGAGTTCTTCGCATACCTTTCCATCTTCTCCAAGCCTATTGCAAAGGAAGAATTGCATTTGTACTTAACCATCAACAATTGGGTACTCGCCTCTATACTAGTCAGAGCTAAAGGGAAAGAGCATAGGCCCATATATTACGTCGGCCATATTCTTCAGGGGTTAGAGGTTAGGTTCACTAGGCAAAAAAGTTCTCTTTGGCCATCATCATATCAGCACATCGACTGAAGCCTTACTTCCAAGAGCACCTGATTATTATACTCACTAATTAATTATTATGCACATTCCTATAGAAGCCCAACGCTTCTAGATGGATGGTGAAGTATACAATGGAGTTAAGTGCATAGTAACCTAATATCAACTACAGATAACCTGCAAGGCACAAATCTTGGTCGACTTTGTGGTAAAATACACAAGAGAAGAGGAAGCACTATTAGGGGATGACAAACTGGTTTAGACTCTCTATGTTAATGGATCATCCACCTCGAGAGGTAGAGGTACGAGCCTAGTACTTACATGACTACACAAGATTACTATCTGTTATGTCCTCAAGTTTAGGTTCGACATTAGCGATAATGAATCTAAGTATGAGGTGCTAATAAGCGATCTCAAGCGGACCAAGGAGATCTATACTGAGCAATTACAAGTTTTCTTATACTTGATGTAAGATACTTAGAGAAAGTAAGGAGTCTCCTAGTTGAGTTTCCTTCTTGGAGCGTTATGAAAATCCTTTGAATAAAAAACTCAGCAATAGACTAGTTGTCCATACTCATCTCTATGGGGATGCAAAAGCTTGAGGTGAAGGACAAGAATGATTTTATTAATCGCTTACTAGAAAAGAGCATAACTCTAGACTCGGCTGAGATCTTAGAACTCATGATAGCACCATTAGAGCCAAGTTAGATGGACCTAATCTAAAGTTACTTGGAGCAGAGTACACTCTCAAAGGATAGGAGAGAAAGGTAAAGAAGCTAAGGTACCATGCTGTCAACAATACATTAATTGATGGCATCTTGTATCGTAGGGGAGTTAGTCTTCCCTTGCTCAAATGCCCCCCAGTAGACGAAGGGTTGAACATCATGGAGGAGCTGCATGCTAGAGTATGTAGCAACCACGTCTAATCATAAGCCGTCTACATTCAGGCCCTTCAGCTTAGATATTACTGGCTTACAATGAGATAGGAAGCCAAGATCATAGCTTAGAAGTACCTCTGATGCTAGAAGCATGCACCAATCAATCACTCCCTAACACCGATCTCTAGCCCTTGACCAGTCCATGGTTATTCACTTAATGGGGCATTAACATTCTTAGCGCGTTCTACAAGGCCTTGGGAGGTTGGTAGTACATCATCATAACCATCGACTACTTTATCAAGTGGGACAAGGTCGAAGATGTGGCCAAAATTACCAAGAGGAGTATTGAGACATTCGTTTAAAACAATATCCTCTCTAGATTTTGGGTCCCCAATGTCCTCATTATGGACAATGAGCATCAATTTGATAACCCTAAGTTTAGAGAATTTTATGCCAAGCACCATATCATAGCTTGGTTTACATTGGTCACCCACCCTCATTCGAATGGTCAAGTTGAAGCCACTAATTAGATCATCCTTGAGAGCCTCAAGAAGAGGGTGGATAGAACATAGAGTGCTTAAGCAAATGAGCTACCTAATATCTTATAAGGGAGTAGGACAACTCATTGTACCTCCATTAGTGAGACCCCATTCCGATTAGCGTTCTAGGCTAATGTTGACATTATAGAAGGAATTAGAGACCTCGCCACAGCTTGGGTAACCACTTACTAGCACTGAGTAGCTAGATACTATAATCAATAGGTCAGACATAACGTATTCAAGGTCAGTGACCTAGTCTACCATAAGCTAGAAGCTATAGGCTCATGACAAGGATAAGGTAAGTTAGCCCTAAATTGGGAAGACCCGTTTAGAGTAAGAGAGAGCTTGGCAAAAGGAGCATGTAGATTGGAAAGATTAGATGGCGAGCTCTTCCCACGCACTTGGATCGCTGATAACCTTAGGCCATATTTTGATTTATTTACAAATTCCTTGTAAATCTGTTCATAAATATCAATGAAAGTTCTACTCCTCATGACTACTATGTATTTTTACTTTTCTCTCTTTTTCTTTTACTCTCATGATAAGTACCAGCCCTCAAAAGGTGAACAAACCTACTACCAAGGTAGGTTGGAACACCACCAACTTGAGAACACCTCGCCCACCACTCCTCTGAACAAGGGAAATGCCCCTTGCATGACTGAAGAACTCTTATTACCTGAAAAGGTCGCAATACCATTGACTTGGCCCCCCTAAGTAACCTCAGCAAGGGGAAACACCCTTTGCATGATTAAGGAACTCCCATTACTTGGACAGATCAAAACATTACCAATTGACTACCATTAGGTAACATCTGTAAGGAGAAACACCCCTTGCATAATTGAAGAACTCTCACTACCTAAGTAGGTTGGAATGCCATCGACCTAATCCCCCTATGTAAACTCAATGAAGGGAAATACCCCTTGCATAATTGATGAACCCCCATTACTTAAGCAGGTCAGAAAACCACTAACCTAACCCCCATTAAGTAACCTTGGCAAGGGGAAACACCCCTTGCATAACTAAGGTAGGTCAAAACATAACCGACTTGACCCCCATTAAGTAACCTCGATAAATGGAAATACCCCTTGTGTAATGGAGGAACTCTCATATTAGAGCTACGTCCATGACTAAGTAGTTAAGTACAAGCATGCAATGATTAAGTGTTAAGCTATGCTACCTAGTAGTTACAACAAATCAAACAAAGGAGCAGGAAGTATTGATAGAATTTGAAGAATGGAAAGCAAAGAGAATGCACCAAATGAAAAAGTTCAAATTCCATTATTAAAGAAGGCATTTATGAAGTTACGACAGATATCCTAACCTGCCATATGGTTTCTCTTACCTAAGTACTGCAAAAAGAATAACTACAAAAAAGGGGAAGGGGGGATAACATCTTATTATTTTGGATCAATGGGCTCTAGGAGCTTTGAAAAGTCTAACACTTCAATTCGTTTAGAGGTTGATGTACTTGTAATCCCTACTCATGAGATGTCTTATCTTAAGCAATAGAGGGAAAAGCCAGAACTTGTTAGCCTAGGTTAGTAAAAGGATCACCCTAACCTTGATCGATTCAAGAAACACTTTTAGGTGTGACCCCCTACTAAGCTGCTAAGGTAGAAATGGATGGAGAAGCATCTTGTTTACCCTTGGTAGCAGAAGGGATGGCTTAGACTGCATTGACCATAGCCATTTCTACTAAAAGGGCTTTCCTCTTTTCCTTATGAGTTGGAGTATCCAACTAAGCTAAGAAGTTGAGGTTCAACTTTGGATGATGCATAAGCACTTCGTTTCGAATGTCCTAGTTACACTCGGTAGAGATGTCCTTTAGCTCCTTAAGCCATCAATTCATCTTGTAAAACTCCCTAACGGCCTTGTCATTAGCGGCCTCATTAAGGACTTCCCTTATCTCCAACTTGATGATGGTTTCCTTCATCTCTTTAGTTTCATCTTGGAGCTTCTATACCTTTTACTCCAACTTAGTCTTCTAACCTACCAACTCGATTGATGTTTTCTTAGTGGTCTTATAGTCGACTGCCTCAATTGTCAACTTGGTCTCTAGCCATGAGACTTACATACTCAGCTTAACATTATGGCGGTCGAGCTCCTTCTTAACCTTCCTCTCTTGCTCTAGCATCTTCAAGAGGTTGACCTTGGACATTTGCTCATTCTCCAACTCAGCTTTGAGCTTATTGATCCCCAATAAGGCCATCTTAGCATCAATCCAACCACTCTCCTCCTCTTGTAGCCTGGCCTTTAATATGGACATCTATACATAAGAATGACATAGACATCGGTTAACCTTGCTGAATTTCTTATAATAAATTTTTAAGGAGGACTCTACCTCCCTTAAACTCTTGTTTACATTCGATAGCTCCTGGTGTAGGTTCATTACCTCATTATGTATGGTGTTGTAGTCCATTAGCAAGAGTAGCACCTGACCATGGCAATATAAACAAACATATACACTATGGTCAGCTTCGATAAATGTCCAAAAACTGCATCGACAAAGAAGAACACAACTTAAAGGAAATGAAAACTTACATGCCAGATGAGCAAGCTCAGGTGACCTACCATTTCTAGTAGGGACTTCACTTGGTTCCTTGATAGGTCTTTGAGGATGGCTAGTCCCCAAGGTTGAAGGACCCCATCGAAGTCTAAAGACTAAGCATCCGATGGTGTAATGTGATGTCGTTGCCTCGGATATCCCACTTTAGCTTGAGGAGCTTCCTTTGAGCCTTCTTGGCTTTGGATTTATTGGCCTGATCGCATTGCTCCTCACCCTTAGATTTGTCACTCGTAAAACACATCCTTGAACGAGTCCAGCGTTATCCCCATGTATTGGAATTTATTCAAAACTTTGTAAAATATGTCCCTAAGGTCGTTTGTACACATGTACAAGTGCCTTGAGGGCCAGTTGTAGACATACGGCTACTTCAAAGGCTCCCTCCCCTTCTTCATCTTGGGCTTGGAGGCATTGTCATTACTAGTTTCAAGGGTCTTCCTCTTCTACCTTGCCAATTAGGTTAAGTTGATGGCCTTGATCCCTTCCCCCTCACTTTGGGATAGTGGAGGGAGCAACTCTACATTTGGCTCACCGGAGCTGACGCTCTTGTCCACCTCTATGATAGATAAAAATGTAGGAATAGAAGCAGTGGTAGGGAGAGCCACACTCATAAGGTTAGTGACTAGTAGCTTGGTAGAGATACTACTAAGGGGAATCACATGTGTGAGAGTTACTGGGCTAACCTTGCTCGTCTCTCCAACCTCTAACCTTAGCCCCATAACTTTACCCTTAGGGGTAGTAGTCTTAGAGGGTGGCTATAATCTACTAGGATATCGCCTCAGCAACTCGAATGCTAATGGATGGGGTATCTCCTCAACTAATTTCTTGCTTACACGGAAACAAATAAGCATTGTTAGTACAAATACGAATAAAACGCAATTGTTTACTAACTTCGCCATGACTCGCATTGGCAAGGATAATCCCCACCATCCCACCCCCTACC
Organism: Lumnitzera racemosa; assembly: GCA_024138005.1. NCBI lineage: Eukaryota > Viridiplantae > Streptophyta > Magnoliopsida > Myrtales > Combretaceae > Lumnitzera > Lumnitzera racemosa. Next base: position 36,070,386 of record JAMXBC010000012.1, on the reverse strand, counting down.
CCCCTTCCCCCAACTCTTCCTCAAGATGCCAGATGAAGCATAGCTTTACATAAGCTTAAGCTAGCTTAATGAAAGAAGTTGTTCATGGACAACGAACTAGCACCTTCCATCTATTTCTTCACCACAACCTTCTTTATGTTGGGAAAGAGCTAAGAGATTAGATACTTGAAGTGCCTTTCTATTGTCACCTTTACATGTATTTCCTCGCTGTTCCTTAAGGCCATGAAGGCCATTATTTCTCTTACGACCTGAACATCATAGGCCCAAGCTCCTTTTAACCACTAGTTTGGACCAATGCGGTCTACCATATCTAGATGTCTACTTGTTCAAGTAACTCCACCACTAAGAACTCGTCCTACTAACCCTTCATAGAATCTACCAAGCCTCTGAACAACTTCCTCCTGAGATGATTCTAAGGGCATGTCCATCCATTCAAATTCTTCCATAGGAAGAAGTGGTTGAAGAGTTCTACCGTGGCTCGTAACAATAGATATTTGCATGGCACTTAGAACACCTTTTATACCTTTTAGCCATTGGAAGTGATTTATGCCGGACTGTACTAATGGTAATTAAAGAATTCCTTCTCAAGCTTACTCATAAGGAGGTACATCCCATCTTTCAAGCACTTTTTGAACACTACGAAGTGCCTCTCCGGTAGTAATGGTATCCTTTCCTTTCTTGTTGCTAGTCATACTACCAACTAGAGTTGGTCCAAACATGAAATTGCTTAGGACCTAATTAATGTCAAAGGATTTACTCTTACTAATCTAACCACTTGGACCCTTGTTTATTCCAGGCTTAGTGAATAGGTGTATGGCTTCTAATTGGGGATTGTCTACATAAACATCCCTAAGAATGGTGTTGATGAGCCTTGCTCTATCTAGTACCTCTACTACTTTCCTTGACTTTTCATCTAGTAGTACCAGCGATGAGACTTCATCCTCTCCTCCATAGGGAGGGTCACTCCTTATGGCTTTTAAGTTAGTTAACAAATCGTATTTGGATGCATTAGAAGGCATCTCATCTGTACTTGCTCTACTATTGATCAACATTTTGATGATGAAGAGTGAAACTTAAAAGGAAGTTGGAAATTGAAAGAATAAAGAGTTAAGAAGGTGAGAGAGTTTATTAAAAGCATTTTGGATAAGCGTATATTAAGAAAAAGATGCAGAAAGAGTAAACATTAGTACTAAATGGTATTTGTAAGTGCAAAATCTAAGGAACTACACTAACGGTTATGGAGATCTGTACAAAAAAAGATGCCCCTAAAGAAGTGCAATGGTGATACCTAGTATGGGTTTCAATCAAACAGTTCAATTTTAAAGGACAAAATGTTTATGATTATACGTTAATCTACAAAGACAAGACACCTATCACATTGCTTTAAATGCACCATGAAAGTGTGCAATAGAGTAAGAATTTGAAAATTCTAACTTCCTTAAGAAGCTTCACTAAAGTTACTTTAGCTTCCACATCTACCATAGCCCTTTAATAACATTACACCTTGGTACAGACATATCAATTCCACATGGCTCTATTGTTGTCTCCCCGAACTACTCTACCTTAATTAGGCAAACTTCAACTACTCAGCACTTCTCTTTATTCTAACAAGGCGAGCTGCCTATACTCCACCTAGCCTTAGCCTAGATGACAAATTGTTTGGCTCAATTAGTCCAATTTGGCCCCTAAGTCATCCAGCTCAAACAGTTCCACTTAGTTTGTTCCCTATTCAACCCTTGCTTAGCTCTACTATTGTTTGCTTGGCATTACCTACCCATATCATTAGATGCATCTACATACTTATTGCCTAAAGTGTCCAACTTGTTGGATCCTCACCTCAGCTCGAAAGGTATCTATCCTTGATCACCTATTTGAAGCGTAGTCTATTACCATTAGAATGTACTTGTTTCCTAAAGAACTAGGGAATGGCTCCATGAAGTCTACTCCCCAAACATTAAAGACTTCACATTCCAAAATATATTTTTGTGGCATTTTGTCCCTCTTAGAGACATTCCTTATCCTTTAACATCTATCACAAGCCAACATATACTCATGAGCATCCCAAAATATGCTTGGCCAATAGAAACCAACCTCCAACACTTTCTAAGTTATCTTATTGGTGCTATAATGGCCTTCCGTTGGACTACTATAACAATGAAACAAGATCTTCTATCCTTCCTCATGTGATACACAACACCAAATAATCTAGTTAACACATATTATGAACAAAATGGGATCCTCCCAAAACTAATATTTCAAATATGAGAAGAACTTACTCCTTTGGTAAGAGTCCAATTCTTGTGGTAAAACCTTCCCCACTAAGTAATTTGCTATATCAACAAACCATGGAACATCTTGGTAGCTGTATGAATAGCAAACAAAATCTATTCCAAAAATTTATCATTTACATCTTCCTCATATAGTCTCTTCAAATGTAGGTTGTTTAACCTAGATAAGTGATTGGCAGCCAAATTTTCAACTCCTTTCTTGTCCCTTATCTCCAAATCAAACTCTTGAAGCAACAACACCCATTAAATCAACCTTGATTTCACATTGATCTTAGATAGAAGGTATCTTAAAGCTAAATGATCTCTATAAAAAATCACCTTTGAGAGAATAAGGTAAGACCAAAACTTATCAAATGCAAAGGCTATCACCAACAATTCCTTCTTAGTTGTGGTGTAGTTTTTTAGGGTCGGAGTGAGTGTCTTGCTAGCATAATATATAGGTTGAAAGTGTCTATCTTTCCTCTACCCCAATACTGTTTCTACTATAGAATTACTTGCATTACACATCAATTCAAATGGTAAAGTCCAATCTAGTACCAACATTATACGAGCATTGGTCAACTTCTCTTTTAATACACAAAAAGCCTCCAAGCAACTAGCATTAAAATTAAATGGTACATCTTTCTCCAGAAGCTTAGTTAAAGGTCCAGCTATCTTGGAGAAATCCTTAATGAACCTCCTATGGAACCTAATATGTCTTAAGAAGCTACGCATAGCCTTAATAGATGGTGGTGGTGGGAGCTTCAAGATCACTTCTACTTTAGCTATGTCGACTTCAATTCCCTTGTTTGACACCTTATGTCCTAATACAATGCCTTGTTGTACCATAAAATAGCACATCTCCCAATTAAGCACTAAACTCATCTCCTTACATTCTTAAAGTACCATCTTCAAATTAGCGAGACATCCATCAAATGTATCACCAAATATAGAAAAGTCATTGTAATACCCTAGGTTTTCCAGCCAGTTCAATAACCCTAGGATCCAAGTGCCTAAATTTTAGGTACCTAGCTATGTTATCTATTTTAATTCAAACTTTACAATAAGGTTAGAAAAGATAGATGAAATAATTTAAGTAAAGTTAAGCTCTCAAAATAAACTATATAAAAATATTACTTTGAGAAAAATGTCAATTCATTGATAAGGACAATAAATATAAAAAACATGAAACTCGAGCTTTTAAATAAAGTGAGATATTAGAGATAAGTTAATTAACTTTTAAAAATGATAAATGAAGTTGAATTATATATAATATACATGTATTTACATATAGTATGCATTAAATGTATTAAATATATGCATATATTAATAATAAATTATCAAAATATGGTAAAATAATGGAAAATTAATTAAAAAATTAATGGATGGGTCATTAAATGATGTGACAGCATCGGATTAATTAGAAATTATTAGTCAATACCTAATTAACTAGAAAATGACATATGATACCTAGGAAAATTGTAAAATGAAATGTTGCATTTAACTTTTTGACATGCAACATTCCTAAACCCTATAAATAGGACTCTAAACCTCATCTGCAATATTTTAGGGACTTGAAACACGAGAACACAATTTTAAAAAAATAGGAAAAATTAAAAAAAAAATAATTCAGAAAAAATAGTAGGAAAAGATGGTAAATTATGATTCCTAAGGCTACAAGTAACCTGACAAGGAACCACTTGGGACTTAAACTTATGATGAAGAGATAAAGTGGGCCAGCATAGGGTAATGGCCGGAGGGTGGTCAAAGCACCGTGCATCGATGAGTCCAATTTTAGTGCTCGATTTTCATTAATTTACAAAAATAACAAATTAGCTCATAAAATTATGGAATTCGGTTTCCCTTAGTTATTTTACATGTTCTTTCAGTTGGTAATTTTATTTTCTTAAAATAACATTGATTTAGAGTGCTTGCTTACGAACATGCTCAATTTAGACAAATTTTAAATAAAATATTAAATAATATTACTTTGTCCTGAAAATTTTTTTATAATACATTTATATAATGTATTAAATTGCAATAACAAGAACTTTTGAAAATCTCTGTGTTTATTATTTATTATAATTATTTTGGATAAAACTAGTAATTTTATTGTTTTATCAAATTAATTAGTTTTTTTATAAAATCAATAGATGGGCCTTATGTATTTTGATTTTGAGAAGTTTATAATGATATTTGGAATACTTAGTTTCTATCTCATAGGTAAATTTGTTTATTTTTCCTAATTTTCCATAATTTCAAGATAAAATTGCTATTTTCATAAAAATAGATAATAGCTACTTTAGTTTAATTCATAGTAAATTATTAAACTACATATTGTTGTGAGTCTATGGGATTTTTCATGAAATTAATCATGCTTGTATATTATTTATTATGTATTTTCCGAATAAAAACCTATATATTAGCTTAATATGTAATATAGTAATTAGTACTAATAAAATATTTGTCAAATTCATATAAAACGAACACTTTTGGATATAGTAAGGATTGATGGTTAAGTTTAGAAAGTGTAATTTTTTGGGTTTTAAATTTAAAACTAAAGCTTATTCAGACTAGTTATGAAGTTACGAAAACATACTATTCAATTGGTAATACGAAAGGGTATTTTTTGGTTTTTGACAATATTGATTACTTTTTATTCTTAAGATGTATCAATAATACTTGAAATAATGATTATGACGATATAAAGTTTACTGAAATCGAATAGGAAATGAGTAAGATATAGTTAAGTGAAGTTTAAAGGTACGATAGGGAAAGTTTATGAGAATTTAGATTTAATCAGTACTTGATTTGGAAGTTGTGTTTATATCTTCTTAGGTGTGACAAATAAAGAAGGACTACGTAGAAAAGTTTAGGATTTTATGCTATTACTAAGCCTAAGTAAGTGGATATAACCCATACTTAGAGTAGATATATTGCTACTCATAACATTGCATGTTGTTTGATGTTATGTTGATTGAATATGGGTATATCTTAGGTGAACTGATATACTACTATAGTAAATGATGATGATGTGATGATTTTGAATGATGGTAACTATATCGTGGTTATACTGTTATGCTACTATGTTTAGTGTTGATTTGTACTTATGAATAATTGTGCTAACTAGGAAAGTTTAATGATTACTAACACAATCTTTTGAGTGTTCATCTAAGTGAGATGCTAGATTTCCACTAAGGAGAGTTTAAAAACTAGAATTAAATCAGTAAGTTGAATAAAACTGAAAGACTAGTTGTGCTAAGTGATATACTTGAGTTGTTATTGCATATCATGGCATAAAAGGGCCCTACGGGTCAAAACTTTTAGAATGAAGCTTCTAAGTAATCATGGGAAAAGCATGGCTTTATGAACTCAATTTTTGGAAGCATATAGATTGCATTGGTTGAATATTATGACTATTTTGATAGTCAAATTTGGTAAACTACAGTGTATAGTCTAATTTTGTAAAGCAAAGTTCAGGGTCGTATTCCCAAACAACTCCTTGTTGCCCTTTTTGATATTGGTAAACTATTACAATGTATAGTCCAATTTAGTGGGGATCTTACTCCTAGGTAGCTCCTTATTGCCCATAGGTTCCTAGACATATTATCTAGATGCTCGACTATGTCAACTAACTAAATGAAAATTGGAAGGGCATAGGATATCGATACCGATACATGTCATATGCATAAGCATAGTATGCTACATTGCTAGCAATATATGCCTGGTTGGGCGAATGCGTATGTGAAGTTGAACCTATGGATTATGATGGAAATGTTTTAGCTATGATATGTGATGTTGTCTATATTGTATTGTTTATTATCCACTCTTATTCAGCTTCAGTAACTAAGGGGACAAAATGTTTTATTCTTAGGTTAACACTATTGTGAAGGGCCTGACACTAGGAGGAATGTATACTGAGAGCACGGGTCAAAGTCAGTGACTTCTATGTGGAACCTGTACTAAGATGAGAATCCTACCATTGTGAAGATGACAAAAGAAAAAGCTGGTTTACATTTTGATGTGAATGTTTTATTGCACACATAAGTTGTAATAGAATATCCAGTTGAACTCCGATATAGCAACCCTTTTATCATTTTAACAAAGTTGTCTTTTGATGAATGAGCAAGTTGAGTTATGTTTTTAACAAGTATTCTTGTGTGATGAGACATTCCATGCTAAGCCAAGATGTGATAGTCATCCATAAATATTTCCATCGCATCCTCTTCCAAATCACCAAAAGTCATCCCATGTTATCCAAAAGTACCATAGGGACAAGTGAAGGTAGTTTTCCCTTGATCCTCATGTGCAATTGAAATCTAGAAATACTTGCACATCCCATTTAGAAAGTAGTAGTACTCATGACCTACCAACCTCTCCAACATCTTATCAATAAAAGGTAATGGAAAGTGGTCCCTCCTTGTAGCAGCAATAAGCCTCCTATAATCAATGCACATTCTCCAACCAGTAATTATGCTCATTGGGATCAATGCATTCTTCTTGTTCGATACCACAGTCATACTACCCTTCTTTGGTTCTACTTAGACTGGACTCATCCACGGGCTATCTAAAATTAGGTAATAAGTCTTGCATCTAGTAGTTTCATCACTTCTTTCTTCACTACATCCTTCATATTCTAGTTGAGTCTCCTTTGTAGTTGCACTACTGATTTCTAAACTTCCTTCATCAATATCTTATGAGTATAGAAGGATGAGTTGATCACCTTATTTTATGCTCCTTCAAAACTAATAGAAGTTTCTCTTTTTGGGATGAATCATATTCTGACAAAATGATGACTGGAAGTCTTGAATTATTAGCCAAAAATGCATACTCTAAGTAAGAAGGTAATTGTTTCAACTCTAACTCAAGTGCTTCTTCCACTAAAGGCCTCAAGAAAGTAATGTTTCCCTTATTGATCTCTTTTGCCCCAATATCTTTCTTTTGTGCAACTTAGGTTTCCAAATGAGCGACCACCTCATTTATCTTCCTTGCTTCATCTAAATGTTGCCATTTTGTTAAACATAACTCTATAGGATCCTTGCTCAGAAGATCTTGCACAAAATCAGAAATAGTGAAATCAAAAGAGTCAATAGCAAAACATTCATTGTCAATGGTCATAAATTGTCTGAAAACATCCGACATTTTGATCACCATCTCATCCCCTCTAACTCTAAGGATAAGTTTACTAGCCTTGACATCAATTATTGCCCCATTTGTAGCCAAAAATGGTTTACCTAATATAAGTGGAAATTTTACATCCTCATCCATATTAAGGACTACAAAATCTACTAGGAAGATAAAATCTTGAACTTTCACCAGCACATCCTCTACTATAACTCTTAGAAACCTCATAGTCTTATCAGCCAATTGTAGACTCATCATTGTAGCCTTGGGTTCACTCAGATTGAATCGTTTGAATAGGCTATATGGCATGAGGTTAATGCTTACCCTAAGATTTACTAAAGCCCTTTTAATTAGTAGATCACTAATCAAGCATGGTATGGTAAAACTACCAAGATCCTTGAGCTTTATAGGTAGTTTGTTCAAAATCACAACAGAACACTCTCCTCCAAGGGTAACCATAAATTGCTCTTCCAACTTCCTCTTATTGGATAGTATACTTAGGCATTTGACCTAACGCCTACACTAAGGGAAGATTAATGTGTAGTTGCTTAAACAACTCCAAAAATTTGCTATATTGTTCATCATCTTATACCTTCTTCAATCTTGTTAGATATGGTAATGGTGGCTTGTACTCCTTAATTAAGACAGGAAGCTCTTTTTCTAGTAGTTGATCATTTTGCCAGACTTGCTTTTCCACTTCAACAACTACTCTCTTCTTCTTCTTCTCTTTAGTTCTCTCAAGAGCATGCAACTCTTTTCCACTCCTTAAGGTTACAACTTTGACTTATTCATTCAGGTGTAGCTCAATATTTCCTAACAAAGATCTTAGAGTCCTTTCAAAAAGTGTTTTTGCAATCTGTCTAACTTGGTTTTCTAAGTTATGAATGGATGCCCCTTGATTTCTCAAAGTCACTTTAGTAACCTGGTGACATACTTAAGAAGACTTAATAAATTGAACTAACATTTCTTCCAATGATCCTAATTTAGCTTGTGGAAGAATAACTAGTCTTTGAAATCCAAGAGGTTACATGTTTTAACATTGCTCATTATTATTACTCTACCTAAAATTTGGATGTTTCATCCAACTTAGATTATAAATATTGCTGAACGGATCATTGCGAGACTTGATAGGATTTCCCATGTAGGCAATTGGCTCCACTTATTTTGCTTCAAATGAACTTGTGAAGTCAAAGTCTACCACTTCCAAGGCTTTGTTTTCACCCATACTTAGGCTATTAAGCTTCTTAACTAATACTTATACCTTATGTGGTAAGGAAGAAGTAGCATCTAACTCATACTTTCCTATTGGCCTTTTCTTTCTAACTCTTACAGATGACCACTGATAGTGGCTATTCACCATATCTTCAAATAATTGGATGTGTTGCTCCAACAACTTGTGATTTAAGCTCCTACTAGTAGTCGCATCAATGAGCTACTTGGTTATGTTGTTTAGATCGTTGTAAAAGGTTTGAACTTGGTGCCACTCTAGGAGCCCATGATGGGGGCATTTCCTAAGTAGATCCTTCCATGTCTCCCATGCATCATATAACATCTCAAAATCCAATAGTCTAAATGAGGAGATATCTACTCTAAGCTTGGCTGTTCTTGATAGTGCGAAATATTTCCTCATGAATAGCTCCGCCATCTCTTGCCAAGTATTAATGGAGTTCCTTGGCATAGAGTTCAACCAAAACTTAGCATTATTCCTTAATGAGAATGGAAATAACTTTAAGTGGATAGCATCCTCCGATACATTACTTATTTTGAATGTATCACATATTTCGAGAAACTACTGCAAGTGATTGTTGGGGTCTTCCTCACTGAACCTATCAAGCTAGATGCACTGCTGAATAATTGGAATAATGCTCAGCTTTCTATCAAAGGTATTTGCTTAAACATGAGGTTGAGAGATGCTAGTACTAGCCCCATCTATGTTGGGCCTATAATAATCTAGCATCATCCTTGGAGCCACAAGCGAATTAACTCCTAGCTCATTCCTTAGGTGCACTTCATTGCTATTCCTTTCAAGAGGTAGATCTACATTCAACAATGGAACTCTTGGGAAGTCATTTTTTGGATTCAAAAACCGGTTCCCTAATAGTGGACTGACATTCTTGTTTTGGTCATTCATTCTAGATGATTCTAGTGTCTCTTTTTTTATTCTCAACAGTTCATGTACTCTCACTTCCTTTCTACCAAATGCTTGCTCGTCATAATATTTACGAATTTTCTTCAAATTACTTCTTATTGTTCTCTTGAGTTCAGGATCAAAGTCAGCAAGTTCAATTGTGCTACTTTAGGTCATAAATAGCAAATTTAAATCAACTTGGGAATAATAATAATAATAATAATAATAATAATAATAATAATAATAATAATAATAATAATAATAATAATAATAATTTTTTGAAAATAAAAAACATAAGCTAGATGCACAAGAATTTTAAATTTCCTAATGATGTCGTTCCTTGGTAGTAGTGCCAAAAACTTGGTCACCTTTAATTAGAGCTACCAAGTCTTAAAATTTCTAAACCTATATTTTATCCTTAACTGGGTTCAATAAGCAAGTGTACTTATTGTTTGTTAGCACAAATGAGTATAGGGTCATCTCCACTAAGAAAGGATGCAAGCACTAATATTAATTAATCTTCCTATTATCTAGTAACCCAAATTATCAAATGATTAAGTACTAAAACTCTAAATTACTAGCTAAACTACATTAATCCATAAAAAAATTTTAGCTAACATAATGATTACAAAAACGATTAACAATACTACACTTAACATGAAGACTTACACTTAACATGTCACCAATAAATTTTATCATAGTGATTGTTATATGTAAGGAATTACTAGTTTATAAGCATTCTTATCAGAATTACTTGCTTCTAGCCCTAATTGTGTCTTTTAGAATCTCTTCTAAATTAATAGTCAATTAAAATCGCATTAATATCATGAAATTTTATTGAATTCCCCAAAGATGAATTAACTTTCATAAATATATCTTTACTATCAAGAGTAAGTTGTTCCAACGAATTGTCTCTATTTATTAGAATTGTCTTTTGACATATTATATCAAAATCTATCCAAAGTTAGTGTCATGCACTACACTTTACTTAGATTTATTAAGTTCAATTCACTAAAACTAACGAAAATGAACAAATCACTAATTTAAGCACTTGTTCGTGCTAAAGTGATGTAGCAAGCCCTAAATTACTACTCAAACATGATAAAACAACAAAAATTATAAAAAAAATGCAAAAATGATAAGGAATTCAACATAAAACAAATAGAAGAATAAAACCCCCTTTTTTAGATCTAATGTAAAAGTCTTTAGAATGCATGAACAATGAATTCCCGATGTCTCTCTCAAGTAATTCTGAGAAAAATACATGGTACAACACCTAGAAAATGCACAAAAAATGTAAAGCACAATCGGCACAAAAATGGATAAACAATTGTGTTTTTGGCTAATGTCTAAGGTAAAAGTCTAGAATGTTTAATAATGAATTCAATGATGTCTGTTTGAAATTTGTAGATGTATTTATATTCTCCTTGTCAAAAGGTTCAAATATGCCATTTCAAGATGCCTCATGTGTTTTTAACCCGTTAAACGTACCAGTTCATGTGAAAAATTTAAAAAGGAAAAGTTGTGTCCACTCCTATCACTTTGGTGATTCGAGGTGTAATCGTCTTAGAAAAGAATAATCTTCACCTATCATGGTTGTGATGTACTACGTAATTGCCTTGTCATAAATCTTTCATCTCTTTACACCCATAATAGAGGGTGTGATCACCTTTCTAATAAACTATTATGGGCATAATGAATAGGTGGGTACCATTCTTCTCCCTCGGTCACACTTGTGATGGAGGGCATGATACGCTTTGGATTCTCGATCTTCTTTAATCATACCCATGATTAGATACATAGTGATCTTCCTTCAGAATTATTCTTTCATCATGGGCATGATAACTTTGGATCTCATTATTCTTGTGCAATTTCGTCTCCTTTTCAGTTCGTCTTGAATAAATATCTTCTCCTTGCTCTTGAATCATCTGAAATTAATATATTACATAATTAGGTACCAAGAACTTGAAAAATGAATACAATTATGATCAATTTATGCTTAAATATGCCTAAAAAGTATAGAGTAATTAATGCGTATCAATTTTATAAGAGAGAGCATGAGTCCTTGAACTCTGCCAGTTCTGCTCGTTCCAAAGAAGGATGATTCAAGGCACATGTGCATCGATAGCCATGCTATCAACCAAATTACTATCAAGTATAAATACCCAATACTGAAGTTTAATGACATGCAAGACAAGCTTCATGGTGCCATGTTCTTAAAAATTAACTTGTAAAGTGGCTACCATCAAATTTGCATGAGACTTGGTGAAGAGTGGAAAACTACATTTAAGATAACGCATGGTCTATATAAGTTGTTAGTTATGCCATTTGGACTTACAAATGCATCAAGCACATTTATGCGACTTATGAATTATGTTATGCATTCGCTAATAGAAAGATGTTTGATCATATACTTTGATGACAGATTAGTGCACAATGCTGACCTAAGCAAACATGTTCAACATCTTCGAGTTGTTTTTTACATTCTACGTACTAAGAAATTGTATGGGAAGCTAAAGAAGTGTAAGTTTTGTCAAAGAAAAGTTTTCTTTCTTAGGTATGTAGTAGTATCTAGAGATGGAATCTGAGTAGATAAGTAAAAGGTCTGAGCTGTCTTAGAATGCCTGATGCTTAAGATTGTCACTAAAATATGAAGTTTCCATGGCTTTCTGCTTTCTATAAAAGATTCATTAAAACCTTCAACACAATTGCAACCACCTTGATTGAGCTAATAAAGTATAGTGATGGATTCTCATGGAATGACTAAGCTGAATAGATCTTTAGGGAGATGAAGGAAAAGCTCACTATTGCCCCTATCTTAGCTCTATCAGATTTTGACAAGCCATTCGAATTGGATTACGATGCCTTAAGCATTGGCATTGGTACCATCCTAATGCAGGAACGTTGACTAGTTGCTTACTACAATGAGAAGCTCAATGGTGCCACATTGAACTACTCTGTGTATGAGAAAGAGTTGTTCTCTCTTTTTCAAGCTCTCACTATTCGGCAACAGTATCTATTATCTCAAGAGTTTGTGATTTATGTAGCCCATGAGTCCTTCAAACATCTTAGAAGTCAGAACCAACTTTCTAAAAGACAAGCAAATGATTTGAATTTATGGAAGGCTTTTCTTTTGTAATTTGGCACAAGAAAGGAAGTGCTAACATAGTCGTAGATGCCCTATCACATCGGCAAACCTTACTGATCACCCTATTGACGAAATTACTAGAATTTTCGCTTATCATCAAGCAATATGCTTGCAACCCACATTTTGGACCTATTCTTAAGTAATGCAAAGAAAGAGTTGCTATAAGAGGATATTACATGAAGGATGGTTAATTGTTCAAAGAGAAAAAGCTATGCATATCGAACTATTCCACAAACAAGCTATTGGTTAAGAAAGCTCATAGTGGTAATTATCTGGTTATTTTGGAGATACCAAAATAGACAACTTGTTAAAAGAGAACCTTTAGTGTCCTAGTTTAGCTAAGGATGTCCATAAGGTAGTCTATAGTTGTAAAGTGTGCAAGAGGGCCCAAGGGAAGAGAGAGTTATATGGAAAGTATGTGCCCTTACCTATACCGATCTCACCTTAGGTCGACCTTAGTATAGACTTTTTCCTAAGGTTGCCTTAGACATCCAAAGGAAAAGATTCAATTTTTTTTGTAATGGACCACTTCAACAAAATGACACACTTCATTCTGTGTCATCGAACTAACGATGCTTTATATATTGTTAATTTTTATTTTCAAGAAGTTATCCAACTACATGGAGTACCGAAGACTATTGTCTCATACTAGGATACAAAATTCCTTAGCTATTTCTAGAAGACCCTTTTGAGAAGACTTAGGACTAAACTTATGTTCAACTCTAGTAACAACCTTCAAATTGATAGCTAGACTGAAGTAGTAAACAGGACATTAGGTAGTTTACTCCAAGTTATCATGAGAAAGAACTTGAGAGACTGGGATGAGTGTCTACCGGTTGTAGAGTTCACATACAGCCAAACTGTCTATAATACCGCTAGAAAGACTCCTTTTAAGGTCATCTATGGCTTTAATCCCACTATTCCCCTAAACATGACTGGTACCCCCATAGTTATTGAAGAGAGTCAATCTAGAGTTACTTAAGCCCAAGGATTACAAGAGCTACACTAGTCCATGGCAAGAAAGATCACTAAGTTTAATAAGAGATAGCAAGAAATCAGTAGTCGTAGTTGCTAAACTATTTCTTTTAAGCTCGATGACTTAGGATGGATTCATCTTAGTTGAGAAAGATTTCTATACCTAAGATAAAGCAAACTATCTCCATAAGTTAGTGGTCTATTCAAAGTCTTGAAGAAGATCGACCATAAAACTTACCAGATTGAATGTCTCGTAAACTATGGTGTTTCCTCCACCTTTAATGTATCTAACCTCATTCCCTATCGACCAAAAGATGACCTAATAGATGTTAGAGTAGAGCAAGTGCAAGAACCCCCTTCAAATTTGAGGAAAAATCCTTTTGACCCCTAAGCAAATGATAAGAATCAACCCCTCGGACTAGTCACACACAATTGAGCTAGAGGAGTACAAGGACTGGTATGAAGAATACTAGCTCGAAACCCCATTTAGGATGAAGAATCCTATCCGAACCTAAACCTTTCACATTTCTACCAACCTGAGTATCAAACTTTAGTAAGATCGATAGAGTTCCTAAGGTACGAGTAGATGTGCCAACTTTTTGAGTAACAATACACATCATTGAGCCCATACATTAACCTAAGTAGCTCTTGAGCTAATTAGGACCAAATCCTTATCTAAACTGAGCTATTAAGATACCTAACCTGGAAAGGACTAGAACATCCTTTAATGTATGAGCTTTTTCTTGAACCAGACCAGGTTAACTCTGATTGCCGACTCATCTCTAACATTACCTAAATTGTAATATGCCAATGTTGAACCACCTTAGGGTCCACTCCAATAAGGCCATCTATGCTCCAAACCACCATCCACCATTTGACATGTATCATCTGGCACATTATTCCAAGATAATTCTCTACTTTTTTTGTATGGTGTATTATTTTCCATTTTTACCCTTTTAACAATGTTTTTGGAATCTTTTGTAAATTATCCATTTTGTTTTTTCCTTATTTAGTGTAACCCTAGTTGAGGTCATATGAATACTTTACTTCCTTGTATATAGACAACATATAACATTATTGAATATTATAAGTACCCTTTCCAAAGCAACCTTAGTGTGCTCACTAACCCTTAACTCTTATGTATTTCCTTTAGTAAGAAGTACTAACAAGTGACTCTATAGTTTGAATTGGTGAGTCATATGCAGTGAATTATAAGCTATATAGGATCTAGTTGGTGCATCACATCCAGCTAGATAACTCACTGATTTTCTAACTTACCCTTATTTTCCTTTTTTGTTCTCGTTCATTATGGTACAACCTTTGCGTATATGACCTTCGAGATGTATCAAGTGACAACTTAAATGTCACCAAACTCAATCATCTCCTATGAATCGAAATCAGTTTCTTAACATAAGTGTGTATCCTACATTTCCAATTGGCAATGTTAGTACCATCGAAATAAGGAGTGTAATCTATAGCAATAGATATCTTGTTTTCCACCATAAACCTTTGAACTCTAGATAATCAAGAGCTAAGCTCTAATACCTATTGTAGGTTCCAAAAGTAACTAAGGGAAGGGGGGGGGGGGGGGGGGAGGGGGGTGGTGTGGTGGTGTGAATTGGTCAGTTATAAAAATTCAATCTTTTTGCAAAGCTTAAATAAAAATGTCCCATTTGATTAGTTAGCTACAATACGATGTAAAACAATATACAAATAGCAAATAAAACACGAAATAAAGGAGAGAAGAGGTGAGAAGATCAAACTCAAGAATTATAGTGCTTTGACCTTATGCTTGCTATACTCTTCTAGCTCCATGGTTAGGGACTCGGTATTCCATACCGGTATCATTCCATTATCTACTTTTCACTAACTCAATCAAGAGAGAAACAAATATAAGTCTTCTACTCTATCTCATTAGATAAGCCATGCCTATACACATAATTTTTAATTTCTCCTTTAACACAAATCCTATCTCTTGAATGAGAAGATTTACAATGACAATGAAGACTAAATAGAATGATCCTCAATATGTAAGTGTAAGAGAAAAATAGAATATTAAAATAGAGCAGACAGTATTGTCTTTGATTTAACTTCTAAATGAGTCTTTGAATTCTTTCAAGAATGAAGATTATAGTACAAAATTCCAAATTATTATGTCTCAAAAATTTGAACTTTCTTTCATTTATATCCTTTAGGTGCAACGTCTATTTATTGAAATCTTAGATAAACTTTGACACAACTTTAGGGTTCTTGAAATATCTTGTTATAACCGTTGAAGCTTCTTATCCCTTAATTTGTGGAAGCTAAATCACATTTATTTATTGATTCTTCTTAAATGTTGGAATGCTATTATTATAGAAAATAAATATGTCAATAGTCTCTACTTTTTTCTTGCTTCGTTTCTTGTATTCTTCAAAGGATCTTTCAAAATTTTGAATTCCATCTTGTTAAACATGTCTCCTAAAAATTACAAGTTAATCTCGATGCTTGATAATACTTTCAATTTGAACTTCATCCTTCTAATACTTTCTTGTCAAATTTCTACATGAATGATCTCGTAACTGATTTGATATGCTGAATAAAGAGTCCTTGAAGATATAACTTTATCAGATTATTTTGAATTTAAAAAAAAATCTATAGTAAAAATAAGATTCATCCTTATCTTAAACTTCCTTCACATGTGTATCCTTGATTTAAGATTGTGATAAATTCCAATTTGAATTTTGCAAAATATTACACTTATATTGATATAAAATCCACCAAATAACGCATGAACAATTTCATAAATATCTAATAAAAGTGGTTGTTAAGAATCTATCTGCTATCATATCCAACTAAACTTATCATTAGAATAATTTAATTAATTCTCCTTAACCTCTATGGATTTAAGTTCTAACTTAGTGGAACATTTTGGGTACATTACCCAAATATATCCTCCAAATGGAGTTGGGCCTTCACATAATTAAAAGTCCAGTGAACCTTACGGATTTTACTATTCTGTAAATTCCTAACACCATCTAGTGTCTTTGAATTCCCTTCTAATTCTTAAATTTAGACCTTAAATAAAATCTTATCTTTTCCTTAATGAGCTCTACACTTAGTACATCAATTAAACATTTTTACTCTTTTTATTATTATCAAAATAGTGATAAGAGAACTCAACACATATACATAGAAAGGAGATGCAATAAGGAAAAAGAGAAGTCCTTTCTTAGGGTTTAAGTCTATTTCTTCATGAAAGCTTGTAAATTTATCATGATTGTAGCACAAAAGTAGCGATGTTTAGGCTTATAACCATTAAGGTAACATATAGCGTACGTTAATTATTATTATTTTAATGAAATTCTCTTATTCTTGCTAATTCAATTATGCATTTTGAGTGGATTAAATTGTTATTTCTACAATCTCAACTTAATTATTTGATTTTACGTATTGAAGTCACTAAACCAATACATAAGTAAATCTACCTTAATTGAAAAAATTTGCTGTAAACCTAAAGATAAGTTATAGACTTCTTTTGAAATTAAAAGTTATTTCTTGATCACTATTATGGAATTCCTATTCTTATTATTGTTCTATGGAATTCTATTCTGGAAGGAATTCATAGAACGTAATTAAAATTAGAATTTAATAGTGAGGCAACTCCTATTAAATTAGTGATTGAATTCCTTAAGTTAATAAGAATAAGAAATTCATTACAAACCTTAGGCTACTATATGTTAATCTCTTGGTGACAAGAATCTAGATATCTTCATTTATTGTGAATTAGGTTTTGGTCAATTGCTGCATTTATAGTCTAATTCTTCATTTGTTTCTATTTCTCAAAATTAATTTAATTTATCATTGTTATTACAACCTATCTTAAGTAGAGTAATTTGGTGCAAGTGAGTAAGTGTTCAATCATCATGGAATTTGTTGTCTGGTGATTTTGGAGTAAAGCTTTGTTCCTGCAAAAACAATAGAGGCTAAGTGGCACTGAGGCTAGTCCAATGTAGTCACTTCAATGCCTAAGTTAGTAGTTGTTTTAGAAATATAAGTAAATGAATATAAAGTTGAAGGTTGTCAGAGAGTTCTTACGATGCTTTCTTTCCATATTTATTAATGAATATTGAGTGTCAAAAATAACAGTTAATCATTGGTTGTAAGCTATGTGAGGATCCTATAATCAATCACATGCTTTAAATATAGGAATAGTGGGTGGTTATGTAATGAGATCGTACTATAATGTAACTATTTACACCACTTTCCTAAGTTCAAACTGGACATATTAACAAGTTGGGCTTTAAGGACCATCAAGTGGACCGAGCCTTAGTCGGCATTAGCTAGAAGTAGTATTGGTTGTCTTCTTAGCTGAATGGTTGAGTAATATTTTAGGGTAAAATCCAACTATCAACATTTTTCTCCCAACTCTTGTTGTTGAGAATTTAACTATGGGAGTAAATAAAGCTTAATGCTCAATTTGGGCAGTTGAATGGTTAAGACCAAAATGAGTTTCCTAAATTTTAAGTGACGTAGGATGGTTTGATTTTCAATTTTGAAATGCAATGAATCATATCCTAAGCAAAAACTTACAGCCTTTTGATTTTCCTACCCATTAACTTTTCTATGGTAATAAGCATGACAACTGTCATTGTAGCCATCATTATGCTATAAGGGCTCATAACTCTCAATAACATGATAACTGTCAAATTTCAGACTCGTAATATGAGTCATTAATCCATACTTGACCATCTAATTAGAATCACATTCTTCTTAGAAACGTATTAGGGTTATAACAAGAGATTGTTCATATATAAAGGATTTTTCCATACTGATAAAGTTTCTCACTCTTTTCTCATTCGTATCCACTTTCAAAGTTTTCATTTGCTTTTAGTATTTCATCTTTGAAGTTTTTGTCTAGTTCATGATTCTTTCATATAACTTCAATTAGATATGGTTTGAAGCACCATTTGTTGACTTATACTTTCACATTGTAAAGTAGCCATGTCCAAGGCTACTCCCCCCAAAAAAGGAACGATTCAGTGTTCCTTTCAAGTAGTTTGGTAGATAACACAATAGAGCAACGGGAAAAACTCGTTTGCATCAATGCTATTCTAATGGATAAATATCTAGATTGATACGGATACGTGGGTGAACACACAAACCCAATATCACTCATAACTAAAGGGTAGGTCCAAGACATACGATAGCTTGAAAAGTAAATGATAGTTGAGGATGAACAAGGGGTCCTGTGATTGACGAAGGATATGATGCACCAATGCCTTACATGAGCTCGGGTCACATTTGATATGATGTACATGTATGGCCAGAGGTCATTCGCCGCTAGGCCATACTTGAATGGCCAGATAATAGTAGCTCAAGAGTAAGCAAGAGGACACTTAGTTCAAGAGAGGGTAAAAAGTTCGATTTATTCTTCTATATGTTCTTTCAATTATTGCATTATAGGACTATTTATAGTACCTTGTTAGGGAAAGTTCTACATTACAAATAATTACAAAAAAATGAATTCTTATTTGTTAAATAAAAGGAAAATACTATACAAGGATAACATGAAATTATGCGCCGTGAACGTCATCTATCAAAAAGGATAGTACGGTTGTTAAAAAGGACAGCATACACTCGTTTTTACTATGATTCTGACAATATTGTGATCCGAGCAGGGGGTAGGCCTCTGCTCAAGTCTATTCGGTGTCAGAAGTTTGGCACCCTGACTACCGGAGCTGGATTAGGGTTGGCTTAAGGACAGCTCACAATGGGGTTAACCTTGGGTGGTCAGCTTTTGATAATCATCAAATCGGTCTTGGTAACGTAAAGATTACTATATTCAGATTTGGTGCTTGGCCTAGCATACAGTGGAGGTTTAGTTTAGCACGTCGACTGGTCACCTTGGCAATGCCTTAAATAGCATAGAGAGCAAAGTAGCCTGATAGATCAAACTAGGGCAACAATTGCTCTTCAGCACTTAACTCACCTCAAATAGTTCGGTAGACCATTGAGAGAGCTCTCGGGCTCGGGAGCATGTAATCGGTTCTTGATCTTTATCATCGCCTCCAAGTTGTTTGAGATTTGGGATCAAATCCAATTCAGGTCCAGGTTGCTCATCTTTGGGAGTATAAAATTGGAGGTCGGCATTGTTGAAAGAGTCTAAGACTCCATATCCTTCAAGTAAATCAATCCTATAAGCATTAAGATTGATCTTTTTCGGAACTTTGAAAGGTCTGTTGGCTTTGGGAAACAACTTGTTCTTCCTCAAGTTTAGGAATCGTTCTTTGTTGAGATGTATCCAAATCAAATCGCCTGGTTGAAATTCTCTCTTCCTTCATCCTCGACTTTGCTTCTCAAGCTTAATATTAGCTCAACCCAGTTGCTCTATAACCTTCTGGTACATGGCTTTGATGGCCTCAACTCTTTTGACAGCTAGCCGGTCATCATCAAGCATCAGTTGGGGCACTTAGTCCATTAGCAACTCGGAGTTGAACCCATAAGTGACCTTAAATGGAGACATACTTGTTACACTACGGGCAATCCTTTTGTAAGCAAACTCAATGATTAGGAGGTACAGATTCCCCAATCGATCATGTTTTGTCTAACAGTAACTCGTAGCAAAGTTCATACGGTTCTGTTGACAACTTTGGTCTACCATTAGTCTATGGGTAACAAGATGTGCTGTACGGTAGCTTAGTTCTCTAAAAGTAGCTTATGAACTTGGGGCCTTAGTCTGGAACAATGGTCCTAGGAATTCTGAGCAGCTTGATTACTTCTTGCAAGAAAAGAAAACAGATAGCCAAAGCGTTGTTAGTTTTAGACCAGGGCACAAAATGTGCCATCTTGGTAAATCAATCCTCAACTACCATGATGGAGTCCTTCCCTCAAGATGTCTTTGGCAATCCTAACATAAAGTCCATACTTAGCTCGAATTATGATTAGGTCGAGATTGGCAAGGGTTAGTAGTGTCCTTGCTTAACTCGACTCTTTGCTTTTCGGTAAGTCGCACGCTTTTTGGCAATTCCAGCATGGATTAGACATCTCTCTTCATCCTTGGTTAAAAGAATTTAGAGGCTGGTACCTCATAAGTTCGGTGCTAGCCAAAGTGTCCTATCAATCCCCCTCTACGCGCCTCATGCAAATAGGCCGGTACTTCTAGCTCTATTTCTCTTTTTAGTTCGACTCGAGCCAATACTAAAGTCTCTTTCTATAAGGTTCAGCAAAGCTGGGATTACATGACTTTCACCTATTCAGTAGTCATGGGACTCAATTTGAAACTTTTTCCTTCACCCTCCATAGAACATGTGTTCCTCCTACCGTCATACATAATTGATTGATCAAACATCTATGGTCGACCAAGTAAAATGTAGGACACACTCATAGGTAGCACTTCACAAAGCACTTCATCTCGATACTTGTCACCTGTAGGGCTCCCTTTTCATTAAGCCAATGAAGCTTGTAAGGTTTCAAGTAAGGTATGGTCGGTAATTTCAGTTGCTGGGCCATAAATGCAGGGGCTAGATTGGTGCATCTCCTACTGTCAACGATCAATGTAAATAGTGATTCAATCACCTTACATCCAATATGGAAGAGATTTTCTCTCTACTCGTCTTTAAATACAAACCTGACACTCATTGTTCTCCTCAACACTAAAGTTGTTGGCATAAAGTTCCCTTCCTTGCTATAGATGACTTCCTCATTAAATAACTCAACATGTCCGTTCTCTTTTAGCTCCTCTACTTCTCCATCAGTACTATCGACCTCAACGGTTGACACCTCGCCTTAAACCACCATCATTCACCTGTTTGGGCATTGAGCGACTATGTATCCAAAATCCTTGACATTTAAAACACTTAATCTCACTCATCTTACTCCCTGAACTCTAGCCCTTCTCAAACTTCCTCGACGGTTCCTTCTCCTTAACTTGGATAATTTGAGCAGGTCGAGTCTCATTAGCCTTGCTTAGTTCCATTTGCACAGGTCTACTTGGAACAGGTTGACTACTGCCAAGACAATTGATGGGTGGTCAAAATCTTCCTATTCAATGCTTTTCTATGCTTTAGGTGGCTTGGATTGCATCATCAAGTGTTCTAACATCCAACATTTCTAGGACATCTCCAATTTCATGAATTGAGACATAGTTCGGTCTTTAGGCTCAGATTACCTCAGATTATTAGCATCTGGAATTCTTTAACGTAAGCATCTATATTCAATCCTCCTTCCCTCATTCTCTTAAAGGCATCTTGTAGATAATAGCTTGGCACAAATCTTCTCTACATAAATCTCTTCATATCATCCTAACTCCTAATTTCCTATTCTGCTTCTCTTCTTTTAGTAGCTTACAAGTTCTTTCACCATAAGGTGGCATAACTAGTGAACTCTAACACAACAAGTCTAACTTTTACATTATCAGGCACTTTGTGGCATTCAAATCTTATCTACCCAATCAAGGTAATCCTTAGCATCACCACTTCCAGAGAAACTTGGAATACGCGTCCCTAATCCTTTAACTTTAGGGGCTCGTACATTTCTTTCCTTAAGCTCGTAGTACTTCTCTACCTCGTCATCTCCTTTTGCTTCCTCCTAAATCTTGTTAAGCATTAGCCTTTGTCTAGTATTCCTAGCAATTCCTTCAACTTAAGGTAGTCAAACTAGGGTATTAACTTGACCAAATTGACCATTGCCTCGTCCTTGCTATTCGCGTTCCCTAATAAGGCTATTTATAATTTATTACTTGTCTTCTTGGATAATAGTCACCAAACTAGCTACCAAGCCGGTAAGCTTATCCAAGCGATCACCTATTAACTAAGGTGAGAAGCTTCCTTCTTACCCTTAGCCATTTCAAGTACCGCTTTCCTGGTTTCCCAAAATTCCTTGTACCTTTGCATCTGACATTAATGGTTACTTTACAATGACAATTTCACAACAAACACACAGTCAACCACACTTTATTTTAGCGTATCGAAAACAAGGGAAAACAGCGTATAGAACACTTCTCAACTACTAAACTTCAAAGCTAACAATAGAACCACAGTCACACAAGAGTAGTGATAAACTATTAAAAGAACATAGTAGCAGAATCCAGCTCCAAATGTAGCTAAGCTCTGATACTAAGATGATTTGAATCCGCAGGTGAACACATGAACCCAATATCATGAGTAACCAAAGGGATGGGTCAAAGCTGCAAGATGGCTTGAAAGGTAAATGATAGTCGAGGATAAGTAAGGGTTCCTATGCACTGATAAAGGATATGATGAACTAACGCCTCACACAAGTTCAAGTCACACTTGATATGACATACAAGTATGGCTGGAGGTCACTCACCACTAATCTATGCTTGAATGGGTTAGATAAGAGTAGCTCAACAGTAAACAAGAGAACACGTAGCTTAAGAGAAGGTAAAAAGTTCAGTGTATTCTTCTATATGTTCTTCTGGCTGTTACATTATGGGACTATTTACAATACCTTGTTAAATAAAAATGAATTCCTATTTGCTAAATAAAAGGAAAATACTATACAGGGAAAACACAAATTGTGCATAGCAAACATCATCTATTAGAAAGGACAATATAGTTGTCAAAAAGGATAGCGAGCACGTGTTTTTACTGTGATTTTGATAATATTGTGATTCAAGCAGGGGGTAAGCCTTTGCTTAGGTATGTTTAGCATCAGAAGTTCGGCACCTTAACTATCGGAGTTAGACTGGGGTTAGCTTAGGGACAACTCACAGTAGGGTCAGCCTTGGGTGGTCTGCTTTTGGCAGTCATAAACTTGGTCTCAATACCGTAGAGATTATTGTGTTTAGATTTGGTGCTTGGGTTAGTGCACAATAGAGGGTTCAGTTTGATACGTCGGCTAGTTACCTCGACAACGCCTTAAATAACATGGAGAGTAAAGTAACCTGGTAAATCAAACTAGGGCAAGTACTGCTCCTCAATGCTTAACTCACCTTGGACAACTCGGCGGACCACCTAAGAGAGCCTTCGGGCTTAGAAGCATATAATCAGTCCTTGATCCCTATCACTAATGATAGGGAAGGAATATCTATTGCTAGGTAATTGTGTAATAATGTAGTTTATAATAGTGATTCCCCGGATAGAGTGGCAAGTGATGCTATTAAGATACTTATCTCAAAGTATAATAAATATTGGTAAGATCTTCCCAAGACATGGAATCTATATAAGCTAAGGAAGGACAAGAGGGTATGTTTTCCAATAGACCATGAATTCCACATATATCTGAAATACCTCTATTTTGAACTATGCTTCCTATTTTCTGTTTTTCTAAAACAATTCTTAACTATTTCTAGGTTGCACTAAGTATGTTTTCACCAAACATTTATAGGCTTCTTGTAGCATTCAAGATAATAGGTGAAGAGATTAAGGTTAGGGCTATACCTCAATTATTCAAATACTTCTCACAATAAGGAGGTAGCCCAATGGATGGTATTTCGTAGCAGTTCGGCATGGTTATAAATTCATGGATGGATTGGAGTCGAAAATCCATAAGTAGCATGATAAATTTGTTTCCATTAGGTTGGATGAGGATTTGGATTTTTGAACATAATGGACTAAGCCTATCGGCACTAAAAACGTTTACTTGATGCCAAATGACACTATTATAGCCAAAAAGATTCAAGAAAGAAGAAAGAATAAAATGTTTTTTCTGGGATGCCGAGAGAATAATAAATCAATACAAGAGTAGGGATTCAATCTTTTCTAATAAAGAAGGTAAGTATTAAAACAATCCCTATACAGAGTAAAGCTATAAGATGAAAGTTGTTCTCATGACTTGGGGGGGATAATAGTTACCTTTAAGCTTCATTCATCACAGACCTTGTAAGTTTTTTATTTTTCTCTCTTTCCCAATTATAACACTCCTCTCTTGTTATGTAGGCATGGGTGCAAGCGATGTGGATCCTACCATACTACTAGCCTAAGCAAAGACTAAAAAGCTAAAGCTTAATAAACGTATGTCCATTAAAGCCCTTGATAGTTGCCCACTTGTGCAGAAAAAGACTTCTGAAGTGAAGGTTGTGAAGGAGGGTTGTGTTCAAAAGAGGAAGGGAACTCCTTCCATTGCTAAGGAGCAACAACTAGAGCAGATGGAAACCGTCGATGTTGTACAGATGGAGATTCTTGGTGCTACATAGCTTGAGACGATTCCCTTGATAATAAACACTCCTAGGGATAATGAGCTAGGAGAATCTAACTGAGACATTGTTGGTGTTAGCGGCATTGAGTTTTCTCCTTAAGAAAATGCTAAGCTAAGTGCCCAAAAGTGAAACAAAAAAGAGCTTAAAAGTCAACCACCATCCAAGAAATTTAAGGCCTTAAACAAGAAGATGAAAGAGGCTTCAAGGAATAAGTCTCTCGGCATCAATAGTGCCAAGTTCATCTTTTAAAGACTGAGATGGAGGCTAGGAAACTGCAAAAAGGGCTTTCTACCAAGAAGCTAACACATTCATTAGCAACCGATGAAGTCTTAAGCCTCAAAGACAAGAATCAAGATCTATATAAGGAGGTTAAGGGCCTAAAAGAGGAGCTTCACAAAAAGCGAAAGGAGTGTTGGGGGTTAATATGAATAATAACCTCGATGAGTGATGAGGATGATAGGTTAAGGATGCAAATAAAGGAATTAGAGATGAACAGCTCTAAGCTCGAGAATCATGTTGTCAAATTAGAGGAAAAGAAGCCCTCCATAGAGGAAGCACTAGAAACTGTCCCAATTGGCAGTACAAGAAATTACTCCTAAAGAAGCTTCTACAAGGTGTCTAATAGGTGAGAAAAGAGGTCTTAAAGGTTCACCCTAACTATGATCTGTGATGCTTAAACTTTGCCAACATTGATGATAATGATGCTAGCAATGGTGATGAAGAAGTCGACAAAGAAGCATAGATAGAGGTTTAATGGGTAGGGCAACAATGTTAAAGCTAGTATTGAAGAACCTATCAATGACGAGGAACCATCATTTAAGGAGACTCATTATCTTCGTAAGGAGACGTCCATTTGGTCCATAACACCTAGTGCCGAAAAAGAAATAAGCTCTAAAAAGGTCCCCATCCTCTTATGACTAGGATAATACTTCTACCCAATCTAGGAATAAGGATATTCCGGATTCTTAAAATGATCATTTAATTTGTACTATGCTTTCATGATTACTACATGGAATTAGCACCGTTAGGATGTTAACTTTCTATTGTAATGAGATGTTTGGCGTTTATGCCTTTTATTTTTAGCACGTTTTATTTCATATGCATGGTAGATGTCTTTTCATAGACATTATGTAATGACCCAGCCGAAACTCCTCCTACCAAAATATTTTCTATTTTTGTAGGCCCCTAAAATTTTCAATCTAGCTTTTGAAATAGACTCGAGTATGTTAGATAATTTAGGAGTTGACAAGGCTAATAAAAGTGAAAACCCTAAAAGAACTAATTAATCGCTTATGAAACTTTTCTACCCTAAATGTATGTAAACACTAAAGATTTCATTCAGAAGTGATAAAAACCCTAAAATGATAACCTTAAAGACATACAAGCATTAATTTATCGTAATATACCCTAAAACCTTAATTGATAATATAACCTTCATACTTTGCTAAATCATTAGTGAAAGATTAGAGATGACTTTCAATCATGCATATATATTTAGAATCCTTAAGTAATCCTTTAGAAATTAAGATAATGAATCATAGATTACATTTATCTCCTAAGTATATGGATTAAGATAGTATTACATAGAGTTAGGGGTATATTTGAAGCTTAGTTTAAATGTAGTGAACCTTAACACCCTAATTAGTGCTTTTCATACTAGTTATACTAAGTAGCTTACCAAATGATGTATATAAGCTATAAATACCTAAAGTAAGACCTCATCATCTATTTTTACTAATCAATTCAGCAAATGGCTCATTTCCTTAATTTTTCCCTTAATTTTCCTTAATTATTACATTATGTATACAAAATGACATATGCTTATGGAAAGTTGACCGAGTCAACACATGTTGACTAAGGTCAAAAGGTTGACTAAGTCAACACATGTTGACTAAAGACAACAATTAGAAAAGTCAACAAAAGACACTAATGCATAAGAAAATATCTATCCATCTCATGATTTCTTTCCTTTCCTTTTCTTTTAGCTTTTTTTTTTCCCTTCTCCTCCTTAATTGCCATCCTCTTCTTTTCTTCTAGACCCCACCATCTTCTTCATTCCAAAAGAAAAACAAAAAACAAAAAAAAGAAACAAAGCAAACCCCACCTCCATTGCTATGACACTTCTTCTCCCCTTTTACTTTCAAAACTTTCCACTTTGTCTCCATAATTCAAACACAAATCAAGGTATGTGATCATGTTATTATATATTGCTTTATATTACTTATTAGTTAGATGATGAGGTAGATTAGATAAGTAGATATATGTTATGTGTGATCATGTAGAATAAGGCATAAAGTTTCCACCTTTAAGTGTAGAAGAATAGGAATCATGATGAAGAGGAAAGGAATACATGTGTATATGCCCTTAAGTATATGTACATAAGGATATACTAGAAGAATACAAATATGGAGATCTTTGTACATAAATATTTACTATGTACATAACCTAAACTAAGACAAATCCTAACTATACATATGTATACTATACTAAATATACACTTAAAAACACAAAAGAATGAAATTAGAAAGGTTTTCTTAAAAGGAAAATTTGGCATACGAAATTTGTACAAAAATACGTATATGACTATATAGGTATATGAGTATATATACAAGTATAAATACAGTATAAGTATAAGTATAAGTATACTAGTATATATATAAGTATAATAAAGGTATAAGTATATAGTAGTTTATGTGAAGACTTATAGATATGACATAAGCATAAGGTAAGGCATATGTAATTAAATGATGGGGTAAGCAATGATGTAATTAAAAGATGACATAAGTGATCACATAAGCAAATGATGATATAAATGATGACATAAGCGAATAATGATGTAAGCGATAAGATAAGTGAATGATGATGTAAGCGATGACATAAGCATAGGTTTATAAAATAAGAAATAAGAAGAGTATATATTAATTAGGTACATAAATTAGTAAACCCTAATACATTTTCTAAATTGAATTATACTTAATTAAGTACATGAATTAGTAATAGCAAAGTAAAATTCTCTAAGTATAAGAATTTAAGGGTTAACTAAATCATTAAGTATAAACAAAGGATATAAATATAAGCAATAAGAATAATTAAGTTTCCATAGTTAAAATTTCTATAAATTTAATCCACATCGTAAAACACGAGCCTTAACGTCCAAAACAGACATCACCTTGTGAACGTACGATCGAAAACAATGAAAAACAACTATAAATTCATAAATATCATAAATAGAACAAAAAAAGTTACATTCATTTAATAATAAAGTCTAATCGGATAAAAGTTAACAATAATTTAAGTAGAATTAAGTAAATAGATATTTAGAATTACTAGTTAATTCAATTACTTACTAGCGTTATTATATCGTAATAATCAGGTGATTCCGAAGTGAGCGAGGATCTCCCGATTAATTACTACTACTAGAGCGAGTCATCATGGCAGAGTGAGTATTTACCCTATGATTCCATACTTGTTTGTAATCATAGATAGTAGACTTAAATATTATTGTTAATTGACTACTATATGGGTTCGGGAAACGCTTGTGTATGTTATTGTATCCTGAGTTGTGAACTTACCTTAAGTATAGATAATGCTTTGCTTGTTGCATGGTAGTATAGAAAATGATTGTATGTACTATTGGATGGTTACAACATAATTTGAGCTTAATTATACTCGGCTTATAAAAAGAAACTGGAACATGCATCACATAGACATAATTCCAGCTGTCACATCACATAAAGGTAAAGAGAGGCCATTCAGGAGTTGTTATTATTAATTTATTGGTTTTGTACAGTGCACTTATACAAAATGACCTTACCTTGGCCCATAGGAACACTAGGCAATGGAGGCGCCAACCACTTAGGTAAGGGTTGAATCTAGAGGCTTCCATTTAGGGGTGAGTATAGACTGCAAGGGCCCACTCACGATTATACTAGAACTTGGTTTTTATGAAAATAAAAGAATTACTTGATTTAAATGCAGAACGTGGAGTTCCGTAGTAAAGTAAGTTCTAGTATAATACCCAGATCTAATTGGTACTGTGTATACTCTAACCCTGACTTTAGAGGGTGTTAAATTTGAGTTACGTATATAAACTAGTTAATTATACATATGGTTTGGCATTATATTTGATCATTCATTCATTTGCATGAATATAATATATTTATAACTTTCTTGTGGTATGGTTGATGGTTTTGCTCATTAAGCTTAGGCTTACACCCCCTTAAAATTTTGTTGTAGGATAACTTATTCGTAGAGGCTAGCTAGGGGATATCATAGGTTAGCCTGGGGATTTAGGCAAGAGCGAGCTATCTTATGTATTGAGAGAGAATAGTTTTTGTAAGCTCTTACTCATGTACTTTTGTTTTACTAGTATTATAGACTAAATATACTTAATTACTGTGTATTGTAAGTTTTGTAATTCAAATTTTATATAAATATGTTTTTGTGATGATATCATGTGAATCTGTATGTTCTTGGGAAACTAGTAGTTGTAGAGCTTTGTATATTGTATGAAGAGTTTATGATTGGAAGGGTAACTAATCAAGGGTTCTTTGTACAGTATACGGCGTCTGCCACGACTAGGCCGTCCTTAGTTCATGACAGTTTTGGCATGGCATGCCACATGATTTTGTCCCCTAGTACGACAGCTTCCTAAGAGGTTACCTAGTTTAACTTTGAAGTTTTGACATACTTCGAGTTGCTATACCAAAGGTGCCTCGATTCTTGTAATAACCCCAAATGTTCTATAAAACCATTTGGAGAGTTTGTGATGATGCTGTTGAAATAAGAAGTTTGCTTTTAAGGATGTAATGTGATAAAAACCAAGTCCCCTTCCTAAAAATGTCAAATCTGATCTATGTATGTCTATAATAAATTTCAGCTCTGCTATGCTTAAAAAGGTACTTAGTTCTACTTTACCCTCATTAGAGTTACCTAAGGAGGCCATCAAATGTTGCCTTATTTCAGAGCCTTTATCAATAGTAGGCTCTTGTGAAATTCTAAGAGATGGAAGGATAATACAACAAATTTTGGTTCAATGGTGAGGCTCGGTACCCAAAGAGACAACATAGGAAGATCTAAATAAATTTCAATAGATATATAAATATTACAACCTTAAGGACAAAGCTATTTTTCAAGAAAGGTTAAGAGGGGGTTTTGGGTTGGGTGGATTGGAGGAGCATACTTAGAAAGCACCAATGTGGCACAATGATTGCATCATATAGTTAGCAACAAATTCTATATAATTAGACTATTAAGTAGGAAATTACAAATAAAATAAAAGAATATTGTTACATTTGCATGTACAAATGGGAAAAGAGAAGCGAAATAAAGGATCAAAATTTCCTCGAGAAAATTTTGGTTTTTGGAGTCTTCTTAAGGTTCAATCAAAGAAACCTCTATCACCTTCTTTGTACATGTTTTTCTTTCAACTTGTATAGAAAATACAATAGTTAGAAGACCCTAAGAATTCTACCATTGAGGAGGAGAGAAAGAGAAGAGAGGACTTATCAAAGTATCTAAAAAGAGATTAATACTGTATAAAAAAGGAGGTCTCAATTCCTTAAGCAATAGGTAGGCTGGGCTTTTTTTACAATATAGATGTACCAAAAGTAACAATTTACCTCATAGCAATGAGAGAAATGCATCTTATATATTGGTATTATGAACCTAGCTCTTCTACTTAAGTATGTACTCAAAAAGTAGATAGATTAAGGCATCTTTTTTATAATCTTTGTTTTGGACTGTTGTTATATGTATAAAGGTTTGTTAATAAAGTAGCTCAGACATAATTTGATGGGTTATCTTTCAATGCATAAACAACATCATACGATGAACTGATTAGATGCAACTTATGCTATATAAGTAGTTTAAAAGGCATCTTAAGTAGAATTTAATCACAAGATTTGATGAACATTATTATGGGAATTCTTAATCCTTATCTCTAAGGTCAGCTCGTTGGGGGTCATTACAAGTACATAAGTTGCTGTAAAGTGTACTTGGAAATGGGGAGATTTGCCAATTTAGGGTTTTGTGTTATACTAAGTGGAAAAGGAAGAAGACATGGCATAGAGAAGAAGCTTAAGGAAACAAATGAGTCTACTTTAGTCTTGTTGAATGGTAATTACTACAAGATGTCTAATACTAGCATTATAGTGAGGCCAAGTTAAGCCTAAAGATGAACAGTGAGCAAGTTCATAAAAATAATTAGGCCTACAGCAAGGCTATTATTACTAAAAATATATTACAAAATATTTTACATTATATAGAAATATTATATTATGAGGCAACTTGTCTTATATCACATGTATTTAATAGAATTTAGATAGGGGAGAATCTTCTACATGTTTCTATTGACATGTATAGATGTTGCACTCAACATTTACAAAAAAATCAATGAAAATACCAAAATGGAATTGCTCTCCAAATTTTCTACTTCATCATAAATATGTATGTAAGCCTTCTATTCTAGTAAATGTGGCATTGTTATCTTCCCATTTTAAGTGGAATTAAAGCCACTTTCACACCCATTAAAATGACAGAAGCTAGTGCACATAAAAGAGTAGAGGAGTTAGTTTGAACAATATTGAAGAAATAATAATTATAAAGAAAAAGAGTCATAGCCAAGTCTATCATGGAAGAATTATAGGACCTTGATGGATCAACATGCCTTATGGATAAGAGAGGTATGCTTATAGGTTAGCAATCTTTCTTCATCTTCTAGTCCAGTGTTTAAGCAAAGGGGAAAAAATATAGATAATGAAGAGAATTAACTTACCTAACCCACATACTAGTTGTGTATTGTCCAAATAGGTTAGATTTCTCTTCCTTCAAGGGAGATGATTTGAAAAGGTAGCTCTATAAGGCTAATGACATGAAGTTAGCATACATTTTTAATGATTAGATTGTGCTTAAGTAGACATTATTTAAGTCAATTTTATATTGTTTTGAGCTTAATTATTGTTTTCAAGGATTTCGAGAACATTTTATGAAGATTTGGAAGGATTTTGTGAAGTTTTGAGCTTAATTGAAGCAAAAGCATGGATCAAGGAGCCAAGTGAATGAATTTTGATGAAAAAAGAAGTATATTAGAGATCACGATCAAGGACCAAGACTACACCCCTACTTGTGATCCTCACTATAGACACCTAATTCCCCTCCCCCCTTTTATTTTTCAAATTAGGTTATAGGGTCCTAAATTAAAAAAAGTTCAAAAAAAAAAACTAGAAAATTAAAGAAAACTTCAAAAAATTAAAAATAAGAAAAAAAAAAGAAATTTAGAAAATAAAAGAAAATAGAAAAAAATAGGGAATTTATAAAATAATAAATTTTTAGGTTATTTAAATAGAATATAATTTTAATTTCAACAGTTTTGAATTAAAGGTTATTGGGTTTAAGCTTAGATTTGAATCTAACTTAGGTTGACTTAGTTCATATGTGTAATTAAATATACATATAAATAAGGAAAAACCAAGAGCTCAAATGGATAAGCACTTGGACTTAATATTGCATATGACTTGGAGATTCTAGGTTCAATCAATGAAAGGTGCAAAATGTATCTATTATTTTCTTTTTTTCAGCTTATTACCATGTCATCGCCATATCACGGGCCACACCATCACTACGTCATTTACCAACTCACTTCCAAGTGCAGTAGACACACTTCGACATACTCCAGCACATTCGTACATGTGTAGCTATATATTTGGCACCACATATTGTCTAGGTTCGTCCAATCTAAAATTGAAAGAAAATCATATTGCGTTTAATTTTTTCCATCCTTAATTCGACCATAACACCTATAAATAGGGGTCTACTCTTCATTTTCAAAATACAGTGAAAACTTCGAAACACTTTAGAAAAACAAAAATCAAAGTTTCCTCTCTCTAGTACAGTTCCTTTCTTTCTAAGATAGCATTCCCTATGGTGTTTTTTTGATGAAAACCACTACCATCAAATTTCTCTACCCAATACGAGCCGATCCAAGTGAGCCGACCCAAGCCAAAGTGAGCCGTCCGAGCCGGTTTGAGTTGCCTTTAAGCCATCCGAGCCAATCCAAAGCCAATCTAAGTTAACCCTGTTTTTCTTTTTTTATTATTTTATTCATTTGTTTATTAGTAAATGTTATAAATGAGAAAAAAAAAATAAAAAAGGAAAAAGAACGAAAAAGAAAAAAAATAAAGAGAAGAAAAAAAAAAGAGAGAAAGGAAGTAGTCTATTTATTTATTTTAATAGAAATAAATAGAATAAGTATAAAATAAATAAAATAAAATAAACAAATAGGTTAGTAAACAAAATTTTTTTTGACAATTAGAAAAATTGAGTTTTCTAAAAATAAATGAAAATAAATAGACTTTTCTTTAAATTAGGACTATTTTGTAGTTTCCAAAATTAAAACACCAATTAAGACCCTTTAAAAGAATTTTCTTGAATAAGTTGAAACTTGGTAAAAATGTAAATGTAACCCTTTTTCAAAAATTAAAATCAAACCACCCACGAAAGTTTTTATAAATGAACTACGGAAGTTTGATCCTAAATAGCGGATACATAGGCACCCGTATGCAAGTACAGGATGACTTAACATATAGAAAGTTTTATTTTTTCCATTTTTAAATATTTATGTAAATTAATCAATTTAGTCCTATGTATCATAATTAGATTTTTTAGAAATTAAAAAGAGTATATTTAAAAAGTGAAGTTAAATTCAGAAAGTTAAAAGGTGGTACCGATTTAGGGTTTAATAAATTAGCCCCTTAATCCAAATCTCCTGTTTACAAAAAAACTGTATTTATAACTTGGTTTTTTTAATCGATAGACTAGTAGTTAAGTTATAACCAATCTACCCAGTTGGTTATAACTTAACTCTTTTTCTCGACTTCTGTCGAGTGGCAACTCCAAATCTTTTTAAGTTAGAAAAAATGGTCTTCTTTAAACCCAAGTCGAAGGTCAATATTAAATGGGTAGGGTTTAGTACTAATCGATTTAAAGAAGACCTAATTTTATAAAAAGAACCAAGAGGGTGAAAAACCAGGCTCGATAGCTTAGCAACTCTACTAGGGACCGTCAAGAAGGCTAACCACTTAAAAACATTTCGAAATTAAAATCACTTTTCAAATTACTCATATTGTTTAGTTATTTATTTATTATATATTGATTTGTTTATTTAATTTTTGCCTTCGTGTATATATTTGTTTTAATTAGCACATTTATTTTTGTAAATAGCATACATCAAAGCATAGGGGTTCATTTGTTGCATCAAAGATGAAGGGTATATATGGTCAGACTCAAGCCGTCTTAGGATCTTAGGAGGGGAGCTATTGTGTAAGTTTTGGGCGTAGTGGGATAACCACCGTTTGGGGCCGATTAGGCCACCTTACTTAAGCTCATGGGACTAATGAAAGTGTTTTCTAAAAACAAGTGAGGTCATAGAGTTTAAGGACCTTTTAGAACCCACCCTAATTACATATACTTCCTTCTAAACCTAAGTTAATACACTACCCTTAAAAGATTGTAACCCTACCAATCATCTAAGAGTTTTTGCAAACAAGTTTTGAAATTTACATTAGGGTTACAACTTAAGGAGTAATATATTAACCCAAATGATCATAACATCTGCATATTTCCACTTTTTTTTTAACATAACATTGATGACTGATCCTTATCCATAAAATGTGTACACTTAGGATGGTAGACAACCAAGCAAATGATCAACCAAGTAATAAGCCACTGGATGCCTCTAGGTTTCGCAAGTAAGTACTAAGAGATGAAATTGCCTGTCTGAAAGAAAAGCTCGAGTGTTCTTGTAAACCCTACTTTTATTAGGCCTAAGATTTGACTAAAAGTATTTCTTGAATGTTCCCAAGGATTAACTAAACTAAGAACTTAAGTTTATATTTAGAAACGAATTAAATTTCTCCAATTCAAAAACCAATTATCGATAAAACCCGAGTTTGAAGAACAATGAGCACTAAAGTCACTTAAGACCCTAAACCCTAGAACAATTAAGGAATTTTAACCCTAAGCGACTAATCGATAATTTAATTTGAAGAATTTCATTCAACTCTAGAAAATTTCACAATTTTATAAAAATCAAATCATAATTTACAAAACAATGCAAGAAGTAAATTCCAACACAATTTCCTATAAGAAAATGCCCTTATCTTTATGCCAAGCCTTACATATAAATAAGTAGACCAACTTATCACCTTAAATGACTTATCAATTGAAATTTGGAATCATGTATCAATTGATAACCTATCCAAATCTAGTGATCAGACACATTTCTTATCACCTTTCTACTTATACTGCATATGGACAAACTTTCACAAGATTTCACATGCTTAACCTTAATAAAGGAGACAAGACATGTCCATGCCCAAAAAGGACATCCCATGGCCAGTTTGAACAAGAAGGAGAGGGGGGCTATACTCTTGTCTTCCATCTATCAATCACTTTGTTTTATACACCACTATTTACCCCTTAATGCTTACATCATTAATAGTTGTAATTGTTGACTTTTGTGTGCAATACAAGACAACTAAATCAAGCCTTTAAAACACTCATTCACTCCATCCCCCAACGGGTCACTCTTTCCCTCATTTCTCTCACTTTCAATTTCATTTTCACTTCCTTTTTCTCTCATTTGAAACCAACCCAAAAAGTAGGAACACTTAAGCCCCACAAACTCAACTTTACCACCACTTTCCAAGCTTCACTCATGGCACTTTTATTTTCTTTTCTTGTGTCTTTCCCTTCCAACATCTAAGCTCCTTTAGGACCTTTAGGACCCTTAGAACCTTCCATAAACCCCACTCTAAAGGATCAAACAACTCGGGTTTCCAAAAAGGTGAAAAAGAAGGAAGTAAGGTTAAGAGCTTAAGTGGAACCTTAATGCATAACTACCATACTTTGCTTTAAGGACGAGTAAGTGTTTCTTGTGTTAGTTATTAGTGTTCATGTTAGGAGACTTTGATTTCTTGAAGATATGAGTATGATTATAAGTTGTTATAACATCAAAGACCATCCTATGAAGCAAACTCAAGAAACCCTTGCATGAAGTTGAAATATGAACATGTAAAGTTGGTGTTTTGTAAAGATATTTGTTTAATATTTTGAATGGAAGATTTTAAGTTAAGAAAATCTTGAAACAAGAACTTGAATGAAAGATGAACATGCTGGACACGAGGATTCAAAGATCATTTGGATGTTGGTTTTACTTCCATTAAGCTAAATATGCTCAAATCTAGACTTAGGTTAAGGAAAAATTCATTATATGAAGTTTTATGAGGAAACCAACTTTGTTATGACATGAGCTATGATATGGAAGTTGTAATAAGTATGAGATCTCTTATTTTTCATGTAAAGCATGAGCTAAAGAATCA
The DNA here is from genome assembly GCA_024138005.1 of Lumnitzera racemosa. NCBI lineage: Eukaryota > Viridiplantae > Streptophyta > Magnoliopsida > Myrtales > Combretaceae > Lumnitzera > Lumnitzera racemosa. Next base: position 36,034,226 of record JAMXBC010000012.1, on the reverse strand, counting down.
TCCCATGGAAGAAGAGTCAAGTTAAGATTTGAATACAAGTAGTTTAAATTCATGATCTAATACCTAAACTTAAGGAAATGATGAAACAAGTTGAAAAACCAAGTCGAAAGCTCTCATATACAAACTGACCAGATCTGGAACATCCTTAAAAGACACTTACAAATATGATAAAAGTGAGTGAACAAAGTGAAAAGACCAACCAAGGCAAGTATGATAATTATATTAAGCTTAAAACTTAAAACCGAGCTTAAAAGTTCTAAAACGGGCCTCAAATGTCAAGTTGAACCACCCTTAAATTTCTGACCAGCAACTTGACACATTCATAAGAGTTGTTTTAAGACTTTCAAGAAGCCTACAAAACACTGTCTAAGCCCGAGAAAGTGACCATCTTTGAGTTGAACAAAAAACAAGCCCATTTGATAACTTAAGGCCACTAAAGAGCCCATAAAGTAGTTGTTAGCCTTAGGAGTATAAATCAAATCTATAAATCAAATCTATAAATCTAACCTCAAGGGGTATTTTGACCTTAGGATAAAATCTTAATACCAACGTCAAAGGATTTTTCAAGTTACCAAAATGTCCATTAACCAAATAAGGCCCAAAAGCACTCCAAAACATGAGGACCGCTACTGTTCTGACCTATGGACAAATTTACGTACCTTATCTTGAAAGTATAACCTCACTACATTGAAGTGCACTCGAAAAAAATGAAGATTGACTATAAGATCATAAAAATCGGATTTAAAACGAAAAAGTTATACATAATTGAACTTTTAAGTAAAACCAGGAAAAATACAAAAACTAGTCAAGAGTTTAACTTAAGGGATTTTAGCTTAGTTTCCTAAGTTTTATTTCAATCCCTTATAGTATCATGATTTTGATGACTAGGGGACCCCGCGTATGGAGATTATTTTCCTTCAGATTACTTTGACTAACTGCATGGCGGAGTGAGTAAATTCCCGATGACTCTTTACTTGATTTTCCTTGTAGAATAGATGCACCTAAACTTATATATGTATAAATTTGGATGCTTGTAGGATATGACAAATGCATCTGTATGAATTTTATGAATGAATGTGATGGCCTGTTAATTATATAATAATGGGAATTGTTTGTGATAATTTATATGTACGATTGTATGTAATGAAATTGTCTGATCACTTTGAAAATCGAGTTAATCACTTATATGATTAGGAAATTAAATGGATCATGCATTCCCCATAATTGCATCTGAATAACACCGACTACTGCTTCATGCAGAAGATGGGAAGGGACTTACAAGAGGATGAACCTCCTGCAGGATTGGGCATTAGCTATGTCATCTTTTTTATTGAGTCTTTATCCTAAGTTGATGGGCTTACTAGGTATCAGAGATGCCAACCGTTGGCGAGGGGCCACATCCTGTAGCTTCTGCTTAGGGTGTATGTTTGTGGATTACGGAGGCCACCACACTGCTAGACTTGGGATTTTGAAAATATGATTTATCATTCGGTAATGAAAGTATATATATACATACATACATATACATAGTTTTGTTTTGACTTAAGCACAATAGTGCAAATGGAATAAAACCTAAGGTTTAGAACCCGGATTTTGGTTTCGGTCGGTTAATTATCTCTAAACCCTGACTATAGGGGGCATAATTCTAATTCATATGCAGTTCTTAGGTCCCTACATGCGTTGTTTGGCATACTAATTGTTCATGCATTCATATGATTGTGCATCTAATAAATTTTTGTCATGTAGTACTAACGAGAGTATTTATTTCACTAAGCTTAAGCTTACACCCTAATAAATTTCTTTTGATGCAAGAAAATCTCTTTGCTAACCTGGGCTAAGGCATGCCCGTGGTAAGTCTCGTATAGGGATGGGTTGGAGCAATTAGGGAGAAAAGAGGAAATTTTGTAATAGATTTGTAGACAACTAGTTACTTTTATATTTTTGTTTATAACATAGATTAAAATTTCTAATACAGTTCCCTTATGAACTGCATTTTTTTGTAATATTCTTTTGGTGTGAGCCTTACGAGTCCACACGTCTAATTAATTTATACCATAGAAGTAATTTTAGTTAAATTACTCTATATTACTTATTTATGGACCCAGTGGTAACGTATTATGGAAGGAGCCTTATGTGTTGTATGAAAAGCCTGCAATCAACAAGGGGGTTGATACTAGACCTTTGTACAGTATACGGCGACCTACCATGACAACAATACTGTTAGGTTATGATAGTTTTGAAGCTCACAACCGGGCCTTAAGGTCCCTTTTAGCACAGGTCATTGGGGATACTTATGAGATGATAGAAGACCTGAAGGCCTATATACGGGACTTATGTAAGGTCTTTCTAGTTTAGGTCTATAAAACCTAGAATAAAATTCCTAAATATCATTTAGGTTCTTTGCCTTTGTTTTTGTTTGTATTTTGATCTTCCTTTTTCAAAATAATAAAGCTCTCTTTAGTTTATCGCTTGTCATTCTTTAACATTCCTGTCTTTGTAAATATTCTGCCATTCAACCACTATTCGATCTCATTTAGAAAAATGTAAATAAAATCTATAGACTTGTAAATAGAAACTTAAAAAAAAAAAAAAGAACACCATCCTTATTTGTAAATTATTTTTGAAAATAAACTTTACCTTTCTTACTCTAAAAAAATTGAAAAAAAAAAACAAAAACAAAAAGAAAATAAAAGTTGCCAACGACTATAAATGCTTATGGGCCTAAGGAATCAGCATAAGCTCGAGCCCTTTAGCCCACTTAAGTAACCAATCCAAATACTTAGTTTTCAAACCACATAAGGTCCCTTAACCTATTAAGGAAGCCAAATATGAGCCCTTTGGCCATTTAAGCAAAACATAAGTCCTTTGGCCCATTCAACCCCAAATACGAGCCCCTTAGCTTATTGAAGAAACACGAGCCCTTTAGCCTACTCAAGTAGCTAGCCCAAACATTTTGCTTTCAACCTACACTATACCTAGCCCTTTATCACCATCTAATCCAAACACAAGCTATTATGCTAACACTAACCTTAGGTCCATTTAGGTAATCTACCCAAACACAAGCTACTTAGCTAAGCATTCAACCTAAACACCGGCCTACCTAAACACAAGCCATTAAGCCAACTAGCCAATCCGAACATGAACCATGGCCCATCAAGGTAGCTGACCTAAGCACAATCCTTAACTCTTAAAAGTAACCAAGCTAAGCTAAAACCCTTGATTTGTTTAGAAAGCCAATCTCAATTGTGAACTAAACCAAAACACAAAGTCAAATACTAGGGCATGATTTGGGAAACTAGGGGGTAAAACTTGATCTTAGGCAAAAAAAAAGGAACTCCTCCTTAAGAAACCAGTAACTTACTTTTTGAAAGTTTAAGATGATAAGAGGCAAGCTATATCCTATACACCAACCTAAAACGCTCTGAGAGTTGAGTGACATAACGTGAGAATACTTTGAACTTGATCCTTAAAGGAGGTTCACTTTGAATGTGACACTTAAATTAATGTGAAGTTAGGCATTCACTTCTAAATCCTAAACATAATCATCTGTTGTTCACCTTAAGTGAAGTTAAGCATTCACTTCTAAATCCTAAATACAATAATCTATTGTTCACCCTGTTGGACCTATTTGAAGAATTTTTGAATTTAAACCCTATCAAGAACTACCTCGTAATAGAGCAATTTAGAGGTTAGGGTCATTGATTAGAAGATAAGGGTAAAATTGGTTTATGCTTGTTTAAGTAACACCAATTCAAGAACAACTTTTACTTTTGATAGATTATTTTTCTTTGAAATGAAGAAGAGCCAATTTCCTTTTTCAACTACCTCAAGCCCATAAACTTGAAATCCGTGGAATTAGGGCCTTGAATCATTTAAAAAAAAAAAACTCATCAATGGAAACAATCACTATTGGGGCCAAAAGAGAAGAGAGAATAGTAAGAGATAGTGGGGCAAAGCAATTAAAAAAAGAAAAAAAAAAAGAAGAAGAAAAGAGGCCAAAGAATTAGACCTGGAAGTATAGGACAAAAAGCCCCAAGAAAAAGTTTCACATCATAATAGGGGTAACCAAACCAAATCAAAGGGCCAGGAGTCAATGCCCAAATAGACTAAAAAAACACAAGGCCTTAAATCACACTCCTAAGCCTAGCAACTAAAATTTTCATATCCATATTGAACCTTTGAAGCCTCTCTTACCTATAGTGAATCACATAAGGCCTCCCCTCCCATAATACTGCCCTTACACATATAAAAGCGCTTCAGATCTTGAAAGATAATTTATCCTTAATAAAAATTATTTTTAAAATTAGGACAAGCATACTTTTAATTTTTCCCTAAGGTTCTTGATTTGTATACCCCGAATTAATAAAAGTATTTCTATCAAAATAAGCCTTTTCATTAATCCTTTTTGAAACCCTACAACCAAAAGCCTAAATTCATAAGGGTAAACTAAAAAAGACCTAATAGATTAGTCAAGGAGTATCACTTACAAAATGGACTATAATTTTTGGAATTGAAGTCAAGAGTGGGATCTAGACCGAGAGCTAATAAGGAAGATCATTTTAACTAAACTAATTCTGAGTTACCTTCTCCTTAAGAAAGGAATGTCTTGAAATCACAAAAGCCCTAAGAGAAGCCCTAGGGTTAGGGGCATTAAGAAAGGATAGGGGTGGTTATAAGAATGTTCCTTAATAAGAATTTATAATTGTTGGTAAAACTTTCAAAAAAATAAAATAAGAGAGAGAAAGTAAAGGCTTGTCACAAAATTTTGGTCTAAACCCATGTCAACTTGAATAGCCAAGCTCTTAATCTATGTCATCTAGTTCCTTTCCAAGGTCATCATTCTTTAGTTGTGGTTTTTAAACACCCTTCAAACTTTTTTCAAATCAAGTGGTCTATCCCTACTCTTTTCCTGTTCATAAATGGTTTTTCAATAAATCTCTCAATAAATACTTTTTTGAGTCAAGGAGTCTTTCTCTTAGGGTTCAAGCCAGCTTTTAGAGCGCTGACCCTTCTTCTTCCTTTTAGGGTTCTAACTAGCCTTTCGGGCACTATCTTGTCTTTCTCTTAGGGTTTAAGCTAGCTTTTAGAGCGCTGATCCCTCTTTTAATCTTTTCAAAGTTTTAACCAGCCTTTAAGGCGTCGCCCCTTCTTTGTCTTTTAGTTCAAGCCAACTCTTAGAGCGCTGATCCCCTTTTCAATCTTTTTAGGGTTCTAACTAGCCTTTAAGGCGCTTTCCCATCTTTCTCTTAGGGTTCAAGTTAGCTCTTACAGTGCTGACCATTCTTCTTCCTTTTAGCATTATAACTAGCCTTTAGGTCGTTATCCTGTCTTTCTCTTAAGGTTCAAGCGAGCTCTCAGAGCGCAGACCCTTCTTCTTCCTTTTAAGGTTCTAGTTAGCCTTTAGGGCACTGTCTTGTCTTTCTCCTAAGGTTCAAGCTAGCTCTTAAAGCGTTGATCCCTCTTTTAATCTTCTTAGGGTTCCAACCAGCCTTTAAGGCATTGTCCCGTCTTTCTCTTGGGGTTCAAGCTAGCTCTTAGAGCACTTATCCCTATTTAAATCTTTTTAGTGTTCCAGCTAGCCTTTAGGGCACTGTCCCGTCTTTTTCTTAATATTTAAGCCAGTACTTAGAGCGTTGACCCTTCTTCTTCCTTTTAGGGTTCTAGCTAGCCTTTAGGTTGCTATCCCATCTTTCTCTTAGGGTTTAAACTAGCTCTTAGAGCGTTAATCCCTCTCTTATTCTTTTTTGGGTTCTAGCCAGCCTTTAAGGCACTATCCAGTCCTTCTCTTAAGGTTCAAGCCAGCTCTTAGAGCACTAATCTCTCTCTTATTCTTTTCAGGGTTCCAACCAACCTTTAGGGCGCTGCCTCATCTTTCTTTTAGGGTTTAAGTAGGCCCTTAGAACAATGTCCCCTTTTCTATTACTTTTTAGGGCTCTAACAAGCCTTTAGAGTACTGATTTCTCTCTTATTCTTTTCAGGGTTTTAGTAAGCCTTTAAGGCGCTGTCCCGTCCTTCTCTTAGGGTTCAAGTCAACTCTTAGAGCAATAACCTCTCTTATTCTTTTTAGGGTTCCAATAAGCCTTTAGGGCATTATCCCGTCTTTTTAGGGTATTAGCAAGCTCTTAGAGCAATAATTCCTCTTTATTTCTTCTTAGGGATTCAACTAGCCTTTAGGGCTTTATTTTGTCTTTCATTTTAAGGATCTCGTTAGCCTTTATGGCATCATCTTATCTTTCTAGGCTACTAGCTGTCTTTCAACCCCTCTGTCACCAACTCCATATAGGATCTTTAGCGAGACCATGGGGCACTTCTCCTCATCATCCTTCTCTCAAGTAAGCCCATAGGGCACTTCTCTTTCACCAATTTCATAGCAAGCCCATAGGGCGCTTCTCCTCATCAGCTGTCTCTTATTGAGCCCATTGGGCACTTATCTTCATCTTAACTTCTTAGCGGGCCCATTAGTTGCTTTCTTTTAACTATATCTTAACTAGCCTATAGGGGCACTTCTCTCATCAAATCCTCCCAAGCAAGCCCAAAGGACGCTTCTCTTCATTTGTTTTCAATTAAGGGTCTTCACTAGCTCTAGGAGCGCTTCGCCCATCCTACCTAAGATAGTCAGCTTAAAAGAGCACTACCAAGTTTCAAATCGATCAAATTTTAGGATTGTTAGTCCCCAAGAGATGCTCCCACTTAGGTTTATGAGCCTAGTGAGGTACAACTAAATCTTCTAAATTGATCAAATTCTAGGGTTACTAGTCCCCAAAAGATGCTCCCGCCTAAGTTGGTAAGCCTTGTGAGGCACAACTAGGTTTTAGATCAATCCCATTTTAGGGTTGCTAGTCTCCAAAAGATGCTCCCACCGAGGTTAGTGAGCCTTATGAGGTACAACTAAGTTTTAGATCAATCCCATTTTAAGGTTGCTAGTCCTCGAGAGATGCTCCTATCGTGGTTAGTGAGCCTTATGAGGTACAAGGTTAATGAGCTTTGTGAGGTACAACCAGGTTTTAGATTGAACCCATTTTAGGGTTGCTAGTCCCTAAAAGACACTCCCGCTAAGTTTAGTGAGCCTTGTAAGGTACAACCAGGTTTTAGATTGATTCCATGTTAGGGTTGCTAGTCCTTAAGAGATACTCCCGCCTAAATTAGTGAGCCTTGTAAGGTACAACTAGCTTTTAGATCGATTCCATGTTAGGGTTGCTAGTCCCCTAGAGATGCTCCGGCCTAGGATAGTCAGCTCAAAGGAGTACTACCAAGTTTTTCCAAATCGATCAAATTCTAAGGTTGCTAGTTCCCGAGAGATGCACCCACCTAGTTAGCACAATAGAGCACTATTGGGTTTTAATTTAGGGTCTCAGCTAGTTCTAGGAGCATTTTTCCCACCTTAGTTAGTCAGCTCATTAGGGCATAACCAAGTTTTCTCAACTCAGTTTAAGGTCTTAGCCAGCTCTAGGAGCGTTTTGCCCATTTTACCTCGAATTGTTAGGCTATGACCAGACTTCAATTCTTCTTTCCATCTTTCGGCCAGCTCTTAATGCGCCACCCTTCTCTTCTCCAAATCCCCAATGGAATGGACCTACAATAGTTAGCTAGCTGTAGTGCTTCTAAGAATAAAATCTACTCTTGGGGAAAAAATAGTATCTATTTAATCTTTATGGTAAAATTTTGCTCAAACTTTACCACAAAGAGAAGTAGCTGTAGGCACCTAATTTTTGCCTGCCAGCCCGCGCCACCCCCCCAACTCTTTTATTTTTCAAATTAGGTTACAGGGTCCTAAATTAAAAAAAGAAGTTCAAAAAAACTTGAAAATTAAAGAAAACCCTAAAAAAATAAAAATAAGAAATTTAGAACACAAAATAAAATATAAAAAAATAGGGAATTAATAAAATTATAAATTTTTAGGTTGTTTAAATAGAATATAATTTTAATTTCAATAGTTTTGAATAAAAGGCTGTTAGGTCTAGGCTTAGATTTGAATGTAGCCTAGGCTGACCTAGTTCATATGTGCAATTAATTATACATATGAAGAAGGAAAAACTAATAGCTCAATTGGATAAGTACTTGGATTTGATATTGCATATGACTTGGAGATCTTGGGTTCAATCGATGAAAGGGGCAAAATGTATCTTTTATTTTCTTTTCTCACCTTATTGCCATGTCATCACCACGTCATGGGCCACATCATCACTACATCATTTACCAACTCACTTCTAAGTATGGTAGATACACTCCAATACATTCATACACATACAGCTATGTATTTGGCACTACATATTGTCCAAGTTTGTCTAATCCAAAATTGAAAGAAAATCATATTGCATTTAATTTTTTCCATCCTTAACTCGACCTTAACACCTATAAATAGGGGTCTACTCTTCATTTTCAAAACATAATGAAAACTTTGAAACACTTTAGAAAAATAAAATTAGAAGTTTCCTCTCTTTAGCACGGTTCCTCTCTTTCTAGGATAGCATTCCTTGCGGTGTCTTTTTGATGAAAACCACCACCATTTAATTTCTCGAGTCAATACGAGTAGACCAAGTTGACTCCAAGCCGATCCAAGCAAAAGTTAGACGACCGAGCCTATCTAAGCCGAAGAGAGCCGACCTAAGCCAAAGTTAGCTATCCAAGCTGAAGTGAGCCAACCTAAGCCAAAGTTAGCTATCCAAGCTGAAGTGAGCCAATTCAAGCCGCCTCTAAGCCATCTGAGCCAATCTAAAGGCAATTCGAGCTAACCCAGTTTTTCTTTTCTTTTTTTTTTAAATTTTATTCATTTGTTTATTAGTAAATGTTATAAATCAGAAAAAGAAAAAAAGAACAAAGAAAAAAAAAAGAAAAAGAAAGAGAAGAAATACAGAAAGAGAGAAAAAAAAAAGAGAAAGGAAGTAGTCTATTTATTTATTTTAATAGAAATAGATAGAATAAGTATAAAATAAATAAGATAATATAATAAAAATAAAAATAAATAAACAGGTTAGTAAACAAAAATCCTTTTGATATTTAGAAAAATTGAGTTTTCTAAAAATAAATGAAAATAAATAGACTTTTCTCTAAATTAGGACTATTTTGTAGTTTCCAAAATTAAAACACCAATTAAGACCCTTTAAAAGAATTTTCTTGAATAAGTTGAACTTGGTAAAAACGTAAATGCGACGCTTTTTTAAAAATTAAAATCAAACCACCCACTAAAGTTTTTATAAATGAACTATAGAAGTTTGATCCTGAATAGCAGATATGTAGGCACCCGTATGCAAGTACAAGATGACTTAACATATGAAAAGTTTTATTTTTTCCATTTTTAGATATTTATGTAAATTAATCAATTTAGTCGCATGTATCATAATTAGATGTTTTTAGAAATTAAAAAGGATATATTTGAAAAGTGAAGTTAAATTCTGAAAGTTAAGAACGGTACCCATTTAGGGTTTAATAAATTAGCCCCTAGATCCAGATCTCTCATTTAAAAAAAAAAAAACCGTATTTATAATTTGATTTTTATAATCGATAAACCGATAGTTAAATTATAACCAATCCACCCAGTTGATTATAACTTAACCCTTTTTCTTGACTTCGATCGGGTAGCAACTCCAAATCTTTTCAAGTTGGAAAAAATGGTTTTTTTTAAACCCTTGTCAAGAGTTAGTATTAAATGGGTAGGGTTTAGTACTGATCAATTTAGAAAAGACCTAATTTTATAAAAAGAATTGGGAAGGTAAAAAACCAGGCTGAACACTCACATCATGAATTTCCATTAAAATTTCAAGATCACAACAAAGTGCAAGCAAACGCTGAAACTTCATGATCATTTACTTTAGTCGTAGACTCAAAATGATTTTTAAATCTTTTATATTTGTTAGGTTTTCTTTGTAATTTGAAGTCCACTTATTGTAAATAGACATTTATGCTTATGGATATAGAGAGAGCCTTACAAGCACAAGAAATTAAGATATAGAATTACCAAGGGGGTCTCATCTCTTCTTTTCATGTTTTTATCTTGAGCACTTAGTAAATTGTCATTAAACCCTATGTTTTAAGGGTGATTATTATTAATAAATTTTAATCTATGATTTTGCATATTATGATCTAATTGTGTTGTTTATATTGTTTACTTTAATTCAATATACTAGACATTGAGTTATTACTAAAGTTTATTGTAGAGATTTTGAGGGCATGTAATAAAATCATTAACATAATTAGACAAAACTAGCTAGCTAAAACATTTAGTAGTTAGTTTTTCCAAATTAAAGTAACCTAATAGTTGGATTCAAGAGTGTCATGTGATCCTATAATGGTCTATTCAAAAGTGATTCAAGTAGAGAAGGTTTTAAGATTAGGAATTAGCTAAAGATGCGAGTCTGGTTAGTTCATATGACAGTAAACAACAATAAAGATTTATTAAGGAAAATGTTCTCCTATATTTATTTAATTACATTGTTATTTTTATTTTTATTTATTTGTTTTAGTTGATTTTCTTAGCTCTCTCTTTAATCTTTTATGTTAAATGTTGCAATCTTTAATTCCTATCTTTAATTTATTCTATTAAATTTGTTATCCTTAAGTTAGGTAATTGAATGATTTTAGGGAATCATTGTTAAAAACAATTAGATACACTCCCATGTATGGTTCTTCATGGGATCAGCCCTTGGACTCACAATCCGTTTTATATATACTATAACTTGACTAGATACATAAGGTTAGGCAAACACACTTATCAAATTGTAATAAGCAAAATAAGTCTAGGCATCGATCCCTTAGAGACTTTGACAACTAATACTTACTAAATCTCAATTATCTAACCTACAAATTCGATTTTGAGAATTTAAAGAATCTAAAATTAACTATAGCAATTAATAAATTATCACTAAAGAAGAATCGTTCAAGAACTAAAATAAGAAAGCATTAAAATTATAAACCACTTAAAGATTCGCAAACCGTACCTAGATTCTTTTTTCCCATAAATCTAACATGTGATTTCCCTTAAAAATAATCTAATTTATTGTTGAATCTTTCTTTACCAAGATAATTCTCTACTAAATGTAATCATTTTCTTAAGCCAATTAACCATAATCTTAAAAATCACCTATTAGAATCTTTTCTCAATAGCAGGACCTATGATCGCATTATTGCATAATGAATTATCTATACTATAATTCAAGACTCTGAAAAGACTTTGTAAATTATCTCTTCTCTTATAATAATTTGTATCAACTATGTCTAGATCTAATCTTATAAGAAATCTCTTAATTCTCCTTAATTCTCTTACAAGATATCAAATTCTAGATTATTATCTATAGAAATAATAATCTAAATCATGAAACACACTTAGTTGAATCAAGAAAAGAATAAAGAATTAATTAGATCTAATAAAAATTCATGTCAAATGAGTAAATCTTGGTTCCATGAGACTTAAATACTAAAAAATCTACTCTCCACATTTCATAAAGTAACAATCTAAAACAAAAAATAGAGAAAAGTAGAAGAATCATGAAATTTAAAAATGTTTGAATCTTGAAGTCTTCGTTGTGTCTTGCTCTCTTGAATGTTCATGACTTGAAAAACTCTCTAAAAGTCATCTAATATGCCCTTTATGCAAACCTTAAAGAAGCTTTATATAGACTTTGTAAAAAAGATATGGTCATTGCAAAATACACAACCAATGACATAACTACGTCCCTTAGTCATGTACATGACTATAAATGAATTCTTTTCTCTCTCTCTTTTTTCTTTTTCTTTTTTTTAATTTGAAAAAAATACAACCAAGTCATGTCCTTAAGTCATGTAACTAACTATAATTAGTGAAAATTCAATCCAAAATCATCTAAAAACGACATAGCCATGTTGTTCGGTTATGTCGATTTTTAAATCTTCATAACTTACTCATTTTAGCTCCAATTTAAGTAAAACTTGTTTCTATTTTCTCGTTTTCTCATATAAATCATTTTAAAACCTAGAAAACAAAATTTTACTCAATTAAGTATCATTATCTAAAAATAAACTCAATTTTCAAGAAAAAATCATCAAAAATCACCAAATAAAATATAATCAATTTAGCGCTTATTAGTGCATTTTCCTATTAGTATGGTATGCACTCGATTAAGTTTTTGAAGTTGTTGCCAGGGAACCAATAAAGTAGTTTGATTAAGAAATTAGCAAAAATCCTAGATTCATCAATTGCTTTAACATATTTGTAATATTTTTTTCCTTTGTTATTTTGATATTATTCTCTCTTGTATAGTATTACCAATTTCTAAATCTTTTTGGGTTATGACAAAGAAAAACAACAATTACCTAGTGGAATTTGATCTAGAAATTCAAAGAAAAGTACCACATCTTAGAAGAAGAAATCATGACACCATGGATCAAAGCTTGCCACTCAAATTAAAAGAGCAGTTAGAAGATTTAAACAATAAGTATGAGGTTGAAATCACAAACATGGCTTTGAATAATGGAAACAACAACGATGATGCCAAAAATACACTCATGGAGTTTACCAAACTAATGGTGACTAAAGCTGAATCCAGCATCATGAGGCTTGTAATTCAAATAAATTTTCAAATTCAATCCAATGTCATCCAAATGGTCCAATAGTTTGTACAGTTCAATGGATTGGCTGATGAGAACCCCAACAATCATATTTCAAAATTTCTAGAAATTTATGACTCATTCAAGATCAATGGTATCTCAGATGACATAGTAAGATTGAGGTTATTTTCAGTCTCCCTCTAAGATAAGGCTAAACAGTAGCTTAATTATTTACCTAGAGGCTCAATTACAACTTCAGAATCTTTAGTAGAAAAATTTCTAGGAAAATATTTCCGAGCCACTAAGATGGCAAAAATTAGAAATAATACTTCTACTTTTGTCTAATTGATGATGAGACTCTTTATGACACTTGGGAGGGATTTAAGGAATTGTTGAGAAGAGTCTACGCCATGAACTACCACAACAGATGCAAATCCAAGCATTTTACAATAGCCTTAATTATTCCATGCGACAAATGATAGATGTCGCAACTAGGGGTACTCTGAGTGCTAAAAGACCAAATGAAGCTTAAAAACTGATTAAAGGCATGACAATGAATAACTCACAATGGGATAACATAAGAGCTAACACAAAATCGTCTAGAAAATTTGAAGTTGATTATATAACTATGTTAATTGCTCAAGTTAAAATTTTAAGTAAAAAGATTGGTTGACTAATGAAACCCATTAATTTAGTACAAGATGAAATTTTAATTAAGACTAAAAATATGAAATTTTTTGTTATTCGCTCTATGAATAATCCTTTCAACACCACATATAACTCAAGATGGAGAGATCATCCTAACTTTTCTTGTAAAAGCCAACAACAATAACGAAATCATAATGCATAACAATACAATAGGATCCCAAATGTTGAAGAGTTACTAAACCAATTTATGCATAGTTTGAACACGAGATTCCAAGCTAATGAAGCTGTATTAAGAAATACAAAATCTTCATTAAGAAGTTTGGAGAACTAATTAGGACAGTAGGTAAGAACAATCTTTGAAAGGCCATGAGGAAGTTCACTTGGAAACATGAAGCCGAATCCTAAACCAGTGGGTTCAAAAGCAACTTGAGGAAAGAAATGTCAATCATTGAGCTAACAACATAAAACAAAAGTGCTCCTCCAATGGCAGCCCAAGTTTGACCAATTTTATTTGAAGTTGCTTTAGTTATTGTCATTTATTTTCTAATAAGTTAGTTTAAGTATTCAATTCTAAGTTAGTTCTTGTCCTACCTTAAATAATTTTCATTAAAATTAGTTTTTGAATTAAGTTGGGAAAAATTAGTTATTAAGGTTGTCATCTAAGTATATTGTTATTTAGCTCAATTTTTGTGCTTTAACTAGTACTAATTTTTAGTTTTTCTAGTAAATTCAAGAACTAAGTCGAACGAGTTAATCTAGTGTGGATCTTAAATTTTGACGAAAGATCACAACTAAGGTCTGTACTGGTAAACTTGGGGCATGATCCTCTTGAAATTAAATTCAAGAGAAACTTGAGAATTTTTTACAAAGAGAACATGGCTAGGACCATGCTCGTGGTTCTTGCCTGTAGACATGTAACACTCTAAAACTTAACACAAAGAGAAGGAGCACGACCACACTCCATGACCGTAGTCCTTATCTGTAGTCAGCTTTAAATTTGAATATCATAGGTGTTCTTCTTTCCTTACTCTATACTCACACTCTCTCTCTGACACACCTATTCCTCTCTACTCTCTCTCTATACTTACCTTAAAAATTTACAAAACTCCTCAATCCAACCACATACACAACAAATCTATGACACGTACATCAACTTTACTTCATTATTTCCTTAAATTTGTTATTAGAATGTGTAAAAATTCAATTTTTTTTTAGGTTTTCATGGAAAAAACTTTTTTTTGCATGTATAAATATTTAAGTTTCTAGGAGCGATCTAATAAATAATATGTTGTGATATGTTATCTATTCATTATATATTAGAAAATGCAAGAAAATTGCATGCTTCTTAAAGATGGAATGAAGGAAAATGAAGGAAAGAGAAAGAAAGTAAGAGAAGGTGGAAGAAAGAGGAAGAAAGTGAGGGAAAATTACAAATACGATGTTGTTCTTGCATTATGATGAACATGATTCATGTTAGAACTAAGACCTTCTTATGATTGTTGTTGTTTAGGTGCAATTAAGCAATTTCCATGTAGTCTTCCTTGCTAATTAGAATTACTAATATGAAATTAAGTAGAATAAATTGCACATGAACCGTATATTGTGGAAAATAAGTTCCTAATTGAGGGTATATTGAATGTTAGTGTTCACACCACCCTAGATGGAGGAATTATAGGTTTAATTCAAGATAAAAAATTTAGTATCTCACTAACCTATAATTTTGTTAATCAAGACTTTAAGAACCTAGTATTTCAATATATAACATTTTTTTAGTTTAATTGTTGAACAAAACCTTAGTGATTTGTATATTTAATGCTAAAGCTTATAGAGATTATGCATAAGATTAGGATTTAGTTTTGAAAACAATCCTATAAATGCACTAATATATGATTTTAGCCATTTTAGTATTATATTACACAATCTTGTGTTAATCTAGTCATTACCTTCATTACTTAGTATATTAAACTAGCTATGAATGAGGTATGATTTTCTAATTCAATTCTTGAGTTAACCATTGTCAATATAACATATATTGTTTCTTTTATCAAATTCGAATTGCTCTTTTGTTTTGATTTTAAATCATGCTGACAATTAAATATGCTGAGTGTAAAAACTCAAGTGCCGTTCCCCAACCTCTTCAATTGACATTCCAATACTCGTAGCAACGCAAAAGAGACAATCGCCTATCCAAGAAGGAATTTAGCAAGATCACATACTTGAACTAGGAGGCACTTGCTCAGGTTGGCTATAAAGCCAAAGTCTAACAACTAATTAAGTTCGAAGGATGAGACTGGTTGCTAACCATTAATGACCCAATATACAAGGAGCTGACTCTGGAGGTACTTACTACCTTCAAGTTAAGTATTGACGATCTCACTTAAGTTAGGCAAAATACTATCCATTTTAGGTGTTTTATCAAAGAAGTGAGTATGCCAATTGATGATCTTGCTATCCATATGGGTTTGTATTATGTGGAATATGTCATGACTAGGGTGTATGTAGGGTTTCCTTATAAACTACCCTAGGGTATTCCTAGATCTTTCTTATAGAGTGATTTAACTGGAGGAAATATGGAGGCTTATAACCTAGGGAAGTCAAAAGCCTCTAATTTAACCGATCCTACTTTGAGGCTAATCCATTATCTATTGACTAAGGGATTCACGAGCAAAAGAAATAGCCAAGGAGTTATAAATGAGAGAAATATACTATACTTGCATAGTATTGCACAAAGAACCTCTTAATTTGGCTATTAGAATGGCTTGGTTCCTAAGAAACGAAGCTATTGAGGGACATTCTAAGTATATTTTTGTACAACATTTTATTACTTACCTGGTGAGAAATTTTCCCCACCTTCACAATATCCCATGCATGGTAGTATTGAATCCTCTCATTCCTCTCACCTATGATGCAATCAAAGATATAAAATTCTTACCAGCATTCGAAGGTCTACCACATGAGCCATCTGGTGAGGCTACCACATCATCATCAACACTATGAGTAGAATCCTCATCTTCCTTAGTGATAGGGATATTCAAGAAATTTATAAGAAAGCTAATCATAAAGCAACAGGCCTTAACATATAAGGTGGATTGTGCTTTGGTACAGTAAGAGGCGATCATAACTCATTTGAGGATTCAACCACTACCTTCACCACCCATACTTGAACATAACTCAACTGAAGAGTCAAACGGAGATAAGATAAAAGAAGATAAGGAAGAAAAAGAAGAAGATCAAGAGTGATTTTTCCTTTTTCATTTTTAAAGACTTGGTCTATTTTATTTACTTTGGATGGTTATATTATTAAGTAACTCTCTATTACCTTTTCACTACTTTATTTATTGATTATTTGTATGTTTACAGGATACTAACCTTGGAATACTTAAATTAGCAACAGTAGTATTATTTATTTATTTCATTTACTTTAAATTTTTTCTTTTTCATTTTTTTTAATTAATTCATTTTGCTATAAAAAAAACCATGTGATTAACAATTTGATAAACTTCAAATTGTGGACAGATTTTTCACAATGATCAATGCTAAAACTAGGAAGTCCCAATTATTTTTCCTTTATTATTTTTATTGCTACTTTTATATTTCTCCCACTAGAATTTTGATTTGCGTGATTTTGTATATTAAAGACAATGTACAACTTAAGTGTAGGAAAAAATGATAGATTGTGTGTATTAATAATCGAATTTCTCACTTAAAATTTTGATAATTTTTCTTAAAAATCTTAGAAATTTACAACCCCCTATATATAAGCACATATAAATTTTTTTTCAAATTTTCTCACATTCTTTATGAATTTAGAATACATTATTGAATTTAAGAGATTAAATCTTTATGATTCAAAGTTATCCATCACTTATGCTTAGATTTAAACTTAGGATTAAGATAGATATGAATGGATTTAAGACTAGTTATTTTGATTTCTAAGCTTAATTTTAGAGGATAACTATCTATACATCTTTTTCAAAAATTTTAGATTGGATGAACGAAGGAGATCTGTCCTTTGAAAGTTGCTTGAAAAATCAAAATAGTTGGAAGTATTAATTTAATAGTTGAATTAAACTAATTGTTGAAGTTTGGTAAGGATCGGTCTTGGTCCCTTAAAAGATTAAGACTCTTTCCTACTACCAATTGCAAAGGTGATGTTAACTAAAGTTATTAAGGATTAGCCTTAGTCTCTTAAAAAAAAACAAGGTACTTTCTAGTTAACAATTGGTAAAATAATTAAATGGGCTAAATTAGTAAGGATTGACCTTGGTCTATCATAAGAGCAATAGAAGAGCAAGGCACTTTTCCAATGCTAATCAAGCTTCATTATGAAAATCAATTTGAGTTTCACAAGCCTCTTAATGAAATTTTGATAGAAGTAGATGAACAATTAAAGGATGAATTACTCTCTTAAAAGAGTGAGACTCTTTCCCACTACTAATTGTAAAGGTGAAGTTAACTAAAGTTATTAAGGATTCACCATAGTCCCTTAAAAAAGAAAGTTACTTTCTCGCTAACAACTAATAAAATAATTAAATGGGCTAAATTAGGAAAGATTGACCTTGGTCTATCAAAACAAAATGGTACTTTTCTAATGCTAATCAAGCTTCATTTTGAAAATCAATTTGAGTTTAACAAGCCTCCTAATGAAATTTTGATAGAAGTAGAAGGACAATTAGAGGATGAATTGATGCAATATGCATCTAATTTAGTTTTCAAAATAAAAGTAATTAAGAAAGATCTCTCTCCTCTTAAATTAGAGTGAAGAAATCCCGATAACTTTTTATTGATTATTTTATATCCATTTTAATCTCTCGTAGTTTTTGCTTAACCATTATGGCTAACTCTGAGTTATTTAGATTGATCACTAAAATTCGAGAGTTCTTTAATTACAATTATTCAAGTTTTCAAAGGGCACTACAAGAATAAGGGAAAAAGGGTGATTCAAAAAGACTTTTGCTAAGCTATTCGAATTTGAGGGTCCATGTTTCTAAGATTGGTTACTATCATCTTAAGATATTTTCCTTTGTCTATTTTGCTTAAGAATAAGTAAAAGCTTAAGTGTTAGGGAATTTCATGACATGAAATTAACATACATTTTCTATGACTAAACTATGCTAAATTAGATATTATTCTAGTTAATTTCATATTTTTTTTAGCTTAATTTGC
Source organism: Lumnitzera racemosa (assembly GCA_024138005.1). Classification (NCBI taxonomy): domain Eukaryota; kingdom Viridiplantae; phylum Streptophyta; class Magnoliopsida; order Myrtales; family Combretaceae; genus Lumnitzera; species Lumnitzera racemosa. The sequence goes on along the minus strand of JAMXBC010000012.1, from coordinate 36,015,893 downwards.
CTAATTACTGTTTTCAAGGACTCTGAGAACATTATATGATGATTTAGAAAGATTTTATGAAGTCTTAAGCTTAATTGAAACAAAACCATGAATTAAGAATTGAAGCAAATGAATTTCAATGAAGGAAAGAAGTCCAATAGAAATTACGGTCAAGGCCCATGATCATGGTCTTCACCCGTGATCCTTGCATTGTGAATTTCCATTAAAATTTCAAGATCACAACAAAGTGCAAGTACATTCCCAAGTTTCACAACCATGTACTTGAGGTGTGGGCTTACAATGATTTTTAAATCTTCTATTTTTGCTTGATTTTCCTTATTATTCTAGGTTCACCTATTATAAATAGACATTTAGGCCTAGAGTTATTAAAAGCTCCTTGAGCATAGATTGTTAACATATAGAATTACTGAAGGGGCTTGCCTCTTCATCTATTTTCTTTTATTTGTCATGTTTTTAACTTAAGTACTTAGTAAATTGTTGTTGAACCTTATATTCTAAGGGTGATTTTTGTTAATTAATTTCAGTCTACAATTTTGGATATTGTGATTTAATTGTGTTATTTATATTATTTTCTTTAATTCAATATACCGATGATTGAGTTATTTTGCTAAAGTTTACTATAGAGTTTGCAAGGGAATTCAATATAAATAATTAAAAAAATTAAACAAAATTAGCTAGCTAGAATGTTTGGCAATTGGTTTTTCTAGATTAAGACAACATAATAATGGGATTCAAGAGTATCTTGTGATCTTGTAACACTCTATTTAGAAACAGTTCGAGTAGAGAAGGTTTTAAGATTAGGAATTAGTTAAAGAAACAAGTCTAGTTAGTTCATAATAGGAATCTCTACGATCCAATATTGCATTTAAGATTAAATAAATCACTTAGGACTAGGCAATAAACAATAATAAAGATTTACTAAGGAAAATGTCCCCTTTATTTATTTAATTAAATTATTTAATTACTTTGCTACTTTAATTTTTAGTTAATTGATTCATTTGATTTTCATACATCTATCTTTAATCTATTCTGTTATTACTACAATCTTTAATTTCTACCTTTAATTTATTCTATTAAATCTTTTCATCATTAAGTTTGGTAATTGAATATTTCTAAGGAATCACTACTAAAAATAGTTAGATACATTCCCATGTATAGTTCCTCATGGAATCAAGGTCTCATAATCCATTTTATCTATACTACAACTTGCCTAAGTGCACTTATCTATTAGCACGGCATAAGCTCTATCAAAGGCTCATTAATATTTTGAGATTAATGCAACAACTAAAGATTGGAATGTACAAACTAGCTCTATGTATCTTAAGGATAGTGCACTACGATAGTATTGCTCTTACTTAAAGACTCAATGCCATGGAACACTATTGACTTAGGATGAATTTGTTTGAATTATGCAAAAGAGATTTGGACAAATCTTATGAGTACCTGATGTCTAAATTGAAATAGTTTCAATAGACAATTACCCAAGAAGAATATTTAGATTATTTTATACAAATGTCTACATTGTTGCACCTCACTAAAAATAATCTCTTTAGTTGCTTTTTGAGCGTAGACTATACTCTAGTCGACAATAGCTTGTTAAAATATCCCAATTATTCACCCTAACTCAAGCTTTTACCTTAGCAAAACTTCAAGAAGTCAAGCTTAGTCGGTTTAAATATGGGCTTAGAAATCATAAAAATACCCTATTGTGCACTTTTCGCACATAGAAACCATACCTAAACCCCAAACTCATCATTTTCTCCATTAACTCTAACTGTAACCACATAACCCTTAACCATAACATTCCAAACTACCAAAGCACAACACCTCTAGTAATCCTATTAGTGGAAAGTCCATTAGTAGGTTGACATCTGAAGAGTTAGATGAGAAGACAAGAAAGAAATTATGTTTCTAATGTCATGAACATTTTAGCTTTAAGTCACAAGTGCAAGAAAAGGCAACTAAACATGCCTAGTATGGAATCTGGTGATGATTTAGAGGAAAGTTAGGTAAAAGTAGGAGGAAAAGATAGAGAAGGATTCTTTAAACTTACCCTACATTCTATTAAAAGGTTTGATAAAGTAGATGGAGGTAGCATGAGTATTTGCTTGGTGCAAAAAAAGGGAAGTAGAATGTTCATGTAGACATTAGTAATACTTTGAATTTCATTAACATATGACTTATTAAGGGTTGATGTATAATTTAAAGCTACGATATCATTATCCATGTCTTTAGCTGGTGGCTCTAAATCAACAGTATACACAAAATTTCTAATTTGGAATGGAGTATATGAGGTGTTGTTTTAATTATTAAAATGTACATACTACGCTTATTGAAATGTGACATTGTAGTCGAAGTTCCATGGTTATCTCAATTAGGCACCATTAGTTGAAATTTTAAGTTGTGGATGATGTAGTTTGAGTAGATGGGTATAGGAGAAGAGATGAAGGAGATATAGGGTAGAGAACCTTTCTAAGTTGATTTCATAAAGCCATAGTAATCATATTATTGAAGAGACGGCTAGAAATATGCTAATAGGAAAGGTCTCTTGAATAGCTATTGGGCTAAAGCAATCAATATTATAATCTATATATTGAATAGATTTTCAATAAAGGTTGTTCTAAATAAGACTCCTCATAAAGTGTGGCATAAATTAAAGCTCCAAGTTAATCTTTTGAAGACTTTTAAATTTATCACATATTCTCTCATTCCATCATAAAAAAGAGAAAAATTTCCACAAGAAAGAAGCAAAATATATTTTCACTAGTTATGATCATAAATCAAATGGGTACCCTCTTATTAATCAAAAGATAAAATAGTTTATTATTTCATGAGATGTTTAGACCTAATGAAGATGGACAATGGGATTAGAAAGAGGAAACTTTAATTATTTATAGGGTTTCACTACAAGGATCTAATATTATACAACTGAATCCTCAATCAAGTTTCATTCTAAGCTCTCTTGATGAACTTAGTATAATGGCTAGTCCAAGCACATCTATATGTACGATTGCACAAGAATTTTATTCAAGGACAAAAAGACCAAGAAAGAACATGTGCTCCCTACATAGGATTTGAATATCTTGTGAGCTCGCATTTCTCGCAAAGGCCATAGATGAAGAAGTGATAAGCATTAAGAAGAATCATGTAAGAGAGCTTCTTGATCTTCCAAAAGATAAAGTTGTTGCAATAAAATAGGTCTATAAGACTAAATCCATAATGACTCGCCTTCCAAGAGTTTAATTTAACTTGTAATAAATGCCCATCCTATAAATAAGGTACTTGGAAGCCAAATCTTTATGCCCTCTCTAAGTTAAGGATAAGGCTGAACTAGACTCAAACTTGTATTAGTTTCAATTTTATCACATTTTTCAAATACAACCATACTTAATTCTCAAATAATACATTTAGACTACTTAATTTCCTTCTGAATTTGTCCCTACTAATATATAACATTCTACAACCAATCAGCTAATCGTTATCCAAATATCTATCCTAAAGTTCACTACATATAACCAAACAATTTAACTTGTAGATAAAACTCTATACAATAACACATACCATAATGTGGTAATTGTAATCACCTACACATGTTCCCTTATCAAACATGTTACATCACAAGGATAGGCTTTATGCTCATGGATCTTTGCCTACCATCAAATTTCCTTCTTAATTAATTAATTTACTTAAGATCATTCTAAGAATCCACACTTGAGCTTTAAAACCTATATTATGGCCATTCTTCTAAACCTGTTTTACATTCTTACGTACTTAGTACAAACATAAGAAAACTTTTAGCTATCTTTTTACAAAAATAATGAGAAACTAACTTACAGTTTATGATTACATTTATATATATGTAATACAAGGCCTTGATAGTTAAGTTTAAACGACTCTTTGAGCCTAAACCATGCTTGCAACCTCTTCTAGACCTATTTTTTCATACCTTAAGTTAGTAAACACTAACCCCTCAATTCTTTGTAGAACAAAGTTAGTATAAGAGATAACACATCAAGAAAAACAAACCAAACATTATTTTCATAAACCCCTCATCCAAGCAATAAATTAATATCAAGCAATTGTAGGGAAAATGCATATAGTGATTCAATATCTCTAATCAAGCATCTTAATTGTTGTTTTCTTTTTTCCTTCTATACATCCCTTATTAGTCAGCTTACCTTAATCTCCATTCCTTTGACACTAAATTACTCACTTTGAATGTACCAATGTCATTTCAATCTGACCATTGCTTAGCCTAATGGTAACTTTTATCCCTAACTTTTGCTTTATAAAGTCAAACACTTAAACTTTTTCCAATTAAATTAATGGTTACTTTTCGTTTTTTTCCTTTTAGCTTTCCACCTGCTATAAACAAACAAACTTAAGGGACCAATCCCCTTGGGTCACTTATTACCAAGCCAACTGAGTTAATTTGACCACAAACTTACTTGGTCGATTCACAAATCATACCAAAGACTTGTGAGTCGATCCATAGATTATACTACAAACTTACCAAGCCGATTCATAGTGGCTAATACTCGATTCTTTAAGTAACTTTTAATTAGCACTCGACACCTGACACTATACTTAAGGCTAGTAGACTAAATTTAAATTGAATATAAGTGCTAAGCATATGCAATTGCAAATACTCAATATGTCAACACCATAATTCCATAATTATGCAATTACTCTAAATGACAATTCAAATGTTAGTTTCACAAGTAATAACCTCAGTCGATCACCTAACTTAACAATCAACAAATAAATCATATATCCTCAATCCCATTACCAAGATAATATAAACAACCAACCAAGCATTGCAATCTCAGTAATATATCACTTAAACTCGATAAGTCTCAAATGCTACTCAAGTTCCTTATGAGATAGCGTATGGTCTATGTTATCGGTTATAGCCTACAGTGCAGTACAACAAACAAATTTAAAAAGCATACTCCCTCAATAAGCATAATTAATGGCAAACTAGTAAATAGATCTAATGACTAACCTATATATTCAAAGTTACAAAACCACAACTCAATAAATTAGTAACCATTTAAGACAAGACACACAATATGGCCTCTCATCCTTTATCTTCTATTTTTATGTTACTATCTCCTAATAGTCACAATTTCCTCATTCCTTATTCAAATTGAAGGTTTATACATTGCTATGATTCATAAAAAGAGTACTTTTCAAATATATTAAGTATATGAATTCGAATAATAAGTACAAAACGTCGTCAATTCGGTTTCATAATACTACTACCTTTTCATATTCCTTCCTTAAGTTCAGAGGATACTTTAACCATTGCCAATCCATGTTTGCTCCATACTATTCCCAACCTAGTCAAGAGACTTGACATGACCTTAACTCATTGAATTCACTAAATGGTCATAAGCACTATATATATATTCAAATTTCAATTTCAATTCAACTAAATTCATCCCAATCATGCAATAAATAACAAATGACTTTAAATATTTCTACAAAATTTCACTAAGCCCCAAACATGCTCAAATTCAAATTTTGGTATTATGCACACCAAATAACTGAAATTCAATCGTTTCTAGATTTACCCCCAAATCCTGAAATTTACAATTGATGAAGCAATTAACTATATCTTCATGGCAAATTCAAACCAATTACTCCTCCCATCTCTTTAAGGCTATAAAGGTCAGAATTCAACAACATTTTTAATTAACCTTATGGAATTTGGTTAGCTTAATAAAATCAGAAAATTACTCTGGAAATGGAAAATTCGAGCAAAGCAATGACAATAAATTCAAAGCATCCTAATAATCCGAGAACTGGCTAGAAAAACACATCATTAAAGGAAAAAAAATATATAATCGCTCTCGAAATAGCGTAGTTCATAAGAAACATATGGTTCCATCAATAATCTCACAAACAATAATTTCCTACAATAATCTACATCTAAAATAAGCCAAGATTAAATTTTCTCACAATTTATTTACATAATTTGGTATTATTAGTGTATTTTTGAAAGTTTTGGCCGAAGTGACACCGATTTTGCTAGCCTTCGACCACCAATGGTCCACAACACTACGTCGACCAAACCCTCCGGTTCGCCTCCCTTCAACTCACCAACCCTGGCTCTCTCAAGCAAATTGCAATATATTTCCTAAATTCCTTAAGCTTAATTTGTTTGTTGTAGCTGTTAGTTAATGTTCCATGCTAATCTTCCATGAACTCGTGAGGGTTTACTTGAACTATAGTAATTTTGTCAAAGAGTTTATTGTTATTTTTTTCAAATTTCTCTCATCATAGCTTCTTAAGTATTTCCCCTCTCTCTCTAGCTTTATTCATTTTCTTTTCATATTCCTCCCCTAGGTTCTTTTCTTTTCCAAGCGTTATACCGAGGTAGTAGAGCACAGCTGCCAGGTGTCTGATCCGTAATACATGCATGCGCTGTCTTAGCTACCAACATAATATTAATAAAAATAATATCTATGGATACACCAACTGCCCAAGTTTTAGCATGTGTTTTTAACTTATTTTACTTCTTTTTTCAATTAGTCATCGTGATATATATATATATATATATATATATATAACAAGTATACAAGTTGATTCCCAATAATATTATATTATTAATTTTGTAGAAGATATAAAATTATGAGCCTATCATGTCCCTCTACAAGTTGTCCACATCCACTTCTTAGTGTTAATTAATAGTTTTAACCGATATTTCATTGCGAAATATTCTAAAGAGAGGTATATAAAATACATAATTTTTAATGGTAATATTTTATATCTCTGCACGTATCAGCTATTATGCGTACTTAGTACATCTATGTAATACATAGTTACAATTTCTTCTACGTTATTAGCTTATCTTCCTTACCTCGTTATGTTCCAGATTTGATAATACAAGTTTCCAATGAGTAGTGTACTCAACCACTGTTTCACATTTAGAATAAAATGAAAGCTCGTATATATTATTTATTTGAAAAGCAAACTTCGTGGGGTCTCTTCATTCGATTATTGTGACAGCATACGTCCTGATGTTTGGCTTAAGTAAAAGAGCGTCAATCCAAACCCTAAACTAATAACTCGAAAATATTTCTTCCCCTTTTATAAATAGTTTCGACTTGAAACTATCATATTACAGGTAAATAAGGCACAGTCAATAGGTTAACATAAAAACACAATAATAGTGTCACAACAATACAGCAAGTGATGTAGAAGTTTAAACCCGCAGTAAGGAGGACTGAAAAAATAATGATACTGCACAAAGAGATACTCTATCGTTGCTATTTTATTCAGTTCTCACATTTATATATATATGGAGTCCATTACTTCATTGCTGTTTTGCCCCTAAATTATACAAAATGACATAATTAGTCAAATTTACATTTCCAGCAAGATTAAATACTTCTATCATCACTTGTATGCCTTGAAGATCATCACAATTCAAATTGAATCAATACCTTTTTAAGAAAGTCCATATACATTGAAACAGTGTAGATTCCGTGAATAAATTCTCATGATTATCAATTGGGTTGCTAATCCATTATAATTACCATGTAAAGTTAATATTACACCTCTAATAAATTTTCTCAAAGACTTGCATGAGACTAAAAATTCCTAGGAAATTAGAGTACTAATAACGCGATTTATCACAATTTGGCGACATGAAAAATATATAGCATCCCAAAGAACCCATTAACCAGAGGTCCTGAAGATTTTGAAACCACTAGGCTTCCGCTACGTAAGTACAATGTAAACATTACTTCCTGCTCTATTATACAAGTATGCTCCAGGGACAGGTTTACTTTGACATCTTTAAGTCATCTTAATGCAAGCATACATATCAGCACATCGATCACATTATTTATAATAAATTTCGCTAATTGGGACCTACATTCTCACCAATTACTACTTCCTTTTTTCTTGAATTCAGTGCCTTAATGTTCCAGATAATATACATTTTCCCTTTAACAAAAGAAAGCACCCCATTGCACTATCAAAGTTCAATCATAAATACTAAACTTTATACTATTCACTAGTCAAGTAGACAGCAGATATCCTCACTTAAGCTTAAAGGTGACTACAATACTTAAATCACATTCACACAATCCCTCTTCCTTCACACATAAATAAAAATTTCTCATTATAGGATTTAACTACAGCTACCCATATTCACCACTACAAAGACAAGATGGGGTATAAATTATACTGGATTTCACTTAAAATGCCCAGTACCAACAATATCCGATAACAACATTTCTCGAATAACCTTAAAATTATCATCAGATTCATCACAACAACATTCAGAGCGTGTCTTTCATCTTAACAATCAAACGATTCACACAATTCCTCATTATTATTCTATCTACCTCATACAAGCCCACTCACAAACTATCACAAAACAGCCATCCCGACTATGCTAGAACATACTCTATTCCTTTTTCCAAATGCATTCCGATCCACCATGTCCCTCAACCACAACTCAAATCAATTCCAAGAGTTGCATTTTTATCAATTAGGCCATTCTCCCAAACCCATTTTACATTCATACAAACTTGGTCTAAACTTAAGAAAACTTTCAACTATCTTTCTACAAAAATGATGAAAAACTAACTTATTGTTTTAAAATACATATATATATATATATATATATGTATATATATGTGTGTGTTTTTCTATGTGTGTGTGTAATATAGGGCCTTAATAGTTAAGTTTAAACAACTCTCTAAGCCCAACTCATGTTTACGACCTCTTTTAGACCTATTCTTCAGTGCCTAAGGTTAGTAAACACTAACCCGTCAGTTCTATATTAAACAAAGCAAGTACAAGAGATAACACATCAAGAAAACAGACTAAACATTATGCTCACAAACCCCTCATCCAAGCAATAAAGTGAGCCCAAGCAATTGTGAGGCAAATGCATATGGTGATTCAATATCTCTAATAGGGCATCTTATACATCCCTTATTAGTCAACCTACCTCAATATCCATCATTTGACTCCAAATTACTCACTTTGAATGCAACAATGACAATTTCATCTCAACCATTGCCTAGCCGTTTGGCAACTCTTAGCCTAAACTTTTGCAAATTGAATTAGTACTTACATTTTTTTTTCCTTTTAACCTTTCACCTACCATAAACAAACAAACCTAGGGGACTAATCCCAATATGTCACTTATTACTAAGCTAACTCGAAGGTCACGCCACAAACTAACCAAGTTAATTTGACCACAAACTTATCGAACCAATCCACAGTTCATACTACAAACTTACTAGGTCAATCCATATATTGTACCTCAAACTTACGAGGCCAATTTGTAGATTATACCACAAACTTATTAATCAATGGCTAATACTCAATTCTTTAAGTAACTTTTAGTTAGTACCCATCACCTGACATTGTACATAAGGTTAGTAGACTAAATTTATAATGAATGCAAGTGCTATGCATATTCAATTGCAAATACTCAATATGTCAACACTAGTATACATATTTATGCAACACACTCTTAACAACAATTCATATATCAGTTGCGTAAGTAATAACCTCAGTTAATGACCTAGCTTAACACTTAACAAATAAATCATAAATCCTCAATCCCATTACCAAAAAAACATAAACCATCAACTAGGCATTGCAATCTCAGTAATATAGCTCTTAAACTCAATAATAGGTCTCAAATGCTACTCAAGTTCCATAGAAGATAGTGTGTAGTTTACGTCATCAACCACAATGCAATAATAGACAAATTTAGAAAGCATACTCACCTCGATAAGTAGAACTAATGGCAAACTAGTGAATGGATTCGACAATTAACTTGTATATTCAAAGTTAATAAACCACATCTCAATAAGTTAGTAACCATTTAAGACAAAACAAACAATATGGCCTCTCATCCTTTATCTTCTATTTCTACGTTATTGTCTTCTAATAGTTACAATTTCCTCATTCCCTATTTGAGCTCAAGTTTTATACATCATTGAAATGCATAAGAAAAGTACCTTTCAAATATATTAAATATATGAATCCAAACAACAAGTAAAAGTACTAAACGTCCTCAATTTGGTTTCATAATACTACTAGCTTATCATATTCCTTCCTTAAGTTTAGAAGATACTTTAACCATTACCAATCCACGTTTACTCCATATTATTCCTAACCTTATCAAGAGACTTGACATGACCTTAACTCACTAGATTCACTAAATGGTCATAAGCATTATATATATTCAAATTCCAATTCTAATTTAATTAAATTCACCCCAATCATGCAGTAAATAAGAAATGACTACAAATATTTCTACAAAATTTTCTTAAGCCTACAAACATGCTCAAATTTATGTTTTGGTATTATGCACACAAAATAACTAAAATTCAATCATTTCCAAATTTATGCCTAAATCTTCAAATTTACTATTGATAGAGCTGTTGTTAGTGCATTTTAGTAATTGAATTATCCTACAAAGAAAGAAAAAACTCTTGGTACCAAGGTCAATTTAGTGTGGCTACTTTGATACCCAAGTTAATAAATGTGAAGTTAAGAGTAGTGAAAAGTTATCAAATGTCTCTTATAGTGTATCTGTCCCATATTTATAGGCAAGTACTATGTTTGAAGCAGTAGTTATCAAAATGATTAATGGAGACGTGGAAGCCTCTTGATCCCTAAAATATAAAGGGAGTGGAAATTTATATAATATAACTATGCCAAGTGATAATTATTTGTGCCACTTCCCTTGAATTCAAATTAGACACAGAACTGTATTTCTCAGCATTAGCCAAGAATGTAGACTACTTGGCCTTTCGACAAACGAATGGACAAGTGAACAAAACTTGACTATCAACATTTGCCCCCCAACTCCCGTGTTTGAGGATTCAACTAAGAGAGTAAATATTTAATGCTCTACAGGCTAAGTAAAGAAATGTTCCTTAAATGCCAAGTAAAGTAAGAAGACGAATTGCATCCTATCTAAAAGGTCGCAATTTTCAATTTTCCCGTACATTAAAAAGACCATAGTAAAAAGTACGACAGTTGACACCTCAATCATCGTTCACTACAGGCCTAATAACTGTTAGAGACTTCACAACTGTTGATTTCTATCTCGAAACACATGTCAACAACCTGCACAATTATCTAAATAATCATTTCCATCAGAGATCTATTGTAGTTACGAAGGCAATTCATCCGTATTTAAGGAACCTTTCAAGATCAAAAACAAATTTCTTCAGTCGCATCCATAAGCTATCGTTATTTGCTCCACATCTTGTTTCATTTTGAAATCCTTCAAATTCTGTGTTATTCACTATAATCAATCAGGTATGATTCGCAACGTAATTCATCAACTTATCCTTATAGATTCTAAAGCAACAGAGTTTAAGGCTACTTCTCCCCCTAAAAGAGGAGCGAGATGACATGCTCCTCAGGTAGTTAGGCCAATAGTGTTGTGTAGCGGTGGGATAAACTTGCTCAAATCAATTGTCTTATGGCAACCAATTATCCAAAAGACAAAGAGGGAAGATTCGTAGCTAGGTATCTATACAATAATATAGTTTACTTTTGCAATTCACCAAATAGAGCAGCCAGTGCTATCGACAAGGTCCTTGTTTCAAAATATAATAAGTACTAGCAAGACCTTCCTAGAGTGTAAAATCTTAGGAGGCCAAGAGAAGAGGAAAAGGTATGCTTTTCAAGGGAGCGCGAGTTCATATCTACTTAAAATGTCTCAATTTTGGGCTGTGCTTCCCTTTCTTAGCATTTGTCAAGCAATTTTTCAATTATTTCCGAGTTGTACCGTGTATGTTCTCACCAAATACATATCAACTTCTAGTGGCTTTCAAGATAATCTATGAAAAGGTTGAAGTCAAGGCTACGCCTCAACTGTTCTAGTACTTCTTTAGGATTGAGGCAACCTAACGGTTGGTATTTTACCACTACAAGGCATAAGCAGAAGTTCTTGGATGGGTTGGAGTCCAAGATTTACAAGTGTCACGGCAAATTTGTGTCTATTGTTTCAAATAAGGAGTTAGATTTCTAGACTCAATGGACTAAGCTAATCCTCACTAAGGACATAGAGTTGATGTTGAATGATGCCGCTATGGAAAAGAAGATCCAAGAAAAGAGAAAGGACAAAATTTTCTTCTAGGACACCAAGAGAATAATAAGGCATTATGAGAGCGAAGAGCCAATCTTTTCCAAGAGGGAAGGTACACTAATGAGTAATCGTCATGGAAAAAATAGCTACACAAGGAAAGTCGTTCTAGGTGACTTAGGGGAGAAATTGTTGCCTTTGAGCCTTGCTCGGCACGGAGAATGTAAGTTCTTTATTATTCCTCACATTAGTATTAATATGTCTACATCGTATTGTAGACATGGCCATTAGTGAGGTGAATCCTGCCAAGTTAGTGGCCCAAGCCAAGGTTAAGAAGTTAAAGGATGATAAGCGCCCAACCACCATTACCACTACCACTCAACCAGCTGATGTCAAGAAAATAACAAAGAAGGGTGCAGTGAAGCAAGCAACAACCCACAAGAAGACCTCCCATCTAGCTAAAAACCTAAAAGGGAGAGAGAAGTTTGGGTTGGCCAAAGTTGTACAAACTAGGGAAAACTTCGGCACCTTTAGTTGAGAATGTTCCATTTGCTGCAAAGCCAAAAAAGGGTAGCCAAGTAACACAACCACATAATGAGGCTAAAACCACTACTGCCACCGAAGGGTCGTCCATCATGATGGAAGCTACATCGAGTACTAATAAGAGAAGTGGGAAGGAACTTGTTGGCCAATCCCCTGCCAAGAGTTCCGAAGAGTTGGATAAAAGGAAAAAGGAAGCCATGTGCAACAAAAACCGAAAAAGGAACAAGATGTCTGGGTTGGTCGAAGTTGTACAAACTGAAGCAAACTTCGGCACCTCTAGTTGAAAATGTTCCATTTGCTGTAAATCCTAAAAAAGGTGACCAAGTAACCCAACCACACAATGAGGCTAAAACCACCACTTCTACCAAAAGGTCGTCTATCATGATGGAAGCTATGTCGAGTACTAATAAGAAAAGTGGGAAGGAACTTGTTGGGCAATCCCCTGCCAAGAGTTCTGAAGAGTTAGACGAGAGGACAAAGGAAGCCATGTGCAACAAAGTTGCCGGCATCAACAATGCCAAATTCATCCCCAACACGAATGTTGGTGAATACTTCATCCCATGTTGGAGCTGCAATGTCTTACAAACCGACTCGGCCCTAGGCAACGGGACGAAATCTTTAGCCTTAATGGAAGTCATTATTCTTCCTAAGGACAAAGAGATTAGAAAGAAAGACATTAATAATGTCGGCAATTGTAATAAGGCTCATATCACGGCTAAGCTATATGATGTAAGTATCTATTGAATCCTTTCAACTATTAGATTCATTTTGTTGCTAATACTCTTGTTTGTTTTCAATTAAGCAACCACATTCTTATAGCTTTGGACAAGGCCGACAAAGAGATGAAGAAGGTAATTGATTCACTTAAACTATATATATAAATAAATCGTGAATACTCCAGCAAGTATATTAGGTCGGAATCAAGTAATATAGAGCAAGTAAGGTTGCCAATCCCTCGAGGACTAAGAAATTACTAGTCTAATAATTATCTTAAAACAATCGAAAAGAAAATAATTGTAAAACATCTAAAACTAAGCAATCAATTGAGAATTGTAAGAAAATAGAATCCACCCTAGTTATGCAAGTTATCATGTTATATAGATTAATAGCTATATGGTTATTCAAGTAAAATTATTATTCCTGAAAACTTAAGGACTTAACTCTTAATTAATTGGTCAACTTCCATATCTCTAATTAATAGTGGACTCTAAATTATAATCATACAATACAAGTAAACTCTAAATACATGATATATAATAAAAAGTGAACTACATTTTCTAAACGTATTTAATATATATAATACATACAAGTTAAATTAACAAAAACCCTTAATACTTATACAATATACTTAAATAAGTTAATAATTGATAAATAAATAGTAACATAACATGAAATGATGGTCTTAAACATGCAGGGGGCAAGGCAATACAATTGGTTGGAAATGAAGGGTTAAGCCAATGATTTTGGAAAATGACAAAAACCCATTCCCACCCTTATATGAAAACTTTAGATGCTATAGAATCAAAAGAAATTTGCTTGGAGCTTGAATAAGATTGAAGGGAATTTAGAGAAAATTAGAAAAATTATGCAATAATCTACATGCGTAAGGTTGTAGGATCAAACAACCACCTGATAACAAATGGCCACCACCATTGATTATTCCTTCCAATGCCCAAAGTTACTAACACACATCCTACTACAAGTCCACACAATAGTGAGTCCCGAAATTCATTCAATTTTCATTTATTTATTAAAAATATCAAAGCACATGCAAAAATATGGAAAATTTTATTCCTACATTATTTTAAGTATATCTTCATACAAAAATATTATTTTCATAAAATATTTTCATTTTATATATCACCCCTAAAAAATGAAAGTTTTTGGATCAATGTTAGATCTAGTTTTCAAAAATCCAAACATTGTAATTTTTCCTTCATTTAATGAAAAAAAAAATCTAACCTAAATCAACATAGAAAGAGTTGTAGAAGGTTTTTGTTAAGACACTTAAGTAAAGCCTATAGGTAGAAGAAAGTGTAGAAGGTACTACAAGCTTCTACATATAGGTTAATAATAGATAGAAGGAAGTCTAGAAGATAGTATAACATATTTAAGACAATAACACCTAATCCTTAATACAATAAACACTTAAGTTATAAAGATGGGCTACTAATAAATCCTTGATATTCCTATAACTTATATAGAATCTAAAGTATAGGCTTTAGTATAAGTCTTCCTAACAACGTGAAGATTGACATCATGGAACCTCTCAAATAGCATGTAGGTAATAGATATCAATACTTAATCATGTTTTAAAGTACTATATATAAGTACTTAGATACTAAGATGTATACTTACTTCGGTTGTAGGTAGTTGAATATGCACATGTGATGTGCGTGGTTGAATTATGTTGTGTTGTTGGGTAACAATACTGTACGTTGTGATTGTTGTATTCTACTCTACTTTTTTATTAGACCTTTTGCAATTAGTTGGTTACTATAAAAATGGACTAAGCTATCCTTAGGCATAAATCCTAAGCAAACATGCATTACAACCTACTAAGGGAATGATTAAGATTCTTTAGCCAAATACTAACCTCATTGAAGAGGTATACTTCCATCTCCATCTCCGTCTCCATCCCCTTACTAAGTGGTGATTGCTCACATCTTCATAGGCTTTTGATGTAGATTCTAGCAAATACTTGCCAAGATTGACTATACCCCCAGACGAAAAGAAGATGGGCAAACAAGTTTAAAGCGAGGAACAAATGGATTTGGATCATTCTATTGCATTTTGCTTTTGGAGTCAGCGAAGTTACTTAAGTGACCTATCAAATCCGTAATATTTATTGTAATAAAAGATTTCAAAATTTCTTTTATAAGCTTTATGTATAAAACTCCATATGATATGAATCTAAACCTTGAACCCTTGACTACAAGCTGAGCTAGAGGACTACAAAGTCTAACCTAACGTATCTTAGCTCAAGACCTGCTTAAGGACAAAGATTCTCTCCTTATTACATGGTACTTTTTTATGATTTTTCCTTGAAATTTGAGTTATTTTTAGATAATGATACTTAGTTGAGTAATTTTTTTTTTTTAGGTTTTGAAACAATTTATGTAAGCAAACGAGAAGATAGAGACGACTTTCACTCAGTTGGAGCTAAAATGAGACAGTTGTGAAGGTTTGAAAATTGATACAACCGAACAACATAACTGTGTTGTTTCCAAGCGAATTTGAAGCCAATTGTAAAGTATTAGAGCCAAGAACATGACTATGTCCTTAATCATGTTGTACCTAGTTTTGAAAAACTAAATAAATAAAAGAAAACATAAAGGAATGGTAATAAGTTATATGACTAGGGGATACGGCTGTATCATCAATCATGTTGTTTGCACAAACTTTATTTTGTTGTTTCCTACATAAAGCCTCTTTAGGGTTTTTTAGAGGGAATTATTAGACAAATTTTGAAGATATTTTTAAGCCAAGAACACTCAAGAGAGCAAAACACCAAGAAGACTTCAAGATTCAAACATTTTAGATTTCATGATTATTTCATCTATTTTTCTCTACTCTTTGACTTTAGATTGTTACTTTATAACGTACAGAGAGTAGATCTTTAGTATCAAAATCTTGTAGAACTTAGATCTAGTCATCCGACATGATTTTTTATTAGATCTAATTAATTCTTGATTGTTTTCTTGATTCAACTATGTGTGATTCATAATTTAGATTATTATTCCATAAGTAGGAATATAGAATTTGATATCTTATAAGAGAATCAAGAGATTTCTTATAAGATTAGATCTAGGCATAGTTGATAAAGATTATTTCAAGATTAGAGATACTTTGCAAGATCATTCTAGAATTTTGAATTATATCATAGAGAATTTGTTATGCAATGATATGACCTTAGATCATGTTATTGAGAAAAAATTCTAATATGTGATTTTAATATTAGGGTTAATTGGCAATAAAATAAAGAAAGATTTTTCTTTATTATCTTAGTAAGCAAATTTCATATTTCCATGATGAATGAATTTTTTCTTTTACTGTTTACAATCAAACGAAAAAGTGATCAACTTTAGTAAAGAATTCTCTCGATAAAAAATGATTAAAGGATAAATTAGATTATCTTTAAAGGAAATCACATGTTAGATCTATGGAAAGCAAAGATCTAGATACGGTTTACGAATCTTGAAGTAGTTTATAATTTTATTGCTTTCTTGTTTAGTTCTTCAACAATTCTTATTTAGTGATAATTTATTATTTTCTACAATTAATTTTAGATTCTTTAAGTTCTTGAACTTGAATTTTGTAGCTTAGATAATAGAGATCTAGTGACTATTATTAGTCAAAGTCTCTAAGAGATCAATACTTAGACTTATATCCGCTATATTATAAACTGATATGTGCACTTACCTAACATCATATACATAGCCCCATACATAAGATGCGGACATCATTTAGCTCTTTTTATTGAATTTTCCCATTCATTGAAGACTTTCTCTCTTCTACCCTAACACTTATATACTCCTTAGAGAAGAGTAGTAGCAAGTGACCTAATACTTGCTTATGCATCATATTAAGCTTGTATTAAGCCATGTGAACTATTTGGTGAGCCATATCCAACTGGTTGCATCTAGATTTGCTAATTTTTTCTTTGTTTCCAAACTACCCTTCTAGTGCATTCTTATGTGTTTAACCTCGAAACGCATTAGCTTCATCGATATCAAAGCTAGGTTCCAATGAGGGAGTATGGGAGGTTCAATTAAGTAGTGTATCTTGTTGCTAATGGCTACTATGTTCTTTCCATTGCTACTAAAGTGACAGTGAGTGGTTGAATTTGGTTGTAAGTGTATTGGAGTTGAGTGGCGAAATTATAAAGAGAATTTATGGTAGTCAAAGGTTGCTATGAAGTCACTTTATGTGTTGAGAGTGGCAATTTTAAGGTTGTTTGAGTAGTGGGTAGTATTGGAGCTGTTGAGTAGGTGATTAGTGTACCATTTTGTAAAATACTCTATTTACCCCTATTTTCACTACTTAAAGGCAAAGTGCAAGTTTATTTAAGTATAAATCAAATCTATTGGTTGTTAGACTTTTAAGAGAGTAATAGCTATGATAGTAGAATATTGAAGTTATTAGGTTTTGCATTAGTCATCAGTGGTGATTGTCAAAGTACAATTTGGTTGTACAAGTTTAAGTTAGTTAAAGAGGTAATTGGAAAAGTAAAGTCCCCAAGATGTCATATTAAAGTGTTTGAGCTTTTATCAAAGATAATGAGAGTAAAGTGCTAGGCCGAATTTGGTAAGAGAACCAAACTCTCAAATTTTTTTATTGAAATCTTGATAGGCTCACCAACCTAATGGAAAAGTTTGTTTACAGCTATGTAAGACAATGGTTAACCTATTAACTACCTAAACCAAAATGTTTAAATCAAAGGAATGGAGAAGCATGCTAGGAAAAAGCCTGTATTAAATGAAGTTGAGAAAGTAGATAAGGAGATGGAGGATGATGAAGGATATTATGAGGTTAAGGAATAAGGTAAACAAGCTCCTAGAATACTTAACAATGCCAAAGTGCAAATCCCGACCTTCTCCAAAAGTAGAGGTGTAGACAAATATCTGGAATGAGAGGAATAGGTCAAGAAGGTTTTTAACTACTACCAATATGCTAAGAATATCAAGGTCTAACTTACTGCCCTTGAATTTTCTAGTTACATTGCCATGTGGTGGAAGAACTTAAATATTGCTCGAAGAAGAGATGGTTAACATATTGTTAGGAACTAGGACGAGATAAAGAAGCTACTCAAGGGATAGTTTATCCTTGAATCTTACCTATAGGATACTTTCAAGAGACTATAAGAACTCTACCAAGGAAGCCAATCTATGGATGACATTGTTAAGGAATTTCAAATGCCAATGATCTGAGTAAACATGGATAAGCTCAAGCTACGAACTATAGCAAGGTTTATCTCTAAGCTAAAATATGAGCTTTGAAACATCATGGAAATATAGAGGCTCCTCACTCTAAAAGAGGCAACCAAGATTGTACAGAGAGTTAAGAAGGAAAGGCAGAACACTATATTCTGGCTTAACCTAAGCCAACCTATTCCACTTAGCCAAGCTAGTCCATCTAAGTGCAAAAGGCTAACAAGGGTAAAATTTGGGAGAAACGAAGATGTGGTTACCCTACCCATTGAAGGCTGAGCTAACCTAAGGGGGCTAACCTAATGACAATCCTTTTGAGAAAAGATTTAAGAGGGGGGGTCAGACTTTTGAGTGAAAGACTAGAAAAATAAAGTGTTTCAAATGCTTAGGTTATAGATACATGGCTGCTTAGTATCCCAACTAACATGTTATGGTGATGTAAGGTGATGATGTAGATAGCATTGATGATGATAAGTTTAAGAAGGATGTAAAGGAGAATAAAGAGACAAAAGTAAGGCCTGAAGAGGAAGCATGTGTTTATGCTGATTAAGGAGAAGTCATGACTTTAGTGCTAAGAAGATTGTTAAATTCCATTCCAAGCCTTAAGGAAGATTAGAGAGAGAATTAGTTCCACACTAGGTACAAGATCAAAGGCTAAGTGATGGGGGTAGTTATACAAATATTGTTACCCAGTCACTAGTGCAAAGGCTAGGATTACCAACCTCTAAGCATCTAAGAGCTTATAAATTGCATCAGTTCCATGACAAATGTGTATTGCTCGTGATTGAATAAGTTGTAGTGTCATTTTCTATTGGTGACATATACCAAGATGAGGTGATTAGTGATGTTGTCCCCATGGGTGCTTCACATTTACTCTTGGATAGACCATGGCTATTTGACCAACGCATTATGTACGATAGGTATAGGAATATGTATGCCCTCACCAAGGATAATAGGAAGATTATGTTGCAACCAATGACCTTAGCCAAGTAAGTGACATGCATAACTAGCTCATACAAGCTACATAAAAGAAGGCCTTGGTATTAACCCAAAAAGAATTGGGAACCATTGAGAAAACCAAAGTGCTAGTATTCTTATTGATTTGAAGGTTATCAAAACTTAAAGACTTGGGCACCGAATATTGAGTAAACCTAACACTAAGCTAACCTACTTGCCATCTAGACTTGACCTAGATCAAGTTAGTTAATCTTACCTGTACCTTCTCCCATTACCAAGCTATTTAACCTAGTTGCTGAGTTATTAAAGATCTTGAGCTTACTATCCACCAAAAGCTAATCGAACATGTTCTTGTCAATTTTTGTTAGAACTTCTAACCAAAGGATGACATGTATCCTTGGCACGCACAATCCTATGGTGATGTTTTCCTAACAGATTTTTTATTCCTTTCTCTATTTTACCCTTTTTAGATATATAATACGAATCTTTTGTTAGTTATTATGTAATTTACCCTTTTTTTTCTTTTCCTTCCATTGAAACTCAAGTAACCGAATATATATATAGCCCCATTTGTAAGACATAAACATCATTCAGCTATTGTCGTTGAATCTTCCATTTCATCGAAGAGTTTCTCTCTTCTACCCTAACTCTTAACTACTCCTTGGTAAATAATAGTGGCGAGTGACCCTAATACTTGCTTGCACATCATATCAAGCTTATAGTAAGCTGTGTGGACTAATTAGTAAGTCATATCTAGCTAGTTGCATTCAAGTTTGCTACCTTTTCCTTTCATATTCGAACTACCCTTTTGGTGTGTTCTCATGTGTTTGACATCAAGACACATCACCATGTAATTCTACACTTCAAATAAATATATGAATAAAATGTCCTTATTTTACTATAAATACTAAATTGAAGATAATCCAAAGTAGTGTAGTTATATATACCCTATGTATACCAAGTCTATTATAGTAGCTCAATGACCAGCACTAGCTTCTATAATAGGTTAGTGTATACAATAGGACTCTTACAGCTATATCGCTCTTGAGGCATGATACATAGCACTAATATGGAAGATAATCTCACATTTCTCCTTTATAGATGGAGTAACACTCAAAATTTTCTTATTAACTCCATTCATAGGTAATGTCAACCCCACAACAAAAACATTTTCCTCTACTACATCATTATCCTCATCACCACCAATGGTGTCATCTTTCTCTACTAGCATAACATCTATTCTAATCACCATAACCCTTCAATTTGGACATTAAGCAGCAATATGCCAAATCACTAAACACTTAAAGTACTTAAACTATGTATTTTTTCCACAGAAGAACCTATGAACCCAGTGTTCTCATATAAACTACCACAATACAAGAGAGTTATCCTTTGTTTTAACATTTGTAATACATCTATCCCAGTCTCATTCTACCCTCTCAATTACTCTATCAACCATTGATGGGGTGTATATCACTTTAATAAGCAAGTTTACCTAATCAAGTTATAATATAGACTAAAACAAATGTTGAGTCTGAGGTCAATCCCATAAGGAACCAGTTATGTGAGTATATCTAATTATTTTTAGTAGTAATACCCTTTAAATTATTCAATTACCTTTTGATAATAAAAGATTTAATACAATAAACTAAAGACAAAAGGGAAAGATTGCAATAAAATAAAAAGATTAAACTAAAAGCTAAGATATTAATTAAAATAATTAACTAACTTAATAACAAAATAATATGATAACGAAACATAAATAACATGAAAATATAATAACAACATAATAACATAAATAATCAATTAAGAAATAACATTTTTCTTAGGAAATCTTTATTGTTGTTTACTACTTAGTTCTAGGGGATTATATAATCATAATTGTTACATTGGTCCTTGAGATTCCTAATCCTACTCTTATGAAAATTGAATTTTAAATTAGTCAAACTCATGTCTCTAGTTAATTCCTAATCCTAAAACCTTCTCTACCCAAATCAATTTCGAATGAAGCGTTCTAAGATTACATTAAGCACTTGGATTCTACTATTAGGCTGCCCTAATCCAGAAAGATTTAATACCTAATCTCTTTGCATACTCAATCTCTTCCAATTACACCTGTCTGTTCACTGAAAGACTTGCATCTTTATGAAAGACTTACAAATCAATTTAAGAGATAAACTCCAAAAAAATTTCATTTAAGACAATCTCCTTATCTTCATGCATAAAATTTGTGCACATGAATAAGTAAACCAACCAATCATCCTAAACAACTTATCAATTGATAAATATAAACCCTACTTTTAGTGGGCCTATGATTCAATTAAAAATACTGTCCGAATGATCCCAAGGATCAACGAAACTGAGAACTTAAGTTTACATTTACAAACAAATTAAATTTTTCCAATTCAAAAACCAATTATCGAGAAAACCTGAGCTTGAAAAACTACAAGCTCTAAACTGACTTAAGAACCTAAACCCTAAACCCTAAACCCTAAAACAATTATGGAATTTTGACCCTAAGTGACTAATCGATAATTTAATTTGAATTATTTCATTCAACTTCAGAAAATTTTACAATTTTATAGAAATCAAATCATAAAGTACAAAACAATACAAGATGAAAATCCTACAACAATTTCCTATAAGACCATACCCTTATCTTCATGTCTAAGGCTTACATATAAATAAGTAGACCAACCAATCACCTTAAATGACTTATCAATTGAAATTTGGAATCATTTATCAATTGATAACTTATCAAAATCAAGTGATAAGACACTTTCCTTATCACCCCTTCACTTATACTACATATGGACAATTTTTCACAAGATTTCATATGCTTAACTTCATTAAATGAGACAAGACAATTCCATGGCCCCAAAGGACACTCCACGGCCAGTTTGAATAAGAAGAAGAGTAGGGCCATGCTCTTGTCTTTCAACCATCAATCACTTCCTCTTATACACCAATATTCACTCCTTAATGCTTATATCATCAATAGTTGCAATTGTTGACTTTTGTGTAAATTACAAGACAATCGATTAAAGCTTTATGGATACACTTCTCCTCCCATTCAAAAATCTACCACTCTCTCCCTCTTTCACTCTCATTTTCTCTCACTTTAAACACAAATCAAAAGAAGAAATTCAACCCTACAAAAATCCCAACATTACCGCCATTATTTTTGTTTCCATACTCACGACACCAAGCTTTATTTTGTGCCCTCTATTTGTCAACTTCAAAAACCACTTTTAGGAACTTTAAAATATCCTCAAAGCCCCACTTCAAAGATCAAGACTTTAGTTTCCAAAGGAGCTAACAAGAAGAAGGAGGAAAAACAAGGAACATAAGAGGGTGCTTAGTTGCACAACCACCATTTCTACGCTTTTAGAACGAATAAGTTATTTCTTTGTGTTAGTGGTTTAGTGTTACATGTTAGGAGACCATATTTTCATTAAGATATTAGCATGATCATAAGATGATAAGATAGCTAGACCACCTTAAGAAGTAAGCTTATGAACCCCTTTACATGAAAGTTAAAATATGAGCATGCTAAGTAAGTGTTATGTAAAGATATATGTTTAACACTTACAATAGAAAAAGTTAAGAAAATCATGAAATGTGTACATGAATGAGGAGACATCATGCTGGACGTAGAGTACATGTGAGCCATTTAGATGTTATTTCCATTTCTATTAAGTTAAAGATGCTCAAACCTAGCCTTAGGTAAAGGAAAATCCATTACATGAAGCTTTTATAAAGAAACCAACCTTGTGAGATATGAACTATGATATGAAAGTTGTGATAAGTATGAGATCTACTATTTTCATGTAAAGTATAAGCTAAGTAATGATCTCATGAAAGAGAAGTTAAGTTAAGATTTGAATATAAGTAACCTAGGTTCATGATCTAACCCTTAAACTTAAGGAAATGGTGAAACATGTTGAAACACCAAGTGAGAACCCTTTGGATTCATCACAAGCAGATCTGAAACATAACTAAAAGCCACCTAAAAACATGATAAAACCAAGTGAACGAAGTAAAAATATCAACCAAAGTAAGTATAGCAAGTATACAAATCCTAAAACTAAAAATCAAGCTTAAAACTTCATTAAAATTCTGACAAGCACTTTAAAATATTAAAAAAGGTTGTTTTAAAGCCCATAAGAAGTCCACCTAAGATTCTATAAGCCTAACAAAGTCACTAACTTTAGTTTGAACTAAAAACAAGCCCATTTAACAACTTAAGCCCACATAAAAACCCAATGAGTTGTTATTGGCACTAAGAGTGTAAACCAAAGTTGGAAATCTGACCTTAAAGAATATTTTAAGTTTGGAATAAAGTCCTAAGCCCAAGCCCAAGCCCAAAGAATTTTCTAACTTACCAAAAAGCTCATTAACGAAACAAAGCCTAAAAGCACTCCAAATCATGAGGAACGCTACTATTCTAACCTATAGGTAGTTTTGCATGTCTCATCAAGAAAATATAACCTTACCACGTTAAAGTACACTTGAAAATGATAAAGATCGACTATAAGATCATAAAAATAGGATTTAAAATGAGAAAGTTATACGCGATTGAACTTTTAAGAAAAACCCAAAAAAATTATGAAACTAAGTCAAAAGTATAACTTAAAGGGTTTTATCTTAGTTTTCGAGGTTTTATTTCAAATCCTTATAGTATCGTATTTGCAATGTCTAAGGGACCCGGCTTTTGGGAGACAACCTATCCCGGATTATTTTGATTTATCCGTATGACTAAGTGAGTAAATCCCCGATGACTCTTTACTTAATTTTGCTTGTAGAATAGATGCACTTAAACATATATATATATATATATATATATAAATTTGGATCCTTGTAGGATATGGGAAATGCATGTATATGAATTTGTGGATGAATGCGATGGCTTGTTAATTATATATAATAATAGGAATTATTTGTACTCATTTATACGTGCAATTGTATGGAATGAAATTGTCTAATCACCTTGAAAATCGACTTAACTACTTATATGATTAAGAAATTAAAATGAATCATGCATTTCCTATATTGCATACAGATAATACTGACTACCGCTTCATGTAAAAGATGGGAAGGGACTCATAAGAGAACGAGCCTCTTGCAGGATTGGGCACTAGCTATGTCATCATTTATATTAAGTCTCTATCCTAAGTTGATGGGCTTACTAGGCGCTGGGAGACGCCAACAATTAGCAAGGGGGCGTATCTTGTAGCTTCTACTTAAAGTGTGTGTTTGTGACTTGCAGAGGCTACCACATCGCTAAACTTGGGATTTTAAAAGTATGATTTGTTATTCGATAGCGAAAGTATAAACAAATATAAATATATATATTTACAGTTTTGTTTTGGCTTAAGCACAATAGTGCAAATGAAATAAAACCCAAGGTTTACAACCTGAATTTTGGTTTAAGTTAGTTAATTATCTCCAAACCCCGACTACAAGGGGCGTAATTCTGAGTCGTATGCAGTTCCTAAGCCACTGCGTATGTTATTTGGCATACTGATTGTTCATGCATTCATATGATTGTGCATCTAATAAATTTTTATCATGCGATATTGATGAAGGTAATTATCTCACTAAGTGTAATTATCAGCCTTGCAGGTTGATCGATAGTTGGGATAGGGATAGGAATTGAGTGTAGAGTGCTACCATTGAATCAGTATGATGAAAAGCTTATGTAGTTACTTCAGAATGCTCCAGAAAACGATTATTATTTTAATTAAGTTTAGTATCTTTAGTAAGTTTAGAATTTTCTGGAATTATTTCACTATTTTGGTAAGGGGTACTGATTCTCTACGGTTCTGAGGAATTATGGAAAATGGATATCCATAATTATTTATATTATATAATGAGCCAATGAACTAAAATTAAGGACCCTAGCGAATAACTATTTAGAGTCTTGCAATCTCTAACTTGCAAGATGATTTTCTTATTATGGGTATACACGTGATAACGAAATTCTAGGCAATACTACTGAACCCCTCCTAAGGTTATACGTTCCTTACTCAAGACTCCTCTACTTGACTTCTTCATATGTGCTATTGCATCAATAAAGCTTAAAAATTGCACAGAATCCTTTAAAATTTCGTGAAATGTTCCTAAAGTCCCTAAAAACAATAAATAAGTAGATTAAGCTCAAAATAACATAAAATCAATAAGAATAAGGTCTAATTTAACAAAAAATAGTTGCTTTATAAGGCAATACCCATTGCCTGTAGGGATTTCTTTACCTTTGTCTTTTTACCTTTAGCCAATCGCCTTACCTCCTTTGGAGTATCAAACCCTTATAGTTCTAACACACTAGTCACCTCAAATCTAAGCCTTGTTTACTATTGTTTGCTATAGGGGTTTAGTCGAATTGCACTTGACAATTGGCATCTCAAATTATTTTATATGATCCTTTATACTCAAACCTTTTGCTCATAGTCTACAATTTCATGAAGAGCTCCTGTCGATGATATTTTGGCATAAACCTTTAATGCATTGATTTTTTCATATCGCTCAATGTAGTTACTACATCTCCTATTATTCATGACATTCTTCCACCAATGGTTATAAGAATGAAGAACCAATCACGCGATCTCAAGCATAAGGGCTCACTACCTTAGTACATCGAGCTACCTAGATGGACCTAACCATAGAAGAAGAAGAGCTCCTTTGAGCCGACTTAATATGTTTCCTAAGCTCTTCCATCCAATTCATAATCTCTTAGGTAGAAGAAGTTGCCATAAAAGCTAATGACTCCTATCTGTACCAAGATCCAAGCTTTTATGACCCCAAGCAATTAAGCATCTAAGCCTACGATAACCTATTGCCAAGCTGACCTCCCGAAGTCGAGCACCTGAGTCTTGATATTTAGGTCAAGCACCCTCTAAGTTCCCAAGTTGCCAATCTGATGCTGACTAAGTCAACTGTACCCCCTACACTTAGTACCCACGTAGACTACAAATCGAGAGGCTAACACTTGCCCGACCTTTTGTCAACCGTACTATCCTTGCATGGAATATTCCTTTTGTATTGTTTACTAATTTGCGCCTTACGTAATATGTGTTTTCTGTTTCTAGTAGGAATTTTTTTTTTAATTTATAGTAAACTAGGATCTACCGTAATTAAGGCATATAAATATCCCTTAATTGCAATGGCTCCAAGATTATCTTGGAATTTCATAATAGAACTTCTCTTGTAAACCCCTAAATTTTTCGATTTAGCATCTAAAGTAGACTTAAGTATGTTAGATAATCTAGGAGTTGACAAGGCTAATGAAAGTGAAAATCCTAAAATAACTAATTAATCGCGTATAAAATTTTTCTACCCTAAATGTATGTAAATACTAAAGATTTCATTCGAAAGTGATAAAAACCCAAAAACTATAACTTTAAGGATAGAAAAGCACTAAATCACTATAATTTACCCTTAAACCCTAATTAATAATATAACCTTAGTATTACACTAAATTATTGGTAAAAGATTAAAGATAAATTTCAATCATTCATAAATATATATAATACTAAAGTAATCCTTTAGAAACTAAGATATTGTATCATAGATCACATTTATCTTCTAAGTATATAATTAGGTTAGTATTACATAGGGTTAAGAGTTTAGTTGATACTTAGGTTGCATATAGTAAACATTAATACCCTAAATGACACTTTTCATAATAATTATACTAAGTAGCTTACCAAATGATATACATAGGATATAAATACTTAATGGAAGATCTCATTATTTATTTTTACTAATCAATTCACTAAACTTCTTATTTTCTTTCATTTCCTTAATCTTTCTCCTAATTTTCCCTAATTACTTCATTATGTATACTAAATGGCATGTAATTTTGGAAAGTTGGCCAAGTCAACACATGTTGACTAAGGTCAAAGGATTAACTAAGTCAACATATAGAAAATTCAACAAAATGTCCTTTTCACTCTAGAAATATCTCATCCTTTCTAATGATTTCTTTTCTTTTCTTTTAGATTTTTTTCTTCCTTTTCCTTACTTCCTTGTCGTCCACTCCCTTATCCTTTCGGACCCACTTGCTTTCACTTTCAAAAACACAAAACAACACAAAATCAAGTCCCTTTCTTCTTCTTCCTAAACCGTGATTCCCCTTTCCCTTTCACTTTTCTTAATTTTCAAACTTTGCAACCATATTTCAAGGAGAAAACAAAAGTATGTTATTATGTATTGCTCCATATTATCTAATAGTTAGATGAATAGGTAGCTTAGTTTAAGAAGTTTATGTGTTATGTACATATATGTTGTTAAAGGCTTAAAGATTCAATTTTTATGTTTAGAAGTGTAAGATAGCCTTGGAAAATGGAAGAAGAACATGTGTACATATATCTAAGTATGTCTATATAAGAGCATACTAGATAAATATATGTATAAAGATCTTTGTACATAAGAATCCAATATGTACATAACCCAGAATAAGGCATATACCAACTATACATACATATACCATGCTAAATATACCCTTAAAATATAAAAAGATAAAATTTGAGAAGCTTTCTTAAGAGGAATTTTAGGCATACAAAAATACATATAAAATACATATGTTACCTTATGTATATACAGGTATATGTACAAGTGTAAATACGGTATATTTATAAATATATGAATGAGTATACTAGTAAAGATACAAGTATATACTTAACATATGTATAAGTGTACATAAGACACTTAAGCATGAGGTAAGAGCTTATGTAATCATATAATGATGTAAGCAATGATGTAATTAAAAAATGACATAACCCATCACATAAGCAAATGATGACATAAGCGATGAAACAAGTGATTGATGACATAAACATAAGCTTATAAAATAATAACTTATAAGATTACATTAGAGTATAATATAAGTATGTACATGTACTTAGGGTCCAAAAATCTTTTAAACCCTAATACACTTCCTAAATTGAATTAAACCTAATTAAGTACATGAGTTAATAATACCAATATAAAATTCCTTAAGTGTAAGAATCTAATAGCTAATTAAATCATTAAGTCCTAAAATAGGATATAAATATAAGTAATAAGAATAATTAAGCTTCCATAGTTAAAATTTCAATAAATTTAGCCCATATCGTAAAACATGAGTTTTACATCCAAAACGGACACACCGTGAGAATGTACATTTGAAAATGATGAAAAACGACTATAAATTCATAAATAGAACGAAAAAGTTACACACGATTAATTACAAAGTTTAACTAGGATAAAAATTGATAGTAATCTAAGTAGAATTATGTAAATAGACATCTAGAATTACTAGTTAATTTAATTACTTACTAGCGTTATTATATCGTAATGATCAGGTGATCCCGAGGTAGGCGAGGATCTCCCGATTGATTACTACGACTAGAGCGAGTCGTCATGGCTGAGTGAGTATTTACCCTATGATTCCATGCTTATATGTGATTATAGATAGTGGACTTAAATGATATTGTTAATTGATTGTTGTGTGAGGTTGGGAAATGCTTGTGTATAATATTATGTGCTGAGTTGTGAATTTACCTTAGGTACGAATAATACTTTATTTGCTGCATGATAGCATAGAAAATGATTGTATGTACTATTAGATGGTCATATCATAATTGGACTTAATTATACTTAGCTTATAAGAAGAAACTAGTACATGCATTGCATAGACATAATTCCAGCCGTCACATCACATGGAGGTAAAGAGAGGCCATTCGAGAGTTGTTATTATAAATTTATTGGTTCTGTATAGTGTACTCATACAAAATAACCTTACCTTGACCCACGGGAATACTAGGCATTGGAGGTGCGAACCGCCTAGCTAAGAGTTGAGTCTAGAGGCCTCCGTTTAGGGGTGAGTGTGGACTATAGGGGCTCACTCACGATTATACTAGAATTTAGTTTTTATGAAAATAAAAGACTTGTTTGATTTAAGTACGGAATGTGGAGTTCCGTAGTAAAATAAGTTCTAGTATAATACCCGAATTTTATTAGTGCCGTGTATACTCCAACCCTGACTTCGGAGGGTACGTATATGGACCATGTTTAGTATTCTATTTGACCATTCATTCATATGCGTGAATATAATGTATTTATAACTTATCTATGGTGTGGCTGAGAGTTTTGCTCACTAAGCTTAAGCTTATACCCCCTTAGACTTTTGCTGCAGGATAACTTGTTCGTTAAGGCTGGTCAAGAGATGCCACAGGTTAGTTTAGGGACTTAGGCAAGAGTAAGCCATCCAATGTATTGAGAGAGAACAAATTATGTAGACTTTTACTCATGTACTTTTGTTTTATCAGTAATATAGACTTAGATATACTAAATTACTGTATATTGTAAATTGTGTAGTTTAAATTTTATATAAATATGTTTGTGTAATGATATTATATGGATTTTTATGTTCTTAGGAAACTAATGGTTACAGAGCTTTGTATATTGTGTGATGAGTTCATGATTGGAAGGATAACTAATCAGGGGTTCTTCATACAGTATATGACGTCTACCATGACTAGACCATCCTCAATTCGTAAGATCTCTTATTTTCCTTCTTGTTCTTATGTATATCCTTGAAGAAACCCAAGTCTTAAAGCACTCTTATCTAGCCCATTTATGAGTGTAAACTAGAGGTAAGTGGCCTCATGACTCACTTATGTATCATATTAAGTGTAGCTCAAGCTAATGTGAGATATTGGTGCGTCATATCCATCATCAATGTATAAGAATCCCTGCTCAATCTATAACTATCAATTACTTTTTGAAACATCTTGCGATTCAGACCCATCCCCTTGTTCTCTATCACTAGTTATATGTCCATCTACATTAGTGTTTGTATCAAAAAGGCTACATAACCCTAAATTATAAAGCTAGAACTTTACAATCATGCCATCTTCACAATCATAATACTCAAATAATTTTTCGACGTCTTCTTCATACTCATTATATACAATACGATTTACAACTTTTCTGGAAGTAACACCCCATCTCACATTACCAACATGATCCATATCCCTAACACCGACTCAACTGCCTATAGCCTCTCATCTATTCCCCTCATTAGCACCAACATTCTCATTAACAGCATCAACTATTGTCTCATATATAACACCTCAAATCACAGTCTCTAAGATGTGCTTTGATGAAATGAGGCATGTAAACCCCTAAAAACTTTAGTATAAGCAAGGCTAATCGCTAGAAGATATTTAGAGATATACTCGAGATAGGTTAAAATAGCTAAAAGAGATTTGAAAGATATGCTTAAGACTTAATAGGACATCTGTAACTAGTCATAGAAACTACCCGTATCCATTAGAATTGACTAGTCGAAGGCAGGAATAGTTGATCAAATAAAGTCAACCTAAAAATGTTAGTTAAATC
Source organism: Lumnitzera racemosa (assembly GCA_024138005.1). Taxonomy (NCBI): domain Eukaryota; kingdom Viridiplantae; phylum Streptophyta; class Magnoliopsida; order Myrtales; family Combretaceae; genus Lumnitzera; species Lumnitzera racemosa. The sequence continues at coordinate 35,984,999 of JAMXBC010000012.1, read as the reverse complement.
AAAAGACTTAAAGAAAAACTAACAAACTAACTAAATGAATTTTTAAAACCACCACATGAAACAAAATAAAGACCTTAACAAGACTACAATTTACGCCAACCACATGTATACATCAACACATGTAAAATAAGGACTAAAAAACTTAAGAAGGAAGAAGCAAAATTGAACAAGTAATTGACTAGATGTAAGCCATGACCTAATCTTCCCCTTTATATCAACATGGGGAAAAATTGGATGCCTTAAAATAATCCACATGTAGTGCTAACTTTATGTGTGCATCAACACATGTGAAAAATACTAAAAGACTAAGATAAGGAAGAGGAAGCCAAGTTAGACAAGTAGCCAATTTCTAGAAACAATGAAGTCATGGATGATGAAATTGCCTCATTACATCATGTTTAACTCACCATTCTAGATGAAATTAGACTCCTAAGTCAACAAGAAAATTTCATAAGTATCGTAAATCTAGAAGCAATGATGTCATAGATGATATTTTCATCATTCTAGAAGAAATTAGACTCCTAAGTCAACAAGAAAATTTCACAAGTATCGTAAATCTAGAAGCAATGATGTCATAGATGATGTTTTCAAATAAAGAATGAAATACATGATTCAAGTAGTGTATACATGAAGTGGCGGCAAAAAAAATGGAATGCATGCACCTATGTTTCAATTATTCAAACTTTCTAACATAAGGAAGATTAAACTTACAAAACTACAAAGCTTATGAGATAAGCTAAATCAACCTTTTCCTATAAATAAACCCCATTATCACCTTGGAGGACCACATTTGTGCTATCATTCCAACCAACACACATCTCTTTCTAAGCCCCACCAACCAGTCTTCTTACTCCTCTTCACCTTCTAAACTCCAAGACTTCAAGGGTAAGCTTTGATAATCCATTAAAGCTTGTGTATCATAAAAGAAACTCTTTTCAACAATTTTCCTCTAAAGGAAATGATAACTCGGATTTTAAACATATTTCATAGGGTGATTTTATAGTATTTTCCTCACATTTTTTTTTTCTTTAAAGAAATTGATACTTAATTGAGTAAAATTTTGATTTCAAGGTTTGAACGCGTTTTAGGATCGAAAACAAAGAAAATGAATCAAGTTTCACTCAAATCGGAGTTCAAATGAAGAAGTTTTGAAATTGTGTAGAAAATTTTTCCTTAGTGCAGAAAGTTACACGACCTGGGGACACGGCCATGTCCCAGGCCGTGTCTGGTGACGAAAACAGAATCCTTGTAATACACATATAAAAGGATATCTTAGGGTTTAAGAGAAAAGAGAGACATTATAGAAACGGAGAGACACAAGAGAAGAGAAAGAGATTTAAGGAGAACATCAAGAAAGAGGCGAAAACAACATCAACTTCAAGATTAGAGAGATTAGATTATTCATCAATTAGAGAGGTTTTCCATGTTTTATTTTATATTATTGATAAAAATCATTCTTAGATTCATTATGATAGCTTAGAATTCGAGTATTTAGGATTATGGAACCTAGGGTTTCATGTGATTCTTAGATTGATTTAGAATTCTCAATAAAGTTTCTATCTTTACTTGATTCAATTATGTCATTAATTATTGATTGATATTTCTAGAATATCAATATATGATATTATGCATGTTGATTGAGAAATTGCATGTGTAATTAGATCTTTACATAATTGGAGAGAATTACATGTATACTTAGAGATAATATACATGTTTCTTCCGGAAAGTTAATTATTTGTATGGGAATTCATTATACATTAATGCAATTCTAAATTATATTACTAAGTGAAGAGATTCCGGTAAATAATTTAGGATTAGGGTTAATATGCTTGAGAAAGGTATTAACTTTAATTGTGAATCCCACCAGTCAAGAATAATCGAAACCGAATTGAATATATTTTGAGCGATCACATGATTAACTCTAGGGGAAATAATTCCTAAATATGTTATTACTTTCTTGAAGTCGTTCTTGATTTTATCTCTTTTTCAATTGCTTAATTAAGTCTTATAATTAAGTTAGTTTGTTAATTTTAGTATTTTTAATTAATTCAAACTTTCATAATTTTCCGGTTAGATAATAAAGCTAAGGTTAATATTAGTACTCAAAGTCTCTGAGGGATCAACTCGGACTCACATCCGCTATATTAAAACCGATAGGTGCACTTGCCTGATATCAATTTTTTGGCGCCGTTGCCGGGGATTTTCGATATTAAGAACACTAGTTGCTTTATTACTTTAACCATTTTTTTTTCTTTTGTTTTCATTATTTATTTTCATTAGTTAAAGCTGCAATTGATTTTATATTTCTTACCCTTGCAGTACATAACTCGAAGTAACCCGGAAGATTTGGTAGAACTTGATCCTGAAATTGAGAGAACTGCCCTTCAAAATTTGAAATCATGACCTAGATAAATTGTGGCGACCATTGATGACAAGTCAATCGTTGAAATCAAGGAAGAAGGTGAAGAGACCAACACTCAATTCATCGAGCAGGAAGATCCACCACATAGGGCTAACAACGGGAATGAAGCAAATCAGACCATGTCCGATTATTCAAGGCCTACACTTATTGGAGTTGACTCTAGTATTGCAAGGCCAACAGTCGCAGCTAATAACTTCCAAATTGCACCTAACATCATACAAATGGTACAACATTACGTTCAGTTTGACGGTCTCTAAGATGAAGATCCTAATGCCCACATCTCTAGCTTTCTAGAGATTTGTGATACATTTAAAATCAACAGAGCCACGGATGATGCCATCCGACAGCGGCTATTTCCTTTCTCCTTGAAGGGTAGAGCAAAACAGTGGTTGAACTCTTTACCATGAAATTCAATCACAACTTGGAATGAATTAGTAGAGAAATTTTTGGAGAAATATTTCCCACCTGCAAAGACCGCTAAACTTCGGAATGATATTTCTTGTTTTGCTCAATTAGAAGCGGAGACGGTATATGATACTTGGGAGCGGTTTAAGGACTTGCTCAGGAGGTGCCCACATCATGACCTCCCACTATGGATGCAGATTCAGACCTTCTATAATGGTCTCAATTTATCTATGAGACAGATGATCGATGCATCCGCAGGGGGTACTTTGAACACAAAGACACCTAAGCAAGCACAAAACTTAATTGAAGGAATAGCGATGAACAATTATCAGTGGGAAACCACTAGAGCTAAGCAAAAGGCCATGGGAGTTTATGAGGTGGACTTGACCACTGCTTTGGCAGCCAAGGTGGACCTATTGAATAAGAAGATTGATGCACTCTCAGTTGGCCTTCAACAAGTGCAATCGGATGTAAGTGATTTTGGTATGCAGGGGTATGGAGCACAAGAACAACTGGAACAGGTAGATTATCTAGGAAATCCACCTAAGCAACATAATAACCCTTACAGCAACACTTACAATCCAGGATGGAGGAATCACCCCAATTTCTCATGGCGAAACCAAAACCAAGGCCAGCAGAAGACCAGCTTTGGCTCACCTGGATTTCAAAAACCATTCCCACCTCCTCTTCCTCAAGAAAAGAAGCCCTATGTAGAGGAACTTCTCACAAAATATATTCAAGGCAATGAAGCTCGCTTATCCAACATTGAATCATCACTAAGGAATGAAGAGGCTTCAAATCGCAACCTTCAGAATCAAATTGGTCAACTTGCAAAAATGATTTCTAAGAGGCAACAAGGGATACTGCCAGGGAATACCGAGGTCAATCCCAGGGAACATGTTAATGCAGTAACCTTGAGAAGTGATAGAAAACTATAAGTGGAGAAGAAGGATGGTGAGGAAGTAGTTAAGAAAGAAGTGGAAGTCAACCGTAAGGAAGATGTAAAGCCACTAAAATCAAAAGAAAGTATGGAATCACCGAAAGTGAAGGAGTATAAGCCTCCCATCCCTTACCCGCAGCGCCTTAAGCAAAGTTACACTGATCAGAATAAGGAATTCGGTAAATTGCTTGATGTTTTCAAACAATTACACATTAACTTACCTCTTGTTGATGTCATCTTACAGATGCCAAAGTATGCAAAATTTTTAAAAGATCTTCTATTGAACAAGAGGAAGTTGGAGGAGCGTATAACTATTACATTGAACGAGGAATGCTCGGCACTTCTCCAGAAAAAGCTGCTACAAAAATTAAATGATCCAGGGAGTTTCACTATTCCTTGTATGCTTGGCAATTTGTTAGTAGATAATGCTTTGGCAGACTTAGGAGCTAGTATAAATTTGATGCCGTATAAATTGTTCAAAAAGCTAAGGTTAGGAGAACCTAAATTAACGGGCATGATTCTTCAATTAGCCGATAGGTCTATCACATACCCTAAAGGCATCATAGAGGATGTTTTAGTGCAAGTAGACAAATTCATCTTTCCTGTGGATTGTGTTATACTTGATATAGATGAAGATATTGAGATGCTAACATTTTAGGTCGACCCTTCTTAGCCACTGCTAAGGCTGTTTTTGATGTTAGTGAGCATAAGTTGATATGACCGGTCGGGGATGATGAAATAGTTTTTAAAACTCCAGAGGCAACAAACAAATTTCTTGACTCAGAGGACATAAGTCACAATGTTAATGCCACTAATGTCGTTATATCTACATGTGTACAGGAAACTTTTGCTAAGGATTCCCCAAGCTATTGCTTGAAAAAGGGAGATGAAAATCCGGCGATTAACCCCAATTGTGCAGAAGTGGCAGCTCAAATAGATGTTCATGAATCCATTGTGGATGAGAAGGGAATTGATCCACTCCATAAGCCAAAGGATCTTAGGTTAAAATCTTTCAAAGGGAAGCCACCAATTTTGGAACCAAAACTGTCAAGAAATCCTTTGGAACATGTCTTTGCAGTAAAAAGTTCAAAACTTTCAATGACAACCGAATCTAAGCTAAAAGCAGACAAAATAAAGAAGTTTAGGCTACATGAATTTGATAAGTGGCATGATAAGAAGAGAAACTATGGAAGTTATGCACCAATGAAATGGAATTGGCAAAGTCGATGGCCGAAGGGTAAATTTACACTCGTATGGAGAGTTCGAAAGCGAGATACAGGAGAAGTCCTATCTCTGCCGGGATGAAGAACTATCATGAGAAGACGTATCCCGTTGAGCTGTCGACGTTAACTATAGCACCTCTTGGGAGGCAACCCATGTTTAAATTTGCTTACACTTTAGTTCTTTAAGTTTATTTCATTTTATTTTTCTTTTATCTAACTTTGCTTTGTTTTTTTATTTGTTTCAATTTAGTCATAGGATTTTTCCCTTTTAATTTCATTTTTATTCTTCTCTTTAGTTTTCTTTTTCTTATTTTTCTAGTTTGATTGCTTTTATTTCTTTAAGTTTCCTTTATCTTTAAAAAAAAAAAAGGTTACACGGGCAACGGACACGGTCGTGTCCCAGCCCGTGTCCATCCAGACCTTCAAAACTGGCCACCCACAGAAAGTTACATGGGCATAGGACTCGGTCGTATCCTAGCCCATGTCCGCCCAGATTTCGAGTTCATTACGTGGGCACAGCAAGTTACACGGGCGAGGGACACGGTCGTATCCCCACCCGTGTGCGCCCAGAAATCCCACCCGCAAACAGAGAGTTACACGGGCGTGGGATACGGTCATGTCCCCACCCGTATGCGCCCAGAAATCCCACCCGTAAACAAAGAGTTACACGGGCGTGGGACACGGTCGTATCCCAGCCTATGTGCATCCAGATTTCACGGTAGACCTCAGAGAGTTACACGGGCATGGGACACGGTCGTGTCCCAGCCCATATCCGTCCAGTTTTCATACATGGGAATAGAAAGTTATATGAGCATGGGACACGGTCGTGTCCCAGCCCGTATCCGTCCAGACTCCACATGACACACACAGAATTTTACACGGGTAAGGGACACGGCCGTGTCCTAGCCAGTGTCAACCCAAACTCACACGATTTTTGCACACGACCGTTTTATTTAAATTAAACACACACTCTCTCTCATACCTCCACACATCAACACATATTTCTTTTTTCTTCTCTTCTTCTTTTCCTCACAATTTACTTTTCATCAACACATTTCTCATCAAATCTAACCCGATTCAATGTTTCTTCTCAGGTCGTCAATGGAAAATCGTGAAAAGTAGATCGTTTGAAGGAGGTCTACATTTGTTACATCATGTTCTAATCATGAGGGCACTAGTATCGAGCTACTAGCCACTCTTTCTCCACTAAAGTATCTTATGCTTCAAGGTAGGGAAGTATTAGTTTCTTTTTCAATACATGTATTCCCTTTTTCCCTATGATGTTTTTTCTTGTTTCATCTCTTGCTGTTGTGCTTTCTTAGTTGTACATTGAGGAAAATATATGTTATTAAGTGTGGGGAAGGGATATATATGAATTTGTTACTGTTTAGGAGACCAATTATTCACATTTGACCCAATTAATTTTTAAGTTAACTTACAATAGGTGATTAACTGGTATTAAGCCAAATTAACTATATCATCTTGATTATTATTGATCTTATTATACTTTACTAGAATTGATTAGTCAAATTTGTGAAAGGGCAAAGTTACGAGTTATTTAGCTTCGGACTTTAGGACTTGAGATTAGAGCAACATCACTAGTTGAGAGTTAGTCATGGTTATTTTTAAATTTACTTTTATGTATACCCTTCTCTTAGATATTTTTAAGAGTCCTATAATTTTTAGCAAACAAACAAATGAAATTCTTCTTTTGAGAGACCCCTGAAAAATCACAATGATTGGAGGTCAAAAGTAATAACAAGTGTAAGAATAGAAAAAATTGGTAAGGATTTATCTTGGTCCGTCAGAAGAGCGAGATTGAGTCCCAATGCCAATTCTAATGGAAAAAAAAAATTGATATGGATCGGCCTTGGTTCGTCAGAAGAGCGAGATTCTTTCCCGCTACCAACACAATTGTGCTTAAATAAGGTAAATATAAAAAGACCTCTCAACAAAAGCATGAACTAGGGGGATGATTAAAGCATGAGTGGATGTAAAATGTGTTTGTTTTAGATTATGGTACTTAGTGAGATGAAAAAGACAATTGTATACACTTTAGTCGAATGGACAAAATTTCTATGACTCTTTCTTAGTTGGCGAGATGTTAAATCCAATTTTTAGTTTAAGAATCCTTGGTTAAATGTCTTAGGTAAACTTTGATTTTCATAAATTAACTAGTGAACTCTAGTATTAAGTATTGTTGGAGCATTCAAATATGGTCAGATTAAATTGGTTGACTTTATTATTGCAAGTTAGTTGAGAATGATTTTCTTACTTTTCTACGAGTTAAGTGTATTCGTTCACTGGTTTCCTAAATAGTGATAAATTTTGTTTAGCATTTCCTATCCCGAAAGTTTTGTTTTGATTTATTTGCTTGAGGACAAGCAAATGCTCAAGTGTAGGGAAATTTGATAACTCGGATTTTAAACATATTTCATAGGGTGATTTTATAGTATTTTCCTCATATTTTTGGTTTTCTTTAAAGAAATTGATACTTAATTGAGTAAAATTTTGATTTCAAGGTTTGAATGTGTTCCAGGATAGAAAACGAAGAAAAGGAATCAAGTTTCACTCAAATCGGAGTTCAAATGAAGAAGTTATGAAGTTTTGAAGCTGTATAGAAAATTTTGCCTTAATGCAGAAAGTTACACGACCTGGGGACACGGTCATATCCCAGGCTGTGTCTGGTGACGAAAACAGAATCCTTGTAATACACATATAAAATGATATCTTAGGGTTTAAAAGAAAAGAGAGACATTATAGAAACGGAGAGACATAAGAGAAGAGAAAGAGATTTAAGGAGAACATCAAGAAAGAGGCGAAAACAACATCAACTTCAAGATTAGAGAGATTATTCATCAATTAGAGGGGTTTTCCATGTTTTATTTATATTATTGATAAAACTCGTTCTTAGATTCATTATGATAGCTTAGAATTCGAGTATTTAGGATTATGAAACCTAGGGTTTCATGTGATTCTTTGATTGATTTAGAATTCTCAATAAAGTTTCTATCTTTACTTGATTCAATTATGTCGTTAATTATTGATTGATATTTCTAGAATATCCATATACGATATTATACATGTTGATTGAGAAATTGTATGTGTAATTAGATCTTTACATAATTGGAGAGAATTATATGTATACTTAGAGATAAGATACATGTTTCTTCTGGAAAGTTAATTATTTGTATGGGAATTCATTATACATTAATGCAATTCTAAATTATATTACTAAGTGAAGAGATTCCGGTAAATAATTTAAGATTATGGTTAATATGCTTGAGAAAGGTATTAACTTTAATTGTGAATCCCACCAGTCAAGAATAATCGAAACCGAATTGAATATATTTTGAGCGATCACATGATTAACTCTAGGGGAAATAATTCCTAAATACGTTATTACTTCCTTGAAGTCGTTCTTGATTTTATCCCTTTTTCAATTGCTTAATTAAGTCTTATAATTAAGTTAGTTTGTTAATTTTAGTATTTTTAATTAATTCAAACTTTCATAATTTTCCGGTTAGATAATAAAGCTAAGGTTAATATTAGTACTCGAAGTCTCTAAGGGATCAACTCGGACTCACATCCGCTATATTAAAACCGATAGGTGCACTTGCCTGATATCAGGAAACTTCCTTCTATTTATTTGCTAAAAACAAACTTATGAAGAAGGACACTCTTCAACTTCTTTTCGTCAAATTCCTTAGCAAACAAGAGAAGTTATCTATATGAAGGAGTTTGGAAAGAAACTCCCATATTTTATTAAAAGACTAGATTTTATATTAAACTTAAGCTTAAGCTTTGTTTCGATAACTTTCTCAAACCAATAAGTTTTGAAAAGAAGCTCCATGAACTTTCAAATTCATTAAAGGAAGTCTTTCCAATTCTTTTTCAAAAGTTTCCCAAATAGTTTACTCAATTAAAGTTCAAGAAAGAAACCAAAAAAGTTTCGTAAAACAAAAACTAACATAATAAAAACTAAAACAAGTGTACAAAGTCATGCCTTAAAAAGTAACTCACCTATCACGTCCAAATAAGATTCCCTTGAATTGAACTTTATCAACAACGGAAATATTATATCAATATCATAACAATTTGGATCGTATATGAGGACTAGAAAACTATGGAACAAATAAAGACCATTCGGACATGATATGGAAAATGAAACATTGAAACTTAAGAAATAAAGAAAAAGTTTAAAACAAAACTTAATTAGACAGTTTAGTAATTCAATATATTTGTCAATTATCTTTATCTTTATAGGTACTTTTGATTTGGAACTTCCAAATGATTATTACGACGACGAATAGAAAGATGGTTAGGTGAGTACCTACTATTATTATCACTTATATATGCTTATAGAGTAGATGTACATTTAATCTTATATACTTAATTTGTTTTGTATAGGATATTTGGGAAATGTATGTGATTAAACTGTTTATTAAGACATTTAAGAATTATCTCCATAAATAAAGTTAATGATTGTAATGTGATGTGGTTTCTATGATTGTGTGATGTTTTGAGTGATCATTAAAATAAATGGAGATTAAGCATATTGAAATATAAACATCAAAGCGATCACTCATAACATATTGCATGGACTCCTTTTATTTGCCACCATTGTCACACATGGAATGGAAAGCTTAAAACCTTCCTTGTTTATTGCAAACTAAGTGACTTTGAGGATGGTCATGCATTAAACAAGGTTGTGTCTATGCTTATGTTTTAAGTTTGCATACATCTAGAGATCGATCAACAATCTAATCAATCCCTTGTCGTTTGGTGGTTAGGGAAGGTGGTGCTTCTTATTTTCATTTAAGCCTTCTTAGGACAGATCAAGAGATCCTTTTCTTGTGATTTATTTACATGGCCTTTGTGAACATTTCTTTTGGTTCCTTTATCTAACCGGAAGATCCATCTTTTTAGGGATTATGAGGATTCTAGGTTAAATATCCTAGATAACCAAGAGATTAGTTCTCTCATAAGGTCAGGGAGAATGGGCCCATTTGGTTCTCCTAGGACTGATTAAGGGACATCATCTCTTGATCATTATTGACATGGGTTCAATCGAGAATTGAGGATCTACAACTATTTTATGGTGGCCAAAAATGTTATGTTAAGTGACTTTTACACTAAATCGAATGCTTAGACACTGGTGGAATTGTAAATCCTCAACCCAAGGTTAAGGGAAGGAAAAATAAACCCTAAACTACACATCAGATACTAGAAGACCGTGTGTAATGCCACATATGTTTGATTGCTGCATAGCTTTTGCTTGTTTAACCAACTTGCTTGAAAGGTGGTATGAGTTGGTATCTTACTAAACTAGCTATAGCTTATACCTCAATAGCTTTGATTTAATATAAGAACCTTACTAGGTCTACCCTAAAAGATCTAAACCTTTGATGAGGGTTAAAAGCTTAGGAGCAAGGTTGGGGAGAGCAAGCAAGGAATTGAAATTATAAATATTAGAAAGGAAATATGTTAAGTTAATTGTAATATGTTTTATTTGAAAGACTTCTAAAGTATATTATTTAATTTTGTAATTTTATATTAAATAATAATATTGGACTCTATTTTATGCCATTAACTCTATGATACTTTCTAAAATTCTAATGTCAACACTTCATGTACTTATTGGAAATAATTGGTAAGATGTGAATAGTTTACTTCTAATTTGTACATGGTGGTTTGTCACTATTAGGCCATCTTCAAGGTTGTGACAAAGGGCAATTTAGATCACAATGTTGACCAAAACTGAGCAATGAGTCAATGATGATAAGACTGCCCACACGAAATAATAGCTACCCAATACTTTACTATTAAAAAAGTTGATGGCTGTAATTGCTATTTTATGAAAAGACTCTTCTTGAGCCACCTCATATCCATTAAATGGAAATTTTTCACTAAATGACATAGGTTTCACTCGTTGAAAAATAATGAAATTCAAGTTTCCCTTATTAATGCTTTCAATATGTACCACTCTTTGTTCTTATTTTGGAATAAACTCACTCAAAATAACTATTGGTGGTTGTTAATCCAATGGCACCAAATCAACCATATCAATTTTGATACAATCATGAACCATCTCATTTGACTTCAATGGAATTTATCTGTTCAATGCAATCACTAATCTAGAATTGTATTATCATGTTGTAAGCCATCCACATCATTGTACTCGTTATCATTATTGTCATGCAACTAAGACATACATGTAAATGTCCATTAACTATGAAAAGTATACTAAGGTAAATTTCTTATGGAATGCTACTAAGTGTGTTTGAAATGCTAGTTGATGGGTATTCTGTAGTGGAAAGCATATCTTCTTGCTTATCATGCTAAGTATTTGATAAAAATAAAAAAGAATTTCAACATAAAACACCCCTGTTAATAGGTCACCACCCTTAAGAGTAGTGATGTAGAAGTTGATGGAAGTAATATTCTTGCAATAAAGTGCAAAAATCTCTATGCAATCTAATCTAGAGTTCACTACTTGTAAAGAAAAATCAATACCACTCATAATTTTAACTATTCCTTCCATCTAAAAGCAAGGTCTTGAATCCATGGAGACAAGAGCACAAGATATTAGTGTCCCAACCTTCATAATAAGGCCTAAATCCTAAACCTTTATACAACTAAACCTAAAGATACAAATACTAACATTTCTCTCCTTTAACAATGTCATCCAAATACTTTGGAAGGTATGTCATTTCTCTTACTCTTCTCTATACAATTAGGGTTTTGTAAATTCTTTAGATCTATTTGGTCTAAGTATGCATATATTAGAAATATGAACAAAAAGTGAGTTATCTCCCAATCTTTCTTGTCCATGTCTTGTGTATGTAGAACTTGTGTCTTTCTTTTTCATATTCAATTTGTTAGTGCATTTGTTTTTTTTTTTTTGTTTTTGTGGACACCTCATTTTTGTTACCCTTATAATTCTTTCTTATCAAGCCAAGTCTAAAAAAAATTGAAAAAATAGAATAAAAAATTGAAAAAACAAAGAAAATTAAGAAAATTAAAACAATAAAAATAAAACAATAATAACAAAAGTGTTAAGCCAAGTTGAGTGGAGCCAATCATTTATGGTTGAATCAAACAAAGGTTGAAGATGTGTATTCAATTTAATAAATTCTGAGTCATTAAATAGTTTGCCTTCATTAAAATATTTTTTAGCCAAGTCCAATAGAAAGCAGATTTCTATCTAATTTATTTTGAGCTAAATAGACTTAGGATTTGTTAAATGGGTCAAGGTGTATATTGGGCTAAATTAAGATGGATTAAATCAAACTTAAGATAGAAAGCTCAAATCAATGTACGGTTTTCGAAACTTGATTAAATCTTGAATAAATCTAATATACCCAAATTGGGTATCATTATATCTTATCAATATTGGATTTGTTAAGGTCGAATCTTTATAACAAAAAGATCCAAAAGATTCAAGTTTATAATCTATAAATAGTGGACATTGAGCTATAAAAAAAGATACGTTTTCACAATTCGCAAACTACACACATCTCCTACATGTTTTCAAAGTTCATATTTCTACAATACAAATCACATGCATAGATTACTATACTTCACATCCACATTTTCACACAAGACCTATACACAAAAGCATCCTCACATCCAATACACAACACGGCCTGTACACACTCACTACTCACATTCATTCACGTCAGCACTCTATCGTCTACTGTCCAATAACCCCCACACACTCCACTCACTACATAAGCAAACTATAACAGCCAACACACAAATGCACAATTCCACTCACGATTCCACATACACATATAGTCCAAATAACAAACTCAATTTCACTCTACCACACACCAACATCCAATCACATGCCATACGTAAGCCAATCCGACCCATATCCCCTAGTCTAATCCTTATATTAATTCTCATAGAATGATATTTTATACATAATTTGCATATTCATCGAGAATCACTTTTTTATATTGAATTTTTACAAAAATTACATTTTCAGAAAATTCCATCTTTAGAGTTATCGTATTTTTAGAAAAATTACATATTTTAGAGATTGTATTTTTTAAAACGTTTACATCTTTTTAGAAATTACATCTTTAGGGTACAATGGCGTGTTTTTTTCTCAAAATTCATATCTAGATTGCATGATACAGACTTGTGAGTGAACACACAAACCCTATATCACGCATAACTAAAGAGGTAGGTCCAAGCCGTAAGATGGCTTCAAAGGTAAATGATAGTTGAAGGTTAAGTAGAGGGTTCTCATATACCAACGAGGGATATGACACACCAATGCCTCACACGAGCTCAGATCACACTTGATATGATACATAAGTATGGCCGGAGGTCACTCGCCACTAATCAATGCTCAGAAGAGCTAGATAAGTGTAATTCAAGAATAAGAGGGACACTTAGCTCAAGAGAGTGAAAAGTTCAATATATTCTCTATGTTATGATATATCCTCAAGTTTTACAATATGACGATATTTATATCATCCCATTAGGACAAGTCCTAAGTTACAGGAATTACAAAAGAATGGTCCTTATTTACTAAAAACAAAAGAAAATAATTTATGAGGAAAATATGAAATCGTGCAAAAGAAGGAACGCGGACATCCTTTATCAGAAAGGATAGTACGAATGTCAAAAAAGAACAATGTACGCGTGTTTTACTGTAACTCTGACAGTATTGTGGTTCGGGTAAGGGTAGACCTTAGTTCAAGCCTCTTCGATGTTAAAAGGGGCTGGACAGTAGTTGGTTTAAGGACAGCTCACATTGGGGTTAGCCTTAGATGGTCAGCTCCTTTCAGTTCTACTCAACCTCGATACAATAGAGATTGCTGCATTTAGATTTGGCGCTTAAACTATGGTTTAGTGGAGGATTCAACTCGGCATGCTGATTGATCACCTCAGCAACATCTTAGATGGCATGCAGAGCAAAGTAGCTTGGTAATTCGGACTAGGGCAAAGATTTCTCCTCGGTGCTTAACTAACCTTAGACAACTCGGCGGACTACCTAAGAGAGCCCTTAGGCTCGAAAGCGTATAATCGGTCCCTGATCCCTATCATCCCCTCCGGGTTGTTTGAGACTTGGGGTCAAATCTAGTTTGCTCATCTTTGGGAGTATAAGGTTAAAGGTTGGCAATGTTGAAAGAGTCTAAGACTCCATATCCTTTAGGTAATTCGTTCCTATAGGCATTAGGATTGATCTTTTCAAGTACTCTAAAAGTTTCGTCGGCTCTAGGAGACAACTTACTTTTCCTCAAGTTTAGGAATTGTTCCTTACTAAGGTGTCTCCAAACCAAATTGCCTAGTTGAAATTCTCTCTTCTTCCGTCCTCAGCTATACTTCTCAAGTTTAATAGCAGCTCGACCTAATTGCTCTACAACCATCTGGTGCATGGTTTTGATGGCTTTAACTTTCTTAACAGTTGCCTAGTCATCATCATCAGTTCTCAGTTGAGGTGCTTGGTCCAATGGGAGCTCAAGGTTGAACTCGTACGTAACTTCGAATGGGGACATACATGTGATGTTGTAGGCAATCTAATTATTGGCAAATTCAATGATTGGCAGATACAAATCCTAATCAGCTATATTTCATCCAACAATGACTTGTGACAAAGTGCCCACAGTTCGGTTGACAACTTTGGTCTGCCCATTGGTTTGTAGATGGCAGGATGTGATATGTTGTACAATAACTTGGTTCCCAATCGCCTCTAAAGTGTCCTCTAAAAGTGGCTCATGAACTTGGAGTCTCAATTCGAAACTATGGTTCTAGGCATGCCATGAAGCTTAATCACCTCCTGCAAGAAAAGAAAAGAGATTGTCGAAGCATCATTAGTCTTGGAACAAAGCACAAAATGTGCCATCTTATTAAATCGTTCCACAACCACCATAATGGAATTGTTCCTTCGGGACGTCCTCGGTAATCCTAACATGAAGTCCATACTTAGCTCGGGCCATAGTTTGGTTGGGATCGGGAAGTGTTGGTAATGTCCTCGCTCGGCTCAACACTTCGCTTTTCGATAGGTCGCACATCTTTCCAACATGGATTAGACATCTCTCTTCATCTTTAACCAAAAGAATCTGGAGGATAATACCTCATAAGTTTTGTGCTAGCCAAAGTGTCTGGTCAATCCCCCTCCATGCACCTCGCACACTTGTAGTTCTCGTGTAGAACAAGTCGAGATACATAGCATCCTCTTCCCAAATAAGTATCCATCCCCCCTGTGATAGTCATCCAGGGTCCATCCTTTCTCACAACAAATGTAGATAGGACCAAAGCGTGGGTCCTCAGCATACAAAATCTTGATAGCTGAAAACCCAAGTAGCCTTATCTTTAGTTCGGTCAAGAAGGTATGTCGTCTTGATAGGGCATCAACTACTACATTGTTCTTTCCATTCTTATAGTTTACAACGTAAAGAAAACCCTCCATGAACTCAACCTACCTAGTCTGTCTCTGAGACAACTTTGGTTGGCTCTTTAGATATCTCAAGGTTTCATTATTAGTGTAGATCACGAATTCCTTAGGCAGTAAGTAGTGTTGCCTCACCATTAGGGCTCAGATTAAGGAATAAAACTCCTTATCGTAGATAGAATAGTTGAGTGTGGCTCCTCAAAGTTTCTCATTGAAGTAAGCAATAGGTCAACCTTCTTACATCAGTACAGTACCTATGCCTATTCTGGACGCATCACACTCTATCTCAAATACCTTGTCGAAGCTCGGTAGAGCTAAGACGGGGGTTGTAGTTAACATCTCTTGTACTCTTCAAAACTACTCCTCTCTTTCTCACCCCATCTAAATTCAACATTCTTCTTCGAGAGTATGGTGAGTAGGGCTACAATTGTACTAAAATTCTTTATGAATTTGTGATAGGATGATGCCAGGCCGTAGAAACTTCTCACATCAATAAAATAGGTTGACTCGGGCCATTCTATAATCGCACTTATCTTCTCTTCATCAACTTAAATGCTACCTCCACTCATAACAAATCCCAAGAAGATCATCTCAAATCGGTAGAAATCGTACTTGTTTAGATTGGCATAGAGTTGTTCAGCTTAAAGTTTTGTAACTTGTCAGAGATATTTTTGGTCAGTTTCCAAGTCAGGACTATATACTAGAATGTCATCAAAATAGACCACGACAAACCTTCCTAGTAACTCCCGAAGCACATCACTCATAAGTCTCATGAATGTGCTCAGCGTATTG
The DNA here is from genome assembly GCA_024138005.1 of Lumnitzera racemosa. Lineage (NCBI taxonomy): Eukaryota > Viridiplantae > Streptophyta > Magnoliopsida > Myrtales > Combretaceae > Lumnitzera > Lumnitzera racemosa. The sequence goes on along the minus strand of JAMXBC010000012.1, from coordinate 35,968,806 downwards.
GATAGTCCAAATGGCATTACAAGCCACTCATATAAACGATGTCGTATCTTAAATGCGGTTTTCCACTCATCTCCTTCACACATCTGAATCTAATGGTATCCAAATTTGAGATCGATCTTGGATAACAGTCTTGCTCCACATAATTCGTTTAGCATATCATCAAGCCTGAATATAGGATACCTGTACTTGATGGTGATTCGATTGATGGCTCGACTATCTATACACATCCTCTAAGAACCATCCTTCTTCGATACTAATAGGGCTGGCATAGTACAGGGGCTCAAGGACTCGCACACATATCCTTTCTTCAAGGGTTGTCTACAGCTCGGCAGCCTGTTCAAGGTTCAGCTTATAAGCAAGCTTATTTGGTAAGACGACCCTTGGTTATAGGTTGATCGCATGCTTGACACCTCGAATTAGGGGTAAACCCTCCAGTAGCTCCTCCAAAAACAGGTCAACAAAGTCCTCCAGTAGGGTTTTTACCTAGGTTGGCAACTTGTCCTCCTTGGGTCCCATCACTAGAAGCCTCTTGACAAGCAAATAGGTTGGTCCCTCTAGCTCCATTTCTCTTTTCAATTCGGCTCAGGTCAATACCAGAGCCTCCTTCTTCAGGGTTCAGCTAAGCTAAGACTGCATGATTTTTACCTACTCGGCAATCATAAGACCTAATTTCAACCTTCTCCCTTCATGCTTCACAAAACATATGTTCCTCCTACAGTCATATATAACTGGTCGATCAAATATCCATGGTCGTCTAAGTAGAAGGTAAGACACATTCATGGGCAGCACATCACAAAGTACTTCGTCTTAATACCTACCTATATTGATTGGCATAGATAATTGTTTGTTCACTTGTAGGGCTCCCTTATCACTAAGCCAATGAAGCTTATAACATTTCAAGTGAGGGATGGTTCACAATTTCAGCTGCTGGACCATAAATGTAGAGGTTGCATTGGTGCAGCTTCTACTATCAACAATCAGTACACATAATGATTCATTCACCTTGCATCTAATATGGAAGAGATTTTCTCTTTGTTCATCTTTGGGTACAGGACTGACACTCATCATCCTCCTCAACACTAGAGCAGTCCACATGAAGTTTCCTTCCTCGCTGTAGATGATTTCCTCATCAGATAGCTCGGCTTATCCATCTTCTACTTCTTCATCTATATTGTCGACCTCTACGTTCGATGCCTTGCCTTTGATTACCATCGTTCGCCTATTCAAACACTAAGCAACCATGTGTCTAAATCTTTAACATTTAAAACACTTAATCTTACTCATCTTCCTCCTTGAACTTTAGCCTTTCTCAAACTTCCTTGGTGGTTCATTCTCCTCTACTCGAGTCGTCTAAGTAGGTTGGGTCTCTGTGACCTTGCTTAGTTCCTTTCACACAAGTCTATTCGGAATGGGTCGACTACTACTAAGACAGTTGACGGGTGGTCGGAATCTTCCTGTTTAGCGCCTTTCTATCCTCTAAGAGGATCGAATTGGATCATCGAATATCCTAATGTCCAAGGTTTCCAAGACATCTCCATTGTCATACCTCAATCCGCTAATGAATTGAGACACAATTCGGTCTTCTGGCTCCACAACTTCACATCGGATCATTAGCATCTAGAACTCCTTAATGTAAGCATCTACACTTGATGCTCTTTATCTCAGTCCTTGTAGTCTCTTGAAGGGATCTTGCAGATAATAGCTTGGCACAAACCTTTTCTGCATGACTCTCTTCATATCATCCCAACTCCTAATCTCTCATTCTCCTTCCCTTCTCTTGGTAGCTTGTAAGTTCTTCCACCATAAGGCAATGTAACCTATGAACTCCAATACAACAAGTCTAACTTTCATATCATCAAGCACTTCATGGCATTTTTCAATCTTATCTACCAATCTAAGTAATCTTCGACATCACCACTTCTAGAAAAGCTTAGGATATGCATCCTAAGTCCTTCGACTCTAGGGGCTCACTCATTTCTTTCTTCAGCTCCGTAGTACTCTTCTACATCATCATCTCCTTTCACTTCTTCGTCAATCTCTTCAAGCACTAACCTACATCTAGTATCCCTACTAACTCCTTCAGATGAAGGTAGTCGAGCTGGGGCATTAGCTCGGCCAAATTGACTATTGCCTCGCTGTTGCTAAACACATTCTTTAGTAGGTCTATTTCTAGCTCATTGTCTATATTCTTAGATAACAGTCACCAGGCTAGCTACGAAGTCGATAAGCCTATCTAAGTGGTCACCCACTGATTGAGTTAAAGAGCTTCCTTCCTGTCCTTGACCATGTGGAGTACCACTTTCTTGGTTTCCTAAAGTTTCTTGCATACTTGAATTCGACATTGATATTTACCTCATAATGACAATTACTTAACAAACATACGGTCAACCACACTCTGTTTTGGCATATTGAAAATAGCGAAAAATAAGCTACAAAACACTTCTCATTACTATACTTCAATGCTAACAACAGAACCACTTTCACATGACAAAAATGGTAAACTATTAGAAGAATATAGTAGTAGAATCTAGCTCTAAACGTAGCCAAGCTCTAGTACTAAGATGATACAAACTCATGGGTGAACACACAAACCCTACATCATGCATAAACAGATGGCTAGGTCTAGGCCATAAGATGGCTTGAAAGGTAAATGATAGTCGAAGATTGAGCAGGAGGTTCCCGTGCACTGACGAAGGATATGATGCACCAATGCCTCATACGAGCTTAGGTCACACTTGATATGATGCATAAGTATGGCTGGAGGTCACTCGCTACTAATCCATACTCAGAAGGGCTAGATAAGGTAGCTCAAAAGTATAAGGGACACTTAGCTTAAGTGAGTGAAAAGTTTAGTACATTCTCTGTATTATGATGTATCCTCAACTTTTACAATATGACAGTATTTATATCATTCCATTAAGGCAAATCCTAAGTTATAGAAATTACAAAAGAATGGTACTTATTTGATAAAAACAAAAGAGAATAATTTACAAAGAAAATATGAAATCATGCAAAAGAAGGAACGCGGACGTCCTTTGTCAAAAAGGATAGTATGGCTATCAAACAAGAACAATGCATGTACATTTTTACTATGATTCTAATAGTATTGTGGTCTGGGTAAGGGTGGACCTCAATTCAAGCTTGTTCGGCATTAGAAGGGGTTGTACAGTAGTTGGTTTAGGGATGGTTCATATTGAAGTTAGCTTCGGATGGTTAGATCCTATCAATTCTACTTAGCCTCGAGATAGTGGAGATTGCTACATTCAAATTTGGTGCTTGGATTATAGTTTAGTAGAAGGTTTGGCTCAGCATGCTAGTTAATCACCTTGGCAACATCTTGGATGGCATAGAGAGCAAAGTAGCTCGGCAGATTGGACTAAGGCAAACACTGCTCCTCAATACTTAATTCACCTCGGACAACTCAGCGAATCACTTAAGAGAGCCTTCAAGCTTAGGAGCGTGTAATCGGTCCTTGATCCCTATCATTGCATGTCTTGGAATATTTAGATAGGATTACATATTTAGGTTAGATTTGTGATTTTTTTTTTTTACAAATTAAGCTTTTAAGGATTTTTTAAGAATAAAAAAATCATTTTGTCACTTATTTAGTTTTCATAAAATAAAAAATCTTTAATTGGCATCTTTTCCATTATTCAAGTGTTTTATCTATAGTTTAGGCTTCTTTTCTATGGTTCAAGCTTCTTTTCTATGGGCTTCTTATCTATTGTTTAGCTATCTTTTCCATAGTTCAACCATCTTTTTCATAATTAGGTATATTTTCTATTTTTTAGACATCCTTTTCATGATTACACATATTGTCAATAGTAATTGCATTTTTTTTTTTAAACTGCATGTTTTCCATGATAATTGCATATTGGCATAATTTCATAAAACTTGCATTTTTTTTTTTTCTCATTTAAGTGTATTAGGATTTTTTTTTTAATGTTTTGTCACGTAGGTAGTTTTTCTTTGTCAATCCGGTTAAGGGGGCAACTATTGTACTAAAGTCCTTAATAAATCACCTATAGAAAGAAGCTAAGCCATGAAAACTCCAAACCTCAATAACATTCTTCGACGTCGGCCATTCTAGAACAACTCGAATATTTTCCACATCTACTCGGATCCCTTCTCCTAACACTATCAACCCTAGGAAAACTACCTCATTCTAGTAGAACATGCACTTCTTCACATTCCCATACAACTTCTAAATTCACAAAATGTCAAATACATCACAAAGATGTTGAACATGGCTACTCAAGTCGATACTATATACCATTATGTCATCAAAATACATGACCGCGCATCTTCCGATTAGAGAGCGCATCACATGGTTCATCAAACTCATGAATGCGCTCGTTACATCAATAAGTCCAAATGACATAACCAATCATTCATAGAGTCTATGCCTAGTTTTGAAGGCAATCTTCCACTCGTCTCTTAGTCTCATACAAATTTGAGAGTAGTTACTTCACCGATCAATTTTTAAAAAAATCTTGGCACCTTGAAGCTCATCTATCATATCATCGAGCCTCGGTATTGGATATTTATACTTAATAGTAATCAAGTTGATTGTTCGGCTATCAATGTACATATGCCATGAACCATCTTTCTTCGAAACGAGCAACATCGATACTACGCAAGGCTCATACGCTCCCTCACATATCCTCACTCTATGAGCTCATCTACCAGTTTCTTCAGCTCGATAGCTTACTCAAGGTTCATCTTATATGCTGGTCAGTTCAATAAGGCGGCACCTAGCTATAAATCAATACAATGCTCTATGCCTCAAACTGGAGGCAATCCTCTAGGTAGTTCTTCAAGAAACAAGTCAAAAAAGTTTTGTAGCAGGCTTCAAATCTCTTCTAGAATATTCTCTGATTCCTTCATCTTCAACAATCTCCTAACCATTAAAAACATGGGTTCATCAACCTTCTCAATAGATCGAAGCTTTCTTCAGTTCATAACTAAAGTCTTCTTCTTACTAGCTTAGGTGAGCTAATTATGGATTTCATTTACTTAGGACTAGGTCAAAGGCTACAACATAATCTTCTTTACATCCTTAACAAAGGCATAGTTGTTCTTATACCCATTGTGAGTAACACATCGATCAAACAACCATATTCATCCAACCTTTAGATATGAAGCTCCATTAAGACGACATCGCACACTACTTTGTCCTAATATACATTTCCAACATTGAATGGTACTGTCACTTGTTCAGTTATGTGTAAAGTACCCTTATCATGAAGCCAATACACTTGTAAAGTCGGGGTTCCTTTGAGATTAGCAGCCCCAACCTTTGTACAAAGGATTATGCAATGACATTAGTACTACTTCCCCCATCTACAATAATCGTACACAATTAGCCTTTGACATTACACTTGGTGTAGAATAGATTCTCCCTTTGGTCCTCCTTAAAGTTCTGCAAGGAACTCAAGACTCGTCTCAAGACTAGGGTCATCACTTCTCCCTAATCAACATAGATACAAGTCTCCTCCTCCTCTTTGGCATTGGGTTTTCCGGCATCCTCTTCTTTCTCAAGCTCACTCTCATCAATGCTATCCACTACATCTCCTCAAAGCACCACGATGCGTCAATTCAGACACTTAGCGGCCAAATGTCCAAAACCTAAACATTTGAAGCACTTTACCTCGCTGGTCTTTCGTTCAAATGTCTGTCCTTTCTCGTATATTCTCAAGGTTAGCCTAGCCTCTACTCGGCTTGTATGGCTTCCTTGAATCTACTTAAATAAGTCGACGCAAAACTGGGGGTTGGGAGAATGTTTTCCCAAGTCAACTCAGTGCACTTCTCCTCTATTTTTCAACCCTCTACATTATCTTTATTGCCTCTTCTACGGTAAAAAACCTCTACACTTCCACAATGTTTCAAATCTCAAATCTAAGTCCAAAAATAAACCTTGATACAGTACATGCTTCTGGTTCTTTCTTCCACATTGGCTCAAATCATAAGCATCTGGAACTTTCTAACAGAGTCATCAACAGATCAGCTTCCTTAGCAAAGCTCCTATAACCTTACAAACGTATCTTGTAGGTATGTCTCTGGTATAAATCTTTCTCTTAACAACATTTTCATCTCATCCCAATTTCTAACACTTCGTCTTCCATCCCTTGTTCTGGTTGCATTCAAATGTTTCCACTATATTGTCACATACCTAGTAAACTCTAGTGCACCAAGTTAGACTTTAATAGCATCTATATAACCATAACGGTCAAACACCTTCTCAATCTTCTCTTCCCACTCCAAGTATTCATCAAAATCTTCACTTCCACTGAAGGGCGAGATTCAAACCTTAACATTATCTAGTCCTCGAGAATCTTAGCATCCTCACCCTTGTGCTTGGTAATAGTCAACTTCTTCTTCTTCTACCTCAAACTCTTCAACATCCAGCTCCTCATCATCTTCCTCAATCTCTTATAACTCCAATATTTTTCTAGCAGCTCCTCTAACTCAAGCGGGTTGAACTAGGCGATGGGCTTGACCACCTTAGCCATAGCCCCTCTCTTAAATATTTTCCAGTAGATTTTGTAGCAACATACATTGGGGTTGTTGCTTGTTAACTTACATTGCTGTATCTAGACTCTCAACAAGGTTTGTGAGTCTATTGAGTTTGTCATCAATGGATCATGGGGTGTTACTATCATTATAACAATGACCAAGTTGAGCACTACTACTTTGGTCACCAATAACACCTTAAATACTCGAATCTACCATAATACAATACTTCTCGTACAAATTAACAACTTAGCCTGTTTTCATAATGAAAAATAGAGTAAGACTAGAGTAATAATGAAACCACACTTGCTATCACATAAACATACTGCAATAGCTACAAAAGGAACACAGTAACCACTAATAATAAAGTGAACCAAAATTTCACTGCAACTTCACACACTCCCTCTTAGAATCATGCTCTAATACTAGCGACGTTGATGTATCACCAAGGTCGGACACACAGAGAAGTACCATAACAAAATGAACTAAAAAGAAACAGAAGAAAAGCTAGCAAAACCTAAGTAGCAACCGAATGGGTATGACACGCTACTCAATCCTACTCAGCCTATAATTCGCTGGATATGACACACCAGTTTGAACTAAAGGGTCACTCACCGTTACTCCTTGCAAAAGAGAATAGATAAGAGTTATAGAGTAATGAAAACACTAAGGTTGCTCAAAGGATACTTAAATAATCTGATATTAATGAATCTATCTACGTACAAATAAATGGGCATTTATATAGCCATCTACTAGAATTACTTTACATGTTGCTAAAGAGAGTAGATAAAAGTTGTAGAGTAATGAAAACACTTAGGTTACTCAAAGGATACTTAAATAATCTGATATTAATGAATCTATCTACGTACAAATAAATGGGCATTTATATAGCTATCCACTAGAATTACTTTACATGTATAAAAAGACAAAAGAGTATTCTACAATTAGGTTACACGAACTATACTAAAAAGGGGTAAAAGAGGTAAAGAAAATTTAATACGGAAAGAAGGAATCGTTCTAGAATATTGTGTCAAAAGACACATGTCACTTAGTGGTTAGATATTACAAATATAATACAAAGGTGGCGAAATAGAGAGTACTGCTAGTCAGGGTGCAACCTGATCTGGATTAAGTCAGAGACTAATTAGTTCTGAAAAGAAGTCAACTTAATTTGGGATCGAATGCTTGTAATCAGATTGGTAACTTGCCTTAGCTATTCCTAGGCTGTCTTCTGGGATAAAGCATTGCTACTAATCAAGGGTAGATTTGACACAAGTAAAGATTTGAGGCTCAAGTCAACAAGAGATCAGTTCCACATAGGAATCCCTGTCACAGCTTTAGGTTCGAGCTAATATTCTCCGAGCGAGTCCTTAAAGTCCTCCAGCTTGGCTACGCGCAATCGATCTAGGGGGTTGATTCTTATCATCAAATGTTTTCCAAAAGTTATGAAACTTGGTTTTCTCAAGTATTTTTGCATGACGAATTTATATGTCTAACCAGATTTTTGAGATTTAAAGCAAAAATAGCAAACGATGTTGTTTCTACTTGAATTTTCGTATATAAGTTCTTTAAAGGGTCTATTTTAATGTTGTGTAAATATTTTTAGAAAACTATGAGGTTAGATTTTCGGTATTTTTGGTTTAATATGGAGTAATAAGTTGGAGGTGCACTAAAGTGGTTGTTTTCTAAAATAATTTGGTGTACATTATGTTACAATCATGTTGTAATTGAGCTTGGGATACTGAACTATTTTAGTAGAGTGTAGAAACAAAGGAGTGGGTGCCAAAGTCGAGTGATTTGATGATTTAAGAAGCATTATATGCAAGTTAGAATGTGATTCAAAATGCAGGGGAGGTGAAAATATGAAATACCTTGATGTGCAAAATTTAGATCAAAAGTTGATGCAAGGGGTTAGCTAATTTCTAGATACATATATGTGTGTTCATAATAATTCGTGATGTCACTTATACGCATTTAGCTATATAGTTAACTTAAATGATATGTTAATAATATCATAACAATTAGATGTTTAACATGTATTTTATTGAAATCTCTTATTTAAGAATCAGAAGGGTGTAGCAAGGCAATGGGATATGGTAACATCTATATAATATTAAGAAGGTTAGAAGATAAGTCGAAAAATCTACTTCAGAGGCCTTATATATAGAGGGTAAGTTAGAGACAGGGTTAGAAAGTATCTAAAACTAAGGTTGTCTTAAAAAAAGTCACACGTTAGTAACCTTGCTTATACATAACCTATATTGACTTGAGTGTCATAAACATTTTGTTTAGGTGAAGCGAGCTTATGAAGAGCTTTGAATCCAAAAGTAAGCTTTAGGAATTTTCTAAGTGACCTGGTAAGTGGATATTTATGTTCTAGAGTAGATTATATCTACTCTTTATGTGGTTTCCAACTAGCCTACTTAGCTAATTAACTTAGTTATGCTTAGGTGCTAATATGATGTGTTAACCTAACAAATTGCAAGATGGATTATTGCTGCTATCCTTTATACGTTTATGATGTACTAAACTATGTTGTGATGTCAAGCTTGGTGCCTACTGCCATGTTAGATGTTCAGTTATATATGATGAACTAACTTCACAAAGAACTAGATATTAACTACTAACCCCACCTTCTAAGGTATCCTCTTAAGTGAACCTAATATTAAGGTTTTAGAAATGGAAATGTAAGTGGAGTAAAGTAAAGTCCTAATTAATAAATTGATAAATGATCTTACTTCTATTGTTTGATAGTTGCTTTGTCTTCCTTAGTATGCGATTGATGCATTCATGGCATGGCACCAAAAAAAGTACGAGTCAAGTTTTCTAAAAGAACTAGGATTTTATTTAGTTAAATTTATTTTGAAAACTAAGTTCTTGCCAAGCTAATAGTTTAGTTTCTAGAAGCTTGATTTTGTAATGCAAATGTCTTGGTTTATAAAGACTAGTTTTTGTGCATATAAAATTGCATTGCTTAGATTAGGTTGAGTTTGCTAAACTCTTTTCTAAATTCCTAAATTAAATAATTTAGATTTTTGGCAATGTCAACCACTTGGATATCTAGGTCTATAGTTAAGGCTAGGCTAAGATATCGATACCAATGCATGTAATGTGAGCATGGCACACGAGCATGGCACGCGTTTGCTACATTTACATTGGTTAGTTGAATTAAGTATATTGTAACTAACTTACTGAATTGCCTATGTATTTATGGTGTGATTCTACTTATATTGTTATTTATCCATCACTCTCTCACAACTAACTATAAGCTGAAGCGATAAGTTTTATTATTTGAAGGTTAGGAAAAAGTTAAGCAAGATTTCATACTATAAAAGTGAAAAAACTAGAGAAAGCCAAGAGACGGAAATTTTTCTTAAGAGGTAAATGGTTGTAAATCTAAATTTGGATTGTAGGATAAAACTCTTTTAGAAGATTATTTGATTACTATACAAAGGCTTCAATATGGAAAATTGTAGATGTACTGTACAAACTCTTAATGGAGCTATGAATTGTAAAAGATTTTATAGTTGTGATACACTAGGTTTAGTTCATTCTTATAAAAGATTTCCATTGTGGTATGTGATATTGTATAAAAGAGATTTGAAACCAAGAGCTTATGTAGCTGAATGATAGATGAAGTACAGAGTTTACCTTATCATTAACTCAAGGATGACAATAACGATCTGTCTTTGATACCAAAAGTTAACAAAAATATTTTAAGCAAACACTTAGAAGGTAGGGCTATATAGTTTGTGTATTCTATATTGGGTTTCGGCTCACCCCATATTTATTTTTCAAGTGGAAGCACTTAAGAAAGAATTACAAAATTTGTTAGCTTTGAAAATATTCACCAAATTACCAAGTTGTGGAGTGACGGTTAGAATTAGAAGAAGCTTTAGAATTAGATAATTAAAATTTCAAATTACTCTTAGTGAATTTTTATTCAAAATTTTATGAAATTTACTTAAATAGTAATCTTTCCAATTCTTTTTTTAGAGATTGAATTAGATACTGTTTAGAGATTATAACATGTATTTTTTTAGTTTTTAATAGAAGGTTACACCTGACATGTCAGTATTTACTAGACTTGTGGTGAGTTATAGCATTTCAAGTTCTAAGAAGTTACAATTAAAGTGGTATTAGAGCATAAGCTTATAGTCTTTAGTAAAACAAAACAAAAAAAAAAAAAAGGAAAACAATTTGTAAGACAATTAGATAGTAAGAGTAGGTAAAGGGCAAGCTAGGTTTTACATTATAATCAAAAGTTATGATTTCAATTTGCAATGATATAGAATTATATTATACGATGTTATTAAATATTTATTTTGAAGTTTTATTTAATTATTGGGAAGATGATAAATGTTTATGAAACTTAGTTTTAATTAACAATTGGCAAAATAGCAGTAAATTCCCTAAAAATAGCAAAGAAAATTATATATATATATATATGTTGATAGTCAGTTTTCACTTAACTTACAATCGTCCTTTCGTTGGTCGAGATGCTAGGTAATCAACTCTATCAGCATTCGCCCTCTGTAGAAGATACACGGCACTTATGTCGTGTACAAGAAACGCTCCTAGTTTGAATTCAAATCTATGGCACGACCAGTTATCATAAGTATGATTATATTTTACAACCGCTTGCTATCCCTACATATTAGGAGAGATGTCAAGTTAAGAGGTCTCCATGTATCTTAATAGTTACCTCGACAACTACTTTAGACACAACAACCTTCTATAAACAACAAAAAGAAACTCTGTAAGAGCTCTCTAACACTGCTTATTCACATTTTTATTGCACTAAATCATCATTCTAACTTAGACATCAGAGTGGCCACCACACCGAACTGGCTCAGTACTAAGTATCTTACTCTCTTTTATAGGACTATTTCCTTACCCTAAAATTCACCAACAACATTTGATGCCGTTTGTTTTTCTCTAAACATGACTACACGGATAGAACTAGGATGACACAAAATATAGGTGCTGGTACTTCCTCCCAACACCCTGAAGGAGAGAGTTGGCATGCTGATGAACAACAATTAACTTAACTCAAGCAACTCTATCTCTACTTAAGCAAAGAAAATTCCAAGTTAAACAAAAAACACGAACAAATCCTTGACCTTCTCCATAAAATTTTTCACCTGAATCAGGAAAAAGAGCATGGCAATCATGATGCCAATAGTACTAACGATTCCATTTATTCACCTGAATTGCCAAAAAAGCAAGCTAAGGTTCAAGCGCGACCCCTAGCTCCTGCTTTCAAAAAGATTTATTAGAGCAAGCAACTGCAATATGTGCATCATGTAGGACCTTTTCATGTCAACACCTCCGTTTCAGTGACCAAACTATTCTAAATCAAGAAAAAATCCTTTTGTCCCAGAGATTTTGGAAGAGGCAATACCTCAGCACATTAAGCTGCCTCAATTCAAAGCATATGATGGGATGAAGGACCTTAAATATCACTTGGAGTACTACCAAATACTAGCCAAGTTACATGGTTTAAGTGATGCGATGGCCTATTAAGCCTTTCCTTCAACCCTGAAGAATGCAGCTAGAACATAGTTCAAATACTTCAAGCCCAATACCATTTCATGTTTCGATGAATTAGTAGAAGTGTTTCTTCAACACTTCCTTGGTTGCAAACTTCCTGTTAAGGATTCTTCAATCCTAAACACCATCAAAGAAAGGTCCAATGAGTCAATCAAAGACTATTTGGCTAGATTTATGAAAAAGATTGTCCAAATCCTAAAATAGGATATGAGTATAGCCTTCAACGCCGTAATTGATGGAGTCAAGCCACATGGAGACTTTTTCAAGTCTTTTGCAAAGAATAAGCCAAAAACTTTCACCAAGTTTAAGGTTAAAGCCACATCATACATCTGACAGGAAGACAACATAAAGGCATAACGAGAGGCTAATCAAAATAGAGGAGATGGAAAGAAAGATAAACAAAAAAATGTTAAGGATAAACTTAGCATGGACAACGACAACAGCTCAAACAATGAGAGGAAGAGACCAAGGATCTCGACATTTTCATCCTACACGCCTATCAACCATCCAATCTTGAATATTTTGATGGAGGTCCGTAAGGAGAGAGGTATCCTCCAATAGCCGAAAAGAATGCAAGGGAATCCTTCAAGAAGAAATTCAAACAAGTACTGTAACTTCCACTGTAACAAGGGTCACAATACAGATGAGTGCATTCAACTCAAAAATGCAATTAAAGATGCAATACAATGTAGGCACCTACGAAAATATTTAACGCATGATGCCAAAAGAATCGAAAGACCATCTTAGAGGAGAAGAGAGGAACACGAAGATGACACTCAACCAACAATGGCTGTGAGAGATGCAAGGGATGTTAATCCCAATAGAGTACCCAATAGAGTAATTAATATAATTGTCGATGGACCCAGTATAGGCAAATCGAGTTCTTCGAACTTGGTTAACACCAAGAATTGCATTTGCAATATTCTCGAAAAGAAGGTTAGGATTAACAATACAATATCTTTCAAGGAAGAGGATTTTGAGGGCATACAGAGGTCGTACAATGATGCACTTGTCATCAATGCGAGAGTCGCCAATTTTGAGATCAAGAAGATTCTTGTTGACACAGGAAGTTTAGCCAATATCATTTTTTAGCATGCCTTTAATCAAATGAGGCCCAAGATCAAAGTGCAACTGAAATCTTACAAGTATAACCTCTATGCTTTCAATAATCAACCAGTCTAAGTAGTTGGAGTTATCTCTTTACTAATACATATTGGCGATGATGAGCATGTTGCAGAGGACAAAGTGGATTTTCTCATCATCAAATGTTAGTCCCCTTACAACATGATAATGGGACAGCCATGCCAACATTTATTCGATATCGTCCCTTCAATAGCACATCTAAAAGTCATGTTTTCCACTCCTACCGAAGTCTATGTATGCAAAGGGGATTAGCAATTGGCATGCCCTTTATATATAAGGGCTTTGAGGCAAGAAGAAGTGTTTTAGGTTAAGACCTGCCTAAAAGGCAAGTCAGTTGGCATAGAGAATACTGAGAATGATACAGAGGATATTCCTTTGGGAGATGATCCTGAGAAGATAACAAGGATAAGAAAACCCATGTCAGCAAATATGCGGCAAAGTTTGATTGAATTCCTGCAAGCCAATGCTGACGTGTTCACATGGTCACCATCAAACATGTCGAGTATTCTAAGAAATGTTACATTACACAAGCTCCAAATTAAACTAAACGTAAAGATGGTCCAACAAAAAAAGAGACATTTTGCACTAGAGAGACAAGCGGCAATAGAAGAAGAGGTCCAGAAATTATTGAAGGCAGGATTCATCCGAGAAGAGCCTTATCCGACTTGGCTAGCAAATTGTACGCTAGTCAAAAAGTATAACGGCAAGTGGCGAATGTGCATAGACTTCACGGATCTCATTAAGGTCTGTCCCAAGGATTGTTTCTCGCTACCAAAAATAGATTAAATAGTAGATGCAACCACAGGACATGTGTTGCTTTCTTTTATGGATGATTTATCTAGTTACAATCAAATCAGAATGGACAAGGCAAATAAAGTCCACACATATTTCGTTACCAATTTTAGAACGTACTGTTATACGGTGATGCCCTTTGGGCTCAATAATGCTGGTGCCACATACCAGAGATTAGTAACGATGATGTTCAAATCTTAGATCCATAGGAATATTGAAGTATATGTAAATGATATGATTGTGAAGAGTATGTAAGAAGGCCAGCATCTCATAGATCTGGAGGACACATTTGCCACATTGTTGAGATATTACATGAAACTTAACCTACAAAAGTGCGTCTTTGGCGTAACATTAGGGAAATTTCTCGGGTGTATGGTCACACGACACGACGCAACATTGAGGCCAATCCAAAAAATATTGAAACCATAAGGAATATGAAATCACCTCCCACAATCAAATAAGTATAGGAACTCACCGGGGCGAATTGCCACTCTCAACAAATTTGTGTCGAGAAATGCGGATAGGTGCATAGAATTCTCTAAAATTTTAAATAATCCAAAGGAATTCAATTGGACTGAAGGTTGCAAAAGAGCTTTCAACGAGCTCCAGGAATTTCTTGCATCACCCCCGATACTCTCAACACCTATTCCTGCAAAACTTTTATACTTATATTAATCAATCAGCTGCCGAGCACTTTCCTTTGTATAAGTCCAAATTGATGGTAAAGAACATCGACCTGTTTATTACATAAGTTATGTTCTGCAAGAGCTAGAGCTTCAATACACAAAGATAGAAAAAAATGTATTGGTTGTGGAACTCTCGATAAGAAAGTTGCAACCGCAGTTTGAATCTCATCAGATTATTATCTCCACTGATCAACCATTGCGACAAGCATTGCAGCAGCCTGATTCCTCAGAGAAGATGATGAAATATGCCTTAAAGCTCAGTACCCATGGTGTATAATATAAACCTAAAATGGAACTAAAGGCCTAAGTACTTACGGATTTTGTAGCTAAATTCACTGAAGACAAAGACTGTATAGAGATTGCTAAGAAACCTATCCGGTTTCTCTATGTCGATGGTTTTTCAACATGAGAAGGAAATGGTATAGGCCTAGTTCTTTAAGGCCCCCATAATGTCAAAGTTCATTACGCTCTGAAATTTGGATTCCTAACCAGTAACAATAAAGCAGAGTACGAAGCTCTAATCGTCGGACTAAAACTAGCAAAAGAAATTGACACCAAGAAACTCAAAGTGTTATCCGATTCCCAACTGGTAGTAAATTAGGTCACCTGAAGTTATGCAGCAAGAGAAGAAGAGATGAGCAAGTACCTATTAGTGGTACAAAAGTTTACAAAAGAATTCCTATCTTTCTCTATTCACAAAATTCCGAGAAGTAAGAATATTACTGTCGACAAGCTATTGAAGTTAGCTAGTATGGCATTCCTTAAGCTGAACAAGAAACTTTTCGTTGAATTTCTCCCATATAAAAGCTTATCCAATCTCTCGCAGAGTTGTGAGTTAGCTCCTTGCCCAAAAGAAGAATCGTAGATGGATTCCCTAGTGAATTATCTAAAAGAAGGTACTATCCCTGATCACAAAAAGGAGGCGCGAAGATTAGCTTACCAGGTTATGAACTACATGTTGATTGATGGTCAACTATACAACCATGTCATATCCTACCCCTACCTTCCATGCCATTCATCGAGGGATGCCAAAAGGGTATTATCTAATCTTCATGGTGGCATTTGCAGAAATCATGTGAAGGTACAAACACTGTATATTTGAGCACTATGACTTGGCTATTATTGGCCAACTATGAAAGAAGATGCGAAGGACGTTATCCAGCAATGTCCTCAATGCCAAAAGCACAAGTTGCTAAGGAAAGCACCCGCAAGTGAATTATGTAGCCTAACCATCCCTTGGCCTTTCGCCCAATGGGGGCTAGATATTCTTAAACCCTTCCCTAATTCTACCACCCAATGACAATTTGTCATTGTCACTATAGACTATTTTACCAAATGGGCCAAGACTAAGGCTATAGTAAAAATCACGGAGCAGAAAGTGGAAGCTTTTGTCTTTAACATTATCATATCAAGATTCGGAGTACCCTACATGATAATTACAAATAATAGCCCGCAGTTTGACAACAATAGGTTCTGAACATTGTACGAAAGGTACGGCATTCAGCTCAACTATATGTCTATAGTGTACCCTCCGAAAAATGGACAAGTCTAAGCCATAGACAAGATCATACTGAACACCCTGAAATGAAAAGTGGATCAACTCAAGGGGAACTAGGCCGATGAACTACCAAACATCCTATGGGGATATAGAACCACTCACAAAACCATAATAGGAGAGACAACGTCTAAGTTAGCATACAGCACTGAAGCTATGTTACCGATTGAGTTAGGTTTACCTAATCTGCGTACTCATAATTTTGATGTTATGCTTAATCAAGTCGGATTGACAACAAATCTAGACACTATTGAGGAAATTCAAGACATTGCAAAAGCTAGTGTCATGGCATATCAGCATAAAGCAGCAAGATATTACAATCAGAAAGTTAAGCACAAGGTTTTCTAACCCGGAAATCTAGTTTATCGTAAGATGGAAGCAATAGGTGCATGACCAAATTAGGGAAAGCTCAACACGAATTAGGAGGATCCTGTCAAGATCTAGGAAGTCATTAGCAAAAGGGCCAATCAACTAGAAAGGTTCGATAAATCCATCATCGCTCGAGCTTGGAATACTGATAATCTGAAATTTTATTTCAATTAATGTCAGATGACTTCTGTTGTCACTCTTTTGGTGGTAGCCAACATGCTTGTAAAACTTATTTATGACAATTATATATTTGAAGTCTCATTGTGTTTTTTGTTATAATTGCTGAATGAGTGAGTTCTAGGTTGTACGGCAAACTAGCTAATCTAAGTTCTAAGCTAATGCGGTAAAAGAACTATACAAATTATCTATACAGCCAAGTAATACAACTAGCCTACACCTCAAATGGTTAACAGACAGTATAAAACAATGGGCGTATGAAATAAAACATACTGAGAAATGCATGGGTGTATGAAATAAAATATGCCTAGAAACGATGGGCATGTGAAACGAAACAGGTCGAAAGTTAATAGGGCATATGAACATGTATAGAAGTGACAAGCTTATGAAATGAAACAGGCCGAAAGATAGCAAGGCACGTGAAATAAAACATGTCAAGAAACAAATGGAGTGAATTAAAGCATGTCGATGAATAAGAACATGAAACAACATGCATAAACCATACAAATCATAAAAGCGCAGTTATGTGAAAAATTCATAAGCACTCGACATTGCCTTGATTATATTCCAATTATTAATTATACAAGAATGCAATATGCCAATACAACAAGTCCTATAACCTATTCTCAGATTCAGCAAAAGTAATTATTAAATCTTTAACAACGGCTTCCTCGGCAGCTGGGTTCTTAGAGCGGGCAACTTCTTTGGCTTAAGCTTTATTATCACTTTGATCGATACTTTCGGCACCTGTCTCATCACCTTCATCTTTGTTGGCACTACTAACTTTTTCGTCAATGTTAGGCTAGAGATTTCATCAACGATGAGGTCTTATGCCAATTTCTTAGCAATAAGTTCCTCCTTAAGCTTTCTCACCTCCATCTCAACCCTAATACTCGCATTCTCGACCGTAGTAGTCTAGGCCTTTCATGCATTATACCCATCCTCAACTTTCTGCAGCAAATTTAGTTATTATAATCAAGAATAATTGAATGTTACATAGATATAGCAGAAGATATTACCTTCTTTGCCTTTCTATCAGCTTCATCTAAAGTTGTAAGAATGTAGCAAAAAGAAAATGTGTTAGTTATCTAGATGAGCTCAATAATTAAAAGTAATGTTTATAGATACTCACATCATATAATTTAGCCACGACATGGGCCATATTACTACCGCTAACCCTATCGACATCCTTCTTGACTATATCTTTGTCTTTTAGAAGAATGACCCCTTCTATTAAAGCCAAAGATTTTGTCCTGTCTCCTAAAGCCAAGTCAATGTCCAAAATCTAATAGCTCTAATAAGTGGTGAAGTATTCACCGACCTCTTGTTTAGCAAGAATTCAAAGCTAGTGATGACGAGAGCTTTAGAACACATTGTATCCTTCGCCCTTTCGTCCAGGCCTTTGGACTTCTTGATAGGTGGCTAGCCGGCAAGTTCTTTCCCTAGTTTTTTTCACCACTTGGAGCTACCACAATCACTCGTGATGAGCCTTCTGTGGCAATGGCATTTTCATCCTCCTCATTAGGCTATGTCTCTCGACGCTCACTATTCGTCAACTCGATGGAAGTTTGAATAATCATGACCGGAGGCTCCTCAAAACAAACCTCGGTCAGCTGTATATTCTCATTCTCCTTTACTCTCTCGGTAAGATGAGATCTACGTAACTATCTGCTTTGCTACAGCTTCCTTTACTAGTCTCTCTACAACAATAGGCCATATGGTAGCTACTAAGGCGGTCCCCCTCCTATCAACCTTAGACTTTTTAACTTTGGCTTGAGCAAGTAGCTTTACAAGATCCATCTCTCCAACCCCCAAATCTACTAGACAAGTAAATCAATTAATATAAATAGGGGAACATGTTTTGTACCAAGCAAGGCTCAAAAGCTACTCTCTCCCCCAAAGTCTTAAGAATGGCTTTCCTTATGGCTATACTTAGTACGGTGGTAATGCATTAGCATACCTTCTTTTTCAAAAAATATTGGTTCGCCATTTTTGTAACACCATATAATTCTCTCGGCATCCTAGAAGAACATTTTGTTTCTCCTTCTCCCTTGAATTTTCTTCACTACTACTGCTACATCATTCGGCGTCAGATTTATATCCTTTATATGTATTGGCTCAGTCCATTAGGTCCAGAAGTCCAAGTTCCCATTAGACACTATTGACATAAACTTCTCGTGCCACTTATAAATCTTAGATTCTATCCCATCCATGAACTTATGCCCATGCCTTGCAGCAACGAAGTACTACCCATCAGGCTGCCTAGAAATAGTGAAAAAAAAAATCTAAATAGCTAAGGTATAGCCCTAACCTCAACTTCTTCACATACTATCTCAAAAGCCGCCAGAAGCCGATATGTGTTGGGTGAGAATATACTCAGTATGACTCTAAAGTAATTAAAGAAGCCCCGAACAAAAGCCAAGAAAGGAAAGGGCAGCCTAAAATCCAAATAATTCAGAAATATATGGAACTCGTACTTCTATGGAAAGCATACACTTTCCTTATCTCTCAACCTCTTCAAGTTCTACGTTCCAAGAAGATCTCGCCAGTACTGATTGTACTTTGTA
This sequence comes from Lumnitzera racemosa, assembly GCA_024138005.1. NCBI lineage: Eukaryota > Viridiplantae > Streptophyta > Magnoliopsida > Myrtales > Combretaceae > Lumnitzera > Lumnitzera racemosa. Next base: position 35,949,451 of record JAMXBC010000012.1, on the reverse strand, counting down.
ATAAGAACTCTATCAATGGAACTGGCAATCCCATCAAGAGAATCGTAAAAGTAAGCTATTGTGTTGTGTAGATATTTTACAGAAAACCTCCCTTCCTTATCCTCAAGATAATTATCTATAGGAAGCTTGTTAATCCAAGTAAGTTTATCTCACTTTACCTCCATACTATCAGTCAAACCAGCCGAAGAACACGCTACCTCGCTCCTATTTTGGGGGGAAGAGTGGCCTCAGTTTTTGTTGCCTCGGAATCAAATAAAACAAGTCGACATGCAACTTTGCAAACCATACTTGGAAGATTGTATGAAATGAAATAACAAAAGTTAAAGAACGAGATTTTGAAGATTGGAAAATGAACGAAAATTTTAGGTAAACCAGAGAAGTGAAATCTAATTATGAATAGTACCTTATATATGGACAATCTGTTCTCATAACTACAAATCTACTTTTGATAGTATTGATGCATTGATATGATAGTCCCTTGGATTGTTGACACGTGTCTCTTGACAGAAATCTAACAGCTGAAAACTTTCTGCCAATTATTAGGCCTGCAATAAAATGATGACCTAGGTAACAAATGTCGTGCCTACAACTTTTTGGTTTCCCAAATAGGTGAGAGTTTTGAAATGGCGATGTTTTGCCTGGGATGTAATCCGTCCTACTTCACATGTTTCCCAGCATGAATCCATAGAATCTCTCCCTACTCAACCTCTGTTGTAAGATATATATATATATATCCCTTTGTCGACTATTAAAACATGAGAGTTAGGACATTCAATTTTCGCTCAACTTACACTTTTCCTTTCGTCTGCTAAGATGCCGAGTAATCGACTCTCTCGACATTTATCCTCTGTAGAAGATACACGGCACTTATGTCGTATACAAGAAACGCTCCTTATTTGAATTCAAATTTATAGCGCAACCAGTTATCATAAGCATGGTTATATTCTACAACCGCTTACTATCCCTATATAAAGGGAGATGTCAAGTCAAAGGTCTATTCGTGTCTTAACAGTTACCTCAACAACTGTTTATAAACACCAAAAAGAAACTCTATGAGAGCTTTCTGACACTTCTTATTCACATTTTTATTACACTAAATCACCATTCTAACTTAGGTATCAGAGTGGCCCCGGTACCAAGTATCTTACTCTCTTTTGCAGGACTATTTCCTTGCTCCAAAATTCACCAACAATAGAGCATAGGCTTGTACTCTTTAGATAAAAAAAAAAAAAAAAAAGCGAACAATTTGTAAGACAGTTGGATAGTAAGAGTCGGTAAAATGCAAGCTAGGTTTTACCTTATAATCAAAAGTTATGATTTTCATTTGCAATGATATAGAATTATATTATATGATGTTATTAAATATTTATTTTGAAGTTTTATTGAATTATTGGGAAGATGATAAATGTCTATAAAACTTAGTTTTGATTAACAATTGGCAAAATAGGAGTAAATTCCTTAGAAATAGCAAAGAAAATTATATATATATATATATACATATATATAGACACATTTAAGGGAAGACTAAAACATCTTAATAAGCCCTTTTACTTCTATAAGATATCATAGTTAAATAGGTATTAAATAAGCTGTAAAATTATAAAATTTATGTTGTAGATACTTAACTACAGACATATTAGACCTCTGTTGACTAATAATTAAATGGAATAGGCAATAGAAGGATATTAATGTAAAAGTCATAAAAATTAAGTTATCAGTAAATAATCTAAAATGCACATTAAACCCAATTGACTAAGAATTGTGAATTAAAGTAGAAAAAATTATCATGGTGGAATAAAGACTGTCAATATTAATGATAAACAAAAAATATTGAATACAGCATAACCCTTATGACCTTTGTAAAAGCGTTGTTTACTACCAAGGAAGGAAACATCAAATCGGTAACAATTGATAAACTGTAAATGAATTAGACTTATACTTGCCTAAATAGGGAGAATAAATTAGACGATCCAACTCAAATAGGATAACTATGGACAAAACATAAATAATAAGGTAGGGAATTAATGACTGACAAATAAAGATTATGTAACAAGAATATAAACAAACATTATAGAATCATTAGGTTATCGTGCATATGTGCCAACTCTTTGTTGACCAACAAAAGACAAAATAGGAAACTAATAAAGAGAAATTAAGAAATGAGAATTAAATAACCATAATGATAGTAACAATTATAAAATAGAACAATCAGAAGAATTAAATAGGAGTAAAAATGATATACCCAAGACTTAAAACTTTAAATGAAAAGAGATCAACCAAAACTTATGTATTGTTCGCAATGTCCAAAATATTTGCAAATTTATTAATATCTTTGAATTAGAGTGACAACCAAATACCAAAACATATTCCAAATTTTAGTATACTAGTTAAAAAAAAAATCCATCTAAACTATCTCACTCTATAAACAGAAATGCTACAATAATAAGATCAATACCACAAGTAAGATACAACACTAATAATAATAACAATAACAAAATAAAGGGAATAGAGAAGGGAGAATTTATATATATCATGTCATGTTGAGTCTAATCAAGTTGTCAAATGTGTCCCTCTCATGTCCAATTTAGTGAAACATCGAAATTTGCCAATCCTTCTCGTATGAGTAAATGTAGTAAGTGGTATAAGATATTATCTCATAATATTTAAATAATAACAAATAAAAATAATAACAAAATAATAATAGAAGTAAAACTAAACGAAGAACAAATAAATCAAAGAATGTATAATCAAGTAAACAAGTAAAAGATAACCGATAAGGTAACCAAGACAACTAAGATACATCTACAATACCTGCTATGATAACCATTGTAAGGAAAATTAATAATTGCAGTAGTTAAAAGAATAAATAAAAAAAAAGTAAGGACAGAAAAATAAGAGACAAGGAAGGAAATAGAATAGAATATCAAATCTTGAAATAATGAAAAGTAAAGATAAGAAATCATAATATAAGGAACATATGCTTAATGGAATAGCATAATTTGCAAAACAACACTAATTGTTGTAATATTATCTTTCCCTTAGTAATAACTAAAGTAAGATTTTTAAAGGAAAGTGGAGGGTTGCTTTAAAGAGATATTAAATGGAATATGATAATACCATCGAAGGCAAGAGTGAAAATCTTGAAATTAGGGGGGCGCAATTCGGTTCAATATGATTCGCCCCTTCTTCCAAACCGAATCTAAAATTAAAAATTTAATTTTCTTCTAAAATGAATCTAACTATACAATTTAGTTCGTAAATTTTTTAAGCCTAAAATTAAATAATTTGACAAGGTTCGATTCATGGTTCAAATCGGTTTTTTAATATTAAATTCTGATATTTGTGATCACAATTGTGGCTGCTACTGGTTCAATTGCTAGTATTATGCTTGACAGTCCACCAAAGCTATTTAGATTAGGTATGTATTTAAAAATATTTATACCATTGCTTAACAAAGTTAGAAACATGCCTAAAATTATATACCATGTTTCCTCTTAATAATGAACAGAGTGATGACACATGGTACGAGAGGTAAATTGATGAATTTCTTGCTTTAACTTCAGAGATGTGTGACAAACTTTAAATATCTAGCAAACGAACACTAAAAAATAAATAAATGAAATAAACTATGACAGCTCTTGTAGCAACACCCGACCTCTAATAAGTACCTAGACAACAAATTACTTTGTAAGAATAAACGCATTAAGTATATAGATAGAAACAAGCTTTGAGTGTCACCAAGTACCTTGCACCATCCTTCCAAATATTAGAATCACTAGTACACCACACATAATGTTGATGATGGGCCAAACGATCACCAATTTATCATTGTGCATGAATAATGTATATATATTTTTTTCTAAATAGGTGCCTTCATTTATCTTCCACAACAACTCCAGAAATTGTTTCATTTTAAAATGAGACCACGGTAAGCGAGAGTCGGGACATTCCAATATTTTATTTAATAGGTTGTTTGTGTATTATGTTAAGTTATTATTCAAGACAAGCTACTAAGCAAATGCTATTCATTCAGTTGCTCCATATGTTTATAAATCCCAATTGGGTAGTGTTTACATGGTTCATGTTTCAGCTTTCATCTAAGTGCTTCAGCCTTTTCTTTTTATTTAGGTGAATTAGAGTCAGTCAAAGTTGAAGTGAAGTCAAGGTTTTTTTTTTTTTAAATATAAAGTCAATGCAAATGGGTTTGAAGCATTTGATTCCATTTATTATACCAAACCAAACCGCAAACCAAAACACCAATATCGAACCGAACCAATAACCAACTCATATCTAAAAGAACCAAATTTTCGATTTGGTTAATAGTTCGCAATTTTTTTGTCTAACCCTATTTGACACCACCAAAGTTAATAAAGTTGGAATTTATAAATGAAAATGTCCTTAAGCTTATCATCATATGGATAAGAATTGGAGATTAATTTTAGGAAATCTAAGATCCATAATTGTAGAAGTAAGATATGAATGGTGAAAAGATTCTGGAAACTCAAATTTTAACTAAAGAAATTACAATATAAATATAAGAAGAATGAAGGAAAATCTTATAGAGAAAAGTTGAATAGACTATGGTAGTGCCTCAAAAGTGGAATTGAAATTTTGACATTGTGAAGAGTGATAATGTTGGAGCTCCTTAAACAAGTAGGAGGAGTTTTCAATAGGCGTTGGATTTCATGAGAAATTGGAAAATAAAACTAGGAAATCTGAGATTCATTAAGTGGGGATCTAGTATATGATTAGTTGAAAAAAAGAAAAATTGAAGACTCTGATTTTAAAGAAGGGATTTGCAAAATGTATGGAACGAGGAAGTGAAGGAAATTTTGTGGATAGAAGTTAAAGAAGCACAAAATTTACAAATGTTGATTTAGGGAGATGTTAGTGACAACGTGGAGGTATTAAGATAGTGGCCCAAATAAGTTTAGGTTCCTCTTGTCAAAGTGAATAGTTATGAGTAATATGATCAAATCTTATGATTGAAGTATCTCATAATAGGGAGTAAAAGATGAGGTAAAAGAGAAAGCTCAACTTAATTGGAGATCTACATACTTTATTAGGAGAAAATATACAATATAGAGCTATTAATTTTAGGAGATTAATAGCAAACTTATGAATGATCTTGTAATTAGATAGATACACAATATGAAAAGGTAAATCTCAAAGAGTATGAGTTAGCAAGAATGTTAAGACACAATGGAGCAATTGACTTGAACAAGAAGCTAGTTGGGAGCTATGAGAAAAGACAAGAAGGAAGTATTAATAGCATTTTAATGATTTAAGCAAACTTTCGAGGATAAAAGTTCTTTTGAAGGGGGAGAGTCACAAAACCTAGCCCATTCATTAAATAAAACAATAATAGGCATCAATATGTCATAAAAGACAGGCATTATAATCTAACCCAAAATACTCATAAACCCTACCTATTACAAATAAAAAACCCCTTAAGCCTTAGCCTTAATCCATAATTCTTTTCTCTCCATATGCTTCTCAAAACACAACTTCATTGACCTTTCTCCCTTATATGGACCATCAAACATCCAATGATCAAGATCTTAGCAATATAAGTAAAGGCAAATAAGGTTCACATGTTCTTATTTGAAATAGATCTCCTATGGAAAAATTTTCAAGATCAAGCTTCCTACTTATAAAATTGAAAGAAATATTACAAGGTAAGACAAGATAGTATGGTTTTTCCATAGATCTATAGGGTTTTGAGTTTTAAGCTTCATTCATCTATTTAAAGCTTGGAGAAAAACATATCTAGTATAACAAATTATAGTGAATCATGAATTGCAAGAGTGTGCATTAGATTCCAAATTTACAGGTAAGAACGTCATCTAGTCCTTTTATTTTATTTGTGGAATTGGTATTTAGATCTAGTTATGATGGTTAAAAGAGAAGGGTTGGGATATAAATATGATAATTGATAGTATTTTGAATATTAAACATGAAGAGATTCGTGATTGATGAAGTTGGAGATGTTGATAGGGTTTATCGAAAGGACAGATTGCAATGATGATAGAGTTTAAGTGTGAGAAGTTGAGCTTTGAAATTTGAGAGTTATGAATAGGAGAATCATGGCCTAGAATCATGGGTGTGATCCTGATCGTGATCCCTTTAGTGGTGTTGAAGTGAAGTATGTGTAAGAGAAGTGAAGGTTTTGGTGGCCAAGAGGATCACAACCACTGTTTACAATCATGATCCCTAGGTGTGAACTTATATCTTCTCTCCTTCTTCTTATTTCTTGTTTCTTATCCTTCTAAACTACAATCTAATCGGTTCTAAACTAGTTTAGAAGTCTAAATGGCTTCTAAAATCTTAGGCAATGTTAATTTTTGGGTTCAAGAATCAAGTAAGATAAGATAATAAAGAAATTGGAAAAGAATTCTCAAATTTGTTATCTCTAAGTTGTAACACAAGTTTTGATATTGAAAGGACCATTAACGTATATTTTACCAATTGTTATCAAGTTTCAAGTACAAGATACTTTTTGTCTGTGTTGCTAAGCTAGTTTCATAACCGGGCTAATTAATTATTGGACATTAATTAAATGTGTATCGTTAGTGCTTAGCTAGGCATAAAGGATTTGGAGGACCAATAATCTTGAGATGATACCTCAATGATCCTTACACAATGGTATCTCAAGTAAAGTCTCACTTGAAAATAATATAAGTAAATTTAAGGGGTTTCTTGGTTTCTTAGTTTTTACGATGTTAAGGAGGACCTACACTAATATTGTATAGTATATAATATATATATATATATATTGTTTGATTGGAGTTATGAATTACTCCAAGTTTCAAGTTAAATACATATGACTCTAAACTATGTCTTATGCAAACCTAAAATAAAAGATAATAAATCAATGTTTATTACATATCTATTACTTATTGCATGTGTTTGATACCATTATTGTCTTTTCATGTGCATGTGTTCATGTATTCCGTATTAGGATTCGGCTCACCCCGTATATATTTTTCAAGTGCAAGCACTTAAGAAAGAATTACAAAACTTGTTGACTTTGAAGATATTCACTAGACTACCAGGTTAGGGAGCGATGGTTAGAGTTATAATTGTGAGGAAACCTTGGAATTTGATGATTAATATTTCATATTACCCTTAGTAAATTCTTGTTCAAAGTTTTATAAAATTTATCGAGCAAAAAATTCGATTTCTCTTTCTTCTTAGCCCTATTTATATTAAGTCTGATCCGCTTAATATAAACCTCTCAACCAAACTAAATAAAATAAAATAAAATAAAATAAAACCTTTTTTTTTAAGTATAGCCACCACCTAATCAAAATTGGGGGGGAAAAAGTGAAATTAAGGCTCATGGGTGAATAAACCCTAATTCCAACTACTAGCCTACAATTTTTTTCTAAAAATAATTTTGGAAAAAGAAACTAAAGATCTACTGGGTTCAAAGGCTAATTTATTTAAAACCTAAGAGATTCCATAAAAGAGATTCATAAAGTAATTAAATGGGCCTTTAATGAATTTCTTAAAATAAAAGAGGCTTAATATTAGAGAAAAGGGGGGGAAATTGAATTTTTTAAAGCCGCCAAGAGTGCCTACATACCTACTAACTAGGATCAAGCCAATGTAGTTTTAAAAGAATTTTATAAGACTCTAGTAAGTTCGTTCATTTTATTTACGAAAATATGGCACTTTAAATATTTACATGTTGATTAGTTTATAAAATATATTTTTCATCTACATTCTAAAAAAAAAAAATTCTACAGTCTCTAAATTTGAAAACTACATCAATTTGGATATTTTGTCAAGAAATTCTTTTTTTTCTAAGGTAGCAAAAACATTTAAAAAAAGAAGAAGAAGAAGAAATGCCCCTTTTGTTTTCAAAAAATTATTAAAGATAAACACGTTAAATAAATCATACAACGTAAAAATCAACCAAAAAATATCATTCAATATCATAGAGTTGCACATACACATTTACATGGCTTGCTTATTAGCTATATATCAATAATTTATAACTATCACCTAATGAAAAATAAAAACTACTTTGTTATTGCCTTTAAAAGAATTCTTGGATCAAAGCCTTTATTTCATGAATAAACACATGTTTATCATTAAACAAACATCAATCTATATTATACAAACATGAATCATAATTGCAATTTATTCGTCAAAACATCTAATTCAACAAAATTAATCAAGAACCAATCAATTTCATGTACATCTATTATCAAACTCTATGGATATTACATGAATATTACATCATAGAAACAAGAATCATAACAATTATTTTTACAAATTTTGCATCAAACTAATCATTTTAATACATAAAACAAGATTTCATAGATTATTAATGCATATTGTGCATCAAAATTACTAAGAACACAAGAACAATTTTAGAACACCTAAAGGTTTTAGAAATTTACCTCACCTAGTGTTGAACCAGTAGCCGATTTAGGGACTTTTTTAGGCTATTTCCGGTAAGGTAGTAGCGGTTCCAGACTCTTGACTTCTCACTCTACAAACCCCTTCACCAATTTCAAAAAAAAAAAAAAAGAAAAAACAATCAAGCTTCATTCCTTTGATTTGCTCAAAAAAATTCAATTTTCCAACAAAACCCTAAAACTAAAGTCTAGAATGAAAGGTTAAGAATTCTCTCAATCTAATTTGTTTTTCTTGCAATGGTGCATTTTAATAAGGAAAAGAGGGTTTTATTTGTAGTGTGGAGTCATGTTTAGTGGTCAAGAAACATCCTTTTGTGTGGAATTTTCTTATATCGTGCAAATTCAATTTGTTTTTTTTATTTTTCTCCATTTTTTGTCCAATTTTGGTGTATTTTAGAAGTGATTTCTATCAAATAAATGGATAAAATCTATATTCTATGTCTCCATATTAATTTTAAACACCAATTACATAGTGGGACTATATCAAAGATTCAATTTTCCAAATTTTAAAAGGTATGCAAAACTTATTTTACAAAGAACACCCCTTTTGTTACTTCTTGTTAGGGAAATTTCCCTTTATTATTTTTCAAGATTTCTAGACCAAAGTAACGACACTTATTTTCCTTTCAATCTTGTGTTTTTCCTTAATTTTTAGATACAAAATACAAATCAAATAGGTTACCCTTTATTTGGGCCAAAACTACCCTATTTATTGATATTTTCTATCCATGAAGCAAATAGGAAAGGAAAGAAGAAGAAAAGTAAATTAGGGAAGTTGAACCTCCATGTGCCACGTGACGCCCAATAAATGACACTATATGTTAAGACGTGGTTATACTATGTGGTACTCGAATATGAGTGTTACGTAGCAACGCATTGTGGCAACATGTGTCACCCTCTCAAGGCAACATGTCTCTCTTTCTTTTTTTCTCTTTTTACTTCTTCCTTTTTCTTTTCCTACACATTATAGCGTTGCTTGAATTCTATTTTTTTTTTCCCATAACTCAAGACACAACCCAATTAATTACTTCATTCCAAAAGCACACCACTCTTTCCGTATAAAATGTAGAATTTAATAAACATATGCTCAAAATATTTTCAAAAATTTCTTAATTCAATCAAATTAAGATCTTGATTTTTACCCATATTAGGGTTTTATTAAAAATTTTCAAGTGGTCATAAAATATTCATTTGAACTCTAATTGAGAGGTGGTTTAAAGCCATAATCTCCTTAAAATATGATTTTCACAATATTTCAAAATGAGTTGACCAAACCCAAGCCAAAAATTGATTTTTAGTAAAAGCTCATTTTTTATTTTTGGGTTTTCTTTTTTTTATTTTCTATATTTTAACATTTTCCAAAAATTGAAGGATTCTAAATTAGAGATAGACCTAAGAGAGCAAAAATAGGATATCTACAAAATTTAATTAGTTAGTAGTCTTTCTAATTCTTTTTGTAGAGATTAAATTTGATATTATTTGAAAATTAAAACATGTATTTTTAGAGTTTTTAGTAAAAAGTTACATCTAACATGTCAATAGATACTAGAAACACATGACAAAATATAGCATTCTAGATTTTAAGCTGTTACCAATATATATGGAGCAAACGATATATGCATATGTATATGTTTAGCTTATACTTACATCATCCATCATATAAGTATTATAATGTGTATGTGTATGTAAGCACACGTGCATATATACATGAGTTACTTACATATGAATATATACACATATTAACTTATTTTCAACTATAAGAAATGCATAAGACCTTTTCTGTAAATATACATATATATTATACCTTTTTTTATAATGATCGATAAAGTTGAGATTCGATGAACTATATTGTTAAGTTTATTATATTTGGTAACTATAACACTCAATTAGGATTACATTGCTATAAACAAAAATTAATTAGTTAAGTTTTAGTATGCTTTACTTTCCTTAAATCTTTTTTTTTTCCAATATCTCCAAAGAGTTGCGAAGCCTAAAGCTCAATTACATTATATGGGAGTTTAATACAAAGATGTCTACAAAGGAATATAGTAATAGGATTATGCTTCATCGCATTTATGAGTACGATTCATATAATTAGAAATACATTGTACCTATTTGTGGTTTTAAGTAGCATTCAATGTACATATGTAATACATGTGCTTGGAAACTACAATAACTATTTGATAAGCTATGCTATGCTACATGTATGGTGTATTACTTGGTTTTATTATGCTGTAGAGTGTTTGGAATTTATCTAGTCACCATCTCAAAGCTTCAACAATCTACCTAAAACTTCAATTAGACATGCATATCAACCCATTAAGGGGTGCATCTAAAATTATGACACTAAATTCCAGCTCTATGAAGAGGAATAAGGTATTTTTTTCCTATACGATGGCAGACTAATGTAAGGGAAGGAGCTACGATGTAGGCAAGAACTTGTCCAGTTGGTCTTTAAGGGAAGTTGGAGTGTCTTATTACATTTTCTTAAGTTTGATTTTACTCGCACTCATTCAAACTCCTCAACCTAAGATAAAGTGGGGTTATTTTAGTCAATTTCACGATGAACCAAACATATATTACACTTATAATTGCATGAAAACTTGGTTAGTTGGTATTTGTAACCTATAATGCTTATCTCCTATGCTTTACTAAGCTTTAGTTTACTTACCCTCTTATAAACACTTTATAGGATGATGGAAATCAACCTCCGACTACATCCAAGTTGAGGCCGACCTATCCGAAGTTAATGCCAATCCTCTAGAAGAAGATGTCGACCTATTCTAACCCATGGTTGAACAATTCAAGGCCAAGGTTGAATAGCTTTCATCGAGGCTAAGCAAATGATAGAAGGCCTAGGGAAAGAAAAGGAGCCATTCGGCAATAAGCCTATTGTCTGTCAAGAAGATGAAAAACCATAAGGCCGAAGACTCGAGAGCCAAGAGCGACTCGGCATGACACCAAGAGATTCGTACTAACTAAATCTAGAACTCGACAATGGTTAGTCAACCTCTCTAGTGTCTCAGTCAAGCCACGCGAAAGTTTAGGGACTCTTTCCCGGACCCATACATCAAATTACCGACCCTGTCTGGTTCGGATACTACTACTCTAGGGCATGCCGAGTGACTGCATACCAACTTCCTTTGTAAAATGCACATATTTGTATTCTTGTATATGTTTTCCCTTAGGTTTAATGCCTTGTACTTTATTTACAGTTTTGCCACTAGGATTTAGGACTTACTATAAGTAGCAACATTTATACTAACTTATAGATAGAGATAGATAGACAGACAGAGATACAGGGATATATACAAAGAGTAAAACTTTTCTCTTTCGAGCAAGGCAATACTTAAATTAGCATTTGCCGGATTATTGAGTGTCATTTACCTCTTTAATCTCTCTCGTATTCTTATCAATCTTATTCTTAGGATTGTGGTGAATCCCCTTCATTTGAACTAGTTAGTGAGTCATAACTAACCTTCATTTGAAACTGCAAGCAACATTTAGTGTTCGTAAGTTGTATCGAACTCTATTTCAAGCTCAAACCCCTGATTGTATTTGTGTCTTGGTGAGTTATATCTATTCACATTCGTAGTCAAATGTTCTTACTTCCTATTCTCCATACCCATTCCTATTTGTTCGAGATCCGTTGTTATTTCTTTCTAGATCGATCCTTTGATTCCTTATCATCTTGACATCAGAGATTTGATCCTTATCATAGGTAACTAGGTTTAGGATCATAATGACATGAGAACAATAGTAGGTGGGTTTTGAAGTAGGGAAACATAAGATAACCTAAAGTGAGGACATTTTATATTGTATTTTTTTATTGTCATTGTTCGGGTTGCTCTTGTACAGTTGCGATAATTATGTAATATGAGAACTCTTTGTAAATATTTTCTCTATGTTATAAAAGTAAATGTTATTTTCAATAAATAAACCCCTTTAGGCGTCATCAAACAATAAGTTTCAAAGAAATTTCATTGTAAAGCTTTATGAATGATATTTCTATCATAGCAGCTTTGTAATGATAGGAATTAAGGACCCATCACTCGTTCTTAAGCTTATTGATGGGCTACATTGATTAGCTAAGCTCTTCCACAACAATTAACCAACAAGTAGGCTAAACTCCTTCAGAAATCTAACCAACCGGAGTACTCAGGATCTTACTAGTACATTACTATCTGATGTAGATCTCAAGCCACCTCCAATCTAGTTACTTTAACCGACTTTCTCTCTCTACAATCTCTTCAACAATCCACAAAATTATGGATAACAATTTAATCTTTGTTTTAGTGACAAAAGATAAATAGTCTTTAGTAGATATTACACACCAATGAAAATCCACAAACACTAGTCTCTTTCTATATGACTTACAAGATTAACAAGTGGGTTGTTGCCATAATTCCAAAAGAATTGATAAGAACAAAAAAATTGAGAAAATTCTCAATGGTTTTATTCAATAATAATAGCCAATAAGGAGCCCTAGAATAATTTGATAAGGCATTTATATGATAGCAATGACAGTAGAAAAGAGACAATAAAATAGGAAACAAAAATAAAAAGAATCATGTTCTAGAAATATGACTACAGTTTGGGAGCAAGGTCGTGTTCCCAACCTATGGCCTGTATTGATGTCAAATTGATCTTAGCTTGAAGAATTTCTAGACAAGTGGTCCATACTCAATGACCACAACCATGGTCGTACCGTAGTGGTGATATGGAAGTCTATGCCCATGTATACGGCCATGAACTTAGTCGTATTACTCTCTGCCAATAATTTTAATGTGGACTCTACTTGAACATAGCCATGGTCCTCCATCTTGCACCAGTGTTCAAGCTCAACAATGTAATTGGTCTTCAATTCTAGCCCAGGGTCCTTCCCGCTGACTAATAATAACGCCAAAGACTCTTCCTATACAATGAAGTGTGATAGAAATGATATGGCTAGCTGATATTCCTCTTCATATGGTTTACCATGCAAAATCCTAATGAAACTCCAAAGACCCTTAGCCCTAGCTCGACTGATCGAACCAATGGGAAGATAATCCCTATCATTACCCCCCTACTCTAGAAGATTTTCCCCTAAATCTTGCTCTAAGTCATCTTGCACATAAGGAGGTAGATCAACAACATTGAAGGTCGTGAAAATGTCATAGTGCCCTGGAGGCACAATTTTATAAGCGTTATCGCCAATTTGTTCCAACACTTTAAACAGTCCATCAATTCAGGATGCTAGTTTCTAAGCCCTTCAACTAAGATAATTGTCTTTCCTAAGATGTATCTAAACAAGATCTCCTGGCTCAAATATCTTGATCACCCAATTGTTTGTTCCTTTTTTCTCATTCCTGTTACCTATCATACACCTTTTGATGTAATTGTTGAATCTTTGCTACCTTGTCTAGACCTCCATGACTATCTTCATGACTTGGTTTAAATGATAAAAGATCCATTACAATGTTAGAATTGAAATCCTACGTACATTGAGAAATTATATGTAACCACCACTATGGGCAAGTACTGATTCCAATCTCACAACCACTATAGCCCTCGAAAATGACCCAAGAGTCTGGTTAACAACTTCAATGTACCCATTTGTTTGAGGATGACATGATGTACTAAACAACAACTTAGTTCTTAACCTACTCTAACCCAAAGTAACTAAGAAATTTGATATCCCACTTAGAAATAATAGAATGAGGGATCTCGTAAAGCCTTACCATTTCCTGTAGAAACAAGTTAGCAATATGGACGGCATCATCTATTTTATGGCAAGTAATAAAATGCACCATTTCACTAAATCTATAAACCACTACTATGATAGCATCAAAACCTCTTAGGGTTTTTTGTAGGTCTAATACAAAGTCCATGCTTAATTCTGCCTAAAGTTTGGTAGGCATTAGAAGCAGCATATATAGGCTATGTAGCTCTACCCTACCCTTAGCCAGTTTATAAATCACATACACCTTCACAACTCGTCCCACATCCCTTCGCATGTCAAGCCAATAAAAGTGCTCCTACAAAACTTCTACAATTCTATGTTTCTTGAAATGTCCCAATAAACCACCCAAATGAGGTTCTCTAATCAATAACTCTCTAAGCAAACCTTAAGGAGTATAAAGCTTTCCATACTAGAATAAATACCCATCAGTAACATGAAAACCGTCAACTAAAAGACGTTAGCACATGCCCTAAATACTGAGGTAAAGTCACTATCCATATCATATTTATCAACAACTTGTTCAAAACCCAACAATTTGGCTTGCGTAATATTCACCAACGCTTGTCACCTAGTAAGGGCATCAGCAACAACATTTGAATTACCCATTTTATATTTAATGGAATACAAAAAAGGTTCCAAGAATTATGCCCAATGCAGTTTCCTTTTAGATAATTTGTGCTAACCCTTAAGGTATTTGAGAGATTCATGATCTGAGTAAATAGTGAACTCCTTTAGAAGTGAATAATATTGCCATACCCTTAAGGCTCGAATCAACGCATACAATTCACGATCATAAATAGAATAATTTAATGTAACTCCTTGCAATTTCACACTGAAATAAGCTGTAGGATGTCTCTTCTGCATAAGAACTGCTCTTATACCGACATTAGAGGCATCACATTTAGTTTGAATGCCTTACTGAATTCTGGTAGTGCAAGCACAGACATAGATGTCAACTTTTGCTTAATCATCTCAAAACTCCTCTACGTGGCTCTCTCCAATGGAAGTTGACACCTTTCTTGGTCAATTCAGTGAGCGATGCTATTATGGTGCTAAAATTTTGAATAAACTACAATAAAACGAGGCAAGTCCATGGAAACAACAGACTTCAAAGACATTAGTAAGGATGGGCTAATCAATAATTTCCTTAACCTTAATCATCCATATTAATTCCTTCACCGAACACAACAAACCACAAAAACATCATCTTTTGTCGACAAAATACACACTTCTCTATATTAGCATACAATTTCTCTCTCCGTAACACCATAATAACTAACTGCGAGTCCTGTAAGTAGCTATCATAGTCCAAACTTATATTAATATATTGTGAAAATAAATAACCACGAATTTTCCCAAGAAGTCACATAGCACATAATTCATAAGCTACATAAACATACCAGGAGCATTCGATAAACCAAAAGGCATCACAGTCCATTCATATAATCCATGTTTAATTTTAATAGTCATTTTCCATTCATTACCCTCCTTCATTCTCATTTGATGGTAACCACTTTTCATAACGATCTTCCTAAATAATTTTTCCCCCATATATTTCATCAAACATATCATCTAGATGAGAAATGGGATAATGATACTTTACCATGATGTTGTTTATGGCTCTACTATCTATGCACATCCTTCAACTACCATCCTTTTTAGGTACTAGTAAAGCAGGTAACAAGGGCTCATACTCTTATGTAGAAAACCTTTGGTAAGTAGCTCATCAACCTGATGTTTCAATTCTTTGGCCTCATTTGGACTCATTCATTATGTTGGGTAATTTGGCAAGGTAACTCCAAGAATCAAATCTATTTAGTACTTGATACTCCTCAAAGAGGGTAATCCTAAGGGTAGTTCTTTAAGGAAGATATCCTGAAATCACTTAACAAGCCCCTTCACTTCCTATGGCAATTCGATCACCTCACTACAACTCAATACTTACCTAATGACTAGCAAGTATACATCATGACCCTCAGCCAACTCGTGCTTCACCTCCTTTTCATAGCATCATAACTTCTATTCTTAGGCGGTTGAATTCCCTGTAAATTTTTCTCACCTCAAACAAACTCATAGGCTACAACCTAATTAGTTTACCACTCATAAGCACAATTGATAGGAATAAATTAGTCTATACTTATTAGGCATAATTTAGCATAAATTGATCATAATGGTGTTCATTTCTCAAGTAATTAGTACTTAATTGAGTTCGCCGTGAATTTTTCTCACCTCAAACAAACTCATAGGCCATAACCTAATTAGTTTACCAATCATAAGCATAATTGATAGGTATAAATTACTCTATATTTTTTAGGCATAATTTAGCATAAGTTGATCATAATGGTCTACTTAATTATGTAATATATCGATTTCAAATAATTTAAGAGTAAGAAGACAATATTTATTAAAGAAGAAGTGAAAAGGAGACAAAATTCCACAAGAACAATGAAATCCAAAGTTATCACGAAGAACAATGAAATCCAAAGTTATCACGCTCGTGATAAAAGAAAAATTTAGAAGGAAGATCACCGTGTATTTTATCACAAGCGTGACCAAAGAAGATTTGAGTACCCAATGTTTGTCATTCCCTCTATCACAAGCATGACCAAGGGTAAAGTTATCCACCCGTTCATTAAGGCCGTGATCGCACATTCGAAGCGTAATCACTCCCTCTATCAAGGATGTAAGGAGATAAAATATTACAACAAGACGATCACGTTCCACATCACGACCGTAGTAGGTGAAGATGATTCCTCTTCAAGACTATGACACCTCAAATCACAAGCATGATGGGAGTGGACACAACTATTCTTCTTTAAATTTTTCACATGAACCAATGCATTTAACTAATTTAAAACCCATAGGGCATTTTGAAATGGTGCATTCAGACCTTTTGACGAGGAAAATATAAATACACCTAAAAAATTCAAACAAGCATCATCAAATTCGTTATTTAGACAATCTAGACCTTGGTTTTAGACATTAATCACAAATGCATTTGTTCATCCATTTTGTACCCTTTGGGCTCACCTTTTCTATACAATTTCTAAGTGTCATACCCTATACTTTTCTCGAATTTACTCAAAAGACATGACGGGAATTAATTGTTCGTGCATTATAAAGACTTCTACAGTAGATCCAAAAAGGGGTTTTATTCTTCTACTTATCTTATGTTGCATTCTATATTATCTCTTCGTTTTGTTGATATGTATTATTATCTTACCATGTGTGAGTAGTCATTTAGGACTTACCACATCACTTTAGTGTAAACAGTTGCTTAAGTTAGCGATTTCCTGATTTCTCGTTAATTTCAATGAATTGAACTTAATCAATTTAAGTATGGTGTAGTGTACGACACTAACTTAGGACAAATTTTAATAGAATATATCAAGAGACAATTCCATTGAATAGATCTAATTTATTAGAACAACTTACTCATAATAATAGAGATATTATTAGGAAAGTTGTTGCATTCTTAGGGAATTTGATAACTTATCATGATATTAATGAGATCCTAATTGGCTGTTAATTTAGAAAAAAATCTAATAGACACAATTAGAGTTAGGAACAAATGATTTTAAGAAGAATACTTATAAGCTAATAATTCCCTACAGATAACAATCATTAGAATAAAACTTAATGGTGACATCATGTTCTGTGGTGAAGTTAGTCTGTATGTTAAGTACGGTATTGTTAATCATTTTTTTGTAGTCATTGTGTTAGATGAAATTTGTGTATGGATTAATGTAGTTTAATTAGTAAATTAGTTTTTTTAGTACTTAATCGATTCATAGATTAGGTTGCTAGATAATAAGACAATTATTTAATACTAGTGTTTGTATCAGTTCCTAGTAGAGACAACCCTATACTTATCCATACTTGTAAACAATTGGTATACTTGCCTATTGAACCAAGTTAAAGATAGAATATAGGTTTATAAATTTTAAAATTTAATAGCTCTAATTAAAGGAAATCAATAGTATAAGTGTTACTCCTTCTATTATGTGACACTTTAGTCAAATAGCCATGTGCAACCCAATAGAATGTGAGTAGCATTCATGGGAACTATGCCACATTCAATCTTATCAACATATTTACAAAAGATTGATACCAAATTGAAACTCTACATGTCACTTGTATAGGCCCTTATCATTTAGCCAATGCAATCGATAAAAAGTGAGGTGTGAGGTTATAAGCAACTTCAACTTGTCAACCATAGCAGAGGTTGCTATATTAGAGTAACTACCTAAGTCAATAATCATGGCACAAATACTTCCATTGACTAAGCACTTAATATGGAAAATATTTTCACGTTGGGAGTAATATTCAAACTATACCACATAACTCCATTAAGGGATAATGCTACTTCCTCCTCACCAGTTGCGTTTTGTACATTCTCTTTTCTACTCTCAACCTCTGACTCTTTTGGATTCCTGTGAGCCTCCTCTTCATCCTCACCCATATTAATCATCACCCATTGATTTGGACAATAGGCAACCACATGCCCAAAGCCCAAACATTTAATATCTCTACTCCTCTTACAAGTTGGAGCCGTAACAATACCACAACTATGGATCCCACATTGGTAAGGGTATTAGAATCCAAACGACCACTAGGTCTAAGCTCACTACAAGGTTCTCTTTCCAACAATTGGGGTGCGATACTCTTCTCCCTTCTATCCTCCATACTATTGCTAACTTTTGCTGAGGTGTTAGGCTTAGAAGCCTAAGTCGAAGTCCTAAAGAAGCCTTGCTGTCACTTGAACTTTTGGGCCAATATCATAGCCTCCTCTAATGTCTCAATCCTCTAAAGCTCAACAATCTCTAAGATGTCAAGTCGAAGTCTTATAATGAATCGAGCTATTATTGTCTCTAGTGTCTCAATAACTTTACTATAAGTGGTTAAGGTTTCTAACTCAAAGATATACTCCTCCACACTCGTCGTCCCTTGCCTCAAAGTATGCATCTTCTTTAGCAATTCCATTTAATACAATTTTAAAACGAACCTACACCACAACAACCCCTTCATTTGTCGCCAAGTTATTACTTCACCCTCACCAATTATTTGCCTATTCTCTGCTACATTCTACCACCATAACACAACACAGCCTTAGAACTTTAAGGCAGCTAACCTCACCCACTATTTCTCCTCACAATGATAATATTCAAAAAGCTTCTCGACTTAAGTCTCCCAATCAAAATAGTGATCAAGATTTCCTTTTCCATTAAACGATGGTACCTTCAATTTCACAGTATCTAGCGTAAGGGTTAGGCACCGACACCTCTCATTTCAAATTGGCTCTCCATTTACTTCCTCATCCTCAAATCGAAGGATCCTGTGTTTAAACTACCTTACCCCAACTTGATTACTACAGTCTTACATCCAATTTGGTACCTGTTTTTGATTCCTTCCTTTACGTGGTGTATTATTTTGGTTATTTTCCTCCGCAATGCCTTCTAACCTTTCTCCTTTCCCCATATATGTCCAAATTAGATTCATAAAGTCATGGATCATAGGTTATTAAGTATCGTTAGGTTGATCTCCAACACTTCCCCTTCTTAGGTTACTTCTAACGACAGTAATTGCACTTCCATCTCCAGTCTCATCATGAAATTTCCTTACACCCCAATTCACCATAAAGAAATCTTAAATCTTTCCACCTTGTAATCTTCGCTCTAATACCAAGTTGATGTAAATCTCAACCAACCTCCATTCCATCTACTTTAACCGACTTTCTCTCTCTACAATCGCTTCATCAATCCACAAAATTATAGATAACAATTTAATATTTTTTTTTTAGTGATAAAAATAAACAGTCTTTCATAGATATTACACACCAATGAAAATCTGCAAATACTAGCCCCTTTCGATATGACTCACAAGATTAACAAGTGTTTTATTTGCTACAATTCCAAAAGAATTTATAAGAACAAAAATAAAGTTAAGAGAATTCTCAATGGTGTTATTCAATAATAATGGCCAAAATGGTGCCTTAAAATAGTCTAATAAGGTATTTATATGATAGCAATAACAACAGAAGAAAGACAATAAAATAGGAAACAAAAATAAAAAGAATTGCATTCTAAAAATGCAACTATAATTGGGGAACATGGCCATGTTCCCAACCCGTAGTCCCAATTAATATCGAATTAATCCTAGCTTAAAGAATTTCTAGACAAGAGGTTTACGCCCAATGACCATAGTTATAGTCCAGACCATGGTGGCGATATGGAACTCTATGCCCAATTACACAACTGTAGACTTGGCCATATTCTTCTCTACCAACAATTTTCATGGTGACTCTCCTTAAGTACAGCCATGGTCTTCCATCCTCCACCAGTATTCAAGCTCAATAATCTAATTAGTCTTCAATTCTTTCCCAGGGTCCTTCCTGCTAATTAATAATACCATCGAAGACTCTTTCCATGCAATGAAGTGCAATAGAAATGATATGATTAGCTAACGTTCCTCTTCAAAAGGTTCACAATGCAAAATCCTCGCAACTAAACTCTAAAGACCCTTGGCCAAGCTCGAGTGATCGAACCAAAGAGAAATGATCCCTATCACTATCTCTTAAGTGGAAGAAAACTCTCAATATCCCGACCTTACCAAGGCCAACTTGGAAACTTGTCAACTTCTCAAGATTAGCATGGATGTGAATACCCAAGCTTAGCTAGTTTCATTATTAACTCAGCCTTCCCATTTTTGAGCTTTCCAGTCACTTTGCCAACTCGACATTTGAGGCAACCTGCAATGTCCTATAGCCCAAGAGCCAACTCACTATGCCAAAGCCTACTATCCACCACTTAACACAGGTCTTCTACTTTTTTGACAATGTATGGAGCATCAAGGGCATACTTATCAACCAGCTATCCATTTTACCCTTATATAAATATGTGTATATCACTTTTATTCTTGTACCCTTTTTAGTAAATGTACTAACCTAGGAATTGCCTTAGGTGGCAAGTATATAAAGCCAATTATGTATTCAACCAAAATATTAGTCAATGAATATTCTTCTTTTAACAATGTTGTCTTCTACCTATTGTGCTTGCATGTGATAACTTGAGCTCAAAGCACTTTTATCTAACCCTTAAGCAAGGTTAATGGCAAGTGTCCCCAGTTTCGATATTCGTACTTTATATCAAATAGCTTAGGTCCATATGAGCATGTTAATGCATCATATCCAATCTTTAACGCATGAGTTTTGCTTTACATTGAACTCTCATTCACATTTCTGACCATCTTAAGGCTAGGACCTACCAACCTTCAAGTGTTGGCTAGTTAGTGTTCACTTAAGCAACCGCTCTATATATTTGGTTTACCATTGTTCACCTACCATATAGTTAGCTTTCTATCATAAATGGTATAGATGATGAACTATTACAACAAAACTAAGTTTCAAGTGTGATAACATTGTATCAAATTATCCAATCATCAATTTCATAATTTAAAAATCAATAATCAACATCAAACAATATGGATTGAATCAATTAAGATGCAATTCAAAAAATAAAATATTGATACCTAATGAATCATAAATTGTTCCATCAACACAAACCCTTTCCTACTTCAACTTCAACCGATTCCCCATTTAAACTCCTAACCTTTAATTCAACATAAAGTCATCTACTTAACAACCTCAAACAAAAACTAAGCTAAAATCCAAGAGTAACTACCTTGAGATTTAGATCAAATCTAATTAAAACTTGAATTATGTTCTACTTCATTAGAACTAAACTCCACTAATATGATCTTTTCTTATACATCAAATTAACATTAGACTAGCTATCTATAATTATAGGTTTATAGATTTTGACCACTAAAAACCAAATCTAGCTTCTAAATTAATCAAAATGAGCTTACCTATTGGTCTTGATGCTCACACCACTCATACAACAAATCAAACTCCACTTTACCTTAATATAAGTCTCTAAACTCAAGTAGATTGATAGATAGAATTAATAAACTTATCAATTAGCTAGAGGTTAAATCTCAATTAAGCTAGAGATGTAGAATTCTTATCTAAATTGATTGAATTACTTGATGGAATAGCTCAACTCTTTGAATCAATCTTCAATATATTAATTAACCAAATTGTGTTGGATTTGATGCTCTCAAATACACTAAGCTCATGGCACCAAAAGAGAGAAAGGAGAAGTGAGCTTCTAGATTTTCTTTAGTTTGAATCGTATCTGATTAACTAAGTTAAACTCCCTCTAAAGATTAAATCCTAGAATACAAAATCACCCCTTAAGCTTATCAAAACTAAGGGTACTTTAGGAAATTCTATATTAAACCCTTTAATAAGCCATTACTACTCAAATACCCTATTTATTTAATTAATTTGGGGTTAAATTAGTACTTAGCAAAATAAAAGCATGTGAAATTTTAAAATTACCTTTTTATTTTAACTCTTGAAATTATTTAATTGAATACATTGATTTAGGGTATTTCAACAACATTTTAAAGTTTAATTCCATGAAGTGCCCAAAATCCCCTATACTTTAACAGAAAAGCTTTAGTTAAGGGTCAAAATATAGAGGGTCTTTTTAGTATACCTAATTTAATGTCACGTATTGGTTTCTTAGGCTAATAGGGGAAATAAGAGCCAAGCTCAATTATAGGAATGCCTTAGGGAGATTTCATTTAGTATGTTCAAAATAAGGAACTCTAAAGCTCAATGGATTATAAAGGAAAAGGAGGCTTTAGCCTTGTTCATCAAATCATCAAAAGACATCCAACCATCTACATCAATAGTCTATCTCAAACATCCATCTTAGATTCATTTAATGGTTAAGATCAAGAGCTAAAATCTATGAATAAGAACCTCTTCCTCTTCATTTGATCATTCAAAGCATCAATAAGCTTCAAAGAAACATCAAAACTCAACCAAAATCACTCCACATAAGATCAAGACATCTAATTGATCAAGAATAAATCAAAGCAATCAAGCACATCATACTCGATCTGTTATCACACATATGCTCTAAGAAACTAGGTTTTCCTATGCCTCTCTATAACGACATCTTTCCACATGTCATCAACTCAAAACTCCTCCAAGTGGACTACTATGCTACTTCATGTGATTAAGTAACTACAGCATCCCAATTACACAAAAATTAAGTGCAAACATTGTGAATTTTAATCCCTTTCTAATTTTATTGCAAAAGCACTTATATGAAAGCTATCACAATTTTTTTTTATAATGAAATTTTCTAGGATATGCAAGTTAAGGACAAATAGGTAACAATCGATAAAAGTGAAGTAGTTAATGAGAAAAGAGAGAGAGTTTAAGCCTAAATATATGGAGGTTTAATATTCTACTTGTATCCTTTTTACTGACACTAATAAAACACTAGAAATCTACTATATTTTTTAAATTTCAAGTATAAGTGAGCTTTCTAATTAAGACAACTCTCAAAACACCTAACCAAAGCTTCTATTCATGCATCCTTTGTAGTTTTTATCGACCCCTTGTACTCTTCCTTAGTCTAACCTCTAATACATTCACGCATCCTTCAGTTCTTAAGCTAATGTTTGGGTCTATATCTCCAATTACAACAAAGACTTCACCACAATAACCTCCCAATGTTGAGCTAAGAATTTAATTTTCTTTTTTCTTAATCTAACTTATATTAAACCCAGTTCGCTTAATATAAATCTATCGACCAAATTAAGACATTTATCTAAAAGAGAAGTCACCACTTCCGGGTAGTTAAACCCTCCAACTATTAGCCTGTGATTTTCTAAAAAATATCTTAGAAAAATAAAAGCTTAAGATCAATGGGCTCAAAAGCTACCTTATTAAATCTAAAAAGTTTCCATGAAAGAACTCCATAAAGTAATTGAATAGGTCCTTAGTTAACTCTTTTTATTTTTTATATTTTAAAGAGAAAATAAAAAAGAAGTAGCTTTATTTATTTATTTATTTTTTGGAAATAAAGGATTTTTTTTAGTTATCTTGAGCTACTTAAAGTACTTACATACTCATAAAGTAGATTAAACCCATATAGTTGTGAAACCAATACTTTAGTATGTTTGTTTTCTTTTAATTTTTGAAAAACTCTTCCACTTTAAGTTTTTGCCAATATATTACTTTTGAAAAAGGGTTTTTTGGTCTATTAAAAATATAAAATAGATCCCCTTTTTTTAAAAAAAAAAAAGGCCAATTAGATCTTCATCAAGAAAACATTTTCAAAGTATGAGAATTTAAAAAAAAAAAAAAAAAAAGTGGCAAGTTTTGGACAAAGGTTAAAAGACACTTTTTAAAAAAATGATTTTAAGAAAATGCTTTTATCGGAAAATTTCCCTTTACAAAAGAAAATTTTATTTATTCATGAAATAAAAAAATAAACTAATATTATTGACAAAAAGGTTAGTAATATGAAAATACTTATTATATGGAATACTAATAATCATTAACAAAAGCTACACTAAATTTTGACAGTCGGTTTTCACCTTATAATGTTATTCATTTACTCAACTAACAAAAGGTTGAGTGACTTTGTTTTCGACTAATGCCAATTGAAATTCAACTCATTTGGTGGTCCTTCAAGCCCGGCCTATTAACACATTCAATTTGAACTTAGAAAAGTTCATAAACAGTTATGATCTAGTACAATCTTATTACATAACTATCCATTATTCCTATATCTTAAGCATCTGTTTGATTATGAAATCTATACGTATTCCATTATTGATGATTAACTATCATTTCAAACATTCAATTTTTGCTTATAAATATGAAGAGAAAGCATTGGAAGAATTCTCCTACAATCCTAAACTTTATACTCATCGAACTTCTCTCAACACATTTACTAACTTAAGCATCGAAGTCTATACAGAACTAGCCTCGATACTACTTAGTTTTTTATGTTTTTACAAAAACAAGATCCTATGGAAAATATGGAAAATATCAAATTCATAGAAAAAAGATTTTTTTAGGAATTCTTTTTTTAAAAGTTGTCTTATTTTTCAAATTAAATAAAACAAAAAAAAAAAAAGAGAAGAAGACTTGTCTAATACACATCGACAAACCGTGGCTAATTCATGATAAGTTTAGTAGGTTCTAGTCTTGAAACCTGGTATATTGAACTCCTAACATCTGAATCTTTAGAAGTCCTAAATCAATTTCAAGGAAATTAAGGCCTAGATCATTCAATTTTGAAGGAAATGAGATGGATGTATTAGCTAAATCTTAGATTTGATCTTTCGCAAAATTGATCTAATTTGTGAATTGATGAGTAGAATTGGCCTACATTTAATGCTCTACTAAGTATGAGGATTGAGCCAATGTGTTTGGTTTGTTTCAATTATCTCCTAGGAGAGAGAAATCGAAGAGAGAAGTTTGGTTATGAAGTGAATGCTAATAGGAATTGTACGTAGAGGGAGAAAGTAGGAATAACTTCTTCTTAGGAGCTTGTGGAGTGGACTGACTTGTAGGAATCAATGTTAGGAAAGCCTATTCATAGTGTTGAGTGCTGAGTGCACCTTAAGAAACATTGAATTCGAATAAAAATAAAATCTTGAACAAAAATGGGTATATAGGGTCCTTGTATCTTCATGGCCAAAATTGAACTTGAATTTGTGAAAATTGTAGAAGATAAAGGACTAGATGTGTTTCTCAAGTTATACTTAATCTAATGTTTATTTGTTCATAAAAATAAAGCAAGAATATATTCTATTATTCTCGAAGTTATGGGAGTACATTGTATACTTTTTTTATTTTGGCCAGTTTTGAGATTTTTTTCTAAGTAATTTCCTCCATTATTTTGTATAGATTAGATGTCACTCTACATCTTCTTTTAATTCCCATTTTTTGCTTTACTTAATTTAATGAAAAATTAGGCAAAATTGGGTCCAAAATCAAAGATAGAAGATGGATATTTAGTTGCCTTCTTTTTACAATTTTCATATCAAAATAGAGAAGAAGATGAGGCGCTTAGTCAAAATCAACCGAGCACTATGTGGTGCATAACTCATTATCACATAGTAACTTAAAAAGCCACCAGTACCATATAACACCTATTTACTTCCTCACCCTTTTCATCACTTTCTATCATTCTTCACCCCCAATTCTTCAAAAGATTCTATGATCTCATCCATCATTTTGACGAAACCAATCCCATCACTATTTTCACCATTCATTCTTATATTTTAAAATCTAAATCTTTAAAATTAAAACTTATTTAATAGTTTAGATTTAAAGAAATACAAATTAAAAATAAGACAAATAATAACACTGATCCTATAAAAAATAAAGATAAAACAATAGAAAAATCTCAATTTTTTTCCCTTTGGCTTCTTTCATTCTTCCTTTTTTTTTTTCCCCTTCGTTTACTCTTTTTTTTTTTCCTTTAAAAGCACCCTAATTTTCCTTAAAAGCAGTCATCAACTATGCAACTTCAAGAAGGTTGCACTTCTCTTTATTAACAATTACGAAGTCCATTAAACATATGTGAAAATATTTTTAAAAATTATCTAATGTGATCGAATTACTAACTCGGTTTCTACTTATTTTCTATTTTCACTCAAAACTTCAAATGGCTATAAATTGAGTAATTTAAATCCGACTGAGACATGGTTCTAGGCTATGATCTCCTCAAATTGTCCATTTTCAAAATATTTCAAAATAAGCTAAACAAACCTAAACTAAAAATTTTGACTTTCAATAAATGTTTATTTTTATATGAAATTCTTAATTTGATAAAATTACTTGTATCTTTTCTACCTTGAAAATTGTTTTTAACCATAGAAAATTTTCCTCCTTAAACTGACCTAAACAAACCACCATATCATAATTTTTCTCTAATTTTGTATTTGTTTTATATTTTCCTTTTCAATTTTTTTTGGTATTTTCAATTTTGTTGTTTTTTATTTCTAATTTTCATATTTTTCGTGTTTTTAAATTTTTTTGGTACTTTGGCCTTTTACTCAAAATTGAAGGTCCTAAAATAGGAATGGGAAATATACAAGTAAAAATGGGTATCTACACGCAACGAGTCACTTGAAAAGAATTACATGATATAAATAGACAAAAGTCCCTTAAGAGATTTTGCGAAAGCTTCAAAAATCTCCCAACAAAATTCACTAGCAAATTCTCAAACACCTGCTTTGCTTTTCCTTCTTCGACTTGATCTTCAATTTAAAGAGGTTGAGCTCATCTAAACATAAAAGGATCCATGCATACTCCAATAATAAAAATTGATTCTTTATTATGACCAAAAGCTAAGAAAATGTTTATGCAAAATTTATTGATTTCAAAGATTTTCCTCTTTGATATAATGAAGCCCATTTGAAAGGGACTCAGAAAATATCGTTGGAAAAACAATTCCTTTACCAATCTCATATTGAAGCTGGCAGAATCACTTCCCCTAACTAGATATTTCTTTTAAAAGTTTTGTGGGAAACATCTCGATTTCTTCATCTCTTAGGAATATTTATAGATAAATAATTCCTAGCCCCGACCTCTTCATCTTTAGAAGAGTACCCAAAAGCTTTCTTTTAAGATCACATTTAAAGCCCATTAAAACATTAACTAGGCATGGTAAAATTTTCTATATTTTTAGTAACTTCACTTACCTTTCGTAAAACATCCTTTAAGAAAACAATAGATAGTTAAATAATATGAAGTCTTTCAACTATAGCCAATTGAAATAAGGTGAGATCAGTCTTTTTCTCTCACCCAAGTATAATACACAGATACATTTTGTTAGTAAGTACAGCATCTTCTCCTAACTTACTTCTTACTTCTGTTATCAACACTTGAAAACACATCCTAACACAATAATATACTAAATTAAAAATCTGATTACTTGTTTTTCATTTTTTTTATTTGTTTATTTTTTTTATGTTTTATAAATATTTTCATACTAATTACATTTCATGGGATTTCTATATTATTAAAAACTTTTGAGATTTAAATAACCATCATACTTAAAAATACCTATTTAATCTCTATTTAACATTATTTAATAAAAAAACTAATAACAAAATAAATTATTAATATTATAAAAAATAAATAAATTTATCTACTTTTCTTTTTTCTCTCTTCTTATCTATTTCTCTATCCCACTTTTCTTATTTCACTTCTCCCACTTTTCTTATTTTACTTTCTGCCATTAACTGAATCAACATCACTCATTCTCACTCACATTCTCACTATCCTATTCCTTTCTCCCACAAACCCGGTCTCTCTATTTTCTTTATTTATTAATATTTAATATTAATATTATAATATATTCGATTATATATTATAATTTTATTTATTTTGTATACACACGATATACAAACAGGTATCGCTACGGCACACTTTCAATTATCTTTCTCTACTAATAAGACGATGTAAATTCTCTTATTAACACTAGAGATAACAATAACTCATTGTCTGCATCAAATTACTGATTGTTCCTAGTTGATTTATAGGTTGTAGTCCAAGTGTCTAAACCCTGAATCACCTGTTTGTCCACATTATCGTTGTTAGTCTTACCCTCAATGTGAAGTGCTGAGCTGTGTAAACATTGCGTCTGTCCTGTTTTTTTGTCTTTGTCTAGTATTGTAGCTACACCTATCCTCGATGTCATAGTTGTAGGTTGTCCAAAGTAATCCCTTTTCTAGTCATCTCCTTGCTTTGTTCCTTTTCTTTCTTTGTATCTATTGCACTTTCTTTCTTGCCCTTGACCGGCATGGATGTCCCAGAATGCTTGAGCAAAGGGCCACTGCTTTCAGGGGATGTTGATGAAATTGGCCTAGACGGTTTACATCAGGAAGAAAATACAGAACTAGTAAGCGAAAATGAAGTCCTTATGGTAGGCAAAATTACTGCAGATAAGTCACTTAATAAGACTGGGGCTATGAATGTACTGCAACGTGCATTGAAGGACCTTGGTGGTGTGAAAATCTCTGCGATTGGAATGAATTTATTTTTGCCTGCATTTAGTGATTATGCGACAGCACAAGCTATTCTACGAGAAGGGCCATAACGTGTGATGGGCCATTGTTTGGGGTTAGAAGAATGGAAATGAGACTCACGAATTGAGGATATGGTTTTGGATAATTTATCCTTTTGGGTACACCTCCATGGCCTCCAATTGGGCAACCTCTCATGTTCTAATGCTAATAAATTGGGAGCAAAAATTGGGTTAATTGTTGGTGTCAATCCAGTGGTTTTGCCTAATGGCATGCATCATAGCTTTTTACATGTGAAGGTTAAATTGGATTGCACAAAACCGTTGAAATCTGGTGTGTGGATTGATAAGAAGGACGGAAGCAAATATTGGGTTAGTTTTAAGTACGATCGGCTATCGGAATTTTGTTTCGAGCGTGGAGGATTAGGTCATGCCAGCAAAAGTTGTGATTGCCCGAAGAATAACGAGTATTTTGGACCCCATATGAGTGTCTTTCCTGTGAAGGACTTTTTGATTGATATTGGCAGAAAGGAAGGGACAAGAGAACAAGCTGCGCATGTCACCAATACTAGACCAGTTACGATGCATAATACGATCCCAACATCTGTTTCCACTAGTCATGCACTATCTATACGAAGCCCCGCACCAGTACAACACCCCAGAACATCTACTACACAACCCGCCAGCATTACTCCTACACACTTTCCAACTCCTCCCTCAACCCATCAAATATTGTAAGATGCTGCCATACCTAGTTCAGACATCTATTCCTCAAGCTTAAAAGATGCTCTTACTGAACATTCAACCCAACCCTACTCACTAGAGTCTGTTTTACCGAACCGTGTATACACCATGCTCCCCTCACAACCAGCATCAATGTTACCTGTAATAAAGCATCACCAACCCCAGAACATTCATACTATCTCAGCCTCCAATGTTTTTGTGCCTAAATGGACCATAACACAAGCAAAAATAATGACTGGTGGGGAGGAGTATTTGGTCCACATACCATCTGATGATAAAGAACCAAAGCAGAATAGTGGCAAATTGGTTGCTAATCAGCTAGTGTTGATGGAGGCATTATCTAAGCTGGCAATAACGCGACCTAGGGAACATGAGCCGATTGAGGCCAGTGCTAAAAAAGGTAAACTAGAGGTAGAGAAACAGCAATATGATGGTGTTCAGAAATCAAGGAAGAATATGATCCAAAAAAGAAGTCTGGTCAGAATTTAGAAGGGAAAAGAGGACGATGTAGGCTTGTGCTTGAAGAAACTGTGGAATTATATGAAGTGCCTATTAATGCAGCTGATTCATGTGGCGGTGGTGGCTGACCCTCAACAGCCACAAGTCAGCCATGACTTACCTATCATGGAATTGTTGAGGACTCGGGTCCAACTCAACAATTCCAAACTTGAGGGACCTGGTCAGAAATTATTCACCTTGCATCATTTTTGCTTATGGAAACAAAGAACGTTGAAAGCAAACTTGAAGTAATTAGGAGTAGATTGTGTTATCCAAGGAGATTTTATGTACCACCACAAGGGTGAAGTGGGGGTTTGTCGTTATGGTGGGTGTCAGATTTGAAGATAACCATTATAGATAGTTGCAGATGGTACATTCACTGCAGAATCTGTATGTAAGATGATACCTTCATTGGTTATGTTACTTGGTACTATGCCCCAACCGATTGTTGGCAGAAAGTGGAGCTATGGAATATATTGGTCGAGTTGGCAAGACTAGTGGAGGGTCCTTGGATGTGTGTTAGAGACTTCAATAAGATAATTGATGATGGGGAAAAAGAAGGCAGGAATAGGAGGGACAGAAGACAGATTATTGCCTTTCAAAATATGATTTTCAAGGCAAATCTAAAATGATTTGGGCTTTGTTGGTCAACCTTTCACTTGGTATAATAATCAACATGATGGGGTTTTGATTAGAGAAAAAATT
Source organism: Lumnitzera racemosa (assembly GCA_024138005.1). NCBI lineage: Eukaryota > Viridiplantae > Streptophyta > Magnoliopsida > Myrtales > Combretaceae > Lumnitzera > Lumnitzera racemosa. Next base: position 35,918,444 of record JAMXBC010000012.1, on the reverse strand, counting down.
GACAGATGTTTGGCTTCTATTGAATGGTTGAACCGTTTTCCAAGAACTCATGCAGTCCATGAACCAGCCATTGGTTCAGATCATGTCGCACTGGTTATTCACTTGGACCACAAGGAAATACGTGGTAGGAAGACATTTTGATTTTGAAAATATGTGGCGCATGAAGGAATAATGTGGCCGCATTGTTGAAAGGTACTGGAATGAAGCTGCTGATAAACCTGAATTGTGTGACATTATGACAAGACTCAACGAATGTGCTGTCCAGCTCACTATATGGAATCGTAGCACTTTTCCGAACAATCAAAAGGCAATTTCTAAACTAAAGAACAGGCTGGTTGTCTTGCAATCTCAAACCAATGTGGACAGCTTAGAACAGGAAGAGAATATTCAACCTCAGATTGAGGAATTGTGTGTAAAGAGGAGTTATTTTGGCATCAGCACTGTAGAATTAACTTACAGGGACAAACATACTGCATTTTTCCACCCTATGACAGTCAGCAGAAGGAGAAGGAATAAAATTTTCAAGCTGGAAGGAATTGACAGATCTATGATTGAGTCCAAAACGAAAATTGGGAATATGTTTGTCACACATTATGAAAAGTTGTTCAATTCTGGGGTTTGAAGAAATTTTGATAGATGTATGGGTTGGGTGGATGAAGTGGTGAATGCAGAAATGAATGACATGTGGTGCGTACCTGTATCAGGGGAGGAAGTAAAAGACGCTGTTTTTCAATTGGAAGCATTAAAGGCTCCTAGCCCAGATGGCTTCTCGAGCATTTTTCATCAGGCTTACTGGAAAGGTATTAGCCCCTAAGTTATGCTTACCATCCAGTCCTTTAGAACAGGTAAGTTTCCTCCTACATTAAATAATTCCAATCTTGCAATGGTCTCAAAAGTCCACAACCCTGTTCAAGTTACACAATTCAGGCCAATAAGTCTTCGTAATAATTTATATAAAATTGTGCCTGAAATTTTAGTAAACAGATTGAAACCTTTCCTAAATCATCTAAAATCAGAGCGCTTTCATATCAGGACGAATGATTTAAGACAATGTAGTAATTGCACATGAAGTGTTCCATCATTTGAAAAATAACAGGAGAGGTAAAATAGCTAGTTGCGCTATTAAACTCAATATGAGTAAAGCCTCAGATAGGTTGGAGTGGGATTTTTTGGAGGAGGTTATGATTAGAATGGGATTTGAGAGGAAATGGGTTGCATGGGTTACAGAGTGTGTTAGTAGTGTTACTTTTGATGTAGTAGTTAATGGAAGACCAGTTGGAGAGGTAAAGCCTAGTTCAGGCATATGCCAGAGTGATCCACTATCACCATATCTATTTATAATGGTGGCAGATGTCCTGTCAAAAGGGCTGTTAGAGGCTACAGGTCAAGGATTATTTAAAGGATTCAATATTAAACAGACTTGTCCTATGCTAACTCACTTGCTTTTTGCAAATGATTTGCTATTTTTATGAATATAGACCCAGCCAATACAAGAACGCTAAAGAATATTTTGCTGGATCAGTTATGCATCAGGCAAGGAGGTAAATTTTAGCAAATTTATGACTTATTTCAGCCAAAATACCCTAGCTCCAACAAGGCAGGAAATTACCACTATTTTACAGATTCCAGTCACTGAACAGCTAGGGAAGTATTGAGGCATTCCTATGATATGGGGTAGATCAAAATGCCAGGTGATGCAGTTTGTCAAGGAGAAGATCATTAGCAAACTTCAAGGATGGAAGCAGTGTTTGTTGACTGAGGCAGGAAGAGAAATATTGATAAAAGCTGTTGCACGCGTTATCCCGACATATTCGATGGGATTATTCAAGTTTCCAGGTAAACGGTGTCAGAAAATTAATTCTTTGCTTGCCAAGTTTTGGTGGGGACAAAAGATGGATGAGAGTATGGTTCATTGGGTGAGTTGAGATAAGCTATCTAAGCCTAAAGACACTGAAGGAATGGATTTCAAGAAATTGGAGGATTTCAATCTTAGTTTACTGGCCAAACGTGCATTGAGACTACAACAAGATCCGTTTGCTTCGTGGGCTAGAGTGCTAAAAGGTGTTTATTTTCCGCATGAGGAGTTCTAATTTGCAAGAAAAGGTGGGAGTGCTTCTTGGGGATGGAGTAGCATTTTAGAGGGTAGGAAAGAGTTATTTGCCGGAGCTAAGTGGCAGATTAAAAGTGGTAGATCTGTATATGTTGGAAGGGATCGTTGGGTTCCTCGGTTGGTTGGAAACTGTCTCGCACATGGACAAAACATTGACCCTACTTTGAGAGTTGCTGACTTGATGGATACTACGAACAGATACCAGAATCTTGACAGGATTAAAAATCACGTTAGTGCAGAAGAGAGTAGCTAGGGCAGTATCTCTATTTTCCTCTGGAGGAAGTGATAAGCCGATCTGGCCGGAAGGGTGAATTGTCGGTTAAATCCGTTTACTACCGCCTACAATCATCAAAGCAGCAACCGGGTTAGTTTAAGCCATCTACTTCTTTCACTATGCAAAAGGCTGACTGTAAAAGATTGTGGCATGTTAATACTACTAGAAATCATGTTAACACTTCGTTTGGCGTGCTCTATCTGGGGCTTTGCCATCACTAGCAAAACTATATAACCGTAGAGTTGTACAGAACCCCAGCTGATTGTTCTATGGTGAAATAGAGACTACAGAGCATATTGTATTATGCTGTGACTGGGTTGCTTGCGTTTGGTTGGAGCGTTGGCTTTGCGGTTCTCGAAAGCTAGTATCCAGTCGTTTGGCCATTGGTGGAGGGAAGCTGTAGAAAAATCAAACCGCCTGGGCAACAACAAGGTACCCTTCTGGAGATGGGCATGGAGGTGTTGTAGTTCATCTGGAAGGAGATATGCGAGTGTGTGTATAATAGTCGACAGCCAAACTCTCGTTCTGTTGTTGATTGGTTATGTAAATGGTGGAAAGAAAACGAGTGGCTTACGAAGGTAAACATTCCAACCGAGGATCGGGATGGTCGGTCAGGTACGGAAGAAGCATTACAAATGCATGGCTGTGAAGGTACACAGCCGCAACAACAAAGAGCACTTAGGAAATATGTAGGAAATGTCGAGGGTTGTGTTGGGAGACATGGGAGGGTTGTGTTAGGAGACAGGGGGTTGGATCTGAGCTGTCAGGGGTTCGTGCAGCTGGGACTTCAGTGTTGAGTAAGACTCGTCAGGTGGCGGAAGGTGAAGAATCACGGCTCACTGGAGGCGGCTCTGTGACTCAATCGATGGACCAAGGGGGGGGGGGGGGGGGGGGGGGGGGGCGGTGGTTGGGGAGTTCGATGAACATTCTATAGTACTTGTACATGTGCGCGGCAATAGACGGATGGTGCTTGCTCATTGCACGCATGCGAGAGAGATAACTTGCAGGGTTGATGATAGTGGGAAAGGATGCAAGCGGCGGCGGCGGCGGCAGATTGCGACAGGGGTTGGTGTTGATGGGTTTGCTATGAGCAATGAAATTCGTCAGATGAGGGGTGGGATTTCAACACCGACAGTACTCAGATCAGGAAGTCTCTTTTTTGAGGGGAGTTGGAGTTGTTGGTCGACTCGCGCCTGCAGTGTTGAACTCAGGATTAGGGTCGATAAGAGGTGATAGGGTTTTGTGTGGGGATCATCTGCGTTTGGGTGAGGTGAGCTGTCCAAAGAAGGCAACAGCTTGGTGTGGTTGGCACGGGATGTGTTAGTACGGGTTTTCTTTGATGCTTCGTGGGCCAGTGAAGACCAATGTACGGGCCTTGCTGATGTGGCCTTGGATGCTAATAATAAATTGCTAATGGGTCGATCTGCACAAATTTACTCTCAAAGCCCAAAAATGTCAAAGTGCCATGCCTTTAGGTTTGCTATTAATTTGATTCAAGAAGCGGGATGGCAACGAGTGCATCTTGTCACAGATTGTCTGAAACTCTACAAGGCAATAAAGGGCAACAAGAAGTGTATTCATTGGGCATCATTGCCGATATTCGAAGAAGCTTCGCAATTATTGTTGGCCCTGTCTGAAGTTAATTTTACAAGGGACTTAAATCAAGTTTTACATTTGGTAACAACTAATGTAAGAAGGGGAATGCGGCCATATAATTAGTGGTTACACCCCTTGTTCAACGGCTGCTTGAAGTTTTGTCCTCTCGACATATATTGGCTTTGTACTAATTGTCATGATACTTGATTTAGCGAATGAAATGTCATTTTGGCCAATAAAAAAAAAAAATCCAACTTTACATATAATTTTAAACGCTAATATGTTTGCTTTTGAGAATAATAATTCGGACCGCCTAGGGCATCCTTGGTTTATTTTGTTGGATAGAATTTCTTATATTTATATTTTGCATGTATAAAATGGTATGTGTATAATCTTGTTTTTATTTTCTCAATTGTTAATTATGTATTTTGAATTCATTTAAAATTCTATATATGAGTTGTGTAAGTTACAATAAATAATTATATTGGAAATACCAACATTTAATGCTATTAACCTCGTAACCTAGTGAGATAAATGCTGTGCTATTAACCTCGTAACCTAGTGAGATGAATGCTGATTTCTCGATAGGATAAACCCAATTCGAGTCCTCCTTTCCTAATATAATCACAAAAAAAAAAATAGCGAACATAAAATATTTCTTTATCTTTTTTTTCCCAAAACATATAATATTTCAATTAAGTCATTTTATATTATTAAATGGTCGAAGTACGGAATATATAGCAAATGGTTTCACGGAAATGGAGTGTACTCAAATTGAATACGAAGTCACTGACCAACCGTCCAGAAATCGTGTATTATATTATAACATAAACAGTAGATCAAGCGTGTACTAAATTTTATATATTATTTAATGTAAAAATGCCTTCCTCTCTTCCAACAATTTATGAACAGCCAACCCTCGTACCGTACCTAGATTAAGGCAGCAAGATCAATAGATTTTTTTTCTTTTTCATCGTTGCCAGATACCAAGTCTTTCTCCCCAAGACCAAGTAAATGCATACCATTATAAAATAGCAAAACATGAAACAGGCCAGCCAGACCCATACCATATTTAATTTTCAATTTAGGTGAGTAAAAACAAAGCCAGCCTAGTTTCCACATGAAATATCCAATCAACTATGTAAAACATGCAAGGGTATAGAAACTTCCCTAGCTACTTCCTTCCATATTTAACGAAATCAGACCACTCGCTCACGTTTCTTGCACTCCCTCAGAATCAGAACTCTTCGAACCTCCATGAACCTTCCTCGATTCCTCCAGTGAGTTTCAAAGCTGACCTGACCTAAACAGTCTTAACTAATACTCATACCTTGATGACTTTATATAGTGACAACCAGTGAAGCATTCCTTAAACTCTGCTATCCAAAAATAACTCATCCCTTATTTCGCGTCTTTTTTTGGGCAAACCGTCCGGGGAATTCCGTCCGTTCCATCTGTTTTCATCATAATCATGCCTCTAAGACAATTGTATTGCTCTTTTTACTCAGAGAAATCATCACCAAAGCCGAAACTAGAGCAAAAACCGAACAAAAATATTTCGGAATTTCCTCCATGTATTGATGATGTCACAGACAACCTAGGCTATTTCAACTATACCAACATTTTACACAAACATTTGAGACATTGTTGGTCTAGTCTTTGGACCAGTTTGGGTTTCGCTTTTGCAAATTCAAGAGCTCCGGTTGAAATAAATAACAGCCGATGTTGCAGTGTTGATTCAAATGAAGAGAGCGAGAGCACCATAAGTAGAGAAAGCGCGGAGATCGCAATGGAAAGATTGGGACTTCATTGCATAAAAGATGAAGAATTTGAAGGAATATTTGATGTCAACGGTGAGGCTTTAGATACCATATTTGAAGATAAAGAGCCAAGTTTGGAAGAAATAAAGGAAGCCTTTTGTGTGTTTGATGTGAACAAAGATGGATTTATTGATGCTGAGGAGTTGCAACGAGTCTTTTGTATTTTGGGGCTTAATGAAGGAAGAGCTATTGATGATTGCAAGAGTATGATCAGGAATTTTGATAGGAATGGAGATAGTAAAATTGATTTTCAAGAATTTGTTAAACTTACGGAGGATAGCTTCTGCTAGAAAGATTCATTATATTTGGATTTGTCAATTAACATTGTTGCTATTATTATTATTATTATTTAACGTTATAATATTTAATAATAAATCAAAAATTGCTATTCGAGATTTTTGTGTACATTTGATCCATTCTGGACGAAAATGCATGCTACATATTCATTGAATGCGTACAAGTGTTTTCTGTATATATATATATATATATATATATATATATATAACGCACACTAAATGTTGGGCTTACAAGGCCATGCATTGACACAGAAATATCTTAAATGATAAAGAGCACACAACACATACAGATATTACATGATAACAAAGCACACAACACAGACGTTATATCAAACGAAAACATGCAGCAGAGTCTAACGGAGATTTCTTCTCCCTAAAATTACCTACACATGGCAAGTCCTGAGAAAATGACTAATTCCTCCGCCTTCCAACTTCTTGCTTTATCCACCAAAAAAATCGGCAACAACATTTGCTCCCCCACACACAAAGAATCTATTGATTTTTTCAAATCAAGAGGGACTTCTATGCATACACGTTGAAATTTATTAGCACAATTAAATTCTTCTTTAATGAGGCTGACAATAGTTTTTGATCCATGCAAATATGAACTTTTGTAAAACCCATTAGCTCGCAATATTCTTTAACTCCATAAGATCCCCCAAAGTTCAACTCCAAGAATATTAATTTGCGTACGCATTTTGGAGACTCCACTCCTCAGTACCCCCAATTCATCCCTAATGACTCCCTGCTATTTGGTGGTTGGATCATTTGGACAAACGATTTGTCCTTCCATGTTTAATTGAAGCCAACCAGGCACCGAAGGAGTCCAGACAACAAGTTGAAGAAATACATCGTAGATCTTCCTAGGTTGCTTCCTAGTATTAATTGAGGTTAAGCACAATATAATTTGATAAGGCTCCTCTTTTAAACCCCAACTTAAAATTAACAGTTTAATTGTATTTTCTTAAAATAAAAAAATTGAATCTAATCATATAATTTAATTCATAAATATTTCAAACATAAAAAAATAATTCATTTTGAGATTCAAACCGTTTTTTAAAATAACATATTGAAATACCAAATATAGGTCATCTATAAAACTTTGAAAGTTTTTTAAGTCACATATTATTCTTTCTTGTTTCTTAGCTCTTCGTTAGCTAATTATTGCTCATGTCGTGGCTAGAATGTGGATAATAAAACACACTATAATTTCACAAAGAAAATAAATAAATAGAGAGATTCACATTAAAAGTAAGTAAATAACCATGTTGTACAGGGTATCCACCTAAACCCTAACAATCGAATAGGTTCTTGATAGGTAATTAAGGCTACAGGATAAGTTTCAAATAATAATTTTTTAAAACTTATTTTTACAAAATAAGGTATAGATAAAGAGTCAAGATAATACTAAAACCTATACCTTGAATTATATAGGGTACAAGTTCCAAAATCCTTGTCCTCTAATAGTAATTAAGTGAATAAATAAAGGATATCATATCATTATAATAAAGCAAAGCCTAACCTATGGAAAACACTAAACTAAATACTTGTTAATCCCTTTCCTTCCATCTTCTATCTTTAGTCTTTACTCTATTATCATTTTCTTTCTATCTCTTCCTCCTTTGCTAAATTGATCATCTAGTAAAGTTCAAAAAAATAAATATGAGTTCTTAATTTTTATTTCGAATGCTACTTACAAGCCACAAAGTATGTCCATTACTTATTTTCAATAGTGGAATAGTTTCTTTGTATTATATTTGACAAAAGATTTGATATTATTACTAAAAAATATCTATTTTTGTTATAGTATAGAAAGATCATTTTACTAATGTATTTACCTTTTGAAAGAAGAATATTTTAGTTTAAATTTATGTTTCGTTCAATTTTCTATATTATATCTTCATTTTTCTATAAGTAATTGTTTGATCCTATATTATCGTCATATCCATAATTATTAAATTATGTAATTTTCTAAATCTTTTATTTACATTTTAATAAACTTTATAAATCTTGTCTTAAGTATAATATTTATTGTTTTCTTTTTTTAAAACAATGCATTTATTCCATTAAATATCTCAACAATGTGATTATTACAAAATGAATATTTTATTTACATAAAGCATGTTTTGTATGATACTTTTGTAAAAATTCATCCATAATAATAATATTAAAAAACCATTTAAGAAAAAAAAAAATAGTTGGAAATAGACCCCTATGGACTTCATTCATCAGTATCATTTAAAAGATTAACTAAATTGAGCAGTTACTTTTGAAAAGAAAGGTTAAGTTTGTTTTATGTTTAAAAAAATAATTGCATTGAAATTTATAAGGAAAATTTAAAAAAGAAAAAAGAAAAACTCTACACGTTTAATAGGATACCCCATACCATGTGCAATCTATAAGATATAAAGTGCTTCCAAAACATTATAAAGTAACATATGAGTAACGAAATTTCGAAACCAGTATCTATGAAATAGAGTAAGAATAGGGTCTCATACCCTACCGATTCTATACTATCTCACCCCTAATTCACATTAGCATGTTAGTAGGCCATGAAAAATAATTATATAATAAGAAACTATCAACTCCTTGTTAATAAATAAGCATCCATTCAACATGTTCACATTACAACTTGTTCATAAACTACTAAGTACTAGCAATTCAACATGTTCACATTACATGTAGATCAAATTTCAACAAAGAAGGAAAATCAAAAAGAAAAGTGCCAATCATCAATATAGAGAGGTGTCCAGCTCAAAACAATATAGAGTTATGATAATCAAACAGTAGTTCAAAATGATTTGATCATATAAATGGACTTGTAATTTGATCATGAAATAAAAGAAAATTAAGTGTCTAAACGGCATCAAGCAGCAATTCTCATGATGTCTTTAAATCGGTCTGTGAAAATGGAAAGTTCAATGTCTAATTGGAATGCTATTGACTCTATAAGGGGTTCATATCTATGATGATTAACGAAAGCACCTGCAAAGAGTTCAAATGTTGCATATGTTAAAAGATTGTTTGGACAAAATCTAGTAAAAATGCTTTCCTCAAAACCTCTAGGGTGAAGAAAATAAAATGAACTCATGTAGCAATTGGTGAAAGACTATAATGTCTGTTTTGAAAAAACAAAGATTTCTAACCTCATGCCCATAGCGAAGGAAAAACAAAAACAAAAAGATGTTGGATGATGAGAAAAATAAGAAAAATGTTCATAAATTTTTAAACTCAAGATTCTATTTTCTTGAGCTAGTGCATCTAGTTGAGCTAAGACAGAAGCTTTCCAAGACAAAAGGTCAGTCCTTCCTTGAAATGTAGAAAAAATAAAATAAAATATATTTTAATTAGGTGTCTGTGTCTATGGTCAAACATATCTATCTTAAAATATAGAGAAAAAAATGTTCAATTTTCCCCTTTTCTCTTTAAAAGATGTACGCAATCACAAGTCAATATCCTGCGAGATGGAACTAAAAATTTCAATTGCAATACACTAGAATAAGTTACAAAAACCTCATACTCAACAAATATAAATGGAAGTTCATCAACTATAAATAACCTAACTTAGCAAGTGCTTTTCTACACTAACTTTCATCGAATCTACTTAAGTTAATAGAAAGTTGTTTACTTTTCAAGATTGGAGGAAGAGTTTTTTGTTTACCTCTACTCATAGAGAACTCATTCTTATTAGTAAACTACATGCATCTAGTCAAATGAGTACATAATGCATTTATTCCATTTCCAATACTATGTTTAAAGGATTTATGACATTAACTATACTTAGCACTACGATTCTCTTTCCATCAAGTGCACTCAATGACGTGTTCCCAAACATTAGATCTCTATCTTTTATTACTAGATGATGCAGATTGAAAGGGTGTCGATGAATAACCAATAGAAGGCAAAGTTCCCTCTCTATCATCTTGACTGTGCTTGTCTAGCTCGTTTATGTCAACTTCTTAGATATCATCGTCCATTGGTTCGCTCATATTCGATTCTTCAAACATACAAATCTAAAAAATAATGAGAAATGAGATTACTTACATGTCTGAATGAAGAAATGAGAACCAGCTGCATATATACGCAGCTATATACATATGTAAATTTATTTTACTTCACCTAAGTAACCATGGATGAAAGGGTCCTATCTTTTGTGAATGTAATGGCTTGGATAACAAAGCTGTAATCATTCATAAAAGAAAGACAGTAATTGAATGAAACATTAAGTATACACAGGAACCAAAGGTGCATGAATCATTGTCCTATAATACAAATCTCTAGATAAGAAAAAGTGATAGCGAAAGCTAAATTCTTGACTAGTAATTGCAAAATCTAATTGCTTAGCTGGTCGGAAAGGGATGCTTGATTAATGAAGTGCAGATGGGAAAGTTCCTCAAGCTGATAGCAGATATCAGATTACCAAGTACAATCATGTGAAATTGTAACTGGAATAATCCTCTAAAACAACTTCGTCATCAAGAGCCTAATCAAAGTATATCTCATTCCTGGTCCTTGTTTCAAAAACACTTTCATCATCTCTTACGGAAAAATTTATCCAAAGATGGATTATGAAACCTGAGAACCACAATTTGTAACAAAAGATGTATGTAAAGTCATACTCCTCTGCGACCTATGTCATGATTCACCACATCCTAGTGAATAAAGGTAGACGAGGCATGCAATATAGATGAAGGATGCGCTTGAGTAACTCGGAGAAAAGCGAGGTGACAACACTTTTTTCTTGAAAATGATGAGGAAAAAAAGGGTAAAAATTCAACACCAAAACACCTATTTCCATTTTTCATTGGAAAATAACCACTTAGAATATGTCCTTTTGACATTCCAATACCAGAGTCAGGAGGGATACGAATCGGACGTTGACATAGGTCAATGTGTTTATCTAAGTGAAAAGATACTCTTACATCTAAAGTAAAACCCCATATATCCATCTTATATTAAAAAAAAAAAAAAAAAAATTGTTGCTTTTATAGTGAATGCTATGCTACGTGAAAATTTATATTGCCAATTTAGAACAGATAACAACAACAATAACCAAAATTGCAGCAACAAAAATTCGTAAAGAAGGAATAAATAACCTTTCCTCGCAACACTGGTACTCCAAAGAATAAGGGAGCCGGAGATATTGAGAGTGAGAGACTGAAGTGGCCGAGTGAGAGAGAGTGAGCGAATGAGGAGTGTCCGAGTGAGATAGAGTTAGCGAGTAGAACTGAAAATGAGAGTGATAGTAAGATCTGAGAAAGTTGCGACTTGGGATCGCGTGAGAGATTGAGAGTGAGATATGGTAGTGGTGGAGTGAGAGAGAGTGAGCGAGTGATAGATCGAGAGTGAAATCTGAGAGTGGCAGAGCGCTCGCTAGTCGGCAGTGATGATCGATGGGAGAGTCGAGAGTAAGAGCCAAGAGAAGAATATGGCGGGAGGAGGAAGAAGAGAGAGGACTGGAATGAGACACTGCTACTCTCTATAGCAACTTGCTATATATATTATTAAAATAAATAGAATCTTAAATAATAATATTTTATAAAATTATATATTTATATTTTATTTATTATTATTTAACAGAAAAAATTAATAACAAAATAAATTATTAAAATTATAACTAATAGATAAATAAGTTTACTTATTTCTTTTTCTTTCCTTTCATTTTTCTACTTACTTTATATTTTTTCTCTTTCACTTTTCCATATTTTCCTATTAACTACACCTTTCTCTCTCTCTCCTTATTTTATATTTTTTATACACACAATATGGATAATAATATAATAACCGATTCAATTCGATTTAAACCAAATGGTCTTCAATCAAACTGCAAACCGATTAGAGTAGACCTAACTAAATAACGAACTATACCTATTAAAAGGAAAAAAAAAAAAACTCTTTTTCAGTGTGATATGGTTTAATTTATGAGTCAAGATTCACGAATATTTTGTCAAGCCCTAATATTATTTTATCTTCCATCTAAAAGTTTGATAAAAGGTTAGTATTTTTTTATCTTGAGTAAAGATTCCTTTGCTTCTATCTTTATAGATTACCAAAACAGTATATGCAAAATGAACTACTCTTGGTGGTGTATTGGCTTTCAGTTCCAACTTTAGTCATTCTTGAAGGCCTTAAGCGACAAATTAAAGGACAAGAATGAGTGTTTCTTATAACTCTCAATCTTGAGCATGCCTTGTTTCACCTTCTGACATGTTGGTAACAAATCAGTGCAAGCCCTTTAAAGGAAAAGCTTTGATCACAAGATGAGTGGTGGGAACCATAACCAATCATAGTCATCAGGATTGTGCTAGCCTAATAAGTGTAACTAAATATCAAATAGACATAGTGAGCTCCTTATTAGATTGGAGTGATGCGAGGAAGTTGACTTACAAATGATAAGATGTATAGGACCAATATTGTCAAACAGTTGGTCAAAGATTCGATATCCAATTTTTACATTGTTCCAACTTTTATCATCTCTAACAATCTTTAATTGAGACATTGGTTGTTTCCTCAACAAGCTATCCAAAGAATAGGTGGTACAATTTACATACCTTAGACCACAAATGGGGCCAAAATTTTATTAAAGATCCATCTCCTATGACAAAGGCCTTAGAGGTTGTGATATGACTTGCTATCATCCTTTTTCTTGTACCTTACTTGATATAAGTGCACCTAAATTGATTTGTTATTCTTAAAATCCCACACCATCTTTATATTATCCACACTTTATTCTTCTTGTATAAATTATCTACACCTAACCTTGTGTTAGCTTTCTTAGGCTAAACAATGGATTCCCAGTTGATGAAATGTAGCTTTGAGTTTCCCATTCCATAAGAAATTCCTTACTAGATTATCTACTTCAGTTTATGGGTAGAGATATAACTTACATGTAATAAGTTGAGATAACATGTAATACAAATTTGACTGGAGTTAGTTACCTCGCCATACTTAGCAGCTTGCCCTTCTATGTTACCAATTTCTTCTTTATGTTTTCAAGAATTCCTTTGAAGGAGGTTGCTTTTGGCTTTAAGCCATTGTATAGCAAAAAAACTTAAGTATGTACATAGGAAGGTGATGAAGAAAGGCCTAAAACTTACTTAATATCTAGTCAAAGTTGATTATGAACATGAAAAATATATTCTTGAGCTACTAGGATTTTATCTCAAGCCTAAACCATTATTAAAATTGATAGAGGGCTTCAAGAATTCTTTACGCAAATTTAATAGAGGGTCTAGACATAAGTACAATATCATCTACAAATGAGGCATAGATATTTTTAGGGTTACAATAAAGATTCGTTCTCAACTTTTCTTCTATACTTTTCTTTCCATTAATCTGTTTAAAATCTTCATAACTAGCATGAATAGGTAAGGAGAGATAAGGTTATCTTGTCGTATGCTACAAGATGGTAGGAAGTAAGAGTGATTGTGTCATTTAATAGTATTTCCACCTTGCTTGTGGAGATAGTGACATTAATAGTTGGACCATTACAAAGAAAAATTAATTGAAATTACCCACCTCATGAAGTCCCATTCAACTTTATCAATGGCGTTTTGTAGGTCTACCTTAATGAATATCCATCCTTTTTTCCCTCTTTATCTTATTACACGCATGAAGGAGCTCATTTACAAAAAGAATAGCATCTATTGCTTCTTGATTTAGGAAAAAGCTAGTTTAATAAGCATTAATAAGAGTATCTAGATATGGCCTAAGTCACATCACAAGGATCTTTATAACCACTTTATATATTGTATTACGCAGGCTTATTGGCTTGAAATATGAGACCTTGCATATTTAGGTATTAAGATTAGTGGGGTTTCATTTAGAATTAATCAACAATGCTCTAGAATGACTTAACGAAGTATGTATAAACACTATCCTTACCTTAAGCCTTCCAAGATCCCTAGGAGTTTAGTGAAGTTATTATTTCCTAGTGTATGAGGGGCTTTTTAGGGAAAGTCCTTTGTTCATTTGGTAGTCCTCCCCCTAAGAATACAGGAATCAAATTTTTTAATGCCTACTAGAGTTTTTAGGTATGTTTTTGAAGTGTTTTAAAATATGATCCCCTAGATGCTCCAGTTAATTAATCCAATTACCTAAAAAGTCTTTCAAAGCATGGATGTTGTTTTTGCTCCTCTTCTTTATTACAACAACATGAAAGAACTTAGTATTTTCATCCCCTTTTAAGAGCCATCTAAACCTAGATTTCATTCTCTAGAGAGTTTCTTCTTGGTTTGTTGCAAAAGATAGCTTCCTCTAAGTGTTTATTAAATATTAATGAGAATAGAGTATGAGCAATATTGAGATGTCTTTCAATGCTAGCTAGCCTTACTAGAATTTCTTTCTCCTTCCTAAATATGCCAAAATTATTTCAATTCTGAGTTCTTAGTGTTTTTAGAAAAGCTTTGCTAGCTTAGATAAAATTATTTAAGTTGTTTGTTTAAGTAGTTTTTGAAAAGTACATTGCATAAGCTACATAGGCTAGAAGCAAAAATGTTCACCTTTCGAAAAGGAGGGCATAAAAACGTGGGTTTTAATTAGCAAGGGATAGTAATCTAAGCTTCTTTTTTGCATATGAAAAATTGTTGCTTAGGGAAAAAGACACCTCTAATTATAGTTAACCTAAACCTTATCTATTCTTATTTGCATGGTTCTCAAAATCACAATTCTACTATTCATTTGAACGTATAGAATTGATAAAATTGTATAAAATCGGTAAAATTTTATAAAATTATAAGCTTGTAAAATCATACATCAAAGTTCATAAATTATACATATAAATGATCTTATATTTGTTTTAATAAAGAAAAATATCATAAAATTATAAATTCGTAAGATCATATAGTTGACTCGTGATTTTGACAATTATGCTTCTTTGAGTCTAGTGTTGAAAGATCTTTGATTAGTCTATACATGTGGAAGGCTAACATATCTAAAGTCAAAGCTTATAATCCTTAGTGCAATCATTATAAGCCTTCATTATGAACCAACACTCCTGCACTAACTTAAACCAATGTGTTGGTCCCGTATAAGATATTAAGAGGGGGAGTGAATTGATATCTCTAAATTTTTGAAAACTTTTTTGTTAAAAATGAAATTACCCCTCTTAATAATTTATAATAGTGAATAGTGATAATTTAATGATTCAATACACAATAATAAAATTGTAAAGTAAAAGAGTAGGGAAAGAAAAAATCAAGCAAAGATTTTATAGAGATTTGGCATTCTGCCTACTACTCTTTTCTTACTCCATTGCTGGGGATCAGATCTATTTCATCGGTGTTATTCCACTTAATCCACTAAATTAAATCACAGACAAATTACAATAATTCGTCACAATGATTTAACAACACTTTGCTCTGCCTATTTAACCTCTCTTTAATCTAGGCTAATACAAATCTATAGAGTACAAACTATCTTTTCTCTACAATACAGTATAAAGATTACAAGTGAGAACAAAAATATAAGTCTCAAATAATTTTGCACTTGAAAGAAATAACACTTATTGTAGAACTTTGATTCGATGCAACTCTTTGAAGAAGTATCTAAAAAACTTTTTGAAACTTTTAAGAAAGTAAAAACTGATCAAGAAATTTTTTGTGTAATAATAGTATTTCTTTAGAGTTGTATATCCATGTTTTGAATATTTTCTCCTTTTATATTGACTTTTTCCAACGGCTAAAAATCTAAAGATTTTATTTACTTCCATAATTATCCAACTATTAGTTATCGTAGATAATTCCTTGGATATTTTTATAAAAAGATCTCGGTCATTTGAATTTAAAAAAAAAAAAAAAAAACTCTCCTTATCATTTTAGATTAGATATTCTCCATTCCGTAACTACCAGATAAGCTTCTGATCTAAATTTAAAAAGATTTGCTTTTGTTAGCAACTTTCGAATAAGCCTCATGTTCAAAAATTTGAAACTCCACAAAATCCGAATCAACCTTATCCTTATCCATTCTTATGCATATCTTAATTTATCCAAATATCTTTTCGCTTAAAAATAATCGCTAAGGACCTTGATTCTATCTTGAGTAAAACGGAATTAAATGTATTTTCTTAATATAATTAATCTAGTAGAGCTAGGGATTAAATAATCTGAATCTGATTAAAATCAATATTCCACGTAATTTTTCCAAACCAATCTTCTGAAGAGTATCAGCCTTCTTTTCTTAGAAGTCTATAAACAAGCTTCTAAAAAGTTGTACCAATTCTTTTTATAAAAGCTTCTATAATACTTTTTGAAGACTTTTTAGAATAATCTATTTTCAAACGATTTAAAGCTTATAAATGTGACTTAAATACACAAAATTATACTTTCTAAAAATCTTCTATAAGCCTACACTCTTAAAGATTCATTAGCTTTTAACCCTTTTTTGTTATTATTAAAATATATGAGAGATATCTAACACATTGCATATATCTCTTGGCTATTTTACTTCATCAGGATTACATCTAAGAGCCTAACATTCCAAAACACAATCATGTCACTACACTAGCCATTTGCATTTGAGCAAATAAGGCCCTTAATGGCAACTACAAATACACTAAAGTAAGCCTAAGCAGCATCTATCTTAGTCTCCATCTCCAATAAGATCAATAAGTCATCTGCTCATACTTAATACAACCTTAATTGCATCTACCTATCTTACGAGTTACACTAATACACATTTCATGAAAAGATTTTTGTGGAAGAGGTAATTTGATATTGGGGCATCATGGGTTAGAGAAGAGTGAAAACCAGCCTTAACCAAGCTCTAATGCAAGTTGGCTAAGGAGTGATCTGTCAGCATAGTAGCCATAGATTCTTCTCGGTATTGGAAGAGTAAGGGTAGAACTCTATTTGCTTTGAGAAAGTAGTTTATTGGCCACAAAAGTAACATCATTTATGGCTTTCTCACCACATTCTTTATCAAAACTGTAAACCCCTAAAAGTTTGGATCTAGTTTTTAAAATAGGCTCAATTATGTTAGACGATTTAGGAGTCGACGAGGCTAATGAAAGAGAAAACCAAGAGAAAATCTTAAAAGAATTCATTAATCGCGTAAAAAACTTTACTACCCTAAATGCATTTAAATGTTAAAGATTTCATTCAAAAGTGACAGAAACCCTAAAATGATTACTTTAAAGACATATGTGTACTAATTCAATAGAATAAACCCTAAAACCCTAAAGTGATAATATAACACTCATTTTTTGCCAAATCATTAGAAAAGGATTAGAGATGACTTTCAATCATGCATATATATGTTGAATCCTCAAGTAATCCTTTAGAAACTAAGATAATGAATCCTAGCTTATATTTATTTCTTAAGTATATGATTAAGATAGTCTTACTTAGAGTTTGGGGTATAGTTGAAGATTAGGTTATATGTAGTGAACTTTAATACTCGAATTAGTACTTTTTGCACTTATTATCCAAATTGGTTTATCAAATGAGATATATAGACTATAAAGACGTAAAGTAAGACCTCATCAACCATGTTTACTACTCAATTCACCAAATACCTCATTTCCTTCATTTTTCCCTTAATTTCCCTTAATTACTACATTATATGCACAAAATTACATATGCTTAAGGAGAGTTGACCAAGTCAACACATATTGACCAAGGTCAAAGGGTTGACTAAGTTAACACATGTTGACCAAAGTCAACACTTTGAAAAGTCAATAAAATACACTAAGAGATAAAGAAAATATTTCCTCCTTCACGATGGCTTTTCTTATCTTTTCTCTTGATTTTTTTCTTCTTTTCTTTTTCCTTAAGTGTTGCCGTCCACTTATTCTCCATATTGGCCTACCATTTGTTGTCTTCCATAATGAAAACAAGACAAAAGAAACAAACCAAAAACCCTCCACCATTGCCGTGAGCTTCATCTCCCTCTTTCCCTTTCATTACTTTACTTTCTGTCTCCTTAATTCCAACATAAGCAAAAGTATGTATCTAAGTTACTTATGTTGTTTTATCTTCTTCATTAGTTAGGTAATTAGGTAGATTAGAGAAGTAGGTTTGTGTTAATTGTGATCATGAAGAAGAGGGCATAAAGTCCTCATCTTTAAGTGTAGAAAGTGAGAAACCATGAAGGAGAGGGAAGAAATACATGTGTATGTACTCCTAGGTATGTGTATATAAAGAAATACTAAAGGACTACTTGTATGAGAACCTTAGTACATGAGTATTAGTCATGTACATAACCAAAATTAAGACAATACCTAACTATACTTACTTATATTACACTAATTACACACTTAAAAACATAAAAGAATGGAATTAGGAAGCTTTTCTTAAGGAAAAGATGAGGCATACGAATTTGTGTATAAAAATACGTATCCAACCATATAGGTATATGATTATGTATACATGGATAAATACAGTATAAACTTAAGTAGATGTATAAGTATATATATGTATAAGGTATATGTACATAAGTATAAAGGAAATATTAAATATACATAAGACATGTACATATGACATAAGCATGAGGAGAGGCTTATGTAATCACATAATGAAGTAAGTGATGAGGTAAGCACATGATGAAGCCATGACATAAGCAAGGGATGACATAAGCAAATGATGATGTAAGTGATGACATAAGCATAGATTATAAACTAAGAAAAGAAGAAAAGTGTATCATAATTTGGAACCTAAATCAGTAAATCCTAATACACTCTCTAAATTAGATTATACTTAATTGAGTACATGAATTAATAAGAGCAAATTAAAAACCTCTAAGTATAAGAATTGAAGGGTTAACTAACTCATTAAGTATAAGCAAAAGATAAAAAAAAAAAAGTAATAAGAGCAATTAAGAGTTCATAGTTAAAATTTCTCTAAAGTTAGCTCATATCGTAAAACACGGGTCATAACATCCAAAACGGACATTACCGTGTAAATGTATGTCCGAAAATAATGAAGAACGACTATAAATTCATAAATATCAAAAATAAAAAGAAAAAGATACAAATGGTTAGGAATAAAGTCTCACCGGATAAAAATTGAGGTAATGGAGTAGAAGTAAGGAACTAGAATTATTAGTTAATTCAGTTACTTACTAGCATTATTATCACATAATGATTAGGTGACCCTGAGGTGAGTAAGGACCTCCCGACCGATCGATTGCTATGATTAGGGCGAATTACTATGGCCGAGTGAGTATTTGTCCTATGATTCCATGCTTGTTTGTGATTGTAGATAGTGAACTTAAATATTCTTGTTAATTGACTTTTGTATAGGGTTTAGGAAACGCTTGTATGTGATCTTGTGTATAATTGTGAAATTATCTTAAGTACAGAGAATGCTTTGCTTGTTGCATGGTAGTATAGAAAGTGATTGTGTGTACCATTGGATGGTCACAGCATAATTTGAACTTAAGTATACTCGGCTTATAAAAAGAAAATGGAACATGAATTAACATGCATCGCATAAATATAATTCCGGCCATCACATCACACGGAGGTAAAGAGAGGCCATTCAGGGGTTGTTATTATTCATTTATTGGTTCTATACGATGCACTCGTACAAAATGACCTTACCCTGGCCTGCGAGAACACTAGGCGTTGGAGGCACCAACTGTCTGGCTAAGGGTCGAGTCTAGAGGCCTCTGTTTAGGGGTGAGTATGGACTGCGAGGGCCAACTCACGATTATATTAGAACTTGGTTTTATGAAAATAAAAGATCTAGTTGATTTGAATACATAGTGTGGAGTTCCGTAGTAAAGAAAGTTCCAGTATAATACCTGGATCTGATTGGTGCCATGTATACTCCAACCTTGACTTCGAAAGGCGTTAAATCCGAGTTACGTATATGAACTAGTTAAGTATACGTATTGTTTGGCATTCTGTTTGATCATTCATTCATATGCGTAAATATAATGTACTTATAACTTGCTTGTGGTGTGGCTGAGGGTTTTACTCACTAAGCTTAGGCTTACACCTCTTTAGACTTTTGCTGCAGGATAGCCTGTTTGTAGAGGCTGGCCGAGGGATGCCACAGGTTAGCTTGGGGACTTGGGCAAGAGCGAACTATTCTGTGTATTGAGAGAACAGTTAATGTAGATCTTTACTCATGTACTTTTATTTTCTTAGTATTGTAGACTTAGATGTACTCTCTTACTGTATAATATAAGCTGTGTAGTTCAAATTTATATAAATATGTTAATGTGATGATATCATGTGAATTTGCGTGTTCTTGGGAAACTAGTGGTTGTAAAGCCTTGTATATTGTATGAAGATTTCTTGATTGGAAGGGTAACCAATCAGAGGTTCTTTATACAGTATACGGCGTCTGCCATGATTAGGTCGTCCTCAATTCGTAACAAAAACTCTCTACATTTCCTCTCCCATGTTCACTAGTTTGTATAGTTTATACTTTAGTCCCCGATCAATTATAGATATGACAGTGTTAAACTCCTTTAAGGTCTACACCCTCAGGTCAGTTCATATAAGTGACAAGGTTTCATTCTCCTCAGTGAGCTTTAAGCGGATCGTTGGCATTTGCTTCGATGGAAGAGTCATGTGCTCTACCATTAATATCATTGCAAGAGTTATTATTATTCTTACCCAACCCTTATCTTAGGGTATATGAAATAAACTTGACTTCAACTCATCCATGGGCTATCTGAATTTCACTAGAGTATTAATATTAAAAATTAAGCTTGTCTTTTAAATTGTTGGCACCATGATGAGAAATTCTCTTTAGACAAGTCACTCTAAAAGATGATTTTTCTTTTCCTTTTTTTTTTGGCGGGGGCACGGCGGGGGGGGGGGAGGGGAGAGGGGGTAGGTTTGTTAAAGAAGAAGGGTTTAAAAAGCCAATCATCATTTAAGTCTTTTGTAGATGTCTAACCACCAAACATAATTGCTTTTCTAGCTTAAGATAGTAAATTCATGTTAATAACCTTAATAAAGCTTCTAGCAATTTCTCATTGTCTTTTCTTGTGCTATTGTTTCAATTGATAACCTTAGCAAATTTACATTTTAGAGCAATTGAAGCTACATGTCTAACCGATAAGTAGAGAGGTAGAGATTAATTTGAGAACAACCTGATTCTTACTTTGTGTAACCTAGATTAGCAGAAGCCATAGGTGCTGTAAAGTTCTAGTTTTGTATCCAAGAGAGAAAACCAAGAGATGATATCATGCAAGAATTAGAATTCACTTATTCTAACTGTTATTGAAAAAATATATATGTAAAAAGAATCAACACTAACTAACTAACTAACTAACTAACTAACTAACTAACTAACTAGCTAACCACTATTACTAACTATTACCAGTTGTACACGTATGCATAAATAAAGAATATAATATTCACATTCCCCTTCAAGTGGGAGCTTCTTTACAACATGAAGAAAAGGATTATTATCAATTAACATAGCAAATTTACTATCAGTGCAAAAAGAAATAGGAAGAGAAGTAAAGATGCCCAAGTCACAAAGAATGTAATAGACCCATTGTAACTTCTTCACAGCATAAGCTATACCCCTATACTTAGCCCCATCAATTGAAGTTGCAAAGTGGATTGCTTCTTCATTTTCCATGATACTAAAGCATTCCCAAGAAGAATATAGAACCCACTAAGTGACCTCCGATCAGAAGTATCTGAGCCCTAATTAGCATCAAAGTATCCTAAAAGATTGAACAAATTAGAGTAAGAAGAAAAAAAGACCAAGAGAAGCGATTCCTTTTAAGTACTTAAGAACATGAAAGGCAGCATCCAAGTGAGGCTTTCTTGGATAAGACAAGAACTAACTAAGTTTGTGAATAGCATAGCTAATATTTAGTTGTGTTAAGGTAAGATGCAACAACATTTTGATAATCCTACAGTAAAAAGAAGCATCTAGAGAATAGCTCCTTCATTATGCGACAGATTAAGCTTTGAAGGCAATGGAAAATTAGTTGGTTTAGTGACTGTTAACCCAACATCAGAGAGAACATCAAGAATGAACTTTTGCTAATTAATCAACATTCCCTGTTATGTGCGACAAATCTCTAAACTAAGGAAAAATCGAGCTTGGCCTATATCTTTGATAGAAAAGGCCAAATTCGTAACAGATTTGAGGGTATCAATATCTATACTAGAAGTTCCAATCAACAATAGATTGTTAACATATAACAAGCAACCAAAAAAGATCCATTAAAGCGCCTAGTAAAGAGTGAATAAACACTCTTGGATTGCTAAAATCCTTACTTAAGAAGAAATTGTGAGATTTTTAAGTTCCATTGGCATGAAGCTTACTTTAACCCATATAGGGAACATTTAAGTTTACACACTTGATTAAGCAAAGCCTTAGAATATCCCTCAGGAGGCAACATAAATATTTCTTCATCCAAAAACACATGAAGAAAAGCATTATTAATATCTACCTGATGTAATGGCCAATTCAAAGTCATAGCAACAACAAGTAGAATTCAAACAATTCCTAATTTGGTGACAGGAGAGAATGTATCATAGTAATTGATCCCTTTAACTTATGTATACCCTTTAGCAACAAACCTTGCTTTAAATCGTTCTATTTGCCCATCAGGCTTAAGCTTAACTTTATACACCTACTTGGAGCCTATAGCTTGGTTCCCAACAGGCAAAGTAGTAATCTCCCATGTATCATTACATTCTAAAGCATCAACTTCATTTTACTTAGCATTAACCTAGTCCTTATTTTGAGATGCTTCAAGATAAGAAGTTGGTTCATGCATACTTAAAACATAAGTGAGTGAAATAGTATAATTTGGTGAATAGTGAGCAAAAGTGTTTGAGTCAAAAAGAAGATATTTAATAGTAAGGTTAGAATGTGAAGGTGAAGTATGTTTTATAGCAACATTATGCACATAATCATGAAGCCAAACATGAGACCTTCTAACTTTAGCTGATCTTCTTAAAGAGGTATCTTGTATACCGTCAAGGATAGAAGGATGAGCTTCAAAGATGGATTTGAGCACACAAATGTATTAGTAGAAGAATCTAAGGAAGAAGAAGTTTGTGGTATAGAAAAAGTAGTGTTTGATTCATATGTAACAGGAGGATGAGAAGAAACAGAAGTGTTTAAGTGAAATTCAAAGATGACTAAATCTTAGAATGGAAAAACATCCTCTCAAAATATACATCTCTACTATGAAAGATTATATTATCAATAAGATCAAACAACTTATAACCTTTCTATCCTTGCAAATAGCCTAGAAATACACATTTATGTTCTTTAGGTTCAAATTTTTCTCTTTTAGGTGAATGAAGCATAGTAAAACAAAGACATACCATGGTCTTAAGCTAAGAATAATTAGGTTGAATACCAAAAAGTGTTTGATAAGGTGTTTGACCTTTAAGAACAGAGGAAGGTATTCTTTTAATAAGGTATGTAGCTGTAAGAATACACTAATTCCAAAAGGACTTAGGCAACTTAGTTTATAATCTCAAAGCTCTACAGGTTTCAAGCAAATGGCGGTGTTTTCTTTTAACTCATCCGTTTTGTTGTGGTGTATAGGTTAAGGACCTTTAATAAATTATTCCAAGACTATTAAACAAGGACTGACATTGACCAAAAAGAAACTCGAAGCCATTATCACTATGAACAAATTTGGGAATCATGGAAAAATGATTCTTAACATATGCCAAGAAATGACTAAGAACTATGGGCACTTGATTTTTTTGTTATAACATGTATGTCCATGTGCAACGACTATGATCATCTAAGATTTTTAAGAAGAACTTGGTACTCGTGATAGAAGATTCATGATATAGCCCCTAAATGTTTAAATGTAAAAGATGAAATGCAAAAGGAGAATGTGTATCACTTCTAAGGAAAAGGTTGCATAGCACAAAAAAATTTGGTGAAAATCACAATGTTTACACATAAGTAAGAGTTTCATCTTTGCTATAAACAAATGTCCAAGTCTAGCATGTGTCAAATACAAGGATTCATTATTCTCAGAGGAAACAGTACAACAAGAAATTTCTTTATTCTTATCAGCTAGACATAGAGAGCTCCCCAAGACTTTACATTGTAACATATAGAGACCTTAATGAGCTAGGGCTATAGCAATGATTTCATTGGATTTCTAGTCCTAAAATTTGCAACAAGAAGCATTTTAGGCAATTTAAAGATGCTAGTCTGTCACACCCCGAAGCGGCAGAGTCGTAACAGCCCCGCCGTATAAACCGCCCTAAGATAGAAGTTAGCCTCACAATCGCTATCTTAGACCTGATCTACACAAGGCGTCCATAACTAACCCGCTTTGAAGTAGACAGTTTGTAATTTAAATAAATCATTTACCTATAAATGAGAGGAATTATATATATATGTTATCATTCAGTTATTGCAGTTAAAGTTTACAACCTTTCTCTATAGTATATTCCTTAGTATTACATCATTCGGAAATGAAAAATAATTCTAAAATAAAAACTTAGACCTTAAAAGATGTGTTTATTCTTCAATGTTTTTCCTCACTCCCCAGGATTCCAGCAATTGCTAGCTTCAGAGTAATTAGTTGCCGCTTCTTAGCCAGCACCTGCACGACGTCTATAGGGGTGTGAGTAACCACAGCTCAGTAAGTTAGGACAGAGGACTTAAAACTATACCATACACACAACAAGGTTTTCAATCACTTATTAAGTGCAATGCATGTGCAAGCAAATGCCATCGCACGATGTTATCCGGCCCGTCGTGAAATTAGAGAAATTACGCCCGCTCTAATCCGGGTTGAGGAGTTGCCGTTAATGCAACAGCTCACGACCAAACCCAGGCTTGTGTAATGGAGACCTTGCTCCTCCCGTGACTACCTTCGAACCACTGTCTTCACCCTCGCCGCGACCTCCTCTCCTGTCACTTAGTTCAACTGAGAATGAAGAAGGGACCATTTTGCAATCCTACGCTATCCCTTCCGAAGGGATCGTTATTTGGCCGGAGAGTCCTAAGTTCCCCTAACGGGTTGCCATGCATGTCCGATTATGATTACTGATCGGATATTTAATTAAGTCCAGTTTAGGGTAATCAATCATTTCATACAAGTCATACAATATGTGCCAAAGCAACAAACAGAATTATAGCATCACACATAATCAAGCACATGCACACATTCTCTATCTAACAAGCACAACCAAGCATAATCTTAAGCCTCCAAAATACAGC
Source organism: Lumnitzera racemosa (assembly GCA_024138005.1). Taxonomy (NCBI): domain Eukaryota; kingdom Viridiplantae; phylum Streptophyta; class Magnoliopsida; order Myrtales; family Combretaceae; genus Lumnitzera; species Lumnitzera racemosa. The sequence continues at coordinate 35,893,224 of JAMXBC010000012.1, read as the reverse complement.
ATCGTATTAATCCCAACTTACCTCGACTCCTCACTCACTCACTCGAGGTCCGATTTGCTCAAGCCATCGCCGATCATCTCTATAACACGAACGTGGTTTCAGTATTTCATATAATATTATAAGTTCATTTTATCCGATAACGCTTATTGTTAGGTTTTGTTTAAAGCTAAATATACCTAATTATTTAGGTATTAAGTCTTTTATAATTATTTTAGGTTTGGGGTTAGGTTCAGGTTCGGTTTTCGTATCGATTTCTAAATTAGGTTTTTAGTTCGATTTCTAAGTAATGTTTTAGATTCAAACCCTCGAAATCCGTTTCAACCCATAATGTGAAATTAATCACATTACTTCCCGATCTCCTAAATACGATTACTACCCCTAGTCCGCATTTTATTCCATCCGATACACTTAAATCCATATTAGTGTACCGAATTTACTCATGTTGTGAGAATTTTTTACATTTTTCATATAATTACCTAAAATTGAATTTTGTTTCAGATTTGTTATGTTCTGATTTTCATTATTTTATTATCTAATTAAACCTAATTTTTCCATATTTATTAATTTTTAATTCTACATATTCCTAATTTTCTACATTTACCACATAACACCTTCATTACTTATACTTAACACTCCATACACTAGGATCAGGTTTCCACATCAGAGATTAACATCCCTAAACATCTAATTACTATCTAAATTAGTAATTAATATCCTAATCACCTAATTAACTCCAAATTACCCAATTTTTCCATCATTTTAGGGCTAAAAATTAACTTAAAAATTTCAAAAATTAAATTTAAAAAAATGGCTTCATAGCACTGTTTTATATCACATGAGCATCCTACAGAAAAAAATTGAGCTCCAAACTACACTCCTAAGATCATTTATTTCTAAACCGAAATGTGCTCGGTTTTGCATGATTTCTTAAGGACCCTATATTACGGGACATGTTTTCATCTAAATAATATTTTTCCTACAAACTACATACAAAAATATCCCAGAATAACAAAATTCATAATTTTCTAATTACATTTACTATTTTTACAAAATTTCACAAGAATCAGGCTGAAATTTGGACTCACCGGTTTGGGTGGCTCCGGCCACCGCAGGCCGCCGTGGAATTGTCGGCCGGCATGGGCGCTGCCACCACCGTGTGGTGGTGGTGGCCGTCCACTCCCAGCTCCTCGTCTGGTGTGGGTTCCCTTTAAAATCCCTAACTGCACAGTTTTCCCTTTTTTTTCTGGATTTTCTCTCGATTTTTTCGATGTTTTGATTTTTCTCAAATCCTAAACTGACCAAAGGACTTTTGGAATTTTTTCCCCTATTTATAGACAATTGTAGAAATTAATGTGCATTAATTTGATGGGATTTTGCCCCAATTCTATGATTTTTGACTTTTTGTTTGTCAAATTCTTTTTGGTTATTTTTTTTTTCTTGCTGACCATGACCTGATCTTGTTGCAGCTTATCCTCTTCTGATGTTTCTAATTTTTTTTAGAATTATTTTGTATTTTTCTTTAATTATTTGCTTAGTTTTAAGCTAATTTAGGTAATTATGCGTAATTTTATCTATACATAAATACATGTGGGGCACACGTGAACATTCCTAAATATTATTTTGGTCATTCTAAAATTTTTAGTATACATATAATCTATCTCTAGTAATTTATTAGTTATTTCATTATACTTTTCGCATTTTCGATAATTAATACCTATTATGCTTAAAATTTGAAAATTTTATAGTCTCTTATTTTACTATTTATTTTCTTAAATTTAAGTTTATGGGGTCATTTTTACTAATATTTCTCTCAATAGTTTATAATTTGGGTGTAATCGGATCCTTTAGCCGATCGCCCTAAACCTTGGGTTCTAAGTTCAATCCTACGGTTACTTAGCTGAACTTTGGGGCTTACATAGTCTTTCAAGATTTTATCGACTCGTAACAAATTATGGGTAAAAGAAGGAACCAAGAACACATTGGTTAGTATTAAATGTGAGTTTATTTGAATTGAGCCAACTGTATCAACAAATTTAACACTTCTATCAGGCAACTTGATAGGTGTGGGTCTAGGAAGGAGTTGTAAATAACAAAGAAGAAAATAGTGTCATATGATCACTTGCTCTTGAATCAATTATCTAAGAACCAACATTACTTGAAACAACAAAACAAGAAACAGAGTGAATAGCTATAAAGTCCACAAAATTAGCTACTCCAACTACTTCAATTTTCTCCCTTACATCAGCTTTCCCTTTCATCATCTTATAGAACTCCTGACATACTACTTGAACTAGGTCAGGATATGCAACAGTAACTGCATATGATATTTGCTTATCAACCTACTTAGAAAACTAATCAAATGGAGTAACAAAATTGTTATTTGAATTCTTTACAAAACAATGCAAAGCACTTGCTCTATTTCTAGTAAGTCTCCTTCCTTTGTACCAATCCGGATATCTAATGATTTGGAAACATTAATCTACACTATGACCTTCTCCGTTTCAATATTTACACACTTTAATAGATTTAAATTTCTTTCTATCATTGACAAACCTACTTGTAATTCTTTTTGCATATAATGTCGATATATCAAAATCCACAATTCAAGAAGTTGTAATCTGTCATTGTTTCTCAACTTGTTGGACTAAATAAAATGCACAACTCACATTTGGAAAAGGATCCATGGACAAAATGTGATTATGCACACTTTCATATGAATCAAATAAACCCATTAAGAATTGAATTAATCAATTTTACATCTCAAATTCAGTTAACTTCTCCTTTAACTCGCAAGTACATAATCCATAAGTACAAACAAATATACCATTCATAGATTGAAGTTCATCCCAGTACTTTTCCATTTCATTGAAATAAGTCAGAACAGGAGAATTACCTTGCCTAAGATTCTCTATCTCATGTTGTATTTAAAATACAAGAGGACCATTAGAATGTCTGTATTAATCTTTCACTTCATTCCATAGGTCAAAACCTAATTGCGTATGTAAAAAATTTCATAACATATCACTCATCATAGAATTTAGTATCCAACTCCTAATCATGAAATCATATCTCGTCCACCTAATAAAGCCTTGTGAATCTTCATCAGGTTTTTCAATTAAACCATGTAGAAAACCTAATTTAAGTTTTGTGCCTAGACTTATTTTAATCAATCTACTCCATGAAAGTTAATTAGATCCATTGAAAATGATATTTCCGATTACCATTGATCAATTATCAGAAGAAAGATAAAATGGGATCAATGATCAACATCTCAACTACCTAAATCTGATTATTCATGACTAACTCCTCGCAATCACAGTTAGACAAGTAAATCCAAGGAAACAATCAATAGATCGGCACCTGTGCTCTAATACCATAAGAAAAACCTGATTCTTGCTTCATATGACCTAAATTAGCAAAAGCCATAGGTGTTGTAGAGTTCCAATTTTGTATCCAAGAGAGAAAACCACGAGATGATGTTGTACAAGAATTAGAATTCACTTTTTCCAACTGTTACTAAATATATATATATGTACAAAGAATCAACACTAAGTTACTAAATAACTAGCTAACTGCTATTACTAACTACTGCCAGCTGTACATGTATGCATAAATAAAGAATATAATATTCACATAATCATGGGGGTTTACTAATGTTTTTCATCTTCTTTAGCTCCACATAAATCCATTTACCATACGAAATATCATCATCAAATTCCCTACTTGTATTAATTTCTCATATCTATCTTATTTCTAAGTTAATAGCTGAAATTATGCTTAAGTTAGCATTTAGTTCCTTCTAGCCTAAATCATTTTGAGTAAGAAAATGGTGAACTTCAAATTATAAAATATCATTTGTCCTCTTTCCACCGCAATCCTTGCTTTCGTCCTACACTGTAGTAGTGATTCATTGAAATTCACTTAGACGTAGAGCCTTGCAAACCTTCCCCTTTTTGCATTGACCATATAAGAATATCCCAAAATTTTGCAAAGCATCAAGATTATAGTATTCTAATGCAATTCGTTTATTCTTAGCTAAGTTTGAAGTGAATGCATGAATGTTTAGCCCTCATCTCTTCATTGTGAGGAATTTTTCATTTACTAACCACGGATGTTCTCTAGGCATTTGTTTTAATTCATCTTCATTTGCAAATGTGATATATAATAGCCATATCTAGTGTTTATCTCATTAAATTGATTGAACTTAATAGTTTCTTTAGTTTATGAAATAAAATTTTTAACAATTGATGCTCTGTATAGTTTAATGATTGATGATTTTTGCTATGGCTTGCACACAAATTTTTTTCTTTGATATTTGTTAAACATGATGATGCAAATAGGATAGTCACCTACACTCTAGCTGTTATCAGTATCATCATCCACTACTACCGATTAAGCATTAGATACTTCATCACTATCCATCTCTTCTCTATCCTCTTGGAAAAATGCTTAAACATAAGCATTAGTATGGTTACATGTTTCATCAAGTTGTCCCTATATGTTACATTAATGCCCTTTATGCTTTAGGTTTGAATATTACTTGACATTTGGTTCTACAGGTCATTTGTCTCGACCTTTATGATGGGTTCATCATTTGCAATGATTTCTTTTGATATATCTCATGGATTGCTGACTGATGCATCTTTAAGGTTGCTAAATGAAGTCCAAGTGAGTAGTTGTTGTTTACTTATAAGAAGATTTGGCTTAAGAAAGACTTTAATTAGGTTATTGGGTGATTGAAACAATGTAGAAGAATTTAATGATCAATATTGGCATCCGTTATTAATCTCCTATTGTAATGAAACAGGATTGATCTTCTCTTGCTCTTACATTATGAACAACATAAATGAAAAATAAAACATTGACACTTATCACAAAATACAAATTTAATAAGGTTTTGACTCTTTCAGTTTGTCAATTAATCAAACATTTTTCAAAATGTTCCTTAAAGTTAGTAATCTCATATACCATTTAATTGTAACAAGAAATAAAAGAACTCTTATCAAATAATGATAATCTATAACCATAAGAGAGTGATAATACAGTAAAATGCATTCTAAAATTAGAATTCCATTGAAAATTTAATTTCAACAATACAATCTAATTTAGTTAATCTCTCTAATATCTAAATGTATCGTATCACTATTTGCCAAGTGAATCAAATTATTATTCAATCAACAATTCTAATACCTAAGTCCCATAGAGAGTGAATTTGACACTAAATCTTTTTTTATATTTTCAAATTTTTAATCTTTGAGAAATCTATGGAAGTATGTTGTTATCCACAAAAACTACTTAAGCAAAATTAATCGTTATTTGTTTAAATAAAATTCAAATACTCTAACAAAAAGCCATGTCTAAATTCAAAATCAATTTATTTAAAACTCTAAACGTTGTTAACTTAAGTTCTTTTTTTTTTCCTATAAATATTTACTCCTTAACTCTGTCTAGTTTAGTTCCTTCCTTTTAATTGTTGAAAATCCTATATTATAATTTTCTACCCTTCAATTTTTGTGCTAGCGTCCACAACCCAAGTCACTTTATGATCCGTTCATTCATTATGTGAATGGGAATGCAATTGCTATTTCTATCCTAGCCTATAAAGCCAGTGCACTATAGTGTTAACACGAATAATTATTCATAAGAAAAAAAATTTCACTAAATAATGAATAGCTACTTGTATCTTAGACTTTCTAAACGGCTACCACAACCTTATTCATTAACACATTCCTGTACCACCCTTCTTTTTCTTCTTCTCTTTTTCACCTTAGCTACATAGCTACAACCTAGCCACAACACCTGTAAACCCCGCGAATTTAGCTTCCTAAGTATAGAAACAAACGTCCAAACTGTAGATAATTTCCTAAACTCAAAAGAGCCAATGAGATTTAAAACCGATTAAAATCTCAATCCAAAACCTAAAGTGGATACAAAAAACCTTAAATCATCAATTGAACCCCCAACCGCATACGAAGACCCTAAAACCTCGAACCACATCAAAACCCTAAGATAACAATCGAAGATTTAATCACGTAAGAATATATGAAACCCTAAATGTGGAAATGCATTAGAGATTGTGCCCTAAAGTAATAAAAACCCTAAAATCCCTAAAATTATAACTTTAAGGATACAAAAGCACTAATTCACCATAATTTACCTTAAAACCCTAATTGATAATATAATGCTCATATTTTGCCAAATCATTAGTAAAAGGTTAGAGATGACCCTCATTCATGCTTATATGATTCGAATCCTTAAGTAATCCATTAGAAACTAAGATAATAAGTCATAGATTATATTTATCCCTTAAGTATATGATTAAGGTAGTCTCACTTAGAGTTAGGGTTATAATTGAAGATTAGGTTACATATAGTGAACTCTAATACACAAATTAATACTTTTTGCACTTGTTATCCAAAGTAGTTTATCAAATGAGATATATAAGCTATAAAGACCTAAAGTAAGACCTCATCAACCATATTTACTAATCAATGCATCATATACCTCATTTCTTCTCATTTCCTTCATTTTTCCCCTAATTTCCCTTAATTACTACATTATGTACACAAAATTACACATACTTAAGGAATGTTGACTAAGATAACATATGTTGACCAAAGTCTAAAAGTTGACCAAGTCAACATTTTGAAAAGTCAACAAAAGACTAAAGAGATAAAGAAAATATCTCTTCCTTAATGATGGCTTTTCTTTTCTTTCTTTCTGATTTTTTTTCTTCTCCTTTTCTTCTCAATTGCCGTCCACATCTTCTCCCTTTTAGACCCCACCATTCTCCTTCTTCCATAAGAAAAACAAATCAAATGAAACAAACAAAAAATCCTCCTCCATTGCCGTGAGCTTCCATCTCCATTTTACCTTCAACATCTTCCTTTTTGTCTCCTTAATTCCAACATAAGCAAAGGTATGTATCTAAGTTACTTTATCTTGTTTTATCTTCTTCATTAGTTAGTTAATTAAGTATATTAGATAAGTAGTTATGTGTTTAGTATTTTCTTGAAGAAGAGGAAACAAAGTTTCCATCTTTAAGTGTAGAAATTAGAACTTTTGAAGAAGAAGAAAGGAAGACATAAGTATATGCTTATAAGTGTGTACACATAAGAAAATACCAAAAGAGTACAAGTATGTGAACCTTTGTACATGAGTATTTATCATGTACATAACCTAACTTAAGATCATATCTAACTATACATACCTATACTACACTAAATATATACATAAAAACACAAAAGGATGAAATTAGGAAGCTTTTCTTAAGGAAAAGATTAGGCATACGAATTTTTGTATAAAAATACGTATCTAACCGTATAGGTATATGAGTATGTATATACGTATAAATACGGTATAAGTCTAAGTATAGGTATAAGTATATGTATGTATAAGGTATATGTACATAAGTATAAGGGAAGAAGTGAAATGTACATAAGACATGTACATATGACATAAGCATGAGGTGAGGTTTATGTAAGCAAATGATGACATAAGCCATAACATAAGCAAATGATGACATAAGCCATAACATAAGCAAATGATGACATAAGCAATGACACAAGTGATTGATGACATAAGCAATAATATAAGCATAAGCTTATAAAAGAAGAAAATAAGTATGTACATGTACTTAGGATCCAAAACCTTTAACCCTAATACCCTTCCTAATTTGAATCGAACTAATCAAGGACATAGATTAGTAATACCAATGTAAAAGTCTCTACGTATAAGAATAAATGGCTAATTAAATCATTAACTACTAAAATGGAACATAAAACTAGCCAATAGGAATAATTAAACTTTAATAAGATAAAATGTCAATAAATTTAGCCCATATCGTAAAACGCGAGTCCTAACGTTCAAAACGGACATCACCGTGTGAACGTGCGTCCGAAAAGGATGAAAAACGAATATAAGTTTGCAAATATCGGAATCAGAACGAAAAAGTTACAAAATACATAAAGGAAGCCTCATACCTTACTAATATAAGAAAATAGTTACTATTAATCTCATGGGGTATGGTAACCCTATACACACTATACTCGGGTTAACCTTATATACACTATACTTGGGTTATATTGGAGGAAACTAGATCAACTACAATAGACTTTTAGTTAACTAAGGAGTCTGAATTCTCAGAACACTTATAAGTTTTACCATTTTAATTTAGGCTTTCGATATCGAGTCTTGGAAACCCTAAAGGCTTGGAGAATGAGCAATAATCCAAGTGAGGGAGTTCTGATGACCTGCTACTTGCTTGTGCGTGTTACTTGTATGATGTTTTGCTGTTTGCTATTGCTTGTATGCTTAAATGACTGTTCTGCTTGTATGCTATCATCCATGTGATCACCTTTTTAAATTGATAAATATAAATATCTGCCTAAATAACCGGTTCTACTCGTCGCATGTCTATGACTTGGTAAAGGTATGAATGGAGAGTGCTAGCCTTACAAAAATCTTAAGAAAAGTATTTTTGGAAAAAAAAAACTTTTCTATCCGTAAACAAATTTTTACATGATCACTGTAAGGGCTTGAGGAACCATAAAGAGTATTTTTAACGTTAAGGCAAAGCTAGCATGGATTCTCCACTTGATAGCGAGAGGACTCACTTTATTGTGCCTGTAAGGCTTTAGTTAAATTTTGGTTGCGAGAGGACTCGCATGTTTATACCCAAGGGGCCTTAGAGGGTAGATAGTCCTAGTTTGGATTCCCCCTATTTAGATTGAAACTTTTTTCTCAGCTAGGGTAATAGTCGAGTTTTGCCTAGTCGGGTGGTGCCCTTAGGTAGCCTCATGCGGGTAAGCTGAGGTGCCCTGTGCGAGTAAGTACAGGGGATAATCGAAGTGTAGACGACGTAATTCTACACCTTCCATAGTTCCGGACTCCTATGGATGTGTTTCTTGCATTCATCATGCCTATATTCATTATGTATATAGATAGCTTGCTTGCATATGTGATAATAATGTGTGAAAACTTGCTTGACCGGTAGTGGTAAGGAATGAACTCATTGAGCTGTTTTATGCTCATCCCCCCTTAGTTTCCTTTGCAGGTTTACATACGATGGGATTGGGATATGTCTCGAGTGTTGAGTACGAGATGAAGATATGTACATTAGTATTAGAAGTAGTTGAGTACTTTTTAGATGATACATAGACATCCTTTGTAGAAAATATTTATTTATTAAACCTTACTATAATGTTAGTATATCCTGTCTTATTATTTGGTAGGGGATATCGATTCTCCACGATTCTGAGGAACTGTGGGATATCGGATAATCATAGTTATTTATATTTGTATTCTACAGTAAATTGATTACTTAAAAATCAGTAACCTTAATGATTAATCATTTAGAGTCTTACAATCTTTGACTTGCAAAGCGGTTTTCATAGCATGAGTACACACATGTTGTGAAAATTTTAGGTAATCCTACAAGGCCCCCTTTAGGGTCCTGACAACATCGCCACAACACCGCTACAACTACTAGGATTCAAACCCAATAAGCCTTTATAGCTTAATCATATACATTAAGCTACGTCCCATGAAGCAAAAGGTAGAATTGTAATTTTGAAGATATTGAGTTTGTTGTCCTTTGTAAACTTATTGAACATCTTTGCTTAATTTTTATGGTTTTGTTTATTTATACATTTTTTTCAGGCTTAGAAGTTGAATAGATAAGTTCTCAATTGAGATACTTTCCAATAACTCGATATTAAGCAAGTTACCAATAATAAAAAAGTGATCAATCGAAACTCTTTATATATGAAATTTTTTTAATATGCATTGTATACCAAAGAGTAATGGTGCCTACCACAAGAATTGCAATAGTTAGGATGAGAGAGTTAGTTATTAGATAGCTTCCATTTAAGAAAAAATATAGTTACTTTAGTAATTCCTCTAGTCCTTACCTATTCTACATAGCATGTTACAATCTAGTTAGACTAATTAATAAATTATTGCTAGACTATTTGATTCTTAGCTAACAAAAATGCCATAAAAACCTTAGGTTTCCTTTATTTGTAAGTAACTCTAAAAGAACTCATAAGACCATATACTCATGGAAACTTTCCCTCTTACCTTTTCACTTTATCCCTAATGTCATATTCGATATGTAAAAATAATATGGAATAGAATAAATTAGAATGGAACAATCAGCAACAGAATGGAAAGTTCATTCCTATGTTTGGAAACAACAAATAGCAATATTTAATTTCATTCCTATATTATGTCTACTCATAGCAAATACAACAATATTTGTCCAAAATACCCTTAATTTGTGAATATAATAAATATACATAAATGAGGTGACAAAGGTTATTAAATTAAATATCATTAATGAGGATGGAATGAAATCACAACTTCCACTTCCTAAAAGGTGAGAAAGGTTTGAATGGTATTAACATACCGCATAGATCAATAAGTTGCATGTAAGTATCAATAAAATTTTGACATATGAAACATAATTAATACTTTTTAAAAATTACATTCCTTCATTATCACATATTAAAATTTTATTAGTACCTATATGCCATTCATCAATTTATATGACTTGTTAGTATCATTAAATCTTTTTTCCCTAAAAAATAAGATCTAATTTTCCATTAAAACTTACTCCCAAAAAATCATAATCCCAATTTTTAAAAATGCTTTCAAATATGGGAAAAGGAATGAAACATACAATTGATATTCCAATTCTATTCCATCATATCAAACATAGCATAAAATTCTTCAAAAAAATCCTTAACATGTTTTAAAGTTTTTATGAATCCCATCACATAATACTATAAAAAATAAAATTAAAGTAAATTTTTAATAATGATTATGATAATAATAATAATAATGATAACCACATATTTTAGGACCGTTGCTAGGTAGAGAAACTTGAAATCATAAAGTACCCTAGTTAATCGGTTCAATTTCCTTAAAATGGGTCTCCTAATTAATTTTTATATGGATACAGGACCCTCGTTGAAAAATATTACTAAAAAGGGCCCCCTTACATGCACCTTCACTACCCTCTTTTTTACACTAAGAGCGCATGTGTAAAAAATTTGGCCAAACCAAATTACAAGGAAGGCATATGATAGATGTGCCTTCTTTAGATTTTAGATTACATTGAAGAACCATTCAGTAATTGTGCCTTTAGTGTAATTAAACTAAAAAGAAGGCTTATGCACCATATGCGCTTTCTTTTGTAGTTCAAATTCAAGAAAGGCACATGTATCAATTCCATCAACAAAACACAAAACGCATACTATACATACACTTTCAATACAGTTATACTTCAAAAAACCCACTTTAATCGTTTGGCATCTTCAAGTTTCCTCCAAGTTTCAACTTATTTTCTCTCAACTCAACCCGTTCAAGTATTATTCTAAATACAACATCTACATTTTCTCATATTATGCAAAAAAAAAAAAAATTACTCCATCTTTTACCCCATTAACCTACCATACATTATCCTTAAATTAACCCATTAATTGATACTTTTTAAATATTATTTTAGAATCACGTCAGAATCGCTTAACATGTTACTTGTATTGTTAAAATGTGTTGATTAATTCGGGAACACTTAAGTATAGCACTCAAATTTGGAGTTAAATTATAGGTACATAATGTGTTTGATAAAATTCCTAATAGAGATTCTACTCTAACACTTCATTAATTTTTGAAGATGATTAGGATATGTTGACATGTATTGTTTAAGGATAAGTGTTGTGTGAACTAACTTATTGATTGTTCTCGATATTGTTAAGGTGAGAATGATGGGACATATGAAACTAATAGTATATGCCCATAGAAACATCATAAGTGGTAATACAGGGTTGGAGTATGATAAGAAACTTGTTGAGAAGTTGAAGAAGAGAAAGAATGCAAGCTTCATTCGCTTCGTACAAAAGATTTGTGGAAGTGTTGGAATTGACCCATCTGAGGTTGAAATTGTGCACAGACGTCTTTCTTTTATAATGAGGGAGTTTCTTATAAATTGATGGCCATTAGAGATAATGAAGATATTTAAAATTTCATTGATATGGTTGCATCTTTTGGGGAATAGAGCATTTAGGAGGTATACTTTAGATATTGTGAGCATTCTAAGTGTTCAACTCAAACAAAACGTATTTTAATCAAACAATTCAACTTTCACAACACCTTGAGTGTAGTCTACAATGATTGATATAGTGATGATAAATGTGAATGAGTTACATGATCTTGGTGTGGATATCACTAAACCTAGGCATGTTGATATCATAGAAGAGAAACTTAATAAAGCTCTATGACTGATTCTCGAACATGAAGAGTCATATGATCCCTATATGGAGCAGAAGTCTATAGGCATAAATGACAATGAAGAGGGAGAGGAAGAGCGAGATGAAAAAGACAATAGGGGAGATGTTGGACTTGACAATAGGGAGGATGATAGAAAGGATGTAGGAGATCCTAAAGTGAATCCAGAGTTTGTTGCTAGTAATGTATTAGTTAGTTTTACTCGTAAGACTATGCATGTTAGGCGTCCTCGATAAGCTCAATAGACAATGCACAATGCCCAAGCTCCAGAACCTCTACAACAAAAAGAGATGATAAGGTTATTAGGGATGCAATCCCTTTCTTTAACACCGGTTGTGATGGCAATAACTATGTCACATTTTAGCAAGATGTGAATGCAATGTCTAGTAATGTAAGCACCAATGATGACTTGAGTGTATGCATGCAGTTAACAATAAAGATTGTCTTGTTCAAGTGATGATGAGGTTCCTCATTAAGAACCATAGCAATTTTCAAGTGGATGAATCAAGCAAAACTGTATATGCAATACATCTCAAAGAGAAGGACAATGGCTGTAAATGCAGTTTATGGGCATGAATAAAGAAGTGGAGGCGCTTTTTAAAATCATAATCTTAGAAGTATCCAACATTTGTGTCAATCTAATAATAAACTAGGATCATTTACAAATTGGCAGTAACATAATGGCTCGAAGCTTGTAAAGAATAATCTAGATGTGAAGGCTAATGACCTTACTCAAATATATCAAACACATTTGGATATACTATAAAAAGAAGAAGGGTTTTTAAGGGCAAAAGGAAGGCAATTGAGATTGTTTATGGTACTTAGGAGAAATCCTTCTAAAGCTACCAAATGCAATTAAAATAAGTGACCCCATAGCACAATTCAAAAAGGGCTAGAGCTCATTGATAAGATCAGGGGTGTCCCAATTTAAGTGGATTTTTTAGACCTTTAGACCATGTGTATATCATCGTATTGAGCCATACCGACAAGAGGCTGGGTTCTAAGGCGTCTCTTAACTACCTTTCATCATGCTTGATTGGTACCTAATCATGGCTTTAGAGGAGAGATGGAAGGCAAAGACATATACCTTCCACTTACCCATTGGGGAGACTACGATCACACTCTAAGACATGGAGGTGCAGTGCGAATTACCGACTGAAAGGATTATAGTAGCTAAGAGGATAGAGATAAAGGGCAATTGGGCTACTGAGTGTAAGATATACTAAGATTGAAGCCAACTAGGATCAAAAGGGGGGCGTTTGATCATAACATGGCTACGAAAGAATTTTAAGTTGCTACCTTGCAAAGTAGACAAGGAGACAATTAGGTGTTGTGTGCGCATTTATTTTCGAGGATTTATCTTTGTGAATAAATCCTTGAGCCTTATCCACTTCATGTTTTTGCCCTTACCAAAGGACTTCATGATTGCATGGTAGTTTAGCTAAGGCTTTGCATATTTGGCATTATTATACAAACAACTGTACTGGCTGCTCGATCCAATGCTCGCGAGATTAGAGGGGCTACCATCCTTTTACAAGTTTGGGCGTAGGAAAAATTTCCCTATATCACTACACTAAGTTGATATGGTTTCACAATTGCTAAAGGGAGGCCATTGGTAACCTAATGAAGGGTAAAGCATGATACTACTTAGCATGTTATCCATGTAGTTAATGCTTGTCACACTATATTCAACTTACAAACCACATGCTAGGTGTGATATATTCAGTCTTTTGTATATACTTCTACTTTTAAATCTCACACACATTTCGCTGCAATGTGATTCTTGTTAGGTGACTTGAGAGCTCTACTCTAAGGAGTTGATTTAGCTACTAACCCACTTTTGCAGTGTTAAGCAACATAATGAATGACTCGAGTCTCATTCATTTGCTTCCATATAGTATAGTAATATATTTCCAACTGTGTAGTTCGTTGATTGGTGGGTACCAGCTACCTCCACAAGACATCAACACCAACGATCACCTCTATCAGGTTGATTTGTAATGTAGGATCAATGCGGACTAGCTGTAGTTCATAGCCATTACATACGCTTAAGGTTTGAGTAAAGTCAACCCCAATTACTAACCCTGGCATAGGGAGATTATGCACTGGTATATAACTCATCATAAAGCTATGATAAGACGATCGATAAGTACCCATCTCACTTGATTTGCATTATATATGTATATAGATCATATTTTATATAAACCAATACCATCTTCTCTGTTCAATTCAAGTCTACTTTGTGATGTGTAGTTAACATAAGACTATCCATCCTTACTCACAATTGTAAATAGAGTGTTGCAGTTTGTTTAGGAGCATAATAGACTATCCTATATCCTCAACATGTGTAGAAATAATAGCACAACTAAAGGGTATTAGACGAAGATCAAGGAGTACTTAACACTAACCCTCCTCTCCCTCTCCCTCTACCTAAAGGTAGAATTAAGAGTTCGAGAAAGAGTTGTTCAATAAAGGCATGGTCATGATAGTTATGACTAATATACACTATCTCAAGGGCGCCATTTCATCAACTTGGGCAATATTGGTTCTAGTTATAGGGCTGGTCTCAACTCCAATGTTAGTTTTAACTTCCCAACTTGTTTCAACTCTTGCATAATTCTAAAATTCCAGCATAAGATGGAACTCCTAACTCTCCAAACTCTTCATAAGTGACGTTCAGGCTACTTACAATCATTTATCAGAGAAGGTGTGACTCAACTCATGCTAGCTTCTCAGATGAGTCTAGTAGCTCTTAAGGATCTTGATGATGCATCAACCTTGAAAGTCTCCACTACATTAGAGGCGTTAATTGTTTATCCTAAGCTTGCAAAACATTTGTATGGCATAAAAGGAACAAAAAATTATCATATTTGTATTTATTTATGAGTAAAAAACAAGAAATATCATGTCTAAATTTTTGTAAAAACATTTATGGACCTTTTAATACATGTTCATATGTGTTGCACATTCTCTCTTTTACAACAAACTACAAAATTTATAACCTCTACATAAACTCTTAATTTTTGTTACAAATTGAAGTGTGAGCCAATTGTCAATGGTATTGAAACTCGTGTTGGTGCCTTTTGGCAAATAGAGCTCGTATAGTGGATGGGAAAGTTATAACTGTGTGTTAACTATTTGAATATTTTGCAACTAATAATGTATTTTAGGTTAATATTGTTTTTCACCATCTTCTACAAGCCTATTTGTAGAAGACACATATAATATATGCACCAAGGAGCATTTATTACATGCACCTTTAAATGTATTTCAAATTATATTGAAAGCACATGCCACGTAACTTTTTTCTTTTTTTTTCATTGGGCAACTTTTTACACTAATGGCACATGCGCTTCACTCCCCTATAAGTAGAATATTTATTGATGAGTCTTTTTCAATAATATTTACCAAAAAGAGGCCATATTCTAATAAAACTACTCCATGAGAAGCGTCACTAATAAAGATACTTTTATACAACCAGCTAAGTGATCGCAATAATTCAGAAGCACTACAATACTCAAAGATCTAATTGGTGAGTTAGATTTTGGTGCTGTCATACCAATCCAGTTACGACAGACCATCGCACAAGAAGAAAAGCGCACATTAAGTGTAGATGCACGGATGCAAAGCCCGAACAATAGCAGAACAGTCGCTTGGGAGCAAAACTGCTTGAACTCGAGCAAATTAAACACCTACAATCGAGTGCTACAAGACCCTATGATATAGTTGTACATAAAAGGGGTAGAGAAAAATGTCCGGTGCCATCAATTTCCAATAATTACCGCAGGAAGATGTTAATGGAGATTCAAAGAAAACCAAGAAGGCCAACCCGGTACCGCAAAGTGAAGGTCAACTAAATCTGGGATTCCTCTTACTTTTGGTACTTTGCTCCACCATTTGATCGAATTAAGAAACAATGGAGACCAGAGAGAATGATGAATGATTTTGCGATACTGAACATGAATGTCACTACCCGTAATAGGGAGGTTGTCCTGGTAACTGAATTCCTCCAGGACTGACATTTTGTTGAACCCCTGGTTGAGGCAATCCTGCTGAAGTAACACTAGGAGTACTTTGGCCGCTTTGTGCCATGGGAGAGGAGCCAGCAGGCAGTACAGAAGCTGCATATTGAGGGAGCACAGAGGGCGTGAGAGCTTGACCAGGATAACTACCCGGGAGAGAAACAAAGCTTTGGCCGGCACTTGCTGGATTCCACAAAGGTTCCTGCCCAGCGGGCATTGGAGGCTGCACATAAGATGCAGGAGTATACTGACTTCCAGTATAGACTGATGTTCCAGGAGGGTTCAGTACAACTGCTGGTGAAGCAGGAAAAGCCGATATCGGCTGTGATGCAAGCACTGTTGACCGAGGGACTGTGTAATCTCTACTTTTGTCGCTGTAAGCCTACAGTAAGGGATAAAGTTACAGTCTAGAAGCATACTCCATAAACTGCTTTCCAATTTCTAGTATTCATCTAGTGTAACAGAACCATAAATTAGACTACATAAATGAGAATTCAAGTGTTCAGAGACCATACACTATAGATCCACTTCTTCATATCAAATCCTTATTTTTTCCTCTTAAATTCATATCCTCAAGAACTTTAACTCAAAGCACATTTTAATACCTTTATATTGAGATCAGTATGACGAGAGTATGTTAGATGAAGCTTACAATAACCTCCATCATATATGCAATGGCCCTCTAGTGCATCTTTGGCAACCGCTGCTGTTGTTATGTCTAGAAAAGGAAATTCAAAAAACCAATTAGAGATCCAATGTAAGAGGAATAGAAAAATAAACTTACTTTAT
This sequence comes from Lumnitzera racemosa, assembly GCA_024138005.1. Lineage (NCBI taxonomy): Eukaryota > Viridiplantae > Streptophyta > Magnoliopsida > Myrtales > Combretaceae > Lumnitzera > Lumnitzera racemosa. The sequence goes on along the minus strand of JAMXBC010000012.1, from coordinate 35,876,125 downwards.
CGTGTAAATAAAACCATGTTCTTATATCTATATTGAGCAAGAGGAGAAATTCCTACAGGGCATCTAAAGCAGAATTAGCATGCAGCAAAATTGTAATCCCAAAGTAAATCCCTAGAGCAGTACCTTGATTTATTGGCCAATGAGGCCAATGAGGACAGCAATAATTTATGCAATGAGAATGGGGTAAAACTATGAATTTAAGGTTCAGGAAGTATTTGCCACACACAAGAAATTTACTTAAAAAAATTATGTAGTGTTCAATATAAACATTGTCAAAAGAAAAAATTTGACATCTGATGTTCCCTAGGGAAGGAATGAAGATAGAGGTAGAAAAGGGAAAAAAAATGCTGGAGTTGATGAATAAAAAGACTTCAAAAGGATGTACAACAAAGACTCATTTACTTTGAATTTGCTGCACCAACAAAAAGCGGCTTTGTAATGCAGCATTAAACGGAATATCAGGCAAAATGGCATACCAGGGTATTGAATTAATGCTTGTGTCCCACCATTCTTCTCAAATATTGCAATTTTTTGCACAGGCCCAAACGCTGAGAATACCTGCATGATGTCAAGCAACATAAATAAAAGGTCCAGTACAGAACTGGAAGTTGTTTGAGGGAAAATGAGAAGGGTTCTCACCGTGTAGAGTGCATCCACTGTAACAGCATACTGCATATTTTCTATTGAAGCAAGAAGGACGTTACTCTCAGGTTCCATCTTTTTACCATCAGGACCCAAAATGGGCTGAAGAAAATAGCTTATCAGCACATAAAATTTGACAACATTGCACAATTTCGAATATACAAACAAGAGTTCACCTGTGCTAGTCCATCAATTGCAGTAGGATTAACAGGAAGATAAGGGTTAGTGTAGTCCCTGCAACATTAGGCAAAAGATGAACAAATGCAACTCAATATTGTCAATATGTGCAAAAATGGAGGCGTCATGCCAATTGATTTTACATCTATATCAAAAGTCGGTCTGTTTGTTCCTAGAAGAGCTCAAAGAAAGATTTCTCAATTACCCACATACCTGCTTCTATGAGACTGAAACTTGATGTTCAAATCTGTGTGAGCAGAGTAAGAAATACGCAAGTTGCATGACTTCACATGCTCAGGAAGCAAGTACCTGTGTCAAGATACCTGTTAGTCTCAATTAGTAAATTTCTAGACACATTCATGTTCATGTAGCAGGCACAATTGTGTGTGTCTTCAGGGATGTGTAGGGCTGGGGGGTGGGTGTGAGAGAGAGAGAGAACAGAAAGGAGGCCTGCATACCTGGGTATACTTCTTCCATCTAAATGAGTTCTAGCTGAACATGCTGTCTCCACATCACTGTACTGAATAAGTGCCTATAAGTACATAAAAGACCGGACTTAGAAGAAAAGACATATGAAGGAATCTTAAAATTATAAGAACTTCATTTCTAGCAATCAAACCTGAAAGCCAGCAGCCTTCTCAAATGTTGCAATTTTGTGCACAAATCCAAAAGCAGAAAATACCTAAATCAAGTTTCCAAACAAATTTCACATACGTCACACTTGGACAAAATATAAACAAAATCTTGCAGATATGTAGACAAGCCCAAAAATAAATAAATCGAAATGGGTTGAAATAAGTGCAGAATGACACCTGTAAACCTATGCGTGAAGATAGACCTTAGATAGCAGTAAGCGAATATGATAACATTTCCATACTGTTTCCACCAAGAAATCAATAAAGGCATTGTCATCAGTCAACTGACCCATACAAAATCAATTTTCCTTCAATTGCACAACACTACTATAAAGCAAAGTTAGAAACTATTTTGTGCGTGTCATAGAAATTGACCCATGTTCTAAGGAAGAACACATGGAACCATAAACAAACCCGAAATTTCGAAATAGACATTGCCTATATCATAAAGGAGGCCAAAAGTGCTGAACAAAGATCCATACTTGTAAGAATTACAAATGAAAATGTTTGTAGGTTTGACATTACCAAACTCTAACATCAGCAAGGGCATGGGTAATTACAGTTAGAGGATATTAAATAAGAAACAAGGCCAGAATAGAACCACCTACTTACAAACCTATATTAACAAAATATTTCTTTTTATCTATGACCAGAATGACACCTTCAGATGAAGTTCTCAGTATGATACTTTCACCAACAAACCATATTGCCTGTTCCAAATATCGAGCAATGGAAGACAGAAAGGTATGGGATTGAATGGAGGATGGATGTAGCAATGCTTGTCTAATCTAAACTACATGCTTGTCTATTTCACGACCTACTGGAACTGGGAAAATATCACTAATACTTTATGGGAATAAAAGATTCAGCAAACCAGCAGCAATGCTAATAAGAAATAATGAACTTATCCTAGCAATGCTATCAATTACATGATGCCACTATTGTCTTACTGCAACAAGAAAATAGTTGTATAGATAATCTTATACTACCAGTCAGTCCATTAGAAACAAATCTTTTAGTACATAAGAGATATGCAAGAATGAGTAACTTAGACAAAATACAACGTACAAACTACTAACTAAAGCCCAAATAAGAAAGAAGGAGGTCAGCATCCTGAAACACCTTGTTGTCATATTCGTATCCAAGAAAATCATCCTCTGATTACACATGAGAGTCAAGGACAAACAAGTTCAACATGGGTACACAATACTGATTTCTCTTAATCCAAATAATAGAATTGATAGCTGTATTAGTGAATGATGCCATCAACTCATTTGTGCTTCAAATGACCAGTGTTAGAGCAAATCTGGAGGGGCACTGCAAGGGGGAGAAGATTTCCTATTGGATTTTTGAAGGGGAGCTCAAGATTGAATGAGTTAATACTATTGGCCACTATGAACAACCGGTGCCAAGGATAGGCATAAAGTAGAGGTGCAGGCTTCTATTGAAAATATCACTGACACATTATGCAATTAGAGCTATACCACCATAGAAGTAGGCCAAGTCTGAGCATTATGCTATACCTGATGAGCAGGATCAGCACCTGTATAAATTTTTGTGAAGTTTTGTAATGGGATTTGATCCTCATTAGATCACCTGTGCTATTTTGCCTCTATAGCACCTCCCTACCAAGGAACATTAGTAATTTGTCATCAACCATCGATCAACTGATTTATACAACACAACAGTCAACTACAACTAAGTCGCATTCTTCAAAATGGTCTACACTGAAAATCAAAGCCTACGAAAGTATCCCCCCAAAAGATAGTATCAATTAGCAATTTGCAAAATTACAGCTTCTCAATTGCAGCTTACACGAGATGCCCATATCATTTCATATAATGAGTATCAAAGACATCAATTTGCATTAAGATATCAACTTGATGATAATCTTGACTCTAATGGGAAAATTTGAAGCTGATAACTTACAAAAGCTTCCCCCACACAAATGACATGAAGCTCTCTGAACTTCTAGGCTGGCCCCACTCTTTAGGGACAAGAAAATGAATGAGAAAATTGAGTCTAGAAAAAGAAAAGTGCAATTTCATGGTCCTGTAGACACTCTTGTAGAATTTTCTTACAACTTCAAGTGGCATACAAACGAACTAACTAATGACCACTTCGAAAATGAATTAAGGCTCCACAATGAGAACCTGTCACTTGAATTGAGGTATGAGCACTCATTGCAGGTTCCTGCCTGCCAAATTTCGAGCACAGGGTGACACAACCACTAAACAATCAAATGTGTATAATTATGCACAACATCTTCATTTGTACAGCATTAGTCTAGTTTGCATGTTTATAGGTGATCAATCCCATAAATATTTGCAAATCGACCCCTTGTCCATATCCATTGTCTAAGTTACCAAATGGGAGAGATGAAGACATTTGTCACATTAATTTATATACTTCTGCAGAGTGCTCAAAGAATCCAGCCAGTATAATCTTGCATGCTTGTTATCACATATCAGTCTACCCAAAAAAGACTCTAACAACAAAAAAAAAAATAGATGAAAATGTAGCTTACCAAGTGGATGACGTCTATGCTCACATCAACAGCTTCTATGCCTTCAATAGTCACCAGCAGCACATTTCCAGGAACATCTCCTGGACTCTTGTTGTGTACAATTTCATGTCTATTAGAGTATTGAATGTATACAGTTTTACCACGAATCTGTGCAGGGTCTGAAGACGAAGCATAATATGAAACCATTGATATTGCCTGGCTTAACTCAGCCTGAGTTTAAAGCAAATTAATCAGTTACATGTAATGAATTATCCCCCTCAAAAGAAATAGCCACACATTAACAAGGACAAAGGTAAAAACTCTCCACTAGAAGAACAATTTGGACAGGATAGAATTTCCAATCTGAAATCTAACAAAGATGCATAAAAAACAAAATTGGTATAAAAATAGCAATAGCTATGCCAGAAGTAGAGATGGCTAGGATCCATCCCACATTGTGGGAAAAAGGCTGGAGAGCTGTCATTGTTATTATTAGCCAGGCCAAAAGGACGTGGCCACCAAGATTATGCCTGTCTTCTATTACACCAGTCACTGGCCCAAATAAACTAAAGTTATCTTGCTTTACAAACAACAGAAAATGCATTAAATGACAACTGGAAAACCTAAAAGGAGGGTGATGTCATATGTGAGGACACACAGAATCATAAGAAAGGTATACTCCAAAATCCACACCATTAGGAGGTACCACAAGAAGTATCATTTCCATTTTGAAGTAAACACATCCAAGCATTCATAAATTTATTTCCTCAGCCAAGATCCATTTTTTGATGTCATAGCCAGCTCTACTCTAGTTGTTTGGCCAAACTCAGGTTTGCAACAACCATTAAGCTTAAACCATTTAGCAAGCCATAGAGGTACACTTCATTACAAGTCTATGCTTTTATATTGAACTCTTACGGCCCATTTACTTAGAGGTAATGAAATAAGTAGAGCACAGAAAAGTTATGTCTCGGAAATTACTATTGATAAAAATAGGATAGAAATTTCTATTCCAATATTTATTTCGTGTAATTTTTTATTGTTAGGAATATTTATCCCAGTGTTCACTCCATTCCATTAATTACAGTAAGTAGAGGATACAGATAAAATTACCAGTTTACCTCTATTTAGTCATTTTGGAAAATAACCAATATTTGTTTTCATATTAATCAGGACATAATGGTTGTAATATTTGAACTTTTTATTCCCTATATAAAGGAAATAAAAAATTCACCTCTTCTTAGGTAATATTTATTCTGAATAGAGTAGGAATAGAAAAGCCCTAGGATTTTACGATTCCCTTCCCATTTTTCCAAGTAAACATGGTAATAGACAATTGAAAAGGAATGATTATTCTATTCCCTCTTAATTACCTCAAAGTAAACCTTTCCACCAAACAGTTAAACCATGACAGTCATTTGTCACTGATCATGTCTCCATCTATGCAGAATCTGTTCTTACTGAAAAGTTTGTATGCTATTTTAATTTTCCTTTACAATGTCCAGGTAGAAAGTATATCATACTGTTCCATTGAGAGTGGTTTTTGAAAGCTTCTGTGTTGAGAAGCAATTGGCCTTGTATAAATTCCAGATCAATACTTATCAAGAAAATATATTTACTTATGAAGGTAGGGGGGCAATCAATCACCTGATTAATAATTATATAGGACAACCACAATATCTCTCTCTCACAAACACCCGAACTCCAAACCCAATCAAATCCATGATACTTGAATTCAATTGTCCCCCAAGCAGATCACTCTAGGTGCCCTGGATTTTATTTGTCTCACTAGTAGATCACTATAAGCGCCCTAATTTTCTCTCTTTCATTAGTGGTTAAAACATCCATTCCCTTCAAGATTACAAGATTAAATTGAGCATTATAAGTACAACTGTGGAAATATATTGCCTTTTTATGTCTCTTATTTGCCCTAATTCATTTTCACTTTTAAGTATGGTAAATTTCATCTATGTCATGTGCCCTATTGACTCTTTGCCATGTGAGTATCATTTTATGTGGTGATCTTTGTGTTATCATGTTATTGTAATAAGATTTATCATGATGGTTGAGTTTCCACATTTTTCTGCTATGCATACCTTTTCCATTTTCAGTATCACTTTGCACATCTAGGTTCACTTCATCTTAAAAAGGTTAAATATTCATAACTTAGTGTCTCAATTTTGCAATTATCAAGTTCATTGAGAAGCTTACAATAGGGACATGGCACATGCACATGATTAATTGGTCTCAATTTTGCAATTGAATCAATTGCATTCACAATACAAGATCTCAAGGACTTTGCTATCATTGTGTAGTGACACAGAGGAAGTAGGATAATAAAAGTGTATTTTTGTTTTGGGTATTAATACTCTTCAAATTACCAACTTCCCTGTGATTGTTATTAATAGGAGTATCTGGGCGACCTGCCTGTCTAGTGATTATAAAGCAGGTTTCTTCTTCTCTTTCTTCCAAAACTTGTTCATATATAAAGAATTGTTTGAGTCATAATTGTTTGCATAAGAAGGAGGTGGTGATTAAAGCAAAAGTGGCTAAGAATAGAGCAAAATACCATTTTCCTTTGTTTTTCTATTATTTCTCTTCTTTTCTTTTTTGTGCAAACTCATAATGTAACAACCTTCAATTTTATGTGTTTCTACTAATGGACTATGTTTTGCTTTAGGGTAAACACACAATGCCACTCATGGTTACAATTAAAGGAAGAGATTGAAAATATAGAATCCACCACCGGTTGGGGACAATAATGGAGATTCATACCAGTCTTAAGCACCCCACTGTACTCCATCTTTATGATTGGTTCCACGATGATAAATGGTATTTTTGATACTTGACTATGCTCATGGTGGCCAGCTATATAAGGGGCTTAGTAAAAAATGAGCACCTCAATGAGCAGCAAGCTGCCAATGTGAATTCTATATACCTCTATGAAGCAATACTTTAATTTCAGCTCTAGTATTAATGTTTGCTTCTTCAAAATTATGACATGAAAAAAGAAATCCTTTTTTTTTAGGGAACATTGCATCATCTTCAATATCTCTAGTTATGAGTAAAGAAAAGGAAATAGCAAATGGCATTATGAAAGGCATTGTTGAAAAGCAGTAGCAGGGGCAATCGGTGTATGCTAGGGCTTAAGAGGTGGCCACATGTGATAACAAACTTGACCATTTGGTGGCCTCCTTTCTCCCATAACTGCATCACCACTGTTAAGTTTGGCTGATGATGGTCATATACAGGAGGATGACAATGCTGGATATGCTTTCACCAGTCAGAATTATTGGTCTATAGATCTCATGGCCATTCCAAAGAAGAAGGTTTCACGTGACAAGAGAGACATTCCAAATGGGTCAAAGGCTTTGAAACTGATTCTGATTATAACTCAGTGAAAGGTTTGTGGCTGTGTAAAAGCTACAACATTTTGTTGCTGCAGTAGAGTTACGGATATTACTAATGAGCAAAATGATTAAACCAGCTGATCAGGTTAGCGGCAAGGGTTTAGCTTCTACAGTTTACCTGTGGAGCTAAATATGCTAGATCCAACTAGAATAAACCAGTGGGTTATTAGTATATACTGTTTCCATAATTAATTAGTCGTTTCTACGTGGTAGTTTTATTCGTCTGTAGCTTTATAGGAAATGAAACCTTGGTTTGCTTTTAGCTGGTTTTTTTCTATAAATGGCTACATCTGAATTAGGAAAATTTCCTTTCTTTTCTTTTTCATCCTTTTAGTCTTATTGTGTTGTCAGTTCTATATATTGTCTTTTTTTTTTTTATGGTTTATAATTCGTATATTAACTACAATGAAGGTTTGCATTAATCTTGGCATTAAGATATTCCTTTTTCTGTTTTACACTGTTCTGTTAAATATTTGCCTCAAAATTGATTCCTTGATCAACATTCGATATAAGAAAAATGATTCAAAGCATCAATCTTATTGTTGTATCTATTTTATGCACACATCGCAATGCACATCTACTAGTTTCTTACTATAGACATCATCTTATCTTTTCTATTATTCTTACTTCTTTCTTGTTATGCTCCTCAGCAACACACCCCCACCCCCACCCCCACCCCCCCACCAAAAAAGAAGAAGAAGAAGAACCTCTATGCAACAAAAGAAAACTTCTACTATTTCCTTTTACTTGCATTCTGATACCAAAACGACATTAAGGATGACTACCTCGGAATAGATAAGCCATCCTAGAATACCCATGCAATAAACCAAATAAGATATGAGTTAAACAAATCAACCCACAAACCCTAGCAGGAGATGACCCTGCCCCACGGGCAAACAAACCTATCTTCAACAAACTCTTGGCCACTCGGAGCAAACTAAGCACATTACTAAACTAAATAAACAAAAACCCTAATCATTATACACCAACTAAACCCTAAAAATCCAATATTTGCAAAACACCAGTTATTCCATCGAAGTTATTAAACAAAACAAGGGCTCTTCACAAAACAGTTAATAAAATCGGAGCTTGGCGGACTTACCAATTCAACGAAAGCTTGGTTCTTGTTGGCGCCGACGTTGCACTTGGTGTTGACGACCTTCCCGAACGGTTTACAGAGCTCGACGAGCTCTTCTTCGCTGCAATCCCAAGGTAAATTGCGTAAATGGATCACCTTCGATGGTGTCTGGGTATATCTGAATTGCTGCTGCGATGAGGTCGACATTAGTTGATTCCAATATGCAATGAATTGTTCGCTGTGAGATCAGGGAGGATTGTAGTGGACGGTGATGGTGGCGGCGGTCCGTTTGGACGGCTAGAAAGTGCGGGATTCTTTTGTTTCTTGATGAAAGAAGGGTCTGGCGTATTTGACAACTTTAGAAAGGAAAGGGAATGGGAAGGAAACTCGTGGAAGCATGAAAATATTTTTTTATTAGTGCCTTGACTCGAAGAGTGAAATTTAAAAGGAATAATTTCATTGTCCCAACAGGCCGACGCTCACGGATTAAGCAACATTTGGCATGCAAGTGGGCGTGCATTTAGGGTATCAACTTGGGGCGAAAAAAAAAAAAAAAGAAACCCTCAACTCTTTGGATCAGAATAGTAAGGCCTCCTCTAGTGAACAAGGGCCAAGCCCAAATAATGCTAATCATTTATATGGTGAGTGGATGCTTGTAAAAAAAAAAAAAAAAAAAAAAACACAAAAGATCCCAAGAATATTAATTCCAAAGCTCATTCAGCCTCCAGAAATCCTCTCAGTCGATCTCCCAAAAATAGATCCTCTACAATAGTTAATGATAAGCAACATTCGGACTCCAAGACCAATAATAAGTCTCAGCCAATAAAAGGCAAGCAAACACCTCCGAAGCATGGTGCTGTCCCTGTCCTTGTCCCACCATCCACTTCAAGCGTGAGTGGAAAGAATAAAATGACGGCAATTAGTATTGATGACCCTACGCCCCAAAAGGAAAAACAATTAAATGCGATTAATGGCAAAGACAATTCATTTACCTTCCAAGCACATTCCTCAAATACCTTAACTAGCATTAAAAAGAAAGTTACTCAAGCCAAAAAGCAGCACACACCATTAACAAACGTAGATCAATCCTAACCTTCTCCATCAAAATCCTTTGTCCATGTAAACACTCTTCCTCCTAGATTAGGATCACTTGATGACAAGGGTGATTGTAGAACTATTGGATGTGAGAAGACTCTGAATGACAAGGGTGATTGTAGAACTATTGGATGTGAGAAAACTCTGAAGACAAATGATGAACCGAATTTAGTGCCAATGGTAACAGCACAAATTAGCTACACAAAAGAAGAAGTTTTCTCACCAACTCAAGGTTGACCATAGCCGCATGCAGAACATACTCTATTCAAATGAGTGATCTAGTGTCCAGGAACACAATTAGGTCAAGAATGTTAATGAAAAAGTCGAGCAAGACATTAAGACTCTTAATAGAATACATGTTGATCAGGACCAACTTAAAAGTTCTCAAACAAGTTGTTACAATTGCCATTGCTTTGATTCTAAAAGAAGTTTAATATCCAACAATTGGTTTTTCAGAATTTAGAAGAATCACTAGCAATCCGGGACATAGATCATAACCTTAGTACTTTTTATACCAAGTTTAAAGGAATAGACTAAGTAGCTGGAGAATTAATGTGGTACAAAATGGTTACATCAATTATAAAAGAAGAAAGATTGCCTACTTCCATTAAGAAAGCATGAATTCTAGCTGGGAATGTAAGGGGCATGAACTCCTCAAGGAAACAAGAGAATATTATTGAGCTCCTTGACTCTTACACGGTTGATCTAGTTCTTTCACTTCAAACAAAACTAGATTCACTCATTACTTACACTTTTTACCACATATCACAATATGATGGATTTGTAGTTAAGGAAACTAAAGGCTAAAGTGGTGGAATTCTAGTGATGTGGAACACTTCTGTCCTTGATGTGGAGGTAATACTATAGATGCCCCAAATTTTTCTTCTACAGTACAAGGTTAGACACTCTTCTCATTCCTAGTTAATTTCTATCATTTATGGTTCCCTACACCTTATGAAGAAATCTATTTTACGGAATGACTTAGGAGATTTTGCACATTCGATTATGTTAAATAAACCTTAGTGTGCTTTAAGAGATTTCAATGATATAATATGCTCACATAAACAATAGGGGAGGAGTTCCAATACATGAACGACTGTGGATTATCTTATGTCCTATATGTGGGTCCAAAATACACATGGTCAAATAACCAACAATTATCATCCCTCATTTAGAAAAGGTTATATAGGGCTTGGTGTAACACTGAATGGAGGAACTTATAGCCTGAATGCAAGTTCTTCCACTTAAGAAAATGGCCTTTAGATCACAATACGATACTCTTAAAAACTTAACCTTAAGTATAGGGTTTAAGAGTCCTCTCTTTTGATTTCCACCAATTTAGTTTACTTACCCAGGTTGCATACACTTGCTTTAGAACATTTGGTAAATTAATAATCAAGATTGTTTGAGAGCTATTGAAAACATTCCCACTAAGTTTAAATAATAAAATTCAAAAGTTTTTGGAATCATTCATAAACAGAAAAAGCAAATCATATCTAAGCTGAATGAAATAGATTCCAAATTCGCTAATTATTCTAATGTTCAGATTATTGAAACTCAAAAGAAACTCATTTGAATTTAGTTTTTCCCTTGATAGAGAAGAATGTCTTTGGAGAGTGAAATATAGACAAAACTAGATCCTAAAGGGTAAAAGAAACACAAAATTCTATCATGCAACAATTTTTAGTAAGAGGGGCCAAAAAATAGAATTTTAAGACTCCAAAATGATCTGGGGAATCGTATTTATGATCTTCAACATATTAATGTTTTGATAAATTCTTACTTTGAGAAACTCTTCTTATCAACAAAAACCTTCTTAGAGTGCTTTAATCCTGTCCCAAAGGCCATTAGAGGAGGGCTCTTCTCTAAACAAAAAGTTCTTTTTCAATCCCCTGTATCCGAAAGTGAAATTGTTTAAGCCCTAAGCTCTATAGGATCTCTCAAAACACCTAGGAAAAATGGCATTGGTACTCTTCCTTTCAAAACTCGTTGGAAATTTGTAGGATCGTCGGTAGTAATTCTCATCAAAATCATTTTTGCTACCAAAAGCGTCCTACCAAATTTAAATCAAACTTTTATATGTCTAGTTCTAAAATATAGCATGGCTATGCCAATCACATTAAAAACTTCAAGCCTATAAGACTTTGTAACACCCTTTATAAACTAGTCACTAAAATTTTAGTGGTAAGAATTCAACCTATGCTTAACTCTCTCATTTGTCATGTTCAATCAAGTTTCATTCTTGGGCGAAAGGTTATTAACAATGTTAATCTCATGAATGAAATCCTTTATGGTTATCACAAAAAGAAGGGGAAAATAAGTTGGATGTTACTTAAACTAGATGTAGAAAAAGCTTTTAAATTATTTAGAGTGGGATTTTATCAAATAGGTATTGATTAGTTTAAATTTGACTACAGGTTAGGTAGACCTCATCTTGAGTTGCATCATAACTTTCACTTTCCAAGTCATTGTCAATGCCAATCTACTACCTCCTTTCCATCTTGGTAGAGACATAAGGTAAGGTGATTCTTTGTCTCCCTATATTTTCATTCTCTACATTGAAATTCTTAGCGGATTAATACATCTTAAAGTAAACAAAGGACTATGGAATCCCTTCTCCATATGAGGATCAAATATGAAAATATCTCATTTAGCCTTTGTAGATGACGTACTCTTGTGTATCCAAACTGATGAAAAGAATGTTAAGGCAATCTCAGATGTTCTCAATCATTTCTATATGGTCTTAGGATTGAAAATCAACATAACTAAGTCTTGAGAGCAATTCTCACAACTTCTTTAAGCATACATGAAATATCCTCTTTTGGTAAATATCTGGGATTTTCCTTAAGTAAAGGCTTGAAACCTTTAGCTTTTGATTTTAATTTCCTTATTGAAAAAACACAAACGAAATTGTCTAGTTAGAAAAATGAAATCCTTAAGTATGGCAGGTTGGATAGTCTTAGCTTAATCTTCCATGTAAGCACTGCTTACTTATTATATGTAAATGTGTCGTCTCCCAAAAGGCATCATCCAAAGGTTAACTACTATCATCAATGATTTATTTAGAAAGGAGAAAGTTACATTAGGTCAATTGGAGCTCAGTCGCAAACCCAAAAGAGAAAGGGGGTGTTAGCCTCTTTAATCTTCAAAATAAAAACAAAGCCTCTTCTTATTGGATTTTAGGGTTTCAAATTATAGATTTATGCAACAGATTTTATTTTTCTTTATTAAACCTAAATGCCCTAACATCCATGTGTATTAATTAAATCAAGTAGGGATTGAAAATTTTACCTTTTTGAAGCCTTATGAAAATTTGGTTAGGTAGATCAATAGATGTTGCATATCACAAACACCCTCTACTAGTATCCACATACGAACAAATGTACTATAATAAGTTGTAACGTGCTAGCACTACACAACAAATCTGTATTTGTCTAAGAAATGTCTCTTAGTGATAAGAATCAATCTCTTAAACCAATCACAAGAAGCCAAGTTAGAGGACTTCAAGGGATCGCATGGAAAATACTAGCTCTAAGCCATAACCTAGATGAGAACTCTTATCCCAATCTAATTACTTGCCAACCTGTCTCTTAGATCCTCACGTGTATCTAACATAATCCTACCCAACAGTGAAGTCCTAATCTAGAAGACAACCCAAAACTAGCCGAGTCGAGTTACCAACCTGACCTACTGGCGTCTAACTTCAAGACAGTTAACCTTTTGTTAGGCTAATTGGCTCCCAACCTGACTCAGATGAGGTTGGCTCCTAACTGTAATGCATTCCTGTTTTCGCTTACGTTATATCATATCCTAGATATCCAGCCACCAAGCAACATGTGTCTTTTGATACAATGTTCTAAAATGATTCATTCTTTTTCATACTGTATATTCTTTATCTCTTTTACCCCTTTTAATGTCTTATGTAACTTAGTGTAGAATACCCCATTTTTGTCTTTTTATACATATAGAATAATCCTAGTGGGTAAGTATATAAACCCCCACTTTCCTTATATGATATAGATCCTTTTCAATACAAAAATTACTCATTTGAGCAACCTTAGTGTTCTCATTGTCCTTTAACTCTTATCTATTCTCTTTAGCAAATAGTATTAGCGAGTGATTTTTTAGTTCAGACTGGTAAGTCATATCCGACGAATTGTAGGCCGAGTTGGATCGAGTGGTGAGTCGTATCCATTTGGTAGCTGCTTGAGTTTCATAGTTTCTTTTTTGTTTTCTTTTCGACTCGTTCGTTGTGATGCTGCAGCATGTGTACGACCCCAGAGTCGCATTAACTTCGCTGGTATCATGATACAATTCTACGAAGGAGTGTGTGAAGTTACAGTGAAGTTTTTGTTTGCCTTACTATTTGTAGTTGTTGTGTTCCTTTTGTAGCTCTTGTAATGTGTTGGAGTGTAGCAAGTATGGTTTCATTGTTACTTTGTTTTTCGTCATGCATGAAAATAGAGCAAGTTCATTTCTACTTTGTTTAGTGACTATTAGATATTAAGGTTGTTAGCAATTTGTTAATCTATTCGAAAAAGTATTATATTATGTCAAATTCGAGTGTTAGGGAGTTATTGGTGACTAGGGCAGTAGTACTCAACCTAGTCGTGGTCATAATGGTAGTAACATCCTAGAGTCCATTGATGACAGACTTGAAAGGCTCACGAACCTTATTAAGAGTCTAGTAATAGCAATATAAGTAAACAAGCAAAACCCTAAGATGTATAGCCATCTAACCCACAAGAGAATGCCCTTGAGAGACCCTAAGGCTAAGGCAACCGAACCAATTGCCCAATTTGACCATAGTAAGTTGGAGGAATAGCATGCTAAGCTGTTAAATGAAGATTGGAGTTAAAGGAGATTAAAGAAGAAGATAAGGATGTAGGTGTTAAAGAATTTGGGGAGGAAGAAGAGGAAGTTGACTATTACCTGTTACCAAGATGAGGACGCTAAGCTTCTCGAGGGCTAGATAATTTTAAGGTTCAAATCCTACCCTTCAGTGGAAATGGAGATGCCAATAAATACTTAGAATAGGAAGAGAAGGTCGAGAAGGTGTTTGACTGTTACAAATATATGGATATTATGAATGTCCAACTTGCTACATTGGAGTTTATTGTGTATACGACAATATGGTGGAAAAATCTAAATGTAGCCCAAGTAAGGGATAGAAGACGAGGTGTCAGAACATGGGATGAGATAAAGAGGTTATTGAAGGGTAGATTTATGCCCGAGACGTATCTGTAAGATACATTTGCAAAATTGCAAGACCTTCACCAAGGAAACTAATTTGTTGATGACTATGTTAGAGAGTTCCAAATGTTGATGATCTGAGCCGACATGGAAGAACCGGAAGCCCGTACTGTATCAAGATTCATATTCGGACTCAAGTATGAGATTCGTAATATCGTTGAAGTGTAGAGGTTTTATAATTTAGAAGAGGCAATCAAAATTGCGTAGAAGGTCGAAAAGTAGCAGAGAAATGTTTTGAGAAAACCCAGGCAAATATTCTCTCAAGCTCACGTATTGCACTAACCTATTTAAGTCTACCCAAGGAAGCTATACCGAGCCAAGCAAAGGAATGACTGATCTAATGAATGTTGAGCAAACCAACATGGTCAAATAGGATAGTCGTGTTAACCTGAGACTAGGCCGACCCCAAGAACTTATGAGTAAGGCTAGCCATCTGGATAGAAGACTAGCGAGGTGAAGTGTTTTAAATGCTTAGGCTTCGAATACATGGCTGCTGAATATTTGAATCAGTGTGTTATGATACTCTAAGGAGACGTAGTGGATAGTATTGATGAGAGCGACCTTGAAGAAGAAAAGAATGTTGGAGAACCTAAAGTGAGAGAGAAAGAGGAGACCTATGTCTATGCCAACCAGGGAGAATTAATGGCCTTAGTCTTGAGACGAGTCCTAAGTTCCTTGCTGAACTCTAAGGAGGACCAGAGAGAGAATCTGTTCCATATCAAGTATACCATCAAAGGCCAACAGTGCGCAATCATTGTAGATGGAGGAAGTTGTACTAATGTCGTTGTATAGCCCTTTGTATAGAGGTTAGGTCTGCTGACCTCAAAGCATCCTCGACCTTATAAGCTATATTGGCTTCATGATAAGGGTGCTTTATATGTAACTAAACAAGTAACCGTACCGTTTAGTGTTAGGAACGTGTATAAGGACGAAGTAGTATGCAATGTCGTCCCTATAGGAGCCTCACATCTACTGCTTGGATGACCTTGGTTGTTTGACTGACGTGTCATTCACGACGGGTATAAGAATACCTATTCCTTTGTCAAGGATGAAAGGAGGATAATGTTGTAACCACCAATCCCATCCTAAGTAAATGAAACCCATAATTAGCTCACTTAAGCTAATAAGAAGAAAGCTTTAGTGATGAGCCATAGAGAGCTCTAATCTACTGAGAAGAATGATGATCTAATGTTCTTGTTGGTTAGAAGGTTAATGGAGATGAGGGAATTGCTGGATGTCTTAGAAGAAATTTGAAGATTGGTAAATGAGTTCTTTGGCCTGTTTTCGGAAGAATTGCTTAAAGAACTGCCACCAGTTCGAGGCATAGAGCACTATATTTATCTACAGTTAGGTACTATCCTGCAAAATCAACCTACGTATAGGATAAACCCTGAGCAAGTTACCGAACTTAAGAAACAAGTGGATGAACTCATTGAGTGAGGATATGTGAAGGAGAACATGAGCCCTTATACTGTACCAGCCCTACTCGTTCCAAAGAAGGATGGTTCATGGTGGATGTGTATCGATAACCAAGTAATCAGTCGAATTACGGTAAAATATAGAACTTAATACCGAGGTTCTATTAGATGAGCTTAATGGTGCAAAGATATTTTTGAAGATTAATCTACGAAGTAGTTACCACTAAATTTGCATGAAGCCAAGCGACAAATGGAAGACCGCTTTCAAGACAAGGTACGGACTTTACGAATGGTTAGTTATGTCATTCAGACTTACCAATGTACCAAGCACATTCATGAGGTTAATGAACCATGTGATGCGCCTTCTACTTAGAAGATGTGTGGTCGTGTACTTTGATGACAGATTAGTATACAGTATCGACCTAAATGACTATGTTCGACATCTTCGTGAAGTATTTAACGTTTTGCAAGTTGAGAGGTTGTATGGGAATATGAAGAAGTGTACGTTCTGCCAAAGTGAGGTGATTTTCTTAGGGTTTATAGTGTCAAGGGATGGAATCTGAGTAAATGAAGAGAAGATCTAAGTTATTCTGGAATGGCTAACGTCAAAGAATGTCACTGAAGTCTAAAGTTTCCATGGCCTAACTTCTTTTTATAGGCGATTTATTAAAGACTTCAACACAATAGCCACCCCATTGACCAAGCTGACAAAGAAGGATGAAGGGTTTGAGTAGAACGATTGAGTTGAGTGAAGCTTTAGGGAGATCAAGGAGAAGCTTACCTCAGCCCCTATTCTTTTACTACCAGATTTTGACAAGCCTTTCGAATTGAAGTGTGATGCATCGGGAATTAAAATTGGTGCTGTCCCGATGCAAGAGCGAAGACTCGATGCCTACTACATTGAGAAGCTTAGTGGTCCTACCTTAAACTATTCTATGTACGAAAAAGAGTTGTACTCTCTTTATCGAGACCTTAATGTTTGGCAACATTATTTGTTGTCGCGAGAGTTTATTATTTACACTGACCACGAATTATTGAAGCTGTCATGACCTAGGGGAGCTAGTCGTAACAATCGCCATATACCGTACAAAGGATTGTGGATTTAATTCACTTATAATCGATGACCCTTTATACGATACACAAGACTACAGTTACAACTAATAACCAAGAGTTGCGTAAGCATAAGTAATATCATTTCAAGATAACAATAATAAAATATAGAAACATAACACATAATCCTTTTATGTGAAATTTACAGATAAGAAATCTAAAGCATTTCTTAAGTCAAACTAATATCATTTGATTACATAATCAGCTCTATAATCTAGATAAATTATCATAAGTACACTCCGATCACGTCTTGCTCCCACATTGACCCCGTGATGAACAATTAACCTCGAGCATGCGACGACCCAACTCCACAAATAACTCAGCCTGTGAAAAAAGACTATAAGGATATAAGGATATAAGCTAACTAGCTTAGTGAGATAATCCCCTCAACTATACAGCTATCAACTTATACAATAATTAAGTTCAATCAAATGAATGTATGTCAACCAGTATGCCAACAAATACATGCAGGTGACCAAGTACTGCATGCAACCCAGATTTAACACCCTCCAAAGTCAAGGTTGAAGATTGTCGAGTCTGATATTTCAGTTTTTTTTTTTATTTAAAAAATTGATCTCTCATTTCCTGATTAATACTAAACCCAAACCCATTTAATATTAATCATCGACTAAAGAAATTGAGAAATTCCGGTTTTTTATTGAAAATAATTTTTGGAGTCACCACCCGATCGAAGTTGGGAAAAGAAAAAGAAATCGTAACCAATTGGGTGAATTGATTACGATTTAGCTATCGATCTTTGATTTCAATTTTAAATGAAGAACTAGAGAGTTCCAAGTTCGGGGGCTAATCTATTAAACCCTTAACGAGTACCACTATTTATTTACCGAAATTAGCATTATTCTTCTAATTGTAATATTTAAATAAATAAATAAATAAATAATCAAAAGAAAAAAGAACTTAAGTTTCTACATATTTTATCGTCACCCCGAAGGTGCCTACGTACCTGCTAACCAGGATCAAACGATTGTAGTTCTTTCCGAAAAATTTAGTATGTTGATTTATTTTAATTTTTGAAAACAGACCGAGTTTACGTTATTATCAATTCAGTTATTCAAAACTCCAAAAGGGTCCTAATTCACTAAGTCCTTTTATTCTATTTTATGAAAACTCTCTAAAAGCCTTATTTTTCTAAAACTGGATTTTATTATTTTTTATTTTCAAAATAAATTTCTAAGTGAGAAAATCCTAAAAATATACCTAATCTTAAAAATTCCTAGACTAATATACATATATATATATATATTCTATTATTATTTAACAATTATCTACCTACATAGATTAGTAATGTTACGTAACTTACTTAATATATAAAAAACTAATACTAATAAGTCACCAAAACTAATGTAGTCATATACACATATACTGCATCAAATAACTAAGGAACTAATAATATAATGATAATAAATAAATAAATAAAAGAATAAAATAAAATAAGAAAACTAAGATTTGGAAAAACTGAACCTAACTTGTTCTTGCACGATAATAACGTAGATGGAGTAGCGACGGTATCGGGCTGTAGAATGTACCAATCGACGTCGGGGCTTGTTGTTATGGATTTGTGCGAAGTCACAGTGGTGGAGTAGCAGTTGTTGTTTTTGGATGGAGCAGGCAGCGATGGCGTTCTGGCGATGTGCAGACGACTATGGTTGTTGTGTATGGATCTACTCAGTCGTTGTTATCGCGCGCACGCTGCTATGTTCAGTTAACAAGTGCAGTGGCGTGGACTTAAGTTTGGTGTAGATTTGCTACTGCTTTTCGTACTATGCGGTGCTAGAGACTGATCTGTGTGTGGATCAATGCTGCGTGGACAGCATGTGGTGAACTGCAGTTGTGTGTGGATTCGCTGCAGCAGACTTTGTTACAGCAGATTAATCTAAAAGTTGTGACTGTACTGCTAGCTGGGCTAAGACGTGGTGATCAAGTAGTTCTGGGTTTCGACAAGGATCTGGCGTGGTGTTTGCTGGCTATGGGGGGTCAAGTGGGTCTGGTTTGGTGCGTAAATGGTTGTAGGTCTGATATTGGTATGCATTAAATGCCGGGCGTGAAGGGTCGGGGTTAGGTGTAAAACGTACCTGGAACTTGTTTGGTTGAGGATGTGGGTCGCGTAAAAGGAAGAAAGGGATGGGTTGTGCGTTTAAAGAGTGGTTCTATTATTGATGTTGTGTGTGTTGACAGTGAAGGGGGTTAGTTTTAGATGAGGATGGTGAAGCGTCGGACTTGAGTGTTGAGTGAGGATGAGAGTGGGTGGTTGGCTTCAACCATACGTGGCATTGGGTGTTGGCTACATGTGCGACATCGATACGGTAGGGATTGTGGATGAAGTGATTTTTCTTTTATAGAGTCCAAATCAAATCCTATCATATCTATTGTATCTGATTAAACTAGATTCAAATTTTATTCAAATCTGATTTAACTAAACTCATATGATTTAATTAGATATGAAATCCTATCATATCTATTGTAGCTGATTAAACTAGATTCAAATTTTATTCAAATATGATTTAACTAATCTCATATGATTTAATTAGATATGAAATTGATTTTCATTTCGCTTCTGCAAAGTTAGAAAAATAAAGACATAGGTGCCTACTAAGACTCGAACCCATGACCTCTAACTAAATCCACCATAAATACTCCGTTACTTATCCATTAAGCCGTTGGTTTGTACCTTGACATTCATGACAATTAAATTATATTTAAACTATCTGAATTGCTAAACTAAAAGTTTTTAA
The DNA here is from genome assembly GCA_024138005.1 of Lumnitzera racemosa. Taxonomy (NCBI): domain Eukaryota; kingdom Viridiplantae; phylum Streptophyta; class Magnoliopsida; order Myrtales; family Combretaceae; genus Lumnitzera; species Lumnitzera racemosa. The sequence continues at coordinate 35,856,048 of JAMXBC010000012.1, read as the reverse complement.
CTAAACTAAAACTGAAACTAACACTAAAACTAATTATTCTTAATATTAATTACTTCTTGAAAATCTACGAAATTTTTATAATTTTTCCTTTTCTTATTTATTATTATTTTTTTGGTGTTTTCATTATTTGTTAATTTTTCATCTTTTTATCTTTTGTTTATTTTTTTAATTTTTTTGAATTAGGAGCCTTTTTGTAGAAATAAAAATTAGGACTATAGAGGGGCACAAATTAGATGTCTACAGCTATTTGAGTTGGCTAAGACCTAAAAATGAGTCAAAACTTGGTCGTGCCCTAATGAGCTGACTAACCAAGGCGGTCAAAGCGCCCTTTGAGCTGGCTAAGACCTAAAAATGAAGAAAAACATGGTTGTACCCTAATGAGCTGACTAACCAAGGCAGTCAAAGCGCCTTTTGAGCTGGCTAAGACCTAGAAACATGAAGGAAAACTTTGTCATGCCCTAATGAGCTGACTAATCAAGGTGGTCAAGGCGCCTTTTGAGCTGGCTAAGACTTAAAGAATGAAGGAAAACTTGGTCGTGCCCTAATGAGCTGACTAACTAAGGCGGTCAAAGCGCCCTTTGAATTGGCTAAGACCTAAAAATGAAGGAAACTTGGTCGTGCCCTAATGAGTCGACTAACCAAGGTGGTCAAAGCGCCTTTTGAGTTGGCTAAGACCTAAAAATGAAGGAAACTTGGTCGTGCCCTAATGAGTTGACTAACCAAGGTGGTCAAAGCGCCCTTTAAGCTGGCTAAGACCTAAAAACAAGGAAAACTTGGTCGTGCCCTAATAAGCTGACTAACTGAGGCAGTCAAAGCGCCTTTTGAGTTGGCTAAGACCTAAAAATGAGAAAATTTGGTCGTGCCCTAATGAGCTGACTAACCAAGGCAGTCAAAGCGCTCTTTGAGCTGGCTAAGACCTAAAAACAAAGAAAAACTTTGAGTTAGGATAGCGCTCCATGAGCTTGCTAAATCCCTAAAAGATTATAAGTTGGGCAACATTCTATGAGTTGGGTGATGGGGAGCCTATGAAACTCTGTATTGGGGCTATACCCATGAGCTGGCTAGTTCCTTAAGAGATTGTAAATTGGGATTGTTTTAGGAGTTAGCTAGAAACTTAAGAAGCTTTAGATTGGGACTATACTCTATGAGCTGGCTAGATCCCTAAATGAGAATATGAGTCGAAATAGCGCTCCATAAGCTGACTAAAGTGCTAAATCCCTTGAAGAAATTTTGGGTCAGGTAACATCTGTGAGTTCAACGATTGGAAGTTGAAGAAACACTAGGACTATGCTCTATGTGCTAGCTATCTTAAGAAAATGTTTTTGGAAAATAAGCTATTATCCTTAGGGGGAAACCAATTGCCAATGCAATGTTTTATTAGGTTTAGAACTACTTACTCAGTTTCAATGATAGCTTCCAAGTAGTCCCACATCTTATTGAGTAACCCGATTAGAACTAACAATTCTGACCCTTACCATTGCTTTTCTTGTTTTTATTCTTCTTCTTCTTTTTTCTGTTGTCTCTTTCCAAACCCCCACTTTTTTTTTTTGAAAACAATTTAAGCTTGAAACGAATGTAAAACATATTCTTCTCGAACAAGGATGTCCTGTATTGAAATTCCGGTTTAAACATCAGCTTTCTGTGCAAGCATCTATTCTCAAGAGAGTTTCTACTTATACGCCACACGTTACTCTTTTGGAACATGGCCCTATCCTGAAAAATAGGAAACAAATCTCCCTTTCTTTGGGGGGTTAACCACAATAAAGTATTAAAAGAATTTTTATCAATAGTCATCGCTTCAAATCAAGTGATTATTTTTCTTGTGGTTCTTTGTGTGTAAGGTTTATTTAGGTAAATAATAGAGCAAGAAGTGGGGTCTTTTAGTGGAATGAGAAAAAGAAAGGCTAAGGATATTATCTAATGCTAACAACTACTAGGAATACCAACTTTGCATGTAGAAAATGAAAATGAGACTACAGTAATAGTAAGATTATTTGCAAAAATTTCATTGATGTTTAAGGATAGTACATCTTCAACGCATCAGCAATTACTAGGTCCTTCAAATCTGGACCATCCATTTGAGACAAGATAACAGCTCCCCAGGCAATACTTTCTTCACAATGTAAGGCCCTTTATAGTTTAGGGCAAACTTTCCTCTTGAATCAGTTGTGTTAGGCAACGTCTTCCTCAACACCATATCTCCTTTCTCAAAACTTTGAGGTTGTACTTTTTTGTTGAAAGCCTTAGCCATTCGTTGTTGATAGCAAATGTTGTGGCATAAAGCTGTCAACCTCTTTTCATCAATTAGGTTCAACTGCTCAACACGCTTCTTTACCCAATTAGCCTCATCTAATTGAGTTTTTGACAATATTTTGAGAGACGGGATCTTGACCTCTACTAGCAGTACAACCTCCATTCCGTATACCAACGAGTAGGGGTTTCCCCTGTTGATGTTTTGATAGAAGTTTGATAGGCCATGAGTGCAAAGGGTAACATCTCATGCCAATCTCGATACGTAATGGCCATCTTCTCAATAATTCTTTTGATATTCTCATTGGCTGCTTCCACGGATCCATTCATTTGGGGCCGATAAGGAGTAGAATTTCTATGAATGATCTTGAAGTGTCGGCATAACTCTAACATCAATTTATTATTCAGATCCATACCGTTATCAGTAATTATTGTTTCTAACATACCATACTGAGTCGGTATGTCTCTCCTGATGAACTTAACCACTACTCTCTTCGTCACATTAGAGTAGGATGAAGCTTCAACACACTTAGTGAAATAGTCAATAGCTACCAATATAAATTGGTGCCTGTTAGGTGCTTTTGGAGTGATTGGGCCAATGATATCTATCCCCCACATCGAAGCCATGGTGCTGATAGTGTATGCAATTCTTAAGGTGGAGCATTTATCTTGTTCGCATAGATTTGGCATAAATGGCAGCGTCTAACATGTGCTAGACAATCCGCCTCTATAGTCGACCAGTAATATCCCATCCTCATGATTTTCTTGGCAAGCATGTAGCCATTGATATGGGGGGTACATATTCCCTCGTGCACTTCTTTCATTAGCATCTCTGCCTCTTTCCCGTCTACACAACGTAAAAGCGTACTGTCAAACGATCGTCGGTACAACATAGAATCGCTCATCAAGTATTGAGCCGCTAATCTTTTAATGAATTTTTTGTCCTTCCTCTCTGCTCCTTCGGGGTACGTACCATGTTATAAAAATATTTTGATATCATGATACCAAGGCTTTTCATCACATGAACTTTCCATTGCCAAACAAAAAGCAGGCTTTTCCTCAATTTCAATTTTAAGTAGCTGAATCTCCACTCCTTTCGATATCTGAATCATTGATGCCAAAGTAGCAAGAGCATCAACAAATTGGTTTTGAACCCTTGGTACATACACAAAGGTAATCTTTTTAAACTTGGTTATCAACTCGGCCAAGTGTTGGCGATAAGATACTAATTTGGGGTCTTTCGTCTTATACTCACCCCGAGCTTAGCCTATAATCAACGAAGAATCTCCATACACCTGTAATTCTTGTATCTCCTTAAATAATGTGATTTTGAGTCCCAAAATACACGCTTCGTATTCTGCAATGTTATTGGTACATGGGAAAATCAATCTCACAACCATTGGAAATTGTGTACCTCAAGGCGATATCAGAATTGCCCCTACTCTACATCTAGACACATTAACTGCTCCGTCAAAGAACATTTTCCACCCTAAAGATTTTTCGACTATTTCACCATCAGAATCATTTCTCGCTACTAGGATGTTTTCATCGGGAAACTCAACCCGTGTTCCTTGAGGGATATCCTCAGAAGGATTCTCCGCTAATTGATCCACCAAAGCTTGCCCCTTGACTAAACTTTGGCTCACATACTTAATGTCAAATTCTGTCAGCAATATCTGCCACTTTGAAACTCTACCAATGAGAGCCGGTTTTTTAGCTAAGTATTTCAAAGGATCGTGTCGTGTTATCAACTCAATCTAATAATACAATGTATATTGTTTGAGTCGATGCATAACCCAGACCAATGCGCAACAGGTTCTTTCAACTTCTGTGTATTTTTTCTCCCCTTTGGTAAACTTCTTGCTTAGATAGTAAACGATTCGCTCTTTCCCTTCTTCATCCTTCTGGCCAAGCACGGATCCCATGGATTCCTGCATTATGGTCAGGTACAAGAACAACGGCTTTCTAAGTTTAGGTGCTACCAACACTGGAGGTTTCATGAGATATTCTTTGATTTTCGTGAAAGCCTCTTCGCATTCCTCATTCCAGCTGATCTTTGTATTCTTTTTTAACAGCTTAAAAAGAGGGCGGCATTTATCCGTTAACTGTGAAATGAATCGGGCTATGTAATTTAAACGACCCAGCAATCCTCACACTTCCTTGAGCGTTTGTGGAGGAGGCATGTCAATTATAACTTTGGCCTTATTAGGATCGACTTCAATACCTCTTTGGATGACTATGAACCCCAACAATTTTCCTGACGTCACACCAAAGGTACATTTCTCTGGATTCAATTTCAAGTGGTACTTCCTTAACCTATCAAATAACTTCCTCAGGTTTTCTAAGTGATCTTCCTCCTCTTTGGATTTCGCAATCATATCATCAACATACACTTCTATTTCTTTATGCATCATATCATGAAAAATTGCAACCATGGCCCTCTGATATATTGCACCTATATTCTTCAGCCCAAACGACATCACCTTATAGCAAAATGTTCCCCAAGTCGTAATAAAAGTCGTCTTCGTCTTATCCTCTTCAAACATCCGAATCTGATTATATCCCAAAAAACCATCCATGAAAGAGAATAGATGATTTCTAATAGTGTTATCCATTAAGACATCAATGTGAGGCAATGGAAAATTATCCTTAGGCATTACCTGGTTGAGATATCGAAAATCTACACACACTCTAACTTTCCCATTCTTCTTCATTACTGGAACAATATTAGCTACCCATTCCGGGTAATCCAACACCTAGATGAATCCAACCTCCAGTAGTTTCTTTACTTCTTCTTTAATTTTTAGCAAGACGTCAAGTCGAAATCTCCTCAATTTTTGCTTTTTTGGTTTGACATCCTCCTGTGTAGGTAAACGGTGGGCTACAATCGACAGGTCCAACCCAAGCATATCTTCATACGACCAAGTAAATACGTCTTGATACTTGGCTAACAAAGTAATCATTTCTGTTTTTTGTTTCTCTTTTAAACTTGCCCCAATTTTCAAATTCTTAGGATTTTCTTCGTTCCCCACATTAATTGTCTCAATCGGTTCATCAATAGTGACTTTACCCAGTTCATGTTTTTGCCATTCCTCTTGTATATTACTGTAGTCGTCAACATCGCCCCTGACAACTAACCCAGTAGGGTTGGAAGCAATATCGATATTCTCATTTTCTACCTATACGAGGTATTCTTGGTTTTCACTTAGTTCATTGAATCTGAATGAGAATGTACATAAAAAAAAATGCATATAAACGAAAGAGAACTAAAGAGCAACATAGGAAAGAAACAAACTAAGATTTCATTGAATAAATGGAGGTATGGTCTCAAATGAGATAAAGGCTTAACTAATTTCGAACGAAAAGGTTCAACGATATATTTGAAACGATGACTGTAAAAAATAAGAAAATACTAATTGCAGGTCACCCCTTTACCCTAAGGAAGATCTGTTGCTGTTCGCCGGGATGGAGAACAAGTTGTTCAAATGATGCTAGAACTTGGGTGATGAGTTTGTTAATTGTTCTTTGTCGGATTCTCGGGCTTGAGTCTTTTCCCGTATGAACGTCTCAGCTAGCAGTGGAAAGGTCATCGAGGCATGGTATAATTTGTTACCTCTATTGCCCCCTCGCTTGCTTCTTCTGGAATTTTTTCGTCGGGATAGGATTGTAACCAAGGCCATAGGTACCAATCTAGCCTTCCTTGAATCCCTTCCTTCTATCATCCTCTCTGTCGAGACCAGTAATCATGTTCACTTCTTCAAACATTTGTAAACCCAACTCCTCTTTTCCCTCACTTCCTATGTAGGTATAGCCGTCTCCTTATAGATTTCATAATGTTGATCTCCCAGAATTGTAATCACCTGGCTATTGGAGATAAACTTCAATTTTTGGTGCAAACTCGAGGGTATGGCCCCTACTGCATGAATCTAAGGCCTTCCCAAAAGTAGATTGAAAGATCTTGGAATGTCCATGACTTGGAATCGAATAGTAAAGTGCTGAGGGCCAATACTCACAGATAAATCAATCTCCCTTATAATCTCTCTTCTGGAACCATCAAAGGCCCTAACTGTTGTGGAAGAAGGATTAATTATGGATGTGTTGATGCCCAACAAATCCAAGGTGGCAAGTGGGCAGACGTTCAACGACAATCCATTGTCAATGAGCACCTTGGTAACAATTATGTCATTACTCCTTACCATGATAAAGAGTGGCTTTGTATGTTTGTTCCCTTCCTCACCTAATTCTTCAGCTGAAAATGAAATTTGATCTATTATGAGGATTGAATTAGTAACTAGTCCCATCTTCTCAGTTGGAATCTCCCAAGGGACCTTCACTTCGTTTAAAGTGAGAAACAAAGCCTCCTTGTGTGGTTCAGATGTGATTAACAGGCCCATCAACGATATTTGTGTAGGAGTCTTACTGAGTTGATCCATGATTTTATACTCACTTGACTTGATCATTTTGGTAAAGGCTGATAGCTCCTCAATGCATTCGGCTGCCGTCTTATCATTCAATTCTCCTGACATGACTTTCCTCCCCTGCTCCTCTCTTGGGTGATAAATATTTCCCAATCGAATAAAGCCCCCTACCAAAGGACCTGGATTCTCTTGATTTACCAAGTGATACTTAAATGGAGTAGCCTTGTAATTTTCTAGTGGCAATGGTACGTGGAATGTGTACCTCCTCACTTTTGGAGTTTGGTTGCCACTATAGAACTCAAAAACCTTAGGCTTCTTATTTGCATCAATGACGTTGACAGCATGGTCATAAAAAATCATACCAATCATCGGCCCATGCTTAGGTAAGGGATTATTGTTAACATTAGGAACCGGGGCTTCCACAAAATCCAACTGCACTGTCCCTTCATCTATCAAGTCCTGAATCTTGTTCCTCAGTCTCCAACATGCATTAGTCGAATGCCCTACTTATCCACAGTGGTATTTGCACTTTACTGTAGGGTCAAAGATTCTCGGTTGATATCGATTGCTAGGAAGTTTGTACCGTATCAAATTATCCCTTCGCAACTTCTCGAAGACTTGACTCAAAGGGACCAGTATCTTGGTAAATTGTCTATAAGTCCTGTTAGTTTGAAACTGATCTTTGTACTGTTGCTGAGCGAGAAGTGTATTTGCCCTAAAAGCAACTTGAGCATTTGGTTTGGCATTTGAATTTACCATACCAACCGTAGATTCTTTGGGCTTGCTGGCGGCTGGTCTAGGACCAGATGATGACGCTGGTGGTTTTTTATCTGCTCAGTCTTGCAGCTTACCGAAAGAGACGACACTTTCAATCTTGTACCTGGCCGCTACTACTTCAACAAAACTAGATGAGGCCTTCTCAATGAGATGAGAGAAATATGGCCTCTCTAAGGTGTTAATGAAAGCCGATGTGAGCTCTTTCTCAATCGTTAGAGTAGAGATTCTTGCAGCTAAGGACCTCTATCTTTAAGCGTATTCTTTGAACGATTCATTATTCTTCTTCCGTAGGGCAACTAAATCCATCATAGACGGGGTTACTTCTACATTGAATTTATATTGTTCATAAAATGCTCAAGCATGTTTCTCCAGCGTATTTATCTAATTCAAATCAAGCTGGGCATACCAAGTCAGGGCCGGTTCGGTCAGACTATCTTGAAATGTCTGTACCATAAGTAGATCGTACTGAACATATTTACCCATCTTCCTGACATATAACCTGGTGTAGAGCTTGGGGCAACCCGTCCCGTTATACTTTTTGAATTCTGGTACCTTAAACTTCTCAGGGTATGATCCCATGTCATATGTGGAAACTCTGTAATCTCCACCTGTTCAAATCCATCATACCCTACGAATGCCTTCATCTTCTTAGTGATCTGTTGTGTCAATTTCCTTTCCTGTTCTTTCAAGCTGTCCGTACTTGGCCCATGGTCGACAGGTCTTAGGGCCGCATACGTATTAGGTTCGAAGGTCGAGTTGTCTTTCGGGTAAAATCCTTCTGACTCAAATGGGTCTTTTTGATATTCGTGCTCTGCTTCAGGAGCTTGTGTATTCTTCCTATAATGGGTTTTGGAACTTTCTTAATTAGCTATTGTTGTAGCTCGCAGCAAAGCAATGTTATCTGTTAGGAAGCTCATTTGTTCTGCCATCTTTTTCATAGCCCTTTCTATGGAACGAAACCTCAGCTCGGAGGGATCATTGATCTCAGGGTCTCCATCATTTCCTTGAGTGGTAGCCATCCTGGTCTGAGAACGTGTTCTAATCGGACTTCTCTGAAAGACTTGACGTTTGGGAGCTATCTTGAAATTTTACCTGATAGGAATCGAACAACTCAACAAAGGGTTAGTACATAGTATATTTTCCTAAAAAAGGGTTGTTAATCATACCAACACAAAATGCATGTCATACGAGTGCAATGAAAAATCAAGAATTGGGGAGAACCTTTTGATGTGGCAAAACCTAACTAACTTTTATCAATTTTTGGCAATTATGAAGCTTTACACCTCTTATTCTGTTTATAAAAATGAATTCTAATGAAAACATAAAAAACTTAAAATCTAAAATTTTCTCTCCTAGTGGCTAGTAGGCTTATCTTACAACTTTCTCTTCTTTCGGATCATGGGAGCCTGCTCTTCTTTGCCCTTAGTCTTCTTCAGTTGTTCTTCCAATGCCTTTATCTTCTGATGATACTCCTTGCAACGGCTTTCTAACTCCTGCTCTCTTTTACTCGTCCTCTCAAGTTCAGCCTGAACTTCCCCCTTCTCTTTGTTGTCTTCCATATCTTTCAGCCCTTTTAGTTGGTGATAGAGAAATCCTTTGGTTGTTTGGCTCCTGGCTGTTATCCCCCTAGTGGTAGGGGTGGTCTTTCTCGTGCACCAAAGAGCTCGGATGCTCTGAAGCTTGGTTACTTTATCAACCATCGTCATGCTGGGGTTAAGGAAGTCCAATGAGACAGCTTTTAATGATGGTCTGGGGATCATTTTCTCAATGAGTCCATCAGCTGGGATGTATGTGGTGCAGAGGTTAAAGCTGATCAGAGGAACCGCTTTGAAGTCTTCACATCCTCTTATCATTTCCTTGCTTGCAAACCACCTAGGTGTCAACAACAACTCTTCCGCTTTCATACTCTGAAAGTATTGGACCTAGTAGCGACTAGCTATATTTTCTGCCAGCTCGATTCTTTCTCTAAAAGATTTAATGAGATCATATTGCTGAGTAAACTCAGCCCGATTAAAATCAAGCTGGTAACTTCTCATGTGGCTAATGTACCAGACCACCAATAGGACCATATTAGTTTTTAGATCTCCTCGTTTCTTTTTCTTGAGATGATTTAGTAGCAGGATCGCTCGGCTAGAATAACCGGGACATATGATTTCCCTTCAAGGAATTGGGCTACTAGTTTTGTAATTCTGAAATGGACTTGACGTCTTTCATCAGGGAACAAAATAGTATTAATGACTACCAGTATAAAAGCGTTGACCCGGTACTGGTGACATGCTTCTAAATTTGCACAAAAAACCTCACGTTTTTCTTTATGCTTCAATTCAGTAGAAAACCAATCCATGACATCCTCTAATCGAATGGTCTTTCCTTAATTTAGAACCCGGTTTATTTTGGTTTTTCTGATTCCCAGCAACTTGCTGAAGATCTTTGGTGCTGCAGCTTCCAAGTTTGGGACATAAATATTGTCTGTGATTGCAAGAGCCCACAACAATTAGGAGTATTCTTCTAAGGTTGGGCTTAGCTGATGTAGGCCCATACAGAAACTGGTAGATTCAGGCTCCCAAAGGTGGACTAAGGTCCACACTAGAGTGATGTTCACAGGGATCTTCTGTAAAGAGAGAATGAGCCCAATCTTATTCTTAATAAACTCCTGTTTATCTGAGATGAAGAGTCAAAACCATGTTTGAAGCAGTTTCTGTAGCCAATGCAGTAAGTGGACATGAATGTCTTCAAAAGGCCCTTGACTTGATCTAGCTATGACTAATCAAAATCAAAATTAAAATTACAATTACAATTACAATGTATTCTAAACTTTACATAAAATTATTACAAATTATTTACAAGGAAAGATTACAATTACAATTACAATCACAACCTCCAATTGCCTTTATCAATTTAGGTTTTCCACATCATAGGTTCTTGTGATTTTTGAAAAAGTTTTCATGTAATATAAAGAGTGGATTCTAAAGGTTCTCAAGTTTTGCAACTACTATGTTTTTCAAAGCAACGATTCTGTGGTCACATTTGAACTTGAGTGAGGTAGCCTAATTGGCTTCGGAAGGTGGTTACCCTACAACATCCGAAGCTTATACAATGGCCCCCCTCCTAAGGTCCTAAGATGGCCTAGTTTTGACCGTACCTACATGTATTTATGATGCAGAAAACGAAAAAAAATAAAAGTCAAAACCCCCCAAAATTCCCACTTAAATAAACTACCACAACAATTAAAAAAAAAACGTTAGTAAAAAATAAATAAATAAAATAAACAAATACATAAAAAACATACCTAAGTTCTTTTTTTATTTTTATTATTTTATCTTTTTATATATATATATTTTTTAAAAAAATAATCCTATTTTCGGCAACTTCTAGTAGTTAACCCTCTAGCGGTCCCCAGTGGAGTCGCCAAACTGTCGAGTCTGATTTTTCGATTTTTTTCTTTAAAAAATTGATATCTCATTTCCTGATTAATATTAAACCCTAACCCATTTAATATTAATCCTCGACAAAAGAAATTGAGAAATTTCGGTTTTTTATTAAAAATAATTTTTGAAGTCGCCACTCGACCAAAGTCGGAAAAAAAAAAAACGTAACCAATTGGGTGAATTGATTACAATTTGGCTGCCGATCTTTGATTTCAATTTTAAATGAAGAACCAAAGGGTTCCAAGTTCAGGGACTAACCTATTAAGCTCTTAACGGGTACTACTATCTATTTGCCGAAATTAGCATTATTCTTCTAATTGTAATATTTGAAAAAATAAATAAATAAATAATCAAAAGAAAAAAGAACCTAAGTTTCTACATATTTTATCATTGCCTCGAAGGTGCCTACGTACTCGCTAACTAGGATCAAACGATAGTAGTTCTTTTCAAAAAATTTAGTATGTTGATTTATTTTAATTTTTAAAAACTGACCGAGTTTACGTTATTATCAATTCAGTTATTCAAAACTCTAAAAGGGTCCTAATTCACTAAGTCCTTTTATTCTATTTTATGAAAACTCTCTAAAAGCCCTATGTTTCTAAAACTGCATTTTATTATTTTTTATTTCCAAAATAAATTTCTAAGTGAGAAAATCCTAGAAATATACCTAATCTTAAAAATTCCTAGACTAATATACATATATATGTATATTCTATTATTATTAAACAATTATCTACCTACATAGATTAGTAATGTTACGTAACTTATTTAATATATAAAAAACTAATACTAATAAGTTACCTAAACTAATATAGTCATATACACATATACTGCATCAAATAACTAAGGAACTAATAAATATATAAATAAAATAAAATAAGAAAACTAAGATTTGGAAAAACTGAACCTAACTTGTTCTTGCACAACAATGACGTAAACGGAGCAGCGACGGTATCGGACTGTGGAATGTACTAATCGACGTCGGGGCTTGCAATTATGGATTTGTGTGAAGTCACAGTGGTGGAGTAGCGGTTGTTGTTTTGGGATGGAGCAAATAGCGACGGCGTTCTGTCAATGTGCAGACGACTGCGGCTGTTGCGTGTGGATCTGCTCAGTCGTTGTTGTCGTACACGCGCTGCTATGTTTAGTCAATAAGTGCAGTGGCGTAGACTTAAGTTTGGTGTAGATTTGCTACTGCTGTTCATACTGTGTGGCGCTGGAGACTGATCTGTGTGTAGATCAATGCTGCGTGGACAAAATATGGCGAACTGCAGTTGTGTGTGGATTCGTTGCAGCAGACGTTGTTACAGCAGATTAATCTGAAAGTTGCGACGGTACTACTGGCTGGGCTAAGATGTGGTGATCGAGTAGTTCTAGGTTTCAACAAGGATCTGGCGTGGTGTTTGCTAGTTGTGGGGGGTCAAGTGGGTCTGGTTTGGTGCGTAAATGGTTACGGGTCTGATATTGGTATGCAATTAAATGTCGGGCGTGAGGGGTCGGGGTTAGGTGTAAAATATGCCTGGAACTTGTTTGGTTGAGGATATGGGTCACGTGAAAGGAAGAAAGGGATGTGTTATGTATTTAAAGAGTGGTTCTATTGTTGATGTTGTGTGTGACGACAGTAAAGGGGGGTTAGTTTCAGACGAAGATAGTGAAGCGTAGGACTTGAGTGCTAAGTGAGGATGAGAGTGGGTCGTTGGCTTCAGCCATACATAGCATTGGGTATTGGCTGCATGTGCGACATCGATAGGGGGCTGCTGTTCTCGTATTGGTGCTGTGCATGTTGGAGGTCGAGATGCTGCTATGTATGGATGGATGTGAGGATTGCGTGTTGAAATGTTGCTATGCGTGGATGGATGTGAAGACTGGGCGTTGAGATGCTGTTGTTTTTGTTAGAGGGTCGGCTAGGAATGGGTGGTATGTTGCTGTTGTGTTTTTTTTTTTTTTAGTCAAATTACGATAGGGATTGTGGATGAAGCAGATTTTTTCCCTTCCATTGTTGATTTTTCTTTTATAGAGTCCAAATCAAATCCTATCATATCTATTGTATCTGATTAAACTAGATTCAAATTTTGTTCAAATTTGATTTAACTTAACTCATATGATTTAGTTAGATATGAAACTGATTTTCGTCTCGCTTCTGCAAAATTAGAAAAATAAAGACATAGGTGCCTACTAAAACTCGAGCCCATGACCTCCAACTAAATCCACCACAAATACTCCGTTACTTATCCATTAGGCTGCTGGCCTGTGCCTTGATATTCATTACAGTTAAATTATATTTAAACTATCTGAATCCCTGAACTAAAATTTTTTAACTAAACTAAAACTAAAACTTACGGTAAAACTAATTATTCCTAATATTAATCACTTCTTGAAAATCTACGAAATTTTTATAATTTTTCCTTTTCTTATTTATTATTTTTTTTGTGTTTTCATTATTTGTTAATTTTTTATCTTTTTATCTTTTGTTTATTTTTTTTATTTTTTTTATTATTTTGAATTAGGACCCTTTTTGTAGAAATAAAAATTAGGACTATAGAGGAGCAAAAATTAGGTGTCTACAGAGATACATCGGCATAGTTAGATCCAGGTATCATACTAGAACTTATCTCATAACAAAACTCCGCGTTTCGTATTTAAAATGTAATGGTAATCCATTATCAGTTTTATAAAAAAACGAGTTCTACATATAATTGTGAGTAGATTTATGCAGCCTTCACTCACCCTTAAACGGAGGCCTCTAGACTCAACTCTTAGCCAAGTAGTCGGCGTCTTCAACGCCTTGTAATCCCACGGGTTAGAATAAGGTTATATCGCACGTGTGCATCATACAAAATCTATAATAATCAATAATCAATCCACGTATGGTCTCTCACTACCTCTGTGTAATGTAACTACTGGAATTAGTTATGCAGTGTATGATTATGCGTGTTTCAAGTTAACTTTTTCTAATCAAGTAAAATTAGGTCTTATTATTCAGTGGTTATTTAAAGTCACAAACAATTAATTCCTAGTGAATCTACTATGCAACAATAAATACATTATTATAATTTAAAGTAAATTTACCATTAACAACCAATTATCATATACAAGCATAACCTAATCCCATACAACATTTCATTATTGATCATAACTTGTATTCATTAATTACAAACATAAACAAGTATAGAATCATTAGGAAAACTCACTTTGCCATAATTGACTCAAGAGTCGTAATAATCTGGTGGCAACTCAGGGTTAATGTTAAGATTCCTTAAGAATAATAAAAATTTGTAAGTTTGGGAATTTAATGCTAAATTAGTATTGTAATTTGTAAGGTTTACTTCACTTAGTTATGCAAAATTATCGATTCGACCTTTCTATTGAATTGCGTATAACTTTTTTGTTTTAACTCGAATCGTTATGAACTTATAGTCCATTTTGATTGTTTTCAAGCGTATTTTCTCGTAACGAGGTCCGTTTTGAATGTTATGACTCGTAGTTGGAATTGTGATATAAAAATATCACAAAATTTATTATTTTAATTTAAAAAAATTATAAAATATTAATTTTAGCTTTTTTTTAATATATTTATGATTTAATAATTATTTAAATCATATAATTGATAATTTTATTATTGCATATTTTACCTTAGTTACTTATTTTTACTTATTTTTGAGATTTTAGACTTATTATAATTATTATTACTGTTATTTTTATTATTTTCTTATTATTCATTTGTATTTTATGATATACATATATATATGTGTACTTATATTATATTTGATTAATTTTATAATTTACTTTAATTAGTAATTCCTAATTTACGGTAATATATATATATCTACTCCTTACATAGTTATGAATTTATTTTATTTAGTAAATATTATTATATCATATATACTACTTAATATTTGGTATGCTACATATATACTATAAGTTATATATATTTACGCCATATGTAGATATATATGTGTATACATAAAATATAGCTTACATGTATATATGAATATATAACTACAAAATACATGTATATTCTATACGAATACATATTCTTATATATATATATATATATACATATACATATGAAAATAAAGCTTGTATACATATATACATACAAAATCATTTTCATGTGTACAACTATATATATATATATCTATATTTATTTTGTAAAAATAATAAATACTTACTTGATATATTCTTATGTACATATAGATATATTCATGTATTCTTATTTATACACATACGTATACTTATTTGCCGTATATTTTACCTAATAGTATATATATATATATATATATACATGTCTACGTACATATCTTTATACATACATATATATATATATATCTTGAGTTATCTACTTATGCACACATACATGTATATGTAATGAAATATTTAATAAAATACAACACAAATACTTAGTATATACATGTACATACCATATAATATACATATATACCACTAAAATAATTATACTTACCTAATTAAATTTAATTTTCTTCTTCTTTTCTTCTTCCTCCTCCTTCTTTTTCTTCTTATTCTTCTCCTTGTTCTTCTCGGTTTTCTTTTGGTTTATTTTTACTTTGCTTTTCTTTTCTTTTGTTTTTCCCACTTTGTAATTTTGGTTTGATATTTCCAGGATTTGGGGCGTAAAATGCTTCTAATTTTTGAAGCAACTAATATAAAAAAAAAAATTGAGAAGCTTATCCTCTTTATTTAGGTATTAATTAAGATAAGATCGTTACTTTATTACTTTGTCCTTTCCCCTTTAAATTTGTGACACATGTACATTTATTTATGTACATGGCTGCTGAATTTTTTCAACTGGAATTCACATGTAAGATAAGGAAAATAGAAGAGAAGAAGAAAAGAAAGAAAATAGAAATTAAAAATAAATATATGTAATTTTTCTAAACCTAAAAATCATAAAAATAATCATCATAAATTAATTTTGGAATTTTGTGAAAATTTATCAATTTAATTGGTACTTGTTACAATTATAATTTTTATAAGTTATTTTAATAATTTTGTTAAAATTTTATGCAATTTAGTCGATAATTGCAATCGACTACAATTATATCACTATTGAGTGATATTTAACTATTTTATAGGCTTAAAGTTATAATTTTAGGGTTTCGATCAAATTCAGGTTCAATTTTGGTTAATTGTGCATAAATCAGATTTAGGGTTTTAATAGACAATTTAAGGTTTCAATCAATTTCTAGGATTTTTATTATTAGTGTTATATTTGATTTATTAAGTTTCATAATCTTTTATTGTTACTAGCCTTATCGACTTATTATATAGTTTAAGACACTCGAACTTAAATTAGGGTTCAGATTATCGATTTTCTAGGATTTATAGAAGCATCTTGGCAGTTAGAATAAGCTCTTAGAGAGTTAAACCAAGTGGTTGGAGTTCATGGAGGGTTTCTCGTATGTCATCCAACACAAGAAGGGAAATATAAATGTGGTCACTGATGCTCTGTCATTATGGCAAACCTTGTTGACCACTTTGCAGACAAAATTATTGGGATTCTCACTAATTACCGAGTAATATGCTCATGATTCTCACTTCAGCCTTATCATAGGACAGTATAAGGACGGAATTGCTGTCAAGGGATATTATCTCAAGGATAGCTATTTATTTAAGGACCACGGGCTATGTATTCCAAATTGGTCTACACGTGAATTGTAAGTTTGAGAAGCTCATAGTGGGAGACTTTTAGGCCACTTTAGGGAGACCAAGACAACTAATTTATTGAGGGAAAACTTTTATTAGCCAGATTTGGCCAAGCATGTCCATAAGGGAGTTAGTAGTTGTGAAATGCGTAAGTGTGCTAAGGGGAGGCGATGTGAATCAAGCTACCAGACCTCTGACCCGCAATTAAGCCTGAATATTAGAAGGGCTGGTACTATGAATTCTTTTGTTCCAACCAACCCCTGCCGAGACTGAGTACTTCCTTATTGAGGCTGAGTACTTCCTTACTGAGTCACCTTTAGTGTCGTGCTGTATGACCGCCTATTATCCTGTGTTATGCCAAGTTGATGATTACTCTAATGCCGAGTCGACCAATCATTCGGCATTATCTTTGTAGAGAAGCTAAGAGATAGAGAATCTAGATTGACTAGGCCATCCCTACTTGGACAAGCCTACCTGTCCGTACTTTTGTTCATATCCCCTAGCATCCTTGCTAATGTAACATCGCTACATATACAGTATTGTATGGAGAATCTATAGCACCAATGATTGTTTTCCTTGTATATTCATTTTACCCTCTTGTATCATATGCATTGCTTCTTTAGGAAGTATCCTTATTGTCTTTTTCCTTTTAGGTAAGTTGCCTTAACTTACGGGTATAAATACCCTTATACTTATAGCTGTAACTCAGCAGATTACCTTCAATACACTTGAGCACTTTCTTCCTTGTGTAAATGCTGCTTGTTTACTCTCGACATCACTCTTATCATTTTCCTTAAGTAAGGTTAGGTGGCGAGTAACCTCACTGGACTAATTCATGCATCATATCAAATTATACTGTGAGTCATCTGGAGTTCCTTTAGTGCGTCATATCCTTTAGAATTGTTTGTGGGTTTTTGCTTATTATTCCATCCATCTTTGTCACTCTTTTCATACCTTTCCCCATTAACCCTTTTTCGAGTTTTCTGTAAGCTTAGACCCATCCAGCGATTAGCCTTATCTATTCTTGGTCAGGTTCGCAATAGAAAAAGAGAACCCCGTGGAGAGTACATGCCTTTACCAATGCCAACCTTAGCTTAAGCCGACCTCAACATGGACTTGGTCCTAAGGTTGCCCTAGACATCTTAAGGGAAAGATTCCATTTTTGTTATAGTGGATCATTTTAGTAAGATGGTATACTTTATTCCATGCCATCGAACTAACGATGCTCTAAATATTACTTTTGTTTTTGTAGGAGATTGTTCGGTTACATGGAGTACTGAAGACTATTGTCTTAAACAAAATTTTTGAGCTATTTTTGGAAGACTCTTTGGAGGAAACTTGGAACTAAACCTGTATTTAGCTCTAGTAGCTACCCTCAGACTGATGGCCAGATTGAAGTGGTAAATAGGATATTAGACAATTGCTCAAAGCTGTTATGGGAAAAAACTTGAGGGACTGGGATCTATACCTACCAATTTAGAGTTTGCACTCAAACTGGATTGTCCATAGCATTACTAGGAAGACCCCATTCGAGGTTATCTATGGCCTTAACCCTACCATTCCCTAAGATACGATTGGCACCCTAGCAACTACTGAAGAGAGTCGATTCGGAGTAGATTGAGCCTAAGAATTACATGAGCTATACTAGTTTATCACGAAGAAGATCGCCAAGTTCAATTAGAGACAACAAGAGCTGGCAACTGAGGCCACCGAACAATTTCTTTCCAATTAAGAGACCTAATGTGGATACATCTTAACCGAGAATGATTCCCACACTTAAGATAGAACAAACTTTCTCCCCGAGCTGATGGTCCATTCAAAGTCCTAAAGAAAATCAACTGCAACACCTTCAAGATTGAGTTACCTGATGATTATGGTGTCTCCTCCACCTTTAATGTATCTAATTTGATTCCCTATAAACTAATAAAAGACCCTGCGAGTGCCCTAAAAGAATGACCAGAAACTGCTTTAGATTTGAGGACAAATATTTCTAACCCCCAAGTAGATGATAAGAATTAACTCCCTGGACCAATCACAAGAAGCCGAGTTAGAGGACTTTAAGGTCTTGTATAAAAAATACTAGCTCTAAGTCATAGTTGAGATAGGGACTCCTATCTCAATCCGATCATCTATTGACCTGTCTTCTAGATCCTCACGTGTGTCCAACACGGTCCTACCCAACAACGATGTCCTAATCCAGAAGATAGCTTAGAACTAGTCGAGCCAAGCTATCGACCTGATCCACTAACGTCTAACTTCAAGACAGTTAACCTTTTGCTAAGCTGATTAGCTCCTGACCTGACTCAGATGAGGTCGGCTCCTGACTGTAACGCATTCCTATTTCTGCCTACGTTGTATCATATCCCAAATGTCCAGCCATAAAGCAACATGTATCTTTTGACATAATGTTCTAGAATGATTCGTTCTTTTTTGTATTATATATTTTTTGTCTCTTTTACTTCTTTTAGTATGTCTTATGTAACCTAGTGTAGAATACCCCCTTTTGTCTTTTCATACATATAGAATAACCCTAGTGGGTAAGTATATAAACCCCTACTTTCTTTGTATAACACAGATCCTTTTCAATACAAAAATTACTCATTTGAGCAACCTTAGTGTTCTCGTTATCCCTTAACTCTTATCTATTCCCTTTAGCAAATAGTAGTGGTGAGTGATTTTTTAGTTCGGATCGGTGAGTCATATCAGACGAATTGTAGGTCGAGTTGGATTGAGTGGTGAGTCATATTCATTCGGTAGTTGCTTAAGTTTCATAGTTCTATTTTCTTTTCGATTCGTTTGTTGTGGTGCTTCTCCCTATGTACAACCCCGGAGTTGCATTACTTAGTCTTTCATGTTTCCTCTCTATTTTTGGTATGCAAAATTTCTCTATGGGTTTAATGTTGAGGATAAGCATCGGCTTAACCCTAATAAAGAGATGCCTCTATCTATATATAAAGGAACAATAATATCTTCTTAAAGATGTTACGAGATAATGGGAGATATTATAGATAGCAACAATATTTAATGTGAACATTATTTATTATTTTTCTCTAAAAATAATAAATGTCATTACTTATCATTCTTGAAATGGGAGTTGTCTTAAAAGAGAGGTCTCTTATATTTTAGGAAAATGTTATTTTTGGTGGTTACTTCAAAACTCATTCTTAAGTTGTTATATGAGTGTCACTTTATGCCTGCAGCAGGCTATCTTAAGGTCCTTAAAACTTATAAGAGACTTGCTACTAAGTTTTATTGGGAAAGCATGAAAAGAGATGTTGAGGCATTTGTTTAGATTTGCACATTTGCTAATAGATCAAATATTCTACTAGGAGTCTAGTTGGCTTATTCTCTCTATTACTTATACCAAACTAGATATGGGAAGATATTTCCATGAATTTTATAACTTCTTTACTTAAGCATGGGGTTATTCAATCATTTTGGTGGTAGCAAATAGACTTTCAAAGTATTTTCATTTAGGTACCTTAGAATTTCATTTCACTACTTCTAAGGTTGCATCTTTAATTTTTAATATAGTTGTGAAGCTATATGGTTTCCTTATATCAGTAGTATTAGATAGAGATCCCATTTTAATTAGCAAGTTTTGGAAGGAACTTTTCCATTTAAGTGGCACCAAGCTATCTCTATGTACAACCTATCATCCTCAATTAGATGGGCACACTGATTTATTGAATAGGGATAAACAACAATATTTGATGGGGGTATGTAATGGAACATTCCCAAGAGTAGGTAAAATTTCTACCATGGGTAGAATTTGCTTATAATACTTCCTTTCATCAAGGTACCCAAACTACTCCATTTGAAATAGTTTATGTAAACCCTAGGAAATCAATATTTGAACCCTAATTCAAGTCCAAGTATCCTAAACTATATAATAAGTCGATAAGGCTAGTAACAATAAAAGATTATGAAATTTAATAAATCAAATATAACACCGATAACAAAACTCTACGAATTGATTGAAACCCTAAATTGCATACTAAAATCTTACAACAGATTTATGTACCATTAATCAAAATTGAACTTGAATTTGTTCGAAACCCTAAAATTATAAATACAAGCCTATAAAATAGTTAAATATTACTCTAGTGATATAATTATAGTTGATTATAATTTTCGACTAAATCACTTATTTGCATGAAATTTTATTGAAATCGCTACAATAACTTGTAAAAATTATAATTGTAATGGATACCAATTAAATTGATAAATTTATACGAAAATTTCAAAATTAATTTATGATGAGTATTGTTATAATTTATATGTTAAAAAAATTACATATATTTATAATTAATTTTTATTTTCTTCCTTTTTCTTTTTCTCTTTTTCTCTTTTCTTCTTTCCTTCTTTTCCTTTGGTTACTACGTCCTGTAGGTAAGAAGAAAAAAATCAGAAATATAGCAACCCATGTGATCAAATTAACATGCTAAGTGTTGATTTCATAATAAAAGAAAATTTGGAAATGATTAGCTTGTCTTATCTTCATTAATGTATAGATTAGGTTAATATTTTGTTTTTTTTTTCCCATTGATAAGAGTTGCTTACATGAAACCAAAGAAAGAAAAAATTGGAAAATAAAGACAAAACAAAACTGAAAACAAGAAGAAGAAAAATTATAGAAATCTAAACCATGAAAAGGAAGAAGAAGGAAGAAAAGAAGAGGAAAAGAAGAAGAAAAATTAAAAGTAATAGGTAAGTAAATTATTTTGCAAGTATAGATGTATATTATATAGTATGTATATGTATATATATAGTATTTGTACGGTATTTTTATAAATATAACATTACTATTACATGTACATATGTATAAATGCTTAAATTAAATTATATATGTATGTATACATGCATGTCCATAGGTATATTATACAAAAAGAGTATGTATTATGTATTTTTTTTAGATTACCTATAATAGATATTAAGTATTTTTACAAAATAACTATAGGTATATATATTATATATATATATATATAAATGTACACGTGAACTATATATTGATGTATATATGTATAAATTATTTTCGTATGTATATATATATATATATATATATGTATCCATATATATGAATATGTAGTCGTATAGTATGTATAAGTATTTGTATATCATCTATATATATCTATGTATTCAGTAGTTATATTTATATATACATGTAAACTATATTATATGAGTATACTTATATGTATAAATACAAATACATGAATATATGTATATGTACATAAGAGTATGGTTGTTTTCATAAAATAAATATATACATACGTATGGCGTATAACATATAGTACACATATGTAGTATATCGAAAATATATAAAATATAATAATATCTATAAACTAAAATAAATTTATAATTATTTAAGGAGTAGGTATATATATATATATATATAATACCGTAAATTAGGGATTTCTCAATAAATTAAAATTATAAAATATATTATAAGTATATATATATATGTGTATGTGTGTGTATGTATGCGTGCATTAATCTTAAATAATAATTAATGAGAAAAATAATAATGCCAATAATAATAATAATAATCATAATAAGGCTAAAATCTCAAAAATAGGAAAAGTATGCTTAAAATAATAAAAATATCAATTATATGGTTTAAATAATTATTACATCATAAATATATTAAGAAAAAGCGAAAATTAATATCTTATAATTTTTAAACTTAAATAGTAAATTTTGTGATATTTTTATATCACAATTTAAACTGCGAATCACAACGTTTAAAACGAACCTCATTACGAGAAAATACGCTTGAAAACGATCAAAATGGATTATAAATTCATAATAATCCAAGCTAAAACGAAAATGTTAAACACGATTTGATAAAAAGCTCAAATCAATAATTTCACATAACTAAGTGAAGTAGACCTTACAAATTATGGTACTAGTTTAGCTTTAAATTCCCAAACTTTCAAATTTCTATTATTCTCAAGTGATTTTGATATAGACCCGAGCTACCACCAAATTACTACAACTCCTGAATTGGCCATAATTGAGTGAGTTTTTCCTAATGATTTCATATTTATTTGTGTTTGTAGTTAGTGAATATAAGTTATGATCTATAAATGAATGTATATGGGGTTGGGTTATACTTATACATGATAATTGTTGTTGATGGTGAATTCACTTTAAATTTCAATAATGTAATGATTGTTGCATAGTAGGTTCACTAAGAATTGATTGTTTGTAACTTGGAATGGTCATTGAATAAACAAGACCTAATTTTATTAGACTAGAAAAAGTCAATTTAGATCACGCATAATCATGTACTGCATAACTAATTCCGATAATCACATTATATGGAGGTAGCAAGAGGCCATACGTAGGTTGATTATTGATTGTCATAGTTTTGTATGATGTATGCATATGATATGACCTTACCCTGGCTTGTGCGATGATTAGACGTTGGAGGGGCCAACCTCCTGGCAAAGAGTCAAGTCTAAAGGCCTTCATTTAGGGGTGAGTAAGGGCTGCATGAGCCTATTCACAATCATATGTAGAACTTGTTTTGATAAAATTGATAATGGATATACCATTACATTTTGAATACGAAACGCGGAGTTTCGACATGAAATAAGTTCTAATATGATATCCGGATCTGACTATATCGATGAATCTCCAATCCTGACTTCAGAGGGTATTAAATCTGAGTTGCATGTAGTACCTGGTCACCTGCATGTATTTGTCTGGCATACTATTTGTCATGCATTCATTTGATTGAACTTAACTATTATATAACTTGATTGCCATATGGTTGAGGGAAATTATCTTACTAAGCTAGTTATCTTATACCCTTATAGTCTTCTCTTGTAGGCCAATCTTTTTTGGAGTCGGGCCGTCGCATGCCTGAGGTTAGTGTTCTACCCAGGGTCAATGTGGGAGCTGGATGTGATTAGAGAGTATTTTTGATAGTTTATAGAGCTGAATATGTAATTGATATACTGGTTTAACTTAAGACATGTTTCAGACTTTGTATTTGTAAACTTTTATATAAATAGACCAGGTGTTATGTTTTTATAATTTTATTATTTATTATGAAATGATATTGCTTAAGATTGTGCACTCTTGGTAGTTAGTAGTAGTTGTAGCCTTGTGTATCGTATAAAAGGGTCGTCGATTGTAAGGGAATTCAATCTTTAATCCTTTATAAGGTATATGACGACTGTTACGACCCCTTCGGGTCATGACAGTTTATGGAAGGAGACTACCTATTATTCTAACCTATATTTGTGGGACTTCAAGGGTAGAAGTAATGGAATAACCCAAAACCTATAGGGATGCAACCATGACGGTTTTGGTATTCCTAGCACCCATCCTGTTAACTTGTAGGGTCTCCTAAAACTCACCAAAAATCCTATAGGTTTTAGAGGAGTTGCCTGAAACTCGTTAGAAACCTTGGTAGCGTTGTTCCCATTTTGTGATCATAGGTTCATACTAAACAAAACAAGGTAACCAATGTAATGGGATGTTCAACCTTCACTTTTCCAGCAATACAAAGATCTTAAACAATACAAATGAATGAAGTGAGAATTTCAGAATAACAATATTGTGTCTATTGTTTAATACTACAGTATTTACAACAATTGGCCAAAATATAATAGCTTTACAACTTAAACCCTAGGGACACTTCCACTTACTGGTTGAATCTTTACTTTTATTATGGTCATGACAATGAGACTAAGTCATGAGAGAAAGTACAGTAGTCTGGTGGTGTGTAGCCGTGAGATCAGATCGAAAGAGTACTCAACGAGAGAGATGCCTTAATTAGAAGAGGAAGTGCTAAAGTCGATGATGACGAGATAAGTAGTAGTAGCAAGTGGCTTTGGCGCTATGGGTTATGACTTGGGATTGAGGTAACTAATGTATGAGACTCTAAGGAAAAAGATTGAATAGAGACAAGAAATCAATCATAAAGGTCACAACAAGAAGAATGAAGAGAGAAAATGTCACTATATCGATTAGGAATATGGGGTTAAGTTACTATGTTTTGTATTTAGGGTTAACTGATTAGGTTAGGTGATTTGATATTTCATTTTTAAAATTTTTTTTTCTTACTGATAGTTTTTATTTCATATAATATATATTATTTAAGTTATTTCTTACCGAATAGTGGCTTTTCTAACAAGTTTTTTAAAACCTAAAACTTATCCCAAAATCCTATCGAAAAGTACCTTATAAGGTTTTTACTGGTTTGGGCAAGTTGAGTACCTTGTTACGACTCGCCTAGTTACACCCTTAGATTAGTATATATCAGATGTTAGTTTTTAGGTAGGAGACTTAGTGTTTGTGAAGCTTCAGCTGTATAAATAAATCTCAATAATTCAAGGACATTATAAACTTTCACAAAAGTTTTGCAAACCATTTGCAGTTACTAAGAAAGTTGGGACATGTGCTTAAGAAGTGGAGTTGCCTAGTATTGCAAAGATCTATAATGATTTTCGTGTTTCTTTGTTGAAATAATTTAAAGGCTCTACAATTCCTTCTTTGGCTCTACTACCAAATATTATTAGTATTCATCTTATTTTAGAGCCATTATCTATATTGGGGACTCGAGATATTATATGACATGGAGCTAAGGTGCCTCAAGTTTTGGTTTAGTGGTGTAGCCTACCACTTGAGGAAACATCATGGGAGGATTATGATACATTTCATCAAATCTATTCTACTTATGACATTGAAGACAAAGTCCTTTTTTAAAGACCGAGGGGAAAATGTTACAACCAATAATAGAAGAGTATCAAAGAAATCACTTAAGTTATAAGACTTCACTTAGTAGTTATAGATCTATTAATAGAACTATAGGATTTGAATAGAAAACAACAGATTGTAAAACAATGTAACAACAAAAATAATAAGTTAAGTGAACTATAAATACAAGTAATAGAAAGGGGGAAAGATATCTTAAACTCTCTGAAAATCATTTCTCTCCTTTTTTGATTCCTTTTAGAGTGTAGATCACTGGTTGCATTTTGATATTACCTTGAAAAAATAGAAAGATCAAGTTAGTATTTGAAATAATTAGTTCAAATTTGAAATATATGATCACTAATTGAGAGAAAACATAAGTAACCTATGATTTTTAGGGTTTGTATAATACTTCATCAATAAACCCTAAGAGAAAGAGAGAGTATGTAATAGAAAGAGAGAGCAAAGAAGCGGTTAGAGAGATCCTAGTCTTTAAATTAAGAAAAGTTAAAGGAACTAAGGTTACAAGTGGGCTTGTAGCTTAACAAAGTATTCAATAAAAGAAATAAACTATAAATTTCTAAAATTGAAGGCAATCCATCAAAAAACTATATCACAAAAGATGTACCCATTTGAGCATCTCCATGAAATAATAAGTATTAATGAAAAGGAGGGGGTGGGCAAACCACAGCTTAATGAGTTCGTCCCTTACCATTATCGTTTAATTAAGTTATCAAGTATTATGAACACACATACAATCCAGCTATATATGAAATGAATACATACATAATGAATGTAAGCGATACATCTATAGGGCTTCGAAATTGATTAAGTATATGCATTAGGCAAGTGTACCTAGTCAAGTCATAGTATAGTTAAAACGGATGTGAGTCTAAGTGTTGATCCTATAAAAAACCATGAATGTGAGAACCCTAGGTTATTAGCAATTTATTCTAATTCACCAATTATGTAACTTAACAATCTAGAATATTTTTTTATAAAGATAAATAAACAATGATAAATTAAACATATATAGTAAAATAAATAAGAAAAACAACAAAAAAGACTAATTAAAATAAATAAGCATAATTTCATTAAATTAAAGATCACATAATCCTTTGCAAATCCTTGTTATCTATTGCTTAGTTCTATACAACTTTCAATTTCAATTACTTTTTGAACCATAGAGATGCCTAATTTGAATTAATTGAGTTCATACCTTTAGATAATTCTTAATTTTGAGATCTTCTCTATCTAAATCCCTTTTAAATGGAGTATCTCAAAATTGCATTAAGACCTTATATCTCGCTATTAGGTTGGTCATATTAGGGTTACCCTAATCCTGAGAAATCAACACTTAATCTATTAGCATACTCAAATCCTTCTAATTATATAGGTTTATTTATTGCAAGACTCACATCTCTACATTAACTCAAACATTAGATTAGTAACTAGGGTAATTACTAATTCAAAGATGATATGAATAGTGTTAATTAGATCTTCAAAGATAATATCATATATTGAATTAAAGAAAATTGTTACAAAAGAAACTATGATTCAATAATCATTCACTAAGAATAAGCTAAAAGAACAATATGATGAAATTAAAAGAAAAGATGAGATATCCCCAATCTAATTCTAACCTAAAACTCTATAAATTCTTAGTTTAAACCTCAAATTGAACCTAGATGTTTTAGATAACTCTATGAGTCCATAAGGCTAGATAAATTAAAAACCTTAAACCTTAAACTATTTTAAAGAGAAAAACCCTATTATAATGATTGAAACTCTAATTGCATATGAAAACCCTAAATCTTATATGTGTATAAATACTAGAAAAAAAGTCAAACCCGAATACGATAAAAACCCTAAAATTAAAACCTTAAGTTTATATATATATACTAATTTACTATAATAATGATAAAACCTTAATTAAGCTTAATAATTGTATAGTACGCCAAATCGCGTGAAATTGCTAACTAAAGATTAAAGAGAACTCCTAAATGCTAATAAATGTGAAAGTACTACATTAATTTATAAAATTGATAATGTTATTTTATAAATATTAATAATTATATAAATAAATTAGTATTTTATGAGTTTAATTATTTAAATTTATTATTATTATTATTATTATTATTATTATTATTATTATTATTATTATTATTATTATTATTATTATTATTATTATTATTATTTAATGGCTATTTATGTGTCATATGGCCAAAATTATTTTTATATCTAATAATATTCTTGTAATCATAATATATATTATCATTAATATTATTTATAGCATTAGAAATATTTAAATAAAATTCAAAATTTTATTTTATTTATTTATTTCCCTTTTTTTTCTTTCCTTCTTTATTTTTCTTTTTATTTCCTTTTTCTACTACTAAATTATATCTATTACATGTAAATAATATAATTACTATATTAATATTACAATTTTGACCAAAAAGTTAAAGTGTCTTTTTCATGCATTTAATACATCTTTTTCCTTTTCCCTTTCTTCACTTTTCTTTTTTCTTTTTCTCCTCCCTCCCCCTCCAATACTGTAAGCCATGTGTAGGCTTTAGAACCCCCTTTAAATTTCTTTAATTTCCCTTAATTAACGCGTGAAAATTAAATTTTCCTTCTCTCCTTTTGAATTGAAAAACTAACCACCCATTTTCCCTTCTCTCACCTTCCTTCACTTTCTTTCACCTAATACTCCACTCACATATTTACCTACCATTCTATATAATTACAATACCTAAAGGAGGAAAAAGGGGTGGATTTTCTTCAAGAACATATCAAGACAAGTAAACATACTTTCTTCATATATTATTATTAATATTAATTCCTTTATGTAAATGATATTTTTGTGTGTTCCTTTATGTGTTTTTGTATATATTATCTTGTGTAACGACCCCACCAGAGCTCCTCTTATCGAGGTAATGTCTGCTTTGGTTTGAAATGCCATACGGTTTTGTCCCCTAATGTAATAACTTCCTAGGAGGTTACCCATTTTGGGATTACTTCAACCTGAGTACGCTTAACTTCGGAGTTTTGACGTACTTCGAGCTGTTACACTAAAAGGTACCTTAGAGTTCCTTCTTTAAGCATATAAGGGGTATTACAATCCACCCTACTTACAAAACTGGCGTCCTTATTAGTTTTGTTACATAAAGTCCAGAATCACTACTAGGCAAGGCTTTGCCTTTCAAGTTGGTAGATTGTTTTAATACCACATTAGAACTCCTATAACGATTTGATCAAAACTCTTCTTACCAAGGTATTGTTTGCTTTGGTAGATAGCACTGCATAATTTTATCTCCTGTTGCAGCAGCTTCCCATGAGGTCACTCATCTTGGGATTACTTTAACTTGAGTACGCTTAACTCTAGAGTTTCAACGTACTTCAATTCGCCATACCAAAAGGCACCTAGATGATTAGAATTCCTTCTCTAAACATGTAAGGGGTATTATAATCCATCCCTCTTTATAGAACTAACGTCTTCGTCAGTTTGGTTACACAAGTCTGAAATCACCACCAAACAAGGCTCCGCCCTCCAGGTTGGTGGGTTGCTTTGATACCACCTACCAAGCTATTTTTTACGAATTTACGTAGTAAAATAACGTCAATTACAAATTGTGACTCTTTTTTAGTAATAATAGGTTAAAATGTAATAAATAGTTAAATAAAAACTATCTATATGTGTACTAGTTAGATTTGATAAAAAAGTATATTTTTAATATATTTAATGATATTTTAATGACTGAGATATGTTATGTGTGTATTAAGGTTAGATAATATCCATATTATAGAATTATATTGATAAATTAGGTAAAATATAGTTTAATAACATAGAATATGTATAACACGATAATATTTATTTAGATACGTATAATTATATTAGAAATTTGAACTACTAGTTAAAAGTTATCTCTAGAAATAGGACCCGTAATTTTTATCGTTAGGTCTGTATGAACCTAACAATACTAATTTTACTAAAATTAGATAATCTTAGGTAATATAACTTATATCTCTATAATATTACTAGAATTTATGTATTACGATAACCATACTGTAATTGAAACGTGATTTAACCAATTAAAATTATGTTTTAATACGATTGAAATGATATATTATACATAATAGTATAACTACGTATATTATTAATAATTAATAACTTAACTTGACTTACATAATAAAAATATACATATATACAACCTTTTAGATAAAACCTTAATGTTTTTGTAATTATTACGAAAACTAAATTTAAGTTTTGTGTATGTAGGATTCCCTAGTGATCAAACTATTGATGACTCGAGGCAGTGAGCATTTGAATAGGTAATTTGGGATAGTGACTTTACCACTTATTGAGATATTGTACCAGAGTATCTAGAGATTTAAGAGTAATTTTGTTTGTGATTGTAATTCGTTGTTTGTGCATATGCCATGCATATGATTGATAATTAGTTGTGATAGGACTTGAACTCTTTAGTGTGCTGTTTTATATGATTATATCGTTTCTGTATTGTGTGAACTTGTTTGGTCACTCTTAATTACAACTAATAATGATTCGACTACAACAAAATTGAATATGCATAAGAATTGTTAGGGGAAACGATTAGAAGTATTAGGTCAAATACCAACTTTGTTTGATAAGTATAGTTGAAATAGTCCTTTCCCTACTCTTAATCGAACTAAATGACAGGCAAAGAGGTTGCAGCAAAAGTAGGGGCTATGGTTCAAAGGTAGTCACGAGAGGAGGGTGTTCTTTATTGCATAAGTTTGGGTTTGGACTAATTTAAGTCATGATAAAACTCCTTAATTTGTGTTGGAGCAAATGTAATTTCTCTAACCTCACAATAGATTGAATAACATTGTGTAATGTCTTAAGTGATTGATTGCATTGCATTTCATCATAATTAATAACCTTGCATGTGATTATTTGGTACTCTTTTAACTCCATTCCACTTACTGAGCTAGTTGTGCTCACATCCCTAAACTTTTTTGTAGGTACCGAGTGAGGACTAGTTAGTTCAAATACCACTACCCCTAGGTTGGTGTACTATCAATTGGGAGCGTAAGGAACGGGAAATCTATTGAATCTAAGCTTTTAAGTTTTCTTTTGAGTTTGAGGAAACTAATTACGAATTCCTTGGGACACCTACTAGTTTCCTATCTTATTGTAATTAGACTTCACACTTGTGGTTTTTAGTAAACTCTGATTATAAATTATAACTCTGGATGTGAGATGTTTATGTAAGTATTGTTGTATTATGCGACAACAGGTTATATAGAACAAGTATTTTGTAAAGCTATACCATAGGTTTGATTATTCATAGGTATTAGAACGGATGCTTCAGGTTGGTTAAGTTGTATATGCCTTTTGTAGACTATATTTACAGTAGTAGCTATAAGGTCAGCTTTTATCTTAGGTTAATTTATACGGTAAGATTGTTACCACTTCTCCTATTCGAAGTGTGACATATTGGATGTATTACTATGCCTTGATATGTATTAAGTATGTATTTTAAGGTGTTGTACTACAAACTTTATATATATTTATTAGATTTTGAGTGTATACTCTATTTTTTTTTTAGAAATTATGTTTATATGTACATACATGTTTTTATACATATAGATACATACTTATATATATGAATATATTGTAGAATTAGTAGATATATATATACATATATACAAGTATAGTACAATTTATGTATATGTACATATATATATATATATATATGAATACATAATATACATATGCATATAAGGGAGTAAATAAGATAATAGAATAGGAAGTATATAAAAATACATACATATATGCCCTAAATACATATATTATAGGGGAAAATGCAAAAAACCCTCAAACTTTGACTTTAGTGTTGATTTTCCCCTTAATCTCTTAAAGTGAGGTTTTTGAGTTATAAACTTTGATAAATTGGTAAAACAACTCTCGTAACTCTTAAACTTTGTGTTTGGTGTGTAAACACCTTTTAAACTTTCATTTTGGTGCACAGATAGCCCCTTCAATTATAGGGTGTTTAAGGGTATCTACACATTAAAATCAAAGTTCAGGGGGTGTTTACGTACTAAAATTAATGTTTAAAGGGGTTATGGAAGTTATTTATTAATTTATGAATTTTTAAGAGATGAAAAATCTTACTTTGAAAGTTTAAGGGGTCAATATGCACCTAAGTCAAAGTTTCGGGTTTTTTTTTTCCAATTTCCCCTATATTATAATATGTACATAAACATGTACATAAGAAACACTAGGTATTTATACATTTTTGAAGAGGGAACATATGAATGGAATATCGATGGTGAAGCCATCAAATTTTAGATATTTTAAATTTAATGATAATTGCATCAAATTCATATAAACAATTTGGAAATACTGATCAAAAGACTGTGGAAATTCTAGTAACTAGATTTACTAGTATGCTTAAAGGTTAGTGGGAAAATTATCTTAATAAAACTCAATGTCAATATATTTTACATGCAAAAAGGGAAATAATGAGAGATAATGCTTTATATCAAATAGAGGATGCAGATCTAACATTATTCTATGCAATTACTAAATATTTTATTGGAGATCTTATTCAATTTAAAGAAAGGAATGGAGAAATTCTTTAAAATCTTAGGTTTCTAACTCTTAATGATTTTAGATGGCATAAAGATGTTTTCTTTGTGAAATTGTTTTCAAGAGAATATTGTAATAATAGTTATTGGAAAGAAAAATTTATATCTAGTCTTCTAAAGCTATTTGCAAATAAAGTAAAGGAAAGAATTTATCAATGTTATAATCTTGCTTCAAATTATTCAATTATTACTTTTGGTGAAATAGTTAATATGATCAATTTAGAAGGATTAAGTTTGTGTAATGATCTATAGCTTAACTCAACAATTCAAAAAGAAAAAGAAAGTCTTAAAAGAGAATTAAGAGATTTTTGTTATCAATATGAGTTCGAAAAAATACAAGATCCATCTTTGAAAATAAAAAGAAAAAATAAAAAAAAAAGACAAGTTTAATGAACTCCATGAGAAAAAAGAATTCGAAAGATATAAAAAATATAGACCCAAAAGTAAATTTTTCAAAAAAGAAGTAAAATGTTATAAATATGATATTAAAGGACATATTGCATAAAAAATTTAAAAAATTAAAAAAAAATAATGAATTAGATTTAGATGATGGAGTTAAAAAAGAATTATGTAAAATTATTTATAAAGAAGGTACAGAAGAAAGTGATTTAAGTTATGAAAACTTTGATTATGTTCAAAAAATAGAAAATGCTTCAAATATCTCTTCAACCGAAGGATCTGATTTCGAGTGTTGTTTTGAAAATATTTGTTTATATAAACAATTAAATATTATTATCAATAAAGAAAAAAATTCTTTTAGAAATAGTTGATGAAATTAAAGATCCAAAAAAATAAAGAAAACATTTACTCAAAATCAGAGAAATGTTAATGAACAAAAGAGAAGGTTTAAGTAATCAAGAAATTTATTCTTTATAAAAAAAATTTATAATAGATTTTCAAAAGAAAAACATCTAATAACTATAAAAACTCTTCAAGAAGAAATCAATAAAATAAAATGAGAAATTCAAGAATTAAAGGAAAAATATAATGGTTTAGAAGAAAAATGGAAAAAATTGAAAACAATAATTTATAATTAGAAGAAGAAAAAGAAGTAGAGTTTGATAAAGAATGTAACCAATATATCAATCTAATCAATATAATAAATATTCAAAAATGGTATGTCAAAGTATTGTTATCTATTCAAAATAATTTCAAAATAGAAGTAATTGCTCTTTTAGATTCCGAATCTAATCAAAATTGTATTCAAGAAGGTTTAATTCTAACAAAATTTTATGAAAAAACTTTGTAAAGATTAGTTTTAGCTAGTAGTTCAAGATTAAATGTTAATTATAAAATTCCTATAGTTAAGATTATTTAAGATGAAATTAATTTTAAAACATCCTTTATTTTAGTTAAAAATTATAAATAATGCAATGATTTTAGATACTTTGTTTCTTACTATGCTATATCCATTTCAAATTATTGCTCAAGGTTTAAAAACTTAAGTTAAGAATAAAGAAGTAATGTTCAAATTTATTAGTCCAATGGAAGAAAAAGAAGTTAATTTATTAAAGGATAATATGATGGGTCAAATAGAGAAAAAGTTAAAACATGTTAATTTTTTCAAAGAAGAATTAGAAGAAAAAAGAGTCTTTAATCAATTTCAAAAACAAGAAACTAAAGAAAGAATAAAAATTTTACAAGAAAGTTTTGAAAAGGATATTTATTCAAATTTTCCAAATGTTTTTTGGTTAAGAAAGATGTTTATGTTCAAATTACCATATATTGAAAGAAAATTACTAAAAAATTTTCTCAATGAGAAGTTATTTTATCTACTTTTGATTTTGCTATTGAATTTATCAAAGTAGAGTCTAATTCACTGTCAAATTTTTTATCTAGAGAATTTCTTCAAGGCAAAAATGTCTAAACTCAAGATACAACTGATTATGTGCTCAAATTATTTCTTCTCGCTCTATCAAAACTTAGTTAAAGACCACTTGTTCCATCTACTTATGCAAAAGTGGTCGTGTCATCATCAACATCTTTAATAGATTTTTCCATTCAAAATCATTTTCAATTATTCAACTATACTTATCAAGCCAAACCGGTTTATGTTCAAACAAAAGATTATTTTTAGAAGAAAAATACTTAAATATTATTTTCAATAGAGCCAGATATATTAAAAGAATTGTGTGAAAAATCTCCCTTTGAAATTGTTCACAAATACTTTCCAAAAGGCATTTATTTTCAACCAACTCATCCAAGGAAAAATAGAAAATTTTACGAATTTGTTCCAATTGATACTAATAGTATCTAGCCATTCCATTAAGATGAAGATAAATGTATTACTTATTCAAAATGCAAGATAAAAAAGGTTATTCATTTGAAGCAATGGGGATTAGCTCCTTGGAATGCTAAAATGTTTTCTTAATCATTTAATCTATTGACATATGATTATTATGAATACATCAAAGCTTGTGAAATTATATTTTATGTCAAAAATTATTCCCATTCATAGTGCATTCAATTCAAGACTATTTAAGAAGATTTCCAACATGGTTGGCAAATTGGTTCACATACTTTGGTCCAATAAAAAAATTCTTCCATGAGAGATACATCAAGGATTTCAATTATATTACAAGGATGGTAATCAACTTAATTTCTTCAAATTTGTAAAATTTGTAGCAAGATTTAATTTAGGTTGGATGGAACATGGACATATGCTATCAATGAAGATGAACATGGTCAACCTTATATTTCAAGAGTATATAGAGTAAAATGGTGGGAAGAATTCAATACAAATATGATAGACAACAAAATTGTTCAAGCATACCTTGATCAATATAAAAAAGGTATTACTCACACCAGTGAATTTTTAAAAGAAAAAAGTCAAATTCAAGCAAATTTAGCAAGGACCTCAAATCTCTCAAATTATAAAAGAAATATCGAAGGAAGGTAGTTCTGATAACAATAATCCAAATCAAAATGAGGATGATTGCTATAGAATTAATCTTTCTCAATATAATTAAATTGTTCAATAATTAATTTTGTTCAAAATATGAGGAGAGAAGTGTTTTTATTCAATGAAAACATATTTGTTCGATATTAAAAATTTTTAAGATATTTTGCTCAAGAAAACATAGGTATGGAGAAAGATCTTATGAAGAACAATTACTCAAGCCAATAATTCAAAGAACTTTCATCAAGATACCAAACAATGAAGACACATCATCAATATTCAACTATTCAAAGTACTTTCATAAAGATGCCAGATAATGAGGACACATCATGAGAAACACATCAACTATTCAACTTTGACACATCAACTATTCAGGCTAAAGGACATCAATTATTAAGATTCTTGGTAGATAAAATTATTCAAGACTAACAAAACACACACTAGTGTCAACTTAAGTCAACTGCTCATCAAAGTAACTGACAATCAATTGTTCAAGATAAATAAAAACAGTATAATAATTTAAAATAAAATGTAAGTGCTTACGTATTTGTATAAAAAGAGATAAAAGCAAGTGAGGGAAGGCATAACTAGATATAACCAAACATCACTAGATCACAAGATTAATCACTGCAAAAATGCCTCTAATATTCTGGGTGTTTTTTAGTGAGTTCTATCATAGTCTCTCATGTATCCTCTCTTATCCTCCATTTTTGTGTAAAAAGATTCTTGTATGTTTCAATTCCAGTTTCTCTTATAAGCTTCTTGTACCATCCTACCTTATATTAAAGGATTCTCTTGAATAATATTGTAAGTTATATTTATTTTATCTCTATTTATTTCAATTTTATGCTTTAATTTTGTCATGTATTATTTAAAATTTTTTATAAAGTACTATAAAAATCAAATTGCTAGTTGCAAATTCAAAAGAAAATGTATAAAATATCATATTAATTACTTACAAAACATTATATAATATCTTAGCAAAGAAGAATTTCAAGATGAATATTCAAAAGCATGTTTAAAATATCATCAAGATTTAATCATAGAAGATGAGAAAAGATTACTTACTAATAAAACATTAGAAAAACATTATTATGAAAAAATATCTAGAGTTTATTGTTATTTATTTCTCAAAGAGTCAAAGATAATGATGCAAATGATCTTATAGAATTTTTATGTTACTTAGAAAGTGTTATAGAATTTTTAGAATATATAATTTAGGTATCATATTTTAGGAGAAAATTTTTATTTATGTGATGTTTATTCCAAAAGCGATTACTCAAACTGGATGAATTTAGCTTTAAAAATTACAATAATTATTATTAGGTATATTTTATATTTAGAAACAAAACAACGTAGAAATATTCAAGGATTGAGATTAAATATTCAAGAGAAATTGTGTTTATTGAAAGATTTATAGTTAGAGATAAATTTTATTCATTACTAATCATTGCATTCAGACAATATCAATAAGAATTAGATGATGCTCAGCCAACATTACTAAGAAGTAGACTTAAAAGAATGAGACAAAGGAATTTTCAAATTCAAAGATATTGTCAACTTCAAAATCAAAATAATCATTAAATCTTGTATTCAATCTTATCCATCACTAAGGATTTATTCAATTATATCCACCACCATAAAGATCTTTCACCATATTGATATCAGAGCCAAACCTTTAAAGATTTTTTCAGGGGAGAGAAGGAGGTAAGATTATTAGATTTTATTTGAGTTTGTAAAGGTTAAATACCTTGTGAAAGTAGTTTGTAGTAATCCTATTTCTTATGTTGGTAAGTTAGAACTATGGTCTTGGCGATAAGTCGCGAGAAAGACAGTGAAATCGTTCATCAATAGAGTGTTCTTGTAAGTGAATAGGTTAACTCAAATTTGCTTAATAAAGTATTAAGTCTTTATTCAACAAAAATAAATCTATTAAGAAGATTTTCCTCTTCTTTTAGTTTTAGATCTAGATGAAACTCTTTTTTAGTTCAGGCAAAATCTAATAATTCAAATCAAGATGTTTATAATTCTTGTAAAATTAAGATTTCTTAAATTGAACAAAGTTTAGATAATTGGTCAATTTCTAATAAAAAAACTACAGAGATATATGAAATTGGAAGTTTTAATTCAAAACATGATTATGTGATCAAAACAGTTAAACAAACTGCATCTTTATTAGGAAAGCATGAAATTATCAAATTACTTTTAGAAGCATCTATTCAAAAGCACAAAGAAAAATATAAATATTTACATATTAAACTTATTCAAATTTCAATCAAACCTCTTCATAAAAAAGGCATAAATTATCCTGTTTTAGTTTAGTTAAGAGATGCTAGAAATACAGATTTTAGTGAAACCACTTTATTACTGCTTTAAACCAATCTTCATAAAGGACCCTAGTATACTTAATGTTTTCCTGATTTTTTAATAGGTTTAGATGATTCAAAATTTATGGATAGTTTAGTATTACATATTCAATATCAAAATCATAATTTTGTAGAAGGAACTAAAGTTATGAGACTTATCTTTAAGATTTATGAGTTCTCAAATTAATCTAAAAGCCAAAAAGTTATCTATCAAAGGAGACACTGTCTTTTTAGAAGCCAATACTGTT
Organism: Lumnitzera racemosa; assembly: GCA_024138005.1. Classification (NCBI taxonomy): domain Eukaryota; kingdom Viridiplantae; phylum Streptophyta; class Magnoliopsida; order Myrtales; family Combretaceae; genus Lumnitzera; species Lumnitzera racemosa. The sequence continues at coordinate 35,818,653 of JAMXBC010000012.1, read as the reverse complement.
ACGTTGGAATGAAGTTTAATTACTAGAGGAATGGAATTTGGAAGAAGTTTTTCCATTAAGAATTAGTGTTTTTCAAACTAAGCTTACTCTTGCTCAAAGATTTGATAATGGTAGCATTAGAATTCAATTCCCTAAGATAACTAATAGAAGACCAACTGCTTCAAACATAGAAAAATATTTCAATAAAATGAATATTTCTTTCTCAAGAACTATTCAAGAAGGTCAAACATCCAAAGAAGATAATGAAAGAGAAAATATTCGGTTAGAAACCTTAGCTTGGTCAATAAGACTCATAGGTGTTGATTTTTAACCACCAATTACAGAACCAATTTATTAACCTCAACCAAATTCTCTCCCTTATTCTCAAATCAATGGACTAAATGTAATAAGTTTAGAAGAACCTTTTGAGATAAACAAAGATATTTTAAGAAGATTTTTATTCAAAAATAAATACTTTGAGAAGGAGAAAATATTTCAAAACTCATATTGTAGAAGAAACTTATTCAATTAAAGCCATATGGTACAATGATATGTAGACTAGATTAAGAAGAAATGAAACTTTCTTTAAATGGTTTACTAAAAACTTTAGTCTAAATAAGCGTTATTATATTCAAATAGTTAAGTCATTAAATTAAAAATGAGAAACTCAATAAGGAATAACTATCGGAACCCATCATCCACTTTAAGAAATAGATATTAAAGTTCAAAATGAAACAATAAAAGCCTCACCTTTTAAGAAAACCATAGGAGAAAATTGAGATTTTAATAATGTAAAAGCTCAAAATAATCAAATTTTACAACAAATTGAAAAGATAGAAAATAATTTAGATATCAATATGGCTAATAAAGAAAGTATGGAAGAAAGTAATTTAAGTTATGGAAACTATGATTGTGTTCAAAAAACAAAAAATGATTCAAATATCTTTTCAACCGAAGTATCTAATTCTGAGTGTTGTTTTGAAAATATTTGCTTACATAAACAATTTAATGTTATTACTAATAAAGAAAAGATTCTTCTAGAAATGGTTGATGAAATTAAAGATCTAGAAAAACAAAGAGAATATTTACTCAAAATTAGAAAAATGTTAATGAACAAAAAAGAAGGTTCAAGTAATGAAGAAATTTATTCTTTAGAAAAAATTTATAATAGGTTTTCAAAGGAAAAACATCTAATAATTGTAAAAACTCTTCAAGAAGAATTCAATAAAATAAAATGAGAAATCAAAGAATTAAAGGAAAAATATAATAGTTTAGAAGAAAAAATGGAAAAAATTGAAAATGAAAATTTAGAATTGGAAGAAGAAAAAGAAGTAAAGTCTGATAAAGGATGTAAGGAATATGTCAATTTAATCAATAGAATAAATATTAAAAAAATCTTATATCAAAGTATTGTTATCTATTCAAAACAATTTCAAAATAAAAGTAATCTCTCTTTTAGATTTCGGAGTTGGTCAAAATTGTATTCAAGAAGGTTTAATCCTAAAAAAATTTTATAAAAAAACTTCGGAATGCTTAGTTTCAGCTAGTGGTTTAAGATTAAATGTTAATTATAAAATTCCTATAGCCAAGATTATTTAAGATGAAATTAATTTTAAAGCATCCTTTATTTTAGTAAAAAATATAAATAATGCAATGATTTTAGGTACTTTGTTTCTTACTATGATATATCCATTTCAAATTACTACTTAAGGTTAAAAAAATCAAGTTAATAACAAAGAAGTAATGTTCAAATTTATTAGTCCAATAAAAGAAAAATAAGTTAATTTATTAAAAGATAATATGATTGTTCAAATATAGAAAAAGTTAAAACAAGTTAATTTTCTTAAATAAGAATTAGAAGAAAAAAGAAATTTTAATTAATTGGAAAAATAAGAAACTAAAGAAAGAATAAAAGCTTTATAGGAAAGTCTTAAAAAAGAAATTTGTTCAGGTGTTCCAAATGCCTTTTGGTTAAGAAAAAAGCATATAGTTAAATTACCATATATTGAAGGCTTTACTGAAGATAAAATTCCTACTAAGGCTAGATTAATCCAAATGAATCAAGAATAATTAGAGTTTTAGAAGAAAGAAATTCAAGAATATTTAAATAAAAGATTGATTAGAATGTCTAAATCTCCTTGGTCATTTTCTACTTTTTATGTTCAAAATTAAGCTAAAATAGAAAGAGGCACTCCTAGATTAGTTATTAATTATAAGCCTTTAAACACAGTGCTCAAATGAATTAGGTATCTAATTCCTAATAAAAAGGATTTACTCAGTAGATTGTTATGAGCAAATTTTTTTGTCAAAATTTAATAAAAAATCAAGATTTTAGCAAATTCAAATAGATGAATTTGAAAGATATAAAACACCTTTTATGGTCCCTTGTGGACATTACGAATGGAGTGTAATGCATTTGGTTTAAAAAATGTCCTTTTAGAATTTTAAAACATCATGAATGAAATTTTTATTTTATATACAAATATTTCAATAGTATATATTAATGATGTTCTAATTTTTTCAAAAAATATAGATCACCATTTTAAACATCTAAATATCTTTTTAATATTATTAAAAGAAATAGTTTAGTAGTATCAACTAAAAAGATAAAATTGTTTCAAACAAAAATAAGATTTTTAGGATATGATATAAATTAAAGTACCAAAAAATCTATTGGCAGATCAATCGAATTCACTCAAAAATTTCCAAATGAAATAAATGACAAAAAACAAATTTAAAGATTTTTAAGCTATCTTAATCATGTATTTGACTTTATTCACAATTTAAGAATTAAATGTAAGCCATTATTTCAAAAATTAATGAAAAAACCTCCTCTATGGACTAATGAAATGACTAAGATTGTTCAAGAAATTAAGAAAGAAATAAAACATTTATCTTGTTTAGGTATTATTAATCTAAATTCAAAGCTAATAGTAGAAACTAATGCTTCAAACATAGGATATGGTGGAATATTAAATAATTAATTAATGACCAAGAATAAATAATAAGATATTATTCAGGAATATGGAAAAATGCTCAAATTAATTATTCAATGGCCAAAAAGGAAATTATATCTATTGTTTTTTGTATTTATAAATTTCAAGATGATCTTTTTGGTAAAATTTTTTTGATAAGAGTTAATTGCAAATCTACAAAAGAAATTTTATTCAAAGATGTTAAAAATTTAGTTTCAAAACAAAATTTTTGCACTTTTGATTTCAATATTGAATTTATCAAAGGAGAATCCAATTTACTCCCAAATTTCTTATCTTAAAAATTTCTTCAAGGCAAAAATATCAAAACCCAAGATAAAAGCTAATTATGAGCTCAAATTATCTCTTCCAACAACATCAAAACCCAATCAAAGACCACTTATTCTATCCACTTATGCAAAAGTGGTCGTGTTATTGTCATCATTTTTAGTAGATTTTCCTATTCAAAATTGTTTTCAAGTACTCAACCTTACTTATCAAGCTTACCAGTTTATGTTCAAACTAAAGATTATTTTCAAAAGAAAAATACTCGAATATTATTTCCAATAGAATCGAAGATATCAAAAGAATTTTATGAAAAATCTCCCTTTCAAAATTATTCAAAATTACTTTCTCAAAGACCTTCATTTTCAACCAACTCATCCAAAGAAAAATAGAAAATTTTATGAATTCATTCTAGTTGATACTAATAGTATTGAGCTTGTAAGCCTTGCTACTTAAGGGGATATGTAATTAACAAAGAGCACTTCTTGATTATTCCCAAAGATCAACTAAACTAAGAATTAAAGTCTATACTCGGAAATTGAACCTAGTTTTTCAATTCAAAAGCTCATTGTCGATAAAAACTAGAATACAAGAATAATAAATTCTAAATCATCCAAAACCCTATGATAATTAAGTACTTGTGACCTTAAATGAATAATTGAAAATTTAATTTGAAAAATTTTATTCAACTCTAGAAGACTATAAATTCCTTAGGAAGCAAATCATAATATATGAATTAATATATGAATCACACATATAAGATAACTTCCTTATTTTCCTTATAAGCTATGTCACTTATGGATAGGCCAGTCAACCAATCACATTAAATAACTTATCGAATGAAAGTTGGATTCACATATCATTTGATAACCTTTCAATTGCTTATGATAAGATAATTTCCTTATCTCACCATAATCTATACTACACATGGATAATTTATATAACCACCTTATCTATTTAATTTAAAAACAAGTTATGAGACAAGGCCATGCCCCCAAAGGACATGTGATGGTGGGTTGAAAAGAAAGTGAATGAGAGGCCACACTTTGTCATTCAAACATCATTCTTAATGTCTTTCACATCTACTATTTGGCCCTTATTGCTTACATTATCTAATCATTATAAGGTAAGACTAATGTATTAAATAGAAGACAATAAAAAGAGACTTCGTTGGATACGTAAACACATACAACACAAGTGGTACTGTCTCTCTTAAATCCTCTCATTTTTCACTCTCTTTTCATACACCTTAAACACATAAACACAAAACAACACCAAGCCCCAGTCACCCTTACCTTGTCGCTACATATACATAACCATTCATGGCATAAAGTGCCCTTCTTGCTACTCCATTTTAGTCCACCAAAAAGACCATCTTAGGAAAGTTTAGGACACCCCAAAATCCACCCTTAAACCCCAAAGCTTTGATAACTTAAGGAGCTTGCAAAAAGAAGGAAGACACTAAGAGCATAACCACCTTCCATATTCATTTAAGAAGAGTAAGTTTTTAAATTTGAGTACTTTAGGATGCCATGCCTAGGAGACTTTATGTTTTCCATGAGGATATTAACATGTATATAAGGTGATATTATAGTTAGTTTACATTAGGTGTTAAGTTTACGAATCTCTTATATGAAAATTGGAATATGAGTATACTAAGTTTAGTATTATGTAAAGATACATGTCTAACATTTAGATTAGAAGTTTGTGACTTGAGAAAATCATGAAAAATATATATGGATGGTAGATAAACATGCTGGATGTGGTGTATTTGAAGGGTATTTAGTTGCTACTTTTACTTCTATTTGGTTTCATATGCTTAAATCTAGCTTGAGGTGAAAGAAAAAACTACTACATGATGTTTTTATGAGGAAAAAAACTATTTGAGATGTAAACTAAGGTGTAGCACTTATGATAAGTATGTGATCTATAAATTTTACTTAGTATTTTAGTTAAATGATCTTCTTAAGGAGAAGAAGTTAAGTTGGAGTTAGTATATAAATAGTATAGGCTCTTCATTTATCACTTAAACTTAAGAAAATGAGGAAACAATTAGAAAAACCAAGTTGGAAGCCCATAAACCTAACCAACTAGATCTAGAACTATAAGAAAACACACTTACAATTAAACAAAGTGAAAAGACCAATCAAGGCAAGTATGATAGGTGTTAAAAGCCTAAAACTCAAAACTGAGCCTAAAACATTCAAAACAAGCTTACAACTCCTAGTTGGCCCCTTAAGAAAATTCTGACCAACACCTTAGCTATCTAAGAAAAGTTGTTTTGAGACCCATAAGGAGTCTACATAAAACTTCTTAAGCCTAATAAAGTCACTAACTTTAGTTTAGCTAAAAAACAAGCACATTTAACCACATAAGCCCACTTAAGAGTCCAAGGAAATTTTGATAGCACCAAGGTTATGAGAGAAGGATAGAAATATAAATTTGAAGGATGTTTTAAGCTTAGAATAAAGTTCTAAGCCTAAGCCCAAAAGATATCATAAGATAACAGAAAGCCCAATAATTAAACTAAGCCCAAAAGAGCACCAAACCTTGAGGAACCCTATTGTTTTGACCCGTCGATAGAATTGTAGGTCCTATCTAAAAAATATAACCACATCACATTAAAGTACACTCGAAAATGATGAAAATCGACTATAAGATCATGAAAATTAGATTTAAAATGAGAAAGTTATATGTGATTGAAGTTTTTATACAATTGGAAAGAATTTGAGAACTAAGTTAAAAATGTAACTTAAGAGATTTTAGGTTAGCCTTCTAATTTTATTTCAAATTCTTATAATATCATATTTGCGATGTTTAAGAGACCCTACCATGGGAGATGTCCTACCTTTGGACTACTTCAATTGATCAGCTATGGTTGAGTGAGTGATTCCTAATGACTTTATGCTTATTTTTATTTGTAGTATTGATGCGCTTAAATTTATATAGTGAACTTGAATGCTTGTGGGATATGTGAAACACATGTATATGATATTATGATTGAATTCCATGATTTGATAATCAGGTGATGATCAGAAGTGTTTGTGATAATAGTTATGTATAGTTGTATGGAATAAACTTGTTCGATCATAATGAAAATTGAATTAGGTAATTATTCGATTAAGAAATTCAGCAAGTCATGCATTTCTCATGATTACATCATAACTATATCGACTGCCACCTCACATGGAAGGTGGGAAGGGGCTCACTTGTACGGGGGCTCCTATAGGGATTAGGCAATGGTTATGCCATTTATATGTTATTAAGTCTCCGTCCTAGCTATTAAGCTTACTAGATGCTAAGGAGATGCTAAGGGATGCTAACCGTTAGTGATGGGCCATGTCTTATGACTTTCGCTTAAGGTATATGATGTGGATTATGAAGGCCATCACACTGCTAAACTTGAGAATTTTGACTAAGATTTTGATTTTTTAAAAAGGAACATATATTTTCCATATGAAAAGTAAAGTTGTTTATATTATATGTAAGTTTGAATTGATTTGAGCACGATGGTATAAGTGGAAAAAAAAACTCAGGTACTAGAACCTAGTTGATGGTTTATGTCGGTTAATTATCTCTAACCCTAATTATAAGGAGTGTAATTCTCAGTTGCATGCAGTTCCTAGGTCATTGCATGTATTATTTGGCATTCTAACTATTAATGCATTCATATTTTTATGCATTTATAAAATTATTGTGTGGTATAACGAGGGGCTTAACTCATTAACTATAAGCTTACACTCCGATTGATTTCTTTTGATGCAAGACCATATCTTCGTCCATTCGGGTTAAGGAATGCCTGAGGTGAGTCTCGTACTAGGATGGGGCTACATGATTAAGAAAGAAAAGAGAGAATTTTATAGTATGGCCAATGGTTGTTCATTTCTTTTAGTCAGCTAAATTTTTGTAAATAGACAGACTTACGATAGACTCTTATTGACTTTCAATTTATTGTATTATTTTGTTGTAGAATTCTGAGTTCTACACTTTATTTATTTATGGTAAATTATGAAGTTAGTTAGTAATTTCAGTTAATTGCCTTATATTACTCGTTATATACCCAATGGTAATATAGAGTGGAAGGAACCTTGTGTGTCATATAAAAAGCCTATGATCAACGAGGGGGTTGATTATAGATCTTTGTACAGTATATGATGATCTACCATGACATGATATTATTCGGGTGGTGATAGAGTTGCTCCATCAAGATGAAGATGAAGATATTATTTATTCAAAATGCAAGATAAAAAAGGTTATTCATATGAAGTAATAAGGATTAGCTTCCTGGAATGCTAAAATGTTTTCTTAATCATTTGATCCACCAGCATATGATTATTATGATTCCATTAAAGCTTGAGAAATTATGTTTTATGTAAAAAATTATTTCCATTCATGGTTTATTCAATTTAAGACTACTCAAGAAGATATTTTAGCATAGTTTGCAAATTGGTTTAAATACTTTAATCTAATAGAAAGAACTCTTCCAGTAGAGATATATCAAGGATTTCAATTATACTTTAAGGATGGTGATCAACTTAATTTCTTCAAATTTGTAAAATTTGTGCCAAGATTCAATTTAGGTTGGATAGCAACATAGATTTATGAGATCAATGAAGACAAACATGGTCAACCTTATGTTTCAAGAGTATATAGAGTAAAATGATAGGAAAAATTCAATACAAATATGACAAATACTAAAATTGTTCAACCATACCTTGATCAATATAAAAAAGGTATTACTCACACTAGTGAATTTTTAAAAGGAAGAAGTCAAATTCAGGTAGATTTAGTAGGGACCCCAGATCCCTCAGAATATAAAATAAAAGTATTTGAAATAGCCTCAAGGTTATTAAAGGAATGTAGTTTTGATAACAATAATCCAAATCAAAATGAGGATGATTTTTATGGAATTAATCATTCTCAATATGATTAAATTGTTTAATAATTAATTTTGTTCAAAATGTGAGGAGAGAAGTGTTTTTAGTCAATCAAAACATATTTGTTCAATATTAGAACATTTTATGATATTTTGTTCAAAAGGATACAGTTAGGAAGAAAACTCTTATGAAGAACAATTACTTAAGCCAATAATTCAAAGCACTTTCATTAAGATGCTAAACAATGAAGATATATCATCAACTATTCAATTATTTAAAGCACCTTCATCAAGATGCTAGATAATGAGAACACATCATGATAAATACATCAACTATTTAACTTTGGCATGTTAACTTTCAAGCTAAATGATGCCAGTTATTAAGATTCTTGGCAGATACAATTATTCAAGACTAACAAAGTACCCATTAGTGTTCAACTGTTTATCAAAGTGGCTGACAACAACTATTCAAAATAAATGAAAGCAGTACATAATTTAAAATAAAATGTAAGCGCTTACATATTTGTATAAATAGAGATAGAAGAAGGCAGAACCAAATATAACCAGATATCACCATATTACAAGACCATGACAGATCAAATAAGAAAAATCATAGAAAAATCCCTTTAGTATTCCAAGTGTGTTCTAGTATTACATCTTATGTAACCCTTCTTACCTTCTACCTTTGTATAAAAAGAATCTCGTGTGTTTCAATTTTCAAGTTTCTCTTGTAGACTCTCGTATCAACTTATCCTTATATTGAAATGATTCTCTCGAATAATACTGTAAGTTTTATCTATTTTATCTCTATTTATTTCAATTTTATGCTTCAATTTTATCATGTATTATTTTAAATATTTTATAAAGTATTACAAAAATCAAATTGCTAGTTGCCAATTCAAAAGAAAATGTATAAAATGTTAAATTAATTACTTACAAAATATTATAGAATATCTAAGCAAAGAAAAATTTCAAGATGAAAATTCAAAAATATGTTTAAGATATCATCAAGATTTAATTATAAAAGATAAGAAAAAATTACTTGCTAGTAAAAGATTAGAGAAACATTATCATGAAAAAATATCAAGAGTTTGTCGTTAATTATGTCTCAAAGAGTTAAAGATAATCATGGAAATGATTTTATAGTATTTTTATTTTACTTAGAAAGTGTTATATAATTTTTAGAATATATAATTTAGGCATATAATATTTTAGGAGAAAGTTTTTATTTATATGATATTTATTTCAAAAGAAATTAATCAAAACAGATGAATTTATCAATGCTATAAAAAGTTTAGCTTTAGAAACTATGAGAATTGTTATTAGGTATATTTTAATTTAGAAACAAAACAATGTAGAAATATTCAAGGATTAAAATTATATATTTAAGAAGAAGGAAGAGAAAATGTGTTTGTTGAAAGATTTATAACCAGAGATAGATTTTATTCATCACTTATAATTGCATTTAGACAATATCTACAAGAATTAGATGATGCTCAACCAACATCACTAGGAAGTAGACTTAGAAGAATAAGACAAAGGAATTTTCAAATTCAACGATATAATTGAATTTGGTGTAGGATACTTATGGTGGTGGATATAATTGAATGAATCCTTAATGGTGGATAGGATTGAATACAAGATTTAATCTTCTATGATTAAAGCTTGATGATATTTTAAATATGCTTTTAAATTTTCATATTGAAATTCTTCTTTACTAAGATATTCTACAATGTTTTGTAAGTAATTAATTTGGCATTTTATACATTTTCTTTTGAATTTGCAACTAGTGATTTGCTTTTTGCAATGCTTTATAAAAGATTTAAAATAATACATGATAAAATTAAAGCATAAAATTGAAATAAATAGAGATGAAATAGATAAAATTTACAATATTATTCAAGAGAATCCTTTTTATACAAGGATAAGTTGATATGAGAGGTTATAAGAGAAACTTGGAAATTGAAACACACGAGATTCTTTTTATATAAGGGTAGAAGATAAGAGAGGTTACATGAGAGGTTATACTAAAATACACTTAGAAACACTAAGAAAAACACTTAGAATACTAGAGGGATTTTTCTTATTTGATTTGCTATAGTCTTGTGACTTGATGATGCCTTCCCTCGCCTGCTTCAATTTGTATTTATACAAATATATAAGTGCTTGTTGAGGTAAGTGCTTATGTTTTATTTCAAATTATTATACTACTTTCATTTATCTTGAACAGTTGTTTATCAGCCATTTTGATGAATAGTTGACATGATGTACTATCTATATTTATCTTGAACAATTATTTGTTGGTCATTTTGATGAACAGTTGACATGATGTAATATCTTCATATATCTTAAATAATTGAGTCTTGGTTGTCAATTTTTAAAGTTAGTGGATGAACAATTGTTGAGCATGCATTGTCTGCTAAGAATAATAAATGGTTTTTGAAATGAATAGTTGTTGTGCTAAAGTTAAATAGTTGATGTGTTTGTCATGATGTGTCTTCATTGTTTACTATCTTGATGAAAGTGATTTGAATTATTGGCATGAATAATTGTTCTTCACGAGAGCTTTTTTCGTACCTATATCATTTTGAACAAAATATCATAAAATTTTCTAATATTGAACAAATATATTTTGATTGAATAAAAACACTTCTGTCCTCAAATTTAGAACAAGTTTAGTTATTGAAAAATTTAATCATATTGAGAAAGATTAATTTCATAGCAATCATTTTCATTTTGATTTGGATCGTTGCTATCGGAACTACCTTCCTCTGATAACCTTGAGGTTATTTCACATATTTTTCTTTTATATTTTGAGGGATATGAGGCTCATGCTAAGTCAGCTTAAATTTGACTTTTTTTCTTTTAAAAATTCCCTGGTGTCAGTAACACCTTTTTTATATTGATTAAGGTATGCTTGAACGGTTTTGACATCTGCTATATTTGTATCGAATTTTTCCTACCATTTTACTCTGTATACTCTTAAAACATAAGGTTGACAATGTTTGTCTTCATTGATAGCATAAATCTATGTTGCTATCTAACCTAAATTAAATCTTGCTGCAAATTTTACAAATTTGAAGAAATTAAGTTAATCCCCACCCTTATAGTATAATCGAAAATTTTAATGTATCTCTACTGGAAGAATTATTTTTATTGGACCAAAGCATTTGAATCAATTTGAAAACTATGCTGCAAAATCTTCTTAAGTAGTCTTAAATTGAATGAACCATGAATGAGGATAATTTTCCACATAAAATATAATTTCCCAAGCTTTGATATAGTCATAATAAACATATGTCAGGGATCAAATGATTGAGAAAACATTTTAGCATTCTAAGAAGCTAATCCCCATTGCTTTAAATGAATAACCTTTTTGATCTTGCATTTTGAATGAGCAATATCTTTATCTTCATCTTGATGGAACAACTCGATACTATCAGTATCAATTAGAATGAATTCATAAAATTTTCTATTTTTCTTTAGATAAGTTGGTTGAAAATGAAAGTATTTTTGAACAATTTTAAAGTGAGATTTTTCATAAAATTCTTTTGATATTTTGGTTCTATTGAAAATGATATTTAGGTATTTTTCTTTTGAAAATAATTTTTAATTTGAACATGAACTGGTTTAGCTTGATAAGTAAGGTTGAGTATTTGAAAATGATTTTGAATTGGAAAATCTACTAAAGATGATGATGATGACACAACCGCTTTTGCATAAGTAGATAGAATAGGTGGTTTTTTATTGGATTTTAATGGTGTTGGAGGAGATAATTTGACTGCATAATTAGCTTTTGTCTTGAGTTTTGATATTTTTGCCTTGAAGAAATTCTTTGGATAAGAAATCTGGGAGTGAATTGGATTCTTCTTTGATAAATTCAATATTAAAATCAGAAGCTAATAAATTGTCTTATCATTGAGAAAATTTTTTAGTAATTGTCTTTCAATATATGGTAATTTGAACATATACCTTTTTCTTAACCAGAAGCATTTGGAACATTTGAACAAATTTCCTTTTCAAAACTTTCTTATAAAGTTTTTACTCTTTCTTTAGTTCCTTATTTTTTCAATTGATTAAAGATTCTTTTTTCTTCTAATTGTTCTTTGAGAAAATTAGCCTGTTTTAAGTTTTACTTTATTTGACCAATCATATTATCATTTAATAAATTAACTTCTTTTTTTCATTTGACTAATAAGTTTGAACATTACTTCTTTATTCTTAACGTGAATTTTTAAACCTTAAGTTGTAATTTGAAATGGATATAGCATAGAAAGAAACGGAGTACCTAAAATCATTACATTATTTATATCTTTTACTAAAATAATGGATGTTTTAAAATTAATTTCATCTTGAATAATTTTGGCTATAGGAATTTTTTCATTAACATTTAATCTTAAACCACTAGTTGAAATTAATCTTTCTGAAGTTTTTTCATAAAAATTTGATAAAATTAAACCTTCTTCAATACAATTATGATTAGCTTCAGAATCTAAAAGAGCAATTACTGCTACTTTGAAATTATTTTGAATGGATAACAATACTTTGACATACCATTTTTGAATGTTTATTTTATTGATTAGATTGAAATATTCCTTACATTCTTTATCAAACTTTACTTCTTTTTCTTCTTCTGATTTTAAATTGTCATTTTCAATTTCTTTTTTCATTTTTTCTTCTAAACCGTTATATTTTTCTTTTAATTTTTTTTATTTCTCCTTTTATTTTATTAATTTCTTCTTGAAGAGTTTTTACAGTTATTGGATATTTTTCTTTTCAAAATCTATTATAAATTTTTTCTAAAGAATAAATTTCTTTATTACTTAAACTTTTTCTTTTGTTCATTAACATGTCTCTAATTTTGAGTAAATATTCTTTTTATTTTTTCTTGATCTTTAATTTCATTAACCATTTCTAATTTTTTTTTCTTCAATGGTAATAGCATTTAATTGTTCACGTGAACAAATATTTTTAGAACAATACTCAGAATCAAATCCTTTGGTTAAAAAGATATTTAAATCATTTTCTATTTTTTGAACACAATAAGAGTTTTCATAGCTTGAATCACTTTTTTCCATATTTTCTTCATTGATAATTTTACATAACTCCTTTTTAACTTGATCGTTTAAATCTAATTCATTATTATTTTTTTTATTTTTTTGAACATTTTGGTGCAATATGTTCTTTAATACCATATTTATAGCATTTTACTTTTTTTTGAAAGATTTTCTTTTAGGTTTACATTTTTTATATCTTTCATATTCTTTTTTCACATGGAGTTTATTAAACTTGTCTTTTTTATTTTTTATTTTTATTTTTGAAGATAGAGCTTGTATTTTTTCGAAATCATATTAATAACAAAAATCTTTTAATTCTCTTTTAAGACTTCCTTTTTTCTTTTTCAATTTTTGACTTAAGTTTTAGATCATTGCATAAACTTAATCCTTTTAAACTAATCATATTAACTATTTCACCAAAAATAATAGTTGAAGAATTTGAAGTAAGATTATAACTTTGATAAATTCTTTCCTTTATTTTATTTGGAAATAGCTTTGAAAGACTAGAAATAAATCTTTCTTTCCAATAACTATTATTACACTCTTCTCATGAAAACACTTTTGTAAGGAAAACATCTTTATACCATCTAAAATCATTGAGAGTTGGACACTTAAGATTTTGAAGAATTTCATAATTTCTTTCTCTAAATTGAATAGTATCTCTGACAAAATGTTTAGTAATAGCATGGATTAATGTTGGAATAGCATCTTATATTTGATATAAAGTATTATCTCTCATTATTTCCTTTTTTATAAGTAAAATATATTCATGTTGAGTTTCATCAAGATAATTTTCCCACTAACCTTTGAGCATACCAGTGAATCCAATTACTAGAATTTTTTCAATCTTTAGATCAGTATTTCTAAATTGTTTATAAGAATTTGATGCAATTATCATTAAATTTAAAATATCTAAAATTAATACTTAGCTTGGCCATCGATATTCCATTCCTATATTCTTTATCCTTAAAATTTACTTCGATCTATATAAGGTTTTTCTTCATACAATGTATTTGGAGGTAAGGATCTTGAATATTATGATCTTTGATTTGATGTAACTCTTATTTTTTGTTATATTTTATCAATATCTAAATTTTGAGAAAATTGATTTGTCAAATTATCAATGTCTTCATCTATAGTATTACTAGTTTCCCTTTTTTTCTATCTCTAACTTACTTAACTTATTTGAAATTTCTTCTAATAAATTATCACTTTTTCTAAGTTTAAAATTTTGAATATCCGAAACAAATCTTGTTGGATAAATGGGCTTTGCAATTATACATTTTGAAGTACTTGATCCTTCTTTTGAATTCCTATTGGAGTTTTTCCTTTATCTAGCTTTTCTATCAACATATTTTCTATTCTATCGGTTTGTTGACCAATTGTATGTAAAATTTGATTATTGTAATTATTTTGAGCTTTTACATTATTAAAATCTAAAATTTTCTCCAATAGTTTTCTTAAAAGGTGAGGCTTTTATTATCTCATTTTGAACTTAAATATCTAATTCTTGAAGTAGAAGATGGGTTCTTGTAGTAGAAGATGGGTTCTTGTAGTTGTTCCTCGTTTAGTTTCCCATTTTCATTTAATGACTTAACTATTTGAATATAATAATGATTATTTGGACTAAATTTTTTAGCAAATCATCTAGAGAAAGATTCACTTCTTCTTAATCTAGTATGCATATCATTATAACACATGGTTCTAATTGAAATAGTTTCTTCTTTAGTATAAGTTTTGAAATATTTTCTACTTTTTGAAGTATTTCTTTTTTAATAAAAATATTTTCTTAAAAAATTTTGTCTATCTCAAAAGGTTCTTCTGAACTTATTACATTTAATTCATTGATTCAAGAATAAGTGAGAGAATTTGGTTGAGGTTGATAAATTGGTTCTAGAATTGGTGGTTGAAAATCGACACCTCTACACCTCTAAGTCTTATGACTCAGTTGGGGTTTTTGACTGAATATTTTCTCTTTTATTATCTTCTCTGAGTGTTTAACCTTCTTGACTAGTTTTTGGTAAATAAATATTCATTTTTTTGAAATAGTTTTCTATGTTTAGAGCAATTGGTCTTCTATTAGTTATCATAAGGAATTGAATTCTAATGCTACCGTTATCAAATCTTTGAGTAAGAGTGGGTCTAGTTTGATAAACAC
Source organism: Lumnitzera racemosa (assembly GCA_024138005.1). Taxonomy (NCBI): domain Eukaryota; kingdom Viridiplantae; phylum Streptophyta; class Magnoliopsida; order Myrtales; family Combretaceae; genus Lumnitzera; species Lumnitzera racemosa. The sequence continues at coordinate 35,803,326 of JAMXBC010000012.1, read as the reverse complement.
TAAGTCTTAGTGGAAGGACTTCTTCTAAAGTCCATTCCTTTGGTAATTAAACTTCATTCTAGCTTAATGATTTTGGAGTAAACACTAGAGAATCTGTAGTATTGGCTTCTAAAAGAACAATTTCTCTTTTAGGAGATAACTTTTTTGCTTTTGGATTAATTTGAGAACTTGTAACTTTATAGTAGATCCTAAAGATAAGTGTTATAACTTTGGTTCTTTCTACAAAATTATGATTTTGAGATTGAATAATACTAAACTATCCATAATTTTTGGATTATGTAAACCTATTGAAAAAGGAGAAAATCATTGAGTATACTAAGGTCCTTTATGAGAATTGGTTTGGAACAATAATAAAGTGGTTTCATTAAGATTTGTATTTCTAACATCTCTTAACTAAATTAAAATAGTATGATTCATCCCTTTTCTATGAAGAGGTCTAATTGAAATTTGAATAAGTCCACCTTGTAAATATTTATATTTTTCTTTATGCTTTTGAATAGTTACTTTTGAAAGTAATTTGATAGTTTCACACTTTTCTGATAAAGAAATAGTTTTTTCTTTATTCATTGAAAGATTTAGAGCTAGACATTGAAAATTCCATAAAAAATACACTAAGAAAATATAAATACATACATTAATAGTATACTACAAGTATAAATACATGTATATATGTATAAGTGTACGTATGATAATAGTATAGTATAATTATATATGTACAAGTATATGTCCAAGTATGTATACTAATATACTAAGATTACATACATACTTAAGGATACATATATATTTATAAATAAATATAAGTACATATATAATTGTAATATACTTAATTAATATAACATAATAAATATATGTATGTAAATATATATCGTGGGTTGAAACCCATAAAGTAAGAAAAAGCATACAAACATAATAAATACTTAATTATAATAATATGTAAGCATATATAATAATGATACAAAATTTAAGAAATAGAAAAATAAAGGAAAATCAATAAATTGCCACATGGACCAATAGGATTATGCTACGTTAGCAATTTACTTGAAATAATTAATTAAATTGAAAATTTTAAAATAATTACAAAATATTAATAATTAGTTAATTACAAAAAATTTATAATAATAACAAAGTTACAATAAATTGTAAATTAAACTTAAAATGGAAAAATAGCGAAATCTACATAAATTGGACTTAAAAATAAAAATTAAGAAATTAATTCAATTATAAAATAATAAGAACAAGCTCAAAATTAATAAATAAAATTGTTTGAGTCAAAATAACTAAATTTATAACAATTTAGGCCCATATAGAAAAATGTGGCTTTTAACATCCAAAATGGACCTCGTTACTCTAACGTACGTCAAAAAACAATAAAAATTGATTATAAGTTCATAAATATCAAAATTAGAATAAAAAAAAATTATGCGATTAATAAGAAGCTCAATAGAAAACCTAAGTAGATTTAAATAAATAATTACATAGCTTAGTTAGTTCACTTAGTTACTTATTATCTCTCCTATTCTTTAATAATCAATTGATCTCGACGAGGGTTTGGATCTTCTTATGGACTATTACGACCCTAGAGATTCATCATGACCGAGTGAGTACTCCTTATGATTCCATACTTCTTTGTGTATGTAGTTAGTGAATTTAAATAATATTGTTAATTAAATGATATATGGGGTTAAGTTATGCATATGAATGCTATTATTTACTAAATTGTGAAGTTACTCTATATTATGATAATGAAATGTTTGTTGCATAGTAGGCGTGACAAAATTTGTATTGTTTATGATATTGATTGGTTATACAATAGTTGGACCTAATTATATTCGATTTATTTAAATAAATTGGTTCATGCATAAACATGCATTACATATGATTAATCAAGCTATCACATCATACGGAAGTAGCAAGACGTCAAACGAAGGTTGATTTATTTGATATTAGTGTTTTAGTATAGTGTACACGTACAATATGACCTTACTATGGCCTACAGGATTACTAAGAGTTAGAGGCACTAACCGCCTAGCTAAGGGTCCAGTCTAGAGGCTTCTATTTAGGGGTAAATGTAGACTATGGTGGCCTACTCACAATTATACCTGAAACTTAGTTTTGATTAAAACAAACAAACTTTTTTTACTTGAATACAAAATGTAGAGTTTCGTAGTAAAATAAGTTCAAGTATAATATCTAGATTTGACTGGTGCCATATAACTCCAACCCTTACTTTAAAGAGAATTAAATCTAAGTTGCATATAATACTTGATTAACTATACGTATTTGTTTGGCGTTTTGGTTGTTTATGCATTCATATGTTTAAAATTAATGTATGTATAACCTATTTGTTAATATGGTTGAGGGATTATCTCACTAAGCTTTATAGCGTACATCCTTATAGACTTTTGATGTAGAATTACCTTTTTGTGGAAGTTGACCAAAGGATGCTTAAGGTTAGTAATAGGTCATTTTGAGAATGTGTGAAGCAAATAAGAAAGTTGAGTGAATATATGTAGACTCTTAGATATAACTCTTGTAGTAGTTTATTATTACTTTACTGTACATTACCAATGGTTTAGAGTACTGTAGCAGTTATTTAGCATTGTACTTACTAAAAATTATATTAATGTAATTATGTTGTGATATTATCTTTATTTTTTTATCCTTGAGTAACTAATTATAATAATAGCCTTGTACATCATATAAAGGGTTATTAATTGGAAGGGAAACCAATCTACGGTCTTTTGTACGATATACAACACCTACCATGACTAGGTCGCCTTCGGGTTATGACAAGCTCTTTTTGCAAACTTAGGTCTAAGCATCTATTTATAGGAGTAAGGCCTAGATTTACAAAGAAAATCCAACAAAAATAAAAGATTCATATTTCATTGCAAGTCCATGGGCAAGATACATAGCTTTAGTGGTTGGGCATATACTTGCACATTGTCCAAAATGTTCAAAATTAAATGGAATTGAATGTCGAAGGGAACACAGGTACGGACCATGATTGTGGTCTTCAACCATATTCTCCTGTAGACTTTATTTGTTGCTTGAAATTTTTCTACTTTAATCCTTGATCAACACTTTTAATCTAATATGCTCTAAAATTCAACAAAAGTATTCAAAACTTTGTAAAATGTTCCCAAGTCCCTAAAAATGAAATTTAAATGAATTAACTTCTAAATGCTATAGAATTAACAATATTATTATACAAAATGGCACATATAACAATAGAATATTTATACTAAATTCATGTTATCATGAACCATAAAAGGCATAGATTTACATTTTTTATATGTCGATTATCCCCTGTACTTAACTATACGGGACATCTCATCTTACCTACATAAGGTTGTCTATAGGTACTTTCTTAACAAATGAACCTTGACTATTACCCTAGTCAAGAATACCATACTAATCATTAAGTAGATTCTAAGTAGGGCCATCTACTATCAATAGTTAATATAATGCCGAAAGGCTAACTATTAGCAAATCTATACGATACCCTACAGGCTAAATTGAGCTAGTTTTGATTTAGACTACTCACTATCAATCTTCTGAAAGAGGTCTGCTAGCTTTGCATCAACGATTAAAAATATTATCGGTGGCTTCTATGAGAACTCATCGACTTTAATAAAATCTTTCTTTGAATCATAAAACATTCCAAAATTTGTTTTGCAAACTTTTCAAAAAGATTGGTAAAGCTATAAACATTGCAACTTGTAATTGTTGGATCACATACATATGACAGATATATATTCGATTATTCTGGCCAAATATTTAAAATTTTACCATTTTAATAAGGTGATCACATGAATACTAGAATACAAACAATTAGTCATTCAGACAGATAATCAAGGGAAAATAATAGAACATTAGGCAATCATCAAACACAAGCAAATAGTAGATTATTAAAACTCCCTTACCTAGGTTTGCTCACCTACTTATCCTAGGCTTTAAGGTTCTAGAATTAGGAGTTAAGTCACCTAAAATATAACAGTAAAATTTATGTAAGTAATTAGAAGATGATCTCTTTAAGAACCTAAGAGTTTTCCTACTTACTGAAGCCCCCCGTAAATCATCAGATAGGGTTAACACTTGTTTTCGCTATAACTTCTTCATTTTAAGTCCACTTTTTGCATTCTTATGGGTGATTTTTATTGTTTTTTAGTGTTTTATCGCATGAATGATGGCGTCCGTTTTGTGAGATTTGACCCGCAACTATTTGAGTTATGTTAAACAATTTTATTTATCAAAGGCTAAAGGTTTTAGGCCTTGTTTTGGGCCAAGGGTTAAGATTTCGGTATTGGCCCTTCTTTGTGGTTTCTTAGACTTCTATTTATGGGTTTTAAGTGAACTTCTCAAAATTTTCTCTTAGGGTTTTTGAGTAGGCCTTAGGTTCACTTTTATAGGTTGAATTGTTTTTTTTTTTTTTTTTTTGCTATTTTCTTATGGTAACTCTAAGTTGGGCCTTATCTTTTTATGCTTCTAATTTGCTTCTTTTAAGTCTCTTTATGCTATTGATTAGATTCTTATCGTTGGATTATAGGCTTCATTTTGAGCCTTTCAATAGGTTTTGGGCCCAACTTTCATTATAAGGTCCTAAGCCCAACTCCATGTATTCTTTTAAGCTTAGATTCTTTATGAGCCTTTTAAATACTCCATTTTTAGTGAGTGTCTAGATCTAGTGATTATTCTTTATTGGGTTTTTAATCAAGCTTTCAAATTCCAAATCACATTTTATGCTTATTTATGCTTCTAGCCTAACATTAACTTCTGGACTTTGTTCATTATGTCCTAAACCTTAATTATTACTAATTAATGATATCACTAAGCTAATAAATAAAAAGTTAGAGCTTACTTCTACTTTTAAGGGTGGCATCTAAGGTGGTTGTCTTAGGATTTCGGTCATCTTGTACATAACTTCTCATTTTAGTGTATCTTATCTACTTTTAAACTAAGTCTTTCACTAAAAGAAGTTAATATTATTCATAAGTAAGTGTTAATATGAATGAAACACCCACTATAATGGGTGTTTCATTCCAACATCCACTTATTTCTACATGTTTGTTTATATTAGTGATTACATATAACTAAAAAGCTATATACTCTAAATAATCCTTGATTATCTTACGCTATCTCTACTCCACATTACCATATCAAGCTCTTTCATGAAAGATTTTGAGCTTAAAATGTAAGAATAAGTAGTAACCTTTAGGTATTTAGTAGGGAAATTCACCTCAAAGAAGTAGTTGTTAGCCTTGTCTTCTCTTACTTGTGTAGCTGTATAAGGTGCTCTTAGGGGTGGTATGGTGTATCAATCATCACGACCTAGACAGTACTTTCGTCGTGGTAGATCGCCGTATACTGTATAAAAGTCGGCGATTAACCCCCTTATCGTTCATAAGACTTCCATAAGATGTATAAGGCTTCCTCCACTCTAAGTTACTATCGGTCACATAGACAAATAGTACCATAGCATAACAATTATCTTTGTTAGTAAATTAGATATGATATCAAATTAAAAGTATGGAACTTAATGCACCCAAAATAATAATAACAAAAGTAAGTAGTTCAAATGGCTACTATAGGTCTAGTTACTTAATATAAAGAAATACATAAAATTCCTAATTAGTACTAAGCAGTTCTCTCCTTTGCTTCACATTATCTCATAGTCCCGTCCCAGCTTGAGACTAATTTTGGGCATTTTATAGCTTGGCTTAACAAAGAGATGACCCTACAACAAAAGGAATTTGAGGGGGAGTAAGCTTACGCTTAGTGAGCTAATCCTTTCATTACACTTTACAAGTGCTATAAATTTAATCAATTATATGAATGCATGTAACAAATAGTATGCCAAACAATACATATAGTAGCTTAGGAACCATATGCAACTCAGAAATTTTGCTTTCTATAGTCAGGGTTGGAGATTATTAACCAACATAAACCATTAACTTGGTCCTAACACTTAGGTTTTTTCTATGATTGTACCTATAGTGCTCAAATCAACTTATATACATATACTCATATATACATAAAGATACTTTACTACATACAAAACAAGGTCCTTTAGAAAATTCCTAAGTCTAGCGATGTGGTGGCCTTCATAGTCCATAATCACAAGCCCTAAGTGGAAGTCACAAGATGTGGCCCTTAGCCAAATGGTTAGTGTCCCCTAGTGTTTAGTAAGCTCGTTGGCTAAGACAAAGGCTCAATAACATGGAAAATATGCCTAAATAATTCCCTTCAAGAGCTCTTGCACCTACTCTTATGAACCCCTCCCCACCTTCCACATGTGGTGGTGGTCGGTATAATTTATGATGCAATGTTATGCCATGCATGACTCATTTTAATATTCATAGCCAAATATTGACTTATATTCGGTTACTTAGGTGATCAAGTAGTTTCTTGTTATAACAACAATATATGAATTAGTCATGTAAGCACTTTCAGTCCATATAGTACCATTAAGTCATGCAAACAATGAAGAATCCATACATAAGCAGTTCCTATACCCCTCATGCATCCAATTTAATAATATCATTATTTAGTGCAACTAAACGACAATCAAAAGCAAGCATGAGGTCATTGGGAGTCACTCACTCTACCATAGTAGCTGGTCATAATAATATAAAGGTAAGTCATTCCTAAGATCAAAGTCCCCTGAACAGTATAAGAGTAATAACATAAGGATTTGATGTATAATAATATTATTCTAAAGTTTTATTAAAGTTATACTTTTGACTTAACACTAAATCTTCCCAGTTAAGTTAAATCTTCAATTGCGTATACCTTTCTTGTTTTAAATCCAATTTTCACGATTTTATAGTTGATTTCCATCTTTTTCAAGTGTACTTTCACATAGTATGGTTATATTTGGGGGATGAGGCCTACAATTTTATCTACTAGTCAGAACAGTAGTGCCCCTAGAGTTTAAGTCTTCTTTTAGGCTTGAAATTGTTGTTAAGCTTTTTGCTACTTTGTGAAATATTTAAGGCTTGGGCTTAGGATTTCATTTTGGACTTAAACACTTTCTTAAGGTTAGATTCTAATTTATTATTTTCAGTCTTATTACTATCTTGCACTTCTTGAACTTTTAAGTGGCTTGTGTGGCCAAAGATGGGCTTGTTTCATGTGCAAATCAATGCTTATCACTTTGTTAAGCTTAAGGGATTTTAATGTAGGCTTCCTATGGGCTTTATATCATCTTTTTATTATGCTAGAGGTGCTGGTTAGAATTTCATGTAAAGCCCAGGTGAGTGGTTTAGGCTTGTTTTAAGGGTTTTGGGCCCAGTTTTGAGTTTTTGGCCCTTAATACTTATCTAACTTGTTTTGGTGGGTCCTTTTACTTTATTTATTTCATTTTTAAGCGTATTTAAGTAAATTAAATGTAACTTATAGATCTGGTCAGTCTGTAGTTGTTAGCTTCTAATTCCATTTTTTAACTTAACTCTTGGTTTTCTTAAGCTTAAGTATTAAATCAAGACTTTACACTATTTATATCTTCACCTTTGCTCTACTTATTCTTTGTAAGTAGATTATTTTGATATAATATAAAGTGGATTTTATAGAACATGGATGTATTCTAGGCGCTAGGTTATAGTTTAGGTCCTTAGGTGTTGATCTTCTTACTAAAGCTTCATGTGTTGGTTTCTCCTTTGCCTAGGGTTAATTTAGAGTATGTGAATCTTATTAGAAGTGAGAATAACACTTAACTTAGCCTTAAGCATGTCATGTCCAGCACCTTAGAGGATATCCATGGACTTAGTTTTATGTTTTTCTCAAGTTACAAGGTCATACTTTAGGTAAGAAACAAGTATATTAAAGGAAACTATGCTTATGTTACTCATATTCTAACATTCATGAGGAAAATTCAAGAAGCTAACACTTAACCTAGCTAAGATAACTTCTAAAGTACATGATGACCTTATAGAAACTAGAAATGATATCCTAATCATGGTATTCTCAAGACATTTGGAAACGAGGCTTACTTCATTAGGTGAAATGAATGATTGTGGTGCCCCTTGAAGTCCCTCTTAGCTCCTTGTTTTAGTCCTTCCTCTTTGGTGATCCTTAGAACTTTGGAACCTAGGTCTTTAAGGGGTTGTTAATGTTTCAAAGCTTCTTTAAGTGGTAATGTAAATTAGTTCTAGTGGGTCTTCTTGGATGGACAAAAGCGGCAACAACAAATGTGTGTATGTATGGCATAAACTTGTGTATATGTTTGGAGTGATGAGAGTTGTGTGTGTTGAGAGTTTTTTTTTTCTTCCTTGGTTTTCAAATGTAATGTGTTTTGAAAAGAGAGGGAATAAGTGAAGGTTAGGGAGGGTTTCCTGGCTGGTTCTAATATTAGGGTTTCATAGTCTCATCTTGTCAATTCTTTTGATGTTTTCATGTGATGTAATGCCCAAAAGATGTGATAGTCTGCTTAAGTTTTATGTGGCTATTAAATGTGACTTAACAAGTGAGTAAAAAAGTGAAGAGATGGAAGATGGCATGCTATAACCCTCCTCTTCCAATTGGCAGTCTAGAGTATATGGGAGATGGGGTGTTGTCTTGTCATCCTAGCTTTTAGTTAATCCAAAAATAGTTAAGCTACCTTTCTCCTTAAATGGTATAACTTGTAGAAACTGGAAATTATTTTGTCTACACATGGGAGTTTGCTAAGTGTAAAAGTCAACTAGTTTCATACTCTTGACTTTGGCTTGAAACTTAATTTGAATGGGAAATTGGGTTAAGGATGGTTAGTTCTAGCATTCCCATGTGACCCTTCAATTTCTACCCTCGATTGACTTAATTGATTACCTTATGCAAGTGACTAAGCTAAGGTTTAATTTGTAAATGTTTTCCTCACTTCAACTTACTTTTCTTACTATGTTATAAGTAACTTAGGATTGGTTCGAGCTCGATTAAGTTTAGGCTTCCGATGTAGGGTTCTTGAGTGTTTAACTTAATAGTTAAATTTTGATCAATCTTTTAGGGTATCGATAAACTTGTAAGTCTTCATTACATATTAGGGTTTAGGGTTTTAGTAAGTTAAGGTTTGTTGTTACGTTTTGGGGTTTCCAAATGCTCGAGTTAGTATTAGCATTCTTTTAGGGTTTTCATAAGCTTAGTAGTATTTTATTATACTTAGGAGTTCAGGGTTTGGGGTATTTTCTGGGATTGATATTGACTTTAGAGTTCTCAGGTTGAATTATAACTATGAAGTCAACATTTATGAGTAAGACTTTCATATTATGTTTAATTCTTAGTTTGGTTGATCCTTAGAAATAATTAGAAGGGCATTTCCAACTACTTAATTTGATATTGAGAAATTGTAGGGTTTACATACTTGGAGTGAGGGAAGGAAAGTAGAAGGTGTGGTAGTTGACTGTTGGTGGTGGCGTAGAATGGTGGTGGAGAAAAAGAGGCTAACATTAGAGTGGTGTAGGTAGCTGAGAGAGAAAGTAAGAGAGTGTGTTTTAGGGTTTGTTTTGGGGAGTTTTTAAAGAGTGTTTAATATGTTGGAAGGGAGAAAAATAAAAGAAGGGAATGGGAAGTAGGGTTGTGGGCACATGAGATATGGGAAACAAGGGGTTGCCGCTTTAGGGTGTATGTACAACACCTTTTTTTAGTAATATTGCACCTTATATGCTTTTGACCAAATTGGAGAAGATCTTTTTCCTTAAAAGACATGTGTCCTTGATTCCTAACTAGTCCTTTTAGCCTTTTCTCGCTAATGACTCTTATCTATTTATTAATTACGATGTAGTGAGGGTTGGTTATAGGACTAAGGCATAATTAAGATAATTAATTGTGATAAAGTATGATTAAGCAAATTAATTAATTAAGGTTGGTTTAGAGTTTTGTCATATCTTACCATTCCAATTGCGAGAATTAAAGATTGTTTATGGTTATTAGATTGTATACATGATTAATACATAGGGTTTTTAAGCGATTAGTAAAATTGGTTATATTTAGCAAGTGATTTTGCTACAAAATTAGGGTTTTAGTCATTCATTTAGGAATTTAGAAGGTCTTCTGGGGTTTTATAATCATTTTAGGTTTTCTCGCGTATTATAGTTATAGGGTTTTATGTGTACGATTAGGATTTAGGATTTTTACTTCTATTAAGGTTTTTGACTCATTACTTAAGGTTTATTTATGTCAATTAGGGTTTTGGATTATTATATTTTGAGCGGTTTTAGGGATTATTTATTGACTCTTATGACCAATCTTGAGTTCGGACATGAAAATTTACGAGGTTTGCATAAGGTGTAATTAAGTTGTCTTAATCTTAATTACTAGAACACGTGACAATAATTCGAGGTAATTTAGAGCTTAATATGTTAAATTAAGTTAACTAAGACTATTAGGTCATCTCATCTAATTAATATAAGGTTCTTAGGAATTGAAATTGATTATTGTCAATCGATTAAGTGAGTAGTTTATGATTACCAAATAGCTTTATTGTTTAATTAGGTTATAATAGTTGAATTAGAGTTTTTCGAATTTTATCTTTAAGGTTTTTGAGTTCCTTTTAAGGCTCTGATATAAATTTTGTTAGTTTTAATTTCTTTAGTCTTATTGAGCCTAATAAATTTCCATAGTTTTTCAAATTCAATGCTAACTTCAAGGCTTAAAGTTTGCGGGCTTTGCAGAACTTTGAAATGTAAATATGTGTGTAAAAATATAATATATATATACATGTATGTATGTATGTATGTATGTATATATGAACATTGCCAAAAATTTTAAAAACCTACAATGAACATTCAATAAAAGAACTAACTACAAATTTTTGGAATTGAAGAAAATGCGATGGAAAAATTATATTACAGATGTACCGATTTGAGCATCTTCATAAAATAGTGAGTAATAATTAGTGTCACGATCCTAAAGAGGGCTTAGTAAGATTGATTAAAATTTTCATATTATGTGTGCACTTATGATATAAAAACTGTCTTAAAAGTCAGAAATTATAGGACTCTAAACAATTAATTGCTAAGGTTTCTAATTTTTAAATTGATCAACTTACCATAATATAAATAACTATGGATATTCGATATTCTACAATTCTTTAGAACCGTAGAGAATCGGTATCCCCTACTAAACAATGAAACGGGGTAAATCAACTTTATAAATTACAAGAAATACTAAATTATACAAACTTTTAATCTATAAATATTTTCTATATAAGATGTTTCTATACTAGCTATATACATCTCAATTAACTCTAACATTTTCAAACTTATCTTCAATTTGCACTCAACACTAGAAATTTATCCCAATCCTAGCTTAAATGAACTTTCAAAAGAAACTATAGAGGAATGAGCAAACACAGCTCAGTGAGTTCATTTCTTACCACTACCATTCAAGTAAGTTATTAAATATTATTAGTATACATGCAATTTATCTATACGTGAAATGAACGCATATGTAGTGAATGTAAGGAACACATCTATAGGAGTCTAGAACCATGGGAGGTGTAGATTTACGTTATCTACATGTCGATTATCTTATGTACTTACTCGCATGTGGTGCCTTACCTTAATCGCATAAGGCTACTTGAGGACATCATTCCTCTAGACGACACTTGACTATTATCCTAACTAAGAAAGAAGTACCAATCTAAATAAGTGGACCCTAACTAGGGCCATCCATTATCAACAAATCATATCTAAGGCTTCTCGAGCACAATAAAGTAAGTCTTCTTACTATCAAAATATATTTGAGACCACATCATAGTTATCAAAATTTTGATCTTACGAGTTTATGATTTTTAGTGGCTCTTTCAAGTTAACTCGAGTGTAGAATCTTTTTACATTTAGAAACTTACGTTTTTAATTGAGTTTACAAATAAACTTGATAGAAACTTATGTTTTTTATTTTCTTTATTGATTCTACATATTTGAGTTGAATGAATTAAAAAATTAAAGAAAAAAAATACAATTAGCCTTTTACAAGCCATCAACTATTAAGGCAATACAACATTTGTCTTATCTTATTCTAATTTTTTACCTCTTTTTTTTCTCTCCCAATCTCTTATTTTATGTTCATAACTTTTATCTAAGTTTTAACTTCAACAATAAAGTTTACAAAGAAAACTATATACTTTATTTTATACCGTTAATAACCTAAAATGAGTTGAAATGTTTAGTTCTCTTTAACTTACAGCCTTTTAAAAAGAATGGGAAAAAGTTTACTTTTAGCTTTATTTGTCATCCTCTTAGACATGTTAGATTATATATTAAGAATTTTTATGGAAAAAAAATTAATTTCTTAAAATTTTTTTATTTTCATTATATATTTTAAGTTTTGAATAACTGCTATAAGTATATTCATAATTTTTTAAAACTATTTTATATAAGTTGTAACAAACTCTCTAATGATTCTATGTAAAATTGCGAGTTTGACAACCTTGAGCCCTATGGACATATTTATCCAAGTCTTCTTGTAATCAAAATATATTAAAGGCTCCATGAGCTTAAATATACGAGTCTTCTGATAACCATTGATAGATACTATGCTAGCTTTGCCTCAATACTATAAAACATCATTCATGGGCATTATGAGCTCTTACAAAAATCATACCAAAATATGTTTAGGATTGGAAAAATGTTTTCCAAAAATACTTTTCTAAAAAATTTACAAAGCTAACACTCTTTATTAGTATACTAGTTGAGTCACAAACATGTGATAAATATAATCAATTATTTTGGTTAGATATTTATATTTACCAATTTAAGAAGATGATCACATAAATGATAGCATACAAGCAAAATGATCATTCAACAAATAATTGGTATTAACTAACAAACAGCATACAAATATCAAGTAACAAGTATATAGTAGATCATCATAACTCCTTCACCTAGATTGATGCTCACTCTCCAAGCTTTTAGAATTCCCAAAACTCGATAATTAAGTACCTAAAAGATAATAAGACTTATAAGTATTTAGGAAATATTAGGTTTCTCAATTAACTAAATGTTTATTATGGTTTGCTTAATTTTCAACTATAACCCAAGTATGATAGGAATATGGTTTAACTTACTTATTAGAGCAAATAGTAAACATATTTGTGTATTTGTAAATTATGGTAGTTTATGATTTATTTCTCCTCATTATTTGTTTATAGGGTCAATTTACTTAGTTATTCTATCTATTTTTCTTGGTTTATCTTAAATTTTTAGTTGGATATAACTTTTTTATTCTAACTTCAATTTTCATAATCTTATAGTTAATATTTATCGTTTTCGGATGTACTTTTACGTAGTAGGATCCATTTTGGATGTTGAAACTTACATTTTTCATTATGGGTTTAAAATGTTACAAATTTTGTTATTTTGGCCTAAATAATTTTATTTATCCATTCTGAGTTTTTTTTTATTATTTTATAATTTAATTAATTTCCAAATTTTATATATTTGAAATATTTTATTTTGAGTCCATTTTATACTAATTTCACTATTTCTTAATTTTTGAGCTTAATTTACCAATTATATTAATTTTTTATTATAGCAATTTTCTAATTAATTAATATTATTATTTGTAATTATTTTTTGCAATTTGTAGTTTAATTTAATACTTTTGGAAAATTGTTAATGTAGCACTTTCTTATTGGTCTACATTGTCAATTTTGTTATTTTTCTTAATTGTTACATTTCTTGAATTTTGTATTATTATTATGCATATTTATACGTATTATAATTAATTAATTAATTAATATATATGTATGGGCCTTAATTTCTTTTATGGGTTTTAGCCCATTTATATATATGTGTGTACATGTTTATTTTATTGTATTATTTTAAATAGTTATGTATATCCTTGTATTTAATATATATACATATGTATTCTTACTCATATACATATATATATATATATATACACTTGTATATTTATATGTATCTATACTTATTACTATATGTATATCTATGCATGTATATATACGTATTTATGTGCATTTTTACTTTTAGTATACTACTATTATACATATTTATATAAATGTACATATACGTATGTTTATGTATTTATACCTATATTACACCAATATTATACATATTTTTATACATGTATATATGTACATATATTTATGTTTTCTTAATATATTTTCAAGGAAATTTAATATAATACATATATACATATTTATATACTTTTCAGTTTTTATGTATAAATATATATATAAATACTTAATTCCCCTTATGTATATGGTTATGTACATACTATAGTGTATATATATTTAAAAGAATGTATATATATTTATTTTGTACTTTCTTATTTATTTAGTATTCATACTACTTCCTACTATAATCCATGTAAGTATACTTTATATAAGTACATATACTATGTATCTATATATAATCATACAAGCATGTATTCACTTAACTAAGTATATATATAAGATATATACGTACTTATATATTTCAATACACACTTATGAATATACATGAATATAAAAGTGTAAAATTATACATATCATTAAGTATACATATACATAACATTCCATCACAAAAGACCATAGTATACGAAATTCCTAATACATACTATACTTACATACAGATAAACATAAAAGAGGAAAATATACGACTCAAATTACAATGAAAAATTGGAATACAAAAGAAGATACTTGGTTACTTGTTCTTGAAAAAGTTTAGTGCTCCTCTTATTCCCTTCTTGAGTTTGGTGAAATATGAGGTAAATAGTGTAAATGAGAATGGAGAGGTAAGGGAAAGAAAAAGAGAAAAAACCAAAGAGAGATGAGAAGGAAAAGAGAGAGAGAGTTATTGATTCACAAGGTAAAAGAAAATAGGTTAAACACATGTACTACTTTGAGAAAAATAGTAAGAGTTAGAGAGCGTTTTAGTGAGATTAAGTGGGTTATGGCAAGGGAGTGAAAAAGAAAAGAAAGGAGGAGAAGATTCAAGAGTGATAGTGACATGTTTGGCTTGGTCTACATTTCAATTATATATTATTATATATTTAACACATATAAATTAAGAAGGAAAAAGAAAATAAAAGAATAAAAGATAAAGAAAAAGAATAAACAAGGAAATAAGAGTATAAATAAATAAAATTAATTAAAATTTTTCTTTAAATATTTATAATCCTATAAATAATATTTAGAAAAATAGGTATTATAATTATAAATAAAATTATAAGATATAAAATTAATATTAACTTTGTGATACAAAAATAACAAATAAATAATAAAATTAGGTTGAAATAATTAAATTCACATAACAATAATTGATATATATATATAAATTTATTCATAATTATAAAATAATATTATCAATTTTGTAAATTAATTTAGTGCTCTTACGTTTATTAGCATTTAGAAGTAATCTCTAATTGTTTGATAGTGATTTTACGCAATTAAGTGTACCGATCGATAATTATATCCAATTAGAGTTTTATTATCATAAAAATAAATTTGTATGTGTATAAACTTAAAATTTTAGTTTTAAGAATTTTATCATATTCGGGTTCAATCTCTAATATTTAGACATATGTAGGGTTTAGGATTTTTATGTGCGATTAAGGTTTCGATCACTATATTAGGGTTTTTCATATTTATTTTAGGTTTTTAATTAAAATTTTAATCAATCATGAGTTTATTGATTTTATTGTCTTAGGAAGTTATCTATAGTACTCAAGTTCAACTCTGCATTTAAAAGACTAAATTTATAGAGTTTACAATTAGTGCAATAGTGGGCATGTAATCAATGGGATTCTTGGTTTTGTCATAGAAATGCAACACCGATAGCCTTGCCTATAGTGGCAACACCTCGTTTAAGATTGATTTGGAGGAGGAGCTTTTTATCATAAAGGACCTCAACATGATTGAGTTATTTCTACTTACTTAGGTTCTGTACCTTGCTTTGTGTAAACCGTACAAAATTTCAACAACCTAAAGGCTAAGTTAGATGAAAAAGTCCTTGGATAGTCCCTAAAACCACTCAAACATAATAATAAAGCCCTAGATAAAAGAATCAAACCTTGACCATTAAACCAAAAACCTTAAATGAAGTAAGCTCTAAAACCTTAATTTAACGAATAAGAACCTTTGGAACCCTAATACTTGAAAAACCCTAGGACGATAATGAAAAGCCTAAATGATCATTAAACCCTAGGCATATGTGTAAGTGCTTAAAATTAACTAAAGTGTATTATCTAAATTCGACGAAACCCTAAATGTATCTTAATTACACTTAACTAGCCTAATTATGCTTAACTACTATCCATTACCCTAATCAAACCTTAATCCATAACCAACCTTCATTACATCTTAATTAACTACAAGTCAAACATGATTAAGGCCTACAAGACAATCTCTTAATTACATTTAATGCATCTTATAGGCAAAAAAGTAAAAGGGTACATGGTCTACTTTTTAGCCAAGTCCTTTGCTACCAAAAAAGATCACAAATGGTCCCCCTCTCTCTCTCCATTTCACTGGCTACACTCCCTTTCATTTCTTTCATTCTTCTCATTTTCTAAACTCACAAACTCTCTCTTAAAATCAAACCCCAAGACCCTCTCCATTTCCTTCTCTTTGACTACCACACACCCACCACTGCCAGCCATCCTAACACCCCTACTACTACCTAGTTTGCCAAACTCCAAGTTCCTCACAACATACACACAAGCTCATGGCACAATACTTCAAAGAAACAACTCCCACTCCTTCCTACGATAAAGTGTTTAAGTTATCTTTTCTTTAGTTTTTTCTTGTAGAATAATGCTAAGAACTTGTATTTTCATGGATAAACTTTACTTTACAGCAATGTTCTATATGTTTTAAGGTGTTTCATGAAAAACAAAGAAAGATTAGTAAAAGAAAACACACTTTGGTAAGAGTTATAACACTAATAAGTAAGATAATGTAGTGTAGTGTTCATTTTTGGTCTAGATCATTAAGAAGTTTGATGAAATCCCATTTTCTTTTACATGCTGCCACTCACATGTTCCTACCCTACATTTCTACACATTTTTATGTTATGATTATAGTTATGGTTGAGTAAAAACATAGGTTACTTAAGTAAAACCACCATAAAAACAAGTGTTATATAAAAATGGTAGAAATAGCCTTAAGAACCCTAGATGGCCGCCACTTCCATAGGTCTTTCAAATTTGTAAAATTTAATTTATTAATTTAATAACATGATTAATTAGTATTAAGTATGATTTATGACTTAACTAATCAAGTTTGGTAGGCTAATGTGTAGCTAAGGCCATAAACTAGCTTAGTTAATTATTAGAGATTTAAAAGTGGCGTTAATGACCACCTTAACCATAGTGACTGGATCTATAAACCCAATAAAAGTGAATTAAACTTAAGGCCAATGTTGGACTTAAGCCTAAAAAGATAAGTGTGTTTAAGCTATTTAGGTTCAAAAGTCCAAAAGAACTAACTTTGAATCCCATATGGATAAGTGACTAAATTTGAACTTTAGGTTAGAAGGCTTAGAATGAGTATTTAAGAGGCTCATTAAGCCCATAGGCTCATCTAAGACACTTACTACAGGCCTTTTAATGATTTGGAGCCTTAAACTTAGTATAAAGGCCTATGTAGCCCTATAAGAGTATCACTAAGGCTCACATTAAAATTTTAAAGTATTAAGCAGAAAAAACTCAATTAAAATACTTAAAAGAAAGCCCAAATTATTAAGTGTAAGGCCCAAGGTAAAAAATTAAGCCTAAGGCCCAAACCTTAAAGTAACCCAACTTACCATTTAGGCCTATGACCTTGTAAGGCCTAAACCGAAAACTTGTTGGCCTAAAAACTCATAAATAACCTCACTAAATGAAAGAACATTAAAAAATGATGAAAACAAGTATATGATCATAAGAAATGGAATTTAAACAAAGAAAATACGTTTGAATTATGGGAACAACTAAAATAGGGTTAGTAAGCAATAAGCCTGGTTAGCTAATGCAAATAGAATACTCATAGACCTCAATTGTATTCTTCAGGTGATAAGGACTCTGAGTTGGATGCAGTCGAGGATTATTAGGATTGCTAAGTGTTATGGCTACGTGAGTATACCACTTCTTGCTTTACTTGTTTTGTGCTTATAATTAGTGAATTATCTAATTATATTAGATAATTGAACTTGTTGCATGTTAGGGCATATTGGATATTGGATGTGTTTGTTATGATTAATCTTGCTTGCAAAACATATTAAGATATTATAAACATCTATGTTTGTTGCATTAGAATTTAGGATATTAGAGTGTTTAAATTTAATTGTTTGGCCACTTATGAATTTGAGTTAATAAATATTTGACCCTTAATTAAACTGGACATGCATTGCATTCTTATAACATGAAATCAAGGGCGTCAGCATCACATAGGAGAACGGGAGATCATGCTTAGTTGGATCCATGTTTCATATTATGTATTGAGATTGTTATTATGTGACATATTTAGTACAACATGTTCTTGCCTCGACCTTTAGGAAATATTCAGCTCTGAAGAGTGCTGCCATTTGCTTGAGGCTGTGCTATGTCTACTGTTGAGGGTGATATTATTGATAAGAGACTTCATATTGGATGTTGATAATTAGGTCCTGACGTGCCTAAATACTTCCTAACCCAAGCAATGATAGGCGTTAAAATCATGCTGTATACAGTTATCAACCGATTGTATATACTGTTGTATTGCATATGCTTGTTCTCACATTCATACACTTGATTAATAACTTGTTTGATATTGTTTTTTAGTATAGTAGGAAGGCTACTCACTAAGCAGTTGAGCTTATCCACCATATAGTTTGTTATTGTAGCAGGATCTTTGGCTGGAGCCTGGTTGTAGGATGCCCGAGGTTAGTTGCACCAACTTAGGGTTGATTAATGTGAAGAAGATGAGAGCCTGAGTGAACAATTTACTTATATTTGAACTCTCTATTTTTTTAATCATTAAGTATTCTTAGTTTATTAAGTAGCTTAAACTATTATTGATAACTTTTCCCAATATTGTATGACTTTTATTAAGGGAAAACCTCATATTCTCTCTTATTTATGCTTGTGTTAGTTTTAATTGAATGTTATGGTTTTAAATCATGTGCTTGGCTATTACTTAATACTAGTTACTAAGAGGAAGTTGTAGTTTTGAAATGCTTCATATAGTATGCCAAAGATCCTTGATCAAGGATGGTGCTTAATCACAGATCTTCCCGTATTACATGGCGGTACTGCCACAACTCGACTCCCCTCGGGTTATGACACTTTGTTACGCTAAATCTTTACACGTCAGTTTCCAAATGGGAAAGGCTTAAGTTAGCTAATTTTAGTTCTTATTTGTGGTTTGAGTTTAATTGCTTTTTTTGCATGGCATTGGTTGCAACAATAGCTTGGGGAGTGGAGTTTTTGTCGACTTGCACCCATTATACTGTTGATGATGGATCATACTCGATGGGGCACTTTTTTCGGAGTGATTTGGTTCACTTGCTGTAAGTTCTTAACTTGCTTTTGTGGGTAGGGATGAGTTTTACTAATAAGTTGATAGAGTCTTCGAGTAATAGCATTCAAGATTAATATGGACTTGTTGCAACTTTTCTAAGAACTTAACCTTTTCTTTTTCATAGTGGTCTTTCCAGCTAATCAATTCAGCCAGTTGTTTCTTCATCTCCAAGATTTCTTAATGTCAATTATGTTAGCTTACTGGGTATTTTTCAAGTTTTCATTATTATTGTTATGACATTCTTATTCTACTTCTAGGTGGTGTTCTTCCTCCCTTTGAAGGTTAAGGATTACCATTATTAGTAGCTTAGCTAATGGAAGTAGTTCCTCTGTTCTTATTAGGTCTACCATGTTGGTATGGAAAATGATGTACAAGTGGCACCAATTGTTAACTACTGAATTTTTAGGTAGTGAAGATTTAGGCCAATGGGATTGATCTTTAGAACTTCAAGTCTCCAATCTGGACTTGAGGTAATTGAAACCTGCGAAAACATGTTAGAGGGGTCTCTAACTTAGGTACTCTGATACTTAAGTTAGTTTAAATGATAAAGGAATTGAGTAGCATTGTAATTGGATGTTTCATGTGTACCTAAAAGTTTTCACCCTTATTTATAGGGGATGAATCCATGATCTTTAGCAAAGATGAATTGCATTACATCTTCTAATCGTATCTTCAAATTAGGAAAGTGCTTTATGGTAAATTAGGAAATTGCTTCTTAGGTAGGTGGCATAGTTTTGGTAAGTGGTAGTTGTACTTGTTTGGTAATTAATGTTTTAGTTCGACAAGATAAATTAGGAAACTTACTCATAACACTAGTTTTGAGAGATTGGCATCACTAGTTGTTGGTGGTTGACCTATTGTCAGGTTTGTCGAATTGGTGTAATGATCTTTATAGTCGAACATCTAGTAGACTTTGGCCATGCTACCAAGGACATCGGTATTCTGGGCTCATGCTTTGTCTCTTTTAGTAAGGTTGGTTTGAGGCTAGGCTTAAGGGTATAAAAGGGGCCTAAATCCATTCCATAATCAAGTAGTATTTATAATAATACTCAAAGTAACTCATGTTTAGCATGAATTGATTTACATCCACTAATAATACTTTCAAGTCCAAACATGATATTATCCATACAGAATTTTTAAAAGTTTCCTAAAATTACAGTATAACTTTTTTTTTTATTTTTTCCTTTCTAAAAATTTTTAATCTCAAATTATAGTTAAGGTGGAGTCTTCTCCTTACAAATCAATTAATTACGGTGATAGTGAATTCCATCCCTTTGGTAGACTTCCAATTAAATTGCTCTGAGTCTTGCAGTTTATGAATTACTATCCTTTGGAGGTATGAGGTGGGGTGGATTTTTGGTTTGAGAGGTTTCCTACTCTTATTCCTAATTTCCCTCCATGTATCTTGGTTATATTTCAACACATGACCATCCATTGCATTGCCATACCATTGATGTGCCCTTTCTTTTATATATATATATATATATATATTCATTAGTTTACTTAATTTCACTAGCTGATATGTATGCTATCAATAGCAAGTTAAATGGACTTATACCAATTTAATAAATTTTAAACATTTTAAGAATGATTTTTCCATTTTTCATATTTGTGATAATATGTACATATCTAACTATACCCATACCTTCATTATTATCACCATGTTCACTTAGGAGGAATCGAATTGCCATCCCCCCCCCCCTTTTATTCCTCATGTGGTTGTTATTACAGTCTTTGGTTTTTACTTCCTATAATAACAATTCTTAATAATCTTAAATTCTTAAAATCTTATAATAGCCATTCTTAAATCAACCCATAAATTGCAATTCCTAATACATTTCCTCATCTTTATTCTTAAAATATCTTCATTCAAATTGAAACAATACCCATTCTTACCCTTACTGATCAAATCAGAAACCTATCATCGATTAGAAATCCTCATTCAACTAAAATATCATATACTAATAATTGATTCTATTAGAAACCCTAATCTACTTCATCTTTATCTTCTCCCTTGTCTCATGTATTAAGAATTGAAGGGAAAAAAACACTAATCACCATTCATCAGTCTCTTCCATGTTCTTCTCTTCCATCTTCTTCACTGCTCCATCCATCTATGCTGTAACTCTATGTGTTTTTTTTATCTCTTAAATACTTTACTGAATTTTTCATTATTTATTTATTTTTTCAATAAAGCTGTTGCTTTTTGTCTTCATTTTGCATTCAAGAGTGATGCCATTGGTGTTCTCTTAGGTATCAGATCTAGTCTCCATCTCGTCATAAAAACAGATCATGAGAAAAATCTAGTGCTAGGGTAGAGATTTTAGTACATATAATGAATGCCATAATGAGTTAGGGTTTCCAAATATACTTGTGAAGGAAATGCTCTTTATATAAAAATGAAGGAATCTAGAGTAATTAATGAACAAAATATTGTATAATCAAAAGTAGCTCTTGTAAACCCTATAAATTTATCTTTCTAGATATAGTGTTGAATTGAAGTGTTGTAGATAATTACCTTGAGTCAACAAAACAGTATAAAATTAAAACTAATTAAAACTTTAAATTTGGAACCTAAAATAAATATGAAAAAAACCCTAATATACGATTTGCAAAATCTTAATTGCGTAAGAATAACCCTTAACCTTATGTATGCATACTCACAAAGATTTGAACTCAAACTAAACAGAGACCTTAAACATTAGATCTAAGATTGCAAAACCCTATAATTTACCCTAATGCTAATAAAATCTGAATCAATAAAATTATTGCTAAATATACGAAATTGCATCAAATTGCTACGAATGATTAGAGATTATTATAAATAATAATAATTAATTAAATTGAACCAATCAAAATAATAAATTTGTAAAATTAAAAATTTAAACCTACATGAACATATATGTAGCACTATATATATATGCTTATCCTACCCATTTATTTTCTTAAATTCCTAAAATAATATATTATACTAGATATTTTTACTAGTACACTACTAGGTATAACACAATTTAATTTAAGTTGTAACTAGACTAACTAAGCTAATCAACTTTCTTTTAGAATTCATCCTCTTCCTTAACTAGGTAAAACTATTCCATCATTACCCTAAACCTATTATATTATAAATTAAACCTAGTAACCTAGGGAAATGTGAGAAAAAGGAGCAAAATCTTTTTCCCTCCTTGATGCCTTTCATGTCTGCCATGAAGCAAACAAATCCACAATTAATTTGTTTTGTTTTCTTCCCATCACATCATACATAAAAAATCATCCAAATCAAGGATGACAATATGATCAAAGGTAACCAAGTGCAAGAGTTTTCAAATCATGATTTTTTCTTACCTTTTACATCTTGCAATGCCAACATCAAATCAATCTTTATTTCTTTTTATTTTGCAATTCCAAGAGACAAATACATTATCTTACTCCTCTTTTCTTTTGGCTAGGCACAAGCAACCTAAATGCTTGATTCTTTTTCTTTTCTTTTATTCACCAAATACAAATTCTCTCACCTTATTCCCTCATAAATCTAACCAACATATTTACACATACATTTTTTTTTCCAACTCCAAACTTAAAGACATACAACACATCTCCAAAAGATTTTCTTAAAAAAAAAAATCAAATTCCGCTTTTTGATTTGCAAATCATGCCTACAATGCCCCATCCATTCCACATCATTCTTTTAACTTTTCATTACACATTAATACACCAAAACACATAACCTAAGATCTCATCATTTCTCAAGCCTAAGTCTTATATGATTTGACATAAAAAAAGGAGACAAGACCCATGACTTTTCTTACAATTTTTCTACACTTTGCCATACCCTAAAAATGTGGAAAAAGTCGAATCAATAACCTCATTTCTTCTTCCATTCATGTCACAAATTGTAGCCATGCTTCCTCCCATTTTTCTTTTACTTTTTCCACAACAAACACACCAAATCTCCTCTACATCCGCAATAATGACAAAAAATTAAATTTATTCGACTTAAATCATAAAACATCCTAAATCACATAAACAAGCAATAACAATTAACATTAGCTACTAAACAACGCAAATTAATCAAACTCAACCGCATAAACATATCTAATCAAATCAATTTGGTGAAATTAACTCTAAGTACAAAATATGGTGCTACACATGTACAAAATATGGTGCTACACATGCCTAAATAAAGAAATTTATTTTAGTTTAAAACATCTAGTACACCAACTAATTGGGATCAACTAAGCTAACTAAATCCTAACCAAAAGTATATGTCTATTTCCAATGAAAAGTGACAATATGTGCAGATTTTTCTAGCCAAAATCACATCATACATATCCCAAAATCTCCTCTTAGTGGTTGGTTTAAGTCTCTATATATACCTACTTTTGTCACTTCATTTCTCTTCTATTTCAATACTCTAACTCCACTCCAATAGTAGCACATTATGCCTGCAAACTTTATTTGATATCTTCATCTTTTCTTTTCATCTTTTATCTGAAAAATCAACCAACTTCTGCCTAAATTATTGAATCAATTTCTTCTTCTTCTCCACTAATCTTTCTCAAGAAAATAGCCACCAAACAACCCTTTTTTCTAGTTATGAAAAGCCACCTAAAATAGCCACTAAAACACCACATTCCTTTACCCAAAAAAAAAAAAATGAACAACCACCAACTTCCAGTTGCTATTATGCCATATGGCAACTACAAAAATTGCCACCATCAACCTTTTGAAAAGCCACCATTCGCAACTCTCTTTCCCTCACACAAACCACCACTCAAAGCACCAACAAGGAAGCGACTTGGACAAGGATTTAGGTGCATAAAAAGGGCATAAAGGGGAGTTAAGAAGAAGGGCCACTACATTTTAGTAAATGCTCTCTCTTGAGTTTTTCTTTATGATCTTAGTATTTCCATGTAATAGGTTAGAAAGTTATGTACAAGAACTCTATTTTTTTTTTTCTTTCTTTCCTTCATCTCCCCTTTAGAAATCCTTCCATGGATATGCTTCTAAACATCATATTAGGAAGTTATATCATGAAAGCTTGTAAGGAGCATCATGTACATTTATAGTCTTTGTGGGAATGAGCTTATAATCTTGAATGGGATGTAAGGAAAGCCACAATACTTATTTTCTTGCTGTTGGACGTGGCATATAATGAGTGATTTTTAGAATTATTTCAACATTCCTTATGATACATTAGTCTAACATAATTCTATGTGTCCATTTAATAAGCAAATGCAAACAATATAAGGGGGAAAAAATGAAAAAAAATGAGTTAGGAACATCATCAAGCAAGTCATGGCTAAGATGAGTAAGAGTTGACCTTGCAAGTTTTCTTTCATAAAATGATGATTAAGAAAAGATAATAAAAGTTTATGACATGTTTTATTATGTTAATTCCTAGCTAAAACCTTGTGTTGTGAAGAAAGTGAGAAATCATCAAATTGGACTTGAAAATATGACCAAAGAGCCCAAAATATTTATTGACTAGATCTAGTATACAATATAAAAATACCAATAAAATATGTCAAGTTAAATTTCAGACCCAAATAAATAAGTTAAGTTTAAGCACTAGGTTATAGATAATAAAAATAAGCTAAAAATCATAAACCAAGCTAAAAACAATAAAAGGAGCCCAATATTAAGATATGAGTAGCAGCTATACCAAAATAGAAAGTCTATTTAAGGGCCTATTAGAATTCACCCAGGAATAATAGAGCAAAAAGAAAGCCTATTTCGAAAACCGACCTAAAATGAGACCACAAGCTTATCACTTAGGCATGTGAATTAAAAGATTAGAAATGGGCTAAAGAATAAATATAAGTTCTATAACTTGAGTCCCCACTCAAAATCAAGGCCCAACGTGAGTTAAAAGCCCTACAAAAACTAAAATAAGGCAAGATAACCCAATAAAATATAAAATAATGCAAAAGAAGCTTAAGTTAGTGGAAGTCCATAACTTTCTAGCCCATTATTCAAAAATGCAGGCCCTCCACAGCAAAAATGACCACATAATGAGAAATTGCATCAAAAAATTATACAAATCGACTACAAGAACACAAAAATAGGAGTTAAAATGAGAAAGTTATGATAAAAACAAGTTTTAGCAGTTATCGGGAATCATAGTGAATTTAGGTAATTTAATAGGTAGTTATTCAAACACTTATTAGTATTCTCCTCTATTAATATCAGGTAATACCAACCTTGACATGGACTTGCTTTTAGATTATTACAATTATAGGATAACTTGACCAAGTGAGTATTCTGATAATTTTTATATTTGATTGTGCTTGTAGATTAGTTGCACTTAATTGTATAACTAATATTAACTATTGCATGGTGAATTAGGAATCATGCATGTGATTGATTATTACTTGTCTTGATTGCTAAAACATCATAAGATGTATGAACTGAATGGAGTAATGGATTAATAGTATCATTTTGATATGATGATTGTTTGCAATGGTTGTTTGACACCTAAATAAACTAAACTTAACTATATTCAACTTAATAAATTAAATCATACATACCATGCATCAGTAGGGACTTATTGGCCATCACACTATACGTGTGGGATGGAGGGGTCTTGTGGGGATCATGATTATTATACTTAAGTTTTTCACATGGTGCACTTGTGCACGTATGGGGTAGAGGGGTTGTATCCTAGAGTCCACTGCTTAGGGGTGAGTAGACTATGTGTGCTAGTTACATTTACACTAACAGCATAAGTTGAAAAAAAAATTTTAAAAAAAATGAATGAAAAGAAAAATAACATTGATCTCCGTATTAGGCTATTTGGTGGGTTAGAAGTTGAAGTGACTAGAACCCAGGTTTGACGGACCATCATCCCTAACCTTAGTTATAGAAGGTGAAAATCTAAGCTATATACAGTTTCTGAACGACTGTATATACATGGTTGTTGTATTGCGTATGATTTGTCTGCATTCATATGGTTGTTCATTTAAATTGCTTGCTTTTTATTGAAAGGTATAATAAGAAGAATATGTCACTAAGCTGGATGTAGCTTATCTCCTTGTAGTTTCTTTTACAAGTTATCTAAAAGCTAGGATTTGGGCTAGGACTCAAGTGTAGAGTATTTTGTCTAGTAGAATAATAGACAAGTTAGAATAGAAAGATAATGTCTATAGCTAGATGATACTTTTATAATTGATATCCAATGGAAGTATTTAAAATTTAAGTACCTAATCTTATTGTTTGGTAGGAGATACTGATTCTCTATGGTTTTGATGGACTGTAGAATATTAGGTATCCATAGTTATTTATAGTTTATGTTAAATTAATAAATTATACATTGAAAGTCACAATAATTAATTAGTTAAAGTCTTGTAATCTTTGATTTGTAAGACAGTTTTCATATTATGGGTGCATACGACATATGAAGACTTTAGATAATCCTATCATACCCCCTTTAAGGTCATTACAACTTTAGTTTATGGTTAGATAAGGGCTTGGTGTTTCAAGATCTAACATGATGGAATGTGTTTTTTCGATTCTCCTTCTTGTTTCAATATGTTCTATATTTTGTTTTATTATTATTCAATTTAATAAGGGTATATTCTCATTTTAATTTCTTTTCATCTCTTATTCCTTATTAAGTTTTATGAATTAAACAATGTAATTGTAGTTCCATTATGTTCAAGTAAACATTGCAACGTCTATTCATCACTTATTACACCTTTATTCTATTTCCCACTAATTTCTATTCCATTCCTCTCTTATTTTATTTAGTGAAGTGAATGAGTCATATATGTATTCAAGGAGTAAGATATTTGTATTTCGTAGATGTTTATTCTATATTAATAATTTTATGGATTTTTATACAGTAATGTTAACAATATAGCGTTAGTGTAATGCTGACCAAGGTAACGTGTTATGACAAAATAGCTTAACCTATTGTTTAGATAACATGATAACCTATTTTAATAGGATGGGTGGTGTTGATTATATTTTAGTAAATTAATGATTTAGATTGGCTAATGTTATAATAACGCATTTTTACTAGCATTATATGCATTATCACAAAAACCTCCTTATTTTAGAATCCAATTAGTTTATCTCTAAAGTTTCATTATCTCTCACAACTTGAATTTCAAGTACCCCGCAAATGAGGAGCTATATAGAATAACTTATGGGTATAAAATCAATATATCATCCATATTATATATTTGATTCACTTCAATCACATATTTTCATTTATAACTATTCTTTTTTTTTTTCAAGTCAATTAGACTATACTTAGTATCTTGTTTATATGCGGAGCTTGACATTTAAGCCTTTGCAAAATAATTATTCAAATTGTTATATCACATTAATAATAAAATTAATTCATTGAATCCATATTTTACAAAATAGTTTCATGGGGTTACTTAACTCATCGTAAAGTTTAGCCTAATTTGGACATCTTCAACTTAAATCCTATTCGTTTTTGTATGATGATTGGATGGGAAATGGGCCATTAAGAAGATTTATTCATGGGCCTTTCCTAAATTCGTAAAAAGTTTTTTCTTGTTGATGTAAGGAGTAGTGATGGAAATTGGAATGAGGAATTGCTCGATTTTGTAATACCTTGTCCAGTGTAAAAGTATACGAGGCCAAGTCACATTGATCTCCTTACAGATCTTCTAGATATAAACTATGGCAATGGGAGAACTCATATTTTTTCTATTACAAGGAATTTCTAAAAATTGAAAACACTAATGAGGAGCATATGACTGTTGATAATTGGGAATGGATTTGGAGGATTCTAACACTTGCAAAAGTACAAAGTTTATTTAGCGATATTACTTTGAAGGAGTACCTTTTGCTGAAAATTTTGAAATGGAGAAACTCGAATGTAGATGCTATCTACAAGTGATATGAACGAGAGGTAGAGATGACTGTGCATTTGCTCCAAGATTGCACAAAGGTAAGAGAAATTTGGAATGTAAAACGCATATCGATTCAGTTTTGAGCATCCTTTTCTCCATTATCAAAAGAGTGGTTGCAGCATAATTCTACTTTGCATAAATAGAGTAAGTTACTTTGTCAGGAAGTCGGACAATGTATCTTCCTGTCCACATTATGCATAATTTGGTTAGATAGAAATAACTTCATATTTGAATGAAACTTGTCAAAGTATTGGTGTAGGATAGAGCTCTAACTATGACAACAGATTTTTAGGTGCATTTAGACGAATAAAGAGCCAAAGAATATTGAGACTATCTTAGGTAAATGGGAACTCCTCCATAGGGATGGTTTAAGTTCAATACTAATGGGGCTACTAATCTAAGTCCAAGGGTAGTTAGAGCGAGTAGGATTATAAGACACCGTTAAGGAACTTCTTTTGCAAGTTTTGCCAAGAATGTTGGCTTTATGGATAAGGTTAAAGTTTCGAGAGTTGTGCAAGGTCTTAAGTAAGCAAAAGATTGTAAAAGATCAAACCTTATCTTAGGAATTGACACTTTGGTAGTATTTAATGTAAACCTCATAAATCTTTAATCTGAATCCTAAATCAAACCTAGATATTTTAGATAACTCTATAAGTTGATAAAGTTAAATAAACTAAATATTTTATTAAATTATAAATCTTAAACTATTTTAAAGAGAAAAACCCTAATACACTGATCAAAATCTCAATTGCACATGAAAGTCTTAAACCTTAAATACATATAAATACTAAAGATTGAACCTAAAAATGATAAAACCTCTAAAACTAAAACTTTATACTTATAAACGTAAAAAATTACTTTTATGATAATAAGACCCTAATTGGGTATAACTATTAATTGATACGTTAAATTATGTAAGATCGTTAATGAATAATTAGAGATAACTTCTAAAAGCTAATAAATGTAAGTGTACTAAATTAATTTACAACAATGATAATATTATTTTATAATCATGAATAACTTTATATATATATATATATATGCATAAATTAATGTTGTATGAATTTAATTATTTGAATCTAATTTTGCTATTTAATTGTTGTTTATGTGTCATATAGTTAACATAAATTTTATACCTTATAATTTTATTTATAATTATGATATATATTATTAATATTATTTATAGGATTAGAAATATTTACAGAAAGTTCAAAATTTTATTTTATTTTACTTCTTCCTTTATTTTTCTTTTCTTTCTTATTTCCTTTTTCTCCTTCTAAATTATAATTATTACATATACACAATATTATTATTATATTATTAATATAATTTTGACCAAAAGTCAGAAAGGTCACTTTCATGCATTTAATACTCTTTTCTTTTTCTTTTTTCTTTCCTCTTTTCCTTTATTGCCGTGAGCTAAGGGTCCCTTAAAATTCTCTACAGTCTTCTTCTTATTTTCATCATTAAATAATTGAAATTGAAGTCTTAAAGTTCAATTTGTTGGACTGACACACACACTTCACATTTCATCTTCTACTTCTTTTTATTTTCTCCCATTTTCCTTACCTACCATTCCACTTCCAACTAGACTACACATTCCATCTTCTTACGAATATTTAGAGAGAGAAAGGGAAGAATTTCTATACCAAAACATTTTGAAAATAAGTAAGTACATTTCCTTTGTGTTTAGTTTGTATTTATTGTATTATGTAAATTAGGTTTTAGGCATTTTCTTGTATATTTATGTATACTATCATATTAAATTGTACATGTAACTTAATATTTTGTAATTAAAACTTTATATACATGTATTAGATTTTGTGTATAGAAACTTATTTCTTTTTGAAATTGTGTTTACATGGTGTAAATATGCAAATATACTCATAAAGATATATGTAAGGATATGTTATAGATCTAGTTAGCTATAAGTACAAATATATAAACATATATATGGTATATTTATAACTATACATACATATACACCTATATGGCTACAGTTACAGCTACAGCTAACAACCAACAGTTACGTAGATATAAGCAATATCATTTCATGATAATAATAACAAGCTAAAGAAATATAAAACACAATTTATTTTTATAGAAATTAACAGATAAGAAGTCTATAATACTTCTTAACTTAATCTAATATCATTTCATTACATAATAGAATTCATAATTTAAATCCACTATCATAAGTACACTCCGATCACATGTTACTCCCACATCAACCCCTTGATGTACAACTAATCTCGAGCATACGGTGGCCTGACTCCACGAATAACTTGGCCTATGAAAGTAAACTACAAGTGTATAAGCTAACTAGCTTAGTGAGATAATCCCCTTAACCATATAGCAGTCAAGTTATACATCAATTAAATTCAATCAAATGAATGCATGTCAATCAGTATGCTAAATAAATACATACAGGTAACTAGATACTATATGCAACTCGGATTTGATGCCTTCCAAAATTAGGATTGGAGATATATCAACATAGTCAGATTCGGGTATCATACTAGAACTTATCTCATAATGAAACTTCGAGTTTCGTATTTAAAATGTAATGGTATATCCATTCTCAGTTTTAATCAAAATCAAATTCTACGTATGATTGTGAGTAGGTTTACGTAATCCTCACTCATTCCTAAACGGAGGCCTTTGGACTCAACCCTTAGCTAGGTGGTTGGCACCTTCAATGTCTAGTGATCTTATAAGCTAAGGTAAGATCATATCGCATGTATGCACCGTACGAAATCTATAACAATCAAATAATCAACCTACATATGGCCTCTCGCTACCTCCGTATAATGTGACGGCCGGAATTAGTTATGCGGTGTATGATTATACGTATTTCAAGTTAATTCTTTCAAGTCGAGTAAAATTAGGTCTTATTACTTAATGATCAATAAGGTCACAGACAATCGGTTCCTATCGAGTCTATTATGCAACAATCAATATGTTATCATACTTTAAAGTAAATTCACTATCAATAAATAATATCATATACAAGCATAACCCAGCCCCACACAATATTCAATTATTAATCACAATTTATATTCATTACTTACAAATATAAGAAAGTATGGAATCATTAGGAAAAACTCACTCAACTATGATTGACTCAAGAGTTGTAATAGTCTGATAGCAGCTCATAGTCAAGATCGAGATCACCGAGAATAAGGAATATATAAAATTGTAAGTTTAGAAATTTAAAGCTAAACTAGTACTGTAATTTGTACTGTTTGCTTAACTTAGCTACGTAAAATTGTCGATTCAAACTTTTTATCAAATCGCATATAACTTTTTTAATTTAGACCGGATCGTTATAAACTTATAGTCCATTTTAATCGTTTTCAAGCATATTTTCTTCTAGCGAGATCCATTTTGGACGTTATGACTCGCAGTTTGAATAGTGATATAAAAATATCATAAAATTTAGTATTTTAATTTTTCAAAACTTATAAAATATTAATTTAAACTTTTTCTTAGTATATTTATGATTTAATAATTATTTAAATCATATAATTGATAATTTTCTTATTTTAAGCTTATTTTACTCTAATTACTTATTTTTACCTATTTTTGAGATCTTAGAATTATTAATTCAATTTTTTCTACTTTATTATTTTTCTACTAATTAATTTATGTATTTATTTATTTATTTATTATTATTATTATTTATGAAAATTAAAATTAATTAATTAATAACAAATGGTAACGTAGCAACACATATGAGTGACACGTGTCAAGTTTGTACATTTTTCCAAATTTTCCATTATTTCCTATTTTACGGTATAAATATGTATATATAAAAATACTTATGATTATATTTTATTAAATTTACCAATTTACTTAATTATTAAGTTTTTCTCTAAGTTTACGATATTTATGCATATACATACTTACTAATTTACTTTATTTATTAAATTATTATTATAGTATATTGTATACACTACTTAATTATACTCGTATTTTTACGTATATGTTACAATTCATATACGCGCATTTATACATGTACTATACACTATATATTAAATTATTCTAACTTTACTTGTACATTATTTGTAAGTATATTATACACTTATTTATACTTTATATACTTATGTACATATATGGTCATATTATATATGTATATATATATTAAAATACAAATATTATTAATAATATGTATACTTGTTATTGTATACATATACATAAATATATGGAAAATACGAAATAAGTATATATACATATATACACATATATATACGGAATTGTATAATACATGTATATGCATATTCCATACTAAAATAAATATTATGTACATATACACCTCTATATATATATATATATATATATACGGATATATATACATAATTAATTAAGTAAGATGCTAAATATATATACATGTACATAAAGGAAATATTTAGTATACATACATATACTATACGAGTATTCCTACATATGTTATATACCAAATACTAATTAGACATACATATATAATACACATACACATGTACAAGAATACACGTATAGAAGAAAAAATATATATTATATGTACAACTATTTATACTTATATACTTATACCATATATACCTACTCCTAAATAGATATGTATATACATAAATAAAGATACATACCTAATACATATGTGTATACATAAATAAGTAGAATACATAATACACATATATATTTATCTACTCGTGCATATATATATGTACATGTAACTAAATATATAACAAAATACTTAATATATATGTGTACATACTATATAATATACATATGTACAAGTAAAATAAATACTCTTATCTAAATATTTTGGTAATATATCCTTAGTTTTCTTCTTCTTCTTCTTCTTAGTCTTTCTTTTTTTTCCTTTGTTTCCTTAATCTAATTTCGTGTGTATGTGCTTTAGATTTTCTTTTTCTTTTTCTAATTTTGAACCTAATTCCAAATGTGAATGAGCAACAAATATGGATAGAAAAGAAGTGAACAAATCCTAATAGATTAAGCATTAATGAGGATAAGACACTTGCTTTAGGAAATTTGTCCTTGTTCCATAATTTTGGTGACACTTGTAATTTATAATTTACTCACATGGGCTGCTGAAATCTGCAACTAAAATCACGTGGAGGAGGGAAAAAGAAAACAAAAAGAAAAGAAAAAGAAAAGGAAAGAAAAAGGGAAGAAAAATAAAAATAAAAATAAAAATAACAATATGTAATTTTTTCAAACATAAAAATAATAAAAATAACATTTATAAATGATTTTTGGAATTTTATGAAAATTTATCAACTTAATTTGTACTCGTTACAATTATAATTTTTACAAGTTATTTTAACGTTTTCGTTAAAAGTTTTATACAATTACGCAATTTAGTCAATAATTATAATCGACTACGATTATATCACTATTAAGTAATATTTAATTATTTTACAAGCTTAAAATTATAGTTTTAGGACTTTGATCAAGTTCGGATTTGATTTTGAGTAATTGTGTGTACATCTAATTTAGAGTTTTTGTACACAATTTAGGTTTCGATCAATTTATAGGATTTCTATTATCAATACTATGTTCGATTTATTAATTTCATAAAAATTTTATCGTTACTAGCCTTATCAACTCATGATATAATTTAAGATACTCAAACTTAAATTAGGGTTCAAACTACGGATTTTATAAGGTTTATAGTGCTCTACCAAATAAGTGGCCTAGATACTTTTAGAAAATGGGACAATGCTCCACTGAGTAGGCAATCTAGATACTCTTGAAAAACATGATACACTTCACTAAGCAAGTGATCTTAAACAAAAAGACAATGCTCCGTTGAGCAAGTGATCTTCATTATTTTTTAAAATAGGACAATACTCTCGAGCAGGTAATCCATGGGAATTTTAGAACAGGACAACGGTCCACTAAGCAAGCGATCCTGGATTTTTCGAAGGTTTGATTATAAGAAGATTAGATGCTTGGAATAGGCTAAAACTTATTCGAAAAAAGCTATCCTCAAGTGTTTATTGGAGAGAGAAGATGTATAATCTATGATCCAACTTATATGGATGGGCTAATTACTCTTTTGAATTGAGAAGTTGTACATTGAGTTTTAATCAAATATGGAGGATTTGCTAGAGTAAATAAAACTGGTTATTGGAGCAAAATCTCAAAATTGACAAAGGCTTGGCCAAAAAAGTTCTTGAATGGGCTTGAATTGAATTGTTCAAAACATAGCCACCTTAGGTACGAGAGAAGGCCCTAAAGACTCAGGTTGAAGAAAAGTAAGAATAAAAGGCTTTATAAAGTCTATATTATTTTAGAAATTTTCTCCTTTTTTTAATTGTTTTTTAAATTTATTTATTTTATTTTATTTTATTTTTTGCAATTTTTTTTGTTGGTGAAGGTTAAGGTTATGGCCTTTATTGTAAAACAATTTCTTTTTTCAAATTGCTAACAAGTAAGAAGGTCATGTAGGCTTTGGAGATTGCTAATAAATGGTAAGCTTACCCCGATGCTCAACAATAAAGAACTTTTTTGCTTTCTCGATTTAAAATTCACTCGACTTCGAATTCTAAAAATTATGATTCATCTTGTAAGTGATATGCCTTTGTCAATCAGTTAAGTATTTTTCGAACTTATAATTCAATATAGGCTATTGGTTTGTGGTTTTAAAAGAGATCGATAAACAGGGCTTATTTTAAAAGAATTCTCTTTTCAACTTGAATTTACAAGTCAAGAACTCTTAAGAGAAACTAAAATGAGCTTACCCTTAGTTTCATAAGTAATGATAATCCTATCCCTTTAATCGGAATAACCCTTTAGGGGTTGGTGTCATGGGAGGGCCCATAGGATGAAATGGCCTTTAAGCTTTAAACTATAAGCTAAGTCCTTCATTTTTTATGTACTTAAGCTTCTTTAGACATTAAAATTTGTAAAACCTTTGGGCTTCAATCACCTTCTAACTTGTTGCTTTTTCTCTAGGGATACAAATCAATGCCCTACTTCCCCTACGTCCACCCCCCTACCCTCGCCCCCGCGACTCTTTTTCTTTGTTCTTCTTTTTTTTTCCCTTTTTTCTTTACTTTTCTTTTCTTTTTTTTTCTTTTTCTTCATACTTTCTCTTCTTTTTTTTTATTTTTTCCTTTCTTTCTCTCACTTTTCCTTCCACTCTCCTTTTAGGCTTCTTTTGTAGGCTTTTGATGGAATGGAGACACCTACTTCCTTTCTTTTTCTATGGTTTACAACTCAAAACATGTGAAAATTGTAGATTCAAGACTCTTCTTCCTTTTGAATAGAACAAATTATCAATGGCAATGATTACTTGTGAATTGATGTAACTAAGGCAAGCACAAATTAGCTTATCCTTTTTCTCCAAATTGATGATCCTATCCTCCTGATTACACTAAATGTGTGGTAGTTTTTAAATGAGTTTAATTTTGGAATCACTTTTTTACAAGGCTCAAATAGGTTTACAATAGATAAATATGTTTAGGGTAAAAAAATGAATGGCCACAATCATTTTAACCTACATATCAAGTTCAAAACGAATATCTTTTAAGGAAAGAGTCCAAATTCCTCACATTAATGTTGCTCATCTCTCAAGTGTGTTTTAGGCGTTAATGTTTAGGACTTGATTTGCATCTTTTAATCCTAAACTCTTCAATTTGTGAGATATCTTTACTTATCAGACCTTCACTTTTTTCCTAAAAAAATGCCCCATATTCACGAATACGTATGCCCGGTGTTCATTTAGAAACTCATTTGCCCCTTTATTTGCCCTATAGCTAGTCATTTGTGCTAGTCATTTAAGCTGGTCATTTAATCTCATCAAAATGTCCCCTAATCAAGATGGCCCTATTAACTTGGCCATATAATTGCCCTAAACAAATTCAATAGTATGGGCTTAATTAGCTTTCTTTGAGGGTTTGTTGGTTCAACCCATCCTCTTCATGTCCTAGTGGTAAAGGATCCTATCATCTTCTCTTGAACTGATTATTCTCCAAGTTCAAGCTTCAAACTTTGATGGGTAATTCCTTTAGGTAATAGTGGAAACAAGCTTTTGATTCTTTTTAGGCTTTATAAAATGTATAGGATAGGGTTGTTTGGTATAGAGTAAATGAATAGGCTATGAGGATGTCTCATGTTTAGGGTTAGGAGTAGGTAAGAAATCCTTGTTTCTGTTAGGACTCAGAGTGGGTAGGAAGGTAGCATTCAAGATTGTACGCGGGTTGGAATAATGTTAAGGTTTGTCTCCACATTCATGAAGGCTATTCTTTGTAGGCTTCTCCCTTTTTACTCCACAACATCTAATCTCAATGGTCCCTTGGTGTATGGTTTCATAGTTATAGTATTTTGACCCAAAAATGTGGTCCACTTCAAACTTCATTATTCAGAGCAAATAACTACAAGCTTTAGGTTAAAGCAATCGTTGATAAGTAATCTTTAAAGCCTATGAAGATCTCTTACATGTTAGTAAAAACCATTTTTTGTTTTTTGTTTTTGTTTTTTCTATAACCTTAACAAAAAGTTAAAACGGGACAGCATTTGATGAGTTGGCTAAAATCACTAAAGAAGGGAAAGAAACCTAGCTTAAAACCTTTAAAGATAATTAAAGAAGGAAAAATGTCTCATAGACTAGCTTGAAACCACAAAAGATTACCAAAAAAGAGAAAGCACTCTTATGGGTTAACTTAAAACCTTTAAAGATGATTAGAGAATGGAAGCACCATATATTCAATCTTAATAGACAATAGAAGAGAGGAAAGTGCCTTATATGCTAGCTTAAGACCTTAAAAGGAACATGAGACGGGATAACGCTCTATGAGTTGGTTAGAACCTTTAAAAGAGGAAGTATCGTGTGGGCTAGCTAAGAACCTAAAAGGTAATTAAAGAAGGGAAAGCACCCCATGGGCTAGCTAAAGCCTAAAAGTGTTCGTGAAAGAAGGATAGTGTTATATGAGTTAGTTAAAATTCTAACAGATAATTAAAGAAGGAAAAGTGCTCCATGGGCTGGCCTAAAACCTTAAAGATAATTAGAAAAGGGAAAGCACTCATTAGGCTAACTTAAAGTCCAAAAATGTTCCTGAGAGAGACATAGTGCTTTGGGAGCTAGCCAAAACCCTAACAAGAGTGGTGGCTATTTGCAAATTACAAATCTTAAAGAGGGTAACAAACTTAAAAAGTAACATGGCTGACATAAACAAATGAGTGAAATTGGTAAAGTGGCAGCTATTGACAACCTAGAGAAAAATTTATGGAATCAAAAGTATTTCTTTTTTTTTTCTTTATAATCCCTAACATGATGAGGACCATAGCCAAAGGTGTTAGTTTTTTAAGAGAGTAATTACCATTGACAAGCTAAAGGAAGATGATTACAACTTAAGGAAAGGATAAATAATAAATAGTTACTATTTTTCTTTCTTTTGATTTAGATTTTTTTTTTAATTTTTTAACGCAATATTTACAAGGCTCTTTGTGTTATAGAAAAATTATTTACAAGGAGATATAAAGAAAAAGAAATTATATCAGAAAAAGAAAAATGTTACTTACATGACTGATAATTTATAAGATAACCAAAAGGTAATGGGACAAAATTATTTATAGTTTAGGAAAAATTTAAAGGTTCGTTTTTTTCTTATTATTATTTTTTTTTTAGGCAATTGAACTATTGCCAAAAGGTTACTTTTAAATTTATAACAAAACAGAAAACAAATATTTACAAAATAGGTTTCAAATAATTGGATATTTACAACTTTTGATGCTAAAGGACAAAACAAGGACTCTTATTTTTAAGTTTTTCTTATTAATTTTTAATTTTCAAAGAGTCATTCACAGGTCAAAAGATTAATAAAATTAATTTGCTAACTTAAAAGAAATGACAATTGAAGATGCTAATAAAATGACTATTAAGAGGAGAAATCAAAGGTATTAGTGATGATGAGTAGATAGTAGTGACCTATTCCAATAAATTGAAAGGAAATAATTATTTACATCTGAAGGAAATGATGAAGGCTTTTTTGTTTTTCTCTTCAAAATTTTTGTTTTTTCAATTTTTTTCAATTTCCTTTTTAGTATTTAGGACAAGAAAGTTGAACTAATATAATACTCTTTTTATTTTACATATAAAGTATTTATAGGATGAAGTAATGGAAGAAAGGTTTGATTACCATAGTTGATAACTTATAAGGTAACCTGTAGGTGGTTAAGTGTACAATGACAGTGAGAAGGACATTTTTCTTCTTTTTCTTTATCTTTTTTTTTATATTTTTTATTATACTTTTTCTCTTCTTCTTCTTTTTTTTTTTTTTGACAAATGAATAATTACCCAACTATGAGAAATGTCAAATTTGTTGCAAGGGTAGCAAAATGTTACAACTAATAATAGAAAGAAGCTTTAAATTTACAATTTGATGGATAAAGAGGAAAATATAGTAGAAAAGAGATTTTATTTACAGGGTAGGTTACAAATATTTGATGGGGAAACATTATTCTGTAGTTTATTCAAAAGATTAATTGTTTATTATTTACAAAGGCTTTATTAAATGAGAGTGGAATATATTTTGTTATAATCTCAATGGTTTTAGGAATTAATTTACAAGTTCTAAATGTCTCATAGATTAGTGATTATTCTACAACATGGTAGGTAAAAGAATATTAACAAGTTATGAGAAAAAAGGATTCTAATATTTACAAGGACCCTTTTTCAAAAGAATTATTCACAAGGAGTCATAAAAGAAATTTTACTATAGATGTGTTTAGGTTAGGATTATCTAAAGAGGTGAAAACTTATGTTGAAATTATTTCACAATGTGATTATTTAAGAACGAATAACATAGACAGATAAACAACGAATCTGACAAATAAAATCTTGTAAAAAATGAGAAACACACAGATGCAGGTCGATAATTGAATAATAGTGTGACAATTATATTAAGTTATAACTTCATTAATATGCAAAAGAAGTATAAAATAGGCTGGACCCTTAATGAGCCTACAACACCCCACCTACCCCTTTTTTTTACAAAAGGAAAAATGGTTTAAGAAACAATTGGATATTAATGAAGTTACAATTTTATTTATTTACAAAATGCCACACTATTTTCCATTTGTGGGTTTATGATCATGAATGCAATTAGGTGGTAACTAAAGGTTAGTAAGTTTCAAAAGGCCTTACTTAGATCAGTAACTCATTTTAAATTTAGGCGGGGTCAACAAACTTAGCTTGAGAGGTGATCACTCAAGACTTACACAATGGTGCCCTTCCTAGGTGCCTAGAACAGTCCATATTCAACCACATTTAAGTACACATGCCATAAATGAAATCATACCCCAAAATCATTTGGCTCATTGGGCCCTTTTTTTATTTTCGCATCATTGAAATACAAGTCAATATAGCTATTTACAAATAAAAGGATAAAAAAAAAAAACCTCAACTAAGAAATAGTCGATCAATTAGAGGAAAAAGCCTAATTATTCTATTTTTCACAAAATCAAAGGCTTAATTAATTCACATACTTCTTTATGGCTAGCCCACAAACAATCCCTAATGAAGTCGCTAAACTGTCAAGCTCAAAATTAAGATTTTCTTTTTTCTTAACCAGATTTATATTAACCACAACCTAATTAATATAAATCTCTTGATAAGACTAAGAAAAGGTTTTATGAAAAAAAAAATTAAAAAGAAGTCACCATATAATCAGAATCAAGAAAAAGTGGAATTGGGACTCATGGGTGTATGGACTTTAATTTTAGCTATTGGCTTACGGTTTTTTCTATAAAAAAAATCTAGAAAAATAGAAAACAAAAGCTTGGGTTTAGAGGCTAATTTATTAAACCTGAGCAACTTTCATAAAGAGTTCCATGAAATTTATTAATGGACCTTAAATTGGTTTTCAAATAAATTGGGTTTTTATTTATTTATTTATTTTTAAGAAAGAAAAAAAGAAAAAGGGCAAAAAAGTTTCATTGTTTTAGGCTGGCTAAAGTGCCTATGTACCTGTAAAGCGGGATTAAGCCCATATAGTTCTCAATTTAACAAAACTTTAGTCCATTAGTTGATTTTATTTTTCAAAAACTCTTTTCACATTAAGTTTATTAAATTTTATTAATTTAAAAAAAAGGGTTTTTTTGGTCCATCTTTAAAAAATCTTAAATAAATCCCTAAATTTTGGAAAAGGTCAATATATTTTTTATTTATGAAAAACACTTTATTGTAGGAAAAATACTTATAGGTAAAAACATATTTTATTTGAAAGTTTCTTTATTTAAGCATGGCAAAACACATGAATAAGACGCATATGTGAACAATTATCAAGACATATAATTAAGACATATAGCAATTAACCTAATCATAGGAACTAAATTAACATATAGACATTATACAATGTAAGTAATACATGCAATAATCATAATCAAATCTATACAATATACTAAAGCAATAAACATTAAATAACAATAATAAATGCAATTTATTAACCTAACATGCTAATTTATGATAAACATGTCCAATTAAATTATCATGCAAATCATTAATCATTCACCAACTACTCAAATTATTTAAATAAAACACATCATTAAATACTAAAACCAAAAGCATTATTTACTAACATCAACAAATTAAATACTAAAATTAAACTAAACATGCATATTATTAACAGTCAAAAAACAGATTATTAATAAATAACATCAAAAAAACTAATCTGCATTTAAAAATACATCCAAATAATATCTAAAATTTAATTGACAAAAATTATAAAGTAATACAAAAGCACATTATTCAATTCAAAACATAATATCACAAGATCAAGGACATCTATTGTTCATTTTTTTTCAAATTTTTCTTTCTTTTTTTTTTCATTTTCCTCTAAACAAGCAATGTATTCAACTTAAAGAGATAGAAAAGTTATCGGCAGTAAGTAACGAATCAATGATCGGTTTAGTTAGTTTTTTATTGTTTCATGACCTTAAAGGGAGCCTAGTAACATTGTCTAAAATTTTCTTATTACGTGTGCACTCACGATACAAAAATTATCTTACAAGTTAGAGATCGCAAGACTTTGAATAATTAATCACTTAGGTTTCAATATTTTTAATTTAATTGACTTATTATAACATATAAGTAACTATGGATATCTGATAAGCCACAATCTATCAAACCACAAAGAATCGGTATCCCCTACCAAATACTAAGATATGATAAAACAACTTACTAATTTACAAAAAATACTACATAATCTTATCATATAAATATACTTTACTTAAAGTGTTTTGTACAACTATACACTTTTCAATCACCTCTAGTATTGCCAAACCTCTTTCTAGTTTGTACTCTACTCTCAAACTTATCCCAATCCTTGCTTACAAGAAACTTGCAAAAGAAACTATAGGAGAATAAGCAAACTACGGCTTAGTGAGTTCATTTCTCACCACTACCGATCAAACGAGTTATCAAACAAATATTATCAGCACACATGCAAGCTATCTACATATGAAATGAATGGAAGCACAATGAATGTAAGCAACACATCCATAGGAGTCCAAAACTATGGAAGATGTAGAGTTATATCGTATACACGTCAATTTTTCCTTCATACTTACTCGCACAAAGCACCTCACCTTAACTTTAAGCCCCAAAACTAGCAATTCAAGGTTTCGATCGGTTGAAAGACCTGATCAAGCCTAAATTATAAAATAAAGCTATAAATATTAGTAAAATGATCCCGTAAGTTTGAATTTAAGAAAATAAGCAATAAAATAAAAGAATATAAAAATTCCAAATTTTAAGTATATAACTCATTATTTATCAAAAATGCGTAAAATGCATTTCGATAATTAACGAATCGCTAGAGATAAATTATATGTATACTAAAAATCATAAAATAACCTAAATAATATTTAAGAATATTTATTTGTACTATATATGAATTTACATGTATGTAGAAATACGCGTAATTACTTAAAATACGCGTAATGTGCTAAAATAATACTAAATAATTAAAGAAAATTCATAATTAATTAAGGAAAAATAAAGAAAACCAGGAAAAATAAGGAATGATCTAGATATAGGTCATGGCAGCTGGGAAAAATAAGAAAAAAATTAGTCAATTAAATTAGAACAACACAAAATTCAAATTGGAAGATAAGGTAATTGTCTAATCAAATTAATGCACAATAATTTCCCTAAACATCTATAAATAGGAAAAAAAATTTAGAGAACTCCTTTGGACAGTTAGGGATTTGAGAAAAATAGAGAGACTCGAAAATTTAAGGGAAACACTAGAGAAAAAAAAAAGGAAAGGAAAACTGTGCAATTAGAGCTACAAAGGAGAACCTAGACCCAACGAGCAGCTAAGAGTGGATTACCACCACTACCACATGGTAGTAGCAGCGCCCAGGTGGGCCGACATACCTATGGCCACCAACGGTAGTCGGAGCTACCCAAATTGGTGAGTTCGATTTCCAAATTGATTTTGTATAATTTTGTAAAAATAGTAAATATTCTTAGAAAATTATGAAACTTGTTATTCTAGAATATTTTTGTATGTAGTTTTTAGAAAAAAATATTATTTTGATGAAAATATGTCCTGTAATATATGGCCCTTAAGAAATTACGCAAAATCG
Source organism: Lumnitzera racemosa (assembly GCA_024138005.1). Classification (NCBI taxonomy): domain Eukaryota; kingdom Viridiplantae; phylum Streptophyta; class Magnoliopsida; order Myrtales; family Combretaceae; genus Lumnitzera; species Lumnitzera racemosa. The sequence goes on along the minus strand of JAMXBC010000012.1, from coordinate 35,760,393 downwards.
AACATGTTTCAGTTTAGAAATAAATTACTTTAGGAGTATATTTTTTAGCCTAAAATTTTTTTGTAGATTACTTTGATGATATAGAACAATGTTATGAAGCCCGTTTTCAAAAATTAATTTTCAAAAATTTTAGATAATTTTTAGGCCCTAAAATGAGGCATAAAATGGGTAATTTAGGGTTAGTAAAGTAATTAAATGGTTAATTACTGATTTAGTGAATAAGTATATGTTTTAGGATGTTGAAATCTGATGGAGTATGATACTTGTAGCATTTAGGGTGTTAGATGTAATTATTAGGTTAATTATGTAGTAAATGAGTAATAAGGGAAAATAGTAAATTGTAAGTTAATTTTGTAAATTAAGATAATTAGATGTAAAACCTGATTTAGGAGTATTTAAACATTTTGAAATGATAATTAATGTTGAGAGATAGTAATTAGAGTGATAAAAATATTAGATGTGCATTATGCACATAATAAGTAATAGTACATAATACACAATTATTGGAAATATAATAAATAGAAAATTTTATGATAAAAATTGATATTATATAAATAATAGGGATATATAATAAAACTGATAGAAAACTTAAATTTATGTAATTATATAAAAGATGTAAAAATTTCTCACATCACGAGTAAATTCGATACACTAATAAGGATTTAAGTGTACCGAGTGGAATAAAATACTAATTAGAGGTAATGATGGTATTTAGGAGATCGAGAAGTAATGTGATTAATTTCACATTATGAGTTAAAATGAATTTCTAGGGTTCAAGTATAAAATAATACTTAGAAATCAAACTAAAACCTAATTTAGAAATCAATCCAGAAACCGAACCGAACCTAACCCCAAACCTAGAATAATTGTAAAAGACTTACGACCCAGATAATTAAGCATATTAAACTTTAAACAAAACATAATAATAAGCGTTATAGGATAAAATGAACCTATAATAGTTATATGAAAAACTGAAACCGCGTTTGTGTTATAAGGATGATCAGCGATAACCTGAGCAAGTCGGACCTCGAGTGAGTGAGCGAAGAGTCGAGGTAAGCTGGGATTAATATGTTACTGTATTTTGGAGGCTTGAGATTATGCTTGATTGTGCTTGTTAGATAGTTGGTTGTGTGTGTTAGATAGTTGGTTGTGTGCATGTGCTTGATTATGAGTGATGCTATGATTCTGTCTGTTATTCTGGCTTGTATTGTATGGTTTGTATGAAATGATTTATCACCCTAAACTGGATCTAATCAAATATGCGACCTATAATCATAATCAGATCTACATGGCAACCCATTAGGGGAACTTAGGACTCTTTGGCCAAATATCGACCCCTTCGAAAGGGATAGCGCAGGATTGCAATTGGTCCTTTCTTCATCCTCAGTCGAACTAAGTAACAGGAGAAGAGATCGTGGGGAGGGTGAAGTCAATGGTTTGAAGGTAGTCGCGGGAGGAGCGAGGTCTCCATTGCACAAGCCTGGGTTTGGTAGTGACCTGTTGCATTAATGGCAACTCTTCAACCCGGATTAGAACGGGCACAATTTCTCTAATCTCATAACGCATCGAACAACGTCATGCGATGGCAATTGCTTGCACATGCATTGTACCTAATAAGTTGATTAAAAACCTTGTTATATTTATGGTATAGTTTTAATTCCTCCACCCTAACTTACTGAGCTGTGGTTGCTCACATCCCTATAGACATCGTGCAGGTGCTTGCTAAGAAGCGGTAAACAACTACTCTGAAGCTAGCAACTGCTGGATCTTGGGGAGTAAGGAAAAACATTGAAGAATAAACATATATTTTTAAAGTCTAAGCTTTTACTTTAGAATTACTTTTCATTTCTGAATAATGTAATAACTAGGAAATATATTACGAAGAAATTTTGTAAACTTTAATTGCAATAACTGAATTATAGTATATATATATATTTCCTCACTTTCTTAGATAAATGATTTATTTAAATTACAAATTGTTTACTTCAAAGCGAGTTAATCGTGGACGCCTTATGTAGATCAAGTCTAAGATAGCGGTTATAAAGCCAACTTCTATCTTAGGATGGTTTATACGGCAGGGCTGTTATGACTCTGCCACTTCGAAGCGTAACATTAACCGTATGAGGCTGCCTAGGGGCACAGTTCCACAAGACATTACTCGACTATTACCCTAATCCAAGAATCAACAATCAATATAGATAGACCCTAACTAGGGCTACCTACCAAACATATCAAAGGCCCTTCAAGCACAAATATGCGAGTACATCTCACTATCTACAAATGTCAAAGACCCTATGGGCACAAATTTGCTAGTCCTCTCGCAAACAATTGGAGATAGAATGGTAGCTTTGCCTTAACAAGGAAAACATCATTTACGGGGCTTTATGAGCCTTTTTAGAAATCATTTAAAAGTACATTTAAAACAGGAAAAATATTTACTAAAACACTTTTCTCAAAGATTTGCAAAGTTAACACTCTCCATCAACGTACCAATTAGATCATAGACATGCGATAAATATAACTGGTTTCTTTAGTCAAATAGTTGCATTTACTAATTTAAGAAAGTCATCACACAGATGCTAGCATACAAAACAATCAGTCATTTAATCAAACAATCAGTATCAATCAACAGATAGCACACAAATAGCAAGTAGATAGCAAATCATTAAAATTCCCTCACCTGGGTTAAGGCTCACTTTCTTGACCTTTAAGAATTCTAAAGCTTGATAATCGAATACCTAAAAGACAAGAAAACTTATAAGTATTCTAAAAAACTAGGTTTCCCTGTTAACTAAATATTTATCATTATTTACCTAGTTTCCCACTATAACCTAAATATAGTGTAACCATAGTTTAACTTAAATATTTTACGTAGATTATCTTAAATTTTCACTCACATATAACTTTTTCGATTTTGTTCAGATCTTTATGAACTTATAGTCCATTCTGACCATTTTCGAGCATACTTTCTTATAGCGAAGTCCATTTTAAATGTTATAACTCGCAATTTTGATGGGGATATAAAAATATCATAAATTTTATTATTTTGACTTAAATAACTATAAAATATCAATTTAGGCTTTTCTTAGTATAATTATGATTTAATAATTATTTGAATCGTATAATTTTGCAATTTTCTTATTTTAAGCCTATTTTATTATAATTACCTATTTTTAATTATTTTTAAGATTTTAGAATTATTAACTTAAATTTTTCTACTTTATCATTTTTCTAATTAAGTAATTATTTTATTATTATTATTAATTACAAAAATTAATTAATTTATACTTAAGTGGTGACGTGGCAACATATGGAAGTGACATGAGTCTTTTTATACTTTTTCCTATATTTTCCTATTATTTTATATTTTACAGTATATACATATAATATAAGTATATTAATATTCATTACTATATTTCACTAAATTTTATAAAATAATTATTTACTATAATTTTTCCTAATGTCACGATATATTCATATATATATAATTATTAAATTATGTTATTTATTAAGTTAATATTATAATATACTATGTATATACCTATTCAAATATACTTGTATTTCTACATATACAAGACCATTCATATGCGTATACTTATACGTATAATATACTTACACACTAAATATTCTAATCTTAATTATATTTTATATACTATATGTATGAGTATAATATATACGTAAATATACTCTATATACATACGTAAATATACAGTTATATTACATGTATATATATACTAAAATACTTAATACAGATAATATTATACATAAATATATGCATATATCCATCACGTCTAGCATATGTATTTATATACACACAAAATTTTATAAAGTGAAAATACTAAGTATATATACATATATCTACTATCCACACATATAAATGTATATCATATAATAAAAATAATAGGTATATATGCATATATACATAATCACGTATACATAAGGATACATATAAATAAATATAGAAAATACTTATTATATACATATGTATATGAATAAAGAAAATACCTATTACATATATATTATGTACATATATGTACATAAACATATGCCTAAGTTCTTATATAAATTATTTATATAAATTACTATATCATGTATACTACACATATAAATATATTTTAATTCTTATGAATATAAATACTTAAATACATGTATGTATAAGAATATAATTGAATAATTATTACAAAATACATATAATATATATACTAAAACATACTTGTAGAGTATTAGGTAGGTAAGGTTTCTAGCTTCTTCTTTTTCTTCTTTTTATCCTTGCAAATTTCCAGCAAATGGAAGGGAAAAGGAGCAAAACTTGCAATCAAGTGAAAGAAAAAAAAAAGACTTTTGTGGTGAATTTTGTTAGACAATTTGCAAACGTAACTCAACAACAATATAAGCTAAAAAAAAAAAAAAAGAAAAGAAAAGGGAAAAGCAAATAAAAGTTTATGTGATTTGACCCAAAAAATTATCCCAATGTCCTTGTCTTTTACACACAATTAGCACATGGAAATAACTTAATGAAACCCAATTTCGGAAGCTACTAGACATGATTTGCAAGCCAATGTAGAAGTAGAAAAAAAAAAAGGAAAAGGAAAAGGGAAAAGAATAAGAAAGAAATAAAGGAGGAAAAAGAAAATAAAAAAATGTAACTTTTCCAAGCATAAAAATAACATTTATAAATAAATTTTAGAATTTTATGAAAATTTATTAATTTAATTAATACCCATTACGATTATAATTTTTACTAGTTATTTTGACGTTTTCATTAAAAGTTTTATGTAATTACGCGATTTAGTCGATAATTGTAATTAATTATGATTATATCATTATTGTCAAGCCTACTTTTTTGCCCTCCCAATTATTTTATAAAATTAGATCTTCTCTAAGCCGATAAATACTAAACCCTACCCGTTTAATATTAATCCTCGACTAGGGTTTAAAGAAAACCACCTTTTCAATTTAAAAAGAGATTGGAGTCCCCACCCGATCGGAGTCAGGAAAAAGGGTTAAGTTATAACTAATTAGGTAGATTGGTTATAATTTAGCTACTAGTCTATCGATTAAAAAAATAATAATTTGTAAAACGGCTTTTTTGAAAACTAGAGATTTAGGTCCGTAGATTAATTTATTAAACTCTAAACAGATACCACTTTTTAATTTTTCGAATTTAATTTCGCTTTTCAAATATACCCTTTTTAATTTGTAAAACAGCTAATTATAATACAAGCGACTAAATTAATCAATTCACATAAATATCTAAAAAGGGAAAAAATAAAACTTTCACATTTTAAGCCGCTCCATACGTACCCACTATTGTATACATACGTAGTTTTTTTTTTTTTTGTAAAACTTTAATGGATTAGTTTTGTTTTAATTTGAAAAACAATGAAGTTTACATTTTATTCAGCTTTGATTTATTGAAGGATATTCCTAAAAATGTCCTAATCGGTTTTTTAATTTTTGGAAACTTTAAAATGGTCCTAATTTAGAAAGAGATCTATTTATTTTCATTTATTTTTAGAAAATCAATTTTTCTAAGTGACAAAAAGAAATAATAATCTTTTTATTTACCTATTTATTTTTCTATTTTCATATTTTATTTATTTCTTCTTCTTTTTTTTATCACTTAATCTATTTATCACTTATTACTTATTACTTATTATATCTTACTTATTTAATAAAATAAAATAAAATAAAACCAAATTACTTTTTTTTCTCTTCTTTTTTTCTTTCTTTCCTTTCCATTATTATTATTTTCTATTACATTTAAATAAAACAAATAAACATAATAAAATATAAAAAAGAAAAAGAAAAACTTCGAACAGATTCGAATGCATGGGTTGGACCTAGGCAGATCGAATTAGGTTAGGTCGACTCCACTGGATTTGGATCGAGCTTTAATGTCTTCAACAGCAACAACGGCGGCGAGGCTCTATTCGGCTTGTTTCATCTACCAAAATGAGCGGGTGGCGATCTTTTTATGAGTATTAGATTGGAAATGGGGGGGTAAGTTCAGTGCCTTTGTGTTTTGTAGCTGTTTAGGTGGTTTTTGAAAGTTGACCATAGGCGACGGTAGTGGTTCGACCGTGTAGGGGTTGCTGGGTGTGATTAGTCGATTGGGGTATGCTTTTCAAAGTGTAGGGAGTTTCATTGTAGGTTTAGTTTCGATCAAGGGTGGCTGAGGATAGTGGTTCAAAGAAAGAAGAGGTAACGATTAGGGTTCAGTAGTGGTTACTTGGTGGCACGGCTGGGGGTCATAGCAGAGGTCGAGAATGGTTACGTTTGAGAGCTAATGTAATGGGGGTCACGGGTGTGGTGGTAGTTAGGCTCAAGCTTGGCTAGAGAGAGGAACCTGAAGAGAGAGAGATTGGTAAAGAGAGAAAGAGAATGGCGAGAGAGAAAGAAAGCATAGGAGTTGAATCCGAAGCTCGGGAATGGTTCCTCGTCCCCCATGATCACCCCCGATACCCTTTATATACTTGAGATTAACCCAGAAATATGGAAAGTTCAAATCAGAGTTTAATGAGAAAAAACAAATTTCAAGTTTTTTCCAACTTTTTAGAGCTCGATTTGATTAAGTTAATGCATAAATCTAAACATATTCTTGATCGCTATTGACACTAGGCCGTGTCTAGTTTGCAATTTTTACATTGACTTGGCGAAATTGCTATAAGAAAAGGCCTAAAAATTGTGCTGAAGTGGGTGGTTCAAAGAGGAAAGTGCTGGAAATTTGGGGAAAATAAAGGAAAGAGGGGGAAAGAGAAGGGAAAGAGAGGAAAACGAAGGGAAAAGGAAAGAAGGGGAGGGAAAAGTGGGCTGACATGGTGCTATGTCAGCCGTGCCAGCCAACCTCGGCGTACCATATATCATTCGTGATACGTGGCAACTGACATGGTACGCCACATGGATGCCACGTGGCACTACATCAGCGAAGCCATCAAATAGGAAGATGCTACGTGTCAGGATACGTGACACAATTAGATCCTGATACTTAACAATTCTTGATATGATTGAAAAAATAAAAAAAGAAAAGGCCTCCTCACCTTTGCTAAGTTTCAAACTCAAGACTTCATACTTAATGCTAATATTATACCCATATACTTAACAGTCAGGCTATTGGCCTATGCTTTGTAAATTGCACATATGGACTCGTTCAGCTTGGGCTAGATTTAAATCCGAATCCAAATTCAACGGCCCAACTCTTAAACCTAGATTAAAATTAAAATCTATTCTAATAAAATGTTATTTTCTAAAATCTTTTATTTTTTCAATTTTTTGTGACTTTTCAAATTTTTTTTTATTATTATTATTATTATTTTGTTTTTTTTTCTAAATTTCTTATTTTTTGTGCTTTTCCTATTTTCTTATATATAGATATATTTGTAGAATTCCTTTTTTTCTTATTTATTTATTTATTTTTTAGGGCTTTCTTTAATTTTTTATTTTTGAACTTTTCCTAATTTAAGACCTTATAACCTAATTTGAAAAATAAAAGGGGAGCAAAAATTTGGTGTCTATAATTATTAAGTGATATTTATTCATTTTATAAGCTTAAAGTTATAGTTTTAGGGTTTCGATTAAGTTTAGGTTCAAGTTCGAGTATTTGCGCACATATTGGACTTAAAGTTTTTATAAGCGATTTAGGTTTCGATTAAAATTTTAGGGTTTTTATTACTCATAATATATTCAAATTTACAACTTAATAAAATTTTTATTTTATTTGGCCTTATCGAATCTTAAAGTTATTTATGGTATTCGAGCTTAATCTCACACTTAAATGGTTAAATTTGTGGGGTTTACAAATCGACTCTCGAGGCAAGGTCGATGGCTTTAAACTCCTAAGACACCATCCTTTAAGACCTCTACCTCAATTTCTAGAAATCATAGTAACTTGACTTCAAATTTCTCTAGAAACTTCAATATGAGGATGAACAAACTCTAAACTTGCACTTCCCAACTTCAAATTCAAATTACTCCCAGCTTACATGAAATTAAATTAAATTAAATCACCAATTGGACATTAATCTATTGAGATAAAAGAATCTCCCATTATTTTTCCTATAAACTCCACAAATTTCCTAGATAAGAGGTTAGAAGTTAATAAGATTTTTTGAAAGATATCCTTAGTGTTAGTAAGATAACTAACCTTAAACCTAAAAGACTACTCTTAAAAACCCAAACCCAAACTCCTAAAACCCTAAATGATAGTCTAAGCCCTAGTTGACTCCTACACTAAAAAGCCCTAAAATCCTATAAACAAATGATAATAACTAATGTTAACTCTTAAGGTCAACTTAATCTAACAAAATTAACCCCATACTCTAATGGGAAAGAGACCAATCGTCGAAGCCTATGAAAGCTCCTTAAAATCGATAAAGGGTAAGTTAAACAAAAAATGAATATCGGTATAGATGACCTTAATAATGAATACAAAACCTTAAAATGAATTCTACAGTCCTTAAATGAACCTTCAAACACTAAAATCTTAATCGAAACCTAATACATATGAATCTACAGTCGAAAACCCCAATGCAACTATTGTACTATAATTAAATAGTAAAACCATTTATTAATTAGAAACTAATAGCTTATTGCCCTAAAACCCTAATATACCATCTAAAACGTACTCGAATGGCAATAGTTATCTTAATTCCTTAAACTAATTAGACAAAATTGTCCAATGGGCTTAACCAACTTAATTTAGAACATTAAGTACTAAATTATACCTAATTAATGCAAGCATACAAGTAATTAAGATTAAGAAACTTAATTACACCTTAATCTGCTAATCAAGTCTTACATCATAATTAACTATAAATCAAGAATGATTAATCATATAAAACCAAAGTGATTATATTGAAAATATCTCCTTAAGAATGCCAATGTTATACTTAGGAAGATAATATGAACACCGTAAACTTTCAGATTCGAACTTAGAGTTAGATACAAGAGTTAATAGATAATCCCTAAAACCACTCAAGATATAATAATAAAATCCATAAATAAAACGATTGGACACTAATCATAAGTCACAAACCTTAGATAATAAATTGAAAAACTTTAAAGAGAGTAAAACCTTAAAACCTTAATCGTATGTATAAAACCCTAGAAACCCTAATACGTAGGAAACCTTAAAACAATTGGAAAATATCAATAAATTGAGTAAAACCTTAATTAGAAGTCCAAAAACCTAATTCAACTAATAAACCTTAAGTATATCCTTAAACTATTCGCTAATCACAAATAATTTCTCCAATCGCTAAGAGACCTTAAATTACTAGCCTCATATGTGATCCAAAAATACTAATCGGTCTCAAATAATGAAGGACCATGACAAATGAAGTAATATAAGTCAATTAACTTAATTAAAATGATAAAATACGACAAGACCCTAATTATACCTTAATTAGGCATAAATTGCTTAATTAAGTACAATCGCAATTAATAAGCTTAATTACCCTTTAATCCATCTATCACCTCTCCTTACATCTTAATTAGTAGTAAGTCAAATTCTATTAAAAATAAAAGATGAAGGACTAATTGAGAATTAAATGACACTTGTTCTTAAGGAGACAAAATTCTCCCTCATTTGGTAAAAAGCAAATAAGGTACAATAGTACCAAGAGGGGACTATATACCCTTATCCTCAGATAGCTACCTCTTATCCACCTTAATCTACCTTTAATATCTGCCATTTTACCCCTTCAAAACCCTCATTTGACACCATTATCTATGCTTAGAAAACCCTTGGAAAACACTCCTAAGAAACCAAAAAAAAAAAAAACACAAAGGAAAAAAGGAAGAAAACAAAAGGAGCTATCATACCCCTTTGCGTACCTTAGCATCTTTTAGCCTTACCACTGCTACACACCACCAAATGATAAGCCACCAGAACTAAAAGATCACACACACAACCTATTTTCTTAATAACAAACATTTGTGCTCAAAGGAGTAATTTTAACTTTGTTTTTTAGTGGAAAAGTTAAAACTCGTGCAAACCAATTTAAGGTAAAACTTACCTAACTTAAGTTTTTTTATTTACAAGTTTTACTTATGATATCTTGAGAATTTATGATTAGAAATACTAGGTAAACATGTTATAATCATGTATATGTCATTTTAGAGTCATCTAATCATATCTTCGTTCATGTACTTAGCTAGCTTGTTATTTACATTCTAGAAGTGTAGGAGATAGTTTTATATAAATAACTTAAAAAGATGTTAATTAAACTCCATGAAACCTTAAGTACCATCTATGCCGTCCTCTCCTTGATATGTATCCATCTTGTATTCGCTATGTTAGGTGATGTTATTAGCTTAAAATAAATAGATATGTGATGAAAATAAAGAAACACACTAGAGTAAGTGTTTAATAAAAGAAGTTAAAAGAAAGCTTAGAAGAGCCTTACTTGGACACCACTTTCATGAAAGTTTCAAATCTGTAAATTTTAATTTATTAGCTTACTAATATGTTTGTTTAGTGTTAAGTATGATTTAGGATGTAATTAACTAAGTTAAGTCGAATAATGATGAGTTAATGGCTTAAACTAGTTACGTTGGTGATTAAGGTATTAGGAATGTTAGAAATCCTATTAGTGAAATGAATCAGATCTGAAACAATTAGTAAAATGAGTTATTTAGTGGATCCATTGAGATATTTGGCCTATTGGAATAACTTAGTATTAAATATAAGGTCTTAGAATATAAATTGTTCCTAAACTAGCTTAGTTAATAATTAAAGCCTTATAAATATAATTAGGAGCATAATAAATGAAAAGAAGCAAATCTAAATCCTAATAGAAAATGGATTTATCTTAAGGCCTTTAGTATGTTTAAGCCCAAAATAATAAGTGAAGTTTAGCTTAAGGCTCTAAAATACAATATAACCCTAAAAGCCCTTAAAAGAACTAAGAATAGAGCTTAATAACTAAGTGATTAGATTTGAACCATAAATTAAAAGGCTTATAAAATCAAATATAAAAGGCTTATTAAGTTCAAAAACCCATTAAAGCCCTCCCCTATAGGCAATAACTTAGCAATCAAATCTAAACCATAAATTAAAAGGCTCATAAAATAAAATACAAAAGCTTTATTAAGTCCAAAAGCCTATTAAAGCCTTCTTTTATAGGCCCCTTAATAAGCTAAAGCCTTAAACTAGTAAAAAGGGCTCATTTAGGTCCATAAGAGTAATATTAGGGTCTAAATTAAAAGTTAAGGAATTTAATTAAAAATTTAAACTTAAAATACCTAAATAAAAGCCCAAAAGGTCAAGTATAAGGCCTAACATGCAAAATTAAGCTCAAAGCCCAAAATTAGACCAAAATCTTAAAGTAGTCAAACTAACACTATTGATTAACGAATTTGTTTGGCCTAAACCAAATTCTTACGAGTCTAAACACCTTAAAAGAACTTCACTAAATGAAGGAACATTCGAAATGGTATGAAATCGACTATAAGAACGTGAAAGATGGACTTAAAATAAGGAAGTTAAAGTGAAGACAAGTTTTTACCGTACTTAGGATTAGGGTGAGCTTCGGTAACTAGGTAAACTTTTATGTTCTTAAAGAAACCCTCTTCCAATTACTTACATATACATTATTATTATGTTTTAGATGGCTTAATTTCTAATTTAGGAACCTAGAAGGTGAAGACAAGTAGGCAAGCATGCTAGGTGAAGGGAGTTTCGATGAACTAATATTTGCTTATGTTTGATAATTACTTAATAGTCTAATGGTTGCCCTTGGTTGTTTATTGAGTGACTAGTTGGCTTATACACCAACATCCGTATAATTGCCTTATTAAAATTGGTAAGTTTAAATATTTGGCCAAAATAACCAAATATACCCATTGCATGTCTGTGATCCATTAGTTGTGAACTGTAATGTCTATAACTTTACCTAATTTTTTGAAAAATTTGCTAAAATACATTTTTGAAGTCCTTCACTATTAAAAGAAAGATTTATCAACTTAGTAAGTACATATAGTAGTCTCTTATGAGAATTTACTTGTTAAGGCAAAGTTAGTAGACCATTTTCTGTTAATTGATAGCAAGTAAGCTGAGTTGGGACTCACATGATTTAGCTCGTAGGGCATTATATGGATTTGTTGATAGTAAACCCATGGGGCATTATATTGATTGTTAATAGTGGATAGCCTTAGATGGGATCTACCTAATTGATTAGTATAGTATTCTTAACTAGGGTAATAGTCGAGTTCTATTTACTAAGATGATACCTGCAAACAGCCTTATGCAGGTAAGGTAAGGTATCTCGTACGGTTAAGTATAAGGGATAATCAACGTGTAGATGACATAAATATACACCTTCTATGGTTTCGGAGTCTTATGGATGTGTTGCTTACATTCACTGTGTGTACATTTATTTTGTATGTAGCTAAATTGCATGTTTGTTAGTAACATTTGATAACTTACTTGAATGGTAATTGCCATAAACAAATTCACTAAGCTATAATATGCTCATCCCTTGATAGTTCCTTTGTGTAGGTAACCAAAAGCTAGGAATGGGTTAAGATTAGAGTGTAGAATGTTCCTTAAGCAATTGGATTAGACAAATAAGATTACTTTAGTAGATTGTATTAATTAACCTATATTTTTATAATATTTAATAACTCTTGATTTCGTAAAAGTTTAATTATCCCATTTTATTGTTTAGTAGGTGATTCCGACTCTTTGCGATCTTAGTGGACTATGGATTGTTAGGTTACCTAAGTCGCTTATATAAATAAGTAAATGTAAGTAAAATGAATAAATAACCTTACAAACTTATTAGTTAGAGTCTTGTAACTTCTGATTTACAAGGTAGCCTTTATATCATGGGTGTATATGTGATATGAAGATTTTAGAAAAAACTATTAGGCCCCCTTATGGGCATTGTATTTCCTCAATTTGATTTGCTCTATAATAAGAAAAATTGAAGAAAGAGTATAGGCATTGAAATTTTTTACTTTAAAGAGAGAAAGTTTGCAATCCTCACAATGAGGATGTTTAAAATGCTTAGGAGTTGAATGAATGCGTGGAGAAAGCCTTTATTTATAGTGTTAAGGTATGAGTGTAAGCCAAGAAACTTCCATATATGAAAAAGATCAAATCTTTAATGAGAATGGCAAACCTAAGTATACATCTCGGTTCTTCCTGTTTTTAGCTAAAATTGAAAGTGTTTTTCCATGAATTAATGGAAAGTAAAGGTGTATATGTGTAATAGAAGATGTCCTTACCTGTTTTGATTAAGTATCTTGAGGTCTCTTATAAGGATATGCTTCAATTTTGCCAATTTTAACTTGGGTATCAAATAGACCCATTTATTACTTACTCAATTTTTCTTTTTTCTTTTTTTTTTAATTTGTAAATTTCCTTTAATAAAGTTTCAAAATTTGGACATACCCAATTAGTACATTTTGTAAGTTTCATTTCTATATTTTTTTTTTGGAATTTTTCATGGTAAAAAAGCATTGAAATCGGATAAAAAAAAAACCTAGGTATCTTTTTCATATTTAAGTTAATTTAAGCATGGAAGATTCTACTCTCGTCATAGGGAGAAAGAGGGGAAGAGAAAGGGTCATTAACCAATTTAAAGGATATCACATGGCACCCAACTATTGGGCTACGTGGCAGTCATTTGTTGGTACCACATGGCACATGGAGAACTTAACATGTGGTAGCCTACAACGTTGACATGTGTCAATTATTCATTTTTTGCTTTTTTTTTTCTTTTTCATATTTTTCTTTTCCCTTTCTTCTACGCTGATTCCATTTTATCACCATTACCCCCACCTCCCGGGGCCCTTTTTTGTTTTTTCTCTTCTTTCCATTATGCATTGATTCTTTTCTTTTTCTTCTTCTCTCTCATTTTTTTAACCCGAAATAAAACCTGGTCCTTTTTATAAATATATAATTAAAATATTTTCAAAATTTTTCCAATTTGACCAAATTAGGATCCTGATATCTAATCACGTTCGGTTTTTATTCGAAAATTTTAAATGGTCATAAAATATTCATTTTAACTTCAATTAAGATGTGATTTAATGCCATAATCTCCTAAAATATGAATTTTCAAAACATCTCAAAATGAATTAGTTGAACTTAGGCCAAAAAAATTAATTTCCAATAAAATGTTCATTTTTATTCTAAAGTCCTAATTTGGTAAAACTGTATATATTTATTTTGATTCTAAAAGCCATTTTTGTCAATGAAAAATTATTTCTAACCTGGACTAATATAAATGGACCACCATAAGATACTTTTTTGTGATTTTTTTTTTTTTGCATTTTTCTAGGTTTCTTTTTTTTTTCTCATTATTTTTTTATTTTTTAATTATTTTTGTATTTTTTCTTTTTTTTTGGTATTTTATTTTTTTGGGCTTTTCCCCTAAACTAGGGGATTCTAAATTAGAGATAGACCTAGAAAAAACAAAAATGGAGTATCTATACTATTTTCAAAATTAAATAATAATCTTCCGACTATTCTTGAATATGGGTCAATTGGTATCTTTTCCAATTTCTAATTTTTTATGTTAAGGACCCTTTACAAGAATGATCTCTAAGTACTTGATTTTTATTCTTTCTAAATCTTGTACTATATTCAACATTCACATAGAAAGTGTGGTGTACATGTCTTGCATTATACCCAAGCATTATGAAGGAATTGATTGGAATGCCGTTTTTATCTAAAGTACTCATCTTCTTTGTATAGAATCATAATATGATGCAATCATTTTGGCCACTTCTTTGATTGCAGAATCGAATTCTAAATGCTAAAATTGATTGGGTGTTCCCTTGACTATGTTTATTAATCCATAATCCAGTAGTATTTATTCTGTAAACTAATATTTTTCTATAAAAATGCTAAGAAATGTTTCTAATTTTATATTAAATTTATAAATGCAAAATTCTACTTCATTATGCTAATTTCTAAACTGGCAAGGAGAAATGTTTTCGTTAAAATATTTTAATGCATAACATTGAATGGCTTGAAATGATTCCTAAAATTTTCTTTCTCTTAAATAACTAATATGTTGTCAACATTTTAATGATAATCTGTCTATATATGGATGTCTTTTGAAGAAAAGATAAGAATATGTTTTTTAAATAAAATGTCTTTATTTTCTTCATACTTTATGTTAGATATCTATCATAACATTTTAATGATAATAAAAAAGGGTTAAAAGCTAATAAATCTTTAAGAGTGCAGGCTTACAAAAGGTTTTTCATAAATTTTATTTTCACATATTTAAGTTACATTCAAAAGCTTCAAACTATTTGAAAATAGATTATTCTAAAAAGTCCTCAGAAAGTATTACAGAAACTTTTATAAAAAGAATTCGTACAACTCTTTAGAAGCTTATTTAGAGACTTCTAAAAAAAGAAGGCTCATGCTATTCAGAAGTTAGATCTGAAAATTATGTAAAATATTAATCTTAATCAGATTCGGATTATTTAAGTCTAGCTCTACCAGATTAAGTGTATTAGGAAAATATATTTAATCATGTTTCACTCAATATGGAATCATGATTTTTAGGGATTTATTTTAAGAGAAAATTTATTTAGATAAATCAAGATATATATAAGAATGGATAAGGATAAGCTTGTATCAGATTTTATAAAATTTCAAATTTTGAACACAAGGCTTATCTGCAAATAGCTAACGAAAGCTGATCCTTTTAAATTCAAATCAAAGCTTCTCTAATGGTTACGAATTGAAAATTATCTGATCTAAACAAATTAAGGAGAGTTATTTTAAATTTTAAATGATCAAGATCTTCTTATAAAAATATCCATGGAATTATCTAGAATAATTAATAGCTGGATAATTATGAAAGTGAAGAAAATCTTCAAACTTTTTAATTGTTGGATAAAGTTAATATAAAAGGAAGAAGGAATAAAAAAATTAAGATACACAACTCTGAAGAAATACTATCGTTGCACAAAAATTTCTTGATCATTCTTTTACCTTTTGAAAAGCTTTAGAAAGTTCTTCAGATACTTCTTTAGAGAGCTGTATCGAATCAAAATTTTACAACAAAGTGTTAATTCTTTCAAGTGTAAAATTATTTGAGACTTGTACTTTTGTTCTCATTTATAATCTTAATATTGAATTGTAAAGAAAAAATAGTTTGTACTTTGTAGATCTATATTAGCTTAGATTGTTGAAAGGCTACATAGGCAGAGTAAAGTGTTATAGAGTCATTGTGACAAATACTTGTAATCTATTTGTGATTTGTTTTAGTATATCAAGTGGAACGACATCAGTGAAGTAGATTGGGTCCCCAACAATGGAGTTGGAAGAGAGTAGTAAGCAAAAGACCGAAACTCTATAAAATCTTTACTTGATTTTCTCCTTCCTTACACTCTCTTAATTTTGTTTATTATCTGTTATGCATTAAATCATTAAATTATCATTATTCACCATTATAAGTTGTTAAGAGGGCTAACTTTATTTTTAACGAAAAAGTTTTCAAAAACTTAAAAGATATCAATTCACTCCTGATAACTCTTATTTTAAATATATTTCACATGGTGATTTTATAGTATTTCTCTTACATCTTTGGTTTTCTTTAAAAAAATTGATACTTAAGTAAAATTTTGATTTCAAGGTTTTAATGTGTTCTTGGATTAAAAACGAAGAAAATGAATCAAATTTCACTCAATTTGGAGTTCAAATGAATGAGTTATGAAGTTTTGAAGTTACATAAACAATAGGAATTTTGGTCAGAAAGTTACATAGTCTGGGACACAATTGTGTCCCCAAGCTGTGTTTATGCAAGAAGATTTGCTAAGGTCAGAAAGTTACACGACCTAAGGACACAATTGTGTCCCAAGATGTGTCTGGTGATGAAAAAAGAAATTTTACAATACATTATAAAAGGACATACTAAGGTTTCACACATAATTTTGGATATTTAAAAGAGAAGAAACTTGAAAAGAAGGAGGAGAAAAAGCCGAAAGCAATGCTCAACTTCAAGATTGAAGAGATTTTTCATCAACAAAAGGGGTTTTTCATGTTTTATTTCTTAATTTTGTTGCAATTCATTTTTAGTTTCATTATGATAGCTTAAGATTTCTATATTTAAGATTGTGGAACCTAGGGTTTTATGTTACTATTAGATTTATTGATAATTTTCAATAAAGTTTCTATCTTTTCTTGACTCAATTATATTATTTAATTATTAATTGATATTTCTAGGATATTAATCTATGATATTATCTATGATGATTGAGAAATCAAATGTGTAATGAGATCTGGACATAATTGGAGAGAATTACATTTATACTTAGAGATAAAATACATGTTTCTTCCAAAAAGCTGTTCTTTTGTATGGGAATTCATTATATATTAACACAATTCTAAATTATATTACTAAGTGAAGAGATTCCGATAAATAATTTAGGATTAAGGTTAATATACTTGAAAAAGGTGTTAATTTTAATTGTGAATCCCTACGATCAAGAATAATGAGATTGAATTGGATACATTTTCAGCGGTCACATGTTAAACACCAGGGAAAATAATTCCTAAATACGTTATTACCTTCTTGAAGTTGTTCTTAATTTTATTACTTTTTAAATTGCTTAATCAAGTCTCATAATTAGGTTAGTTTGTTAATTTTAGTATTTTTTAATTCATTCAACTCATCATAATTTTTCAGTTAAATAATAGAGCTAAAGTTAATATTAGCGCTCGAGATCTTTGAGGGATCGACTTGGATTCACATCCGCTATATTAAAACTGATAGGTACACTTACCTTATATCAACTCCCTTTCTTAATATCTTATACGGGACTAAGACTTTATGTAATGTCTAGAAAATGCTTATCTAACTGTTGACATGGGATTTTATTTTCCATTTGATGCTTATATTCACCTACTGATTTTGGATATATTAAAAAGTCTACATATTCAAGGAATTCAACCATCTTTTGCTTTGCTTCTTGGATAAAGTTACATCCTCTCCAAATTGAGCCAATATAGTTATAAATTTGAGGAGTTACTTTATACCAATCTTTGTAAATTCTTTAATTGAACCCTTTCATAACTGTACAACAATAAAAATTTCTACTTTATCCAAAATGTATAACTTGTTGTCTAGGAGAAAATTCATTATTTATTTTTGTAAAATAATTTGATAAAGCTATACAAATTCTCAATTTATTTTTGTATATATAGTAAAGCCTTCAAATTGCATCGATTAGTATCTTTTGAGCTTGATCCACATCAATGTTTTTTGATTGGTTATATTTTAAAGACAAACCTTTTAGGTAAATTGGAAATTCGATTCCGTTACAGTTCATGATAAGATATACATTATTATTACTGCTATTGCTGGGCCTTAAATTTGTTGACCCTTGTTGATAGCTTATGGGTTTGAAGGTTGTTAGCCCTTATCTACTTATTATATACATTTGTTTGCTAAGTATTAGAGTTGCCATTGGGCTTTAACCCATTGGACTTGGTGCGATTTACCTACTGTTGTGATTTTTCATGATAAATATACTTGCTTAAAACATTAGCTAAATTAATATCTACACCTTGTTATATGTTTTATTTTTACTTTGTATCCATTATCGATCAAAATGTCCTTTAACTTAATCTATCTCATTTGAGATATTCTTTTATTATTCTTATTTTTGAGAAATTTTACTATAGCTTCACAATCTATCCTAACTAAAATTTCAACTTTATTAATTAAAAATAACCTAAAACTATTTAATCTATATATAACAGTAAGAATTTCTACGTCTATATTACTTGTTAATCTTTTTTTATTAAACATACCACCATTATACCTATAGACTTCTTCATTTTTTAGAGCATATTTATGAAGTTGTCTTTCTAGAATTATACCCCATCTATTCTCCCAGCTATCTATTTTTACAATTAAAGACTCACTATCTAATGGCAATCTTAAGTTTAGTAAGCTTTTTATTGACTCTTTTTGTAACGACTTGGTTGAAACTCCTCCTATTGAGGTAGTGTTTGCTTTGGCTTGAAATGCTATAAAGGTTACCTATTTTAGAATTACTCCAAGACGAGTATGCTTAACTTTGAAGTTTCGATGTACTCCGAGCTAATATACCAAAAGGTGTCTCGATAATTTAAGTTTATTCTTCAAGCATGTAAGGGGTATTACGCTTTTATTTGCTTAACCTATCTGAGTTCTTCCCAATTTAAGGTTTTGAAATTATTTGCTTTATATTATAATTTCTTTGTGTATTTTCTTAAATCTTTTATGAATGGTTTAGCTATAAAATCTTTATATAAAATTCTTTACTAAATTCTATAACTTTTTTAGAAATGTGAGATTGTAGTTTAATTTTTCTATTTCTTATTTCTATACCTAATAATTCTATATATTTTCTATAAAATTGAGCTTTCTTACTACTTATGACTATCCTATGTTCAAGAAATTTAGATAAAATAATTTTCAAATATAATGTATTTTTTTCTGTTTTAAAGTGAAACATAATGTCATTGATATATATACAACCAAAATGATATCTTGAAAAGATTTCATCTATCTTTCTCTGAAAATTTAACGAGGCATTTTTTAAGCTAAACGATACTACTAACCATTCAAAATGTTCCAATGGATATGCAAATGCTATCTATGGAATGGATTCTTCATGCATTTTCATTTGCTAAAAACCTATTTTATAATCAAATTTGCGAAAAACATTACTATTTTGTACTCAATTGATCAAGTAGTTTTATCACAAATGTCATATGTATTAGTTTTTGTATTATCATTTAAATCTATCACTATTTTGCTTTTACCTCTAACAATTTCATTATGTTTTCAAATAATAAATGTTGGACGCTACTAGATTTTCTAATAATTTCTAATTTTAATAATTCACCTATATGTATTTCAAATTCTTTTGTCTATATTATCATATTCTATTTCCTTTGATTGTTATTTATAAATCTAGATTGACGATATCTAATTTACAATGTATTTTATTCAAGTTCCATAATTTTATAGGATTTTCTCTAATGATTTCTTCATTTTCTAATCTACCAATTATATTATCTATCTCAATTCCTATTTCCATGAAATTATATATTTTCCTATAATCCAAGCAATCATTTATTAATTAATTCTAAATTTTTATAATTGTTTATATATTTCTTCTTCTATTTCTACATTTTCTTTTCCTTATAAGTTTTCTATATTTTCATCTATTATTTTTATTTTACATCTACCTTATATGTCGCTTTGACATTTTTCTTTTAGCATCGGCACTACATGAGAAGTTAAAAGTGTTAATCCTTGTGTATGCAAACTAAATCTCTAATTATCATTTGATAAATATTGCAATCCTATTACATGTGGTCTAATAATGTGTTGCTATGGAAAATCTAATGAAAAGTCTTATTTGACAATAGTTACATATGTTAGGATCAAAATGAAAATTTCAAAATATTAAGGATTAGAATAAAAAAATAGATCAACGTTAAAAATGTTCTTATACTTTTCTCGTAAAAAAAAGTAAAATAATATCAAAAGGTACGATAGTAAGAAATTTTTTCCTTTAAAATAAAGTAAAAAAAGTTAATAAAAAATCCAAAATTATATATATTATAATAAACTTCTAATAAATTGTAATTTTATTTCTACATTACATGCACACTTGACTTTGAGGACGATGGCACCGTATCTAGTCCGTATAGTTAGAGGGATAGGAGTTTTTATAAAAACAAAAAAAATAGAGGAGGAGAAAATCAAACCGCTGTAACCGAGCTGCTCGCGGTGCGGGTTACGAGTCGGTATCCTGAGCGGGTATATTCCAATTTATAATGGGGAAACACCTGGAGTATTCCGAAATTGTAAATCTGGTCAAAACCCTAGAGGCACCACGCATAGCATAACAGCATCTTTTTATTAGATATTTTTCTCTTTCTTCTCTTCTCCTTCATCATATCTCTCTCGTCTTGTCTCTTCAGGTACCAAAAGTCCAGATCTAACCTTTTGCAATTCCTTCTCTTACTTGCTTATTACTTACTTCAAGTTTCCATCCTGTGTTACCCTCGTAACCCTTTTCTCATAGATCTCACTTTTCATATGTTATTGACTTATCGTAAAATACCTAGTTTTCTTGTTTAAAGGTCGTTATTTTCTTTGATTCAAGAAAAGGGTTTTCTTCTTTTTGTGATTGGTGGGTTCTGTTTTAAAGAAAAGAAATTTAGGGTTAGACAAGTATTTTATATGTTTCATTTGTAAGTTTGTGAAAATTAATAGTGTTGTACCTTTTCCAAATGTGATTCATTTTTGGTCCTTCAAGTTTTTATTCTTGTTTTGGCGGTGGCTTAATGTAAAATAGACTCGTAGTTGTATATTGTAGTTAAGTCTCCTTAAATTACTGTGGAACTTATGCGGTTCTGTGGTGTAATTTAGCATATTTTAATTGCTTATGCAATACTCTAGTCTAATGTTTTTTTACTTCTATCCGTTGAATAGTGACTGAGACGCCGAAAAAGTGCATTGCATATCATAGTTGAGTCTCTCTAAGTTCAATTGGGGAAGTCCCCGGGTGCACTTGAACTGTAATTTAATTACTTATGTAGCAATTCAGCCTAGTGTCTGTTACACTCTCTGCTAAGTTGTGTAATAAGTAATTGAAGAAATGGTAAAAATATGCTAATAACCACCAATTCATGTTGGATTATTTCTCATATTAGGGTTTGGAGAAAGTAAGATCGACAACTTGAGGTTTCAGGCTTAATTAGGTTTTGTTGGATTTCAAGATATATCTCTGTTAGATCCATATGTTGGTTTAGGTAAATTGATGTAGAAATATAGCCCCATGAGATGTTGCTTGTTACTACTTTGTCTATCTAATATCTGGCTCATAAGAGTTGGTTGCAATTTGGAAACAGAATTGAGTTCTTTTGATAATGGCTGGTCAAAGAAATAGCTATGGTAAGCGGAGTTATTCGCATTCCGACCATTCTGAGAATGGTGGAAACAAGAGGAGGAACTCGGGTGATGACAGAGAGCAGTTTGTGATACATTCAGATGATACAGTATATCGTTATTTATGTCCTGGTAGAAAGATAGGCAGTATCATTGGGAGGGGAGGCGAGATTGTAAAGCAACTGCGTGTGGATACTAAAGCCAAGATTAGAATTGGTGAGTCTGTCACTGGAGGTGAAG
Source organism: Lumnitzera racemosa (assembly GCA_024138005.1). Lineage (NCBI taxonomy): Eukaryota > Viridiplantae > Streptophyta > Magnoliopsida > Myrtales > Combretaceae > Lumnitzera > Lumnitzera racemosa. The sequence continues at coordinate 35,738,230 of JAMXBC010000012.1, read as the reverse complement.
AGCGTGTTGTGACCATTTACAGCACTAGTGATGAGACTAATCGATTTGAAGATGATGGTGATTATGTTTGCCCGGCTCAAGATGCTTTGTTCAAGATTCATGAGAGAGTTGTTGCAGAAGATTTGCGTGATGTGGACGATGATTCTGAGACTCAGCAAGTTACTGCTCGTCTTCTAGTTCCTTCTGATCAGATTGGATGCATTATCGGTAAAGGTGGACAAATAGTTCAGAATATACGTAGTGACACTGGTGCCCAGATTCGTATCCTGAAAGATGACCATTTACCACCATGTGCTTTGAGCTCTGATGAGCTTGTACAGGTAGCTCTGCTTTTATTTCTACCCTCTTTTCCCGTTATTGCATCTCATGTGTATGTGTGTATATATATAGAGAGAGAGAGATGAAATCAAGTTATGTCCTTTGGCTTTAGTTTTAATTGGAGATCAAATAATGCTCTACTTTGATCTTAAAACTTGAATCAGATGTGGACAATGTTATTCTGTAAATTTTGACAAGGATCTCCGATGCTTCTTAGCTGGAAAATTTGTTCCAGTCATAAACACAGGTGCCAGTAGACAGAGAGTCTGGTCTTGGTATCTGTTTTGAGTTGGGATTTCCCTGCCTATAGAAACTCATGATCTCTTCTTTGTTTGGTGGGGATTTATGTCACTTGCAAGCATTGCACTGCAAAGTAATGTTATCTGAATTTTCTTATCCCTCGATATATTAGCAGTCTGATTTAAGCTCATCTGGTTTCAGATATCTGGTGAGCCTGCAGTGGTGAAAAAGGCTCTTCATCAAGTGGCTTCTCGTCTGCATGATAATCCTTCACGAACACAGCATTTGCTCACTTCTTCTGTGCCAAACATGTATGGCTCTGGTGGTTCGCTAATGGCATCTGCTGCTGGTGCTCCAATTGTGGGTGTCACACCATTGATAAGTCCTTATGGAGGATACAAAGGTGACACTGGAGATTGGCCACGCTCATTATATTCAGCTCCTAGGGATGAAATGTCATCCAAAGAGTTTTCTCTCCGTCTGGTTTGTCCTACTGCAAATATTGGTGGTGTCATTGGCAAAGGTGGCTCCATAATTAATCAGATCAGACAGGAATCTGGGGCAGCTATCAAAGTTGATAGTTCAGTGACCGAAGGAGATGACTGCTTAATTACTGTCTCAGCCAAAGAGGTTTAGCTTTTCCACATTGTTTTCTCCTGGTTTTTTCACATTTTGCTACACTATTTGTAAGCACTTCATATGGAGCATGTGCATTTCAGGTTTTTGAGGATGCTTTTTCTCCCACAATTGATGCTGCAGTCCGCTTGCTTCCAAGATGCAGTGAAAAAGTGGAAAGAGACTCAGGGCTTGTCTCATTTACTGCTCGTTTGCTTGTGCCAGCCTCACGGATTGGTTGCCTTATTGGTAAAGGGGGAGCTATTATAACTGAGATGAGGAGACTTACAAAAGCCAATATTCGCATTCTTGGAAAGGATAATCTTCCTAAAATTGCTGCTGATGATGAGGAGATGGTCCAAGTAAGGAATTCGATTTTGATACTCAATGGTTATGCCATTGTTGATATTTTGTCTCTTAACTACCCTACTTGTAGTCATAAGTTGCACTTAGGCTTTTTGATGACTGCATCACAAGGTGCTTGTATTTACATTGGAGTCGTGATGGTCAGATTTCTGGGGATCTTGATACTGCCAAGGATGCTCTTGTACAAGTAACCACCCGCTTGAGAGCAAACCTCTTTGACAGAGAAGGTGCACTGTCAACTCTGGTGCCAGTGCTTCCATATCTTCCTGTTCCTGCTGATGGGCCTGATACTCTTAGTTATGAAGGCAGAGATGCCAAAAGACATTCACGAGGACATTCTTATTCTAGTGCTTATGGTAGCTCAAGTGAGTTGGGTGCTGCGGATACTTATGGAAGTTATGGAAGTTCGCAGGTACTTGACCTTGTATGGATGAAAAGCACTTCAATCATAGAAGGGTCGTGTTGTTTCTATTGTAGATAGCATAATCTAATTTATTGAGCATGCCGTTCCTACTTTGACATTTATTTGTTAATGGTGATCTGATTTTTCCTTCAGATTGGTGGTAGTGGCAGCGTTTATGGTATATATGGTGGCTATTCTTCTGGACGGACTGGTAGTTTGGGGTATGAATTTTACTTTTTTGCACTCTCTTGACTTATTTTTGCTTTTGATATTGCATCCTGCTGGTTTAACATTGGCTTTTAGTGGTTTTGGAGTTCATGTTGTGTCTTCTTGACTTCCCCTCTTCTACCCCCCTTTCCCCCTCCTAGTTTGGGTGATCAATCAATGCTCTGCTTATGACAATACTTTCGTCTCTTATGCATGTCAACAAGAATTAGGACTGGTGTCTTTTTAATGAGATTTCTTGCATTTTTTACATACCTATGTCCTGATATCAAGCTTCCACTTCCAGGCTGTCTGGCCACAACCCTGTTTCCCGCCGGAAAAGTTATGGTTACTAGAATTTGATGATGTGAAATCTGCAGGTAGTTCACTCCCTCCATTAAATTAAAGTGGCACTTTCCATTGAAATAGGCGTCTCATATATATCTGGCAGTTCGCCATCCTAACCTTTCCAATGTCCCTTTATATAGAATTCTAATGCTCTGACTGCACACTTCCCATCAAAACAGCTGAGATATGTGAAGCCTGAAGCCAGCCTACTGCCTTAACCTGAAGACCCGATGAACCAGGATATGACAAACTGATGGCCTACCTTGATGCTTTGTTTGTCAGGACCAACATTATATGGAGATCATATTAGCTAGTGAAACTTGCCATGCCTGTAATACCAAATTGACCAAGCTCTATTTGCACTCCCAAGAACCAATATAACCGGCATGCCTTGGTTGTTATTGATTTTCTCATTCTCATATATCTAGAACTAAGACCTTGTTTTCCTGCCCTCATGTTGTAATGGAGAGGTTGCTTTTATCGTGGATTAGTTAGAAATTTTCTGTAGTTTGAAATTTTCTGTTGTTTCAGTTTATGTGGAAGTTGACCTTGATCTATTTCAACAAATATTAGTGTGATGCCCATTTCTTATGTTTAGGTGGATCTAGAAAATTGGTGCTACCTACATTGTGTTTTAAGGATTTGGTGATCGTGTTTGGATCCGGAATACTAGGTACATAAAAGAGCGTGCCTTTGGTTGGCCCTTGCTCAATTGTACATCCATCACATCCCCTCTATGAAACCTTAGTCTTGAGCCTTATAATTGCTTATTCAAGTACAAGGTGACATATATGAGTTTCTTGGGGTCTGGAAACTCCATTCAAATGTCATTCTGCTCAATGTTCATTATCAAATGACATGGTTTTGGCTTTATTCGTATATGCCTTATTTTTGGTAAACTGTAGAATATATGCCATGTGGTTCCAGAATTATATTGAGGCACTGTACACAAATGGACTGGAGACGAGTTCTTGTTCATGGGATAACACCACAATCCATGCTTGGGACTAGTTTCCTCAGGCTAAGTAAACACAAATGCTCCATATGTGTATGATGCTAGTGAACATATTTTACCAGCTCTTTGAATGAAGAAGACGAAAATTGTGGAACCCACTGAATTGTCCACATTATTTTGAAAAATAAAAGAAATATAAAACCTAGACTATTTAGTAGGGCTTGAGAAACAATTTTGGTTGTAATACAGATATGGGCGAACTCATTATTGTGAGGCACTGTAACGTCTGTTATCCATGGTGAACTTGTGTGCATGCATGCATATAGGTATGTATTCTCTGCCTGTTTTGTGTTTGTTTTCTTGCTTGTCTCTTTTGTTCCCCCTTCCCCCAGGTCAGTGCAGGTTTATGGTAGAAGGAACCCGTTATCTTGAAGCCAAAGTGCACTGTGAAGGACTTGTTCTGAGCTTGTCCTAACCTAGGGACTTTGGTTGGGACTTGAATACCCATGCTCGATTATGTTAAATGGTGGGTATGTTAATAAAATGATGTGTGCTAAATTAAGTTTGTTTTAAGCTGAGGGTAGTTCTAACTGCATCCATTTCTCTGCAATTGCGTTATTCTTTTTGCAGGTCAGTAAAATCCTTGAGGTGCAAAGTAGTTATTTATTGCGGTGATGAGCTCGCTTTCTCTGTATGTTTTTTACTGTGCTAGATGGAAATTGAGTTAGGGATGTAATCGGGCTAAGGGCGAGTGCAGGTGGCTTTACCTTTGCCCTGACATACAGGCTAGAATGGGATATAAGCAAGTTGCGTCATGCTTTGCACGTTTCAGGATCAGCTAATTGCATGTCGTTTCATGCTCCTCTCTTTATAGAAATGGCTTGAAAATGTCTACTTCATAAGTTGTGGATAAGAAAACTGAAAAGCTTGAATGTGGCTTTCATCCGCTGGAAATTGATTAACACAGTGCTAGGATAATCCTGATAATATATAGCATCATTCAAGTCTAGTTGATCTCCATGATGGCTAGTGAACCATATGCCCTTTCGATCCATCCATAGTTGATAAGACAATACATATGACTGGAATATGTTCAGATTGTAAGCTGAAATAGATGCATTTACATACATGTCACTGTACATATTACATATTACATATATATATATATATATATGTATATATATAATTACGGACATTTGATAGTGGAAGAGATGTTATGTGCAATTAGTCATAAAATTGAGATTCTTTTATGAGGCTTAAAACCAAGTTACGGTTCTTGGATTCATGATTTCCAGCCTTTTTTTCTTCCTTTTTTCTAACACAGCACTCAACATGCTTTGCGATTTTACGTTGTCATGTTTTACAAGCTACAATGGAAATGGAAAATCGATTTTACGTTATTCTCTCATTCAAGTGGATTTAGTCATGATTCCTGTAGTGTTTTGATATAAATGCTTACGGAAACATTGCTCCCTTTATTAGGAAATACAATGCGGTATAATTTTTTGTGCTTGTTATGTGGGTATGAACTTTTTGGGTATAATTTCTTTTTTTCAAATGTTCAAAGTGCTATAAAAGGGAGATCTAATTATTCTATTTAGGGGCATGATTGATCCTGTTCTATTCTTATAAATAGAATGAGGTCTCATGTTTATGTTTCGTCTACAAATAAAGAACATTTTTAGGTAAGTATTGCTATAATATATGACTATGATTCCATGGATATTTGCAAGCATGGGAATGGATTTATCATTCTCATTTTGATTCCATTTCATTGTATTTTAACTCGGTAGTTAACCATTGCTCTATCCACTCTCAAAGTGTTGACCATTCTAGAAAGTTTTCCGGGATCTCAAATAAATTATTTGGAGGAGGACGCTACTCTTTTTATTGCGTCTCCACCTGAAAATGACCAATCCGGACCAGTCGACCTAACTATGGTTCAAAGGGGAGATGAATCCCACCATCCATGGCTTTTAGGTGCATATGGTGCTTCGATTGTGTGTGGTTAAGTCGGGCAACAATGCAATAACCTGCTCCACTCAGCTAGTGTATGTGATTATTTGTTAAAGCAAGCCATAGCACCATAAGAGTGCTAAGAGTTCGTAAACTCTCTATGGATAGAGAAGATAGAAAATACCAAACAAAGGTTATCGACCTTATGGCGCTTGGTTAACTGTTTGAGCAGCATGAATAAGGTGACATTCCTACTCTTAAATGTAATAATGACAAAGTAAATAATTTGATGTTTATCTTGTGGAGTACTGCATGGAAACTATTTGTAGTTAAATATTTATTATAACATTACAATATCTGCTTGTGACATTATCCGTACCAGTTAGATATAAGCATTTGACGTCCACATCTTCCGCTGACTTTCTACGCCACGAAATCCGCTCCATTTTAGGCACTTTCTGAAATTTTAGTAGTGGTAGTATAAATGTTCAATTAAGTATCAAGTGAAGTAAATTAAGCAATTGGAGAAAATTTATTGAATATGGGAATGATGAGCAAATACATGTAACTTGTTGCAAGGGAGTGCTATATATATATATATATAATTTTGTATGTTTTCCATGTAGTACATCATAAGTTTAAGCATACTATACAGCATTGAGCGTGAAGCCAACTTTTCATCGAAATTATCCGTCTCCTTTTTCTAATCCATAATCCCTACATTTTGTTTTCATGCCAATTACTTATTTCAGCAATCAGGATTTTAATAAAGACATTGCAAGTAACACTACCCCTAAAAAAAAAAAAAAGAAGATATTAATGTCTATTGCAATACTTATGCTATAGAGTTAGTTACAAAAAAATAAAATAAAATAATATATAGAAATGTATCAACAAAAGAGACTTTTTTAAGGAGAAGGGGGAAAAATATTCACAAATATTATGAGAAGACTTGAGTAGTACGGCTTGTGTAAATGTATTCATGTGAATGAAAAGCAACATGTATATAAGATGCCTACATTTTGCTGGCATCTTGCTACAAACTTGCAACCTTGCAATGCCACCTGCATTCATATAGGCATACATGCCCAAACCAAAAACGAGAAAAGAAAAAAAAGCTAGTAATGAACATGATTTGGGTTCGAATGATTGGAATGGATCCACGTAACGGTTTGGGTTCGAATGATGGGTGGATCATGATTGGGGTGCAAATGTGATGCACATCTCTACTTGTGGGTGAAGCAAATTTTTCAATACTTCTTTTGGAAGATCAACTGGTAATGAACAAATACCAAAAAGTCTAAAAAGATGGTGCTTTATAACATAATCTGTTGGCTCTGATTGCATATGAAAGTGCGACATTGCTGCTAATTCATAACGATCCCGTGTAAAACAAAAGCTACACTACCTTTAGGGAATCAAAGCGAGGGAGAGCTACTCTTTTTTCGGTAATTACTTAACGGGAAGAAATCGGTACAAAAGTTGCCCTCTCACAATGGAACATCCTAATTTAAAGCAACTCTTAGTTGAGATGGAATCAATAGTAGGAACTCACTCCTTCTTTTGGAGTCTTCCAGGGTAAGGACTTGCTCAGGTTAATACATGCGCGGTGCTAGTTTCAACTTTTTTTTTTTTTAATTTAATTTTATGGTCTAAATTTTTAATACCTACTGAATGGAAACTCAATATTTAAAGGTATGTAAACTTGTCAATGATGAATTATATAATTCAATAATTTAAGTGGACAGGAAAATAGACATTTCATATTTGCAAATTACCGTATGAACTTTTACTAACGTACCAATTCATCCTCAAATTTTCAAAAATACACTTTTTGACCCCTTAAATTTTCAAAAATTGGCACAGTTAGAGTTAGAGGGCATTGACAGTTTTTGTAATGATAAAAAGCATGTGTATGGTTCACGACTGAAAAATTAATGAAATTCTGCAATTTCCCTTTCTCCTTTCATCTACAACTAACGTGATGTTTTAAGTTGAAAATCTCTCTCTCTCTCTCTCTCTATATATATATATCTAATATAACCTAAGATAAAAGATATTTACCTTTTCTAAAGCAATACTTAATTTTTAAGAAAATACTAAAAAAAACTAATTTTGATAAATATTATTATATTATTTTTTTCTTTTAACTCAATTCAAAGAAGACACTTGTAAAACTAGTTTATTAATATTTTCCTAGAAAACGATTTTTTTTTATTGTAACTTTAATATTGAATAAAATGAAAAATCAAAGAAGAATGGGAGTATAAACAAGAGGAATTTAGGAGAATGCGGTTACAACTTACCTAAGTTGGTTATCACTGTCAACTGATAATGTTGGTGTGTTTGGTGCTTTGGTGGTGGTTGGAAGTAGTAGTGGCTACAAGAATGGTGATCGTATTAGCCTTTTTGTAGAGAGAGAGAGAGGGATCAATGGTAATATTAATTGCAATACTTATATAACTATGCATATTTTCTATGCATTATATCATGAGTTTACACATGCTAGAGGACATCAAACATTTCATCGAAGTTATCTATCTCTATCTCCTTTTTTCTAATCCATAGTCCCAACGTCTTATTTCATGCCAATTACTTATTTCATCATATCAGAATTTTAAGAAAGATGTTGTAAGTAATATTATAAGGAGGGAAAAAAAAATCTTAGTGGCTATTGCAATATTTACGCTATAGAGTTAGTTATAAGAGGTAATGATGCATGGAAATATATCAATGGAGATATTTTTTAAGGAGAAGGGGAAAAAATATTCACAAATTTTAAGGGAAGAGCTAAGTAATACAACTTGTGTGTATGCATCTATGTGAATGAAAAGTAATGTATATAAGAAAGCTTGTTGTGTTTAAATAATTGAATTATTGATTTTTTTTTTATTTTTTTGGGGACATGTATGCCGATATGAATACAAGTTGACATGACTCCATATTGTATTGAATTGCATAGCTTTAGATTTGCGTAAGTTGCATGCAAAATGTAGGCTCATCATCATCAATTTTAAATCTGTTATCAATGACCTATAATGGATTTACCCTACCCTTTGAGTATGGGTAACAATGGGGTGGGTCATGATCGGGGTGCAAATGTAATATGAATCGTGCACATGTTTACTTATAACATACACTAGTTTACCGTTTTTTTTTTTTTTTTTGGGGGGGGGGGGTGGTGGGGTGGTGGGGGTGGGGGAGGGCTGTTGGTTGGGTGGTGTTGGTATTGAAGAATGCTTAATGTTTCAAAATTTTCATTACCTCTTGCGAAAGATGAGTTAGTAATGAACCAATACCAAAAAGTTTATGCTTGATAACATAGTTTGTCCACTATTATTGCATATGTAAATGTAGCATTACTTAACTTCACTTGGATATCGAAATTTCCCACGATTTTATGCATTCTAGAGTCAAAGAGATCGACTTAATCATCAAGCTAGATGTGTTTGATTCAATTTTCTTATTCAAGCATCTTAATTCTTAACAATCACATGTGAAATAGAAGCTACACTAGCTTTATGGAATCAAAGCTAGGGTGAGTTGCTTCTATCTTGATAATTACTTAACAAGAAAGTACCAGTACAAAACTTGCTTTCTCATTATTGAAGATCCTAATTTAAAACAATTCCTAGTTAAAATGGAATTAGTAACAGGAACTCATCCTTTCTTTTGGAGTCATCTAGGATAGGGACTCACACAAGTTAATATAAGTTAGATGCTAATTTGACTTTTTATATTTTAGTGCTTAATTTTCAATATTTTTTAAATGGCATCTTAATGTTTAAAGGTATGCAAAATTATTAATGATGAATTATATAATTCAATAATTTAAGTGAGCATTAAAATAAATACTTCATATAGGAAAACTACCCCATGAACTTTCACTAATGTACAAATTCATCCCCAAACTTTCAAAATACACTTTTTGACCCCTTAAAATTTCAATAATTGGCACAATTTAAGGATACCAACAATTTTCATTATAGTAAAAAGCATATGTATGCAAGGTTGTCAAACTTGCAATTTTCTCTAGAATCGTTAAAAGGTATGTAATCGAAAAGTAGAAATATAAGTTTCTATAATTTATGTAAAATAGCTTTAAAAAATTATGAATATATTTATAGTAGTTATTCAAAACTTGAAATATATGATGAAAATTAAAAGAAAATGAAGAATTTAATTTTTTTTTCCATAAAAATTCTTAATATATAATCTAAAATATGTTCGGAAGAAGGACATAGAGCTGAAATTAAACTTTTCCCATTTTTTTATAAAAAAGCTATAAATTAAAGAGAACTAAACATTTTAACTCATTTTAAGTTATTGATGGTATAAATAAAGTATATAGTTTTCTTTATAAAATTTGTTATTAGAATTAAAACTTAGATAAAAGCTATAAACATAAATAAGAGATTGAGAGATAAAGAAAGAGGTAAAAAATTGGAATAGAATAGGATAGATTTTGTAATATTTTAATAGTTGATGGCTTATAAAAGACTAGCTGTGTTATTTTTTTTTTAATTTTTTAGTCCATTCAACTCAAATATGTAGAATCAGTAAACTCGATTAAAAACATAAATTTTTATCAAGTTTATATTTAAACTCGATTAAAAACGTAAATTTCTATATAGAAAAAGTTTCTATACCTGAGTTAACTTGGAAGAGTTATCTAAAATTGTAAACTCATAAAATCGCATAGGTAAAATCATGATTTTGACAATTATGTGTGTATGAAACATAACTGTAAAATTAATAAAATTCTACAATTGCCTTTTCTTCTTTTGTCTACACCTAAACATGATGTTTAAGCTAGAAATCTTGCTTAGGTTTTCAAAAGTTTTTCTTTTGTTGTTGTCTTATTTTTTATTATTCTTTTCAAAAATTATTTCTTTATCTTTTCTTTTCATATTTAATTTTATTAGACAAGAGATTATTGCTCTAAACAAGAAACTTTCTTACACACACATATATACATACATACATATATATATATATATATATTATTCTAGAACCTAAGATAAAAGATATTCATGTTACGTTTGGTATAAAGAAATGGCCTGAAATGAAATGGATCTAAATGAAATAAGAATAGGAATGAGAAATATTTTCCTATATTTAGAGATTGTACGGAATTGAATGAAATTGGACGACATTAAATGCTTAAATAGAATTATTTATCGAAAATCTCTTTAATTATTACCTGTTATAATTTCTTTGAAGGTTAAAGAAGTAATTTTAATTAATTATAGTTAATGAAGTGGGGATGGAATCAATTCCCTCTTAAAGCAAGAGTCTTCAATTTCATAGAATCGTGATTCTAGCTTTAAAATGTATTTCCCAACATGGGAAATAGGAATGGAACTTGGAATCACAATTCCATTTAGGCCAATTCTTATGTACCAAACATGATATTATTTTTTTTTTTAATGGCAAGCTCAATTTTTAAGAAAAAAATTAAAAAATCTAATTTTCATAAAGATTATTATGTTATTTTTCAAAAGACTTTCATTCTCATATCCTAAATGAAAGACACTTTTTTTTAAGACTTAATTTAAAGAAGACACTTGCAAAACTGATTTACTAAATTTTTTTCCTAGAAGGTATTTTTTTATTATATTTTTAATAATAGATAAGAGTAGGAGCATAAGTAAGGGTGATACGGTTCACTATCGTGGATGAACACATGAGCAATGGTATCATGCAAACAAATAGGTCCAAACTGTAAGATGGTCCAAAAGATAGATGATAGTTAAAGGTTGAGTAAGGGTTTCTTGTGTACTAACGTAAGATATGATGTACCATTGCCTTACACAAGCTCGGGTCACATTTGATATTGTGCATAAGTATGTCCTAAGATTATTCGCCATTAGTCTATGCTCAAACAGCCTAGATAAGAGTAAGGAGAGCAAGTAGGGGACACTTAGCTCAGAAAGCAAAAAAGTTCTATGTCTAATATTTTGATGATGTTACATCTAATACAAAAATGTGAGTATTTATAGTGCTTAATTAGGCTAAGCCCTAAGTTACTCCAAATTAGTAAAAAGGATTCTTACCTAAAAAGCAAAAGTACACATTACAAAAGGGCAAATTAGTAAACATTTGAAAAAGGAATATCCCTTACAAGGATAGTATGGTTGTTAGAGAGGGGGTACATGTGCTAGCCTCTCAATTCTGTCATCCAAATGGTCAGTCGTTGCTGGGTAGAGTTGAGATGGTCAGGTTAACTTTAGGTTAGCAGCTAGGGAGTATGGGGAATATGACTTATAAGTGGTAACTTGGCAGCTTGGGTTTGGTAGGTCAACTTAGTAATTGTGTAGTTTGAGCTCAGGTGTTAGCTACCTTAGAATTATGCAAGTTCATTGCTCGGCTTTAATCGAAGTCATTAGCGTCAATAGGGACTTCCTCTAATTGGAGAATAAAAAGTAGGTTGGGGTAGCTTGGCAAATATATCAGGTTTCCTTGGAGGAACCACTCTTCTTTTGGGGTTAAGTCCTTTTCGGCTACTTAGTGGACCAAGGAAATGAGACTACGCTCCCTCAATCGGGTGATTGGTCTTTGATTCCTATAATCTCCCTTAGGTTGTTTGAGATGTGGGATCAAATCTTGATTGGCATTGGGTAGCTCATCCTTGAGGATGTATGGGTGGAGATTGGAAACATTAAAAGGGTTGGAAACTCCATATTCTTCAAGCATATCCACCTTGTAGGAACTGGGGTTGATCTTATCGATCATTTTGAAATGTCCATTTGCTCTGTAAGACAATTTGTTCTTCCTTAAGTTGGGGAACCTGACTTTGCTGAGGTGAATCTATACCAAATATTAAAGCTGGAACTCTTCAGTTTTCCTTCCTTAGCCTTTCTTTTGGAGCTTAGAAGCAGCTCGGTTCAAATGGTTTACTACCTTTTGGTGCATTGCTCGGATGGCTTTTGATCTTTCTACAATTTGCCGATCCCTAGGTTGGTTGGGCTAGGAAACTTTATCTAGTGGGAGTTTCAGATTATATCCATATGTGACCTTGAAGGGAGACTTCTTAGTAATGCTATAAGCAGTCCTGTTGTAGGTGAACTTAATGATTGGTAAGCACATATCCCAATCAGTTGAGTTTCTTCCAACTGCGACTCATGGTAGGGTTCTTAAGGTTCTATTGACGACCTCAGTCTACTCATCTATTTGTGTGTGGTAGGATGTACTAAATAGCAGCTTGGTCCCAAGCCTAAGTTGCTTCCAAAGGGTCTTTCAGAAATGGTTTAAGAACTTAGGGTTTTGATCAGATACGATGGTTCTAGGCACTCTATGCAACTTTACTACCTCAAGCAAAAAGAGAGAAAAAAAAAAATAGCCAAAGCATCGTTAGTTCCATTATGCAGCACAAACTGTGCCATCTTGTTGGAGCGATCCAAGACTACTATAATGGAGTCCTACCCACGGGACATCCTTAGTAAACCCAATACAAAGTTCATACTTAGCTTAGATGATGGTTTAGTCAAAATAGGTAATGGCAGATAAGATTCTTGTTTAGCCTGACTCTTAACCTTTTTACAGGTAGGACACCTTTCTAACACAGACTATAGGTCCTTCATCATCCTTGGCTAAAGAATCTTGTGCTAATCACCTCATGAGTTCAGGCTTTTCTAAAATGACTAAATAACCCTCCTCCATGTGCCTTGTACGCAAGTAACTCTCTTATAGAATAAGTCGAGACACATAGCTTCCCTTTTCTAAATAAGTTTTTGTCCTCTCTGTGATAATCATCAATAGCTTAGCTAGCCATCTTCACATCAAGCATAGATTGGACCAAAGTATGAGCCTTTGGCATACAAACCCTTATTACTGAGAATCCAAGAAATCTCATTTAAAGCTTGGTCAAGAGGGCGTATTGTCGTAATAGGGCATTAGCTACTACATTGTTTTTGCTTATTTTGTACTTAACAACATAAGAAAATCCCTACATGAATTCGATCCATTTAGCTTACCTCTTGGATAACTTAGGTTGGCTCGTCAGATATCTCAACGCTTCATGGTTAGTGTAGATCACAAATTCATTAGGCAACAAGTAATCTTGCCAAACAGTTAGAGCTTGAACCAAGGAGTAGAACTTCTTATTGTACACAAAATAGTTGAGCGTAGCTCCTTAGAGCTTCTCACTAAAATAGGCAATTGGTTGGCCCTTTTGCATTAGTACGACACTTATGCCAATTCCTCATGCATCACATTTTACTTTAAACATTTTGTCGAAGCTTAGGAGAGCTAGGATAAGGGTAGTAGTTAATTTCCTTTTTAATTCTTCCAAACTTTATTGCTCCTCTCTCTCCATTTGAACTCAACATTCTTCTTTGATAGCTTGATCAATGAGGCCACAATGTTACTGAAATTTCTTATGAATTGACGATAAAAAGATGCCAAGTCATGAAAACTTCACATGTTGACAAAATAGGTTGGCACAAACCATTCAATAATTGCCTTTACCTTCTCTTCACTAACTTGTATGCTACCTCCACTTATAACAAATCCTAAGAATATCACCTTGGGTTGGCAGAAGTCACGTTTCTTCAAATTGGCATATAGTTTTTTTAGCTCGAAGCTTACCAAAGATGGTTTAGAGATGCTCATAGTGTATGTCCAAATCAAGGCTATAAACAATAATATTTTCAAAGTAAACAATGACAAACTTTCCAATCAATTATCCAAGTATATGGTTCATTAATTACATGAACGTGCTTGGCACATTTGGCAATCCGAATGGCATAACTAGCTACTCATACAATCCATCGCAAGGCTTTAATGTGGTTTTTCTCTCATCTCCTTCTTAAATTCTGATCTAATGTTACCCAAACTTGAGATTGGTCTTAGAGAATATCCTTACTCCATTTAGTTCATTAAACATGTCATTAAGCCGAGGTATGGGGTACTTGTACTTAATGGTGATTTGGTTGATGGATAAACTATCTATATACATTTACTACATACCATCTTTCTTCAGTACCAATAAATCTAAGACAATGTGCAAGCTTATAGACTCTCTCACCTATCCTCTCTTCATTAGCTCATCTAATTATCTTTGGAGCTCGGTAGCTTATTCAAGGTTCAACCTGTATGCTAGCTTCTTTGGAATGTAGCCTGATTGTAGGTCTATAGTATGCTCGATCCCTTTGATTGGAGGCAGACCTTCTACCAGCTCGTTAGGGTATAAGTTAAAAAATTCCTTCAACAAGTGCTTCACCTTGGTGGGTAATTCAACATTTAGATCCTTTAATTCAAATAATCTTTTAACCAACAGAAAGGTTGGCTTTTTAAGCTTCATCTCTCTTAACAGCTTGAAATGCGTCATTACTATGGTTTCCTTCTTCAGGGCTCAATTAAGTTGAGCCTGTATAGTTTTTCCTTGCTCGATAGTTAAGGGACTCAGTCTTACCTTTCTCCTCTCATGCTTAAATGGACAAGTGTTTCTCCTCCTACAATACATCACTTGCTAGTTAAACATCTAGGGCCTTCTTAAAAGAATATGTGAAGCACTCATAGGCAACACATCACAAAGAAATTTGTCTTGATACTTTCCAACACAGATTGGTAGGACTACTTGCTTAGTCACTTGTAAAGCTCCTTTCTCACTAAGCCAATGTAGTTTGCAAGGTTAGGGGTAGGGCTTAGTTGGTAACTTCAATTGTTGGACCATGTAGGTAGATGTTGTATTAGCATAACTATCATTGTCTACAATAAGGGCATACAATGTCCCATTAACCTTGTAACCTATATGGAATAAGTTCTCGTGCTACTCGTCCTTAAGTATTGGACTTACACTCATCATTCATCTAAGTACCATGGTTATAGGCATAAAGTTACCCTCTTCATTATAGATAATCTCTTCTTCCTCAAATTGGTTAACTTGATCGAATTCCTTCAGCTCTTCAACCTCCTCATCAGTACTATCGACCTTGATGGTCGGCACTTAGCCCTTTATCACCATTTCTCTTCTATTCGGACATTATACAACCATATAACCAAATCCTTAGCACTTGAAGCACTTGACCTCACTAATCTTTCTTCCTAAGTCTCTTTCCTTTCTTGAACTTCCTTAGGGTTTTTTTCTCCTCAGCTTAGGTGGTTGAAACAGGTCAAACATCATTGGTCTTACTTGGTTCCGATCATACAGGTATGCTAGAATAGGTCGGCTGGGGGTCGTCCCACTGAAAGGAGCTCAGAATTTGCTCATTCAACGTTGCTCAATTCTTTGAGCAACTTAGATTGCCTCATCTAAGGACTTGATATCTTTAGTTTCAAGAACATCACCTATTTCATACTTCAACCTACTGATGAACCTAGAGATAGTTTGGTCTTTTAGCTTTACAACTTCACATCAGATCATCAGCATTTGGAATTTCTTTACATAAGCATCAACACTAGATCCTACTTGTCTCAACTCTTGCAACCTTTTGAATGTATCTTGTAGATAGTAGCTTAGAACAAATCTCCTTTTCATTACTATCTTCATCTCTTCCCAATCCCTAACTTCTGTTTCTTTATCTTTCTATTGTTTAGCTTGTAAATTCTTCCATCATAGGGTAGCATATCTGGTGAACTTTGGAATGGCTAGTCTCACCTTGGCGTTATCATGCACTTCATGACACTTAAATCGCTTTTCAATTTTATCCATCTAATCTAGGTAGTCTTCGGCATCATTATTTTCAGAAAAGCTTAGAATTTGTAATCTTAGTCTTACCTTAGGAGCTCAACATTTCTCTCCTTAGGTTCATAGTACTCTTCTTCTTTATCACTTATCTCCTCATCTTCTTCTTTTATTTCCTCCATCGTAAGCCTTTTTCTAGCAAATTGATGTTAGGCAAGTACACTTATCAAATTGTAGTAATTGGATTAAGTCTAAGTATTGATCTCTTAAGGACTTTAACTACTAATATTCACTAGATCTCTATTATCTAACCAACAAATTTGAGTTTGATAATTTAAAAAATCTAAAATTAATTATAACAAATAGTAAATTATCACTAACTAAGAATGGTTCAGGAACATAAACAAGAAAACTTATAAAATTATAAACTACTTTAAGATTTGCAAACCGTATCTAGATTTTTGCTTCCCTTAGATCTAACATGTGATTTTCCTTAAAGATAATTTAATTTATTCTTTAATTTTTCTTAACTGGAAGGATTCTCTATTAAAGTTAATCACTTTCTCGAGCTAATTAACCCTAATCTTAAAATCACCTATTAGAATCTCTTCTTAATAACATCACCTAAAATTGCATCATTGCATAGTGAATTCTTTACGATATAATTCAAAATTTCGGAAAGATCTTGCAAATTGTCTCTAATTTTGCAATAATCTTTATTAATTATGCCTAGATCTAATATTATAAGAATCTCTCAATTTTTTTTATAAGATATTAAATTCTAGATTACTACCCGCTGAAATAATAATCTAAATCATGAAGCATATATAGTTGAATCAAGAAAAGGATAAACAATTAATTAAATCTAATAAAAAAAATGTCACATGAGTAGATCTAGGTTCCACAAGACCGACCTAGATACCAAATATCTACTCTCTACACATTATAAAACAATAATTTTGAATCAAAGAACAAAGAATTGTAGAAGAGAAAATAATGAAATCTAAATAAGATTGAATCTTGAAGTCTTGAAGGTCTTATGCTCTCTTGAGTGCTATGAGCTTGAAAAACTCGAAAAATCATCTAAAAAATCCATTTGTGATAACCCTGAAGAAGCTTTATATAGGAAATGGTAAAATAAAGTTTGTGCAAATGACATTACCGAAGATGCGACCGTATCTCATGGTCATGTAACTCTTTGCCATTCCTTTGCATCTTCTTTTATTTATTTATTTATTTTTATTTTTAAAAGTGGGAACGATACGACTAAGGACATGATCATGTCCTTTGGTCATGTCACTGGCTATGATACTTTAAAATTAGCTCCAAATTCGCCCAGAAATGATGCAGTTATATCATTCGATTATGTTGATCTTTTAACCTTCACGACTTGCTCATTTTAGCTCCAAATTAAGTGAAACTTGTTTCTATCTTTTTATTTTCTCGGGTAGATTTTTTCAAAAACTAAAAATTAAGGTTTTATTGAATTAAGTATTATTATCTAAAAATAAACTCAAATTTTAAGGGAAAATTATAAAAAATCACCATGTAAAATATATCCAATTTAGAGCTTATCGCAAATCTATCTACTTCTCTAGCTCGGTGTGGTTGAATTAGGATGTTAGCCCGGCTAAGGTAGTCATTACCTCTCTCAAATAGTTCATCTACTAGGCCTTTATTTAGGTCATCTCTTGCTTGTTTCCTATCCTCATTTATAGTAGTTACCAAGCTAATCACTAAGTTAGTGAGCCTGTTCAGTTGCTTATCCATATATTGGGGTGTAAAACTTCCTTATTGGTCTTGATCATTACAAGCACCACTCTCTTAGTTACCAAGGGTTCCTTAAACACTAGAATTTGACATTCTTGAATACTTTAATATACTAGCAACTGACCTTCGAAAATCATCCTTTGAACAGTAATGACATAGTACTTACACACCACAACCACTACAACATCAATAATATTACCTAACACAGTGATAAACTAACTAAACATATGCACTTTGTTTTTGTGAACATAAAACAAGGAAAACATCATACTTGCTTCCTCAAATAACAAAACTACTTTAACCCTTACAACCATTACGCACAGCTTCTTCAACACTTTTCAAACTTCAACTCGCTAACTATATAGGACGTACTACATTGAAACACTCAAGAACATAAAGTACTTGAAACTTACTCAAATGTAGCCAAATTCTAATACCAAGATGATATGGTTCATTGTAATGGATGAATACATGAGCAGTAGTATTATGCAAAAAAATGGTCCGAAAGATAGATGATAATTGAAGATTAAGTAGGGGTTTCTTGTACAACGACGTAAGATATGATGTACCAACGCCTCATACGAGCTTGGGTCACACTTGATATTACGTATAAGTATAGCTTGAGGTCACTCGTTACTAATTTACACTCAAATGACCTAGATAAGAGTAGGGAGAGTAAGTAGGGGATACTTAGCTTATAAAAGAAAAAAGTTCTATTTTCAATATTCTAATGATGTTATGGTTAATACAAAATGTGAGTATTTATAGTGCCCAATTAAGGAAAGTCTTAGGTCACTCCAAATTACTAAAAAGGGTTCTTACCCAAAAAGGAAAAGTACACATTACAAAAGGGCAAATTAGTAAGCATTTGAAAAAGGAATATCCCTTGTAAGGACAATATGGTTGTTAGAGAGAGGGCATGTGTATCACCTTTTCAATTCTGTGGTCTAAACAGTCAGTTGTTGTAAGACAGAGCTAAGCTGGTCAAGTTAACTTTAGGTTAGCGACTTGGGAGTTTGAGGAACATGACTGCTAAGTGAGAACTTAGTAGCTTAGGTTTGGCAGGTCAGCTTGGCAATAATGCAATTTGAGCTTGGACGTTAGCCACCTCAAAATTATGTAGGTTCATTGCTTGGCTTTGATAGGGGTCAATAGTGTTGATGGGAACTTCTTCTAGTTAGAGAACAGAGAGTAGGTTGGGGTAGCTTGGCAGATATATTAGGTCGATTTAGAGGAACCTCTCCTCTTGGGTTAAGTCCTTTTTGGTTGCTTAGTGGACTAAGGAAATGAGGCTATGTGCTCTCAATTGGGTGATTGGTCCTTGATTCCTATCAAGGGGAATAGAGGAGAATTTGATTATGGCTTACCTAAGTTGCTTGTCGCTGTCAACTGATAATGGTGGCATGACGTAGCTAGAAAGTAGTAGTGTCTTAAAGAATGATGGTCGTATTAGCCTTTTTTTTTTCTAAGGGAGAGATAGAAAGAGAGAGGTCGATGGTGAGGTTTGGGTTAGAACTTAAGAGTGATTTTTCATTTCATCAAGGGGTGATAGTTATTGTTTTAGTGGTACGATATTAAAGAAAGACTTAAATCTTCGTCCATTCACAATAGAATTCAAAGAGAGAAAGAGTGGTCACTTAGAAATTTGAGAGCGAGAGCACCTTGAATTTCATTTTATAAGCTATGAATTTGTTTATATTACATTTGTTGTGTTTTGGAGTAAAGGAATAAGCTTTCATTTATATGAGTTAGAGCCATTAAGGACTAATATGAGAAAAAGAAGGAAAATTAAATGATTGCAAGAATCTGGCTATTTATGATAATTTCATTGCAAGTTGATGAATGGGAATAATTTGGGATCAATTTTATGTATCAAATGGATGAAAATGGAACTAGATTAGCTTAAAAGAGATAAGGAAAGAGAGAAAATCATGCTTGTGCTTGCTTGACTTGAGAGAACATGCTTTAAAACATATTCTCATGCTAACATAAAATGTGGAATTCCAATTTAAACCTCAATTCCCGCTTGACATGGGATTACAATTTTAACCTCAGTTGCTCACTTGATAACGTTTGCATAGCAAATAGGCTATTCAGCAACTTAGTTGCATAGCATGTCAAATAACATTTGAGAAGCACTTTTCTTGCAAAAATTAGTGTACAAGGATCAAACCCAAAATCTCTCCATCATGTGAGAATCCAACATGCCTTAAAGTTAACTATGCTTAACCCAGTCTCATTATGCAATAAATGGTATTTAAAATGTCTTTCTCTTGATGTATTTTTGGCTTCAAATCATGATCGAATAATTCCATGTTAGAATTTCTACTAAGATGAATATTTGAAGCTTTTATGGGTGTTATCAAGGGGTTAACTTGGTAAAAAAAAAAAAAAAAAAACAATGTACCACTACTCAATCCAAGCCAAGTTTAATGGGCATGGAAGAAAATCCACTCAATCAATATAAAAATTCAATTTGACTAAGGGGAACTCAAAACCTCTCCCCTAATTTTTATCTTTTATTTTTTGCCTTTTCCATTCTACGTTTTTCTTTTCGTTTGTCATTTTTCTATGATACTTCATTAAAACTAAAAGAAAACTAGGTAGTTAAAAATTGGACATCTACAAATACGTACTCAATTTTGCTTACTAACAAGTATGGTACATGCCAAAAGATTTCCAAAAGGTATGCAAAAGGTTATACTTAATAATAGATGCACTAATTACAAGATTTTAGAAGGGTTGACGCTAATATTAAGAACTTAAACACTAGAGCTAAAAAAAAAAAAAAGAAGAAGAAAACAGTAGAGACATTCTCTAGCCTTTTATCTTCACTCTTAGCACATGTCACAACAGATAATGTTTCAACCACAAATAATAGAATTATATTTAAAGAAAATTACAAAAATATTGCATGTATTTTGTTTCTACATGTTAATGCTAGTATGCTACAAATGTGATATGTGTTAGTTTGTTATTGGCCCACAATAGCTGATCTAATAAAATAAAGCCATTAAATGATATAATTAAAATTGTAGGGTTCTTAAAAGAGATTCATGGAGGTTTTGCAAAGGTTAAAGAGTATTGTAGAAGAGTAATTCTGACAAATGTTGATGATGGCACTGTTCTATCCATACATGCGAATGTACCATGGAAGAGTTAAAGAAATGTAGAGTAAGCTGAGAGTTACTTTATCAAGCAGCCAACATCCTAACATCTATCAATATAGGAATGTGCTTAGGTTTTGTTCCAAAAAAAAAAAAAAAAAATGCAACCCAATATCCTCTCGTCTGATCCAAACCGTAACACTAACCCAACTCTTTTCAATCGCAAGAAAAACATTTCAAACCCTTAGAAGATTTAGAATTAAAATCTACTACTGATCTATCGCCTTCCTCTTCTTTGAAGGATCCCAATTCTATAGGAAAACCGTCTCCTATAAAGACACGGTGATTGGACACTTTGAAAACAGGTATGTAGAGGCTTTCTCACTCAATGATATAGATGAAATAGAGGAATGTAAGAATGAATCAAGCCTTTCGCATCAGATTTCTGAGGACGATTAACCCTGTCTTTCTATCTCTATTGATGAAAACAGGCACATTGGGTCAAAAGGAAAGAACTCTATTGTAATGAAATTATATGGTGCTTCTTTGGGATACAAATTCTTATTTCAAAAACTAAAACTTATTTGGGGAATTTGCTCAGAATTTTTCTATGATTAGTATAGGGATGTGTTTTTATATAATTGATCGCCTCTAATTAGAGTTACTGAGTCTTACTATTTGAATTCCTATATTTTATCCTCTACTCGGTTAAATAGGCAAGTGTAGCTATCATTTATTAGTATGGATAAGTATAGGGTTATCTTTACCATGAAAAGGATTCAAACACTAATACCAATTATTCTTCTTATTAATTAGCAACCAAATGATTTAATGGAGTAATTTAATTGATTTCTACAACTAAATTGTACTAATTCTACGATTACACCAAGAAAACAAAACAAGTAAGATTATAATATGAAAACAACAGATTACAAAGCAGGTTTACTCCATTATATTAACATGGCTTATGAATTATCTATCCTAACAATTACTCATCTACATGAATTCTCTACTCATGAATATTCTTCTCAAAATTACTCAATTCTAATTCTGATTGAATTCCTTAGAATCTCTTCTCAAAGAATGGACAAGTCAAGATTGCATTAGAAGCTTACTAATCCTTGAATTCCCTAAATATGTAGTAAACTTCCTAATAATATCTCTATTAATGGAGTAGATTGTTCTAGTGACTAAGATCTACTTAATGGAATCGTTTCTCAACGTATTCCGTTGAAATCTTTTGCAAGATTATGTCATGCACTACACTATCTCAACTTATATGAAGTCTAATCACCACAAATGCGTAATCATTAGGAATAACAACAATTCAAAATACATTCATGTTCAGATGACTTCGTAAACCCTAATTTATCACTCACACACGATAGAAAAAGAACAAATATAGAGAAATAGGAAAAATGAATAAAACACAACATAAAAGAAGAGAGAAGAATAAAACCCCTTTTGATTCACTTGAAGGATTCCAATACAACAATATATTGACTTTGGATTCTTCATAATTCTCTCGAAGTTAGTGAAGAATGTTGTATAAAACTCTCTTTACAGTGTCATTACCTAGGAACACAAATAAGAAACTTAATGGTCTTTATTCTAATGATCTATTGTGTTACTTAATAGTGTTTGTTCTGATGTAATTCTCCCCTCTATCTAAAAGTTGCATTTTATTTATACTTGACTCATCAAAGGACTAAAAAATATACCACTTCAAGACACCACCTAATGTTAAGACATGTTCCATGTACTGGTTCGTGTGAAAAAGTTGAAGAAGAACAATTATATCTACTCCCATCACGTCTATGACTCGGGGTGTGATAGTCTCGAAAAACAAAAATCTAGACTAATCACGGTCGAGACAATGGATGTGAACTCTTCGTCGCTTTATTACATCTCATCATGCCCTTAATTGAAGACGTAATGACCCTCCCGATGTTTAATCATTGGCATGACTGATAAGGGGATCGTTAGTACTTCCTCAATCACTCTCATGACAATGGGTATGATTAATGCTGGCCATTCTAAATTTTCATCATCATGCTAGTGATTGAGAGAATCTTAGTTATACTTCAAGGTTTTTTTCCTCTCACGGCCATGATTGCCTTAAAAGTCATTATTCTTGTGTAAATTTCATTCCTTTTCTTGTGATTCATCTGAAATCAATACATTACCAATTAAGTACCAAAAACTTAAGAATTAAATTACAATTATGAATAATTTATGCCTAAATATATCTCCAAAGTGTAGAGTAATTTATGATTATCAAACTTTCCCACACTTAAGCTTTGCTTGTCCTCAAGCAAACACATGAAACAATCAATTGCACATTGATAAAGGCATATTTTTGCATGTTTAAAGTGTAAATTAAGATAGAATTATTATAGATTTTGTAGAAATTATTAAGAATCAGTACTTAATTATGTTTATTTGGATATTTCGGGAATTAGAGAATTCAAGAGTGGAATTATGGATGATTTAAAGGAATTTTATGCAATTTAGAATCAAAGACCGACAGCCTAACAATTGGCTTACAACTTATAACTTACACCGGCAGCCTTGGATGACTATGCCGCTTGTACTTACACCACCGGCCTTCATGAAAAAAGAAACTTTATGCAAGCCAACCCTAATTTTTCATATAAATAGCTTATGTTTCATGGTTGGAGGGGAGGGATAAATACTTTTCCTTAGAAATCGAGAGTTATAGAATAGTTTTAGATAGTTTCTGAAGAATTCTATGGGAGAAGCAATTTGATTATTGAGAGGATTTTTCTTTTGCTGTAGAGACCAAAATTGAAGTTACAATTGAAGATTATTTCTTTCCAATATAGAATTGGTGACATCTATTTCAATTATTCTTATGTAATTTTGTGAATTACTTATGCTTTCAATTATGAATTTCCTTGCAATCTCAATTAATACTTGTGTTTTTGTTTTCAAATCCATGGTTAACTAAAATTATTTGTGGGAATCGATGAAACCTTAGATAGTAAAGATAATGATTGTGTTAATGTTATAGTATTAAGAGATATATGGATGATTCATGATTGTAATTTCTATGATTTCAATTATGATTATTCAATTGGTTATAATTGTTAGAAACCTTAATGATACAGGAGTTGATTAGGGTTTGTTAGAAATTCTTAGTTAATTTGATTAATCAATGTAGAAGCAGAGTTAATTGAATTAATTAGAAATTATCTAGAGATTAATGCGATGTTTGGCGATTGATTAATCACTAAGACATTAAGGACAATTGATTTTGGACATTAGACAATTATAATATCAGGATATATATGATCATAATTTAGAGTCCACTGTTAATTGGAAGATGTAGAAGTTGACTAATTCATTGGGGGTTTAAATCCTTACATTTTAAGGTATAATTATTTCACTTGAATGACCATATAGCTATTAATTTATATAATATGATAACAATTTGATTTGCGTAATCTAGGATAGATTCTATTTTCCCACAATTCTCAATTGATTGCTTAATTTTAGATTTTTCATAGTTATTTTCTTTTCAATAGTTTTAGAGTAATTATTAGGTCAATTAATTTAATTCTAATTGCCTAAATATTAATAAGAACTAGTATAAGATTAGTAATTTCTTAGTCTTCGAGGGATCAACCATCTTACTTTCTCTATATTACTTAATTACAACCTAGTATACTTGCTGGAGTATTTGCGATTTATTTTTCTATATATAGTTCAAGCGAATCACACATTCGATAAAGCATTCCCAATGAATTAACTTTGTGCCTAACACATTGTATTCTTAGATCAATAACTAATATTCTAAGACCAATCAAAGTAAAACATACTTTACCTTTACTATTTAATGATAGCTTCCAAAGGCATAAAGTTAGCTCAAAGTTAACACAAAGTCAAATAGATCACTAATCTAGAAGAAAATTGAACAACAAAAGAGATACCTAACCACTTAGACAAGACAAAAAAAAAAAAAAGAAAAAAAAATCCAACAAACATATGATACGAGAGACTCCATTAATAATACATTAGTGAGGTAAGCTTTTAACCAAAAAAACGAGTCTAAAAACAAAATAAAACAAAAGAAAGAAAACAAGTTAGTCATCTTCAACTTTTGTCTTTTCTTATGAGCTGTCTTCATCCTCCCCAGATAACTCTTCTTTACTCTCCTACCTAGCTCCTTGTCCTGCTGCTTTTTGCTGGGTTCCTTGAGTTTTTCTCTTCATCATCACTATCGTCTTCTCTTGACCCTTCCTCCTCATCACTAGAACCTTCTTCTTTTAGCTCTTTATCTCTTTCTTCTTATTCTTATGAAGCATTTATTGGTAAGGGAAATGGAAGTTGACTAGGACTTGTGTCCTCTTAAGTTTGAGGATGAGAGAAACAAGAGGGAATGGTTGCTCCTACTTTTTTGGCGACGTTCTTCAAGAGCTCAACAATTCCCTTTTAAGTCTCTTTAATCTTAGCCACTTCAGTTTTCAATCTCTTTAAATTACTGATTGAGAAGCTTGATGTAGATGGCATGAAATTCGGAGCACCAGCGTCCTCAATGTCCAAGTCAGGATCCAAGACTTTTGCAATACCCCATTGATTGAAAGGGGTTCTTGGAAGTGGTTCTAGATCAGTATAAGTGTCTCTTGGCTTGTCATTAGTAGGCTATAACCTCAAATTCCTAAGGATTCTCGTAATCAGTCCTCTAACAAAAGTACCCTTGCTCTTATCAAACGTTTGTCGGTGAATTCCAAATGCGATTAAGATTTCTACATTCACCGTAAATCCTTTAAGTATACTGTATAAGGGGTAGCAAATTATGCTCCCCCACTACCCCAGGACTCTTGTACTTTCCATAGATGGTCTTAACTAAGATATAGTGGAAGGCTCAAGTACTAGTCTTCTTTAAAGTTGAAGCCTTGGACTTACTCACCCTAAAACTACTCTCTTTGGAGATTTCTCTCCAAAATTCATTCACAAACGTTCCTTAGGGATGACTCAATAGCAAATCTATAAACTCTTCATCCTCTAGCTTAGCCCAGGTATATAATCCCATCGCTCGTATAAAGGTTAACATATCAAAGGTATGACTTCTTCTAAAGGTAAAGAACTCCAGCTCATTGTCCATTTTTGAGCTAATATACTGATACTTGATTTTGAACGATGAGAGAAAAGCCAATGTTGCTTATTTTTAAGTTTTCTCTTGAACCGTGAATAGCTTCAACCATGGCCATTTCCTAATAGTCTCTACATAGCTATCTTTAAGCCATACTCTCCCAGGACATTCCAGTCTATAACATAATGTTGCGTGGTTATCTTCTTAGAAGCAAATTCCTTAAATCTCTCTTTCTGCTTTGTGGTCATAACGGTTAGTGGAGTGACTATCTTGCTTGAACTTGCTACATTGGATTAACTAGGAGGAGAAGGAGAATGATTAACCCTCAGTCTCTTATGCTGAGAAGTTGTTGATGATTTCTTGGGTGTCATCTGCAAACATCAGTTTTAGTTTAAGAGAAATAAAATGCACGTACAATTCAGACTAATCATAGCCATTCCAATTTCCTCTGACTAACAAATATAAAGCATTCATCGATTAAACATCATCAATCCTAACCTATTGTCAAGTATGAATTACATAAGTGAATTTATACTGAACTTAACTTGTAGCTCGAACTTAAACTAAGGATTAATATCACTCCTTAACTATATAACACTCTATTTCTCAACATCAACACATAAGCACAATACAATTCTTAATTGTCTTATGACACTTCAACATATAGAAAAAAAAAAAAAAACAACTAGCAACACAATCTTACATAACACTTAAGTACTATGACGAAGTGATGAAATCATCAAATTAGGCTCAATTTGTAAAAATTCCTAGTTCAATAATTATCAATAGAAATTATGGTTTAAGCTTGATACTCTAAATTCATGTAAATCAAAGTCTAATTCTTATACAAACACAACTACAAGTACAATCACAATACATTTACAAAGTATAGTAAACATACATATACAAACCTTAAAGTTACATGAATCAAATCTATGTAAATATAGAAAAAAAAAAAACTAAGGAAAAAGAGGAAGACCACACCTTAGAAGAGTGTAATTGTGATGTGAATGGTCATACCAGTGTTAGAAGTGGGTGGAATAAGAGTTGATGTTGAGAAAATAAGGGTGGAATTTTGTAGAAAATCGGTGTGGAGAGTGTTATCATAAGGTGGAGTTTTAAAATGTGTAAGAAATGAAGAGAAAGAAGGAAATTTCTTATATAGTAGGTTGTTAGAGACATGATCACAGCCATGATAGGGAGCATAATGCCTCTTTTGAGCTTGATCACGGGTATGATGAATCCCATGATTAGCACTATATCCAAAATTTTTGAACTATTACAATCTATACTCTTCACTAGTCATGGGCGTAAACAAACCCGTAACCAGCATTGTAGTCATTTTGTCACGTGTAATTCATTTTATTACTACCGTGATTGAAATGTGAATTTTCCTAAGGAAATGATTACAATCATGATTGAATTGAAAAGTTCCCAAGGAATTGATCACGATTGTGATGAATGTCGAGCCTAGTTTTTCACCTCTTGGTTTTTAAAAAAATTAAGTCTTCTTTAAACTGATCAGTATTAAACTTTATTGTTTAATACTGACCCTCGGCTAAGGTTTAAAGAAAACCGGTTCTTAATTTGAAAACGTTTTGGAATCGCCGCTCGATTGGAGTAGAGAAAAAAAGTTAAGTTATAACTAATTGGATGGATTGGTTATAACTTAGTTACTGGTTTATTGATAAAAACTGATTTTATAAAACGATTTTAAAACAAGGGATTTGGATCTAAGGGTTAAGATTTTTACATCCTTACCGGAACCATTAACTTTCCAAATTTAATTTTGACCTTAAAAATCACCATTTCTAATACGTGAAATAGAACTCAATTATTCATTACTCTAACTGAATAAATGAAAAATCTAAACTAAAAAAAGGAAAATTAAGACTTTTATCTTTTTTACTATTGCCCCGTAGGTAATTACGTACCTGCTATTGGGGATCAGACGTACATAATTTTTTTTTGAAAACTTTAGCGGGTGATTTGATTTTAATTTAGAAAACATACCAGCTTTACATTTTTAATCAATTTAATTTATTTAAGAAAATTCCTAAAAGAAGGTCATAAATTGGGTTTTTCACTTTCTGGAAAATTCTAAAATGCTCTACTTTGGAAAGGGTTCGTTTTTGTTTTATTTGGAAAAAAGAAAAACAACTTTTTCTAAGTGTTAAAAAAACAATTTTATTCATTAACTCCTTTACTTATTTTTATATACTTATTTTATTGTGTTATTTATTATTTTTTATTTATTTGTTACTTATTCTATTTTACCTATTTCTATTGAACTAAAAATAAATAAATAAATAAAAAGCATACAATTTTTTTCTTTTTCTTTTTTCTCTCTTTTTTTATTTGGTTTGATTACATTTACATATAATAATAATAATAATAATAATAATAATAATAATAATAATAATAATAATAATAATAATAATAATAATAATAATAATAATAATAATAATAATAATAATAATAAATGAACAACAAATCAAATAAATTACAAGTAAAGGATGGACCAGGGATAAGTACGTGAATCTTGGGTTTGAATTGAAGTTAGTCTTGAATCTTGGGTTGGATTTAGGTCGGGTCGCTCCAATGAACTCGGGTCATAGTTTGGAAGAACAGTAGTGTTGGCAAAGGGCGATTCAAGCAACAAATCAAGGGGCTGGAATCGTTTTCATGAGTTTTGGATGGGTATTAGTGGCGGTAAAGAGACTGCCGTTGCTTGGGTTGGTCCTTTGGTGGTTATTTAAGGCGGCGGCTATCGGTGGCCTTGGGGTCTTCAGCGTAGTGGCAGCTAGGGGTAAAGGAGATGTATGGGTAGGGGTTTTGGGTGGTGAAGACCTTGGTTGTGGAGTTAGTTTGGGCCTAGGGTAGTCGGAGGTACTGGTTTTAGAGGTGGTAGCTGTAGGTTAGGGTTTGGAGGTAGAGGCTGCTAACAGTCATGGCGGTGTACGGGGGTTGTTATGTTGAAGAGTTTAGAGTATGGGGGTTACGGCTAGGGTAGTGGTGTTCCTCGAAGGTAACTAGAGAGAGAGAGACAAAGAGAGAGAATGAGTCCGATGGGTGTAAGAGAGAAAGTGAACAAGGAGGGAGAGAGAGAGAGAGAGAGAGAGATAGAGCTTGTGAGTTGTTTCTACTCGTTGTGTGTGTTCGTGTATGATTGGCAGAGTCTAATTTATAGTGATTTCGGTTGGTGCAAGCTTGGTAAGTCCTTTAATGGTGATTTGGGTGTGAATTCAAATTTCCAAAACTCAAGTTTTTTCCGAACTTAGGAGCTCGATTTGAATGCGTTTTTGATTGATTTTGGATGGGTTCCTTAATCCTATTTGGAGTAAGTTATGTGTGCTCCACGATTTCATTACTAATTTGATGAAATCACAAAGAGAAAGGAACCAAAACTACCCACAAAAGGGCACTATTTAAGGAGGAAAATGTAGGAAAAGGTGGGGAAAATGGAGGAAATTAAGGGAAAGAGGGGAGATATAACAGGAAAATGTTGACGTGGTGTTGATGTGGCACCATGTCAGTTGTTTTGTCCAATCTTAGTGCATTGTGTGTCAACAGTAATACGTGGCACTTGATGTGTATGAAATTACCAATCTATGTGTTTAATCGTTAAACCGTTAGCTTGTACTTTAGCTTATGTTAGATTTAAATCTTAGCCTAGGTTTAACGGCCTAACTTCTAAACCTATTTCAAAACTAAAAAATTTACCCTAAAGAGTTATTATTTAAATTCCCTAAAATCTTCTATTATTTTCTAAATTTCTTTAATTTTTCTAAATTTCCTATTTTTTGTTTCTTTTTAGATTTCCTATTTTTGACATTTTCCCCAAATTTATTAATTTTTCTGCTTTTTCTTGTTTTTGCATTTTTTGTATTTTTCTAAAATTCTTATTTTTTTCTTTCTTTATTTTTTAGGTTTTCTTTTATTTCTTAATTTTTTTTTGTGATTTTCCTAATTTATGATCTATTGAGGAAAAAATAAAATAAAGGAGGTAAAAATTAGGTATCTACAATAGACAGGTAGATAACTTTGTTAATTGATCAGGGTCATGATTGAATCTGCGATCGATGTAGTGCTTAAAAAAAATTAAATACTTACCTTTATCATGGCTATGATGCGTGTTAGCCTTCTGTCCTTCATCTACATCCCCATAATTGGTGGAATTCTTCTCTTCCCTTTGAATTGTCATGACTTCCACTTGATGTTTCCTTTCTTTTTGCATCAAACTATAAACAAATACACTTAGAACAAACCAAACAAATAACAAGAACAACAATTAAGTAAATTAAACTCAACAAACTTTAAAGTGCTCAAAACAAATAAACAAATTGCTAGTCTAATCAAAGAATACATGCTTAATTAATGTCCTAAGCTTAACATCTTTAGAGGGCTTTCAACTTCATTCCTTGATTACAGAAGTCTCAACTCCTCCTTACCTTAAAGTTATAGCATAGACTAGTTCTTATAGGTTTGCCTTAGTATTTCTTGGAAGAGATCCTAGAACCCTTTTTGAAAGTGCTTTTACAATTTGCCTAACTTGGTTTTCTAAGTTATAGATCGATGCCCCTTCATTTCTCGAAGCTGTTTCAATAGCTTGGTGACGTGCTTCAGAAGTCTTGATGTATTGATCTAACATCTCCTTAAGGGACATTGGATTATTCTAAGGGGGAGGTACTTATGTTTAAAATCCAAGAGGTTGCATGTTGGAGTTTTGACTGATGTTTTTGCTCAATCTAAAATTGGGTGATTCCTCTAACTTGGATTGTATGTGTTACTAAAAGGATCATTCCTTGGTCTGATCAGGTTCTCTATGCAGTCAACCTCTTCTACTTGATCCATCTCTGATGAGCTTGCCAACTTCAAATTTGAAATTGCTAACGCCTTATTTTGACCCATTGTGAGACCATTAAGCTATCTTATCAACACCTCCCCCTTATGTGCTAAGGTAGACGTCGCATCTAACTCATGTTTTCCTACTGAATTTCTTTCTCTTCCTCTTATAGATGACCATTGATAGTGGTTATTTGCCATATCTTCAAATAATTGAATATATTGCTTTGGTGACTTATGGCTTAGGCTTCCTCTATCAACTACATCAATGAGCTGCTTAGTTGTATCGTTCAAACCATTGTAGAGGGTTTGAACCTGGTGCCAATCTGGAAGACCATGATGGGAGCACTTCCTTAACAATTCCTTCCATCTCTCCCATGCTTCATATAGAGTCTTTGAGTCCATCTGACCAAAAGAAGAGATATCTGACCCTAGCTTAGCTGTTCTTGAGGGTAGGAAGTATTTTCTCATAAATAGCTCAACTATCTCTTGCTAAGTATTGATGGAATTCCTTAGCATGGAGTTGAGCCACTACTTGGCATTGGATCTCAATGAGAACGGAAATAGACTAAGGTAAATGGCATCCTCTGAAACTCCACCTATCTTAAAGGTATCATAAATCTCTAAGAATTGCTACAAATGGTTGTTGGGGTCTTCATCACGAAACCCATCAAACTGAAGACATTGCTGGATCATCTGAATAATACTCGGCTTGATCTCAAAAGTATTGGCTTGAACTCTAAGCTACGCAATGCTGGTATTAGCTCCTTCTAGGTTAGGCCTACAATAATCTAACATCATCCTTGGAGCTTTAGGTAGATTGATGGTGTACTTAGGAGCTTAGTTATCACTGGGACTTACTGTGGCAAATCTAACTACAATGAGTCCTCTAAAATATCAAAGAAAATTAGAGGGAAATGACTCATAGATGAATAAGAATAGTTGACGTGAAGTGCTCGGAGGATGTGACTCACCAACGAATATAACACGACTTGACACCTTACTTGATATGTCGTACAAGTTGGTGTCAAGGTCCACTCACCACTGATTCTAAGCTACTCGGCAAGATTAGATAAGTGTGTATAAAAGATGAACTTAGAGAGGTTGTCTCACAAGAACAGAATATTCAATCTTAATTGTGAGTTATTTACAGTTTACAAGAGAAAGAGACTATTTATAGTAAGTCCCTAGGGCAACATTACAAATAAAGAAATTATAAGAAAGTATACATAAAAAGGAAATTCTTAGTACATACGAAAAAAGGGTAAAAAGGACAAAAGATAAAAATGGAAAAGTAGTACAATATCAGATAAGGTAGATAGGTGGTAATGCAACATTGTTCCTGTATGAATGTTCTCTAAGCATAGTTGGTAAGAGGGATCAAGATGTTATGGAAATAAAGGGGCTGTATGAGAGAGATGTTAACATATTGAGAGAATCTACTTGGCCCATAAATGAGTCTCTCATCACTTAACAAGAACTTCTCGGCAGTAGTTGGTTGGATTACTTAGCATGGGGTCCTTAGTAAGGGAAAGGTCGGCATCATTACTATTGAGTGTATAGATCATCGTATAACAATGCGTGGAGCTTAGGGAGTTTAGCCACCTTCCTTTGGTGTAAACTTTCTCGTTATTAGCAGGTTTTCGAGAAAGAATTCTTTGGGTGAAGGATTGGAGTTTTTAGAGCCATGAGCGAGTAATGGAACCATTGGTTGGCTGTTCATCAATTGACTCTTCGCTTATTTCCTGCTTGTACTACATTCCAATTTACATCAAGATGTGGGTCTAAATTCAATGGCAGATCTCTTTGGATGCCATCTTTCGAATTCAAGAACTGGTTTTCTAATGGTAGCTTAACGTTTTGATTTTGTTTATTCATTTTGAATGACTCAAATGTCTCTATTCTGATTCTTAATGATTTTC
Organism: Lumnitzera racemosa; assembly: GCA_024138005.1. Taxonomy (NCBI): domain Eukaryota; kingdom Viridiplantae; phylum Streptophyta; class Magnoliopsida; order Myrtales; family Combretaceae; genus Lumnitzera; species Lumnitzera racemosa. The sequence goes on along the minus strand of JAMXBC010000012.1, from coordinate 35,705,438 downwards.
ATGCTCTCACTTCCTTACTACCAGATGCTTATCTCTCAAAATACTCTCAGACTTTCTTTAAGTTAATTCTGAGTGTTCTTTTGAGTTTGAGGTCAAAGTTTGCTAATCCAATCAAGCAACTTCGAGTCATAAATTGAAAATTAGCAAATAAGCTAATATGAGCACAAGGATGTCAAATAATATACTAAAAATAAAACAACTGCTAAAAGAATAGGAATTATAATTTTCTTAATGATGATACCGTTTTCTTAGCAATGATGCGAAAAACTTGATTGCCTCTAATTAAAGCTATCGAGTCTTATAATTTAAATTCCTATATTTTATCATTTACTCAGTTAAATAGGCAACTGTACCTATCGTTTGTTAGTATGGATAAGTATAAGGTTATCTCTACTGGGAACAGGATTTAAGCACTAGTACCAATTATTCTTCCTATTAACTAGCGAACAAATGATTTAGTGAAGTAATTTAACTGATTTCTACAACTAAACTGTACTAATTCTACGATTACACCAAGAAAACACAACAAGTAAGATTGTAATATGAAAACAACAAATTACCAAGCAGGTTTACTCCTTCTTTTTAACATGGCTTATGAACTATCTATCCTAACAATTACTCATCTATAAGAATTCTCCATTCATAAGTATTCTTCTTAGAATTACTCAATTATAATCTTGATTGCATTCCTTAGAATTTCTTCTCAAATAATGGACAAGTTAAGATTACAATAAAAGCTTACTAATTCTAGAATTCTCTAAACATGCCATGAACTTCCTAATAATATCTTTATTAATAGGATCAGTTCATTCTAGTGACTAAAATCTACTCAATGGAATCATTTCTCAACATATTCCATTGAAATCTTTCGTAAGATTATGTCGTGCACTACATTACTTAACTTCTATGAAGTTTTAATCACTAGAAATGAGTAATCATTAGGAATAACAATAATTCAAAATACATTCATGTTAAAATGACTTTGTAAACCTTGATTTATCACTCATATGTGATAGAAAAAGAAAAAATATAGAGAAATAGGAAAAAGGGATTAAAACACAACATAAAAGAAGAGAGAAGAATAAAAACCCTTTTGATTCACTTGAAGGATTCTGACATAATAATATACAGACACTAAATTTTTCACAATTCTCTCAAAGTTAGTGAAAAATGTTGTACAAAACTCTCCTTATAGTATCAGTACCCAAGAACACAAATAAGAAACTTAATGGTCTTGATTCTAATGATCTGTTGTGTTTTTTTATGGTGTTCGTTTTGATGTAATTCTTCTCTTTATCTAAAAATTGGGATATATTTATACTTGACTTGTCAAAGGACTAAAAAATATACCACTTCAAGAAACTGCCTCATTGTAAGATATGTTCCACGTATTGGTTCATGTGAAAAAATTGAAGAACAGTTGTGTCCATTCCCATTACACCCATAACTTGGGGTGTGATAGTCTTAAAAAACAAAAATCTAGACTAATCATGGTCGTGACAATGGTTGTGAACTTCTTGTCACTTCATTACATCTCATCACGCCTGTGATTGAAGGTGTGATCATCCCCTTGATATTTAATCACGAATGTGATCGATAGGGGGATCATCGGTACTTCCTCAATCACACCCATGACGAAGAGCGTAATCAATGTTGGCCATTCCAAATTTTCATCATCACGTTTATGATTGAGTGAATCCTAGTTCTACTTCAAGGTTTTCTTCTTCTCGTGGTTATGACTACCTTAAAAGTCATTGTTCTTGTATAAATTTCATCCCCTTGCTTGTAATTCATCTAAAATCAATACATTACCCAATTAAGTACAAAAAACTTAAGAATTGAATCACAATTATGAATAATTTATGCCTAAATATGTCTTGAAAGTGTAGAGTAATTTATGCTTATCAGTAATCACCTTTACAAGTTCGGAGGATTTAGGTATAGTCATTAGGGATGGGCTATGATTTAATCGCCATTTCCTCACCATAAGAAGATGGAACCAAATTTTAGGGCTTCCACTTCTACTTTCAATTCCATGTAGTTTAGACAAGAATTTGTGAGCTACGCTTAGAATACTATGATTTTGAACTTTTAAAAGCCTTGAGCACTCTTATTGGCCTAGTTCTTAGGATAGATACCTATCTAGCATAAGAAAAAATTGGAAATTTTAAATGCTTTTGTGTGCAAGTTAATTTCCATCAATCTTTGGTACATTTAATAATGGTATAAATATGTCTTTATAAGCTTTAGTATGAAGGAGTTAAGTGATTATGTTATACCTATGGATGCATTGATCATAATGAAAGAGCTTGTCTTGACTCCATCAATAGTTATGTTGATAAGAACAAATGGGGTAATTGTGAAACTAATCTTAGGGATTAAGCCTAAATAAATGTGAGAAATAAGCAAGTGTATATTGAGAAAGTTTTTAAGCTTATTAATGATCAAGATAAAATAGATGAGAAAAATTCTCCTATGGAAGCCAAATCCAACAATGACTCTAGGATTAATCCACTTCATAGCTTTGAACAAGGAAACACTGTTCAAGGTAATTATGGGGATTAGGTTCTCGTGACTATTGAAAAAGCAACCAAGAAAAAATCCCTTTCCAAACAAGCAAAAGACACAAATAAGGTGAAATCTTATAGATTTACCTCAACAAAGTATTAATGGAGGAAAACTCATAGTAGTGTTGGATATTCCAAAAGTAACTAAGCCCTTACAAATGAATGAGGTTAAAAATAGCCAAACAAAAGGCATGGAATGTATAACTATCAAATCAAGCCATGACTTTAGCTTATTGGAGAAAGAAGTGGCAGTAGAAAGTGATAATGATCTCATGCATTTAGTTGATAATAATGATGACCCTCAACATGCATTAAATGTAAAGGAAAACTTTTAAGGTAAAGGAATCAAAAGGACCCTCTCTTATGCATAAAAATAAAGCAAAAAAGAAAATCTCTTTGTCAACTTCTTCTTCAACAGAAACTCTTACTAAAAGAAATGGAACATTGAGTCACCTTGACATTCAATGTCAAGATATTAAGACTATGCTTCGGTCACCCATGGTTGGAGGACAACAATAGGATTCTCATTTTAGATCAGGATAACCTTGTCTATAGAATCCTAGTTGAGCTAATATAAATTCGGAAAATCCCTAGCTACATAGTGATTCCCCGCGTGGTTCCAAGTATAATAGGGATTGTTCTTCTATTTTAGATCGAGATAACCTTGTCTATGGAATCCTAGTTGAACTAATAGAAATTAGGAAAATCCCCAGCTACATATGATTCCTTGTGGATATTAGGGATTGTTCTTCTACCATAGGGGGGAATTTACCTAGCTAGACTAGGATTAACAGTAGCATTAAATAGGTATTAGTCAATACAGTGCATACTTCTATTCAAGGGAACAACCTAAAACAAGCAAAGCTTATGGCCAAATGGGAGAGAACCTTCAAATTAATCATGGAACAAACTCTTATAATACCAAATATGGACCTACCAAATTGGCCTTTGCCAATTGCAATTCTGATGAAAAAGCTAGAAACTGTTCCTTTAGCTTTTAGGAACAAAGAGGAAACCATGGCAATACTGGACTTAGAGCACAACCCAAGCAACTTCTCATTTGAGGTCAAAAGGACTATAAGGGCTGGGCTTGAGATTGTTCAGTATAGAGTCACAATGTATAGAATGGATGAGGAAAGATTGCATTCATCAATTCAGGCTACCAAAATACTAGCCTAGAATGTTAGAGGAATGAATTGCATAACCAAGTAAGATGCAATCATGGAAGTGATCAATGAGTATATGCTTGATCTAATGGTATTCATGGAAATTAGGCTTAATTCCCTAACTGCTTATACCTTTTCTCATCAATCTTAATTATATTAGTTTGTTATTAAAGAAGTTTAAGGGCAAAGAGGAGGGATTTTGTTGATGTGGAACACAAATGTTGTGGATATAGATGTTGCTAAGCAAACTCCTCAAGAGTTTCATCTCTTATGTAAGGTTAGAGCTAATAAACTAACTTTAGCTATTTTAGCAATTTATAGTTCTCTAAATTTTGCTTTCAAATCTTGGCTTTGGGATAGCTTTAGACAAATTGCATCTACTTTTCATACTTTGCCTTGGTGTGCTATAGAAGACTTTAATGATATAGCTTTTCCCCATGAATAATGGGGCTAAAATATTTTAATAGAATAAGAGCTTTTGATTACTTAAACCGTATGAATGATTGTGGTTTAAGTGACATGAGGTTTATCGAGCTTAAATTCATTGGGACTAATGAGTAGAGTATATCTTCCTTAATACAAAGAAGAATAGACAAAGTTTAGTGCAATAATGAATGTAGATCATTGTTTCCTGAATAAAAAAAAAAAAATCATATCAAAAGGTTGCCTTTAGATCACTATATCTTATTACTTAAAACATAACCCCTTCAAGGTTTTCTCCTTTAAGAGCAGTTTATTTAGATCCCAACTAATGTGGTCCTCTCATGAGGGTTGTTTAAATTTAATTCAATAGACATTGTAGGAATGTAAATTTAATTACATTAGAGCCATTAACAGATTACCTAGGATCTTAAATGGTGGAATAAGTTCTTTTTGGTTTACTACACCACCAAAAGGACATTCAAAATAAGTTGTAATCAGTTGATGCTGATATTGTACAGTAACCTACAATCCATTGGATTAATTTGAAAGATCAGTGGAAACAATAGTTAAAGGGAATTCTAAATGGAGAAGAATGTCTATAGAAAATGAAAGCTAAAAATAAGTAGATTTTAGAAGGAAAGATAAACATCAAAGAACAGAATATTAGTCCTTAAGATAACTGAGGGAATTGGGTGTTCAACCTAATCCAATTAGGGCACTTGATAAATGATCATTTCACAAAGCTCTTAACATTTTCAAAATTAGAGAGTCAATGGAAAAATCCTTTATTACATCTTAGAAGTTCACAACTCTCTTCTAAGTAACTTTAGACCATAGGCTTAAGGTTCTCCATTGAGGAAATCAAGTAAGCATTATTTTTAGTAGGCTCTTGGAAAGCTTTTGCAAAAGATGGGCTTGGTGCCTTTTTTTTTTTTTTGTTTCCTTCAATAGAAGTTGGAATGTTATAAGGAACTTAGTGCTCTCCCTATTGAAAGGAATCTTTGAATCCTACTCCATGCCACCCTATCTTAACCATTCTTTTATTTGCCTTATCCCTAGACATAGTCAAGCTTCTAACATTTCCAACTTCGGGCCTATCAGTTGTTACTCCATATTATACAAGGCTATAACCAAATTCTTATTCTAGGTTAAGACCTTTCTTAGATGATCTCATAATTTAGCATAGGTCAAATTCAACCTTATGAGGAAAGCAATCGATAATATTCTTCTACTAAATGAAATCCTTTACACTTGCCCTAAGAAGAAGGGTGCAAAAGGATGGATGATTATCAACCTAGACTTAGCTAAAGCTTTTGACACTCTAGAATGGGACTTCATCTTTTGGGTTCTGTAAACTCATATTTTCCCATCTTAATGAACTAAGTTAATCATGAGCTGCATAAGCTTAGTCTAATCAAAGGTGATACTCAATAGGAAATTGCTCCCTACCTTTAACCTTTCGAGAGGAATTAGATAAGGTGATCCTCTACCACATTATTCATTATCATGTATATTGATGGATTGTTGACCTTTAGACCTATTACTCACGCTTGCGTTCAAGGCCTTTAATCTCTCACTAGGAGGATTCTTTTTTGTCAGTCGACTAAGGATAAGCTCCTATACATAGAAGAGCTATGGATGAGCTCTCTAAGGGTTTAGCTCAAATACACCCTACTTTGCTTGGACTCTTGCCCAATTGTTGTCTTGCTGAGTGTTGAGTCTGAGGACACTAAATGCTAGGCTCTACTCTTCCAATCTATTGAACTACAACATCCTTTAATTGCCTTGGCAACTCCCAACATAGCTTAACAATAATAGCCATAACACTGACTTAGCTCAGCCACGGCACACTAAATTCCTAGAATGTTGACCCAATTATGGCATGTTACCTGTCATTTCTTTTTTTAACATTGTACTATGTTCCTTTGTACTACGTATCCCCTTTCACCCTTTTAGCAATATATTAAGTTAGTATTATTGTAATACCCTTTATTGTAATTGTACACATCTTCTTATTGCCTTAGGGACTTACTATAAATAGTCCCTTGTCCTTTATAGCCAGAAATGTCTTACATCTTTATAGAGATTGAATATACTTGTTTTTATGAAATACTCTTCTTCGAGTACATTTCTCGTATACTCTTATCCAATCTTGTTGAGTAGCTCAAGATTAGTGATGAGCGGACCTTAATAGTAGCCTTTGTGTCATATCAAGCAAAGTACTAAGTTGTGTTGTATTCATTGGTACATCTTATCCTTTGAGCAGCTTTATGGAAGTTACTGTATTATCGAATTTTCCATTCCTTCATTCTTTGATATTTTGAAGGACTCACTGATATTATTCCCTACAATAAGTCCTAGCGATCAACTCAGCTCCAAGACACATCATATAATCCTAGAATTAGAGCTTGAGGTTGTGACTGAAAGCTTAATATTGCAATAGTTTTTATTATAGTATGTGTTCTGCTATACTTTGTTTCTCAAGTGGAAAAACAGAGCAAGTCTTAAGTCATTGTGCAGTATCTTATTTTGAAAGTTGTATGTAATCTTCTTTTGAGTAGTGGACTTTTTGAAGTTTTTTATTGAGAATGTTGAAACTTAGTGTTTAAGGAGAAATTAATGATGCCAAGAGTGATGCTCATGGTCACGGTTGTGTTACCCAATAAATCCCATGAACTACTAATGAACAATTGCAAGAATTTGTTCCTACTATAGCTAACCTAACTATCTCTATATAGAAAGTCGTAGAAACTGGGCTACAAGAGAGAATTAATGAAAGGGGTTAAGATGTGAGAGATAGGTTGAGAGGACGGGTAATTGAACTTAGAGTACTAGAAGCTGTTAATTTGAACCCAGCTTTGCCCTAACATGTTGAAAGATTTATGATGAGGAGACTTGAGTTAGATGAAGTTGAAGAGTATGGGGAAGAGGAAGAAAAGTATGATGGGTTAGAAGAATGTGAGCTCTGTACTCCAAGAGGAGCCGAGCAACCTAAAGTGCAAATTTCGAGCTTTAATGGATCTAATAGTACTGATGACTACCTAGACTGGGAGGAGAAGATTGAAAAGACATTCAACTTTTATGATTACAAAGACTCAATGCAAATCTGAGTAGTTACTTTAGAATTTTCTAGGTATGCAATAATGTGGTGGAAGAAATCACAGAATGTAAAGTGAGTTTGACATAAAATTCGAACTTAGAATGAGATGAAGAGAGTTTTGAGAAGTAGATTTGTTCCACAGCACTATGGGCAGGATATTTTTCGACGTCTCTAATAATTGAGACAAGGTAATTGATCGATGGACTAGTACATTCAAGAATTTTAGTTGCTAATGATTTAATGCAAAGTTGACAAGCCCAAGGCACGGAAAATAACGTAGTTCATCTTTGGACTAAGATTCGAAATTGGTAACATAGTGAAGTGTAGAGGCTTCAAAATCTAGATGAGACCATTCGAGTAGCACAAAGGGTCTAAAGGCAAAGGCAAAATCAAATCAACCAAGTAACAAATAGCCAACCAAGCTTATTGAGTAGAACTGGTATGCCGAGCCTACCTGGATATGATTAAGCTCAGTACAGTTCTGAGGTAAATTGTTGAGGTTAAATGCCAAGTAAACTTGATGATGGCTAAGGTAAGACCAAGGCTAAGGAGCCTAAGGTCAGAGCTTTAGATGGATGACTTAAGAAATAAAATGTTTCAAGTGCCTTGGTTTTAGATACATTGCGAGTCAGTTCTCGAATTTATGTTTCATGATCATCAAGGGAGATAAGCCTTAGTTTGAAGTAGAGAGTACTAGTGAAGGGGAGGAAGAAGAAGTAAGAGTCAACTAACTTCTTGAAGAGTTTAAAGAAGATTAAGATGATATGACCTAACCTGAAATGGGAGACTACTATATAGTTGTCAGAAGAACTCTCAGTACCTTTACCTTTGACGAGAATGAACAAAGAGAGAACTACTTCCATACAAACTACTGAGTGAATGGCAAACTATGTTCTTTGATCATCGATGGAGAGAGTTGTACCAATGTCATAGTAAGGGGAGCAGTGAAGGTTTTGAAGTTGCTGACTTACCTTCACCCTAAGCCTTACAAGATTTATTGGCTAAGTGAGAAGAGGGGGGGGATTGGGTTTACCTATTGCTAAACAAGTCAAAGTGCCAATCAATGTTGGTGATAGATACAAGGACGAGGTGATGTGTAATGTCTTACCTGAATACACTTCACACATTTTATTTGGCCGACCTTGGTTGTTTGATTTAAAGGTACTCTATGATGGGTATAGGAACACTTAAAAGTCTAAAATGATGGGAAGAAGGTTATATTGACCCCAATGAGCCTTAAGGAAGTTTAGGAGTCATAAGAGAAGATTTCTAGATTACTCTAGAGGAAGTTTTTATTGATTTCTTAAGCCTAATTTTCTAAGGATGTTAAGATGAAAAAGTGTATATTCTTATTGGTTAAGAGGTTACTAGAGTTGAAGTCAATTGGAGCATTACTTGCCAAGTTGTAGATGTTGCTTCAAGAGTCTACACAAGGCGTCCATGACTAACCCACTTTGAAGTAAACAGTTTGTAATTTAAATAAATCATTTACCTAAGAAAGTGAGGAAATATATATATATATATACATTATAATTCAATTATTGCAATTAAATTTTATAATATTTCTCCATAATATATTTCCTAGTTATTACATTATTCATAAATGAGAAATAATTCTAAAACTTAGACCTTAAAAATATGTGTTTTTTCTTCAATGTTTTTCCTCACTCCCCAAGATCCAGCAGTTGCTAGCTTCAGAGTAGTTGTTTGCCGCTTCTTAGCTAGCACCTGCACAACGTCTATAGGGATGTGAGCAATCATAGCTCAGTAAGTTAGGATGGAGGACTTAAAACTATACCATAAACACAACAAGGTTCTTGATCAACTTATTAGGTGCAATGTATGTGCAAGCAAATGCCATCGCACGACGTTGTTCGGCCCGTCATGAGATTAGAGAAATTGCGCCTGCTCCAATCCGGGTTAAGGAGTTACCATTAATGCAACAGCTCACGACCAAACCCAGGCTTGTGCAATGGAGACCTCACTCCTCCCGCGACTACCTTCGAACCACTGACTTTACCCTCGCCGCGACCTCCTCTTTTGTCACTTAGTTCGGTTAAGGATGAAGAAGGGACCATTATGCAATCCTGCACTATCCTTTTCAAAAGGGTCGGTATTTGGCCGGAGAGTCCTAAGTTCCCCTAACAGGTTGCCATGCATGTTCGATTATGATTACTGGTCGTATATTTGATTAAGTCCAATTTAGGGTGGTCAATCATTTCATACAAATCATACAATACATGCCAGAGCAACAAACAGAATCATAGCATCACCCATAATCAAGCACATGCACACATCCAACTATCTAACAAGCACAACCAAGCATAATCTCAAGCCTCCAAAATACAGCATCGTATTAATCCTAACTTACCTCGACTCCTCGCTCACTCACTCGAGGTTCGACTTGCTCAGGTCATCGCCGATCATCCCTATAACACAAACGTGGTTTTAGTTTTTCATATAACTATTATAGTTTCGTTTTATCCTATAACGCTTATTGTTATGTTTTGTTTAGAGTTTAATATGCCTAATTATCTAGGTCTTAAGTCTTTTATAATTATTCTAGGTTTGGGGTTAGGTTTGGGTTCGGTTTCTGCATCGATTTCTAAATTAGGTTCTACTTTGATTTCTAAGTAGTATTTTATACTTTAACCCTAGAAATTCGTTTCAACTCATAATGTGAAATTAGTCACGTTACTTCTCGATTTCCTAAATACCATCATTATCTTTAATTAGTATTTTATTTTACCCGGTACACTTAAATCCGTATTAGTGTACCAAATTCACTCCTAATGTGAGAAATTTTTATATTTTTTCATATAATTACATAAATTCAAGTCTTCTATCAGTTTTATTATATATCCCTATTATTTGTATAATATCAATTTTCATTCTAATATTTTCTGTTTATTATATTTCCAATAATTATGTATTATGTATTATTACCTATTATGTATATAATACACTTCTGCTATTTCTATCACTTTAATTACCATCCCTAAATATCAATTATCATTTCAAAATGTCTAAATTCATCATAAATCAGATTTTACTCCTAATTTTCCTAATTTACAAAATTAACTTAAAATTAACTATTTTTCTATATTACTTATTTACTACATAATTAACCTAATAGTTAGATCTAACACCCTAAATGCTACAAGTATCATACTCCATCAGATTTCAACATTCTAAAATATATACTTATTCACTAAATCAGTAATTAACCATTTAATTACTTAATTAACCCTAAATTACCCATTTTATGTCTCATTTTAAGGCCTAAAAATTATCTAAAATTTTTGAAATTTGATTTTTGAAAACGGGCTTCATAGTACTGTTCTATATCATCTAAGTAATCTACACAAAAATTTTAGGCTCGAAACTACGCTCCTAAGGTCATTTATTTCTAAACCGAAATATACTCGGTTTTGCATGATTTCTTAAGGACCATATATTACGGGATATATTTTATCAAAATAATATTTTTCCTAAAAACTACATACAAAAATATTCCAGAATGACAACATTTATAATTTTCTAAGAATATTTACTATTTTTACAAAATTACACAAGAATCGGGTTGAAAATTGGACTCATTGATCTGGGTGGCTCCGGCCACTGTGGCCTTGTCAGCTGGCCTGGGCGCTGCCACCACCGTGTGGTGGTGGTAGCTATCCACTCCCAACTTCTCGTCTGGTATAGGTTCCCTTTAAGAGCCCTAATTGCATAGTTTTTCTTATTTTTTTTCTAACTCAAAATTTTCTCTCAATTTTCGCCTCTCCCTAATTTTCTCTGATTTCTAATTGTCCAAATGGGCTTCTGGATTTTTCTTGTTATTTATAGAGCTTTAGGATAATTATTGTGCATTAAATTGTACAAGACAATTGCCTTATCCCTTAATTTTTGGCTTTTGTGTTGTTCTAATTTAATTGGTTGATTTTTTCTTATTTTCCTCAGTTGCCATAACCCAATTCTAGATCCTTCCTTATTTTTTCTGATTTTTTTTATTTTTACTTAATTAATTATGAATTTTCTTTAAGTATTTAGTATTATTTTAGCACATTTCACGTATTTTAAGTAATTACACATATTTATACCTACATGTAAATTCATATATAGTACAAATAAATATTCCTAAATATTGTTTAGGTCATTTTATTATTTTTAGTATATATATAATTTATCTCTAGCGATTCGTTAATTATCGGAATGCATTTTACGCACTTTTCGATAAATAATAAGTTACATATTTAAAATTTGGAATTTTTATAGTCTTTTATTTTATTACTTATTTTCTTAAATTCAAACTTACGGGATCATTTTTACTAATATTTCTAGCTTTACCTTATAATTTAGGTTTGATCGGATTTTTCAACCGATCGAAACCTTGAGGATTTAGTTGTGGGACTTACATTACCCCCCTGTTAGAGGGACAGAGCATTTCATTGATCTCCAACCTGGAGTTGCTCTACCTAGTCGACTTGCCCATAGGCTTAATCTTGAGTAGGCAGCTGAGCTAAAGAAGTAAGTTTATGAGTTAATTGAGCATGGGTATGTTGAAGAGAGCATGAGCCCCTATACTGTGTTGACTCTCTTAATGCCTAAGAAGGATCACTTATGGAAAATGTATAGTGATAGTTGAGCTATTAATAAGATCACTGTTAAGTATCGATATCTGATTCTATGATTGGATGATATGCTCGACGAATTGCATGTGTGTGAATATTTTCAAAGATTGACTTGAAGAGTGGCTATCACAAGATCTAAATAAGCCTTGGAGATGAGTGGAAAACTGCTTTCAAGACTAAGGACGATTTATTCAAGTGGATGGTAATGCTGTTTAAGCTTGCAAATGCGTCGAGCACCTTCATGTAACTCATGAATCATGTTTTGAGATCATTGATTGGTAAATGCATTGCTATTTACTTTGATGATATTCTGGTATATAGTGCTGACTTCATTTCTCATTTTACGACATTAAGATTTGTATTCGATATCATCTGTGCCAAAAAATTGCACAAAAATTTGAACAAATGCGTATTCAATTAAGCAAGGTAGTATTCTTCAATTATGTTGTCTTTGAGGAAGGAATTAGAGTTGATGATGAGAAAGTCTAAGCTATTCTCAAATGGCCAATGTTGACTAGTGCTTCTAAAGTAAGGAATTTCAATGGTTTAGCTTTGTTTTATTGAAGATTCATTTAGATCTTTAGTTCCATAGCTATCCTACTGACTAAGTTGACCAAGAAAAACTCTAAATTCAAATGGTTTAAGAAATCTCAATATAGTTTTGATGAGTTTATTTGTCTACATAGGCCATGAGTCCTTCAAATACCTCCAAGGACAATAGAAACTCCCTTAATGTCGTACTAAATGGGTTGAGTTTTTGGAAACCTTTTGTTAAGTCATCAGGTGTAAGAAGGGAAGTTTTAACACTAAGGCTGATGCCCTTTCTCATCGGCATGTTCTTATCACAACATTGTATGCTAGAATACTTTGGTTTGGTACCCTACGTAATCAATATAGACATGACTTGTACTTTAGACCCCTAGTGGCTAAATGCAACATTAGAGGAGTAGTGGATGGGTTCTATTTGAGCCAAGGAGTTTTTATGAAGGGAAGAGAAGTCTATGTGCCAAATGGTTTTGTTAGGGAATTACTTGTTTGAGAAGCCTATGCTGGGGGCTTAACTGGTTACTTTGGTCAAAAGAGAATTTTTGAGTTGTTGAAAGAATACTTCTATTGGCCTAAGATGATAAAATGTGTGCGCAAAATTCTTGAGCGATGCAAGGTGTGCAAGCGAGCCAAGGGGAGAAAGGAGCCATATGGAGAATATATACCTTTACCTATATTTAAGTAGCCATGGACTGATTTAAGCATGGATTTTATGCCTAACCTATCTAGAACACCGTAAAGACATGATTTTATTATGGCAGTGGTTGATTAGTTCAACAAAATGAGCCACTTCATCCCTTGCCAAAACTTAATGATGCTTTATTTGTTGCTAATCTCTTTTTGTAGGAGATTGTATGGCCGTATGGAGTCTTAAGTAATATTATATCTGATCATGATTCAAAATTCACAAGCTTCTAGCGAACACTATGGAAGAAGCTTAGCACTAAGCTCAGTACTAAGCTCAGCACTAATCTCATGTTCAGTACTTCTTGCCATCTACAAATAGACGGCTAGATAGAAGTTGTGAACAAAACAATAGGTAACCTCCTTTTAGCTACTGTTGGAAAGAATCTATATGATTAGGATCTGTGCTTGCCTATTATTAAGTTTGCTTACAAACACTCCACTCATAGCTTGACAAGAACGTCACCTTTCGAGGTTGTATATGGAATTAACCTAAACTTGCCATTGGATATGATTACCTTAACTTCTCTAAGAGAAAGTTAGATTAGCTTGCAGTATGTTGAGGAGTTTCAGAAACTATATCAGAAGGTTGTTGAGAAATTAGCTAAGATTGTAGCCTAATAAAGAGAATAAGGAAGTCAATGAAGGAAGTGAGTCATTTATAACCTAAGAGACCTTATTTAGATCTACCTCAGTAATGAGCGATTTCTAGGGAAGAGGGCAAATATGTTATCTCCCAAGTCGAATGGCCCTTTCCAGATCCTTTGATGCATCAATAACAACCCCTATGGGCTAGAACTATGTGAAGGATATGGAGTGTCTCCCACTTTCAATGTCCCTAGCTTAACGCATTAAGTATTGAAAGAAGAAGAAGAAGACTAAGGTTTGAGGGAAAATCTTTAATAACCTTGGGGAACTAATGGATTGATGACCTTTGGACCCATTACTTGCATAGGCCTCCAATCTCTCACTAGAAGGATTCTGTTTTGTTAACTTGCTAAGGATAAGCTCATGTATATGGAAGAGCTATGGACAAACTCTCTAAGGGCCTAGCATAGACGAACTCTCTAAAGGCCTAGCTTAGACATACCTTACTTTTCTCGAACTCTTGCCTAATTGTTATCTATTAAGTGCCGAAGCCGACCTGCCAAGTGCCGATGTTGATTTGCCGAGTCTGAGTTCGAAGACACTATAAGTGGAGCTCTACTCTTCCAATCTACTGAACTATAGCATTCTTCAATTGCCTTGGAAGCTTTTAGCACAGCTTATCAATAACAGCTACAACATCCATTCCGTTCAACCATAACACCTTAAAATCCTAAAACATGGACCTAATCATAGCATGCTACCTGTCATTCCTTTTTTTAACATTGTACTATATTCCTTTGTATTATGTGTCCCCTTTTACCCTTTTGACAATATACTAAGTTAGTATTATTGTATTACCCTTTATTATAATTGCACATATTTCCTTGTTGTTCTAAGCACTTACTATAAGTAGTCCCTTGCCTTTTATAGACAGAAATATCTTACACCTTTACAAAGATTGAATATACTTATTCTTGTGAGATATCATTCTCTAAGTACTTTTCTTATACAATCTTATCTAATTTTGCTGAGTAGTTTGAGATTAGTGATGAGTAGACTTTAGTATTAGCTTGTATGTCATAACAAGTGAAGTACTAAATCGTGCTGTGTTCGTTGGTGCGTCATATCCTCTAAGCAGCTTCATAGAAGCTATTGTGTTGTCAATTTTCCCATTCCTTCATTCTTTAATATTTTGAAGGACCCACTGTCATTATTCCCTACGATAAGTCCTAGCGATCAACTTAGCTCCTAGGTACATCATGTATGGATTACCTTAGTATAGCAACTAAAAAAGTTTTGTGGAAAAGATGGGTGCCATTTAAAGTGAGAGGTTTTCCATTATAGATATCTCATCTTGCTTTTGCAAATGATCTCATTTTGTGTGAATAAGTTGATAGTTAAAATGCAAAGACAATAAATTATTTACTTGATTGGTTCTCTAAAACATCCGGTTTATAAGTAAACAAATTGAAATCAAGGATTTTTATCTCTTGAAACATACCCTTAGTGATAAAGCAAGAAATAGTTGATCTTATGGGAATGAAGGAATTATCTTTGTTTGGCAAATACCTTGGTTTTCCTCTAACTAAAGGACTTTAACCTAAAGCTGTTAAACTGAATTTTGTCATTGAGAAAGCAAACACATATGAGTGGTTGGAAAGCCAAATACCTTTGTAGCTGGTGAATAATATTAGCCAAATCTATTCTTCAAAGCCTACTAGCATACTATATGTAAATGGCCTAATTACTACGAAGCATTATAGGGAAATTAACCTAGATCAGTAATAAATTTATATGGTTTGGTATGAATACACAATCTAAAGTGCATTAGATGAGTTGGGAAATTATTGCCAAGCCTATAGAAGAGAGAGGATTAGGCCACCTAAACCTTCACGTCAAGAATAAGGCATGTATAATCAAAAGGTATTTTAAAGTCAAAAATGAAAACAAAGTCCTTTGGGTTCAACTTTTGAAACCTAAATATAAGTAGTTGAATAAGGAGGTCACTTGATACAGACCGAGCCAAGGATAGACAAGGCCAGCCATTGAGGCGGGTTCGATCCTACCTAAGGAACGAAAGATAGAGTGGGCTTCGTAAAGGTTTTAACGAATCCATGAGCTACCTAACCGGATATGATTTACTAGCTAGATTTTACATGGACCTAGGATTCACCAGATGTGACGCACCGGTCCGAGTAATAGGGTTGCTTGCCACAATCCTTGCTAAAGGGATTGATAAGATTTGGTAAGGGAGAGAGAGAGATTTTTGAGAGAAAAGACTCAAAAGAGGATTTTCATTAATCTTCTGTCTATATATGCATTGTTACAAAAGTTGTTATTTATAGTATATCTTAAATCTTAGTGGCAAAACTGTAAATAATGCACAAGGCCTTAAGCCCTAAAGAATTACGCCTATAAATAAAATAAAGAAAAACATATACAAAAGTATAAAATTGTACATTTCATAGGGAGAAGTTGACATGTGGTCATTTGGTATGCCTTGGAAGTAGTCTTGCAGTGCTTAGCTGAGACATTAAAGAGGTTGACCCATAATTGTCAAGTTCTGAAGTCAGTCGGCAATAGTTTCTCTAGGCTGTGCGGAGTGGATCCAACACTCGGTAAAGTGATCTCTTGGCCACTAAGTTAACAATAGACTTTAGCTGAGTGAATCAAACTCTTGGAAACATGATACTTCGGCCTATCGGCAAGTATGATGCTAAGTAAGTGATTGGTCAAGCATAGGTGAGGACCGTTTGTTATCTCGGCCTTATGCTTCTCGGCATTTTACCTACAAGAAATAGTGCTATTTAGCTCAGCAGAGAGAAAGGGTAGGCAAGTAGATGATCTTAGCTTTGCTGGTCAGGTTGGGTGAGTACCTCGGAGCCTATCATTTCCTCTCCCATAAAGAAGTTTTGACTTGAAACTTGGTAATTGGCAGCTTCAAATCCCTTTGGGGTCAAGCACTAATAAAAAAAATTTAAATTTAAACATTGTAGTTCTTGCAACTGGGGCATCACTAACCGATGCTCACTCTACTTGTCATAGGCTCTATCGATCACATCTTTTATCTTGGATCTTTCCTTCCACTCATCATGGATTTGATCAACTACACCTTAGTAGTCCCAACAACTATCAATTACAGGAAGCAATATGATCTTAGAATCATATAAAGAATTAGGGGCTTGCAGATCTTGTGTTTGCGGGATGTAAGATGGCTCTCCAATGGCAAGTGCTTCCGCTTCTTCAAGCTTGGCTAGCTTAGAGATCATGATCTCCTCATCAATTGTAATCAGCATTCCCCCTGCTTCCTCATAATTCTAATCTTCTTCCTCCTCCCACTTGGGGTCATGCTCATTAGTTTGGATGGTTGATAATGGAGGCATGTCGGGAATATGAGGTTTTAACTCCAACTAGGCTTAAACCTCTTCCTCTCTACTACTCACATCTCCAATAACCTCTACCTCCTTAACTCTTCCTTTAATACTCTCTAATTCGGCATTCTTCCGTTGTCTTATTTCATTCCAGAATACTTTAAGCCGTCTTTCAATCTCCTTCAGCTGATCCTGTACTTTCGAGAGGATAGCTTCATAGGTAGGTTTTCTCTCATACAATCTATTGTAATGATCTCGGGGTACAAATTTTCTTCGCATCAAATGTTTTATCTTGTCCCATGTGATGATCTTAATGTTTCCCTTATCAATTCTTTGATTTATCATTCTCTTCCACTATGTAGCTGTAAAGCCAATCATCGAATTCTTTATAACATAAGCTCTCTTATGCTTGAGGTAAGAATAATCTTCTAAAACCTGATCAACTTGAAATTCCCAACTTAAATATTCATCCAAAGTGCCAAATTTATCAAATTCTGGAATTTGTTTTATCACGTCTTCATAATAATATGCACATCCGTATCCAGCTTCATATGCCATGTTGAGGATATTTAATTCAATAGCGAGGTACTTAAGCATATGAAAGAGAGAGAGTTACTCAGCAACTAATGGACAACAATACAGCTAAAGAGGGTATTAGTGCTTAGATCGCAAGTATTAACAACTTGACAATAATTATCTCGGCTTGTATTTCAATCCAACTCATTACTTGGATTAACACCCACAATAGTTTGGCATAAGTTCAATTTGATAGTAGCTTGGATTAAGTTTTATGGGATGGTAGCTTTGACACTTATTTAAAGTACAACAACTTGGCACTTAAGAACAGCAACTCAAAGTAGTATAGCAGTTCAGCACTTGGCCACAACAGTACAGTTAGCACATTAGTAATACATCATAACAACTTATTACAGCAACAGGCTTTGACACATACAACAACACTTTCTTAGCCATTATCGTAATACTAAAGCAGGATAACACATTAAATAGCTAGAAGAAGTGATATCTCGATAAACAACCCAAATTAGAATTCCCAACCTTTTCTTTAATATATATGTTCAATATGGGACTTTTGATGTAAAGGAATTGCAATCCAAATTTTCACTAACCTACCCGAAGGAAATTCAATTGAAACCAAACTAATATCTAGCAAACAAATCCTCAATGTCCTATACAAACCTAATAAGTAAGCACTTCCTCAAATACAAAATAGAATAGATACAATGACTAGAACTCTTAGCCTTATCTGGAACCTTGAGCTCTAATACCAAGATGATTTGGACTGGGTTAAGGACAGACAAAGCTGGCCATCGAGGTAGGTTTGATCCTATTGAAGGAATGAAAGATAGAGTGGGTTTAGTGAAGGTTTTAGCAAATCCATGAGTCATCTAACCAGATATGACACACTAGTTAGATTCTACAAGGACCTAAGACTCACCGGATGTGACCATTAGTCCGAGTGATAGGGTTGCTTGCTATAATCCTTACTAAAGGGATCGATAAGATCCAGTAAGGGAAAGAGAGAGCTTTTTGAGAGAAAAGACGCAAAAGGGTTTTTCATTAATCTTTTGTCTATATATGCATTGTTACAAAAATTGCTATTTATAGTACATCCTAGACCCTAATAGCAAAACTATAAATAATGTATAAGGTCTTAAACCCTAAAGAATTGGGCTCATAAATAAAATAAAGATAAACATGTACAAAAATATAAAACTGTGCCTTTCATAAGGAGAAGTTGGCCTGTAGTCATTTGGCATGCCTTGGAAGTAGTCTCGTAGTGTTTAGCTGAGACATTAGAGAGGTCGACCCATAACTGTCGAGTTCTGAAGTTAGTCAGCAATAGTTTCTTCAGGCTGTATCGAGTGGATCCAACATTCGGTAAAGTGATCTCTTATCCACTAAGTCGACGACAGACTTTAGCCGAGTGAATTAAACTCTTAGAAATATGATACTTCGGCCTATCGATAAGGATGATGCTAAGTAAGTGATTGGTCCAGCATAGGTGAGGATCGGTTGTTGTCTCGGCCTTATGCTTCTTGGCACTCTATCTACAAGAAATAATGTTATTCGGCTTGACAGATAGAATGAGTCGGCAAGTAGATGATTTTGGCTTTGGCAATCGGGTTAGGTTAGTACCTCGAAGCCTATTACCACCCATAGAAGTTTTCTAAACCTGTCTCATATTGCAAAAGAGATTTCACACTTAACTTATCTAATTTAGCAATCTCCAGTAGTATTGATAGGCAGTGGTAGGAAAACTGGTTTCTAGTTTGACTTATGGAGTAGAGTTAGTCTAATAAGAAATCTCATCCAAGGTCCACTCATTGAATAAACCTCAAAACTCTCTATCTAGGATTGCTGGATTTCATTGAACTCTTGGTATTTGGTACTAGTAAACAACTTTTTGATTGACTTTCAGCTTAGTAAGGCATTAAGATCAATCTCAGGTGCAATCTCTTTATCCAGCCCTATTGCTTTAGATTTAAGAAGTGGATTTTGTCTCTCTAACATTCTTTTCTGACACATAGGTCCATTAAATTTTCCTCTTAGAGGAACAGATGGAAGAGTGTTAGATCCTAATTTTAGAAGAACTGCTACCTTAAAGGACATCCATTATGCTCTAAGTCCGAAGTATCAATTAAGCATAAATTGGAACTAGATTTGGAAAGCAAACTTTCCCCCCAAAATTAATTTTTTTAAATGGAGGCTGGCACACTTGGCTCTCCCAATTACTCATAACTTTTCCTTTAGAGGCATTTCTCAATTGGCTTCATGCCTAAGATGTAAGGAGCAAAATGAAACTCATATCCATACTTTCCTTTTTTGTCCATAAGTAACTAACATCATCAATTCATGGCAATCTACTCCTTGCCAAAATGTAATATTTGAAGACTCTTTCCTTTAGCGTATTCATTCTAATTGTCACCTAACGAAAATATAATTGATAAACTAACATCCTCTTCATTCTTTCATTTTTGCCATCTTGTTGTGGAAAATTTAGTAGCATAGACATCAAATTTTGTTTAATCACATAAATGTTCAAGACAACATCAATCAATCTATTAGAGTTACTACCCATAAACATTAGGCACATTTAAAAGCTTCAAAGAGGCTTTACAAGATTGAGCACTTGAACCTTTCTTAGAGGCCTCCACAAAGGGGAGAGGTCAGACTGAATACAGACAGATTCTTTCTTGCATCCAAAAACCAAGCAACAATGAAGGGGTCTTAAGAGATCTAAATGGAAAGTGGATTTATGGCTTTGTTAAAAAAGTTGGTTCAATTGATATTTATCAAGTGAAATTTGAGCTTTATTTTGGCAACTTCATTTTTGTGTTGAATTAAACATACTAGTGGTAGAAATCCAACTTGATTCTTCAACAATAGCTACTCTATTAAAAGATCATGCAAATAATCCTTTCTTAGCTTAAAATGTCATTAAGGGAGAGCTCTCACTCCTTCAAAGGAGGAAAATTGAAGTCATTCCAAGGGAACTCAAATCCATATATGATACCCTTATTGGTTGGGTACAAGATAATGATCATGCTGATGTTACTTTTTGTTTTCATGTTAGCTTTTTTTTTTTTTTTTTTAAATCTATGTAGAAGAAAAGATTTGTTTTCTTTGGATTTGTAAAAGGAGATTAGAACTCTTATTGCTCCTTCTACTATTAGCTTTCCTTTCATTGCTTGTAATGTGACTTAAGGAGCATTAAGCTCTAACTTTTGTGTTTAGCTTCATGCTAGACTTTTTGTAAATATTTTCCTTAGTAATGCATTATCACCAGAAAAAAAAATAAAAAATAAAAAACATATGCTATGTCATAGCATCATATGCTTACTTCCTTTGAGATGTCAAGGATAAGAAAATTGAGGATGGAGAAGTTATCAATATAGTTCAATGTTCGAACCTAAGTTCTTTAGAGGAAGGTGCTCACTTGCCTATTTGTAAAGTATTCTTTTGCTCTTATAATGTATGTTTTATTTTTTATTTTTTGCAAATTATTCTTGTGTTACAATTTGAGGGATAAAGAATTGAACTTGGTTGATCCCGTTGGGAAACTAGTGTTCATGCCATTAGGTTAACAAAGTCTTAGTGTACTTATAATATAGTTTAGATGCAAAGTTTTAACTTATAAGTTTATATCCTTTCTTTGCCGTCTAGCCTTTCCGTGAGCAACATTTTTCAATCCTTGCATTTTATAGGTTTGATTCCTAAGAATTATATGAGTGCTATAAATAATTGGTGGAAAAGAATTTATTATGTGGATTATTGGTTGGCCAAAATGTGTTCTTAATTAGCATTAATATAGAATGAGAAAAATAATACAAGTCATGAGTTTGTAAAAACGACCAATGTAGGTTATATTTTTGTAATTTTTCCTTTTATTTATCAACTATAATACTATCATGCCCTAGTGGTCTCACATCTCATAAGCATTTTAATAAATTCAAAACAAAGAAAGAGAAGGAAAAAAAAAGGAGCATAGACCCATATGACATAAAATTGATGGAAAAGAATAATTAAAATAAGGTTCTCTAATGCAAAATTAAAATGATAATATAAACTAAAAAAAAGAGCCATTGAACCCTAAATCATTATTTGTGCATTTAGATTTAATATAATTACAAATAAATATGATTATATTGATGACTTATCATCATCATCATTGTTATTTCACCATGGTATCCAACCATGCTCACGGTACAATATTATGATTTATGACAATTAGCATATTTGAAAATATTGTGCTAGAATGCATTTGTCTAACATAGTGTTTGGATCGAAGGTAGGAAAGTGGAGGGAAGGAATTGAAAGGAAAAAAAGTACTTTTCTCTTGTTTGGGGGGAATAAAGGAAAATGAAGGGATGGATTTGCAAGGGAACCAACTCCCTTAGGCCCATTAAAAGTTTTCCCTTCTAAGTTGGAGAGAATAGGAAGGTAACATTTGTAAATTACTTCATTACCTTTGTAATAGAAGCATATTTTAATGTTAGCGGGGCATTTTACTAACTCTTCCTCCACTGTCACTCCTTTCTTAACCAAACGAGAATTCATATTTTTTCCTCTCAATTTCTTCTCTTTAATTCTTTATTTTAATTTTCATTCCTTTCTAATTCTTTCCCTCTTCTCAAACATAGAGCAAAATATTACACAAAAGAAGTTATTTATTTATTGTATGCAATATATTAATGTTTTAAGAAAATTTTATTAATAATTGACAATTAAATGAGAAAAAAATTACACCAAAAGAGATAATAAAAGTACCTAATTTAAGAAATCCTAGAACTCATAATCATTTCTATTTTATTCTAAGGAACTGATAAGAAGTTATGTATTGGCATTTTGAAACTTAAATAGTAAGTGGGAAGTATTAGTATTTTATGGGTTTTCTAATTGGAGCCACAAAGATTACATAAACGAAGTTATTTATTTATTGCAAGTATTGAGCTTGGTTTTTTCTCCCCGGTTTTTATAAACAAGTTTTTTTTAAACTGATTAATATTATACCATACTCATTTAATACTGATCCTCGACTAGGGTTTAAAGAAAAATCATTTTTTTATTTTTAATTTTTGAAAACGTTTTACAGTCGTTACCTTACCGAAGTTGAGAAAAAGAGTTAAATTATAACCAATTGGGTAGATTGATTATAATTTAACTCCTAATCTTTTGATAAAACCGAATTTTTTGTTAAAATGATCTTTCAAAACAAAAGATTTGGATTTAAGGGTCTAATTTTTTAAACTTTAAATGGGTACTACTTTTAATCTCTTTGAATTTAAATTTAAATTTACCTTTTAATATATCCTTATAATGAAAACTATCTATATGCAACTTAATTTAACCGTAAAAAAAGATAAAGCGATCAATTATTTACAAAATATGGAAAAAAAATTTCCATATTTTAAGTTACCTTGTACATACGCGTGCCTACGTACTTGTTATTCGGGATTAAATTTATGTAATTCATTCAAAAAAATTTAAGCGTGTTGATTGATTTTAGTTTCGAAAAAGGTTGGATTTATGTTCTTTATCTATTTTGAGTTTATCTAAGGAAAATTTCTCAAACGGTCATAAATCAAATTTTATTTGTGAAAATTCTTTAGAAAATATCCTAATTTGGAAAAAGGATCGATTACTTTTATTTATTTTTGGAAAATTAATTTTTAAGTGATTTTTATTTTATAATCTACTCATTTGTATATTTATTTATTTATTTATTTTTTCTTATTTAAGTCTTAATCCAAAATGAGTAAATAATTAAAAAAAAAACAAAAATAAGCTATTTTATCTTTTTTCTATTTTTCTTCTTTTTCTTTTTCTTTTTCTTATTTTGATTTTTTTCTTTTTTTTTGGTGTTGTATAATATATTTACAAATTAAATTAAATAAATAGAATAATAATAAAAACAAATAAATAAATAAAAAAAAAAAACCAAATTAGATTAGAACTAAGTTTATACGCAGGTTGGATGATGGATTGAAGCCTCAGGTTAAGTTGTCAGTTCAAGTTGGACTTTAGAGGTCCAACCATGTCCAATTCGGGTCGCGAAGAAGGGTAAGAGCAGCAACTGAAGCTTGTTGTGGTGTGCTTAGTATTGTGCGATACACGGTAGCTGAGGATTGTTGGAGATGGCTAGGTGTTCGATGAAGTGGCAGTAGCTTGCGTGTGATCGACGTATATTTGGCTTATAGGTCGTGCAACTGTTATGTATGAGGACTGAGGATGTAGCTGTACGTGCGTCACTAGTTGATGGAGTAATGCTGATGGTGCTGGACGAAGGATAGAGTGGTATTGGCATGGTCGTTGGCCATATATACTACAGATGTAGGCAGTCAAAAGTGAGGGTCGTAGATGGTGTTGGGTGTAGTATTAGGTCATGGACGTGTAGTGCTTGGCATCAAGTTAGGGGTTCATATAGTTGGTGTCGTTGGTGGCTTGATCGATAGAGTGCTAGATGAAAGTAAAGCTAGTGTGCAGCAGCTGGACTGGGCATTGTGTTGTATGGATGTCTAGTATGAATGGGTATAGAGAAGAGGTCATTGGGGTCGCGTGCTGCTATTGTTATGATCATATAGTTTGCAACATGGGTAAAGGAGAGGGCATGGCTACGACAATGGAGCTGGTCTGTGTGTGAGGCTTTGGTCGGTATGTTGGGAAAGAGGAAGGGGATTGGGAATGCTGGCTTTCAGATGATTGGTGGACATAAGCACATTATTGCAAATTGCACCAGTGTTGGTGTATACAACAACAATTATTGGTATAATAGCTAGTGGACATCCCTTGCTTAGCTAATAGGGGCTAATTTGTGTGTGGAGTGTTGGGGATGTTATTATTGCATGTGGGCAGTTTGGTTGGTTGTGTGCAATAGTTGGAGTTGGCGTGTTGTACTGTATGGATGTCTAGCATGAATGAGTATGGAGAAGGGGTTGTTGGGGTTACATGCTGCTGCTGTTGTGATCATATAGTTTACAACATTGGTGAAGGAGTAGGTATGGCTGCAACAATGGAGCTAGTCTGTGTGTAAGGATCTGGTCGAGACGTTGCGAAAGAGGAAAGGGATTGGGAGTGTTGGCTTTTGGTTGACTGGTATGTACGAGTATGCTACTGCAAATTGTAGCAATGTTGGTGTATATAGCGGCAGGCGTTGGTGCCATAGTTGTGTGGACGTCTTTTGGTTAGTTAATTGGGGTTCATTCATGTGTAGAGTGTTAGGGATGCTACTGTTGTGTAGGGGCAGTTTGGTTAGTTATGTGTGAGAGAGAGATGGTGCAATTTGAAAGTAGATGAGAGAGCCCCTCCTTTAGATTGCTAAAGCAAAAGGCATTCTTATATCTTTGATAAGATTTAAACCCAAGACCTCTAGCCAAACTCAATGCAATGTTTAAGTATTTATTTATTATGCTATTGGCTTGTACCTTGTTTATATATATAATTAAATTGTATATATGAATTAAGTTAGCATATGCTATATTCAAATCTAAGTGTAGGCTCGGCGGTCCTTTCTTCTTTATTTTTATCTAAACTAAAAATTCTATTCTATTAAACTATTTAAAAAATTTATTATTTTTTAAATTTTCTAAATCCTCTATTTTTTCAATTTTTGTGACTTTTCAATTTTTTTCTATTCTTTATGTTTTTATAAATTCTTATATTTTTTTTGTATTTTTTTATAAATTTCTTATTTTTTTATTTTTTTCCTAAATTTTATTTTTTTAATATTTTCCTTTTTTTTGGGTTTTTCTATTTTTTGTATTTATCTAAATTTCTTATTTTTTGTGTTTTTCTTAAATTTTCTATTTTTTTTGGTATTTTTCCTAGTTTAGGACTCTTTATCCTATTCTAAAAATTTGAAAAAAAAGGGGTGAGGGGGCAAAACTAAGATGTCTACAGTAAGCAATATATAAATGTTTTACAAAAATTTCATTAATACTTTACAATTAAATGAGAAAAAGAATTATATGAAAACGACAATAAAAAAATATCTAATTTGACATCCAGAAACTCATAATCATATCTATTTTGTTTAAAGATGTTGAGTTTTCTCATCATTATTTTAATGATAGCAAAAAGAGTGAAGATATTTAACAAGTATGTTAAGTGTATAGGTTAATAAACAAATGATAAGATTTTTTTTTTTTTAAAATTGAATTTAAAATTCAGAACCAAATTCAAAGACAAATTAAAAAACACTGTACAGTATTAAAAGCTACAAAATAGATTGATCTATGAAGTTTATTGGGTTTTTAATTATGTGAAGGGCTAGCCCCACTTCCTGAATACATTTGGATAATGTATCCAACATGTTCTATTAAGTTAGACATTAAATCCATAGAGATTAAGGAGGAATTAATTTAAGGATAAGTTTGATTGAATATGATGCTTTATAATAATGAATAGATTTTAATGAAGTTAGATTATTAGAGTGTTCATGAGTTTTATCCTTAAGAGATGTGGAGAACCTTTAAGAGTTCAGGTTAGATTCCTATTTGAACTTAAATCAAGAATGGACGAGGCCATATGTGTGAAGATATATTAATCATGATTTTGTTAAAGTAGATTTAAATGGAATTGTTATAATAATATCTTCAAAAGATGTCTATCTTTAAGCATCGAATTTATTGGAATATAAATGAGCAAAGTAACAGCAAGAATATTTTAGAAGCTCTAAGATTCAAATTCAAGAATACAACATCAAGATTTGTTCTTAAATTTTAGGAGATATTTATTTCAAAATGAAATTTAAGTTTTTGAAGGCCATATTAGTGAAATATGAGAAGAGCCTAAGCATATATACAAGAATACTTATAGACTTTAAAAATTATAAGAATAGCAGTGTAATGTTCGAATTGAATTGATCAATAAGGGTGATTTAGCTTCTACAATTCAAGGGATCACTACTACTGGTTAAATCAAGATATTTTAAGATTTATCAAGAAAAGTAAAAGGTTTATCCAATATTTAAGCAAAGAGATGTTGCACCTAAAGATATAAAAAGAAAAGGAGTTCAAATTTTTTATGATAACTAAGCTGCATTCGTTTACCACAAACTTGATAACTCAAGAAAATTTAAAGTTATATTTAGAATCTATTTCAAAGACAACACTGTTTACTCTAGTTTTATATTCTGATCTTATCTTGTACTTGAGAGGATCACTGTATTTTGTCATCATTGTTATTATAAGCACTATTAATAGGTCTTGTGTTAGAGGGGAGATATAAAGTTCTATAGATCTTTATATAGGCAAAATTAGTCTAGTGGGATAGAATAGAAATACTAGTATTTGTTTCTCCTTTATTGAAAATAGTGAAAAGTGAATAGTGGAACGGTATTAGTATAAAATACCGAGTTCCTAATGGTAAAGTTGGAAGAGTGCAATAAGCATAAGAAAAAAATATTATAAATCTCTTGTTTGATTTTTCATCCTTATTCTCTTTATTTTTGTTTTTTATATATTGTTTTATGCTAAATTTTATTAAAATAATCAAATGGGACATCTTTAATTCTGTTTTATGAAAAAGTTGAAAACTTTTAAGTAATCAATTCTTCTCTCTCTTGATTATTTTTACTACTTATAAAATGAACTAATAAGAAATTATAAATAAAGCGTTTTGAAAACTTAAATGAAAAGTGATAAGTGTTAGTATTTTATGCATATACTTATCAGAGCATCATACGTGTATTGAATTTACTATAAAGAAAAATCTACAAATTACAAGTGTTTGTTTAATCACCATCACATTAATCCTACAAATAATACGAAATAGTTGCTCCATCATTGGTACAAAAGGGTTCTTTCTCGGGTGAAAAAGTTTTAAAGGGAGGTTGTGCGTACGAAGATGGTCAATTCTGGCGTACATTAAATTGAAACGAGAAGGACGGATTGATTTGACTTATATACGGAGGGACCATGCAGACAGCAAATCTAGGGGGTAAATCTCCTGCATCGACCAACGTTAGTACAAAACAGGCTAGGCATTGTGATGGTAGATATGATTGTTTTCCAATATTTTCTTCTCAGAAAAAGGACAGCATGATCCTCGTTGCAAAACGTAACTTCCAAACCCACCCGCGGCGAGGAGAAGAGAGAGAGAGATTAACCGGATAATACATGCTATACATATTATAAATACCAATTATATCTAAATATGTGATAGTGAAATTAGTTTAGTAAATAATTTCTGAAAATAGTTATCATTCGAATTATTATATATCCGAATCGATATAGTGAGTATTACTAAGCTTTTTCTTTAATCAGCTGTGTAATTTATAGAGTAGAAAGCACCAATAATTTCAATTTAGAAGCAAATGATGATTCTGTTATTATGTGTTCGAGAAATATGTTACAGGCCAACATTTTACCTTTTATGAGGAGGGATTGCTAACACTAGTCATGTACGTGTTGTATTATTACGATACTAATAATTGACAAGCTAGCGGATGGGTTTTCAAGTTAACTAGTCTTCAATGTATTTTCCTGTACAATTTTTTTTTTTCATAAAATTATTTAACTCTTTCATTCCACCAAATCCGATTCTGGCCAATATTTACTGATGAATCTAGGATTCATCGATCTTAGACTATCCTTTTTTCTTTTTAAATATCAAATGCAATAGCATTGATCCTCCTCATTTTGAGTGGGATAAATGAAAAACGATGGTGGTCTTGTGCAAAGATGTTTTATTCATGGCAATAATTTATCATATTTAAAAAAAATAAGGAAACGATTAAATTAAAAAAGAAAAACTAAGATGTGTGAGTTTTACACTAATAATTGGCACACAAATGAACGAGTACTCTAGTTTAACATTCAATATGTATGTATATATATATAGTCTCATTTTCAAGAAATAATATCAAAATCACCATTTGGATTTATATATATATTTTTTAATTATATATATGAAGTTTGGAATTACTAATGTCATACATAGTCAATTTTTGCTTGTTAAATTTTATACCAAAAGTTTTAGTTTGCTAAATATTACACATCTTGAGCATTACTTAGTTAAATTTACTACCTTCATATATGATGCGATATACACTTATTGATCAAAATGTATAAGTTAGAGGTAAGATAATATATTATAAATAAAAATCCACTAAGTATGATATTTAATAATTTCAAACTTTAGGAAATTAATTAAATAAACACTCCAATTCGAGTAGTATTGCCATCATTATCTTTTTTTTTCCCTAAAGAACTATTCAACCATTTTGTTTTAACAAGTTTTGTGTTAGCCAATATTTATTGATATATTAATATTTATTAGGTAATCCTTCTTTTATACTAAATACAATAAAAAAGATAATCCTATGGTTAGGATAAATTCAAATGTGTAGCTATCTCATATAAGGATGTTTTGTTTATGGTGATAAACTTGTACAAACTCACTAAGGCTGATAAAGAGAATACATAGATGCTCTTAAAAAAAAAAAAAGTGTGTGAAAATGTGACAATTTCTTTCCTTGAGAAAATTATGTGAGATACATGAATTTTGAGTCATGTTATAATTAGTGATCTAAATTTTTTCAGTTACCAATTTACACTATGTTTTGGATAAAGGAAAGAAATGGGAAGGAGGGAAGAAATAATTAGAAGGGATTGAAAATGAAGGGAAAATATTTATTTAGATAAGGGAGGAATGATTATAGAATGAAAGTTAATTAATTATTTTTTAAAATATGCTAAAATACCAAAAAAACCCTCAAAAGTTAAAACTGTATTTAGTCATTTTCCCTCTACGTGTGTAAGGAGTGGTTTTTGTGGAATCCAAGGGAAATCTTTCCCTCACAAATCCTTTCCTTTCCTCTTTCCATTCAGGCCAAGCATTGTGTTAGTGTCGAATCTAATCTTTTATTGACTACATTATTTGCCAAGCAATACATTAGTCTAAGACCCAATGGATGTCCGACAAGTATTCTAATGCATCCATTTAACAATTGAAACTCTCACTAAGCCTATTTTGGAATGGGGAAGTAAATTGTATTAAAAGGAAAAAGGCAATTTCAAAACACTTTTCCTTCATTGAGAAATGGAGAAAATTGGGTTTAGAAGGGAAAAAATTTTCCATAGCCCACAGAAAGTATTCTCTTCATATTTGATGGAAAATGAGAAGGAATTTAAAAATAAATACTATTTTATCCTAGAGACAAAAACACACATTGAAAATATAGGGACTCTATTAAGACTCTTTATACTTTAGTGTCTTAATATTTCTCTAACTATCCTTAGCGATAGGAGTTGTCGGTGGGTGGCCGAAGCAGTGAAGGGGGAATGTGATGAGTTGCGACCCATGTGCCGTGTCTACTGTAATACCTACTCTTCATGAGGGGTGGTTTAGAGAAAATTAAAAAAGAAAAGGAATACGAGGGATATGTATTGGGTAACGGCCATGTTTTTATTTATTTTTTATTTAGTTGGACACTTCTGCAAACAAAATTCGAAAGTAAAATAACTTACTCTAAATAAAGAAATAAAAATGGTGAAAAATGCAACACAAACCAAATAAAGGGTAAAGTAAAGCAACAGCTGTTGAACGTCAGAATTTGCATTCAATGTTTCTAATTAATGATCTGAGTCTGAGATGATTGTTGTAGTCAGAATCAAGAACACATCTTTTCTTTAAAAAAGGTTAAAAGAAATTAATTGTTGCTCTACACTGTTGCAGTTATGCAAGGTCACATCCGAAAGCCAATGAAGTTATAAATCATGCAATAAACTCAAATTTGTTGCCTTTACCTCATTGGTTAAGGACACAAATTGGACAGTCCTAAAGTTACCTCTCTGTAAAAATGCTAGTATTCCCGAAAAGCTTTAGGTCTTCACATACCGATGCTGTAAATCAATTTCTTTATATACATGTGTGAAGTCTCATTTGCTCCTTCAAGAAGTCCCTGCTGCCCAATGGGGTTCTTCTTCTCTATTCGTTTCCCACAACCTGGTTTCCTCTTTAGAAATTGCTCTTTCCCATGCCGATTTATGAAGACATTATGACTCATAAGAATGTTCGTCGCGGCTACCGATGTCTGGTGCTTAAGGTTTATTGCTCAGTTTACCTCTTTTGTTCCTTAAAGGCTGGTATGCCTGGTACTAACTAGACTAGAAAGAGTTTTTTCCCCCCTTTTCTTGGTCTATAAGGTTTTATTTGATTGGTTGAGTAGAAAATCAATGCCTTAAGGGACAATCAATTCATCAAGTGATCTTGCATGTGGGAGTGAGGTTTTTTATCCATTGCAGCCAAGGATGACTTGCCGGTTGGTGCTTGGATTCTAATATTTTTATGTCTAACTAAAGTAAATTGTCTTTTGTAATGTGTGCATAGGTTGATTGAATTTTAAGCATAGAAAGTTGCTAGTAGACTTTAATTGTAATATCCGGCAAGTCGTCTTTGGCTACATTGCGACCTCATTTCCTCATGCTTGATTTTTTGATGATGAAATACCAACCACAAGGTATTATGCTGATGGAGATATACCTGAAGAGAAGACTGATCGAGCTTGCAACATGAAGTAGTGAACGTGCAGCTGTTAACATAATGCAACTTTAATATGATGCCGAGGATGAATCATACTTGCAAAAATACAAAGGGGTTATTACAATTTGAATGTTATTTTTTCAATAGTTTATAATTTCACCCATGTTATAAAAGAACCAATAATAAATCACGTAGTGCAGCATTCATGGACCGCTAGCAGGATAGACATTATGGTATGTCCTTCCAACCCGATCGAACAAGACAAGTAATCCTACAAGGTATTTTCCCCGTGGAAAACGTGATGACGGGTTGAGGCACTGCAGTGTTGGGCCAGTACTTGGTGTATGATCTCCGGTAGTTAAGAAACTCAACCTCTTGAGAAGATAAGTTATGCACTCCTAAAATAACAAAACAGGTAATTTCTATATGCCATGTAAATTGCCTTATTCCAATTGATCAGATCTGTCTTTTCATTATTCATTTAAATGTAGAAATTGCAAAAAAAAAAAAAAATATATATATATATATATATCTAGTTTTAATAATACTAATTTTAATGTCTTCATTAAATGCATATTAGCTTATAGTAGTCGGGATAAACTTGTGATGGGATATAATTAAACACAAACCTTAGGAAACACTATAGGGTTTAGATTGACAATCAAGTCGTCACAAGAATGGATTCAAAAATTCGAATAACCATATAAGTTTTATTATTTGTAAGCATTTTACATAGTTAAATATTGCTAGATTACTGGTTTGCATTGTCGTGTTGCTTTTCCATTTGCTAAGTTGCTGGGTAATTAAGTGGGGTTTATAGCTTGTATTATGGTAAACTAGCTAGCAAACGATAGAAACAGCTTGGATTTCACTTGTCCTCTCGATATCCCTCTTATGCATACTTGCTATAGATATATCAATAAGAACTATTCTATAAACGATCATGAGATCGTTTCGTTTTTGCCTTCTCCTCAACTTAATCCATTAAATAATAAATTCATCAATAAGTTATTGTTAGGATGAAGAATTTAATTTATTTATTTATGTTTTCAACGAGTCATTGGGTAAGAAAGAATTCGAACGTGATTTATATAGTATTATTAAGCTCATAGTTTAATTTCAGTTCAACTCTCAATCAAACCTTGATTTTCTCTTTATTTTTTAACCCTTTTAAATGTATGGATTAATCACTTGATCCGAAGCTGACAACACTAATCTGTACTGTTATGAGACCAACATTAGATTACAAGGTTTAGTAAGAATTTAATTGATACACTTGTACTATCCTTAACGGTTGTGAATGCGTGGTCAGAAATGCTCATGGTGTTTTGTGTAGTTGAATCATGCCAAAGAAATAACTAGGGTGGGTCTCTAAATTCCCCCTCTCTGGCACACCATTTTGAGCTAAGCGTGTATTTCTTTCAAAAGAAACATTTTTCGATTCTATTCTTATCATTTGCAAATGATCCATTATAAAGAGGGAAAACTTTATCTATTGAAACAGAAATTGAATTTCCTCATTTTACAGAACAACTATCATCAACCAAAGCAGCAACTTCCGCGAAATTAAGCCACTTCCTCTCTTGACTTGTTAAAAAATTTTTCAATTACCACTAAATTATTTGACAATTAATTACAAATAGCAACGTCAAGTTTATTTAAAAGGACTGAATTATCATCAACTATCATCGTATTTTATCCATATATATCCCCGTCTAGCCCCATAATCGTACATTTAAATTAAACCTACACGTATACTGATACTTCATACAGTACCTGACTCTTGAGCAGTACAAAAAATTAAAGATAAAGTTAAAATTACACAGAAGCGGGCCCTTGAATCATATTCAAATTTCGAATGAAGATTTCTCGTACATCAATTCAAAGTCCAGAAACAAACAGAAAACTAAACGAATTATCCTTATTTTTAAACTTCATCCTGAACAAACATCAGTTGATGACAAGAGATGTTTCTAAGTGGTGCCCAGTAACTCATTAAAAAAAACGTAAAAACCTGAAAGGAGAAATTGAATTAGATAGAGATAAGACCTTCCCTGATGAGCAGACCGAACATGAGGACAAGGAGGCCAACGAGTATACACTGAGTAGAACTCATGATGGTTTGTGAATATGCAGACAACGTGATTGTTGCTCCCACTATTCCAATCAAAAGAGCCTTTAAGTTCTGATTCATTCTTTTTTTTTTTTTTTCTTTTGGATCTGGTTGTTTCAAGGAAAGCTCCGAAGTCGTTTTTTTGAGATCAATCATCCTGTACATGTCTACATGATCCATCAAGAAAGTCAACTCTTGGAGTGGGGTAGAATTGGAATAATAGCTTTTGCAGGGCAAAGTTTGATATTTATTGTTTTTTGTTTAGCCTATTTTTTACTCCAGTGACCTCTTTAGCTTAAGGGCTAGTCACCTAGTAATATCCTGTTAGCCAAAAAAAAAAAGAAAAAGAAAAAGGAGGTTATATCTTCCAAAATATTTATTGCTCTCTCTCTCTCTCTCGCACTCTCAGTTCAGGAATAAATACATTTTATGTTTATAGCTGTGCAATACATTTAATATTGCGCAAAAAAAAGAAAAAGAAAAAGGTACGCAATTCTGAGGGTTTGCACAATTAACTTGATGACTATGAACATGATACAAACTGCTTAATTTTTTGGCCGAAGGATAATAGGCTTAGTTACATTACAATATCTTCCATATTTGATGCGTATTAGATTAAACTAATAAGGAATTTCTTATCATATAAACTGATATATTCAAACTAAAAAGATCTTGACTCAAGGACTACAACATAAGCTTTTGATATCCTTAAGGCAAAACTAGACCGATTCAACGATTACAACCGTGAATATTCCATAGGTTTATTGGAGTCTTTAGAAGCTAATCGATATTAGGGAATAAATAAAATAAGTTCTCTAACCTTTTTCTTTTCTTTTTCTCAAAATTCAGTTATCTAATCCAAGTAAATTATTAAAGTCCTTTTTCTAGATACTAAAATTCGATCAAGCCTTATTAAAATCCTTTTTATTTATTGTTGTCTTGTTGCAGAGACAGAGCCTTCAATCAACATCTCCAACTATTTACAACCTAGGCATAGAGGACTTATTTGAATTTTCACATAAATTTGGGGAACCTAAATGATCAACATATATAGAGTACTTAGATTCAATTTTGACATAAACATTCAATGCTTCTAATGTATTTATGTTCTATCTTTTAATCTTAATTTGATATCTCCAAGAGTGAAGTGCTCAACTTGATTTTTGAGTTATTAATATGTGGATGGTACTTGAAATTAGCAATAATTCTTTAATGCGTATTTAGTTGGGGGTATTGTAGAGTGATATAGAAGTAAGATATCCACTCTTGATGGAAGGAAAAGGAAAGTAGTAATTTAACTTGATTATTTGATGAAAAGAATATTACTATGAATAGGTTTATAATGGAAATAAAATTATCCAAATAACCTTGCAACCTTACCTCAAAATTTAACCTTTAAACTTTTAGTTACTACAACTTTACCTTATGTGTGTAAGCTAATTTATGTCTTTAACCCATACCTCTAACTCACAACATGAAAGCCACTCATCTTACGCCATCTAAGCAAGCCATCATAACTTGGTTGCATATAGGGCTTGAGGTTGTCCTTAGGTTGCCTTAGGTGCATTATTTGATTCAAGTTATGCTTGGATAATGTAAACAAACCTAAGGTTTTCATCACATACTCATGAGTAACTTATGTTTGTCATAGAATTTTTCTCAAGCCTATTTTTATTTTGCTCTTTATATATAGAGTTTGACTGGGTGTAAAGCCTACAACCAAGGCTTCATCCATTTAATATAATTTTTAAGAAGTTTTCGAATATAACAAGCCTTGGTTAATGGGGATAGTTGGATAGGGTTAGGTATATATGTAGAGATTGGAATAAAAATCTAGGTTGTCCAATTATGGTTACCTCTTATATATAAGGGAGATTCTCTCCCCATTTGTAAATTATCTTGTACACTTGAGAACTATCGATATTCTTGCTTCTCTCTCTAGTGAGCATAATTTTTTAAGTATTTGGTAGCAAGGTTGACTTAGCTTCTTAATAATGTTCTTAGAGAGTTTAAGTTTTGTATGCATCGATGTTTAGAGCATTTCGTATGTAATATTTGGTATCAAAGTGAGCCTTCAATCATAGATAGAAGGAAATGTTGTTTTTGATATTATTGCTGAGGTAGTGAAGTTTCTCATGACTCCTTTTATAGTTGATGAGTCAGTCATTTAGATAAAGTTTTAGGGCAATTGAGCATCTATGGAGGTTAGAGTAGCTAGAATGTAGCTAGCTATGATTGACTTGTTAGATCGAATTCAACATATGGAAAAAAGGCTTGGCTAAACTTGAGGAGGTGCTCCTAAAGGAGATGTTGACGGCCTTGAATAGGTTTGCAAATGATCTATAGAGGTAAGGTGTTTCCTTAGAGAAGATAATAGTTTCCTTGAAGAAATAATTAGAGGATTTAATAGTTTGGGTTCAGAAGTGGATAGTGGTGGGACATGGTCTAGCTTTAGTAAGGGTAATGGTAAGAGTAATTGTGCTAAGTTCCAAGAACTTCTATGGGTTTATGAACGTTGCGTAAATATATAGCTTCCTTCGAAGCATGGAACAATACTTTGATGTGATTAGTTTGCTAGACAATGCATAGAGATTGAGAGAAGCTCTTATGCTCTTTGATAATGTGGCTACATTCTAATAAAGGGGACACTCTAATGAGGTTATGCTAGGGATTGAAGCTATCAAAATATGAGAGTAATTCAAAGTTAAATCGATGGCTCAATTCTACTTGAGTAATGCAAAGAAGGAGGCTTGTGCTAAGCTGAGGAGGTTAGAGCATAAGACATTCGTTAGGAACTATATACATGAGTTTTTAGAGTTGTTAGAAATTTACAACATTAGTGATGGGAACACTATATTTGAGCTTTATGGTAGGTAGTAGTGTTTGATGGGAATTAGATTTGATGTTCAATTACTTGTTCTTGAGCTAGAAGAATGGTAGGTTTGACCCACCAAGCTCTTTCCTACAAAACCATTGAGGAGGAGGCCAACATTATCTAAAAGATCAAGTTTCATGAGTCTTTGAGCTTCTACTAGACTTACATTATCTTTAGGGTTGATGAAACTAAACAATTGGTTGGCTTAAGTAGCGTTGCTACGCTTACTAGCAATATGTCCAACTTATATCTTAGCTGGTGATGCCATGCTCTAAGCTACTTAAAGAAGCTTAACCAGCATCCACTTAGTATAGAATCTGTTATCATACATCAAAAGAATGCCCATGTAAACCCTACCTATTTTCAGATTCAGATTCAGAGTCGGTTAAGAGAGACAATGGGTAATGCTAAGAACTACAACAAATATAATGATTAAAAACCTTAACAGACACAAACAAACTCTAAGAAATAAATCCAAAACCTTAATTGAGGTAAAAACCCTAAACCTTAATCACACGGGTAAAACTTAAAACCTTAATACACGGTAAACCCTAAAATGGATATAAAACCTTAATGGGCTTCCTAAAACCCTAACTGAATGACTAAAAACCTTAGTATAACTAAGAAACCCTAATTATATAGCAAAATCACTCATTAAATATAATCAATTTCGCTAATCGCTAAAAAACCCTAAGTACTGATCGTATACGTGATCCAGTAACTATAAACGGTCATAAACACTTAGAATTCGTAAGAAATTAGATAATATAAGTTAATAAACTCAATTGGAATGATAAGATATGGCAAAAGCCTAAACTAACCTTAATAATGCTTAAATTACTTAATCGTATTTAATCGTGACTAATTATCTTGATTATACCTTAATCTTATAATCATCCTTCATTACATCTTAATTAACAAGAAAATAAGGAGGATTAAGGACAAATAATAATGGATTAGTTGGCAAATAAGGACACATGTCCTTTAGGAGATAAAATCTTTCCCTAAATGGCAAAAAGCACATAACATATAAGAGGCCCCCCAAAAGAGGCTCATATATTGCCTTAAATTGAAACCCCCCCTTTTCCCCCCATGCTATCGACCATTCCCCTTCCCTTCATTTTTCTCATTTTAACACTCCCTTACACATTCTAAAATCTTTCTAAAACAAAGCTCCCAAACCATCTCTGTTTCTCATCCTCTCATCCACCCTAGCTCCCTCCATGCCCCTATCACTCTTCTCTTCAACCACCATACACAACCATACACTACTAACCACTACATGTTCCTCTCCCTCTTTCCATACCCCATCAACATACACATACTCCTAAGAGCTCTTAACTCATGGAAAAACAAGGGAAAACATGGACCCTTACCCAATTTCATTTAGGTATGTTTCTAATGCTTTTTTTTTTTTCCATTAAGTTCAAATTTGTTTTTACTTATAAAGCTCTAAAACTTACATGAACTAGCATGTCATAGGATTATAGTAAAGGCTAGTGCAGGATAAGCTTGAATAATTAGTATACATAGCTCATTAGTTGAAGTAATACATTAACATGCATGGAAATGTAGAGGTAAGTATGTGTTAGTGAAGAATAAGCAAGAAAAGCCTTAAAACCTTGATTGATTACCTTCCTAGTACCATTTGCTCCCTTACATGCTACAGAGCAGGGTCCTCTTCTTGCGGTTCTCGGATTCTTTCTTACAGTGTTGGCTCAAGGACTAAGTTTGATAATTCAACATTTGCCTCATGACATGCGAATTCTAAGTTCATTCTCTCAAACTCTTTAATCAATTCTCTTTGTTTAATGAGCAGAGATGCAACTTTGGCATGATTCTTTCAGCTTAAAGCATCTGCTATTGCATTTACTTTCCTAGGGTAATAGTTGATGTTGAGATCATAGTCCTTTATCAACTCTAACTAGTGTCGTTGTCTCATGTTCAACTCCTTTTGAATGAACAGATATTTCAAGCTCTTGTGGTTAGTGTAAATTTCACACTTAACACCATACAAGTAATGCCTCCATAACTTTAGTGCAAACACTATAGTTGCTAATTCCAGGTCGTGAATAGGGTAATTCTGTTTGTGTGGTTGCAATTGTCAGCATAATCAATCACTTTTCCATTTTGCATCAGTACGTACCCTAAACCATTCTTGGAAGCATCATTATACACCCCAAAAGGCTCTTCATTGTTGGGTAAGACTTAAATTGGTGTTAAAATTAACCGGCTCTGCAACTCTTGGAAACTTTCTTCTATTCTCTCACTCCATATAAATTTTTCATTCCTTTAAGTTAGTTAAGTAAGTGGCTTAGCAATCTTTGAAAAATCCTTCATAAATTTTGATAATGTCTAACCAAACCAAGAAAACTTTGCACTTCTGTGACGTTTCC
This sequence comes from Lumnitzera racemosa, assembly GCA_024138005.1. NCBI lineage: Eukaryota > Viridiplantae > Streptophyta > Magnoliopsida > Myrtales > Combretaceae > Lumnitzera > Lumnitzera racemosa. The sequence continues at coordinate 35,666,974 of JAMXBC010000012.1, read as the reverse complement.
AGGTCTTTTCCAAGTAGTGATAGCTCTTATCTTTTTTGGGTCTACTTTTATTCCTTCCCTTGAAATGACATGTCCTAAAAAGGATATCTCTCTCAACAAAAAATCACACTTGGATAACTTGGTGTGTAGCTTGTGTTCCCTTAAGGTTTGCAACACCAATCTCAAGTGTTCCTGGTGTTGTTTTGAGGTTGATGAATATACCAAGATGTTGTCAATGAACATAATTACGCATTTGTCCAAATACGCTCTAAATACTTTGTTCATCAAATCTATGAATATTGCAGGCGCATTAGTTAATTCAAATGGTATCACTAAAAACTTGTAGTGCCCATATCTTGTTTTGAATGCTATCTTAAGCACATCTTTGGTTTGATCCTTAATTGGTGATAACTCGATCTTAGATCAATATGAGAGAATACACCCGCACCTTGTAGTTGGTCGAATAAGTCGTCAATGTGGGTTAAAGAATACTTATTCTTTATAGTGACTTGGTTCAATTCTTTGTAGTTGATACAGAGTCTAAGAGAACCATCTTTCTTCTTGACGAACAAAATAGGTGCTCCCCAAGGTGAGACACTTGGTCTAACAAAACCTTAGTCCAATAACTCTTGAAGCTACTTCTTTAGTTCTTTTAACTCTATCAGAGCCATCCTATAAGGGGCCTTAGAAAAAAGGCTTAGCCCTAGCCATTAAATCAATGGCGAAATCAATCTCCCTCTTAGGTAGCAATCTTAGTAGCTCTTTTGGAAACGCATTAGGGAACTCATTCACTACTTGGATATCTTTTATCCTTAACTTTTTTGATTCAACCTCAATCATGTTCATCCAACTTGTTTCTAACATTAACTCAAAGGAGCTTAGCTTATGTTTTCCTACTACCGTTAATTCTTTTTGAAATTCCACCTTAGATCCTTTTAAGCCCTTAAAGTACACTTCCTTCTTCTTGCAGTCAACTATAGCTCCACATGACGTCATCCAATTCATGCCCATAATCATCTCATACCTACCTATATCGAGAATGATAAGATTTGTCATACTCTCGTGGCCTTGTATGCTGAATGGGCATCTCTTCACCATCTCCTTTGTAGTAACTACACTTTCTGTAGGAGTCCATACATTGAAACTTGATTCGATGACATTCATAGGCAATTTAACTCTTTTTACCACTTTAAGGGCAATGAATGAATGAGTTGCTCTAGTGTCAAACAAAGTGTACACTGAATGTTCCTTTATATCGACATTCCTTGGATCGAATTTAAGGTCGAGTTTTCACAAGATACAATTATGGAGCTTTAAAATTCTCGTTACTAAGTTAAACACTTTTAGTCTTTTTGTACCAAAACGTACTTCTTATAAGATGACTTAACTTAAAAAGAAAGTTCCAGTAACATACCTGTAATCAGCTTAGTATCCACAACATTATCTACCTCCTCATAGTAGATGACCGCCTCTTTAGGTTACTCTTCATAATCCCATCCACCTTCCAAATTGTAGACTCTTATGGCATTTACAGCTCCTGGTCTCTACCCACTTCCTCCAACAACTCTCCCCATCCCAAGGTATCCTGTAGTCTGTATAGTGGCATTCTGGCAGTAAGGATAATTGTTAGCAAAATATCTTGGTTGTTTATAGATGAAGCAAGCTGTGGTAGTCTTCTTTGGACAATCTACTACCAAATGATTTCCATTTCCACAAAAATAACACTTATTTCGGAGCTGAGCACACTTTCGTAGATAGTGATTCTCTTTACACTTCCAACATATAATCTTTCCATTCCCATTCTTCTTTTGGATTACCTTATGGGCTCTTAAAATCTTCTTCACCTTGGAACTCGAGCTTCCGAGTCCTTTAAATGGTCTTTTGCCAAAAACAGTAACTTTTGGCTTTAACATTTCTTCTCCTTGTCTCTTTACAGTTTCCAATACTTTAGCCTTTTTTATTGCTTCATTAAAGGTCCTTGGTTGAAACTCTAAAACCTTCCTTTTTAACTCGGGGTCCAGTCCCCTCACAAAAATCTGCTTCTTCATCCAATCACTGTCATGGTACTCAGGTGGAACAAACTGGAGTAAGCAAGTAAAGTCTGCTTCATACTGCTCAAGAGTATGGTTTCCTCTTCTAATTCTGAACAACTCATCACTATACTTTACTCACAAACTTTCAGGGAAGTAGTGCCTTAAGAACTCCTCTCGGAAATCCCTCTATGTAATGGGTTGTTGTAGATTTCCTTTCTTGGTTTCCCACCAAGTCTTTGCTCTCAGATGGAGCAGATAAGTGCCATAGGTCATTCTTAAGTGGTGCGGCACTTCACAAGCCTCAAAAGATCTCTTAACCTACGTCAGCCAATCTTTAACCTCATCGGGTCGGCTTGCATTCCCATTTAATTATCTATTGTACTTCAGAAATTCTGGCAATAGGTTCCTCGGTGGTCGAGACTCATGATGAACTGGGTAAGGGTCTTTGGTTAACCTTATTGGTGGTGGTGGTGGTACTATAAACTAGCTTTCCATAGCCATAGGTGGTGGCACGAGTATTTAAGGGACTTACTTTTGTGGTGCTAGTGGTGGAGGTGCTTGGTTTCTCTCTAGAAAAGTCCTTAGCAAAGTATTATTCGCTTGTATGGCCATTAAGATCTCCTTAATCCTATCAACCGGTATATCCTATCCTGGGTTTTGCTTTGGTGGCACTCTCTCTCTAGGAGGTTATCTCTTGTACCTATGTTCGTTGAAAATAAAGTTTCTAGAGTTAGGTTTAAATTAACTCAATTCACAACTTTGTTCAACAAATCAATTTTAATACTTAGGACCATATCATCTTGATTTAAATTATCCATTATAGGATACTTCCCCTTAATTGTATCATCAGTATAAGATTAAGTAGAATAAAACACACAAGAAGTCCTTTTATTAATTCTCTAAACATACATAGGGTTTAGGCATGGTCTCTTCCGAAGTTACACATGTTTTCTATGATTATTGAAATCGAAATTCAATACAACCATATATTGAAAAGCATACATAACATGATATAGATGAACTGCACTACACTTTCATTGAGAAAATAATAACAACATTAGAAACACTTCGAAAGTTCAACTTGCACTTGACTAATTGTGCTTCGTAAAAGGTCCAGCTTCATCATCATTTAACCAATCTGCTTGTCAAAGCCTCCTTTTAGGGAATAGAGACAAGGTTCCTTCATTTGGATAGGGTGGTGACTTTAGGCGGTAAACCACTTGGCATAACTCGTGGGGAAAAAGAAATTCACATAGTTTCGGTCTGGGTGGTACTTCCCCTCGGTATTCTTCGAATAAAGAGGTAGAATGTATATGTTCTCTTCAAATTCAGGGGCATCAGGGTGGATGTCAATGATGTCTTGCTCTACATAAGAGAAGTAAATATTGGTAGGGACTACTGGTAGAGGAATTCCATTCTACTCATCCATCTAGACCACTCGAAGGTGGTTAGCCCTTAGGTGACGCACTAAAGCATAACCATGGCCTAATTGATGCCAGTGTTGGAGGCTAAAGGCAGCCATCCTTAGGTTATCTTGCATCAAGAATATTATTTCAGCTTTAATACCAGCCCTTTCCTCCCTTTTCATAATGTAGGTTAACTTCACGTCGGACAAAACGAGTCTACGTGTCCAGATCAGTATATCTTAGTAGCGTCCTCTCCAATAAAGGCTTAATCTTGCCCTCCAGGATGCCCATACATCCCTTAGCTTACATGGCATTCCTATTAGGGCCATATCCTCATATAAGATTTGGAGTCTTTGTCGGTACTAGACAGGAGTTTCTTCTTTATGCATTGTTAAAAGCACCAGGTTCTGACGAACTCTACTTGCGTTTTCCTGATCAACATAAAATTTTTTTAAAGGTTGCGCATTTTTTTAGGAAAGTTTTATTACTTGTTTGATAACTTAAAAATCTTAACCCAGTTCCACCCCACTCTTCCTCACTTAATAGGGATTCCTAATGTCTAGGGTTCGGTTTTACTTACTTTATTATTAGTTTAAACCTAACGCTCTAATATCGCTAAACTTATCACGGCTCAACAGTATCGTTATCGTAGTAGGTTACCGTATATCGTATAAAGGTCTACTATCAACCCCTTTGCTGATCATAGGCCTTTCATATGATACATAAGGCTCCTTCCACTATACGTTACCACCAGGCCCATAGATAAGTAATATAGAGCAATTTAACTAAAATTACTTCTATGGTATAAATTAACTAATCGTGTAGACTCGTAAGGCCTATACCAAAAGAATATTACAAACAAATGCAGTTTATAAGGGAATTGCATTAGAAATTTTAATCTATCTTATAAACAAAAATATAAAAGTAACTAGTTATTTACAAATCTATTACAAAATTTCCTCTTTTCTCCCTAATCGCTCCAACTCGTCCTATACGAGACTTACTATGAGCATGCCTCACCTCGGATTAGCGAAGAGATTTTCCTACAATAAAAGAAATCTATCGAGGTATAAGCTTAAGCTTAGTGAGATAAATACCCTCGTTAGTATTACATGGTAGAAATTTATTAGATGTACAATCATATGAATGCATGAACAATTAGTATACTAAACAATGCATGCCGTGGCCTAGGAACTACATATGACTCAAAATTATGCCCCTTGTAGTCGGGGTTTGGAGATAATTAACCGACCTAAACCAAAATCCGAATTCTAGACCTTGGTTTTTATTTTATTTGCACTATTGTGCTTAAGCCAAAACAAAATATATATATATATTTATATATGTATATACATTTTTTACTAAATAACAAATCATATTTTTGTAATCCCAAGTCTAGCTGTATGGTGGCCTCTGCAATCCACAAACATATGCCCTAAGCAGAAGCTATAAGATACGGCCCCTCGCCGACCGTTAGCGTTTCCTGGCGTTTAGTAAGGCCATTAGCTGAAGATAGAGACTCAATAAAAATGATGACATAGTTAGTGCCCAATCCTACAGGAGGCCTGTCCTCCTGTGAGTCCCTTCCCATCTTTTATGTGAAGTGGCAGTCGATGTTATCTGAATGCAATTATGGGGAATACATGATTGATTTTATTTCTTAATCATATAGATCATTAATTCGATTTTTCAAGGTAATCAGACAATTTCATTCCAAACACTTGCAAGTATAAATTATCATAAGCATTCCCATTATTATATAATTAACAAGTCATATCATTGAGTTCACAAATTCATACACATGCATTTCTCATGTCCCACACGCATCCAAATATATATATATATATATATATAAGTTTAGGTGTATCTATTCTACAAGTAAAATCAAGTAAAGAGTCATTAGGAATTTACTCACTCCGCCATGAGATCAGTTAAAGTAGTCCGAGAGCAAGTCGTTTCCATACATGATGTCCCCTGGTTATTGAAATCATAATACTATAAGGGATTGAAATAAACATAGGAAACTAAGCTAAAACCCTTAAGTTATACTCTTGATTAGTTTTCGTATCTTTTCTTAATTTTACTTAAAAGTTCAATCGCGTATAACTTTTTCATTTTAAATCTGATTTTTATGATCTTATAGTTAATCTTTATTGTTTTTGAGTGTAATTTAATGTGCTGAAGTTAGATTTTCAAAATGAGGTACACAAATTTTTCCATAGGTCGGAACAGTAGCGGTCCTCATGATTTGGAGTGCTTTGGGGCTTTGTTTGGTTAATGGGCTTCTTGGTAACTTGGGAAATCCTTTGGGCATGGTCTTAAGATTTCTTTCTAAGCTCAAAATATTATTTAAGGTCAGATTTGCAACTTTGATTTATACTCCTAAGGCTATCAATAACTTCTTGGGCTCTTAAGTGGGCTTAAGTTGTCAAATAGGCCTGTTTTTGTTCCAACTCAAATTTGACCACTTTGGTAGGCTTAGGAAGTGTTTTGTGGAATTCTTGAGAGTCTTAAAATAACTCTTATTGATATGTCAAGTTGCTGGTCAGAAATTTAAGGGTGGTTCAACTTAGTGTATAAGGCCCGTTTTGGAAGTTTTAAGCTCAGTTTTGAGTTTTAAGCTTAATATACTTATCATACTTGCCTTGGTTGGTCTTTTTACTTTGTTTACTTATTTTTATCATATTTTTAAGTGTCTTTTAAGGATGTTCTAGATCTGGTTGGTTTGAATATGAGGGCTTTCAACTTGGGTTTCCAACTTGTTTAATCATTTTCTTAAGTTTAGATGTTAGATCATGAACCTAGGTTACTTGTATTCGAATCTTATCTTGACTGCTTTTCCATGAAAGGGTTATTTGACTCATACTTTTCATGAAAATAGTAGATCTCTTACTTATTACAATTTCTACATCATAGCTCATGTCTTACAAAGTTAGTTTCATCATGAAAGTTTATGTGATGAATTTTTCCTTAACCTAAGTCTAGATTTGAGTATGTTCAACTTAATAAAATTGAAATCAACATCCAAATGACTCTTGAATCCTTACGTCTAGCATGATCCTCTTTCATTCAAGTTCTTGTTTCAAGATTTTATCATTTTAAAATCTTTCATTCAAAGTGTTAAACAAGTATCTTTACAAAACATTAACTTTACATGCTCATTTTGTAACTTCATGTAAGGTTTTCATGATTTTGTTTCTAAGGGTGCTTTTTGATATTATAACCACTTATGATCATACTCATATCTTTAAGAAATCATAATCTCCTAGCAGAATACAAACCTACTAACACATAGGTACACTTACTCATCCACAAAGCAAAAGTATGGTGGTTGTGCATAAAAGTTCCACTTATGCTCTTTATCTTACTTTCTCCTTTTGCACCTTTTTGAAACTTGAGTTGTTGGATCCTTTGAAGTAGAGTTTATGGAATGTTCTAAGGGTCTTAAATAAGCTTGAATGTAGGAAAAGAAGGACATAAGAAAAAAAAAAATTGAATGTGTCATGAGTATAAGTGTGAGTGTACTTAAAATTAGCGATAAAGTGAAAGATTTATGGGGTATGGTTGTTTCCACTTTTGTGTTAGTTTTCAAGTGAGAGAAAAAGAAAGTGAAAGTGAAATTGAAAATGAGAGGAATGCAAGAAAAAGTGGCCGGTTGGGGAATGGGGAGATGGTGTGTTTAAGAAGCTTGAAGTTATTGTCTTGTAGTATACATAAAAGTCAACAATTGTAACTATTATTAATGTAAGCATTAAGGAGTGAATAGTAGTGTATAAGATAAAGTGATTGATAGATGAAAGACAAGAGTATGGCCCTTCTTTCTTGCTTATTCAAATCGGCCATTGGGTGTCCTTTGGGGTATGGAATTGTCTTATCTCATTTATTAAATTTAAGCTTATGAAATCTTATGACAATTTGTCCATATGTAGTATAAGTGCAGGAGTGATAAGGAAAGTGTCTTATCACTAGATTTTGATAAGTTATTAACTGATAAATGATTTCGAATTTCAATTGATAAGTCATCTAAGGTGATTGGTTTATCTACTTATTTATATATAAGGCATAGGCATGAAGATAAGGGCATTGTCTTATAGGAAATTGTTTTAGGATTTACTTCTTGCATTGTTTTGTAATTTATGATTCGATTTTCATAAAATTGTGAAATTTTATAGAGTTGATTGAAATTATTCAAATTAAATTATCGATTAGTCGCTTAGGGTTAAAAGTCTAATTTTTTTAGGGTTTAGAGTCTTAAGTGACTTTAGAGCTCATAGTTTTTTAAGTTTGGGTTTTAAAACTTGAGTTCTTAGTTTAGTTGATTCTTGGAAACGTTTGAAAACTACTCTTAGTCAAATCATAAGCCTGTTAAAAGTAAGGTTTACACCAATGGCCTAAGGATAAATTTACACTCGTATAGAGAGTTCGAAAGCAAGATACAGGAGGAGTCCTATCTCTACCTAAATGGAGAATCATGAATGAGAAGATGTATTCTATTGAGGTATCGACATTAACTATAGCGCTTCTTTAGAGGCAAACCATGTCTAACTTTTTTTTTTTTATATTTATCTTATTACAATTTACTTTGCTCACACTTTAGTTCTTTTAGTTTATTCCATTTTATTTTTCTTTTATCTAACTTTGCATTGCTTCTTTTATTTGTTTCAATTTTAGTCAAAGGTTTTTCTTTTTAGTTTAAATTTTTTTCTTTAGTTTTCCTTGTCTTATTTTTTTAGTTTAAGTACTTTTATTTCTTTAAGTTTTTTTTTTTATTTTTATATTCATGAATTTAGGCTAGGCAAAAAGAAGAAGAAGAAGAAGAAGAAGAAGAAGAAGAAGAAGAAGAAGAAGAAAGAAAGAAAGAAAGAAAGAACAGAAAGTTATGCAGGCATGGGACATGGTTGTGTCTCAACCCATGTTCGCCCAGCATATACATAACACATTTAAAACATAAACACACACTCATAGGCACACATGAAATCACTCTTTCCTCCATCTTCTTCTCATATGCCACTATTCATTAACTAACTTTTTCATCAAATCCAACACAATCCAAGTGATCTTGGCAAATTGTAAAAAGTAGATCGTTTAGAAGAGGTCCATATCCGTTACATCATCTTCCACTCATGAGGGCACTATTGTTGAGCTACTAAGTACCCTTTCTCCACTAGAATATCTTATGCTTCAAGGTAAGGGAGTATTAGTTTCTTTTCCAATACATGTATTCCCTTTTTCCTTATGATATTTTGCAATTGTTTTATATCTTGTTATTGTGCTTTCTTAGTCGAACATTAAGGACAATTTATGTTATTAGGAGACTAATTATTTACATTTGACCCAATTAATTTTTAAGTTAACTTGCAATAAGTGATTAGCAATGATTGTAATTTGAAGTATTAGGCCAAATCAACTATTTCATCTTGATCATTATTGATCTTATTATACCTTACTAGAATTGATTAGTTAAATCTTTAGAGGGCAAAGTTATGAGTTATTTAGCTCAAAACTCTAGGACTCGATATTAGAGCAACAATACTAGTTGAGAGTTAGTTATGGTTATTTTTAAATTTACTTTAATGTATACTTTTCTCTTGGAAATTTTTAGAGCCCTATAATTCTTAGTAAACAAACAAATGAAATTCTTCTTTTGAGAAACCCCTGAAAATTCACAATGATTAGAGGTAGAAAGTAATAACAAGTGTATGAATAGTTAAAAAAAAATTGGTAAGGATTCATCTTGGTTTGTCAAAATAGCAAGATTAAGTCTCAATGCTAATACCAATGAAAAAAAAAAATTGGTATGGATTAGCTTTGGTCTATCAGAAGAGTAAGGTTCTTTCCCGCTATTAATATAAGGGATAAGTTGGCATGGATCGGTCTTAGTTCGTCAGAAGAGTGAGATTCTTTCCCTTTACCAACACAATAGTCCATTAAAGGTAATTGTGCTTAAATAAAGTAAATTGAAAAACCTCCTAACAAAAGCTTGAACTAGGGGGATGATCAAATGATGAGTTGATGTAAAATGTATTTGTTTTGGATTATTGTGCTTAGCGAGATTGAAGAGAGAATTGAATATACTTTAGTCAAATGGACAAAATTTTTATGACTCTTTCCCAACTGGCGAGAAGTTAATTCAAATTTCTAGTTTAGGAATCTTTAGTTAAATGACTCGGATAAACTTTGACTTCCATAAATTAACTAGTAAACTATAGTATTAAGTATTGTTGGAGCATTTGAATATGGTTATGAGAAATTATGACACTGTTAGGGGTGAAATTGATTGACTTTATTATTGCAAGTTAATTGAAAATGATTTTTTTAGTTTTCTTTGGGTTAAGTGTATTCGTTCACCGATTTCCTAAGTAGTGATAAATTTTGTTTAGCATTTCTTATTCCAAAATTTTTGTTTTGATTTATTTACTTGAGGACAAGCAAATGCTCAAGTGTGGGTAAGTTTGATAACTTTTATTTTAAATACATTTCATATGGTGATTTTATAGCATTTCCCTTATATTTTTATTTTTTTAAAATAAATTGATATTTAATTGAGTAAAATTTTGATTTCAAGGTTTGAACGCATTCTTGGATTGAAAATGAAGAAAATGAATCAAGTTTTACTCAATTTAGAGTTCAAATGAATGTGTTACGAAGTTTTGAAGTTACATAAACAATAGGAGAAAGTTACACAGTAAGGGACACAACCATGCCCCTAGGCTAAGTCCATGTAAGATGATTTTTATGCCAAAGTCAATAAGTTACACAACCTGGGAACACAATTGTGTCCTAAGCTGTGTTTGGTGACAGAAAAAAAAAAAAAACTTCATAATACATTATATGAGGACTTGTGAGGGTTTTGCACATAACTTTGGACATCCAAAAGTGAAGAGACTTGAAGAGAAGAAGGAGAAAAAGGTGGAAGCAACACCCAACTTCAAGATTGAAGAGATTTTTCATTGACAAAAGGGGTTTTTCATGTTTTATTTCTTGATTTTGCTACAATTTTCTTTTAATTTCATCATGATAGCTTAAGATTCTCGTATTTTGGATTGTAGAACCTAGGGTTTCATGTGACTATTAGATTTATTGATAATTTTCAATAAAGTTTCTATTTTTCTTGATTCAATTATGTATTTTAATTGTTAATTGATATTTCTAAGTTATCAATGTATAATATTATCATGCATAATGATTGAGAAATCACATGAATAATGGGATCTTAACATAATTGAAGAGAATTACAAGTGTGCTTAGAAATAAGGTACATGATTCTTCCGAAAAGTTATTATTTTTATGTAGGAATTCATTGTATATTAATGCTATTCTAAATTATATTATTAAGTGAAGAGATTTTGGTAAATAATTTAAGATTATGGTTAATATGCTTGATGAAGGTATTAACTCCAATTATGAATCCCTTCAGTCAAGAATAATAGAGATAGAATCGGATAGAAGCGGTCACATGTTAAACACTAAGAGAAAAAATTCCTAAATAAGTTATTTGCCTTCTTGAAGTCATTCTTAATTTTATCACTTCCTAAATTGCTACGTCAAGTCTCATAATTAGATTAGTTTGTTAATTTTAGTATTTTTAATTCATTTAACCCATCACAATTTTCTGGTTAGATAATAGAGTTAAGGTTAGTATTAATACTCAAGGCCTTTGAGGGATTGACTTGGACTCACATCCGCTATATTAAAACTGATAGGTGCACTTGCCTTGTATCACTGCTATTGTAGCCAATTTAGCTATCTTAGTATAGAGAGTTTTAGAGACTGGGTTACATGATAGAGTTGTTGAATAGGGTTGAGAGATGAGAGATAAGCCAAGAAGGTAGATAAATGAACGGGTACTAAAAGCCTTTCTTGTAAGCCAAGCAATACTTTGTTGTGATGACAGAGTCATAAGAAGAGGGTTGGAGTTGGACAAGGTGGATGAGTATGAAGAAGAAGAGGAGCAGTATGTTGGAGTTGACAAGTGTGAGCTTAGAGCTCCTGGGGAAGCTGAACACCTGAAAGTACAGATTTTGAGCTTTAACGGGTCTGGTAGTGCTAACGACTACTTGGATTAGGATGAGATGATTGAAAAGATATTTGAATTTTATGATTATGAGGGCACTATTTGTATTTGAGTGGTTGCATTGGAATTTTCTTGATATGCAGTAATGTGGTGGAAGAAGTTGTAGAATATCTGCTTGAGAGCCAGATGAGAAGTCTAGACATGGAATGAAATGAAGAGAGTCCTAACGAGTAAGTTCACTCCCAAACACTATGAGTAAGATACTTTCAAGCATCTCCAAGACTTGAGGCAAGGTAGTAGATTAGTATATGACTATGTTTGAGAGTTTAAGTTACTCATGTTTAGATGTGATGTTAACGAACTTAAGATACGAACTATGGCAAGGTTCATTTCTAGGTTGAGAACTAAAATAGGTCATATTGTAGAATTATAGAGACTGGGGAGTTTAATTGAGACCATTCGAGTGGCGTAGAGGGTTGAGAGGTAGAGACGGAGCCAACCAAGTTGACTAAGATTGTTGAGTCAAAGTAACATGCCGAGTCGAGTAGATTATGGCCGTGTATTGAACAGTTCTAAGGTAGATCGCAAAAGACTTGTGTTGAGCAAACCAGAAGAAGGCTGAGGTAAGGGCAAGGCCAAGGAACCTGAGGTCCGAAGAGACTAAGGTCAGAGCTCGAGAAGAAAGACTCGAGAAATCAAATGTTTTAAATGTCTTGGTTATGGACAAGTTGCTAGTCCATGTTCAATCCATTGAGTCATGACTATAAAGGGGGACAAGCCTTAGTTTGAAGTAAAGAGTACAAGTGAAGGAAAGGATGAGATGAGAGTTGAATAGATGCTAGAAGAATTTTAGGAAGACCCCAATGCCGAGATACTCCCTAAAGGTGGTATCGAGTATTTTTTTGTAGTTTGTTAATCTCTCAGTGCTTTTATGGCTAATGAGAATGAGCAAAGGGAGAACCTCTTCCATATGAATTGCTAAGTAAATGGTAAGCTACGCACCTTGATCATTGATAGGGGGACCTGTACTAATGTCATAGCACAAGAGGTAGTTAAGGCCATGAAATTGCCAACCCTTCTACACCCTAAACCGTACAAGATTTACTAGCTAAACGAGAAAGGAGAGTTACATGTTGTCGAGTAAGTTAGAGTACCAATTACCATTGGTGATAGGTACAAGGATGAGGCGTTGTGTGATGTTCTTCCCATGTGTGCTTCTTACATATTACTTGATTGACTATACTTGTTTGTAGAGGTGTTCAAGTGGGATTTGGTCTATGGGTTGGTCCATTTAACCTTTTTTTAAAATAGGTTTAAGCTAAAATTTTTTGGCTCGTTTAAAAATAGGCCAAATTAGCCTAGTATGTTTAACCCATAGGCCAAGGTAGGCTGGTTTAGGTCGGCCTATTTAATACATTTATGCTTTTGGCTTGTGGACCAATTAGTTTAACCTACTTTTTAAGTTAGTTAGGGCCAATATTTTTTGGCTTGTTTAAAAGCAAGTCAAATGTACTTAGCCCATTTAACTCGCGGGCCAAAGAAGGTCGAGTCAGCTTAGTCCATTTAACTCGTTTGCATACCTTTAGTTGTTTAACTTAAGAGTATTATACGATGGGTATAGGAATACCTATATATTCCAGAAGGATGAGAAGAAAATTATATTAACACCTATGAGTTCTAAAGAAGTACACAAAGCCCAAGAGAAGGTTGCTAGATTATTGCAGCAAAAGCCTAAGCTTAGTTTTCTCGAGCTTAGACTCTTAGAAGTGAGAGAAGCTGAGAGATTACCTACTAAGGCGTAGTAGCTACTTCAAGACTATGTCAACCTATTTCCTGCCGAGATGTTGAAAGGTTTACCTCCTTTAAGAGGCATTAAGCATTACATCGACCTTTAGCCTGAAGTTGCCTTACTGAACTAACTCCCTTATAGGCTTAATCTTGAGTAAGTAGTCGAGTTAAAGAAACAACTGGATGAGTTGGTAGACTATGAATGTGTTCGAAAGTGTATCAGCCCATGTGTTGTACTAGTCGTGCTAGTACCAAAGAAAGATAGGTCATGAAGAATGTATATTAACAGCCGTGCCATCAATAAAATTACTATTAAGTACCGATATCTGATCTTACAGTTGGATGATATGCTCGATGAGTTACATGGTGCCAGCATCTTTACAAAGATAGATTTGAAGAGTTGCTACCACCAAATACGAATGAGACTAGGAGCTAAATGGAAGATAACCTTCAAGATAGGGGATGGTCTATTTGAATGGATGTTGATGCCATTTGGTTTAACTAATGCACTGAGCATATTTATGTGACTAATGAATCATATGCTTAGAATATTGATTGGCAAATGTGTTGTGGTTTACTTTGATGAAATTCTCATCTATAGTGCTGACCTCATCACCCATGCTGAGCATTTAATATTATTATTTGACATCCTCCGTACTAATAGATTATTTAGCAACCTCAAGAAATGTTTATTTTGTCAAAGCGAGGTTTTATTCCTTAGATATGCTTGAGTGGCCTAGGCCAACTAGTGTTGCTGAAGTTAGGAGGTTCTATGGTTTAGCTTCATTCTATCGGAGATTTATTTGGAACTTTAGTTCTATAATTGTACCTTTCATCGAACTAACCTGGAAGAACATTGAGTTTAGGTGGTCAGAGAAAGCTTAGAAAAGTTTTGAGGATGTAAAATCTAAATTGATGTTTACCTTAGTACTTACCTTACTAGATTTTGAGAAGGTTTTTGAGGTTGAATGTAACACGTTAGGAGTTAGCATTGGTGCTGTCCTCATGCAAGAATGTTGACCCATTGCTTACTTCAATGAAAAACTCAGAAGAGCTGTCTTGAACTACTCAGCCTATGATAAGGAGTTCTACGCCCTTGTTCGAACACTACAAAACTGGCAGCATTACCTATTACTAAGAGAATTCATCATCTACTCTAATCATGAGTCTCTCAAGTACCTTCGAAGACAACAGAAGCTTTCTCGACATTACGCTAAATGAGTCAAGTTCTTGGAGACCTTTTGGTATGTCATCAAATATAAGGAAGAGAGCACCAACACCGTGGCTAATGCTCTTTCTTGTTATCATACCCTCATCACAACATTGCAAGCTAAGGTGATAGGATTTGGCACTTTACTTGATTAGTATGAGCATGATCCACATTTTGGACCCTTAATGGCCAAGTATAGTATTGGAGGAGCTGCGGAAGGGTTATACTTGAATAAGGGGTTCCTGATGAAGGGTAAGTAGGCTTGTATGTTAAGTGGTTCAGCACGAGAGTTACTCGTCTGAGAAGCTCATGCTGAGGGTTGGCCATCTATTTTGGGGGAAAAAGGATGACTGAGATATTGAAGAAACATTTCTACTAGTCGGCGTAATGAAGGATGTGTGCCGAATACTTAAGAGGTGTGAAGTGTATAAACATGCAAAGGGAAGGAGAGAACCCTATGGAGAGTACACACCCCTGCCTATTCCAGAGCAACCGTAGATCGACCTAAGTATGGATTTCATGCTTAGCCTTCTTTGAATACCGAGAAGACATGACTCAATCATGGTGGTGGTTGATTGGTTTAGTAAGATAGGCTACTTCATTCCTTACCATAGAACTAATGATGCATTATTTGTCACTAACCTATTTTTGTAGGAAATTATGTGATTGCATGGAGTGCTAAGAAGTATTGTATCCAACCGTGACTTAAAGTTCACGAGCTTCTTTTGGAAGATCCTGTGGAAGAAACTCGACACTAAGCTCATGTTCAGTACTTTTTGTCACCCTTAAACAGATGACTAAACTAAAGTAGTGAACAGAACCGTCAGTAACCTCCTACGAAAAACTATTGGGAAGAATTTGCATGACTAGGATTTATGCCTACTTATCATTGAATTTGCCTATAGTTGCTCAGCTTACAACTCAACTGAAACATCACCGTTTGAGGTCATTTATAGACTTAACCCAAACTTACCTCTCGATTTAATTAGAAATCTAACTACATAAGTGGAAAGCCAATTTGGCCTATAGCGTGTCAAGGCATTTTAGAAATTGCATGAAATGGTTATCGAACAGCTAGCCAAGACTATGGTTCGATAGAAGGAGGTGAGAAGCTGAGGAAGGAGACTAGTTGTTTATACCCTTGGCGACGTTATCTGGATCCATCTTAGCAAGGAACACTTCTTAGGCAGGAGGACAAACAAACTATCTCCTAGAGTTAATGGACCTTACAAGATCCTTAGGTGCATTAATGATAATGCCTAGGAGGTTAAGCTGTCTGAGGGGTACAGCGTGTTTACCACATTTAACGCCACCGACCTGACTCCTTATGTGCCAGATGATGACGAAGACAATGATTTGAGGGCAAGTCTCCAACAAACCTATGGAGATGATGCATTACCAACCACTGGCCCAATCACTTGCACTTGCCTCAAAGGCTTCTAGTCCTTCACTTGAAGAATTCTCTCTCGTTGACTCGCCGATGACGAAAAACAATAAACAGAAGGAGGATAGCCAAATTCCTTGAGAGCTTTAGGTAGTTATACTATGCTTTGTTCATTCTCATGTACCGATGTTGACTATCCTCTAGTCTAGGGCTCTGTGTCGAGTGATCTAACTTTTAGCTATCGAGAGTCTCTTATTGAGTAATGAGAACTAGCCTCCTAGCCGAATACTTTTCTCTCAGCCTCCTTCCAACTCTTATAGCATCCCTTCCTATCTTGGCTTCCTTATTGCTATAACATCTTGATTCCTCTTACCGGTTGTGCTTAGAGAATCTTTGTATGGAACTAATGTTGTATTGCCACTTATCTTCTTCATCTGACATTGTGCTATTTTTTCCCCTTTTTGTCTTTTGTCCCTTTTACCCTTTTTTGTATGTATTAGGAATCTTCTTTCCATATATGCCTTTTTGTAATTTCTTTATTTATAATGTTGTCATAGGGACTTACTATAAATAGTCCCTTCTCCTTGTAAACCTGAATCATCTCACTAGACAAATAGACATTGAATATACTGTTCTTACAAAATACCTCTCTTCAAGTCTATTTTTATATACACTTATCTAATCTTGCTGAGTAGCTCAAGGTTAGTAGCAGTTGATAAAGCTAATTTAACCCCTGTTTTTATTAGTGGCAATTCAACGATATCCTAAAGATTTATATGCTTAATTGAAAGAATTGACACTTAACCATTTAATATATTTGCCTCAGGTTCAATTCAATAAAAAAGGGAGAAAAGGAGCTAGAAAGAGTGCATTTGGAGCATGAAAACACAGAGGAATCAAGACTATCCGCAAGCAACGAAGGATCCATGACCGTGGCTAAAATAGCCGATGAATAGCAGTGGAAATGAGACGATCAGTGGAGCTTATGGCCTTGAACCACGATCGTGTTAGTGGTGACAACCACGGCTTTAGACACGGTCGTAGTCCACCTGGTGTGCACGAAAAGAAAGAATTTTTATTGTATTTTATTTTTTTGTAGGGACATATATATAGAAGAGAGGAGAGAGAAGGGCAAGGGGGTTCGAATGATAGATACATTTTCCTTTAGTTGTTTGTTTTTTTTTTTGATATTGAAAATTGAGGGTTTAATATAATTGGAGAGATTACACCGTGAGATTTACGGAAGATTGAAAAACGTTTGCTTGGATTTCAATTGAGAGTTTAGCTATTGGAATTTCTTGAGAAAAGTGCGCACAAACTAGTATTTTCATCTATATAAGGAATCGGTGAGATCATTCGCATTTCTTGTTATCATAGAGAATTGTGTTGCAATTGTAATTACATTGAATCATGAATTCCCTCATACATAATTATATTGATGCTATGAATTCCATGGCTAACTAATTTATTAGATGGGAATGAGATAAACCCTAGAGTGCTAAAATGATTGTGGTAATTATGTTATAGGAGTAATATAAATACGGCTTATTTCAGATTGTAGCTCTTTCTATTTCAATTATGACTTGTCTAAGTTATGATTGTTAGAGGTTATAGACATGGGAGTGTTTGTAAACTCATTAGGAGTTCTTGATTAAAGAATTCAGATAATTGCAGAAGTAGTGTCTAATTGTTTAATTAGAGATTATTGGGAGATTAATGCAATATCTTAAACTAATTAATCACTAAGGAATTAGGATAATTGGGTTAAAGATATTATATTGTCATATCATTGGAAGATGTATGATAATATTCTAGAATCCACTATTGATTAGAAAGCGGAAGCAGACTAATTAGAGTAGAGGTCGAATTCTTAATTTAAGGAATTATAATCTCAATGAAATAACCATACATAAATTAATCTATATAACTCAATGGCAACTTGATTAGTATCTCTAGGGTGGAATCTTGACTTCCCATCACTTTTTCATTGATAAGTTTTTCAAATCATTTTTTGATCTCATTGTAATTGAATTAAGTTAGTTTTAATTTTAGTATACAAAAAAAAAACCCATTCTTGATTTACCTAAATATTAACTAAAGCTAGCACAGGTTTAGTACTCTACTTAAGCCCTCGTGGGATCGACTCTTGTTTTCAACATTATACTACTTGATACGATCCAGTATACTTGCTGGTATTGTGCTCTATTTTTTTAAACACCTTTTCAGCATATCAGTAGGTGGACCTTGACATTAGCTTGTGTATCATATCAAGTGAAGTGTCAAGTCGTATTGTCTTCAAAGGTGGGTCATATCCTTTAAGCAGCTTCACGTTAGCTACTCTAGTTAATTGTCAACCCATGTACTCTAAGTTTCTTTAATATTTCAAAGGAACCATTGATTTTAACTTGCTATGGTAACTCCTATTGATAACTTATTTCCTTAGCACATCAAACCCTATTTTCCCATGTCTGCTTCCAACCCTATGGTGGTTGTCCATCTTGTTTTCACAATAATATGTAATATTATTACCTTAAACAAAGTTGAAATGTGATTAAAACTGAGAAACACACTAAAATAAGTATTAGATAAAAGATGGTGAAAAAATTCTTAGAAAAACCTACTTTAGTTGCCACTATAATGGTGTTAATAAGTTGCAAATTCTAATTTATTAGTGTAATGATATGATTAATTAATTTAAAGAATGATTTAGGATGTAATTAACCATGTTAAGTTAGGTAGTGTTGGAATAAAAGCCTAAAATGGCTTAGCTAATGGTTAAGGCCTTAAAAATGAAATAGAAACCTAATAAATGAAGAAATCCAAATCTAAACCCTAATAAAAAATGAACTTATCTTAAGGCTTTTAGTGGGTTTAAACCCAAAATAACAAATAGGATTAGGTTTAAGGCCTTAAGAAGTGAATTAGGCCTAAACCCCCTACAAAAAAAAAAACTAGAAATAAGGCTTAATTACTATAGATACCCTATTTTTTCCTTCTTTTATTTTTATTTTTAAAATTTTAAGAATGGACTAAATGGTCTTAATTTAAGAAAAAGCATAAAAATAAATAAAAATTTAGAAAAAAGATATAAAAAATATAAAATTTATAGAAAATCACAAAAAATAGTAAATCTAAAAAAAGAAGAAGTGATTTTTAGATAGCTTAAATAGAATAGAATTTAGCTTTAGTATTTTTTAGGCCTTAAATGATTAAAAGAGGAAGGGATATTGGGCTTAGGCTTAGAAATTGATCTAGCCTGGGCCACTTAGTCTATATGTACAATTTGATTGCATATATGGATAAGGCATAGGCTAATGACTTGTTGGTAATATATTGTACTTAGATAGAGGAGACTTAGGTTCAAATCTCATTAAAAGCGTATAATGTCTTCTATTTTTTCTCATAAAACACACTGCTAAGTGTCAAAGGATCATAAGGCTACATGTTTGGTTATAACACGTAGCATTTCATGATTGGACGACATCACCCACCACATTGACATGTGTTGCATACATGTTAGCCATGTGGCATGATATGGCATCACCATGTCATCAGCTACATATCTCATTTGACATGTAGTACAATGTTGTTAGATTACGTAGTTGACATGGCACTACGTCAACACTCTTTTCTTCTCTTTCTTTCCCTTTACTTCATTTTTGCTAGATTTGCTGTACGTTTCATCCTTGGTTAGCTACCTTTAACCTCAATTTCGAGCCTTCTTTTATTATAATTTCACCAAATTAATGCAAACTAGGTATAGCCTAATTTTGATTTTGTTTGAAATCTTGTCCACATTTATGATCCTATGCATTTGAAATTAGATTGAAAATTGAGGCAAAAGTTGAATTTTGAGTCAAAACTCATCAATGAATTTAAATTTGATTTTTGAGTTTCCCTAACAAGATTAATGTTGTAATAGCACAAAATGGCTTAACGAACACAAAACAAAGAGGAGAAGACCCTTCTCTAACAATCGCGGAGCTCTTTATAATCTCTCTTGTTGTAACTCCATCCTTGACATCTCTCTTTCTCATCACCTTCCTTTACCCTTATCCTCACAACACAATAAGCATACACTTCTTACCCAAACCATAGCGGTAATCTTATACAATACCATATATGCTTTGTCACATACCCACGCACGTGGCACTCTACGGCTTACAACACTCTTATAGTCAAACCTAACACCGAGCATCCTCATTACAATGACACCAATAAGCTATAATTTGTAGTAGTACCCTTTCCCTTTGATTCAAGCCTAGCTACATTAGTGTACACTAAACCAAGAGACCATATTCTTTAGCTATACGTGATACCAACCTTGCAACTTGAACCTAACATCAATTGCTCAACTACTACATCGTACTAAACACCTAAACACATAGCCATTATCATCCACCACAAAACGAACAACCTTATTTCGTGCACCACAACACCACTTTGACCTACTACAAACTATACAGCAGCTACGCATGACAACCACCAGCCACTATAACGACCTAACTTTGATCAACCCCCAAACAACCTCTGACCACCTTAGCATCAAGCTTACCTTACCCAAACCCAATAAAATACTCATAAAAACACCTTACTACTGTTGCTATTGTAACTTGATCTGAGTTCGTACAGAGCTCCAAGTCCAACCTACTACCCAATTCTGTTCCAGCCTAATGACTTGTGAACTGTACTTAACTCTTAACCCACACTAGCTGATTAGTTTGCCTTATTTTGGTTTTGGTTTTATTGTGTTTTATTCTCTACATTTTTTAATTTAATTTAATTTAATTTTTTTATTTTTTTGTTTATTCTTGTAACTTATTGTAATAAAAATCTAGAAGAAAAATTAAAAAGGAAAGAAAAGGAAAAATTGAAAAGAAGGAAGAAAAGAAAAAGAAAAAAGTAGAGTAGCATAGTTTTAAATTTGTATTTATTTATTTATTTCCTTGATTAAAAATTAAATAAAAAAAAAAATGATGAAAGAACATAAAAATTAGATAAAATGAAATAAAATAAAGAAAAATAAGAAAATATTTTTATGACTTAAAAAAATTTATTTTCTGAATAAATAAAAATAAACCAACCCTTTTCAAAATTAGGATTACTTTAAAAATTTTCTAAAAATAAAACCTCGATTAGAACCCCTTAGAAAATTTCCTTAATTAACATCAAATCGAGTAAAAAATGTAAACTCGACCTTTTTCTTACTAAAATCAACTCACCTACTTAAAAATTTTCATAAAAAAACTATGTACGTCCGATCTCGAATAGTGAATACGTAGACATCTCTAAGGTGATTTAAAAAACTAAGAAACTTAAAGTTTTCTAATATAGTTTAATTTATTCAATTTAGTAAAATAGAATCCAGTTGGTTAACTAATGACTGACTTTCATTTTAAAAGGGGTAATTTTGAAAAGTGAATTTAAATTCAGAAAGTTAGTAGTAGTACTCATAAGATGTAAAAGATTAACCCTCTGATCTAAAATCTCTGATTTTCAAACCTATTTCTAAAAAATTGGTTTTTCAAGTGGACCAGTAAATAGGTTAAATTTGTTTACCTAATCAATTTAACCTGACCCTCTTTTTCTTAACTTTGATTAGGTGATGACTCTAAAATGTTTTCTAAGATAAAAGACCAAGTTTTTCCTAACTCTTAGTCGTTGATCAATATTAAATAGGTTAGGGTTTAATATTAATCAAGTTAAGAAAAACATTTTAAAAAAAAGGGAAGAAATCAAGCTCAACAATAACAATATGTCATATTTGATCCCTAAGTTAATGGACTTATAAAATAATATATTAAAGGCCCATTAAGTCCAAAAGCCAATTATAACCATCTTGTATTAGCCCTTTAGTGAAATAAAACTTAAAATTAGCAAAAAGCGCCCATTTAGGCCCAGAAGTGTAAAATTAAAACCTAATTAAAAACTTTAGGAATTAACCTAAAATTTATGTTAAAACACTTGCCTAGGAGCCTATAAAGGAGGCCTAATGCCAAAATTATAATCTTAAGCCCAAAACCCATAAGAGTCAAATTCTAATCTTTGACCAACAAAATTGTTTAGCACAACCCAAACAATTGTAGGTCAAATCTCACAAAATAAACCCCACCATGTGATAAAACACTCAAAAATGATGAAAACCCACTATAAGAATGTGGAATTCTAACTTAAGACGAGAAAGTTATGGCTAAAATAAGAAATAAGCGGAAATAGGGAATTATAGCAAGGTTAGTGAATACATTAAGTTTAAAATGAGGCTTTTCTACTTTAATTACCTTACTCATGTGATTTGGATACTAGGTTTGAGACTACAAAGGAATACTGTGATTGCTAAACTTCATGGCTAAGTGAATACACTTTCCCTTGTTTTACTTTGTCATGTGCTTGTAGTTTGTGCATTGTATAATTATATCTGACAATTGAATTTGTTGCATGTTGGGGTATATGGGAACTCATACGTGCTGGCTTGCTTGTAAAATACCTTAAGATATTTCAAATATTCTTGTTTTTTGCATTAGAACTTAGGGTATTGGAGTGTTTGAAATATATTTGCTTAGTCACCTCATGAATTTAGATTAATAAATATTCGACTTTTAATTAAATTGGACATGCATTACATCATATTGCAAGAATTAAAGGGCATCAACACCATGCAATACAAGAGGAGATCATGCATTTATGCATTTAAAGGGCATCATGCACAATCTATTCGTACAATATGTTCTTGTACGATGTATTTACTCAATATGTTCTTGCCTCGACTTTTTGAGAACTATGTGGTTTTGGGGAGTAACACTCATTACTTGACGTTGAGCTATATCTACTACTTTAGGTTAAAACAAGTGAGCTGATATTGGATTAGACGTGAAGACTTAGGTCCGAATATGTCTAAACACTTCCCAACTTAGTTAACGGTGGGCATAAATTCATACTTTACACAATTGCTAGTAGATTGTGTATGCTATTTGCATATCATATGCTTACACATGCATTCATATGCTCATTTAATTAACTTGTTTGTAATTGTTTGTTAGTAAGGTAAGGAGGTTACTCACTAAGTTAGATATAGTTTACCCCCAATAGTTTTTTTTTTTTTTTTTTTTTTTTTTTTTTTTTATAGATCTTACAAGCTAAGATTGGGCTAGGATTTGAGTGTTGAGTGCTCTACTAAACTAGGGAATAGAAGGATAGAAAGTAAGATAGTAAAATGTATTAGTTGAATTAAACCTTCATAGGTTCTAGTAACTTTTTTGTTTGTTGTTTAACTGCCTTTTCTTATTGTTTGGTAAGTGATTTTGACTCTTTGCAGTTTTGTTGGATTATGGATTACTGGATCACTTACAACTATAGTTAAGCAGATGTATGTAAAAAGATTAAGTATGATTGGAATCTTCTTAGCTATAGTCTTGCAACCTCTAACTTTTACAGCGTTCTTTATATCATAGTTGCATATGTGATATGAAGATTTTAAGTAATACTATTATGCTCCCTTTTAGGGGCATTACAGCCCAACCACCGTTTAAAATATATCTTTGACATTTTTTTTTTCTCTACAATTTTTAGGAGGATATTATTTTGTATTTTGTCCATTATATCCTTCTTGGATTAAACTATGTATGTATGTTACTTCTTTTGTACCCTTTCCCATTTTAGTCATTTAGACCTTTTTCATTTGTAACCTTAAAGGGTAACTGTAAATACCTTCGTTATATATGGCTAGAATTAGTTAGTGAATGAATATTTCCCCTTTATCATTTGTTCTTGTGCAAGCTTTAGCTTCTAAGTTCAAAAACCCCTTTTGATCTAAACTTTAAGAAAGGTTAGAGGTAGGTACCCTTAGAATCTTACTTATGCATAATATCAGGTAGGTTTTTAGGTTTGTGTGAGCTAGTGGTGTGTCATATCCATTGATTTTGCAAGGGTTTTCTTAACTTTTATTTACACCTACCTTTAATTTTGGTTATAAATTAGTTTGAACCCATCTCTTTTTTGTTTTGCATGATATTGCTTCTATCTATTCATCCATGTGAGGCATATAATCTTTAGTATTGGAGCCTTGGGAATGAGGAGGAGTGATGTTAGAGCTATTGCTATTATTTGTGTTATAGTGGTTATGTTTTTGTTGGACTTATGTGCAGGCTTCTAAGTGGAGTTGATCTATGTTCATAGTAATGTCTTTAAGTTTGTTGTTATGTGAATTAGGCAATAGAGTATGCGTTGTATTCAGTAATTGTGGTTATTCTTGCTTTGTGTAGACTATTGAAGTGTGTTTGAAGTTGTTGATCTTGATAGTAGAAGATGTCGAACTTTAGTGTGCATGAAGGAATTGGAGACAGTAAAGGTGATGAGTTGATACGTAAACTAGTAATTTTAAGATACAAATTTTACAAAATGAAGATTTTGAAAATAGTATTGAACCTTAACTAACTAATGTGCCGGATCATATGTAGTAATAATACTAGTGAGTAGTTATTAGGTCATTTCCTTGAGGATAAGCGTTCTTCCAAGTACCAGGTCTTAACCTATTATTTTAATCTAAGCTAATCAAATAGAGAGTTAAGGAATTGCAATTGAAAGTAAAAGTGATAATTTAAAGTAATAGCTAACACAAATAATAAAGGTGTGGGCTTGTGATATGCTTTCGATGTAATGGTGAGCTTATACTGTTAGGATATCGAATAAAGTATTTAAGTGGGTTTTGATAGAATTTACTTGGGTTCAATCTTAGGTAGAGCATTTCACTCAACTATATAGTGAAAATCTCTTCTTGTTCTCATTTTCCTATATATCTAGTTAAACACATACTTCTTATCACAAACTAAGTGTTCTAGTTCTAAAAATTAGGAGGTCAATGTCCTTTCAGTCTCATAACCTATCCTAGTTTACTAGAACTACATGAAATAATGTGAATTCGATGGAATCTCTATCCTCAATCTCTTCTCCATCTCATAGTTGTAAAAACCCATACATCAATACTCTATAAACTCATTGACATATGTAGGAATTTTCATAACTAATCTACTCTTAGTCTTATAATTGTGAAAACCCAATTAACTCTTTAAGGATTCCTATGACTAATCTTCTCTTAGTCTCGTAATTATGAAAACCCATCAAGAGAACTTGTGAAACTTCTTAAGAAGTTTACATAGCGTATTAAACACTAAAATCCCAAATAAACACATGCATATTCATATCTAAACTAGAACATTTTACTAGTTGCGCCATTTGCATTATCAAAAACCTACAAAAACAAACTTAGCTACTTATGGTTTTAGTAATAACATAAAAAAATAAATGCAAATATAGTAGCAACTTCCATAGATAATCAAGATAATGAAACACTTAAATGAGAACAAGGGTAAAATGAAGATTAGAGAGATGAACAAGATAAAATCAACTTCAAATAAGAAAAAATATGCATATAAATTTGAAGGACAAGTGTTAAACATCATAGAAATAACAATGAAATAGTAAAAACAATAAAAAGCTTGCAAAACTAAGTTGAAACCTTGAGAAATCCTGATTGTAGCTCGTTGTTTTCTGTACAAAATGCAAGTTTTTATAAATTTAAGCCACCAATCGATCACTAGAGATGTATTGGCTCCTTTCTACTCATGTGTTTTATGAAATGTAGCATTTGAAGATAAGGCTTTTAGCTAGACAAAACATAATCTTAACTTCTTGCAACAATTGATTGGTACCTTAACGACTGATTGATATGATCGAGTCTTATTCGATTGCTTCTATCTGAACATCGTTCTTTACTCCCAATCAATTACTCAAGTGGTTGTTTTACCCTTGATGGTTTAGGACAAGCTACTGATTGATCGATAGGTTAAATTTCTACTAGCCTTCTCTTCTTGGCACCTTGATTGAATGGCGAGGGTTATTAGGACCATGATAGCCCTTGTACACATATAAGCATGAGATAATATTAATGAAATTCAATTGAAAATGAATCTTTTTATGTATTTTGATGATTTTAACTCAAGTTGGTCCATTTTGTACATAAATTCAATTTTTATATAAATTTCACTAATTATCCTTCCTTTTATGCATATATATAGGTTTTAAAGTTGGGAAATTTTGTATGTTTTGGATTGTGATCCTGGGTAAACCAAATGCCAAAGATTGGAAAAGAGTAATGATGAGAGTTAACCATTGTGGTTTCTAGATTAGCCATAACTATGTAATGAATGGTGGAGACTACCCTCTTAATGCTGCTGCTGCTGCTAAAGTCTGAACTCCTTTAGGGTATGAACGAGCAAACCTAGCTTGAAATGAGCAAATTGATGGGTAAGGCATAGAGTCCAAGCTCGTAAAAGGATTGAACTTGAAGTAGATGAGGAGGTTAGAGAGAATATTAAGGAATATGGAGTAAGAGAAGCCTTAAGCTCCTTTAGATCTAAAAAATGTTAAATTATAGATTCCAAGTCACTCTAGGATTGGAGATGTAGACGATTATCTTGATTGGAAGGATAGAGTTGAGAAGATGATTGAATACCATAAGTGTGAAGAAAATGTTAAAATGATATTGGATACCTTAGAATTTATAAAGTATGCCGTTCTGTGGTGGAAGAACTTATAGGTTACTAGAAGATGTGACTGAGATCAAGAGATACTAACTTGGAATAAGATGAAGAGAGTAATGTAAAGGAGGCTTGTACTCAATTATTATTTGCAAGATGGTCAGAAGCTATAAGATTTGAGGCAGGGAGGAAGTTGCATGGATGAATATGTAAAGGAGTTCCATATGCTTAGGATCAGGTGTGAGGTTGAAGAACTAGAAGCTTGGATCATCTTGAGATTTATTGAAGGCTTAAAGTATGAGATAAGCTCTATACTTAAAGTGTAAAAGATAGATACTCTAGATGATGCTATCTAAGCTACCTTAAGGATTGATAAAAGACACCATAGTTATTCTTAAGCTCCCCTGAGCTAAGTTCACTACAACCAACCTGTTCCTTTAGATTCTAAGAGGCATGCTAGATTTAAACCAAACAGAAGGGACAATTATGTGGAGAGGAGAGGTGATTCTTAAGGAAAACGTATAGGGGAAGGAAGTTGGAAGCTTGAAAGAGGTTAAACATCAAGTTCAAAGACTAGTGAGACTAAATGCTTCTAGAAACAAGGGCTTGGATACATGGCCACTCAATGTCCCAATTGCTAAACCATGGTAATTAAGTGTGATGTTCCAACCTTTGAAGTTAATAGTACCGATGAGGAAGAAGTAAGAGAGTTAAGGGAAAAGAAGGAAATTAAATAGGAAGAATTATCTAAGGAGGAAGAAGTTGTTATTCTACATTGAGTAAGGGGAAATCTTAATTATGGTTTTGAGAAGAGCAATGATTTTAACCCTCTTGATTGAAGATTAGCAAAGGGAAAATTTGTTTCATGCTAGCTATTGAGTTAAGGGTCAACTATATGTAATAATAGTTAATAATGGAAGTTACATAAATATCATTGCTACATCCATAGTGCAGAAGCTAAAGCTATTGACCACCCAACATCCATTGTACACAAACTTAACTGCTTCACTGGTTGCATGAGAAGGGAGCATTAGGTTTAAATCAACATGTTTGAGTGTCGATCAAAATGGATGAAAGGTACTAAAAAGAAATCCTCCATGATGTCTTACCTATGTGTGCATCACACATTTTATTGGACCAACCTTAGCTATTCGATAAGCTTTTGAAAAGGATGGTAAGTGTTCGTCTCGTTGAACAATTAGAGGGAGGATTGAATTGACTGTTACAAAAAATAAAGTCCTAGATGACTTTTCCTTCTTGATGTTTAAGATTAATTAACTATACTGATTTTGATCTTTAATTCCTTACAAATAAAAAATATTAATAAACATAGATTGGAGATTTGCATGCAAATGCAAAACTAATTAACTCTTAATATGATTGTTCTTCTAAGTTATAATAGGATGATGATACTTCTAATAAATTTAGAATGCCCAATCAATTAAATAATCATACGAACAGTAAAAAAATTGCAAGTGAAGTAAAAACATAGAGTTTAAAAGATCCAGCATTGATATATAATCGTTTCACCTTATGTATCAATCTATTAGTCTAGCCTATGGCCATAGATATGATTCTTTACACCATAGTTCTATTATTTGAAAGAAACTTGTATACAGAGGTCAATGGTTCTCAAAATCCCACCTTGCCTCTAAATTGCAAGTTTACAAAATCTCCCTTCAAGTTTTCTCAAACAATCTATCCACTAATTACTTTAAGAGATTATAAACTCTTTAAGGATTATAATAGATTTCTTCATGCTTTTGCATAATGCTCATCAATAACAAATTCATTAGTACTTTCTCTTAAGTACCCAGCTTGCTCTTATGATCACAAAAACATGTGTAAGTTGAGCAATAAACTTACGCATATTATATAAACTTTGTTTACACTAATATCTATTTTCAATCTCTTTATCTTTGCTGATCACTCCTTATCTTTGCTAATCACTTCTTCTCTTTATATAGTCATGACTTTAACATCCAGTTATTCCTTGTATGGTAATAGCTGTTGCTCTTCAGATCTTTTGTGATCTTCAATTATTTTTCTGTCATCTGTAAATTTGCTAATCTGTTAAGCCATACTTTCCTTTGTAGTTGTCTTTATATATTTAAAAACTTTTCTTCAGTCAATATATATCATTGCTTTTGTAATTTTTGTATGTTGCTTTTGTATCGCTTGTCCTAATTAGATGTATTATCCAAATATATTTCCATGGCACTGGGACTTAAATTATAATTATTCTTTTCATTTTCTTTATCTTGCTCTTCTATTCACATTTTTCTTGTGGTCTTAGCATGCACTTTTGGTGTATGCATCTATTGAGTCCTTATGCTTTTGGTTAGTTCTTGTACTTCTTCTCAGTCTTTAAAGTAATGTTGTCATGTTTTCATTCATTTCTAGTGATCAAAACATTATTGTTTTGTGTTGTAGATATTATTTATTCAGTTCTTGTTCATCATTTAGTTGATCAACTTTTGATAATAGTCGATTCTAGTTTAGAGTCCATTGTTGATACTTGTTTTTTATTCTTTATAGCTTTTGATCTTGTCATTCTTCATTTAGAACTTATCTTTGCTTCTATTTTAGTTTCTGATCATCTCAAGTACCTTTAATAATGTAATTTGTTTGTATTGTACACTTGATAACTCAATTATTAATATTAACATACTTTTCGTTCAAATTAACATATATTTTATTATCATCAAAATACCTTTTATTTAGGTTTTTCCATTAACAATCTCTCCTTTTTTTTTTTTTAAAAAAAAATAGAATATATCTTTCTTGAAAAATGATATAGTAAACATTGAGCGAAAAAATTCACATAAATTGTATCGTATTTAGTACTTAAATAGATAATTGTTGACTTGTTTGAACTTCTTTTCCCTTCCTTAATAGGTTATTTCTCATATTATCAAATTTGATCTTCTTTTTATGGGGTTTTATTTGTTTCTCACCTCGTATATGTATGCTTTCCATGAAGCTTTCAGTTCTCTCCTTTTTATATCATTTTCCTTTTAGTTTCCTTTGCAATTGATTCACATTTTTCATACTTTCTTTCCCCTTTATTTTTTTTTGTTACAATCAAAATATGTTCATGAGCGTTCTAATAAATCGGAATGCATTCTATTTTCTTTCTATTATATTAAATGAATGTTTATGCACAATCATAATATGTCTTAAAAAAAAAAAGACATAAACAAGAAGATAAATTTAATTCAACAAGAAGATAAATTTTATTCATCAAGATAAAGTCAATATAAAATAGAGATTTTAATCATTTTTCATCTTCATCATCTTTTTCCATGATCATCTTAAGAAAATTTTCTATGGCTTCTATAGTTTTTGAGAAGGGGTTACTGTCTTCACTTGAGGTTTCTTTATCTTGTAGGGAGATGGTTCATAATTGATCTATATATATATATATATATATATATTTTTTTTTTCTGAAGGCTTTGACTAAGGTGATTTAATCTTAGGACCATCAAAGACTAGCTTTTACTTTGCCTTAGATTCTTTTGCATCTTTCTTGTTTTTCGAATTAGTAGAATGTTTGGTTGGTTTCTTTTTATTATGCAGCATTTTGGAAAGTTATGTGATTATGAGTGATCAAGCTCACTATGAAAGGATCTATTTTTAGATAGGTAAAGCTAGGATAGTTCATTTTTTTGATAGCAAGAGATGATTCAATAGATGTATATAATCATTTTTGCCTAAAAAGGATGATAGATGCATGATCCATTCCTTATGTACTCAAATTGAATCTTATCTAATGGTTTAGTAAAGATATCTACCAATTGATTTTTCGATACAACATATATGACATCTATATCTTGTTGATTATATGATATCTTATAAATGGTGTCTTATTTCTATATGCTTAGCTAAAATGACGTACCAAATTTTTTGTAATGCTCATTGTTTGAAGTAGCACACTTTATTAGAACACAATTTATTGTAATTCCATAATCTTTCAATTGTTGTATTAACTAAAAAATTGGCACACAACAATTACCTATTGAAACATATTTTGCTTCTACTATAGATATGGCTACTAACTTTTGTTTTTTAAAGGACCATGAAATTAATTTATCTTCTAAGAATTGAAATGTGCCTAATGTGCTTTTTTAACCAATTTTACCACTAACATGATTAGCATCACAATATCCAATTAGATTAAAATTAGAATATTTAGCATACCAGATTCCTAGATTACTCGTAATTGCAATGTACTTAAGGATTCTTTTAACAGCTTTAAGATGTGTATGTATGTGTGTGCATCTTTTTTTTTTTTTGGGATTACTTTGAAATCTAATACATACGCATATGCTAAATAGTATGTTAGGTTTTAATACAGTTAAACATAGAAATGATCCTATAATGCTTTTGTATAGTCTTTCATTCACTTTTTTGTTATGTTCACTAGAATCAAGCCTTGTTGATGATGCCGGTGGAGTTGCCACTTTGTTTGCTCTCTCCATTCCAAATTTCTTCAGAATTTATTTAAGATATTTTTCTTAATATATGAATATTCCTTCATTTGTTTGTTTGACTTATAAACCTAAAAAGAATGTTAGCTTTTCTATTATAGACACTTCAAACTTGTTTTGCATGATCTTAGCAAATTCATGAAAAAACCATTTATTAGTAGATCCAAAAATTATATAGTCAACATATAACTGCATGATCGAAATATTATTGCCATAGTACTTTGAGAATGAGGTCAAGTCAATTTTACATTTGTTGAAACCTTACCAACTATTCACTTAGTCTTTTGTATCATGTCTTTTGATCTTGCTTCAATCCATATAGTGCTTTGTCCTACTTATATACATGATCTTCTTGATATGTTCCTTAAATCCAAGGGCTTATTCCACATAAACTTATTTGATATATTCATTCAATAATGTACTTTTTCTCATCCATATCTAATAACTTGAAGTTTTCGTAGTATGCAAATGCATTAAGAGTTTGATTTCATCTAATCTAGCTACAAGAGCATGCGTACTCCATAATCGGTTATTTCTTCTTATGAATATCCCTTTACAACTATTCTTGCTTTATTTCTTACTATGTTGCTATTTTCATTAAGCTTGTTCTTGAAAACCTATCTTATTCCATTTATTGATTCATCTTTTAGTTTTCCACTAGATTCCAAATGTTGTTTTGCTGGAATTTATGGAAATTCTTCTTGCATAACATCTATCCAACTTGTTTCTTTTAATGCTTCTTCTAATATCATAGGTTCTATTTGAAATAGTACTATAAACTGACTTTCTACGTTTTTTAGTGCACTTCTTATTCTTAACTTAACTCTATATCACCAATAATTCTTGATCGTGGATGAGAACTTTGATATTTCGAAATTCGTTCTACATTCTCCTTGGGTTCTTGCTCATTATCTTCATTTCTCGATGGTTTTGGAGATACTCCTATTTTATTTATTTCTTCCTTTGACTTTGAACTTTATCCTCTTTCTATTGTTTTCTTTTTCTAGATAATCTCTTTATCATCTACTTCTTCTTTTAGATTTTCATTGAACTTTATATTTATTGATTCTTCCACCTTATTTGTTTTCTTATTGAATACTCAATAAGCTTTCCTTATTAAAAAATATCACAAAAATATTTCATCGTTGGCCTTTTCTTCAAAATTTCCAAGATTTCCATTAGTTTTCTTAATCAAGCATTTGCTTCCAAACATATGGATGTATGATATTATTGGCTTCCTTCCTTTGTATAACTCATACGAAGTTTTCTCCATTTGTAGTCTCAGATGAGCTCCATTCATAATATAGTACGTAGTAGAAACCACTTCTACCCAAAAGTGTCTTGCTACTTTGCTCTCGTTCAGAATTATTCTTGTCTTCTTTTGAATTGTCTTACTCTTCCTTTCTACAATCCCATTCTATCGTGGTTCCATGATCTATTTTCATGCCTTTATTGATGTACCTTTCTCATTTTGCATCTGTTTAGCAAGTTTTTCAAAATGTTCAAATGCATTACTTTTATGTTGTAGAAAGAATACCTATGTATATCTAGAACAAGCATTTATAATAACTAGACTATATCTATTTTTACCTAAAATGAAGGTTCTGATTGGACTAAATAGATCTAAATGTAACAGTTTAAGTGTTTTTTTTTTGTTGAAATAGGTTTTTACTTTTGAATGAACTCATAACTATTTTGTTTAGTGAACATGTCTAACATTATGTGTCGTCTCTTATGTTCAAATCTAGTAGACCTCTAATTATTTTAGTTCTTAGATAACTTGTCTAATAGTCTGGAATTAATATGTCCTAATTCTCTATTCCAAAGAAAGATGTTATCAATTACAGATACTAAACATTTATCTGATCTGATCTCAAAAGGTTTGATTGTATAGTTTATTCCCTTAACATACTTTTCTCTATTCCTTTCTTGAATCTATGCACTTATCCTTTTCAAAAGTTACCTTATAACCATAATCACATTGTTGACTTACACTAAGTAAGTCATGTTTTAAACCTCTAACTAACTATAGGTTACTTATAATATAGGGTTTGTTACCGACAATGCCAATGTCAATTATTCTTCCTTTATTGTTGTCTCTAAAGCTTCCATTGATCCATTTAATGTTTGAGAACATTGCAACATATCTTATCATTTGTCTCGTACAACCACTATCAAAGATACCATTTTCCTTCCGAAAGTGGTTGTTTTCTTTGCAAAACAAAACAAAAGAATCATCTCTTCTTCCAAACTTAGTCTAACTTGGGTCCTTTGAAAGTCAAGCTCATATTATAATTGTTTTTACCTTGATTTGAACTAAGCTTGTTACCTTTGAGATAATAGATGTGACCAGTTCTACCATAGTAATAGCATATATAAGGTTTCTTATGCTCTTTTATTTTGAAATTCAAGCTCATATTATAATTGTTTTTACCTTGATTTGAACTAAGTTTGTTACTTTTGAGATAATAGATGTGACCAGTTCTACCATAGTAATAGCATATATAAGGTTTCTTATGCTCCTTTATTTTGAAATTCAAGCTCATATTATAATTGTTTTTACCTTGATTTGAACTAAGCTTGTTACTTTTGGGATAATAGATGTGACCAGTTCTACCATAGTAATAGCATATATAAGGTTTCTTATGCTCCTTTATTTGTTTAATTCTAATGGCTCTAGTCACTATATTACCTCATGTATCTGGTATACTAGCTCTTACAATTACTGTTTTTCCTAAGTTTTTTTATGATCCACTAGTATACCTTAATCCATTCTTACTTCCATACATCTTAGTTATCACGGTTTAAAATTTCCTTTCACTCTCCTAAAACTTATTAAATGTGCTTCTAATAGATTATGAGAGTTCATTTATCCTAGTTTTCATGTCTAGAATCTCTTCTCTTAGTTTTTCATTTTCTTTCTAAAGTAAACCTATCTTTTCTATTCATCTATTTTATCCTTTTTCATAAATTCAATTCAGATTTTCTTTTGTTGGGGCCTCCTTCTCTCTTTATAACTAAGCATTTTCAATTATTAGCTTCTGATTTTTATGACTAGTTTTTGTTACAATTTCAAATAACCTTTCCATTTCATCTATACATCTTTAGGTTTATTAGATGAGTTAGAGTTAGAACTTACCTTAAAGTCTGCCATAACACATAGATTTACTTTCTCTTCTGCTTTTGATTCTTCTAATTCTAATTTTGATTCATTGAGATCACTCCAGGTTACTAAGAGTGTTTTCTTCTTTTTCTTTTTATTGTACTCATTCATTTACTTCTCAAGTGATAAACAATCATACTCAATGTATCCTAGTTTCTTATATTCATAGCAAATTGATGTATCCTTCTTTTTCTTCTTCTTGTTATTTGTTAATCTTATGAGAAGTTTAAGAGTTTTTACCATTTCTTCTTAGAAGTCTGTTGAGTCTTTTAGCAAGAAAATTTAGTTCTTCTTGATCTTTTGAAGTTTCCAAATCTATCGTTCATTTTTCTTTGAAAACTATTGATTTCCATTTGTGCACTTGATCATCATAGCTATACTGCATATTTTTCTCTTAGGCCTTAAGTTTCCCTCTTAAATCTATGGGTAATAGAGTTGTGAGATCTTGTCCTTCTTCTTCTTCTTCTTCTTCTTCTTTTTTATGCTACATCTCATGATCTCGATAGTGTTTTAAGCATTTTTCATACCAATTCTTCATGACCAAGAGTTTTGAACTCTTTAAAAATTAAGTTGAATATGTCAATTGCATTTTTTATTTGTTCTCTGCATTGAATCTTAAATAATGCACATTTTGGTACTCTTTATGAGTTACTATCAAGATACCCCATATCTTTTAGCCAAGGTGTAAGTAGATACACAATTGTAATCCAGTGGTGACAAGTGATGATAGTAGATTTTGCCTTTTTTAATGATTCTTCGATGATGAGCCAACCAGGTTTTGCAATTTGTTAACTTGTTCCATCTTGCTGTGGTCGCATTGCTGAATTAGTCTAATGATTAGGAGGACTTTAGGCCTAGCTATTTGATGGGCTAGAAAGCCTAACCTACCTTAGTTAAATGTTTAAATTTAAATGGGAGACTCGAATAGTTTAGTAACTACCAACCTTAACCATGCAACTACCCACTTCCCATGACTTTTACCATGTGATTAAATTAAGGAGTCGCCACGTATCATTGGTAGTTGAACTATCTGCCACTTCAGCTATCAGATAAGCCCCTATAAACATGGGAGCATAACTATTATAAGAGCTCTCTACATACTCTTAACACTTATTGATCTACTTACACTTAAAACTTCACTTAACAAACTCTAACCTCTAATTTTGGCATCGGAATGGCTATACTAGATTAACCTTAGCACCCCTCATATCTTAACTTATTTTTCTCTTTAAGGAAAAATCATCTAATGTAGAATCATACTAACAACATTTTTGTGTTGTTTATGGGAATCAAACCTACAACCATTACTTTCCACTCTATTTAGAGAGTCAATATTATATATGACATTGTTGTAAAGGTATTTGGCTGCCATCCTATCATCTCCATCGTTATGGTAGATGTCTATTGGTAATGCATCTATATGAGCAAGCTTCTCATGCCTTTCTATTGCACTATGGTTGAGCCATTGGATGTTGAAGTTAATCCAGTTACTTCATAGGGGGTAGAAGAAGTAGCCTTAAAAGTCATCTAAACTGGTAGAGTGGATTCTACTTCTGGCCATACCTGATAATGTTGGGAACTTTGAAGAATTGGAGTTTCTTGAGAAATTTGAGAGTAAGAAGAAGAGAGTACAATGAAACAATAGCACTTTAAGATGGCAAACGGCTAGAAAAAATTATGATGTTGCTCTTGAATGATTTTATAAGTGTCGGCCAAGTACAATTCTTGTTCTTAGGTATTGAAGGTAAATAATGGGATTTGAACATGATTGGTTGTAAAACATTGATGAAAGACATGTGTCTACTGACGAGGATCTAATGGACATGATGTAACTAGCAATTACAAAGGTATGCAGGGTAATGATGGTTGAAATGGCAGTTGTCATAAGCAAGTGCATAGAATACAAATAGGCAGGAAAATGAAGAGTAGTGACCTTTGAGCTAAGAATTTGTATGATGACCAATAGTGAATGTGGGATAAAATCTTGAAGTGTATGTAGAAAGCTTGGCAGCCTTGCACGACAACCATATGACTTGATAAAAAGCATAAGCACAAATGCTTACCTATTCACTAGATGTATTGAAAATACCTTCTTACTTACTCCTATACTCTAATCCTTGACCATTGGAGTCGAGTGGTAAGTGATGATAGTGGATTTTTGTCTTCTTCAATGACTGCTTAGCGATGTATTGACTAAGTTCTACAATTTTCCGACTTATTTTATCTTGTTGTGATTGTATTACCAACCTGAGAGGTACGCATAGTTTGGCAATTACAAACCCCAATCACACAATTACCCACTTCCTATGACTTTTAGCATGTGATTAAATTAAGGAGTCACTACATATTATAGGTAGTTGAATTGCCTACCACTTCAGTTATCATACAAGCACTTATAAATATCGAATCACTATTATTGTAAGAAATGTCTACTTGCTCTCAACACTTACTTGCCTACTTACTCATAAAAGTTCACTCAAACAAACTCTAATTTAGACATTGGAGTAGCTAC
Organism: Lumnitzera racemosa; assembly: GCA_024138005.1. Taxonomy (NCBI): domain Eukaryota; kingdom Viridiplantae; phylum Streptophyta; class Magnoliopsida; order Myrtales; family Combretaceae; genus Lumnitzera; species Lumnitzera racemosa. The sequence continues at coordinate 35,630,463 of JAMXBC010000012.1, read as the reverse complement.
ACCAAACTAGTCTTGACATCCCCCACAGCCTAATTCTTTTTTCTCTTTTAGGAAATATCATCGAGTGAGGAGTTTTGCTACCAACACTAAGGACATCAAAAGTATAAGCTTTGCTTTAGAATTTGTTGAGGCTTTAGCATATGTATCTTCTATTGTGGGAGGATTTGCTTGTTACTGATCTCCTTTTATTAATCATGAACCATGACTTGTAATATGTTGTTTGAATGTATGCTTCCATCCTATGTTTCCATTAAGCAAAGTTAGATCCATCAAAATAAGAAGCTTTGTTGGTTTGAATAGAAGGAATATAATGAGCCATTCTTCTAGATTTTCTTGTTTATATCAACCTTTTCTTTTATTTAAACTGCTTTGATAAATCTATTTCTTTTTGTTAGCTTGCTTTAATGCAAATTGTTGGTCCCAGTGAATAATCAAGAAAAGAGGTTGGATTGATTGTTACAAAAATATAAGTCCTAAATGATTTTTCCTTCTTCATGTTAAAGATTAATTAACTATACCAAATTTGTTCTTTAATTCTTGACTTATTAGAAATGTTAACAAATTTAGCTCTATAAACACCCTATTTTTATCCTCCATATAGTTTTAGTATTTCTTAATTTAAAAAAAAAGAATTGAAAAAATGAAAAATAAAAAAAATTAGGAATAATATATATTTTTTTAGAAAATAAAAGCCTTAAGTCATTTTTAGTGTCATTAGGTCACATTGAATGGGTCATCTTATTCTTAGGGTTGAATAGAATCAAAGCATACACATGTAATTTTAATGCTTCTAGGTTATATCAAAATTTTTATGAAAATTTAATATTTGGACCACATTTAGACTTATATTAATTTTTGAAAAATTGTTAGATTTAATATAGTTTGAAAATCAAATTACTTTTAACATGTGTGTATGTGACTTATAAGAGTCCGTCATTTAGGGTTTAATTCTAGGTTAAAACTAGGCTTAGTGTAATTTAATTATAAAAAAAAGGGAAAAGGTCTTGGACCAAGCTGGGCTTGTCTCACAATTAAATTGCATAAGGCCTAACCTATACGGGATAGCAAGGTTCAACCCAAACAAGCGCTTATAGTGCCTTTGCTTTTTTTTTTTTCCTGTTAAGTTCATGTAATCTACGCATACTTTAGGCATGTGTCACATGCAACACATGTATGCTTGCAGCTTCTCCTCCATTGTTGCCCGATTCTTCTCATTGTTCCATTTCAGAAAATGCTTGACAAGATCAAATAATTACATGTGAATGCAAAAATAATTAACCTTTAATTTGATCATTCTTTTAAGATCTGTTAGTGTGATTATACTTTTAATAAAAATATAATACAGTCAATCAAATCATCATGCAAACAATAAATAAATTGCAAGCAAAGTAAAAGAATAGAGTTTAGAAGCTTAGTTGTTGGTATATAGTGGTTTTGCTTTGTATGTTAGTCCACTTTTCTAGCTCATAGCTAGGAATGTGGTTCTCCAGACCATAGTTCCACATTTTAAATGAAACTTGTATACATAGATTAACAGTTCCCATGATCTTACCTTACCTTTAAATTGCAAGTATACGTTATCTCCATTTCAGTACTCTTAAATAGTTTACCCACTAATTTTTTTAAGAGATTAATAACTTTTTGAAGATTATAATGGATTTTCTCATACTTTTGCATAATGCTCAACAATAACAAATTCTTTAGTACTTTCTCTTAAGTACTCAGCTTGCTCTTATGATCATAAAAATGGTTTATAAGCTAAGTAATAAACTTGTATATATCACATAAACATGCTTTGCTTAGATTTCTATTTTCAACCTCTTTTTTTCTCTTTTTCTTGTTCTTCTCTATTCCTTGTCTCTACTGATTACTTCTTCTCTTTATATAGTCATGGCTCCAACATTCAGTTGTTCATTGTATGATAGTAGCCATTGTTCTTCAAATCTTTTTTAATCTTCAACCTTTTACTGTCATCTGCAAATTTGCTAACTTATCAAGCTATACTTTCCTTTGTAGTTTTCCTTGTACACATAGAAAATTTTCTTTTGTCCATGTAAATCATGCTTTTTTAATTTTTGTAGGTAAAGCTTTTGTATCCCATAACTCAATCAGATTTATTACCTAAATATATCTTTATAGTGCTAGGTCTTGAATTATATTTCTTCTTTTCATTTTCTTTGTCTTACTCTTCTATTCATGTTTTTCTTTTAGTCTCAAAGTACACTTTTGATGTATACCTTTGTTTAGCCCTTATGCTTTTAGTTAGTTCTTAGACTTCTATTCAGTCTTTAAAATAATTTGATCATGTCTGCATTAGCTTCTAGTGATCAAAACATTGTTGTTTCTTGTTGTAGGCATTATTTGTTTAGTTTTTGTTCATCATTTAATTGATCAACTTCTACTAGTAGTTGATTCTAGTTTAGAGTCCATTGTTGATACTTGTTTTGTTTTCTTTATAGCTTCTAATCTTGTCATTCTTCATTCAAAACTTGTCTTTACTTCTGTTTTAGTTTTTTATCATCTCAAGTATATTTAATATTGCAATTTCTTTGTACCATACATTGATAAGTAGTATCAAAATATCATTTATTTGAATTAATAAATATTTTTTTTATCATAAAAATATGTTTCATTTGAGTTCTTACATTGACAGCAAGAAAGTGATCTTGCATTCGATGACCCAAGCTAGGTCAAGATGCTCTATTGCAATTGATTTGAGCTCTAAAGAAGAGCCTAATTATTACTCTAGTTGGTATAATCAAGTAAATTTTGATTGTGCTAATGCAATGTCCCATTACATTGGTTTATCTCCTCAAATACTACAAACTAAATTTCCTAATGTTCTATCAAGAGCTTTTGTTTGCCCATCAATTTGTAGAAGAGTTGTACTACTAAAATTAAACGAAGAATCAAACATCTTCTATAAGATTCTTTAGAAGTAGATTATAAACTTCCTATTACGGTTAAAAGTGACTAATTTTTGAACCCCATGTAAACCAACAATCTCTTTGAAGAAAAATCAAGCAACTCTAATTGCATTAAAAGTGTCCTTTTATAGGGAATGGAGTGGATTATCTTTGAGATTCCTTTAACACTACAAAAATAGAATCAACTCTCCTTTGAGTTATTAACAATCTAGCATAAAATCTATGAACAAGTCTTCTAAACATTTCCAAGTATAGGTAAGGGCACGTTACAAATCTAGTGTTCTTAGATTGCCCCTTAGGCTTTTGGTACAAAAGGCATCTTTTAGCAAATTTATATACATGGATTCTCAAATTCTACTACTAAAATATCTCTCTCACTATAGCAAATGCGTTATCTCTTCCAAATACCTTGCTAAACCTCCTCCATGCAATTCTTAACTCACTTACATTCAAAGTGGATTTTTAGGTAAGCATAACGGGTTCTCATGCATCAACACCCATCATGCAAATAAAATTAATTTGATGGTTGATTTTGTGAAACTTTAATCCAACCTTTTACAAAGTTTTCATCCTATTCGTACTCAACCTTATGTTGATCAAAACCAATAATTTCATTACTCAAAGTATGCAATAAATGTTCCTTGACTCAAAGTATCAACAACTTGATTTTGAACTCTAGATTTATGCCTTAGCTTGATAAGATGCAAATATGACACCATCTTGCGTGCATGTTGATGCTAATCCTCATATGACTTCTAGATACTTTTAAACTTCATGGTCAGGATACAATACAAACTTCTTAGCTATCAAATAGTATTCCCAAGTCTAGAGAGCACATGTTACTGAATAAAATTCCTTGTCATAAGCACTCCATTTCCTTTTAGCCTTACTGAGTCCTTCACTAAAAAATGCTAGTAATCTCTTCTCTTTAGAAGGACAACTCATATTCTTGTTCCATTAGTGATGGGGTGTATACAATGCTTTTTAGGTAAGTGCACCTATTAAATAATAGTATAGAAAACTTCTGGAGTCCAAGGTTGTTGATCTTACGAAGACTGAACAATTGCTTACCTAAACTAAATCAACTTAATTAATAATTGGTTGCAATTTTAATGATAGTTTGAATAAAAATAAAGAAGTGAAAACTAATGAGAGACTAACTACAAATGAAACAATGAAATAAAACTAAACAACCATAAATTTGGATATTTAGACTTTGGTCACCATGAGTGTAACATGTAGTAGTATAGGGTTTTTAATGAATTTCTTATTCTTATAAACTGAAGGAATTCAATTGCTAACCTAATAGGAATTGCTTCTTTATTAAATTATAATCTTCGTTACATTCTACTTGAATTCATTACGTTACACTTAAATTGCTTCTAGGATAGAATTCTTCAAAATAACACTAAGAATAGGCATTCCATAAACAAACATGAATTAATTCTCAATTTTAGAATAAATCTATAACCTATCTTTATCCTTATAGCAAATCTCTTCAATTATGGTAGATCCATTTACGTATTGATTTTATGACTACAATACATAACATCTGATAATTAATTTGATACTCTAGAAATAATAACTGAATTCAAACAAAATACGCAATTGAATTAACAAGAATAAGATAATTTCATTAATATAAAACAATTATTGTACACTACATTGTTATCTTAATGGTTTATAGGTCTCGATATCAATGCTTTACGTTACAATCATGATAAAGATGAAAACTTATATGGTAAAAAAATGGATTAAACCCTAAGAAAAGAGTGTTTTATTCTTAAATGCATCTCTCTTCTATCCTCGCTTCTATTTATAATATTTAGATAAAATAATCTTCAAATGGCAAGTAAATCAAAGTAAATTGTAGGTCTACAGGTTGGTACATGAGTGTGGAGGCTGGGTATGAACTACTCCCTGTAATAATTCTTGAGAAATCACCTTGTAATTAGTGATGAGGGGATCATGGTTAGTGAACATTACCATAGTAGGTGATCGTTGTCAAATTCTTGTTAAATATTCTTTAAACTCTAATTTAGAAATTAAGGGCGTAGGCTTTACAGTCAAGGAACACGGCCATGAAGGGTAACCATAGTTGTCCTTCTTGCTTATTTCTTGAAAGAACTCTCTTTGACACTTGCTATCTTCATATTATTTTTCAAAATAGATGAAATTCCTCTCAAAAATTGCTTGAATTCTCATTTTTTTCATCTTATTGATTCATTTGAATCCTAAAATAAAAAATAAATCAATTCAATAGCAATTTCAATAGAATTATATTAAAATATCTCAAAATATCCAAGAAAATAATAAAGGATGAATGTAATTTTAAACTCATCAAATCTCCTCATACTTAAGTATTTGCTTGTCCTCAAGCAAATTAAGTAATCCTTGACAAGGATTGATAAAAGAAATGAGGAAAAGATTTTCCAAGTGAACTATTATTCAGGAATCATAAAAAAATGAAAAATTTGAATTAACCCCGTAAATAAACATTGTATCCCTTGAAATTTTCTAGTAACTCATACATTCTTCTCCTTATTCACTTTTTTCAATGCATCCTGGACACAAATGCTAGAATTCAATGTTTAATTCCTTTAAACCAATGTTTAATCATGCAATTTAACTAAGGATTCTCTCCTAAATTAGTCCAATTTTTATTTAGTAGGGTAGAAACTAATGATGGTATAATTTGGCTCTATTAGTTTAGCTTGGGACTTCGGTTGTTGATAATCTTACTTTTGATTATCACTCAGCACCTCAATTGTTGAGTTGCCCTATTTTGAATGAGTCCTTCTATTTAGCCTACTTTGATGAATTGATAATGTAATACCTTAAGATTTTGAGCTAGTTCAATAACCCTAGGATTCGAGCTCCTAAATTTAGAGCATCAGACTAAGTTATCGGTTTTATTTTAAAGTTCACAGTAAAGTTAAAAAAGTTAGATGAAGTAATTCAAGTAAAGTTAATTTCTTAAAATAAGCTATATAAAAATATTAATTTTAGAAAAACGTTAATTTATCGATAAAGCCGATAATTGTAAAATTCAAGCTTTTAGATATAACGAGATATTAGAGATAAATTAATTTACTTTCAAAAATAATAAATGAAGTTGAACTATTGATAATATACATGTATTACATGTGAAATACATTATATGTATTAAATATATACATATAATAATAATAAATTATCAAAATTAGGTAAAATAATAAAAAATTAATAAAAAAATTGCATGGATGAGTCTTTAAATGATGTGTCAAGTTGGTATTAATTGGAAATGGTGAGTCCATATTTGCTTGATGAGGAAATGGTACATATCTTTTAGGAAAATGGAAAATTGACATGTGTTATACATATGTCCAAATTTTATTTGATTATGAAGAGATCAAAAAATATAAATAGGACCCAAACCCTCAAATTCAATATTTTAGAACTCAAAAAATAAAAGAAAACAATTTAGAAAAGTTAGAAAGAAATAAAATAAAAATAGAATAAGAAACAGGGTCGGAGTTGGGCTAAGGCGGTTCAATAGGTTATCTACAACCTAACTTAGTGGGGCTTAGTGGTTCAATAGAGGGTGGCCGAAGAAGCTCTTTCGATATGGTACGACTGTTAAGTGATGGATGAATTTATTAAAAAATCAAATATTATCCATTAATTGTGAAATTTGGTTTTCTGAGATTCTTTTAGGTGTAGATTAATTTAGTAATTTTATCTTAATTAAATAATTAGTGTAAATATGGGTTCCTTAAGAAAATACCTTGTTTGGGCGAAAATTAATCTAATTTTTATAAATATTAGATGATGTTGTTTCAAGCTCAATGTTCATATGTAATACTTCTAATATATATATTTAATTGTGGTAACAATAATTTTTGAAATTCAGTATGTTTACTATTTCTTATAATTATTTTGAATAAAATTGCCAATTTTACTAAATAATTGAAATAATTAGTTTTTGATGAGGTCAATGAATGAGCCTTACATGTTTAGACTTCTGGATGATCATAATGATGTTTGGAATATTTAATTTTTATCTTACTAAAAAATTTATTTTTTTCCTTAATTTTTTATAATTTCAAGCTAAAACTGCTATTTTCGTAAAAATGAATAATAGTCAATTTGGTATGATTGATGATCAATAACTAAATTACATATTTTTATGAGTCTATATGATTTTTCATGAAATTAATCGGGCTCGTATACTATTTATTATGTATTTTCCTAGTATAAACTTATAGATTAGCTTAATATGTAATATAGTTGTCGAGTTTGGTTTTTCACCCTCTTGCATTTTTTTTACAAAATTAGGTATTTTTTAAACTGATAAGTACTAAAACCTATCTATTTAACACCGTTCCTTTACTAGGTTTTAAAGAAAACTTTTTTTTTTTGTTATAACCAATTGGGTAGATTGATTATAACTTAGCCATTAGTCTAAAGGAAAAGGGAAATTAGGTTTTTTCATTTTTTACTGTCGTCCCATAAGTGCCCATGTTCTCGTTATTCAAGATTGGATATACGTAGTTCTTGTAATAAAAACTTTAGTAGATTAAATTGATTTTAGTTTTTGAAACAGTCGAGTTTAAGTTTTTACCCATTTTGATTTATTTAAGAAAATTTCCTAAAGGGCCCTAAATTGTTACTCTTATTTGAAGAATTGTAAAGTTCCTTAATTAAAAAAAAAAATTCAATTATTTTTTTATTTATTTTGGAAAATCCAATTTTTCTAAGTTTTAAGAATAATTTTTTATTTTTCAACTTATTTGCTTATTTTTTATTTTTTGATATTATTTTATTTATTTTTATTTTCTCTATTTTTTACTAAACTAAAAAGAAATAAACAATTCATTTTTTTCTTTCTTATTTTTCTTTTTCTTTTCTTTCCCTTTTTTTGACACTTACGATTTCATATTACAATAAATAAGTAAATAAAATAAAATAAAAAATAAAAAAATCGGAACTGAATCAGATCAAAGACACTAAGTTGAATCTTAGGTTGGGTTGGCTTGATTCTACTGGATTTAGGTTAGGCTTCTATAGTAGTAGCAACGGTAACGTGATTCTACTTGTTACGGCTACCAAAACAAGTGAGTGAGGAGTGTTTTATGTGTTTTTTATCAGGGATAGAGGGTAGGCAAAGTGCTATGGCTTGGGGTGGCCGTTTGGTAGTTGTTCAAGGCAGCGATCGGCGGTGGTCAATGGTCCTTAGGTGTTGTAGCAGTTGGGTGTGATTGGTCAGTCGGGGTAGGGATTTTGGAGTAAGGGGAGTTTAATTATATGGATAATTTGGGTTGAAGATGGTTGAGGGTGGTGGTTTGACGAGAGAGAGGAGTGGTGGTTAGGGTTTAATGGAAGGTAGCTTAAGGAAGTTGCTAGGAGCTACGACAACGGTTAAGAAAGGTTGGGTTGGAGAGCCTAAGTTAAGGGGAGCTCAGCCGTAGTAGTAGTTGGGCTTGAGTTTTAGTGGAGAGAGAGAATCCAAGAGAGAAAGAGTGGGTTAGAGAGTGAAAGTGATTATGGGGAGAGATAGTGGTTATGTTGAGTGATTCTGTTCATTGTGTGTGCTTGTTGATGGTCCATGAGCTCCAATTTATAGTCGAATTTAACTTAGAAACTAAGGAAAGCTGGAATCAAATTTGAATGCAAATTATAGAAAGTCAGTTTTTTTCCTAATTTTTGGAGCTTAAATTGAATGCTCCTTTGACTGCATTTGGATGTGTTAATGGGTTTGATTCACAATAGGCTATGTAAAGGATGGATTCGTACCATTAATTGGTTTGTTTCAGCAAAGAAAAAACACTAAATGAAAGGTTAAAGTTAGTGGGTCGGGTTATTCTTGAGAAGGAAAAAGGAGGAAAATTGGGGGAAAACAAGGGAAAAGAAGAGAGAAAAAGAAGGAAATTACTGACGTGGCGCTATGTTAGCTATATCAACCACTCCCGACTTGCTACGTAGCAGTCGACATGACATGCCACATAGATGCCATGTAGCACCATGTTAACAAGGCCGCTTAACTCGACACTACCACGTGTTAAGATACGTGACGTAATCAGATCCTGACATGTAGTAGTGTGGTAGTTAACAAAAGACAATAAAAGAAAAAAGACCTCCTTACCTTTGTCAAGATTCAAACCCAAGACCTTATACTCAAACCCCACAACTAGTCTATATGCTTAATCGTTCAGTCGTTGGCTTATGCCTTATCCATATGAATAGTCAAATTATACATATAGACTCGATCAGCCTGGGTAAGATTTAAATTTGAACCCAAGTTTAATTGTGCCACTTCTAAAATAAATTAAAAAATAAAACCTATCTTAATAAAAAGTCATTTTCTAAACTATTTTATTTTTTCAATATTTATAATTTTTGTAACTTTTAAATTTTCTAAATTTTTCTTATTTTCTAAATTTCTAAATTTTTGTGTTTTTTAATCCAAATTTCATATTTTTTATGCTTTTCTTATTATTTGCAATTTTTTGTACTTTCCCTAATTTAAGGCTTATTGAGAAAAGAAAGAAAAATAATAAAAATAAAAATAAAGGAGGCAAAAATTAGGTGTTTACAACTGCCCTTTTTATAATGAAGTTTAAACAAAACTTTGCTACAAAGACAAAGAGACACTATTTTTTCCCTCAAGATGACTCTAAAATAACCATAGCTATCTTAAAATCCCATTGGATGAGGAATGAAACCTGGTTGTGCCTTTCTAGGTTTACTAACTTAGGTAGGGACGTATTTAAGGGACAAATAATTTGGTGTTGGAATTGATCTAAAACTAGGTCGTACCTTACAAGGCTCACTAACCTAGATGGAAGTGTCTCTTGCAGACTAGCAATCCTAAAATGGGATTGATCTAAAATTTAGTTGTACCTCACAAGGTTTATTAACTTAGGCGGAAGTGTCTCTCGAGGATTAGCAACCCTAAAATGAGATTGATTTAAAACCTGGTTGTGCCTCACTAGGTTCACTAACCTAAGTGGAGCGTCTTTCGGGGATTAGCAATCCTAAAATGGGATCGATTTAAAACTTGGTCGTGCCTCACTAGGTTCACTAACCTAGGCGAGAGCCTCTTTCGGGGATTAACAACCCTAAAATGGGATCATTCTAAAACCTAGCTATTCCTTGCTAGGCTTACTAACTTAAGTGAGAGTGTCTCTTGGGGACTAGTAACCTTATAATGGGATTGATCTAAAACCTAGTTGTGCCTTACTAGACTCACTGGCTTAAGTGAGAGCGTCTCTCGAGGACTAGAAATCTTAAAATGGGATTGATCTAAAACCTAGTTATGCCTCATAAGGCTTACTAACTTAGGCGGGAGCGTCTCTCGGGGACTAGTAACCCTAAACTTTGTATTGTGTCAAAAGAAACCGATGAAGAGAGGTGCCCTACGAGCTTGCTAAGGGAACTTAACGAAAGGAAGTGCCCTATGGACCTGCTTGAAAAAAATTTGGTGAACAAAGTAGAAGTGCCTTATAGGTTAGAAAGATGAACTGAGTTAGGATCGTATCTTTGAAGGTTGGCTAAACACTAAATGTGGAAAGTGAATGCCTTATGGGTTGGTTTAAAAACATTGTTGGAAGTAAAAAATTGGTCTAAATGCAAGTGTAAGATTCAAAAATCGGTATGCTAACATTGTATGGAAATACTTACTTAGTCTTTGTCGATAGTGCCCGAAACTGTCAAACCTTTTTTAAAAGCCCCGTTAGAAATTACTGACTCATGTTTTAGTCCCTTGTTATCAACCTGGATGCTCTTGATGCAAAATGTTTAAAACTTTATCGGCTCTTTTAGAAATTAACTCGATACGGAAAGCTACCTACTGTTTTTGTCTCTTTAGAACTTTTATTAACCAGAAGCCTTATTCTCATTTGCCATGATTTTTTACTCGTGTTTCGCATTCCCCTGAAAAACAGAAAATAAAACTCCTTATCGGGGAGGGGGGGATCAATCTGTAGTAAAGTATTTTAAAGAATTTTGTTTATTACCAATGTTCTAGATCTCATTCCTTAACTCCTCTCGTGTTTGTGGTGTATGAGTTTGATTAAATGAATGAAAGGGGATTGGACCTTTCCATGGAGAAGGTGATTATTTTAATGATGACAATGGCCAAGGATATCAAATTTGCATGTAGATAATGAAAATTAGACCATAATTACGTTCAAAATGACTAGCATTTTTGTATTTTAAGTAAAATTTTCACTGACTTCTTATGAATAATACAATTTCACAGCATCGGCATTTACAGGATCTCTCAAATCTGGACCATCCATTTGGGACAGAATCAAAACCCCTCCTGATTATAGTCACTTCACGACATAAGGACCTCCGTAATTGGGAGCAAATTTCCCTTTAGAGTCTTGTGCATTGGGGAGAGATTTTCTTAACACCAAATCTCCTTCTTTGAGGTTTTGGGGTTGTACCCTTTTGTTGAAGGCCTAAGCCATTTTTTGTTGATAACACTAATTATGACATAGGGCTATCAATCTCCTTTCTCCAATCAGATTCAGTTTCTCAATTCATTTTTTTTTGCCTAATTGGCTTCGTCTAACTAAGTTTTGATAGTACCTTAAGTAATGGGATCTCAACCTTTACAGGTAACACTGCTTTTGTGTTGCATACTAGAGAGTATGGTGTTACCCCAATCGATGTTCTGATGGAAGTCCGATAGGCCATGAGTGCAAAGGGTAACATCTCATAACAGTCCTTATATGTGACAACCATTATTTCAATGATTCATTTGAGGTTTTTGTTGGCTGTTTTAACGGCTCCATTCATTTGGGTTCGATAAGGAGTAGAGTTCCTATGCATGATCCGGAATTGTAGACACGATTCTAACATAAGCTTGTTGTTGGTGCCATTGTTAGTGATGATCATTTCCAAAGTCCCGTATCAAGCCAAAATGTCTCTCTTGATGAACTTAACTATGACCCCTTTAGTAACTTTGAGTAAGATGAAGCCTTAACCCGTTTGTTGATGTAATCAATGGTGACTAGTATGAAGTGATGCCCACTGGATGCTTTTGGAGTGATCAGGCTGATGATATCTATGCCTCACATTGAAAAAGGCCATGGTGCTGAGAGGGCGTGTAGTTCCTAAAGTGGGGCCTTTATCTTATTTGCATAAACTTAGCATAGGTGACAATGCCTAGCGTGTTTGATGCAATCACTCTCCATTGTTAACCAATAATACCTTAGCTTAATAATTTTGTTTGCCAACATTTATCCATTCATGTGAGGACCACATACTCCTTTATGCACTTCTTTCATTAACTTTTTAGCCTCTTTGTCATCCACACACCTTAAGAGTGTACCATCAAATGAGCATCGGTATAAGGTGGACTCGCTTACTAAGAATTGAGTGGCTAATCTCCTAATCATCTTTCTATCCTTTTTCTCAGCCTCTTCAAGATATGTACCTTGTTGTAGGAATGTCTTTACATCATGGTACTAAGGTTTTTGGTCATTCATACCCTCAATTGTCAGGCAGAAGGCAGGCTTGTCTTCAATTTCAATAGTAAGAGGATGAATCTTGACTTTACTAGAAATCTAGATCATAGACCTAACATGCCTAAGGCATTAGAAAATTGATTCTGAGTCCTTCGTACATTATTGAAGATGATTTCTTTGAAATTCTCCACCAATTCAGTCAAGTGACGGTAATAAGACACTAGTTTAGGATCTTTAGTCTTGTACTCTCTACAGGCTTGGCCAATAATGAGTGAAGAGTCCTCATACACTTCTAATTCTTGAATGTCTTTATCTAGGGCCATCTTGAGTCCTATGATGCATGCTTCATACTCAATGATATTATTAGTGTATGGGGAAACGAACCTTATGGCCACAGGGTATTGAGTACCTTTAGGAGATATTAGTATTGCCCCAATTCCATACCTAGACACATTGGCTGCACCATTGAAGAACATTTTCCATTTTGGTGGCTCATCATCTTCTCCTTATTAAAGTTTCCCTCAACTGTTAAGATATCCTCATCGGGGAAATTGACTTGTACCTCTCGAGGAGTGCTAACAAATGGATTTTCTACCAATTGATCTACTAGAGCTTGCCCCTTGACTGAATTCTAGTTCATGTATGTAATGTCAAACTCTAATAGCAACATTTACCACTTTGAGATTCTGCTAATTAGAGCTAGTTTGTTTGCCAAACACTTCAAGGGATTGTGTTGAGTTAGCAATTCAACCAAGTAGTAAAGTGTGTATTGTCTGAGTCGATGCATTACTCAAACCAAAGCATAGCAGGTTCTTTTAATTTCTGAATATCTCTACTCCCCTTCAGTAAATTTCTTGCTCAAGTAGTATACAACTTGTTCTTTTCCTTCCTCATCTTTTTGGCTAAGCATACACCCCATGGACTTTGGTAATATTGTTAAATATAGGAATAACGGCTTCTAAAGTTTTGGAGCTACCAGTATTGGAGGACTCATGAGGTATTCTTTAATTGATGTAAAGACCTGCTTGCTCCCTTCATCCCAGTTGATCTTGGCATTCTTTGTTAGTAAGTTAAATAAGGGACAACACTTATTTGTAAGTTGGGATATGAACTGGGCTATATAGTTTAAACGAACCAACAAAGCTCTGATTTCTTTGAGTGTACGTGGTGGAGGCAAGTCAACTATTGCTTTGATTTTTTCACAGTTCACATTAATGCCCCTTTGGCTGATTACAAAACCCAATAATTTCCTTGAAGTCACTCCGAAAGGACATTTCTCTAGATTGAGTTTCAGTTGGAATTTTCTCAACCTATTAAACAATCTCCTTAAACTTTTCACATAATTTTCTCCTTCCTTGGACTTAGCAATCATATCATCGACATATACTTCAATTTCTTTGTGCATCGTGTCATGAAAGATTGCTATAATGACCATTTGATAAGTTGCCTCGGCATTTTTGAGTCCTAAAGGCACCACTTTGTAGCAAAATGTGCCCTAAGTTGTGATGAATGTTGTCTTAGCTTTATCTTCTTTAACCATTTGAATTTGGTTATTCCCAAAAAATCTATCCATGAAAGAGAAAATATGGTTCCCAACTGTGTTATTGACTATGACATCGATATGGGGCAAAGGGAAATTATTTATAGGGGTTGCTTGATTAAGGTCTCGAAAGTCTACATACACTATGACTTTTCCATTCTTCTTTGTTATAGGTACAATGTTAGCCACCCATTTGGGATAATTAGACACCTCAATAAAGTTGACTTCCAATAGTTTTCTAGTTTTTTCCTTGATTTTCAACAAAACGACAGGTCGGAATCTTCTTAACTTTTGTTTCTTAGGTTTGATATCCTTTCGTATGGGTAAATGACGGACTATGATCGATGGATCTAATCCGGGCATGTCTTCATTAGACCATGCGAATATGTCTTGGTATTTGGATAGTAATGTCGTTATCTCTGCCTTTTGATCTTCCTTCAAATTTCCCCTAATCTTCAATACCTTATGGTTGTTATTAGTCCTGACATTAATTAGCTTAGTTGGCTTGTTAATAGAAATTCTACTCATTTCACGTTTTTGTCAACTTTCTTACACGTTATTATGGTCATTGACATCACCCCAACTGATCAACCCGATAGGCCCAAAAATGATATCAATATTTTCATTACCTATCTGTGCGAGGTATCCATGGCTTTTATTTGGATCATTGGATCTGGAGAAAAGAAAATGTATGTAAAAGGAAGTGTGTGAGTAAGGTAGGAGTAAAGGGAAAAGAAACTGATTTTATTTAGGGGAACTCTCTTTCGAGTACAATCATTTGAAGAACAAAGGTAATTTATTATAAGATTCCATAAAATACTGGATCCTGATTCATCCTTTACCCTAAGGAAGACTTATTGTTATTTATAGGGATGGAGAACCAACTATTTAGGTGCTGAGATTTGTTAGATAGGCCAGCCCCTTCATTTTTGTTAGAAGTGCCCTCTTTAGTAGGCTTTGAGTTTTGGGCTTCGACCCATATGAAAGTTTCTAACAATAGAGGGAAGGCTATCAGAGTGTGATACAACTTGTTACCTTTTCTACCCCTAGCTTGCATTCTTTGCAACTCTTCCATCGATGTTGGAATGTATCCTAGCCCATAAGTCCCAAACTAGCCTTCTTTGAATTTCGGCTTCTCTCCTTTCTGTTGATTGATGATCATGCACACCTCATTAAACATTTGGAGTCCAAATTCCTCTTGTTCTTTTGTACAAATATAGGGTATAGTCATCTCTTTATAGATTTCATAATCTTGGTTACCTAGAATGGTGATGACCTGGCCATTAGAGATGCACTTAACTTTCTGGTGAAGAGTTGATGGTATGGCCCTTGTTAAATGTATCTAAGGCCTTCCCAATAACAAATTGAAGGTCTTTGGGTCCAAAAATTGGAATGGGATGTTGAACATCTATGGAGCAATATCGACTGGTAAGTCGATCTCCCCTATTATCTCTCTCCTGGATCTGTCAAATCTTTTACCGTTGTTGAACTTGGTTTAATAGCAATTGTATCGATGCCTAATAGATCCAGGGTGGCCAAAGGACAGACATTTAGAGTTGACCCATTGTCAATGAGGACTCTTGTTACGATGATGTTATTTATCCCTACTATTATGAATAGAGGCTTTATGTACTAGTTGCCTTCTTTGCCCAGTTCCTATGCAGAGAAGGAAATTTGATTTATAGTGAGGATGGAATTGATGAGAGAGCTAACCCTTTTAGCCAGGATTTCATGAGGGACTTTGACTTCCTTTAACGTTCTCAACAAAGCTTCTCGATGTGGGTCTGATGCCATTAGTAGACTCATGAGGGATATTTGTGCTAGAGTCTTAGCAAGCTAATATATTATTGTATACTCATTAGACTTGATCATCTTAGTGAAGGTAGTCAATCCTTCTTCATGCTCAGCTTATTTAGTGATTGGCATTTCCAATACAACCTTTTTTTTCAAGTCTTCCTTTGGATTATAGATTCTATAGGAGTAAGTAATCCCCCCTACAAGTAGGCTTAACTACCCCTGGTTTATTGCTTGGTAGTTGAGAAGGGCAGTTTTATAATTTTTGAGGGCCACAAGCACATGGAAGGGGTACCTTTTAGTTTATCGAATTGGCTTCTCTTCTTTCTTATAGAATCTATAAACCTTGGGTTCTTGGTTGGGATTGATCATGTTGTTGGTAGGCTTGAGAGGTTAGATATCATATTGATGATGGGCCCATGGTTTGGTAAGGGGTTGTTGTTGATGTTTTGAGTGGGGGCTTCCATAAAATCTAGTTATACTATACCTTCATCAATCAAGTCTTGCATTTTGTTTTTTAACCTTTAACACCAGTTAGTTGAATGGCCCACCTACCTTAGATGATACTGGCATCTGGCATTGGGATAAAAAAACCTCAACCTATACCTTTCACTAGGAGCCTCAGAATGGAGCATATTATCTCTCCTTAACTTTTTAAGTACTTGATTAAGTGGAACTGGTATTCTGGTGAACTGTCTCGGGGTTCTACGAGCCTGTGGTTGGCTTCTATACTATTGTTGAGCTAGTAGGGGATTTGTCCTAAAAGAAACCTGGGAGTTAGGCCTTTCATTTGAGTTAACCATGCTAATAGTAACTTCTTTAGGCTTATTGGTGGTGGGTTTAGCAAAGGGTGGTTTTCTATCTACTGTCTCTTGCAGCTTGCTAAAGGAAATGACACTTTCAATTGGCTATCGTACTGCCACTACTTTTGCAAAGCTAAAAGAGGCTTATCCAATCAAGTGAGCAAAATAAGGCCTCTCAAGAGTGTTAATAAAAGTTGTAGTCAGCTTTTTCTCAGTTACAAGGGTAGATACCCTTGTAGCTAGGGACCTTCATCTTTGAGCATATTCTTTGAAGGATTCATTGTACCTCTTCCTTAGGGAAACCAAATCTATCATTGTTGGCACCACTTCGACGTTAAATCTATATTGCTCTTAGAACGCTCTGGTTAGCTTCTCCCATGTATTTACATGATTCATGTCCAACCGAGTGTACCAAGTCAAGGCAAGGCTAGTCAAGTTATCCTAAAAGGTCCAGACCATGAGCTGGTCATACTGTACATACTTACCCATCTTGCGTACATATAGCTGGGTGTGTAGCTTGGGGCATCTAGTCCCGTTGTATTTTTCAAAGTTAGGTACTTTGAACTTTTCCAGGAAGCTTCCATAATCATAGGCAGAGAAGTCTATTATGCCAGTGTGCTCGAATCCGTCATACCCCTTGAGCATTTTCATTTTGGGTTGATCAAGAATGAGTAAGTATTCGGCTCAAAAGTGAGGTTGGCCGTTGGAAATACCCCTTCTATTTCAAAGGATTCAAAGCCTTGATTGACCTTAGGGTAGGCTTCTTTGAGGGGTGGGACTTAAACATTCTTTCCGTATTGGGCTTTGGAACTTTCTTCATTTGACGGAGCCATAGACTTAACCAAAGAGATACTATCAACAAGAAAACTCAGTTGATATGCAATCTTCCCCACTGTTCATTCCAAAGACTGGAACCTTAGCTTAGTGGGATTGATAACCTTGGGTTTGACATTGCCATTGTTGGTATTGGTGTCGTCGTTTCCTTATTTGGCCATTTCAATTTGAGATCAGGTTTTGATAGGGCTTCTTTAGAGGGTTTGACGTTTGGGAGCTTTTTTGGCGACTTAGATAAAACCACTTCTCAACAAGTTAACATATAGATATTTTTATTTTTGAAAAAGAAATGCAAATGATTGAAATGCAAATGAGCCACACAGATGGAAAGGAGAATATCAACGAATAATTAACAGAACGACAAGTTATTTATTATCTTTGAATTCCTAGAGTCTTATTGCATGAAAGAAAGGAAAGGGTACAAATTCATCTATACTAATTTTCTTTTTTTATTTTCTATGGGCTAGATGACATTTTCTTCTTCTTTTGGTTACGATTAATTGCTTCTTCAAACTCTTAAATCTTCTTTTGGGCCATCTTTAGTTAGTGTTCCAAGATGTGTGACCTTTGTCTAGACTCTCAAAATAGGTTTGCCCACCTATCTTTTTCGTCTGGAGGACCTCCATATGAGCTTTCATTTGGTCTATATAGGTAATCATTTTAGAGTTAGGGCACACAGGGGAAGGTTAAAGGACTTCTGGTGCTCAATATCACATTGCACCTGCCTTGTTAGGCTGATTGTATAAATACTCCTTGGTAACTCGGTGTTTGTCCACTTCTCTTATGAACTCACTCAGATCGATGTTTGGGCTTGCGATCTAGGTGTCCTACTAAGCTTTGATCTTATGATGCTTGGATACCTTCTCTATTGAGTGAGGCTCTTTGAGGTTGAGGGTGAATGGCTCCAATGAAGGCTTGTGAACTATTTCTTGGATCCCCCTAAACTACCTTACCATGTTGTTTGGTAGTAACCTATACACAAACTCATTCTAATTAACAGTACAACATGGTAATCCTTGCAAATTAATATGACCTTAGTGTAAGTGCTTTGTTTGGTGGTCCATAGTATGTCTTCAACCCGAAAATCTTGTAAAACTTCTATCTAGAGAGAGGTGGGAATATCATTTGGTAATTTGATCTTATCAACGAAAGAGTCCTCCTGTTATTGTCCTATACAATGTCGAACAACATACCCTCGCTGATGGCATCGATAACAATATTTACCTCTTAGATCAGGGTTACGCCATGCTTAGCTAGATGTCCAGTTTCACCACATCTATAACACTTCCTTCTCAATTCTAGGCATTCCCAACCTCAATGCTTACCATTACACTTCCAATAAGGTTGTATTTTTGATAAAGGCCTTCTATTTTCTTTTACAAATCAAATGAAATTCTTTCCTTTAACTATATTACTTTTACTACTAGAACCAACATCTAACTTCCTTTTCTTATTCTCAATCTCATCTACTGCTTGTCGAAGATTATGAACTTATTCGATCAAATAAGTTTCATTAACAACATCAGTATATCTTTTCACCTTACTCATCCTTAACTTTACCTAGTAATAAAGATCAAGTCCAACCTTGAATTGCTTAACTTTAGAAATCTCATTATTTCGTTTAGCTTTAGGAGCAAACTTCAATAACTTATTGAAATCCCTCTCATATTCTTCAATTATCCTGCCCTGCTCTCTTAGCTTATAACATTCTTCACACATTTGCTCTCTTACACACTTAAGAAAATATCATTCTAGAAATATATCTCTAAATATAGCCTAACCAATTGGTTCTGGTAAACTCTACCTCTTTGTCTCCCACCAATTACTTGCATCTCCATCTAACAAAGTAACAGCTATCTCAACTTTCTTATTTTCCTCAATTTCATGTATTCTAAAGGCTTTCTCTAGTGATTCAATCCATTCTTCTACCATAAAGGATCAATGTTCTTTCCATCAAATGGTTTCACTAATCGTTGTACCTGAGATGACTTATCTCCATCTCCACCAACTCCTACTAATGCAATTGTAAACTGTTATGCTAATTTCTCCATATGTTGTGATTATTCGGGGTTAGGTTAAGGCTATTGTGACAAATCCTCCCTTTGCTCCTCAGATACACAGCTCATCGGTAACATTCCACATTCCTTACAAATCATCTTTTTAAATAAACATCACATAAAACTTTATGGATAACTACTACAATTGTTTTACTAAACTATGAATCTTTGTCACCTACTACCCTACACATCTCACATGTGCCTAAAGGTTATGGTCCCTAATTGATGCTCTAATCCCACCTAAAGGATGTCACATCCCAGCATAGCATAGAATGCACAATCATATAGGAATACCTATTGAAAACTTAACTCAACTTGCTTATTCATCAAAAGACAACATTATCTACATGATAAGGGGTTTCTATATCGATGTTCAGTTGGATATTTTGCTATAACTTATGTGATAACATAATATTTACATCAAAATATGAACCAACTTTTTCCTTTATTATCTTCATAGTAATAAGATCTCTGACCTAATACATATTTCATACAACAGTCACTGACTCCAACTCACGCTCTTAGTATACATATCTTCCCTAATTGTTGGGCCTTTCATGATATAGTTAACCTAACGATAAAACATTTTATCCCCTCAGCTATTGAAGCTAAATGAGAGTGGATAACAAAGAAGATAATATAGACAATATGATAGGCAATACTACATATCACAACTGAAACTTTTCAATCATAACTCGCAAGTTCAAGTTCACATATGCATTCGCCCAATTAGGCACTTACTACCAGCAATGCAGCATGATATGCTCATGCACGTAGTATGTATCGATACTGATATCCTATGCCCTCCAAAATTCATCCAGTTAGTCAACATCGTCGGGCATCTAGATACAACATCCAAGAACCTAGAGAAACAAGGAGCTGCTTAGGAGTAAGATCCCTACTAAATTAGACTATATACTGTAGTCTACCATTTTCAAAAAGGGCAACAAAGAGCTACCTAGGAGTAAGACACCCAACTTTACAAAATTAGACTACACACTGTAGTTTACCAAATCAAAGTGGCAATACTACCAAATTAGACCACATACTGTAGTTTACCAAATTTAACTATCAAAATAGTCACAATGTTCGAGCAATGCAATCTATGTGCTTCAAAAAACTGAGTTCATAAAGCCATGTTTTTTCCATGATCATTTGGAAGCCTCATTCTAAAATTTCTGACTCGTAGGTCCCTTTTTTATGCCATGCCATGCCATGATATGCAATAGCAACTTGAGAATATAAATCAGTACAATCAATCTTTAGGTTTTATTCAATATAGTTATTTAATTCTTGTTTTCAAACTCTCTATAGCAAAATTGTAGTATCTCACTTAGGGTTCACTTAGGTAAACACTTAGAAGATTGAGTTAGCAATCAATCAACTTCCTTGATTAGCATAATTATTTGTAAGCAAAAATCATCACCCAACATGGCAACATAACAGTTTAACCAGAATACAGTTACTGCCATTCAAAATCAACACAACAGCATCTACTATATTAGCAATTCAATTCACCCAAGATATACCCATATTCAATCAACATAGCATCAAACAGTACACAGTGTTATGAGTAGCAATATATCTACTCCAAGCATGGGTTAGATCCACTTACCTGGACTTAGTAATAGTAAAAAATCCGAAACTTCATGACGTGGTCCTTCCTTTCTTATCACACCTATGAAAATATGACACAATCTTCAAATCAAATATAGATCGAACCCGAACTATTATAAGTTTTCATTTCTGCGTTTTTAAACTTCGTTTGACCATATCTTACTCTCTTATTATCCGATTTCAATAAACTTTATATCATCACGATCATTATTTTGAGTACTATTAATATATATCATGAAACAAGACTGATCAATAATTTCAAAAATCCAAAAATACCATTTTCTCATTACGACTTGATCAAATGCTACCCTAACTCCAAAATTGACCTAAGTAAGCTTTAGTACTGAACTAAAAACCCTAAAAATTATACTTCCAAATTTGTCCAGCAACACTTATTATACCCGAAAGTGCTCATTTGACATAAATTTAATAAATTAATTATTATTGTAGACACCTAATTTTGCCCTCTTTATTTTTATTTTCATTTTTATTATTTTTCTTTCTTTCATCAATAAACCTTAAATTAGGAAAAGTACAAAAAATAGAAAAATAAGAAAACCCCCAAAATATGAAGTTTAGGAAATAACACAAAAATTTTCAAAAAAATAAGAAAAGCATAAAAAATATGAAATTTGGATAAAAAAACATAAAAATTGAGAAATTTAGAAAATGGGGAAAAGTTAGAAAATTGAAAAATTAAAAAAAAAAATTAGAAAAATTGCAAAAATAAAATATTTTAGAAAATAACTTTCTATCAGGATAGGTTTTTATCTTTTAATTTAGTTTAGAAGTTGGGCCGTTGAACTTAGACTTAAATTTAAATCTAGCCTAGGTTGATCAAGTCCATATGTGCAATTTGATTACACATATAGACAAGGTACAAGCCAATAGCCTAATGGTTAAGCATATGAATTTGGCATGGGGTTTGACTGTGAGGTCTTGGGTTCAAATCTTGGCAAAGGCAAGAAAGCCTTTTTTCTTTTATTGTCTTTTGTTAACTAGCGTACTACTACATGTATAGATTTGATTACGCTACGTGTCCTAACACGTGACGATGTTGGGTTGGGTGGCCTTCTTAACGTGGTGCTACGTGGCATCCATGTAGCGTGCTACATCGGCTATCACGTGTCACATGATAATATGTAGCAGGTCAAGAGTAGTTAACATAGCTAACATAGCGCCACGTCAACACTTTCCTTCTTTTTCCCTCCTCTTTTCCCACATTTTCCTCCCAATTTTTCTCCTTTTTCCTTCTCAAGAATAGCTCAACCCCCTAACTTTAGCCTTTGATTTCGTGCTTTTTATTTGCTGAAACACACCAATTAATGGTGCAAATTCATCCTCTACATAGCCTATTGTGAATCGAACCCATTAACATATCCAAATGCAGTTAAAGGAGCATTCAATTTGAGCTCCAAAAATTAGAAAAAAAAAAACTGATTTTATGGAATTTGCATTCAAATCTAATTCAAGCTTTCCTTAGTTTCTGGGTTGAACTCAACTATAAATTAGAGCTCATGGACCATTAACAAGTACACACAACTAACAGAATAACTCTATTCAACCTCTCTCTCTCCATGCGATCACTTTCTCTCTCTATACTCTCTCTCTCTTCAATTCTCTCTCCACTCAAACCCGAGCCTAATTACCACTACAGTTGAGCTCCCCTTAGCTTGGGCTTTCTAACCTAACCTCTCTCAATTGCCGTGATAGCCCCTAACAGCTTCCTCAAGCTACCCTCCATCAAACCCTAACTGCCACCCCTCACTCTCCTCGAATCACCACCCTCGGCCATCTTCAACCCAAATTAGCTACACAATCGAACTCCCCATACTCTAAAATCCCTACCCCCAACCAACTTATCACGCCCAACTGCCACCACATTGAAGGACCATTGACTACCGCCAACCACCACATTGAACGACCACCAAACGGCCACCCTAAGCTGCAGCACTATGTCTACCTCCCTAATAAAAAACATACAAAATACTCCTCTCCCACTTGTTTTGGGGGCCATAATAAGAAAAATCACATTGCCATTGCTGCTGCTATGGAAGCTCAACCCAAATCCAGTAGAACCAATCCGACCTGACCCGAGATCCAACCCAGTATCCGCGATTTAACCAACGTATCCCTCCTAGTTCGATTCAGTTCCAATTTTTTTTAGTTTTTTTTTTATTTTTTATTTTATTTTATTTACTTATTTATTGTAATATGAAATTGTAAGTGTGAAAAAAAGGGAAAGAAAAGAAAAAGAAAAAACGAGAAAGAAAAAAGGAAGAAAAAAAGAATAGTTTATTTCTTTTTAGTTTAGTAAAAAATAAAGCAAACAAAAATAAATAAGATAATGTAAAAATATAAAATAAGTTAATAAATAAAAAAGTGTTCTTAACAGTTAGAAAAATTGGATTTTCAAAAATAAATAAAAAATAATTGGATTTTTTTAAATTAAGGCACTTTAGAATTCTTCAAATAAGAGTACTAATTTAGGACCCTTTAGGAAATTTTCTCAAATAAATCAAAACGTGTAAAAATGTAAACCTGGCTGTTTTAAATGCTAAAATCAATTTAATCTATTAAAGTTTTCATTAAAGGAACTACGTATGTCCGATCTCGAATAGTGGGTACATAGGTAACTATGGGGCAATGGTAAAAAACGAAAAAACCTAATTTCCTTTTTTCTTTAGTTTTGATCATTTTTCCAATTAAAGTAATCAAATTGAATCTTGTCTTTTAAAATTAAAAAAAAAAAGGTAATTTTTAAGTTTGATCCTAATTTTGGAAATTCAATAGTATCGCAAGGGTTTAAAATTGCTAAACTCCAAACCTAAATCCCTGGTTTTCAAAAATCGTTTTACAAAAAGTTAGTTTTAATCATTAAACTAGTAACTAAGCTATAGCTAATCTACCCAATTAGTTATAACTTCACTATTTTTCCCAACTCTGGTTGAGTGGCAACTCCAAAGTAACTTTAACTAAAAAAACTGTTTTCTTTAAATCCTAGTTGAGGGTTAGTATTAAATGGGTAGAGTTTAATACTAATCAATTTAAAAAAGACCTAATTTTATTAAAAAAAAAAAACTAGGAGAGAAAAAAACCAAGCTCAATAGCTTGGCGACTCTATTAGGGACCATAAAAAAGGTTAGCCATTTAACTTTCCAAAATTAAAATTGATCTCTAAAAATCACCTTGATATAATTTATTTAATTTCTTTTGTTCTTTGTTATTTATCATGATTATGCTAACATTTCCTTTGCAAGTTTAATTTTATCTAAATAATTGGGGTAGGGGGTGTACACCATGAATGCATGATAGATATGGTCGAACCCAGGCCATCTTAGGATCTTAGGACGAGGAGTCATTGTATAAGTTTCGAGTGTAGTAGGGCAACCATCATTCGAGGCCAATTAGGTTACCCCTCTTAAACTTTGATGTGACTAAGGAACCATTTTTCCATAAATGCATGAAGTCACAGAGTTTAAGGACCTTTAGAACTTACCCTTTCTATGTACATTTCATGGGATTGACAAATAACTAACAAAGCAGCAATGTTATAAAAAAGAGAGAGAGAGAAGAAAAAATAATGAAACCTAGAGATTTCTTTCCCTATATTTTTCCTAGAATTCATGTACATAGGGAGTTGTTTTTTGTAATTTCTTTTATGTAAATAGTCTTTCCTTTGTAATTTATGTTTTCCTTATAAGATTTCAAAAATGGCCATCTCATCCAATGCCAAGGAGATTCATGTCCATAAACTCATAGCCTATTCTCAACCAATGATTTCAAACCTTCAACTCAAGAGAACAACAGTTTATTACTAATAAGATTAGCCCTATACTCTTACTAGCCAAAGTAGATGTTAACATCACACTAGTAAGAGCCTTATTTCATTTTTAGGAGGCCAAAGAAGTGACATTTCAATTTGAGCCACACCTAATCAGCCCAACTTTAGAAGAGTACACCCAACTACTCCAAGCTCCTCCTTTAGATGAAATATACGTCTCATAACTCAGCTTCAATCCAACCTACATTTTTTCAAAATTCTTAGGGATCCGTAAGACTAAGATAAATAGAGCCCTAGATGATTGTAACAAACATGCCATCAAGATATGGGATCTAGTCCATTGGTTCCAAAACGAACCTAACTTTAACAAATAAGCTCTATTTCTTGGAGATTGGAAAGAAAATCGAATCAAGGCTTATGTAGTAGCTGTTGCTACTATCTTATTTCCAAGTGGGTCTTTTCTTATGCACTTTAAGGTGACAGAGTTAGTAACTCAATTCTGGGTAGGAAAGTCTTACATTCCTGCCTTACTTGCTGAACAAATAAGAAACCTTAATTTCCTTAAGAAAAGAGGCTATGGAAATCTCAGATCAAGTATAGCACTATTAATGGTATAGCTCCTCAGTCATATCAAATGCTTTAGGTTAAACCTAATAAGGGGAGCGTTTACCAATAAGCCTGGGTAAGGTATACACTTGTGTTGTCTAATGAGACGAAGCTGGAGATGACCAAGACGTGATAGGTATGGCATTTTAACTTGATAATTTAGATTATTTGTGTACCTCATAGCTGACAGTTGATAAATAAGAAATGCTTAAAAGTAGTAATGTAGTTATCATAATTATGTTTTAGGACTGGTATGTATAAATGATGGTTATGTCTATAAATATGCTATATTTAATATTAGAGTAATTCACTTGTATATATCAAAAGAGTATGTTAATAGAAACAAACTATTTGTAGAAACTTTAGATTAAATAGTTATAACCTTTGTTAAAGGAAAATAAGTGGTGCAACATAAAGTGAATGATGGGAATGTAAATCTAGATACTCTTGAGATGATTGTAAAACCAGTTATCTTAGATATATAATGATTAAATGTAATACTGGAGTTAAGCATGGAGCAAATGTTAACTATGAGGGAAAGATAGTAGCATTTAAGTGGCCTCATGAGAGGGAATTATAGAAGATTTGTAGAAACCTAAATGTTGAGAGAAGTTGTAGAAACAAAAAAAAAAAAAAAACTTAAATGTTAAGAGAAGTTATGGAAATAAAAAGAACTTGTGAGAAGGAGTAATGTAGATTCTGAAGATAATATGTATGTTACAATGAAGCAAGCAAAAGTTCTTATTGGAATGAATGAAATAGTAAGAAATATGGAAGGTGGATGATCATGAGTAAGCTTTGGGAATAAATCAAAATTTATTTGAAGTATAATCCAAGACTAATTCAAGGATTGATCTTATATCAAATGAAATTGTGATTCATAAGCAAAGAGCTAATGATAAGATTGCAGAGTTAGAAAGATGATAAAGTATGTGAAGTCAATAGGATATATAATTACAAAACTATGAGATGAATGCCTTTCATATACCCTTTGCACATCTGATAAGTAAGAACGGTATGGCAAATCGATGACTTTCATTACTCTTTTCTTAAGTCTCATGTTTGTTATGACTCCTATGTCTTCTATGATAAAATTTCCTATCCCTATGAGTCATGTCATTTCGATTGTTATTAAGAAAAAAAAGAAGTGTCCAGTGTCCTTGTGAGTCTTGCTTGTCAAGAGTCGTGTTAATTCATGTTGAATCTAGTCGAGTCCACTTGGTTTGAGTCGCTCTTTATCCGCTTGATGTGTAAGTTGGTAGAAAGTTTAGATTTGCCAAACTCATTTTTGCTGATATATGTGTTGACTATAGAAAGTGCCTAAGATCTTAATTATGACCATTAAGTGCCAACCGTAGCATAAAACCTATAGACGTAAAGAAATTGAATTCATCATGTTCATCTTAAGTGGAAATTACGACTTGGACAATGCATAAGTGATAGTGATGAGGCGAAAAGACATGTTGGCTAATTGTGGGGTAGACAAGGAAATAATGGAAGGAATGACTATGAATTCTATAGGACTAACTAATATAAGAGTTTGAACCAACTGAAAGGATGAAATGAGAATTGATTGGAGATACTAGTTTAAGTAGTGACAAAGGAAATGTATAGGAACATGTTAGTTCAAGATGAGCAATGGTAGGGGTAAAAACATAGGCAGTAATATGATGATTGTGGTATTTAAATAAGAGTATAATGAAGTTACAGAATGGATTAGTTACTGTAGAAAGATAACTTGAACAAAAAGGGAGGAGTGAAGTTAGATTAACTATATTAAGCTTACGTAGCAAAAGTTAAAAACATAAGATGAAGGAAGTAATGAGATGAGTAAGTCAAATGGAAAGTTCATGAATTGATAAACTTAAGGTTAAGATACAGGAGCCAGTATTAAGGGGTTTTACCTTTAACAATAGTTGATGATTGTGATGTGATGTGGAAATCAAAGTTGTGCAACGAAAGTGTAGCATGTGACGACTAATTCTCAAAGGGAAGCAATGGTGAAAGGATGTAATCATGTATCCTAACCTACTCTTTGCATACCCTAATCAACCATCTCATCTTTGATATATTGATGGAAGTACAAAACCAGAGGGTATTGTAGTGGCCCATCATTTAGAAATTCAAACAAATACTATGATTTTCGTTGCAATAGAGGCCACAACTTTGATGAGTAGACACTACCTAATGAGGATATTTGAGCAAGTTCCTTGCTCATGATGCTGAGAATATTGAACGGCCTACCCAGATATGAAGAGATAAGTAGGAAAATGTAGATTGGCATTCTTGAGCCAGGAGAGATATAAGATAAAGAGGGCAAAAAAGTTAAGGTCAACAATTCCATCTCTTTCACAGAGGAGGATTTTGAAGGCATGTAAAGACCCTATGATGATGTACTGGTGATTAGTGCAAGAATTGCCAATTTTGAAATAAAAAAGATCTCAGTTGAGCTTGGGAGTTCAGTAGACATTATTTTTCAATACGCCTTCGACTAAATGAAATCAAAGATCAAGGCTTAGCCGAGATCTTATAACTATGATCTATATGCTTTCAATAATAAACCCGTATAGGTTACTAGAGTTATTTACCTTTCGATTCAGATTGGAGATGATGAGAAAGTTTTAGTGGACAAGGCACATTTCCTTGTTATTGGTG
The DNA here is from genome assembly GCA_024138005.1 of Lumnitzera racemosa. Taxonomy (NCBI): domain Eukaryota; kingdom Viridiplantae; phylum Streptophyta; class Magnoliopsida; order Myrtales; family Combretaceae; genus Lumnitzera; species Lumnitzera racemosa. The sequence goes on along the minus strand of JAMXBC010000012.1, from coordinate 35,602,388 downwards.
TTGGTCTCCTTATAATATGATTATGGGCCAATTTTGTCAACATCTGTTTTGTATGGTCCCCTTGATAGGACATCTTAAGGCAAAATTCCTTACTCCTACCGGAGTCGGAGTATGTTAAGGAGACCAATAATTGGATAAATCTTTATATTTAAAAGCACTTAGGTGTGAAGAAGTTTTTTAGAATGAGACTGGCCTAAAGAATAAATCTAGTAGCATTGAGAATGTTGAAGAAGAAGTCCAAGTTGAGGACAATCCAAAAAGGATAACAAAGATAGGGAGACGATTATCAGTAAACATCCATTAGGACTTAATCAAGTTTCATCAAGATAACGTTGACGTTTGTGCGTAGTTTCCTTGGATATATCAGGCATCCCTAGAGAAGTTATGTTGCATAAGTTGTAGACTAATCCAAATGCGAAGGCAATTTAGCAAAAGAAGAGACATTTTTCCCTTGAATGGTAGGAAGTCAAAGAAGAAGAAGTTAAGAAGTTAGTAGAGGTGGATTCATCAAGGAATAGCCTTATTCAACTTAGTTACCTAATTACGTGCTAATAAAGAAGTTAAATGACAAGTGGCACATGTGTATAGACTTCATGGATTGAGTAAGGCTTATCCCAAAGGTTGTTTTCCTTTAGTGAGAATTGACCAAATAGTTGAGTCAAGTGTCGAGTATGTCTTACTCTCTTTTATGGATGCATTTTTCAGCTATAATTAGATCAAGATGGAGAAATATGATGAAGTCTATACATTGTTCGTCACAAATTTTGAGATTTATTGTTATACAATAACGCCCAGTAGGCTAAAGAATGCCTGTACAACTTATCAAAGGCTAATGATGAAGATGATTAAGCCTTAAATTCACTATAATGTTGAAGATATGATAGTTAAAAGCAAAGTGGAGGGTTGGCACCTTGCCGGCATGGAAGAGATGTTCGACATACTGAAGAGAAATAACATGAAACTTAATCCATAGAAATGCATTTTTAGGGTTATCTTATTCGAGTTTTAGGGATATATGGTCACTCAGTGTGGCATTAAGGCAAATCCCAAGAAGATTGAAGTGATAAGGAACATGAAGTCCCTAAGCACTATCAAGTATGTTTAGGAATTGACTGGGCGAATTGTTATCCTGAATAGATTTGTGCCTAAGAGTACAGATAGACATGTAGACTTTTAAAAATTTGAAGAATCCAAAGGAGTTCTAATAGACTAATGGATGTGAGGCCCAAAACAAAGATATGCAAAAATTGAAAAGTTTGTCTTGGTTGTCATAATCTTGATGAGGAAATTGAAGCCGTATTTTGAAGCCCATCAAATTATAATTCTCAATAACCAACCATTGCGGCGAGCCTTACAACGACCTGATACCTTAGGGAGAATGATAAAGTGTGATTTGGAACTAAGTGCCTATGGTGTGTAATATCAACCTAAAATGACATTGAAGGCTCAAGTATTGGTAGATTTCATAGCTGAATTCACTAGAGAAGAGGATAGCATAGACATGGCCGAGAAACCTATAAGGAGTTTGTATGTAGATGGTTCCTTTATGAAAGAAGGGAGAAGTGCGAGCATTATTTTGCAAGGATCGCATAATTTGAAAATTCAATACACATTAAAGTTTAGATTTCTGGTTAGCAATAATGAGGTCAAATATGAAGCCATGATTGTTAGGTTGAAACTAGTAAGGGAAGTTGGAGTTAAGAAAGTTGAAATTTTTTTTATTCATAACTAATTGTGAATTAAGTGAAAGGAAGCTATGGAAGAATTTCACTCCTTTATAATTGAGAAGATTCTAAGTGTCTGGAACATTGCTACTGATGAGCTAGCAAAGTTGGCTAGTACGACACTTCCTTACTTGAATGATAATCTTTTTTATGGAATATCTCCCCAACAATAGTTTGAAAGCAATAGAGCAGAGTTATGAAGTAGCATCTTGCCTAAGAGAGAAATCATGGATGGACCCAATTGTTGATTATTTGAAAGATGGGATTCTACTTAAAGAAAAACATTAGGTTGCAAATGATACATTCATCGATGATCAATTATAGAAACGTGACCTCTCACAGCCTTACCTTCAATGTCTTTCGCCAAAGGATGCTTAGCAAGTTCTTTCTAACTTGCATAGAGATGTTTGTGATAATCCTGTAAAAGCCTAGAATTTGTATGTTCAGGTACTGAGGCTTGACTATTATAGGTCGACCTTGGAAGAAGACGCTAAGACTATTTTATGGCAATGTCCATAATGTCAAAAGCACGAGGCATTGAGTCATGCACCTTCTATTGAATTATACAGTTTGACTATCCCTTAGCCTTTTGCTTAATGGGGGTTGGATATACTTAAACCTTTTCCAAGGGCTACTACACAACGACAATTTATAATAGTCTCAATGGATTATTTCACTAAATGGGTGGAAGTTGAAGTAGTAGCAAAGATTAAGGGTTAGAAGATAGATTCATTTTTTTTTTTCAACTTATTATATCAAGGTTTGGGGTTCCTTTCATCATAATAATTGACAATGGCCCATTATTTGACAATGAAAAGTTTAGAGCTTTCTGTGAAAAGTATAGTGCCCGACTGAATTACACTTTAATGGCTCATCCCCAAATGAACAGATAGGTGGAAGCTTTTAACGAGACTATCTTGTATAGCTTGAAAAGGAGAGTTGATAAGGTTAGAAGTAAATGGGTCGATGAATTACCCAATATTTTATGGGGGTATAAGACTACTTATTGGACTTCAATAGGAGAGACACCTCTCAAACTGGCTTTCAGATTGGAAGCCATCTTGCTTATTGAATTAGAGTTACCCAACTTATGGACACAAAAGTTTGAAGGTTTGAAGGCCAATTTAGACATGATTGAGGAAATAAGAGACATTGCAAGTGTAAGGGTCATTGCTTATCAACATGGGGTGATGAGATATTATAATTAGAAGGAAATTGGAAGCAAAGAGCATGTGAGACAATCAAGGGAAGCTCAAATTAAATTGGGAAGACCCTGTAAAGGTTTGGGAAGTCGTAGGTAATAAGGCCTACCAACTAGAAAGGTTAGATGGTTAGGTCATTCCTTGTGCATGGAATTCTAAAAACCTGAAACTATATTTTGAATAGTTACTCTATGTTATCCGCAATGTCATGTACTTGCATGTTCTTTTTTCCTTTCAAGTAATTTAAGGCATTAGCCAACTTATGATCAATATGAAGTGTTTGTCCTAGTCTATGAGCATCTCTTTTTGCAATCATTTCTATTCTTGATTTAACTACGGTTAACGAATGACATAACTCACGCCTATGTGACATACAAGCTAAAATTAATAAGGTTCTAACCAATTGTCTTGAATGAGCTTGATCATGAATGACTAGAAAGATGACCTCCCTTAAAAGAATTTTGACCTAGTACAACTAACAAACTCAGAAAAATAAGTTTGTGTGTGAAATAAAATGTATGAACGATTGAAGCATTAAAAGTTTATGAAGTCCCTTACAAAAATAGGGTTGGCACTTTAGCCTTAAACAAAATTCAGAAAAATTTGAAATCAACCAGTTAATGAAAGTCAATTGACCTCTTGGGAGTCTGGGATATTCTCCTTTATGGATTAGATAGAGCTATGTTCTTGATTAGTAGAACCTTCTAAGACCTTCTTGGAATTGGCTTCCTTACCAGCACTAGGTGGATTGATTGAACTACTAGAGGTTTCTCTATAGATATAAGGGGTTCCCTTTGCAGACGGCTCCTCAGCATCCATAAGGACTTTAACATTGGTTGGTTTGTTGTTGCCCTACCCTCGATCAGTTACCTCTTCTTCTTTACCGACTTCTTCATCTTCACTACTATTACCATCATTATTATCAACGTCAGTGAAGTTAAGGTATGATAACTTGTAGTCAAGGTGAACCTTTAAAATTTCTACTCCAGCCAATTGAACTCCTTTTAAGAACTTCTTATGAAACAATTTCTCGTATTGTCAATTAGGTGTTACTATTGATAGTACCTCCTTTATAGAAGGCATCCTTTTTGTGGCTTCCTCTGACTTGGCAGCATTCACTTCAAGCTTAAAATCATTTATCTCTAAGTTATTTATTTGAGCCCTCAATTTGTCCTCCTTATCGCTAATTGATAAAATTGCTTACCTTAAGCCATAGCACTCTTCTCTCTTCTTGTGAAGTTGCTCTTTCAAATCCTCAACCTCCTTAAAGAGTTCATCATTCTTTGTTTTAAGGCCCAACACCTCATCAGCCACCAAGGAATGTGGCAATTTTTTAGCCAAAAGCTCTTCCTTCAATTTTGGCCTCCATCAAGGCCTTAATCTTATTGTTCTTGGCTGTGATCCTAGGGTTTGGAGGTGTTATAAGCTTCCTCCAGCTTTTGCAACAAAGCGCAAAACTGTAAAAGTTAATTAGCTTCCAATAGCATTGAACGCAAATTTGAACATAATTTTTCATTTCCTCTTTAGCCTCAGCTAAGGCTATTAAAAAATGGCAGTTAATATGTATTGCAATAAGGGGTTAACAACGAAACAAATATTATGAGCTAAAGGAAATTGCGACCAAGTACAAACTTATGTCTCACAACTTGGTAACAATAAGGCCTTTATTACAGCCACCAACTCTGTCCATGTCCCTCCTGACTATCTCTTTATCTTTTGGAAGAATAACCCCTTCTATTAAGGTTAAGGACCATGTCTTGTTGCCTAAAGCCGAATTGGTATCCAAGACTATATGATTCTAGCATGGAACGAAGTAAACACTCTCGATACGTTGGGGAACAAACTCAGTAGACTTAATGCCAAGAGCCTTTTTTCTCAAGGCCTCTTTAGTCCTCTCTTCCATTTCTTTGCTCCTCTTAGATGAAGGTTCATCAGTATGCTCCTTTCTATTCCTCTTCTTATGGCTTATCATAGAAGTTGGTAGGTTTATTAAGTTATCCACAACCTCTTATGTAACAGTTTCCATGTTAACATCGGTAGCAACGACCTATTTAGGTTCCTTCGATAGTTTTTCCCTAAAGGTGTCCCCTATTATGGAGAGCACCTCAACTTGCGATGTTCCAACAATCTCCATTTGTTGCTATAGTTTTCCCTCATCGAGACGAGTGGTTTCCTTCTTCTTATTTTAAAGATTGGCTCCTTTACTACCTAATCTTTGGCCACCTACTTCACCATTGTAAGTTGGCTAGCAGTGACTTTGGTAGCACGCCAATCTAATTGTTGCTTCTTGGCCTTAGCTTAGGCTAACAACTTTTTAAGGTCTACATCACTTGCACCCATGTCTATAAAAATAAGATAAAAAGTCATAACAATGAAAGAATGAAAACTTACAAATCCATACCTAGCGATGCTCAAAGGTAAAGAATCTTCCCCTATGAATCACAAAGATTAGCTTCCTTCTTGCAGCTCAGCTTAGTATGGTGGGATACTAGACCCTACCTTTTTTGTTAGAGAATATGGGTTCTCCTTTATGATTCTCTTAGCATCCTGAGAAGATATCTTATTATGCCGTATGTCCTATATTTTCTTCGCGATGGCAGTGTCATTTGGCATTAGCGTTATAAGAGTTCTTTGGATAGGTTCAGTCTACTTACTCCAAAAGTCTAGATCTACATCAGACCTTATTGAAACATATTTATCGTACTACTCATGGATCTTGGACTCCAAACCATCCATGAATTTATGATCATATTATGCTACCATATAGAACCACCCATTATGCTAATGTCTAATTTGAAAAAAAAAAAATCTAAATAATTGAGGTGTGGCTCTAACCTCAAGCTCTTTACAAATTATCTCAAAAGCTACAAGAAGCCTATATGTGTTTAGAGAAAACATACTCGATAACACCTGAAAATAATTAAAAAATTGCATCTAGAATGGAGGAAATGGTAATCACAACCCAAAATCAAAATATTTCAAATAAAGTTGAAACTTACACTCGATTAAGAGGCATACCCTTCATCTTCCCTCAACTTATGCAAAATGCCATTTAAGTGGTAGATCTTCAAAGTACTTTGTTATATTTCTTCACAATCACCCTAATTGTACTGCTCACCACTTCATCTGACGAATTGACATTATGTATCAAGTTATTGTATAAGTACTTAGTAACAGACTTCTCCTCTCTATCTGTAGAGTATGCATCCATTGGGAGAGCTTTAATGCGCTGAAGCTTCTCCCATCCTTGTATGGAATTATTAGTTGAATTGCTTGAACATGAAGCTGTCCCGGTTGTCTTGAGGGATAGAGGAAGGGGGTAGGGAAGGATTTGGGGTAGAAGTAGCTTTAGAGAGAGTGGCTTTGAAATTAGTAGAAATAAGAGAGTGGATTTTACTTCTAACCGTACCTAATGAAGTATTGGAAATTTATTGTACAATCACTTGAAAGTTGGAGAGGATTTTGTAGAAGAAAATCTCGATAAAGGGAAATGAAAAGTGAGAGTATAAAAGGGATTGTGTACAAATATTGAAGGCCTTTAATATGTATTTGTGGATAATCCCTTGTTGATCGAGAATTGAAAATGGGGTTACTTAGGATTTGGGTCATGGGAACATTATGGAGAAGCATAGATGATTGACATGTGTTTGAAGTTAGAGATTCAACGGATACCATATCACTTGTGGTTAACGAAACTTATAGTGTAATGACAATAAACATGATAGTTGTCCCACGTGCTAGTGCAAAAAACGAATGGGTAGGAAAACCAAAAGGTTATGACCCTTTGATTGATACTCGATATGATGTGTTTCAAAAGATGATGGTAAATAAATAAAAATATAAGGATGTTGACAACATATTCGGTAATATAACTCAAAAGATATTTCACAATCAATGTTGAGCACATGCTTAGATGTCTTGCCTGCCGATCAATCAAATTAGATATCACTTTTGCAATTTACTCCTATAGTCGAGCTTACGACTCCAAGAGTTAGGGGGAAAATGATAATGGTAGGATTTCACTCTCTTAATCTTGCTTGGCACCTCAGCTACTAATAATCTTACTTCCAATTATCTCTTAGCACTTCGGCTACTAAGTTGCCTTGTTTTGATTGAGTCCTTAGATTTAAGTTGCTTTAACAAATTGTTAAACTGAGCCTAACTTATTTAATGGGCTAAAGAGGCTAGCTTGCCCATTTAATTACCTTGAATTTGAAAAGTGGCGTAACCATTTGAGGTTTTACTTAACTTCATTACATAACCACTTATTACTCCAAGTCTTTAGGCATATGGTTAATAGAGGAGCTGTTACGTGGTCCATGACCAATGGTTATCTATCATAACAAGTTATTTAACAAATGCCTATAAATAAGGAGGCCTTTCTATACTCTTTAACACACACAACTTTTTACTTACTTACCTTCTTACTCAAATAGTTACTTAGGCATTGGAGTGGTTATGTTGGATTATCATTGGCACCCTCTTCAACATTTCTTTCTTTCTTTCTTTCTTTCATAGGACTAAAGTCTTACACCATTATTAATCAACAACAGAAACCATACATGACTCCTTTTCATTTAGTTGAGATGTATACTAATCTCTCCTAAACTCTATTAAACACCTTAAACAAGAGTAAATACATATTGTATCTACTCATCCCTTGCTCATTCCCCTAACATATGGTTCTATTGATAGGTTTTTTAATTTAATTATTTATCGATGTTAATTAGTAATGGGATGGCACTTGGCTCTTTTAAGGGACCAAGGTCGATCCTTACTAGTTCAGCTATTTCTATAATTAACATTGATAGAGGAAAAGTAACTTGCTCTTTTGAGAGACTAAGGTCAATGCTTATCAATCTTTCTTTCATTAACTTTTCTTTTTTTCTTCTTTTTTAGTAAATTGATAGTGCAAAAGAATCTTGCTCTTTTGAGAGACCAAGATCAATCTTTACCAACTAATTTTTATCAATTTATTCTTAATTATGCCCTCAACAAACTAAATTTTTAAAAGGAAAACTAGAAGAGACAAGTTTCATTTACTTATTTACTCAGGATTATAGCAATCTAAAAATAAAAAAGGGAAGGAAATATATTTGATAAGTAGCACATGACTAAAGCTCTGTTGTAATGATTAATTAACTAATTAATGTCTTAGAATCTAGGGCTAAATAACATGTAACGTTTACTCCATAAGAATTCCACCATTCAATTCCAATAATGTGTTCCATATGCAAAAGTGACTTAGGAAAAGTTAGATACAAACACTATTTTCTTATTAATTGGGAATTGCAAATTAAAAAAAAATATTGGGGTTAGAATAAAAATTTGATTTCTGAATAATAGTAGTATACTCTTTCCCTACACTTAATTTAATACATTATCCTCAATGTACCTAATTCTAAAGTGCAAACAATTAAAGTATAGTGGAGAAGGAAATATAGATGTGGAAAGATAGTACTCCCTTGAATATTTAGATTACTCAAAATATCCATGAGAATTCATCACAAATTGTTTAAAGTAATTGGCTGAAGGAACTTGAAATAAAAACATGAGAACTCAAAAATTTAACTAACTAACTAACTAACTAACACTTATTGAAATTAAATATCAAACCATCAAATTTATGGAATACCTAAATCAAGAAACTTTAGATTTTTAGAAAAAATCTAAGTCTTTGGCATTAGCTCCATCCTCTGAATAAGCATTGATGGGTTCATTCTCTTCATTGCCCTTAGGAGTTTCCTCTTGTTGAGTCCTTGATGTTGCTTCCTTCTCCCCATCCCCTAAGTTTATCCGCCTCACCACATCAATCAATTCCTCATCCATCAGTGGAGGAATTTTCATCTTGACTTGGTTGGTAAGGTTACTACAAAATTACATCATCCTCATTTGATGTCTGGATAATCTTTTAGAGATCGTTCAATTATCTCATCAGATCTACCAAGTTTTGAACTTCATTTTTCAGCTTCTTCATTTCCTTCATTAGTTTATTAAGATGGCTTGTCAATTTCATTAGGAAGGAATATTAGGTGGAAGGTTGATAAGGTCATTAAGGTGATATTGCGGATCATGGTTAGTTGTAAGTTGTCAATAAAGAGCTTAAGTTGTTTGTTAAAACCATTACATATGGTCTATAACGCAATTGGTTTGCTCGAGCATCGGTTGCTTGATGTTGTACATAAAATGCGAGTGCTACTACCAAGTTAATAGGGTAGCCCTCCACTACGTTAGAAAGGTAGAAGACCTCATGTATAGCCAACATGCTAGTGCTTTTTCCTATCCCACTAATGGTGTGAGTGAGAAGCTAATGAAGAACCCAGTATGTTGGGTTTTTCAAGTGAGACCTTTTTGAAAACTTTAGATTATAAATCTTCTTGCTACTCAATTTGAGCCAATAATTAGCAAAGGTGATACCTCAGCGTAACTTACATGGAAGGGTGCAAAATTTCGATGAATAGGCAAACTCTTTATCATAGATTCCTATCAAAACTCTAAAATTGGCTATGGAAAGTGTGGACTTGGTGTTTCTAAGTCAAAAGGATATTGTGTTTTTGGCTTCATAAGGTACTTAGTCATGTTTAAGGGACAAGGGGTAAGGAACTTCCATGTAAACATGTTCTTAGATATTGAATAACTTATCCTAACCCCCCTTTTTAACCATTGCATGGATTTTAGGTTCTACGTTAGCTGGTTTTAATACCTTCAAATTTATGAAGCTTGATCAAGAAATGTTCTTTTTGGCAAGGACTTCATAGTAGGTTTGATGATTGGGGTAGTTGAATTCCAACTTGTGTTTTAGGTAAAGTAGAAGTATGTCTAGAGGATCCTCTTCCAATATTGGTATAGTAGAGTTTGTTTAGGTTATATGATAGATGGGTCTTGGTGCCATTGGTGGTGGTGGTTGTTATGTCTCTTTCTTCCCTATACTTAGTTTACTAGGCTGGTGTTTAGGAATTTGGGGTTGCAATAGGGATATTCAAAGTTTAGTGTGGATTAAATGCTACTTTCCTAGATTATTGTTGCAATTCTAAATTGTCAATTTACTTTTTAGAAGAAATTGCAATTACATTATTTGATCTAGGCAACTAGTAATTTTTAGAGATTTCTTTGAATATTCATTGCATATAAACAAGAGGAAGGTGATTTAGGAAAGGGAAAGTGAATTTTAGGTGAATGGGTTCCCAATTAGGAAACTACATTACACTGTAGTAAAGGCAAGATTTAGATATCTTTTGATTAATTAGCATTGGGAGTAAACGGGCACGATCATGGCTGTGATTGGTGGCCATGGTCTTTATTAGGGTAGAGTCCTTAAAATTCTTGTCAGTGTAATTTTTTGACAAAAGGAGCACAATTATGACCACGGGTGTAGCCATTAGTCGTGATTTCCTTTAAATAATTTTCAAGTGTAAACTTTGTACTTTCCACGTCCTATGTGCACAAGGTTAAGAACATGAGCATGGTCCTAGGCTGTGGTCCCTATTAGAACTAAAGTTTTGAAATTCAAATTCAAATGCAGTAATGATGAAAGGAATACGGTTAAGACTACAGGCGTAGTCTTCAACCATAGTCCTTATTGGACTTAGACTAACCTCTCTTTCTTAACTCTATGCTCGAGTTCATGATCATGATTCCTTCCTATTTTCTCCCTTATTAGTACAACTCCTTAACTTTTGCATTCACCCTTGAAAAACTTAAGAAGAATTGAGAAAAACTTGTGTAGCCTAACCAAACTTAAATAAATAAGATGTAAAATGGAAAATTAAGTAAAAGAATAATGAAATTAGCTTCGGTTGCCTCCCAAGAAGCACTTTTGGTTAATGTTGTTTGCTTGACAAGTTAAAAACAAAGTTACTCATTTTCTTTGGTCCTAGTCAAGATGATTCTCCTTTTCAAACTCTCCTCCTAAGTATAGTTTAAGTCAGTGGCCATTTATCTTAAAAGTTCCGTTCTTGAGACTTGAAATATCTACGGCTCCATATGGGAATACCTATGTTATAATGTCCGATCTTGACCAGCTAAATCTAAGCTTACTAAGTGCTTTAACTAGGATTGATATAGTAGGACTTTATCTCTAGCTCTAAATTCTTTTCCTTATTTAATTCGATTGTCATGATATTTATTGGCTCTATCCTTAAATATTCTTAAGTTTTCATAGGATATATCTCATCATTCTTTAAGCTCATTTAGCTGTAGTTTTCTGTATTCATCCTATATACTCAAGATCAAGGCTAGTACACTTTATGGCCCAGTAGGCCTTATGTTCAATCTCCATAGGTAAATGACATGATTTTCCATACATAAGCTAACATAGGGTTGTTCCAATTTGCGTTTTGTAAGTAGTTTTATAAGCCTAAAGAGCATTGTCAAGCTTCTCAGATCAATCTCTACGATTGTGCTAAATGTTCTTTCTTAAGATTCATTTAAGGTCCTTATTTACTACTTCAACTTGCCCACTAGTTTAGGGATGGTATGGAGTTGCAATGCAATGCTTAAGTCCATATTGCTTCGATACTTGCTCTAACTAGACATTGCAAAAATGGATTCCTCTATCACTTATAAGTGCTCTAGGGTAGAGCTTGTGCTTCTACCTACTTCAATATGTAATCTATAGCTACTAAGATATATATATTTTTTTGTTTGAATTCAAAAATGGACCCATAAAATAAATACCCTAAATGATACAAATTAGAGTACATAATAAGCTTGAACCCTTAATGGGAATTCAGACTCAAGGATTATTAGTAGGGAAATTTAATAAATGAGTGGTTTGAATGTGAACATGAAGGGATATCATGTACCAATACACAAACATAATCCAATTTGAGCTTGAAATGGGTCTCAATAAAGCTCACGAAATCCAAATCAATGCTTAAGGTTTCAAATGAAGGTTAGATGCAATTGACTAACTTGCTCAAATGTAGGGGTTCATTACAATCTTAAGAAGAAGATTGATAAGAACTCAAGTAGATTAAAGAGTAAGAATATGCTCAATAATCACTCTAAAGGGAAACTAGCTTAAGTAAGCTTCATGAGAGGAAATTCTCTAAGAATATTCTTAATAATTCATCATGAAAGTTGATTGCTAATTACAAAAGTTACAATTTATAGTAGTGTACAAGGCTTTAAACCTTAAAGATGAAGCCCATGATTAAAATAAAGAAAACATTTACAAAAGTGAAAACTGTACATTTTAGTAAGAAGGTCAGCATGTAGGTCATCTAAATCAACCCGGAATGAGTAAGATTTGAATTGGTTGAGGGCAGTAATTGGATGTCCTAGTTTAGGTCGAGGTTGCCAAAGCCTTATAGTGCTTAGCTAAGCTACTTGTGAGGTCGGCCTACAGTTGCTAAGTTCGAGGATTGGTCAACACTAGATCCTTTGTGCAATGTTGAGCTGGTCTTTGGGATTGGGGCCTCGCTTGTTTAGTCCTTAGACTTCTTGGCAGTTAACAAAGTTGTTGTTGAGTTGTCTTTCTTTCCCTTCTTGGCCTTCAGGTTTTAGCTTGACCTTAAGTGGGGCAGGTCGATTGCGACTTGAAACAAGTTGGTCATAGCTTGGAGATAGTCATGGGTTGATTCCTATCGTCATTGCAGGGTTGATGACAAACAGACTACTCTTCCCTTTTCTTTTCACCATAGGTACCGGGCTACTCTAAATCTCATCAACACTTATTAAGGTTAAGCAGTAGCTCTTCTAATCCCTTCAAATCGTGTAAGTGTTAGAGAAGCCATTATGGATCACTTTTTGATAGTACTCCCAAGGTCAGCTAAGAATTAGGTTGGTGGCATTCATAGGCATTATATCAAAGTCAATCTCATCCTTATATTGTCTTACCTTTAATGCTATATGAGCTCGCTTGTGTACATGGACCATACCCTTATCATTAAACCACTTCAGTCTATAAGGTTAGGGATGTAGGTAGGTCGGCAATTTCATCCTCACGATCATCTCGAAATGATGTTGGTGTAACTACCTCCATCAACAACTGAGGAATAGGTCTTTCCATTCACTAAACGTCGATTTGGAATAAGTTCTCTCTCAAACCTAGGTCTTCCTTTAGGTTGGCTTATCAGCTTGTCATGGTTATGAATTCTACCATCTTAAGATAAATGTTTATTATTCCTTTACTCTCCGAGCTCTTATCACTTTGGCTCTCTACTTGAGCATTTAGTCCTTCGCCTTTCAAAATCATGATCCTCTTATTCGAACATTAGGAGGCAATATGTCCATATCCCAAACACATGAAGCACCTAACTTCTTGGGCCTTAGTGTCAAGCACTCTCTCCTTCTCTTCTTTCTTTGTCTTAACCTAGTTAAGTTAGTTGGACTTTCCCTTATTGAAGGCTACCTTATTGAAGTCAGTTTGGTCTCTAATACCTCCTTCTTCTTTGAAGTTTTACTCTTAATGCCAAATTGACTAGCTTGCCTAATGAAGTAAATGGTTAGAGCTTAACTACATTAGCAATGTCATCTCTTAAGTCGCTCAGGAGCCTAGCAATAGTATGATCCTATGGTTGGGCAATCTCACATCCAGTCATCAAAGTCTTAAACTCTTACAAGTACTCCTCAAAAGTGTTGCGACCCTGCCTCAAGTGCTGGGAAGCATAGAGCATCTCTTGCTTAAAGTAAGTGGGCACGAATCATTGATTCATCAAACATTTCATAAGTCTCTATGTTTTGATTAGCTCTTTTCCTTTGGCTTCTCAATTGGAGACTAGCTTATCCTACCAAAGACTTACATGCTTGGTAAGGGATAATGAGGTGAAATTAACCTTAATCTAATCATTGCATTCATAGGACTCAAATAACTTCTCAACTTGAGAAACCACATTAAAGAATTCTTTAAGTTGGTTATTGCCATTGAAGGTGGGTAGCTTAAGCTTAATGTTCTCAAGTCCTTAGCTATGTGTTCAGGGCTCATCCCTTCCATTTACCTTAGATTTGCTACTTCTATTAGAGCTCCACTTAGCTAAATCCCTTTTTGACTCTTGCTCTCTTCTTCAAGCTCTTTAGTTTACCTCAGAATCAATACTCCTATCATTGTTCCTCCTTAGCTTTGGTCACATTTCTCTTTCACGTGGCTTAGCAGCCTTGTCTAGGTTGTTGTCGATCATTTTTAAACTCATTAGAGTAACTTCCACTTGTTGTAACTTAGTTATGCCTTTCTCTTCGACGAGCACATCGGTAGCCTCTCACTAATCTAGTAAGCTCTTGAATTGACTTAGTAAGATTTTGAATCTTATACTCCAAGTAATCAACATGTCTCCTTAAGCTTCCATGATGATTATCACCATTGATATTCACAATATTGTCCAATACTGTTGATTCGTGCAACAATTTTTGTTAAGGAATTTCAACAAACACTGAGAACACTCAATTAGAACCACCACAACTTTGCTTCCTATAGCTACCCATGACTTCCGAACACTACTTCAACTAATATAACACTATTAAGGATAAATTACAACCAGAAACAATAGTAAAAATCATTGTTACTAACCAAAATACAGTTGACAATAACTCAAAACTATCAATAATTAACTTAGTATACTTTAAGAACACAAGCACCACTACCACTATTATGTACGATACAGTAGACCACAACTTAAATAGTAGTTCACAGAAGAATAAGAACTCATAAATCAAACTTTGAAGAACACTAACACACGTATCTCCCCAAAGCTCTGATACCATCTAAGATGACATGGATTGGAGTAGATAGTAAGCTTGAACCCTCAATGGGTATTTAGACTCAAGGATTGCTAGTGGGGAAATTTAGTAAACGAGGCCTTTGAATATGAATGTGAAAGGATATCATGTACCAATACACAAACATAATCGGGTTTGAGCTTGAAATAGGTTTGATAAGACTCATGAAAGCTAAAATCAATGCTTAAGGTTTCAAATGAAGGTTAGATGCAATTGACTAACTTGCTCGAATGAAGGTGTTCACTACATTCTCAAGAAGAAGGTTGATAAGAACTTAGGCAGATTAAAGAGTAACAATACACTCGATAATCACTAAAAAGGGAAACTAGATTAAGTAAGCTTCATAAGAGGAAATTCTCTAAGAATAATTTTAATAATTCTTCTTGAAAGCTAGTTGATACTAACAAAAATTACTATTTAAAACAAAAGTTACTATTTAAAGTACATAAAAAAACCTTAGTGGTAAAAATGTAAATAGAGTACATGGCCTTAAACCCTAAAAATGAGGCTTAAGATTAATATTTACTAGTGTGCAAACTATGCATTTTAGTAGGAAGGTCGGAGTATAGGTCATCTAAGCCGTCCTAGAATGAGTAGGATCCAAATTGGTTGAGGTTGGTAGTTGGATGTCCTAGTTTGGGTCAGGGTTAGGGTCACTGAAGTGCTGCAGTGCTTAGCTAAGCTACCTATAAGGTCGGCCCATGGTTGCCGAGCTTAAGGATTGATTAGTATTAAATCCTTTGTACCGTACCAAGTTGGTCTTTGGGATTAGGAACTTGGTTGTTTGGTCCTTGGTCTTCTTGGCAACTGATAAAGCTATTGCCGAGTTGTCTTTCTTTCCCTTCTTAGCCTTTGGGAATCAACTCGACCTTAAGTGGGGTAGGTTAGCCTTGGCTTGAAATAAGTCGATTGTGGCTTAGAGATGGTCATAGGCTGATTCATATCACTAAATTTAAAAAGTTTCACCTATGAAAATTGGATTTTGTTACATTTCGTCTCTTTTAAATTTGTTTCCTACATTTTAACATCTATCACATAGTTCAACAAACTTTTGGGCACATCTAAATAATGTTGGCCAATAGAAACCACAATCAAAGACTTTACAAGCCATTTTATTTGCACTCAAATGTCCTCTTATTGGTCTTGCATGATAATGTCATAAAATTTTTCCAACTTTCTAAGTGAGACACACATCTATGAATTATTTGATTTACACCAACTTTTAACAAATATGAGTGTAAACACCCAATTTTTGCCCTCATTTTATCTTATTTTATAAGGTATACGGTCCTAAATCAGGAAAAACAAAAAAAAAAGATAATTAAAGAAAATCTAAAAATAAGAGAATTTAGAAAAAAATAAGAAGTTTAGAAAAATACAAAAAAATAGGAAAAAGCACAAATAATAAGAAGTTTAGAAAATACAAAAAATTAAAAAATTTTAGAAAATTAAAAAGTCACAAAAAATTAAAAAATTGAAAAAAAAATAGAAGATTTAGGAACTTTAGAAAATAATTTTTTTTTTAAAGAATAGACTTTTAATTTCAAATAAAAGTAGAAAGGAGGATCGTTGGGCTTAGGTTTAGATTTGAATTTAGCCTATGTTGACTAAGTCCATATGTGTAATTTAATTGCACATATGAATAAGGCATAGGCTGATAGCCTAATGGATAATCATATGAGCATGGTATTGGGTTTAAGTAGGAGGTGAAGAGTTTGAATCTTGACAAAGACAAGAAAGCTTTTTAATTTTTTTAGCTAATACACTCACATCAGGAGTTACTACATGTTAGGATTTCACTGTACTATGTATCTTGATATGTGGTAGCATCAGATTGACTGATGTTAATGTAGCACCATGAGGCACCAAATTTTCCTTTTCTTTCTTTCATTTTCCCTTCTTTTTTCCACAACTTCCTCCACTTTCCTTAGCAAAACAAACTCGACCCCTTCACTTTAACCTCATTTTATGCACAAATTCCACATACATACGCGTGATTTCTTGCTCTGATCCTGTCTTAGACTTGTCTGACTATGGATTGAGGTAAAAAATGCGTCCAAATTCATACATTTGGGCATTCAAATCAAGCTCCTAAAATCAAGAAAAAGCTCAAGTTTCGGAATTTTGCATTCATACCTAATTTGCTATTAAAGGGCTTTTTGAGCTTGTACCAACTTAAGTCACTATAAATTAGACATACAGAATCATAGACAAGTACACATGAGCATTAGAAACCACTCACGAGCTCTCTCTCTCTCTTCTCGATCACTCTCTCTCTATACCTACTGAACCCTCTCTTTCTCTTTAACTTTCTCTCCTTAGTTGCTTTGGAGACACCAGATCCCCTTAATTAACGTCCCTACAACATGAGTGTCTAAGCCCAGCTACCCTCACTCTTAGCGATGACTCCTAACCATGAGGCCAAACACCCACTGCCAAACCCTAACCTATAGTAGCTCCTCCCCATAACCACCACGTACGACGATCCCTAAGTTAAACCGACCTTACAACTGAGCTCACCTTAGTCCTTATCCCTAAAACTAATCACCTACTCACACCCAGTAACCTATACATGGTCGAGCCACTACCATCCTCATCAACTTATCATCTAACCACCTCCAACTGACTAACCATAGACCATGGCATTCACTCTACTCTTCTTAAACCCAATTAGAAACCCATGAAAATCACCTTTCCCACTTTCGCTTGATGGGTAAATTGTGCTAAAACACCCCCTCTAAGCGACTACCGTCTTCTCCCCTAGGTGACCTAATCGACCTATGGAGGCTAACCCGAAACAACCTAACCAACCCAACTCCAGCATCCAACCTACGTGCTTCTCCTTTAATCAAAACTAACTCCAATTTAGTTAATTATTTATTTGTTTTTTTATTACTTCCAATTGTAAATGTAATATTAAATAAAAAGAGAAAAGAGAAAAAGAAAAAGAAAAAATGAAGAAAAGAAAAAAAAGAAGAAGAAGAGAAGAGTAGTCTTTTTTTTTCATCTTTTATTTTTTAGAAATAGATAAGTAATAAATAAGTAAGATAAAAATAAAAAAAATAAATAAGGTAGAAATAAAATCATCTTATCACCTGGAAAAATAAAATTTTGCAAAAATAAAACCAAAATAACTAGACCCTTTCCAAATTAAGGTACTTTAGAATTTTCCAAAAAAAAATTTCCAATTTAAGACCTTTTTTTAGAAATTTTCTTAAATAAACCAAATTGGATTAAAAACGTAAATCAGGCATATTTTCAAAATTAAAACAAATCCAACCTACTAAAGTTTCACAAAAAAGAATTACATACGTTTAATTCCAAATAGCGAGTATATAGGTACCTACAGGACGATAGTGCAAGGAAAAGGAAAAAAAAAAAAGAAAACCTAATTTTCCTTTTTTTAGTTTAGATTACTTAAGTTATCCAATTTAAGTAAATAATTGAATTCTGTTTTATAGAATTGAAAGGTAATTTTTATGGTTAATATTAGATTTGGAAATTTAATGGTTCCCATAAAGGTTTAAAATTCATAACCCCTGGATCCGAATCTCTTGCTATTAAAACCATTTTTTCAAAATCGGTTTTTAATCGATAGACAAGTAGCTAAATTATAACTAATGTACTTATTTGATTATAACTTAACTCATTTTTCCCAAATTTGGTCGAGTGATGACTTTAATACATTTTTCAAAATAAAAATCGATTTTCTTTAAACCCTAGTAGAGGGTCAGTATTAAACGGGTATAGCTTAATACTGATCAGTTTAAAGAAGACCTAATTTATAAAAGAATTGGGAAGGAAAAAATTAGGCTTGATAACGGGTCTTCTTAAAAATAACTTCTAATATCATGAAAAATTTTTTTTTTTGTCTATAATCTAGTTATGAAGGAACAACCCTAGCTACTAGATAATTAGCTATGTCAGCAAACTAAGGAGTTTCCTAAGGCTTACCTAGTATAGCATTTCATTTGGAAAATTGTCATTGATCTCTTGATCATTAAGCTCTTTTAATGATGGGTTTTCCGGGTGCGAGAGATGGTCGATTACCAAATTCTCTGCTCCCTTTTTTTCTTTAATTTCCAAGTCAAACTCTTGAAGTCAAAGATTCCACCTGATGAATCTTAGCTTGGCATCTATCTTATTCAAGAAATATCATAAGGTAATTTGATCAATGTAAATAATAACTTTAGAAATGATAAGATATGACCTGAATTTATTAAAGGTGAAGACTACTACCAGGAGTTCTCTTTTCCGTGGTAATGTAATTCTCATGAGTTTCTATGAGTCTTGCTCACGTAATAGATCGATTAGAAATTCTTATTCTACCTTTGACCTAATACTACCCCTATAGCATAGTCACTAGCATTGCACATTAGCTCAAATTGTAAGCTCCAATTTAAGGCTATCATAATCGGGGCATTAATCAATTATTTTTCAAAGTATTGAATGCATCTAAGAAATCTTAAGAAAATATAAATGGAGTATCCTTTTCTAATAAACGGGTTAAAGGTTTAGCTATTTTTTGAAAAATCTTTAATAAACCTTCTGTAAAATTCGACATGGCTTAGGAAACTAGGTATGGCTCTAATAGATGTAGGAGGGGGTAATTTGGCAATAGTGTCAATTTTCGTATTATCTACTTCTATACCTTTTCAAGACACTTTATATCTTAGAACTATCTCCTCATGTACCATAAAATGACTTTTTTTCCTAGTTTTAAACTAAGTTGGTTTCTTCATAACTAACTAAAACTTTTTATCGATTCCTAAGGTAGTTATCAAATGAATTCCTAAATATCAAGATATCATCCATAAAAAATTTCATTATATTCTCTATAAATTCATATAAAAATTACCATTACACAACTGCTGAAAAGTGGTAGGTGCATAAAGAAGCCAAAGGACATTCTCCTATATGTAAATCTACCGTATGGACATGTAAAAGTAGTTTTCTCTTGATCCTCCAAGGCAATTGAAATTTGAAAATAATTGGATAAACCATTTAAAAAGCAATAAAACATATGACTTGTAAATCGCTCTAACATTTGATTGATAAACGGCAAGGGAAAACAATCCTTTCTCGTGGTATAGTCAATTTTGACTTGCCAGCCTGCATCGAGAAGCTTAATTACTTTTTCCGTGACTACTTCCTTCAAATTCAGGTTTAAGAATCTTTGCAATTGTGGTAGATTCCACATCCTTCACTCTTGGTTTCTTTCTACTAAATTTATCACCTTCTCAATGGTAGCTATTCATACTAGGCTTTTGAATAAGGTGTAAGCTTCATTAAGTGTCTTTGAATTCAATATAGTACTTGTAGATGCATGAATAAATTGCTTAGTACCAAAATTTAATCAATTGTAAAAAGTTTGTATCTGTATCTAAAGTCACAAAGCGTAGTTAGGGTATTTTTTAAGCAATTCCTTAAAACAATCCTAAGCATCATAAATCATGTCCTCATCAAACTAAGTGAATGATGAAACGTGGTTACGAAGCTTATTTATCTTAGCTAGAGGAAAATATTTTTCTAAAACTTTTTCTATTAGTACATCCCAAGATGTAATTAAATCCTTTTGAATTGAGGTTAACCATTGCCTTGCTTTTCCTTGAAAAGAAATCAGAAATAAACTTAACCTTATTGCATCATCTTTAGCTCCATCGATTTTGAAAGTTATACATTTCTCCAAGAAGTTTCAAAGATGTGCGTGTAGATACTCCTTTAGAGAGCCTTTAAATCCCAACTACTGTTAAACCATCTGGATGATGATTAGTGAAACCATAAACTTGTTTACAGTAATAGTTGGTCTTGCAATACTAGAGTGGGATCCACTAGTCAATGGTTTAATATAGTCAAACGTAATCTTTGGTACTTCATCATTATTAGCCATTGCTCTAATGTTTCCTCAACACAAACAAAAAAATTCAAATTAGATTTTGATTGACTTAATAGAAAGAAATAGAAAAACAGCAAAAGTAAAATAATAGAATAACAAAGGAACCATCTTTCTTGATCAATAGTCCCTAGTAATGGATCTTTCTTGATTAATACACCTTGGTAATGGAACCAAAAACTTGGTGGGGTATATATTATGCTTGTTAGGCAAGTGCATCTGTCAAATAATTGTATAGAGGACGTCAAGAGTCTAGGGTTGTTGATCACATGAAGATCAAACACTTATACACTTATGCTAAATTACTCTAATTAATAATGGGTTACGATATTGATGATAATTTGAATAAAAATAAAGAAGTGAAAACTAATGAGAGACTAACTATGAAAAAAAAAATGAAATAAAACTAAATAACCATAAATGGAATATTTAGACTCTAATAACCATTAGTGTAACATAGGGTTTTTAATGAATTTCTTATTTTTATCAATTGGAGAATTCAATTACTAATTTAATAGGAATCGCTTCTCTATTAATTTCTAATTCTAATTTTAATTACATTTTACCCTAATTACTTCTAAGATGGTACTCTTTAGAATAGATTTAAGAACAAGAATTCCATAAACGAACAAGAATCAATGTTCAATTCTAGAAAAAATCTGTAGCTTATCTCTAAGCTTTTAGCAAATCTCTTCAATTACAATAGATCTATTTATGTAGCCGCCTTGCGACTTCAATACATAACATTAGATAATTTAGTTGAGACTCTATAAGTAGCAACTTAATTTTAAAAAAAACATGCAATTGAATTAACAAGAGCAAGATAATTTAATTAAAATAAAATAGTTTTCGTACACTACATTTTTACCATAATGGTTCATAAGTCTCGATATCAATACTTTACGCTATATACATGATAAGAAGAAAACTTGCATGATAAAATAGTGGACTAAACCCTAAGAAAAGAGTGGTCTATTCCTAATTGTGTCTCTCCCCCTCTCTTCTATATATAATATCTAGACAAAATAATCTCCAAATGGCAAGTGAATTAAAGTAAATTGCAGGTCTATGGGTAGGTACGTGGGCATGGTGGTTGGGTGTGAACTAATCCTTATAATAATTCTTGAGAAATTATCTTGAAATTAAAGATGAGGGAATTATGGTTGGTGAACATGGTTGTAGTCGAATTCTTGTTAAAAATTCTTTAGCCTTCAATTTGGAAATTAAAGACAAAGGCTTTATGGCTAAGGAACACAAGCGTAAAGGGTAATCATAATTGCCTTCCTTACTTATTCCTTGAATGAATTCTCTCTAATAGGTTCTATCTTTGAATTATTTTTCAAAATAAATGAAATTCCTCTAAAAAATCACCTGAATTATCATCTTTTCATCTCATTATTTCATTTGAGTCCTGAAATAAAAAAAAAAAAAACTCAAATCAATCACAAATAATGGAAATATCTCAAAATATCTAGGAAAATTATAAAAAGGATGAGTGTAAGTTTACACTCATGAATTAGCATCATAATCAACTTCACATATTTGGCAGAGCCAAAATTAAAGTAGTTTATAACTTTTTCTTCATAATTGCAAAGCTATTGCCTGTCACTTCTACTTAGTGAAACTTCCCTTTCTTTAAAAATCCTACCATAGGCATAGTAATGGTAATGAGATTTTTGAGAGAGTGCCTATAAAATTTAGCCAATCCATAAATGCTATACAATTAAAAACATTCTTTGGCATAAGCCATTCTTCAATTGCTTTAATCTTTGAATCATCCACTTGAATACCTTTTACTGACATAGTAAATCCTACGAATAGTAGTTCATTTATTATGAAATCATATTTCTTAAGATTTATAAGCAACTTATCATCTTTCAAAACTGTCAAAACTTGTCTTAAATGATCTAGGTGCTCCTCTTTAATGTAACTAAACATCAAAATGTTATTAAGATGCATTACTATTACACATCCTACTAATTACTCATATAACTCTTCTTTAGTCTTAGATGCTATTTTCAATTAATCTCTAAGTTGAATTCAGATCTAAGGGTTTCCATTCTCCAAGTTAGTCTTAGAGAACTATCTAGCACCATGTAATTTGTCTAAGATGTCATCTAATCTTGAAATTGTAATTATGTGACCTATAGTGATTATATTGATTGCCTTACTATCAGCATAAATTTTCTAAGTGCCATTTTCTTTGGAGTTAACATGACAAAGACGACACAAGGACTTATGCTCTATTGTAGAAGTCCCTTTCAAATTAATTCTTCCACTTTCTCTTTTAAAATCTCCTTATCCCATAGATCATCCTATCGAGAAATGATTGGACCACCAACCATCATGCATATTTCTTTGAATCTTACAAAAAGAAAAAAGATATTTGTGACAAGTTAGTTAGAAAAAAGTAGAAAACTAAAAATAAAATGATATAATAATGAGTTAATAAATACAAGTAGCAAAACAATAATGAAGCAATATTATGTGTTTGATGGAAGTTGGTGAAGAAAACGAAGTGTAGCTTAAGGTTCCACCCAATTAACAATTTTAGGATAACCTTCGTGAGCTTACCTTACTATCACCCTATTTATGCTTTACAGTTTATAAGTTTTTAATTAATTATGTTTTCCACCTAATTACTTTTTTTTTGTTTATTTCAAGTTATTGATCTGATAGGGAACTATGAGATTAAGTAAATACCAAATTAGAACATTTAAATAATTATATTAAAAGAAACAAAAGTAAATTAAAAAAGAATAATAAAACAAAAAGACAAAATTAATTAAATTGTGAAAAACATAATCCTTAGCAAATCTATTATTTATTACTAGTTCTATGCAACTTCTAATCTCAAATACATTTCTAAACCATGGGAAACCCTAGTATGAATTCACTGAACTCACGTCTCTTAATTAATTCTTAACCTTGAGGATAATACTCTTGAATCACTTTTACAATCAAGCATCTCAAGATCGTATTAAGACCTTGAATCCCTTTATTAGGTTACCCTAATAAGAAAAACTAATAAACTGAACCTCATTCAAATTAATTACTACTTAATTGCATTAGTCCATCTAACTATAGGATCTCACGAACTCTATAGTAGACTCATACTGTAATCTAATAACTGACAATATAAAATAATGTAATTAGATCACAAAAAGTAATATCATAGATTGAATGTAAGAGCAAGTGTTACATTAGAATCTAGGTTTTAATAAAAGATCTAGGAAGAACAATACATTACGACATGAAACTGCAAGAAAATAAAATAAAGACATAAGAAACCCCTATTATAACTTTACCTTACATTATTTTTCCTCAAGAGGCTCTCTTGGAACACTAAGCCTAAGCATCTATTTATAGAACTTGGAGTTAGGGTTGCAAGGAAACCTTCAAAAATAAGAGATTATCTAATCCATGGTATGTTCATGCCCTAAGTTCACAATTATGATCTATAGGCTTGATCTCTTCCTTTACTTGCAACTCTTATAATTTAATGAAATTCTTGTATGAAAGGTACAAAGCTAGGAAACATGGCTATGTTCTTGCACGTTATCCTCTCTAGACTTTAATTCTTATCTGATCTTCACTTACTTGAGTAGTTCAATTGATGTACTTCTCTTTTGAAGCTCTAAAACTTCATCAAATTCTTTGAAAAACTCATCAAAAGCTTCTAAAACATCTACAACTGAAATAACAAACAATTAAGCTCCAAATTATCTACAATCAACATAAATAATACATAAAACTATACAAAACTACAGTAAAATATATATGTTATATGAGTGCTATCAAATTCCCTCATAGTTAAGTTTTTGCTTGTCCCCAAGTAAAATAATCATACCAAAACATCCCTAAGATAATATTATCTATTTCTCTCAAAACTTAGAAAAGTGCATCCTCAAATCAAATGACTTCACAATTTCCTTCAAAATCATCCTTTCTTCTTTTACTTTACGATGCCCTTAGAACCCTTAGATAGTAACACTGAAGAATTACTAAATTTTAATAGTCAATCAAATAATTTAGAGTTAGCCTTATAACTTAAATAAAAACTAAACCAAAGATTAAAACAAATATTAACAAACTTAGAAAAAGTTATAAGAATTTTACCACTCTAACCCAAGATGAGAGAGATCTTCCTTATACTCTTCTTGTTAGTCGAATTGGATGTATGTTATATTAACTCATCCATTTATTGTCTCCTTAGTTTGATTTTTCATGAGACTTTCAAAGGACAAATCTCATTTGTTCATCTAATTTAAGAAACATAAAAAAAAAGGGAAGAGATAACTATCCCGTCAAGTTAAGCTTAGAAATATAGATAACTAGTCCTAACCTACTAATATCTATTTTAATCCCTTATATAAGTTTAAGCTTAAGTAATATGAAGCTCTGGATTATAGGATTTAACTGCTCAAATTTGGTAAAGTGAATTAAGGTCATAAAGAATCATGGGTGTTGAGCTTGATTTTTTGGTTTTAGTTTCCTTTATATGATCAATATTAAACCTACCTATTTAACATTAACTCTTGGTTAAGAATTAAGGAAATTTTGGTGATTCTTAAAAAAGTGAAAATCTTAGAGTCACCACCTGATCAAGGTTAAGAAAGAGTTAGGTTAAAATCAATTAGATGGATTGATCACTAGTCCATGGGAAAAATCATTTTTCTTAAAAAAAAATGATCTTGAAATACTAGATAATTTAAGTTTGGGAGCTAAACTATTAAACCCTAAATGGGTATTACTTCAACCTTCTAAATTTAGTTTTATTTTTTAAAATACTCTTTTGACTTCAAAGAATGATTCTAAATTTATAAAAAAAAAAATTAATTTTAGTTACAAAAAAGAGAAAAAAATTAAATTTATTTACAAAGGCAAAAATAAAAAAAAAATCTTATTTTAAGTTGCCCCATAAGTGTCTATATATGCTCTTGTTTGGACTAAGCTTCCCTTAGTACAGTTTTTTTTTTTAAAAAAACTTTAGTTTGTTGATTGATTTTAATTTAGAAAAACATTTGGGTTTAAGTTTTTAATAATTTTATTTAAGTAAAGAAAAATGATAGGAAAAAGGGTCCTAATTTAACATATTCTCTTTATTTATTTGTTTATTTTTGAGAAAATTCTAAGAAAGAGTTCATTATTTATTATTATTGTTATTTTCATGTACTTTTTTTAATTTTTGTTGAAAAAATTTTTAGTGGGAAAAAAATTGTCTTTTTCTTTTCCTTTTTTCTTATAAAAAGTTCCAGAAAAGTGAATAAATAAATTTAAAGAGACTATGGCAAAAATATTTTATATATGTAAATATTTAAATAAATAAATGAATAAATAAATAAAAGGGATAAGAGAATAAAGAAGAGGGGCAGACTAAGTTAAGAGTTGGGCGTGTAAGTTAGGGGGTCAAGGCTCTAGTCAATTTGATCCTAAATTTCGTTTGAGTTCAAGTTGGATGTTGACTCCAAATGGGTCACCATGACAAGAGAATGAAGTAGTTGATTCAACAAATTATGATGAGCTCGAAGGGGAATTTTGATGGGGTAAAGAAAGGTTTATGGGGTTTTGATTAGTGAAAATGATGTTAGTGATGGTGCAACCGTGTAAGTAGGTGGTTTAGATCGTCATTAGAGTTGGGTTGAGTAAGGTATTGGGTTTGGGGGTAACTTGGTGCTTCAAGGGATAGTTTGAAGTGAAGGGGGTATATGTTCTTGGGATTTTGATGGTTCCAAGCACAACGATGGTTTTCGTTTTGAGTAAGTATGAGCGAAGCTAGGTTTTTGAAGGGTGGTTAGCACTTCTTGAAAGCTTAACTAGTGCTTGAGTTCTAATGGGCTATAACTAAAGTTTGGGGTCGGTGTCTGTTGACTACTTAGGTAGTAAGAAGGTTGGAGGAAGTAGTAGCTAAACTTGAAAGTGGCTAAGATGGCAGTATTTCTAGAAAGAGAAGGGACAGCTTGGCTTGGCTTTCAAGAGAGAGAGAAAGGGAGAGTTTTAGCTTAAATGAATTGTTTTGAGCTTTGCTTGTTGTTTAAAATGTATTTCTAAACCCTTATTTACACCGAATGAAGCTTGATTTTGAAAAAGAAAGTCAAAGGATGGATTAATTTGAGATTTCAAAATAAATAGGTTTTTTATGGAATTGGTTTGAAATAAATGAAATTTAACATGATTTGATGAAATAAAAGGTCAAAATATGTTATGTGATTTTGTACTTGCTTGATATGCTTAACAAATGCTTATATTTTCATTAAAGGGCTCGAATCAAGCAAAATCAAACCAAAGCTAAATCAAGGTATTGAAATTTTTCTAATTTTTGAATTCAATTTTGACTTATTATATAAATGAATCGAGACTCAATATTGGGTTCAATTGAAAGTATTAATGAGCACTCTAAGCATGGAAAATGTAAGAAAGCTAGAGAAAGTGAAGGAAAGTACAAGTGACATCTAATAAGGGTTAACATGTAGCAATACTGAATAGAAGAGAAGAAAAAAGGTACAAGGTGCCTACAACAAATTTTGAACCTTGGTCCTCTAAATTACAAGTTAGAGTGCTTAATCAAATGGGTTGTTAGCATATATGGCCTGTTATTTTATGCAAGACAAAACAATTTCTCCATCTGCTTTAAAGCCTATAGGAGTGGAGTTGATGCTCCCACATTCATAACATGGGTGGTTTAGCTTAGGCCATATTGGAATATTAAACTTGGTATAAAGCGTGAACAACTCCTAAGTAGACTCTTAAAAATCAAACCCAAACACTTATAGACGCCCAAGCCCTTATTATTTCTAAAACCCATCTAAATTTAATATGTCATTCTCCTATTATTCAAATTTGATTATTATTCATATTCTTCTAATATCTATTTTTTCTATTCACATTTTTTTCTTTTTTCTTTCTTTTTTATTTTCTAAAATTTTCTAATTTTCCTATTTTTTGAATTTTTTTTATTATTTTGTATCTTCTAATGAATTTTGTAATTTTTTATTATTTTAATTTTAACTTTTTTTTTATTTTTTACAAGTTTTTCTAATTCTTTTTTTTTCTGATATATTTGAATTTACACCGTTTTCCTTTTTTTAAAAAAATTTCCTAAAAATACAAGCAAGTAGAATAAGGTGTCTATAATAGGTAAATTGCACAGAGAAATTGCTTGTTTATATAAAGCGGGATGTAAACTTTTAAAGTTATTCTTAACAAATCTAAAAATCTTAAGTGTATCGTATTCAATCAAAACATACTCATTAAAATATATAGTTTGGTATCTCCTATTCTTTCCCCTATACTTAAATTGTACATTATCCCTAATGTACACCATTAATATGGAAAGAGAAAGAAAATGTAAAACGAACTAATACTTCACTAGTTTTATACACATTGACATTAAAAAATCTATGTTTAGATCTATCTATAAGAATCTCAATCATGAAATCAAGTCTAAAGTTTCCTTACAACATCAAGAGGAAACAATCTACAAAAGAAAAAGAAGTTAATTAAAAGAAAAATTGAAGTGTTAAACTAAAACTACTTTCGAGTTATCAATTTATTTTTCCCTTTTTCTTTTCAAAAGATTCAAATAAAGGTAAAGCATGGAGTTAAAAGCAAAGGTTAGTCATTAGTTATTATAGCCATCTAACTAGAAGATTAAAGAAACAAAGTCTTTGGCAAATAAAAATTAAAAAAATAAACTCAATCCTTATTGCTAGAATCATTCTCTTCTTTGACCTCTTTGATATCTTCTTCATTGGAGTCTAGGATTCAGGTAAGGGGTAGTAATGGTGGCCAGGGAATCCTATGCTACTCTAAGAGTGCCTCAATAGCTAACCTAGTATGTTTCATCTTATGCTCAAGCTTCTTCTACCTTTTAATCAACTTCCTCATTGCCTTTCTTAGCTTTCCCAGCACTAAGGATCTGGACTCTTGGGATGATGTAGAAGGCTCATATTTAGCTAGCTTTAGCAAAGGGACATCAGTTGCTTCCTCTTAAATTTCCTCTTCCTAGGGTGCTTGAGGTGTTCGTGAGAGTTTCATCTCTCGAAGGGACTCGAGGCTCATGGGGGTAAGGTGATTAACCAACTCCATCGGCGAAAGATGATGAAACAAACCAATATTTTTCATTATTCGAGTGATAAAAGACCTTGGAAAAATGTACCTAGCTTGCCTTTTTATAGCTTGGCTTCTTAAGATGAAAGGAATATGGACTCTTAGGTTAATCTAATGTTGCTCAACTAAGTTATACAAACAAACAATGTCAACTAAGTTGACAACCACCGTGCTGTTCTTTCTCTTAGTTACACTCTTGGCCTAAATCTTGTGAATTATCTTCAAGGTGAGATATCTCAAATTAGAGGCCTTGAATTTCCCTAGGTTATACATCAATAGTCTTATGCTTAATCCTGCCCATGCCTGTGTATCACTTACTCCTATTAGCAATTTGATCGGTAGATTATAGAACTTAGTTGTATAGACAAATACTTTTGAATATATACCTAGGACCATCTGTCACGACCTAAGGGGGCTAGTCATAGCGTGACAGTCGCCGTATACCATATAAAGGATTCAAGATTGAATTCCCTTACAATCAATAACCCTTTTATACGATACACAAGGGTACAACTACAGCTACAGTTACAACTAACTACCAAGAGTGCTTAAGCATAAGCAATGTTATTTCATGATAAATAATAAATTATAGAAATATAACACATATCAGAAGTCTAAAACATGTCTTAAGTCAAACTAGTATCACTCAATTATATATTCAGCTCTATAAACTATCAGAAATACTCTTTGATCATGTCTAGCTCCTATATTGATCCCGTATAGATACTAACCTGGGGCATGCGACAATCCGACTCTACAAGTAACTCGGCCTGCGAAAGAAGACTACAAGGGTATAAGTCAACTAATTTAGTGAGATAATTCCCTCAACCATATAGAAATCAAGTTATACAATAATTAAGTTCAATCAAATAAATGCATGACAACCAGTATGCCAAACAAATACATGTAGGTGACTAGGTATTGCATGCAACTCAAATTTAATGCCTTCCGAAGTCAGGATTGGAGATACATCGGCATAGTTAGATTCAAGTATCATATTAGAACTTATCTCACAACGAAAGTCCACGTTTTGTATTTAAAATGTAATGGTATATCCATTATCAATTTTATCAAAATGAGTTCTACATATGATTATGAGTAAGTTTACGTAGCCTTCACTCACCCTTAAACAAAAGCTTCTGGAGCCAGGCGATTAGCGCCTAGTCTTCTTGCAAGCTAGAGGTCATATCGCACGTGTGCTCTGTACGAAATCTATAACAGTCAATAATCAACCTAAGTATGGCCTCTTGCTACCTCTGTATAATGTGACTACTGGAATTAGTTATGCGGTGCATGATTATATGTATTTCAAGTTAACTTATTCTAGTCGAATAAAATTAGGTCTTATTATTCAGTGATCATTCCAAGTTATAAACAATCAATTCCTAGTGAATCTACTATACAACAATCGATCCATTATTGTAATTAAAGTAAATTCACCATTAACAACAATTATCATACGCAAGCATAACCCAACCCCATATACATTCATTTATTGATCATAACTTATATTACTAACTACAAACACAAACAAGTATGGAATAATTAGAAAAACTCACTCAGTCATAATCGATTCAGGAGTCGTAGTAATCTGGTGGCAGCTCAGAGTTTATATCAAAATCACCTGAGAATAATAAAAATTTGTAAGTTTGAGGATTTAAAGCTAAACTAGTATTGCAATTTGTAAGGTTTACTTCGCCTAGTTACGCGAAATTGTCGACTTGAGTTTTTTATCGAATCGAGTATAACTTTTTCGTTTTAGCTCAGATCGTTATGAACTTAAAGTCCATTTTGATCGTTTTCAAGCGTATTTTCTCGTAGAGAGGTTCGTTTTGAACGTTGTGACTCGCAGTTTGAATTGTGATATAAAAATATCATAAAATTTATTATTTTATTTTAAAAATTATAAAATATTAATTTTAGCTTTTTCTTAATATATTTATGATTTAATCATTATTTAAATCATGTAATTGATATTTCTATTATTTTAAGCATATTTTCTTATTTTTGAGATTTTAGCCTTATTACAATTGTTGTTATTATTATTGCTATTATTTTTATTATTCATTATTTTCTTATTACTAATTTATATTTCACAACATACATACACACACATATACATAGACTTATACTATATTTGATAAATTTTATAATTTACTTTAATGAGTAATTCCTAATTTACAGTATTATATATATATATATATATATACCTACTCCTTACATATTTATGAATTTATTTTATTTAGTAATTATTATTATATTATATATACTACTTACTTAATATTCGATATACAATATATATACTATATGTTATACTTAGTATACTACATATATATACTATATGTTATACATATACTCTATGTTATATATATATATATATATATGCCATATGTAGATTATGTATATATGAATTTATAACTACATATGAAAATAAAGTTTGTATACATATATACATAGATAATTATTTCACGTGTACACATATATGTGTATATCTATATTTATTTTGTGAAAATAATTAATACTTATTTGACATACCCTTATGTACACATACATATATTTTTGTATTTTTATGTCTACACATAGGTATACTCATATGTATATAAAATATAATTTACATGTATACATAAATATATAACTATCGAATACATAAATATATATAGATAATATACAAATACTTATACATGCTATACGATTACATATTCATATATATACATATGAAAATAAATTTGTATACATATATACATCCATAAGTGTTTCACGTGTACATATATATATATATATCTAACTTATTTTGTAAAAATACTTAATACATATTATATGTAATCTTATAAATATATATTACATACACCTAACGTATATTATACCTATGTACATATATGTCTACATACATATCTTTATACATACAAATCTATCTCAATTTAATCACTTATGCATACATATATGTAATGGTAATGTTATATTTACTAAAATACAATATAAATACTACATATATACATATACATACTATATAATATACATCTATACTACAAAAATAATTTTACTTACCTATTATTTTTTTTTCTTCTTCTTTTCTTCCTTCTTCTTCTTCTTTTCTTCTTTCTTCTCCATGGTTTTGTTATTTTGGTTTCTAGAATTTTTTTTCCTTCTTCTTTTTGATTTTGATTTGTACTATTTTTGTTTTTAGATTTTTTTCTTCTTCTTTTTATTCATGTATCCAACAATTATAAAGAAAGAAAAACAAATAAAATAACTAACCTAATCTCTATATTTATGAAGACAATACAAGTTAATCATTTCAAAATTTTTCTTTTATTATATAAGCAACACTTGGCATTTGAATTTGGTCACATGGGTTGCTATGTTTCTGATTTTTTTCTTTGTTTTCAAAACATGATTAAGGAGAAAAAAAAGGAAAAGAGAAAAAGAAAGAAAGAAAAAGGAAAAATTTTTTTTTCAAATAATTATATGTAATTTTTTTAAATATAAAAATTATAACAATACTCATCATAAATTAGTTTTGGAATTTTGTAGAAATTTATCAATTTAAGCGGTACCCATTACAATTATAATTTTTACAAGTTATTGTAGTGATTTCGTTAAAATTTTATGTAAATAAGCGATTTAGTCAATAATTGCAATTGACTATAATTATATCACTATTGAGTAATATTTAACTATTTTATAGGCTTATAGTTATAGTTTTAGGGTTTTAAACAAATTTGGGTTCAATTTTGATTAATGGTACATAAATTAGTTTTAGCGTTTTAATCAATTTTAGTACGCAATTTAGTGTTTCAATCAATTTCTAGGATTTTGTTATAAGTATTATATTTGATTTATTAAATTTCATAATCTTTTATTTTTACTAGCCTTATCGACTTATTATACAGTTTATAACACTCGGACTTGAATTAGGGTTCAAATTATCGATTTTCTAGGGTTTACACCATCAATAATTTTTCAAATGGCATGATTATCGATTGCCCATTAACTTGAAATCTCATTGTGTTTTGGAGACTCTTGTCAATCTAATCATAATCTAGAGCAAAAGGATAACACTTAGGCTAAAAGTAGTAAATAACAAAGCCAACAAATACTAATGGGTCTACTTTAACTACTTGGTCCAAAAGTTTCAAGCTTGTGTTAACAAGGTATTTACAACCATGACCTTATAAATTAATACTATAACCTCCAACAATCTATGTGGGACATTTAACCATAAGGTTTCATAATCTCTACCCCCCCTAAATACGTAATGTCCTCGTTGCAAGACCTTATAAATGGGCCTAGATTTTTTCCCTTTCTGGGTGTATGATTCAGGTTACCCACTACCTATAGATCATCTTGAAAGCATGCAAGGAGTCATACCTTGGTGATACATCCACCTTCCTTGAACTTGTTCTCTAAATTGGAGCCAAACCTAAATCATCTACCTACTGGCAGAGGGTCTACTTTAATACCATTTGTAAAGCCCTAGGCTAAAAGCAATAAATAGCTAAGCCTACAAAAATTAATGGGCTCATTCCAACTACTTACCCCAAAAGTTTTAAGCTTATGTTAACAAAGTATTCATAACTATAGCTTTATAAACTAGTACTATAACCTTCCACAATCCAGTGAGACATTTAACCTTAGGGTTTCATAGATAATGCTAAGGCACTCTAATGTAAGCTCCCTGTAAGATGGCTCATCAATTGTCAAAAGCCTATCCCTTCCTCCTATCTCTAAGTGTCTCCTTACCAGTACATCATATGCGATTCTTACTAGTTTTGCCTAACCTACGATTGTATTTTCCTTAAATCCTTTCTTGCTCAATTTGCTATATAGCTTCCTCTGTTAAGCTTCAATAGATCCAAGCATGGAGTAGCATGACGAATTACTAGTGCTATCCTTCCTAGTGACTTGCTCAACACGAGGTATGATCTGAAACAAGAAAATCGATTAAATCATATAACCATGTTTCTGAAAAGAAATTCTAGAATTATTCCTAAAAAGAATTGTTGAGACAAAATTTTTACTTGTCACAACTTAGATGAATATAGAATTCCAACATTGCAACACTAATTTTTGTTAATCAATGCAAAATCATGAATTAGCTTTCAATTAACAAGAACAAAAGGAATTTTAATCTTAGTTCACAATATCGTAAATTCTACACTAGAGCATGTTATGTGAATTCACGCTCTTGCAATAGTAGTTTCAATCACAAATCTATTTACTTTAATTTTATATACAAAAATATGGTTTCATCATAAATAGGTAAGGATAATTCCATAAGAGCCCCTTTTCATCTTCATCTTTAATAAGAACTCTACATGTTCTTCCTCATCCTAACTTCAAAATCACACTTATATACAAGATTTCTAACCAATAATGTGAAAACAACAATTTCCATTGGACTAACATTCAAGAATTACTCCTAAAAGTAAAGATCATTACATATGTAAATCTCACATTCTTCAATCAAACCTTAACCAAACTTTGCAATTTTTTGAAAATAACAGGTGTAATGACAAATTTTAAGTATAGAGTGAGTTTTAGATAACTTTGATTTATTGATTTTTGAAGAAAAATACACCAACATTGCAAGGATAGGGTGTTAAGTAGTGAGAGAAAGTGAGAGTATATGTTGTTGAAGAGAGACAAATAAAGATTAGAATGAAAGAAGAAGGAAAGTCCCGTGAATTTTGAATTATGGCATGACTATGGGTAAGAACATAGCCATGATTATTTACCATATTTCCTGTCTTAACATGCATACTTACCTTAAGGCTTAATCATGGGCAAGGATCACAAGTGTAATCTTGCCTACAATTCTCTTAGCCTCTTTTTTATGTTTTTTCTCCTTTTTATTTCTATGGGGATCACAGGCATGTTTAAGGGTGTGAACTTTAGTTGTGATCCTCTCTGATTTCTAAACCTAAATTTTGTCGAATTTCTATGTTCCTTTACTTGAAATACTCTTTGAATGATTAAAACATAATAAATTAAGTTACCTAAGATTAAATTTCAATTGAAATACAAATAATTGGAAAGACTAATTATTTTCAAAGACAAAAATCATTTGCAACTTCCACAGTTGGTTGCTAAGAATATTGTTCATTTAGGGAAACTAGCAATAACTAATACAAGAGTACTTGACTTGACCTAAACAATGAAACTTGTATAAATGATTAATCAAAAGAAAACTTAAATAGAGATAACTTAGGTTGCCTCTAAAGAAGCCTTATTTAT
Organism: Lumnitzera racemosa; assembly: GCA_024138005.1. Taxonomy (NCBI): domain Eukaryota; kingdom Viridiplantae; phylum Streptophyta; class Magnoliopsida; order Myrtales; family Combretaceae; genus Lumnitzera; species Lumnitzera racemosa. The sequence continues at coordinate 35,567,511 of JAMXBC010000012.1, read as the reverse complement.
TTTTTTAGCGTTGTTCATTTGATGAACTTATCCTCCTTTCAATTTTGCTTTGATCTCATAGGTCTAAGATTTGATTTGGTATTTCTAGGTAAACTCCTTTGTTGCCTTCCTATAATGGTTTTGGCTAACTATATAGAACATTTAAAAGTTAGAGGTAACCAATAAAGGAAAATAAAAAAAAAAAGAAGAAGGATGTAACAAATAAAAAAAATGTTAAAATAATTGGTAAAAGGGATTTTTCCTAATATTCTAATCAACTTCACTCCATTAGTTCCTTGGCAAGAATGTCAAAAACTTAATGTTGCTTTTGCATTAGGGGGATTAATACCAACCTTAGGTAAGTGTACCTTATGAAGTTATAATATAACTGAGTTGTTGATCCCACATGGAACTATGAGATTAATGAAATATCAATTAGAATGATTAAATATTTACATTAAAATAAACAAAAGTAAACAAAAAAAGAACAATAAAATAAACAAACAAAATTTATTAAATTGTAGAAAACATAATCCTCAGTAAATATATTATTTACTACTTGATTCTATGCAACTTTTGTTATAAGCTGAGGACGGTCTAATCATGGCAAACGTTATATATTGTATAAAAAACTCTTGATTGGTTATCCTTTCAATCATGAATTCTTCACACAATATACAAGGCTCTACAACCACTAACCTCCCTAAAACATACAGATCCATACGATATCATTACATAAACATATTTATATAAAACTTAAACTATAATGTTTACAGTAAGCAATAATTTAGTACATCTAGGTCAATATTATTGATAAAATAAAAGTACATAAGTAAAATTCAACATGGTCAGTTCTCTCATCACGCTGAATGGCTCGCTCTTGCTAAGGTCCTCAATCTAACCTGTAGCATCCTTCGGCCAACCTCAATGAATAAGCCATCTTGAAGCAAAAGTCTAAGGGGGTGTAAGCCTAAGCTTAGTAAGTAAAACCCTCAGCCACACCACAAGCAAGTTATCAATATATTATATTTATGTGTATGAATAAATGATCAAATAGAATGCCAAACAATACGTATAGTTAACTAATCAATATACGTAACTTAAATTTAACGCCTTCCAAAGTCAGGGTTGGAGTATATACAGCACCAATCAGATCCGAGTATTATACTAGAACTTAATTTATTATGGAACTCCACGTTCCATACTTAAATCAAACAAGTCCTTTATTTTTATAAAAACCAAGTTCTAGTATAATCGTAAGTGGGTCCGCGCAATCTACACTCACCCCTAGATGGAGATTTGTAGACTCGACCCTTAACCAAGCGGTTGGTGCCTTCAACACTCAGTACTCCCGCGAGCTAGGGTAAGGTCATTTTGTATGAGTTCACTGTACAGAACTAATAAATTTATAATAACAACCTTCAAATGGACTCTCTCTACCTCCATATGACATGACAGCTAAAATTATGTCTATGCAATGCATGTTGATGCATGTACCGGTTTCTTCTTATAAGCCGAGTATAGCTAAGTCCAATTATAATGTAACCATCTAATAGTACACACAATCATTATCTATACTACCATGCAACAAACAAAGTATTATTCGTACTTAAAATAAATTCATAACTCAACACATAATAACATACACAAGCATTTCCCGACCCTATACAACAATCAATTAATAATATCATTTAAGTCCACTATCTACAATCATATACATGTATGGAATCATAAGGTCAATACTCACTCAACCATGACGACTCGCTCTAGTCATAGTAATCAATTGGGAGATCCTTACCTGCATCGGGATCACCTGATCATTACGATATAATAACGATAGTAAGCAATTGAATTAACTAGTATTTAATTGAATTAACTAGTATTTCTAGATATCTATTTACCTAATTTTACTTAGATTACTATCAATTTTTTTTACCCGATTAGACTTTATCACTAATCAAATGTAACGTTTTCATTCTATTTCCAATATTTACGAACTTATTGTCATTTTTCATCGTTTTCAAACACATGTTCATATGGTGACGTCCGTTTTGAACGTTAAAACCCACGTTTTATGATATAGACTAAATTTATTGAAATGTTATCTATTGAAGCTTAAATATTCTTATTGGCTAGTTTTATGTTCTATTTTAGTAGTTAATGATTTCATAAGCCATTAATTCTTACACTTAAATAATCTTATGGTTTATTATTTTAGAGGCTTATGTCATCGCTTATGTTATGGCTTATGTTATCATTTGATTATGTCATTGCTTACATCATCATCCATTACATTTATATATTTATCCTTATGTATTCATATACTTTATACATATGTTATGTATATACTTATACTTCTAACATACTAGCATGTATACTCATGTATTTATATGTATACTAGTACACATACGGTGACATACGCATTTTTATACGTATTTTCGTATACTTAGAGTACCCTCTTAAGAAAGCTTCACAAATTTCACATTTTTGCACTTTAAGGGTGTATTTAGTAAGGTATATGCATGTACAATTAGTATATACCTCTTTTTAGATTATTTACATAAAGGATACTTATGTATAAGAGTCTTCATACATGTATTTATCAAGAGTATTTCCTATATACACATGCTTAAGCATATGTACATGTATTCTTCTTCCATTTAATTGAAGATTTCCTACACTTCTAAGCATAAAAAATGAAACTTTCACTCTCAACAACACATATGCACATATCACATAAGCTTCCTATACTAACTTAATATATTCATCTAACAGCTAAATAAGATGGAAAAATACACATTAACATACCTTTCTCATGCTTGAAATATAAAAAGGAAAGTTAGTATGTATGTGTTATTGGTTTGTTTTGGTAAGTAGAGTTGTGAAAGTGAAATCTGGAAAGTTAAAGGTGACAAAGCAAAAGGAAAGCTTACGGTTTGGGAATGGGGGAAAAAGAGCTTTGTTTTGTCTCGTTTTGTGTCTTAAAGAAATAAAGACAAGTGGGGTCTAAGAGCAGAACAAGAGTAGATGGTAAGCATAAGGGAAAGGAAGAAAATGGACATGTGTTAATTGAATGAAAAATCAAGAAAATGGAAGAAAACTTTAGATGAAAATTATCCTTTGTTGAATTTTTAACATAGTCAACCTTTGACTTGGTTAACATTTCAAAATTACATGTAATCAAAGTATACATAATGAAATAATTAAGGAAAATTACGAAGAAAATTAAGGAAACGAAAGGAAATATGAGGTTTATTGAAATGATTATTGAGAATAGGTAATGAGATCTTCCTTTAGGTATTTATATCCTATATAAACCATTTGGTAAGCTACTTCATGTAATTATCATGAAAAGTATCATTTAGGGTACTAATATTTACTATATGTAACATAAGCATCAATTAAACTCTTAACTTTATATAATACTAACCTAGTTATGTACTTAGAAGATGAATGTGATGCAATATCTTAGTTTCTAAAGGATTATTTTAGTATTATATGTATTTATGAACGATTGAAAGTTATCTTTAATTTTTTATTGATGATTTAGTCTAATACTAAGGTTATATTATCAAAAATGGTTTTAAGGTAAATTATGGTGAATTATTACTTTTATATCCTTAAAGTTATAATTTTAGGGTTTTTATCACTTTTAGATGAAATCTTTAGGATATACATACATTTAGGATAGCAAAATTTTATACACAATTGATTAATTATTTAAGGGTTTTCACTTTCACTAGCTTTCTCAACTCTTAGAAATATTTAATACACTTGAGTCTACTTCAGATGTTAGGAGGAAAAATTTAGGGGCTTACAACTTCCCATCTCAATTTCACTTCTAGAATCTAGAGATTCTTAGTATGCATTAACCAGACTCACATCTCTTAATCAATTCCCAACTTTAAGTATACATTACCCGAATCACCTTTACAATAAAGTATCTCAATATTGCATTAAGACCTTATATCCCTTTATTAAGTTGTCCTAATTCAGAGAAACTAATAAACTAAACCTTAGTCAAATTAATTGCCTCTTAATTACGTCAATCCATCTAACTATAAGATTTCACTAACTCTATAGTAAACTCACATTGTAATCTAATAGTCGGCAATATTGAATTAAAGACAATATAAAATAATGTGATTTGATCACAAAAAGTAACATCATAGATTTAATGTAAAAGCAAGTGCTACATTAGAATTTAGGTTTATGTAAAAGATCTAGTATGAATAATAAATTAAAACATGAGACTAAGAGAAAATAAAATAAAGACATGAGAAACCCCTACTATAACTTTACCTTAGATAGTTTTTTCTTAAGGGGACCCTCTCTTTAAGCATTAAGTCTAAGCATCTATTTATAGAACTTAGACCTTAGATTGCAAAGGAACCTTCCAAAACAAGAGAATTTCTAATCCATGGCATGTTTGCATCCTAAGATCAAGGTTGTTGTCTCTAGGCATGATCTCCTCCTTTACGTGCAACTCTTGTAATATAATAAGATTCTTGGATGGAAGGTACATAGCTAAGGAATACGGCTGTGTTCTTACACGTGATCCTCACTAGACTTTAATTCTTGTATGATCTTCACTTGCTTAAGTAGCTTAGTATGCACTTCTCTTTCAAAGCTTCAAAACTTCATCAAATTTTTCATTGTCAAAAGTTTCTACAACACCTAGAACTAAAATAATAAACAATTAAGCTTCAAATTATCTACAATTAACACAAATAATAGATAAAAACTATACAAAACTACACTAAAATATATATGTTATATGAGTATTATCAATTATATAATTGCAATATTGTAGAATTAAACTTGTATGAAAGGATGGGTATTTTTCTTTTCTCTTACAACTCTTGTAAGCCTAGTAGGTTTAAAATTTCATGATAACTAAGTAATTCTCCAAACGACATTCACAATGATATGAAGTTACTTGAAATCGGGTAAGAAGTGGAAATAAATGACTAATAGAAGTTGATAGTGCAAAAGTAGAAGGTAATGAATTATGAGTTGTATGGTATGATTTTCCTTAAGTGCTTATTGAATTGTATGTTGTTAGACTATTGAGTGAGCAGATTGATCCTTAAATTTGTTTGACAATTTAGTTGTTGAATTGTGGCTATTATAGGTAAGTACATTTTTTTCATTGATTATTGTATTGTCGTAGCTGATAACATAGACTACAAACTAGCTATAAGGAGTTTGATTAGCATTCTAAGACTTATAGTTGAGTTTAATGTTGTTTTGAGTTTATGATGCTAAAATGATGGTTAATGTTATCCCTAAGATGGAATTGTAGATATATGTTTCCTGTTGAGTTGAGCTAGATGATCGACTAGAAACTATGGTTAACAAGACATTATGGTTGCATTGAATATTTATGAAATATTGGTTCTAATTAGCATGATAAGTTTTTGTATTTACGCTATGCGTAGCATTTGCATCTAGGATAATCTTTTGTTTATTGACTCCAAATATAGTGCTAGGTGTTGTGTGCTAACCAAAAGTTACTAAAAGAATTGAGTTTTGTCCACCATTTGACAAGTTTGTGGTATAATCTATGAATCAACCTGGTAAGATTGAGGTTTGTCAACCTGGTAAGTTAGTGTTATGATCCATGAACAATTTAATAAGTTTATGATCTATCAACCTAATAAGTTTGTGACTTGATCCTCGAATCAGCCCAATAATTAGTGACCTACTAGGATTGGTCAACATGTTTGTTTATTTGTGGCTAGTGATAGGTAAAGGAGGAAATGGTAACCGAATCATTATGTTTTTAAAGTAAAAAAAGCAATTTAAATGACAAGCAATCTTTGGAAGGAATACCATAGACAAATAAGCCAAATATGGAGTTTTGTTGCATCATGCCCATTCGCATCATCGTTTGAAAATGATTTTTCATTATTGATCGAGCACTTAACTTTGTGTAATGTTGGTTTGCTTCCTTTATGTTTTGTACTCACATTGTTCTATATATAACCAATATGTTAGTGTTTACTAACTACAGGTATAGGTTTAGAAGATATAAGCTGCTTAGAGAGGACTTATAAACGTTTTAGGAGAATTTAATTAGCCACTAGAGGATGTAATGCTGCTTTGACTTGTAAACATGTGGTTTAATGTTGCAATTGTGTAATTAGGTTGAAGTGAATGAATCTATGTAAAGCATTCCCATAGGCTCAGTTGCTTTTTAAGAGCTTGAGTAGAAGCAAAGAGTAGTGTTTTAGGCTATTTAGCATTGGTGTATGTATATATAAGATTTAGATATGACATGTACTAAGGATTGATTCTAGTAGGTCAGGAGATAAAAAGTGGTGTATGAATCAATAATACAGGTCAAACGTACAACATGCACCCTTAAGCGGTTATGTAGGTGGATTTCCAATTGATATGTCGGCATTGCGAATGCAAGAAATATGTTTTGGATCGAAAAAAAAAGGGTTGACTAAACCTTATACTTACTTTAGGGATGGTGTGAAGATTTACATTTTAGGTATTTCCTTATTTGAAGATTAAAGTTTATTGAATAGGTAAGTTGACACTTAGAAGTCAGGTTGTTATAGGGTGGTATTAGAGTATTGTTTATATGGAACATCATTGGGTATCAAACTTTGCTTATCAAGAAGGATTTAGTATGTTTAAATAGGAGGAGTGGGACAATTCTAGGGATTGAATGGACTAAAGAATGGATAGAAGTGTTAACTAAGACATGTCAAGGAAAGGAGATTAAGTATGTTTAGGAGTGATGAGCAAAGCATGGTTAGGAATATGACATATCAAGTTAAGCTTTAAGGAAAAGTTTAGAAAAGTGCTTGAGAATTTGGAGGATTAAAGGATATTTGAGAACAAAAATTCGGGTAAGTTTAAAAACTTATAGATCTCATGAAGTTGGGAAGGAGATTTGAGTTTACATATGGGTAAAAATCAAGGAAAATAACTAAAGTATGATTTGGGAAAAAGGAAATATTATGCAAAGATAAGGGGAAGTAGTGTAGAAAAGTGTATGAGATTGTATAATATAGCTAGGTTAGATAAGGAAGATAGGTGAAAGGTTTTATGATATAGCTTGATGGACCACAATTCTATGCCATCAATAGAATGTTAACTTAGTTTAAATGGAAAATTGTTTGTATACCGGTGGATTTTGCAAAAGAAAGTATAAGATATTCTAGGTCAACTCTATTAAATTTATTACATAGAAGTTAATAGAGAAGATCCCTTGGGTTAACGACATTCGATAATGAAATGCGGAACCTACGTCGAGGTATCTTAAATAGTTTAGCTAATATACAAGAACCTCAAATATCGATAATGAAAAAGGGATACACTCAAAGCAATGATATCAAATCCATTTAAAAAGGATTGAAGGATATGACAGTAAGGCAGTAAGAGTGTTGTCATAGATGAGTAAATTTTAGTAATAAACTAAATAGGCATAATGTCATTTGATTCTCCGTAATGAGCAAATGGGTATGACTAGAGATATTAGATACATTAGGCTACAAAATGTGAATATTGATACCGTAGGATAGTGTGCATAGATTGGAAAGTATGAGCAATCTTGAAAGGGAATTCATTTATCAAGATACCAACTCGTGATAGAGTTGATGATTGTGATAACGTGTGAGAGATCAAAATTGCATATTTTAGAAACTCGTAGAATTTTATGTTGAAGAGTAGTTTAAGGTGTAATACTTCTTCTTATTATTATATAATGGTTATGGTCTAGTTATAGTATCTTTAAATCCTTAGGCGGTTGTATATTGGAGGACAAAATTGTTTTGTTGAGTGTAGAATGTGATGCCCTATGGTTCTGAATCACTAGATTTAAGGCTTAAATTGACATTGTCCATATTGGAATGAACTTCATGATGAGGTCATAGAAGTTGATCGAAGTGATCCCACAAAGTTTATTTGATAAAATAAATGGTATAAAAATGTTAATTTTTTATGGAATAACGATTTAGTTCGTCATCAATCAAAGGCTTGAGTAATAGGTTCTAAAATATAGTGAGAAAGTAGAGATAGATTAATTAAACCATAAAATTAATAATTATGAAAAAAAATGCTTTTGGAGTATAATATTGACATGAGTACACACCGAAAGTAATATATCTATGCATACATGTATATATATATATATATATATTATTGTTTAATTGAGAGTAGGCAAAGAAGGCACTAGAAATAGATGAATAGACAAAGCGTTGTATAAAATTAAAATCATTAAGCATGATGCACCAAAGAGTGCTAGAATAGTAATATGCATATGGGAGTCACAGCAATATCTATTGTTTATATACTAAATGAGCACAAGTATATTAGTATAATTATACCCTTGAAATATCACGACTACTAAAATTTATGAAGTTGAATCATTAAATTCTGCCAGACCTTAGCATGGCAACCATTTGAATTAATTCAATTCTGAAAGCATTTCAATATCCCATATAAGCAGGGCTAGTAATGTGGATGGTGCAGAAATATGGAAGTTGTTCTCAATATAATTAAGACACCTATGTGATTAGCTAATAAAAAAAGATTGGACCGCTAGCTATCATTCACATTTCTTTGAACCCTACGGAAACCAAATACTCAGGTCAAGTAAGTAAAAGAAAAAGAAAGCTAAAAATAAAATAAGATAATAATAAGTTAATAAAATAATTAAAAAAAAAGTAGCACAACAACAATGCAGCAATATTATATGTTCGGTGGAAGTTCGCGGAGAAACCGCAGTGCAGGTTAAGGTTCACCCAATTAACAGTTTTAGGATAACCCACTTAAAGCTCACCATTTTATCGACCTATTCATGCTTTATAGTTTATAATTTGTATTAAAAATAAGTGCCATTCGATACGGTTCATCCTGTTTTATTGAATTGAATTTAATATAATAGTTAGATTTTTTTTTTTTTAAATCAAACCTAACCATACGATTCAATTTATAACTTTGAATCTAATTAAAACTGATTCTATCCGATTTGATCTACAGTTTAAACTATTTATATCAAAATTTCATTAAATATTTTTATCTCTACGAACGCATTTTTCTTTTTATTAATTTTTCATATGTTTTTAGTTAATTTCTTATACTTTTATCATATGTAATGATGTTTAGCAAAAAGTTACACAAGATTCTAACAAACCCAATTTAATTAGATAAGGATAAGTGACTTTGTTTCAATGAATAATAACAAGGAGGGACAAGTAGAGTTGTTTATTTAAAAGTGATACGAAAAAGATAAAAAAGATACATCAAATACTAGAAAAGAAACGAGAGATACATAAAGAGTATTAAGGTTAGGTCCTTAATTTAAATATATATAAGAAAAGAACAATTTTGAGAAGGAAAATTTTTAAATGTAAAATTTTAGATGGAACTCACTCACTTTAATTTTAATAATTGACCTAAAAATAAAATAAAAAAGAATAAGATATGAAAATTTTGATAAAATCTATGAAGATTAGTGAAAAAAATAATAAAAAAAATAAGTACAAAATAATTATATGAATATATCTTTGTTTAAATAACCAGTTTGACTTGGTTCGATTCAAGTTCATTTTTCTAAATCAACTAATAACCATTTATATAAAATCAAATTATTCGATCTGTTAAAAACCAATTTTTTGATTCAATTTATTATTTAATTGATAATTTACAATTTTTTTTGCCTAGCCCTATTTAGCCCCATCGATTGGCAAATTACAATGTGACTTCAAGTGTAGCTTTGCTGGTTGTGTGTCATCATCATCAGCAACATATAAATTTTTTCTATTAAAGTCAAATAATCTTTCTTCATTAGTCAAACCCCAAAGTTGTTAGTATGTAGATTATACCTAGCGTCTTTATAAGACAATTGAATATGAAAAAAAAAAAAAAAAAAAAGATGGTCGATTATGATGCTTGAATAGAAAGTTGATAATTACTATGATTAATGTCTTGTTTCCATAGATTTCTGGAAAGAAAGTACACTATATTTTGGTAGGTGCTTTTGAAAATTGAATATTATGTAGATAATACTTGATTACAATTATACATTTAAATGAAGCCATTTATGAAGAAAATCCACTGTCATATAGAAGCGCCTCTCTCTTTTAACTTTTTAGAGAGGAAAAAATCCCCTCCACAGTGAGAGACGTCTTCACTGGCATAGAGAGTTTGTTTTGGCATGTCAGGGTGCATTTTTTGTGCACTACACTGACATTATTAACAAAATACCTAGAGTTTGTTACAGATTCCTTCATCATTTTTCTATAGCATTCCCGCATCATTCATGATTCAAGAATGTTCCTTCTTCGTAATCAATAGAATTGCATCAGAAAATCATTAGAAAAAAAAAAGGGATAAAAATGAAAATTACCAAAAGTCAGTTCTACATTTCCTTTATTCGACAACCATTCTCCAGTCATTAACATCATCAGATCTCGACATTTACATATTCATAGCGCTTGATTCATCTGCATCAACCAACTGAAATCTCTCAGGCAAGTGAAATGAATTTATCTTCCATTGCCTTAGTCAATAATGTCTTCCGCACTCTGCTTATCATGAAGACTGGTTGTTTTTGTTGATCTCCTATTTTTCATCTTCTTTGATCTACAACCTGTGAAAAAAAGAAAAAAAAAAATAGAAATAAAGAGAAAAAGTAAAATTAGAAGAATCAAGATATTCCCATACCGTACTTCAACAAATAATCTTAATCTTTCTTTTTAGCTATTGCCTTTGCAGCGAGTCAGTTTTCTTAGTCACAAAAGTCGTCTCGGTGTTAACCTTTATCTGTTTACATTTCGGTTTCAATGGAAGGTTGAAACAAAGGAAAAGTTCCGATTATTTCCCAATTTGAAGATAGTAACTCTGACGATAGTCTTATTATTGGCTGGATTCTAGTGGTTCAAGGCAAACGGAGTTTATGCTGGTTGAGAAAGTGTGTGCAGACAAAATGATAAATCGAAAAGTGACAATGGATATTTTAAGCAAGGCTTGGGAGGATATTGGTGAAGCTACTTTCAGATCTGTGGGATTGAATGGGTATTTAGTGTACTTTGATTCCCTGGACATGATGAGGAAAGTGCTACGTGAAGGACCTTGGTGTGTTTTAGGGCATGTTTTCATATTTAATAACCGGAAGGAAGTTGATTCAAACTCACCTGTTTTTTGAGTTCAAATACATGGTCTAAAATTGGATCAAATGGCAATCAATAATGCTAAAATTATTAGTGCTACTCTTGGGGAAGTAGTGGACTATGAACCCGTTGATCTAGTTAATGGAATTAGGAGAACTTTCTTAAGAGTCAAAGTGAAGATCGATTGCACTAAACCATTGAAAAGAAATGTTGATTAATAGAGGGGTTGGTGATCGATATTTAATAAGGTTTAAAATATGAAAGGTTGACTGATTTTTGCTTTGAATGTGGGAGAATGGGACATGTTATGAAGAATTGCTCTATTAAAATGGAACAAGTAATAACCATGGTCTTGCTCTTAGAGCCCCTCCTACTAGGGATAGATCTTGGGTTGGAAATGTGAAGTTGAAAGACACTCAAGATTCATGGAGGAAGGGGAAGGAATCAAATTTTGCTAAAGAACCTCAGTTTTCACTTAAGCATTCACCACAATCTATTCCACTAGTATCACCGATTCAGAAAAACACAATCATAGAAAATAAAAACTTCAACCTGGATTCCAACACCGCTATATCACAGTCACAACACAAAATTCATGCTATCCCAAATGAACCACCAACTTTGAACCACATAGCAAAAAAAAAAAAAAAAAAAAAAAAACCATAAAAGCAAACAACAATAAATTAAGTTCTCCCTTTAAACGCTTCCCTTAGACCATCATTTCAGAAACCAAAAATAAAAAAATCCTTACCTTCATACTGTATCGAGTTCCCTCCTAAGGATGATCGGGTTAGATCGCCTATTCATGCATTGATAGAGAAAAAACCTGAGGTTGTAGTTCCTTCACTCATGGTTTCAGCAATACGAGAATAAAAAATGAAATGAAGTAGAGAGGAAGAAGGATTTTCTCCTAGAAAAAATTGGTGTTTTGAAAAAGAAAATTGACAATGGGAGAAAAAGTGTTTAGAGTTGGTGTGGTTAGTGGAAAAAAGATAGGAAATAGTAATAGAAAATATAAGAAAAAAGATAAAAAAAAAAACCTGAATTTATGGGTTGAAAATAAATTTTATACTGAGTCGGTACATGGTCCAATCAAGGAAGGCAATATTGAGGAAATAAATGGTGGTGATGGCTGGCCTTCAATAGCTATAAGGGTACCATGAGTCTACTATCTTAGAATTGTCAAGGGTCCTTGATAATTCAAAATCTTAAAGGTCTTATTTAGAAAAATAAACCTAGTGTAGTCTTTTTGATGGAACCTAAGAATAAAAGATCATTTATGGATAAACAAAGAAGATGTTTGAAGTTTAATGATGCTTTTTATGTTGATCCATATGGTGTAGCGGGTGGCCTTGCTTTATGGTGGGCTTGTGAAGTTGAGGTTGAAATTCTTGATGCAACTCAAAATATGTTGTGTACAAGGATAAAGGGTTTAGGAAGTTTAGTTTTACATGTTTGATGGATTTATTCGCCATCTACATTTCATCAAAAGAAAGATTTGTATAAAGATATTGTGTAATTATAGCAAGTGGGCGATTTTAATGACATATTAGAAGATCACGAGAAGTGGGGTGATAGACCTAGGTGTATAAGACAAATTGAGGGTTTTAGCAAGATGATTTCTAATGTGGGAATCTTTGATATTGGTTATAATGGTTAGCCATTTACTTAGATTAATAAGATGCGAATCCATGCAGCGGGTCTTAAACTAAGAATAGGTATTTAAGGTTCAAGAGGACTATACAGAAGAGGATGTGAGAAGGGGGGGTTTGACAGTGAATATGTATGGATATCACGCACCAAGACATAAACATATTCGAGGGTTTGAGCTCAAAATAAGGTTCTACACAACTCACAAACATTAAATGTCACTTGGGATTCAAATAAGGGTTAGATGTAACTCACTAACTGGTTCAAATGAAAAGTTTACCATAATTTTAGGGTCAAGATTAATAAGAATGTAAGAAGGATTAAAGAGTAGTTGACACTCAATAATCCGAGACGCCAACTTAAAGGGCTTAAGAATGTCTTTACTCAAGAAGGAAGGTTCAAGTGTAAACACACTGTCTGAATATTCTTTACACTTTGATTTAATTACAAATGTTGCTATTTATAGTAAGCTCTAAAACCCTAGTGGTAAAATTGTAAATAATACATAAGGCCTTAAACCCTAAAGAATGGCCCACAACAAAATAAGGAAAATATTTACAAAATATACAAAATTGTGCATTTAACAGAATGGTCAACATGTAGTGACTTGAGCTGTCTGTGGGCCCGAGTAAGGGCCGACTGGCAATTGAATGTTCAAGCAAGGATGGGATATTTGGAAGTCTTATTGTGCTTAGTCGAGCTCCTAGTGAGGTCTGCTCATAGTTATTGTACCCATGGATTGCAAGGTACTAGCTTTCCCGTGCTGTTCCAAGCTATTTGTTGGCCTTGAGGCCTCGGTTGCTTAGTCTCTTGTCGTCCCAATAGATGACAAACTTGATGTTGAATGGTTCCTCTCCATCCTTTAGTCCTTCAATTGTTAGTCCAACCTTGGCAAGAGTAGGTCAGTCTAAGGTTAAGACAAGTCGGCTTTTGCTTCTGGCAAGTCTGTATTAGCTTCTAATGAGTCGGCCTCAACCTGAGGATTGTCGTGAATTAATTCCTATTAGGTTTGATGGAGTATTAGTTAAGGAGAGAATTGATAAAGCCTTAACTAATAGTTTGTGGCTATCTCTTTTCCCTTACACACTTGTAAGACATCAACTTGTTGTAAGTTCCGATCAAGTACCTTTATTGACAACATTAAATAAAAAATTTTAAAGAAGGATAAAAAAAATTCAAAGTTTAAAAATGTTTGGAGAGCTGTGGAGGGTTACAAGGAAGTGATTTAATAGGTTTAGACAGTTGCTAATGACAATTTTCAACCTTTACATGAAGTATTGAATAATCTTAAGACATGTAAATGGAAGTTATTGTAGTGAAGCAAAAATGTTATTCCAAATAGCAAATAAAAATTGAGAAACGAATGAAAAGGCTTGAGTTATTGCAAGGAAGCATAGACTATTTGGAAAAGGATGAAGAGGAGACGATTTATTGACTGTTTAGAAACAATTGGCTTAATTATGGAGACCGAATACTAATTTTTTTCACCAAAATACAATGAATAGGAGGAGGAGGAGGAATACAATTGAGCACATAAGAGATATTTAAGGCAATTAGAAAGAAGGGGAGGAGGATGTGGGAATGGCTTTTGTTAATTTATTTCAAAATCTGTTTACTCGTAGACCTAAAAGAGATTATGGGAATGTGTTGGAATGGGCTTCCTCAATTTTTTCTGATGAGGATAATAATATCTTGTATAGTGAAGTTTCAACTAAAGAAGTAAGGTGTACTGTGTTTCAAATGGGAGTGCTAAAGGCAACTAGATTGGATGGATATTTTGGAGTGTTCTATCAATAATATTGGCACATAATTGGAGATTTCGTTGTGAAAGCTATCTAATCATTTTTTGTTTTAGGTATGTTCGTACCCCTTTTTAATTCACCAGATTTAGTCAAAATTTCTAAAATCCCCCACCCATAAAATGTTTCTCTACTTATTATAAATCTTACTTTTAGCGGGCCTATGATTTGAATAAGCGCACTTCCTGAACGTTCCCAAGAATCAACTAAACTAAGAACTCAAGTTTACAATTAGAAACGAACTTACTTTTCCAATTCAAAAGCCTATTATTGATAAAACTCGAACTTGAAAAACTGTGAACTCTAAGGTCATTGAAAACCCTAAGCCCTAAAACAATTAAGGAGTTTACCCTAAGTGACTAATTGATAATTTAATTTGAATAAACTCTAGAAAATTTTATAATTTTATAAGAATTAAATCATCATTTACATAACAATTCGAGAAGTAAATTCTAAAACAATTTCCTATAAGACAATTCCCTTATCTTCATACCTAAGCTTTATACTTGAATAAGTAAACTATCTAATCACCCTAAATGACTTATCAATTGAAAGTTGGAGTCATTTATCTATTGATAACTTATCAAAATCTAGTAATAAGACACTTTCCTTATCAACTCTTCACTTATACTATATACGGACAAATTATCTTAAGATTTCACATGCTTAACTTTAATAAATGAGACAAAACAACTCTATCCCCAAAAGGACACCCAATGGCCGGTTCTTACTTGGCTTTAAAGGAGATCATACTCATGTCTTTCATCCATCGATCACTTTATCTTATGCTTCACTATTCACCCCTTAATGTTTACATCATCAATTATTGCAATTGTTGACTTTTGTGCATGCTACAAGATAACAAAATCAAGCCTATTAAACACACTTCCCACCCTATTCCAACCGGCCACTCTTTTCCCATTTGCTCTCACTTTCAATTTTATTTTCACTTCATTTTCTCTCACTTTGAAAACAACACCAAAAGAGAAAACAACCATACCCCAAAAATCCATCACTTCCCGCCACATTCTAAGCACACCCACACACATGACACTTTTAACTTCTTCTTATCTTGCTTTTGCCAACATTTAAAGCCTTTCAGGATCCTTAGAACACTCCTTAAACCTTACCTCAAAGGATCACAACTCGAGTTTCAAAAATGTGCAAGAAGAAGGAAGTAAGATAAAGTACATAAGTGGAACCTTAGCATACAACCACCACATTTTGCTTAAAGGACAAGTAAGTATATTTCGTGTTAGTAGGTTAGTATTCGTGTTAGTAAGTTAGTATTCATGTTAAGAGACTATGATTTCTTAAAGATATGAGTATGATCATAAGTTGGTATAACATCAAAGACTACCTTAAGAAGCAAACGCATAACACCCTTACATGAAAATTGAAGTAAGAGCTTCTAAAGTTAGTGTTTTGTAAGAATACTTGTCTAACAATTGAAATGGAAGATTTTAAGTTGAGAAAATCTTGAAATGAGAACTTGAATGAAAGAAAAGCATGTTGAACGTGAGAGTTTAGAAGCCATTTAGATGTTGTTTACACTTTCACTAAGTTAAACATGCTCAACTCTAGACTTAGGTAAAAATAAAAATCCATCATATGAAGTTTTATGAAGAAATCAATTTTGTAAGACATAAACTATGATATGGGAGGTATGATAAAAGTGAGATTCTCTATTTTCATGTAAAGTATGATCCCAATAATCATTTCATGAAAAAGAAGTTAAGTTAAGATTTGAATACAAGTAGCTTAAGTTTATGATTTAACACCTAAACTTAAGGAAATGATGAAGCATATTCGAAAATCAAGTTGGAACCTCTCGTACTCAAACCGACTAAATTTGGAACATCCCTAAAAGACACTTAAAAATATGATAAAAGTAAGTAAATAAAGTGAAAAGACCAACTAAGGCAAGTATGGTAAGTGTATTAAGCCTAAAACTAAAAAACCGGGCTTAAAACTTCCAAAACGAGCCTTAAACGTCAAGTTGAACCACCGTTAAGTTTCTTATCAGTAAATTGACACATCAATAAGAGTTGTTTTAAGACTCTCAAGAAGCCTACAAAACACTTCCTAAGCTTAAGAAAGTGACCATCTTTGAATTAAATTAAAAACAAACCCATTTGACAACTTAAGCCTACTTAAGAGCCCAATAAGTGGTTAATAGCCTTAGAAGTGTAAATCAAAGTTGTAAATCTAACCTTAAGGAGTATTTTAAGCCAAGAATGAAATTTTAAGCCCAAGCCCAAAAGAATTCTCAAGTTACCAAAAAGCCTATTAACCAAACAAAACCCAAAAGCACTCCAAATCATGAAGACCACTACTGTTTTGACCTATGGACAGATTTACATACCTCATCTCAAAAATATAACCTTACCATGTTAAATTACACTTAAAAACAATGAAGATTGACTATAAGATCATAAAAATCGGATTTAAAATGAAAAAGTTATACACGATTGAACTTTTAAGTAAAACCGAGAAAAATACAAAAACTAGTCAAGAGTATAACTTAAGGGGTTTTAGCTTAGTTTCTTAAGTTTTATTTTAATCCCTTATAGTATTATGATTTTGATGACTAGGGGACCCCATGTACGGAGATGACTTGCCTCTGGACTACGTCAACTGACCCGTATGGTGGAATGAATAAATTCCTGATAACTCTTTACTTGATTTTGCTTATAGAATAGATGTACCTAAACTTATATATATAAATTTGGATGCTTGTAGGATATGAAAAATGCATGTGTATGAATTTGTGAACTGAATGCTATAGCTTGTTAATTATATAATAATGGGAGTTGTTGTGATAATTTATACATGCGATTGTGTGGAATGAAATTGTTTGATCACCTTGAAAATCGGGTTAACCACTTATATGATTAAGAAATTAAATGGATCATGTATTCCCTATAATTGCATTCGGATAACATCGACTGCCGTTTTATGCAGAAGATGAGAAGGGACTTACAGGAGGAGGGCCTCTTACAGGATTGGGCACTAGCTATGTCATCATTTTATTGAGTCTCTATCATAAGCTAATGGGCTTACTAAGCATCGGGAGACACCAACCATCGGCAAGACACCGTGTCTTATGGCTTCTGCTTAGGGCATGTGTTTATGAATTGCAAAGGCTACTACACCGCTAGACTTAGGATTTTAAAAATATGTTTTATTATTCAATAAAGAAAGTATATATATATATATATATAGTTTTGTTTTAGCTTAAGCACAACAGTTCAAATGAAATAAAACCTAAGGTTTAGAATCCGAATTTGGATTTGGGTCGATTAATTATCTCCAAACCCCGACTATAAGGGGCATAATTCTGAGTTGTATACACTTCCTAAGCCATTGCATACATTGTTTGACACATTGATTATTCATGCATTCATATGATTATGTATCTAATAAATTTCTACTACGCGGTATTGATGAGGATATTTATCTCACTAAGTTTAAGCTTACACTCCGATAGATTTCTTTTGTTACAAGAAAACCTCTTTGCTAATTTAGGTCAAGGTATGCCCATAGTAAGTCTCTTATAGAGACAAATTGGAGCAATCAGGGAGAATAGAAGAGATTTTGTAAAATCTTTTGTAGATGATTATTTACCTTTATTTTAATCATAACATAGTTTAAAGTTTATGATGCAGTTCCTATTATGAACTGCATTTGTTTGTAATATTTTTTGGTGTGGAATGTAATAATTCCACACATTTACTTGATTAATTTATGTCTCAAAAGTTAATTTTAGTAAAAATTGCTTTATATTACTTATCTATAGGCTTGGTGGTAACGTATAGTGGAAAGAGCCTTGTATGTCATATGAAAGGCTTGCAATCAGCAAGGAAGTTGATAATAGACCTTTATATGGTATACGGCAATCTACCATGACAACGGTACTGTTGGGTTATAATATTTATGCCCATCAATCTTTATAATTTCCTCTACAAAATCATATCGAAAATACTTGTGAATAGATTATAGCCTTTTTTAAGTGCATTCATTTCAGAAAACTAGAGTGCTTTCATTTCATGATGGTTAATATAAGATAAAATTCTAGTTGCTTATGAATTATTTCACTTTCTCAAAAATAAGAGGAAAGGAAAAGACTTTCATTATGCTTTGAAGCTAGACATGAACAATGCTTATGATCACGTAAAGTGGGATTTTTCTGAGGAATTATTGGTGAGACTTGGGATGCAAAGGAAGTGTGTGAATTGGATAATGATATGTGTTAGAACTGTTGAATACAATATTATAGTTAATGGGAAGAATGTTGGAAAAGTGAAGTCGATGAGGGGAATTAGACAAGGAGATCTACTATTGCTTTATTTGTTTATACTTATAGTGGGTGTTTTATCATAAAGGATAAATTTTCTCACCTAAGAAGGATTGATTAGAGGAATTCAACCAAAAGATCATACCCTATGATTATTAATTTATTATTTGCTAACAACTCACTGTTTTTTTTTTTTTCTGGAATATAGTAGAAAGAAATTTAGTGAAGTTCAAGGAGATACTTGATGAGTATTGTGAAGCTACAGGGTAACTAATTAATGTTGAAAAATCTTGTCTTTACTTTAGTAAGAATACCCTTAAGAGCTTAAAAAGAACTTCAACAAAGCTATTGGCATTAAAGAAACAAGGGATCCAAGTAGATACTTAGGTCTTCTTTCAATTTGGGAAAGATCTAAGACTGAGGCTCTTCAATTTGTAAGAGCCAAAATTGAGAGTAAGTTACAAGGATGGAAAAAAAATTTGCTTAGTATTGTAGGTAGAGAAATTCTCATAAAATTTGTTGTTTTTGCAATTTCTAACTACTTAATGGGCTCTTTTTGTTTCTCGAGGAGATGATACAATACGGTGAATACTTTAATTGTAAAGTTTTGGTAAGGACAACAAAAGGAGGAAGGTTGGATTCATTGGGTAAATTGAAAAGCACTTACAAGGCCAAAGCAAGAAAGAGGCTTGGGGATGAAAGATTTACACTTGTATAATCAAGCAGAAACAGAAAGGATTTACACTTGTTCAACAAAAGGAGGAAGGGTTCAATCAAATGAACATGCCTTTTGGGCAAGGCTATTGAAGGGACTTTACTTTCCTCATTCTGAATTTCAAACAACTAGGAAAGTTGCAAAAGCTTCTTAGGGCTGGTCTAGCATATTGATTGGGTGTAATATTTTGTTTAAAGGAGGAATGTAGAAAATTATGGATGGAAAGTTAGCAAGGGTATGGAAGGATGGATGGATACTTAGTACACCTGGTGTAAATTGAATGATTGGAGTAGAGGAGCAAATGAGCATTTAAAGGTTGTAGATTTGATTGATAGAGAAAGTAGAACATAAGACCTATCAAGCATCTTGGATTACATAATGGAATATGAGAGCGATTAGAAATATTTACATACTTGTATGTACGTAAGTAGATAAGCTCATATGGCCGTTTACCCCAAATGGAGATTTCATAATCAAATTAATGTATTTCTTCAACTAGTAATGTTCCTTCTTCATCTATCTTTGGCTACAAAACATTAGACATTTTATGGAATTTAGATACTCAACTGAAAATAAAACATTTTTTATGGAAAGTTTGTAAAGATTCTCTACTAGTGTTTGACAATCTAGCAAGAAGGCATGTCTTGAAGTGGGTGATTGTCTATTTTGTGGCGAGAGAGAAACTATAAACATGTACTTTTGCTTTGCTCATGGGTATATGTTGTTTGGTTTGGAGTGTTAAATTTGAGATTCTCGAAGGAGATGGTGAGTCATTTTTAGTTGTGATTTAAGTAATAAGTAGAGGATTATATAAGGGAAGAGAAAAAGAGAGCAAAAAGGGGTAGCTTAATGGTTGCAACGGCATCAAGTATGGAGATTATGTAATGCAAAGCAATTTATAGAGATCGGAAAGTAGATTTGGAGAAAGTAATAAAACGTATGGTAACAACCATGGTAGAATGGAAACAAGTGAGAAGGAAAGATGAAAAATTATTTAGAGTTGTAAAAGATTGCGGATCTAGGGTTTTGAGTCCTTCACATGGGTTAGGACTTAAGATAAATGTAGATGGTTCATTCTCAGAGATGGATAGAAAGTATGTGTTAGTAAGAATAATAAGAAACAACCATGGTGTTAAGACTTTAAAGGGGGCCTAGTAAGATTACTTAAAATTTCCATAACATGTATGCACCTATGATATGAAAACCGCTTTGCAAGTTAGAGATTGCAAGGCTTTTAATGATTAATTACTAAGGATGTTGAATTGTTAATTAATTAAAATATTATAGGATATAAATAACTATGGATATTCAATATTCCACAGTTCCTCAAAACCACAAAGAATCGGTATCTCCTACCAAATGATAAGATAAAAGAGAATAAAATTAAAATTCAAACTTATTGAAGTTACTAAATCTAAATATATAAGTAGGAGTAACATTTAAAGTCTCAAATGAGCAATACAATCTTTCTCTAATTCCAACCTCCAAAACATATTAATATAAATACTCAATGCTCGGCTCTTAACTTATGCCCAAATATGTAGCACTTGCAAAAGAAAAACTATTTGGGGAGGGAAGGAGGGGGGAGGGGTAAGCTACAAGAGCTTAGTGAGCTATCCCTCATACTATACTAGTAAACAAGTTATCAAGCAATTTGTTGCAACCATATAAATGTATGCACACGTAGTATGCTAAACAATACATACAGTTGACCGATGCTACATATAATATCAGATTTTAACGCCCTTCGAAAAAGTATTTTGTGAAATACAGAATTCAAAGTTATGGGTAATCTTTCTCTTTTGATGACTATAAGTGGAATTATAAGTCAAATGCACCAAGAAGGGAGGAATTGAGAGAATTACAGTCAAGATCATGCTCATGATCTACACCATAAACCTCTAGAGAAAAGGAAAAAAAAAAAAGAGAGAGAGATTAGAGAGGTACACGTGCAATAATCATAGCTAAGAGTCAAACTATAATGTGAATTAAATATTTTATTTTCCTTTACATAGTGCTTTCTACTTGATCTATCTCATTCATTAATGTTTGGATTGCATGCACATAGTAAATTTATTCTCACTTTAATTTCTTAATTGGATGCATAAACATAATTGGTTGGTTATTTTTCTAGGATATGGAGTGTTTAATTTATGAACTTAGCCTAGCATTTTTGTACGTGTTTCATGGTCATAGAATTGTTATGAATTTTGCATAATCTAAGTATTCTTTCATGTTTTCCTATAATATGAAGCATGTTGACTTAAAATTTATTTAGGCTATGACTTGAATCATGCTGTTTTGACTCTAAGTCTATGAAATTAGAGACTAATCAATCATATATTTTTGTCTTGTGCATTGGTTTCTAATTGTGTTTCATAGATGTTATGTTGAAGTTTGCATATTAATTCTTCACACTTGTAAAGTTTTGTGCATATTACTATATTTCAAGTACAAATATCCTTGAGAATATTAACTTACATCTTTCTTATTCTTTAAGAACATGCCAAAAAATTTAGAGATAGAGAGAGAATTAGCAAGATGTGCTTTCATGATTTGATTTGCTAACTTGATTTTTGATACTGATATATTTTGCAGTTGGCAAAGTATTATTCCTACCAGTTTTATGTTGCTGTGTTTTGATGAACTTTTTTTGTTTGTAGGTAGAATAATTTAGGAATAGTTCTCGAGTATTTTAAGAGTAGTTTAGGGATAGCATTGGTTTTTAGTTTTCTTAGATACATATTAATTTTTTTCATTTTGTTTTGTTTGTTTTGTAAGGCTTTAGGACTTCAATGGTTTATATGGAATCTAACAACTTCAATGGCGATTTCAGAATTCAATGTTAGAGCTTAAAAACTAAGGAATTTTCAGTTTCTTTTATCTTTTCTCTTATTTTCCCTTACTGATATTTGTGCTTTTACTAATTATTTGTATATCGAGGACAATCCATAAGATGAGTATAGCAGAGGAATAGGTGATACAACACTAAAAGAAATTTTCCAAAAAAAGCACTTGAGTTAAACGAATTTGATCTTATACTTAAGATTTTTGCAAGATCTTTTAAATATAGAATTAGTTTATATCGTACATCCATTAACTATTTTTCATCCACTTAAAGAAGCAACTTTTTGGGATTCTTTTTTCAATTTTGCATGAATTCTCACTAAGTCATTATAAATTTTTTACATAATATTAGAATTGAATAATGAAATATGTGTGAAGTATAGAGTTTCCCATTATTTAATCTTAGATTTAGACTTAGAATTGGAATTGGGGTGAACATTGCTAATAAGGAGCTAGTTGTCTATATTTTACTTTAGTATATACTTGTTCCTTAGAAACCTTGAGAGTGCTTTAATTTCTAACAAATGAATAAATGATGCCCATCTCTTTAGATTTGTCTAAAAAGATAAAAAATAGTTAGAGGGAAATAAATAAATAATAAAGTAAAGCAAATGAAAAGGGTTTCAAAAGTTGATTCTAAAATTGAAAAATGAATCAAATGGAAAGTGCTAAAACACTAAAGAGTCTAGCTATAGGCCTTGTTGACTTAAGCAATTACGCCTACATAGTGCCTCTTTCATGTGAAATAATGGCTATCAACTAGGGTGACTAGCTTGGGATTGTTGGTTGAAAGCTTGCTATATGTATCAAGAGAAAAGTCCATGTGAAGGCTAGATCTATAATAAAAGTGAAGAGATCTAAATTAGGTGGAGTTTGTAGATGGTTTGAAAGGGAGTAACAATGCCAAGTAATCTAAGGTTGTTTGATATGGTACTTATTAACCAAGTGAAACTACTCCATTTCAATTAAAAATAATGAAAAGAAAAAAAAAAATGATTTGCCCAATGAAAAAATTGAAAGAAGTAAAGAGACAATTAGGGGACTGGTCGATGTCACATGCATTTGTTTTTAATTGTTGTGCTTATTGAGGATGAAAAGGGGAGTGTATGCTCTTTAGTTTTTAAAATGTAGATAACTCTTTCTTGATTAAGTATATGTTTATTTTGATTTTAAGTTTATTCTTTGTTTAAATGATAACTTCATTTACATAGATTAATTGTTGGATTCTAATGTGGTTTTCAATAGCCAATACATGTATTTTGTAGTTGTGTTTCAAGAGCTATCGAGCCTAGTTTTTTCTTCCCAGATTTTATAAATTAGTCTTCTTTAAATCAATCAGTATTAAACATTACCCGTTTAATATCGACCCTCAACTAGAGTTTAAAGAAAACCATTTTTTTTAAAACGTCTTTGGAGTTGCCACTCGATTAGAGTCGGGAAAAAGACTTAAGTTATAACTAATTGGGTAGATTGGTTAAAACTCAACTATTGGTCCAATGATAAAATCAATTTTATAAAATGGTTTTAAAATTAGAGATCTGGATCTAGGGTTTAAGATTTTTAAACCTTTACAAGTACCATTAACTTTTCAATTTTAATCTTAATCTTAAAAATTACCCTTCAATTCTATAAAACAAGACTCAATTATTTACTTGTATTGGACAACTTGAGGAATCTAAACTAAAAAAGGAAAAATAGGTTTTTCTTTTCTTTTTTTTTATCGTCGCCCTATAGATACCTACGTATTCGCTACTTAAGATCAGATGTATGTGGTTCTTTTTGTAAAACTTTAGTGGATTGGGTATGTTTTAATTTGAAAATATGCTAGATTTACGTTTTTAACCTAATTTGGTTTATTTAAGGAAATTTCTAAAAAAAAAGGTCCTAAATCAAAAATTTTATTTTTTGGAAAATTCTAAGGTGCTCTAATTTTGAGGATAGGATGATTTATTTCACTTAAAATTTTTTTCTAAGTGATAAAAGACTTTTGTAATTTTTATTGCCTTTCACATACTTAATATTATTATCATTTCAATTTTTTATATTATTTATTATTATCTTAATTTATTTAGCAATAAAAAATGTATTATTTTTTTACTTTCTCCTTCTCTTTTTTCTTGTTTTGGTTACAATTTACAATAATGATCAAATAAATAAATAAATAACGATGATGATAACAATTTGAACTATAGGAGGGTTGAACTAGGGGGAAATTATGCGAGTCGGGTTGGTCAAGTGCTAAAGCGGGTTTCGAGTTAAAACTCGGATCTAAGTTGGTCTCTAATATCCTCAACAGCAGCGGAAGGTGATTTAAGATAATCTAATAGCCAAAGCGAGTAGGGAAAGGGTTTTTTATAAGTATTTGATTGGGATTAGGGGGGATAGATGTGATGCTGTGTTGTTAGGGTGGTGTTTGGATGATGTTTAGCTGTGGTGGTTGGTGGCGGTAGAGCTATGGTCATGGTGATGGCTACTAGGTTCAAGAGAGGTGTTGGGTTGAAGGTTTAGGTTAGTGAGGAGTTCAATCATGGGGTTAGTTTGGGCTTAGGGCAGTAGTTTAGGGTGGTTTATAAGTTCGGCAGCAATAGTGGTTAGGGTTTGGTAGTAGGTACTTGGCCGTATGGCTAGGTATTATGGCTAGGAGCAAGAGTAGTTAGGTCTGGTTGCTCACATTGTAGGGGAGCTAGCTAGAGGGGGCTTTCATGAGAGATGAGAGAGAGAGTCTAGAGAAAGAGAGAATGCTACAATATAGAGGGAGAAAGTGAGCTCGAATGGGAGAGAGATAGTTTGTGAGATGATTCTCGTCAATGTTGTGAAACAAAACTAAGACCCCTGTTTATACTTAAACAATGCTGAATCGACTTAGAAACTCAGAAATCAAGTAAATGCCGATTTGTGAAATTTTAGCTTTTTCTTGATTTTTTGGGCTTGACCCATTAAACAGCTGGATCTAGACGTGTTTTGGATCTTGTTTTGAAGCAGGCTAAATGTAGGACGAGAATCACTTACTGATCAATGTGATTAAGCTTGGAATCATTGCAAAAAATAAGGCCAAAGTGAAGGGGTTAAAGTTGTTTTCAGCCGAGAAAGAGGAGGAAATTAAGGAAAAAGAAGGGAAAGGGAGAGAAAAGTAGCTGACATAACACTACATCAGTTGCGTTGTCTAGTGACTATGAGCCTTGTGTCTTATTGTGACACGTGATAGTGATGTAGCATGCATTCTAACATGGCATGCTACATGACGCCAAGTTAGCATTGGCTGATCCTAGGACACTACTACTTTATTCACTTGAGGGGAATTGGAATTCAATTCCTCCCTTATTCCTTATTACAACGTTCACTTGGTATTTTGTCTCCGAATCACAATTCCTTAGGAATCTCTATTACATGAAATCAAGTAATAGAGATTCTTTGGCTTGACTAAAAAATTACGATTCTTTATAAAATTTTATATTTTTTCCAAAAATAATCTCATATCAATTTGATAATGACTACCACCACCACCACTATTGCTATAGCTACTACTGACCACTACTGCTGCTACTATTGACCGCTACTACTGCTACTACCACCACCACCACTACGACCATCGACCACCATTACCATTACCATTACCGTTGTTGTCGCCGTAACCACTATTGTCACCACTCACCACCACCAACCACCATTAACAACCGAGACCACTAACCACCACCATTATTGCTACCAACACCATTACCATCACACTACTGCCACCATTACTACCGCCATATTTGCCACCACCACCGTCGTTGCCACCACTATCATCACCATCGTTACTATTGTCACCACTACCGTAATTACCTTTAGCCCCCTTCCAAGCCACTACACCAACCATCGCCACTACCATCAACCACCGCCACTGCCATCGCCATCACCATCACCACCACCACCACTACCGTTACCGCTACTACTATCGACTATCACCATCATCACTAGCAACCACTATTGACCATTACCACTACCTCTACCCCTACAGTCGATTTTCACCATTACCACCTATTACTTTATAATTACTTAAGAAAAATCAAGGGTATTTTAGTTATTATAGTTCTATTATGTGTCTATTCTTAAGTTATTTATTAATCTAACAGAATAAAATAATAGATATTACACCCTTATTACATTCTATAAAAATTCCAATTACATTCTATAAAAATTCCAATTACATTCCTTTCTCATTCTTTTCAGTGAAGTGAACAAGTTGTACGTGTTAGGACACGTGGCATAATAGACCCCTGATACGTAGCAACCCCTAATGTGGCAGTATATCTTTTACAAACAAAAAAAGGCTTCCCTTGCCTTTGTTAGGATTCAAACCCTTGACCTTATGCTTAAACCTAATGTTATGTCCATGTGCTTATCCATTAGGTTGTTAATCTGTGTCTTGTCTATTTATCCAATTAAATTGTACATATGGGCTAGGTCAACCTGAGCTCGATTTAAATCTAAGCCTAGGCTCAACGATCCCCTTTCTACTTTTATTGAAAATTCTATTTTAAACAAAAAATTTATTATTTTCAATATTTCCTAAATTGTCTATTTTTTCAATTATTTATTTATTTTTTATGACTTTTCAGTTTTCTATTTATTTTTCTAAATTTTTTCATTTTTTGTATCTTTTCCTATTTTTGTATTTTTCATATTTTTTATTTTCCTTAATTTCCTATTTTTTGTATTTTTTTCCTAAATTTCTTATTTTTTATATATATATTTTATTTTCTCTAAAATTCTATTTTTTATATTTTTTCCAATTTAAGACTCTCTAGAAATTCTAAAACAAAATAAATAAAAAGAGGGAAAAAATGGTGTATCTACAGTTATCCTTCTTTGTGCTAAAGTTTGTGCAAAACTTTACCACAAGAACAAAAGAGACACAATTTTTACCCTAGGGTTGGACTTTGATCTAAGAAGTGCAACAAATAGCGAGTTACCCTAGAGCTAATCTGTTAGGGATTTGGTGAAAAGATTAAAGATAGAGGAGGCGCTCTAGGAGTTGAAAAGAAGAATTAAAGCTTGGTCATGTTCTTCCGGGCTCACTAACCTAGGCGAAAATGTCTCTCGAGGACTAGCAACCCTAAGTTGGAATTTATTTAGAGAACCTGGTCGTGCTCTTCTAGACTTACTAACCTAGGTGGAAGCATCTCTCGGGGACTAGCAACTTTAAGTTAGAATTGATTTAGAGAACCTAGTCGTGCCCTTCTATGTTTGCTAACTTAGGCGGAACGTCTTTCGAGGATTAGCAACCTTAAGTTGGAGTTGATTTGAAAAACCTGGTTATACCCTTTTAGGCTATTTAACCTAAGCGAGAGTGTCTCTTGGGGATTAGCAACCTTTAGTTAGAATCGATTTGAAAAACCTGATCGTACCCTTTTAGGCTTACTAACCTAAGCATGAGCATCCCTTGGGGACTAACATCCCTAAGTTAGACTTAGAAGAAACGTTTTATGGGCTTGTTAAAAGAATATTGGTGAAGGAAAGCACCTTATGGGCTTGCTAAGAAGATTTGATGAAGGGAAGCGCCCTATGGGCTTGCTAAAAGGAATCGATGAAGGGAAGCGCCCTATGGGCTCGTTAAGAGGAATTGATGAAGGAAAATGCCTTATGGGCTCACTAAAAGAACTTGGTGAATAGAAGCGCCTTATGGGCTCGCTAAAAGAACTTGGTGAACAAAAGTGCCTTAAAAGAATAGAAGTGCCCCATAGGCTAGCTCAAAAGACCATTAGGAGTAAAAACTAGTCATAGTCTACATACAAATGTGATGTTCAGAAACCAATGTGCTAATATTGTATGGAAGTACTTACCTAGTCTTATCGATAGTGCCAAAATTGTCAAACCTTTTCTTAGAAAGTCCCATCAAAACTAACCAACTCATTCTTTGATCCTTTGTTGTCAATCTAATTGATTTTCATATAGAACCTTTAGGGCTCTACTAGCTCTTTTAGAGAAATCATAGAAATGCTATCCATTGTTGTTGTCTTTTCGGAACCTTTATGAATCAAAGCCCTTGTTCTCGACTAATAAATTTCTGCTGTAAGGTGATTACTTACTTAGATTTCACACTTCCTTAAAAAATAGACAATAAAACTCTCCTTTGAGGGAATTAGTTTGTAATAAAGTATTTTAAAGAGTTTTATCGATTACCAATGTCTTAGATCTCACTTCTCAATTTCTCTCATGTTTTTAGTGTATGGGTTCGATTAAATGGAGTAAGGGGAGTTGGACCTTTTAATGGAGAGGGTGATTATTCTAATGTTGACAATGGCTAAGGATACCAACTTGCTTGTAGATAATGAAAATTAGATCACAATGACATTTAAAATGACTGGCATTTCTATGTTCTGAGCAAAAATTTTCCATTAACTTCTCATGGGTAGTGTAACTTTACAACATCAACATTTATAAGGTCTCTCAATTCTAGACCATCCATTTGAGACAAAATTAAAGCCATTCCAAGTAATACTTTTTCACGTGTAAGGGCCTCTATAATTAGGTACAAATTTCCTTTTAGAGTCTTAAGCATTGGGGAGAGCCTTTCTTAACACCATATTACCCTCTTTGAAGTTATGGGGTTATACCCTTTTGTTCAAAGCCTGAGCCATTCTTTGTTGATAATGCTGATTATGACACAAGTTGTCAATCTCCATTCGATGCCCCTTTGGTTGATTATAAAACCTAACAATTTCCCTTAAGTCACTCCGAAGATATGCTTCTTTAAGTTAAGCTTCAATTGGAATTTTCTTAACCTATTAAACAATCTCCTTAAATTATTTATGTGATTTTCTCCTTCCTTAGACTTTGCAATCATATCATCAACATATATTTCAACTTCTTTATGTATCATGTCGTGAAAGATTGCTACCATGGCCCTTTGATAAGTTGCCCTGGCATTTTTGAGTCTGAAAGGTATTAGCTTGTATGTACCCTAAGTTGTGATAATGTTGGCTTGACTTTATCTTCTTGGGACATTCAAATTTGATTATATCTGGAGAATCCATCCATAAAAGAGAAAAAATTGTTTTTTTTATTATATTATCAACCAAGACATCAATATGGGGTGAGGGGAAATTATCTTTAGGGGTTACTTGATTAAGGCTTCAAAAATCCACGCACACTCTAACTGTTCCATTCTTCTTCATTATTGGCATAATGTTGGCTACTTCCTTGGGATAATTACATACCTCAATGAAACTGACCTCCAGTAATTTTTTGACTTCTACCTTAATCTTCAATAGGATATCCAGTCAGAACCTTCTTAACTTCTATTTCTTAGGTTTGATATCCTCTTGTGTGGATAAGTGATGGACCATGATTAATGGATCTAATATGAGCATATCTTCATAAGGCCGTGTGAAGACATCTTGGTATTCGGATAGTAGTGCAGTCATTTCAACCTTTTGTCAAATTCCTTCTAATTTTTATTGTTTTGGTGTATTCATTAGTCCTAATATTAATCGTCCCAATTTGCTTGTTAATGGAAATTTTAATCATTTCATGTTTTTGCTAGCTTTCTTACATGTTACTATAGTCATTGACATTACTCCTGACAACTAACCTAGTAAGGCCAGAGGTGATATCAATATTTTCATCATTTATTTGCGCAAGTTATCCACAGCCTTTACTTAAAGCATTGGATTTAGGAAAAAGAAAAGTATATAAAGGAAATAGTATAGGTAAGGAAGAAGTGAAGAGAAAGAAGACTCATTCTTATTTGGAAGAAATTCTTTTGAGTACAACTTGTCACCTCTTATACCCTTAGCTTGCATATTTTGCAACTCTTCCATTAGAGTTGGGATGTAGCCTAACCCATAGGTACCAAATTGGCCTTCTTTGAATTTCAGCTTCTCGTCTTTCTCCTGATTGGTAATCATGTACACCTCCTTAAACATTTGGAGTCTATAGTCCTCTTACTCCTCAATGCCAATATAGGGTATTGCTATTTTTTTTATATATTTCATAATCCTAGTAACCTAGAATCGTGATGACCTAGCCATTAGAGATGAATTTAACCTTTTGGTGAAGACTCAAAGGTATGGCCTAGGCTAAGTATATCCAAGGTCTTCCCAATAATAGGTTTAACGTCTTTAGGATGTCAAAAACTTGGAATTCGATGTTAAACATCTATGGGCCGATATCAATTGATAAGTCGATCTCTCTTATAATTTCTTTTTTAGATCTACTAAAAGCCTTGACTGTTGTTGAACTTGGCTTCATAGCAGTCATATCAATGCCCAATAGATCTAGGGTGGCGTAAGGGTAGACATTTAAGGATGACCCGTTGTCAATGAGGACTCTTGTTGCGATGATGTTATTTACCCTCGCTATTATAAATAGAGGCTTGGTGTGCTGGTTACCTCCTTTGCCCAGTTTCTCGATAGAGAAAGAAATTTGATCCATAGTGAGGATAAAGTTAGTGAAAAACCCTATCCTTTCAACAGGTATTTCATGAGAACTTTGACTTCCATTAATGTTTTGAACAAAGTATCCCGATGTGCTTTCGATTCCATCAATAAACTCATGAGGGATATTTGTGTTGGAGTCTTAATGAGCTAATCCATTACTTTATACTCGTTAGACTTAATTATTTTGATGAGGGAAGACAATCCTTCTTCATGTTCAGCTGGTTCATTGTTTGGCCTTTCAAGCACAACCTTCTTTTTTAGGTCTTCCCTCGGATAGTAGATTTTACTAAACTAGGTAATCTCTCCTACAAGTGAGCTTGATTGCTCTTGATTTACTGCCTTATAGTTGAAAAGGGCAGTTTTATAATTTTAGGAGGCTACAAGCACATAGAAAGCATATCTTTTGGTTTATAGAATTTGCTTCTCCTCTTGTTTGTAAAATCCATAGACACTAAGCTCTTGGTTGGAACCGATCATGTTGATGGTAGGATTTGAGTAGTTAAATATCATATTGATGATGGGCCCATGGTTAGGGAAGGGGTTATTGTTGATGTTTGGAATTGGAGCCTCTATGAAGTCTAGTTTGATTGTACCTTCGTTGATTAGATCTTAAATTTTATTTCTTAATCTCTAGCATGAGTTTGTTGAATGTTTTGCTTATCCTAGAT
Source organism: Lumnitzera racemosa (assembly GCA_024138005.1). Classification (NCBI taxonomy): domain Eukaryota; kingdom Viridiplantae; phylum Streptophyta; class Magnoliopsida; order Myrtales; family Combretaceae; genus Lumnitzera; species Lumnitzera racemosa. Next base: position 35,536,004 of record JAMXBC010000012.1, on the reverse strand, counting down.
GATATTGACACCTTGTATTGGGATAAAAAAACCTTAGCCTATACCTTTCATTGGGAGCTTTAGCGTGGAGTAGATTATCTTTTCTTGGTTTTTCATGTACTTGACTAAATAGAATGGGTATTGTGGTGAACTGCCATGGGGCCTTACTAATTTGTGGTTGGCTTCTGTACTATTGTTAAGTTGGTAGAAGATTTACCCTAAAATAAACTTAGGCATTATATCTAGTATTTCAATTGACCATACTAACAGTGGCTTCTTTGAGCTTGCTGGTGGTGGGTTTAACAGAGGGTGGTCTTCTGTTTGATGGTTCTTATAGCTTACCAAAAGAGATGATACTTTCAATCTGATACCCTATTGTTACTACTTTTGCAAAACTAGACGAGGCTTGCCTGATCAAGTGAGAGAAATAGGGTATCTTAAGAGTGTTGATAAAAGTTGAAGTTAGCTCTTTCTCAATCATAGGAATAGATACCCTTGCAGCTAGGGACCTTTACCTTTGGGCATACTCTTTAAAAGATTCATTGTGCCTCTTCCTCAAGGGAACTAAATCCATCATGGTCAGGGCCACTTCAATATTGAACCTATAGTGCTCCTAAAACGCCTTAGCCAGCTTCTCCCATATGTTTATTTGGTTTAGGTCTAAGTAGGCATATTGAGTCAAAGTAGGGCCTGCTAGGCTGTTTTGAAAAGTTTGGACCATAAGCTGCTCATATTGCACCAACTTGCCCATTTTGAGTATGTACAGCCTGGTATATAGTTTAGGGCACCCAGTTCCATTATAAATCTCAAAGTTAGATACTTTAAGCTTCTTTAGGAAGCTTCCATAGTCATAGGTAGGGAAATTTTGTTATACCAGCCTGCTCGAATCCATCATATCCTTCAAGCATTTTCATCTTTTCAGTGATTTGTTAGGATAATCTCTTCTTTATCTCTTTCAATCTATCTTGATCAGCTTCAAGCTATAGGTTGACCAAAAATAAGTGTTTGGCTCGAAAGTTGGGTTGACCTTCGAAAAGACCCCTTCTGTCTCAAAGGTTTCAAAGGCCTGCTTGGCTTTGGGATATGCTTCTTTTGCTTCAAGAATTGGAGCATCAACTTTCTTTCCATAACGTACTTTAGAATTCTCTTCATTTGTTGGAGTTGTAGACTTAAGTAAGGCAATGCTATCAGCAAGGAAACTCAGTTGATCTGCAATCTTTCCTACTATTTGTTCCAAAGAGTAGAACCTTAACTCAATAGGGTCAATAACTTTCGGATTGACACTACTATTGTTAGTGTTGGTGTTGTCATTTCCTTGGTTGGCCATTCTGGTTTCAGAGCGGGTTCATACAAGACTTCTTTAAAAGGTTTGACACTTGGGAGCTATCTTGGAAACCTAGTTTAGGATCACTTCTCAATAAGTTAGCACATGAATATTTTAATTTTTGAAAATATGGAAATGAAATAAATGAATGAAATGCAAGTGTACTACATGGTTGAAAAGGGAGGGATCGATGATTTACTTAACAAAACAACAAGTTATTTATTATTCTTCAATTTCTGGTGTTTTGTTACATAAAAGAAGAGAAAATACAAATTCATCTAGGCTAATCTTCTCTTCTTTTGTGGGTCGAATGACATTTTCTTCTCTTAGTTATTAGGTTCAACAACCATTACTTTACCTTGCTTTTGCCTATGCTTAGTTGCTTCCTTAAACTCTTGGATTTTCTTCTAGGCCATCTTCAATTAGTGTTCCAGGGTTCGCAATATTTTCCTAGACTCCTAAAGGAGGTTTTCTTACTTGACTTTTTCATTGTAGAGTCCACATGAGCTTTTACCTAGTCCGTGTAGGTTACCATTTTAGAGGTAGCATTCGAAGGGGAAGATTGAAGGACTTCTGGCACTTGATACTACATTATGCTTGCCTTGTGAAGTTGATTATATAAGTACTCTTTAGTGACTTGATGATTGTCTACTTCTCCTATGAATTCGCTTAAATCGATGTTAAGGCTTATGTTCCTGATATCCTACTAAGCTTTGATCTTGTAGAGATTGGATAACTTTTCTATGGAGTGAGCTCTTTAAGGTTAAGGGTGAATGGCTCTAATGAAGGGCCGTGAACTGTGTCCTAGATCCCCCAAACTACCTCCCCATGTTGTTTAGATAATAGCCTGTACACCAACTTATAATCCTCAAAACCACAAAGAATTGGTATCTCCTAACAAAATAATGAAATAAGATAGGCAATTCCAGAAAATTCTAAACTTACTAAAGATATTAGACATAATTGAGATATTAGTTGTTTTCTAGAGTATTTTAAATTAACTACACAAGCTTTTCATCATACTTATTCAATGGTAGTACTCCGTACTCGGTTCTTTTCCTTATCTCAACTATCGATCAACCTATAAGAAAAAGAATTGTTGGGTGTAAGCTTATGCTTAGTCAGATAAATCCCCTTATCAATACTACATGACAAAATTTTATTTAATATATAAACATACGAATGCATGATCAATTAGTTACATGTAGTGGCCTAGGAACTGCATGCAACTTAGAATTATGCCCCCTGTAGTCAGGGTTGGAGAAAATTAGCTAACCCAAACCAAAATCCAAGTTCTAACCCTAGGGTTTTGTATCATTTGTACTATTGTGCTTAAGTCAAAATAAAACCACATATATATATATATATATATATATATATGTAGATTATATATAATATACTTTCTTTTCGAACAACAAATTGTATTTTCAAAATCCCAAGTCTAACGGTGTGGTGGCCTCCATAGTCTACAAACACACACTTTAAGCAGAAGCCACAACATACGGCCCCTTACTAACAGTTGGCATCTTCCGATGCTTAGTAAGCCTGTCAACTTAGGATAGAGACTCAATAAAAATAATGATATAGCTAGTGCCTAATCTTGTAGGAGGCCTTCCTCCTATGAGTCCATTCCCACCTTCTACATGAAGTGACAATTGGTGTCATTTGAATGTAATTATGGAGAATGCATGATTCATTGAATTTCTTAATCATATAAGTGATTAATCCGGTTTTTCATGGCGATCAGACAATTTCATTCCATATAATCACACAAACTAGTTATCACAAACAATTTCCACTATTATGTGATTAACAAGCCATATTATTCAACCAAAAATTCACATACATGCATTTCCGATATCCTATAAGCATCCAATTTGTATATGTAAGTTTAGGTGCATCTATTCTACAAGCAAAATCAAGTAAAGAGTCATTAGGAATTCACTTACTTAGCTATGCAGATTAATCAAAATAATCTAAGGGTAGGTCATCTCCAAAATCTGGGTCCCTTAGACATCGCAAATATAATACTTTAAGGATTTGAAATAGGATTTGGAAAACTAAATTAAAGCCCTTTAAGTTATACTTTTGACTTGGTTTCATATTTTTTCTAGTTTTACTTAAAAGTTCAATCGTGTATAAATTTCTCATTTTAAATCCGATTTTTATGATCTTATAGTCAATATTCATCATTTTTTTAGTGTACTTTAACATGGTGAGGTTATATTTTCAAGATGAGGCACGAAAAATTGCCTGTAGGTTAGAATAGTAGCAATCTTCATGATTTGCAGTGCTTCTAGGTTTTGTTAGGTTAATAGGCTTTTTAGCAATTTAGGAAATCCTTTATCCTTGGTCTTAAGATTTTATTATAGGCTCAAAATATTCCTTAAGATCAGATTTACAACTTTGATTTATACTCTTAAGACTAAGAACCACTTCTTAGGCTCTTAAGTAGGTTTAAGTTGTCAAATGGGCTTTGTTTTTATCCAAATCAAAAATGGTCATTTTCTTTGGCTCAGGGGGTGTTATGTGGGCTTCTTAAAGGTCTTAAAGCAACTTCTATTGGTGGGTTAAGTTGCTGCTCAGAAAATGAATGAAGGCCCAACTTGGAGTTTGAGGCATGTTTTGGAAGTTTTAAGTTCGGTTTTGAGTTTTAGGCTTTATGCACTTATCGTACTTGCCTTGGTTTGTCTTTTCACTTTGTTTACTTGGTTTTATCATATGTTTAAGTGAATTTTATTGTGGTTCTAGATCTGGATGTAATGAATCCAAAGGGTACTTACTTGATTTCTCAACTTGTTTTATCATTTCCTTAAGTTTAAGGGTTAGATCATGAACTTACGCTACTTATATTCCAACTTTCACTTAACTTTTGTTCCATATGGTGATTATTTAGCTTATACTCTAGATGAAAAATAATAGATCTCATACTTATCATAACTTCCATGCTATAGTTCATATCTCATAAAGTTGGTTTCTTCATAAAAGCTTTATAAAATGGATTTTCCTTTACATAAAGCTAGGTTTGAGCATCTTTAACTTAATAGAAGTAGAAATAACATATAAATGACTCACATACACTCTACATCCATCATGATGTCTCCTCATTTGTGTATAAATTTCATGATTTTCTCAACTTAAAATCTTCCATTCTAAATGTTAAACATATATCTTTTTATAACACCAACTTAGTTTGCTCATATTTCAACTTTCATGTAAAGGGGTTTACAAGCTTACTTCTTAAGGTGGTCTAGCTATTTTATTATCTTATGATCATGCTAATATCTTCATGAAAATATGGTCTCCTAACATGGCATATTATGTCACTTTAACTAGAAAACAACTTACTCATCCTAAAAGCATAGGAATAATGTGGTTGTGTAACTAAGTATCCTCTTATGTTCCTTGTTTTTCCTCCTTCTTCTTGCAAGCTCCTTTGGAAACTAGAGCCTTAATCTTTGAAGTGGGGCTTTGAGGATATTTTAAAGTTCCTAAAAGTGGCTTTTGAAGTTGGTAAAAGAAGGCAATAAAATCAAGCTTTGTGGGATTTTGTGGGGTTGGGTTTCTTCTTTTGATTTGTGTTTAAAGTAAGAGAAAAGGAAGTGAAAATGAGAGTGAAAGAGAGAGAGAGACTGGCAAGTTTTTGAATGGGAGAAGTGTATTCAAGAAGTTTCAATTGGTCATTTTTTAGCATGTACAAAAGTAAACAATTGACAACTCTAGATGAGGTAAACATTAAGGCGTGAATAGTAGATGTGTAAGATAATTGAGTGATTGAAAGTTGATAAGGCATGGCCTCCTTTAGGCGCTCTTCCCAACCGGCCATAGGGTTTCCTTTTTGGGCATTAAATTCCCTTGTCACTTAAATAAAAGTTGAATACATAAAATAATGTGATAACGTGTCTATATGTAGTATAGGTTATCATGATATAAGAAAAGTGTCTCATCACTAGCTTTTGATAAGTTACCAATTAATAAATGATTCTAACTCTCAATGGATAAGTTATTTGGGGTGATTGGTTGGTTCACTTATTCACATGTACAAGGCTTATGCATTAGGAATGAGAGAATTGTCTTATATGAAATTCTTTTAGAGTTTGTTTCTTCAATGGTTTTATAAGTTATGATTTAATTCTTATAAAATTATGAAATTTTCTAGAGTTGGATAAAATTATTCAAATTGAATTCTCAATTAGTCACTTAGGATTATAAGTTCTTAATTATTTTAAGGTTTAGGGTTTTGGGTGACTTAAGGTTCACTGTTCTCATATTCGAGTTTTATCGATAATAAACTTTTGAATTGGAAAACTAAATTCGTTTTTAAATGTAAACTTAGATTCTTAGTTTAGTTTATCCTTGGGAATGTTTGGGAAATACTCTTAGTTGAATCATAGGTTCGCTAAAAGTTAAAGTTTACAACTTATCCATGTGTAATAGGGCTTATAAGTGAAAATAAGGAAATTGTCTTATATGTAAGTCTTTTAGGGTTTGGTTCTCAAATTAATTTATAGGTTAAATCTGATTCTTAAGAAATTTTAGAATTTTATATAGTTGAATAAAATTTATTCAAATCATATTTTTAATTATTTATTTAGGATCATAAGTCCTTGATTATCCCAAGGTTTAGGGTTCGAGTGAATTTAAGTATGTTTTAGGGTTTTTCACCAATTCGAGAGTAATTGATTTACACATAAGAGCTTAAGATTCAATTGGCTTAATTATTTAGGATTAGTACTTTATTATGCATCATATAAATATGTATATATATATATCATACGATAGATTAAGAAAAGAGAAGGAAATTGCTTAGTAATATATTTATATATATACATATTGTAGGGCTACTTATGTACATAAGTAAAATTAATTTTGTAAATTTATTAATTTGTTCTTTTAACTAGATTTAGTTTTGTTGTTTACTATTACTTAAAATCATCCTTGATTCATTTGTTGTTAGTTTTATATGATTTCACAAAATTAATGATGATTTTATCGATTTATGGATTTTTAAGCACTAAGATAATTTGATGAATGTAAGCAAAGACTTAAGTATAGGGGAATTTGATGAGTGTATAATAAATGCATATGTTCTATAGTTGATTTTATAATGCTTTTATAAGATCTCTAGGTGTTTATATTGAATTTGTTGTTTAATTTGTTTGTATTTTGATTTCAAACTTCATTTGAAGAGACTAATGATATTGGACAAAGTTTTGGATAATATAGATGAGTCTTGAAGCCTTAGAAAGGATCACACCCATGAATAATAACCATGAACTGAAATTGCAAGCAAAAGAGAATGGAAACAAGGAAGAATTGATGCTTAGAGAGAAGCATGGGTAAGATCATAAGCATGCTTCTTCTATTTCACTTATTTACATTTTTTGAGAAGAGAAAGATCATGTATAGGAGTTACGACTATGATCTTAAGGCATCAACTTGCTATTCCTTGTGAATCTTTTTGTTTTTTGAAAAGATTTAAAGCTTAGAAGTTGCCCTATACTTGTATTTATATAAAAGGTCTTGTAAGCACAATTAGACACAATTGGAACTCATTCTTATTCCTTTCATTCAATTAGAATTAAGGTTTAGAAGAAGAGAAGAATAACTTTTAGAATAGATTATTATGTTTTCAAGATTCAACTTTGGGAGTTTTAAGAATTGGTATTTGATCTTGAATTAGAGATTAAAACTCTTAAATGGGTTGTTTTCACTCTTTTTAATATATTTTGATTTGGATATTGTTTGCCTTATTATTTGTCCCCATTACTTAATTAATATTATTAATTGGATATGTAGATTATTAGTCAATGAATCTTGCTTATTGAAGTCTTTGATTCCCTAATCACTTAAACATATATTTTGATTCTATTGGAATATATGTTAATTAAGAGTGAGTTGTGAGAACTTTTTTCAATTGATTATCGTAACCTAAAGAATTTGGATTAAATAAAGACATAGTGATATGCTCTTTAATTCAATTAGGGTTTGGGAACTAAGAAGGATTAATTTAGTTTATTTTTTGTCTAGAGATAGAAGGGATAAATTGGTTAAGTTTGAGTAATTATCGACTTTGCATGAAAGGAAATTTACCTAGAGCTTAATTACTTTTAAACTAACCTATTGAAGATTCAATGGTACATTAACTGAATTTCTATTTATTTGGTTTATAATTCAATCCCTTGAAGATGTTGAATAGCATAATAAATTTACTTTTGGATTTTAAATTATTCAGTAAATCCTTGATTTTATTTGCTTAAATTTAGATGAGACTAATACTAATAAGAGTTAGTAACATTTCCTATGGATTTGAATAAGTACTCACTAGTTTTATTATTGTCTATGCGACCTAATGCACTTGGTAGTAGCAATATGTTTTGTTATAAAAGTAGGGTTAGGTTTAGTGTGTGAATAATCTTCTTTGTTTCTAGTTCATAACTCTAAGCATCGCCTCCAAACATTTAGTTATGGAGATAGGTAGGATTGGGAGTTATGTATATCAGGACTCTAGAGTTGGTCACTTGGGGGTCGTAGTTGATGAGATCCATCAGATCGTGATCGGTTTGTGGGATGCGATGGAGTAGATGTGTTATGTTCCACCTTTACCCAACTTCAACGAGAGATGGCTGGAGGAGGGGATAGTTGAGTACCCATGGGACAGTCATAAGATCATGGCTATCGAGATGGAGTTATTATAGGAGCTTCCACTTGCATAGCATATTAGGATTTCTCTAGAGTTGTAACATCTTTTCACTCTTAAAGCAGGACCCAAAGGGCTTATTAAGGTTTATGATGGTGAAGATGCACTTAAGCCTTCCATCAAATCTAGTGTCAGAATAGACGAGGAGATATTAGATGCCTTTTATAGCGGCTAATTGAGAAAGTTAGTATAGGTGTAGGCAACATGAGGGTTACAAGTTTTGTTATTTTAGATGTATACTCCAATGGTTGTACTCTATTTACTTATATGTTTGAGTCATGGACTATATTTGTAAGATCTAATGTATTGTGAACTTAGTTGTATATATTTGGATATATTTTTGGTGTAATCTCACTATTGGAAGTGACTACCTTTTTATGCAATGCTTTTTTAACTAATTAATGGAAAGTGCTAACCTTTCTTTTAAAAGAGCTTAGTATGTGATGTTATTTTTGTAGGCATTGTACTGCGAAGTACCCCTATTGTTTGTTTTTGAAAGCTAACTGTAAAGTGTTTTTACAATGGACTTAAGAGAAGTAGGTAGCACCCTATTAATATGCCATTAAAATTAGAGGGACCCAGGTGGGATAAGCCTATTGATTGTACTGATGAGATGTTAGTCACGATTTATGCTCATAATTACTTAATTAAGGCTTACCTTGATAAGGGGAGGAACGTTCCTACATTGGTACGTCCTTTAATTATATTGGATGAGATGCTAGCATCACTAGTTGGATTTGATGGAGCACCCTCAACAATGACTCTTAGGTATAGACCCTAATGCATCTATTTGCCATAGTTCATTTGATGTAATAGGTATTTTAAGGAGTTCACTAACAAGTTAGATGAGGTTGAGGATTGGTTGCTTCGAGTTAAGAAGTCTTTTGAGGCCATTAGTGACTTAGGAGACATTCAGAGGACAATTTCTTGCTCACTACTTCTCGAACAGCCTGATACTTCATTATGGTGAAGTTTTGCTATCTTTGATAAGTGGGAATAGGTCCATTGCGCACTATGAGGCTATGATTCAAAGGTTGTTGCAGTTTGCACCTATTGAGCATTAAAATAATGATTGGTTTTGATTGAAAATTTTTATGAGGCTTAGATCCTGATTTAGGAATTTATGTGAAAGATTTTAGAGCCCAGACTTGTGTTGAGGCAATTGAAAAGGCTAAGATGGTTAAGGGAGCTATGTAAGATGTGTCAACCTCACAAATTTAGCATTTTTAGTATAGAGTTGAACTCAAGTACTGTAGATAATTCCCTTGAGTTGATGAAGCGATACATTTAAAAACTGATTAAAATTTTAAATTCAAAACCTAAAATAAATATGGAAAACCTTAATTTATTAATTGAAACTCTAATCGCCAAAAAAAAAAACCCTAAATCTTATATGTGTGTAAATACTAAAAATTGAACTTAAACATGATAAAAACCCAAAAAACTAAAACCTTAAGCCCATAAATGTACAAATTCAATTATAATGATGACAAAACCCTTATTGATTATAAATTATGGATTGATACACCAAGTCGCATAAGATCACTAACTAACGACTAGAAATAACTTCCAAATGCTAATAAATGCGAGAGTGTTACATTAATTTATAAAATTGATAATATTATGAATAATTATATCTAATATATAAGTAAATTAGTGTTATATAAATTTAATTATTTCAACTTAATTTTATTATCTATTTGTTATTTATGTATTATATTGTCAATGTTACTTCTATAACTTATAATTTTCTTTATAATTACAATATATATTATTATTAATATTATTTATAGGATTAGAAAAGTTTAGAGAAAATTAAAAAAATTATTTTATTTATTTATTCACTTAATTCCCTTATTTTTCCTTTTTCCTTATCTATTTTTTTCTTTTATTTTCTATTTCCCCTTCTAATTTATAATTGTTACATGTACATAATATTAATATTGTATTATTATTATTTTAATTTTGAGCTAAAGTCAAAAGTATCACTATCAGGCATTTATTATTCTTTTCTTTTTCTTTTTCCCTCCTTTCCTCCCTATTCCGTAAGCCAAGTAGGTACTTTAGAATGTTCTTTTAAATTCTACATTTTTTCATCAAACTAAAGAAAATTATAGAAACCTAATTGCCATTTCCAAACGGTCACACTCTCTTTCTCCTTTTCCATTTCCATCTTCTAATTTTCCTCTCAAATTTACCTAACTTTCAATCTCCATTTCCACTAATCAAGCACCTACTTTTCCAACATAAAAGGAGGAACAAGAGGAGGAATCCTACATCAAATTATTTTTAAATCAAGTAAATATATATGTCCTTTATATTTTCCTTGTATTTTGGTTATATTTACTGTATTATGTACACTTGGTTTTAGGTATTTTCTTAAGTATTTATGTATACTATTATAGTAAATGTAATATACATGTAACTTAGTGTTTTGTAATCGAAATTTGTGTACATGTACTAAATTATATGTATGCAGGTTTATTTCTATTAGAAATTATGTTGTATATGTATACATGTTATTATACATATTGAAATATCTATATATATGTACATATACATACTTGGTTGAATGAACATCCTTTGTCTAGTGTATGTATATATAGAATATGTACATATATGAAATATAAATATATGAATTATAATAGACTTGTAGTATAAATATATGTATAAATAAATAAAATAGGAAATATATATATATCTACATGCCACTATATATGCATAATTCTATATGTACATAAACTTACATAAAGAATATTACGTATTTATATATATACAAAACTCACAGTGTATATGTATGTATATATGTAACATATTGAAAATTCCTTAAGAATACTTTAAGAAAATATAAATATATGTATATAAAAGTGCATATAAAACTGATTATAAAGATATGTCTATGTATATATGTACATGTATAAAAATACATATAATAATAAGTATACTAAAAGTATAAATACATATATATATATATGTATATGTATGTATGTATAGGTATAAATATGATAACAATATAGTATAAGTATACATAAAAGTATATATACAAGTACATATACTAGTATGCTAAGAGTATATGTATCTATATATATATATATACATATGAAATGGGCTAAAACCAAATGTGGCCCACATAAATAATAATTAATTAATTATAATATCACATAAAAATATATAATAATAATAATACAAAATTTAAGAAATATAAAAATAAAAGAAAACCAACAAATTGCCATGTAGACAACCTAAAATACTTAATTAAAACGAAATTTCAAAATAATTTGAAAATAATAATTATTAATTAGGAAAAATTACAATAATAATAAAATTAAAATAATTGGTAAATTAAGCTTAAAAATGAAGAAATAGTGAAATTGATATAAAATGAACGCAAAAATGAAATAAGTAAAAAATATAAAATTTAGAAATTGATTAAATCATAAAATAATAAAGAAAAGCCAAATATTGACAAATAAAATTATTTGGGTCAAAATAATTAAACTTGTAACATTTTAGGGCTGCAATGAAAAATACGGGTTTCAATGTTTAAAATGGGTTCCACTACGTGAAAATACATCCAAAAATCATAAACATCTATTGTAAAATCATAAAAGTTGAAGTTAGAATAAAGAAGTAACATGCAATTAAAGATTTAATATAAATTGAGAAAAATAAGTAGCATAACTAAGTTAATGAACCTTATAAATAAATAATGAGGAGAGATAAATAATTAATTACATAAAATACCATAAATTACAAATATATTTCCTATTTACCCCAATAAGTAAGTTAAACCATGTTCATATCATGCTCGAGTTATAGTAGAAAATTAGGTAAACTACAATAGATATTAGTTAACTGAGAAGCTTAGTTTTTTAGAATACTTATATGTCTTATTATCTTTTTAGGTATTTAATTGTCGACTTTTGTAAATCGCAAAGGCTTAGAGAATGAGCATTAATCTAAGTGAAGGAGTTCTAATGATTCACTATTTGCTTGTACATATTATTTGCATGATGTTTTCTTAGTTGCTAGTAGTTGTAAGTCTGAATAAGTGTTTTGCTTGTGTGCTATCATTCATGTTATCACCCTCTTAAACTAGTAAATATAAATATCTTACTAAAATAATCGATTATATTTGTCATATGTCTATGACTCAATTAGTATACTGATGGAGAGTGCTAGCTTTGTAGATTTTTGAGAAAGGTATTTTTGAAAAACGTTTTTCCAATCTTAAATATTTTTTTATATGATTTTTGTAAATCATTAAGGCAAAGCTAACATGGTATCTCCAATTGATTGCAAGATGACTTACTTATTTATACCCATGGGGCCTTAGATATGATCTATTGATGGTAGATAGCCCTACTTGGGGCTCACCTATTTGGATTAGTATTTCTTTCTCGATTAGGGTAATAGTTGAGAGTCGTTTAGAGGGACGATGCCCCTAGGCAGTCTCATGCGATTAAGGTAAGGTACTTTAAATAGGTAATTAAAAGGGATAATTGACTTGCAAATGACGTAAATCTATATCTTCCATAGTTTTGGACTCCTATAAATGTGTTGCTTACATTCACTACATATGCATTCATTCATTTATAGATAGACTTGCATGTGTACTAATAATGTTTGATAACTTGCTTGAATGGTAGTAGCCAAGAATAAACTCACTGAGCTGTGGTTTGCTCGTTCCCCTATATTTTCTTTTGCAGGTCCATTTATGTTGGGATTGAAATGAATTTTGAGTGTTGAGTGCAAATTGAAGATATGTTTGATAATATTAGAATTAATTGAAATGTGTATAGTTGGTATAGAAACATTTTATGTAGAAAATATTTATATGTTGGGGTTATGTATAGTTTAATATTTCTTGTTATTTATAAAGTTGTTTTACCTTGTCTTATTATTTGGTAAGAGTACCAATTCTTTGCAATTTTGACGGATTGTGGATTATTGAATATCCATAATTATTTATATGTTTCAATTAGTAAATTAAAATCAAAAACCATAATAATTAATTATTTAGACTTCTACAATCTTTAACTTATAAGGCAGTTTTCATATTATGGGTGTATATATGATATGAAAATTTTAGACAATCTTATTAGAACCCTCTTAAGGTTATGATAAGAAGAGCTTAATCCTTCCAAGACCAATGTAAAAAAGAGACCACTTAAAGGTACTAACTTTTAAGGAAAAGGAAGGAAGACCATATTTACCCATAGTAATCTATAGAAGTCTACTACTAATATTAGATTGGTGAAGTGTTCGAAGTACCAGGGAAAGCATTACCTTAGAGATTGTCTACAGCTCTAAGATAAGTGCTTTTATTGTGGTGAAGTAAATCATTGGATCAACTAGTATCTTAAGAAGAGCACTACTACTTGCTTGATCTACTAATAGAAGGGCCATTTTTCTATTGCTTGTGCTTAGAGGAGAGCCCCTCAAGCTAACCATCGAGGTGGTAATAGATCTAAAGTTGTAGCTAAAGTGGCTAGAGTGTATAACTTAGAGGGAGATTGGGGTTATGTGGTCTATGACTATGAGGATGTTGAGGTAGTTGTATTTGAAGATGAGATAACCCTAAACAATAGACTTGTTATAAGTAAGTAACTAACTTTATTTTTTTATTTTTTATTTTTTTGCATGGTTTTTTTAAGTTGAAATAATAAGAGATTAAAAGGAGATGTTAAAAATTGAAATCAGAAGCTAGTAACCCCTTTTCTAACTTAAAGATATAGAAACCTTAAAACATGTGAATATTTTGGTTTAGGGGACATTACAACCTCTAACCAACTTGTGTACATTTTGTTTAACATGGGAACCACTCATTCTCTCATTACCCTTATAGTAGCTAAAAGAAAAGAAGTGCCTACATTTACCATTGAGACGAGTTTTGGGGTAAAAAGACAGATTAGAGGAGTTATTGTTGCTAAAAGGATGATTAAAAAAGTACCCTATGAGAATCCAAGGAAAAGAAAGCAACCCTAACTTAATCTTGATTGAAATAAATAAGTGTGATGCTATATTAGGCATGAATTTAGATGTTGGTTGTAAAGGCTACAATGGATTGTCAAGAGAAGAATGTAACATTTTTTTCATTAGATGGGTGGAGAAGCTACTTTTATAGGAGAGTTGATCATATTAGAGACCCGAGAATTAAGCTTACTTGAGTTTTTTTTCTAATGTTGAAGGCTTGATTTGCACTAAAAGTTGGGTGAATGCAATTAGAAACCAATGATGGAAGATATTAGAATTGATAATGATTTTCCACATGTGTTTCTTGATGAGCTTCCAAGGTTGCCTCCTATAAAGAGAGATTGACTTTGTGATTGATCTAACACCTGGAATTGAGCTAATCTCAAAAGTACCTTACCGGATGCCCCTGATTAACTTGAAAGAGTTGAAGAAGCAATTTTAAGAGCTCTTAGATTAGGGCTTCATAAGGCTTGGTGTATCACCATGGGGAGCACTAATACTATTTATGAAGAAGAAGGACGATTCCTTAAGGCTTTGTAGAGATTACTGAAAGTTGAACAAGGTAAGTATTAAGAATAAGTTCCCTTCCTAGCATCGATGATTTATTCAATCAGTTGTAAGGTGCGAGCGCATTTTCTTGCATTGATTGGTGATTAAGGTACTGGCTTAGAATTAAGCTAAAGGACCTACCTAAGATGGTATTCAAAACCAGATATGGTCATTGTGAGTTTTTGGAAATGCCCTTTGGTTTGACTAATGCACTAGTGGCTTTTACAGATATGATGAACTAGGTATTGAAGCCACCGTTGGATAAGTTTGTCATTATCTTCATTGATGATATCTTATTTTATTCAGTGAGTCTTAAGCAACATGAAGAACATTTGAGATTGATATTACAAACTGAAAGAGAAAATAAGTTATATGCCAACCAAGTGTGACTTTCGACTGAAATAGATATCATTCCTTGGACATGTAGTGTCTGGAGATGGCATATCAATAGATCTAGCAAAGATTAAGGCCATAGTAGAATGGAAAGGGCCAGAAATTGTCATAGAGGTAAGAAGCTTCTTAGGATTGGCTAGTTATTATAGGATGCCTATTAAGGACTTCTCTAAATTGGCTAGACTACTCACACAATTGACTTAGAAGAATGTTAGGTTTGAGTGGAATGACAAGTGAGAGTAGAGTTTTCAAGAGCTGAAATGAAGTTGGAGCCATACATATGTTAGTATTGCTAAATACTGAAGAGCCATTCACAATTTATAGTACTGCCTTGAAGGATAGATTGGGTTATGTGTTAATGCTATGTGGGAAGGTAATAGCCTATGCATCCCAACAATTGAGGCCATATGAATAGAATTATCTTACTCATGACTTTAAGCTTACACCTGCAGTATTTGCCTTGAAATTATGAAGACATTACTTATATGGTTAGAAGTATAAGATCTATATAGATCATAAGAGTCTCAAGTACCATTTCATATAGAAAAATATGAGTATAAGGTAAAGATGATGGCTTGAGTTGTTAAGGATTATCACCTTAGAATTAATTATTAACTTGGATGGGTGAATGTGGTGGTAGATGCTTTAAGCTACAAGAATCACACTAAAGTTGTATCACTCCTCACAAATCAATAAGAATTGGTTGAGGAATTTGAAAGACTTAACATTGAATTTTCTTATACTAACGAGAATGTTGAATTGTTGAATCTGGTCATTCAACCCACATTAATGGAAAGAATCAAAGAAGTCTAGCAAGGAGACCCTACCTTGATGTAGGTAAGAGAGGAAATGGCAAGTGGGAAGTACTTAGTTTTTGACATTGATGAGAGAGGTGCTATTTACTTGAAGGGTAAATTGTATGTGCTAGACGATACATCCCTTAAGAAGGAAATCATGAATGAAGCTCATCACTTAGGTTATTCAGTACACTCAAGAGTAACAAAGATATATCAGGATCTGAAGAAAATTTTTTGGTAGAATGGTATGAAGTAAGACATAGCCAACTACATGATAAATTGTGAAGTATGTTAAAGAGTAAAAGCTGAGAACTAAAGACTAGGAGGACTACTATAGCCTTTACCAGTCCCTGAGTAGAAATAAGAGCAAATTTCTATGGATATCATGGTGGATTACCACATATATAGGTAAGATTTGAAGCTATATGGGTAGTTGTTGATAGATTACTAAGTCCATACATTTCTTCCCCATTTGTAAGACTTATCCATGGAAAAGTTGGCTAAGATCTTAAAGATTAAAGACTTCATGGTGTGCTAATGAATATTATTTCAAATAGAGATCTACAATTTGTGTCTAAGTTTTGGGGAAGCTTATAGAAGCATATGGGTACTCACTTGAACTTCAATACTACTTATCATTGACAATCAGACAGGCAATCAGAAAGGACCATGAAAACTTTAGAGGATATGTTGATAGCATGTACTATTGAGTTTAAGGGAAGCTAAGACATGCATTGGCTACTTGTTGAGTTGTAACAATAGCTTCCATTTAAGTATTTAGATGCCTCCTTATGAAGTTTTGTATGGAAGGAAGCATAGATCCCCTTTATTTTGGGTCAATGTTGAGAAGTTGGCTTTAAGGCTTGACATAGGACAACAAGTAGCTAATAAAGTAGCGATCATAAAGCAGAAGATGAAAGAAGCCCAATATCAATAAAAAAGTTGGGTGGATTTGAAAAGGTGAGATCTGTAGTTTTAAGTGGGAGATGACATATACTTAAAGGTGAAATCAATAAAGAGCATAAACTAAGCTAAAGCATAAGGGAAATTGAGTCCCACGTACATTAGACCCTCTGATTGTTGGATAGAGTTAGAGGCTTTGCTCATTGGTTAGCTCTCTTGCTGAACTTGCCTTTTATGTGTTGGTTTTTCATAAGTACATAATGGACCTAGATAAAGTGGTGGAATTAGAACCAATGTAGTTGAAATAAAATTTGACATAAGAAGAGCACCTAATTCAGATTCTAGATCAAATGACTTAGAAATTGAGGAGTAAGGATATTCAATAGGATAAAGTATTAAGGTGAAACCATGAGAAAGCATAGAAAGCCACATGAAAGGTGGAAGAAGAGGAGAAGTGAAAATATCTACATCTAGTTGAGAGTTCAAGTACACATCTCAAGTTTTAAGGATAAAACTTATTTGATGAGGATGTAAGCTTAGCAAAATTTTTAAAACCAAACCTAAGAGGAGTAGTCGAAGTTTGTATGAGTCCTTCAAACCATATAAAGGATGAACTAAATTAAAAATGAATATTAAAAGAGAAAGCACTAATTATAGTTTTGAAACTCCAAAACTATAATTAAAACCCTAAATGTACCTTCAAAACCCTAAAACTCTAATTAGACCCTAAGTCTTAAAAACCTTAAATCAATTGTAAAGCTCTAAATTAATATAAAAAACCATAAGTTAATTAATAAATATCAATTATATAGCTAAACTATGTACTAATTGCTTATAATACCCGATTAATCATTAAAAAGTCTTAATTTACCGTTTGAATTGTAATCGAATAGCAATAATTAATTCTAAACCCTAGATACACTAAAATAATTAGATAAAAGAATCTAATAATCTTAATTAATTTAATTAAATAGGAGAAACCCAAAACTATAATTAATTAAGATCACGAATGCTAGCAAATAGCGTAACAGGCGTAGAATTTAATTTAATCGCATACATGTGCTTGTGCATTATGCTTAGTTAAGGGAATAAACTTAATTAACAATGAATGGCAGGAAATTAACTAAAAAGAGACAAGACTAATGTTAGGCTACCTTTTAGGAGATAAATACTTGCCAACTTAGGCAACAAGCAAATCCTACTAGCTTGATTATGTAATCATTGGAGATTAATACTTTGTCCCCTTGATTGTTACCCTATGTGATTGAAAACCCCCATTCCCATACTCCTCACTCTCATTTCTTCTCTTTCTCAAAAACAATCCTTAAGAATTCTCTCTAAAAACACATAAACAAAACCTAAATTAATAGGAGGAAAAGAAGTTGGAAATTTGAATCCTGCTATACCCATCATTGCCTATCACCTAGTAAGTGCTATACACCACCAAATCACAAATGACCACAATCTATCGAACCATTACATCCCCTAATACCTAACCGACACACCTTAGCCTCCATAGGATTATGCTTTGGCTGCATCTTTTGAGAGTAAAAGTTGGAACTCGCATACTCTAGACTAAGGTAATCATACCTAACTTAAGTTCTCTTTTTACACTAGCTATATGCATAATATCTTAAGAGTTTAGGATTAGAAGTATTAGTTAAAGATGCCATGGTCATGGAAATGTCACATCTGAGTCATATGATCATATTTTAATTCATGTAGGTAGTTAACATGTTCCTTACATTTCTAGAAGTATAGAAGTTGTTCCATGAAGATAACTTAAGAAAAGTTGAGAAAACTTGATGAAACCCACATATCATGCCTAGGATGAAACATGTAGTTGCATATTCTTGCTTTATGTTTTATTTTACATGATTATTTTAGTAAAAAATGGGTAAAAATGTATTGTAAAAATAGTTTGATGTATCTTTTATGAATTTACGTATATAGATTATAGAGAACCTTAGAAAACTATCTTAAATTATTGCTTATCGACAGTTAAACCTACTGCAAGTTGTGATTTTGATAGTTAATCACATGATTTAATAAGAATAATTAAGGTTTAGGGCTTAAACTTGCAAGATAAGAGGCTAAACATGGCTTATGGTGAGTAATTAGTCTTAAATTGGATATTGGGTTTAGAAAAACCTCTTTGGAGCCCATAAAATCAATAGCATCAAATCTGAAACTTAAGTTAAAATGAATCTTTTAATAGGTTTAATATGTTATAAGGCCATTAGATTAGACTAAAGATAAGATATAAGCTTAGGACATGAATTAGGTTTAAATTGAACTAAAAGGCCTACAAATCAAGTCTTAAGTCCATTTACTTGTACATAACGAGCAGGTATATTAGATAATTAGAACTAATTAAAAAGCTCATTAAGCCTATTAAACTATTTAAAGAACCCCTAGTAAGTTTAAGTGTAAATAGAACCTATAATTAGTTAAAAAGAGTAGTTTATCCTTTAAATAACAAGAGATGGACTTAGACTTATATTTCATTGGCTTAACTAATTTGATAATCTTAAAGTAAAGAGTTAAAGGTCTAATAATAAATAATTTAGATTAAATTAATTTAACTTAGGCCTTAGCCAAGGTAAGGCCTAATTCTTTACAAGTGGAAACTTAAAGGAACTAAATAAGATATAAGGAGACTTATAGCCCAAGACTTGCAAAAATTAGGTCTAATATGAATATAAAATCCAAATTAATAAAAACAAGTAACTAAGACATGGCCTTAAACATTCAAACACTTAATTAAGTGAGAAAGTCAACTAAGTAAAAAGGGAAACATATGAAATTCGAATTTGACCATATCCAAACAAATAGTTATGGGTTGTAACTCCCAAAATGAATCTCACCATGCAAAAGTACATTGGAAATCACATGAAATTGACTATAAGAATGTGAAAATTGACTTAAAATGAAAAACATTTTGTAAAAACAAGTTCTAACCATAACTGAGAATAGTATAGTGATAATTAGGATGATTGATTAGAAACTCAGCATGGTTTTAATGGTGTTATCATTATATTATCTAGAGATATTGATTTGGATGCTAACCTATTAGAGAACTATTATGATTCCTAATTGACATGGTTGAGTTATTATTTCCTCTATGATTATGATGCTTGTATGTGCATATAGACTAGTAGCACTTTAATAAGATAATTAATTGGATTGTTTGGAGGCTATAGGTTCCTACATGTATATGTATTTGCTTGATCGAGTGATTAAGACAATTAATTATAAGATAACATGTTTGTGTATTATATACATATATTTCTCACTATATTAACCTGTTCTAGTGTTTATAGAATTGCTTAATGAATAGGACCTAATTATGTTGGGCTTAGTAACTAAATGGACATTCATGTGCATGATACCACATTTATCTGTAGATCGTCACATCACGTAGGGGTAAAGAAGGGTCTTATGGGGGTTGTATTCATTTTGTTGAAAGTTATGATATGGAAGTTTGTTTAGTATGATGCACTCATATGAAAATTGCCCTATCCTAATCTATGGGCTTTTTAGGCATCGAGGTACAAACCATGTGATTAAGGATACCTCACTTGGTGTTAGGGTTTATCACTTATGTTATTAATGATAAGGTAATAACTGAAATTAGTAATATAGATATAATAAATAGTTAATATCTAAGTGATAGGTATTCGGATCTAACGGTTTAAAATCTTCAACATCAACTTCAGAAAGTGTTAAACCCTATTTTGATTTTTTTTAATTTAATCTATACTAAGCTCAACTCGCTTAGTATAAGATACGTGACATAAAATTAAGGAAAAAATTTTTTATTTAAAAAATGTTTAAAAAATATTTTCAAAAGTAACATGGAGTTGCTAACCAGATAAGTTAGTGAAAAGAAAAGTCAAATTAGGGTTTTCGGGTGGGAAAACCTTAATTTAACCACTAGTCTATGGATTTTTTTAAAAAGTAATTTTCAAAAAAATTAAATAGAAGATATGAATTTAGGGACTGACCTATTAAGACTAAATTACCATATAAAATTTAAAAAAATAAAAATAAAAGTAATATGCCTTTATTTTTAATAATTTTTCTAAAATTATCAAATTATGAAAAAATATACAACAATGCTATTAAAATGGATTTTTTTCATAATTATTATTACGAATCATCAAAAAGAAAAAAAGCTTTATACAGTTCTCCTATAAGTGCTTAGGTACTCCTCAGTTAAGATCAAACCAACTTAAATCTATTTTTTTGGAAAAAATTTAGTGAGTTGATTCTTTTTAGTTTAAAAATTGAATTAGATTTACTTTCTATAACAATTTATTATTTAAAAAAAAAACCTAAAAAGATCTAACTTCATGAACCTATTTTAAAAAAACTTAACTAACTAAATCTTTAGAAAATACTTCAGTTAAGATTTTTATCATTTATTTTTTTAAGAAAGAAAAACCACTACTTATTGAAATTTACTTTCCTAAATACAAGATCTATACAAATCTATGAAGATATTAAATTAGATACATGTTTTCACTAAAAATGTGAATCTTAGAAAAAAATATGTATCTGTGTTTAAAAATATAATTTTGTAAAAAATGAAATTTATGTGTAAACGATGCAATTTATTAAAAAAAATGAAAATTTATCTAAAAATATGATATAATTTTTGTTCAATAACCTGCACAAAGGAAAACCAAGTTAGTAAAAATAAAACCATTAACTAAAATATAATAATAATTTTCACTAAAACTATAGGCCTAAATTGAAAGAGAGATAAAGTTAGTGGAAATGAATTAATTAAAATGACCAAATTAATAACTAAATAAAGAGAACAAACCTACAAGTTGGGTCAAAGCCAAGAAGAATACACGTTAGGTTGGATTGGATCCTTTACCAATAGGTAATCCAACTTAGTATGAGAACTTTTATATGTCAAATTGAGTAGGTGATTCAATTTTTGTGACAAAGTTATTAGTAAAACTTTGTTTAGTGTACTCACCTCGACTTGCAATGGTGGTTTAGATGATTTTCCTGGTGGATAGTAGTGATGGTTTGAGCTTAAGTCACATCTGAGCATAACATCGGGTTGGGATGTTACTAGATGAGTTAAAGGTCATGCGGTGGTCATGGTAGTGTATGCTTGCGTGAGAGTAGGCTCTGGTGTTTGTGCGTGTAAGAGAGGTTATGCATAGAGTTGGTAGCTACTGTCATGGTTGTCATCACGATTGGGTTATTATTGCATTAAGGATAAAGGATAGGTTACCGAAGGATCACGTATTGCTATTTATGGAGTGGACTTAGGTTGTGCTATTTTTGACACAAGGAATCCATGCTCGGGATTGTAAAGATCGATGGGTCATGGCGGTTAGGTTTGATCTGGTGTATATTGTAAATTGGTTGAGTTAGTGAGTGTAGTGACTAGTTAAGGGTTATGTATTGTTTTGTGTAGCCATATTGCTGCGGCTGTGAGTGGGTGTTGAATTGTGTGACTATGACAATATGATGTAAGTGTGGTTAGGTGTTGGGTAGTGCAAGAGAGAGAAGATGGTTAGGGATTGATGGAGGTTAAGGTGAGTTGATTGGAGTAGGTAGTCGCTAAGTTTAGGTTGAATGAGCTATTGGAGTGTGCTAAGGTACGCACAATACTAGAACTCATGAGGTTATGGGTTAGTTGTAAGGTTGCAAGAGGGAGGGATATAGGTTGTTGATTTGGGATTGTTGTAGTAGGAAGAGTTACTATCAAATGGGGTGAATTCAGGTTTAGGTAAGGATGAAAAAGAATGGGTTGTGATTGTATCTAAGGCTTAGAAAAATCCTTTGATCGCCTGCTGAAATCTACTACTTATACAATGAATTTGAATCTTCTAAAGCTTTTTTATGAGGATTCAATCATGATAGGATTTAACAAATTTAAACTTTATAAGATATGACAATACCCACTTTAGATTTGTCAGTATTTCAAATTATTTAATAGTGATTCTATAAAAAAAAAAAATCTAAAGATTTGAAGAAAAGAAAAACGATAATAATAACAATAGAAAAGAACATGTAACACTTATTAGAAATCCCCTATATGCATAGTAACGGATTTGAACCCATGACCTTGTACTCCCTCATGCATAAGCTAACTAATTGAGCTGTTACTCTTTTCTCAAGATGATCAGAAATTAAAATATATTTAAAATGCCAACATTAGGCCAACATTAATTGTTTTCAAACTTTAGCCCAATTTACTTTGGAATATATATACTTAAAAATTTTCAACACATTCTAATTTAATAAACCCTAAGTATTTTCCAATTAAAATATTTAAATTGTACAAAATTCCATTTTATAAATTTAAATATTTTAGTAGGTTAATTTATTTATTTTTCAATGAAGCTAAAAATTTTAAAGGACTCAATTTATTAAATCACACATATATTTTCGACTATTGTCTAATCTGACCCTAAACAAATGATTAACTCAATTCAACACTTTTGACACATGATATTTTCTATTTTTCAATTTTTAATATTTTTTGTAAACCTAGCCTTGAAAAATGAAAAGAATCTTAAAATAAAAAAGGTTGCAAAAATGGGTGTCTACAATGTTTGATTGTATTCATATGCTTGTACAATAAAACTTGCTTGACTATTACTTATATTGTGTTGTTTAAGAAGTTTGCTCACTAAGCTAGTTAGCTTACTCTTTAACTATTGTGAACTGTAATTAAGAACAGATAAGGCCAGTCGTTAGATGAGTCCAAGCTTACAGAAAGCTCGAAAAAGGATTAATGGGGGAAAGTGTGACAAGGTAAAAATGAAGAATGAAACAGTAAGCAAAACCCATGAATAACTCCAAAGGATATGACACACTAATGGAACTTTTGAAGACTTATGGCATAATTTGATACGATGCATAAATTGGTCCAGTGAGGTTACTCGCTACCTAACCTTACTTTAGGGAAAGGATAAGAGTGATGCTGAGAGTAAACAAATAGTGTTTTTGCAAGGAAGAAAAGTACTCAAAAGTATATATTAAGAATGATCTGATTTCATGCTTTCCAACTATAAGTAGAAGGGTATTTATACCTAGAAGTTAGGGCAACTTTTCAAAAAAAGGAAAAGACAAAAAGAGGACTTCCTAAGTAAGTAATTTATAAGATACAAAAGGATAAGAAAAAATATACAAGAAAAAAAAATCATTGGTGCAACGAATTTTTCACATGATGCTATACACGTGGTGATATAGTGGCAAAGACGTTAGTAGATGCGGAAAAAAAGTAGGGACAGATGGCTTGTTCGAGTAAGGATGGCTTAGTTAATCTAGGGTCTTCTCTCAAGTTCCTAGCTAGGAATATGCTGAGTAATTGGTTGGTTCGACGATAGTGAGTGGTCTTCAAGTTGGTAAATTACAAAAAAATGGGCAGTCATATGTCTTAGCATGAAGTGTAACTTGGCAAGGAAGTACTTGGCTTCGGTAGGGGTCGGTTGGAATAGAAGGATTCATCATGCCAAGTCCTCTAGTCCTCAAGCTCGGCTGTGGGTCAGAGGTTCAGTAGCCTGATTCTTATCATCCTTTTTAGGTTATTTTAGATTTAGGATCGAATTTGAATGGTATTTGCTCAGTTCTCCATCAAGGTGATACAGACTAAGGTCGGCAATGTTGAAGGCATCAGAAACCCCATGGTCTTCGAGCAATTCCAACCTATAGGCCTTATCATTGATCTTTTAGAGGATTTTGAAAGGTCATTCCACTCTTGCAGATAATTTATTCCTCCTCTTATTTAGGAACTGCTCCTTGCTAAGGTACAACCACACTAAGTCTCCTAGTTCAAACCATTTAGCTGTCTTACCTATAGTCTTTTCTCTTAGTCTTCAGGTAGCTTCATCGATGTGTTGAGTGACCTTGTCATAGATGTGCTGAAGGGATTCCTCTAGCCAATGCGTTAGGGTCCTCTTACGCAGATATTGGTATAGGGGCGTGGTCGAGGGGTAGCTTAGGATTGAATACATAGACTACCTCGAAGGGAGTCTACTGAGTGGTGTCATGTACCGTTTGATTATAAGCGAACTCGACCATAGGCAAGCAGACATCCCAATCAGCTAAGTTCTTGCTTACTATAGCTTAGAGTAGTGACCCCAAAGTATGATTTACCACCTCTATTTGGCCATTAGTTTAGGGTTTACATGAGGTACTAAAGAGTAATTTGGTTCCTAGTCAAAGCCATAGGATTCTCCAGAAATGGCTCAAGAACTTCAAGTCTCTATCAGAGATTACACTTCTTAATATGCCATGTATCTGTATAATCTCCTGTAAAAAAAGAGAAGCAATAGCTGAAGCGTCATTGGTTTTTGTATAAGGTATAAAGTGTGTCATCTTACTAAACCTATCCACAATGACTATTATATAATCTTTGCTTTAAGCAGTTCGAGAACAAAGTCCATCCTCAATTCGGTCTACAGCTTTGTTAGGATAGGTAGTGGCATCACTCTCTCTTGCTTGGCTCGGTACTTAGCCATCTTGCATACGGCACAACCTTTGACCACTCGATGTACATCTCTCCTCATTTTCGACCAAAAGAATCGGCCATTTAACAGGTCGCAGGTCTTCCTTTCTCCAAAATGTCCGAAGAGACCTCCATTGTGGGCTTCCTTGATTAGTAGCCCCCCTTAGTGAGCAATTTGGCATGCATAATTGTTAGATATCTCTCATGGTCATGGATTTTGATGATAACAAAAGGAGAAGAACACTAATGAATTAATAAATGTGTAAGCATTCAGAAGAATTTTCAGAACGTTTAATTTCACAAAATTAATTTACATTCAAAAGCTTTGAATTGATTGAAAAAAGACTAGTCTAGAAAATCTTCATAAAGTACTTTAGAAGCTTTATAAGAAAAATTGGTACAACACTTCAAAAGCTTATTCAAAAACTTTAGAAATAAAAGGCTGATATTCTTCAGAAGGTTGTTTAGAAGGTAAGTTTGGAAGTATGACATTGAAAATAGCTTTAAATCGTATTCAAATTATTCAATTCCTAGTTCTACTAGATTAAGTGTATTAGGAAAATACATTTAATCTCGTTTCACTCAAGATAGAATTAAGATTCATGGGGATTTATTTTAAGAGAAAATATATTTGGATAAATTAAGATATGCATAAGAATGTATAAGGATAAGGTTGATTTGGATTTTATGAAATTTCAAATTTTAAACATGAGGCTTATTTGCAAGTGTCGAGCCTGGTTTTTCACCTTCTCGGTTCTTTTTATAAAATTAGGTCTTTTCTAAACCGATCGATACTAAATCCTACCCGTTTAATATTGACCATCGACTAGAGTTTAAAGAAGATCATTTTTTCCAACTTGAAAAAATTTGAAGTCGCCACTTGACTAGAGTCGAGAAAAGGGGTTAAGTTATAACCAATTGGGTGGATTGGTTATAACTTAGCTATCGGTCTATCGATTAAAAAACCAATTTGTAAAACGGCTTTTTTGAAAACCAAAGATTTAGGTCTAGGGGCTAATTTATTAAATCCTAAACAGGTACCACTTTTTAACTTTCCGAATTTAACTTCGCTTTTCAAATATACCCTTTTTAATTTCTAAAAACATTTAATTATGATAGATGCGACTAAATTGATTAATTTACATAAAAATCTGAAAATGGAAAAAATAAAACTTTCCATATTTTAAGTCGCCCTATACTTGTGTAGAGGTACCTACGTACCCGTTATTCAGGATCAGACTTCTGTAGTTTGTCTACAAAAAAACTTTAGTGGGTGGTTTGATTTTAATTTTTGAAAAAAGGTCGCATTTACTTTTTAACCTAGTTTAATTTTTCCAGAGAAATTCTTTTAAAGGGTCTTAATTGGTGTTTTATTTTCGGAAACTACAAAATAGTCCTAATTTGGAAAAAGGTGTATTTATTTTCATTTATTTTTAGAAAACTTAATTTTTCTAAGTGTGAGAACAATTTTTGTTTACTAACTTATTTATTTATTTTTATTTTTATTATATTATCTTATTTATTTTATACTTAATCTATCTATTTCTATTAAAATAAATAAATAGACTACTTCCATTCTTTCTTTCTTTTTTTCTCTTTTTGTTTTTTCATCTCTTTCTTTTTTTTCATTCTTTTTTCTTTTCTTTTTCTTTTTCTCATTTATAAATAAAAAAATGAATAAATAAATAAAAAAGAAAAACCAGGTTGGCTCGAATTGGCTCAAACAGCTCGAATTGGTTCACTTTGCCTTGGATCGGCTTAGATTGGCTTGGTCAGCTCACTTCGGCTTGGATCGGCACGGTTGGATCAATTCGACTTAAGTTGGTAGCTTAGTCGGCTCATGAAATCCGATGGTGGTGGTTTTCGTAAAAACACCGTAGGGAATGTTATCTTGGAGAGAGAGGAATCTTGTTAGAGAGAGGAAATTTCAATTTTTGTTTTTTCTAAAGTGTTTTGAAGTTTTTGTTGTGTTTTGAAAATGAAGAGTAAACCCTTATTTATAGGTGTCATGATTGTGTTAAGGATAAAAAAAATTAAATATAATATGATTTTCTTCTAATTTTGGATTGGATGAACCTAGACAATATGTAGTGCCAAATACATAGCTGCATGTGTATGAATGTGCTGGAGTGTGTCGGAACGTATCTACCATATTAGAAGTGAGTTGGCAAATGACGTGGTGATGACGTAGCCTGTGACGCGGCGTTGACATGGTAATAAAGTGAGAAAAGAAAATAAAAGATACATTTTGCACCTTCTATAGATTGAACCCAGGATCTTCAAGTCATATGCAATATCAAGTCTAGATACTTATCTAACTTAGTTATTGGTTTTTCCTTATTCATATATATAATTAATTGCACATATGGACGAGGTCAACCTGAGTTAGATTCAAATTTAAGCCTAGACCCAACAGCCTTTTATTCAAAACTATTAAAATTGAAATTGAAATTAAAATTATATTCTATTTAAATAACCTAAAAATTTATTATTTTCTAAATACCCTATTTTATTTTGTGACTTTTTAAATTTCCTTTTTTTGTATTTTTTTTCTTTATTTCTTTTTTTTGTACTTTTTCCTATTTTCTAAATTTCTTCATTTTTTGGGGCTTTCTTTAATTTTCTATTTTTTTTGAACTTTTTCTAATTTAGGACCTTATAACCTAATTTGAAAAATAAAAGGGGGGAGGGAGGGCAAAAATTAGGTGTCTACAAGAAGTTGTTAACAAAAGCATAATATCTATTCAAATTCAAAACAGAAGCTTATTTGGTGGCAGTGGATTGAAGAATATTTGATATAAAAAGATAAGGAGATTTTTTTTTTAAATTAAAAAGATCAAGATCCTCTCCAAAAATATCTAAGGAATTATCTTAAATAACTAATAATTAGATAAAAGATCATCTTTAGATTTTTAGCCGTTGGAAAACTCAATATAAAAGGGAAAAGGATTCAAAACTTTAGATACAACACTGAAGAAAAAATTTCTTCGCACAAAAAAATTGTGATCAAAGTATACCTTCTAAAAAGCCTCAGAAAGTTCTTCAAATACTTCTTCAAAAAGTTCCATTAAAGCAAACATTACAACATTCGTTGTTTTCTCTTTAGAGCGAAATTGTTTGAGTTTTATACTTTTGTTCTCACTTGTAATTTGTAATTCTTATTTATTGTTTGAGTGTTGAGATAAATACATTTGTACTCTGTAGATCTGTATTAGCCTAGATTGTTGAGACACTAGATAGGCAGAGCAGAGTATTGTAAAGTCTTTATGACAAGTGCTTGTAATTTTTGTGATTTGATTTAGTGGATCAGGTGGAACAGTACCGGTGAAGTAAACTAGGTCCCCAGTAGTAGAGTTGGAAGAGAGTAGTAGGCAGAAGGCCGAAGCTCTATAAATCTCTACCTGATATTCTCCTTCCTTACTCTTTTAATTTTGTTTATTACCTATTATGCATTGAATCATTAAATTATTACTGTTCACCATTATAAGTTATTAAGAGAGGTAATTTCATTTTTTTAATGAAAAGTTTCTAAAAGTTTAAATATATTAATTCACCTACCCCCTCCCCCCCCCTCTTGATATCTTATATAGGACCAACAATAATTTTCCTCCTCGGAATAAGTAGCCATCCTGTACATGATACTTGTCCATCGTCCTCCCATCGATGCATCACGAAATTATGGGTCCAAAGTTAAATCCTTGGAGTACTGCTCTCTAATACGTACAAACCTAAATAGTCTAGTCTGTAGCTCTAATAAAAGCACATATCTCCTTGAAAAAGAATCTACAACAATGTTGCTCTTTCCTTAGTTATAATTTATTATAAAATTGATTCCTTCGAGGAATTCAACCCATCTTGCTTGCCGCTTTGACAACTTGGTCTAACTTTAGAGGTACCTCAGCGATTCATGGTTCATATATATGATAAATTCTCTCAGTAGTAAATAGTACTGCCATACTTACAGTGCTCAAATTAGTGCTAAAAGGTTTTTATCATACATAGAATAATTCGACTGGCGTCTTCAGAGCTTCTTAAGGTAGAAGGCAATTGGTTGGCCTTCTTACATTAGGATAATGCCTATTCTAATGCCTAATGCATCGCATTTCTACTCCAAAATTTTGTTGAAGTCAGGTAGTACCAACATCGAGGCGTCAGTAAATCTTTCTTTTATCTCGACAAAGCTCCTCTCCTCCTTTTCTCCCCATCGGAAGTTGGTGTTTTTTTTTTTTCGTTAGTTCAATAAGTGGTGTAACGAAGGTGCTAAAATTCATGATGAATCTTCTATAAAATGAAGCCAGTCTATGGATACTTCTCATGTCGGGATAAGTTGCAGGAGTTAGCCACTCGACAATTGCTCCGATCTTCTCATCATCGACTCACAAGCCTCCTCTATTGACTACATAACCCAAGAATACCACTTCCTCCTAGCAAAAAGCAACACTTCTTCAGATTGCCCAATAGTCTCTCAGTACGGAAGACATCTAGGATTGCTTTAAGATGTTCACAATGACTCGGCATGTCGACACTATAGACTAAGATGTCGTCAAAGTACACCACGACACACTTCCCTATGAGATGTCTAGTCACATGGTTCATTAGTCTCATGAAAGTACTCGAGGCATTTGACAAGTCGAAGGGCATACCCATCCATTCATAAAGTTTATATCGAGTCTTGAACGTAGTCTTTCACTTATCTCTAGGCTTCATGTGGATTTGGTGGTAGCCAGATTTAAGATTAATCTTATTGAAAATCTTAGCTCCACTAAGTTCATCTAACATGTCTTCTAGCCTTGGGATTGAATACTTGTATTTAATCGTGAGCTTGTTCACAACTTAGCTATCTACACACATTCGCCAGGTTCCATCCATCTTCGGTACAAAAAGTATAGGTACAGTACAAAGGTTGAGACTTTCTCTTATATAGCCTCTCTCCAGCAACTCATTGACTTGACATTGGAGTTCAGAAGCTTGCTTAGGATTCATCTAATAAGTTGGCTTATTTAACAGTGCAGTATTGGGTACTAAGTCAATGTAGTGCTCTATGCCTCAAGTTAGGGGTAGCCTCTCAAGTAACCGTTCTGGGAGTAGGTTAGCATATTCATCTAGCAACTCTTTGATTCCATAGGATAGTTCACCCTACTCTATCATTTCCAACATTCTCCTGACCAACAATAGGGTTGGCTCCTTAGCATTGATGGCCTCTTGAAGCTCAACTCTACTTATCACCAAAGCCTTGTTCGATCCACGAGCAAGTTTTGTTTGTAACCTATTAACTTCTCTGAGCTCTATATTAAACTAAGCTCGGGTTTACTTCATCTATCAATCTTTCTATTCAATTCTATATTGGATTGAGCTCGATGACTTGTCTATCCGAGTTAGTTAGTTAGCATCCTTGCTAGTACTTCGCTCCTTCTTTACCTTTCTACTCATTGGGAAATCTTAATAGCTTCATCCATTGTGTCGAATTGTTGGAGCTCCACAACATATTGACTGTCTCCTCTTAACCTAGTAACAAATCTAGAAACTGTTCAAGCTAGTGGTTCCTCCACTTCACAATCGATCATGAGCATTTGGAACTCTTGAATATATTCATCAATAGTTTGGCCTCCTTGTCTCAGCTCTTAAAGCTCAGTGAAAGTATCTTGGAGGTAAGTTTTAGATGCAAATATGTTTCTGAGAACTCTCTCCATCTTGGGCCAAGTATTAATATCTCGGTATCCCTTTCATCTTCTCATTGCTTGAAAATCCATCCACCATATGGCATCATATTTAGAGAACTTAATAGTAGTAGTTCTTACTTTCTTATAATCCTCATACTGATAATAATCAAACACACGCTCTACCTTCTCTTCCTAATCCAAGTACTCATTAGCATTCCCAAATCCATTGAAACTCGAAATCCGAAGCTTTACATAGTCGGTGCTCTAGGGGTTCATATAGGCTCTTTTTCTAAATACTCTTCTTCCTCTTCATCAGGCTCTCTCGGGTCTATTCTTCACCTCATTCATCTGCTAACTCCTCCACTTCGAATAGATCGAGCTGGGTTCTAACCTTGAACAAGTTGAGTAGCTTAGGGAGTATTTTGTATAGCATTAGTGGGTCGGTAAGACAATGCATGAACAACTTAGGTTAGATCTACTGAGAGATTAGCTACCTCATCAAGCCTCTCGTCAATGCTTTTGGGGGATCCCTAAGACTGTTGTCCATGGTGGATAACTCTACTGTCATTATCAATATCAATATTAATACTTAGGTCTATCATTTGTCCTCACAAATTCAAAGCTTAAACAAACACTTGAGGAAATTAATAGTTAATAACACAGCAGTCAAATGAACATAGTAACTTGCTCTATTTCATACTCGCAAAATATAGTACAACAAAACTTCAAGAAGAACTAACTACAGTTCACAAAAAACCTTTGCTTTGATACCATAATGTTGCGAATCGTAACCAAGAACGGATAAGGTTAGCCACAGATGGGTCCAAGCTTATAGAAATCTCGAAAAAGGATTAATGGGGAAAGTGCGAAAAGGGAAAAAATGAAGAATGAAACAGTAAGCAAAACCCACAAATAGCTCCAAAAGACATGATGCACAAATGGAACTTCCGAGGGCTTACAGTAAAATTTGAAACGATGCACGAATTAGTTCGATGAGGTTACTCACTACTCAACCTTGCTTAAGGAAAAAGATAAGAGTGATGTCTAGAGTAAACAAACAGTGTTTATGAAAGGAAGAAAAGTACTCAAAAATTTATATTAATAATGATCTGATTTGACGCTTTCCAGCTGTAAGTAGAAGGGTATTTATAACCATAAGTTAGGCTAACTTGCCAAAAAAAGGAAAAGACAAAAGGGGGACTTCCTAAGGAAGTAATGTATGAGATACAAAAGGGTAAAATGACTATACAAGAAAAGCAATCATTGGTGCAATGGATTATGTACATGATATTGTATACGTGGCAATGTTATAGTAGTGAAGTCATTAGAAGACGTAGAAAAAAAAGCATGGACAAATAGCTTATCCGAGTAAGGATGGCTTAGTTAGTCTAGGGTCCCTCTTTAGGCTTTTCGGTAAGGAATATGCCGAGTAATTAATCGATTCAGCACTAGTGAGTAGTCTTTAACTAGGCATACTATAAAAAATGGGCAGTCATACATCTTGACATGAAGGGTGACTTAGCAAGAAAGTACTCAGCCTTAGTAGGGGTTGATTGGAACAGAAAGATTCATCGTACTAACACGTTTAGTCCTTGGACTTGACTACGAGTTAGAAGTCTAGTAGCCTAATTTCCATCAAAAGGTGTATGCTTGAAGAGAGTTCAATTTTGTTTCCATTATCACAATAAGCTCTAGCATGTACTCATCAATTGCTTCCATGATGGAATCTTACTTTCTTGGGAGGTTCATTCCTCAAACATTATATGCCATGATCTTGGTATTCCTCATAGAAGTAGGGAGTTTATCTTCTTCCATCCTTTGAGTCATCAGTTGATACTGTAGACACCTAATTTTTGCCTCTCCATAGTCTTAATTTTTAATTTTTATTTTTTACAAAAAAAGGGTCCTAATTCAAAAAGATAAAATATATATATAATAAAAATTAACAAATAATGAAAATACCAAAAAAATAAGAAAAGGAAAAATTATAAAAATTTCGTAGATTTTTAGGAGGTAATTTATATTAGGAATAATTAGTTTTAGTGTTAGTTTTAGTTTTAGTTTAGTTAAAATTTAGTTTAGGGAATCAGATAGTTTAAATATAATTTAATGATAATAAATGTCAAGATACAGGTCAACAGCCTAACGGATAAGTAGTGCAGCATTTGGTAGATTTAGTTTGAGGTCTTGGGTTCGAGGCTTAGCAGGTACCTATGTCTTTAAAATTAGATTCATATCTAATCAAATCATATAAATATTAGTTAAATCAGATTTGAATCTAATTTAATTAACAAATCAGATATAATTAGATATGATATGATTTGGTTAGACTATATAAGCACTTCATGCAGCACAACACGCCGTCCAAACAGCAGCTGAAACACAGCAACCAGAGACGGTAAGCATAGTCCTGCAGCAGCTAATCTACAACGCAATAGCAGCAGTACATTCACCGAACAGTGCTTCATTAGCACAAAACGATCAGCAGGAAAGCAACAGCAGCCACAACTTCACGATCAACGCCAACACGATGACTAGTCCTTAATGCTAGGTTTGGTGATTCAAAGTTTTTTTTATTATTTATTTAGTTATTAATTATGTTACTATTATTATCATTAGATATATCATATGCATGTATATATTAGTTTAGTATATTTCTTTTAGCATTAGTTTTCTATATTATATAAGTTAAGTAAATAGTTGTTTGACTGTAGTAATATAGATAAAAATAAATATATATTTATATGTTAGCCTAAGATTTTTCTTTTTCTTTTTATTTTTTTTTTGAAAGCTTCACATAGGAAATTACTTTTTTTAATAAAAAATTAATAAAAGACCTTTTATTATATTTTATTATTATTTTTTTATAGAATTGTTAGAGCATTTTTTTTAAGAAAATAACAACACTTAAGAGTTAGGACCCTTTTTAGATTTTTTAAATAAACCGAATAAATTAAAACGTAAACTTAGACGATTTTCAAAATTATAGAAAGAACTAACACATTAAAGTTTTCGAAAAGAACTACGATCATCTGATCCTAGTTAACGGGTACCTAGGTACCTTCGGGGCGACGATAAAATATGTAGAAACTTAGGTTCTTTTTTTTTTCTTTCTTTTGATTTTATTTATTTATTTTCTTAAATATTATAATTAAGAAATAATCCTAATTTCGGTAAATAAATAGTGGTACCTGTTAAGGGTTTAATTGGTTAGCCCCCAAATTCGGAACCCTCTGGTTCTTTATTAAAATTGAAATCAAAGACTAGTAATTAAATTGTAACCAATCCACCCAATTGGTTATGGTTTTTTTTCTTTTCCCGACTCCGGTCGGGTAGCGACTCTAAAAATTATTTTTAATAAAAAAACCGGAATTTCTCAATTTCTTTGGTCGAGGATTAATATTAAATGGGTTAGGGTATAGTATTAATCAAGAAATGAGAAATCAATTTTAAATAGAAATCAAAAAATCAAACTCGACAGTTTGGCGACTCCATTGGGGACCACTAAAGGACTAGCCACTAGAAGTTGCTGAAAATAGGATTATTTTTCAAAAAAAAATGAAATAATAGAAATAAAAAAAACTTAGGTATGTTATTTTATGTATCTATTTATTTTATTTGTTTGTATTAACATGTTTTGATGTGGCAGTTCATTTAAAAGGGAATTTTGAGGGGTTTTACTTTTGTCTTTTATTTATTTATTTATTTTTATCTTTATTATTGTCTCATTTCTACATCATAAACGCATGCTAGATACGGTCAAAACAAGGCCGTCTTAGGACCTTAGGAGGGGGTCCATTGTGTAAGCTTCAGATGTTGTGGGATAATTACCTTCCGGGGCCAATCAGGCTACTCCACTCAAGTTCAGATGTAACCATAAAATCATTGCTTTGAAAAACGTAGTAGTTACAGAACTTAAGGACCTTTAGAACCCACCTTTTACATTACGTGAAAACTTTTTCAAAAAAATTTCCACAAGAATCTATGATGTGGCAAACCTAAATTGATAAGGGCAGTTGCGAAGTTGTCATTGTATTTGTAATCTTCCCTTGTAAATAATTTGTAATAATTTCGTGTAAAGCTTAAAATGCATTGTAATTGTAATTTCAACTTTGATTAGTCATGGCTGGACCAAGTCAAGGGCCTTTTGAAGACATTCATGTCCACTTACCACAGGCCTCAGAAGTTGCTTTAAACGTGGTTTCGACTCTTTAGCCCAGATAAACAAGAGTTTATTAAGAATAAGATTGGGCCCATCCTCTCTCTATAGAAGATCCCTGTGAACATCACTCTAGTACAGGCCTTAGTCCACCTTTGGGAGCTCGAATCCACTAGTTTTTGTATGGGCTTACATTAGCTAAGCCCAACTATGGAAGAATATTCCCAATTGTTGTGGGCTCCTACAATCACTAATGATTTTTATGTCCCAGACTTGGAAGCTACAGCACTGAAGATCTTCAACAAGTTGCTGGGAATAAAAAAACCCGAAATAAATCAGGTTCTAAATCAAGGAAAGACCATTCAATTAGAGGATGTCATGGACTGGTTTTCTACTGAATTAAAGCACAGAGAAAAGCATAAGGTTTTTTGTGCAAATTTAGAAGTGTGGCACCAGTACCGGGTCAACGCTTTTATACTGGTAGTCTTCAATACTATCCTGTTCCCTGATGAAAGACGTCGGGTCCATTTCAGAATTGCAGAACTTGTAGCCTAATTCCTCGAAGGGAAATCATACGTCCTAGCCCTTCTAGCCGAGCAGATCCGGTCACTAAACCATCTTGAGAAAAAGAAACGAGGAGATTTGAAAACTAATATAGTCCTATTGGTGGTCTAGTTCGTTAGCTACATGAGAAGTTACCAGCTTGATTTCAATTGGGCCGAGTTTACTCAGCGATATGATCTCATCAAATCTTTTAGAGAAAGAATTGAGCTACCAGAAAATATAGCTAGCCGCTACTGGGTCCAATACTTTCAGAATATGAAAGCGGAAGAGTTGATGTTGACACCCAGGTGGTTCATAAGCAAGGAAATGATAAGAGGATGTAGAGACTTCCAAGCGGTTCCTCTAATCGGCTTTATCCTCTATACCGCATACGTCCCAGCCAATGGACTCATTGAGGACATAATCCCTACACCATCATTAGAAGTTGCCTCGCTAGACTTCTTCAACCCCGCCATGACGATGGTTGATAAAGTAACCAAGCTTCAGAGCATCCAAGCTCTTTGGAGCATGAGAAAGACTACCCCTACCATTAGAGGGATAACAGCTAGGAGCCAGATAACCAAAGGATTTCTTTATCACCAGCTAAAAGGGCTAAAAGATATGGAAGACAACAAAGAGAAGGAGGAAGTTCAAGCTGAACTAGAGAGGACGAGTAAAAGAAAGCAGGAGTTGGAAAGCCGTTACAAGGAGTATCATCAGAGGATAAAGGCATTGGAATCTCAACTGA
Organism: Lumnitzera racemosa; assembly: GCA_024138005.1. NCBI lineage: Eukaryota > Viridiplantae > Streptophyta > Magnoliopsida > Myrtales > Combretaceae > Lumnitzera > Lumnitzera racemosa. Next base: position 35,499,788 of record JAMXBC010000012.1, on the reverse strand, counting down.
AGAGGACCAAGGGCAAAAAAGAGCAAGCTCCCATGATCCGAAAGAAGAGAAAGTTGTAGGATAAGCCTACTAGCCATTAGGAGAGAAAATTTTAGATTTTAGGTTTTTTTCTTTTATGTTTTCATTTGAAGTCATTTTTTATAAATAGACTAAGAGGTGTAAAGCTTCACAATTATAAAAATTTATAAAAGTTAGCTAGGTTTTGCCACATTAGAGATTTTCCTCCAATTCTTGATTTTTCATTGCACTCGTGTGACATGCATTTTGTGTTTATACGATTGACAACCCTATTTTAGGAAAATATAATATGTACTAACCCTTTGTTGAGTTATTCAATACTAGCTCAAGTAAAATTTTAAGATAGCTCCCAATTATCAAGTCTTTCAGAGAATTTCGATTAGAACACGTTCCCAAACCAGGATGGCCACCACTTAAGGAAATGATGGAGACCTTGACATCACTGAGCCCTTCGAGCTGAGATTTCATTCCATAGAAAGGGTTATGGAAAAAATGGCAGAACAAATGAGCTTCCTAGCAAATAGCATTGCTTTGCTGTGAGCGATAGCACCAACTAATGAAGAAGGTTCCAAAACTTGTTATGGGAAGAATACACAATCTCTTGAAGTAGAACACGAATATCAAAAAGACCCATTCGAATCAGAAGGAGATTACCTGAAAGACAACCCGACCTTTAAGCCTGATACGTATGTGGCCTCGAAACCTGTCGACCATAGGCCAAATACGGACAGCTTAAAAGAAATGGAAAAGAAATTGATACAGCAGATCACTGAGAAGATGAAGGCATTCGTAGGGTGTGATGGATTTGAATAGGCGGGGATTGTAGAGTTTTCCACATATGACATGGGATCATATCTTGAGAAGTTTAAGGTACCAGAATTCAAAAAGTATAATGGGACGGGTTACCCTAATCTCCACACCAAGTTATATGTTAGGAAGATGGGTAAATATGTTCAGTACGATCGACTCATGGTACAGACATTTCAGGATAGCCTGACTCGACCGGCCCTGACTTGGTATGCCTAGCTTGATTTGAATTAGATAAATACATGGGAGAAGCTTGCTCGAGCATTTTATGAACAATATAAACACAATGTAGAAATAGCCCCGACTATGATGGACTTGGTTGCTCTACAAAAGAAGAATAATGAGTCGTTCAAAGAACGCTCAAAGATGGAGGTCCTTAGCTGCAAGAATCTCTACTCCAACGACTGAGAAGGAGCTCACATCCACTTTCATTAACACCTTGGAGAGGCCCTATTTCTCCCATCTCATCCGGCAGGCCTCATCCAGTTTTACAGAAGTGGTAGCGGCCGGATGCAGGATTGAAAGTGTCATCTCTTCCGGTAAACTGCAAGACCCAGTAGATAGAAAACCACCAGCGTCATCATCTGGTCTTAGACTAGCTACCAACAAGCCCAAAGAATCTACAGCTGGTATGGTAAATTCAAATGCCAAACCAAATGCTCAAGTTGCTTTTAGGGAAAATCCACCTCCCGCCCAGCAACAGTATAGAGATCAGTTTCAAACTAACAGGACTTATAGACAATTTACCAAGATACCAGTTAGTTTGAGTCAAGTCTTCGAGAAGTTACAAAGGGATAATTTGATACGGTATGAACTTCCTAGCGATCAATATTGACCAAGATTCTTTGACCCTACAGTAAAGTGCGAATACCACTGTGGACAAGTGGGGCCTTCGATTGATGCATGCTAGAGACTGAGGAATAAGATTCAGGACTTGATAGATGAAGGGATAGTGTAGTTGGATTTTGTGGAAGCCCCGGTTCCTAATGTTAACAATAATCCCTTACCTAACCATGGGTCGATGATTGGTCTGATCTTTGATGACTATACTGTCAACGTCATTGACGCAAATAAGAGGTCTAAGGTTTTTGAGTTCTATACTGGTAACCAGACTCCAAAAGTGAAGAGATACACATTTTACGTACCCTTGCCACCAAAAAATTACAAGGCTGCTCCATTTAACTATCACCTGGTAAATCAGGAGAAATAAGGTCCTCTAGTAGGGGGCATTACTCGATCGGGAAATATTTATCACCCAAGAGAGGAGCAGGGGAGGAAAGTCATGTCGGGAGAATCAAATGATAAGACGATGGCCGAACGCATTGAGGGGTTATCGGCTTTTACCAAAATGCTCAAGTCAAGTGAGTATAAAATCATGGATCAACTCAATAAGACTCCTGCATAAATATCATTGATGGGCCTATTAATTGCATCTGAACCACACAGGCAGGCTTTGTTTCACACTTTAAATGAAGTAAAGGTCCCTTGGGAGATTCCAACTGAGAAGATGGGATTGGTTACTAATTCAATCCTCGCAATAGATCAAATTTCACTTTCAGCTGAAGAATTGGGTGAGGAAGGGAACAAACATACAAAGCCACTATTTATTATGGTAAGAAGTAACGACATCATTGTCACCAGGGTACTCATTGACAACGGATCGTCGCTAAACGTCTGCCCACTCGCCACTTTAGATTTGCTAGGTGTCGACACATCTACAATTAAGCCTTCTTCCATAATAGTCAGGGCCTTTGATGGTTCCAAAAGAGAGATTATAGGGAAGATTGATCTATCTGTGAGTATTGGCCCTCAGCACTTTACTATTCAATTCCAAGTCATGGACATTCCAAGATCTTTCAATCTACTTTAGGAAGACCTTGGATTCATGCAGCAGGGGCCATACCCTTGAGCTTGCACTAAAAATTGAAGTTCATCTCCAATGGCTAGGTGATTGCAATTCTGGGAGATTAAGATTATGAAATCTACAAGGAAATGGCTATACCTTATATAAGAAGTGAAAGGCAAGAAGAGCTAGGTTTACAAATGTTTCAAGAAGTGAACATGGTTACCGATTCCGACAAAGAGGGTGATAGAACTAAGGGATTCAAGGAAGGCCAGATTGGTACCTATGGCCTTGGTTACAATCATACCCCAGCGGAAGAATTCCAGAAGAGGCAAGTGAGGGATAGGAGAGGTAACAGATTTACCATGCCTCGATGACCTTTCCACTGCTAGTTGAGACGTTCATACGGGAAGACACTCAAGCCTAACAATCTAACAAAGAAGGCTCAATAAGCTTGCTACCCAAGTTCTCGCATCATTTGCACAACTCGTTCTCCATCCCGGCGAATAGCAACAGGTCTTCCCTAGGGTAAAGGGGTGACCTGTAATTAGTATTTTCTGAATTTTTATTTTTATAGTCATCTTTTCAAATGTATCGTTGAACCTTTTCGTTCAAAATTAGTTAGGCCTTTATCTCATTTGAGACCATACCTCCATTTATTCAATGAAATCTTAGTTTGTTTCTTTCCTATGTTGCTCTTCAGTTCTCTTTCATTTATGTGCATTTTTTTATATATTCTCATTTAGATTTAATGAACCAAGCGAAAACCAGGAATACCTTGTGTAGGTAGAAAATGAGAATATCATATCGCTTCCGGCCTTACTAGGTTAGTCGTCGGGGGCAATGTCGATGACTACAGTAATATATAAGAGGAATGGCAAAAACATGAAATGGGTAGAATCACTATTGATGAACCGATTGAGACAATTAATGTGGGGAACGAGGAAAATCCTAAGAATTTGAAAATTGGGGTGAGTTTAAAAGATAAACAAAAAAACAGAAATGATTGAGTTGTTAGCTGAGTATCAAGACATGTTTACTTGGTCGTATGAAGATATGCCTGGGTTAGACCCGTCAATTGTAGTCCATCGTTTACCCACATAGGAAGACGTCAAACCAAAAAAGCAAAAATTAAGGAGATTTTGACTTGACGTCTTACTGAAAATTAAAGAAGTGAAGAAACTACTGGAGGTTAGATTCATCAAAGTGTCTAATTACTCAGAATGGGTAGCTAATATTGTTCCAGTAATGAAGAAGAATGGGAAAGTTAGAGTGTGTGTAGACTTTCGAAATCTCAACCAAGCAACACCTAAGGATAATTTTCCATTGCCTCACATTGATGTCTTAGTAGATAACATTGCTGGAAATCATCTATTCTCTTTCATGGATGGTTTTTTAGGATATAATTAGATTCGGATGTCCGAAGAGGATAAGACAAAGACGACTTTTATTACGACTTGGGGAACATTTTGCTATAAGGTGATGCCGTTTAGGCTGAAGAATGCAAATACAACATATCAGAGGGCCATGGTTGCAATTTTTCATGATATGATGCATAAAGAAATAGAAGTATATGTTGATGATATGATTGCGAAATCTAAAGAGGAGGAAGATCACTTAGAAAACCTAAGGAAGTTGTTTGATAGGTTGAGAAAGTATCACTTGAAATTGAATCCAGAGAAGTATACCTTTGGTGTGACGTTAGGAAAATTGTTGGGGTTCATAGTCAACCAAAGAGGTATTGAAGTCGATCCGGATAAGGCTAAAGCTATAATTGACATGCCTCCTCCACAAATGCTCAAGGAAGTGTGAGGATTGTTGGATCATTTAAATTACATAGCCCAATTCATTTCACAGTTAACAGACAAATGCCGCCCTTTTTTTAAGCTGTTAAAGAAGAACGTAAAGATCAACTGGAATGAGGAATGCGATTAGGCTTTCACAAAAATCAAAGAATATCTCATGAAACCTCCAATGTTGGTAGCTCCTAAACCTGGAAAGCCGTTATTCTTGTACCTGACCATAATGCCAGAATCCATGGGATCCGCACTTGGTCAGAAGGATGAAGAAGGGAAAGAGCGAGTCGTTTACTATCTAAGCAAGAAGTTTACAGAAGGGGAGCAAAAATACTCAAAAGTTGAAAGAACCTATTGTACATTGGTCTGGGTTATGCATCGGCTTAGATAATATACGTTGTAGTATCAGATTACGTTAATAACATGACATGATCCTTTGAAATACTTAGCTGAAAAACCGGCTCTCATTAGTAGAGTTTCAAAGTGGCAGATGTTGCTGACAGAATTTGACATTAAGTATGTGAGCCAAAGTTCGGTGAAGGGGCAAGTGTTGGCAGATCAATTAGCGAAGAATCCTTCTGAGGATACCCCTCAAGGAGCAAGGGTTGAGTTTTCCAATGAAAATATCCTAATAGCGAGAAATGATTCTGATGGTGAAATAGTCGAAAAATCTTCAAGGTGGAAAATGTTTTTTGATGGAGCAGCCAATGTGTCTGGATGTAGAATAAGGGCAATTCTAGTATCACCTAGAGATATACAATTTCCAATGGCTATGAGATTGGTTTTCCCATGTACCAATAACGTTGTAGAATACGAGGCGTGTATTTTGGGGCTCAAAATCCCATTATTTAAGAAGATACGGGAATTGCAGGTGAATGGAGATTCTTCGTTGATTATAGGCCAAGCTCGAGGTGAATATAAGACGAAAGACCCCAAATTAGTGCCTTATCGCCAACATTTGGCCAAGTTGATAACCAAGTTTAAGAAGATTGCCTTTGTGTACGTACCAAGGGTTCAAAACCAATTTGCCGATGCTCTTGCTACTTTAGCATCAATGATTCGGATATCGAAAGGAGTGGAGATTTAGCCACTTAAAATTGAAATTGAGGAAAAGCCCGCTTTTTGTTTGGCAATGGAAAGTTCATGTGGCGAAAAGCCTTGGTATCATGATATCAAGATATTTTTACAACATAGTATGTACCCCAAAGGAGCAGAGAGGAAGGACAAAAAATTAATCAGAAGATTGGCGGCTCAGTACTTGATGAGCGATTCTATGCTATACCGACGATCGTTTGATGGTACGCTTTTACGTTGTGTAGATAGGAAAGAGGCAAAGATGCTAATGAAAGAAGTGCACGAAGAAGTATGTGGCCCCCACATGAATGGCTATATGCTCGCTAAGAAAATCATAAGGATGGGATATTACTGGTCAATTGTTGAAGCGGATTGTATTGCACATGTTAGACGCTGCCATTTGTGCCAGATCTATGCGAACAGGATAATTGCTCCACCTCAAGAATTGCATATACTATCAGCACCATGGCCTTTTTTTATGTGAGGAATAGATATCATTGGCCTAATTACTCCAAAAGCATCTAACGAACATCAATTTATATTGGTAGCTATTAACTATTTCACTAAGTGGGTTGAAGCCTCATCCTCCTCTAGTGTCACGAAGGGAGTAGTGGTCAAGTTTATCAGAGAGACATACTGACTCAGTATGGTACTCTAGAAACGATTATTACTAACAATGGTATGAATCTGAATAATAAATTGATGTCCAAGTTATGCCGACACTTCAGGATCATTCATAGAAATTTGACTCCTTATCGGCCCCAAATGAATGGAGCCGTGGAAGCAGCCAATAAGAATATCAAAAGAATTATTGAGAAGATGCCCATTACGTATCGAGATTGGCATGAGATGTTGCCATTTGCACTCATGGCCTATCAAACTTCTATTAGAACATCAACAAGGGCAACCCCCTACTCGTTGGTATACAGAATGAAGGCTGTACTGCCAGTGGAGGTTGAGATCCCATCTCTTAGATCAAAAACTTAGTTAGATGAGGCTGATTGGGTAAAGAAGCGTGTTGAGTAGTTAAAACTTATTGATGAAAAGAGGCTAACAGCTTTATGTCACAACATTTGCTATCAGCAACGAATGGCCAAGGCTTTCAACAAAAAAATATGACCTCGGAGTTTTGAGCAAGGAGACATGGTGTTGAGGAAGGCATTGCCTAACACAACTAACTCAAGAGGGAAGTTTGCCCCAAACTATAAAGGGCCTTATGTTGTAAAGAAAATATTGCCTGGGGGAGCTATTATTTTGTCTCAAATGGATGGTCCAGATTTGAAGGACCCAGTAAATGCTGATGCGTTGAAAATGTACTATCCTTGAACATCAATGAGATTTTTTCAAATAATCTTACCATTACTATGGTCTTGTTTTCATTTTCTACGTGCAAGGTTGGTATTCTTAGTAGTCATTAGCATTAGATAATATCCTTAGCCTTTCTTTTCCTCATTCCACTAAAAGACCCCGCTTCTCGCTCTATTGTTTACCCAAATAAACCTTACATACAAAGAACCACAAGAAAAATAATCACTTAATTTGAAGTGATGACTATTGGTAAAAATTCTTTTAATACTTTATTTTGGTTAACCCCTAAAAGAAAGGGAGATTTGTATCCTATTTTTCAGGATAGGGCCATGTTCTAAAAGAGTAACATGTGGCATGTAAGTAAAAACTTACTTGAGAATAAATGCTTGTACAGAAAGCCAATGTTTGGACCAGAAGTTCAATGCAGGACATCTTTCTTCGAGAAGAATATGTTTTACAGTCGTTTCAAGCTTAAGTTGTTTTCAAAGAAAAAAAAAAGAAGAGAAAAAAAAAAGAGAGAGAGAAAAGGAAAAAGAAAGGGGTTTTGGAAAGAGACAGCAAAAGAAAGAACAAGAAAAATGAAAACAAGAAAAGCAATGGTAAGGGACAGAATCGTTTATTCTAATCGGACTGCTCAATAAGACATGAGACTACTTGGGAGCTATCATTGAAACCAGGTAAGTGGTTCTAAACCTGATAAAACATTGTATTGACAATTGGTTTCCCCCTAAGGATAATAGCTTATTTTCCAAAAACAATTTCTTAGCAAGATAGTTAGCTCGTTGAGCATGGTCCTAGTGTTTCTTCAACTCCTAATCAACGGACTTACAGAACGTTACCCGACTCAAAATTTCTTTAAGGGATTTAGCACTGTGGTTAGCTTATGGAATGCTATTACGACTCATGTTCTCATTTAAGGATCTAGCCAGTTCATAGAGTGCAATCCCAATCTAGAATTTCTTAAGCTTCTACCTAACTCCTAAAACAGTCTCAATTTATAATCTCCTAAAGATTTAGCAAGCTCATGGAGCTTTATCCCGATTCAAGTTTCCTCATTCTTTAGGTCTTAGTTAGCTCATGGGGCACTTTGACCACCTTGGTTAGTCAGCTCATTAAGGGTACGAGTAAGTTTTTTTCTTCATCTTTAGGTCTTAGCCTGCTCATGGGTTGCCTTGACCGCCTTGGTTAGTCAGCTCATTAGAGTACTACCAAGTTTCTTCATTCTTTAGGTCTTAGCCAACTCAAAGGGCGCTTTGACTGTCTTCGTTAGTCAGCTCATTAAAGGTACGACCAAGTTTCCTCATTCTTTAGGTCTTAGCCAGCTCATGGAGCACTTTGACCGCCTTGATTAGTCAACTCATTAAGGGCACGACCAAGTTTTTTCTTCATTTTTAGGTCTTAGGCAGCTCAAGGGGCGCTTTGACTGCCTTGGTTAGTCAGCTCATTAAGGGCACGACCGAGTTTTCTTCATTTTAGGTCTTAGCCAGCTCAAGGGGCGCTTTGACCGCCTAGGTTAGTCAGCTCATTAAGGGCACGACTAAGTTTCCTTCATTTTTAGGTCTTAACTGTAAGCCCCACAACTAAGCAATCCGAGGTTTCGATCGGTTGAATGATCTGATCAAGCCTAAATTATAAAGTAAAGCTAGAAATATTAGTAAACCGATCCCATAAGTTTGAATTTAAGAAAATAAGTAATAAAATAGGAGACTACAAAATTTTCAAATTTTAAGTATATAACTCATTATTTATCGAAAATGCGTAAAAGGCATTCCGGTACTTAACGAATCGCTAGAGATAAATTATATGTATACTAAAAATTATAAAATAACCTAAATAATATTTGGGAATATTTATTTGTACTATATATGAATTTACATGTAAGTATAAATACGCGTAATTTCTTAAAATACGCGACATGTGCTAAAATAATACAAAATACTTAAAGAAAATTCATAATTAAATGAGAAAAAATCAAGAAAAATCATGAAAAATCATGAATGATCCATAATTGGGTCGTGGCAGCTGGGAAAAATAAGAAAAAATTTGGCCAATTAGAATAAGCCAACATAAAAGCAAAAAATCAAGGGATAAGGCAATTGTCTTATCCCATTTAATGCACAATAAATCTTCTAAATCCCTATAAATAGCAGGAAAAATTCATGAACTCATTTGGACAGTTAGAAATCAGAAAAAATTAGGGAGAGAAGAAAATTGAGAGAAAAATTCGGTTTAGAAAAACTGTACAATTAAGGCTTTCAAAGGGAACCCACACCAGATGAGGAGCTGGGAGTGGACGGCCACCACCACCATACAGTAGTGGCAGCGCCCAGGCCAGACGATAAGGCCACGGCAGCTGGCGATGGCTGAAGCCACCCAAATCGATGAGTCTGATTTTCAGCCCGATTTTGTGTAATTTTGTAAAAATAGTAAATATTACTAGAAAATTATGAATTTTGTTATTCTAGGATATTTTTTGTATCTAGTTTGTAGGAAAAATATTATTTTGATGAAAACATGCCCCGTAATATATGGTCCTTAAGAAATCATGCAAAACCGAACACATTTCAGTTTAGAAATAAATGATCTTAGGAGTGTAGTTTGGAGCTCAATTTTTTTCTGTAGAATGCTCATGTGATATAGAATAATGCTATGAAGCCATTTTTTTAAAATTAATTTTTTAAATTTTTAAGTTAATTTTTAGCACTAAAATGATGGAAAAATTGGGTAATTTGGAGTTAATTAAGTAATTAAATTATTAATTACTGACTTAGTGAATAAGTAGATGTTAAGGGATGTTGAAATCTGATGGAGAATGATACTTGTAGCATTTAGGGTATTAGATGTAATTATTAGATTAATTATGTAGTAAATAAGTAATATGGAAAAATAGTACATTTTAAGTTAATTTTGTAAATTAGGGTAATTAGGAGTAAAATCTGATTTAGGATGAATTTAGACATTTTGAAATGATAATTGATGTTTAGAGATGATAATTAGAAGGATATAAATATTAGAAGTGTAATATATACATAAAAGGTAATAATACATAATAGGTAATTATTGGAAATATAATAAATAGGAAATATTATAATAAAAATTGATATTGTGATAATAATAAAAATGTACAATAAATCTGATAGGAAATTTGAATTTATGTAATTATATGAAAAATGTATAAATTTCTCATATTATGAGTGAATTCGGTACACTAATAAGGATATAAGTGTACCGGGTGAAATAAAATACTGACTAGGGGTAATGATGGTATTTAGGAGATCGGGAAATAATGTGATTAATTTCACATTATGGGTTGAAACGAATTTCTAGGGTTAGAGTATAAAACACTACTTAAAAATCGAACTAGAACCTAATTTAGAAATCGATGCGAAAATCGAACCTAAACCTAACCCCAAACCTAAATAATTGTAAAAGACGTAAGACCTAGATTATTAGGCATATTAAACCCTAAACAAAACGTAACAATAGTGTTATAGGATAAAATGAACCTATAATAATTATATGCAAAGCTGAAACCATATTTGTGTTATAGGGATGATCGGCGATGGCCTGATCAAATCGAACCTCAAGTGAATGAGCGAGGAGTCGAGGTAAGTTGGGATTAATACGATGTTATATTTTGGAGGCTTAAGATTATGCTTGGTTGTGCTTGTTAGATAGTTGAATGTGTCCATGTGCTTGATTATGGGTGATGTTATGATTTTGTTTGTTGTTTTGGCATATATTGTATGAATTGTATGAAAGGATTGATCACCCTAAACTGGACTTAATCAAATATCCAACTAGTAATCATAATCGGACATGCATGGCAACCCGTTAGGGGAACTTAGGACTCTTCGGCCAAATACTGACCCCTTCGGAAGGGATAGCGCAGGATTGCAAAATGGTCCCTTCTTCATCCTCAGTCGAACTAAGTGACAAGAGAGGAGGTCGCGGCGAGGGTGAAGACAATGGTTTGAAGGTAAAGACAATGGTTCAAAGGTAATCGCGGGAGGAGCAAGGTCTCTATTATATAAGCCTGGGTTTGGTCATGAGCTGTTGCATTAACAGCAACTCCTCAACCCGGATTAGAGCGGGCGCAATTTCTCTAATCTTACGACGGGCCGGACGACATCGTGTGATGGCATTTGCTTGCACATGCATTGCATCTAATAAGTAATTGAAAACCTTGTTATGTTTCTGGTATAGTTTTAAGTCCTTCGTCCCTACTTACTGAGCTGTGGTTGCTCACATTCCTATAGACGTCATGCAGGTGCTGGCTAAGAAGCGACAAACAACTACTCTGAAGCTAGCAACTGCTGGACCCTAGGGAGTGAGGAAAAATATTGAAGAATAAACACATATTTTTAAGGTCTAAGTTTTTGTTATTTTTCATTTCCGAATGATGTAATGATATAGAAAAATACTATAAAGAAATATTATAAACTTTAACTGCAATAATTGAACTATAACATATATATAATTCCTCACTTTTATAGGTAAATGATTTATTTAAATTACAAACTGTCTACTTCAAAGCGGGTTAGTTGTGGATGCCTTATGTAGATCAGGTCCAAGAGAGTGGTTGTAAGGCCAACGTCTATCTTAGGATGGTTTACACGGCGGGGCTGTTATGACTCTGCCGCTTTGGGGCGTGACATTAGCCAGCTCAAGGGGCACTTTGACCGCCTTGGTTAGTTAACTCATTAGGGCACGGCCAAGTTTCTTAATTCTTTAAGTCTAAGCCAGCTCAAGGGGTGCTTTGATCACCTTAGTTAGTAAGCTCATTAAGGGCACGACCAAGTTTTTTCTTCATCTTTAGGTCTTAACCTGCTCAAGGGGTGCTTTAATCGCCTTGGTTAATCAGCTCATTAAGGGCACAACCAAGTTTTTTCTTCATTTTTAGGTCTTAGCCTGCTTAAGAGACGCTTTGACCGCCTTGGTTAGTCAGCTCATTAAGGGCACGACCAAGTTTTTTCTTTTATTTGTAGGTCTTAGCCAAGTCAAGGGGTGCTTTGACCGCCTTGGTTAGTCAGCTCATTAAGGGCACAACCAAGTTTTCTTCACTTTTAGGTCTTAGCCAGCTCAAGGGGTACTTTGACCGCCTTGGTTAGCCAGCTCATTAAGGGTAAGACCAAGTTTTCTTCAATTTAAGGTTTTAGCCAACTCATGGGGTGCTTTGACCGCCTTGGTTAGTCAACACATTAAGGGCACGACTAAGTTTTTTCTTCATTTTTAGGCCTTAGGTAGCTCAAGGAGCACTTTGACAGCCTTTGTTAGTTAGCTCATTCAGGGCACGACCAAGTTTTCTTCATTTTTAGGTCTTAGCCAGCTCATGGGACACTTTGACCGCCTTGGTTAGTCTGCTCATTAAGGGCACGACTAAGTTTCCTTTATTTTTAGGTCTTAGCCAGCTTAAGGGGCACTTTAATCGTCTTTCTTAGTCAGCTCATTAAGGGCACGACCAAGTTTTTTCTTCATCTTTAGGTCTTAACCAACTCAAGGGGCACCTTAATTGCCATGGTTAGTCAGCTCATTAAGGGTACGGCTAAGTTTTTTCTTCCTCTTGATGTCTTAGCCAGCTCAAGGGGCGCTTTGATCACCTTCGTTAGTCAACTCATTAAGAACACGACCAAGGTTTTTCTTCTTCTTTAGGTCTTAGCCAGCTCAAGCGGCGCTTTGACCGCCTTGGTTAGTCGGCTCATTAAGGGTACGACCAAGTTTTTTCTTCATCTTTAGGTCTTAGCCAACTCAAGGGGTACTTTAACTGCCTTGGTTAGTCAGCTCATTAAGGGCACAACCAAATTTTTTCTTCATTTTTAGGTCTTAACCAGCTCAAGGGGCGCTTTGATTGCCTTCGTTAGTCAGCTCATTAAGAACACGACCAAGGTTTTCTTCTTCTTTAGGTCTTAGCCAGCACAAGCAACGCTTTGACCACCTTAGTTAGTTAGCTCATTAAGGGTACGACCAAGTTTTTTCTTCATCTTTAGGTCTTTGCCAACTCAAGGGGTGCTTTGACTGCCTTGGTTAATCAGCTCATTAAGGGCACGACCAAGTTTCTTCTTCACTTTTAGGTCTTAGCCAGCTCAAGGAGCGCTTTGAATACCATAGTTAGTCAGCTCATTAAGTTCATAACCTAGTTTTTTCTTTCATTTGTAGATCTTAGCCAGGTAAAGTTGCACTTTGATCACCTTGGTTAGTCAGCTCATTAAGGGTACGACCAAGCTTTCTTCACTTTTAGGTCTTAGCCAACTCAGGCGCTTTGACCCTTGGTCAGTCAGCTCATTAAGGGCACGGCCAAGTTTTTTCTTCATTTTTAGGTCTTAGGCAGCTCAAAGGGCGCTTTGACTACCTTGGTTAGTCAGCTCATTAAGGGCACGACTAAGTTTTCTTCATTTTTAAGTCTTAGCTAGCTCAAGGGGCGCTTTGACTGCCTTAGTTAGTCAGCTCATTAAGGGCACGACCAAGTTTCCTTCATTTTTAGGTCTTAGCCAGCTCAAGGGGCACTTTGACCGCCATGGTTAGTCAGCTCATTAGGGCATAGCCAAGTTTCTTCATTCTTTCAGTCTTAACTAGCTCATAGGGTGATTTAACTGCCTTGGTTAGTTAGCTCATTAAGGGCACGACCAAGTTTTCTTCATATTTTTAGGTTTTAGCTAGCTCATGGGGTGCTTTGATCGCCTTGGTTAGTTAGCTCATTAAGGGTATGACCAAGTTTTTTCTTCATCTTTAGGTCTTAGCCAACTCAAGGGGTGCTTTGACTGCCTTAGTTAATCAGCTCATTGAGGGCACGACCAAGTTTTTTCTTCATTTTTAGGTCTTAGCCAGCTCAAGGAGCGCTTTGAATACCTTGGTTAGTCAGCTCATTAAGTTCACAACCTAGTTTTTTCTTTCATTTGTAGATCTTAGCCAGGTAAAGTGGCACTTTGATCGCCTTGGTTAGTCAGCTCATTAAGGGCACGACCAAGCTTTCTTCACTTTTAGGTCTTAGCCAACTCATGGGGCGCTTTGACCCTTGGTCAGTCAGCTCATTAAGGGCACGGCCAAGTTTTTTCTTCATTTTTAGGTCTTAGGCAGCTCAAAGGGCGCTTTGACTACTTTGGTTAGTCAGCTCATTAAGGGCACGACTAAGTTTTCTTCATTTTTAGGTCTTAGCTAGCTCAAGGGGTCCTTTGACTGCCTTAGTTAGTCAGCTCATTAAGGGCACGACCAAGTTTCCTTCATTTTTAGGTCTTAGCCAGCTCAAGGGGCGCTTTGACCGCCATGGTTAGTCAGCTCATTAGGGCATAGCCAAGTTTCTTCATTCTTTCGGTCTTAACTAACTCATAGGGTGATTTAATCGCCTTGGTTAGTTAGCTCATTAAGGGCACGACCAAGTTTTCTTCATATTTTTAGGTTTTAGCTAGCTCATGGGGCGCTTTGATCGCCTTGGTTAGTTAGCTCATTAAGGGTATGGCTAAATTTTCTTCATATTTTTAGGTCTTAACCAGCTCAAGGGGTGCTTTGACTGCCTTGGTTAGTCAGCTCATTATGGGTACGACTAAGTTTTCCTTCATTTTTAGGTCTTAGCCAGCTCAAGAGGCGCTTTGGCAGCCTTGGTTAGTCAGCTCATTAGGGTACGTCCAAGTTTTCCTTTATTCTTTAGGTCTTAGCCATCTTAAAGGTCGCTTTGAATACCTTGGTTAGTTAACTCATCAAGGCTCTACTAAGTTCTCATTATTCTTTTTAGGGGATTTTTGCCAACCCACAAAGACACTATCCCTCGCTATTCTTCGTTTCAAACTAACCCTCGTCAAGTGACTTAACGTTCCTTAGGATAGAATTGTCCTGAGGCAAAAACGGTGTCTCTTTTGTCTTTGTAGCAAAGTTTTGCTCAAACTTCATCACAAAGAGGGACAGCTGTAGACACCTAATTTTTGCCCCTCCATAGTCTTAATTTTTAATTTTTATTTTTTTATAAAAAAAGGGTCTTAATTCAAAAAGATAATATATATATGTAATAAAAATTAACAAATAATGAAAATACCAAAAAAATAAGAAAAGGAAAAATCATAAAAAATTCATAGATTTTTAGAAAGTAATTTATATTAGGAATAATTAGTTTTAGTTTAGTTAAAAATTTTAGTTTAGGAAATCAGATAGTTTAAATATAATTTAATAGTAATAAATGTCAAGATACAAGTCAACGGTCTAACGGATAAGTAGCACAGTATTTAGGTAGATTTAGTTTGAGGTCTTGGGTTCGAGTCTCAACAGTTACCTATATCTTTATTTTTCTATCTTTGCAAAAGCAAGATTTAAAATCAGATTAATATCTAATCAAATCATATGAATATTAGTTATATAATTAGATATGATATGATATGATTTGGTTAGACTATATAAGCACTTCATGTAGTCAAAAAAAAGAGGAGAACAGAAAAAAAAAAGAAAAAGTCCCTACAGAAATTAGAAACACAACACAATCTTTAGCAGTCCATACTCGACACAACCAACCGAGAACACCATACACGCAACTCTACCAACAACCGCCGCAACTCTGATTAGCAACGATCAGTCCGCAGCCCAATCTACCTCCACACGCACAACACGCCACGCAGCAGCAGTAACTCATCGCAGTTCATCCAGCAACAGCATCAAACACAACGAACAGCGGCAGCGAGTGCAGTCCTGCAACAGCTAATCCACAACGTAACAGTAGCAGTACATTCACTAAACAATGCCAACACAATGACTAGTCCTCAACTCCAGGTTTGGTAATTCAAAGTTTTTTTTTATTTATTTAGTTATTATATTATGTTACTATTATTATTATTAGATATAACATATGCATGTATATATTAGTTTAGTGTATTTCTTTTAACATTAGTTTTCTTTATTATATAGGTTAAATATATTATATTGATTTAAGTAAATAGTTGTTTGATTGTAGTAATATAGATAAAAATAAATATACATTTATATGTTAGCCTAGGATTTTTCTTTTTAGTTTTTTTTTTAGAAAGCTTCACATAGGAAATTACTTTTTTTTTAATAAAAATTAATAAAAGCCCTTTTATTTTATTTTACTATTATTTTTTTATAGGATTGTTAAAGCATTTTTTTTTTAGAAAATATCAACACTTAAGAGTTAGGACCCTTTTAGATTTTTTAAATAAACCGAATAAATTAAAACGTAAACTTGGACAATTTTCAAAATTATAAAAAGAACCACATTAAAGTTTTCAAAAATAACTACGATCATTTGATCCCGGTTAGTAGGTACGTAGATACCTTCGGGACAACAATAAAATATATAGAAACTTAAGTTCTTTTTTTTATTTTGATTTTATTTATTTATTTTCTTAAATATTATAATTAAAAAATAATCCTAATTTCGGTAAATAAATAGTTGTACCCATTAAGGGTTTAATAGGTTAGCTCCCAAATTCGAAACCCTCTAGTTCTTTATTAAAATTGAAATCAAAGACCAGTAGCTAAATCTTAACCAATCCATCCAATTGGTTACGGTTTCTTTTCTTTTCCCGACTCTGGTCGGGAGGCGACTCCAAAAATTATTTTTAATAAAAAAACCAGAATTTCTCAATTTGTTTAATCAAGGATTAATATTAAATAGGTTAGGGTTTAGTATTAATTAAGAAATAAGAAATCAATTTTAAACAGAAATAAAAAAATCAAACTTGACAGATACTAAAATATTTCATTATAAATCTTACACGTTTCATTTACTCTTAAAGAGAACTTGCTGGGATTTTTAGTTAGATTCATGACTACCATTATTTCCCTTTTGTTCATGAATGTTAGTGGTGTGCATTTTCTTTTTCAAGCAATATAGCCATCGGGGTAGTCTAGATTGGTACATCCATGTTGGGCATGCAAACCTTGGTCCATCAACACTCTTACTGTCATTTCACATTTCTCCATTAACTAAGCAAGAGTGATGTTGTTTCTTACGATAGTTTTATGAATTTGAACAAAGTAGTCCCTCTTTGAGGCTATGGCCAAACCCAACTTCCTTAAATATACTTTTCTCTTTGGGATAGAAATACAGTAGTGATTTTGGGTACCATATAGGATCTTCCTCACTTCAATTAATTTTGCTAAGATTCAGTACACATGAGTCCCAATCTATGGTAAATAAGCAATTCATCTCTTCCTTCAAAGGATAGTCTGAATGAGGTCTTATTATTTTGATGTTGAAGTCTAAGATTACCCTTTGCTCTACTAGTTTTAGATCAAATGTTTTTCTATTGAGAGGACGAGTGTTTTTCTCTATTCTTTTCCCCCAAAATGGATGTTGTCTCTTGAGAGAGGATTAATCTTTTAAAGAAAAGCTGTCACTCTCTCATTATCAATTCAAGATTAAATGTGATTAAAGAGGGATTAGGTATTTATTGCCTTGCACCCTAGCAGTTCATTCCCTAAGGGTTGATTAATATTAACTGATGTGATAATTTGAGGAGCAAGGCTTCTTTCTTCCTCCATTTTTACCCATTTTTCCTTTTCCTCATCATTTCTTGAAAGGGAAATCAATACCTTTAAATTCTCCCTGTTGAAGTTTTTTTTGCTTTTCCTCATTAAGACTATTACTTATATTCATTTCTAGCCTTTATTTTTTTATTAAACCTTCTTCTTTTTGCCATTTTTTAACTTTACTTTTCCTTAAGACTAGAATCCATTCCCCATAATTGCCTTAATGAAACAACTAAAAATTATTTATCACATTTCCTTAGATGAAACATTTAATTGGATTCCTTCCAAATTGGCTTCTTAGTTTATAGGAGCCTTTTGTTTATGACTTTTCCTATCTTAACTTTAACCTTATGTTTTTGGACAATCCATGCTCACTTCCTTTTGCTTTAAATGTTGGCAAGTCTACAAGCAAGTCTAATCTGTATGATCAATACAACTACATTTATAACATAAAAGTTTTATACCTTTAGATTGTAATTTGTAAAAGTTATTTTCCATAAGCACCATTTGAAGAAGTGGTCGATGGAAATTAATTGAGACACATAGATAGGAAAATTTTACCTCTTTCAGCTTGCGCTGTATACGTGTCTATTCTAAGCATAAGTCCAATAAGCTCACCTAGATTTCTTAGAAAGTTTAAATCATAGTATTCCAAAGGAAGTTCCCTAGTTCTAACCTAGACAACAACGGAACTAAAAGATGATATTAAAGCCTTAAAATCTAACCCCACTCTTCTAATGACAAGAAAATGACCATTGATAAACTAGGGCCCATCTCTAATGATGATATTAACCTCATCAACATTCAAAAATGAAATGACATAAAAACTTGATCCTAGATCAATCATAGAGAAATTTGGGGTAAAGCTTCAAATTAGTTTCAAAATTTGAAAAAGGAACTTATACCCTAAGGAGGCTCCATATAATCTAATAATTAAGGAGTTCCTCCAGTTTTCCTTAATATGTTTTTCCTCATCTGACAAGACGGAGATAGATTTAGTATTAGGCCAAGTGGTGAACCATCAGCCTCTAGAGGTATGGAATTGAGATTTTTTTCTTTTCAACTTTCATCCATTTTCTCGGGGCAAAGACATCTACATAAACATTATTTATCTTACCCATTACCTTATCTTGATAAGAGGGTCGTTGCTTTGATGAATCTTTAAGTATTAGATTCAAAGGATTTGAAGGAGTCTATGGATTCACTTGAGGGTAGGATTTTCCACTAGGTTAACTGAAGATGAAGATTCTAATTCTAAATCTTCAATTGGTTTGAATTGCTTCTTTTTTTTTTTTTTTTTTTTGCTTTTTTTTCCATGTCAAGGGTAAGGGATTAGGGTTCCAAATGGTATGGTGAAAAGTAGAAGAAGACACGAGAAGGAGCTTTATAGACTTCTCTTCTCAGACTCGTGACCTTAGCCCCACCATATCAATGCTTTTACCAATTTATTCCCTTGATGGGGTTAACATTAGCTTAGTAAAGTAAATATTTAACATGAACACATTTTTATGGATCTTGGACCTAGTTTGCCATCAAACAATTTCATATTGGAATTTTCTCTTTTAAAATGAATAATTAGATCCATAAACTTAACCTAAAGCAAGTTAAATTGACAATCAAAGAAAAGGCACTTGAATATGTAAAATTTAAATCCATTAAAACTTTTCATGCAATAAGACCAAAAAATGTTATTCACTATCTCCTTCTTACTTTTTCTCTTTTTTCAAAAATTTGAATTTTTTTTCCCTATTTTGTTTATTTTTTTATGCTTTCCATTTATAAATTTTTTTTGCTAATAATATATTCCATTTTTTAATTTTGGTTAAAAGTCTTATCTTGACTTAAAAATAAAATATAAACAAGTGAAACAATACATATGCACTCCTCTGATGTATATATTGTACATATGGGTTTATGTTATAGTAATGGCTAATAAAGTTTTGATGATAAAGAAGATGAAGTATTAGGAAGGATGAGGTTGACAAATAGTGACTCAATTTTAAATCCGTTTGTAATTTGCATTAATTATTGCTCATTTTTTTATTATGGTTTTATTTTTTTTTCTATTCTATATATTGATGGGTTTGGTTTTCTTTTATGTAATTTTTTTATATTATATATTTTGTTCTTTTATTTTTAGCACCATATGACATACTATAGATGCTTAGATGAATATCATGTATGTGTAGCATGAGCCATGCGCTTTAGGTGATATCAAAGGATTGATTTGACCTAAGATGGTAGCTTCAAGTCAGATGAGATAAGGAGGACTTAAGGAGGAGAATAAGTAGTTGAGTAGGCTGATGTTGTTATGTGATAGGTAAAGGAGCTTCAAAACTTTAATTTCCTTTTTCTTGATATTATATTCTTGAATCTTGAGTTAAGCTTAATTTTATGAAGCTTGATAATTGGATGAGTTCCTAAAAGTGAAAAAATATGTAGCATTTGATAAGAATCAAACCACTATATCCTTGACCCAAAACCGAGCCCGATAGCTAGAAAGCATGGCCAAGCGAATTCTTTCTTATGTCCCTCCATTAGGGAATTTGAGCTGCTATAATTTATCAGCCTGATGCCTTAGCCAAACCGAACCCTTTTGTATTCATTGATTGTCTCTAGCTATTAACTAGAGCTACTCTCGAGCGATAACTCAATAAATCTGACTGCCCATCTAACCAACCTGAATTTGGCCATATCGAATTCGTTCGAGGTGAATTTACCCAAAAAAAAAAAATTATTTGCTCATTTCGGTACAACTGTCATATTACCTCTGCTCGGTACCTCGACTCGGTAGTCTCCGACTTAATCGTATAAAATTCTCTTCTACCAAAAACTCATCCATCCATAAGGAGCTATGTATCCAAGAAACCATCTGATAGAATCCTCAGTATGGGATACCCATTTTGTTATATTTTCAATTATGCCCTTTATCATTTCTTGTAGATTACTTTTTCTTGGATATTACCCTTTTAATCTTTTCCATTTTAGGTAGGATGCCCTAATATTTTGGGTATAAATACCCCATTGTATTGTAGCTACATGATCATCATACTTTAGAATATTGCATATCCTTCCTTTCATGAACATTACTCTCACCATGTTTACTTACTTCACTCTTATCTTAACCCTTAAGCAATGTTAGATGGCAAACACCCTCATTAGATTAACTCATGCATCATATCAAGTTAAACTGTAAGTTTTCGAAAGTTCCCTAGGGTATTATATCCTTATAGCTGTTTGAGGGTCTACTTCTTTTACTTACATTATTGTTCATACATTTCCCATTTTGTTTCTTCAAGCTTTTTGTAAGCTTAGACCTACCTCAATACTGCTGCCCTTATTAGCTTTTGGTGTAACGTATCATCCTGGTATTAGAGAAAAAGTTTTGTTTGAGTAAGTTGTGTTTGAGCCTTCTTAAGTAGCAGTGATTATGGTAGTGTGTCTTAAAGAGTTTGGCTGTAAGTGTTGAGTAGAAGATGTAGTGATTTGTTGTGGTTGTATGCTTTGTTTTGCCTTGTTTCAAATATATGAAAACAAAGCAAGTTTTAGTTGGGTTTGTTGTTCTTGGAAAGTGGTTGTTGTGTTTGCATGATAGTTGAACTTTCACTTGAAGAAGTGATTGAGTGTATGTGATTATTTGGTTTAGAGAAGCAATATCTTTTGTTTCTTGGATTCTAAGTTTGTTAACTAAGTTTTCTTAAGAAGATGATAGATCCTAATGTTAATGCCAATATTGGAGATGACAATAATGGTGTTGTCTACTATGGACAATAACCCCAGAGTACCCTTAGAAGTACAGATGAATGAATTGATGCAATAGCTAACCTTATAGCCAACCTTACTAAGGTTGTACATGAATTGGGCTTTTGACCTACCAAGGCTATGTAGAATACCTCCTAAGTTGCTTAACCTATGAGAGGATGAAACCTAACTCGAGAAGCTTGAAAAGGAGGAGTAGGAGGGCAAGTATGAAGGGGGGTTGACTTGGGTGATTTGGATGAGGAAGAAGATGATAAGTACAATGAAGAAGAGGAGCTAGCTCGAGCACCTTGAGCTATCGACTATGTAAAGCTTTAGAATCTCGAGCTTCAATGGTTTTGGGGATGCAAACGACTACTTGGATTAGGAGGAAACATTGAGTATATCTTTAATTATTATTAGTATGAGGATTGTGAGAAGATGAAGGTTGCTACTATAGAATTCTCTAGGTATGCTGCATTATAGTGGAAGAACTTCTAAGCCATGAAGAGGTGAGAAAGATACAAAGAGGTTAGTACTTGGCTAGAGATGAAAAGGATTCTTAGAAACATATTTGTAATAGATACCTATTTATAGGATACTTTTGCCAAACTTCAAGAACTACGACAAAGGAGTTTAACTGTTGATGAGTATGTATAGGAGTTCTAGATGCTTACAATCCAATGTAAAGTGGATGAGCTACAAGCTCAAATAGAATCCAAATTTCGTACTAAGTTAAGAAGCGAGATCAAAGATATTATAGAACTTCAATGGTTCACTACAGTGGATGAGGCTATAAGAATAGCCTAATGAGTAGAGAAGTAGAGAAGAAAAAAGCTGACTTGACCTCAATGAGCTTACTTGGCCAGTTAAGCCGACTTCTTAGGGAAGTTATCGAGCTCAACAAAGTATCAAGTAGATCGGGAGGGTAGATGTTAAGGTTGAATAGAAGGGCAGTCTTAATGACATGCCAACCAAAGCATATGAGAAGGAGCAAGGATCTAGAAGGAAGACAAGCTAGATTAAGTGCTTTAAGTGCCAAAGGTTTGGGTACATGGTTGCTTAGTATCCAAATTGAAGGACCATGATTATTAAAGGAGATGTCTCGAAGACTGAAGTAAATAGCATAGACGAAGAACTAAAGGAGGAGAAAGAAGTAAGAGATGAAGGATAATAACAAATTGGTTCAGGAAGATGTATTTACTGAGGACTTGGACAAGCTAACTTTAGTTGTCTGATGTACGATGAGTATAGAACCAATTACCTAGGGTCGAACACATGAAGAGGCACCACAATAAAGCGAATCGAAAAGAAATAAAGAAAGGGCTAGCAAAGTCTGGGTAGTTACCGAATGGATATGACACACCAATGGATCCTACTTAGCCAACAATCTGCTGGATATGACACACCATTCCAAATTAAAAGGTCACTTGCCACTACTCCTTGCTAAATGGAATAGATAAAAATTGATTGACAATGATAACACTAAGGTTGTTTAAGGTGATTAATTCTCTATTTAAAGTTGAATGATCCTCGTATGCAAGAAAGTGGGGGTTTATATATCCGTTTACTAGGGTTGCTTTACATGTATGAAAAGATAAAAGGGTATTCTACACTAAGTTACATAAGACATACTAAAAAAAGTAAAAGAGACAAAGAATATTCAGTACAGAAAAGAAAGAATGATTCTAGAACATTGTATCAGAAGAAATGTGTCGCTTGGTGGCTGGACATTGGGGATATGATATAACGTAAGCAGGAGCAAGAATGTGTTACAATTAGGGGTGAACTTGATCTGGATCAGGTTAGGAACCAACCAGTCTAGTTAGGAAGTCAACTAAATTGGAATCAAGCACCAATGGTCGGTTAGAGAGCTCAGCTTGGCTAGCCTTTCCTGGGTTACCTTTTGGGTCAGGACTTCGCAGCTGGGCAAGAGCATGTTAGACACACATGAAGATCTGATAGACAAGTCGGCCAGAGGTCGGATCGAGATAGGAGTCCCCGTCTCTACTATGGCTTAGAGCTAGTATTTTTCATGCGAGCCCTTAAAGTCCTTGAGCTTGGCTTCTTGTGATCTGTAGGTTGATTCCTATCAGAACTTTAGAGACAAGTTAATGAGCTACTAGTAAAGGGATATGTGAGGGAGAGTGTTAGCCCCTGTATTATACTTACATTGCTTGTGCCAAAGAAGGATGAAACTTGGTATATGTGCATGGATAGCAGAGTTGTCAACAAGATTACAATTAAGTACAAATACCCCATCTCGTGGTTAAATGATATAATAACCCAAAAGGAATCCTAATAGTTTTACCTAAAATCTTTATTTTACGTGTGCACCTATGATATAAAGATTGCTTTGCATGTTGAAGGTTATAAGGCTTTAACTAATAAGTTTCTAAGGGTGCTTATTCAATTTACATACATTTGCTTAACTATATATATATATATATATATACACATATATCTATAAGTGATTTAACAATCTACTATCACTAGAATCATAAAGAGTCGAACTCACCTATCAAACAATAAGAAAGGGTATCTTAAAAGTTCAATTCAACTATATCACTTGATTCCTAAACTTATATTCTACTTTCTTAGCCTGTTGGAGTACTCTGTACTATAATCTTAGCTTAGCCTTAGCTTTGTAAGATCTACAAAAAAAATTATTGGGGGGGGTAAGCTACATTCAGCTTAGTGAGTAACCATCTTATCTTACCATCAAATAATAATAAGAAAGTTATTTATCAAACATATGAATACATATACAAGCATATGCAATGCAAACAATATATACAGTTGGCTAGTAGTTGTATACAGCATGGTTTTAATGTTGATCGTTGCCTGGGTTAGGAAGCATTTAGGTACATAAGGACCTAGGTATCCATGTCCAATACAAAATCTCTTAGCAATATAACTACCCTCAGTAGTAGATAGAGCTTAGCCTCAAGTAGAGGGTGACATTCCCTAGAGTCGAGTAGTTCCCAAAGGTTAAGGCAAGAACATGTCGCATGAAATACATCGTATGATAAATAATCACAATACATAAAATCAATATGAATTCATCTAAGCATGATCTCCTACTCTATTGCTTGGTGCTGATGCCTTTTGACTCATGTTATAAATGTAATGTTTGTCTAGTTTAATTAGAGGCCGAATATTTATTATTTCCAAATTCATAAGGTGGTCAAACAAGTATATTCTGAACACTCCAATTCCCTATGACAAGCCCTATTTTGGTTTTCCTCAATTTAACCTATATTAAGCCCAGCCCATTTGATATAGATTATTCGACATTAAACTAAGGAAATACTTTTCTTAAACCTACACCAATAAAACAAATAACTAATAATAAAAATAATGATTTTTACCTACGCATCAAATCATGCATGATCGTATTGTGATAATCTAAGTGTTAGTGTTGTGTCCGCGTGCTTATGAATTGGGATAGCAGTTGGACGAAGGATAGCGGCTTTGGTCAAATTATGAATGTGTTAGCTTGTAATGGGCTTTAGTTAAGGGGATGCGGCTGGATGTTTGTGCATAGAATTTAGATTTAACTTTTCGATCAGTGGTAAAGGGTCGGCAGTGAGGATTTTGGCTGCTATGGATCGAAATTGAATCTCGACTTGGTGTTGTGTGATGATGTCTGACTTTACTATTGGAATCTCCATTAGATTGTGACTTGGATGGAGATTTGGTCGTCAGGGGGTCTTCTGTTCGGTATAAGCGGACATAGACTAGTCAGGTGATTGGATCTCAGTTTTGGTGAGTGATCAATTGAGGGTATGCGTTGGCTGTCATGTGGGGGTAATAAACTTTTGCTGTTATGAATTGAGGGGGATTTCATGTTGTAGATTGGCGTTAGGCTTGTGAACTTATGGTAGGGTTGATGTGGCTTGGAATTTGGATTATAGCATGGATTAGGCTTCACATAGATTACGACGATGTGAATTGAACTGGCTCAACAATTCGGATGATTATATCAGGAAGGCTTCTTGGATTTAATTGCTAGAGATTGTATTTGGGATAGCTGCGGGTAGTGAAGTTCAACGAAGGGATTTGATTCTTGGATGGTGTGAATTAAAGGTGGTAAGGGCATATTGCTATTGTAGATGAGGGATGTGGCTGCTTTTGTAAGCAAGTTTGTGGGATTTTTGTGTTGGATTAAGGATTGCTGCGCATCAGGGGAGTTGTCAAGGAATTAGGGCTTAGTTGGATTGTGGAGTTAATTGTGGGAATGTGTAAAAAACGTCTAAGTCCAACCCACTAATATGCTATTTATAAACCCACAATCATATCATTCATATTAAAGATGCGGAAGATACGATTATGATTCTTCGAAGATTTAACCTAACTTTTAGAAACCTTACATAATTCGGGCTTTTAATTTTTCAAGACCCAATCCAATCCAATTAGATATAACCCAATAATTTATCTAATAAATCCAAAGTCTATTCTAGCCTAATATAAATTAGATAAAAATATACTTTAAATTGGATTGGGCTAAAATTATTTTAATAAAACCTAACTCTCAAATAACTTAATGATTTATTAAATTAATCACACGACGTTATCCAATTAAATCTTAAACAATCCAATGTAACTTGACTTGACTCGACTCGACTTGACTCGTTACAATACGACTTGACTCAAAATGCTATGACTCAATATGATACGACTCTCTTTCATTATTATTTTTTTTTAATTTCATTTTATTATTTTCTTATTTATATGTTTTTTTTATTTTTTATCCTAACTCAACAAAAATGAAAAATGGAAAAAATAAGATGTATACACCCCATATTCTAATGCAGCAAACAAGAGTGTTTGAAATATCTTAAGATATTTTGCAAGTATAGTTTAACCAAAAAAGGCACACACAAGTTCCCATACACCCCAACATGCATTAAGTTCAATTTCCATATATAATTAGATAGTGTACTAACTACAAGCATAAAACAAAGTAAAATAAGAGGCGATATACTCACTCGGCCATAAAGTTAAGTATTCCCAATAATCCTTGGTAGTCTTAAAATTGGTATCCTCAATGACCTAAGTAAGGTAGTAAATAAGACTTATTTAAATGTAATCTATTCACTAGTCTTGCTATAATTTCCCTATTTCTGCTTATTTCGTATCTTGGTCATAACTTTCTCATTTTAAGTCAAAATTTTGTGTTCTTGTAGTTGATTTCCATCATTTTCAAGTGTTCTTTCATTTGGTGAGGTTATTTTTTGGCTTTTCGATTAGTAAGGTTTCAATTTGAGCCTTACAGGTTCGTAGGCCCAAAGGGTGAGTTTGGTCACTTTAGGGTTTTGGCCTAATTTTGGGTTTTAGGCTTAGTATTTGATCTTGGACCTTACACTTAATATTTTAGGCTTCCTTTTAAGTATTTTAAGTGGACATTTTTGCCCAAAACTTTAAATTTTCACTTTAGGCCTTGGTGTTTCTCTTGTGAGCTTGAATGGGCCATTTTTACTAGTTTAAGGCCTTATCTTGTTAAGGGGCCTATAGGAGATAGCTTTAATGGGTGTTCAGACTTAATAGGCCTTTTGTATTTTATTTTATGAGCTTATTAATATAGGGTTCAAATCTGGTCACTAGATTATTAGGCTCTATTCTTGGTTCTTTTAACGATTTTTGGGCTTATCTTGTATTTTAGAGCCTTAAGCCCAACTCCACTTATGATTTTAGGCTTAAGCCCACAAAAGGCCTTAAGACGAGTACCACTTTCTATTAGGATTTAGATCTAGTTATTTTCATTTATTGGGTTCCTAATCATATTTCTATGGCCCTAATCACTAACTAAGCTAGTTTAGGCCTAATTTGCATTCTAAGACCCTAAATTTGATTCTAAATTATTCCAACAGGCCAAATATCCTAATAGGTCCACTAAATAACCCATTTTATTAAGTGTTTCAAATCCGGTTCGTTTCAATAGTAGGGTTTCTAACACTATTCCTTAGGCCTTAATCACCAACTTAACTAGTTTAGGCCATTAACTCATCATTCCCCTACTTAACTTATTTAATTACATCCTAAATCATATTTAATACTAAATAATTATGTTATTAAGGTAATAAATCAAAATTTATAGATTTGAAACTTTCATGAAAGGGGTGGCCAAGTAGGGTTCTTTTAGGCTTTCCTTCAGCTTCTTCCATCCAAAACTTATTCTAGTGTGTTTCTTTATTTTAATCACATTTCTACTTGTTTTAAGTTAATAATATCACCTAATATGGTGAAAACAAGATGGATACATATCAAAGAGGGGGTAGCATGGATAGTACTTAAGGTTTCATGGATTTTAATTGACATCTTTTCAAGTTATCTATATAAAACTATCACCTACACCTCTAGAATACAAATAGCAAACTAGCTAAGTACATAAATGAATGTATAATTATAAGGCTCTAAAATGATATGTACATGATTATAACATATTTATATAGTATTTCTAATCTTGAACTCTTAAGATATCATAGGTATAACTTATGTGAACAAAAAAGTCAAGTCAGATGAGTTTTACCTTAGGTTAACTTGCATGAGTTTCAACTTGTCCACTCAAAAACAAAGTCAAAAATTACTCCTTTAAGAGAAAATGTTTATCAACAACAAACTAAGGTGTGCGTGTGTGATCTTTTGGTGGTGGTGGCTTGTTTTGATGGTGTATGGTGGAGGTAAAATCAAAAGGTACTAAGATGCACAAGGGTGAGGGGGTGGGTAGGGGTCCTATCCAATTAGGGTTTAGGGATATGCTTACGGTTTATTAGTTGAATTAGGGTTTTAGACTTCTAATTAAGGTTTTACTCAATCTATTGATATTTTCCAATCATTTTAAGGTTTCTCGCATATTAGGGTTTTATGCATACAGTTAAGGTTTTACTCTCTTTAAGGTTTTCCAACTTTATTACTTAGGGTTTATAACTTATTATTTAAGGTCAAATCATTCAATATATGGATTTTATTATTATATCATTTATTATCATATATTGAGCAGTTTTAAGGATTACTTATTAACTCCTATATCTGACTTTGAGTTTAGATCCAAAAGTTTACAAAGTTTACATTATCTTCACAAGTATAATGTTGACATTCTTAACGAGATATTTTTATAAAATTACTTTAGTTACATATGATTAATCATTCTTGACTTATAGTTAATTATGATGTAAAACTCAATTAGCAGATTAAGATGTAATTAAGTTTCTTAATCCTAATTACTCATACACTTAACATTAATTAGGTATAGTTTAGGGCTTAATGTGTGAAATTAAGTTGGTTAAGCTCATTGGGTCATCTTGTCTAATTAGTTTAAGGAATTGAGACAATTGTTACTTTTTAGGTACGTTTTAGAACGTAGATTAAGGTTTTAGGGAAATTAAGTTATTAGTCTTCGATTAATGAATAGTTTTACTATTTAATTAAAGTATAATAGTTGGGTTAGGGTTTTATAATCATTTTAAAGGTTTGTACATATTAGGGTTCCAATTAGGATTTTTAGTGTTTGAATGTTCATTTAAGGGTTATTGTATTCATTTTAAGGTTTTGAATTCATTCTTAGGGTTATATATATATTAATATTTATTTTTGAGTTTAACTTATCCTTTATTGGTTTCAATGAGCTCTCATGGGCTTGGACTATCAGTCTCTTTCCTATTTGGGCTTAGGGTTAGTTTCGTTAGATTAGGTTAACCTTAAGAGTTAACATTAGTTATTGGCATTTGTTATATGATTTTAAGGCTTTTGAGTGTAGGGGTTAACTAAGGCTTGGACTACCATTTAGGGTTTTAGGAGTTTGAGTTCAACTTTTTAAGAGTGTCTTTTAGGTTTAAGGTTAGTTATCTTGACAACACTGAAGGTATCTTTTGGAAAATTTTATTAACTTTGAACCCCTTATCTATGAAATTTGTAGGGTTTACAAATGATATGTTAGATGAACTAAGTGGTGCAAAGGTTTTTAGCAAGATTGATCTAAAGTCTAGATACCAACAAATTTGAATAAGTTAAAAGGATGAATGGAAAACTACCTTTAAGACTCGACATGGCCTGTATGAGTAGATGGTCATACCTTTTGGACTATGAATGCCCTAGACACTTTCATGAGACTGATGAATCATGTATTGAGAGATCTGATTAGGAAGTTTGTAGTTGTCTACTTTGATGACATCCATGTCTATAGTACTAACCTAGCAATGCACACTAAACATCTTAGAGTTGTTTTCGATGTCTTTCAAGCACAAAGGTTGTTCAAAAACTTGAAGAAATGTTGTTTCTACCAAAAACAAGTGATCTTCTTAGGTTACGTAGTTAATGGAAAAGGATTGAGAGTGGATGAAGAGAAGGTATGAGCAATTGTTAAGTGACCGACCCCAACTTTTTGTACCAAGGTAAGAAGTTTCCACATATTGGCATCATTCTATTAATGCTTTATCTAAGGGTTTAGTACTGTAGAGGCACCTTAACTGAGCTTACAAAGAAGAATGTAGAGTTCAAGTTAGGAGAGAAAGAGTAGAGAAATTTTACTAAAGTGAAAACAAGATTGACCTTTGCCTAAGTGTTGGCTCTACCTAACTTTGATTAAGTGTTTAGCTTGAATACAACGCGTTAAGAGTTGGCATTAGAGCTATACAGATGCAAGAAGGTTGATCTATCGCTTATCATAGTGAGAAGCTTAAAAGAGAGCAATTAAACTATTCTGTTTATGACAAAGAACTTCTAGCCTTAATCTGAGCTCTTTGAGTGTGGCAACATTAGCTTTTGCCAAAAGAATTTATCATATTCATGGATCATGACCCTTGAGATATTTGTAGAGCCAATCCAAGCTTTTCAAATGCCCAGCTCGATGGATTGACTTTTTGGAGGGATTTAATTTTGTCATTAAGTACAAACAAAGTAAGAATAACAGAATTGTTGATGCTCTATTAAGGAGACAAATTCTACTCACCGAGTTATAGGCTAAGTTGTCAGGGTTTGTAAGCATCAAAGAGTAGTATCAGAATGATTCTCATTTTGGTCCTATATATAAGGACTATGGAGAAGGAAGAGTAATTGATAAGTACCGTATGGAGGATGGTTATCTATTTTGAGGTGGTAAGTTGTGTGTGCTGACCTATTCAATTAGAAAGCTGTTGGTGAAAGAGGAATATAGTAGAGGACTCTTTAGACACTTTAGGGAATGGAGAACGTATGAGCTATTGAATGATAGGTTCTTCTAGCTTAGAATGAAACGTGATGTGTACCGTGTGATAAAAGGATGTGCCATCTATGAGAAGGCAAAGAGCTAAGTAAAATAAGGGAGGGCAACGCCTCTACTTATTCCAACTAAACCATAGGTTGACCTGAGTATGGATTTTGTCATCGAATTACCCTAAACTGCTCAAGGCGAAGTGCTGTAATGATTGTCACAGATAGGTTTAGCAAAATGGCACATTTCATATCCTACAACAAAACTAACGATGTCTCAACTATTACTTCTTTATTTTTACAGGAAGTAATTCACTTACACAGATGTCGAGCCCTTTTTCAATTTCCTTAATTTAACCTATATCAAGTCTAACTTGTTTAATATAAGTTACTCAACATTAAACAAAGGCAATACTTTTCTTTAAAAAAATTAAAAAATTGAAGTCACTAACCACTTCAACTGGTCTACTGATCAATAGATATTCTAAAAAAATGATTTTTATAAGATTAAACAAAAAAAGAAAAAAAAAACTAGGTTTAAGAGCTAACCTATTATGACTAAATCATCATATGAAAACTAAAAAAAAAAAAAATTGATGGGATTTTACTTTTATAATTTTCTAAAAATGCTAAAACTATTGCTAAATAAACAAAACATAACTAAAGTGATTTTTTTATTATTTTTATATTACGAATTTCTAAGAAAAAAAAGGAAATTTTCATTTTTTTTACAGTTACCCCGAAAGTGTTTATGTACCTACTAATTGGAATTACATCGATTGTAATTCTCTTTTTCATAAAATTTTTAGTTGGTGAATTTCTTTTATTTTTGAAAATTAAGCTAGGTTTATATTTATTTATCAATTTATTATTATTATTTTTTTAAACCAAAGAAATCTATTTTTCTCAAATTAAAAAAATCCTAACTAAATCTTTTTTAAAACTCTGGTTAAAATTTTTTATTTTTAAAACCACTATGTGTCAAAAAATATTTTTTTCTAAATCATAACTATAAGATATATTAAATATACGGTTAGATATGTATCTTCGTACATATTTTTTTCAAATCTTAACTATTAGATACATATCTTGATATGTATCTTTTCTAAATCGTAACCACTAGATACATATGTTTTCCAAATCTTAACTGCAAGATACGTATCTCAACTGCATAATATATATCTTAATTGTTAGATATGTATCTTAACTTCATGATACATATCTCGACCGCAAGATACATATATCTATAAAAAAACACGATTTTTTTAAAAGATGAAATTTAATTAACTTTTATGAAAAATTGGAATTGTCTAGAAAATTAAGCGAACAATAATAATAAAAAACTGCAGTAAAACAAAAAAAATAATTAATAAAAATAATTAAAAAAAATAAAATGACTTTCACTGATAAGTCGAGTCGCAAGTGATCGGTATGCTTATGCTGTGTATAGTATACGTGGATTTCGGTAGATTGCTTCAACGAGTACGGGTGAAGTGCTTATCACGCTGATGTGCCCGTTTTAATGATCAAGCAAGTGCATTGTGTGTACCTGGTGATGTGTCAGAATTAGATTGTGCTCAATATGTGGACGTGGAGTAAGTGATTACGTGCTTCATGTGAGGATTGTACAGGGGATTGGGGCTATTTAGTTAGTGTAAGTGTAAAGTGGCATGCGTCATGTTAGTGCAGCTAAGTGAAATTTAGTGTACATGGCAGGGGCATAGACTTTGTCAAGAGATTCGTAGGGTATGGAATTTCAAGCAAAGGAAAGTCGGTGTTTGATTGTAGGATTTCGAACATTGGGAGTGGACTTCGTCAAGACCTCAGATTGTTGGAAATTTGGAATTGAAATTTTGTCTAACTTCAACTTCGGAAATTTGGATGTTAGATTTCGAGTCCGAAAATTTAGACGTTGGATTTCGTCTGACTTCGGAGTGTAGAAATTTGGAATTGAAATTTGGACTACGGATTGCAAAAGTTGGTTGTAGGCTTTGCGGAAATTTGGAATTAATTGTGGGAATTAAAAAAAAATCTTTAACTCTAACGTTAAATCCTTATTTATAAACTAACAACTGGATCTTTTGTACTGAATATATGGATGATTTAATAATGTTTTTTTTAAATATTTGTCCTAACTTCTAGAAACCCTACTTAATTCAGGATTTCCATTTTCAAGGCCCAATCCGATCCAATCTTGTAATATCCCAACAACTTATTTAATAAATCTTAAGTTCATTATAACCTAATATAAATTAGATAAAATTCTATTTTAAATCAGATTAGGCCAAAATTATTATACTAAAATCCAACTCTCAAATAACTTAATGATTTATTAAATTAATCACATACCGTTATCCAATTTGATATTGAAGGATCCGACATGACTCGGCTCTACTTAACTACGATTCAACTTGACTTGATACGATACGACTTAATAGGATACGACTCTCTTTTTATTTTTCTTTTTTTTTTTTATTTTTAACTTTTGGTTTATTTTTATTTTTATTTTTTCATTTATTTATTAACCTAGCTCATCTAAAAAATATGAAAATGGCAAAAATAAGATGTCTACAGCTACCCTTCTTTATAGTGAAGTTCTATTAGAACTTTGTTACAAAGATAGAAGAGATACCCATTTTTGCCAAACTCAATTTGGATAATCCGAAGAAGATAGATCTCTTTAAGACTAAAACTTTGTTTTGGTGGATAATATGAAGAGAATAGATTGCTTTAAGATTAAAACTTTGTTTTGGTAGATAATCTGAAGAGGAGAGATCTCTTTTAGATTTTAAATGTTTTGGTCTAGTAGATAATCCGAAAGAACTTTTCAAGATTTTAAATGTTTTGGTTTAGTGGATAACCCAAAAACGATCGATCTTTTTAGGATTTTAAATGTTTTGGTGGATGATCCAAAGAGAATAGATATCTTTGAGATTTTTTTTTTACTTATTGAACAATCCGAAAAGGATAGATCTCTTTAAGATATGTTTTGACTTATTGAATAATCCGAAGAGGATAAATCTCTTCAAGATTTCTTTTAATTTAGTGAACAATCTGAAGAGGATAGATCTCTTTGAGATCCATTTTGACTTAGTGATCTGAAGAGGATAGATCTCTTCAAGAATCGTTTAAGTTAATTTGAAGGGGATAAATCTCTTCAAGATTTCAAAAAAGAAAAAGAAAAAAAATCCTTTGGTGAATAATCCAAAAAGGATAGATCTTTTCGAGATTTCAAAAACTTACTTTGGTAAATAATTCGAAATGATAGATCTCCTTGAGATTCGTTTTAATTTAGTAAATAAACCGAAGATGATAGATCTTTTTGAGATTTCTTTTGATTTAATCCAAAGAGGAGTGATCTCTTCAAGATTTCTTTTGATTTGGTGAATAATCTGAAGAGGATAGATCTTTTCAAGATTTGTTTGATTTGATGAATAATTCAAAGAAGGTAGATTTCTTTGAGATTTCTTTTAATCTAATGAATAATCCGAAGAGGATAGATCTCTTCGAGATTTGTTTTGGTTAATCCAAAGAGGATAGATCTTTTTGAGATTTATTTTGGTTAATCCAAAGAGGATAGATCTCTTCTAGATTCGTTTCAATTAATCTAAAGAGATGAAATTCACTTTAGTTAACTCAAAGAGGATAGATCTCTTCAAGATTCGTTTTGATTAATACGAATTGAATAAATATCTTCAAGATTCTAGCTTTGTTCTGGTGATCCGAAGAGGATAGATCTCTTCGAGATTTCAAAAATTGGTTTTACCTTAGTGATCTTAAGATGATAGATCTCTTCAAGATTTGTTTTAACTTAGTAGAGAATCCAAAGAGAATAAATCTCTTCGAGATTTGTTTTGATTTGAATAATCCAAAGAGGATAGATCTCTTCAAGATTTCTCTTTGATTTTATGGATAATCCAAAGAGGATAGATCTCTTTAAGATTCGTTTTGCTAGAAAGGATAGATCTTTCAAAAACAAGATAAGACGACATTCTATTAAAGACGAAATGAGATAGTACTCTCATGAGTAGGTGATCTTTTAAATGACTGGATGGCGCTCGTCTAAGCAAACGATCGAACTAAGTTATAAATAAGATAACGTCCCTTTGAGCAACCAATCCTAGAAAAAGACTAAATAGGATAGCGATCTTAGCAAAAGACTAGATAAGATAGCACTCCTATGAGTAGGCGATCCTAAAAAAGAAGAAAACTTTTATGAGTTTTGATAAATTGATCTATGACTTGAGTTTGAGGGATTCTGATGACTTATTGAAAAATTTTAATCGCTTTTTTTTTTTTGTTTAAGAAATCTCTCTTGGTAATTTTAAAAGTTTCATTTCTCTTTTGAAAATTTTTTTTTTCAAGAAATTAAAAAAAAAAAACACTCTTTGATAAAGAATTGTGTTTCTAACCAATAAAAAAGTCTTGAAAATTCTAAATATCACAAATAAGGGGTTAGCTTCCCCCTTGCCTATTGATCACTCATTCCTTTAGTATTGTCTCCTAGAGCATAATTCGTGATCTCTAAACTTGTCAAAAATATTGGTTTCAAACTTGGGGTTAAGATTATTCATGTTCTTGAGAAAGCACTCAACTATTCTTTAATTTTCCATTAAGAGGATAGATATCATTACTTGAAATGTTCAATCTAAGTGGACTTCTTTGCACTCCCATAGGTTTGTTTTTTCAATTTTAGTATCGATTCCAAAAATTGTAGCTTATCTTGTAAGTGGTACATTTTGGTCATTCAGTAGGTCTTTTCCAAGTTTGCAATGTAAGGCTTTTGGTTAATGGTTTAAGCAAAGGGATATCAATATACCTGGCCAAGTTTGAAAGCAATTATATACAATTTATCTCGAGTTTACAAGGTAAGAACCTATGGGAGACTAAACACGAGCTTACCCTAATTTCATGAGCAAGTTTTGCTTAAGATAAATCCATTCTTTTAGTCAAAAGAGTTTCATCAAGGATGGTATAGTGGGTAAGAACATAAAATTAGGGACTTTCTTTTAGGCTTAAGAATTTAAAGTGTTCAAATTTTGGAGACCATCAGTAGTTCGGACTTCAAGATTTATTGGTAATTTGGCTATTCTTTAAAGATGATTACCTTACTAATATCTTCAATCTTTTTTTTTTCACTTCTTTTCTTTTTTCTTTCTTTCTCATTTTTTTCTTTTTTTCTTTTTTTTTTTTTTTCCTTTTAGTCAAGTGGACACCTTCCATTGCTGAGTTATCACTTAACAGGATTTGAAGCACCGAAAGGTAGGTTTAAGTTGTATAAACTTGGGAGAAGTGTATATGGCTTTGAAACTTTTAGGAAAAGTCCACAAGTTTGAGGTGTTTAAATGTATAGGCCTAAGTGAAGTGTATAGGCCTAAGTGAAGTGTATATGATCTGAAATTCTTTTTTATCCTAAAGAAATTGAATTATCTATGATAATATTTGCTCATGAATTGACACAACTAAGACAAGCATAATTTAGTCTACTCTTTTTCTGTAGACTGACCTCCTGATTACCCCTATATGGGTGGTTCTTGGCAGGGCTAATTTTAAGAAAAATCTCCTAAAGGTTCAAAGGGGTTTACAAGGGATAAATGTATTTAGGGATAATGAAACAAATGCCTAATATCATTTTGACACGTATACTAAGTTTAAGACAGGCCTTCTTTAAGGAGCGAACCCAATACTAACCTTAATGGAATTTTCTCTCATATGTGTTTAGGGTTAGTGTTTGTGATATAGGTTTCCTCTTTTCAACATAAACCTTTCAAGTAATGTGTTATCATTCCTTTCAGTGGAAAGTTTTAAGTTTTGAGTTCACATTTTCTTTATCCCTTTTCATTCATTTGAAATGCCCCTATTTGAATTGAGCTAGCTTCATAGCACACAAATATAAGAATACATACGAAAACTATTTTATTCAATAACTCATATCTATTATAAGTTCCATAATGAAAGATTATTCTGAAAAAAGAAAATGTAGGAACTAAAATTCTTTTCTACTTCTTACCCCTATTTCTGTCACTTCTTCAAACTTGGCCTATTCAACTGAATTGCTCTTTCGAAGATATATGCAACCACTTCAAATGGTGACCCACTTTATCATATGATAATAGTAGATCTTCAATGCCTGATGTTAGAGGTTGTCTATTTGATGCCCCACTACTAATTGACCCATCAATCTCTAGAAAACTTAGTTGGATAATCTTGGCATCAATCAAATCTTGCACCTTATGCTTCAGTTTCTAGCAATGTTTTGTAGTATGCCCCACCTAACTCACATGGTATTCACACCATTTGTTGGAGTTACGATCCCTTAGCTTGTATTTCATTGTTGGGTTTTCACATGCCAATAGTCTTATATCTCTCAATTGCTTGAACACTTGGTTCATTGGAATCTTGAACTACGTAAATGGTCTAAATTTGTTATGGACGAGCTTGTCTTAATTCTAGGCTTTCTTAATCAGCACATTCGTTCTTGACTTCTCTGTTGTTGAATTATCTTTACGCTTGGGCTA
This sequence comes from Lumnitzera racemosa, assembly GCA_024138005.1. Lineage (NCBI taxonomy): Eukaryota > Viridiplantae > Streptophyta > Magnoliopsida > Myrtales > Combretaceae > Lumnitzera > Lumnitzera racemosa. Next base: position 35,463,027 of record JAMXBC010000012.1, on the reverse strand, counting down.
TAACCTCCTATTCGTATTAGGATGTAAGTTCCCAAGTTACTTGAGTACATAACCTATCACTATTTCCATGCTAGTGAGCCTTTCCTCTAAGATCATTAACTTTTCTTCTAGGGCAACAACCCTTTTTTTTTTACCCTAATAGTGACATGCCCTCCAGGCTTGACCATTCAAATCTACTTTTAGCAACTTTTCCAAGTTTTGTATCATATTGATAATGGGGCCTTGAATTTATAACTCTTTAGATTCATTTGCCTAAGATGGGGTATCAATAGGCACCTAGGCTTATGTATGAGCTATAGCCTTAACTTGTTTTTCATGTTTGCTTAGAATCCCTTTTGCTGTGGCTATTCTCAACTCAAGAGTTCCAAGCATCTTGATATTTTTTAAACGAGTGATTATAAGCTTTAGGTTAGGTTAGACCACTTAAAAGGAAATATTCCAAAACTTGTAAGAATTCCTTCCAATTAACAACACTACATTCTTTTTCTTTAAAAAAGATCAAGCTTTTAATTTTGAAATCTTTTTTTTTTTGAAACTTTTATTGAAAAAAAAATGTTAATTTCATGTTATAGAAGCCCAATACTGACATTGATAAATCTAAAAAAACAAAATGGAAATATTAGGATTGACAATTAAGGACATAGGATGATGATTATATTATAAGGGTGATATAGAAAAAAAAAATATTTTATAATAAGAGACTCATTAAAAGATGACATAAGGGTAACGACTTGTAGAAAAAGCTCTATTAGGATTGTGACAACTTAATGGATCAATAGAAAGAATAAGAACTTAGATACTTACAAGATTAATGACTTTGAGGTGAGAAATAATTTACAATGGGAATCTAATGGTTAAATATTTTTTTTATCTTTTTGATTTTTTTATTTTGTTATGTTCTAACAATATGATACATGTGAGGCATTGTAATAGAAATTGACTAAGTAAATAAATTATCATGAAACTGGATTTTTTTTATCATAAAAATATCATTTTGAAATTTCATTTTTTAAAAATGTTGGAAAGCCTTTTAAAAAAATAACAGTTCCATAATAATCTTTGTCATAGTTAATTTTTATAATTATGTGCCCAAAAAAATTTACAAATTGATATGGAAGTTTTTTTTTTCTTTTTTTAACATTGGCACATTATGGTATAGGGGGAATACTAATGATTTTGAGCATTTTTATGTTAAATGTTATGTTACATAACCTATTATCGATGAAATAAAACAAAATCTATAAGACCCAAATATATTACTAAAGATAGTTTATACAAACAAATATGCAAAATAAATGTGATGCAATATACTACACACGCATGCAATGCAATGGGGTTAGTCATAAATAAATTATAGAAAGTATTATGAATCTACGATCGGGAAATACCCTTATATATAAGTAGGTCTGAAATAGGATTTTTTTTAAAAAATAAAATTCATGAATACTTATATATAAGAGTTACTAGTTTTTCTTTAAATTTTCCCTTTTTTGAAGAATAAGATAGAGCCGATCACGGATTGATCGAGATTTTCCTATAATTTAAGAATAACTACCCCTTTTTGGAAAAGAATGACGCAAGAGGGTGAGGTTTACGAGTCTTAGGCTCTGTAGTTCCAAGGCTTTTCAAAGAAAAACCTAATGGGTTACATCGAAGCTTAAGTAAACTCGCCTGTCACCACCAAGTGGAGGTAAAGACCCCAATGACTTGAGAGTTACATAATGGTGGCTCGCCCTAAGTTCTTAAGGTAGCCCATGTCTAACCACATCTAAATATGCAAATGATTATTAAACAAAAAATAAAAAGAACCCCCCTCTAATTCTCTAATATGGCCCATTGGGCCGATTTTTTTTCTTATGGTCTATATCACTGAAAACCTGTTAGTATAACTATAATATAAAAAAAGAAAGTAATAATACAAAGCTCATCAATTAATTTTTAATTTTCACATGGCTAGCCTACGAGGCTTCCTAAGTGAAGTTGCCAATTCAGTCGAGCCCTATTTTAATTTCCTTAATTTAACATATATCAAGCTCAGCTTGTTTAATATAAGTTACTTGACATAAATCTAAGGAAATACTTTTCTTAAAAGAAAAATTAAAAAATTAGAGTCAAGAACCAATTTAACTGGTAAAATGAAAACCCTAATTTGGCTACTTTTATAGATTTTCTAAAAAAAATGATTTTTAGAAGATTAAACCAGAAAAATTGAGTTCAAGGGCTAATATATTAAGAGTGAGTCACCATGTAAAAACTAAAGAAAAATTTATGAGTTTTTATTTTTATAATTTTTCAAAAATGCTAAAAATATACCTAAATAAGCAAAAGATAACTAAAGTGATTTTTTTATTATTTTTATATAACGAATTTCTACGAAAAAAAGGGAAATTTTTATTTTTTTCAATTATTACCTCGAAGGTGCTTACATACCTACTAGTCGGTATCAAACTGACTGTCATTCTCATTTTATAAAATATTTAGTAGGTGAATTTATTTTATTTTTGAAAACCAAGCTAGGTTTATGTTTATTTATCAATTTATTATTATTTTTTATAAAAAAACTAAAGAAATTTAATTTTCCTAAATTAAAGAAATCCTAAATAACTAAATCTTTTTTTAAAACTCTAGTAAAGATTTTATTTTTAAAACCACTACGTGTAAAAAAATATCTTTCCTAAATCATAACTATAAGATATATTGAAAATAAGGTTTGATATGGTTAGATATATATTTTTATGCGTATCTTTTCTGAATATTAACTACTAGATACATATCTCGATACTTATCTTTTCTAAATTGTAACTACTAAATGCATATCTCGATACATATGTTTTCTAAATTCTAACCACAAGATACGTATCTCAATTGTAAGATATGTATCTCAACCGCACAATACTTTTCTCAATCCCAAGATATGTATATGTTTAAAAAAAAATACGATTTTTCTAAAAGACGCAATTTAATTAACCTTTATGGAAAATCGGAATTGTTTAGAAAATCAAGCAAACAATAATAATAAAAAAACTGCACTAAAATAAAAATATTAATTAGTAAAAATAATAAAATAAAATAAAACAATTTTTGCCAATGAGTTAAGTTGCACACGATTGGTACAGTGGTGTCGTATGCAACATGTGTGTAGATTTCGGTAGATTGCTTATCATACTGGTGTGCCCATTTTAATGATCAAGCAAGTGCATTGTGTGTATGTGGTGATGTGTTGGAGTTGGATAGTGCTCAATGTGTGCACGTAGAGTAAGTGATGACATGCTTCTTATGAGGATTATGTAAGGGATCAGGGCTATTCGGTCGATGTAAGTGTGAAGTGGTGTAGGTTTTGTTGGTGCAATTATGTCGAATTTAGTGTGAGTGGTAGGGGCATAGACTTTGTCAAGAGATTCGTGGGGTATGGAATTTTAGGTGAAGGAAAGTTATCATTTGGTTATGGGATTTTAGACATCAAGCGTATACTTCGTCAGGACTTCAGATTGTTGGAAATTTGGAATTGAAATTTCATCTGACTTCAGCTTCAGAAATTTGGAAGTTAGATTTCAGGTTTAGAAATTTAGACGTTGGATAGATTGTGGAAATTTGGAATTGAAATTTGAACTGCTGATTGTGGAAAGTTGGTCATCAAGCTTTGCGAAAATTTGGAATTAATTGTGCAAATTAAAAAAAAAAGTCCATAACTCTACTGTTAAATCCTTATTTATAAACCAACAACTGGATCTTTTGTATCAAAGATACAGAAGATTCGATAATGATTTTTTTAAAGAGTTTCCTTATTTTTAAGAAACCATACTTAATTCGGGCTTTTCATTTTTCAAGGCCCAATCCAATCCAATCTTATTATAGCCCAATAACTTATTTAATAAATCTTAAGTTCATTCTAGCCCAATATAAATTAGATAAATTTATATTTTAAATTGGACTGGGAAAAATTATTTTAATAAAATCCAACTCTCATATGACTTAATGACTTATTAAATTAATCATACATTGTTATCCAATTTAATATCAAACGATTTGACATGACTCAGCTCGACTCGATATGTTTTGACTTAACTTGATATGACACGACTCTCTTTTTTTAATTTTCGCTTTCTTTTATTTTTATTATTTTATTTTCTTTTTGTTTATTTATTAACCTAGCACATCTAAGAAAATGAAAATGGTAAAAATGAGGTGTCTATAACGAAGTATCAAGGAATATGGTATCGAACAAAGACCTAAAATTTCTAAGCCACTTCTAGAGAACCCTTTAGCGTTGGATAGGAACCAAACTACTAATTAGCACCTCTTGCTATCCCCAAACTGATAATCAGTCAAAAGTGGTTAACTATACCCTAGGATCACTACTCTGAGCTGTAATAAGGAAGAACTTAATTGATTGGGATGTCTATCTACCTGCCTATAGTTGATTTTGCATATAAGAAGATAGTACATGCTACCACCAAGCACGCCCCATTTGAGGTCGCCTATGGTTTTAATCTTAAACTACCGCTTGATCATACCCCCCATGTCATCTATTGACCAAGAAGATCTAGATGCAATAACCAGAGGCTAGTTCATCTAGTAGATCTACCAATGTAGCACCCAGCAAATTGACTAAGTCACCAGCAAACTAAAGGAGAAAGGCAATGGAAAGAAAACCAAATAGTTTCAACCCAAAGACCAAGTGTAACTACACTTGAGTAAGGAAAGATTCCGTAATAAAAGGAAGTACAAGCTTTCGACTAAAGCTAAAGGACCATTCAAGATACTTTAGAAGAGCAATGACAAAGCATACCAGCTAGAGCTTCCAAAAGACTTCAAAGTACTAAACATGATTAATGTTATTAACCTTAGCCCTTATTAACCTAAAGAGAACTTGGACAAGAACTAGTTGCATTTAATCCCACATCCCAATTAGCTTGATGAAGATGATAGGAATCAAACCACCAAACCCTTGACCTGAACTCGAGGGCTAAAAAGCGAGGCCAGGAAAATTCTTTCCTCATGTCCCTTCACTAGCAAATTTAAGCTGCTACAATTTGATGAACTAATGCCTTAGCTGAAGCAAACCCTCTCATATTCATTAATTGTCTCCATCCAACTGATCGCCTACCCAGTTGACCTGAATCTAAGGTCTACTAAATGCATCTAAGGTGAATTCTATAAACCCTATGAGATTTTAGCAACCCAAAGGCAAAGTTGAATGGAAAAGTCTTCAATAGTCCTTAGAACCACTCAAACATAATAATAAAACCCTAGGTAAAAGAATTAAACTTGAAATGTTAAATCAAAACCCTAAAAGAAGTAAAGCCCTAAAACCCTAGCTAAATAAGCAAGAACCCTAGGAACTCTAATACTTAAAAGACCCTAGGATGATAATAAAATCCTAAAAAGATTGTTAAGCCCTAGTTAAATGATTAAATATCTTGACATGACAAATAAATACTAATTGTAAGTTTAAATCCAACAATAAAAGTGATCGATATCACTAAACAACTAAAACCTTAACTTTCGAGCTTGTATGCAAATCAAATTACCATAAATGGATATCAAACCCTAATTAAACCCTAGGCACACGTGAAAGTACTTAAATTAACAAAAGTGTAATATCAAAAATCTAACAAAACCCTAAACAAACCTTAATTGAACCTATTTAGGCTAGTTGTACTTAATTACTGTTAATAACCCTAAATAAGCCCTAATCCCTAACCAACCTCCATTACATCTTAATTTACTACAACTTAAACATGATTAAGGACTACAAGACAATCCCTTAATTACATTTAGTACATCTTGTACCTTAAGAGAGCCAAGATCTTCCTAAATTTGGCAATAAAGCAAAAGGGTACATGGTTCCCTTTTTGGTTAAGTCCTTCATTACACAAAAAATAAACACATTGTCCCCTACTCTCTCTCTCTTACATGTTGGGCATCCCTCTATCCCTTACTTATTTTATTCATTTTTTAGAACCCTAAAACACTCTAAAAAAATTCTTAAAACACTCTTTGAAAATCAAACACCCAAAACTCTCTCAAACTTCCCATTCGACTACCCATACACCTACTACCGCTGACCACTACACCACCACCACCACTTCACCAAAATACCCACCACTAAGCCTTACAGCACATACACATGTCCCTCTTATTGTTCAATACACCTACATGTCCATACACTTACGCACATTCATGGCACAACACCTTCAAAAGGCTACTTCCTTTCCTTGCTCTAATAAGCGATTAGGTTAGTGTTTCTTTGGTTTTTCTTATAGGATAGTGTAAGAAAGTTACATTTTGTTGGATAATCCTTACTTTACAGTGATGTTCTAGATGTTTTAGGTTGTTTCATGAAGAAAAATTAAGGGTTAGTGAAAGAAAAGTATACTTTAGTAAGAGTCATAATACTAATAAGTAAGGTAATATAGTGTAGTGTTAGTTTTAGGACTAAATGATGCGTCTCTAGGGGTCAGACATATAGAGAAGTACCATAACAAAGCAAACAAAAAATAAACAAGGAAAAATTTAGCAAAGTTCAGGTGGCTATTGAATAGATATGACACACCACTCAATTCTACTCTGCCTATAATCTGCTGGATATAACACATTAATCTGAACTAAAGGATCACTAGTCACTACTCCTTACTAAAGGAAATAGATAAGAGTTTAAGGATAATTAGAACACTAAGGTTGTTCAACATGAGTAAATTTTGTATTGATTAGTTGATTCTCTACATACAAAAAAGTAAGGGTTTATATACACATTCATTAGGATTACTTTATATATATGAAAAGACTAAAGGGTATTTTACAATGAGGTTATGTAAAACGTACTAAAAAGGGATAAAAAAAAAGACAAAGAATATTCAATATGGAAAATAAAGAATCATTCTAGAATATTGTGTCAGAAGACACGTATTGCTTGGTGGTTAAAGGGGATAAATATGATACAAGGTAAGTAAAAGCTGAATAATGTTTGTAGTTAAGGGCCGACCTGTTTTGGATCAAGTTAGGAGCTAATTAGTCCAACAAAAAAGTTAGCTAAATTGGAGTCAGATGCCTGTGGTCTATTGAGGAGCTCAGCTTAGTTACTCTTAAGCTGTCTTCTAGAATAAGACTTCATTGTTAGGTAAGAGCATATCTAACACATCGAGGATTTGATAGACAGGTCAGAAGGAGATCAATTTGGCATAGGGATCCCTATCTCAACTTTGGATTCAAACTAGTAATCTCCACGTGAGTCCTTAGAGTCCTCTAGCTCGGATACAAGTGATTGGGCCAGGATCTTGATTCTTATCATCTGCCTGGGGGTAAGAAAGATTTGCCCTCAAATCTGGATTGGTTTTTGCTTCTTCTTCTGGGGTATACGTGGGGTCTTCTTCTGCAGGCTGGTGAGGGATCAAATCGAACGCATTAAAGGTAAAAGAAACACCATAGTCATTAGGAAATTCGATTTGGTAAGCATTATGGTTGATCTTCTTCAAGATTTTGAATAAACCATCAACTTAAGGAGATAGTTTGTTCTGTCTTAAGTATGGGAATCATTCTGAGTTGAGATGTAACTATATCTAGTCTCTTGGGTGGAAAGAAACAGTTTAGTGTCCTCGACTACCAATTTCTTGTTATCTCTAATTGAATTTAGTGATCTTCCTGGTTATAAACTGGTGTAATTCATGCAATTCTTAGGCGCAGTCAACTCCGGATTAACTTTCCATAGTAGTTGCTAGAGCACCGATCATATCCAGTAGAATAGTTAGGTTAAGGCCATAGACGACCTCGAATGGGGTCTTTCCAATAATGCTATTGATAGTTCGGTTGTATGCGAACTCCACAATTGGCGGGCATAGATCCTAATCCCTTAAGTTCTTTCCTATAAACGCTCTAAGTAGATTGCTTAGCGTCATGTTTACCACTTTAATCTAGCCATCAGTTTGAGGGTGGCTACTAGAGTTGAATACAAGTTTAGGTCCAAGTTTTCTCTAAAGAGTCTTCCAAAAATAACTCAAAAATTTTGTGTCCCGATTTGAGACAATAGTCTTCGGTATCCCATGTAATCAGATAACCTCCTACAAAAATAAATCAATAATATATAAAGCATCATTAATCCTATGGCATGGAATGAAGTGCAGCATCTTATTAAAGTGGTCTACTATAATAAAGATAGAATCTTTGCCATTAGATGTTTGGAGCAATCCTAAGACAAAGTCTATGTTGGGGTCGGCCCAAGGTAAGGTTGGTGTTAACAATGGCATATATTCTCCATAGGGTTCTTTCTTCCCCTTTACTCACTTGCATGCTTCATAACTACTAACTACCTTATGGACATCCTTGGCTAAACTTAGCTAGCAAAAGTTCTCCTTTAATAGATTGGCTATCTCGGTCTCCCTAAAGTGACTTGACAATTTGCTGCTATGAGCTTCCTTAATCAATAGCTTATGCGTGGAACAGTTCAGTATGCACAACCTTTAGTCCTTGAATAGATAGTCTTCTTTAAGATAATATCTCTTAACTATAATTCCATCCCTGCACTATTTTAGGATAAGGCCAAAATGAGGATCATGAGCATACTGCTCTATAATGAGTGAGAATCCCAATAATTTGGTCTGCAAAGTGGTTAGCAAGGTTTGTTGTTATGATAAAGAATCAGTGACCACATTTGTGCTTCCCTTGTTCTACCAAATTATGTATAAGAACCTTTCCATAAACTCCAACCACTTGCTTGCCTCTTCAAAAGCTTGTTCTAACTCCCTAGATACTTTAGAGACTCATGGTTTGTATAAATAACAAACTCTCATGGCGGCAAATAATGTTGCCAAAGAATAAGAGCTCAATAGAGAGAGTACAACTATTTCCAATACACAAAACGGTTCAAGGAAAGACCATTAATTTTTCACTATGGTAGGCGATAAGTTGTCATTCCTACATTAGGACAATGCTAATTCCCCCTCTCGATGCATCACATTCCAATTTGAAGGGTTTGTCAAAATCTAGTAGTAAAAGGATAGGCATTAAGGTAAGCTTCTCCTTAATCTCCTTATAGCTTTGCTCATCTCAATCTTTCCACCTGAACCCTTCATTCTTCTTTGTCAACTAGGTCAAGGGGGTGGCTATGGTACTAAAGTTTTTAATAAATCACTTATAGAAAGAATATAGGCCATGAAAGCTTTGAACCTCGATGATATTCTTTGACATCGCCACTCAAGAATAGCTTAAATCTTCTCCTCATCTACTCGAAGTCCTTCCCTTGACACTACAAACCCTGGGAAGATCACCTCTTTCTGGTAGAACGTACATTTCTTTACATTTTCATATAGCTTCTCAATTCACACAACATTAGATTCTTCGCAAATATGTTGAACATGGTCTTTTAGGTCGGCACTATATATCAATATGTCATCAAAGTACATGACCGCACATCTTCTAATAAGAGGACACATTACATGGTTCATCAACCTCATGATTGTACTCGTAGAGTCCATGCCTAGTCTTAAAGGCAGTTTTCCATTCATCACTTGGCTTCATATGAATTTAGTAGTAGCCATTTTGCAAATCAATCTTTGAAAATATCTTGGTGCCATGAAGTTCATCTAATAAGTCATTAAGCCTCGGTATCGGGAATCTATACTTGACAGTAATTTGGCTGATTGTTCAGTTGTTGATGCACATGTACCATGAACCATCTTTCTTAGGGACGAGTGGAGTTGGTACAACACAAGGGCTCATGCTTTCCCTTACATATTCTTGTCTTATGAGCTATCAACCTAACTTTTCAACTCGGTAGCCTGCTCATGGTTCATTTTGTAGGTTGGTTTGGCAGGGTGGTGTTTGGCTATAAGTTAATATAATACTCAATACCTTGAACTGAAGGCAGTCCTCTAGACGGTTCTTTAGGGAAAAAATTGGAAAGCTCATTTAGTAAGCTTAGGATTTCATCGAGATATCCTCCAAATCTCTCGTTTCTAATAATCTTCTAATCAATAGGAACATAGATTCTCAGCCTTTTTAGTATCTTGGAGCTCCCATTGGCTCATCACTAAGGCATTCTTCTTACTAGCTTAAGTGAGCTGAATGTTAGTTTCATTTACTTGGGATAGGGTTAAGGGTTGCAATACAATCTTCTTTCTATCCTTAGCAAAGGAATAGGTATTCTTATACCCATCATGAGTTATACATTGATTGAATAACTAAGGTCATCTAAGTTGCAGATATGAAGCTCCCATAAGGAAGACATCATACACTACTTCATCCTTAAACACACTCTCAATATTGAATGGTACAATCACTCATTTAGTCACATATAAAGCACCCTTATCATGAAGCCAATGCAGCTTATGAGGTTAGGGGTGCTTTGAGGTTGGTAGACCCAATCTCTATACAAAAGACTATGCAACGACATTAGTACAACTTCCCCCATCCATAATGACCGTACACAATTTGCCTTAGATGGTATACTTGGTATGGAATAGATTCTCCCTCTAGTCCTCCTCAGAGTTCAGTAAGGAACTTAGTACCGGTCTTAAGACTAAGGCCATCACTTCTCCCTGGTCGGCATAAACACAGGACTCCTCTTCTTCTTCAGCTTTAGGTTTTCCAACATCCTTTTCTTTCTTGAGCTCACTCTCATCAGTGCTATCTACTACATCTCCTCGAAGCACCATGACGTATCGGTTTAGACACTCAACAGCCATATGTTTGAAGCCCAAGCATTTAAAGCATTTCACCTCACTAGTCTTTTGTCCGAAACTCTGCCTTGCTCATATATCTTCAGGGTCGGCCTAACCTCTAGTCAACCTATTTAATCGATTTGGCCCTGTTGGCTTGCTTGGCTGTCATCAGATCGATCATTCCTATCCTCAACCCTATATGGCCTCCTCAACTTAGCTTGAATAAGTTAACACGAAACTAGGGGTTAGGAAAATGTTGGCCTAGGTCAGCTCGAAGCACTTCTCCTCTATACCTCTATGATATCTTTATCGCTTCTTCTAAGGTATAAAACCTCTACACCTCCACAATGTGGCAAATTTTGTACTTGAGCCTAGAAATGAACCTCGATACTATACAAGCCTCTAGTTCTTCCACATCAACTTAAATCATTAGCATCTAAAACTCTATAGCATAGTCATCAATAGATTGACCTCCTTGGCGAAGCTCCTGTAACTTTGCAAACATATCTTATAAGTAGGTCTCAAGTACAAATCTACCTTTCAACAACCTTTTCATCTCATCTCAAGTTCTAATACGTTGTCTTCCATCTCTTGTTTTGGCTACATTTAGATTTTTCCGCCACATTGTAACATACCCAATAAATTATAGTGCTACAAGTCAAACTTTGACAAGATCTATATACCTATAACATTCAAATAATTTCTCGAGCTTCTCTTCCCACTCCAAGTATTCATCTACATCTCCACTTCCATTGAAGGGTGGGATTTGAATCTTGACATTGTGTAACCCTTAAGGGATTCGATGCCCTTGTCCCTGTACTTGATAATAATTCACTTCTTCTTCTTCCCCAAACTCCTCAACATCCAACTACTTATCATCTTCCTCAATCTCTTCCACTCTAATCTTCGTTTAGCAGCTCGATCTGCTACTTCTCTAAATCGCTATGGCCAAATAGGGGAATTGATTCAATTACCTTAGTGTTGTCTATTAACTTACATTACTATGACTAGACTCTTAATAAGGTTAGTCAGTCTGTCAAGTTTGTTATCGACTGACCTTAGGGTGTTACTACCATTACGACCTTAACCAGGTTGAGCACCACTACTCTGGTCACCAATAATACCCTAAATACTTGAATCTAACATGGTACAATACTTCTCAAATGGATTAACAACTCGTTAACAACTTTAATACCTAATAATCACTCAAATAGAGTAGAAATGAGCTTACCTTATTTTTTTAATGAAAAATAGAGTAAGAGAAGAGTAATAATGAAATTACACTTACTTACACTCAAATACATTGCAATAGCTAAAAAGAGAATACAATAGCCACCAACAACAAAGCAAACTAAAACTTCACTATAACTTCTTACACTTCCTTGTAGAATTGTGCTCTAATACTACCAAAGCTAATGCATCTTTGAGGTTCGGATACACGGAGAAGCACCACAATGAAGCAAATAAAAAAAAAAAAACAGGGAAAAGGTTAGCAAAGTTCTAGCAGCAATTGAATGGATATGACACACCACTTGATCTTACTCATCCTATAATCTGCCAGATATGATACACCGGTCCAAATTGAAGGGTCACTCGCCACTACTCTTTACTAAAGAAAATAGATAAGAGTTGAAGGATAATGAGAACACTAAGGTTTCTCAACGTGAGTAAATTTTGTATCGATTAGTTGATTGTCTGCATATAAGAAAGTAAGAGTTTATATACTTATCCACTATGGCTCTTTTACATGCATGAATAGATTAAAGGGTATTCTACAATTAGGTTACATAAAACATACTAAAAAGGGGTAAAAAAGACAAAGAATATTTAGTATGAAAAAGAATCATTCTGGAATATTGTGTTAGAAGATACGCATCGCTTGGTAGATGGAGGGAAGAAACATGATACAAGGTAAGCAGAAGCAAAATAACATTTACAATCAAGGGTTGATTTAGTTTGGATCAGGTCAGGAGCTAATCAGTCCGGTAAAGAAGTTAACTGAATTGGAGTTAGACGCTTGTGATTGGTTAGGGAGCTCTACTTAGCTAGTCTTAAGCTGTCTTCTGGAATAAGACTACACTGCTGGGTAGGAGCATATCTGACACATGTGAGGATCAAATAGACAGGTCGGAAGAGATTAGTTTGGCATAGCAATCTTCATCTCGGCTTTGGTTTCAAACTAGTATTCTCCACCCAAGTCTTTAGAGTCCTCTAGCTCACCTATGAGTTATTAGTCCAAAGGCTCGATTCTTATCAGTAAATCATTAAGTAGTGTGATGGAACCCCCATTTTATATGCATACTACCACTTACATGTTTCCACACCACTTATTTACATATTATTAGGCTATGATTATAGTTATAGATGAGTAAAAACATAAGTTACTTAAGTGAAATCACCCTAAAAACAAGTGTTACATGAAAATAGAAGAAGTAGCCCTAAGAACACAAGATGGCCGCCACTTCCATGAACACTTCAAATCTTTAAAATTTAGTTTAACTTAAAAAATGATTATTTAATGTTAAGTATGATTTAGGACTTAATTAACTAAGTTAAATAGGCTAAAGTTTGGCTAAGGCCCTAAACTAGCTTAGTTAAAGATTAAAGGTTAAATTAATGACTACTTTAACCTTAATGACCAAATATGTAAACTTAATAAAAGTGGGCTAAACTTAAGGCCAATGTTAGGCTTAAGCTAAAAAAGACAAGTGGGTTTAAGCCTAAAGTCTTAAAATGCAATTTAGGCTCAAAAAGCCTAAAAGAACTAACTTTAAAGTCCTTATGTATAAGTGACCAAATCTGAACCATAAGTTGAAAGGCTAAGAATAAGTTAATTAAGAGGCTTACTAAGCCCAAAGACCCATGCAAGACACATACCACAGGCCCTTTGTGATTTAGAGCCTTAAACTTAGAAAAAAGGCTCATTTAGACCCATAAGAGTATCACCAAGGTCTATACTAAAAATTTAAAGTGTTGAACAAAAAAAGCCCAACTAAAATACTTAAAAGGAAGCCCAAATTATTAAATAAAAGGCCCAAGATCAAAAACCAAGCCTAAGACCCAAAATTATGCCTAAACCCTAAAGTAACCCAACTCACCAATTAGGCCCATGACCTTGTAAAGCCCAAACCGAGAACTTACTTACCTAAAAACCTAAAATAAGCTTACAAAATGAAAGAAAATCCAAAAACAACTATAAGATAAAAAAAAATGGAGTTAAAACAAAGAAAATACATTCAAATTACAAAAAGAACTAAAATAGGGTTAATGATCCATAAGCCTAGGAAGTTAATGCAAATAGAATACTCATAAATTTTAAATGTATTCTTTAGGTGATAAGGATACTAAGTTAGACGTAGTTGAGTACTACTAAGATTGCTAAGTGTCATGGTTAAGTAAGTATACTACCTTCTATTTTACTTGTTGTGTGCCTGTAGCCAATGCACTATCTAAGTACATCTGACAATTGAATCTTTTGCGTGTTGGGGTATATGAGATGTCATATATGTTTGCTATGATTGATATTCATTGCAAAATATCTTAAGATCATTCGAATGTCTATGGTTGTTGCATTAGAACTTAGGATATTAAAGTGATTAAGTATAATTATTTGGCTACCCATGAATCTAAGCTAATAAATATTCGACTTTTAATTGAACTGAGCATGCATTGTATCTTATAACATGAATTTAAGGGTGTTAGCACCATGTAGTAGAATGGGAGATCATGCTTAGTTGGATCTGTATTTAATATTGTGTATTGAGATTGTTTTCATAAGACGTATTTTGTACGATATTTTCTTGCCTTGAAGGAGCACCACCTTCTACTTAAGGTCGTACTATGTCTATGGCGGAGGGTAATGATATTGTTATAGAGACTCTGTATTGGACATAGATACTTAGGTTCTAATGTGCCAAAATACTTCCCAACTTGAGCAATGGTAAGTGTAAAAACCGTATTGTATATAGTTACTAACCGACTATATATACTATTGAATTGCATCTTTTTATTCATACATTAATATGCTTGATTAATAACTGATTTGATATTGTTTGTTAGTTAGGTAGGAAAGTTACTCACTAAGTAGTTGAGCTTACCCCCTATAGTTTATTATTATAGCAGGACCTTTAGTTGGAGCTAACTCGAGGATGCTTAAGGTTAGTTGCACCAACATAAGGTTAATGAGTGTAAAGAAGATGAGAGCTTAATAGATTGCTTTACTTATATTTGAACTCTTTATTATTATTCATAAGGATCCTTAGTTTATTAAGTATTAGTTTATTAAGTATCTTGGATTACTAGTAATGACTTATTCTGGTACCGTATGACTTTTATTAAGGGAAAACCTTATATCCCTTCTTAATTATGTTTGTGTTAGTTTTAAATGAATAATATAATTTTATATTACGTGCTCAACTATTACTTAATGCTAGTTACTAAGAGGAAGTTGTAGTTGTGAAATGCCTCATATAGGACACCGAAGGCCCTTGATCAAGGATGGTACTTGATCTCAAATCTTCCCATATTACAAAGCAATACTACCAAGACGCGACCTCCCTCCAAGTTGTAACAAATTTACCTCAAAAGAATTATTTGCTCAGCTCGGCATAACTATACTACATTCTCTACTTAATACTTTACCTCAACAGTCTCCAACCTGATCGTATAAAATTGTCTCTTTTGCTAGAAAGCTATCCATCCATAGGGAGCTACATGTCTAAGTAACCATATGACACAATCCTCCGTGCAAGATACCTGTTTTTGTTGTATTTTTAATTATACCCTTAATCATTCCATCTATGTTACTTATTTTGGATACTACCCTTTTAGTCTTTTCAATTTTAGGCATGATGCCCTGATATTTTGGGTATAAATACCCTATTGTAATGTACTCACATGATCATCATACTTCAAAATGTTACATATCTTTCCTTTCTTGATCATTATCTCAGTTTATTTACTTAATTCGCTCTTATCCTAACTCTCAAGTAAGGCTAGGTGGCGAGTACCCTCATTAGATTAGCTCATGCATCATATCAAGTTGAGTCATGAGTCCTTGGAAGTTCCTTGGTACATTATATTCTTAGAGTTGTTCAAGGGTCTTCTTGTTTTACTTTCATTACTGTTTGTGCAATTCCCATTTTATTTCTTCATGCTTTGTGCAAGCTTAGACCTACCCCAATATCATTGCCCTTATTAGCTCTTAGCTTGGCATATCATCATTTATAGAACTTGGTAAAGAATGACTATTGTTGGATTGCGTTTGTGATGAATGGATGTGAATGACCAATTATCCTTATGCTTATCCATCTAAAAATAGATGAATGAGCCAATTGAGAAAGGTTAACACTAGAGATCATATTTCAAGCTCCCTTAATTGAAATCCCTAAAACAATTTTAGTTATGGGTTTTAATCATTTAGATATAGTTACAATCAAACTGTTATGGGGCTTAGTTTGTTTAAATATACTTATATTTTAGCCATCTACACCTATCATGTAAGTGATGTGACATGATACATAGCTTTATACGGCATCACATAGAGATACATTATGTTAAATTATGCATATATGCAATAGTAATATGGTTGTTATTGTTAATGGGTTTTGTATTTGAACTTTATCCTACAAATAAAGGAAAATTCATTTGGTACCGAGGCTAATCCAGTATGGCTACTCTAATGCTTAAGCCAATAGATGAATGTAAGAAAATTTGAGTAAAATAATGGAGAGTTATTAGATGACCCTTGATAGCATTTCTTTATCATATTTATAGACAAATGTTGTGTTTGAAGCAGCAATTATGGAAATGATTATTGGGATACATTGAAGCCTTTTGATCAAGTACATTTCTGAAATGTTAGGAGAGTAGCCAGTTTGGTAATATAATCATGACAAGTGATAACTCTTTGTGCCATCCCTTTTGAATTCAACTTAGATACGGATCTGTGTTACTCAACATTAGTTGAGAATGTCAGTAACTCGGCCTGTCGGCATACAAGTGGACAAGTGAACAAAACTCGACTATCAACATTTTCCCCCTAGCTCCCGTATTCAAGGATTTGACTAAAGGAGTAGACATTCAATACTTAGAAGTTGAATGGGGGACTACTCCTTAAATATTGAGTAAGGTAGGAAGTTCCTTGAATTTCTTAATGGGAAGACAAATTGCATCCTATCTGAAAGGTTGCAATTTTTAATTTTCTCGTTTATCAAAAGGCCAAACAATGGAAAGTATGACAGCTGTCACCTCGATCATCATTATGTTGTAGGCTTAATAACTATTAAAGACATGACAACCATTGTACTTTTTACTCAAAACACACATCAATGATCCATACTCTCATCCAAGCATTCATCATTTCCATCAAAGACTCATCGCAATTACAAGGGTAAATCTTCCATATTTAAGAGACTTTTCAAAATCGAAAATAAATTTCTTCAATCGCATCCATAAGTTTTCGTCATTTGCTTGACATCTTGTCTCACCTTAAAATTCTTCAAATACTGTGACATTCATTATAGTTGATTAGGTATGGTTCACAACATAATTTGTTGACTTATCCTTTTAGATTTTGAAGTAACTGAGTCTAAGGCTACTTCTCCCCCTTAGAAGAGGAGCAAGACGGTATGTTCCTTAGGTATCTTAGTTGACAGTGTTGTGGAGCAGTGGGATAGGCTCGCTTGGATTAACTCTCTTGCAATAGATGATTATCTAGAAGATAGAGAAGGAAGATTGGTGGCAAGGTTCTTATAGAACAATGCAATTTACTTTAGTGAATCGCCAAATAAAGTGGCCAATGTTGCTAATAGAGTTTTAGTTTCAAAGTACAATAAATTCTAGCAAGAGCTTCTTAAAATATGGAATCTTAGGAGACTAAGAGAAGAAGAGAGGGTATGCTTTCCTAAGAAGCATGAGTTTCACATATGCTTGAAATATCTTGACTTTAGGCTACACTTCTCGTTCTCAGCTTGTACTAAGTAGTTTTTCAATTATTTTCAAGTGGCACTGAGTATATTCTCACCCAACACTTATCGACTTCTCGCTACATTTAAGGTGGTTTGTGAAGAGGTTGAACTTAGGGCTACGCCTCGATTATTTTGATACTTTTTTACGATTAGGAGGTAACCTAACGGTTAGTAGTTTGTAGTAGCTAGGTATAGGTGAAAGTTCATGAATAAGTTAGAGTCAAAGATCTACAAATGGAAAATAAGTTTGTGTCTATTCGCACAAATGACATTGAGCTAATGTCGAAAGATGCCACCACAACAAAGAAAATCTAGGAAAGGAGGAAATATGACATCAAGAGAAATATTAGGTGGTACAAAGACAGGAAGCCAATCTTCTCTGAGAAAGAAGGTATGCTCATAAGAGTTGGCTGTATCGAGTAGAGCTATAAGGGGAAGGTTGTTCTCATTCTTTAGGGGAAGGATAAACTAGCCTTTGAGCTTTGCTCTGTGTAGATCATGTAAGTTTTTAGTTTATGTTCATCAATAACACATCTTTTATTGTAGAAATGGTTGTAGGGGATACAAATCATGCCAAGCTATTGGCCCAAGCAAAGGCTAAGAAGTCGAAAGCTAATAAGTGTGTGGCCTCTACTATTACTGGCACTTAACTAAGTACTGCCAAGAAAGCAATAAAAGAGGGTGTAACAAAACAAGTATTGGGCTAGAAGAAGACCTCCCAACCGGTTGAGAGTAAAAAAGGAGCAAGAAGCCTGGGTTGGCCAAGGCTGCACAAACTAAGACACTTTTAGTTGAGAATATTCTTCCTATTGCTGAGCCGAGAAAGGGTGGCTAACAAACGATACCTTGAAAAGAGGCTGAAGTTATCAGTTTAGATGCCGCTGAAAGATTATCACTCCTAATGGAGGCTATGCCAAGTACTAACAAAAGAAGTAAGAAGGAATTATTCTACTAACCTCCTACTAAGAAATCTAAGGAAATGGACGAGTAGGCGAAGGAGACCATATGTAATAAAGCTCTCAACATCAGCAACGTAGAATTCATCCTTAACATGAAAGTCAGCGAGTACTTTGTTCCGTGCTGGAGCTACAACATCTTAGAGACTAACATGGCCATGGGCAACTGAACAAAATCTTTGACCTTAATGGAAGGTTTCATTCTTCATAAGGATAAGAAGAATGCAAAGAAAGACATCCATAGGGTCAATGGTTGTAATAAAGCATATATTGTAGCCAAGCTATATGATGTAAGTACCAATTGAATCTTTTCAATTGTTTGGTGTGTTTGATCGCTAATATTCTTATTTGTTTACAAATCAACAGCTATGTTGTAACGACCTTTGATGGAATTAGCCTTCGATAATATCCAAGCCAACTCCTATCAACACTTGTCGAGGTCAAGCTGTAGCTAGAAGGATGGGGGGAAGGAAAATAAACACTTGGCATCAACTCTATTGTTAGCTAAGGTGCCGAGAAATTGCAACAATGAGTACTCGAGACCAAAGAATCACTCGGTACGACCCCAAGTGACTAATGCCAACTAATTCTAGCACTCAGCAATTATGAGCTAACTTGTTTGGTGTTTTAGCTAAGCCATGTGAGATGTCAAGGATGCCTTCCCGAACCTCGTATACCCAATTATCGATCCCATTAGGTTCGAATACTACTCTTCCTAAGACATGTCGAGTAACTGCGTGCCAAGTCTTGTAAAATGTACAATTTTGTATTCATATGTATGTTTTCCTTTATTTTATTTATGAGCTTGATTCTTTAAGGTTTAAAACCTTATATGTTATTTACAGTTTTTCCATTAGGGTTTAAAACTTGCTATAAATAGCAACATTTGTACAACTAAATGGGACAGATAGATAGATTTACAAAGATATATATAGAAAGTGAAACTTCCCTCTTTCGAGCAAGGTTATACTTGAGTTAGTATTTATTGGATTATCGAATGTTGATTAGACTCTTTAATCGTCCCAGCATTCTTACCAATCTTGTTCTCAGATTGTGGTGAACTCCTTCATTTGAAACCCTAAGGGACATTTAGTGTTCATGAGTCAAATCGTATTTTATTTCGAACTTAAACCCTCTGATTGTGTTTGTGTCTTGGTGAGTTATATTCATTTACATTCACCATGAAAACCTTCTTATTCTTTGTACCCATTTCCTTTTGAATATCTATTCCTATTCTGTTCATTTCTAGATTCGATACCTTTTCTCATTTTGATCCTTATTAGCCTTAAATGTAGCCAATAAGGAAATGAAAAGGTAATTGTAATAATAATCTTTCATGTATTTTGCCGAGTGCTCTAGAGAATTCATCATTCTATGTCTTGTTATGGAAAATTGAGGATGCATACAACTCTTGAAAAGCTCAAACTACGGTTGCTAAGAATGAGAGAATGAAGGCTGAGATGGAGGCTAAGAAGTATCAAGATGAACTTACCACTAAAAAGTTGGTAAACACTTTAATAGTAGATGAAGTCTCAAGTCTCAAGGCCAAGGTTGATGAATAGCACAAAGAGGCCAAAGATTTGAAAGAGGAGCTGCGCAAGAAGAAAGAAGAGTATTGGGGTTTAAGCTAAACACTCTGTTCAATGAGTGATGAGAAAGATAAGCTCAAGGCATAAATTAAGGAATTGGAGACCAACAACTTGGAGCTAAAAAGCCATGTTACTAAACTAGAGGAGGTAATAAGGAAAGGACCTTCTATGGAAGAGGAAGTCAAAATCATTACTCTTAGTCGATAATATGAGAGATTATTGAGGAAAATGTTATTAGAGGGGGTTCAAGCTACAAGTGAGGAAATCATCAAATTTCACCTTGATTATGATCTCTTGTGCCTAAATTTCACTAACGTTAATGATAAAGTTAAAAGTTGTAATGAAGACAATGAGGAAGATCCAAGTGCTGAAAATATAATTCAGGATGATAAGGAGGCTTGTACTAAAGATCTAAGGGATGACGAGGAGTGTCTTTTGAAGGAAATCCCTTATAAGCGTAGGGAGAAGTCCATAAGTTCCCATAACCCTAACACCGATAAGGAGATATGCTCCAATGAAGTTCTACCTTCTAATAAATGAAATGCTACTACTCAATCCAAGAATAAGTAATAGGATTGTTTATCTTGTTGTAATTTGATCTTTTGTATGGATTGTATTGGGTCAAGTGGCCAAACTTTTGTAATTGTATTTATGATGAATAAGAATCATTTCTTCGCATAACTTAGTATTTCCAGCACATTTTATTTTACATACTTTATCATTTCTAGGCATATATTATTTTACATGCTCTTATTTCTCGGCATATTTTATTTCACATGCTTAATTTGATCATCTTATAGATATTATTCATTAGTCATTTATAATGTGGCTAGCCGTTTTACTTAAGGGTTTGTTATTTGGCTCTTTGATTGATTTATGAAGTTCATTAATCGCGATAAGCTTATGCTTATACTAGTTTGAACTTGCTAACTCGTCAATCATAAAAAGATCAAGAAACAAATTGAAACTTCGGATATAATTGTCTTGTAAAACAAGTAGGTTGTTGTCTTATAAAACAAACAAAGATGCAAAAAATCAAGGAAACTAGTCGAGATAAAGTTTCAAGTTCTCAGTATTCCATCATTAGGGATAACAGTACCATCTAACCTTTCTAATTGATAAAACCCCCTCACCAATGACTTCTTAGACCCTAATAGAATCCTCCTAATTTGTGCTAAGCTTCACTTGTTTTTCTCACATGCCAGTCGCCTCTAGCTTTCAACAAGCCAAGTCCCTAAGTTAAAAAACCTTATGCTTCACTTTCTAATTATAATACCTAATTGCCCTATGCTAATATGCTGTAACCCTTGCTCTTATGACATCTTTGTTTCTTTAATTGTATCCAAATTTATCGTCAATCTAACGTAATTAACCATCACATCAAAATTTTGCATTCATAGATTAGGCAAATCTAATACAATCAACGAAACTGCTTCCGTATCATATGCTAACCTAAAGAGGGTTTCCCTTATTGTGGTTTTATGTATGGTTTAGTACCCCCATATGACATTTGGTTATTCATCAACCCATTTCCCTTTAACTTGATTAACCTTTCTCCTTAAGCCATATAAGATAATCTTGTTAACAGCTTTAACTTGCCCGTTCGTTTGAAGGTAAGCCATAGACATATAATTCAAGCAAATGTTGTATTTCTCACAAAATGCTTACAACTTGTTGTTATCAAACTACATTCCATTGTCTGTGATTATCATAAATGGGACTCCAAACCTTGATATCATAGATTTAGAAAAAAATGCCTCCACTTTTTGTTCGATAATCTTCGCCAATGCTTTGGCCTCCATCCATTTTATGGAATAATCTACAGCAACAATGAAAATTATCGCTAAGCCATAAACTTTGAGAAGGGTCTAAGAATGTCTAACCCCTATCAAGTAAATAGCCAAGGACTAGATAGGCATCATAGTTTAGTAGATGGCGCATGACTTGATGCCTCATGCTTCTGGTACTATGGACAATGCCAAACAACTATCTTTACATCTTCTTTCATAGTCGGCTAATAATAACCAAGTCACAATGCGTGGATATATAATGTCTATGCTTTCACATAGTTGCTGCATACACCACCATGTGATTCAAATAACACTTGTTGGGCATCTCTCAAAGGAAGGCATTGAAGATAAGGCTAAGCTATGCTACGCTTATACAGCTAATCATCTATCAGCATATAATTCATAGCTTGATAAACCAATCTTCATGCTTCTTTCTTGTCATCAAGGAGGACACCATCTCCTAAATAATCTACAAGGGGATCCATCCATGACTTCTCCCTTAGGTAAGGAGCCAATTCATAGCTCTACAAGACAATAGATAAACTTTTTTGTGGGAGAAGTTCGATGAAAAGTTTGTCACTCGGGTTAGGAAATGCCATATTAGTTAGCTTGAACAACTTATCAGCAGTAATATTCTTACTTCCCGGAACCTTGTAGATTGAAAAAGAATGAAATTCTTTTGTGAGTATTTGTACTACCAATAGGTACTTGCTCATTTTTTCTTCTCTTGCAGCATAACTTCCTATGACTTAATTCACCACTAGTTACGAATCAAAGAAAACTTTAAGTTTCTCAACCGCAATTTCTTTTGCTAGTTTAAGTCCAGCTATTAAAGCTCCATATGTCGCTTTGTTGTTGCTAGCTGAGAATCCGAATTTTAAGGCATGATTAACCTTGACATTGTGTAGTCCTTATAGAATAAGGCCTACACTACTTCCCTTTCTAGTGGAAGAACCATCCATGTAAAGATACCATAAGGGTTTCTCGGAAATCTCTATGTTGTCTTCCTTACTAGTGAACTCAACCAAAAAATCTATTAACACTTGAGCTTTTAATGCCATTCTAGGTTTGTACTACCTACCATAAGCACTTAGGTCTAAGGCATATTTCATCATCCTCCTAGAAGAGTCTAGCCATTGTAATGCCTACTATAATAGCTTATTAATAAGGACTACAATTTGGTGAGCCTCAAAATATGGTTTCAATTTTCTTACCAAGAAAACCGCTATCAAAATAAACTTTTCAATTTTTATGTATCAATGCTCTAGTCCTTATAGGACATGACTCACGTAATAAATAGGTCAATGCTCCTTGTCATTGATTCGAACCAATATAGAAAAAATAGCTTAGTAGCTAACTGATAAATATAAATATAGATTCTCTCATGAGATAGGTATCAAGTGTTAAGTTCATTAAATGCTCTCTTGTAATCATTTATCAATTTGAAATCTCTAGCATTTTATAAATTTGTAAAGAATTTTGTACACTTATCCATGCTTCTTGACACAAATTGATTAAGGGCGGCAATTCACTTAATGAGTTCCTATACCTTCCTAACAATACAAAGAAATTTCATATTTATTATTGCATCAATTTTCTCGGGTTGGCCTCAATACTACATCGAATGACCATGTATCCTAAAAATTTTCCTGAAGTAGTACCAAAAATGCACTTTTACGAATTGAGCTTCATGTTATGTTTCCTCAAAGTGGCAAAAGTTTCCTCAAGATCAGCAAGATGCCGATCATCTATCAAACTTTTCATAATCATATCATTAACATATACTTCGACATTTCAATAGATCTAGGTTTTGAACATCATGGTGGCAAGCCTTTGGTAGGTTGTGCCAACATTCTTCATCCTTGTTCATCTTATAACAATATGTTTTGAAATTCGTAACAAATGATGTGTAAACCTCATCATCCTTGTTCATCTTAATTTGGTTATAGCTTGAAAATGTATCCATAAAAGAAAGAAATGGATGTCCAGTTATTGAATCAACCATTTGATCAATCTTTAGGAACAGAAAGCAATCCTTGGGATATGCTTTGTTAAAATCCATAAAGTTTATGCACAAGCGTCATTTGTTGTTAGACTTCTTGACTATCATACAATTGGCTAGCCAAGTCGGATAAGACTCTTCTTAAATTAATCCTTCTTTCAAAAGTTTTTGAATTTCTTCTCTTATAGTCGCTCACCGCTCAAGGATAAAATACCTTTTCATTTGTTGGATCACTTTCACACTTGAATCAATCTAGAACATATGTACCATTAAATCTCTAAGGATACTCGGCATATTTGAAGGGGACCATGCAAACATATCTATATTGTTTCATAGGAAGTTGATTAAACTTTAGCAAATGTGTTTCAATAAGGGTTTCCCTATCTTAGTTGTTTTTCCAAGGTCATCTCCCAAAGCAATTTCCTTCATTTCATTATTAGTACTATCTATGCCAATTGACTTTCCTTCTAAATAAGTTTTTACTTGAAAAATCTCTTCTTGCCTCAAGGGCCTTATGTACAAAGATCATGCCAACTATTGATCCCCTTTGCATATATTGAATTCTATGGGAGTGGAGAATTTGGCTTTGAGATAAGCTATGGAAGGGATGATACCAAATAAGTGTTGATACGGCTGTCCTATGATCATATTATATGGGGACCAACATCTAACAATAAGGAAATCCACTTTTATCTTCTACAACATATTTGTCATCTCCAATCTAGATTGATAAAGAGATTATTGCAGCTACTTAAACCGAATGACTATTGAAGGCATATAAATCATAATTGTAAGATTTTAGCTATACTTTGATCTTTAGTCTCATTTAGTCAAAAGCATGTTGGAAAACAATGTCTACCGAACTTCTGATGTCAACAAGAATTTTCTTGACCTCAAAATTGGTAATTCTCATACTAACTACAAATGCGTCATTATGTGACCTTTAGACGCCTTCAAAATTTTTCTCTGTAAAAGAGACCATATTATCAATCTTGACCTTCTTACCTTGAATATTGCAAACATATTTTATGGCGTTAGTCAAACACGAAGAGCTTGGCTGGCCTATAACAAGTCTACCAATAATAGTGCTGATTATCCCATTGGGTGCTCTACTAATATTATCATCCCTTGCATCTTTCTCAGCAACAACTGGTCAAGTATTAGTCTTCCAGTCTTTACGTCTCCTCTAAGATGGTCCTTTCATATTCTCAGCATCATGTGCTAGGAATTTTTACAAATGCCTATGTTAAATTGCGTCCTCAATCACATTCTTAAGTTAGATGCATTCATCTATGTTATGACCTTTGTCATGATGGAAATCATAATACTTATTAGAATTTTGCCTTGAGGGATTTCCTCTCATCCTTTGTAGCTACTACAAAACGCCTCTCTACCTATGTACCTCCATGAATATGTCCAAAATTAGATGCTTAACTGGTGTATGGGACGAATACGTTGGAATTCGAGGTCTCTTTCTCTCACCGTTTGGACTATGATTGTCGTCCATCGTAAGTTGATCCTTTGCACTCCTTCTCTTGTCATTTTTCTTATCTCTTTTGTTTTGATCGGCTTCTCACTGAGCCTTTACATTATCCTCTTGTCAGATGTAGGAAGTGACTTTAGCTTTGAACTTGACAAAAGTTTTTGGCTTATTCTTAGCAAGAGACTTGAAAAAGTCTCTGTGGCGCTTAACCCCATCAATGATAGCATTAAGTGCTACACTCATGTCTAACTCTAGGATTTGGACCATCTCGGCCTTCAACCTAACCAAATAATCTCTAATTGTCTCGTTTGATCTTTGCTTTATTGTGTTAAGGATTAAATAACCCTTAATAGGAAGTTTACTTACAAGGAAGTACTAAAGAAATACTTCTGCTAATTCTTCAAAACACGAAATAGTGTTTGGATTCAAATGTTTGAACCATGTACTTGTCGCGTTCCTCAATGTCGAGGGAAAAGATTGGTAGGCTACATTATCACTCAAACTGTGCAACTTAGCCAAAGTGCGGTAGTACTTTAAATGATCTTTAGGATTTTCCGTCCTGTCATAAGTTTTAAATTACAGCAACTTAATGTACCGTAGAATAAATTCGTTCAAAATCTTAAGGATGAAAGGGCTCTTCTTGATTTAAAATTGCTTATTCATTGCAGTAGGGATTCTAACATGTGAGGGCTTGACATGGTACACCTGCTACAATTGCTTACCTTTGTCAACCTTCTTAAGAGTAGGAGCCAAAGGTCCCATTGTAACCTCGACTTGCTTTTTCGACAATTCCAGTGAGTAGATTGATTCATCACTATTCTCAGCATTGTGATTGTTGTGCTTTTTATTTTGATTTGGATAGACACTATTATGGAGGAAATTAAGGATCTTTTGATGTTTTTTGTTTAGTTTCTGATTTTCTTTAATCAAGTCAAAGCAAAGTTGCTCTAGCCTAGCTAAATATTGCTCATCAGTATACCTACTCTCCCCTTCAAGGTGGTGAGAGGAGGTATGAACACCTGAACTCTTTGTTAGCTTAGTTTTAGCCATATGGGTGTGCTTAAGAAAAAACAGATGGCGCCAAATGTTATTAGTAGGTTTTAGATTTAAATTTTATCCTCTAAAGAAAGGAAAAAACTTTTGGTATCAGAGTCATTCCAGTATCGTTAATTCGATGTCTAAATTAGTAAATGAATATAAGAAAATTTGAGTAAAATAATGGAGAGTTATTATATGACCCTTGATAGCATTTCTTTGCCGTATTTATAGATAAATGGAGTGTTTGAAGCAACAGCTATCGAAATGATTATCAGGATACATAGGGCCTCTTAATCAAGCACATTCCTGAAATGTAAAGAGAGTGGGCAGTTATGTAATATAAGCGTATCAAGTGATAACTATTTGCACTACACTCTTTGAATTCAAATTAGATACAGATCTATGTTACTCGACATTAGCTGAGAATATAAATAACTTAGCTTATCAGCATACGAATGGACGAATAAATGAAATTTAACTATCAATAGCTATTAATTTTCAATTAGACTAGAAGGGCCTGTACAATATGCCTATTCGCGTCTAATCAAGTTAGATTAGGTAGTAATTTTAATAGAAGTTCGACATCCGAAAAATTTCAATTGTTGATGGTAAAATAGTCTAAATTTTAGATACCCAATTCAATATAAACTCCGAAAAAATATTGGATGCTTCATCATTTATAAGATTTCTCATTATGTTAAAAGTCCAAAGCTAAAGCCATTAGTTTTATAGTATAATATAGAAATAATGGTTATAGCATATCGGTAGTTATGTAGTGGACCAACCAGGATCTACCGCCTTTCTCTTTGTCCATATTATACGGCAATCATACATCGGCTGGTTACGACTTCCATCTCAAAGTGCTCTTCATACTTCCTGCTATATATTAGAAATAATAATTCATGAGCCATGACCATGTTAAAAGAATAAAACTAATATTATTTAATCGCTAAAGCAATCAATGAAGTTGACAGAAATGTTAAAATAACCAATAGCATATATTATCCTTTGGGTAAAATACAACCTTATGCATTATTTATTCTGTCTCGTCGATTTCGAATCGAAGATTGATATATATTTATCTTTAATTGATGGCCTTGTTTCCACTTTAAATGAAACATCCCCGAAAGCAGTGGATAAGAACTTCCATGTTTAGAACCAAGATGAAGCCGATGAAATCAAGCTCGCTCAGATATTCTTTATAAAGTGTGGATTCCCTACATGGTCTGTTCAAAATATCTAAAATCTAAATCATTCGTTTACGTTCACTAATTCAAAGGGCAGCTCAACTTTTCAGCTAACCATCACTACCTAATCATCTTATCTCTTCATCAAAAGACAATTAAATGGCCTTATTCATATTATTACCAAGACTAAATATCAGTATGGCGTACACAAAATAAGACTAACACCGATCTGCAAATCAAATTGCAAGATACTATTCTTTTGTACATTGTACTGTTCAATCTTTTAAACTGTTTAAAGGAGTTCAATTTCCATATAAACCAAACTATTTTAAACTAAAACAAATTGCATTGCTAAAACCGAAGGGAAAGAAAAAAAAAGAAGAAGATAAAAATAATTTTAAGATAGCATTTAGTTATAAAGAATGTAATTCATAAAGAGAATTTAATAAAATAAGTACAAAGATAATTAGATAATATAAGCTTATTATACCATATTCAGTTTATATAGTATTAAACAGAAAATTTTATACTATCTTTTGTATAATATATGCAGGTATTAAACTCATTATTATATTTTAATATTTATATTATTAATATTTTCTAATATATATTTTAATTATATTTTTATATTATTTAAAAAACCATTTGAACGAATTATTAAATTTATATAATTAAAAAAATTATATACAATATTAAATAAAAATCGTAAATTTGCTAGCTATTAAAATATTAATTATTTATTTTATAACATAAATAATTTCTTATAATATTTATTAAAAATAACATTAATTAACTTAAAAAAGATGAATTTGGAAGGGTACTTTTGAGAAGGAAGGATATTTTTATATGTGTCATCTGAATTCATTTTTGTATCAGGGTCTAAATAGGACAAAATTTAGGTATTTTATTTAATCTATCAACTTAATTTTTTATCTAATCACTAAGCAAAGTTATAAATTAAATATAGGATAAAAAATTTTATTTAGGCCAATATCACAAAAATTGAGCTGCCAAACACTATCTAAATTACATGGGAGATTATTCATTTGCCTTCTATGTATAAATTTTGTTATGATTAACTCTTTTTATTTTCATACGATCTTAATTATTCTAGCCTTAAGAACTCTAACATTTTGAACCTCTTAATGTACAGTCATTTATCTAATGGCTAGAAAGCACTTATATTTTTTCTTTTAAATGATAGAGAATGATATAGAAAGTAGGCAAATTCTATTTAAGCACAAATAAAAATAAAATAACTACAAATGCAACAGTAAAATGAAAGACAACGAAAAAAACAACAAATGGAGTTCCAATTGAAACCGAACCAAACTATCTTGGACTGATTTACTTCAACTTCCCCAAGTTGTTCAAATTGGCAATCAAAAGGCTTTGGGAAGAAAACTATAAAATGCAATTTGGTTTCGATTTGAACAGAGGATTAGATCAAGCTGAATTTTATCTACCCTTGACCACATTTATATTGTAAGTCTACTTTGAATATCATAACATTTACCATTACATCAAATCCAAACAACAAGGGATGCTTCTAATCGCTAACGTCCTATCATTATTGATCCATGGTCATGGCTAATTAAAATTATCAAGCTGTGAACAAGAAGAAGGATCACGTCTACTATTTACTGTTTTCAAGTCGGAGCACGCAATATTCAATGATAGGTGATGAGCTTACTTGGGCAGCCTAATTCAAAACAAACCCCACTTCTTTGCCACATCCTCGTCAACCACAAATTAGCTTCTGCAACGTTCTAATGTCCCATGTCGTGGTCTCATGTCGGAACACAGGAAGCAGGCCCCACTAGTCGACTCAGCACCATCATAAGATTGATTTTCAAATCAAAAACCCTCTTGCAAGTTTGGTAACATAACAAGACAAGACAACACGGTTGTTTTGCTTAAAACAATCGTTCCAAAAGAAAAAGATCGAATCGGTATTGTATATTATACATCATGTATATATAATATATAAATATTTATAAAATATTCATAAAAGTTATAATAAAAGAAATAATTATTAAATCAAATATCATATACGATTTATATACTTTATAAATATTAATAATTATATATTATATGAGTATAAAATGTAATGTATATTACCCATTAAATTTTTTCTAAATAAGGAGGGTATGGCGCCAGTGTCACTTTCGATCCTCCGTGGCACAATTTTAGCTGTTGAATCCTCGAGGTTAGCAAGATGATTTGAATTCCCCAAAGCGAGGCCAGAGTTGCCACTATTACAAAGTAGGATTAATTAATATATTTCTTGAAAAGGGTATGACTTGATTCTTTTAACACTGTCAAACTCAATACAAACTTAGTTGAAGTTGAACAGAAAAAGTCATCAGGCCAATAGTCTCACTTTCTTTCATTACCACATGGAGCAGTAGCCGGCCAATTATTCGACGGTAATCTCACCTTTCTTCTGTTTTTGTCTCCTTTAAACGATATGTCAATTAATTACCCAATTAACTGCTGGTACTTCAATAAAAAATACTAAAGAAAAAAAAAGGAGGTTAAACCATTTCGAGATACGTTTACACCTTGATTTTCAAAATTTACACTTACAACAAATGTTCCAGAACATCGGTGCCCTAAAAGTTTTATACATAAGTCCTAGAAACTTTTGAGTTTCTCGATTGAATTTTAAACGTTTCCAAATATACACTCAAGTCCAAAGCACTTGTAAACAATTGCTAAATGAGTTCAAGAGTGCTAATATTTAATAATCTTTTAAGGAAAAATATCATACTTGGTATTTAGACTTTGTCAATTTTTATAATTAATTATCCAATATTTAAAAATACCAATTTGGTATCTTAATTTTGTTCATTTCTATGATTAGTTACTAGAATTTGCTCATTTTACAATTAAATACTTAAACTTTACCTTTTTTTTATAAACTAACTAATTCAAGCACTATAAATGATCTCAAAACATTTGTAATTAGTCGATTGCAAAATAAACAAAGTTTAGGTATTAAATATAATATTAATCCATCTTTCAAGGATGCCCTTTTGGACTCAATTATTTTTTCTTACTCAGGATTTTAGTTTATCTATGTTTAAAATTCAATTGATAAAACCTAGAATGGATACTTACATTGAGGGTCTCTTTAGATTGCCTTTCTTCTTTTCCCATCTATATAAAATTTGAATTTTGAAAAACCATCAACACTATATTTGATTTCATCGGTTGAAAATATAATGCATGGATAGATTGTCTTTATTTATATATATATAATATGTATATATATCTTACCATAATTATGGTAAAAATGGTGTTAGGTAGTAAAAGCTGAGAAGAAAGTTCATGTATTTTGAAGATAAAATGCTTAAATAATACAGTTCATTCATCAAAAAAATAAGTTTTTTTATATGGATCTTATTATAAAATTGAATAAAGTAAATGGCTATTTAGTCTAATTTTACATGCATTAGTTATTTAACTAATTTACTTTCATCTTTTTGATATTTTATTTATGCTAATGCAAGATTTGAATAAGATATCAAAACAATACCAAGAAGAATGGAAAAAGACAAACGAAAAAAGAAAACCTAGTTAGATAAAAGATAATAGAACCAAAAGCTCACCCTTCAACAACACGGAGTGAAGGTTCTCAATCGTCATACTTGTTAGTTAAAAACTTAAAGGGAAAAAAAATGTAAAATTGGGGATTGACTATGTAGGCATACACAATATTACACCCATATATGAATGCACGAAGAAGGTATGCGTATCTCCCATACATAGGTGGCCAAGATTGTTTTCTCAAGGATTCAAAGACTTATTTGCATGACCCCAATTTTTCTGATGAAACCTTATTTGTTGAAATATCACATGTGGACGAAAGTTGTCGGATTGAGTAAATCATTTGACATGTGCTTGGGAGGAAAAAGAGATATATGGAACTTCCTCATTGTTGGAAAATGCATGCTTTTTTGGCATTGACATCAATATTTAAAATGTTCCACATTTATCATTTAGGTTTCGGATACTGAAAAAGGTTCACAGGAGTTGCACACACGAATACATCACCTATGAGTAAAAGAATCTTCATTAGGTGAAAAGTCGTAGCTAAGCTTTTTGTTGAAGCAACAACTCTTCTTAATTTTATTTCATGAGGTCATTGATTCCATTTGAGAGAAGCAGCCCAAATATTAGCCATTTAAATCATCTTTATCCTTTCTAAGTTTCGCTAAGAAACAGCCTAACATTACCTATTCCCTAATGTTTGATCCGAGCAGAATAAAGCAGAAAATGCCAAATGGTGATGTTATATTATCTCTTTTGTGGTGTACCCTTGTAGAAATATGGAAAATATTTCCCCCCACCAAACCCCAAACACCTCCCCCACACCACACACCTCCCCCACACCACCTCCCTCTAGCGATCCCCAATGAAGCCGCCAAATTATCGAATCTAATTTTTCGGTTTCTTTTTATTTAAAATTAATTTCCTCATTTCCGATTAATAGTAAACCCTAACTCATTTAATATTAATTCTCGATTAAAGAAATTGAAACATTTTGGTTTTTTATTGAAAAAAATTTTTGAAGTCACCAGTCAACCGAAGTCGGGAAAAAGAAAATAAATAGTAATCAATTGAGTGAATTGATTATGATTTAGCTACTCATCTTTAATTTCAATTTGAATAAAAAACTAAAGGGTTCCGAGTTCGGGGGCTAACCTATTAAATCCTAACTGGTATCACTATCTACTTACCGAAAATAAGATTATTCTTCTAATTATAATATTTAAAATAAATAAATAAATAAAATCAAAAGAAAAAAGGACCTAAGTTTTTATATATTTTATCGTTGTCACGAAGGTACCTACGTATCCGCTAATTGGAATCAAACGATCGTAGTTCTTTCTAAAAAAGCTTTAATGTGTTGATTTGTTTTAATTTTGAAACCGATTAGATTTATGTTTTAATTAATTCAATTTATTCAACAAAAATAAGAGGGCCTTAACTCATAAGTAATCAAAAGACTCAAAAATGCTATAATCATTTTTGTAAGAAATTTCTTTTTTATTAATTTTTATTTCTAAAAAGATAATTTTCTATGTGAGAATTTCAAAAAATGCTAATCTTAAAAAAAATCCTAAGCTAATATATATATATATATATACCAATACTTACTATTAACAACTATTTATAAATTAATAAGATCATATACTACTAAAAACTCCTAAAACTAGCATGTTCATATGTACCTATACTAGGGAACTAATAATAATAATAAAAAAAATAAAATAAAAAATAAAACCATAATCAATAAGATAACAAAATCATAATAAAAAGATAAATAAAAAAAATAACTGAACTTGATTTTGAAGACCAACTGTATAATAATGGCAAGAACGTACGTGTGCTGATTGGTATTGTTTGATTGTCAATAGGAATGTAGATTGTGGTCAGTGCTAATCAGAGCTATGCGAGTACGCAGATTGGAACATGTGTGCAGTGAGGAGCTTTGATCGTGGAGTGTTGTTGGAGTTGCAACTACAGTTGCGTGGACGAAGTGGCGGAGGATTGTGGAACCTATTTTGTCTTAGCTATCAATGGTGAGGGTAAATGCGTGTGCAGTGGCATTAGGATAGTGTAGAATCGTGCGCTGTGTTGCTGTTGTGTAGAATGTGCTATTGTTTGCCTAGTCATGCTACTGTTCACCTGGTGCTGCTGTCTAAACCGTACTGCTGTTCACCTAGTCATGCTGTTATTCACCTGGTGTTGCTGCTGTTCATTTGGTCGTGTTATTGTTCGCCTAGTATTGCTGTTGTTCGCCTGGTGTTACTATCTAGACCGTGTTGTTGTTCACCTGGTCGTGCTCCTGTTCGCCTGGCGTTGCTACTGTTCGCCTGGATCTACTAAAGTGCAACAGTAGTGGAAGGCATTTGGACATGTATAACAGTATCTATATTGATGTGATCCTGTGCTTGTATTTTATACGTGAATTGGGATGGCGTTGGGCATTCAGGCGAAGCTAGACAGGAGTTGTCCTTGGATTTTGATGCTGAACTTGATGTCTATTGTAGTGAAGGATAATGGACATACAGTGTGGTCGTAGGGAGAGTTGATCATCGGTTATTTACATCAAGGGTCTCGTAGGTGATCGGTGGCTTGTCAGTCGATATGCTTGGGATTTGGTTGTGTTACAGTGTACATAAAATTGGGATTAGCTGAAGATGAAACTCATTTTTCCTTTCTAGCAAGTATGTAAATTTATAAACCCAAAACAAATCACATCAAATCGTATCCATTCATATCTATTGTATCTAATTTGATAATAATTAAACTAAATCGAAATTAATTCAAATCCGATTTAATAAAATCAAGCTAGATTAGAATATTCTCTAATTATTCAAATTCAATATGATCCTGCTTATTTATCTCACTTTTTGTATAAGATAGAAAAATAAAAGACATAGGTATTTAGTGAGACTTAACCCAAGACATCAAATTAAATCTAATTCAATACTTCAATATTTATCCCTTAAGCTATTGGCTTATGCCTTGACTTTTAGTATAACTAAATTGTACTTAAAACACGTGACTACCTAAAATAATTTTTTTGAACTAAGCTAAACTAAAACGATTGACTCCAAAATAATTTTCTTCCTAAAAAATATAAAAATATTTACATATTTTTTTATTTTCTCATTTTTATTAGATTTTCATCATTTTTTCAGTTATTATTATTATTTTTCATTTTATTTTCATTTTTCTTATTTTTGAATTAAGACTCTTTTTGTAAAAAATAAAATAAAATAAATAAAAAATTAGGATTACGAAGGGGCAAAAATTAAGTGTCTACAGCTGTTCCTCTTTTTGGTGAAGTTTGAGCAAAACTTTGTCACAAAGACAAAAGAGACACCGTTTTTGCCTTAGGATGACTCTATCTTGAAGAACGTTAAGACATTTAACAGCGATAAGTTTTGAATAAAGAATAGTGAGGGTAGCACCCTTGTAGGTTGGCAAAAATCCCTAAAAAGAATAATGAGAACTTGGTCATGCTTCTTAATGAGCTAACTAACCAAGGCGGTCAAAGCGCCTTTTAAACTGGCTAAGACTTAAAACATGAAGAAACTTAGTCGTGCCCTAATGAGCTAACTAACTTAGGTGGTCAAAGTGCCCTTTGAGCTGGCTAAGACCTAAAGAGGGAAGAAACTTAGTCGTGCCTAATGAGCTGACTAACCAAGGCGGTCAAAGCACCCTTTAAGCTGGCTAAGACCTAAAGAATGAAGAAACTTAGTCATGCCCTAATGAGCTAACTAACCAAGGCAGTCAAAGTGCCCTTTGAGCTAACTAAAACCTAAAGAGGAAGAAAACTTGGTCATTCCCTTATGAGTTGACTAACTAAGGCGGTCAAAGCGCCCTTTAAGCTGGCCAAGACCTAAAGAGGAGGAAACTTAGCCCTACCCTAATGAGCTGACTAACCAAGGTGGTCAAAACACCCTTTGAGCTGGCTAAGACCTAAAAAATGAAGAAAACTTGGTCATGTCCTAAAGAGCTGACTAACTAAGGTGGTCAAAGCGCCCTTTGAGTAGGCTAAGACCTAAAAATGATGAAACTTGGTCGTGCCCTAATGAGCTAACTAACTAAGGTAGTCAAAGTGCCCTTTGAGCTGGCTAAGACCTAAAGATAAGAAGAAACTTGGTCGTGCGCTAATGAGCTAACTAACCAAGGCAATCAAAGCGCCCTTTGAGCTAGCTAAGACCTAAAGATAGGAAGAAACTTGGTCGTGCCCTAATGAGCTGACTAACCAAGGTGGTCAAAAAGCTCTTTGAGCTAGTTAAGACCAAAAAATGAGGAAACTTGGTCGTGCGCTAATGAGCTGACTAACCAAGTCGGTCAAAGCACCTTTTGAGCTAGCTAAGACCTAAGGATAAGCAGAAACCTAATTGTGTCCTAATGAGCTAACTAACCAAGGCGATCAAAGCACCCTTTAAGTTGGCTAAGACCTAAAGATGAGAAAACTTGGTCATGCCTTGATAAGCTGACTAACCAAGGTGGTCAAAGTGCCCTTTGAGCTGGCTAAGATCTAAAGAATAAAGAAACTTGGTTATGCCCTAATGAGCTGACTAACCAAAGCGGTCAAAACGCCCTTTAAGCTGGCTAAGACCTAAAGAATGAAGAAAACTTGATCATGCCCTAATGAGCTGGCTAACCAAGGCGGTCAAAGAGCCCATTGAGCTGGCTAAGACCTAAAGATGAAGAAACTTGGTGGTGCCCTAATGAGCTGACTAACTAAAGCGGTTAAAGCGCCCTTTGAGCTAGCTAAGACCTAAAGAATGAAGAAACTTAGTCATACCCTAATGGGCTGACTAACTAAGGCGGTTAAAGCGCCCTTTGAGCTGGCTAAGACCTAAAGAATGAAGAAAACTTGAATTGGGATAGCGCTTCCTGAGCTTACTAAATCTCTTGAAGAAATTTTGAGTCGAGTAACGTTCTGTGAGTCGGATGACTTGAAGTCTAAGAAACTCTGGATTAGGACTACACTCTACGAGCTGGCTAGCTCCCTAGGAGATTATAAATTGGGACTGTGTTTTAAGAGCCAGCCAGAAGCTTTAGAAACTTTAGATTGAGACTATGCTCTATAAGTTGGCTAGATTCTTAAATGAATCTAGATAGCACTTCCATGAGCTAGCGGAAGTACTAAAGAAGATATGGATAGAAACAGTGCTCTATGAGTTGGTTATATCCTTAAGAAAATGGATAAAGAGTGCTGTATGAGTTGGCTATATCCTTAAGAAAATGGATAAAGAGTAAGTACCCTTTGGACTAAACTCTATTAACTAAGAAACATAGCTAACTTAAAAAAAAAAAAAAAAAAAAACTCTTGACTTGAGAAATTTACAAAAGAGGGATTTGGTGAAAACTGTTTATAACATGAATTGAAAATTTAGCCACTATGGATGAAATGGAAAAACTTGTAACAAGCTACTACTTTCTCTCTCTCCTTTTCATTTTCTTTTTCTTAAAAGTTTGCTAAAGAATACAAATTCCTATTTAAAAGGAAAACGCTATAATCCTGTAAGGTATCTCATTGCACCCTAGTTTGTAACCTAGACAATGAGCTTCTTGGATAGGCCTTAAACATTCATTTCGTAAGAAAAAGATGACTCATGATTAGTCTAGGTAAAGAGGACTTCCTTATGCACTCTCGATCTGGATTTCACTCTTGATTACTATTCTAGAAATTATAATCCAATTTGTAAGTGATACGCTCTGATAAATCTGTTAGGTCTTTTTGGGTTCAATTTTTGTAAATTAGGCTTTTGGTCAAATGATTTCAAAAGAAGTTAATTAAGAGGGCCTATTTTGAAAGAAGTGCTTTCGTCCAACCCGGGGGGTACAAGTCAAGGACCCTTAGGAATGAACTAGATATGCGCTTGCCCCAATTTCAAAAATAATTTTTATCTTAGATAAATTATTCTTCAAAATTGGAAGAGTTTTGAGTAGGGAGGTATTGTGGGTGGGAAGGTCTTGTGTTTGAGAATCAAGTGGATAGAAAGGGTTTATGTTCATGATTTAGAGTGTGATTTTGAATTAAATATAGAGTTTTTGGTTTGTAGTTGAGAACATGATTCTGAATGAAATGAGGTTTTATGTTTTTGGTTAAGAATGCGATTCAAGGCCTTGAGTTTTTTGAGTAACTTAAGCCTTCTTTGATTAGGGATTTTCTCAAGCTCAATATTTAGGTATTTCCTCATTTTCCTTTTTCCTATTTTTTTTATTTTTATTTTTTTCTTTTTTCATTTCATTTCATTTCTTTCTTTTCTCTCCTAAAAAACAATTATCTCTTTTATCAAGCTTTTGTCTTTAGATTAATCAAGGCACTAAATCCATAGGTTCAGAGTGCATTAGCTTAGGTAAGGTATGTGTAGCCTTTGGGGTATTCAGAAAAAATGTTAGCTCTTCTTCAAAGAGAATAATTTATCAAAAACAAAAATTATCCTTGAATTGTTATTACTGGGGTAAGCACAAATCAGTTTTATCCTTCTCTCCTAATTAATGACCCTATCCTCCGAATTGCCCCATTATATGGTGGTTCTTGACAAGGTTTACATTTGAAATGACTCCAAAACAATTCAACGGGGTTAACAAGGGATAATTATGTTTGGAATTTGAAAATGAATGCCTAACTTCATTCTGGGCTGCGTATCAAATTCAAAATGGACCTCCTTTAAGGAATGAGTCTAAAATATCCTCACCATGATGTCTCTTAACTCTTAAAGTGTTTAAGGGTTAGTGTATAGGAAATAGCTCATCTCTTTTCAAAACTTTTTAAAAGTAAGTTACCAATTCCTTACATAGGGATTAATTGACCTTAGGGTATCGACCTTACTCCCCAATTCCTTGGAACATGCCCCAGTTATGAAATTTAAAAAACTAAATGCCCCATACCCTAAACTTATAGGTCTTAATTCCCTTGAGCTTCTATATGTGACTTTAGGTTAGGTTCTTTAGAGTTCGAATAGGTTGGAACTGACAACTTTTGAAGTGGAAGGGACTAATGAATTGCCCTTTTTGTTTGTACTAAGGATCAAGCTTAAGATAGTGTTTCATGGTTTTGTGTTTTGATTCGATTCATGGTTGGACTTAATGGCTCGAGCCTTAAGTTAGTTTAACTATCTTAATGGGCTAGGGCTCGGGTTTGGTTGGTTATTTTCTCAGGCTAAGTGGGTTTGTTTAGGCTAGCTGCCTTAATGGGCCAAGTAATTGTGTTTGTCCCGAAACCTATAAGGATTTGTAACCGTTAGCAAATTTCTTTCTTTTTCTTTTTTCTTTCTTTTCTCTTTCTATCTTTCTTTATTTTTTTTTTTCGAAAGAGAGAAAGGACAAGTTAGGGCTTCTTTGTTACAAAAACCGAGTGCTGGAATTGTAAATGGAGGGCTGCTTTACTAGAATTTTATATATAAACCTAGAACAACATTACTGAGGGTCTATCTACAAATGAGAATTCTAAAGGAAAAAGACTAAAAATAAAATATAAAAATAAAAATTTAAACCATATTTATTCCAAATGATAAAGGCCAAGGAGTCAATCTATCCAAAAGAATGAATATTTCTGGCTGGTATAATACTAGGCAAAATGGTAACTACTTGAAATAATTGTATAAGTTTAATTCTTTTTGTTTTGGTTCTTTTGTTTTATTATTTTTATTTATTTACTCTGCGAAGGTTGGACTCAACCGATGTGGGCCCAAACGAAAGTGATAGATTTGAGCCCTAATAGATGTACTAAGGTCTACAACTAGGTAATATTCATAGGGCTCTTCTATAAGGGCAAAATGTGCCTAATCTTATTCCTAATAAATTCTTACTTATTTAGGCTAAAAAGTTGGAACCATATTTAGAGTATCTCTTAATGATAATGAGGTGAGTAGAGGTGGACCTATTTGAAAGCCCCTTGACTCGATTTAACGATTGTTATGTTAAAAAAATCAAAATTACAATCATCACCTATTTCAAACTTTACATAAAATTATTACAAATTATTTATGAAGAAATATTACAATTGTAACTTCACAACTACCTTTGTTCATTTAGATTTTCCACATCATAGGTTCTTATGAATTTTTTTTAAATGTTTTCATGTGATGCAAAGGTTAGGTTCTAAAGATCCTCAAATTCTGCAACTATTGTGTTTTTTCAAAACAACGATTCTGTAGTTGCATTTGAACTTGAGTGAGGTAGCCTGATCAGCCCCTGAAGGTGGTTACCCCACAACATCCGAAGCTTACACAATGCCCCCCTTCCTGAGGTCCTAAGATAGTCTAGTTTTGACCGTATCTACCATGCATTTATGATGCAGAAAAATAGAATAAAAGCAAACCCCCTACAAAACTACCCCCTTCAATAAACTGCAACAAAAAAAATGTTAGCAAAAAGAAATAAAATAAAAAAAAATACAAAATAACATACCTAATTTTTTTTTATTTCATTTTTTTATTTTTTATTTTTTATTTTTTGAAAAATAATCCTATTTTCGGTAACTTCTAATAGCTAGCCTTCTAGCGATCTCTAGTGGAGTCGCCAAATTGTCGAGCCTGATTTTTCAGTTTCTTTTTATTTAAAATTAATTTCCCTGTTTCCGATTAATAATAAACCCTAACCCATTTAATATTAATCCTCGACTAAAAAAATTGAGAAATTTTGGTTTTTTATTCAAAATAATTTTTGAAGTCGCCACTCAACCGAAGTTAGGAAAAAGAAAAGAAATAGTAATCAATTAGGTAGATTGATTACAATTTGGCTACCAGTTTTTTATTTTAATTTGAATAAAGAACTAGAGAGTTCCGAGTTCGGGAGCTAACCTATTAAATCCTAATGGGTACCACTATCTACTTACCAAAATTAGGATTATTCTTCTAATTATAATATTTAAAATAAATAAATAAATAAAATTAAAAGAAAAAAGGACCTAAGTTTTTACATATTTTATCGTCGCTCCGAAGGTGCCTACGTACCTACTAGCCGAGATCAGACGATTGTAGTTCTTTATAAAAAATCTTTAATGTGTTGATTTATTTTGATTTTGAAACTAATCGAATTTATGTTTTAATTGATTCAATTTATTCAACAAAAATAAGAGGGCCCTAACTCATAAGTGATCAAAAGACTTAAAAACGCTATAATCTCTTTTGTAAGAAATTTCTTTTTTATTAATTTTTATTTTTAAAAAGATAATTGTCTATGTGAGGATTTCAAAAAATCTTAATCTTAAAAAACAAATTCCTTAGCGAATATATATATATATATACCAATACTTACTATTAACAACTATTTATAAATTAATAAGATCATATACTACTAAAAACTCCTAAAACTAACATGTTCATATGTACCTATACTAAGGAACTAATAATAATAACAAAAATAAAAATAAAACCATCATCAATAAGATAAATAAATCATAATAAAATGATAAATAAAAGAAATAACCAAACTTGATTTTGAAGACCAATGTACAACAATGGCAAGAACGCACGTATGCTGATTGGTATTGTTTGATTGTCGACAAGAATGTAGATTGTAGTCAGTGTTGATCGTAGCTATGCGAGTGTGCAGATTGGAACGTAAGTGCAGTGAGGAGCTTTGTTCGTAGAGTATCGCTAGAGTTGCGGTTGTAGTTGCGTGGACAAAGTGGCGGAGGATTATGGAACGTAGTTCGTCTTAGCTATCGACAGTGAGGGTGAATGAGTGTACAGTGGCGTTAGGACAGTGCAGAATCGTGCGCTGCGTTGCTGTTGTGTAGAACGTGCTGCTGTTTGCCTGGTCGTGCTGCTGTTCGCCTAGTGTTGCTGCTCTTTGCCTAGTCGTGCTGCTGTTTGCCTGATGCTACTATCCAAACCGTGCTGCTATTCACCTGGTCGTGCTGATGTTCGCTTGGTGTTGCTGTTGTTCGCCTGGTGTTGCTATCTAAACCATACTACTGTTCGCCTAGTCGTACTGCTGTTCGCTTGGTGTTGCTACTGTTCGCCTGGATCTACTGAAGTGCAGTAGTGGTGGAGGGCGTTTGGACGTGTACTACAGTATCCGTATTGATGTGATCCTGTATGTATGTTTTATACGTGAATAAGGATGGCGTCGGGCGTTCGGGCGAAGCTGGATAGGAGTTGTCCCTAGATTTGGATGCTAAACTTGATGTATATTACAGTAAAGGATGGTAGACATGCAGTGCGGTCGTAAGGAGAGCTAACCATCGATTGTTTGCAGCGAGGGTCTTGTAGGGGATCGGTACCTTGTAAGTCGATATGCTTGGGATTTGGTCGGGTTACAGCGTATGCAGAATTGGGATTAGTTGAAGATGAAACTCATTTTTCCTTTTTGGTGAGTATGTAAATTTATAAACCCAAAAAAAAATCACATCAAATCGTGTTCATTCATATCTATTGTATCTAATTTGATAATAATTAAACTAAATCCAAATTAATTGAAATCCAAATTAATTGAATCAAACTAGATTAGAATATTCTCTAACTATTCAAATTCAAATGGAGAAGATTTGATTAGATATTATCCCGCTTATTTATCGCGCTTTTTGTAAAAGATAGAAAAATAAAAGACATAGGTGTTTATCGAGACTTAAACCTAAGACATTAAATTAAATCCAATCCGATACTTCAATATTTATCCGTTAAACTGTTGGCTTGTACCTTGACTTTTAGTATAACTAAATTGTACTTAAGACACACGGCTGCCTAAAATAATTTTTTTGAATTAAGCTAAACTAAAACGATTGACTCTAAAACAATTTTCTTCCTAAAAAATATAAAAATCTGTATATATTTTTTTCTTTTCTCATTTTTATTGGATTGTCATCATTTTTTCAATTTTTATTATTATTTTTCATTTTCATTTTTCTTATTTTTGAATTAAGACCCTTTTTGTAAAAAATAAAATAAAATAAATCAAAAATTAAGATTACAAAGGGGCAAAAATTAGATGTCTACAGAGTCCAACTTCAATCAATAGAGGGACATAATGCATTTTTCATATTGAATATCACTTATGTGCTTGATCTAGCTTCAAAATCAACGTAATAATTGAAGGAAGATGTAAGTAAGGAGGAGAAGACTAAGTTTTCAAGGAAGAAAAGGGTAGAAAATGAAAGTGGAGGTCATACTCTCAACACTTTGCTAGAAAACTTATATGGCCCTCATAGACTATTAAGTCTCCGATAAAGATATGGAAGGCATTAAAAGAAGAAGAAAAAAAAAGAAATAGTGTTTAGAGATAAGGTAAGAACAAATTCTTGTTGTTGAAATATTTTGAATTTCATATGATTGACAACATCCCTATTCTAGATCAAGTACATGAGTGGCAAGTACTTGTCATTCGACTATGTAATGTTTATGTGGTTATTCCTTAGTCTCTTAAAATAGGGACAATTTTATCATAGTTGTCTCATGGATGGAATGATTGCCAGAAGAAACTTCTTCGCTGGCTGAAGATTTAACTATTGAGAAAACTCTTAAGCATACATGCATGAAGGAAGAAGCCCCAAAGAATGATGCAATTCTAAAGTAAATTATGTAAAAGATGGAGAAAATAAGAACCTTAAAAGGAAAACAAAGGCTAACAAATTAAATGAAAAAAAAAGAAGAAGTTTCGTAATGTTATAAGAAAGGGCATTATGCTAAGAGTATTGATTTCCTAAGAAGGCTAAGAAAGGGTCAGCTATAAGTTTTGCAAATTTGATAAAAGGCAAAGATTTTGTTGTTTTTGTGAGCATTGAATTTAATGCTCTTCAAGTTAATATGAATACTGAGCTAAACAAGGAAAAGAAAATCAAATTTGAAAATGTTGGCTTCATTAAGGAGCAATGGTGCATTATGTGATGACCAACACCAATTTAAAAGCTTCAAGGATATAGATATATGTGAAGCTTTAATAGGAAATGGAAATCTAGCAAGTGTATAAGGAATTGAAATCATTGATCTCCATTTCACATCC
The DNA here is from genome assembly GCA_024138005.1 of Lumnitzera racemosa. Taxonomy (NCBI): domain Eukaryota; kingdom Viridiplantae; phylum Streptophyta; class Magnoliopsida; order Myrtales; family Combretaceae; genus Lumnitzera; species Lumnitzera racemosa. Next base: position 35,419,870 of record JAMXBC010000012.1, on the reverse strand, counting down.
AAAAAGAAATTGAATCTAATTATGAATAATTTGTGTCATAGATATAAAACAGAGTGTGGTTTCCACCAGATTGTTATTGTAAAAGAATCAAATTAAAGTTGTAATTGAGCCTCTTGTCATGCTCTAAAAGCCGTTAACCATAACAATTCGCTATATATATCAAATTTTATGTCAGAAATTGACCACTCAATCACTAACATAAACCTACAAAATCACTCTACAGCATTCGTAGTCCTAAAAAGTATACAAAATTATTTATGTCACATACTTGTATTTACAAAAAGGATCTTGTAGAGTATTTTAAAAGTACACAATTAAATAACATGACTCAAAGGTAGGAATCAAGCTACAATTCCAAAGAGACCTAATTGACTCCAAGAAACCAAAAGGATCCAAAAAGAAAGTCTAACAACAACTTCTTCTTACTCAAGTCTTATATACATCCATGACATACTTGAAGATGATCTTCATGATGCATGACTAATCTAAACTTGCTAGAAAATCTATAGTAGAGTGAGCAAACCACCACTTAATAAAGGGTAGGAGGCAAAAGGCATATAAAAGCTTAGCAAATCAATTAAGTTATCAAATAATTATTAAATGCAATGTATGAACAAGCCATCTACATAACATTATCTAGTATGTAGTGAAGTTAGAGAAATTACATTCACTCTTAACTCAGATTGAAAAGTTTACATATGAAGGCTATAATGCCAACATAAAGGCCATGATACACTCATGGTTAAACTTAGGCTTATGCAACAAAGACATTACTCCTCCCACAATTACCTTCAATCCAACGTTTCTAATCTTGCTATGACCCCATCTCCTATCACTCAATTCAGCTAAGGATGGAGAAAGGTCAATACACTACACCTCATCTAAGGGATCAAAATTTAGCTGGAGAATCCTAATCATCCCCTAGTAGGATTCAATATATATACTATTAAAGTTTTAGTCATATTTATATTAGTTCAATTAAAGGTGATCAATCATTTCACAAACACACCACACAAAGCTAGTTTCACAATCAAATCATGTTGTTGAGCTATAACCAACACCTTAGTAACCAAGCATAAGCATGGTGTCATGGGGCAAGAGGTCTAACTCCCATAGAGTGCTTGTACGGCACTTGACCATCCAATATATCACATATTTACTCGTATTTTAAATGGAAAGCTCATCTTCTCTTCCTATTTACCCAATATTCTAAGACCATCTTTCTTAAGGAGTGCCCTTGAGCATTATCATAAGCCCCCATATGTTTTAAGAGGCTCAACATCATGACTAGTTTCGACTTACCATGGCTATCATCAAGAGAGCGGCATTAGTTCTTAACTAGTTCACATATAGGAGGTCAAACCTACCTTAGAGAATACTCTACCCTATAAACAAATTACCCGCTGATGCTACTCATGACACAATGCGCCTAAGTTGAATACTTTCACTCGCCCTTAAACTCTTGGATCGTAACATATAGCATGTGCATAATCAACTACTTATAACCACGAGCAAGCATATGCTCTAGTTTCCAAAATTCTTGCTTACTTGCATAGATGCCACTCGAGTAGGTCAGTAGCGTCAAACTCCCAATCACTTGGAAATCCTATATATCAAAACCTAAATTTAATTTTCATAATATTTATGAAAACATTTAGGCTCTTATCTAATTCTTTAGTTTATTTTACTATATTATTATTCAAATGATAAGAATACAGTTTATATGCCTTTACAATAAAAGATATATGTATATTTTATATGCTTTTTAAAATAAATTATATTCATTAACTTCTAGTAATTCACCTAATATAGATGTATACATATATATATTTATTACAATATATACTATAATGGTTATGTTAAATTGGATGATATTTATAAACATACATAGTTACAATATCACTTATAATATATTATTTTAATTGTATCAAAATGTAAACGTTATTAGTCAAATCACTTGTTGACTATGTAAAAGGTAATTGTATAATGATATTTCTCGTAATATAATAGAAAATATCTATTTTATCATATAAAGTTATCAAAATTCAATAAAATCAATATTATTGAGTTCGTATAGACTTGTTGATATGTAATGTAGGTTCCATTTGAAAAGATACATTTCAAAGGATACTTTTAATCCTAATATACATACAAATCTATATAATAAGTAACATCACATTTATATAATATTATTTAAACTGAATATATTTTTACATAATTTTCAACAAATCATGATAAATCATATACTGTCACTCACTAACATGTATATATTACATATTAGCTCATAACATCACCAAATTTATTGAAAAGCACTATCTATTAGATTTGATGTGACCAATATAACCCAAAAACATCAATTGTTTGACTTATCTTTAATCGAGTATTAATAGAAATAGATCCCAAATAGTAAATTAGGCTATTTAACTAAGGAATTTACAATAACTAGCACATATTGTGAAATAATTCCATAAAAATTTCTATAGTCTAAGGAAAAATATATAGAATTTAGGTAGCAACTTGTTTCATCCATAAGTAGCTAGCTCCTAATTAAGTGAAATTACATTTTTGCACTTAATTTAGGTTTAATTATGCAAATAATATCATTGACATGCAAAATTAATTCCACTATATCTTAACATCATTTTAAGTGTCTAGAGATCATAAAATATCATTTTCCATCAATTATATTTATAAAAATTAACTTATTGCAATAAGTCGCAGCTTTGTAGTTTTTATGTTAAAAAATATCATAAATATTAAAAATGCATATCATCAAGATGGGCTACATACAGTTAAGCTTAGATGTATTAAGGAGTGTATATAAATTTTTTGGGCAGGAAACAACATTATTTAATTAATTTATTTTTAGCTTAAAAATTTGGATAAAAAGGGAATGTTATTAAGTATATAAAACATCTCAAATTTCATCAAAACAAAATTATTACATGAAAGTACAATTAAAATAACTTATAATAAATTTTTTCATAATTTTTCTCGCCATTTAGTATTTTTAGAAAATATGAGAAAGCATGGCAAAAAATGAAACTCACTATTCCTTGGAGCTTTGGCTACCGTTAGTAGGTGGGGGTATGTTAGCTGGTAAGGGGGGTTGGTACTTTGCTGATGGTTAGATAGTTGCTACAATAGGTCTCCATTTGGTTATAAAACAAGCCTAAGTTAGTAGGTTGCTCTGTTTTTCTTAATTTTTTTCCTAATTTCCTAAAATTTATCCTTAATTCTCTCTAAGTTTCATTGGTTGTTGCTAAATGTTCGAAATGAAGTCCTAAATCCTATTTATACTTCTTAGAGGCAAGTAGAATTTTTCTTGGTAAGAAAGTTACTTCAATTAGAAGAATTTACCACTTTTTCCAAGTAGGAGGTATTCAAAATTTATAAAGTGATGGATAATGCAGCTACTTAGGGATTTTTGAGCTTGCTACGATGCAATTCCAGTGTGATCCACTAGTTTTAGATTGATTTCAATTGATATTTTAGGGCAATTTCGATATTTTAGGGCAATTTCAATATTTAGGGGTTTTGCTAATATATGTGTATATATTTTATATACTTGGTACATTTAATGAGTAATCATATCCATTAAATTATGTTTCATCCATGTTATTAATCTTTAGCATATATTTCCTTTTGAAATTTTAGAAGTTAAGTTTAATTTACTCACGTTTAGGGGTTTTATGTAAATTTACGGATATATTTTTTATATATATTAGGCATATTTAAGGAGTACACATACTGTTCCTACATCATCTTATTTACTTTATAGCTTAAATAAGTTATCTTTAGTGCCTTGTTATGTTTTGGAGCTTAAATTTAAGGGTTCCAATATATTTTGTAGTATATTGGAGGGTTATATTGGATTATGTTGTAAATCTAAATTTATTAAGTTACTTCTATTAACTTTCGTGGCTATAATATAAAGTTTGAACTCAATTAGATAATATTTTCCTAAAGCCCTAAATCTAGATACTGTTTTCCTAAATGCAATTTTATGGGCTCATACCTAATAAGTTAGTACACTTTAATTGGGATCTATATGTAGGGAAGGGATATACATATGATGGAGTTTAACCTTGCATTGAAATGAATAAAGTGCACTATTTTGCTGTATTGTTGATTCTTGTGAATTATGACATATTAGATTAAAACATATCAATTTTAATACTGATAATGATATGTATAGAAATGGATATGTGAAAGTATATGTAATGAAAAATATGAATAAATGTGAAATTTGTAACTAGGCTAAAAGCACCAATGGACCATTTCTTTATGTAAAAAGTGTAGATGTTAGGGTTTGAGTGTAGTAATCACATGTGTGTTATGTGAGTGATGTGTTATATGTAACTTCAAATAAACAATGTATGAAAGACACTTAGTAGGATAACATGAGGTAGGGAGGAAGAAAAAAGCAATTTCACTACCTCAAATGCGATAAATAAGGTAGCTTTGGGAAACTTCAAGCATGTATATTGTAGCATGAGTGAATGAGAATGATTCTTTGCTTAAATTGCTTGTATGATTTTAGAGAGCAAAGGTTTGCAAAGTTATGTTATTTCTCCATTCTCTATAAGAGTTGAGAATAAGAAGGAATGGCTAGGTATTTATAGGCTTTTGGCCATAAAAGTATCTATTAGATCATGTCAATGTTCAACGAACAACATAAAGCATACCTAATTTATGTTATCCTAAATGAGCTTGCTAACAAGCCTAATGTCAATAGCCTTCCTCATGAGTATATGAGCTTGCTTAAGAAAATTAAAAAGCAAATCGACCAATCCAACAATTCTTATTCCAAGACTATAAGCTAAATCTCCTTAAACCATTCCAAAATAAATAGGAGTTAAGCCTACGTAACTAATGGGCTTATCTCAATAATTAATATAACAAATTTCAACTCTCTAAAGAAAGAAATAAAAAATTTCTTGATGTCATTCATATTAGTTATTAATGGTTATCTCTTAGCCCAAGGCCCCTAAGACCTAAGCCCAACTAACCCATTCAAAAGTCCCTCCTACCTTTTTGTAAATGTTGCAAATTGGAATTGGAAATATACACAAATGCTTGCGTAGTGATAATAGAGGTAAACATTTTTCAAATGAATTTCACCAATTTTGTGAAGAAATAGAATTGTATATTAGTGTACCACTCTATTTACAATTACACCACAACAAAATGGAATTATACAATGTAAGAATGGAACATTAGTAGATCTGATTAATTTGCTAACCTTTAATGCTATATTGTCATCTAATTTATGGTAAAAGGCTTTTTTTTTTTTTAAATGTTTTGAATAGAATTTAATATAGTTAATTTCCTAAGAAGAATCACATTTAGTTAAAAATCTCTTAGGAAATTTCATGTTCTATTAACTAAATTTTTGAACAAATAAGAGGATATATTTTTTCCCCTTGGAATGTAAAGGAAGAAAAATATATCAATAAAATTTCTACTGATGAGTCTATAAGATGCCATAATAGAGGTTATATTTATTGGTTGCACTCAAGATCCAAGGGATAGAGTATATTTGGTTTAGAATCTACTATCATAGTTAAAACTAGAAATGTATAATTTATAGAGAAAAATCTATGGTGATTTAGTTGAAAGTAAAGTTTCTCCTACCAACCAATGAATTCTAGTGAAAAGAATGATGTATAGATAGATACAAAATCTACTATAAAATAGAAAGTAAGTAAGAAGGGAAAATGAAGTAAAAATCTAAATTTAGGATTAGTTGATTTTAAGCTCTTGGCTTCTTAGTAGAAGGTAGTAGGCAAAAAGTAGTAAAAATCTAAATCTTGAATTAACTGATTTCAAGCTCTTAGCTTGTTAGTAGATGGTAGTACATACTATAATTTACAAAATCCCTTTCGTACTTTCGTATTGATAGTGATCCTAAAACATATAATGAAACAATAATTTATGAGATGTAGCTTTTCAAAAGGTAGTAATAAATGATGAAATGGATTCTTTATTATCTGACAATACTTGGATTTTACTTAACTTGCTTTAGAAACCTAAGGCAATAATTGTAAGTGGGTATTTTGTTGAGAATATAATTTAGATGGTTCTTTGTAAACATTTGGGATAAGATTAGTGGCTAAAGGATTTAAGTACCAAGAGAGAATAGATTATTTTGATACTTATATTCCCATAGCTAGATTGGCTTCTATAGGGGTTTTACTTGTATTTACAAGTCTCACATGCATTAAATAGATGTTTAAATAACCTTTTTGAATGATAACCTTGAGGAAGATATATATATGAAACAACCAACAGATTTGCATGTCACTAGGAAATTGAAAAGAAAGCTTACAAATTAGTTTAGTCATTATATGGACTTAAGCAAACTCTAAAATAAAGATACAATAAATTTGAATATGTAATCTTGACATATAGTTTCAAGCATAATGATACCAACAAATGTATTGATTAAAAGTTTATAGATGAATATGCTGTCATAATTTGCTTATCTATTGATAAACTTATCATCATTGAAAACTAACATGGTTGATACTAATAAAACTAAAAAATATCTTATCTTAAGATTTAATATGAAATATTTGAATGTTATATATACAATATTAAGTATCAAAGTGTTGAAGCATAGAAAGGGCATTATGTTAAATCAACTACATTATATTAAAAAAGATACTAAAAAGTTTAAACACTTAGTAAAAAAAGAATGTACAACTTCTATTGACCCTCATTTTAAGTTAAAAAAGGACTCCAAAAGAGCAACATGCTATTACCATAAGAGGTTTAATGTATGCTTCATATTATACTAGACTTAATGTTGCATATACCATGTGCAGATTGTTTAGATTAATAAGTAGTCTTAAGACTGCGCATTAGAAAGCTAGTTTTGGTTACTTGAAGAAAATCATAGAACAAATTAGCTTATTGTAACTTTTGAGTTATACTAAAAAGTTATTCCTATGTACATTGGACAATAAGTGATAATAGAAGTTCAACTTTTAGATATTTATCTTAAGTAGTGAAACCATAAGTTATGCATATAAGAAGTAACTATGCATAACACATTTGACAAGGGAGGTTAAGTTTATAGCACTTATTAGAGTAAGCAAAGAAGTAAAATGGTTAAGAAATTTAATCATGAAAATAGAGTTAGGTTACAATTTTAGTTAATCATTTCAATTTTTTGTGATAGTGAAACAATAATATCTCAAGCCTATAATAAAATCTATAATGGGAAGTCTAGACACATAGAGTTGAGGTATGAATATTTTACAAAGTTAATAAGGAATGCGGTTGCAACCATTACATATGTTAAAATCGGTAATAACTTAGTAGATCCTTTAACAGAAGCATTATTGAGAGATCTTATGAAAGATAGTGTAACTAAAATGGATCTTAAACTCTTATAGTTAATAGTGATAAAAAATCTACCTTAACCTAGCATATCATTAATTTTCAAGGTTCAAGGGATTGGGTAAGAACAAGTCACTATTAGCAACATGTAATATAAGTTAAAAGAGGATGATGTATAGTAAATATATCTAATAGATAGATTTTATATTTGAATCAATTAGTTTGATGGAATCTACCATTTGAACATAAGAATGGTGTCAATCTTACTAAAATTTTGATCAATTTACTTTTGCCAACGTGAAACTAGAATGAGCACATAGCCATAAAATGTTACCGTGAAATTTAGCAATTGAATATGAATGTAGTTATATGTGTGGATTCCCTATTTATAATAAATAGTATGAAAATGAAAAGCAATTGGCTACTTATCATCCTATTGCACTTTGAGGATTTTATACTAAGAAGTAGTTTAAATCTAATGATATTATTTTGTAAGTGTAATCATAGAGGAGTTTTATATGTGTATATAATTGGAAATCTAGTGGGGAAATATTGAAATGAGCTACCAATCTTGTGTTTTAAAATGAAAATTATGTATATGGAAATACCATTAATTCCACTAAATGGTACCCATGTTGAACACAAGCAAAAGAGAGTGTTGTGGTATTTATAGGAAAGGTCTAGACCATTTGTAAGAGGTCTACATTAATCCTTGATGAAAGCAAAAGAAAGTGTTGTGGTATTTATAGGAAAGGTCTAGACCATTTGTAAGGGGTTAACATTAATCCTTGATGAAAGTAAAAAGAATTCTATCAGAAAAAAGAAGTTAGGACATTTTAAAAAATCCTAGGATCTTTTTAAAAAGGTTTAAACCTTTTTAAATGCTTAAACCATTTTTTCTACACAATTTTTGAGAACATTATATTTGAAGGAGTTGCAAGCTTTGATAAACTTTGTAAAGAGTTTTAGGTGTCCATATTTGTTTATAATTAAGGATCCACATCAGTTTATAAGTGATTTGAATCAAATTAAGGGATAAGGTTCAAATTTTAAAGATCATGATTCTTTAGAAGAGTTATGCTTTTTTAAAAAAAAAAATATAGTTCAATGTATATAATGTGCTACTTCTCTATTTTTGTTTTGATTTATAGTACGGATTTTTTAATTTTCTACAGTCCCTCTCTTAAAGCTTATTACAAGCACAATACATCTAATATTTATATAAAAAGTGCGATTTGATACATGATAATTGCTATTCAAGTATCAGGATTTAATTATATGCTAGGAGAGCTTTACATTCAAACTACCATAGTAAAATTTATGTCATAGGCGTAAATTCTCTTAAGGAAATCATCTTTGTTCATACCTTTAAATCTTTTATCAATTTCGTTACTTTTGCATCTGACATTTCTTAACACCCAAAAGAGAAAAAAAATCCAACTCTATATCAATATATACCAAACCTAAACACAAACATAAACGATAATGCAAACCTTCGAAAGGAGCTTCCAATACAATTATTGTACTATTTATCAACATCAATGCACTTGTTAAGAGGTCATAAAGAGATATATACTTTAATATTTTTATTTTTCTCGTGAAATATGCAATTGTTGTTAGTATTTCTTTGTTGAGCAAGTTTAGTAAGTTGCATTAGGATAGTCCTTAAAAACTAACATATATTTCGAAATTAGAAGATTTTACATTTTCTTTTTCTCATCTATAGGGTCTTAATTGGAATATTAAGTTTAGATTTAGGATTAGATTTGTTGATAGCACCAGTATATCGTATTATTTCAGCTTTTTTGATATAACCTAATTATTCATCCATAAGATACACAAGTAAATTGACATATTTAGAAGACTTCCTTTCTTGTGATGATGCTCTTTGTTGTGAGAAAACTTTTGGTACAATATTATATCAATGCCTTTTATTCCTTAATTGAACTTTTTAATTGAAAGACCTTATAATTTAATGGGAAACTACTATTTAGAAATTAATAATTACTAGTCTATTTTCAACATGGTAAAACAACATTTGTTTCGCCATTATAAAGGTTGGTATTTGCTAATCAAAAATAGTTAAACTGCGAATATATATATATATATATATTGCATGAAAGGATGATATTATATTTTCTTATTTAGCGTGGTACGAATCATAACAATAAATATATTGTGATCTAGAAAATATTATCACAAAACTTAAACAAAAGTAATTTAATTATAATTTAAGGATTTATCGATTTTTTTTTTCATTTATAAATATATCCATGTCTAAATTGACCGTCCCAGGTTTTGAGGGAGGAAATAGTCATTATAGGCATAATATCATGGTCTAATTGGGTTTACTTATGTGTCTTTTTGGTAGATCATTAGTAACTCACACTACTTGTTAATTAATTAATTAACTAATAATAGCCTCGAATGGATAATTAATCTGAATGCTTTTTTCTTCCCTAAGGTTCATAAGGTAATAAGTTAAGGTTTTAAGCTCATTACAACCCCATTTAATTAAGTTATTCATTGTTATCTCTGCCATTGGGTGGATTTGATAGTCCACATTCTCTTCAACTGACTTAAAAAAATAAATAAATAATATAAGTACCTAAGAAATTCCAATCAAATTTTCAGCCTTTAGTGAAAGGATTGTTAACCAATAAACATACAATCACAACATATATATAATAAGTTTAAGACTCTAAATCAATTGGCATGACCTAAATGAACAAGAAATTACCTCTACATAGATGTGATGGACATACATAAATCCACATATATTTCCATATCTTTTATAACTGTTGAAACCTATGGCAATGTGGTATTTTAATTTAAATTCAAAACATATTTCTTTAGCACAAAATTCTAAATCATCACCCATGAAAAATGATAGTGACCTACTTATCTTCTTTTTTTTTTTTGAATTTTTTGGTTTTTTGAGAAAATAAAAGTCCATTTATTCATAAAACTTGAGAAATATAATACACAAGATATAGGTCTCGGATGACAAGCCAAGGAAATGAGGATTATAGATCTAATATATAATGGATAAATCTTTACAACAAAGATGGATATTATCAACCATTGAAAATAAAATAATCTAAAGATTGAAAATCCAATACTCTAGTCTTAAAAGAGCTTGATAAATGAGAAACAACCATGCTACTTGAAAATAAAAATGATATCGAAAATAAGTGACCATACAATGTGCATGGAATCTTTAAAGAGGGTGGAGGTGGTGTTGTAATGGAGAAATGTTCATGAAGAGATATGGTAGCCAACAATTCCACTGATGAGATTGGCGGGATAAGTTTAGAAATGAGATGTCAATGATGTGTAGTATGTCCTTAGGGAATGGGAAGAACTTATTGGACTTAAAGAGGGTGGATGGGGGAGTAAAAGGGATAGAGGTAATCGACAAGTTGAAATTAAAAAGTAAAAGAGGAATTGGGAAATCATGTATGATAAAAGGAGGTAGAGATCAGTGTGGAAGAGAAAGTAGAAGCATTTAGTTAGTAGAGCAACACTTATATGGACAATATGACAACATAATACATGATGCATGGGATAGCATCACAACTGTTGCATGCTCTTTTAGGGAAAGAAGGTTATTTTAGGGGGTTTTTCTACAAAAGCTTTATTTTATTCCTTAATAAGATCTTGTTACCACTTGTTAGATGATAAAAGAACTATAAGTTTTGTATGTCCCTTTAGGGATTTTTTATCCATGATGCCATTATCGTACCATTCTTCATTTAAAAAAAAAGGAAGGTTTTATCTCAAATATTTGTTTAGATGGAGAGGAAAAAAAAGAAAAAAAAAAAAGAAAGAACATGTCTTACATGAAAAATAATGCAAAGCTTACTTTAAAGTGTATGAAAAAATCATCATGCAATTTATTAGAAGTGTTGAAAGATTATAAAAGAAAAAAGTCCAATGTTTCTTAAGACAAGGAAATGAGAATACCTTATAATGTAATGGGTTATCAAGTCAAATTGACTTCTAATTTTCTAAAATACATCGTACTCTCCCACGACACTTGTAACCATGACTCTAACAATGGACCCATGATAAAAGATCCAAGGTCTAAGAAAAAAAAAAAAGAAAGCCAAAAATAAAAGAGGAAATGAAAAAAATGGAAGCAAATAAGAAAAAGAAAAAAAAAAGGCCATTTCTTAGCAAACTGGGCTAATGGAGCAAGACAAAGGCTAGACCTAAAGATGACATTAAAGTGCTATGGCTACAACTTGAAGTGCTAGAGGTTGGTCAGGAAGACCTAAGCGAGGAAATAAAAAAGGAAAAAAAAATTGGTAGACTTATGGCTTCTCAGGTTCATGAGTACAAGCTTAGGCAAAAGAAAAAAAAAAATGAGACCTAAGGCCTATAAAGCTCAAAGAACACAAATCTAGGTGTATGAAGAGGATAGTGTTGAAAGATGATAAAAGAAAAATGTCCCATATTGCTTGAGAAGGGGAAATGAGAGTACCTTATGATATGATAAATTATAAAGTTAAATTGGCTAAAGTAATCTACATTATTAAAGTGGATAGGATTTTAGGTAACCACCCAAACAACATCTTAATTATTTTTACTTATTTAACATTTCAAATAAAATTTGTTTTTACTTATTTAACCTTTTAAATAAAATTTTAACTATTGATCAATGATTTTCTTTAATATATTTTATTATACATCTAAGGTAATTTAGAGATTTTAAAAAAGTATAACCCTTCTCCTCTTTTTTCTCTCTCTCCCTCCTCCAATATTTTTACTACTCTCTATTCCTCTCTTTCTTTCTCCTCTAACTTTCCCATCACTCCTTATTCCTCTTTCCAATGATCCTTATCTCTCTTTTCTTCATCTATTAATATTTTTTATTAATATTATAATATATTTAATTATACTATACAACTTTATTCATTTTATGTATATATAATACAAGTGCATTTTCCGTTACTTTTTGTTTAAACAGTTAACACATTAAAAAAGCTTATGCTTGCAATGACTAGAAAAAGAAGTTATTTAAAACTTAACGATATAAGTTTTGTCAATTGTTAATTTTTTTAAATTTAAAAAAAAAGGGTATATAAACTTGAGAAGAAACTAAAATAAAAAGAAAAGGGAGTAAGCAAAACTTTTGTGTTTCCTATCAAAATTAATTTGTTCATACTATGATTTTTGGCTATCAAATCTATATCCATATTTAAACGGTGCCTTTCCCCATGTTATTCCGTCAAGAAAGGACTGAGGTTTCTGTTTTCCCATCCTTCCATGAAATAATGCCATCTTTGGTAATAATAAAAATCTACATCCTTTCGTGGACAAAATAAGAGAAACAGTTTTATTCAACGTATTTTTTTACCTGATAGCTATGGGTCATTGGTTCTGTCGTAGCATTGAAACGTAACAGGTATATATATTGCGAGCATTCACCTCCCCAACAACCTTGTAAATGATTAATGAATTCAAACGACAAAAGCGGATGAATCTGGTTAAGCGAATAACAACTAACCAAGTGGACTTCCAATCTCTCCTTTCTTCTTCTTTAGCTAAGCATCATCGACGTTATCTATGACTCTAAATTTACGTAGATTACATACAATTGATTTTCCAATCTCTAACATACCATTTCTTCATGCCGGTGTTTATCACGTATCGACATATACAATCATTTCTCTAGTGTAAACTCATGCTCTCTCTGTCTACCCTGACTTTATTTAAACGTCTTCCATTTATACCACTTTAGTATGATTTATCCTCCATTTATATCAGTTTATACATTTTCATCCTCCATTTTTAAGTACTAAAATGTTCTATTCTCTATTTAAATTTCGTCCTAAATGACCATCCTTCAATGTGTAATTTTTTACCATTAACTTAGAATAATAAATCTCTTATCTGCTAGGAAACTTCCTAGTTAAATGAGCGCAAAGAACCTAGTTTCCATGTTAAAACTGTGGGTCCGTGATGGATTGTGTAAGTTGTCTCTCACACAGAAAATATTATTTAAATTGGATTGATATGAAAAACGTAAACAATATCAATATAAAATAGAGATAGTAAAACTGCACGATATTACACTTAGACAGTGAAATAAATGCATAATCATGCATACTCATTTAGAAAAAGAGAAAGGTTATATATAAAGAAATATAAACTGACATAAATGCCATAATACTATTCAAAATTTGTTGTAGACAAACAGAAAGTTTTAAAACATAGAGAATGGAAAATAAATAAATAAAGACGAATAAAATAATAAGCAAAGATTTTTTTTTTTTTTTTGCCTACTATCATATCATAATTCTAAAAATAGGAGAATAAAACTTGATTTATCTTGATAAAAAATCAATATTAGTTACAACAGCCTAGGCAAAATAATAAGCAATGATTGAAAATTGAATATTTCCATTTTTATTCATTACCTTGCACTTGTTACTCAAAAGGTTAAAACTATAGGCTTTGCATTTTAAACTAGTCTAATCTTTGTTAAATAAGTTTCATTAAACTGTTACTAGATAAAAATTATAGCTTAAATATTTTGATCTATTCCAAGAGCAAAGAGGAGCATGAAGAGCATCTTGGACTCGTGTTGGGCAAACTAAGAGATGAGTGGTTGTTTGCTAAATTTTCCAAGTGTGAGTTTTGGTTTGACCAAGTGGTATTCCTGGGTCATATAATGGACAAGAATGGGATTTTGGTAGGTCTAGCAAAGGTAAAAGTAGGGGTGGATTAGCCAAAGCCAAAATTAGTAATTGAGATTAGAAGCTTCCTAGGTTTTGCAAGGTACTAGAGAAGATCTATAGAAAGATTTTCAAGTTTTGTAGTGCCTCTCACAAGACTAATTAGAAAAGGTATGAAGTTTGATTGGGATTATCGATGCCACTTTGGCTTTCAAAAATTGAAAGAAAAGTTAGTTATAGCTTTAATGTTGACATTATCAAAAGGTATAGAAGAGTTCACCATATTCAGTGATGCCTTAAGTCAAGGTTTGGGTTGTATATTGATGTAAGATGGGAAGGTAATTGGTTATGTCTCCAAATAGTTAAAGCCTTATGAAAAGAATTATCCTACTTATGATTTAGGGTTAGTTGCTATTGTACTAGTACTCAAGCTGTAGAGACACTACTTATAAAGTGAAAATTGCAAGATTTTTACCAATCAAAAGAGCTTAAAGTACATATTCACTCAAGAAGAGCTAAACATGAGGCAACATAGATGGTTGAATCTGATTAAGGATTATGATGTGGATATTCAATACCATTCAAGAAAGGCAAATGTAGTGATTAATGAGCTTAGCAAGAAGAAGTAAGATAACATTGCCACTTTGATCACTCCTCAAAAGCATCTACTTGAAGACATACATGAGATAGACTTAGAGGTGTTAACTAAGGAAGTGGGAGCTAAAATGATAAGCCAGCACATCCAGCCGATTGTAGTGGATCAAGTTAAGGCAACTCAAGATGAAAATGCTGAAATTTGAGATTTAAATATCAAGGTGGAGTTAGGTATAGAAATTGAGTTTAGGATTGATCTTAAAGGAATCTTGTATACTAAAGGAATCTAATTTTAAGGGAGAAGTGCTAGAAGAGGCTTACTCTTTGGTATACCTAATTCATCTTAGGAGTAGCAAAATATATCAAGACTTAAAGAACTACTATTGTTGGAGAAACACGAAGTGATTCATAGCACAGTTCATTTTGTAGTGCTTGATATGCCAAGGGATTAAGTTTAAGTACAAGAAGCCAGTTGGTAAGTTGTAGTCTTTACTAGTACCTGAATGGAAGTTAGAGCACATAACCATGAACTTTGTGACTCATCTCCTCAAGACTAAGGAGAAACATATGATGCAATTTAGGTGATTGTTGATAAATTGAGTAAATCGGCTCACTTCATTCTAATCAATATGAGCTATACCTTAGTTAGGTCAACGATGAATTATATCCAACATGTGGTTTGAATTTACGGTGTACTAGTATCTATAACTTTAGATAGAAACACTAGAGTTGTGAGCAAGTTCTCGAGAAGTTTGCAAAAAGAGTTAGGTATCTAACTTTAGTTTAGTATGACCTTTTATCCTTAGATCATGGACAATCTGAGAGAACTACACAAATACCAAAGGATATGTTGAGTGTTTTCCTACTTAACTTTGGTGGAAATTAGGGTGAACACCTTCTTCTAGTAGAGTTCTCCTATAATAATGGCTATTAGGCAATGATTCAAATGGCACTCTTTGAGGCCTTATATGGTAAGAAGTGTCAGTCGCCCATCTATTGAGATGAAATGGGAGAAATATAGCTTTTGAAGCTTGAATTGGTACAGGAAATGGTTGATAAGCTTATATTAACTAGATAAAAGATGCTAGTAGCCAACATTAGATAGAAAAGTTATGTTAACAAGAGGAGAAGGCCTTTAGAGTTCCAAATAGTTAGCTAAGTGTTGCTAAAAATATCCCTAGTCAAAGGTATGGCCAGATTTGGGTTAAGAGACAAACTGAGTCTTAGGTATACAAGCCCTTTTGAGGTGATTGAGTTGATTGGGAAGGTAGCCTACAAATTAGCCTTGCTAGCAAACTTAGATGGAGTGTACAATGTATTTCATTTGTTAATGCTAAATAAATTTGTGCCCAAGTTGGATTAGAGACCAGAGGGTCTAGAAATGCCCATTGTAGATTAAGAATCCTTAGACTTGCAAGCAAATCTCACTTTAAAGTAAGATAATAGATAGAAAGGTTTAAGAGTTGAGAAGAAGAACAAATCACTATGTAAAAGTATAGTAAGAAAACCATTTGAAGCATAAAGACATTTGGGATTTAAAGGAGGAAATAAAGTAGAAGTATCAAGAGTTATTTTCAAGTTTAGATAAACTTTTGAGACGAAAGTTTATTTAGGGTAAGGGTAAGGGGTTGGGGGGGTGGGGTTAGGGGTGATGCGTACCGTGACCAAGAGCAAACAAGGTCGATTGTAGGAATGGATCTAAGCTTGCCAAAAGCTTGAAAGGGTGATGGGGGAACATACGAAAGGGGTGAAAGATGAATGAAAGAGTAAGCAAAACCTACAAATAGCTCCAAAGGATATGATGTATCAATAGAACTTCCGAGATCTCATGGCATAGCTCAATATGATGCATTAGATGGTCCGGTGAGGTTATTTACTACCTAACCTTACTTAAAGGTCGGGATAAGAGTAAAATGAGAGTAAACAAAAATTTTTTACAAAAGGAAAAATATTCAATGTGTTGATGTTAATTCTCTCCTTCTTATAACTATAAGTACAAGGAGTATTTAAACCTGATGAGTTAGGGCAACTTGCTTAAGAAAGAAAAGACAAAAATGGTATTATCCTAAATAAGTAATGTATAAGAATATAAAAGGGTAAAAATGAATATTCAAGAGAAGCAATTATTAGTGTAACAGATTATATACGTAGTCATGTATATGTAGTAGGGATGTATTGGTGATGTCATTGGAGGAAGCAGATAAAAGAGTATGATTAGATTGCTTATCTAAGTAGGGTTGATTAAGGATTAGTCTGAGTAGTTCTCTCGGCCTCTCAATAGGAGTGATGCCAAGCAAGTGGTTGGCTTAAGCATGAGTGAGTAAGCGTGCAAAGTTTGACAAATGTTTCAACATTCAACAATTCAATACAAAAGCCTTTGAGAAGTGGGCAATCATATGGCTAGTAATATAGAATGGATCGGTAAAGAGATACTTAACTTTGGCAAGAATCGGTTGGAGCAAGCGGATTCACCTTACCAATTCTTTTAGTCCCCAGGCTTAGCTATAGGTTAAAGGCCTAATAGCCTGATTCCTATTAGGGAGGTAGGGGTTTGGGATGTAATATAACAAAAAAAAAAAAAAATCAACACTAAGGGAATTTTGGGAAATTTAAAAATTCCCTAAAACCTTACTCCTTTAAGTAGCCTTTATTTGTCTAAAACCTTAATATTTTCCAAATAAGACTTAATATTTACTCTTTTTGCAAAGACGTAGGGTAGCTACCTTAAACCTACCTAAAAGATGAAACAAAGAGTAGATTAAGGAGGGTTTGGGGAGAATCAACTTAAGGAAATTCATATTAAGCCTTCTAGTATCCTAAATCCTTCTATTTCTTGTTGTTTTTAGCTAAATCTTAAGTGTTTTCAAGTGGAGATTCTTGGTTCTCATCAAAAGTAGCTCATTGAAGTGTTTAAGATGAGTTTTATGGAAGATTTCATAAGTTAAGCTTAATTCTCATCTACGAATAGTGTTTTAGAAGAGTTATACTTAGGTTCTATTAGGGATTGAATTTGAAACGAATGTTTTATGCAGTGATTGGTGGTATCTAGTTACAATATCAAATTTCACCAAGTGTTTAAACTATTGCAAGTTTTATGAGCTTTCCTTCTTATATTTGAATCTTATAAAGAATTGCTATTATTGGTAAGATTTGGGTTTATAGTTAAGTTTTAGTCTTGAGAATCATTGGAATAATGTGCCTTAGGTTCTGCTTAGAAGTATGTGTATAATGCCTAGGAACCTGAGGGCACCATAACCCTTTACATGTCCCTGCTATTTAAGAACACATTAAAGCTCTAAAATCAACCACAATCTCTAAAATCACTTGTAATAGCCACTTATCGAGTACAAAATAATAATTCTCTAAATATATTGATTCAAGTGACTCACAAGCAAGTTACTTTAGCCACACGCAAGTTACTTTAGCCATAAGCATACTCAATAACCAAATCTTGATCTTCTACAATATACATAACTAACTGCCTCTCTTTCTTAATCCAATGATAGCAATTTCCATACTTATCACAAACTTATTGAGTCAACTTATAGTTGTAAAAAATAAAGGATGAGCCAAAGGCTAGTCTGAGTGCACAAACACATATGAATGCTAAGTCCAAAACATTACATGCATATAATGCAACTGTAACATAATATAAGCAAACAATAGTTAAACTATCTTAATTTAGGCTAACAATCAATAAAAGGGTACTCATGACCTTACTACACCATAGCCTTTGTCCACATACATAAATGGATATAACATAAGTTTTCCTCTAAGTCCTTTATACCTAAAGTCCAAAGCCTAAAAACCTAGTATTCTAACTACATTGTCTCATATGAAAGTCTACTAAGGAAACCTCACATATGATTAGCAGTTGCTCATCTAAGGAACTACCACTACAAAACCCTAGAGCAAGTATGTCAAGCACAATTAACAAACCATTTATTCAAGCCAAATATAAATTAGTTCAGTTAGCTCTTTTCTAACCTAGTAAGCATAGCCATACAAATAAGCACCATGTGCTTAGCACAGCTTCTCGATAGTCAATTGAAACTCTAAAACTACAAGTCTTGAATGAAATAATTCAAATACTCAACAAGGAAGGAACTCAATAACCATCATGAATCTATTTGAAATTAAGAACAATTATATACATTAACTTTCAAATAATTGACAACTAAGTTCTACCTAAATGTTACTTGTGAGCTTATTAATCTATTACTTGTTAACACATAAACTTATCAATTCAAATGCTTGAGTAAAATTAGTCAAACTAATTCATTAGTCTAGATAGGAATTAAAAATAATATAATATATATATATATATATACAATATAGTAAAAAGTTAACATATTTATATATAAAACTATTTATTTACTCATATTGAATTATGTATATCTCTTATTATGTCACATTGAAAGAGCAAATTAACTTATTAACATTAGAGATCTTCATTCGGATTACTATTATTATTAATATGTCATCATAACATATGATAGAAAAAGATACTACTCTATCAAAGGAGGGATGAATATGTGATAATCATATATCACAACATATTATATAAGCTTTAATAGAAAGCTTATTTCCAATAATATAACTATTTATTAATATATTAGAAGAATATAAAGACAACATGGAACTTTCATTGAGTTGCAACCAAATGAAAGAAAAGAAACCAAGTTGACTCACCTAAATTAGAGACCCAAAAAGAGAGGACTAGGATGTTGTCGTTAGAGAAGAAAACTTTACATTATTATGGGCATTTGTTGGCCACTTGATAGGTCATAAATAAAACAAAAAAACCATTAGTGGGTGGTTCTCACTGGAAAACAAATGAAACAGGAGCTACATTTTATGCTACAAAAGGAACTAAAACGAGTAGTGATAGAGGACTTACCGAAAATGGGGCTCAAAATGAAGACTAGAACGAAACTCAATCAAGGGCCTTTGATGGGAAAGGCAAATGAAAACAAGTAAAAGGGGAGGTAAGGGAAATAGAGAGAGTAATAGAGTTAAAGGGTATATAAAGGAGGGTGAGAGAGTTAGACAAGAGAGAGGCGAAGGATGAAGTGAGTTTGAGAGAGTGAGAAGGGATAAGGGGAGAAAGAAAGATAAAGGACAAGAGAGAGAGATAGAGGGGTGAGTGGGGATAGAAAGGGAGATAAAGATAGAGGAGAAGATTGAAATAGGAGACTAAGGGAAGAGAATAATGGGTAGGGAGTAAGAGTGATACGAATTAACATGGGTGAACACATAAATCACAATATCATGCATAACTAGAGGGTAAGTCTAAACCTCAAGATGGTCTGAAGGATAAAAGGTAGTCGAAGTTTTAAGCAGGGGTTCTCATGCTCTAACGGTATATATGACGCGCTAACGCTTCATAGGATCTCAAGTCACACTTGATAATATGCATAAGTGTGACCGGAAGGCACTCGCTACTAATATACGCTCACGATGGATCAAATAAAAGTAAACGATAGTAAGCAAGGAAAACACTTAGCTCATTGAAGGGGAAATATGTCTAAATATTAGTCGTATTAACTTTTACAGCTATTGCAATTTACAAGTATTGATATGACCTAATTAGGTTAAGTCTTAGGTTAGTGTAAATTACAAAAGATTCCTACTAGTAAAGGAAAAGGAATGATTTACAAGGGTAGAGTTGTAATCGAACAAAAAGAATATTTGGTTACAAAATGATAGTACGAATGTCAAAAAATAAGGCGGGTGTTAACTGCCTATTCTATAGTCCCAATGATACTACTTATTGAGTAAAGTAGTTTTTTAGCATATTAGGTTTGGGTTGGTAGTTTAATAGCTTGATAGCTTGATAGCTCGATAGCTCGGATGTTCCAAACTAAAGAAGGTTTGGCTTAAGAGGTAGTCCATATCGGGTTAGCTTCAACTGGTTAGCTTGCGATTAGTGTCAGCTTAACTTCAGTAATGTATCAGGTCGGCAATATGTTGGTTCGGTACTTAGCTTTGGATAAATACATTGTGAAGGTCAGCTTAGCAATAGGTTGGTCACCTTAGTACCTCTCAAATGAGGTGGAGAGCAAAGTAACTCGACTAGTTAGATTAGAGAATGCATTACTCTTTAAAGTTAAGTTCCCCCTGGATAGTTTGATGAACCATATGAGCAAGTCGTTGAGCTTGGGAGTGTATAATAAGTTCGTAATCTCTATCATCCCCTTTGAAGTATTTGAGATTTAGATCAATTCTAGCTCAACTCTACATTGCTCGTCTTCAAGAGTGTACGAATGGAGGTTAGCAATGTTAAAGGAGTTAGAGACTAGGCATTCTTTAGGTAGTTCAATCTTATGGGCATTAGGAATGATCTTCTCAAGCACTTTAAATGGTCTATTAGCCTTAAGAGACAACTTGCTCTTCTTAGGCTTAGAATCGTTTCTTATTAAGGTGGATCTATACCAAATCACCAGGCTAAAATTCTTTGTTCTTCTATCCTTGGCCTTAGCTTTCCAGCTTGGTAGTAGCTCAATTTAAATGTAAAACCTTTTAATGTATTACTCTTATGGCCTTAACTCTTTCTACAGTAGGTTGATCATCATTTAGGCTCAGAAGGGGTATCTAGTCTAATGGGAGCTTAAGGTTGAACCCATATGCGACCTCAAATGGTGTCATGTTTGTAACACTGTGGGTGGTCTTATTGTAGGCGAACTCAATTATAGGCAGGCATAGATTCCAATTGACCTTGTTCCAACCAACAACAACCTAAAGTAAAGTTCCCACTGTCTTATTAACAACCTCAGTCTATCCGTCCATTTGTGGGTGACAAGACATACTGTATAATAGCTTAGTTCTCATTCATCACAATAACGTTCTCTAGAAGTAGCTCATGAACATTGGGTCTCAACCTAAAACAATGGTCCTTAGCACTCCATGAAGTTTGACAACCTCCTACAAGAAAAAGAAAAAGAAAAAAAAGAGATAGCTGAAGCGTCGTTAGTCTTAGAATAGGACATATAGTGTACCATCTTCCTGAAATGGTATACGACTATCATGATGGGGTCCTTCCCTCAGGATATCCTTAGCAACCTTAACATGAAGTTTATACTTAACTTGGACCATGGTTTAGTTGAGGTTGACAATGGTAGATAATTTTCTTACTTGACTTGGCTCTTTGCTCTTCTGTAGGTAATATACCTTTCTAATACAAATTGGACATCCCTCATCATTTTTGGCCAAAAAAATCTCAAGACTAATACCTTATGAGTTCGATGCTTGCCAAAGTGTCCAGATAATCTTCCTCCATGTGCCTCACGTAGTAACAGCTCTTTTATGGAACAAGTCGGGATACATAATCTCCTTTTCCTAAATAAATATCTATCTTCCCTATGATAGTCATCAAATGTTTGACCCTCTTCACACCTATCATAGATCAAAACAAAATGTGGATCCTCAACTTACAAAGCCTAAATTCATCCAGCATATCATCAAGTCTTGGTATATGATGCCTATACTTAATGGTAATGTGATTGATTGCTCAGCTATCTACACGTATCCTCTACATCCTATCTTTCTTTGGCACTAATAGGGTTGGTACAGTATATGGGCTTAGAGACTCCCACAAATACCCTTTCTTTAATAGCTCATTCGCCTGCCTTTACCTTTGCAACTCGGCATCCTATTCAGGGTTCAGCCTATAAGTAAGCTTATTTAGTATTATAGCTCCTGGTTGTAAGTCAACTACATATTCAATACCTTGGAAGGGAGGCAAGCCTTCAGGCAGTTCTCCTAGGAATAGGTTAGTAAACTTTTCCAATAAGGTTTTCACCTCAACAAATAGCAGCTTTTTCTCAGAACCCCTCATCTTAAGTAACTTTCTAATTAGTAGATAGGTCGGCTCTTTAAGCTCCATGCTTCTTTTCAGCTCGATTTGGGTCATCACCAAAACCTTCTTCTTCAAAACTTAGCTTAATTGAGTTTGCACAAATTTAACTTGTTCGGCATAATGGGGGTTCAACTTCACTTTTTTGCCCTCATGCTCCAAGGAACACATGTTCTTCTTATCATTGTATATCACACTTTGGCTAAACATCCATGGTTGTCCAAGAAGAATATGTAACTTACTCATAAGCAACACATCATAGAGCACTTCATCTCAATAGTTTTCAATACTAATAGGCATAAACGCTTGTTTATTTACTTATAAAGCTTCTTTATCATTGAGCTAGTATAGTATATATGGCTTAAGGTAAGGCTTGGTCGACAACTTCAATTGATGGACCATAAAAGAAGATGCTATATTAATGTAGTTACTACTATCAGTAATTAATGCACATAACCCATTCACCTTACATCTAATATGGAATAGATTCTTTCACCGTTTGTCCTCTAGCACAGAACTTATACCCATTATTTTTCTCAATACTATGGTGGCAAACATAAAGTTCCCTTCCTCACTATAGATGATTTCCTCTTCCTCGGATAGTTCGGTTTGTTCAATCTACTTTGATTCTTCTACTTCCTCATTAGTACTATCTACCTCAATGTTTAGCACTTCTCCTAGAATTAGCATGGTTCTTTTGTTTGGATACGTGGCAACCATGTGTACAAATCCTTGACACTTGAAGCACTTAATCTCACTTGTCTTCCTTCTTAAGCTCTAGCCTTTCTCAAACTTCCTCGAAATCTCCTTTTCCTTTACGGAGGTAGCTTGAGTAGGTTAGGTCTTAGCAACTTTGCTTGGTTTCGATCACATAGTTATGCTTGAAATAGGTCGACTAATGGTAAGTCAGCTAATAAGAGCTTAGAATCTTCTTGCTCAGTGCCTCTTAATTCTCTAGGTAACTCAAATAGGTTCATTAAGTGAACCAATATCCATTGTCTTCAGAATATCTCCAATCTTATGTTTTAAGCCACTAATGAATCAAGACATCGTTTGGTATTTAGTTTCAACAACTTCACATCAGATCATCAACATCTAGAATTCCTTTACATATCTATTTACACTTGATCCTCCTTACCTAAACTCTTGCAATATCTTAAATGCATCTTGCAAATAGTAGCTTAGAACAAATCTTCTTCTCATAACTCTCTTCATTTCATCCTGGTTACACATTCTCCTTCCCTTCTTCGAGTGGCTTAGAAGTTCTTCCATCATAGGACAATGTAGCCAATAAACTATAGCATAGCCAATTTTATCTTAATATTATCAGGTACTTCATGGCATTCAAATTGGTTCTCAATCTTATTTACCCGATTTAGGTAATCAGCATCTCTACTTCCAAAAAAATTAGGGATATACATCCTCAACCCTTCTGCTCTAGAAGCTTGAGCATTCTTCTCCTTAGGCTCATAATACTCTTCTACATCATCACTTACTCCCTCATCCTCCTCTTCAATCTCATCAAGTGTTTGCCTATGCTTAGCAACTCTATCTACTCCTCCAACTTTGGGTGGTCGAACTAGAGCATTAGCTCAGCCATACTAACTATTGCCCCTCTTATGTTGTTCATTGGCTTATCTTTCATATGGACTATTTCTAGCTCGTTGCCAATCTTCATTTATGATAGTCACTAGACTAGTCACCAAGTCAACGGATATATCTAATTGATTACCTATTAATTGAGGTATCAACCTTCCTTATTGACCTTGGTCATTTTAAGTGCCACTCTTTTGGTTATCTAGAGTTCCTTAAACACTAAAATCAAAGATTGTTGTCTTTTACAAGAGATTAACAACTAAAAACATTACTCAAAGTTTCCTTCTATGAAATAAGAATAAGACAACACTGAGTATACCAACAGCTAATACAACCAATACACGATGAATGAAGAAACATTTACACTCTGTTTTGCCTACAAGAAACAAGGGAAAATAGAGCATAAAATCTTCTCAACTCTAAACACTCCTTGAACACTCAGAACTACAACAAACAAATTCTAAAACACTTACAATAGTTGTATATCACTTTGAGTACAAAGCAATAAGAACTTGCTCAAATATAGCCAAGCTTTAATACCAAAATGATACATGTTAATGTAAGTGAACATACGAATCGCAATATTATGAGTAACCAGGGGGTAGGTCCGAACCTTGAGACGGTTCGAAGGATAAATGGTAGTTAGAAGTTTAAGTAAGAGTTCTTATATATTGACGGTGGATATAATACACCGATGCCTCATATGAGCTCAAATTACACTTGATATTATATACAAATGTAGTTAGAGGGCACTTGCCACTAATTCATGCTCACGATGGATCGGGTAAGAGTAAACAAGAGTAAGTAAGGAAAACACTTAGCTCATTGAAGGGGAAATATGTCTGAATATTATTCGTATTAATTGTTACAACTATTGTAATTTATAAGTATTCATATAACCCAACTAGGGTATATCTTAGGTTAGTGTAAATTACAAAAAGATTCTTACCGGTAAAGGAAAAGAAATAATTTACAAGGGTAAAGTTGTAATCGAGTAGAGCAGGTTTTGAGTACATTTTATGCTCCTAATGATGTTGCTTATTGAGTAGAGCAGGTTTTGAGTAGATCAGATAGGGATTAGTAGTTTGACAACTCAGATGTTCTAGATTAAGGAAGGTTTGGCTCAAGAGGTGGTCCATTATTGGGTTGCCTCGATTGGTTGACTCACAATTGGGGTCAGCTTAGCCTTAGTAATGTAACAAGCTAGTAGTATGTTGGTTTAGTACTTAGCCTTGGATAGTTATATTGTGGAGGGGTAGGGTTGGCTCGGCTCGACAATAGGAGAAGAGAGTGAGAGATAAAATAATGGGAAATTTGGAAACATTTTATCCCTATAATTAAACCTTTATTTTCTTAACAATTTATAATAACAATTAACAATAGGCTAAGTTAATAGCAAAAAGATATATTATAGCTAGTATACTTTATCCACAATAAATAGAAATAAGCTATATTGTTGACATATGAAAATAGTTTAGTTACTAATTAAATATTTAGATCACCATCTCCAATATATAACAAGGAAAATTTTGAAAAGCTTAAATTTTCTATACTAAACTTTAACTAATTTTCCTAACTTAATCACTTAAATTCTCTTTTATTAATTTATCACTTTTCACTTTGATTTGGGATATTTCAGTATGGGATTTAAAGAAGGTGTTACGATCGTGACCAAGAATATACAAAGTCGATCGCTGAATGGGTCCAAGCTTGCAAAAAGCTTGAAAAAGGGTTAATAGGAAAAGGTACGAAAAGAATGACAAAGATGAATGCAACAGTAAGCAAAAACCCATGAACATTCTAGAGGATATGATGTACTAATGGAACTTCCGATAACTCATGGCACAATTCGATATGATGCACGAATTAGTTAAGTGAGGTTACTGGCCACCTAACCTTGCTTAAGAGAAAGGATAAAAGTGATGCTGAGAGTAAATAAGCAATGTTTAAGCAAAGAAGAAAGTAAAGTGTATTGAAGGTAATTTGATCTGTTATAGCTACAAGTATAAGGATATTTATACTTGTGAGTCATGGAAACTTGCTTAAAAGGAAAAAAAATTAAGGACATTTCCTAAAGAAGCAATGTACATAATACAAGAGAGTAAATATGAATATACAAAAAAAAAAATCATTGATGCTATAAACATGCCATATGATACTATACACGTTGCGATGTTACATTGGTAAGGTTATTAAGGGATGCAGACAAAAAGTACGGACAGGTGGGCTTGTCTAAATAGGGATGGCCTAGTCAGTCTAGATTCTCTATCTCTTAGCTTTTTGGCAAGGATGATGCCAAGTTATTGGTTGACTTGGCATTAGAGTAATCATCTTAGCATAATACAGAATAAAAAGGCGATCATTCAACACAACATTAAAGATAACTCGGCAAGTAAGTGCTCGATCTCGGTAGGGGTTGGTTGAAACATAAAGATTCATCATACCAGCGTCTCTAGTCTTCAAGCTCGGTTGTAGGTCAGAGGTCCCATAGCTTGATTCTCATCAAAGGGGGTTGGTTAAAAAGAGTTTGGATTCGAAAGTGTTATGTTCTACATGTAAAGTAAAAGTAAGGCATATGGATGCCTTGTATGGTAATGTCCAGATGCTAAGCCAGTGTAAGTGGCAAAAGTTTAGCATTTGAACGCCACTCTTTGTAGTATCTAGATGCCGTACCTTACTCAAAATGCTTATGATTTCTAAGCCTCTTTTCAACCTTTTCCAATATGACTAATACTTTGTCTAGTCTTTTCACTTTAAAAAGATTTGATTTTTATTCTAGAAACTGGAGTTTTAGAGTTTTTCCGAGTGATCCATCTAAGAGACTAAAAGGAGAAAGTGGGGGAATAGTAATCTATTCTATTGAAGCTATAAGTTAGATTTAATTGAATAATATGATTATAGATTGAGGTAACATTAATAGTGACTAACTTGTAAACCAATTAAGTATTAATAATTGGTTAGAGTATAACCTTGCAATTGTCTACTTGATGTGGGCTATGAAGGAATTAAGTGAAAACTACCATCTCTTGGGTCAATTACTTAGATTCTTTTACCTTTGGGCTACCTTACTGATTTGTTAATTACTTAACCACTCAAGTATGTATTACATGCTTGTTGCTCTCATGTCTTAAGTTATAACAAATCAACTTGATTAAATTGAATTCTTAAAAACCTTGTTTAGCTAAATTTGCTTTCCTTAGCCTATCCTTTAATAAAGCAAGAAACAATTGATTATATGTGAGGTTTCCTTTATGTACTTGCACATGGAATGATGCAGTTAGATCTAATGTTTTATAGTTCTTGATTCTCGAGTATTAATCATATGATATTCACTATAGTATATGATAGTAACTTAAAATACTTATATTATACTATATCTATCTATATGCATAAGAGATCATGGTGTGGTAGGGTCATAAGCACCCATTTATTATTTGTTGGCTTTAAAACAAGATAATAATGTATTAGTTGCTTACTTTTACATTTCATGCATGTACTATGTGATGTCTAGCATCCATATGTGCTTGCTTACTTTGTTCTGGAATTCATCTCATTCTTTTTTCTTTGAGACATAGGTAGTGATGATTATGTCATATATGAGGAGCTTTTTGTTGACGAGTTAGAGGAAGAGTATGGTGTGGATTATTTGTATTTCTATGACAATTGAAGGCTTGATGTGTTTTCTTTGGAATTTGAAGATGGATGATGTTTAGGAGACTTGGTTACATTTTAGGAAATATTTGAAATACCTTTCTATTGATTTATTTTGTAATTAGTTGTTTACAAAACTTGTAGACTCCTTAAAGAACTTTTATGCTACGTGTGTGGTTATAGGAGCATATGAGACTCCTCAAAATATATTATGACCTATGTTAGTTTTGATATGAATTCCCTTCATGAAGTGTTGATGACTAATTATACTCTTAGCTAGCAAGGTTACGTAGTGGGTTGTAATGCCAATAGAATTCCTGGGATGTTACATATTGTGTAAGTTCTCTTTTACATAGATAATATTACTTAAATTAGATTAATTTGAAAAACGTAAACAATATCAATATAAAATAGAGACAATAGAACAATACAATATTACACTTGATTATGAACTAAATGCATAATCATCCATCATATATAAAGAAATATAAATTGACATAATTGCCTTAATATCACTCAAAATTTGTTGTAGGCAAATAAAAAAATTTCTAAACATAGTAAAGGAAAAAAAAAATTAATATACTCAAATAAAATAATAACCAAATGATATTTTTTTTTTAAATTTTTATCTTTCATCGTTTTACTATTATTATGTTACAACTCTAAAAATATGATTTATCCCAATAAAAAATTAGTATTAGCTATTTAGGCAGATATTAAGCAATGATTGGAAATTGTATATGCCCGTTTTATCTCGTACCTTGTATTTGTTACTCAAAAAGTCAAAACTATAGGCTTTGCACTCTGAGCTAGTCTAGTCTTGGTTAAATCAGTGTCATCAAACTGTTACCGGATAAAAATTACGGTTCAAGTAACCTTCTGTCCAAGAAAGAAGATGTCAACGTCCATTGCTTCTAGTCAATTCATAGTGAATGAGGTAATTATAAGTGAAAAAAACAAAAGGGTTCAAAGTTAGAGCTGATGGCTTAAAACTACCCACCAAGTTGCCTTATAGCCCACGCTTTCTTAATACACCAGTATTTAGGGGATTCTGTTGCTCACATCTCTAATTCTTAGCACTCCGTCTTCACATTAGCTTCTTCTTCATTTCTGCCGATTGAATTTCTTTTCCTATCTTCCAAAAGATCGATAATTCATCGATTTATCGCCTGAAAGACCGGCTTAAATTCAATAGGATGGAAAAAATTCCTGGACATCGTAATGGAAATGAACAAATGGACTTGCCACCCGGTTTTCGATTCCATCCAACCGATGAAGAGCTGGTCACGCATTACCTAACACCAAAGGTCCTTGATAACACCTTCTGTGTTAGAGCAATCGGTGAGGTGGATTTGAACAAGTGTGAACCATGGGACTTGCCTTGTAAGTTTATGGTTAATTTCATGTATCTCTGCCTGTTTTCTCTGTTTCTCAATCTCTTTTCTAAAGTTTCACTGGAAGTGATTTATTACTCGGATTGTCCAATGGTGGAAACAAGTAAAACTTTAATAATATGAATTTATATAACTGATGATGGTTTTCCTAACAAAATTTTTGTTCGACCCTACCTAGAGTATTATACATGGTGTGTTAGTTCTAATAAACTTTTAATTTTCTTCTTCTTCTTCTTCTTCTTCTTCTTCTTTTTTCAATCTGTAGCTTTTTCAATTTTTGTTCATTGTTTTAATATTTTATTTTTATTGATAAATGAAGGGAAAGCTAAAATGGGTGAAAAGGAATGGTATTTTTTCTGTCTGAGGGACAGAAAATACCCAACTGGTTCGAGGACAAACAGAGCAACTGATGCTGGGTATTGGAAGGCTACAGGGAAGGACAAGGAAATTTTCAGGATGAAGACATTGATTGGCATGAAGAAAACTCTGGTATTCTACAAAGGAAGAGCACCAAAAGGCCAAAAATCTAACTGGGTCATGCATGAATACCGCTTGGAAGGGAAACGTTCTGCATGTTACATCCCCAAGACAACAAAGGTACCGGATTTCAGCCTTCTTCAACTCCTTTTTCTAGTTTAACTTCTAAGATTTTTTAGTCAGAGTATGGTGAAGGTTGGTGCAGTGGTTAGTCAGTATTTCTACCTTGGGGAAACCAGAATTCGCTTAGTCACAATCAAATATAGCACCCGGGTTACCATAAAGTTAAAAAATGATTCGAGTTAGATACTATCATTTGTTACAGGGTGAAGTGCTTGATGCAACAGGTACTATTTCAATTTCTTGTATAACAATGAAATTGATAAGTCATTGCAACTTAGTTGGTTAAGTTTGTATAAGAGAATTCAAAGTCTATATATTAATTCCATCATTTCTCATATTTGCTCAAATTAAGGATCGATCTTTTTTTTTTTTTTTTTTTCCCTCCCTTCTTTTTATATGTTCATCCTTGTTTCTTTTGCAGAGCGAATGGGTGATTTGCAGAATTTTCCAAAAGAGTTCAGGAGGAAAGAAGGTTCCTATTTCAGGACTAGTCAGGATGGAGCCATACACCGATGACGAACTACGCCCTTTGATGTTGCCACCACTGATGGATTCATCTCCATACAATAGCAATAGTGACACAGGAACTGCAACCGGCGAGGCTTCACACGTGACCTACTTCTCCGATCGAATGGAGGACCAAAAAGCTCAGGAGGATGTTAGTGACAGCCTCAACACTACCTTAATTGATACGAACGCTGAGAATTTGCAGTACCAGGATTCTGGTCTAATGCAAGACCAGTCACTTTTGAGGATTTTACTTGAAAACAGTGACTCAAATATGAAGAAGTGTCCCAGAACAGAATCTTCACATGATTCCTGGCATGGATTGGACATGTCTTTTATGGGATCAAACCATGAACTGATGAGAAGGTATTTTGAGGATTCGATTCCTCTAAACACTGTTTCAAATGGACAACAAGACCTTGATTTCTTGTGGAAATATTGATTTGGTGGAATACAGGCAAAGGTAGCTAAGGACAAAAAGAAAGAAAGACTCTGATTTCTTAGTGGGATTATTATGATTTTCATGTCAATTCATGTATAGGTTTTACAAAGTCATGCATTAATTATCATAATATTATTAGTGGGATGTATAATAGTTAAAATTATAATTTTATCCGTGTGGTTTTATAATTTTATGATTTTAGAAGATTATTTTGATATTTATAAAAAAATCATATATTTAAGTTTATATTATTAATAATGTAAGATGAGTTAAAATATTTGGTTTTATTTAATTTATTACTTTTTTTTAGATAAAATAATGAAAAAAAATAGTTTCAATACTATTTATCTTTATTTTTTGAATGTTATATTATTTATTAAGAACTTGTTTTATGGAAAAAAAATTAATTTTTATTTTAAATTCCATCATTTATTTCAAAATTTTTATGAGTACTATAAATATATTTTAAAGTTATTTTATATAAATTATATAAATTTATATCTTTAAATTTTTCTTTTATGTTTTAATTTTATAAACTTTAATAATTTTAGATAAAATTGCTAATTTAACAACTTGATAGGATGTTTCCCGTTTTAATTTATCCTCGTTCAAATCGATGTCTACTAAGCGTTTTTGCAGAGGAACAGGATTAAGAAAGGAAGGTGTTTTGTGATTTTGTGTCGTTGGAGCTAAAGGTTTTTCAATAAAGCACTGACTCTCATTATATAGGACTGATTCTTTTCAGCAAATTAGCTTTTATATAAATATATATTTTTTTGTCAGACAAAATTTGCCCTTTCAACATCTGTTATTCCTTGCGACAGTTTAAATAATTTTCCTCCCCTACATTTCATAGAGCAGGTGCCATAAATAATATAATAGATGATAAAAATATCTTTTTGAAAGAACTTGGAACAAAGTGGAAGAATCTTAGATGTAATATGTTCTTAAATATTAAAAGATTTCTTTAGAGTATTGACATAATATCCTAATTAACTATACAGTAGCAAATTCGGAGGGAGAGAGAACCCTTGTTTTTTCTTTTGGGGAGGGGGCTGTGGAGCCGGAGTGGATGATGGAGAAATATTAACAAGTTCTCAATATTGCCTTCGGATTTGATTGAAATTAAAGAATTAGTAGATCTATTTCATTAAGAATAGGTCATGGGATGTAAATAAATTAATTTGGATGAGTTTCACTTGAGTTTTATTTTGAATTTGATTTGATCACAATTAAATTGAAATTGAAAATTACTCAAGCAGTAAATTAAATACAGGTTGAGCTTAAGAATATTAAGCACTTTAGTCTAATGAGTCTAATCAAATTGGGTATAATTTTTATTTTTTTTTATTTATTTTTCAAACATGAGTGAGCTTGAAATTGTTTAGAAAAAGTTCGTAAAATTATGAAACTCAATTAAGTTAATCGAGTTGAACTCGATTTTATCAAATATATTTTCTAGTTAAGTTTGAGGTTAAAATTTAGAATTCATCTAAACTTAAGCTGAGCATGAGTTTTGAATTTTCAAGTTTGAAATTGATCTCAATACTTTAGTAGTACCTTTCAACTCAATTATACCCCTTGATATTGTAATGTTTTAATACCTATAATACTTGGATAAAATTGGAAAAAAAAAAAACCCTTTTAATTGCTCCCAAAGTAGGAGTGTCGGTATTGAAGTTGGATTTTAGAAAAATAAATGAATAGGTTACAGAGTTAAATATTACAAATACTAATTGCAAAGATATATTTTTTCTTTTTTTGCCAAGTGAAAATTATATACTTTTTTCTCCTTAGCTCTCATTTTGCTTTCCCCCCTCATTCTCATATGATTTCCGACGCGGTTTTATATGCCGGGGCCTGTTGTTTGATAATAGGCTTTGTGGGTTCTGCTCATTGGGTATATATGTTCGCTTATTTCAGCCCGTTAAGGAACTTGTATTATATGGGCCAGTTTTTACATCACAGCCTACCTTAGTTTCTTGGCCCTATTAATCTTATTCTTATGCGCGCCCTCTGAAGATATATATAGATATAATAAGCAATAGTTGAAATAGTAGAATTGATATACATATATCAAAATATTAAGAACAGTTCGAAGCAGATTAATTCCGGACATCAATTGTGTTGTGTACTTTTGAGAAACTTGGGCTGGATTATACAGTACTTAAATCTAATTCGAGAAAAAGTTAAAGGGTGAAAAAAAAAAAAAAAGAGGAACGAAAACTAGGATGCAAAGTTCCATCAAAACTCAAAACGTTTCAATTCGAGACTACCGCTTTAATAAAAGTTCCATCTTGTTAATGAACGGATTGAACTTGCGTATGCTCAAATAATCCTTACATGCTTAAGAAAGGTTTTCCTCAAAACGTTTTAGGCTATGAGAATCTCACACGGTTTTAATTATATCCTATGGAGTCCATGATAATCCGTGATAATTAAATATATATATATGAGATTAAATCCATGAGATATGAAGTATAAGATCATCAAAAAGATTGTTTCATATAAGATAGAATAACTTGTTTTTCCTAGCTTAAATTATGCTAAATCTTGGAAAAGCATTAGTCTTTGGTAACATTAATGAGGATATAGGTATTTCTTTGCTAAAAATTGCCAACTCTTGGTTTAGTTATACATTGAAGTTTTATCCATTTATTCTAGTTCTTTGTTTGTGTTTCTTATTTTGCTTTCGCAGTATGTTGACGGGGCTTATATTTTCACACAACTACAGCCATAGAGCGAGTTCCGTTTAACTTTTTATCACTTGAATGAATCTGAGTTTGACTAAAAATTTGTTGCAAAATTGCAAGCTATCATTTATTAAGTTGATTCCCAACACAAGATTTTAGTCTTATTTCTACCTCAGTCAATTGAATAGACCTTACATTTAGTGAGGGAGACTTAACATTTATCTATTGTTTTCTATGTCTTTAATCATCTGGTTTATCATTGAACTTTCAACATGTTTAATGAGTGTGATTGGGTTTTTGGCAAAAATCATGCCATTAACTTACTCTTAGCAAAAGCTTCCTTAAGGCTAGGAAATCATTGCTTCCCAATTGACCATCCTTTAACTTCATCCAACTCAGAATTTAGACCATACAAAAATTCATAAATTTTGTCCTTTTCCAATAAAGTGTTATATTTCTACCCATCCTCTATATACTTCCATTCAATCTCAAAAAACAAATCCATTACTTGCCAGAGTTCCATTAGTGTGTTATAATATTCAGTCATGTTCATACGACCTTAAGTTGTAGTACAAAACTTGGATTGTAGGTCAAAACATTGAGATGAATTATCCACGTCTGAATACATATCTTACACATTATCCAATATCACTTTCGTTAATTCACTAAACAAGTATTTTATCCCTATTTTTGGCTCCATAGAATTCTCTAACCAAGCCATAACCGTTGAATTCTTGGATTCACAAATGTCATACTCCTTAGAATCTTAACTCAACATAGTTGTAAACCTAGTTGAATACTTAAGTTTCCCTTTGTTACGGATTACAAGTTTGATCACTTGGAACCACTCCCTAAAATTCACACCATAAAACTTGTGTTGTGTGATTTAGAGTGAATGTAGGTCACCTATAGTCATCGACAATACTTGATTTTTAGTTGTAGTAGTTGCGACACCTAAGGTTTTAAAATGATCCTTAGAACTAGGTGCAGTTTCAACCTTCTTGTCAAATTACCCACTCATCATCAATGTTTAATTAGTTGATTTAGGATCAATTGATGCTCTTATACCATATAGAAAATATGGATTAAAGTTCACTATCAATATTATTCATCCTCATTGTTGAATATATATTTATAAGAAGAAATATTAGAGAGATAAATATGGTATCCCTTATTTTATAGAGTAGGTAAACTAAGACTTATCCACATGACTTCTACACAAAATTATCCTACTATCCTTCTAAACTATTAACACGTGCTAATACTAAACATAACCAAAAAATACAAATAAAACCAGATCTAAATAGAACAATTCCATGTAGCTTCTAACATGGGATCTCTTGATGACTTTCACATCCAAACCTTTGTCCATATATGTATTCACAAGTTCTTCCTTACTAGTTATAAGCAACATATTCGTATCAAAGAGGCATTGAAACATCTAAAACAAGTAGTAAAGATCCAACATCGCAACAACGTTGGCATAATTTTGGGCAGGCCTAAGACTATTAACTTGCAGACAAATGCATTTTGTAGTTGTCCTAACTTTTCGACGTCCCTAGAATCCCAAAAAAGTTCATCATGTTGGATTGATTTTCTTCCTTAATTCAATAGGGCTGCCATCATATGTTTGAATGACCATTTTCATCAATTGCCAATCATCATGAACCTGGAAGTTCATGTTATGTGGAATCATCATGGATTATCCTACAACAAAGTACAACAAATTATTAGTAACATTAACTAAGTTTTGATGTCGAAGAAATGTTTGATGTCACCTAATTCAAGTTCAAATTTTGTGACAACTCAAAAGTATCGGCCTATCATCAATTTTCCCAGCTAAAATCAGCATAAAAAGAGACTGCAGGAAACTATCAAGAAATTCAAATGGAGAAGCAAATAAGAAACCAACATAAAGAAGCAAATTGCACAAGAAGTATAACCGTAGTAGCTGGTGAATCATTTCTCCTGAATCTTTAAACAAACTTTTGTTATAATGTCCAGCTAATACAAAAGATATAAATTGCAATATCTATTGTGATACTTTATGAAATATATAATTCAAAATATTTCCTAACTGGCAGCTCGAAATGGTACCTTGAATTTGTTTGAGTTGGCATTTTTCGATTCGAATTACTAGTGTCATCGAGTCTTCCTCCATAGTCGCAGCTCATCGGAATTTAGATTCGAGCACCAGATAGAAAGCTTCTTTCATCGAGGGGTTCTTGGATTAGATTAGGAAATTAGGTTTTTGATGTGGCAGAAATAGATTTAGTGGTTTATTTTGAAGCTGCGGTTTTCGTGTTTATATCGATTTCTATCACTATTTTTTTTTTTTTTTAAAAAAAAGTATTCAATATTAAAATTAACTGTGACCTGATTGAGGATGACCCAAATACCCTAAATGTTAAAGAGGAAAATATAGATATGCAAAATTGGTAAAATGTAAAAACTCAACTGAAGTATGTAAAATGGAAATTTCGATTTTAGTAATATCCTTTATCTTTTTCCGTTCCTCCTCAAGTTGAACTTGCTAGAATATGAATACTAAGCACGAAAGACGATTCTCTTTTTACTTTTCGAGGAGAAAGCAGCCACGTTTTCTTTCTAAGAGATGAAGAAGTAGTGTAATGCGTGGTCATTAAATGAGGCCACCAACACCCGTGTTGGACCATTCACAAGGCTGGAGCTAGCAGTCATCAAAGAGTATTTAAGTCGGTGGCCCCATTGTCCTCCATAGCCAATACCAAGCCATGAGTAACTCTCACATTTTAAACCACAAAACACATCATTCAAGGTTTCTCTATAGACTTTATTATCGCAGGTCCCTGTTTTGCCCTTGCCTGCCCCATTCCATCAAGAAGTTATAGCTACTGTTATCCGTAGGAAATTTGATTAGATCCGACATAGGCTTGATCTCTATCAACCGAATTATGCTCTCCGGTTAAATCCACAAACTTCATAAATAGCAAGAGTTCTATTTCGATCAGTACTATACTTACACTATGCTTCATAATTTTGAGTACAATGAAAATGTTCAATTTTGAGTAAAAATAGTTTCTTCCTTATGTTTAGGAAATATAGAAAGCAAGTAGAATGAAATGAAGAGATATATTCCATTTCCTTTGTGCTTTGTGTATTATAAATAGAAAATAAAAGAAATGAACTTATTATTCGACAAAACTAATCCTATTTTATTTTGCTGAACATTATTCTATAGAGCAATTTTATAATTTCTATCTTATTTCCGTAGATTTTCACAATTTCTCTCCATTTTTTTAAAAGAAAAAGAAATAAATTTTAGAAGGAAAATATATCCATGCATTTTCTTTCCACTTCCAAATTTTAAATTACCAAGCATAATATTTCCTTCAAATTTTTTTTGTTTCCTGTTGCATTTCCATTCATTTCTACCTACTTATACCTATTCAAACATGGTATTGGACTTCCGTTAGTTATTGCTAATCTTTGGTGATATATGACACGCCAACTATGAATGCTCTTTATAAAGATAGAATTAATTCAAGTGCATTGATGAAAGCAAATAAATAAATAAGTAAAATATATAAAATATTCTCCACCCTATATAATGCTTCAAAATTGTAGACAGTAGCAAATACATTTCAACTTCCCCTATAGCCTTCAGTCTCCCGCAAAACTTTTTATTCTTCCCTCTGTTTAACTATTCAAACTTTTTAATCGAGAAACTTTAAATGTTACCTTGGTGGTCTTAGCTTCAAATCTTTTCTTTTTATTTAGTTTTTCTAATTAATACATATACTATGCATGTGCTATAAATGAGTTAAACCTGCTCATAAAATATCCAAGTTCAACTTTAACAATTGACTGGAGCTTGAATTTGAATTTCTTGAGTAATTTATTTAGTTGAATATGAATTTTATCATTTTTAGCTCTACAAGTTTGTAAATTTAATTAAGTTCCAGTTGAACTTAAATACTAGTTGTGTTTAGTTATCAATATCAACTTAATTGAAAGAAGAATAATTTTTGTTAGGAAAAAGTGAAAATTTGAATAATCTTAATCAAGTAGAGCTCTTAGGAAATTAAAAAACAAGGAAAAGAAATCAACGAGCATTCATTTTATTAAGCGCCATTTCAAATTGATATCAAGCTAAAATTTAAAGCTTCATTGAGTTTAAATCCAAGTCAAGCTTTAAAATTTCAACATGAGTTAGAGCACAACCTAAATAGTATGCCTGTTTTACTAGACTTACTTATAGTGGCAATAATATGTAATGTACTAAAGGTTTATAACTCTTCCCTTTTTTTTTTTTAAAAAAAAAAAATTCGGTAAGTCAGTCATCAATTCCATTCCAGCCACTACTACGCAATTGCATCGGGAATTTTAAGATTCCTCAGTGGAAGGTGCTAAAGGTGACTATCAGATGTCAAGCTTTCCCGATCAGGGTTAATGATGGAGTTGAGCCATCACCTAGTAAATCAATGTCATTTCTCAATTTGTTCATGACGTACATTTTTTTACCCTACTTAAGTTGTGTATTTATATATATACGAGAGCTTAATTATTTGGTAACTGGATTTCTGTCATTTTAATGCAATAAATCGATTTTTTAATTACACATAAAGGCTTTGAACCTATCTAAATATATCCACAAATATTAAATAAAATAATATACCACACACTATATAACATCCCTAATCAAATACATCAAGTGTGGTTAAATCTAGCAATACGTCAAACCACAACTGTAATACAATTATGATAGTCCATCAAGACTCCACCTACAACCTATACAACTATAGTAACTACAGAAGAAACTATCGAGCTTGACATAGACATCACTTTAAGTCCAATCTCTAGAACAACAATAACATACCAACAAATACCATACACAACTAGTTAAGTTTTGACTCATCTACTCTTATTAGTGGACATACTCCATGGTGTCTCCTACAACATACACCGAGTCATAGCCTAGATTGTCATAATGATCCAAACTCTTGGAAGTACCTACATATGAAAAATAAGGTCCCTAAAGGGTGAGCAAAATGTCCAGTATATGATATACCACAAGCATATGCGTTTAAGCAAACATCAAATCAAGCTCACATGCGAATTCAATAATATTAAATGCATAAGCAGCCATTTATTATCTTCAAGTTAACCCTAACAACCACCACAATTTTAATATTCCAAAACTTGGGCTATCTCATGACCTTGATTTATACATATATATTTATAATAAAAATATAGTGTTGAGTACTCCTCAACATTCTAGAATTCATGAATCAATCTTAAAATCTATCAAACTCTTTTGGTATGCAACTCCACTTAAGACATAGGACATATTGATTATTAGGATGTTGCCCTACGATCATTGGTACTCTCAATTCCTTAGGTCAAGCTATGCATAAGCAACATACTATCATTAGGTCAAATATAATTAGGTTCATCTATTCACTAGTCTAGACAAGAACAAGTAGCAAATCTGGTATTTACATACCTAGATTGGTCTCTTCTTCCAACTCTTGCTATTCTCTAAAACTATACATTGATATTACATATAACATCTCTTAGTTGGTTTACTTTTCTATACGAAGACTTTGTAACACCTACCTGATCATTTACTCATAAATATCAATTACAAAGAAAACAAAGTTTATGAATATTAAATTTTGTGATAAAATATGTTTTAAGTTATAAAATAATAAAATTAATTAAATAATAATTGATTTAGGAAAAATATTGAAAAACAAAGCACTACTTCTGTATCTGAGTGGACCAACTAAACAATTCTAGACATTACCCAGTTGGCTAGTCACGAAGGGCATTTTGTGCTCAAAAAGTGCCCTATGGGCCCAATGGCATGTTGGCTATTGTTTACATAATAACTATGATTTTGCAAAATTTCGCAGAATTTCACACTTGACTTTCACTAAACTAACAAGTATATTTCTCTTACCTTCCACCACCCCAAAAAAAGATAGATTTATAAATCCCCATTTAAATAGTCATTTTCTTCATCAAACAATGTTTAACAACATAGGTTTCTATCTCTATATTTCAAATCAAGAAACATGTTCATATATTACTTAAGAGGCCATGGATGTATGACAAGAGAGTGGTTCATGATAGGTTTGAAAAATGTTTTTGCTTTTGTTAAAGATGGAGAATAAATTACCTTAACTCCCATGACTCTAGATGATATTAAGAAAGATCAAATTACATAAGGTAAACTAATGGAAGGATAGAAAAGCTTTTTCATTTGGAAACTAAATGTTAATTCTAGCAGGTCTATGCCATTAAGAGATTTAAGGATGAATCATTTGGAACCCCAAAAAGATCGAAATCAGGGTTTGATCTAGCATAACCCAAGCCGAGGATAGAACCAAAGTATTAGTGGTTGAACAAATGGCTCATAACAAGACAAAATAAAGGGAGATAGATCAAGAGAAATGAGCCACAAAGAGATACATGACCACTAACGCGAGTATGTTGATGGGTGTAATGACTAATATGAGGATAGTATGACCACGTTGATTAAGAAATAGAGGACCAGAAAGATATACGATCAATCACACAGGTGTATTGACAACAATGTTAGCTATGTGACCTTTGTTTTATTATGTTTCATCTCTTAGTTGTTAGTTCTATATAATTACCATATTGCCATTGAGGTTAAGTACTATTTAAGCATTTTTATTTTATTGTAATAGACATATATCTTTGAACTGTTATCTTTTCAATACTAAATATTATTATCTCTTGAGATTGAAACCTTAACAGTTTTGTTATTGAATCTTATCAATCAATAGTAATACATTGGTTGCGTTAATTCATTATTTTGATTAAATTTACTCATTAAGTAATATTGAGTATTTTTAATTGAACCCATTGGATTCCGACAATTATGAGTCACATTGGTTTAGGAATTTCGAAAAAAAGAAGAAGAAAAAAACTAGTCTATTATTGATCCTACTTCTTTAATTGTTCCCATCCAATTAATATTCCCTATTTCCTTCTTAATAAATACCCATAAACACATAAAAATATACACAAAAGACATCCAATTGCAACTTTAGTTACAGTCGCATCCATGGTTTTGTGGGCTTAGATTTGTTTATAAATTCAATCACATCATATGCTCCTTATAGGTTCATTTGCCCCTTTATAGTAATGATTAATAGCATTTTGATGTTAATTTTCATGACTAATCCATTTTCTAAATACATGCATAGTGAAACCTAGATGGTTAGGTATCAAAAGGCTCTTGAAGTTGTTTGATTCTTCTTTAATATGAAATGTTGCCAGACCATGCATATATGTTGATATGCTAAATTAGTTGTCAAAATATCTATAAATGTTATGATTTAGGGGTGTATTATCAGTTAATAATTGTTTTTTTTTAACATTCTATTATACTTTTTAGTTGCATCATTTTTCATATTTGTATCTTTTTTTTTTTCCGTAACTATTATTTATATAAGTCAAATAATCATGTCTAGTCTATATCTTACATATTATTATATCTTAAAGCTCAAAATATGAATTTCCAATCAATAATGTATCATATTGATAAATTCATGTTCATAATTAAACTACTGAGTTCATAGCTTTTAAATTGAAAAATGAACTTTATGAGATTACTTTGTCTAGTTTTATACTCTTATCATAAAGTTTGAACTAAAATAGAGAAAGTTGCCTAAAAGCCCTAAATCTAGCAATTTGGATAGATTCATGTATCATACAAACGGTGTGAATGATCCTAACCTGACCATTGGTCAATGAAAGAAGAAAAAAGGAAATAAAAGATTCCAATGTCTTATGACGAACTAATTTAAAAGTGATACAAAATGGGTGAAGTTAACATACAGAAGCTATAAAAATTTCTATAAAAAATTTCTAATCTTAATGCATAATATCTAATATCAAATTGTCCATACCTCTTTTTAATTCTTATTATTGTTTTGGTGAAGTATAAAATTCCCATAATAACATCAAGAACCTAAAAACCCATTTGATGTTACACATAATTAATTCCTATGGGTTTTTTACTTTAATCTTGAATTATGTTATGGACAATTGAGAATTAAATGGAAAAGGGTTTGCATTTTTTGGTTAATGTGACTAACAATTATAGAAGACAAGAGATTTGTAAAAAAAATTACATGATTGATTAAACAAAAAAAGAAAGCATTACCACTTAAGGTTTTTGAAAATAACTAGCTAAAACTAGTTACGAGTCCCATAGCAAAGCATTTATAAGAAACCCCTAACTACTCTAAGGGAAATAGGTAATAATATACTAATAATAAAAAATAAATAGTATTACCTAACTATGTCTCATAATAAATAAATAAAAAAAAACTCATAAAATAATATCTTCTAACAGAATAAAATAGATTAAAATAACAATAAGTCTATGTGCTATACGTCATTAGCTATTATTCATGCAAAGTTGATAAGCCATCAATAATTTCATGCAAAAAAGTGGTAAAATTCATAAATGCCATTATTTATTTTTCACAATTAGATTTATTCTTCTAAATTACCCCTTTTTCAATTTTTTAGAAAAAACGAAAAAAAAAAATTAAGTTTTTACCGATTTTAATATTACCCTGAAGATGCTTATATATCCACTAGTCATAATTAGACGACCGTAGTTTTTTCTGAAAGATTTAGTAAGTTTGTTTATTTTAATTTTGAAAACCAACTGAGTTTACATATTTATCAATTTAATTTATTTAAATAAAATTTAAAGGGTTCTAATTATCGAGTATTTTTATACTATAAAACTCTCTAAAATATCTCAATTTTTTTAAAAAGGTTTATTTTTTTATTAATTTTTATTTCTAAAACATAATTTTCTGAGTAAGGAATTGTAAAAATACCTAACACTAAAAAAATTCCTAAGCTAAATATATTTCTTCCTTTTTATATTTTAAAATGGCTACCTAATCAAATCAAGATGAACAAATATAATAATAATAATAACAAAAATAATAATAATAAAATTAAGAACCGAACCTTGGCGAGATGGACACAGGCGAAGGGGATCGGATTCGGGTCGTGAATGGTGCAGTTACAGTTAGTGGTCGAGTTGCTGCCGAGTGATCAGTGGAATGCGCGGTAGCAGTGCGTGCTTGAAGTGTTCATGCTGAGTACGTGATGAACTGTGTGCCAGGATTATATGCAGCTGTGTGGGGACTTTATGTGAGGTGCTGCAGATGATAGGTGATCACCGAGAGAGAAGTCAGGACTTGTTGTTTGGTGTATCGTGTTGTTGCATTGCTGCTGGGAGTGCTGATCGATGGCTTGGCTGAAGTGCTGCAGTGATGGAGTGCTGATCAGAGTTGCAGCACGAACAATGGCGTGCTCGTGTTGCGGCTTCGGTCAACGAGGCTCGTGTTGTGTTGCAACGGTGGGGTTAGTGCTATCAGAGTAGGTGGATAGTGAGTTGTTTACGTGACAGTGCAATAGAGTGTCTGAGTGAACCGGGTATGGACGACAACTGTGTGTTGCTGTTGCAGTTTGGGATCGCGTTGGTGTTGCGCGTGGATATGGGCTTATGCGTGAGTGATCCGTGTATATGCTGGACGAAGGATAGGCGGTTTTGGTTGATTGGTTAGTGTGGTTTTTGGCTGTGCTGCAAATCAAGGAATCGTAGTTGCGTAGAGTTTGGCGAAGGAGATTGTGTTTTACAGTATACGAGCTGTGTGTGTTGAAGAATATATTGGGTGTCATTCGAGGCTAACAAAAAGGCTGTCGTGCTGCTCCTATTGTTTAGTTTCGGTTTGGGTTGGTGTACATGGATTCGCTGCTGTCCGATTTGTTGGTTGAAGGGAGTTGGGGTGTTTTCTGCAAGTTGGACTGGATGTTCAAGCACTCAACGGAGATGGGGGGGAGGGGGTGTGTCTGGGTTGGGGGGTGTTTTGCGACTGGCAGCGGGCGTGTTCGATGCTTCTGTTAGTGAAGTTGTGTGGCTGTGATCTGCTGTGGACGTGGCTTGGAATGTTCTGTTGTGGACACGTGGTGATCGTGTTTAAGTTAGGCATGCATTCTGTGGTGAAGTGCGTTGCTATGCATTCATCGTGGCCATGCGCTGTGCGGTGAAGTGCAGCGGCTAGGCAATGTGTGATGAATTGGTGGCTGTGTTATTGATTAGAAAGGACCTGGACATTGATCTTGGAGAATGGTTGTATTTTTTTTTAGGGGAGTGTGTTCTCCTCTCTTTTATGATGTGTGATCAATATTTAAAAGACTTTGGACATAAATTTTTTATATCTATTCAAATCTATTTTGATAAAAAACAAAATGAGATTTGAATCCTACAATTCTTTGTCACGTTGGATTTAAATATAGTTTTATTATTAGATTCAAAAGATTTGATTAGAGTTAAATTCTATACGCTCAACCGATTCTTAAAAATGAAAGAAAGAAAAAATAAAAAGCATATGTGTACCTGATGAGACTCAAACTTATAACCTCAAGCTAATTCAATACCAATACTCAAATATTTATCTATTAAGTCATTAGCCTATACCTTGATATTTCGTACAATTAAATTATACTTAACCTACGTAACTCTCTAAAATAAAGCTATTTGAACCGTGTTAAAACTAAATTGATTAACTTTAAAATGTTTTACTTTCTAAAAATCTATTTTCTTTAAAAAATCTTTATAATTTTTCCTTTTTTTGTATTTTTATCAATTTTCAGGTTATTTATTTATTCTTTATTATTTTTTACTTTTTATTTTGAATTAAGACCCTATTAAAATAATGAAACAAAAATTAGAACTATGGGAGGAGGGGGTATGTTGCAAAAATTGGTGCCTATAACTTCTCCTTTCTGTGGTAAAGTTTGAGTAAAATTTTGCTACAAAGATAAAAGAGATGCTATTTTTACCTTGGGGATGACTCTATTCTAATAAATGCTATGACAAGCTAGCTATCCTAAGTGTAATTCATTGGGGAAATGGTGAAAAACTAAAAAAGTCAAATGGTGAGGGTATCACTCTTATGGGTAAGCAAGAACTCTAGAAGTACTGAAAGGAGGGTAGCGCTCTATGAGTTGGCTATCCTAAATGAATGATGACTTTGTTGTACCTTTATGAGCTGACTAACTAAGATAAGATGGGCAAAGTGCTCCTCAAGTTAGCTAAGGCCCTAAAGTAATATCGAGGATTTGGTTGTGCCCCCAATGAGTTGACTAACTAAGATGGGCAAAGTACTCCTTAAGCTGGTTAAGACCCTATAATGATATTGATGACTTAGTTGTACTTTCTATGGGTTGACTAAATAAGGTGGGCAAAGCCCTCTTCAAGCTATCAAAGATCCTAAAGAGATACTAAGAACTTAGTCGTGCCCTCTATAGGCTAATTAACCAAGGTAAGCGAAGCGTTCTTTGAGCTAGCTAAGATCTTAAAGAGATATTATAGACTTGGTCATACCCCTTATGGACTGACTAACTAAGGCAGGCAAAATGCTCCTTAAGTTAGCTAAGGTTTTAAAGAGATATTAGAGACTTGGTCATGCC
Source organism: Lumnitzera racemosa (assembly GCA_024138005.1). NCBI lineage: Eukaryota > Viridiplantae > Streptophyta > Magnoliopsida > Myrtales > Combretaceae > Lumnitzera > Lumnitzera racemosa. Next base: position 35,374,988 of record JAMXBC010000012.1, on the reverse strand, counting down.
CTTTATGGGCTAACTAACTGAGATAAGACTGGTAAAGTGGTCCTTGAGCTGACTAAGACCCTAAAGAGATATCGAGAACTTAGTTATGCCTCCTATAAGCTGACTAACCAAGATGAGCAAAATGCTCTTTGAGTTGGCTAAGACTCCAAAGAGATATTGAGAACTTGACGTACCCCCTATGAGTTGACTAACCAAGGTAAGCAAAGTGCTCCTTGAGTTGGCAACAACCCTAAAGAGAATTGATGACTTGGTCATGCTAATAAAGGCTAACTAACCAAGGTGAATGAAGTGCTTTTTGAGCTAGCTAAGACCCTAAAGAGATATCGGGAACTTAGTTGTACTCCTTATGGGCTAACTAACCAAGGTAGGTAGAGTGTTCCTTAAGCTAGCTAAAATCCTAAAGAGATATTGGAGACTTGATCATGCCCCGAATAGACTGACTAACCAAGGTGGATGAAGTGTTCCTTGAACTAGCAAAAACCTTAAAGAGATAATAGAGACTTGGTCGTACCCCTTATGAGCTGATTAACCAAGATAAGATGGGCAAAATACTCCTTGAGCTGGCTAAGACCTTAAGGAGATATTGAGAACTTGGTTGTGCCCCTTATGGGTTGACTAACCAAGATGGGCGAAGTACTCCTTAAACTGGCTAAGACCCTAGAGAGATATTGAGAACTTGATCATAACCGCTATGGGCTGACTAACCAACGTAGGTGAATCATTCCTTGAGCTGGCTAAGACCTTAAAGATAATTATTGACTTGGTCGTGCTCTTTACGGTCTGACTAACCAAGGTAGGCAAAGCACTCCTTGAGCTAGTTAATACCCTAAAAGATATTGATCACTTGGTTATGCCCCCTATGGGCTAATTAACTAAGATAAGATAAGTGAAGCGCTCTTTGAATTGGCTAAGACCTTAAAGAGATATTGCAAACTTGATCGTTCCTCTTATGGGGCTGACTAACCAAGGTGGACGAAGCATTTCTTAAGCTGGTTATGACCTTAAAAAATATTAATCACTTAGCCGTACCCCCTATAGGCTAACTAATTAAGATAAGATAAGTGAAGTACTCCTTAAGCTGGCTGAGACCCTAAAGAGATTAAGAACTTGGTCGTACCCCCTATGAGTTGACTACCTAAGATGGGTGAAGTACTCCTTGTGTTGGCTAAGACCTTAGAGAGATATTGAGAACTTAGTTGTGCCCCTTATGGGCTGACTAACCATGGCAGGTGAAATGTTCCTTGAGTTGGTTAAAGCTCTAAAGAGAATTGATGGCTTGGTTATGTCCCCTATGGGCTGACTAACTACAGTAGGAAAAATGCTTCTTGAGTTAGCTAAAACCCTAAAAGATATTTATCACTTAGTCATACCTCCCTATGGGATGACTAACCAAGATAAGATGGGTGAAATATTCCTTAAGTTGGCTAAGACCCTAAAGAGATATTAAGAACTTAGTTATGCCCCCTATGGGTTAACTAACCAAGGCGGACGAAGCGTTTTTTGAGCTGGCTAAGACTTCAAAAAGATTTTAAAGACTTAGTTGTACCCCTTTTAGGCTGATTAACTATGGTGGGAAAAACGTTCCTTAAGTTGGATAATACCCTAGAGAGATATTAGAGACTTGGTCGTACCCCTTATAGGCTAACAAACCAAGATGAGGAAAGTATTCTTTAAGCTGGCTAAAACCTTAAAGAGATATTAGAGACTTGGTTATGCCTCCTATAGGTAAACTAACTAAGACAGGTGGAGTGCTCCTTGAGTTGGCAAAGACCTTAAAAAATATTAAGGACTTAGTTATGCTCGCTATGGGCTGACTAACCAAGTCGAACAAAGCACTCTTTGAGGTGGCTAAGACTCGAAAGAGATATTGAGAACTTAATTGTATCCCTTATAGGTTGATTAACCATAGTAGGCGAAGCACTCTTTAAGTTAGGTAAGACCTTAAAGAGATATTAGAGACTTGGTCGTACCTCCTATGGGCTAACAAACCAAGGAAGATGAAGTGTTCCTTAAGCTAGCTAAAACCCTAAAAAGATATTAGAGACTTGATCGTATCCCCTATGGGCTAACTAATATGAATAAGATGGGTGATACACTCCTTGAGCGGGCTAAGACCTTGAGGAGACATTAAGAACTTGGTAGTGCCCCCTATAGGTTGATTAACCAAGATAGGCAAAGTGCTCCTTGAGTTGGCCAAGACTCTAGAGAGAAATTAAAAACTTGGTCATACCCCCTATGGGCTAACTAACTAAGGCAGGTAAAGCGCTCTTTGAGTTAGCTAAGACCTTAAAGAGAATTGATGACTTAGTCATACCCCTTATGGCCTAATTAACTAATGCGGATGAAGTACTCCTTGAGCTATTTGAGACCCTAAAGAGATATTGAGAACTTAGTTGTATCCTTTATAGGCTGACTAACCAAGGTAGGCAAAGTGCTCCTTGAGTTAGCTAATACCCTAAATAGATATTAGAGACTTGCTCGTGCCCCCTATAAGCTGACTAACCAAAGTAGATAAAGTGTTCCTTGAGCTAGCTAAAACCATAAAGAGATATTATAGACTTAGTCGTGCCCCCTATAGGCTGACTAACATAGATAAGATAAGCGAAGCGCTTCATGAGCTAGCTAAGACCTCAAGGAGATATTGAAAACTTAGTCATGGCCTTTATAGGCTGACTAACCAAGATAGGTGAAGTGCTCCTTGAGTTGGCTAAGACCTTAGAGAGATATTGAGAACTTGGTCGTACCCTATATGGGCTAACTAACTAAGATAACATAGGTGAAGCACTCCTTAAGCTAGTTATGATACCAAGGGGATATTAGAGACTTGGTTGTGCCCCTTATGGGCTGACTAACTAAGATAAGACTGGCGATGCACTCCTTCAGCTGGCTATGACACTAAGGAGATATTGAGAACTTGGTTGAGCCCCCTATAGGCTGTCTAACCAAGATGGACGAAGTACTTCTTGAGCTAGTTAAGACTTTAGAGAGATATTGAAAACTTGGTCATACCCTTTATGGGTTAACTAACCAAGATAAGATGGGCGAAGCACTCCTTGAGCTAGTTAAGACCCCAAAGAGATATTAGAGACTAGGTTGTGCCCCCTATAGGCTGACTAACCAGGATAAGACGAGTGAAGCATTCCTTAAGCTGGCTAAGACCCTAAGGAGATATTAAGACTTTAGTCGTACCCCTTATGGGCTGATTAACTAAGATGGATGAAGTGCTCCTTGAGTTGGATAAGACCCTAGAGAGATATTGAGAACTTGGTTGTACCCCTTATGGCTTGACTAACCAAGGTAAGTGAAGTGCTCCTTGAGTTAGCTATGACCTTAAAGAGAATTGATGACTTGGTCATGTCCCCTATGGGCTAACTAACCAAGGCGGACTAAGCACTCCTTAAGCTAGTTAGGACCCTAAAGAAATATTAAGAACTTGGCCGTGCTCTTTATGAGCTGACTAACCAAGGTAGGCGAAGCGTTCCTTGAGCTAATTAAGACTCTAAAGAGATATTAGAGACTTGGTTATGCCCGCTATAGGCTAAATAACCAAAGTAGATGAAGTGCTTCTTGAGCTAGTTAAAACCCTAAAGAGATATTATAGACTTGGTCGTACCTCTTGTGGGCTGACTAACTAAGGTGAGCAAAACGGTTCTTGAGTTGGCTAATTCCTTAAAGAGATATTAGAGACTTGGTTGTGCCCTTTATTGGCAGACTAACCATGATGAGTGAAGCACTCTTTGAGTTGGCTAAGACCCTAAAGAGATATTAGAGACTTAGTCATGCCTTTTGTAGGCTAACTAACAAGGTAGTTGAAGTGCTCTTTGAATTGGCTAAGACCTTAAAGAAATATTAAGGACTTGGTTGTGCTTATTCTGGGCTGACTAACCAAGGCAGGCGAAGTGATTCTTGAGTTGGCTAAGACTTTAAGTGATATTGTGAACATGGTCGTGCCTTCTACAGGCTGACTAACTAAGGCGGGGGATACGCTTCTTGAGTTAGCTAAGACCCTAAAAGATGTTGATCACTTGGTCATACCCCCAATAAGCTTACTAACCATGATAAGATGGGTGAAGCACTCCTTAAGCTAGCTAAGACCCTAAAGTGATATTGAGAACTTAATTGTACCTCCTTTGGTCTGACTAACCAAGGCAGGTGAAATGCTCCTCGAGTTAGCTAAGACCTTAAAGAAATATTAAGAACTTAGTCGTCCCCCCTATAGGTTAACTAACTAAGACGGGTGAAGTGCTCTTTGAGATAGTTAAGACCTTAAAGAGATATTAAAGACTTGGTCGTACCCCTTATGAGCTGACTAACTAAGATGGGCGAAGAGCTTCTTGAGCTAGCTAAGATGCTAACTGTATGGGCAAAGCGCTCCTTAAGCTAGCTAAGACCTTAAAGAAAAGTGGATCGGGATAGCATTCTATGAACTAGCTAAAACCTTGATGAAGATATGGATGGGGATAGCTAGAACCTTAATGAAGAGATGGATGGGGACAATGCTTCATGAGTTGGCTGAAACCCTAATGAAGATATGGATCGGGACAACACTTATGAGTTGGCTATATCCTTGAGAAAATGGATAAAGGGTAAGCACCTTATGGACTTACTAAAACTTTATATGAGAGTTGAAAGTAAAACCGAGGAACATGACCGATTTGAAAAGAAAAACCTTTGATTTAAGAAATTTACGAAGGAGGAATTTGATGAAAACTGTTTATGACATGAATTGAAGATTTAGCTACTAGGGTCGATATGGATTTGAAAATGAATGAAAAAAACCTATGCAAGCCTTTACTTTCTCTCCCTCTTTTCCTTTCTTTGATCTTTCTTCTCTTTTCTTGAAAGTCTACTAACGGATACAAATTCTTATCTAAGAAAGAAGTGTTATAACCATCCCTTTTCTTGGTAATCATGTAGGGTATCTCATATCCGTCTTAGTTTCTGGCCCTGATGCTGAGCTTCTCAGATAGGCCTTATATCGTTCATTTTATAAAGAAAAGGTAACTCATGATTAGTTTAGTTGAAGAGGACTTCCTTGTATACTTTTGGTTTAGATTTTGTTCTTAACTATTGTTCCAAAAATTATAGTCCAACTTGCAAGTTATAAGCTTTGATAAATTTTTTAGGGTTTTTTGGTTCAATATTGTAAATTAGCATTTGGTTAAATGGTTTCAAAAGAGCTTAATGAGAGGGCCTATTTTGAAAGAAATACTTTCATCTAACTCGAGTATACAAGTCAAGAACTCTTTAGAAAAAAACTACATGTATGCTTACTCTAGTTTCAAAAATAATTTTTATTTTATATAAATTATTCTTTAAGATCAGAAAAGTTTTGAGTAGGGAGGTATTAGGTAGGGAGCTTTGGTGTTTGAGATTCAGGTGGATAGAAAGATTTTATATTCATGACTTGAAGTGTGATTCCAACGTAGATATGGGGTTTTGTGTTGGGAATACGATTCTGAAATGATTATGAGGTTTTGTGTCTTTGGTTGGAAATACAATTTAAGACCATGTGTTTTTAAAGTAACTTAGGCCTTTAGGACTTCTTTGGTTAGGGCTTTTCTCAAGCCTAATGTTTAGGCCTTTCTTCTTTCTTTCTTTTGTTTTTTTTTCCTTTTCTTTTCTTTCTTTCTTTTTTTTTTCTTTTTTATTCTTTCTAACTTTACCCCAATATTTCTTGCTTTTTTCTCTTTAGAAGTAATTATCACTTTTATTGAGTCTTTGTCTTTAGATGGATCAAGGTCCTAAATCCATGGGTTTCGAATATATAGGCTTAGGTAAGTTATGTGTAGTCTTAAGGTGTTTGGCTCTTCTTTAAAGGAAAAAATTTATCAAAAACAAAAGTTATTCTTCAATTGTTATTATTAAGGTAATCACAAACTAGTTTTATCCTTCTCTCATAGTTAATGACCTTAACCTTCGAATTGCCCTATTATGGGGTGGTTCTTGGCAAGGTTTACATTTAAAAGGACTCTAAATCGGTTCAATGGGATTAATAAAAGATAATTGTGTTTAGGGTTTGAAAATGACTGCCTAACTTCATTTCGGTGTGTGTATCAAATTCAAAATGGACTTCCTTTAAGGAATGAGTCTAAAAATCCCTCACCATTAAGTCACTCAACTCTCAGAGTGTTTAGGGGTTATTCTATAGGATATGGCTTCTCTCTTTTCATTCTAAACTTTTTAAAAATAAGTTAGCAATTCCTTACATAGGGATTGTTTAACCTTAGAATGATGACTAACCTTATACCCCAATTCCTTAAAACATGCCCTAGTTGTGAAATAATAGTTTTCACTCAATTTGAGTTCAAAATAAAATTTCAAAGACCAAATACCTCATCACTTTCGAGTTCTCTCTTTAAATTGCCTTAAACTTATAGGTCTTAATGCCTTTTAGCTTCCATATGTGATTTCGGGCTTGGTTTCTTAGAGTTCAAATAGGATAACATTGGTAACTTTTGAAGTGGAAGGGACTAATGAATTGCCCTTTTTGTTTGTACCGATGATCAACTTCAAGATAGTATTTCACGGTCTAGTATTTTGACTTGGTTCGTTGTTGGACTTGATGGCTTAAGGGCTTTAGGTTGGTTCGGCTACCTTGATGGGCTAAGGTTTACATTTGGCTGGCTGCCTTAACAAGCCATGTGTTTAGGTTAACTATCTTAATGGGTCAAGTGATTGTGTTTGTCCCAAGCCTTATAAGGATTTGTAACAATTAAAACCTTTCCTTTTTATTTTTTTTTTCTTTTTTGAGAGAGAGAGAGAAAAAGTTAGAGCTTTTATGTTACAGAGACCAAGTGATCATATTATAAATAGGGAATTGTTTTCTTAGGATTTTATATACATGCCTACAGAATTTATTTACCTTTAGAACAATACTATTGAGGATCTATTTACAAAAGGGAAATCCTATTTTTTCTAAACGAGAAAGGATATTTACAAAGTACTAATCTATCTAAAAGAATGAATATTTTTTGCTGATAGAATACTAGGTAAATGGTAACTATATAAAATTATTTTACAGGTTTGATTCTTTTCATTTTGTTGTTTTGTTTTCTTTTTTTTTTTAATTTTTTTATTATTTACTCTACGAAGGTTGGGTTTAGTTGATGTGGGCTTAAACAAAAAGTGATAGATTGAGGCTTCCATAGATGTACTAAGGGCTACACTAAGATAATATTGACGGGGGTCTTCTATATCTGGAGTAATCTTTGGCGCTAATGAGGTGGGTGGACATAAATCTCTTTAAAACCCTTTAACTTGATCTAACCACTCTTATCTAAAAGGAAAAAAAAAATTAAAATTACAATCAAATCCTATCCTAAACTTTACATAGAATTATTACAGGCAATATTATAATGGACAACTGCCCTTATTCATTTAGGTTTACTATATTATGGGTTCTCATAAATTTTTTGAAAAAGGTTTTCATGTATGCAAAAAGTATGTTCTAAAGGTCCTCATGTTCTGCAACAACCGTGTTTCTCAAAGTACCTATAACATTTGAAGCTTATATAATGGCCTCCCTTCTAAGGCCCTAAAATGGCTTGGTTCTAACTGTATCTACTATGTATTTATGATGTAAAAAATAAAATAAAAAATAAGAATCTCCAAATGACTACCCTAAATTAGCTACAACAAACATGATAATAAAAAAATAAAATAAATAAAAAATAATCGAATTATTTATTTTTCTTTTATTTTTTGAAAAATATTCCTAATTTCGATAAGTTCGAGTAGGTAGCCTTCTTGATGGCATCTCTAGTAGAGTTACTAAACTATCAAGCTTGATTTTTTGGTTTCTTATAAATTTCATTTTATTTCCCTTTTTTCTATTAATATTAAACTCTAACCTATTTAATATTAATTCTCGACTAGAGAAATTGGAAAATTTCATTTCTTTTGGAGTTGCCACCCGACTATAGTTGAGAAAAAAAAATCGTAATTAATTGGGTGGATTAATTATGATTTAATTACTGATCTTTGATTTTAATTTGATAAAAAAAAATAAAGGGTTCTAAATTCGGAGACTAATCTATTAAACCCTAATGAGTATCACTATTTATTTTCCGAAATTAGATTTATTCTTCCAAATTACTCTTTTTTTATTTTTTAAGAAAAAAAAAAGAATACATAAGTTTTTATATATTTTAATGTCACCTTGAGGGTACCTACATACCTAGTAGTTGAGATAAGATAACCATAATTTTGAAAAATGACTGATTTTACGTTTTTTTTTCAGTTTAATTTATTCAAATAAAATTTAAAGGGTCCTAAGTCTCGACTATTTTTATATTATAAAAAATCTCTAAAATGTCTTAATTTTTATTTTTCAAAAAAGGGGTTTTTTAATTAATTTTTATTTTTAAAAAATAATTTTCTCAGTGAGGAATTCTAGAAAAACCTAACGCTAAAAAAAATTCCTAAGCTTAATATATTTCTTCCTTTTTATATTTTAAAATGGATACCTAATCAAATCAAGATGAATAAATATAAACAATTGTAATAATAATAATAATAACAAAAATAAAATAAAATTAATAGCCGAACCTTGGCAAGATGGACGCGGGCAAAGGGGCACGGATTTGGGTGGTGAATGGTGCAGTGAGTAGTCGAGTTGCCGAGTGATCAGTGGAGCACGTGATAACAATGCGTGCTCGAAGTGTTCGGGCCGAGTGCGTGAACGAACTGTACGCCTGGATTATATGCAGCTGCATGGGGACTGTACACGTGGTGCAGCAGTTGACAGGGGATCATCGAGAGAGAAGTCGGGACTTGTCGTTTGGTGTGTCATGTTATTGCATCTCTGTTGGGGGTACTGATCGGTGGCTTGGCTGAAGTGCTGCAGTGATGGAGTGCTAATTGGAGTTGCGGTGCGGACCGTAGCATGCTCGTGTTGCGGCTTCGGTTGACGAGTTGTGTTGCAACGGTGGGGTAGTGCTGTCGGAGTAGGTGGACAGTGAGTTGTTTGCGTGACAGTGCAGTAGAGTATCTGAGTGAATTGGGTGTGGACGAAAACTGTGTGTTGCCGTTGCAATTTGGGATCGCGTTGGTGTTGCGCGTGGATATGGGCTTATGCACGAGTGATCTGTGTATATGCTGGACGAAGGATGGGCGGTTTTGGCTGATTGGTTAGTGTAGTTTTTGGCAGTGCTGCAGATCAGGGGACCGTGGCTGCATGGAGTTTGGCGAGCGAGATTGTGTTCTGTAGTATGCGAGCTGTGTGTGATGAAGAATACACTGGATGTCATTTGAGGCTAACAAAAAGGCTGTCGTGGTGCTGCTACCGTTGTTTAGTTTCGGTCTGGGTTTGTGTACATGGCTTCACTGCTGTTCGATTTGTTAGTTGAAGGGAGTTGGGGTGTTTTCTATAAGTTGGAGTGGATGTTCAAGCACTCAACGAAGAAGAGAATTGGATGCTTAGGGGGGTCGGCAGCGGGCAATGTTTGGTTGATGTTAGATTGGTGTGTTCGATGCTGCTATCAGTGAAGTTGTGTGGCTGTGATCTGCTGTGGACGTGGCTTGGAAAGTTCTGCTGTGGATGCATGGTGATTGTGCTTAAGTCAGGCGTGCCCTGTGCGGTGAAGTGCGTTGCTATGCATTCATCATGGGCGTGCACTATGTGGTGAAGTGTAGCGGCTAGGCAATGTATGAATGAATTGGTGGCTGTGTTATTGATTGGAAAGGACTTGGACACTGATCTTGGAGGATGGTTGTTTTTTTTTGAGGTGGACATATTCTCCCCTCGTTTATGACGTGCGATTGATATTTAAAATACTTTGGAAACAAATCTTCTATATCTGTCCAAATCTATTTTGATAAAAATCAAAATTAGATTTGAATCCTACAATTGTTTATCACATTGGATTTAAATATAATTTTATTAGATTTAAAAAATTTGATTAGATTCGAATCTTGTATATTTAACCGATTTTCGCAAATGAAAGAAAAGAAAAATATAAGGCATATATGTGCTTGGTGAGATTTGAACTCATAATTTGAAGTTAACTCAATACTAATACTTAAGTACTTATTTGTTAGATTATTGGCCTGTGCCTTAACATTGAGTATTGTATACACTTCATTTTTGCCTCCTTTTTACTTTTCAAATTTTTTTTGAATAGGTTGAATAGTCTTAAATTAGGAAAAATATAAAAAAAAACAGAAAATAAGAGAAAATCCAAAAAAATAAATAATAATAATAATAAATTAAAAAAAAAGAAGCCTCGAAAAATACAAAAAAAAAAAAGAAAAATTAAAAGAAAAAAACTAAGAAATTTAGAAAAAAATACAAAAAAAAAGAAAAAAACCCAAATAATAATAAGAAAAAATATAATAATAAAAAAAGGGCAAAGTAAAGTTTTTTTAGAAGAGTACTAGGATTCTTACTTTATTTGTTATTTAGTTAGTTGTTTTTATTTAAGTAAATAAATTTATAAATTAAAAAAAAGGGGAGTTGGGTTAGATTATGTTTCAACAAAACCTAATCCATTAGATTTGGACTAAGCAAGGCCCTACGCACATGTGAGTGCACCCCACTTTTATGTCAAACGCATGCGTGGGGGCGCATGGTATGTGCCTTACATGTGGCCTATAACCCCCCTCCTTCTCCTTTAAAGAATTTTTTTTTTTTTATAAATTTCTAGTTTGTTTCCCTTTCTTGTATGCTTCGATTGGGTCATTTTTTACCCTATTTACTATATAATTTCATCAAATTAATAGTGAACCTATGTAGTACACTTGGCATTCTTTGAATTAAGACCCATTTTTTGTCCAAATTCAATTAAAATTCAATATTAAATTAGCTCCAAAAATGAGAAAAAATAATCCAATATCTCCATTCATGGCTAATTTTTCCATTAATGGCCTTTCTAAGCTCATTCAAGCTTTGTTTAGTATAAATAAGAGTTAAGAAATACACAAGAACACATAACACAAGCTTAGAAATGCTCTAGGTAAACAAATTAAAATTTTCTCTCTCTAGCCCGATTCTTTTTTCTTTAGGATAGCTACCTCTGCGATGATTTTTGGCAAAAACAACCACTACCATCAAAATCCTTATACCCAAAAACCTCAAGTAAGACACTCCAATTTGACTTTAGTGGGTTGTTAGTTTTAATTCTTAAAAATGATCGAGTTTATGTTTTTAGTTTAATTTGATTTATTTAAGAAAAATTCTAACAAAAGTCATAATTTTTTTTATTATTTTTTTCTGAAAAGTCTAAAAGTACTCTTAATTTGTAAAGGGTTAATTTACTTTTGTTTATTTTTGAAAACTTGATTTTTTGCTTAGAGTTGAAACAATTTTTAGCCACTAACCTATTTATTTTATTTTATTTTATTATATCACCTTATTTATTTATTTATTAATTATTATATTTTATCTATTTTTATTAAACTCCTAAAAATAAAATAAAATAAAACAAAAATACTTTTTTCTTTTTTGAATTTTCATTCTTTGTTCTTTCTCTTTTTCTTCTTTTTTACATTTACAATTATAAAGAAAGATAAAAAGAAAAAGAAAATAAATAAAACAACAACAACAACAACTAGAAATAAAAAAGAAAAAATTTCGGACGGATTAGAGTGCATGGGTTAGACCTAGTAAGTCGGTCAAGTTGCAGTTGAAGAAGAAGAAGTAGTGGTTGCAAACAGTTGGTTTTGCTTAGTTTAGCAACTAAAACAACTGAGTAAAGGGTGTTTCATGTGTTTCTTATTGAGGATAGGGTGGGTGGGTGGGGGGTGGAGTGTAAGAAATGTGCCATAGTGGTTGGATGCGATTTGGGTGGTGGTCGAGTTATGGGTAGTGGCAATGGTGATGTTTCGGATGTACGTTGGTTACTAGATCTTGGTGAAGGGTTTAAGGTGGTGTTTTAGGTGGTGAAGAGCTTGATCGTAGATTCAATTTAGGGTTAAGGTGGCTAAAGATGGTGTTTTGAGAGGGAATGGCTTGCGACGGTTAGGGATATGTAGCGGTGAGCTTGGTGGCATCATTAAGGGATATAGCAGAGGACGAGGTGAGTTGGGTTAGGGAGCTGATGGTGTAAGGAAGCTAGTAAGGGTGGTGGAGAGCTTGGTAGATAGAGATTTGAAGAGAGAGAGTGCAAGTTAGAGAGAGAAAGAGCCCACAAAAGGGAAAAAGGGCTTAAGGGTTGATTTTGAAGCTCATAGGTGGTTGTCTGTGTTGAATGGACTCCCCCTAACACCCATTTTATAATCAAATTGGACGCATTTTTTATATCGATTCATAGTAGGCCATCTGGAGGATGAATTCACATCATTAATTAGTGTGTTTTAGCAAGGAAAAATCACGAAATTAAAGGCTAAAGTGAGGGGTTCAAGCTTGATCTTGAGATGGAAGGAGGAGGAAATTTGGGAGAAAATAAGGAAAAACTGAGGGAAAGAGAGGGAAAGTGTTGACATGGCGCCATGTTGGCTAACTTGACCAACCCGACCTGTCACTTGTCATAACGTGACATGTAAAAGCTGACATGGTATGTCACATAACATCTACATGGCATCACGTCAGTAAGGTCGTCTAATCTAATGATATCATGTGTCAGGATACATGGTACAATGAGATCCTGACACGTAGTAGTGTGCTAGCTAACAAAAATAAAAAGGCCTCCTTACCTTTGTCAAGATTCAAACCTAATACCTCATACTTAATACCCAAAGTAAGTCCAAGTGTTTAACTAATAAGTCGTTGGCTTGTGCCTTGTCCATATGTACAATAAAATTGCATACATATACTTAATCAATCTAGGCTAGATTTAAGTTTAGACTAGATTTAAATCTAAGCTTAGGTTCAATAGCCCAATTTCTAAATCTACCCCAATAAAATGTTATTTTTTTGAAATCTTTTTTTGTTCCAATTTTTATATTTTTTGTAATTTTTCAATTAAATTTTTTTTCTTAATTTTCTAATTTTCTCAAATTTTTTGTGTTTCTTATCCAAATTTCTTATTTTTTATGCTTTTTCTTATTTTTTGTATTTTCCTAAAATTCTTATTTTTTCTAAATTTCTTAATTTTTTTGGGTTTTCTTTAATTTTCTATTTTTTTTGTGTTTTTCCTAATTTGGGGCCTATTGAGAAAATAAATAAAAATATAGGAGGCAAAAATTAGGTGTCTATAGTTGTCCCTCTTTGTAGCGAAGTTTGAACAAAATTTTGGCACAAAGATAAAGAGATATTATTTTTTCCCTTAAGATGACTCTAAAACAACTATAACTATCATAAAATCAATTTATTAGGGATTTGGATGAAGAAATGAAACTTAGTCGTACCTTTTTAGGCTTATTAAGTTGGGTGGCAACGTCTCTCGGGGATAAGCAATCTTATGTTGGAATTGATCTAAAACCTAGTTGTGCCTTACTAGCTTCACTAGGCTTTCTAACTTAGGCCGGTGCGTCTCTTGGGGATTAGCAACTCTAATTTAGGATCGATCTAAAACTTGGTTGTACTTCACTAGGCTGACTAACCTAAGTGGAAGCGTCTTTTGAGGACTAGCAACCCTAAACTGGGTTCAATCTAAAACCTGATCGGGCCTCATTAGGCTTATTAACCTAGGTAGGAGTGTCTCTCAAGGACTAGTAATCTTAAATTATGATCTATCTAAAACATGGTTATACCTCATTAGGCTCACTAACCTAAGCAAAAGCGTCTCTCGAGACTAGCAATCTTAAATTGGGATTGATCTAAAACCTAGACATACCTCACTAAGCTTACTAATCTAGGTGGGAGCGTCTTTTGGGGACTAGCAACCCTAAATTAAGATCGATCTAAAACCTGACCATACCTTACTAAGCTTACTGACTTAGGTGGGAGCATCTCTTGAAGAGTTGCAACCTCAATTTGGGATCGATCTAAAACTAAGTCATGCTTCATTAGCCTCACGAGCCTAGGCGGAACATCTCTCGAAGACTAGCTATCCTAATTTGGGATTGATATAAAACCTGGTCGTACCTCACTAAGCTTATTAACCTAGGCGGGAGCGTCTCTCAAGGACTAGCAACCCTAATTTAGGATCGATCTAAAATATGGTTTTCTTACTAGGCTCACTAACTTAAGCAGGAGCATTTCTCGAGGATTAACAACCCTAAACTTGGTGTAAAAAAAGGAATTGATGAGGAGAAGTGCCTTATGAGACTTGGGGAAATGACCTTTGGCTTACTTGAGAGAAATTTGGTGAATAGAGTGGAAGTGCCCTATGGGCTTGGTTGAGAAAATCTTATAAAGGATGAATTGAGTTAAGATCGTGTTTTGGAAGGTTGGCTCAACACTAAATGTAGAAAGTGAATGCCTTACAAGTTGGTTCAATAAAAGACTGTTGGGAGTAATGAAAAAAGAAACTGGTCTAAATGCAAAAGTAAGGTTAAAAAATTGGTGTTCTAAAATTGTATGGAAATACTTACTTGATCTTTGTCGATAGCGCCCAAATGATCAAACCTTTTTGAAAAGCCCCATTAAAGATAACGGGCTCATGTTTTAGTCCCTTGTTATCAACCCAGATATTCTTGATGAAAAACGTTAAGACTTCACCAGTTCTTTTAGAGAAATCATAGAAATGAAATTAGATATAGAAAGCCACCCACTATTTTTGTTTCTTTAGAGCCTTATTCTCGACTAACAAACATTTGTTTCTTGATGAAAAACGTTTAAGACTTCACTAGTTCTTTTAGAGAAATCATAGAAATGAAATTAGATATAGAAAGCACCCGCTGTTTTTGTTTCTTTAGAGCCTTATTCTCGACTAACAAACATTTGTTATGATTCCCTACTCGGGTTTCATTTCGTTGAAAAACAGATAATAAAACTCCCCATCGAGGGGAATCAATTTGTAATAAAGTATTTTAAAGAGTTTTGTTAATTACCAATATTCTAGATCTCATTCCTTAACTTCTCTCATGTTTGCAATATATGGGTTCGATCAAATGGAGTAAAGGGAATTGGACCATTCCATAGAGAGGGTGATTATTCTAATGATGACAATAGCCAAGGATACCAAATTTGCCTGTAGATAATGAAAATTAGACTATAATGACATTCAGAATGACTGGCATTTTTGTGTTTTAAGCAAAATTTCCATCGACGTCTTATGGATAGTACAATCTTATAACGTCAGCATTTACAGAGTCTCTCAAATATGGACCATCCATTTGGGACAAAATCAAAGACCCTCCCACTAATACTCACTTCATGACATAAGGACCTCTGTAATTGGGAATAACCTTCCTTCTGGAGTCTTGTATGCTGGAGAGAGCTTTTCTCAACACCAAATCTCTTTCTTTGAAGTTTTGGGGTCATACCTTTTTGTTAAAGGCTCGAGCTATTCTTTGTTGATAGCACTAATTATGACACAAGGCTATAAATTTCCTTTTGTTAATTAGATTCAGCTGTTCGATGTGTTTCTTTACCCAATCGACTTTGTCTAGCTAAGTGTCTGATAGTGCCCTAAGCGATCGAATCTTAACCGCTATTGGTAACACTGCTTTAGTGCTGTAAACTACAATATACGGTATTGCCCCAATTGACATTCTGATAGAAATCTAATAGGCCATGAGTGTGAATGGTAACATCTCATGCTAGTCCTTATATGTGACAGCCATATTTTCAATGATTCTTTTGAGATTTTTGTTGGCTGCTTCAACGACTCCATTCATTTGGGGTTGATAAGAAGTAGAGTTCCTGTAAATGATTCGGAACTGTTGGCACAATTTGACATAAGCTTATTGTTGAGATTGGTGCCATTGTTGAGATTGGTGCCATTGTTAGTGATGATTATTTCAGGAGTCTTGTATCAAGCCAAATGTATTTCTTGATGAACTTAACTACGACCTTTTAGTAACGCTAGAGTAAGACGAAGCTTTGACCCATTTTCTAAAGTAGTCAATGGCGACTAGTATGAAGTGATGCCCATTGGATGCTTTTGGAGTGATCGGGTAGATGATATCTATGCCCCACATTGAGAAAGGCCACGGTGCTGAGGGGGCGAATAGTTTTTGAGGTGAGGTGTTTATCTTATTTGCATAAACTTGGCATAAGTGACAATGTCTAACGTGTTTGATGCAATCATTTTTCATTGTTGACCAATAATTCCCTAGCCTCATAATTTTCTTCGTCAACATGTAACCATTCATGTGAGGGCCACATACTCCTTCATGTACTTCTTTCATTAACTTCTCAGCTTCCTTGTTGTATACATACCTTAAGAGTATACCGTTAAAAGATCGTTGGTATAAGGTAGACTTACTTACTAAGAATTGAGTAGTCAATCTCTTAATGATCTTTCTGTTCTTTTTCTCGGCCTCTTCCAGGTATGTGCCTTATTGTAGGAACGTCTCAACATCATGGTACTACAGTTTTTTATCATTCATACCGTCAATTGTTAGGTAGAAGGTAGGCTTGTCTTCATTTTCCACAGTAAGAGGTTGAATCTTGACTCCACTAGATATTTAAATCATAGATGCTAACGTGGCTAAGGCATCAGCAAATTGATTTTGAGTCTTTGGTATATGATTGAAGGTGATTTCTTTGAAATTCTCCATCAATTCAGTCAAGTGTTGGTGATAAGGCACCAATTTAAGATCTGTAGTCTTGTACTCTCCCCAAACTTGGCCAATAATGAGTGAAAAGTTCCTATACACTTCTAATTCTTGAAAGTCTTTATCTAAGGCCATGTTGAGTCTTATGATGCATGCTTCATACTTAGCGATATTATTAGTGTATAGGAAAACGAGCCTTATGACCATAGAGTATTGAGTACCTTAGGGGGATATTAGTATTGCTCTAATTCTATACCTAAACACATTAGTTGTAACATTGAAGAATATTTTCTATTTCGGTGGCTCATCATCTTCTCCTTTATTAGAGTTTCCCTCAACCGTTAAGACATCCTTATTGGGGAAATTGACTTGTACCCCATGAGGAGTGCCATCGGAGGCATTTTCTACTAATTGATCTACTAAAGCTTGTCCTTTGATCGAATTCTAATTCACGTACATAATGTCAAACTCTGATAGCAGCATTTGCCATTTTGAGATTCTGCCAATTAGGAACATTCACTCTCATGTTTTGGAGCTACCAGAATTAGAGGGTTTATGAGGTATCTTTGATTATTGTAAAGGCCTACTTACACTCTTCATCCTAGTTGATCTTGGTGTTCTTTTTTAGCAACTTAAATAAGGGATGGCACTTGTCAGTGAATTGGGATATGAATTAGGCTATATAGTTTAAATGACCCAACAAACATCTGATTTCTTTGAGTATACATGGAAGGTGTCGAGCTTGGTTTTTCACCCTTTCGATTTTTTTTTATAAAATTAGGTATTCTCTAAACCTATCAGTACTAAACCCTACCTATTTAATATTGATCCTCGATTAGGGTTTAAAGATGACTATTTTTTTCAATTTGAAAAGATTTGGAGTCATCACCTGACTAGAGTCTGGAAAAGAGGTTAAGTTATAACTAATTAGGTGGATTGGTTATAACTTAGCTACTGGTCTATCGATTAAAAAATTAAGTTATAAATTCAGTTTTTTTTTTTTAAACTAGAGATCTGGATTCGGGGGCTAATTTATTAAATCCTAAACAGGTACCACTTTTAACTTTTCGAATTTAATTTCGCTTTTTAAATATACATTTTTTTAATTTCTAAAAAACATCTAATTGTGATATACGTAACTAAATTGATTAATTTACATAAATATCTAAAAATAGAAAAAATAAAAATTTTCATATATTAAGTTGCCTTATACTTACGTACGGGTACCTACGTACTCGCTATTCAGGATCAGACTTCCGCAATTTGTTTATTGAAAATATAACGGGTTGATTGATTTTAACTTTAGAAAAATTGCTAGGTTTATATTTTTACTCATTTTGAGTTGATTATAAGGGGTCTTAAGTTGGATTTTATTTTTGGAAAACCTAAAATGCCTTAGTTTAGAAAAGATTTGTTTTATTCTTATTGAAAAAAAAATTGATTTTCTAAGTGTCAAAAATAAATTTTCTATTTTTACTCCATTTTATTTTTTTTTCATTATTATTATTATTATTATTTTGTTAGTTAGTGTTTTTTTCATGGTTTTTCTTATTTAAATGTAAAAAATAAAATAAAATAAAATGCTTCCTATCCTTTTTTTTCTTCTTTTTTTTACTTATTATTATTATTATTATTTTCTATTACATTTAAACAAAATAAAACAACAAATAAAATAAAATAAAATAAGAAAAAAAAAGCTTCGGATGGATTTAGATGCACAAATAGGACCTAGGTGGGTCAAATGGGTCGGCTCTACAGGTTTCGGGTTGGGCTTCAATGCCTTCAACAGCAACAATAGCGGTAGAAGGTTATTCGAGTAGTTCTAATGACCAAAGCGAGGGGGTAAGGAGTTTTTCATGAGTTTTGGATTGGGAATAATGGGTGTAAGTTCAACGCCAAGGCTTGGGGTAGTTGTTTAGCAGTTATGGGAAGTGGTGGTCGGTGGTGGTGTTTGGGTAGCATGCGGCGTAGCTACTGGAGGCTAGTGGCTGGTTGGGTTGGGGGTTTTGGAGGTTGGGGAGAGTCGTGGTGGGTTGGTCTTGCTCCGTTGTGGTAGTTAGGATAGTGTTTAGAGCTAGGTATTATGGTGGTTAGGGTTAGGTGGTGGCAAACTTGGTGGCGTCGCTAGGAGCTATAGCAGTGGCTGAGAGTGGTCATGGTCGGGAGCTGATGGAGTAGAGGTTACGGTCGGGAGTTGATAGAGTGAAGGTTACGGTCGGGAGTTGATAGAGTGAAGGTTACGGTCGAGAGTTGATGGAGTGGAGGTTACGATCATGATGGTAGTTGAGCTTGAGGTTGGCTAGAGAGGGAAGCCCGAAGAGGCAGAGAGATTGGTAGAGAGAGAAAGTGATTGGGAAGGGATAGAGCGAGTGTGGGAGTTGATTTTGTTGGTTCTATGTGTGTCTATATCCCATGATCATCAATTTATACATAAATCCAACCTAGAAACAAAGGAAAGTTGGAATAGGATTTAATGAGAAATGCTCAAAAACCTAGCTTTTTTCTTATTTTTGAACGTCGATTTGAATGTGCTTTTGGCTGAATCTAGACTTATTCTTATCACCAATTCGAAGCATGCCATGTTTAGTGTGAGATTGATGCAAGAAACTATATGCCTGTATGTGGAATTTGTGTAGAAATTGAAGTTAAAGTAGAGGGAGTGGCCTGTTCTTGAGAAGGAAAGAGGAGGAAAATTGGGAGAAAACCGAGGGAAAGAAAGGGAAAGTGCTAACGTGGCACCACGTCAGCCAACTCGACAAACTTCATCCTACCACGTGTCAACACTTGACACATTGTGGCTGACGTGGCATGCTACGTGGCATCACGTTAGCAAAGGCCGTCCAATTTAATGATGCCATACGTCAGGATACATAGCAAAATCAGATCCTGACACATAGCAGTCTCTGATGTGATTAAAAAGAAAAGTAAGAAAAAGGCCTCCCAACCTTTGCTAAGTTTTGAACCTAAGAAATTAAAACCCGACTCTTAAACTTAGATTACAATTAAAAATCTACTCTAACAAGATGTTATTTTCTCAAAATATTTTTTATTTTTATTTCAATTTCAAAATTTCTTATCTTTTCATATTTTCTAAATTTCTTATTTTTCTTGCGTTTTTTCCTATTTTCCTATTTTCTTATATTTTTCTAGAATTCTTATTTTTTTTTCTAAATTTCTTCATTTTTTTGGGGCTTTCTCTAATTTTCTATTTTTTGAACTTTTCATAATTTAAGACCCTATAACCTTATTTGAAATAAAATAAAATAAAAGGGGGGGGAGGTAGAATTAGGTATCTACATCTGCCCCTCTTTGTGGCAAAGTTTTGTGGTAAAGTTTAGCAAAACTTTGCCACAAAGATAAAATAAACACTATTTTTGCCCCAAGAGTTGATTTTATTCTAAGAAGCGCTACGGCTAGCTAGTTATCCCAAGTCCACTCCATTAGGGATTTTTGAGAAGAAAAGGGTGGTGTTCTAAGAGATGGTCGAAAGACAGAAAGAATTGAAGTTTGGTCATGCTCTTATGAATTGGCAAAGTGAAGTGAAACGGGGTAAGCGCTCCTTGAGCTAGATAAGATCCTAAGAAGAATGAATAAACTTGGTTATGCCCTGATGAGCTGACTAACCAAATTGGGGAAAGTACTCCTAGAGCTGGCTAAGACCTTAAGAAGAAATGAGCAAACTTAGTCGTGCCCTAATGAGTTGACTAACCAAGGTAGGAAAAATGTTCCTAGAGCTAGCTAGGGCCCTAAGAAGAAATAAACAAATAAGGTTGCGCCTTGATGAGCTGACTAACCAAGGTGGGCAAAGCGCTCCTAGAGTTGGCTAAGGCCCTAAGAAGAAATGAATAAACTTGGTTATGTCCTGATGAGCTGACTAACCAAGGTGGGCAAAGTGCTTTTAGAGCTGGCTAAGACCTTAAGAAGAAATGAATAAACTTTGTTGTACCCTGATGAGCTGACTAACCAAGGTGGGCTAAGCGCTCTTAGAGCTAGCTAAGACCTTCAGAAGAAATGGGACAATGCCTCAACGGCTAGTTAAGAAGATGATGAAGGTAATTTCTTTATGAGCCGGTTAAGAGAAACTTGGTGAAAAGAAGTACCCTACAAAACTTGGTGAAGAGAGGGGCTTGCTTGTAAGAAATTTGGTTAATAGAGGGACCCTATGGATTGGAAGGATGAATTGAGCTAAGATCGTGTATTCATAAGTTGGCTAAATACTAAATGCAGAAAGTAAACGCTTTTAAGTTGGTTAAAAAAAAGATTGTTGGGAGTAAAAGTGGTCTAAACGCAAGAAAAAATTGGTGTACTAACATTGTGTAGAAATACTTACTTGGTCTTTGTCGATAGCACCTAATCCATCAAACCTTTTTTGAAAAGCCCCCATTAGAAAATTACTGACTCTTGTTATAGTCCCTTGTTATCAACCCAAATGTTCTTAACATATAATGTTCAAGACT
The DNA here is from genome assembly GCA_024138005.1 of Lumnitzera racemosa. NCBI lineage: Eukaryota > Viridiplantae > Streptophyta > Magnoliopsida > Myrtales > Combretaceae > Lumnitzera > Lumnitzera racemosa. The sequence continues at coordinate 35,353,986 of JAMXBC010000012.1, read as the reverse complement.
TTGTTGGTTCTTTTTGGAGAAATCATGGAAATTAGCCCAATGTAGGAAAACCACCCACTATTTTTGTTTCTTTGGAACTTCAATGAACCCCAAAGCCTCATTCCCATCTACCGTGATTGCTTACATGATTTTTACATTACTTTGAAAAAATAGACAATAAAACTCCCCATTGAGGGGGATCAATCCATAATAAAGTAGTTAAAGAATTTTATTAATTACCAATGTTCTAGATCTCATTCCTTAACTCCTCTCGTGTTTGCAGTATATAGGTTTGATTAAATGAGGCAAAGGGAATTAGACATTTCCATGGAGAGGGTGATTGTTCTAACAACAATGGCCAAGGATACCAAATTTGCTTGTAGATAATGAAAATTGGACCACAATGACATTCAAAATGACTGGCATTTTTGTGTTTTGAGCACAATTCCCATTGACTTCTTATGGATAGTTATTTTTATAGCACTGGCATTTATAGTGTCTCTCAAATTTGGACCATCCATTTGGGACAAAATCAATGCCCTTCCTGATAATACTTACTTTATGACATAAGGACCCCTATAATTGGGGGCCAATTTCCCTTTGAAGTCTTGTGCATTAGGGAGAGCATTTCTTAACACCAAATCTCTACATTTGAAGTTACGAGGTTGCACCCTTTTGTTGAAGGCTCGAGCCATTCTTTGCTGATAACATTGATTATGACACAGGGCTGTCAATCTCCTTTCATCAATCAAATTTAACTATTCAATGCTTTTCTTTACCCAATCGGCTTCATCCAAATGAATTTCTGATAGTACCCTGAGTGATGGGATCTTAACCTCTACTAGTAACACTACTTCAATGACGTATACTAAAGAGTATGGTGTTGCTCCAATCAACGTTTTGATGGAAGTTTGATAAGCCATGAGTGCGAAGGGTAACATCTCATGCCAGTCCTTATATGTAACAACCATTTTTTCAATGATTCTTTTGAGGTTTTTGTTTGCTGCTTCGATTGCTCCATTCATTTGGGGTCGATAAGGAGTAGAGTTTCTGTGGATGATTTGGAATTACTGGCATAATTCTGTCATAAGCTTGTTGTTGAGATTAGTGCCATTATCAGTGATGATTGTTTTGGAGTCCCATACTAAACCAAGATGTCTCTCTTGATGAACTTAACTATGACGCCTTTAGTAACATTTGAGTATGACGAAGCCTCTACCATTTGCCGAAGTAGTCGATGGCGACTAATATGAAGTGATGTCCATTAGATGCTTTTGGAGTGATATGGCCGATGATATTTATGCCCCATATTGAAAAAGAACATGGTGTTGAGAGGGTATGTAATTCCTGAGGCGGGGCGTTTATCTTATTTGCATAAACTTGGTATAAATGATAGTGCCTAACATGTTTGATGTAATTACTTTCCATCGTTGACTAATAATACCCTAGCCTCATGATTTTCTTTGCCAACATGTATTCATTCATGTGAGGGTCATATACTCCTTCATGTACCTCTTTCATTAACTTCTTAGCCTTTTCATCAGCTATGTACCTTAACTGTATACTATCAAATGAGCATCAGTATAAGGTAGACTTGCTTACTAAGAATTGAGTGGCTAATCTCCTAATCATTTTTCTGTCTCTTTTCTCACCTCTTCAAGATATTAATACAAGGCAAGTGTACCTATTAGTTTTAATATAGTAGATGTCAGTCCGAGTCGATTCCTCAAAGATCTTGAGTACTAAGATTAACCTTAGCTTTATTATCTAACTAGAAAATTATGATGGGTTGAATAAATTAAAAATACTAAAATTAACAAACTAACTTAATTATAAGACTTGGTTAAGCAATTTAGAAAGTGCTAAAATTAAGAATGACTTTAAGAAGGCAAATAACGTATTTAGGAATTATTTCCCCTAGTGTTTAACATGTGACCGCTTAAAATGTATCCAATTCAATCTTTATTATTCTTGACCAAAGGGATTGACAATTAAAGTTGACACATTTCTCAAGCATATTAACCCTAATCCTAAATTATTTACTGGAATCTCTTTACTCAGTAATATAATTCAGAATCGCATTAATGTATAATGAATTCCCACATAAAAGAACAACTTTTCGAAAGAAACATGTATCTTATTTCTAAGTACACATGTAATTCTCTCCAATTATGTCAAGATCTCATTACATATGTGATTTCTTAATCATTATGCATAATATCATAGATTGATACCCTAGAAAAATCAATTAACAATTAAAACACATAATTGAGTCAAGAAAAGATAGAAAATTTATTGAAAATTATCAATAAATCCAATAGTCACATGAAACCCTAGGTTTCACAATCCTAAATACAAGAATCTTAAGCTATCATGATGAAACTAAAAATGAATTGCAGCAAAATCAAGAAATAAAACATGAAAAACCCCTTTTGTTGATGAAAAATCTCTTCAATCTTGAAGTTAGGTATTTCTTTCACCTTTTGCTCCTCCTTCTATTCAATTATCTTCTCTTTTGAATGTCCACAGTTATGTGCGAAACCCTCATAAGTCTTTTTATAATGTATTGTGAAGTTTCTTCTTTCATCACCAGACACAGCTTGGGACACAATTGTGTCCCCAGGTTGTGTAACTTACTAACCTTGGTGCTTAAAATCTTCCTGCATGGATACAGCCTAAGGGCATAGTTGTATCCCAAACTGTGTAACTTTTTGACTAAAAATTGTCACTTTCTCTTATTGTTTTTGTAACTTCAAAACTTCATAACTCATTCATTTGAAGTCTAAATTGAGTGAAACTTGATTCCTTTTCTTTGTTTTCAATCCAAGAATACGTTTAAACTTTAAAATCAAAATTTTACTCAATTAAGTATTAATTTATTTAAAAGAAAACCAAAGATGTATGGGAAATACTATAAAATCACCATATAAAATGTATTTAAAATTAGAGTTATCAGGTATGTACCTTATTGTAAGAACATCTTAGTATCATGATACCATGGTTTTTGGTTGTTCATACCCTCAATTGCTAGGTAGAAGGCAGGCTTGTCTTTAATTTCAATAATAAGGGGCTGAATCTCGACTCCACCAAATATTTGGATCATAGATGCTAACATAGCTAAAGCATCAGCAAATTGGTTATGATTCCTTGGTATGTGATTGAAGGTGACTTCTTTAAAACTTTCCATTAATTCCATCAAATGCTGGTAATAAGGCACCAACTTAGGATCTTTAGTTTTTAACTCTCCTCGTACTTGGCCAATCATGAGTGAAGAGTCCCCATACACTTATAATTCTTGAATGTCTTTCTCTAGGGCCATCTTAAGTCTCATGATGTATGCTTCATATTCAGTAATATTATTAGTGCATAGGAAATTGAGCCTTATGGCCACAAGATATTGAGTACCTTTAGGGGATATTAGTATTACTTTAATTTTACACCTAGACACGTTGGCTATACCATCGAAGAACATTTTCCATTTTGGTGGCTTGTCATCCTTTCCTTTATTAGGGTTTCCTTTGACCACTAAGATACCTTCATCAAGGAAATTGACTTGTATTTCTTGGAGAGTACTATTAGAGGGGTTTTCTACTAATTGATCTACCAAAGCTTGCCCTTTGACTAAATTTCTGTTCACATACGTAATGTCAAACTCTAATAGTAGCACTTGCTACTTTGAGATTCTGCCAATTAAGGCCGGTTTGTCTACCAAGTACTTTCGTGGATCGTGTTGAGTCAGTAATTCAACCTAGTAGTAGAGTGTGTATTGTCTAAGTTGATGCATTACTTAGATCAATGCACAATAGGTTCTTTCAATTTTTGAATATCTTTGCTCCCCTTTAGTGAATTTTTTGCTCAAGTAATATACAGCCCATTCCTTTCCTTCCCCATCTTTCTGGCCAAGCATGTACCCTATGGACTCTGCTAATATTGTCAAGTATAGGAATAAAGGCTTCTTAGGTTTTGGAGCTACCATAATTGGAGGGTTCATGAGTTATTCTTTGATTTAACTTAAATAAAGGATGATACTTGTCTGTGAGTTGGGATATGAACTGGGCTATATAGTTTAAATGGCCCAACAAATCTCTGATTTCTTTATGTGTGCATGGTGGGGGCAGGTTAACTATCGCTTTAACTTTATTAGTGTCCACTTCAATGCCCCTTTAGTTGATTATGAAACTTAATAACTTCCCTAAAGTTGCCTCGAAAGTACACTTCTCTGGGTTGAGTTTCAGTTGGAATTTTCTCAACCTATCAAAGAAACTCCTTAGATTTTCCATATGATTTTCTCCTTCTTTAGACTTAGCAACCATATCATCGACATATACCTTGACTTCTTTGTGCATCATGTCATGAAAAATTGCTACCATGGCCCTTTGATAAGTTGCCCCGGCATTTTTGAGTTCGAAAGGAATAACTTTGTAGCAAAATATGCCTTAAGTTATGATGAACGCAGTCTTAGCTTTATCTTCTTCAGCCATTTGAATCTGGTTATACCCAGAAAATCCATCCATGATATTTTATGGTTATATCCAGAAAATATGGTTTTCGGTTGTATTATCGACCAATACATTGATATGGGGCAAAAGAAAATTATCTTATGTACACTTTAACTTTCCCATTCTTCTTTATAACTGGTTCTATGTTGGCTACCCACTCAGGATAATCAAATACCTCAATAAAGCCGACTTCCAATATTTTTTTTACTTCTTCCTTGATTTTCAACAAGATATCTAGTCTGAACCTTCTCAACTTTTGTTTTTTAGGCCTGATATCCTCTTATGTAGGTAAGTGATGGACTACAATCGATAGGTCTAATCCAGGCATGTCGTCATAAGACCATACGAATACGTCTTGGTATTCAGATCGTAATGTGGTCATCTCTATCTTTTGATTTTCTTCCAAATTTCCCTTAACCTTCAATACCTTAGGGTTTTCATTGGTACCAACATCAATTATCTCTGTTAGCTCATCAATGGAAATTCTAATCATTTCATGTTTTTACCAGCTTTCTTATAAGTCATTATGTTCATCAACATCACCCCTAACAACTAACCTAGTAGGGTTGAAAGTGATATCAATATTCTCATTACCTATCTGTGTGAGGCATCCATGGCTATTATTCGAGTCGTTAGATCTGGAAAGAAAAAGAAAGTGTGCAAAAGGAAGAGTGTAAGTAAGGCAAGAATAAAGAGAAAAGAAGCTGATTTTATTTTGGGGAACTCTCTTTTGAGTACAAGTATTTAGAGAACAGAGGCGATTTATTACAAAATTCTATAAAATACTGGATCATGATTCATCCTTTACTCTAGGGAAGACTTATTGTTATTCATAGGGATGGAGAACCAATTATTTAAGTGATGGGCTTTGTTGATTAGGCCAGCCCCTGCATTCTTGTTGGAAGTGCCTTCTTTAATAGGCTTTAAGTTTTGGGTTTCAGTCTTGATGAAAGTTTCTGACAATGCTGGGAAGTTCATTGGAGTGTGATACAACCTATTACCCTTTCTACCCTTGTCTTGCACTTTTTGCAGTTCCTTTGTTAGGGTTAGAATGTATCATAACCCAGAGGACCCAAACTGGCCTTCTTTGTATTTCAGCCTCTCTTCCTTCTGCTGATTGGTGATCATGCACACCTCATTAAACATCTGGAGTCCAAAGTCCTCTTATTCTTCTATATTGATATAGGGTATGGCCGTCTCATTATAGATTTCATAATCTTGGTCACCCAGAATTGTGATGACTTGGCCATTGGAGATGAACTTAACTTTTTTGTGAAGAGTTGATGGTATGGCCCCAACTGAATGTATCCAAGGCCTTCCTAATAACAGATTAAAGGTCCTTGGAATGTTCAAAACTTAGAATGGGGTGTTGAATGTTTATGGGCTGATATCAATTGATAAGTCCACTTTCCTTATTATCTCTCTCTTGGATCCATCAAAAGCTCTTACCGTTGTTAAACTAAGTTTGATAGCGGTTGTATTGACGCTTAATAGATTTAAGGTGGCTAAAGGACAAACATTTAGAGATGACCCATTGTCAATGAAGACTCTTGTTGCAATGATGTTATTTATCCTTACTATTATGAACAGAGGCTTTGTGTACTGGGTACCTTCTTCGCTCAATTCCTTAGTAGAGAAAGAATTTTGATCTATGGTAAGGATGGAATTGGTGACAGAGCCAATCCTTTCAACCGGGATTTCACGAGGGACCTTGACATCCCTTAGTGTTCTGAATAAGGCTTCTTGGTAGGGGTCTGATGCCATCAATAGACTCATGAAGGATATTTCTACCGGAGTCTTAATGGGCTAGTCCATTATTTTGTACTCACTAGACTTGATCATCTTGGTAAAGGTAGTTAATCCTTTTTCATGTTCAGCTTGTTCGGTGTTTGGCATTTCCTGTACGCCTTTCTTTTTTATGTTTTCCTTTGGATTGTAGATTCTGCCAAAGAGAGTGATCCCCCCTACAAGCGAGCTTGATTGCCCTTGGTTTATTGCCTGGTAATTGAAGGGGGTAGCTTTATAATTTTTGGGGACCATAGGTATGTGGAATGTGTACCTTTTAGTTTGTGGGACCTCTTTTTTGTAGAACCTATAAACCTTTGGTTCTTGGTTTCAACCAATCATGTTGATGGTAGATTCTGAGTAGTTAGATATCATATTGATGACAGATCCATGGTTTGGCAATAGGTTGTTATTGATGTTTAGGGTAGGAGCTTCCACAAAATCCAGTTGTATAGTACCTTATCGATCAAATCTTGGATTTTGTTTTTTAACCTCCAGTACGAATCAGTTGAATGGCCTACTTTCCTTAGATGATATTGACATCTTGCATTGGGATCAAAGAACTTAGGTTAGTACCTTTCACTAGGAGCCTTAGAATGTAGCAAATTATCTCTTCTTAACTTCTTGAGCACTTGACTAAGTGGAACAGGTAGTCTGGTGAACTGTCTCGGGGCCCTATAGCCTGTAGTTGGCTTCTGTACTGTAGTTGAGCTAGCGGAGGATTTGTCTTAAAAGAAACTTGGGAGTTAGGTGTTGCATTCGAGTTGACCATGTTGACAGTAGCTTTTTTAGGCTTACTGGTGGTAGGTTTAACAGAGGGTGGTCTTCTATTTGCTATTTCTTGTAGCTTGCTAGAGGAAATGGCGCTCTCAATTCGGTACCCTGCTGCCACTATTTCTACAAAGCTATAAGAGGCTTGTCCAATCAGGTGAGCAAAGTAAGGCTTCTCAAGAGTGTTAATGAAAGTTGCCATCAGCTCTTTTTCAATCATAGGGGTACATTCCCTTGCAACTAGGGACCTCTACCTTTGAGCAAATTCTTTGAAGGATTCATTGTGCCTTTTCCTTAGGGCAATCAAATCCATCATTGTTGGTGCCACTTTGACACTAAATCTATATTGCTTATAGAACGCTCTAACCAGCTTCTCCCATATATTCACTTGATTTAAGTTCAACTGGGCATACTAGGTTAAGGTAAGACTTGTTAGGCTATCTTGAAGGGTTTGGACCATGAGTTGATCATACTGTGCATACTTACCCATTTTACGTACATACAGTTGGGCGTGTAACTTAGGGCATCTAGTCCTATTGTATTTTTCAAAGTCAAGTACTTTGAATTTTTTTGAGAAGCTTCCATAATCATAGGTAGAGAAGTCTGTTATTTCAGCGTGCTCAAATCCATCATACCCCTCCAATGTTTTCATTTTTTCGGTGATCTGTCGAGTTAACCGCTCTTTGAGCTCCTTCAATCTATCCTGGTCAACTTTAGGCTTTGGGTTGATTGGGAATGAGTAAGTATTCAACTCAAAGGTTGGGTTAACCTTTGGAAATACCCCTTTAGTTTCAAAGGATTCAAAGCCCTAATTGCTTTAAGGAAAGCTTCTTCTATTTTAAGGGCTGGGGCCTTAGTATTCTTTCTATATCAGGCTTTGGAGTGCTCTTCATTTGATGGGGTTGTAGACTTAAGTAGAGAGATGCTATCAGCAAGGAAGCTCAGTTGATCTACCATCTTTCCCATTGTTTGTTGCAAAGATTGGAATCTCAACTCCGTAGAGTCAATGAACTTGGGGTTGCTAGTGCTGTTATTGTTGTTGTTTCCTAGGTTGCTATCTTGGTTTGAGAATAAGTTTTGATAGGGCTTCTCTGGAAAGTTTGACATTTGGGAGCTATCTTAGCGACCTGGCAAAAACCACTTCTCAATAAGTTAGCATAGGGATATTTTGAAAAAGAATGCAAATGAATGAAATGCAAGTGAATCACATAGATGAAAATGAGAGGATCGACAAATGATTAACAGAACGGAAATTCATTCATTATTTTTAGATTCCCGGAGTCTTATTACATGAAAGAAAGAAAAAGGTACAAATTCATCTATGATAATTTCCTTTTTTTTTTGTAGGCTAGATGATATTTTCTTTTTCATGTGGTCATACTTAGCCGCTTCTTCAAACTCTTGAATTTTCTTCTAAGCCATCTTCAACTGGTGTTCTAGGGCATGCTACCTTTGTCTAGATTCTTGGCATAGGTTCACCCATTTATCTTTCTCATCATGGAGGATCTCCATATGTGCTTTCATTTGGTTCATATAGGTTACCATTTCAGAGTTAGGGCATATAGGGGAGGTTTGAAGGACTTCTGGTGCTCAATATTGCATTATGCCTACCTTATGAAGTTGATTGTATAAATACTCTTTGGTAACTTAGTGTTTGTCCACTTCTCCAATGAACTTACTCAGATCGATGTTTGGGCTTATGGTTCAGGTGTCCTACTAAGCTTTGATCCTGTGAAGTTTGGATACCTTTTCTATGGAGTAAGGCTCTTCAAGATTAAGAGTGAATGGTTCCAATGAAGGTTTGTGAACTATGTTTTAGATCCCTCCAAATTGTCTTACCATGTTGCTTGGATAGTAGCTTGTACACCAGCTCATCCCGATCAATGGTATAATATGGTAATTCTTGCAAATCATTATGACCCTAATGTAATTACTCCACTTGGCAGTCCACAGTATGTCTTCTACTCAGAAATCTTGTAGAACCTCTATCCAGAGAAGGGTAAGGATATCTTCTAGTAATTTGATCTTATCGACAAAAGAATCAATAAGGTCAATCTTATTCATGAATGCTCCCTGTATTAAATCCATCCCAAAGCACTTGATGCGACTAACAAATTAAACCATTAATGGTGCCATGCTTGACCTGAGATCTCCACAGCTCCTTTCCTTAAGGAAATTAAGATTCCTTATTTGCTCAGTAAGTAGGGCAGGAATGTAAGACTTACCTTCCCAGAGTTGAGCCACTAATTTTGTTACCTTAAAGTGTATAAGAAGAGACCCAATTGGGAACAAGATAGTGGTAAACATAGCTAGCACATAGGCCTTGATTCAGTTTTCTCTCCAATTCCTAAAAAACCAGTACATGATTGTTGGAGTAAGCCTCATTCTAGAACCAATGGACTAGATCCTATATCTTGATGGCATATTTGTTGCAATCGTTTAAGGCCTCATTTATCTCGGTCTTATGGATTCCTAAGAATTTTGAGAAGATATATGTTGGGTTAAAGTTGAGTTTGAGGACATATATTTCGTCCAAAGGAGGAGTTTGGAGCAGTTGGGTGTACTCCTCTAGAGTTGGGCTGATTAGATGTGGTCCAAATTGAAAAGCCACTTCTTTGGTCTCCCAGAAATGGAGTAAAGCCCTTACTAGCATGATGTTAACCTTCACTTTGGCTAGTGAGAGTATGGGTCTAATTTTGTTAGTAATGAACTGTTGCTCTCTTTGGTTGAAGGTTTGAAACTACTGGTTGAGTACGGGCTTTGGGTTTGCAGGTTTGTGGACATGAATCTCTTTAGCGAGAACCCTTACGTTGGATGAGTTGGCCATTTCTAAAACATTACAAAGAAAGAATAAATTATAAGGTAAAGACTAATATATAAGATCTCCTATGTACAACAATTCTAGGAAGAATACAGGAAAAAAGACTCCGAAATCTTTGTCATTTTTTTCTTTTTTATGTAACATTGCCATTTTGTTAATTATTTGTTGACCCTATGAAGTGTAATGCAAGACAGGTGGGTTCTAATGGTCCTTAAACTTTGTGACCTCACACGATTACAAAGAAACGGTTCTTTGGTCATATCGAAGTCTAAGTAGGGTAGCCTAATTGGCCTTGAACGGTGGTTATCCTACTACGTCCGAGACTTTACACAATGGCTCCTCGTCTCAAGGTCCTACGATGGCCCGGGTTTGACCGTATCTATCATGCATTAATGATGCAGCAAAATAAATCTCATGCCTCGGTATATGCTATTTACAAAATAAATATGCTAATTAAAACAAATATATACATGAAGCAAACAATAAATAAACAAATCAATATATAAATAAAAAAATAAATAACTAAACAATGTGAATAATTTGAAAAGCAATTTTAATTTTGAAATGTTTTTAAGTGATTAGCCTTTTTGACTATCCTTAGTAGAGTTGCCAAGTTGTCAAGCATGGTTTTTCACCTTTTCGGTTCTTTTTATAAAATTAGGTTTTCTCTAAACCGATCAATACTAAACCCTACTTGTTTAATATTGATTTTCGACTAGGGTTTAAAGAAGACTATTTTTTCTAATTTGAAAAGATTTGGAGTTGCCACTCGACCTGAGTCAGGAAAAAAAGGGTTCAGTTATAATCAATTAGGTAGATTGGTTATAACTTAGCTACTAGTCTATCGATTAAAAAACCAAGTTATAAATTCGTTTTTTTTTTTTAAAACTAAAGATCTAGATTCAGGGGCTAATTTATTAAACCTTAAATGGGTACTACTTTAAACTTTTCGAATTTAATTTTACTTTTCAAATATACCCTTTTTAATTTCTAAAAAAAATCTAATTATGATGCATGTGACTAAATTGATTAATTTACATAAATATTTTAAAATGGAAAAAATAAAACTTTTCATATTTTATGTTGCCCCGTACTTACATATGGGTGCTTACGTACTCGCTATTCGGGATCAGACTTTTGTAGTTCGTTTGATGAAAATATAGCGGGTTGATTGATTTTAACATTGGAAAAATTGCTGAGTTTACATTTTTACCCATTTTTAGATAATTATAAGGGTCCTAAGTTGGATTTTATTTTTTGGATAACCTAAAATGTCCTAGTTTGGAAAAGATCTGTTTTATTTTTATTGAAAAAAAAATTGATTTTCTAAGTGTCAAAAATAACTTTTCTATTTTTACTCCATTTTATTATTTAATTTATTATTATTATTTTGTTGTTAGTTTTTTTTTCATGGTTCTTCTTATTTAAATGTAAAAAAGAAAAAATAAATAAATAAAATAAAATAAAATGCTTCTTATTCTTTTTTTCTTCTCTTTCTTTTTTTTTAAATTTTTTTCTATTATTTTTATTTATTTTTTACTTATTATTATTATTATTTTCTATTACATTTAAACAAAACAAATAAACAAAATAAAACAATAGATAAAATAAAATAAAAAGAAAAAAAAAACTTCGGATGGATTCAAATGCATGGGTCGAACCTAAGCTGGTCGAATTGGGTTAGGTCGGGTTGGGTCGGGTCGGTTCCGCTGGTTTTGGGTGAGGCTTCAATGCCTTCAATGGCAACAATAGTGGTAAGTGGCTATTTAGGCAGTTTTAGTGCCTAAGGTAAGGGGATGAGGAGTTTTTTTGTGAGTTTTGGGTTGGGAATAGGGGAGGTAAGTTCAATGTCGAGGCTTAAGGTGGTCATTTGGCGGTTATAGGAAGTAGTGGTCAACGGTGGTGTTTAGGTAGCATACGACATAGTTACTGGAGGCTAGTGGTTGGTCGGGTTGGGGGTTTTAGAGGTCGAGGAGAGTTATGGTAGGTTGGTTTTGTACCGCCGTGGTGGTTAGGATAGTATTTAGAGCTAGGTATCGTGGTGGCTAAGGTTAAGTGGTGGCGAACTTAGTGGCGTTGTTAAGGGCTATAGCAGCGGTCGAGAGTGGTTGTAGTTAGGAGTTGATGGAGTGGAGTTCACGACCGTAATGGTAGTTGAGCTCGAGGTTAGCTAGAGAGGGAAACCTGAAGAGGGAGAAATATTGGTAGAGAGAGAAAGTGATTGGGAAGGGATAGAGAGAGTGTAGGAGTTGATTCTATTAGTTTTGTGTATCTATCTATGTCCCATGATCATCAATTTGTACACAAATCTAACCTAGAAATAAAGGAAAGTTGGAATCGGATTTAATGAGAAATGGTCGAAAACTTAGCTTTTTTCCGATTTTTGAACGCTGATTTGAATGTGCTTTTGGCTGAATCTGGACTTTTTCTTATCACCAATTCGAAGCATGCCATGTCTAGTGCAAGATTGATGCAAGAAACTATGTGCCTGTGTATGGAATTTGTATTGAAATTGAAGCTAAATTAGAGGGAGTGGGCTATTCTTGAGAAGGAAAGAGGTGGAAAATCGGGAGAAAATGGGGGAAAATCAAGGGAAAGTGTTGACATGGCGCCACGTTAGCCAACTCAACAAACCTCGACCTACTACGTGTCAACACTTGACACGTGGCGGCTGATGTGGCATGTCACCTGGCACTACGTCAATAAAGGCTATCTAAATCAATGATGCCATGTGTCAGGACATGTGGCGCAATCAGATCCTGACATGTGGCAGTCTCTCTACCTTTGTTGAGTTTCAAAGTCAAGACCTCATGCTTAATGTTAGTACTATACCCATATGCTTAATCGTCAAGCCGTTACTTTATGCCTTATCCGTATGTACAATTAAATTGCACATATGGACTCGATCGACTTGGGTTAGATTTAAATCTAAACTTAGGTTTAATGGTCTAACTCCTAAACCTAGATTAAAATTTAAAATCTACTATAATAAAATGTTATTTTCTAAATTTTTTTTTTTCAATTTCAAAATTTCTTATTTTTTTGTATTTTCTAAATTTCTTATTTTTTTGTGTTTTTTTCTATTTTCCTATTTTCTTATATTTTTCTAGAATTCTTTTTTTTTTTTTCTAAATTTCTTCATTTTTTTGGGGATTTCTTTAATTTTCTATTTTTTGAACTTTTCTTAATTTAGGATCCTACAACCTTATTTGAAATAAAATAAAATAAAAGAGGGGGGCGGGGGGCGGGGTGGGGGGGGGGTGCAAAAATTAGGTGTCTATAGTGAGGACAAGTCAACTATCACTTTGACTTTATCAAAGTCCACTTTGATGCTGTTTTAGCCAATTATAAAACCTAATAATTTCCCTGAAGTCACTTCGAAAGTACATTTCTCTAGATTAAGCTTCAGTTGGAATTTCCTTAACCTATCAAACAATCTCCTCAAATTTTCTACATGATTTTCTCCTTCCTTGGACTTAGCAATCATATAATTGACACATACTTCAACTTCTTTATGCATCATGCCATGAAAGATTGCTATCATGGCTCTTTAGTAAGTTGCCCCAATATTTTTAAGCCTGAAAGGCATTACTTTGTAGCAAAATGTACCTTAAGTTGTGATGAATATTGTCTTGGCTTTATCTTCTTTAGCCATTCGAATTTGGTTATACATGGTAAATCCATCCATGAAAGAGAAAAGATGGTTTCTAGCTGTATTATTGACCAAGAAATCGATATGGGGCAAGCAAAAATTATCCTTAGGGGTTACTTGATTAAGGTCTCAAATGTCCACACAAACTCTGACTTTTCCATTCTTCTTCATTAGAGGTACAATGTTAGCTACTTACTCGAGATAATTAGATATCTCGACAAAACTGACCTCTAGTAATTTTTTTTACTTCTTTCTTGATTTTCAACAGAACATCTAGTCGAAATCTTCTTAGCTTTTGTTTCTTAGGTTTTATAACCTTTCATGTGGGTAAACGATGGACTATGATTGACGAATCTAATCCGGGCATGTCTTCATAAGACCATGCGAATACATCCTGGTATTCAGATAGTAATGTGATCATTTCTGCCTTTTGGTCTCCTTTCAAATTTTCCTCAATCTTCAACACTTTAAGATTGTCATCGGTCTCTATGTCAATTATCTTAGTTGGCTCGTCAATGGAAATCCTACTCATTTCATGATTTTGCTAGCTTTCTTCTATGTTATTATAGTCATTGACATCACTTCCAATGACTAACTTAGTAGGGCTGAAGGTGATATCAATATTTTCATCACCTATTTACGTGAGGTATCCATGGCCTTTATTTGGATCATTAGATCTAGAGAAAAAGAAAAGCATGTCAAAGGAAGAGTGTAGGTAAGGTAGGAGTAAAGAAAAAAGAGATTGATTTTATTTAAAGGAACTTTCTTTCGAGTACAATCATTTGAAGAACCAAGGTAATTTATTACAAAATTCCATAAAATACTAAATCGTGTTTCATCATTCACTTTAAAGAAGACTTATTGCTATTCATGGGGATGGAGAACTAATTATTCAAGTGTTGGGATTTGTTGAATAGGCTAGCCCCTTCATTTCTACTGGAAGTGTCTTCTTTGGTAGGCTTCAAGTTTTGGACTTCGGCGAGGATGAAAGTTTTTGACAATGGAGGGAAGGTCATTGGAGTATGATATAACCTGTCATCTTTTTTGCCCTTACCTTGCATTCTTTGGGACTCTTCCATCAGGATTGGAATGTATCCTAGCCTATAGGTCCTAAATCGGTCTTCTTTAAATTTTAGCCTCACATCCTTCTACTGATTAGTGATCATGCACACCTTATCAAACATTTGGAATCCAAAGTCTTCTTGCTCTTCTGTAACAATATAGGGTATAGCCATCTCTTGGTAGATTTCAAAATCTTAGTCACCCAGAATTATAATGACCTAGCCATTGGAGATGAACTTAACTTTCTAGTGAAGACTTGATGGTATGGCCCCTGTTAAATGTATCCAAGGCCTTCGTAATAACAGATTGAAGGTCCTTAGATTGTCTAAAACTTGGAATGGGATGTTGAACGTTTATGGTCCGATATCTCCTAATAAGCCGATCTCCCCTATTATTTCCCTCCTAGATAAGTCGAAAGATCTCACTGTTGTCGAACTTGGCTTGATAGCGGTTGTAACAATGCCCAATAGATTAAGGGTGGCCAAAGGACAGACATTTAGAGATGACTTGTTATCAATGAGGACTCTTATTGTGATGATGTTATTTATTCTCACTATTATGAATAGAGGCTTTGTGTGTTAGTTACCTTCTTCACCCAATTCCTCGATAGAGAAGGAAATTTGATCCATAGTAAGGATGGAATTGGTGACAAAGCCAATCCTTTCAGTAGGGATTTCATGAGGGACCTTGACTTCCTTTAGTATTTTGAACAAAGCTTCCCGATGTGGGTTTGATGCCATCAACAGACTCATGAAGGATATTTGTGCTTGAGTCTTAGTGAGTTGATTCATTATTGTATAGTCTTGGTAAAGGCAGTCCATCCTTCTCTATGCTCAGCTTGTTTATTGTTTGGCATTTCCAGTATGACCTTCTTTTTCAAGTCTTCCCTTGGATCGTAGATTCTACCAAAGCCGGTAATCCCCTCCACAAGTGAGCTTGACTACCCCTAGTTTATTGCCTTGTAGTTGAAAGGGGTAGTTTTATAATTTTTAGAGGCCACAAGCACATCGAAGGTGTACCATTTAGTTTATGGAATTTGCTTCTCTTCTTGTTTGTAGAATCTATAAACCTTATGTTCTCTGTTGGGACCGATCATGTTGATGGTAGGCTTTGCATAGTTAGATATCATATTGATGATGGGCACATGGTTTGGTAAGGGGTTGTTGTCAAAATAGGAGTGTCTACAAAATCCAATTATACTGTACCTTCATTAATTAAATCTTGAATTTTGTTCTTTAACCTCTAGTACGAGTTAGTTAAACGGGATAAAAAAAATCTCAGCTTGTACCTTTCACTGGGAGCTTCAAAATGGAGTAGATTATCTTTCCTTAACTTTTCAAGTACCTGACTGAGTGGAATGGGTATTTTGGTGAACTGCCTTGGGCTTTGCTAACCTATTGTTAGCTTCTATACTGTTGTTGAGCTGGTAGAGGATTTGCCCTAAAAGAGACTTAGGAGTTAGGCCTAGCATTTGAATTGACCATGCTGACAGTAGCTTCCTTAAGCTTGCTAGTGGTAAGTTTAGTAGAGAGTGGTTTTCTATCTGATATCTCTTGTAGCTTGTCAGAGGAGACGACACTTTTAATTCAATACCCTGCTGCCACTACTTCTGCAAAGCTAGAGGAGGCTTATCCAACCAGGTGAGCGAAGTAGGGTCTCTCAAGAGTGTTAATAAAAGCTGTAGTTAGCTCTTTCTTAGTCACGAGGGTAGATACCCTTATAGCTAAGGATCTCCACCTTTGGGCATATTCTTGAAATATTCATTGTGCCTCTTCCTTAAGGCAACCAAATCCATTGTGGTTGGCACCACTTCGATGTTCAATCTATATTGCTCATAGAATGCTCTGGCTAGCTTTTCCCATGTGTTCACTTGATTCAGGTATAATTGGGCATACTAGATTAAAGTAGGGCCAGTTAGGCTGTTCTGAAAGGTTTGGACCATAAGTTGGTGATATTGCACATACTTGCCCATCTTATGTACTTATAGTCGAGTATACAGCTTAGGACATCTAGTCTCATTATATTTTATGAAGTTAGGTGCTTTGAACTTTTTTAGGAAGCTTGCATAATCATAAGTAGAGAAGTCTGTTATGCCAGCGTGCTTAAATCCATCATACCCCTCAAGCATTTTCATTTTTTCAGTAATTTGTTGAGTTAGCTGCCTCTCAAGCTGTTTTAATTTGCCTTGATCAGCTTTAGGCTTTAGGTTGATTGGGAGCGAGTAAGTGTTTGGCTCAAAAGTTAGGTTGGCTTTTAGAAATACCCCTTCTATTTTAAAGGATTTGAAGCCCTGATTGAACTTAGGGTAAGCTTCTTTTGCTTCAAGAGGTAGGGCTTCAATATTCTTTCAGTATCAGGCTTTAGAACTTTCTTCATTTGATGGAGTTGTGGACTTAAGCAAAGAGATCCTTTTAGCAAGAAAGCTTAGTTGGTCTGTAATCTTCCCCACTGTTTGTTCCAAGGATTGGAACGTTAGCTCAGTGGGATCAATAACTTCGGGGTTGACATTGCCATTGTTGTTGTTGTTGTTATTATTGTTTCCTTAGTTGGCCATTTTGGTTTTTGAGCAGGTGTTAATAAGACTTCTTTAGAAAGTTTGATGTTTGGGAGCTATCTAGGTGACCTAGATAAGATCACTTTTCAACAAGTTAGTATACAAACATTTTAAAAGGGATAAATGAGAAACTAAGAAATGAATAGCATACGGATGTAGAGAGATAGAATTGACTAATAACTAGCAAGATGGTAATATTATTTTTTTATGGCTTTTGGAGTTCCTTCTTTCATTATTTGAAAAAGAAAATACATTTAAGAAGATTATTCCTACCTCTAAATGTTCTTTTGACGTTTAACAGCCATTCCCCTTTTCTGCCTATTGGACCTTGTTGGTGTTCCCTTCCTTTTTTCTAAGTTGGGTTCTTCCATTTCTTCAAATTCTTTGAGCCTATTTTAGGTCATCCTCAATTGATGTTCCAAGGCCCTAGAACATTGTTTTGATTCTTGAAAGAGATCTTCTTACATGTCTCGCTCTTCATAGATTATTTCTACTTAGGCTTGTACTTGATCCTTATAGGTCTTGACTTTAGGATCTGGTTTTGCTGATACAAGTTGGATGACCTTTGGTGTTCGATATTAGATCTCTACTGCCTTGTGGAGCTGATCATACAAATATTCTTTGGTAACTCAATGTTTATCCGCTTCTCCTAAGTCCATGTTTGGGCTAACAGTCTTTGTTTTACATAACTGTTTGATTGCCTTGAGTTTGGACATTTTCTATGGCAACGGAATTTGAAGGTCCTTATAATTTAAGGTCATGATATCCAATGAAAGTCTATAGACTATATCTTGGATATCTCCAAATTGTTTGATCATGTTATTAGGGTAATAGCTTGTGCATAATTTTATCCTAATTAGGTGTTTGATAATTTTTGCAAACTAGGATTACCTTTTTGAAGTTACTCCATCTTGTTATCCATAGGATATTAGTGACTTGGAACTTTCTCAAAACTTCTACCTAGCAGTATATAGATTTTCCTTTTAGGAGATGGACCTTATCGACAAATGAATCGATCAGATTGATGTTGTGCGCAAACTCTCCTCGGATTAAGTTAAGGCCTTAACATTTCATGTGGCTCATGAACCATACTGTCAGTAATGCCATGCTGGTCTTTAGTATACCATCATTCTTTTCTTTCAAAATATTAAGGCTTTTGATTTGTTATGTGAGGAGGGCTGATATATATGATTTGCCTTTAAGAAATTGTCTCATTAACTCAACGACCTTGAAATGTATGAAAAACTTTCAATTAAGGAATAGGAAGGTCCTGAATGTATCTAAGATAAAGGCCTTTATTCTGTTTTGTCCTTAAGTTTTGAGATCGCTATAGAAGATATCTTATTGGTTGGATTTAGGATCAATGGTGAACTAGGCTTTTAAGTCCTCTAGTTTGATGCAGTTACTATTACAGCTTCCAAAGGCTTTGTTCACTTCCATTTTTTTTCATACCCAAGCATCTTGAGAAGGCATTCACAGGATCCACTTCCAAATTTAGGGTGTATATGCTTTCCAAAGAAGGGGCTTAGAGTAATTGGGTGTATTCTTCAAGTGTTGGGCTAATTAAGTAGGGCCTAACTCAAAAAGCCTTTTCTTTAAGTTCCAAAAAGTTAGTTATTGCTCTAATCAAATTAATTTCTATCTTTACTTTTGGAAGTGATTGAATAGGCCTAATTTCACCAAAGATGGTCGCTTGTTCCCTTAGATTGAAGTGTCGTAACCATTGGTCCAGGATGGGCTTGGGATAGATGAGCTTGCTTACAAATTTTTCCTTGAAGTAGACAGAGTTAGATGATGAATAGGCCATTTCTAAATTACAAAAGAGAAAATATGTTACAAGATAGTTTGACAACGACAAGAGCTATTTGCAACAATTCTATTATTTACAATACATGAAAATTACAAGGGAAATCAAGGAAACTCCAAGCCATTTTTTTTTATTGCCATGTTGCTTGATTATTTGTCTATTCTAGATGTCGTGAATGCATAAAGCGTAGGTTCTAAAGGTTCTTAAGCTTGTGTGACCTCACTTGTTAAAGAGCACTTTCATTGGTCACAGTAAGCTTAAGTGGAGATTGCCTAATCAACCTCGAGTAGTGGTTACACCATGGTACTTAGAGCTTACACAATATGGCCCCCTCGTCCTAAGGTCCTAAGATAGTTTGGGTTCAACCGCATCTATCATACATTTATGGTATATAGAATAAATTCTCCTTAAATTAAATAAATAAAACTAAATTTGTAAAGAAATGTTAGTTCAATTATGGTAAATAACAAAAAAGAAAGAAAATATATAAATTACACTAAGGTGATTTTTAAGTTTAATTTTAAATTTGGAAAGTGGAATTTTTAACCCTCTTGATAGATTCTCTAGTGGAGTTGCTAATCTATCGAGCTTGGTTTTTCATCCTTGCGGTTTTTTATAAAATAGGCCTCTTTTAAATCAATAAATACTAAATCCTACTCGTTTAATATCGATCATTGACTAGGGTTTAAAGAAAACCATTCCTTTTTGTTTTGAAATCAATTTTAGAGTTGCCACTCAAGTAGAGTTGGGAAAAATAATTAAGTCATAGCTAATTGGGTGGATTGGTTATAACTTAATTACTAGTCCAACAATTAAAATAGGTTTTACAAAATGGTTTTTGAAACTAGAGAATCTGGATTTGGAGGTTGGGAATTTTAAACCTATACCAGTACCATTAACTTTCTAAAATTAACATTAAACTTAAAAATCACCTTTTAATTTAAAAAAATATAATTTGTTTATTGCTTACTCTAATTGGATAAACAAAATAATCTAAACTAAAGAAAAAGGGAAATTAGTTTTTATTTTTATTTTTATTTTTATTGTCATCCCATAGGTATCTACGTACCTGCTATTCAGAATCAGACATACGTAGTTTTTTTTTTTGTAAAACTTTAGTGGGTTGTTAGTCTTAATTCTTGAAAATGATCGAGTTTACGTTTTTAATTTAATTTGGTTTATTTAAGAAAAATTCTAACAAATGTCCTAAATTTTATTATTATATTTTTGAAAAGTCTAAAAGTAGTCCCAATTTCTAAAAGATTAATTTATTTTTGTTTATATGTGAAAACTTGATTTTTTTAAGTGTCAAAAGAATTTTTATTCACTAACCTATTTATTTTATATTATTTTTATTATATAACCTTATTCATTTATTACTTATTATATTTTATCTATTTTTGTTAAACTCCCAAAAATAAAATAAAATATTCTTTTCTATTTTTCTTTTTTCCTTTCCTCTTTTTTTTTTTCTTTTCTTTTCTTTCTTTCTTCTTTCTCTTTGTCTTCTTTTTTACATTTACAATTATAAAGAAAGAGAAAAAGGAAAAAAGTAAAAAAAATTCAAACAACAACAACAATTAGAAATAAAAAAGATTTGGGTTGGGTCAGTCAATCAGGTTGGATGTAGATTTGGGTTGGGTCAGTCGGGTTGTAGTTGAAGAAGAAGAAGCAGTAGCTGTAGAGAGTCGATTCTGCTTGGCTTAGCCACCAGAATGAGTGGGTGAAGGGTGTTTCGTATGTTTCTTATTAGGGATTGGGGGGGGGGGGTTAGGAAAAGTGGTGGTCGGATGCAATTTAGGTGGTGGTGGTGTTTCGGCCATGCATTGGTTGCTGGATCTTGGTGAAGGGTTTGGGGTGGTGTTTTAGGCGGTGAAGAGCTCGATTGTAGATTCAATTTCGGGTTAAGGTGGTCAAAGATGGTGTTTTGAGAGGTGGTGGCTTGTGGCGGTTAGGGTTATGTGGTAGCAAACTTAGTGGCATCGCTAAGGGTCACGGTAGGGGGCGAGATGAGTTGGGTTAAGGAGCTGATGATGTGGGGAAGCTAATGAGGGTGGTAGCTAGTAGTGGAGAGTTCAGTAGAGAGAGAGTGCAAGTTAAAGAGAAAGAGGTTGAGAAAAGGGAGAGAGAGCTTGGAGGTTGATTCTGAACCTCATAGGTAGTTGTTTATGTCGAATGAACTCCCCCAATACGCATTTTAGAGTTGAATTCAACCCAAAAACAATGGAAAGTTCGAATTGGAGTGAATGGGGGTCATATGAATTTTAGTTTTTTTTTTTTTTCTAATCATTTAAGCTCGATTTGAATGTGTAATTGACCAAATTTGGATGCTTTTTTTGTACTGATTTACAGTAGGCCAAGTGGAGGATGAATTTGCACCATTAATTGGTATGTATTAGTAAGGAAAAAGCATAAAATTAGAGGCTAAAGTGAGGGGGTTAGGCATGTTTCTTAAGAAGGAAAATCGAGAGTAAATGAGGGAAAATTGAGAGAAAGAGAGGGAAAGCGCTGAAGTAGCACTATGTTAGCTAACCTGACCAACCCCAACATGCCACGTATCATCATATGGTAGTTGACATGGCACACTATGTGGTGCTACATCAGGATGGTCATCCAACTCGATGATGCTATGTTTCAAGACATGTGGTAGTGAGATCTTAACATGTAGTAGTGTACTAGCTAACAAAAATAAAAAGGCTTCCCTACCTTTGCCAAAATTCGAACCCAAGACCTTATACTTAATACTTAAACCAAGTCCAAGTGTTTAACCGATAGGTTGTTGGCTTGTGCCTTTCCCATATATGCAACTAAATTGTACATATAGACTTGGTCAGCTTAGGCTAGATTTAAATATAAGCTCAAGTTCAATTGAGGATGACCTAGAAGAGGCTTAAAGAACTTGAAGAAATGGAAGAGCCTAAGAGGAAGGAAGTACCAGGAAGATTTAGTAAGTAGAAAAAGGAAACACTTGCCAAGTGTTAGAAGAACATTTAGAATAGTCTTCTTAAATGATTTTTATTTTTTTTTTCAAATAATGTAAAAGGGAACTCCAAAAGTTACAAAAATAAAAAAATAAAAAAATTACCATCTTGCTGGTTATTCATTAATTCTATTCCTTTTGCATTCGTGTGCCAAGCATTTCTTTCATTCATCTTTTTTAAAAAAATTTATGTGTTAACTTATTGAGAAGTGATCTTAAATAGGTCACCAAGATGGCACCCAAATGTCAAACCTTCTAAAGAAGTCCTATCAGAACTCGCTTACGAACCAAAATGGCCAGCTAAGGGATCGATAACATCAACACTAACAACCTCGAAATCATTGATCCCACTAAGTTGAGGTTTTGCTCTTTAGAGCAAATAGTAGGGAAGATTGCAAATCAATTGAGCTTCCTTACTGATAGCATCACCTTAGTTAGGTCTATGGCTCTAACAAATGAAGAAAGTTCTAAAGCTCGATATAGGAAGAATGTTGAAGCCCTAGAAACCTACCCCATGGTCAATTAGGTCTTCGAATTATTTGAGATAAAAGGGGTCTTTCGAAAGGTCAACCCGACTTTCGAGCCGAATACTTACTTATTTTCAATCAATTCAAGACCTGAAGATGATCGACACAGACTGAAAGAGCTTGAGAAGCAATTGACCCAGCAAATTACTGAAAAGATGAAAATACTCGAAGGGTATGATGGATTTAAGTAGGTTGGTATAACAAAATTCTTTACCTACAACTGTGGAAGTTTCCCAAAAAAGTTCAAATACTTAACTTCGAAAAGTACGATGGGACTAGATGCCCTAAATTGTACACCTGGCTATATGTGTGCAAGATGGGTAATTATGTACAATATGACTAGCTCTTTGTCTAAACTTTTTAGGATAGCCTAACTGGCCTTACCTTGACCTGGTACACTCAATTGGATCTGAATCAGGTGAACACATGGGATAAGCTAGCTAGGCATTTTATGAGTAGTACAAATTTAATGTTAAAGTGGCACTAACCATGATGGACTTGGTTACCCTGTGAAAAAAGCACAATGAGTCTTTTAAGGAGTATGCCTAGAGGTAAAGACCCTTAGCCACATGAGTATCTACCCCCATAACCAAGAAAGAGTTGACTTCAGCTTTTATTAATACTCTTGAAAGACCTTAATTTTCTCTTCTAGTTGAGCAAGCTTCCTCCAGTTTCACAAAGGTAGTAGTCACAAGATGTTGGATTGAAAGTGCTATCGCTTCTGGTATATTACAGGAGCAATCAAATATAAGACCACCTTCTATAAAACCTACTACTAGTAAGACTAAAGAAGCAACTGTTGGCATGGTGAATTCAAACATTAGGCCCAATACTCGGGTCTCCTTTAGGACAAATCCTCTACTAATGCAGCATTAATTCTGAAGTTAACCATAAGTCAACCAGTTTCTAAGACAGTTCACTAAGATATTAGTTCCCCTCAGCTAAGTCCTTGAAAAATTGAGAAAAGATAATTTGATCCATTTTGAGCCTCCCAGTGAAAGATATAGACCAAAATTTTTTTATCCCAACGCTAAGTGTCAATATCATTTAGGGAAGGTAAGCCATTCAATCGACTCATGTTGGAGATTAAGAAATAAAATTTAAGATTTGATTGACGAAGGCATAATCTAATGACATTTTATGGAGGCTCCTACTCTAAACATCAATAATAACCACTTGCCTAACCATGGGCCCATCATTAATATGATATTTGAAAATTTAGATCTCGCCATTAACATGATTGGTTCCAATAGATAGCCCCGGGTCTATAGATTCTACAAGCAAGAGGAGAAACAAGTTCTACAGATTAAAAGGTACACCTTCCATGTGCCTTTAGCCCCTGAAAGTTATAAAACTACCCCTCTCAACTACCAAGCAATAAATAAGGGGCAATTGAGGTCACCTATAGGAGAGATTACCTGCTTTGGTAGAATTTATGATCCAAGGGAAGATTTGAAAAAGAAGGCCATGCTGGAAAGACTAAACAATGAACTAGTAGAACATGAAGAAGGATTGTCTACCTTCATTAAGAGAATCAAGTCCAACGAGTATAGAGTAATAGATCGGCTTGCTAAGACTCCAGCACAAATATCCTTCATAAGTTTATTAATGGCGTCAGAATCACATTGGGAAGCTTTGCTTAGAATATTGAGGGAAGTCAAAGTCCCTTGTGAAATACTAGTTGAAAGAATAGGGTCTATCACCAACTCTATCCTCATTATGGATTAGATTTCTTTCTTTACTAAGAAACTAGGTGAAGAAGGTAACTAACATACCAAGCCTCTATTCATAATAGTGAGAGTAAACAATATCATCATAATAATAGTCCTCATTGACAACGGGTCATCCTTAATTGTCTATCCTCTAGCCATCCTGGATCTATTGAGCATTTATACAACTAATATCAAGCCAAGTTCGACAATAGTCAGGGCTTTTGATGGATTTAAAAAGGAAATCATAGGAGAGATCGACTTACTAGTTTGCATTGGCCCACAAACATTTAACATCTGATTCTAAGTTTTAGATATCCCAAGGACGTTCAACTCGTTATTAAGAAGACCATGGATACATTTAGTAAGGGCTACACTTTAAGTCTTTATCAAAAGGTTAAGTTCGTTTCCAATGGCCAGGTCATAATGATTCTGGGTGACCGAGATTACAAAATATATAAAGAAATAGCCATCCCCTATGTTGGGACTAAGGAGCAGGAGGTCTTTGGGCTCCAAACGTTCGAAGAGGTATGCATGATTACTAATCAGGAGAAGTATGAGAGGTTGAAATTCAAAGAAGGCTAGTTTAGAACCAATGGGCTATATTACATCCCAACTCTAATGGATGAGTTGCAAAATATGTAAGCGAAGGGCAAAAGAAGTGACAGATTGTATCACACCCTGATGACCTTCCCACCATTATCAGAAATTTTCATTCGGGCCAAAATTTAGAATTTAGATCCCACTAAAGAGGGCACCTCCAGTAAGGATAAATTAACTAGCCCATTTGATAAGTCCTAGCACTTAAATAACTAGTTCTCCATTCCTATGAATAGCAAAAAGTTTTTCCTAGGGTAAAGGATGAATCACGGTCTAGTATTTTATAGAGTTTTGTAATGAATTATATTTAGTTTAGGAATAATTGTACACAAAAGGAATTTCTTCTAAATAAGAATTAATCTTCTTTCTCATCACTTCTTCCTTACTTACACTCTTTCTTTTACATACTTTTCATTTTCCCAGATCCAATACTCCGAATAAAGTCCATGGATATCTCGCGGTAATAGGTGATGAAAATATTGATATCACCTCTACCCCTGCTAGGTTAATCGTTAGGAGTGATGTCAATGACCATAGTAGCATACAAGAAAGTTGGCAAAAACATGAAATGAGTAGAATTTCCATTGATGAGCCAATTGAGATGATTAATATTGGGATTGATGACAATGCTAAAACATTGAAAATTAGAGGAAATTTGAAAGAAGACTAAAAGGCAGAAATGGCTACATTACTATTTGAGTATCAAGCTGTATTTGTATGGACTTATGAAGATATGCTTGGATTGGATCCATTAATTATGGTCCATCTCGTACCCACACGAGAGGATATCAAGCCTAGGAAATTGAAGTTAAGAAGGTTTTGGATAGATGTCTTATTGAAGATTAAGGAAGAAGTTAGAAAATTACTGTAGGTCAATTTCATTGAGGTATCTAACTATCCCGAATGGGTAGCTAACATAGTGCCAGGAATGAAGAAGAATGGAAAAGTCAAAATATGCATGGATTTTCGAGACCTTAATTAAGCAACTCCTAAAGATAATTTCCCCTTGCCTTATATTGATGTCTTGGTTGATAACACAGCTGGAAAACATCTTTTCTCTTTCATGGATGGATTCTTCGGATATAATTAAATTTGAATGTTTGAAGAAGATAAAGCCAAGACAATGTTTATCACAACTTGGGGCACATTTTGCTACAAAGTAGTGTCTTTCGGACTTAAAATTCCCGGGGTAACTTATCAAAGGGCTATGGTAGCAATTGTAAACCTTACTTTTAGTGGGTCTAAGACTCGATTAAGAGTACTTTCCGAATGTTCTTAAAGATCAACTAAACTAAAAACTTAAGTTTATATCTAGAAACGAATTAAATTTTTACAATTCAAAAGCCAATTGTTGAGAAAACCCGAGCTTGAAGGACTACGAGCTCTAAAGCTACTTAAAACCCTAAACCTTAAAACCATTAATGAATTTTAACCCTAAATAATTAATCGATAATTTAATTTGAATAATTTTATCCAACTTTAGAAAATTTCATAATTTTATAAAAATTAAATCATAAATTACAAAACAATGTAGGATAAAAATCCTAAAACAATTTTCTATAAGGCTATGTCCTATCTTCATGTATAAGCCTTACACATAAATAAGTAGACCAACCAATCACCTTAGATAACTTATCAATTGAGAGTTGGAATCAATTTTCAATTGATAACTTATCAAAATCTAGTGATAAGACAATTTCCTTATCACCTCTTCACTTATACAAAAAATGGACAATTTTTCACAAGAATTAATAAGCTTAACTTTAATAAAGGAGACAAGACCACTTCATGGCATGCAAAGACTTTAAATGGCATATCTAAAAAGGGGAGAAAGGGGGGCCATGCATTGGTCATTCACCTATCAATCACTTTTTCTTACACATTACTATTCACCCCTTAATGCTTACATCATTAATAGTTGAAATTGTTGACTTTATGTAAGCTACAAGGAAACACTTCCAAGGCATTTAATCACTTCTTCTCTCTCCATTTCCAACCGGCCATACTCTTCCCCATTTCTCTCACTTTCGATTTCACTTTCACTTCATCTTTCTCTCTTTTGAAACAAACATAAAAAGGGGAAACAACCTTACCCCACAAAATCAATTTTCTTCCATTTTGAAGCTTCAACTCATGGCATTTTTTTTCCTTTGCTCTTGTGCCATTTTCTTTCATCCTTTAAGATCATTTAAGACTATTAGAATCTTCCATAAACCTCTTTCCGAAAGACCAAAAGATTTGGGTTTTAAAGGGTAAACAAAAATGAGCAAGTAAAGTTAAAGGCTTAAGAGGAACCTTAGTGCACAACCACCAAACATTGCGTTAAGGACGAGTAAGTGTTTCTTGTGATGTGTGGATTAATATTTATGTTATGAGACTTGGATTTCTTGAAGATGTGAGTAAGGTTTAAGTTGTTAGAACATCAAAAAATCGTTTTAAGAAACAAATCATAAAACCCTTGCATGAAGTTGAAATATGAGCATGTAAAGTTGGTGTTTTGTGAAGACATTTGTTTAATGCTTTGAATAGAAGATTTTAATCTAAGGAAACCTTGAAATGAGAACTTTAAAGGAGGATATGCATGCTGAACGTGAGGGTTCCATGGCCATTTGAATGTTGATTTTATTTCCATTTAGTTAAACATGCTCAAATCTAGATTTAAGTTAAGGAAAAATCCATCACATGAACTTTTATGCAGAAACCAACTTTGTATGACATGAGCCATGATATGGGAGTTGTATCAAGTATAAGATCTTTTATTTCTTTATGTGGAACATGAGTTAAAGGATCATTTGATGGAAGGAAACTTAAGTAAAGATTTGTACACAAGTAGTTAAGTGCATAATCTACTTCCTAAACTTAAGGGAATGATGAAACAAGTTGAAAAATCAAGTAAGGACCCCTTAGGACCAACATGAACAGATTTGGAACATGGGAAAATGAGGCCTAAAAATATGATAAAAGTGAAAGAACAAAGTGAAAAGATTAATTAAAGCAAGTATAGTAAGCATATAAAGCCTAAAACTCAAAACCGAGCTTAAAACTCCTAAAACAAGCCTAGAACTCTAAGATGGGCCTTCAATAAAAATCTGATCAGCACCTTAAAGTACCAAGAAATGTTGTTTTGAAGCCCATAAGAAATCCACCTAAGGCTCCATAAGCCCACAAAAGTCATAAACCTTAGTTTGAACTAAAAACAAGCCCATTTGACAACTTAAGCTCACTAAAGAGCCAAAAAAATGGTTGTTAGCCTTAGGAATATAAATCAAAGTTGTAAATCTGATCTCAAGGAGTATTTTAAGCTTGGAATAAAATCTAAAGACCAAGTCCAAGGGATTCCTCAAGCTATCAAAAGCCCATTTACCAAACAAGGCCTAAAAACACTCCAAAGCATTAGGAAAGCTACTATTCTGACCCATGGACAGAATTGTATATGTCATTTTGAAAATCTAACCTTACCACGTTAAAGTACACTCGAAAATGATGAAGATTGACTATAAGATCATAAAAATCGGATTTAAAACGAAAAAGTTATACGCGATTGAACTTTAGGTAAAAATCGGAAAAATTACGAAAACTAGCTAAGAATATAACTTAAGGAAAATTTACATAGTTTCTTAAGTTTGCTTCAATTCTTTATAAAAATTATTTCAATGACCAGGGGACACTGTTTTCGGAGACGACTTACCTCCAGACTACTTTGATTGAACCACATGGCAGAGTGAGTAAATTCCCGATGACTCTTTACTTGATTGTGCTTGTAAAGTAGGTGCACCTAATCTTATATTTATAAATTTAGATGCTTGTGGGATATGGGAGATGCATGTGTATGAAGTTATGGATGAGTGTGATGACTTGTTAATTATATATAATAATGGGAATTGTTTGCATGAATATATACTTATGAATTGTATGGAATGAAATTGGTTGATCACCTTGAAAATCAAGTTAATCACTTATACGATTAAGAACTCGAAAGGAATCATGCATTCCCCATATTGCATACGGGTAACACCGACTACCACTTCATGTAGAAGATGGGAAGTGACTCATAGGAATACGAGTTTCCTGCAAGATTGAGCACTAGTTATGCCATCATATATATTGAGTCTCTGTCTTAAGCTGATGGGCTTACTAGGTACTGGGAGACGCCAACCGTCGGCGAGGGGCCGAGTCTTGTGGCTTCTACTTAGGGCATGTGTTTGTGGACTGCGGGGGCCACCACACCGCTAGACTTAGCATTTTTAAAGGATACGATTTGATTTTGGTAAAGGAAGTATATATATATGTAGAGTTTTGTTTTGGTATGAGCACGATAGTGCAAATGAAATAAAACCCAAGGACTAGAACTCGGATTTTGGTTTGGGTCGGTTAATTATCTCCAAACCTCGACTTCAAGGGACGAAATTCTGAGTCGTATGCAGTTCCTAGGTCACTGCATGCGTTGTTTGGCATACTGTTTATTCATGCATTCATATAATTGTGCATCTAATAAATTTCTGTCGTGTGGTACTGATGAGGGCATTTATCTCACTAAATGTAAGCTTACTCCCCTATAGATTTTTGTTGGTGCAGGAGAACCTCTTCGTCAATCCGGGCCGAGGCATGCCTGTAGTAAGTCTCAGGTAGAGACGGGTTGGAGCCATCAGAGAGCGAAGAGGACATTTTGTAATAGATTATAGATATTTAGATACTTTTATGTATTTATGCATAACTTAGAATTTATGCAGTTTCGTTATGAACTACATTTGTTTGTAATATTGTTTTGGTGTGGATCTCATGAGCCCACACAATCAGTTAATTTATAACATAGAAGTAATTTTAGTTAAATTGCTCTATATTACTTGTCTATGGGCCTAATGGTAACGTAGAGTGGAAGGAGCCTTGTGTGTCGTATGAAAGACCTATGATCAGCAAAAGGGTTGATAATAGACCTTTATACTGTATACGACAACCTATTACGACAACGATACTGTTGGGTCGTTATAGCAATCTTTCATGATATGATTGCAAAGAAGTTGAAGTATATGTTGAGGAGATTGTTTGATAGGTTGAGAAAATTCTAGTTGAAGCTTAACCTAGAGAAGTGTAACTTTGAAGTAACTTCAGGGAAATTGTTGGGCTTTGCAATCAGCCAAAGGGGCATCGAAGTGGATCTTGATAAAGTTAAAGTGATATTTGACTTAGCCTCTCCATGTACTCTTAAAGAAATTAGAGGCTTGTTGGGCTGTTTAAATTACATAGCTTGGTTCATATGTTAACTCACGGGTAAGTGCCATCCCTTGTTTAAGTTGTTGAAAAAGAACACCAAGACCAATTAGGATGAAGAGTACGAGTAAGCTTATACAACAATTAAAGAATACCTCATGAATCCTCTAATTTTGGTAGCTCCAAAACCTAGGAAGCCTTTATTTCTATACCTAATAATATTATCGGAGTCCATGCAGTACATGCTAGGCTAGAAAGACGAGGAAGGAAGAGAATGAGCTATGTACTACTTGAGCAAGAAATTCATTGAAAGGGAACAGAAATATTCAGAAATTGAAAATACCTACTATGCTTTGGTTTAGGTAATGCATCGGCTTAGACAATACATACTCTATTACTAAATTGAATTGCTAACTCAGCACGATCCCTCGAAGTACTTGGCAAACAAGCCGGCTTTAATTGGTAGAATCTCAAAGTGGCAAATGTTATTATCAGAGTTTGACATTACGTACGTGAACCAGTATTCAGTCAAGGGGCAAGCTCTAGTAGATTAGTTAGTAGAAAATCCTTTTGATAATACCCCTTAAGAGATACAAGTTAATTTCCTCGATGAAGATATCTTAGCAGTCGAGGGAAGCTTTAATAAAGGACAAGATAATAAGCTACTAAAATGGAAAATGTTCTTTGATGGGCAGCCAATGTGTTTGGGTACAGATTTGGGGCAATATTAATATCCCTTGATGGAACTCAATACCCTGTAACTATAAGACTTATTTTCACATACACTGATAATATCGTTGAATACGAAGCATGCATCATAGGACATAAAATGGCCCTAGATAAAGATATTCAAGAATTAGAAGGTAAGGAGACTCTTCACTCATTATTAACTAAGCTCAGGGAGAATACGAGATGAAGGATCCTAAACTAGTACCTTATCATTGGCACTTAACTAAATTGATAGAGAAATTTAAAGAAATCACCTTCAATTACGTGCCAAGGACTTAGAATTAGTTTGCTAATTCCTTAGCCACTCTAGCATCTATGATCTAGATTTTCGGTGGAGTCGAGATTCAGTCCCTTACATTGAAATTGAAGACAAGCTTGTTTTCTATTTAACAATTGAGGGTACGAATGACCAAAAGCTGTAGTATCATGATGTTAAGATATTCCTACAATAAGGCACATGCCTTGAAGAGGCCAAGAAAAAAGAATAGAAGGATGATTAGGAGATTAGCCACTCAATTCTTAATAAGTGAGTCCACTTCATATCGGTGCTGATTTGATAGTAGACATTTAAGGTGTATAGAAGATAAGGAGGCTGAGATGTTAATAAAAGAAGTACACGAAGGAGTTTGTGGCCCTCACATGAATGGTTACATGTTAGCTAAGAAAATATTGAGGCTAGGGTATTACTGGTCAACAATGGAAGGCAATTGCATCAAACACATTAGGCATTGTCACTTGTGCTAAGTTTATGCAAATAAAATAAATGCCCCACCTCAAGAACTACATACACTCACAGCACCGTGGTGTTTTTCAATGTAGGGCATAGATATCATTGGCCTGATTACTCTAAAAGCATCCAATGGGCATCAATTTATATTGGTTGGCATCGACTACTTCAGCAAATGGGTTGAGGCCGCATCTTACTTGAGTGTTACTAAAGGGGTTATAGTTAAGTCTATTAAGAGAGATATCTTAGCTCAATACGGGACTCCAAAAATGATCATCATTGACAATGGCACCAATCTTAACAGCAAGCTTATGTTAGAATTGTGCCAATAGTTCAGGGTTGTCCATAAGAACTTTACTCCTTATCAACCCCAAATGAATGGAGCTGTTGAAACAACCAACAAAAACCTCAAATGAATCATTGAAAAAATGGTTGTTATGTATAAGGATTAGCATGAGATGTTGCCATTCGCGCTTATGGCTTATTCGAACTTCCATCAGAATGTCAATTAGAGAAACACCTCACTCTTTGGTATACAGCACTGAAGAAGTGTTACCAGTAGAGGTTGAGATCCCATCACTTAGGTTACTATAAGAAACTCAGTTGGACGAAGACAATTGGGTAAAGAAACACATCAAGTAGTTGAATTTGATTGATGAGAGGAGATTGATAGCCTTGTGTCATAATCAGTGTTATTAATAGAGAATGGTTGGGGCTTTTAACAAAAGGGTATAACCTTGGAACTTCAAAGAAGGTGATCTGGTATTAAGAAAGGCTCTCCCCAATGCATAAGACTCTAAAGGGAAATTTGCTCCCAATTACGGAGGCCCTTATGTCACCAAGAAGGGCTTTAATTTTGTCTCAAATGAATGGTCCAGAATTTAGAGACCTTATATATGCTGACGCTATAAAATTGTACTACCCATGAGAAGTCAATGGAAAATTTTTCTTAAAACACAAAAATGCCAGTAATTTTGAATGTAATTATGGTCTAATTTTCATTATTTGTAAGCAAAGTTGGTATCCTTAGCTGTTGTCGACGTTTAGAATAATCACCCTTTGCATTGAAAGGTCCAGCTCCCCTCACTCCATTTAATCAAACCTATACATTGAAAACACAAAAGAAGTTGAGAAGTGAGATTTAGAAAATTGGTAATTGACAAAACACTTTAAAATACTTTGTTATGGATTGATCCCCCTTGATGGGGAGTTTTATTGTCTATTTTTCAGGGAAGTGCGAAATCTAAGAAAGCAATCACCTCATAACAGATGTTCATTAGTCGGGAATAAAGGTTTTGGTTTATAAAAGTTCCAAAAAGACAAAAACAGTGGGTGGTATTCTATATTGGGTTAATTTCCATGATTTCTCTAAAAAGAGTCGGCAAAGTCTCAAAAGTTCTACATTAAGATCATATGAATTGACAACAAAGGATTAAAGCGTAAGCTAATCAATTCTGATGGGGCTTTTCAAAAAAGGTATGATAGTTTGGGTGCTATCAACAAAACTAGGTTAGTACTTCCATACGATGTTAGTACATTGGTTTTTAAACATTGCATGTGCATTTAAACTATATGACCAATATTTCTTCAACTTTATCCACAACAGCCTTTTAAGCCAACCTATAAGGCGCATTTTAGTTTAAGGTCTTAGCCAACTCTAAAAGTGCTTTGCCCACCTTGGTTAGTTAGCTCATTAGGGCACGACTAAGTTTTCTCATTTAGTTTAAGGTTTTAGCTAGCTTTAGGAAGGCTTTGCCTACTTTGGTTAGTCATCTCATTAGGGCACAACGAAGTTTTCTCATTCAATTTAGGGTCTCAACCCGCTCTAGGAGTGCTTTTATCGCCTTGATTAGTTAGCTCATTAGGGTATGACCAAGTTCTCTCATTTTTTTAGGCTTTTAGCTAACTTTAAGAGCACTTAACCATTTCATCAGGGGTATAACCAAGTTTTTTCATTCTCTTTAGGGCCTTAGCCAGCTCAAGGAACACTTTGTCATCTCACTACTGTTCATCAGCTTATAAGAGCATGGCTAGACATAATTTCTTCTTTCGATCTTTTAGCCATCTCTTAGAGCGCCACCTCTCTCTTCACCAAAGTCCCCTGTAGACAGGCCTTAAGATAGCTAGCTAGTAGTAGGGTTTCTTAGGACAAAATCCACCCTTAGAGTAAAAACAGTATCTTTTTTGTCTTTATGGCAAAGTTTTACTCAAACTTCATCACAAAGAGGGGTAGCTGTAGACACCTTATTTTTGCCTTCTTTTTATTTTTCAAAATTTTTAGAATAGGTTAAAGGGTCTTAAATTAGAAAGAATACAAAAATAAAATAAGAAATCAGAGAAAATCCAAAAAATTAAAAAATAATAATAACAATAAATAATAAGAAATTTGGAATAAAAAAAATAAGCCTAGAAAAATAAAAAGATATAGAAAATTTGGAAAAAGCCAAAAATTAAGAAATTTAGAGAAAATATGAAAAAAAAAAGAAAAAAAACGCAAATAATAATAAGAAAAAATACAATAATAATAAAAAGGGGGCAAAGTAAAGTTTTTTTTAGAAGACTGCTAGGATTCGTACTTTATTTATTTTTTTGTTAGTTATTTTTATTTAAGTAAATAAATTTATAAATTATTAAAAAAAAGTAAAGTTAGGTTGGACCAAGTTTTAATAAAACTTAGTCGATTAGATTTGGACTGAAAAAGGCCCAAGGGCCTACATACATATGTAGGGGGGGTAGTGGTATGCGCGTATGGGGGTACATGGCATGTGCCCTGCACGTGGCCTGTGCCCCTTCCTTCTCCTTCGCATAATTTTTTCTAGATTTCTAGATTGTTTCCCTTTCCTGTATGCTTTGTTTGGGGTCATTTTTTACCCCATTTACTATACAATATCATCGAATTAATGGTGAAATCGTGTAATACACTTGGCATACTTTGAATTAGGACTCATTTTTCATCTAAATTTAGTGTTAAATTGGCTTAAAAAATGAGAAAAAAAAACTAGAAATCCAACATCTCTATTCATGGCCAATTTCTCCATTTCTCCATTAATGGCCTTTCCAAGCTCGTTCAAGCTTTGTTTAGTATAAATAGGGGTTAAGAAACATACAAGAACACACAACATAAGCTTAGAAACGCTTTAAGTATGCAAATCAAAGTTTTCTCTCTCTAGCTCGATCCCTTTCTCTCTCTGGGATAGCCACATCCACAGCAATTTTCGGCAAAAACCACCACCAGCATTGAATTCTTCACACCCAAAATCCTTACGTAAGACACTCTGATTGGACTTTTTGTGATGATCTAAGCCGGACGAGCTGATCGGAGCTAACTAAGCCAACCGAAGCCAACTAAGCCAACCTAAATTCACCCTGAGCTGACTAAGTTGAACCAAGCCAACCCCTAAGTTGAC
Organism: Lumnitzera racemosa; assembly: GCA_024138005.1. Taxonomy (NCBI): domain Eukaryota; kingdom Viridiplantae; phylum Streptophyta; class Magnoliopsida; order Myrtales; family Combretaceae; genus Lumnitzera; species Lumnitzera racemosa. The sequence goes on along the minus strand of JAMXBC010000012.1, from coordinate 35,319,169 downwards.
TCGGAGCTGACCTAGGCTTGACTTGGTCTATAATTTTTTTTTTTGTATTTTTTATTTTGCATTATTTTATTTTATTTTTTATTCATATACTTGTAAAAAAAAAAGGAAGAAGAAGAGAGAGAAGAAAAATAGGAATAAGAAAAAAAGAAAAGAAAAGAGGGAGTCTTTTATTTAGAAAAGACTAACAACCCTAAGTTGGACTTAATTTAGAAAACCTAGTTGTGCCCTTTTAGGCTTACTCACTTAGGCAAGAGTGTCTCTAAGGGACTAGCAACCCTAAGCGAAGATAGATGTAGAGAACCTAGTTATGCCCCTTTAGGCTCACTAACCTACGTGAGTTTATAAAAAGTGAGAAGAAATTGAGATAGTGCTTCGAGACCATGTGATCTGAGAGTTTAGCTTAGGATACTGCTTCGAGAGCATGCGATCTAGGGGTTTTAGCTTAGGTTAGGATAGCATTCTGAGAGCATGCAATCTAAGAGTTTTGAATTGGGTTAAGATAGCGCTTTGAGAGCATACGATTTGAAAGTTTCAGGGTTACAATAGTGCTTTGAGAGATGAAATCTAAAGGTTTCAAGGTCAGGATAGCATTCCAAGAGCATGTAATTTGAAATAGGATAATGCTCTGTAGGCATGTGATCCAAGGGCTTCAAATTGGGATAGTGCTCTAAGAGCGTGTGATCTAAGGGTTTCAAGCTTTAGATAGTGCTCCGAGAGCACGTAATATAAGGTTATAGCTTAAGATAGGATAACACTCTGAGAGCATGCCATTTGATGATTTCAAGGCTAGGATAATGCTCTGAGAGTATGCGATCCAATGGTTTCAAGGCTAGGATGGTGCTCCGAGAGTATACGATTCGAGAGTTTTAAGATAACATTTTGAGAACATGCAATTTGACAATTTTAAGATTAGGATTGTGCTCCAAGAGCATGCGATCTGATGTTTTTACTACATAAATAGTGCTTTAAAGAGTAAATGATCCATGGGGACCAAAGGAAAAGGTGTTTATGTAAAAATTCTAGAAAAAGATAAATTTGTTGATTGGCAATCATGAAAGATGGCGTAGACACTAAGGATAAAGTCTCTAGATAGAAAGAGAGGTAAGTGACATCCACCATGAGAGTGATCATGTCAAAGAGGATGATTTTGTCTTCTAAGGCCAACTTGAGAGTGATTTTCATACAGGAGTAGATCCCTAAACTTTGGATGATAAGAAGTAAACTCATTTGAAAACAATTGTTGCCGGGGTAATGATAGAAGCTTACTACTAGGGTTGACTCTAGAGAAGATGACTTTTAAAAGAAATGAGGATTCTTGTCCAAAGGACTAAAATGGGATGGAATCGAATTTATTCCAATTTTTCAACTTACTAATAGATTTTGATTCTCCCAGTAGTGTATAGGTTTTTCAACGACATAACAACTTGATCTTTTAGACCGCCTTAGTCTAAGAGAACCTTTTCTGTCCTTCAAAGGAAAATAACTTTCCATGACTTCTTTAAATTTCTTCTTATTAGAGGATATCTCATTAAAGTTAGGTTTAGTTTAAAAGGACTTCCTCACACTCTTGGTTTAAACTCCTCTCTTTTGACTTTGATTCAAAAAATTATGGTCTACCTTGTAAGTAATACCCTTTTAATTAATCCATTAGGTCTTTTTCGAACTATGATGTAATAATGGCTTTTGGTCTTTGGTTTCAAAATGGATTTATTGAAATGACTTTGGTCCTCAGTTTCATAATGGATATTATTGAAATAGCTTTTTATGAAAGAATTGCTTTTTAACCCGGGTTTATAAGTGAAGAACCTTATAAGTAAAACCAAAATTATGCTTACCCTAATTTCAAATGTAACTTTTACCAAGAATAAGTTATCTCCTTTAATCAAAAAGGCCTTTAAGGAAGGGTAGAATTATGGGTGGGCTATGGGCCATGAGTTAGTTGCAATTTCTTTAGGGATCATAATTTTTGGAAGGAAAACTTTGGTATTTGCCCTGGTTTCTTTCAAGCTTAATTGCTTCGACTATGTTTGTAGGACCTCTTTTTTTTTTTTTTTTGAAATGTGGGTCTTAATTTACTAATGGGTTTCTATACCCCTTATCCTTTTAGGTTTTAGGGCTGTAGATTGAATCACCTTGTCTATATCAAGCATACTTTTCATTTTTCATTTCACACTTACTCATTTTTCTTCTTTTTTCTTCTCTTTTTTGCTTTCTTCTCTTTTTCATTTAAGACAAAATCATTATTCTTTCTTTTGGCTTGCAACCTAAAGCATATGTGGTTTTAGTGTTTATAATGGATGCCCTTCTTCATCTTAGAGGAAATTAGTTATCAATGGTAACAATTACTTTTGAATTGATATGACTAAAGTAAGCACAAATTTGTTCTAATAGATGCTAAAACCTCCTTTTTGCCCTATTATAGTGGTAGTTCTTAATAGGGTTTAATTTTTGAAAATACTGAATAAAAGGTACAGTGGAGATGACAAAGGACTTTGTGTTTAGGATATTGAAAAGATTGCCCAACCTCATTTTGATTTGGTTATTAAATGCAAGATGGACATCCTTTAAGGAATGAGTCCAATAGTCTTATAATGATGCCACTTGAGTCTCAAAGTATCTCAAGGTTGGTGTTTGGGTTTCATCTTACCTTTTTTCATTCTAAACCTTTTAACTAATGAAATATCTTAAAAAAAGAGAAATGTGAAAAAAAAACAATTTATTTGAATCACTTGTCTTTCACAAACATCATGAAATCTAACCCTATCTTTGAATTAAGTCGAGTTAGATTTCCCCTGCATCAATTAGGTCTTGAACTCTATTCTTCAATTCTCAGTAGTAATCAATAGAATTCCCTTGTTAACCCATATGATATTAATATTGTGCATTTAGGTTATATTTCTTTGGCTTGTATCCTGGCATTAGGGCTTTCTATTGCAATAAGCCCTTATTTTAGTTAGTAAAAGACTTGAGATAACGAGGCAAGGATTTGAGTGAACTTTCTTCTAAGCATTTTTGGGCCTTTTTTGCTTGGTGCAGGTGTTGACATTGTAGTATTTATATATGCCCCTAAATCTGGTGGGGCCGATCATTTCTCGATTAGCCTCCTTATTCTTATGGCTTCTTCAATTCAGTTCCCAGTAAGTACAATGTTTGCAAAACTAGCCATTGTATTACCTAATAAATACCCATAATATGGTTTCTCCAATGAGACAATAAAGATAGATATTAATTCTTTTTCAAGGAGAGGAAGAATGATTCCAGTTGCTAGGCCCCTCAATATTTGGGCATATTCCTTAAATGACTCATTTTTCTTCTTTCTCATTGTGCACGAGACCCGAAATCGAAGGAATTGTCTTAATGTTGAACTTGTATTGCTCATAAAAAGCCTAAGCCAATTTCTCCTAAGTATTGATCTTATTGAGATTAAGCTAGGCATACTAGGTTGATGTAGGCCTTATGAGACTATCTTGGAAAGTTTGTACCATGAGTTCATTATTTTGAACATATCTGCTCATCTTGCAGACGTATAATCTGGTGTATAGCTTTAGGCATCTGGTCCCATTGTACTTTTCAAACTCTGATATCTTACATTTTTCTACATAGGCCTTAACATCAAATGTAGAAAGGTTAGTGATCTTAACTTGCTTGAATTCATCATAGTCTTTAATTACCCTTATTTTCTCAATGATTTGTTGGGTCAACTTCTTTTCCAATTCTTTTAAACTATCTTAGTTAGCCCTAGAGTTAATCGGCTTTTTATTGATTTGGAATGAATATGTGTTAGGCTCAAAAGTTGAGTTGACTTTTGGATAAACCTCTTCTGATTCAAAAGACTTAAAAGTTGGATTAGCCTTTGCATAGTTCTCTTCTGTTTCTAAGGGTAGGGTCTTAATATTCTTTCCACAACGAGCTTTAGAGGGCTCTTCATTTGGTGTGGCTCTAAGTAAAGCAATACTGTTAGTAAGTAAACTTAACTAATCTGTGATTTTTTCTATAGTTTGCTCCAATGAATGAAACCTTACTTCTGTGGGGTTGGTGCCATCAAGTTTGTCATTATTTTTGTTGTTGGCCATCACTCTAGATAAGAATCCTCACCTGATTGCAAGTTCTTCATTTTAATTTCTTTTTTTTTTTGAAAGAATACTCTTCTTTTAAGAAATAGAAATGGAAAGAATGGAATATAAGGATAAGAGTTATTTACAAGCTGTGAGAAATGAGTGGAAAAACATTTCCAAGGGATCAGGAGCCTAAATATGTACAATCTTACAAGAAAAAAGATCCTATGGGTATGTAGGAGAAAAGATTGGAAAGAGATAGAGTTGAAGGTATAGAGAAAAAGACTTAGAAACTTAAGGACACTACTCTTATGATGTTATTCAAATAGAAACTAACGAATGTTTACAAGTAAAATGTAATATGAGGATATGCGGATGTAGAGAGCAGAGTTGACAAACTAACTATGATGTGGTAAGAAAAAGATTTGTATTGCATCTTTGAAGTTTCCCTTACATTATTCAATAAATTGTTACAAATAATTCCTAAAGTCTAGATACTCTTTTTCTTGTGATGTCTTGGCTCCTTTTCAATCTTATTTATTTTCTTCAGCTCAATTGCCTTAATCCATCTAGCAACCTGAGAGATATCTTCAGTATATAACTTTTGGAAAGGTCTGACCCAGTAATAGGTAGCAATATCTTTAGGGAATTCAATGATAGCAACAAACGCATCAATGGGTTTCATCTTCTAAATGCTTTATCTATGAAGGAAATCAAGTTTATGGCTCTAAGTATGGTAAATAAATCAAACCATAAGTAAGGCCATATTAGTCTTTAATTCTCCATTCTTATCTTTTTGTAGATAATTAAGCGATCTAGCTTGTATTACTAGTAGTATTGGGACATAAGATTTCCTTTCAGAAAATTGGGTCATTAGCTCTACAATCCTATGATGTATGTGAAATATCCCATTAGGAAACAAAATAGTTCCAAATGTTGCTAAGATATAGGCATTGATCTTATATTATTGCCAATCTTCAAAGCTACAACAAAAGAGTTTCTAGTTGTAGCTGGATAGGGTCGCAAACCAAGTAAAAATATCATCTATCTTAATGATTCTCCTATAGGGATCTGCCTATATTCTACATATTTCAGATTCACGAAGGCCTAAGAGTTTTTTAAAAACCTTTACAGGGTTAGCCATGATATTTGGGACATAGTTTCCATTTCCAACATAAGGGACTCCTAACAGATTGGAGTATTTTTCAATGGTTAGGCTCAATTGGCATGGGCCAAAATTAAAAGAAAAAAAAACTAACTCTAAGGGTCTTAGAAGTGGACCAAAGCCCATACCATGGCAATATTAGTATGGACTTTGAGCAATGAGTAGATCGGCTTAATCATATCTTTAATGAATTTTTACTAGTTTGGATTGAAAAATTGAAACCAACTTTCTAGTATTCCCTTAGGCTTTAGAGGCTCGTAGATATAGACTTCATTAAAAAGGGCCTGTATAAGAGAGGACTTAACTATTTTTTATAAAAAGGATGAATAAAAAATTACATCAGAACTATATTATTTACACGAGGATTACATCGATATTTTAAAGATAAGAAAGAAAACATTTACAAGGAAAAGATTAGGAAACTTCACAAATTTTTTTTTAAGTCTTGCCACATTGTGTCAATTTGTTGATATTAAGAAAAGGGTTCATGAATGAAATTAGGGTAGGTTCTATAAAGGTCCTTAAGTTTTGTGACCTTACTTGTCAAAGAATACTTTCATTGGTTACATTGAACTCAAGTGAGGTAGCTTAATGAAACTTGAGCGGTGGTTACACCATAGCACCCAAAGTTTACATAATGGTCCCCCCTCCTAAGGTCCTAAGATAGCTTGGGTTTGATTGTACCTACTCTGCATCTTTGATGCAACAAATGACCCCCAATATCCCAATGCATGTGGTATGCAAAATAAATATGATAATAGTATATGCATGAAGTAAATAACAAATAAATAGAAGATAAGAGTGAATTCTAGGAAAATATAGGGAAAAAAGCTTTGGGTTTGTCATTTTTTCTCCTTCTCTCTTATAAAAATGCCGCCTTATTAACTATTTGCCAAACTTGAAAAATGTATGTGAGAAGGTGGGTTTTATAAACCCTTAAACTTTATAACCTCACTTGTTTCTAAAAAACAATTCTTTGGTCACTTCGATGTTTAAGTGGGGTAGCCTAATCAGCCTTGAGTGATGGTTGCCCTACTATACTCGGAACTTACATAATGGCTCCCCTCCTAGGGTCCTAAGATGGCTTAAGTTTGATCATATTGATGTAATCATTCCCTCAATGTCTCGATGCAAAAATGAATACAATAATTTAAAAACAAGTATATTATATGAAATAAATAATATGGGTATTTTGAAAGGAAAATTTAATTTCGGAAAGTTTTTAAGTGTTTAGCCCTCTTAACATCCCCAATGGAGTCACCAAGCTGTCGAGCCCAGTTTTTCTCCCTCTCAATTTTTTATAAATAAGTCTTCTCCAAACCGATTAATATTAAACTTTACTTATTTAGTATTAACCCTCGACTAGGGTTTAGAGAAAACTGGTTTTTTACTTTGAACATATTTTGGAGTCACCATTCAATCGAAGTCGAAAAAAAGAGTTAAGTTATAACCAATTAGATAAATTGGTTATAACTTAACCACTGGTCTATCAATTAAACCAATTTTGTAAACAGTTTTTGAAAACGAAAGATCAAGATTTGGGGTTTAATTTTTTAAACCCTAAATGGGTACCATTGTTAATCTTTCCGAATTTAAATTTACTTTTCAATTACCCTTATAAGAAAATCAATCTACATTTTAATTATAAAGAAAAAAAGAAAGTGATCAATTATTTACATAAGATGGAAAAAGAGAAAAGCAATTTCATATTTTAAGCTACCTTGTGTGTATGGGTGCCTATGTACCAACTACTTGAGAACAGACTTTTGTAATTCATTCATGAAAACTTTAGTTGGTTGAATTGATTTTAGTTTTAAAGAAAAGCCATGTATACATTTTTTATCATTTCAATTTATTTAGAGAAAATTCTCCTAAAGGGTTTTAATCAATGTTTTATATTTAGAAACTCGAAAATAGTTTTAATTTGAAGAGGGTCCATTTATTTTTATTTATTTTTGGAAAACCTGATTTTTCTAAGTGTTAAAATGATTTTTATTCACTAACCTAATTATTTATGTTTATTTTTATTATATTATCTTATTTATTTATTACTTATTTTATTTAACCTATTTTTATTAAACAAAAAAAATAAAAAATTGATTAATTTTTACTTTTTACTTTTTGTTTTTTTTTTGTTACAAATTATGATGTAACTACAAGAATTAAAAAATAAATAAATAATATAAATAAAATAATAAAACAACGCAAATAAGCTAAACCAAAAATCAAGTAGACTCAGATCGAATTAGAGTTGGGCACGTAGGTAGGTGCAGTGGGGTCTTAGAGTGGGTTAGGTTGAAGCTCTTACGGGTTGGATCTGGGTCAAACTGAACTGACACGTATTCATCATGTGATCAGTAAAAGAAGGAAGAGAAGACAAGGTAGTCGAGGTAGGGGTACTCTACGATGGTTTTGAGTGTACTTTATCACCTTGGAAATTGAGCCCCTCCCCATCTTCTCCAATTGGTTTTGAGTGTACATTATCATTGTGAGGTTAGATTTTCATGATGATGCATGAAAAATTGTCTATAGGTCAGAATAGTAGAGGTCCTCATGATTTAGAGTGCTTTTGGGCTTTGTTTGGTTAACAAGCTTTTTGGTAACTTGGGAAATTCTTTAGGCTTGGGCTTAGGACTTTATTACAAACTTAAAATACTCCTTAAGGTCAAATTTCCAACTTTGGTTTGCACTCTTAGTGCCAACAACAACTCCTTGGGCTTTTATGTAGGCTTAAGTTATTAAATAGGCTTGTTTTTAATTCAACCTAAAGTTAGTGACTTTATTGAGCTTATAGAGTCTTAGGTAGACTTCTTGTGGGCTTCAAAACAACTTTTTTTAATATTTTTAGAATTTTAATGAAGGCCCAACTTAGAGTTCTAGGTTTGTTTTGAGAGTTTTATACTCAGTTTTGAGTTTTAGGCTTTGTATACATACTTTAGTTGATCTTTTTACTTTGTTTACTTGGTTTTATCATATTTTTAAGTGGCTTTTAGTTATGTTTCAGATCTGGTTGTGATGAATCCAAGGGATTCTCACTTGGTTTTTCAACTTGTTTCATCATTTCCTTAAGCTTAGGTGTTAGATCATGTACTTAAACTACTTGTATCCAAATCCTAACTTAACTTTTCTTCCATAAGATAATTCTTTTACTCACGCTTCACACAATGAAATAGAAGATCTTACACTTATTACAACTTCCATATCATAGATCATGTCATATAAAGTTGGTTTCTTCAGAAAACTTCTTGTAATAAATTTTTCCTTAACTTAAGTCTATATTTGACCATGTTTAACTTAATGGAAATAAAATCAACATCCAAATAACTTTTGAATCCTCATGTCCAGCATGCTCATCTTCTATTCAAGTTCTTGTTTCAAGATTTTCTCAACTTAAAATTTTCAATTCAAAGTGTTAAATAAGTATCTTTACAAAACACCAACTTTACATGCTCATGTTTTAACTTCATGTAAGGGTTTCATGAGTTTGTTCCTTAGAATGGTCTTTGGTGTTATTACAACTTAAAATCATACTCATATCTTCAAGAAATCAAAGTCTCCTAATATAAACACTAACTCACTAATCACAAGAAATACTTACTCATCCTTAAAGCAAAATACGGTGGTGGTGCACAAAGGTTCCACTTAAGCTCTTAACTTTGCTTCCTTCTTTTGTAACCTTTTGGAAACCCGAGTTGTTTAATCATTTGGAATGGGGTTTGTAGAAGGTTTTAATGGTTCTAAAAGAGATTAGATGTTGGAAGAAAATGACACAAGAAAAGGAAAAGGAAAAGGGAAATGCCGTGAGTGAAGTTTGGAAAATGGTGGCAAAGTTGATTTTGTGGGGTAAGGTTGTTTCTCCTTTTATGTTTCTTTCAAATGAGAGAAAGAAGAACTGAAAATGAAATTGAAAGTGAGAGGAATAAGGGATAGAGTGGCCTGTTGGTAATGAGAGAAAATGAGTGTTTAAGATGTCTTGAAAGTGTTTTCTTATAGCTTACACAAAAGTTAACAATTACAACTATTGATGATGTAAGCATTAAGGAGTGAATAGTAGTATGTAAGAGAAAGTGATTGATAGTTGAAAGACAAGAGCATGACCTACCTCTTCTTCTTAATCAAATCTACCATTTAGTGTCCTTTGGAGTCATGGAATTGTTTTGTCTCATTTAATGAAGTTAAGCATGTGAAATCTTGTGAAAAATTGTCTATATGTAGTATAAGTAAAGAGGTGATAAGGAAAGTGTCTTATCACTTGATTTTGATAAGTTATCAATTGATAAATGATTCCAACTTTCAATTGATAAGTCATTTAAGGTGATTGATTGGTTTATTTATTTATATGTAAAGCTTAGACATGAAGATAAGGGCATGGTCTCCTAGGAAATTGTTTTAGGATTTTCATCTTGCATTGTTTTGTACTTTATGATTCGATTCCTATAAAATTGTGAAATTTTCTAATGTTGAATGAAATTATTCAAATTAAATTATCGATTAGTCACTTAGGGTCAAAATTCCCTCATTGTTTTAAGGTTTAGGGTCTTAGATGAGTTTAGAGCTCGTAGTTCTTTAAGCTCAAGTTTTCTCGATAATTGGTTTTTAAATTGGAAAAATTTAATTTGTTTCTAAATGTAAACTTAAGTTCTCAATTTCGTTGATCCTTGGGAATGTTCGGATAGTACTTTTAATTGAATCATGGGCCTACTAAAAGTAGGGTTTATATTTATCAATTGATAAGTTATTTTGGATAATTGCTTGGTTTACTTATTCATGTGCACAAATCTTATGAATGAAGATAAGGAGATTATTTTATATGAAATTTTTTTGGAGTTTGTCTCTTAAATTGATTTGTAAGTTATGATTTAATTTTTATAAAATTATGAAAATTTCTAGAGTTGAATAAAATTATTCAAATTAAAATTTTAATTAGCCGCTTAGGATTATAAGTCCTTAATTGTTTTAGGGTTTTGGGTTTAAAGTCTATGGTTCTCATATTCGAGTTTTATCGATAATAAGGTTTCGAATCGGAAAATTAAATTCGTTTTTAAGTGTAAACTTGAATTCTTAGCTCAGTTTATCCTTGGGATTATTTGGGAAATACTCTTAGTTAAATCACAAGTCCACTAAAAGTAGGGTTTACAATTTATCCATACGTAACATGGCTTATAAGTGAAAATAAGGGAATTGTCTTATATGAAGTTCTTTTTAGGACTTGATTCTCAAATTAATTTGTAGGTTATGATTTGCTTCGTAAGATATTTTACAATTTTCTAGAGTTGAATAAAATTTATTCAAATTATATTTTTAATTATTCATTTAGGGTCGTAAGACCTTGATCATCCCAGATTTCAGAGTTCAAGTGAGTTTACGTATATTTTAGAGTTCAAGTGAGATTATGTATGTTTTAGGGTTTTTCACTAACTCGGGAATAATTTACTTACGCTTAGGAGCTTAAGGATCAATTGGCTTAATTATTTAGGATCATCGCTTTATTATGCAACATATATATATATATCATACGATAGATTAAGAGAAGAGAAGGAAATTGCTTAATAATATATATATATATATATATACATATATACATATTACGGGGTTACTTATGTACAAAAGTAAAATAATTTTTGTAAATTTATTAATTTATTTCTTTAATTAGCTTAGTTTTGTTGTTTATTATTACTTGAAATAATCCTTTATTCATTTGTTATCAGTTTTATATGATTTCACAAAATTATTGATAGTTTTATTGATTTATGGCTTTTCAAGCATTAAGATAATTTTATAGAGTTTTAAAAATTTTTCTAATTTGATATTTACAGTTTCTATTAAGTTTAGGTTTACATTTTTTTTAAAGTACATGTATGTAGAGATTGGGGTTTTCTTACATAATAAGGGTTTCCAAATTATATCATTGGGTCTTTCAAGTTTGTTTTAAGTTCTAAGTTCAAAAGTTTAATCTTTTTTCATTTTATGTGGTTTTGTTGACTTAGGGAAATATCTATGATACTCAAGTCCAACACTATATTTAGAATATTAAATTTACAAAGTCTATAGTACCTTGGATTATTGTTGTCATTTTGGGTGTTTTCAAAATTTAGTGGTGTTGGTGGAAGTGGGTCATGGTAGTTTTTGATAGTTGGGTACAAATGAGTGGTTAGGGTTCATGTTTCTAAGGATGAGAAGATAGATAGTGGTCCTATCTTCGACTAAGAGTGGCTATTGGTTTTTGTTCTGATGGTGGCTACATGGTAGTGAGGGTTTGGCTTTGGTAACTGCGACTAAGGGGCATAGCGAGGGTTGATGGTGGTTAGGTTTGGAAGCTAGTGGCTTGAAGAGCTTAACTAGAGTAATGGTACACTTCAAGGGAGGCTAGAGAGAGAAAGAGTTGAAGAGAGAGAAAGGTTGTAGGTATATAGAGAGAAAGTGATTGAGGAACAGAGAGAGATCTCGTTTGATGGTCATTCTAACATCCTCAATTTATACTATTTGACCAACTATTAAGCTTGGAAAGTATCAAATTGAATTAAATTTGAAGAAATCAGTTGAAATCTAAATTCTTGGAAGTTGGTCTTTTCCTTTTTTCTTCAATCGATTTGATGCTCTGAATGTTTGCATATGGACATATTTTCAACCTCAACCCATAGTAGGCCAAGTGTGCTCCACGATTTCATCATTAATTTCATGAAATCATAAAGAAAAAGGAATAAACAATGCCTATGAAGTACACTATACGAGAAAGAAAATGTAGGAAATCAAGGGAAAGAGAAAGGAAAGGGAGAGAAAGCGATTAACGTAGTGCTACGTCAACCATATCTTCTAATGGTTGTATGCCATGTGTCTTACAGTGACACATGGTAGTTGATGTGGCATGCTACATAGCACTACGTTAGCGTTGACCAATCTAAGATTGTAACGTGTCTAATACGTAGCATAATGAAACCCTGACACGTAGCAATACATGATGTGGTGGTGTATGATATATAAAAAGAAAAAGGCTTTCCTTACTTTTGTTAGGATTATGTGGCATAGTGAAATCCTGGCACATGGTAGTATTTAATGTGGTAGTATATCCTCTACAAAAAGAAAAAAGTCTTCCCTTCCTTTTGCTAGGATTTGAACCCAAGACCTCTAACTAAACCTAATGCTCTGTCCATGTACTTATCCATTAGGCCGTTGGTTTGTGTTTTATCCATTTATACAATTAAATTGTACATATGGATTAGGTTAACCTGTGCTAGATTCAAATCTAATCTTAGGCCCAATGCTCATTTCCTTAAATTTATTTAAATTACAAAATCTATTCCATTAAACTACTTAAATTTTATTATCCTCTATTTTTCTATTTTTTATTTTTATGACTTTTCAATTTTCTATGTATTTTTCTAAATTTTTTTAGTTTTTGTATTTTTTTTCTAAATTTCTCATTTTTTGTGCTTTTTCCTATTTTCCTATTTTTTTTTATTTTTCCTAAATTTCTTATATTTTTTAGGATTTCTTTAATTTTATATTTTTTTATTTTCTACTTTTTTGGATTTTCTTAAATTTTCTATTTTTTTTATATTTTTCCAAATTTAGGACCCTCTACAAATTCTGAAACAAAATAAATAAAAAGAAGGTAAAAATGGGGTCTTTATAAGTTCTTTAAAATTAGCAACAAATTATCATTGCATTAATTTTAAGTTACAATTTTTATGTTTTAGTTACTAACTTTAGATTAAGGATTTGTATTATTTCTTTTCAACATCAATAAGATATTACTTTTATCCTTTTAATTATCTTAATTGAAGGAAAAAAAATTAATAAATTTCAAAGGGTAGGTATAGCATATCATGGAACTTGTACTTGATAAATCTTAGAGTGTAGAATCTAGGATAGGTATAGAGTATGAAGATATTATGGAACCCGTACTTTACCCCTATTGGAGTTTGTTTTGAAAAATTGTTACCTATAACCTGCTTACGATCATTGATACCCATTTGGGATCAAAACACTGGATCCTTGACTCGAACCTGAGCTTGAGGACATGAAAGTATGGTTAGGTAACTTCTTTCCTCACAACCTACTACTAAGGAGTTCAAGTTGCTGCAATTTACCAATCTAACTCTCTAGCTAAGCCAAACCCTCTCATACTCATTGACTATCTCCAGCTGCTGACTAGAGCTATACTTGAGCAATAGCTCGGCAAATCTGACCACCCATATATCTAACCTATCACCTTTACTCGATACTTTGGCTTAACATATACTAAATTGATCTTATAGTATTGTCTTTTCTGCCAAAAAGCCATCCATCTATAAGGAGTCACATGTTTGAGTAACCATGTGATAAAATCCTCCATATAAGATACCCACTTTTGTTATATTTTCAATTATTCCCTTTATTATTCCTTATACATTACTCCTTTTAGATATTACCCATTTAGCCTTTTGCATTTTGGGTAAGATGCCTTAATATTTTGGTTATAAATACCTTATTATAATGTAGCTGCACAATCATCATCATCATCAACATATTGAATATACTTCTTTTCTATGAATGTTGCTTATAAATTGTTTACATAATTTACTTTTATCCTAACCCTTAAGCAAGGCTAGATGGCAAGTACCATTATCGGACTATCTCATGTGTTATATTGAGTTGTACCATGAGCCCTCGAAAGCTCCCTAGTACGTGATAACCTTGGAGCTATTTGAGGTTCTGCTTATTTATTTTCCTTGTTTTCATGCAATTCCCATCTCTTTCTTCTAGCCTTCTATAACCTAGGATCCACCCTGATTCATTTGCCCTTATCAACTCTTAGCGTAGCATATCATCATGTTATCAAACCGAAGGTTTCGTTTAGGCAAGTTATATTTGAACTTTCTTGTGAGTAGTGATTGTTATGGTATTGCGCTATAGTTGCTTGGAAATTAGTTGCAAGAGTTTAAGTAAGTAGAAGGCGAAGTAGTTTGTTTTGGTTATATACTTTGTTTTGCCTTGTTTTGAGTATACAAAAACAAAGTGAGTTTTAGTTGGGTTGTTGTTCTTAGAAGTAGCTATTGTGTTTGCGATCTAACTAAACTTTCATGTAAAGAAGTGTTTGTATGTGTGTGATTATTTGATTTGGAGAAGCAGTGTATGTTTTTTCACGGATTTTGAGTTTTGTTAAAGAAAATGATGGATCTAGTGTCAATGCCAGAATTGGAGATGACAATAGCAATGTTGTCCACCATAGAAGATTACCCCAGGGCACCCTAAGAGTCCAAACGAGTAACTTGATGAGGCGTCTAACGTCATAGCCAACTTGATTAAAGTTGTTCATACAATGGCCTATCGACTTGTTAAGGTCATATAAAATACTCCACAAGTTGCTCGACTAGCTAGAGGATAGAACCTAACCTGAGAAGTTCGAGATGGAGGAGTAAGAGGATAAGCATGATGAAGGATTGACTTAGGACATGTAGATGATGAAGGAGAAGTAGAGTTTGAAGAAGAAGAGGAGCAAGCTTGAGCACCCCGAGCTGCCGACCATGTGAAGATTCAAATTTTGAGATTTAATGGTTTTGGGAGTATAGATGATTATTTGGCTTGGGAGGAAAAGGTTGAGGGTTTTTTTTTTTAATTATTAACAGTATGAGAACTGAAAGAAAGTGAGGACTACTACTATTGAGTTCTTAGGATATGCCGTTACGTAGTGGAAGAACTTCTAAATCATGAGAAGATGAGAAGGATATAAAGAAGTGAATACTTAGCATGAGATGAAAAGGATACTTAGAAACAAGTTTATATCGAATACTTATTCGCTAGACACTTTTGCTCAGCTACAAGAGTTGAGACAAGGAAGTCGAATCGTTGACGAGTATGTTCAAGAGTTTCAAATACTCATGATTTGCTATGAAGTAGAAAAGCTATTAGTACGAATAGTATCCAAGTTTCTCACTAGATTAAGGAGTGACCTCTGAGATATTATGGAACTTCGGCAATTTGCTACATTAGATGAGGCTATAAGAATAGCCCAATGAGTAGAAAGATAGAGAAGAAAAAAGCCAACTTGACCTCCTATGAGTCAACTTGGTTAATCAAGTTGACTCGTTCGAGGAAGTTGCCGAACTTAGTTAAGTACTGAGCTGACCAAAAGGGTAGATGTCAGAGTTGAACAAAAGGGCTAACCTGATGGTGATGGGCCGACAGGAACATATGAGAAGGGATAAGGATTTGAAAGAAAGACGAGCCAGATTAACTACTTCAAGTGCCAAGGGTTTGGGCATATGGCTACTCAGTGTTGGAATTGATGAACTCTGATCATCAAACGAGATATCCTAAAGCTCGAAGTGGATAGTCAAGATGAGGAAATCAAGGATGAGGTTGCTCCTAAGAAGGGAACCACTTAGGAGAATGAACTAGTTGAGGAAGATGCATTTGTTGAGGACTTACACAAACTAACCTTAGTTTTTCGACATACGATGAGTATAGAACCATATGCCGAAAAGGAGTAGAGAGTAGATTTATTCCATATTACCTACAACGTGAATAAGTAGGTTTGTGCACTTATAGTAGATAGTAAGAGTTGTATCAATGTAACATCCGTCGACCTAATTAAGAAGCTTAAGTTGCCAACTGTTATACATCCGAAGCTATATATGTTACATTGGCTAAATGAGAAGAAAACATTACATGTCATTCAACAAGTGCTATTATCGATCTCAATTGGCCACTATTTTGACAAAATTCTTTGTGACATGTTACCAATGTATGAATCTCATGTATTACTAGGCTGACCTTGGCTTTTCAATCGAAGAGTTATGCATGACTAGTTTATGAACACCTATTTGTTCAAGAAAGATAGGAGGAAGATCACTTTGAACCTTATGATGCCTAGTCAAGTTTACAAGCTACAAGCTTAAGTTGCTCAAGAATCCAAGTCGGGTTGAGCTATGAAAAGCTATAAAGGCTAATATGCCAACCTTTATGTTGATTAGGCGACTACTAAAGTTGAAGGAGCAGATTAAGCTACCCCTTAAGGAGAGAAAGCCATTAGATGAATACGTCGACCTGTTTTTCAAATAGTTGCTTGAGGGATTACCCCATTTCCAAGGCATTAAGCACTACATTAACTTGATTCCTAATGTTGCCTTGCCAAACAAGCCAACTTATTGGATGATTTCTATAAACACCCAATGTTTTGCCCCTTTATTTTATTTTATTTCAATAGGATAAAGGATTCTAAATGAGGAAAAACACAAAAAAAAAAAGATTACTAAGGAAAATCTAAAAAAATAAGAAATTTAGAAAAAAAAATAAGAAGTTTGGAAAAATACAAAAAAATAGAAAAATAGGAAAAAAATAAAAAATAGGAAAATATGAAAAAATACAAAGAATAAGAAAATTGGAAAATAAAAAATGGAAAAAATTTAGAAAATTGAAAAGTCATAAAAAATAGAAAAAATAAAAAGAAAAGATTTAAGGAATTTTGAAAAAAATAATTTTTTTTCTTTTAGAATAGATTTTAATTTTAAAATAAGGGGAATCCTTGAGTTTGAACTTAGATTTGAATCTAACCTAAACTGGTTTAGTCAATATATGCAATTTAATTGCACATATGAATAAGGTACAGGCTAACGACCTAATGAATAAGTACATGGACATGGCATTGGGTTTAATTTGGAGGTTGAGGGTTTGAATCTTAGTGAAGGTATACAAAATTTTTTTATTTTTTTAGATAATCAGGAACTACCATATATCAAGATCTCATTGCACCATATGTCCTAATACGTGGCAACATCGAGTTAGATGTATGCTAACGTAACACCACAGGGCACGCTATGTTAGTTGCCACGTGTTATGTTTAGTTGGTTAGCATGGCTAACGTAGCACTAAGTTAGCACCACATCAGCATTTTCTCTCTCTTTCCCTTCTCTTTCTTTCCCTTTCCCTTGATTTCTTCCTCTTTCTTAGCCGAAAACAGACCTGACCCCTTTACTTTACCCTAGATTTCGCACGTTTTCCTTGCTAAAACACAACAATTAATGTTACAATTTCATCCTCCGCATAGCCTACTGTGGATTGGTATAAAAAATGCGTCCAAATTTAGTTAAGAGCACATTCAAATAGAGCTCCAAAAATTGAAAAAAACTTAAATTTCGAAATTTTTCATTTACTTTGATTTTTGACTTTCCTTGATTACTAAGGTGTTTTCATGTATAAAAAGGGTGTTGGGCAATTCATTACAAGATAGAGAAACTTCAGAATCAACACATGAGCTCCTTCTCACTCGAAATCTCTTTTTCTCTCTCTATCTCAATCGAACCCTCTCCCTCTCCTGGGCTTTCTCTCTCTACTCAATTTTGAGTTGCACCACTACCCTAGGAATACCCCCTATAGCTTAAGC
Organism: Lumnitzera racemosa; assembly: GCA_024138005.1. Lineage (NCBI taxonomy): Eukaryota > Viridiplantae > Streptophyta > Magnoliopsida > Myrtales > Combretaceae > Lumnitzera > Lumnitzera racemosa. The sequence goes on along the minus strand of JAMXBC010000012.1, from coordinate 35,301,585 downwards.
TTCCCATTCCACCCCCTTTCAACCTCCATTATAGCTTCTATTACTTGTCACCAACTTGTCGCTGTCAACCCTAATCACCATACTCCCCCTTCTTGATCCATTACCTCTGACTATCCTAGGAATGAACTAACCCACGACTACACTCCTTGCATCCTTAAACCTTCAACCAAATACTTCCCTCAACTCTAGCAACCACTACTCAACTTGCACCAACATTACCAACTACGGCTGACTTCCAAAACACTACTAAACGAGCTCTAAACACCATAGCATGAACCCCCTCAATTCCAAATAAAATATTCACAAAAACGACATGTCCCACTTGATTCGGTGGCCAAATCAATTCAAATTGTGCTTAGCTATTGTTGCTAAACTTGAAGAAGACTTGAACTTAACCCAGATCCACGCACCGACCACTCGACCCAAGATTCGCTCCATCTGATCCGACCTGCGTCCTATCCTAAGTCCAACTCTTCTTGAAATATATTATTTTATTTATTTATGTAAATGTAAATTGTATTGTAAATAAAAAAAAAGGAAGAAAAGAAGAAAAAAAAGAAAAGGAAAAAGTAGTTTATTTATTTATTTAGTCTAATAAATAAAATTAAATAAGTACATAAGCTAAAGAATAAAAATTGCTTTTTAACACTTAGAAAAATCAAGTTTTCAAAAAATAATAAACGGACCCTTTACAAATTAAGAATACTTTTACATTTTTCAAAAATAAAATTTTTGATTTAGGACCTTGTTTAGAAATTTTCTTAAATAAACCAAATTGAACTAAAAACGTAAATTTGACACATTTTCAAAATTAAAATCAGCCCAATCTACTAAAATTTCCATTAAAAGAACTACGTATATATAATCTCAAATAGCAAGTATATAAGTACTTACCAGGCAATGGTAAAAAATAAAAAACCTAAGTTTCTTTTTTTTTCTTTTTTTTTTTAGTTTAGATTACTTCAGTTATCTTATTAGAGTAACTAATAATTGATTTCTCTTTCATAGATTTGAAAGGTGATTTTTAAGGTTAAAATTAAAATTGAAAAGTTAGTGGTACCCGTAAAGGTTTAAAATTCTTAACCTTCAGATCTAGATCTCTAGTTTCTAAAATCGTTTTTTATAAAATTGGTTTTATTTAGTAGATTAGTAGTTAAGTTACAACTAATTCACCTAATTGTTTATAACTTAACTTTGTTTCTTAACTCCGATCGGGCGGTAACTTCAAAAGCATTTTTAAGATATAAAAAAACTGATTTTCTTTAAACCCTAGTTGAGGGTCAGCATTAAACGGGTAAGGTTTAATATTGATTGGTTTAAAGAAGACTTAATTTTAAAAAGAATTGGGAGGTGAAAAACCAAGCACGATAAATCCCAAACAAGCTGCTAAGCTCCAAGGACAAGTCAATGAATAATTGGAAAAGGGATATGTGAGGGAATGTAAACACTACTTTTATCAGGCCTAAGATTTGACTAAGAGTATTTATCGAACATTCCCAAGGATCAACTAAACTAAGAACTTAAGTTTACCTTTAGAAATGAATTAAATTTTTCCAATTTAAAAACCAATTATCAATAAAACCTGAGCTTGAAGAACTGTGAGCTCTAAAGTCACTTAAGACCCTAAACCCTAAAACAATTAGGGAATTTTAACTCTAAGTGACTAATCGATAATTTAATTTGAATAATTTTATTCAACTTTATAAAATTTCACAATTTTATAAGAATTGAATCATAAATTACAGAACAATGCAAGATGAAAATCCTAAAACAATTTCCTATAAGACCATGCCCTTATCTTCATATTTTAGCCTTACATATAAATAAGTAGACCAACTAATCATCTTAAATGACTTATCAATTGAAAGTTGCAATCATTTATCAATTGATAACTTATCAAAATCTACTGATAAGACACTTTCCTTATCACCCCTTCACTTATACTACATATGGACAAATTTTCATAAGATTTCACATGCTTAACTTTATTAAATGAGACAAGGCAATTCCATGCCTCAAAGGACATCCCATGGCTGTTTGAACAAGAAGGAGAGGGGGGGCCATGCTTTTTTCTTTGATCCATCAATCATTTTCTCTTACACACTACTATTCACTCTTTAATGCTTACATCATCAATAGTTGTAATTGTTGACTTTTGTGTAAGCTACAAGACAACAATTTCAAGCTTCTTAAACACTCACTCAGTCCATCTCCCAACCTGCTACTCTTTCCCTCTTTTTTCTCACTTTCAATTTTGTTTTCACTTCCTTTTTCTCTCATTGGAAACCAACCCAAAAAGTAGGAACACTTAAGCCCCAAAAAATCAACTTTGCTACCATCTTCCAAGCTTCACTCATGGAATTTTCATTTTCTTTTCTTGTGTATTTCTCTTCCAACATCCAAGCTCTTTTAGAACCCTTAGAACCTTCCACAAACCTTACTTCAAAGGATCAAACAACTCGGGTTTCCAAAAGGGTGCAAAAGAAGGAAGTAAAGTTAAGAGCTTAAGTGGAACCTTTGTGCATAACCACCATACTTTGCTCTAAGGATGAGTAAATTTTCTTATGTTAGTGGGTTAGTATTCATGTTAGGAGACTTTGATTTCTTGAAGATATGAGTATGATTATAAGTTGTTATAACATCAAAGACTATCCTAAGAAACAAACTCATGAAACCCTTACGTTAAGTTGAAATATAAGCATGTAAAGTTGGTGTTTTGTAAAGATACTTGTTTAACATTTTGAATGAAAGATTTTAAGTTGAGAAAATCTTGAAACAAGAACTTAAATGAAAGATGAACATGCTGGACGTGAGAATTCAAAGATCATTTGGGTGTTTATTTTATTTTCATTAAGTTAAACTACTTTGTATGACTTAAGTTATGATATGGAAGTTGTAATAAGTATGAGATCTTCTATTTTTCGTGTAAAGCATGAGCTAAAGAATCATCCTATGGAAGAAAAGTCAAGTTAAGATATAAATACAAGTAGTTTAAGTTCATGATCTAACACCTAAACTTAAGGAAATGATGAAACAAGTTGAAAAGCCAAGTGAGAACCCCTTGGATTCATTCTTAAAAGTGACTTAAAAATCTGATAAAGGTAAGTAAACAAATTAAAAAGACCAACCAAGGAAAGTATGATAAGTATATTAAGCTTAAAATTTAAAACTGAGCTTAAAACTTCGAAAATGAGCCTCAAATGTCAAGTTGAACTATCCTTAAATTTCTGACCAGCAACTTAACACATCTATAAGAGTTGTTTTAAGAGCTTCAAGAAGCCTACAAAACACTCTCTAAGCCCGAGAAAGTGACCATCTTTGAGTTGAACAAAAAACAAGCCCATTTGACAACTTAAGCTTGCTAAAAAGCCCATGAAGTGGTTGTTAGCCTTAAGAGTATAAATCAAAGTTATAAATCTAACCTCAAGGAGTATTTTGAGTTTAGGATAAAATCTTAAGACTAAGCTTAAAGGATTTCTCAAGTTACCAAAAAGCCCATTTACTAAACAAGGCCCAAAAGCATTCTAAAACATGAGGATCGCTACTGTTCTAACCTATGGACCAATTTGCATACCTCATTTTGAAATATAACCTCACCACGTTAAAGTACACTAAAAAACAATGAAGATTGACTATAAGATAAAAAAAATGGGATTTAAAACGAAAAAGTTATACACGATTGAACTTTTAAGTAAAAATCATGAAAAGATAGGAAAACTAGTTAAGAGTATAACTAAAGGGATTTTAGCTTAGTATCCTAAGTTTATATCAATTCCTTATATTATTATGATTTCAATGATTAGGGGATACCGTATATGAAGATGATTTACCTCCAGATTACTTTGACTGACCGCATGGCGGAGTGAGTAAATTCTCAATGACTCTTTACTTGATTTTGCTTGTAGAATAGATGTACCTAAACTTATATATATAAATTTGGATGCTTGTAGGATATGGGAAATGCATGTGTATGAATTTGTAGATGAATGCAATGACTTGTTAACTATATAATAATGGGAATTATTTGTGATAATTTATACGTATAATTGTATGGAATGAAATTGTCTGATCACCTTGAAAATCGAGTTAATCACTTATACGATTAAGAAATTAAATGGATCATGAATTCCTCATAATTGCATTCACATAACACCAACTGCTACTTCACGTAGAAGATGGGAAGGGACTGACAGGAGGACGGGCCTCCTATAGGATTAGACACTAGCTATGTCATCATTTTTATTGAGTCTCTATCCTAAGCTGATGGGCTTACTAGGCATTAAGAGACGCCAACCATCAGTGAAGGGCTGCAACTTATGGCTTCTGCTTAAGGCATGTGTTTGTGGATTATAGAGGCCACTACAATGCTAGACTTAGGATTTGAAAAATATGATTTATCATTCAGAAATGAAAGTATATATATACATAGACACATACATAGTTTTGTTTTGACTTAAGCACAATAGCGCAAATGAAATAAAACCCAAGGTTTAGAACCCAAATTTTGGTTTGGGTCGGTAATTATCTCCAAACCCTAACTATAGGGGGCATAATTTTGAGTCGTATGCAGTTTCTAGGTCACTACATGCGTTGTTTGGTATACTGATTGTTTATGTATTCATATAATTGTGCGTCTAATAAATTTCTATCATGTGGTACTAATGAGGGTATTGATCTCACTAAGCTTAAGCTTACACCCTAATAGATTTCTTTTGATGTAGGAAAACCTCTTCTCTAATTTGGGTCAAGGTATGTCCGTAGTAAGTTTCATGTAGAGACGAGTTAGAGCGATTAGAGAGCGAAGACAAAATTTTGTAATAGATTTGTAGAGAAGTAGTTACTTTTGTATTTTTTTTTTATAACATAGAATAAAATTTCTAATTCAGTTCCCTTATGAAATACATTTGTTTGTAATATTCTTTTGGTGTGGATCTTACAAGTCCATACATTTATTTAATTTATACTATAGAATTAATTTTAGTTAAATTGCTCTATATTACTTATCTATGGGCTTGGTGATAACGTATAGTAGAAGGAGCCTTCTGTGTCGTATGAAAGGCCTACGATTGGTAAGGGGGTTGATAGTAGACCTTTGTATGGTACACAGCGACCTGATACGACAACGATGTTGTTGGGTTGTGATAGGGAAAGCCTTAGCCCCTATGCTATGCTTGCATTGCTTATGCTGAAGAAGAATGTCACTTGGTGTATGTATGTGGAGAACAAAGCTATCAACAAGATTACGATCAAGTATAGGAACCCCATCCCAAGGCTAAGCGATATGTTAAGCGAACTAAGTGGTGTGAAAGTATTCAGTAAAATTGACTTGGAGTTAGGATACCACCGAATTTGAATGAGGTAAAGGGATGAATGGAAGATTGCTTTTAAGACTTAACATGGCGTATATGAGTAGATAGTCATGCCTTTTAGATTATCAAATGCCCTAAGAACTTTTATGAGACCAATGAATCATGTTTTGAGGAACTTGATCGGGAAGTTTGTCATTGTCTACTTCGACAACAACCTTATCTACATAACTCTAATTGATTCTGATTTATCTAAGCTAACCCCCTTGACATAATCTAAGGATACCGAGCTACATAAATGCCCAACCAGTGTTAACCAAATCTTAAAGTGTTAGAATTGGTTAGTGGAATGCGTCCCAACCTTACTTATAAGGACATGTTTCCTATTCCCTACAAGCTTATTCTAACAATAGAACATTCTCTTTCTAGAAGGATTACATAATTGTCTTTCTACATTTACACTTGCACTTTTATAGTTTCTTAACCTTTTTAGTAATCTGGTCGCAGAATTATAGCCCTAGCACATCGGGTATAAATACCCTATTTAAATGATTGTTGTAATTAGACTTTTACACTAAATTACTAATGAATTTCCTCTGAATTTGCTTCTCCTTTCTCGTAAACTTGAGAACCTTAATTCCCTAGGTCATAACAACCCTTAAGCAAGGGTGTACCAACAAGCAACCCATTACATCACACTGATGAGTCATATTCAGCAACATGTTGGTTCATGGGGCTTAAGCGGTGAATCACATCTATAAGTAGCTTATGAAGCTTAACTTTCTGTCCTTTTTGTATTGTTTTGCCACAAACTTGATGCTTCCTTTCTCTATTAGCTTCCTCTAAAGGGGCCATCCATGTGTTACGTAAGACCTCCCTTCGTAAGGCACATTAGATACATTGAGCAACCAAAACATAACCTAAGGCTATTAAGTAGCCAAAATAGAGGTAAAGGCTATAATGAGTAACCAAACCTAGCCTGGCTAACTGCATTTCTATTAAAATTAAATGAGTAAAACATTTCTATATGTCAAAAACCTAACCTCAAGATATCTCTATTGTAAAAAGCTTGACCCTCACAGATGCATCAAACTATGAATCCAAACAATCACATACACGATTTCTTAATTACATAACAGGCATCATTATATCTATCTAGCTTTACTTTAATGTTTTATCTTTTTTCCTAGAAACCTCATTCTTACATTCACTTAAGTGAACACCTTAGGAGGTTAGGTTAGTGCTTAACTTCTTATCCAAGTTAGTGCAACTCTTGGAATGTCATGTAACCATTTAGTAATACAGTCACAGTATTTAATTCCAATATCAAAACATGCTATAATCAACAATATTTATACGAAAAGAAGCACCACATAACCTATTAAGCAACATATCAAAGAATTGTAACCAAGCTCAGCCAAGACATTCATAGCAAGATAAGTTAGTACATCCACATCATAAGGTGTCACAACTCAAGGGGTAGCTAGGTCATGGCAGTATTGCCATGTACCATGAAAAGATTGGAGGTTAGCACTCTCACTGGTTAAGATCCTTCGTTGTACCATACAGAGTGTCAATACAACTCAAGCATCCATAAGAGAGATTAGCATAAAGCAATATCAAACAAGTAAAATAAGATTCATCACATAATAATAAATATCATAGAAAGTAGGGTAAACTGTTTCCCTTTAATTAAGTCTTATAGACCATAATATGATACTCATAATCTAAGCTACTACAAACTCTTAAGAAAAATATAAGATAATACTAGACCGTGCTCTCATCTTCCCTCTAGCCATTCTAAAGCTTTTGGTACCAACCTTAGGCATCCCTAGGCTTAACTCTAGCCATAAGTCAAGTTGCAACAATAAAACTATAAGGAGGTAAGCAATAGCAACTTAGTAAGTAACCTTCCCATCCAACCAACAAACAATTTCAAACAAGTTGTTTAAATACGAAAATGCAATGCAGACAAGCATATGAAATGCACACATTGTACACAACCTACCATCTACTATGTAAAGCACAGTTTTATGTGTTACGTGACGAATGTTTACTAGCTCTCACATGCAGCACTTAGACTTTTCTAGCACACTCTTGAGAGACTAAATTAGCTTTCTTCATCAAAACACACTTACTCAAAGAGAGAGAGAAATACTTAAGTAAGAATGTTTCTTATATTTCTAGATAGACTACAAATGAGGAGGTTAACCCCTTATATACAAAGGGCCTCTATTAACAGAATCTAACCTATCTAATGGCTATTATATAATCTCTCATATCCTACTTTACCTATACCCACATACTAAATTTTAATGTATTTGGACACTTCTAGAACATTCCATGGAGTGGATTAGGCCTTAGTTGTAGGCTTTTCATAGAAGGGACCTCTTTGCATAATGTACAAAAGTGAAATGAGCTTAGGTGAATAGCTCATGACATACATCCATCGTTGCCCCCGTTGGGAATTATTTAGGCATGTTATGACTCAAGTCTCTAAAGCTATAGTCATATGTAATCTTCTTTTAGTAAACCCAAAGTAACAGACATAGCTTGACCTTAAATAGAATGTAGCACTCCCTAGAGCTAAGTAGATCCCAAAGGTTGAGATAAGAACATTTTGTATGAGTATGTCATGCAAAACAACAATAACACAGTATAAAATACGAATCTAACATGCATGATCTCCTACTTCCCTATATAGCACTGATGCCGAATATATATATATAATGCAGAAACATGAAATGCATGGCCAGTTCTTACTTAAATCAAATTATTATTATTTTGGCTCATAGATGACCAATCAGATATTACAACACACTCTAAGGCCCTACATACTAATGCAATAACAAATTCTCAATTTAGATATGTTATTGTATTTTATCACGTAAGTACAACCAATCCAAGCACATGTACGTAACCCGACCCCAAGCATATACAATTTCGTATATATATATATATATATATATATATATATATATATAGTTAGTGCTTTATGCTATAAGTATAACTAGATAAGATAGGGGTTAGTGTACTTAGCCATAGCGTCTAGTAGTCACAGTAATCCTCAATCGAATCTATCCTTAGGTCCATGTCACCTGAAGATTATAATTAAGAATATAAGTATTATATCTTAGTTCACTTGACTCTTCCCATCCTAAAAATTTTACTCTTACTGTTTTAATATTTTGTTCATAACTTTCTCGTTTTAATTTTGTTTTCAACAATCTTATAGTCATTTTTCATTGTTTTTTAGTGTCATTCATTTAGTGAAGTCCTTCTTGGGTGTTTAACCTGTAGAGTCTCAGTTTGGGTCAATTAAATTCGTTAGTTAAAGGTTTATTTTGACTATCTTAAGATTTAGGCTTAATCTTAGGCTTTAGGCTTAGTTTTGGGCCTTGGACCTTAGATAAGACTTTTTTGGCTTTCATTTAAGTATTTTAAGTTAAATTAATAATTGTGTTTGTTTAAGTTATAGTGGTACAATGATGGTTAGCATTGGAGTGTGTAGGGGGGTAGCTAAGAGTAAGATTTGAGGGTAGTTTGGAGTGAGTTTTTGAGGGAGTTTTGAGAGTAAATTGACAGTGATTGAGATTGAGTAAAATAAAAAGAAAATGAGGGTGTATATATGTGTGATAGTAGTTGACGTGATAGGTGAGGGGTATAAGGGGATAAGGTAAAGTGTAGGATACATGGTCCCTACTTTGTACCATGTACTCCCTTAGACCCTGTCCTCTTTTTGGCATATTTTGTCCCCAAAAAGATAACCCAATAACTAATCCCTTTGTGTTGTACTCTTAATTATGATTAGATTGTTGTCAATCAAGATGCAATCGAGGTTAGTTAAGGTTTAGGGTGTAAATAGGGAAATTAAGTCTAATTGAGTCTAATTAAGTTTATTAAGTGTAATTAAGGAAATTCTAAGACTTTGCTACATTTAATTAATTTAATTTAATTAACCTTCGCGTCTTCCATATACTCCTAAGGTTTCCTTATAGTTTTGGGTTCATTTACTGTTGCAAACCATGACCAAGAACTAACAAGGCTAATCGCTGAATGGGTTCAAGCTTGCAGAAAGCTCGAAAAGGGTTAATGGGGAAAGTACAAAAGGGCAAAAGTGATGAATGAAACAGTAAGAAAAACCCATAAATAGCTCCAGAGAATATAATGCACCCATGGAACTTCCGAAGACTCATGGCATAATTCAATATGATGCACAAATTAGTCTAGTAATGTTACTTGCTACCTAACCTTACTTAAGGGAAAGGATAAGAGTGATGCCGATAGTGAACAAATAGTGTTTATGTAAGAAAGAAAATACTCAAAAGTATATATTAATGACTGTGCATCTGCCTACAATTACAAAGGTATTTATACCTATAAATTAGGGTAACTTGCCCAAAAGAGAAAAGACAAAAAGGGCACTTCCTAAGGAAGTAATGTATAAGATGCAAAAGGGCAAAAATGAATTTATAAGGAAAGCAATCATTGGTGCAACAGATTTTACACATGATACTGTATACGTAGAGATGTTATATTAGTGGTGTTATTGGAAGATGTAGACAAAAAGTGCAAACAGTTTTCTTATCTGAGTAGGGGCGATTTATGTAGTCCGGGGTCTCTCTCGACATGTCAATAAGGGTAAGTGATCAGGCATGAGGAAGGACTAAATTTTGTCTTAACCATCCATTTCTCAATATTCTATCTACGAGAGATTGGCAATCATTTGGTTCGGCTTAATGAGTGACTTGGTAAGGAGATACTCGGCATTAGTTGGAGTAAGAAAATCCACCGTGCTAGCCCTTCTAGTCCTCGAGCTCGACTTTGGTTCAATGGTCCAATAGCTCGATTCTCATCATTCCCTCTAAGTTTATTTAGATTTAGGATCAAATTCGACTGATCTCTAATCAACTCTCCGTTGGGGTGATATGGACTTAGGTCAGCAATATTGAAGGTGTCGGAAAGCCCATAATCCTCTAGTAGCTCCAACTTATAGGCATTGTCATTGATCTTTTGGAGGATTCAAAAGGGTCCTCTAGCTCATGCGAATAATTTGTTCTTCCTCTTGCCTAGGAACTATTCCTTGTTGAGGTGCAGCCATACTAGGTATGCTAGTTGGAATTATTTAGCTGTCTTACCCTTGGTCTTCTCTCGTATTCTTTTGGCAACTTAGTCGATGTGTCGAGTGACCTTATCATATATATGCTAAAGAGATTATGCTCTGGCTAAGGCATTAGGGTCCCTTTGCATGGGTACTAGTACAAGGGTATCATCAAGGGGTTAATGGGGATTGAATCCATAGACCACTTTGAAGGAAGTCTATTTAGTAGTGTCATGTGCTATTCGGTTGTAGGGGAACTCAACCATTGGTAAGCAGACATCCCAATCAGCCAAGTTTTTACCTACTACAGCTCAGAGCAACAATCCCAAGGTGTGATTAACCACCTTTGTTTTGCCATTAATTTGGGGGTGACATGAGGTACTAAAAAGTAATTTGGTCCCTAGCTAATGCTACAAGGTTCTCTACAAATGGCTTAAGAAGTTTGGGTCTCTATCGGAGACTATACTTCTTAGCACGCCGTGTATCTATACAATCTCTTACTAAAAAAGAGAAGCAATAGCCAAGCGTTGTTAGTCTTAGTATAGAGCATGAAGTGTGCTATCTTACTGAACTATCCATAATGACCATTACAGAATCTTTGCATTGGGCAGTTCGCAATAGTTTAAGAACAAAGTTCATGCTCAATTCAGTCCACAGCCTCGTTGGAACAGGTAGGGGCATTGCTCCCCCTTGCTTAGCTCCCCACTTGGCCTTCTTGCACACAATACAGCTTTCAACAACTCGGTATACATCTCTCCTCATTCTTAACCAAAAGAATTGGCTATTCAATAGTTCAGAGGTCCTCCTTTCTCCAAAATGCGTGGAGAGTCCTCCATTGTAAGCTTCCTTGATCAATGACTCCCTTAGGGAACAAGTTAGCACATATAGTTTCCCACTTTAGAACAAGTAGCCATTCTCTACTTGGTACTTATCCATTGTTCTTCCATCAATACATCATGCAAGTATGGGTTTTTAGAGTATTGCTCTTTGATACTTGCGAACCTAAATAGCCAGGTTTACAGTTCAAATTAAAGCGCATGCCTTGTCGAAAGAGCATCTACAACTACGTTGTGCTTTTCTTGCTTGTGTTTTATTACAAAATTGAATCCTTTAAGGAATTCAACCCATCTCACCTACCGCTTCAACAACTTGGTTTGACTTTAGAGGTACCTTAGTGATTCATAGTTAGTATATATGACAAATTCTCTCGCCAGTAAATAGTGTTGCCATGCTTGAAGTAATCGAATCAGTGCCAAAAGTTCTTTGTCATACACAGAGTAATTCTATTGGGGTCCTCAAAGCTTCTCACTGTAAAAGGCAATTGGTCGGCCTTCCTACTTTAGGATAGTGCCTATTCCAATGCTTGATGTGTTGCACCAGCTTAAAAATTTTTTCAAAGTCAGGTTACACTAAGACCAAGACAGAGGTCAATCTTTCTTTTATCTTAGCAAAACTCTTCTCCTCCCTTTCTCCCTATTAGAAGTCGGTGTTCTTTGTTGACTCGATAAGTGAAGTGATGAGAGTGTTAAAATTCCTAATGAACCACCTATAGAATGAAGCCAGTCCATAGAAATTTCTCACGTCAACACAAGTAGTAAGAGTTGGCCACTCAACAATTGCTTAAATGTCTCATCATCAGCTTGCAAGCCTCCTCTATTGACTACATAGCTCTAGAATACCACTTCTTCCTAGTAGAAGCAACATTTCTTTAGATTGATGAATAGTCTCTCGGTATAGAGGATATCTAAGACTACTCTGAGATGTTTATAATGACTCGGCATGTCAACACTATAGACTAGGACGTCATCAAAGTACACTATAACATACTTCCTTATAAGATGTCTCAGCATATGATTCATTAGTCTCACAAAAGTGCTCAAGGCATTCAACAAGTTGAAGGATATGACCATCTACTCATAAAGTCCATGTCGAGTCTTGAATACAGACTTCCACTTGTCACCTAGCCTCATGCGGATTTGATGGTAGCCAGATTTAAGACTAACCTTACTGAAAATCTTAGCTCTACTCAATTCGTCCAACATATCTTGTAGCCTCAAGATCAGGTACTTATATTTGTTTGTGATCTTGTTTACAACTTGGCTGTCTACATACATCCACTGGTTTCCATCCTTTTTCCATACTAGAAGCACCGGTACAACATAAGCATTGAGACTTTCTTGGAATACCCTCTCTTTAGTAGCTCATTGACTTAGCATTGGAGTTTAGAGGCCTGCTTAAGATTCATACAATAAGCTGGCTTATTTAGAGAGGGGTACTAGGTAACGTAGTGCTCTATGCCTCGAGTTAGGGGCAACCCTTCAATTAACTATTTTAGGAGTAAGTCAGCATATTCATCTAGCAACTCCTTGATCTATTAGGGTAGTTCACCTCACTCCTTCATTTCTAAAAGTCGCCTAACCAACAGAAGGGTTGGCTCACATGCTTTGATGACCTCTCGAAGCTCAACTCTACTCATCATTAGAGCTTTCTTCAATCTATGAGCAAGTTTCGTTTATAACTTGTGAACTTCTCTTAATAGCATCAGGTTTAGTATGATCTTCTGTTCATCCTTCTCGTACATGTATGTGTTCCTATAACCGTCATAGATGACTCTCCTATCAAACAACCATGGTTTAGCTAGCAATACGTAGAAAGCATACATGGGTAGTACATCACATAGAATCTAGTCAAAGTAGTTCCCAATAGTGATTGGCAGCAGTATTTACTAAGTGACGTGTAATACTCTCTTCTCACTTAACCAATGCAACTTGTACGTCTTTAGATGTTTAACAATCAGCAACTTTAGTTTTGAAACAAGATCGATCGATGCCATGTTGGTGTAGCTTTCTCTATGCACGATAAGGGCACACACTTGGTCATTCACCTTACAGGTGGTATGGAACAAGTTCTCTCTCTACTCCTCCTCTTGCGAGGGTTCCATGTTCATCGTGTGTAGGATAACCATGAGTAGTTTATCCAAGTCTTCAGCAAATACATCCTCCTCAATCAGCTCTTTCTCAGTATTTTCTTTCTTAGTAAGAACCTTTTCCTCCTCAGCTTCCTCATCCATATTCTTTACTTCTAGCTTCAAGATGTCTCCTTTAATGACCATCGTTCATCAATTCAGGCATTGAGCAGCCATATGTCTGAACCCTTAGCACTTAAAGTACTTGATCTATCTCGTCTTCCTACCAGGCCTTTACCTCTCCTCATAAGTACAGGTCAGTACTTTACCATCAGTTTGGCCTTTCTGCTCAACTCTTACATCAACCTTTCTACTTAGCTTGGTACTCGATAGAGTTTGGTGACTTGCCTATCCGAGTCAGCTAGTCAGCATCCTCGCTAGTACTTGGCTCCTTCTTTGCCTCTCTACTCACTGGGCAATCCTAACAGCTTCATCTATTGTGTCAAATCATTGAACCTCTACAACATCTTGAATGTCTCCTTTCAACTTAGTAATGAATCTTGAGACTGTTCAAGCTAGTAATTCCTCCACTTTGCAATGGATCATGAGCATTTGAAACTCTTGAACATACTTGTTAATAGTTCAGCCTCCTTGTCTCAGCTCCTAAAGCTGAGTGAAAGTATCTTAGAGATAAGTTTTTAGCAAGAACCTATTTCTGAGCACTCTCTTCATCTCGGGCTAAGTGTTAATCTCTTGGTAGCTCTCTCATCTTCTTATGGCCTAAAAATTCTTCAACCACATGGCGGTATATCTAGATAACTCAACAGTAGTAGTTCTTACCTTCTCGTAATCCTCATACTGATAGTAATCAAATGCATACCCTACCTTTTCTTCCCACTTTGGATACCCATCAGCATTCCCAAATCCATTGAAACTCAAAACCCGAAGCTTCACATGGTCGGATGCATTGGGGATTTATACACACTCTTCTTCAAAATACTCATCTTCTTCCTCTTTATTAAGTTCTCTCAAATCTATCATTCGCCTTACTCATCTACCAACTCCTTCACCTCAAATAGTTTGAGCTGGGTTCTAACCTCTAATAGATTGAGCCGCTTGTGGAGTGTTTTGCATGACCCCAGTAAGCCAACGAGACAGTATATGAACAACTTGGGTCAGATCCACTAAGAGGCTAGTTACCTCATTAAGTCATTTGTCAGTGCTTTTAGGGCTTCCTTGAGACTGTCGTTCGTAGTAAACAACTCTACTATCGTCACCAATACCAACATTCGTACTTAGGTCTGTTATTTTTCCTAACAGATTGAAAGCTCAAACAAACACTTCAGGAAATTAATAGTTAACAACACAGCAGTCAAATGAATACAGTAACTTACTCTATTTCACACATGCAAAATATAGTATAATAGAACTTCAAGAAGAACCAACTACAGGTCACACAAAACCTTCACTTTGATACCAAGATGTTGCAAATTGTGACCAAGAACTAATAAGGTTGATTGTTGAATAGGTCTAAGCTTGTAAAAAGCTCGAAAAGGGTTAATGAGGAAAGTACGAAAGGGCAAAAGTGATTAATGAAATAGTAAGTGAAACCCATGAATATCTCTAGAGGATATGACACATCAATGGAACTTCTAAGGACTCATAGCACAATTCGATATGATGCACAAATTGGTTTGGTGAGGTTAATCCCCACCAAACCTTACTTAAGAGAAAGTATAAGAGTGATGCCAACAGTAAGCAAACAGCGTTTATGTAAGGAAGAAAATACTCAAAAGTATATATTAATAAATGTCCATCTACCTACAATTATAAGGGTATTTATACCCATAAATTAGGGCAACTTGCCTAAAAGGGAAAAGACAAAAAGGGCACTTCCTAAGGAAGTAATATATAAGATGTAAAAGTGTAAAAATGAATATACAAGGAAAGTAGTCATTAGTGCAATAGATTTTACACATTATACTATACACATGGAGATGCTATATTGGTGATGTTGTTGGAGGATGTGGACAAAAAGTACGGACAGTTTGCTTATTCAAGTAGGGGCAGTTTATGTTGCTTGGGGTCTCTCTCGGCATGTCGGTAAGGGTGATGCCAGTAAGTGATTAGGCGTAAGGGAGGACTAGATGTTGTCTCGGCCATCCATTTCTCGACATTCGATTTGCAAGAGATTGGCAATCATTTAGCTTGGCTTGATGAGTGACTCGGTAAGGAGATACTCGATATCAGCAAGAGTTGGCTGGAGTCGGAGAATTTGTTATGCTAGACCTTCCAATCCTCAAGCTCGGCCTCTAATCAATGGTCCAATAGCTCGTTCTTATCATTTACAGCTACCAATTCATGTACGCATTTAGTACTTTAGTGTTTTAAGAGATCAAAGTACTTGTTTTTACTTAACGAGTGATTTTTACTATTTTACTTAGCTTTTCTTAGTACCCTAAGGTTTTTAGGAAATATTTGGGGCTTCTTTATCATTTTAAGGTTTTTCATGCATTAGGGTCTCTAGGGTTTTATGCATACAATAAGGATTTTAGGGTCAAACTTATCCTAAGGTTTCTTAACTTCTTATTTAAGGTTTTTGACGTAAAATTTAGAGTTAAATTACCTTATTTAGGGTTTTGATCTTTATATTTTTATAAGGTTTCATGGATTATCCATTGACTCTCTCTTTCTCTCTCTCTCTCTCTCTCTTGGCCTCTTATTGAGCTCAAAAATCTTAAGGTTTACAAAATGAGTAAACATATATCTACTCTAAACACACAAATATCTACTTACCTAACCTTGTCGATAGCTCAAGACTATAATTGAATGTGTGGTTCTTCTTTACTTAGTTCACCTAAGGAAATATATATATATATACTCATAGATACATGCATACAATATTGAGGTTAACTATATGTTTAGTGTAACTAATGTAATAAATTACTAATGCCTAGGGTTTTAAGAATGGAAGTCTTTCTTATGTCCTCTTCTTTAACCTTTGACTTATCTTCTAAATACTCTCTTATTTGGTTTACTTAAAAAGTTCTTAACAAAATATCTTCTAATGTACATTCTAAGTCCATATTAGTAAGAAATCTCAAACACATCATTTGATTTAGCCTTTGAGCCCATCTTATATAAATTTACTTAACACATCCTCTGATATATCCTCTAATTTAGCTAATATACCATATGACTTATAAAATCTCCTTTTATTCTTCTACTCTAAGATAAGATGAGTAAGAGTATCTTAACTAAATGCTTATCCAATACTCACATAATCATAATAATACTAGTACAAATTACTAGTTAACCATAAAACCCATTAAACAGGTTAATAAAGAAAACACATAATAATTAATATACATAACCAATTAATTCTCTAAAAATACCTTTGACTCGCAAAAATATGTATTTTGGACTCTAAACACAAAAAGCACTAAATTAAGACATACATAGAGTTTCTAAAAGTACCAATTTGTGTTCAAATTTACTAAAAATTACCTTAAGATAGATAAGAATGAACATTTAGTGAAAAATATGAAACACAATAATTCTAATATCATGAAAAAGTTCTAGAAAATTTTACAAGTTTAATTCTATAATGCTCTACCTTTAAGGCACCTACTTAAATCTTTTTTCTCAAATTTTGGGTGCATAAAGATGGTTCATTACACCATCGTCTAGTTAAGAATAAGGCTAACCTATAATATACTTGTCAACTTAACTTACTCAATTACATGAAGTTACTATAATTCCTCTTATTCCACACAACACACCATTGTAGAAACTTTCATACAAGTGGTCCATAGCTAATGTATCACAATTCAACATAATGTTCAATTAAAAGATATGTTGTTACATTGAAACGTCTACTTTAGAATTCTTACAATACAACACTACAATTTTATTGCAAATAGCATCTTCGAACTTGGTAACTAATTTTATAGCTAATCACTTCTTCTTAAGGAACTCGACTCTAGCTAGAATTCTCAAAGTTTTGCCATCCTTCTTGCAATGATGCCTTCTTTAACCTTCATTCTAATTTGTAGATAAGACAACTTATCCTCTTATCTTATTGTAAGCTAAGTGAGAGTGGATAAACAAATAATAACATAAGTAAAACCAATACCACTACACATTAATTAGTAGTCAATTAACTTATATTAACTTATCACTTCCCATCCAATCAATTAGTGTAGATAATATATACTAGCTCATGTATGTAACATGCATTGGTACCAATATCTTAACCCAGCTTAGCATACAATTGATTAGTTAGCATCCTTAGGCATTTGGATGCTATGTCTAGACAATAAGGAGATGCTTAGGTGTATGACCCCCAAAACCTAATGTTATTTCTTAAACCACTAAGAGTGGTGAGGTTCCTCCAGCAAATGCAATTCTATATGCTTTAAAAAAACAACCTTTATAAACCAAACTCTTTGCTTAATAAACCTAACTTTTTAGATAAAACTTAACTTGAGGTCCTTTTCATGTCATTCTATTAATGCATCAAATAATGTATTAAACAACATAAGGCATAACTTTCACATTTACATATTAATCATCACTTAGATTAGCCTAACCTTTACTTTACTTTCTTCTTTCTCATCTAGAATCCTCGTTAGCAAGTTCACTTAAGTGAACAACTTAAGAGGTAGGGTTAGTATCTAGCTTTTTTATTAAGTTAGTATAAATCTTAACCAACAAACCATAACCAAATGGCAGCATAATTGCAATCATTAAAGTCAATAACTCAACATGCTTCAATTAACAATAGTTATACAGAAAGAAGTGTCACATAATGGATGAAGAAGCATATCAAAACTCACAACTAAGCTCAACTAAGCCAATCATAGTATGATAGGTTAGTAAAATCACAGCATGATGAATATATATAAATCTACTCTAAGCACATAGATATCCACTTATTTAGACCTGCTAATCAATCCAATGCTACATGCCAATACAAGGTCCTACTTTAGCTATATCACCTAATAAAGTTACATAGTACCAAAGTCAATTATAAATCATATATATTCCAGATTAATAATAACTTAATTATGCTTAGGGTTTAAGACTTGAGGTTTTTCTGTAGGAAAATATCTACCTTGGACTTCTTCTAATTTATTCTCTAATTGATCCTTTAAACTATCCCCTGAATCAAGTTAGTTTTTAAAGTTTTTAAATAAATACTATTTGACAGATATCCTTAGTTGATATAAATTAAGAGTCTCATTTATATCTTTTAATTCGGTCTTTAGACCCAACTTATACAAAAGCTACTAAATGTACCCTTTAATTCTTCCTTTGATATTTCATTTGGTTTAGCTAATTGCATATATAACTCATAAAACTTCCACTTTCTTATTTACTTTGGCTTAGTATTAGTAAGGAATATAACAAAGTACATACCTCATACTTCAACTGTCAAATTATATAATTAATATATGTCACCAATTAATCGTATAAGCCATTATAAAGGCATACAATAGAAAATTTCATAATAAATAGTATTTGAATTTGTTTAACTTCTTGAAAAATATTGTAAACTCATAAAAATATATAGTTTAAGATCTAATAGTTCCTAAGCTTGAAGTGGCCATTATACATATGATCCAAATTATCATAATTAGGCTCAATTTTGTTAAAAATTAGTTTAAATTAGGTAAACAAGCAAATTAAATTACAAGATCCAATCTAAATACTTATATAATCATAACTAAGCTTCATAAGTCACTATGAATCAAATTTTTAATAATTTTAATTAAAAACTCATTATTTTCTTAATATGAAAAATAAAGCAAATTATGTAAAATGAATTTAATAAATTATATGCATATAGTTTATAAAAAATTATTTTTATATAAATTAAATATAACATATGAGGAATATATGCACAAAAAATTGACTCAATAAAAAACATCATTTACTATTTATAAAAATCAATACAAAATTTGTCAGAATACGGCTATTTCTAAAGGAGCCCAAATAAGAACTAATTTAAAAAATCTAGGTTGACATTATGCTTTTACATGAAAAAATACCTATGAATACTAAGTTTCATAAATTTTAAATATCATTTAGTATTTTTAGAAATTAAAGAAAAAATCAAATCAAATTAGAGCATTCAATAAAATTGCTATCTCTAACCACTGCCCAACTACCAAGAAATGTTTGCCTAACTTCCTACGTTACCAACCTTCAACCTCCCAATGTCTTGATGTTGGATCCTTGATCACCTTTGATTAGTGCTACTGAGTTTTAAAATTTATAAATATATATTCTATCATTAACTAGATTCAACAAGTAGGTGTACCTATTGTTTGTTAGCATGGATGAGTATAGAGTCATCTTTACTATAAACAGATACAAACACTAGTACTAATTAATCTTCCTATTATTTAGCAACTCAATTTATCTAGTGAACAATTATTAAAATGTCTAATTTACAAATTAAATTGCACTAATACACAAACAACTTTCTTCTAATTCAATGACTACAAAAATGATTAACAATTTCACACTTAACATGCAGACTTGCTTCATTACATAGCACAATATCACCAATGATTTTTTATCCTAACGTTTGTTATCTATAGAGAATCACTAGTTTGTAAGCATTTTTCACATAATTATTTACTTCTAATCCTAATTGTGTCTATTATAATCTCTTTTGAATTAACAACCAACTAGAATTGTATTACCATCATAATATTTATCAATTTCTCTATGGATACAACAACTTTCCTAATAATATCTCTATTATTAAGAGCAAGTTATTCCAATGAATTAGATTTATTCAATAGAATTAGCTCTCAACATATTTTATTGAAATTTATCCTAAGTTAATATCGTGCATTACACCGTACTTAGATTCATTATGTTTAATTCACCATAAAGTAACAAAAATAAGGGAATCACTAAGTTAAGCACTTGTTCATGCTAAAGTGATGTAGTAAGTCCTATATTACTACTCACACATAATGAAATGATAACACATATCAACAAAACTTAGAAATAATAAGAAATATAAGATAAGTAGAAAAAATAAAACCCTTTTTTTAGATCCATTGTAGATGTATTTATAATACACGAACAATGAATTCCTATCATCTCTCTCGAGTAATTTTGAGAAAAGTACGGTACAACACTAAAAAAATGTACTGGAAAATATGAAAATAAGATGGGTACAACTTAGGTGAATAGATGTATTTGTAGTTAAATGTCTAGAGCAAAAGGTCTAAGATGTTTAAAAAAAATGAATTTGATGTTATCTGTTATGTCATGTGATGTGAGATTATTGAACCACAGGACTGCACCATTGCTGGATTCCTAAGTAGATGCCGAGATGATATTGTCGACATAGTTTAATTGTAGCCATCTAACTCTCTGGACGAGCTAATTAATTTAGCATTAAGAGTAGAGAGACAAAGGAGAAGAAGGCATTAAAGGTTAATTGACTAATATCAATAAGGTAACCTTGAGCCTAAGAGGTATGCTGAGAGAAGGTAAGAAAAGAATATGGAGAAAGGAGAGCCTAGATGATCAATTCATGCCCAAAAAGAGATTGCCAAGAAAGAAAAGGTACCCGGCAACAAGGCTTGAGAAGTGAAGTCCTTCAAATGCTTAAACTATGAACATATTGTATCCCAATGCCTGAATGAAAGGGTTATGTTCTTGAAGGGCAAGGGGCCCGAGGCTCAAGTCAATAGTTAAAGTGATAAGAGTTCGAAAGACCAATTGATAGAAGAAGATCTCTATCTTGAGGACCTAGATAAACTCCTAGCTATAGCTATACGAGCTGACTTGAAGATAAATCCCGAACAAAGGGAAAATTTATTTCATATGTGGTACGTAGTGAATCGAAAGACCTATTCCTTGATTATCGATGGAGGTAGCTATACTAACATCATTTCTATCAAGTTAGTAGAAAATATGAAATTGCCAACTTACTCGTACCCTCAACCTTATGGATTGAAATGATTTAATGATAAGGGTATGGCCAATGTGCATAAAAGAGCGAAAATCTCATTTAAGGCAAGGCAGTAAAAGGATGAGATTAACTTCGATGTAATGTCTATAAATGCTGCAAATCTACTTCTTAGTCGACCATGGGAATTTGATCGGAAAGTGATCAATGGTGGATTTCTCAACACTTACACTGATCCGACTTACACTGATCCGAAGGATGGGAAGAGTTATCTCTTAACCCCGATGAGCATTGACGAAATCTAGAGACATTCGGCACCCATAGTAAAATGAAAAGGGAGAAGGAGCTTATTTGGCATCCTAGCCTGAGCTCAACGCTTAACATGGAGGACGACTTCCCTTTAGACCTACGGTAACGATGGGAATCAGCTTCTGACTACATCTAAGCCGAAGCCGACTTATCCAAAGCCAACGTCAACCCTTTAAAAGAAGATGTTAACCTGTTCTAACCCAAAGACGAATAGTTTAAGGCTAAGGCCAAACAGCTTTCTCTAAGGCTTTTGCCTTGGCCAAGCAAATGACAAAAGATCAAGGAGAAAGAAAGGAACCACTCAGCAATAAGTCTATCATCTGCAGAGAAGACAAGACACCACGAGGTTGAGTACTCAAGACCAAAGAACCACTTAGCAGAACATCGAGTGACTTTTGCCAACTAATTCTAGTACTTAGCAATTGTAGGCAGACCTCTCTAGTGTCTTGGTGAAGCTATGCGAGACTTTTGCAAATCCTTCCTGAACCCATACATCTAACCGATGACCCCGTTCAACTTAGATATTACTCTTTCCAAGACATGCCTAGTGATTGCATGCTAATTTCCTCTGTAAAACGTATAATTTTATATTCTTGTACATGTTTTCCTTTATTTTATTTATGGACCTAATTCTTTAGAGTTTAAGACCTTATACATTATTTATAGTTTTACCACTAGAGTTTAGGACTTGCTATAAATAGAAACATCTGTACACAAACAAAGATAGACAGACGTCAATATACAAAATCAGATAGAAAAGTATATTCCTGTGATTGGGATATTTTCTTTTTTGAGCAAGGCTACTCTTGAACTAGCATTTGCCCAATTATTGAGTATAGATTAAGCTCTTTAATCTCTTCTACATTCTTATTAATCTTGTTCTCAAGATTGTGGCGAACCCCTTCATTTGAACCGGTTAATGAGTTACATCTAACCTTCATTTGAATTTAGAGCAACATTTAGTGTTCGTGAGTTGTATCGAGCCCTATTTCAAGCTTGAACCCTCTGATTATGTTTGTGTCTTAGTGCATGATATCCATTCACATTCACCGTTGAAACCAACCATCTTACTTCCTGTCCATCAAACCCATTTAACCCATTCTGCCTTTTTCGAGATCTACCGATGTTTCTTTTATTCGTATCACCAAGAATATGTATAGGTTCATACATTTTGGCACTTGAATCGGCTCACAAAAATGGAAAAAAACTCAAAATTAGTGATGCATATTCATAGCTGTATTAGCTAGTAATGGCCTTTTCCTTCTTTATTTGAGTTTGAGATTGTATAATTGGACCTTTCCTATCCTTGTTCGAATAGGAATCTCTCACTTCTAATCCTTAAAACATAGTCATGACATCCCTTTCTCTACTCATGGCCAAGCTCTCTCTCTCTCTCTCTCTTTATAGCCTGAGCTTTGATTGAAGTTCTTCAAATCAGACTAAGCAACTCATAAAACCCCCATCACATAAAGCATTCGTACTTGACTTACCATGAGGATTGCCGTGACCTCCAACTACCGTCAAAGCCCTAAAACCCTAACCTAAAACTGCTGCTAGCTCTCGAACCACCTCCGGCCATCACTCCTGATAGGATGCAACCTATGCCCCTTCTCTTAGTTAGGTTTTGGTTCTCTTTTTTTTTTTCTTGTAATAACGATTGTCACTATATGAAAGGAAAAAATAAAGTTGATGTTTTCTTTTCAATAAGAATATTAGAGGTAGAAAAGAAAGGAAATAAATAAGGATAATATAAATGGAAAAATAAAATAAAAAAACAAATAAATAGATTAGTGAATAAAAATGTCTTTACCACTTAGAAAATCAATTTTCTAAAGATAAACAAAATCAACCCATTTTCAAAATTAGGTCCTTTTAGAAATTTTTTCCTTTTAAAAAAATAAAGAAGACAAAACGTTTAGAGCCCTTTAGAGAATTTCTTGAATTAATAGCAAATTGGGTAAAAAAACGTAAACTAGACCTATTTCTTTACTAAAATCAACAAACCCAATAATATTTTAAAAGAACCACGTACATTTGATCCTGAATAGTAGATATGTAAGTATCTATAGGGTAATAGTAAAAAAAAAAAAACTATTTTTTTCATTTTTAGTTTAAATTATTCAATTCGTTAACCAATGATTGAGTTTCGCTTTATAGGGTAGTTTTTCGAAAGGTGATTTTTAAGATTAAGACTAAATTTGGAAAGTTGTTGGCACCTATAAAGGTTTAAAAATCCTAACCCCCAAACTCAATTTTCTAATTCTTAAAACCGTTTATAAAATTAGTTTCATTAAAAAACATTAGTAGCTAAATTATAACCAATTGATTTTTCCCGACTCCAGTTAAGTGGTGACTCTAGAAACATTTTCAAAATATAAAAGAATTGATGTTCTTTAGACCTTAGTCGAAGGTTAGTATTAAACATGTAGGGTTTAATATCGATCGGTTTGAAGAAGATTTATTTATAAAATCTAGAGAAAAATCAGGTTTGACACTTGTAACCTCTTAGATTCTTGTCATTGCAGGATATTTGGCTAGTATCTAGGCAAGCTATGCCCAAGGTTAGTTCAGGGTTTTGGGAACTTGAGAGCTAAAGCTAAAGGAACTTACTATGGAGTTACTTATCTTATATTAAATATATTATTGTAGTTAAGACTAATTAAACTTATTGGATTCTATAATATGGTTCATAGACTATGATTTAACTCATGATTAGTATTATGTTTATTAATTATATAATTCAATTATGGTTCTCATTTTAATTAAAGTTGAACTATCCCTCCTCTATAACTTATTGTAAAGGTACACCTTATGCATAATATAGAAGGTTCAGGAATGATTAGGAGAGTCGGTCCTCGATCTTCATACCATATACAGTGAGTTACTACGTCATGGCTACGTTTCGGGAAGTGACAGAGCGATTAAGAGATGGAGTTCCAAAATAGAGCATAAGTGTGTGTTTGTGAGAGTAAGAGGGAGAGAATTGGGTGGGTGGGGTAGATGGGGAGGGTTTATTGTGTGTATTAAGTAATTGCAACTTAATTTTAAGTTTAGGTTTCTTCTTTTTTTTTTCTTATTTTTGCCTTCTAGATTCTTAGGTAGTCAAATGTTAAGTAGTAAGGAAGATGAAATTTTAAGATTTAATACTATGCCATCACGATTCAAATGACATGATTACGTTGTTCTTTTTTTTTTTTATTTGACTAAATTATGGTATTTGATAATTTTTACAATATGTCTTGATTCAATGAAGAGAAAAGTACAAAATTATTTTTCATAGAATCACAATGTCCTAAAACCGACAAATTAAATTGTAAAATTGCAAATTAAACATATGTCTCTTTTTTTTTAATCCATGCTCTAAAAGTTAATTGTCTAATTAAGAGCATGTCTTAATATAAATTATTTTAATGAGTGTTAAAGAACCTGTCATGAATCAAAATAATATTTCAATTTTGCAATTGGTAGTATGACACTTATAGGCCTTATGTTATGAGTTTGGATTTTTTTTATATCAAAAATCAATTTAAAATTCTCTTACAGGTCTACTTCAATTCACTTCACAACATTGGCGCCCCTTATCAACATATGCACTTCTAATTTTTTAAATGATAGGCACTTGGTTTATACTAATGACACTATATATCACAATGAATGTAACAAAAGATATAGCACATTAGTTAATAAAAAAATAAAAAAGGAGAATGTGATCATAAGGTTAAGAAAATTATTTACGTGAATGTTGCTAATAATATAGTTTATGTGATATTTAATAAACATAACTAGAACATATAGAAATTGGCAATATTTGTAAAATATGTAATTTCTCCCATTTGATTACTCCTAACCTTTGCAAAAGGATAGATTGGATTGTACTTGTCCTAATCACATAAAATCATAGGTAGTAATTCTATGAAATAAATCATTTTTTTTCTTTAAAAATGAAGAGGAGCCTATATATCACAAAACCTATACACATTTAAATGTATACACTTACTCCCTACATAATTTTTGACTTAAATTCATTATGAAGAAAACTAAGAGAAAAAAAAGGAGTAATTCTGCCCATGCCAATTGTTAATATCAAAATCTGAAAGAAAGTTATTTTGATGATAATAAAATATATATTAATATTATTAATTAAGTTGCTTAGTGTATAGCATAAAGAGATTTATATCTTGAAAGGGAACTTGAGTTAATTAAAGACAAATAACATAGTTAAAGTAGCTTTTGGACGAGTATTGACAAGATCAAAATTAATCCAAGAAGATTAGTACGTAAGAAAGAAGTACTAGCACTAAACTCATGACAAAGATTATCTATTACTAAAAGTTGATTAACAAAAGGAATGACCAAAATCGTTTAACGAATGTATACAATAGAGAACAATAATGTATTTATCAACAAAAGCTGGTGAAGACATGATAAATGAAGGAAGAAAAGAAAGGATTAGAAGACATAATCAAAAGTACAAAACATCATAAGCGCAAAGTATAAGACAAAACAGAATCATAAGAAAAGAAAATTGAAAAGAACATTTACAAGCCAAGACCCAACACTTTAGAGATATATTTGGGTAATATATCTAATCTATCCAAGGGATACATTATTATAATTATGATGATCACAAAAGATATGAAGTATTTGGACAAAAGAAAAGTTTATTTGAGTATGTGACATTGAAGGAAATAATCATGTGACAAACAAACTAACAACAAAACAATAAAATCACAAAGATCAAGAAGACAACAACTATTCAACATCTATTACCATACATGAAAGAATTAGACGTTGAAGATGTAATTATTTAAAGTGACAAAGCGAAAAAGAAAGAGGAAGATCATGAAAGGAAAAAAGAAGAAAGATTATATGTGCGACAAAAGTTTTCTTATACTCTTTACTAAGTTGAAGATGTGTTTAAGTTATCAAATAGCTTAAAAAAGCAAGAAACTTGAGAGAATTAGTACAATACATTATTTGGTAAGTATTGAGCTAAAGTGTGAGGAAATCTATTATAGTCCTCAGAGAGTTACTAAACTCATAGTTATCAAAATCACGATTTTACCTATACAATTTTATGAGTTTACTATTTTAAGAGGCTCTTCCTAATTGACTCATGTATCAAACTCAGTAGAAACTTAGTTTTTAACTAATTTTGCCAATTCTACATATATGAGTTGAATGGTTTAAAAAGAGAAAATATAACTATGCTTCTATAATCCTATTGACTATTAAGGCAATAAATCATCTTCTCTATCATATTCCAATTTTTTCCTCTTTTATCTCTTTGTTAATCCCATCTTTAATATTCATAGCCTTCGTATGGATTCTAACTCCAATAGAAAGTTTATAAGAAAAACTATATATTTAACGTTATATCATTAACAACACAAAATGAGTTGGAACATTTGGTTTTTGTTAATTTATCACTTTTTTCTAACAAAATAATATAAAAAAATTAATTTCGACGCTGCTTGTTCTTATTTTGTAAATGTTATATTATAGATTAAAAACTTTTTTTATGGAAAAAGAACCTAATTTCTTCTTCCTCTCTTTTTTTTTTTTTTGTTTTCATCATGAATTTCAAGTTTTTTTATAACTACTTTAAGCATATCTATAGTTTTTTAAAGGCTATTTTACATAAGTTGTAAAAACTTACGTTTTTATGTTTCGATCTTATACTCCAATTCTATAGACCCTCTAGTGATTTTAGATAGAATTGCAAATTTGATAATCTTAACTGAACTCTTTCAAAACCATAGGAATTGTTTGAGAGAATTTGTCAAGGAGATTCTAGACTTGCATAATCCAATTGTAGGGAAATGGGATGCAAGACTATTGATCTCATTATAAAAGTTTGTTTTAAATAATAAAATGATAGTATGGATGATCATATCTTTAGCCATAAGTGAAAGAATGGAATAATGTGGAAGGCAAAACCACTATACATCGATGCTTAATTTTTTTATCCCTTAACTTTTTATTTATTTGCAATTTATTTATTGTTTCATGGTTGATTGATTGCTTAAACTTAATTACTTTAGCACATATCTATCAGAAGAAATATTACGTGATTAGATAATTGATTAGAAGCATTACTAATTAAACTAAAAGAAGTGATAATTTTGCATTCGCATGCAAATCTCTTATCTAAATTTGTTAACATTTCTAATACATCATGAATCAAAGAACAAGTTTATTGTAGTTTGTTGATCTTTAACATTAATAAGTAAAATTTGGTTAACAATTCAATCCCCCTTTTTGATTGCTCACCAGGTCTAATATCAGTAAAGGGTTTTGATAGTCAAAAGAAAAGGAAAACAAAAAAAATCAAGGAAAAAAATTGAATGTAGAACGTAAGCGAAGGGGAAAAAAGCAAGAAGGGCCCAATCACTTCCAAGGCATAGGTGTAAAGTACTCTAAACACATTTGATAGGAATTGACCTCTAACCTCTTGTAATACTATCACTTGTTCTAAGTCTAAGCAAAGCTATTCCACTCATGGTTGAGTTGTTGGTAAAAGGCTAAGGAACGAGAGGAAACCTAGATGACAAGGA
This sequence comes from Lumnitzera racemosa, assembly GCA_024138005.1. NCBI lineage: Eukaryota > Viridiplantae > Streptophyta > Magnoliopsida > Myrtales > Combretaceae > Lumnitzera > Lumnitzera racemosa. Next base: position 35,273,468 of record JAMXBC010000012.1, on the reverse strand, counting down.
AAAGGGAGGTAAGAGCCTTACCAACCTTCAAAGGAACTAAGGTCTAACCAGCTAATGCTAAAGGAGATAGCTAGCTTAGAGCTTAGGTACATAGGCACATGCTCAAGTGCCTAAAAGGATTGGGCGAAGGCATGACGAACGTACTTAGCCCAGCTCTCTACTTAACAACTCAGACTTACATGCTGACTTGTTCTAGAATCTAGCAAATGTGGGCTGACTCAATGGTAAGCTAGGCTAAGTGTAGCAGAACTTCATTGCTTTTACCTTAAGCTTAAACATCTAGTTGCTGACCTACTCCAAATTAGACCCATCCTATTTCGCTTTAGCCTGCACGAGCTTGCATCATAACCTTCCACTTGAAACACATGCTTTTGTTTAGATTCTTATTATTTTAATGTTTTAGCTCATGAGCCTAATCATTAAGGTTCAAGGCCTTGTAAATTATTATAGTTTTACCATTACGGTTTTAGGAATTACTACAAATAGCAATATCTTGTAATTAGTAGCCATTCTTGAACAACTAATTAAGATTGCACTTCAAGTCTTTTTCCTATGAGAGCTTATTAAAGCTTAACTAATGCAAACTCATTATTTTGCTTGATTATTAAGTGTTGTCTCGTTAATCTTCTCCTCTTGTCATCTAATCTTAGAGTGTAGTGAACCTCTTTTTTGTCGAGTGATATGTTATACTTACCCACCATTTGAACCTATGAGTTTTATTTAGTTTTCGTAAGTGATACAGAAACCCATTTCAACCTAACCTCCATTTTTGTCTGTGATAAGGTGTGTTATATCCTCTTATTCATTTTCAAAACCTTCTTTCTACTACTATCTACCATTAAAACCTTAAAACTCGTAAACCCATCTTTGTTCCTCATGCTGGTATATAATTATGCTTCATCAATCTCTATCATGGCATATCATATTAGGCTTATAGCTTCCTAAGCTTATCATGGCCTATTTGAACATCCTAACTTTCAAATTCTTAAGACACTATAAGCTTAAAAAGTTTAAAGATACTCCTTCAAATCTAAGACTAATTGAGATAAGAAAGCCTAATGCCTATTAGAACCAAAATAAGGCTTCTTTAGGCACATTGAGCCTATCTGTCTAAACCTCTCCCTCAAACATATCAAGAAAAAAGTTCAAAAGCCACTTCCATAGGTCTACACATAATACTCCCCATCAACAGGCTCTTAAGATCAAAGGTGGTGATTTATTCCAAGCAATATTCACCTATGATATTATGTTATACTAGTCCTACCAGTACTAAAGAAGGACAGTTCATAGAAAATATACGTAGATGGCAAAGCTTTCAATAAGATTGCCATGAAGTGTAAGTACTGCCAGGACCTTATAAGAGACTTAGTAAGATTGTCTAAAATTTTCATATCATGTGTATACCCATAATGCGAAAACCGCTTTACAAGTCAAAGATTGCAAGACTCTAAACAATTAATCGCTAGAGTTTATAATCTTAAATTGATTAACTCATATAAACTCTTAGTAAAATATAAATAACTATATATATCTAATATTCCATAGTTCCCCAAAATTACAAAGAATCAATATCCTCTACCAAACAATAAGATTAAGTAGTAAAGTTTTAAAATTTAAACTTACTAAAGTTACAAAATCTATGTTTTAAAAGTAGTAATTACATATAAGGTTTCAAATCAACTTTACAATCTACCTTCAGATTCTACCTTCTAAGACATTACATTGGTACTTAACATTTGGTTTTTAACCCATGCCCAATTATCATTTAACTTATAAAGGAAAACAGTTAAGGAGTAAGCTATATTAGCTTAGTGAGATATCCCTCGTATTGGTAAGTAGGTTATCAAACAATTAATAAACAAACATATGAATGCATAAATAAGTAGTATGCCAAAAAATATATATAGTTGACTAGTACTACATACAATATTGGATTTAATGCCCTTTAAAGTAAAGGTTGAAAATACATCAGCATCAATCACAACTGAGTTCTAGCACTTGGGTTTTTAATCATATAATTAAAATTTCGTATTTCATAAAATATATTTTACATTTCCAAAACCTAGTAGGACACAAATTCCTATGTCTAATGGTGAGGTGACCCTCGCAGTCCACACTTACACCTTACAGCGGAAGTCTTTAGACTAGACCCTCAGCCCGACGGTTGGCGTTTGTAATGCCTAGTGAACCTATGAGCTAGGATAAGATCATATTGTATAAGTACATCGTACTAAAACACTTTAATTTAACATATAGAAATAATCCCCACAAGACCTCTCTTTACTTTTACGTAAAGTAACAGTTAGAATAAGTAATGTAATGCATAGTTGATGCATAATCCTTTTAATTTGAGATAAGCCAAATCTATTCAAATCATTTAATCAGCAAACTATTCAAATCATACAACCAAATCTTTAATTATGATATTTAATAGTATATTGCACAATAATCAACCAATATCAGACATATACATAACCTGAATCCTCAAACATCAAGCTATTAATATTTAATTTAGGTGCACCAACTATAAGCATAAAACAAATATAGAGCCATTGTGAGTACTCATTTAACCAAAGCTGATATGAATCCTAGCAGTTAATAAGTTACTTACTCTCCTAATCAATATCTCCTGATAAATAGAAATAAGAAAGACCTAATGAGTATCTAGACTTAATGCTAGACAGCTTAACTAGTTTACTATCTATCTTATAATTCCTGTTCTACTTAAGTATTATATTACTTGTAACTTTTTCATTTTACTATTTATCTTTATATTTTTATGATAGATTCTTATTAAGTTCAAATATGCTTTGTTAGTGATAAAATTTGATTAAACTTTTCAATGTTATTTTACATTGCTTAACTTATTTATTCTGATATTTAGGAAATATTATTTTATCGTATATGTAATAGTATCTAATTTAATCGTATAAATAACAATATTCAAATTAGTAACATTATGTAAGTTCAAATTTTCTTGCTTTTTATCAGTTTTATATTAATATATTGTTATATTATAATTTAATTATAGCTTCCACGTATAACAAGATAATTAGTAGTAGATTAGGTTAAGTTAGATAAAGTAACTAAGTTAGTTAAAGCAATAGAGCTGGATGGAAATATTGAAATCATATATTTAAATAACTAAAAAATTTAACTCAATTATGTTGTAATATTATCCTAAGATTATGTTGTATGTGTATGTGTACTTATGTTCAATTTATTCCCCATAAATGTATGATTTTATCTTCTTCTTCTTCTTCTTATTATTATTATTATTATTATCATTATTACTGTTTTATACTGACATATATCATTATTTTATGTATAAGTATATTTTCTTTGAAACGGTTTGATTTTTAAGCATTTGTATATATGTATAGTACTTTAATCTTTTGAAAAATCTCGAATCTTATGCTTGTGTCTTATTCATGATTTATAATATATGTCTATTGGTTTCCTTTCATAAGAAATGATATACATAAACTTGTAAATAATTGTGTTTAGTCATTCTTTATTTAATTGAAGTTTTATCCTAGTTATTTATTTGTAAGATCTTATCATTTAAATAATATAATCAATTTACTTATATCCCTTGGTTTTCTTTAAATCCTAAATTGCATATAGCTTTTTTGGTTCTAACTCTATTATTTATAAATTTATAATAAATTTTTATTGTTTTTATGCATATGTTCATGTAACAAGGTCCGTTTTTTACGTTAAAACTCACATTTTCCAAGATAAGCCTAAATTGTTATAAATTTAATTATTTTGACTCAAATAATTTTTTATTAATTTTCGAGTTTTTTTCATTATTTTATGACTTAATTAATTTCTAAATTTTATATTTTTATGATTTCTTATTTTTAACTTTAATTTATATAGTCTTCATTATTTTCTTATTTTAAGCTTGGTTTACTATTTATTATAATTTTGTTATCATTATTAATTTACTTAATTAATTTTATTATTTTTATTTAATTATTTTGATTTTTTTTAATTATTTAATTAGAACCAAATTGCTAACATGACATTATTTTAATGGTCCATGTGGTACTTTATTAAGTTTTCTTGATTTTTTTATATTTATTAAATTTTATATTAGTATTAGATATATTTATATATTAATATATTTAATTAATTAAAAGATTATGGGTCTTAATTGTGTATTATGGGTTTCAGCCCATTATTTGTGTATGTACATTTTATTACATTCTATGTACTTATATTTAGTATTTTATTATATACACCCTTACACATATATGTATATATGTATTCTTCTTCATACCATTATACTTAATATATTAATAATTATACACATACTTAACATACTTAGTACATGTACCTATACATGTATACATACGTATATCTATACATGTAGGCAAATGTATGTACACGTATTTATATATGTACTATACTTTGATTGTACATATTTATACATAAGTTGATACGTTCTTTTATACCTGTATATTTATACGTATTTTTATATTTTCTTAGTATAGTTTTCTAAGAATCTTTAATATACATATTTTATGTATACATTTATATACTCAATTTTGTACATATATGTAGAAAATTAGTATTCCTTACATATATAAGTTTATGTATATATATACCGTATATATATACATGTTTATATATCTCCAATTAATTAACCACATAACATATAGTTACATATAATTATAACATATATATTTATATGGCAGGTATCCATATGTGTATATATATATATATACACATTTAGTTTCTAAAAAGAACGTGCTCATATCCATAAGCATTGATATAACTACATATGATTTCATTCACAAATGCTAAGATATATGTATAATACTTCAAACATAACAATATACATATACATAAGTATACAAGAAAAGACTTAAGCTAAATATAGATATTATAATAAATATACTTAAAAATACAAGAAATACATTTAAACACAAAGAGTATGTGATTACTTGTTCTTGGTGATTGATTTTGCCTTCTTGTCGTCCTCTTAATGTGGATTAAAATGGAGTTTATATTATATGGTAAAAAGGCAAATAGTAGGTAAGGAATATGGAGGAAATGGAAAAGGAAACAAGTAGAAAAAGAGGGAGATAAATGGTGGTTTGAGAGGGAGGAAAAAAGTGAGTTTCTGTGTATAATTATAGATAATTAAGGAGTTTGAAAAAGTTTTCTAAAGTGCGGAAGAATTCATGGCAAAGAAGGAATAAATAAGAGGAAAAAGAAAAGAAAAAGATAAGATGAAGGAATTAAATGCAAGTGATAAGAGGATTTATTGCACTTGATAAGGGCATATTGACTTAGTCAACTCTTGCAATATTTTATGTATTATATATAAATAATTTGGAAATAAAAATAAAATTGAGAAAAAGATGAAGTAAGAGAAAAAATAGAAAATCAAATATAATAAATCAATAAAAAATATATTAAACTTCCTTATACATTTCTAGTCCTATAAATAATATAACTGTATGGTAAATTATAAATCATGTTATTAATTTTTACTATATATTATCTAAATAACAATTAAATATCTAAATTGACATAATACTAATTTATTTACATAAATATAAGGTTAATATTAATTATGAAATAATATTATGATTTTTATGAATTGATTTAGTACGTTTACATTTATAGGTATTTAAAAGTTATCTCTAATAATTCACTAGTGATTTTATATGATTTGACATATTGCTTAGTTATTTAGCTCAATTAAGATTTTATCACCTTCATAGCATATTGATATATTTATAAGTTTAAAGTTTTAGTTTTAAGGTCTTAATCAAATTCGAATTCAAGTTCTCATATGTATATGCGTATAGAATTTAGAATTTAGAATTTTTATATGCAATTAAATTTTTTATCAAGTTTGAAGTCAATCTTTTACAATTACACATGTTTAAGATTAAAAGTTTTCATACATGATTAGAGTTTCAATTAATAAGTTTAGGTTTTTCATATTTGTCTAAAGTTTGGAATTAAAATTTTAATCGGTTTTAAATTTACCTGCTCTATTGACTTTAAGAAATTATCTACAATATGCAAGTTTGATTCTATACTCAACAAGCTAAATTTGCAACATTCATAAGTACCCCATTCCTAAATTGGATGTCATATTGGATGAGCTACATAAAGCTTAAATTTTCATAAAGATAGACCTAAAGAGAGGTTATTTTATGGAGCTTTTCTAATAAATAGGTTAGAAGCTTATATTAACCAACCCACGACTTAAGCCCAATAATAATTTCATCTACTATAAATATAAGGTAAGACCATTACAAAAGGGCTAACTTAGGTATTATAGGCAGTCGTGCTAAAGTATTATGAAGCTCCTCTTACCTATGCTTTGTTTTATAGATACAGGAATAAAAAATTGACTATCAACAATTAGTGTTATTTATGGGAATGAAGAAAAACGAGTAATTATACCTTTTCTGGATTTTTCCAAGTCTAGTTCATTATCGTTGATTTTTTCCTTTTTTTTCTGTGCATTAAGGCAAATACTGTCGTAGTTTATTGCTATATTTCGGTTTCTTAGATTTTTCTTTTCTTCCTACATTAATTCTGGACATTGATGTTTCCCATACTTTCACTGTCGTTGACGTTTGATTTGAGCTGGCAGTTTCTTTAATCATGCAGTTATTTTACTTCTCAATGCTTGCTTGTGCGGCGAAAATTGGCATTACACGTTGAAAGATTTGCAGCCCACGAGGGCTTTCCCTCCAAAATTAGAAACTACCTTAGTTAACTGCCACGTTTGCGTGGAAGGGGCTGATTGTACTTTCATTCAATGAAAAGATTTTAAGAGAAATCGGAAGAAGATTAGTTCTTTTTGTGTGGATCGATAAGTTATTGGGAAGTACCTTTTGATAATCTTTATACAATGTGCAATCTACTATTAATGGAAGCATGTATTTTTTGTGCTCAAGGATGGACAATTTTGTTGAAATTTAAGTTTGAATATGTAAATAACTACAATGTTGTTGAGACCAGTTTTGAGAATTTCATTCTCTTCTTGTTGGAAGACTTTCTTCATCTTCTCCAACCTATCTTCAGCAGCAGGAAAATGATGGCATAAGTGCTGGGCAATTGTCCTAAATTCATCCTTGGTTGAGCACCTCAACTTCTAGAACTAACCCGACGTCAACGGCTCTTGATTTGAGTTATGGTATCAGGTAAGTGTGCCTATCAGTTTTAATATAGTGGATATGAATCCGAGTTGATCCCTTAAAAACTTCGAATACTAATATTAATCTTAGCTTTATCATCAAACCGGGAAATTATGATGAGTTGAATGAATTAAAAATACTAAAATTAACAAACTAACCTAACTATGAGACTTGATTAAGCAATTTAGAAAGTAATAAAAATAAGAAAAACTTCAAGAAGGTAATAACGTATTTAAGAATTATTTCCCCTAGTATTTAATATGTGACCGTTTAAAATATATCCAATTCAATTTCTATTATTCTTGACCGGAGGGATTCACAATTAAAGTTAATACCTTTCTCAAGCATATTAACCCTAATACTAAATTATTTACCGGAATCTCTTCACTTAATAATATAATTTAAAATCGTATTAATGTATGATAAATTCTCACACAAAGAACAACTTTCCGGAAGAAACATATATCTTATCACTAAGTATATATGTAATTCTCTCTAATTATGTCAAGATCTCGTTATTCATGTGATTTCTCAATCATCATGCATAATATCATATATTGATACTCTAGAAATATTAATTAATAATTAAATAACATAATTGAATCAAGAAAAGATAGAAACTTTATTGAAAATTATCAATCAATCTAATAGTCACATAAAACCTTAGGTTCCATAATCCTAAATACATAAGTCTTAAGCTATCATAATAAAACTAAAAACGAATTGCAGCAAAATCAATAAATAAAACATAAAAAACCCCTTTTTGTTGATGATAAATCTTTTCAATCTTGAAGTTGGATGTTGCTTTCGCCTTTTTCCTCTCCTTCTCTTCAAGTCTTTTCTCTTTTGAATATTTAATCCTCTATGCGAAACCTTAGTATGTCCTTTTATAAAGTATTGAAAGGTTTTCATTTTCGTCATCAGACACGGCTTGAGACACAGTTGTATCCCCAGGTCGTATAACTTTCTGATCTCAGCATATTTTACTGGATGGACATAGCCTGGGGACATAACAGTGTCCCAGACTATGTAACTTGGAAACTTCATAACTCCTTCATTTGAACTTCGAATTGAGTGAAACTTGATTCCTTTTCTTCGTTTTCAATCCAAGAACGCGTTCAAACCTTGATACAAAATTTTACTCAATTAAGTATCAATTTCTTTAAAGAAAACCAAAGATGTAAGGAAAATACTATAAAATTACCATTTAAAATGTATTTAAAATAAGAGTTATCAAACTTCCCCACACTTGAGCATTTGCTTGTCCTCAAGCAAATAAATCAAAACAAAAATTTTGAGGACAAGAAACTCTAAACAAAATTTATCACTATTTAGGAAACCGGTAAACAAATACACTTGACCCTAAGAAAGGTGAGAAAAGCATTTTCAATTAACTTGCAATAATAAAGTCAATCAATTTCACCCTTAACAATGTCATAATTTCACCTGACCATATTCGAATGCTCCAACAATACTTAATACTAGAGTTCACTAATTAATTTATGAAAGCCAAAGTTTACCTGAGTCATTTAATTAAGGATTCCTAAACTAGAAATTAGATTTAACATTTCACCAACTGAGAAAGAGTCATAAAAATTTTGTCCATTTGACTAAAGTGTATACAATTCTCTCTTCAATCTCACTAAGCACCATAATCTAAAACACACACATTTTACATCCACTTATCCTCTGATCATCCCCCTAATTCATGCTTTTGTTGGGAGGTCTTTTAAATTTACTTTATTTAAGCACAATTGTGTTGGTAGAGGGAAAGAATCTCGTTCTTCTAACAGACCAAGACCGATTCATACCAACTTATTCCTTATATTGATAGCGGGAAATAACCTTGCTCTTCTGACGGACCAAGGCCGATCCATACCAATTTTTTTTTTTTCATTAGAATTGGCATTGGGACTCAATCTTGCTCTTCTGACAGACCAAGATGAATCCTTACCAATTTTTTCTATTCATACACTTGTTATTACTTTTAACCTCCAATCATTGTGATTTTTCAAGGGTTTCTCAAAAGAAGAATTTCATTTGTTTGTTTGCTAAAAATTATAGGGCTTTAAAAATTTCTAAGAGAAAGGTATACATAAAAGTAAATTTAAAAATAACCATGACTAACTCTCAACTAGTAATATTGCTCCAATCTCAAGTCTTAGAGTCTTAAGCTAAATAACTCGTAACTTTGCCCTCCACAGATTTGACTAGTCAATTCTAGTAAAGTATAATAAGATTAATAATGATCAAGATGACACAGTTGATTTGGCCCAACACTTGTTAATCACCTATTGCAAGTTAACTTAAAAATTAATTGGGTCAAATGTAAATAATTAGTCTCCTAAACAGTAACAAATTCATATATATCCTTTCCCCACACTTAATAATGTACATTGTTCTCAATGTATGACTAAGAAAGCACAATAGCAAGATATGAAACAATAAAAACTATCATAGGGAAAAAGGAAATACATGTATTGAAAAAGAAACTAATACTTCCCTGCCTTGAAGTATAAGATACTCTAGTGGAGAAAGAGTGGCAAGTAACTTGACAATAGTACCCTCATGAGTGGAAGATGATGTAATAGATTTGGACCTCCTTTGAACAATCTACTTTTCATGAGTTTCCATTAATTACCTGAGAAGAAACACCACACCAAATCAAAAACGCACATCTTTGCCACACTTAGTTCAAACTAAGACAGAGTTATAAAGGAGTAAAAGTGATGGATATTAAAAGAATTCTCACTGAGACATTTGAATAAACATGTAGAGTGCATCCGCAAAACTAGTTGGTGTAAAAGAAAAGGCTAACAAATTCATCCAACTAATTATACATTAGACTCATTACATGACAATCTTCTTGAAAAGAAGGTTTCTCAACACGTCAAAAACTCTAAATGTCCCAAAATCACTCTCACAATTCTAACCCTAAATGGCGTAATTGAATAGTTGACATTGAATTTGCAACCAAAATTCGTATTTGATAGATCATAAAGTAATATCTAGCTATAAGGGCATCACAAAAGCATGTAAATTTATCAATACAAGGCAAATGTGTGTCTATCATGAAAGAATAAAAACCAAGTAAATTCTCAAACAAAATTCATAGACCAATTCACAAAACACCTTAATTTCGGTTGCTGAAGCACACCAAAACAATGATGAAAATAAAGCATCAACAAGAGAGGGCAAAACAAAAACAAAAAATTAGAACTTACTTAGATTGGGAACGTAAGGAGAAGATGGAGAGAAGATGAAAGGTGAAATGACTTTGCGTAAATGGTTGTAAGTGTTTGAGAGGGTGTGTTTGTGTTGTGAAAATATTGTGCTGTGCGTGTATTAAACTGCGTAGGTTTGGGCAAACACGGGCTAGGACACGACCGTATCCCACGCCCGTGTAACTCTCTAATTGTGGGGCCTTACCTAGGCAAACACAGGTTGGGAGACGATCGTGTCCTACTCCCATGTAACTTTTTGTAGGTATTGCATTTAGGCTGGGCACATACGGGCTGGGACACAACCGTGTCCCATGCACGTGTAACTTTCTGTTCTGTTTTTTTTTTTTTTAGCCTACATTCATGAATTTAAGAATAAAAGAAACTTAAAGAAATAAAAGTACTTAAACTAGAAAAATAAGACAAAGAAAACTAAAGAAAAAAAAATGAAACTAAAAAGAAAAGCCTATGACTAAAATTGAAACAAATAAAAGAAGCAAAGCAAAATTAGAGCAAAGAAAAATAAAATGGAATAAACTTAAAGAACTAAAGTATGAACAAAGTTAGACATGGGTTGCCTCCCAAGAAGCGGTATAGTTAACGTCGATAGCTCGACGGGATATGTCTTGTAATTCATTATTCTTTATCTAGGTGGAGATAGGACTCCTCTTGTATCTCGCTTTTGAACCCTCCATACGAGTGTAAATTTACCCTTTAGCCATCGACCTTGCCAATTCCATTTCATTGGTGCATAACTTCCATAGTTTCTCTTCTTATCATGCCACTTATTAAATTCATATAGCCTAAACTTCTTCATTTTGTCCGCTTTTAGCTTAGATGTGGTTGTCATTGGGAGTTTTGAACTTTTCACCGCAAAGACATGTTCCAAATGATTTCTTGATAGTTTTGGTTCCAAAACTGGTGGCTTCACTTTGAAAGATTTTAACCTAAGATCCTTTGGCTTGTGAAGTGGATCAATCCCCTTTTCGTCCACAATGGATTCATGAACTTCTATTTGAGCGGCCACTTTTGCATAGTTGGGGTTAGTCACCAAATTTTCATCTCCCTTTTGCAAGCAATAGCTTGAGGAATATTTGGCAAGTGTTTCCTGCATACATATAGATGTAATGACATTAGTGGCATTAACATTGTGACATATGTCCTCCGAGTCAAGAAATTTGTTCGTAGCCTTTGGAGTTTTAAAAACTATTTCATCATTCCTGACCCGTAATAGCAACTTATGCTCACTAACATAAAAAACAACTCTAATAATGGCTAGGAAAGGTCGACCTAAAATGATTGGCACCTCAATATCTTCATCTATATCAAGTATAACAAAATCCACAAGAAAGATGAATTTATTTACTTGCACTAAAACATCCTCTATGATGCCTCAAGGTATGTGATAGACCTATCGGCTAATTGAAGGCTCATGCGCGTTCATTTAGGTTCTCTTAACCCTAGCTTTTTGAACAATTTATATGGTATCAAATTTATACTAGCTCCTAAGTCTACCAAAGCATTATCTACTAACAAATTGCCAAGCATACAAGGAATAATGTAACTCCCTAGATCATTTAATTTTTGTGGCAGCTTTTTCTAGAGAAGTGCCGAGCACTCCTCGTTCAATGTAACGGTTGTAAGCTCCTCCAACTTTCTCTTGTTCAATAGACGATCTTTTAGAAATTTCGCATACTTTGGCATCTACAAGATGAAATCAACAAGAGGTAAGTTAATGTGTAATTATTTGAAAACATCAAGCAATTTACTAAATTCCTTATTTTGATCAGTGTAACTTTGCTTAAGGCTCTACGGGTAAGGGATGGGAGGCTTGTATGCCTTCACTTTCGGTGATTCCATACTTTTTTTTTTTTATTTTAGTGGCTTTGCATCTTCCTTACGGTTGACTTCACTTCTTTCTTAACTACTTCCTCACTATCCTTCTTCTCCACTTGCAGTTTTCTACCACTTTTCAAGGTCACAGTATTAACATGTTCCCTAGGATTGACCTCGATTTTCCTTGCGAGTGTTCTCTATGGTCTTTCAGAGATTAGCTTCGCAAGTTGACTAATTTGATTCTTAAGATTGCGATTGGAAGCCTCTTAATTTCTCAACGATGATTCAATGTTGGATAGCCGAGCCCCATTGCCTTTAATATATTTTGTGAGAAGTTCTTCCATACTGGACTTTTTTTCTTAAGGAAAAGGAGGTTCTTCCATACTGAACTTCTTTTCTTAAGGAAGAGGAGGTGGGAATGGTCTTTGAAATCCAGGTGGGCCAAAGTTGGTCTTCTGCTGGCCTTGGTTTTTATTTCCCCATGAGAAATTGGGGTTATTCCTCCATCTGGGATTATAAGTATTACTGTAGGGGTTATTTTGTTGCTTGGGTAGATTTTCTAGATAATCTACTTGTTCCAATTGTTCTTGTGCTCTATAACCCTACATACTAAAGTCACTTACATCCAATTGCACTTGTTGAGGTCCAACAGAGAGTGAATCAATCTTCTTAATCAATAGGTCCACCTTAGCTGCCAAAGCAGTGGTCAAATCCACATCATAAATTCCCATAGCCTTTTGCTTGGCTCTAGTGCTTTCCCACTGATAATTGTTCATCGCTATTCCTTCAATCAGGTTTTGTTCTTGCTCAAGTGTCTTTGTGTTCAAAGTATCTCCTATAGATGCATCAATCATCTGTCTCGTAAATAAATTGAGACCGTTATAGAAGGTTTGAATCTGCATCCATAGTGGAAGGCTATGATGTGGGCACCTCCTGAGCAAGTCCTTGAATCGCTCCCAAGTGTCATATAGAGTCTCCGCTTCCAATTAGGCAAAACAAGAAATGTTGTTTTGAAGTTTAGCAGCCTTCGTAGGTGGGAAGTACTTCTCCAAAAATTTCTCTACCAATTCATTCCAAGTTGTGATTAAATTTTGTGGTAGGAAGTTCAACCATTGCATTGCTCTACCCCTCAAGGAAAAAGGGAATAGTTGTAGTCAAATGGCAACATCCGTGGCTCTATTGATTTTAAATGTATCACAAATCTCTAGAAAGCTAGAGATGTAAGCATTAGGATCTTCATCTTGGAGACCATCGAACTAAATATATTATTGCACCATTTGTATGATGTTAGGTGCAATTTGGAAGTTATTAGCCGTGACGGTTGACCATGTGATACTGGAGTCAGCTCCAATAAGTGTAGGCCTTGAATAGTCGGACATAGTCCAATTTGCTTTATTACCGTTATTAGCCATATGAGGTGGATCTTCTTGATTGATGAATTGAATGTTGGCCTCTTCACCTTCTTCCTTGATCTCAACGATTGACCCGTCTTTTATGATAGTCACAATTTGTCTAGGTTGCGATCTTACATTTTGAAGGACAGTTCTCTCAATTTCAGGTTCAAGTTCTACCAAATCTTTCAGGTTACTTCGGGTCATGCACTACAAGGACAAAAAATATAGAATCAATTGTAGCTCTAGCTAATTAAAATAAACAATGAAAACAAAAGAAAAAAAAATGGTCAAAGTAATAAAGCAACTAGTGTTCTTAAGATCGAAAATCCCCGATAACGGTGTCAAAAACTTGATATCAAGCAAGTGCACCTATCAATTTTAATATAGCGGATGTGAGTTCGAGTCAATCCCTCAGAGACTTCGAATACTAATATTAAACTTAGCCTTATCATCTAACCTGAAAATTGTGATGAGTTGAATGAATTAAAAATACTAAAATTAACAAACTAACCTAATTATGAGACTTGATTAAGCAATTTAGAAAGCAATAAAACTAAGAACAATTTCAAGAAGGTAATAACGTATTTAGGAATTATTTCCCCTAGTGTTTAACATGTGACCATTTAAAATATATCTAATTCAATTTCTATTATTTTTTACCGGAGGGATTCACAATTAAAGTTAATACATTTCTCAAGCATATTAACCCTAATCCTAAATTATTTACCGGAATCTTTTCACTTAGTAATATAATTTAGAATCGTATTAACGTATGATAAATTCCCACACAAACAACAACTTTCTGGAAGAAACATATATCTTATCTCTAAGTATATATGTGATTCTCTCCAATTATGTCAAGATCTCATTATCCATGTGATTTCTCAATCATCATGCATAATATCATATATTGATACTTTAGAAATATCAATTAACAATTAAATAACATAATTGAATCAAGAAAAGATAGAAACTTTATTGAAAATTATCAATCAATCTAATAGTCACATGAAACCTTAGGTTCCATAATCCTAAATACATAAGTCTTAAGCTATCATAATGAGACTAAAAACGAATTGCAGCAAAATCAATAAATAAAACATAAAAAACCCCTTTTGTTATTGATAAATCTCTTCAATCTTAAAGTTGGATGTTGCTTTCGCCTTTTTCCTCTCCTTCTCTTCAAGTCTTTTCTCTTTTGAATGTTTAATCCTCTATGCAAAACCTTAGTATGTCCTTTTATAAAGTATTGAAAGGTTTCCATTTTCGCCACCAGACATAGCCTGAGACACAGTCGTATCCCTAGATCGTATAACTTTCTGATCTCAGCATATTTTCTTAGATGAACACAACTATATCCCAAACTATTTAACTTCAAAACTTCATAACTCCTTCATTTGAACTCCGAATTGAGTGAGACTTGATTCTTTTTCTTTGTTTTCAATCCAAGAACACGTTCAAATCTTGAAATCAAAATTTTACTCAATTAAGTATCAATTTCTTTAAAGAAAACCAAAGATATAAGGAAAATACTATAAAATCACCATGTAAAATGTATTTAAAATATGAGTTATCAAGTTCTAACTCGTAAACTAGACAGTCGATAAGAGCACCGACGGAGCAAGCACTATTGAGATGCCCGATGCTCAGATGTCTGCATGAACAGTTTCTTTTCTATATTTCGATGATGCAACACTTTGTGGCCGAGCTCTTTTATGGCAGACCTCTCCAAGTTGTCCTACGGAACATGTTTTTGCAAATTGCTGAGCTATCAGTTGACATAGTCGCGCGTGACTAAGCTTTACATGATCCAGCCAAGCTACAGCGTTCTCAAGTCCGGGCTATTTACAATACTCACCAATCTATCCGTTGGCCGTTACTTCGTGTCGAACTATTAATAATGTGACAGACTGACCAATTCTCCGAATGCCGTTCTATTATTCCCAAAGTTGACTGAGCAGTTGAACCGAAACCCAGTTCAATCTGAGCTACGAAGTCTTTGCCGAGCTTGGCGTCTCAAATGCCGAACAGATGAAAGAAGCCTGAGCTCCGAGCTCTTTCGCTGGTTATATAAGGAGTTAAAGAAGCACGAATTAAAGAAACACATAGTTGAATTACTCGGCCCTAAGTCTCAAGTTTTTCAAGTGCCAATGCCATGACATCTTGCAGCTCCCTTGTAATAGGAAAAACTTATTAAATTATCAGCATCCAAACTGAAGTCTTCATCTAAATTTGCACCGTTATTAGGCGTCTGATTTCCATCATCTAATAAGGGCGAAAGCGACCGAAAATTGTTAGAGCAACTAGAAGGCGTGGTACTCTTTCCAGGTATTGGCAATTATTGCCACTAACGCCACCAGCTCTACAGTCGAAAGGAAAGGAAAACAAAAAAAAAAAAAAAGCAAAAAGCAAGCGAATGACCTGATAGAAGCCGAGTTGTCCTGTCAAGCAGCTCCACTGAGTTCTCTCCGAATATTGGTAACATGCAGCGCCTAATTCCAAAGCTAAACAGCACTTGAGATACAACGACTTGACAATCTGTGCATGAAAGCAAGCCAACATACGGAGCTTTAGTTGCCAAATGCGGGCTCATGTTTCTCCCCAACGACCTCCAATTAATAAGTGATTTCATCTGGTTTTGCGTATGCATTTATAAGCTTCGGACAATGGACTAAAATCTGAGGAAATTCTAAGAACGTGATTTAACAGCAAGAGCAGAAGTTGCAGTGGTGAACTGAAAGGAGAAATGAGAAAATGAATTAACTGAATCAAAACTGTTGCTTTACAATATATATATATATATATATATATATATATATATAAATAAAGTGCCATTCCTATCTAACTTGATAACTAACTTACCGGATGTCATTTATCCACATGCCTAAATAAACAACCAACTAATATGCTGAACACACACACTAAAGTTGGGCAAGAAAAAATGTAACTGCAGGATAGGAATAGGCTTGGTAAAAACGTTGGCCAATTGCAATCAAGAAGGAACATAAAGAGTCTTCAAGAAACCCAAGGTAATTTGGTCACGAGTGTAATGAATATCAACTTCGATATGTTTGGTCCAACCATGTAAACATGAATTATTTAGAATAGAAGCAACAGCTTTGTTATCGCAACAATGAACAATTGGAGTTGGCATGAAAAGCTGTAAGTCACGTGCAACATGAAATATCCATTTAAGTTCACGAGTGGCAATAGCCATTGCACAATATTTGGCCTCTACAGAAGAAATCGAGACAGTACGTTGTTTCTTGGATTTCTAAGTAACTAATGCTTGACCAAGAAAAATACAAATCCTTCAATAGACTTGTGGTCTATTGGATAAGCAACCTAGTCAAAATTAGAATAACCAAGCAAGTTTAAGGAATTTGTGGAGGAAAAGAACAGCCAAAGAGAGAGTGTACCTTTGATATACCGTAACAAGTGCATAGTAGAATGCAAGTGAAGAGAACAAGGCTTCAACAAAAATTGACTTAGATAGTAAACAAGGTATGCTAAGTTAGGCTGGGTAAGAGTAAGCTACAGCATTCTCCTAATTAAGCATCTATAAACAGTTAGATTAGATAAGGGAACACCACTATTTTGATCAAGACATATGCTAGAAGGTAAAGGAAGATGAGCTGGTTTAGCAGCGATCATGCCTATGTCATGTAAAAGATCCATAATGGACTTATGTTGACTAAGAAAAACACTAGAATCAATAGTACACAACTCAATGCCAAGAAAGTATCAAGCAAGACTTAAGTCCTTAATAGTAAAGGCTTAATGGAGCTAATCCTTCAAAGCAAGAATAGATATTTCATAATCACCTGTGATGAGCATATCATCCACATAGAGAAGAACTACTAAGAAACCATTAGCATGCATGAAAGTAGGCAAAGAGTAGTCATTTTTCGATTGAACAAAACCTTGTGCAATAAGAAATCTCAAAATTTCAATTTTTCACTAACGTGATGCCAACTTAAGCCCATATAAGGAGTCTACCAACTTATACACCTAACCTAGTTATGCTTTTATATCTCCTAAAGGTAGATTCATATAGATTTCTTCATCAAGAAATCTATGGAGAAAGGCGTTATTAATGTCAACCCGATGTATAGGCCAATGTTTAGTTATAGCAACAGCTATGAGAACACGAACAGTAGCCAAATGAGCTACTAGAGAAAATGTCTTAGTGTAATCCTCACCTTCCACTTAAGTGTAATGCTTCACCACTAAACATGCTTTATATCTCTCCATTAAACCATTAGCTCGACATTTAATTTTGAACACCCATTTTGATCCAATTGCATGTTTACCTTTAAGCAAAGTAGTAAGCTCCCAAGTATGATTGTTTTCTAATGCGGCAAGCTCCTTATTCATATCTTACACCCATAATTCATCTTATGAAGCTTGTAAATAAGTAGTAGGTTCCTTTGTAATTAGAACTTGAGCCAAAGAGGCTATATAGTCAAAAGGATAAGAGGCAAACATATCTTTAGTGAACAAAGGATGAGGAATAGAGTGATCAGGCAAAGAATTAGTAAAAAGAGGAGCTACTGCTACATTGACATAGTGAACATAGTCTTTAAGCCACTTAGGAGGATGTCGTGTTCTAGAAGAGGTATAAGTGATGGGCTACAAAGCAACAAAAGGGACAATAAAAGGTATAGAAGGAGGACTAGCAAAATGTTATACTCTAATGTTTTCGTAAGTGGTTAGAAACAAAATAGGGGAAAAAGAAGGCAAATAAAATGAAGATGCAGCTGTAGACATACGATTTTCCTTGTACGAAAAACAATCTTCATGAAACAAAACATCTCTACTCATAAGAATTCGTTTTGCCTCAAGATCATAGAGACGGTAACCTTTTTTACCATGTCCATATCCCAACATTACACACTTAATACCCTTCTGATCAATTAGTTCTTATGATGGGACAAATTTGCTGCAAAACATAAACATCCCATAACCCTTAAATGACTATAGATGGGTGGATGACCAAAAAGCACTTCATAGGGATTTTTCCATTGTAAGGTAGCTCTAGGCATTGGATTGATTAAGTAAGTGACAGACAAAACACACTCACCCTAAAAGGATTTTGGTATATTGGCATGTAGTCTTAAGGCTTTCAAAGTCTCAATCGAATGTTTATGTTTTCTCTCAACTTTTCCATTTTGTTGTAAGGTATAGACAATGGTTCCTTGATGTAGAATCCTATGTTTAGAAAGAAGTTCATGGATTTCTGAGGATAGAAATTCCATTCCATTTTTGTGTGAATGAACTTTAGTGAAATTCGGAAATGATTTTGTGTGTAAGCAATGAAGTATGTAAGTGTTTAGATAACTCAGGATTTATAAGTAAGCAAAAAAGTCCAAGTGCACCTCGAAAAATCATCCACTATAGGAAAAAAATATCGAGCACCATCAATTGATTCCATATGGTAAGGGCCCCAAACATCTAGATGTAGTAATTGAAAAGCAAAAGTAGATGTACTACTACTTAAAGGAAATGGAAGTCTATGTAGTTTAACTAGATGACAAGTTTCACAAAAAGGATGTTTATCAATGACGTAGCTAAAATCAAATAAGTGATGTAATTTTGAGAAAGAAGAGTAACCTAACCTATTATGTAACGAAGTGATGTCAATGTTCTCAATAATAACAACATTTCATGCTACATGTCTAATACAAGAAGAACACGAGGTATTAGCAGTTTTTGGAATGGAGATAGAAAAATTACTAGTGGCTTAAAGGATATAAAGAACATGTCAAAGCTGTGCAGTAGCTACTATTTTACTAAATCTATAGTCCTAAAAAAGACAAAAGTTTTGATTAAAGATGGCTAGAAGGTTACTATCGTATAGGAGTTTATGAATTGAAAGAAAATTTGTGCTTAAAATCTGGTATAAAAAATACATTATGAAGAATTAAGGATGAAGTGATTTGCACTGACCCAATAAGATTGATAAGTTTACATGTACTGTCTGGTAATACTACCCTGATAGGATTAGTAAGATTGTGTTTATTGAACAACAAATGATCATAGGATGTCATGTAGTTAGTTGCCTCTATATCAATTATCCAAGTGACCTTACTATTTCTTACAACATTAAGTGAACTATCAATAGTTGAAGTAAAAATACCTGCAAAATTTGTCATTCCTCCTATATTTGGTTCTTTTCCTCCTGTCATCTTCATAAACTTTAAGAACTCCCGATACAAACCCCAAAACAATTGACGATTAACATTTGAACCCTAGCACCAAGCATTGCATCATTTGATTCCAATGGAGTTTCCTCTAATTTAGCAAAATTTGCTACTATTTTTCCCTTAGTTTTGTTACGCTTTCCTTTATATCATTCCAAATATCCTATAATCCCAAAACAAGAATCTATAGTGTGTCCTATTGCTTTACAGTATTTACACTTCAGATTAGCCTTAGTAACTCTTACCTAGTATTCCTTAGAGGTAGTAAAGTCTTATTCACTTGAAAAGCAAATAAATTAGTGTCCAAAGATGTTATCACTTGCCTTTGTTTCTCAACTTTTTGAACAATATAAAACACCTTATTAAAATTGAGAAGAAGATCTAAAGACAAAATCTGATTCCATATTGTCTCATACACATTAGATAATCCCATAAGAAATTGCATTAGTTTATGTTTCGATTTATACTTAGTAAGTTTATCCTTTTGCCACAATTGCAACCATTCACAATTCCATATTCACACTTTGGATAAGGATTTGCATAATTCATCCCATGCCTTCTTCAACGAATTGTAATAGACTGAAACCAGTGAATTTCCTTGTTTTATGTTGCTAATCTCATGTTCTAATTGATAAATCAAAGGTCCACTTGCCTAACCTACTATTCAACAATCTCATTCCATAAATTGAACAACAATTTTGTGTATACAAAACTTTGTGACAATTCACTCACCATAGAATTCGATATCTATCATCTAATTAGGTAGTCATTGCAAATCCTTTAAGTAAACTCCTAAGAATCTTCATTTGGTTTAAGAATTTTGCCATCAATGAATCTTAATTTCAATTTTGCTCCTAAGGCTAATTGAACAGATCTACTCCAAATCGTAATTATTTCCATATAAGATAATATTTTTGAGGATCCTACCTAGATTGTCTATGAAAAGAGGATTTGAAATTGATGTTTCACCTGCCATCTTGATGTGTACAAAGAAAAACAGTTGTGATTGTGTAAATTCTACGATTGGAAGAAAAATTCAAGTCAGAGAGATGTGGAAATCCAAACAACCCACTCTAATACAATGAGAAAATTCTAAGAATATGATTCAACAACAAGAGTAGAAGTTGCAGTGATGAACCGAAAGGGGAAATGAGGAAATGAATTAACTTAATTGAAACTATTGCTCTAATATCTATATATATATATATATAAGTGTTTTTCCTAACTAACTTGATAACTAACTTGCCAGCTGTCATTTATCCACATGCTTAGATACATAACTAAATAATATGTTAAACATACATTCCAACAAAATCTAATCCCTTCCTCCAGCAAAGCTAAGCTGAGTTGAGCTACATATTACATGTTGGTGTTCATGGCCTTCCCTTTATTATATTATTATTTCTATTTTTTTGTAATTATTTCCACATGCATAATTAGTTCCATTGTTATTAATCCAGCTATCATTTTCCTATAGGATTAGTAGTATCAATTAGTTACAACTTTTCTTGTATATAAAAGGACTTTATAACAAAATCTAAGAGCGATATTTCATTTTTTCATCTCTAAGCTTTAGGACTTTGTTTCTCTAGTAGCTGTGCAATATGAACTTCTATTCATATAATAGTAGAAAACTACCAAGCTTGGTTATGGCATAATTCTTCATGGTATCAGAGCATGTCATCTCTTGTTTCCTTTATTCTTCATTTTCCAGTTGAATTGTTTGTTTACAAGTACAATCAGATTGTTGAAATGAGTAATAATCTTGACTTAGCTATCATTGATCCTTTTTTTTCTTTTTGGATCGGATCATCCTAGCATGAGTATTGGAGACATAATCTTCAATGGTAACGATTACTTACCATAGAGTAAATCCATGAAATCAAGGTTAGGAGTCAAATCTATATCAGGTTTTATAGATGGATCTATTTCTAAGCCTACTGAAGATTTTGATCAACTAAATAAATGGATTAGAGTTGATTATATTGTTAAATTGTCTCATGAACTCCATGATAAGTGATGTAGCACAACATTTTTTATACACACAGTTGGCATTCTAGTTATGGAAAGAAGTTAAAGAACGGTATAGGTCCTTTAATATTTCAACTTCAATATGAAATTAGTAACACTAGATAGGGTAATCAAGCTATGAGTGTGTATTGCAATAGGATGTGTAAATGTTAGGATGAATTACAAGAGCTGTATTCATTTCTTCATTGTGAATGTAGAAGGATGGATTACTGTACCTGTGCTCTTAAGGAATGAATTATGGAATATGAGTAACATATTCGACTGATCCAATTTTTGATGGGCTTAGGTGATGGTTATGAGAGTATTAGAAACCAGATATTAGCTATGGAACCTTTTCCTTTAGTCAATCGAGTGTATTATTTAGCATAACAGGTAGAGAAACAGAAGCAACTATCAAGAACCTTAAACCCAAATACCAATTTGATAGCCTTTTATGCAAATAAGGGTAATTACTTAGAGAAGAAAAAGAGCAAAAAAGGTCTCATGTATGTGCATTGTAAGCAAGAAGGGCATTCTATTGATAACTGCTTTTAGATAGTTAGGTATCTTGATTGGTACAAAGGAAAGCAAGTTTTGTCAAAAAAGAAGAATAGTGTAGCTACAACATCCTTTTATAAAACAAGGGATGGAAGTAATTTCTTAGAAACTCCTTTGGACCTTTATGACAACTAAGGTATAATGTTGATCAACAATCTTGACAAAAACATGTTTTAGGAGTTGTATCGTGAGATTCACAAACTCATGAAGGAGAAGGATAAGGAAAGCTCTACAATTGTAGCTAATGCAGTCACTTACGTAGGTATATCTTCTCCAAACACTCTTTCATTTGTAGTTGTAGATAGTGTTTTGGTCACATGGATAGTAGATACTGGTGCAAGTGATCACATGACACCGTTTGTTCAGCTCTTACATGACATTAAACCTCTAGACAAAGCAATTCCTATCAAACTACCTAATGGAACTATCTTACATGCAAAAAAGTCAAGTTCACTAAATATTACTACAGACATTATCCTCAATATGCTTTATGTTCCATCATTCTCACACAATTTGCTCTCAATATACAAACTTACCTCCGATCTTCATCTACGAGATATTTTTTATCTACATTTTTGTACCTTATAGAACCTAAATACTAAGGGTATTTTAGCATCCAAGAGTGGTATATACTTATTATCTTCAAAGTCATGTAAAGTTGCTAATGTTGTTGATTCAATTTATGTCATGTCTTTTGTTCATTCAGTAAATAAGTCAAATGTCATGTTGTGACACAACAGGCTTGGACATAGTTCCTTTTCTACATTAAAACACCTAAATTCATGTAAAACTTTTGACTTGCATTCTTGTTTCTCTCATACATGCTAAGAAGCAAAATTTCATCATGTTCCATTTCCAAAGAGTTCTAGTGTGAGTACTTTTACTTTTGAACTTTTACATATTGATTGTTGGGGTCCTTATAATGTTGCTTCCTTACCCGGTGTTCATTACTTCCTTATAATAGTAGATGATTACAGTAGGTTTACTTGGACTTATTTGATGAACCATAAAAGTTAAACACATTCCATTCTTATACAGTATTTTCATTACCTCAAAAACTAGTTTTCAATCACACCAAAGACAATAAGGACTGATAATGGTGGTGAGTTTATATCTCATGCTTGTTAAGATTTGTTTCATAGACTTGGAATTATTCATCAAAGGACAATTGCTTATATTCTACAGAAAATGGACATGTTGAAAGGAAACAAAGGCATCTATTAGAAACACCAAGAGTCTTGAGGTTACATGTTAATATTCCTAAGCATTTTAGGGAGAATGTTTGCTAGCTTTGACCTATCTAATAAATTTGATGCCCATAGCTACTCTTCAATGGAGATCTCCTTATGAAGTGCTCTTTAATAAGCCTCTAGATTATAGTAGATTGTGTGTTTTTGGTTGTTTATGCTATATTACCAATCTTTCACCCTCGAAAGATAAGTTTGATTTCGAGGTATTAGGGGAATTTCTCATGGTTATGCTATTGCTAAAAAAGGTTACAAAGTCCATAGGCTAGATACGAAATAAATTGTTTGTAGCTAGGATGTTGTTTTCTTGGAAGATAATTTTCCATTCAAGAATCAGTCGTCTATTGATTATGGTGTTGATTTACCCTCTTCTCTACCTAAAGTTTCATTCCCCTCTGTTTCATTTGATTCTCCTACTCCTTTTGTTATTCTACACATCACACAATCGTCTTCATTAGCTAATAATACTTTAGAGAAGTCTTCTAAATTTTCTTCTTCACAACAATCATCTCAATCTCTTACTATACGTTGTTCTAGTAGAATTCGTAAGACTCCTTAGTGGTTGAACGACTTTGTTTGTGCTGTTAGTTCCTGTACTAGTGTTATTGCGGCTTCTGTTAGTAAATCTAAATATCCTTTATTTGATGCCATCATATTTCATAGCTTTCCACATGATTATACAGTTTCACTTGCACATGTATTAATTGTTTGTAAACCAAAACGTTATTTGTAAGCTATAAAATTCAAAGGGTGGAGAAACGCCATGGATAAGGAAATTTGTGCTTTAGAAAGCGTTGATACTTCAGACTTGACATCTTTACCTAAGGATAAAAAGGCAGTAGGTTGTAAATGGGTTTACAAGGTCAAATATTGGCCTAATGGAAGCATTGAACGATATAAAGTTTGTTTAGTTGCAAAGGTTACACTTAAGTTGAAGGAGAAGACTATAATGAGACCTTTTCTCCAATTGCAAAGTTAAATACAGTGCAAATTCTCCTTGCTGTTGCTGTAGCTTATTTTTGGCCTTTAAACCAAATTATTGTCAATAATGCATTCTTGCATAAGCATCTTGATGAGGAAGTATATACGTTTCCTCCTGAAGTTTATTGCAAAGCTACAAATGGACAAGTTTGTCATCTTAAACAGTCTTTATATGGGCTTAAACAAGTTTCTCATCAATGGAACTTGGAAATTTCCAAATTTTTACTTTCATGAGGGATTTCTTCAATCCAAACATGATTATTCTATATTTTCTAATGATACCAGTAAAGGATTTGTTGTGGTACTCCTTTATATGGATGACACATTGTTGACAGGTTCAAATGAGGTTCTTATTTCTCATTTGAAATCCAAATTGGATGCAACATTTACTATCAAAGACTTAGGTCTCACACAATGCTTTCTTGGGTTAAAGCTTTGCTAAACATCTTTTGGTTGTCTTTTGAGTCAAAAAAAATTTATTTTTGACTTGCTTGAAGAGACCGGTTTGATAGTAGCAAAGCTAGCCTAATTTCCTTTTCCAAGTGGTTTAAAGCTAACTGCTGATATGGGGTCTTTTATTTCTAATCCTTCTTACTTTAGTCAACTGGTTGGGCGGTTGTCTTATATTAATCTTACATAGCCAAATATCAGTTTTGTTATCCATGCTTTAAGCCAGCACATGTCTAAGCCTTGTATTGGTCACTTATAGGTGCTCTTTCATGTACCATGTTACTTGAAAGGAATTGCTACCATAGGTCTTTACTATTCTGTTTCCACTAGTTTAGCTCTACATGCTTACACTGATTCAAAATGGGTAGTAAGCACAGTTGATTGCAAATCAATCTCTAGTAATTGCTTAATGTTTGGCTCTTCCTTGGTTTCATGGAAGACAAAGAAATAGTCCATTGTTTCTATTTCATCTCCTGAAGCTGAGTATCATAGCTTGGCTACTGCTAGTAAATAGATTCTTTAGACATCATTTATCCTTCGATACTTAGGCTTTTCACTTACATTGCCTATTCAAGTTTTTTGTGATAACAAATCTATACTGTTGATTGCTTCCAACCCTTGCTTGTATGCATGTACCAAACATATTGATGTAGATGTGCATTTTATTCAAAAACGCATTACTTCTGGTTTTTTGAATGTTTTGTACATTCCTTCAAAGATGCAAGTGGCTGATATTCTTAATAAACCAACTGGCGCTCAACTGGGGGAAGGGATGTGGGAGTATGGTGGGGATTGTGGGGTTGTTATGATTATTATTTCTATTTTTCTGTAATTATTTCCATGTATATAATTAGTTCTGTTGCTATTAGTCCTGCCGTCATTTTCCTAGAGGATTAGAAGGATTAGTTAGTTACAACTTCTCTTGTATATAGAAGGACATTATAACATAATCTAAGAGATACTTCATTTTTTCATCTCTAAGCTTTTAGGACTCTCCGTTTCCCGTGTAGCTGTGCAATATGGACTTTTGTTCGTGCACTACTAGAAAACTACCAGACTTGGTTATGGCGTAATTCTTCACCCTTGAAGGCTGAACCGACCTTCACATACCTTAGCCGATCTACACTTTATAGTGCCGAGCTTTGATATGCACCAAAGTCCGATCTGCACTTCATAGTGCCGAACTCAATCTGCACCGAGAATTCAACTTATACTTCATATTGTCGAGCTCCGATCTGTACTCTCCACATTCTCTGAGCTACATACTCAACACATGCCAAGCTGCACACACTGAAGCCAATCTGTTCCACGTACTATTCGAGCTTCATTAAACAAACACCAAGCACCTGACCGAGTTCCATATAATGAAATTCAAGCTATTCCAAGATGGAAAAACCAATTGTTGCACTGTCCAAGTAGAAAAATAGATCATATTTTTGGCCGAGTCCTTCCTCCTATAATGTAGAACTATCCACAATTGCTGCAGCAAGCTTCTATACGGCAATGCTGAGCTTTGAGCACTCAGCTACTTGACAGTGGAGAAGCAAACAAAACCAAGCCCAGCTTACCGTGATGGATATTTGAGCCACTGTGAAGGGCAAAGGCAAGCGACATTCTGAGCCGAACTGCAGGGTTGAAATTACAAGCGTCAAATGGAGTTGCTCTAAGCTAGGATGATGATGAGCAGTGGACGGATTTTAGCTGCTCATTATGACGGTAGCCGATCTGAGTTCAAATTTCCCATGCCGAGCTTCATGATCTAGAGGCAGCGGACGAATGCTTCTATACTACTACACTATGATGCTTTATGAACTGTGAACGCTAGGACAACAACTTCCATAAAGCCACTCCTCCGAATAGTAGCTATTAGAATAGAAGATAAGCACCTATCTAAGCTCGTCTAAAGCAGCAGCAGAGTCAGTCAAATTACTTTAACCGAGCTGCTAACAACACATCTGTATTATGGAACCGAGCTAAATCTGACAGGAGAACCAAGCTCTGAGCTGCAAAGCTGGCGGCCAAGTCACATAAACGATAACTCAGAGCTGCTCATTGACATGAACCGAGCTGTCTATTACAAGCCTAACCGAGTTATTTTTACTTAAGTGATCAAGAGCCGCAGTAACGACAAGTTTTGAACAGCTCTCTAACTTTTCCAAACTTTAAGCTATCCTGTGAAACATGAAAGCAGGCCGAATAGTTCCTTGAACGAGTGCAAAATAAAGTCTTAATTGCTGGCCGAGCTGTTCACTCATGACCTTCATCTATCTAGCTTTTCACTTACGCATCGAGCTCTCACTCTCTACACTTCACACTCCAACCAAGCGAAGTAAAACGCAAACAGTAGCTGAATTAATTAAGAGTTGTGGAACTGACATGCATGGTTGTACGTGCCAAGTGCGCACTTCGTTGGAAAAACAAAGAGAGCACAATAAGCCATCATAGATCGGTAATCCGTCAGTAATAGTATTTGGATCTAAGGGCCTTCTGATAAAGCAGCTCATATGGTATGATTGAGGAGGAGCGAACTCACAAGGGGACTAACTACATCAACTCCATCAAACATCCCAGCACATTTACAAGTGCAAACTAAGCCCTACTCAACAATTAAAGCTCTATAGCCAACAACTACTGAGCAACCATGCTAAGTACATGGTACCAAAGCTACTACGCTTTGAGCCTCACTTATACACTGACTTTTGTTGATGAAAGATGAGTAAAACTTCATCGTCCTTATTTGTGATTTATCCATTATTTACATTCCAATACATGTGACTCATGTTGTGCTTCATAATGATTAGTTGTTAATATCCACACTTGGTTCATGAATTATGTATCAAATCATACTTTTCTATATGTTACTCAGTGACTTGAACTTCAATGACCGTGATAATGAAAAGTGTCAACTAGTTGGCACTTATAATAATTTATTCAAATATTAGTAGGTTTATTTCTATCTCCTTTGGAAATGAGTGCAAGAACTCAAAAACAAATTGAGGCTAGAGAAATGCCGTTGGTTTTCAGCCTAAGCAAATATAATTTGCTAATTTGCTAATAAGCTACTCCTCGATAGCTTTAAATCCTATTAAAGGGTAACAAGCAAATGATAAAGTGCTAAATCTCTAAGCCTACATTTGACAAATAATGGAAAAGGATATATGAAAATCTCTAAGTCCAAAAGTAACTCAAACGATGAGATGTAAAGTCTTAAACTTTTTTAAGAGTGATAGGTACAAACACTATAAGCCTTAAGAAAGGGTGCGAGTTACTTAAGGAAGCTCTAAGTTATCAATTAACAATGAGCCTAATGCTCTAAGTCTAATGATAGAGGATAAGCTATTTACAAGGCTTAAGCTATCAATTAGGGATGGGCATGATGTTATAAATCTAATGAATAGATGAAGAGCTACTCGAAAATCCTAAGCCATTATTGATCAAATAATCTAATCCTACACCTTGTATGGACAACAAGTAAATAATCCCAATGTCCTATATCATTAACAAAGTCAAGGCCTACTAGCTTCTTTAGGCATTATAGCCTCTTCAAGCCTTCATATTTTTAGGCATACCAACACTTATCAAGTCCTCCGACCTCTTTAGGCCCTTGTAGCATCATGGTCTCTTTAGGCCCTTGACCATAGTCTCTTCCAAAGTTCCTATAAAATTGACTCGTCTAAGTACTCTCTTTCCCAAACTTATCACTAAGGAGAGTAAGGGACAAGTGTTGATAGAGCCTTTCTAATAAATAGGTTGCAGGCTTATATTAACTAACCCATGACTTAAGCCCAACGATAAGGGCTTAGTCCAAGTATAAGTCCCTCTCACCTACTATAAATATGAGGTAAGATTTGCTAGTAAGGGATCCTTTTTTTTTTCATTCTCTTTCTTTCATATTACTTGACAATTTAATTCTCTATAAGAAGGCTGACTTAGATGGGTATTACCCTCTAAGTGCTCCCCTCATAGCTATGTTCTATTTTATAGGTACACACATATTGGAACAAAAACTAACTATCAGCAGTTATCATCAAATTTGAATAAAGGAAGGAGATGAGTAAAAGACCACCTTCAAGACACGTCATGGACTCTATGTATGGATAGTCATGCCATTTAGGTTGACCAATGTATCAAGCATATTTATACAAATAATGAATCAAGTTCTAAGTAGGCAGATCGTCAAATGTATTATGGTCTACTTTGATGACATCTAATTTATAATAGAAGTTTGTTCAAACATGTCTCACATCTCAAGGAAGTGTTATATGGATTATGAGTTGAGAAACTGTACGAGAGTATAAGGAAGTGTACATTGTGCATTCAAGGTGGTATTTCTCAAATTCTTGGTTGGAAAGGACATAGTCAAAGTAGATGATGAGAAGATCTAAGCTATAGTCAACTGGAAGACCCCATAATCTGTTATCTAAGTTAGAAGCTTTCATAAGCTTACATCCTTTTACAGGAGATTAATTTGCAATTATAGCACAATTGTAACCCCTCTAATTAAGCTAACTAAGAAAGGCAATGAGTTCAAATGGAAAGACTGAGTTCAAAGGAGCTTTGAGGAAATTAAGTAGAAACTAACTTCTACATGTAGATACCCAATTTTTGCCTCTTTTATTTTTATTTTTAATTTTTTTGCTTTCTTTTCTAAATAGGTCCTAAATTAGGAAAAACACAAAAAATAGGAAATTAAAGAATTATAGAAAAATGAAAAAAAAAATCAAATTAAGAAAAAGCACAAAAAATAAGAAATTTTAGAAAGAAACCTTAAAAGATAAAAGGTTTAGAAAATAAAGTTTAAAAATTTAGAAATTTGAAAAATTACAAAAAAAAAAAAGAAATTAGAAAAGTTGAAAAAATAAAATGTTTTTGAAAATAACATTTCATTAGGATAGATTTTTTATTTTTAAATTAGATTTAGAATTTAGGTCATTAAACTTGGGCTTAAGCTTAAATCTAGCCCAAGCTGACCAAGTCACACATATGGACAAGACATAGGCCAACGACCTAATGATTAACACATAGATTTGGTTTAGGTATTGAGTGTATGGTCTTCGAATCGAATCTTGGCAAAGGTAGAGAGAACTTTTTTATTTTTTGTCAACTAGCATACTGCTACGTGTTAGGATCTTATTGTGCCACATGTCTTAATACATAACATCACCGGATTAGATGACCTTACTGATGTGGCGCCTATGTGTGCGTACCACATCAGCTACTATATGTCACATGATGACACGTGGCAAGTTAGGATTGGTTGAGTTAGCGACGTAGCACCATATCAGCACTTTCCCTCTCTTTCTTGCAAATTTCCCCCATTTTCTCTCGATTTTCCTCCATTTCCTTCTTAAGAATAACCCACTTCCCCCTCTTTACCTTTAATTTTTGCACAAATTTCATACATTAGTGTCCAATTTCTTGCTTTGATTTTGTTTACCGCGTAGTATACTATGAATCGAATCTAGTAACACATCCAAATTTGGTCAAAAACGAATTCAAATCAAGCTCCAAACAAGTGAAAAAAAAAAAAAACTAAAATTCTGGAATTCTCCATTAACTCCTATCTAAACTTTCCTTTGTTTCTAAGCTAATTTCAAGTATATAAATGATGTCAGGGGTGATCATGCAACACACACAACCTCACATGAACAATAGAAAACACCCTCGCTCTCTTACGATCACTTTCTCACTCTAGCTCCACCACCAAACCACCCTCTCTCTCTCTTCAAATCTCTTTCCTTAACTACCTTCGACTAAGCTTACCACCATGGCTGAGCTCTCCTAAGCTTGGGCATCTGAACTAATCAACCTCGACTGCTACCGTGGCTCTTAGCCATACGACCATACACCTACCAACAAAACCGTAACCTACGGCTACCCTCTTCTCAAACTACTACCTCTAACCACCTTCGGCCCAAAATAACCCCACAACTGAACTCAACGTCCCCTAAAAACCACTAACCTAACATCTCTCTTATACCCAGCAACTCCAAATCTCATCTTCCAAACACTACTACTGACCACCACCATAAAAGAACCACCAAACGACCACTCCAAGCTATGATGCTCTCTCTAGCCCCACTAATCCTAATCCAAAACTCATGAAAACAACTTCTCCCCTTCGATTTACGGCTTGAATTGCTTGGAATCGCTCTTTGCCAATGTCTTCCAATTGCTACCCAAATCTATGGAAGCGACCCAACCCGAGATCCAAGATCCAATCCAATCTGACCCAACCCACATCTCTCCTGGTTTGAACCAACTCCAATCCTTTTTACCTTATATTTTTTTATTCATTTCTGTTTCTTAGTTATTTTTTTTTTATGTGTGTAAATGTAATAACACCAAAAAAAAAGGAAAGGAAAAGAAGAAAGAAAGAAAAGAAAAAAAAAGAGTAATCTTGTTTTATTTTTAGTTTAATAAAAATAGATAAAATATAATTAAACTAAAATAAATAAGATAGGGAACAAATTTGTTTTATCACTTAGAAAAATTGATTTTCCAAAAAATAAAATAAAAAAAATTAACCATTTTTCAAATTAGGATCATTTAGAATTTCCAAAAGTAAAATCCAATTTAGGATCTTTTTTTTTTTTAGAAATTTTCTTAAATAAATCAAATTGACTAAAAACATAAATCAAACCTTTTTCAAAAATTAAAATCAAACAACCCATTAAAGATTTGCAAAAAAAAAAAAAAAAAAAAACTACATGCATCTAATCCTGAATAGCAAGTATGTAGGCACTTATAAGGCTGCGATAAAAATAAAAAAAAAAACTAATTTCCCTTTTTCTTTAGTTTAGATTATTTTTTATCTAATTATAGTAATCAATAACCAAGTTCTATCTTTCAAAATTAAAGGGTGATTTTTAAGTTTAATTATAATTTTAGAAAGTCAATGGTACTCGTAGGGGTTTAAAATTCCTAATCTCTGAATCCTTGATCTCTCGTTTCAAAAACCATTTTAAAAAATTGGTTTTTCTCGTTAAATTAGTGGTTAAGTTATAACCATTTCACCCAATTGGTTATAACTTAACTATTTTTTCTAACTCTAGTTTGGTGGTGACTTCAAAGTTATTTTTAAAATAAAATAACCGGTTTTCTTTAAACTCCAGTCGAGGGTCAATATTAAACGGGTAAAGTTTAATATTGGTTAGTTTAAAGAAGGCCTATTTTATAAAAAGAACTAAGAAGATGAAAATCCAGGCTCTACAGCTTGGTGACTCTACCAGGGACTGTTAAGAAAGTTAATCATTCGACTTTTCAAAATTAAAATTGAACTTTAAAAATCACCTTATTGCAGTTTATGTACTTATTCATTCTTTGTTTGTATCATAACTACACTAATGTTTTTGTAGGTTTAGTTTTTTTTTTTTTATTGTTTTGAGGGGGGATTTATTTCTTATATATGAACACAAGATAGATACGATCGAACTCAGGCCGTCTTAAGACCTTAAGACGGGGATATGTAAGTTCCAGGCATGGTGGGGCAACCACCGTTCGGACCGATTAAGCTACCCTACTTAAACTTCAGTGTGACCAAGGAACCATTTTATAAGAAAGGCGTGAGGTTTTAAAGTATAAGGACCTCTATAACCCACCCTTCTTACATATATCCTTTAAGGTTTTAGGGTAACATTGTTATAAAAGAAAAGAAAAATTTGAAGCTTCTTTTTCTGTATTTTCCTAGAATTCACTCTCAATTTTTATCTATCTTGCATGTCAAACCCTTTGGGATATGGGGGGTCATTTGTTGCATCAAAGGTGTAGGGTAAATACAATCAAACCCAGGCTATCTGAGGACCCTAAGAGAGGGGTCATTGTATAAGCTTCAGGTGTTATGGTATAACCACCACTCAAGGTTAATTAGGCCACCTCACTTAAGCTTAATGTCATCAATGAAAGCGTTTTTTAACAAGTGAGGTTATAAAACTTAAGGACCTTTTCAAAGCCTACCCTAATTGCATATACTCTCTTCCTTGAGTTAGTACACTACCCTTAAGAAATTGCAACCTTATTGATTGTTTAAGAGTTTTCATGTAAGCAAGTTTTTGAAAATAATGGTAGGGTTACAACTCAAGGGAGTAATGTATTAACCTAAACAATCCCAACACTTGCATATTTCTATGTGTTTTCTTTTTCTACATTGATGATTGATTGTTGTCCATGAAATATGTAGACCTAAGAATGACGGATAACCAACAAGAGAACAATCAAAGACTACTAATTGCTCTAGAAATCTATAAGTAGTTGCAACAAGCTTAAGCTACCTACTAAAAGCAGAGGGCTAAGCGTATTAAGGCCTTTAATAGGGCCTTGTTAGCTCAAGTTGAAAAAAGCAAGAGAACTATGAATTAGGCTTTAGAAATGTTGAACAAGATTAAGGCCCAATTGCAAAAGTTAGATTAGAAACTCTAGATGGAATTGAAGGGCTTTGAATAAATTTTAAGTTTTAAATAATTGTTTGGTTTCCTTTTCCCTATACTTTGATCTTTCCAAAATAAAATTTTTCTCTTTATCTTATCATTCTTTGTTCTTTCCTTCTTCATAGGTAGTCCTTCAATAAAGTTTGTCTACTCATTCATTCTCTCACTCAAGGAAATGTAATTAAAAAAATTGAAAAAACAATAAAAAAAATCCATCATTTTTATTTAGTTTCTATAAAATAAGGCTTTATCTTTCTCTCTCTAACAGAAACAAAAAGAAAATAAAAGAAAAGGAAAAGTTCCTAATGGGTAAAGAATTCCTCCAACCAGGTTTGCATGGCTGACGACAGACTCACCTTCTTAGAAAGGATGATGGATTAGATGACCCAACAATGGCAATTTTTGTTCTCAATAATCACCACTCTCCAGATTTCCTAAGATTCAAACTTAGAAAGGAGACTCACGAATCTAGAAGAAAAAGTAGCCACAATATAAAAGAGCATTACAGATCTAAAAACAGCAATAAGCCCCATAGTTAGAAGATTCCAACACCCAACGCTCAGTACTAATCAAATGTCAGTAAACCTAAGTGATGAAGGAGGCCTAGCAAGGAAAAAGCTAATTAAGAATGAGAAAAAACAAACCTAAAGGACTTAGAGGAGATAATTCACCCAATTAGAGATCTCAATCAACCAACTCTTTTATCATTTGAAAGCAATGAAGGTAATAGCTTGTGAAGCCCTTAATACGAATTTCAAACTACGTAGCTTTGACCCAGAAGCAAGAGGCTAATATCATATGAGTCAGAAAGGGCACTCTACTGAAAAATGTTGGAGATTGAAGAACAATATTCAAGACCTAATTGATGAAAAATTCATTTACCTAGAGCTACAATAAGACGTTCCTTCTCTAAGTCATGAGGATAATCCAACTAAATTACCTAGAGCTCCATTTCTTTTGAGCTTACCAATGCCTTTTGATAAGATCACAAGTTGTTTCAAGCAATTAGGTGCTTGTTGAGTAAGGGGCAAAGAAAGTTATTTTCAATAAAGTCTATACCGAAATAATGTAATTTCCTTTTTCAATGGAATGATTGCACTGTTATTAGAGCAAAGTAGTTCTCTTTAAGGAATCGGCAACTTACTTTTAAAAGGTTTAGAATGAAAAGAGGCAAACTATTTTCCACACACTAACCTAAAACACTTTAAGAGTTGAGTGATACAAAGATGAGGATACTTTGGAGACATTCCTTAAAGGATGTCCACTTTGAATGTGATATGTAGATTAAGATGAAATCAGGCATTCATTTCTCAAGTCCTAAACACAATCATATCTTGTTTACCCCATTGGACCTATTTGAAGAATCTTTCAAATTTTAACCCTATCGAGAATCACCTCACAATGGGGCAATTTGGAGGTTAAGGCCATCGATAAGGAGAGAAGGATTAAAATTGGTTTGTACTTGTCTCAATAACATTAAACTCAAAAGAAAATTTTATTTTTGATAAGTTGTGTTTTTTTTTTTGAAATAAGGAAGCGCCACATCCTTTTTAAACATCTTAAGCTTTTACTTACTTCACCCAAGCCCATACAATAGAAATTAATGAATTTAGGACTCTAAATCACTTAAAAGGTGAAAACTTGGCTTGTGGGCAAAAGAAGAAGAAAAAACAACAAAAGAGCAGTAGGGCAAAGTAATAACAAAATAGAAAAAGGAAAAGAGGTAGGAAAATTGGGCCTAAGTATAAGCCAAGAGCTGAATGAAAGCCATATCATATCTTAGTAAGAGCAGTCAAATCAAAAATCAAAGCCTAAATAGCCCTAAAGATGCAAAGCCCTAAATCACAATCCAATCTTAAAAACCTAAAATCTCTACATCCACTTTGAAGCCTCTCTCACACTTGGCCTTCCCACCTACAATACCACCCTTAAATAAGTAAAAGCTCTTCTGATCTTTAAAGATAATTTATCTTTAATAATTTTTTTTAAAATAGGAAAATTATATTTCTAATTGTTCCTAAGGTTCTCAACTTGTACACCTGGGATTATTATTTCAAAATAGGCTTCTTTGTTAGTTTCTTTTGAAACCCTTAGACCAAAAGCCTAAATTCATAATGATAAATTAAAAAAGAGCCAATGGATTGATAAAAGAGTATCACATATAAAATGGATTATAATTTTGGGACTGTAGTCAAGACTGTATTCTAAACTAAGAGTTTGGAAGTCTTCTTTGACTTAACCAGTCACGAGCTAACCTTTCCTTAAAAAAGGAAGGATGTTCAAGTCATAAGGCCCCACCATACAACTCGGCATCCAAACTAAGGGGAACATAAGAGGCCCCATGTGATTATTAAGGAAGGGTTCTTTACCTGTTAGCAAATTAAAAAAGAAAAAAAAAAAGAAGAAAAAGAAAAAGAGAGAGAACGTATTTCAAGTCTATGTCGGCTCAAGTGGCTAAGTTTTAATCCATTGTAAAAAATAAAAAATAAATAAAAATATTAAAAAAGAGTTAAGAATCTGAGCTTTTTCTCATTCTTCCTAAAATAAAGGAAATTATCCCCAACTTCGTTTTCAACATAAGTGTTCTTCACAAAAAAAGGGTTTTTCTATAAATATTTTTCTCAAAATCAAGTAGTGTTTTAGACAAGCTCTTGATTGGATTATCCTACCTTCCATCCATTCATCTCTCTTCAAGGTCTTTAGCAAACCTATAGGGTACCTCTGTTCCTCAATTGCCTTTAGCATGCCCATAGGGCCTTTTAGTTCATCGAGTTCTTTTAATAGACCCATAAGGCACTTCTTTGGCAAAGATCATATAGTGAATTCATAGGATACTTGATTTCTTTAGGTGTGCCCATTTGGCCCCTCTATTCACCAAGTTCCTCTTAGCGAGCCCATACAATACTCCTCTTCATCAATTTCTCTTGGGCCATCCTTCTAGATGCAATCTCCACTTAGTCTCATTTCTAAGTATCTCTTAGGTGAGCCCATAGGACACTTCCTCATCCACTAATCTTTCTTCAAACATTCTAGTAAGATCATTGAGCAATTCCTCTCATCATTCTCTTTAGGGATATGGCCGTTAATGTAAGGATCATCGGGTTGTTTGATTTGTGTTGTGGTTAACATTGAAGATGAAGAAGGTTGTGTCAAAGTTGAGTCACGCAAGAGAAGGTCATCTTGGTGTTGTTGTTGTTGGTGTATACTGGTAAGGATTGGTTCTTGAGAGTCTGACGAAGGAGAAGAAGTAGGTCAATGGTGTTAGGGCTTTGTATGTGGTATGGGTTTGTATCGATTCTATTCAAGTGAAGATCCCCCTCTAATGATATTTCAACTTTAATCTTTATAAGATTTCAAATCAAATATGTTTAAGGCTTGAGATTATCATGTAGCCATGGATAAGATTTAAACTAAGATCCAATTTTTTAAAATCTCTATTTTCTTAATAATAATGCCACTCATTTGGATATTTTGAAATTTTAATAATGATTCTTTAGATTTGCATCAATATCCATGTGAAAATTTTGAAAATTTGAGAAAATCTTGAGTAGGTTTGCAAAGATGAGCAACTTCTTTCCATTTTTTGGTCTAGACATGTTTAGTCGAGGAAGGAGGTTGTTGTCGCATGCAAGGAAAATGACTAATCCTAGTGTTAAAAAAAAAAATATTGCATAATCTTCACATATAAGGAGTCAAACCTGTAACCTTCCTTTTCCATAGCTAATGCTCTAACCACTATACCATTGAATAAACCTCATTTATGTTGGCACATTTAAGTACATTTAACAAATTGTTCTAAGCCTAATTTTATTTATTTTTCCTTTAGATCAAGCCTAATCCACTCCAACTTATTTTAAAATTACCCCAAACAAATTTAAATGCCTCAGAATACACATGCTGAACATTTACAAATTTAATTTAGTAAATTCCAAATCTTAATTCTACTTTACTAGACTAAGCATATTTTTTCTAATGAAGCCCTAAAGATTCAGAATTTACTAAATTGCATGTATGTTAGAACTTTCCCTAACTTGATTCTAAACGACTAACATTCTTAGCCTTAGACACTTATTACAATTTGTATTTTTTTTCAAATTAAATTTTTTTTTTTAGGTTTTTTCAATTTTTTTTGTAAACCTAGCCCAAAATAATAAGAAAAAAGAAAAGAACCTAAGATAAAAGAGTAACAAAAATGGGATGTCTACACTCATTCTAACAATCTTTTGATCAATAAAAACATTGGCTTATTGGCCTTCTCAGTAGCTTGGAGCACTCTTTGGCTCAACACTAAAGCTTTCTTCTTACTAGTTCTGGTGAGCTAATTATAGGTCTCATTCACTTAGGTTAGGGTCATTTGTTGCAGTATATTCTTTTCATATCCTTAATGAAGGTATAGGTGTTCTTATATCCATCGTTAGTAACATATCAGTCGAGCAACTAAGGTCATCTAAGTAACAGATGTAAATCTCTCATAGGGATGGCATCACACACCACTTTGTCTCCGTATACATTCCAAAAACTAAAAGCACAAACACTTGTTCAATGACATATAAAGTACCCTACTCATGAAGCCACTATAGCTTGTAAGGTTAGAGGGGCTTGGAGGTAGTTAACCCTAACCTCTGCATAAACAATTGTGCAACAACATTGGTATAGCTTCCTCTATCGACAATAATCATACATAATTGTCCTTTAATGGTACACTTGTTGTGAAACAAATTTTCCCTTTAGTCATCCTCAAAGCTTGGTAAAGGGCTTAACATGCATCATTGTACTAGTGTCATCACTTTTCCCTAGTCATCATAGACATAAGTGTCATATTCCTCCTCAGCTTCAATTCTTCTAGCATTCTTCTCCTCTTCTAGCTTACTCTCATCAAAGCTATCTACTGTATCTCCTCCAATCACTAAAGCACATCGGTTGGGACATTCAACAGTCATGTTTCCAAAACCCATGCACTTGAAGCATTTCACTTCATTAGTTTTCCATTCAAAAGTCTATCCTTTCTAATATGTCCTTGGGGTCGATCTATCCTCAACTTAGCTCTTCTAGCCAACTCAACTATCATCAAGTTACTCATGTTTTTCCTTAACTTCAAAAGGTTTCTACTACTCAGCATGAGCAAGTCGACACAGAATAGGAGCATGGGAAAAACTCAACTCAAATCTGCTCAAAGCATTTCTTCTCTACTTTTTAACCTTCTATACTACTTTAATGGCCTCTTCTAATATATAGAACCTTTGGACTTCTATAATGTAGCGAATTTCATATTTAAGTTCAAAAATGAACCTCAACACTATGTAAGCCTTTGGTTCATCTACATTTGCTTGAATCATTAGCATTTGAAATTCTCTCATATAGTCCCTGACAAATTGGCTTCCTTAGCAAAGTTCTTGCAGCTTTACAAATTTATCCTACAAGTAAGTCTCAGGTATGAATCTTCCCTTCAACAATCTCTTCATCTCTTCCCAAGTTCACATACCTTATCATGTCATCCATCTCTTGTTCTAGTCACATTTAGATTCTTCCACCGCATGGTAACATATCCAAAAAATTCAAGTGCAACAATTTGAACCTTAACTGTGTTTGTATATACATAACAATTAAATACCTTATCAACTTTCCCTTCCTACTCTAAATATTCATTTACATCTCGACTTTCACTAAAGGGTGGGATTTAGACCTTGACATTGTCAAGTCCTCAAAGAGCTCAACGTCCTTACTCTTGTGCTTAGTAATACTTAACCTCTTCTTCTTCCTTTCCATCAGGCTTTACATCTTCCTCATCAACATCCTCCTTTATCTCCTCCAACTCCAACCTTTTTATAATACCTCAATCTGCAACTCGTCCAACTCAACGAGGTCGAATTGAGCAATTAACTTGGCTGCCTTAGCCATATAGTCTCTTGAGAACATTCTCAAGTAAGTTATGATAAGGCATACCTTATGGTTGCTACCTGTTGGCTTACATTGTAGTAAACAAACTCTCAACAAGATTGGTGAGTCTGCCAAGCTTGTCATTAATTAAACCAGGGATATTACTCTCATTTTTACTACGGCTAACATAAGCACCACTACTCAATTCTCCAATAACACCTTAAATACTTAAATCCTACATAGTATAATACTTCTCCAACAGGTTGAGAACACAATACACAACAAACATTTTTACTTACTACCCAGAACCTTACTAATACACTCTAACAACTTTAACACCCAATACGTACTCAAATACAACAAAAATGAACTTGCTCTGTTTTCATAGTGAAAAATAGAGTGAAACAAAGTAACAATAGGGATGATACTTACTAACCTACAAACCTCCACTTCATAGATCATAACTTTAAAACTTACTTCACTCAAACATACT
Organism: Lumnitzera racemosa; assembly: GCA_024138005.1. Lineage (NCBI taxonomy): Eukaryota > Viridiplantae > Streptophyta > Magnoliopsida > Myrtales > Combretaceae > Lumnitzera > Lumnitzera racemosa. The sequence goes on along the minus strand of JAMXBC010000012.1, from coordinate 35,233,597 downwards.
ACAGCAACTAAGGAAGGAACACAGTAGTCACTAACAACAAACACAAACAAAACTTCATTGCAACTTCATACAATCCCTCTTAGAACTATGTTCTAATGCTAATGAAGCTAATGCGTCTCCAGTAGAGGTATGTAAGTAAGTTAAACGAGCCAATTGAGCCCAACCCACTTTAGCCCGTAGGCTAAATTAGGCCATGCTGTGAGCTAAAAACCTCATCCCTAACCAGTTTAAAAAGAAAGTTAAATGGGTAGGTCCATAAGCTAAAGGTGTAATTGTATTAAACAAGCTGACCCAAACTAACCCATTTTACCCTGTGGATTAAATGAGCCGAACTTATGTAACCTACTTTTAAACAAGCTAAAATACCTTAGCCCACACCCATTTAAAAAATGGGTTAAAAGGGTCATCTTGTCAACCAAAGCCTACTTACACACACTTAATCTCTAGCATAGTACACATGGAGAAGCATCACAACAAAAGGGAACAAAAAGGGAAAATATAAGGTTAGTGAAATTTGAGCAGCTACCAATTGATATGACACACAAATTAATCCTACTCAACCCACAATTCATCAAATATAACTCACTGGTCCAAACTATAAGGTCACTTACTACTGCGCCATACTAAAGAGAATAAATAAGAGTTAAGTGATAAAAGAGAGCGCTATGGTTACTTAGGAAATGAAAGCTGTAATAATTAATAATGTAACATGTTGGCTACATAAAATGAAGTGAGGTATTTAGATGACGTCAACTAAGGTTACATGAAAGAAGGAAAAGATAGAAGGGATAATGTACAAAAGATTCCTAAAACATTCTTAAAAGAGGTAAAAATGGAAAATGATACATTATACGAGAAAGTAAGGATTCATTATCGAATATTATGCTAGAAGATATGTGTCAAGAGGCAATTAGAGGCTTGTAGTTTGGTTAGTTAAGCTAAAATGAATCCAAGGTTGCTTAATAGTTACAAAATTCTACTTGAATGAGGTCAAAAGAAAATTAGCAGTTAAACCTTACTTGATTTTGTTCAAGTTAAAGCTCGAAAATTGAAAAGCATGCTAATCCTTTACAAGTTGTATGATATGTCTTCAGAGTCGAACATATAAAGCGGCACCACAACAAAGCAAACTGAAAAGAAACAAAGAAAAAGCTAGCAAAGTCCAAGCAACTACTGAATGGATATGACTCACCACTCGATCTTACTTGGCCTATAATCCGCTAGATAAGACACACTAGTCTGAATCAAAGGGTCACTTGCCACTTCTCCTTACTAAGGGCAATAGATATGGGTTGAATGATAATAAGAACACTTAGGTTACTTAAGGTGAATAATTATGTATTGAAAGCTAAATGATCCTTGTATACAAGAAAGTAGGGGCTTATATACCCGTTCACTAAGGTTTTTTTACATGCATGAAAAGGCAAAAGGGTATTCTACACTAGGTTATATAAGACACACTAAAAGGGGTAAAAGATACAAAGAATATTCAATATAGAAAAAAAAAAAAAAGAATCATTCTAGAACATTTTGTCAGAAGACATGTGTTGCTTAGTGACTGGACATCAGGGATATGATACAACGTAGGTGGAAGTAGGAATGCATTACAATTCAGGGTCGGCCTGATCTGGATCAGGTTAGGAGCTAATCAACCTAGCAAAAGGTCAATTGTTTTGAAGTCAGATTCCAATAGATCAGGTCAGGAGCTTAGCTTAGCTAGTTCTAGGTTGTCTTCTAGATTAATACTTCGTTGTTAGGTAAGAGCATGTTGGACATACAAAAGGATCTAACAAACATGTCGGCTATAGGTCGAGTCGAGATAGGAGTCTTCGTCTCAACTATGACTTAGAGCTAATATTTTTCATACAAGCCCTTGAAATCCTTAGGCTTAGCTTCTTATGATTGGTCCAGGGGGGTTGATTCCTATCATCTGCTTGGGGGTTGGAAAGATTTGTCCTCAAGTCTGAAGTATTTTCTACTCATTCTTCTAGGGCGCTTGCAGGGTCTTCTTCTATTGGTTCATAGGAAATTAGATCGGACACATTTAAGGTAAAGAAGATACCGTAGTCATTAGGCATCTCGATCTAGTAAGCGTTGCAATTGTTCTTCTTCAAGATATTGAATAGGCTGTCAGCTCAAGGAGATAGTTTGCTTTATCTTAAGTGCGAGAATTGCTTTCGGTTGAGGTGAATCCATACTAAGTCTCCTAGCTAGAAAGAAACAGTTCGGCGGCCACGACTACCAATCTCTTGCTGTCTCTGATTGAATTTGGCGATCTTCTTTGTTACGGACTAGTGCAGTTCATGTAATTCTTGAGCTCAATCAACTTTAGATTGACTCTCTTCAATAGCTACTATGATGCTGACCATATCTAAGGGAATGGTTGGGTTAAGGTCATAGACAACCTCAAATGAGGTCTTCCTTGTAGTGCTATAGATAGTTCGATTGTATGTGAACTCTATGACTGGTAGGCACAAATCTCAATCCCTTAAGTTCTTCCCTACAGTAGCTCTGAATAGATTACCTAGTATCCTATTCACTACTTTAGTCTACCCATTAATTTGAGAGTGGCTACTGGAGCTAAGCACTAGCTTAGTCCCAAGTCTTCTAGAAATAGCTCCAAAATTTTGTGTCTTAGTCTAAGACAATCTTCAGCACTCCATGTAGTTGTACAACCTCCTAGAAAAACAAATTAACAATATATAAAGCATCGTTCATCCGATGCGCTATCTTGCTAAAAGGGTCCACTACGATTAAAATAGAATCTTTCCCTCTAGAAGTTTGAGGCAACCCTAGGACAAAGTCTATACTGAGGTCGGCTCATAGTAAGGTAGGCATTAGTAGAGGCATGTACTCGCTATGGGGTTCTCTTTTCCCCTTAACATGTTTACACACTTCACAATGACCAACTACCTAATGGACATCCTTAGCTAGACTTAACCAGTAAAAATTCTCTTTCAACAGATTAGCTGTCTTAACCTCCTTAAAGTGGCCTAAAAGTCCATTGCTGTGAGCTTCCCAGACCAATAGTTCACGTGTGGAACAATTTGGAATACATAGCCTATAGTCCTTAAATTGATAGCCATCCTTGAGATAATATCCCTTGACAGCAATTCCATCCTTAAATTATTCTATGGTAGGGCTAAAATGAGAATCATGAGCATACTATACGGTAATTAGTAAGAACCCCAATAATTTTGTCTACAAAGTGGTCAACAAAGTTAGCTGTCATGACAAAGCGTCAATGACTACATTTGTACTTCCTGTCTTATGCTGGATGACATACGAGAAACTCTCCATGAACTCCAACCACTTAGCTTGCTTCTTTGAAAGCTTGTATAGACTCCTTAGATGCTTCAATGATTCATGGTTAGTGTAAATAACAAACCTTAGAGGTAACAGGTAATGTTGCCAAACAGCAAGGGCTCGAAAAAGGGAGTATATCTCCTTTTCGTACATAAAATAGTTTAGGGTTAGGCCACTCAATTTCTCACTATGGTAAGCGACGAGCCATTGTTCTTGCATTAGGACAGCACTAATTTTAACTCTCGATGCATCACACTCTAGTTCGAAGGGCTTGTCAAAATCTAATAATGAAAGGACAGATGCCAAGGTGAGCTTCTCCTTAATTTCCCTAAAGCTTCGCTCAGCTCGATCGTTCTACCTGAACCCTTCATTGTTCTTTGTCAACTCGATCAATGGAGTAGCTATTATGCTGAAGTCCTTAATAAATCACCTATAGAAAGAAGCTAAGCCATGGAAACTTTGAACTTTAATGACATTCTTTAGCATTGGCCAATCTAAAATAGCTCAAATCTTCTCCTCATCTACTCAAATTCCTTCCTCCAATACTATAAACCCCCGGAACATCACCTCTTTCTAGTAGAACATGCATTTCGTTACATTCCCATACAACTTCTCAGCTTGCAAAATGCTAAATACTTCACGAAGATGTTGAACATGGTTGTTTAAGTCGACACTATACACCATTATGTCATTAAAGTATACAACCACACTTCTTCTAAGAAGAAAGCACATCACATGGTTCATTAACCTCATGAATGTGTTCGGCAGATTAGTAGGTTCGAATGGCATAACTAACCATTCATAGAGCTCATGCCTAGTGTTAAAGACAATCTTCCATTCATCGCTCGGCCACATGCGAATTTGGTGGTAACTACTTCGTTGATCTATCTTTGAAAATATCTTTGCACCATAAAGCTCATCTAACATGTCATCGAGCCTCAGTATCGAGTATCTATACTTGACAATAATTTGATTGATTGCTTATCTTTCGATGCACATATGCCATAAACCATCCTACTTTAGAATGAGTAGAGCTGGTACAGTACGTGGGCTCATGCTCTCCTTCACATACCTTCGCCCAATGAGTTCATTTACTTACCCTTTCAACTCAATAGCCTGCTCAAGGTTTATCTTGTATACAAGTCAGTTCGGCAGCCGGGGTAGCACCTGGTAGTAAATCAATATAGTGCTCTATGCCATAGAATAATAGTAATCCTTTAGGCCATTCTTCTAGAAATAGGTCGGAAAACTCATTTAGCAAGCCTCGGATCTCTTTTATAACATTCAGTAACTCCCTCATCTCCATCAATCTCTTAACTAATAAGAACATTTGTTCATCAGATTTCTTAGCAAATCAGAGCTCTTTATGGCTCATCACTAAGGCTTTCTTCTTACTAGTTTAGTTGAGTTTCATTTACTTGGGACGAGGTTAGGGGTTGCAATACTATCCTCCTTCCATCCTTAATAAAGGCATAGGTATTCTTATACCCGTCGTACATAGCAAGTCAATCAAACAATCAAGGTCGTCCAAGTAGTAGGTGTGAAGCTCCCATAGGAATGACATTGCAAACCACTTCATCCCTATATACATTTCTAATACTGAACAACATCGTCACTCGTTCAATCACATGCAAAATACCCTTATAATGAATCTAATGTAGCTTGTAAGGTCGAGGATGCCTTAAGGTTGGTAGACTTAACCTCTACACAAATGATTGTGTAACCACATTAGTGCAACTTCCTCCATCCACTATGATCCTATATAATTGGCCTTTGACAATATAATTAGTATGGAACAAATTCTCCCTTTGGTCCTCTTTAGGGTTTAACAAGGAACTGAAGATTCATCTCAAGACTAGGGTCATTACTTCTCCCTGATCGACATAGACACAGGTCTCTTCTTCTTCTTCGGCTTCTACCTCTCAAGCGTCCTTCTCCTCCTTAGGCTTACTCTCATCAATGACACATCAGTTTAGACACTTAGTAGCCATGTGTCCAAAGCCGAAGCATTTAAAGCATTTCACCTTGCTAGACTTCCATTTAGAGGTCTATCCTTTCTCATACATTCATAGGGGTGGCTTAACCTTGGCTTGGCCTGGTTGTTTTACTCAGCCATGTTGACCAGCTCAGCTATTGTCAAGTCAATCATTCTTTTTCTCAACTCGGTATGGTCTCTTAAGCTGAGCTTAAACAGGTCAGCGTAGTACAGGAGCTTGGGAGAATGTTGGTCCAAGTCAACTCAAAACATTTCTCTTCTATTTTTCGATCCTCTACGCTATCTTAATAGCCTTTTCCAAATTATAAAACCTCTGTACTTCTACGATAATGCAAATCTCATACTTAAGCTAAGAAATGAACCTCGATACCGTACGAGCCTCTGGCTCTTCCACATCAGCTCACATCACTAACATTTGGAACTCCCCTACATAGTCATTAACAAATCAGCTTCCTTAGCATAGCTCTTGTAACTTTGTAAACGTATCTTATAGATAAGTCTCGAGCACAAATCTACCTCTTAACAACCTTTTCATCTCATCCTAAGTTTTAAGACCTCGTCTTTCGTCTCTTGCCTTGGCTGCATTCAAATTCTTCCACCACATAGTGGCATACTTAGTAAACTCCAATGTAGCAAGTTGGACTTTGACCGTATCCTCATACCCATAACATTCAAATGCTTTCTCGACCCTCTCTTCCCACTCCAAGTATTCATCTACATCTCTACTTCTACCAAAAGGCAATATTTGTACCTTGACATTATCTAGCCCTCAAGGGAATTAGCATCTTCGTCCCTGTGCTTAGTAATAATCAACTTCTTCTTCTTCACCAAACCCATCAACATCTAGCTCCTTGTCATCCTTCGCAATCTCTTGCTCCTCTAGCTCAAGGAGGTTAAACTGGGTGATTAGTTTGATTGACTCAACCATATTGTCATTCAAGGGCATCATCTTAAGGGTTTTGTCGATGTACACCTTGGGGTTGTTGCCTATTAACTTGCATTATAGTGACTAGACTCTCAATAAGGTTTATGAGTCTATTAAGTTTGTCATCAACAGACCCTGAGGTATTACTACCATTATGACCAAGACCAAGTTGAGCACCATTGCTTTGGTCACTAATGATATGTTGAATAATCGATTCTAACATAGTATAATATTTTCTAAACAAATTAACAATTTATTAACAATTGTAGTACCTAAAGTTACTCAAATAGAATAGAGACAAACTTGCTCTATTTTCACAATGAAAAATAAAGTAAGAATAGAGTATCAATGAAAGCACACTTACCAACACACAAGCGTACTGTAGTAGCGACGGAAAGAACACAGTAGCCATTAGCAGTAAGGTGAGCCAAAACTTCACTGCAACTTCACACACTTCCTTATAGAACCGTACTTTGATACCAACAAAGTTGATGCGCATCTAGGGTTAAACATATGAAGAGACACTACAACGAAGTAAACTGAAAAGAAACAAAGAAAAAGCTAACAAAGTCCAAGCAGCTACTGAATGGATATGAATCACCACTCTATCCTACTTGCATACAATTTACCGGATATGACACACCGGTTTAAATTGAAAGGTCATTCGCTATTACTTCTTGCTATGAGGAATAGATAAGAGTTGAATGATAACAAGAATACTAAGGTTACTCAAGATAAATAATTATGTATTGAAAGCTAAATGATCCTCATATACAAGAAAGTAGGGGTTTATATACTCATTCACTAAGAGGGCTTTACATGTATGAAAAGATAGAAGGGTAAAAGAGACAAAGAATATTTAGTACAAAAAGAAAGAATTATTGTAGAACATTATGTCAAAAAATACATATCGCTTGGTGGCTAGACATTAAGGATATGATACAACATAGGCAAAAGCAAGAATGCATTACAGTTAGGGGCCAACCTGATCTGGATCAAGTCAGGAGCTCAACTCGGCTAGTTTTAACCTATCTTTTAGATTAGGATTTCGCTGTTAGGCAAGAGTATGTTAGACACACATGAAGTTTTGACAAACAGGTCAATTAGAGGTCGAGTTGGGATAAGTTTTCCTCGTCTTGACTATGGCTTAGAGCTAGTATTTTCTAGACGAGCCCTTAAAGTCCTTAAGCTTGGCTTCTTATAATCAGTTCAGGGGGGTTGATTCCTATCATCAGGTATCTCAATAGCTTAGTTTGAATAGAGGTCTGATGTTGGTTAACTCTAAAGGTACATGGATCATAGCATGAGCTCAACAATAGGTATGGCTGCTTAGGTGGTCGATACACATGCTTAGCCAGTTGATACATGATAAGTGTATGAACCTATACACTTATATAAAGGATTTTTCTAACAATTATACGTGAATCAGTAGATTTTCGAGCAAAAGTGTATAAATTTGCATTAAAATCACATATAACTACTCAACACAAGTGTAATTCAAATTTTTGTGTTTTGATGCTCAAAAGTAGCATATATTTAAAAAATTTAAGCTCTTCATGTTTAATCTTATAGGTCCTAGGGCTATCATGTAATTGTAGCCCTAATTTAAGAAGCCTAAAACAAAGAAAAAAGTAAAAGAAGGAAACTTAAAATTAAAACTATCGATATGACAGTAAGTCTATCTACCATCAAGATGGTACCATGAACAAAATTGAATGAAAATGCAAAACTAGAAGGATATATCATCATGATAGTACCCAGCTACCGTTATGCCAGCATACTTGACTCCTGAAATAAAATGCATTATTTCATTAGAAGAGGAAAAGTACCTAATATGTAACTATCATCATGACGATACCTTTGCTTACAATCATGATGATAATGAGCTGATATAAAAACTTCTTCTTCTTCATTTTCTATAGATTTGGCTTGGCATTTTCTAGGGTTTAGGTTCTAGTTTCTACTGCTCTCTCTTCTTTTGGTTATCTTAGGTTACTTTTAGTATAGTTTTATGATTTCCATAGATTTTTCTTGTATTTCATGATCGTAGTATAAACTTTTAGTGGATTTTAGCTCTTTTTAAGGTTTAGGTTTATAGATTTTCATTGCATCCATGGAGATCATTAGGGAAATCTTGAGGAACTCCATTATTGACGTTGAGGAGCCTTGTTTTGTAATGTTTCTCATGCTTTTTCCATATTTAATGCAATGTTTATTTTCATGTTCATCTATATTATGTATTGAATGCTTATTCTCCATGAGTGTGCTAAATAGAGCTTATTATACTCTTGGGTATTGTATGAACATAATGAAGTAGTTATGGCCATCAATGTTTTTGTATTATGATAGTGTAAATTTGGAATTTTACTTAATTCTATGGTATAATTAGGTATAACTTGAGTGTTAGGTTAACGTCGAGCTAAACAGCATTTCCCACACATTAGGCCTTTCTTAATAGGGTCTAGATATCGTAATAGGATTCGAATGCCCTAAATAGAACTTAAGATTCCTAATTTGAATGGATAATTCTTGAAAATTATGACTTAAATCCTTATACTCACTTATAACTAAAAATTGGTTAGAATACGAAATCAATTCTAACATAATTACTTGAGTAATGACAAGACTTGAATGGTATGCTAATAGTATAGATGAGATATTGATAATACAATGCTCCTACTAAACGATAGAATTTACAAAATGGGAGTTTGATAAATTCCACAAGTATGAGTAAAGTCCACGTTTAAAGTATCACAAATACTCTAATAGCATGCCACAACGATCTTAGGCGATTGTTTACTCATTTCCCATACATCCTTTATTGATAAATCCACATCCCAATATCGAGAAATTGCTAAAATTAATGATATATTCAATTGTAGTTTTTACTTCTATTTAGATAACTTACATGTTCTTTCTCTTAAAATTACTCAATTGATTGTGTAGACTAAAGTATAAATAGTATAATCTAATACTTAGTTATCTTTCTAAACTCTATTCTTTCCTTTACTACAAAATACGACCTTGGTTATTCTCCCTATACTATCAAAAACCAGATACGCTTTTCGTTTGTTCATAGTTTCTACTAAAATTTATTCATTTCTATCCATAAGCGAGTTACTTGATAGTATAACATTCCACTATTCTAAAAAGGGGAAAATTCTTATTTATGCATGAGATCACAACATTAGTGGAAGTGAGATCACAACACCAGTATGACGACTTGGCAGCTCAAAAACTGTATTGGTACTTATAAGAGCTTAATACTCTGGTCGATAGTAATGTAAAAGATGGAGACTAGAAGAGGAATCCTCATCCTGAATGGGGTTTCTAGCTAGTATTTTCCATGTGAGTCCTTGCAGTCTTCTAGCTTGGCTACGTGTGACTGATTTAAGGAGTTAATTCTTATTGAAGCTCGATTATTAAAATATTCTCCATTGATTTGATTAAACCGTCTTATATCAATAATTGGCAACATAAGTGTATTTGAGTTCTTTAATTTTGCCCCTTTATTTTGATCCTCAAAATTATTTGATTAAAATTCGAAGTATTTTTCTCTTTACTCCTTAAAAATGAACATCAACCTTAAAATTCATAAAAGTTTGGGATACTTAATTTTTATAGATTCTTTCAGTTTCCATGTCACTTCTGACTTTGTTTTTCTGCTCTATTGAACATTAATAGAATTGATAACTTTCTTCCTCAAGATTGTCTAATCAATAATCTTTATTAAATACTAAGAAAATTTTAAATTCGACTATGCATCAGGCCTAACTAACTCAACAAGTATGTCTTCATCTTGTATGTACTTCCTCAACAATGAGACATGGAAGACATCATGAACATTGACTAAACTCAAGGATAAAGCCAACTAATAAGTAACTAATCTAGCTCTATGATCTCAAATGAACCAATGCATCAAATATTCAATTTTCTCCTTACTACAAAATATGTAACCCCTTTTGTAGGAGATATTCTCAAAAATACATATCACTGACTTCAAACTTTAATGGCCTTCTTTTTTTCCTTATATAGCTCCTTTATTAATTTTGAACTACTAATTTTCTCTGTTAACTATTTCCAAAAGGTTGTTACAAATAATTCTCACAATAGGAAAAAAAGAGAAAATTTTTTGACTCTATACCTACCATCATAGTCAAATAAAAACAATTCTCAAAAGGATTGTTACAAACCATTGTCGTAATAGGAGAAAAAAATCTTTTTTTGCATAAAAAAAAAACTATGTGAAACCTTAGTCTTTAACCAATTGCCATAGATCCGCGAGGACTATGGGGATAAATTTATTAAAGAATGCTAGAGAAATGAGTTTATTATCTAATAAGACCTTATTTACTAGGAATCGATAGGATTTAAGGCTCTCAGAAAATGTTTTCTAAATTGAAACAAACGCTAACATAAAATAAACAAAAAAAAAATTAGAAGAGGAGTCCTACTAAGATTTATTTCACGAAATAAAATTAATATAATATTTAATTGAATAAAACATGATTTCATCAATATCACTTGTTATGTACCGAGAACTCAAATTTTGAGTTTTGAGATATAACGAGACTTTTAAAGATAAATTATTTGATTTATAAAAATAATATTTTAGAGTTAAATAGTATATAGTATAACTATATACTCGTGCTATATACATAATATGTACTTGATAAATATGCATATTAGTATAATATATTAATAAATGGATAAAAATTGTATTAAATTACTAAGAAAATTACAAGAAAAAAATAGAAAACCACTCCCAATATTTGGAATTAGGTATGGCACCTAAGAAACAACCTTAAGATATAGTAAGTAAGAGGTGGCCTCAAGATAACTTAATCAAATATGAAGTATATATGTCGCAATTAGGGAAAAATGACACATGGACTCTAAAGTTGATTCTAGTTGATCAAGCTAAGTATAAAATGGCTAGAGCACCATTTTACAGTTTGTTAGTAGCTTAAACACTCCAAAACCTTCTCTAGAAAATTTAGTTTGTATATTACTATAAAAAAAAAATGAAATTCTAGTCAAGGGTAAGGGATCTAGGGTTTCCATATCAAATGAAGAAGACCTAACAACATGTTGTTAGGGGTTTGAAGCAAAATGGATAGAAAGGAGCTATCAACACATAGTGGTAGCCAGAAGGTGACCGAACAATCGTACGCCAACATGTCCAATAATTACACTTGACTTTCATTTATTTAATAAAAATAGCAAATAAAGTTAGAAAATTATGAAAAATTGTTTTCTATAGTTATTTTATATGAACTTTCATTTATTAATTTTATTTTGTCAACATAATGATGATTTATACTATTTATTAAAGAAAATGCTTTGTTCCAACGAATTTCAAAATAAATTTTCAAAATATTAAGTAATATTGTTTCAAGCTGAATAATTTGTATTAAATTGTGGTATCAGGAATTTCTAAAAGTTTATAATTTTATTATTTATTATAATTTATTTGGTTATTGCTAGAAATTTTCCAAATTAAGGGAAATAAATGGTTTTTGACATAATTTTTTATTAGAACCAACATGTGACAATTTTTAGTAAATAGCGATCATAATATATATATATATAATAATTTGATTTTAGGATTAAGTTTAATTATTTACTTATTTTTAGCTAAATTGAGTTAAAATAAGTATTTTTGGAAATATTATGTATTACACTAATATGGTATTTTTCTAGATCAGAACTTAACAAGTATAATTTTGTGAGTCTAGGATGTTTTTCATGGAATTAATCAGGTATATATACTAATTATTGAGTAATATCTTACTATCTATGTATATTTTAATTAATATGATTAATAAGGTAATTTATATTAGCAACGTTGTGGTAAAAGAAGTCCTTGATAACATTACTTCTAATATATCCTTATTGATTTTAACTAGGGTTGATTGAGAAATGGGGGATTTTACAAGTAAATATAGTGATTTGGCCGAATCAAAGGACAAATTAGAGGAAGAATAAAAGAGTAAACATAGAGGCATTTGTGTAGGTTAAGCTTAAAGATTGAGTTAAATGACGTACTTGAGATTCTTAATTAGTTAGGACTAAGGAAATATGTTAAATAGTATTCATTTGGAAACTTTAGAATCAACCTTATCCATAAGATAATATAAGGGATAGTTCGGAGGATAAATCAAGGGATGAATTAGAGGAAGTTAGGGATGAATATTTTTCTAAAGAATACCCTTCACTCATAAACTCAAAGTAGAAGTAAGCTATTAATGATCCAGATTATAAACACAAACTATAATTGACTTCAGTATTATGTATCCTTACTAGATGAAACAGTTGAAGAGGAATCCCATGTTGATATATAGCATTGAAACGATCAGCAAGTCTAGGTAAATTGATATTTATGTGCCTTAAGCAAACTTATACCTACTCTTAACTTTTTATGCCTTTTTAGTACTCTAGCTTAGTTGAGCTTGGTTATAAGTTTTGAATATGTTGCTTAACAAGTTGTGTAATGCTTCTTTTTGTATAATTAGTGCTAATTGAAACATGTTCTAATGTTAAACTTAGTTATTGTATCTATGATGTTTGTTGGTTGTGTAGTGTTTGCTATGGCATATACTAAACTAGATGAAAAGTTAGGTATTAACCCTACTTCCTAAGGTATTCACTTACACGAACATAATACCAAAGTTTTAAGATAAGAAAGAAATAAGAAACTAAAGCAATGGTTGGGTTAAACTTAATGAAGTTTCTTAGGTAATTAGGAAATTGTGCTTAGTACTATTTGACACTCTACTTATTACATTCATAGCATGGCACAACATAAAAAAGGACCTTCAAGTCAGGTTTTACTTGAAAAACTAGGTTTTTTAAGTAAAGACTTGGGTTTTAGAGTTTGGTTTTTAAAGCATATAGAATTGCATTACTCAAACAACCTAGTCACTCCTTGTGGTATGTTGAGTAATATTAGATTTTGGGGTTCTTATTTTGAGATAGCTCCTTATTGCCTTCTAGGTTCTTAGACATAGTATCCAAACGTCCAAGGATGTTGACTAATTGGATGTTTGTTAAGACAGGTTAGGATATGGTACGGATGCATGTTACATGCATGAGCATGTCATGCATTATATGTATTGATTACTTGATTGGGAAATGATAAGTTAATATGAATTGATTAACTACTTGCTAGTATGTAGTAATATTGGTTTTACTTGTGTTATTGTTTATTTATTGTTAACCCTAGAAAATTGATAATCTGATAAGGCTAGTAACACTAAAAGATTATGAAACTTAATAAATTGAATATAACACCGATAATAAAAACCCTAGAAATTAATCGAAGCACTAAATCGCATACTAAAACCCTAAATCTGATTTATGCACAATTAACCAAAATTGAACCCGAATTTGATCGAAACCCTAAAACTATAACTTTAAGCCTATAAAATAATTAAATCACTCAATAATGATATAATTGTAGTCAATTGTAATTATCAACTAAATCACTTAATCACGTAAAATTTTTAACGAAATCATTATAATAACTTGTAAAAATTTTTATTGTAACGGTTACCAATTAAATTGATAAATTTTCACAAAATTCCAAAATTAATTTATGATGATTATTTTTATGATTTTTAGGTTTAGAAAAATTACATATATTTATTTTTAATTTCTATTTTCTTCCTTTTTCTTTCTTTCTTTTTCTTCTCATTCCCTTGCTGCTACGTCGTGGAAATCAAAAAGAAAATAGAAAATTCATGAAGAAACAACAGCCTACGTAGTGAATTAGTTAAGACGAAAAGATAAGGAATTTGATTTCTTCGCCCCATCAAATTTAATGCAATACTTATCTTATCAATTGATCTTTAATTATCTTAATTTATTTTTCAAAACTACTTAAGTTCATGTCTGGAAAAGTGGGAACAAAACATAAAAAGAAAAACAAAATTTGGAAGTTAAAAACTTGAAAAAGAAAACTAAGAAGAAAAAGAAGAAGAAGAAGAAGAAGAAGAAGAAGAAGAAGGGGGAAAAGAAGAAGGAAAAATTAAGACTAATACAAATTTAATAAGGTAAGTATATTTATTATGGTTGTATATATGTATATTATAGGGTATGTACATGTATATACTAAGTATTTTTTGTTGTATTTTACTAAATAATTCATTACATATACATGTACATACACATGAGTAGATAACTCAAGAAATATATATGTATCTCTTATGTATGTATAAAGATATGTATATAGACCTGTATATATATATATATATATATATACTTATAAGTAGAATATACAATATATGTATGTACATGTATATATAAATAGGATATGTAGTAAATATTTGGAAATCTCATTATTTGAGTATGATATACATGAACACAAAAAAAAAATAAATAAATAAATACCTAGATGTATATATAAATAAGAGTACATATAGTATATATTTAATATTTTCACAAAATAAATATCGATATATACATATATGTGTATACGTGAAAATGATTATTTATGTATATATGTATACAATCTTTATTTTCATATGTATATATATATATATAAGGATAAGTATTCATATATTATATACATGTATTTTGTATTTATATATTCATATATACATGTAAGCTATGTATACATAGACATATGGCGTAAATATATGTATAACATATAGTATATAAAGTATACCGTATATTAAGTAGTATATACGATACAATAATATTTGCTAAATAAAATAAATTCATAAATATGTAAGAATTAGGTATATATATTACCGTAAATTAAAAATTACTAATTAATTAAATTATAAAAATTAATCAAATATAGTAATAAGTATATATATATATAGATGTATGTGTGTGTATCTTAAAATACAAACAAATAATAAGAAAATAATAAATAATAAAAATAACAGTATTAATAATAATAATAATTGTAATAAGTCTAAAATCTTAAAAATAGGTAAAAATGAGTAACTAAGGTAAAATATGCTTCAAAAATAATAAAATTATCAATTATATGATTTAAATAATTATTAAATCATAAATATATTAAGAAAAAGCTAAAATTAATATTTTATAACTTTTTTAATTAAAATAATAAATTTTGTGTTATTTTTATATCACAATTCAAACTGCAAGTCACAACGTCTAAAACGGATCTCGCTACGAGAAAATACGCTTGAAAACAATCAAAATGGACTATAAGTTCATAATGATTCAAGTTAAAACAAAAAAGTTATACGTGATTCAATAAAAAACTTAAATTGATGATTTCGTGTAACTAGGTGAAGTAAACCTTACAAATTACGATACTAGTTTAGCTTTAAATTCCTAAACTTTCGAATTTTTATTATTCTCAGGTGATCTTGACCTTGACCTTGACCTTAAGCTGCCACCAAATTATTACAACCCCTGAGTCGATTATAGCTGAGCGAGTTTTAAATTCTATACTTGTTTGTGTTTGTAATTAGTGAATATAAATTATAATCAATAATTGAATGTTGTATGAGGTTAGATTATACTTGTGCATAATAATTGGTTATTAATGGTGAATTTACTTTATATTATAATAATGTATTAATTGTTACATAGTAGATTCACTAGGAATTGATTGTTTATGACTTTGATTGATTATTGAATAATAAAACCTAGTTTTAATCGAATAAAAAAAGTTAACATGAAATACGCATAATCATACACCGTATAACTAATTCCGGCAATCACATTACACGAAGATAGCGAGTGGCCATATGTGGGTTGATTATTTGATTGTTATAGATTTCATATGGTGCACACGTGCGATATGACCTTACCCTGGCCTATGGGATTACTGGGCATTAGAGATGCCAACTACCTAGCTAAGGGTTGAGTCTAGAGGCCTTCATTTAGGGGTGAGTGAGAGCTGCGTGAACCTACTCACAATCATATGTAGAACTCATTTTTTATAAAACTGATAATGGATATACCATTATATTTTAAATATGAAGCACGGAGTTTTGTTATGAGATAAGTTCTAGTATGATACCCGGATCTGACTATATTAATATATCTCTAACTCTAACTTCGAAGGGTGTTAAATCTGAGTTGCATACAGTACTTGGTCACCTACATGTATTTGTTTGACATATTGGTTAACATGTATTAATTTGATTGAACTTAATTACTGTATAACTTGATTACTATATGGTTAAGGGGGTTATTTCACTAAGCTAGTTAGCTTATATCCTTATAGTCTCCTTTCGTAGGCTGAGTTGTTCGTGGAGTCAGGTTGTCACATGCTCGAGATTAGTTGTTCATCAGGGGATCGATGTGGGAGCAGGACCAGTTCGGAGTGTTCACATGACTGTTTATCTAGATTATAGATCAGAATATGTAATAGATTGATATTAGTTTAAGTTAAAAGTTCTAAAGACCTTATATCTGTAAATTCTTATATAAACAGATTATGTGTTATATTTTTATATCTTATTATTATTATCATGAAATGATATTACTTATGCTTACACAACTTTTGGTTGTTAATTGTAATTGTAGCCTTGTGTATCGTATAAAAGGTCGTTGATTATAAGGGAATTTAATCTATAGTCTTTTGTATAGTATATGACGACTGTCACGACTAGCCCCCTCGGGTCATGACATTTATCCACTCTCATTTAACTTACAATAAGTTGAGTAGATAAGTGATCTCATTCTCATGTTAGAAAGAAGCTTAATGAGGGCATTATAGTAGAAGGATAGGAAGACTTTGGTAATTCTAGTTAGAGTCAGGTACCTTAAGAAGAAGTTATCAACTATAGAGTTGGTTATCAAGTTTGAAGAAGCTATTTGAGATAGAATCATAGTGTTGTATTGTAAGAATCCTAAAATGAAAGTTATCAATGTATTTACATACCTTTTAATTGAACATTATATTGATTTGTAATATTCTGAGTATAGCCCACTTGTATAAAAGTTTCATTGTGGTATATTATGTGGTCTAGGACAAATCATAGCAATTTCATGTGCTTAAGTTAAGTTAATAGGTTGATAAGCTGAGTTAACAGGTTAGATACTGGTCTCACTTTATCCTTAACTTAAGAATGCATAACAAATTATCTACAGAAACCAAAAGTTTGAGAAAAAATTTCAAGCAAGCACTTAGAAAATGAGGCATTACAGACTATATTAGGTCAAGAATATTAAATCTCTTTTTAGTTAAGCATGTAGAAGAAGTTGTAATAAAAGGGTGTTTATATCATTTGGATTGATGATTGATGTTGTTGTCAATTCATGGATTTCATAGTGATTTTATAGAGTATGTAGATGGGTTTATATTAATTATTAGGTTTGGTTTACCAATAATTTCAAGCATGCACATGAAGTTGCATAAAAGGTACTTATTGTGGTTAAATCATCTTCATTTGCTTATATTTCTTCATTTCACATAGTCCATGAATAGATTCTTCTTCCCAAACATTAACAGTACATTATTTCCCAAATCGATCATTTTAGGTTTTCAATTTTTAAAAATTTGAGGTTTTTTTTTACCCCCTTTTTCTTTTGTAAGGAGAAAAGGAAGATGAGGGCCTTAAAAACCATTAATTTTCATGTAAATTTTGTAATTTTTATTGTATTATATAATTCAATATAGTTGATAGTATCCTTGTATTATTAAATTAATTATTGAGGCTTGTTGACAATGTGTTCAAAGGGGTTACAACTTATGTGAATAATACAAATTAACTATATATAGAAAAACTTGGGAAGATTATTTATAAAAAAAATTAGAATGTAAATCAACAACTTTTCTATAAGCAATTTGATCGACAAAATCAAAATACAAACAACCCAATTAATAAGACGATGAACCCGTATAGTTTGCCTAATAATTGTCTTGTATTAAGGGTTCCTAACTCCTGCCATGTTTATAAAATGGATGCCTATACAAATCTACGTCTCTTAGATGAACACCTTTTACAACCTTGATCCAAAAATAAGAGCCAACACCCGATTGCTGGCCAATGCTTTCCTACCAAATCCCCGTCTGTCTTACGCTTCAAGCACATGATGACCTACGAGCTCTCTGACCTCTTGTCTGTCCTCAGAGAAGAGAGAGAAACCCACTATACAGGGGCCATGTACAGACCAGATGCATCCTAGCCACTATGGATATTACTCCCACCGGTGGCAAGAGACCTGGGCTCGTTTGTTCGTTCCTCTTACTCTTTGGATATGTTTTTCAGTGAGTTTAATGTACGGTAACTATGGGGACCGCCGAATTCTGCTCGGACCAAACCCTTCGAGACTAATGGCGGCCAATTCCATCTTTGTAGATCAAGTTGAAGTCAGAGAAGATGTAGGAAGGAGGTTATTCTTTATGGTTTTGATGTGAAGCCCGAATTGAGTCATGAAACAACTTGGACAGTGTCCCAATTACTTGATTGTGGGATCATTCGGCAGAAAGGGAATCACCTTATGGTTGAATAAGGGCTCCAGAATTCGAATGCGGTGGGAGGCTCATACTAGCCATTTGAATCATCTGGAGTTGTATATGATCAGAGGGGAGAGAAACTATGAAACAGCAACTCCCAAGTTTCACTAGTTTGGCTGAGACCAAGGTTTTGGAAGAATCAATTAACGGTAAAGAAGCTGAATACATGATCCAAGAACATGATAAGTATTATGTTGGGTTCGTGAACGCCAACTCTAGCAGCATAATGATGTCTGTAAAAGCAAGGAAGGCATGTTCAACATCAAGTGGTTCCCTGTCAGCTAAAACTTTCATGCCCAAATACTCACTACCTCCTCCTAACAACACCAGATGATGCCTAATCTAGGGGATGATTGGGATATTGAGCTTTCTTTTATTGCCCGCGTTATGACCTACATAACAATTTTAGGATTCATTGTGGTTATCGTTTTCTTGATGCTGAAGTGAAGTAGCTTGGAGTAGGTGATGGTGAAAATGAGAGTCATGTAGAGGACCGATATGATCCTCCACCAATGCAATCAGTTCAACAGCCAACCGAGTCCTAGAAGAACGAAGTCCAATTATTCCTCGCGATCCTGAGTCACCATATTGAATTTCCGAAACGCAACTACCATAAACTTTCTTGAGGATTGATGGCGTGGGCGGTGGGCTCACGTTACGTATTGAAGACGTGTATCATACGTGTCCATGGCTCATTTTTTGTCTTGGTTACTGTTTTTGCACATTCATAAATTTTAAAGTATGTTACTGGCAACATCATCCTGGAGTCTGATCCCAACATTTCGTCAGAATTCTCTCTCTCTCTCTCGCCCATTACTTTACATTTACATGAACACAACTGACAGCAGTAAAGGCGTATCCATCTTTGGGACCATTAATTTCATGGTCCTGCTGATTAATCATGCTTTCATTATTTCACATGGCCTTTTAAGTTCTGTAATATGTGATCGGTGCAATACAATTCAAGTATGCAATTTATTAGCTGTTCAAAAATAAACACGTCAGAGGGTTTCAAAAGCCAAGAGTTACGAAATATCTAAGCTTCTTTGATACGTAAAATATTAAATTTAGTTCGTGTAACAAGAAATTTATTAGACGAAGGAAGGAGGAAGAGTTAATAAAGTAATCTAGGGTGAATTAGGATTCGGGTACTTGCTTTTCCTGGCTTTTACTCTGACTATCTGTGTTATTTTTTTTTTTATTAATTAAGTGATCTGTATTTTATTCAACAGTGAAAAGCAAACACCGTAAAAAAAAAATACTGTTAGTTTTAAAATAAAAAAAAAAAGCCATCTTCTTTCTATCAATAAGTCTAAAACATACCCAAAAAAAAGGATGAAATTATAAAGAAGCATTTTTCTTTATTTGAACAAATTCCATGTCTCACTTAAGAAATAATTTCTTTCTTTAATATTGAAAAATTGGTAAAAAGTTTCCCCAAATCAAAGTGAATCCTTGCAGTCTAGATTTGAGCATAGACATTAAGAAAGGTTTGCATCAAAATTTCCGGTTTACTTCTGAGTGTGGACTTTGAGAGACTTTTTCATTATATAAGCAAAACTTGAGTAATCTATTCAATCAGGCAAGCATTGGTCTATTTTGGTTGGTTTGGAGTCAGTTTGGTCTTCTTTTAGATGTAGAAAAATTAAATGAAACAATCAGGTTCTAAAGAAGCTAAAATGAACAAATGCATTAGATCATGAACAAAACTTTGAACAATAGTCTCCTTCAATTTTATTGATATTCAAACTTTGGTTTGGAGGACTTGTTTGTTTGTATGTATTTGCTTTTCATCGATTATATAATATTAAAGAAAGAAAAATTATGTTCTGGACCAGCATTGAATTTGTTCAAACCAAAAAAAAATTCTTTATGATTTCATTTTTTTCAGCTATGTTTTAGATGTTGATAGAAAGAAGATGGCTTTTTGTTTCTTATGTTATTTTAAAATTAAAACTTTTTTTAACTGTGCTTATTTTTCACTATTTAATAAAACATGGGTCACTTAATTGATAAAAAAAAATATATATATATACCATAAGTATCCAATGTGAAAAAAAGTGAAAATACAAGTATCCAAAGTGTAATTTACTCAATAATCTAACATAGGGCGGAGTTGCCTCTAACATTCATTAGTATGGATCACCTGCATTAGCTATATGAGAGCAAAACTAAATTATTGTAAGATTATATGAAGTCTAAAAATGATTATTTTTTAAAAAACACACGTCAAGACATTGAGATCTTAAAAAAAAAAAAAAAATATGTCTCGATTTTAGTTCCCTTTGCCACTAATGTTGAACTGCACAAGCTAGATTTATTTATTTATGTTTTTCCAAGTTATTCACTAAGATTTCATGGTATGCAATATATATGTGATATTATAGTGTATTGATGATTTATCACACAAGTAGGTCTCAATTGCAAGTAATTGTTTTATCATCCTTTAGTTATCTTTTATTTACTTTTTTTCATTGCCTTATGTTTGCCTAATGCATTTCTTTTTATTATTTTACTTTTGTTGTTGAACTATGGTCAATAAAAATAAGGTTAGCATGTGGATTTGAGATTTATATAGATATTTAAAAAGAGTATAATATCAAGAAATTTGATAGATTAACGAATTTTAATTTATGAAAAGTGTGAAATAGTATAAGGCTAAGGTGCAATCAGTCTTAAAGAAGGCATTAGATGAAAAGTTAGAGTCCATGGAGGAAGATGTGTCCTTAGAGATCTTGATGAGATGCACAATTTTATAAGAAATTGGTAATTGGTGTATTTTAGGAGTTACTACTTGAAAAGATGTATATAATCTTTTTTTAATGTTTTTTGAGAAAATTAACATTGTTGTACAGACTAAATTTCTTACAATTTCATCAATCTTAGAAAAATAGAGGCTACCTTTACTACATATGATTGAGAGGTCGTCAACAATATCTTTGACTTTATGTCTTTAAAGCAACAACCTTATTTTTCGGTAGGATAATGTATTAGTTAAAGATATGTACATAAGATTGGCATGCTAGCCACAAAAGATGAAGCTTATAGCTCTTAAAGTCTCCTGCAAGCTAGGTGTTCACAATCCAAATGAAGAGCAAAATATAGGAGTTTTATCTCCTTATACAAACTAAAAGATAAAAAGTCTTTTTTAAGATTGAAAAACAAAATAAAGGAGAATAAGAGTAGTCAGCATCATCATGATCTTCATCTTAAGCCTAACTAGCAAAGGCATATGCCCATAAGTTTAGATCCCTAAGGACACTTTCAATCTTCCAATATTGGAGACAACAAAGCTTTTCCCTACATACACAAATGAGATTGTGGTAACAAAAGTGATAATCAGCATTATCATTAATAAAAAAAAACAACTGCAATAGAATCAAGTTAAATATGAACTTTAAGTAAGTTTAATTGAACACAATTATGTAGCCTCCAATAAAGGACCCAAAGTTAAGCTATAATAATATCAAGAGAGCCAACTTTGTTTGCAAATCCATAAATCCATTTGTCTCTTAAATCTCTTAATACTTCTCTAATAGTTACTTGATTTTTAGAAGCTAGGAAAGAGCCATCTATATATAGATTGATCCAATCTGAATTGGGTAGATTCTAATGAGTTTAATGGTCTCGATTCTATATAGTTTCCTAGTAGCCTTTAATGTGCCCAGTTTTTTTTGGATAGTACTCTAATAAACTATGGATGTTTTGATAAGCTTCATTTTGGTTAAACAAAAGCTGATTTCTTTGATGCCACACTTTCCACAATATAAAAGAAAAAGAAAATGAAAGAAGGAGATGTAGATTAGTTAAGTCCTCTTTCTTAAGTGCCTGTTTCATTTGATCCAATCTAAAATAGAGCCTTTAGTGATTAGTTGTTGGCAAGGCAAAGATTACTTGCAATTTATGATAATCGATAGACTAAGACAAAGTAAGAAGCATGAATGTGCAATTCTCTTTGCTTTCTAGATCTTGGGCAAGATGCTAATTATGTAATGCCATTAGAAGAGAGATTTGACGCAGTTAACAAGGAAAAGTGAGCTAATCTCTATTTTAAAAAAAAAGTTCGATTTTTGGTAGAAAGTTTGATTTCCAAATCCAGGTATAGTTATTGTTTGCTTAGTTATGGTTAGCAAAGGCCTTGTGAATATCATGTATAGTTGGGAGCTTTCTAAAGTTGGCATCCAAAATCCTTTCATCCTCTTCCTCAAGGTTTAGGTTAAATGGCCCTATTAGTTAGAAAAGAATGTTTGGAAAGCAAAATTTAATTTTATTGTTGCTCTAATTGGTAAGAGAAGTCTAACAATTCCAAACAGTGAGTTGAGCACTTACTTGACTAAGTGGACTATAAATGATTGCTCTAACTTACCCTATTTGGCTCGAAGAATCAAACGAAAAATTTTGCTTTTCTCTCGTTCCCTATTATTATAGCTTGTGATGATTGCACTAATGCTATTAATTGAATAATATCCCTAGTAGTATGGGATAAGCTTTATGGGTTTCTAGTGTTTGGTGCTTTTGTGATATTCTTATGCTTTACTTTTAATAATTGAACCTAAAGAACTTTTCTAAATTTTACTTAAAAATATCATTTTATCGTGCATGCCTTATTCCTAATTTGGAGATTTAAGAGCCCCAATCTTCATTCTTCAACAGGCTTCGCAATTTTTTTTCAACTTAACCAATGAATTTTTAATCAATCCTCATAACCTAACCGCAAGAATTTATTAATAGTTTGAGTGAGCTTCTCAATTATAGAAGATGGCAATTTAGCCATTTGCACATAATAGGCATGTAGGCTTTATATCATTAATCTTATTAGAACTATTCTTCTAACCATACTAAGGCTTCTTACTTACCATCCACTTACTTTGCTTTGTGCTTTTCCAATAAAGAAGTTTAGTTTAATAGCTTTTGGTTTGAGACCCTTATCTAAGAGGAATAAAAAATATTTCCTAAAGGATGGCAACTCCTTTATCCTTATAAAGTGAAAGATTTGTTGTTTGGCTAAGAATGAAACATTTTTTGAAAAGAATATATCAAACTTTGATTTATTAACCTATAAATGAAAAAATTTAGCAAACCATTAAAGCACCTTAGTGATTGCATAAGCATTTTAGGTATCGAATTGAACACACAAAATTGTATCATCGGCAAAAGCAATGTGTGAAATTTCAGATCGAGAGCATTAGACTTTAAAAGGAGCCCAATTCCTTTTTGTGATTTCCTCTTCAATAGTAGAATGTTCATAAATAGGATGAAAAGATAGGGTTACAATGGAACACCCAATCTAATCCCTCTTAAAGGTGTAACTAATGGGGAAAGACTTACCATTCAGTATTACTTTTGACTTAATTGAAGTAACACAGCTCTTTATCAACTTTATCAGGAATTCATAGCTTTGTAAAGTCTAAAAAAGGAAATCCCATTCAAGGGTATCAAAAGATTTGGCTAAGCCTAACTTGATCATTTCACCCTTTTTTTTTTTTCCTTCCCTTTTATTACAAGAGTGAAGGATTTCATTTAACAAAAGGACATTATCAACTACTTTCTTTCCAAGAATGAAAGTAATTCGGTTAGATGGATAGGAATGTCTAAAAAGGTCTCAATTTGTGAGCAAAAACCTTTGTTACAACCTTATAAAGAGTGAAATATAGGCTAATTGGACTATATTTAGAGATGGTAGATGTTTGACTACTTTTAAGGATGAGACAAATAAAAGTTTGGTTCAAGTATTCAAGGATAGAGCAAGATGTGAAGATACTTCTCAAAAAGGAAGTAAATGAGCCTTCTATAATATTCTAACTTTTCTTAAAGAAAAGGAATGTAACTCATCCCTTCCAAGAGCTTTTGAAGAACCAACTAAAAATATTTTTTTCTTAATCTTCTAATGGGTTACTAAACAAGCCAATTTCTACTTACACTTAATAGTTAAAGTCAAAACATCTAAATGGGATAGGAAGTCATCCTTTGAATTGGGAACTTTTGAAGAGGATAGTGGATTTTAAAAGTAGAAGTTTATCAACTAGCTAATCTACACAACATGAAAATATAGTTTCGTCATTATCCTTCGGTACTAGAATTCAATTTTTTGCTCTTCTAGCTAACACTAAAGCTCAATAGTATTTGGTGTTACTTTCTCTTTCTAAGATCCATTTTGTTTTAGCTTTCATTTTCTACAAATTTTCTTCTCTATTCAAAATTTCCTGTAAACATTGTTTTGATTGTTGCTTCATATCAATAAGTTAGTGGGAAGGATTTTCTACGATATGGGCATCTATCTTTTGCAATTGGTTTTAGAGTTCTCTTTTCTATACTTATATTTGGCATAAGCATTCTTTATTCGATTGTTTAAACTTCCTTGGTATTTTCTTTATGACTCTTAGGCAATTGAAGTCACATTCCTGCTAAGTATGCTTTATAAGCCTTGTATAGTCAAGATATAAAAACCACATAGGTTGAAATTTGAATAACCTATTTTTAAAGGAAGAATTTGTAAGGGGATGAGTGTTAAGCAAGTTGGCATAATGATCTTAAGACCATTTCTAAACATGAAAGACCTTAAATTCAAGAAATAACTCCTTCTACTTAATACTACAATATGCCTTATCTAATCTTCTTTGAATGAGAGAGGTTAGTTTTTGTTTATTAGACCAAGTAAACTTTGGTCCAACAAACCCCATGTCACTTAACACATGGTCATTTGTATAATCTAAGTAGTTAAAAGCCCTTATCTTTTTTAAGTTCCTTGATCCCCACTATTCACAAGGATAAACAATATCATTAAAATCTCCCAATGCAACTAAGGAAGAGATTAAAAAGAGGAGGATATTTCTCTAAATCTTTGATAGAAATCAACTCTCAAAATCAATCACGTACAATCGAGCTAGAGGACTCTAAGGCCTCATACATAGAATACTAGCTCAAAGCCCTATCTAAGACAATGATTCATACTCCAAACTACGTGTTTCACTCTACTATCGACCTAAATACCGAGATCTTACGTATGCCAATATGGTTCTTAAAGCTGTTAAGCAAACATATGAATCTACTAAGCCTACATTCTGACATGCCAAACTGTCATACTAATCGCCAAACTCTTTCTAAGACCCAAATAGCATCTGAACAAACTAACCTAAAGCTTCTATGGAGCCAAGCTCTTAAGCCAACCAGCATTTGATACCAGTCCAAGCAGAACAGCGAGATACCTGACTTGAAGGAGATCTAGACATCCTTACTTAACCAAGCTCTGACCTAAACCAAATCAAGTTAGCTCTAATTGTAGATCCTTTTCCTTTACTTGTCTGAATTATATTCCAAGTTGTAAACCACTATACGACACGTCTTTTGAAACAACATTCTGGAATGATTCTTTACTTTTCGATATAGAATATTTTTTTGTCTCTTTTACCCCTTTTAGTATATCTCATGTATCCTATTTATAAATTACCCTTTTTGTCTTTTCCATATGTATTGTAACCTTAGTAGGGCTAGTATAAATACCTTCATTTGTTATATATAAACATCATCCATCACATTATCAAATTAATACAAGTTTCCTTATGAGCAATCCTAGTATTCTCATTATCATTTCAACTCTTATCTATTCTCTTTAACAAAAGCAATTGTGAGCGACCCTATAATTCGAATAGGTGAATCATATTAAGTAGATTATAAGCCAAGTATGATCGATTGGTATGTCATATCCAATTAGTAGTTACCAAAGCTTTGCCAAACTTTTTGTTTTCTTTTGGTTCTTTCCCGTTGTAGGGCTTCCTCGTATATCAGACATCGGAGAGTCATCAAGCTTTCTTAAAGCCAAGGTTTAAATCCAAGCTTAGAGGAACCATAAATGACAAAAATAGTTAAAGTTAAGTTATTTGATTTGACATTGCAAATGAGATAAAACTCTTGGACAGTTTCTTTAACAATATCTACATCAAGTATATCATTTTTCCACATCAAGAGATTACCGCCACTATGGCCTTTAGCTTCTTCCAGTATAAGCCAACTATGATTACTAGGAAAATGTGTAGGTACTCAAGGTATTGATTTTCGTTTCCATTAGAACTTCCAAACCAGACATATGCTCATTTATGACTTCTATGATAATGTCTTGCTTAATTGTAAAGTTCATGCCTCTTACATTCCAAGCTAGTATTTTCGTGGTTTTAATCGATGAAGGAAGCCTTTCTTCATCCATTCATAATGCCATGACTCTATACTAAACGATTTCAAGTCTTACCTTACCTATACCCTTGACTTCAAATGAGAACTTACTTGGATTTTCCTCCATGTCCAAAATTACTATTGTCTCCTTTATGTTCGTAAATGTGATAAGGACGATTTCCTTCTTCTTCTTTTCTTTTTTTTCATTAGGAACAACATTGGTAGTATCCAGTTAGGGTGTTCTAAGTTTAGCTTCTGAAGCACTTGTTCCATGATTTGCTTTATTATCCTTTCCTATTTGATCATTAACTTTGCTAGTTTTAGATTGTTCCCTTGCATTATAATATGTATTTGAATGGAGTAGTTTCTACTGAAGGCTATTGTCAACCCTAATCTAGTCAAGTATATTTCCCCTTATGGTAAGAGCATAATGCTCGTGATCCCAAGCACAATATGTAAGATTACTTTATGATAGGAATCAGCCTATGACAATCTCTAAGCTAAGGCCAACATTACTCAAACCCTTATAGGCCTATTCTTAATCTAAGCCGACTTACCCCATCACAGGTTGAGATTATATCAAATAGTTGAGAGAAGAGAGAAAAATAGCCCGATAACATCTTTACCAAGCTAACAAAAGTCATGGGACCAAATGGTCAAGGTCCCAAGTCTATAGATCAATTCGGTATGGCACTAGGAATTTAGTACTAAACAACCCATGAGTTCAACAACTGTAAGTCAATCTCACAAACAGCTCAACCAAACACTTTAGGACTTTGGCAACTTTGACCCAAACCAAGACATCCAACTATCGACCAACTAGTTTAGATCCTACTTAATCTAGGACAACTCAGATGACCTACATGACTGACCTCCTTATTAAACGTATAGTTTTGTACACTTTGTACATATTTTCCCTAACTTTAGTCGTGGGCCTACTTTAGGGTTTAAGGCCTTATACTTTATTTACATTTTTTCCATTAAGCTTTTAGGATGTACTATACATAGTAACTTTTGTAAGTAGTAGACAACATATTATGAACCAGCATTAGGAATATTTTCCAAGAAACTCCTCTCATCAGCTTACTTCAAGCTTGTCTCCTTTTAAGTGATTATTGAATACCGTTTTACTCGTTAATATTTCCTATGTTTTTATCAATATTTTTCTTAAGATTGTGATGAACCCCTCATTTAAACGAGTTAGTGTGTCGTATTTAACCTTTATTTGCAACTCGAGTATTAATTTTGTGTTCATGAGCACATCGAGCCATATTTTGAGCTGAAACCCGATTATATTTATGTCTTGGTGCATGATATTCATCTACATTCACATTCAAAACCCCAATCCACTTGTTGATTTCTCATTTCCATTTAACCTTGAATACTAATTCTTGATTCGTGTTTGTTACGTACTCCAAATCATATCAACTTTATATCCTAGAATCTTCCTTACTTCAACTAATTCGACTTAGACCCTATACATAAGATTGTCCCATTCTAATATTAAAGTCTTACTGTGATCCTCTAGCCATGGGTGATCTAAATGATGCTTAAGCATCTTAACATAGAAGGTTATAGTATAACAATGTTCCATTTTCTTTTATTAAAGGTTTGTTTATAGAGTTTATTGTAGAAATTTCTTTCCTTTTTTTAAGTTTAGTCTTAGATGAGGAAGGGTTTCTTTTTATATCTCAAGCCTTAGATGTAAAGCAATCATCCTCTACATTAAGTCCAGGTTTAAAACTATCATTACTTTCAATAATAGCTAAGGGAGAATTATTATTCTCTACCCTCTCCTTCCTTTTCTAAGAACTGAGGCCACGTCTAATTTAACATTTATCTCCATTCCCTTTGCCTTCTTAACTATTTCATCTTTTATTTCCTTAACATTATACATTTGGAAAATCCAAAACAACCTTAAGTCTTCCTCTACTTATAGCTTATGGAACTAATTCCTTTGACTTGTTAACTTTTTATGAGGATTTTGTTGGGGGTTTATTTTGTTTGGATTCAATCTTTTTCTTAACGATTTCCATTCTCTAAATCTTTCGTATCTCTCTAGTAGGATTTTTTCCTTGCTCTATGGGTAAAAATTTTGTTCTTTGGTTATCTATCCCTTCAACCTCATTAAGACCAAAGCTCTGTTGACTTTATATTTTTAGGTGTTTGTGTCTGTTTTTAAGGAACTATATTGGGTAAGTATGCTCTTTAGCCACATCAATGAGCTTAGAGTAGACTTTTTCAATATAGCCAATACACCTACAATTATAATAGAGTAATTTTATTCTCTCATGTTAAAGCTCATGTAGACAATCATCTACCTAAATAAAGTAAACCAAATGCTAATGAAAGTTTACTTATATACATATACAAGCAAACCTCCCTCTTTCAACATGAGCTATATATGTTTCTATCCTAAAAATTGGACTTATAAGGGATCCTAGGGATTCTAAAAGCTTAATATCATAATATTTAAGAGGTAATTCACATATCTTCACCCAAACAGTTACTAGACTAAAAAGAGAAGAAGCCCTAAAATTTAGCTCCCATCTTTTGATGGTCCAAAAGTAGCCATTAAGTCTTGATCAAAAGCAAATGTAACTATATAAAAGCTAGAAACTACATTAATCATAGGGAAATTTTAGACAACACCCTACATAATTGTTGACTTTTGGTATAATAATTTGTAACCGAAAGATAATCTATGCAATTTAATTATGATGGAATTTCTCCATCTTAATTCTTATTTTTTTTTTATCAATGGAAATTGAGAGTTGTTTAATACCTTAACCAAGGGAGGTTCTTCCCTCAAAATTAGGGTTTATGAATCATCCTTGCATTCATCCATCTCTTTTATCTTATTAAGGGAAAAAACTTTAGCATAAATTATAATACCCTAACTGAAACTCTCTTCACCAAGATATTGTCTACTTTAGTGTAGTACGTCTTACGGTTTTGTCCCTTGATATAGCAGCTTCCTAATGTGTTTTGATGTGTTCTAAGTCGCTATACCAAAAAGCACCTAGATGATTTGAGTTTTGTCACCCTATATTTGAGGGGTACTACATTATGGTTTTGAACATAAATTCAAATCAATCAGGCATCATGAATTAAGATGATGAAAATTAAGTGAGAACTTGATGAATCAGGATGACGAAGATTTGGTATAACTTTTGAAGTTGGATTGAATTTAGAGATCGACTAGAAGGTGAAATTGAAGAGACGCTATATTGTAAGGGCAGCATTTCTAATAATTTATGAGAATGCGATAAAAAGGATGTCTCTTCTTCATTTGATTTGCTTCATCTTCTTTAATGATTTTGATTTATAATGTAGTTGGTTAGTTGTTCATGGAGTTATGGAGTTTTTAGGTTCTTCCTTTATTTATTGATGATGAAGATGATGCTTTCTTATTTCAACATATCAAATTTTTATTGTTCTAATTATTTTGATTGATTTTGATTTAGTGGTTATGTTTTAATAATGTATATTGTGTGATTATTAGCACACTTTATCTCATCTTAATTATTGTGTTTTGACTAGATGATGTGTGTTTATTTCCCATTCACACCCCCTACACTTACCCCCTATAAAACCAAAAAAAGGCACAAAAACTAAAAAGAGTGTTTACTTCTTATTTATTTTTAGACCAAATGTCTTGTTAGGTAAGTATCATGCAACATATATACCATTAAGAGATTTTTCAATGGCATTTCAAGATTTATTTTAACATCACACACCACATGTCAAAACCCTATTTATTGCAAGTTCTTATATGACAGGTGTAACTAATCAAGATAGAGAAAAGCATGAGTGCCTGACATAGAATAGTTCAATTGGGCACCAAGAATTAACAATTGAAAACTCATATGCTTAATTAAAAAACTACCCAAAGTTTAAGTTTAAATATCAAATATAGCATTACCCCCAATTATTATTGTCCAATCCATGATTTAGATTATTGAAATATGTACACTTGCATCAAATATAAAAGAAGCATTTGCAATTTTCTGTTTTTTTTAATTACTATTGAATTATAATTTGAAAGAGGAGAAAATCAAACTTGATTCATTTTATTTGATTTGAGGACAATATGTATGCTATTAACCTATAATGCTTCGGCCTCTAATCAGATTGTCTTTCGTGTGAAGACAACAAGGTTATTTTTGTCAAGTAACTATAGCCATGCAACGTGACACGAATTTATTTCTTTGTAGCAATAATGTCGCTGACCTTTCTTACACGGCCATCCCCTTCATAACTTACAATCCCAGTTCTTTTTCCATCCATCTCACTCCTCTCTCGCTCTCTCTCTCCCACACCCACACACCCAACCCTCTGTCTCTCTCTCTTCGACGGATATATGATCAAGTCTTAGTCATTATTAATATTATATAAAGAGATAAAAACCTACACCTTCTTTGGTGATCATCCATCGCAAATGGGTCGATCACCTTGTTGTGACAAAGTAGGGTTGAAGAAAGGACCATGGACACCTGAAGAAGACCAGAAACTCCTTGCTTATATTGAAGAACATGGCCATGGAAGTTGGCGTGCCTTGCCTGCCAAAGCTGGTGATGTTTTATATTCATTCTGTTGTTTCGTCTTCATCACTCATCCTACAAAATTACGCTCATTATATATTTATAGAGCAAATACATAAAATTTTAAGGGGACCGGGGGTGGTGTGGGGGAAGTATTGTGATTATTTCTTTCTCTGTGATACAGGTCTTCAGAGATGTGGCAAAAGTTGTAGACTTAGATGGACCAATTATCTCCGACCAGATATCAAGAGGGGAAAGTTCAGTTTCCAAGAAGAACAAACCATTATTCAACTCCATGCTCTTCTTGGGAACAGGTGATGTCCACTCATTTTAAATATTTTGTACTTTTTGTATGGCTTCAATTCATATGTTACTCAAACTTGCCAGTAAAAAATTTTCTAAATATAAGCCTGTGATTTTTTACTTTTCATGTCTTTGTCTAGAAAGTTCTTCATTACGTACTCTCAAAATTATATTTCCATATATTTATTTTTGGTTTAAGCATTGCAGATGCCGATTCCGAGGAATTCAGGTGTCGGGGTTTTTCTTAGCTAGAGAAGTTTGACGTTATTCTTGTTTTGTCATCTTAGGTGGTCGGCTATAGCAACACATTTGCCGAAAAGGACGGACAACGAAATCAAGAATTATTGGAATACACACCTAAAGAAGAGGCTGACGAAAATGGGCATAGATCCAGTTACTCATAAACCAAAAAATGACTCGCTTCTTTCTAGTGATGGTCAAACCAAAAATAGTGCAAAACTAAGTCATATGGCTCAGTGGGAAAGTGCTAGACTTGAAGCTGAAGCCAGATTGGCTAGGGAATCAAAGCTCAGGTCACAATCCTTTCAGAGCCAACCAGCTCCTGCAGGTTCAGGCCACCCGGGTTCTCCCACTGCGGTTCTGGCTCCAGCTTCAGCACCACTACGTCAGTCAGCTGCCCCGGCCTCCCCATCGCGGTCCCTAGACGTATTAAGAACATGGAGTGGTGCATGGCCTAAGTCTAGTGAAGGAAGTGGAAACTTTCCTGGAAATGGAATCGGAAGCGATCTGGAATCTCCAACATCAACACTTACGGAGTGTGCACCACCTTTAGTGAGTGGTGGAATTCAAGAGCACTCGAAACAAATGATCGATTTTGTTCCGACGTCGGGATTGGGCTCAGGTTCAGGTTCCTCTGAGCCCGGGTTGATCAAAGAGGAAGGTGAAAATGGTTGGAAGGGGATCTCGAATTCAATCAATTTTCCGGATTACAAAGAGGGTATGGCGAATTCAGTATCTTTTACTAGCACATTTCATGACATGACAATGTCAGTAGAGGGGACATGGACTCCCGATTCAATAAGGCCAGGTAGTGCACATGGTCATGTGGAAAATGAAGTGGAAGAGGGGTTCACTGATCTTTTGCTCAATGGCTCTAGTGACAATAGTTTGGACGATGGAAGTGGTGACTCAGATAATGGCGGCGATGGCGGAAATGGCAGCGACTCCTATGAAGATAACAAGAACTATTGGAATAGTATCCTTAACTTGGTGAATTCTTCTCCATCTCAATCCTCAATGTTCTAGGTCGGATGACCTTCGTGTAAGTGAAGTTACAACTAGCGTTTCATGGGAAAAAAAAAATGAAGACGCCGGGATAAAAAAATTTGTGTGTCCGTTGTTTTTTCTTTTTTTTCATCATGGGAAGAAACATTCATAGCTAGCTTTGTGTATGTTGGATAATTTACTATATGTCCTATGTAGTTTCAATATTTCGTAAATCAGCAATTTAACTCAAGCGAAAACCGACTTATTGATTAAACTCGATTTTCAGATATGCTTATTGATATCATTTTTCCTGTGGATCTCATCCAGATCTAGGTTGTTCTCAAATGTTTTTTCATGTGCTTTGTGGTCCTCCTAAAAATACCGATACTAAGTAAGATGTATGAAGTGAATAACTCTTATGTAACTCCGTAAATTTAATAATGTCCCTCTTGTATTCAATGGTCCATTGTGTTAGCCATGTCCCATAAGTATTTAAGGTGAGAGACTTCAATTTATTTGTGTTGGTTATACGTCACATTCTGGTTGTGAATGTGGAAGAGATATTATTTTGGCTGTTTTTATAGGTTTTCCTGAAATTCAGTCAGGACAAGTAATATAATATGAAGTAGATAAATGAGGTATTGACGCGTGTACATAAACGTCGAGTAGTTATGAAATGTTGGTAGGAAGGAAGAGACTTATCAGAAAATTATGTCCAGACAATGAAATAGCCATACTGCAAATAATCAAGGGAAAGATGGAAAATCTGGCTCTGAGAAGGGTGTACAAGCTTGTAATAATTGTCTAATTGTGATTATTTTACATAAAGTAATACATGATTATACATTCAAAAGGATTAGGTTTGTATAATCCTAATATAAAGAATGAAAAAGACTGTTCTGCCATCTACACACCAAAGATATAATATTTTACACCTTGATTGATGAAAAATCAACGTGAAATTAGCACGGTGATAAAAAAAAAAAATGCATAGCTAAACAGGCTCTTGATATAGTTATCTGTGTACTGATGGTGGGTGCAAAAATAATGAACGTGAACATAACCATAAACAATTATTTCTCATACAAAATGATAATCAATATTTACACATTTTTAGTATATTGGTGTTACAAACAATCTTCGGACAAGTAGACAGTGGTAAGATTGTCATAGCACAAGATGATGGGATGCAGAATGGGAACTCCTATTTCGCAAGCAAAACAATAGATCAAGGTTGATTTAGCAACAATATATGTAGGCAAGGGCTTGATAATGGACTACACTTGAAATAATTAAGTTGTTACAATAAAAATTGTTAGATGCAAGAACCTTACAATTCTCTCTAAGAGGTTTCTTGGAGTGAAGGAACGCACTATAAACATGGGCTATAAGAGCCTCGCTGACTTAGAGCAGTGAAGCAAAATCCTTACAGCAAGAAATAGGTTATAGCGAGTGGCTTGTCGCAAATGCTACACTTCTTAAGGCTAATTCCTTGCTACTGAAAGAGCTCTCTAAGCTATCTTACTAGGATCTAATTTACGTGCAGTCACTATTAGCAAGATTGTAGAAAGTTAATTTAAAAAAAAAAAAAAAAAAAAAAAGGTTTGCAGGGAGAGCCGCCACCGCATGGTGCATGACACATGTCACAGCAAGGCTCCCACGCTCTGCTAGAAGTCTGTGATTTATTTTGCGGGAGATCAAATCCTTCACAAATACATATAATCAAGCTTTAAATGGCATTTTTTTTTTCCTATTAAATGTATGTTGTGCTGGATTTGAAACAATTAGTAAAAGTTATTTTCGTAAAGGGGTTGTTGGCCATGATTTATCGGGCTAATAGGCCCCTTTTCTTATAGTGGACATTGATCAGTTAATGTAGTTAGCATTCATAGTGTAGTGGCCATTCATAATGCTTGTAACTCAAACATTATTTAGTAATAAGTCTCATAACAACGGATGTGAAATTAACTTAGATAAAGTTACGTATGCTTGTTAGAAAACAAGTTCACTAAGCTAATATGCCTAACGACACCATTGGCAATCCTGTATCGCATGCATCAAAGGACAAGACCAAAATAGACAGTATTGCATGAATGATACGCCAACTAAAGATAGCAATCACAGCTTGTGTATGGAGTTTGATACTTTGATATCATTTCCTAAAGGAAGGGTCCCACGATAACGTCGTTAGATGTCTTATAAAGCGTGTGAATACAAAGAGATATATTGAAATTAATCCATCGCCATATAGAGATAAAATATCCTAAAAGTGCTATCTAAGATGAGATCATAATCAGCTCATCAATTTTTACAAATACTTATGCAATAAATATGTAAGAATCACGTGTCTTCTCCAGTGAACTAGATACGAGATTACTATACTACGACTGAAATATTCTTGACCAACAAATTGTCCCTCCAGCCTATACCCTATTTCAAGGTTTTTAATAATGTCTTATGATAAATACATCTAATTACTACGATATGTATTAACATAAAAGAGGTAGGGAACGGTTTAAACTATTCCAAGAATTCTACGGTGTTTTATGTGTTAGTAAAATCTATTAGTCTTACTTATTTAATATATATATATATATGTATGTGTGTTTGTAGAGATAGAGACATCAAATTATAGTAGTCATATGCATGCTTATTAAGTCTCGTGCTAAGCTTAGTCTTATAGGAGTGATGTAATAACGTGTGCAAATGACTTGAAGAGAAAAGATAAAAGAAGATGAATCTCAAATACACATATGATATATGAAGAAACTATGTATGTCTTATGTTACACGTAACTTTAGAAGAGTGACGTAGAAATAATTTGCAATGAAAAAATAAGGAGGATGAGTAAGTAGCTTCGTTGTTTTATGTGTTTGTAAAATTTTTAGTCTTTCTTATATAGAAAAAATGTTCATATGTATAGGTTTGGGCACCTAGTTGTAGTGATTATGTGCGTGTTGCATAAGTCTTATGTTATACATGATTTCAAAGAAATTACATGGTAATGACTCGTAGAGGTAACTTTAGGAAAAGGGGGAAAGACAGGGAGAATAAATATGCAATTTTAAGAAGGTCGAATGCATATACGGATGAAAGAGCTGTAGAGTATCGACCTCGCTATTCTTGATGGGAGGTGGTTTCTTCTTCATTTCAAGTTTCATTTGATCTTTAGAGATAGTAAGTTGATAGCATATGCCATTTCTTTAAGTATATAAATGTCAAACCTAAGTACTCACTAGGCTAAAAGGTTAAATCCCTTTGTAGCTACCTTATTTCTTAAAGTATCTTATTAAAAATCCCTTACAAACTTTAAACTTATTTGATTATTGTTATTTATTTTTAGTAAGCATCTTATAATATTATGGCATTATTTACATTTACAGCTAATAAAATGTCATTTGAATGTAAAAGATAATCATGAAGTATCTCATAAGTAGAACAATTTGTTTCCTATAGCACTCCTTAACATAACCCTTTTGTATGTGGTGACTTAGTTTAATGAGTATACAAGCACTAAATAACAATCTCTTTTTTATCATGAGGATTTTATTAATAAATATTTTTCATCATATTGCTTATATTACTATTACTACATTTATGGTAAATAAAATGCCTCATAGAATGTATTACAATTTTAATAAGTAGTTAATTTATTTATTCACAAATGATACGAACATACCAATGTTATTGAGTCAAAATAACTTATTTGATTTCACAATTTTATAGAATAGTTGAACATTCACTTTAATCCAAAACACAGAAAATTTAAAGTTTTGTAAACTTAATAGCTTATGCTTCTATTTGACTAAGGTGGCTAGTTTTACACAATATATTCAATCTCCTTTTCTTATTTTTTATTTTTCTTGTTATTCTTTTTTAGTATAATAAAATATCTTCAATATTATTTTTATTATATTATGTAAATAAATTTAATATATATATATTTAATAAACCATTATATTGTGTTATTTATGGTAGACCAATTTGAAGTTGTCACTTAACAAGGTAGACGAAAATGTAACAAATTTGATTAAAATTGGTTAAGAGTTCAAAAATGTGAAGGAGTCAAATAGAATAAAATACAAATAAGGATTTCTGTCAAGTCTGTTGAAATTTTGTTGACCATTGATATGCATCAAATTCTAATTAGTCAATAATAATTAATTTAATAAAATATTATTATTGAATATATTTAATTGAATAATATATAAAATTAAATAAAAGATACAAAAACAATCAAAAAGAGAGAAAAGAAAAAGAAAAGGACTGGTTTGCTACCACTTTTTGAGAGGTGTCCTTAGGACCTGATTACGAAAATTAATAGAAATCAAATTACAAAACGAAAGTTGATGCTATATCATTCGTTACGTTTCTTCACTTTCCCTTTACCATCAATCTTAGCGAAATCACAAATGGAAATAGAAGAGACCAATATCTTTGTTCAACAATCATATTCATCACAAAGGTATTGCTAGGGTCATTATTACTGAGTTTCATTTGGATCCTCAATTCATTTAGATCCTTTGTTAAGAAGTATGAACAATCTCTTTTTTTTACGTCTACTTCAATTGTTGCAAATTCATATCAAGTGTTATCTTTACTATGGCAACTCAACTTAATCTCCTAAGCTTAAATGACAACTTGTCCCACAATCCTTTCATACCTCTACCTCTACACTTAGAAATGATTTGATCTTAAATTTAGAATTGAACAGTTTACAACCTGAACCAACACCATCACCACCACTACTTACCCTACCCTTTACCTTACCCCAACAAAAAAAAAAAAAAAAAAACTTCCTAGCATATAAGTCAACAACAAATACACAAAGACCAAAATCAAATACACATCTAGAGTATAACCAAACTCTCAACTTTTCTAATAATCTAAGTTCTATCCATAGCTTATATATTCATCAACTCAATTGAAGTAAATGATCATGATATAGCCTTCATAGCAAGATGCAATTAACATTTTCATGACATGTATTATGAATTCCTATTGTGGTTCCTTAATTAATAAATCATATCCAGGGAAAAAAGGGGATAAAGTTTGTATTATGTAAAATAAGATACGGATAACTTATAGATTGATTATGATACACCAATCTAAAAAAAAAATAGTTTCTTTATTAATATATGAATTGGCATGATTCACAATCTATAAATAATCATGTTATAAAGAATATGATATGATGTAAGGATCCCAAAATATGTTTGTTTGGCATAACCTATCAAAAGATTCATAAGATTGAGAATAAGTCAAGGAATTTATCATATAGATTTGTTCACAAAAAGAGGTACTTAGGGAAGTTTTCATTATTTGCCAATACAAGTTGGAAGAACCTATAAATAACCATAATGGACTATAAGGAAATTGTTAACACATTGTATTATACTTTTGTATTTATTTCACATACATGTATGAGTAGTATAGGCATTTGGTCATGTATGTGTATTCATTCTTATATAAATAAAACGCATGTAATATCTATTAGTTAGTAACAAAATTCATTTTCTCATTAATACGTATTCTATTTTGCTTCTCTTTCGATTTCTTCTCTTCTTTAACATACATGTTCATCACTCTACAATTAACAGATTAAGACTTTGCCATTTTCACATGGTATCAGAGTATGGTTAGATGGAATTATTTTATACCTTTACTTCTCTTGATTGTCTACTATGTTTTGATTGAATCATTTCTTGCATATGTTCAAAATCAATGGAATAGAGATTCAAAACATGAATGGTGATTCAATTTTAAGAGATCCTTTGAATTTGTCTTGATTTGATAATCTAGGTGCTATAATTACTTATATTATGTTTGATTGTACAAATTACCTAGGATGGAGTAAATCGATCTAATTATCCCTAGGAGTAATGGTAAAATTAGGGTTTATTGATAGATCTCATGTGAAACCTAAAAATAATCAAGTAGAAATGTAGCGTTAAATACTTTGTGATTATATGATCAAATGTTGGCTGCTAAATTCAATTATTAAGGAATTGGCTAAAAGTTTCATGTATACGAGGTCATTTAAAGAACTATGGGATGATGTTTTCAAGAGATTTGGATTAACCAATGGTGCCTTAATCTATCAATTACAAGTTCATTTGGTGAATTTAACATAAGGAAATGGTTTCTTAAGTATATACTATAATAAGTTGAAAAGAATGTGGGATAAAATGCAATCACTATGTGCTCTACCTTCTTCTTTATGTGGAGCAATAGAGAATTGTTTATGCAATTTGAGGGGAAAAAAAATACTTGAACTAGATAATAGAAATAAACTTCTTCAATTTCTTATGGGACTTAATGAAACTTATGAGCATGTAAGGAGTCAAATGTTATCCATGGAGCCATTACCTTCGGTTAACAAAGCTTATTACTTAGTTTTTCAAATAGAAAAGCAAAAATTAGTAAGTGGAATACACTTTATCCTCATCTACTTCCTTTGTTGCTTCTTCTCATCATGTAGGTAATTTTGTGGACCATTGGATATTAGAAACTAAGACTTCAGACCATGTCACAACTTTAGACC
The DNA here is from genome assembly GCA_024138005.1 of Lumnitzera racemosa. Classification (NCBI taxonomy): domain Eukaryota; kingdom Viridiplantae; phylum Streptophyta; class Magnoliopsida; order Myrtales; family Combretaceae; genus Lumnitzera; species Lumnitzera racemosa. The sequence goes on along the minus strand of JAMXBC010000012.1, from coordinate 35,194,135 downwards.
ATATCACTCCTTTCTCTCATCTTTTAACCAATAAAATTTAACTTACATCTCCAATTAGAGTAAAATTATTAAATGTTCATTTAAAACGAGTTGCTATAATAGGTGGTGTTGCTACAAATTAACAAATTACCCTAAAGAAGTTTTGCTTATGCAAGACTTTCAATTTAACCTACCTTCAATATACAAATTGGCCATTGATTCCAGTTTAATTATTGTGTTTGATGATACTAAATGCTCATTATAGTACCAGATTACTAAAGTAGTTATTGAAGCAAAAACTTCCTTTAGGTTGTATGGAATAAAATAACAAAGCCAATTGAGCATTCTTTTGTTTCAAATTGTGCTTCTATTATTCCTGATACTATTCCTCTTCATATATTACATAGTAGACTTGCTCATCCCTCTTTGTCTAAGATGAAACACATATTGGGTTGTAAATACTTAAATTGTGAAGATTTTGTTTGTAAAACCTACCGACCTGCCAAATTCCCTTGTTTGCATTTTAGTTCCAATTGTATAAATATATTGATGCCTTTTGATTTATTGCACATTGATGTTTGGGGACTCTTTAATATGCCTTCTCTTTCAAGTGTAAGATAATTCCTTATGATTGTTGATGATAAAACAAGTTGTACTTAGACTTCACCAATGAATTTCAAGTCAAATACATTGAGAATACTGACCAATTTCATTACTCATGTTTCAAACCACTCTCATCCCACAGCAAAATTCATAAGAACTAATAATGGAGCTAAATTTCTTTCCTATGAATGTAAATGATTATTTAATAAACATGGGATAGATCATCAAAGAAGTGACATCTATACTTCTCAATAAAATGAGATAATAAAAAGAAAGTATAGGCACCTATTAGATACAGCCTAAACAATTAGAATACATGTCAACTTAGCAAAAAAATTTTAGGTAGAGTGCATATTAGCAACTTCATCCCTTATTAATAAGCTACCAGCAAAGAATTTGAATTGGGCCTCTCCATATCAATTACTTTATTAAAAACAACCTTCGTTCATTAACCTACGAACTATTGGTTTCTTATGTTATGCCTGTACTACACTACATTCAAGAGATAAATTTGATCCAAGAGAAAAAAGTGTGTTTTTTTTGTTTACCCATATGAATAAAAGGCATATAAACTTTATGATTTGACTTTACATCAAATATTTATTAGTCATGATGTCATTTTTCATGAAGATAAATTTCCATTTTGAGATCTTGGTATTGTTGATTCATCCTCTCCTACACACTATATGTTTCCATTCGTAGTCACTAAAGATTCTAGTTTTGTTATTAACAATCCTTCTAGGCTTGATTCTCTAACTTACACACACCAATTCTCCTTCAAATGTTCATAGTCCTTTACCTACTAATTTTGATTCTTCATCTCCTATTCTTGATGTTTCACATACTTCTCCTCACATTTATTGCTCAACAAGGGAAAAATGCATTCCCTCTTAGCTTTCTAATTTTATACATACAACTCAACATAAAAATTGATAGGAATCAACCCTCTCGACCAATTACACGAAGCCGAGCTAAAAAACTCCAAGGACTCACTCGAAAAATACTAGCTTAAAACCCTATCCAAGATAGAAATTCCTATCCCAATCTCTACGTTTTCCTTTTCTACTGACTTGACTGACAAGCCTTCACGTACGCCAGACTTACTGAATAGTTGTGCTATAATAGAATATCCGAGCAAACAACCCCAAGAGTATCTAAGTCGAGTTCCTAAACTGACAACAAATGTTCGACCCCAACCCCAACTAACTACTCTATAGTGAAACTAACAAGGCTCTAATCTAACCCTGATAAAGTCGACCCTTGATTGCAAATTCTTTTTCTTGTTTACTTTATACCATATTTCTAATGCCTAACTACTAAGTGATACGTATCTTTTGGTATAACATTCTAAAAAGATTCTTTACTTTCCGTATTGAATATTCTTTATCTCTATTACCTTTTTTAGTATGTATTGCATAACCTAATATATGTAAAATAACCATAAGGAATGGGTATATAAACCCCTACTTAATTGTACACTAGAATCAAATCCTTAACATCAGAATTTAATCAAGTGTCCTTTAAGCAACCCTAATGTTCTTATTATCCTTTAACTCTTATCTATTCCCTCTAGTAAGGAATAATAGCAACTGACCTTTCAATTCGAATTGATGAGTCATATCCAATGGATTGTAAGCTAAGTAAGATCAATTGGTGTGTTTTATCCAATTGGTAGCTGCCTGGAATTTGCTAGCTTTTTCTTTGTTTTCTTTTTTGCTCACTTCATTATGGTGTTTCTCTATGTGTCCGACCTTGGAGACACATCAACTTCATTAGTATCAAAGCCCAATTTCAAGAGGGACTATGTGAAGTTATAGTAAAGTTTGTCTTACTATACTATTTGTAGCTGTTGTGTTCCTTCTATAGCTGATGTAATGTATTCATATAGAGTAAGTTTGGTATTATGAACTATATAGTAAAGATTTATGTGTTAGTAAGTGTGGTCTCATTATTACTCTATTCTTACTCTGTTTTTTACTATGAAAGTAGAGCAAGTTCATTTTTATTCTATTCGAGTAACTATTGGTATCAAAGTTGTTAGTATATTAGTGAAAGTTTTGGGTAGTACGATAACATTGTTTTTCCCATGTATTGTAATATTAATTTGTTTGAAAGTACTGTACAATATCGGACTCTAGTATTCAACATGTTATTGAAGACCAAAGTAGTGGCGCTCAACCTAGTTATAGTCATAATGGAAATAACACTCTTAGGTCAATTGATGACAAACTTAATAGACTCACTAATCTTATTGAGTCTAGTTACCATGATGTAAGTTAATAAGCAACAACCCCAAGGTATGTCACAGTGTAACCTACCTAAGAATGTTTTAGAGAGAAGCTATGGACAAGGTAACTGAGCTAATCACCTAGTTCAACCTCTTCAAGCCAGAGGAGTTGTAGACCAAATTGCTAGATGAAGACTGGAGTTGAAAGAGATTGAGGAAGATGATGCCAAGGAGTATGGAGAGGAAAAAGAAAAGGCTAGTTATTACTAAGCATAGGAGCTAAAACGTCGAGCTCCTTGAAGACTAGACAATGTTAAGTTCTAAATCCCACCCTTAAGCAAAAGTGGAGATGTAGATTAATATTTAGAGTAGGAAGAGAAGTTAGAGAAGGTATTTGATTGTTATGTATATATAGAAGCTGTAAAGGTCTAACTCACTACACTTAAGTTCTCTAAGTAAGCCACTATGGTGGAAAAATCTAAATATAGCTAGAGTAAGGAATGAAAGACGAAGAGTGAGAACTTTGGATGAGATGAAGAGGTTGTTAAGGGTTAGATTTGTGCTCAAGACTTACTTATAAGATACATTTGTAAAGTTATAAGGCCTATCATTAGGTAGGTCGAAGCTTGTGGAAAGCTCAAAAGGAAAGCAATGGGGAAGGTGCAGAGAGCACTAATGCGAAAGAAAAAGTACGCAAAAACCTACAAATAGCTCTAGAGAATATGATACACCAATAGAACTTCTGAAGACTTACGGTACAATTCAATATGACGCACAAATCAGTTCGATGAGGTTACTTGTTACTTAGCCTTGCTCAAGACTTAGGATAAGAGTAATGCCAAGAGTAAACAAGTAATGTTTACTTAAGGAAGAAAAATACTTAAAAGTATATTAATGTTTAATCTTCGTCTGATACAAGTACAAGGGATATTTATACCCATAAGTTAAGGTAATTTGCCCAAAAGGGAAAAGACAAAAAAGCATTTCCTAAAAAAGTAATTTATAAGATACAAAAAGTAAAAATGAACATATAAGGAAAACAATCATTGGCATAATAGATTCTACGCATGATTCTATACACATGATGATGTCGTATTGATGATGCCATTAGAAGATGTGGACAAAAAGCATGACCAACTTGCTTGTTTGAGTAGAGGGGGCTTAATTAGTCCGGAGTCTTCCTATCTCGGCTTCTCAACAAGGGAAGTACCGAGTCATTGGTCAGCTCAAGTGCAAGTAAGTAATCTGCAACTTAATGAGTTACAAAAAGATGGGCAATCATTCTGCTTGGCCTAAAGAGTGATTCGGCAAAGCAAAGAGGTACTTGACCTCAGTAAAAGTCGGCTGGAGTTAAAGAATCCACCTTACTAAATCTTCTAACCCTTGGGCTTGGCTACTAGTCAAAGGCCAAGTAACTTGATTCCTATCAGGTTTTATACCTTGGAAGAGGTGATTAAGATAGCGTAGAGAGTCAAAAAGTTAAAGAGAAGTGCTTTGAGCCAACTTGGGCCAACATTCTCCCGAGCCCTTATTCCATGCTAACATGTTCAAACTGAGCCAAGGAAGCCATATCAAGCTAAGGAAAGGAATAGCCAACCTGACGATAGCCCAACAAGTCAACAAGACAGCCAAGCCAAACCATGGCTAAGCCGACCCCAAAAACATATGAGAGAGGACAAACCTTTGGGCTGAAGACTAGCTAAATAAAGTGCTTTAAATGCTTAAGCTTTAGACATGTGACTATTGAGTGTCTAAACCAATGTATTATGGTGCTTGAAGGAGATATAGTGGATAACATCGATGAGAGCTAGTCAATAGAGGAGAAGGATGTTGGAAAAGCTAAAGTCAAGGAGGAAGAGGCGACTTATGTCTATATCGACTAGTGAGAAATAATGATCCTAGTCTTGAGAAGAGTATTAAGTTCCTTATTGAACTCTAAGGAAGATTAGAGAGAAATTTTGTTCCATACTAAATATACCATCAAAGGACAATTATGCACCATCATAGTAGACAGAGGAAGCTATACTAATGTAGTTGCACAATCCTTTATGTAGAAGTTAGGTCTACCAACCTCAAAGCATCCCTAATATTACAAGCTATATTGGCTTCATGATTACTCGTGACTAAATAAGTAACTATACCGTTTAGTATTGGAAATGTGTACAAGGATAAGGTAGTATACGATGTCATCCCCATGGGAGCTTCACATCTGTTACTTAGAAGACCTTGGTTATTTGATTGATATGTTACTCACGATGGATATAAGAACACCTATGCTTTTGTTAAGGATGAAAAGAAGATTATGCTATAACCCATGACCTTATCCTAAGTAACGAGACCCATAATCAGCTTACCCATGCTAATAAGAAGAAGGCCTTGGTGATGAGGCGAAAAGAGCTTCGAGCTGCTAAGAAGGCCAAAGAGCTCATGTTTCTATTGATTAGAAGATTGTTAGAGATGAGAGATCTAAAGGATGTTCCAAATGAAATCCAAAGGCTGATTGATGAGTTTACTAACCTGTTTCCTAAGGAGCTACTTAAGAGACTACCCCCAATCTGAGGCATAGAGCATTGTATTGACCTGCAGCCAGGTGTTACCTTGTCGAACCGACCTGCATACAAAATGAATCCTAAGCAAGCTGTCAAGTTAAAAAGATAGGTAAATGAACTCATAGAACGAAGATACATGAGGGAGAGCATAAGCCCTTATGTTGTACTAGCTCTGCTCATCCTTAAGAAGGATGGTTCATAGGCATTGATAGCCAAGCAATAAGTTGAATCACTATCAAATATATGTACCCAATACCGAAGCTCGATGACATGCTGGATGAGTTTTATGGTGTGAAAATATTTTCAAAAATTGATGTATAAAGTGATTACCATCAAATTCGCATAAAACCAAGTGATGAGTGGAAGATTACCTTTAAAACCAGGCATAGTCTCTACAAATAGTTAGTTATTCCGTTCAGACTTACTAATGTGCTAAGTACATTCATGAGATTAATGAACCATGTGATACACCTTCTGATCAAAAGATGTGTGGTCGTATATTTCAATGACATATTGGTATATAGTACCAACTTGAACAACCATGTTCAACATCATTGAGTAGTTTTTGACATTTTATAACCTGAGAAGTTATATGAAAATTTGAAAAAATTTACATTCTACCAAGATGAAGTGATTTTTCTTGAGTTTGTAGTGTCAGGGGAAGGAATCTAAGTAGATGAGGAGAATATCTAAGCCATGCTAGAATAGCTAACGCCGACAAATGCCATTAAAGTTTAAAGTTTACATAGCCTAGTTTCTTTTTATAAGTGATTTATTAAAAACTTCAGTACCATAACTACCTTCTTAATCGAGTTGACAAAGAAGAATAATGGGTTCAAATGGAGTGATTGAGCTAAATAGAGTTTCAAGGAGATCAAGGAGAAACTCACCTCTACCGTTGTCCTATCATTATCAAATTTTAATAAGCCATTTGAATTAGAATATGATGCGTTGGGAATTAGAATCGGCGCCATCTAATGCAAGATAAATGACTTAACACCTACATAGTGAGAAGCTTAGTGGTGTTGCCTTGAACTACTCTATGTACAAAAAAGAATTATACTTTCTTTTCCGAGCTCTTATTGTTTAGCAACATTACTTGCTGCCATGAGAGTTTGTAATTTACATAGACCATGAGTCTCCGAAGCTTCTTTAGATTTAGAACAAACTCTCGAAAAGACAAGTGAGGTGGTTAGAGTTTATAGAAGGATTTTCATATGTGATCCGGCATAAGAAATAAAGCGCAAATGTAGTCATCGATACTCTATCACATCAACAAAATTTGCTGACCACTCTACAGACAAAACTACTAAGATTTTTACTTATCACCAGTAGTATGCTAATAACCCTCATTTTGGTCTCATTGTTAAGCAATGCTAAGAAGGAGTAATTGTTGAAGGATATTATCTTAAGGATGGCTATCTATTCAAGGACTAAAGGCAGTGTATACTAAACTATTCTACCCATGAGTTATTGGTCAAGGAAGCTTATAGTGGTAGATTATTTGGTCACTTTAAAGAGACCAAAATAGCCAATTTGTTAAAAGAAAACCTTTACTAGCCTAGTTTGGCTAAAGATATACATAAGGTAGTTGGTAATTGTAAAGTGTACAAGTAAGCTAAGGGGAAGAGAGAGCCCCATAGAGAATACATATCCCTGTCAACGCCAATGTTATCTTGGGCTAACCTCAACATAGACTTTGCCTTAGGATTTCCTCGAACATCCAAAGAAAAAGATTCTATATTTGTGGTAGTAGACCACTTCAGTAAAATGGCACACTTCATTTCAGTGTGTCATCGAACTAACAATGCTTTATACATTGCTAATATGTTTTTGTAAGAAGTTGTTCAACTATATGGAGTGTTGAAGACTATTGTTTTAGATTGGGATACAAAATTTTTGAACTATTTTTAGAAGAATTTTTAGAGAATACTTGGAACTAAACTTATGTTTAGCTCTAGTAGCTACCCTTAGATTGATGGCCAGAATGAAGTGATGAACAGAACACTAGGAAGCTTACTTAGAGCTATCGTAGGAAAGAACTTGATGGACTGAGATCTGTGTCTACCCATTGTAGAATTCGCATATAACTAAATTATCCACAACATCAATAGGAAGACCCCATTCAAGGTTGTCTATAGCCTTAATCCTACTATCCTCTTGGATATGATCGACATTCCTACAACTATTGAAGAGAGTTAATTTGAAGTTGACCGAGCTTAAGAATTGCAAGACCTACACTAATCTGTAAGCAAGAGGATCATTAAGTTCAATTAGAGACAACAAGAGATTAGTAGTTGAAGTCGTTGAACTGTTTCTTTCCAGCTAAGAAACTTAGTATGGATTCACCTCAACCAAGAACGATTCCCATACTTGAGACAAAGCAAGCTGTCTCCTCGAGCTAATGGTCTATTCAAGGTCCTGAAGAAGGTTAACCACAGTGCTTACCAAATTAAGTTTCTTGATGATTATGGTGTCTCCCCTACTTTCAATGTATCCAACTTGATTCCTCATTAACCAGCAAAGGGCCCTACGAGTGTCCCAAAAGAAGAGCCAAATACCACTTTAGATTTGAGATCAAATCTTTCTAACCCTCAGGTAGATGAAAGAAATCAATCTTTTGGACCAATCACACAAAGCCAAGCTAGAGGACTCTAAGGACTCACTCGAAGAATACTAGCTTAGAGTCCTATTTGAAATGAAAATTCCTATCCCGACCTTTATGTTTTCCTTTTGTACCAACTTAATTGCCAAGCCTTTACATGTGCCAGACCAACTGAACAGATGTACTATGATAGAATATCCCAATAAACAACCCTAAGACTATCCAAGTTAAGCTCTCGAATCGACAATAGATGCCTAACCGAAACCCTAATTGACTACTCTATAGCAAGACTGACTAAACCCTGATTAGGTTAGCTCCTGACTACAAATTCTTTTCTCGTCTACATTATAACATATTTCTAACACCCAACCATTAAGTGATACGCATTTTCTAGCATGGCATTCTAGAAGGATTTTTTACTTTCCATATTAAATATTCTTTATCGCTTTTACCCTTTTAATATGTATTATATAAGCTAATTGTAAGAATATCTTTTTATCGTTTCATATATGTAAAGTAACCTTAGTGGATGCGTATAAAACCTAACTTAATTGTACGCAGGAATCAAATTATCAACATCAGAATTTAATCAAGTTTCCTTTGAACAACCCTAGTATTTTCATTACGCATAAACTCTTATATATTCCCTTTAGTAAGGAATAGTGGCGAGTGACTCTTTTGTTTAGACCAGTGAGTCATATCTAATGAATTGTAAGCCAAGTTAGATCAATTGGTGTATCATATTCAATTGGTAATTGCTCAAACTTTGTTAGCTTTTTCTTTATTTTCTTTTCTACTTGCTTCATTATAGTATTTCTCCATGTGTCCAACCCTGAAGACGCATCATTTGTTAATGCAATATTATCACATCATTACCCTCCATCTAAATGCAAATATCTTTTATTTCATGATACATAATTCATTCATTATCTTCATGACTCTATAGCTTCATTAGCCTATGTGCTTACTATCCATGAGCTACAATCTTATCAACAAGCTATAAAAGATTTTAGATGGGATGAAGCAATGTAATAAGAGTTATTGCATTAGAGGCAAATCACACTTGGGAAGTCACATCCTTACTTAAAGGAAAGAAGCCAATTAGCAATAAGTAGGCCATCAAGATTAAATACAAAGCTGATGGGACCATAAAGAGATTTAAAGCCCAGCTTGTGCTTAATGGTCTTAACCAAATAGAGGGAATTAACTATATACATACTTTTGTTCCAATTTTTAAACTCACTATGTTTTGAATTTTATTGTCTATTGTAACTGTAAAAGGTTGGAATGTCCATCTATTGGATGTTAACAATACATTTCTTCATGATTTCATAGATGAAAAAATTTATATGTTGCCTCTTAGGAGAAGGGGAGGTGGGGGTATTAAGGTGCAAATTTGAGTCAAGCGTGTAAGCTTACGCGCTCTTTATATGGCTTGAAGCAACCCTCTAAGCAATGGAACATGGAGTTTACCAAATTCATTATTTCCATTGGTATTCAACAATCTAAAAGTGATTATTTACTTTTTCCAAGACAAACTAATGGTTATTTTATTGCAAAATTAGTTTGTGTTGATGATATTCTTGTAGCAGGGAGTGATTTGAGTGGAATTGCTACTGTTAAGATGTTCATTCATCACGCTTTCACTATAGAAGACCTTGGAGATGTTAAATTCTTATTAGGCACTAAAGTTTGTAGATTGCTTACAAGTTTATTTGGAATCAACGTAAGTTTTTGCTTGATATTCTCCAAAGATACAAGATTGATAGCTACACATTATAAAATGTTCGACACAAAACCTCCTAAGCCTACCTTATACTGAAGACTTGTAGGTCGAATGTTATATCTTACCATAACTAGGCCCCACATTTTTTTTGCAATACAACAATTAAGTTAGTTTGTAGCCCAAGAACTGATCGCATTAAGGTTGTTGTTCATGTTCTTAAATACCTAAAAGGATCTATTGATAAGGGGCTTTTCCTATCATCTTCAAATAGTCTATCTTTTTATGCATACTCATATCAATTGGAGAAGTTGTGCAATTGATAAAAAATCATTATCTAGACATTATGTCTTCATTGGTTCTTCTTGGGTATCATAGAAAATGAAGAAGTAAGCTACGGTTTCAACTTCATTGGTTAAGGCTAACTATTGAATTCTTGTTGAGGCAACTAGAGAACTCTTATGAATATCTTTTATTCCAAATGAGTAGGGTATTTCTTTTCCTTTATTGGTTTATCTCTTTACTGATAACAAATCTACGAAACAAATTGTTAAGAATCCATGTTTGCATGGGAAAACAAAGCACATAGAATTGGATTGACATTTTATTCATGACCATATAACTTCTGGTTTCCTTCAAGTATCTTATGTTGTTCATCTCTTCAAATAGTTGATGTCATGATAAAGATTATTACTGATTTACAGCTTACTTTCTTTTGTTCCAAGTTAGGAATCTTACATATACGAACTTCAGGGGGTAAGATGGTTGGTGGTGGTGGTAGTTGTGGTTGTGGTTTTAGGAGTAGTTGGTTTACTTTTGTATTTATTTCGCATATATGTGTGGGTAATATAGGCATTTGGTCACATATGTGTATTCATTCTTGTGCAAATACAACACACGTGATATTTGTTAGTAGTAGCAGAATTCATTTTCTCATCAGTTCGCATTCTGTTTTTCATGTCTTTGTCAACATATATGTTCATCACTCTACGAGTAAGTAACAAATCAAGACTCAATCTAAATTTGCGCGTCAGGAATGATTTCGTCCGAGTCTTGCGATTGCGTCATTTGAATCAATTCATCCCGAAGCAATTTGACCTTTACATCCTCATTTCGTCCAGATCCCTTATTGGACTTCTGGATTTTCGCACTACTTACAGCTACCTCACTTGTTGCAATCTCATATTAACTTCTATCTTAATACGAATGACTTGTCTCAATCTCCTCCACTTGAATAATGACTCAGCCCTTTATCACATCAAATTCTTTTTTATTTTTCTATTTAATCTGAAATTTTGGTAGACTACATAACCTAACACTGGGATTTTAACATTAAAGTTAATTATATTTTCATTCTCTGAAATTTCTAAAATAACATGCCTACTACCCTTGAAAATATTTACAACTTAAAATCCCTTCCAATGCAATATAAAGTTATTATGTTGTATCAATATGTAATTGTTAATTGTTTTTAGATCAATTCATCACCTGGTTTAACTAGTCTTATTAATTGTTGAAATGTAAAATCAGTCAAGAAAAATACAAAATTACTCGATGTGAGTCCAAGAGAAAATAGTTTTAAGTTTATTTACTGAAAAAACTAACACGTAAACAATATTGGAGAAGAATTTTTGAGGTGTCATCTTTTTAAACAGATGTAATTTTAGAATTTCGGCCTATCTTTATAATCTTTATACTTTTCTAAGTGTCTCTGTAATTTATCTTAAAATAAAGATACGCCCCTTCCTAAATCCATATATCGTGTCAGATTGTACCTGTAACTTGATTACGTAATTTTAACTGTTTAACAAGAATAAGAATAAATGCTTCATTTTTGTGTAGATTGTGGCTCTTTTTCCTCGGTCTTCTCCTTTTCCCCTTTTTTACCCATTGTTGTTACTTAAGATATATTTATCGTACTACGCATTTTACATGTTATATTTTTTATGCCACACCACAAGAGTTTGATTTTAGGTGGCCATCGGGACTTCTAGCAGTAGTGCAAAACTATTGCGAATACAAAAATAGCAAAATGTTATTAGCATCATTTTTTCTAATGTATGTATACACAACGTTACAGTGAGAACGTTGAAAAAGTAATGGTGTATGTATATTATAATAGTATTTATTGAAAGCTACTAAATTATTTATATAGAAATAACTTAAAACTACTATTAATGATATAATATAAAATCTACTCTAAATCATTGTTATTTTTTATATTTAATGTTAATTTAAAACTGTTACTAATAACATAAAATAATACTTATTATAATCTACTACTATTTCTTTTCTCACAGAAAAAAAAAAAAAACATATATATCCTTTCTAGGATTACTAGCTATATATACTCATTTTCATCTACGAAAAATTTATAGATTACATATAATAAAAACACCTTGAAAATAATCCGTCATTGGATAGCATCTAATTTTATCTTTCATTATAGAAAATATTCATTTATATATAAAACAAAGTTTGAATGTATATATATGATATTGATCACTATAAAGATGAAAATAAGATTCTGATGACTTTCAAAAGATACGACCATGCTCTCAAATATTTACCATCGCGAATCTAATTTAATCTTACCTAGAGTATCCATCGTCACCTTTCTAATGGTTTAAACTACAAACATGTAATATCATATGCAAAAATTATATACAGTTTCTTTTCGATGAAAAAAAATTGTAGACAGTTAATATTTAGCACCGTAAAATAATTATGATATGTTTATAATTATCTAATGTATTATTTAAATATGAAAATCGATATATCTTGTAACGAAAGCACTATTTTTATAGTTTTCGAAAATCTACACAATTTCATAAAAGGTATTGTGTGACTTTTGCTTCCATATCAAATTTTACAAGCATCCGTTGCCACCTACGATGACAGGATACTATTTCACATAATTTTCAAAATCAAGGCACTTAACCATTATAGATTATCTCTTAGATACCAAATTGCAAAATGAGAAAGTTTAGATATCTCTACCAAATTTTTTTAATTCTATTGATAAATTTATTTCACCTTCTAAAATCAGTAACTTCACACTCTTGGCATGTGGAAGCTATGTGCTCAACCACCCACTTGTGACATAAAGAAGAATGTGATTTACCTTCGAAAATCGATCTTGATTGAGATTGTAAATGAGTCAAATCTACTTGTGGACTATTAGAGTGTAACTCAATATTTGCTCTAGCTAAATCATACAACAACTAAGTCGAGTTTCAATTCAAGTTATTCAAATCACCTATGTTGTCGAGTTCAAACCTCATAATATCTTACTAAATTATATCACAACTTGAACTAAACTCAAGCAGAGTTTAGATTATTTGAATGCAATTTGAGCATGATTATTATTATTTAGAGAATTGGACTATAAATTAGCATGATTAAGTCAAGGTTAGGCTCTTTGAATGCTACCTTTAATCAAGCTCAAGCTCAAACTTCTAAATTTAATCAAGCTCAAATCAAGTTAAATCTTTGAAATTTCTATGTGGGTTTAAACTTAAACTCATTATTATATCATCTTAACTCGATTCGTTTATAGACTTAACCTTAATTGATGTTATTTGTAGTTCATGAAAGCTAAAGCGGTGGTAACATACACCCAACTTTGTACTTTATTGCACCTACATGCTTGCAACTTAGGAGTAGGTAGAAATAGAGTATGTTAAGCACATAGTCTTGCTAGAACCCTACCCATAGAAGTATTTTTCCAAACTATAGAATCAAAATATATCCCATAATATGTGGAACCATCTTAGAATTTATATCTTATAAAACCTACAAGATACGAGGCATATAATAGAACCAGTAGGTTTTTTTACTACATTTTTATAATAATTCAGTAATTAGTATTTCAATAAGACTTAAACTAAGGTCATGAATATCTTTGAATAATTTTTTTTCTTTTATTTTTAGAAAAAGGAACAATTTCCTAATGGTAATTTTGAATAAAATCTAGACAAACTTGTTAAAAAATAAGTTAATCTAATCCAATATCATGTGTTTGATAGATATTTCAAATTATAGAAATGAAATGATAAAACTCTAACTAATAAAGAAAGAATATGGACCAAAAAGAGGACATGCGGGTCGAGAAAGAAGGATTAACAATAGTACTTTATGAAAAAAAAAAAAAAAAAGAGATGACAAGTAAATAAGGATTGAATTTGCTTTCAAGTTTTTAGTTTTGCCAGTGGGCATATGGTCTAAGGTGTTTAAGTACGTGCTGAGTTATAAATATTATATTTTGTTAAGTCAAATATTATCGAGAACTTTTATATGGTTTGTGTAGGATATACGTGGAACCCTTTTCCAAGTTTGATAGAGGTATGAAGATTTTAAATCCTATTCTTCACCTTCTATTTACGAACGAGTCCCAAAAAATTGGAACGGAAATTTACTCTACAACCTTCAAAACCCAAAAGCTATCCAATCAAGCGTATTAGAGTAGGTCCTAGATTGTGTATGGGTTATCCACTCAACCCTACTTGCAATATTGAAAATAAAACCTATTTTGTCTTCTTCTTGCAAGTTTTGATAACAAATAAAGGGATTTTGAAAATCTCTAGGTAGGAAAACTAGTCTATATAATTTCATTGGATGAACAACCCTTAGAACACCTTATCAAAATCCCGCCTTATATTTCGCTTCAGTCGTTTTCACTTTATAATTATCCATCTTCTCGAAGTATAATAATTTTAGAGAATATATTTCCTTTTAGTTATCTTCATTTTCCAAAAGTTATCTAGGTACTTACAATCTATGTAAATTAGGTCATATACTATATATGCAGGCTTGACTCAGTCGCAAATTACCAGCAGGTCAAAGCAGGATATTAAATTCAGCCACAATGGTAGATACAAGTCTTATTCAGTTTTTTAACTTTAGAGCATTTATAACCAGAAAATATTATGGATGTTACCAATAAAGAAAAAGGTCCACAATGAATTGTACATAAACGGGGATAAAGCGATCAACAACAGGTCAGTCCAGCACCAGAGTGATATTATTCTTGCATACTTTTTTTCAGGTACATAGGACTTTTAATCTACATTAAACGGCAATAAATCGTATTTAATCTGAAATGGGGTATGCGTACTTATTGTGATGTACGTATACATTCTTAAGAAAGTCACGTACTTTCCCTCGCTAATACCCAGAGGAACAGGAAGTGCAGGTACGTTCCAATAAATTATTTGTTTATGATATAAAATTATAGTCAATACCATTTTAAACTCTAATAGTATGAATATTAATTTTTTAATAGGATAGATCCAATTTAATTCCTGACTCCTAAAAAGGTTGCAATATGACAGTAAAAAAAAAAAAAAAAAAAGATATGGAACAGCATTACCAAATAAATATAACATAAATGTGATATAAGCATATGATTTAGAAGATAATTATTTGTTTATGATATAAAAACTTCGAGAAACAGTCCTCCACAACGAGACGTCTGCTAGGTTATATCACATTTCAAATTTGAGCTTCAATAAATTTAAACTGGGACCACAGCTCGCAGTGGATTGCTTGATTTTGCACTACTCCCATTCACCGTTGCCTGGCCAGATAACCGGATGGATTCGCTTACCGGCCAAATTAAATGCGTTTGTTGAATTATATACTTTTTCATTCAATGGTACGATCTGACTCAGTGTTAATTATTGTGCAATTAAACTAAGAGAAGCTGGAACAAGGGGAAAAGAAATGGAAAATAAACAGGTATTGTATCATATCTTTCGGTGTATTCAATTGGTAATATAAAATGATGTAGTTTACAAAATTATTTATAAATATAGACTAATGCCACATTTGATATCGAACTTGTCATTTTACAAAATTAACCACCCAAACATTTCAGGTGCCAATTTCAGTAATCGATTGAACTCTATGATTCTACGGTTACTACCTGGGTGATAAATTCACAACATAAGTATAGAATTTTGCAAGTTTGTAATTATATGAGATTTTTTTTAATTAAAATAAATATAAAATTATTTTGATATAAATATTTGGTAAAATTTTAAACTTAATATATGATTCTGTATACTTACAATATTTTACTAGTTTCATAAAGTTTTTTATAATTCTACTTATTCTATACGATCAAAATCTAACAAGAATTATAATTTTTACAACATTGTGGCATTAGCTATTGTTAGATTATGTGGCCCTTTTATGAATCATGAAGTAATTTGCCATCACATATTTAAAAAGAAAAAAAAAAAAAAAGAAAGAAACCCCGCTCAAATGCCAAACCATTGACAAATGGATTTTCTTTATTTAATTATTTACAAATACGTACCTGTACTGTCTGTGAAAAAGTAAAATAAAAGTCTATTTTATGATTTATAACATACTAAACTATCATAAATTGGCAGCACCCCACCCCCCTCCTCCTCTTTTTTCTTTTTGCTTTAATGCGAACTTCTATGAGAGAAGAAAATGTGTAAAAAGTTTTTTTTTTTTCCAATTACGTATTTATCGGTTATTATTTTAAAAGATGAATTTAAAGTAAGTTTTATGAATTGATAAGATATGAATAGATAGAATAATAATTAAAATAAATGACACGAGAGTATAGGATGCTAAATGATAAAGTTAAAATTAGAATATAAAATAAACACCAAATTTTTTTAGTTTTGGTGGATGCTTTAATACTATATATATTAACTAATAAAGGAGTTTGATTGTTATTTATATTTTATTTTAAACAACGAAATGTATTAAAATTATATTATGAAGCCATGATTTCCTCTTCAATCTTATATCTAGATTTAACAGTAGAAAGAAACCTTAACCCTGATGCCATTAAGAATTTATTTACAAAATATCACCATCATTACTTATAGCTTCTATTTCAACTATGTCTCACCCTTAGAGTTAGATCCACGCATAATCTACCTCAAACACTCTCTCTTTAAAAGGACTAAAAGAAATTTCCACAAAATTTATATTGGAATGATACCCAATCGATGTTCTCTCTTTAAAATCTAAGAGAAGAACAAGACTCAAATATCACCATCATTACCGTCCGAACCATCATCCCATCAATTTGGTGTAAGATTAATGAACAGTTGTTTGCTTTATCAATGCTACAATGGACGTATTGGCAAATTTCTATTTTAGGTCATATTAAATTGGAGGGTTTTGAGAGACGCTGGCTGATGGTGGTGAATTTAGTTTAGAGAAAGAGAGGGATAAGAGAAAGCAGCAGCCGTACTCTTTATTAGAGGGAGACAAAAGAAGAGGTAGGGAGGAGAGAATTTATTATATTTTTATTTATTTTGATAAATTTAATTGTTTAAACTTAATATTATAAGGGCACATTTAAAAAATACTTCAAATCTATTATGGTGTCTCCTAGATGGCAATTTAAAGTTAACATGTCTTTTGGACTCCGATAGGTTAATAGTGCCAACTGTCTGATTGAAGACGACAAAATTAAATATGATAGCGACAATGACATTGGAAAGTTCAATCGGCTAAACTTGACGCTCGAAAAATCCAGTGCTTAATTGCTAATCACCTAAAATTTAAGTGTAAAATGTAACATTATCTAAATAATATATATTGATTATCGCATAAAACATAATTTTAATAATATCCCTCAAATCTATAATTTTGATAATATTCCTCCAATCTAGAATTTTGGATCTTTTCACTAAAAAAAACATATACTTATATAATTTTTATGTGCTTTTTTTTTAGTCAACCTTAAAGTGTGACTTATAACGTCTTTTAATCGAAATTCAACTAAAAGAATCAATTTTAGATTCCCAAAACTAGAATTGAGCAAATAATCTTATTAGAATCTAGGACTTTCTCTATCTTGTTTAGCCGATTAGGTTCCCAATAAATTTTGAGCTTACAAAGTAGGTTTTGATTTCAAGTTTTCAAAATTTATGTCTATAAGATCAAGTGTGGGTATAACATTCCATAGTTTATATCTTGGATCTATATTTTAAGATATATAAGATATAGTTTACCAATTATTTTATATACATCCTAAAAAAATCCTCAATAAATAATATTGAATGTAACAAAATATAGTATTTTAACTCAACACATATTTAAAGCTCAAGCACATTTGCTAATTATAAAAAGTAAGAACCTTAAACTATATTACATCATTCATTCCCTTATTACATGTCATTTTCTTTTATTAGAATATCATGTGCACAAGGAGTACAGACGGAGGGTAGGATGCTAGCCCCATAAAGAGTATAAGGAAAAAAAAGGGATGTAGGGCCTAGCCTCTTCAATAATATAGTGCACTTGTTTGCTGTTGAAAAAATAAATAGGAAAGTATTGTTCCCCTTATATTCATCACAAGAAAATAAAATGATTTTTTTTTTCAACGAAAAAGATGGAAGTAATACTCCTACGTACAGTTACAAGAATAAAAGAAAAAGGTGACCTTACTATAAGCATTTATGGAAATACAGTAGGGGTCAACCGCTAAGATAACATTAGGAAAAAAAATACATAGTTGGAAAAATATGTAAATAAGTAATATGATACAGAATAGACGTTTCTAACCCTAATTATAGTGTCCTTAAATTACCATAAAATTTTCATAATACGTTTTGCATTCATTATATAAACACTATCTTACTACTCAAAGATTGTAAAACTCTAGTTAAATAATCATCCATTATATGTAATAATATTACTCATAATTGGTCAGTTATAAAATTAACTAGGGATAACCAACAACCAACAGTCTATCCAAACTTGTAGAGAATCGGTATTTTCTATCAAACAGTAAGATTAGGTAGCTAAATTTTGTAAATCATAAAAGCCATTAAAGAGTGAACTCTTAGCTAAGAGAACATCCAAAATTTTTAAAAGCTTCAATTGAACTACACAATTCACATTTCTAAACCTATCTCTCTAATACATAAATAGGGTAAAACACTATGCATTTAGTTCCTAGCCCAATCCCAGTCCTCGTGTGACTTGTAAAAGAAACTATTGATGAGTAAAATACATTCAGCTTAGTGAGTTCTTTCTCATATCATGTTGTACAATCAACAACAAATAAGTTAATTAGTAAATATGTGAATGCATGGTCAAGCACATGGCATACATTAACTAGAAATTGTATACAACACAATTTACACCCATCATTTCCCGAGTTAAGAAATAAATTCATTACTTGCCAACTCCAAGTCCCAATAACCCCATCCTACTAATCCACTAAGTACACAATGATCCTAAGTATAGTAGTTTCTTTCTTTTGATTCATAAACCAAATCACTGAAGGTGCGGACATGAGGAGTACAAGTAGCTGAGCTTACCTCTTAAGCGGTAATATCTAGGGAAAACCCTCAAATAAAGGGTAGCATTTCTCAGTACCAAGAAGTTTCGGAGATTAAAGTGGAACATGCGCAATATTGAACTCTACTTTATTTCTTTAGTCCTATAAACCTTCCATATTGCCATTTGATACGAATATACTTTAACTTTATGCAATTCATGCTATAAATGATCCATTTTAATTGTCGAGCCAAATATAGAATGGGTCTAGTTATTCAAGCGACCAATCAATATTCATAGACAATCATCAACCCTAGCAATTAGTACCAATGCAACACCAAATTTGGTGCTTATATTGTAATGCCTCGAAACCCGAGTTATTATAACTTGCCACGTGTCAATACCAAGACATTAACACGCAATGGCTCAAAATCTACTAATATCCTCATGTACAAATAATGAGAAATTCACAAACTATAGTAATATTAAGAAAATCTCCAAGTCACTACACAGGCGTCTTTACAAGTCTCGCCTTATAAACTATACTATTAACTACGAAGTCTATCACACTCTTACAATCCACACTATATAATAAATGATATCGGAGTCTTACTTCCTCTTACTATGGCTTACCACAAGTACATAAACCATAAACAACATGAGAAGTCAGCATCTCCAACATAGCCACAATATAGTATTACACTATAAAACTAACGAACTCTCCTACTACTCTACATAGTAGGTAAACTCATCATCCCCTACATCGTACACCAAGTCGTATCGTAGGTCATCATAATAATCCTAGTCTCCTACATTACTTACATCTAAAATAAATTCTTTAAAGGGTAAGCAAAATTACTTAGTACAAGAGTTACACAATCATACACTCATGAGCAAACATAATCCATTTCACAAATATATGCAAAACATGCTATAAATAACTAACTATTATCTTTATTAAAGTCCAATACGTAACAGAGCTTTGGCATCCTAAAACTTAGGGTGATTTATGACCTTGAATCCCTCAAATATCATATACAATATATATATATATATATATTTGGTATTGAGCATTCCCTAACACCCTAAAGTCATCGACATCCTAAATCTAACCAGATTGACTTGATAAGCAACTTCATTCAAGATAACACTACTTATCAATTGTCGAGTGCCAGCCCAAGATCACCAATACTCCCATTCCCTTAAGTTTAGTAAAAAACACTCAACACTTTAAGCATTTAAGGCTAAGTATAATTATAATCAATTTATAACCAAACTAGTAAGCAGATACAACAAGCATGCAACCTTGTGCCTAGAACAAGTAACTTAGTAGAATCTTATCTAACTTCACCTCCTACTCTTAACATTAACTACAATACTAAGCTTTAGGCTTAGGCCCTAAGAATAAGTTTGATCTATTGACTAAAATGTGGTTACAAATTGTTGCTACTTTGTTTACTGGCTAAGAACAGTGTTAAAATTAAGAAGGGATTGGTTTTAGTGAAATGGGTTACAAAACATGAGAGTTTTAAACATTTTGCTCGTGCTTTGTGACCTACCGATCAATCGGCTGAAGTTCTATCGATCAGTTTCCAAGAATTTGAACAAGTTAGAACATTCTATACTTTATAAGCACCCTATTAATCAATCACCATCTTGACTATCGATCAATCGATAGTACAACTTCTGTCACCGGTCAATCCCTAGGTTAGCTAATGATTGATCAATAGCTTTGAATTCTATAGAACTACATAATTTCTTTATTATGACTAATTGCAGAATTTCCAAACTTCGTCATCTTCTTCAAAATTCACACATTACAATCGTTAATCCATGATTTCCCTTCCCAATAACAACATTTTCAACTTTCGATTCTATAATACATCAACTTTATCATGAAATCATAATTTGACTTCAAGAAATCAACACTTGTTTTCCTTGAATATCCTTGTTTGATTCTTCACCAAACCTCAATTTCTTCTACAAATTCTTTTAACAATCCAACTTTTAGACTTGGTTTTACAATCTAATAACATTATAAATCATTAATCATCACACCTAGCATAAGATTAATCTTCTAAACCATCAAAATTGCCAAACTCTTCCACTCTTTGATCTCCTACTATTGCAAGAAGGAATTCTACATCATATTTCACTTCTTACTCACAAAACTTCAAAGATTTTGGAGAGTTTTCCACTTACCACTATGGTCTCACATCTGATGTAAGAGAGGAGATGGAATTGCTATAATTTTGGTAAAGGGTACGTTAAGGCAAAAAAGGGAAACGAAAATAGAAAAACAATGTATAGGTTCAAATTCTAAAAGGCATGTGCCTTTCCATTATGGAAATGACCAAATTACCCAAACCTTTTTAATCCTTCTCAAAAAAGCTATTACCTTTATTTTATTTATTTTATTATGAAAATCCAGGTTATCACATCTTCACCCCCTTAATAGAACTTTTGTCCTCAAAAGTTACTTGAATCAATAAAGAGCTCAAGGTGCTTTTTCCTTATATCCTCCTCTAACTCCCATGTAGCTTCCCATACTGGCTAAATGCTGCACTGTACCTTTACATACCTAATATGTCATCTCCTCATCTTCTACATATTTGTGTCTACAATTTGTACAATTCGTTCTACTATTGTTATGTTCAGTCTTATGTCCAATGATTCTAAGGTTGATTCTTAATCCAGGTTCTTAATATGTTTCCATTACATGGACACATGGAGGACATCATGTATACCTACTAAACCGGGCGGTAGATCTAATCTATAAGCTACACTACAAATTCTTTCTAGAATCTCAAATGACTCCACATATGTTAGACTAAGTTTGCTTCAATGTCCAAACCACACTATTCCTTTAGTTGGTGACACTTAGCAATACAATGTCTCTAACTTAAAATTCTAATGGTCGATGTCTCTTGTCAGCATAAGTCTTCTAACGACTCTGAGATGACTACAACATCTGTCATATCAACTTTACTTTATCAATAATATCATGGACGAAATTAAGAGCCAACACCTTTCTTTCACCCACTTTATCCCAATATGTAACAAACCTTCACTTCTTACCATATAATACTACATAGGATGCCATCTATGTAGTTACATGATAACTATTATTATAAGCGAACTTAACCAAGGGTAGGTGGGCATCTCAGTTTCCACCAAACTCTAAGATACACATCCTTAAAAAGTTTTCTAGTATCTAATTCGTTCTTTCTAACTGTCCTCAATTTGAGGGTGGAAAGCCGTATTGAAGTATAGTTTAGTTCTTAGTATTTTGTATAGGCTTCTCCAAAACTTTCCAGCAAATCTAGTCTCTCAATAAAAAATTATGGATACAGGTATACCATAAAGCCTCACAATCTCATGAATGTACAACTTTGTCAACTTCTTAAGTGTATACCTAATTTCGATAGGTATAAAGTAGGTCGACTTTATTAACCTATCAACAATTATCCACACTGCATTATGTTTTGCCACTGTCCTCAAAAGTGCTATGATGAAGTCTATAATTATATGTTCTCATATCTACTTAGGTACAAGTTAACGGGTTTTGAGCTACTGGACCATTGACCAACAGCTAAGTCCGAAGACTGGAAGGCTTAGTACGGTAGATTCTCCTACTCCAATCGACTCTTGCGAAGGCTGAGTATTTCCTCACCGACTCATTCTGCATGCCAAGTCAAATGACTCCTTATTTCTAGCAAATAGTGTGCTGAAAAGCAGAAGGCTAAGATAACAACTGAAGGCTAAGATAATAGCTAATCCTCGCTCTCACTCATGCTTGACTAGTTACTAACTCGACATCATCCTTGCCGAGATGACAAAAAAGCAACTCCAAACTGACTTAACTACCCTTGCTCAGACAAGCAGTAACCTGTCCATACACTTTTGTCCATATCCTCCAATAGCCTCACCAATACATCATTACCACATGTAAAATCTGCTCCACTAACCATTACTTTTCTAGATTATTTATTTTTACCCTTTTATATTCTTATACATTAGTTCTTTAGGGTACTACCCTTTTCTTCTTTTCCTTTTCAGACATGTTTCCCTAAACTCTTAGGTATAAATACCTCTTGTACTTGTAGCTATAAATCATTAGATTAAACATCAATACACTTGACATTTCTCTCTCGTAAACACTACTTTGTTTGCAGTCATCTCACTCTTATCCTAACCTTTGAGCAAGGCTAGTTGGCGAGTAACCTTATTGGACTGATTCATACATAATATTAAATTGTGTCGTGAGTCTTCAGAAGTTCCATTAGTATGTCATATCCATTGGAGCTGTTCATAGGTTTTACTTACTTTTCATTTGCATTTGTCCTTACATGCCATCTAGCTACCAGCTTTGTCTATTCTTAGTTACGGTTTACAATATGTTAGTATCAGAGCAAAAGTTATATTTGAGTTGTGGTTTATGTTTGAAGTTATGTTCATACCCTATTTTGCGTGTGTAACACAGAGCAAGTTATTGTATTCATTTTAGTTGCTATATTTGTAAGCTGTTAATTTTCTTGAAGTGTCTGTTTGAGCTTTGAATCTATGGAGAAAATGACTAACCTTAATGTAAACATTAGTGTAGAAGATGATAATAGAGTTGTCTATCATAGACAATAGTCTTAGGAAACCCCTAAAAGCATTGATGGGAGACTTGATAAAGTGGCTAACCTCTTGGTAGATTTAACCCAAGCTGTTTATGCATTATCTTATTGACTAACTAAGGCTACGCAAAATACCCCACAAGCTGCTTAACCTGTTAGAGATTAGAACCCAACTTGACAAGTTCAAGGTAAAGGAGTAGGTGGATGAGTAAGACGAAAGATAAACCTAAGGGAACTAGATGAAGAGGATGAGGAAGAGTACTTTGAAGAAGAGCGAGCTAGAGTCTCCAAAGCATGTGACCATGTGAAACTTTGGATTCCGAGTTTCAATAAATCTAAGGATGCTGATGAATATTTAGAGTCCGAAGAGAAAGTGGAGCGTATTTTTGAATATTATCAATATAAGAATTATGAGAAGGTGAGAACTGCTGATGTAGAGTTCTCCGGATATGGCACCATATGGTAGAAGAATTTCTAGGCCATGAGAAGACAAGAGATTAATACTTGACTTAAGATGAAGAGAATACTCAGAAATAGGTTCGTGCTGAAAACTTATCTTCAAGATACTTTAACTTGACTTCGGAAGCTGAGATAAGGAGACCGGACTGTTAACGAGTATGTTCAAGAATTTCAAATGCTTATGATCTATTGCGAAGTGGAGGAACCATTGGCTCGAACTATCTCAAGATTCATTACTGGATTGATAGGTGACATTCGAGACATTATGGAACTCCAATGATTTACCACAATGGATGAGGCCATCAGAATAGCCCAACAAGTAGAGAGGCAAAGAAGGAGCCCAGTAATGACCAGGATGCTAACTAGCTAACCCGGACAAGCGAGTTACTGAGCTTAGTTGAGTATTGAGCCAAACCGAAAGATGGATGTCCGAGCCAAACTAAAAGGCCGACCTGACACTAAAGTACCGAGTCGAACTTATGAGAAGGGGTAAGGGTCTAATAGGAAGACAAGCCAGATCAAGTGCTTTAACTACCAAGGGTTCGGACATATGGCTATTCAATGCTTGAACTGACAAACAATGGTCATCAAGGGAGATATTTCGAAGCTAGAGGTAAACAATACAAATGAACAACTTAAATAAGAGATTACTACCAAGAAAGAAGATGCCGAGAAAGAACTGATCGAAGAGGACATATTTGCTAAGAACTTGGATCAACTAATCATAGTTATTCGACGCATAATGAACATGGAACCCTCACAAGTGGAGGGGTAGAGAGAAAATTTGTTTCATACCACTTATAAGGTGAATAATCAGGTGTGTGCCCTCACTGTGGATAGTAGAAGTTATGCCAATGTAGCATCAGTAAATCTTATTTCAAAACTGAAGTTGTCGACTGTTGCACACCTAAGGCCTTACAAGTTGCACTGTTTGAGTGAAAAAGGAGTACTACATGTTACTTGGCAAATACTACTATTGATTACTATAGGGAATTACTCTAATCAAATTCTTTATGACATACTGTCCATGTGTGCTTCCCATATGTTACTAGGTAGACTATGGATATTTAATAGGAGAGTTATCCATGACGGCTACAAAAATACATACATGTTTGAGAAGGATGGCCAAAAATCACATTAAATCTGATGCTGCTAAGAGAAGTCAATAAATTGTAGACAAAACTTGCTTATGGATTGAAGAAGGCTTTGGTGATGAGTCGAGCCGAGCTCCGAAAGGCCATCAATGTTAACAAGCCAACCTTTATGTTGGTTAGGCACCTATTAAAGATAAAGGAGCACGGTGAACTACCCTAGGAATAAAAAGAGTTGCTAGATGAGTATGCTGACCTATTCCTTAAACAATTACCCTCGGCTTGCCCCCACCTCGAGGTATAGAGCACTGCATTAACTTATTACCTAGGGCCACATTACCAAATAAGCTAGCCTATCGAATGAATCTTGAGCAAGCTTCTAAGCTTCAACGTCAAGTCAATCAGTTGCTAAAGAAGGGTTATGTTAGAGAAAGTCTCAACCCTTTGTACTATGCTAACCCTTTTAATGCTAAAAAAGGATGGAACCTAATGAATGTGTGTAGACATCCAAGCCATAAACAAGATTACTATCAAGTATAGGTATTATATCTTGAGGTTAGAAAATATGTTAGATGAATTGAGTAAGGCCAAGATTTTCAAAAGGATTGATCTTAATTCTGGCTATCATCAAATTCACATAAGGCTAGGAGACAAGTAAAAAATGGCGTTCAAGACTTGACATGGATTATATGAATGGATGGTCATGCCCTTCGACTTGTCAAATGCCCCGAGCACTTTCATGAGACTAATGAATCATATGCTAAGGCATCTGATCAGGAAGTGTGTCATAGTGTACTTTAACGACATCCTGGTCTACAGTGCCAATATGCCAAGTCATTGTGAACATCTCTGAACTGTTCTAGATATCCTTTATGCCAAGAGATTATTTAGCAACCTCAAAAAGTATCGCTTTTACTAAGAAGAAGTGGTATTCTTGGGTTATTTAATCAGTGGAGGAGGCTTAAGAGTGGATGATGAGAAGATCTGAGCTATTATCGAATGGTTGACTCTTACTACTTGTGTTAACATGAGAAGTTTCCATAGATTGGCTTCATTCTATCGATGATTCATTAGAAATTTCAATACCCTTGCCATACTACTTACTGAGTTAATAAAGAAAAACACCGACTTCTAATAGGGATAAAGGGAGGAGAGGAGCTTAGTTGAGATAAAAGAAAGATTGACCTCTGCCTCGATATTAGTTTTACCTTACTTCGAGAAAATATTTGAGCTAAAATGTAATACATCAGCCATTGAAATAGGCGTTATCCTAATATAGGAAGGCCAATCGATTACCTTCTATAATGAAAAGCTTAGAAGACCTCAGTTAAATTACTCCCTGTATAACAAAGAACTCTTGGTGTTGATTTGCACATTATAAGTATGGTAACACTATCTACTTCCGAGAGAATTGTCATATATACTAACCATAAGTCATTGAGATACCTTCAAAGTTATACTAAGTTATCAAAGCGATAGGCAAGATAGGTTAAATTCCTTGAGGGATTCAATTTTGTAATAAAATACAAACGGGGGAAGAACAACAACATTATAAATGCTCTTTCGAGAAGACATGTACTTTGGAATAAACTGCAAACCAGACTATTTGGGTTTACGAGTATCAAAGAGTAGTATTCTGAGGATCCACACATTGGACCCATAATTGTGCGATGCGTTAATGGAAGGACAGTAGATAAGTATCATGTGGAAAATGACTACTTGTTCCAAAGTGGAAAATTATTTATGCTAACTTGTTCCCTAAGGGAATTATTGATTAAGGAAGCTCATAGTAGATGGCTCTCTGGATAGTTTGGAGAAAGAAGGACATGTGAGCTATTGAATGGTTGATTCTTTTGGCCAAGAATAAGGAGAGATGTGCACCAAGTTATCGAAACCTGTGCCATGTACAAGAAAGCTAAGTACCTAGCCAAACAAGAGAAGGCAATACCTTTACCTGTCCCAACCAAGCCATGGACTGAATTGAGCACGAACTTTGTTCTCAAATTACCACAAACAGCTTGAGGTAAAGATTCTATAATGGTCATCATAGATTGGTTCAACAAAATGGCACACTTCGTGCCTTGCTCCAAAAATAATGATGCTTCGGTTATTGCTTCCCTTTTCTTGAAGGAGATTGTGTAAATACATGGCGTATCGAGAAGTGTAGTCTCCGATAGAGACCTGAAGTTCTTGAGACATCTTTGGAGGACCTTGTGGTATCGGATGGAGACCAAACTACTATTCAGCACTTCCTATCACCCCCAAATTGAAGACTAAACAAAGATGGTTAATCGCACTTTGGGATTGCTGCTTCGAGCTGCAGTAGGTAAAAACTTAGCTGATTGGGACATCTACTTACCAATGATCAAATTTGTTTACAACTGAACAGTACATGACACCAGTAAGCAAACTCCCTTCAAAAGTGGTCTATGGTTTCAATTCCGAGTTGCTCTTCGATCACAAACCTATACCTACATCTACATAAGAGGACCCTAACGCTTTAGCTAGAACACAAGCCCTTCAGCACATCTATGACAAAGTCACTTGACACATCGACCAAACTGCTAAAAGAATGTTAGAGAAGACTAAGGGTAGGATGGCTAAACGATTCCAATAAGGAAACTTGGCATGGCCACACCTCAGCAAGGAATGGTTTCCAAGTAAGAGAAGAAACAAGCTATCCCCAAGGGTTGAAGGACCTTTCAGAATCCTCTAGAAGATCAATGATAATGCCTATAGATTGGAGCTCCCAAAGGACTATGGGGTTTTTAACACCTTCAATATTGCCAACCTTAGTCCATATCACCCCGACGGAGAACTGACTGGAGACCATTCAGATTTGATCCCAAATCTAAATCAACCTGAAGGAAATAAGGGGAATTGAGCTACTAAACCATTGACCTCTAGTCGAGCTTGAGGACTAGAAGGCCTGGTACAATGGATTCTCCTACTCTAACCGACTCCTGCTAAGGCCGAGTATCTCCTTGTCGACTCGTTCTACATGCCAAGCCGAATGACTCCTTATTTCTCGCAAATAATGTTTGAAGAAGAAAAAGGCCAAGACAATTGCCAATCCTCACTCTCACTTATGCCTGACCAATTACTTACTTGGCATCACTCTTACTGAGATGACAAGAGAGCAACTCCAAACTGACTTAACCACCCTTACTCAAACAAGCAACCTATCTATACACTTTTGCCCACATCCTCCAATGGCGTCACCAATACATCTTTACTACATGTACAAGATCTCGTTTAGAATCTGCTCCACTAACCATTACTTATCTAGACTATTTATTTTTACCTTTTTTTATTCTTGTACATTACTTCTTTAGAGTAATATCCTTTTTGTCTTTTGCTTTTCGGGCATGTTGCCCTAAACTCTCAGATATAAATACTCTTTGTACTTGTAGCTATAAAGCATTAGATTGAACATCAATACACTTAACATTTCTCTCTCGTAAACAGTGCTTTGTTTGCAATCATATCACTCTTATCCTAATCCTTGAGCAAGGCTAAGTGACGAGTTACCTTACCGAACTGATTCATACATCATATTAAATTGTGCCGTGAGTCCTCGGAAGTTCTATTAGTACGTCATATCTATTGGATCTGTTCGTGGGTTTTGCTTGCTTTTCATTCACATTTATCCTTACAAGCCATTCCCCATTATTCCTTTCAAGCTTTCTACAAGCTTAGACCCGTCCAGCGACCAACCTTGTCTATTCTTAGTCACGATTCGCAACATAGGTAATGATTATAAATGCCCTATAGGTCTCTAGCATTCAATTTGAATCAATTGACAAGTCTAACACTAAGTTACATATTTGTAGACACCTAATTTTTACCCCCCTTTGATTTTTCAAATTAGGTTATAGGGTCCTAAATTAGAAAAAGTTCAAAAAAATAGAAAATTAAAGAAAGCCCCAAAAAATGAAAAAATTTAGAAAAATATTAAAAAAATAGGAAAATAGGAAAAAGCACAAAAAAAAAAGAAATTTAGAAAAAATACAAAAAAATAAGAAATTTGAAATGTCACAAAATAAAATAGGGTATTTAAAAAAATAAATTTTTAAGTTATTTAAATAGAACATAATTGTAATTTCAATAGTTTTGAATAAAATGTTGTTGGGTCTGATTTAGATTTGAATCTAGTTCAGGCTGACTTGATCCATATGTGCAATTAATTACACATACGAATAAGGAAAAACTAATAGCTTAGTTGGATAAGCACCTAAACTTGATATTGCATATAACTTAAAGATCTTGGGTTCAATCCATGGAAGGTGCAAAATGTATCTTTTCTTTTCTCGCCTTATCACCACGTCACGAGCTATGTCATCGCCACATCATTTGCCAACTCACTTTTAAGTATGCTAGACGCACTCCGGCACATTTATACATGCGCAACTATGTATTTGGCACCACATATTGTCTAAGTTCATCCAATCCAAAATTGGAAGAAAATCATATTGCAGTTAATTTTTTCCATCCTTAACATGACCATGACGCCTATAAATAGGGGCTTACTCTTCATTTTCAAAACACAACGAAAAATTCGAAACACTTTAGAAAAAACAAAAATCAAAGTTGCCTCTTTCTAACACAGTTCCTCTCTCTCTAGGATAGCATTCCCTATGGTGTTTTTTTTTTCTTTTTTTTTTTGCAAAAACTACCACCATTGAATTTCTTGAGCTGACTGAGTTGACTCCAAGCCGATCTAAGCTGAAGTGAGCCAACCAAGCCAATTCAAGCCGAAGTGAGCCAACCAATCCAATTCAAGCCGAAGTGAGCCTATTCAAGCCGAAGTGAGCCAATCGAGTTGATCCAAGACGATCTAAGCTGAAGTGAGCCGATCCGAGCCGTCTAAGCCGATTCGAAGCCAATCCGAGCCGCCCGAGTTTTCTTTTTTTTTTAGTTCATTTTTTTATTTGTAAATGTTATAAATGAGACAATGAAAAAAGTAAGAGAAGAAAAACAAAAAGAGAAAAAAAAAGAGAAAGGAAGTAGTCTATTTATTTATTTTAATAGAAATAGATAGAATAAGTACAAAATAAATAAGATAATATAATAAAAATAAAAATAAATAAATAAGTTAGTAAACAAAAATCGTTTTCACACTTAGAAAAATTAAGTTTTCTAAAAATAAATAGACCTTTTTCCAAATTAGAACTATTTTAGAATTTCTAAAAGTAAAACACCAATTAGGACCCTTTGAAAGAATTTCCTTGAATGAATTGAATTGGGTAAAAACGTAAATGCAACCCTTTTTCAAAAATTAAAATCAAATCACCCACTAAAGTTTTTTAGAAATGAACTACGGAAGTTTGATCTCGAATCGTGGGTACGTAGGCACCCGTACACAAGTACAAGCGACTTAAAATATGAAAAGTTTTATTTTTTCCATTTTTAGATATTTATGTAAATTAATCAATTTAGTTGCATGTATCATAATTAGATATTTTTTAGAAATTCAAAAAGGTATATTTGAAAAGCAAAGTTAAATTCGGAAAGTTAAAAGTGATACCCGTTTAGGGTTTAATAAACTAGCCCCCGGATCCGGATCTCTAGTTTTTAAAAAACCTTATTTATAACTTGGTTTTTTAATCGATAGACCGGTAGCTAAGTTATAACCAATCCATCCAATTGGTTATAACTTAACCCCTTTTCCTAACTTCAGTTGGGTAGCAACTCCAAATCTTTTCAAGTTAGAAAAAATGGTTTTCTTTAAACCCTAATTGAGGGTCAATATTAAACGGGTAGGGTTTAGTATTGATTGGTTTAGAGAAGATCTAATTTTATAAAAAGAATCGAGAGGGTGAAAAACCAAGCTCAACAATATTCTACTATCTCCCTCTTCATTCTACTCTACCAATACTGACATTTAAGATCCTTATACATTTTAGTACTACCCGGGTGTATGGAGTACCCAAAGCAATGAACCTCTCTCAATATTTCATTCTTCAACTTTGATTAACTTGGTATACATAAACAATTTCTGTGCCTTAATATACCACCACTAGCTATATTGAACTCTGGTGCCTTTCCTTAATCCGTCCTCTATTTTATCTCCTAGATTCCCACATCATTACCCTACGTAGTCTTGATTCTATCAATTAGTATTGGCTGTAGTTTTAGATTTACTAGATGAACTCCTAAACCCTGTGTCACTATCTGCAAAGCTAACTTGCCCATGTCTTCTATCAAGTGCTTCTAAGTAGTGATCATAGCAACTAAGTTACTCTATCTTTTTCTACTAAGTGCATCTACCACTACATTAGCCTTTCTCTAGTGAAATAATATTTCCACATCATGGTCCTTAATTAGTTCCAATCACCGCCTTCATCTCATGTTGAGTTTCTTCTAAGTGAAAATATACTTGAGGCTCTTGTAGTTGATATAGATTTTACACTTCTCTCCATAGAAATAGTGCCTCCCTAGCTTCAAAGCTAACACCACTATAGCTAATTCTAAGTCATGCATAGGTAATTTCTTTCATATGATTTTAACTACATAGATTCATAATCTATTACCTTACTATTTTGCATCAACACACAACGAAAACCTCGTAATGATGCATCACTATATATAGTAAACTCCTCTCTACTATTGGGTAATGTTAATATCAGGGCTATCAACAAATTCTCCTGTAGACTTTGAAAGCTTTGTTTACATTCATCCTATTCAAACTTCACCTTCTTTTGTGTCAATCTCATAAGTGGAGTAGTTAGCTAAGAGAATCCTTCTATAAACCTTTTATAATAATTAGCTAACCCTAAAAAACTTATAATTTCTATAGCTGTCTCCAATACCAGCCACTCTACTATAGCCTTTATCTTATTTGGGTCTAATAAAATCCCATCCTTGTTGATTGCATGTCCTAAAAATGTTACCTATTCCAACCAAAAACCACATTTCTTTAATTTGGTATACAACTTCTCTTCCTTCAGTCTACCCAAAACTAATTTGAGGTGCTCTTCATGCTCTCCTCGACTCTTGGAGCATATCAAAATGTCCTCTATGAACATTACCACAAATTTGTCTAAGAAGTCCTTAAAAACTCTATTCATTAGGTCTATAAAAGCTGTCAAGGGATTACTAAGCCCAAATGGCATCATTAAAACTCGTAGTGTCCATAACATGTCCTAAATGCTGTCTTTGGTACATCGTCCTCTTTAATCTTTAGCTGGTGATATATAGACCTCAAATCTATCTTAGAATACACTTAGGTACCCTTCAACTGATCACATGGGTCATCAATTCTCGAAAGAGGATATTTATTCTTTATGGTGATCTTGTTCAACTGCTTATAATCTATGCACATTCTCATGCTTTCATCCTTCTTCTTAACAAATAACACCAAATCACCCTAAGGTGACATACTCGATCTTATGAATCCCTTGTCTAATAGATTTTACAACTGGGTTTTTAACTTTTTTAGTTTAGTTAGTGCTATCCTATATAATATGCTTTAACAATGGGAAAGGAGTCTTGCACTTGGTTAACTCCAAACTCAATTACTCTAGCTAGTGGCAATTCTAGCAAATTTTCTAAAAACACTTCAGGACACTCTATAAATATTAGCACTCACCTCAAATTGGCTCTTGACCCTTCTCTACACCAATAGCTACTACAATAGTCCTTTCCCACAACTCCGAAGTTAGCAACTTCAATGGCCTCTACACCTCAATATTATAACAAAATGGTGCCTTCCCAAGTGGGTTAAAGTGTACAACATGTTCTTACAATCAATTACTTCATGGCATCTTGCCAACCGGTTTACACCCAAAATAACATTGAAATTATTCATCCCCATCACTAATATGTCGACTAGTACCACTCTTCCTTATACTTGTACTTCCATATCTCTACAAATCCGATTCAATATAGTTCAACTACCCACTATGGTACTTACAACAAGACTCGACTCTTACAGTTCTATATACGAACCATAAATGTGCATACAAAACTCAAACAAGTAAGAATACGTTGCACCAATATAAAAAAGAATATATGCACTAGTAGAATGTATAAGAAGTGTACTTGCTATATTGTTGACATTGATAAGTCCTGGTGATACAACATGTAGACATGGCCTACAAATCTTTGGCATGGTCCTCTTGCATTCTACCTACTACCTTAAGCTAAACTTTGAGGTCTATCAATCTATGCCACTAAAACTGCTTAATCACTCACTTCCTTACAATCCATCATCCTATGACCCCTCTTCTTATAGTTGTAATAGAATACTGGTGGAATGATCTTATTGTTGCAACTCTTGTTGCTATAACCTATCTTCCCATGTACAAAACATGCTCCCTCTAGCCACTTACAATTCTTAGGATCATAGGATCTGAAACATTTAGCACACCTCCTCTCTATGGCTAACATAGGTATCTTCATTTGCATTAGTGTTGGCTTGACCATAGGTATAGTCGATGGTATCATTAATCTCTTTCCTTTGTCGAGTAGTCCACTACTCAGTACAGGTCTCTTCCTGAGTGCCTTGGCCCTCCCAACTAACATCTCATCTATCCTCTTGCAATTTTGCTTTAGATGTTTTTCCTTATGAACCACATTAGCATATCTAGTTAGCTAGAAAGATTCCACCTCATGCTACAAATTTAGCTCCAACTCAAAAACAAACCTCTAGGCTCTTGCTATGTCATTAGCTCTCAAGGCATCTGTCATAAACCTGGTCAGCTTATTTAATTCTGCCTCATACTCTTCCACACTTTGGTTTCCCTATTGATAACAAAAGTAAGTAGCTACCATCTGTTCTTGAATACTGTTGGGGAAGTATTTCCTATAGAAATCTTGTTTGAATACCTCCTATGTAAGTAGTTGATACAAATTCGTAGGTGAATATAAGAAGTCAATATTATACGTAACCAAAGGGATGGGTTTGGACTGCGAGATGGTCTAAATGATAAATGGCAGTTGAAGGTTGAGAGGGGTTCCAATACACCGACGATGGATATAATACACCAATACCTCATATAAGTTTAGGTCACACTTGATATGATATACAAGTATGGTTAGAGGGCATTCCACTAGTCTACACTCAATGGGTTAGAGAAGAGTAGCTTAAGAGTAAGAAAAAAAACATTTAACTCAAGAGAGTGAGAAAGTTTAGTGAATTCTCTATATATTTTGTTGTGGCTATTACAATATGTAAGTATTTATAGTACCCAATTAAGATAAGTCTTAGGCTATAGGAAATTACAGAAAAAGATTCCTACTAACTACTAGCTAAGGAAAAATGGAACTAATTTACAGGGGTATCAATGTAATCATACAAAAAAGAATATCCATTGTCAGAAAAAGGACATTACGGATGTAAAAAAAAAGGACAACATGCACGTAGTTTGCTTATTCTATAGTCCCTACAACATTGGTGGCCGAGCAAGGGCCGATGCAAATTAAGTTAGATCAACATCAGAAGTTTAGTAGCTCAAGTGGTTGAGGCTAGAGCGACGGTTGGTTTAGGGGCAACTGACTTTCAGGTTAGCCTCAAATGATTAGCTCCTAACTATTATCCGCTCAACCTTAATACTAGTGAGGTTGGTTGCATCCTGATCTGATGCTTTGAATGGTGTATGTAGTAGAGGAGTAGGCTCAGCGCATCGGCTGGCCACCTTGATAGCTTCTTAGATGATGTAGAAAGCAAAGTAGCTCAGCAGATTGGATTAAGGTATGCATTACTCCTCGATGCTTAACTCACCCTAGATAACTCAAAGAACCATCTAAGTGAGTCTTCAGTTTCTGAAGCACATGATTAGTCCTTAATCATTGTCATCCCCTTCAGGTTATTTGAGATTTGGGATCAAATCTAGTTTAGCTCCAAGTTGCTCACCCTTGGGAGTATAAGGTTAGAGATTAGCAATGTCAAAGGAGTCCAAGACTCTATATCCTTTAAGTAGATCAATCCTAATTTAATCCTATAAGCATTAGGATTGATCTTTTTAAGCACCGTATTGGGTTTGTTGGCTTTAGAAGACAACTTACTCTTCCTCAAGTTTTGGAATCGTTCTTTGCTAAGATGTATCTAGACCAAATCACCTGGTTGAAATTCTCTCTTCTTTCATCCTTGGCTTCACCTCCCAAGCTTGGTAATAGCTCAACTTAATTGCTATACGACCTTCTAGTGCATGGCTCTGATGACTTCAACTCTTTCAGTGGTAAGCTGGTCATCATTAGGTCTCAGTTGGGGTGCTTGGTCCATCGGGAGCTCAAGATTGAGCCTATAGGCAAACTCAAATGGAGATATGCTCGTTATGCTATAGGTGGTCCTATTATAGGCAAACTCAATGATTGATAGACACAGATCTCAATCGACCATGTTTCATCAAACAACAACTAGTAGCAAAGTTCCTATGTTTCTATGGTAACTTTAGTCTAGGTAGCAAGACATGCTATACAACAACTTGGTTCCCATTCGTCTCCATAATGTCCTCCAAAAGTAGCTCATGAACTTTGGGTCTCAGTTCGAAACAATGGTTCTAGGCACTTCATGAAGCTTGATCAATTCTTGTAAGAAAAGAATAGAGATAGCCAAAGCATAGTTAGTTTTGGAACAAGGCACGAAATGTGTCATCTTACTAAATTGATCTACTATTACTATGATGGAATCCTTCCCTCGAGATGTCCGCGGTAATCCTAACATGAAATTCATTCTCAGTTTAGACTACGGTTTAGTCGGGATGGGCAAAGTAGATAGTGTCCTTGTTTGACTTGTCTCTTCACTTTTCAACGGGTCACACACCTTTCCAATACAAATTGCACATGTCTCATCATTCTTGGCCAAAAGAATCTCGCAGATAGTTTTTCATGGGTTTGGTGCTAGCCAAAGTGTCCTATTAATCCTCTTCCATATGCCTCGTACACTAACAAATTCTCTCATGGAATAAGTCAGGATACATAGCCTCCTCTTCCTAAATAAGTATCCATCTTTCCTGTAATAGTCGTCTAGTGTCCGTCCTTCCTCACACCAAGCATAGATAGGACTAAAGTGTGGATCTTCAACATATAAATTCTTTATTATTGAAAAACTAAGCAGTTCGGTCTGTAACTTGATCAGGAGACAAAGTCGTCTCGATAGGGCGTTGACCACTACATTGTTCTTTCCATTTTATTTTATGACATAAGAAAAACCCTCCATAAACTCGACCCATTTGGCTTGTCTTCGAGACAACTTGGGTTAACTCTTCAAATATCGTAAGGATTCATGATTAGTATAGATCTAAAATTCCTTAAGTGGCAGCTAGTGTTGCCATACCGTTGGGACTCAAATTAAGGAGTAAAACTCCTTATCATAGATAGAATAGTTGAGAATAGCTCTTCGAAGTTTCTCACGAAAGTAAGCAATAGGTCAACCTTCTTGCATCGGCACAGTACCTATGCCTAGTCCGAATGCATCATACTCTACTTTAAACACTTTATTAAAGGTCGATAGAGCTAAGACAAGGGCTGTAGTCAACCTCTCCTTCACTTTCTCAAAACTTCTCTACTCCTTCTCTCCCCATCTGAATTTAACATTCTTCTTCAAAAGTTCGATGAATGGGGCTACAATCGTACTAAAATTCCCTATGAACCTACAATATAATGATGCCAAGTCATGGAAACTCCTTACATCATCCAAAGTGGTCAACACTGGCCATTCGGTAATTGCTTTAATCTTCTCTACATCAACTCATAGGCCACCACCACTTACAACAAATCCTAAGAATATCACTTCGGGTTGGCAAAAGTTACACTTCTTCATATTGGCATAGAGTTGTTCAGCTCGAAGTTTTGCAAAGACTCTTCAAAGATGCTATTGGTGAGTTTCCAGGTCAAGGTTGTATACTAAGATGTCATAAAAATAAACCACATAAAACTTCCCTATTAACTCTCGGAGTACGTAATTCATCAAGTGCATAAATGTACTTGATGCATTGGATAGTCCGAACGACATTATAAGCCATTCATACAATCCACAGTGCGTTTTGAAAGTGATTTTCTACTCATCACCCTAATGCATTCAAATTTAATGGTATCCTGATTTGAGGTCAATCTTAGAGAACACTCTTGATC
This sequence comes from Lumnitzera racemosa, assembly GCA_024138005.1. Classification (NCBI taxonomy): domain Eukaryota; kingdom Viridiplantae; phylum Streptophyta; class Magnoliopsida; order Myrtales; family Combretaceae; genus Lumnitzera; species Lumnitzera racemosa. Next base: position 35,156,923 of record JAMXBC010000012.1, on the reverse strand, counting down.
CACTCAACTCATCTAGTATGTCATCAAGTCTTGGTATGGGGTACTTGTTCTTAATGGTGATTCAATTGATTGCTTAGCTATCTACATACATTCTCTAAGACCTATCTTTCTTTGGTATCAAGAAGGCTGGCATGGCATAGGGGCTAAGGGACTCACACACATACTCCTTCTTCATCAACTTGTCTACCTACTTCTACAACTCGGCAGCTTATTCAAGGTTCAACCTATAGGTAGGCTTATTCGACAATGTAGCTCCTAGCTATAATTCAATTGCATGTTTGATGCCTCAAATAGGATGCAGACCTTCCTATAGCTCATTTGGAAATAGATCAACGAACTCTTCCAATAATGTTGTCACCTCGGTGAGATGCTCCCTCTCCTTAGACCTCATCTCCAATATTCTTTGAACTAGTAGATAAGTCAGTCCTTAGAGCTCCATTTCTCTTTTCAAATCAACTTGGGTCATTATTAAAGCTTCTTTCTTTAGGGTTCGGCTCAGTTGGGACTGCATGACCTTTACTTAATCAAAAATCATAAGACTCAATTTCACCCTCCTGCCTTTATGCTCTATGGAACAAGTATTCCTCCTTCCATCATATATTATTACTTAATCAAACATCGATGGTCGTCTAAGTATAATAGAGGACGTACTCGTGGGTAGCACATCACAAAGAACTTCACCTTGATATTTTCGAATGCAAATCAACATAGAAACTTATTTTTTCACCTATAAGGCTCCCTTATCACTAAGCCAATGAAGCTTATAAGGTTTTAGGTGGGGCTTAGTCAATAAATTCAATTACTGGACCATAAATGCAGAGGCTACATTGGTGTAGCTCCCACTATTAACTAGCAGGGTATACAATGACTCATTTACTTTATATCCAATTTGAAAGAGATTTTCTCTCTATTCGTCTTCGAACATAGAACTAACACTCATTGTCCTCCTTAAAACTAAAGTTTTCAGCATAAAGCTGCCTTCCTCATTATAGATAACTTCATCCTTAGATAGCTCAGTCTGTTTGTCCCCTTTTAGCTCCTTTACTTCCTCATTGATACTGTCTACTTCAATAATCGACACCTTGCCTTAGATCACCATTTTTCTTCTATTTAGACATTGAGTGGCCATGTATCCAAATCCTTAGCATCTAAAACACTTGAACTCCCTTATCTTCCTGCCTAAACTTTAGCCTTTCTCAAATTCCTCGAGACTTCCTTCTCCTCTACTCGAGTAATCTGAGCAAATCGGGTCTCAACAACCTTACTTGGTTCTATTCATACAAGTCTATTCAAAATAGTTCAGCTATTGCCAAGAGGGCTAACAGGTGGCTAGAATCTTCCTATTTGGTGCCTTTCTATCCTCTGGGGGGATCGAATCGCATTGTCAAATGATCTAATATCCATGGTTTCCAAGATATCTTTGATCTCATACTTAAGTCCACTAATGAATCGAGATACAGTTTGATCTTCTAGTTCACTGACTTCTCATCGAATCATCAACATTTGGAATTCCTTTACATAAGCTTCAACAATCAATCCTCCTTGCCTCATTCTTATAACCTTTTGAAGGCATCCTAAAGATAGTAGCTCAACACAAACCTTTTAATGCGAATCCATAAACACATAGTGAACAGAAACCAAGAATGGGTATTTGACATTCAAATAAGATGAGGAATAAGAAGTAGAAGGGGGGTTTAACGGTGAATGTGTATGGATATCACATACCAAGTCACAAACACAATTAGGGGTTAAGCTCGAAATAGGATTTGATACAAATCACGAACACTAAATGTTACTCGGGTTTCAAATGAGAGGTTAGATGTGACTCACTAACTCGCTCAAACGAAGGAGTTCACCACAATCTTAGGGACAAAATTGATAAGAACATAAAAAAGATTTAAGAGTTATTTAACACTCAATAATCCAAAATGCCAACTCAAAGGACTCAAGAATGTCCTTACTCGAGAAGGAACGTCCAAGTGAAAATTCTCTATATGAATATTCTTCATTGTCTGATCTAGTTACAAATGTTGCTATTTATAGCAATTCCTAAAATCCTAGTAGGAAAACTGTAAATAATATACAAGGCCTTAAAACTTAAAAAATGGCCCACAATAGAAATAAATAAAATATTTACAAAGTATACAAAACTGTACATTTGACAAAGTAGTCAACATGTAGTCATCCGAGCTATCTGTAGGGTCAGACCCAAGCAAGGGCCGGTTGGCAGTCGAATGTCTAAGCAAGGATAGGATGTTTAAAAGTCTTATTATGCTTGGCCAAGCTCCTAGTAAGGTCAACCCACAGTTGTTGCACTTATGTATTGCTTGGCACCAGCTTTCCCATGATGTACAAAGCTGTTCTTTAGCTTTAAGGCTTTAGTTGTTTGGTCCCTCATCTTTTCGGAAAACGATAAACCTAAAGCTAAATGGTTCCTTGCCCTCCTTTCATCCATCAGTTATCAATCCGACTTCGACAAGAGTAAGATGGTCTCGAGTTAAGATAAGTCAACTTTAGCTTCAGGTAGGTCTACGCTGGCTTTTGACAAATTAGCCTTGGCTTGAGGATCGTTGTAGACTAATTCCTATCATCATCGCTAGGTTAAAAACAAGTCATACTTGATTTTAGATTATGAGCGCGGGCTTAGATATTAAGCAAGCTCCTCTTCCCCTTTCTCTTTATCATGGGCATCGGGTTGTTCTGAATCTCTTCAACACTTATGGGGGTTAAGCAGTAAATCTTCCCATCCTTCTCTACCTTCTTAGTGTTAATAAGGTCAAGTTGGTTAGACTCTCCTGTCTCCACCTTCCTTTCTAGCCCTTTTCTCTCAGCATACTTCTCAGGCTCAGGGCTGCCTTATTGAAGTTGGCTAGTCAGCTTCTAATGCCGTCTTCTTCTCTGTCTCTCTACCCTTAATGCTAAATTGATTAGCTCATCCAATGAGTTATACGACTACAATTCAACTATGTCAGTAATGTTTTCTAGGAGTCTACTTAAGAATCTAGCAATGGTACAATCTTAGGGCATGGCAATCTCGTATCTCGTCATTAAAGTTTTGAACTCTTGCAGGTGCTCTTCAATAGTGTTTTAACCTTGCCTTAGGTGCTGGAAAGTATGGAGCATCTCTTACTTAAAGTAGGTCAGCACAAAGTGCTAATTCATCAACCTCTTCATAAGCCTCTAAGTTCTGATCAGCTCCTCTCCTTTAGCATCTTGTTTAACGATCAATTTATTCTACCAAAGACTTACATATGCAATAAGGGATAATGAAGCCAGCTTAACCTTTGTCCAGTCATCACACTCATAGCACTCAAATAACTTCTTGACTTAGGGAACCTAGTCAGTCGGCAATTTAATCTTAATGTTATCAAGTCCTTGGTTATGTGCTCGAGGTTCATCCCTTACATTCCTAGCTGGTCGGTTCACCTCAGATTGGCTACTTTTGTTAGAGCTCCATTCGACCATGTCTCTTCTCAACTTCGACTCTCTTTCTCGAGCTTCTTGGTTCACCTTAAAGTCAATAATCCTATCATTGCTACTCTTCAACTCAAGTTGGTTTTCTCTTTTGCTTGGCTCAACAGCTTTTTTCGACTATCGTTGGTCATTATCAAGCTCATTGGAGCTACTTCTACTAGTGGGTGTTCATTCCTTTCCTTTACCTCGGCCAACACATTTATGGCTTCTAACTTAACCAGTAAGCTCCTAAATAGAATCAATGAGATTTTGAATCTAATATTTCAAGTTGTCAACACATTGCCTCAAACTTCTACAAGGGCTATCGCCACTGTTATTGATACTATCTTTAGACATTCTTTTTTGTACAATAAATTCCAGAGAGAGAAAATTTAACAAATACATAATACACTCAACTGTACTCAACTTAGAACCACCACTAAGACAATTCTACAAATACTACTGCAACAAAATACAACTAATAATAACCTAGAAATTATTGCTACTTGATTTCTACAATAACCCACGGCTAATAAAAACTATACCAACTGGAATCAACTACTGAAATTATTGTTACTCGACTCAATAACCCAGTACAAATAGTACAATACCAGTACTACTAAGAACACAAACAACAAGAATGATGATTAATAGAAATGTTCAAACCACGAATCAAACTCTGAAGAACACTAACATACGTATCTCCCCATAGCTCTAATACCAGCAAAGCTGATGCAAATCTACGAATACACAGCGAATACGAACCATGAATAGGTATTCGACTTTTAAGTAGGATGAGGAATAGGAAGTGGAAGAGGGTTTTGACAATGAATGTATATGGATATCACACACTAAGTCACAAACATAATCAAGGGTTAAGCTCGAAATAAGATTCAATATAACTCATGAACACTAAATGTTACTAGGGTTTCAAATGAGAGGTTAGATGCGACTTACTAACTAGCTCAAATGAAGGGGTTCACCACAATCTTATGGACAAGATTAATAAGAACACAAGAAAGATTAAAGAGTTATTCGACACTCAATAATTCAAAACGCCAACTCAAAGGGCTCAAGATGTCCTTACTCGAGAAGGAACGTCCAAGTGAAAATTCTCTATATGAATATTCTTTACTATCTAATCTAGTTACAAAAGTTGTTATTTATAGCAAGTCCTAAAATCCTAGTAGGACAACTATAAATAATATACAAGGCCTTAAATCTTAAAGAATGGCCTACAATGGAAATAAAGAAAAATTTACAAAGTATACAAAATTGTACATCTAACAGAGCAGTCAACATGCAATCATCTGAGCTATCTATAGGGTCGAACCCAAGCAAGGGCCGATTAGTAGTCAGATGTCCGAGCAAGGGTAGGATGTTTAGAAGTCTTATCGTGCTTGGCCAAGCTTCTAGTGATGTCGACCCACAATTATCACGACCTAATAGTATCATTGTCGTGGTAGGTCGTCGTATACCGTATAAAGGTCTATTATCAACTCCCTTACTGATCATAGGCCTTTCATACGACACACAAGGCTCCTTCCACTCTACGTTACCACTAGGCCCATAGACAAGTAATATAGAGCAATTTAACTAAAATTAATTCTATGTTATAAATTAGCTAATCGTGTGGGCTCGTGAGACCCACACTAAAAAATATTACAAACAAATGCAGTTCATAACGGAATTGCGTTAAATCTGTGTTATGAGCAAAAACATAAAAGTATCTAAACGTCTATAAATCTATTACAAAATGTCCTCTTCGCTCTTTGATCGCTCCAACCCATCCCTACACGAGACTTACCATAGGCATGCTTCGGCCCAGATTAATGAAGAGATTTTCCTACATCAACAAAAATCTATAGGGGTATAAGCTTATGCTTAATGAGATAAATATCCTCGTCAATACCATATGATAGAAATTTGTTAGATGCACAATCATATGAACACATGAACAATCAATATGCCAAACAATGCATGCAGTAACCTGGGAACTGCATACGACTCAGAATTATGCCCCCTGAAGTCGGGGTTTGGAGATAATTAACCGATCCAAACCAAAATCCGAGTTCTAGACCTTGGGTTTTATTTCATTTGCACCATTGTGCTCATGCCAAAACAAAACTCTCTCTCTCTCTCTCTCTCTAGATATATATATATATTTATATGTATACTTCTTTTACCGAAATCAAATCATATTTTTAAAATCCCAAGTATAGCGGTGTGGTAGCCTCTGTAATCCACAAACACACGCCCTAAGCAGAAGCCACAAAACTCAGCCCCTCGCCGACAGTTGGCATCTCCTAACGCCTAGTAAGTCCATCAACTTAAGACGGGGACTCAATATATATGATGACATAACTAGTGCCCAATCCTACAGGAAACTTGTGTTCCTATAAGTCCCTTCCCATCTTCTATGTGAAGCGGCAGTTGGTGTTATCCGTATGCAATATGGGGAATGCATGATTCATTTTTATTTCTTAATCATATAAGTGATTAACTTGATTTTCAAGGTGATCAAACAATTTTATTCCATACAATCCACATGTATATATTAGTACAAACAATTCCCATTATTATATATATAATTAACAAGTCATCACATTCATCCATAAATCCATACACATGCATCTCCCATATCTCACAAGCATCCAAATATATATATATAAGTTTAGGTGCATCTATTCTACAAGCAAAATCAAGTAAAGAGTTATCGGGAATTTACTCAATCTGCCATGTGGGTTAATCAAAGCAATCCGGAGGTAAGTCATCTTCGTACAGAGTGTCCTCTGGTCATTGAAATAATATTTATAAGGGATTGAAATAAACTTAGGAAACTAAGTAAATTTTCCTTAAGTTATACTTTTGACTAATTTTCGAAAATTTTCTCGATTTTTACCTAAAGTCCAATCGTATATAACTTTTTCGTTTTAAATCCGATTTTTATGATCTTATAGTCAATGTTCATTATTTTCGAGTGTACTTTAACATGGTGAGGTTATATTTTCAAAATGAGACATACAATTCTATCCATGGGTCAGAACAGTAGCGTTCCTCATGTGTTGGAGTGCATTTGGGCCTTGTATGGTAAATGGGCTTTTTGATAATTTAAAAAATCCTTTGGGCTTGTTCTTAAGATTTTATCCTAACCTTAAAATACTCCTTGAAATCAAATTTACAACTTTGATTTATATTCCTAAGGGTAACAACGACTTCATGGGCCCTTTAGTGGGTTTAAGTTGTCAAATGGCTTGTTTTTTGTTCAAACTAAAGTTAATGACTTTGGTGGGCTTATGAGGCCTTAGGTGGATTTCTTATGGGCTTCAAAACATCCTCTCTTGATGTTTTAAGGTGCTGGTAAGAATTTTATTGAAAGCCCAACTTAGAGTTCTAGGCTCGTTTTGAGAGTTTTAGGCTCAGTTTTAAGTTTTAAGCTTCCTGATACTTACCATACTTGCTTTGGTTGATCTTTTCACTTTGTTAATTCACTTTTATCATATTTTTAAGCTTCTTTTTCCCACGTTCCAGATCTGGTCATGATGATTCCAAGGGGTTCTTGCTTGGTTTTTCAACTTATTTCATCATTTCCTTAAGTTTAGGTCTTAGATTATGCACTTAAACTACTTGTATCCAAATCTTAACTTAACTTTTCTTCCATAAGATGATTCTTTAACTCATGCTCCACACAAAGAAATAGAAGATCTTATACTTAATACAACCTCCATATCATAGCTCTGTCATACAAAGTTGGTTTCTTCATAAAACTTCATGTGATGAATTTTTCCTTAACTTAAGTTTAGATTTGAGCATGTTTAACTTAACGAAAATATAATCAACATTCAAAGGACCTTTGAACCCCCACGTCCAGCATGTTCATCTTCTATTCAAGTTCTTGTTTTCAAGATTTTCTCAACTTAAAATCTTCCATTCAAAGTGTTACACAAGTATCTTTACAAAACACCAACTTTATATGCTCACGTTTCAACTTTATGTAAGGGTTTCATGAGTTTGTTTCTTCAAATGGTTTTTGGTATTATAACAACTTAAATCTTATTTGTATCTTCAAGAAATCAAAGTCTCCAAACTAAACACTAACCCACAAATCACAAGAAAAACTTACTCGTCCTTAAAGCAAAGTATGGTGGTTGTGCACTAAGGTTCCACTTAAGCTCTTAACTTTAGTTCTTCTTTTTTGCCACCTTTTGGAAACCCGAGTTGTTTGATCTTTTGGAATGGGGTTTGTGGAAGCTTCTAATGGTTCTAAAAGATCTTAGATGGTGAAAGAAAATGACACAGGAACAAGAGGAGAAGTTGTTGTGAGTGAAGTTTGAAAAATGGGAGAAAAGTTGATTTTGTGGGGTAAGGTTGTTTCTCCTTTTTTATGTCTATTTCAAATGAGAGAAAGAAGATGTGAAAGTGAAATTGAAAGTGAGAGAAATAATGGAGAAAGTAGCCGGTTGCATTTGAGAGGAAATGAGTGGCTAAAATGTCTTGAAGGTGTTGTCTTGTACCTTACACAAAAGTCAACAATTGCAACTATTGATCATGTAAGTATTAAGGGGTGAATAGTGATTTGTAAGAGAAAGTGATTGATGGTTGAAAGATAAGTGCATGACCCCCCTTTCTTCCTGGTTTAAATCTGCCATTTAAAGTCTTTTTGAGCCATGGAGTGGTCTTGTCTCATTTAATGAAGTTAAGCATATGAAATCTTGTGAAAAATTGTCCATATGTAGTATAAGTAAAGGGGTTATAAGGAAAATGTCTTATCACTCAATTTTGATAAGTTATCAATTGATAAATCATTCCAACTATCAATTGATAAGTTAGCTAAAGTGATTGGTTGATCTACTTATTGAAGTGTAAGGCTTAGGCATGAAGATAAAGGCATGGTCTTATAGAAAATTGTTTTTAGGTTTTCATCTCGCATTGTTTTGTAATTTATGATTCGATTCCTATAAAATTGTGAAATTTTCTAAAGTTGAATGAAATTATTCAAATTAAATTATTGATTAATTACTTAGGGTTAAAATTCCTTAATTATTTTAGGGTTTAGGGTTTTAAGTGACTTTAGAGCTTACAGTTCTTCAAGCTCGGGTTTTATCGATAATTGGCTTTTAAATTGGAAAAATTTAATTCATTTCTAAATATAAACTTAAGTTTTTAGTTTAGTTAATCTTTGGAAACGTTCGGAAAGTACTCTTAATCAAGTCTTAGGCCCACTAAAAGTAGGGTTTACAACAGTTGTTGCACTTGCAGATTGCTTGGCACTAGCTTTCCTGTGGTATATAAAGCTGTTCTTTAGCTTTAAAGCTTAGCCATTTGGTCTCTCGTCTTTTCGGCAGACAATAAACCTAATGCCAAATGGTTCCTTCCTTTCCTTTCATCCATCAGTTATCAATCTGGCCTCAGCAAGAGCAAGTCGGTCTTAGGTTAGGACAAGTCTACGCTAACTTCTAACGAGTTAGCCTCAACTTGAGGATCATTATGGACTAATTCCTATCACCTTCTCCTCATAACCCTCTTCATTTCATCACATCTCCGGATTTCTTGCTCTCCTTCTCTTCGATGGGTAACTTACAAGTTTTTCCATCATAAGGCGATGTAACTAGTAAACTCCAACACAACAAGTCTAACCTTTGCATTATTGAGCACTTCATGCATTCAAACTGCCTTTCAATCTTATCTACCCAATCCAAGTAGTCTTTGGCATCACCACTTCCAAAAAAGTTTAGAATACGCATCCGCAACCCTTTAACTCTAAGGGTTCGTACGTTTCTTTCTTCAAGTTCATTATCATGACCCAACGATATCGTTATCATAGTACGTTGCCATGTACGTTATAAAGGTCTACTATCAATCTCCTTGCTGATTGCAAGCCTTTCATATGACACACAAGGCTCCTTCCACTATACGTTACTACCAAGCCCATAGATAAGTAATATAGAGCAATTTAACTAAAATTAGCTTCTATGGTGTAAATTAACTAATAAACGTATGGATTCGTAAGTTCCACACCAAAAGAATATTACAAACAAATGCAGTTTGTAAGGGAACTACATTAGAAACTTTAATCTATGATAAAACCAAAAATGTAAAAGTAAATGGTTATCAATAAAACTATTACAAAATATCCTCTTCACTCCCTTATCGGTCTAACCTGTCTCCACTCAAGACTCACCTCGGGCATCCCTCAGCCCAGATTAGCGAAAAGGCTTCCCTCCAACAAAAGGAATTTATCAGGGTATAAGCTTAAGCTTAGTGAGATAAACATCCTCGTCAATACCACATGGTAGAAATTTATTAGATGTACAATCATATGAATGCATGAACAATCTATATACCAAACAACACATATAGTGGCCTAGGAATTGCACTTGACTCAGAATTACACCCCTTATAGTTGGGGTTTAGAGATAATTAACCGACCCAAACCAAAATCCGAGTTCTGGACCTTGGGTTTTAATTCATTTGCACTATTGTGTTTAAGTCAAAACAAAACTATATATATATATATACATACATATATATATATACATACATATATATATATACATACTTTCATTACCGAATGATAAATCATATTTTGAAAATCCCAAGTCTAGTGGTGTAATGGCCCTCGTAGTCTACAAACACACGCCCTAAGTAGAACTCACAAGACACGGCCCCTTGCTGACAGTTGGCATCTCCTAACACCTAATAAGCCCATCAGCTTAAGATAGAGACTCAATAAAATGATGACATGGTTAGTGCCTAATCCTGCTGAAGGCCCTCCTCCTGTGAGTCCCTTCCCATCTTCTGCATGAGACTCAATAAAATGATGACATAGTTAGTGCCTAATCCTGCTAAAGGCCCTCCTCCTGTGAGTCCCTTCCCATCTTCTGCATGAAGCAGTAGTTGGTGTTATCCGAATCCAATTATGGGAAATGCATGATTCATTTGATTTCTTAGTCATATAAGTAGTTAATCTGATTTTTTAAGGTGATCGGATAATTTCATTCCATATCATTGCATGTATAAATTATCACAACAATTCCCATTATTATATAATTAACAAGCCATAGTATTCGATTCATAAATTTATACACATGCATTTCCCATATTTCACAAGCATATAAATTTATATATATAAGTTTAGGTACATCTATTCTACAAACAAAATCAAGTAAAGAGTCATCGGGAATTTACTCACTCCGCCATGCGGGTCAGTTAAAGTAATCTAGGGGTAAGTCATACGTGGTGTCCCTTGGTTATCGAAATCATAATACTATAAGGGATTAAAATAAAACTTAGGAAACTAAGCTAAAATCCCTTAAGTTATACTCTTGACTGGTTTTCGTATTTTTCCTGGTTTTACTTAAAAGTTTAATCACGTATAACTTTATCATTTTAAATCTAATTTTTATGATCTTATTGTCCATCTTCATTGTTTTTTAGTGTACTTTCATGTGATGAGGTTAGATTTTTGAGATGAGGCACATAAATTTATCCATAGGTGAGAACAATAGCGGTTCTCATGATTTGGAGTACTTTTAGGCTTTGTTTGGTTAATGGGCATTTTGGTAACTTGGGAATTCCTTTGAGCTTAGGCTTAAGATTTCGTTCTAAGCTCAAAATATTCCTTAAGGTCAAATTTGTAAGTTTGATTTACACTCTTAAAGCTAACAACCACTTCTTGGGCTCGTAAGTGGACTTAAGTTGTCAAATGGGCTTGTTTTTTATTCAATTCAAATATGGTTACTTCCTTGGGCTTAGAAAGTGTTTTGTGGGCTTCTTGAAAGTATTAAAACAACTCTTATTGATGTCTCAAGTTGCTGATCAGAAATTTAAGGGTAGTTCAACTTGGTGTATGAGGCTCGTTTTGGAAGTTTTAAGCTTGGTTTTGAGTTTTAAGCTTAATATACTTATCATACTTGCCTTGGTTGGTCTTTTCACTTTGTTTACTTACTTTTATCATATTTTTAAGTATCTTTTAGAAATGGTCCAGATCTGGTCAGTTTGAAAATGAGAGCTTCTGACTTGTTTCATCATTTCCTTATGTTTAGGTGCTAGATCATGAACTTAAGCTACTTATATTCAAATCTTAACTTGACTTCTTTTCCATGAAATGATTATTTGACTCATACTTTTCATGAAAATGGTAGATCCCATACTTATTACAATTTCCATATCATAGTTTATGTCTTACAAAGTTGGTTTCCTCATAAAACTTCATGTGATGGATTTTTCCTTAACCTAAGTCTATATTTGAGCATATTCAACTTAATAGAAATGAAATCAATATCCAAATGAACTTTGAATCCTCACGTCCAGCATGTTCCTCTTTTATTCAAGTTCTCGTTTTAAGATTTTCTTAACTTAAAATCTTCCATTCAAAGTGTTAAATAAGTATCTCTACAAAACACCAACTTTACATGCTCATATTGTAACTTCATATAAGGGTTTCGTGAGTTTGTTTCTTAGGGTGGTCTTTGATGTTATAATAACTTATGATCATATTCATATCTTTAAGAAATCATAGTCTCTTAACATGAATACTAACTTACTAACACAAGAAACACTTACTCGTCCACAAAGTAAAAATATGGTGGTTGTATACTAAGATTCTACTTATGTTCTTTATCTTACTTCCTCCTTCTTGCACCTTTTTGAAACTCGAGTTGTGCCCCTTTGAAGTGGGGTTTATGGAGTGCTCTAAGGGTCTTAAAGAAGCTTTTAATGTTGGAAAAGAAATACATAAGAAGAAGTTGAGTGTACCATGAGTGGAAGCTTAGAAAGTGGTAGCAAAATGAAGGATTTGTGGGGTATTTATGTTTCCACTTTTGGGTTGGTTTTAAGTGAGAGAAAAAGGAAGTGAAAATGAAATTGAAAGTGAGAGAAAATGATGCAAGAGTGGCCGGTTGGCAATGGGGTGAATGTGTGTTTAAGAAGCATGATTTTGTTGTCTTATAGTATACACAAAAGTTAACAATTACAACTATTGATTATGTAAGCATTAAAGGGTGAATAGTGGAGTGTAAGATAAAGTGATTGATGGATGAAAGACAAGAGTATAGCCCCCCTTTCTTGCTTGTACAAACCGGCCATAAGGGTGTCCTTTTGGGCATAGAATTGTCTTGTCTGATTTATTAAAGTTAAGCATGTGAAATCTTGTGATAATTTGTCCATATATAGTATAAGTGAAGGGGTGATAAGGAAGGTGTCTTATCACTAGATTTTGATAAGTTATCAATTGATAAATGATTCTAACTTTCAATTGATAAGTCATTTAAGGTAATTGGTTGGTCTACTTATTTATATGTAAGGCTTAGACATAAAGATAAGGGCATTATCTTATAGGAAATTGTTTTAGAATTTACTTCTTTTTGTAAATTATAATTCGATTCTTATAAAATTATGAAATTTTCTAGAGTTAAATGAAATTCTTCAAATTAAATTATCGATTAGTTGCTTAGGGTTAGAATTCCTTAATTGTTTTATGATTTAGGGTTTCAAGTAACTTTAGAGCTCGCAGTTCTTCATGTTAGTGTTTTATTGATAATTAGCTTTTGAATTGGAAAAATGTAAATTTGTTTCTAAATGTAAACTTGAGTTCTTAGTTTAGTTGACCCTTAGGAACATTCGGGAAGTACTCTTAGTCAAATCATAGGGCCATTAAAAGTAAGGTTTACATTCATAGCACTCCTTCACTTCGTCGTCCCCTTCCTCTTCTTCGATTTCTTCGAGTGCTAACCTACACCTAATAGTTTTACCCATTCCTTGAATCCAAGGTGGTCAAACTGGGGCATTAGCTTAGCTAACTAACCATTGTCTCGCTCTTACTTCTCAAGTCTTCTAGTTAGGCTATTTCTAGCTCGTTGTCTATCTTCTTTGATAACAATTACCAAACTAGCTACCAAGTTGGTAAGCCTATCCAAGCGATCACCCATTGATTGAGGTGTGAAGCTTCCTTCTCGCCGTTGGTCATGTTACGTACCACTCTTGGTTTCCTAGAGTTCCTTAAATACTTGAATTTGATATTGTTGGTTTAACTCACAAAATTGATGTTCAAAAATACCACTCGGAGTCCTTTTTACAAATAACAACTACAAAACAGTAACTAATGGTCCCATAACTATGTAAAGTGAACAAACTAATAACCACTCTATTTTTTCATATAAGAAATAAGGGAAAACAAAGCACCGAATGTCTTCAACGATATTCACCAACCAAACTACTAGTGCTAACAGAAACTTAAACACATAAAACTAGTAGCAAATTACTCAAAGAAAAAGGTAGCATAAGCTAGCCTTCGAACGTAATCTAGGCTTTGATACCAGGATGATACAAATTTGTAGATGAACATATGAACCCAATATTTGGCATAACCAAAGCAGTGGGTCCGAACCACGGGATAGTCTAAAAGATAAATGGCAGTCAAAGGTTGAGCAAGGATTCCCATGCATCGACGATGGATATGATGTACCGATGATGGATATGATGTACCAATGATTGACATGATGCACCAATACCTCACATAAGCTCGAGTCACACTTAATAGGATACAAAAGTATGGCCAAAAAACACTCGCCACTAGTCCATGCTTAATGGGCTAGATAAGAGTAAGCAAAAGAACACTTAGCTCAAGAGAGTAAGAAAGTTCAGTAAATTCTCTATATATCTTGTTACAGCTATTTCAGTATGCAAGTATTTACAGTACCTAATTAGGGTAAGTCCTAGGTTATAGGAAATTACAAAAAAGGATTACTACTAGTTAAGGAAAACGGGAATAATTTAGAAGGGTATGAATGTAATCATGAAAAAACAATATCTGTTGTTAGAAAAAAGGACATTATGGATGTTAGAAAAAGGATAGTGTATGCACGATTTGCTCATTCTGTGGTCCCTATGACATTAGTGACCGAGCCGGGGCAGATCTCGATTAAGTTAGGTTAGCATTGGAAGTTCGATATCTGGGGCAATTGAGGTTGGAGCAAGGGTTGGTTTAAGGGAAACTAATTTTCAGGTTGGCCTCAAATGATCAGCTCCAAACTATTATTAGCTCGGCTTCAGCATTAATGAGGTTGGCTACATCCTGATCCAATGCTTAGAATGGTATATATGGTAGGGGAGTGGGCTTGACGTGTCAATTAGTCATCTCGATAGCTTCTTGGATGATGTAGTAAGCAAAGTAGCTCGAGAGATCAAACTGGAGTATACACTACTCCTCCATACTAAACTCACCTCAAATAGCTCGGCAAACCATCAGAACAAGTCATTGGGTTCAAAAGCGTATGATTGGTCTTTGATCCCTATCAGCGATTCTTTGATCAATTTCTATTTAGTGGCCCACCTAGTTGCAGCATCACCCTTCAGCTAATACTTTGCAAAATCTACCTCCTATCCTTGGCACCTCAAAGGCTACAAATTCCCTCTCCATATCCTTAAATTATGCCTCAACATCCAAATAATCATCGAGCCCTGGATGGAACTCCTTAGCCAGTCTCAAAAATCTATCTAGAGTAATCACACTTCCTTACTTGTCCTTAGCCTAACCAATCTCTCTCTCAACCTAGAGAGTCTAAACATCAGCTTGAATCTAATGGTGCTATTGCATCACTACTCCTATCAAACTATTTGCAACCTCTAACAATTGGGCATCAGGTGTAGGTAAAGGTTGACTCTCAATAGTATCCTCATCCTCAAGATTCTCACTCGTAGAGTCTCATAATGAACATCCAACTAATCTTCGTGCAATACCAAACAAAGGAAACAAAACCAAGTTAACAATCATTAACTTAGAAAAGGAACATTTGAAAATAAATAATACAGTTAACAATAGTTAACTTACAAGAAACTTCTAAATCAATACATTATAGGGTTTACTACAAGGTCACTTTCTACTACCCTCTATGGTTCTAATGACTATGGATTATTGAATTACTTGTAGATATATATATCTCAATAATCATAATGCCACTAAATACCTTAAAAGCTTAATTTGACTATACCACTTTCTTTCTAAACTTATATTCTACTTTCTTAGCTCGATGGAGCATACTATATTCAAGTCCTAGCCTAGCCCCTAGCTTTGTAAGACCTATAAAAGAAACTATTAGGGGTAAGCTACATTTAGTTTAGTGAGTAATCTTCTTACCCTACCATCAGATAATAATAAGCAAGTTATTTATCAAACATATGAATGCATGTATAAGCATATACAATGAAAACAACATATACAGTCGGTCAGTAACTGTATACAATACGATTTTAATACCCACCATTGCTCGAGTTATGAAGTATTTAGGCATGTCAGGATCTAGGTATACACATCCAATATGAAATCTCTTAACAATATAACTACTCTCAGTAGTAGACATGTCTCGGCCTCAAGTAGAAGGCGGCACTCCTCGAAGCCGAGCAATTCTAAAAGGTCAAGGCAAGAACACGTCGTATGAAATACATTGTATGATAAACAATCACAATACATAATATCAATATGGATCCGTCCAAACATGATCTCCTAGTCTACAACGTAGTGCTTACGCCCTTCAACTCATGTTATAAGATATAATGCATGTCCAATTTAATTAAAGGTCAAATATCTATTAGTTTCGCATTCATAGGGTAGTCAAGCAAGTATATTCTAGACACTATAATGCCCTACGTTCTAATGCAGCAAACAAAGGTGTTTGAAATATCTTAAGATATTTTACAAGCATAGTTTAACTAGAACAGGCACATATAAGTTCCCATATACCCTAACATGTCTCAAGTTCAATTATCATATATAATTTGATAGTGTACTAAATATAAATACAAAATAGAGCAAAATAGAGGGCAATATACTCACTCAGCCTTAAAGTCAAGTATTCCTAATAGTCTTCGGTAGTCTCGAACTTGGTATCCTAAATCACCTGAGTAAGATAAGAAAGTAAATAAAAATCATCTCAATCGTAATCTATTCACTAGCCTAGCTATAGTTCCCTATTGTTGCTTATTTCATATCTTAGTCATAACTTTCTCGTTTTAAGTGGGAATTTCACGTTCTGATAGTCCATTTTCATTGTTTTTTAGTGTTCTTTCATTTGGTAAAGTCCTTTTAATGTGTTTGGATGTGTAAGAATTTGGTTTAGGCCAAATAAGTTCGTTGGTCAATGGTGCTAGTTTGACTACTTTAGGATTTAGGCCTAATTTTGGGCTTTAGGCTTAATTTTGAGTGTTAGGCCTTATTCTTGACCTTTTGGGCCATTATTTAGGTATTTTAAGTTTAATTTTATGATCAAATTCCATAACCTTTAATTTGGGCCTTAATGTTACTCTTATGGGCCCAAATGGGTCATTTTTACTAGTTCAAGGCCTTAGCTTACTAAGAGGCCTATAAGAGATGGCTTTAATGTGCATTTAGACTTAATGAGCCTTTTATATTTTATTTTATAAGACTTTTAATTTAGAGATCAAATTTTGTCACTAAGTTATTGAGCTCTATTCTTGGTTCTTTTAGGGGCTTTTAGGCTTATCTTGCATTTTAGGGCCTTAAGCCCAACTCCACTTATTATTTTAGCTTTAAGCCCACTAAAAGCCTTAGGATAAGTCCATTTTCCATTAGGATCAAAATCTAGCTTTTTTCATTTACTGGGCTCCTAATCATATTTCTAGGGCTTTAATAACTAACTAAACTAGTTTATGCCTAATTTGCATTATAGGATCCTAAACTTGATTCCAACTTATTCCACTGGGCCAAATATCCTAATAGGTCCACTAAATAACCCATTTTACTTAGTATTTCAATTCTAGTTCATTTCATTAATGGGGTTTCCACTACTATTCCTAAGGCCTTAATCACCAATTTAACTAGTGTTGGTCATTAACTCACCATTATCCTACTTAACTTGGTGTCGAGCTTGGTTTTTCACTCTCTTAGTTCTTTTTATAAAATTAGGTCTTCTCTAAACCGATCAGTACTAAAACTTACCCATTTAATATTGACCCTACTCTAAGGTTTAAAGAAGATAATTTTTTTCAACTTGAAAAGATTTGGAGTGGCCACTCGACCAAAGCTGGGAAAAGGGGTTAAGTTATAACCAATTAGGTAGATTGGTTATAACTTAGCTGCCAGTCTATCGATTAAAAAATCAAGTTATAAATATGGTTTTTTTGAAAACCAAAGATTTAGGTTCAGGGGCTAATTTATTAAACCCTAAACGGGTACCACTTTTTAACTTTCCGAATTGAACTTCGCTTTTCAAATATACCCTTTTTAATTTCTAAAAACATCTAATTATGATACAAGCGACTAAATTGATTAATTTAGATAACTATCTAAAAATGGAAAAAATAAAACTTTCCATATTTTAAGTCACTTGTACTTACGTACGGCTGCCTACGTACCCGCTATTAGGGATCAGACTTCCATAGTTCGTTTATAAAAAACTTTAGTGGGTACCTACGTACCCGCTAAGGGTCGCATTTACATTTTTACCCAATTCAATTTATTCAAGAAAATACTTTTAAAGGGTCTGAATTGGTGTTTTATTTTTGGAAACTTTAAAATAGTCCTAATTTGGAAAAAGGTCTATTTATTTTCACTTATTTTTAGAAAGCTTAATTTTTCTAAGTGTGAAAACGATTTTTGTTTACTAACCCATTTATTTCTTTTTATTTTTATTATATTATCTTATTTATTTTATACTTAATCTATCTATTTCTATTAAAATAAATAAATAGACCACTTCCTTTCTTTTTTTTCTCTCTTTTTTTTCTTCTCTTTCTTTTTTTTTCTCTCTTTTTCTCATTTATAACATTTACAAATATACAAATGAATAAATAAATAAAAAAGAAAAACTAAGTTGGCTTGGATCGGCTCGGATCGGCTCACTTTGGCTTGGATTAGCTCGATCGGCTCACTTCGGCTTGGATCGGCTCACTTCGGCTTGAGTTGGCTCACTTCGGCTTGAGTCGGCTCACTTCGGCTTGGTCGGCTCACTTTGGCTTAGATCAGCTTGGAGTTAGCTTAGTCGACTCGAGAAATCCGATGGTGGTGGTTTTCGTAAAAACACCATTAAGAATGCTATCCTAGAGAGAGAGGAATCGTACTAAAAAGAGAAAACTTCAATTTTGTTTTTCTAAAGTATTTCGAAGTTTTTGTTGTGTTTTGAAAATGAAGAATAAACCCCTATTTATAGGTGTCATGGTTGTGTTAAGGATGGAAAAAATTAAATGCAATATGATTTTCTTCTAATTTTGGATTGGACAAACCTGGACAATATGTGGTGCCAAATACATAACTGCACTTGTATGAATGTGCTAGAGTATATTGGAATGTGTCTACCATACTTAAAAGTAAGTTGGCAAATGACATGGCAATGAGATAGCTCGTGATGTGGCGATGACATGGTAATAAAGTAAGAAAAGAAAATAAAAGATATATTTTGCACCTTCCATTAATTGAACCAAGGATCTCCAAGTCATATGCACTATCAAGTCTAGATACTTATCTAACTGAGTTATTGGTTTTTCCTTATTCATATATGTAATTAATTATACATATGAACCAAGTCAACCTGAGTTAGATTCAAATCTAAGCCTAGACCCAACAGCCTGTTATTCAAAACTATTGAAATTGAAATTGAAATTAAAATTGAAATTAAAATTATATTCTATCTAAATAACCTAAAAATTTATTATTTTCTAAATACCCTATTTTCTTTTGTGACTTTTCAAATTTCTTTTTTTTTTGTATTTTTTATAAATTTCTTTTTTTTTTTACTTTTTACTATTTTCCTTTTATATATATTTTTCTAGAATTCCTATTTTTTTTCTAAATTTCTTCGTTTTGGGGGGTTTTCTTTAATTTCTAGTTTTTTCAACTTTTTCTAATTTAAAAGCTTATACCTAATTTGAAAAATAAAGAGAGGGGGGGTTAGGGGGGGTATAAAAAATAGGTGTCTACACTAAGTTAATTATATTCTAAATCATACTTAACATTAAATAATCATGTTATTAAGGTAATAAATCAAAACTTACAGATTTGAAACTTTCATGAAAGTGGTGGCTACATAGGGTTCTTTTAGGCTTTCTTTCAACTTCTTCCATCCAATACTTATTTTAGTGTGTTTCCTTGTTTTAATTATATTTCTACTTGTTTTAAGCTAATAACATAACTTAACAAGATGGATACATATCAAGGAGGGGGTGCTATGGATGGTACTTAAGGTTTCATGGAGTTTAATCATCAACTTTTCAAGTTATCGACATAAAACTATCTCCTACACTACTAGAATACAAATAGTGAACTAGCTAAGTACATGAATGAATTTGTAATTATGAAGCTCTATGATATGTACATGATTATAACGTAATTATATAGTATTTCTAATCTCAAACTCTCAAGATATCATAGGTATAATTTATGTGAACAAGAAAATCAAGTTGGTTAAGTTTTACCTTAGGTTGGCTTGCACAAGTTGCAACTTTTCCATTCAAGAATGAAGTTGAAATTTACTCCTTTGAGGGAAAATGTTTGTCATCAAGAAACTAAGGTGTGTTTGTGATTTTTTAGTAGTGGTGGCTTGTCATTTGGTGGAGTATGGTGGATGTAAGGCCAAAAGGTGCTAAGGTACGTAGGGGGGTCCAACAGCTCCTTTTATTTTCTTTCCTTTTGCCTTTGGTTTTTATTTTGGTTTCTTAAGTGTGTTTCCTAGGTTTTCTATGCGTGAAGAATGGTGTCAAGTGAGGGTTTTGGAGGGGTGAAATAGTAGATATTGAAGGTAGATTAATGGAGACAAGAGATAGCTTTCTTAGGATAATAGTACATGGTCCCCTCTTAATGCTATTGTATCTTATTTGCTTCTTGCCAAATGACGGAGAATTTTGTCTCCTAAAGAATAAGTGTCCTATAATTCCCAATTCATCCTTTGTCCTTTGTTCTTAATTGAGTTTGACTTGTTACTAATTAAGATGTATTGAGAGTTGGTAGATAGATTAAAGGGTAATTAATTACAATTGTACTTAATTAAGCAATTTAGGCCTAATTAGAGTGTAACTAAGGTCTTGTCACATTTTATCACTTTAATTAAGTTCATTGACCTATATTACTTTGTTGGTTAGAGTCCTTTATTATTCAAGATCAATTAGGGTTTTCAGACCACATATGAGGCTGGCAATTTAGGGTTTCTTAGTGATTGGAGAAATTATTTGCAATTAGCAAATAATTTAAGGATACACTGAGGGTTTATTAGTTGAATTAAGGTTTTATACTTTCAATTAAGGTTTTAATCAATCTATTGATATTTTCCAATCTTATTAAGGTTTCTAGCATATAAGGGGTTTTACACATACGATTAAGGTTTAAAGGTTTTACTCTCTGTAAGGTTTTCTGACTTTATTACAAATGGTTTATGACTTATTATTTAGTTTCGAATCATTTAATTTATGGTATATCATTTATTATTATATATGAGCAATTATAGGGATAACTTATTAACTCATTTATCTGACTCCGAGTTGATCCAAAAGTTTACGAGGTTTACATTGTCCCCCTAAGTATAAGTTTGGCATCATTAAGGGGATATTTTCATATAATTCCTTTCGCTTTATATAATTAATCACTCTTGACTTATAGTTAATTATGATGTAAAATCCTAATAAGAGAATTAAGGTGTAATTAAGTTTCTCAACCTTAATTACTCATACACTTAACATAAATTAGGTGCATTTTAGGGATTAATATGTCAAATTGAGTTGGTTAAGCCCAAGGGATCATCTTGTCTAATTATTTTAACGAATTGAGACAATTTATTTGCTATTCGAGTATGTTTTAAAGGATACATTAGGGTTTTAGGAAAATTAAGTGATTAATCTCTGATTAATAAATGGTCTACTATTTAATTAGAGTGTACTAGTTGGATTAAGGTTTTCTGCTGTAGATTATGGTTTTACAATTTAAAGGCTCGCACGTATTATGGTTTCAATTAGGATTTTAGTGTTCAAAGGTTCATTTAAGGCCTACAACATTCGTTTTAAGGTTTCGAATTCATTGTTAGGGTTATCTATACCAATATTCATTTTTGGTTTAGCTTACCCTTTATCATTGTTAGGGAGCTCTCCTAGCCTTCAACTATCGGTCTCTTTCCCATTTGGGTTTGAGGTTAATTTCGTTAGATTAGGTTGATGTTGGGAGTTAACATTAGTTACTGGTATTTGTTTATAAGATTTTAGGGCTTTTGAGTGTAGAGGTCAAACTAGGGTTAAGGTTACTATTTAGGGTTTTAGGGGTTTGCATTAGGGTTTTTGAGCATAGCCTCAAGTTTAGGGTTAGTTATCTTGCCAAAACTAAGGGAATCTTTCCGAAAAAATTATTAACTTATAACCCCTTGTTTTAGGGTATTTGTGAGGTTTACACCGTCACGTGTCAACAATACCAAGGCACTAATACGCAAAGGCTTAGAATCTACTAATATCCTCTAATACATTTAATCAGCAATCAAGAAACCACAATAATATTAAGAAAATCTCCAAGTCACTACATAAGCAGCTTTATAAGTCTCACCTTATATTATCACCAAACCACACTATTAATTGTGGAGTCTACCATACTCCTACAATCTACATTATATAATAAATGATATAGGAGTTTCACTTCCTCTTACTATAGCATACCACAAGTACATAAACCATAAACAATATAAGAAGTCAACATCTCTGACATAGCTACAATATAGCATTACACCATAAAACTAACAAACTCTCCTATTATTCCTCATAGTAGGTACACTCATCATCCTCCACGTCGTATACCAAGTAATATCCTAGGTCATCATAATAATCCCGGTTTCCTACATTACCTACATCCAAAATAAAGTCCCCAAAAGGGCAAGCAAAATTTCCTAGTATGAGAGTTACGCAATCACACGACCATGCGCAAACATAATCCATTTCACAAAGGTATGAAAAACATGCTATAAACAACCTATTATTATTTTTATTAAATTCCAACATGCAACACAACTTTGGCATCCCAAAGCTTAAGGTGACTCATGACCCAAAATCTCTCAAATATCATTGGTACAATCTGATCTAATTTCACATCCTACTATTGACATTAAATATGATATTAAGTTTTAAGCTTAGGTGCTAAGAACAAGTTTGATCCATTGACTAAAATGTTGTTAAAAATTGTTTCTAGTTTGTGTACTAGCTAAGAATAGTGTTAGAATTATGTCGGAATTGGTTTTAGTAAAAAAGGTTACAAAACATAAGAGTTTCTAGCATTCGGTTTATGCTCTATGACCTATCGATCAATTGATGGAGGTGTTACCGATCAGTTGCCAAGAATTGAAGCAAGCTAAAATATTATATACTCAATTGGTGGTGCAACTTCTCCTATCAATCAATCGCTAAGTTGGTTACCAATCGATCAGTAGCTTCGAATGCTGTAAAATTACATAATTTCTTTCTCACAACTAATTACAGAATTCCCAAACTTCATTGTCTTCTTCAAAATTCACATACCACAATCCTTAATCAATCATTTCCCCTCCCAACAATAACATTTTCAACTTTCGATTCTCTAATACATCAACTTTATCAAGAAATCATAATCCTAATAGAAGAAATCGACACTTACTTGTTTGCCTTGAATCTCCCTGTTCTATTCTTCACTAAACCTCAATTTCTTTAGCAAATTCTTTTAACAATCCAACTTTTCAACTTAGTTTTATATTCTAATAACATTAGAAATCATTATCCATTACATTTACCATAAGATTAATCTTCTAAACTGTCAAAATCATCAAAATATTCCACTCTTTGATCTCCTACTGTTACATTAAGGAATTTTACATTAGATTTCACTTCCTACAATTCAAAACTTTAAAGACTTTAGAGAGTTATCTACTTACCATAACAATCTTGCACTTGGTGTCAAAGAGGGGATGGAACTACTATATTTTTGGTAAAGGATATGTTAAGGCAAAATAGGGAAAAGAAAAGAGGAAAACAATATGCAGGTTCAAATTATAACAATCATATACCTCTTCATTTGGCAATGAGCAAATTACCCCAATCTTTTTAATCATTCTTGAAAATGGCATTGCCTTTATTTTATATATTTTATTATGAAAATTCAAGTTATTACTTATATATTGAAGTATTACGGTAGACAAGGCAAACTAACTTAATTACATGCAAGGTTCCTAAAGTACCTTGATTAAATCAATTTATAAGATACATTAACAATGTGTTATTACAGCTATAAACATAAATCAAGTATAATAATCATCGAAATACTCACTTGACCATGTCATCTGAGTCATAGTAATCCTCAAGCAAGTATGAGTCAACATTAAGGTCACCTAGTAAAGAAATGATAATGATACTAAGAAGTATATATAGTAAACTTATCTGATTAATTAAGTTAATTCGTTAAATTTCCCCATTATTACTAGTTTTGTGTTTTAGCCATAACTTTCTCATTCTAACTCCGTTTCTTACATTCTTATAGTTGTTTCCATAGGTTTTTTGATATAATTTCATTGGCTCTACTTTGGTATTTAAGTCCTATAATAATGGGTTTAGGTCTAATCAGATTCATTGGTCCTTGTTTTGGGCTTGTTTTGTTGTTTCTTATTATAGCTTATGGTCCTAAGCTTATAGTTTCATTCCTAACCAAGCTTTATCCTTTATTCACTTGTACTAGATACTTGGGCTTAGGAAAATCAAGTAAGCTTACTAGGTGTTAGGTCCTTGTCACATTTTAGGCTTAATGGTCAATTTAGGACCCAATTCATCAACTATAGGAGTTATTTTAGATTTAGGTCTAAGATGGATTTTTTTAATCACTTCTTAAGTCTTACTGGGCCTTAATCTTTAGATTAAGAGTAGTTTCAACTACTATTCAATTAGACATTATTCGACTAAAGCTAACTTCTTAAGGCTTTTAATTGTTTTAGGGGTAGTTTTTAACATAAGGCACTAAACTAATGTCCAACCTACTTGTTTATGTCCTATCACTCATTAACTATTCTTATTCGTGCTTATAGGTTAAAAATATTATATGGCTAAGTTTGATGCTTACAATGTGATGTCAGTTCAAGGGGTAATTTAGGCAGATTTTCACTAATTAACAATTAAATTGCTACTAATCACCACTACATGGTTGTCTAAGGTGATTTAGACCAAGATTACTCAAAATAAAATGAACATAAGCTAAACATCCATAAGTTTTGGCCATACCTTAAATCAGTAGATTCAACTTTTTATCTACAAACTTAGAGAAATGCTCACTTTACCTCAAACCTTTAAGGCGTTATCACACTCAATGCTCCTTAGTAAGAGTTACATAGAGATATTTATGAGTGCAAATGTTAACTACATCATCTCATATATGATATAACCTAATCTCTAAGGAGATACAATAGAAATTGACAAAATAAATATGGAACCATACTACTAAATGATGCAAATCCTAGGTGGTTTTACTTGATTGAAATTTTAGCTTGTTTATTCCTACTTTTTCCCTTCATTTTTCTCCTCTTTTAGTCTCCACCAAACACTACCAATGCTTGTTCAAAGGCTCCTTGATTTAGCTCTAAAGTTATCAAGTGTTGATGACCCAAACTAAAAGGAAAAATGATGGGTATACATGGGTGGTTTGACTTGGTTTTGGAGTAGTGAAATGGTGGTGTTTTGGTGTTGAAATGTTATTGGTTGGTGGTGGTTTAGGGTGTTGAGGTGGTGGTGTTTGGAGCTTCATTTGAAATATGTTGTTTAATGGGAGGTGTATATTTATTTTGATGGAGTTTGAAGAGGAAAAATGGACAACAAAATGGGAATAGGAAAGGAAGAAGAACCAACTCCTAGGAAACAAAAGAGAGATTTATATTTTCAAAATATGACTCATTCGGCATCAAGACAATTAGCTTATTTCCTAGAAGCACGAGCATTGTAAGTTTAAGTTAGAAAAACGAAAGATTATAAGTCAAACATGCATGCAAACGTCACTTTCTTTTAAGGATTATGCAAGATATTCTAGTTAAGATTTAACTAGATTAGTTGGCATCTAGTTGGACAAAAGGGTTGGTTTAGCTCATGTAACCAAATGCCTAAAGGGAGACTAACATAAACTAATGATAATGCATAGGTGATGCCACATAGGTAATGTAATTAGGGTTTGTTTCAAGCTTAATTAGGTTTATTAGCATTGTTTATTAATTGGCTTGATTATTGATATTTAAACATCTAATTTTAGGGTTTTGATTAGCTAGATTAGTTTAACTAGCATATTTTGATATTTAACCCTGTTTATTAATATTTGATTATCTGATTTAGAGTATTCCAAGATTTAACTCAACTAAATTAAATTGATTGGTATTTTTAGGTAGAAGATTCTAATTGTTAGCAGTATATCGTAGGATTTAAGTACTATGAGAGCATTTGCTTCAATTAGGGCTTTAGGAATCAATTTAAAGATTTGAATTGGAGTTTTAAATCTAAAATTTTAGAATTAAGGTTTTTGATTTATCTTTATTAAATTATGAAAGTTGAATTAGAGTATGAATTACCATTTAGGATTTTAGAATTCAAAATAATAAGGTTTTAAATTTAGGGTTTTAGAGTACAAGTGTTGAATTAGGGTTGTCATTTTAGGTTTAAGGATAGAATTTAGGGCTTAGATCATAATTTTAGGATTTGTGAATTGAATTAAGGCTCTTAGGTTAAATCTTGTAATTCTAGGGTCACTTATCAATTGTTGGGGATTTTTTTCATATACTTTTCATCACCTTTTAACCCCCATAAAAAATTTGCAAGATTTGCACTAGTTGGTCAAGTATTATAATACTTTTGAGATTACAATCTAGTTTCGAGGTATTAAAAGAAAAGAAGTAAGATAACACCACCTTAACCTTCTTGGCAAGCCAATTAGTAGCACTATTTTGCACTCTCCAAGCATATCTAAGCTTTCCCTAGATGTCTGCTTGCAAAGCCTTAGCCTACGATATATTAACCCAAATGTCTCATCAAATAATAGATGTGGATAACCATCATAATTCTCTAAGTGAATTCATTTCTATCAAAACCTATGAAAATTTAAATAACCTATAGAATTCAAGGCCCTTAATTAATGCTATTGGTTCAATTGATTAAGCAAACATGTAATATGAGATAAAGTCAAGAGACAACAACATGTTTCGTTCTTATCCCTGAGGATATGTCCCTCACAACCTTTACCTTGGCATAAAATACTATCAACATTCAATTTAATAAGACCGTCAGTTGGGGGATTCTAAGTCAGTAATTTAGTTATCTTCTTTTTCGAGTGTTTTATAATTGTGATGAATAAATCCTCATCCTTCATGATTTGTTTCTTCCTTTGAAGGTTTAATAAATCATCCATGATATGATTAACTAGAAATTTTAGGCACTTACTTAAGTTTTTCTACTTTATGTTACTTTTTTCATACTTCAAATGTCACAATGTTAAAGTTGAGACAATAACTTTATGTAATCTGTAACATTTCCAAATTTATATATCCAAAATGTTGACATGACATATATCGAAATCGTATATCAAATTGGAAAAATATTAAAATGCATATCAATGGAGTTCCAAATATCCTTGCCATAATTACATAAAAGAAATATATGAATAGTAGTCTCACATTCGTATAAATAACAAACACAACAAGAAGCTAGAGGTCAACCTCAAATACATTGTTTATCCTTTGTAAGAACTAAGAAGTGAATAACCCTTCACATGAAGAAGGAGATTTTACAAGGAAAAAACTTATTTCATAAGAATTTGTAAACTTCTACCTCATTTGACTTATTTTCAAACTCATCTTAAGCACTACATATAGAAGAGGATCCATCTAGAAAGAACATCCAACCAAGAGAGTGATTAACTCCCTACTGCACATTAAGTGTAAGGATAGCTTGTATAACCAACAAGGAGCAAACGAACTAAACTATCTACATTCTAGCTATTGTTGACCTAATGGTTAAGAATTTCTTAAGCATAAGCTACCTGTCATTGTCTTTAAAGGTAGTACTACCATCTCCACTCTCTTAAGTCTCATTTCCTTCACCGCCTATCACTTTTTTCTAACCACTCAATTTCTCTAAACTTTACAATAGTCTTGACTTTTTTTTCTTTTTTCTTTTTTTGGGCCATACTTTTTTATTATTAGCTAGGGTTCCAAATTTATCTTCTATAATTCCAAATATCCTTAACCAATCTGATATTGGATTAAATTAGCTTATGTTTAAATAAGTTTATACTATATTATTAGGTTCATGAGGTATGCCTTTAGAAAAATATCAAGTTAAAGCTTATACCAAATAGTATAAGCCAACCAATTTAGATGATATATGCATAGGGACCATAATTGACCACATTCAAAACTCCCATCAAATTTGCATGACCTTCACGAGCAATAAGGAGCTTTAGAAAACACCAATTGCCTCTAATTAATCCCATTTTCATTAAGGGACAAGGTAAAAAGTTGGCTTAATTCACTCCAAGCTAACTTGATCACGACATAGGAGCTGTTGGCTAGAAAATTTCTCACCCTTTTCTTTCCTATTGCCCATACTACTAAACTCAAAAATGGCATTAAATCATTTATGCAATACAAAGGTGGGTCCTTACACAAGACATAGGAAAGGTATAAGAAGATCTTAAGGGGGTATCCCCATCACAAGCTCCTTATATGGCTATAACTACAAACATTTTAATGGCTTAAGAACTTAGCTTTGAAAATGGTAGATGGAGCTTTAAGAGGAGTAATAATAAGTAAGAAAACAAAATGGGCATATGAGCTTGATATGAACTCACGAGTGAACACACTGTTGCAAATCGTGACCAAGACCAAACAAGGCCAGTCGCTGGATAGGTCCAAGTTTATAGAAAGCTTGAAAAGGGTTAATAGGGAAAGGTACAAAAGGAGGGCGAAAATGATGAATGAAACAATAAGTAAAAACCCACGAATAGCTCCAGAGGATATAATGAACCAATGGAACTTCCGAGGACTCACAACACAATTCGATATGATGCACAAATTGGTCCAATGACGATACTCGCCACTTAACCTTGCTTAAGGAAAAGGATAAGAGTAATGCTGAGAGTAAACAATAGTGTTTACGCAAGGAAGAAAAGTACTCAAAGGTATATTGAAGATAATCTTATCTCTTACAGTTATAAGTACAAGGGTATTTATATCCGTAAGTTAGAGCAACTTACCCAAAAGAGAAAAGACAAAAAGGACATTTCCTAAAAAAGCAATGTACACGATACAAAAGGGTAAAAATGAATATACAAGAAAAGCAATCATTGATGCTACAGATTCTACATATGATACTGTACACATGGTGATGCTGTATTGGCAAGGTTGTTAAGAGATGTAGATAAAAAGTACGAATAGATGGGCTTGCCAGAGTAGGGATGGCTTAGTCAGCCCGAACTCTCTCTTTTAACTTCTTGATAAGGAAGATGCTGAGTAATTGGTCAGCTCAGCACTAAAGAGTAATCATCAACTTAGCGTACCACAGAAAGATAGGTAGCCATATGGCACAGCATTAAAGGTGACTCGGCAAGCAAGTACTCAGCCTTAGTAAAGGTTAGTTGGAATAGAAGGATTCGTTGTGCCAGCCCCTCTAGTCCTTGGGCTTAACTGCAGGTAAGAGGTCCAGTAGCTTGATTCCCATCATTCCCTTCAAGTTGATTTGGATTTGGGATCAAATCTGAATGGTGTTCACTCAGTTCTCCATTAGGGTGATATGGACTAAGGTCGGCAATGTTGAAGGCATTGGAAACCCCATAGTCCTTAGGCGATTCCAACCTGTAAGCGTTATCATTGATTTTCTAGAGGATTTGAAAAGGTCCTTCCGCTCTTGGAGATAATTTGTTCTTCTTTTTGTTCAGGAATCATTCCTTGCTAAGGAATAACCATACCAAGTCTCCCAATTGAAATTGTTTAGTCGACCTATCCTTGGTCATTTCTTGCATTCTTCTAATAGCTTGGTCAATATGCCAAGTAACCTTATCATAGATGTGCCGAAGAGATTGTACTCAGGCCAAGGTATCAAGGTCCTCTTACGCGAGTGCTAGTATAGAGGCATATTCGAAGGGCAACTCAGAATTGAATCCATAGACCACCTCGAGGGGAGTCTACTTAATAGTGTCATGTACGGTTTGGTTGTAGGAAAACTCGACTACTGGTAAGCAGACGTCCCAATCAGCTAAGTTCTTACCTACTATAGCTTGGAGCAGTGACCCCAAAATACAATTAACCACATCTATTTAGTCGTTAGTTTGGAGGTAACATGAGGTACTGAAGAGTAATTTGGTTCCCAACCGATGCCATAAGGTTCTCTATAAATGGCTCAAGAACTTCAAGTCTTTGTCGAAGACTACACTTCTCGGCATGCCATGTATCCGCATAATCTCTTATAAGAAACGAGAAGTAATAGCCGAAGCGTCATTATTTTTGACAGGGCACAAAGTGTTCCATCTTACTGAACTGATCCACAACGACCATTACAGAATCTTTGCCTTAAGCAGTTTGTAGTAATTCGAGAACAAAATTCATGCTCAATTCAATCCATGGCCTCGTCAGAATAGGTAAAGGCATTGCTTTCCCTTGCTTGGCTTGACTCTTGGCATATTTGCATACGGTATAGCTTTCAATAACTTGATGCACATCTCTCCACATTCTTAGCCAAAAGAATCGGCCATTCAATAGTTCATAGGTCCTCCTCTCCCCAAAGTGTCTGAAGAGTCCTCCACTGTAAGCTTTCCTAATTAATAATTCCCATAGAGAACAAGTCAATACGCATAGTTTCCCCCCTTAGAATAGGTATCTATTCTCCACATAATACTTGTCCACTATCTTCCCATCCACGTATTGCGAAATTATTGATCTAAAGTGTAGATCCTCAGAGTACTGTTCCTTAATACTAGTATACCCAAACAGCCTAATCTGTAGTTTTGATAAAAGCATATGTCTCCTCGAAAGAGCATCTATAATTACATTGCTCTTTCCTTACTTGTATTTAATTACAAAATTGAATCCCTCAAGGAACTCAACTCATCTCGCCTACTGCTTCAACAACTTTTTATGGCTTCGAAGGTACCTTAGTGATTCATGGTCAGTATATATGACAACAAAATTTTCTCAGCAGTAAATAATGTTGTCATATTTGCATCACTTAGATCAATGCCAAAAGTTTCTGGTCATACACAAAATAGTTTAGCTACAGTCCTCGAAGTTTCTTACTGTGGAACACAATTGGTCATCCTTGCTACATTAGGACAATGCCTATTCCAATGCTCGATACGTCACATTCTAACTCAAAATTTTTGTTAAAGTCAGGTAATACTAACATCGAGGTCAACCCAGGATTTCTCTCTCAACTTCTCAATAAGGAAGATGCCAAGTAATTGGTCAGCTCAGTGCTAGAGAGTAATCATCAACTCAGCATACCATAGAAAGATAGGCGGCCGTATGGCATAGCATTAAAGGTGACTCAACATGCAAGTACTCGACCTTGGCAAGGGTTGGTTGGAATAAAAGGATTTGTCATGCCAACCCCTCTAATCCTCAGGCTCAGTTGTGGGTAAGAGGTCAGGTAGCTTGATTTCCATCACACACGAACCTAATATCAAACGTAACCAAAGGGCTAAGTCCAAGCCGTAAGATGGCCTGAAAAGTAAATGATAGTCGATGGTGAGTAGGGGTTCCATCCATTGATGTACCAACGCCTCACACGAGCTTAGGCTATACTTGATATGACACACAAGTATGGCCGAAGCTTACTCGTCATTAGTCTACACTCGAATAGAGTAGCTCAAGAGTAAGCAAGAGGATACTTAACTCAAGAGAAGGTAAAAAGTTCAGCCTATTCTTCTGTATATTTTGTTGCTACTATTACATCATGTGATTATTTATAATACCCTGTTAGGATAAGTTCTACGTTATAGAAAATTACAAAAATGGATCCCTATTTTCTAAAAAGAAGGAAAATAATTTATAGAAAAAATATGAAATCGTGTTCAGCGAACATCATCTGTTAGAAAAGTTAATATGGTTATAAGAAAGGACAACATGTGTGCATTTTACTCTATGATTTTAACAGTATAGTGAGCTGAGCAAGGGTGTGCCTTTGTTCAAGTATGTTCGGTGTAAAAAAATCGACACTCTAATTGCTAAGGTAAGACTGGGGTTAGCTTAAGAATGGCACACATTCAGGACAGCTCCTAACAATTGGCAACTCGGCCTCAGCATCGTAAAGATTGCTACATTTAGATTTGGTGCTTGGACTAGTACACAACAGAGGGTTCAATTCGGTACGTCAGTTGATCACCTTAGCAACACCTTAGATGGCATGGAGAGTGAAGTAACTCGACAGATCGAACTGGGGCAAGCACTACTCCTCGATGCTTAACTTACCTCGGACAGCATAGTGAACCACCTGAGAGAGCCCTCAGGCTCGGAAGTGTGCAATCAGTCCTTGATCCCTACCATCCCCCCCGGGTTATTTGAGATTTAGGATCAAATCTAGTTTAGTTCCTAGTTGCTCTTCTTCGAGAGCGTAAGGTTGGAGGTCGACAATGTTAAAGGAGCTTGAGACTACATATCCTTTAGAAAATTTAATCATATAGGCATTAGAGTTGATCTTTTCAAGCACTTTGAAACATTTTTTTTTCCTAGGGGATAACTTGCTCTTTCTCAAGTTTGGGAATTGGTCCTTGCTAAGGTATATCCAGACCAAATTGCCTGGTTGAAATTCTCTCTTCCTCCATCCTCAGCTTCGCTTCTCAAGCTTAATATTAGCTCAACCCAATTGCTCTACAACCTTTTAGTGCATGGCTTTGATAGCCTCAACTCTCTCAACGGTTGGCCAATGATCATCAAGCATTAGTTGGGGTGCTTGGTCCAATAGTAGCTTAGGGTTAAACCTATAAGTGACCTCAAATTAGGACATGCTTGTTACACTATGGGTGATCCTGTTGTATGCAAAATCAATGATTGATAGGTACGAATCCCAGTCGATCGTGTTTCATCCAATAGCAACCCGCAGCAAAGTTCCCATGGTTCTGTTAACAACTTTGGTCTGTCCATTGGTCTGTGGGTAGTAGGATGTACTGTACAGTAGCTTAGTTCTCATTCACCTCCACAACATCCTCTAAAAGTGGCTCATGAACTTGGGGTCTCGATCTGAAACAACGGTCCTGGGAGTTCTATACAACTTGATTACTTCCTGCAAGAAAAGAAAAGAGATAACCAAAGCATCATTAATTTTGAAACAGGGCACGAAATGTACCATCTTGCTAAATCAATCCACAACCACCATGATGGAGTCCTTCCCTTGGGACATCTTCGTCAATCCTAACATGAAGTCCATACTCAACTCGAAACATGGTTTGGTCAAGATCGGTAAGGGTTGGTAATGTCCTTATTCAACTTGACTCTTCGCTTTTCGACAGGTCGCATACTTTTCTTGCATAGATTAGACAATCCTCTTCATCCTTGGCCAAAAGAATTTAGAGGATAATACCTCGTAAATTCATCGCTGGCCAAAATTTCTTGTCAATCCCCCTCTATGGGTCTCATGCACTAGTAGTTCTCACATAGAACAAATCAGGATACAGAGCTTTCTTTCCCTAAATAGGTATCCGGCCTCCCTATGATAGTTCTCTAGTATCCATCCTTCCTCACAACTGGCGTAAATAGGACCAAAGTGTAGGTCCTTAGCATACAAATTCTTGATGGTTAAAAAACCAAGTAGCCTCTTCTGCAGCTCGATTAGGAGGGTATGTCGTCTCAATAGGGCATCGACCACTACATTATTCTTTTTTTTCTTGTATTTTATGATGTAAGAAAAACGCTCCATGAACTTAACCTAATTAGCTTATCTCTGGGAAAACTTCGGTTGGCTCTTTAGATATCTTAAGGATTTATGATCGATGTAGATCATAAATTCCTTGGGCAACAAATAGTGTTGCCATACTGTTAGGGCTCGAATTAAGAAGTACAACTCCTTGTCACAGACGGAATAGTTAAGTGTGGCTCCTCAAAGTTTCTTACTAAAGTAAGCAATAGATCAGGCTTCTTGCATCAACACAGCACCTATGCCTAGTCCGAACGCATCATACTCTACTTCAAATACCTTATCAGAGCTCGATAAAGCTACGACAAGGGCTGTAGTTAGCTTCTCCTTCACATCCTCAAAACTCCTCTTCTCTTTCTCACCCCCAACTGAATTCAACATTCTTCTTTGAGAGTTCAATGAGTAAGGCCACAATTGTACTAAAGTTCTTGATGAATCGGTGATAGAACGATGCCAGGTCGTAGAAACTTCTCACATCAGTAAAACAGGTCAGCTCAAGCCATTCTATGATCGTTCTTATCTTCTCTTCATCAACTCTGATACCACCTCCTCTTACAACAAAACCTAAGAAGATTACCTTAGAATGGCAAAAGTCACACTTCTTCAGATTGGCGTAGAGCTGTTCAGCTCAAAGTTTTCGAAGCACTTATCGAAGATGCTCTTTCGGTCAGTTTTTAGGTTAGGACTGTACACTAGAATGTTATCAAAATAAACCACGATAAACCTTCCTAGTAATTCTCAAAGCACATGATTCATAAGTCGCATGAATGTGCTTGGCACATTAGATAGTCCAAATGGCATTACAAGCCATTCATATAAACCATATCGTGTCTTGAATATGGTCTTCCACTCATCGCCTTCACACATTCGAGTTTGATGGTACCCTACTTTAAGATCGATCTTGGAGAATACTGTTGCTCCACTTAATTTGTCTAACATGTCATCAAGCTTGGGTATGGGTTACCTGTACTCGATGGTGATTCGATTAATTGCTTGGCTATCCATATACATCCTCTAAGACCCATCTTTCTTCGATACTAATAAGGTCAATATAGCATAGGGGCTTAGGGATTCGTGCACATACCCCTTCTTCATCAACTCATCCACTTGCCTCTACAATTCGATAACCTGTTCAAGATTTAACCTATAGGTAGGCTTGTTTGGTAGTATGGCATCTAGCTATAGGTCTATCACATGCTTGACGCCACGGTTTGGGGGCAGGCCATTTAGCAACTCTTCTAGAAACAGGTCAGCAAATTCCTCCAATAAGGTTTTTACCTCGATTAGCAGCTCTTCCTCCCCAAGTTTCATCTCTAGAAGCCTCCTAACTAGCAGATAAGCCAATCCCTCCATCTCCATTTCTCTTTTTAGTTCGGCTCGGGTCAATACCAAAGCCTCTTTCTCCAAGGTTCGACTAAGCTGGGACTGCATGACTTTTAC
Source organism: Lumnitzera racemosa (assembly GCA_024138005.1). Lineage (NCBI taxonomy): Eukaryota > Viridiplantae > Streptophyta > Magnoliopsida > Myrtales > Combretaceae > Lumnitzera > Lumnitzera racemosa. Next base: position 35,122,162 of record JAMXBC010000012.1, on the reverse strand, counting down.
CTGCTCAGCAGTCATGGGACTCAATTTCAACCTTCTCCCTTCATGCTCTATAGAACATGTGTTCCTCCTGCCGTCATATATAATTGCTCGGTCAAATATCTGTGGTTATCCAAGTAGAAGGTAGGACGTACTCATGTGATGCACATCACAAAGCACTTCATCTTAATACTTATCAATACAGATTGGCATAGACACTTATTTGTTCACTTATAAGGCTCCCTTAGCACTGAGCCAATAAAGCTTGTAAGGTTTTAAGTGGGGCATGGTTAGCAATTTCAGTTGCTGGACTATAAATGCAGAGGCTACATTGGTGCAGCTCCTATTATCAACGATCAACACACATAATGATTCATTTACCTTACAGCCAATATAGAAGAGATTTTCTCTCTACTTATCTTCAGGTACAGGATTGACACTCATTATCCTCCTCAACACTAGAACGGTTGACATGAAGTTTCCCTCCTCATTATAGATAACTTCTTCATCAAATAGCTCGGTTTTTTCATCCTCTTTCAACTCCTCTACTTCTTCATCAGTACTGTCGACTTCAACAATCAGCACCTCGCTTCGGATCACCATTGTTCGCCTGTTCGAGCATTAAGCAACCATGTGTCTAAATCCTTGGCATTTGAAACACTTGATCTCACTCATCTTCCTTCCTGAACTTTAGCTCCTCTCAAACTTCCTCGGGGTTTCCTTCTCCTTAGCTCGAGTGGTCGGAATTGATTGAGTCTCAACAATCTTACTCAGTTCCATTCACATTAGTCAACTCGGAACAATTTGACTACTTCTTGGTTAGCCAACAAGGGGTCAGAATCTTCCTATTCAGTGCCTTTGTATCCTCTGGGTGGCTTGGATCACGAAATCAAGTGTTCTAACATCTAAGGTTTCTAGGATATCCTCAATCTTATACTTCAATCCGCTAATGAATCGAGATATAGTTCGATCTTCAGGCTCTTCGACTTCGCATTGGATCATCAGTATCTAGAATTCCTTAATGTAACTGTCTACACTTGATCCTCCTTGTCTCAGTTCTTATAGTCTCTTGAAGGCACCCTGTAGATAATAGCTCAACACAAACCTTCTCCACATGACTCTCATCATATCATCCCAATTCCTAATCTCTTGTTCTCTTTCCCTTCTTCTAGTGGTTTGCAAGTTCTTATACCATAAGGCGACATAACCAACAAACTCCAATACAGCAAGTCTAACTTTTGTATTATTAAGCACTTTATGGCTTTCAAACTGCTTTTTAATCTTATCTACCCAATCTAGGTAATCTTCAACATCACCACTTCCAGAGAAACTTTGAATACGCATTCTTAATCCTTCAACTCTAGTGCTTCATGCATTTCTTTTCTCAGGTTCGTAGTAATCCTCTGCCTCGTCATTCCCTTCTACTTCCTCCTCGATCTCCTCAAGCGTTAGCTTTCATCTAGCATCCTCACCAATTCCTTTAGCCTAGGGTAGGCGAGCTGGGGCATTAACTCAGCCAAACTAACCATTGCCTTGCTGCTGCTGCTCACGTTCTCATGGGGCTATTTCTAGCTTATTGTTTGTCTTCTTGTATAACAATCACCAAAATAGCTACCAAATTGGTAAACCTATCCAATCGATCATCCACTGATTGAGGCGTAAAGCTTCCTTCTTGCCCTTGGCCATGTTGAGTGCCACTTTCTTAGTTTCCTAAAGTTCCTTGAAAACTTAAGTCTAACATTGATGATTACTTCACAATGACAATCAAACGAACAGTCAACCATACTCTGTTTTGCTTATTGAAAACAAGGGAAAAAAATAGAGTACAAAACACTATTCAGCTGCCAAACTCCAATGTGAACAATAAAACCTCTATCATACGAGAGCAATGACAAACTATCAAAAGAACATAGTAGCAGAATCTAGCTTCAAACGTAGCTAAGCTATAATACCAAAATGATATGGACTTGTAGGTGAATATACGAACCCAATATCACGCATAACTAAAGGGGTGGGTCAAGCTATAAGATATCTTGAAAAGGAAATGATAGTCGAGAGTTAGTAGGGGTTCCTATACACCAATGATAGATATGGTGCACCAATGCCTCACAAGAGCTTAAGCCATACTTAAGATGATATGCAAGTATGGACAAAGGTTACTGGCTACTAGTCTACACACAAGAGAAAGAAAGAGGATACTTAGCTCAAGAGAGGGTAAAAAGTTCAATCTATTCTTCTGTATATTCTATTGCAGCTATTACATCATGTGATTATTTATAGTACCCTAATAAAGTAAGTTCTACATTATAGAAAATTACAAAAATAGATCCCTATTTTCTAAAAAGAAGGAAAATAATTTATAGAGAAAATACGAAATCGTAAGTAGCAAACGTCTTCTATCAAAAAGGACAGTACGGTTGTCAGAAAGGACAATACGCGCGCATTTTGGTCTGCAATTTTGACAATATAGTGAGCCGAGAAGGGGTGAGCCTCTGTTCAAGTACGTTCGGTGTCGGAAGTTCAATACCCTAATTATTAGGGCAATATTGGGGTTAACTTAGGAACGGCTCACATTCAGGTCGGCCTCGGATGGCCGGCTCTTGATAATTAGCAACTCAGCCTCAACACCTTGGAGATTGCTGTTTTTAGATTTGGCGCTTGGACTAATGCATAGCAAAGGGTTTAGTTCAGCATGTCAACCGATCACCTCGGCAACACCTTGGATGGCATGGAAAGCGAAGTAGCTCGGCAAATCAAACTACGGCAAGTACTGTTCCTCGGTACTTAACTCACCTCGGATAGCTTAGCAAACCACCGGAGAGAGCCCTCGAGCTCGAGATCATGTAATTGGTCCTTTAATCCTATTAGAGTTGTTGGAAAAGATGGCATCAAATACATATAGCTAGTAAGCAAACTAAGCAATTCTTAAAAGAGCTAATGGAGTACATGAAGTGAACAAGATGTCGTAGTTGACAACATAAGTTATAGCCCTCACCAAAAGAATAAACTAGATGGGCAAACTCTTGAGTACCTTAAGCTGTAGCGATAGCTCACTAGTAATGTATAGTAGGAAACCCCCTTGCTTCCTTTATAAGCATAAGCTTTGAACAAGCTAACTTCGTTAGCAATTTTATAAAGGGGAACCATAACTCAAACTTAAACATCTTGACCTTAGTTGCAAAATGAATGTCGCATTCTTATCTTCCTTTTGGAAACAAGAAATGAGGAGTATAGTATCAATTGAACTAGACAATAACTAAACTATTGCATCCTAATCACAAAATCTATGTTGATCCCATTGGCTATTATTTAAGGGTCTAGCCCTTTGGTGTAAGGAAAAAGTGTAGGTAGAACTATTAAATGTGGACTCCAATATCATTGACACCATATTTTCTAGTGTTGATAAACTGTAAGCAAATCTATATCTCTTAGTGTTATGCTCACCCTAATTACATTAACCAACAAATTTTTTTTAATAAGATGAAAATGATTTCATATGACATATATTGTTCTGGATGGCGGTAAAGGATTTCAATGAAATAAAATGCATGGAAGAGAAGAGGGGAGGAAGGATGAAGCCTCTAATGTAGGTGAAAATTTTGAAAATATGATATGAAAGTGTCTTCTTATAAATATTAGGTTTAAAAAACAACTATTTAGTAGTCAACAAAGAGAAAATTTAATAGTGTTTTGGCTAAGGAATGTTCGGATAGAGGTTTAGTGAATACAAAGTAGATATCAACCTTCCTTAAAACAAAAATCACTATTTTGAGCAACATTGGCTTTGTATCAAAAGTTGCAGAGATATAATGAAGAAATCTTGGGTTAAAATGACAACTCAACAAACATAAGTGGTTAATGTTGAAGTTGGATGCTTATAGGAAAGCTCTTACACAATGGGCTATAGAGTAAATAAAATTTTAGAAGAAGTTTGACGATTGATGAAACTATTGATAAAACTATAGATAAAACAATTTTTCATTAAAAAATTTGTTGCTTCTAAAAGCAAAATTGGTGATAAAGTGGATTTAGTGGAAGAAAATTTCCTTTAGTAGTAGTTGGAAGAAGTCCAATGGTTTGAAGAAATGTACAAGCATTAGCGACCATATGGTTAATTGGTTGCAATATGGAGACAATAGTACAAAGTTATTCCATTGTAATACCTTGAATAGAAGAACAAAGTGCAAAATTTTTTAGATTAAAGATATTACGAGCACTTTACATTTGAGACAAAACATCAATTAATAGAATTTTTATGAAGCATCAACCAAATCTATTTATAATTGGTAGGTTTCCAACATTGAAATCATGTTAAACCATGTAGATGAAGAGGTGCTACCTGAAATGAATGTAAGGTCCTACGAAAATTAGTAAACAACTTATGATCAATCGATTTGGAAATAGTTTGTAAAATTTAGGGCGATCATATAAATTATCTAATCAAGCTCAAACTTTAAGACAAAGTTAGGAATATTAGTAAAAGTAATCCTGTAAGTTTGGATTTAGGCAAACAAATAACAAAATAATTAAAAATTATAATATTGAGTTATATATATATATGTTACCTGTTATTTATTGGGAACGTGTACAACGAGTTTCAATAATTAATGAAGCATTATAGATAAATTATAAGCACACTAAAAATCATGAAATTACATAAATAATATTTAAGAGTATTTATTGTACCATATATATATTTATGCATAGGTAAAAATATGAAAAATACTTAAAGTACTTGAAATATATTAAAATAATGCAAATAAATTAAAGAAAATTCGTAAATAATTAAGGAAAAATTAAGAAAGATACTAGTGGACGACCGGCATTTAAAGTTGGAAAACTAGCTAATTAAAGCAATCCAACTAAAAAGAGAAAAAGATTAGAAGATAAGGATACTTGGCAATTAAAAATCAAAAGAAAACCCTAAACCTCTTTTATAAATACCAAACATCCTTCCAAAATTCATTTTAATAAATTTAGAGTCCAGAAAATTTTAGGGAGATGTTAGAAGAGGAGAGAGACTAATTTTACCAAAAATTAACAAATTATAGTATAATTAAGACTAAATAAGAAAATGAATACCAAATGAAGACTTGACATGATAGCTGTTGGGGGTCTAAGGTCTGACATGGACATTGGTGGTTTTGGCCAACCGACCATTGCTACCAGTAGAGCTTCGGTGACTAAAGAATAAAAAATGAGCGATTTTTATTTATAAGTTTCTATTTTTATTAAAAATATCAAATGATATCCAAAAATTATGAAATCTGGTTTACTTAGGTATTTTTGCATGTAGAATCAAAATACTAAACCATTTTCTTTTAAATTAAAAGTGCTTATGTAGGTTCCTTAACAAGAAGCTTAATTCCAACAAATTTTGTATGAATTTTCAAAATTAGTAAATAATGTTATTTTGAGCTGATTTTCGGTGTACATATTCCTTATATGATATATTTAATTTACATAAAAATAATTTTTTATAAGGTATACATTTATTATTTATTAAAATTATTTTTTGTTGAATCTACCTTATTTTTCATATAAACAAAATAATAGGTTTTTTATTAAATTCCTTAATGAATTTGATTTGTAATGACTTCTAAAGCTTAGTTCGGATTTTAGGAATATTTACTTTGAATCTTATAATTTTATTTGATCATTTACCTAATTTAAGCTAATTTTTTGTAAAATCAGACCTAAATTTAATATTTCAAAAAATAATATATATTAAACTATCTTAGTACTTCTTATTATCAAAATATAACAACTATAAATTACTGAGTATAATATATTTTCCATAACTTTAATGGAATTTGAAGTGTTAGTTGTATATATTACGTATAATATGTAATAAAAATGTAAGTAAAAAGGACATATTTAAGTTAATTTTGTAATTTATGGTCAAATTGGTACAAATTCTGGTTTAAGATATATTTAGACATTTTGAGATGTTATTTGGTGATGAAAGAAGATATTTAAAGTGTTAGGAATGTTAGATATGCATATTAAGTACAAATTAAGTAATAATGGGTAATATGTAAATATAGGAAATTAATGAGTAGAAAATATTATATCAAAATTGATAATATAATAATAATGTAAAATAAATTTGATATGAAATATAAATTTATATAATTATATGAAAAATATAAATTTTTCTCATATCAAGAATTAAATCGGTAGTTAAATTAAGAATTAAGTACACCGTATAGACTAAAACACTAGTTAGAAGCTAAATACAAGATTTAGGATACATAAGTCTAATGTAATTAATTTCACATAATGATTCCAAATAAGTTCCTAGGGTTCGCGAATAAAACCTATAATCAAAAACTAAATTAAAACCTAATTTAAAAACTGATTTGAAAACTAAATCAAAGCCTAACGTAAATTAAGAATAATTGTAAGAGACTTAAAAACTTGAATAATTAGGTATAATAAAACCTTAAACTAAAGATAACATAAGGATTTACAAAATAAAGCCTATATAAGATAGTTATATGAGTATTAAAACAACATTTGTATTATAGGGATTATTGGTAATAATTTGTATGAGTCGTACCTTCAATGAGTAAGCAGGAAGTCCAAGTAAGTTGTCATCATACTTTACTATATTTTAGAGTACCGTTTTATATTACTTAAAGACTTGTGATTATACCTTATTGTACCTGCAAATAGCTTGATTATGTACATGCCTGTGTATATGTGTTTCTAAGTTTGATTGTATGACTCTAGTTTGATATTCTATGTTGAAATTTATGTGATTTATATAAAATGATTGAACACCTTAAATTGAACCTAATTAAATATATGACTTGTATGTCTAAAGTAGATCTACATAGCAACCTATTAGGGGAAATGTTTAGAGTCCTCTGGCTAAATACCAACTTATTCGAAAGGGATAGCGCTCGATAGTATAATGGGTGTTTCTTTATCCTTAGACAAACTAAGTGATAGGAGAGGAGGTCACAACAATGGTAAAGTCAATAGTTCAAAAGTAGTTATGAGAGGAGAGGTGTTGCCATTACACACGTCAGGGTTTAGTCATAAGCTATTGAAATATGTGTTAAACTCCCTAAGCTAGATTAAAAAGGGTATCATTTCTCTAATCTTATAACGGATTAGATAACGTTATATGATGACATTTGCTTATACATGTATTACATCTAACCAATTTGATTGATAACTGTAAACCCTATAAATTTAAACCTTTTAGATATAGTATTGAAATCAAGTGCCATAGATATTTCCTTAAGTCAATAAAACCTCATAAAATGAAAACTAATTAAAATTTTAAATTCTAAACTTAAAACAAATATGAAAGACCTTATTATATGGCTCAAAAACCTTAATCGCATACAAAAACCCTAATCCTTACGTATGTGTGCTTTCAAAAATGCAAACCTAAACTTAATGAAAACCGTAAATACTAAACTATAAAATTATAAAACTTTATAAATTATCTTAATGCTTGAAAAGCCATAAATCAATTGCATTATCGTTAAATTCGCGAAATCGCATAAAACCGATAACAAGTGATCAAAGATAATTTTAAATAATAACAAATAACAAAACTAGGCCACTTAAAAGAATAAATGGACAAATTTACAAAATTAATCTTACATTTGTACGTAAGTAGCACCATAATATGCATGCATATATTACTGAGAAATTTCTTCTCTTTTCTTAATATATTGTATGATATATATATTACATAATATTGTATATATGTATATGTACCATTTTCTTACTAATACACTAACCAAACATAACCTATTATTATTATTATTATTATTATTAACCATATGTCACATATGGTGTATAGTATGTTGTACTTATATTAAGTATTATACATGTGTTATACTAAATATTTTGCTTTATTTAAGTATACTCCATCATACCCCTAACCCCCTACGTTGTCCTATTTGAAATGACTAAACCCTTCTTTTCCTACAAGGTCATCTTCCATCATTTCAACAATCTTTCACTTGTTTTATCACATCTACTATTTGTTTAAAAAGCTTACATCATCCAATCATTCTTTGTTAAACTCTTACACTATCTAAAAACAACAACAAGATCAAGCTAGAGATACATAAGACTTTGGAGATCTTAAACGAATAATTAGAAACTTGAACTTAACCAATTTCACTCGATGCTAAAACTCTATAATTTCTTTTAAGGAGAAAATCATAATATATGAACTATTATAAAAACCAAACCCTAAAAGGACCATACATGTAAGACTTTTAACCAATTAATTATATTCAATTTCCATTTGAATTCAATTGGAAATAAAATAAAATAGTGAGAGTTGAATTAACTTATCATTTGATAACTCTTTAAAGCTCATGATAAGACAATTCCCTTATCTCACCATAAGTTATACGGCACATAGATAAGCTATCTAACTACCTCATATATTGGGTTCTAAAATCAAGAACATGTGACAAGGCCATGCCCTAAAGAACACAAAACTATACCGATTAGAAAAGAGAAGGAGAGGCATGCCATAACTTGTCATTCAACCATCTAATTACATGCTTTTCACAAACACTATTTGCCTTATTATGCTTACATTATCTAATCATTACATGGTAAGGCTTATGCACCAACTTTAGAAGCAGCAAAAAGACATTTTCTTAAACATGTACACAACACACATACAACTGGTCACTCTTATTACGCCCCGAAATCACAGAGTCGCAACAGTCCCGCCGTGTAAACCATTCTATGATAGTAATTGGCCTCACAATACCTACCATAGACATAATTTATACAAAGCGTCGATGACTCCTCGCTTTGAAGTAAACAGTCCAATTAAATGTTTAACTACAATTATGGTAAATTTCATAAATTTTGAATAAACCTATATAATTATAAGTAAAGTCTACAGAACTTCCCAGGAAATTCTATATATACACAACAGTTCACTAATTTACATAATAATTATTAATCTTTCATCCTCAAACTACAAAGGACATTCTCGCTACACATCACTACTAAGTAAATTAATCCTCACACCCCTGGTTTCAAAAGAACTAACCTCTGGATAATTGTAAAGCAATATAATACTTGAAGTATTCATAGATCAGGACCTATAGAAGGATCTATAGGGGCATGAGCAACTACAGCTCGGTAAGTTGAATTGGAGACTCATGAGAGTATACAAACACAAACAAAATTATTAAGCAATTATTTAATGCAATGCAACAATTAATTGTCATCGCACAACATAATCCGATCCATTGCGAAATCAGAGAAATTTCACTCGCTCTAATCCGGGTTGAGGAGTTTCCATGTTATGCAGCAGCTCACAACCAAACCCAGGCTTGTGCAATGGAGACCTCGCTCCTCTCGCGACTACCTTCGAACCATTAACTTCACCCTCGCCACGACCTCCTCTCCTATCACGTAACTGGACTAAGGATGAAAAAGGGATCATTTTGCAATCCTGCATTATCCCTTTCGAAGGGGTCAATATTTGGTTAGAGAATCCTATGATTCCCTAACGGGTTACAATGCATGACATTTTTTGTTATTAGAGTCGAATAAGATTAAATTTCATTTAGGGTGTTCAAATAATTTCACCAATTCAATTAATCACAAAATCACTCATATTACAAATTCAGCACGCATTCAGATACATCAAACACATGTGTAGACTACTTACAATCACAACCATATACAATCCTAAGTCTCCAAGTATCATAAAATAACACTTTAATACAGTAAGTAATAACCTAACTTGGAGTTTCTCAGTCGCCCGATCACTCGATTATAAGCCGATTCGTCTCTGAATATCATATAATACAAATAGGTCTTTAGTTCTTATACTTTAATGATTCACATTCTAAGTTATGATTTAGCTTATTTTTTCCATGTATAACTATTATTTACTAATGATTCATTCTACCATATTTCGGGGTTCAATTCCTAAATTAGATTCTAGTTTTGATTCTGAAATCTTAAATACGCTCGAATTCTAATGTGAAATTATTCACATTAAGCTCCAGTATTTAAATATCCTATTGAGTCTTAATTTAATATTCTAAACTATTCGATACACACTAATCCTAATTGGGGTATCAGATTTATTCCCAATATGAGAAAATCTTACACTTTTTTATACAATTACTTAAAATTAAATTTTATTTCAGATTTATTATATTCATATTTCTATTATTATATTATCTAATTAAACCTAATTTTTTATAATATTCTTAATTTTCTATAATTAGCACATAATACCTTCATTACTTATACTTAAACACTCCAAAGGCTAAGATTAGATTTCTACATCAGAGATTAACATCCATAAACATCTAATTACAGTCTAATTTAGTAATTAGTATCTTAATTATCTAATTAACTCAAAATTACCCGATTTTTTCATCATTTTAGGGATAAAAATTAACTTAAAATTTTCAAAAATTAATTTAAAAAATATGGCTTCACAGCATTATTCTATATCCCTTATGCATTCTACAAAAAAATTTTGAACTTCAAATGCACTCCTAAGTCTATTTATTTCTAATTCTCATCATATTTGATTTTACTTAATTTGTTAAGAACCCTATATTTTCAGATATGATTAAACTAAATCACTATTTTTCCCTAAATATACATGCAATAAAACCTCAGAATAACAAGTTTCATAATTTTCTAGGTAAAATAACTAATTTTAAAAAATTATACAAAATCGGAGCAAATTAGAGACTCACCCAGTCCAATGGTTTTTGGCCTTCCAACACCGGTCCAAGTGTATCGACCGATCTAGGCAATGGGTCTGGAGTAAGGTGGTGGTGGTGGTGGCTCGATCCCAGATGGTGGTGGTATGTGGGTTTAGCTCACTAGCCCTAACTATACAATTTTCCTTTTCTTTTTTTTTCTTTGGTTTTTCTCTTGAATTTTCAAAGCTTACTACTTTTCTCTAATTCCTAACTGTCCAAAGGAGTTCTCTGAATTTTCTCCCTGTTTATAAAATTTTTTGGTAATTAATATGCATTAAATTAGACATAATATTGCCTAATTCTCTTAATTTTTGGCTTTTGTGTTGCTTAATTTTAATTGGATAATTTTTCTTCTTCAGCTCCTGACTTGCCACGACCAAATTTTCATTATTCCCTATCCCTTTGATTTTTTTCTGATTTTTTCTCAATTAATTAATAATTTTCTTTAATTATTTACTAAGGTTTTGGCCAATTTAAGTAATTTCGCGTATTTTTACCTACACGTAAATACACGTGGGGTACATTTGAACATTCCTAATTATTATTTACGTTGTTCTATGATTTTTAGTATACGTATAATCTATCTCTAGTAATTTATTAGTTATTAGATTATACTTTTCATCTTTTCAATTATTAACAATTATTATACTTAAAATTTGAAAATTTTATAGTCTCTTATTTTATTACTTTTTTTCTTAAATTCAAGTTTACGAGGTCATTTTTACTAATTTTTCTATCAATAGTTTATAATTTGGGTTTGATCGGATCCTTTAGCCGATCATCCTAAATCTTGTATTCTAAGTTCAATCCTACAGTCACTTGGTTTAACTTTAGAACTTACAACTCTTCCTCCAAAAATCCTCTCAAATTCTCACTCACTTTTCATGCACTTTAAACACATAAACAAAAGGAAAACAAAGCCTCACTCTTCTACTTCATTACTGATATACATACACATTACACACGACATAAAATCTTATTTTATTGCCTTCACTTCATCCACATCAAGAGCCACTTTAGAATACTTTAAGACCATCCTTAAACACTTAGACTTTAAAAACTTAAGGAGCACTCAAAGGGAAAGGGGATACAAGGAGCAAAGGGCAACATCTAGGCACAAAAACCACCGTCCACTACACTTATGGAGAAGTAAGTTTTAAATTTAAGTACATTTAGAACACCATGCCTAAAAAATCATTTCTTCTCTATGTAAAGTATTGTGTACTTTAGATGTTATCTTAGTTTATGTAAAGTGTTAAGCTTCTTGAAACCTTTCACATGAATATTGAAGTATGAGTAGATTAAATTTAGTTTCCTCTTAGTATACTTATTTGTCACCTAGAGCATGGCCTTATGACTTAAGAAAACTATGAAACCAAGTGCATGAACAACCCATGAGATGTTGTACGTGACATGTATGAACCATATCTAAATGATACTTTTACTTCTATTAGGTTTCATATGTCTTAGACTAACCTTTGGTAAAGGAAAAACCAACATATAAGTATTAGCAAGGATATGAGCTTGTAACTTAAAAGATGATTAAAATAAAACCTAATAAACCCATGAAAGCTTGCTAGATGTGGGACAATTTAGGAGTATTCCTAAGTTATTTAGTCTTATTCTTGTTAATTTAGCTTTAAAAAATTGCCTTATGTCTCCTTTTATAAGTATATATATTATTTAGACAAAAAATCTTAGGAAAAATGTCCATTTGGAACCTTGACAAAACCTTTAAAAATGTAATCACATTTTAATCTTCACTTATAATAATGTTTTAGAAAAAAATTAAATTGATTTAAGACTCCTTAAAGTAGTTTAACTATCATACAAAAACACTAAAAGACGAAATCAAGCCCAAAAACATATTAAACGCCCAAAACCGACCCGAACAAGCCTCAAAAGCATCTTGGATAGAATTAGAATCAACTCGAAAGGCTACATAAAAACATGGTTAAATAATTTTTAGACCTAAACAAGCAGGACAAGCCTAGGTCGTGGGACCTAAATGGCTAAAACGAGCCAAAAACTACAAAACAGACCAAACCTATAAAACTTTAAACTTAAAGTGTTAGGAAGCTAACATTTCTAGATTTTATAAATAATATTTAAGGTATAACTTAGCCAATTAAAAAGCCCAAAAGAGTAGATAGAAAGCCTAACTTAAGAGGCCTTAGCAACAAGGCCCAAAAGCCCAACCAAGAGACACCAATAATAAAAGACTAAAGTTAGATCAATAATTAAACATAGACCCATAAAGAATTTATCCTAGATATACCCTAAGGCTCAAATAAGAATTTAAAACCCATTAAGAATTGAAGAAATAGAAATTAGAGACCAAAATCATGTAAAATAAAACCAATACGCTCAACAATTAAGACGTCCATAACTTTTTGGACTAGTACCAAAAATTGTAGTTGTAATATGTCAAAATGGACTACACCACAATAATCTACATCTGAAAACGTTGGAAAATGACTGTGAGAACATGAAAATCGAAGTTAAAATAAGAAAGTTATGATAAAAACAAGTTTTAACAATAATTGGGAATTATAGTGAATTTAGGCAATTTAATAGGTAGTTATTCAAACACTTATGGGTATTCTTCTCTATTAATATCAGGTGATACCGACCTTGACACAAACTTGCTCTTAGATTATTACAACTATAGGTAGACTTGACTAGGTGAGTATTCCAATGATTGTTATACTTGATTGTACTGGTAAATTAGTCGTGCTTAATTGTCTAACTACAATTAGGTAGTTGCATGGGGAATTGGGAATCATGCATGTGATTGTTTATTGCTTACCTTAATTGCTAAAATATCATAAGAAATATGAACCAAATTGAGTGATAAATTGGGAATATCTTCTTAATATGATGATTGTCTACAATGATTATTTAGCCATTTAAATAAAATGAACCTACTATATTTGACTTAATAAATTAAATGGTCATGCATACCATGCATTAGCATGGACTTATTGGCTATTACACTACGTATATAGGATGGAGGAGTCTTGCGGGAGATGTGATTATTATACTTTAGTTTTTCATACGATATACTCATACAACATAGCCCCGTCCTAACCTGTAGGCTTATTAGGCGCTAGAGACGCCAACCATATAGCAATGGGCTGAGTCTTAAAGTCCACCACTTAGGAGTGAGTAGACTATGTGTGTTACTTGCATCCACACTTATAGCATAGGCTAAAAAAAAATAATAACAAGAGAAAGAAAAATATTGATTGTTGTGTGAGGCTATTTAGTGGATTAAATGCCAGAACGACTAGAACCTAGGTCGAATGAACCATCATCTTTAACCCTGACTATAGAGGGTAGAAATCCAAGCTATATACAGTTTCCAAATAGCTGTATATGTATGGTTGCTGCATCACATATGATTTGTCTGCATTCATATGGTTATTAATTTAACTTATTTGCTTTTACTTGAAAAGTGTAATAGGAGGAATATCTTACTAAGCTTTATGTAGCTTATTTCCTTATAATTTCTTTTACAAGTTATCTAAGAGCTGGGATTTAGGCTAGGACTCAAGTGTAGAGTAATCCAACCAGTAGAATAGTAGACAAGTAGGAATAGAAAGTATTTATCTGTTAAGGCTCTATAATATTTGATAATTGTTGTAATTTATAAAATTAATATACCCTATTTTATGATTTGGTAAGGGATATCGATTTTTTGTGGTTCTGATGGACTATGGAATATCAAGTATTTGTAGATATTTATGTTTTTTTGTTAAATTAATAAATTATGCATGAAAGCCATAGTAATTAATTAGTTAGAGTCTTGTAACCTTTTATATGCAAGGCGGTTTTCGTATCATGGGTGCATATGTGATATGAAGATTGTAGATAATCTTACTAGGCCCCCTTTAGGATCATTACAATAACCATGTTTATGTTTAGTGTATAATTTTAACTCTCCATCCTAACTTACTAAGCGGTTAGCTGCTTCCATCCCTATAGATGTTATTGTAAATGATTGCTAAGAAGCAATCATATAACTATCCTGAAGCTAGTAATTGCTGGATCTTGGGGAGTGAAGATATAAAACCAAAGATCAATTACACTCTCAAGTTTAGATTTTTTTTTTATCTTTAAAGCTTTTAATACTAATTTATGTATTACTTAAGTAGATTATGATTAAACAACTAAATCTTGTAAACATACTCAAGTAATTTTTGTGTAAATATGTATTTTTAATAATTTTATAGGTAAATAACATGTTTAATTTATAAACTATTTACTTCAAAGCGAGTTAGTCGTAGACGCCTTATGTAAACCAGGTCTAAAACAGCGGATGTAAGGTCAACTTCTATCTTAGAATGGTTTGTACAGTGGTATTGTTACAACTTTACCACTTCGAGGCATAACACTTAAGAGACTGATAAAGAAGAAGTATATATTTAAGTTGACCAATTAAACACTAAGACCTCTCCCTTAGTCCCAAATATTAAACTTAACTTCAAATTTCATAAGCTTAATCTAAGGGGAGTTAATTTTTCTAAGCATAGATTCCTGAATTAATTATACGATCTTTGATTTATGAGCATTTGAATTGGCATAAGTAGAACAACTTCAATATCACTTCTAAAGGTTTTTGGACTATATCAAGAGCATGCAAACTTTGAGCCTTCCATATGTAACATACTTACAATTACACTTGAGCATAAAGGAAATGTACACTTATCCTATTGTTTTTTGAATCACATGATTTTGAAACTTGCTTAAGGACAATCAAGGTCCTAAAATTGGGACTGGGGACCACAACTCAAAATACGTAATTTTTTCAACTTTAAAACCTACGTTTGTGCATAAATTCTCACAAAGTTTGGTTAATTTTTTATGAAATTGGAGTTAATGCACAAAATGGACCAACTTATGCAAAACTATCAAAATGCATGAAAGAGTATTGTTTTTTAAATGAATTTAATGCACTTTATATCCTATGTACAGGTGTACGGGGGCTACCATGGTCTTAGTAGCCCCCACCATCTGATTAAGAAGGCCAAAATGAAGGGCGCTAGTAAATTTAGCCTACTACCAACAGATTAGTATGCCCTAAACCATCAAGGATGAGGCAACCTATCGAGTGATCAATTATAGGAGAGGTTAGTGTCTTGAACAAAACGTATAAGGATGGATTCAACTATACATACTGATTGGTAGCTCCAGCATTGATTGATCGATAGAAGAAATTAGGGTTAGCGTTTTTGGACTAAAACCATAATCCTCTTAAACATTGCATTTCATTAAACATGGAGATAACCTAGAGCTAACGTATGTCTATCGATTAAATGAAAGACCTTCCCTTGGATAAATTGGCCCATTTCTATAAATACTTGCATTTATAGCTAGAAATGCAAGCCGCAATTAGGTTTTTAGCATTGTTTAGTTTAGAATTATAAGCTTACTGTTTGTTTTACTATTTTATTGCTTTGTTTATGATATTTAGTGAATGTTTTGAGGATTTTAATGTACGTTTATGTTTGTTTAATGAGTATTTGTTACTTTTTCTTCATCTAACCTCTAGTTCATTAATTACCATCTTGTTATATTGTTTTTCAATGGAGTTTGCTACCGTATTTTTGTCATTTGTTATAGCTATTGTTCTTAATATAAGTAGCTAAGTCAGTACCATATTTTTGTCATTTCTTATAGCCATTGTTCTTAACATAAGTGGCTAAGTCAGTTTCAGTGGGTTTATGAACATGTGTATATTGTAGATGATGTAATCTTATAGTTATGATATAGGTATGTGCGTTTAAATAAGATTTTGATGATTGGTATTGCATTTAGGCTTTTTAAGGTGCTTTTCATTGAAATTATCAATGGGTTTCCTTATGATTGAGACCAAGAGGAGATTGTCCTAGGAAGTGCCCTTAAGAGTTTATAGGGTTGCATAATTATGAGACCGAGAGAAGATTAGTTGTATAATTCCCAATTTGAGTCATTGAGTCAGTATAATATTAGTGTTAGGTTCTTATGCTTATGAGACTAAGAGAAGATTAGGTGTTCCCTAGTGAATTCATGATACGTTGTGTAGTCTTAGTGAGTTAGGACAAGTTATGAGTCTGAAAGGAGATTGACCCCCTAATTCTTAGGACTAGATTACTTAACTCGTGATAGGAATTAAGTAATTTAGCTTATCATGGGGAAATGAGACCGAAAGGAAATTTTCCATTACATAATTAATTGAGGTGCCCTACCTAGGATTGAACTCAAGTGAGTTCCGTCAAAACCCAATTAGAAACCATTCCTAATATCTTAACAACATACCTTTACTGCTACTTTAGAAACATGTACAAGCTTATGCCTTTAAATTTTTTGTTTATTGTTAAATTTCACCCTTGTCTAATTGTATTTATTTTCAACTCACTACTTCTTATTCAATTAGCTTAGCTTAGATTAGAGTAGTATGTTAGAATCTATTACTTAATTGAACCCTTTTTCCTAAGGAAATGATATAGTGAATAATCACCAGTTTTATTACTGTAGACGATTCGACATACTAGTCAGTTAAGAGATTGACACTGTTTTGAAATTTTCTATTTATAAAGTGTCTTTGAATCAATCAATTTTTATTTAGTGTTCATATCATCTCGTTAATACCAAATTATACCACTATAATTATTAGCCTATATTCCATTTCCTAAAAGAAAATAAAATAATTTTTTAGAGTTTATAATTAAATTAAAAAATTATATTGTTTTACACTTTTTTCTTAAATATATAATGTACATAATTTTTTTAACTTATGATCGTATGTGTAAGACCCATGGTTAAGTGTCCCACGTGAATTATGGGAGATTGCAATACTAGTTTATAAGGCTATGGTTGTAAACACCTTATTAATATAAGTATGAAATTTTTAAGCCCAATGATTAAAATAGGCACATTAGTGTTTATTAGCTTAGCTGCTAACTACTTTTGGCTTGAGGCGTTATAAATGGTATGAGAGCAAACCCACTACTAGTAGGTAGATAATTTGAGTCTAGCTCCAGTTTAGAGAGGAGGTTCAAGCAAGATGGGGAGTGTCATTAGGGTGTAACTCTTTACATGCTTCTAGGATAATTGTAGGTAGTAAGTAACCCAAATTGTACATTGAAAAAAGGGGAAGATCCAAGCCCAATTATAAGGTCTCATAACGAAGACTTCATATGTTTAAGAGGAGAAATTATGAGACCTCATGGTTAAGTATCTCACATGAATTGTAGGAGGTCGTAGTATAAGTTTATAAGACAATGGTTGTGAATACCTTGTCAACATAAGCTTAAAACTTTTGAGCCAAATGGTTAAAATAGGCCCATCAGTATTTATTGGATTACCTATTCATTGCTTTTAGTCTGGAACGTTACAATATGTGTACATACTACAATCATGTCTTCAATATTAGTAAAAATGTGGAACTTTAAAAATTTAAGAAAATGTCAAATATATATAATAAATAAATATTTTCTTAATAAAATCTTTCTTAAGGATATATACTAAATTCTTTGAAAAATTATATTTACAAATCTAATACTAAAATTTATACATCCAATAAAGAAGAAAACTAAATTTACATGGCTACACAAACAATAATTCATTAAAGTTATTATTTTTAGAAAAAATATTAATCACTTATAGACCAAATGCAACTATAATTAAAATAGAACAAATATGCAAGAATAATCACGAAAAACCATTCAGCCAAAAGAGAAAAAAAAAATAAAAATTTAGAATCACTAATTAATTAAAACGTAAAGACAATATTTTTTTTATTCCCTTTTTCTGTAATTTTTTTTACCTTCAATATAATGCAATGTTTGTAATAATCAAATATGAAAATTTGTTACAAGTTGCATTTTCATAATTGGAGATAGCTAATACCTTTCATCTTTCATATTGAATGTCGCAATAAGTAGGGGTTTAAGTGAGTCAACCTTACTCATGTGTTACTCCTATTTGGATTGATAAAAACCTTATCCACCACCATTATTACCATGATCCTTATATTACATCATCAAAACTATTGTGCAACTTAACCACTACCTCATTATCATAACCTTCCTATTAACTACATTTATTAATGCATCTACTATACCATAACACTACCATTATCACCTTCATATAGCCATGATGCAATCATTACTATTACTACTGCTAGTGAAACAATGCAAGTTGCTATACCATAGTATATACCATACCGATGACAAAGAGTCAACAAAGTAAGTGCTATTACACTAGTAGTAGTGTAATGGTGGTGGTGGTGGTACCTACATTGTAAGATGATGATGGGATTGAAAAATATAACTCAAATAAATACATGATAATATAGATCATACAACTATCAAAATTGTTGTTCTAATGTAGTGCTTGTTTATAACAAACTACATTATAAAGTAAATAAATAAATTTTTCATAACACCTAGTACACCATGTTCCCCTTATGGTGTGCTATTTTGTTTTCTTATCATGTGCCAAATGAAAACTAAATACTTTTGAAATATACAAATGCATTACAATGTTCCACTGCTTAAATGTTAGGCATTCTTTATATTCATGTCAAATATCTATTAAGTTCTCTTTTTGCTAAGTGAATTACTAAAGTGATTCATTTAAATATAAAGAACTTAATTAAATTTTTCAGTAAATATATAACACTTAATTGAATTAATTAAAACATCAATGTACTTAAATCAATTTTGGCAAAAAAAAAACATATATAAATATATATACAACTTTTATTTGGGGAGAATAGTTAAAAGTAAGCCTTGATATAAGTAAAGGTTGATATATTGATTTTACCATGAAGACTTTATGTAACTAGGGTGAAAAAAAAATGTAGTTTAATGATCATCTCAATTATTCAAATCATATAACTTATTTGGCACATCTAAATATCATTAATATTTAATTCTAACTTTCAAAAAATTTTTTGGCCAATATATTTAGTTAAATTAGGATTTCATTGGGAAAGAAAAAAGAAAAAACACATAAGGTAGACCCGTATTGATACAAAATTGTTAATATTGGTTGATAACATTCACTTTTAAGGTTCCATTTTAGACATTTGATGCAGGGCACATGTTTAATGACATTTATTGCTAGCTAATTTGGAAAAACTACAAATAACTCGCCTCTTGATCTAATTATGAATATACTCCTAAATTTTTAAATGTTTCAAATAATCTCCTAAACTTTAATAAATTGAAACATAAAATGTACATGCTCTTTCTATCTTTTTTTAAAGACAAAATCCTTGCCTTTTTAGTTTGAATAAAAAAAATGAGGTTTAAGTTTATGGTTTATTAAAGCACAATTTGATAAGTTCAAAGAGTGCTTCTATAGTAGGGTTAATGTTTATAGGATTATTTATACCATTTGGGAATTATTTGCAAATTCATCAAAGTTTAGGAGGATTACTTACAACATTTTAAAGTTAAGAATATATCCTATATTAATGGTTGCAAAATTCAATTATCACAAAAAATTTAAAGTTCACATATGCATACACACACACTACAATCAATACATCAACATTCAAGAATACATCTCACAAGCAATTTTGAGGGTAATATTTTTATTATTTTTCAATACATAAGGATGAGAATAATATATATTACACTAGATACGGTACCTCCCTTAAGGCTAACTATATAAAAAATTATAGAAGGTTCTGGCATAATGCAGCTCACCTATTCCATTTTTTATATTATATATTTTACGGTATTTCCCATTTTTCTCTTTTTGTAATTACATAATAGGAATCATAAAAGAATCCTAAGTGAAGGTGGTGTAAGATTGCACCAAGCCTAATAGCCTAAGGCCTGCTTCTCATCCAATCTAATTTTGATCCACATTAGGACCTCCTTGACCTCTAATGCCCTTCAGTTGTAAATGAGTAGACACATAACTTAAACTCTTTAATCTTTTTGTCTCTTCCAACACAATACGATATAATTTCAAAATCACCCTTAACCTCTTTTACTCAAGAAAATCCTAGCATACCTTTTAAAATTGCAATTTCTATAAAGATTAACAATCTCTTCCCTTTTACTCATAACACCATGAGTCTAAGCCTACCAAAAGCCTAAAAAGGGGGTGATGGGGAATGTGGGAAAGAACAAAAGCAAATAAAAAAGTAAGCAAACCCATGAATAACTTTGATGAATATGACACACTAAGGGAAATTCCAAAGACTCATGGCATAACTCGATATGATGCACAAGATGATTTGGTGAGGTAACTCGCCACCTAAGTGTGCTTAAGGGTTAGGATAAGAGTGAAATGAGATTAAACAAAATAGTGTTTACGAAAAAGAAGAATATTCAGTTGTGTTGATGATAATCTGATGTTTACAGCTACAAATACAAAGGGCATTTATACTTAAAAGTTTAGGGCAATTTACCTAAAAGGAAAAAAAACAAAAAGGGTATTGTTCTAAAGAAGAAATGTATAAGAATACAAGAGGGTAAAAATGAATATTTAAGAAAAGCAATTATTAGTGTAACAGATACTATACATGGTCCTATACACGTAGCGGAGATATATTAGTAAGCCGTTAGAGGATGCAGACAAAAGAGTATGATCAGATTGTTAGTTCGAGTAAGGATGGCTAAGGATCAATTTGAAGTCTCTCTCTTAGTACCTCGGCAAGGTGAAGCCGAATAGTTGGTCGGCTCGGACATGAGCGAATATTCGTAGATGGTATGGCTATTGTCTCGACAATCTATAATTCAGTACACTTCAAAAAGCTAGGCAGCCATTTAGCTCTGTATACAAGGTGACTCGGCAAAGAGATACTCAATTTTAGTAGGAGTTGGCTAGAGTAGAAGGATTCGCTTTGCCAGCCCTTCCAATCCTTAGGCTCGGCTGTAAGTCAAAAGCCCAATAGCCTAATTCCTATCATCATCACTATGTTTAATGTCTAGCATTATGGTACTAACAAGCCAACATTGGACTAAATACTCTACTAAGTCATCTTGGAGTATTTTTTGGAGTAACTTTCCACCAATACTCTTACCTTTAAGCAACACTTGCTCTCGTAGTTCATAAAGCTAACATTTTAACTAAAATTGCACAGTCAAAATCTAGAAATCCTAGTTAATACACCTTAAACCAACCAACTAAGGTAAACCTAAAATCAATTCTACATTCCCCTAAGGTGATACATGCATATTAGCTTTATATTAACGCCCTTGCATAGACTAAATGAAATCAAGTACATAGTGTGTACTAGTGATTTGAGTTCCATCAACTATTGTCTCTTTCAATGGTATAATTGGTTTTAACTCGCAACGAAATCCTTTGCCTATTTTAGCATGAATAAAGTTCAAGGAGCTACTTATGTCCACTAAAATGCCAATTTCCCACTTTTTACAGAACCCTATTAATAACATATGAGAGCTACTCCCAAATCTTCTTATCTCCATCCAATGAGCACAATGTTAATTTAGCTAACTCATTCTCAAGTTGTACATCTACTTCATCTTCTGGTGCTTCATTATCTTATATATTATTAACTTCTTCTTTTTTATCATAGGGATGGCCTCGAACATATGGCTCATAACACCGAAGCAAATTTTCTTACTTCACTTTTTATCAAGTTTAGTGGGTCTCATATAACATATAAGTCGATGGGTGGTAATTGATTGTGAAGCTTAAGGATTAGAAGTTAGATTTGGTTTTGGAGATAGTAAAGGCAAGTAGTTACGGTTGGGGTTAGCTTATGAAAGGTTCCTATTTGATAGAGAAAGGTTAAGATTACCAAGGCTAAGGGAAGTGGATGGATAGTTGTGTGAGGATGGAAAGAAGTGGGTATTCGGCTAGTTGGGCTGAGTGAGAACGGTCTTAAAAGTTGTATTGGTGGCATCTTACATCCTAACCAATATATAAGCTTAGTGGAGAGTGTTTCGTTAGAACATGCGAATCGGATATTGTATTTCAAGGCTAAGTCCACTCAAAAAGAAGCTGATTTGGTAAGGTCCGATTAACTAAACTTATATAATAACTTACTCAAAAGCATCCATATAGTCTTGTAGGGTTCTATCCTATTTTAAGCTAATTAGGTCACCTAACAAGTCAGTGTACCCATCCTCATATCTATCATTTAATCCAGCAAAAAGTTCTTCACACATTATTAATTAATTCGAATTTCTTACCCTAATGTATGCTTGATACCATTGCAATGTTCTATCTTCAAAAAGTAAAGATGCAATTTGTACCTTAAATCTTGGTGGAGTTTCATCAATGTGAAAATATAATTCTGCCTTGTATACGTAAGTTTTAAGATCTTCACCATTGAAAATTAGATAATATAACCGTCTTATTCTTGTAAGGAGGGTAAACTCACCTATGGTCACCTCATTCTCTGTACCTAAATGTCCAGAAGTTGGAGCCACATGCTTCCTTATACTCCTTAGTAAGTTAAGCTTAGTTGATGAAGATTTAAAGCCTTGATCAATTTGCTAATGTATTTCTGTTAATGTGTTTGTATGCTTATTAATTGTCTCTTTGATTGCTTCTATAATATTTCCTTAAACATTTTCATCCATCCTTGTGTTCGTTCCATCAAAACATTTCACATGTCTTCTTCTATGCACTTAAAGTCTTATGTATCATCCGTCATCACCACAGTTAGAACCAAAGGGCTTAGATACCACTTGGAGGCTACAAAATTCAGTTACCACAAAAAATTTAAAGTTCACACACACATACAATACAATCAACACATCGACATTCATGAATATATCTCACCAAGCAATTTTTTAGGTAATATTTTTTTTGTCTTCCATTACTTGAGAACGAGAATAATATATATTACACTTGATATGGTGCCTTGCCCAAGGATAATTGTATAACATATTATAGAAGGTTCTAACATATGCTAGTTCACTTATTCCATTTTATATATTTTATATTTTATGGTATTTTCTACTTTTCTCTTTTCAGAAATCATAAAAGAATTCTAAGTGAAAGTTATGTAAGATTGCACCAAACCCAAGGGCTCAAGGCTCACTTCTCATCTACTATAATATCGGTCCTCATTAGGACTACCCCAACTACTAATGCCCTCCAACTATAACTTATAAAATGCACAACTTAAATTCTTTGATCTTTTTGTCTCTTCCAACACACAACATGATACGAATACAAAATCACCCTTAACCTCTTCCTTTCGAGAAACCCTAGCACCCCTTTTAGAATCGCAATTTTAACAAAAAATCAATAGCCTCTCCCCTTTTACTCATAACATGAACCTATGTTAAAATCTAAAGATGTTATTTGCACTTTCCGCATCTGTTAAATTGAATAATTTAATTTAAATTTTGGGATTTGATTTCAAGGTGAAGGGTATAAGGTATAACCTTTTATCCACTTGCTTATTTAGAACCATTATATCATAGATTACATATCCAAAGTTTGGTATATCTTATTTTATTATTGAAAGTAGAATGACTATATATGATTTGTAAAACATACTTAATGAATATAGTAAAAGTTTAAGTTATCTAACTCGCATCAAAGTGCTTCACTGGTGAAAAATGGCAAGCTTACTTTAGTAATTTGCTTAATTCAAATATTCAAGAAACAAATTAAAACCTTAGCAAAATGACAACATACTATTGATAAATAGGAATTTATTTTCTAAAGATAATCCACTTTGTGTAGATAGCATGTGCCTAGTTTTACTACCTTTGAACCCTAAAGTAGATCCATTGGTCCCGTATAAGATATCAAGTGAAGGGTGTAAATTGATATTTTTAAATTTTTTTCGTTTTAAAATAAAATTACCCCTTTTAATAACTTAATTTGGTAAATAGTGGCATTTTAATAATTTAATACACAAATAATCAACATAATTAAATAACATAAATTAAAAAAAGAAAAGGAGAAAGAATTTCAGGCTAAGGATTTATAGAGTTTCAGCCTTCTACCTACTGTTCTCTTTTAGCTCCATGGTTGGGGAGCCAATCTACTTCATCGATATAGTTCCACTTGATCTAATAAATCAAAATCACGAGAAAATTACTAGTAATTACAACACATAAGCTTACACAATACTCCACTCTGCCTATCTAGCATTTCTACAATTTAGGCTAATACAGATCTACATAGTACAATCTAACTTCTCTTAAAACTTAAACAATAAACAAAGTTTATAAATTACAAGTGAGAATAATAATACAAGTTTCAAATAATTTTGCACTAAACAGAAATAATGATTGATGAATAATTCACTTCAATGCAACTTTCTAAAAAAGTATCTAAGAAATTTTCTTTGCTTTTTTTAGAAGGTAAAATCTAATCGCAATTTTAGTATAACGAAAATTTTCTCAAAGACGTGCTTGACGTTTTGAATCCTTTCTCCTTTATACTAAAGTCTTCCAACGACAAATCTTATTGAAAATTATCTTCATTTTCATATTTATCCATATTTGATGTTAAAGATAATCCAAAGATATTTTTGGAGAAAATCTTGGAATTTAAAATTTAAATTTGACCTTATCAACTTATCTTGATCAGATATAACTTGATTAGCAATATCCAGATAAGCTTCAAATTTGAAATTGATAGTAAGATATACTTGATCAATAATTTACAGATAAACCTCATATTTAAAATTGAAATCCCACAAAATCCAAAACTAACCTTATCCTTATCCTTATCCATTATTGTATATATCTTGATTTATCCAAAAATAAATTCATTAAAAAATAATCCCCATAGATCTTGATTCCATCTTAAGTAATATGAGATTAAGTATATTTTCCTAATATACTTAATCTAGTGAAGCTATGCCTTATTTAATTCGAATTTGATGTGAGTTAATTTTCAACGTTACTTTTCTAGACTAACTTTCTAAATAACCTTCTTAAGAGTATCAATTTTCTTTTCTCTAAAATCTCTCAACGAGTTTCTGAAGTGCTGTACCAATTCTTCTTATAAAAGCTTCCAAAACACTTTAGAAGATTTTTAGATTTTAGACTAGTCTCTTTTTTAATCAATTCAAACCTTCTGAATAAGTTTTTAAATACACCTCAATTTACAATTTTAAACTTTTTGAAAAACCATCATAATACCTACATACTTGTTAGTAAAATAGCATTTTTCTTTTCTTTTTTTTTGTTATCATCAAAATCCATAAAAGATATCTAACAGAATCATCTTAGTTTTTATCATTTAAATTTTCTTCAATTTACAAATCAACCATTGAAATTACATGAACGTCATTGTAATGTCATTTTTTTCCTTAAGATTTTGACCGTTGATTATACATGGCAACATTTTAAGAGAATCGGTTAAAAAAATTGAGAGAATATAAATTAAAAAGATCTAAATCCTTTGAACCCATATTTGTAGTTTAATCAAGTTTGGACTTCTACTAACTAAAAGCTAAATGCCCATAAACATCTTTTTTAAGATTCTACTACCTTTTTTATTTGCTTGATTAGGTGTTTAAACCAAGAAAAAGGCTTTTTTAATTATTTTTCCTTTTTCTCTTTTCTTTCTAGCTTTTTTTTGTTTTACAAGGAGCTTAATAGCTAAACTTTGTCTTGTTTAGTGAAATCCCCAATCTTGTTGGTATATAATATAAGACAAAATTACTTGGTTAGGCTATGGAACCATTGTCCCAACCCTTCTTAGGAACATTATCAGAAAGGTAACAAACTTTTAAGTCATATGACCTTTTTTTCATTTTAGCTATATATCCAAAGCTCATGAGTAGCTATACAAATTTGATGTAAAAGGTTCTTTAATTCACCACCCCCACCCTTTCCCAACCTAAATAATTTGTTATTTCTAGTAATGGTAGACTTTCTAGAACATGATGCCTAAGGACAAGGTTTAAGAGGATGAGTATTCATTTCATTCTTCCTTTTAACCTAACAACTCATTCTAATCCTATGGCTTCCACATCCACTCCCATTTTACTATGGCTCACAAGTCTAGCATGTCCAATCATAAGTACATATTAACATGGGAAGGGACCAAATCTTGACTTTGTCACTAATTCCTTTTACATCTTAACTCTCACTTCATTTTCCTTCTTTACTCTATCTAATTTGCCTCTCTCTTTTTTCAGTTCAAATGTTAGTAGAGATGCACATGTCATATACAAAAATGCCTCAATCACCAATTACCACCATAACGTAATACTTAAATTCTTTTCGGCCACCATTGAGAGGCTGAGTCAATCTTCCTGTAAAATACATAAAACATTCGCACAATAGAGAGAGAAACTATAGAGAAGAGATTATGAACAAGTGAGAATAACTTGAACGTATGAGGGAACAAAGGTCTTATATGTAAGAGGTCTCCACAAAGTGATGGCCAAAATCGAATCAGTCTAATAGTTATTGTCTATTACTACCTACTATGTATAATTACCACCAATCTAGGTGCATTATATCTTGACAATTCTACAACATTCAAGAGACAAAACAAGCCTCGGTCATAGACTTTACATAATATGTTTTTAAACATAAAGGAGAAAATGTTAAAAAAATAAGGGCTTATCAAAAGAACTTGAAACATTATTCCCCACCTAAATTGCCGATGCCTTCATCACTACCTTCTTCCAAGAAAACCACTTCACTAAGTCTCAAAGATAAATAATCTACCATGGTTTCCTAAGTTTCTTCTCTTTCATACAAATGCTTCCATTTTACTAGATAATCCAAGCATAACTATTTGTTGGGACTTTTAGGTCACATGTCTCTGAAGGATCTTCTCAACCTTTTTCATGCTTGTTTGGTACCCTTATAATCCTTCATCTAATGGTTACCAAGGTCTCTTATCTCTTAAACTGGTAAAAAAAGGTAAGTTTTAAGAAAAGATTCCATGTCCTTTAATATCTTCAACTAATGGAACTCATCCTATACCTAAGCCGAAGTTAGGTAGATTCTTAGGCAATCTGACTAGCTTGAATCATAGCATTACTCTAAAATCATCCTTAAAAAATTTTTATGATCCAACACATGTATCTTTCATCCCTTTCTATATAGTAGCTTCATATCCATTTTGTACTTTTTCATCTATCCTCCCTACTCTTGCACCAACTTGTCCTAAGGACCTAAGTTAACATTCGTCTTAATCTACTCTAGCATTTCTACAAATTCTTAGCCTACTACCTACTAGCCAAAAATACTTGCCTCTTATCTATAGGCTCTTCTTCTCATGGACACCTTTCCTTTAGGTAGTTTCGCTTAAAAATCTACTTGAAGCACCTATATTTCTTTTTCCCTTGGTTCAAAATGTTTTCTCTAAGAATAATAATCTTTTATCAAGTAGTCTTAGGATTTTCCAAATGTGTTTAATTATCTCTTTCAAAGCTATAATTTAAAAAGAAGAAATTTTATTAGCAATTAAATGAGAAAAATAGCCTGTCATTTTTTACCCTAGTTTATTAATATACTCAATTAGTAAAAGTTAAGTTTTCTAGTTTGGGTCTGCTAAATTTTCCTTACTTTCCCATCAACACTTAATAAATATATTAGAACAATAATGCATTTCATAAAAAATGGGCATAATAATAAATTAGTTGGTAGGAAATTTGGAAATAATCCCCAAACTTTAACATTGTTGCTAACATAGCCCCTCAATTTACAAAGTATATTTTATAACTCTTTAAGCTCAAACAAAATTAGCAATATGATGGAAGCTTACTATTTTAGTTTAAAAAAAAATAAACAAATATTGAGAAATCAAAGTTATGGGGTGTAAAATGACATGATGATAAATAAGCTCATAAGTTAACGAAGTTCAAGTCCAAACTCGAGCCTAAATATCCAAGTCTAAATTAACTTAAAATGTCAATACCATTTTAATTAAAAAATATATTTTTTTATAAAATAAATAAATCAAGTAACAACGAATTTAATTAAATAAAGTTTAAACTGTTACTGTACCAGTTCAATTGGGACTTTTTCAAGCTTAATCAATCCAAGGTGGGGATTGTGCTTTGTGACTTAGAATTGAATTGGAGATTGACCTACAATTTTGGTCGCAGTTATTTCTATGATGGATTGCTTACGAATCGTATCCTTATCAAAATCGACCCATCGGTTAAATAAAGATCTTGTGTATTATGTCGCATGTTAGGACGGGACACCTATCCGCGAATTCATGGAAAACTAATGTGATCTCCAACATACTCGAACACCGTATTGTTCTATAAATCGATAACCATAATATCACTATCATGGTGGTGCCCACTATTGCATATATCAAAGAATATTTTCATGGTATCAAATCTTGCGGACGCGGTTGGAGGCATCATCCTTAGAAGACGTTTTCATTATTCATTTTTTATTTTTCTCCTCCCTTTTTTTTTTAATATAAATCTTTAGCCCAATTCTAACCTTAAACTCCTAATGCATGAAAGACAATCTTAAGGTCGATTCACCCGAGGCAACATCCAACAGTTCCAACTACGGCAAGTGCAAGGCTATTGCTTCCTCGTTTGGTAATTACGACAGGACGGAATATTCGAATCTATGCTACTATTTTAGAAGCACAGCATTTGGAGTCTTTAAAATGCTCAACCTTATTTTCCAAATAGAAAACGTGTATAGTTAATTCATTCAAAATGATTTTCGCGTTATTTAACTGCATCTTTTTATCATATATTTCTCTTACGAAAAAATTTAAAAAAAAAAAAAAAAAAAAACCTTAACATTCATCATTTTTTTTTATTATTTTAAATTTCAATCCTTCTACGAGGGCTCATGCAATCTCCCATAAAAGGCCGCCAAGCACCTTCTATCCTTGGATGGTTGGATTTCTTTTTTTTTTCTGTATTTTTTAGTTTTTTTTTTCTATTTTTTTTTAATTTTTAGTTATTAATTTAAACTTAGTATTTAATATATAAATATGTATATGAGTATATATATATATATATACACACACACATAACTATTATATGCATTACATAAGCACTTTTTCAATTTTATAAAAATTCATATTTTTTATTTTTATTTTTACTATTTTCTATATTTTTATAGTTATAAAAATTTTATTATTTTTTATCTAAAAATTTATACATGAACCAATCATATGTTGCCATGTGTTCATATTAAATGGAAAATTTAATAAAAAATAACGAAAGGACTCATTTGGTAAAAGTTTAAAAAATTAATAATTGAAATAAAACTTTTAAAAAGTTGAAAAATGAAAGAAAAAAAAAAGAAGAGTAAATGTTAAAGTTTTTTTTTTTTGGTACTTTTCCCTTTCTTTTATTAAGAGTATAGTTATTGATAGCCATCTCCTACCACGAAGGCTCTAAAAGCCTAAACCCACTAAGGTGCCTAGTATGAACTTCGCCCTCTACTCAAATTAACTCCCAAGCATCCTAGAAGCACTCCTCCTTGTGATGCCCAACCCTAGTCCCAATGCTCAAAGGAAGGAAGCTCATCTCCATCATTCCGAAGGGCTCACTGGATTGTAAGACAAACACCTCTGTTCACTCTCTATCTACCTGCTCTCTCCTCATTAAATATTGAATGACCACTTGTAATACGGCCTATTGTCTAATTGTTGAACTAGAGTGGCTACCCACTACCAATAGGTCAAGCTCATCTCCCAAGTACCTACCAACCAACAGAAGAGAAGTTATCCCATCGAACACTAGTAGCACCGCTTCTTTGGATTCTACTCTAACCAATCCCTATGTACCATACATATACATAAGCTAACACCTCCAATCTATAAATAAGGGTAAGATCCTCAAGTAAAGAGATCAATTTCTCTCCATATTCCTAGGAACTCATTATTGCCACTATTCCTTTGCAATCATTTTTCCACTCTCTTCGTTGACTTGAGCATTAGAGGGCCTTCTTTGGCCACGCCATAAGGGCCTTTTATAGGTCTATTATGGTCCATGATTGGTGGACCACCGAAAGTTCACCTAAGAGACATACACATGATATCTTCCATTACCATTTAATGCCTACTGATCTTTAAAATCCATAAACATAGTAAAGAGCAAGAATATAAACCACCAACCATCACTTCCAACTATTGGTGACCAACTAAACACAAACCCACCACCATTGATGGGCTTACACTCTTCAAATATGCAATAAGTTAAGGCAATATATGGAAACCAATGCTAAGGTTCTCTAAGAAAACACCTACCTAAGACAAAAACTAGTTGCAACCCAAAAATTAAAGGAAAAAAATCAATCATAATAATAAAGTCCACCTCACAAACACAATTATTAGTTCCCTAAGTTGACATAATAGGTACCCTAAGCACTCAACTATACCATTCGTAAACCCTGCGTAGCTACGCAATAATGTTCAAAATGAGTAGTGTCACCTAACAAACCTATGCAAATAACTAAATATTAATGTAGCAAAGGGCATTACTAAGGTGCTCATTTGGGAACAAGCTAAGCTAGGAAAAACCCTTCCTCTTAATACATACCAAGACACCTAGATAAAATGAACGATCACAAGCTTAACAAATACATCCAATGTACTTCTAGTTTACGTTACCAAAAGCACCTCAAATCGTTCATAAAGTAGTCGAGCATGGCTACAAACAAAAGCCCCTTTACTATGGGTATCTTGGATGAAACCCTTTCGTAAGGCATATGCCTCCCTCATCTGAACAACTATGATAGGATTGGTGACCCAAATGACCACCTAGCACATTTCAGCATGATGATGAGCCTCCACAACTGCTCTGATGCAATTATGTGCAAGGCATTCCCAAACATACTTACTAAAGCCACATTGGTCTGGTTTAACCAACTCTTCAAAAGTTGTATTCACTCCTTCAATAACATTTCCATCATATTCCAACTACCTTCTTAAGTAGTAAGTCCTACACAAAGACTCATTCACCTTATACAATATCTGTTAATGCCTAAACGAAACACTATAAGCATATCTTGAGTGGGTCAAGGCATAAGACATTGCCAGTATCACAACACAGGTATCCAAGGGCTTTGTTTTGACAAACATCCTCACTAAATTCGAGGTCCCCTATACCTACATCACTAACAATGGCAAACAATTCGATAGTATAAGGTTTCAGGAATTCTACAATCAGTACCATATCCAACTCTAATATACCTCCATCACTTACCCATAAACTAATGGGCAAGTTGTAGCAATCAACATGATTGTCCTTGGAAGCCTAAAGAAAAGGGTCGAGTAAGCCAATAGCCTATAGGTAGATTAGTTCCCAACCGTTCTTTGAAGATATCGAACGACCACAAGCAAGACCCCCTTCAACCTCGCCTTCTAATCTGAAGCGATGCTACCTATCGAGCTTAAACTCCCCATAAGCAGGACCTAAACCTTTAACATTAGCATTAACAAAATAACCCTCCAAGCTAGCCTGGCCACCATTAAAGAGGTGAGGAATGTAGCAAGAGCCCAATTACTGCATATTAGCAACATAACCATATACTATAACAAAAAGGTAAAGCATGAGGTCTTCTAAATAGGAGACCTTGTTTGTAGAAAGCTTAAGGCAGCATGGTCTTAAGAAGGGTAGGGAAAATTGGCACTTAATTAAGAAGACCCAACACAGGTTAATGAAGACACAAGCGACAATGCATACCAAGTCGAAACATTAGATAAATAACCTATCTTAAGAACATGGAACGTAGATAACCTTTGACCTTACTTTATTTAAATCATATGAATAAGTTGTGTACTAATGTCCTTTTTGAAAAATGAATGCCAAATGATTATGAAGCTTATTCTCTTCCTTTGTTTGTGCTTTCTACCCTAATCATCATTATGCCGGCCCCATTCATTAACAACCATCACTAAAGCATTGGAAATGGCTGAGTTGATCTTTATCCTTAGTAACCGAACACTCTCATGGGTATGTACTCCTAAGAGAATCTAAGCATAAGGCTTTACTATACTGAGTTATTCCTTCTTTAGGAGGGGAGAAGTAGCCTCGACATAGTCACTTCATAATCAAAAGAAATAAGTTAATGAGTAACACTTTAGACTATACCTATTGAAGTTAAGTTGACGAAAGATCACTCGACAGCATAAAAAAGCTACTCACTATTTAGACAGGAACTCGTAGAAAGAAATCTTGAAAGTAAATAAAAAATATAAAAGGGGATATGAATAGAAAGGATTAGCAAATATTAATCAGAATGAAAAAGCCTTTTATGTAAAAGT
Organism: Lumnitzera racemosa; assembly: GCA_024138005.1. Lineage (NCBI taxonomy): Eukaryota > Viridiplantae > Streptophyta > Magnoliopsida > Myrtales > Combretaceae > Lumnitzera > Lumnitzera racemosa. Next base: position 35,089,289 of record JAMXBC010000012.1, on the reverse strand, counting down.
AGTCCGTTTTCAAAATTCTAACATACTCCTCAAAAGATGCAAGCTCTAATTAAATAGTTGGGTTTAGATGGATGATGCATGTCAAAGATCAGACATATAAGGGATAATATATCACTAACAGTTAATAGACTCTAAGGTGCAATAATGGCTAGTATGACAACTGTCACGCATGCTACCTCAAAAAAGTGAATGAGTGGGAAATTAAAAGGTTATGGCTTTTCGTTTAGAACCTGATACGATGCATTTCAAAAATTATACATAGGCTAGTTCAAAAGACAATCCATATTCCAGTATAATACTCAACATCTAGAAAATGTTTGATTCCGACCTTTACCATCTAACTACTCAGACTGAATATTGAATCTTATTTACTCCTATAGTCGAATTGTCAATCACGGGAGTTGGGGAGCAAATGTTGATAGCTAGATTTCTCCTTGATATGTTACTCAGCAACTTGGCTGCCGAGAGGCCGATTGATGTTATTTTTAGTTAAAGACAACAAGGGCTCAATTCATCTAATGGGCCTCAAAGCCTAGACTACTTATATATTTGGTTTAAATTTGGAAAGTGGCATGAATAGTTGTGACTTTACATAATCCCATTACACAATTACCCACTACTCCTATCTTTTAGACATGTGCTTAATTACCAAATCACCACGTAGTCTATGACCAATGATTATCTACTATTACAGACACTCAGTATTTACCTATAAATAAGGGAAGGAAAGTGTTGTAAGAACTCTCTTACACCCTTCAATACTTCACTTACTTATTCTCCTGTTCTTTCACTAAAACAGTTGCTTACTTAGGCATCAGAGTGACTACGTTAAACTAGTTCTCGTACTACGTAGCCTTTTGTTCTATATTTTTGTAAGAACAAAGCTCCACACTAAAATCATCCAATAACACATCTAAAGACAATGTCCCTGAAGGGTGAGAAAAATGCTAAGTACAAGGTATACTGCACAAACATGCTTATGAGCACATAATAACATAACGCATGCCCAATAGTTAAATAAATGCACAACCATAAGTTATTATCTTTTACTTTAAGTCTGCTACACATCACAGTTTTTGCATCCAAAGCTTAGGATAACCTATGATGCCAAATCACATTCATATAATATGTGTGTGTAGTGTAGGATACTCCCCAACATCCTAAAGTCTAAATCAATAACCTAAACCTATCTAAATCCTTCTACTAAGGATAATCCCACATGTCGATCATCAGGATACCACCCCAAGATCACAAGTATTCCTAGTCCCTTGAGCTAACCACATAGTTGACACATTCATAATAAAGTCGAATATAAATTAGGTTCATCAAGTACTATTCCTAAACATAAGCACAAGAAGTAAACATGATACCATCTTACCTAAAGTAGACAACTCTAGTAATACCCCATCCCTACTAGAACTTAAATAAGGAAACTCCATGGATGGATCATCAATATGTACTTTCATACTTTAAGATTAGTCCCAAGTTATCTAGATCCTAAATTTAAGGATTTTCCTCTTACTTGGATCCTTTATTTCACTAGTAAATGATCATATTTACTTAAGATTTGGAAATCTAAATAAAGAAACACGTTGCAAGGTATATAGGCAAGCATGGCCTTAATTTTGCTCGTATACCTTTTTTTTTTTCTTTAAGTTCTTAACACTTTACACCTGTGGTTATAGCCATGGTTATGGTTACAATCTTCTCTAACCAACTCCATTTCGAGAAAATAGTTCGTTCACACCTAAAATCACCATATAGAAGTACACCTTCATGAATAAGGTCGTGTTCATGGCCATGAACCTATCTAGTCATCAAAAACACTGAATCTTCCTCAAATTTGAAAACTAAGTTTCATTGACATCAAAACCAAACATCATTTCATCAAAATCATTATAGAACTCAACCCATAAAGAACACATTCCAAAGAATACTATAATTATTCATACTCATTAAATCAAACAACCATCTGACGCTTAGAACATCACTTGAACTTCCTAATTCACAAGTTTTTAAAATGAACAACATTGAATTATGAGTTGATAACTTACTTGTCTCTTTGAGCTTCTTGTCTAATTCTTTACACAACACATATTACTTCCTTAATCCATAAAGATTTGTTGCTTATGTGATTAGCATTGTTCCTCCTCTTCATGAACATTAAGAAACTCTGGTTTTCACCAAAACTCACATTATGCGTGCCTATGAATACAAACTCTCAAAGAAAACCATGTCTAAGAATGTGCTTACCTTCATTTCTTGATCCTTCTTTTGTTTGAAAGATAAAGTCCATTTGTTTTTATGAAGGAAGAAGAAGAAGAGAAAGCCTTAGGAAGGCAAGGAGGAAGAAAATGGAATTTAATGTTTTGTTTCCCTTTTTATAAATATTAACTTAAAAACCCTTTAGAAATGACTGCATTTGTTGGTGCAAGAGAAGAAATTTTTTATAAAGGGAAGAAAGAGAGAGGAAGGAATAAGATATGTTAGTTCTCTTTTTATAAAACTATAATTGGAGTTAATTTAGTGAATTATACCTAGCTTTTAACATTAATATCTAAAGCACCATTGTAACACCCTAAACTTAAGATGTTACAGATCGGTATGTATTCTTAGTCTCCTATTGATACGTTAAGCTATAAAATCATAAATAAAATCTCCAGTTCACTTGCAAAATTGCATTCTCTACGAATAATAACAAAACCTAAATAATAGAAGTACCAACTCAAAATTGAGTCTTTATAACTCCCAAATAAACAAATACAAAATCAATGCTAGTTTTTCAACATAAACATGTCTAACAATGATTAAATCTGAAAGCAAAACTTAAATCTACAAAACATTCAACATTTGCTTTCTTAAACAAAACTTAATAAGTTTGATCTTTATCATAGTAATAGTAATACTCTCTACTATTTCCATCTTGATAATAATAGTATGTATCACCATAGTCGTCATATCTAGCTTACTCATTTAATTGACCTATAGTTGTAAGGAAAAATTAAGGAATGAGTCAAAGCTTAATACACAATATGCAAGCACATGTTCATGAACCATCAATACAATAACACATGGCGAAATATGCAGTAAATAAATAAATACACAATAGATTATTATCTTCAATTTTAGTCCTTCAAGTAGCATAAAAAGGATCTCATAACCTCAATTACACAATAGTAATAAATGTATATGAATAATATACTCATAACACTATACCAAGGAATTGCCATCTTTGGCCCTAGGATTTCTAATCTATCTTGGATCATCTCAATGGGCAACTCCACTAAGGACATCATCACCTATTGATTATCAAGGTGCCTCCTAAGGCTTTACCACTGTAGCCCCTAAGCCGAATCATGCATAGGTAACATTCCACAATTAAAGATTCAATATCAGTTAGTTCATTTACAATTAATAATCCTAATAATCGCAATCAACAAACATGTGTCACGTACTTAGAGAACTTGTTTCAATTTGAATAATGCTATAAGAAAAAATAGAACCTATAATAACAAGGAAATATTAATTATAAGGCCTATATAAATTCTCCCTTAGGTCCTTAAACTATGAAATTAAAGGTTATTAAGTCAAATATGATTTTTCTTAGAGTAAAGGATTGAAAGAAAACATTCACAAGGATCATGCTTAGGAACACAACCACGTTTCCCCATCTTTGCAAAGTAACATATTCGAGCCCATGTTCACAGCCGTGAACTTAGCTGTATTCCTCACTAGACTTCACTTTTAATGATCACCATCATGATCACCAGGTTTACAGTCGTGAACTTAGTTGTGTTCCTCACTAGGCTTCACCTTTAATGATCACTATTATGATCATGATCGTAATCTTGGATCATGATCCTCTCTGCTTCTCAACTCCTCAAATTTACATCCAAAATAAGTTTTGCATCTCGTAGGAAACACAGTAAGAAGCACAATGGTGTTTCCTACCTGTGTTCCTAATATTTCGACAAAACTTTTCTCTTTTCGACTTTTTTATCCACCAACTCCTTCTCAACCCAATGTTCCCAATTTAATAACATAGTTTATATCATTATATTCACTTTGCATCAATTATTCACTAATCAAACATAACCGCTATTATACTTATTTAGATTTCTCACATTGATTACTACAACTCCACAACTCTAAACGATCAACCCTAAACATTAATTTGATTAGATATCATCAAGAATTATAATTTCCTTTAATCTTAATATCTTTCCTTACCTTTTATTACTCTCATACTATAAAATTCTTTATTCTTCACCCAACTTTGACAATGTACTAGTCTTACAACCCAAATGACATGAAATTTCTTATTTGTTTATCAAAATCATAAAGAAGACGGGTAGAGAGCATGCCTTACCTTAAGGCTCCACATAAGGTTACTTAGTCAATTGGAGAATAATTGTCTCTCTCTCTCTCTGTGCTACCAGCATGTGTCTATTGTAAATAGCAAATGAGAGCTTTTATAACTAGGTCAACATTGCAAACCTTAATCTTTTGTAGTCCTCGTTATACCCTCAACTTAAATTATTAACTTGCTGCCTTGACTTTTATTTAATAATTCTTTTTAATTTTATATTATACTTCACTCGAATTTCCTGGGTGTTGTATCCATTCTTTTAACTATTTTATTCCTTTATTTTCTTGTTAGGTAGAATTGATTATTACAAAAAGTATGTTTGAATAATTTTACCAAAAGAATAATCTCATTCTTAGCCATATGTAATTAGGTTTTGTTTTTTTTTTTTTAAGTTCTTTGTAACCTCTAGATTCTTTATTTATAATTTTAATGTTATGAGTCAATTTAGGTATGGCTGTATATAAATAAACTATATCGCCAACAACTATTTCGTGTAATTGGTTAACTCTTGAGTTTTTTTTTTTTTTTTCTTCCTTTTCATAGTTTAAAATTTACCTTTTGAAAAAATCTTTGAAGTGTTGTCACGTGTTCAAGAACCAAACCCATAAATTAACAAGTCTAAAACCCAGCTCGAAGAGCCGTAACTTGATGGGCTAGTCCCACTTCCAAATGAGATCAAGCTCACACCTAGGTTATATGAATTGTTAGTTAGTTTATTGTCTTGTTAAATAAATTCAAATTAAAAACATAATCGAACACTTTATCTATCTATATTTTGGTAGCATTTTAATCAATTAAGTGATTGAAAAGATTTTAAAAAAATGCTATCTATATTTAGGCTTGGTAATGTATTAGGTTCATGTTCGTATATGTATTTCACATTGAATTTGTATTAATTTGAAAATACATGAAATTAAATGGAAGTTACAAATAATTAAATTATAATGTATACATTTATTCATCTTCTAATCATGTTTTCCCTATCGCATTCTCTTATTATAATCCTAATTTTTAATTGCATCGTGCTAATATTATTTATCATATTGTGTCAACCATCGCTAACCTCTTAGAGAGATTTTTCTATAGACTCTCAAACAATCCTATAGTTTTCCAATTCAAATCAGTTTGTTCCCTTTGGGTCGAAACATCCCAGGATGCCACTCTCTCCTTTATTCCTTAAATTAAAATATCCTTTCAACAAGAAGATACATCCAAATACGTCCTTGCCCATCCCTTTTCTGAAGCTCCTCTTTTTTGATAACAAAAACAGCAATAAAAACCCAAATTTGAAGACGACCATTAAACCCATTTCTTTCTCTCTCTCTCCCTCTCTCACTCTCTCTCTCTCTAAAATCATAAAGTTTTTGTCTTGTTGACTAGGTCCAATGAAATTTGGTAAGGAATTCAGGATCCATTTAGAAGAAACCCTGCCCGATTGGAGGGACAAGTTCTTATGTTACAAGTATCTCAAAAAGCTTCTTAAAAACTACCCTGATCAACTCAATGACAATATTGAACAAAATCATGCCTATGATATTATACATCAATGGTTCGTTATTATTCTTAATGCTGAGCTCAAAAAGTTCAATGATTTTTACACGGACAAGGAGGAAGATTTCATTATTCGGTTCCAAGTATGTTGCTTTTTTTATTTTACTTTTTCTTCTTCATTTGTTGTGCTTAATTGCTGCATAAGTTTGGTTCTTTTATTTTATAGTTGTGTTTTTTGATTCCATAGGATGTAATTTGAGGAATTTGAATTGGGTTTTACTCGGAATATAAAAGTTTGTTGTGTTTATAACATTTTTAAATTCATGTGCTTACTATCGATTGTGCAGTCAAATAGTGATAAGAGTGATTTGATCATGAAAGTTTGGACCTTCGTTAAAATATTGATAAGAGATGAGAAGTTCTTTTACAAATTCCCACTTTGTAAAAAGAAAAGAGTCTTGAAGTAGAGATTGATTGAAGTTGAAAGGACAGAACAAATTTCAATTCTTTCTTGAAATAGAGATTGATCGAAGTTATAAGGACAGAACGTATTCCGATTCCTTTCTCTCGTTATAATTAACTGAAAGCAAGAGGTCTCCGTAGCATGGGTGGAGCTATGTCAAATTTCGTTATTCGGAGTTACACAGATACGCTGAACCTATACTTTTATATATAAAGGTTGGGATCGGGTGATTGAAAAGTTGCTCCACTTTTGTAGGTGGCCCTTTTCATATGGAAAATAACCAGCGAAATGGAAACGTTCGCTGTTGCACCAAACCATTGAATTATGGTATGCTACAAGGGAGTATATACGGAAAGAAACGAATTTCAGTTTTGGGATGACTAATCCATTTAATCCAGTTCATATAATGTCTTTCTTGGCAGCGATAGGAAATGTATGGTTTTCAAGAAGTTTAGTTCTTACTAGATGTTTCATAGTTGTTATCTCGGCAAATGAAGATGTGCACTTAAATGGTCTCTGTACTTGGCTAGTCAAAGCTCTAGACTGGATTGGAGGCTTTGAGCTAATTGAGCTTTTTGTAATTTGTTGTGTCATGAAGTTCCTTTCTTTGTTCTTAGCTCATAACGTCATGATCTCCTAGTGTGCGTGTTGTTGGGAGTAAGTGAATGCCTAATCCTATGTCATAGGTGTAAACAATGTGGAAAACATGCTCTTTTATGAAAAAGTTGATGTTTCTCTGTGGAGAAGCTTATTTTAAGTTCATGGCAAGTGAGATTGTTATCAATATGAAAACAAAATCCTCTTTTGGGGTTCTAAAGTTAGGTGACTTCTATACTCTTATAATTGTTGTCTTTATCACATTTTGAAGCATATTTAACAAAATCCTCTTTTGGCGTTCGGCCATGGCTTTCTTTGGTTATAATAGCCTTAGAGGGGGATGATTTGTGTGCAATTGGAGTGAATTCCCAATTCTTAGAAATTTTTAGGACATCTGTTAAACATTTTTGAGGTTTGTGATTTTATTCACAAAGTGCCTTTTAGGACCGGCTCGGTACTTATCTCTTTTTATATTTTCTCAGCAAGTCCTCTGCATAACAGTTGCATAGTCTAGGACTTGACATTTTTCACTTGATTTTTTTTTTTTTTCCTTGTACTTATCAGGATGATCTTTCCTGCTGACAATAAAGTCAAAGACAATGAATCTTGTATACAGCATGGATCATGTCACAAGCAGTGCACTTTTGCAAAGAAGTTATGAAGAGGAAAACATATAGTTGAAACTACTTTTTGTGCTGATCCATAGAATTGTCCTTTTTGTTCCTTTGCTTTCATCGTACATGTTGAAGGGGCCATGCACTCAAGTATTTAGTCAATGGTTTATGTTTTTAGTTTGTCATTCTATATATATGGTGAGATGTCATGTTTGTCAGAATTCTGTTGTATATCAAGGGATGCTGTCTTGGACAGATATACTACTTACTTTATTTTCTGCGTGTGTCATATTTGTCTATTGAAGTGACATTCTCACACATTCCTTTCTTGCTGAATGCTTTGCTCCCCAGGTCTTGTAGGATTCTTGGTGTATCATTTATCAGAGTCAAACTTTGTAATGTTATGAAATGTAATCAAACTTTAAATACAGATATTGTTATAGAAAAATCGAGGGTAGCAGATGTCTGCTACAATACATATAAGTTGTTGGTTCAAGCCTTTCATCACATGTGATAATTCATAGTTTTTGGGGATTAACTGTTCTTTAAGCACTTGGATGTAATTGATGCTGCATTTACAGAGAGTGCTGCATGTCTTGGGTAGACATTATTTTATCCTTTTGCCTTGTATTGATTTGTTCTCATACTCATGAAGGAGCTAAAGGAAAGGATAGAGCGAATCAAGGAGAAAAGTTGCGAGAATGGAGCTTTCACATCTCAGAGTGAATTCAGTGAAGAAATGATGGAAATTCGTAAAGATGTGGTCAAGATCCATGGGGAAATGGTGCTTCTGAAAAATTATAGCTCCCTGAATTTTGCTGGTATGTGAACTTATATGCACCCTTGCTTGGCAAATCTATTTGCACGTGCTTGTGTTTGTGGTGTGCATTCAAAGTTACCTAAGTACCAACTTTATATTCGTTTTGAATGATTACGTTAATTCCTTTCTTTGTGAATGTCTCTTGTTGTTTTTGAAGGCCTGGTCAAGATCTTGAAGAAGTATGAAAAACGGACTGGGAGATTTTTGCGCCTGCCATTTACACAGCTTGCTGTTGATCAGCCATTTTTCATAACTGAGCCACTAACGAGATTGGTCCATGAATGCGAGGCAAATCTCGAGCTTCTTTTCCCAGTGGAAGCAGAAGTTGTTGAGCCTGTCTCTGCAAGAGCTGACCAATCGGATGGGCCATCAAACGACACGGAAGATGCTTTCACAAACCCAACCTCAACGATTGGGGAGGAAACCATGAACATATACCGCAGTACTATTGCTGCAATCCAAACAATACGTGGCCTTCAGAGAGCAAGTTCAACACACAATCCACTTTCTGTTTCATCTTTCTTTAGGAGTCAGGGTGATGAAGACATAGGCTCGGTGACCTCAGAAAACTCGGATTCAACATTGCCTTCCCTGACTCCAACTGGGGAGGATGGTGATCCAGAGGATGCAAGTTCTGGTAGATAGTAAATTTTGTGGTTGCCATGTGATGTGACTAGCCAGTTTTTAGTGTCTTGTAAAATGATGAACTTCAATAATAGTCCTTGACCCTCTGAATTGTGCTACATCTTTCTGGCTAATCTTGGATTTTGCAGTTTTCTCCTTCCCTATACATATTTTTCTTGAATATCATACTGCAGGAACCAGTATGTTCCTCTTTTTGAGACCTCGTTTGGCTAGCGAAAGATATTCATTTGTTTGATTATTTCATTCATATTGATTCTGACCTGACGGGTTGGTTACAATAGCCTAAGACTACTTATCAAATAAATTTATTGAAGCATGATTGACTGAAGTTGTTTTATGTTGATTTTTCACCGTATTTCTTACTGAGGAAAGACAACTTCCTAACTTGCTTTGAATTAATCGTTCTTTAGGATTAGATGCAAAAGCAGCTGTATATAAAGTTTTGATGTTATGAGTTTTACAATGTTGTCCTGAATCCTGATTGAGGTGTAACGGTTCTCGTGATTATGTTTTTCTAGTGTCGCTCGTATTTAAGTAGATTAATTGCCAATTCAAATTTTCAGTTATTAAACTTCTTTTCTTAGTCATTCATTTTACTACTTTTTAATTTGATTCCTTTGCATTTAAATTTTTCTATTTGGATCCTTTTAAAATGGTTTGAAAATAATTGCAGGTCATGTGTACCGATAATTTCTTTAAAATTTTTTGACCATGAATTTTCTTTTTTAATTTATTAAACGGATACTTGCCAAATTGATATCGAGGTGAAAGATTGAAAGAGAAAACATTTTCAAATTAAAAAGAATAAAAAAAAAAAAAAAAGGACAGCAGATGGTAGGAAATCATGCAGCACGTAGAAGCAAGCCTAATAAAGATTGTTTTTCTTTTCCATTTCATAGCAAGCATGGTTGGTTTAGGTGCTTTGATTATTTTTTACTAGTTTTAGAGTGGGAAAAATGGACTCTAACGTGGAAATTTATAAGCATAAACAAGTTAAGTTGGGTTTAATTTCAATTTAAAGATCCGTAGTTTAGGAAGATTCGAGATTGATCGAATATATTAGAACTCGTATTCAATAAATTTGATTTTATTAAGCTTGTTTAGATTTGTTTTAATGTATTTTCTAATTAAATCAATATTGGTATCTTAGCTCAAAGTGTAATCAGACATATACGTAATCTTAATCTTAAGCTCGATTTAACCAATGATGTGCCCACGCAAAACGGTACTCAAAGCTCGAGCAAAGCCAAACGCAACGAATGAATTGTACACGTGTTGCGAAATTTTTTGGGCAGTGAGTGACATCTCCATCTCACACAAATCGCATTTTCTCTCTCCTCTGCGGCGACGGCACGCATGACCCTTATTTATTTACAGATAGACTTTGTAGTTCCCTTCTAAGATATAGAATCTGAGTTCTGTATCTCTATAGGATTCTATTGAAAAGATAGTATGAAATTAGGGTAATTTTATTAAACATTACAGTAATGGTATAATAAAAGTGTGCGTTTATATAATTTTTACATTGAAAGCACACGTCTTCAATAAAAACTAAATATATAAAAAAAGTGTATGGCCTGATTATGTCTTCTTAGTAAGAAGAGAGTGTATATCTTGATTGAAGGCATAACATGTGCCTTTTTTATTGTACTGAAGGCACAACATATACCTTCAGTAGCCCACTATATATACATAAATTTCCGAATGCCTTCTTCATTTTTGCTTCCACTACTTTCCACAATCTCTTCAACTCTCTGATTTCTACTCTCTAAATAATAACGTGACCTCAATTTTCTCGATCGATCTGTAAGTACTATTTATCCTTTCTTTTTTCCCACATTTATGTTTTAATGTGCAAATTACAGTATTAATATGATAATATTTATATTGTTCATGTGAATTTTAGGTAGATGATAATTTTTTTAGTATTTATATATTTTTAATATGCAAATTATGTTTAGTACGTTATTCAGAAGGTAGTATGTAATTATATAAATTATAGTAGTAATGTAAGAAAATAGAGATATCACTCATAAATCATAGGTGATTTTACATGTACATTATATTATATGTTGAGACAACCCATCAAGAAGTAAAATTGTGTAGGTACTTATATTTATAATATATGGTGAAACGCCTTATCGAGAAGTGAAATTGTATGAGTGTAGTAAGATGCCCCATCAAAAAGTGAAATTATGTAGGTGATTACATTTTATAGTATGAGGTGAAACACTCCACCAAGAAGTGAAATTATATGGGTACATTAAGATATCTCACCACACAATGAAATTGTGTAAGTGCTTGCATTTATAGTATATGAAGAAATGCCCTACTGAAAAGTAAAATTATGTCAGATGCCCCATTAAGAAGTTGTAAGTGCTTATATTTATAGTATGTGATAAAACGTTACATCGAGGAGTGAAATTGTATGGGTGCCACAAACTAATCATAATTCTATGAGCTTAACTGATTTTGGAATTGCTGGATGAATAGATTAATAATAACTTATTATGTGAAAATAATTGTGTATACGGGAGGGAACATAATGAATGAAAGTAATGGTTCGTAGTATAATAGAGACCCAATAAAAAAGTTGAAGATGAGGAATAATTTGAACTTTAGTCATTTCCTCTAATGAATTTGTGCGAGTATCGAAGTTGATTCTAGTGGAGCAGAGTGGAGCAAAGCGGAGCTTATTCACCGATACCCTTATTATTATGAGAGAGATATTTCGTACACTCTAATGACCATAACAAACGATAATGATATGAAAAACTTAATTGAAATGGTTGGCACATTCTTAGAAAACCGGATATAGGAAATATATATTAAAGGTTCTGATTAGCCAAGCAGCAGTATTATCCAAAACACTTTACAATTTAACCCTTTCAAAAACTCTCACCACATGTCTAGCAAACTGAAGAAGATTTCCCCATGTATGATGAATAAGAAACTTTTTTGGTGGACAAGCCCACCATGGAGAGGGCAGTTTGAATGAAGAAATCAATGAAGAAACACTTTGATGTAGAGATAGAGTTAATCTTACAAGATGAGCTAAGTTATAAACTCGATGAAGAGCTGATTCCCATGGGACCTGAAAGTAATATTGAGGGGGAGTAGGTAAGGGCTATGATAGGGATCAAGGACCGATCACACGCTCTCGAGTCCGAGGGCTCTCTCAAGTGGTTTGCCGAGCTATCTAAGGTGAGTTAAGCACAGAGGAATAGTGCTTATTTAAGTCCAATCTGCCGAGCTACTTCGCTCTCCATGCCATCCACAGTGTTGTCAATGTGACCAACCGATGTACGAAATCGAACCCTCCGTAATGCACTAGTCCAAGCACCAAACCTAAATACAACAATCTCTACGATGTCGAGGCCGATCCGATAATTGTTAGGAGTTGACCATCCGAGGTCGACCTGAATGTAAGCAGTTCTTAAGCTAACCTTAACCTTACCCTAGCAATCAAGGTGCCGAACTTCCTACGCCGAACATACCTGAACAGAAGCCTACCCTTGCTCAACTTACTATATTGTTAGAATCACAGAGTGAAATGCATACGCGTTGTCTTTTTTGACAATTGTACTGTCCTTTTTGATAGGATGTTTGCTGCACACAATTTCATGTTTTCCCTATAGAGTATTTTCCTTTAATTTAGCAAATAGGAATTCTTTTTTTTTTCTTTTTGTAATTGTTTGTAACGTTAAAACTTTCCCTAACAAGGTACTATAAATAGTCTCATAATGTAATAGCCGCAAACAGAATATACAAAAGAATATACTGAACTTTTCACCCCATCTTAAGCTAAGTGTCCTCTTACTTACTCTTGAGCTATTCTTATTTATCCCATTTGAGCGTAAACTAGTGGCAAGTGACCTCCAACTATATTTGTGCGTCATATCAAGTATAACTTGAGCTCATGAGAGGCATTGGTGCGCCATATCCATTGTCGGAGTACGGGAACCCCCTGCTTACCTTTGACTATCATTTACTTTTCAAGCCATCTTATAACTTAGACCTACCATTTTGGTTACGCATGATATCGAGTTCATGTGTTTATCCATGAGTTCGTATCAGGCTAAATTTAAATTAAAAAAACAAGTTGTAGAAGTAGAAAACACTATAAATGATGCGGCCATGTTAGAATATATATCGTACAACATTCCACCCGTATCTCAAGTTACTGTCGGCTAAAGGATTCAAATGTGTCCCTAACCCAATCAGACTCGGATGACAACATCGTTAGTCAGAGATCCAATTACATACATGAACATTAGTGATGGTAGCAGTTATGGAGCATTCAAAAAGGACATGGAGAAGGAGAGCAGTAACTAAGTAAACAACATGGATTTATTTGTTAAACAATACTTTAACATAAAGGATGATCTTATTAATAGGGTAAAAAAGTATCACATCAATTACCATTACAACTATCAAATTGATGAATCAAAACCACAATTCTAGGCCATTCACTACTTGGAGAAGGACGATAGGTGCAAGTGGAGGCTACGGGCATTATAAGAGCTTTTTATTCTGTTGAACACAATGAAAATTTAAAATCCTAAAACAATGATAATTTGAGGATGGAGGACATCTCCAAAGCTTAGAGATTCGATTATAAAGTGGGTTTTCTAGATATTTGGTCCATGTGTTCATGCATTCAAGTATTGTCAACCTATAGTTTGTATTGATGGTACATTTATATATAGAGAGTATGGCCATGTTATATTGATTTCTTATTCTATAGATGAAAATAATTGTATTGTCCCGTTAGCTTTTTTGCTAATTAATAAGGAGTTCGAGGAGACATAAGGCTGGTTTCTGAAATAATTAAAGAATTTCGTTGTTAGTGGTTGGGAAGAGACAATTTGTCTAATCACAAATAAGCACTCCGGTATCGAGAGTATGCTTAAGAAAGAAGAGGTCAATTGGAAAGAACCATTTACGATTTGGAGATGGTATATACAGCATGTCGTTAGCAACTTCAACAAGGTACATAAGAACTAGCTGTACAAGAAACTAGCTACAATTGCTGCAATATAAGCATAACTTAGGAAATTTGAGCATTTAATGGGGTAAATGTTGATAGTAAAAGAGGACATACCATCATGGTTTTTACCCTTTGACAAGAATAAATGGACATTAGCTTATGATAGTTTCTATCGATTCGAATATATGACCTACAACATCATTGAGATCGTAATGCCATACTGAAAGGTTATAGAGCATTGCCCCTAACTTCACTTGTAAAGAAAATATTCTACAACTGTGTTAAGTATTAGGAAAGAAGCATCAAGCAAGCAAGGAAGGGTATGGCCATTGGGTAAGTTTATAAAAAGTATGTTGCAAAGAAACTTAACACATAGTCCAGATAAGCTCTTGTTCATACCATCATGGCTTATAGTCGGGAAAATGAGATATGGGAGGTAATGACTAGGTAGAGGTGCAAACCAAATAGTAAGATGAAATGAGGTAGCCAAATGCACATTATGGATACGAATAAGATGACAAGTTCATGTAAGAAATAGCAAATCTACAGAATCTTATGCTCCTATGCAATTAAGGTACTAAATTCCATCCGAGTTATCACTGGTAGGTACATTAGGGAATGGTATAAGTGGTCTCATCAGTTAGATGTGTATAGCAAACACTTCCTTCCAATAGGCGATAAGTTGAATTGGCCTTGTCTCGATTATCCATTCCTCATACCTAACGAACATTTAAAATGTAGATTAGGAAAACTAAGGAAGAAGAGATACAATATAGAGATGGACTTGAGAGAGCTTATCGATAAAAGCAGGTACAATGCTTATAGGATGGAAGGACATAATAGAAAGAAGTATCCTCAACTTAATAGGGATAGTTAGATAAATTTATGTTACGTTGTTTTCTTATATTATAATATATACCATATTATTTCCTACTTCCTAATATCAATGACTCGACATCTTTGTTATGTTTTGTAGGTTAGATGAATCTAGGACCGAATGACCCTTCTATATTACATGGATAGGCCGAACATAGATTGTAAGATGTAAGGGAGTTCCGAGTATGGCGTAATGTTTATTGATTTGTCAAATTATATAGTTCAATAATTTTCTACGATAACAATGAAGAAAAATTTAATCTTTTAGGGATCTGAGCACATTATAGTGCATCGGGTTGAGTCTAGCATGCGGAAGGATACTGCACAAATATCACTGAACGATTATGTGGTCACTGACCTAGAGGACGTAGTTTTTCTTGTAGTTATACGCCTGCTATTTATCCAGATCGATCATTGCCTTATTATTGTGTTAGTAAAGAGGTAGAGACTTGAGATCCACAATTTCCACATGGCTCACGAAGAGATAACGATTATGCTTCAGGATATAAAGACATTGTTTAGTCTCCATATGGATGGGGTTGCACTAACAGGGCCTATACAATTGGTATGGACTAAGGTAACCAAACGTTTGCTAAGGGACTACCCCATAAATAATACTACCAAGGGTGGGGTAGGGGGCAGTTAGTTTGGCTTGGTTAGAAGGGAGATTTAGCACCCTTTCTGGAGGTATAGACAAGAAAACCATTGGGCAACATACCCATGTATACATACTATAGTTATTGGGAGGATTTCTATTTACGAATAAATCATCATCACTTATGCAGATGATCTCCTCCCCTTCCTTGAGTATTTCTCGTATGTTGAGACGTTTAACTAGGGCTTAGCTTATTTGGTGTGGCTATATCATCAGCTGTGTAGAGCTGCATGATCAGGAGCATAAGAGATCGGAGGCATCGATGTACTGTTACAAATATAGGCATAGGATAAATTCCTACACATTGCACCATACAGCAGGATTGGATTTGCCATATAGGAGAGGCTACCATTAGCCACCAAGTAGGCTATATCATACAACACCACACACCATGATATGCATGTTGTCGATGCCTACCGGACAACATTTGATTTACAAATGAGTCAACAGCTATGTGGTTCTCAATGTTTTATTTAGTTGTTGGACTTAAATACCAATTTTTTTTTATTAATATAATTTCCTTTCAATTGCATTGTAAGTCATGTGTGAGCCATACCTAGATGATCCTATTAATCTCTTACCCTCATTCTATAGTGCTGGTCGAGCCATTTAAACAATTAGAGTGCCGTTAATTTGCTTCCAAATTGTGGAGTTTTACTTTCCTAACTGTGTCATTCAACAATTTGGAGGATTCCAAACAATACCAATAAATGTCAACATGTATGATGAGTTGCATCGCATCAACCTTAAGGGTAAGACGGAGATAGATTAGTTGGTTACGCATTAGGTAAGGTTATTAAACTTGTAATTCTATATAAAATCGCTAGAAGGTTAGTAAAATTGAAACATAAAATCTAAACATAGAAATATAAGTTTCTACAAACTATATAAAATAACTTTAAAAAAACTATAGAAATGCTTATAATAGTTATTTGAAACTTAAAATACATGATGGAAATATAGAAATGAACAAATTAAGTTCTTTTTTTATGGAATTTTTTTAATAATATATAATTAAACATGTATGGGAGAATAACAAACATCTCATTTCAAATAATGAAATGAGAATTAAATATTTCAACTCATTTTAAATTACTGATGGTATAAATTGAATTATATAGTTTCTCTTATAATCTTTACCGTTAGAGCTGAAACCTAAGTAAAGGCCATAAACATAAAATAAGGGATTAATAGAGAGAAAAAGAGAAAAATAAAATAAAATAGGATAAGAAAGATGATATGATTACCTAATAGTTGATGACTTGTAAAAGTTTGGTTGTCATTTTTTTATGTTTTAGCCTATCCAACTTAGATATATATAATCGGTAAACTTGGCAAAAAACGTAAGTGCCGAACCTATTTCGATTTTCCTTAACTTAATCCGTATTAAGCTCATCTTGCTTAATATAGTTACTCGATACAAAATTAAGGAAATATTTTTTTAAAAAAAATGTTTTGAAAAAAAAAAATTATTTTGAAAAATTAGAGTCATTAACTAATTAAACTGATAAAAAATGAAATTAGCCACTAATCCGTGTATTTTTTTAAAAAATAATTTTTAGAAAAATAATAAAAAAAACTAAGCTTAGAGGTTAACCTATTAAGACTTAATCACTATGTAAAAATAAAAAAATCAATTAATGGGCTTTACTTTTTATATTTTTCTAAAAAATACTAAGATATGTAAAGATATATAGATTATAAATAAAATGAATTTTTTTTTATTACGAATTTTAAGAAAAAGAAAAAAAATATTTTTAGACAGTTGTCTTGAAAAAGCCTATGTATCCGCTAATGAGGATTAAACTAACGTAGTTCTTTTAAAAAAAAAAAAATTTAGTAGGTGGATTTCTTTTATTTTTTAAAATCAAGTCAAATTTACGTTTATTTAACCATTTATTATTTAAAAAAACCTAAAATAATATAATTCTAGGAATCTATTTTAAAAAAATCTAACTAACTAAATCTTTTTTGAAAGTTCTGGTTAAGATTTTTATTTATTTAAAAAAATCATTATGTATCAAAAAAATATCTTTTTTAAATCCTATATGTAAGATCTACAAAAATACGATCTAAATTCTTATCTTCATACATATTTGTTCTAAATCCCAACTACAAGATATGTTAAGATACGATCTAGATATGTTAAGATATGATCTAGATACGTATTTTCTCTAAAAATATAGATCTTTAGAGAAAAAAATGCAATTTTCAACTAACTAATTTTATCCAAAAATTCCAATTATCTAAAATGTATCCAAAAATATGACAATAATAATAATAATAATATAATAATAATAATAATAATAATAATAATAATAATAATAATAATAATAATAATAATAAAACTACACTAAAATAAAATAAATTCGTAAAAACAATTAAATAACTAATAAAATAAAATAATTTTTTTACCTAAATGAATCGAGTCATGCGTGATCGATGTCGTGTTGATCGTGTACGATATGCTTGCATCGTGTTGATCATAGACTTCAACATGTATGTGTTGTTCGTTGATGATTATGGACTTCAATATATGTATATTTCATTGGAGATCATAGACTTCAATGTGTGTGTATATGCTTTGTGTCAACATGTACAGTAGTTGTGGACGTTTTGCTTATGTCAAGCGATGTGGTGTGTGGCTTGTGTTTGTACGGTATGTGCTATGTGAGGATCAGACGACCAGTGTGTGTATGTGTTGGTGTGGTGATCAAGGGTAGTTTGTGCGATAATGAGGTAAGTGTTTCATGTATGTGTATCGTGTGTAGAATTGAGAATGGCGATGTTAGGGTATGTAGGATTGTATATGTTAGGAGCTGTGCTATTAGGGATTATTCAGTCAGAGGACAAGTGAAATATTAGGGGGTGTTTTTGTGTACAGTGAAGTAAGGGATAAATGTAGTGGTATGTTCAGGTGTTGGCAGTAGATTATGTTCAACCAGTAACGTAATCGTACAGTATTCGTAGAGTGCCAGGTGCTGTGCATCAGGGAGTCAGGCTGTCGACTGTATGGGGTAGTGTATTGGTGATCTATGTTTATGTTTATCGTATAGCGTAATGTATCCTTAAGCAGGCGAATTGAAGGGCAGTTATAGAGTACCAGTGTCATATGGTATGGACTTTAACATGTATGTGTACAACGTACAGTGGGTAAGTGTATTTGTTAGTACGGTTGTATGCTAACGTAAGCATGTTGTCAATTGGGGTTGTTGGTGTGTGGCTTGGAGCACTGGGGGGACGTATGATAGTAGAGGTCAAAGGGGACTGGTGTAATGTGTTGAATTGTCAAGTAAGGGCTGGTTGTTTCAATTGAATGTAAGATTGGGCTATCACGTATGGGTGTAAGATTGTAAGAAAAAAACATCCTTAAGTCCACCACCAAATTCTTATTTACAAACTATACTGCCAAATCTTTCGTATTGGAAGATACAGAAGATACAATAACGATTCTTTTAAGATTCAACCTAACTCTTAGAAACCCTATTCCAATTTGTGCTTTCTATTTTCCAGGCTCAATTCAATCCAATTTGATTTAGCCTAATAGTTCACTTGATAAATTCTAAGTCTATTCTAACATAATATAAATTAGATAAAAATCCATTTTATGTCAAATTGGACTAAAATATTTTAATTAAACCCAATTTTAGAATTTACTAAATTGATCACTCACCATTATCTGATTCAACAATAAACAACCCAACTTGATTTGACTCGATTCAACTTAACTCGATACGACTTGACTTCTTTTTTATTATTTTTTATATTTCTAGCTCAATAAAATTATTATTAAAAAATAGCAAAAATGAGGTATTTACAATTGTCCCTCTTTGTAGTGAAATTTGATTAGAACTTCGCTACAAAGACAAAAAGATACCCATTTTTGCCAAACCTTACTTTAAACTGATCAACTAAGCTGTGTTTTATCTTGATAAAGGATAATAGCCCGTCTTGAAAGAACGAAGCAAAGGAATGCTTATCTCGAAAGAACAGGGTAAAAGATAAAGGACCTATCTTAAAAGGATAAGACAAAGGTTAGAGTTTCTATCTTCAAATGATAGGGCAAAAGTTTTAAGGGGGGTCTATTTTGGAAGGATAGGGCAAACGTTTAAGAAGGGCATATCTTGAAAGGATAGTGCAAGAACTACTGGGGGTCAATTAATCTTGTTTTATCTTGGTGGATAATTTAAAGAGAATAAATCTCTTGTAGATTTGTTTTGGTTTAGTAGATAATCCAAAGATAATAGATTTCTTTGAGATTTGTTTTAGTTTAGTTGGTAATCCGAAGAGGATAGATCTTTTCGAGATTTATTTTGGTTTGGTGGATCTAAAGAGGATAGATCTCTTTGAGATTTCAAATAAACTTGTTTTGATGGATGATCCAAAGAGGATAGATATTTTCGAGATTTGTTTTAGTTTGGTGGATAATCTGAAAAGAATATATCTCTTCTAGATTTGTTTTGGTTTGGTGGATAATCTAAAGAGAATAGATCTTATCGAGATTTCAAAGACACTTGTTTTTTCTTTAAGGACTTTTAGGATCATTTTACTTGGAAATGAGGAACTTAGCAGATAGCAACCAATTGGCATACTTCACGTTGACTTTCGATATTTACTCATTCAATTCCTAGAATATTACCCAA
Source organism: Lumnitzera racemosa (assembly GCA_024138005.1). NCBI lineage: Eukaryota > Viridiplantae > Streptophyta > Magnoliopsida > Myrtales > Combretaceae > Lumnitzera > Lumnitzera racemosa. The sequence goes on along the minus strand of JAMXBC010000012.1, from coordinate 35,069,126 downwards.
GTATTGTACTTGCTTTTTTTCCTTTTTTCTTTTTTTTCTTTCTTCTTTATTTTTCTTTTTCTATTTCTTTTTTTTTCCTTTTGGAATAAAATCTTCTTCATGATTGAAACCTTTTGCTTAACAGTACCATGCTCATGCCTTAATCTTGCTTTTGTCGTCATCAAGTCTTAATTTCTACCTCTTATGATTCCTAAAAAAAAAAATCTCTTCTCGAAAGAAACAAGATTGAATCATTAAGAACATTCGATTTCAATTTATTTGGTAACTTAAATTCATTGGTAAGTGTTTTGTGTTTAAGTATATGAGGCTAAGAAACATGGTATACAAGTGTTTGTTGGTCAATGACCCTCTGAATTGGAGAACATTCATGAATATCAACTTGACTTGTAAACAATGAAAGATTAACCACAAACAATTCTCAAGAAAATTAGAATCTTTATTAAACTCAGTTTTCATGGATAATACAACTTAACTACATCTAAATTTATAGGTCCCCTTAATTCCGGGCTATCCATTTTTGTTAACACTATTACACCTCCTAATAATATTCCTTTCACTACATAAGGGCCTTCGTAATTTAGAGTAAATTTTCCCCTAAGATCTTTTGCATTCTATAACACTTTCTTCAACACCAAATCTCCTTTTTTTAAGTATCTTAAGCATACTTTCTTATTAAAGGCTCAGATTATCCTCTATTGGTAACATTAACCATGACATGTCGCTGTAAGTCTCCTTTCGTCTAGGAGATTCAAATACTCCATTTGTTTCTTCACCTACTCAGCTTCATTGAGCTAAGTTTCTACCAACATTCGAAATGAAGGTATTTTTGCTTACACTTGTAGCACTACTTCAGTTCCATATGCCAATGAATAAAGTGTTGCATCCGTAGAGGTTCTAATTGAGGTTCTGTAAGCCGTGAGAGCAAAAGGAAGCATCTCATACCGGTCTTTATAAGTAATCGCCATCTTCTCAATGATTCTCTCTAGCAGCTTTAACTGCCTCATTCATTTGAGGTCAATATGAAGTTAAGTTTCTATGATTGATCTTAAATTGGTTACATACTTCAACCATCAACTTGTTGTTCAAATTTATCCCGTTTTCTATAATAATAGACTTAGGTGCACTGTTGATAACTCTGATTTTAAACATATTTTACATGATGATTTTATAGTATTTTCCTTACATTTTTTGGTTTTCTTTAAAGAAATTGATACTTAGTTGAGTAAAATATTGATTTCAGGGTTTAAATGCGTTCTAGGATCGAAAACGAAGAAAAGGAATCAAATTTCACTCAAATCGGAGTTCAAATGAAGAAGTTATGAAGTTTTGAAGTTGTGTGGAAAATTTGCTTAAGTACAGAAAGTTACACGACCTGGGGACACGGCCGTGTCCCAGGTCGTATCTAGTGACGAAAACAGAATCCTTTTGATACACTATAAAAGGACATATTAGGGTTTCAAAAGAAAAGAGAGACATTACAAAAACGGAGAGAGACAAGAGACAAGATTAGACTTAAGGAGAACATCAATCAAGAAAGAGGCGAGAACAACATCGATTTCAAGATTAGAGAGATTGTTCATCAAATCAAGAGGGGTTTTCCATGCTTTATTTTACGTTTTTGATGAAACTCGTTTTTAGTTCGTTATGATAGCTTAGAATTCGAGTATTTAGGATTATGGAACCTAGGGTTTCATGAAACCCTTGGATTGAATTATAATTTCAATAAAGTTTCTATCTTTTCTTGATTCAATTATGTCGTTTAATTATGGATTGATAATTCTAGAGTGTCAATATATGATATTATGCATGTTGATTGAGAAATTGCATGTGTAATTAGATTTTAGCATAATTGAAGAGAATTACATGTATACTTAAAGATAAGATACATGTTTCTTCCAAAAAGCTGATTGTTTGTGTGGGAATTCATTATACATTAATGCAATTCTAAATTATATTACTAAATGAAGAGATTCCGGTAAATAATTTAGGATTAGGGTTAATATGCTTGAGAAAGGTATTAGCTTTGATTGTGAATCCCTCCGGTCAAGAATTATAGAAACTGAATTGAATATATTTTAAAAAGGTTATATATTAAACACTAGAGGAAATAATTCCTAAATAATTATTGCATACTTGAAGTCGTTCGTAGTTTATTGCTTCCTAATTTGCGTAATTAAGTCTCATAAGTAGTTTAGTTGTTAATTTCAGTATTTTTAATTCATTCAACTCATCACAATTTTCTGGTTAGATAATAAAGCTAAGGTTAATATTAGTACTCAAAATCTCTGAGGGATCGACTCGGACTCATATCCGCTATATTAAAATTGATAGGTGCGCTTGCCTTATATCAACTGTATCTAGTAAAAATGTCTCTTTTCAAAAACCTGACTACCATTCCTTTGGTTACCATAGCATATGATGCCGCTTCTACCTACTTGGTAAAGTAATCGATTGCAATTAGAATGAATATATGCCCATTTGAAGCCGTTGGTGAAATTGGACCAATCATATCCATCCTCTGCATTAAGAAAGGCCAAGGAGCTAATAATACATGTATTCTTAGGGAGTAGTATGAATTCTATTAGCATATACTCGATACAAGTGATAGTGCTTCACGTACCTGATACAATTTGATTCCATCGTCATCCAAAAATATCCCATCCACATGATTTTTCTAGCCAACATGTACTCATTCATAAGAAGACTACAAACTCCCTTATGCACTTCTTTCATTAATTTCTTGAATTCCTCTTCACCTACACACCTTAGTAATATTGTATCTAATGATCTTTTATACAATGATGCTCCACTTAATAGAAAATGAGCAACTAATCTCCTTAAAGCTTTTCTATCTTTTCTATTAGCTTCATTAGAGAACTCACCCATTTGAAGTAACTTTTTGATATAATACCAAGGCTTCTTTGATTTCTTCTCTCTAACTATCAAGCAAAAAGATGGTTTTTCCTCTACCTTAATTTTTAGGGGCTAAATTTCTATCACATCTGTGACTTTCACCATAGACACTAGCATGGCGAGGGCATCGGCAAATTGATTTTAGGTTCTTAGAATGTAAGTGAATGAAATTTTTTGGAATCTTTCAATCAACCTTCCTAAATACTCATGATAAGATATCAACTTTTCATCCTTCATCTTATATTCTCCCAAGATCTGGAGAATTATAAGAGAAGAATCTCCATACACTTCAAGCCTCTGTATCCCCATGTCTAATGCTATTTTGAGCCCCCAAATTCAAGCTTCATATTCTATGATGTTGTTTGTATATAGAAATGCTAACCTTGTTGCCATAGGGAAATGATTACCCTCAGGAGAGACTAGTACTACTCCTATTCTACATCTAAATACATTGGCTACTCCATCAAAATATATTCTCCATCCCAATTTCTCACCACTCATTTCATTCGTTACCATCACATTTTCATTAGGAAATTGAGCTTCCGAACCATCATCTTCATCTTCTAGTAGGTATTTTGCCAATTGATTGGCCAATGCTTGCCTGTTAATTGAACTTTGACTTATGTATTTGATATCAAACTTAGAGAGTAGCATCCGCTACTTCGAGATTCTCCCAATTAATGCTAGCTTTCTTGCTAAATACCTCAACGAGTCATGTTTTATCAGCAACTCTACTGAGTAATAGAGAATATACTGCCTAAGCCTATATATTACCCATACTAAGGCACAATACGTCCTTTCCACCTTTAAGTATTTTTGTTCGCCTTTTGTGAACTTCTTACTCAAGTAGTATGTAGGATGCTTTTTTCTACCTGTTTTATCTTTCTACCCCAACATACATCCCATCGATTCAGGAAAGATTGTCAAGTAGAGAATTAATGGTTGTTCTAGTGTAGGAGTGGCCAGTATTAGAGGATTCATGAGATACTCCTTGATTTAGCAAATGCTTGCCTGTACTCTTCATCCCATTCTATTGTTCGCTACTTTATATATATGTATATATATGTCAAAAATAGAAAAGGACTCTAAAAAAAAAAGCGAAACCGGAAAAAATCGAAACTAAGAATTGGAATCTTTGACGAAGACGAATGAGATCCAAAACCATTATTATGTCGACACAAGAAAGGAATGTGGAAAATTCCTTTCTTGTGTCGAAGACTAAGAGGACGGAGAATCCTTTGCTTTAGATTCTCCATCTCCTTATCTTATGTTTAGTATATTCTATAACATTCAAATCTGAGACAATAGCGACATAGTCACGTCACGCTACTCCAAATTGCCAAGAAGAATTTGATTCTTTTTACGAACTTCAATTAATATTGGTAAATCTTCGCTTCGAATCTAGAAATTCATTTCAGACAACTGAACCTTCTGATAGGTTGAAATATCTCTTGTAGTTTTACAAGGAGTATTTTATTGAAAGATTAAGTTATTACTCAATAAACAATAAATTGAAATTATTAAAGGACGAGATCAATTCAGAAGTCTTTTGTTAGTTATTATTATAGCAGACAGAATTCCATTGGTCTAATTCGGGACCTTTGAAAGGTTTTGCTCTATTTTATCTATATATATTTATACTACAAACATATCAACATAGCCCCCCCGAATAGTCCTATTTTTCCACCACGGCGATAAAGGGCTAAAAGATCTATTACTTTAATTCCTGTTTCAAAAATAGATAATTTAGTATCTAACTGTATAAAGGCGGGCGCAGATCTATGAATAGGAGATGTTGTACGAGTATCTACAGGTCCTAAATCATCAATAGGCTCTCCAAGCACGTTGAAAATTCGTCCTAGAGTCGCTCCGCCGACTGGAACACTTAGAGGAGCTGCCGTATCAATCACTTCGATTCCTCTCATTAGACCATCTGTAGCACTCATAGCTACAGCTCTAACTCGATTATTTCCTAATATATGATTTTAGAAAAGTCATTTTAGTAATTCCCTTTTTCTTTAAGTCTATTTTTTTCTGTTATGTAAAGAAAATGTTGGATATCCTGTATCCCAGTCTTTCATCATATCTCAGAGTTTTTCTTACATATCAGTCAAAAAGGTTTCGGATTGTCTAATATTCCACCAATTAGTAATCCAAGATTCGAGACTTTTATTAAATAATAGAGAGATCCACCAGGGCAAAAATACTATAGATGTAAGACATAGAAAAGGAAGAAATGATTTCTTTTTTGCCATTTTTGCACCTGTGAATTGGAATTGTTAATGAAAACACCTCATTCGTCGAATCTATGGGATCGAATATTTCTATCAACCATAAATAAGTTCTATTACAAGGAATTGAACCTATGAAGCTATTCCTTTTTTTTTTTTTTGTGATTCAGTGGTTAGGCCTTGAATCTCGAAAGAATACAGAAATAGAATGAGAGCCCACTTTGTTTGAATTGGAATGAAGAAATAATAAAAAAATCTTGTTTCCATTCCAGATACTTCAATTGATCAAATTCGAAGTCTCTTTTGATGAATTTCTGAAAGAATCACTTCAATTCAAGTAATGAATATTAATTATTCAAATTTCAAACCAAAGGAACTTCCCTTTTCCTGTCTATCAAAGAAAGGTTTCAAAAAAAATTTCGCCGGCTACACTCACAGTCATAGTCCAGGAAAAATGGAGAGAGATTTATATTTATGAAGAATATTGTGTCAAAAATGAGCGGCAAAAAAAGACAGAAAAGTTGTCATTAGAATGGGTACCTCGATTTAATATTTGTACCTGTTATAAAGATAACATTAGAATTCGTATCTAATTATACTAGATATATCTATAAGTATATCTAAGTGAGTATATATAATATACTAAGTGCAAGGAATGTATAATTTTATAAATAAATGCGACTTATTCGTCTTTCTACATGAAAGATATAAATATATGTATGATAATTCATTCTTGTCTTTTAATTTGAATTTCATTAATAAACTAAAGAATTTATTAAAAATTCCTGCAAGATTCGTTAGAATTAAAGGGATTCTTGGGAGATAGAGTAACAACCTAATAGTTAATACAAAGTTCTACAAATATTTACATAATTCCTTCGATCTCGCGATAAGCTGTGATGTGATCCAACAAAATACTTTTGTTGTTTAAAATTCATAAAATAAATGAGAAATCAATGAAATTAGAAATAAATAAATTAGTATTAGTTGAATTTGTATTAGTAAAAAAAAAATGAAAAAAGAGAAAGAACTTTTTTTTGAGTTACATCCTTAGATTGAATTTGAAATTGTATAAAGAATCATACGGATAATTCTTTTTTTTATACCGATATTCCCGATTACTATTTAGTAAACCTGTATTAACAAGAGAAAAAAAGAAGATTCTTCTTGATAAATTCAAATTAGGCAAAGGAAAATAAACTGAATTTCATCCTTCTTGCTGCGTTGCCTATGTATATAGAATTCAAATATAGAAAATTCAAATAGAGAGATAGAGTATCTTTCTACTCTATCTCCCAAGAATCCCTTTAATTCTAACGAATCTTGCAGGAATTTTTAATAAATTCTTTAGTTTATTAATGAAATTCAAATTAAAAGACAAGAATGAATTATCATACATATATTTATATCTTTCATGTAGAAAGACGAATAAGTCGCATTTATTTATAAAATTATACATTCCTTGCACTTAGTATATTATATATACTCACTTAGATATACTTATAGATATATCTAGTATAATTAGATACGAATTCTAATGTTATCTTTATAACAGGTACAAATATTAAATCGAGGTACCCATTCTATGACAACTCTCAACGACTTAAACTTATACTTGCATATCATAAGGAATTCGAACAATTGCTTCAAATACAATATCAGGAAGTACCGCTTGTGGAACCTCAATATCCACGGGCTTATTAGCTAAATGGCAATTAGCACATACAATACGTCCGGTCGCTTCTCGTGGATTTTCATAACCCTGCTGTGCAAAAATGGGATATGCATTTGAAATGGATGTACGAGTTATGATATATATCATCAGCGATACGAAAATAGATCGAGTAATCTCTTTCTTTATCTAAAAAAAGGTATTTTTAGTTTGCATGGTCCAATCATTGATTCCAAAATTTTTACAATAAAATTAGGTAGGTCGCTTGTATCGTTCCCTATCCACAATTCTGCTATTTACTGAAATAATTTTACTGGAATATAGGAGTAGGGGAAATCCCCGTACGGATAGAAAGAGTGGAGTAAGTACGTCTTTAAATGCTTTGCTTATGTACAAAATAACAAATATTCGAGTTGGATCAGTCATTCATTGAATGATAAATCACTACAAGTGATGGCGATACACGATTTAAATAACGAAAGATCCAATATTTTAAAATTGTATCTAGAATGACTGGAAAAGTGGAAACAAGACCAGATATAATTTGCTCATTATGAGCAAATCCAAAATCTTTGTAGACATAGCCAATCATTAGTTCCCACCCATGGGGCGAATGGAATCCGATACATAAATCAGTTAATAAAAGAATAAAAAAAGCTTTTATTGTGTCACTTAAGTTATATAGGAATTCTTGAACCCAAGAGTTCAGAATAACAAGTTCTTCATTAGCTAGAATAGAATAACCACTTAAAATAATGAAACAGATTATATTTGTCAATAAGTGCAAAACCGTGTGGATATGCTCCTCATTGTGCATTTTGATCAATTGGATCGTTTCTTTATGGATTCCTAGACGAAGCATCGTTGCATTATTCCCTAAAATTTTGAATAATGGCTTGCATTTATTAGTTAATTGTAATACAAACTGAGCAATGTAATTTAACCTCCCCAACAGTCTCCGTACTTCTTTTACAATCTTTGGTATAGGCATATTTATGATTGCCTTGACTTTATTTGAGTCCACCTCAATTCTTTTTCTATTGACTACGAAGCCCAACAATTTGGCTGAGGTTACTCCAAAGGTGTACTTTTCTGAATTTAGTTTCAGTTGAAATTTCTTCAACCGCTCAAACAGCTTACGTAAAATATCAACATGATTCTCGCCCTTCTTGGATTTGGAGATCATATCATCTACATAAACTTCGATTTCCTGATGCATCATGTCATGAAACAAAGCTATTATAGCACGATGATAAGTTGCTGTAGCATTTTTCAGCCCAAAAGGTATCGTGCAATAACAAAACGTTCCCTAAGTGGTAATGGAGGTGGTTTTGATTTTATCTTCTATAAGACCTACAATCAACTACTTAAGGTTTGACTCGTAGAATTTAAATCAATTAGTCAAAGGATCTAATCGAGTCTAAATTATCAAATAAAGTTATAAATATTAGTAAAAGCGATCCCGTAAGTTCAAATTTAAGAAAATAAGCAATAAAATAAATAATATAAAATTTTCAAATTTTAGGTATATTACTCGTTATTTATCGAAAATGTATTCCTATAACTAATGAATCGCTAGAGATAAATTATATGTACGCTAAAAATCATAAAATAACTTAAATAATATTTATGAGTATTTATTTGTACTATATATGAATTTACATATAGGTAGAAATATGCGTAATTACTTAAAACACGTGAAATAGGCTAAATTAATATTAAATAATTAAAAAATTCATAAATAATTAAGTAAAAATAAAGAAAAATAAAAAAAGTTATGGAAATTTCTAGAATAAGGGCATAGTAAGCAGAAAATTAAAATAGAAAAATTAACTAATAAAAATCAGCCAATAAAAAAGGTAATTTAGAAGAGGATAAAGCTCATTTTACATCAATTTAACGCAAAAGAAATCCCCAAGACCTCTATAAATAGCCAAATTTTTACAAAGGTTTATTTGGTCAGTTTGAAATCTTAGAAAATCAAAGATCACTGAAATTTAGAAGGAATTAGGGTTTTTACAAAAATTTCAAAAAATCTATATAATTAGGACTTTAGAACAAAACCCACGCCTGACAACCACCTAGAAACGAATGGCCACCACCACAACACTCCACCACTACTACCCAAGTTGGCTAATACCCCTAAGGCTACCGATGATGGTCGGAATCCCAATAGCCAAGTGAGTCCGATTCCAACTCAATTTTATGAAATTTATTGAAATTATTAATTTTATTTAAAAAATTATGAAATTTTTTATTCTAGAATATTTTAGTATGTAGATTTAAGAAAAAAATTTATTTTGATGAATTTATGTCTAGAAATATACTATCTTTAAAAAATTATGCAAAATCGAGTATGTTTCGAATTAAAAATAAATAGACTTAGAAGTGTAGTTTTTGACTCAAAATTTTTTTGTAGATTACTTAGGTGATATAAAATAATTCCATGAATCCATTTTTTAAATTAATTTTTGAAATTTTTAGATAATTTTTAGGCCTTAAAATGATGTATAAAATGGGTAATTTAAGGCTAATTAAGTAATTAAATGGCTAATTAAGTAGTGCATAATTATATGTTTTAGGATGTTGAAATATGATGAAGTATGATATTTGTAACATATAGGGTGTTTGATGTAATTATTAGAGCATTATGTAATATATATGTAATAGGTAAAATTGGTATGTTTTAAGTTAATTTTGTAATTTAGGGTAATTAGATGTAAAATCTAATTTGGGATGAATTTAGATATTTTAAGATGTTGATTAATGTTGGGAGATGACATTTGGAATGATAAAAATATTAGATTTGTATTATGTACATAATATGTAATAATACATAATATGCAAATATTAGAAATATAATAAATAGAAACTATTAGAATAAAAATTGATATTATACTACTAATAGGAATATACATAAAATCTAGTAGGAAACTTAAATTAAGGTAATTATATGAAAAATATAAGATTTTCTCACATCGAAAGTAAATTCAATAGTTAAATCAAGATTAGGATGTACCGTACGGACTGGAACATTGGTTAAAGACCAAAAACAATATTGAGGATACTAGAAAATAATGTAATTAATTTCACATTACGGGTTAAAATGAGTTTCCAAAGTTCATGTATAAAACTGTACTTAAAAATTGAACTAGAACCAAATTTAAAAATCAATGCGAAAAATGAACCCGAACTTAGCCCCAAACCTAGAATAATTGTAGAAGATTTGAAAACTTAGATAATTGAACATATTAAACCCTAAACCAAAGATAACAATAAGTGCTATAAGATAAAAAATAATCTATAATAGTTATATAGAAACTGAGACAACATTGGTCTTATAGGAATCATTGGCAATTAACTGAGTGAATCTCATATCGAGTGAGCAAGCGAGGAGTCGATGTATGTTGGGATTAATACAGTGTTATATTTTTTAGACTTGAAATTGTACTTAATTGTACTTATTCTAAGCTAATGATATGATTTTGATGTGTTGCTTTAACTTGTATTGTGTGATTTGTATGAAATGATTGATCATTCTAAACTAGACCTAACTAAATATATGACTTGTACATATAAATTGAGCATGCATAGCAACCCATTAAAGGAATATTATGATTTTCTGGCCAAATACTGACCCCTTCGAAAGAGATAACGTTGGATAGCATAATTAGTCCCTTCTTCATCCTTAGTCAAACTAAATAATAAGTGAAAAGGTCGTAGTAAGGGTGAAGTCAATGATTCGAAAGTAATCGCGGAAGGAGTGGTGTCTCCATTGTACAAGCTTAGGTTTGGTCCTGAGTTGTTGCATTAACAGCAACTCCTCAACCCAGATTAGAGTAAGCTCAATTTATCTAATATTATGATAGGCTGGACAACGTCGCGCGATGACATTTACTTATACTTACATAGCATCACACTAAGTGATTTGGTTGATAGCCTTATTTGTGTTTACTGTATGGTTTTGAGTTTTAATCCTAACTTTCTAAGCTATAGTTACTTACATCCCTATAGCTGTTATTGCAAGTGCTAACGATTAAGCGGCCCATAATCACCTTGATGCTAGCAACTATAGGATCCTGGAGAGTGAGGATGTAAATAGAAGACCAAATTCATTCTCTAGTTATATTTATTTTAAAGCTTTTAGCATTAGTTTACAAATTACTCAATTAGATTGTGATTAGATTGCTAAATCTTGTAAACACACTCAGATTAATTTAATGTGAACATTTATTTTTCTTAAATTCATAAATAAATAATTTATTTAATTTATAAACTGTTTACTTCAAAGCGATTTAGTTGTAGATACCTTGTATAAATCAAGTCTAAGATGGCGGCTGTATAGTTAACTTCTATCTTAGAATGATTTATACGGTGGAACTATTACAACTCTGTCATTTCGGGGCGTAATATCTTCTTCTACCATCTTGATCTGATTATTAAGAAACCAATCATAAATGAGAAAAAAAGATTTCCGGTCATATTGTCCACTAATACATCAATGTGTGGTAAAATGAAGTTATCCTTAGTTTTCGCCTGGTTTAAATTACAGAAGTTTATACATACCTTAACTTTCCTATTTTTCTTCAGTACTAGCACCACATTGACTACCCATTCACGGTAATTGGATACTTCTATAAACCCAACTTCTAGTGATTTCTTCACTTCTTCTTTTATTTTAAGGAGTATATTTATCCTAAACAGCCTAAGCTTTTGCCTTTTCGATTTAATATCTTCTCTTATCAGTAACTTGTGAACTACGATGGATGAATCCAAACTGGGAATGTCCTCATAGGACCAAGCGAATATGTCTAGGTATTCTGATAATAATTGTGCTAACTCCTATTTCTGATTATTCGCTAAATTATCTTTAATTTTCAAGTTTGCAGATTCTCTTGCATCCTTAAGTTGATCATCACTCTCGGTTCATTAATAATCACTTTACTTGGTTCAAATGGATGCCAACTTTTTTGTATTTCGCTTGAAGTCTCAATATCATCTCTAACATCTAACCCAGCAGGGCTAAAGGTGATATTGGTACTTTCATTATTTACGTACGCGAGATATCCATTATGTGCATCGTTTTTATTGAATATGAAGAGTAAAGGAAAAAAAAAAGCAAATGGATAACAAGTAAAAAACAAAGAAGAATTGATAGAAAGAAAGGAACTAATTTTATTGAATGAATTTCAAATTATTTGAAAGAAAAAGGGTTTAACTAATCGAACTAATTATTGAAATCAAATGCTCCTAATTGATCTAATATTGCTTTTCTAAAGAGACCTATTACTAGAAACAGAAAACCAATTACACAAGGAAACTGAGACGCCAATATCTTCCCTCTTAAAGTTGCATTGCTGAGCCAAAACTTTGGATAAATTGGTCACTTCAAGTTTTGAACACATGCTGGTATTCGGAATGTCTAACAGATGTTTAGAAAATCCATATAAGCATGGTACAGTTGATCTTCTCTTTTGCCTATAGTTTTGGCCTTCATTTCTTATATCTCTTCTTCAGTGGGCTCATATCCAAGCCCAAACGTTCCAATCTGTTGTTTAGGTTATTCTAAGTAACCCCATGGCCCCAGTCCTGACACTTCAATCATACTGACCTCATAAAAAACCTACAGTCCTAGTTCCTCCAATTCTTCACTACCGATATATGAAATAGCCGTCTCTTTGTAAATCCTGTAATCTTACTCCCCAAGCATAGTAACTAGCTGCCCCTTAGTTATGAATTTTACCTTTTGATGTAAACCAGACGATATTGCCCCTATTAAGTGAATCCATGGCCTTCCTAATAAAAGATTGAAAGTTCACGGTATATCGAGGACTTGAAACTGAATAGTAAACATTTGTGGACCGATCTCAACCTGCAATCTAATTTCTCCAAGTATCTCCCTCTTTGATTCATCAAAAGCTCTTATTAAAATCAAACTAGGCTTTATCTCAACCGATTCTACTCTAAGCAAATTCAATGTCGCTAATGGGTACGCATTCAGTGAAAACCCATTATCTATCAATACCCAAGTGACCACTTTCCTTACACACTTGACTACTATTCCTTCTTCACTTAGCTCATTCAAAGAAAATGAAATTTGATCCATTGCAAATATCAAATTGACCACCAATTCTAGCTTATCAATGGAAATCCCTTTAGGTACTTTGACATCCATAAGAATTTTGATCAAAGCTTCCCAGTAAGTATCTAATGACAATAGTAAGCCCATTGAGGAGATCTAGGCCAGTATCTTAGCTAATTGATCCATAATCCTGTATTCATTAGCTTTCACCATCTTTATAGCAACATTTTGATCTTTCTCATCCGTTTCTTCAAAGATCTTTCGAGAAGCCTCCTCCATAGTAGTCTTCCTCTTGGCCTCTTTGTTGTGGTCATAGACTCGTCCCGAGCGCATAAGCCTATCGACCATAAGTGATAAGGACTTAACTGTTTGATTCACCATCTGTTAATCCGAAAGGGCTATTTTGTAATTCTCCAAAGCTATCGGGACATTAAAAATAATTTTCTTAGGCTTACTCAATTCTTCAACCTTCTCTGTCTTGCCGTAGTACTCAAAAACCATTAGCTTAAGGCCATCTCCAATCATTCCAACTATCTTTACTGTCTTCTTAGCTTCTACAATAAGCTTGTTTTCTTCCTTAAATTTAAGACCCCATCTCGTGGGTGGTTCATCATCATATACTGTGAGTGAACCAACGTAATTGACCAAATACTCAAACTTTCCCAACAGCTCTCCCATGGTGTTGACTGTCGAATCTCTAGCTTCATACCTTTTTCTAAGCTCTTTCTAGGTATATCTCTTTCATGGTTTTGGAACCGTCATAGCCATAATGTGAGCTTTCTTTATCTTTCTATCCTTTAACAATTGATATATTACTAATCTAGTTCGAGTTCTATCTCTAAGATTCATATTCTATAAGTGTCCAACCTGCCTCAAATTCTAAGCTACCTCTTCAATAGTAATGGAGAGACTATCTAAATCGATCTCTGGTTCAAACGCTTTAGCAAAGATCATGTTGATTGAGTGTCCATGATCTAGTAGAGGATTGTTACCTACATTAGGAGCGAGAGTCTAAATGAAATCTAATTGAACCAATTTTGCATTAATAAGATCCTGGATCTTAGGTTTAAGTCTCCAACACTGGTCTGTAGAATGCCCTACTTACCCCAAATGATAATTGCAATGGAGCTTCAAGTTATAGTCCCTCGATCTTTATCCCTCCTTCGATATTTCAAATACTAATAGATTATCCTTCCTCAATCGTACAAGAACTTGGCTTAAAGAAATAGTAATATGAGTAAATTGTCTCCTTTGTAGGCGGTTATTCTGACTTAGATTCGATAGGGGATTAGATCCTCCTGTTATGGCTATTAGGGCTACCAGTCAGATAAGATTACCGGTATTAACAACACTTACAGTATTTCTTTGGCCTTATTGGAAAATCTCGTAGGAAGCGTTTTCTTCTCAACTACTTTAAGATTAAGATGCCTTCCAGTAGCAATAGCTTCCTCAATTCGACACCCTAAGGCTACAGTCTCTGCAAAGTTAAAGGTACGGTATCCTACTAGATGTTGATAGTATGAGCTTTCGAGAGTATTGATGAAGGAAAAAGTCAAGTCCTTCTCTATTAAGGGTGGAGTCACCCTGGCTGCCATGCCCCTTTATCTTTAGGCATACTCCTTAAAACTTTTGTTGGCCTTCTTTCGCAGATTATTCAAATCTTACATAGATAAGGCCACCTTGATATTGAACTTATACTGGTTGTAAAAAGGCCTAACCTAACTTATCCCACGTGTCAATCTCATTCAAACCCAGTTGAGCATACCAAGTTAAAGTAGGCCCGGTCAAGCTATCTTGAAAGGTTTAGACCATCACCTTATCATACTTCATGTATTTTCCCATTTTCTAATGTACAGTCTAGTATGGAGCTTCGGGCAGGCGGTCCTATCATACTTCTTGAATTTAGACACCTTAAATCTTTTCAGGAAATCATCGTCTTCATATGTTGGTAAATCGATCATCCTTATCTACTTACACTCGTTAACCATTTTTAGGGTTTTCATCTTTTTAGTCAACTTCTGCATAAACTTCCTCTCCATCTCTTGGTGTTTTTCCTCAATCTCCTTCCTCCAAATCTTAGCGTTGGGAATTGATTCTGCATCTTGCAATTTAGGGGGAGGGGTCACTTCTGCATTCTGACTTGGGTTAACTTGAGATGCTTGCCTATCATTAAGAATTCCAATAACCTAAGTGAGAGCTTGGATTTGGATTGACATTTCTAGTGTCTTGAATTGACATTTTTGCTTTAGAACGAGTGAATATTAGGCTTCTAATTGAGTCTGCTTACTTAGGTGCTATCTTTAAAATCCTAAATGAAACCCAAGTTTTAGACATCCTTATAAAATAAAAGTTTTGTTTTTTTGTTCTTTTTTCATTTTTATTTCTTTGCTTCCTTTTGTTGTTTTTGTTTTTCTTTTTTTTTCTTTTTTCCTTTTAGTTTTTTTATTCATTTTTTATTTAAAAGGCAATAAAAAAATGAGTAAGACTGTGCAATCAATAAAGATTTTCATTTGATGAAGTTGCAAATTTATTAATGATTATAAAATCCAACCTATACGATAGACTAAGAGAAAAAAAAAAAACTCCTAACTAATCTTTCTAAAAAGAAGAAAAATCAAATCTTATATCTATAAAAGTCAATGAATTTAGCTAAGATAGGCTTCATCGACTTCTCTCATCAGCCTTTGGATTGTAACATCTCTTTCTCAAATCTAACTCCTAAAAAATTGATTATCTTTTAGTAATCTCCCATTCTCCATCTTTAATTCTTCAATGATTCTCTTGCATTCTTAGAACTGGGCTTCAACTCTAGCCCATGTGGTGTCTCGGTAGGCTTGTTCAGTAGGTGAAAGGTATTTTGGCTTTGGCTCATGTCTGAATATGTCTAGAGCTTCACATCGTATCTTTCTAATTTTCTCCAACTGATCATAGATGAACTGCTTAATAGCCCAGTATTCTTCGATTTTGCCCCTCAAAGTTCCTCCATTAACTATCTTCTTGACCTCCCTCCGTTCCCATAGCTTCACAAGTTTTACTAGTTCGTTGAATCAAAGTAGCCGTAGGTAAACAAGGATCTTAATAACTCAATGTGACATCATCCAAGGAGTCTCTATATGCTATCTCTTGAAGCGGGTCCAACTGTCTAGTGATACAAGCTGGGAAATACCCTGTATAACCCGTAATGCCAATGAGAGGGACCTTTGCGTAATCAATGTACCCTAGGATGGCTCAAGTGCAGTTGCTTTACTTAGTTGTCCATATAAAATCCACCAGTTGCATCTTGCTTATGACTAATACTCATCCTTTAAACTAAGCTTCTTTTGGTACCTTAAGGTGATAGGCAAAGTCATCTATTAGATTCACATTTTCAGTCAGGGATGTTTTAAGAAAATTCCCTCCATACTGTAAGCCTTACAACTAACCATTCGAGGTTTCCATCAGTTTAAAGACCCAATCGAGCCTAAATTATAAAATGAAGCTAGAAATATTAGTAAAATGATCCCGTAAGTTTGAATTTAAGAAAATAAGCAATAAAACAAAAGAATATAAAAATTCCAAATTTTAAGTAGATAATTCGTTATTTATGGAAAATGCGTAAAATGCATTCTGATAATTAACGAATCACTAGAGATAAATTATATGTATACTAAAAATCATATAATAACCTAAATAATATTTAGGAATATTTATTTGTACTATATATGAATTTACATGCATGTAGAAATACGTGTAATTACTTAAAATACGCGTAATGTGCTAAAATCATATTAAATAATTAAAAAAATTAATAATCAATTAAGGAAAAATAAAGAAAAATCAGGAAAAATAAGGAATGATCTAGAATTGGATCTTGGCAGCTGAGAAAAAATAGAAAAAAAAATCGGCCAATTAAATTAAAACAATACAAAAGCCAAAAATTAAGGGATAAGGCAATTGTCTTGTCCAATTTAATGCACAATAAATTCCCTAAACGTCTATAAATAGGAAAAAAATTCAGAGAACTCCTTTGGACAGTTATGGATTTGATAAAAATAGAGAGACTCGAAAATTGAGAGAAAACCAAAGAAAAAAAAAAAGGAAAATCGTGCAGTTAGGGCCACAAAGGAGAACCTAGATCCGACCGGTAGCTAGGAGTGGACGGCCACCACCACCACACGGTGGTGGCAACGCTCAGGTGGGCCGACACTCCTATGGCCACCGGAGGGGGCCGGAGCCACTGTGAGTTCGATTTTTAGCCCGATTTTGTGTAATTTTGAAAAAATAGTAAATATTCTTAAAAAATTATGAAACTTGTTATTCTAAAATATTTTTGTATGTAGTTTTTAGAAAAAATATTATTTTGATAAAAATATGTCTCGTGATATAGGGTCCTTAAGAAATTGTGCAAAACTGAGCATGTTTCAGTTTAGAAATAAATAACCTTAGGAGTGTAGTTTCAAGCTCAAAATTTTTGTATAGACCACTTAGATGATATAGAACAGTGCTATGAAGCCTGTTTCCAAAAATTAATTTTTGAAATTTTTAGATAATTTTTAGGCCTTAAAATAAGGCATAAAATGGGTAATTTAGGGTTAATAAAGTAATTAGATGGTTAATTACTGATTTAGTGAATAAGTACATGTTTTAGGATGTTGAAATCTGATGGAGTATGATATTTGTAGCATTTAGGATGTTAAATGTAATTATTAGGTTAATTATGTAGTAAATGAGTAATAGGGAAAAATAGTTAATTTTAAGTTAATTTTGGAAATTAGGGTAATTAGGAGTAAAATCTGATTTATGAGGAATTTAGACATTTTGAAATGATAATTGGTGTTTAGAGACGATAATTAGAGTGATAAAAATATTGGAAGTGTATTATATACATAAAAGGTAATAATACATAATATGTAATTATTAGAATATAATAAATAGAAAATATTATAATAAAAATTGATATTTTGATAATAATAAAAATGTACAATAAATCTGATACGAAACTTGAATTTATGTAATTATATGAAAAATGTAAAAATATCTCACATTAGGAGTGAATTTGGTACACTAATACGAATTTAAGTGTACCGGGTAAAATAAATACTGACTAGGAGTAATGATGGTATTTAGGGATCGGGAAGTAATGTGATTAATTTCACATTATGGGTTGTAACAAATTTTTAATATTAGAGTATAAAACACTACTTAGAAATCAAACTAAAACCTAATTTAGAAATCGACGCGAAAACCGAACCCGAACCTAACCCCAAACCTAGAATAATTGTAAAAGACTTAAGGCCTAGATAATTGGACATATTAAACCCTAAACAAAACATAATAGTAAGCGTTATAGGATAAAATGAACCTATAATAGTTATATGAAAAACTAAAACCACGTTTATGTTATAGGGATGATCGGCGATGGCTTGAGTAAATCGGACCTCGAGTGAGTGAGCGAGAAGTCGAGGTAAGTTGGGATTAATACAATGTTGTATTTTGGAGGCTTGAGATTATGCTTGGTTGTGCTTGTTAGATAGTTAAATGTGTGCATGTGCTTGATTATGAATGATGCTATGATTTTGTCTGTTGTCCTAGCTTGTATTATATAATTTGTATGAAATGATTGATCACCCTAAGCTGGACCTAATCAAATATACGACCTATAATCATAATCGAATCTACATGGCAACCCATTATGGGAACTTAGGACTTTCCGGCCAAATACCGACCCCTTCGAAAGGAATAGCGCAGGATTGCAAAATGGTCCCTTCTTCATCCTTAGTAGAAATAAGTGACAGGAGAGGAGGTCGCGGTAAGGGTGAAGACAATGGTTCGAAGGTAGTCACGGGAGGAGCGAAGTCTCCATTACACAAGCCTAGATTCGGCCATGAGCTGTTGCATTAATGGCAACTCCTCAACCCGGATTAGAGCAGGCACAATTTCTCTAATCTCACGACGGACCGGACAACGTCGTGTGATGGCATTTGCTTGAACATGCATTACACTTAATAAGTTGATTGATAACCTTGTTATGTTTATGGTATAGTTTTAAGTCCTCTATCCTAACTTACTGAGCTGTGGTTGCTCACATCCCTATAGATATTGTACAGGTGCTGGCTAAGAAGTGGCATATAACTACCCTGAAGCTAGCAACTGCTGGATCCTAGGGAGTGGGGAAAAATATTTGAAGAACGAACATATATTCTTAAGGTCTAAGTTTTGTTTTATTTAGAATTTTTCATTTTTGAATAATGTAATAACTAGGAAATATATTACGGAGAAATATTGTAAACGATATTTATACTAACTAAATTATAGTGTATATATGTATTTCCTCACTTTCTTAGGTAAATAATTTATTTAAATTACAAACTGCTTACTTCAAAACGTGTTAGTCATGGATGCCTTGTGTAGATCAAGTCTAAGATAGCGGTTGTAAGGCCAACTTCTATCTTAGGATGGTTTACACGGCGGGGCTGTTAAAACTCTGCCACTTCGGGGTGTGACACATACCCCTGTGTGTAACTAAGAAACCATACAATAAGTACTATAGGGTTAACCATAAAGTACCCATGCCTTTGCTTCCTTAAGTAGGTGAATGTCTTGAATTGCTCTGCCAATAACGCTGGTACATAGGATTTACTAGCTAAGAATTAAGTTACTAGTTCGGCTACCCTAGAATGGACTTGACCATATTTGATGGGAAACAACATTGTCTCGAATACTACTACGATAAATGTGTTTACCCTCTTTTCGACCCACGATTCATATCTTCCACAAAAGATCTGATTATGTTTTTGAACTTGAAAACCATTCTACTAGCCTTAAAATATCAAGACACTTCTTACCTTCTGAAGATAAGAACAGTGCTAAGGTTACCTTTTTAACTCCTAATAAAGTCATGAAGGCTTTCTCGAGTTGGACTCTAAGATTTAAGACCGTTATGCTTGCTTCGAAAGGCAAAGCACTATGTAATTGTGAATATTCTTCTAAAGTAGACATCAAGACATGTAGGCTAAACTTGAAAGCTGTAGATTTTGTATCCCAATAATGGATAAGGGCTTAAATTAGAGGCTAGTAGAGCTGGACCCACATGAGGGACATAACCAGCTCGATCTTCTTGTAAATGTAATCTTGCTTGGTAGGTGGAAGCAGATTCAACCAATCTTTCAGGATAGCCTGAGAGAAAGAATGCTTATCCAACTGGACCTCATAGATGAGCTTGGGATTGCTACCCTGACTTTCCATATCTATGTTACATAAAGATATGAAATGATGAGATTATTTACAATGAAGCTATTAACTTTACAAAAGACTATACATGATATTAATAATTTTGTAGCTTTTCAAATTTTTTTTTTTTTAGAAATTACGCAACCTTTTACTCAATAAGGGATAATAGAAATCAAATCCCATATAATATAAGAAATAAAATAATTACATAGAAATGAGCATAAAAAAAAAGTCAAATATTAAAAATGTAGTATGCTACACATGCATATAATGCAATAAGGCCAATAATTAATAAATTATAAAAAGTATCATAAATCTGCGGTGAAAGAGTACTCATATATAAGTATTTTCAAAATAAGATATAAAAATAAAAAATGAAGCTCGTATATACTTATATATAAGGGTCACTGACTTTTTTGAAAAATGACAATGAACTGACCATGTATTAATCAAGCTTTTCCTATAATTTAGAAATAACTATCTCTTTTTCAAAAAGAATGATGCAGGAGAGTAAAGTCTATAGGTTTTAAGCTTTATAGCTTTAAGGATTTCCAAAAAAAAATCTAGTGAGCTACATCAAAGCTTGAGTAAGCTCACCTATCATCACCAAGTAGAGGAAAAGATCCCAACGACTTGAAGGTTACAAAATGGTGGTTGTCCTAAATTCTTAAGGTAGCTCATATCTGATCAAATTTAAACATACAAATGATTGCTAAAAAAAAAAACCCTAATTCTTTAATAGGGGCCTATTAGGCCAATTTTGTCTTAGGGCTTACATTACCAAAAACTAGTTAGTTTAATTATAATACAATAAAAGAAAAAATAATACAAAAGCTCATTAATTAATTTTTTATTTTTTACATGGCTAGCTTACTAGGCGTCTCTAGTGAAGTTGCCAATTCTATCGAGCTCTATTTCGATTTTTTTAAACTTAATCCATATTAAGCTTAGCTTGCTTAATATAAATTACTTGATATAGAATTAAAGAAATATTTTTCTTTAAAAAATGTTTTGAAAAAAAAATATTTTCAAAAATTAAAGTCGCCAACCAATTAAATTAGTAAAAAATGAAATTAGGGTTTTTGGGTAGAAAAACTCTAATTTGGCCACTGATCCATATATTTTCTAAGAAAATAATTTCTACAAAAATAATCAGAAACACTAAGTTTGGGAGCTAAACCTATTAAGACTAAGTCACTATATAAAAATAAAAAAAATTAATTAATGAGCTTTATTTTTATATTTTTGTAAAAAATACTAAGATATGTAAAAATATACAAAATACAAATAAAATTAATTTATTATTATTATTTTTATTACGAATTTCAAGAAAAAGAAAAAAATTATTTTTTAGACAATTATCCCAAAGGCGCTTACGTAATTGCTAGTAGGGATCGAACCAACGTAATTTTTTTTTATTCTAAAATATTTAGTGGGTAGGTTTCTTTTATTTTTTAAAATTAAGCTAGATTTACATTTATTTAACCATTTATTATTTAAAAAAAACCTAAAAAATCTAATTCTACTAATCTATTTTTAAAAAACCTAACTAACTAAAATTTTTTTGAAAACTTCGGTTAAGATTTTTATTTACTTTTAAAAAATCAATATATATAAAAAAATATCTTTTCTAAATTATATATGCAAGATCTATTAAGATACGATCTAGATTCATATCTTTATATGTATCTTTTCTAAATTACAGTTGCAAGATACAGTAAGATACGATCTAGATACATATTTTCTCTAAAGATATGGATCTTTAAAAAAAAATGCAGTTTTCAACTAACTAATTTTATAAAAAAATTCCAATTATCTAAAATGTATCCAACAATATAACAATAATAATAATGATAAGAATAATAATAATAAAAAAAACTTTCACTAAAAGAAAATAAATCAGTAAACATAATTAAATTAACTAATAAAATAAAATAATATTTTTTTACCTAAACAAATCGAGTCGCATGTAATCGGTGTCATATTGATCGTATACAGTGTGCTTACATCATGTTGATCGTGGAATTTAATGTATGTATATAGTTCGTTGGTGATCGTAGACTTCAATGTGTGTATATGTGCTTTATGTCAACATGTACAGCAGTTGTGAATGTTCAGCTTGTGTCAAGCGATGTGGCGTGTGACTTGTCTTTGTACGGTGTGTGTTGTGTGAGGATCAGATGACTAGTATGTGTGTTGGTGCAGTGATCATGGGCAACTTGTACGACAGTGAAGCAAGTGTTTTGTGTGTGGAATTGAGAGTGGGAGTATCAGGGCATGTGGTATTATGTGTTTCAGGAGTTGTATGGTCAGGGATTGTTTAATCATAAGGCAAGTGGCTTGTCAGGGGTGTTTGTATGTGCAGTGAAGTGAGGGAAAAATGTGGTGGTGTATTTAGGTATTGGTAGTAGATTGTATTCGACCAGCAGCGTGATCATGAGTATTTCGTAAAGTATTAAGTACTATGCATCAGGGGGTTAAGCTGTCAACTGTGTAGGGAAATGTATTGGTGATTTGTGTTTGTGTTTGTGTTTATTGTATGGCATATTGTATCTTCGAGCAAGCGAGTGGAAGGGCGATTGTGGAGTACAAGTGTCATGTAGTATGGACTTCAATGTGTGTGTATGCAACATATAGTAAGCGGGTGTATTTGTTGGCACAGTTGTGTGCTAGTGTGAGTGTTTGATCAATTAGGGTTGTTAGCATGCGGCTGGGGGGACGTACGACAGTGGAGGTCAGGGGGAACTAGTATAGTGTGTTAAATTGTGAAGTAGGGGCTTGTTGTTTCAATTGAATGTAGAGATTGGGTTGTGATGTATGGGTGTAAGGATTGTGAGAAGAACAATATCCTTAAGTCCACCGTCGAATTCCTATTTATAAACTATGCTACTGAATCTTTTGTGTTGAATAATACGAAAGATACAATAACAATTATTTGAAGATTCAACCTACTTCCTAAAAACTCTATTCTAATTTAGGCTTTCTATTTTCCAAGTTTGATTCGATCTAATTCAATTTTGCCCAATTGTCCATTTAATAAATCTTAAGTCTACTCTAGCCTAATATAAGTTAGATAAAAATTCATTTTATATCGGACTAGACTAAAATATTTTAATGAAGCCCAATTTTAGAATTTACTAAATTGATCGCTTTCTATTATTTGGTTTAATACTAAACGACTCAATTTGACTTAACTTGATACAACTCAACTTAACTTTACTAGACTCACTGCAACTCGATTTTTTTTTTAATTTTAGTTTTCTTATTTTTATTATATTATTTTCGTTTTTATTTTTCTATTTTTTATATTTTTTGCTCAATAAAATTAGTTTTAAAAAATGGCAAAAATAAGGTGTCTACAGTAAGTTTTTATCGAGTTCATATATAAACCCAGTTAAAAATGTAATTTTTATATGAAAAAGAATTTATACATGAGTTAACTTAAAAAAACTTCCTAAAAGCGTAAACTCGTAGAATCTCATGGATAGAATCACGATTTTGACAACCATGGTACTAAGGCTATATAATAACTTAGGTAAACCGCTAGATATGAGTGCTTCATCCTTAAGCATTGAAGAATGTTAATTTGGCTTACTATGACTGGTATAGAGAGCACATACGTCGGTACATCACCCATTATGGGGTAGTGATGAGACACTCAGTAAGCCTACTTCCACTTATCTTATTGTTTTGCGTAATTCATAATGCATGACCATAGCATTAACTGATTAATGAAATACAGGTGGATACTTTAAATCAGGTGAAGATATCAGATGATTTAAGCACTACACATCAAGTCATTGATAGTAGCCTTCACTATCTTAAGGAACATAGTTAATTGATATTGTTTCCTGACTAACCAGCTAATTTGGTCCCTGTACCACCCCCCGTCCTTAAGCTAGTGATGGAGTTCATAAGAGAGGAAGTCAAATAGGTCAGGCACATGGTAGGGGACAACAAGACGATAACATGCCATTGGGATCTCATCATTCTATTGACTTAGGCAAGATTGATAGTAGTGTATTGCCCGCCGATGTCTCTAGTTCTGGCCTCAACTCATATCACACTTTAGGTACTTATGGTAGTATCTCTTCCCAGCAAACACTGTTAGCTCCTTGTAAGTGGCATACAGGTTGGCCTCTTAAATCAGACATGAGGGAGGGTATCACCTAACTACTTTCATCATAGCTTACTCCAGTTTCTCTTAAAGAGTTCAATGATACTCCTCTACATCCATTTAAGCCTCAACCTTCTAAGTGAACATCGAGTCATAGGCAATCATTATTTAGTCACTTCCGGAAACAACTAATAAGATCTAGGAAGAATTAGTTATAAACAACAACTTTTGTATTACCTAGTTAGTTGATTATGTATTCTCAACATTTATTATTTACTCTGTATTAGGATGTTGTATATGACTTAATATATTAGATTACTATTCACTTGTTATTAATCATTGACTGTAAATATGCTCTGTTATATTATATCTAATTTCATAAGTTTGATTGTATTGAATAGTCTACTAGACTATTTATAGATATATTGAATTGTATATCAGATGGGGTGGAATTTATATGCTTTGATGATATATTTATAGGTTTTAAGTTTATTATTGTTATAAAGCCATTTGATTCTACATTCGATATATATTTTTGTTAATCTACATATATTTAAAAAATTGATTAAATAAATATGTATAGAAGAAAATACACCGAGAAAAGTGCATAACTTGTTTACACCTTTAGTGGTATAAGAAAGGCACAATCAGGCTCTAACCTTTCTCGTCAATTACAGCCTGATTTCTCGTAAATTTATTTTTATATCGAAGGCGCACATCAAATATAAAAATCATACACACAATGAAAGAACGAGCTACGCACGTGTCTTCATTAATTTTTAACAAGATTTTCGCATTATTTTTTTCAATAATACGCTATAAAACGTAAAAAACTCTAGATTCTCTAAATCTGTCTCTCCTCTTATCTTCGACAAAACCAATAAAGCAAGCGAACTACATTCTTTCTCTTCCTTAATCTCTCACCCGATCTTTGATCGCATAATACCCAACAAACCGAGTTGAGCTGAGTAATCAAAATGGCCGCGGCGCGTGTAATAACGGTGTCGCAGGACGGAAGAGGAGACTACCGAACGGTGCAGGAAGCAATAGACACGGTGCCACTGTGCAACACGTGCCGAACGGTCATTCGTGTTGCTCCTGGTACTTACAAACAACCCGTGTACGTGCCCAAGACGAAGAACCTTATTACACTCGCTGGTTTAAGCCCTGAGGACACCGTACTTACTTGGAACAACACTGCCACTAAGATCGAGCATCACCAAGTACGTGGCTTTTATGTTTGTCTCGAAAGTACTTATGTTGTGTAATCTAGGTTTTCTGTTCAATTCGCGAATCATTGGATTTCCCATTTAGATTACACTTACCCTGCTACTTCATATTTAGTAACTGGAGAAACGTGAAAGTCTAAATATATTTGTTATATGTTTCACGATAAAGATAAGTGTATAAAAAGTTGAAGACCTTCCGTGGATACCTAAAGTTTTTTTATTGGATTGTTCTTCCTAAGATATTTCTGTTTGAGATGTTAGACATGTAAGAAATTTTTGCTGTTGGTATCATTTGGATTGATTCTGAAATATGATCGGGACCATGTATGATCAGGGTACACATTTTGTGATATTTAGCTTTACAATTAGGTTCAGCTTAAGAAAGTTATGAACTTAAGTTGAATATTTCCCAGTAAACGTGAGAAGCGAAGCTACCGGACGGGTCAGCGAAGGCTTGCAAAGTGGACAGCAAGCAACATCTTCTCAGCCCCCTAACCATTATCATAAAGCACATTAGCTCCCCTCCGCCGCTTATGGTTGAAAGTCAAAATAGAAATATGCTTAACTGTATTCTCTAAGTTAATGTTAAAGTAAGCATTGGTGTTGGCTGCTCTATCATGATTTCTTTTCTTATTTTTGGTGAGTACAATAAGGAAGGAGGTTGATCTGAACCTGATCTATCCCATTGAAAGATTGGTATCCATACCAGTAGGTTATAAGACCTTGGCATACTGGTTGTTCTATCATAACTGATATGAGTAAGTCAAGAATTCCACCATCTCAATTTTTTGAAAAACAGTAGGACATTTCATATCATTAATATTAAGAGGATATTTTCTTCAAAGAAGTCCACTTCATCCTACTTCGAGGAGGAAGGAGAATCTCTTAAAAAATTTTGTGGTAGACAAGTATATCCACCAATTCATGGTTCATTTATCTATGTTGTCATAATTGGAGGGAAAGCGTTCTTTTTTAAGACTATGGAGTTGTTTTGTGCTTTTTAAGAATTTTAGAGGTCCTTATAATTTCTCTTATGATTATTAAAAAAACTTTTTCTCTTTTTACAAATTTTGGAGTTGGCTTTAGAAGGAAAGTGTTCTGTTGGCAAATATGGGCTGATTTTATGTTTTTCCTAGAAATTTGAGGATTTTTAATTTTCTTTTATGATCATTAAGAATTTATGGTTCAGCTTCATAGCTGCTTACTCGATGTGAAAAAGGTGAAGATTTCTGTCAAAGTTTCTTGTTGTCATATTTGTGAGAGCATCAGACAGTTTGGCACCTTTTGTTTGAGAATGTTTTTGTTTCTTAGAAGTAGATGTTAATGTTACTGCTTTATTTTTTTGGCCAACTAGTGATTAGATTTTTAAGCCTTAGAATATTTCTATTATTTGGCATAGAAAGGGATTTTAAATGGTGTCTAAATTTGTATAGGGCTCTAGGGTGATTGGAACTGGAACTTTTGGTTGTGGGACTGTTATTGTGGAAGGAGAGGATTTTATAGCTGAGAACATCACTTTCGAGAATAATGCTCCTGAGGTAATAATTTAATTTGCAGTTCCATCTGATTATTGGGATTTTATTTCGCTTGGCACACTCATGTCCTCACCTGCAGTTGATGTGCATTGTCTTATTTGCAGTGTCTCAAGTAATGGTTTTTAACAGGGAACAACTTTCTTTGTTAGCTGATGTGGCCATGTTATAGATTCAAGGATTTTCAACTGCAAAACAAGGATTTTGAACCTTTCACATAGACTTAGCTATGTACTTAATCATTGGATCAGTTACATTTTGCTTCATACAAGTGCAATGGATGTGATAAATATGTATTTTGACTCCAGCCAAGGTATTTGAGTCATGGAAATATTGTGTTTGCTTTCTTGTTTTGGATTCTAATTGACACATCCCTGTGCAATTGATTTGCATTCCTTTTACTTACATCAGTTGTTTCAATAAATGTAAAGTTGCTTTGAATGATAGTTAGATCTAATTTTGCATTATGTATGGACATTCAGGCTTCACATGCACAGCTATTTGCTTTCCCATGGATCTTTTCCAGAAAAGTTGCCTCATCCCTGCACTGCTTCTCTGGTGAAATATGTGTTTACTACTAAAAGAATCTTACTTTCCTTTCTTACTTGACAGGGTTCAGGACAAGCTGTGGCAATCAGAGTGACAGCTGATCGGTGTGCCTTCTACAATTGCAGGTTTCTTGGTTGGCAGGTACATGCTCTATTTTAGGCATTCTCTATTGGTTGTTTATTCAATTGGTTAACTTATATAACTTGGAAATATTGTCTTCCAAATGGACTATCTGGTGTCTTATTAACTAGTAGAGCTAGGGTTCTCTCTAGGGTGAAAATCAGCAGTTTTATTGGTAGCAAATTGAAATTTACACAGTTACCAGCTATGACAACTCACAAGAGCAGTTTGTTCTCTCTAACTTACAGCTCTATAGATTTCACTAATCCCAGCTAAAGGCTATTTAAAGACACTTACTCCAACAAACTAACTATTTTAGACCCTTAACCAACTATTAACCAAAATACCCATAATTTCTCATAGCAGTTACACAAAAATAGCTAACTAATATAGGTGACTAACAGTTTGACACATTTCATATTAATTCTTCCCCTGTTAAGAATGTCCTTGACTTCATGGACAACTTGTTGAAGCATCCACAGCTAGCTGATATCACAGGCTTCAAACTCAACCGCATTCAGTAAGGAGGCAGCTCCATCAACATTCACCCAATTTTCGTCAACACGCTCTGGTTCATCCAACACCATGTAAATCAAAGTGTTTTATTTGGACACGTGTGATCAGGAGAAAAAGGCTGGTCATATTGAAACTAAATACCCTTGGTCTTCTTATCAAGAAATTCTGAGTAGGAAAGTTGTTGGACCCTAGTCCTACGTGAATTACCATTATTAGGACCAGTACCAGAATTTTGCTGCTCCCTAAAGAAAGTTTGAGTACTTGCAGCTGATGATGAAAAGGACTGTGGAGCACAAGATGAAGAGGCTTTAAACCTGGGAGGGTGCACAGTATCACACTTTCTGATGCTAGATGATGGGGAAAAAAAAGAAAAGAAAAGAAAAGAAACGCTCAAATTAAACTTTTTTTCAACATTGTAGGCCAACTCCATCGCCTTCTCCAAAGCATGAGGAGCTAGAGTAGTCCATCTAAAATATATATCCTCCTGTAAACCCTTAAGGAAATTATCATGCAGCTGTAACTGCAAAATCAAAGGAATTTGGGAAGAAAGTGCCTCAAATGCATCAATGTGTTGATCAAAAGTTGATGTTTGTGTAAGGTTGGGGAACTGAAAAAAGGATTGAAGCTAATTTTTTATTAATTCTTAAGAGAAGTTTACTATCAAAGTGCTCAATCAAGATGTGAATGGCATCCACACAAGATTTAAACCAATGAATAGCTTTACCTTGCATACACACAGCAATCATGGAAACTTTTCTATTGTTCTTGGTATGACCTGTATCAAAATATCTTTCAACCATAGCAAGCCTAGAAGAAGGATTAGATAATTAGGTAAGTAAAGTGAGGTGCATTAAGTTTATAGTCATTAGCCATATCGCCTGAATTGGAGCTTTCCTCTTTGGTAGAAGCATAAGAATTGCCATTACTATGCATGGAAGATGAGATCTTGTGCTTAATTGTCAAAATCGTAATTTTATTATTTATTTGAATTTATAGAATTGGTAAAATTTTATAGTCGTATAAATTGGTAAAATCATAAAACTTGTAGAATCATACATGAAAATCCATAATTCTACCAAAAGTTTACATTGAAATTATTTTATATCTATTTTAAGTAAAAAAAATATCATAAAATCACAAACTTGTAAAATTGTATATTAAACTTGTGATTTTGACAACTACAATCTTGTGGAATCTCTGTCACAATTTTCAATGTGATCAATTGAACAACCTCTGCGACAAACAAGACCAGCATCACAAGTGTTAGGTGTAGCACATATCAATATAAGTGGCTCCAGAACGATCTCTAGCTTAAAGTCGATTGCTACAACAAGTATATGAAATCACCACTACATTGAACTTCAAGATGAGTGATCTTGTAGCAACTATTGGAGAAGTCGCGAGATCAAGAGAGATCCTTCTTTTGAATTCCATAAAAATTTTTGAATGCTAGTCAAAGGTCCAACTACGTGAGGATCCAAACCTCACTTGATGATCGTGAAGCAGAGCTTTCATCATATTTCGCATCTCCACTTGGACCGCTTTCATAGTTTAATTGACTCACACATAGCTAACTGAACTCCTTTGAGTGTGTAAATTTGATCAAGAGGAATTTTGGCAAACCACTTCAGATATCTGTAGCTAAGGTTTGGCCACCAAAGATTGAAGCTCCTCCATCAATCCGGCCATTGATTGGTCCAAAGACTCCACACAAGCATCTGTTCTAGTCATTTCCAATCTCTAGCAACCATAGATGGCGCCAATTGGTAGAGCCTGGGGTGTTCTCTAGGGCAAAAATCGGCAGTTTTATTGATATCAAAGGAAAATTACATTGTTGCCAGCTATGACAACTTGCAAGAGCAGTTTGCTCTCTGTAATTCACAGCTTTATACATGTGAAAATGATCAAATTTGCTAGACCCAGCCAAAGACTGTTTAAAGACGCTCCAACTAACTATTCTAGACTCTTAACCATCTATTCACTAGCCAACTATTGGCTGAAGTCCTATAATATCTCATAATATCTAAACAAACACAGGTAACCAATATATCTAACTAATAGATTTATGTTTTGTATCATTAACGCTCCATAAAGTTGATTCTTTTGAAAGATTAATCCCTTGCAGATGATTCTTTTGGGTGTTCTGCTGTGTCTACAGTTCTTGAGTGATTTGTATGGATCTATTCTGGAAGTTAAAATAGCTTTTCATTTGGTTGCAGGACACACTGTACTTGCACTATGGAAAACAGTATTTGAGAGACTGCTATATTGAGGGAAGTGTGGACTTCATCTTTGGCAACAGCACTGCTCTTTTGGAGCACTGTCATATACACTGCAAGTCAGCAGGTTTTATAACAGCACAGAGCAGGAAATCATCCCAAGAATCTACTGGTTATGTATTCTTGAGGTCTGCAGGTTGCTCCTTTGTGTTCCTCCATAGGAAAATTGGGTTTTTCAATAGAATTTTGTATGTTAAAATATTATTTGAGACCTTTGCTAGGGATACCATAGTGATTACCCAGTTGAGATTCCTCAAGAAAGGGAAAGGGGAACCCAAGTAATCTAGCCCTCATCTTTAGAGAGCGCTGCTACAAGAAAGTATATTTATTTAAGTGTCCTGGTCAAAGTTGCTTAGATATTCCTTGCATATATGCTAGCCTCTTAAGGAGTGACCTTGGCATAACTTTGGCTAGGTTCTTGTATGTGATCAAATTGAGTTGATTGGTCTGCACTTGAGCACATCATTTAGGCTTAGCAACTTCAAGAACCAATGCAGTGAAAACGGCAGTCTTACTTAAAAATGGCAAGTGCCAATTGCTTTGACACTGGCCAGTGAGACTCAAAATGCTGCATTGAAGTGGTTGGAAACAAAGTTTTGTCTCTTGTTCAGCTCCCTAATAACCATCCAAATCAAATTCAAAGTCTTTCTGTCCAAACTATATTGTTATCACCAAGGGAGACATTCCAAGTGCCATAGGTGTTCATAGTCTTTCCTTCTACAGAACTTTAAGCAACACTGCTGCTCCATCTCTCATCTCATTTTCTTTTATTCTTTTTCATTGGCCAAAGTCATCTCACTTTCATTAGTAAGAAATGTTTTGTCAATATTTAAGTGTTGGATGGAGTTGAATTATGTATATGAGTCCACTATGCAGTGGGAAAGTTTGGCTTACAGGTCAAAGTTTAACTCTTTCTGTCCACCATAGTTTTCTTCGCTTAAGCTAATATTTATTTTGGCTATTTGAATATATTTTTGAGCCTTAAGAACTCCTTTTTCTTATCTCTCTTTTTTTCTTTTTCTTTTTCTTTTTCTTTTTGTTTTTACATTGTTGCTACTCTTTTGGTCAAGCAAGTACAATAGGGATGACAAGCATGCAGGCAGGTGGGCTAGGGGGTTGTGGGTGGGTGGGTTTGCAGGTGTTGGGAGTGGTGGTTTTCCCAAAACAACAGCATTCTACAACATTAATATACCTTAACAAATAGCCCTCTTCTACTCATTGTTAGCTGAGTACAAACCTAATCAACGGAGCATGCTTTCAAGTATCTTGCATCTATCAGAATAATTAACATTTCTTGATGCAGCATTGGTTTGAGTGATGGCCGTTGAATATGAAGTAGAGGAGGAAACAGAAGAATATAGAGGGAAAGGTAGAAGGAGAAGGGAAACGAAGCAGAGCTCATTGGTGGTGGTCTTGACATGATATGGCTGACAAGTTACACCATTGCTTTGACATCCTGGGAATTGCAAATTCTGTGAACATGCCTCGTTCTGAATACAAAGAGATGAAGAAAATGGTTTAGCATTATCAAAAATTCTCAAGGACGACCTATTTTACTGTTTTTTAGACAATTAAGCATTTTGATAGGGAACTTCTCTTGTATGAATGATTTCATGAGGCAGTTAGTTTAATAGTCGATATGCAACTTTAAGGTTTGTTTATCCCTTGTTTTTCATTTCTTCATTTATTGTTTTCATTGGCTGTTTCGCCTTTCTACTTTTGATCATTTTACTCTTCCACATATACTCACCTATCATATTATCCTGTGTTGTGTTTAGATGTGTGATTACTGGCAATGGAGGAAGTTCATATGCATATCTTGGACGGCCATGGGGACCTTTTGGAAGGGTTGTCTTCTTATATACGCACATGGATCAATGCATCAAACATGTTGGCTGGAATAATTGGGGGAAAGTTGAAAATGAGAGAAGCACTTGCTTTTACGAGTACAGGTTTGTCTACTGTCAGTTGAGGTCAAAAAAAATAAAAAAAAATAAAAAGAAAAAAAATCATGATAGTAATTATCATCTTTCATCTGGCTGATTCATTACATTGGATGAACTGCAGATGCTCTGGTCTTGGTTGTTGTCCGTCAAAACGTGTGCCATGGGCTAGAGAATTGATCAATGAAGAAGCAGAGCAATTTTTGATGCATAGCTTTATTGACCCCGACCCAGAGAGGCCTTGGCTTGCTCAGCGGATGGCCCTTAGGATACCTTATTCTGCATAGGGGGAGTGTCGATGTTTGCTTGAAAGAAATCTGTCCAGTAGTCCTGCAATTTCGCTCCTAGAAGTTGAGAGATGATTTTTACTGCATCATATCAATATATGGTTCTGGCTTGTTGCATTTAATTGAAGCAGTGGCGCTCTGAAAATATTTGGATCCTTTTGGATGTTTTCATTTTGCATGGAATGAGATTTAGCAACTTGTCAACCGGTGTATTTTATAGCTATAGCCCTGAACTTTTACTTTTGCTTAAAGACTAGTGGGGAATATTCTTGTTCGATGGTATTTGGAGTATGTATCCGTATAGAGTTATTTAAAATTTATTAGAAGTATGTTTCACCAATTAGTTTGATCATTGGGAGTCGTCGATACTTTGTGCAATCAATTTTAACTTGATTTGGTAATGGAGGGATCGATATGACCATCTTAGGTGATATTATTGGTTTGACGATGAATCTTAGGTCATTTCTAGCTCTAAATCTTGTCGTTAATCATCTGTCAGATTATGCTCAATTCTATTATTGCAAATTGGCGATGGGTGAGAAATGTGTAGAACATATTCACCTAAGGTTACATAGACCACATTTGCTTGAAGTTATAATGAATTCTTCATATCAGCTTTGAGGAGGGCTTCTTACATTTTGACAACGGGAGAGCGTAAGTAATAAATTTTTATTTTTTTTTTTCTCAATGTATCATGTTACAGAATATCCACGTGAAGATACATTAACATGTTACTGAATCTATGGAAATTTTGGTTATGCGGTTCATGTCAGAAGTTCTGAATATCTAGGTAGAGGATTTAGCTAAATTGAACTGGATTATTGGGTTTGGTAACAACGAATAGAAAATACTTAAAAGAGTGTGGGGTGATAATTATTTATTGGGGCTTTAGTTGGTGATCCGGGGGATCCAAACGACAGATCTATGTATGTATATATAGAAATCTACATATGTAAGGTTAATTTGAAGGGAATGATTAAATTGCCAAAATCACCTAACCTTTTTTCGAATATTCCGTGGCTAAATATTCACGTGAAGCGACGTTATGCAGCCAAATTCCGAGTTTGGAAAGTGTGTTGTTTATAGATACTGATTCAAGCTGGTTTTCACCAATATTTCTAGCATGTAACTTCCTTTTTACTCCTCTGGCGACTAGTAAGCAAGCACTACTTGGCTACTGCGTGTATCATTTCCGTGAGATTAGTCATCTTTCAAGGGATGTAGGAGAAATTTCCCTCCTAGCTCCATTGAGATCGGCTTCGAAATCAAATCAACCAGTGCAAAACTTGGTTGAGACACCTAGCTCAAGTGTCTAATTCGAACACTTAGGTCCTCGTGTTCCGATACCATATCAAAGTTCGCTCCATAGTTAACCGATTTAAAGGTTTATCATAGCTTTTATATTTATTGCTTAATGAATGAGTCCTATGATTATCAGTCGGCTCACACGATGATGTCGTGTTAGAGTGACAGTAAATGGAGATTGTAATATCTCTATCATCACAACAAATGTGGAAAAATGTGATATAAACTTTGAACTCAGCAATATGTTTGTTCTACTCCAGAAAGAAGGCTTTCCGCACTCTTTTTTGCCGTATTGGCAATGTTGCCAAGTTAGACCAAGACAAAAGCAACTTCCAACACTTGCCACACATTTGTTGTTGCCGTCTAGTCCAGCTAAATAATTGCTTAAATTTCTCTATCCCTTCGGAACTCGCAACAGTCTATTTTATCGACAGCAGCAACAGCAAAAATCTCACAAAATGAAAATGATCGCTGTGGCTGCCAACAGTTGGAGAATCACCCCTCCAGTTCAACCTAATCCGCTTTCCGGTTGCACGTTCCTTCGTGTTGACATAAAATGGAATCTTCTCAAGGTGCAAGAGAGCCAAACTCCAGCAATGAGATCTGTCGGATCACAACAGATTGGGCTTAAAATGAGCTTGACAAACATGAACAGAATAAAAAAGCCATCGAAGTATTCTACCTTGTTTACTACAAATCATCCTCTTTATGAGCCCCCTGGGGTACCGATTTCTTCATTTTTCTTGAAACATATCTAGTTCTGTCGGCGTGCACATAACAAGCATGCCTTTAATGCCCGTTAATAAGCTGGTGCTGATTGCTTTGCAGGTCACATTTGATCAATACTTGGAGCACACTCCTCGAGTCCTGAATGCAGTATTTAAAGATGAAAAGCGCGTACAGCTTGATGAGGTTCCTGCTTTGTCAAAATTTCCTTTTTAGTTATAACGATATCTTATCTTGTTCTTGATCTTCCGCTTCCTGTAGGCATTCACCCTACTTAAGTCCTTAATTGTCAATGAGAAATGATTAAATAAGCAGCTGAAATTTTCAGGATTATGTAATTTGGACATTTATAAAGTCGATGATGTCACAATCATTACTTGAATTTTCCGTGTTTTTTTTTTTTTTTTTGTCAAATTTCACCCCCAATGTTTGAATTTGCTAAATGTTAAATCAAATTTTAACCCTTTAAATGTGACACCTGAAGTTTAAATTTTTCAGTCAAATGTTATACAAAGTCTTGCTTGTCAATTTTACTACCTCTTATCATATTTGAAAAGATTTAACAGCAAATGCTGATTGATTGAAGAGTTAGGGAGATGAATGAAGTAGTAAATTTGAAAAACAAAAGTTTGATTATGTATGGTATTTAACAATTTCCAATATTCTGGTATAAAATTTAAAAAATATAGAAAGTTCAATCTGCACTTTTGACATCACCCCTTCATTAAGTGACACCTAAATTCCAAGATTGGTTGATGTTGTCACATCGTCATCTACCAGATAAGCATGTATTTCTATCGAAACATTAGAGTGTCGTGGTCCTTTTCTATGTAGGAAAACTGGAGAATCAGTATGCTGCCAGTGCAGGTAATGTTCTTGACAGCCCAACCGGTGGTAGAAATGAATGTCAAATGCAAATCTCCACGGAACGGATACCCTCCCGAGATTCCTACAGATACAACAAAGTTTCTTGAGTTCAACATTGTAAGAAAAAATTGCAGAAAGACTTCTCAAAAAACCCTTTAATGCTTATATCTTCTGACCCCACTAATCCCAAGTAGTTAACAAAACCCTTCATGTGCAGTCAAAGTGGGAGCTTGAGGGACTAGATATGAACCCATCGCACTTTAATTTTGACGTCAGAGGTGTGATATATTCCGACAGACAGCAAAAACAACATCGTCTTAAAGGCCATTTAGGCATGAACATAACGTATTCATTACCCCCCGCACTTTCTTTTATTCCTGAAGATTTCATATCAAGAATCTTTGAAGAGGTTCGTATCCCCTAATCTCTAAAGCCTGAGTGATGGTTATGCTTTTGAGTCTACCCTGAATTTGTTTTTCAAGATTGATCTAAATAGTTATGTTTTCCATCAGGGTCTAAAAGATTTGGTTGGATACATGAACAAGAATTTGCTCACTGATTATAACAAATTCAAAACGGAACATCGACGGAACAAAGTTTGAGTGTCTCTGGCAGATCCAAGGGACTACATTGAAGAAGCAAAAAGCTCATTTACTGGGGGTGAAATAGAAACGTTGATGGTAAGGTGCATTTCTAGGTGGAAACATCCACGAACTTTTTTACCTACCGTCTAACCTTTGGCTAGTTGGTCAAGCAAATCCTAGTACCACGTAAAACTAGGAGACGAAGATGCTTACCTATCGCATCCAAGATAGATTTGATGATGTAATCTGTTATAAGACCAACAGTTGTGTTAAAAATGAAAACAACAGATTGCGATGTTAACTAATTGTTATCGTTTTTGTTCTTTGGATTTACTGCCTCTATGTTTCACATACATCCATGCTACTCGGACATGGACTTCAATTCTACATAAATAGTGTAATATAACGCAGTAGAGATTGTATAAAGTGAGCAATTTCTTTCAAATGACATTTCGCTCCTAACCAAAACTCAACAAAAATGGAGATTTGATGGCACTCAATGCTCCAAACACTATCCTGTAACAATCTGGTATCATAGCAAGAAACAATGGAGATTTTTTAACACTGAGCAATAATGGGTGTATCAAGAAGATCGACAATTGCCTGGAGTACATCAGCAAGAAGTATCGTGCCTGACAAAGAAATTATCTTGAGAAGTGATCGAACAACTGCGCAAGAATTAAAACTCAGTAGGTGTAATAATTAGTGCCAATGTGATGCGTAAAACCGCACCTGTGGATGGACAGACTGATGGAAGAAACTTTGTTCCCAGATTTTCGAATTCTGATGCTAGCAGTTTTTTACTCCCCATGCCAGAGAATGTTGGACGAAGAAAAATTTCACTCCTAAAACGGTGAATATGGCTTGCTAGATTGAATTTAGAAGAGAAGCATAAGAAGGGGCATCGCTTTGATTTTCAACGAGCCTTGTACTGTTGGGCATAGGCAGTCTATTCTGGTTGGATAGCATAGAAAAAGGTTGAAGAAAATTTTGAGATGGAAAGATGAAGAGAAAAGGAGAACAAGAAACTTAACTTCGTGCCATTTCCAGAGTGCAACTAGTGCAAACTATGCAAGTTCAAGGGAAAATCGACAATAAGCGAGTGTTGTTGCCAATGGATTCGGGGAGTCACCATAGTTTTACTGAAGAGCCTGTGGTATAACTGTTGAACCAGTCGGTGGAATCCGAGGAGGGGTCCAGAGCTGTAGGTTTTTATTAAGGTGAGCAAATTCCCAGTCATGGAGAGGGTAAAGTAGTTTTATTGCAATCGAGAACTCACAGTTTCCACTCTGATCTATAGTAACTATCACTTGGTGATTTCAGTTGGGGCTTATAAATGGAGACGAGTTCACGATGAGCATGCAATTTAGTACGATCAATAACCGCTAAAAAGAAGTGGCGAGAAAATCCTCTCTATTGTGAGAGTCACTGCACCCATGTGGTGAAGTCTGTTACGGAGAGAGTCACGTTTTCTTCTTCCACTTTCTATTTCATTCGCACACGTCACATTCATTTTCTTTCTAAATCATTAGTACACTCAATCATCATACAAACCCTTTTTCATTACGCCATTCGTAATCACATACCCATTTCATATTTGTTCATATACTACGGACATTCACCACGATACACATTTGATCAGGTAAGAACGATCTCTTTTCTCTCAGTGATCTCATCGTCTCATAAACCAGATTTTGGAGGAATCAAGGGATTTTTGGGGAAGAGAGGAGAAATTCTAGCTTCAGCGTTCCATAATAAGTTGGTTGAATTATGGTGATAAAAAACACGGAAGTTTTTAATAAAACAACGGTCACAAGAAGACATAGAAACACTATCAGAAGGACACAGGGCATGCAGAATGGATGGTGTGAAACTGAAGAAGATATCGCAACAGCTTTTACTGCGTTGTTCAATTAGTTGTTTACTAGAGGGCCTAATCGAGATTTATCCTATGTTTTGGATTGGGTGGAGCCGACATTTTCCGAAAGTGACAATAATGTTTTGTGCATGGAAATATCACCTGAGGAATTTGAAGATGCAGTGTTTAACACTGGTGCAGGGATTTTCTATCACCATTATTAGGCTATCATAGGAGATTCCATTGTCAAAGCCGTCCAGTACTTTTTCAGTATTGGTATATTTCCAAACACCCTAAACTTAACTAACTTGGTCTTAATTCCTAAGGTACCGACCCCCGAGTCGGTTTCTTATTTTAGGTCAATTAGTTTATGAGATGTTTTTTATAAAATTATCTCAAAAATCCTAATCAAAAGATTTAAGTGTTGTTAAAAGAGATCGTTTTCTAAAATAAAAGTGCCTTCATATTAGAAAGGCTAATTTAAGATAATATTTTGGTGGTTCATGAATGTTTTCATTTCTTAAACAACAAAAAGAGAGGGAAAGAGTACACTTGCATGCTAAAACTTGACACGAATGAGGCTCATGATCGAATAGAGTGGATTTTTTTAGGGTGTGCTAATAAAATTGGGATTGTGTGAAAAATGAGTAAATTGGATCATGTAGTCTGTGATGACAGTGGAATATAATGTGATGGTGAATAAAAAATTTGTAGGACATGTCAAACCTACAATAGGATTCAGACAAGAATATCCACTATCCTCGTATCTCTTCATCTTAGTAGCTGATGTGTTATAAAAAAGATTGATCTATTTAGCGGAAAGAGGAGTGGTGCAAGGATGATGAAACGTAATCGTCCTATGTTGACTCAACTATTATTTGCTAATGACTCACTCTTTTTATGGATGTAGATGAGGAGTATTTAGCACGTTTCAAAGAGACTCTAAATGATTATTGTTTTGCTTCAGGATAGCAGGTCAACTTTGCAAAATCTAATCTCTATTTTAGTGCAACTATTCCAGTATAGATTAGAGAATAGGTAAACTAGCAGCTAAAGGTAGCAGCTACTCATGATCCAGATAAATACCAAGGGTTGCCTATACTTTGGGGTAGGTTAAAGATAGATGCACTAAAATTTGTGAGAGATGAGGTGGAGCAAAAAGTTCAAGGTTGGAAGCAGAAATTATTAAGCTTAGTAGGTAGAGAGGTCTTGTAGAAAGCTATTGCCTTTGCCACACCTACATATTCTACAAGATGCTTTAAGTTTCCTATAAGATGGTGTAGAAAAAGTCAATAGTATTTTGGTGAATTTTTGGTGGAATCAGCAACAAAACCAAGGTAAAGTCCATTGGCTAAACTAGAACGTAGTGAGGAAACCTAAAGGAAGAGGGGGTTTAGGGTTCAAAGATTTGAACCTATTTAATTTGGCACTATTGGCAAAGCTTGTGTGGAGAGTGATGTGTAACCCATAAGCACTATGGGTCAGAATTTTTAAAAGGTTATATTTTCCAGATATGGAGTTCAGAGATGCTAGGGGAAAAAAAAAAGAAAAAAAAAAGAAAAAGGGAATGAAAGCTTCCTATGGTTTGTCCAATTTATTGGAAGGAAGAGAAGTGCCATTGAGAGGAGGAATATGGAAGGTGGGTAGTGGTAGAAAGATTAGAATATGGCAAGATTGATTGACATCAGTTCTTAAAAGTTTCAAACCTGAACAGAAAGACCAAAATTTGGAAGTGAACATGACCGTAGATAGTCTTATTGATAGAAGAGGCAGATTTTGGACACTACAGTGCATTAGCAACAAGTTAACAACGAACAAGAAAAAAGCAATAAAAGAGATTGTCATACCTGTAAGAGATTAGGAAGATAGATTAATGTGGCCACTTGTGAAGTCTAGAGAGTGCATGGTTAAATTAGTATATTTTGATAGAAAATATCGAGGGAACCTTGAATGGCATGGGCAATGCAAATTAAAGGGCTTTATTTTCACCAAAGGTATAAAAAAAACGAATGGACATAGGTTTGGAATCTCAACAGTCAGCCAAAATTATAGGACTTTTTTTAGAAAATTCTTTGTAGTGTATTGCCTGTGTGTAAGTCTTGTATAAGATATGAAGAGGGGGATGGATAGATATCTTTAAAAAATTGAGCCTTTTTCAAAATAAGAAAAAAAAAAACCCTCTTAATAACTTAAATGGTCAGAGAAGTAATTGTTAATTGATATTAACTATTAGGCGTAAAAATATCAACACAAATAATAAAATGCAAGAAAGTAAATAAAGCTAAGGGAAGAGAAAATCAGATAGATGATTACCTATTGCTTTCTTCTAATTCTACCATTGGAGACCCGGTCTTTCTTGTTGATACTATTCCACTAGTCCAA
The DNA here is from genome assembly GCA_024138005.1 of Lumnitzera racemosa. NCBI lineage: Eukaryota > Viridiplantae > Streptophyta > Magnoliopsida > Myrtales > Combretaceae > Lumnitzera > Lumnitzera racemosa. Next base: position 35,028,725 of record JAMXBC010000012.1, on the reverse strand, counting down.
ATCTTTCACTAATAAAAAATGAAATCAAGGTTATAAGGATATCTAATCGCTTATCCATCTTGTTTTACTAGTTCTTACTTAAGCTAAACACAAGCTTACAGAGAATTTCCTAATCTCTCACATACACAATTATAACTTGAATAAAGTTTATAGGAAGATGAGATAATTTCAATCAAAGATCTCTTTATAGAATGCACATAAAAACAAGAACAATGAAATAAAAATTTGTTTTAACTCAGTTTCTGAGCACTATTATTGATCATGAATTTTGCAGAAAAATTATAATCTCTCTCAATCTTCTATTCTAATCATATTATATGAAATATATTGATATAATCTTAGAATAACAACTATAAACGGTTAGTTGAAAGTAATGTGGCGATATATATATATATATATATTTTGTTATTATCTTCACCAAGCACTTTGTAACGAAGCGGAAAAAATCTCTTATAGGGTTGTCATCCTTTAATTTTGAATTTGAATTTGAATAATTGCTGATGTTGTTGCAGTGATAAACTTTTACCAAATTAGGAAAAGATGTTATTGTAACTCTTATCTTAAAAAAATTCATCTTAAAAAATCAGCAATAATTTTCTTTTCATAAACTTCATTGTAAAGTTTCCGTAACTACTAAAAACTTATCCCATTCATTCATAGATATATCTCACTCATTTTGAAATTAGAATCCCTTCATAATCTCTACTAAATCTTCATAATTTGAAATTTAAATTAGATAATCCTTGTAAAATTCGTCCAAAATATTTGGCTAATTTTTTCTCTTTGTAGTCTTCACCAAAAAGCTTGAAATATCTATTTAAATTTCATCTCATGATAGATATACATATTTCACTTTATGTGGAAGAGTAATCCCTTGTAAATCTCTTTCAAATTTTTAAAATTTTAATTTGAAAGAAAAAAATATCTTAAAAAAATTTCTGTACATATCTTTCTATCTTATCCAAATTTTCATCTTCTTCTATTTGAACTTGAACCTGAGATATTTCTCCTTATTTAATCCATATCTCATATCTCTTTTAAGTTTGAAATAATATCCCAAAATATTTCTCTAGATAAATTCCATCGAAATAATCCAAAAACATATGATGCCACGTTTGAGACTTGATCAACATATAATTTGGTTCTCATTAATTTAAATTACCCCATAATTATTTTTTAACACAATCAAATGCTGAAATAAAAACTAAGCTACCATGTTGAGGACATTGACGAAGTAAGGCTGACATGTAAATGAACTTAACATGTTGAAAGAAAATGGCCTCCATATTGGTATTGAGTTTGTTCCAGTGTTGCTCGGATCACACTTACTATCACAACTTCAACATATTAGGTTCACCTGATGTCTTCTTGAAGCAAGTCATCATGACTAAAGATTGTTAAATTAATTTTCCCACGAATCAACTTTGTTACCATGCAATGACCAAATTGGAGAACCACTTCCATGGATGATAAATTATGATCACTAAAACTATAATTTCATACTTGATATATGTGCTTCACGTGTTGCTCTATGGAATTGAATTAAGGAGCCATCCATTCCCATTTTATTTAACCAAATCCATGTGGATAGAAGATACATAAGCTTGAACTAAATTGTGCAACATCTCCATAAGGACACATGTAGGAATTTGTTGTCAATTACTATTACTTCCATGATCCTTTGAAATCAATCTATCACTTAAATAACAATCACTTAGTTATAAACACGCCATGAGTTGTCGATTTGAACACTATCTCATGATAATTAAATCTAACTTATTTATCTATCAAAATATTCCACCTTAATTAAAATTATCCTCCTTAAAAATCTCTATAGATAATAAACCAACTTGTATAGAATAGGATTGAACATATTTCCCTAATATATTTAATTAAGTGGAACTAACCTTCATGTCTTGAAATTATTTAATTCAAATAATTTGTATACTTAATAAATATATTAATAGTAACTTGTCACATGTTTTATTATTATCAAAACCAAAATAGGAGACTTAACAATGTGTATTCAAATCTGGCTTAGAGAAATGTGATTCAAATGGATGCTTATGAATTTATGGTGCCAGAAAAACCCTAGAACATGTGTTTCTTGAGTGTGAGTAGATTGAACTGGTGTGGTTTAGGTGATGGGTATATGAATGGAGAGAGATAACAAGGGAAAGTTTATAACTTGGCTTCGTAACTTCTTGGAATGTATGAGATCTGGATCTAGCTTACAAAAGGCTATAGCATAAAAAATGGCATGGACTTTATGGCAATTTGGAAGGCCAAATGTATGTCAGTACATGAGAAAGTGAGGCTTAATCCATAGGGGATTATGCATATGGTTCTTCCCATGGAGAAAGAGTAGTGGTCTACAAAAAAGGAGGAGTCTTTCATGGTTCTATGGAAAGAGAAGGTCTTAGAAAAATGGGAAAAGCTAGTAGGAGACATGATTAAGCTAAACGTAGATGGTACTTACAGCACATGGGATGGTTTAGCGGCAATTGCAAGCATCACAAAAGGAGTTGATGGTTGTGTATCTATAAGGTTTGTGAAAGAAGTAGATGCCCTAGATGTAGAAATGGCTAAGTGTAAGGCTATGAGGGAGGTGTAGAAATGGTGAAAGAAAAATAGTACACCTCAGTTCTAATTGAAATAGACACACTAATGTTATAGAATCAATTTTAGAGAATAATTTGAAAGTAGGCTGGGCCAATAGGTAGTTAATAGAGGAAATAGTTCAAGATTTGTCTTCATTGCCTAGGTGTTCTATTCACCTTATTTCAAGGAGAGCAAATTCATCCACATATTAGGCAACTAGTTGTCACGCCCCGAAGCGGTAGAGTCGTAACAGCCCCGCCGTATGAACCGCCCTAAGATAGAAGTTGGCCTCACAACCGCTATTTTAGACCTGATCCACACAAGGCGTCCACAACTAACCTGCTTTGAAGTAGACAGTTTGTAATTTAAATAAATCATTTACCTATAAATGTGAGGAATCATATATATCTGTTATGATTCAGTTATTGCAGTTAAAGTTTACAACATTTCTCTATAATATATTCCTTAGTATTATATCATTCGGAAATGAAAAATAATTCTAAAATACAAACTTAGACCTTAAAAGATGTGTTTATTCTTTAATGTTTTTCCTCACTCCCCAGGATCCAGCAGTTGCTAGCTTCAGAGTAATTGGTTGCCGCTTCTTAGCCAGCACCTGCACGACGTCTATAGGGATGTGAGCAACCACAGCTCAGTAAGTTAGGACGGAGGACTTAAAACTATACCATACACACAACAAGGTTTTCAATCACTTATTAGGTACAATGCATGTGCAAGCAAATGCCATCGCACGACGTTGTCCGGCCCATCGTGAAATTAGAGAAATTACGCCCGCTCTAATCCGGGTTGAGGAGTTGCCGTTAATGCAACAGCTCACGACCAAACCCAGGCTTGTGTAATGGAGACCTTGCTCCTCCCATGATTACCTTCGAACCACTGTCTTCACCCTCGCCTCGACCTCCTCTCCTGTCACTTAGTTCGACTGAGGATGAAGAAGGGACCATTTTGCAATCTTGCGCTATCCCTTCCGAAGGGGTCGGTATTTGGCCGGAGAGTCCTAAGTTCCCCTAACGGGTTGCCATGCATGTCCGATTATGATTACTGGTCGGATATTTAATTAAGTCCAGTTTAGGGTGATCAATCCTTTCATACAAGTCATATAATATGTGCCAGAGCAATAAACAGAATCATAGCATCACGCATAATCAAGCACATGCACACATTCACTATCTAACAAGCACAACCAAGCATAATCTTAAGCCTCCAAAATACAGCATCGTATTAATCCCAACTTACCTCGACTCCTCGCTCACTCACTCGAGGTCCGATTTGCTCAGGCCATCGCCGATCATCCCTATAACACGAACGTGGTTTCAGTATTTCATATAATATTATAAGTTCATTTTATCCGATAACGCTTATTGTTAGGTTTTGTTTAAGGTTAAATATACCTAATTATTTAGGTATTAAGTCTTTTATAATTATTTTAGGTTTGGGGTTAGGTTCAGGTTCGATTTTCGCATCGATTTCTAAATTAGGTTTTTAGTTTGATTTCTAAGTACTGTTTTAGATTCCAACCCTCGAAATCCGTTTCAACCCATAATGTGAAATTAATCACATTACTTCCTGATCTCCTAAATACGATTACTACCCCTAATTCACATTTTATTCCATCCGGTACACTTAAATCCGTATTAGTTTACCGAATTTACTCATGTTGTGAGAAATTTTTACATTTTTCATATAATTACCTAAAATTGAATTTTGTTTCAGATTTGTTATGTTCTGATTTCCATTATTTTATTATCTAATTAAACCTAATTTTTCCATATTTATTAATTTTTAATTCTACATATTCCTAATTTTCTACATTTACCACATAACACCTTCATTACTTATACTTAATACTCCATACACTAGGATCAGGTTTCCACATCAGAGATTAACATCCCTAAACATCTAATTACTATCTAAATCAGTAATTAACATCCTAATCACCTAATTAACCCTAAATCACCCAATTTTTCCATCAATTTAGGGCTAAAAATTAACTTAAAAATTTATAAAATTAATTTTAAAAAAAATGGCTTCATAGAACTGTTATATATCACATGAGCATCCTACATAAAAAAATTGAGCTCCAAACTACACTCCTAAGGTCATTTATTTCTAAATCGAAATGTGCTCGGTTTTGCATGATTTCTTAAGGACCATATATTACGGGGCATTTTTTTATCAAACTAATATTTTTCCTACAAACTACATACAAAAATATCCCAGAATAACAAAATTAATAATTTTATAATTATATTTAATATTTTTACAAAATTTCACAAGAATCGGTCTGGAATTTGGACTCACCGGTTTTGGTGGCTCCGGCCACCACGGGCCGCCGTGGCCTTGTCGGCCGGCCTGGGCGCTTCCACCACCGTGTGGTGGTGGTGGCCGTTCACTTCCAAATCCTATTCTGGTGTGGGTTCCCTTTAAAACCCTTAACTGCATAGTTTTTCTTATTTTTTTTATTTTCTAGATTTTCTCTCGAATTTTTGGCTCTCCCTAATTTTCTCACTTTTCAAACTATCCAAATGAGCTCTGTAAAATTTTTCCCTATTTATAGACATTTGCTGAAATTAATATGCATTAATTTGACAAGACTTTATCCAAATTCCTTAGTTTTTGGCTTTTGTGTTGTTCAATTTTTATTGGCTAATTTTTATTTTGCAACTTTGGACCTGCCACGACCTTATCTTGATTCATCTTATTATCTTCTGATTTTTTTCTTATTTTTCCATAATTATTTTATATTTTTCTTTAATTATTTGCTTAGTTTTCGGCCAATTTTAATAATTACGCGTATTTTTATCTACACGTAAATACATGTAGGGTACACGTGAACATTTCTAAATATTATTTGGGTCATTCTAAAATTTTTAGTATACATATAATCTATCTCTAATAATTTATTGGTTATTATATTACACTTTTTGCCTTTTTGGTAATTAGCAGTTATTATGCTTAAAAATTGAAAATTTTATAGTCTCCTATTTTGCTATTTATTTTCTTAAATTTAAGTTTACGGGGTCATTTTTACTAATATTTCTCTCAATAGTTTATAATTTGGGTGTGATCGGATCCTTTAGCCGATCGCCCTAAACCTTGGGTTCTAAATTCAATCCTACGGTTACTTGGCTGAACTTTGGGGCTTACACTAGTAACATGAGTAGGAGGGTGTGCCCAAGTGATTGGTGGCTCTACCCCCCATCTGTCCTTCAAAGGCCGCTTAATCTTGATTTTGATATCTCTTGTAATGCTAATAATGCTTCATCTTCCATTGTATTTGATATGTAATCAATGAATTCACTATTTTGATGGCTGAAAAAAAAAAAAAAAGAATAACCATAAGAAAGACCGGTATAGTATGTTAGTACCATTTAATCTTTTTTCTTAAATTTCTAGATGAAACCACATCTCACCTTTACATTCAATACAATTATGAAAACAACTCCATTTTAATAGCATGAAGTTCAATAATAACACCAACTTAAGGAAGAAGATTAAAGTTCTTTTGTAGGTAAAAATTAGTATTGTTTTAAGTTGTTTACAAAACAATTTTTCCAACCTTCTTGCGTAATGAGACAATATGCATGTAAGGTATGAAAAACGATGCATAGGGTAAAGGAGAAAAACTAGAGACAGAGAAAGTGGAATTGCTTCATGTTGCATATTCGAAATTTCCGTAGAATTGAGCTAAAACACCAAGTAGCTCTAGATTTAAGGTTTATTAATATAGCCTAACATGAGGGAAAGATCATTTCTACTAATATTGACAAGATCCTTTTTTTCGGGGAAATGGAAATACTATAAGCATTCCATTAGTTATGTATCAAAGTTCCAACAAAAATACTTTTATGTATAAAAAACCCTAGGTTCGACAAGGTAAATCCATTAAAAAAGGACAAATTTTAGCAGATGGTGTCATTATAGTTAGTAGTGAACTCACTTTAGGTAAAAACATATTAGATGACATGGGAAGGTTACAATTTTGAACATGCGGTCCTCATTAGCAAGCATCTGGTATTTGAAGATATTTATACTTATTATTACAAACGGAAATATGAAATTAAGATTCATGTGACAAGCTAAGGCCATAAAAGGATCACTAATGAAATATCGCATCCAGAAGCTCGTTTACTTCGCAATTTAGACAAAAATGGAATTGTGATGTTAGGATCTTAGGTTGAGGTGAGCAATATTTTAGTAAGTAGATTAATTCCTCAAATGGCCGAAGAATCATCGTATGTCCTAGAAGAAAGATTATTACAAGCCATCTTGGCATTTAGGTATTCACTTCAAAGGAAACTTGTCTAAAACTACCTACAGGTGGTAGGGGTTGAATTATTGCTTTTAGATGGATTCAGAAAGGAGGGGTTTTATTTATAATTTAGAGACGATTAGTGTATATATTTCACAAAAACATGTTTTGTACGTAAGTGATAAAGTAGTTGAAAAATATGGAAATAAGGATATTGATGAGTTCCTAATTACATATATTTTAACTAGTAAATTTTAATGATTTTTTCTTGATATTTGAGTTTATTTTTAGATAATAATACTTAATTAAGTAAAATTTTATTTTTTAGGTTTTGAAACAAATTACACTAGAAAATGAGAAGATAAAAACAAATTTCACTCAAATCAAAGCTAAAATGAGCAAGTTATGAAGGTTTGAAGATCAACACAGCTGAACGACACAATTGTGTTGTTTCTAGGTAAAATTGGAGTTGATGTTCACCTGTCACAACCTAGAACAAAACCAAAAGACATGATCATGTTATCAATCGTATCATTTATAGTTTAGAAAGGGAAAACGTGAAGCACAATAAAGAATACGATAAAAAAACACGATTGTGTCCTTTCTAGCCAACCTAATTTTTTAAAGCTCTTTATATATAAAGTCTCGTTGGGGTTTATTTGAAAAAAAAAAAAGAAAAACATTTTAGCATAGCTTTGAGGGAGTTTTTGAAGTTAAGAACAATCAAGAAAGCAAGGAGAAGTAAAGATTTCAATACTCAATTTTGTTTGGATTTCATGATGATTTTTTCCATTTTTTTCTATAATTTGATTTTAGATTATTATTTTATGATGTGTAGAGAGTAGAATCTTGGTATCTAGGGTTTTCATGTGATATTTTAATTGTTTGATTAATTTAGTTATTTATTTTTTTCTCAATTCAGTTATGTTTGTTTCGTGATTTAGGTTATTATTTTCATAGGTAATAATCTAGAGTTTGATATCTTATAAGAGAATCGAGATATTCCTTATAAGATTAGATCTAGGTATAGTTGATGAGAATCGTTACAAGATTAGAGATAATTTACAAGATTCTTTTGGATTTCAATTTAAAGTATAGATAATTCATTATTCAATAATACAATTTTAGGTCATGCTATTGAGGAGCTATTGAGAAGAAATTCTACTAGGTGATTCTAGAATTATGGTTAATTGGCTTGAGAAAGTGGTTAACTTTAGTAGAGAATTTTCCCGATTAAGAAAAATTAAATAATAAATTAAATTATCTTTAGGAAAATCACATGTTAGATTTAAGGGAAATAAGATCTAAGTATAGTGTTGAATTTTGAATCGATTAAATTACTTTCTTGTTAATTTTGTTTATTAAGTGTTTGTTAATCTTTAAATTACTTTTAACAGTAAATTAGATTTCCTTCTTTAAGCTTCTTGAAATTTAATTTTTTGGTTAGATAATAAAGATCTAGTGAGTATTAGCCATCTTACTAGTCCCTGTGGTATTGACAATCGAACGCATATCTGGTATAATATAAACTGATAGGTACACTTACCTATACATCACATATCATTTCCAAAATTTTACTTAGATAAGATATGCCTTATTTGCAAGATTGAAGACTTATTGATATGGTTTTCAATCCATTAGGAGTACTCTCATGAATGAATGTAAGATAGATTTTTGAATGCTTGCTTAGGTTAGTAAGGGATTTTCTAAATAGACATTATCGAATAGCACTTTTTGATGAGAGATATGAACGAAAAGTCTTCGAGAAAATTAGTGTTTTCTTAATTATATGAAGCTAGTAAGGAAAAAGTAAATCCATGGGTATTTGAACTTAAATATGTATATAAAAAAAAAAAAACTGAATACTTGATAGAAGAACGGAAGATCCTTTTGAATAGCCTGTTATAATAGGAAAGCCTTATATCTTAAAATTAATTCATTAAGTTGATGATAAAATATACAGTCGTTCCAATGGATATTATGTATTTGTTACATAACGACCCCTTAGAGGAAGGGCCAAGCAAAAGGGGTAGCGAGTAGGAGAAATAGAGGTTTAGGCTCTGAAGGATTTGGTGTTGCTCATATTTTACAAGAAATGCTTATAAATCAAATCATATTAGAGCTCGTCAAAAAGTACTTGGTACTACAATCATTAGAGGAGCAATACCTAAACTCGAGGATGTTTCAGAATCTTTTCCATTGCTCGTTCAAAAACTATGTTCGTTAGCTCTAGAACTAAATCATGTCCTTTTATTTGAGAAGAACTTTCAAATTAAGAGGAAGGAAGCTTAATCAAAATGAATCAAAACTTTTCTTCTATGATCAATTAGTATAAACATTAATAACTCTGCCCCCATCCGTACTTCAAAGGCTGCTCAATCTTGATTTTGATATCTCTTGTAATGTTGATAATGCTTCATCTTCTACTGCATTTGATATTACGTAATCAATGAATTCACTATTTTGAGGGGCTAAAAAAAACAAAGAAAAGAAGAAAAACTACTAGAAAGGCTAGTGTGGTATATTAGTTCCATTTAATCTTTTTTCTTAAATTTTGGATGAGTCCACATCTCACCTTTGCAACACAATTATGAAAACAACTCCATTTCAATAGCTTGAAGTTCAGTGATAACACTAACTCAAGAAAAATTAAGATAGCGTTCGGCTATAAGAATTGAACTAAACAAAGATAACTGAATATGATAAGTATAAGAAAAACAGAATAATACAAGTTTATTGTATAATGTTTGGTTTGCACAATATTGACATAAAATTTATATTAAAAAATTAATTATTTATATTATAAAATAAATAATTTTTTGTAATATTTAATGAAAATAATATTTATTAACTTAATATTATAACATTAAAAGATATTTTTGAAAATAAAAATATTTTTTATTTTTGTTAAATAAATTTTATTTTTATATGTTAGTTCAGATGGAATAAAATTTAGACATTTTATCCAATTTATCAATTTAATTTTTATCTAATCATTAAGCAAATTTACAAAACAAAATAAAATTTTTTGTCCAATCTAATTCTACGAAAATTATGCAATATGAGTAAAAATTAGTATTGCTTTGAGTCGTTCGCTAAACAATTTTTCTAACCTTCTTGCACAGCGAGGCAATATGCACGTGGGTATGAAAAGCGATAAGGGTAAAAATAATGGAGATGCGGGGGATCGAACCCCGTGCCTCTCGCATGCAAAGCGAGCGCTCTACCATTTGAGCTACATCCCCGTCCTTCGAAGTCCTGTCTTTTATAATTGACTTGACTCTTGCTTCTGGAGGGGAAACTTAAGACGTTTTTGGTTTTGATTAAATGTGGAAAGCGTGAAAAATCCTACTTATATCTAAAACATAAAGGCAAACGATACATTGTTTCATTCGCATAATATATAATAGCATTCAATGCTTGATGTTCTCATCATTTTCGTTGAGGAGTTATAGGTTCTAACAACAATTTTTAGTATAAAGGTTAATTTCTTTAAAAAAAACGTATTATAGATGGCAACAATTAATGCAATCAGTCAAGATTTAGTTGAGATCAAATGGGGACAAGAGCTTTATCTTTGTGCATATAGCTACTTTGACCAACTAAAGTTTCCTGATCCTAAATTGGTATATTTACACACATACCGCCTAATCATCTATTATGTATGGCATAGTGAAAATTCTATGGAAAACTAAACTTTGATTTTTTTTTAATGCACACATAACGATAACTTATTGATGAAAATAATATTGGTAATATCAAATCAAGATTAGGATAATTTATCCATTGGGAAAATTATATTAAGAGGATTAATATTTTGAAATATATTCAAATAGGGAATCAAATTTTTTAACTAGTTAAAATGAAAGATTAACGTTATATAAAGTAATTTAAATAAAATATTCTATTATCTCGTCGTTATGACACCGTTGAAATAGCTAACATGGTATGTTATTTGACATATTGCATTGATGTGGCACTAATATCGCTATTTAATTACAAATAAAAATGAAAAATAACACCATTAAGTAAATGAAATTATAAATACATTAAAAATAGAAAATTCAAGAAAAAAGAAAAGGAAAAAAAAATAGAAATAACTAAAATTTTGGAAAATAAAAAAATCTAAAAAATAAAAAAAAAGATATGAAAAAATAAAAATTTAAAAAAGAAAAGAAAAATAAAAACCATTGAAAGAAGAAAAATTGCTCCGATGCAATCCCTACAAGTAGTCATTAGTTATCTTTAGGCCTTAAGATGACCAAAACACACTTTTTTTTTTATTTTTCAATTGTTTTTATTTCTTCAATTTCTTTTTTTTTTAAATTGTTTTATTTTTCGATATTTCTTTTCTTTTCATTTTTTGGATATTTTATTCTTTTACAATTTCATTTATTTTCTCTTGCTTTCTTTTCTTTTCTTTTTTTTTTTGGATTTTTAAAATGTATTTATAATTTTCTTTAATTTTCTTGTACTTTTTTTTCTTTTATAATTAAACAGCTATATAAGCATTGCATATCAGATAATGTGCTACTTCAACTAATTTACAAAAAGATTATTAAATTGCTTGTTTGATTAATCACTTTATCCTACGTTAATTTATATTTTAATTAGTTAAAATTTTAATTTTTTATTTGAATCTGAATTTTAATCCTCTTATTTATTATTTTCTCTTTATTCATTTAAACCTTCTGCATCATAAATAGAGACGGCTTTAATTTAGACAATCCATATGCTATTTGAGCTGCTATTGAGGATGAATATTCACCATAACCTGTCCGCAACCAATTCCATAAGCTACTTTGGATGTGGTTTTAGTGTTTTATGTTGACATTTAGTTGCTAAAAATTGAAAGACGAGTTTTTGAAATATCCATTCAAAGTTTTTTCTTGACGGATTGATATGATTGATCTTGAAACATGGTGGTTTGGGAAATGATTCCCAACAAAATTACCTACGCAAGACGCAATTGCTAAAAATTAATGGGTCAATCATGGTATGATTATTATTATTTTTTGTTTTTTGTTCATAACAAAATATATGTATAATGCGCAAGATACCCGACGAATGGCATATTCTCTCTTCCCTTAGACGCAATATTTTTCATTTTCTGGTGACCCATTGAATACTCTATAATCAACTAATTTCAGGAAAAGGACATGTTTCCTATCAAACAACCTCCACGTGGAAGAAGAGAAATGGCCATTGACAATTTCTAGGGCATCACTCTCTACATGGAAAAAGTTAATTCTTGTCGTTTTGTGGAGTTGATTAGCTAAGAAAAATCATCTAGAGACACGTTGAGAATAATAACACACGGCAGGTACAACTAAGTTCGAAACACCATGTCATCTTAGTAACATATCATAATGTCGATCACTTTACGAAGCAGTCCCACATTTCAAGTGCAAATAAATAATTCAATAAATAAATACACTTATTTAGCTGAAATTTTCTTATCATCGTGATTTTTAACTTCAATAACTCAATTTGGTTTAAAATAAAATAATACTCATAAATAATAAAAGAAGTTATTGGCATCCTTATAAAAATTATTGAGATCATATGATCACTTTTAAGTAATAATACCATACAAAATCATCTTAATTGATTTATATACCTTTTGTATCAAATCCTAAAAAAAAACTATGATTGAAGTAAACATAATCGCTGTAGTGAATAAATTTCATAAAATAACCATATAAATATTTTTGGAGTTGCTAATAACTTTGTCTTACATAATTCATTATTGTATAATACTTAACACACCAAATTTTTTAAGAATTAAAGCTGCGCCAAAATACTTATCCAATTGTGAGAAGTAAAAAGAAACAAATTGAAGTAATTACTATATTTTCTCCATCTCCTGTAGTTGGTAAAAGGAAAAAAAAAAAAGTAATCACTATGCTAATTTGTGAAAATTTAATGATGGGGCTTTAAATAATATGAACTTTTTTTCTCTGTTAACCTGCGTTTTTACATCTATATAAGAATATAAATGACTGGTGCAAAGTTAAATATTCTAAATATGCTTAAATTTCATAGATTTTGGAAATAAGTGAAGAATGATTATTTTTTTTTTTTACTTTATGTTGAATTGAGTAATATCTAGCTTTTGAATTATCAATTGAATCTTAATAGGATTTATTAGTTGTTTCCAATATGTAGTGACATGATGGATTGCATAGAATGTGAAAAATATCTTCTTTGGGAAAAAGCTTAGGTTCTTGGTGTCGAAGCTATACTAAAAATACTTTTTCTCTATTGATAGTTAGGAAAACTTAAATCAAAATGCAAGTATTTTTCCAAAGCATTTTAAGATTGTTCATTTAAGTTGCAAATTAAATCCGACCAAACCTTTGTTTATGTTAAAAAAAAAATTATGAACCAAATAATAAGATTAAGTTTGAACGAAAAAAAAGAACCAAACTATAATTTACATATGTACAATTATGGGACAATATCACTAATACTACCTAAATGTTGGTTGAAAGTTCAATTTACTATCTAAACTTTTAATTTATCAAATTTTGTACTTAATTAAAACTTAAGTCATTATTACCACTTAGTTGGTGTATTCACCAATGAAACTGAGTAGTGAATTTGACAAGTTGAATGTTTAGATAGTAAAGTTAGGAGTGAGCAGATAACTCTAACATATAGGATACTCATTCAGACCCTATTTGATTGAATATGTTTCGAATTTATATTTAATGTCTTAAGATAGGTTTCGAATAGCAGTTTTCTAAAACCTATACCTATAGGGTATGGTATAGGTATAAGGTTAGGATACCTTGTACTCACCATAGAATTTGTATTGTCAAAATCTATATTATGAAATATATAAGATACAAGTTCCATAGTACCTTATACCTACTATGTAATAATGATTAAATAAAATTAATAAATAAAAAAGAATATCATTTTATTTATATAGGCTTAGAAAAATAACAAATCACATCCTATGAAAAACCTAGGCTAAACATAATGTCTTCATGTCAATCTCTTTCTTCTTAATCTTTTTTCTTTTATTATATTTTCTTTTCACTCCATCTTCCTCATTTATTAAGTCTACCTCAACTAAAGTTATAAAAGAAAGAATTTACATGAAACTACCTAAATAAAGTATATTATTAACTTATTTTCTTTTGATATAATAATTTCTTTATATTAGATTTGGAAAATATCTTGTAATAAATTTACATAACGTTATCCAAATCAAGATTTAGTGGATATTAGTGTTTATGTCTTTTTCCTTTATTCAAGTTTATACTAGGTTTAAAAAAGATTTAGTCAATAAGTTAGAATTTAGTAATTGTAATGTATGGAGAGTCATTATGGATACTAATTATAAATTGAGACATTGTAATGTGTAATGTGTAACCTATGAATATTCTTATTGACCAAACAAGTCCAATTTACAATTATTTATTTAGTATTTAAAGTCGTTATCAAGATTTCACTAAAATTGATATGCTTATATAATAATGATCAGTGATGAAAATGATCAAAAAGAAAAATAAATGAAAAAAATTGGAAGGAAAGAAAAATAAATATAAATTAGCCATATTGAAGAAAAAAATAAAAAGATTTACAAGCTGTACAATTTATAGAGTACAGGATAATTCTAAAGTGCTATAAGGTAAAGCATATGTAACAAAATTTGGGAACATTTACTTATAGGATATGGTACAATTAAACTCCATACCTTACCCACCCTATACTCATTCACCCCTACGTAAATTGAACTTTTGATCATAGTATTTGTAACATTGTCCCATCTATGAGTGTTTTTTTTATTTTTTATTGAATATAATTCGAGCCTGATTCACAAACAATTGAAATAGATTTGTAAATAGATCTACATGATAGTTAGGAATCTAATCCAAATTTATGATCATTATATCTAGTTAAACCCAAATTTATTTGAGTTGTCATATATCTAATCCAAGTTTGTCAATTATGCCCTAAATTGATAATTTCATCTTTATTATCCCATAACCAATCATTTCATATATAATGATTGTATAATATATGTATGACTATTAACTTTTTTTTTAATTACTCATGATAACTTGTGATTAATGGTGATGTGAAATAAAAACAGAAAAAAACAATGCATTAAATTAAGTTTTACATGTAATAACCAGCCATACTAAAATTCACTTTGCAAACCAAAAATTCACTAGAACAAGAGTTTCGACTCCCTTAAATTTTGAATCCTACCAACCATAATAAAATTCACATTGCAAACCAAAATTTTATTGCCGGGACCTATTAACCTCTTGTTTCCTTCCCTGGTTTATTCTTCTCATAATTGTTTATTTCTACTTTTGGTCCCTGGTTTTTTCTACAAGACATAGCTGAACATGACTGGAAAAGCGCGTTAGTTTTTGTTAACTTCAAGATAAGAAAAAAGACACCACAACAAACGTAAAAAGAGGATTTTTGTACCTTTTCTCTTTTTCGGCCCAACGAGAATTTTTGTACTTGTATGTATTATTTCTTCTCCTCTTTTGTTTATGCTGTGCAATACTCCCACCCATTTTTCTTTTTTGGTATTACGCTTACTTTATTTTATAAATTTGACAATATGAATTGAAATCACAAGTTTTCTTTGTTTTAGCTTTTTCATATATTTTAGGAAGTATACTTACATGCTTTTTTATTTTTTATTTTTCCCTTTCTCGTTATTGCTCACTCTCTATCAACATTTTATTTCCTCCTAAGCTTTGGTGACATAAGCTATATCCATCCATAGTATCAAGCAAAATGGGAAATTTTCTGTTGTAAATTTTTTACTAAAATATTAATTTGGATATTTATCATCATAAAGTAAAATATGAATTGTAAATATGTGGATGACAAGTTTAATAACTTGAAAATGGATCCCAACGATCCAATTAGGAAAATCAATTGAGAGTCAAAAGTACTAAGTTTAACATCAAGCTCAAGCTGAAAAATTAAAATCTCAAGGTCATCTCAAAGTATTGCTAATCTCATCTAATCCCAATTATTTTGAAAAAAAGAATGCTATTCTTTGAACTAGAAATCATATTGATTCTTGAAGTCAACTAAGTCAAGTTTGATATATTTACAAGCTTGATTTGGCTCATAAGATCTCAAAATCAGGATATGAAACTCACTCAATAAACAATTAAAGTAGCTTGAGCTTTAACTCAATTATAATCTAAACTAATTTGAGTAAATATTAAACCAAATTTGCATAGCTTGTGAGCTGATTTTGATAATTTATCTTTATTGATCTAAACAAAAAAAAATGGAAAATATAGATCACTACAAGAACATTGTAGCAATTAGGATTGAAATCTATGAGTAAATGTAGCAGTTGTGAATTTACAGTAGCAACTTATTTTCATAAGCATCAATTCGGATAATTAATTTTTTATTATACCTATGACATATATGTTAGGAGCGCTTTTCAAAATTTAATTACCGTTACAACATATACTCTACTACTACAGCGTGCCCAACTCTTTGAAATCGCTAATAACAAATCAGCAACATACAAATATAGGTACAACTGAAAAAAAAAATTCATAATAGATACTTACTAAATATAGAATTATCGCTATAAATTAGTGATTGCAACAACTGCTTGTGAACGATTGTTAATTTACAGTTCCTACTATCCAGTTTTCTTGTAGTGGATGGTCAAATCTAAAAGATCCCTACTTTCTGCACTTTATTTTGCCAAATGTTGTTGCATTCAAAGGCATACGTTTTGGTCTTTCTAATATGTTCTTACGATTTCGGTTTCCAAATAGGCTACAATTAACCATTTCAAAAAGTAAATTAGTGGGAGCGGAAAAGCTCCTTGGATTAATCAAAATGGGTTTAACTCAAGAAAGTCACTTTCTCAGCCCAATGGGTGACCAAGTTCCCATCAGACGTTGAAACATATTTTATAAGCAAATATCATTGCGAAAATTAATAATAATAATAATAATAAAAGATAATATATATATATATTTTTTTTTTTCGTCACGAAAGAAGATAAGAATTCAAATAATTATATGAATTAAAAAAATGGCCCATTGATGTCACCTTCAGCGGCTTGGACATGTTGAAGGTTGTGGGACGCATTGGAAAAATCGTTTTCTCTTGATATTTAATTATAAGGACAAATGCAACAGATTAGAGTTCTCCTTCCATGGTTAATAAACCAAAGCAATGTCATTAGCTTTTTAATTGAGTTTGAGAATGACTTCTTGTAGGCTTCGCCACATGACAAAAGAAAAGCTTAAATGACTTCCATGATTTTATCCTCTCCATCCAATAATGAAATTGAACTTAGGGCAAAATGTTAGATTGTATAAGATTATATGAATGGGTAAGGTTTGTTAAACAAATGACCCCTTAAATTTTGGAAAATATAATCATGCCCCTGAACTTTGAATAACACAAATGAGATTTTAACCTTTGCATTTTGCTCCAAATCAGCCCATTTAGTGCTATTATAATAAAGGGTTGTTTTATTTTAACCATTATTTTGTCAAGCTTTTTTACTCATTTGTGTATATAAGCCGACTTTTTATCAATGGATATAACTTGTACTATATATCTAAGCGTTTACTAAAATTGCTTTTTCGAGATCGAAAAATTTAAATTATAAAAAGAACAAGAAAGCTAAGTAACACCTCTATTCCAGATAAGGTAAACTTTATAAAGCTTGAAGGAGTAAAGAGAAATTTAGAAATTTGAAATTTTCATTCATGAGTTAATTCCTTTCATAATAAGAACTTATTTATGCATAACTAACAATTTACTTGTCCCCACCAATCTATTTGAAGTGACCTACCCTCTATGTAATTATTTAACAAGAGGGTAACGTGCCAACCATCAACTAATATAATTTCTACATAATTTTCAATATGTTAGCAAAATGCAAAGAAAATTATCTAATTTTATTGCTTGTGCCATGAATATCATATTTGCACAAATCTTTTCAACTCAATGTAAATTTATTTAACCTTTTTGCAATTTCTCTTCTCAAAAGATCAACTCCTTTTTTTTAGATTGTCTTTTTTTTTTTATAATAGATCGACTTTAGCCTACGTAATATAAAAATAGCTTATCTAAACGTTGTTGTTTGATACTAAAGTAGATTAGAAATAGATTGAATAGCTTGATTTTGAAATGATGTAGATCACATAACAAATGTAGATTTGAGGCATAAACTAAATAGAAAAAAAAAAAAAAAAGGAAATTGTATTGCTAATGGATCCTCATTGAGATAATAAGTGGTACCCATGTGGTTTTTACTCTTCAATCATTGAGGATATTTTGTAATTTTAAAACTGTTACATTTAAAGTTAGAATGAGAACGAACAATTAAATGCATCCATATATTTTATAAGCTGGAATGGAGTGGACAATTGCGTTCACTCATTGCTCTTTTGGCTTTTTTTTTTTTTTTTTTTCCCTTTCAAGAGAGAGATTAGAGTTAGAATGTAAAATAGCACATTTCTTTTATGCTCTCATCGGCCATTTAAAGAGGTAAATGCATTTTTTTTAATTAAAAAAAAAAAAAGAAGAACAAAGGCATATTTCAAAACAATTTATTGAAAAAATTATTATTTGCCTCGGGTTAAATACTAGACTTTCTCGTGGGAGTTGATATATTTCGCGTATCTTTAATTAGGCAACGAGAAAGACTCTTAAGTTAATATGCTCAAAGCTGCGAAAATTGATAATATTCTTATTAACACTCAATTTATGTTGCAAGTTTATTCCTTTTGTTCTCAGAAACATACAGGAAATAAGTACAAATAGTCATTGTCATCACTTTGATAACTTCTATGCCATGTCTCTCTGTTGCTTTTGTGAGATATTACATTTCTACAACACCATTAGATTATTGTTTTATAAACATAGCCAAAGATGAGATTGTGAGCGACGCAAGTGGCTTAATAAAAAAAAACACGGTATTGATTATTGAATATAGTCATTTTTGGCCGAGTCAAAGCAGCAATTTAAAAAAATAAAAATAAAAATAAAAAGCCAACAAAAATAATAGATTACACGTTAACATACGGTTTGATAGTATAATATAAGGATAATAAAAACAGTATATTATTGTTATGTATTATATTCACTGTAAAACTTTTAAAAAATGAAATATCTTATAAGATTTTTATACCATCTTTAGAATGTTTTAGTTTTATCTATCTCTAAGGTTTTTTTTTTTTTTCCCTTATCAAACATCACATCCATTTTATAAATCAATATGATGATAGATATTTAATGTAAAGCAATTCTTTAAAGTAATGGGGACTGAAAGCTACCTAAATCTTTTTAAGCGAAGAGAAAACTCCATATGGTGTAACATGAAGCCAAGATTAGAAAAGAACAAGCAAGAATAAACAAATTGGAAGACCTGTTCAACTCTTCACTAACATTGAGAGGATCTTTCATTCCCTTCATATATAAATTACAGACAGGAACAGCAGAGATCAAAGCAAAGCAAAATCACTCAGAGTTATCAGAAGCAATAATACTTGATACTCTTAAGAGAGCTAAACCGAATCAAACCAAAACAATTAGTTATGGCAAGGAAAAGAAAGTCTTGTGAGGGCAACGAGGAGAGAAGCCCCGCCGAGGGAAACATGGCTTGGGATGAAATGGTGAAGGAAGCTGCAGCAGCCGTGGCTGTAAGCGGGGCTAGACGAGCTAGGAAGCGGTTTGTTGGTGTCCGGCAAAGGCCGTCAGGCAGATGGGTGGCTGAAATCAAGGATACCATTCAGAAAATACGTGTGTGGTTAGGCACTTATGACACTGCAGAAGAAGCAGCCAGGGCCTATGATGAGGCTGCCTGCTTGCTTCGGGGTGCCAATACACGCACGAATTTCTGGCCTTGTTCTCCATCGGCATCCTCATCACCTGCTCTTCCCACAAAGATCACAAACCTTCTTCTTCAAAGACTCAAAGCAAGGAACAACTTCAATTTGCCGACAAATGATCAGCCGCAAAAGCAATTACCCATCGAAGAACCCAAAGAGGAAGTGCAAGCTTCCTTTCCAGACATACAATTTACTGACTTCCTGAATGATCCTGAAGAGTACTATGATTACAACAACAACAACAACCACAGTAGCGGCAATCCTAATGGATCTGCCGACGGGTTCAGTGAAAGAAGCTTGGAGTCCTGTTTGACAGAAAAAGAAGAATGGACTGGAGGAGATATGAATTTCGAGTACCGCTCAAGCGATGCCACACAATCTTCTAGCAGGGAGAGTAGTCCCGATGTTGATGCAGTGGAAGAAGAAGAAGGTGGCCATCTTGGTGTCCTGGATTTCCAATTCCTGGAAGATGCGGGATCGTCTTGTTACTACTACTCGCCTTTTGACATAGCTGAGGAGATAGTAGAGCCAATAGAGCCAGATGAGGATGGAGAGGAGCCCTCTATTATGGAAAGAATGAAATACGAAAGGAAATTCTCCGCTTCTCTCTACGCATTCAATGGAATACCCGAGTGCTTGAAGCTGAAACTAGGATCCTCAAACGGGATGAAGAGAAGGAAATCGGACCAATCGACAGAACTCACAAACACATCTAGTGAAACGAAAGAGGAGAAGTCACCAGAAGATGAATCCAAAGGTGTGATGAAGAACCATGGAGCAGAAAACCAGGAAGATTCTCTGGTTTCCACTTCATCGACGTCAACTAGCAATGACGGTGAATCGTCACTTTGGAGCTCACTTGATCTTCCACCAATCTGTTTCGTTAACTAAATCGAAAAGAGGGTTGCGGCTGAACTAAATTTTATATCCTAGTCATACTTTATTATTCCTATATAGTAGTAGTATTAATCAAGTGCTGCTGCTGATGAGATATTGCTTTGCAGAACAGCTTCTCACTCCACGATAGGATTAAAGATTTCTACCGTTTTTCATGGTCTTGAATGATGAATCCGATGTTTCTTCTAACACTTTTATTGAGCTTATGTAAGATACAGAGAAATTATTCGAATCAAAAGTTGCAATAGAAACTTCATGTCTCTCTTTGAATCTTGCCAAAGTCTAGTTGTTTTTACCGTTTCGTCAATTACGTCGGTGGGGTCTTTCCTATTAGAGGGACACGAAAACTTGCAGTTCAATGAACTGATCATTTTTTAGCAGCATTTTGGGACACCAATTTGCATTGCAACACAAAAGCTTGAAGACATCATGTCTCCGATTAATGTTTAGGTTATATTTGGTTCCAACATGTTAAACACAGCATTTCAAAATGCTCTGTCTTATGAAAGGTTTATCAATAAACACAGAGAGAAATAATATAGCTACACTTGGAAACATTAAGAGATTGTCGTGAAAACATCTCGAGTCAAAACTAGTATAATAGCATTGAATATTTGAAATAATTTCACAATGATAATCTTTTACATGACTACCTCCTCTCATCACCTAAATCCTTTTTCTTTTCTTTTTTGGTTCCTCAGTCGTATATACCTTCATGTTATGGTATACAATAGAAAGTTGGTTTTTCCAACCCACACCACCCCCCCCCCCCCCCCCCCCCCCCCCGGTCCATTTGCATTTTCATTTATGTGTACATAATTTAGATAAAGAAGTTCCTTGCATTTCTAAACTTTCTCAATTCTCATCGCTCCATCTTTTTCTTTGTGATTTTTGAATGACCAAAAGCCATTAGTCGAGGGCAAAATCGCAGAATGCCACTACCTATACCAAGGTTGTACTGATAGAATAATCTACAAGTATCGCATATTTGTAGAAATTGTTTTCGGCTTTTACATTACCTTTTAAGCTGTAGTAAAAAGCCCGATCCATTTCATGATATAAGTTTTCTATCTTTGAACTTTTATTAATTTCATAATATTTTGTTCCATAACCATCTTTGGAATGGAGTGATGCTGACTAATGAATCGTGAGGTCACATAAATAAACAAAATAGAGGTAGATTCCTTGTCCTTTCTTCTTCTTCTTTTTTTTTTTCTGGTTTTTTTTTTCCAATTATAATTATTGTAAATTTTGGGATGATGGGTTAAAACCTAATCCATCCTATCATAAGACAATATACACGCAAAAGTAAATTCCTCGATTAAATATACAAAAGTCATCATCATGAGCTAGGCTAGGAGTAATTTGTTCCTTCAATAGCCATCATCTAACTAAAGAGTTCAGTTTCAGCAAAACACCATGATGTTCAATTTCTCAAAAGGATGCAATCACCCCAGCATGTTTTTCCATCTATTTTCTTGATGCTATCAATTTATGGAAAAACATAAAATAAACCACAAAAATCTCCTATTACATTACACGTGTAGCTTATAGATAGCAGAAACATGAATACTCATAAGATGGAAACAGAAAGCTTCGATCGTATCATACGAAGCAATTACCTACTCTAGGAGCCATTTCCAAACAGAACAATTAGAGGTGCTGTATAAAGTGATCTGTGGCTTGGTACCTCGCATAGGAACAATATAGTATTTAGCTCAACATCGATTAGGCTCTAATTGCTAATGGCGAAATCATGTTAAGCTCAAGTTGGGACTCCTTACAAAGGGGATTCATCAGTATCAAGCTTCAAATGAAGCTCAACTTTGGTCCGAGTCTAGGTCAAAATCCCACAAAAGCCCATCAAACCAAATATTCCACCTGATTCCATAATCTAGTACGAGGAGCTTGAAATAAAGCTTGACTCCAATAAAGCCGTAACAAACTCAAACTCAAGCATCAAATAGTTTGCCCATCTGGCGATTCGATATGATATGGGACTTCTAACATGCATAGAGATTCATGTGGAGGCCACAAAAACGAATGTATTATCAGCATTCTCAACAAGTCAATGTCTATGGTCGAACATTACCATTGGTATGAAATATCATCAACTAAACATAGCAGGGTAATCGAATTCAAACTTTCGTTTCTTCGAAACACAAAGATGATGCTAAAAAGCAGGCACTTCAATAAGCAAAAATCATCACCAAAGAAAGGTTTTGAGGATTAAGAAAATAAAATCTCTCTCATCTAGGATTACGTATCAATTTAAAAGCGACTACAATGCCTTTGGAAAAAAGAAAAAAAAAAGAAAAGGATCGATTGTATGAGAGGTCAGTTTTTCCATCGTTAATTAGCTAGTGTACACCTCAGGCTTCATAAGAGATGGCCCAGGTGAGTAATGGCATAATATTATCCAACCCGTGTATCCAGATAAATGGCATAATTCTGGTACAGGTTGATAATAAACAAAATTAACCGTAAAACAAGGGACCAAAAGAAGAGATAAAAACCTAAAGGATTATGTACACATCCAGATTTTATTCACAAGCATCACGAGAGATGCATAAGCAGACTTCTCATGAGCTTAGTCTTCACATCCTAAAGAACACGGAGCTGTGCCAGGAAAGCAGCACAAAGATCCAAAAATAGGAATTGTGGACCCTGTACTCTTTGTAAATCAAGCAGGTACTTCTCTTCACTAGTTTTGTAAAGCTGTCAAGACAGGAAAAATATATTTTAGATGTTAAAAAGTAATCAGCAGCTTATTTTAATATCCTAAAAAATTCCAACATTGAAGCATTATGCTTATCATGCCACAAAGCACAAAAATAGATACAGTGAAAACCTCAGTGATACTTCTAAGGCTGACATAATCATAATTGAACACATCAAACCACTTTCAGCAAGAAATTTGAACCACACAAAATCAACACATCAACAACTCAATTGTTTTCACTCTCTAATTTTCAATTATGACTAAGCAGTGATAGCTAATTTATCAGTGTGTGTTTACCTGAACCTCAAATTTGACAATATTCCTTGACTTTGTTACACCGTCATTCTCAATTATTGTGGATTCATCACCAAAATAGTGATTTGTTTGAGCAGGATCATTAACCATTCCTTCATGTTCAGAAACACCAGGATTCCACATGCACTTCATATTGTAGTGCCCAATCTTCTTCCAGCAAACATTTAGCTCTTGCAGAGCTTTGAGAACCTCAGTCATTATTTCACGGGGATGGGCTCGAGACTGAACCAGATAGGCAAAGCACCAACAAAGAGTTAACTTATGCATACTTATTCATCAAAAGAGTTAAAGATGGTACTCTCAACAAGAGTGCCATTATCTTGATTTAGCTATCAAATTAACAAGATAGAAATGCCTACAACAAAAGCATGTAAATAATAGGATGAACTGTGAACTATAAGTTTGTGTATTGATTTGGTACATGGCCAAGCATCAGTCTGATAGAAGAAAGTTATCCAATCAAAAACTAAGAAAATTCCTCAACTCAACTGCAAAAGATCCTCTTTATGCATAATTAAAAGAGAAAATCAAAGTTCACCTGAAGTCCAAGGGCCCATTTCTTCTCAGCACCGTAATATGCTGACTTTGCACTCATGCCTTGATAATCCATGTAACCAGAAACACCTGGATAACGATACCCAACTCCTGGAACAGCTAAATCGGTAGGATGTGAACGGTTGAAATTGCATTCCTAGTAAAATGTGTAATTAATCTTTCAGCAGAACCCAAGTAAACACAGAAAAGAGCCAATAATATTCTAGAAAAGTAATGAAACATCAAAACTTTTTTTCATGATGAGAAGCCAAAGTCTAAACCCCCATTACAATTTTGGAAGAAAAAAAAATAATTGTTTTGCAGACATACACAGCTGTCGTATGAATGTTGATTGGCATTAGATGCAGTGATGTTCTTTTGGTAGGTAAATAATTTCATTGAAAGAGGAAGAGATGTACAAACCGCACAACTGCGAGAACAGCAAAACAAAAACCACTCTACAAAGAGAGATGCAGTGATGTTCCCAGTGCATTTCTAGAAAACACTGAACCAATATTGATGAAGAAGAATAAAGAGATAAATATAAGTTTGTTTTCACGTAGTCTTAATTTTCATGGTTAAAAAGATTGAGATGAAAGTTGAAAAGGCTTCTGCATTGATCTATACTTACCCTAGTGAGAAGATAATCATTTCACAAAGATAGCTAAATTTCATAACAGCATACTATGAGTGCAAAGTAATCCTGTGCTTCCTATTATTCAGCTGGAAAAGTTCACAAGGCTAATCGGAGCTTTCATTCTACATCGAGTTCAAATGAGTTCCAAATCAAGTTCAAGCTTCAACATAAATTTAATACAAAGGATTTATCTTTATATCTATATCTATATCTATATATATATATATAAATGAATATAAACAAAGCTTAGTCAATTTGAGCTCAAACTTGTTGAGTATCACTTCAATCCAAGCTCAAGCTTTCAATTTTCAAGTTAAGCTTAAGAGTCAACCTATGCTATGACTTGTCCTGACAATTAGAATTGCTGAACTGAATGAAAGTCATATTTGAGGTATATCAACCATCTGTTGTGCTACATTGTCATGACATAAGAGGCATCTATTATTTACTAAAAAGCATCACTAGCTGGGTCTAACACATCCTCTAAAACTCTTGTCAAATTGTAGACCCAACAGCTGAAGGACATTGATGCCTCAGCAGGCTAATAGCCAATATCAATTATCAGCCATGATGAAAGAACCATGTTTGCAGGCTAGTAACATAAACCCACAATAACAAACATGCTTTGCTCGAACAAACAAGTATAGATGCTCATCCACGAGAATAAATGCTTCATTCATGAGATTGAGCCCAATCAACATGCAAACCGAACCATATAGGTCACTCGATAATATGAATAAATCACAAACAGTAACTATCTGTACTGCTCCCACTCAATGGCCATGCAAACACCACACTCCATAAACCATCATGAATAGCTTTCTTTTTGTACTACGAAACAACTAAACCAACAGAAAGCAATTAAATATATCAATTATTTAATAAAAACCCACCATTGTTTCTTGGAACTCAGCTCCAAGATAGCCACTTGACACTCGGAACCGGTTGTCCAACAACAGGTAATATGCAACAGTAGCCTGAAATGTACTATGATCAATAGTTTCTGCAAATAAGGTGAAACGAACTACAACAAAACAATTTGTGAAAGATCTAAACCTCATTTTGAATTCGATTACGAAGGGATTCAACTAGTTGATTGCGGTCAAAACCCATTTTGACAACTTCCTGAAGAATGTCCTCATCGATCTGCAGAATGCACAATGAAAATCCGGTGAAGAGAAAAAAGGAAGTATAGAAGTTCACATTTAAGGAATTTTTTAATCTGTCAAATTTCCTTGACATCAAAAAAACAACAGAAATAAAGTCAAGTGGAAGATCCCATTCATAAAATCAGGAAATATTGGAAGAACATAATGAATGAAGAAGTAACCATAATTTGACTGATCAAAATGTAAAAAATGGAAGAATTGGGGGCAACGAAGAGACGAAAGCTCTCATATAAGATAGAATTTATCATAACACCTTTGCTGATAGAGGAAATTAGACAAATAAGGTGTAGCTGCTGCAGCTTCATGCTGCATGCTAATGTGCTTTCTTCAAAAATTAAGGGAAACTTTACTGATTAAATGCAACCAAACCTTTCTTTACCACATTGTGTGGTCTGGTATGTGTCTGTGTTAACACCTATTTTTTTCTTGCATATCTTGAATATGATCTCATACACAAGTAGCTACCACTGGTACCCATTAATACAAACAACTACTTTTTGTAACAAAAGAGGGTCAGATCCTATGTATTTCAGCCCCAATATGTGATTGTTTCTGTCAAGATCAGAGAATTACAATATTTTATTATTGATCAACAAGGAGAATCAAGATGGCCAATTTGAGGCAATTAACAAACCTTCTTAGCCTGCTGCATCGTATCTGGTGGGGGGACAGCTAAATAACGTGGTAAATGAGCTTGAAACCATGGGTGTTGACGAATCTCAGGAATAGTAATCCGTTTCATTGGCTCAACTATGAGCATCCTAGGGATTAGATCTCTTGCACCTGGTGATAGATGGCTGGGAAGCGTGTACATCCCACGCTGAATGACAATAGGTCAAATGACAACAATAAGTGAACGGATGAAACCCATAGCTATAATCTCGACCATAATCAAATCGCTTCTACAACAAATCTTGCAAAAATTAATTGTAGCAATGTTTGAATGCAACTCTATGAGTGTTATCTTCAAATTATTGGAAACTTTAAACGCAAAAGGATTTGAAGATACTGGACAAACACATTTACACTGTGAAGCAATTAACATTTACTGGTAACATTTCAAACTTTATTCGTGGCTCTTCCATTTTGGAATTAGATGCATCTTAGAAGCAATAGCCTTCTAAAGGATAAAATTAATCCATGCGCACAAAAATCCTGCAGAAAAATTTTCCAAAACAAAGAGTAACAACATGCAAGCTCTAACAAGCCCCAATAAGGGCAATAGTGAAGCATCTACAGGGGATATTAGGATTGTGTTTTTTTTTTTTTTGGGTGGCCAAATATTGGGATTGTGTTTAGTTTGCAAAACTTTTCAAAATTTTGATTGCCCTGAAAATTAAGAAACAAAATTTGAAATTATGCAAAAGCAATAGTAGTGCTTGCCTTCAGTTGGAAAATTTGGAAAGCAAGCAATTGCCTCAATATCTTTCATTGGTCTAAACATGTGGTTTTATATTAGTAAATCTGACATCAAGACAATATAAACACAAAAGCATATCGTAAGGGGCATTTGATTCAAAAATGAAGAAAGAAATAGTAAAGGATGTTAAATTTTAGAAGACCCAAATATTTCGTAATGTATGGATACTGTACAACTCAAAGAATAGTCAAAAACATTGACCAAATCAGTCATAGGTCGTAAAACTTTTTGTTAATCTTAATATCATATTGTGAAATCTCTACTGCTAGATATCAAATGCAGCAGTAACAATCAATTGCCATTTTTATTCTTATTACATGATGATCTTATTAGAGTTATTGAGGATGAAAATATTATGACATCATACAACTTACTGCAACAAGGATACAATATAATATAAACCGAATTAGTAATTCTGCAATAGATTCAAACATGAATTCCATTGTCACTTATGGGTAATAAAACCTCCAAAATCTTAAGATCCAAATTGTGAATGAGAAATTAAGAATCCATGAAAAGGATGTAATTCATGATGTTCTGAGACCTGTCATCACATGTATTGTTAAAGCATAAGAAAATCCCACAAGGATTTATCAACAAAGATATAAAGGCATCCCAACTAAATATAAACCAACTATAATGGGTGAGAGTAAGATAATTTGTTTGAACCAAAGCATGTAAAAATTTACCTTTATTTTCTTAAAAAGGTTGGGAATGTTTTCATCATCAAAAGGTAAAGTGCCACAAAGAAGTGCATACAATATAACTCCACAACTCCATACATCAACTTCAGGCCCAGCATACAGCTTCCCAGAAATAACCTTCATACACAAAAAAACAATATATAGATGTTTCAAGCATAAGAAATTGATTATTTAGGTAAAAGCTGCATAAAATAAACTGTGACTCTGGAGGAAAATTTATCAATTCAAAAAGAAGAAAAGAAAAGGAAAGAACCTCTGGAGCAGCATAGTTTGGACTACCACAACTCGTCTTCAGAAAATGGCCATCCCGCATTATATTGCTCAGACCAAAATCAGCAATTTTCACATTCCATTTTGAGTCTAGCAGCAAATTCTCAGGCTTCAAATCTCTATGTACGACCATATTTCTATGACAGTATTCAACTCCAGATATAATCTGCAAAAATGACACGAAAAATGTAGTTACAGATAAGCATGACTTTTCTATAAGTAATTGAGATAAGCATCTCTAAAAGAGAAGACTTATTGAAGAGAAAAACTGACGACCTAACCTGTTGAAAAAAGTTACGAGCTTCATCCTCCTGCAATCTGCCCTTTTCAACAATGTAATCGAACAGTTCACCAGATTTTACATATTCCATCACAACATAAATATCCGAAGGTGTCTCTATGACTTCATAAAGTCGGATGATGTGGGGATGCATGAAAAGCCTTAGAATCTTGATTTCTCTTCTGACTGCAGCATTTTATGAGGACATCACCTTAACCTCTCTCATAATATAGGTCCATAAGCAGACCAAGAAAATACCAAAGCAGCACTGAGGCGAAATGAGAATTGCAATATCCCATAAATCAAACAATTCAAGAAAGTTATGAATCCAGCATAGGGTTTGTTATGGAATGGGAAATCTCATGTCTAATCACAAATTATAATAGCAGAAACTGTTGATAAATGGCATTAACATGACAAAGAAACAGTTAGATAAGCCCAAATTATTTGTATAGGAATATCTATTTCCATATTGTAATCCCAAATCAAAGATCCAACTCCATGTTCAAAGAACAGCCTTGACAATTTAAGAACCCTTTAAATGGACCAAACATCAGATTCCAATCATCATAAATTTGGAGAGAATTTCCAGTTCATACGATTGATTTTCTTTCTTCCCCCTCTTTTCTTTTTGGTTCTTGTGGGGTGTGAAAATTTATAGAAGTGAGTTCTCTGGTAAGAATGTATGGAATTCCCCATGGCAACTGAAGACAAAAGTACATTAAATTTCACAAATTCTAAACGCCTTATAATTTTAAATAGCTTTTAAATGGACCAACCACCTGATTCCAGTCTACATTAAACATCACGAATTTGTTTCCAGTCCATACTCTGTAGGAGTGATTTCATCAGTAAGAATGCATGGAACACCCTATAGCAGCAGAAGAATAAAGTACCTAGGGGAAAAAGGTGGCTTTATGTAAAAAGACTATAACAAGACACCATTTCATCCTATAGTTAGCTTGGCTTGACAGGCTTCACCCTCTACATAAACTGATCAAACAGGGCATATCCCGATACCCAACCTGTTAATTATGATTGACAGGAGACAAGACACATCAGCACTTATTCTCTTATCACACATGCATTTCTGGATTCAGGGAGATGATTGGTAAGCTTGGTCATTCCCTACATACTGCTCCAGGACAGACGGCAACAAATAGGCTGATAGCACAGGCCATTCCAGGATCTCTGTAATTATGAAATGCCATACAGCCCTTACTGCAGCAACCTACTGCATATAGCGTTAGTAGGACAATGCAGGTTTGGATGATCAAAACGGTAACCAACCCTCCCCTGCACCAACAAACCCCCACCACAAACATTACAGCCAATTGCATTCTATCTGACGTTAGAATTTTATTCTGACAGGTTTACCATAGCTTCTGATTTGTACCAGCAATGTACTGATATGTAGATCTAAAGTCCTAAGAAGCACATGTGAGTTTCCTCATTTGTAGCCTGATGGTGCTATCGTGTGAAATTTGTACGTACACTATCCTTATATTGATGGAGTTAACTGATTACCCAAAAGATCATAAATCCACAAAACAGAATGTATAAAGCCTTGAATAATTTGACATCTAAAAAATGCTTTAACTACCCATAACTTAGATTATGCTGGCTGCATATCATAAAATTGCGCAAGCAACAAGACATTATTCTCACAAAAAAAGAAAACAAATATAGCAAGTTCATAATGATAACAAGACCATCCAAATTATGCATAAAAAGCATGAAATTTTAGGCATCACCTTTCTCTTCCATTTCCATACTCTTTATCTTCCTTCTGTTGAGGATCTTAATAGCAACTTTATGCCCAGTCAATACATGCTCAGCAATTTTGACTTTCCCAAAGGAACCAATCCCAAGTGTTTTGCCAAGCTTATAATTTGGTAAATACATGTCCGCACTGCTGCCTCCTCGATTCGTTCCATCCATCTTTCTACTCTTCATCAAAGAACACAAGAAACCCAACCTTAATTAGTCAAAACGTAATATACCCCCAATTGACTAAATTCAAAATCTATAATGCACCCACTTATGCAATTTGCAGATGTTTTGCTACATTCGGAACATTAACACCTAAATCATGAGAAACCTATACAGCTTAATATCACATAAATTTTGAATCTTGGTCCTTTAAATGAAAGAATAGCCGGTAAGCACTAAAATTTGCGGTTTCAATATCTAGGACACACCCACAAATGTATTTGAAGATTTTTTTGCTACATTCATGAAATTTACACTCAATTGTGAAGACCCATTTGAGGAATTGGTTAATAAAGTTCAATATCACATAAAATTTGAAACTTGATCTTTTAATTTATTTGAAGAAAAAAAAAAAAAAGCTTGTGAGATTAAAATTTGCAATTTCAAAATCTCATACACCCACTAACGTAAATGAAGAATTCTTGTTACATTTCATGAAATTAACAGTCAATTACAAATTCCCCTTTGAGGAATTTGTGAATAGAGCTGAATATCAGATAAAGCTAAAACTTCATCTCTTGGGTTAAAAAAAAAAAAATGAAATGAAATAAGAAGAAGAATAAAGAAGTTGGGAATAGTAAGTTTTGCAATTAGGTTGTAATTGCGAGAACAATAGATACAACATCTATGAAGAGAGAGGGAGAAAGAGATTGGACTTACGGAGGGAGAGAGATGTAGAGAGATAGCGGAGATTAAGGCAGAAAGAAGAAGCAGGAGAGTACGAGCTCTTGTTAGAGTATGCAGATTCGGTTGAAGAAAGGGAAAAGAATAAAAAAGAAAAAAAGGAGATGGAATGGAAAATCGAAAGCCAGAAAAGAAAAGGGTCTTAAAATAAATAAGTGAAAAGACTTAAGTATCCCTCTTAAGTCTTAGATAATTTAAAAATAGAATTTTTTTCGGTTTTATTGATATTTTTTATGACATCCTATCATTTGGTTTAATATTTATTAGATTTAAATATATTAAAATTATAATTAATTTAATTATTTAGATTTAATAATATTAAATTAAAAATAAGATAAAAGATAAGACTATTCTGTAAAATTCCATATTTATATGCAACCATCCAAGATGAAAATATAAGAATAAAATTTTATAAGTAATATATTTTTCAATAATATATTACTTATAAAAAGTTAATAATATAATTCCAAACAATTTATCATGGAATATTATAAAATCACAATATCATAAGACTTATGTTTATCTTTATAATATAAATAAAAATAGAAATCCATCATAGTATTTAACTTAAGCAACACCTTGTAGAAAACATAATACAATAAAATAAATTAAGTTTTAAATAATTTCAAGCATATATTGGTTAAATATATTATATATGTTTAATATTATTAATTAAGAAATTTAATAGGATAGGAATGGAATACTTAAGAAATCGTATCTCATTTGTCTTATAATACAAGTTATAGAGGTATTGCATATGAATTTGATGTAATCTAATTAAGTTTTTGAAAATTGGAATTGTAACCAACCTTTATAAGGGTATTTGATCGTCTGCATTAAAATTCTATAAAACCTTATAGGATGTGAAAATGACCGGTATATTATATAAAAATGTTATAGATGACAAAATAAGTCAATATATCAAATTAAAATAGAATAATGACTTAATATGCATTAGTATTTGAACTTTGTATGTCTTTAATTTTATTAACTAATATTTTAATTTACTAAATTATATACCAAATAAATTTTTTTGTTCAATTGTGTTTTTTTTTCCCGTTTACTAGTAGTTACTATGTGATATTTCGTAAATAAAGTATAATGAAATTCTTAAATATTGATGCTCTTTTTATGTAAAAACTGATAACTTTTCATAACTTTAAGGTTAAGCATGTTTCATGTAGAACACCCCAAGGCAAAGATGACTAGGCAGTTATACTAAGGATAAAATTGTGAGGAGTATTATCATGCATCAAAAGATAAAAGGACTCCCACCACATATCTACTAAGGTACTAATATACAAGATTTTGATCCAATTGCAAACCACAAAATCATATAAGTTCTCTAAAATCCTCTCATGATCAAAATAAGGTTTAGTTTAACATTAAAAAAAATTAATATATAAACTAGAAACATAAAACTTTGTTATCTATAGTTTGATAACCAAAAATAACAAGTTTTCATATGAAACTCCTCTAACCTTAGTAGTCCATGGAGTCATTATCAATACTAGCGTTGTTATCCTTCACCTGTGTACATATAGTCATAACAATCATAATCCTTTAAATAATTTAAAATGGAGAATCTCAAATGAGTGAGTGATATAGCCCTATATAGTTACTATATGCAAGCACATCTCGATGTTACACGACATGAGTACCTTGTAGTCTAATGCGACATACAACTACACAACATTATGCCAGTTAAGTTAATATGCAATCAACATTGAGTTAAAAAATGCGAATCATTTGGAATTAAACCCATAAAGTTGATTTTGAAAGTGTGAACCTTTTAGTGCCCTTAGGAGACTAGCTTTTAAAAGTTTACGTCCATAATACTCTTAGGAGACTAACTTTTGAAAGTGTGAACCATAATCGTTGAGGAGACAATTTTTGAAAGCATGGATCCAATTGAATCCTACGAGACCAGTTTTAAAAGTATTTAACAAGTTTTAGGTGAAAATTTTGTAAAGTATGGAGTAAATCTCGATAGACCATTTTTGAAAGTATAGGTCTACAACAATCTAAAGGTTTTCATAAAATAAGATTTTCTTTGTTCAACCACAATCAACAAACAATAATTTATTGTTAATTCATCGTTTTTCAATTTATATACTACACTTAGCACATACATCTAATAGACAATAGCAATCTTATATCTAATTTCTACTTAACTTTCATAAGTTCCATATAAACTCATTATTGATAATAAACAACATCAATTAGTCAGCTATAGATCATAGATTATAACTATTAAGCTTGTTTTAGGAAGAGCTTAGGCTTTCGATTAGCCTAACCTAACCTAAACTCAATTTTTGTGTTCCCTATTAAGCTTAAAATCTAAACTTTATCCTAAATTTGAAATCATTTTTAATATTAAAATTTAACCAACTTACGAGATAATGGCTAAAGATTTATTGAAGAGTAATATAGCCAATCTTGAAAAGTAAGAAGGGGCAATAAATGGATAGCCCACGTGCCTCTACATATCCAAAATTACATGCTTTGTGTGCTTATACTATGTATATGCTTAACCAATTGTGCCTACATGCCTATTAGCCTGTATGCTAATGTTCTTGCATGCTCATGTACTCGCATGCTCATGTACTCATGTTTCTCATGAACCACTCATTTATTCATGTGTTGGTATTACGTGATGAGTATTTTCCTAGCTCTCACGTATAATACTTAGACTTTCCAAACACTCAAGAGAGAGGCTAAGTCAACCTTTCTCACCAAAACTTACAAGAGCATACTTACTTAAGGAGAAGTGAGAATTACTCAAGTAAGAATGTTACTTGTATTTATGAATAGTTTATAGATGACAAGGTTACAATCATATGTATAAGGGACCACCATCAGTGGATAGCTAAAATCTAATCAATCTAATGGCTATTATATAATCTCACCTACTTTACTTTACTTACCCTCATCTATGAAGGTTCAATGTATCCAAATACTTTTAGAACATTTCATAGACTAGACCGAGCCTTGTTGTGGGCTTTACATATAGAGGACCTCCTTACATAATGTATAAAAGTGAAAAATGGACTTGAGGAAACAACCTATGACATTCTCCTCCATCTAAACCAGCGATGTCCCGATTGCCTTTAGCTCTCCAAAGAACTTTTCTACTAAATGTCTAAAGTGAGCATTGTCTATAGCATTCTCTTACGTTGCTTCATTTTGAGGTAAACCCTTCCATTTCACTAAGTACTCCATGTGAGAAGGTTGCTTAGGATCCCTCGTTAAGCATCCTTGTAGGATCTTCTCCACTTCTCTTTCTCCTTCTTGCTTTATACCCTAAATGAACTTCTTCCTTATTGTCACCAAGGTCTCCTTTCTCTCAAGCTAGTACACTGTACAAGTTTCCATAAACGCCTCTATATCTTCTAACATCTTTGGCTAATGGAACTTGCCCTCTACCTTAGCTAGCGTTTGGTAGAGATCTAGATGACTTAAGTTCTTAGGGTTATGATGCTTCTCTATAATCTTTACTTAAAGCTTCTTATGATCAGGAACTTATATTCTTTTGCCTTTCCTATAAAGTAGCCTATCTTTCATCTAATACTTCTTTATTTAGCCTCCTTACTCTAACACCAGTTTAGCCTGAGGATCTTGGGCTAGACTTTGATCATCTTAATCATTCCCTTAAGTTTAGAATCTCTTGTTCTTTAGGTTAAAGCATCATCCTCTACCTCTAAAGGTTCTTCTTTCTTCAACTCCAACTCTCCCTTAGGTGGTTGCATTTTAGGCCTTTCCTCAAGTTGAGCCTTCACTTTAAGTACTCCCTATACCTATAGCTCTACTCTCATTGAGCTTTAACTTATAGGCTTCTCCTCGATTGGTTCATTAGTATCCTACATGGAACATAAAAGCTTTTGGGCTCAACCAGGGTTACAGTTGACTAACACCATACAGTATTGTCCCTCATCCATGATCATAACACAGTTTGTTGATGGGATAATTTGAGTGCATACCTTATCAAAGAAGTCCATGCTAATGACTAGTTCATAGTCATCTAAAGGGATCATCTCTAGCTTCACCTTTCCTTTCCATTCCCCTAGTAAGAAGTTAACATCATGGGCTACACTTGTTGTAGGGACTTCCTTTGAGTTTACAGTTTTCAGCCTTCCCATATCCTTTAGATTTTAAGGCCCAACTTATTAGCTACGCCTTCTAGGAAATAAATATATTGGTTGCTCCAGTATCTATTAAGGTGTTCATCCTTCGACTGACTACAACTACTACCGCATGCATCAAACTCTAGGCCTCCTTAGTAAGCTTACTCTATACTGAACCTAATTGCCTCAACACTCCAAGCTTGTGGCTGGGTTGGACCTCTTCTTCTTTCTCTAATACAACTATGGCTGCCAACTTGTTCCAGATGGGGCAATCCCTTGACTTGTGTGTCCCTCTACACATGAAGCATGATGGCTTCCTCTTAGGATATTCTTTCTCTTCTATTGGAGACTTATCCTTTTGGGTTCGGTTTTTATCCCACCTTCTCGGGCTTTGATCTCCTTTCTTAAACTACCCTACTTTCTCCATAGCTATCGTCACTACCATCTTTCCTAGGTTGTTCACTTAACCTAAACTCCATGAGGCTCTTAGTTGTAGCTATGGCTTAGGCTAAAGTATGGATACCTCATCTGTCTAGCTCTACTTGAGCCCATCCTTATAAGCCATTATAGAAGGTGAACTTAGCATCTCCATCACTCATTGGGAATCTCCAATAGTAGCTTTGAGGATTCCCACACATAGTCCTTAATGGATGCCTTATGTTTTAACCACCTCAATTTGGCTCGAGCATCCCTTTAGGCATTACTAGGGTAGAACAAGGCTCGTAACTTTATGCTGAATTCTTCCCACATTCTAATTTCCCTAGCTTCTTGCTTTGCTACATCGTGCCGTCTTCTCCACCAAATGGTGGCCACATCGTCAAGGAATAAAGGAGCTGCCCTTAACCTTTATGCATCATCTAAGATACTTATTGCACTAAAGTATTGTTCTAGGCTCTAAAGAAAGTTGTATATCTTTCTAACATTTCGAGAGCCATTGAAAGTCTTGGGCTTAGGCACATCTATCCATGCCATAGTCCTAACAGGGTTCGATCCATACTCGGTCTCAAAGTGTTGCTAGATCCAAGCCTTTAAATCTCTTAACTCCTTCCTTAAAGACTTCATCATTTCTTCTAAGGTAGCATCCTACTTTTGCATATCTCCCACAACTTAGTTTAAGGCCATCAGTATCATACTTAGGAGCTCCTTCTCCTAGCCTCTCTCAATATCTTGAAGTCGATCTACCTCCTGCTTATGACTAACTCCATTTTACCTATTCTTTCTTCAACTAAGGTTCTACTTCTAGGGATTTTCCCTTCAATGGTGAACTCTTGATCCATTATGGGAGTTGAGGGGCTTTCAGCATACTTTGAAAGGACATCAAAAGAACCCATTCTCTCTATCCCTTCCAAGACTCAGCTTTGATACCAAATTTCATCGTAATTAGTATTTACTAGCTCTTACATGCAGTACTTAGTCTCTCCGGACACTTTCTTGAGAGGTTAAGTCAACCTTCTTCACCAGTACTTGCAAGAGCACACTTACTTTAAGAGAAGTGAGAATTACTTACGTAAGAATGTTACTTATATTTTTTAATAGTATACAAATGAGAGGGTCACCCCCTTATATGCAAGGAGCCTCCATCAATTGACAACAAAGATCTAATCGATCTAATAATTATTATATAATCTTATCTATCGTACTCTACCTACCCCCACCTACTAAGGTTTAATGTATTTTGACACTTATAGAATATTTTATGGAGTGGATCGAGCCTTGGTTGTAGGGTTTACATACAAGAGACCTCTTTAAATAATGTACAAAAGTGAAAAATACGATTAGGGAAATAGCTCATGACACTAGCTTATGTGCATCTATGTGCCTTTAATTGGGTGCTAATGCAAATGCTAGATGTATCATTTTAGCATTTTCGATTTTTTTTTTTTGATGTTTTTGATACTTTCTAACAATATTATTTACTCGTTTGGCATGGAAAATTTTCCAAAATTAATAATTAGTAAGTTACTTGAAAATTTGTTCAAAATTCATAAATTAGTTGAAGATGAACAAAATGAGGAAAATAAATCTAAATGTTTGCAGAAATTATAGTTAGAATTACTAATCGGTAAACAAGTTGAAAAATAGATATTGTTAAATAAATGTACGAATTAATATTGATGAAAGTTAAATGCACAAAATAATTGATGAAAGTTTTATTATATTTTATTTAAAACTTAGAAGTCCTAAACTAATTAAAAACAAATAGTCAAATTTTATATTTTATGCACTACAAAAACCTTAGGTTATGGCAGCCAATTAAGAGCAAAGAACACCCTTTCCATAACAAATCATTTTTTTTTATTTTAATTTTAATTCTCATGGTGGCATACTCCTTACAAAAAGTAAAATTATATTTTTAATGTTTTAAAGAAAGAATTCGCTTAATTTCATGTATCATGACCTATGTAATTGAATAAGACCTTCAAAATATATACATGTATGTATATATAAAGGTTATTACTTTGAATAAGTTTGATTTTAACATGGCTAAAAGTTTGAAAAAGTTCAATATAATCTTAGTTATGAACCATTTGGTAGTTTACTAGTTTTTAAAGTTTGTAAAGCCTGACCATGACCATTAGCTTGGTGGTTTATATTTGTAATTTGAAAAATTGCAAGTATATACATGATTTGAAAAATTATAGTAATGTAGTGAAAATTATATATACATGTCTAAATATATATGTATGTATATATATATATATATATAGAGAGAGAGAGAGAGAGAGAGAGAGATAAAATATCACTCCTAAAACTTTGTTTTCAATTTGTCCCATGAAGTGTGGAAAATGTTGAAAACAACCTTAATTTATTATTCTTTTGATAAAATAAAAATCTTAATTTATTATGTGAAACCCCACAAAATAGCAATTAGAGCATTAGCATCTAAATTAGGACATTTGAGAAAATTATTAATTAAGCTTAGAATTCATGATGTGATTATAGAATTTAGTTGTAATGATTCATGAGTCTAAATTTTAGAAAAAGGAATAATAAAATTATAATATAGACAAAAAGCTAACTATAAAATATCAATCGTTAAATGTTGAAATCATATAATTTGAGTTATGATATTTAGCAAGTATTCGGAGATAAATTATTTGCATAATATAGTTAATGAATTGACATAAATAAATCCTAAGAAATATAGACATATGAGAAGACATATTCAATATGTAGAAACAAGCATATACCCACAATTAATGACACTCTAAAATATATATACAATAGGATTAGTAACTAAATATATTATCTAAACACTAAAAGGAGCCTTAAGTACAACAAAATCAGTGAGCCATAAGTGACAGTTACTAGATTATCATGTGGGTAGGTTAAATTATGTAAGTGACACATAAACTCATTATTAAATCAAGGACATTTGCATAAATAACACTTGTACACTACTTAAACAAACTTAAGCATCCTTATCCTACAATTAGGTTATTTGGCTAGATTAGATACTAGGAAAATTAGAAATGGTTCGAGAAAGTTCAAGGAAAATAAGGAAAAATTGAGGGAACTCGAGTTTGAGAGTCTAAATGCCACTTGATTGTGAACCACCACCATTACCTAAAGGGTCATCACCCACCTAACTTGACCAACACACTTCCTTAACTAGGTGGTTGCTAGAAACTACGTATAAAATAAATGGTCCATTTTGCTCTAATTTTCATTAAATTCTTAAAAACACTAAATCATGTGACACAAGAAAATTCTAGAAAAATGTATTAACTAATTAAATTTCATGTGGTTTTGTAGAAAAATGTTATTTTGTTAAAATTAAGTAGTTATATATATTGCCTCTGAAAAAAGGCTAAATATGGACATATTTCAATTTGATTTTTAAAAACCTAAACAACATAGTTTTTGCGTTAAAAGTTTTCTATAAAATACCTATAATATCCAGTTTTTTTTACTATGTAAAAAGTTTTATCAAAACACTTGCCTTAATTTTTGTTAATATTTAGCCCATAAATTGAAATTACTTGAAATATTTTGATTTTTTTTCTTGAAAATTCAATTGGATTTTTTATCTTAGTTGCATTTGAGTGCATTTTAGTGAAAAACAAAGATATTGGAATGAATTTTATTGAAAGAAGTTGTTGATTTCTTATATATGTAAGTTTTAGAGTTGAAACTACATATTTTTCAACTATGCAATTTGATTATCTCTATTTAACTAATAAGTTAAATGGGTTTCTATAAAATGATAAATGCATAAGAGATGAAGTGTATGCTTAGAGGATTTGTTGGAAAAGAAATGTAAACTAGATACAATCAGAGGATACTAGAGAAAAGAACCATCCTAAAGAATGACTTAACCCTTAAGTTCATGTACATAAATCACCTCTCAAAATTAAGATGCATAAAGTTAATCTCAAATATAGTAATTATTTAGTGTTATCTTCATAACTCGAATACATACCAAAGATATCAATTATAATATAGGGATTGTTGGCAAAGTTAAGCCTAACAACGGCAACTGGTTAAGAAACAAAATTCCAAGTAAGTAGGATTGATACCTTACAACATTTAGGAGTATTGTTTTAAAATACTTATAGCATGTTCACTTCATGGAATAGAACAAGAGGGAAATAAAATTATAATTATTAAGGAATATAATAAGGGTGTAATAAAATTTGAATGGTTATCATAATGTTTACTTAAACATAATTAAATTAGGACCATATCGTTTACTTGGATAAGTTACACGATAAATACATATTGAATAAAGAATGAAATGCCATAATTGCCCCTCATAAATAAAACATACATAACCTTTGAGAAAAAAAAAATTATACAAATAAGAAAACCCTAGATTAGAACTTTCTTCTTGTTGTTGCTACCCTTTCTCGATCAATCAACATATTCATTCATCAATAAGTTTCAATTTTAGAAAGATATAGCTCCCTAAGAAGAATGACAGCTAAATGCAATCCAGGTTTTAAGATGTATTGAGCTTGGTTTTTTCTCTGGTTTTTATAAATAAGTTTTCTTTAAACCAATCAATATTAAACCTTACCCATTTAATACTAACCCTCGATTAGGGTTTAAAGAAAATTGATTTTTTTGTTTGAAAATTGTTTAGAGTTGTTACCTGGCTAAAGTTAGGAAAAAGAGTTAAATTATAACCAATTAGGTAGATTAGTTATAATTTAGCTACTAGTTTTCTCGATTAAACCACTTTTGTAAATAGTATTAGAAACTAGAGAAACAGGTTTAGGAATTAGGATTTTAAACTCTTACGGGTACCATTAACTTTCCAAATTTAATCTTAGTCTTAAAAATCATCTTTTAAAAAAGATTATTCTATTAAGCGAAATTTAATTATTGGTTAACGAATTGAATTAAGTAATTTGAATTGAAAATGGAAAAAAAAAAGATTTTTTTTTTGTTTTTTACATTCGTCCCGTAGGTGCCTACGTACTCGCTATTCGAAATCAAATGTATATAGTTTTTCAAAAATTTTAACGGGTTGATTTATTTTAACTTTTAAAAATGATCAGCCTTACGTTTTTTTAACCCCATTTGATTTGTTTAAAGAGATTTCTATAAAGGTCTTAAATAAAGAATTTTATTTTTGGAAAGATCTTAAAAGGCCCTAATTTTGAAAAAAAAAAAACAATTGTTTATTTTTATTTTAGAAAAGTTGACTTTCTAAGTGGCAAAGTGGTTTTTATTCACTAACCTAATTTTATCTTATTTTTATTATCATTGCTACTATTCATCATTATTTCTTCTAATTTTAAATCTCAATCGAAAACAAACCAAAAAGAGGACATATTTTTTCTTTTTCTTTTCCTTTCCTTTTCTCTTTTTTATTATTATACTTACATGGATGACAAATAAAACAAAACAAAATAAATAAATAAAAAGGAAAAAAGAAAAAGCAAACCAATTAGCTCGAGTAAGCTTTAAGTCGGCTTGGGCTGACTTTAGGTGGGCTCATGATTGGTTCTACTTCTTAACTACAGCGACTGATTGAGGTGGTTTTAAACGGTTTTCAATGTCAAAATGAATGGGAAAAGAGGGATTTATGTCTTTCGTATTGAACTTAGGGGTTAGGCTTGGTGCCTTGATGTTTGATGGTCATTTTGATGGTAGTTGGTGGTTTGCGGTGGTTGTCGGTAGTGGTGTGTGATGGTAGCTGTAAATGAATAGGAGGTCGGGTCTTGGTTTTACCACTACGAAATCAGTCGTGATGGTGGTTTTGGAAGAGGACACCTAGAGAAAGAGAATTCTAAAGAGGGAAATTGTGTT
This sequence comes from Lumnitzera racemosa, assembly GCA_024138005.1. NCBI lineage: Eukaryota > Viridiplantae > Streptophyta > Magnoliopsida > Myrtales > Combretaceae > Lumnitzera > Lumnitzera racemosa. Next base: position 34,986,982 of record JAMXBC010000012.1, on the reverse strand, counting down.
AGAGAGAGAATGCTCCGACTTTGCTTATTTAAAGTGTTTCAAAGCTTTGTTGTATGTTTCCTTAACTACTATTTATACTAAACAAAGCTTGAACGAACTTGGAAAGCTCATTAATGGAGAAAATGGCCATGAACGGGGATATTAGATTTTTATTTTTTATTTTTTTCATTTTTGGGGCTAATTAAATGTTGAATTTTAATTGAACTTGGATGAAATTTAGGTCTCGATTCGAAGTATGCTAGGTATGCTACACGATTTTACTATTAATTTGGTGAAATTGCATAGTAAATAGGATAAAAAATGACCCTAAATAGAGTACACAAAGGAGGAATTTGCTGAAAGTTTGGAAAAAATCATGGAGACGAAGAAATTAGGGGCACAGGTTATGTACAGGGCACATGCCACCACCCTCCACCCCCATGCATGTGCTACACGCCCCCACACACGTAATTGAAAATAATTTGGGGCGCGCTTCCTTACCTACTGCATGCAGGGCCTTGGGCCCTACTTAGTTTAAAAAAATGAACCTGGTTTTAACTTGGTTTGATCTACTTACTTAAATATATATATATATAACTAAATAAATAAAAAATAAAATGAAATAGATGCTTTAAATTCTCTATTTTCTATAACTTTCTTAAATTTTCCATTTAATTTTTTTTTCCTAAATTTCCTTATTTTATTTATTTTCTTAATTTTCTATTTTTTTTTATTTTTTCCTAATTAAGAACCTTAAAGAAATAAATAAAAATAAAATGAAGAAGGCAAAATGGGGTGTTTATAGCTACTCCTTTTTGTGATGAAGTTTGAATAAAACTTGCTAAAAAGATAAAAGAAACATCATTTTGCCCTAGGGGTCGAACTTATCCTAAGAAGTGCTACTGTTAGCTAGCTATCATAGGCTAGATCCATTAGGGATTTGATGAAAGGGAGAGAAGGTGCTCTAAGCACTAGCCGAGTGAGTTTAGAAAGATGAAATAAAGCAAGAGCATCTTTAAGGGACTAACAACCCTTAATTGGAATTTATCTGGAAAACTTGGTCGTACTTTTCTAAGCTTACTAACTTGGGTAGAAATGTCTTTAGGGGACTAGCAATCCTAAGCTGGAATCAATTTGAAGAACCTGGTCATACCCTTCTTAGCTCACTAACTTAAGTGGGAGCATCTTTCGGAGACTAGCAACCTTAAGTTGGAATTAATCTGGAGAACCTGGTTGTGCTTTTCTATGCTTACTAACCTAAGCGAAAGCATCTCTTAAGGACTAGAAATTCTAAGCTAGAATTGATTTAAAGAACCTGGTTGTGCTCTTCTAGGGTCACTAACCTAGGCGAGAGCATCTTTTAAGGACTAGTAACCCTAAGTTGGAATCAATTTGGAGAACCTAGTTGTGCCCTTTTGAGCTTACTAATCTAGGTGAGAGCATCTCTTGAGGACTAGCAACCCTAAAGCTAGAATTGATTTAGAAAACTTTGTTATGCCCTTTTGGGATCACTAACCTAGGTAAGAGTATCTTTCGAGGATTAGTAATCTTAAGCTAGAATCAATATGGAGAACCTGGTTTTGCCTTTTTAGGCTTACTAACCTAAGCAGGAGTGTCTCTTATGGATTAACAACCCTAAGCTGGAATTGATTTGGAAAACTTGATTGTGCTCTTTTGGGCTCGTTAACCTAAGCAAGAGCGTATCTCGGGGACTAGCAATCTTAAGTTGGAATTAGAAGAAACGCTCTATGGGCTCATTAAAAGAATATTGGTGAAGGAAAGTGCCCTGTAGGCTCGTTAAGGAAACTTGGTGAAGAGAAGCACCTTATAGGCTCATTAAAGGAAATCGAAAAAGAGAATGAGTTAAGATAGTACCTTTAAAGGCTAGCTAAGTACCATAAGATAGTATAGAAGGCAAGCACCTTGTAGGCTTGCTCAAAAGATTATTAGGAGTAAGAATTGTAAAAATTGGTCACAGTTTAAATGCGAATGCAATGTTAAAAAACTGATGTATAAATATTGCATGGAAGTATTTACTTAGCCTTCTTGATAGTGTTGAAAATGTCAAACCTTTTCTTGAAAAGTCTTATCAAAATTGACTAACTCATTCTTTGATCCTTTGTTGTCAACCCAACTAATCTTGATACAGAACCTTTGAGACTTCGCCAACTCTTTTAGAGAAATTACGGAAATTATCTTGATATAGAATGCCACCCACTGTTTTAGTCTTTCCAGAGCCATTATTACTAACTAATAAATATCTGCCATGAGGTGATTGCTTATTTAGATTTCGTATTTTCCTAAAAAATAGACAATAAAAACTCCTCGTCGAGGTGATTACTTATCTGCCGTGAGGCGTTTATCTTATTTGCATAAACTTGACATGAGTGGCATTACTTGATGTGTTAGATGCAATCGCCTTCCATTGTTAACTAGTAATATTTGAGCCTCATAATTTTCTTGGCCAGCATGTAACCGTTTATGTGAAGGCCACATACTCATTCATGTACTTCTCTCATCAAAATCTTGGCCTCCTTGTTGTCTACACACCTTAAAAGTGTACTATTAAAAGATCATCGGTACAAAGTGGACTTGCTTATTAAGAATTGGGTAGCCAATCTCCTAATTGTCCTTTTGTTTTTTTTTTTTCTTGATTCTTCAAGGTATGTGTCGTGTTGTAGGAACACTTTAATATCATGGTACCATGGCTTTTTTCCACCTATACCTTTAATTGCCAGATAGAAGGCAGGCTTATCTTCAATTTCAATAGTGAGGGGTTGAATCTTGACTTTACTAGATATTTGGACCATAGATGCCAGATGGCTAAAGCATTGGTAAATTGGTTATGAGTCTTTCGCATGTGATTGAAAGTGATTGCTTTGAATTTCTCCATCAATTCAGCCAAGTGTCAGTGATAAGGTACTCATTTAGGATTTTCGTCTTGTCCTCTCCCCGAGCTTGGCAGATAATGAGTAAGGAATGTTTATACACTTCTAATTGTTGAATATTTTTATCTAAGGCCATTTTGAGTCCCATAATGTATGCTTCTTATTTAGCAATATTATTAGTATATGGGAACATGAACCTCATAACTATAGGGTATTGTGTACCTTCAGAGGATATCAATATTGCCTCAATTTCACATCCGGACACGTTAGTTGCCCCATTGAAGAATATCTTCCATTTTGATGATTTATCATCTTCTCCTTCATCAGAATTTCCTTCAATTGCTAAGATATCTTCATCGGGGAAATTGACTTATAACTCTTAGGGGGTATTATTAGAGGGATTCTTTATTAACTGATTTGTTAGAACCTACCCCCTTAACTAAATTCTAGTTCACGTATGTAATGTCAAACTCTGATAGTAACATTGACCACTTTGAGATTCTGCTAAGTAGGGCTGATTTGTCTACTAAGTACTTCATGGGATCATACTGACTCATCAATTTAACCTGGTATTAGAGTGTGTATTATCTGAGCCAATGCATTACCTAGGCCAAAGTACAGCAAGTTCTTTCAATTTTTTAATATTTCTATTCCCCTTCAGTAAATTTCTTGCTTAAGTAATGTATAGCTTGTTCTTTTCCTTCTTTGTCTTTTTGGTTGAGCATATACCTCATGGATTTCGGTAATATTATTAGGTATAGAAATATAGGCTTCCTAGGTTTTGGAGCAACCAAAGTTGGAGTATTCATGAGGTACTCTTTGATCGTTGTGAAGGTTTGTTTGCATTCTTCATCCCAGTTTATCTTGGGCCTTTTTTTTTTCAACAACTTAAACAGGGGACAACATTTATCTATGAGTTGAGATATAAACGAGGCTATGTAGTTTAAACAGCCCAACAAGCCTTTGATTTCTTTAAGTATACATAGAGGGGGCAAATCAACTATTGCTTTGACTTTATCAGGGTCCACTTCGATGCCTCTTAGTTGATTGTGAAACCTAATAATTTTCTTAAAGTTACTCTGAAGGTACACTTCTCCAAGTTGAGCTTCAACTGGAATTTTCTTAACCTATCAAACAATCTCCTCAGATTATCTATATGATTTTCTCCTTTATTAGACTTTGCAACCATATCATCAACATATACTTTAACTTCTTTTGGTATCATGTCGTGAAAGATTGCTACTATGGGCCATTGATAAGTTTCCCCAGCATTTTTGAGCTTGAAAGGTATTACTTTATAGCAAAATGTACCCCAAGTTATGATAAATGTTGTCTTGGCTTTATCTTTTTCAAATGTTCGAATCTGATTATATCTAAAGAATCCATCTGTGAATGAGAAAAGTATGTTATCGTCCAAGACATCAATATGGGGTAAGTGAAATTATCTTTAGGGGTTACTTGGTTGAAGTTTTGAAAATCTACGCATACTCTAACTTTTCTGTTCTTCTTCATTACTAGCACAATGTTGGCTATCCACTTAGGATAATCAGATACTTCAATGAAATCAAGCTTCGGTAACTTTTTGACTTCTTCCTTAATTTTCAATAAGATATCTGGTCGGAATCTCCTTAGCTTCTACTTTTTGGGTTTGACATCTTCTCTTGTAGGTAAGCGGTGGACCACAATTGATGGATCTAATCCAGGCATATCTTCATAAGACCATACAAATACATCTTGGTATTCAGATAGTAGTGTAGTCATTTCTGCCTTCTGTTTCAAATTCCCTTTAATTTTTAATATTTTGGGGTTGTCACAAGTCCTAACATTTACCATCTTAGTTGGCTTGTTAATGGAAATTCTACTCATTTCATGTCTTTGCTAGCTCTTTTCCATGTCATTATGGTCATTAACATCACTCTTGACGACTAACCCAGTAGGGCCGAAAGTGATATCAATATTTTCATCACCTATTTGCGTGAGGTATCCATGGCCTTTATTTAAAGCATTGGATCTAAGCAAAAAATATGTAAAGGAAAGAGTGTAAGTAAGGAACAAGTGAAGAGAAAAGAGATTGATTCTTGTTTAGAGGAAATTCTTTTGAGTACAAAGTTGTAGAATAAAGATAATTATTATAAAACTCTATAAAATACTAAATTGTAATTTATCCTTTACTCTAGAGAAAACTTATTGCTAATCGTAGGGATGGAGAACCAATTATTTAGGTGTTGAAGCTTGGAGGATAGGCTAGTTGCTTTATTCCTATTGGAGGTGTCCTCTTGGGTGGGCTTTGAAGTTTGGACATAAGCTTGAATGAATGTTTTTGACAACAGTAGGAAGGTTATCGAGGCGTGATATAACTTGTCACCTCTTATGCCCCTTGCTTATATTTTCTACAACTCATTCGCTGAAGTTGGAACGTAACCGAGCTTACAGGTACCAACCTATCCTTCCTTGAATTTCGGTCTTTCATCTTTCTCTTGATCAGTAATCATGCATACCTCTTCAAACATTTGGTGCCTAAAGTCCTTTTACTCTTTAGTGCCAATATAAGATACGGTCATTTTCTTATATATTTTGTAATCCTGGTCACCTAGAATCGTTATGACTTGGCCATTAGAGATAAACTTAACCTTTTGATGAAGACTTAAAGGTATGGCCCTTGCTGAATGTATCTACGATCTTCCTAATAACAGGTTGAAGGTTCTTAGGATATTCAAGACTTAGAATCAAATGTTAATAGTCTATGCTCTAATATCAACTGGTAAGTCGATCTCCCTTATAATTTCTCTTTTAGACCCATCAAAAGCCCTAACTGTCGTCGAACTTGGCTTGATAGCGGTTGTATCGATACCCAATAGATCTAGGGTAGACACTCAAGGATGATCTACTGTTGATGAGGACTCTTGCTATGATGATGTCGTTCACCCTCACTATTATGAAGCTTAGAGTGTTGGTTACCTTCTTCACTCAATTCCTCGACGAAGAAAGAAATCTAATCCACGGTGAGGATAGAGTTGGTGATAAACCCTATTCTTTCAACTGGTATTTCACGAGGGACTTTGACTTCCCTTAATGTTTTAAACAAAGCTTCCCAATGCGATTTTGATGCCATCAATAAACTTAGGAGAGATATGTGTGCTAGAGTCTTAGTAAGCTAATCCATTATTTTATATTCACTAGACTTGATTATTTTGGTAAAGGTAGATAATCCTTCTTCATATTCAGTTGGTTCATGGTTTGGCCTTTTCAATAGAATTTTTTTTTCAAGTCCTCTTTTGGGTTATAAATTCTACTAGAGTGGATAATCCCCCCCATAAGTGTGCTTGATTGTCCTTGATTTACTGCCTGGTAGTTGAAAGGGGTAGTTTTATAATTTTTGAAGGCTATAGGCACATGGAAAATGCACCTTTTAGTCTATGGAATTTGCTTCTCCTCTTGTTTGTTGAATTTGTAGACCCTAAGCTCTCGATTGGAACCGATTATGTTGATGGCGGGACTTAAGTCATCAAATATCATATTGTTGACCTACCTATGATTAGGTAAGGGGTTGTTGTTGATGTTTGGAATTGGAGCCTCTATGAAGTCTAGTTAGATTGTGCCTTCATCAGTTTAATCCTAAATTTTGTTTTTTAATCTCCAGCATGAGTCTATAGAATAGCCCACTTGCCTTATATGATATTAACCCCTTACATTAGGATAAAAAAATCTTAGCCTATACCTTTCATTGGGAGCCTTAGAATAGACCAAATTATCCTTTCTTAGTTTTTTAAGTATTTAATTGAGAGGAACGGGTATCTTAGTGAACTGCCTTGGGGCCCTATTGACTTGCGGTTGGCTTATAAATTGTTGTTAAGATGGCAAAGAATTTTCCCTGAAAGAGACCTGAGCATTGGGCTTGGTATTTGAATTAACCATGCTTATAGTAGCTTCTCTAGACTTGCTGCTAGTGATTTTAGTAGGGGGTAGTCTTTTGTTTGATGGTTTTTGTAATTTGCTGGATAAGACGTCACTTTCAATCCGATACTCTATTGCCACCACCTTTGTAAAACTAGAAGAGGCTTACCTAATTAGATAAGTAAAGTAGGGTCTCTTAAGAGTGTCGATAAAAGCAGAAGTTAACTCTTTCTCAGTCATGGGGGTGAATACCCTTGTAGCTAGGGACCTCTACCTTTGGGCGTACTCTTTAAAAGATTCATGGTGCATTTTCCTTAGGGTAACTAAATCCATTATAGTTGGTGCTACTTTAACATTGAACTTATATTGCTCATAAAATGCCTTAGCTAGCTTCTCCCATGTGTTTATTTAGTTCAGATCCAATTGGGCATACTAGGTCAAAGTAGGGCCTGTCTAGCTGTCCTAAAAAGTTTAGACCATGAGTTGGTCATATTGCACATACTTGCCCATTTTGCATAAGTACAGCCTGGTGTGCAGTTTGGGGTACCTAATTCCATTATACTTCTCAAAGCCAGGTACTTTAAATTTCTTTGGGAAGCTTCCATAGTCATAAGCAGAGAAGTCTGTTATACTAGCTTACTTGAATCCATCATACCCTTCGAGCATTTTCATCTTCTTAGTGATTTGTTAGGTTAATTGTCTTTCTAATTCTTTCAATCTGTCCTGATCAACTTTAGGTTTTGAGTTAATTGGAAATGAGTAAGTATTTGGTTTGAAAGTCGGGTTGACCTTCAGATAGACCCCTTCTGTCTCAAAGGATTTAAAGGCTTGGTTAACTTTAAGGTAAGCTTCTTTTATTTTGAAGGGTGGGGCTTTAACATTCTTTCCATATTGGGCTTTGAAGTTTTCTTCATTTGATAGAGCTATAGACTTGAGCAAGGTGATGCTATCAGCAAGGAAGCTCAGTTAGTCTGAATCTTCCCCACTTTTCATTCTAGAGAGCAGAACCTCAACTCGGTGGGATCAACAATTTTAGGGTTGATATTGCTGTTGTTGGTGTTGGTGTTGTCATTTCCTTGGCTGCTATTCTTGTTTGAGATCAAGTTTTGATAAGAATTCTCTAGAAGGTTTAACACTTGGGAGCTATTTTAGCGATCTGGTTTAAGATCACTTCTCAACAAGTTAGTATATGAATATATATATATATATATATATATTCAAATGAAATGAATGAAAAAGGGGAATACAAAAATGTATGGTATACAGATGAAGAGAAATAGAATTAATGAATAACTAAGAAGATGGTCATTTTTATTTTTTTTATAGCTTCCGAAGTTCCCTTTTACATTATTTGAAAAAGAAAATACCTTTAAGAAGAGTATTCTTATCTCTGAATGTTCTTCTGGTACTTGGCAAGCGTTTACTTTTTCTGCTTACTGGGTCCTGCTGGTGCTTCCTTCCTCTTTTTTAGGTTAGGTTCTTCTATTTCTTCAAGTTCTTTAAGCCTCTTCTAGGTCATCTTCAATTGATGTTCCAAAGCTTGGGAACGTTGTCTTGATTCCCGAAAGAGATCCTCCTACATGTCCTACTTTTCATAGATTACTTCTATACGGGCTTGTATTTGGTCCATGTAGGTCTTGATTTCAGAATTTGGTTCAATTAGTGTGGGTTAGATGATTTCTAGTGTAGGTTAGATAATTTCTAATGCTTGATACTGGATTTCTCCTACCTTATGGAGCTGATTGTATAAGTATTCTTTGGTGACCCTATGCTTATCCACTTCTCCCAAGCCACTCTCTTAAATTGATGTTTGGGCTAACAGTGCTTGTTTCTCAAAAATGGTTGATTGCCTAGAGTTTGGACATCTTTTTTGGTAGTGGAATTTGAAGGTCTTCATAATGCAAGGTCGTGATATCCAATGGAGGTCTGTAGACTATATCTTGCATACCTCTGAATTTTCTGATCATATAGTTTGCATAATAGCCTGTGTACAATTTCATCCTGATTAGGGGTATTGCTGGATAATTTTTGCAAATTAGGATTACCCTTTTGAATTTGCACCATCTTGTTGTCCATAAGATATTAGCGACTTGGAAATTTTGCAACACTTTTACCTAGCAGTAAGTGGACTTTCCTTTTAGGAGATGGACCTTATCAACAAAAGAATAGATCAGATCAACATTATGAGCAAATTCTCCTCAAATCAGATTGAGCCCATAACATTTCATGTGGCTCATAAACCATACTATGAGTAATGCCATGCTAGTCTTTAGTATGCCATCGTTCTTTTCTTTCAAAACGTTGATGCTTCTGATTTGTTCAGTAAGAAGGGCTGGGACATATGATATGCCTTCAAGAAACCTACATACTAATTTAGTGACCTTAAAATGGAGAAGGAACTTTCAATTAGGGAATAACAGAGTCTTAAATGTATCTAGGATAAAGGTTTTTATTTTGTTTTGTCCCCAGCCTTTGAGATTGCCATAGAAGATGCCCCGTATGTTAGATTTAGGCTCGATGGTGAACCAATCTTTCAAGTCTTCTAATTTAATGCAATTCCCATTACAGCTTCTCAAGGCTTTGTTCACTTCAACTTTCCTGATCCCTAGAAATCTTGAAAAGGCATTCACTGGGTTAGCTTATAAATTTGGGGTGTATATATTTTCTAAGGAATGGGCTTGAAGTAAGTGGTGTATTTTTCAAGCATTGGACTAATCAGGTGAGGCCCAACTCGAAAAGCCACTTTCTCAAGCTCCTAAAAGTTAGTTGGGGCCTTAATCAAATTAATCTCTATTTTCACCTTGGGTAGTGATATAATAAGCCTGATCTTGTTGATGATGGTCTTTTGTTCCCTTAGATTGAAGTGTCGAAACCATTAGTTCAGGATGCGCTTGGGACTGATAGGCTTATTAATGAACTTTTCCTTGAAGTGGGTAGAGTTGGATGAACAGGTTATTTCCTAATTTGAATTACAAAAGAAAAAATATGTTGTAAGATCAACCAAGCATTACTTCCATTAAATGAAAACTATTTACAATAATTCTATGTTTACAACATATTAAAATTACAAGGGAAATCAAGGAATCTACAAGCCATTATATATTTTCATTCTCATCTTGCTTGATTATTTATCGATTCCAGATGTCATGAATGCATAAAAGCTAAGTTGTAAAGGTCCTTAAGCTTGTGTGACCTTACTTGTTAAAAAATACTTTCATTGGTTACATCAAGCTCATGTGTGTATGTATGGGTGGGGAGGGGGGGGGGGGGGGGGGGGGGTGGGGGTAGCCTAATCAACCCTGATGGGTGGTTACACTATAGTACTTGGAGCCTACATAATGGCCCCTTCGACTTAAGGTCCTAATACTGTCCGAGTTTGACTTATCTATCATACATTTATGGTACATAAAATAAATTCTTCTCCCCTCTCCCAAACAGTTGAATAATTAAATTGGCATAAATGTTAGTACATTTATGGTACAAATAATAATGAATTAATGAATAAGTAAATAAATTACACTTAGTAAGGTGATTTTTAAAGATTAATTTTAATTTTGAAAAGTTTAATGGCTAGCTTTCTTGATAATTCCCAATAGAGTCACCAAGCTGTTGATGTTGGTTTTTTCTCTAGTTTTTATAAATAAATTTTCTTTAAACCAATTTATATTAAACCCTATCCAATTAATACTAACCATTGACTAAGTTTAAAGAAAATTGATTTTTTTATTTGAAGATTATTTGGAGTCATTACCCAACTAAAGTCAGGAAAAGAGTTAAATTATAATTAATTAGGTAGATTGGTTATAATTTAGCTATTAGTCTTCTCAATTAAACCAATTTTGTAAACAGTTTTAGAAACTAGACAAATGGGTTCGAGAGTTAGGATTTTAAACCTTTATGGGTAACATTAACTTTCTAAACTTAATCTTAGTCTTAAAAATCACCTTTTAAAAAATACTATTCTATTAAGGGAAACTTGATTATTAGTTAAAGAATCAAATGAAGTAATTTAAACTGAAAATGGAAAAAAAAAAGTTTTTTTTTTCGTTTTTTATTGTCACCCCGTAGGTGCTTACATACCCACTACAGGTTGATTTATTTTAACTCTTGAAAATGATTGGTTTTACGTTTTATAACCCCATTTGATTTATTTAAAGAAATTTTTAAAAGGATCCTAAATGAGAAATTTTATTTTTGAAAAGATCCTAAAAAGCCCTAATTTTGAAAAAACGATTGTTTATTTTTATTTTAGAAAAATTGACTTTCTATGTAGTAAAATGGTTTTTATTTGATAACCTATTTTTATATTATTTTTTATTATTGCTATTATTCATCATTATTTCTTCGAATTTTAAATCTCAAGCAAAAAGGAAAAAAAAAAACAAAAAAAGGACTTATTCATGCCTTTTTCTTTTTCTCTTTCCTTTTTTTCCCTTTTCTTTTCTCTTTTTTATTATTACACTTACATGGATGACAAATAAAATAAGTAAATAAATAAAAAAAAAAGTAAATAAGTTAGCTCGAGTAGACTTCTGGTTAGCTCTAATTCTTAACTACAGTGACTGATCGGGGTTGTTTCAAATTGTTATTGATGTTAAAACGAGTGAGAAACGGGATATTTATGTTTTTTGCATTAGACTTTGGGAGGGGGCATACCTTGATGTTTGGTGGTCATTTAAGTGGTGGTCAGAGTTAGTAGTTTGAGGCGGTGGTGCGCGCGGTGGTCGCTGAAAGTGAATGGAAGGTTAGGTCTTGGTTTTCTTACCAACACGAAATCAATCGTAGTGGTGGTTTTAGAAGAGGACGCCTAAAGAGAGAGAATTCTAAAGAGGGAAATTGTGCTGGAGAGAGAAAGCACTGATTTTGCTTATCTAGAGTGTTTTGAAGCTTTGTTGTGTATCCTTTTGTGTTTCCCCAACCTTCATTTATACTAAACAAAACTTGAACAAGCTTAGAAAGCTTATTAATGGAGAAAACAGCCATGAATGAGGATGCTAGATTTTTAGTTTTTTCTTTCCATTTTTGGAGCTAATTAAATGTAATTTTTTTACTGAACTTAGATGAAATTTGGATCTTGGTTCCAAGTATGCTAGGTATACTACATGATTTTACCATTAATTTGGTGAAATTGTATAGTAAATGGGGTAAAAAATAACCCCAAACTGAGCATATGAAAGAGGAATTTGCTGAAAGTCTAGAAAAAATGATGGAGAAGAAGAAAATGGGGGTGCAAGTCACATATGATTTAAAAAAATTTAGGGCTCATTCCTTACCTATTGCACACAGGGCCTTGGGCTTTACTCGGTTCAAAAATATGGACCAGGTTTTATCCACTTACTTATATTTATATATGGCTTTGGTTAAGTCTATTTGACTAAGAAGAGTTTGGCCTCTCTTATCAATTTTGTAAGCTTTAGAATTAAAAGTAGTTTTCATTAACTTAAAATATATTCTATAAATTACAACTATTGGTAATGCACCTTTTAACATTAGGTAATCGTGAGTTTTTATTTGCAGAATTAAAGAATTCATTATAGTCCTATCTTTAATGCATAAGGTAACATTTGGATGATATTCAAATTGTATTGGACCAGTATTGAGACTAGTCTCAATAGATGCGTACATTGATCTTTCAGTCCAATTCTCTAGCATCTTTATGGACCATGAAGACTGAAGTGTCTAGACCTAGTTTAGTAAGAGGTTTAGTTCTTACTTGAACTAGATATATGTGTATATAATTCTATTCTTTTGAATATTTTTTAATTGATTAATTATTTAAAAGTTTTATTGTGGTTAAGCTATTAGAAACATGGATATTTTTCTCTTTTGTGGCTATAACATAATTATTCTTACAAAAATTTTTCCATTTTGCCATTTGATAAATTTGATCATAGGAAGTTTTAAGAAGCATCTAATTATCGATTGTTTTATCAAAATCTTTCATATGTCTTTAAACTTTATTATTTAACATAGATTCTTCTGTTTGCTCAAAAGTAGCAAGGCTAGAAGAGAACATAGTTGTTCTAAGTAAATTCATAATTTTCATAAGACTAAATTTTTTTCTCTAATCTTATAGATCTTTCACAAGGTTTACTTAAAATTATTTTATGATCCCCGATTATGACTCATACGTAACCTTTAACAAATCAAAAGCAGGGTTTATGCCAAGCCTCAATGTATAGATCATAAAACAAGGGGTTCTACAAAGGAATCACCTTAAGTGAAATTAAATATAAGATATAGATTTCCACTTAGGAAATCGTCTCAAATGAAAATTATAAAAATACTTATATGCCTATGTTCTCTCTCCTTGGTTCTGATATTACTAGCACCCAAGAGAAGTTATTTTAAATAAGATAGACTAAAATACATATGAAAATAATAAGATAAAGTAAGATGATGTAATATTAATAGATTATCTCCTAAAATATATATCATATACATAAAAACTTTCTCCCAATAAGGAGTAAGCCTAAATAATATAATATAAAAATTCTATAACAATTTTTAAATATTCATAAAATTCTATTAAATTATTAACATTTTTATCTTTAATTATTTGAGACATTTAAAAATTAATCTCCACAAGAGACAAAGCTTAAAAAATGGAGTTTTTATAACCACTACAAATGGCTCAATGAAATCTTATGGGATTTGAGACATTCAAGCATTCATATAAACTATTGGACAAATCACCACAAGATATAGGCGGTAAAACCTGCCAAAACTTATGGGATTATGAACATTAAATCATTATACATAAAAGAAATAAAACATTTAAGAGAAAACTAGTACAGACGGCTAAGCTAAGGCTTGTGGGGTTTGATATTAGATTTAGATTATATATACTTATAAGGCACGTGGTGTTGTCTTACTAAAAGCACATGGTAGATTTAAACTCCCTTTAGACTAGTAGCCCGCAAATATCAGGTTTCTAGCCTATATATCTTATAGTATGTTAAATATAGATATGGAACATATTCTTTATGGGGTTACACCCATTTGAGATGGAGACTTTTCATATAAAGTATAAAGAAAAGGAATAATAAAACTTAAATAAAAATTTTATTTCATTAAAAATTCATTTACAAATCATGAGCATTACATTCATATCATCACTTAAGGAAACATTGCAAAGAAACATTGGAAGAGAACATTAAAGATTATTGAAAGGTATTTATATACCTTAGAATAGAAGCATAGGAACACTTCTCAATATTGGAAAAGAAAGAGAAAGAAGAGATAGAAGAATGTATAAGAGAAGAGAAGAGAAAGTTAGAAGACGTGTGAATATGAGAGGAGAAGAGAGAGGATGTGGAAAATTTTGGATGGTTTAAATGAGGCAGAAGGTCGACAAAGTACTATGGTGAATGGTAGAAAAGTGGTCGATAGGTTACAGTTTGTGAACAATGAAAAGTAAGAAAAGGACATCATTATGTTAGAAGTGATTTTTGACATCATTAGTGAAGTCATTTGTGTATTGTGTTACATGTGACACTGGTTGTATTCTAGTTGTATTTTTATAGTGCAAGTATATTTAAAATACATTAAAAAAAATACAAAATACATACATTGATCAAAGATCTCTTAATTCTATCCCATAGCAGTCATCCTCATTGGTGTCTCCACTGTGATGGGATTCTAAATTTGTAGTTGATCTTTTGGTTGATTTATTCAGATATGCTAAAGCTTTCTCCAACAATTTCTTCATTTGATTAGGAGAACTAACATACGCCATTGAAGCCATTAGAAATCCTTTGTTATGGAAGAATAGAGTTAGAATATTGGTTGGAATAACTGAAGAATTTTCATTGTGGTTTTTAATCCATGATAGGATTGATTCTTCTTCAATTTTGTTCCACATTTTAAAGCTGTCCCACCACTTAACTTTAAATTTACGGATTGAGATAGTAGTATTGGTTTCATTATCATTTTTATAATCAAAGAACCAAGTCATTATCCATGAAACACTGATATGCATAAAATATAACATATCTTTTTTGAAGCATTTTTTATGGGTTGAAGGATTGTATTTATTAATAAGGCATTATAACCCTTTTAGGTCTTATCATGGACTATTTCATTGGTTGCTCCAAATTCATCTCACCAATGTGTAAACTAGTAAGGTAGATTTTTGGAAGAGCAATTTTAAAAAAATATTAGCCATATGTGTGACCGTTTAGGATTCATTTGAAAGAAAGTATTCCACCATACTTGCTTATAATCATAATAATTATAAGTAACTCAATAATTTGGTTGTGGTGACATTGGATCCATTTGAAATTTAATAGGCATTGTTTGATGATTGCACAATTCATTAAGGTTTATGACCTTATGAATTTTAATAGTTGAATAACTAATCATCTTATTGTTTTTAAAATGTTTCAGTGAAACCGATCTAGTTTCACTCAAGATTCTTTCATGAAACTAAATTGGTTTATAAAAATCATAGGGTATAAGAGAAAAATCTTTACTAAAAATTTTTCTTGCATATTCATAATGGTGCCTTTTATACATTTCTTTTTTTATAGAAAAGACATATTTGAAAATACCTTTAATAAAAAAATTTAGATTTTTGAGGAGCTTTTCCTGAAGAGGATGCTACCTTTATAATTTAGACATTTTGATTGGTTAATTTAGTAAGATTTCTTGTTCCATTAGTTAGATTCTTAAGTTTATTAGAGGAACATTTTTTGATTGTAGAGCAATTGCAAGTGCTCTAAGGAATTTAGGTGTTATTGTAACATTTGGTTCGTCATTGAAAGATTTTGGTTTGGATTGAGGGGACATTGGGGTAGTTGATTCTTTAATGGTCATTGGTTCATTTTCTTAACATTGTAGGGGATGATTCCTCCTTTATTGTTAATGGAACATTAGTAAGTTTACAGGCTTTAAGCCATGTTTGGACATTGGTTAGTCCCTTCTTAGGAATTAGCAGTTTCTTTCCTCTTTCCTTCTCTTTTTTGGGAGGTATTTCCTTGCAAAAAAACACGAGTAAGGAAAGGAATTTAATGATTTATTTATATGCTCAATTTTGAAATAAAAAATAGATAAAATTGATTGCCATCTGACAAAAACTTGTTTCGAAGCAGTGTTTTGAACATTTTTTAATAAAACATTATTAGCAGCTTTGTAATCAATTCATAGAAAAAAATTTTGATTTAACAAATCACCTTGAAATTTAGAGTTTGTTAAAACAATAGCTAAAATTTCCTTTCTGATTATAGAGTAGTTTTTCTAGCATTTATTCCAATATTTGGATATAAATTGGATAATAAATTCTTTATTATTTTGTCTTTGTTTTAGAATTCCTCTAAATCTTATATTAGAAGCATTAGTTTCTACAATTTTTGGTAGAGATGGATTTACTATGTAAAGATAGGAAATTTCTTTGATTTTCTCTTAATTAAAATTACTACATTGGTATGTTCATTTGACCATTGAGGTGGATTCTTTTTTAAACTTTGTTATAAAGGCTTACATAGACTATTAAGATTTGGAAAGAAATCAGTAACATAATTCACACTCCTTAAGAATCTTTAAAGCTGATTCTTATCTTTAATCTCATTGGGAAATTTGGATGCAAATTCAATCGATCTTTGGATTGAAATTATTGTCTCATTGTAGATGTGAAACCCTAAGAATCTAATCCTAGTTTAGAATAAAGAAATCTTAGAGGGTGACACAACTAGGCCATTTTTTCTAGCAACATTAATGAAGATTTTAATGTGCTTGAAATGTTTATCTATATTTGATTAGAATATTAAAACATCATCTATATAGACAATGATAAAATTTGAAAAGTCATTAAAAATTTTATTTATTATCCTTTATAACTTTGAAGGAGCATTCTTTAATCCGAATTGCATGACATTCCATTTGTATTGACCAAATGGAACAATGAAGGTAGTTTTATACCTTTCACTTTCATTAATCTAAATTTGCCAAAATCTAGATTTCATGTCAAACTTTGAAAATATTTTTGCATTATGTAATTTGTTAAGTAAATCTTTTTTATTGGGTATAGGATACATAATCTATTTTAGAGTATTATTAAGAGGTTTATAGTTGATTACTAACTTAGATACAACTTTCTTAATTTTAACATTTTTATTAATATAAAAAGATGAACAACTGCATGAAGACTTACTCTTACGGATTTATTTTTTTATTGAGAAAATCATCAATTTCATTTTTACAATGTTTTAAAACTTTATTATTCATTTGTGAAGGTTTGAGCTTCGTTGGGATGTTTTTCTCATTAAAATAATTTTCATAGGGTAAATCAACAATATGTGATTTATGATTCCGGAAAGCATTGGTTAATATTGAACATATTGAATATTTAATTTCTAACTCTAAATTAGAAATTCTTCTCTTCAAATTTTCATTCAAAAGTTAAGTTTCAGTCATTTTGAACTTAAGATTATTTTTTAAAAATATCAAATGTTTTTCTTTACATTTTATTAGATAGTTTAATTTTGAGATTGAATTTTGTCTTAAAACATTAAAATATTTGACTTGAGGTTTTGAAACAAAATTGAAAAAAATTTTCTTGTTTAAATAATTTGTTTCACTTCCTTTATTATTAATAGAAAATGGTTGAATAAGATTAATAAAGGGCGTTCCTAAAATGACATTTTGGTTTAAGTTCTTAACAAGAATAAAAGTAGTTTTATAAAAAATATTTCTTTTTATAATCTCAGCATTGGACAGTTTAAAATTAATACATAATTTGTTACTTGGATTAGAACTTAGAGATTTGGTTGTTTTTTGAAAATATTTTGTAGGAATTAATCATTCTCTAATGCAATTCAAGTCTACACCGGTATCAAATAATACAGTTGTTTCTAGGATGGATTCATTATTAATCTTAATTGTGACATTAATTATCCATTTCCTTGTAGTTACCTCTATAAGTTGTAAAAGATAATTGGAATCATCTTTAGAAAATTTTTAAACATTATCATTGTTTGAAGTTCCTATTTTATTAGACTCATTTTTAGAATATTCTTGAATAACCATTTTTTGTTTTAATTTAAGAAATTCTTTTTGAAGTTTTAATTGCATTAATCTTAATTCTCTTATTTTGTTGTTTTTGGATATTAATTTCATTGTGAAGATCATTAACAAAAATGGATTTTCTTTATAGTTTTTTACTTTTTTCAATGATTTCATTAAGATTATAAGATAAATTATTTGTAAGAAAAAAGTATTTTTATTAATTGTTTTTATACATTCAAAATTTTCACTATTATTGGTCTTTTGATAAATTTTATGAAGAATTTCTTCCTCTTCATTAGTTAAAACATTTAATTCATTATTTTCTTTAGAAGAGGAAGGTGAAGTGGATTCAATATCATTGATTTGAATTCCTTCTTCACAATCTTCTTTAGATGTTAAAAGTTCATTTCTTGCAAAAATTTGTAAAATATTTTCCATTGTTCTATCATTAAGGTTTAGTTAATTAAGTTTATTATTGATCTTATAGTAGTTTTCCGTATGACCAATTTTTTACCTTTACAGCACCTAAGTTTTTTTTATCCATTTGTTTCATTTCATGTTTTTTTTTAGAAAACTTTTTCCCAAAATTTCTTCTAGGTTTTTTATGGAAACATTGTAATCATTCTGAATTTTTTGAAATCTTTTTTGGACAAAAGAAGGATCATATTGAGAATAGATATTACCTAATCCTTAGCGTCTCATGCACTTTTCATTTTTTAATTGTTTTTAAAGTCTTATTGTGGTATAACGAATGTGTTTCGATTTTATAGACATAAGATGCTAATTCTCCATATGACAATTCATTATAAGGAATTTCACCATTATTTTCTTATTAGATTCTATTCCTAACTTGTTTTCCTATTAATTTAGGTAAACCAGCTTAGAATTTTTTCTTTAAAAAAGGTTGATTACAATCATTCCTAAGTAAGACTCTTTTGGAAAATACATGTTTATATTATTTGAATTCTCCTAAAGACTTATATTTCATATTAGATAAGAGATCTAAGGATTTATCCCTAATATGGGATGGATTTCCTATAAAATATTGATTTATTGAGAATATTAATGTATTAACCATATCTTAGATTGGTTCGTCATTTTTATCAAGTATTTTAATTCTATTTTCATCAATTTTATAAGATGTTAAGATATTAATTGGTTGTTCCTTAGTGAAATAATTATTGCACCAGCCTTTTAGTTGTTCAGTGAAATTGGAAATTAAAAGTAATGATACTTGATAATCAGTAACATCAAGAACTATTTTTTTTAGTATTTGAAAGCATTATTATTTGATTATGGACATTGAGGATTTTTTGCTTTAAGTATCCTTTTATATTCCATTCATAGATAAATCCTACAGAGTACCTATTTTGATAATTATTATGTTTTCCTTCAAAAATTATATTAGGAGGTGAAGCTCTTTGATAGTATAATTTTTGAGGTTCTTTCCATGTAATTTTATTGATTTTTTCAGTAGGTTCATTAATATTTAAATCTTTTAAAAAAATATTGGAGATTATATCATGTTCTGAGTCGTTTTCATTTGAAGAAACATAAGTAATTGAATCATTATCAATTTCATTAATTACATTAATTTTTTTTGAAGGAGTATCTTTGATGATTATACCCCTTAATTTTGAAGAATTAATTGGAATATCTAATGTCAAAATATCAATAAGTTTTAATTCATTTTCCTCTTTTCCTCTTTTATTTTTTAACACTTTTTCTTTTCATCTAAGGTTTTTAAAAACTCATTACTTGGATTTTTTGGCATTTCAAAAGGTTTAATTAAAGATAATTTTTTATTGGTTGAAATCTTTTCATGAGTTTTAGTAATCTCATTATTTATTACATTTTCTATTCTATCTAATTGTTTGCCTATTGTATGTAAATGTTAGTTAATATAATTATTTTGATCAATTATTTTTTTAGTTCTTGAGCCTTTATCTTCCATTGCAATTTTGAAAGGTGCAAGTTTTATTTTAGTATTTTTATGAATTGATTTTATATTGCTAAGTGGTAGATGATTAAACTTTATGACTTGTCCATCACTTAATTTCAATTTAAAACATTGATTTGCAATGTTAATTTCTTTTGGTTTCAAATAATATTCTTCAAACTATTTGAAGAAATATATCTGAAAACCATTTTTATACGTAAAATTATAATATTCGTCTTTCATTTGTCTAGCAATATTACTAAAAGTGTTAAAATAACATTTTTTAATTTTTTTTTTCATTTTTTGGAGAATTAAACTTTTTGTTTAGGAAAATCCTATCTGGTTCAAAAGGCTTCTCTAAAACATTAAGTTCTAGATCACCTAGCATTGAAGCTGAGGGTTCCTCATACTCTAGTTCATTAGGTTAGTAAATTGGTGTGGTTATACTTGACCTATATATTATTCCCTTAAATGGAGGATTGGTTTGAACATTAATTTAGTCATCTTGATGAACATTAATTGGTGTAGATAATCTAGGATGAGGTGAAGGTAAATCTACTGATCTCTTAGAAGATGATGATGATAATGACCTTATTTCTTAGGCACTTCTATGTTGATCAAAAGATCTCCTAGCAATTGAATGGTTACCTTACCTTAAGGGTATTCAATTACATTGGAAGGTTGGGTATTATAAACATGTTGTTTTGGAAGTAGGTTTTTCTACTTCCTACTTTTTAGGTAAATTGACCCAATTATATTGAATCATTTTGGGTATTTACACATTGCTCTATATATATATATATATATATATATATGTACACACACACACATATATAAACAACTAACTAAATAAAAAAATAAAACAAAATAGATGTTCTGAATTCTCTATTTTTTGTAACTTTCTTAAATTTTCCATTTTTGAATTTTCTTTCTAAATTTCCTTATTTTTTTTTTATTTTCTTAATTTTGTATTTTGTTTGTATTTTTTCCTAATTAAGACTCTTAAAGAAATAAATAAAATAAAATAAAGAGGCCAAAATGAGGTATCTACACCATGATTATAGAAGCAAAGCCCTATGCAAACACTAACAACTTTCATGTGAGGAAGAACCAAAGACCAAGGTCACATATGTAGCGAATACAAATCCTTCACCAATCATAAAAGTGCATAAATTTCTTTTCTTTCTAAGAAAAAACCCCTAAATAGACATATTCTCTCTATACAACATTGACTTCACATCAATTAATTATATCAAATTAGTAGCATCTTCCATTACATCAAGATCCATGACATACCTAAATATGAATCACATAGTAAACATTAATTATACTGTCATGATCAAAACTTTTCTTGATATAGAAACTAAATTAGATAAAAAATCTTCCTCTACTAAAAAAGAGAAACATAAATTAAAATTAATAAAAAGGAGACTACATGATAGAAATTTTAACTCCAAAATAGCATCATAATTACAATGTATTAACCAATATAAGGTTAACTAAGCTATTGTTAACCTATGAATGCTCTAAAAAAAGCATTGTAATCACTTACTTTTCCTTCATGAGTCCTTGGTTGCGTATGGAGAGTAATGATCGATTTAAGTTGCAACAGCGTGCGTTGAGCTCAACCTCTGGTTGGAATGGCCGATGAGATAGAGACGATAATCTTTCCACCTTCGTGAATGGGTGATCAGAGTAATGGGTTAGGGTTTTCTTCAAATGGAGTTCAACATTGACGGATGAGTGGCTAGAAGTAAGGAGTGCTGAGAGTGGTTTGATGAATTTATGTGAAGGTGGAAATTATCAATATTAATTTTTAATGAACGTATTATGGGGATCAAAGCAAGGATGAAGAGGGGGAATTTAGAGTCATTACATGCTAAGGGAGAATTCTCATTCCATGATTTAGGGGAAAAGAGATTCAATGGAATCCACATTTCGAATAGCTGAATGTAAGTAAACATAGCAATAAAGAGCTAGGTGAGGAATTAGGTTGGAATGGAATTCCCATTCTAGCAACTAAATGTATCATTAGAGATTTTAATATGTCTTTGCTTGTGGTTATAAGTGCTTATGTTTGTATATGCTATGCATATGCTTATAAGAATTAAGCTCCATGTAATGTTTGTTTTGTGTACTAATGCTATGTTTAAATAATTTGGATCTGGTTGATCACCTCAAAAATAGACTAAACTAAACTCGACTTGAAAGTTAACTTAACGTAAATTGTAAACTTCTAAGGGATGACTAGGATTATTAAGCTAAATATTGACCCTTTTGAAAAGGATAGTTGAAATGGTCTCTTTCTTATCCTTAATCGAGCTAAGTAACATGATAAAATGTTGTAGAAAAGTTAAGGTCCTTGGTTTAAAGTTAGTCACAAGAGGAGTAAGGTCTCCATTGTACAAGCCTAGGTTAGGTCTTGATTCCTGGCATCACGCTAAAGTGAGTAAACTCTTTAATTCTAATTAGAGAGGATGTAATTTTTCTAATCTCATAATGGATCGAATAACATCATGTAATGGCTTTTACTTAATCATGTATTGTACCTACCTAACTTAGTTGACAACCCTACTTGCTTATTATATACATGTACTTTTATCTCCATCCTACTTATCAAGCAGTAGATTACTCTTATCTCCATAGATTCTTTTATAGGCCCAAAGTAGTACGCAACATTTCACCCATTCCCAAATTAGTAGCTAACATAACTCAGGAGTGAAGATAGTGAAGATTTGAATGAACTTTCTTTGTCTTCTATGAAATTGATTAGGCTACCTAGGTGACTTAGTAGTTTTAGTTCATAATTTGCATTGTAACATGGAAAGGAAAACCCTTAGGACTATTGTGTGTATAAGTTATGTATATTATTAATGTATTCAAAATATTTCTTACAAGTCTTATTGATAAACATCTGAAGAGCAGTATTATAGGTTTTATGTCAAAGTAGGTTCAGATCGAGTACTTCTATGGTAAGCTAAGTTCTGAAATCACACTTAACATATAGACATCATACATAGATTCACATAAGAATATACACATGAGAACACTAAGAATTAGGAGGATAATAATTTTCTATTTTTCTCATGATTTTTCAAGTACATGGGTCTTGATGTATTTATATGAATGTATGCCTTCCCTATAGATAAGAACATTCTAGTGATAATGCCTATCTATTACCTCACCAATTAGTTACAATGTCATGTGCATAAATCAAAATGAATCTAAATTCTAGATATAAGAATTCTAATATTGAAATTAATCTTATAGGCAATACTATTTGGTATTGCCTAATTTATTCAATCTGTGACTTATTTAGTAGCCCATGGGCCCTTATGCTCTTGGCCAAGCTTGATAACCATGAACTCCTTTGAGTAACAGATTTTTCCAAAAGTCTTCCCTTTGAAATCTAACTTCACTTTACTTCCTTTTGCCTCGTTTCCATTTATCTCGTTGCTTCCTCTTCTAATAACCCTAATTGTCCTACCATTGTAACATCCCCTTCCCCTTCAAAATCTCTTGTCGACGAGGGTGAGTTAGGGAATCATAGCCAAAGATCTCTAAAATACTCCATAGCATTAGTTACGGGTCATCTTAGCTATTGTATGAGTACCATTGTCTTTTTTGCAATATTTCACTTAATCATCTTCCTATTGAGTGCCTTTCTAAAACTAACCCTTCTTCTTCGATGTTTACAAGAGGATTTACAGCAGTAAAATGGTAGCTAGCCATGATACCTTTTTAATTTAAAGGCTTGGAAAGTATGATGAATCGATGCTTTTAGGGGTAGAGTTAAGCAATTTGCTACTATAGAGCCTTATTTTAATTTTCCTTAATTTAACCTACATTAAGTTTAGCTTACTTAATATAAGTTACTTGACATAAAATTAAGCAAAAACCTTTTTTTCTTTAAAATATGTTCAAGGAAAAAATTTGAAAAACAATTTGGAGTTGCCAACTAGTAAAATTGGTACAGAAAGTCAAATTATGATTTTTGGGTAGGAAAACCCTAATTTAGCATTAGTTTACAGCTATTTAAAAAAAATAATTTTTTTAGAAAATTTAACAAAAAAATTAGGATTCGGGGACTAACTTATTAAGACTAAGTCACTATGTAAAAAAAAAATAATGGACTTTTATTTCTTATAATTTTTCTGAAGATGCCAAAATATGTAATGATATACAAAAATGAAATTAAAATGATTTTTTAAATAATTATTTTTATGAATTTTCATAAAAAAAGTTTTTTATTTTCTTTATGGTTGTCCGGGAGGTACCTACGTATCCGCTTGTCGGGATTAATCCAATGTAGTTCTATTTTTTTAGAAAAGATTTAGTGAGTTGTTTTTTTTTTTTTTTAATTTGAAGATTGAGCCGTATTTATGTTATTTAATGATTTATTATTTAAAAAATACCTAAAAAATCTAACTATGTGAATCTATTAGAAAAAAAGCCTAATTAACTAAATATTGTGAAAAGACTCAAGTTAAGATTTTTTTTTTTAAAAAAAACCACTATGTATAAAAAATTTACTTTTATAAACTCTAAATGCAAGATTTATATGGATCTACGATTTAGATATGCAATTTAGATACGTATTTTCATTAAAAATATGAATCTTGGAGAGGATATGTAGCTATATTTAAAAAAAAAAATGCAATTTTATAAAAAAGAACGTAAGATACAATTTAGATATATATCTTTACTAATTTAGATATATATCTTGAAGAAGATACGCAACTGTAACTAAAATAAATGCAATTTTATGAAAAAATGTAAGATATAATTTAGATACATATCTTCACTAAAGATATGAATCTTAGAGAAGATATGTATATTTTTCTAAAAGGTGCAATTTTGACAAAAAAAAATGCAATATGCAATTCTTCTTAAAAAAAATGAAATTTATACAATTTATCTAAAAAATTACAAATTTATCTAATTAAAACACATGACATATAATTTATGTTAAAATTATTAAATAACCTACACTAAAAAAAAGTTAGCAAAATAGAATTATTAAAAACAAAATAAATAAATAACTAAAACAATTTGCCTAATAACTTAAGTGGGTCGGATCACTACAATCGGATCGTACACGTAGTACGTGTATATGTGTATATTGAGCTTAGTTTGGACATAGTTGATTGTATGGGTTGCTCTGATGTGTTGTTGGACGTGTTGCCCATGTGGATGGACTCGAATGTGATGCTGGTTGTGGTTGTAGATTGTTGTTAGATTACGTGGACTAGAATTGGTGTATTGTTCGTTCACCTAGACTTGGTGTGCTGTTTGTATGGTTTGTATGTATGAATGTGTGTGTGGGTTTGGGTGTAAATGATGTAAGTGATAGCTGTATGTGTGATGTATGCAGGAGATGTATATGTACAGTGGCATGAGTGGGTGAAAACAGTGTGATTGTGAATGTGTTTGATTGATTGTGGCATGAGATTGTGAATGTGGACTGGTTGTGGAGTTTGTGAGTAACATGCGAAGTATGGAAATTATGTAATTGGCTGACGTGTGTGTGTGGTTGTTTTGTATAATTGTGAAACGTGTGTTTTTTCTACAACCTAATGTCCATTATTTATAAACCATAAACTTGAACCTTTTGGATCTTTTTGTTATGAAGATTCAATCTCAACAAATCCAATATTCATAAGATGCGATGATACCTAATTTAGATTAGTTAATTTTATTCAAAATTTAATTTGATCCATTTTCAAGATTAAGTTTCTAAAAACCTCATATTTTATTTAGGCTTTATTAAGTTGGACTTAGCTTAACTTAATTAACCATGGTCCATAGCCCATAGCCCATTTAATAAATCTTCAGTCTTTTTTAGCCTAGTTAAAATATTCAAAATTGGACCAAGGTCTACATTCATTGATTCAAATATGACTAGACTTTCCTTAAATAACATTTTTCTAATAATGCCCAAAAGAGTCTAAATTTATTAAATCGAATGTATATATATTTTATTGTAATTTAGCCCAACCTTAAATAACTAACTTGACTTGATATTTTATATTTTACATATTTTTTAATTTAATTTTTTATTTATTTTTCTTTTTATATATTTTTATTTGTTCTATTCTTTTCAATTTAATTCAATTTTTATTTTTTATTTTTATAAATTTGGCTCAAAAGTAAAAAGAGATTGAAATTAAAATAAAGGTGATAAAAATGAGGTTTCTATAGTTACCTCCCCTATCTGATCTAAAACCTTGTACAATTCTAAGTATTTAGGTGAGAATTTTTGCTTGTCTCTTTTTTTATGCTAATATGCCTATAGGGTAATAGTTTTAGTAGAACCCGATCCCCAGTCTTAAAAACCTTATCACTCCTTTGTCTATTTACTTATTGTTTCATCTAGTTTTGAGCTCTCCTTAAATGGAAGCGATGAACCTCAATTATGTCCTCTTGTTAGTTAACTTAACATCTATAATAGGATTTCTTGAATCCTCACTAATATAGGATGAGTAGATGAATGAGGAATATTTGTACAACACTTTAAAACGCATCTGATTAGTGCCAAAGTGATAGTGGGTATTATACCACTACTTTGCTAAGGCCGAGTAGTAACTCCATTTCTTAGGGCTTTCTCTGATCATATACCAGAGATAGGTTCCCAAACACTTGTTTATGGCCTTAGTTTAGCCATCACTTTGTAGGTAGTAGGTAGTATAAGATGCTGCCTAATTCCTTATAATCTAGAGAACTCTTGCCAAAATGAACTAAGGAAAGTAGGGTTTAGATCACTGAGAATGTTCTCCAGCATTTCACGAAACTTCAATATATTGTCCATGTAGGCTTAGGCCACTTAAGAGGCTATGTATGGGTGTATTAAACAATAAAGTGCCCTATTTACTCAATTTGTTGACTACAGCCATTATGAAGTCCTTCCTATTAAATTTGGGAAGGCTATTGATAAAGCCAAGGCTTACTTCAGTCTAACACTCTTTTGGAATAAGTAAACGTTATAGTAACATGGGATAGGCTATAGTTTTGACCTTAAACCTTTGATAATTATCATACTCTCCAACATACCGTCTTACTTCCCTTTCCATTTTAAGCTAATAGAAAATGGAATCAAGCCTCTTTTTTATAGCATAGGCATTCACATGTCCATTGATGGCTCCATCACAATATATTCTCAACAACGTCGGCTTCAATAATTTTGTTCCCCTAAGTGAAATGCCCACAAGTTTGGCCATTCTTCAAATTTTCAATGATGTCTCCATATCTACTTGGTAAAAGCTAACTCTTTTTTCTCTTTTTTAGTAGCTTAGGAGACCTTTATAACCTGTAATGTCACAGAGAATCAATAGCACTATTGGACCTCCTAAACTTATATTGTATTTAGTAATCAAGTACTAATAACTTGGTTAGTCACTTTTGTTGGCTAGGAGGATAATTCGTTTCCCAACTAAATACTTAAGGCTATGGTGATCTGTCTTTATGACCAAATGAATCCTAACAAGATGGTGTCTCCATTTTTCAATGGATTACACTAAAGTCTATAACTCTTTCTTATAAGTAGAAAGCCCAACCTATCTTAAGGATAAAGTTGTGCTTAAGTATGTAATAGGATGATCTTCTTACATCAAAATAGCCCCTAATCCATCCCAGCAAGCATCAATTTCAATCACAAATGTCTTGGTGTAATTTGGCAACTATAGAACCAATGCATTAGTTAAGGCATTTTTCAAATTGTTAAAAGCCAATTTGGCTTCACTTTTCCAAAATTGCCTTTCTTAAGGAGTTGTATAATAAGCTGATAGATAACACCATAACCCTTATGAAGCACCTATAATAACCAGCAAGATCTAAAAATCCTCTTGATTTATAGTGTTTTAGGAATTGGCTAATTTACAACCTCCTCTACCTTCTTAGAATCAGTAGCTACACCATTCTTATCTATAATATGCCCTAAATACTCAATTTGTATAGCTCCAAAGGTGTACTTACTCTACTTTAAGTATAAGCGCTCTTCCTTAAGGATTTCAAACACCACTTGTAAATGTTTGATGTACTCTTCCATGGTTTTGCTATAAATGGGCATGTCATCAAAGAATACCAAGACATACTTCCTTAAATGTTTCTTAAGAATATGATTCATGAGCCCTTGAAAGGTTGAGGACACATTGTTCAACTCGAAAGGCATGATTGATGTTTTATAGATATCATTCGATGACATTTGTATTTGGTGAAACCTGAAGTGTAAACCTAGTTTAGAGAACCAACTTACCTTACTAAATTGGTCAAAAAGGGGCCAAGGATTGGTATAGAGAATCTATCCATAGTGGTGTGGTGGTTTAGTTCCCTATAATCAATGCACATCCTTCATGTGTTATCCTTTTCTTTGCTAACACCATTGAGGAAGCCAAAAGGCTGTAACTAGGTCGTATGACCTCATTCTCAAGAATTTCCTTCACCATGGTCTCTAATACACTATTCTGAATGGCAAAATGCCAGTAGGGTATGATATTAAAATGTTTAGTCTCATGTAAGTATATTTTATGGTCAAACTCTCTTCATGGAGGTAACTTCTTTAGTTCTTCAAATAACTCATAATATTCCTCTAATAAGTCCAAATAATCTCGGATATAAACATACTTTTTGCCCTTTACATTCACTGATTTCCTTCCCACTAATAACCCAACATTGCACTTCAATATAAACTCGGTTACTAATAACTAAGAGAAAGCCTTACTTGTAATTTCTTACAAATTTTCTAATTCAGCTTTTAGGTAGTAAGGTTGCTATTCCCATTTAAAATCCATGGTTAATTGTTGAATTTCCAATAGATCGTTCATAATCACATAAAGTAAGGCAACCCTAACACAAGGTTACATTTGGATAATTTCAACAAATATACTTCAATGATAAATTCCATGCTCTTCACTTTCTAGGTAAGTGCACTAATCTTTGAATTGTTGTATATATGTGAACCATTAGCTAATGTCACTTTGATTTGGTGGGATTTTGATGAAATTAAAACCCAACCCCTTTACCAATCTATCATTTATAAAACTCAAGGAACTCCTTGTATATTAAGTATATTCAGCTTCCTTTTTTTTTTAATAATAACCCATGACCTTCATGCAACCCCTATCCTTTTGGATGTCATCTCTCAAGGTACATGAAGTAAGCTTGGACAACTTTGATTTTGGCAGTTTAATAATCTCTTAGTCTTATACATCAGGTTCTTCCATTTCCTCTTCAACAACCAATAAGTTTAACCTCCTATTCTTATATTTATGAACAAGTACGAAGGATTTATTGCACCTAAAGCACTACTTTTTCTATCTTTTTCTAACTAACCCCTCTAAGGTGAAATGTCTCATGACTTTTTGGGTGTTTGGTGGTGTACTAATGCTGCAGCTAGTATGAGAATTTTATGTTAATTGGCTTGTATTAGGCAATTGTGATGTATGAGGCTAGTATTGGGTTTATTATGGGGGCTGTGAGTAGGGTTGGAGGGCAAAATTCTAGTACTTTTGAGGAGTTGGTTGGATAAAAGGAGATTAGCTTCTTATAACTTAGCTAGGGTATAAACATCTTGTAAGTTAGTAGGTCTAAACATATGGCATGGTATTAAATTGTACATTCAAGTCTACTTATGAAAAAAATGATGAGTATAGGTTCTAGAAGTTGTAATTCTTCGATATACTCCTAAAGTGTGCTCGTTTGTCTTAATTCCTTTAGCTCAGCTGTTGGGTCCTTAACCATAAGTATGACTGAGTCATTCTAACTTAGTTCCTACAAATTCTTAACCTTTTGCATATATTGATGATATCATTTATCATCTAAATTGAAATATTGTTCAACCTTATATATCTAGTCCTTAATTTCTGTTCCATCAAATACAGGGAATTCAACTCTAGGAATGTGATATATGCTGAAAGTAACTCTACTTTATAACAAAAATGTATTTTTACTAGCAAGTATATTAAGTTGCATATATATTATAATGCTGGTGAAAATTAGGTTGAACTTATAGGCAATGCTATATTAGCTCTAAACCGTGTTAGTCTTATCTAAATCTAGGCAAATAAAACTAATTTAACTTCAAATTCTAAATACTAACACTAATGCTACTCTACTCTAGCAAATTGGATTAGGATATTTAATATCTTCAATAAGTTCAATTATAAACCAGGTAAATAGAAAACTAGTTAATGTTAATACTGAGTTTTTAATAGGTTTAGTTTTAAAGCAATCAAGCACTAGGTAAAGTTTCCTTCTTGCAAAGTAAATAATTACACATGATTAACTAGTTAACCCTTTCTATCGCTAGACAAGAAATAAACTTAATTAATCATTTTTTGTTTCTAAACCTTAAGTGAATCAAAGAGTATATCACTATGTCTTTCTTTAATCCAAATTATCTAATTCACGCTTATTAATTACAAAAGGTTTTTGCAAACTTAATCTTAATCTAATATATATTCCAACATAATCAAAATATATGCTAAGTGATTATCAAATAAAAAACTTCTACAAAAAGACCAGTTTTCACATAAGATCCATCAATTAGTAATTCACAATCTCTATTAAGCATAAAAAGAAATAATAGGATTAATAATATCCAAAACAAGAACATATAGAGAGGAATGAAAACAGCCTTTACAGAGGTTCTCAAACCCTAATTCATGATCAACTATTGCTTCTTATCACTTTTGATGTTGAATTTGAAAATGAAATTAAAACTACTTTACAAGTTGTTCTTCACCTCTTCTAAACCCTAATATAATTGAATGAACGAATCAGTAATGTCTCTCTTTTTCTATATACAATGCCTTTGTCTATTTATATCTATAGGATAACTTCTAGGCATCAAATTTTTCCAAAAATAAGGAGATTTGTAAGAAATGACATGTTTATGCCCTGAGATCATAGCCATGCTTCTAGCTTGTGATCTTTGTCTGCTCAAAAATTGCAAACAAGTGAATTAAGAGCTTTACGCTTGTGATCTTGACTGTGATTCTTACTGATCATCAATTCTTTTTTATTTTCTTGCTACTTTGCTCACAATTTCAATTCATGGTTTTTACCCTTGGGTATGATCCTTTCTTAAGCTTCAAAACTCATGAAAATCATCTTCAATTAATCCAAAACTTAATCAAATTTTTCAAAACCAATCAAACAATGCTTGAAATCAAATTATAAATAAATTAAGCATCAAAATCACTAAAAATACCTAAGAAACATATAAAAAAATCACCTATCAAAATGCACGTAAATTAGTATTCATTAAATTTCCCTATACTTAAGCTTTTACTCGTCTTCAAGAAAAATAGATCACTTAATGAAAACTCTTAAGGACAAAACATCAATGAATGATCTCAATTATGAAATCAATTTCAATATCATATACAGTCTATTAAAAAACAAGAGCTCATATTCTTTTAGGAAATTTTTACCCCTTCAACATCAATTTGAAAACTCTAACAACTTAACGTTATAGAATCACACTTAATCATATTGACATACCCTTAAAGCACAATCACAAAACACATGTGCTGGTTATTAAAAGCCATACTACAATTACAAAATCAATCTACATAAATTGGAGTTAAACCACATTATTTAAACAAAAAAAATTTAAAAATTAGAATTAATATACACTTAATCAAGAAAGAGTTATCCACATTTTATGAAATTGATTAAAGGGTATATACTCCGTTCTTTCACCTCTCCAAGCATAATAATTAAAAACAAATGTATACTGTATTAACTAGTCTCCTAATTGTTTCCTTAGTATTTATTTTCATTAGAGAAAATTCATTTTCTTTCCTTTTTTTTCTTTACTTTTCCAATTCAATTTATTTTGTTTAGGAAGTGGTTTCATTGGTCAGTAAGTCCTAGGCTAGACAACTTTAGGTTAAGTCATAATATAGTTGACCTTAGGTAATTAGGCATTAAGACTCCCTTTTGAACTATCCATCACTCCTTTTATCAATTAATCACTTTTTTTTTCTTTTTTTAAATTGTGAATATAGAAATGCTAGAATCATTTTTCATCTAATTAGATTAATATAGTTCTTTGATTTCTATAGTTTATGTAGAAATTAAATCGGTATCTAATGAGTTAAATATTGAATTAAACAATTTCAGCATAAATAAATTTCAGCCTTCATGTAAACTTTTCTCTTGACCTCAGTAGCGAGCCTTTTGTCGATAATCTTGAGCTCGTCACTCAAGTTGATAAGCATTATTTGATGCTAAGAAGGCACCTTACAAGCTTAATTACTTGAGTCAACGAGGCCTATAGCTAAACTTTTAATTCAATTTAAGTTTGATTATTAATTAATTTTTTCTTCTAACTACTTTGATTTTTCAATAAACTTTCAAGAGATAGGCAGCATTTGTTAAAAATTAGAGGCCTCTCAAGGTTTTTAAGGAGTAATTATACACTAAAGTAAAATATGGATAGCTAATTCCGACTTTATAGTTTCTATCTTAATTTTAAGTTTAAATCTAAGTTTAAATAAAAGAAAACTCTATACTTCATACAAATTTTATTATTTAATTTTAGCATTGTATAGAAAGGTCACTATAATTAAGTAAAATCATAAAAAAAATTATCACAAAAAGTTGCTTCTTCTTTAGATGAAAAATAATTGTTAATAGATGTGCAATATCAAACAAACTAATTTTATATCTCCCAAAAAAAAAATTCAAAAATTTTGCAAAACTCTTAAATATGAGTATAATCAAATCAGCTTAAATGCTTTTATAGAAAAATTTCACCTAATGTTATGTCTCTCTATTCTTTCCCCACACTCATCTTATACATTATCTTTAATATATAATGAATCAACAAAAATACACAATCAAGAAGGAAAAAAAAAAAAAAGAAGAAGATAAAGGAAACTAAAACTTACTTAATTTTAGCTTTGACACTGAATTCTAAAATCGCCATAGAAACTGCTAACTTTTGTATACACCATCTAAAGTCCTAAAGGCCTTGCAAAATAAAATAAAAAAAAAAACACAACAAAGAAGAAGAAAATGCATCAAAGAAAATGATAAACTAAAACTAATCATAGAGTACACTACTTGTAAACAAGAAAAATTTAGTAAAAACCAGTAGCATAAGACTAGTAGGAATAATACTTTGCTAATTGTAAACTATATCAATATAAAAGAAAACTAAGTTAGAAAATCAAATCATAAAAAGACATCCTACTAATCTTCTCTCTATCTATTGTCTCTTGGCATGTTCTTGAAAAATAGGAAAAGCACAAATTCATATTCTCAAGAACATCTTCCCCACACTTAAAAATAGTAATATGTAAGAAATTCTACAAGTATAAAGAATTAATATATAAACTTTAGCATAACATCTATGAAGTACGATTAGAAACCAATCAATTTCATTCAAGTACAAAATTAGAAGATAATCAATTAGTCTCTAATTTTATGGTCTTAGAGTGTCAAAATAATATGTATAAAGTCAAGTCAGGGATTCCAAATAAATTTTGATTTAACATAATTCATATTGTAAAAAGACATGAAAGAATACTCAAAAAGTATAAAAATCTAAAACTATGAAAACACATATAAGTTTATTATATCAAATTTATAAATTAAATACTTCATGTCCAAGAAAAGACACATATACTTATGTTTATGCATGCAATTAGCAAATTAAACAAAGAATAACTTCACAAGGCACATGCAATTAAAACAAGGATGAAGGAAAGAGATCAAGTAAAAAGCACTATGTAAAGGGAGGAAAAATATTTAATCCACAGTTAGGTTTACAATCTCATTCATGGTTTGTTTTTTAGCCATGATTGTTGCACTTGAACCTCTTTGATATTTTATCTCCCTTTGATTTTGAAGGTCAACGGTCTAGGTTACAAGCATGATCTTGATTGTGATTCTTTTGAATCATTTTGGTGCTTCTGACTTAATTTTGCTAGTAATCATAAAAAACTTGTCCTAAAACTTGCATAAGTTAGCTAACAATAAAAGAAGTCATTAAAATATCACAAAAACTAATGCAAATCTTCCACATTAACTATAGTTGTTGAGTTAATTAAATAATATAGGTAAAAATTGTTTCAAAAACTTAAATGCAATGAGATGAAGATAAAATAAAATGACATAAATAAGAGAAAATTACAATAACCCCCCTAAACTTTGACTTAAGTATGGATCGACCCCCTAAACTTTCAAAGCATAGTTTTTGACTCCTTAAACTTTGATAAATTGGTAATATAAAAGATATTTTCTTTTTTTAGTTAGAAAAAGTCCTATTATGGTCAAAGTTTAGAGGATCTTAAAGCATATTTTGATAAGTTTAGGGTATCTTTGCACACCAAAATCAAAGTCTAAGGAGGTTATTCTATGGAGGTTATTTGCTAATGTATTAAACTTTAAAGGGTCAAAAACTATACTTTAAAAGCTTAGAAGGTCAATTCGTATCTAAGTCAAAGTTTAGAAGGGTTATTTGCATTTTTCCCAATAAATAAAATAAATTATGCTAAAGATAAAAAATTTGGGTTGCCTCCCAATAAGCACTTTTGTTTAATGTCATTAGCTTAGTGCTCCCTACTTTTTTCTCTTTTAAGGTAGATTAAACTTTTGTAGCATCTTCGTAGCAATCTCCTTTCTCCTTGATAACACTTCTTGATCATCATTAGAGTTAAGTTCTACTCTAGTTAGAGCATCCCGTATTGTATCCAATTTAATGATCCGAAGGTCCTTCCTTTTCTATCGCTTTCTGATATTTACATGTTACTCACAATTCCCAACCTTAGTAGCATCTTACTATTTTTCAAATCAATTATATTTTAAGTAATGGCTATAAATGGAGGCCAAAGGATAAGAGGAATCTCTAGATTTTCCTTTATATTCAAGACCATAAAGTCTATAGGAAATATAAATTCATCTACTTTTAAAAGAACATCCTCAATTTATTCCTTAAGGTCTCCTGAAAGAACCATAAGCCAATCGAAATTTCATTTCAATTTTTCTAATTGCACGCTCAATCCCAATTCTTTGCCATAAAGAAGGGCATCACATTTATACTCGTACCTATATCACATAACGTATTATTGAGATTTTGATCTCCCACAATGCAATCTAAAGTAAACTTCTTTATATTGTTTAATTTGAAGGGAAGGATGTCTTTTGTTACTTTAGTGCATACTTGAGATAACATGACTGTCTCTTACCCATTCATTATCCTTTTCATGCCATGATTTCTTTCAAACAACACCTTAAATGAGATGTTTGCTCTAATAAATCTGCTAGAGGAATATTAACCTCCAGCTTCTTAAACATCTCTAACAATTTCTCATAATCTTCATGATAAGTGTGAATTCACATATATTTTATTGTAGTGTTTTATAGTGATTTTCTTCTATTTTGATGAGGATTTTAATATTTTGATACTTAAATGAGTAATTGATACAAGCTAAGTGCACCTATTAGTTTTAATATAACGGATGTTAGTCCGAGTCGATTCCTTAGAGACTTCAAATACTAATAGTAACCTTAACTTTATTATTTAATTGGAAAATTGTGATGAGTTGAATAGATTAAAAATACTAAAATTAACAAATTAACTTAATCATGAGACTTGATTAAGCAATTTAGAAAGCGATAAAATTGAGAATGACTTCAAGAAGATAATAACGTATTTAGGAATTATTTCCCTTAGTGTTTAATATGTAACCGCTTAAAATATATTCAATTCAATCTCTATTATTCTTGATCGGAGGAATTCACAATTAAAGTTAGCACCTTTCTTAAGCATATTAACCCTAATCCTAAATTATTTATCAGAATCTCTTCACTTTGTAATATAATTTATAATTGCGTTAATGTATAATGAATTCCCACACAAAAGAACAACTTTTCAGAAGACACAGGTATCTTATCTCTAAGTACACATGTAATTCTCTCTAATTATGTCAAGATCTCATTACACATGTGATTTCTCAATTATCATGCATAATATCATAGATTGATACCCTAGAAATATCAACTAACAATTAAATAACATAATTGAATCAAGAAAAGATAGAAATTTTATTGAAAATAATCAATCAATCTAATAGTCACATGAAACCCTAGGTTCCATAATCCTAAATACAAGAATCTTAAGCTATCATAATGAAACTAAAAATGAATTGCAACAAAATCAATAAATAAAACAAGAAAACCCCCTTTTGTTGATGATAAATCTCTTCAATCTTGAAGTTGAGTGTTTCTTTTGCCTTTTTCTTCTCCTTCTCTTCAAGTCTCTTCTCTTTTGAATGTTTAAACTTATGTACGAAACCCTAGTAAGTCCTTTTATAATGTATTGTAAAGTTTCTGTTTTCATCAATAGACACAGCTTGGGACACAGTTGTGTCTCCAGATCATGTAACTTTCTGACCTTGGCAAATCTTCCTGGATGGACACAGCCTGGGGATACAATTATGTCCCAGATTGTGTAAATTTCTGACCAAAATTCCTATTGTCTATGTAACTTCAAAACTTTATAACTCATTCATTTGAACTCTAAATTAAGTGAAACTTGATTCCTTTTCTTTGTTTTCAATCTACGAACGCGTTCAAACCTTGAAATCAAAATTTTACTCAATTAAGTATCAATTTCTTTAAAGAAAAACTAAAGATGTAAGGAAAATACTATAAAATCATCATGTGAAATGTATTTAAAATAATAGTTATTAGTAATTTATTGATTTCAAGATGTAGAAGAGTAATTGAAGTGAAAAGAATGAAAATCACCCAAGTTTTAAGAAGAATCTCACTTATTTTGAAGAGTCGACTAAAGATAACAAGCTTCCAAAAAAGATTTCTTTGAGGATTAGAGTTTAGAAAATATCACACTAAAAAACATGCTTGTGTTATCTAGTTGAGATCCTCTCGTCAAAGAATTTCCATAGATTTTTAGAAAGAATACCACAAAAAGAATACGCTTGAAGTACACATTCATCTATACGCCTATGCTCTCAGGGCATAGGTAGTCATGCCATGATGCTTAAAAACTTCTATAGTTGAGTTATATTTGCTTATCCTTATAAATAGGAAGTTAGATAATCATTTAGAAGGAGAGAGTAGAAGTGGAAGAAAGAAAAAAATTAGAAGAGAGGCTATTGTTTTTAAAGGTTTTCATTTTTAGCTCTATGATTTTATTTTATTGTAAGATTATCTTTTTCACATAGTTTAGCGTAAGTTGTAGATCTCTATACCTATGAATCCTTCAATTGACATGTCACATGTGTACTTTGTTTTATTCTAATGAATTTTCTTATTTCTTATTAATTCAATTGTGTGTTTTTTATTGAATTAGGTTTTATTTCTAGAGTCTCAATCCAATTATTTGATATTGTGCATTGAGGTTGTGAGACTCAGTGTATAATTAGGTTTACCATAATTGAAGAGAATTTTCTATAATCTTAGCAATAAGTTATGGGATTCTTTTAGAATTAATTATAATATTTATGAAGGCAATTCTTGTTCTTAATGCTATCTTAATTTACTCTATTGCAGAAGTAATCTAGTGGAGTGTAGTTAGCATTAGGAGTTAATAAGTAAAGCAATTCCTATTAGCTTACTAGTTGAATTCTCTCGGTTAATTAGAATAAGGAACGAATTTAAAATCTTTTGAATTATTGCATGTTAATTTCTTGGTAAAGGTAGAGTCTAGATATCCATATGGCTAATTGGGGTTTCTTACTTTATTATTATATTATTAACTAGTAATTGTTCAATTTTATTTCTCTTAGTTGTTAAAGTTTAATTGTTCTATTTTGTAATTGAAATTTAATATTTCTTCAAAAGTAGAATAGTAAAGTGAGAGTGAGTAGTGTGTGTAGTCCTCAAGGGATCAACAACTTAGACTTTACTAGTCCATTATATTGTAACTTGACAAGTGCACGTGCTAACTGATTAAGTTTTTGGTGTTATTGCCTAAGATTGTAAATTAAGAAAGCTCATGCGTTTATTATTTTGCTATTTCCCTTTCATTTATTTTTCTTATTTGAATCACTTTTAATTTGTTTTCTCTTTTTGTGTATGAGGAATTTAGATTAATGGCCTACAACAAGAAAGTACTGAAGACCTTATTTGATTAAATTAAACCTTCCTTTAGTGGAGCCAACTCCAGTATAGCGAAGTCGATAATAATTTCAAATGAGTTTCTCTTACCACTGATAAGGTAACGACTAGTTTTGGGATGTTGAGAGATATCATTTTTTTCCTAACCTAATGCATCTATTGCATTTGTCAGGAAATGAGTAATTGAACAAACATTGAATAAGACAATATCGGAAGGTACATAAGTGGTTGAATATTTATTCCATAAAGGCTTATTCGATCTAATTGTACCATGTTATCCTTTAAAGGATATTCTAAGTGAGTTATTTAAACTTCATGCTTGTTTTTTTTTCCTTTAAATTCAAATTTAGTTAAGTAGGTTCTTAAGTTAAATTAGTTAATTTAGTTAAGTATTTGATTTGTAGCAAAAATTAGTTTGTTTGTGAAAGGACCTTTCCTTAGTACGAGATGATTGAGAAGGATGCACCTTTGGTGTACCAATTATTGTGCCCACAATACATGTTAGTTATGTCGAGTGAATGATTATTGAAAACATCTAAGTAGTAAGCCTACCATAAGATGAGTGCTTTCTTATTCTAACTTTCCTAGGGCCTTTAGTAGCACAGTCGAGTTAGTGACAAGTTCTCTACCCTTGTAGGGATGGAGCGACAGAAGTTTTGAGAATTCAATAAAACGTCTTCAACAACAGCTACAATTTGAAGATTTATTAGAAGAATACCTGCATACTCATGTCACTAATTTCTTAGAGATATGTACTACCTTCAAAATTAATGGAGCCACTGATGATGCAATACAGTTGAGATTATTCCCTTTCTCATTATGAGGGAAGGTGAAGCAGTAGCTAGCTTATCTTCATAAAGATTCTATCATTTCTTAGAAAGAGTTGGTCGATAAATTTTTACAAAAGTATTTTCCTCTTGTTAGATTAGGTTAGCTTCGAAGTGATGTTTAATCCTTTATTTGATTTGACTTTGAAACTCTTTACGATGAATAAAAGAATTTCAAGGATCTACTCAAAAGACATCTACATCATGACCTTCTACTTTGGATACAGGTACAAACCTTCTAAATGGTTTAAATTTTTCTACTAAACAATCAATCAATTTAGCTGCAATAAGGACATTGAATATGAAAATGCCTAAAGATCCTCAGGTTTTGATTGAGAGATTGCTAACGAATAGCTAACATTAGGAGAACAACAGGGCTAACAAAAAGAGTTTAGGCATGTGTAATTTGAATGTTACTACAG
The DNA here is from genome assembly GCA_024138005.1 of Lumnitzera racemosa. Taxonomy (NCBI): domain Eukaryota; kingdom Viridiplantae; phylum Streptophyta; class Magnoliopsida; order Myrtales; family Combretaceae; genus Lumnitzera; species Lumnitzera racemosa. Next base: position 34,947,939 of record JAMXBC010000012.1, on the reverse strand, counting down.
CCTTGTAGCTAAGGTTGAGGCATTAAGCCGAAGGTTGGAAAATTTTCTAGGCCTCCATAACATCATATGATGATGAATTTAGGAAATCCATGAGGATATGGAGGACAATATAGTACAAGATAGATTGATAATTTTGTGAATTAATGGGAATTTCTACATATACCTTATAACGATCATGAAGAACAAAGTAAGGATTGGTTGAACTTTTAGGGGGAGTATCTATATGGAACTTAACCGAAGTACATGAATTATCCTCAAAGATTTTAAGGCTTCCTGCATCGAGAAGAAAAGTTAAGGTTAGAAGACATTCTAACCAAGTATGTAGAAAATAATGAAGCCAAACCGATGAGCATTGAAAGAAAAAATGAATATATTGCAAAGATTACTATTGGAAGACAACAAGAACCACCTCCTCAAGCATAAGAAAAAGTTGTAATTCTCATGAGTGGTAAAGAATTATAGATAAGTAAACAAGTCAACAAGAAACAAGTCAGTCAAGAGCCAATAGTGAAAGAGTAGAAAAGCAAAGTTGAGGAGACTCAAGTAACTGCAAAGGAGAAGGCAAAGCTTTAGAAAGTGAAAGAATATTGATTACCAATACCTTTTCCTTAGTGACTTAAGAAGGAGCACTCAAATGAAAGATGTGGTAAGTTTATAGACCTTTTCAAACAATTACATATTAACTTGCCTTTTGTTGAAGCTTTGTCATGGATGCTTAAGTATGCGAAATTTCTAAAGGAGCATTGTCCAACAAAAAGAAGCTAGAGAAACTCTCTATAGTAACTTTGAGTAAAGAATGCTCAACAATATTCTAAAACAATCTTATAACAAAGTTGAAGGATTTAGGAAGTTTTATTATCCCTTGTTTAGTTAGTGATTTATCTATTAAGAAAGTGTTAGCTAACCTAGGAGCTATCATAAACTTAATTCCATATAAATTGTTTAAGAAGTTAAGCTTAGGAGAATTGAAACCAACTAGAATGAGTTTGTAATTAGTTGATAGATATGTGATGTAGCCTAAGAGTATGATTCAAGATTTGTTAGTTAAGGTAGATAAATTTATTTTGCCTATAGACCTTATAATTTTGGACATAGATGAGGATGTTGAAGTACCACTCTTCTCAAGAAGACCCTTTTTAACTATAACAAGGGCCATTATTGGTGTTATTGATGATAAGCTCATCTTAAGGGTAAGAGAGGAAAGAGATGGTATTTAAAATAAAAGAGGTAATGAAGAACTGCATTGAACTGGATGATATGTGTTTTTGCCTTGATATTGCTAATGCTTCTATAGCTATTGTTTTGTATGAATTACTAATGAAGGATCTTTAGATTGTTGCTTGAAACAGGGAGAACAAGAAGAGTTGATAAGTGATCCATCATATGCTGAATAATACAACTTGAAGTCAACCTGCCAACTATTGAGGCAAATATGAAGCTTCTATTGAATAGTCACTTGTCTTAAAACTAAAGCAACTGCCAGATTACTTGGAATCTGCCTTCCTTGAAGAAGGTATAAGGTCGAATGTGAAACAGAAGGAAAAGTTTTTGAATGTGCTCAGTAAGCATAAATGAGCAATTGCTTGGAAGATTTCAAAAATCAAGGGAATTAACCTATCCTTTTATACCCATAAAATACTCATGGAAGAAGGGTATAAAATGGTAGCGTAACCACAAAGGTAATTGGACCCGAACATGAAAGAAGTGGTTTAAGCTAAAGTATTAAAGCTTTTTGATGTAGGTATGATTTTTTCCATTTCTGAAAGTTCATGGGTTAGTCCTATGTAGGTTATACTAAAGAAAGGAGGAATGATAGTGGTTTCGAATGAATGGAATGAGTTGATTCTTATGTGAGTAGTAACGGTTGGAGAGTTTGTGTATACTACAAGAAACTCAATGATGCCATAAGAAAAGATTATTTCCCTTTATTGTTTGTTGATCAAATACTAGAATGCCTATCAGGTCATATGTATTATTGCTTTCTAGATAGCTTTCTAGTTATTTTCAAATTTCAATTGCCCCGATAGACTAAGAGAAGATGACATTTACATGTCCTTGTAGCACCTTTGGCTATAGGAGGATGCTGTTTGGCCTTTGTGATGCACCCACCGCATTTTGTCAATGCATGATGGCAATCTTTACAATTTCATTAAAGACATAATGGAAGTGTTTATGAATGAATTTTCAAGAATTTTCTTGATCAATGCCTTAAGAACTTGCAAAAGTGCTAGTTAGATGTGAAGAAACAAATGTGGTGTTAAATTAGAAGAAGTGCTATTTCATGGTGCAAGAAATATAGTACTAGGATATAAAGTGTCTTGGAGAGGTATTGAAGTAGACAATGCAAAATTGACATTATTGCAAAGTTTCTTCCTCCCACTTCAATCAAAGCCTTGCACAGTTTCTTAGGCCATGTAGGGTTTTGCATGAGATTTATTAATGATTTCTTGAAAATTGCTAGACCCTGACTTGGCTATTAGAGAAAGACGCTCCATTTGTCTTTTCAAAAGAATGTTTGGAGACGTTTAATATTCTTAAAGATAAGCTGATACACACCTTAATAATAGTAGCACCAAATTGAAATTTGCCACTTGAACTCATGTATGATGCAAGTGACTACACTATTCATGTAGTTTTAGGGAAAAGGCGAGAGAAACACTTCTAACCGTTATATTATGCCAGCAAGACCTTCATTAAAGATTAAGAGAATTGCACTGCCATAAAAAGGGAGCTATTAGTAGTGTTTTTCACATTCGGTAAATTCAGGTTGTATCTAATTCTTTCTAAGGTTATTATTTAATTTGATCATTTTACTTTACGTTATTTTTTGAATAAGACAAATGCCAAGCTAAGATTGATTAGGTGGATATTGTTACTTGAAGAATTTGACCTAGAGATCTGACATAAAAAGGGAGCAAAGAATTTCGATGTGGATCATCCAGCCTTAGAAAAGTTAGAGGAGTAAGATATTAATGATGAGTTCTTAGAGGAGTGACTTTACTAGATAAGTCCTTGGATAGTTCTTTGGTTTGCTAACAATACAAATTCTTTAGCTGTTAACATTTTTCCCAAAGGATAGGATTATCAACAAAAGAAGAAATTTTTCAATGACGTCAACAATTACTTTTGAGAAGACCCGTATTTATTTATGATCTGTATAGATCAAATGATTCATCGATGTGTATCGTACCTAGAAGGTTGGCAAATTTTGGGTCATTATCACTTAGGTCCAACCAAAGCACACCTTAATGCAAATAGAACAGAACAAAAGGTCATTGAATTAGGTATTTATCGGCTAACACTGTTCAGGGAGTTTGTAGAACTATTTGAGAGGTATCAAAGAGTAGGTAATATTTCCAAAAGACACGGGATGCCTCAAAATCCATTCCTAAGCCATGAAGTCTTTGATACATGGGGTATTGACTTCATGAGGCCATTTTCGAATTCAAACAAAAACAAATATATCTTGGTAGTAATGAATTATGTATCTAAATTGGTAGAAGCTCAAGCTCTACTAGCAAATGATGCTAGGGTGGTGACAATATTCCTTAAATGTTTATTTTCTAGATTGTGCACCAAGAGTGATTATCAGCGATCAAGGAACCCACTTTAGCAATGTTCAACTTGAGAAAGTGTTTAAGTGGTATGTCGTTTCTCATAGAATTGCCACATAATACCATCCATGAATGAGTAGATAAATAGAAGTTGCAAACAAGGATTTAAAGAGGATTATGGAAAAGATGGTCAAGCATAATAGACAAGATTCATCATAAAAGCTCGGCGACGCTTTATGGGTGCATCAAACCGCATATAAGACACCTATAGGCACCACTCTCTACCGACTCATGTATGGAAAAGGATATCATTTACTTATGGAAATTGAACATAAAGCTTATTGGGCTATAAAGTGTGCTAACCTTGATCTTGAGCATGTAAGTGAATACAAGAAACTTTAACTTAATGAGCTAGAAGGATGGTGTAAAATGGCCTATGAGAACTCAAACCTATTCAAGGAACATGCCAAGTGATACTACGATAGTTGAATTAAGCAAAGAAAGCAATTCCAAGTAAAAAATAAGGTCCTCTTATACTAATCATGACTGAAACTTTTCCTAAGTAAACTCAAATCACGATAGTTTAGACCCTATAAGGTAACTCAAATATTCCCATACAGAGTAGTGGAGATTTCATGCCCTAGTGAGGGACAATTAAGATAAATGGTCATCGACTCAAGCTGTACTTAGGAAGATATTTTGATAAAAAAGACCATGTCGATTTCAACCTCTTCCAATTTTAAGGAAACGGATAGTCTCTACCTTATTCCATCGAGAAAACGATGTTAAACAATAGCACTTCATAGGATGTAGTCGTTGCTACTTTACTTCTCTTTTGTTTTGTCATTAAGATTTTGGTTTTTATTGTTTGATAGTTCATACACCCTACTTTGAATAATCTTTTCAGAATGGGATAATATGTAAAATTTTAGCTATTTAGCTATTTAGCTATATATATATTTTATTATTTTATCATATTTTTAAGATTCATGCCTCTTTGTCTAATATTCATAGCCCGTACATAAATTTTAAGCTCAAATGGGTTACTTTTCTGAACACCTTAAAATCCTTTCAAAAGCTATAGTTAAGTATTTTTACAAAAAATAGGAAAAATAGTGGAAGATATATGTAAAATACAATTCCTAAGGCTACATGCAACTTGATATGATTGTGTTTTAGTGGTTGAAGATTGGATTTGAATAATCTTTTCATGCATTCCAGGTTCAAGAAGCTTAAGAAGAGATCATTTATGCTAAGGAGAACAAAGTTAAAGATTACAATCATGATTTGGGACGTGACCCGCATTAAAGTAGGGGATTAAAAGAGATCCAGAGAGGACCATAGTTAAGGATCATGACCATAATCTTACCAATTTTCCTTACATAAAAAAATTCAATCAACAATTTAGAGAGAAACATGCCTTATAGATCGCACTTGTGATCTTGGGTGTTATCCTCTCTGGAGTCAAGTATGCATTGTCAAGGATAAACAATACAGCCAAGATAATCTTACCCGTGTTCATGTTTAAATCACAAAATATTCCTCATGCTCAAGGATCAAGTCTATGATCCCACCTATAAATGATCCTATTTGAATTTTCCTTAATTTTTTCTCCTAAAAGTTTCCCAGTTTAGCTCACTTCTCATTCACTTTCCCCCTTTATTGCATTAAGCTATTCCTAAAACTAGAAGAAATATTTTTCATCTTGGTTGTTACTTGTTTTAGTGATTCTTCACTTACCTTCTTTATCAAAGATTAGGTTTCCTTTTTGTAGATCAACAATAACAATTATGATTCTATTTATACGTTGCTTCGGGTTGTGCATAAATTATCATCTTCTTGAATACACTCTCATCACTATATCTATGATTCTAAGTGTGGGGAAGAACTTTTGTTCACAATCATGGCTCCTTCAAGACCTAAAAACAATCGGTAGCCCTATAAGGGCCTTTTCTTAACCTATATTGGAAGCAGACCCACTAGTTACCTAACCACTACACCCCAAACACACGCTAGAGTTTGAGAAACCCTGACATCAAACAATCTTTGATATATTAAGCAAGAAAGGCTTTTCAAGATTTAGCCTCTTGGATTGGGAAACCATTAAGCAAGTAAATACAGAAATCGAGATCAAAGCTATGGTTGAGATAAGAGGTTGGGAGAAACTTTTGAGTATCTAAGAACAGGTTTACAAAGAACTCACCTCAAAATTCCTCACTACTTTAACAATGGAACATGACCATCTATTTGTGGAACTTGAAACTCACTCTCCTTCCATATGTGGAACGCCAAATTCAAACTCTTCATAGCCGAACTCATGGTATACATGGGGCTCTAAGACAAGGAATATGTTCAATCCCTTGAGTTCTACACTTTACCTTATGAAATCCCTCACAGAGTTACTTGCACAAACTATTGGCAAAGGTTGATTGAAGAAAAGACAACTATGTCCCAAGCCATGTTCGGTGATGAAAAAAAGGAAATTTCCTAATATATTATATAAGAGCTTGTGAGGATTTTGGACATCACTTTTCACTTTCAACATAGCAAAAACTTGAAGAGAAGAAGGAGGAAAAGGCGGAAGCATCACCTAACTTCAAGATTTAAGAGATTTCTCATCAACAAAAAGGGTTTTTCATGTTTAATTTCTTAATTTTGCTGTAACTTTCTTCTAATTTCATTATGATAGCTTAAGATTCTCATATTTAGGATTGTGGAACCTAAGGTTTCATGTGACTATTGGATTTATTGATAATTTTCAATAAAGTTTTTATCTTTCTTGATTCAATTATGTGTTTTTATTGTTAAATGATATTTCTACTGTATCAATTTATAATATTATGTATAATGATTGAGAAATCATATGGGTAATGAGATTTAGACATAATTAAAGAGAGTTACATGTATACTTAGAGATAAGATGCATAATTCTTTTAAAGTTATTATTTTTGTGTAGGAATTTATTGTACATTAATGTAATTCTAAATTATATTACTAAGTGAAGAGATTCCAGTGAATAATTTAGGGTTAGGGTTAATATGCTTAAGAAATGTGTTAACTTTAATTGTGAATCCCTTCGATCAAGAATAATAAAAATGGAATTGGATAGATTTTTAGTAGTCACATGTTAGACATTAGGGAAAACAATTCCTAAATATGTTATTTGCTTTCTTGAAGTCATTCTTAATTTTATCACTTCCTTATTACTTAGTCAAGTCTCATAATTAGATTAATTTGTTAATTTTAATATTTTTAATTCACTCAACCCATCACAATTTTCTGATTAGATAACAGGGCTAAGGCTAGTATTAGTAATTAAGGTCTTTAAGGGATTGACTTAGACTCATATTCGTTATATTAGAATTTGATAGGTGTACTTACCTAACATCAAGTTTTTGGCGCCGTTGTCCAAGACTTCGATATTAAGAACATTAGTTGCTTTATTACTTTGAACATTTTTTTTATAGGACTCAGGGTTTCGACCCAACCAAATTTGAAAGCCTAGCTCTTCTATTCCTCACTTGGACCTATCATTTAACCATTTATTTTTGCGTATGTTATTTAGACTTCCCTTTTATTGTTTTTTTTTTCCTAAATTACCCTCATGTTTATTTTGTATTTACAGGAATATCACTAGGGCATCCTTTTCGTAGTTTGCTACTATGTATAAACAGAGCAAGTGTATAGGGCTTTAGCAAATTTGACATTTTAATGAAAAACCCTTGAGACTTTTCTTTTAGAAAGCTCTCTTCTACCCATTCTTATCAATCTTTTTAGCAAGGATTGTGGTGAGCAACCCTATCATTCGGACAGGTGTGTTACATCCGGCAAGTCTTAGGTCATGTTGGATCTTGTTGGTACATCATATCCAACTAGATAGCTCATAGATTTGCTAAACACCCCCACCTCCCTCCCTAATTTTATTTTCTTGTTTTTGTTAGTTGTAGTGCCCCTTCATATATCTGACCTCAGAGACACATTAGCTTCGCTAGCATCAGAGCATTGTTCCAACGAGAGAGCATGTTAGGTTCTATAAAGTTTTTGTTTATGTACTGTTGGTAGCTGTTGTGTTCCTTTCGTGGCTATTGTAGTAAGTGTTTTGAAGTTACTGTTTTATGTTTGAGAAGGTATTGTTCGTTGGTTTATATTATGATATTGAAGGTTTGCTAATTGGGTTCATCGAGACTCCAATTTAATTTACCTTTTTCTCTTCATTGGCTACTAGGTTTTTGGGTTTGTGTTCACGAAGATCATAATGATACCCAAAACTGAGCGAAATGTATTGCCACTACAAGGAGGTGAGATAGATAGCAAAATCTAATTTGGGAATGTGTTCCTTTTAATGAAGTTGTAGATTATTATTGAGAATCCTGTGCTTTCGAAGGACAATTGGAGTTCGACAACTTAGGGTTTGTTTTACTTATGTGTAGTTGTAGAAATTATAGGGGATTCGGTCTTAGAATCCAAATTAAGTAGTGGGTGGTCAAATTTTTCTTACAGTAAGCACTCCAATTCTTAGTTTGGATAATTCGAATTCAGTTGTGTGACTATTGGATCTATGAGTTTAGCTCCAGTGGTCATTGGAGTCGAGTTGGTGGTGAATGTGTTGTGTCCGAAGTGTGGCAGAGTGATGGTACCATCATTTCGTGCCTTTGAGAATCGTGTGTTGGTTGTTTTTGTAAGTATATGTTTTGCAAAATTATGGGTAAAGCTGTTAGGAGTGTTGCAGGTGACCAATGAAACTACTTATGCAATGAACCCATTACCGAGTTGTTTTGTGTCATCACTGAACTACTGTTACTGACCTGAATGAGTGGTTGGATCATCTAGTCCGAATTGCCAAAGTGAACCATTCCAAGTTGAACTACAAGTATCTGAGCCGAACTGATTTGAACTTAAGTGGAGTGAAAGATCGAGATTATATAAGCATTCGAGCTGCTGTATCCCAGATGTTTCGAGCTGAGTTGCATAGGTGATCATTTGTCGAACTGCCAAGCTATCCAAGTGCTCTGCCTGAGCTTCTTATGTATGTCCAGTTACGTTTTTCCAATTATGTATAGGGGTATACTTTGTCGAGCTGAACTATATTATACGACTGTCTTTGTTTCTAAGCTACCGAATTGATTTAAGTACAGAACAAGACTATTTTGTTACATTGTAATCAAGTTGAAGTAAAGTGCCGAGTTGGTTGTTGTATAAGGGCCAATTTCCGAGCTGTTGCGTATGTATACACTATTGAGCTGTTATACTCTAAACAAGGACCAAGCTACTTTGTTGCTTTAGTATACGTGCCAAACTCCGCATGAAATAGCAGCTGCTACCTTGTTTTAGTTTTCACCGAGCTGAAATTGAATTGTCCAAGCTGATACATTATCGTATGTGTGAAGGTGCAGTAGAGACAAACTGGTCATTGTGTGAATATTACTTTGTTTATTTGCATCGTATATACTAGTGTAATGAAGATACATGTGAAGAGCAAATATTGTCTACGAATTACGTCGTACTAATCGTATCATTACTAATGCACTCTTGCCCTCCGAAGTTACCAAAATTGTAAGTGCGTATACTCATATAACTTCATATAGTGGTCGGCATGGTGAAATTGGCTACTAGGTTTGATTACCAAGATTATTATTACTATGAAGTCAATAAGAGAACTAAATTTTTGCAATGTTGCAACGGATAAATTCTACATTAAGGGAAGACTTAAGCGAGGGATTATATTAACCTAAATTAGTCACTATCTTGTGAACTTTATTTCTAAAATTGTTGTTGGCAGATTGGGCTCTGAAACTATAGACCACTCAAATCTGTATGACTTTGTTCATAATGATGAACTGACTCGAGTGATGAAGTAAGGAAGAATAGCCTTCTCCATTGGAAATTTCACGATGATGTTTTATTTGATGTTACTGACATTGGAGATTGTTACATGTGTTTAAGTTGTCCATAGAAGATGAGTCATAACATGAGCTATGCACCATTGAAGAGTACTTATTCCTTCTATGACGAAGAATGAGTTGTGCTCCATCCTATCTCCTTGACTAATCTTGAAGATGATTTAAGGATTGTTAAGACTTTAGTAGAGAGATGGAGGGTCGAAAAGAAAGTTCTTGTAGAGGCCATTATGGAGGAAGAAGAAGTCAATGAAGGAGTTATTACATTATCCATGGTGACCGAAGGAGGAATTGGTTGTAAGGAAGCGAATGAGGTAATAACTAGGGAAAATGAAGCACTTAGGGTTAAGCAGGACCTTGAAATCTTATAAGTTTAGATTCCCCAAGCTCATGTCATGATTGAGCTCGAAGTTATGCTATTCCCCATGACTGATAGCTACTGGAGTTACTTAAGGGTAATTAAAAGGGTACATGATGAGTGGAAGGAAGGGTGCTTAATGAAGAGCTTGATTGATCGTACTCATGATAAGTGGAAGGAGCATCAGACTATGTTTGCTTTGATCATTAAGTTGAGCTATTGTAGTTTATTTTTATTTCACTCTTACAGATTTGTTTTTAATCAAGGTGGAAGTTAGAGTAAACACTTATCAAGTTTCGAGTTGAAACTTTTTCATAAGGGGGATGATGATAAGACTCGGGGTGTCGACCTAACCAATTGCCAATGTCCATCTCGTCCATTCTTTGGCTGGACCTATCATTTGATCATTTATTTTTGCTTACGTTATTTAGACTTCCCTTTTATTTTATTTTTTCTAAATTACCTGCAAGTTTATTTTATATTTATAGGAATGCCACTAGGGCATCCTTTTAGTAGTTTGCTACTAGGGTTTTAGTAGACTTAACATTTTAATGAAAAACCCTTGAGACTTTTCTTTTGGAAAACACTCCTCTACCAACTCTTATCAATCCTTTTAGCAAGGATTATGGTGAGCAACCCTATCATTCAGACGGGTGTGTCACATCCGGTGAGTCTTAGGTGGTGTTGGATTTTATTGGTGTATCATATCTAGCTAGATAGCTCACGAATTTGCTAAACCCCCCATTTTATTTTCTTGTTTTTGTTCATTGTGGTGCCTCTCCATGTGTCCAACCCTGGAGACGAATAACTTTTTCTTTTTTTTTTCATTATTTTCTTTCCATTAATTATTTTAATTTGTGATTGATTCTATATTTCTTATCCTTTTAGTGCATGACCTGAAGCAACCTGGAAGATTTGATAAAACTTGATCTTGAAATTGAGAGAACTATTCTTCAGAATTTGAGATCGTATACTAGATAAACTGTGGCTACTATAGAAGATATGTCAATTATTGAGGTTAAGGGAGAGGGTGAAGAGGCCAACAATCAATTCATCAATTAAGAAGATCCACTACTTGATCCACCATAAGATCTTGAACCCATGGCTAACAACAGTGATGAAGCAAACTTGACTATGTTTGACTATTCAATACCTACACTTACTCTGGTTGACTTTAGTATCACAAGATGGATCGTCGCTGCTAATAACTTCCAAATTGCACCCAATATCATATAAATGGTGTAATAATATGTTCAGTTCGATGATCTCTAAGATGAATATCCTAATGCTCATATCTTTAGTTTTTTAGAGATTTGTGATACATTTAAAATAATAGAGCTACGGACGATGTCATCTGACTGTAGTTATTTCCTTTTTCCTTGAGGGGTAAAGTAAAGCAGTGGTTGAACTCCTTACCATGTAACTCAATTAGAACTTAGAATGAATTGGTAGAGAAATTTTTGGAGAAATATTTTCCATTCATGAAGACTGCCAAACTTCAAAATGATATTTCTTTTTTTGCCCAATTGAAAACCGAGACTCTATATGATACTTAGGAGCAATTCAATGACTTGCTTAGGAGGTGCCCATATCATGGCCTCCTACTTTAGATGCATATTCAAACCTTCTATAATAGTCTTAATTTATCTATGAGATAGATAATTGATGCATCCATAGGAGGTATTTTGAACACAAAGACACTAGAGTAAGTACAAAACTTGATTAAAGGAATGGCAATGAACAATCATTAGCAGGAAAGCACTAGAGTCAGGCAAAAGGTTACGGAAATTTATGAAGTGGACTTGACCACTACTCTAGCAACTAAAGTAGATCTATTAAGCAAGAAGATTGATGCACTCTTTATTGGCCCTCAATAAGTATAACCAGATATAAGTGATTTTGGCATGTAGGGTTCAACTTTGGTCCACCTGGATTTCAAGGAACATTACTACCTCCCCTCCTCAAGAGAAAAAGTTTGGTTTAGAAGAACTTCACACTAAATATATTCAAGGCAATGAGGCCCAATTATCTAACATTAAATCATCATTGAGAAATCAAGAGGCTTCTAATCACAATCTTGAGAACCAAATTAGTCAACTTCTAAAAATGATCTCTAAAAGGCAATAAGGGACACTACTAGGGAACATGTTAATGTAGTGACCTTGAGAAGTGGTAGAGAATTGCAAGTTGAGAAGAAGGATGCTAGGAAGTAGCTGAGAAAGAATTGGAAGTCAAAGGCAAGGAAGACGTAAAGCTATTAAAATCAAAAGAAACTATGGAACCACTGAAAGTGAAGGAGTACAAGCCTCTAACCCCTTACTCGCAGTGCCTCAAGCAGAATTGTACTAATAAGAATAAGGAATTCCATAAACTTCTCAATCTTTTCAAACAATTACACATTAACTTACCTCCTGTTGATGCTATCTTGTAGATGCTTAAGTATTCAAAATTTCTAAAGGATCTTCTATAGAACAAGAGGAAGTTAGAGGAGCTTGCAATCGTTACACTGAATGGGGAATGCTTGGATATTCTCCTTAAAAGGCTACCACAGAAATTAAAAGATATAAGGAGTTTCACTATTCCTTGTGCGCTTGGCATTTGTTAGTAGATATTGCTTTGGTGGACTTAGGAGTTAGTATAAATTTGATGCCATATAAATTGTTCAAAAAGCTAGGGTTAGAGGAGCCTAAACTAACGCGCATGAGTCTTCAATTAGTTGATAGGTCTATCACATATGATAGAAATCAAGCTATTAGACCTCCAAGTTATAGTCGAGCCTAAGGCCTAGAAGGACTAATGAGACGAATCTTATTCTTCCAATTGACTCTTGCCGAGGATGAGTTGATCATTGTTGCTGACCAACTTCTTATACTGATCTGAGTAACCACAAATCTCTCAAAAGTCATGTGCTAACTTATTGGATGCTTTATTGATTAGCTGCCCCCTTATACTTACCTACTCAGCTTTGACCGAGCCAACCTCCATGTCGACAATATTGGTACCAAGAAGCCAAGTGCTCCAATACATATTCACAGCCATTCCTTCTTAGATGAGCCCAAGCCTACCTAGCACCTCTATTCGATACTCCTACTCGACTTTCCATCATGACCTTATTTGTTCTTACTAGAAGCATCCCTAATATGCTGTTGCCATGTATCCTAAACCTACGTATAGGAACCTATAACACCAATCATGAATTTACTTAAATTATCATTTGTACATGCTATTACTCTTGGTACGCCACTTCTTTGACATTACCCTTTTAGTCTTTTCCATTTTAGGTAGGTTGCCTTAATTTTCGGGTATAAATACACATTGTACATGTAATTGCAAATATATCCTCTTATTATCAATATACTAAATATTCTTCATTTTGTGAACATTATTCTTATTAGCTTTTTTACTCTTTTTACTCTTATCCTAATCTTTAAGCAAGGCTAGGTGGTGAGTAACCTCATTGAACCATCTTATGCATATGCTATGAGTCCTTGGAAGTTCCTTGGTGCGTCATATCCTTGGAGGTGTTTGTAGGTTTACTTACTTAACCTTTATTGTTTTCGTACAATCCCATCACTTTCTGCAAGCTTTTGGTAAGCTCGCACTCATCCTAATGATCGACCTTGTTTGTTCTTGGCATTGGTTTGCATCATCTTAGTATCAAAGTAGAGGTTTCGTTTGGGTAAGTTGTGTTTATGCTTTGTGAAGTTGTGCTTGTTGTAACGATGTATCAAAGTTGTGAAATGAATCACTGAAGTGTTTGAGTAGGTAATAGAGTGTGGTAGTAGTTCTCGAGTATACTTTGTTTTTTCCTATTTTGGACATCTAAGAATAGAGAAAGTTTCAGTGAAGTGATTTGTCCATCGGAATAGTTAAAAGTGTTTATAGGTTAATTGGAAATTTGTGTGGAAAGTATGCATGTTGTTTAATGATACAAGATAAGTGCACTTATCAGTTTTAATATAGCGGATGTAAATCTAAGTCGATCTCTTAGAGACCTCGAGTACTAATATTAACTTTAGCTCTATTATCTAACCAAAAAATTGTGATGGGTTGAATGAATTAAAAATACTAAAATTAACAAACTAACCTAATTATGAGACTTGATTAAGCAATTTAGAAAGCGATAAAATTAAGAGCGACTTCAAAAAGGTAAATAACGTATTTAGGAATTATTTCCCCTAGTGTTTAATATGTGACCGCTTAAATTGTATCCAATTCAATCTCTATTATTCTTGATCAAAGGGATTCACAATTAAAGTTAACACCTTTCTCAAGCATATTAACCCTAATCCTAAATTATTTACTAGAATCTCTTCACTTAATAATATAATTTAGAATTGCATTAATGTATACTGAATTCCAACACAAAAGAACAACTTTTCGGAAGAAACATGTATCTTATCTCTAAGTATACATGTAATTCTCTCCAATTATGTCAAGATCTCATTATTCATGTGATTTCTCAATTATTATGCATAATATTATAGATTGATACCCTAGAAATATCAATTAACAATTAAAACACATAATTGAATCAAGAAAAGATAGAAACTTTATTGAAAATTATCAATAAATCTAATAGTCACATGAAATCCTAGGTTCCACAATCTTAAATACAAGAATCTTAAGCTATCATAATGAAACTAAAAACGAAATGCAACAAAATCAAGAAATAAAACATGAAAACCCCCTTTTGTTGACGAAAAATCTCTTCAATCTTGAAATTAAGTGTTGCTTTCGCCTTTTTCTTCTCCTTCTCTTCAAGTTTCTTCTCTTTTGAATGTCCAAAAATTATGTGCGAAACCTTAGTAAGTCCTTTTATAATGTATTGTAAAGTTTCTTTTTTCGTCACCAGACATGGCCTAGGACACAGTTATGTCCCAAGGTTGTGTAACTTACTGACCTTGGTACTTAAAATCTTCCTGCATAGATATAGCCTGGGGACACAGTTGTGTCCCAAACTATGTAACTTTCTGACCAAAAATTGCCACTTTCTTCTATTGTTTATATAGCTTCAAAACTTCATAACTCATTCATTTGAACTCCAAATTGAGTGAAACTTGATTTCTTTTCTTCGTTTTCAATCCGAAGATGCGTTTAAACCTTGAAATCAAAATTTTACTCAATTAAGTATCAATTTATTTAAATAAAACCAAAGATGTAAGGGAAATATTATAAAATCACCATGTGAAATGTATTTAAAATAAGAGTTATCATTTAGCTTAGAGAAATAGTGTTAATTGTACAACAAAATTTGAAGTTTGAAAGCAAATTTGTTGAAGAAATGACAAAATTAAGTGTTAATGCTAGCATTGAAGATGACAATAGTAGTGTTGTCCACTATAGTTGATAGCCCTAATGTACCCCTAGAAACATAGATGAGGTAGCTAACCTCTTAGCTAACTTGACTAGAGTTGTTCGTGCAATGGCCTATTGACCTATTAAGGCTGTGGAAAATACTCCACAAGTTACCAGACATGTGAGGGGTCAGATCCCAGCTTGATAAGTTTGAGGAAGAAGAGTAGGAGGATGAGTTAGAAGAAGGATTGATTTGGGTGATATGGATGATGATGAACAAGAAAAAGAGTATGAAGAGGAAGAAAAGTGAGTTAGAGCACCTTGAGTTGCCAACCATGTGAAACTTCAAATTCTGAGCTTCATTGGTTTTAGGAGTATAGATGATTTTTGGATTGGGAGAAGGTTGAACGCATTTTTTATTATTGCCAATATGACGATTGAGGGAAGGTGAAAACTACTATTGTTGAGTTCTTAAGATATGCTACCATATGGTAGGAGAACTTCTAAATCATGAGAAGATGAGAAGTGATATAGACTTATAGATGAACATATGAACCCGATATTATGCGTAACAAAGGGGTGGTTCTAAGCTGCAAGATAACTTGAAAGTTTAATGATAGTTGAAGGTTGAACAAGGGGTTCCTATGAATCGATGAAGGATATAACGCACTAATGCCTCATACTAGCTTAGGTCATACTTGATATGATACATAAGTATGACCGGAGGTCACTTGCCACTAGTCTATACTCGAATAGGCTAGATAAGAGTAGCTCAAGAGTAAGGGGAACACTTAGCTCAAGAGTGAAAAAAGTTTAATGTATTCTCCATATATTCATTTTCTCTTACAATATGATGGTATTTATATCATCCCATTAGGACAAATCCTAGGTTAGAGAAATTACAAAAGAATGTTCCTTATTTGTTAAAAACAAAAAGAATAATTTACAAGGAAAATATGAAATTGTACAAAAGAAGGAACGCAGACATCCTTTGCTAGAAAGGACAGTACAGATGTTAGTAAAGGACAGTGCATGCGCATTTTTATAGTGATTTTGACAGTATTGTGGTCCGAGCAGGAGTAGACCTCGATTCAAGCTTGTTTGGCATTAGAAAGGGCTGGACAATGGTTGGTTGAGGGACGACTCGCATTGGGATTACCCTCTGGTGGTTGGCTCCTAACAATTCTACTTAATCTCGGTACAGTAGAGATTGCTGCATTTAGATTTGGCGCTTGGACTATGGTTTAGTGGAAGGTTCGGTTCGGCATGCTGTTTGATCACCTTGGCATTCTGGTTGATCACCTAAGCAACATCTTGGATGGCATGGTGAGCAAAGTAGCTTAGCAGATTGAATTGGGGCATGCATTGCTCCTCGGCGCTTAAATCATCTCAAACAGCTCGGCAAACCATTTGGGAGACCCCTCGAGCTCGGGAGTATTTAATCAATCCTCCATCCTTGTCAAGAAGGATATAGAGAAGTAAGTACTTAGCCCGAGATGAGAAGGATACTCAAAAATAGATTTGTGCTAGATACATATCTGTATGACACTTATGCTCGACTTCAATAGTTGAGATAAGAAGGTCGAACTATTGATAAATACATTCAAGAATTCTAAATACTCATGATTCATTGTGAAGTAGAAGAGCCTTCAGCATGAACTTTGTCTAGGTTCCTTACTAGATTAAGGAGCGATATATGAGACATTGTGGAACTTCGATAGTTCACCACATTGGATGAGGCTATAAGGATATCCTAAAGAGTAGAGAGACAAAGAAGAAGCTGATTATAGACTTGGCTATCGATGAGCCGACCTGTTCAATTGAGCTGACTTATTCAAGGAAGCTACTAAACTAAACTAAGTACTAAGTTGACTAGACAAATAGAAGTCAGAATTGAATAAAAGGCCCGACTTGATGATGACGTATCAACTTGAACATATGAGAAGAGGCAAAGATTTGGAAGGAAGACAAGATAGATCAAGTGTTTCAAGTGTTAGGGGTTTGGACATATGGCTGCTCAGTGTTCAAATAGACAAACTATGGTTATCAAAGGAGATGCCCTGAAGATTGGAGTAGATAGCACAAATGAGGAACTAGAGGAAGAGAGAGAAGTAAGAGATGAGGTTGATGTTAATGCTGACCTCATTGAAGAAGATGTATTTGCTAAGGACTTAGATAAGTTGACTCTAATTGTTTGATGTGCGATGAGTTTGGAACCTTCACCTAGAGGAGTAGAAGGGGAATCTATTCTACATCACTTGTAAGGTAAATGATCAAGCGAGTACACTCACAGTGGATAGTGAGAGTTATACTAATGTGCCATCTACTGGCCTGATCAAAAAGCTAAAATTATTAACTATCACACATCCGAATCTGTATAAGTTACATTGGTTGAATGAGAAAGGAACATTACATGTAACTTAGTAAGTATTGCTACCAATCTCTATAGGGAGTTATTCCGATGAGATTCTCTGTGATGTACTACTCATGTATACATCTTATGTGTTGCTTGGCTGACCTTAGCTTTTCGACCAAAGAGTTATACATGATGGATTTAGGAATACTTTTGTGTTTGAGAAAGATGGAAGGAAGGTGATAGGAATCAAGCTATTGGGCCTTTAACTTGCAGCTAAGCTTAAGGACTGGAGGGACTGGCGAACCAAATCTTCTTGCTCCAACTAACTCCTACCGAGGTCAAGTTACTCCTTACCGATGATTAGCTTTCTATGCCATCTCGAATGATTGCCTATCTCTCGAAAATTGTGTGTCGACTTGAAAAATGCCTTAACAGCAACTAAACTTCGCGTACCTGTTCGGTTATGTTTAAGCTAGACACTTGTTCGACATCATTCTTACAGAGAGGACAAGAGATTTTCCTTACACTGATCCTTAGCCACTCTTATTTGGACTAGTCCACGTTTACTTGATACTCCTACTCAGCCACACAACCAGCTTGTATTGCTTTGTTTACATCCTCCAATAGCACAACTAATACATTACTACTATGTGTCCAGGACCACTTGTAGAATTTGCTACTTTAATCATTGTTTTTCCGTGAATATTCATTAATACATTGGATATTTTCCTTTTGTAAACATTTTTTGTTTACTCTAATTTCACTCTTATCCTATCCCTTAAATAAGGCTAGGTGGCGAGTAATATCATTGGATTAACTCATATGTCATATCAAGTTGTGCCATGAGTCTTCGAAAGTTCCATTGGTGCGTCATATCCTTTGGAGCTGTTCATGGGTTTGCTTGCTTTCATTTATTTCTATTCTTTCGTACATTTCCCATCGTTTCTTTTTCAAGCTTTTGGCAAGCTTGGACCCATCCTTACGACTAACCTTGTCTGCTCTAGGCTTAATCCATATCATCTTAGTATCAGAGTAGAGGTTTCTCCGAGTAAGTCGTATAAGAGGTTCGGTGGAAGTAGTTGTTTAGTGTTTACTCTATTTTGCCTTATTTCTAATAGCCAAAAACAGAGCAAGTTTAGTATTAGTGGGTTGTTTGTTGGTGTTGTTACTATATTGCTATATAGCTGATTGATAGTGTGGAGAGTATATTGTGTTGTTAGATTTGGAGAAATAATATTAATTGTAACTCGAAATTTTAAGACTAAAATCGAGTTTGCTGAGGAAAATAACGCACCTAAGTGTTAATGCTGGCATTGGGGAAGACAACAGTGGTGTTGTTTACCATAACCAATAATCTCAAGGTACTCCAAGAAGTGTAGACAAGAGACTTAATGAGGTAGCTGACCTCCTTATGGATTTGACTTGAGCTATTTGTGCATTAGCTTATAGACTAGCTGAAGCTGCACATAACACTCCATAAGTTACCGACCTACTAAAGGCTAGAACCTAGCTCGATAAGTTCGAGGTGGATGAGTAAGTGGACAAGTGAGAAGAAGGATTTACTTGGGAGATCTGTATGAAGAAGATGAGGAAGGGTATGAGGAAGAAAAGTGAGCTTGAGCACCTCAAGCATTTGACCATGTGAAGCTTCAGATTCCAAGTTTCAATAGGTTCAGAAATGCGGATGATTATTTGGATTGGGAGGAGAAGGTGGAGTAAGTTTTCGATTATTATCAATATGAAGATTACAATAAAGTGAGAACTGTTGTTGTTAAGTTTTCTAGATATGTTGCCATGTGGTGGAATAATTTCCAGGCCATAAGAAGGCAAGAAGGCTATTGAAGGGTTAGTACTTGGCTTAAAATGAACAGAATACTATGAAACAGGTTCGTACTGGATACATACCTCTTTAAGAGTTGAGATAAGGAGGTTGAACTGTTGATGAGTATGTTCAAGAGTTCTAGATACTCATGATTCACTGTGAGGTGGAGGATCCATCAATGTGAATAGTTTCCAGGTTCCTAACTGGTTTGAGGAGTGATATACAAAACATTATGGAACTCCAACAATTTACCACAATGGATGAAGCTGTACAGATAGCCTACCGAATAGAGAGGTAGAGAAGAAGCAAAATGCTGACCTAACCTCTAGTGAGCTAGACTAGTTATCTGAGCTAACTTGGTCAAGGAAGTCACCAAACTTAGTTAAGTACTGATTTGATTAGAAAGGTAGGTGTCTGAGTTGAATAGAAGGGTTGACTTGATAGTGATATGCTAACTCGAACATATGAGAAAGGACAAGGGTTTGGACGGAAGACGAATCAATTCAAATGTTTTAAATACTAGGAGTTTAGACATATAGCTACTTAGTCTCCAAACCAAAGAACTATAGCCATCAAGGGAGATGTCCCCTACAACCGTACGTCGTTGGCATACATGGCCGATATAAAATTGCTGATAAGAAAGCTGGCTAAAGGCCAGTGGCCTTTAATTCAAAAGGGTCGACTTTGAATTCAAAATTACATGCTCTCTCTCTCTCTCTCTCTCTCTCTCTCTCTTTACTTTAATAAAAAAAATTAATTTGATTAGACAAGGGTTGCCTCCTATGAAGCGCTTAGTTTGTAGTTACTAGCCCGGCTTCCCGGTTCTTACAATAGATTTGCACCAGCCATGATAGTGGCATTACTTTTCGTGGTTTCCCTTTCAAAATAATGTTTGAGAATGTCACCATTTACCTTAAAAGTATAGTTGTCTTCTGCCTTCAACTTGATTGTACCATAGGGAAAAACATTAGTTATCTTAAATAGCCTAGAACATTTAGATTTTAACTTACTTAGGAACAACTTTAGTCGAGAGTTGTATAATAGAACTTTTTGACTAGGCACAAACTCTTACTTTATGGACATTATTATCATACCATCGCTTAGCTCTCTCTTTGTATATCCTTGCATTTTCATATGCTTCTTCTCTAATCTCATCCATCTGGTTCAATTGGAGTAACCTCTTTTTACCTATAACTTGTAAATCAAAGTTAAGGTATTTTATACCCTAGTATGCCTTGTACTTAAGCTCTACAATTGGGTGACATGATTTGCCATATACAATTTTGTATGGAGACATTCCTATAGAGGTTTTAAAAACTATCCTATAAGCCTACAATGTATCATCAAGTTTTAAAGACCAATCCTTTTTAGATGCATTGACAGTCTTCTCTAAGATATGCTTTATTTCCCTATTAGACACCTCAACTTATCCACAAGTTTGTGGATGATGTGGGGTAGCAATTTTATGAGTAACTTCATATTTGGATAACAATTTTTGAAACAGCCGATTGCAAAAATGTGCTCCCCCATCTCTTATAATAGCTCTGGGTACCCAAAATCTGGAAAATATGTTCTTTTTCAAAAATTTAATTACAACCTTAGCATTATAAGTTTATAGAGCAACTGCTTTTACCCATTTTGACACATAATCTATAGCCAGAAGTATATATTTATTTGAAAAAGATAATGGAAATGGGCCTATGAAGTCTATTCCCCATACATCAAAAGCTCAATTACAAGAATGCTATTTTGTGGTAATTATGTCTCCTGGAAATATTACCAATCCTTTAGTATTGAGCACAAGACATAACATAGTTCTTGCAATCACTAAATAAACTAAGCCAATAAAATCCACAGGATAAGATTTTAGCTATAATTCTTTCCACACTAAAATGGCCTCTTGCTTCCTTAGAATGATAGTGTTGAATTAAGCTAAGCTGTTCAGTTTTAAGCACATAACATCTAATTACTTAGTCATCACAACATTTAAATAGATATGGTTCATCCCAAAATAGTATTTCACATCATGTAAAAACCTCTTTTTCTTTTGAAATGAGTAATCGTATGGTATGATTTTCCTTACTAGGTAATTGACTATATCAGCATACTAAGGTAATTCTTAGATCTCTACTGCATACAGTTGTTCATCAGGGAACTTTTCATTAATGGGTGGCTCTAAACAATTAGATTTATCAGTAAATGAGATATATGATCAACAATCACATTTTCAGTTCCCTTTTCATCTTTGATTTCAAGGTCAAATTCTTATAGTAGTAAAATCCAATGAATTAACCTGGGTTTAGCATTAGCTTTAGCAAACAAATATTTCAAAGTAGTGTGGCTTGTATATACTATGATCTTATAACCTATTAGATAAGGTTTAAACTTATCACATGCAAATATAATTGCTAAATGCTCTTTTTCTATTTTGGCATAGTTTCTCTAAGCCTCATTCAAGGTTCTACTAGCATAGTATATTATATGAAATAACTTACCTCTCCTTTGCCCCAATACTACTGCTACAACATAGTCAATGGCATCACACATTAACTTGAAGGGGAGCTCTCAATTAGGTGCAATGATTATTAGTGTTGAAGCAAGCTTCTCCTTTAATAAATTGAATGCCTGCAAACAATTGTCACAAAAAAACAAAAGCAAAATCTTTTTCTTGTAAGTTACAAAGAGGTCTAGAGATTTTAGAGAAGTCTTTGATAAATCTCCTGTAGAAGCCATCGTGTCTTGGGAAGCTCTTGACTCCTTTGATAGAAGTGGGTGGTGGCAACTTCTCTATTATATCTACTTTTTCCCTATCAACTTCAATCCCCTTTTTTGACACCTTGTGACCTAAGACTATTATCTCTCTTCCCATAAAATGGCATTTTTTCCAATTCAGAAGTATATAAGTCTCCTTGCATCTTTTAAGCATACAACCTAAATTCGTTAGACATGATTCAAATGACTTCCTAAAGATAGAGAAGTCATCCATAAATATTTCAATAAATTCTTTTAACGTGTCAGAAAATATAGACATCATGCATCTTTGGAAAGTAGCAGGTGCATTACAGAAACTAAAGAGCATACTCTTAAAGGCAAAAGTGCTATAAGGACATGTAAAGGTGGTTTTCTCCTAGTACTTAAATGCTATATGAATTTGATTATAGTTAGAATAACTATATAGAAAACATTAATAGTTATGCCTTGAAAGTTTTTCTAACATCTGATCTATGAAAGGGAAGGGGAAGTGGTCTTTATGGGTAGCATCATTCAGTTTTCTATAGTCTATACAAACTCTCCACCTAGTCATAGTGTGAGTAGGGATTAACTCACTAGGCTCATTTTTAACCATATTTATAATACCCTTTTAGGCACTACCTAAACAGGACTAATCCTCTTACTATCTGAGGGAGGGTAGATAATACCTACATCTTATAATGTGAACACCTCTTTCTTTACCACCTCCTTAAGAGTTGGGTTAAGTTGTCTCTGTAGTTGTATTGTAGGTTTACATTTAGCCTCCAGCAATATCCTATGAATGCAAATCAAAGGACTAATCCCCTTAATATTAGCAATGGTCCACCCAATGGCTTCTTTATACTTTTCAAAACTTCTAAGTGTTGTTGCTCTTGATCACCTGTCAAAGAAGAGGAGATGATTATTGGTAAAGTATCATTTGTTCCAAGATA
Source organism: Lumnitzera racemosa (assembly GCA_024138005.1). Taxonomy (NCBI): domain Eukaryota; kingdom Viridiplantae; phylum Streptophyta; class Magnoliopsida; order Myrtales; family Combretaceae; genus Lumnitzera; species Lumnitzera racemosa. Next base: position 34,924,971 of record JAMXBC010000012.1, on the reverse strand, counting down.
AGCATATTTCAAATGATTAGGTAATGGTTTAAGTTCAAGTACTAGGGGTTGTGTCAATGATGGTACTAGCTTCTTATTGGTGTTTAGCTCCTCATAGTATCAACCTTTAATTTTTGACACTTGTTCTGTGCATTCCTCCTCAGGCTCATCATCATTGCTCTATCATCTAGATCCCTAAGAACTAATTCTATGGTATTCAATCCTGCTTTCTCTTCTATGGACTCATAGGTAATCTCATCAACAACATCAATAGTGTAACATGATTTACAATCATCAAATTTTTTTATGGCTTCATAAACATTAAAAGTTGATCGTCCATAACTCTTAAAGTAAGCTTACCCTATTCTACATTTATCAATGCCTTACCTATTGTAAGAAATGGTTTGCCGAGGATAATAGGTACCTCTTTATCCTCCTCCATTTCCAAGACTATAAAGTCAATAGGGAAAATGAATTTGTCCACCTTTATTAGGACATTCTCTACAATACCTTTTGGGTATTTGATATTCCTATTAGCAAGTTGCAAGGTGACATAAGTCTCCTTGCAATCTCCAAGTCTTAGATTCCTGAAAATAGATAAAGGCATTAAATTTATACTTGCACCAAAATCAATAAGAACTTTATCAAAATGAAAATTCCCTATAGTGCAAGGAATAGTAAAACTCCCTATAGTGCAAGGAATAGTAAAACTCCCTATAGTGCAAGGAATAGTAAAACTCCCCTGATCTTTTTGTTTTCTTAGTAGGCTGGATAAATTTTTCTACAGGATTATAGAGCATTCCCCTGTAAGTATCATATGTTCATTCCCATTGATCTTTCTCTTCTCAATGAGCAAATCCTTTATGAATCTAACATACGGAGGCATCTATTGAAGTGCCTTTGTAAAAGGAATGTTGATCAACAACTTCTTAAAAACATCTAAGAATTTAGCAAATTAGGCGTCTAGCTGCTGTTACTTCAATCTTCCTAGTAAAAGGATAGGAGGAACATACTATTTCACTTCTAATGACTTCTACTTTGGTTCCTTTACCTCCTACTTCCCTCTTCCTTTCTTTAGGAACTCCTCCTTTTCTTTAACTTGTCTATCAATTATTTCCACTTCCTTACCACTCCTTAGCATTATCGCATTAACACCTCTAGGATTCTCTTTAGTATTTCCCGGTAAAGACCCTAATTGTCATGAACTGAAGATGGCCTAATTGTAGTAGACATTGTATACTATACGAAGAACCACTTATTGGTTACCCTTTAAATCATGAACTCTTTACACAATATATAAGGCTCCACAACTACTAGTTTCCTAAAAACATATAAATTCACATGATATCATCACACGAACATATTTATATAAAATTTAAACTACAAAGCTTACAATACACAGTAATTAAGTATATCTAAGTCTATAATACTAATAAAACAAAAGTACATAAGTAAGAGTCTACATAAACTGTTCTCTCTCAATACATAGGACAGCTCGCTCTTGCTTAAGTCCCCAAGCTAACCTGTAGTATCCCCCGGCCAACCTCTACGAGTAAGTAATCCTGCAGCAAAAGTTTAAGGGGGGTATAAGTCTAAGCTTAGTGAGCAAAACCCTCAATTACACCATAGCTAAGTTATAAATACATTATATTCACGCTTATGAATGAATGATCAAATAGAATGCCAAACAATACGCATAATTAACTAGTTCATATACGTAACTCAAATTTAACGCCTTCTAAAGTCAGGGTTAGAGTATACACGGCACCAATTAGATTCGGGTATTATACTAGAACTTACTTTACTATGGAACTCCACGTTCTGTACTTAAATCAAATAAGTATTTTATTTTCATAAAAACTAAGTTCTAGTATAATCGTAAGTGAGCCCCCGCAATCCACACTTACCCCTAAATGAAGGCCTCTCGACTTGACCCTTAGCCAGGCGGTTGGCGCCTCCAACGCCTAGTATTCCCATGGGTTAAGGTAAGGTCATTTTGTACAAGTTCACCGTACAGAACAAATAAATTAATAATAACAACGCCCAAATAGCCTCTCTTTACCTCCGTGTGATGTAACGGCCGGAATTGTGTCTATGCAATGCATGTTAATGCATATACCAGTTTCTTTTTATAAGCCAAGTATAATTAAGTTCAAATTATGCTGTGACCATTCAATAATACACACAATCATTTCTATACTATCATGTAGCAAACAAAGTATTATCTATACTTAAGGTAAGTTCACAACTCAACACATAATAACATACATTAGCGTTTCCCAACCTCACACAGTAGTCAATTAACAATAATATTTAAGTTCACTATCTATAATCACATACAAGCATGGAATCATAGGGTAAATACTCACTTGGTCATGGCGACTCACTCTAGTCGTAGTAATCAATTAGGAGATTCTCACCCATCTCGGGATCACATGATCATTATGATATAATAATGCTAGTAAGTAATTGAATTAACTAGTAATTCTAAATATCTATTTACCTAATTTTACTTAAATTACTATCAACGTTTATCCTGTTAGACTTTATTATTAATCGTATGTAACTTTTTCGTTCTATTTCCGATATTTATGAATTTATAGTCATTTTTCATCGTTTTCGGACGTACGTTCACACAGTGTTGTACATTTTGGATGTTAAGACCTGTGTTTTACAATATGGATTAAATTTATGGAAATTTTAACTATAGGAACTTAATTATTTTTATTTCTTATATTCATATCCTTTGCTTATACTTAATGATTTAGTTAACCCTTAAATTCTTATTCTTAAAGAATTTTACTTTGCTATTACTAATTCATGTACTTAATTAAGTGTAATCCAATTTAGGAAATGTATTAGGGTTTACTAATTTATATAAAATTGTTATGCACTTTTCTTATTTCTTATTTTATAAACCTATGCTTATGTTATCGCTCACATCATCAATCGCTTATGTCATGGCTTATGTCATCTTTTAATTACATTATTGCTTACCTCATCTTTTAATTACATATGCCTTACCTTATGCTTATGTCATACCTAAGTGTCTTATGTACACTTTACATAAACTACTATATACTTATACCCTTACTATACTTATATGTATACTAGTATACTTATACCTATACTTATATTGTATTTATACTTATACATATACTCATATACCTATATGGTCATATACGTATTTTTTTACAAATTTCATATGCCAAATTTTCCTCTTAAGAAAACTTCCCTAATTTCATTCTTTTTGTGTTTTAAGTATATATTTAGCATGGTATAGGGATGTATAGTTAGGATTTGTCTTAGTTTAGGTTATATACATAGTAAATACTTATGTGCAAAGATCTCCATACTTGTATTCTTCTAGTATATCCTTATGTACATATACTTAAGGGCATATAAACATGTATCTCCTTCCTCTTCACTATGATTTCTATCCTTCTACACTTAAAGATAGAAACTTTATGCCTTCTTCAACATGATCACACATAACACATATCTACTTATCTAATCTACTTCATTACCTAACTAATAAGTAATATAAAACAATACATAATAACTTAATCATATACCTTAATTTATGTTTGAAATATGGAGTCAAAGTTGGAAATTTTTGAAAGTGAAAGGGAAAGGGGATGGTCATGGCATTGGAGTGGGGTTTAGCTTTGATTCTTTTTATCTTGTGTTGTTTTTGAAATGAAGAAGATGGTGGGGTCTAGAAGGAAAAGAAGTGGAAGGCAATTAAAGAAAGAAAGAGAAAAGAAAAGAAAAGAAATCATGAGATGGATTGGATATTTTCTACTGCATTAGTGTCTTTTGTTGACTTTTCTAAATGTTGACTTAGTTAACCTTTTGACCTTAGTCAACTTTCCATAAGCATATGCCATTTTGTATATATAATGTAGTAATTAAGGAAAATTAAGGGAAAAATTAAGGAAATGAGGCATTTGGTGAATTGATTAGTAAAAATAGATGATGAGATCTTACTTTAGGTATTTATATCCTATATACATCATTTGGTAAGCTATTTAGTTTAACTAATATGAAAAGTATCAAGTAGGGTGTTAATGTTCACTAGATTTAACCTAAGTTTCAACTACACCCTTAACTCTATGTAATACTATCTTAATCATATACTTAGAAGATAAATATGATCTATGATTCATTATCTTAGTTTCTAAAGGATTACTTAAGGATTCTAATTATATATGCATGATTGAAAGTCATCTCTAATCTTTCACTAATGATTTGGAAAAATATGAAGGTTATATTATCAATTAGGCCTTTAGGGTATATTATGATGAATTAGTGTACGTATGTCTTTAAGGTTATCATTTTAGGGTTTTTATCACTTTTGAATGAAATCTTTAGTGTTTACATATATTTAGGGTAGAAAAGTTTCATGTGCGATTGATTAGTTTTTTTAGGGTTTTCACTTTCATTAGCCTTATCAACTCCTAAATTATCTAACATACTAGAGTCTACTTCAGAGGTTAGGGGTTTACACCGATGGTCTATTACTCAATTGTTGAGGGATCTGACTAATCTAATTCTTTAAATTCTGAATAATAGCTTGTTGATTCTGTAACATGGTGTCAATCTTTTGCATATAGCTCAACATGAGCTCTTCCTTTTAGACTAATTTTGCTAAGGTGGAGCATTCTAAGTAAGACCTTGCTTCTAGAATCTAGGTGGTGGTTTAAATGCATTATTCTCATTCCTCCATGAGAAATTTGGATGATTGCACCACCCTGGATTGTATGTGTTTGAATAAGGTCCTTGCTTACCCTGTTGGAAATTGTTGACATAGTTTAATTGCTCTCCACTAGATGAAGTTGAGGAATTCCTAGATAGGTACTCATGGGTTGAATGTTATCTTGAACATATCTCATTAAAAGCAATGTGATTAGCGTTAAAAGACTGTGTTGAGGTGAGTTTAATTACCTGAGTAGTGAGAGTTGAAATCTGAGATGTTAATTGAGACATAGTGTCATTGTCATTGACCGATGCCACTCTTGACTTGCTTCTCTCATTTACCAATTATGTGTACTGGAGGCCATCTCTTCTATTAGTGCACTTGCTTCATCATAAGTCTTACCCATTAGAGCACCTCTAGCTATAACATTTACTAAAGACCTTAAAGTCTCATCCAGACTGAGATAGAAAATCTCAATAAGGAGATTATCTGGCAATCCATGATGTAGGCATTTTCTGATTGCCTCCTTGAATCTCTCCCATACCTCATAAAGTGACTCACAACTAAACTTGGTAAAGTTGGTGATATCGTTCCTTAGTTTTCGGTCTTGGCTGGTGGAAAAAATCTCCTTTGAAATTCAGATGAGAGGTCAACTTAGGTGTTAATGGACTCTTTGCCAATGAATGGAACCAAGCTCTAGCTTTATCCCTTAGTGAGAAGGGAAAGAGCTGAAATCTGATGAGCTCATCTATAACATTGTTCATCTTCACTGTATTGTAGTATTAAAGGAATCCAATAATATGCTTGTCAGGACTCTCATTTGGATATCTTCCAAATTAATTTGCCTAGACCATTTGAATGAGTAATGGTTTCAATTCAAAGTTATTAGCTTAAATGGTAGGCCTCCTTATGGTAGAACCCATAATAGTATGTACAGTGTAGTCCCAAAGTGCTCTAAGAACACCCTGTATCTGATTGTCATTCTCGTTGCCTGCCATCTTAACTCCCTGCACTTCTCTCCTTCTTTTGTTCTCTCTCCTCAACTGATGCAAAGTGCACTCTATTTCCAAATCTATTGGTAGAAGTTTATCACTTCTACTCCTTTAACTTGCAAAGAGAAGAAGAAACAACATACGTCGTAAAGTGCACCTAAATTACCAATGGAACTAAAAGGTTTAATATTTATAATCTCCAACAGCAATGCTAAAAACTTGATTTGCTCAAAATAGATATATAAAAATATAACGAATACTTCAGTAAGTATACTGGGTCAGAATCAAGTAATAAAGAGTGAGTAAGGTAGTTGATCCCTCGAGGACTATGAAACTACTAAACCTATGATAGCTCTTATTAATATTTAAGCAATTGAAATTGGAATGCAAATTAACTAATCTAATAATTAACCTTAAACTATCATAGAGAAAATCACAAGAATATATCTAAAACGAAATAATCAATTAAGAATGTGGGAAAAATAGATTCCACCCTAGTTATGCAAATCAAATTGTCATCATGTTATATGGATTAATAGCTATACGATCATTCAAGTGAAATCATCATGCCTTAAAATTAAGGACTTAAACCTCTAATTAATTGGTCAACTCTAGCATTTTTGGTTAATAGTAGACTCTAAATTACAATCATACATCTCCTATTGTTATGATTGACTAATGCCCAAAATTAATTATCCTTAATGTCTTAGCGAATAATTAACTAGAAACATTGCATTAATTCCTAGATAATTTTTAACTAATCTAATTAATGCTGCTTCTACATTAGTTAAGTAATTTAATCAAGAATTCCTAACAAACACTATATCAACACTCGTATCAATAGTGCTTCTAACAATTATAACCAATAGAAAATTATAATTGAAATTATAGAAATTACAATCATGAATTAACTACATATCTATTAATCTTATAACTTGACTATAATTATCACCTTAGCTTCCTAAGGTTTCATCAATTTCCTACAATTAAACCTAGCTAGCCATGGAAATTAAAATAGAAGCACATATCATAATCAAATTTGCAAGGAAGTTTATGATTGGAAATAAGAACAAATTGTAGAATCGTATAAATAGTAATATGATAGAAATCACCAATTCTATAACTATGATAAAGTAAACTTTAGTTGAAAAAACTCTAAGGATGATCTCCATAGCAATAGCAAAGTCTTCTCAATGATCTACGAACTACCAAAAGAATAACTCTTCAAACTATCTCCTAACTTCTTCTAAACCTCTCTAAGTAAAAAGAAAATGCTAAAGTCCCCTAAACTATCAACACAACATGTATTTATAAAGCAAACTAAGGATGGCTCTTGACTAGCTATTTTTTTACTGAAAGCCAGCCATAAAGGTCGGTAGTGTTTGAGTGTAGGCTAGTAGTGTTGAATTGTAAACTAGCAACTTTGAATGTAGGTCTGCTCAAGGTTGGCTGCCTTCATTTCTAATGTCCTTGGCTGATGCAACTTAATTCAAGCTTCCATCGATTGTGTAAAACTCCAAATTGCTCATATTTGCACTTTAAATCCTTTAAGACTCGAAATTTCTGTATGAGTATACTTAAGTACCATTTCTTAATGATTTCTATAAAATCAGTTAATAATTCAATATAATATACACAATGGAATATGAGTAAAATATGCCTTTATCAGACTTTTGTTTACCCATGGTCAAATTCGCTTGCAACTGAACAATGTATGACACCACTAAATAGACCCCCTTCAAAGTTGTCTGTGGTTTAATCCTAAGTTACCCCTCGATCACACCCTTGTACTTGTATCCAAGCAAGAAGATCCTGACATGAGGGCTCGAGTATAATCCCTATACCAAATCTATGACAAAGTTACTCATCAGATTGACCAAGCTGCTAGAAGAATACGAGAAAAGGTCAAGAGTAGGACGACAAAATAGTTTTAGCCTAGAGACTTGGTATAGCTACACCTGAGCAAGGAAAGATTTTTGAGAAAGAGGAACAAAATGTTCGTATGGGCTAAAGGACCTTTTAGGATCCTATAAAAGATTAACAATAATGCCGACAAATTAGTGCTACCCGAAGATTGGACACCTTTAACATCATCGACTTCAGTCCATATCTTCTTAATGAAGGACTGTATGGAGATTAGTTGAATTTGATCCTAAATCCAAATGAATTTGGAGGGAATGATAGGAATCAAGTTACTGGGCCTTTAACTCGTAGTTGAGCCTGAAGACTAGAGGGACTGTTGAGGTGAATCCTCCTACTCCAGTTGAAGCTAAGTTACTCCTTGTTGAAGATTAACTTTCTATGCTGCGCCGAATGACTGCTTATCTCTTGAAAATTGTGTGTCGACTTGAAGAATGCCTTAACAGTAGCTAAACCTCAGACACCTATTCGGTCATGTCCAAGTTGACGACTTCTTCAACATGATTCTTACCGAGAAGATGAGAGAGCTTCCTTACACTAATCCCTAGCTACTCCTATTCGGATGAATCCATGCCTACTTAATCACCCAATTAGCTCATACTACTTTGTTTACATCCTCTAACAATACCACTAATACATTCTTACTACGTGTCTTGTATTACTTGTAGAATCCACTACTCTAATCATTATTTTTCTGTAAATATTTATTTTTACCCTTTAAATACTTTATACATTACTTCGTTGGGACAATACCCTTTTTGTCTTTTTATCCTTTTTAGGTAAGTTACCCTAAATTCTCGAGTATAAATACCCTTTATGCATGTAGCTGCATACTATCAAATTATTATTAATACACTGGATATTTTCCTTTCAGAAACATTGTTTGTATACTCTCATTTCACTCATATCCTATCCCTTAAGTAAGGTTAGGTGGCGAGTAACCTCACCAAATCATCTTGTGTATCATATTGAGCTGTGCTTGAGTCTTCGGAAGTTCTACTGATGCATCATATCCTTTAGAGCTGTTTGTGGGTTTGCTTACTTTCATTTATTTCTGTTCTCTCACAAATTTCCCATCACTTTTTTTTCAAGATTTTGGAAAGCTTAGACCCATCCTTACTACTGGCCTTGTTTGCTTTAGGCTCGGTTTGCATTAGAAGGTTACTTTGAACCCTATGATGCTAATTCAAGTTAGCAAGCTATAGGCTAAACTTGCCTGAGGATCTAAGAAAACTTTAATCCTAAGAAGAGTTGAGCTTCAAGAAGCTATGAAGGTCGATATGCATACTTTTATGTTGGTCAGAAGGCTATTAAAATTAAAGGAATAGACTGAGGTACCCCTTAAAGTGAGAGAGCTCCTAGATGTATATGCCAACTTATTTCTAGAACAATCAGTTGAGGGATTACCCTCATTTAGAGGTATTGAACACTACATTGACTTGATACCCAGCACTGCCATATTGAATAAGCCAGCTTATCGAATGAACCCCAAGTAGGCTTCCGAACTCCAAAGACAAGTCAATGAACTACTGTAAAAAGGGTATGTGAAGGAGAGCCTCAGCGCCTGTACTATGCTAGCCCTCCTTATGCTGAAAAAGGATAGAACTTAGATAATGTACATTGATAGCCAAGCCGTAAACATGATCACCATCAAGTATCAGTATCCTATCCCTAGGTTAGATGATATGTTAGTTGAATTGAATGTAGCTAAGGTCTTCAGCAAGATTGATCTAAAGGCTGGCTACTATCAAATCCAGATGAGGCTGGGAGGTGAGTGAAAAATTGCATTTAAAACTCGTCATAGACTCTATGAATGGATGGTAATGCCTTTTAGCTTATCGAATACCTTGAGCACTTTAATGTGACTGATGAACCATGTATTAAGAAACCTAATCAAGAAGTGTTTTATGGTGTACTTTGATGAAATCCTTATGTATAGTACTGGCCATGAGAGCCACCGTAAACATCTTCATGCCATCCTCGATGTACTTCGAGTCAAGAGGTTATTCAACAATCTTAAAAAGTGTTGTTTTTGCTAGGAGTAAATGGTGTTTCTGGGTTATGTAGTTAGTGGAGGTGGCTTATGAGTAGATGATGAGAAGATTTGAGCTATTTTCGAGTGGTTGACTCTAACCACTTATGCCTAGGTGAGAAGTTTCAATGGACTGTCATCCTTTTATCGAGGTTCATTAAAAACTTTAGTACCATTGTTGCACCCCTTACTAAGCTGACAAAAAAGAACATTGAGTTTAAGTGAGGAGAAAGAGAGGAGAAATTTTTTTTTGGAAGTGAAGGCAAGGTTGACTTTCACACCTGTATTAGCCTTACTTGAATTCGAGAAGATTTTTGAGTTGGAATGTAATGCATCAGGCATTGGTATAAGTGTTGTCTTAATGCAAAAAGGCCGACCAATTGCCTACCACAATGAAAAGCTTAAAGGACCTCAATTGAACTACTCCATATATGGCAAAGAACTCTTGGCCCTTTTCTAAGTGCTCTAAGTGTAGTAGTACTACCTATTATTAAAATAGTTTATCATCTATACTAATTATGAGTCTTTGAGGTACCTCAAAAGTCAGACCAAGTTGCTAAAACGATAAGCAAGGTAAGTTAAATTCTTAGAAGAATTCCACTTTGTGATAATGTACAAATAAGGCAAGAGTAACAACATTACTAATGCTCTATCTAAAAGACATGATCTCTTGACCGAGCAAAAGACCAGATTATTTGAGTTTGTGAGTATCAAAGAACAGTATCCAAAGGACCTACATTTTGGACCTATACTTGGGCATTGTGCTAATGGAAGGATTGTAAATGAGTACCATATGGAGGATAGTTACTTATTCTGAGGTGGAAAGTTATGTGTACTGACCTTTTCATTGAGGGAGTTGCTTGTCAAGGAAGCCCACAGTAGAGGACTCTTTGGACATTTTGGAGAGAGAAGAACGTATGAGCCATTGAATGGATGGTTCTTTTGGTCGAAAGTGAGGGGAGATGTGCACTAAATAGTTGAGGGCTGTGTTACTTGCAAGAGGGCTAAATGTCGAGTCAACCAAGGGAAATTAATGCGTTTGCCTACCTCGACTAGAACTTGAACTCAGTTGAGCATAGACTTTGTTCTCTGATTACCCAGAATTACTCGAGGCAAAGATTCTATAATGGTTGTTGTTGATAGATTCAGTAAGATAGCACACTTTATGCCTTGTTCTAAGACTAATGATGCTTTGGCTATTGCTTCTCTCTTTTTGCAAGAAATTGTTCAATTACATAGTGTACCGAGAAGAGTAGTCTTAAACAAAGATCTAAAGTTCCTAAGTAATTTTTGAAGGACTCTATAGCATTGGATGAGGACTAAATTACTATTTGGTACTTCTTGTTATCCCTAAACTGATAGCTAAACATAGGCAATCAATTGTACTTTGGGATCACTGCTCCAAGCTATAGTGGGTAAGAACTTAGCTAATTGGAAATAGTAGAATTTGCTTATATTAGTATTTGTTTATAACTGTACAATACATGCCACCACTAAGCAAAGTCCTTTCAAAGTTGTCTATGGCTTTAATCTTGAGCTACCCCTATTACACCCCTATACCCATATCTGAGAAAGAAAGCCCTGATGCCAGAGCCTGAGCACAGTCCTTACAACACATCTACAACAAAGTTACTCAATAGATCAACCAAGCTGCTAAGAAAACACAAGAAAGGGTTAAGGGAAGGAAGTCGATATAGTTTCAGCTTAGAGACCTAGTATGGTTGTACTTAAGGAAGGAGAGGTTCTCAAGAAAGAGGAAGAACAAGATGTCCGCTCAAGCTAAAGGCCTATTCATAATCCTCTATAAGATCAATGACAATTCCTATAGGTTCGAACTACTCGAAGATTATAAGGTCTTTAACACGTTCGAACTAGCCAGATTTGATCCTAAATCCAAGTTAACCAGGAGGAAATAAGAGGAATTAGGTTACTAGACTTCTAACTCGCAACCAAGCCTGAGGCCTGGAAGGACTAATGAAGTGAATCCTCTTATTCCAATCAACTCCTGCCGAGGCTAAGCCAATCCTTACTACCAACCAACTTCTTATGTCATGCTGAATAACCACAAATCTTTTGGAAGTTGTATGTCGACTTGTCGAATGCCCTGTTAACTGGCTACCCCCTTACACTTACTTAGTTAGCTCTAACTGAGCTAACCTCTAGATTAACAATATTGGTGTTGAGAAACGGAGAGCTCTAGCATATATCCACAACCACTCCTTATCGAACGAGCTCAAACTTGCTCGGCATCCCTGTTCAACACTCCTGCTTGGCCTTCCTTCTCAACCCTCCATCATGATCGTACTATTTCATTTGTTCCTACCAAAAGCATCCCTAATATGCTAATGTTACATGTCCTAGACTTACGTGAAGGAATCTATAGTGCCAATCATTAATTTACTTGAATTATCATTTGTACTTGTTATTACTCTTTGTACATTACTTCTTTTAGACATTAACCTTTTAGTCTTTTCCATTTTAGGTAGGTTGCCCTAGTTTTTCGAGTGTAAATACCCACGTACATGTAGTTGCAAATATATCATCTTATCATCAATATACTGAATATTCTTCCTTTTGTAAACATTTTTCTCATTAGCTCATTTACTCTTTTCACTCTAATCTTAACCTTTAAGCAAAGTTATGTAATGAATAACCTCATCGAACCATCATGTGTATCATATTGAGTTATGCTGTGAGTCCTTGAAAGTTCCTTGGTGCATCGTATTCTCGAAGCTATTCATGGGTTTGCTTGCTTTACCTTTACTATTTTTTCACAATCCTATCAATTTCTTCAAGCTTTTGGTAAGCTTGGTCCATCCTAGCGATCGACCTTATTTGTTCTTGGCATTGGTTTGCATCAACATAACCTAAAGGCATCATAGAGGATATTTTAATGCAAGTAGATAAATTCATCTTTCCCATAAATTTTTTTATACTTGATATAAATGTGGATATTAAGGTGCCAATCATTTGAGGTTGACCCTTCCTAGCTATTGTTAGGGCTATTTTTGATGTTAGTAAGCATAAGCTTATGTTAAAGGTTGGAGATGATGAAATGGTTTTTAAAATTCCAAAGGCAATTAACAAATTTGTTGACTTAAAGGATACGTGTTATTATGTTTGGTGCCATTGATATTGTTATATCTACATGCGTCCAGGAAAGACTTGCTAAATATTCTTTGAGTTATTGCTCGTAAAAGGGAAATGAAAATATGGTGACCAACCCCAATCGTGTGGAAGTGGTAGCTCAAATAGAAGTTCATGAACCCATTGTAGGTAAGAAGGGGGTTAAACTACTCCATAAGCCCAAGGATTTTAGCTTAAGATCCTCCAAAGAGTAGCCACCGATATTGGAACCAAAATACTCAAAAGATCATTTAGAACATATCTTTATGGTGAAGAGTTCAAAACTACCGATGACAACTGCATCTGAGCTAAAGCGGATAAAATAAAGAAATTTGGGCTACTTGAATTTGATAAGTGGTGTGATAACAAGAGAATTGGTAGAAGTCATGCACCAACGAAATGGAATTTACAAGGTTATGGCCTAAGGATAAATCTATACTTCTATGGAGAGTTTAAAAGCGAGATCTAGGAGAAGTCCTATCTCTAGTTAGTTGAACAATCATGAGCTACAAACATATCCCGTAGAGCTATTGATGTTAACTATACCACTTTTTAGGAGGCAACCTATGTCTAACTACTCTTTTATATTTGTTTTGCTTTAATTTACTTTGCTTACACTTTAGTTCTTTTTAGTTTATTTCATTTTATTTTGTTTTTATCTAACTTTATCTAGCTTCTTTTGTTTATTTCCCTTTTGTTTGAATTTTGGTCATACGTTTAAGTTCGCTTTTATGTTATGCTACACACACAGTAGTCCCATTATATCCACTATATTAGAATTTAATAGGTAAACTTACCTAACATCAAGTTTTTGATGTTATTACTTTCTATCTCCAATTATTGCAATTTTTTAGGGGTTTCTTAAAAGACGAATTTCACATGTTTGTTTGTTAAGGATTATAGGGCTTTAAAAATTTTCAAGAGAAAGATACACATTAAAGTAAATTTAAAAATAATTATGATGAACTCTCAACTTGTGATGTTGATCCGATCTCAAGTCCTAAAGTCTTGAGCTTAATAGCTTGTAACTTTGCCGTCTAAATATTTCACTAGTTAATTTTGTTAAAGTATAATAAGATTAATAATGATTAGAATGAAATAGTCGCTTTAGATTAATTAAACACTTCAAATTCTAACATTTGTTAATCACCTATTGTAAGTTACTTAAAAATTAATTGAGTCAAATGTGAATAATTGGTTTCCTAAATGGTAACAAATTCACATATATATCTCTTCTCCACACTTAATAACATACATTGTCCCCAATGTATGACTAAGAAAGTACAATAGCAAGATATGAAATAATTACAAAACATCGTAGGGAAAAAGGGAAACATCAATCGAAAAAGAATTAACACTTCCCTAATAGTTGAAAATCATGTAGAAAAGTCCATATCAAAGAGTCCATCATCATTACATGTCTAATCCACACACTCCTTTACCGACTAACATTCAAAGTGAAATAAAATTTGCGTTTTGGGCCTATGCCACCAACACCCTCTCTATTTACCTAATGTGTGCATAAGAACTCTAATGTCAGTACTTATAAATTGGAGCTTGAAGAGATAAGAATCGCTCCTAAATGGTTCCTTCCAATAGTTCCTCCATTTCATTTGTTAGCTCTAATTGGGTGATAACATCCTAATCCAAATAAAGTGTTTCACTAAATGGCTTGTTCTTGAGTAAGCTATAGTGGGTCGATTGGTATTCCTCTTTGAATTAGAGCATTAGGTGCTCCACTAAAGGGACAATGGCTAATGGTCTAACAATGGTACCTTCTTGCGAGGAAGGTGATGCTGCATACTTGGATTTCCTCCGGACAGTAAGTTTTCATGATTTTCCATTGAGTACCTGAGAAGAAATACAATACCAAACCCGACATGATCGTCTTCCCTATACTTAGTTCAAACTAACAAAGATTTATGAATGACTAGAGGTGTAGATATTAGAAGAAATCTCATTGAGACATTTAAACAAACATGTAGAGTGCACTCACAAAACTAGTTGAGTTAAAAGAAATGGATAGCAAAATCATTCAACTAGTTATACATTTGACTCTTTATATTATAATCTTTATGAGTTGAAGTCTTCTCAACACTTCAAAGACCCTAAATGACCCAAAATGAATTTCAACACTTCTAACCGTAAGTAGCTTAATGGAATAATTTACATTTAATTTGTAGCCAAATTCACATTTGATAGATTGTAGAGTAATATCTAGCAACAATGTGCATCACAAAAGCATTTAAATCCATTAACATAAGGAAATCTAAAAGCTATGTTCATGGGCACCATTTGTGAAAGACAATTGTGTCTTGAGACATCGGACAAATATGCATGTTTATCATGAAAAAGAAACTAAACAAGTTCTTAGACATGATTTTTTTTCAAAGTCACAAAAGTCGTAAATTTATTTCACTTAAGCATGCATAAATAATGATGAAATCAAAACATGAACAAGAGGTAGCATAAAGAAAGGGGGCAAAAAAAAAAAGTAGAGTATAAGATGAACTTACTTAGATGGTGTTGGATTCAACGAAAAAAAAAAGTTAGTTGATGAAAACTGGAATGTGAGAAGAAGAGAGAGTGAAGAGTGCTTATGGGTGTGTTTGTATTCATGAGGGAGTTTGTGAGTGTGTTTTTGTGTTTTAAAGTACCACACAATACGTGTATGTGTTGTGTAATTTTTAGACGAACACAAGCTAGGACACAACTATATTCTATGCTCGTGTAACTCATTGTATTGAGCATGGAGTGAGTGATCCTATGTGAACATAGGTTGGGACATGGGTTGTATCCTAAGCTCGTGTAACTCATTGTTCCAAGTGCTCAATTTTGTGCTTAGTTTGTACACAACTAGTGACATGGCCGTATTATTAGACTTTGTAACTTACTGTTTTTTTTTTTTTACTTTTATTATTTTTATTTTATTTATGTATGCCTAGCCTAAATACATGAATTTAAATGTAAATGAAAGAAACTTAAAGAAATAAAAGTACTAAATTAGAAAATGAATTAAAGAAATATAATGCAAAAATTAAACTAAAAAGAAAAGCATATTATGTTGCACTTATCAATTTTGAAATTTTGTTTAGCTTTTAGGTTGTTGCCTTGGAAACCTTGCAAAGATCAGCAATTTTAGTGAATTATAATAGGTTATGAGATTAAGAGGAGATTGACCCCTTAATTTATAAAACTAAAACACTTAATTTGTGATAGGATTTTAAGTGTTTAGTTAATTATGTAGGAAAATGAAACCGAGAAGAGATTTTTCGCTACATAGTTGAGATGTACTGCCCAAGATTAAGATCAAGTAAATTCCATGAAATTCCAATTAAAAACCATACCTAATATCCTAACAGTATAACCTCAACACTATATTGAAAACATGTCATAAGCTCACATCTTTAGAATTTGTGTTAGTTATTACTTTCAGTTGTATTTTATCAATCTCTACTCGATTTGCCTAGATTAGAATAGTATGTTGAAGTTTGGTACTTGGACAAGCCCTTCTCCTTATAGAAATAATCGGATGAATACTTACTAGTATTATCACTGGACACGAACTAGCATACTGGTTGGTTATGGCTACATGTTCTTAAAGAATCTTCATTTTCAAAAATCTATTATTTTTCCAATGTCTCATGTTAAGAATCAATTGTTGGCATCATCGTAAGGGATAAGGCAATTGAGCTAATATCAAATAAATCGAGGACTCTAAGCGTAAGCATTAGTGTAGTCATAGTTATTAGTTTTAGTTAGTAACTTAGTGTAATTATTGTTAATTTGAGTAGTTTAGCAGCTAAGTTTTGGTCTTTATTTGCTTTCTTGTTCAGTTGAGTTGATTTTGTTGTTTTCTTATCAATTTAAACTATTCTGAATATAAAGTTTGAAAATTTATTATTGGATTTTCCTTTTGAGTGCTAAATTGTCTATAGCCGATTTGTTGTTAAGCTAAGAAAAGTGTTGTTTAGATATTTACATTCATATTTGCAAGTTGTAGTTTAGTAGTTAGGTTAAAATTGGAAAGGAGTAGATTTAGGGATTATTGATTTTTATGCAAAGAGGAGTAAGATAATTGCTCGAGGAATTTGACCCTAAGATATCGAACATTCATTATAGGATTACAAAAAGGAGAACAAAAGAGTTAAGAGTGATGGATAATCTACAAAGACCTCTTAATGGAGCTAACGAATACAGAAACAATGGGAATAGAGCCCATGGAAATAATCGAGCTCTATGGGAATATTGTGTCACAAATTTGAATGAAGTTACACCATAATCACCTATCCAACTAATTAAGCAAACAATTTCGAATTAAAGCTGATAGGAACCATGCTACTAGGCCTTTGACCCGAAGTCGAGCCCGAAGACTAAAGGGGCTGGCAAGGTGAATACTCCTATTCCATCCAACTCTTGCTGAAGTCAAGTATCTCTTTACAAAGCCACTTTACATGTTGAGTCGAATGAGTGCCCATCTTTCATAAATTATGTGCCGAATTGAAGAATGCCGAGACACCTACCAAACCTCACGTGCTTGCTTACTCATGTTCGAGTTGACCACTTGCTTGACATCATCATTGTTGAGAGGCTAAGAGAGACACCGGATGATAGGAATCAACGTCCTAGACCAATCACTCATAGCCGAGCTAAAGGACTCCAAAGACTTGTGCAGAGAATATTAGTTCAAAACCAAAGATGAGATGGGGATCCTTATTCCAAATTGATCTACTGCTAACCTATTTATCAGATCCTCACATGTGTCAGACCTACTCCTACCCCGCAGCAAAGTTTTATTCCAGAAGACAGCCCAAGACTAGCTGAGCCAAGCACCTTAACTAACCATAGGCATCTAACTCTAATTTAGTTAACTTCTTTACTGGAATGATTAGCTCCCGACCTGATCTTGATTAGGTTGGCCCCTGACTGCAACGCTTTTCCATTACACCTACTTTGTATCATATTTCTAATGCCAACTACTAAGCGATATGCGTTCCCTAAATAGAACCTTCTAAAATGATTCATTCTTTTCTGTACTGAATATTCTTTGGCTCTTTTACTCCTTTTAGTATGTTTTATGTAACCTAATTGTAGAATACCCTATTATCTTTTCATACATGTAAAGTAACCTTAGTAGATAGGTATATAAGGCCTCACTTTCTTGTACACAAATAATGAACTAGTTAATACAGAATTATTCATGTTGAGTAACCCTGGTGTTCTCATTATCATTAAATTCTTATCTATTCCCTTTAGCAAAGAGTAGTGGCGAGTGACCCTTCAATTCGGATCGATGTGTTATATTTGATAGATTGTAGGTCAAGTAAGATTGAGTGATGTGTTATATTCATTTGATAGTTGCTCGGACTTTACTAACTTTTTTCCAATTTGTTTTTGGTTTGCTTCGTTGTCATGTTTCTCCATATGTCCAACCCTAGAGATGCATCAGCTTTGCTAGTATCAAAGCATAGTTTTGTAAGCGAGTGTATGAAGTTATAGTGAAGTTTGGGTTTACCTTACTATTAATGGTTATTATGTTCCTTCTGTAGTTGTTGCAATGTGTTGTATGTAAGCGTAGTTTCATTATTACTCTATTTTTCATTATGAAAACAGAGCTTGTTCGCTACTATTATGTTCGAGTGGTTATTAAGTATTAAAGTTGTTAGTGAGCTATTAATTTATGTGAGAAGTATTGCACCATGTTAGATTCGAGTGTTCAAGGTGTTATTGTTGATCAAAGTAGTGGTGCTTAACTTGGTTATGGTCATAATGGTAGTAATACCCTAGGGTCGGTTGATAACAAACTTGACAGACTAACTAACCTTGTTGAAAGTCTAGCCACAACAATGTAAGTTAATAGACAATAGCCCCATGGTGTATAACACCATAACCCACAAGAAAATTCCCCTAAGAGACACCATGGCTAAGGCAATTGAACCAATCACCTAATTTGACCATAGCGAGCTTGTGGAGTAGTAGATCGAGCTACTAGACAAAGAATGGAGTTAGAGGAGATTGAGGAAGATGGCAAGCAGCTGGATGTTGAAGAGTATGGGGAGGAAGAAGAAGAAGCTTACTATTACCTAACTCAGGGATAAGGACATCGAGTCTCTCGAGGGTTAGACAATGTCAAGGTTCAAATCCCACCCTTTAGTGGAAGTGGAGATGCAAATGAATACTTAGAGTTGGAAGGGAAGCTTGAGAAGGTGTTTGAATGTTATGGGTATACAGATGCTATCAAGGCTTGACTTGCTGCATTGGAGTTTACTGGGTATGCTACTATATAGCTGAAAAATTTGAAAAGGTTGTTAAGAGATAGATTTGTACTTGAAACCTACCTATAAGATACATTTGCAAAGTTGTAGGAGCTTTTCCAAGGAAGCTTGTAGACACCTATTTTTTGCCTCCCTTTTTATTTTCAAATTAGGTTATAGGGTCCTAAATTAGGAAAAGTAAAAAAATAATAGAAAATTAAAGAAAGCCCAAAAAATGAAGAACTTTAGAAAAAAAATAGGACTTCTAGAAAAATATTTAAAAAAAAGGAACCTAGGGAAAAGCATAAAAAATAAGAAATTTAGAAAAAAAATATAAAATAATAATAATAATAATAAATTTTGAAAAGTCACAAAAATTGAAAAAATAAAAGATTTTAGAAAGTAACATTTTGTTAGGATAGATTTTTAATTTTAGTCTAGGTATAGGAGATAGGCCATTAAACCTAGGTTTAGATTTAGATCTAGCCCAGGCTGATCGAGTCTATATGTGCAATTTAATTGCATATATAGATAAGGTATAAGCCAACAACCTGACGATTAAGTATATAGGTATAGTACTAGCATTGAGCATGAGATCTTAGGTTCAAAACTTAGTACAGGTATGGAGGCCTTTTTCTTACTTTTTGGTTTTTTTTAGGGACTACCATATATCAAGATCTGATTGCACTACGTGTCCTGACACGTAGCATCTTCGGATTTGGTGGCCCCGCTAACGTAGTGCCATATGGTGTGCTACGTCAGCTACCACGTCTCATTCGTCACATGTGGCACGCTGGGGTTGGCTGACATAGCTGACGTGGCGCTACGTCAACTCGCTTTTCCCTCCCCTTCCTTCCTTTTCCCTTCATTTTCCTCTCTTTCCCTCTATTTCCCTCACCTTTGTCGAGATTTCCAGCACTTTCCACTTCGGACTGCCCACTTTAACACAATTTTTGGACCCTTTCTCGTTGCAATTTCACCAAATCAATGGCAAAATTGCAAAATAAACATAACCTATTATGAATCGGTATAAAAAACATGTCTAAATATAGTCAAAGGAGCATTTAATTTGAGCTCCAAAAATTGGAAAAAACCTATTTTTCGAGGCATTCTTCATTAATTTGATTCGAGCTTTCCATGTTTTTTAGGAATAATTCGAGTATAAAAGGAGCTTCAAGGACTACACTCGAACACACACAACCAATAGAATCAATACCCACACTCTCTCTATCCATTTCCGATCACTTCCTCTCTCTACCAATCTCTCTCCTCTTGGGTTTCTTTCTTTAATGAACTTTAACCTCGACCACCACCATAATCGTGACCCCCATTCCATCAGCTCCCGAATGCAACCTCCCTCGACCAATGTCGTAGCTCCTTGCCACTCAACCAAACCACCACCCTTAAACCCTAACCATCGAAGTTCACCCCCCTTGAACTACTACCTTTAGTCACCTTTGGCCCAAACTACCCTACACTCCCCATGTCCTTAAGCCCTTGACCTAATGCCTCGCTCAACTCCAGCAGCCAGCACTATGAGCTTAGCTCCACTACCGTTAACTATTACTTCCGAAACTACCCAAATAAGCTCCATTAACCACGGCATCAAACCTACCCCCTTAAACCTAATTAGAAAACCATAAAAATCCCCTTTCCTGGTTGATTGGGAGCTTGGAGCAATCAGAATCGCCCCTCACTACTGTCGCTGTTGTTGAAGACCTTGATTTGGGAGATTTGGGAGAAGAGGACGAAGAAGAGTATTAAGAAGAAGAAGAGCAAACACGAGCACCCAAAGCATCTAACTAAGTGAAGCTTTAGATTTCGAGCTTCACTGGATTTGGAAGTGCAGATGAATATTTGTATACCGCCATGTGGTGAAAGAATTTCCAGGCTATGAGGAGACGAGAAGGATACAAAGAGATCAATACTTGGCTTGAGATAAAGAGAATACTCAGAAATAGATTTGTACTAAATACTTATATGGAAGACACATAAGGAGATCGAACTGTTGACGAGTATGTCTAAGAATTTCAAATACTTATGATCCGTTGTGAAGTAAAGGAACCACCAACACAAACAATCTCTAGGTTTCTTACTGGATTAAGAGGTGACATTTGAGACATTATGGAACTTTAACGATTCACCACAATAGATGAAGCCATTCGAATAGCTCAATGAGTGGAAAGGTAGAAAAGAAGTTGAGTACTAACTAGACCGCTGACTGGAAAACCTGGATAGGGAAGTCATTGAGCACAATTAAGCAACGAGCTGATTTGAAAGGTGGATGTCTAAGCCGAATGGAAGGGCCGACCTAACGGTAATGTGCTGACCTAAACTTATGAGAAAGGGTAAGGATCTGGTAAGAAGACGAGCTAGATCAAGTGTTTCAAGGGCCAAGGGTTTGAACATATGGCTACTCAATGCTCGAACTAAAGAACTATGATCATCAAGAGAGATGTCCCAAAGCTAGAAGTAGAGAGTATTGATGAGGAACTTGAGGAAGAGGAGAGCATTACTAAGAAAGAAGTTTCTTAGGAAAATGAACTCATTGAATATGATATGCTTGTCGAAGACTTAGATCAATTGATCTCGGTTGTCCAACATACAATGAACATAAACCCTCATGTGAGGAGGAGTAGAGAGAGAATTTATTTTATATCACTTGTAAGGTGAATGATCAAGTATTCACCTTCATTGTAGATAATGTTAGTTGTACCAATGTGGTATCAGTCGATCTAATCACAAAATTGAAGTTACCTACTGTTGCACATCTAAGGCTATACATGTTGCATTGGTTGAGTGAGAAGAGAGCACTACACATCACTAGGCAAGTACTACTACCGATCATTATTGGAAATTACTCTAGCAAAATCCTTTGCAACGAACTACTTATGTGCGCTTCCCACATATTATTAGGTAGACTATGGCTATTTGATAGAAGAGTTATCCATAATGGATATAAGAACATGTATCTGTTTGAGAAGGATGGCTAGAAGATTATACTGAACTTGATGCAGTTGAGAAAAGATAACAAATTGTAGGCAAAACTTGCTCGCGAATCAAAGAAGGCTCTAATGATGAGTAAAATCGAGCTTCGAGAGGCCATTAATGCTTATGAGCTAACCCTCATGTTAGTTAGATGCTTGCTAGAACTGAAGAACCAAGGTGAACTACCCTTGGTAGTAAGAGCATTACTGGTTGAATATGCTGACTTATTCTTAGAACAGTTACCTGAGGTGTTACCTCCGATTTGAGGCATAGAACACTGCATTGACTTAATACCTAACGTTGCCCTACCGAATAAGCTAGCCTATCAAATGAGTCTTGAACAAGCTTTTGAGCTTCAACGATAAGTCAATGAACTACTAGAGAGAGGTTATCTTAAAGAAAGCCTTAGCCTTGTGCTATTCCGACGCTTCTATTACCAAAAAAGGATGGAACTTGACAAATGTGTATTGATAGCTTAGCTGTGAATAAGATCATGATCAAATATAGGTATCTTATCCCGAGATTGGAAAATATGCCAGACGAATTGAGTGGAGCTAAGATCTTCAGCAAGATTGATCCGAAGTCTAGTTACCATCAAATTTGCATGAGGTTGGGAGATGAGTGGAAAACTACGTTCAAAACTCGGCATGGACTTTATGAGTAGATGGTCATGCCATTTGGCTTATCAAATACCTTGAGCACTTTCATGAGACTAATGAACCATATGTTGAGACATCTAACAGGGAAGTGTGTCATGGTGTATTTTAATGACATCCTAGTGTACAATGCCAACATTTCGAGTCACTGTAAACATCTCCGAGTCATATTGAATGCCCTTCATGCCGAAAGATTATTTGGAAACCTTAAGAAATGTTGCTTTTGCTAGGAGGAAGTGGCATTCTTAGGCTATATAGTAAGTGGAGGAGGCTTATGAGTGGACAACGAGAAGGTCTGAGTAATCATTTAGTAGACAACTCCAACTACTTGTGCCGAGGTAAGAAGTTTCCATGGATTGGCTTCTTTCTATAGGAGATTCATTTGGAATTTCAGCACCTTCACCATACCCCTTACTAAACTAATGATGAACAGCATCGACTTCTAATAGGGAGAAAAGGAAGAGAGAAGCTTTGCTGAGGTAAAGGAAAGATTGACCTTTACCCCTATACTAGTTCTACTTAACTTTGAGAAAATATTTGAGTTGGAGTATGATGTGTCAAGCATTGGGATAGGTGTTATCCTAATGCAGGAAGGCCAACCAATTGCCTACTATAATAAGAAGCTTAGGGGACCTTAACTAAACTACTCTATGTATGACAAAGAAATCTTAGCATCGATTTGAGCATTGCAAGTATGGTTGCATTATCTACTATCAAGAGAATTTATCATTTACACTGATCATGAGTCCTTGAGGTACCTTTAAAGTTAGACAAAGTTGTCGAAGCGGCGGGCAAGATGGGTTGAATTCCTCAAGGATTTAATTCTGTAATAAAATACAAACAAGGAAAGAGCAATGTAGTTGCATATGCTTTTTTGAGAAAACATGTGCTCATTATCGAACTGTAGACAAGATTGTTTATGTTTACAAGCATTCAGGAATAGTACGCTAAGGATCCATACTTTGGACCTATACTTATACATTGTGTTGATAGAAGGACCATAAACGAGTATCATGTGGAAGATGGATACTTGTTCCATGGAGGGAAATTATGCGTGACAACCTATTAACTAAGGGAATTACTAATCAAGGAAGCTCATAATGGAGGACTCTCCAGGCATTTTGGGGAGAGAAGGACCTATGAACTATTGAATGGTCATTTATTCTAGCCGAGAATGAGGCGTAATGTGCATCGAGAGGTAAAAGGCTATGTCGTATGCAAGAGAGCTAAATGTGAAGCCGAGCAAGGGAAAGAAGTGCTTTTGCTTGTTTCAACGAGACCATGGGCTGAGTTAAGCATGAACTTTGTTTTCATATTACTATGAACTACTCAAGGCAAAGATTTTGTAATGGTTATTGTGGATAGATTCAGCACGATGGTACACTTTGTGCCTTGCTCCAAAACTAACGATGCTTTGGCTATTCCTTTACTTTTCTTACAGGAAATTGTTAAGTTACACAACATGCTGGGAAGTGTAGTATCAAAGAAAGATCCAAAATTCTTAAGCTATTTTCGGAGAACTCTTTAGCGACGGATGGGGACCAAACTGTTATTTAGCACTTCCTATCACCTCTAAATAGATGTCTGATAAAGGCATATTTTTCTTCTTTGAAAGTGCAAATTAAGATAGAATTATTATTGATTTTATAGAAATCATTAAGAAATGGTACTTAATTATTTTCATTTGGACATTTAAAGAATTAAAGAATTCAAGAGTGGAATTATGGATGATTTAGAGGAATTTTACGCAAATAAGCAAAGTCCGAATCAACATGCATAAGTTGGAATTGAAGGCAGTCGGCCTATAATGAACACTGGCGGCCCTTGATGGCTATACCGCCGACCTATAATCAGCCTTGCACTTACACTGTTAGCCTTCATCGCCGGCCTTCATGAAAAAAAGAAAGTCATGCGAGTCAACCCTAATTCTTATTATAAATAGCTTACATTTAACAGTTTAGAAGACTTTAGGTTTTTTTTTTTTTTTTAGAGACTAGAGAACACACTTTCCTTAGACTTAGAGAGTCATAAAATAGGATTTAGTTAGTTCTTGAAGAATTCTTCAGGAGAATTGCTTAGATCATTGAGAAGAATTTACTTTTACTGTAGAGCCCAAGTTAAAGTTGTAATTAAAGATTATCTTTTCTAATATAGAATTGGTGACATCTATTTTAATTATTCTTATGCAATTTTGTGAATTACTTATGCTTTTAATTATGAATTTCTTTGCAATTTCAATTACTATTTGTGTTTTTGTTTCCAAATCCATAGCTAGTTAAATTTATTTGTAGGAATTGATGAAACCCTAGATAGCTAAGATGATGATTGTGTTCATGTTATAGGATTAAGAGATATATGGATGATTCATGATTGTAATTTCTATGATTTCAATTATAATTGTTCGAAACCTTAATGATACAGGAGCTGATATAGGGGTTGTTAGAAATTCTTAGTAGATTTGATTAATCAATGTGGAAGCAGAGTTAATTAAATTAATTAGAAATTATCTAGAAATTAATGTGATGTTCGGCAATTGATTATTCACTGAGACATTAGGAATAATTGATTTAAGGCATTAGACAATCATAGTATCGGGAGATATTTGGTTGTAATTTAGAGTCTACTATTAATTGGAAGATGCAAAAGCTGACTAATTAATTAGCAATTTAAATCCTTAAGTTTTAAGGTGTAATAATTTCACTTGAATGACTATATAGCTATTAATCTATATAATGCGATAACAATTTGATTGGCATAATCTAGGGTATATTCTATTTTCCCATAATTCTCAATTGATTGCTTAATTTTAGATTTTTCATAATTATTTTCCTTTCAATAGTTTTAGAGTAATTATTAGATTAATTAATTTAATTTTGATTGCCTGAATACTGATAAGAACTAGCATAGGATTAGTAATTTTTTAATCCTTAAGGGATTAACAACTTTGTTTTCTTTATATTACTTGATTTTGACCCAATATACTTACCGGAGTATTTGTGATTTATATATATATATATATTTTAAGCGAATCAATGGCCAAACAGAGGTAGTCAATCATACTTTGGGATCACAACTTCGAACTACAATGGGCAAGAATTTGGCTGATTTGGACGTTTACTTACCAGTAGTCGAATTTGCTTGCAATCGAACAATACGTAACATCACTAAGTAGACCCCCTTTGAGGTTATCTATAGGTTCAATCCCGAGTTGCTCCTTAATCACACCCTTATACTTGAATTTGAGAAAGAAGACCTTAGCACGAGAGCAAGAGCATAATCCCTTTAATACATCTACAACAAAGTTACTTGACAAATCGACAAGCCACCAAAAAAATGTGAGAGAAGGCCAAGGGTAGGATGGTTAAATAATTCTATCTAAGAGACTTAGTGTGGCTCCACCTTAGCAAGGAAAGGTTTCTGAGTAAAAGGAGGAATAAGTTATCTGCAAGTGCTAAAGGACCTTTTAAAATTCTCTAGAAGATCAATGGCAATGCTTACAAATTGGAACTACTTGAAGACTATGGAGTTTCTAATACCTTTAACATTATCGACCTTAGTCCACATCACCCTAATGGAGAACTGATCGAAGGCCATTCGGATTTGATCCTAAATCCAAATAAACTTGGAAGGATTGATAGGAATCAGTCTACTGGGCCTTTGACCCATAGTTAAGCTCGATGACTAGAAGGGCTAGTAAGGTGAATCCTC
Organism: Lumnitzera racemosa; assembly: GCA_024138005.1. Lineage (NCBI taxonomy): Eukaryota > Viridiplantae > Streptophyta > Magnoliopsida > Myrtales > Combretaceae > Lumnitzera > Lumnitzera racemosa. The sequence continues at coordinate 34,898,617 of JAMXBC010000012.1, read as the reverse complement.
TTACTCCAACCGATTCCTACCGAAGTTAAGTATCTCTTTATAGAGCTACTCTGTATGTCAAGTCGAATGACTGCCTATCTTTCGGAGATTGTGTGTTAAATTAAAGGATGCCAAGACACCTACCAAACCTCGCGCACTTGCTTACTGATGTTTGAGCCAACCACTTGCTTGGCATCACCCTTAACGAGAGGCCGAGAGAGAAATCGGACTAACTCTCAATCAGCCCTACTCGAACAAGCTATCTAATCTTACTCTTTTTCTATATCCTCCTACGGCATCCTCAATACATTTTCGCCATATATATAGGACCACGTGTAGAATCTATTACACTAATTAATGTTTTTCTTGATTATTCATTTTTACCCTTTGTATTCTTTGTACATTACTTCTTTAGGGAATATCTTTTTTTCTTTTCTCCCTTAGGTAAGTTGCCTTAACTTATCGGGTATAAATATCCTTGTACTTGTACCCGTAAGATTAGATTACCATTAATATATTGAATATTCCTCCTTTTGTAAACACTGATTGTTTACTTTCATTTCACTTTTATCCTAACCCTTAAGCAAGGCTAGGTGGTGAGTAACCTCACTAGACCAATTCGTACATCATATTGATTTGTGTCATGAGTCCTCGAAAGTTCCATTGGTGCATCATATCCTCTGGAGTTGTTCGTGGGTCTTTGCTTACTTTTCATTCACTTTTTTTTTCTTTCGCACATTCCCCATCACCCTCTTTAAGTTTTCAGGAAGCTTGAACTAATCTAGTAACCAACCTTATTTGTTCTTAGTTATAGTTCGCACCAAAAGCTAATCTTAATTTAGATGGTGCAACTTAATTAATTTGGTAGATCACTATCCAAGGACCTTTACAAACATATTCAAAACTTTTTACAATTATAAGTTACTATGAAAAACTATTAGCCGAGGTTATTCCCATTTTCATTAAGAGACAAGGCAAAAAGTTGGCTAAATTCCTAACCACTTAATTCTATCACTACTTGGGACGAGCCTGTTTAAAAGTTTCTATCTTACTTCATCCTATTGGATAATATTATGAAAATAAGAAATGATATTATCATGTTCAGACAATTTGATGGAGAGTTGTTATTTAAAAGTTAGGAAAGGTTTTAAGAGTTGTTGAGAAAATGTCCCCATCATGGTTTACCCACGTAGAGTGCTATAAAAATTTTTATAATTGTTTAGGAAGTCAATTTAGGATGATGGTTGATGTCATTGCTAGAGGTATTATAATGAACAAAAGTGCTGAAGAGGCTTATGAAATATTTAAACAAATGGCATCTAATACCTACGGTTGGCATTTTGAAAAAGCATAACTAAGAAGGGTAGCAAGTATAAGTGTAGAAGAAGAATTATATCGACTTAGAGAAAAAGTTGTCTCGCTTATTACCCAGCTCATTTAGATAAGAAAAACCAACTAAACAAGTGGCTCTAGCAATCGTAAGCAATCTTATGAGTATTGTTATGTATGTGGTGGAATAGGGTATGTAAGCATAAGTTGTTAGGTCGGAAACCCCATTGCCCCATCAAGAGACAATCAAGAGGAGTAAGTTAATGTGGTGGGGAATTTCAATCAAGGACAACAAAATTATAACCCTTACTCAAACACCTAGTACCTAAGCTAGAGGGATCATCCAAATTTGTTAGGTAATTAAGGAGGAAGATTTAACAAAGGTTTACAAGGACCTAGGATGTAACTTGCCTAGCACCAGTCACTACCTCCACCTTTACCTACACAAAATTCAAAAGGAGAGTCCATTGAGCAATTAATGAGAAACCTCATTCCAAGGTGTAACAAGAGAATGAATGTGAAAGAGGCTTCACTTCAAGATTTGAAATAAACGATGGCTCAATATAATGAAAACTTAACCAAGAGAATCTTAGGGCAACTACATGGTAATACAGAGTAAAACCTAGGAGACCAAGCATGAACATCTAATAAGGACGGTAAGGAAGCTAGTATAGGATAGAAGGAGTTGTATTATTGCGGAAATAAAATATTTAGAGGTACATATGTGAGGCCTAAGGATCTTGCTAAAGAATAAACTAAGACCACCAATGAGGATATGTTTATACCATTAGAAGGAGAACTTATGATTAAATTGGAGTAGAAGATACATGATGAGATGGAAGAGGAATTTGAAGAAGAAGAAAAGCATGTTGAAGAAGAAGCCCCAAGTGACGATGAGGTGTATAATGAGATGATTGAAGTAAGGAGAAATAGTGTAGACACCTAATTTTCGCCCCATTTTATTTTTCAAATTAGGTTATAGGGTCCTAAATTAAAAAAAGTTCAAAAAAATAGAAAATCAAAGAAAGCCCCAAAAAAATGAAGAAATAGGAATTCTAGAAAAACATAAGAAAATAGGGAAAAAAGGAAAAAAGCACAAAAAATAAGAAATTTAGAAAATACAAAGAAAAAAGAAATTATGAAAAAATCACAAAAAAAAGGAAAAAATAAATAATAAGAATAATAAATAAATAAAATATTTTAGAAAATAAAATTTTGTTAAATTAAATTTAGGTTTAAAAAGTTAGGCCATTGAACCTGAGCTTAGATTTAAATATGACTCAAGCTGACCGAGTCTATATGTATAATTTAATTGTATATATGGATAAGGTACAGGCTAATGGCTTGACGGTTAAGTATATGGATATAATATTAGCATCAAGCATGAGGTTTTGGGTTTGAAACTTAGCAAAAGCAAGGAGGCCTTTTTTCTCATTTTTTTCAATCACATCAGAGACTGCCACATGTTAAGGTCTAATTACGTGGATTTGTTGGCCTACTAACGTAGCATCCATGTGGTGTGACACGTGGCATGCCGGGGTTAGTCAGCCCACTTTTTCTTCCCCTTTCCTTCCTTTTTCCTCTTTTTCCCTTGACTTTCTCTATGTTTCCAGTACTTTCCACTTCAGACCACCCACTTCAGTATGATTGTTGGACCCTTTTTCATTGCAATTTCACCAAATCAATGGAAAAATTGCAAAATAGACATAGCTTATTGTGAATTGGTCCAAAAAAACATGTCTAAATATAGTCAAAGGACCATTCAATTTGAGCTCCAAAAATTGGAAAAAAGCTGTTTTCCTAAGCATTCTTCATTAATCCGATTCCAACTTTCCTTTGTTTCTAGGTTAGATTTGTGTATAAATTGATGATCATGGGACATAGATAAATATACACAATGAACAGAATCAATCCCCACACTCTCTCTATCTGTTCTTGATCACTTTCTCTCTCTAACCCACTCTCTCTCTCTTCGATCCTCTCTCTTCGCTCCGACCTGAGCTGAGCTATCACTCTAGGAAGACTACCCGCAGCTCAAGCTCTCTAACCCAGCTATTTTCGACCTCCACTATGCCTCCAAATAGCGCTGCCCAAGTACCACCGCCGACCACCATCCCCGACAACAGCCAAAACAAGCTCCATTAACCACAACATTTATTCTTCCCCCTTTAATCCCAATTAGAAAAACATAAAAGCCCCCTTTCCCCTTTGATTCGGAGGTTAGATCGGGCTGAATTGTACCCCGCTGGTGCTAAAGAAGAAGTCAAGATCCGACCCGTTTGACCCATTTAGGTCTGACCCGTGCATCCGAATCCATCCGAATTTTTTTTTATTCTTTTTTTTTGTTTTTATTTTTTTTGTTGTTTTATTTTGTTTATTTGTTTTGTGTAAATGTAATAGAAAATACTAATAATGAAAAAATTATATAAGAAAAAGAAAGGAGAAAGAAAAGAAAAAAAAAAGAGAAGAAAAATAAAAAAGAGAAAAGAAAGAAAGAAAGAAAGTAGTCTATTTATTTGTTTTAATAGAAATAGATAGAATAAGTATAAACTAAATAAGATAATAAAAAATAAATAAATAGGTTAGTAAACAAAAATCGTTTTCACACTTAGAAAAATTAAGCTTTCTAAAAATAAGTGAAAATAAATAATTTTTTTTCCAAATTAGGACTATTTTAAAGTTTCCAAAAATAAAACACTAAATAGGACCCTTTAAAAGAATTTCCTTAAATAAATTGAACTAGGTAAAAATGTAAATGCGACCCTTTTTCAAAAATTAAAATCAAACTACTTACTAAAGTTTTTTATAAATGAACTACGGAAGTCTAATCCCAAATAGCGGGTAGGTAGGCACCCGTACGCAAGTATAGAGTGATTTAAATTATGGAAAGTTTTATTTTTTTCCATTTTTAGATATTTAAGTAAATTAATCAATTTAGTCACATGTATCATAATTAAATGTGTTTTTAGAAATTAAAAAGAGTATATTTGAAAAGCAAAGTTAAATTTGGAAAGTTAAAAGTGGTACCCATTTAGGGTTTAATAAATTAGCCCTTAGATCTAGATCTCTAGTTTTCAAAAAACCGTATTTATAACTTAGTTTTTTATTCAATAGACCGGTAGCTAAGTTATAACAAATCCACCCAATTATTTATAACTTAACTCCTTTTCCCGACTCCGGTCGGGTGTCAACTTCAAATCTTTTCAAGTTGGAAAAATTGTCTTCTTTAAACCCTAGTCGAGGGCCAATATTAAATGGGTAAGGTTTAGCATTGACCAGTTTAAAGAAGACGTAATTTTATAAAAAAGAACTAGGAGGGTGAGAAACTAGGCTCCATAGCTTGGCGACTCCACTGAGGACTGTCAAGAGGGCTAACCACTTCAAAACATTTCGAAATTAAAATTGCTTTTCAAATTACCCACATTGTTTATTTATTTATTCATTTATTTTATATATATATTAATTTGTTTATTTATTGATTGCTTTGTGTACTTTGTTTTAATTAGCATATTTTAGTAAGCATGATATTTATTTTGCTACATCATGAATGCATGGTAGATGCGGTCAAACCCGGGCCGTCATAGGACCTTAAGACGGGGAGCTATTATGTAAAGTCTCGGATGTAGTGGGATAACCACCGTTCAGGGCCGATTAAGCTACCCCACTTAAACTTCGATGTGACCAAAGAACCATTTCTTTATAAACATGTGAGGTTACAGAGTTTAAGGACCATTAGAACCCACCCGTCTTGCATTACACTTCATAGGGTCAACAAATAATTAACAAAACGGCAATGTTACATAAAAATAACGAAGATTCTAGAGTTTTTCCCTATATCCTTCTTAGAATTGATGTACATAGGAGCTCTTATATATTTTTTCCTTCTTGTAATTAGCCTTTCCCTTGTAATTTATGCTCTCTTTGTAATGTTTAAAAAATGGCCAACTCATCCAATGCTGTTCTCACTAAAGAGATTTATGTCCACAAACTTGCAAACCCAAAGCCCATACTTAACCAGTGGTTTCAAACCTTCAATCCGAGAGAATAACAGTTCATTATCAACAAAATTAGACCCATACTCTCACTAGCTAAAGTGAAGGTTAACATCACGCTAGTAAGGGCCTTAGTCCATTTCTGAGAGCCTAAAGAAGTGGCTTTCCAATTTAGACCACATCTAATTAGCCTAACTTTAGAGGAGTACACCTAACTACTCCAAGCTCTTCCTTTGGATGAAATATACATCTCGGAACTCAGCTTCGACCCAACATATATCTTCTTAAGATTCTTAGGGATCCGTAAGACTGAGATAAATGAGGCCCTAGACGACTGCAATAAATATGCCAACAAGATATGGGATCTAGTCCATTGGTTCTAGAATGAGCCTAACTCCAACAATCAAGCGCTGTTTTTTGGGAATTGGAGAGAAAACCGAAGCAAGGCCTATGTGCTAGCTATGTTTGCCACTATCTTGTTCCCAAGTAAGTCTCTTCTTATACACTTTAAGGTAACAAAGTTAGTGGCCCAATTCTGGGAAGGTAAATCTTACATTCCTACCCTACTTGCTGAGCAGATAAGGAATCTTAATTTCCTTAAGGAAAGGGGCTACGGAGATCTCAGATCAAGCATGACATTATTAATGGTTTGGTTTGTCAGTCACATCAAGTGCTTTGGGTTGGATTTAATAAGGGGAGCATTCATGAATAAGATTGACCTTATTGATTCTTTCGTCGATAAGATCAAATTACCAAAAGATATCCCTACCTTTCTCTGGATAAAAGTTCTGCAAGACTTCCGAGTAGAAGACATACTATGGATTGCCAGGTGGAGCAATTACACTAAGGTTATACTGATTTACAAGAATTACCATGCTGTACAACTGATCAGGATGAGCTAGTGTACATGCTATTATCTAAGCAACATGGTAAGACAATTTAGAGGGATCTAGGACATAGTTCACAAACCTTCATTGGAACCATTCACTCTTAATCTCGAAGAGACTCACTCACTAGAAAAGGTATCCAAACTTCACAAGATCAAAACTCGGTAGGATACCCAGACCATAAGCCCAAACATCGATTTGAGTGAGTTCACAGAAGAAGTAGATAAACACCGGGTCACTAAAGAGTATCTATATAATCAACTTCATAAGATAGGTGCAATACAATATTGGGCACCAAAAGTCCTTCAAACCTCCGCTGTGTGCCCTGACTCTGAAATGGTGACCTATATGGACCAAATGAAAGCACATATGGAGATCCTCCATGATGAGAAAGATAAATGGGCGAACCTATACCAAGAATCTAGACAAAGGTCACATACCCTGGAACACCAGTTGAAATTGGCTTAGAAGAAAATTCAAGAGTTTGAAGAAGCAGCTAAGCATAACTAAAAGAAGAAGAAAATGTCAGCTGACCCATAGAAAAAAAAAAAAGGAAATTAGCATAGATGAATTTTTACCCTTTTCTTTCTTTCATGTAATAAGACTTCAGGAATCCAAACATAATGAATAGCTTGCCGTTCTATTAATCATTTGTTGATCCTTTCCTTTTCATCCATGTGATTCACTTGCAATTCATTCATTTCAATTCTTTTTCAAAATATCCCTTCGTTAACTTGTTGAGAAGTGGTTTTACCCAAGTTGCCAAGATAGCTCCCAAATGTCAAACCTTTTAGAGAAGCCCCATCAAAACTCATTCTCAAACCAGAATGGCTAACCAAGGAAACAACAACAATAATGGCAATAGCAACCCCAAGGTTGTTGACTTTACAAAGTTAAGATTCCAATCTTTGGAATGAACAATGGGAAAGATGGTAGATCAACTAAGCTTCCTTACTGACAGCATCTCTCTACTTAGGTCTAAATCCCCATCAAATGAAGAGCACTCCAAATCCCAATATAGAAAGAATATTGAGGGCCCACCCCTTGAAATAGAAGAAGCTTGCCCTAAAGGCAATCAGGGCTTTGGATCCTTTGAAACTGAAGGGGTATTTCCAAAGGATAAACTAACCTTTGAGCCGAATACTTACTCATTCCCAATCAGCCCAAAGCCTAAAGTTGACCAAGACAGATTGAAGGAGCTTAAAGAGTGGTTAACTTGACAGATCACCGAAAAAATGAAAATGCTCGAGGGGTATGATGGATTTAAGCACGCTGGAATAACAAACTTCTCTGCCTACGATTATGGAAGCTTCCTAGAAAAATTCAAAATACCTAACTTTGAAAAATATAATAGTTTTGGATACCCCAAGCTACATACCTGGCTGTATGTACGTAAGATGGGCAAGTATACACAGTATGATCAACTCATGGTCCAGACCTTTCAAGATAGCCTAACAGGCCCTGCCTTAACCTAGTATGCCCAGTTGAACTTAAATCAGGTGAATACATGGGAGAAGCTGGCTAAAGTATTCTATGAGAAATATAGATTTAATGTCGAAATATCACTAGCAATGATGGATTTGGTTGTCCTAAGGAAAAAGCACAATGAGTCCTTCAAAGAATATGCTCAAAGGTAGAGGTCCCTAGCTACAAGGGTATCTACCCCTGTGATTGAAAAAGAGCCAACGGCAGCTTTCATTAACACTCTTGAGAGGCCATATTTCATTCACCTGATTGGATAAGCCTCTTCTAGCTTTGCAGAAATAGTGGCAGCAGGGTGCCGAATTGAGAGTGCCATTTCCTTTTGCAAGCTGCAAGAAATAGTAGATAGACGACCACCCTCTGCTAAACCTACCACCAGTAAGCTTAGAGAAGCTACTGTTAGCATGGTCAACTCGAATGCAAGACTTAAGTCCCAAGTTTCTTTTAGGATGAATCCCTTGCCAGCTTAACCACAGTACAGAAACTAACTACAGGCTAATAGGGCCCCAAAACAGTTCACTGAATGCCAATTCCACTTAGTTAGGTGCTCGAGAAGTTAAGAAGAGATAATTTGCTACATTCTAAGGCTCCTAGTGAAAGGTACAGGCCAAAGTTCTTTGATCCCAATGCAAGATGTCAATATCATCTAAGGTAAGTAGGCCATTCAACTGATTCATGCTGGAGGTTGAAAAACAAAATCCAAGATTTGATCGATGAAGGTACAGTACAATTGGATTTTGTAGAGGCTCCTACCACAAACGTCAACAACAACCTATTGCCAAGTTGCAGACATTCAACATCCCATTCTAGGTTTTGGACATTCCAAGGACCTTTAATCTATTATTGGGAAGGCCTTGGATACATTCAGTAAGGGCCATACCGTTAACTCTTCACCAAAAAGTTAAGTTCATCTCTAATAGCCAGGTCATCACAATTCTGGGTGACTAAGATTATGAAATCTATAAAGAGATAGCCATACCCTATATTGGTACAGAAGAACAAGAGGACTTTGGACTCCAGATGTTTAATGAGGTATGCATGATCACCAATCAGTAGAAAGAAGAGAGGTTGAAATACAAATAAGGCTAGTTTGGCTCTTATATGTTAGGGTACATTCCAACCTCAATAGAAGAATTGCAAAGAATGCAAGCCAGGGGCAGAAAGGGTGACAGGTTGTATCATGCTCCAATGAACTTCCCCCCATTGTTAGAAACTTTCATCAAGACCAAATCCCAAAACTCAAAGCCCGCTAAAGAAGGCACTTCCAACAAAAATGAAGGGGCTAGCCTAATCAATAAAGCCCATCACTTGAATAATTGGTTCTCCATCCCTATGAATAACAATAAGTCTTCCCTAGGGTAAAGGATGAATCATGATCTAGTATTTTATAGAATTTTGCAATAAATTGCCTTTGTTCTCCAAATGCTTATACTCAACAGAAATTTCCCCAAAATAAAATCGGTTTCTTTTCTCTTTATTCCTACCTTACTTACACTCTTCCTTTTGCACACTTTCTTTTTTTAGATCTAATGACTCGAATAAAGGCCATGGATACCTCGCGTAAATAGGCAATGAGAATGTTGATATCACTTTCAGCCCTATTGAGTTAGTCATCAGGGCTGATGTTGATGACCATAATGGCGTATAAGAAAGCTGGAAAAATATGAAACAAGTAGAATTTCCATTAATGAGCCAACATAGATAATTAATGTCAGTACTGATGAAAACCATAAGGTATTGAAGGTTGGGAGAAATTTGGAAGAAAATCAAAAGATAAAGATTACCACATTGCTATCCGAATACCAAGACATATTTGCATGGTCTTATGACGATATGTCTGAATTAAACCCATCGATCGTGGTCCATCACTTACCCACACAAGAGGATATCAAGCCTAAGAAACAAAAGCTGAGAAGGTTTCGACCAGATATCTTATTGAAAATCAAGGAAGAAGTAAAAAAATTATTGGAAGTCGCCTTCATTGAGGTATCTGATTTTCCTGAGTGGGTAGCTAACGTAGTACCAGTTATGAAGAAGAATGGGAAAGTTAGGGTATGTATGGACTTTCGAGACCTCAATCAAGCAACCCCTAAAGATAATTTTCCTTTGTCCCATATTGATGTATTGATCGATAACACAGCCGGAAACCATATTTTCTCTTTCATGGATGGATTTTTCGAGTATAACTAGATTTGAATGGCTGAAGAAGATAAAGCTAAGACCATGTTCATTACAACTTGGGGTACGTTTTACTACAAAGTGATGCCTTTCAAACTCAAAAATGCCGGGGCAACTTACCAATGGGCCATGGTAGCAATTTTTCATAACATGATGCATAAAGAAGTTGAGGTATATGTTGATGATATGATTGCCAAGTCTAAAGAAGGAGAAAATCATATGGAAAATCTAAGGAAATTGTTTAATAGGTTGAGAAAATTCCAACTGAAACTCAACCCAGAGAAGTGTACTTTCGGGGCAACTTTAGGGAAGTTATTAGGTTTCATAATTAGCTAAAAGGGCATTGAAGTGGACCCTGATAAAGTTCAAGTGATAGTTGACTTGCCTCCACTGCGCATACTTAAAGAAATCAGGGGTTTGTTGGGCCATTTTTACTATATAACCCGGTTCATATCCCAACTCACAGACAAGTGTCGTCCTTTATTTAAGTTGTTAAAAAATAATGCCAAGATCAACTGGGACGAAGAGTGTGAGCAGGCCTTTACAACAATCAAAGAATACCTCATAAACCCTCCAATCTGGTAGCTCCGAAACCTAGGAAGCCTTTATTCCTATACTTGACAATATTACCATAGTCCATAGGGTGCATGGTTGGCCAGAAAAATGAGGAAGGAAAGGAATAGGCTGTATACTACTTGAGCAAAAAATTCATCGAAGGGGAGTAGAGATATTCAAAAATTGAAAGAACTTGTTGTGCGTTGGTCTGGGTAATGTATCGGCTCAAACAATACATACTCTACTACCAAGTGGAATTACTGACTCAACACAATCCCTTGAAGTACTTGGCAGACAAACCAACCCTAATTGGCAGAATCTCAAAGTGGCAAGTACTACTGTCAAAGTTTGACATTACATATGTGAACCGAAATTCAGTCAAAGGGCAAGCTTTGGTAGATCAATTAGTAGAAAACCCCTCTGATAGTACTCCCCAAGAAGTACAAGTCAATCTCCCCAATGAGGGAATCTTAGTGGTTGGAGGAAACTCTGATAAAGGAAAGGATGATGAGCCACCAAAATGGAAAGTGTTCTTTGATGGTGTAGCCAACGTGTCTAGATGTAGAATTGGGGCAATACTAACATCCCCTGAAGGTATTCAGTATCTTGTAGCCACAAGGCTCATTTTCCCATACACAAATAATATTACTGAATATGAAGCATGCATCATGGGAATCAAGATGGCCCTAGAGAAAGACATTCAAGAATTAGAAGTGTATAGGGACTCCTTGCTCATTATTGGCCAAGCATAGGGAGAGTACAAAACTAAAGATCCTAATCTAGTACCTTATCACCGGCATTTGATGGCATTAACGGAAAGTTTTATAGAAGTCACCTTCAATCATGTACTAAGGACTCATAACCAATTTGCTGATGCTTTACCTACGCTAGCATCTATAAGCTAGATATCTGGTGGAGTCAAGATTCAGCCCCCTACTATTGAAATTGAAGACAAGCCTACCTTCTACCTAACAATTGAGGGTATAAACGACTAAAAACCATGGTATCATGATATTCAAGTGTTCTTACAACAAGGTGCATATCCTGAAAAGGCCACGAAAAAAGACAAAAAGATGATTAGGAGACTAGCCACCCGATTCTTAGTAAGCGAGTCCACCTTATACTGATGCTCATTTGACGGTACACTCTTAAGGTATATAGCTGATGAAGAGGCTGAAAATTTAATGAAAGAGGTACATGAAAGAGTATGTGGCCCTCACATGAATGGGTACATATTGGCAAAGAAAATCATGAGGCTAGGGTATTATTGGTCAATAATGGAAAGTGATTCCATCAAAGATGTTGTGCACTGTCATTTATGCCAAGTTTATGCGAATAAGATAAACACCCCACCTCAGGAATTGCATACCCTCTCAACACCATAGCCTTTCTCAATGTGGGGCATAGATATCATCGGTTCTATCACTCCAAGAGTGTCTAATGGGCATCACTTCATATTAGTCACCATCGACTACTTTAGCAAATGGGTAGAGGCTTTGTCATACTCGAATGTTACTAAAGGGGTCGTAGTTAAGTTCATCAAGAGGGACATCTTATCTTGGTACGAGACTCTTGAAAAAATCATCACTGATAATGGCACTAATCTCAACAACAAGCTTATGATAGAATTATGCCAGCAATTCTGAATCATTCATAGGAACTCTACTCCTTATCGACCCCAAATGAATGGAGCTATCGAAGTAGCAAACAAAAACCTCAAAAGAATCATTGAAAAAATAGCTATTACATATAAGGACTGGCATGAGATGTTACCTTTCGCACTCATGGCCTATCGGACTTCCATCAGAACATCGATTGGGACAATACTATATTCTTTAGTATATGACACTGAAGCAGTGTTACCAGTAGAGGTCGAAATCGCATCACTCAAGGTACTATCAGAAATTCATTTAGACGAAACCAATTAGGTAAAGAAATGCATCGAACAGCTAAATCTCATTGATGAAAGGAGATTGATAGCCCTGTATCATAATCAATGCTATCAGTAAAGAATAGCTCGGGCCTTCAACAAAAGGGTACGACCTCGTAACCTTAAAGAAGGAGATTTGGTGTTAAGAAAAGCTCTCCCCAATGCACAAGACTCCAGAGGGAAATTTGCCCCTAATTATAATGGTCCTTATGTCGTGAAGCGAGTATTATCAGGAGGGGCTTTAATTTTGTCCTAAATGGATGGTCTAGATATGAGAGACCTTATAAATGTCAACACTGTAAAATTGTCCTATCCATAAGAAATCATTGGGAATTTTGCTCAAAACACAAAAATGCCAGTCGTTTTGAATGCCATTGTAGTCCAATTTTCATTATCTACAAGCAAATTTGGTATCCTTGGCCGTTGTCATCGTTAGAATAATCACCCTCTCCATGGATAGGTCTAATTCCCTTGACCTCATTTAATCAAACTTATATACTGCAAACATGAGAGGAGTTAAGGAATGAGATCTAGAACATTGGTAATTAACAAAATTCTTTAAATACTTTATTATAGATTGATCCCCCTTAATAGGGAGTTTTATTGTCTATTTTTTAGAGAAATGTGAAACTCAAGTAAGTAATCACGGTAGATGGGAATGAGGCTTTTGGGTTCATAAAAGTTCCAAAGAAACAAAAATAGTAGGTAGTTTTCTTACATCGAGCTAATCTCCATGATTTCTCCAAAAAGAACCAGCAAAGTCTCGAACATTGTATGTCAAGTACATCTGGGTTGATAACAAGGGACTAAAATCAGAGTTAGTAATTTTCCAATGGGGGCTTTTCAAAAAAGGTTTGACGGATTAGGTACTATCGACAAAGACTGGATAAGTATTTCTACACAATGTTAGTAGATCAATTTTTTCTTGCATTTAGACCACTTTTACTGCCAATAATCTTTTTTAACCAACCTAGAGGCGTTTACTTTCTACATTTAGTATTTGGCCAACCTATGAAGATACGATCTTAGCTCAGTTCATCCTTCCAAATTTCTTGCAAACAAGCCCCTCTCTTCACTAAGTTCTGTAAGGCACTTTCTTTCACCAAGTTTCTCTTAACTGGCTTGTAAAGCAATTACCTTCATCATCTTCTTAACTAGCCTTTCAAGTTCGCTCATTCTTCTTAGGGTCTTAGCCAGCTTTAGGAGTGCTTTGCCTACCTTAATTAGTCAGTGCATCAGGGTACAACTAAGTTTGCTCATTCTTCTTAGGTTCTTAGCTAGCTCTAGGAGCGCTTTGCCCGCCTTGGTTAGTCAACTCCTTAGGGTACGACCAAGTTCGTTCATTCTTCTTAGGGTCTTAGCTAACTCTAGGAACGATTTGCCTACCTTGGTTAGTTAGCTCATTAGGACACGACCAAGTTTGCTCATCCTTCTTAAGGTCATAGCCAGCTTTAGGAGCGCTTTGCCCGCCTTAGTTAGTTAGCTCATTAGGGTACAACCAAGTTCGCTCATCTTTCTTAGGGTCTTAGCCAGCTCTAGGAACGCTTTGCCCGCCTTGGTTAGTCAGCTCATTAAGGCACGACCAAGTTCGCTCATCCTTCTTAGGGTCTTAACTAGCTCTAGGTGCACTTTGCCCGCCTTGGTTAGTCAGCTCATCAAGGCACAACCAAGTTTGCTCATCCTTCTTAGGGTCTTAGCAAGCTCTAGGAGCATTTTTTCCGCCTTGGTTAGTCAGCTCATTAGGGCACGACCAAGTTTGCTCATGCTTCTTAGGGTCTTAGCTAGCTCTAGGAGCGCTTTGCCCAACTTGGTCAATCAGCTCATTAGGACACGACCAAGTTCGCTCATCCTTCTTAGGGTCTTAGCCAGCTCTAGAAGTGCTTTGCCCGCCTTGGTTAGTCAGCTCATTAGGGCATGACCAGGTTCACTCATCCTTTTTAGAGTCTTAGCCAGCTTCAGGAGCGCTTTGCCCACCTTGGTTAGTCAGCTCATTAGGGCATGACCAAGTTCGCATCAAGGTACGACCAAGTTCGCTTATTCTTCTTAGGGTCTTAGTTAGCTCTACGAGCGCTTTGCCTACCTTGGTTAGTCAGCTCATTAGGGCACGACCATGTTCGCTCATCCTTCTTAAGGTCTTAGCCAACTCTAGGAGTGCTTTGCTCACCTTGGTTAGTCAGCTCATCAGGGCACGACCAAGTTTGCTCATGCTTCTTAAGGTATTAGCTGGCTCTAAGAACGCTTTGCCCACCTTGGTTAGTTAGCTCATTAGGGCACGACCATGTTCACTCATCCTTCTTAGGGTCTTAGCCAACTCTAAGAGCGCTTTGCTCGCCTTGGTTAGTCAGCTCATCAAGGTACGACCAAGTTTGCTCATGCTTCTTAAGGTCTTAGCCAGCTCTAAGAGCGCTTTGCCCACCTTGGTTAGTCAGCTCATCAAGGCATGACCAAGTTTGCTCCTTCTTCTTAGGGTCTTAGTCAGCTCTAAGAGCACTTTACCCACCTTGGTTAGTCAGCTCATCAGGGCATCACCAAGTTTGTTCATTCTTCTTATGGTCTTAGCCAGCTCTAAGAGCTCTTTGCCTGCTTTAGTTAGTCAGCTCATTAGGGCACTACCAAGTTCGCTCATCCTTCTTAGAGTCTTAGCCAACTCTAGGAACACTTTGCCCACCTTGCCCACCTTGGTTAGCTAGCTCATTAGGGCACGACCAAGTTTGTTCATTCTTCTTAAGGTCTTAGCCAGCTCTAGGAGCGCTTTACCCACCTTGGTTAGTTATCTCATCAGGGTACGACCATGTTTTCTCAACTCAGTTTAGGATTTTAGTTAGCTCAAGGAGTGCTTAGCTTGTTTCACTTTACTTTGTCAGTTCATACGAGTATGACCAAACTTCAATTCTTCTTTTCGTCTTTCGGCCATCGCTTAGAGTGCTACCCTTCTCTTCACAAATCCCTAATGGGTTGGACTTAAGATAGTAAGCTAGCTATAGCGCTTCCTAACATAAAATCCATTCTTGGGGCAAAAATAGTCTCTGTTTTATCTTTGTGACAAAGTTTTGTCTAAACTTTACTATAAAGAGAGGCAACTGTAGACATCTAATTTTTACCCTTTTTTATTTTTCAAATTACGTTATAGGGTCATAAATTAGAGAAAGTTCAAAAAAATAGAAAATCAAAGAAAGTCTCATAAAAATGAAGAAATAGGAATTCTAAAAAAAATAAGAAAATAGGAAAATAGGAAAAAAGCACAAAAAATAAGAAATTTAGAAAATGCATAAAAAAAGAAATTATGAAAAAAAATAACAAAAGAAAGATGGAAAAAAATAAATAATGTAAAAAAAAATAATAATAAAGAAATAAATAAATAAATAAAAGATTTTAGAAAATAACATTTTGTTAAATTAAATTTAGGTTTAAGAAGTTGGGCCATTGAACCTGGGCTTAGTTTTAAATATGGCCTAGGCTGACTGAGTCCATATTGCATTGCACATATGGATAAGGCACAAGCTAACGGCTTGACGGTTAAGTATATGGACATAATACTAGCATTAAGCATGAGTTCTTGGGTTCGAAACTTAGAAAAGGCAGGGAGGCCTTTTTCTCATTTTTTTCAATCACATCGGGGACTGCCACATGTCAAGGTCTAATTGCGTCACGTGTCCTGACACGTAACATCATCAGATTTGTTGGCCCATTGACGAGGCGCTACGTGGCATGCTGGGGTTGGTCGGTACGGCTGATGTGGTGCCATGTCAACCTACTTTTTCTTCCCCCTTCCTTCCTTTTCCTTTCTTTTTCCTCTCTTTCCCTCGACTTTCTCTAGGTTTCCAACACTTTCCACTTCAGCATGATTTTTGGACCCTTTCTCATTGCAATTTCACAAAATCAATGGCGAGATTGCATAATAGACATAGCCTATTGTGAATCAATACAAAAAACATGTCTAAATATAGTCAAAAGAGCATTTAATTTAAGCTCCAAAAATTGGAAAAAAGCTGTTTTCCTGGGCATTCTTCATTAATCCAATTCTAACTTTTCTTTGTTTTTAGGTTGGATTTGTGTATAAATTGATGATCATGGGACATAGACGAACATACAGAATGAATAGAATCAATCCCCACACTCTTCCTATCCATTCCCGATCACTTTCTCTCTCTTCAATCCTCTCTCCTCACTCCGACTCGAGCTGAGCTACCACTCTAAGAAGACTACATGCAGCTCAAGCTCTCTAACCTAACTGTTTTTTACCTTCACCATGCCCCCTAGCAGCGTCTCCTAAGCACTACCACCTCCTGCAACTGCCAAAACAAGCTCCATTAACCACGGCATTTCTTCTACCCCCCTTAATCCCAATTAGAAATACATAAAAGCCCCTTTTCCCCTTCGATTTGGAGGCTAGATTGGGCTGAATTGTACCCTGCTGGTGCTAGAGAAGAAGTCAAGATCCGACCCATTCGACCCGTGCATCCGAATCCATCTGAATTTTTTTTAATTCTTTTTTTTTATTTTTTTTGTTTTATTTTGTTTATTTGTTTTTTGTAAATGTAATAGAAAATGCTAATAATGAAAAAAAATATGAAAAAAAAGAAAGGAAAAAGAAAAGAAAAAAAGAAAGAGAAGAAAAACAAAAAAGAGAAAAAAAGAAAGAAAGAAAGTAGTCTATTTATTTATTTTAATAGAAATAGATAGAATAAGTATAAAATAAATAAGATAATATAAAATAAAAATAAAAAAATAGGTTAGTAAAAAAAAAAATCTTTTTCGCACTTAGAAAAATTAAGCTTTCTAAAAATAAGTGAAAATAAATAAAACTTTTTCCAAATTAGGACTATTTTAGAGTTTCCAAAAATAAAACACCAATGAAGACCCTTTAAAAGAATTTCCTTGAATAAATTGAATTGGGTAAAAACGTAAATGCGACTCTTTTTTAGAAATTAAAATTAAACTACCTACTAAAGTTTTTTATAAACGAATTACGGAAGTCTAATTCCAAATAACAGATACGTAAGCACTCATACCAAGTACAGGGCGATTTAAAGTATGAAAAGTTTTATTTTTTTCTATTTTTAGATATTTAAGTAAATTAATCAATTTAGTCGCATATATCAATTAGATATTTTTTTAGAAATTAAAAAGGGTATATTTGAAAAGCGAAGTTAAATTTGGAAAGTTAAAAGTATTACCCGTTTAGGATTTAATAAATTAGCCCCCGGATCCAGAGCTCTAGTTTTCAAAAAACCGTATTTATAACTTAGTTTTTTATTCGATAGACTGGTAGCTAAATTATAACAAATCCACCCAATTGGTTAAACTTAACCCCACTTCCCGACTTTAGTCGGGTAGTGACTTCAAATCTTTTCAAGTTGGAAAAAATGGTCCTCTTTAAACCCTAATCGAGAGTCAATATTAAACAGGTAGGGTTTAGTATTGATTGGTTTAGAAAAAACCTAATTTTATAAAAAAGAATCGAAAGGATGAAAAGCCAGGCTCAACAGATAGTAAAGTAGAGGATTCAAGTGAGATAGAGGAAGATCCAAGTGAGGAAGAAGATGAAGAGGATCTTAGTGAATGTAAAAAGATGGATGATGATGACCCGAAAGAAAGGGACTTTCAAAAGGATGAAAATGGAGATTTGTAGAAGTTTAAATTGAAGAATGAGATTACAGCTAATTTGGAAGAGAAACCTAACATTGATGAGTTTAAAATTATGGATACGGTGCTTGAAGAGAGAAGTGCTAGTGGCTTTCAATTTGCGTACGGGATAGATGATCTCGAAAAATTCACTATGCCATGTACCATTATGAATAAGCTTTTTCCAATAGTTTTCCTGGATATAAGTGTATTGAATAATTTTATGTTGGAAAAAGCTATGTGAGAATTGGAGTTGAAAGTTTCATGAAGGAAAGTCTATATTACATAAGAACCATCATAAGGGTTAGGCAAAACCATTAGGAGAGCTCCATTTCATTCTAGTAAGTGTAAGACAATGTCACTTCTCTATTTACTTCATCATGATGGACATGAAGGATGAAGGTCAACAGTTAGTCTTTGGGAGATCATTCTTAGTATTGGTCCCATATAAGATATCAAGAAGGGGGGGTGAATTGATATCTTTAAACTTTTTGAAACTTTTTTTATGAAAAATAAAATTACCCCTCTTGACAACTTATAATGTTGAACAGTGATATTTTAATAATTTAATACATAACAATTAATAAAGCAAATTAAAAGAATAAGGAAGAAGAATATCAAGCTAGGATTTATAGAGCTTTGGCCTTCTGCCTACTACTCTTTTTTAGCTCTACTACTGGGAACTCGGTTTACTTTATCGATGCTGTTTCACTTGATCTACTAAATCAAATCACAAAGAGATTACAAGCATTCATCACATATGGACTTTACAACACTCTACTTTGCTTATTTAACCTTTCTATAATCTAGGCTAATACAAATCTATAGAGTACAAACATACTTATCTCAACACTCAAACAACAAATAATAATTACAAATTACAAGTGAGAACAAAAGTATAAATCTCAAACAATTTCGCTCAAAAGAGAAATAACGATTATTGTAAATTTTGCTTCGGTGGAACTTTCTGAAGAAGTATCTAAAGGACTTTTTGTGACTTTTCAAAAGGTTGAATCTGATTACGATTTTTTTTTTTTTGCAATGAAAACTTTTCTTCATATTAGTAAATGACGTTTTGAATCCTTTCTCTTTTATATTAAGATCTTCTAATGACTAAATTTTTGAAGATTATCTTCATTTCCGTATTTATCCAATCGTTAGTTATTAAGGATAATTCGTTGGATATTTTGAGAAGATCTTTGTCATTTGAAATTCAAAAACAACTTTCGTTATCTTGTTTAGATCATATATTCATTAATTTGTAACCACCAGATAAGCTTTTAATTTGAATTTGAAGAGA
Organism: Lumnitzera racemosa; assembly: GCA_024138005.1. Lineage (NCBI taxonomy): Eukaryota > Viridiplantae > Streptophyta > Magnoliopsida > Myrtales > Combretaceae > Lumnitzera > Lumnitzera racemosa. Next base: position 34,879,360 of record JAMXBC010000012.1, on the reverse strand, counting down.
TATGCTTTTACTAGTAACTTCTAGACAAGCCTCAAGTTCAAAAATTTGAAATTCCACAAAATTTGAATCAACCTTATCCTTATCCATTCTTGTGCATGTCTTGATTTATCCAAATTATTTTCACTTAAAAATTATCCTTAAGGATAATGATTCTATAACGACCCAATAGTATCGTTGTCGTGATAGGTCGCCGTGTATCATATAAAGGTCTATTATCAACCCCCTTACCGATCATAGGACTTTCATACGATACACAAGGCTCCTTTCGCTCTATGTTACCACTAGGCTCATAGACAAGTAATATGGAGCAATTTAACTAAAATTACTTCTATGTTATAAATTAACTAATTGTGTGGGCTCGTGAGACCCACACCAAAACAATATCACAAACAAATGCAGTTCATAACGGAACTGCATAAAATCTATGTTATGCATAAAAACATTAAAGTATCTAAATATCTATAATCTATTACAAAATGTCCTCATCGCTCTCTGATCGCTCCGACCCATCTCTACACGAGGCTTACCACAGGCATAACTCGGCCTAGATTGACGAAGAGGTTCTCCTGCATCAACAAAAATCTATAGGGATGTAAGCTTACACTTAGTGAGATAAATACCCTCATCAGTATCACATGACAGAAATTTATTAGATGCACAATTCATATGAATGCATGAACAATCAGTATGCCAAACAATGCATGCAGTGACCTAGGAACTGTATATAACTCAGAATTACACCCCCTGAAGTCGAGGTTTGGAGATAATTAACTGACCCAAACCAAAATCCGGGTTCTAGACCTTGGGTTTTATTTCATTTGTACTATCGTGCTCATACCAAAACAAAACTCTATATATATATACTTCCTTTACCAAAATCAAATCATATATTTTAAAATCCCAAGTCTAGCGGTGTGGTGACCCCCACAATCCACAAACACATGCCCTAAGTAGAAGCTATAAGACTCGGCCCCTCGCCGACGGTTGGCGTCTTCCAGCGCCTAGTAAGCCCATCAGCTTAAGACAGAGACTCAATATATATGATGGCATAGCTAGTGCCCAATCCTATAGGAAACTTGTATTCCTGTGAGTCCCTTCCCATCTTCTACGTGAAGCATCATTTGGTGTTATCCGTATGCAATATGGGGAATGCATGATTCATTTTGAGTACTTAATCGTATAAGTGATTAACTTGATTTTTAGGGTGATCAAACAATTTCATTCCATACAATTCACATGTATAAATTAATACAAACAATTCCCATTATTATATCTATAATTAACAAGTCATCACATTCATCCATAAATTCATACACATGCATCTCCCATATCCCACAAGTATCCAAATTTATATATATAAGTTTAGGTGCATGTATTTCTGCAAGCACAATCAAGTAAAGGGTCATCGGGAATTTACTCACTCTGCCATATGGATTAGTCAAAGTAATCCGGAGGTAAGTCGTCTCCATAAACGGTGTCCCCTGGTCATTGAAATAATTTTTATAAGGAATTGAAGCAAACTTAAGAAACTAAGTAAATTTTCCTTAAGTTATAGCCTTGACTAGTTTCCATAATTTTTCCCGGTTTTTACTTAAAGTTCAATCGCTTATAACATTTTCGTTTTAAATCCTATTTTTATGATCTTATAGTCAATCTTCATCGTTTTTTAGTGTACTTTAACGTGGTAAGGTTAGATTTTCGAAATGAGGTATACAATTCTATCCATGAGTCAAAACAATAGTTTTCCTCATGTGTTGGAGTGTTTTTGGGCCTTGTTTGGTAAATGGGCTTTTTGATAACTTGAGGAATCCTTTGGGCTTGGTCTTTAGATTTTATCCTAAGCTTAAAATACTCCTTGAGATCAAATTTACAACTTTGATTTATATTCCTAAGGCTAACAACCACTTCTTGGGCCCTTTAGTGGGCTTAAGTTGTCAAATGGGCTTGTTTTTTGTTCAAACTAAAGTTAATGACTTTGGTGGGCTTATGGGGCCTTAGGTGGATTGCTTATGGGCTTCAAAACAACCTCTCTTGGTACTTTAAGGTGCTGGTCAGATTTTTATTGAAGGCCCAACTTAGAGTTCTAGGCTTGTTTTAAGAGTTTTAAGCTCGGTTTTGAGTTTTCGGCTTTATATGCTTACTATACTTGCTTTAGTTAATCTTTTCACTTTGTTCTTTCACTTTTATCATATTTTTAGGCTTCATTCTCCTACTTTCTAGATCTGTTCATTATGGTTCCAAGGGGTCCTTACTTGGTTTTTCAACTTGTTTCATCATTTCCTTAAGTTTAGGTGGTAGATTATGCACTTAACTACTTGTGTACAAATCTTAACTTAAGTTTCCTTCCATCAAATGATCCTTTAACTCATGCTCCACATAAAGAAATAAAAGATCTTATATTTAATACAACTCCCACATCATAGCTCATGTCATACAAAGTTGGTTTCTTCATAAAACTTCATGTGATGGATTTTTCCTTAACTTAAGTCTAGATTTGAGCATATTTAACTTAATAGAAACAAAATCAACATCCAAATGACTATGGAACCCTCACATCCAGCATGCTTATCCTTCATTAAAGTTCTCATTTTAAGATTTTCTTAGCTTAAAATCTTCCATTCAAAGCATTAAACAAATGTCTTTACAAAACATCAACTTTACATGCTCATGTTTCAACTTCATGTAAGGGTTTCATGGTTTGTTTCTTAAAACGATTTTTTGATGCTATAACAACTTAAACCTTACTCATATCTTCAAGAAATCCAAGTCTCCTAATATAAATACTAATCCACACATCACAAGAAACACTTACTCATCCTTAACGCAAAGTTTGGTGGTTGTACTCTAAGGTTCCACTTAAGCCTTTAACTTTGCCTCCTCCTTTTAGCCACCTTTTGGAACCTGAATCTTTTGGTCTTTTGGAATAGGGTTTATGGAAGATTCTAATGGTCTTAAAAGGTCTTAGATGGTGAAAGAAAATGACACAAGAACAAAAGAAAAAAATGCCGTGAGTGAAGCTTCAAGAATGGAAGAAAAGTTGATTTTGTGGGGTAAGGTTATTTCTCCTTTTTATGTTTGTTTCAAAGGAGAGAAAGATGAAGTGAAAGTGAAATTGAAAGTGAGAGAAATGATGGAGAGTGTGGCCGGTTGGAAATGGAGATAGAATGAGTGTTTAAATGCCTTAAAAGTGTTGTCTTGTAACTTACACAAAGTCAACAATTACAACTCTTGATGATGTAAGCATTAAGGGGTGAATAGTGATGGGTAAGAAGAAGTGATTAATGGGTGAATGACAAGTGCATGGCCCCCCTTTCTACCCTTTTTAGATCTACCATTGGAAGTCTTTTTAAGCCATGGAGTGGTCTTGTCACATTTATTAAAGTTAAGCTTATGAATTCTTGTGAAAAATTATCCATATGTAATATAAGTGAAGAGGTGATAAGGAAATTGTCTTATCACTAGATTTTGAGAAGTTATCAATTGATAAATAATTCCAACTCTCAATTGATAAGTTATCTAAGGTATTTGGTTGGTCTACTTATCTATGTATAAGGCTTATACATGAAGATAAGAGCATAGCCTTATAGGAAATTGTTTTTAGGTTTTCATCTCACATTGTTTTGTAATTTATGATTTAATTTTTATAAAATTGTGAAATTTTCTAAAGTTGAATGATATTATTCAAATTAAATTATTGATTAATTACTTAGGGTTAAAATTCCTTAATGGTTTTAAGGTTTAGGGTTTTAAGTAACTTTAGAGCTTGCAGTTCTTCAAGCTCGGGTTTTATCGACAATTGGCTTTTGAATTGTAAAAATTTAATTTGTTTCTAAATATAAACTTAAGTTTTTTATTTAGTTGATCTTTGGAAACGTTCAGAAGATACTCTTAATTAAGTCTTAGGCCCACTAAAAGTAGGGTTTACAGATTCCATCTTGAGTGAAACAGAATTAAGTGTATTTCCCCAATATACCTAATTTAGTAGAGCTAGGCCTTGTTGAATTTTGAATCTGATATAAATTAAAATTCAGGTCATATCCAAATCAACTTTCTAAATGACCTTTTGAAGAGTATCAGTTCTTCATTATTTTGAAGTCTTTGAGAAAGCCTTGGAAGTACTATTCCACTTCTTATAAAGCCTCTAAACTACTTTCTAAAAAACTTCAGACTATTTTCTTTTTCAATCAAGTCAAACCTTTTGAATAAGTTTCTAAAGACAACTTAGTTTTGTGAATTTTAAACTTTCTGAGAACTCTTCTGAATGCCTGCAATCTTAATTATTCATTAGTATTTATCCATTTTTGTTATCATCAAAATATATGAGAGGTATCTAACACTTAGCTACCTCTAGAGCCATTTTAGACGTGAAGGAGAGAGTGATTATTTTAGAAAGTCAAGAATGAAAAGTAATGCTCTAAGCTAAAGAATGAATTCAACAACTAAGGGAAGGAGACTAAGATTTGAATCTAGAAGTGCAATTCGAAATGGGGAATCGCATGAGAAAAAGAAGGAATTATGAGCAAGGGAGTTGTGGAGTTGTAGGACATGAGCACTATAAGATAGATGAGGATCTACCATGAGACGACACTAATAAGTCAGGCAGAAGGCTCAAAAACAAGCGTTAGGCAAGATACAACCTTACCTATTATCTTTTTCTTATCTTTTTAATTAGTTTATGTTAAGTTTTTCCATTTTAAAATTTGTTTCGTTATGTTTCCTTTTATATTTTGCAGGTGTCCATAAATAACTAAAGGAAAGATCAACTCGATCAATCAAGGGATATTGTAGACATCCCATTTTCACCCCTTGTAATTTTTAGAATTTTATAGAATAAAAAAGGGTCCTAACTAAAAAATACATAGAAAATTAATAAAAAAATAGAAAATACAATAAAAAGGAAAATAGGAATTTTACAAAATAAAAATGTTTAAGTCATTTTAGTGTCATTGGGTATCATTATTAGGTCAATTTCATTTTTTGTGGTTAAAGGAAGTTAAAGTGCACATTTGTGATTTTAACAATTTCTAAGCTATATTTGAGAATATTAAATATTATTTTTAAATTTAATACTTGGACCAAGGTCAATGTTAAACATTTTTTGTTCATAAAAATGGAATTAATTTAAGTTAGTTATGACTTTAAAAAGCGTCTTGATTGGACTTAAAATTGATTGATTTATGAAAAGAAACTTTTATATCATTGAACTGAAGCTCATAAAACTACTAATTTTGACTTAATTTGGAAATTAATTTTGACATATGTGCATTGAAAGGCTTTGTATTTTTTTTAGGAACTGATCAATTGATGTTTGAATATGACCTAACCAAATTTTTATTTTTATTTTTTTTAATCTAAGTTAATCTTATACCATGTATTGAGTTAAATTGCATGTGTTTAAGAACGAGCCGCTGGTATAGTAGCTAGGTATGCTTTGTTTGTCAAGAGGTTAAGGGTTGAAGCTTTCTTTTACGTGCTAATGCCTTTTTCAATTTTTTTTTCAAATAAATTGCCATATGTCACATGGTGATTGGGCATACGATCAACTAATAGATGTTGACTCCATCTTTTTCACATTCTTCCTTTGCTAATTAGGCTACTTAGATTATTTTTTTGTCCCTTTTTCTCCATGATTTCACCAAAATAATGGTGAAATCATGGAGATCACTTAGGATACTTCGAATAGCACCAAAGTTTAAGTGTCAATACACTCATTTACCCATTGAAATCATCCCTTAAAATCTCATAAAAACTCAAACTTAAGATACCAATTATACATTTAATCCACAAATCTACATAAACTGAGCAAGAATAAGAAATCATGTTTGATCCTCATTACATTCTCTGTCATCCCCAAATTACATCACTAAAATCATGTTTTTTCCTCAGATTTGAATATCATCTTGAGTTGGCATTGACATAGCCGATTTGGCCATTATTACACTTACTGAGCTTAATTGAACTCGAGTAAGTATAAAAGGAGCTCCTCCCATGCTCCTTTGAACATTAGCAACACTCGAAACAGCTTCAATAGACACCAATTTTAACTTTTTTGCTGCTCTTACACTACCCACAAGCCCTTTCTTTCTCTCTAGCTTTTACTTAACTATGGTGGTGTTTAAAACAAATCACTTGCATTTCTAAGCTTTCTAAGTCTTAAGCTCTACCTCTATACCCTTTGTTGTGGCCTACAATTCCAAATCCACCATTAAGGGCTTCAAAACCCTAATTATTGTAGTTGCCCTCTCGAGAAATGCCATCTCTGGCTCTCTTCGGTCAAAACTACAACTACAGTTGAGATTGTAGTGCTAAAATACATAAGACACAAATCCCCTTTTCAACCTAGCAATTGCTAGCCATGCTACTCGAAGACCACCACTCGCCACCAACTTTCATAACTACCAAAACCACCACCATAGCTGGCGACGTTGTGTTTAAACTCACTTTTACCAATGATATTCTCATAGAAATGCATTTTCCCTTTTGGAATGGCCACTAAAATCGCATGAAGCTACCTATCTTAGTTACAACTACTTCTTCTTCTTTCTCCATGCAAGTGACATGATGTGCACATGATAATGTGACTCAAGCTACAGTAACCCAACTTCATCCATCCATTTTTTTTTTCCTTTTCTCTTTTTCCACTTCTTTTTTTTTTAATTGGTTTATTTTTCTAGATAAAAATTAAAAAAAAGTAATATATATATATATATATATATATACAAACGAAAAAAAGAAGAAGAAAAGAAAAAAGTTTCATTACATTTTCATTTCTTATAAAGCTTTAATTTTTTTTTCTTTTCCTTATTTCTTTTCTTAATTTTTATTTCTCTTTTTCATAATAATAATAATAAATCTTTTGACACCTAAAAAAATCTCTTTTCAAAATAAACAAAGGAAATAAGCAATTTTCAAAATTAGGATTTTTTTATAGAAGTTTTCAAAAATACACATTCCAAATTTAGGACCCTTTTTAGAATTTTTCTTAAAGTAAAAATTAGAAAGTTTAAAAACTTAAACTTAACTGATTCTTTGAAATTAAAATAAACCTACTCATCTTAAGTTTTTTGAATCGAATTATGGGAAATCTAGTCATTGTTAAAGGGTACATAGGTACCTATAGAGTGACTTAAAACAAGAAATTTTTTCCCTTTTGTAAATAAATTTAATTTCTTATTTTCTTCTCTTCTTTATAAATAAAATTAAGTCTCTTTATTTGAAAATTTAAAATTATCCTTTCAAGTTAAAATGGTATTTTGAAAAATAAAACTGAATTTAAAAGGTTAAGGTAGTACCCATTAAGGTTTAATGGGTTAGTTCCCAAACTCAATTTCTCTAGTTTTTTGAAAAATTATTTTCTAAAAAAAAATAAAGGCAATCCATCCAATTGATTTTAACCTAATCCTTTTTTTCAGACTTCGATAGGTAATAACTCCAATTTTGTTCAAATTTATATAAAAAAAACTATATTTTTCTTAATTCTTAGTCAAAAGTTTATATTAAATGGATTAAGGTTTAATACTAATCAAATTAAGGAAATAAAACCGAAATTTAAGCTCAATAGATATTGTTAAGGAAATTTTGGAAGAAAATAAATGAATCAAAACTAGGGATGCAACTGGGGGATCGTTAAAAGGTAACTGAGCCGTCGAACCCAATAAAAACCCTATAGGGTATTACCATGTAGGGTTTAGGGTTGAGTTTTAGGATAATAAGAAAATTTGATGGGAAATCTAACCTAGTTTTAAAAAAAAGTATATATTAATAAAAATATTTATTCTTAATTTGTGCAACATGCATATTTTATGCAACTTTTATATTGTATAATATGTTTAATTTTCAATTATTATTATTATGTAAGTTAGTAAATTTAATCATAGTCACGAACCCTTTAAGGTTTAATTTTGGGAATAGGGGATAAAACCTTATAGAATTTTTATAGAGTTTTGAGAAATGACAAACTTTGTAGGGTGGGTTCAGGCTTGGGTTTCACAAAACTCATCCCAAACTCACCTCGATTGCATCCTTAATCAAAATACACTAAGAAACTAAGGGAATTACATTCTAACTTTTCCTCTTTTATTTCTTAAGTATGCATGTTCAAAATTGCTAAAATTATTTCCTGAGTCTAAAGTTGTAGGTAAGAAAGGTTAGACATTAAAATTGAAGTAGTGTGGTTCTAATTACGCTTTAATGATTGAATTAATTCATACTAAGTAATCTCTTCTACGCCCCTAATGAAATGATCTTTTTTCGAAAAGTTGGATTCATTTTCCCTTACACTCAATGGTTTTCACTTTAAGTATGTCATTATTATTATAAGGTTTGCATGAATGAAAGTAGAAGGAAGTGAGAAGGGCTTAATTTTGAATGAATTCCCTTATGAATTAGTCATGAATGCTTTTCAATACTTTGTAATCAATTTATGGCATCATTGTTTTGTTGAGTTAAGCATAGTTTATAGATTTGAAATTAAGAAAATGTTTTGACTTTGAGTTAGGTTTTTGTGTTTCCAAAAATTGACCTATTTATGTACACTAGTCTTTTGAGGAATTTAAAAGTCTGGTAATGACAACTAAATAGAAGTAGATGCTCAATTTTACCTAAACATTCCCTAGCAAATGTATGGTGAATGCTCAAAAAGCAAAAAATGAATAAAAAAGAAAAGATGGGAATCAAGCAAAAGTTAGTACAAAGCAAAGCTATGAGGCCATCATAAAAGAAAAGTGAAAGCAAAAAAGAAAAGGAAAAGAAAAAGAAGAAAAATGAAAAAATAAATATAAAGAAAGAAATAGGAAAAGTTAAAAAATCGAAGTTATAACATAGTTAATCAAAAGAAGAATTTGAATAAGTTTATTATTTTATATATATATATATATATATGAATTACATTCCAATAAAAATTATCTTTGTTTCAATCCCAATTAGATATTTTCAACCTTTTACCCCTTCTCATTTCATGGTTAAGCTCTTTGTTCAAGTCTAATAACATTGGTTGTAACCACTTTTAAATCATATTTAATTTTAAGAAACTTATTTCAATTTTTAGATACCACGGTATTTTAGGAATTTTCTTAGAAATTCCAATTTATTTTTAAAGTTCTTAAAACAAGTTATTTAATATTTATTTATATTATTATAAAACCTACAATACTAAAATTATATAAAATTAACACTAAATGTAAAAAAAAAAAGGTAAAGAAAATAATAGTTTTTTGAATCCTTGTAAGAGGACCCCAAAAACACTAGCTTTTATAGGTGAAAGCCTGAAATTTAAGTCAAGCAACCTTAGTTAAAAATGGTATAATATGTTCTTAGTATGTTTGGAATGAAGGAAGGAAATAGAAAAGAAAAGTGTATTCATCGAAACATCTTTCTTAAGTAACTTTTTCATTCATATCAATTTGAAGGGAAATAAAGAGAAAGTATAATTACCTTTTTGCCCCATAACTAATAAATTGTAATGAGATTTAATTAGTAATTTTACTATCTTTGAATAGATGATTTGTTTCTTTTTTATTATTTTTCTTACCCAAACAAGGGAAAATTTGATATTTTATCTTCATTCTCTTTTCCTTCAAATTCTTTCTTCAGGTTTTGTTCCGTTGTAATTTTGTCCCTTTTCCCAATCACATTGCTAGGGGTGACTTTGCTCCAGTCTTGATATGAGTTGTACAATGGAGAAAAAATGTAGATGCACCACTCACTAAACTTTGGGGTTGGTTTGAAACTGCCACATCAAGGGTTGTTTAAAGGTTGAACTAGCATCGGCCTAACTAGGGTTGGCTTTAAGTTGGTTTAGTTAGCCTGGTGGTTTAATAAGCTAGTTTCTTAGCCTATGAACTAACTATTTTTTTTTTCATTTTAAAATGGGAAAAAATACATTATTTTATCTTTATTTTTAATTTTATAAATATTATTAATACATCGTAAGAATTTAAAATTTTGACTATTTCACCTTATTAATTATCAAGCATGAGATTAATAATTTGAATTTTCAATGATATATAATTATTATTGTATACCCACTATTAGTGATGGTGAATTGAGTGATAAAACTTCTTTTTATAGGTGACATCTCAAGTAATGTTTACCAATATAATCAATGTGAGACTATACTTATAATAGGCAATGCTCGTTGTAATCTTTTATTACTTCAAATGAAACTTTAAAAAATAATATAATCTATGTAGGAGTGGAACTAATATTGTAAAAATAACATTTATCTAATATTTATGATATACTTGCCATTTTATATACAACATAGACATGTTCCTTATGATTTTTAATGGTATTGAATTATAAATATATTTGTGTTATTGTAAATGAAACTTATGATATCTGATGTCTTAAATTCTCGTGGTGGTCAAAATAATCTTATCATAACTATCTACTTTTACTAGCATTAAAATATATAGATTTTCATGATTCTTTTTCTTATAAACTCGTATTTATTATTTGATCCCTATATCAACTTCTCTATTTGAGTTAAAACCAATGAATTGAATTGCTAGTCTTCAACTTAAGCTTAGACCTACCAGTTCGACAAGTTAAGCATTGTGAACCATATCAACCTACTAAGCTCAACAGGTCAGCCTACAATTCAAGCTCATAGCTTACGGATGTGGGTTGATTCTAATTTAGTTCAATGGCCAAACCCCAACCTTACCCCAAGTCTACTACTCACTTACTAAACCTTGAATTAAATGAACCCGACTCATCTTTTAGAGAATGTTTTTCTTATTTTCCTTTGGAAAGACCAAAGAAAAAAAAAAAACCTCTAATGAAAAGAAAATAGCCATTTTAGAAGTATTCTTTATAGAAAAAAAAATTGTTTTCATTTGTTTTTTATCTTTCTTTTTTCTTAGATTCTGTTTGGTTCATCTTTTTCTCATTTTTTTGTTGTCATATTGACATTTATTTGAATATTGTGTTTAGTAAGAATAAAATGCAAAAAGTTAAAAACATAATTTCATATATACACTTTTTCTAAAATTAAAAATCTAACAAATCTCTATAAAGTCGAATTTATTTAATCTTTTATTTTATTCATATTTACAAAAATATTGATTAAATTAATAATTTTCAATGTATAAAATATATATTTTTAAAATTTTTTTTCATAAAAGTACGATAATTTTCATTTTCTAACTATGATACTTCAATTATGACTTTAATTATGAAATAAAAACAAATAAGATAGTTTTAAAACACTATTTTTTAAACAGTTACTAATAAAAAAAAATCCAAATAGAGCCTAAATAATTAGAGTTGCTAGTGGCTTTTAGGGATAAATGATGGCAGAAAATAAATAAAACAACCATTACAACCGATGTCGCGGGGATACCTAGATAGCTAATCATCGAAGAAAATGTCAAAGAAAAACAGAAAGAAATTTTTTTCTATCTTTTCAAAAAAGAGGGAGTTATTTTCCTTAATCTAGGACCATCTTCAATGGTTGCATCTTATCACTCCTAGTGGTCTCATAGAGTCATATCCCTCGATCACCGTCACGATTTACAAACTTTTTGATATTATTATAACAATATTCGTGAATAACTGTTAAGATACTAACACAACAAATTATCGAAGAAAATCTGAAAAAGGTATTTTCACAATGAACTGGCCCATGAAAGTATTTTGAAAATCAAGACTTTTGAGGTTGGAAAAAACTTATTAAAAAGATTGTAACATAATAAGCTAACGAGGCTGTAAAAATAATCGACGTTATAGATTCGAGTTTACATTGAAAGGCCTCATATAATGTACTTTTGGCAAATAGCAAAAATAATTTATTTAGGCAGGAATTGCATAAAATGCATGAGTCACTTTGGCACGTTTCCCTATAGCAATTTAAGAGGAAAAACTTTTTTCTGCTGAAAGGATTTTCAGCCAATATGCAATTTTCCCTTAAATAAACAAGCATGTCTTAACTGATCAATACTTTTGTGATAAGTAGATATGTCACTTTTGATATGCAAGGATATACAGAAATGAAATTGTGATCCTGGATTCCATTTTTATTTCTCATATTTAAAAATATATTTTAAAGTCAAAATCGAAATTTCAATAAATAGATGATTATAGCTTCAAGGGAGAATTTTATTTTACAAGAATAAAATTATGATTTTAGATTCCATTTTGATTTCTCATATTTAAAAGTAAATTTTGAAGCTAGAATTAAGATTTCAACAAATAGATTATTCCAATTTCAAGGTATAATTTTATTCCATGAGAATACAAAATTGCAATTCTATTCTTAGTTTATTAATTATGATTAATTAAAATTATTTTTCTAACCTTTAGAAAAAGTATTATATGCAATAACTAAAAACATTTTTAATAAATAATTCTATTTAAACATTTACTATAATCATCTCCAAACTTAAAAAAAAATTTCTTATTCTAGTTCTCATTACATTCCATTCCATTTTACTCCAAACTGTTTTTTCTTACCAAAACATAACATTTGTTATCTTACCTATATCCTGTGCATCGTAATGTATCGCAGCATCTACATTGGTTGATTTTGTGGATGCTTCCCAGCATTTTTCGGGTTTCGTGACTGCTGCACATTCAGGATGGTCAATCATGTTCATGAAGTTCAAGTTGCTCATTGCTCAAACAAACTTAGGACTTTTGTGACAACTTGCAAGTTGAAGAGTGGAACCAGGTCATATTTCTGGCACCGCTCATTCCTCCAACGTGTAGGCCATAGAACTAACTTATAAAAGCCTAGAATGGTCCAAATAACGAATGAGGAGTTAAGGGAATCTTCTTGTCTGCAATCAGCCTGATATTCCGTCGGTCTACGTTTCTTATTTGCAATCTTTTTCATTCTCTTGATAGCTCAATCAAAATATGTCCGAGTTAAATCATGATTTTCTTGTTATTCTCTAGCAAATTTATATATAAGAGAACTGGACCCCGTATATCCTATTGCCACTATACGAAGAGTTAAGGATTACCTTTCCAAGACAATCTCAAAAAGACTCTATCCGATGGATTCATTCTTCTATAAGTTAAATGAGAACTGCATCCCACCTAATAACTTGATCCAATTGTATTGGTTAGCTCCTACAAAATGTCTTTAACTATAATTCCACTAAAGTATCATAATATGATTACAGTCTAACTTCTATACCAAAATGAAGCAATTCAAAATTGCACGCCTTAGGACCAAACAAAGCAAAAGTATCATAATATGATTACAGTTACTTAATGTTTCAGTACCAGAATTTGTCCATACGAAACAACAAATCTTGGCCCAAGAACAAAAAGAAAAAAAAAAAAAACAAAAGAAAGAAAACAATAACAACAACAAACAATGAGGTTATCCTTTTACTGATACACCAAAATTACACACAAGTCAGTCAAAACCCCATGAGTATGGACTTCAATAATCTGGAATGGAAGCAAAGCGATAGCCTTCAGCACCTCTCCAAGAGTAATATGCAACTCGTGTTTCATAGAAGCCTGCATCCATGCATCAAGATCAATAACCATAATTTGACATAATCACAAGAATCATAAAAGTATAATATATGTCGAATCAATCTGCTAAAATTCCAAGCTTTGATACTTCTATAAACCTGAAGTTCTTATGGATCTCACCACCGTAATTCTTAAGATTGACATCCACTAGGCAATTAAGAAAAATTACAAGACCCACTAGAATATAAGTGCCCTGTTTCAAAAAGCATTTCATCTATTTAAAATCTCCTGCGATTTCAATAGGTACCATCTCAACTTACCATGTTAAACTAGATTTCAAAGCCACAAAGGTCAATGAATCCCTCATCATATTGACATTATCCAAAAAAAAAAAGTCTAAAACCAAGTTCCAATTATCCAGAAAACATAATTCTAAAAAATTTGGATGCGTTCTGCACCTTCTTCCATGAATTTATGACAGAGGGTTTGTTTTAGAATTTGACTTAAGTCCCATTAGTCTTAGAGATGAAAACCTTGTTTTGTTTATTCAATGCATTAGCAATATCCATAACAAAAGAACAAGCTGAGGGTACTGACAATTGTAGTCCCAAAGATAATAATAACAAGTTCATCAAGATTCAGGCTGTGAGCCATTGCAAAATGGTATAATTCCTCATTGTACTTGAGATTTGAAGCTCTTTAATAATAAAATGCAAGGTTGCAACTGAATCGGTCATGAATTTTCTTGAGCAACATTCTTACTAAGAAGATAACCACACCAGAAAACAAGAGTTAAAAACTTTGGGATGAGTTTTAAGCAATTGATTTCCCATATCCTACACAGAGGAAACTAGGATGGAGAGATACTCTGTGCTTTTTTACCTGTAAGGAGGAAAGAAAATGTAAAAATGAGAACAAAAAGAAAATCATCTGGCAAAGACAACATGGGTCCTCTCCCAAAAGGGGGGAAAAAAGGAGAGATTCTCGTAACAATGAACAAGTTCATGCTCATCAACCTCTTACAAAGACATAAGAGACCAGATGTCCCTTGTCCTTCTATTGTTGGATAATATAAGGTCTGGAATAATTTCCATCAGACCTGATTACATTGGTACGGCTAGCAGCTGCTAATGTCTATTTGCAATTAAGAGCTCATAGCACAAGCAAAGAAAACAGACAGAAAGTTACAATGGTACAATATAAATTGCTACCAAAAGCCTGTGTTGAGACACTTGTTCATCAGTTCACTAGCTTTGCAGAACAATAAATTCTAAGTATTACTACGACAGTACCTGTTTTCTGTGTAATTATAATATGCATCTTACAAGAACTTCAGGATATCCCAATCTAGAATCCTAACTTCAGTATGAAATTATTACCATCACGTTATACCAAACAGTGGACAAAAGTATAAATATAGCCCTTGGCTAACTTGAGATAAGGGAGGTATCACTCCAAGAATGGCATTAAGAAAACGAAACGAAAACAAAAACAGATTAACATACCTGGAAGGAAAGTGATGATTCCAAGAACTAACAAGCCATAGCCTTGGGACTTTTCTCCCCCCATGTGACCCGTTAAAATGAAGAATGAAAGAAATAGGAGCAATGACCCAAGAGACAGCAAGAAAAGTGCAAGAGCAATGGATTTCCAAGGTATTTTATCCAAAGATCTTGGTGCATAATCAAAGCGAGGATCATATCTTCCTCCCATACTATTGTCATAGTTGTCATCTTCATCAGTAGGAAGACGAGTGTAACGAGCACCACGTCTAGAAGCCATTGCAATTAGAGCTAATCCTTACTAATCCTCAAGATTCTTCACCAATAAGCCTGAAAAATCGAAGTAATTACAAAAAAGTGCCAATTCGTGATAGCTTCACTATCAATAGTATCGAACAAAAGACTTTCTTTCCTACTTCATATCTAGTGACTAGATAAAAAATTTCATCAATAGTTTTTGCAGTAGTGTCTTTATTGTTATTCTAAAGTTTCTTGGCATCTCTCCGTTCCTCCTAATTAATCTCAAGAGCCTTTCTCCTCAAAGTGAGGGCTTCTTCTTCACCTTAAATTGACATTGAACTTGAAAATTCGGGTTCCCAAGATATCTTACAGAATTGAATTGGTGTCAACGCACCAGATGTCTACTTGCTTTTAGCAATTGAAAACTTCCTCAAACTCAATTTTAAACGCATCAACTCTCCCGACGACCCCAAGAATTACTAAATAAAGCCTCAAAACATGACTGAATTCGAAATTCATCAACGAACCTCAAAAGTAGCGGAACAAATGAATTTGCATATAAAGGTCCCAAAGATTGCTTCAAAACAGTCCAAGATCTCAAATTTAATAAATTAATTAAGAAGGAATCATATTTACATAAGACATCTAGGCTTACCGGAACTTCGGGAAAGTGCAGACTCCTGACTTTGGTTTTAGGGTTTAGGACGATTCAAATAAAAGTTCCTTAGTTGTGGTTCAACAAGACTTTTCTCAACTTCCTTGCACGCCAAATAAGAATGGTGGCGTGCAGCTCCAGGTAGAAAACTGAAAATCGGTTAGGATCCGGTTCGGTGATCTGGTCCTTCGAAAAAATATTTTCACCATTTTCTCTGTTATGCAAAAAACAAAAAAAATAAAAAAACCTTTTAAGTTCAAAACATTTTCACCGAGTTTGTTATTATATAGTACCATGAAAAAATCTCCCCTAAAGTTATAATATGATATAGTTGGCCAATTTAAAAAACAAAAGTACAAAACGTTTTCTTTTATACAAGAAAAAATTCTCTCATTTAAGGGATAATGTTTTATCTTTTTAAGGAAAACAATTTATTCTTTCAAAATGGAATGTCATTTTTTGAATTAATATTTTTATATGTTCCAAATATTTATTTTAGTTTTTGTGTAATTGACATATAAATTTTATTTAAACTTAAAAGTTTAATGTAAAAAAAATTAATGACTTGTTGAAAATTATTTGGATGAACTAAAGATGTTGTAACAATACATCTTTAAAAATCATTTACGTTTCTACTTTTATTTTTAAGTAAAATGATTAAAATGATGTATTAATAGTGATATTGATATTACTTTATTTTGGTGCAACCACAAGTAACATAATATTCACAAGCTAATCACTATAAAAGTTTTTCAAAAAAATATTTTTATAGACACTACCAAACCCATGAAAGCAAATCATTTACAGAAAAATGTTTTTTAGTTCTTTCTTGAAATAAATGGAGCCTTCAATTATATAAATATTATGTCTGTTCAAAATATAATTTCAAGTGTTAAACATGAAATTGTGTCTTCAAGATATCATTTCAATTTAAATGCTAAAGTTCGTATCTTCAAACATGATTTTGAATTGCAAAAAATTTGCAACATCTGCTAATGAGTTTCTAATTGTACATATTTTACAAAGTGATTTTCAATAATTTTCATTGATATTTGAGTTTTATTTTTAAATAATGATACTTAATTAAGTAAAATTTTGTTTTCTAAGTTTTGAGACAATTTACGTTGGAGAACAAGAAGATAGAAACAAATTTAACTTAAATCGAAGTTAAAATGAGCAAGTTATAAATGTTTGAAAATCGATATAGCCGAATGATATAACTTTATTGTTTCCAAGAAAAATTAGAGTTGATTTTCAAATATCATAGCTTAGGATACAACCATGTCCCTAGTTATGTCATTTCCAATTTAAAAAAAAAAAGAAAAAAGAAAAAGCAAATGTGAATCAAAGTAAAAGATACAACTAGAAGAGATGATCGTATCTTCGATCATGTCTTTTCTAACCAACTTTTTTTTTTTTTATCCCTATAAAGACTTGTTAGGGTTTATTTAGAGAGAACTTACTAGACACTAATTGGAGAGAGCTTTTCAAGATAAGAACACTTAAGGAGTGAGAGGATCATTAATAATTCAAAATTCAATTTTTCTTTAAACTTCATGATTTTCTTTCTTACTATTTCCTACTCTTTATTTTTAGATCTTTATTTTGCAATGTATAGTAAGTAGATCTTTGAAATATAGGTCTTATAGAACCTAGATCTATTCATGTGATAAGGTTAATATTTGATTAATTTAATTCCTTAATCTTCTTCTTGATTCAAATATGTTTGCTTCATGATTTAGGTTATTATTTCCATAGATAGTAATCTAGAGTTTAATATCTTATAAGAGAATAAGAGATTTCTTATAAGATTAGATTTACACATAGTTTATGAGAGCTATTGTAAGATTAGAGATAATTTGTAGGATTCTTCTGAAATTTTAAATTAAAGCATAGATAATTCATTGTTCAATAATACAATCTTAGATCATGCTATTGAAAAGAGATTTTAATAAGTGATTTTAAGGCTAAATTTAATTGGCTTGAAAAAGTGATTAACTTTAGTAGAAAATTCTCCTAATAAAAAAATATTAAAGAATTAATTAGATTATTTTTAGAAAAATCACATATTAGATCTGGAGAAAGTAAGATTTAGGTGCAACATTAAATGTTGAATTAATTTCTAATTGAATTGTTTTTTTTTTTTGTTAATTCTTGAATTACGTCTTAGTTAATTTTTAAATTAGTTTTAGCAATAATTTAGATTCACTTCTTTAAGTTCTTCAGATTTAATTTACCAATTAGATAATAGAGATCTAATAAGTACTAGTAGTTGAAGTCTCTAAGAGATCGATATTCGGACTTATATTTACTATATTATAAACTAATAGGTACACTTATCTGACACATTACCTACGGTACTTTATTTTAACCTAAAAATACACCACCTGTGAATTAAACATAGTTAATAACATTTAAAATATAACAAATTCTATCATAGTGTATGAATAATAAACTCTTAAACCATATGGCCTATTCATAAGTCAAACTCCTCAATTACAACAACAAATAATATAATCCACAACACAATCATGTGATCACTTTTGCAACTTCTTAATAGGTCCTACACATAATCATCAACACAATCTCACTACTTATCTATAAAACTTTACATACCCAACAATCTCTTCAACCATAATAAATCTTTACTAACACTAAGTACTAATAATAAAGGAACAAGTGGTTAAGAACATAAGTAAGGATATAATAAGATATTTTCTATTCATATATGATATAGTATGTTCAAAATACAAATGTATAAGATAAAGAAGAAAATAAAGGAAAAAGAAGATGGTAAAGGAGCTACATTTGTTGTTTTTTCCACAACCTAAAAGTCTAATTCTCTTTAGCATTTGGTTGAGTATTAGGCTAAGGCTCCACCATCTAATCCTATATCTACTTATATGATTTGCATGCTATCTTATCCTGTACTTAATGAACTATAGGGAAGAGTCATATGCATCAGTGTAGGAGTGGGGTCGAATTATGTAAGTCTTCTACCCATACTATCACCTTAAGGTTTACGGCATGTTTTCTATAAAGCTAAAGTAGTCTAAATGTCAGCGCTAGAGCTCGTCCCTAAAGGTGTCTCAAACATCATTGATGATGGCATAGAGGGACTTGACTTATGATAGCTTAATGTGAGAGGAGCAAGAGACATATGGGGCAAGTAGTCATGTTGAGGGAATAGGTCGTCTCTTACCTTCATAAGGGCAAGTCTAACTCAACCAATCTCCTTATCCTTATCTATGTCCACATCCCTATGCCCATCCCTTATAATGTTTTCTTTAAGCTCAGGTGGTGATAAGCTATTACATGTAGCATCGCATATTATTTAAAGTAACATATCCAAATGTATGAACGAGCCTCACTAACTCCAATGCCTCAGAAATGATGTTGGAGTGTGGCATTTGAGAGAAATAAGTAATAAAATTAGCTTACATTCAAAATATACTTAAGGTTCAGATGCAATAAAGAAGTAAAAAAGATGAGATAACTAATGAGTAACCTGTGTGTTGATGGATGATTTTCCTATAGAGTTAAAAGGTTGGGAAAAACCTATAAAAAGAACAAATGTAAGCTCAAAGGGTGGTTCTAATGTGATTATTTTAATGCTTAAGTTAGAGAATGTCTTAAGATAAAGTGTATAATGTGAGTAAGAGAATAAAGATTCAAACCTTTTACCTTTAGAATTACTTGATATTTATAAAAGTAGCCAGTGAGATATTTATGGAAAGTATATTATACCTTTGAGATATGCTTAGCCATATCATAAAGATGTATTGCAGATTCTAGGGAGATATCATATCTTCTGATTATGAAAAGCATATCGCGGACTTAATGGCTTGAAGGCTAAAACATTGGGGTAGAAAGGAAATTGAGCCAATACTTTCCTAGAGAGATTGTCCAAGCTTTAATAGGCTTAGTTTAGGCATTAGAAAGGTTCCCATAGCACTAGCGACCTTGGTGTTAAGGTTAGACAAGCTCAGTAGGGATTTAAGAAGGTCTGTATAGGCTTATATGGCTTGGGCTATGTATTAAGGAGATTATCTTAGGCTTAGAAGCCCATTGCTAAAATAGCCTATCAACATTAGTGAGCCTAGAAGCTTAGTTATCATTAGGGCTTACTACCGGTAAGGGGGTAGGTCCTTTGAGATATTAAAGAAATGGGAATGAGCCAAGTGAAACAACTCCTCAAATATGACTCACTTGTAAGTTTAACATGACGTAACCCTTGCTTAATAGGATAACTTGCAAGTTAACAATTAAGGTTTGCTCACCACTCATTCCTAACTACCTATGGAATTAGAAAAGAGTGTAAGGATAAACTTGGAGAGATAATCTCATAAGGAAGGTGAATATCTATATATCAAGTAAGAGCTAATTTCGACAATACAAAAAGGGACTATTTATAGTATATTCTGTATGGCAACAATAGGAAAGGGGAAACTACATAAAAAGGGTAAATTACAAATATTTAATCCTATGATATACCTTAAAGGGTAATAAAGACAAATGCAACCAAAGAAATATAGTGCAAGTGATAGAAAAAGGAAATGCATGTCATGCTATTGTTGGTGTTATACTTTGTTGAGGCATATCTCTTGGAGAGATTTATCTTAAGTAGTTAAGAGTTCATCTTCTAGACATGTTAGTGTAATAAGTCGGCTAATGGAAGATTAGCAGGTAGAAGCTTAAAACTTAATAGAGTATCCATAAGCTAGGACTAGAGTGGGCTGGAAATAAATTTAGCTAGTTGTCATTGTGATACACTTATCTAAACTTTATAGGCTTCAAAGTCTTAGTTGGGCAATAGGCCCTAAGGTCAGCAATTAAGGTCGAAAGGTGAATAATCCATCACCAAAGGCTTGGTAGGACATTTTGGGGAAAAGAAGATGTATAGGCTATTGAAATAACACTTTTATTAGTCAAGGATGATGAAGGATGTCCACAAGTTGTTGGAGTAATGTGAAGTTGCAAGCAAACAAAAGGTTGAAAGGGCCATAAGGGAAATACATACCATTGCTGTAACATATGGATAAAGCTTAATAATAATAATAATAATAGACTAAGGATAATGAAATATTTTTTTCACTCCCACACTATCTATTAAAAATAACAACACATCTTTTTCCCTCCTACAATATCAAAATGTATCTACCATACTCCCTTATCATATCTTTCCACCCTCCATTATATTTTTAGCCATCTTATTATGATATTATCTTCCATAAGTAGAACCTTCATTACTTGATTGAAGTAACTTATGAAACAACACCTTTTCCTGACAAAACTTAGCGAACCACATCAAGAACGAGTCCTTAGTATGATTTTTTGGTAAGTTTGGATCGAAATCTTAAAAGTTTTTTTTCCTTCGGAGTACTAAGAAAATGAATATTGTGTCTTTTTTCATCCAGTTGCGAGTTCTTGTACGTATTTGGCGTAGAAACTGCTTTCATCTATGTAAGTCGAGTTCCTTACATAATTTTACAAATTCTTTTTTTTTTTTTTTGCATTAAGTGGTTATGTTATTGTCTTCGTTAGTGGCAGCCATGGATTCAAGATCATGTGATGGTACGTATAGGCTTATGGATGGCAACAGTCGGCATGTGTCATTCATGGTTGAAAGGCTATGATTTTAAGAGGGATAATGTAGTGCGTGTGCATGTAAACTGTTAGTAGCTTTGATTAATAATAATAATAGCAATGATATTAATGATTAGAAAAATAATGAATGATGATGATGATTGCTAAAGGAGGACATTGCCGAGGTTGATGAGGGGCTCTCATTAAAGTATAGCTCCTTTGGTCATTAAAGACACTTTCACTATTTAACATGTGTATTTTTTTTTATAACTATATCATATTCTATCATCTCTTATATTTATTTATATATATGAATATGGTTGGAATGTTATTTTCTTCCTTGCCAACCGTTGTTCACATCATCGAAGATGGGGGTATTGGTTGCTTCATAGCCATAAGTCCATGCATATATATCACATTCTCTATACTATGTCATAATTATATTCTATAATATGTTATGTGATATTCTATAATATATTATATTATATTCTATTCCATAATATATTATCTTCAATGTTAGTCCAAAATATGTTATGTAAATGTAAATATATGTATAAACATATATGCGCTACAAATATATATTACATATGTATATAAGTAATTAAACTAAATAAGATATAAATTAAGTAGTTATTGTGGTATTAAGTTAGAAAATATTGTGGTGGTTAGGTGTTAATTCGAACTGCTTAGATTACCAAGCTGACCCACTGTAACAGGTACATATATACTTGGTTGTTGGGTGTGTATGTCAAGTTAGAAAATGAAAAATGAAATAAAACTTTTATGGCCCATAAATGCTTATTGTGTATGCATGGCTTCGCCTAGGGGCCTGTAGTGGTAGATCCTTAAGGAGCACTCTATTGATTGATAGGCAACGTTGTCCATGTTGGAGTTGCCTATCGAGATGATATTAGTAGATTTAGGGACTCATGGGTATTAAGGCCTAATGTAGCAGTTTCTAATATCGTACTATGTATTATATATATAATGCATACTGAGGTCATGAGTTATTTTAAGTCTTAGGATGACAAGATTGTGTTGTTTATTAGACTTAACGAATAGATAATAAACGAATGCTTGTTTTATTTATTTACATTGCATGTATGTGAATTTGAATGGTTTGGCATGTACGTGTGATTGTTGTATACAAATGTTAAGCATTAGCTCACTCTTTAGGGATTTTTTTTCTTAATTGTAGGTATCGAGGATCTTTATGTGTATGAGAAGCCGTATGTAAAATTTGATTAGGATGAGTAGGGGATTGACTACCTTTACTATTATGATGATTAATAGAGACATCTTTATAACCAGTTGGTTGTTAGCTTTAAATCTTATGTTAGGAGATGAATCTTTAGTTAGTAAGTAATCAAGATTTATTCTTTGATGAAGTGTTGGACTCTAGTTTTGTTATTATGTTTTTCAGTATTTATGGAGTGAAATTGATAACTTTATTTAGACCATTATTTGTAAACCTATGATATGAGAGTTTGGTGGATATCTTGAATTGATATGGATTTAGACATGTATATAGGTTTTTTGAAGCCTTAACGTATCATTATAAGATAATGGCATGAAGTGGGTTATAGCATTGTAGGTTTTAAGGCATTACATATGCCCATACTTGAACAACCTTGGACTAACTTGAGTATGAACTTTATGCTTAAACTACCTAAAACAGCTCAGAAACATGACTTTATTATGGTAGTATTCGATCAGTTCAACAAGATGAGCCATTTTATTTCTGACCACAAAATTAATGATGCATTATTTGTTATTAATCTCTTTTTGTAAGAAATTATGCAATTTCATGGAGTACTTTAGTTCATAGTGTCAAATCGGGATGATTGGTTCACAAGTTACTTCTGGAGGACACTACGAAGGAGAACTGGCACCAAATCAATGTTCAAAATTTCCTATTACCCTCAAAAAGATGCTCGAACCAAGGTGGTCAATAGGATAATCGAAAGCTTACTCTGAGCTACTATAGGTAAAAACTTAAGAGATGGGGACTTATGCTTGCCAATCATTGAATTTTCCTATAGTTGCTCTACCTACAGAACTATAACATGGCAGCAAAAGTAAGGGAGTAAAGGTCAAAAGGTCATTATCTATAGTCTTGGAGACTTGGTCTTGGTTCACTTAAGCAAAGAAAGATTTTTGAACAAGAGAACAAACCAATTTTCACCATAAGCTGATAGACCTTTCAAAATTCTTGAATGAATCAATGACAATGTAAATGAACTTACACTACTTGAAGGTGTAGAGTATGGTTGATCTTTAATGTCACTAGCCTTACATCTTACGTACTAGAACAAGAAGTTGAGTAAGATTTGGGGCAAAATCTTCAACTTCATCAGGGAATTGATGGATTGCTAACCTCTTAGCTTAGACTATCAACATTAAGGCCTATTACACAAGTAAGACTTTAAGGCCTACAAAGTTTAGCTAGCCGACAACACTTGGCTTAATTTATATCCAACCCACTTCGTCTATACTCTGGTCCTAGTTGATGGAAACTCTATTGACTTCCGAGCTTTCGCCTATTGATTTTCCATTAGCCGACTTGTGACACCAGCATATCCAAAAGATGAACCTTGACCTACTCTTGACCACTTAAGACTACCTTCTCTAGGGAAGATGCTACTATAGAGTATGGCACCTATCGTAGCATGATATATGTTTCCTTTTTCTATTACTTGTACTATATTCTTTTTGTTATATTTATCTTTATTACCCTTTAATGATATGAACTGAAGCCAAGGACTGACAAGGTTGGTTGTATAGGGAGTGAGTATAAGCTTGTCAAAAGCTTGAAAATGAAGGTGGAAAAACATGAAAATAGGATAGTAAATAAGCAACCATGAACAAATTCTGAGGATATGATACATTAAGGAAAACTCCGAGAACTCATGGCTCAACTCGATATGACAGATAAGCTGATCTAATGAGGGTAATCATTACCTAACTTTGCTTAATAGTTAAGATAAGAGTGAAATAGGCTAACAAGTTGAAATCATTACTCATGAACAAGGAGTATATTCAATATCATATGTAAGATGATGATCCTTATAGCTACATATTACAAGTGTATTTATACCTAAAATTCTAGGCCATTCTACATAAAATGGAAAAGATAAAAAGGGTAATTTCCAAAAGAAGTAATGTACAAGGAATGATAAAGGGTACAATTGAAAATAAAACAAAAAAGGGAATCCTATACGGAAGATTCTATCATAGGGGTCCTCGAGTCCGTGGAGGGTAGCTAATGGTTGTACACTTACGAAAAAGGTGGACAATTGTTCGTTGAGCTTAGGTGCTATTAAATGATGATGTCATATCAAGGTAACAGTTCAATAGTGCCGAGCTGTTCAGGTGATTCTTCTTAAGCGAATTTAGCTCAAATGTATTAGGTACAGCTCAGATGAAGAGTTGGTTAGATGTGTTAAGCTGTTGTCTAAATGTACCTCTGGTCAATAGCTTATGACTATCAATGAGTACAAGAGGGTCCTATTTGGCCAAGGCATCAGGTTGGTAAGTTGTATTAGCTCGGACTCCTTAATTGTGGGGTATAAAGAAAGAAGTCATCTAGCCATGCTTTTTAGTCCTTAGGCTTGAGCTTAGGTCAAGGGTCTGGTGGTTTAATTCCTGTTACTTTAAGGTATATCCAAGGATTATATATTTATAATTTACCCTTTTTTGAAATTTCCCCTTTCCCATTGTCTCCTTAAGGAACTTACTATAAATAGTCACTCCATTATACTATTGGAATTAGCTCTTGATATATGCATGTTTATATTCCTTGTGAGATCATCTCTCCAAGTTTATCCTTACACTCTTATCTAATTCCATTGATAGTTAGGGATTAATGTTAAGTACGCCTTAATCCTTAACTTGTGGGTCATATCAAGTAAAGGTTAAGCCGTATTAAACTCTTTATTGAGTCATATTCGAGGAGTTGCTTTTGCTTCACATGACTTCTAGTTCGTTCTACCTCATTCTCATTTCTTTAATATCTTAAAGGATCCATAACGGAAGATTAGTAGGTAGAAGCTAAGAAGTCCATAGATTTTCCATCAACTAGGACTAGAGTGTGGATAGAGTGAGCTAGAAATGAATTAAGCTAAGCTATCCTGATATTATGACTTGTGCTCAATCAACTACAGAAGCAACACAGGCCTAGCTAGACTTTGTAAGCCTCGAAGTCTTGGGAAATAGGCCTAGAGTTTGATAATTCGGGTAAGGAGGTCAGCAATCCATCAAACACTATGTATTTTCCATATAATTGCCATTCATAATACACCTTCATGTACACTAGTGACCATTAAAAGTGAAATGATTTACGTATTTCATATTCATCCTTATGACTATTTGAGAGCACAGGATTTTGTATGTTCCCTACATTTGACAAGTGTATCAGTGAGGCTTAAGTTTTACTTTGTGGATGTAATTTCCATTTTGCACATATGCAGTGGATCATAGTGCAGTTGACCTCAAATATCTATTCATTATCATTGGAAAGTACTACTTAATGGCCATTGGTTGCTTTTCACCATCTGTCAAATTTCCTTACAACATAAGGAGTCAACACTTCCTCATTAGATATGGTTATAAATGCCTTGACCATTCGCCTATTGAAGAAGTTACCATAGTTGTAGAATGTCTTCTTTACTAGTGTAACTATAAGCAAGTTCGTAGCATCTTTCAAGATAGCAATATAATTCTTTGCAATATTTGTTGTTCCATGACCGAATTGAACTCCTCTATCATAAGTTAATGTTCATGTTTGCAAACGTAACTCTCTAAAGTATGTACTTATATGTAGACTCATATGTTGAACTGCTTCACAATACTCATTGAACTTACAAAGTTATGCTTGCCAAGCTACCTATGTTAACATATACTTTACCTAGGTATTCTTAGCTCATGTGTTGAAGTTACTTGCATTATACTAGATGAAATAACCTAGTGGCTAACCCCCTTAGCCATGATGCATTTTGGCCCTTTACTATAGTCCTTATGCTAGCATAGCTAAAATATTTAGAAAAAAGTTATCAGGACGATCCTTTATGACATGAATAGCCACATATTCTAAGAAACAACTCTAATTGTTCTTGCATTCTTCTTCTGCCAATGCAAATGATAAGAGAATTATGTGATTTCTACCATTTACACTATTTGCTATTAGTAACTTATGTTTGTTTCCCCTATAAAAGGTGCCATCAATTGTAATTATTGGGTTGAAAATAAAGAAAGGGTTCATTTAATATTATACTAACAATAGGTTTATTAACATAAACAAAAACATTGATGTCATATCTATAATGGACGAATGCCTCAATATATATGAGTATAAGTTACCCGGATTGGCCTCTTGTATTACATTGAGTATAAGTTAGAGCACAGCATATGAATCATCTCAAGGCGTCTACTTAAACTTTTTCGTAACACTTACTATTTAAGAAACAATTTATTATGCCATCCTTAAGTTAGGGATAAGGCTAAACCTATTATCAAAACCTATTAGCTTAACTCCATTGTACTAAAAACTTTCAAAACTTTTCTTCATTCATCTAAAACAACATGGCAGAACATTACAAACTTGGGCCTAATTTACCTAACCTAACTATTAGATTTAAGCTTGCTTTATCTTCAATGCCTAAGATTAGATAAGTTAACCCCTTAACTTAGGTTTTGAGCCAAGTGAGTACAAACTAAAATTACAACACATAATAACAATAACTAAGTATTCATCAAAATACAGTTATGACCAAGTATACTTAGACAAATAATTAGAAGCATAGCATATACAATCATATAATTAATTACCCATCACATCCAAGTATCCACTTAGGTAACAAGCATATGCACAATGATTTACGTATCATATAGATGTCATGTTAATGCATATGGTATGCATCGATATTGTATCCTTACCCAACTTAGCTTCTCATTTGATTAGTCAACACTTTAGGGCATTTCGATACAAAGTCTAAGAATCTAAGGCAACAGGACTTACCAAACTTAACTTAGTTAAAACCACATCAAGTGGCCATAAATGATTGAGTATTGCAACTCTATATGCTCAAAACCTAGCCTAGCAAGATCTTAATTTCGTACTATGCTATGAATGCATTTACATAACATATTAAGCCTAACCAAGTATGAGTTCCAAATTAACTTGACTAAGTGCAGTTTCCAACTTAACCATGCTAAGTATGAATTGCAGTCAAATACCAAGAACTAAGAATAGGGCAACCAAGCTTATTTTTCAGCCTAATAGACAAATATCACAATTGCAAGCATAAATAAGCGTTGTCATCTAATCGTGCATTGAATTACCATTCAAGATTCACTAAGTCGCAATATGGAATATGATCAATCATCATATAGGAGCAAATGTACTATCAACTAAACACAATTGCATCACCAAGTTCAACTAAGTCACATCTCCAATTAATCTCAATTTGTTATCAAAAGCACTAATAACACTAACCAATACATAAAGTAAAGGTTTATCATAAACAATATCAATTCGACGTAAAATTACTCCTAGCCATGAAATACATTTAAGTGAATCTCATAGCTACACACAACAAGTGAATAGGTTGTCTACATTATCGACCATTACGTAAGACAAAATAATCAAGCAAGGAACACTCACCTAGATCATTGCTTATCCTATTATTTGGTGCAATTTTCTTCACCTTGATTTTTTTTAACTCTTCTCAAACATTCAATGCATCTTTCCTATTATTGGATTTATCTCTCTTTGATTCCAACTTTTATTTGGATTTACATAGGACAATTGCTTCTACATCTAGCAAAAGAGGTTAATGGATTCTTAATTCTCTATTTAGAAATCGATCAATTTTTTTAATTCTTACTAATATGCATTACCCTTATAGATGGAGCATGAAGTTATTGGTCATTTCTTTGTTAAAAACAAGTCCAAATGTTAAATTTTGCAAATGCCAAATTTCTTATTTCCTATACTTAGATTTATACGTCCTTGTTATATTATTAACTTAGCTTAGTCATCTTCAAGATCATTATCATATAGCCTATTGCCACGCTTAGGAAAATGCATGAATTATATGAGTTTTCCTTCTTATGATATTGTCTAAAGTATAATAACGAAGTGTCATTACACAAATATTCTATACCTGATCTATGTTAAGTATATAGTGCTATGCTAAGGAAGTATATTGTAGGTTTAACTCTGCAATTAATCTATGCTCTTATAAGCTTTAGAGGTCTTTGAGAATTTTTGTCCCATATAAAACAATATAGCTACATGGAGTTCTATAGTTTGTTTAAAGAAAAGATAGAATACTATCACAAAAATGTACTAACCCCTTAGGGCAATATAGCCATGTTCATAATCAAACAAGTAATCTACAATTTGTCATGCAATTTTAACAACTATAGGCCTTTTATCATATAATAAACCTATATCTAGCAATTATAATCATATATGTGTACATATGTTAATTACATATAATAAATTTGCATACCCTTTAGGTATAATTTAGGTTAAATTATTAACTTTATATGTCAAATAATTTATCATTAATATCGTATTATATCTCAAAGTTTGAATTTTGAATTTCCAATAATTAATATACTTTACCAATAAGCTTATATGTATGTTAACCTAAAGCTTTTATAAGCATTGTTTTGAGGAACAAATTTTACAAGGTCGCTTGATCTAATTGTTGTGGCCTCATCCTAAAGTTTAAAATAAAACTATTAATGTGTCATAAGGACCTAAAATTAAGGACTCGAAACTCATGGTTATTATAGATAATATTAGTTCATGTATTTCAATCAAACCCTAGTTTAATTATCAAACTAAATTCTTTAGTTTGTCAATTGTTTATATCCATTTTATTTCTTATTCCATAAGTCTACATCCATAATAAAAATACTTCTTTTCATCTTATAATCCATAAAAATACCAAAACATTGTACTTTTATTATTACTATACATTAAGATTGTATCTTTGATTTAGTCAAGGATTTTATGTACATAATCTTTTGGTATTGTAGCATTTGGTTCATTCACTTCTCGTTAATAAGTGTTTAGATTTATCAAATTTTTGGTTGCAATTCTTAATATCAAGGATATTTAATTTGTGATTAGTGCATTGGTAGTTATTTTGTAGCTTTATGGTACTTATTGAATTCTTGTTCATTGTTTGATGATTGTTGGGGATTTGTTCATTGTCATGGTGGTAGACTCATTCTACTTTAATGTCATAATTGAATAGGATCTTTTATCGTTCAAATTTTGTAGTTGTTCTATTAAGTTAGCTTCTAAAGTAGTTATTGGTAGATTGGGCTATTACGCTTTTGATAGTCCATTTGAATTTATTTATAATAATGAATTGATTTAGGTAATAAACAAATGAATGTAGTCTTTTCTATTAATGGGTTCTAAAGTAAAACTTTGTGTAATATTGCTGACATCAGTAACTCTCACATATATTTAAGAGAATCTTTGAGTTTAAATATAGTGCATGTATAATTGATCTAAAAATACATATTATCTAGCTATAAAAGGTGAATTGTTTATCTCTAATATCTATAGATAAGTTCTAAGAATGTTTAAAGATGGTGAGAAGTTTAGTATAGTGATAAAGAGATGAGAAAAGAACTTACGTAGATATTGTAAAATCCTCTACTAATCATGGTGCCACTAGAGATAAGATAAAATTTGGAGAGTAAAAAAGGAGATGTTATGAGAGGGTAGAGAAAGAAAAAGATGAAAAAAAAACATTCTCAAGGAAGCTTCAGTAATGTCAATAAATGAGAATATATGAAGAAAGTAGAGGATAAGGATTCAAATCTACATTTAGAGTCATATATCATCAAGTATCCACAAGGGAAGACCACACAAATTTCATCATTCCATGTTAGGGAAATCACTCTAGAGATTGTCCTATTACAGTTGTTTGACAATCGTTGGGTTTATTTGGTTTTGATTGATTGAATACATTATTAGTGGGAAAATGGTACATGGAAGATGGGAATCCATATTTGCTTAAGCCATTGTGTTTTGTTTCTTCTTAATTTTTGTAAGATAGTTTTTGATCCTGGAGGAAGAGGTGCCAAGTTCTAAAGATTCAAGATGAATTTTTTTCAAAGACAGGGAAGATGATGGGAACTAGAATTAGGTTAAGGCTAAAGAGAAAGAGCTATTGATTTGTATGTATTGGGAAGAAGATGGTTTTAATTAAGCATTTGACTCTGATGCTTTTGATACTAGCTTCTAAAGGATGTGTTGCTACTTCTGATTATTGAAGCTTTTGATTTTGATTCCATTTCTGGTTTGCTTTTGATTCGATTATGCTTTTGGAATCTGCCCCTATTCAGTTTTTCTTTATCGAATATTTGTCTCCTATCATCATAAATAATTTTTAATCCTAAGTCATTAGTTGTCCTTTATAACTCAAGATATTAGAATTTAGTTAGTAGACAAATATTTCTTTTAATGAATTTGGAAATTTGAGATTGGATAATATCTTTATTTCCTTTTAGAGTCCTTTAAGAATATTTTCTAGAATATATTTGTCAGTACTTAGTCATTTGTTTAGAAGGTTTCCTTTTTTAGGTAATTTTCCTTTTTTATGTTTTAGCATTCTATGATTTTATTAGATTATATATAGACATGCTATGAGATGTAATTCATATCATTAGTCAATTAATGAAATTCAAACTTTTGTCAAATGCTTCTTTTACGAATATTTTGTGAGAATGGATTTTCTCATGAATTCTTCTTCGTCTTTTCAATATTAGATTTAAGACTGTCGCAAACAGTATCTTATTAATCTCTCTTGAGATAGTGGCATGCATACCCAATAAACTATAGGAAATCGTGGTAATATTGGTTCATGTATTCCAATCAAGCCTTTAGTTCAATTATCAAACTAAATACTTTGGTTTGTTAATTGTTCATATTCCTTTTATTTCTTATTCCATAACCATAAATCCATCCATAATTATGTATTTTACACACTTTTTTTATATCAAAATCCTATAAATTTTGCGTAGTTTATTGCAATTTCATTGATTTATTATCATAAAATTTATAAATTACACATATGATGAATCAATATAACAAAATGTTGAAAAATGATTAAAATGGATGTTTTAATTATTCCTATTATGCTCATATATATTTATCTCGAGAATATGATATTTTAATGTTTGAATCTCCATACTTGTGATAAGAAAAATAAGCCGAGCTAAAAGATCTACATACAATTTGTTACAAGTATAAAAATTCATTAGAAGTGGAAGCTTGAATTGTGATCACATGAACCATATGTAGCATGAATATTGAAATTGGAAAATTCAATTGCCATGCTCATTTCTCCTGGAGACATTCACGCGAAGACCTGAAGATAGAAATTGGAATTTCGAATTCATGTTTCTGTGGGTCCCATTCGAATATTTATAATCTCTTTTCAATTGGAGTTATGGCCTGAAGGTTAACAAAATATGGGACATGGCTCACCGTAGCCCAAGTACACCAAATCACTTCCGTCTTTGGCATTTGCAATCCAATGCCAAGAAGAAATGAATTGAAGGCCCATGATGGACCTACACACGCCGGATCATGCCCCTTTCCAAATTCATTTGCAAAAGACGCCTGGGACACAACATATATTCTTCCTTTTCTTTTCGGGCGCAAACCCCAGAGAAAAAAATATTAGACACATCTCCTTTTGGTTTCCACTCGAGCGCCGCAACACAGACCTTCAGGTCTACTTTTTTTCTTTTTTTCATTTTACTTTGTTTTAGGACAGCTTAAGTCTTAGGGTAGCTTTTAGTATAGTTCTTAATATATAATAAGGAATTCCGATTTGGAAATGTTCGGAGAAACTCCATTCAAGCGAAAATTTGGATATGAAAAGGGTTGTTTCTTCCCCTTTTCTAAACTTTATTTGCTTTGATATTGTTTTATTTGGTATCTAGATTGAGCTTATTTAGATTTTGAATCTATGTTTTCATTGGATTGTTTAACGGTGTGTTGTTAACTTTATTTATCGAGTTTGTGTTTCAATATAGGAACATCAAATATATCAAGATAATGTAATATGTACATATATTATAATTGTATCTCTGAATGATTAATGTGAATTATGAATTGATGCTTTTTAATTCACTTAAGAGTTAAATTAATAGCCAATTTATAACTCACTTGTGATATGAATTAATAGAATAACACGGCTGTCATGCCGTTAGATGATTTGACTATTGGTTCTTAGTTATACTCTTTCAAGGTGCTATTCCAATTAATCAATGTAGGGTAGTTATTAGTTTTAGTTTAGTTAAAATAGAAACTTTATGGGTTTACTTCAATAAAAATTCATGCTTTATCAGTTTTGTTTAGCCATAAATGAAACTAGTACGATCAGGAGCTATTGCACCATTCCCTTAGACTTAACCTCAAATCTATCACTATACTACACCTATAGGATTGATACACTTATGAGTAGGTTTCTCAAGCTATAAATTAAGTATAAGTATAGGTTAGTCATAACTTTGATAGTCGGTAGACTTAAGTTTTATGTAATTACTTCATTTTGAAATGTGAGAAATGGAATACCACCCATAAAAATATTTATTTTCCTCTTAAAATCCATAAAAGTACTAAAAGGATCATACTTTTACTATTGCAAAGCATAAAATTGCATGTAATACCTTAAGTTTTCTAGCTAGTTCGATAGCCCTAAATTTCGAGCCCTTAAATTTAGAATACTAGGTTATGTTATCCGTTTTATTTCAAACTTTACTGTAAAGTTAGAAAAGTTAGACAAAGTAATTCAAATGAAGTTAATTTATCAAAATAAATTATATAAAAATATTAATTTAAAAAATAATTCAATTTATCAATCAAACCAATAACTATTGAAAACATAAAATTCAAATTTTAGATATAGCGAGATATTATATATGAGTTAATTAACTTTAAAAAATAATAAATGAAGTTGAATTATAAGTAATATACATGTATTTACATGTGATGTGTATCATACGTATTAAATATATATATATGATGATAATAAATTATTAAAATAAGGTAAAATAACATAAAATAATGAAAAATTAATTAAAAAATGAATGGATAAGTCATCAAATGATGTGACAATCTAGAATTAATAGAAAACATAATTCAATACCTAATTAACTAGAAAACGACACATGATACCTAGGAAATTGGAAAATTGACATATGGCATATACATGTCTAATTTTTATCGAATCAAACAAATTTAAAAAACTATAAATAGGGCCTAAACCCTCATTTACAATATTTTAGCACTCTAAAAATATAAGAACATAATTTAGAAAAATTAGGAAAAAATAAATTAAAAATAGAAAAAAATTAAGGGTGAATCAAGTCTAGAGCAGTTTTTGTACCAAATCACAGCTTGACTTAGAACAGCTTAAGGGTTAAAGATAGGATAGCCAAATGAGGTATTTCGATAAGGTTGGGTGGTCAAAGGCGACCGGTTTAAGTGAACCCATTTTCTACTTGTAAATTCATATAATATCTAAAAATATCAAATGTTGTTAATTAATTATGGAATTTGGTTTTCTAAAGTTATGTTAGGTGTAGATTAATTTAGTAATTTTATTTTAATTAAATAATTAGTGTAAATATAGGGTCTTTAAGAAAATGCTCTAATTCGGCGAAAATAAAATAAATTTTTATAAATATTAGATGATGTTTTTTCAAACTCAATTTTTATACATAATATGCTTAATACATGTATTTAATTGCAGCAACAATAAATTTTGAAAATCTCCATGTTTACTATTTATTATAGTTATTTTGGATAAATCTAGCAATTTCATTATTTTCTCGGATTAATTAGTTTTTGATAAAATCAATGTATAAGCCCTATGTATTTTGATTTCTAGAAGGTTATAATGATATTTTTAATCTCACGTGTAAATTTGTTTATTTCCTTAATTTTTCATAATTTTGAGTTAAAACTACTATTTTCGTAAATATAGATAATCGCTAGTTTAGTATAATTCATAATCAATAATTAAAGTACATATTTTTATGAGTCTATAGGATTTTTCATGAAATTAATTGAGCTCATATACCATTTATTATGTATTTTCCTAATAAAAACCTATATATTAGCTTAATATGTAATATATTAATTAATACTAATAAATATTTGTCAAATTCATATAAAATGAATACTTTTAGATATAGTAAGGGTTGCTAGTAAAGTTTGGGAAGTGGGATTTCTAGGATTTCTAGTTTAGAATCAAAGCTTATTCGAGTCAATTACCAAATTATGATAATATAAGGTTGAGTCAATAGTGAGAAAGGATACTTTTGGATTTTGATAATATTAATAGACTTAATTCTTAAGATGTTTTAATAGTACTTGAAATAACGATCGTGGCGATATAAAATTTACTAAAATCGTATAAAGAATGAGTAAGATATAGTTAAATAAAGTTTAAAAACATAATAATGAAAACTTATAAGAATTTGGGTTTGACCCATACTTGATTTGAAAACTATGTTTATATTTTCTTAGGTCTGATAAGTATAGAAGGATAACATTGTGAAGTTTAGGATTTTGTACTACTTCTTAAGCCCAAGTTAGTAGATCTAACTTATGCTTGGAATATATATAATACTACTCATAATACTATATGCTATTTAATGTTATGTTGATTGGATGTAGCTGTATTTTAGGGGTGGCTTCACATATTACTATAGTGAATGATGATGATGTAGTGATTTGGGATGATGGTAATTATATCTCGATTGTATTGTTATGCTGCTAGGTTGGGTGTTGATTTGTGCTTATGAATGATTATGCTAGCCAAAGAAGTTGAATGATTACTAACTCCATTTTCTAGGTATTCACTTGAGTGAACCCTAAGTGAGACATTAGAATTTCACTAAAGAGAGTTCAAAAATTAGAGTTAGATAACTAGGTTGAATAAAACATAAAGACTGGTTGTGTTGAATGACATTCTTGAATTGTTACTGCATAACATAGCATGGTATGAGATGGCATAAATGGGACCTATAGGTCAGAATTTGTAAACTGAGGCTTTCAAGTGATTAAGAAAAATTGTGGCTCTATGAACTTAGTTTTTTGGAAGCATATCGATTTATATTGCCAAAACATCTTGACTATTTTGATAGTTAGATTAGGTGGACTACAATATGTAGTCTAAGATGGCCTTGTTGCTCCTTTGATTTGGTAAATTATAGTGTGTAGTCTAATTTTGTAAAACAAAGTTAAGGGTTCTACTCCCAAGTAGTTCCTTGTTGCCCCTTTTGATATTGGTGGACTACTACAGTGTATAATCTAATTTGGTGGGGGTCTTATTTCTAGGTAGCTCCTTGTTCCCATAGGTTCCTAAACATTGTATCTAAATGTTCGACTATGTCGACTAATTGGATGAAAATTAGAAGGCATAGGATATTAGTATTGATGTATGACATGTGTATGAGCATAGCATGCTGCATTGCTAGCAATAAATGTTTGGTTGGGCTAATATATGTATGAAGTTGAACCTACTGGTTATGATTGCGATGTTTCAGTTGTGATATTACTTGTTTGTTATCTACTCTCACTTAACTCTAGTAGCTGAGGGGATAAAATTTTTTATCTTCAAGTTAACAACATCGTGTAGGGCCCAATACTAGGGAGGATATATGTTAAGAGTGTTAGTCAAAGTCAATGGCCTTTGGTGGAACCTACACTAAGTTGGGAATCCTATTATTTTAAAGATGTCAAAGTGAAAGGATGGTTTATGTTTTTATGTAAATAGTGAATTGTACATATAAGTTGTAACTAAATGTCTAGCTAAACTCTAATATAACAACCCCATTATCATATAAATAAAGTTCTCTTTTGATGAATAAGCAAGTTGAGATAGTTTTTAACAGGTAATCCTATGTGATGATGCATTCCATGGTAAGTTGGGATGTTACATTGCATCTTTAATTCTATCAAGGATTTTAGATACATCACTTTCCCTTCACCTCTTGAATTCTCTTGAGATGAACAATATATACAGATTACTTGTAGATTGCTATTTAGAGTTCCATTATCTTAACCATGATGAATCTCATACCTCCATAATAACACATCTAAACATAATGATTAGGTCTAATCAAGAGTGATATTGGTTAATAACGTGTTTATATGTATATGAACCCTCAAACTTAGTAATTTGAAAACACCCAGCATGCTTCTTCAAGCATGCATAGAATCTCTATTTGCATCCCTTGTCCCTATTAGCACATCTTACAAACTAAATTTTCTTCTCCAACTTAACCACTTTATAGTTATGGTGATTTAGAATGTAATGCATTTTCCTATTTGTATCGACTTGGTTGCATGATGTACCGACTTTTCCTAAGGCCTTATTGTCCCCTACATTGAGGATGTTGAGCTCTAGTCCACTAACACGAGGTCGACTAAAGGGGCTTTAGAGCTTAGTCACCTAAGTACTTAGTAGGCAGGTAAATGCAAATGAGCTCAGGTATATCCAAGGATTCTAAGCCCATTACATGCCAAGCTATCACACCATTCCCTAAGTCTTAGACCTGTGGCTAAGCTACAATCTTTAGTTGACCAACTCGAGTCTATCAAGCTTTTATTCGTTGTCTAGATGCCTAAACCAGCTAAACCTAATGCTGCCCTTCCTAAAGATTAGAACTAGAGTAGTTCAATGCACAATAACATCAACCATATAGTTTGCCTCTTCTACTAGAAGCCTATCCAATGAAAGATTATCGTGTACTCTATCAAGTGAGTAAAGGATTATGCCAGTAGAAGTTTCTTTTTCCATGATTCCTTTTGTACCCTTGATTATTCCTAATACTATACTTATTTTGGAGTATACCCTTTTCGGTCTTTTCCTTTTATAGTAAGTAGCCCTGATTGGTAGGTATTTAAAATTGTTGTAAGAGGTAATAGCCACAATGATCTGTTTAGGAATATTACTGAACATTTTCTCTTTGTCGAGCTTATGAGCTTTGGTTTCCCCTTTTCTTTTATCTAGCTCCTCTAAAAATTAGTTACAGGGGTCTTCATTGCTATCATTTGTGAGTCATATCTAGTAAATGGTGTGAGTCCAATTGCGAGACCTGATGAGTGATATCATCGGTTCGACATTCGCCTATGCAAAAACCCCCTCTATTCCTATTTCCTCTCTACAAGAAGGATCCATTCCCCTAGATAAATAGTGATGTGATACAGGCAAATCGAAAGGGGGTTCATGCCTTAGAAGAGATCTTACCGTATCATAAATGGGTTCTTTGGAGATAACTACTGAAGAAGAGAAAGTTGGTTTAAGTAGATTTTAAGGGTAAATGTAAGCAAACCAGTGAGTTACTTATGGATGTGTCACACCACTCGAGTAAACATAGATCAAACCTTTGCTAAATGTAACTCACCGATCTAAGTAATTCGAATCACTCATTGTACAACCTTCCTTAAGGGTTGGTACGAGTTAAGGAGGGTTTGGGGATACTTCTCAATGATGAAGTTAAAAAAATTCTCATTAGTTGATAAAAGTAGAAATCTTTTATAAGAGCCTGTCATGGGGTATTTATACTCATAAGTACTAGGGTTACACAAAAGAAATGAATTTACTAAAAAGGGAAAAAACTATGTACAGTTGTTAATACAAATGCAGGAAGAACAACTCCATAATCCTTCTACAAAGAAATGTACGGTTGTTAGGAGTAGGGTACATGCTGTAGATACGTAGCGTCTGGCGGATGGTTAGTAGATTTGGTGCGCAATAAACTTTAAGGCAAGCAAATAAGGTTAATGGCTTTTGGAATAAAGAGAAGATCAACACTACTTTATTGAGGGGATTACTGAGGAGAATAGGTTATAAGACAGATCAATGAACTAGCTTAACAACTATCAATTAGCACGGCTTGAGTAAGGTCGTAAGAAAAGAGAAGAGTACTATTAGATTAGCTTGGCAGTAAGAACGAATCTCCCTGGCATAATAAGTTGGCTTCATTTGGAGTTGGGCAATGGTTAAGGACTTGGCAAACCATGTTAGCCATTCCCTTTGCTTGGGAGCATGTGAATAGACCTGAAAGCTCACTCCCATCATTTCCTCCAGGTTATTTAGGATTTGGGATCAATTCATCAAAGTTCTCCATAGGGGTGTCTTTTTTGGTGATGTATTGGCTTAGCTTGACAATGTTGAAGACGTTAGAGACTTCATATCCTTTAAGAAGTTTGAGCCTGTAGGTGTTGTCATTTAATGTCTGTAACATATGGAAAGGTTTTTCTACTTGCAGTGATAGCTTGACTTTTCCCTTGTTTGCAAATTGATGTGCCTAGGAGCTCATTAAATCACTAAGGCTTACTGTAAGAGATAGTAACCAGGCAAATTCTTCAAGATATCAAAGAAAGAGGAAGTGGGTTGTTAAACACAGTAGCTTCTGTGAAGCTACTTGTTGGATATGACTCATTGAGAAACATGGAACAATTTAGTATTTCACATGATATGATATACAAGTTATCACTAAGTTCCACTCACCACTAATCTCGAGCTACTCAATAAGATTAGATAAGAGTGTAGAACAAATGTTATTGGAGAATAACATTTTGTAAGAACAGAGGAGAATATTCATTAACATAAAAAATGGAATCAGATCATTGTAGGTATAGTAAAAAGGAATATTTACAATAAGTCCTTTAAGGCAATAATAAAATAATGGAAAATTACATAAAGGATAATATAAAGATTACTAGTATAAGCAAAAAGGGTAAATATGATAAAGGATAAGTACATATGTTAAGGTAGCCTGTTAATGAGTTTATGTTTTGAAATCTTAGGGCATTGTGGCCAAGTTATGTTAGTGTTTGGGTTACTCTTGTTGATTTGTATTGAAGGCTACTGAGGTGTGGCCAAGTTATGTTGGTGTTTAGGTTGCTCTTGCTGATTTGTATTAAAGGCTACCGAGGTGATCAAATAAGCTCATATCTCAACAGGGTAGGATAGAAGAGCTCAACATACATGGACCCTAGCCTTGGCACTTGGCAAGTCGGCATTTGGATAGAAGACTGAGTGGAGTAGAGTATGTTCATGTTAGGCACTTAAAGAGTTTAGTAGACTGTTGTCTTGATACTGAAGCTCATTAAGGTTGGGCTAAGATGCTTGAATCCTCTTAACAAGTACTTGTAAGCCTCTTAGTCTAGCTTAGGTGATAAGTCCTAAGGTTGCCCATCCATTAGCAACCTTTCCTTATCGAGTTATAGCCATACTAAGTCTCTTAGTTGAAAAAACTTCTCTTTGCATCCTAAGCTTCTCTAGGTATGTTTCTTAGAAGCTTGAGTCAGTTGCCTGGTGACTCTTTGATAGATCTGTTGTAGTGTCTAAGTTCAATCTTTTTCTTCTTGGTCTCCTCAATCAACTCAGAGTCTTAAATTCTAATTAAGAGGTAACTTAAGATTAAATCCATAGACAACCTCGAATGTAGTTTTGCTAGTTATATTTTAGACAAATTTATTATAGGAAAATTTAACTATTGGTAAGCATCTGTCCCAATCAGCTTGATTTCTCTTGATTGTAGCTCAGAGTAGAGATCCTAATACTATATTGATGACCTCTGTTTGTCTATCGGTTTAGGATGGCATGACATACCTAACAACAGTTTCATTCTTAGTCAACGCCATAGGGTCTTCCAGAAATGGTAAAGGAATTTTGGGTCTCTATCTAATATTATACTCATTAGAACTCCATGAAACTTGACAATTTCCTATAAAAATAAAAGAGAAATAGCCAAAGCATTTTTAGTTTTGTGGCAGGACATGAAACGTGTCATTTTACTGAATAGGTTAACCACAACCATGATGGCATCCTTTCTTCATTTTGTTCTTAGCAAAACAAGAAAAAAATCCATACTTAAGTCGGCCTATAGTTTGGTTGGCATTGATAAAGGCATTACTTTCCCTTGTTCAATATGACACTTGGCCTCTTTATAGGTTATGCATCTTTCTAAGACTCGATGCACATCCATCATTATCCTTAGCTAGTAAAACCTCAAATTTAGCAACTCATATGTCCTCTGTTTTCCAAAATGTCCTAATAATCATCCATTGTGAGCTTTTGTGACAAGTAAGTCATGAATCGATTAGTTTGGAATGCAACTACTTGGAAGAGATAATCATCTTCGATAAAGTAATCGTCTAGCATCATTCCTTTAACACACTAAGCATAAATCCATCCAAAATGTTCATACTGTGAGTACTACTGTTTGATATTGGCAAATCCCATAAGTTGTATCTATAAGTCGAAAAGTAGTAGATAGGGCATCAATAACCACATTTGTCTTCCCTTATACTTTATCACAAATGAAAATACTTCAAGAAGTTTTACCCATTTCATTTGTTGCTTTAATAGTTTTGGTTGAATTTAGATATCTCAAGGCCCAAGGACCATAATAGACACAAATCCCCTCGACAACAAATAGTGTTGCCATATCTGCATTACTCAAACTAATGCATATAATTCCTTCTAACAAACTGAATAGTTCAAAGTCAAACCCTTGAGTTTCTTGCTAAAGTAGGTGATAATTTGACATTCTTGCATCAACACTACTCCAGTTCTTATGCTAGAAGCATCACACTCTAGTTTAAACACTTTATTGAAATCTAATAATGTTAAAACAAAGGTTGAAGTTGATCTCTTCTTCAGATTAGCAAAACTTTCTTCCTCTTTACTTCCCTACCTGAATTTAACATTCTTCTTCATGAGCTTGATAAGTGGTACTGCAATAGAACTAAAATTCTGGATGAATTTGCAAAAGAAAGAAGCTAAACCATGAAAACTTCTAACATTAGCACATGAGGTCAAAGTAGGCCATTCTACAATAGCTTATACTTTCTCTTCATCTACTCTTAGGCCTCCTCCACTAACCACATATCCCAAAAACATGACTTCGTCTTGATAGAAGCAACACTTCTTTAAATTCCCAAATAACGTTTCATTCCTCAACAATTCAGACACTATTCAAAGGTGATCCACATGGCTAGTTAGATTTAGGCTATACACCAATATATCATCAAAATACACCATGACCAATTTCCCTATCTGATTCCTTAACATATGGTTCATAAATCTCATAAATGTGCTAGGCACATTGGATGTCCAAAATACATCACGAGCCATTCAATCAATCCATGTGGGGTGTAAACCCTTGAAAGTTTCGATCTAGTTTTTGAAATAGACTCAACTATATTAGACAATTTAGGAGTCGACAAGGCTAATTAAAGTGAAAACCCTAAAAGCATTAATCAATCGCGTAAAGAATTTTTCTACCCTAAATGTTTCTAAAAGCTAAAGATTTCATTTGAAAGTGATAAAAACCTTAAAAATGATTCCATTAAGGACATATGTACACTAATCCAACATGATATACCCTAAAACCCTAATTGAAAATATAATGCTTATATTTTGCTAAATCGTTAGTAAATGGTTAGAGATAACCCTCATTCTTACTTATATGATTCAAATTCTCAAGTAATCCATTAGGAACTAAGATAATGGGTCATAGATTATATTTATTCCTTAAATATATGATTAAGATAGTCTTACTTAGGGTTAGGGTTATAGTTGAAGATTAGGTTACATATAGTGAACTTTAAGACTCAAATTAGTACTTTTTACACTTGTTATCCAAAGTAATTTATCAAATGAGATATATGGACTCTAAAGACCTAAATTAAGATCTCATCAACCATA
Source organism: Lumnitzera racemosa (assembly GCA_024138005.1). Classification (NCBI taxonomy): domain Eukaryota; kingdom Viridiplantae; phylum Streptophyta; class Magnoliopsida; order Myrtales; family Combretaceae; genus Lumnitzera; species Lumnitzera racemosa. The sequence continues at coordinate 34,837,172 of JAMXBC010000012.1, read as the reverse complement.
TTTACACATCAATGCATCATATACCTCAATTCTTCTCATTTCCTTCATTTCTCCCCTAATTTCCCTTAATTACTACATTATGTGCACAAAATTACACATACTTAAGTAATATTGACTAAGATAATACATGTCGACCAAAGTTCAAATGTTGACCAAGTCAACACATGTTGACCAAGTCAACACATGTTGACTAAAGTCAACATTTTGAAAAGTCAACAAAAGTTAAGAGATAAGGAAAATATCTCTTATTTAATGATGTCTTCCTTTCCTTTTCTTTTTGATTTTTCTTTCTCTCTTTTTTTTTCTATTGTTGCCGTCCACAAATTGTCTTCTAAACCCCACCACATATTGTTTTCCATTAAAAGCAACCAACAAAAGAAACAAAACAAAACCTCCCTTTCATTGCCGTGAACTTCCCTCTCTTCTTTCCCTTTCATTTCTTCCCTTTTGTCTCCTTAATTTCAACATCATAAAAGGTATGTCTTTAAGTTGCTTTATCTTACTTTCTATTATTCATTAGTTAGTTAATTAGATAGATTAGATAAGTAGTTATGCGGTTAGTCTTGTCTTTAAAAAGAGGAAACAAAGTTTCCATCTTTAAGTGTAGAAGCTTGAACTTTTGAAAGAGAAGAAAGAAAGACATGAGGATATGCTTCTATATATGTATACATAAGGAAATACCAAAAGAGTATAAGTATAAGAACCTTTGTACATAAGTATTTATCATGTACATAACCTAATTTAAGATCAAATCTTACTAAACATACCTATACTCCACTAAATATATACATAAGCATACAAAAACATGGAATTGGAAAGCTTTTCTTAAGGAAAAACTTAGGCATACGGATTTTAGTATAAAATACGTATCCAACCGTATAGGTATACAGGTATGTATACACGTATAAATACGGTATAAGGCTAAGTATAGGTATGGGTATAAGTATGTATAAAGTGTATGTACATAAGTATAAGAGAAAGAGATAACATGTACATAATACATATGCATATGACATAAGCATGATGAAAGGCTTATGTAAGCATATGATAAGGTAAGTGATGACATAAGCACATGATGACATAAGCCATGACATAAGTAAGTGATAATGTAAGCAATGACATAAGCATAAGTTTAGAAAATAAGAAAACTAAGAAAAGTGTAGGTAATTAGGTAACTAAATTAGGAACTCTTAATACCTTTTCTAAAATTAGATTATACCTAATTCAGCACATAAACTAGTAATAGCAAAGTGAAATCCTTTCATTATAAGAATTTAAGGAATAAAAGATATAAACATAAGTAATAAAAGTACTTAGGTGATCATAACTAAAAATTTCTATAAATTTAGCTCATAACGTAAAATAGAGGTCTTAATATCCAAAACAGATATTACCATGTGAATATATGTTCGGAAACAATGAAAAAAACGATTATAAATTCATAAATATCTAAAATAAAACGAAAAAGGTACATACGATTAAAATTAAAGTCTTACCGGGTAAAAGTTGAGAGTAATTTAAATAACACTAGGTAATTAGATGTTTAGAATTAATAGTTAATTCAAATACTTATTAGCGTTGTTATCACATAATGATCAAGTGACTCTGAGGTGAGCGAGGACTTCCCAATTGATTACTACGATTAGGGTGAACCATTATGGCCGAGTGAGTATTTACCCTATGATTCCATGCTTGATTGTGATTGTAGATAGTGGACTTAAATATTATTGTTAATTAACTACTGTATGGGGTTCGGGAAATGCTTGTCTATGTAATTGTATGTTGAGTTGTGAATTTACCTTAAATGCAGAGAATGCCTTGTTTGTTGCATGGTAGTATAGAGAATGATTGTGTGTATTAGTGAATGGTCACAGCATAATTTGAACTAAATTATACGCAGCCTATAAAAAGAAACTGGAACATGCATTAACATGCATAACATGGATACTATTCTGGCCGTCACATCACACGGAGGTAAAGAGAGGCCATTCGGGGGTTGATATTATTGATTTATTTGGTTATGTACGGTGCACTCGTATAAAATGACCTTACCCTGGCCCGCGGGAACACTAGGTGTTGGAGGCGCCAACCGCCTGGCTAAGGGTCAAGTCTAGAGGCCTCTGTTTAGGGGTGAGTATGGACTGCGGGGCCCACTCACAATTATACTAGAACTTGTATTTTCTGAAAATAAAAGAATTATTTGATATAAGTACGGAACATGGAGTTCCGTAGTAAAGTAAGTTCTAGTGTAATACCCGGATCTGATTGGTGCCGTGTAAACTCCAACTCTGACTTCGGAGGGCGTTAAATCCGAGTTACGTATATGAACTAGTTAAGTATGCGTATTATTTGGCATTCTGTTTGATCATTCATTCATATGTGTGACTATAATGTACTTATAACTTGCTTGTTATGTGGCTGAGGGTTTTGCTCACTAAGCTTAGGCTTACACTCCTTTAGACTTTTGTTGCAGGATAGCCTGTTCGTAGAGACAGGACGAGGGATGCCACAAATTAGCCTGGGGACTTGGGCAAGAGCGAGGTGTTCTGTGTGATGAGAGGAAAATAGTTTGTGTAGACTATTACTCATGTACTTATGTTTATCTTATTATTATGAACTTAGACATACTTAAATACTGTGTAATGTAAGCTTTTAAGCTTAACTTTTATATAAATATGTTGTGTGATGATATCATGTGAATCTGGATGTACTTTGGAACTAGTAGTTGTAGAGCCTTGTATATTGTGTGAAGAGTTTTTGATTGGAAGGGTAACCAATCAGGGGTTCTTCATACAGTATACGGCGTCTGCCACGACTAGGCCGTCCTCAGTTTGTGACATGGGGTATTGAAAGCTGTCTTCCATTCATCTGCGCTTCTTCATAAGAATTTGATGATATTTAAACTTTAGATCAATCTTTGAAAACACTCTATCTCTATTTAGCTCATCCAACATATCATTTAACCGTAGTTATCGGATATGGATATTTGATAGTAGTTTTATTGACAACTCGACTATCGATACACATTCTTTAGCTACCATCTTTCTTACGCATTAACAACACTTATAAAATACAAGGACTCATACTTTCATGCACATATCCTATTTTAATCAGCTCATTTACTTGTCTATGTAACTCAATGGTTTGTTTAAGATTCATTCAATAAGTTGGCTATTTGCCAAGTTGTACTTAGTTGTAAGCCAATGCCATGCTTTGTTCCTTATAAAGGTGGTAATCCTCATGGCAACTCTTCCAGGAATAGATAGGTGAACTCATTTAACAAACCTTTAACCTCTTCAGGTAGGTCGGCCTGTTTTTGTAGCTTAGCAATCTTTGTGCCAGCAAAAGGGTTGACTTATTAGACTTTACAGTCTTTCTTAGCTTAGGTCGGTTCATTACCAATGTCTTCCTAGTTCTTCAACTCAACTTAGATTGCATATTATTAGCTTAGCTTGGCATCATCGGGAAACGTGTATCATATCAACCATCTTTCTCAAAGTTATAGGTCTTTCTGTAGCCATCATGTATAAATGTTTTATCAAACAGCTAAGGGTAGCTAAGTAGAATATGTGAAGCATACATTGACATTACATTGCATAATATTTCATCCTTATAACTCCCAACAAAAACTAGTAACAACACTTGTTTTGTAGGAAGGAACAATCCCTTCTCATTTAATTAGTGTCATTTGTACAACTTAAGGTGTAAAGAGGTTGGCAAATTTAACTGCTCAACTAGTCTCATGGATGTAGCATTTGTATAACTACCACTATCAATGATTAAAGCACAAAGCCGATCTTATACTTTGCAAGTAGTATGAAACTAATTCTCTATGGTCTTATTGATCATGTTCTACACTCAAAGTTCGGTAAATAACTAATGTTAGAATGTCCCCCTCCTTTAGATAAATGTTATCTCCTATAGTCTCCATCTTCACTTCCTCATCAATTCTTCTACAACTTTACTAACTTCATCAGTATTGTACACTTCAAAAGTTAGGACATCGCCTTTAATGCCATGGTTTGTCAGTTTAGGTACTAAGCAACCATTTGCCTAAAACCTTTGCATTTGAAGCACTTTAGTTCCCTTGTTTTTCACCCTAAGGTCTTTTTCAAATTCCTTCTCCTTCTGTCTTCATTCAAACCACACTCATTATGCATACGACATCTACCCTTCCTTCTTGCTTAGCACTGAAATACGAGGTCTCTTGTTACCTCCAAGATAGGTTGTATAGGCTAAATAGGTCGGGACTTTGGTATCCAATAAGGTTAGTTCTTTCTTTGTTGTTCGAGTTGTTGGGCAACCTTGATGGCTTCCTTAAAGGTGTGAAAGAAATTTACCTGAATAATATCTATGAAATCAACACTTAAGCCACTAATGAATCTAGTAACAGTTCGATCCTTAGGCTTATGTACTTCGCATCGAATCATTAGCATTTGAAACTCTTGTACATACTCATCAACAAACTAGTTCCCTTACCTCAACTCTTGCAACTTGGCAAGTGTCCTAATAATAGGAGTCAGGAATAAACTTGCCTTCCATTACTCTCTTCATTTCTCCTCATATCCTAACACTTGGTCTTCTATCCTTTCTTCGCATGAACTATAATTTCTTCCACTATACGCAAGTGTATCTAATGAATTCTATGGGAACATGCCTAACTTTGTCCTTCTTAGCATATTGGTAACATTCAAATAACCTTTCCACTTGCTCCTCCCAATTTAAGTACTCATTAGCAGTAACATTACCCGAGTCGCTTAGAATTTGAATCTTAACATTATCGGTACTTCTAAGGGCTCAAACAGTACATTCCTCTTCAAAATAGTCCTCATCAAACTCCTTGTCAACCTCCCTTACACTATATCATTCCTTCCACTAGCAGGGTGATTTACTCTTCTTCAAAAGTTTTGAGTAAGGTGCACAACTCTCTTTGGTCAGCTTCGGGGTTGTTGACCTGTCTCATGTTGACATTGTAAAGCTCTACATTAAGTTCTCCCTTTATCACAACATCACCATTAGGGTTTGTCTAACATCTAACTTATTGATCAGTTCTTCATTGGGGATGCCAAATAAGATAATAGATTGGATCAGGTCAATTTTCTTAACATCCACCTTGGGGTGTAGGATCCATCCTTTTCTCAATCACTCCCATCTTCTTCTTCTTCTAGTTCCAATCTACAATTGACTCTTTATTCAATTCCTCTAACTCGTGCATTATGAGCTAGGTAGATTTCTCTTCTACATGGAGCATCAACATAAGCTTACTTGTATTCTTATAAACAACTGGGTTTTCAACTGGAATGTTCTCATCAACTCAACTAATAGCTCGATCATTAGTTCAATGAGCTCCTCATATACGAGCCATAGTATTTCTCTACATTACGACTACATGTGCTCTAAAAACTCTATAGTGTAGTCAATTCACTCTTCATTAGATTTGGGTATCTACTTTATATGTTGGCATCTTCCCAGAGCATTACTTTCATTGTCTCCAATCACAGCATTCACATTGGGTTCCATCATTTTCACTACTATACAATAAATTTTGACTAAACTCCAATACATACTATGCTTCCTCATAACTAAACAACTACCACTTCAAGATGATGACAAGCAATAATACAACAACCACTAATACGATAAAATACTATAATACCCTATTCTATTTCTAAGGGAGAAATAGAGCAAATAGAGCCACACTATTAGTTGTAACCATAACTAAGATAGTCTACGCCACACAATGTTAACATAAACAAAACAATTCTCAAACATAAAATAACATACACATACTTACACAATAGGAACTAGGTAACTCAAGAACTCTCGACCCTATTAGGAACCTGAGGCTTTAATACCAAGATGATGTGACACAAAGAAATCAAAAGAGGATTTATGCTTTAAAAGAGTTCTTACCATATTGTAGATGAGTCCTTTGAAGATAACTACTAAAGAAGAGAAAGTGGGTTTAGATAGATTTTCAGGTAGAAGGTAAGCAAACTTGTAAGCTACTCATGGATGTGATACACTACTCAAGCCTACATGGACCAAACCATTGCCGAATGTAATGTATTAGCCCAAGTCATTTCGATTGCTTACCATGAAACCTTACTTAATGGTTGATATGAGCTGAGGAGGGTTTGGCAATATTCTTAATGACAGAGAAAAAGGAAATCTTGGAAAATTCTCATTAGTTGATAAAAGTTAGAATCCTTTACAAGAGCTTATCATGGGGTATCTCTACCTGCAAGTAGTAAGGTTACACAAAAGAAATGAATTTATTAAAAAAGACAAAAACTTTATATAATTGTTAGTACAAATGTAGGAAGGACAATTATGTAATCTTTCTAGAAAGAGAATGTAGGGTTGCTAGGAGATAGGGTGCATGCAGTAGGACACGTTGCATTTGGCAGATGGTTGGCAGATTCAGTGCACAACAGACTTTAAAGTGAGCTAATAAGGTCAGCAGCTTCTAAAATCAAGAGCAGATTAACACTACTTTATTGAAGGAGTTGTTAAGGAGAGTAGGTTACAAGACAGAATGGTAAACTAGCTCAATAACCATCAATCAGCATGGCTTGAGAAGGTTCATGAGAAAGGAGAAGACTACTGATGGATTGGCTTAACGGCAAGACCAGATCTCTTTAGCATAATAGGTCGGAGCATGTGAGTGGATCTACGAGTTGATTCCCATTAAGTAGCAAGCCTTAGCAATTAAGGATCACCCTAAACACATCAAATTTATTTTGTTATCAAAGCTTGAGGTTCTAATTGAAAGTATGTCTCTATTATGTTACTGTAGTTGAAGTACTGTAAGGCATCGTCGTGTAGTAATACTATGCTTATTGTAGTTGAGAAGTAGTATTGGGTAAGTATTAAGTATATTGTTGGTAAGTATAGTAAAGATATCATGCTCTATTTTGCTCTGCTTTTATCACCTAGGAATAGAGCCAATTGTGGTGTGCAATTAAAAGCATATGAGTTGTAAGTATGGGTTTGGTTATTTTCTAAACTTGTTGCTTGTAAGCAGTTAAAATAGTTGAGGTAGGACTTAAGGTTAAAGAGAGTTGAGAATTTGCACTAAGGTGGTTAGATATTGTTAAAGTATTGTGTTGGGTTCTAATCAAAGGTGTAAGTGTTGCTTGAAATTTTCATGGTCTTTATGCAATATCTAAGGCGAGTAAATTTACAATGTCAACCCTAAGCATTCATGGTGGCATTGAGGACGTCGATAGTGATGTCCTCGGCTATGGCTAGTAGGAAAATCAAGCACCCCACATTACAAATGAGAAAATCAATGAGTTTGTTTTGATGATGGTGAAGATAATGACCTTCCTACGCTAGATTATCAGTAACTATCATGCCGAGGAGGTGCAAGATAATTTTCAAACTATTAATTTCAACTAAATTGACTGTTGAATTGCTATCATAAATGCTTGACTTGCTCCGGGTATGCAGGCAGGAGCCTATAAACAACGAGAGTTAGATGAGTAACATTATGTAACTTAGCATTAAGTTAAAGAGGTTAAAAGAAACAGACACCATGCTAGGAGGAGGATTAAGATGGAAGATGTTGAAGAAAAAGAAAAGGAGGATGGCAAATTTCATAATTTTGGTGAGAGAGGTACTCGAACCCCATGAGGGATGGAGAACATTAAGGTCTAGATTCCGAGCTTCCTTAGAACAAGTAGTATTGATGAATATTTTAATTTGGAAGAGAAGATTGAGAAGATATTCAACTGTTATGATTACGAAGATGCCGTGAGAATTTGGTTAGCTACCCTAAAGTTTTCAACCTATGCCATGATATGGTGGAAGAAGGTGTAGGCTACATGTTAGCAAGCCTGATGAGAGATCAAAACTTGGAATGAGATGAAGCGAATCTTATGGATTAGGTTCATCCCCAAGCATTACGAATGAGACAACTTCAAGCACCTCTAAGAGCTTAGGCAAGGTAGTTAAAGTATGGACGATTATGTCCAAGAATTTTAATTGTTAATGATTCATTTTGACGTCGAAGGACCAAAGGCTAGAATAATTACTAAGTTCATTTCTGGCCACAGGTACTTGATTGGTTAGGTGGTGGAAGTATAAAGGGTAGGCTAAAGTAGAAGATGCCGAGATGAAGAAAGATGCTGGATAAAGCTCAGGAAGGAAGACCTAATAAATAAATTGCTTTAAATGTCTTGGTTTTAGACATATTGTTTCCCAATGTCCGAACAAGCAGGTGATGATTATGAAGGGAGAATAATTAGAGAGTATAGATGAGGAAGAGTTAGAGGATAGAAAGAATGAGGGCTAAGATGCTATTAAAGGATTTCTTGACGAGTTTTATCAAGATGAGGAGGCTACTGTATGTATGGAGAAGGGAAGGTTTATGAACACGATTGTCCGTTCAACTTGGTTTCATAATGTTTCAAGCTTTATGAGCAAGAGAAATACTTTGGTCTTATCTTAACAAAGTGTAAGGATGGGTTGGTTATAAATGGTTATTACCAAGCCGATGGATACCTATACAAAAGAGGTCGAATGTATATCCTAGACAACTTGTTATGAGAATTTTAGTTAAGGAAGCCTATGCTGGAGGACTAATAGATCATTTTGGAGAGAAAAGGACTTATGAGCTACTTAGGGAGCATTTCTTTTAGCGTAGGATAACGATGGACATTTATCTTGTTAAAAAAAAAATGTTCAGAGTGCAAAAAGGCTAAAGGAAGGAAAAAGCTCCATGAGGAGTATTTACCTCTACTAATACTAAGCCGACCTAAGCATAGACTTTCTTCTCAGATTGCCTCGGACTGCTTGACATCATGGATTTGTCATGGTTGTAGTAGATTGGTTCAATAAGATGGCCTATTTCTTTCCCTGCTAAAAGACCAATCATACTTTTTTATATTGTTACCTTTTATCACAGGAGATTGTGCAACAATATGGAGTTCCCCATAGTAATGTCTTAGAATGAGATCTTAAGTTCACTAACTTCTTCTGGAAGACACTATGGTGGAAACTTGGGACAAAACTAATGTTTAGTACTTCCTATCATCTCAAATTAACAAATAGACTAAAGTAGTGAGCAAGACCCTAAGAATACTACTCCAAGCTACAGTAGAAAAGAACTTACACGATTAGGATATCTGTTTACTCATTGTAGAGTTTACATACAATATACCTACCCATAACTCCACCTCTCAGTCCCTATTTGGTGTGCTTAGGAGCCAAGTTAGAACAAAAACTTACCGTGGCAAATCTAACATAAATGGGTTTTTCGAAATATCAAAGAAAATTAAAAGGAAATGGTCTCTAGATGAACAAGAGTAGCTAAAGTGAAGCTGTTCAGAGGATGTGAGTCATCAATGAATACAACACGACTTGACACCTCACTTGATATGACGTACAAGTTGATGTCAAGATCTACTTACCACTAACTTGAGCTACTTGGTAAGATTAGATAAGAGTGTATGAAATATAGACTTGGATAGGGTTGTCTTATAAGAATAGAATATTCAATATTAATATGTAAGTTATCTCCGGCTTACAAGAGAAAGGGACTGTTTATAGTAAGTCCCTAAGGCAACATTACAAATGAAGAAATTATAAGAAAGTATATATAAGAAGGGGATTCTTAGTACATACAAAAAAGGGTAAAAAGGATAAAAGATAAAAATGGAAAAGTGGTACAATGTTAGATAAGGTGGATAGGTGGCAGTGCAACATTGGTCCTATATGAATATTCTTTGAGCACATCAGGTTAAAAGGATTAAGATGTTACTGTAATAAAGGGGCTAGGACAAGAGCGATGGTAGCATGCCGAGAGAAAACTACTTGGCCAATAAGTGCGTCTTTCGTCATTCGGTAAGAATCTCTTGATAGAAGCTGGTTGGATTACTCAGCATAGGGTCCTCGGCCAAGGAATGGCCGGCATCATCACTATAGAGAGCATAGATTATAGTACGACAATGTGGGGAGCTTAAGGAGTTCAACTACCTTCCTTCGGTGTAAACTTTCTTGTCATCAGTAGGTTGCCGAAAGAGAATTCTTTGGGTAAGGGATTGTAGTCCTCAAAGTTGTGTGCGAGTAATGAGACTGCTGGTTGGCAGTTCATCGGTTCCCTGGGGTTGCTGAAGATTTGCCCTCAAATCTTAGTCTTCATCATCATTAGGCACATAGGGAGTCAAATCAGTGACGTTAAAGGAGGTAGACAAGTCGAAACCTTTGGGTAGCTTAATCTCATAGGCATTATTATTAATGCGCCTCAGGATCCTGTAGGGTCTATCTGTTCTGGGAGACAATTTGTTAGTTCTTCTACTAAGGAAGCATTCCTTGCTAAGATGGACCTAAACAAGGTCTTTAGTGGTATAAATGACTTGCCTCCTTCCATGGTTTCCTACTTCCTTCTGTTAGGCCACAGTTTTAGTCAATTGCTTGGCAATCTTCCGATGTAACCTTTAGAGCTCCATAGTAAGCTATAGGCCGAATTGACTTTCCCCTTGTGTAGTCGAGCTATTAATTAAATCCAAGGGTAGGTTAGGGTTAAGTCCATAAACAACCTCAAAAGGTGATGTTTTAGTTAAGCTGTAAGTTAAGCGATTGTAGGCAAATTCAATTATGGGCAGGCATAAATCCCAGTCACGAGAGTTTTTTCCAACAATGGCGCATAGGAGATTACTGACGATTTTGTTAACTACTTTAGTTTGGTCATTTATCTAGGGGTGGCAAGAGATACTGAACAGGAGCTTAGTACCAAGTTTCCTCCATAGGGTATTCTAAAAGAAGCTCATGAATTTTAAATCACAGTCGGATACAATACTTCTCTGTACTCTATGTAGTCGTACAATTTCCTACAAAAAAGGTTAGCGACGAATAAAGTATCATTAGTTCTATGATAGGGAATGAAGTAGTCCATCTTGTTGAACCAATTCACCACTACTATGATAGAATCGTATCTTCTCAATATGTGGGGAAGGCAGCATGAAATCCATGTTTAGATCAGTCCACGATCGCTCGGGAATTGGTAGGGGCGTATTTTCTCCATTAGGCTCTCTGATCCCTTTTATACTTACATACCTTACACCTCTTAAGTACTTGGTGTACATCCTTCATCATTCAAATCAATAGCTCCCTTGCAGAACCACTTGGCATACAAATCTACTTGCCCTTCATCAAGAACCCCTCGCTCAAGTAGAACCCTTCTGTAACTCCTCTAGTACTACACCTAGTTGTTAAGGGTCTAAAATGTAGGTCATGCTCATATTGATCAAGTAAAACCTTAACTTGTAACGTTGTGATGAGGGTATGATGGCAAGAAAGTGCATCAACCATTGTGTTGGTGCTTCCTTTCTTATATTTGATGACATAGAAAAAGGTTTCCAAGAATTCGACCCATTTGACGTAATGCTGAGAAAGCTTCTATTGCCCACGAAGATGCTTAAGAGATTTATGATCCAAATAGATGATGAATTCTCTCGGCAACAAATAATGTTGTTAGTTTTAGAATATACGGACAAGGGCATAGAATTCCTTGTCGTAGGTTGAGTAATTCAGGGCAGCACCTCAGAGTTTTCTGTTGAAGTCGGTGCTCCTGCATAAGGATAGCACCAATGCCGATGCTAGACGCATCACATTTAACCTCAAAAACCTTCTTGAAATCTGGTAGGGTGAGTACTGGAGTAGACGTCAACTTAGACTTCACATCTTCAAAACCCCTTTGAGCCTTTTCTATCCATTTAAACTCAACGTTCTTCTTGGTCAATTCAATCAATGAAGCAGTTATAGAGCTGAAGTTCTAGATAAATCTCTAATAGAATGAGGCTGAGCCATGGAAGCTCCTGACTTTGGCAACACTAGTCAGCGTAGGACACTCATTAATGGCCTTTTTCCTCATCAACTCGAACTCTACTCCCTGAAACGACATATTCGAGGAATATAACCTCACTTTGACAAAATGTACATTTCTTTAGGTTACTGAATAATTTCTCGGTGTGGAGTATGTTAAACACTGATCTTAAATGTTTGACGTGAATGAGGAGGTTAGTACTGTAAACCATAATATCATCAAAATAAACCGCAACACATTTGTCGATCAATGATCTTAGTGCATGATTCATCAGTTTCATAAAAGTACTCGGCGCATTAGTTAGTCTAAACAGCATCACCAACCATTCAAACAGACCATCCCTTGTCTTGAAAGCTGTCTTCTATTCACCCCCAAGTCTCATCTGTATCTAGTAGTAACCGCTCTTTAGGCTAATCTTAGAAAAGCTGTAAGTGCCATATAACTCATCAAGCATATCATCAAGCTACGAGATTGGGTATTGGTATTTGATAGTGATCTTATTGATAATGATCTTATTGATAGCTCGATTATCAATGTACATTCGCCATGTTCCATCCTTTTTCGGCATGAGTACAATAAGTACAACATAAGGACTCATGCTCTCATGGACATATCTGTGATCTACCAACTCATACACCTACTTCTTCAGTTTAGCTGCCTACTCTGGATTAAGCTTATAAGTAGATCGATTTGGTAAGGCAGTCCCTGGTTGGAGGTCGATGCAATGCTCAATTCCTCTTAAGGGAAGTAAATCTTTTGGCATCTCATTAGGGAAGAGGTCGGCAAATTCCTAAAGTAGTTGTTTCACTTTGGTAGGTAAGTTTGTGGCCTCTCTAATCTCTAAGAATCTCTTGACTAAAAGGAGCACATTGTCCTTGGCCTTAACTTCTCATGCAAACTAAGCTTAGGAAATCACTAAGAACTTCTGCTGTAGAGATCTAGCAATCTTTTCCTAGGCTTCTTGCACTTCTTTATGACTCATAGATGTCAATATAATTTTCTTCTCGTCCTTTTGAAACATATAGGTGTTTCTATACCCATCATGTAACACTCTTAAGTCAAATAGCTACGGTCAGCTAAGTCATATGTGAGATACATACATGGGAAGGACATCACACAGCACTTCGTCCCTATACCTATCACCAATGGTAATCAACACTCTAACTTGCTCAGAGATGTGTAGTCCTCCTTTCTCATTTAGCTAATGAATCTTGTATGGCTTGGGGTATGGAAGAGTTGGCAATTTCATAGCCTTAATTGCCCCTTACATAATGACGTTGATATAGCTCCCTCCATCAATGATCATGGAGCATAGCTTATCATTTACCTAGCAATTCGTGTAAAAGAGGTTCTTTCTTCGCTCATTCTTGTTAGCCACAAAAGTACTGAGAGATCATCAAACAACAAAGCAATACCTGGCTTCGCCCTCAAGAGGTATCTCTGTATTGGGATCTTCCTCAAATTCTTCTATCATTTGATCGACTGCCACTTCTTCTCCTTCACTCATACTTTCTACTTTAAACTAGGGCTTGTTTCCCTTTATGGTAATGACTCGACGGTTCGGATGTTGACTAGCCACCTGTCCATAGCCAAGGCATTTAAAACGTTTGATTTCTCGAGTCTTCCTCCTTAAACTCTGACCCTGGTCTCTTCGAATCTCAGGCTCTTCGGTCTTGCTCTTACCTTGGCCTTCATCTGGTCAGCTCAGCATGTAACCTTGGTGTTCCACCTTAGAACTATTTGAAAATTTGTCATTTATTGGTTGTCTTAGGAAGATGATCCTATTTAGAATCAGTGTTTAGCTAGTTAACATTTGGCTAACCTGGTTCTACTGTTGCCTTTCAACTCCCTGGGCTACATAGATGGTTTCATCCAGAGTTGTAAGGCTTTAGAGCTCCATGATGTTACCAATCCTAGCCGATAGTCCAAAGATGAACTATACTATAGTTCAAGTCTTAGGCTCATCGACATTGCATTGTATCATGAGAAAATGAAACTCTCAAACATAGTCGTCTATGGATCTATTACCTTATCTCAAGTCTTGGAGTCGTCGGAAAGTGTCTTATTCATAGTGTTTAGGAACGAACCTACCTCTTATAACTCTTTTCATCTCGTTTCATGTTCGAACCTCACATCGGGTCCTTAGGTGAATATTCTATAACTTCTTCCACCACATTGCTGCATATCCAAAAAATTCTAATGCAGCTACTCTAATGCAGACAACATCTTTATAATCATAGAATTCAAATATCATTTTAATCTTCTCTTCCTAGTCCAAGTAGTCATTAGCACTACCAAACCTGTTGAAGCTCGAAATTAGTACCTTAAGATATTTAGCACCTCTTAGCACTCTAAACTCATGCTCATCAATCCCAACATACTGGTCTTCTTCATACTCTTCCACTTCGTTTAACTCTAACCTTCTCCTTGCGACTCTATCAGCACATTATGGTGGTGCTAGGTGTACTGGAAAGGCTTTTGGAGCTCACTCGTTCATTTGCCTGCTTGGCCTTTCTCTCATTTTTCGTCCCTACTCAGCTACTCTCTCACGTAGTCTAATCTCTAAGATCCTATTTACTAAGATAGCCAAGTTAGCCACAATAGCAGCAAGATCTTGTATCTGCTCATCAGTAGTACATAGTGTTTATTAGGTAACTCGCCCATAACCATGAGCATCGCTCTCAACATCGTTAATCTCTCCCTGTACACTAAGGTTCGATATTCTCAACATAAAGCTTTAGTAAAGACACTTCACTCAAATGCTTTCAACACACATACAAATATATCGAACAACAGACTGATTATCACTTCATAACTCTTGACCTCAACCTTAAGCTCTAATACCAAGAAAATTATATGGTATACCTAGGAGCTTAGTTATCACTAAGACTTATCATGGCAAATCTGACTAAAATGGCTCCTTGAAAATATCAACGAAAATTAGAAGGAAATGGTCTATAGACGAATAAGAGCAACTAGCATGAAGCTGTTCGGAGGATGTGACTCACGAACTGACATAACTTGACTTAACACCTCACTTGATATAACGTACAAGTTGATGTCAAGGTCTACTTACCACTAATCTTAAGCTACTTGGCAAGATTAGATAAGAGTATATGAAATATGGACTTAGAGAGGGTTGTTTTACAAGAACAGAATATTCAATATTAATATGTAGGTTATCTCCGGCTTACAAGAGAAATGAACTATTTATAGTAAGTGCCTAGAGTAACATTACAAATAAATAAATTATAATAAAGTATATATAAAAAGGGGATTCTTAATACATGCAAAAGGGTAAACAGGTAAAAGATAAAAATAGAAAAGTGGTACAATGTCAGATGAGATGGACAGGTGGTATTGCAACATTGGTCCCGTACGAATATTCTCTAAGCACATTAGGCGAGAGGGATCAAGATGTTGCGGCAATAAAGGGGCTGGACAAGAGAGATGGTAGCATGCCGAGAGAAAACTACTTAGCCGATAAGTAAGTCTCTCGTCACTCGGTAAGAATCTCTCAATAGAAGCTGGTCGAATTACTCAGCATAGACCTCCACCAGGGAATGGTTGGCATCATCATTATAGAGAGCATAGATCAAAGTATGACAATGTGTGGAGCTTAAGGAGTCCAGCCACTTTCCTTCAGTGTAAACTTTCTCGTCATCAACAGGTTGCTGAGATAGAATTCTTTAGGTGAGGGATTCCGGTTCTCGGAGCCGTGTGCGAGTAATGGGACTACTGGTCCATAGTTCATCACTATTCTAGGTTATCTATTGAATGAATTTGGCCATACCCATAGGACTAGTATCTACTCTAATTATGAAGGTAAAGAATTTGGATGGAGTCCACTAAACTGATGAGTTTAAGAGGCTACATTAAAAGGTTGCAAAACAACTTATGCGAATAGTGTCAAAGCAATATGAATTAGAAACCAAGGAAGAAAATTCATAGGCTTTCAAGTAGGAAATTTAGTTTGGTTGCACCTCAATAATTATAGATTTCCTTACCTTAAGGTCTATAAGTTTCACCCTAAGCCAATGTCCCATTCAAAATCACTAGAAAAATTGGTAACAACACCTATGAGTTGGATTTTCCAAAAGGATATGGAGTTTCTTTCATCTTCAACATTTCTAACCTGACTCCTTATGTTCTGAATGAAATTGAGCTCAATCATTTGAGGCCAAATCTTCAACAAATCCTGGGAGCTGATGTGAATTTGACCCTTAAGTCATCTATACTAACCAGCTTGCATGGTGTGTTGACCTCTCTAAGGCCTTACCATGCCTTAGGTTGAGAATACGGAGTTCCAAGCCAATCGAAGGGGCTTTAGAGCTTAGTCACCTGAGTACTTGGTGTATGGACAAACTTAGACAAGATCAAGTACATTTAGGGATTCCAAGCCTATTGTATGCTAAGCTATTACACCATTACTCGAGCTTCAGAGCTTGTAGCCAAGCTTCTATTTGCTTTCTAGATGCCTAAAGGAGCTCAACTGATGCTGCCCTTCCTAAATACTAGAACCAAAGCTGTTTGGCACATAGTAACACCAGCTATACTAATTTGTGTCTTTTACCAAATGCCTATCTAATAAAAGATCACTGCATGTGGTATAAGGTAAATATACCTATTGATTTGTAGTATAGTTAAAAAAAAAAAACAAATCTTGTTCCCACAAATATTATGAGTACTAATACTAATTGTTTCTTTATTATCTAACAGACAAAATTCAATTGTAAAAACCAATAATTAAACTAAACTATAATTAACTACTAGTAATCAAGATTACTAATGAAGACATAATTTAAAGAAAATAAACAAGAATGCAATCAAATTAGAAATTAACTTCAAGAATGCAATTACATATCTAGATCTTGCTTCCCCTAGAATTAACGTGCAACTTCTACAAAAGATAATCTAATTACATATTGAAAAGTTCCTTGACAACTTCTTTACTTCCGTATACCTAATCTCTTTACAATGCTCAAAACACATAAAATACCAAAGTTCACAAGCTAATCTATATAAATCAAAGTTTACCCAAATCGTTTAATTGACGAGTCTTGAACTCAAAATCAGATTTAAAATCTCGCTAGCTAAGAAAAAGTTATAAAAATTTTACTCACTTAGCTAAAGTGTATATAGCTCTCTCCTCAATCTCGCTAAGCCCCATAATTTAAAGTAAACACATTTTATATCCATTCATCTTTGATTATCCCCTTAGTATATATTTTCATTAAAAGGATTCGATTCAATTCATTTAATTCATTCATGGGAAATCACTTTAGTCAGAGTGTACTAGTAGCAGAGTTCAAATACCGCTTTTCTAACGAAGCAAGGCAAATCCATACCAACTTATCTTTACGTTGCAACAGGAAAGAACCTTGCTCTTCTGAGAGACTAAGGTCGATCCTTACCAACATGACTTCTTTATTTACCACTTTTTTTTTTCTAGCCTCTAACTAATTTATGATTTTTCAAGGAATTCTTAAAAGACAAATTTCATTTGCTTATTTACTAAGGATTATAGAGGTCTAAAAACTTTAAAGAGAAAAGTATACTTCAAAGTAAATTAAAAAATAGTTATGACTAGATCTCAACTAATGATGTTACTTCTCAAGTTAAATAACTTGTAACTTTACTCTACATATATTTTACCATTCAACTCTAGCATCATGTAAATCAATCATCAACGATTAAATATTAATTAAATTCAATACAGTTCATTTAGAAGTTGTTAATTTCCTAAATTATTACAAGTTAACTAAAATATTGGGTTAAATGCGAGAAAATTGGTCTCTCAAATAACAATAATTTTCATATCCCTTTCCCTACGTTTAAAACCGTGCATTATCCTCAATGTGTGAAACAAAGTAGCTTAATAATAAATATCTCAAAACAAACATTCACAGGAAATAAGATATAAAAATGGGGGAAATAATTGCTAGTTCCTTGAATCTTATGTGCATACATGAAAAATAGAAGTTTGAAACCATCAATTCTAATCGTATCCGCTACTACAAGCTTTGAATTGTGGAACCTATGCAACACAACTAGCTAAACATGAGACAAAATAAATAAATAAATAAAAGAAAAATAAAACCAAAAATAGTCTAGAAAATTAAGAAAAGTCCTAAAATAACCAAGTACAGAAAATGTCCATATTTTTAAAGCCATCAACAACCAACATCTTTGATATCTACTTTCATCATCCTCTGAAGCATCATCCATTACCTCATCTCCATCATCATCCTCCTCTTCTTCATTGTCTTCTTCTTCATTACTACTTTCTTCATTCACTTCCTCCTTTTCAACCTCTTCTCTTATACCTCTTCATCCTCTCGTTCATCTTCTTGTTCTCCCTCTTCGATATTCTCTTCATTCTCCTCTTACTAGAAGAAGGAGGAGACAAGAACATGTTTAGCATCTTAAATTGATTTATTTTTACTATGTAACATGAAAACCTCAACAACTTATTCTATTTAATAGTTAATCACTGGAATTTTACATACATTTCTCTTTTGATTTCCTCTTGCCCATCCATCATCTACTTCATCATTTCTTCTTTCCCTTCCAACTAAGATCGTCCCCTATGACTTGTGCTACCACTCCTAACTAACCTTTCCTCATCAAAAGCCATCTTCATGTGCCTAAGAGTATCTTACTTCATTGGCATCACCTCACCTACCAATATCATTGGTGGCATATTTTGGGACATAAGTCCCATACCCTACACTAGCAATGTGATGTAGGGGCTGCAACATATCTTTCTATGGTCCCTAATCCTGGTTGCTTGCTTGATAGTCTAAATACTTAGCCAATAACATAGCAAGATTCATTAGTCAATAGATAATTATACTATATAGATAAAGTAATTCAAATGTAACAACTACATCTATACTCTTACCTTAACCCGCAATAGGATGTGAGAATAGCTAATGGACTTACCTATACTCGGGATATCTCATTGTTGAAGCCTTGCTAAATTTGGCTATGCATGTGGAAGACCTAGAAATTTCACTCCAAAATTGTGAAGTCGTTACACTATGCGGTAACCTATAAGGCAACTAAAAAAACTCGAGGCTCTATATAAAGTCCTCTTCATATAAAACCATGTAAACGCCAAACTCAACAATGGAGATCTTGAAAGAATGCCCATTCACTCAAAACTTGATTTTCCGTTTAGCTCCATAAGTGTTTCCATGTGGCTTCTCCAATTAAAATATACACAAGAACTTAGGAATAGATCAGAGCCTAGAGGGTTAGAAATTTCTCCTATGGAGGCACTCCTACTATAGCTTGAATCTCTTTCTTGAAATTTAGTTGCCATATGACATCCCAATCTAAGTATAGCATCTCTCCAAAAGTGAAACTTTGGAACAATTGAAAACGTGCCTTCATCGTGTCATCCCTAAACCATAACATAGAATGAATGGGTGGTTTTAGTGCTACTAGTGGTTAAGGTAAAGGGGTATTTGAGAAGAGGATATGGATGCTATGCTCATGCCTTTTCTTTTAACTGGAACCTTCTCCTTTGGTGCTATAATTCCTATAAAAAAGAAATAAATCTCAATTCAATTTAAGCAACTACAAGTTTACCTACACTTAAAGCATGAATGAGCACAAAAAACTATAGCTAAGTGTAGAGGAAATATCACTTTTGTTCATTAATGTAATTTATCAAACACTTGGTGGCCATGCGGGTTCTAATTGTTTCCATAAGAATTTACCATGCACTCCAACAAATAACATACAAATGCAATATAGTAATAATCTCCAACAACTTAAAATCAACAATTATCCACTCTTTCAACAATTAGCACTTTCAAAATTGAAAAGCACTACTAAACCTTAAGTGCTAATTTAAAGCATGAATGTTTTGCAATGCATGGAGATAAAGAAATTTTAGTCAAGCAATTGTCATAAACACAACACCTACTCATTACATGATACAAAGAAGTTGACATGATTATATCTTCACTCGTGTCATTCAAAACCTAACTTAGCGCCTAATTTAAACAACACGATTGTGTCGTTGAACAATGCACCACTTACATAATGAAAAACACACCAATTCTTTAATAATCCAACTCAAATCAAACAATTTTACTGAAATCTTGTAAAAGCCCTAATTTTTCATCAAGAATCACTTATAATACCCACATATATTCATTCAAGAAAACCACAAAAAAGAGCATGAGAGAAGAGATGAGACTTGTATCTTCTTCTTGATGTGAAGTTGATCGAAAAATTGATGGAAAATGTGGGTTGATTGTGTAAGATTCGTCTAAGATTTCATGTATGTAGGTGTGTTTTGGTTAAGAGGAAGGAAAGAAGAGGGAAGTAATCGTGTAAAAGAGAGAAATAACATAAAATCCACTCACCTAACTCATGGCCTTTTATAGTTAAGTGACACGTTGATAAACATGGTCATGTCTATCAGGCGGTGTCACTTTCTATGGTTGTGCCTGATAGTACGGTTTAGCAAGGACAAAGGTAGAGATAAGATCGTGTCTCTTACCCGTGTAAATTTTTGAAGGTCCACATGTGCTTCCTTTACTAGAATTGACATGGGCAGAGACATGATCTTATCATCTTACCTATGTAACTTTCGATGCTTGGGGCTTCTAATTCCTTACAAACTTAGCATGGCCACTAACATGATCATGTCAGTTTGGCCTTGTCACTTCCTATACATATCAACTTTTGTTTTTTAAATGTCCAAACAAAGATGAAAAACTAAAGAGCTTCAAAATTAAAAACAAAGAATGCTAAAATAAATTTTAGACTTCAGTTACATCCTAAGAGAGCTATATTTAACATCGATAGCTTATAGAATGCATCAACTTACTTACTCTTTTCTAAGATCGAGGAGCTAAAACTCCTTCCTTTCATGACTTTCAATCTCTTCACCTACATATAACTTCAATTGCTGACCATTAACTTTAAACATACCTTTTTAGGATGAATGATTTCTATCGCACCATGAGGAATGACTTTGTTAACCTTAAAAGGTCTTGACCACTTAGACTTGAGTTTCCCAAGAAACAATTAGAGGTAGGAATTGTATAAGAGGACATGATCCCCTTCTTGAAAGTTCATTCCCTACCTTATTTGTTGGTCATGATACTTCTTATTTCTTTCCTTATAAATACAAGAGTTCTCATAAGCAAGATCGCACTACTTGTTGAGTTCATTCAATTGGAGTTTCCTATATTAACCTGTACTCTTAAAATCTAAGTTAGTAGTTTAAATTGCCTAAAAAGCTTTGTGTTCTATCCATACAGGGAGATGACAAGCCTTCTTGTACATAAGTCTATATGGTATGGTTCCTATCGGTGTTTTATAAGCTGCCTTATGGACCCAAAGAGCATTGTCTAATTTGTCAAACCAATCCTTCTCATGATACTCTGCTGTCTCTTCTAAAATGCGCCTTAAATTCCTATTAGTTACTTTAACTTGCCTACTAATTTGTTGGTGATAAGGGGTAGTTATCCTATGCATTATGCCATAGCATTTTAGGACCTTTTCTAACTAAGCATTACAAAAATGCATGCCCCTATCACTAATGATTGCTCTTGGAGTGCTAAAATGATAGAAAAGCATTTTTAAGAATCTTGTGACTATCCTAACATCCTAAGGTGGTAAGGCTTAAGCTTCAACCCATTTAGAAACACAATTGATAGCCATTAAAATATATTTATTCCCACTTGAGTCCAAGAATGGGCTCATAAAGTCTATATCCTACACATAAAAAACTACATACACTAAAAAGGAATTTTGTAGCATTTCATCCTTACAAGAAATATTATTAGTTTTTTTAGCAATTCTCATGAAGCTCTATAAGCTTTTAGGATCCATGAAGAGAGTAGGCCAATAAAATCTTGCCTCTAAGACCTTATGAGTTATATAGTTGGCATTATGATTCTTTCCAACCGGTCTCAAATTGAAATGCCTAAGGATTTCCCAACCTTCATGGTGTAAAACACACCTTCTAATCACATGATTTGCATACACTCGAAAAAGGTAAGGATCCTCCTAAAAGAGGTATTTCACATAAGAGAAGACTTCTTTTGTTGGTGAGAAAGCCCCTTGGGAAGAATGTTAATAGTAAGATGGTTGGAAAAATCAACAAACTAAGGAGTTTCCAAATTTAGTACCTAATTAATAGCATACGAACACTCCTCGAGAAACTCATCATTAATGTTATGCTCCTCTAATTTCTCTAAATTTGGATTCTCCAATCTTGACAAATAATCACCAACAAGGTTCTTTACACCTTTGTCACAAATCTCTACATCAAACTCCTAAAGGAGTAAGATCCACCTAATTAGGCATAAGTTAGCATTCATTTTTGTTAGTAATTACCTGATAGTAGAATGGTTTGTATACACTATCACTTTAAACAAAATGAAGTAAGAACAAAATTTATCAAAAGCAAAAAAGATAGCTAGTAGCTCTTTCTCAGTTGTTATGTAGTTGTCTTAGGTGTCTGTAAGAGTTTTGTTGGCATAGTAAATTGGCTAAAAATGTTTATCCTTCCTTTGCCCTAAAACGACTCCCTCTGCATGATCCCTTGTGTCACACACAAACTTAAATAGCAAACTCCAGTCAAGAGTCATCATTATGGGAGCATTGGTGGTCCTTTCCTTCAGGGTATTAAATGCCTCTATATACTCTTGGGAAAATTCAAAGGGCACATCTTCCTCAAGAAGTCATGTAAAAGGTCTGGCCATCTTGGAAAAATCCTCAATGAACTACTTATAGAAATTGCCATATCCTAGAAAACTTCTAACTACTCTAATTGACATCAAGGGTGGCAACTTCGTAATTGTATCAATCTTGGCATTATTCATTAAGACGCTTAACCTCACTTTACTTTTTATAACACTACCTTTTATAAAAAAAAAGCATATTTTACTAGTAAGTGTGCTAAGTTGTGTATGTAGTAATAATACTGGTGAGAACCAAGTCGAATCCATAGGGAACGGTGTTTAATTTTCATTAGTATTAGTCCCGTTTAAATCTAAACAATTAAAATCAAGGGCATATGAAAATAATTAAATTATGAAAATTAAATTAATAAAACAATTAAATTGGGATTCAACATCTCAAAGGATTCAATTGTAAACTAGATAACTAGAATACTAGTTATGATAACAAAGGTGTCTTTAATAGTTTTAGTTTTTAAAACAATTAAGTACTAGTAATTCCTTCTTATGAAACAAATTCGAAAAATTAATCAATTTATCCTTTCTATCTCTAGACAAGTGATAAATTAAATTTATCCTCTCTTATTCAATCCTTAATTGAGTTAAAGTACATATGTTATGTCTCCTTAATGTGGATTATCCAATTCACAGTAAACAATTAAAAGAGGTCTTGCAACTTAATCCTAATTAACACATATTCTGATGAAATCAAAATACATGTTGTTATGATTAGGGAATTAAATACTTAAATAATAGGCACAATTCATAAATTGATAATCTAAAATATTTAGTAGGCAATATCAATTAAGCACAGATACGAAATAATAGATAAGACGATATCTAAATCAATAATCTATTAAAAATAATGAAACAACTTATCCAGAGGTTCCAATCTCTTATTCAAAATTGAATATTGCTTTTATTATTTCCGATGTTGAAATCCTAAAAAAAAAAATAATAATAGTAAAACTACTCTCTAAAACTTTAGACTAATGAGAGAAAAATCTATTATATATTCTATTTTATTAGTTTCTACTTCTTTCTACTTGTCTATTCTATTACAAGGCCTTTTATTTATATTACAAGAGATCTCATAAAGAGTGAGCCTACAAGATACAATTATATATCTTTCTTAAATAGCTTTAATTCTTTCCAAAATAATATAAAATGATGTCTTAAACCATGATCTTTGCATGTGATCTTTTTAGACTTCAATTCTTGTATGGAATAAAAGATATACGACATGTTTGGAATCGGGAACTTAGCTTTATTCAATAAGTCAGACATATCTTCTAACCATAGAGCAACCATGGCTTAAGACCACAGGAGGGGTCCTTACTTGTGAAGCTCTCATAAATTGATTTCTTCCCCTCACAATTTTGCATACTTTCGTTGTCATGTATATATTTTCTAATATTATGCATTTTTCCTATAAAAAATATAAAAATTAGTGTAATTAAGTGCAAAAATAAAATATTAACAAATGAAGTACCAATTTACACTATAATTACACAAAAAAGCCTATAAAAGTAAAATAAAATTTACCTATAAAATAAGCACAATTTAACTTTATCAAATTCCTCCTACACTTTAGCTTTTGCTTGTCCTTTAGAAAAATAAATAAAATAAAGAAAAACTCTTAAGAACAAAATTCAATGAACGCTCAAATTATAGAATAAAAAAATAAATACTGCACATAGTTATTCAAGCATAAGAGCGCATACTCTTCCACTAAAATTCATCCTTACGAAAATCAAAATTCAGAGCTCCAATAATTTTTTATTCCATAGAATTTCACTTAACATCTTTACATGCCCTTAAAATACAATTATACAATATATGTACTAGCTATAGAAAGCATATTAGAATTCAATAGTTAACCCATCTAAACTGAAGTTAAACCACATTATTTAAATAAAGATTAAACTAGAAATTAGAATAAACATAAACTTAACCAAGAAAAAAGTTATCTATATTTTAAAACTAAAGGGTGTACACTCTCCTTTTTCACCTTTCTAAGTAAAATAATTAAAAATAAATGCATATTACATCAACCAATCTACTGATTGTCTCATTACTTCTTTCAATTTTTCTTTAGAGGACTCTTCTTCTTCTTCTTCTGTTTTTTTTTTCAATTCAATTCTTTTAGTCAAGCAAAAATATTTTGGCATCGAAAAAGAATCTCACTATTTGATGGACCAAAGCTGATCCATAACATTTTAATTTTCAAATTGGTAATGGGAAAATATCTTACTCTTTTAAAGAACGAAGGCTAATCTATACTAATTTTTTTTTAAATAATTTCCTTAAGTCGGCAACAGGAAAAAATATTGCTCTTTTGAGAGATCAAGGTCGATCCTTACTAACTTATATTATTGTTATTATTATTATTATATTTTTTTCAGTTACTTCTAGTATTTCAATTTTTCAAGAAACTTTTAAGAGATATACATTATTTGTTCATTTGTTAGAAATTAGAATGCTCTTAAAGCTTTTAAGGAGTGAGTATACATAAATAAAATATAGACAACTAGCTCCTAATCAATAATGTTCACCCTAATTTAAAGTCTAAATCTAAGCTTAAATAACAAGAAACTCTACACTTAATATAGATTTTATTATTCAATTCTAGAATTGTGTAGAAACATCATAATGATTAAGCAAATTCCATACTAAAATCGAAAAAATTATTCTATAAAGTTTTTCTTAAATTAGATGACAAGTTGATGGTGAATAGATGTGTAGCACAAACAAATCGATTCTATATGTCTCAAAAAAATTATTTACAAAAATCTTAAGTGTAAGATTTAATCCATCCAACTCACATGCTTTAATTGATTTATCTACTAGTGTCTCATTATCTATTTCTCCCCTTACATCTAAATTGTACATCATCCGCAATGTACAAATAATCAATAACAAGCATAAAAATTGATAGCAGAAAAATAATAATAAAGATAAAGGGAATTGAAACTTCCCCAGTTTAAGCGCTGACACTTAATTCCAAAACTTGCCGTATTGTAGATTCCCTATTCCAATTAAAGTTCATATAAGGCTTGCAAAAGAAAAAGAAAAACAAAATAAAGAATGAAAAAGAAAAACATCTAAGAAGACAAAAATAAAACTGACTAAAAATAGTTCCTATTATTACTCCTATACACATGAAAGTTCAAAAAGCAACCTTAGAATTAATAGGGCTAATCCCTTGCAAACCACAAAAGATAAATAAAGAAAGAGAATACACAAATTAACAAATATTATAAATATACATCTTGCTAATCCATGAATTAAAATGTTACGTGTGAAGGTTTTTTTTTTTTTTTTGAAAATAAAACAATTGAAAACTCAAAAATCTTATTCATATGAGAGGATCATGGTTGAAGACCGTAAGCATAGTCCTTGCCTATAGTTCTCTCAAGATTATTATTATTTTTTTTTAAGTTAAGGCACTATACATACTTGACAAGAGGAACATGCCTAGCACCACAAGCTTGGTTCTTGCCCGTGGTTGGCTTATATTTTTAATGGCTTCTGTATCCTTATTTGTGATTCAAGAGGATCATACCTTAGATCACGAGCATATTGTTCAACCGTGATTCTCTAATATCTTTAGCTCATCTCCATCTTCATTATTTGTCCTTAAGTAATTTTTTTTCACTCAATTCCTACATTGTTAAATACAAAACACCACACAAACTCTAAAGAGATAAAATAATTAAAGGCTCCAAAAATTTGTAGTTGCTAGATTAAAAGATAACAATAATAATTGCAAGTGGAGTAACTAGATAAAACAAAGCAAAAAAATAAAAAAAATAAAGGATATAGGAATAAAAATTGAGCTGCCTCCCAACAAGCATTTTTGTTTAAAGTAATTAACTCAACCTTTTTTGCTCTTTTTTTATTTTCCCTAAGATGGTTGAAATCCATGAGGTACTCTATTAAAAATTTTTCTAAGAACTTCCCATTCATTGTTAGAGCCAACTGTTACCCCAATTGAAGTGTCGTATGTCGTATTTGATTTAATGGTATGAAGGTCTTCTCTCCTTTTTTTTTTCCATTGCTTTGTAACATTTATATGAAGCTCACTATTACTAACCCTTAATATCATTTTACTATTTTTCACATCAATTATAGCTCTTGCAGTGCCTAAGAATGGATGACTTCAGATGATAAGAATTTTTGGATTTTCTTTTATATCCAAGACAACAAAGTCTATAGGGAATATAAATTTACCTACTTTTAGAAGTACATTCTCAATTACCCCTTTTGGTTTCCTAATTGAAATTCCAGTTCTTTTAATTGCATCCTTTAATTCTAATTTCTTTACCATAGAGAAAGGAATCACATTTATACTTGCACTTAAATCACAAAATGCATTATTAAGATTTTCATCTCCTATGGTGTAATTTATAGTAAATTTCCTTAAATCATTTAATTTAGGGGGAAGAGTGTCCTTTAATGCTTCAGTACATGCATGAGTTAACATAACTATTTCTCTCGCATTAATTTTCCTTTTTCTTAGCTGTTATTTCTTTTGAATAGCATCTATAACAAGGTATTTACTTTAATAAATCTACCAAGGGAATATTAATTTCCAACTTCTTAAACCTTTCCAAAAATAACTCATAATCCTCATCAATTTTTTATTTAAATAAATGTTCTGGAAAAAGTATAGATGGCGTACTTGGTTTGACAGTAGGCTCGCATTTTTCAAGAAGGTATCTTTGTTGTACTGTTCCTTTCTTTGAATTTGATGTAGAAGGAGATGATTCTTGAAATTCAATTTTCATACCTAACCTTAGTTGTATTAGATTGGCATGCTTTGTTGGGATGAAAGTCTTTACAATGTTTTGAAAATTGTTTTTCTAACCTTTCAAGCCCCTCTATGGTCACATTGGCAAGCTTTTTAACTATTGCTTCTTTCCACGCTAGTTTTTCTTCTCTTTGCTTCACCTTTCTTGCTACTTGATAACTACAATCAGCATGTAACTCTTTAGATACGTTTATTGGCAATTCTGGTTTTTCCTCATGCTTAGTAGACTTAGAAGGATTTACCTTTGCAACAACTAGTATGGTGTTTAAAAGCTTTACTACCTATAATAGTTGAGTCTAATTTTTGGATAATTAAACTTTGACTTTCTAATCTTTCTTCCCACTTCTACTCTAGATTCCTAAATAAATTTTTTAATACTCTTTTCTTTTTTCAGAGTTGAGATCACAAGATTAGCAAAGGAAGGTCATTCATCATCATACTCAAAACAAACCACTTCATCAATTATTTTAAATGCTTGCATCACTGGCATGTTTGTCAATGATTGTCTAACCATAGCTTCAATCTTGAATTTATCCTGATATTAGATCCCATCATAAAATATCAACAGTTGATTCCTTATGGGAGTATCATGATATGAGCATCTAGTCATCAAATTGTGAAATAGCAACCATATCTTATATGGCGATTCACCTTCATGATACTTGGAAGAAATTATTTGAATTTGAAGCTTTGCAGTTCAATATAGTGGAAAAAGTTGTACACATCGATCCTCCATGAGAAATGTCTGCAAAATAAAATAAAAGTAGCAGAAATCTAACACTAAAAAGAAACTAAAAGAAAATTAACAAAGAAAACAAACATAATGAGAAAACAAGCAAAGGAAACAATGTACCTAAATCTAGATAATTCTAAATACCGAAATTAGCTCAACTCATTGCCTAGCAACAATACTAAAAATTTGATACGCTTAATCTTGCTTTACTTTTTATAATACTACTTTTTATAACAAAAGTGTATTTTACTAGCAAGTACACTAGGTTGCATATGTAGTAATAATACTAGTGAGAATTAGGTCGAATCCATAGGGAATGGTGTCTGATTTTTATTAGTATTAGTCTTGTTTAAATTTAAGCAATTAAAATCAAGGGTTTATGAACATAATTAAATTATGAAAACTAAATTAACAAAACAATTAAATTGGGATTCAACATCTCAAAGGATTCAATTGCAAACCAGACATTAGAAATACTAATTATGATTAGAAAGGTGTCTTTAACAAGTTTAATTTTGAAACAATTAAGTACTAGGAATTCCTTCTCATGAAGCCAATTTCCAAGATTAACAGATTTATCCTTTTTATCATTAGACAAGTGATAAACTAAATTAATCCTCATTTAATCCTAGACTTTAATTGAATTAAAGAACATACATTATGTTTTCTTAATCTGGATTATGAATTCACAACAAAAAATTAAAAGATGTCTCGTGACTCAATTCTAATTAATACATATTCTAATAAAATCAAAATACATATTGTCGTGATTAGGGAGTTAAAGACTTAAATAATAAGCATAATTCATAAACTAATAATCTAAAATATTAAGCACAAACAAGAAATAATAAATAAGATGATATCTAAATCAATAATTTATTAAAAAGGATGAAATAACCCATTTAGGAGTTTCCATATTTGATTTGAGATCAAATATTGCTTCTATTATTTCCAATGTTGAAATCTTGTAAAGAAAATAAAACTACTCTCTAAAACCCTCGACTAATGAGAGAAAAATTTATTCTATATTATATTCTATTTGTTTCTACTTCTTTCTACTTATCTATTCTATTACAAGGCCTTCTATTTATATTACAAGAGATCCCATAAGCAGTGAGCTTGTAAGCTACAATGATACATCCTTCTTGAATGGCTTCAATTCTTTCCAAATATAATATAGAATGATGTCTGAAACCATGATCTTTGCATGTGATCTTTCTATGCTTCAACTCTTGCATGAAATAAAAAATATACGACATGTTTGAAATTAGGAACTCGACTTCATTTAATAGGTAAGGCACATCTTCCATCCATAGAGCGACCATAGCTAGGATTACGGACATGGTCTTTGCCTATAAAGCTCTCATAAATTAATTCCTTGTCCTTGCAATTTCACATGCTTTTGTCACCATGTGAATATTTTCCAATATTGAGCATTTTTCCTATAAAAAATATAAAAATTAGTATAACAAAGTGCAAAAATAAAATATTAACAAATAAAGTACCAATTTATACTAAAATTACACTAAAAGGCCTATAAAAACAATATAAAACCTATCTATAAAATAGGCATAATTTAGCTTTAGTATCTACGTCAATGCTCCTTCTTGAAATCTTATGCCCTAATGCAATGCCCTCTTAAACCATGAAGTGGCATTTTTCTTAGTTAAGAACAAGATTTTTCTCTTCATACCTTGTTTAAACCTTCTCCAAATGGTTCAAATAATGATTAAAAGAATCCCCAAACACTAAAAAATCATTTGTGAAGTCTTTCATGATATCCTCCACCAAGTCTTTGAATATAGCCATCATGTACCTTTGAAAAGTTGTAGGTGCATTGCATAGATCAAATGACATTCGCTTGTAGGTGAATATGCCATGTAGATAGGTGAAGATGATCTTTTCAAGGTCTTCTAGTGCTATTGGTATTTGAAAATACCTAGATAGCCCATCCAAGAAATAGTAGTACATGTGTTCAACTAATCTTTCTAGCATTTGGTCTATAAATGGGAGGAGGAAGTGATCTTTGCATGTAGTATCATTTAATTTCCTATAATCGATGCATACATGCCACCCCTAATCACCATTTTCATTATAATAAGCTCATTCTTTTCATTCGGTACACGGTTATGCCTCCTTTCTTTAGGACCACTTATACCAAACTCACCTAAGAACTGTTTGATATGGGATATACCATCCCAGCATCTAAAAGCTTGATCACCTCTACCTTTACTACCTTCTTCATGTTTAGGTTAAGCCATTGTTGGATTTGCACCATAGGTTGGTGCAAAATGAAGGACTCATCTCCCTAATGTTTGAAATTTTCCATGCCTAAACCTTATTGTGCCTCTTCAAAACTTTGAACAATCTTTCATTTTAATCTTTGTCTAGGTGAGAAGTAATAATCATCGACAACTTAGAACCCCTCTCTAAGAAGGCATATTCCAAATAACTAGGCAATTACTTCAACTTAAGTGTTAATGGATCTTCAATAGAAGGCTTTAACAATGACTCCTTTTCCCTTTGAATTGGTTCAAACCTCAAACCTTCTATGGCGGGTTTATTTGCATCCAATTGTGCAACCACTATACTGCACTCAGGGTTATCCAATGCTTCTTCACCCTTAGATAACCAAAACTCTAGCGAATCCTTTATCACCACCTCCTATATACAATCAGAAACAACAGCATCAATAGCATCTAAACAGTAACAAGTATCATCTAATTTAGTAGATTATTCATAGCTTTAAAGACTTTAAAGACAATTTTTTCATTGCTTACCCTTAAGATTAATTTTCCATCACTGACATCAATTATAGCCCTAGCAGTAGCTAAGAAGGGCCTTCCTAAAATAAGGGATACCACAAGGTCTTCATCTATGTTCAAAATAACAAAGTCTACTAGGAAGATAAACTTATCAACTTGCACTAAGACAATCTCAATAATTCCCTTAAGGTATGCAACTAACTTATTAGCTAATTGAAGACTCATGCGTATGGATTTAGGTTTGCCTAATCTTAGCTTTTTAAATAGTTTATATGAAATTAGAATACTAGCTCTCTTAAGTCTGCTAATGCCTTATCAACAAGAAAATTTCTAAAGACATAAGGTATGGTGAAACTCCATATGTCCTTAAGCTTCTTTGGTAGCTTCTTCTAAAGTAGAGCTAAGCATTCCTCATTCAAAGTAACTATCAAAATACCCTCCAACTTACTCTTATTTGACAATAAGTCCTTTAAGAACTTTGCATACTTCGACATCTACGAAAAAGCATTAATAAGGGGTAAGTTAATATGTAACTATTTTAAAAGGTTAAGGAATTTACCGAATTGTTGATCATGGAACTCTTGTTTCAAGCACTGAGGATATGGAATTAGAGGGCGGTATTCCTTCACTTTAGGTTGCTTTGGATTCTCATTTCCTAGACTATATCTAGCTTATCAAGAGGTTCCTTGTTATTATTCTTCTTCTTAGCTTGCAACTCTTTCTTACTCCTAAGAGTCACTACCTTGACTTGCTTTCTAGGGTTTACTTCAGTGTTCTTGGGCAACGACCCCCACTGCCTCTCATTTATCATCCTTGTAACCTAGCTAATTTGATTCTCTAGATTATGGATAGAAGCTTCTTAATTTCTCTAGGAGGTCTCTATTTGTTGCATCCTTGCCTCATTGGTCTAAATATATTTTTCCAAGAAACTCTCCATTTTCTTCTCTAGGGTTAGTAGAAGAGCCAAAGGCTATTGAAATGGAAGCAAATTATATCTCTACTAAGATTAGTTCTTTGACTGCCACTACTAACTCTAATTTTGGTTTTGATTTCCCTAAGAAAAGTTAGGGTGATCTCTCCACCTAGGATTATAGGTGTTCTTGTTTAGATTGTATAGGGATGTTAAAGGTTTTCCTAGGAAATCAGCTTGCTCCTTCTGCTCATTCCCTACACATCCTATTGACAGGTGATTTTTGTCTCAATGCAGGAACAGTTTTAAAACAAGAAAATGGTTACCGGGGGGGTACTAAAGGGTGCTCCAGTAAAACTATTCCAATACCTAAATCAATCCCTTATCATGAGAGCAAACTTGTGGCATAATATGAAGAGTGAGAGTAAATGGAAGAGAGTCCCCTTATCTTGGAGTCTTGTTTGGTATTTATAGTAAGTGATTGGACACGTCTGGACACATGTATACGAATTAAGCTTTAATATTACCATAATAGGCCTTTGACATATTTTACTAAAAAAAAAATCAACAATTGCCCCTAACTTTCTTTGATGTTTGGTTCGATAAAGAAAGTATTCAAAGAGGTCAATTTTGATGAAATTTTGTAAAAGTTTGTGATGGAGAGGGTTTAGTTAGACTAAGATGGTGTAATGGCCTAAAAAGACAAACACCTAAGGAGGTGAGAAGGAAGAGTGGCTAGAGCACTTATAAATATTGGCATCTTTAAAATGCAAGAGTTTGAAGAGGATAAAACGCCTATTGAGGTTGGAGTGCTTAAAGAAGTGATAGCCTAATGAGGCTAAAGTACCCAAAGAGACGATAGCCTAATGAGGCCAGAGCACCTGAAGAGGCCAATATGCTTAAAAAGGTAGGGGCTTAAGTAGAGCCATAAGATAGGCTAGTCCACTCCTAGTCCATTAATGTATAGGACTTTGGCTCAGTTACTCATTGTCCATACCGATCGTAGGACCTAAAGGTGTTAAGAAGCATCTCGTTAGCAGATTTTCGAGTTATTTAGCCTCAGTTTATTTTCGAGTTATCATACTCATGCCAATAGAGAGTTGAATGAACTTGATAAGAGTTAAATAAATTGTTACAAATGTTTGAATATAACTTGGTGTAGGAACCAAGAATTGAATGTGAACATCAATAACATATTAGTATGAGCATAATTTGGAGCACATGTATTGGAAAGAAAATAATGGGTAAATAAAAAATAAGGGTGATGAGGTGTTCATTCATCTTTTGTCAATCAAGAGTTGACATGTAATGGTGGCTCAAAGTGTAATAGCTTTAGTATCATGTACTCAACATGGTTGCTTAACAATTGTTGACTGAAGTGCTTTACTATTGTGTGGGTACTATCTTCGAGGGCTCATTGTGCATAATTTGTGGCTCTTACTTGTTGGCAGCGTGTTGCTCTACATAAGGAGTAAGAAATTTCGTGTTTCTTCAACGCTCAACATTTGAATAGATAGAGCACCATCATCCTTGAAGTTTTCACGAGTATCTACTCATACATCTTCACTTGGACTTGATACTTTGGCAAGTGGCCGTAAGATAGGAACACTAGTTAGACTGAAAGAACTCAGGTCGACATGCGAAAGGAGCTCGGCTACTCTGATTATGGACAGAAACTCGATTCAGCTTCAATATGTTGGGCCACTATCGAATAAGCACCATAGGGTTTTGATGTGCAGCCGATTGGTTCGGCAATGCACAGTACGAAGCTTGGCACATTGTTTGATCTTTATATATTGCGGTAACCTGCTCAGCACTCTGTAAATTGGCTCATCGTGAAATGTGATTCTAATTCATCATAAACACGATGGTCGTACTCCTTTTGTATTTTTGGAGTTGCCCGTATATTTGTTGATGAACATTTTCCTTCTCACAAAATAATGCAAACTGGTGGGTCTCGCAAAGTCGAGAATTACAGCTACTGCTCATATTATATAAGTCAAATTCTAATCAATTGTTACAGTGATATGTTGTAGAGAAAGTACTTGAATTGTAGAACTAATGGATTTCCTTTTCAACTGTTCCATCTTTCAATCGAGTTCACTCAGGTTACGTTGATGAACAGCTTGGATTCTTGACTATCGTTGCAACTCAGTCGTCAATGGTGACTCGCACGATACCAAGAGGGTATATTTGACATTCAAAAATATTGTGTCGCGCACAACTACATTTAAGTGGAGCTACTACAGTGTTTCACTTGGCGAGTGAAGAAGGCAAGTAAGAAATTCGGCCATGGAAATCAGTCGGCAATTTGGCCATGGAAATTAGACGGTAATTCGGCCACGGGACTTAGTTGGCATTGAGCTCAATTTCTATACTTGCTCTGAAAGAATATTTAACACCCGGAATTGCTTTAGAGTAAACCCCAAGATTGAACATATTACATTAGAATATTCCTATTTTCAGACTTACAAACGACCTTGCCGAGCTATGCACTACCCTTTAGCACCCCCGTAATAGTTTTCTTATTTTACAAGTGTTTGCACACCAAGACAAAAATCACCTATCAACACATCCTTCTTGGTACATACTTTTATCATTGAAGTGAGGCTGCTATGAACCAATGAGCCAATCTTCTTACCCAGCATCTTTGCCTTGGTGGTGAAGGAGTGAACCACATCTAACTCATATACTCCTGTAGCTCTTTGCCTAACTTTAGTGTTCTCCCATTGGTAGTTGTTCATGGCCATCCCTTCAATTAGATTCTAAACTTGTTCAGTTGTCTTCATATTAAGTGTGCTCATTGTTGATGCGTCTATCATTTGCTTCATAGAAAGATTGAAACCATTGTAAAAAGTTTAGATTTGAATCCTAAGGGGATGGCATGATGCAAGCGTCTTCTTAACAGGTCCTTAAAATGCCCCCAAGCATCAAATAAGGTCTCATCTTCTAGTTGGGAATATAATGATATATCTACTCATAGCTTGGCAATTTGAGTAGGTGAAAACTACTTTTCTAAGAACTTCTCCGCCAATTCATTCTACACTATGTTTGAATTCCTTAAGAGGAAATCCAACCATTATTTAGCTTTGCCACGCAAAGAGAATGAGAAAAGACACAATCTAATGGCATTGTTGATTGTCCAATTAATCTTTAATGTATCACATATTTCTAAGAAGCCAGACATATGACCATTGTGGTCCTCATCTTACAAGTCATCTAATTGCATGAACTATTGTATTATTTGTATAATATTTGGTTTGATCTCAAAATTTTTGGTTGCAATAACCAGCTTATTTATGTTAGACTTGACTCTAGTCAAAGAAAGATAAGAATAATTAGACATCATCCTTTGTTATACCCATTGTTGGGCATGTTATCTTTGGGTGTACTTTCTTGGTTAGACAATTATCGTTCACTTGCTTTTCCACTTCACCCTCACCCTCAATTCTCAAGGGAGATCCTTGATTTATCACTTCTACAGTTTTTCTTACTATCAGTTGTTTCAAGTTCCTTAGAACCGTTCTTTCAATCTCAAGATCATTGTCAATTGAGTCTCATGAACAACTTCTAGTCATACATTGCATGAAGAAAGACTTAAGGTTAGATCAAAATCGTACCAATTAAATAAAAGAAAACAAGAAAAGAGAAAATCAAGAAAAATAAGAAAGTAATGGTTAAATTAATAAAGTGGCTAGTGTTCTTAATTTCACAAGTCTCTAGCAATGACATGAAAAAATTGGTATAAGGCAAACGCATCTATCGATTTGTAGTATAGTTCAATAAAAACCAATATCATTCCTATGAGAACTATGAGTACTAATACTAACTATTTATCTAATCAATAAAATTCAATTGCAAGGAACCAAGAATCAAGCTAAACTACAACTAGCTACAAGAAAGCAATAAAATTAGAAATTAACTAACTACAAGACTCAATTTAAAGAAAATGAACAAGAAAGTAGTAAAATTAGAAATTAACATCAAGAATGCAATTACATATTCAAATCTTATTTCCCCTAGAATTAACATGCCACTTTTATAAAAGATAATCTAATTCCATCTCTAATTTAATTGATCAAGAGAATTTTCTAATAAAGTTAATAACTTTCTTAAGTCTATTAACTCTAATATTTGAAGTACCTATTAGAATCTCTACTTAATAGCATAATTAAAGATTGCATTAAAGATCAAGTATTCTCTTAAAACAATAATCAAGATTTGGAAAAACCTTGCAACTTATCACTAAGATTGTAATAATTTTCATCAATTATGCTTAAATCTAATCATACGAGCAATCTCTCGATTATTCTTGCACATCATCAAATATCATATCAACACTTTAGAAATATAAATCTAATGCAATAAAGAATGCTTAATTGAATCAATGAAAGAATTTATTAGATCTAAGAAAATTGAATGTCACATGGTAATTCTAGGTTCTACAAAACGTAGATATGATGAATTTAAGCTCTAATCATAGCAAAGGAACAATCTTGAATCAAATAAGGAAGAACACTAAAATAAAAGCCATAAAAATTAAAAAAATCTCCTAAATCTTGAACGCGAGACCATTGGAGTCTCTCTAAGTTTATGTGAAAAAAGTGTCACAAAAAACCTTAAAAGGGCCTTTAATATCAACTTTGAAAAATCCTCTTTTCAGCAACCAACACGATCAACAAGGTTGTGTTGTTGGTCATGTCACTTTAATCTCTCTAAATCTTGCAAAATCTTTTCAAATCTTCATTTGACACAATTATGAATGTGGTCATATCACCTAAGTCATGTTACTCTCTATGAATCACCCTCTTTTGGCTTAAAATCTCTTATGCACTAACATGACCATATCGCTAAACTTGATTTTGTTTTTTCATTTTCTTCCTAAAAACATCTCAAGACCTAAAATTTAAAATTTTACTCAATTAAGTATCAAATTGTTAAAAATAAGAAAAAACTCCAAGGAAATAATCATAAAAATCACTATATTAAATGTAATCAATTAAGAACTTATTAACATACTCCACCGAGCAAGTGAAGGCATGTGCTAGCAAAAGTTTCTTTTTCCATGATTCCTTTTGTACCCTTGATTATTCCTTGTATTATACTTAATTTCAGATTATATCCTTTTCTGTCTTTTCCTTTTATAGCAAGTAGACCAAATTGGTTGTTATTTAAAACCCTTGTAAGAGGAAGTAGCCATAATGATTATTTGGGGAATATTAATGAACATTTTCTCTTTGCAAAGCTTATATGCTTTGGTTTCTCCTTTGCTCTTATTTAATTCCTATCTAGCTAGGAATTAGTGGTAGGTGTCATCACTACTACCATTTGTAAGTCATATCGAATGAGTGGTGTGAGTCAGATTGTGAACCTCGATGAGTGATATCCTCAGTTCAACCTTTAGTTATGCTAGAAACTCTCCCATTCCTACTTCATCTTTACAAGAAGGATCCATTCCCCTAAATACATAACTAGGCCTAATGGTTGAGTATCATCTTAGGCATATCATATACTAATCTTAAATTCATTACTATAGCTCTAGTTTCCATGGTCCCCTTCTAAAAATGCTACATATCCACTTCTTACACTCATTATAAAGAATCGCATGGGCTTTGAACCTCGAATAGCATCTACATTTGCCATAAACCTATAGCACTAATCATTCTTTCTTTACAACTCATAAAGCTCATTTGAATATTTGAATCCAACTATCGATTTCCTTACTATCATCATTAGTACAATCTACATAAGAATCTAAGAGAACATTTACATAAGATACTTTAGCCTCATTGCCAATCTATTTATTGGCTTCACTAACACCATGAATATTTGTTTCCAGGAGGCAATGACTACTACATGCTTCTTAAGTCACAAAAATAGGTTCAGATTCAGAAACTTGGGTTTCAACTAGATTAGCACAATAAGTCTCCTATTCAAAATCATTCTTAGGTGCAGTAGGCAACTTAATCTTTTGCACGTTCATATATAACTCCATCGAACCATTAACTCCTCCATGTTCTTATGGAATCGTTAGTCATACATTATAATCATCATTCATAAGTATAACACACAAGAAGCTCAATTACCTCCTTTAAAGAAACACTTGTGGTTTAACTTAACATGGTGTCATCATCCTTTCAATCAAAGCACAACTAGCATATATTACCTACTAGTTGCTCATACTTTATGTTATAAGGAACCCCGATCATTGTTACTAAGTATTGATCAATACCCCATAGTTTTCAATCACAATATTTCCACAAGCATAACAAATCACTTTAAGCTCATCTATTTTTACTTATATATGAAGAACATTTAATAAAACACTATTTAGAATTACACCATTATACTAAAAACAAGCAGATGCCAAAGTTCATGATATAATAAGCTAACTTATCTAATAAAGTTATCTAATATCCCTCTTGAGATATAATGAGTTTATTATCTATAGAATCTATGACTAATCATCAATGTTGTACTCTCTAATAATGTTTTAGACACATCAATTAATACTATGGTCTTAATTAATGTTTATAGTATATGTTGTTAATCTTAATTGTAAAAACATTTTTTTTCATCCACTTCCAATTGTCAATTTAAATTCTAATATGTTATATAGTCATTTAACATATCAACAACAATGACATAGTGCAAGTTGTACTTAGGCTATATATTTGCCTCATAAACCACTTAATCAAACATAAAAATAAATAAATAAATAAATAAAGTACCATCAAGTAGTACAACGAAGACAATGTAAATCTATAGAAAGATCAAGAACAAGAGATGATAGCATGATAAAATAATAACAGTTACATAAAATCTCATTTCCAACAAAATCAGGAAAGAAGAAAGTAAAGACAAATGGGAACTAAAACAACAATATTAAGTACTAACCTAATTTCATGAAACGGAGTTGAAGCAATTTACAAATCAATACAAAACATAAAAATACAGCACTACACATCATGAAAAAGTGGATGATTAATGGCATAAAACGGAAGAATATATAACCCATTTGACTATATTAAAACACATGTAAACTGTAATAAAAGAACTTAAAAAAATTCATCATAACTAAAATGAACTATATCTAAACAATCTAGATATATAACTACTAATAATTAGTACAAAAAATTATAAAAAAGTGAAAAAAAGTTTGAAAAAGCTGCTACCTTTTGCATTTATACAGTAGAGAGAAAAAGCATCAATATTTCCCATGAAATGCAACTAAAATAACGATTTCAGGATCCTAACAGCATCTACAATCATAATATTTGATGGATTTAGGTCGATTTTGGCCTAAAATGTCTTGGACTTCGTGTTTTGGAGAGAAAAGCTCGTAATGGTTTTATTTTAGAGAAAGTGCTTTTTTTTTTTTTATATATGAGTTCGTTAGGGTTTTATTTTAGAGAGAGAGTTTTTGTTTCTTAAAATTCTATTCTTTTGAAATAGTGCCTTGAACATATAACTTTTATTCAATTTAAAATCATGTATTCAAGATATGATTTCTAAGTATTATATTGCTAGGATTACTTTAAATAACGTCTTATTTTTCATATTTTAGAAAAGGAGATATTTTCTTCTTTTTTTTTTTCTTGTTACCTCTGTAGACTCGAGGAAAAGGGAAAAATGATGCAAATTTAAAAAAAAAATAAATCTAAAAGTGTAGCATCATTTAAATTATCCTAGGAATACAAAAACATGATTTCAAGTTGCTTTAATCTAGTTCACAAAACTTGATCTTAAAGTAGATAATGCAAATCGTATTTTGAACATAAAATTTCATTGAGTTATAATCCACACAACATATCTACTTGCTCATACCATAATCGAGACCCTTTTTCTACAATACTAAATACCCACTTCCATTACACTAAATCGAAGCTAGTTTCATCATCTAATCCTGTTATTTTTTATTTTTAGGAGCTTAATTTCATCTTTTTGTTCCAATTTCTGGAGCTTTCGAGTTGTTTATCTCATTACAACCCATGAGGGAAGTTAAGATTTTTTTTTTTTTTCCCCTTTCCTTACGACACATTTGACTTTATTTCATCGTGTAATCACACTGTTCTTAAGATTTCACATCCTTTCTCTCTCTAAAGTTATACTCACAAGAAAAAGGGTAAACTTTAAAACTTAATTTCATGTGCTTAACGTACGATTTAGAGGATAAAAAATGGGTGAGCCATAGCGAAAACTTTCCTTCCAAAATCTATTTTCTCCCACTTTCCTTCCATTTCCAAATGAGGAAAAATATTTTGACATTTGTATTTTTCTTCTACTTTTACTCTTTTTCCAATATTTTCCGCCATTCCAAATATAGTGTAAATGCATTGTATAAGGTTATATTGTGAGTGTGTAAGTGAATTGATAAAATATATATATATATATATATTTATATAGAAAATCCATATGATTTTCATTTTTAATGTTACGTTCCATATAAAAATGCTTTGATATGATATTTTTTTTTTAAGAGGCCTATATGCTTATAAACCAATGTTAAATCTACTACTTGGATTTTTTTTCCCTTGCATTGTTTATTTTCCCTTAAGGAAACAAAGGAAATTGCTTCAGGAGACTTTCCATCCATTTAGATTCTCCCCTCAAATATCAGTCAATCCAAAGGCAGTGCAAAGATTATATGATATTTGTTCTTTAATGAACTTTTTTTTTTTAATTTTTATACCATTGCAAATGAGATAAGCAACCACATAATGAAAACGATAGGATTTCCATGGTATTTCCTACCTTATAAACATGTTTTCCTCAAAATTTTAGACCCGGATCACCCTCAATCTAGTTGAACCGTCTAGGAACAAGTATCCGTAAAAGCTAAAGATCTAAAGGTATTCTAGGGAGTAGGATTTATTTTGACTGAAATCTCATGTACTCTATACGTGCTAATAAATAAATAATACCTATGACATCCAAATTGTAAGTACGACACTATTAGATAAATTATGATTCTAAATGGAAGTAGTAGAAAGATAACAAATTTTGACAAATATATAAGACTACTACAAAAGTTCCACCTTTTAATTAAAATGCCGACTTGAGTTGGATATGTGATATAAGGTAGATTTTTAAGTTTCCATATATTTGAATGTTTGACCAAACTGAAGTACCCTAGATATAATAAATATGTTATAAGATAGATAAATATATCAAGAGAGGAGTGAATTGATTATTTAGAAAAATTTAAACTTTTTACCAAACTTAATTGAAAGCATCCTCTTTAGTTACTTTACTAGATGTGGTGTAGAGCAATATATAACAACAAACAAAATACAAAATAAAGTAAAGTATGGATGACAAGATCAGAATTAAGAATTATAGTATTTCGACTTTATGTCTACTATATTTTTCCAACTTCACTGTTGGGAATTCAGTATTCCTTATTAGTATTGTTCCACCATTCACTTTTCACTAACTTAATTAAGAGAGAATCAAATACAAATCTTTTGCTCTATCTCATTGGGCTAGTTTTACTTATATACAGATTTACAGAATTTTGAGTTTCTCCTCTAGCACAAACCCTTTCTCAAGATAAATAAGATTTATAATGACAATGAGGATAGAATATAATAATCCTCTTAATGTAAGTACAATATAAAATCAGAATATTAAACTAAAGTAGACAGTATCGTCTTTGATTTAGCTTATGAATATGTCTCTGAATTTCTCGAGAATAAAGTTTTTAGTAAAACAATTGTAGATTAAATATCACTCGAAAATTTGAACGCCCTTACTTTTATATCCTTCAATTGCAATATCTCTTTGCTAAAATCTTGGATAACTCTTTAACATAACTTAAGAGATCTAGAAATATCTTTATTTAGCCATTGAAAGTTGTAATCCCTTAATTTATGGAAGTTAAATCACTCTTATTAATCAGTTTAATTCGAATGCTATATTGCTGCACTTATAATGAATGGAGTATGCAAGTTTTCTTGTATGTATGATCTGTGTCAACCACATAATTTATTAATATGCCTTTTGAAAAATTAAATTCCTTTGCAAATAAGTATCTCTTAAAAATTAGGAGTAAATCTTAATGCTTAATGATCTTGAATTTGAATTTCAAGCTATAGATATTTCCTTATTAAAGCACTAGACAAATAAATATGTATCTAATAAGATATTCATGAATAAATATCCTTTGAAAAGATTGTTTTATTGGATGAACTTGAATTTTTAAAAAATCTGCAGCAATATGAATAAGATTCATTCTTATTTTGAATTATCTTCACATATACATCTTTGATGTAATCTTGTGATGAACTCTAAATTGAATTCTACGAAATCTTTCACTTGTCTTGACAAAAATCTACCAAATAACTTGTGAGATATTTGATAAACATGTAATAAATCTAATCTATTTGGAATCTATTAGTTGTCATAACATATCATGTCCAACTAAACTTATCCTTAAAAATATTTAATTAGACCTTCTTCATCTTTGTTGATTTAATGTCTACTTAGCGGTATGTATTGGATACATTATCTAAATATATCAAATAAGTAGAGCTAGGCCTTTAAACAATTAAAAGTCCGATAAACTTCACGGATTATACTATTCTATAACATTCTGATACTATCCAATATCCTTGAATTAGTCTTTAAATTTGCTTCTGATTTTCAAATTCAGTTCTAAAATAAATTCTTATCTTTTGCTTGATGGTCTATACACTTAACACACCGATTAAGTATCTTTACTCTTTTTATTATTATCAAAATAATGATGAGAGAACTTAACAACCATATAAGCTTTAGTTTCAATTATGATTTTGAAGTAAAAAATTTCATACAACAAACTTAATAACTTTAGGAAATTTAAAATAAATGGTATCTAATAACCTCAAACATCCATATAAAAATGCGAAAATCTAATTTATGAAACATCAAACAAACATAGAAATCTAAAATGTAAAATCAAATTATATAACTAAAACTTAGGAAACTTGATCTAAGCTAATAGGAAGACTTAAACCCTATTTTATGTAAATTAAGAAAATCCAAAGTCTAGATTAAGTGACTAGATTAGAAAAATTTTCATGATAGATTTTATTTGTAAAATATAATTTCTATTAAGATGATAAGTAGAATTTAAGAAATTGGACAAGAAGTTAAATAATCTTAGATAATTGATAAAAATGCATGAAGGAGTAAAGGAAAACAAAAAATAGCTAACTTAACCATAATCAATTGATTGAGTAGGACAATTGGTTTATTGAGTTACAAATTAAGTTGACTACATGTGACATTCGATCGATTAAGTTGACTAAAATATAACTTGGTCGACTACCTTTTCAACTTAGCCTACCTAATTCTTCTATATTATTAAGTAATTGTTTGAAATAAAATGTTCTCAACCTCCAGGTAATCTATAAAGTAAACTAAAAAAAAAAAACTCAAAAGTGATTTACTAAAATTATCAAGGTAATTGATTATATATATATATATATATATATATATGATATTTTGAAGGAAGCACGATCAACTTATTTAAGCTTATGAGAAAACAAGGTAAGTGGCTACCTTATCTACTTATTGGTTACAAGGGTAAGCCAATGAATCTAGTAAATGTTCAACTACTACTTATGTTAAGGTCAGTGACCATTTGAAATATATGGGACATAAACTCAATGTTTGCCTCTTATTGAACAATGTTACATGGAATGATGTAGCTAGTTAATTTAGCATTGAATATATTCGTTGTCGATATATAACTACTATCATACTAGTCAAGTATCTAAAAATAAGCTATACATGGTCATACAAGTGGTATGTGATGCTATTGTTTTAAGTTATGGTGGACCGATGCTTAATGGCTTTTATTAGTGGTAAAAATAATATAAGATGATTTAGTTTTGGATTTAGTTGTAGTGATTTGATGATTTGAGAATCAGATATTCATGGGATCCAAATATTTATTCTTAGGGTATGAGGTTGTGTGTTTATTGCTTCACATAAAAGATAAATGAACCATGACTTGTGTTTGCTGTATTTTCTTCTTTTTTTTTGGGTTGTATTAGTATAATCATTTAGATATACACATGGCTTAACATAACATTTTGTATATGGGGGTATAGCACCTTATATGTATTGCTTATACCTTGTTTTTGAGGTTAATCAAATAAATGGACTAAAAAATTCGAATGTAATATTAGAGCTCTGTGTGTCCTTATAGGTTATAAGATATGTTGTGGACTAATTATATCCTTCTTATTTAAGGAATGATATAGTGATTAACTAAAGGTAGAGTCACAATACTGTGTTATAAGATTAACTTTGATATCTACAAATTACACATAAATTGCTCTAATGACTTTCTTGCACAATAACATGGAAAATAATATATGTATATATATATATACGTACATATATGAATAGTGAAGTCTAATGAAATTGTAATAGTGGTGAAACAATATCATCTCTTTGCACAACATTTAATAAGATTCATCTTGTTTTTGCATTATTAGATAATGAAATTGTAATAGGAGTGTAATGGTATTATTTATTTGCACCACTTTTAATAACATCCATTTTATTTTTGCACTATCAAAAACACTTATCCCTATTGAACATAGATTTAAATGTTCATCCGTTATCATGTAATTTTTCACACACATACACATACATATATATATATATTATATAGCATATATAATACATGCACACAGTATATATACGTAAACATATATATATGTATGTGTATTGTATATGCTATAGTCTTAGGCCTTGTTATGAGGCCTTAAGCCTGCTATACGCTAGCATAACTTAGAAGCACATCATGTAACCTTGACTGAACTAACT
Source organism: Lumnitzera racemosa (assembly GCA_024138005.1). Lineage (NCBI taxonomy): Eukaryota > Viridiplantae > Streptophyta > Magnoliopsida > Myrtales > Combretaceae > Lumnitzera > Lumnitzera racemosa. The sequence goes on along the minus strand of JAMXBC010000012.1, from coordinate 34,792,590 downwards.
TCACAACAAATCAAAAAGAAGATTTAAGGAGAGAATGATAGTTTTAATTGCTTAATTTTGAAATCTTCTTAGAGCGAGGATTTTCCTCCCTGTGTCAAGATTTTGATAGCTCTTACTCTTTATAAATACTTATCGAAACCCTTCTAGTAAGGACTTTTTTGGGACTCATGGTCTCTAAGTATTCATACTTAGATAATTATTGTTATTTTCCTTCTGACTCTAGCGTTATATATATCCTTTTTGATTTGAGCATTACAATATCTTTGCTAGAAACAACTATAGCCTTCCATAGTGTGCTTGATATTGTAGATTAGATAGATCATGAAGCACTTGCGAGACAATCTTAAGAATATTTATAATAGACAAGAAAGTAGCAACAACTATATATATATATGTGTGTGTATGTATATGTATGTGTGTGTATATATAATGTTGGAAGTCATTCATGTAACACATCACATGAGCAGCCACTTTAACAATTAATGAGCTATATTAGCAATATATAACGAACATCTTTGTTGACACCATTATTAGATAATATTTGGTTGGCAAAATATAATTTATACGGGGAATTGGATAGTATAATATAAAAAGAATAGGATGTTATAATTCTCTTGTATCACATTTATAGTATAGTATAAAAAGAATAAAAAGAACCAAATGTTACAGTTCTCTTGTGTCATATTTAATGTATGATAATTGGAAATAGATTTTTGTAATTAGAAATTAAAAAAAAATTAAAAGATTAATCATTCATATAATAAATTATAAAAAATCAGTATTGTGATTGAAAACTCAATGCAAGATTATTTTCAGAATTTCGAAGATATATTTATTTTCTACTATAAAATAAATTTTCATAACACTAAACATATGATTCAAATTTCTAGTTTTAAGTCCAAATAACTCATGGTAATTTGTCCATACTGAGCTAAGATACAAAACCAAACAAGTGTTGTAGTATAAAAAAGTGGCAATTAAATACCTTAATAATGGTCAATCCTAATTACACTTCAAAAATCTTCCATCCTCAACATATTTGTCCCCTCTCATGTAGTTCTCTCTCTCTCTCTCTCTCTCTCTCTATATATATATATATATATATCTATTGATTTGGTGATATGTATATACTACGGATGTAGCGATAAAATTGAGACAAATGCACCCAAGTATCTGTAGTTTCTAATTTTCTAAGCTTTTATTTTTATAATTTAATGCTTCAAATTTTTGCAAAATTTCAATAAGCTACAAATGAATTGAAAATATTGCAGAAGAATATAAGTTAAAAACACCAAGTTGTCAAGTACAAAACAATAGTGCACATTTATCTCAAATAAGTTCGATATGTTTAACTTCTCACATTTAATTTGCTTGGTGGATCTTTCCAATCCATTCGTCATTAAGATCCATCTTACAATGTCTCTCTCTTTTCTCTTCCTGCCTACCATTTCACTATGTCTACAAATGCCCTCGTTTCTCTCATTCCATGTTTACTTCTTCAAACTAAAAGCTAGCAATATCCGCTATGCAGCATCGCCGCAACTGCAGCTAGTTTTAACCCTCGATACAACGTCTAAAGTGCTGCATTCTCCAGGAACTTGTCCCGAACGTGTTGCTCTCTATAGGAATCTGTACAGATTGATCAATCCTAGCAAAATAGTTTCAAGATGTTGTGTTAATACTATGCAAAGTGTGGAACTAACTTCCTCTTAAGTGTTCCAGTGAGAGCCATAGTGCTGTTTTTACTGCACATGCCAAGAAAATTCCGTGGAAATATGCACCTAAGCTAATGAATCTCTATCTCACGTGGTGCAGCATTCCCTCTGGCAGTGCTGGCATGTTTGCTCGTTCTGGTACAGAACAAGGGTTGCACAGAAAGCATCCTAGGAGATCGTATCATCCTCTGTAAATACAAGGTCAATTGTGTTTCATTAAGTTCTGGAGTAATAAAAATACCAGCAAATTACAACTGTCCACTTGCCAATACTGACCCTTGTGCAGGAAACCATAAGCAGGAAATAATATCGATTGAACCATGGATTCATTACGAATTCTCTCATGTTTTTTCCTATCTACATAGTTGAAAATGTTTTTCACTTCAAACAAGACATACTTTTCTACATGTTCATTAAGAAAAAACTTAAATCATATAATGATTCTACTTTGTGCTTGCACGTCCTTAATCATACACATGAATGTTGTTTAGAAAAAATGCTTTTCATCTTATGCATTTTAAGGATAATGCAACCATTCTAATTTATTCATTCATACCTCTGTATAATCTTGTTCGTCGAACTGCTCGGCGAATGTGTTGTTCATTCCTTTGTAGGAGTTCTTCAATATTTCGTGATTGTGATAATATAGGGCCAGAGAATTCAAAATTAGAATTATGATCTCTGTCTTCCTATATAATTATCAAAAGCAGAAATGAGTGTCAGAATTCGAGCCTCAGGAAAACCTCAAAATATCAAAGATACTCATGACTATGTGTCAAAAAAAATTTGGATTTGTTGATTAGTATTTGGAACTAGGGGCCTGATGTCAACTTATGTGCTCTTACCATTTCATTGGCTCGCCCCCTTACATTAGGTCCCATGTCTAAATCTCGGGAGTAGAATAATTCAGATGAATCAAAACACTCTGGCTTATCAATGTCACTCCCAACTTTTCGCCTTTCACATATGCCATTCTCACCTCTACCAACTGCACCATCTTCAAAGATGATACTGGAAGAATCTAATGCACTAACTTGACTTCTTGATCCTGACCGACTATAGGATCTTTTAAGCAAAGCATCGTCTTTCCGCCTTTTCACCCATGTAAAGCTGCTTGATCCTGTCACTGGCATTGGACCTAAGAAATTGCTTTGCCCTTGAGATACACTTGTCACCTCTGAAATGCCTGACGTTCCATCAACTGACAATTTCATAGGCTCTTTATTTGCTTCCGATAATTTTATCTTTGCATCGCTTCCATTGTTTCTACAGATATGTCTAGTGCTGTCTTGTGCTTCCTTTGCAAAAGAAAAAGAGAAATTGATAAACATACTTCATGGGATACAATATCTTCTATGCGGAGACGATCTTCTAACATATGGGTTCACATTCCAGTAGACTTCGCATTAAAGCAACTATGATAGACATATATGAAATAATTCTTCCCATCTTATATTCTAGCATACATAGATGCAGAAGCCCACGGACACAGGAAGAGAGACATACCTCCTTTAGAGGAAATTTTTTGAAATTATTTGGTTCTAGCACTTTTCTGGTACCCGTTGCTTTTCTTGTTGCTTCTGTTTCACGTAGTCTGGCACGAGACCTTTTCCTAGAAGGACATATTCTTTAGTATGCATATTTCATATTGGATAATATATATGTTCACAGGCAGCAACTTGTTTTTCACATGACATAAATCTATACTTGGAACTCAAATGAGAAGCAGAGTCTTAGTAAATGATAATTGTTAAATAATATAAAAACTAGAAGAAATTATAAATGGCATTCACAAAGATACATTTTAGGTCAATTCTGATCCCTGAAACTTCATTCTTGAATACTCAAAATATTCACAATCTAACATTTGCCCTTAAGTAAAAGAGTTATCCTGCAACCTTTTCATGTAAAATCCTTAAGGTAAATATCGATAAACTTGGGTGAGAAAAAGCTCATAGTTGAAAATATGAGAGAGCTTGCATTTGAAAGACTCTTAAAGCCTTGGAACATGACATTCTCTGAAACTTCAGTATAGGTTTTAAATTGATTTTTAGTGTAAACCTAGGAAATTCTGAGAAATGTTTCAGGACATATCTACTCATATTTAACTTACATGAAGATGACTCACCTCCGAGCTTCTTGGCGATGTTTGGCATCAATTTCTTTATTAGGAGGATACTTTGGCAAGCTTGATGGATCACATGCACAAGGAGGCGCTTTGAAGTACTGGAGAGAACATGGGTCATGGGTCATGAGATGGGACTAGCAGATAACTCAGGAAGTCAAGTTCAAATAATGTAGAATGGACAGGGAAGTATCTGGCATGCAATTAATGACTTCAGAGCTTGTAAAAATATTTGTTAAAACTAAGTACCTCTGACATTAGAGCAGATGATGCAGTGCCGCGCTTGTAAGGTTCTATTGAGAGGAAGTTCTCTATTAGGTCTACTGCACATGTTGGAATGCCTTTAAATCTCTCGCGTAAAGAACTTTCATAGGAGTGCTGAGGCTTGAACATGGTAGCATGAGGAATCTTGGATATTTTCCAATAGTCTTCAGGTGGAGAACCACAGAGCTTGAAGATCTTATGCAATTGTTCAACCTATAGTTTGAAACTGAAAATCAAGTGATCTGATGGCAAAAGAAGGAAGTATGCAAAATTATTTCTCATATATTTTGGACATTTTAAGCAACCTCTAATGGACAACAAATAGTATACATGATAAAAATTGGGGATAGTTGCAAATACATCCTCAAATTATTAGTCAAGTGTGAATAGAGCCTTGAAACTTTCAAAGCGCATTCACCTCTCCATAACTTTTAAGACCAGGCACTTAACTCCTCAACCATTTTTGGAGCTCCAAAAATTGCACTAAAAATGTTCAGGGATATTGCAGATTTTCAGAAGAGTTATCGGGAGGTGAAGACATGTTTTCATAGTATAGGGGGTCTATCAAAACTTAACCAATTAGCATTGGGATTGCATTTGTAACTTGCCCAAAAAATTGCGTTTAAAAGCTAAAAAAAGGGATTACCTCTGTTCTTCCTTTAAGTATAGGCCTCCCAAAGAGAATCTCAGCAAACACACATCCCACACTCCAGAGATCCACAGACACTCCATAGTTTGTTGATCCCATAAGGAGTTCAGGAGGACGATACCATAAAGTCACTACACGACTTGTTAGCTGCTGTCCACTCTTCAAGCTAAGAAAATTAGCTAGACCAAAATCTCCTAGCTTCAAAACTCCTTCATTGCTTATCAAGATGTTAGATGATTTTATATCTCGATGAATTATGCCATGTAAATGGCAGTGCTCAAGTCCAGATAACAGCTGCTTCATGTAACATTTGACCTGGAAAAGATAATTAACCCTACACTTTCAGACCAATTTCTTCGAAATGATTTGCATGGACTGAATTTTTAGTTAAGAGATCTTATCTTTTGAAAAAGAAAATCCATAGTGGTGAAAAAAATAAAGGAACATTAATAGATACCTGTGCATCGGTGAATTTAACGTCAGGACAAGAGATTAACCCAGAAAGATCGTGCTCCATGTACTCAAAGACAAGATATATACTACTTGATAACCGAGAAGTAATTATCCCCTCTAATTTCATAATATTTGGGTGCTCAAGCCTACGTAGTATCATTATTTCTCTTGCCATAAATCTGATGCTCTCTGGTTGGAAATTATCAAATCGAACTTTCTTCAGGGCAAACATCTTTCCAGTTTCCAGTTCTTTTGCTCTGAACACACTGCTGTATGTACCCTGGCCAATCTAAAAGCACACAAAGCACATCATTAATCAGTTGCTCTATTTCATGAAACTTCTGAAATAAGTTTCTGCAACACTTAAAAAAGTAGAAGCACTTGTAGTGACCAACATTGCAGGGATGAAAGTGCGAAAATGGGAAAATAAATTCAGGTTGGAAGCTCAGAATCTCTGGATTGCTAAGTTGGAGCCACATAACAATAGATGGAATTGTCATTTCAGCTTCGAGGCAACTACTACTGCCATTAGGTACTTTCAACCCTTACAATGAAAATTACACTTGATGTTTATCTCAAATATCACCGTTTTTCCTATGTAATGTTGTTAATTCTGAAAATCCTGACTGTAAGTTTAGGACCAACTAAAATATGATTGAATGAAAAATCTTGGTTCAATGCCTTTGCTATTGGGTGCAAAGATGTCTCTTCTTTGCGTTTCTTGCTCTAAGACCATTGAAATAGTCTTAATGACAATGGTAATGGCTTCATTTAATTGTCACATGTTGCAAAACTATTAGAGGTACGTATGTATGTGTGTGTGTGTATAGAGAGAGAGAGAGAGAGAGCAACATGCTAGAAGCTACTTCTAGCTGAGAATCCTAGAGTAATATCTTTGGCGAAAAGCCTGAATTATATGATCAAATCAAAACCCATTTCGTTGTGCTTGAAATTAAGACTAATGAGATCGTTTCATCGGTAAGCTAAAGCTAATTATATATTCACATAATCGCATGCATGATCGTTATCATCACAACAGCTAATTAGAAACCAAAATTCAAACTGTTAATTAAAATTTGCATACCTTCTCTAGTTTCTCATAAGAATCAGCTTTAAGAGGTATCCATCCTTGAATGGCTTCAGCGGCAACAGCACTAAGCCAAGAAGGCCATCCAGCTGCTGCCTGCTCGGCCGTGGCATGCCTATTCGAAAAACTCAATCTAAAACTCAAAGAACCTTTCTCCTTACTATTAGACTTCTTCAAATTTCTAGAATCCTTACTATTAAAGCACTCACATTCCTCCACATTATAGGTTTTCTCGGGCTGAAATTGATTTTTTGAGGATGATCTTAAAATCCCTATCTGAGTATCCCCATTTATCATCCCTGAAAACCCGAAACCGGGTGAAGCCGGTTTCTGCACCACCTGTTTTGTGCAAATGCAACCCATTGAATTTGACAAAAACTCAACAGGATTGATTCAGTCGTGACAAACAAAGATCAACCCACATCAACACATGAACCAAATATGTGAATGCCACCAACTTTAGCTCAAATTTATATTAACATTTACCGAAATCATCATCGAAGATGGGACTAAACCCTCTCAAAATGAATAACAAAAAACCGAGGAAACAAAGATCAAACCAAGTTAAAAGATGAACAAAATTCCCCAAAGTTGTCACTATAGCTCAATATAAAACAAAATATATCAAAACTCTGTTAAGTAAAGGGAATGAACCCCTCAAAAAGAAGGCAAAAACAGAGCATTTTGATTAACCCAGATGACAAAACGAACCCAGAAAACGGAAAGCCGGCAACTTAGTTAAGTTAAATTCAACGGAAAAAGTGTATAAAATTCTAGCATAAACCCAGAAAGAAGAAAAACATAAAACAAAACAATAGCAATGAACAAAGTGAGCTGTTTCTTATTCATGCATGGGAATTTTTGTCTTTTTTCTTCTCTCTCTCCGTTTCTGTTTCTGTCTGTTTCTCTCTGTAATGAGTTTGCGAGATCTGCGGGGATTGTGAGGAATTTGTAACGAAAAAGGAGCGTAAGATATGGGAAAGGAGAAAGACTCACTGACGTGGGACCAAGTGGTTTCATAGTCTTTTTCTTTCTTTCTTTTTTTTTTTCAAGAAAATAAGAGAAAAAAGAGAGGGAAAAAGGTGTAATGTAACCGTTAGGAGGAGGAGTTTTTGGTTACCGTGCACTGTCCCTGGGGATCCCATTTGAAAGTTTTTTTTTTTTTTTTAACCGGTAGAAGAAGTTTGGTTGTTTTATTGCTTTAATTTGCCTGGCCTGGGTCGGTGACTTTGTTACTCTGAAGACATCGATCCCACATTTTTCTAGATGCTAGAATAGGGGATGAGCAATATACAATACAGGTTTGATGTACTCTAAATATTCATGAGAAGTTGTAATTGCGAATTAGCTAAAGTCCCGCATTATATATGGTTTTTTTTTTTTTTAAATTTGAAAGCACATTTATGTTAATGAAAATAGTAAATTTATTCAAATTATTATTTCTTAAAGAATATATATCGATGATGTGTGTATAAAATAATAAAAAACCCTATAATTTTTAACTTCCTAATTAAACAACTTAAAAGCTGTCCCAAAATTTTAGGAGGGCTAATACTCTTACTAAGCTGTAAATAAAATGATGAGCATTTATTTTCTAAAATTAAACCCCCTAAAAGAAAAGGCAACATTCTCTTGCTAGAATTTGCGCATGCACACGAGTTGTTAAATTACATGTGGATGGTAATTTTTTTTTTGTTTTTTTATTATTTAGTTTCTTGCCAAAATGTGGCTGGTAATTGAATTCAGGATAAAGGTGATGGAAGCAGCATCCCTAATGATGCTAATGGAAACATGGGTTTGGTCCTCGGCTTTGTATCACAATACAATACTATTGAATATACTGAATTGACGACTCTAGGTAATAAATTGAAAAATTGCAGGCTTTTTTAACTTTAAACAGATAATGTAGAGCTAGACTCATTGTTAATGTCCAGAGATGGCTTTCTTTGCTATAGTTAGGTAGGATATTTGAAATGATATTTCTTGTGTAAGGACTTTTATGTCAGTGGTGAATGGAAAGAATAAGATAGTGCTGTTGATTGGCTTACTAAAGTGGTCAGGATTGTGCAAACTAGCTGCTTCCATTCACAAGTCTCATCTTTAGACAGTGATTTCAATATCATCTTTCTACAACTGGTTTTGGAAACTTTCAATTTTTAACTTGTTAGCTCGCCATGTCCCCACATTTTAGTGGGTTGTATTAGCCTTCGTTTTTTTTCTTTCTTTTTTAAGACTCATTGTACATGGAATATTACTCCTCTTAAGGTTATCAAATCCGTGATTTTATTTAAAATTATCTAAGGATTATTAGAGTAGAAACGTAAAATCAAAACATAGAAATATAAATTTTTACAATTTATGTAAAATAGTTTTAAAAAATATAGATATATTTATAGTGATTATTTAAAACTTAAAATATATGATGAAAATAAAAAAAATTAAGAAATTAAGTTCTTTTATCAGAAAAAATTCCTAATAATATATAATTTAACATGTATAAAAGGGCAAACAATGTTAAAGCTAAATTTGTTTTGTTATTTTATTTTTCTAAAAAATACAATGAATTAAAGAAAACTAAACATTTTAATACATTCTAAATTATTGATGATATAAAATGAAATATGTAGTTTTCTATATAATATTTGTTACTGGAGCTGAAATCTGGAGAAAGATTATAAATATAAAATAAGAAACTAAAAGAAAGAGAAAAGAAAAAAAAATTAAAATAAGATAGGAAAGATTATATAAGGCTCTAATAGTTGATGGCTTATAAAAGCTTAATTGTATTTTTTCATTATTTAGTCTATTCAATTCATATATGTATAATTAGTAAATTCGATAAAAATGTAAATTTTTATATAAAAATGATTTTACACGTGAATCAACTTGATAAAATAGAATCTTATAAAATAGTAAACTCATAAAATTATATAGATAAAATGTTGATTTTGAGAAATTATGCATGCCCTTTACTTTAAAGACTTCATCCTTCAACTGCTTAGCAAGTTTATCTTAGCTAGAGTAGCCGTGCTATTTTTCTTTTATCTACTCGAGTATCTTCTAAGTAGAATAATACCTCCTTATTTATTTTTCTTTATAGATCATAGCTGCTCTATATTTTTTTATCAAAAAGAAAGCCCTTCAAATTGTGAAAGTGCTGCTAACAAATGTTGTGTTTCTTGTGGAAAAAAAAAATAAAAAAGAAAAAGGTGTTGTGTGTAAAATGATTACTCTTTTTTTATCTGTAATTTTCTTCAAATAAATTTAGTTTTTCATTAAGATGATACATGATATGTTAAATTAACAAAAAAGATGGGACTGAATCAAATAAATACCTACCAATGCCCTTGTGGCCAATATAGTTTGAATATTATTCTCACATTTGGATGAAACATATTTAATTTCATATTTCTTTATCTCCTCTAAAATATATGATTGATATAAAAGAAGAAGAAGAGGAGGAGGATACCAAAAAGCTAGGGATTTCAATGCATTTATTCTAAACTAAGAATTCGGACTTTCAAACAAATCAGCTTAGTGTTAAATTTTCGGACAATATTCAATTCTGTTCCTAAATCTATTCGAAAATGTTCAATCTTGATAATGAGATCATTTCAAAAGCTTAAGCCTCATAAGTTATGCAAATCCATTCACACCGGCATTTACTAAGTTTTGGTACTAAATTAATCAATGACAAATATTTAGAACTAAAATTAAATTCTTCCATACTTACAACGACTATTAAATATAACGGGAAAAAAAAAAAATCCATCCGAAGTTGTACTAATAAGGAAATCCGGTGGGAAATTCAATTACACGATTGAAAGATGCAAATTGGTAGGTCATTAGTAGTGCAGGAGCCACTAGGCTCTTACCCCTCATTTTGACCGGATTAGTTTAGCTTCCATTTCACCGTTAATTTATACTTTTACAATTAGTTTAATGATTTAAATATAAAACATTATAAATTAAGAGTGGGATCGAGAGCTAAATCGGTCTCTTAAAAAATAATTATGAGATTATAAAAATATCTTATTAACATTAGTGTTAATATTTATATTGAAAGGGTACTTTTATAGAAAATTCATCAAAAATCATATTTCATGATGGAGATGGATAGTAAGTTTGTCCTAATAATATAGATTAACTTTCATAAAACCTTCAAAATAAAAATGGGCCTATTTCGACTTCTAACTTTTGTTGCTGTCTATCTCTCTTTATTTAGAGGAAAGGAGAGGAATGAGACCTTCTTGGTGGTTGAAAGATCCAACTGCTCAACATCAACCTCTTCACTTCACTCACTGTATTATCGGATTAGGTTTGCTTAAAGCATTTGTTTTTATGATTCAGCTGTCCATATCCATGAAGACAACTTTTATTGTTAGTAGATATACTGATAGACTGGCTAGATAAACTAATCATTGAAGTGTATATCTCATGATTTTTGTAATTAAGGTAGTTCACATAATTCATGAAAGCTGTTTATTCTGCATAAGTGATGGATAAGAAATATTGCATAGGTGATTCCTCTTTTCTTAGTTACTTTTTTTTTTTTAAGTATTTATCTTTTGAAAATTTTTTATTGATTTATCCTACTTTCAAGAATTTACAACGTATAGGCAATAAAATATTGGAGCTAGCATTTATTTAGGTCGATTGTCGCACTCAATTCAATTTCATCTAATCATGTGCCCACTAAATTAGTAAAATTCACAATCATGGAATATAGCCTATAGGAGCTAACTTCATTAAAAAGCTAAAGAAAAAGAAGCCACAGAGGAACATCTCAAAGTTCACCAAAAAATATCGGTCCATCATTTCACAACACCTAATTATTCTCTAACATAATTATAAATTATCATCCCCAATAGTATTTTCTTCAAAAGAAAATCATTTGCGTCTGAATTAAAAAAAAAAAAGAACATATTTCCCTAAGAAAATAATTTATTGAAATGAAAATAGTTCAAAACAATTATAAATCAAAGGGACAGGATCCGGCATCTACAAACAAGAGAACAATTTAAGGGGATAGGCGATCACAAATTTCAAAAGGATTAGATTTGGATTTTGTTTCTAAGATTTGATTTTTCAATAATTAATACAGGTGAAATCAAGAGAAGATTGGCCTCATAAAATAATTATAATTGCATATTGATTTGTTTCTTTCTACGAATATCAATGGGTTTTAATTACTAATAAGTGGCATTTGATCATTGCATATTAATTATAGCCAGCAAGAAAAATTGATACACATTTTAAATTTCTCTAGCTTCAACATTTTTATTTTTTCTGTAAACTGTATTACATATTTACATGTGCTCAAAGTGCACCTAGTTTTGCAAGACAAATATATGTTTGTAATTAATTTGGATGATAATGAGATGAAGGGATTTTTGGACATGTGCGGCATTGAATTTAAAATTATCTTTAATTCTTTTTATTCTTACACAATAATATAATTATCAAGAGAAGATTGGCCTCGTAAAATAATTATAATTGCATATTGATTTGTTTCTTTCTACAAATATCAATGGGTTTTAATTACTAATAAGTGGCATTTGATCCTTACATATTAGTTATGGCTAGCAAGAAAAATTGATACACATTTTAAATTTCTCTCGCTTCAACATTTTTATTTTTTGAGTGAACTGTATTACATATTTACATGTGCTCAAAGGTGCACCTAGTTTTGCAACACAAATATATGTTAATAATTAATTTGGATGATAATGAGATGAAGGAATTTTTAGACATTTGCGGCATTGAATTTAAAATTATCTTACATTCTTTTTATTCTTATACAATAATATACTGTAGAGAATCATCTCGATAATTAGGTTTTTAACTCAATTGAATACCATAAGCCGATATTTTATGTTAGTGATAGAGCTTACGAAATTGGCCCAATTAGCGATGTTTTAGGGAGAGCTGATTTAGTAGGCTTAGAACAGGGATTGCTAGACTAAATATTTTGCTTTTGGCCTTACTTGGTTATCTTATGCGCAAAAAGAAGACTTGGAAACAATGATTTTAGGCCTATTTAGGCTTCATTTGGTCATGTTACACTTTAAGGAGACTTGGTTAGTCTTTGAGCTAAATGATAATGATAATGGGCTTTCTCTAGTTATAAAAGCCTTAAACATACTTGAGGCCTATATTTAAGCCCATGAAGGCTAAAGGAAATAATAAGCTTTAATAATAAGGCTTAATCTCAATCGTCCGTCTTAAAGCAATTTGATAGATAAGATTAATCTCCACACTTTATAAATAAAAGGCTTCTTCTCTCATTTGGCTTATTCAAAACATTAGCAAGCTTAAGACAAACACCAAACCTTTATTGAAATCACTTTAGAGATGATCAAATAAGCAATTTGATCAAAAGCATCGAGTTTAATCACCATCACACGTACATATTCAAGATATTGAATTTGCCCATTCTTCCTCCTACGCCTCTTCCTAATAACGTCCCTTCAAGTGTCATTAACTTAAGACGTCTCTTAGGTTTATTGGTACACTCATTGCATGTGATCAGCTAGCTACAACAACCCTACTAAATATTATTTGATGACTCCACTAGGGAGGAGATACTTGATGGAATGATACCTGGATGCAAGAAGATTCGAAATGATGGGCACTTCTAGGAACACAAAAACAAATATGAGAAGGTTAAACAAATCTAAGTAATGCAAGATACTAGTGTACTAACTGTTATACAAGCATTAGGAATTATGTAAGAACTTAGAATAGTGCAAGCACTTACGTTGTGCAAGCATACGGGGTAGTGCAAGCACTTGGGATTATATAACCGCCTTCTATTAATGATTCACTTATACTGCATGCCATACAAGAAAACATACATATGTTAAACTAGCTCTTTACCATTTTCATGTAGTTCTAGCTAAGCATGGCAGCTACAGTAGCTATGAATACTAATACATTACCTAGTATGGCTCTACTGATGCTAACTATGGTAACTACCTCATCGGCAAACGCTATTGCATTACTTGGGGTGAGCTTATAAGCACCTACTCCTATCGTCTCACTTACTAGTACATCCTTCAAGATGGTTGTACCTGCATTAATAATGTAAGTCCTAGGATCCATACATATTGCTATCGCCTTAGAAGATGCTCAACAACACGAATAAATTGACCTAACTCCTATAGAAGGTGAAGGAAGGCAATAATAGGACTTTACGCACCCATTGTAACACTTGACCCCAGCTTACTAGACACCTATGGTTGAGGAAGCAAGGGGCTACCTTAGAAAGTCCTCCTTTTCAAGATGCAACCTATAGTTTCTAATGATTAGCACAGTTATAACTCGTAACTTCGTATTAAGGCACCAAGTAGTAACCAATCTTATAACTGCTACTTTGTCTTATGTGACGAAGGAGGATATGAAGTACATGAGGCAAATGCAAGCAATACTATCTACCAACATTCTAAATTTGAAATTTCTATACCTATAGAGGATGATTAGGTATAGCTAACATCACCACGTAACAACCTTTGTTGTCAAGAGACTAAAGCATCCTCTTAACAAGCATTTTTTTTTTAACCACCATGGTATAACTATCATTACTACCATGGTGCTTTATTCAAAAATATATATGATCAGGTATAGTTAACATCACCACCTGCTATCTCTTATTGATAGTCTCTATGAAACTAAAACTAGCATAGCTAACATGCCACCTGATTTGGTGTAGCTAACATTGCCACCACAACCCTTGGAGTCACAGGTTTATCTAAGGTTACTATCTGGTGTTCCTCAATCACGGGATCAAAGTAATCTCAACTATAATGGGATGAAGTGATCCCACATTAGGCTTGGCAACCGTAATGTCGAAGTAGCCTCATACATGAATGGTTGAAGTAATTAAATTATGGTAGCTGTAGTCATTCAGTAGAAGCATATGCTCTTGAGTACACAATGGGCTTAATGCCTATTCTGCAACACTACTCACTAGATCGAAGCGATCTTGTAGCAAGCTTAGCAATCATAATGTGTTTTTATAGAGTCAAGGTCAAGCGACCTCATCTTGAGTATATAGTAGCCATAATTGATAGGAATCAAGCTACTAAGCCTTTGACCCATAGCTAAGCCCAAGGACTGGAAGGCTTGACAAGGTAGATTCTCCTGCTTCAATTCACTCCTACCAAGCCTGAGTACTTTTTTATCGAGTCACTCTTTATGACAAGCTAAATGATTACCCATCTTTCTATAGTACACCGAGTTATAGATTACTCACTTGCATCCAAGTAGACCAATGACTCAACATTTCCTTGCCGAGATAGAAAGGCTTCAAATTGACTAAGCCACCCTCCTACTTGAATAAGTAAGCTGACCGTACTTTTTGTCTATATCTTCTAACGGCATCATCAATGCAGCATCACCACGTGTATAAAATCATGTGTAGAATCCATTGCACCAATAATTGTTTTCCTTGCATATTCATTTTTATCCTTTTGTATCTTATACATTACTTCCTTAGGAAATGCCCTTTTTGTTTTTTCCCTTTAAAGCATGTTGCCTTAAATTCTTGAGTATAAATACCCCTTTGTAGTTGTAGCTGTAAGAAGATCAGAGATTGAACATTAATACACTAGATATTTGTCTCTCATAAACATTACTTGTTTACACTCATTTTCACTCTTATCCTAACCCTTAAGTAAGGCTAAGTGGTGAGTGACGTTATCAGTCTTTCTCATATGTCTATTAAGTTGTGCTGTGAGTCCTCAAAGGTTTCATTGTTGCATTATATCCATTAGAGCTACTCATAGGTTTTTGCTTACTTTTCATTTTCCCTATCATTTCCCTTTTAAGCTTTTAGCAAGCTTAGACCCACTCAGCGACTAGCCTTATCTATTCGTGGTTACGGTCTACAACATCTTAATATCACAACGAAGGTTTTTGTTTGAGTTATGGTTTGTGTTTAAAGTTCTATTGATATTCTGTTTTGTGTATGTAAAACAAAGTAAGTTACTGTGTTCGTTTGATTACTATGTTTGTTAGCTATTACTTTTTCTGGTTAGTGGAAGTGTTTGCTATATCACTTATTTGAAGATTTTGAGCTTTAAATCTATGGAAAAAATGGCTAACCCAAGTGTAAACATTAGTGTTGGAGATGACAACAGTAGAGTTATCTACCATGGACAACAATCTCAAGGAACCCCTAAGAGTATTAACGAGGGATTAGATGAGGTAACTAACCTCTTAATAAATATGACCCGAGCTATTCATGCATTGGCTTGCCGACCAACTAAAGTCGTATAAAATGCCCTACAAGTTACTCAACCTGTTAGAGGTCAGAACTTAGCTTGACTAGTTTAAGGTAGTGGAGCAGGTAAACGAGTAAGACGAAGGATAGACTTGAGAGAACTAGATGAAGAGGACGTGAAAGAGTATTTTGAAGAAGAGCGAGTTAGAGTCCCTAGAGCATCTAACCATGTGAAGCTTTAGATTCTGACCTTCAATAGATTTGGAATGGGAAGAGAGAGTAGAGTGTATTTTTTACTATTATCAGTATGGAGATTATGAGAAAGCGATGATTGTTGCGATTAAGTTCTCCGGATATGCCGCCAGTGGTAGAAGAATTTTCAAGCTATGAGAAGGCAAGGGGGCTATCGGGAGATTAATACTTAGCTCGAGATGAAGAGAATACTCAAAAATAGGTTCGTATCAGAAACTTATCTACAAGACAATTTTACTTGGCTTTAGGAGTTAAGACAAGGAGGCCGAACAGTTGATGAGTATGTCCAGGAATTCTAAATGCTTATGATTCGATGTGAAGTGGAGGAACCACTAGCCCAAATAATCTCTAGATTCATTACTGGATTAAGAGGTGACATTCGAGATATTGTAGAACTTCAACGATTCACCACAATGGATGAAGCCATTCGAATAGCTCAATAAGTGGAGAGACAAATAAGAAGCCGAGTACTTACCAGAATGCTTATTAATTGACCTAGACAAGGAAGTCACTAAGCTCAATCAAGTACTAAGTTGATTAAAAAGGCCTACTCGATAATAACGTGCTAAGCTGAACTTATAAGAAGAGGCAAAGGTCTGGTAGGAAGATGAGCTAGATTAAGTGCTTTAAGTGCAAAGAGTTCTGACATATGGCCACTTAGGGCCTAAATCAAAGAACTATGGTAATTAAGGGAGATGTCATGAAGCTAAAGATAGAGAGTATTGATAAGGAACCTGATGAGAAAGAGATCATTGCCAAGAAAGAATTGATTGAAGAGGATGTGTTTGCTGAGGACTTGGACCAGTTAATCATGGTAGTTCGACGTACAATGAATATGGAACCTTCACGCGAAGAAGAATAGAAAGAGAATTTGTTTCATGCCACTTGTAAGGTGAATGATCAAGTATGTGCTCTCATCGTAGATAGTAGTAGCTGTACTAATGTAGCATCAGCTAATCTTACTTCAAAGTTGAAGTTGCCGACTTTTGCCTGCCTAAGGTTGTACAAGTCGCACTGGTTGAGTGAGAAAGGAACATTACATGTCACTCGACAAGTACTATTACTAATCACTATCGAAAATTACTTTGACTAGATTTTTTACGATATTCTACCCTTATGTGCTTCCTACATGCTACTAGGTAAACTATGGTTGTTCAATAAGAGAGTTATCAATGATGGATACTGAAACATGTATATATTTGAGAAGGATAGTAAGAAGATCACATTAAACTTGATGCTGCTAAGTGAAGTTAATAAATTGCAGGCTAAACTTGCTCGCGGATCGAAGAAGGCTCTGGTGATAAATAAAGCTGAGCTCCGAAAGACCTTTAAGGCTGATATGCTGACCCTCATGCTAGTTAGGTGCCTATTAGAGATGAAGCAGTGGAGTGAACTACCCTAGAAAATAAAAGAGTTACTAAACAAATATGCTAACTTGTTCCCAAAACAATTACCTAAGGGGTTACCCCTAATTCGAGGCATAGAACACTGTATTGACTTAATATTCGATGCCACGCTACAGAATAAGCCTGCCTATTGAATGAGTCCCGACCAGGCTTCTAAGCTTCAACGTTAAGTTAATGAGTTATTGGACAAAGGATATGTTAAAAAAAGTCTCAGCTTTTGCACTGTATTGGCACTTCTAGTGCCAAAAAAGGATGGAATTTAACGGGTGTATGTAAATAGTCGAGCTGTGAACAAGATTAAAATTAAATATAAATATCCCATTCTTAGATTGGAGGACATGCTGGATGAACTGAGTTGAACTAAGATTTTCAGCAAGATTAATCTAAAATCTAGCTACCATCAGATTCACATGAGGCCGGAGATGAGTGGAAAACTGCGTTTAAAACTCGATATAGACTTTATGAGTGGATGGTCATACCATTTGGCTTGTCGAATGCCCTAAGAACTTTCACGAGGCTAATGAATCACGTATTGAGACATCTAATAAGAAAGTACGTAGTGGTGTACTTTGATGACATCTTAGTCTATAGTGCCGATATGCCAAGTTATTGTAAATATCTCCGAGTCATATTGGATATCTTCCATGCTAAGAGATTATTCAGCAACTTGAAGAAATGTTGCTTTTGCTAGGAGGGAGTAGTATTCTTGGGCTATGTAGTAAATAGAGGAGGCTTACAAGTGGATAACAAGAAGATCCGAGCAATTGTTAAGTAGCCAACTCTACTACTTGTGCCAATATAAGAAGTTTTCATGGAATGGCTCCATTCTATAGACAATTCAGTAGAAATTTAAGTACCCTTGCCACACCACTAATTGAGCTAATGAAGAAAAGCACCAACTTCCAATAGGAGAAGGAGAGGAGAGGAGAAGAACTTTGCCAAGATAAAGGAGGGATTGACCTCCGCTTCGGTGTTAGTTTTACTTGACTTCGAGAAGATATTTTAATTGGAAGGCAACTAGTCAAGCATTGGAATAGGCATTGTTTTAATATAGGAAGACTGACCAATTGCCTTCCATAGTAAGAAGCTTAGAAAACCTATGTTAAATTCCTCTATGTATGACAAAGAACTCTTGGTGTTGATTGAAGCACTACAAGTATGGCAGCACTAGTTATTGTTGAGAGAATTTGTCATATATGTTGACCATGAGTCGCTGAGGTGCCTCCGAAGTCAAACTAAGTTATCGAGGTAGTAAGTAAGATGGGTTGAATTCCTTTAAGTATTCAATTTTGTAACAAAATACAAACAAGGAAAGAACAATGTAGTTGTAGATGCTCTCTTGAGAAGACATGCACTCTTAAGTGAACTGCAGACTAGATTATTTAAGTTTGCAAGCATTAAAGAGCAATACTCCGAGGATCCATTCTTTAGACTCGTATTTGCGTAATGTGTCGATGGAAGAACAATAGATGAGTATCATGTGGAAGATGGTTACTTGTTCCAAGGTGGAAGCCTACAGTAAAGGACTATTTGGACATTTTAGGGAGAAAAGGACTTATGAGTTGCTAACTGGTCGATTCTTTTGGCTGAGAATGAGATGAGATGTACATCGAGTTGTTGAGAGCTGTGCCATGTACAAAAGGGCTAAGTTCGGAGCCAAAAAAGGGAAAGTACTGCCTTTGCCTGTCTCGATGAAACCATAGACTAAGTTGAGCATAGACTTTGTCCTCAAATTACTATAAACTACTCAAGGTAAAGATTCTGTAATGGTTATCGTGGATTGGTTTAGCAAAATGATACACTTTATGCCTTGTACCAAAACTAACAATACTTCAGCTATTACTTCTTTTTTCTTGTAGGAGATTGAATGATTTCATGGCGTACCAAAAAGTGTAGTCTCCAATAGAGACTCGAAGTTTTTGAGCCATTTCTAGAAGGCCTTGTGGCATCGGACAGGGACTAAACTACTATTCAATACTTCTTATCACTCCCAAACTGACAGTTAAACAGCGGTAGTTAATCGCACTTTGGGATCACTGCTTTGAGTTACAGTGCTAAGAACTTGGTTGATTGGGACGTTTGCTTGCTAGTGGTCAAATTTGCTTACAACCAGATAGTACATAACACCATTAAATAGACTCCCTTCAAAGTGGTCTATGGTTTTAATCCCAAGTTGCCCTTCAATCATACCCCTGTACCTATGCCTACACAAGAGGACCTTAATGCGAGAGTTAAGGTACAATCCCTTCAACACATTTACAACAAAGTCATTCAGCACATTAACCAACTGCTAGAAGAATGCAAGAGAAGGTTAAGGGTAGGGCGGCTAAACAATTCTAACAAGGAGACTTAGTGTAGCTATACCTCAATAAGGAATGGTTCCCAAGTACGAGGAAAAACAAGTTATCTATAAGAGCTAAAGGACCTTTCAAAATCCTCCAGAAGATTAATGATAATGCCTATAGATTGGAGCTGCCCAAGGATTATGGGGTTTCTAATACCTTTAACATTGCTGACCTCAGTCCATATCACCCCAATGAAGAGCTGATCAAAGACCATTTAGACTTGATCCCAAATCCAAATTAACTTAGAAGGAATGATAGGAACTAGGCTACTAAGCCTTTAACCTACAGCCGAGCCCGAGGATTGGAAGGCCTAGCAAGGCGGATTCTACGACTCCAGCCGACTCCTGCTGAGGCCGAATACTTCTTTGCTAAGTTACTCTTTATGCTGAGCCAAATGATTACCCATCTCTCTGTAGTACTTCGAGTTGTACATTACTCACTTATGCCTAAACCGATTAGTGACTCGGCATTTCCTTATCGAGAAGCCAAGATAGAGAGGCTCTAGACTAATTAAGCCACTCCCCTACTCAAACAAGCAAGCTAACCATACTTTTTGTCCACATCTTCCAACGGAATCACCAATGCAGTACCACCATGTATACAGAAACGAGGTTTAGTAGCTGTAACGTCTAAGCCCATGAAGGCTAAAGAAAATGATAAGCTTTAATAATAAGGCTTAATCTCAGCCGTCAATCTTAAAGTTATTTGATGGACAAAATTAATCTCTATATTCTATAAATAGGAGGCCTCTTCTCTCATTCGGCTCATTTAGAACATTGGCAAGCTTAAGATAAATACTAAATCTTTGCTAAAATCACTTTAAAGAGGATCAAATAAGCAATTCGATCAAGACCAATTTAAGAACGATTAAGAACACCAAGTCTAATCCACTATGACACGTATGCATTCGAGATACCAAGTTTGCTCGTTCTTCCTCTCATGCCTCTTCCTAATGACGTCCTTCATCAACTCAAGATGTCTCTTAAGTCAACTGGCATACCCATTGCAAGTGATTAGCTAGCTACAACAAAAGGCGATATGGATGGAAATAACATATATGATTGTAAATGTTGATGCATTTTTAAGCAAACATAACGCGGATGCATATCTATATAATTAATAACAATAATGATACCATAAACATATCATAACATTAATGATGTAAAAATTGTATAGAAATAGTCATTTTTGGTATAAAAAGTCCATTAAAGTAATTAACATTTATAACTCTAATAAAATAACATAAAAAACACATATTATAAAGTCATAAATGATAAATTACATAAATATTAATACATTGAAAGGGAAATTTGGAAACGACAATAAAAGCCTCCTCTATTTTAATATTATAGATTATATAATGATATAGAAGATTGAATTAATTATACATTCAAGGGGAAATTCTATAAGCATCACCAAAGGGCGTAAATGTGCTATTTATGAAATTTAAGATGACTTTGTATTTTAATAGTTTTCAATCGATGCCACTGTAATTTATAAAAAAATTTATAATTATAGGAAAAGTTCCTTAAGTTATGTCACCAAAATACTAAACATTTTGAATTAAATAAATACATGATTATCATGCCTCAAAGCTGAAGGACATGATAAGTCCACCACATATTTCTATCTAAACAAGAATATGAAAGATTCATTCATATATTATCAAAGTCTTCAAGTCCAAATAAAGTCACTTGAAAAACAATTTCCTTAAATGGGACAAGTAAAATGCCCAACGAATACTATAGTATATACATACATATGGATGCTAAACTAATCAAATTACATGTATTATATATATGTGTGTATATGTGTGTGTGTGTGTGGCACATTTTGAACCTCAGTTTATTAAGGTAATGTTGTGAGATTAAAAAAGGTTCCACTTTCAAAATGTGCCAGAATCACAGCACAGTACAAACAATAACTAAAGCATGACTAGACCTATAGACCTATCATGCATGAAACAATATGTAGAGGTTGATACTGCTATCATTACTAAAATATTAATTGTCTCATATTAAGTTTGTCACTTGTTAATATACTACAGGGGCTAGGTTGATCTATAATATTATAATCAATGTCTCACTTGATTGATTATGATACACCTTAGGGATGAAGACATACAAGGAGTAAGTATTGAAGCAAAAATTTAAGGGAACAAGAGAACAAAAATTGGTTAGAAACCTGTAAGCTATCTTTGGATATTACTCGCCGGCAAATCCTCAATAACCTAACAACTACTTAATACTATGTACAAGCACTTAGTAAGAGTATTCACCACTATTAAAGCAGTAGAATATTCAAACTATCTCTAGCTAAAAATGATATTATGATCTTCTAATAGCTTGGCAACCCAGATAAATGACTAGAAAATATAGACAATTGTGGGGAGGTAAGATTAGCCAGCTTATACTAGGTTTAGTCAATTGGATAAATAGCTTGGCTTTGGCTTTGGCTTTGGCTTTGGAGAGCTTAGACATAGGGAAGATTGGGAGGAGGTTAGATTAGCTAGCTTACTCCAAATCAAGTCTAAGGTCACCCTTACCTAGGTCGACGTTTGGTACTTAGCTTAGCAAAAATGTAGTAGGCTTCGAATTAGGTAATCTTTATTCCATGCTTGATCTTGAGCTAGGCTTTGTTGGGTAAGGCTTGTGAACCTCTAGCTTAGCTTCTAGTGATCGGTTTGAGAACTTGATTCCTATTAGATAAGTACACTGTTATAGCTTCCTTTGCGCTCACTAACCTATATCAAATATGATACCCTCAATGACTTACTAAGTTACCATAGTGACTTTTAACACTTAATCTGACCACTTCATTCAAGAGACTAAAAATATCATCCTCTTGTCCATAGTTACCACTTGTAGGTTTAAGTAGCTATGCAAAAAATAATCACACTTTTAATAAGCTAGATAATTACTAATCTAGTGTACTATCCTAACATACACAAACCACAAACAAATGGCATGGTACTTACCCATTTTTCATTATTTTTGAAAAGCCATCCTTGACTTCTTTTGCATAAAATATCTTACAAATAATAAAATAAATAATTAAGTCCAAAAATCAATTTTGATTTTTCCTTTTCCTTAATTATAAGATCCTCTAGTTTTAAATAAATTTTAATAATCTAACCAAGTTTTACTAATTAACTACAATTGTCTATCATAACTCAATTTTCTATGGTCTATTAATTATAAAAAAGGCTAAAGATAGAGACTTGATTGCATGTTTTGTAGCAAACATGAAAATTTCATATTTCATTAACTATATCTTTTACATACTAATATGTGCAAATGCGTATGCTTATATAGTTGTATTGTTTTATATATTTTATCAATGTTATATATCATTTACAACATACACATACATATGCATGCACACACATACACATTTTTTATCATTACATTAGACTTGTATGTTATAGTTAGTACATAAATACTGCATTTGTTAATTTTATGAATTATAATTTTATGATCTATTATTATGTCTTTCTTATTCTTATGAAAGCATAAACATTTATAGCTATCATTATCTTCATTATTACTATTATTACTGCAATTATTTAAAGTTTTTGACACCTAATGTCTCATATGGATACTAAAAAGGAACAAAAGTCCCAAACCAATAGTTTGCTAGGAATGAGTAAAACTCTTAAGCTAATGACTTACTATAAATCTTAGGCTAGTAGCTTGCTTAAAAATAAGTTAAAATCTCCAGCCAATGACTCACTAAGAATAAAAAAAAGTCTTAAGGCAATAGCTCACTAAGAATTACCAAGGTAGTCTTCTATCTCTATTTATTTGTTTGTTTGTCTATTATTATCATCATCATCATCTCTTTGGTATTATTTATGTAATGTACACTCATGTGACATTTTATTCATTTATATTTGTTTTGTTTATATTTGTTATCATTTTGTACATTTCTTATAGTTATTGTACATATATTGCTTTTTTTATTTGACACTGTTTCATTGTTTATCATCTCAATAGGTTTTTGTTAATTTTACTTATCATATATATCTAAAATCTTTATCCATCTGCTTTCTTTCTTTGTTCACTTTTCATATATATACGTTATCATCTATGGATGATAGACTCTAATACAACTTAACTTAACCCATGTGTCTGTGTAACTCCATGCAAACTAACATAACTCTATACATATAAACTTAAGAGCTCTTTTACTTTTGGAATCCACCATGTTTTGAATATTTAGTCTATAAGATGCCAAAGTTCCTAAATTTATTACTTAAGTGTTTTATTATACTTATTATTATGTTTCAAGAAATTGACTCTTTTAGCCTTATGTTGCTGCTTACTTCAAGGGTTTAGTAGGATAGTTTTTTTTTTTTATTTATTTATCATTTTTTAATCTTTATGTTTCATGAATTTTGATATGTAATTATGTTATTGTCATCCTAAAGAGTAGCTTTTTCTTATTTTTTTTTCATGTAAACTCATAATATTATTTGTTTCACAAACAAGCATCCATACATATCATCCTAGTTTTGGGATATATAATCCCTTACATAAAATATCAAAGTTAACATCTAAAAGCCCTATGGGAAGATCAGTAGAAAAAGTACAACTAGTAGATAGGCTTGTCTTTACTTTTGTTAGAGCATTTGCAAGATAACTATTTTCCTTGTAAGTTTTTCTAAATTTTACCCTACTAATCTTAGATACCTTGTCTCTATAAAAAATAAAAAATAACACATAAGAAGTATTTGTCATGGTCAATGGCAAAAACAGAATTAATAGCTTCATAGCAATCTAATTCAACAGCTAGCTTCATATAAGAAACACTTATTGCTAATCGTAAACCCTTAGCAAGTAATTTTTTCATAACCTACCATACATTGTCAATCACCTTACGAAATAAACCTATAATACCAATAACATTGTCCTTCATAGTATCATCACTAAATAAGAAAAAAGAATCAGTAGATTAAAGTAATATAGAGTAAGTAGTTGAGTAACAACAATGCAAAACAGGCATATGGAAATTTTATGTTGCTAAGAAATTTGCAACTAAGATCTTTTGCACATTGAAGCCAAGATAAATGGTGTTCCATGAGTTCTTAAAACAAGATCTAATTTCGTTGCTTCTTTGTGCTTTATAGAATGGCAGAAAAGAGACATACTCATGGCATTTTTTTTCTCTTCCTCCTGTCCTCCTTTGGGTTGCAACAATTGATTTTAAGCTAAGCCTAAAGGGATAAGACAAAACACATCCCAAACTACTAACTTTTATTTTGTTGTAACCACATAAACTTGATGCTACTATAATCTCTCAACAAATGTGTAACTATTTGTAATCCAAATCTGCATAATAGGTATATTTCATACACTTAAATTCCTTTCCTAATTAGTGGATCATTATTATGTAAAGCATTATGCCAAACGTGCAAGACAAAAAATTTAATCTTTAGCAAAGTTGAAATCTGCCAAAGCCATTTCTAATTAGTAGTCATAGACGTATAGTAATGGAACTCTTGCAATCTTGCATATGCTATTCAAATAGAGCAAACTCCTAAAGTCGTATATCCTTAACTTAGATTATCCATCAAAATATTTCTATAGACATGAAAGGTCATTTTTCCTAGGTTGATAACTCATTGGATCACTTGAAAAGAATTAT
This sequence comes from Lumnitzera racemosa, assembly GCA_024138005.1. Taxonomy (NCBI): domain Eukaryota; kingdom Viridiplantae; phylum Streptophyta; class Magnoliopsida; order Myrtales; family Combretaceae; genus Lumnitzera; species Lumnitzera racemosa. Next base: position 34,767,425 of record JAMXBC010000012.1, on the reverse strand, counting down.
ATTAGTGAGATAGAGTTAACAATTGAAGGGATCGTAACCAAGATGAGGTGTTACCTTAAGAAGATATGTTCCGAACTTTAATACTTTGATTAAAATTGTCATTAATGACCTCATAAGAGTAAGAAGTACACAAATTTAGTATTTACTCTAAAAGATGCCAAAATTAAAAGAAGGTAAGGAGAAATCTTTGAAATTTTACCATTTTAGGAAAACCTTAATTGAAAGCCCTCTTTAGAAGTTCCTAGGTTACAAGATAGCAAATTGATGAACGATCTTATTTGATTCATCAAATAAATGGTAAGGTGAGAGCATATATACAAACAGTTTTATCTTGAGAAGAAGTTTTTGAAGTTGTCCTCTTTCATAATTTTTTTTCGTAAATTAAGAAAGATGTACAACTCTTAATGGTCATAGTAATTAAAAGAATTAAATGGAAGGGTTGAAGATCTTCATCTTACCTTGTTAGGTTTAGAAGTACCATAAAGGTGGAAGTTTGGTTTCACATGGCACTCACAATTGCAACTAAGAGGTTGTTTTGATTTGTCTACATGGAGATCTTGATGATGTGTAAATTAGACACAACAATGGAAGCTAAAATGGATTATGGTAGATGGCCAGTATTTGCATCGCACTTGAAAGAGAGAAAGGGTGATTTTGTTTCCATTATTTGATTATTTGATATTTATTGACTAAATGTCAAAAAAAGTGAAAGGTAGATGAAAAAAGATCATTTATAAGGGCTTTACTTAATTAGGAAGTACTTAGATCTACAAGTCAAAGCTTCTTTGGTAAGTTTATTCATTAGGTTAAGTAACCACCTTAAGAAATTTAGTTTGGTCTAAATTAATGGTCTGATGTGCAAAGAGTTAATTCCTATGTAACTGAAGATGATATAAAAGAATTTGAGTGATATTTTATTTTCCTTGCCATGGCAACTTAAGGTAGAAGAAAGGAAGGAGTCTATAATCTTAAGCTTTAATTTGGAGTTGGTTATACTTATATACATGGTATACATGGTGATGCAAAGATTTGTTCAATTTTGGAAACTTAAAATGGGCAAGTTTGTGGGGTTTAAGCAAGGACGATGATAAGAAAGCAAGAAGGACCACTTCATGCCTTCTTTCTACTTTGACTTTAGCAATAACTTGCTAAAACGATGATATTGATTTATAGTGGTGATTAGTCTTAGAGAAGGTGGTTGAAGATCAAAAGTCAAAAACTTAAAAGAAGAAGTTTACTTACTCTATTAAATAACCTTCTTAGGAAATTAAATTCAATTCTAGCTAAATGAATTAAGATGTAATGGAACTAATTCTATTAGAATGAAATGTAAATGATGAAAATGGGAGGTTTCTTCTTTCTTACTCATGTGAACTTAACGAGGAAATAAAAGGAGTACTTCTTAATTAAGCTTGAATTTGTAGTGTTTAAGAAGTCACTTTATTATTATGTTAGCATTACTTCCTAATTAATTAATTGGTAATGGATTTATTGAATGGAAATAAAGATTAATCTTAAAAGTTAAAACTTGATTAATCTTGGTGCCACACATAGATCTTTAATTAAAGGTTAGAGTTTATAAGAAAATGAAATTTATATTTAGTAATTTTTATATATTTGTAATAATAATATATGTGAATCTCTTATAATTGGTCTTATTATTATTCCTAGCTATCATAATAGAAATTTCTAACTATTCCTATACTCTTAATTCTACATTTGTAATTTCTACTGGCTAGCCTAATTATCTTTGAAAATTTTTAGGGATTGGCACACATCTTAATGATAATCCCCTTCTCCTTGGACTTCTTCTCTAAACTAGTCCAAAAATAATCCCCAAATCGTCTACCTACTTATAGGGGGCTGGCTTCAATACTATTTGTAATTAGAGTTATAAATAAGTTGAGTTGCTTGCGAACTACTTAAGATTGGCTTAGCTCGATTCGAGTTCGATTTATAAAAAGGTCGAGCTTAAGCTCAAAATAAAGCTCGTTATATAAATGAGTTGAGCTAAAGCTCATGTTTAGGCTTGTGGATCACTCGCAAACATACTCATGAGTAGGTTCATGAATAACCTCGCGAGTCGATATGTTATGTTAAAAATCATATTACACTAAATAAAGATAATATAAGAATGATATAATTAAAATATTATTTAAAAAGGTATATTTCAAAATTGTTAAATTAACTTTGAGTTTTACTTTAAACTTAAGATTAAGTTTGGGCTTATTTAGGCTTGTTTATCTAAATGAGCTCAAGCTTATACTAGTTTAGGTGAATGAGCTTAGATTTGTTTAAACTAGTTGAGCTCAAATTCTAGATTTTGTAGTGAGCTTAAGCTAAAGCATGTAATTTTCAGGTTCATAAAAAACTCAGCTCATCGAGCTTTATAATTTTTGAATGAATTGAACCTAAGCCTTTAAAAACTTAACTTGACTTGGTTTATTTATAGTCCCATTTGTAATGCCCCAAGTCAAAATTAGTAAATAACTAAGCCAATAAACATTAATGAGCCTAAAATTTTTTTAATTAGTGTTGATATGTTATTCACTACTATGGCATTATAAACCAATATCAATTTTCTCTTATAATATGTAAGCCTTCTAACTAGAAGTTCGGAATCGATACGTAAAATTTAGGGCGATCGGATAAAATGTCCGATCGAGTTTAAATTATACAATAAAGTTAAGAGTATTCATAAAAATAATCTCCTAAGTTTGAATTAAGGAAAATAGGTAATAAAATAATAAAATATTATAATATTGAATTATAAGTATATTACCCGTCATTTATTAAAAATATGTAAAACGAGTTTCGATAACTAACAAATCGATAGAAATAAATCATATGTACACTAAAAATCATAAAATATCATAAATAATATTTAGAGGTAAATATATATTTACTTGTACTAAATATATATTTAGTTATACTAAATATGCATTTACTTATAGGAAAAAATAGCTAAAATATACTAAATTAATGCTAAATAATTAAGGAAAATAAAAATAAAAGAAAAAAATCAGAAAAAGTAAGGAATTATCCAAATTAGGGTCATGATAAGCTGGGGATTAAGAAGAAACAATTAGCCAATCAAATTAGAGCAAATTAAAAGTGAAATGGAAGAAGATATGGGCTAAATGTTAACCAAAAATCAAAAGAAAAACACCTAACAACTTTATATATGTAACAATCCTTACTTGGAACTCATTTTCATTTATTGGGAGTCTAAAAAAAATTAAGAGAAAATAGAAAAAGAGAGTGAGGGATTTTTACAAAAAAAAAAAAAAAATAACAAAATTAGTATGCAATTAGGGCTTAGAGAGAGAACCCATGAGCCATGACCACCTAGAGGCAAACCACAACCACCACACCATACCATTACTACCCTATCTAGCCAGCACAATTGGAGCCACCCCTGGTGGCTAAAAACCGATTGGACAAGTGAGTTTGATTTCAACCTGATTTTTGTTTAATTTATTTAAATTATTAAATTTATTTAGAAAAATATGAAATTTGGTATTATGAGGTTTTTATGTATATAGATTTAGTAAAAATATTGGTTTGATAAATTTTGATTTAGAAATACAAAATGCTTAAGAAATCCTATAAACTTGAGCTTATTTCAATTTAGAAATAAATAACCTTAATAGTGCAGTTTCGAGCTCAAAATTTTTGTGTAGGCTTTTAGAGGATGTAAAATAATGCAATAAAGAGATGTTTTAGAAATGAATTTTAGAAGTTTTTAGATAATTTTTAGGCTTTTAAATCATGTATATAACTAGTAATTTTGGGCTAAATTAGTGATTAAATATATAATTACTGACTTAGTAAGTAATTAGGTATTTTAGGATGTTAATATTTGATATAGTATGATATTTGTAGTATTTAGAGTCTTAGATGTGATTATTATGTATATTATGTATTAAATATAAGTAGATTAATAATATGTGAAATTAGAAATGTAATAAATAGAAAATATTAGGTTAAAATAGATAATATAATAATACTAGCAATACACGAAAATTTGATATGAAACTCAAATTGAGTGGATTATATAAAAAAATGCAAATTTTTCTCACATTATGAGCAAATTCGGTATTAAATTAAGGTTAAAATATACCATACAGACTAAAATACTAGTTAGAGGCCAAAAGTGATATTTGAGATATCCGAGTATAATATGATTAATTTCACATTATAGTTCAAAATAAGTTCTTAGGATTCACATATAAGACCGTAATTGAAAACTAAATTAGAATCAGATTCAAAAACCAATTCAGAAACTAGCTTAAAAAATATCGATAATAAGTAATATATATATATATATATATATATTTGAAAAATTGAATCAAGTCATAATTTAAAGCTTATATATCATAGGGATAGTAAATACTAAAAAAATACTTATATTATAAGATACAATGAGACAAGTTGACTTGCATCGAGACAAGTTGACTTACATCGAGACAAGTTGACTTACATCAAGTCAAGTGAACGAACTAAAGATTTTAGGTAAATTAGGTTCAATACATTATTGTATTTCGAAGTATTATATTAAAGTACTTGAAGGCTTAAAATTGCATGTGATTATGCTTGTAGGTAGTTATATATATATGTGCTTGTGTATGTTTAATTATTTGTTGAAAACTGATGTTGTGTTTTGGTGATTTGTTGTGAATTGAGTGAAGTGAGATTGTTTAGTCACCTTAAACCAAATTCAATTATAAATGACCTAAATACCTCAATTAGATATGCATTGCAACCCTCTAAGGGAAAGTTAAGATTCTTTAACTAAATACTATCACATTTGAAAAAGATAGCATTGGATAGTATGATGATTTTTTCTTCATCTTTACTCGAACTAAGTGATAAGAGAGAAAGTTATGGTAAAGATGAGGGTAATGGTCTAAAGGATAGTCATAGGGGGAGTGGTGTTTCTATTACATAAACTTGGGTTTAGTTATAAGCTATTTCATAAACATGAAAACTCATCAAATCGAATTAGAGTGAGTGAAATTACTCTGATTTTATAACTAATCGAATCACTTTATGTGATGGCATTTGTGTGTTGCATTGTATATAATTAATTGTTTGAAAACCTTGTTTGTGTTTGTTATGCATTCTTAGGTTTTCATCTTGACTTATTGAGTTATTAATTGCTCATCGCCTTATAGATTTTCTTGTAGGTACTGACTGAAATGCCATGTTATAATTATCTCGAGATCAGTTTCTTTTTAAAGTGCTATAGGGTAGTAAGTGTCAAGTTGATTAATATAATTGAGTCTTCTAGAGTTTTATTACTAGCTCTTAGGTTTTTGGGCTAATTACGTAATATGTTACTTATCAAACTACCTTAGCATATAGATATTTCTTAGGATTGTAAGACAGTAAAAGTATTTTATGTAATTATGACTTAAAGCTTCTAGTTATATATAAATTTAATCTATAATTATGAATGAGTTGCTTACTTTAAAGTGATGAGTCGTGGACACTTTGTGTAAATCATATTCACGATAGAGACTATGAGGTTAACTATTATTATAGATTGGCTTATATGGCGGACTGTTGCGACTTCACCACTTTAGAGCGTAACATAATCCATGTAGGACTTCACTAAATATATTTATCACATATTCCTACATATGAGCATGCAAACACTCGTCTCTTACACTTTTTAAGTCTTTAAGTCCAAATAAAATCACATGTAAATAATGTCCTCGAATGGCATAAGAAAAAGCATAGAAAATATTATATTACATACATATATAGATGCCAAACCAATCAAAACCACATGCATTTTGTACTAACTGAATGATATAAATAAATTTATCAATATATATATTTTAGTGAATCACAATGCATAACCTCAATGAGCAAGGATTGGAAACATGCTCCACTTTCTAGATTTGCTAGAGCTGCAACTTTGCAACTTAGCACTTATAATAGCTAAAACATGACTCTGGTTGCAAATTTGTCATTTAGAAACATTTATAAAAGGGCCAACTTTGCTACCATTTATGAAAATAGTGAACGTCTCATATTGAGTTTCTCACCTATTTATATGTCACTATGAGCTAAGTTCATCTACAACATTCTTATAAGTGTTTCACTCCACTAATAAGCATGTAGTTGCAACTTACTTCCTGCTTACTAACCCAAATTAGATATGATGCCAACATATCGACAACTCGTTAAGTTGTTACAACAACCTTAGCGACTAACAAGCTATTTCATTCAAGTAACTAGAACCACCATTAATAAGGGATTAGGATGTGCTCTAATTCTAGTTGATACAGGAAGTTGGCTCTAGATATTAACAAAATAACTAAAGAAGTTATTTTTCTATATAAACTAAAACGGTAGTAATATGATGCATTTAACACACAAAACGCTCATCATAATATATTAATGTTCATCCTCTATCCAAATGTAACATCATTCTTTATTTGTATCATCAATTTTAATAATGTTCATCCTATAATTGGAACACTTTAATAACCTTCATCCTTTATATGCACCATGTTAAAAAGTTCATTCTCTATTCGAACTTCTAAAATGTTGCATACTTTATTTGAACTTAATTCGACACATATATATCTCTTAGTATGTAATTTCCCAAATTAAATGACTCAAAAATAAGTTAACTAGACTAAACAACTCAAATGAAATAATATAGGAAATTATGGAAGAATCATCCTCCACAGGTCTTGAAACTAGCAACTTAACTTGGTCGATTATAAAATTTTAAGAAAACTTTTATTTGCTTTTCCTTTTGAAATATTCGTTCAACATTGGTTGTAGAATTTCTTGTTTTAAGAAGGGATATTCCTCTAAAATATTTATAATGTCCTTTTATATATCCCTTCTACATTTTTCTATTATATCATATCATATTTTATTAATTTTTCGTTTTACTTAGGCATTTCAAATGATAGTGATGCATCAAGCATTGTGCAAATTTGCACTATGCCAGCTAGGTAGATAGAAGAATAGTAAGATCCCCAAAGCTCTGATGAAGAAGTTCTCCTACCTGTTAGTATTCAGAAACCAATGACATATCTGCTCAATTTGCATAACCACCATGCATGGTCACGTTATGCATGATTTCGTAGTTGTTCTCATGTGCCAGCAAAGCAAAGTCAAATCCCACTATAGGCTTACCTCCTTTTTCGGAAAACAATTGAAAAGGGATCTTGTTTGCACTTGTAATATTTTATGGAGGACAAAACGTTTTAAGAAATTATTATATTTAGCTTAGCTCCTTGTTAATAGATGACCTATTTAAGTTTTCTCGTTATTTAGTTTAAATGTTACCGCACCCAAAATATTCAAATTAGGACCTAAAGTGTTGGCTATTATGTTTAATTCCATAAGCAGTCAACATAAAAGTAGGGATATGCACGAGGTATGTTGGATTCAAGGATATGTACCCCGAAGAAAAATAAAATCTGCTTCCATTTTTTCCTGTTAATTTCACAAAGCAAGAGCCCTGAGGTATTATATCACCGCTTTGTGATGTTCCTAGTGCTTTAGGAGGCGTTGTCCCATCCTTGAAGGTACTGGATATATATATCTATATATATATATATATATATATATTTTAATGTATAACTTTCTTCCCAAAAAATAACATCATCTCCCTAGTAAGTGCAAATATTAAAGAGCTAAAAAGCTAGACTTCCAAACTTTTGCTCTATGCTACGTTTCAACATTCTAATTAAAGGAAGAAAACAAGACCTAAGAAAACATGCCAAACAGCAAAATCGTCTAGTTTTTTATTCAAATTCAATGCTTGATAAGGCTCCAACACTTGACCGGCATAGTCTAAAATAATTGAAAGCCTCTACCGTAAATAAATATTTGGGTTTGTGAAACCATCTAGTTAGAATTTTTTTTCATTGAAATACTATCCACTTTAATATTTAGTATGGTTTCTTTCCTTAATATAATTACTTTTTAGGAGATCATCCTATCATGAGAATGTACTCATTGAACACACTTAACTTTAGACTTCCAATAAACACTAAACCGTAATACCAGAAAACATATCGATGATTAAAGTTTCATCACCTTTCATTTAAGAGATATCATAGTTTGGTCAACTTAACCTATTGCTGTATTAGGGATTGGATTTTTTCCATGTACTCAAACTAATCACTTAATCCGATTAAACGGATGATTTAATTAAACACGGTGAAAAATAGTATAGGAGCTTGAACTCTTTATCTGTTTTGCAATGTCATAAACACATTTTAGGATATTACAAGTATAGGATCAAAGCTAAAAATTCAAAGGAACATGCAATCTTATAATGCAAAATCAACCTAATTTCGTTCATATTTGACTAACTAGATGACCTTGATCCATTTTTTTACATAAACTGGAAAGACAAAAGAATCGGTCAGATGGTCATACAGAAAAAGAGGGAGTAAGTATAATTTCTTCATAATTTTTTATTAGTATTTTCGTTGAACTAAAGGGAGTATCCCATGCTTGAAAAACAAATAAATAAATAAAATCATGGGGATGTCCTATAATTTTCCCTTCTTAAAATTTCATTCGTTGCATTAATTCTAGAAGTGTAAAGTTAATCTTGTTCTTTGCCGAAGGAAAATAAAAATACTTGTTCTTTGTGCTTTTAAAAAAGGACTATTTTCAGGTGCTTTAGCCATCGACTCATCTACTTTGGCCGAGAAAGCAATTTGACTAAATAAAATATTGCAATGCAAACTTCAGAGTTAAGGCATGATAGATTGCTGAATTTATCCGGTTTCTAAAGAAGAAATATGCCACAATAAAGAAAGCAGGACGATCTGAAATCAACATTTTTTCTTAATTGTTTGACAAATATGAAAATAAAAGTTACATAGTGTTATATATATATATATATATATATATATATATATTGATGCGAATCGAGAAAAAGTAAATATGTTCATATATTTATACATGTAGACCCCTAAATATATATCCTGATTAATCAATAAAAGAAATGTACGTTAAATTTTCCAAATGCAGCTGAAAACAGATGTATCATTAGAGTGGTGAATTAGTATAAGTGTAATGCCTTTTCTTTTCTTTCTGGAAATGTTTGATAGCAGTTTACATATAACGAGGACATGTCTGCTTGGGCAAACGATTGCTGAGTTTCCTAGTACACTACTTTAAGCTTTGCCAGCTGAAACCAAATTCATGGGAAGCATTACATTGAAAAAGGATTCAATGGAATAAATATATCATTTGTTTTGATGAATAATGGAGAATTATCATCAAAATTCTGATACATGAAAATATAAATTTATTACCCACCACTTATTCGAATATGCAACATGTTGATACTAATGAATTGTCAAAATATCAAAAAACGATAAAAAAAAAAAAAAACCATCGCTTCATGCGAAATCCACAGCAAGTAAATGGATTTCTTTTTTTCTTAATTAAAATTGTGTAATCCTACCAATTCTCAAATTTGATGGCAGTCTACTAAAAATTGATGCTTGCTTTTAGCATCGGTATATGATTGTAACAAAACTGGAAAAAGTTTAGCACTACTGACAAATTTTTGAAACAGAAATCATTAGAGCCATCTACTCACCGTAGAATGTTAGTGTAGTGTATGATCAATCCAAATTCATATGTATTGAGTAAAAGCAAAAGAATTAGAAAAGGGTCAGCTTTAATTATGCGATATCACGAGAATATGTGCAGCCAATATAGCTTTGCTGCTAAAAGTATGGGTAAATTCAAATACAAGCAAACGTGCTTGATGGGGTGGCCTGTCATCATCATTTGAATCTCGTCGAATTTCAATAACATCTTCATGATGATAATGAGGTTATTATCTATATCCTAAAAATGCCAATCTTTCTTAATGGACTAATCAGTTATGTTATGTACTCTGGCTAAGTGGTGCTCAAACAGCAAATTAAAAACTTTGCCTTAGGATAGTACTAGTACCCCACAACTTTCTCCATGCTCCCTATGAAATGCAGAGAAATTAAACTAGGAGTAGAGACACCAGATAAATTGTATATAAATTTCTCTGTCTCTGATTTCATATGTGTGCCAATCAATCAAGGTTTATCACATAATTACGATTAAATATATTCAGAAACTTTAATTGATTGAAACACAATTACCAAAGGTTTATATACGATGAGTCTGGGATTTTTAATATAACCACTGAAATATCTTTGTTAATATAAAATATTTAAAATAAATTACCCAAATAAATTAGATTTATGGCACTTGTTAAATTTAATATTACAGCTGATAAATCCAAAGTTTAAGTGTGTTAAGATGGACTTTAAATCCAAGTTTTTATACCCTTCGTTATGTTGCTAAAACAAAAAAAAAAAAAAACTAGTATAGATCAATGATTGAGATTGTCTTTAACTAGAGATGAACGAATGATTAAGATAAAGTATTAATGTTATGCCAATTGATTGATAGTTTTATGATAGCTTAGTTAAATATAAATAATATGTCACATTAAGCACATACTAGGACGCTCACGTGGTTTCCATATATCCCTACAGTAATGGGAAAGAATATGCTTTTAAAAGAAAAGCCCCAATTTGAAAACCTAATCTCATGTAACAACTTCCTTTCCTAACAATTAAATAAGTGTTGAATAATCATAAGAAAATACGAATTTAGAATTTCTTATTAATATACTATGTTTTATTTAAGTGGAATTATTAATAGCCCTCTAAACTTTAACTAAGAACAATTTTACTCTTCAAATTTTTAAATATTGCAAATAAGATGTGAACGGGGTAGGTCTAAGACTGGTCATAGGAATTCAAGAACCTAGACCCATCCAAAACCCTATGGGTTAAAAATATCTAGAAACCATCTCATTTGATACAACTCGTGGCAAGAGCAAACAAGGGTGGCTATATCGAGGTGAGTTCAAACTTATAGAATGTTTGAAAACGAAGGTGGCAAAAGCAAACAAACAAGCAAGCAAATCACAATCAACTTCAAGGATGTGACACACCAAAGAACTACCAAAGACTTATAAAGCAAACTTGATATAACTTACGAGCGAACTTAGTGAGGATACTCGCTACCTAACTTTGCTTAAAGGATAGGATAAGAGTGAAAAGCAAGCAAACAAGAGAATGGGTATGAAAGGTGAAGTATATTCTGTAATAATAATAAAAGATGATAATTATAACTATTTTGCAATGGGTATTTATACCTAAAACATTAGGGCTATTGTCAGGTGATTTTGGTGTAGAGTTTGGATTCTGTAAAAGCACGAATAAAAGGCTAAGTAGTGTTAAGGCTAGTCCGTATAGCCACTTCGATGTCTAAATAAATGGTTGTTTAGGTGAAAAAGTAAGAGAATAAGTAAATTAAGTGTTATGGAGCGTAAGAGAGTTCTTATAGTACTTTCCCTCTCTTATTTATAGGCAAATATCAAGTGTTTATAATAGCAGATAATCATTGATCATGGACCATATTCCAATCCCATATTTAGCATACGCATAAAAGATAGGGGTAGTTGGTGATTGTATAATGAGATTATACTAAGTTACAATTGTTCGCGTTACTTTTCTAAGTTCCAACCAAATATATAAGTAGGCCAAGCATCAAGGCCAATTAGATGGACTGAGCCCTTGTTAGGCTTAATCGAAAATAACATCAGTCGATCTCTTAATAGCTGAGTTGCCGAGTAATATGTTAGGGCAAAATCTAACTATCAACATTTGCCCCTAACTCCTACGATCGAGAATTCGACTATGGGAGTAAATAAAATTTAATACTCAGTCTAAGCAGTTAGATGGCAAAGGCTAGAATCAAGCATTCTCAAGATATTGAGTAACATATAGGAATATGGGTTGTCCTTTAGATTAGCTTGTGTGTAATTTTTAATTTTTGAAATGAATCGTATCGAATTCTAACTGAAAGGTTGCAACCTTTTAATTTTCTCGCTTATTCACTTTTCTATGATAGTAGGAGCGACAGCTGTCATACTAGTCATTATTGCACCATAGAGTCTATTAACTATTAGTGATACCATATCCCTTAGATATCTGACCATTGACACATGTCATTCATCCATGCTTGAACATCTAATCAGATCTTGCATCCCTATTAGAAGTGCATTAGACTTTCGAGAGGGGACCACTTATATGTATAAACTTTTTCATTCTGACTAACATTTCTTGCTTCTCTCTCATTCATATTCACTTTCAAAATTTTCATTTGATTTCAAGATCTCTTTCTACAAATTCTTATGTCGCCAAGTAATCTTTGACAACTTAAGCTTTAGTAGGCATGGTTCGAAGCATCATTTGCCAACTTATACCTTCAAACTCTGAAGTAACAGTGTCTAAGGCTACTTCTCCTAGCTCTCCAAAGAAGGAACGAACTAAGAGAGCTCTCTTATCATTGTAAATAGGAATGTAAAGAAAAGGATCCTTTTTGTATCCCCAATACATCTTGTATGCATATAATATCATTAAATTTTAATTCGGCATCTTCTTCTAGCAGTTCAGTAGATAACACAATGGAGCGATGAGAAAACTTCACTCATATTAATGCTCTTCTTATGGATAACTACCTAGATGATAGGGAGGAAAAGTCGATTGCTAGGAATTCAGACAATAATATAGTTTATAACATTGATTCCTTAGATGGAGTAGTAAGTGGTGCTATCAGGACACTCGTTGCAAAATATAATAAGTACTAGCAAGATCTCTACAATGCATAGCATCTACATAAGCTAAGAGAGAATGAAAGGGTGTGTTTTTTTATAGACTGTGAGTTCCATATATATTTGAAATATCTCAATTTTAGGTTACGTCTTCCATTCTCTATTTTCCAAAAATAGTTTTTTTAATTATTTTCGAGTCTTTCCGAGTATGTTTTCTCCCAATACTTATAGGCTCTTCGTCGTATTGAAGATCATATGTGAAAAGATTGAGGTTAGGTATATACCTTAGTTATTTAGATACTTTTTCTCAATAATAAGGCAGCTTAATGATTGGTACTTCATAATGGCTCGACATGTGTGTAAATTTATGGACGAGTTAGAGTCCAAAATTCATAGGTGGCACAATAAATATGTCTCAATTAGGTCGAATGAAGATTTGGATTTTTGGACTCAATAAATCGAGCCCATTCATACTAAGGATATTAAATTATTATCCAATGATGTCACTGTTGCCAAGAAGATTCGATAACACGAAAGGAGTAAGATGTTTTTCTGGGATGCCAAGAGGATTATAAAACGATATAAAAAGGAGGAACCAATCTTCTCTGACAACAAAGGTAGGTGTTGATTTACCTACTGTATTAAGTAAAGCTATTAAGTAGAGTTAGAAGAGGAAAGTCATTCTTGTGACTTAGGGGGAGAATAGTTGCCTTTGAGCTTTACTTGGTACAAACTTGTAAGTTTTAAATTGTTTCCTTCTCTTATTCACAATACTCTTATTTCTTTTATGCAGGCATGGGTGTAAGGGATGTGGATCCTACGAATTTATTGGCTTAAGCAAAGGCCAAGAAGCAAAATCTTAATAAGCATGCAACTAATAAAGTTTCTGTTAGTCGGCTACTTGCACTAAAATAGACTACTCAAGAGAAGGTAGCAAAGGAAGTTTTTGCCTCAAAGAAGAAAAAGGAAACCCTCCTATTGATAAGAATCAGGGCATTGAATAGATAAAAGCTATTTGGACTACAAAGCTTGAGGTAATTCCTGCACTAATAAACACTTCTTGGGAGGAAATATTGGGAGAAACTAGTCAGGATATTGCTGGTGATAGCAATGCCAAGGTAATTCCTTAAGCAATGGTGGACATCCTATTAGACCAAATAAATATTGAGCTAAATCCAAAGAAGAGGCGTGGAAAAGAGCTTATCGACCAACCTTTGTCTAGGAAAAGTAAGGATTTAGACAAGAAGACAAAGGAGGCTCTAGAAAATAAAGCTCTTAGCATTAACTCTACCGAATTTGTCCCCAATCGTGAAATAAGTGAATATTCCATGTTGTGTCAAAGCCATACTATCTTGCACACTAACTCGGCCTTAGGTGATAGGATAAAGTCTTTAGCCCTGATAGAGGGGGTCGTTCTCCCTAAGGAAAAAGAGATTATGAAGAAGGATGTAAATAAGGTAGGTAGTTGTAATAAAGGCCATATTGTTGCCAAACTATATGAAGTAAGTTCAATTCATTTATGCCTTGTGTTTGTTATTAACCTAATTTTATCTGTGTGCAAATTAACAACCATGTTCTAACAGCCTTAGACGAGGTTCAAAAGGAAATGAAAAAGGCATGCTTGAATTTTTGTTGTATCGACAAGAAGCGATTAACTTATTTAGCTTTGTCCATTTATTGTAAAAAGTTAAGGCGGCTTATAACTCCTCAAAAGCTCAAACTATTATAGCTAAAAATGAGAGGATTAAGGTTGAGATGGAGGCTAAGAAGCTGCAAGAGGAGCTCTCGATCGAGAAGCTAGCATACTTGTTGGCGGCTAATGAACTCTCAGGCCTTAAGGCTAAGAATGAAGAGCTCTACAAGGAGATTGAGGACTTGAAGGAGGAGCTTCATTAGAAATGAGAAGAATGCTGGGGATTGGGAAGAATATTAGCCTCAATGAGCGATGAGGAGGACAAGTTGAGATTCCAAATAAAGAACTTGGAGATAAACAACTATAAACTCTAAGCTCATGTTTCCGAACTGGAGGAGATGGTGAAAAAGAAGCCCTATGTCAAGGAAGCACTATATATTGTGACTCCTAGTTGGCAATATGAAAGATTGCTCTAAAAAAAAAGTTCTTGTAGGGGATCCAACTGGCGAGGAAATAAATTTTGAAGGGTCATCTTGATTATGAATTATCAAGCCTTAACTTTACCGATGTTGATGATGGTGATGCTAGCAATGGCAATGAAGAATTTGGCGAAGAAGTAGAGACAAAGGTTTAAGGATAGGGTAAAAATATTCAAGCCAACGTTGAAGTTCTTACCTATGACGAGGAATCATCATCGAAGGAGACCCCCTATGTTCACAAAGAGATCTCCAATTCCTCTAAGACCCCTAATGCTAATAGAGAACTAAGCTCTAAGAAGGCCCTAAGCTCTGTTGAGTGTATCCAATCCCCATTGAGCAAAAGGCTAAGGACTAGTGAGGCTATGCAATTTAGTAGAAGGCGTATGGCTTAGTGCTTGGTATTTTTAGCATTGCAGACATTGTCAAATAGCGAAATTTGCATCTTCTTTCATAATTGGCTAATAATAACTAAGTCTTATTGTGTAGATATGTAGGGTCTAACCCTTCATATGATTGTTACAAACATTGCCGTGCAACTCAAATAGTATTTATTGAGTATCTTTCTATAGAAGGCACTAAAGATAAGGTTAGGAAGCTTGTGCTTGTATAATTGGTCATCAATCAGTGTATAGTTTACGACTTAATATATCAACCTACAAGCTTCTTTTTTATTGTCAAATAGAACACCGTCCTTTAAATAGTCAATAATTGAATCCATCCAAGACCTCTCCCTTAGGCAAAGAGCTAACTCATAGCTCTGCCCAATAGTTTCTAGGCTCTTATTAAGGAGATACCCAATAAAAAGCTTGTCATTTAAATTAAGAAGTATCATATTGGTTAACTTTGATAGCTTGTCAACAACAACATTTCTAGTCCTAGGTGTATAGTTTGTAGCTTGATATATCAACCTACAAGCTTATTTTTTGTCATCTAATAGAACACCATCCTTCAAATAGTCAATAATTGGATCCATCCAAGACCTCTCCCTTAGGCGAGGAGCTAACTCATAACTCTGCTCGACAGTTTCTAGGCTCTTATTAGAGAGATACCCAATAAAAAGCTTGTCATTTAGATCAGGAAGTGTCATACTGGCTAACTTTGATAGCTTGTCAACAATAATGTTTCTAGTCCTTGGTTTTTTCTCGATTGAAAAAAATTGAAACTCTTCCTTAAGCATTTGTACTATTAGTAAGTACTTATTCATCACTTCCTCTTTTGCTACATATCTTCCTTTAACTTAATTCACGATTAGTTATGAATAGGAAAAAATGTCAAGTTTTTAGCACAAACTTCCTTAGCCAGTTTAAGGCTAGCAATTAAGGCTTCATATTAGACCTCATTATTATTAGCTAGAAACCCAAATTTTAATGTGTAGTAAACTTTCACATTATGGGGCCCTTGTAAAATGAGGTTTGCATTGCATCCTTCTTTGGTGTAGGAGCCATTAACGTATAAGTTCTATGTCAATTTCTTGGCAATCTCAATGTTATCTTCCTCCCAATGAACTACCCAACAAAATCTTTCAATACTTGAGCTTTTAATGCTATCTCGAGCTTATACTATACACCATAAGAACTTAATTCCATCATCCTTCTTGAGGAATCTGGCCATTATGAAGCTTGTTGTTGAGGTTGATTAATAAGGACAACTATTTGATAAGCTTTGAAATATGCCTTTAATTCCGTTATCAAGAGGACTACTACCAATACAAACTTTTAAATCTTTGTATATTGGTGTTTTAGCCCTTGTAAGACATAGCTCACATAATAAATTGGTTGATGCTCCTTGCCTTCTAACCAAACTAAGATAGATGAAAGAACTTAGCTGTTAACTGATAAATATAAAAATAAATTTTCTTCATGAATAGGTAGAGAGAATTAAGGGTGATGTGAGAAATTCTTTCAGCTTGTTAAATGCCATCTTACACTCCTTAGTCTCCTAAAATTCCTTCGAGTTCTTCAATACTTTAAAAAATTATGTGCATATGTTTCCAATTTTAGAACATAAATCTATTTAGAACAGCTATCTACCCACTTAACTCTTGAACTACCTTAACTATACTAGGGCACTTTATATTCCAAATAGCATCAATCTTCCTTGAGTTTGCTTTAATGCTACGCTGAGTGACTACATAACTTAAAAATTTTCCTAAGTTAGCACCAAAAATGCACTTCTTCGAATTTAGTTTCATATTGTATCTCCTTAAGGTATCAAATGTCTCCTTAAGATCGACAAGATACCAAATTTCTGTCCTACTCTTCACAATCATATCATCAACATAAACTTTAATGTTTCAATGGATCTAAGGCTTGAACATCTTCGTTACAA
This sequence comes from Lumnitzera racemosa, assembly GCA_024138005.1. Lineage (NCBI taxonomy): Eukaryota > Viridiplantae > Streptophyta > Magnoliopsida > Myrtales > Combretaceae > Lumnitzera > Lumnitzera racemosa. Next base: position 34,750,315 of record JAMXBC010000012.1, on the reverse strand, counting down.
GCCTTTGATAGGTCGCGCACCAGCATTTTTAAGCCCGAAGGTCATCATTGTATAACAATACTTCTCAAAGTTTGTGATAAAGGACATGCAGACTTCATCCTCCTTTACCATTTTAATTTGATTATAGTTGGAAAACGTATCCATAAAAGAGAGTAAGGCATGTCTAACAGTTGAGTCAACCATCTGGTTTATTCTTAGCAAGAGGAAACAATATTTAGGATAGGCCTTATTCAAATCTGTAAAGTTTAACTACATGTGCCATTTGCCGTTTGACTTTTTGACTAGCACACAATTGACTAGCTAAGTTGGATAAGGCTCTTCCCTTATGAACCTTGCCTTTAATAACTTTTGAACTTCTTCTTCAATGGCTGCCTACCGTTCTAGGGCAAAATGCCTTTTCCTTTGTTAGATTACTTTTGCATTGGGATCAATTTGAAGCTTATGCATTATTATTTCTCTGGGGATGCTTGGCGTATCTAAGGAAGACCAAGCAAATATATTGGCATTATCTTGAAGAAAGTTGATTAAACTTTGATGGATATTTGCTGGCAATGGTTTCTCTATCTTTGTTATCTTCCTAAGATCATTCCGTGATGGGATTTCCTCTATCTCCTCCTCAACATTTTTAATGCCGAGTGACTTTTGTTCCAAACTAGTTTCAACTTGAAAAACTTCTTTACACCGTAGCGCTCTCAAATACAACGATTTGGGTAATTATTGGTCCCTTTTGCATACTGCGACTCCGGTGGGAGTAAGAAATTTTACCTTAAGATGTGTAGTTGAATGGACCATGCTAAACAAACGTTGACATGGTCAACCTATGATCATATTATACAAGGACTAGTACTCGATAATAAGGAAATTCACCTTGTCTTCTACAACATGCTCGTCACCTCCAATTTAAATTGGGAGAGAAATAACTTTGGTAACTCAAACAGGTTGATTATTAAAAGCATATAAATCATATTTGTTAGATCTCAACAGTGTTTTGATCTTAGGTTTCATCTAATCAAAGGCGTATTGAAAAATAATGTTTGTCGAACTTCTAGTGTCGACTAAAATCTTTTTTACCTTGAAGTTGGCAATCCTTTCATTGATTATGAGTATGTCATCATGGGGCTTTTGAATGCCTTCAAAATTATCTTCTATGAAATAAATTGAATCATCAACCTTAACCTTTTTACTCTACACATTACAAACATAGTGTATGGCATTAGTCAAGCTCAATGAACCTAATTGACCTAAGACAGAAGGTTCATCGACAATAGTATTTGTTATATCAATCGGTAGTTTGCTACTACTTCCATCCCTAGCATCTCTATGGCTTAAGAAGGTCATGTTACATTTTTTTGCTCATCATATATTCTTTGAGTTGGTCTTTCAATATTCTCGGCATCATGGGTTAAGAACTTGCTCAGATATCCTTGTTGGTTTGCATCATCGATTGCATTTTGTCGAGCCTAACTTTTCTACTAATTTTTTTTTTTATAATAAGTCTTCTTTAAATCGATTAGTATTAAACCCTACCCATTTAATTCTAGTTCTTAATTAAGATTTAAAGAAAACTGGTTCCTTTGTATTTTGAAAAAGTTTTGGAGTCGCCATCCAACCGGAGTTCAAAAAAAGAGTTAAATTATAACTAATTGGGTAGGTTAGGAATGGTTATGATTTAGCTACTGATCTTTTATAAAATCATTTTTGTTAAAACAATTTTGAGAACTAGAAAATCATACCCAAGGGTTAAGCTTTTTAAACCTTTATGGGTATCATCAACTTTCCAATTTTAGACTTAATTTCTTAAAATCACCTTTAAAAAATTATCCTATGAAATGAAATAAATTACGTTAATTTAAGTGAAACTATACTAAAGTGGAAAAATAGAGTTTTTCATTTTTTACCATCGCCCTGTAAGTACCTATGTATTCGCTATTCAGAATTAGATGTACATAGTTCTTTTTTTTTGTAAAATTTTAGTGTATTCATTGATTTTACTTTAAGAAAATGATTGGGTTTATGTATTTAATTTGATTTAGCTTGTTTAAGAAAACTTTCTAAAAAAGTTTCCTAAACTAAATTTATTTTTTTAAAACTCCTTAGAAAAGTCTTAACTTAGAAAGATTGATTTTATTTTATCTTTATTGAAAAATGATTGCCTAAGTGGTAAAATTATTTTTATTCACTAATCTATCTATTTTATTTTTATTTTATTCTATTTATTATCATTTTCCTTTTGTTTTACCACTTTTTTTATATATATACTTAATTTTAACTAAAAGATAAATAAATAAATAAGCTATTCTATCACCTCTTTTTTTTTTTCTTTCTTTTTTTCTCTTTTTTCCCTCTTTTTTTTATTTGCAATTACATTCAATTTATGATAAAGAAATAAAATTACAAAACAAGAAACCAAAACAATACAAAAGTCGAACTAGGAAGGCTAGACGCGTAGGTAAGATCAGGCTTTGGTCAAGTTGGTACATGGATCCAAATTAGGTCGCTGGGTCTTCGAATCATGTCACACAACAAAGGAAGATGGTTAAGGCATCAAGGTTACTTTTGGAGCTGTTCTAGGTGTCGAAACGAATGGGAAAGCTAGAATTTGTGTGTTTTGATTTGGATTTAAGGGGGATAGGCTTGATGCTATGGCTTTTGGTGGGGGTTTGAGGTGTTTGGAGAAGGAACCAATGGGGATGGTGGGGGCTCGACCATAAGGTGGTTGTTAACGTTCAAGCGATGGTTGGGTCTTATGTTCTAGGGTGTGGCAAGCTTCGTAGTAGGGTCGATTTCACTCAAAAGTGGTTGGATGTGGTGGTTTTGAAGTTTATGGTTACAATTGCTAAGTGTTTGGAGGTGGTGGATTTTGGTGGAGTACTAGAGTGCATGGCAGAGTGAAGGGAAGACTGGGTTTGAGAGCTTGGGGTGTTGTGGTATTGGTTGCATAGTTAGCTTTTCTTAATCTCCTTCGAGCATGGCTTCTAGTTATAGAGAGAGATTGTGAGTGGAAGTGAATTTGAGAATGAGAGCTTAGTATTTGTCTAAGGAGGAGGAAGCCCCATTTATAGCCTCTCGAGCTTGTACGAGCTTGGAAAGCTTATTAATAGTTGAAATCTACCATTAATGTCATAGGTTGAAAATTGACTTTTTGTGATTTTCTAAGCTTGATTTGGGTAAGTGAATGGATGAATGAGGATGAGATTTTGGTCAAAAATGAAACTTAGCCATGCTTAGTTTGCAATTTCACCATTGATTTGGTGAAATTGCAATAAAAAAAGGATTCGAATTTAATGCTAAAATTAGCTTACCAGGAAGGAATGAGCAAAAAATTTGGGGAAAATGAAGGAGAATGGGGGAAAGAGGAAGAAAAGGAAAGTTGAGATGATGTTGATGTAGCACCATGTTAGCTATGTTATCCAATGGCTTCATGTTATGTGTCCTATTATGACATGGAGTAACTAACCTAGTAAAGGCAGTTGACGTGTTAAGGATATGTTGCACTACGTCAGCCGTGGCCTAATCAATGAGCGTTACGTATCAATACACGTAGCATAGTGAACTCTTGACATGTGATGACATATTGTATGTGTTTTGTGAAAAAGAACAAAAGGCTTCTTTATGCTTTTGGTGAGTTTTGAACCTAAGACTTCCTAACTAAACCCAATGCAATATTTAAATGCTTAACTGTTAAGTTGTTCGCCTGTACTTTGTTCATATGTGCAAATTGCACATTGGATAAAGTCTGCCTGAGCTAAATTTAAATCTAAGCTTAAGCCCAACGCTCTTCTCCTAAATTCTATTCTACTATACTATCTAAAATTATTATTTATCTAAATTTCCTAAATCTTCTATTTTTTTTTATTTTTCTATTATTTTGTTTTTATTCTAAATTTTCTATTTTTTTATTTTCCTTTTTTTTCCCCTTTTTCCTAATTTAGAACCCTTTATCATATTCTAAATTTTTTTTTTTTAAAAAAAAAGAGAGGTGGGGGTGAAAAAATATAGTGTCTACACATTTTTGAGTTAAATACATTCATCAGTATTATAACCTCCATCGCAATAAAAATCACAACATTTATTAGAATTTCTATGTAATAAATTTTCTCTTATTCTTTCTAAGCACTGCAATACTCCCCTCTAGTTGTGTACTTCCATCAAAATATTCGCAGTTGGATGATTTAGTGGTGTATGAACAGAATAGGTCAAGATGTGTAGTCTTTACCTTTCGCTACTATTTCCTTCAATGTTTTGATCATCACGTATACCAAGTCAATCTTTCGCATTATTCTTCTTATCACTCTTTTAATCTCCTTGACTCTGGTAAGGCTCACGCAAAGCTTCAATGTTATCTTCTTAGCAAATATAAGAAGTAGGCTTAGCCTTAAACTTAGCAAATGTTTTTTGCTTGTTTTTTCTAGAGACTTGAAAAAGTCTCCCTAAGGTTTAACTCCATTAATCACTGTATTCAGAGCAACATTCATATCTAATTTCGAAATTTGGACCATCTCAACCATAAATAGAGCCAAAGAGTCTTGAATAGACTCATATGATCTTTGTTTTGTGGTGTTAAGGATGAAAGAATCCTTAACTAGAAGCTTACTTGCAAGAAAGTGTTACAATGACACTTCTGCTAAATCCTTAAAGCATGAGATCATATTTAGCTTCAAATGTTTAAACCATGTACTCACCACATTCTTTAAGGTTGAAGGGAATTATTGACAAGCCAAAGTGTCGCTCAAGTTATGAAACTTAGCTAAGGTGCGATGGTATTGAAGATGATCTTCAATGGTGTCAACTATGACCAAGAACAAATAAGGCCGGTTGCTAGATAAGCTAAAAAAAAAAAGGCTCATGGGGAAAGGTACAAAAAGAGTGACAAAGATGAATGGAGTAGTAAGCAAAAACCCACGAACAGTTCTAGAGGATATGATACACCAAAGGAACTTCCAAGGACTCACGACACAATTTGATATGACACACGAATTGGTCCGGTGAGGTTATTTGCTACCTAACCTTACTTAAGGGAAAAGATAAGAATGATGCCGGGAGTAAACAAGCAGTGTTTATGTAAGGAAGAAAGTACTCAAGTGTATTAAAGGTAATCTGACCATGCTATAACTGTAAGTACATGAGTATTTATACCTGTAAACTAGGGCAACTTGCCTAAAAGGGAAAAGACAAAAAGGATATTTCCTAAAGGGGCAATATACATGTTATAAAGGGGAAAAAATGAATATAGAAGGAAAACAATCTTTGGTGCTATAGATTCTACATGTGATACTGTACATGTAGAGATGTGGCATTGGTGGTGTTGTTAGGAGATGTGGATAAAAAGTAGGGATAAATAGGCTTATTTGAGCAAGGATGGCTCAATCGGTTCGGATTATCTCTCTCGGTAAGGATGATGTCAAGTGAATGGGTGGCTTAGTAATAGAAAGTAATCGTCAACTCAACATGCCACAGAATAAAGGGCAATCATACAACACGGCATTAGAAATGACTCGGTAAGTATGTATTTGGCCTCAGTGGGGTTTAGTTGGAACATGAGGATTCATCGTGCCTACCCCTCTAGTCCTTAGGCTTAGTTACGGGTTAGGGACCCCATAAATTAATTCCAATAATTTCTTTCAGGTTGTTTTGGATTTGGGATCAAATCCAAATGGTGTTCGCTCAGTTCTTTGTCAAGGTGATATGGACTAAGGTCGGTAATCTTGAAGGCGTCAGAAACCCCACAGTTCTTAGGTAGCTCCAACTTGTAGGCATTGTCACTAATTTTCTAGAGGATTCTAAAAGGCCTTTCTACTCTTGCAGATAACTTGTTCTTCCATTTGTTCAGGAACTGCTCCTTGCTGAGGTGTAGCCATACCATATCTCCTAGTTGAAATTGTTTGGCCGATTAACCCTTGGTCTTTTTATGCATTCTTCTGGCAGCCTAGTCGATGTATCGAGTGATCTTATCATAGATGTGCTGAAGGGATTATGCTCTGGTTAAGGTGTCGGGGTCCTCTTGCATGAGTGTGGCTACAAGGGTATGGTTAAGGGATAACTCGGGATTGAATCCATAGACCACTTCAAAGGGGATCTACTTAGTGGTATCATGTACTGTTTAGTTATATGCAAACTTGACCATTGGTAAGCAAATGTCTCAATCAACCAAGTTCTTGCTTACTGCAACTTAGAGCAGTAAACCTAAAGTACGATTAACCACCCCTATTTAGCTATCGATTTGGGGGTAACATAAGATGTTGAAGAGTAATTTGGTTCCCAACCGACACCACAGGGTTCTCTAGAAATGGCTTAAGAACTTCAGGTCTCTGTTAGAGACCACACTTCTCGGCACGCCATGTATCCACACAACCTCCTATAAGAAAAGAGAAGCAATAGCCGAAGCGTCGTTAGTTTTGGTGCAAGGCACAAAGTGTGCCATCTTACTGAATCGATCCATGACAACTATTACAAAATCTTTTCCCTGACTAGTTTTTGGCAGTCCGAGAACAAAGTCCATGCTTAGTTCAATCTACAACCTCATCGACATATGTAGGGGTATTACTTTCCCTTATTTGGCTTAGCACTTGACCTTTTTGTACACAGTACAGCTTTCAATCACTCAGTGCACATCTCTTCGCATCCTTGGCTAAAAGAATCAACCATTCAATAGCTCATAAGTCCTCCTTTCTCCAAAGTATTTGGAGAGTCCACCATTGTGGGCTTCTCTAATTAATAATTCCCTTAGGGAACAAGTCGGCACACATAGTTTCCCCCCTCAGAACAGATAACCATCCTCTACAAAATACTCATCTACTATCCTCCCATCTATGCATTACAATATTATTGGTCTAAAGTGTAGATCCTCGGAGTACTATTATTTGATACTCGTAAAATCAAACGGTCTAGTCTGCAATTCTAACAAGGGCGCATGCCTCCATGAAAGAGCATATGGAACTACATCACTCTTTCTTCGCTTGTATATGATCACAAAATTAAATCCTTCAAGGAATTCAACTCATCTCGCCTGCCGCTTGGATAATTTGGTCCAACTTTAGAGGTACTGTAATGACTCGTAGTCTGTATATATGACAAATTCTCTTGGCAATAGATAGTCCTACCATACTTGCAGTGCTCAGATTAGTACCAAGAGCTCTTTGTCATATACAAAGTAATTTAACTAGGGTCCTCAAAGCTTCTCACTGTAGAAGCCAATTGGTTGGCCCTTTTGCATCAAGACAACGCTTATTCCAATGCTTAACGCATCACACTTTAGCTCAAAAATTTTGTCGAAGTCAGGGAGCATTAACACCGAGGTGAAGGTTAACTTCTTTTTTATCTGGAGGAAACTCCTCTCTTCTCTTTCTCCCCATCGGAAGTTGGTGTTTTTCTTCGTTAATTCAATAAAGGATGTAATAAGGGTACTGAAGTTCCTAATGAACCTTTGGTCAAATGAAGGCAGTCCATGGAAACTTCTCATGTTGGCATAAGTAGTAGGGGTCGGCCATTCAATAATTGCTTGGATCTTCTCACCATCGACTCATAAGCCTCCTCCACTAACTACATAGCCCAATAATACCACTTCCTCCAAGCAAAAGAAACATTTCTTTAGATTGCCAAATAATCTCTTGACACAGAGAATATCCAAGACTACTCTAATGTCTCTACAATAACTCAGCATATCAGTGCTATAGATCAAGATGTCATCGAAATACACTATGACACACTTCTCGATGAAATGTCTCAACACATGGTTCATAAGCCTCATGAAGGTGCTCGGGGCATTCAACAAGCCGAAGAGGATGACCATCCACTCATAAAGTCCATATCGAGTCTTGAACGTAGTCTTCCACTCATCTCCTAGCCTCATGCTGATTTGATGGTAGCTAAACTTGAGATCAATCTTGCTGAAGATTGTGGCTCCACTGAGTTCATCGAACATGTCTTCTAGCCTTGGGATCAAATACTTGTATTTGATCATGATTTTGTTTATGGCTTAGCTGTCAACATACATCTACTAGGTTCCATCCTTCTTTGGCACTAGAAGTATAGGCACAACACAAGGGCTGAGACTCTCTCTTACATATCTTCTTTCTAGCAACTCATTGACTTGGCGTTGAAGCTCAAAAGCCTACTCTGGATTCATACGATAAGTTGGCTTGTTCAGTAGTGTAGTGTTGGGTACTAAGTCAATACAGTGCTCTATGCCTTAGGTCAGGGGTAACCCTTCAAGTAACTATTTTGGGAATAGTTCAGCATATTCATCTAACAATTCCCTTACCTCCTAAGGTAACTTATCCTGCTCCTTCATTTCCAGTAGTTGCCTGACCAATAGGTTGGTCGGCTCATTAGCATTAATGGCCTCTTGGAGCTCAACTTTACTCATCATCAGAGCTATCTTTAATTTGCGAGTAAGTTTAGTTTGTAACTTGTGAAATTCTCTTGTCAACATCGGATTTAGCGTGCTCTTCCGATCATCCTTCTCGAGCATGTAGGTATTCCTATAACCGTCGTGGATAACTCTCCTATCAAATAGATACGATCTTCATAACAACACATAGGAGGCAGTATGTCACAGAGAATCTAGTCAGAGTTATTGCCGATAATGATCAATAGCAATATTTATCAAGTGGCATGTAATGCTCTCACTCAACCAGTGCAATTTATATGGCTTCAGATGTGCAACAGTCGGCAACCTCATTTTTGAGACTAAGTCGGCTGACGCTACATTGGTATAGCTTCCATTATCCACGATAAGGGCACACATCTATTTATTCACCTTGTAGGTAATATGAAATAAGTTCTCTCTCTACTCCTCCTCTCATGAGGGTTATATACTCATAGTACGTCGGAAAACCATGAGTAGCTAGTCTAAGTCCTCGGCATATACGTCTTCCTCAATTAACTCTTTCTCGGTGTTCTCCTTCTTGGTAGGAACCTCCTCCTCCTTGAGTTCCTCATCTGTACTCTCTACATCTAACTTCGGGATGTCTCCCTTAATGACCATCGTCCTTCGATTCAGGCACTAAGCAACCATATGTCAAAACCCCTAGCACTTGAAGCATTTGACTTGGCTGGTCTTCTTGCCAGACCCTTACCCCTTCTCATACGTTTAGGTCGGCACTACATCTTCAGGTTGACTTTTTTACTTGGCTTTAACATCAACCCTTCTACTCAACTTGGCACTTGGCAAAGTTTGGTTACTTACCTGTCCTAGTCGGCTTGTCAGCATTCGGGTCATTGCTAGACTTCCTCTTTGCCTCTCTATACGTTGGGTAATCCTAACAGCTTCATCCATTATGTTAAATCGTTGGAGTTTCATAATGTCTCAAATGTCTGCTTTTAACTTATTAACAAATCTTGAGATTGTTCAAGTTGGTATTTCCTCAACTTTACATCATATCATAAGTATTTGGAATTCCTAAACATACTCATCAACAGTTCGACCTACTTATCTCAGCTCCTGAAGCTGAATGAAAGTATCTTAGAGATACGTTTCCGGCATGAATTTGCTTTGAGTACTCTTTTCATCTCGAGCCAAGTGTTAATCTCTCGGTACCCCTCTCTCCTTCTTATGGCCTGAAAGTTCTTCTACCATATGGTGGCACATCTAAAAAATTGAACGTCACTTTCTCATAATCTTCATACTAGTAATAATCAAACACACACTCCACCTTCTCTTCCCAATCTAGATACTCGTCAGTATCCCCGGATCCATTAAAACTCAGAATCCGAAGCTTCACATGGTCGGATGGTCTGAGGACTCGTATATGTTCCTCTTCAAAATACTCTTCTTCCTCCACATCACGCTCTCTCACGTCTATCCTTCACCTTACTTGTCCACAAACTACTCTACCTCGAAATGGTTGAGTTGGGTTTTGACCTCTAACAGGTTGAGCAGCTTATGGAGTGTTGCGCGCGACCTCAGTGGGTCAACAAGACAGTACATAAACAGCTCGAGTTAGATCTACTAAAAGGTTAGCTACCTTATCGAGCCTCTCGTCAGTGCTTCTAGGAGTTCTTTAAGACTGACGCTCATGGTGGATAACTCTACTATCATCACCAGTACCAACATTCATATTTGGGTATGTCATTTTTCCTTACAGATTCAAAATTTAAACAAACACTTCAGGAAGTGAACAGTTAATAACACAACAGTCAAATGAACTCAATAACTGACTCTATTTAACACAAGCAAAATAGAGTACAACAAAAATTCAAGAAGAACTAATTCTAGTTCACATAAAAAATCTACTTTAATACTAAGATGGTACGAACTGTGACAAAAAATAGACAAGACTAGTTGTTGGATAGATCTAAGCTTACAGAAAGCTAAAAAAAAAAGGGCTAATGGGAAAAGGTACGAAAAGAGTGACAAAGACGAATGGAGTAGTAAGTAAAAACCTACAAACAATTTCAGAGAATATGACGTACCAAAGGAACTTTCAAGGACTTACAGAACAATTCGATATAACGTATGAATTGGTCCAATAAGGTTACTCGCCACCTAACCTTACTTAAGGGAAAGGATAAGAGTGATGTTGAGAGTAAATAAGCAACGTAAATAAGTAATATTTACGCAAGGAAGAAAGTACTCAAATTGAAGGTAATCTGATCATGTTGCAATTGTAAGTATAGGGGTATTTATACCCGCAAACTAAGGCAACTTGCCCAAAAGGGAAAAAACAAAAAAGGCATTTCCTAAAGGGGTAATGTACATGTTACAAAGGGGCAAAAATGAATATACAAGGAAAATTATCATTAGTGCTATAGATTCTGCATGTCATACTGTACATATGGTGATGTGGCATTGGCAAGGTTGTTAGGAGATACAGATAAAAAATACGAATATATGAGTTTGTCTAAGTAGGGATGGCTTAATTAGTCTGGATTATCTCTCTTGGCTTCTCAACAAGGATGATGCCAAGTGATTGAGTGACCTAGGAAAGGATAATAATCGTCAACTTGGCATGCCACAAAATAAAGGCCGATCATACAACACAACATTAGAGGTAACTTGGCAAATAAGTATTCGACCTTGATAGGGGTTGGTTAGAACATGAGAATTCGTCATGCTAGCCCATTTAGTCCTTGGGCTTGACTGTGAGTCAAGGGCCCCATAGCTTGATTCTCATCATTCAGGATCCTTTATTCCATCGTAAGTCTTAAATTGTGAGAACTTAACGTATCGTGGTATTACTTCTTTCAAAATCTCGGGAATCAAGGGACTCCTCTTTCTCAGAAATTGTTTACTCATCGTAGCAAGAGTGCTGACATGTGGTGGTCCCATATGATGCACCTACTGTAGTTGTTTTCCTTTATCATCCTTTCTAAGAGCAAGGGTTGGAGGTCTAAGCATAACTTCAAGCTCCTCCTTAAGCAATTCAAGAGAACAAATTGAATCATCAAAATTTTCGGCATAATTATCGTTGTGCCCCTGGTTTTGGTCTGCCTGTACATCCTTACAGAGAAGACTAAGGATTTCATCATGTTTCTTGTTAAGCTGATGATTTTCTTTAGCTTAATCAGCACAAAGCTGCTTTAATTTAGCCAAACATTGTTCAATAGTATACCTACTCTTCCCCAACTAGTGCTAGAGTAAAGAGTTGGCACCTGTACTCTTTTCAATTCTTGTCTTTTCCATGTAAGTAGGTTATGAAAAAAACAAATGGTGCTAAATGTTGTTAGGTGATTTTGGTGTAAGTTTTGATCTTACAAGAGTATGAATAAAAAGCTTACGGGTACTAAGGTTAGTCTAGTATAGCCACTCTGATGTTTAAGTGGTTGTTTTTGTGAAAAAAAAAAGAGAATAAGTAAGTTAAGTGTTATCAAGCATAAGAGAGTTCTTACAGTACTTTCCTTCCCTTATTTATAGGTCAATATCGGTATCTATGATAGTAGATAATCAATGGTCATAGACTATGTGGCGATCTTGTACTTGGGTATACGCCTAAAAGATAGGGGTAGTTGGCGATTGTGTAATGAGATTGTACTAAGTTATAACTGTTCCCGCCACTTTCTTAAGTTTAAACTAAATATATAAGTAGGTTAGGCTTCAAGGCCCATCAGATGGACTGAGCCCTTGTTGGGCTTAACAAGAAATAACATTAGTTGGTCTCTCGACGGCCGAGTTGCTAAGTAACATGTTAAGGTGAAATCCAACTATCAACAAAGACAACTACTATAAATGGAAAAGATAGAAAGGGTAATGTCTAAAATAAGAATTGTACAAGGAATGTTTGAAGGGTATAAAGAAAAAATCAACAAAAGTAGGCATTTTATACAAAAGATTCTATCACATAGGGTGCTCAAATACATAACAGAATTTGTATAGGTAGCTTTGCTGTTGTTGAGCAGTGATGCTAAACTGAGCTAATAGTTCTTTTGAGGTAGATTCAGCTCAGACATACTTGGAGCAGCTTGGATTCAAGTTAGCTAAGTAGATGGTTAGGTAGGGTAAGCTATTTTCTAAGTGAATCTCCAATCGACAATTGGAGACTATTGATAAGCATAGGAAAGTTCGACTTAGGTAGATTAGTAGGTTGGCAAACTATTGTAACTCGAACTCTTCAGATGTTGGGCATAAAGAGAGAACTCACCTTACTATGCTCTTTAGTCTTTGAGCTCAAGCTTGGGTTAAGTATCCGGTAGCCCAATTCCCATCATCCTTACCCGGTTGATTGGGATTTGGGATTTGGGATCAAATCCGATTAGACCTCATCCAACTCTTCCTTAGGTTAGTAGGGACTTACGTCGGCAACATTGAACACATCGAACACTCCAAAGTCCTCTAACAACTCTAATTAGTAAGCATTCTTATTAATCTTCTAAAGGATCTCAAATGGTCTGTCAGCTTTAGCAAATGGCTTGTTCTTTCTCTTATTAGGGAACCTCTCCTTATTCAAGTGCAGCCATACTTAGTCGCTAAGCTGAAACTACTTAGTCGCTAAGCTGAAACTACTTAGTCTTCCTTTCTTTGCCTTTTTTCCCTTAACTTCCTAACAGCTTAGTTAATGTGCTGAGTAACCCTTTGGTAGATTTTTTGAGGGGATTGAGCTCAAGTTCTTACTCTTAGATCTCCTTGGTTAATTAAGGGCATCAAGGTATGATTAAGGGGTAGCTCGAGGTTACAACTATAGATGACTTCAAATGGGGCATATCCAGTGGTGGCGTACACTATTCTATTATAAGCAAACTCCACCATAGGCAAGCAGGCATCTGATTTAGCTAAGTTCTTTCCCACTATAGCTCAAAGTAGTGATTCTAGAGTGTGGTTGATAACCTTCATTTGGCAGTCGATTTAGGGATGACAACAAGCAATGAATAGTAGCTTAGTTCCCATATGACGATATAGAGTTCACCAAAAATGGCTTAGAAATTTCAAATTACAATCTAACACCACACTCTTTAAATGTAAGCAAACAATCTCTTATAAAACAAAGAAGCAATAGCTAAAACATCATTAGTTTTGATTTAGGGCATAAAGTGTGTTATCTTACTAAATCTATCTATGATAACCATAATAGAGTCTTTTCCTCAGGTAGTTCAACATAAGCCGAGCACAAAATCCATGGTTAGGTTAGCCCATGGTTCGCTTGGGGTAGGTAGAGGTATTGCTCTCCTTTTTTCAGCTTGGCTTTTGGCCTTCTTGCAAGTAGCTTACCCTTCAATCATACAGTGCACATCTTTCTTTGTTCTAGGCCACGAAAACCTAGAACTAAGCAGCTCATATGTCTTTCTCTCTCCAAGTGCTCAAAGAGCCCTCTATTATGAGCTTCTCTTACTAACAGTTATCTTAATGAAAAGGTCAAAACACATAACTTCCCATTACGAAACAAATAGTTATCCTCTACATAATACTCATCAACGGTTCTTCCCTCTCCATACCATCTATATACGGGGCCAAAACAAGGATCATGTTGGTACTATTTTTTAATGCTCACAAAACCTAACAGACGGGTCTGCAATTTGGTGAGAAGAACATGTCTCTTACATGAGGCATCAGCAACTACATTACTTTTGTCTCGCTTGTATTTGATGATAAAATTAAAGCCTTCCAAAAATTCATTCCGTTGAGCTTAGCACTTAGAAAGCTTTGATCAGCTTCATAAGTACCTTAAGGAGTCATGATCTTTGTATATGACAAGTTCCTTTGGTAGAAGGTAATGTTGCCACATGCAAAGAGCTTAGATTAATGTCAAGAGTTCCTTATCATATACAAAATAGTTTAATTATACTCCTCTTAGCTTCTCACTATAATAGGCAATAGGTCGACTTTCTTACATTAGTATAACTTCAATGCCAACACTCGATGCGTCGCATTCAAAATCAAATACTTTCTTAAAATTTAGTAGAGCTAAGACTAGGGTAGAGTTCAATCTTTCCTTCACTTCAGCAAAGCTTCTCTCCTCTTTATCTCCCTACTTAAATTCTACGTTCTTCTTTGTTAGCACTATTAGAGGTGCAACTATAGTACTGAATCCTTGGATAAGGAATTAGTAGAAGGAAGACAATCCATGGAAGCTCCTACCTCAGCATACGAAGCTAGGGTTTGCCATTCAACAATGGCTCGAACTTTCTCTTTATCAACCCCTAATCCTCCTCTACTAACTACATATCCTAAGAAGATCACCTCTTCTTCATAAAAACAGCACTTATTCAAGTTTCCGAACAACTTCTCTGCTTGGAGAATATCGAAAATAGCTCAAAGATGGTCAATATAGCTTGCTAGGTTAGCATTGTAGACAAGAATGTCATTAAAGTATACCACAATACATCTTCTAATCAAGTCTCTGAAAACATAGTTCATCAATCGCATAAAAGTGCTAGGGGCGTTTGATAGTCCAAAAGGTATGACCACCCATTCATTCAGGCCATGTTGGGTCGTAAAAGTAGTTTTTCATTCATATCCTTGTCTCATTCAAATATGATGGTAACTTAACTTTAGGTCAATCTTACTAAATACTTTAGCACCACTAAATTCATTTAACATATCATCTAACCTTAGAATGGGGTACCTGTAATATCCTATAAATCAGTAATCTAGATATGAATATCTAAGTATTAGGATAAAGCCCTGTCTTTGTACGATTAGGGTCAATAGTTGATTTAGGGCATCTGGGAAAGTAAACCAATTAGGCTAGAAACTTACGAAAAAACATGATAACCCTAATTAAGGAATTCTCATACGTTTAGAAATCTATAATATAATCAACATATCAAGAATACAATCAAAATAGTAAAATTTACTCTATATGAGACTTTAAAGTTGAATTTAAAGTAATCATACTTAAATTTAGGACTTTCGAAAAAAGTTATCTAATTGAGCCTAAACTTTACAATTAAGATAAAAAATTTAGTTGAAATAACCTGTTGAAATTAAATTTTGAAAATAATTACCCAAAATCCTAATTTTACCTCTAAAAATATGATTACTTAATATAGTACAAAATTGTTTAGAATTCCTAAAATTAAGCTTAGAATGGGACAAAAATTTAAAAATAAATAAATAAAGCTATAAAATGAGATAATATAATATAATTTACTATGTGAATCTACATAAATTTTTATGAGTATACATGATATATATAATAAATATACCCATAAATTAACCTAAAACTATATAATTATACATAATAAGTGTTAAATTTGTAAAATTAAATATCTTAAAAATAAAAGACATGTTGGAAATATGGTTATATGCATATGATTAGTCATTACATGCGTTACATATAAAGTGTATATATACACACATATTAATACAATAATTAAATATACTTAAATTATTTAAATTTTATTAAAATTACACTAAAATAAAACCAAAACTTATCCAAATCAATGTGGGAATTGCTAGAATACATGTGGCACTTCAAGAACAGGTGGAAAGGATGACTTAAAAGTGAGTCATTAACAATTTGCCACCTCATACTTTTTGTTTTTCAAGAAAAATAATAAAATAAATTACTTAATAATTAAGAAAAAATTGCAACCAACCTAAAACACTATAAATAAGGTACTAGGACTTAGATTTCATATTTTGGTAACCAAAGACACTTAAGAAAAATTCTGAAAAATATTTAGATAAAAATAGGAGAAACAAAACAAGGATGAAGCCGAGCTAATTCCCAATCCAAACCTTAATCTACTATGACACCCTTCCATCACCAATGCCCTTACCGACCGACATACCCCCACCAACCAATGGTAGCTAGTGCACTGATGAATAGGTCAGTCAATTTTCTACCCTATTTTTCTTATAATTTCTCAAAATATTAAATTAAGTCAGAAAATTACGAAAAAAATGTACCTAGGTTATTTTAGATATAATTCATACTTAAGAGAGTCACTATTCATCCAAATTTTGACTTTCAAAATAAATACCCTAAACGATGTATTTTTTAACTCAATTTTTTTTATAGAATACATATGATATATATTTAATTTCTATGTATCCATATTTTTAATTTAGGTACTTTTCATATTTAATGTAATTTTTGCCCTAAAAAGAGCTAAAAATAGAATGAAATGATAAAATAAATAGGTTCTTATGATATTAATTGATGAAAATGATAGGTACTGACTTCTAGTGAATTGTAATGATGTTAGGATATATTAGAATTAATTTTTTATAAAAAGAATAATATTTGGGTAATTAAGTATAATTTAGGGGTAAAATCGTAATTTTGAATACATAGGCAATGAATTGATAACACGAAAATAAGTGATGATTGAATTCTCCATATTTTTAGGAGTTTATAGAAATTTTTGAAGAATTATTTGGTAACCCGAGCTATTTATTATGAATGTATGTAAAATAGTTGAAATAATGAATCAATACCCAATTCTAGTAATAATGGTTAAAATATGATAAATAATTGAATAAAAACTATCTATATATGTACAAGTCAGCTGGATCAAAAGCATATTTTTAATATATTTAATAATATTTTAATAATCGAGATAAGTTATAAGGGTATTAAGGTTATAAAATACCTAAATTATGAATTATATTAACAAATTAGGTAAAATGTAGTTCAATAACATAAATTACATATAGTATGATAATATTTGATTAGACACGTATAACTATGTTGAAAAATTGAATTATCTGTTAAAAGTCATTTTTAGAAATAAGATCCGTAACAAGTATCGTTAGGTCTGTACAAACCTAACGATACTATTTTTATTAAAATCAGATAAACCTAGGTAATATAACCTATGTCTTTACAATATTACTAGTTTATGTACTACTATAACTCTACCATAATTGAAATGTAATTTAATCGATTAAAAGTATGTTTTGATACAATTGAAATGATATATTACATAATAATATAATTACGTATATCATTAATAAGTAATAACTTAGCGTAACTTATATAATAAAACTATATATTATTATTATAATATACTTTAGATAAGACCTTAATATTTTTGAAATTATTATGAAAATTGAATTTAGGTTTTGTATATATAGGTTCTCCCAATGGTCAAACTGTTGAGGATACGAGTTTTTTGAAGTGAGCGTCAGGATAGGTAAGTAGGATCAATGCCTTATAGCATTTTGGGGTATTATTTCAAAATATCTAGAAATCTTGGTATGTATTGGCTTATGATTGTAGTTAGTTATTTGTGCATATGCAACGCTTTGGTTAATTTTTAATTTGCTGTGATGGGAGTTAAGCTCCATGTTATGGTTGTTCCATGAATATTATGTTTGAATTGTTTGAGCTTGGTTGATGACCCTAATAATGAACTAACTCAAACTGGGTTTAACATCTAACCTGTTATGTATCGCAACCCACTAAGGTTAACAACTAGAATTCTTGAGCTAAACACAAACTCTCTTTATTGAGGATAGCTGAAATAGTCATTTCCCCATCCTTAGCCAAACTAAGTGATAGGAGAAGAGGTTACGGTAAAGTTGGGGGTAATGGTTTGAAGATAGTCATGGGAGGAGAGTGTTCTCCATTGTACAAACTTCGGTTTGGTTTTGATTCGTAAGTATATGATGTCAATCTCCTCAACCCAGATTAAAGCAGGTGTAATTTCTCTAATATTACAATAGACCAGATAACATTATATGATGATATTTACTTATACATGCATTGTATCTAACCAACTTGGTTGAAAACCTTACTTGTGATGTGCTGAATGTATACTTCTGTCTCCACCCTATTTACTGAGTAAGTTGTTGCTCATTCCCCTATAGTTTGTTTTATAGGTTTCAAATGGATTACAAGTTCCTAACCAACACCAAAAAACTGCTAAGCTGATAAAGGGGTGAGATGTAACAAGAAATGGTTGGTTATTGTCGTCCTTAGTATTAAGTTTTTATCTTTTAATAAAAACTATATGGGACTCCTCAAAGGGTTTGATAGTTTTCAATATTTTGATTTGTACGTGAAATAACAGGTACTTGTGGTATTTACTGCCACTCTTTTATAAGGTCGAATTATAAGTTTATTTTTAACAAATTATTTCAGAAGATTACTCCGTAGGTTTATATTAAACAGGTATCAAATTGGCCACCTCAAAGGGGTATAATCGAGTACGCCTGGTGTAAACTAAGTCTAAGATAGCAGCTGTTCTAAGATAGTAGCTGTAAGAACAGCTTCTATCTTAGGATGACTTAGATAACGGGACTGTTACAACTTTACTTTTTCGAGGCGTGATAGTACCTATATTTGATTTTGATTTTATTCACATCTCTATTATTCATGCACATTCATTAGGTACTATCCTTCTTTGGCGTAAGCAATATGTATACAGTATAGTAGTTGAGACTTTCTCTTACATATCCTTTTTTTCTAGTAATTCATCAACTTGTCTTTGGAGCACAACAATTTGTTTGGGTTCATTTGATAAGCTAACTTGTTCAATAGAGCAACATCGAGTATCAAGTCAATGGATAATGCAATATTCAATGCTTTGAAAAGGGGTAACCCTTCTAGTAGTTGTTTTGAAAATAGGTTAACATACTCATCAAGCAACTCCTTGACTTCTTTTAGCAGCTTGACTTGCTTCTTCAACTTTAGTAGTCTCCCTATCAATAAGTAGGTTGGCAGGTCAAATTTGATGGCTTTTCAAAGTTCAGCTCAACTTAAAACCAAAGCTTTCTTTGATCCTTAAGCTAGCTTAGCTTGTAGTTTACTCACTTAACTTAGGGTAATAGTGTTTAAAGTAATCTTCCTCCCATCCTTCTCAAAGGAATATATATTTTGAAACCTATCATGTATGACTTGACAATCAAATAACTAAGGTTGGCTTAGTAGCACATGGGACACGCACATGGGCAATACATCACATAGGATTTCATCAAAATAGTTTTCAATAGAGATGTGTAATGCTCCTTTTTCGTTAGGCCAGTACAGTTTATAAGGTCTCAGATGTGAAATGGTAGCAAATTAAGCTTTCAAACTAGGTCAATATACACTACATTAGTAAAATTTCCACTATCTACTATAAGCGCACATACTTGTTCATTCACCTTACAAGTGATGTGAAACAATTTCTTACATTACTCTTCTTCAATAGATGGCTTGATACTCATTGCTCTTTTGACAACTAAGGTTAGCTTATCTAGGTCTTCGACAAATACATTCTCTTCGACTAACTCATCAATAACCTCAACTCCTTTCTCCAACTCTCTTTTCTCCTTGGGTTCCTCGTTCTTACTGTCTACTTTAACCTTTGAGGCATCTCCCTTAATGATGAGATTAGCTAAGTTGGCCCATTAGAGGTCGGTTTAGCCTATTCTTTCTTTGTCTCTCTACTCGTTGGGCAAGTTTGATGGCTTCATCTAGCATAATAAAATGATGTAATTCCATTATATCTCAAATATCATACCCTAATCCGATAAGGAATTTAGAAACTGTTCGGATCGAAGGCTTATCTAGTTCACATTGAATTGTAAGCAGTTCAAATTCTTGAACATACATATCAATAGTTTGACTTCCTTGTCTCATCCCTTCAAGTCAAGCAAAAGTACCCTGCAAATAAGTAGATGGCACAAATCTACTTTTAAGGACTTTTTTCATCTCAAGTGAAGTATTAATCTCTTTATATCCTTCTCTTCTTCTCATGGCTTAGAAGTTCCTCCACCACATTACGACATATCTTGAGAATTCTATAACAGTAGTTCTCACTTTATCACGGTCTTCATATTGATAATAATAAAAAACACATTCTACCTTCTCTTTCAAATCTAAATAGTCATTAGCATTCTTAGAACGACTGAAGCTCGAAATCTAAAGCTTGGCATGGTTGGTAGCTCGAGGTACACGAGCTTACTCCTCTTCCTCAATGTATTCTTCTTTACACATGTCCTCCAAATCTTTTACCTCAGTCTTGTCAAACCAAGTTTTGACCTCTTACAGGTTAGGCAGCTAAGGATGTATTCTACATAGCTTCAATAAGTCGAAAGGCTAATACATGAACGATCCTAGTGAAATCGGCTATTAAGTTGGTCATCTCATCAATCCGCTTATCTATACCTCTAGGAGTGTTCTTGGGTTGTCATCCATTATAGACAACACCACTATTATCATCTTCAATACTAATGTTTACACTTGAATCTGTTATTCTCTCAACAAATCTTAGTAATAAATTTATAATTCATGAAACAATGGACGCTACCTTTTTAAGCCAAACAATTGACACACACACTTCTTTACACAAATGTTTAAACTAACTATGGGTATTACAACTACCCAAATAACAGTAGACCCAATTGAAACTTGCTCTATTTTAGTATATTCAAAATAAGGTAAAACAGAGTACCTCACAACATAAATGGTCTCACAGCAACAACAAAACTTCAAATACTTTGTAATACACTTAAAGTCATTCTTCTCATATTTATAGCACACTTGATAGCAATACCATACATTACATAATAACAATCATGGCTAAATAGTAACTTACCTAAACGAACCTCCACTTTGATATCATGATAATATGACTCACGCCGAGAGTAAACAAGGGCAATTAAATCAAAGTGGGTCTAAGCTTATAGAAAGTATGAAAGCAATGGTGGCAAAAGCAAACAAATAAGTAAGCAAACTACAAACAACTCCAAGGATATGATGTACTAAGAAACTACTAAAAACTCACAAAGCAAACTCGACATGACAGATGAGCTAACTTAGTGAGAGTACTCACCACATAGCCTTACTTAAAGGATATGATAAGAGTGAAAAGCAAGCAAACAAGAGAATGCTCATGAAAGGTGAAGTATATTCTATAATAATAATAATAGATGATAATTATGGCTACATTTACAATGGGTACTTATAACCAAAATATTAGAGCAACTACTTCAAATGGAAAAGATAAAAAGAGTAATGTTTAAAATAAATATTGTATAAGGAATGTTTAAAGGGTATAAAGGAAAAATTAGCAAAAGTAAGCATTTTATATGAAAGATTCTATCATATGGGGTGTTCATACATGTGGTGGATAGTTAGTGGTCATATTCTTGGCAAATACGTAATCTATACGGTTAACTTTGCTATTGCCGAATAGTGATGTCGAACTAAGTTGATAGTTCTTCTAAGGTGGATTCGGCTCAAATGTACTTAGAGTAGCTTAGATTCAAGTCAGTTAGGCAGATGGTTGGATAGGTCGAGTTGTTGTCTAAGTGAATCTCTAGTTGACAATTAGAGACTATTGATGAGCATAAGAGAATTCGACTTGGGCAAATCAGTAGGTCAGCAAACTATTATAGCTCAGACTCATCAGATGTTGGGCGTAAAGAGAGAACTCGCCTTGCCTTGCTCTCTAGTCCATGAGCTCAAGCTTGAGCTTAGGTTAAGAATCCGGTGGCTTAATTCTTATCATAGTTATGTAAACGGGGTACTCGATTCTCAACCTACGAAGTCCGTTTATCTTTTTTAATTTCTTTTCTAAAAAACTATTTTAACTTCATTATTCATTATATGGAAAATTGATTTACATTACTTATATTTATAAAACATGGGCAATGCAATGAGAATATATTAATGGAGAAGCTACAAAGATATGTCATACTTCATCTATAATATATTTATAAAACACCAAAACATGAAGGAAAAGAGAGTAGATATGTAGGAAAAAAAGAGGCGAATGGAAATTGGAGAAGGAATTAGGGTTAGGGATGTAATATAGTGATAGATACTTTAGTAACTTCACTTTTCATTTGTTTTTTACTAAATTAATATTATATTATTAATATATTATTTTTACGAATAAAGGGTCCCCTAATAAGTTTTTTCTTAAATCACAAAACCCGTCTCATAACCCTGACGAGTTTTTAACTATATCCCCAAATACATTCTCAAACCTTATCAAGTAGTACTTTATAGGGTTTTTAATAAGTTAAGTGGATCAGACACAATATTATGACCCATCTGATTACGTCCCTAGTTACAAACCACTTGCTAACTTTGACAAACTAGCAACAGTCCTTATAGGTTATAAATGAATCTCTTCAACTTTGACTTTATTATGAAAATATTCTTTAAACTTATTAAAATATAATTTAAGATGTTTACTAAGTATTACTTTTTTTTATTTAAAGATGAAAATATCCTTCAATTTATTAAATTTTATGGGAGTAATATGTAGCATTTGGAGGTTTATGGAGTATATTCGATATTGATTAAAAAAAGGAAATAGCACCCGGGTCAAAGGAGGTTGTACGCAATTTCCAAAAAATTTAATATAGTAATCAATTTAAGAAAAGGAAGTCCTTGATTGGCCGGAGTTATAGGAGTTTCTATAGCCAACACAATAGGCACTAAACCTAAACTAAACATAGACTATCATGTTCAAATTTGAGTTTAAAATTCCAAAATGGGGTAGGTTTTTTCCCTTACCAAAAGAGTGTACTTCAATTAAGAATCAAATTCAAACATTGTCTAGAGGTCAAGATACTATTTTCAAACCAGGAGGGAGGGCATCTTTGGCAGAAAGTGTGGAAGCTTACAATTTTAACAACGTTTTGAAAAAAATAAAAATAAAAAGGAAAAAAGAAAGTGAAAGCAAGAAGAAAGATGTAACACAATTAAATTGCTTAAATTAATTAACAGATCAAAGATATAAATTTAGACCAAAGTCTTGCCAACCTTTCTACATCGATGAAGATATGGCATCTAAGAGCTAACTTTTATAGCCCTTGAGACACACATACTTGGTCAAAAAAGTAGCTCACAAAAGTAAAAACGGCAAAGCAATGCTCGTCCTGCTTTATTTAATCATATTATACTCAATTATGCACCTATCATATTGGCGCTACAAGATTTTCATGCCTCCGACATCAGAGAGTTTAAAGCTACATTAACTCATGCTAACTTTAATATTAGTATGGGCTTATGGTAATTCTAACGTAATTTTATCCCTAACAATAAGCAGCTCTATTTTTTTTCAAAAAGAAAAAAAAAAAATCTGGTTACAATTTTTCTTGAGTGATATGCAAGAAGAATTTGGTTAATTCTGAAGGTAAAACGACCGATGTGCCGGGAGGGAGAGAGAGAGCCCTCAAAGAGGAAGTTTGGCACCAGCCACCAGGGTCCTACTCAAAAAGCCATGTGAGACGTTAAGAAAGAGACACCCGCTAATTGTCTAATACAAGCAGAGTTCGGTTTACTTTTGGTCATCGATTCAGACCTTCCAAAGTTGAGCCTCTTGCAAGCATACCAACTTCTTTCATCCTTTTCAAGGAAGTAAAAGGTAACATGGACCGGTGCACCACTCTTAACTCTATGCAAATTGCAGCAAAAAGGGTCATTCTCGATGGATTTCAAGAAGGTGACAGGATTTAAACACAACAAAAGAAAAAGGAAAAGAAAAAGGAAAGCCTGGCAGCCAGTCAAAGCATGTGTATTGTACGTAATTTTTTAAATAAGTTACATAAACAACAGTTCAAGGTCCCAGTTGAAAAGTGAAGGGAAAAGAGACCATCTAAATGAACAACACTGTACAGCTTGAGCTTCCTGGCCGACATACTGACTTACACGTTTTACAATGAATGTTTTCCCAGCTTCTTCTAATTTATTCCAGTTTTATTCAAAGCATTCAGCTTGAAATGTCAATTTTAACACCCTGTATAAGCCCGTATGGAAATGGCAGTACTGCTTGCAAAGCATCCACCCGCATGAAACTTTGGAATTAATCTTCCTCTTCAAGCATGAAGCTTCGGAAATTTGAAAATTTATGCTCCCGTCATTACCAAGCACACAAAAAGCCATTTATGCATACATGTAAGGCCAGAGAAGCAGGTTCTTGGAAACCATAACTCGAGCCAAAACAGAAGAGCGATTCCCTTCTTCTGTTCTGCTTAGTTGAGGATAAATACATCATCAAGCCATTGCAAGGTGATTAAGAATCTCACACTGTAACTTTCTCTTCTTTTAGCTGCAGTACTGCTGGCCCCTGATCATGACCAAAATCTATTCCTTTTAGTAAAGTGTGCTTTTCAGCAGTAACTTTTTGTGGCCTTAGAAGCCGAACATCAGGATTTGCTATGGTATGACTATTCTGTCTAGCAGCAGGAACATCATGATTATGTTTCCCCTCATACGTAGTTATGACAGACTTTGGATCTGCTGCGGCCCTCTCAACATGCTTACGGACATTGCATCTGGGAAAAGTGCATTTGTAGTAGCTCCTGTGCACATCATTTGAAGTTGCATAAGCATAATTTAATGGAAAAGATCGAAACATGATCAGAGGCCTTAGTAGAAGGCAAGACAGAGTTAAGTAAGTTGGAAATTCCAAAGAGAGCATGCAAACTTGAATTTTTAGGACATGCTATCTAAATGTTACAAGCAATAATGAATATTCTTTCTAAGGAAAAAAATTGCATAACGCAATAAACTTTCACTCAAGAAACCCATTAGCTTTGCCAGGTAGTAAAGATTTTTTAAAGTCAACAAGTAACAAATTCTAGATGGAAAATGCTGAGTCCTCTGACTATTTTGCTCACAATGCAAGCTGAAAGTGGTTTTCTTAAGAAATTTATTAATAAGAGAACAACTGCTACAATCTTGCTGCTTTAGTCATATGTTCTCTAATCCAACATTCAGTCTATACATTGTAACTCATTCAAATCTGCAGCTACATCGAGTGCAGGGTATAAAGATAAACATGATAAAACGATGGCTAACGTAACCAACCCAGCGACACGAATGCCATCATTAAACATCAAGATGCAGCATGCATGAGTGCAAACAAACTCCCCGCCACTTTTAAGTAGGCAAACAACAGACATCACATTTACAGCATTTCTAATCAATCAAATTGAAGGAGACATTGATTTATGCAGGCTAAACTCTCCATAGCAACTAGAGTTTATACATCACTTTTCCATTAAGGTCCTACCCCATGGTGCTTAGGAGCAAGAGGCTGAAGAGGAACAGCTCCAGCAGCAAAGTTAGTAACAATGAAGGCAGCAAATTAAAGATCCCAGGCTTAGCCTATCTACTAAGAAGTGCTTTGTTCTTAGCCTATCTCCTCAGAGAGGCACTTCGTTACATTAGTTTAGCACATGAACTGTTTCAAAAACTACAGGGCATGTCATGCTCAAAATCCATAATGGCACATTGCAAGTTTTAAATATTTGCTGGTGACAACCCTCCTCATCAACATATCATATCAAGGAAACCCATTTTGTGTTTGATCTGAATAACTACAAAGGAAGGGGGGGAAAAAGCAAAAATGGAAAAAGAACATGTCAAAGAAGATGGTGAGATGCATCTTGGTAAAGATAGACAACCAAAAGTCTGGAAGATGCTATAAAATCAGAGGCATGAAAGTTTTGATGAAAAAACGGTGAGAAATAAATCCCAGAGTGCTGCCCCGGTATCCTATCTTCTTCCCTATCCTTATGGTGAAAAGCATATTTTCTTCAGATAAAAATTTCTCCCTACTTTTGAAACTTCATCTTATACCATAGAACAAAAATAATGGACATAACAACAACCATGTTTTTGCTAAATACAAACAAAAAAGTAGTTCAATGTATTGAACAAAGTCCTAAAGGAGCATTTCCTTAAGAAGATTATTGCAGAAAACAATGCACTCAATCCTGCCAATGACAGTAATATACGTAAATATAAAAAGACAAGTACGCCACAGACTAAAAATGACTTCCGTTCAATTTCTGTGGTGACAAAAACGCTCATCTACATATATACAAAATCAATGCTTGTTAATTACCTTGGGTGAGGGTTCCCTTTAACTACTTTCTGGCCATATTTCCGCCATCTATAACCATCATCCAAAAGGTCAACTTCACTTCTTGTTTGTACAATTATCTTTGGTTCTGTAACTGTTTTGTGAGATGAACCGGCCTCAACTTCCCCACCTTCCACATTTCTAAAATACAGAGAAGGATTCTTAGTATTCCACAGTTGAACAAACTGAGCCTAATATTAAGGTAGAAATATACCTTCTTTTTGAGTTCGGTTCATGATCATCACCATCGTCATCATCATCTAAATCTTCGACTTTTGTCTCAGTATGATTGGCTTTTACATCGTCATTTGGCCTATATGGTTGCATCGTTGATGCAGGGAGAGTTTCTCGGTCTTCACCAGGATCCAAATGCACCGACTGGTTCCTACTTGGCTGATTTACGGTTTCTGTCCGATCCAGTCCAGCAAAACCATTAGCTTCCTTTGAACGTCTATTTGGTTGAGGCATTTCATGGTTGTGCTGAGCTTTGTATATAATTTCAGTTATCCTGCCATCAAGAGATCGCTCCACTTTCTTCTTAACAGGGCAATTCAAATAAGTACATTTGTAATAACTTCGTGGAAATTCACAGCCCTTTACTTGCTTCTGTCCATATTTTCGCCAATTGTACCCATCCTCAGCGGGTTTGTCAACTGAAACAGCAGGAGGTAGGTAATTTCTGTTGGCCCGAGTGATCTCCAATGATTCTCTTGATAAATTTGTAGGTTCTGATGCTGAGGGTCCTGGCTCTGGCTGTTGGGTAGATTCATTCAAAGCAAGGGCTAAATTATTTGGGAATGATCCTTCACAAGATTGTGCTTCTGATGGTCGATGCACATCAGACTGGAATAGTGCAGCCTGTGCAGTAACCTGTGCCAACGCCTGCTGGTGGGACATTCCAAAGGGACTCTACGTTTATGTGTGAAAGGAAAAAATGAGCACTTTTAAACAGATTTTTAAACCCCAAAATTTTAAAAAGTGAAGAAAAAACAAGAAGGGTTCAAATTTCATTATGTTAACCCGGCTTGTGACCTTGCATGATACCGCAGCTCATGTAGAACAACTGCTTTTTGCTATAAGATCAAGAGTTACTATTAGAAGGAAGTCTTCTAATATCAAAAGGAAAAAAATGATATCTATGGAATCCTAGCAATTACCCTGTGCAAAGATGTTTGCATGCAAATCAAAACGTGAAAATGAATATATACATTCAGTAATACGTTTCATATGTAGAATCATTTACTCTGTTCACTTGTCCACTCATAAGGCTGGCTGGCACAATCCAGACACCAGCATACGCATACTAGTTTCACAAGGTTGATTGTTCCTAAATATAGCAAAAGGTCAAAAAGCTTTAGATTTCTCGTACGTCCCAGCAAAAGGGGTGCTGAGCCACCAAATAACTACCTTCCTTTCTCTTCTCTTCAATATTATGCCTTTAGATGAGCAAGCTGAGGTTCTATCCTAATAAGAGACTATCGATAGTAAAACTTCCAGTGGAAACAACTAAGACATATTAGCAAACAAATGAATTAGTTGGTCTGCACAAACTGATATCAAATCAAACATTTGGACAACTACAAGAGCATATCACCAAATGAATCAGTTGTAGTTCAGACAACTACAACAGACCTTAATGCATTGCCAATCAATAATGAGTCTTCTTTAAGAGGTGGCATTGCGAGTAAGTTCAGTTCTGCATCCAGCATACATAATTAATACATACTTGAAAACACATGCTTGTATCTCCCATTATCAGCCTGCAGAATCTAAAATAAGCTAACCCTAAAGGATATTCTCCTTAAGGAGATGCCATAATCAAATTCTTATTTCAAAAACTTCCATCTTAAATCACACCTTATGGTTATGTTCAACCTAGTCCAATATGTAGAGGGAAAAGTATTATTTTCTCCAGGTAATATTGACTGTATGGATCTTCTTATGCCAAATAAGAAACACCAAAGTAATTTATATATTGAAAAAACGACAATTCAACACCAATCAAATATACATGAAGAACGTGAAACCAATCAGAAAACAAAATCAGATTCTCGATTACCAAAGGGAGGTGGGGGGAAATAAAGAACACGAGGTCACCAGAATTACCTGAGGTGAATTAAGTAATCCGGAAGGACTCAATCCAGGTGGAACAGTAAACAAAGGAGACCTCATTACTCCAAAATTCATGGGAGTACTACTGCTTTTATCACCAGCGTTACTAGTCACACCTGCAAGAGGAGAGTTGAAAGCACCAGCCAAAAGCTGAGAAAAAGACCCAGGATTACTTTCAGGATAACTATCGGCAAAAAAGCTTGAAACAAGAGTCAGAGGCCCAGGACTCGCTGTAGCTCCACCGCCAAACAAGTGGTCTGCTGTGGGCCTTGGTGGCAGGGTTATTGTTGGCTTAAAGGGTGCCGGTGGCTGCTTTTGTTTATATTTTTCGGCCATTTTCTATAACTAGGTATGTGTTATTTACTTTCTATATGCTTTTATTGAAATGAAAGTTTCAATCTTTGAGCTTTTGAATTGATAAACCTACACAGGAACGACACTATACGCTATAGTTTCGTGTGGGGTGGGTGTTCTTTTGCGATGATTGAATTTAAAGTTTCAAACTTTTAAGTATAAGAATCACTGAACTTAAATATCAGTAACTGGGCATGATCATGAACCAACCAAGAAGAAACTTCTGTAAATTTTGCTGCTTCTGGGTATGTATTTTTCTTTGTCTTATTGTGCTTATTGAAGTAAAAATTTTCAATCTTGGAGTTTGTGAAGTACTAAAACCAAAGATGGACAACTGGACATAACCTTAGAGCTTTCATGAGTTTTTGTTTCCAGGAAGTACTATGTTCTAAGCTATACGTGAGCCAACTAACTAAAGAAGAAAGTTTGGGAGGTTTTCTGTGTTTGTCAATTAGAGTTGTTTATGACTTTTTCTTTTTCTTTTTTTTTTTTCTTTTTTCTCCGCTCATCGTGGGGTGGGTTGTTGGTTTCGTGGCGTCTTCAGATTAGGGGCAAAAGTCCACAGTGCAGACAAGGAAACTGGTGCTAATTGGCTGGATTTTCTGTTTATTTTAATGCTATGTCTATTTGTTAGAATAAAGCAACAGTCCTTCTTAATTATTCATAATTAATAATTTTCATATCAATTATTAAATATATTTACATAATAGTTATAAAAAAAAATTCAAACACATCACATAAACTTCTTCACTACCACTAACTACTTACAAATTTTTCTAATTATAAAATTATTATTTTTCATTATATTTATTTCTACGGTTACTATTATTTTATTTAATCATTATTTTAATTAGCTAACATTACTTTGAAAATTTCATTATAATTTTTATTTAACCAACATATGCTACTACCTTAATCAAGAAAAAAACAAAGATGGCTATTACAAAAAGACTTTTAATTAAAAAATTTATCATAGTTTTGATTTTACAAACATATATTATTAGTTTTTTTCTATATTATGAAATCTAAAGTTTTTTTATATTTTTTTTTCACATTCAAGCAAGTGTGTCATTCGCTAATATTATTAAAGCCAAAATGTTTTAGTAACTACCTATAACTATCAAAAGTTGGTGCATTTAATCTTGTTTTATATTTTAATTTTGGAAAAAATATAGAGTAAGAGGCTGTATTTCTATTATTTTTATAACAAATGACCTAGATTTTTTTACTATGCATTTAAGGTCCATATTTATATTTAATTCTCATTTAAGCGCTTCCGTGTATTAGCCACTAATGGAATTTGACGTGGCATGGTGAAAAGTCTCAAATAAGGATAATTTATAGATATAGGCTCTAAAACACATATTTCAAAAAATTGAGACCTTTTTTTGCAAAACTACAAAGACATGGGCCATTACATTACATTTTTTAGATAAATCATAACTAAATAAATAGAATATTTTACTTATAATATTACCTTTACACATTTTATTAAATTTATTTCATTCAATTTCCCCTCTATTTTTTTAAATTACTATTCATCTATATAATTTTATATGAAATGGTATAATATTTGTGAATAAATATAGTACGTAAATAAATTTCATTAAAAGACTCAATGATTAATACTAAAAATATATAAATATTATAATTTATTTAGACAATAATTAGATTAATAAACATTTTGGGTATATGAGTTGCCATTGTTTAAAATTATCACTATTTCGAATTTAATTCATATTATTTGAGATTTGACTTAAGGATAATGAACATAAAAAAAATGAAATAAATAAAGTATAAACAACATTGGGGAGAATGAAAGTATAATATCATTTTTCATTTTAATAGGGATGTCATTGGATGAAAATAAAATATGATTATAATATTTACATTTTCTAATTTTAATTATTAAATATTTAATGAAAATTAATTTACTTACTATATTTATTCATAAATATTATAAAATTCTATTCAAAACTATATGATGAATAGCTATAAAAAAATATATAAAAAAAAGAGTTTAGAAGAGAAATGGAATAAAATAAATACAATTGAATGCGTACAGGTAATGTTAAAAGTAGAATATTCTATTTATTCAATTATGGTTTATCTAGAAAAATGTAAAGGAAGGGTCCATATTTTTCTAATTTTGCAAAAAGAGGTCTCAATATTTGAAATATGCATTTAAGAACCTATATTTATAAATTATTCTCGTTTGATGGCTTTTAGCCATAGCACATTAGATCTCATTAATGGCAAATGAACAAAAACTCTTAAATGAAGATAACTTATAAATACAAACCCTTAAATGTATGGATAAAAAATCCAATCTCTTTTTTGCAAAAACCCCATAAATGCAAGCCCTTCCTTGGCATTTTTCCTTTTTAATTTTTTATTACTATTATTCAACATTCCATATTCCTACATCATCCATTTCACTTCCTATTTCATCCACCTATATACTACAAGTTACTTTTTCAATTCATGAAATTTACTTTAAATTTATCTTTTAAAATAGCAACTCTTAAATACATAATTAAAAAAAAAAAAAAAATTCTCCCTTGTCTTGTTCTTTTTCTTTTAAAAGCTTGCATTAAAGTTAAAAAAAAAATTAAATACTACCACTTTTGGTAAGTTAGTATGTTATAAATTATAAAACACAGATTTATTTTATTTTTACACATAGCAGCATAAGTGTACATCTACTAATAATATATATACTATCTAATTAAGAGAGAGAGAGAGGGAGGGAAGGATGGAGGAAGAGAGAGAGAGAGAAAATCTGGAAAAAAAAAAAATGACAGCAAAGCTTTTAATGCGATACATGTAAGTTTATGTTTGTCTTCTATTCTTTTGATAACTCATTGTGGCCCAATTAGTGTTGTCAACTTTCCCCACAATCATCTCCTCAGCATTCCAACAACTGGTCGTCAGTTTTGAAGTTATCTTAAACCCAGGTTAGATTGAGAGCTTATAAAAAAAAAAAAAAAATTAAGAAAAAAAAAAGAAACAAAAAAAGTGTACAATACAATATGATGATATATAGAAAAATATTAATGGACATTTTATAAGCATGTGCTAAGCCAAACTTGGATAAACTTTTTCTTTTTGCAACAAAGACGTTACCCCTTCCAATAAGTAATTTTTCTTTTTGTCAATATTCAAACATTTTAAATCTCGTTGATTTTTATTCTTTTACTTATTGAATGTTATTATGTATAATTATTAGTTGAGATTATAAGAAAAAAATAATATTATAATAATATCATAATAATTTAAAATTTTAATCTAATCATTTACCTAGAAAGTGATGGATATTAAGTGAATGGAAATGGAAAGGATTTTATTTATAACTTATTATCTTTGTTTTTCCCTTTAGTTTCAAACAAAATTATAATATTTAATTTGACTATCAAATCAACTACTCTCCTTATCCTCGCCCCAAAAGTAAATCAACTTCTTTCAAACTTTGATTTGCAATGATTACAATTACCACAATCATAACTATGGAAATGTGCATCTGTATGTTTCCCTGATGTAATAGATCAAACTTACTCAATGTTAAATGTAAATAAAGAGTTATGTGCATATTTTTGTAGTTGCTTTTTAAGAAACTATGATTATCCTTCACCATGTTTGTAAAAGACCCACTTTCCTAGATTTTAGTTCTCCAACAAATAGTTTGATTGTACAAAATTTATGACTTAGATAAAATTTTTTATTCAATATTTAGTTTATAATTTGTACTTGGTAATTAGATTAAAAAGGGTTCAAAAGATTAAATAAAATGGTTAAAATTTATCTTATCTAAACTACGATACAGGAGTTGACATCATTGGACAAAAACACTAGCATTAAGGATATATATATATATAATTAAATAAATATTAGACAATATTAAAGATATAAATATTAAACAAAATCTATACTTTTTAAATAATATAAAAATAAAATAAATATTAAAACAATATTGAAAGTGTAAATTTCAAAATACTATATTAAGTCTAACACATGTATATATCAAATAAGGAAAATTATGAAAATTTGTATCCAGTACTTACTATACAAATAAAACATTATACATTGATGTTATTTTGTCCTGTACTTCTTATACCTATGTTATCTAATTATTCGTATTTTATCTAGTTTTAGTAACAAACGTTGTGAAAACTACAAGTACATAATGTAGAGATAAATGACATGATTTTTTCTAAATAACATAGAAGATACACAAGAAAGTTGATATACGGAAACAATATAAAAAAGGAACATTTTGAACAACATATATTAAATTAATAAATTAGATATAGAGTTATAATAAGTTAAGTTATAAAGAATTATCTAAGGTCATAAACAAGCCGAGATGAGCCGAGCTAAACCAAGTTTCTAAAAGATTAGACTTAACTCATTTACAAATTATCAAGTTTGATTAGAACTTTTTAAAGATTCTATAATTAAGGCTTGAGCTTGATTCGTTTGCTAATTGAGCTCAAATTGAATTAAACTTAAATTGAGCCCAAATTGAATTAAACTTAAATTGAGCCAATCACAAGCCTATACACGATCTTAAGTATTAATATATATATATATATATAAATAAACAAATTAATGAGTAGTAAATAAAAATTAGGTTATATATTATATATTATCATATCACATATTATATATTCATATATATTATATAAATATTAGCATTTAAATTTTTATAATATATAATATATATAAAACTCATAAATTTACTCACAAACCTAATCGAGCTAGCTCGCAAACCTAGACTAAAACTCGAACTTAGATTTATTTATTAATCAGTCCTAACTAGAGTCAAGCGCAAGCAGCTCGGCCATTTACAACTCTAAAAACTATTATCGTAGTAGATTGAGAATTGCTGTATAATTAACTTCAATAATAAGCCCACGTCGTATTATTTCGCCTACGCATCAGTAATTATTGCAATCATCCATTAATAAAGAAATGGCCGTAGTTAATTATTGCCAATGACAGTATTTTGTAGTTATATACGTAGTTTCAATCAGAACGAAAGGATCTTGTTCCGCCCCCACGCCCCCCCCCCCCCCCAACAAAAAAAAAAAAAAAGAAAATCAAAATGACAGGCAAAAAAAAAAAAATGAAAATGTACACATATGTCTGTCTGTGTGTGTTTTATCAATACATTTTTTCAATTTAATTCTCTTCTAATATGTAAAGCATGAACTACCAAATGTTGTAGGATTATCACAATTTAATAGTATTAGTATCTGTCAGATATAGATCAAATTCAAATGTCCTTTAAGTTATATTGTGGATGGTAAATAAAACAAAAGGATCACTGAATAATTAGATTTTTTTTTTTTCTGCAATTACCAGAAAAGATTCATCTATGCCCCTGTATCACTAACGCAATTGAAAAAACAAATCGAAAGGAAAACGGGTCGTAAAGTTTGGTAAGAGGTAGCAATTGTTAATCGCTTTAGTAATGTATCGTTGTAAAGGTGACAGGTAATACAATTTTCATCCGAGCACTGCAAAGCCTTGTGCGACACCCACACACACATGATCGAAAATACAGCGCAAATATGTAAAGCAAAAAAAAAAAAAAAAAAAATAGCCTTTTGTCGGTGTTTGTGATGAAAGAGTCCTAATTCACTTTAGAGCCCAAGACGACCGGCATCAGGATTTAGACTTGGGAGCACTCCTTCCTCCACGGCTAATTAAAAGGGACACTGAACTTTAAACTGCTTCCACGTGCCGCTGCTTGATATTCCAATTCTTCTAATCTTTGGCTTTGCAATAATAGAGAGGGCCATCCATGGACGTTGACCAGAACTTTTGGGATTTGATTGACTTGGATTATATAATTAAATTATATGTTAATATATATTTATATTATTAAAGCAGATTGATTTTTAAGTAATCGTCTCTTTAAATATTATTATTTAGTTTTTCAATTAAAATTTATTATAAAAAATCTAATATTAAAAATAACTTATTAAAATTTTGATTGTTTTATACTAAAGGTAAAATTAGCATATTAATCTACTCTTTTCCATTTTTCTCTTCCAATCCTAAAACCCATTTTTTCCACTAACTTCCTATTCAATACGGTGCTTATCTTACAATCTCTCTCTCTCTCTCTAACGTATCTCTCTCTTTCTATTTTTTTTTCACCTTATTTTACATATACGTTTTGCATGACCAAAATTCAGATTATGATTAAATATAATTATAATGATGATTGATAGTCACTCGCATGAATCAATTTCTGTTCGTAATCTTGATTTATTTATCAGTAAAAAACTAAATGATTTAAAGTGAGTATAAATAATGGAATATAAATAAATCTATATTTATATTATTTAATAAAAATTATGATTTTTCATCAAATAGATAACAATAAATTTTAAAAATATAAATTTTATTTTATTTAATTTACACGCATATCGCAAGTACATCTTCCACTAATATGTGTGTAGATATATATATATATATATATATAGATATAAGAATTGTAAGAAAGTACTACTTTGAGTATTCCAACACTATATCCTATCCATAAAAATACTAATGGTTTATTTATCTGTAAGTACCAAAGAATGAAGGATGTGAATTCTCTAAAGTTGTAATTTTCTAAAATTCTTAAAGTTAAACCTTTCAAATTTTGACACATGGATTAATAAAAATTGTTGATAAAAGATTAAATTCCTCTTTATCACTTAAGCTTTTCATCTTCCACCTTTTAACTTTTTTATTTCTTTTTATTTTTCCCGCCTAATTCTCTACAGCCAGGACAGTTTGTGAAACTTCTTCCTCTATTGTTTTGACGACATGAAAAAAACAACAATGCCACCACAATTTTTCCTTCTACCAATGTAAGCCACATCACAACAAAGACTTTCTATATTATTTTGTATTGAATGACAAATGAGTTGCCAACATGAACGCCCCCACAACAACAATTCCAGTGCTTTTGCTTGAAATAAGAACAATTAAAATTATCGAAAAAATTGGAAACAAGGAAACATCTATACAACCATGGCTATTATCAACAATGTATGTCTTGTGTCTCTATTTTGAATAATTTTTTTATATTACTATTGTTTTTCTAAACGGATAAGGATGGAGTTACTGTTATGTACTTGTTAAAAATGTGACAAAGCATAGCGTGTAATCATACGGGTATAAGAATTTGAAACTCATAAAGGCAACATAGATATAGTTCTCACATCATCATATCATTTTAATATTCAATAAAAATTTCGTATGTTTTATGGTATATCATTGATATGTTAATCAAACACCTAGGATAAAAGTTGTCCTTTATTGAATCTGTTAATCAAGTGCCTAAGCAACTGGTGTGTACATGTCTTATGGAATGTTACCATTATGTACTTATAGAAATATGGTATGTCAATTTAGACATGTGGTATTGAAACTATGAGTTAACAATTGAAATGTAACATGGAACGTTGAGTTTTTTTTTTTTTTTTTTTTTGAAGGAACCAAAATAGTTCGAATAGATTATTGATCGTAAATTATTCAAGAGGAAAAAAATATATACGTTGCAATAATTTTCTTTTATATGTAGCATTTTATATTTCTAGATTCAATTTCAACTTAATAAACAAAACTTTGTATTTATGTATCTCGTTGCAAATTAGTAGATGAATTGATGATATATCAAAAGATTGGATTCCTCATGTCAATGTGGAGTTTGAATTAGAGAATGATGCTTAGGCATTATGGGTTAATTGTGGAGAAAAAAAAAAAAAGAGATTTAGTGTTTGAAAGCTATATGGCAATAAAAGTAAGATAGATGGAAAGATTACTATACAAAGATTTGCATGTGCTAAAGAAGGTTAGATAAGAGAAGATAAGAGAAATGTATTCATAAAAAATCTAAGAGCTAACTTGGGCAAGAATGAGCATCATATTTAGTTGAGAGGTAGGAAAATATTGATTGCATAATCTCAATATGGAGCATAATCATGCCCTTCATCTTCTAAAGACTGTTTACGTGATTCCATCACAAAGAAAGATATCATATGCACATGGTTTAGTAATTGAATTGACAAACAATTCTAGACTTAGAACTAAACAAGTGAATGAATTCATGACATGAGAGGTTGTTGGAAGAGAAAATCTTAAACATATTAAGCTGGATTGGAAGAATTATCTTTGGAGTAAAAAGCAAAGGAATTTGATGTAAGGAGAATTCGAGGTGATACTTAGGTACTTTCAATGGTAATAACTAGAAAATCCTTCTTTTTTTAGTGCAATTCAATTACATTATGAAGAGCATATAACAACTATTTTTTGGGTTGACTCGACAATGATAATAGAGTATGCTTATTTTGGTGATGTGATCTCCTTTGACACTACCTTTAGTACAAATAAGTAGAATAGACCACTTGGTGTTTTGTTGGCCATAACCATCACATAGGCATTGTAATTTTTAGGGTTATACTTCTATATGATGAGACAACTACATATTTTGGTTGACTATTTGATACATTTCTAGAACCATACAATAGAAAAAATCCTTTGCAATATTCACCAATTAAGATGTGGTAACGGAAACGGCATTAAGAGAGGTGATGCCAAAGACTTTTCACAAACTATGTACTTGTCACATAATGTAGAATGGCATTAAGCATTTAGGAAATTTAATGATGGATAGATTGTGTTTGTCATCAGACTTTAAAGCTTGTATATATGAGTTCAAAGACCCATTAGACTTCAAAAAAGCATGGATGAAAATGATCAAAATGTACAATGTATAGATGAGTAAACACGGAGGTAAAGCTTAAATCTATGCTTCATTTCATTATTCTAGTTGCATAATTCAGTGCTTATATGCAACAGTTGCATATATGGATGACATATTTGCTTCAATGATTTCCATTATAAAACCTCTTAATCCTACAAATAGTTGTATAGTAGGTTTTAAGCTTCCTACGCACTTTTATGTAAAAGCTTGATCATCAAATGTTTTAGTCTCTTTAAGCCTTCTCTACAACTTTACTAGCTAGTCTCTATGGTCATTTAAAGAATCCTTGTTTTTCAAATAAGCAATCGCTTAAGAAACAATACAAATGTCAACATTCAATCTAACATCAAAATAAAAAGAAGTTTCAATATATCGAGAAGAAGCTAACTTGTATCTTAATTCTCATTCCATCCAAATCATGCAACTAACTAAACTGCTAATGCTTGTAATGTACAATGTAATAAATTTACCCCATTCTCAATCAAATAGAGACCACTTAGCAAGCAAATACAACTTCACAAAATAGTGTTCCACGATTTTGGCTTCAAATCAACTAACATCAAATGAACAAAGATGAGAACATCCATAAAGTTTTTCAAAAACACAAGTAAATAAGCAAAAAAATCTACTACTTGAATATTGATGATAACCATAAGAACAAATAATTTTATGTATGTGTATGTGCGAGCTTGTGTAGGTATATGGGGAGGGGGAGAGAGAGAGAGAGAGAGAGAGAGAGAGAGAGAGAGAGAGAGAGAGAACAACCTAAGATTGCCAAAAAGCGTAAATAGATTAACCTACAATCATTGAGATCAACCTACCTAAGATTGCCAATTACCATTCTTCATCTAGAGTCGATAAGAAGGAGAGATAGAGCGAAGGGATAGTTTAAGTTAAGTGAAAAGAAAGAAAAATAAAAACCGTACAGAAGTTTTTGTGATTAATAAGAAAGGGATTTAATCTTAACCATTTATTTTTGTTATGCCACATGTCATGATCTGGAAAGAGGAACTTGAAGAATGTGTAACATAAGAGGATCTACATCCATGAAAGAATGGAATAGTTATTCTCTCTTAACTTCTTATTACTTTTGATTACTTGATAAATGAGTAAGGAATTTTCATTTGCAGGAGTTTTTAATTCCTACTTCATTAGAAATATTTTTTATCTAAGAGAATATGCAATTTTTTAATCCCCTAGGCATGGTTAATGGGTGGCCTATACGCCTCTACATGTCTAAAAATTTCATATCTAGTGTGCTCATATTTTTCACATGCAGAGTCCGGTGTACTTATGGCTCATGTGTCTACTGTAGACACCCTATTTTTGCCCCTTGTAATTTTAGAGTTTTTTTTTTAAAAAATATGAAAAATGGGTCCTAATTAAAAAAAATAAAAATATAAAAAATTTAGAAAAATACAAAAAAAAAGAAAAATTAGAAGGAAAAAAAAAAGAAAATTTAGAAAAGTACAGCAAAATAGAATTTAAAAGAAGAAGATGAAGAAGAAGATAATTTAAATAGGAAAATTTAAAATAGCTTTACTATACTATTTGGTGCTTAATTAAACAAAATGACTATTAGGCATAAGCTTAGATTTAAATCTAGCTTAAACTTAAATTTAAGTCTAGCCTAAGTAAATCTAAGCCTAAGCCAACCTAGTCCATATATGCAATTTGACTGCATATATAAATAAGGCATAAGCTAATGGCCTAATGGAAAGACAACACAAACACAATCAACAGGTTTAGGGTTTGATTCTTAGCTTAAGTGCTTACACACCTTTTATTCTTTTTTAGGTTCAACTTGGACATGTATTGGCCTTTTATTGGCTGACATGTCCAATTTCTTTCTCTTTCATGAACTTTCCCATGCTTTCTTGTTGAAAACTTACTTGGGGTCTTCAATTCAAGACTCTTTTTTACTTGTTTTTCTTCGTGATTTCACCAAATTAATGGTGAAATCATGAAGACAATATAGAGTAATTAAAATCGATACCAAGAACCCATTTGGATTCGTATTCTAGAAGGTTAAAATGAAGTTTGAAAATTAGCAAAAGCTTAAAGGCTCAGATTTTCCTTCTCTCTTAAATCTCCATGATTCAAGCTTTATAAGGATTTTTTAAGCTTTTGATCTTCCATTTTGGCAAAAACGAGTGTTATGGACATAGATTTGACCTCTTAATTCATTCAAATCACAAATAATTTAGATCAAATCTACTCAAAATCAATTTACTCAACATCTTCGCATTTAATCTGATTTTTAACCTTCCATACTTAACTAAGTTATTTTTAGTATAAAAAGGAGCTTAGGAATTTGTTTGAGGGCAAAACCAACACTTGAAATACTCTATTAAAGCTTCAATCAAACCTTTCGATCCCTACAAACTCGCAATCGCAGCAATTCTCTCTCTTTTTAAAATTCAAGCCACCACAACCACTTCTAGAGTTCGAGACCTCTATAGCGAGCTTCCTCATTTCCTCACCTTTATAACCTAACTAACACCATCATCAGTTGCACCCCCATTTACAAGAACTAAGAACCACCTACCCAAACCTTAACCACTATCAACCCTTGCTTGAAACATCACCATCACCTTTCTCTACATGAATCTAACACCATGGCTACACTTACCACACCTAGTAACCCTACTTTTGACAACCTCTCTCTACTCAATGACCACCATAATGAGTTGTACCACCCCCTTCTCTCTTTACCTAAACCACTAACCAGCTCTACCACTTAAACCATCATTAAATGATGAAGCATCTTCCTTACAACCCTCTCTGTGCCCCTCTCCCCCCTTGCCTAATAAAATCATCATGAAACCCTCTTCCCTCCCTCGTTTTGGCATCTAAATCGATAAAAAACACCTCCTCTTAGGCTACTGCATCTCCTGTTCTAATCTGACTCAACCTGTAACGTAATTCGACCCACTTGATGACCTGCATGCAATAGCCAAGTTTGGCCCCCCATTTCTCCTATATTATTTTTATTTCGATTGTAGTTTTTTTTTCCTTATACATTTTATTATTTTTTGCTCTATTGTAAGAAATAAAAAAGAAGAAAAAAATTCAAAAAGAAAAAGAAAAATAGGAAAAAAAAAGAAGAAGAAAGGAAATCCTTTTATTTATTTGTTTGTTTTTTTAGGCCAAAATAATAATAATAATGAGTTTAAAAAAAGATAAAAGAAAAGTTTCATCACCTAGAAAAAAGTTATTTTCCAAAAAATTAACAAATCCTTTTTTAAAACTAAGACTTCTTTTAGAATTTTCCAAAAAGAAATAAATTACCAAAATTAGGGTTGTCTTTAAATAAGAATCAAATCAAATTTTTAAAAAATTAAACTCGATCTTTTTTTCTAAATTAAAATGAACCCACAAATTAAAGTTTTTGCTAACAAACAATAAAAAATCTTATCCCTATTAAAGAGTATATAGGCACCTACAAAGCGACTTAAAATGAAAAATTCTTTTTATTTTCCCTTTTGCAAATAAACTTAATTTCTTCTTCCCTTTTGTAAACAAATTAATTCTCTTTAATTGTAAGTTTAGAATTAGTTAAAAAGGTAATTTGAAAAAAAAAATTAATTCAAAAACTTGAAAGTGATACACATAAGAGTTTAATAGGTTAGCCCCCTGACTCAAATATTTAGTTTTTAAAATTGGTTTTGTTTCAGTAGATTGATAGCTAAGTTAAATTGATCTACTCAATAGATTTAACCTAACCCATTTTTTTCCAACCTTGGTTAGATGGCAACTCTAAACTTTTCAAAATAGAAAAATTAGGTTTTTTTTTTTTAACTTTTAGTCGAAGGTTAGCATTAAATGGATTAGGGTTAATACTAATCAGGTTAAGAAAAATAATACAAATCGAAAAAAACCAAGCTCGACAGCTTAGCGACTCCATTAGAGACGTCAAGAGAGCTAGCCAGTTAAAAACTTTTCAAAATTAAATTTACCTTTCGAAATACCCATGTTATTTATTTATTTATTTGTTTCACGTAACTATATATATTTTCAAAGTTGCTATATTCACTTGTTGCATGCATCATAG
Organism: Lumnitzera racemosa; assembly: GCA_024138005.1. NCBI lineage: Eukaryota > Viridiplantae > Streptophyta > Magnoliopsida > Myrtales > Combretaceae > Lumnitzera > Lumnitzera racemosa. Next base: position 34,708,838 of record JAMXBC010000012.1, on the reverse strand, counting down.
TTAGGATTTTAGGGAGAATAATTGCATCAAAGATGTAGGATAAATACAGTCAGACCTAAATTGTCTTAAGACCCTAGGATAAGGGGCCATTGTATAGGCTTCGAATGTAGCATTCTAACTACCGCTTGGGGTTAATTAGGTTGCCTTACTAAAGTTTTGATGTGACCAACGAACTGTTTCTTAGAAACGGATGAGATTATAAAGCTTAAGGACCATTAGAACCCACCCTTTTTCATACATGAATTACTAAACCAATAGATAAGTAGTGATGTGTCATGCTACTAATCAAAGGTCGTAATTCTATTAGAATTCCTTTATGTCATAAAAATGTTGTGATCTATTTTCCTTGTACTACCCATGTAAATTCTTTGTACTTTATTTGTGAAATTGTGATTTCCCTATACCCTATACATTTCTTTTTGTAAATATAGAATTTATCTATAAATTATATTTTTATATAACAGTTCTGCTCCCATGAAAAATAGTTGATAGTAGAATTTCAATAAAGTTATAACCATAAATTTTTCAAATTACCACATTACTAGTTTATCACTAGGTCTTTACATTTGCATCAACATGCCATGTTTTCCATTATTTTTTAGTCCTCATTATTTTCCTTGGTTATCACCTTTGTAGATGATTCTCATTTCGATCCTACTTTCAAGTTAAAAAAGGAAAAAGAAAAAGAAAAAAACTATAGAACCACATATTACTTCCTTTTTCTAAACACTTTGTAAAATAATTAGTTTTTCAAATAAGTATTCAAGTAAAGGAAAAAACAGCTTGTTCCATTATCCCATGTAACTCCTATTGTCTTCCTATAAAATAGTCCTCGTTGTTTGTAAAATAAATTGAAAAAATTTTAATGTAAATAATTTCTTTCACTTTTCTATTCCTTTTTTTCTTTTTTTTTTCTATAGGTTTGTATAGTCTTGTCATTATAGTCTTTAGATTTTTTCGTATCCTCATTGCTCAATCTTAGGTTTTCTTCCTCTTATTAACTTTGTGACTTCTTCATCCTTTTCTTTTCTCTTACAAAATAATCTATAGATGTTAGATTTTTGCTTTCCTTAGTAAAATAATTATCTCTTCTCCTTATCAATCATCGAATGTGAAAATAGTCTCTTTCTTTCTCTTCCTTTTGGGTAATTACTCATACCATCTTATAGCATAATTCACCCTATCTCTTCTTAAAAATTTTCATAAGTTTGTAAATAGTTTTGAATCCTACCCTCTTTTCTTGTAAAATAATCACACCCTGCCCTTTTCAGTAATTGCTAGTTATTTCCTTTTGATGGAATAGGTATTATACTTATTGTAGGTAACCTTTTAAATACCCACAAGTTAAACTATTCTTCCTTAGCCTCCTTTTCATTTTGAAATGTTTTCTACATTGAAGGTCATCTTCTTATTCTTTTTGGCGGATAATCTAAAGATGATAGATCTCTTTTAGGATGAGTTGCTTGAAAGAATATATCTTTCAAAGACAAGATGAGACAATGTTCTTATGAGCAGGCGATCTTTTAAATGACTAAACGGCACTCCTTTGAGCAAGCGATTCAAGAAAGGATTGATAAGATAGCATTCCTAGCAAGGAATAGCTAAGACAATGCTTCTATGAGTAAGTGATCCAACAACAAATAAGACAACGCTCCTTTGAGCAAGCGGTCCCAGATAATATTAGATAACACTCTTATGAGTAGGCGATCTAAGAAAGGAATAGATAGGACAACGCTTTTATGAGCAAACAATCCTAAAGAAGAGATAGGACAGTACTTCTTTGAGTAAGCAATCCTAAATGAGATTGGTAGCACTCTTATGAGCAGGCGATTCAACTAAGGAATAAATTAGACGGCGCTCTCATAAGCAAGCGATCCTAAAAAAGAGATAAGACAGTACTTCTTTGAACAAGCGATTCTAGATAAGATTGGATAGTACTCTTATGAGTAGGCGATCCAACTAAAGAATAGATAGGATAACGCTCCAAAGAGTAAGCGATCCTAAAACGTATATAGGACAGTGCTCCTTTGAGTAAGTGATCCTAAAAAGGTTTAGATGGTGCTCCATTGAACAAGCGACCTAATTAAGGATAAGACAGCATTCCTTTGAGCAGGCATTCCTAGAAAAGATTGGATGGTGCTCCTATGAGCAGGCTATTTAGCTAAGGATTAGATAGGACAGTGCTCCTATGAGTAAGCGATCTTGAAAAAGATTGAATGGCGATCTATTGAGCAAGCGACCTAACTAAGGATAAGACAACACTCCTTTGAGCAGGCGATCCTATAAAAGATTGGATGTACTCTACTGAGCAAGCGACCCAACTAAGGACTAGACAGGACAGTGCTCCCATGAGTAAGCGATCCTAAAAAGGATTGGATAGTACTCCACTGAGCAAGCGCTTAACTAAGGATAAGGCAGTACTTCTTTGAGTAGGAGATCTTAAAAAAGATTTTGATGAGTTTTGACAAAATGATCTAACACTTGAGTTTGAAGGATTTTAATGATTCTTTGAAAATATTGATCTTTAACAATTTATTTTTAAAAAGGTTTCATTTTTTTTATTAAAAGGTTTTTATTTTTTCTTATTTTTTTGTCAAGAAATTCAAAAACACTCTTCAATAGAAAATTGTGTTACTAATAAGTAAGAAAGTCTTGAAAACTCTAAAGACCAAAAATAAAGGGTTAGCTTGCCCCTTACCCGTTGATCACTCATTCTCTCAGTCTTATTTCCTAGAACATAATTCATGATCTCCGAACTTTTTAGAATCATTGATGACTATTCACGTTTTTGACAAATACTCAACTTTTCAATTTTCTACTAAAGGGATGGATATCATTACTTGAAATGTTTAGTCAAACTAGACTTCTTTGCACTCTTATAAGTCTGTTTTTACTCTCAGTATCAATTCTAAAAATTGTAGCTTATCTTGTAAGTGGTACATTCTAGTCAATCAATAGGTCTTTTCTAGGTTTACATTGTATGGCTTTTGGTCAGTAATTTAAGCAAATGGATATCAATGTACTTTGCCAATTTTGAGGAAATCATATGCAACCAGTCTCGGGTTTACAAGCCAAGTACCTAAGAGAAACTAAACATGGGGTCGCCCCAGTTTCATGAGCAAATTTCGCTTAAGATAAATCAATTTCTTTAGTCAAAAGAGTTTTATTAAAGTTGGTATAATGAGTGGGAACATAAAATGAAGGCTTTGCCTTGGGCTTAGGAATTGATAATGTTTAGACTTTGGATACCATCCCTAGTTTGAACTTTCGGCTATTTTGGTAATTTAGATATTCTTTGAAGGTAATCACCTTTATAATATCTTCAATCTCTTTTATTTTTTTTTCTTTTTGTTTTTCTTTCTTCTCTTTTATTTTTTATTTTTTCTTTTTCCTTTTTTTTTTTGTCAAGGTGATTACCTTCCATTGTTGAGTTTTTACTCAATAGGATTTGAAGTACCAAAAGGTAAGTTTAAGGTGTATAAGCTTAGGAGAAGTATATATGGCTTTGAAGTGTTTGGGAAAGAATGTATAGACTTGATGTGCTTAAATGAATGTATAGGCCCGAGTGAGGTGTATATGGTTTAAAATTCTTCTTCATTTTAAAGTAATTGAATTATCTATGATAATGTTTTCTAGTGAATTGGTACAACTAAAGTAAGCATAAGTTAATCTACTCTTTTTCTCCAAATTAATGATCCTAACCTCCTAATTGCCCTAGTTTGGGGTAGTTCTTAGCAAGGCTAATTTTAATAAAAATCCCCTAAAGGTTCAAATGGGTTTGTAAGGGATAATCGTATTTAGAGGTGATGAAATGAATGCTTAATATCATTTTAACACATGTACCAAGTTCAAGACAGGCCTCCTTTAAGGAACAAGCCTAACTTTCACCTTGATGGCACTCTTTGCTCATGTGGGTCTAGGGTTAGTGTTTGGGACATAGGTTGCCTTGTCTCATCCTAAACCATTTAAGTAATGTGTTATCATTCCCTTAGGGGGAATGTTTTAAGTTTCGAGCTCAAGTTTTCTTTATCCATTTTCACTCATTTAAAATGCCCTTATTTGAATTGAGCTAGTTTCATAGTGTACAAAGAAGAAAATACACATGAAAACTGCTTTATTTTATTTAGTAACTTATGTTTATTACAAGCTCTAAAATGAAAGATTATTCTGAAAAAAATGTAGGAACGAAAACTCTTTTCCACTTCTTGCCTCTATTTTTGTCACTTCATGGAACTTCACCCATTTAATTGAATTGATCTCTTGGATATATCCTTAATTACTTTAAATGATAAGTCATCTTGTCATATGATAGTAGCAGATCCTCAATGTCCAATGTTAGAGGTTTTCTATTTGATGCTTCTTTAAAACTTGGGGAAGGAATACCACTTTTAATTGACCCATCAGTCTCTAGAAAATTTGGTTGGATAATCTTGGCATCAATCAAATCTTGTACCTTTTGCTTCAATCTCTAACAATCTTTAGTGGTATGCTCCACTCAGCCTACATGATAATCATACCATTTATTAGGGTTACGATCCCTCAACTTGCATTTATATGTTGGGTTTTTGCATGTCAATAGTCCCGTATCTCTCAATTGCTTGAACACTTGGGCTATTGGAATCTTGAACTATATAAATCGCCTTCTCTTATTATGGATAGCCTTGTTTTGATTATGGGCTTTCTCAATTGGCACATTCACTCTTTATTTCTCTTTCATTGAATTATCTCCATGCTTAGGTTGTAACTTCCTAGTCACATCAGTATGTAGGTTTTCAAGCTGCTTGAGCACATAAGCCATTACCATTTCCATACTAGTGAGAGTTTCTTCTAACTTCTCTAACTTTTCTTCTAGGGCTGCAACCCTTTCTTCTAGACCCTGGCAATAATATACACCTTGGACTTAACTATTCAAATCTATTTCTAGAAACTTTTCTAATCCTTGTATCATGTTAATAGTAGGCTTTATGTAGAATTTAGGCCTTAAATCCCTAATTAATTCTAACTCGACTAATTTTTCATCAATCAAATCTTGGACTTTATTCTTCAACTCCCAACAATGGTCAGTAGCATGCCCCTACTGACCCATGTGGTACTCGTATTGCGCATTGGGATTGTATTTTTGAGGTTTATACCTTAGTGTTGGAGTCTTAGGATATAGTAAACCCTCTTCTTTTAGGCGGCAATAGACTCGAGACATAGGAATCGGCATATGAGTGAACCTTCTTCTAGGTGATTTCTGGCTTATTTTCCTTGAGCTTTGGACCAATGCTTGAGGCATTAAGCTCGCGTATCATTAGATAGGACATCATAGTGTTCACAGCAGCCTTTGAATCCAATGGAGTTGATCCCTTGCTTACCAATATCCTTACTCTAATAGCATCTTCTATGCGACTACCAACTGCAATTGCAACTGCAACTACATCTACAAACGTAGAAGTAGTTTAGCTTAAGAGGTGATTATAACAAGGTTCATCTAATATGCAAATGAACATATTGACCAATTCATTTTTTGGCAATTGTACTATAGCTTGAGCTATTGTAGATCTCCATCTCTGGACATACTCCTTAAAGGACTCGGTTAACTTCATTTTCATGTTATTCAAATCCATCAAGGATGGAGCTACTTCTTCATTGAACTTATACTATTGATAAAAGGCTCGAGCTAGCTTATCCCAAGTATCAAGCTTAACTAAATCTTGTTAGGCATACCAAATTAACGCCGGCCTAATTAGGTTATCTAGGAAAGTTTGAATAATCATTGCTCATGTTTAGAGAATTGGGCTATCTTGCGAACAAAAAGACTAAGGTAAAGTTTAGGATAACCTATTCCATCATACTTTTCAAAATTTAGTACCTTAAATTTCGTGGGTAACTCATGGTCTTCAAAAGCGCAAACACCGCTCAAGCCTAGATCACTCTGCACATCATGATCCTTGAGAACTTCCATTTTATCTTCAATTTTTTGGAAGATTTCTTCTTTCATCTTCATCAATTTCTACACCAATTCCTTCCCCAAGCTTTTGCTGCTATTGTTGAGTTCATAAACCGACAACTCTTTAAACTTGCTTATCTCAGATGGTATGTCAACAGGCCCTTAAGCTTGGGCATGGGCCATGGTCTTGACTTATTTCTTGTACTTGCTCAGAACCCCTTCTGCTGTAGCTATTCTTAGTTTAAGAGCTTCAGATATCTTATTTTTGAAAACGAGTGATTATAGGCTTCAAGTTGGGCCAGATCACTTAAAAATCAATCTTTTAAAGCCTGCAAGAATCTCTTCTTGTTAGCAAAACTGTATCAAGTTTTTAGTTTTAAAAATCATTCTTCTTTTTTTAGAAACTTTTATTGGAAAATCAATCTTTATTTTATATCATGGAAGCCTAATATTAACAATGACGAATCTAAACAAAGAAAACATTGGGACTGACGACCAAGGACATAGGATGACGATAATATTATAAGGATGATATGGAGAAGCGGAAATTATTTTACAATGAGAAACTTATTGAATAAATGATACAAGGGTGACGACTTATGGAGAAAACTCTATTAGGACCGTAATAACCTAAGGACTAAACACGAAGAATGAGAACTTAGACATTTACAAGATTAATAACCTTAAGATGGAAAATAATTCACAATGGAAATCTAATGATTAAATCTTTTTTTTTTATTTTTTATTTTGTTAGTTCCTAACAGTATAGTACATATAGGGCATTGCAATAGAAATTAAGTGAGTAAATAATTATCATGAGACCGGGTTTTTATAATAAAATATCTTTTGAAATTTCTTTCTAAAAAAAATGTTGGAAAGTCTTTAAAAAAATGACAATTCCATAATAATCTTTATCATTGTTAATTTCCATGATTACATGCTTAAAAAAATTATAAGTTGATATAGAAGCTTTTTTTTTTTTTTTAACATTGGTACAGGGGGAATACTAATGATTTTAAGCATTTTATGTTAAATGTTATGTTACACAACTTATTACTGATGAAATAAAACAAAACCTACAAGTTGCACATATATTACAAAAGATAGCATATATAAACAATTATGCAAAATAAATGTGATGCAATATGTTGGTCGTTAATAAACTATAGGGAATATGATAAATTCATGGTCAAAGAGCACCCTTATATATAAGTATATTCAAAATAACATTTAATAAAAATGAAGCTCATGTATACTTATATATAAGGTTTACTGGTATTTTTAATTGAAAATGGACAATAAACTAATTGCGGATTAAATCAGGCTTTTCTTATAATTTTAAAAATAACTACCCCTTTTTTAGAAAGAATGATGCAAGAAAGTGATGTCTATGGGTCATAGGCTCTGTAGCTCTAAAACTTTACGGAGAGAAGTCTAGTATGCTACATTGAAGCCTAAGTGGGCTCGCCTATCACCGCTAGGCAGGGGTAAAAACCTTAGCGACTTAAGAGTTATACAATGGCAGCCCGTCTTAAGTTCCTAAGGTAGCTCAAGTTCGACCACATCTAAATATATAGATGATTATTACAAAATAAATAAAAAGAAAACCTTCCTGATTCCCCATTAGGGCCCCTTGGGCTAGGCTTTTTTTTTTTTAGGGCTTACATCACTAAAAACCCAGTCAGTATAACTATAATACAATAACGAAAAAATACAAATGCCCATTAATTAATTTTTAATTTTTACATGGCTAAGCCACCGAGCATTCCCAATAGAGTTGCTAATTCTGTTAAGCCCAATTTTGATTTCCTTAATTTAACTTATATTAAGCCCAGCCCGCTTAATATGAATTACTCGGCATTAAACTAAGGAAAAGAAAAAAAATTTACTTTAAAAAGAATGGAGTTGCCAACCAGTTTAACTAGTAAAAAAAATAAAATAAAATTAGGGTTTTCGGGTGAGAAAACCCTAATTTGACCACTAGTTTGCGAATATTCTAAAAAAATTAATTTTTAGAAAATTAAACGAAAAAACTAGGTTTGGGAGTTAATCTATTAAAACTAGGTCACTATGTGAAAATTATAAAAATAAAAATTGATGAACTCTATTTTTTATAATCTTTCTAAAAATATTAAAAATATACCTAAGTTTACAAAATGTAAGTAAAAATGATTTTTTATTACGAATTTCTAAGAAAAGGAGAAAATTCTTTTTTTTTTTTAATGGTTGCCCTAAAGGTGCTTACGTACCTACTAGTAGAGATTAAATCGGTTGTAGTTCTTTTATAAAATTTTTAGTGAGTAAGTCATTTTTATATTGAAAACTACGCTAGGTTTATTTTTTTATCAATTTATTATATAAAGAAAACATACCTAAAAAAAATCTAATATTTTCAAATTAAATAAAAAAACCGTAATTAACCAAATTTTTTTAAAAAGCTCAATTTAAGATTTTCCATTTTTCAAAAGCACTATATGTCAAAATATTTTTTATTTAAAAAAAAAAACATGAATTTTCATAAAAAAAAACTTATTTCAACTAAATTTTATTGGAAAATAAAAATTTGCAATAAGAATAAACAACAATAAAAAAACCTGCACTTAAACATAAAAATAGTTGATAAAGAAAAAGCAAACTGATAAAGTAAATTAATGAAATAAATAAATAATAATAAAAATTAATGAAAATTTACCTAATGTTGGATCGTGTCGGTATTAGGCGGTGGGCCAAGCACTATTGGGTGATGCTGGGTGGTGGATTGGGCGCTGTTGGGCAATAGGTTGGGCGATGCTATGCGACACTAGGCAATAGACTGGATACTGTTGGGCAGTGGATTAGGCTTTGCTGGGAAACGTTGGGCAGCACTAAGCGATGGACTAAGTGTTGCTGGGTGATGCAGGGTAGTAAACTGGAGGTAACTAGGCATTACTAGGTAATGTTAGGTGATGGATTGGGTGTTGCTGGGCGGCATTGGGCAGTAGATTGGGCGTTATTGGTAACGTTGGGCAGTGGAATAGGCGTTGCTAGGCCACGCTGGGTGACATTAGGTGATGGATTGGGTATTGTTGGGCGGTGGACTGGCGGTTAATTAAGCAACACTAGGCAATGGGTTGGGCGACTTTAAGTAGTGGACTGGGTATTGCTAGATGATGCTAGGCAATGGATTGGGTGCTACTAAGTGATGCTGGGTAGTAGATTAGTGGTAAACTAGGCGATGTTGAGCGGTAGACTAAGCGCTACTAGGCAATGCTAGGCGGTAGACTAGCGGTGACTATCGTTGTTGTGCGGTGGTGCTAGGGTGGTACTGTGTGGTGTTGCGTGGTGGTTGTGTGGTAGTACGGTGGTGTTTTAGGTAGGAGTGTGATTTAAAAGACCGTTTTTTGAATCTCCCGTCGATGTGCTATTTATAAGCTCAAAATCAAATCTTTCGTATTAAAGATATGGAAGGTATGATTGTAATTCTTCCAAGATTTACCTTAGCTTCTAGAAGCCCTAATTTATTTTAGGCTTCTTTTTTTTATTCTTATAAGGCCTGATTCAATCTACTATAATTTAGCTTAATAATTCCTTAATCTGATTTAGGTCCTTAAATTAGATTAATTTTATTCTATATTGGTTTGGTCCAAAATTAATTAAGCTCATATCGTCACCTAATCCAACAATCCAACTCAATTCAATTCAACACAACACGACTTAACTTGCTACAACTTAATTCGACTCAACTTGATTCGATTCGATATAATTCGACTTAACTCAATATGATACAACTTGATATGATTCTCTTTTTTTTTTCTTTCCTTTTTCCTTTTTCTTCTTTCTTAATTTTTGTTTTTCTAATTTTTTTAATTTTTATTATTTTAATTTTTCTAGTTTTTGGTTTCTTTATTAACCTGGCTCAATTAATAAAAAATTGGCAAAAATAAAGTGTCTATACCATCCTTTAGCAATTGATATATTACTAGTGTAGTCCAGGTTTTATCTCTGAGATTCATATTTTACAAGTGTCAAGCTTACCTCAGATTCCAAGTTACCTCTTCAATAGTGATGGGGAGATTATCTAAATCAATTTCTATTTTAGACACCTCAACAATGATCATTTTGATTGAGTGTCCATGATCCAGTAAAGGATTATTACCTATGCTGGGAGTAGGAGTTTAAATGAAGTCCAATTGCACTAACTTAGCATCAATAAGATCCTGGATCTAATGTTTGAGTCTCTAGCACTGGTATGTAAAATGCCCCATTTGCCTCAAATGATAATCGCAACGGAGCTTTAGGTTGTAGTCTTTCGGTCTCTATCCCTCTTTCTGTATTTCAAACATCAAGAGATTCTCTTTCCTTAGTTGTGCAAGAACTTGGCTTAGAGAAATGGGGATCTGAGTAAACAGTCTCCTTTATGGCAGGTTATTCTGATTTTGATTCAGTAGGGGATTAGATTCTCTTGTCATGGTTATCGGTGCTGTAGGTCTAATAAGGTTGCTAGTATCGACAATGCTTACAATAGCTTCTTTGGCCTTATTGGAAAATCTTGCAGGAGGCATCTTTTTCTTAGCTGCTTTGAGATTAAGAAGCCTTCTAGTAACGATAGCTTTCTCAATTCGGTACCTTAAGGCTACAATCTCTGTAAAGTTAAAGATAGGGTGACTAACTAGATGTTGGTAGTATGAGCTTCCAAAAGTGTTGATAAAGGCAAAAGGTCAGATCCTTTTCTATTAAAGTTGGCATCACCCTAGTTGCCATACCCCTCCATCTTTGAGTATACTCCTTAAAGCTTTCATTGGTGTTTTTTCATAGATTATTTAAATCCCACATAGATGGGGCCACCTCGATATTGAACTTGTATTGGTTATAGAAAGCCCAGGCTGACTTATCCCATGTATCGATCTCATTCAAGTCCAGTTAGGCATATTAAGTTAAAGCGGGCCCAATTAAGCAATCTTGAAAGGTTTGGACCATCACCTTGTCATACTTCATGTATTTTCCCATCTTTTTTATGTATAGCCTAGTATGGAGCTTCAAGCATCCAGTTCCATTGTATATCTCAAACTCTAGATTTTTAAACCTTTTCAGGAAATCATCATCTTCATACGTTGGCAAATTGATCATTCCCATCTGCTCAAGCCTGTTAACCATTTTTAGGGTTTTTATTTTCTCGGTCAACTTCTACATAAACTTCCTTTCCATCTCTTAGTGTTTTTCTTCGATCTCTTTCCTCTATGTTTCAGCATTAGGGGGCAGGGGATGCATTACGATTCGGGTTGACTTGAGATGCTTGCCAATCATTGAGAATTCTAATAGCTCAATTGAGAGCCTGAATTTGTTTGACCATCTTGTTCATGTTTTCTTCTAAGGTTACCACTTTTGGGTTAGGCTAAGTTTGATTGGCATTTCCAGTACCCTGAGTTGATATTCTTGCCTTGGAATGAGTGAATATCGGGCTTTATAACTGAGTTTGCTTGCTTGAGCGTTATCTTCAAAATCCCAAATGAAAACCCGACTTTAGAAATTTTTGTGAACTAAAATTTCTTATTGTTTTTTTTCTTTTCTTTTCTTTTTTGATTTCTTTTGTCTTTATTGTTTTGTTTTTTGCTCTTTTTTGTCATTTTTTATTTTATTTTCTTTTTTTATAAGGTAATTAAAAAAAATGAGAAAAAGACTGCGCAATCAATAAAGGCTTTCATTTAATGAAGTTACAAATTTATTAATAATCATAAAATCAAACCTATACAATGGACTAAAAGAAAAACTCCTAACTAATCTTTCTAAAAAAAAAAAAAGCCTCAAATCCTATATCTATAAGGGGCGACGGATTTAACTAGGATGGGCTTCATTAACTTCTCTCATAAACCTTCAGATTGTAACATCTCTTTCTTGAATCTTCTCAAGAATTGGTTTTGTTCCAGCAATCTCCCATTCTCCATCTTTAATTCTTGAATAATTCTTTTGCATTCTTGGAATTGGGCTTCAACTCTAGCCTATATGGTGTCTCGATAGGCCTACTTAGTAGTTGAAAGGTATTCTAGCTTTAACTCATGTCTAAATATGTCTGGAGCTTCATATCATTTCTTTCGAGTCTTCTCCAACTTATCATAGATAAACTACTTAGTGGTTTAGTATTCTTCAACTTTGCCCCTCAAAGTTCCCATGTTGACTACCTTCTTGACTTCTTTTCGTTCCTATAATTTCACGAGTTCTGCAAGTCACTGAATCAAAGTAATGGTAGGTAAGCAAGGATCTTGGTAATTCAATGCAACATTGTCTAAGGAATATCTATATGCTATCTAATGAAGGCGATCTAGCTATCTAGTGACACAAGTCAAGAAATACATTGTATAACCTGTAATGCCAATGAGAGGAACCCTTGCATAATTAATGTACCCTAGATGGCTCGAGTGTAATTGCTCCACTTAGTTGTCCACGTAAAATCTACTAGCTGCATCTTGCTTATAACTAATACCCATCCTTTAAACTGAGCTTTTTCTAATACCTTAAGGTAATGGGCAAAGTTGTCAATTAGGTTTATATGCTCAACTAAGGATGCTCTAAGAAGGTTCCCTATATACCTTTGTGTGTGACTAAGAAACCATACAATAAGGATTAAAGGGTTGGCTGTGAAGTACCCATGACCTTGCTTCCTTAAGTGGGTGAGCATCTTGAATTGCTTTACCAATAATGCTGGTATATAAGATTTACCAGCTAAAAATTTGGTTACTAGCTCCATTATCCTATAATGAACTTAACCGTACTTGATGGGAAATAGTATTGTCTCGAATACTACTACAATAAAGGCATTTACCCTCTTCTTAGCTCATCATTTATATCCTTGACAAAGATTTGATGATGTTTCTGATAAGCGTTTGAGCTTGAAAACCATTCTACTTATCTTAAGATGATGAGACATTTCTTACTCTCTGAAGATAAGAACGGTATTAGGGTTGCCTTTTTAACTCGTAGCAAGGTTATGAAGGCTTTCTTAGGCTGGACTCTGAGATCTAGGACCGTTATGCTTGCTTTGAGAGGCGGAGCACTAAGTAATTGAGAGTATTCTTCTAAAGTGGGCATCAACACATGTAGGTCGAATTTAAAAGCTATATAGATTATAGATCCCAATAATGGATAAGGGCTTAAATTAGAGGCCAGTGAGGCTCGATCCGCATGAGAGATATGATATGATTGGCCTAATCTACTTGTGAATGTGATCTTACTTGGTGGATGGAAGCTGATTTAACCAATCCTTCAGTGTAGCCTCGGGGAAGAAGTACTTATCTAACTGGACTTCATAGATGGACTCAAGATTGACACTACCTTGACTTTTCATATCTATATTGCGTAAAACATGAAATGATGCAATTATTTACAAGGAAGCTATTAAATTTACAAAAAAGGCTATATATGATATTAATAATTTTGCAGCTTTTTCAAATTACTCACTAATAGACAATAAAAATAAAACACATATAATACATGAAATAAAAATGATTACATAGAAACAAGCATTAGCAAAAATAAAATCAAATATAAAAATATGCAGTATGCTATACACGTATGTAATGCAATAAGGGTCGGCAATTAATAAATTATAGGAATTATTATGAACCCGCAGTCAAAGAGTACCCTTATATATAAGTAGATCCAAAATAAGATTTAGAAGGAAATGAAGCATGTGAATACTTATATATAAAGGTTACTGATTTTTTAATTTCCCATTTTTGAAAAAGAATGGCGAACCGACTGTAGATTAATCAAACTTTTTCTATAATTTAAAAATGACTACCCCTTTTTTAAAAAGAATAATGCAGGAAGGTGGAGTTTATGGGTCTTAGGCTTAGTAGCTTTAAGGACTTTCGAAGAAAAACCTAGTAGGTTCACCTATCACCACTAAGTGGAGAAAAAGACCCTAACGACTTAAGAGTTACATAATAGCAGCCTGTCCTAAGTTCCCAAGATGGCCTAAGTTTGGCAACATCTAAGCATGAAAATGGTTATTAATAAATAGACCTCCTCCTTAAATCCCAATAAGGGCTCGTTGGGCTAGGTTTTTTTTCTTAAGGCCTGTACCACTAAAAACCAATTAGTACAACTATATTACACTATATATAAAGAAGTCACCATTTCTATCAAATCCTATTTCGTTCTCTTTAATTTAACTTATGTTAAACTTAGCTCACTTAATATAAATTACTAAACATTAAATTAAGGAAACATTTTTCTTTAAAAAATATTTAGAAAAATTGAAGTTACTAACCAGTTAAATTGGTAATAAGTAAAATTAAGATTTCCGGGTGAAAAAACCCTAATTTAGTCACTAGCCTATGAATATTCTAAAAATTATTTATTTAGAAAATTAAATTAGAAAAACTAAGTTTGGGGGCTAACATATTAAGTCAAGTCACCATGTAAAAATAAAAAATTAATAGGTTTTACTTTTACATTTTTTCTAAAAATACTAAGATATATACAAATATGAACAATATAACTAAACTGAATTTTTTAATATGAATTTTCAAGAAAAAGAAACAAAAGGTTTTCTTATTTTTTTCTATGGTTTCCTTAGAAGTGCTTACATACCCGTTAGTTGGGATCAAATTAACGTAATTCTTTTTTTTTTTTAGAAAAAATTAATGGATGAATTTTTTTTTTAATTTGAAAATTGAATTAGGTTTACATTTTTTAACCATTTATATTATTTAAAAAAAACATAAAATATCTAATTTCATGAATCTATTTTTTAAAAAATCTAACTAACTAAATCTTTTTAAAAATTATGGTTAAGATTTTATTATTATTATTATTTTTAAAAATCACTACGTGTCAAAAAATATTTTTTCTAAATCATATATGCAAGATATTCTAAGATACATATCTTCTTCGAAGATACAAATCTTAAAAAAAAAAGATACATGATTTAAAAAAAAAATTCAATGTTCAGCTAAAAATGTAATCAATTAAATTATAAAAAAATGAAAATTATCCTAAAAAATATAACAATTAAAGAATAAAAAAATGTACTAAAAAATAAATTAGTAAAATAATTAATTAATTAATAAAAAATAATTAAAAGAAAGAAAATAATTTTTATTACCTAAACAAGTTGAGTGGAGTTGCATATGATCGGTGTATTTATGTTGACCGTATTGTCGCGTGCTCAGTGTATGTATTGGTCGTATGTGGTAGCAACATGTGTATGAGTGCTTATATTCGTGATCAACAGCGAGTGTGATTAGATCGTTTGTGGTGTACAATGGGTGAATGTAAGATTATGTTTATGTGTGATTGTGCGGTGTACTATTGAGTGTGTTCAAGTGAATGTGTGTCGTATGTGTTAGCATGCTATTAAGTGATGTAGTCATACATTGGGGTATAGTATGAGGTGTGAGATCAAGTGCAACATGTGTGGAGTGACGTGTGTATGTGAGATCAACGACTAAGGCATGGAGTAGAGTGCGAAAGAGTGCTATCAGGTCAATAGTGTGTGTGATATTGTGAGTGTCAGTAGTGTGGGTATATGTTTTTGTGTGTTGTTTCGTGAATATGATTGTGAGTGATCGATGGATATGATTGTGAAAAACCTATCCAAACTTTACCGCTACATTACTACTTATAAGCTCCACAATTGAATCTTTTTAGATATAGATTTAATTCTAACAAATTTTAGATGCAAAAGATATAATAACAAATCCCAAATATGAAAGATACGATAACCCTCGAATTAGATTTATTAAAGATTCAAAATAGCGTCTCTAGAAACCCTATTTTGATTTTGGTTCTCTATCTTTAGTCCCAACTCAATCCAACTTAATTTAGCCTAAAACACATTAGCCTATTTAATAAATTATAATCTATTTAGCCCAATATAAATTAAATAAAAATCCACTTTATATTGAACTAAACTAAAAAATATTTCAATGAAGCCCAATTCTTTAATGATTTAGAATTTACTAAATTGAATGTAGACTGTTATTCAATTCGATCTTTAATAACTCAACTCGACTTGACTTGACTTGATACGACTTGATACTTCATTTTTTTTTTCTTATTTTTTCAATTTTCAATTTATTATTGTTATTATTATTATTATTATTATTATTATTATTATTATTATTAAACCTAGCCCAATAAAAATATTAAAATAAGAAATAACAAAAATGAGGTGTTTACACTAGTATGATGCCTATTGTTGCTTCCACATCAATGTTTGTCACACCTACATTTGGTCGATTCTTTGACTTTACGCTATCTAATGCTACTACATTTCTTCTAATTTATCACCATGTTCTATTTGCCACTACAAAATTTGAGCTAGTTGTTGGCATATTTGTTACATGTTAAATTCTTGTCTTTGTTTAGATTAGGCCTACTATCATTGAGCTTTTTCACTTTGCTTATCTAAGAATTCGTCTAGTGGATATTCCTCATTCTCCTAGTAATGATGTTCTTACAATTATAGCTACTATGTAACCTTAAACCAATCCTTAGTCTCATTATCCTTTTCGATATTCAATTTGTTATTCAATAAGTTAAGTTTGAATGGTTTAGATGCGCTCTTGCATAGTCATTCAAATCAATCCCTTCAAATACTAGCATATGTGTGATGAAGTGCCTATAACCTAGGTGTTTATCCTTTTTTGTATGTATTTATATCAGGTAATAGTTTATAACAGTACCAACATCTACTTGTGTTCTAGAGAAGATGGAGTCAATGAGCCAAAGTTCCTCTTTGGAAAAGAAGGTAGTATTGACCAATAGGGTAATGGCGTTAGTAATGATGCAATGGAGAATTCACGTTTGTATGGAAAGGTAACTAGCCTTTAAGTGTCTCAAATGTTGAGTTAGAGTCTTGCTTGAATATATTGCAGCTCAAACACTCTAAGAAAAGCTTGTAACATGTCCCATTTCTTGAGCTTAAAAACATCACCTAGAGGAAGCTACAACAAATCATTAATATATTTAGGCTTAATAGTAAAAATCCAGCTAAACATATACATGGAGATGTAGAGGGCATTAATCTTTGTAGCATGCTAAGGTTCTTCATTATCATCATGATAAACAACTTTCTTATTACGTTAGAGTAGAAAATGCGAACCAAGTCAAGATACATATCATCCGCCAAGTGTAGCAACTGATGTAGGTCTGTGTATTAGAATTACTTCGAAAATTTTCCTACGTCATTGAGCTCATCTCAAATGTAGAACCAAGTAACTATTATATTATGCTAACATTAGTCATTAATAAACCGATCCTGCATCTTACCCATAAGTAGGTGCTTGTCAAAACTGTAGGGTTCAGTCGAAAGAGGTGGGATGATGGTGGAGAACAGAAGTAAATATGCTCCTTAGATTTAGGGTATTGTTTACTTCTTTTAAATTAGGTTTGGGAGAATGATTCCACGATGGTTGGTTAGGTTGAGGATTCAAGAAAGGTTAATATGGTAAACGAGTGGAGATAGTAGGAAAATATGGGTTTTAGAATGTAGGAACGCTGTTTGTGAAGTAGGAATGTTGTAGGGGAGGGGATCGCTTTTTATAGCCATTGTTTAGGGTCACTAATGTGCCCACTTTAATGGCAACGTGGGTATGTCGGGGCCCAATAATAGAAAAATTCAACCATTTAGGATAGTAATGTAGCCATATTGCTATCAATGTGTTGACGTTGCTTTCCTACTTATTTTTTACAATTAGGGTGGGAAAGCAACGTAGGAAGCTAGTTTTAAGGTACCTATATTGATTTCCTGCCTTTTATTTATCTATTTTGGTTAGGCTGAAAACAACATGGGCACATATGAGGCAATGTGCCCATGTTACAAGGTTGATGTGCTCACATTTGGCTAAATGAGAGTATGTCGGTTTCCTGTTTAGGTAAGAAATTTTGGGCAGAAACTAATGTAGATATATTTTGTCTAACGCTGGTACATTACTTTACTACAATTTTTTTTTTGCATATATATATATATTAGTATGACAATGCAATTAACACTCTTCGCTCCCATTTGCTATTTTACCTGCCTAATTTCTACTATCCTCCTAGCTTTATTACTTGTGTTTACTTAAGTATTTTTACTTCATACAATCGCACGTACTTGTAAACATGGTTGGAAGTAGACATTCATGATAACTTACCACCATTGAAAGAATACGATGATTCATGTATTTTTTGTCAGGGTCAAGGTTAACTACAAGGGTTTATAGATTTGATAAATTAGGTTAGATAAAGACACAAATTATCCTATAAGTATTCCCTTTATTCCCCATACTAACTTAGTCGAGGATGTCCCTCCGATGGTAATGCAAAAACTACCCTCCATGGTCAGTAGGAATTTAGATGATGTAGAGGATTTCAATACATTATGTATCAATTGGAAATGTTAACATGTAATGAATTTATACATTTATTTTTAGAGATATTATTTGGGAAATAAATATGGTACAAACTGTATTATTTTGTTTTGCTATAGTACATTTATTTTACTATAGATAGAAGGACTTCATAGATGACCCTTCTCAAACATAGATGTGAGGAAGAATAATGAGCAATACAGGGTTTGATTAGTGTCGGGGCTAAGGGTTCTAATAAAAGAAGGAGAAAATGTATGAGTAATGTTTGAAATTATTTTATTATTATACTTGGATAGGATGCTGCTAAGTGTATTACTTATAATAAGCCTTTATTCGGCAAGTAAAAATCGAGAATAGCCACCTTACCTAACATTTAAAAGTGCACTTCATGAGAAATGAAACGTTGGTAAAGGTGTTAAATGCCTTCTCCATAGGGACTTTGTCAGCCATCAATGAAGATTAAACGCTTTTCAAATTCAACTAAAAAGGTACTAAAGAGAATCTTATTTAAATGATGGAAACAGTTGGTATCTCATTTAATATCATTAGGCATAAAGATTTTGGATGGTTAACACGTTCATTGTAGCTGAACTACAAGCATATAGGGTAGTAAATCCTATGAAACAAAACGATCAAACTATTTATATGTATACGTCAAGCCTTGAAGGAGCAATTACATAACCTTAAATGGTATCCTTAATTTGCATCTTCCCATCAAATTGATCTTTTTTGTATAATAAAGTCTTCCTCTCAATCTCAATACTTTTATTGTTCATGCGGCGTTTCTTTTACTTAGATATATGGAAATCACCAGTTATCAACATTGACAATAGCTACATGTATGTCACTATACATTGGATTTATGACGATAATTGGGTTATTAGAAACGAATTATCGCATTTATGATGTTCTTAAAAGCTGACATAGGTCTTATGATTGTATCTAATATCTTGGATGTCGTATGAACCTATGAAATTCTCTACACATACGACATCAAAAAGACTGTTATAGCAACAGCTAAACTCGATATGTCATGAAAAGTTAATCCATGTTCAATGTGTGTGTCACAATTTTAAATTTTCTAGTACAAGATGGCAAAGCTACTTGCAGGATAGCAGAAACATTAGGAGTACGCAAATTGATGTTGGCATAAGAACTATGACTCTTACATCCCAATCATAAATGCATAACACGTTGGAACTCCATGCATGAAATGTTGGATAAATCCTTAAGAGTTAGCATTATTTCATATTATTATTACATTCATAGTATCTAATGCTTATTTAATGTTATGCTTAAATTAGTACAGTACTTAACATGCAACTAATTATTAATGTAGGTTTGGAAGGCCTTAACCGCATTCTATAACTCCCAAGTCCATCATAAGGTACCTTAAGAGCCTAAGTTTGGATATATTCGCATAGTGGAAACAAATAGCATGTGTATGGTACTTAACGCCTTCATACAACCGATGAATTATCTATTCGGTTGTTATTATCCTACGAGTAATGTTGTCTTGCCAAATTTTGTCAACATTGTTTATATTGTGTCAAATTTTACGAAAGAATCGTTGCTCCTCCTTACCATCGAGGAAATGAAGGCTAAATTGCTTGCATACTATTTCCCTTTTCTTCTTTTATTTTGCATTGCATCAATGCTAGATCTATGATATAAATTCCATGATGCTTATAATATGCTTGAGGAATTTTATCGGAATGTTAGTGAGGATGATGCTATAAACGAAGTTGCTAAGCTTAATATAAAAGCTGAGAGTGTACTTAAAGGCTTGTTCCTGTATCACAAGGCTAAGGCGCAGCCATTAGCCTAAGCATCTCATTCTGATTGCATGCCAAACGTTCTCATGCTTCGGCTTCAAAAAAGAGTAAACAGATCGCCTAGATAAGTCAAAGTATAAGTGTAGATACCTTATTTTTACCACCCTTTTATTTTAGATTCTTTTCTTTTTGATTTTTTGGGCTAAGTTTATAAAAAAATTTGAAAAAATGGAAAAATAACAAAGTGTTTGAGTTGAGTTGGTCAGTTGTTTAGGATTAAGAGCAAAGTTAAAAAATATACATGTAATTTAATAAATTTAGAATCTTTAAAATTTTGGGGCTTCATTTAACAATTTCTTTATGGTCCAGTAAAATATTTAAGTCCATAAAATGAATTTTGTCTAATTTAAAAATATTTTAATTGGATTAACTTAAATAAAACTAGATTTATTCAATTTATAAGTGGTGTTAAAATGTATTTAGCATGTATATTTTAGGTTATTTTAAAAGGCTATGGTCTATTTAAAACAAGTTGGATTGAGTTGGGTGTTTGGTCTTGAAGTAGTAATAGGGAGGTCTTGAGTTCAAGGTACACTAGGAGCATAAGGTGCAATTTTTTTTTTTTTTCAGATCACCCCCTATCATGTACCAATCACGACTTTCTTCTTCAATGGTTGAAGCCAATTCTAGTAAGAAGAAAACATCCAATAAGCTTGAATTTGGTTTACATTTCGTTAAATTTTTTTCTTACTTTTATTATATTTGAAAGGATCTTGAGGAATTTATTGGTGAAATATCCAGATCTTATAGAAATTTGCATAAATATTGTTAAAACGAAGATTTGATGAATTTGAATTGATTTAAATCTTTAGAAAATCGGATGTATTTTGATATGAAAATCAATAACGAAATTTGAATTAAAGTCCTATAAAGCTAAAAAAAAAAAAAAGGAGAGGAGTGAGAAGAAAAAAGAACCTAATCTTCAACAATACTATAGAAATCTGACCCATCCTTACTCATCTGCATCAGGGCTCAACAACACCTACTCTTCACATCCATGTATGCCACAATCCTTAATTGTAGTAGCTACTCACATGTATAATCATGGTCATGAACAGCTTTCATCATACTTTCCTTCAACCCCAATGTCTGCCGTACATTCGCAAAGTTATGTGCTTTTACAGTAAAAATTTCAAAAAAATATATTGAAATGGTACATTCTTGGAAAATTTTATGAAACTAATATAGTGAAGGCACATGTTAACTGAAAGCTCGCTTGGAGAGTGCGCCTCTCTGTATTGTAAAAAAAGCACATAGAGGGATCGTACCTTTCTATATTGTAAGAAAGACGCGTAGGAGGATCGTGCCTTCCCTACAATAAGGAAGGAACAAGGAAAGAACGCGCCTTTAGGTTGTTAGGAAGGTGTAATCTTCCTATGTGCCTTCCATTCACTATATATACTCTTATTCCACCTTCTCCCTTCATTTGCACCACTTCTAAACATTGAAAACCTTGAAAACCTTTGATATTCTATCTTAAAGTGATAACTTGGCCTTATTTTCTCTCTCCGAGTAATAACGTTCTCAGCAATATTATATGTAACTATCTACCATCTTTGTTTTAGAATATTTTTTTAATTATTAATTACATTGTATTTATGGCTATATTTATGTTGTCCATGTAAAATGTAGTTATATGGTAATTTTTGTAGTATTTATACTTTCATAATATGCCTGTTTAATTTTGTTTATCATTCTTAATTTTATGTTATTTACAAGTTTTGTAGTTATATAAGTTGTGGTGGTTTCATAAAAATATATATATGCGACTTATATATGGTATGTGATTTTGCCGATATATTAGTTACGTTACACCGAGAAATGAAATCGTATAGAAGAATATAGTTATAGTGTGAGATAAACTGGTCCATGTAGAAGTGTAATTTTATGGGTGTGATGAGATGCCACACCAAGATGAAATTGTGTGTGCAATGAGATGCTCCATCGAAAAATGATGTCATATGGGAGCATGCAAGTTATAGTGTGAAGTTATAGAGTTTGATAAGATGCCCCACCAAAAAGTAAAATTGTGTGGATGCAATAAGACGCCCTACCAAAAAGTAAAATTGTATGGGAGCGATAAGATGCCCCGTCGAGATGAAATTGTGTAGGTGCGATGATACGCCTCATCAAGATGAAATTGCATGGGTATGCCTTACCAAGGTGAAATTAAGTAGGTGTAATGAGATGCTTCACTGAAAAACGAAATTGTATGGGTAGGATGAGATGTCTTACCGAAAAACAAAGTTATGTGGGAGCTTATAGTTATAGTGTAAATTTATAGAGTGTGATAAAATACCTTACTGAGAAGAAAAATTGTATGGGTACGATGAGACATCTTACCGAGATGGAATTGTGTAGATATAATGAAATGCCTCGTTGAAAAACACAATTGTGTGGGAGCTTACAGTTATATTGTGAATTTATAGAGTGTGATAAGATGCCCCACTGAGAAGTAAAATTGTATGGGTGTGATGATATGCCCTACCGAGAAATGAAGTCATGTGGGAGCTTATGATTATAGTGTGAACTTACGATGCCCTATTGAGAAATGAAATTGTGTGGGTGCTATAAACATTACAAAATTGTATGGACTTTATTGGTTTTGTCATTGACGATTCAATAGGTTGTTAATAGCTAATTATGTGAAGATAATTGTGTATGTGGGTAGGAATATTGTAAATGAAAGTAACGGTCTACAATATAATAGGGATCCAGTAAAAAAGTTGAAGATGAGGAAGGATTCTAACTACAACCATTTTCTCCAACGAATTTGTATGGGTATCGAAGTTAATCCTTATGGGCTTGAGCTTGTTCATTGATATCCTTGTTATTATGAGGGAGGTATTTTATATACTCTAATAGCCATTACAGATGATGATAATGTAGAGAACTTTATAAAAATGGTCGGATGCATTTGGAGAAAACTGGATACAAGAGATATATGTTAAGGTTTTCAATCAGCCTAGCAGGACTATTTCCAATAAAACTTTATGGGTTGGTTCTTCCAGTTTTTCTCAACCTTATGTGCAACAAACTAATGAAGATAACCCTATGTACGATGAACTAGAAACTTATCCAATTGAAGACCCTACTTTCGGTGAGGGTGATGTGGATGAAGAGGTAATTGATATAGAATTAGGGTCAATCTTACAAGATGACCTAGGCTACGATCTTGATGAAGATATGATTCTAATGGGACTTAGAATTGAGGTTAAAGGGGAGCATGTAAGGGTTAAATATGAAGTAGATGATGAAATTGTGGAGGTTAAAAACACTGTAGATTATGCAGCCATGTCAAAGTATATATCTAGTAGCATTTCATCTATACCTTAGTTTACTACTAGCTAGGGGATTGGGATGGTTCCCTAATATAATCAGTTTGGGATGCCGACATCCTAGTTTAGAGATTCAATTTTGTATATGAATATTGGTGGTGATAGTGGTTACGTGGAATTTGAAGAGGAGATGCAGGTAGAGAGTAGTAATTAGGTTGATGGCATGGATTTATTTGTTGGACAACACTTCAGTACAAAGGATGAGCTTATTAACATTGTCAAAAGATATCACATTAACAACCATTGTGACTACCATATTGATTAATCAAAACCAAACCTATGGGTCGTTTATTGTAGAGAGAAGGATAACAGATGTAAGTGGAGGCTAAGGGCATCATATAAGAGTTTAATAGGGTTATTTGTCATAACAATTCTTGAGGATCTACATACTTGTGTCAACCGCGATGTGATGTAGGACCACGATAGATAGATAATAGACTTATAGCCAATTGCTTCATCATTAATATTAAAGAGAATCCTGATATAAAGATTGCAGACTTATAAGAAAATATTTTAAACATATTTGGCTATAATGTAACTTGAAAGAGAGTTTGGGATGCGAAGAGAAAGGCTATGGAGATGGTATATGGTAATTGGGAGAAAGCATACAACGAGATTTTTATTTTGTTAAACGCAATCAAGATATCAAATCTTGGAACTAAGGTGGTGTATGGATGGAGGGGATCCCTTGAGCCTGGTGTTTCGATAATGAAGTGGGTCTTCTGGACATTTGGTCTGTGTATCTATGCATTCAAGTATTGTAGACCGGTGGTTTGTATTGATGGCACATTTTTGTACAGGAAGTATGATCATGTACTATTGATCACTTGTTCTATGGATGGAAATAACTGTATTGTCCCTTTAGTGTTTGCACTTATTAACAAGGAGTCCATAGAGACTTAGGGTTGGTTTCTTAAAAGATTGAAGTAATTCATTGTGAATAGTCGAGAGGAGACAATTTGTCTAATTACGAACAGGCACTTAGGTATCGAGAATAAAGTAGAAGTTGGCTCAAAGGAACCATTTGCAGTTTGGAGATGGCGCAGACGGCATGTTGCTAGTAATTTTAAAAAGGTACATAAGAACCAATTGTGTAAAAAGCTTGCTATTGTTGCTACCATGTAGCCATAACCTAGGAAATTTAAATAGTTAATGGATTAAATGGTACAAGTTAAAGAGGATGCCCCATTGTGGTTTTTACCATTTCACAAGAGCAAATGGACATTATCTTATGACAGTTTTTATTGGTTTGGATATATGACATCCAACATCGCTGAGAGCTATAATGCCGTTTTGAAAGGTTATAGAGGATTGCCTTTAACTTTGCTTGTGAAGAAAATTTTTTATAACTGTGTCAATTATTGGGAAAGAAGAGTTGAACAAGTGAGGAAAGGAATGTACGTGGGGCAAGTGAATACGAAATATGCTACGAAAAAGCTAAAAACGTAAGCTAAGTGAGCTTTAGTACATTCTATCAAGCAATACAGCCATAACAACGGAATATGGGAGGTGAAGACAAGTTGGAGGCACAAAGCAAATGGAGTGATAAAATAAGGTAAGCGAACACATATTATAGACACAAATAGAATGATGTGTTCATGTAAGAAATGGAAAATCTATGGAATCCCGTGCTCACATTCCATAAGGGCACTTAAATCCATTCGAGTAACTATTGGTCGGTACACTGGCGTATGCTATATATGGTCCTATCAGTTGAATGTTTATGCTAGATACCTCAAGCCAATAGGTGATAAGTTGAACTGGCCCTACCTCGATTACCCATTCCTTATACCTTACGAGAAACTGAAATGTAGTTTGGATAAATCAAGGAAGAAGAAATTCCATATAAAGATGGACTTAAGGGAGCTTGTCGATAAGAGTAAGTGTAGCGTTTGTAGAATAGAGGGACACAATAGGAGAAGGTATCCTTAATTTAATAGAAACGGTATATACAGACATATAAGTGCTATTTTCTTGCATTAAATTACATATCATATAATGTTATGCTTTCATAAGTCAATGACATAACATACTTTTTTTTATTGTTTTGTAGGTTAGATGGATCTAGGACCAAGTGACCTATCGGTATTGCATGATAGGGACGACATCGATCGTAAGACATATGGAACCGTAGGGTATGTTTTAATATTAAATCATCTATTAATCAGTATAGTTCAATAATTTTATAGTATTGTATTGAAATTGAATTTAATATTACAAGGAGGTGAGTACATTATGGTTCATCGAGTGGAGTCCAACCTGTGGAAGGGTACATCCTAAATACCATTGGACGATCACTTCAAGACCTACCTTGCCGATACTGGTTTCTTGGGGGTCGCATAGCTACCGTTCATTCAGATCAATCATCATCACATTATGGTATTAATTGAGAGGTAGAGACCCGAGACCCATACCTTCCATATGGCATACGGGGAGATGACAATCACGTTATAGGATATAGAGGTTCTATTCGGTCTCCATGTGGATGGGGCTATAGTGACTGGGCTTACGTAGTTAGTATGGCTTCAAATAGCTTGGGGATTGTTAGGAGACTACCCTATCGACAGTACTAGTAGAGGGGGACATGTTAGTTTGTATTGGTTGTGAAATAGATTTAATGTTCTTCTTATAGGTGCAAATGAGGAGACCATTCATCGGTACACCCGTGCAAACATTGTATAATTGTTTGGTGGATTTTTATTTGCAAATAAATTTTCGTCCCTCATTCATATGATTTCATACCCTTCTTAGAGTATTTCCCATATATAGCGATGTTCAGTTGGGGATCAGCTTGTTTGGCTTAGTTACATCACCAACTATGTGGGGCAGTACAATCGGGAGCGCAGGAAATTGGAGGCCCCGCCATATTATTGCAGTTATGGGCATGAGATCATTTCCCCCACATTACACTATGGACCAGGTTCGACTTCACCATACTGGAAGGCCTATCACTAACTACTAGATGGGCCATATCACGAGATAGTACACATCATGCTATGCATATTATGGATACGTATTGAATAACATTTGATCTACAAATGAGTAGACAAGTATGTACTTCTTCAATTTTGTTTCTATTATTGATCTTTATTGAAAAATTAAGCATTATTAATACACTTTCTTTCTAAATACATTATAGGTCATGTGGGAGCCGTACCAGGATGATCTTATTAATCTCTTACCATCATTTTGCAGTACTAGTCATGTTATTTGGGCGGCCAGGGTTCCACTGATATGTTTCCACATTATGGAGTTTTATTTCGCTAACCGTACTTTACGGCAGTTTGGAGGATTCTATACGATACCGGTCGACATTCATATGAGTAGCGAGCTACATTATATCGACCTTAGCGGTAGGACAGACATAGATTAGTCGATCGCCCATCAGGGATACATATCAACCTAGGTTAGCCGCTATGTATAGGTTGTTGATATTTAAAGACCAAGGGATGTTAATCTAGCTTACCATGACTGGTATAGGGATCATATATGCCGATATATTACCTATCATGGGGCTGTTATAGGATAATTGGTAAGGTTTCTTTTCATTTATCTTATTTTACTTTTTCACAAAGTAATCTATAGGAATATAACTTGAATTGTTTCATTAATTGTAGGTAGATACTTTACGTCGGGTGAGGTTAGTAGATGATGTCCATGCTGCTGATCATATCATCGATGGTGGGCTTCACCATATTGAGGAGCACGATGGTTTGATATTATTTCTTAACCAACCAGTTGAACTAACTCCCATACCTACCCCTCCATCATGTGCAGGACCTAGAGTTTGTATGAAAGGTTGTCAACTAGCATAGATACGTAGTCGAGGACATGATGCTAATTTTATTCCATCGGGATCTTGCTATTCCATCGACTTGGGTGAAATTAGTAGCAGTACACCACCTACTTATGCCTCCAATTTAAGCCATACCTCATTTGAGACTCCTAATACTTGCGTATAGATATATCTGTAGTCAACACTACCAACTCCCCGTAAACGTCATATAGGATGGCCTCAGACAGTACACATACAGGAGGCCGACACCCAACTATCTCCATTACTGCATACTCCAATTCTTTATGTAGATTTTGTTGATACTCCTCTATAGCCATTTGAGCTTCAACCATCTAAGCCTCAGCCATTTGAGCCTCAGTCATAAGAGGGTCCATCCACTTGCAAATCATTATTACTTACTCGTTTCGAAAAACAATTAACTAGATCTAACAAGAAGTAGTTGTAAATAACTATATTTGTATTACTTAGTTAGATTATTATGTATTATTGCCATTTATTACTTACTGTGTATATGGTTTTTATAAATTATTTTTCATATTATATTACTATTTCCTTAATATTGATTGTTTATTGTATATATATATATATATATCTTATTCTTTATACTATAGCTACTTCTAACAAGTTTAGTTGGTAAATTAATAAATCATATAAGTCGACCTGTTACATTAATACTTCTAGTAGGAAGTACACTTAACAAAAGGTAATGTAAAGTGTAAATTTAACTTAAGATCGGAATTGGTAATTAACTTGTCATTTTCACAGTATTTAGCTAAGAATAGTGTTAAGTGTCAACTAAATCTATGTGGTAATGATATTGAAGACACGTGCTATTGGATACTGAAGGCGCACAAAACAGATGGGCATCTATATAATAGCTTGACTATTAAAATAAAAAAAATTAAAAATAAATAAATTAACATCGAAGGCGCGCTTATATGAAAGAAAAAAAAATAATAAACCGAAGGCACAAATATGGAGCGCGCCTTCCTTGGATATTGAAGGCAGACGTTATCTTTATACCTTCCTTACACCTTAGAATGCGTACTCTCCAAACATGTCTTCAGTTAAAAAAAAAAAAAAAACCATGCTAGTTTTGTAAAATTTTCCAACAACGCATTATTTTGGTATATTTTTCCAAAATTTATGCTATAGAAGTACAAAACTCCACATTCGTACATACGGCCCCCCATTGACCCACACTCTCTCGACACTTACCCAATATAGTACCAACGCTAGGCTACTCTTAAGCCTCATGTCCAGCAATACACTACGCACCCTCTTCCTCTCACCCAGTTGGCAACCAACCTACATACACAAGCCACTATCACCACCACCTTTCTCCATTGATAACCACAACAAAATACCCATACCAATTGACTACAGCCAGTACGCCCGAACCCAGCATCAACCCTTTCTGATTCGACTTGAATCCATTCCATACGACTACAGCAACGTAACAAACACCAAGCCATAGTAGTCTAACGAACTAGACGAGAGCCATGAACCCCCACCAACCTCAAACATCACCATAACCATTACAGTTCTTCAAGGCATTGTCTGCAAGCCCACTTTCATCATTATAATTCAGATGAAATCATGCTCACTCGCCCGAAAACCGTTGTGTGAAGTTGATTTAGGCCATTGATGAAGGATTCGACCTGAGCGTATTGGTGCTCCATGACTCGAATTTAAGCCGACCCATCAAACTTGCCTATATCCTTTTTTTTTATTCAACCTATTAGTTATTATAATAGGTTACCATTAGTTTTAGTTAATTTTGCTTACATTTAACATTTTCATTATTTTTTCATCTTTTAGCATATACATAATATTAATATACACAACGTTAGTTTTTTAAATTTTGCATATTTAGAGTTAAAAGTCGCATGATTTTTTAGGAAAAATCATATTTTCATTAAAAGTCACTTTTTTTTTTAGATTTACATCTTTATCAAATTTCTACATACTTTCTTCACAAAAATTACAGTTTTTATAAAAATTACATTTTAGGAATAATTGCATTTTTCATCTTTAGGTTAAGGTTTGCATATTTTACATTAAATTTTCATTTCTTAGGAAATTTGAATAAAAATTAATTTTTTCATGAAATTTGAATATTTAAATAAAAATAAATTTTTTTAAAATTAAATTCAAATTTTTAATAATCTAAGCATTTTAGGGATATTTGTAGTAAAAATTATTTTATCACGTGGTTAGTTTTTTGTAAAGAAAAAATTTTAATTGATTTTTTTTAATTTAGGTTTTTTAGGGTTTTTCAAAAATTGAGAATAAAAAATAGGTTTTTAGGGATTTTTCTTAATAAAAATAAAATTATTAAAAACATAAATATGGGTAGATTTTTTTAAGTAAAAAGAATCAACCCATTAAATTTTTTCAAAAAAATTTAGAATTATGGTTGGTTTGATCTTGATTAGCAAGCACATAGGTACCTTCGAGATAGTTGATAAAAAATAAAATATTTTGTTTTTTTTTTTAAGTGAAAATTCGTAATAAAAAATTTTTCCATGCATTTTTAACATTGTTGCATATTTTCACATCCATAAGATTTTTTTTTTTTAATAAAAGCCTATTACTTACTTTTCTTAATTTTTATATAAAGATTGTATCTTAATAAGTTAGCCTCTAGACCTAATTCTTTAGTTTAAGGTTTTCTAAAAATATATATTTTTAGAAAATTCATAAACTTGTAGCTTAATTAGGGTTTTTTCTACTTAAGAAACCCTAATCCGTTTTTTACCAAATTTTACTAGTTGGTGATTCCAATTTTTTTTTATTTTTTAAAAACTTAATTTTATGTCAAATAACTTATATTAAGTGGGTTAGGCTTAATATAAATTAAATTAAATAGAACCAAAATAAACCTCAATAATAGGGATTACTAGTGACATTATTAATGACATTTTTAGTGAACTTCTAGTTTACGAAGTATAATAATTGAGGGAAGATGAGGTGGATTTAAATGTCCTTATATGGTAGGCAATGAAATCTCATATGATGCTAACCTTATCATTTACGGTAGGGATATTTTGGTGTCTTTAGCTTTGTCTATGTAATCTAAATGAGCTTTTAGCTTAGTTAGGTAAGTCCTCAACCTCTACTACCTTCGGCTTAAAGCTGAGACCATTGAAGGATTGGAAGGATGCTTAAAAGAGGTAAAGGAGTATAGAATTAATTTTTGATCATTAAGAAGAATCTGAGGCCATATCGCCATTTGACGTTAAGGAAGGGAAAATGAGGTTGATAGATGATGAGGATAAGGAGGACGATAACTACTAATTAGGTCTAGAAGAGTTGTCGATTTTCGTATTTATATATTATATTAGTGGTTTTAACTTTCAAGTTTGCTAAATTACTTATTTACTATTAAATTAATATGACTTAAACCTAATTTAAACAACTATCTCAAAATACATAAAAAAATAGTTATATTGATCAATTGATAACTATTAAACTAATATTAATAGTAACCAAGTGATTAGTTATTGATAACTTTTTACCCTTTGTGACTATCTCTTATTGGCAAAGGTAACTATTCCTGAATCTAAATGAAGATATCTTTGATTAGACATTGAGGTAAATAAGTGAGGTCTGTCAAAGTTATTGATGGTGTAGCATGTTAAGTCTTTTACTACAGTCTATCGTCTAACATTTTGATTTTATACCAATGTAATTGTAATCTCATGTCATTTTTAAAACAAACCGTTTTGTATTTTTTATGTATGCATATCTAATTTGAATAGGTAGAATTAAATAATTTAAGTTAATCTATTCCAATAATCCAAATAGTAATTATATTTAATTAGTTAATTTAATTCAAATAAATGGCATTACTTAAATGAAATAATTTGTTCAATTTTTCATTTAAAATAAATCTACCTAAACAAATTAAGTGTATTATATCATTTATTTAAGTCTTACTCAATTTACTTATTCAAATTGCAACAAGTAAATTGGTTAAATGAAATGGTATAAATGAATTAAATAATTATTATGTTTTTTACTTATTTAATAAATTTATTAAAAATCAAAATTACTTACAAATAATTTCAAAAAAATTGAATTAATTAATTATTAGACAAGTAAATTACTATATTAAGTACTCTACTTAATTAAATCTAATTAAAATACCATGTTTATTTAAATTTCTTATAACAAAAAAGTTTGCATGCTACGTACATGCTTTTGTGCTCATGCTTGGACAATCCACTAACCATATTGTGCTTCGCGTATCCATGTCCGCATGTTGAAGCTTAGATCCAGGTCTAAGCTCAAGCCCAAGCTCATGCATGCTTATGCATTTTACTTTTTTCATGTGCATGACCTTGAGTAGCTCACAAAACAAGTCTAGTTGTATTCGTGCTTACATGCTTGACCTACTTATTATGCCTGATTCCCCTTGTAGTTAAATATAGTGTAACCATTGCACTATTAACATTGCAATAGTGTAAATATTGCACCTCATCAATATTGTAATTAAGTAATTTTTGTTTTTTTTTTCTAAATTACCAAATAGGAGCAAACTAGTACGTTTAATTATATTCCTAAGTTAATACTCCAACTAATTAGTAAAGTAAACATTAGAATAAGTACTTCTTATAATAAAGATTCATGGGAATTAGACATTGGAATAGAAAGATGGGAAGTAAACATTGGAATAGAAAGTACTAAACCTAGTCATTTTCAAGACATAAATTTTTTTTTCCTGTTTATTCCATTATATAAAGTAAATGGGCGGAATAGTTTAAAATTCCTCTTCAATACTTCTTGGTTGTATTACGTGCCTATAAAAAGGATCGTTTTCTTTTTTCGATGAAAGGATATTTTATTTATATATGTTATAGGGAATTAAATTCCCGATATAGAAACCGGAGTTCTATACTCCTTATATTCTGTAGATATAGACATATCCTTCTTAGAGTACAAAGCATAAAGAAAGGAGAAATAAAAAAGATCAAATCCCCAAAAGACGTCGTATTATATACACCACAGCTACAATTATATCTCTACTACATTAGTCTACCTCGCTAAAGCAGCAAAGCTTTTCCCTACATGTATTAAGAAATCTTATCCACGACAAGTCATTGTCAAGTTCCAGCAATAAGCCTAGAATCCAATTATTAACTTCAATTTATCATGAATGAATCATGTATCTTTTCTATAAATTGGAATAAAAAACGATCTTTAAGATTTACGTAATTACCTCTTATTATATCTATTGTCAATTTTGAATACACAATTTTTACTATATAATCAAAATCTTATGTTAAGAATCAATTTTTTTCCAAAATCGCACGAATCAAACTCTTTGCTTAATTTCTCTCTAAATGCACCACCTTCTCTCTAGATTTCCTCCACTAACACCTAATTTTGATAGAAAGTAGCCTTGCCTAAGACTTATAGAGGATTGTAACTTCATAAAAATCTAATCTATGCAATCGCTTTTATCTCGATTAAGTAGATTGAAAAGTTGGCCATCCACCCCCATTGACTACCTTTGAAGTATCCCCATCGACCACCAACATACTCTATGCCCTCGAAAACTCGAAGGCCAACGCCCCTGTTCTGGTTGATAACGGCCAAAGATGTCACTTGGAGAGATAGATTGAGAGAGGATGATGGAATGTCAAAATAGATCTTTAATTTCAAGGGCAAGGTTTGTAATTTGTTATTTTTCAAAGTTGTTAAACCTTAATCGAAAGGTAGACTTGAGAATAAGAAAGGATCAAGAGTTCAGAGTTAAGAGCATCAAACCAGTATTGAGCTGGAGTTAATAAAAATATTATAATATGACTCGTATTTATTTATAAAATAATAAAAATTACTTATATTTTTTAGAAGTGAAAGTTAATAGCTTTTTACAATATACTTTTTTGTTTCTCTTTGATTTATATTTTTTTTAACAAATGAGTAGAAATACAAAAGAATATAGTACATTTTAATTTGAAAAAACCCGGTAGGTTTTTATAAAAATCGGGTTGAACTAGTTATGGTAATTGAACGAATTAAGGTCATTGTTAATGAGGTAGCGTAGACCAATTTTATAGAGGAGTTAAGTCAAACCAAGGTTAATATTATTTTCTACAAGGAAATTTTTGGAAGAAAAGAAAATAAATAAAATGATAAATTTAAATATGTACAAGTGGGTTAAATAAGTTAACTTGACTCAACTTACTTTAGTTGCAGGTTAAAGGTTCATTTAGCCTATTTTTTAAATGTATAAAAGAATTTGGGTCTTAATCTATTTAAAAAGTAAGTTAGTTAGGAATGTAAATGTATTAAATAGACCAAGGTTCACTAAGTTCATTGTAAATCATTTCCTTAAATTTTGATTTTAGTGCAACCTTGAACTTATCAAATGTGTATTATAATATCCCTTAAATTTTTATCATAATGTGATTTTTTTATAACTATAAATGAAAATATCATTTGTGTTGTCAATTTATTAAATTCTGATGATTTGCAACATTTGAATATTTAAGAAGTAATTCGAACTTAAGTCAAATTATAAAGAGAGTTATTCATGATTTCCTCTTTTTTAATTTTTTCCCCTTTTTAAGAAATTGATTTATCTTTCTCTCATCTTTTGATATTTTTTTAATATCTATTTGAATCTTGTGTCTAGAAAAAATAAAACCTAAAAAGATAAAAATATAATTACATATACCATTATTCTAAAAACTAAATACTTAATAAATCCACATAAATTTGAATATATCAATCACTTAATCATTTCACAAATATCAATTCAAATATCCATTTTCAATATATAAAATATTTATTTTTAATTTTTTTCTTAAAAGTGTATGAATTTTATTTTTTAAATCTTATACTCTAATTATTATTTTCATCACGATTATAAAATATAAATAGATGCCATGTAAAGGAGATGATGGTTAAAGCCAGAGGAGATAAAGATTCGAGTATTTGGATTAAAGTAGGAAAAATAAAAAACAAATCGTATTAAAGAGTCCGTTTGTTTGATAAAATTACTTCGTAATATATGTAAAACCACCATCAAGGCATATAATAACGACACCGACGAGGCTGCTTGCATGGATCCAACTCCTAGTCATTTACCTTTCCGCACGTTAGGCTAGAAAATGTTAAAAAGAAGTATAACTTTTTGTAATTATTCTATCGAATATTCTAGTAGCGTGATCTTTAAGAAATGATTTAATGGTATTAAGATATTACATAAATCGATTAATAATATATAAATAATATTAAAATTTTAATATATAAATAAATAATTATTATATTTAAAAAATATATTTATTTATTTTTATATATTTAAATATTATTTATTAATCTACATAATTTATTAATATCATTCAATTTTTTTTCATGAGGTTGCTATGGGTTATCTTTTTCTTCCACAGTAATGACAAAGAGTGGGAAATGATACTAAGAAAGTCCACCAACTTCTTAAAATGAGCTTATAATACGTTGTAGATCTTACCGTCCATACAAAGTAAAGACAAATAGTTTATTTCTTATTAAACGCATGATTTTTAACAAAGTTTTCAAACATCTTTTCTCCCGTTTATCTGTATCACCTTCCTCGTGGGCCATGTGTACATCTATATAAGATCCATACATGAGAAAAAGTTGTGCGACTGACAAATCTAATTATATAAAATACTTGTCCTACGAGCGGGATTTGAGGAAAAAAAAATATTCGTAAATTAATAAATAATATATAAATATTAATAACATTTTGATATGTAAAAATGTAATTACTACTTTATAAAACATATGTTTTTACATTATTAAATATTTAAATATTATAATATTTATACATTATTCATTAATTTACATGGCATATTACTAATATTAAAATTTTTTCTTTTTTTTTTTGGATTGAGAGTCATGTAACCGGTTGTCATATTATTTTAATTGGGTGGAAAAAAAAAAAAAAACAAAGGGTTCACCGGTTAGAGGTTAATGTTTGTACAAATGTAAGTGTAGAGGGTATCATATATAAACAAGTATACTTTGATATTGATACATGCGCAGCTACAAAAACACGAGAATAACTTTTGACAGAAGCCAACGAGAATGTTTAAGAGCAAAGTTTGTGTTGCACGGAAGATGAGTCTAGTTTGACGGCTTCATCAAGCTACTTGTATTTAGAAAAATTATCTAGAAAACAAAAGAAAATTGTATATGTATATAGATATAACGATATAATTCTACATGAACCAAAAGCTTTCAGAACTCAAAATACCAAATAATACATAGAAAACCATAAGAAAGAGAAAACGGTGTGTACTTAAATTGAGGGGGGAAGTTCCGGACGGAGCTGGAGCCGGAACCGGGGCAGGGGTGTCTTCAACGTTGATGGCGAGCTTCATCCCATTCCAGCAGTATCCTTTGCTGCATATGAAGTAATAAGGCATTGCTTCTTTGAGTTCAAAGACATCACGCCCACCTCGAGTAATATTTGCTATGAAATTTTGGGAGTTGCAGCTTTCATAGTTGGTCTTGTTCACCTCCAATACATCGTATTGGTTCTTGTTGAAGTTAAATTCTTGAAATTGCCAAAACATATACGATTCAATCTCATGTATATAGCCGTGGCTCATCATAATAATATATTATACACTATGCATATTGGTGCAATTTGCACATTATAATAACGTGCAAGCAAAGTGGCATTTAACTTTAGGATAACTGTGGGTACCACAAAGTTAATGAGGGATAATTAAAGGATTTTTCTTAGGTAGACTCGTCTCTATATAAACTCTATTGGGTATATTACTTATACCGGGAAATACATTAACGATGGGAGGACTTTTCTTAATGTAGACCTGATCTATATAAAATTAACTTCATTAAAACATGGTACCTATATTATATAGGAATATTAATACCATGTTTGAAATTCTTTTAGCAGCAACTGTCTACCTTGAATATAGCGTTTATGGCCAATCTAACAATTGCAAATGATTCATCCTAAAGCTTTTTAATATATGTTTAGACGTAAACTTAATATATTTCCGTAAATAGATAAACCTCATTTCCATCAGCTTTCAAACGAATGCTTTGAACTGTCTTGATTTTTAAACTGATTCATCAAATCAGAGTAGCATCATCTTCTTATTTATAATCTCAATAACCGATTACATGTGATAGCATATAAAGAGAAGAAATTGATAAAATCAAAATAGAGTAGATCCAAATCCCTTACTTTTGCATACACCCCATACAATGGGATGTGATTGCCTACTAACTTTCAGTTATTTGTGATGTAGGGCAGTACAATGCTGGAATCAATAAAACTCTGTACTTTGAAATTCAAATTCATAAAATTTCAATAACTAATATACAAATGTAAACAAAATCTAATTTATTTCTTTAGGTAATTACTCAAATTCCATAATAAAGTTCATAGGTAAAAAGAATGCAATAAACTCACGCTACTTCTGCGACAATCTTACCATAAAGCTAATTTATAAAATTTTTGGTCAGAAGAATGAACTTCATTCATGTTAAAAACCACGGAACGAAAGAGCTGATTCTACCAAATTTAGTGCAGGAAAAAAAAAAATTGAGAAATCAGATATCTAATTTTTGGATCGATCTAGATTTCATCTTAGGTTATTAATCGTGTCTCAATCCAACGGGTCTCACGAAAAAAGAAAGGTTTTTTTTTTTTGTTTTTTCAATTTTCAATACGTTTTGGCAATGGAGAAATGGGTGCTGACAAAGAAATGAAATAAAAAGAAGGAAATGGATCTTGTAAATTACTTTTTCTTTTTTTTTTTCTTAAGTTAAACATTTATAGTTATTATTGTTTAAATTTCTGAAATGTCATGTGATATTATTGTGATATCATTTAAAAAAAAATCTAAATAATAATAATTATTAATTTATAATAGTAGAAAATTTAGGAAAAAATTCATTTTAGAGAATTCAAATTCAAAAAAGAAATGGATGAAAAAAATTGAAAAGCATAGCCTATAACTATCATATAAATAAATTGGGCAAGACGTGAATTTTAAGGCATGTGAAAGAGAAAACATGCCAATCCAACCTTAGGAAGAAACCTTAAAAATCATGCATCGT
Organism: Lumnitzera racemosa; assembly: GCA_024138005.1. NCBI lineage: Eukaryota > Viridiplantae > Streptophyta > Magnoliopsida > Myrtales > Combretaceae > Lumnitzera > Lumnitzera racemosa. The sequence goes on along the minus strand of JAMXBC010000012.1, from coordinate 34,671,513 downwards.
ATGAGACATGTATATGGGGTCAAGGCAAAGGAACATACGGAGCCAATCGTGAACATAGATACGTTGACGGCTCGACCATTCGGTGTAGTTTGTAGTATCATCCCAAAAGCCCTTGTCTCCGACCCTAATAAGTTTAGCATGCGCCCCTGCTACGAGTGCTATTACCACCACCGATGTCATCACCGATAAAACCCTAGCCTCCATCCTTATAAACCCTTTTCCTTCGCGACCCATTTGAAACGACGTAACGCACCCAAAAAGAAAATAATGGAATACACACTCTTTCTATAAAGTGAACCTTTATGGTTTCGAAGTTTCGTAGGGCTTTATACATAGATTTAAGAGAATGGTAAGTATGACGTATGCAGTCATTCGATGCAGTCATTAGATGAAATTAATATAAGAAGGCATGTTTTTGGGAAGTCGTACAGCTTTTAATTTGTTCACTAATAGTGGCGCACGTTAGCACCAACGTAATTTTTGGCGCCGGAGGACCTCGCGTGGGAGCGAAAATGAGAGTAACTAAACACGAAGTCCATGGGGTTAAGAAAGTTATATTATCATATGAACAAATTGGTATGAAATTTAATGATAATCTTTTCCTAAGATTAAGTAAATTAAATCCTACCATATCTTTTATAATACACAAGATTAAGTATATAAATCCCACAATATTTTCTAGAATATACCTTGATTTATTGGCTTTTAAAGGATAATCCGATTATAGTATATAGATTTTGAAACCATTTTTCTATTATGTACTATTTCGATGTAATTTTTATATTTTTAAAAGGATTTCTTTGATATTAACTTTTGGTAATTAAAATTTTTCTTAAGAACCAACGTTGGCTTTTACATCTTTTATATATATGTACTTTTATCATTTGTAAGATTTATTTAGTAAGGCTATTTTTCGCTTTGTTACCTTTTTACTATTGAAAAAGTTCTTATTATTCTAAGAATAAGTGATTGAATAATACCGGTAAAAACTATTTTGGAAGGTGCCGAGTCCAATATTGCTAGTATCAACATAAATGTAGATAGATAAAATACTAAATTATGTTAATCATAATAAATTAATAATCATGAAAGTGTATACATAATAATGATTATGATAAATGTGAATAACGTTGTGTCTAAAAGTAATCATTTTTAGTGTAAAGAGTGAGTTAAGATAATTAACCTTTATAAGCTTAGTTAAGCAAAATATTGTAAAGTTACAGATAGTAAATAACATATTATAAAATGGAGATTTAAGAAAATAGAAAAAAGGCACCAAAAGTCACTCTCTTCTATTAGATTTCAATTTTAATATAAAATAGAAAGAGATATTCAAGACATTTCAAAAAAATTTAAAGTTAATAGAAGTTTGAATGTTGTTTTGTGAGTGAGAAGAAAAACAAAGAGGAAAAAATAGAAAAAAATTGGTTACATTTAAGTTGCAAAATTAAGAATGGTGAATATCATCAAGAGCATGAGAGAAGAATTAATGTAGAGAGAAAATTGAGAATGTTATTAAGAGTAGGAGAAAAGAATTAAAAGGAAATAGAAAAAAATGGGTGAATTGCTCGATTTACTCTTTAGTTTATTTAGTTAAACTCTAATATCATATATGTTGATCGTGGTTAGACCAACTAGGATATGTAGGCTCGCGTAAAGTCTAACTTGATTGGGCTTGAGCTTTGCCACTTACTTCTCGATACCTGCAAAAAGGCCCCTTTGGGTATAATCATGAGGGCCTTCCGATGCTCAAGTTAAAAAGGAAGACCAAGCAAAGGGGAGATGAGCACCAAGGACCTAATGGACCATACTCACTTAGGTTGTATGCATAGTATGTCGAATTTCTATTTTAGAGAGAAAAGGAAAAGGAAGAGTTTCTAGAGAGTGAGAAAGGTATCCCTTTACTTCTTTACGCCTTTTATATGGTTACATTGACACGTGATGATTAGGGATTTGCTTTATTGACTGCCGATAGTTAGTATGCTCTGTAGTAGAATCGAGTTTCACTGTAAGTGATATGTCATGGTTGACTAAGCCGCCAAATTTACAGTTCAGTGATCTAGCAAGAGTAGGTACGTTGAGTATGTCAGTCATACTATGGATGTCAGGTACTCATTAATGAGTTACAATGGAGTATAAGCATTAAAGACAAAAGTCAGGCTAAGATGTTGAGAATGGGGTTAGCTAATGCTTGATAGGGATGAGTTGTGCCCTAAGCTTACACTAGATGATTGATGATCACTAGCTTGATGGTTAAGAGTGACCTGCTTGGACAGTTGTTATTTAGTTTGCTTGGTAAGTCTTAATGTGGGGAAAGGCTCAACATTGACTCGCATCGTCACATGCATAAGCTTTTGGCCTTGCAGGAGGGTCGCAGTATGATGTATGAGCCCACTGTTCACTCGGGTGCCTTTTGGTGTCCCTTTAATGGGCTTTACCAATTAGGCCTTAGTTTGGGCGAGAATCGGATGTTAATATTTGTCCCTCCACTCTCTAGTGTTTAAGATGCAAGGAGAGTAATCTATGTAATGCAATTAAACTAAGGCTAAGCCTTAGGGTGGGAGACCAGTTTTGTTGCTTGGGTTATGGTAGACAATGCCTTTAGTTAGGCTCATTTTCCTATACATTAGGTTACTAAGTCATTGATGTGATTGGTAGGTTGCTCAATGTGTCATCGTAGCTGTCATTGGGAAATGTAGTGCACATTGATGGTTTATAAAGAATGGTTGCACATATAGAGTAATTCATTATTAGGCTACATCATGGATCCATTTGCAAGAATCAGTCGAGGCCCTTAACTGAAGGAATGGGGCATGTGGATAGCTAAGACTTAATACACATCCTATTGTGGGTTTGTATTTTGAGAGTGGTGAGACTGTTTGCCTTCTCCCTTGTTTATCTATATAAAAAGGGGTCTGAATGTTCATTTTTAACTTTGCTTTGTTTACTTAGAGGAAACTTTACCAAAATTTTGACTTGCGAGCTAAGTGTTCTTGTCGTGTGCTTCCAATCTTTGCTATGATTGATTAAAGCACAATCGGCAATTAAAGTGAGTCATCCCATCTTACTATTCCGAGGGAATTACATGAAGGTTATGAGAGCTTTTCCCAAGCAGGGGGTAATAACCCTACTCCCCTTGAAACAGCGACGATCGCAATGGCGGAGGCGAGAGAAGAAGATAGGGTAATACTGTCTCAGGAAGAGAGGAGGGAGTATGCATAACGACATCATTGTGATGCGTATCTACCACATGGCGAGTGGATGACTATTGCGAATGAGCATTCATATGCCCGTATTCCTTACATAGCAAGCAAGAAGAAGTTAAGGTTGGTCCATCGAGTAGTGGGAGCAGTACTTGGGTAGTGAGTAGAGGTGCCCATAGAAAGATAATAGGCTTATGATAAAGGGGATGATTGATCATTTGGTATGTACGTGAAGCTGTTTGAGCTTAGTCTTTGCCTCCTTTTTTTAGAATTTTTGTTAGAGTTCTTTTGATAATTTAAAGTTGCACCAAGAAATTTTAATACAAATGTGTAGATTCACCTGCTCACTTTTAAGATGCTTTGCATTTGGAAGTTGTGGTGGCCAACTATGTAACTATTTGGGCACTTCTTCTTTGTAAGGAAGGTGGCTAACGAATGGCTTTACATTGTTACTCGAGGCATGAGTATAAGTATTATTAATAAGCTACTAGATAAGGTGGAAGGAGTTCTTTTATTTTGTTCATGCTCTTGAGCCCCTTAATTTTCCAACCTAGTAGAGATGGCCCATTTGGGGTAGGAAGTTGAAGGCCTTAGGGGATGAGCACATAATGACTAGAATCGAGCTTTTGAATTTGGTAGGTTGGAGAAAGCTCAAACCTTTGTCGATGTGTAAGAAGTATAAGAATGGAGCACCATTGTTTGTGATGGAGACTAGTATTTGTTGTGCTTGGCCAAAAAGGGATGGTTAGTTGTCTGCCACATCGCATTGTCTTGCCGTTGTAGTGGGGGACATTAGGTTACTTGTCTTTAACTTAGTAAGTGCCTTATCTTTGCTTTAGTATATTTTCTTAATGAGTTCGTTTGTCCTTTTGTAGCTTTGGAATTGGCCACAAAGAAGGTAAGGGTAGAATTACTCGCTTTGTAGAGTAGGTAGCCTGAGTTTGAAGGGGAAGGGGAGAGTTCGTGTCGTCCCTTAAAAAAGTCGAAGAAGAAAAGTGGAAGGCAATAGATGCTTCTTGAGGTTGTTCAATAAGATAGTGGGGATGTGTGAGTAAGGGTGCTACTAGGGACTTCGGTGTTGGGTTAGGCTACATCTAGTAAGGGTACAATTGCGAAGGTTCTAGTTAGGGCTATAGTTACCGAGCAGGGCCTTAAGGCTATAGGTGCTCGAGTGGATGTAAAGAGGTTAAGTTTAGAGTAAACCCCTAATGCTACTACTGTGGATGTTATTGAGATTCCTGATGACAAGTATGTTGAACCTTTGGTCCATCATAGTAGGCGAGCAACCCTTATGCAACTCATAGATGAACTTGCCTAGAGGTTCAAGTAACTGTAAGCACATTTCATGTGATTGGTAGAGGGTAGGAGTGATGTAGAGGCCTCAACAGAGCTATTGAGGAAGTATAACGAGGTAAGCTACTTGTATGCTTTTGTTGGAGTACATAGTTTTAGTTTGATTACCAACTATGTATTATGCTTGTAGCTATATGACTTAATAGATTTCATCCTCCCATACAATCGATTAGTCCTTTAGTCAAAGGGAAGTTGGGTGAGGGCTGATGTTGAGAGGCTTCGAAAGGCGCTAAAAGAGGAGAAGAAGGTACATGGCAACTTAGTTATCACTTTCAGTAACTTAGAGCACCACCATATGGAGTTCCTTGGGTAAGTAGGCAAGTTGAAGGATGACCTGAAGGTAGCTAAAGAGTTTAGCAAAAGTACTGAAGATAAGTTGATAGTCAAGTTGAGGGCAAGGAGAGAAGAGCTAGAGAAACTTCGAGTCGACATTGCCAAGAGGGAGTTTGAGCTCTTGAAAGGCAAGGGGTTACCAGATGCTGTTAAACATGATCTCTTCATGGAGACCTTAGATGGCCTTATGATTCAGAAGGCCATCACCATGACTAGATACACAATGGTGAAAGAGGTGCAGAAACAAGTTTAGCAGAACATGCTTAATGTGGACTTAACATTCTTGCATTGGCTAGATGAACTCGAGGTTATTGTTAGAGGTGGACTGGGTGGCGAGTCGTTTAGTGACTTGTTAGGAACTTTTAGCAATATCTTGAATGAGGGCCTCTGGGAGGGAGGTGATGATGTTGAGGTTAAGCAGGAGTAGTAAAAGGAACACCAATAGATTAAAGATGCTTAGGAACACCGTCAAACTTTGTTTTTCTCTTTAGTAGTTGGTGTAGGAGATGTATACCCATTTTTGGTTTCATCTTCTATAATCTTATTTTTGTGGAGGTCAGGACACCGTCCTCCCTTTATGTAATGGATTAAGAGCTTGAATGAATGAGATTTCCCTTAATTGGCTTTAATTTCCTTTTTATTTCCCTTAATTGTTGCTTCTTATGTTTTTATTATGGCTAGGTACATGAATTCCATTCATTTTTTGTCTAAGTCACCAAAGAGGATGTTTCCTTACCAAACTGTGTACCTTATTTCCTCATGAGACTAGCTGAATTCTTTATCTTTGAGTAGTTGGTTTATGCTTGCTCACTGATAGCTCCTTGTATGCCTGCTCACTTACTTTTGTGTTGTTGCTTCGCACTTGTTCTTGGTTTTTATCAAAGTATTTTTATCTTGTGAAGATGTTTACTTATAGGTTAATGCACCTTATCTCCTGAGTAGATTGTGATTCTCGAGGTTCTTGTAGGGGTTTAGCATCATAGAGCAATAAGCTTGCTAAAACATATCTTATGATGATGTCACAGGATCTCATTAGCAAGTAAATTACGACAGGGTGAATTTTTTACTAACATACGCTATCTTCTCTATAGAGTTTAATTTAGGTAATGTGCGCTTCTAGCAGATGGAACACCTTGATCAGGGTACTTACCAGAAGATATTTAATGTGCATATGGTGCATCATTAATTCCTCAAGCATTGCTCAGGTTCCTAATGTATTAGGGCTGTGTGATGATCAATACTTACATGGATGGGGACATCTCATGAATCTTATATAAAGGGTGTGTAGGTCCTTGTCTTGCCACATCAATCACCCAAACAACTTTAGTAGGGTATAGGTGCGAGCCGACCTAAGTGTGTTTAAAGTGATAGAGGTGTACAAGTGGGCTTTAGCTTGTGGGCCGGCTTGTTTAACCCGCTTTTTAAACTATTTTAGGTTGAAGTTTTTTGGCCTATTTAAAAATTGGGTTAAATGAGCCTTGCCTATTTAACTTGTGGGCTAAAGTAGGCTAGCTTGGGTTAGTCCATTTTATTCACTTTTTAAATGGGTTTAAGCTGATGCTTTTTGGCCCATTTAAGAAGTGGGCTAAATGAGCTTAACCCGTTTAACTCACAGGCTAAAGTGGGTTGGGTTGGGTCAGGTTAACCCATTTAACTCACTTGTGCATCTTTATATGGCAATCATGTTGAGGGATGCTATGCTTGAGCTGGGGAGGGGGTCGCCTTTAACCTCTTCCTTTGGGTTATGATTGTGAAGGGTGGATAGTTACTTAATAGTGGTGGTTCGATCTTAAGCTATGATTAGTAGGCATACATGGCCTTTAGGTCATCCCTTCTTTGTGTCCCAATAATGCTAGGTGAAAGAAGGAGGCTCGAGAACAACCCACTTCTTTTTCATGGCAACCTTGTCGTGGGGGCATTAGTCTATATGAGGTTCTGGGAAACTTGTATACATACTATTCCAAACGACACTGAGTAGATGAGGGTAGCCATGGTGATTATGGTGGTAAAGGAGGTCTTTTCTCCACCCTTACTTGATGACCTAGACGATTGTAGGGAATCCTCTACTTTGCGAGTCTTTTGGTTTACTCTAGGTGAAGCATCGACCTTCCTTTGTCACTAGCATGGCCCTAAGAGCTTGGTGCCCTGAATAGAGTAACTGGATCAACTGTCCCAATTGCTGCTTCTATAGAAGAGAGGTTTGGGGAGGTGGAGTAGGGACCTTCACTTAGAGGCTAAGTGTCTTTGAGACCTTTGTAGTTTGGGGCTCGCCCATGTAGGAATCTAGGGATGTAGTCACAATGTGAGAGTGGGTTGATTCGAAGTTGAAAGGAGTTCCTCTTAGCGGAGAGTTTCTAAAGTGAGGAGCTAATCGAAGCTAAGAGTTGTCATTCAAGTAGGGTGTGTAGCTATAGTGTAAGAGGTAGTTATATGCCTTTGTATTGTTTAGTTTTCTGTCTTGATGTAAGTGGGAATAGTTAGTCGACCTGTTAAACCTTGTACTTCATTTGATTGGTGAAATAAAAATTTTCTTTTTTGATCATCGCTTCTCTTTACTTCCATTCAGCTCTCACTGTTTAATTTGACTTAAAGTTGTATATAACAACTATTATAACTGCATCTTACCTAGACAAGTGTACGAGGATGGAAAATCGACTTACATTAAAGGGTACAATCTAAATCAATGCTTGAGCAAAGTGTCTGTGTCACTAGTATAGGGATTAACTTAAGCAAAAACTTGAGGATGAAAATTAACCTAAGGTCAAGGGCTCGATGTAAATCGTTGCTCGAGAGAGGTGCTCGCATTGTTAGTGTAAGGATTAACTTAGGCAAAGCTTGGGGATGAAAATCCATCCAAGGTTAAGGGCTCGATGTAAATCGATGCCTAAGAGAGATGTTTGTGTTGTTAATGTAAGGACTAAGTTAGACAAAGCTTGGGGATGAAAATTGACCTAAAGTTATAGGATTGATAAAAATCGATGCTTGAGAGAGGTGCCCATATTATTAGTGTAAGGAATAACTTGGGCAAAGCTTGGGGATGAAAATTAAACCAATGTTAGGGGTTCGATGTAAATCGATGCACATGCACATCCCTACCATGTTAATGTAAAGACTGGTAGGGGGATAGGTGTTCAGGGACGGAGATTAACCTGAGGCCACGAGGTACGAGAGAAGAAGAGAGGCACATATAACAAACTTCATTAATTCGTTGCATTCAACTATGGTTAAAAGTGATTTTAATTCTCATTGTTGTACTTAAGAAAAGTAAAGGCTTAGATTCTAGGCATTCCATAATGCCTTGGGGATGGCTTGTCCTTCTATTGTCTCGAACTTATAAGCACCTTTTCCTACATCATCAACCACTTGTATAGGGTCTTCCTAGTTGGGGGCAAGCTTGCCCCGACCTTATTCTAAGGCAATGGCCTGTAACCTTCTATACACTAATTCTTTGAGGTGAAAAACCCTATATCAAACATTGTGATCGTAGTATTGGGAGGCTCGTTGCTAATAGGTTACTGTACGTGCTTATGAAGCATTGTGAATTTCGTCGATGGTGTCAAGGTTCACTTATAGGGCCATATGATTAGTATCTACATCGAAGTGTTATATCTTATTAGTGGGTAATTCTAACTTAATAGGAAGGACAACTTTTGCTTTGAATGTAAGATGAAGTGGGGTTTCTCTAGTTAAGGTTCTATGCATTATGCGGTATCCCTAAAGTATGTTGGGAAGCTTGTCAGCCTAGCCACCTCTTATTCGCTCTTCTTTAGACTATTTAGGATTATCTTATTACCAACTTCAAATTGGTCATTAATCTAAGGATGGCTATCGAGGTATAGTGTAGCCTATTGTTATGCTTGTTGTAGAAATCTCTAAAGCAATTGCTATCAAATTGCCTCCCATTGCCAGTAATCAACCTATACGGTACTCCAAAGTAGGACAATATGTGGGTTAGCATAAACCCTTCAATAGCTTAAGCTATGATGGTAGCTATTGATAATTCCTTTACTTACTTGGTGAAGTAATCCATTATTACTAGAATGAATTGTCAGCTTACTAAGGCTTTTGGGAAGGGGTTGAGGATGTCTAATCTCCATTTGTGAATGGCCATGGGCTTGTTAAAGGGTATAACTCCAAATTGGGGGTACGAGTGATTACTGTATACTTTTGGAAAGAGCGGCATTTCTAAACCATGGTCTTGGTGTCTTCCTTAATTGTAAGCCAATATTACCTCAACTTGAGCATTCGAAGGTACAATGCTTAGGACTGGATGTGATTGCTACAAATTCCTGCATGGAGCTACTTAAAGACATGGGTACCTTCTTCTATCTAGATGCATTTAAGGAGCAGGATGCTATGTCTTCGTTGGTAGAGTACATCACTGATCAATTTATAGCTAGCTACAATGTAAGCTAGCTTCTTCACCTCTACTTGATCCGTAGGTAATGCTCCAGTATTGAGGTATCGTGTAAGAGGGTCCATCTAAGAAGGCTTTAGGGTTACTTCTATTGTTTCTACAACTTGCTACTATTGTACCCCTGTACTTCACTTGTGGAGGTACCATATGAATAACAGTTTATTATAATCATACAATGTAGGAATGGTGGATAAGGCTATCTTGGATAGTTTGTTCGCCTCTGCATTTTTTGCTTGCAGTATCTTATTGACTTCTCAAGAAGTGAATACCGAAAGAAGCCATCGCGATAAATGTAAATACTTAGCCATTATTTCACCCTTAGTCTCGTATTCTCGTTTAACTTATTGTAAAACTAGATGGAGTCCGAGTGTATACTGAGCTTTTCTACCTTAATATCCTTGGAAATTCTCAAGCCGGTGATGAGGGCCTCATATTTAGCTTTGTTATTACTCGTTGGAAAGCTAAACTTTAGGGCATAGAGGATGTTTGTTCCATGTAGGCCTTGTAATGTGATATCGGTCCTACTTTTCCCCTTAGTAGAGGAGCCATCGACGTGGAGTATCTAAATGGGTATGGTGAGCTCGAGTGGGTGCTTGCCCATTCCAATGTATTTTGCTATAAAGTCTATGGGGACTTATACCTTAATTGCTTACCTAGGGTGAAATTGGACTCCATGGGTATTAAGTTTAAGGGAGTACTTCATCATTTGACTTAAAGTGTCTAGCCTCTGTAGTATAGTTTAGGGTAGTACGTCTATTAGTATGAAAAGTAGATGTGATTGGAAGTAGAGCTTTAGCTTCCGAGCTGTGATGACCATTGCGAGGGTGAACTTTTCTATCTTGGTGTATTTGAGTTCCATCCCTTAGAAGATGTAACTAATGTAATAGACTAGTCAATGGTCGTAGCCCTTGACTCAGACGACTATTGAGGATAATGCCTTGTTATTGACTATAAAGTATAAGTATAAATTGTTTATAGGTACTGGTTTGGATATTATTGTGATAACTCTTATTTTAAATACATTTTACATGGTGATTTTATAGTATTTCCCTTACATCTTTGGTTTTATTTAAAGAAATTGATACTTAATTGAATAAAATTTTGATTTCAAGGTTTGAACGCATTCTTGGATCAAAAATGAAGAAAAGGAATCAAGTTTCACTCAATTCGGAGTTCAAATGAAGATGTTATGAAGTTTTGAAATTATATAGTTTGGGACACAGTTGTGTCCCCAGGTTGTGTCCCCAGGCTGTGTCCATTTAGGAAAATATGCAAAGGTCAGAAAGTTACACGACCTGGGGACACGACTGTATCTCAGGCCGTGTCTGGTGACGAAAATGGAAACCTTTCAATACATTATAAAAGGACATACTAGGATTTCACATAGAAGATTGGACATTCAAAAGAGAAGAGGCTTAAGGAGAAAGAAAGGAAAAAGGAGAAAGCAACATTCAACTTCAAGATTGAAGAGATTTATCATCAACAAAAGGGGTTTTTCATGTTTGATATATTCATTTTGCTGCAATTCGTTTTTAGTTTCATTATGATAGCTTAAGACTTTTGTATTTAGGATTATAGAACATAGGATTTCATGTGACTATTGGATTGATTGATAATTTTCAATAAAGTTTCTATCTTTTCTTGATTCAATTATGTTATTTAATTGTTAATTGATATTTCTAGAATATCAATCTATGATATTATGCATGATGATTGAGAAATCATATGTATAATGAGATCTTGACATAATTGGAGAAAATTACATATATACTTAGAGATAAGATATATGTTTCTTCCAGAAAGTTGTTCTTTGTGTGGGAATTCATCATACATTAATGCAATTCTAAATTATATTACTAAGTGAAGAGATTCCGGTAAATAATATAAGATTAGGGTTAATATGCTTGAGAAAGGTGTTAACTTTAATTGTGAATCCCTTCGGTCAAGAATAATATAAATTGAATTGGATATATTTTAAACGGCCACATGTTAAACACTAGGGGAAATAATTCCTAAATAAGTTATTATTTTCTTGAAGTTGTTCTTAGTTTTATCGCTTTCTAAATTGCTTAATCAAGTCTCATAATTAGAATAGTTTGTTAATTTTAGTATTTTTAATTCATTCAACTCATCACAATTTTCCAGTTAGATAATAAAGCTAAGGTTAATATTAGTACTCAAAGTCTCTAAGGGATCGACTCGGACTCATATCCGCTATATTAAAACTGATAGGTGTACTTACTTGATATCATATTGGTAGGGTTATTAGGAAGCTCTTTAACTTTTGGAAAGCTTGCTGACATTCTGGTGTCCACTTGAACTTAGTGGGGTGTTTAAGCAAATAAAAAAATTGTGTGCATTTATCGATGCTTCGGGATACAAACTGATTGAGTGTGGCTATTCTTCCTATTAATTGTTGGACTTCCTTGATTTTAGTCGAAGCTTGCATGTTTTGGACTGCTTTAATTTTGTCCTAAGTTTTCTTTTATTCCTCAGTTTGTGACATAAAACCAAGAAACTTACCTAAAGTAACTCAAATGACACACTTCTAAGGGTTAAGCTTCATCTAGAATCGACGGAGGGTTTAGAAGATCTCTTAAAGGTTGTCGATGTGGTCTTTTTTAGTTTTGCTCTTGGTGATCATATCATCGATGAAGACCTCAATGTTCTTACCTATCTGTAGCTTGAAGATGTGTGTCACTAACATCTTATATGTAACTCTAGTGTTTTTTAGGCCAAGGGGCATTACTTTATAACAATAAGTCCCAAAGTCTATGATAAAGGATGTGTAGACTTCATCTTAAGGGGCCATTTGGATCTGGTTGTATCTAAATAGATGTCCATGAAATTGTGAAGTACGTGATCGGATGTGGAATCAATAAGCTAGTTTGTAGGTACCCCATCTTTACCATCCTATATTTGTAGAATATTTTGTTAAGGGTTCTAATTGAAGAAAAAAACATAAAGAAAAAATTATCAATTAGGAATAAAGAAAAAAAATTAATTAATTAGGAAAAATAGGATTTTTTTAGGTTTCGATCCATTTCTAAAAATAATTTTTCACATATTTCTAATATAGGGAATAAATTCATTTTCTAAGACTTAAAAAAACTTGGATAAATTTTTAAGGCTTGAATTAGGCCTTTTTAGCCTAGAAATAGATTAAAACATATCCTATTAACATTGGACCAAGAATCACTTTATTGTAGCTGGTAAGAGGTTTGGTCTTATTACATGCATGTTGGTCAGTTTGATACTAGTGAGAAGCAGTGAGGAGTGCTACACATTTTTTCAACTTCAATGCACCACATGGCACTTCTTGATTAGTGGGTGTATTTACTATGTTGATTGACTCCATTGTCATCCTGCTTGCGAGCTTAAGAATTGCAAGAAAAAGAAGAAATATGCTGTATGACTATCCATGTTTTCTACTTAATTAAGCCCATCTTTTAACGATATTTTATCAAATTAAATGTTGGGATCAATAGAAAACATAGCCTATTTTGAATCTAAACTCAAATTTTGTCTAAAAACATAATTTTTAGAGGTTGATTTGAGTTTGAAAAATAAAAAAAAAGACAAAAACAAAAGACGCATCAAAACCCATTAATTTCAAATCTTCAAATTTGATGTGTTTTTTTTTTCTTTTTACTTTCCAAGATTAAACAAGGGTTGAACATTATAAATTAGGGATTAGGGACTCATTTCCATCATCAAATAGTAAGTAAAAACATCCATTCATGCTTGAATCACATCTTTCTCTATTTACTATTCAACCTGTAAGCTTTACCTTTCTCTCTTTAAAAATCCGACCACTATGATGACATTTGAGGAAAACCACTACTACAATTGAACTCATGATAGTAAAAAACCCAAAGCTACATTATCTTGTCCCTAGTAACCATGTCTATGTGTGAACCAAAACCATCACCGAGTTCAACGACCACTCAAACCACCATAAAACTCTAAGGCACTTGTCATAAACCCTTATTCTCAAATAAAATCTACAACAAAATGATGTTCTTCACTTGAATCAACATTTAGAGAAGCTTGTAGCAAGTTGTCCACCATCATCTATTCTACTCAAGATCTGTTTCGCTAGTTTTGACTCGGAGATAGACTAAACTACTCCAACTTGACTTGAATTGCATGACTTGATCATTTGACCCGTGAACTGTCCTTGTTCTGAGTCTTTGTCTATTTCAAATTCATTTTTTTGTTTTTTTTGTTTTATTGTTTTTGTTCTTTTATTGTAGTAGAAACTTACAAATAAATAAAGAAGAAGAAGGAAAAAAAAAGGAAAGAAAGAGAAAAATGATAGAAAGGCATAGTTTATCTATTTTCTTTTTTCCTTTTAGTCAAAACATAAAACAATAAAAAATAATGATAAGAAAAAATCATAAAAATAAATAATAAAAATAAAAATAAAAAAATTTATCACTTAGAAAAATCCTTTTTCTAATAAAATAAGTAAACTTTTAGGGCTTTTTGTAGAATTTTACAAAAGCAAAGCACCAATTTGAGACCCTTTTCCTTTTAGGTATGTTTTCTATGATTCAAATATTTTTGTCATGATTCATGCTTTTTTTTTTTTTAATAATTTAGACTTCTCTTCATTGGTTTAGGTATTTTTTCAATGGTTTAGGTAGGTTGGCCATGGTAATTACTTATTTTATTTAGGCATTTTATAATTTTTCTAAAACGTTTTATCACATTTTTTTTTTCTAAATAAATAAAAATAAGTGGACCTTTTTCAAATATTAGGATTCCTTTTAGAATTTTCCAAAAAATGAACAAATAAGATCCTTTCTTTCTCAATAAAAAAAAGGAAAAAATAAAAATTGATAAAAATGTGAAATTGATTATTTTTCCAAACTAATAGAAACCATCATAGTTAAATTTTCTAAAAGAACTATAGAAGTTTGATCGTAAATAACGAGTACATAGGTACTTGTACATAATTATGGAGTGACTTAAAATATGGAAAATTTTCTTTTTTCATCTTTTGTAAATAATTTCTTAATTTATCTTTTTTATAGATTTAATTTTATTTGCTTATTTACATATGAATAGATAATATTTTTTCATATATTGAAAAATAAATCTAAATTTAGAAAGTTAAAAATAGTACTCATAAAACGTTTAAAAAAGTTAGCCTTAGGACTAAAAAATCTGGTTTCAAAGCCATTTAAAAAAATTAGTTTTATTGAAAGATCGATGGGTAAGTTATAAACAATCCACTCGATTGGTTATAACTTAACTCTTTTTCTCGACTCCAAACAATTTTCAAAATAAAAACCAAGTTTTTCTTAATTCTTAGTTGAGAGTTAGTATTAAATGGGTTAGGGTTTAATAATAATTGGGTTAAGAAAAGTAATAAGAATTGGAAAAAATTAAGTTCGACATGGTTTATATGCAGTAGAGGGAAGTAGTCCTTTGGGCATGCCTTATTGAGGTTTATCTAGTCAACGCACATATGCCACTTTCCATTTTCTTTCTTAATGAACATTATGTTGGTAAGCTAAGTGAGGTACTTCTCATGCCAAATGAAGCTTGGCAAGAGTAGCCTTTATACTTCCTCCTCGATCGCAGCTTGACATTTAGGGGAGATGTGTTGTTTCTTTTGCTTAACATGTCGAATGGTAAGATTGACATTGAGGTGGTGAGTAGCTTCTTGTACGTTGATGATCCCTAGCATTTCTTTTGTGATGGATGCGAGGATGTTTGAGTTTTGCTTAAGGAATTATGTTAGTTTGGCCTTGTCAACATCTGGCAATTTGGCCCCTATTTTGGTTATCATTGTAAGGGCATTAGATATTTGGACTTCTGGGGTTTTTTTGTAGATTCACTACATATTGACAAAGCAGAGGAGTTAGTTGACTCAATGTCAATGAAGTTGCTTCTAAATTGGGCTTTGAGGTAAAGTGTTTTGGACAAAGCTTGATAACCTCTAGCCTTGCCTACTCTAGTGGGGGTCATGAACTTCACTTTGAGGTATTTTTGGTTGATAAGCATGTCAAACTTTGTTATGCTTAGTCTACCGAGGATGGTGCTATATGGTAACCATATGTCGACAATGACGAAGTCTACAATTGGGTAGCAACGTATTTACAGTCACTTAGTTGAATGGACAAGGTGATGATCCCTTTAGTAGTCATTGGTTTGTGGGGTAGGTTGACTCCTAACTTATTTACATTGGTAGAAGTTATTATTGTATTGTAGACACCAAATTTTTGCCCTCCTTTTATTTTTTAAATTAGGTTATAAGGTCCTAAATTAGAAAAAGTTCAAAAAAATAGAAAATTAAAAAAAGCCCCAAAAAATGAAGAAATTTGGAAAAAATAGGAATTCTAGAAAAATATAAAGAAAAGGAAAATAGGAAAAATTACAAAAAAATAAGAAATTTAGAAAAAATACAAAAAAAAAAGAAATTTGAAAAGTCACAAAATATAATAGGGTATTTAGAAAATACTAAATTTTTAGGTTGTTTAAATAGAATATAATTTTAATTTCAATTTTAATAGTTTTGAATAAAAGGCCGTTGAGTCTAGGTTGACCTGGTCCATATGTGTAATTAATTACATATATGAATAAGAAAAAACCAATAGTATAGTTGGATAAGTATCTGGACTTGATATTGCATATGACTTGGAGATCTTATGTTCAATCCATGGAAGGTGCAAAATTGATCTTTTCTTTTCTTTTCTCACTTTATTGCCACATCATCGCCACGTCACAGGCTATGTCATCACTACGTCATTTACTAACTCACTTCTAAGTATGGTAGACACATTTTGACACACTCCGGCATATCATACATGCGCAACTATATATTTGGCACTACATATTGTCTAGGTTTTTCCAATCTATAATTGGAAGAAAATCATATTGTATTTAATTTTTTCCATCCTTAACATGACCATGACACCTATAAATAGGGGTCTACTCTTCATTTTCAAAACACAACAAAAACTTCGAAACACTTTAGAAAAACAAAAATTGAAGTTTCCTTTCTTTAGCGTGGTTCTTTTCTCTCTAGGATAGCATTCCCTGCGGTGTTTTTATGAAAACCACCACCATTGGATTTCTTGAGCCAACCGAGCTAACTCCAAGCCGATCCAAGCCGAAGTGAGCCGACCGAGCCGATCCAAGCTGAAGTGAGTCGATTCAAGCTAAAGTGAGCTAACTGAGTCGAAGTGAGCCAATTTGAGCCGTTCGAGCTAATCCGAAGCCAATCCAAGCCGACCTGGTTTTTCTTTTTTCTTTTTTTATTTATTTATTCATTTGTTTATTTGTAAATGTTATAAATGAGAAAAAGAAAAAAAAAAGAAAAAAAAACAAAAAAAAAAAGAAAGAGAAGAAAAAAAAAGAGAAAAAAAAGAAGGGAAGTAATCTATTTATTTATTTTAATAGAAATGATAGATTAAGTATAAAATAAATAAGATAATATAATAAAAATAAAAATAAATAAATAGGTTAGTAAATAAAAATTGTTCTCACACTTAGAAAAATTAAGTTTTCTAAAAATAAATGAAAATAAATAAACCTTTTTTCAAATTAGGACTATTTTAGAGTTTGCAAAAATAAAACACCAATTAGGATCTTTTAAAAGAATTTCCTTGGATAAATTAAACTGGGTAAAAATGTAAATACGACCCTTTTTCAAAAATTAAAATCAAACCATCCACTAAAGTTTTTTTATAAACGAACTATGGAAGTCTGATCCCGAATAATGAGTATGTAGGCACCCGTACACAAGTATAGAGCAACTTAAAATATGGAAATTTTTATTTTTTCCATTTTTAGATATTTATGTAAATTAATCAATTTAGTCGCATGTATCATAATTAGATGTTTTTAGAAATTAAAAAGGGTATATTTGAAAAGTAAGTTAAATTTAGAAAGTTAAAAAGTGATATCTGTTTAGGGTTTAATAAATTAGCCCTCAAACCTAAATCTTTGGTTTTCAAAAAAGCCATTTTACAAATTGGTTCGATAGACCAATATCTAAGTTATAATCAATCCACTCAATTGGTTATAGCTTAACCCCTTTTCTTGACTC
Organism: Lumnitzera racemosa; assembly: GCA_024138005.1. Classification (NCBI taxonomy): domain Eukaryota; kingdom Viridiplantae; phylum Streptophyta; class Magnoliopsida; order Myrtales; family Combretaceae; genus Lumnitzera; species Lumnitzera racemosa. Next base: position 34,654,145 of record JAMXBC010000012.1, on the reverse strand, counting down.
CGATTGGGTAGCAACTCCAAATTTTTTCAAGTTGGAAAAAATGATCTTCTTTAAACCCTAGTCGAAGGTCAATATTAAACAAGTAGGGTTTAGTATTGATCGATTTAAAGAAGACCTAATTTTATAAAAAGAATCGGGAGGGTGAAAAACCAGGCTTGACATGTATCGATCTTTAACTTCTTATTTTTCACAATATGTACCTTATGTCTGGGTGTGAGGGTAATACCACCTTAGAGGCAGCTTAGCTTGCCAAGTATTGTATTCATTTGACTATGTCATCCCTTTCAATTCTATTCATCCATAGGGGGATTAGCCTGTTGATTATGGTGTTGTTGTTGGTTATCTACTTCGTAGTATTAGGTTGGCTAGTGGATTTGGTTTTTGTTGTTTGCAACGAAGTGGTCGATGCGGCCTTTGTGAACAAGGCCTTTAACTATGTTCTTAAGGTAGTGACACTCATTGGTATTGTGTTTGTATGCTTTGTGATAGTTGCAGTATTTTCCTACGTTCATCGCTTTTGGCATCTCAAGAAAATTATGTGGTTTGAAGAGTTTCCCTTCGACCTTATATATGATTTGGACGAGTGGTCAAGTTGGGTGGGATATAGAAGGTATAGTCTTCAAATTTGTGCCTTGGCTTTTCATGCTTTTCTCGTATAGTGGGGTATGTTTTAGGATCACAAGGTCTTGGACTATCCTTTGCTAAGATATGGGTGTTATTTTCTACTTCAAAGCAAGCTTTGATAGTTTCTTCTTGAGCTATGTATTTCTTTGAAACTTTCATTAATTCATCTAAGGATTTAGGCTTATCCAATGAAATTACATTGAAGAGCCTTCTATTAGGATCTATGCTTGTTAGGAGTGTTTATAGAGTTGTTCATATGTTTAGCTTGGAAACTTGCAGTTTCGTTTAGTTGAAGTGGTTAAGGAATGCTCATAAGGTTTCACTAAGGCATTGCCTGATGTTATAAAGGATGGAAGAGTCTCTTCATAAGACTCAAGAATTGAGGAAGTGTTGTTGGATCTTGCTTCTTAAGTCATCCAATGAAGTGATAGATGCCTTAAGGGGGGTGTTAAACTAGTGCAAGGCAGCTTTTGCTACCATACTGAGGAAGGCCTTGCACATAATGATATCTAAAAGTTATGGAGGCTCATCATTGTTCAAAAGTAGACGAGGTGGTCATCTAGGTGAGTAGTGCTATCGTAAGTGTTAAGATGTGGTAGCCTTGTGCCTATCGGGAGTGTTTCCTTAAGGATTGAAGCGATGAATAGGCTCTTTGTCTACATAGAGCGCAACACCTATATGGAAAATTCAACTTTCTTCTTATAACGTATGCTAGAGGCATGGTGGATGTGTTCATTGAGCTCGTCTATATTCATGTCTTCATAATCTTTTGGAAATGGCTTTGGTGATAGGTTATCAACTGGCTTGCTAGTTGCTATGTGCTCACCTTTCGTATGCGTTTTACTACGATTGCAGTTCAACTGTTTGTGTAAGTCTTCATGCAATTGGTGTTCATTCTAAATATGATCACACAAATGTGTGAGGTATGTGTTGTGTAGGTTGTCATTTTTGCTTGGTTGTAAGGAGGAGTAGACTATTCGTTCCTCATTTGGACCTTGTTTAGATGCATTTTTAAGTAATATCACATCTTTGTGTAAGGTTGCAATAGATTCATAGTATTTTCTATTTTCTTCCAACATCTGCTAGACGAGTGATCTGAGTTGTTGGACTTCGGTAATTTCATTTTGAGATGGAAGTGTTTGATCACCTCCACCTTATTGGGAGGTATTGGTATCCTCCACATTGGAAGCTGATGGCTTATTGTTTTTTCTTTTAGCCATCATCATTATGGTAGCCTAAAACGGTAGGTGCTAAAATAATGATCGTACTTGGACCAACTAACATATATGGGCTTGCATAGAGTCTAACGCAATTGGGCTTAGGTTTTTCCTTTTACTCCTTAATACCTACAAAAAACCTCTTATGGGTATGACTATGTGGACCTTATGACACTCAAGTTAGCAAAAAGGACTAAGTAAGGGGAGATGAGCACTAAGGACTTAATGGACCCTGCTCACCTGGGTTGTGTATATATTATGTTGAATTTTTGTTTTCGAGAGAAAGAGAAGGAAAGGGTTTCTAGAGAGTGAGAAGGGTTTCCCTTTACTTCTTGGCGCTTGACACCTTTTATGTAGTTTACTTGGACGCATGGCAATTAGGGATTTGCTCATATTAGCCGCAACTAGTCAGTGTGCTTTACGGTAGAGATTAAGTTTTACTGCAAGTGGCATATCGTAGTTGACCAAGCCACTAAATTTGTAGCTTAGTGATCTAGCAACAGTAAGGGAGTTGAGTGCATAGGTTATACTACGGATGTCAAGCACTCATTAATGAGCTACAGTAGTGTGTAGGCACTAAAGAGAAAAGTCGGGTTGAGATGTTGAGGAAGTGGTTAGCTGATGCTTGATGGGGATGAGTTGAGTCCTAAGCTCATGCCCTTTAGCTCGACAGTTAAGGGTAACTTGCTTGGACAATTGTTATTTAGTTTGCTAGGCAAGTTGCAAAGTGGGGATAGACTTACCATCAACTGACATCTTCATATGTTTGAGCTCATGGCCTCGAGGGAGGGTCGCAGTATGATGTATGAGCCTACTATTCTCTTAGGCACCTTTCGGTGTCCTTCGTAATGAGCTTTATTCATTAGGCCTTGGTTCGGATGAGAATCGAGTGTCAACAATATATTTTAATGGTTATTTTCAATATGTTTTGGAGATACTTTAAGGAATTGAAAAAAGATACCAAATGAAATGCTTCTTTTACTTTAATATTATAGATAATTGTTAAACATTTTTTTTACGTCTTATATATATAATTTTGAAAGTTTTTTTTTCCATTTATAAGTTTTCATTAGTAAAACTTTATGACTAGTTTTCCTTTTGTCAAATTTTTAGCAATTACATATCATTTATTTTAATTGGATATCAAAGAGACAAGTCATTTATATAGTTGTAACCTTTACATTATTTACTACAAATAATTTATAGATTCTTAAATTTTTGTATATGGCATAACATTTCATATAAATATAAGAAATATCATCAATAAGCATATAAAACCAACATAAGATGTATATTTATACAAATTCATGCCATTTTTATGACAATCTGAATATATGTAGTAAAAGTATTAATTGTTATAATCTATGTTGAGTTTTGATTATTTGTACTTTTTTATTAGTAATACCTTTTTTTTTCACTTTTATCAATAATACCTTTTGATTACTGATATATTTAGATTATTAATCTTCTCTTTCTTAGTTGTATATTCAAGAGAGATAATCTTTGTGTGAAAAATGAAAAGAGATGTAACCATTACATAACTCAATATAAAATGACAACTATTAATACTCTTAAAGAGCGCTAACTCTTTTAAATGATATATCATTTATGTCATGTTTAGTATGTAGTAATTGGTCATAAGGGAATGGAGTAGAAGTAATCAATTCATTTCTATGTTTGAAAACACTATAGTCTAGCATTATTTTAGTTGCATCATATTTGGAATGGAATTTTTGATGGTTTAAAGATTCCTGTAGGTTTGTTTGTCTAGCTTGGGCTTGGGTTTAGGTTTGGGTTTAATCCTATAAAAGAGAACACATTAGCCAAGAGTACGATGGAGGTGGCTCTATCATGTGAATTCCGATAGTTAAGTTAGTTATAGGGGCCTGAAGAGGATAGATAGTCTCTAAAATCAACATTCAAAGGATTTTAGGTTTAAGGAACAAAATAGAATCTTTGTGAGGAATTGAGTGATAAGAGAATCCTTCCTTGTTTATAGAGGTATCTATGTGGCTTTATAGGTTGCAGATAGCTTATAAGATCTAGCAACGTAGACAACAAACCTCCATGGCTAGTACTTGTTCCCTTAAGATCTAGGCAAGTGGATAGTGGATCCCCCTCAATAGTTATGAGTCCTTTAAGCAATATAGGAATTATCTAGATTGGGATAAGTGGTAAGGGATCCTTGCTTCTATAGCATGCCTTTAGGTAAGACATATAGGGTATTAAATTATATCTCCTAAGGGTCTTCTCCCTTGGGAAGCAAGCTAAGTCATATCCTTAAGGGCCACATGGATTTACAAGTGCCCAAAGGGTGAAATCCACATATATTATGTACCTTCTATTTTCGTTGGCGATGAAAAGCAAGCTGATATTGGCCTTATCTTCATCTTAGCTTGAGCTTCTTTGTTGAGAAGCTTAGGATTAAGCTAAGCTATCATTGTTTTAAGTAAGTATAACGTGAGCTAGAGGTGTTCTGGGAGGGGGTAAACTAACTTAAGTAGTTAGGTGAGTAGGTTTAAACCTTGTTGTAAATCCTTTAACCTAGTTAAGATGATGCAGTACGTTAAGGGGGTTATGCCAAGTGTTAGGGTCATTGTTTAGACTTTCGCTTTTGCCCCTTTGACGAAGCTAGAGGAGAAGTTATGCTCTCTCCTTTCTATTGTGGCTATTAGGCTTCTCCAAGTGATTGACATTAGGTGCCTTGGAAATTGATCCATCCTTTTGCCTTCAAAAGAATCTTTTTGTATGCTAGTGACCACTAATGCCTTTGGTGGGCACAGTTTCCAAATTTTAAATATCATTGACTATTGATGATGCTTGTCGATTGTGTAGAGGGTATGAGGATCTAAGCATAACCTTTGTTTAGATCTTCCAATTGATCTAGCTTACTAATGTTGTGCTTTACCATATGTACAGCTAGAGAATATTGCATGCATTGTAGTTGCATAGATATTCTAACACTTTGTAGGGCCTTTGGCATGCCCTTTGAAATGGATTTTATTATTCTCTGACCGTTCTAAGGAGCTCTTAACACTACAATTTAGAGTGTTTGACTTCTTTATAGGCATCCATCATCTAAGTCTGTTCCTAAAGAAAACATTGTTGACAAATTTTCCTTAAGTTCCATATGTAAAGCCTTTATTCTTCTAAAATATCTTCATACACTTTTTCTAAATAATTGCAATCATCTACGAAATCCTTGGTCTCATAGAGTTAATATCAAACATGAATCCTTCTTCCTTTCATGCTTGTTGAGATTTGAGAAGTGAGTAGAATGTTGTTCTTTTTCCCCCTTCTCACTGTTTACAATTGTAGCTAATGCAAAATCTTAAAGGTGTTACTCCCCTTTTTGAAGTAGTGCTTCAGCAACACCTTAGTTTTTTGTACCTTCTTCCCTTTTAGTTATGACATTGGGAGGCTGGAGAGGCAGATTTCTTGTAGGGGGGGATGGATAATGAGAAATCTCGTATCCCTCACAAATCTCTTATATACTACTTACATAGGGGATTCAGGTTGTAGCTTATTGCTATTTCCTCTTATGCAATCCTTTTGTGCTGATGGCCTAAGTTTCTTTACTAGGGGCTCATCAGGTGTTATAGATGGTAGACAAAGTAGCCCTTCATGCCACCCCACTCGAAGGTAGCACATCATACCCTTTCTAACTAAAGAATTAAGTTACATAGAGGATGGGGGTAGGAAGGGTAAAAGCAAGGGAGATGAAGATGAAGGTAAGCCCCTTGTAAACTTCTTTAGTAGTTGATAGTAGGTGAAAAGGCAGGTCTATCTATTCTTAAGTGGGGGATTGTCCCTTACAACAACTTCTTCCTCCTTACAGAGAAGAGCCTTAAAGATATGTTACCCTAACTTTTATTGCCCTAATCAAGAGAGCTGCTAATAAGGGTAATTAAGGCCAAGAGTCTATGATGGTGTTTTCTTTTTCTCTCCCTTGCTCTTCTAATGTGAATAGATGGTTAAGTACTGACCTTCACTTTATGTTTCTTTAAGCTATTTTCTTAGGCTCGTTGATCATGAATTTGTTATAAGTAACATGTAGTTGAGTTTGATATTGACCTTGATATGTAATACTTTCAATCATTAAGGGTGATTTGGTTAGGAAAACGACTCTCATTTTTATGCACTTGCCTTTCTTTTTCTTTACTTTGACTACTATTTGACATTTTTATTCCTTTCTATTGGTGCTTTTGCTCATATATACTTAACTACAGTGGTTCTTACATGTTATGCCTTTAGTTTTTATTGAGTGAGGATGATGTGGGTTCAACAGTATCATATTAGGTGGCTTAGAGTGGTCTACTGGTAGAGGGCGAAATTTGCTCCCCTTTAGTCTGTTTGTATTGTAGCTCAATGTTTAGGTTGTTGTTTCATAAGAGCCATATTTATAGGCAAAATGGAAATTGAAAAGATACCCTACAATGAATGACACATCAAATCCATTAGCCAAAAAGGAATTGGAAATGATTGTATAACTCGAGAATGCTAAATGATGGTGTCATTTATAAAACAAGAATGCCACAACATAACATGTGGCACCATTAACACAACAATACGTACCTATCCATTGTATACAACATAATATATGCAACAAATCAATTAAGGGTTAAGCCACCTACAATTTGAACAGTCACATCAATACCCCTGATTGGTTAGCCCAATGTTGAGAGCCCCTTACCCTCTATTGGTTAGAATCTTGAGACGATAGAATGTATAGTTGCCCTTAAATAAGTTCATTATACAATTAAGATATCTTTAACCCCTTAATAAATTGTATAATTGAAATTTATAAATTAAAAATTGGAAGGGTAATTAACCATAATGCCTTTTTGTTTTAAAACATAATGCATAAGGCATTTCAAAAGCCATATATGCAATTGGAAAAAAAAATATATCATAAAAGATTAGCGGCAAGATTCATATAAATGAAAATAGTACCAATTCAGAAAGAGATAAAAAGAAGTAATGAGCATAACTTGAACAAATTACAAAATAAAAAATGAAAAATGAAAAAGAGAGAAGTAAAATGAATGGAACCTTTTGTTTGTCCTTTATGAATTGAGTTGTCTTCTTCTTGCTTTATGCCATGAGATTAAAAGTTTATAACTTTTCATACAAAATTTCATAAGAAAAAAAAAGTATTAATAGCAAGTAAAAAGAGTTTAGTATGACATTGTTTTTCATGAAAAAAAGAAGAAGAAGAGATTTTGATACCTTTATAGACACAAATTGTAGTAAAAGTAAAATTTTAGTATCTATAAAATCAAAGTTCAAATGTGAACTACCCATCCAAAAATAGATGTGCTTGCTATCAAATATTTAATTAAAAAAAATCTCAAATGTACAACATAATTTATTCAAACTACACTATCAACCACATCCTTTATCTTCTCTACTTAGTGTGTTGTTGCAAAGATTTGAAAGCATTAGTTCTAGTAAGTATTCTAATAAGAATTATATCCTAAAAAATAATTTCTTGGGAAGGAAGTAGTTTTTAATGTGGTTGGTAAAAGCTAAAGTATGGAAAGGGAGAAAGAGTACTTTGAGAAAAGAGTAAAGAGATTTAGTGATGGGTTAATGGACGAAACATTGGGTTTAAGTGTATGGAGAGTCAATGGATTTGTCTTCTAGATGTCTACAAAATTGATCTCCAACATCACAAATTTTTGTGATATTTGTTGGAAATGAAAAAGAAAGTTAGTAAACACGGGCAATGTGAAAGAGTTGTGTAAGTAAATTAATTGTTGTATAGCGAAAACTACCATTTGTGTTAAGAGGAAATTACTTGAAATTGTCTTTAATAATGGACTAATATATATAAGTATGTACCTTGCCCCAGTAATTCATCTCTAGTATTGTTAATCAAATAGTAAGAGAATTCTTTTGATAAGAAATATTTGAAGTTAGGGAAATTCGTTGGATTAATTAATTTGATATCACAGGTACATAAGAATAAGGAAGCGAGGAATAGAAAATTTGGAAAAAAGAAATAAAACTTAAGTTGTTAAAAAATTATAAAAGTTGAAGTATAGAAACATTATGTAATGGGAGCTTTGAATGAACAAATATAGAGAGAACATTATCAATGATATCCCACGCCTTACTAGGAAGGGATTTGCACTATAGAAGGACTTGATAAGTAGATAAATCTGATTTAAGGAGAATCGTTTGATCATTAATTGACATAGAGTTAAAGCGAAATTTTAGATGGACTTGTGGGCAATATATGATGTTAAACTGCAAATAGGTGAAGTCTTATTAGTTTTGCCATATGAACCATCCTATGATAGAAGCTAGCTTCACAACTGTTGTCATAGGCCTGGTCAACATAAGGTAACCTTAGCTTACTTTGAAGTGCTTAGCCTATTTGTTATAAAATTTGATATATAATTCTTTCAAAATAACCTTTCATAGTAAAACCTATAATACAAAATATATAATCGAAGTTACAAGATTTCATTTACATAAAAAGTTATATTTTTAAAAGAGACTTCTAAATTATAACTTTAAGTTATTTATATTATAGACTAAGAGTTCAAAACTATTGGATCGCCTAAGGAAACTGAATTAGTTGTCCCCAAAAGGTTACATGAGCTGATAAAGGAAAACAAAAGGCTAATAGTGTCTTCTTTTATCCTTACTCCTCAACCTAGTCAGGTGCTAATTGGAGAAGGGCTGAGACTCAGTTTACGACCCCAAGCCTACAAAAGGATCTATAGTAGACTAAGTGACAACTTGCTCAATAAGTGGGACGGAGGTAAAAATACACATTTAGAATAAACAATCAAGGTTTTCATTCAGGTTAGTTAGATGTAATATATGAACAAGCAAATGTCATCATGCGATGTTATTCGGTTCGTTATGAGATTAGAAAAATTGCACCCATGCTAATTTAGGTTGAGGAGTTTGATGCCACACACTTTTGAATCAAAGCCAAATTGGGGCTTATGTAATGAAAAATACCTTCTTTACAAAACAACCTTTAAACCATGGTCCCTAATCATACTACAATCTTCTCTTCTATCACTTAGTTTGACTAATAGTAAGAAAATAACCATTTCAAATGATGGGAATTAGACAACTGGGCCCTTGACCAGAACCTAAGCTTAAGGTCTTGAATGACTAACTAAGTAGATTCTATCTTTCCAGCCAATTTTAGTTGAGGCCAAGCTAATCCTCATTACTGAACAACTTCACCTATTGAATCAAGTTATTTTAGTTCTACCAACTATTGTGTACCGACCCGATTCATATTCTCTTGATTGTTTGGCCAATTTTATCGTTTGCTCTACTTATTTTATGTTGACCATTAGCTCAACAAGACTTATGCCGAGAACTTTTGAACACTTCAAGCCAATATCCCTTTGGAAGAACCCCTAGGTCTGTTGGGGAACTTCTAACTTGATCATATAACTTTGTTTGTTTTTGCCAGAATCACCCTTAATGACTGAACACTACGTATCTAGTACCACATGAAAGGATTTGCTACACTAATTACACATTTCTTTGATTTTTTTTTTTCATTTGTAACCTTTGTTATTCCTTGTACATTGCTTCTTTTAGACAATACCTGTTTTTTTTATCTTTTTCATTTTAAGTAGGATGTCCTAACTTTTTAGGTATAAATACCCTTGTAAATATAGTCACAACATATCTCTTTTATATTGAATATACTTTATTGTCTCTTTTTGTGAGTTAAGCATGGTTTTCCTTCTCGAGTTGCCACAAACTGCCTATGGCAAGGATGTTGTAATGGTCATCATAGACAGATTTAGCAAAATGATGTGCTTTGCTTAAAAACTAATGATGCTTTAGCTATTGCTTTTCTCTTTTTGCAAGAAATTTTTTGTTTGCACGATGTGTCAAGAAGTGTGGTGTTTGATAGAGATCTAAAGTTTCGGAGCCATTTTTAGATAACTCTTAGGCATCATATGACGACTAAACTACTCTTTAATATTTCCTATCATCCTTAAGCCAATGGCCAAATAGATGTATTTAACCACACTTTGGGATCACTACTTCAAGCTGTAATGAGGAAATTTGTAGTGGTACATAGTATTATAAAAAAAAAAAAAAAAACTCCTTTTGAAGTCATTTATTGCCTCAACTTGGAGTTACCCCTTGATCGTACTCCAGTACCCATGCTCGAATATAGCCTATTTAGTAGATCTATTAGAAGGTTATATGGTAGATTGACTAAGTTACTAGGAAATTGAGAGAGAAGTGTAAAGGAAGGAAAATAGTGTAGTTTTGGCTTGACAATTTAGTATGACTACAGTTGAGCAAGGAGAGGTTTCCAAGCAAGAGAAGGAGTAAGTTAGCTGCCTGAGCTGAAGGTACCTTCAAAGTACTCCAAAAGATCAACGACAATGTTAATTGATTGGAATCATTAGAAGACTATGGAGTTTCTAACACTTTCAAAATTGTTAACCTCCGCCCTTATTGAATTGGAGGAGAACAAAGCAACAACTAATAGGATTTGATCCCAAATCTAAATCAACCTGGAGGGGATGATGAGAATTAGACAGCTAAACCCTTGACTCGAGCCCAAGCTTAAGGTCTTAAAGGATTAACAAAATGGATTCTATCTTTCTAGCCAACTCTAGTTGATGTTGAGCTCATCCTCATTGTTGAACAACTTCACATGTGGAGCTAAGCTGTTTTAGTTCTGTTAACCATTGTGTGCTACTTGATTCATATTCCCCTAATTGCTTGGCCAATGCCATCGTCTACTTTGCTGTACCCGTATCGACCATTAGCTCAACAATACTTATGTTGAGAACCCCTGAAAACTTCTAAGCTAATGTCTCCTTAGAAGAATCTTCAAGTGATATGGATTGGAGTATTTAGTAAGCTTAAACCCTCAATTGGTATTGAGACTCAAGGGTTATTAATAGGGAAATTTAGTAAATGAGGGTTTTATTGTGAATGTGAAAGGATATCACATACCGACATATAAACACAATTAGGGTTTGACCTCGAAATGGGTCTCAATACAACTCACAAGAACCAAATCAATGCTCAAGGTTTCAAATAAAGGGTTAGATATAACTAACTAACTCATTCAAATGAGAGGCTCGCAACAATCTCAAAAGAAGATTGATAAAAACTCAAGAAAATTAAAGATTAATAACATACTTAGTAATCATTCAAAAGAAAACAAGCATAAGACAACTTCGCGAGAGGAAAGTCTCTCAGTTGGATAATTGATGACAAAAACTTAATGTTTCTTACAAAAGTTACTATTTATAGTACATCTTAAAACCTTAGTGGCAAAAATATAAATAGTGTATAAGGCCTTAAATCCTAAAGATTAGTCCTACGATTAAAATATAGAAATTATTTACGAATGCATAAAGCTATGCATTTTAGCAAGAAGGTCATCATGTAGGTCATTTGAGTTGTCTTAGAATGAGTAGCAACTAAATTGGTTGAGGTTGACAATTGGGTGTGATAAGGGTAAATTACTGTACACTTTTAAGACATATTTAGGTATAAATTGACCTTAATTGTGTTCATTTCTTAAGTTTTTTTGGTACTTAATTATGTAATGTATTGATTTTAGATGAATCACAAGCAAGGAGATGAAATTTACATAAGAACAATGAATTTTAAGGAAATCACAGCCGTAGGAAAAGAAAACCTTAAAGTAGAACTGAGATTCACTTAATCACGGATGTAAAGATGAAAAATTGGAATGGCCAACATTGATCATGCCTTTCATCATGGGCATGATTAAGGAAGTTATGATGATCCCCTTATAAATCACAATAGTGATTGTATAGCAAAAGGGTGATCATGCCCTTAATCACGAGTGTGATGAGATGTAATGAAGTGATGAAGAGTTCGCATCCATTATTACGGCCATGAATAGGGTAGATTTTTGTTTTTCTAGACTATCATACCTCGACAGGCATGATGGGAATAGATACAACTGCTCTTCTTTAACATGTTCACATAAACTAGTACGTAAAACATGTCTTAACATCAGGCGGTGTCTTGAAGTGATATAATTCGACTCCTTTGACTAGTCAAGTATAAATATATCGTGAGTTTAAGACAAGAAGGGAGAGAATACCAAATTGAGAGAGAATTACATCAGAATGAACACTACCAAGAAACACAACAGATCATTAGAATCCATTAAGTTTCTTTTTATGTTCTTAGGTAATGATACTGTAATAAAAGTTTTATATAACATTCTTCACTAACTTCGAGAGAATGTGAAGAATCTAGTGTTTGTATACTATTGTATCAAAATCCTTCAAGTGAATCAAAAGGGGTTTTATTCTTCTCTTTTCTTTTATACTGTGTTTTATTTTATTTTATAATATTTCTCTGTATTTGTTCTTTTTCTATCATGTATGAGTGATAAATCAGGGTTTACAAAGTCATTTTAACATAAATGTATTTTGAATTGTTATTATTCTTAATAATTACAAATTTCTAGTGATTAGAACTTCATACAAGTTGAGATAGTATAGTACACAACACAATCTTACAACATATTTCAATGCAATATGTTGAGAGATGATTCCACTAAATAGATCTTAGTCACTAGAATAAACTCCTCCTACTAATAGAGATATTTTTACGAAGTTTGCTGCATGTTTTATGGAATTCAAAGATTAGTATGCTTCTAATGCAATATTGACTTATCTATTCTTTGAGAAGAGATTCTAAGGAATGCAATCGGGATTAGAATTGAGTAATTTTGAGAAGACTACTTATGAGTATAGAATTCCTATAGATTGGTAATTGTTAGGATGGATAGTTCGTAAGCTATGTTAATATGATGGAGTAAACCTATTTTATAATTTGTTGTTTTCATATTATAGTCTTACCGGTTGTGTTTTCTTGGTGTAATCATAGAATTAGTACAGTTTAGTTGTAGAAATCAATTAAATTACTTCATTAAATCATTTGGTTACTAGTTAATAGGAAGAATAATTGGTACTAATATTTGAATCCTTTTCTTAATATAGACAACCCTATACTTATCCATACTAACAAACGATAGGTACACTTGCCTTTTTAACTGAGTAAAGGATAAAATATAGGAATTTAAATTGTAGGGCTCAATAGCTCTAATTAGAGGTGATTAAGTTTTTGGCACCGTTGTTGGGGAAATGGCATCATCATTAGGAAAATTAGGATTCCTGTTCTTCTAGCATTTGTTTTCTTTTATATTTGTTATTAGTTTAGTTGAAATCCTTGTACGCATATTAGCTTATTTGATGAGTTGTAGTTTATCACCGAAGCAACACAACTGATTTAGTTGACTTTGATCTTGAACCCAAGAGAATACTTAAAAGTAACTTGAAGAAAGTCCAAGAGTATTTTGAGAAGCAAGCATCTAGTAATAAGGAAGTAAGAGCATAAGAACTGTTGTGAATCAGAATAAAGTCATTTGAGTCATCCAGAATAAATAATCAAAATAAAAAAATCCAGTTACCATTAGAAAACCAGTTCTTGAATATGGAAGATGGTATCCAAAGAGACCTACCATTGAATTTGGACCCACCTCTTGATGGAAATTGGAATGTAGTATAAGCAAGAAACAGGTTAGGAGTAAATCTGCCTATGGCTTTAAGGACAATGTTGGATTATTGTAGGCCCAACCTGGATGGGGCTAGTACCAGCATTACTCAACTTAGAGTTTAAGCCAATACTTTTAGGATCGAGCTGAGTATCATTTAAATGATCCAGCATTGTGTCCAGTTTGATGAGTTCAACAATGAAGACCCCAACAACCACTTACAACAATTCTTGGAGATTTGTGATACCTTTAAGATAGGTGGAGTTTTAGAGGATGCTATCCACTTTAGGCTATTTTCGTTCTCATTGAGATTCAATACCAAGCAGTTGCTTAACTTTATGCTAAGGAATTCCATCAATACCTAGTAAGAGCTAGTTGAGCTATTCATGAGAAGATACTTCCCACCCTCAAGAACGACTAAGCTAAGGGCAGATATCTCTTCTTTTAGTTAGATGGATTCAAAGACTTTATATGAAGGATAGGAGGGATGGAAGGATTTGTTGAGGAAGTACCCCCATCATGGGCTTCCGAATTGGTACCAAGTTCAGACTTTCTACAATGGGTTGAACTATATAACCAAGTAGCTCATGATGCAGCTATTGGAGGAAGCCTAAAACATGTCATCGGAGCAATATATCTAATTATTTGAAGATATGACTAATAACCATTATCAATGGTCATCTATAAGAGGAAGAGAAAGAAAGTCAGGGAGAAAACATGAGTTGGATGCCATGTTCACTTTAGTACATAAGGTAGAGATATTGACAAGGAAACTTGATAGTCTCACAATGGGTTAGAACAAAGTTTTGGTATTTTTAGATTCAAAATTAGCAAGTTCATTAGAGATTGGTCAAGTAGATCGGGTTGACTATATAGGGAACCGAATCAGACCAAGGAATGATCCTTTCAGTAACACATATAATCCAAGTTAGAGGAATTATCCCAATTTCAGATGGAGCAACAATATCGGTTAAAGCTCCAACATGCAACCTCTGGATTTTAGAGACAAGTGTCTCCCCCATAAAATACGCTAATGTCCATTGAGGAGATGTTAGCCTAGTACATCAAGACTTCTAAAGTACGTTACTAAGCTATTTAAATCACTTTGAGAAATCAAGAGACATCAATCCATAACTTAGAAAACCAAGTTGGGCAATTTGCAAAAGCACTTTCAAAAAAGGTTTTAGGATCTCTTCCAACAAATGCTGAAGCAAACTCAAAAGAATAAGTCCAAGCTGTAACTTTAAGGCAAGGAGGAGTTGAGACTTCTCTATTCAAGGAATGAAATTGAAAGCCTCTAAGACATCAAGTTTGAGAAGTTAAACAAGCATGTATTCTTAATTATACTAGCATTTTTGTTTTGTTTGTTTTGAGTATTTTGAAGTTTATTGAGTTTAAATTCCTTAATTGTTGTTATTGTTATTATTATTATTTTTTTTGGGTTGTTTTAAGTATCTTTGTTTATAGTTTGATATGAAAAGAAAGGAAACATTGAGTGGAAAGCATGGAAATTTTGAGGGAAGGGAAGAATTTCACTAAGTATGGGGACATAGATAAAGGATGGAAGGCCAATATGCATCTCAATTGTAATAAAAGGTAAGTATTTAATTTTTAAAGCATGGCATTTATCACGGAATCAATGACAATCGTGATAAATTAATAGGGCTAATTCACCTCGCTATTACTGCTATGATCACTTCCCTAAAAAATGTCACATTTAGTTCATGGCCATGATAAAGAGACCTAAGCATGAATTTTTAACCACAGTTTTAGTTACAGGTTTGTTCATGCCCATGACTAGTTAAAGTTGTAAGTCGTGATAGTTAATAAATTTTGGGTACAGTGCTAATAATGGAAGTCATCACACTTGTGATCAAGCTCAAAAGAGGCATCACACCCCATATCACAACCATGATCAGGTCCCTAATACCCTATTATATAAGGAATTTATCTCTCTCTCTCTCTCTCTCTCTCCTCATTTTTTACACATTTTAAAACTTCACCCCGTGATATTCTCACCACATCGGTTTCCTGCAAACCTCTACCCTCATTTTCTCAACATCAACCCTTATTCCACCCACTTCTAATACTTTCAGTATCATTTTCATCTCCATTACATTCTTCTAAGGTATGATCTTCCTCTTTTTCTTAGTTTTTCTATATTTGCATAGATTTCTTTCATGTAAATTTACAGTTTATATATATGTGTGTTTATTATACTTTGTAAAAGTGTTGTTATTGTATTAGTAGTTGTGTTTGTATAATAATTAGACTTTGGTTTGCATGACTTTGTGCTGGAAGTTAGCATATCAAGCTTAAACCTTAATTTCTACTGATAATTATCGAATAGGGGATTTTTGCAAATTAAGCCTAATTTGATTATTTCATTGTGTCATCATAATTAAGTGTTATGTAAGATTGTGTTACTAGTTGTTTTTCTATATGTTGAAGTGTCGTAAGACAATTGAGAATTGTATTGTGTTTATGTGTTGTTGTTGTGAATTAGAGTATTGTATAGTTAAGGGGAGATACTAATCCTTAGTTAAAGTTTGCGTTACAAGTTGATTTGTTCTGAATTCACTTGTGTAATGTGTGCTTGAATATAGATTAGGGTTGATTATGATTAGTCAATAGATGCTTTATGTTTGTAAGTTGGTGGAAGGAAGATGAAATGGCTATGCTTAGTCTGAATTGTACTTAAATTATACATGAGTTTGTTTCTCTTGATCTAACACTAATGTTTGCAGATGGCACTCAAGAAATCATCAACAACTTCTCAACATAAGAGATCGAAGGCTGATCATTCTCCTTTTCCTCCTTCTAGGCAGTTCGATGCTGTAAGCCTAAGTAGGGCAATCGCTCCACTAGTTGGTATGATTGTGGAGTAGAAAGAGAGATTTAAGGAATTTGCTACGAAGAAGATCATCAAGAGACATTGTGTTATAGATTGGGATATGTTAGGGGAGTACGGCTTGAAGATAGCTATGTAGAGATTGTTGGGAAATAGGCCATAGCTGAAGTTGTTCATGGTTTAGGAGGATACTTATAAACAAAAAACATTAGTTTTCCTCTCCTCGTTCAAGATCAAGTACGAGTATATTAGCTCAAAAATGGACAATGAGGTGGAGTTCTTTGTCTTTGGAAGAACTCATACCTTTGATATGTTGACTTTTGTTTGAGCTATGGGATTATATACCTGGGCTGAGTTGGAGGATGATGACTTTGTAGATTTGCTATTAAGTTTTCCTTAGGGAACTTATGTGAATGAGTTTTGGAGAGAAATCTCCAATGAGAGTAGTTTCAGGGCGAGCAAGTTTAAGGCTTCAACTTTGAAGAAGACTAGTGCTTGTGTCTTCTACTTCATCCTTGTTAAGACAATATATGGGAAGCACAAAAGCCCTAGGGTAGTTGGGGGTGGGGAAGCGCGGGGGCAGAGGTAGGGTGGGGCATGACCTATTACCCATGTACAATGTACTTAAGGGGTTTATAGTAAATGTGGGAATCTTAACCGCATTTGGACTTCGCTGGAAAACGTTTGATAACAGTAAGGGTATTTTTATTAGAGGATTGATTACAGAGGTTGTAGCCTACTAATAATAGGCCAAGAGACTCTTATGTTGATCTAGAACTACTTCCAAGAACTCCTTTCAATCAATAGGGTATTGTAAGAGTCTCAAATCCTGACTTAGACATTGAGGTCCCTAGTGCTCTAAATTTCGTACCATCTACATCAAGCTTCTCAGTTAGTAATTTGAAGAGATTGGAAATTGAAGCAGTTGAGATTAAAGAGACTCAAAATGGAATTGTTGAACTGTTAAAGAACATCGCCACAAAAGTGGGAGTGGCCATTCCCTCTTGTTTTTCTCATCCTTAAACCCAGGAGGATGTAGGTCCTAGTCAACCTTTAGTTCCCTTACTAGTAAATGCTCCACAAGAAGAAGAAGGAGATGAAGAGTTAGAAGAAGAAGACTAGTGATGAGGAGGAAGGGTTAAAAGAAGATGAAAGTGATGATGAAAAGGAAACTTAAGGAACCTAACAAGAAGCAACAGGATAAGGATTTGGGAATAAGAGTAAAGAAGAGTTATCCGGGGAGGATGAAGATGGCTCAAACGAAGAGATGAAAGCTGAAGATGACTAACTTGTTTTCTTTCTTTTGTTTTATTTTATTTAGTTTTAAACTTATTATCTGGTTGAGAGCTTAACCTCACTAATGTATTATTAATGGAGATTCTCATATAATGTGTTTGTTGTATTTTGTTTTTGTTTTGTCTTGTCTTAATGGTCAGGTGTCTCTTTTGTTATTCGATTTGTTATAGTGTTGGAGGCAACACTATCTTATCTGATGGTTTAAGACTAAATGAATTGGTCAAACTTTATATTTCAAAGGAAGTTCAGTTCTTATTGTCTATTGTTTTTCAACTTTTTAGTTGCTCCTTTACTATGCCTATTCTATGTTTTCTTTCCTCATACATTAAGGACAAGGTCTCTCATTCCCTACTTATCAAAAGTCTTCCACTTAAGTTTACTAGGTAGATTGTCAATCTAGCATAGTAGCAATTAGTTTTGTGCCTTACTCACTTCTTGTGGACTTAGTGTACATGATCAATATTATGAGATAAAATCTAAGTGAAGAAAACTTACTTGTTATTTAATGAATAAATTTAAAGGTTAGAAGTGAGTTGGAGTCTTTAGTTCACAATTAATTGGTTGTATTTTTAAATTTTCTAAGTAGTATATCTGCTTTTCAATTACTTTTGGAGTTCATTTAATTTTGAATGAAAAGGGCAAATGAAATGATTCACTTGTTGATGCTTCTTGAGAATCTCTTCAAAATAGAGTAAATTGAAGTGTTTAAGCACTAAATTAGTAAGGGCAGGCTTTGGTCTCTCAAAAGAGTGAAGTTTGACCCCGCTGCTTATTTTTGTCTTTATAACTTTGTAATAAGAATCTATTAGGATTAAGTTAGTAAGGGTGGGCCTTGGTTCCTCAAAAGAGCGAAGTTTGACTTTGTTGCTAATCTTTATCCTTAAAACCAAATTAGTAAGGGCAGGCTTTGGTCCCTCAAAAGAGCGAAGTTTAACTCTGTTACTAAGCTTTGATCCTTAAAAAAAAAATGAAATGAAATGAAAATGAAAATGTAATGAGTGAGTTGTCCTTAAAGAGATTCAGTAAAAGAATTAGAAATATAGGAGAAAAATGGATGCAATGTACTTTTCTACTAGTTAGTGTGCTTAAGAAGTAATTGAAGGGATTTTATACACTTAAGGAAGTGAAAGGAGTATAACCAATTTTTGTTTGATTTATTTGACTTTGTGTTAACTTTATGCCTTTAGAAGCTATCATTAAATAGTAAGAGTGAAGTGTGTTTTATTTTTATTAATCTTAGAATATTGGTTATTGTTCTAAAAACACAATGTAGTAGGCATAAAGTTAATCAACTAGAAATGCTTTGTCAAATGTGTAATTAATTGTTTTGAGTGTTTGCTTAAAGATAAACAAAGCTTAAGTGTGGGAAAGTTTGATAAGGTTAAGTTACTCTATACTTTCAAGACATATTTAGATATAAATTGACCTTAATTATGTTCATTTCTTAAGTTTTTTAGTACTTAATTATGTAATGTATTAATTTCAAATGAATCATGAGCTAAGGGATGAAATTTACACAAGAATAATGACTTTGAAGGTAATCACAGTCGTGAGGAGAAGAAAACCTTAAAGTAGATACAAGATTCACTCAATTACGAGCATGATGATGAAAGATTAGAATGACCAGCATTAATCACACTCTTTATCATGGGCATGATTGAGGAAGTTATGATGATCCCCCTATCAATCATGGCCATGATTGTATAGTAAGAGGGTGAACACACTATCAATCATAGGTATGATGAGATGTAATGAAGTGACAAGGAGTTCATGTCCATTATCACAGCCATGATGAGTATAGATTTTTATTTTTTGAGACTATCATACCCCAAGTCATGGGCATCATGGGAGTGGACACAACTATTCTTCTTCAACTTTTTCACATGAACTAGTACATAAAACATGTTTTAACATCAAGCGAGGTCTTAAAGTGGTATAATTCCAGTCTTTTGATGAGTCAAGTATAAATTTACCGTTGCTTTTAGACATGAAGGGAGAGAACACTAGATCGAGAGAATTACATCAAAACAAACACTACCAAGAAACATAACAAATCATCAGAATCCATTAAGCTTCTTTTTATATTCTTAGATAATGATATTGTAACGAGAGTTTTATGTAACATTCTTCACTAACTTTGAGAGAATTGTGAAGAATCAAGCGTCTGTTTACTATTGTATTAAAATTCTTTAAGTGAATCAAAAGGGGGTTTATCCTTCTCTCTTCTTTTTTGTTGTGTTTTAATTCCTTTTTCATATTTCTTTGTATTTGTTCTTTTTCTATCATGTGTGAGTAATAAATCAAGGTTTACAAAGTCATATTAACATGAATGTATTTTGAATTGTTATTATTCCTAATAGTTATGAATTTCTAGTGATTAGAACTTCATATAAGTTAAGATAATGTAGTGTATGATACAATTTTGTAGCATATTTTAATAGAATACATTGAGAAATGATTCTACTGAATAGATCTTAGTCACTAGAATGAACTACTCCTACTAATAGAGATATTGATGCATGTTCTATAGAATTCAAGGATTAGTAAGCTTCTAATGCAATATTAACTTGTCTATTCTTTGAGAAGCGATTCTAAGGAATGTAATTAGGATTGGAATTGAGTAATTCTGAGAATAATACTCATGAGTAGAGAAATCATACAGATAAGTAATTGCTAAGATGGATAGTTTATAAGCAATGTTCATATGATAGAGTAAACCTATTTTGTAATTTGTTGTTTTTGTATTATAGTCTTACTAGTTTTTTTTTTTTTGTGTAATTGTAGAATTAGTACAGTTTAGTTGTAGAAATCGGTTAAATTACTTCATTAAATCATTCGGTTGCTAGTTAATAGGAAGAACAATTGGTGCTAGTGTTTGAATCCTTTTCTTAGTGGAGACGACCTTATACTTATCCATACTAAAAAACAATAGGTACACTTTCCTATTTAACTGAGTAAAGGATAAAATATAGGAATTTAAATTGTAAGACTCTGTAGCTCTAATTAGAGGCCATTAGGGTGTCCTAGTTTGGGTTGGGGTTGTTGAAGTCCTATAGTACTTAGCTGAGCTACCTTTAAGGTTGGCCTACAATTGTTGAGCTCTCAAATTGGTCAACATTAGGTCCTTTATACTGTGTCAAGCTAGTCTTTGAGATTAGGACCTTGGTTGTTTGGTCCCTAATCTTCTTGGTCTCTAACAGAGTTGTTGCTAAGCTGTCTTTCTTTCCCTTCTTGGCCTTCTAATATCAGCTTGAAGTTAAGTAGAGCAGCTCGGCCTCAGCTTGAAACAGGTTGGCTACAGCTTAGAGATGGCAATAGGCTAATTCCTATCATGACTATAGGCTTGAAAAGAAGTAGTCCTCGACTTTAAGCAATGAGTACCAACTTGAATGCTAAACAGACTCTTCTTCACTTTTCTTTTCACTATGGGTGTTGGGTTGTTGAAAATCTCTTCAATACTCATGGGGCTTAAGCAGTAGCTTTTCCCATCCTTCCGAGTTATGTAAATTTTAAAGAAGCCATCATGGATCCAGTTGTACTCCCAAGGCTGACTTAGAATCAGGTTGGCAACATTCATAAGCACTATGTTGAAGTCAATCTCATCCTTATACTGTCCTGCCTTGAATGCTATCTGAGTTCTCTTATGCATATGGACCACACCCTTATCATTAAATCACTTCAGTCTATAAGGTCGAGGATGCGGGTAAGTCAAAGATCATGACCCTTTTGTTTGGAGATTAAGAGGCAATATGTTAGTATCCCAAACACTTAAAGCACTTAACTTCTCAAGCCTTGGTGCTAAGTACTCTCTCCTTCTTTACTTTCTTTGTCTCAACCTAGTCAGGTCGGCTAAACTCTCTTTTCTCCATCTTCTCTGACCTTTTCTTTTCATCATAGCTCTTAGGCTTAGGGTTTCCTTGTTGAGGTCGGCCAGTCGGTCTCCAGTGCCTCCTTCTCTTTTGACATTCTACTCTTAATGCCAAATTAATTAGCTAGTCCAATGAATTTAATAGTTAGAGTTCAACCATCTTAGTAATGTCATCTCTTAGGCCACTTATGAACCTAATAATCATGTAGTCTTGTAGCTCAGTAATCTTACATCTATCATTAAGGTCTTAAAATCTTGTAAGTATTCCTTAACAGTATTTCAACTTTACCTTAAGTGTTGGAAAGCATGGAGCATCTCTTGTTTAAAGTAGGTCGGCAAAAGACATTGGTGCATCAACCTCTTTATAAGTCTCTAAGTTCTGATCGATTCTTTTCCTTCGGCATCTCACTTAGCAATCAACTTATCCCACCATAGAATGGCATACTCAATTAAGGATAACGAAACTAGCTTAACCTTAGTTTTGTCATCATACTTATAGCATTTAAACAACTTCTCAACTCAAGGAACCCAGTCAAGGAATTCTTCATGTCTATTGCTTCCATTGAAGGTTGGCAACTTAACCTTGATGTTTTCAAGTCCTTAGATATGTATTTGGGGTTCATCCCTTCCATTCTGAGATGGTTGGTTCATCTCAAATCTACCACTTTTGTTGGAGCTTTGCTTGGCCAAGTCTTTTCTCAGCTCTTGCTCTCTTCTTCGGGCTCTTTGGTATACCCTCAAATTAATACTCCTATCATTATTTCTCCTTGAATTGGGTTGGTGATAAGAATCAGGCTATTGGGCCTTTAACCCATAGCCGAGCTTGAGGGCTAAAGGGACTAAATCCTCTTACTCCAGCTAACTCCTATTGAGGTCGAGTTACTCCTTCCTGCTAATCAACTCTCCATGCCTTGTCAAGTGCTGCACATCTTTCAAAAATTTGTGCCAAATGGAAGAATGCCCTAACAATAGCTAAGCTTTATGTACCTACTCGGTCTTATCCGAATCGACCACTTGCTTAGTATCATTATTATTGAGAGGTTGAGAGATCTGTCCCGTATGAGTCCTTAGCCACTCCTTTTTGGACTAGTCTACGCTTGCTTAGTACTCCTGTTTGGCCACCCAACCAGCTTATACTATTTTGTCTACATCTTCTAGTAGCATCAACAATGCATCATTACCATGTTTCTAGGACCACATAAAGAATCTACTACAATAACCATTATTTTTCTTGAATATTTATTTTTACTCTTTATATTCTTTATACATTATTTCTTTGGGATAATACCCTTTTTGTCTTTTCCATTTTTAGGTAAGTTACCTTAATTTCCTGAGTATAAATACCTACTATACATGTAGCTACAGAGGATATCATATTATCATTAATACACTAGATATTTTCCCTCTCATAAACATTGTTTGTTTACTCTCATTCCACTCTTATACTAACTCTTAAGCAAGGCTAGGTGGCGAGTAACCTTATCGGACCAACTCGTGAGTCATATCAAGCTATGTCATGAGTCCTTGGAAGTTTTACTAATATGTTATATCCTTTAGAGTAGTTTATGGGTTTGCTTAATTTCTCTCATTTATGTTCTTTTTGTGCATTTCTCACCTCCCATTTTCAAGCTTTCGGTAAGCTTAGACCCATCCTTACGACTGGCCTTGTCTGTTCTTGGCTATGGTGTACATCAATTGGTCTCTCCTTCCATGCTGCTCGATAACTCTTTTGAACTGTCGTTCATCATTAACAGGCTCATTAAAGTCACTTCTACTAGTCGAAACTTGGTCATGCCCTTCTCCTTGTCTAGCATGTCAGTAACCTCTCACTAATCTAGTAAGCTCTTGAATAAACTCAGTGAGATTTTGAATTTGATACTCCAAGTCATCA
The DNA here is from genome assembly GCA_024138005.1 of Lumnitzera racemosa. Classification (NCBI taxonomy): domain Eukaryota; kingdom Viridiplantae; phylum Streptophyta; class Magnoliopsida; order Myrtales; family Combretaceae; genus Lumnitzera; species Lumnitzera racemosa. Next base: position 34,630,844 of record JAMXBC010000012.1, on the reverse strand, counting down.
ACATCTCTCCTCAAGCTACCATGAGGACTACCACCACTGATATTCATACTGTCTTCCGGCATTGCTAAGGAATTTCAACAAACATTGAGAACACTCAGCTTAGCTCAACTAGAACCACTACAACTTTGCTTTTTGTAATTACCTATGACTTCTAAACACTACTTCAACTACTACAACACTAGTAAGGACAAATTACAACAAAAAATAGTAGCTAAAATCACTATTACTAACCAAAATAAAGTTGATAGCAACTTAAAAAAAAAATATTACTACTCGACACATTATACTTCTAGAACTCCAGCACCACTACCATTGTTACATATAATGTAGTAAACCACAACTTAAGCAGTTGTTCACAGAAGAATAAGAACTCATGATTTAAGCTTTGAAGAATACTATTACGCGTGTCTTCCTAAAGCTTTGATACCAAGATAATACGGATTGGAGTACGTAGCAAACTTAAACCTTAAATGGGTATTCAAACTTAAGGGTTGTAAGTACGAAAATTTAGTAAATGAAGGTTTCGAATGTGAGTGTGAAAGGGTATTGTGCACCAATATACAAACACAATCAAGGTTTGAGCTCAAAATGGGTCTTGATACAACTCATGAGAACCAAATCAATGCTCGTGGTTTCCAATGAAGAGTTAGATATAACTTACTAACCCACTCAAATGAGAGGTTCACTACGATCTCAAAACAAGATTGATAAGAACTAGAGAAGATTAAAGAGTAATAACATATTCAACAATCATTCAAAAGGGAACAAGCTTAAGGTAACTTCATGAGAGGAAATTCTCTCAAAATATTCTTGATAATTGATGATCAAAGGCTCATTGCTACTTACAAAAGTTATAGTTTATAGTACATCTTAAAACCTTAGTGGCAAAAATATAAATAATATACAAGGCCTTAAACCTTAAAGATTTGGTGCATGATTAAAATAAAGGAAATATTTATGAATGTGCAAAACTGTATGTTTTAGAAGGAAGGTCAACTCGCAAGTCATTTGAGCTGTCTTGGAATGAGTAAGATCAAAACTAGTTGAGGTTGGTAGTTGGATGTCTTGGTTCGGGTTAGGCTCACTAAAGTCCTACAGTGCTTAATTGAGTTGCCTTTGAGGTTAGCCTACAGTTGCTAAGCTCTAGGATTAGCCAGCATTAGATCCTTTGTGCCTTGTTAAGCTAGTCTTCAAGATAGGGACCTTAGTTCTTTGGTCCCTAGTCTTCTTAGCAGCTAACAGAGATGTTGTCAAGCTGTCATTCTTTCCCTTTTCAACCTTAAGTGGGGTAGGTCAAACTGGGCTTGAAACAGGTTAGCCGTAGCTTAAAGATGGTCGTAGGCTGATTCCTATCATTTAGTTTGCTTAGCACCTTTGCTTGGCAACTTCTAACTTGACTGTAGAACTTTGTCTGTTTCAGCCAAAAGCACCCCTAACTACAAAATGCTACGTACCCAACACCACGTGAAAGGATTTGTTTCACCAATTACCAATTTCTTTAATTTTTTTAGTTGTACCCTTTATTATTCCTTATATATTACTACTTTTAGAAAAAAAATACCCTTTTTTTGTCTTTTTCATTTTAAGTAAGATGCCCTAACTTTTTTAGTATAAATACCCTTATAGATATAGTTGCAACATATCTCTCTGATATTGAATATACTTCATTGTCTCTCTCAATGAGCATTTCCCTTTTGCTTGCTTCACTCTTATCTTAATCCTTAAGTAAGGTTAAGTGGTAAGTATCCTCAATGAGCTAGTTTATGCATCATATCATGTTTGCTTTGTAAGTCCCTAATAGTTCCCTAGTTTGTAATATCCTTGGAGCTGATAGTAGTTTGCTTGTCTGTTCCTTGATAAGGATTATAAACTTATCATGCCCTCCCAAGCTTAAGGACTCACTTACATGGTTCGTTGAAGAGTAATTCATTCTCTGGTTTGACTAGTTGAGTTACTCTACTTTCTACCTCATCCGAAAGATTGCTGAGGTAACCAACCTATTACTGAGCTGATCCCCCCTTAATACATCTATCCAAGGCTAAGAGTATACTACCAACCTGATGTATTGTGAGCTAACTAGATAATGGACTACCCCCTAAACAAAAACTTCTTTAGTTTGGAGCTTCTAAGCTGTCAAACTGCCAACCCCGACCTAATTGCTCAAAACTTGCTTTGCTCAGCAAGCAGCACTAGGACTATAGAATGGATAGCTAATACATACCTTATTTTCAAACATCTATACTATAGACATCCAATTTTTTCCCTCTTTATTTTTATTTTTTCTTTTCTTTCTTTTTTTTTTTAATAGGCCCTAAATTAGGAAAAAAGCATAAAAAATAGAAAATTAAAGAAAACCTAAAAAAAAAGAGAGAAATGTAGAAAAAATAAGAAATTTAGAAAAATATCAAAAATAGGAATTCTAGAAAGAAACCTCAAAAAAAAGAAGTTTAGAAAATAAAAATTTTAAAAATTTAGAAAATTGAAAAAATTATAGAAAATAGAAAATTTGAAAAAAATAGAAGATTTTAAGGAATTTAGGAATTGACATTTTATTAAGATAGATTTTTTAGTTTTGAAATAATTTTAGAAGTTGGGGTCGTTGGGTTTGGATTTAGATTTGAATTTAACTAGGCTGACTTGGTTTATACATATAGATAAGGCATAGGTTAATGCCTTAACGGATAAGCACATTAATATAGCATTGGGTATGAGCATGAGGTCTTAGGTTCAAATCTTAGAGGGTGTATACAAATTTTTTTATTTTTCGTCACATTAGGGACTATTACGGTCAGGATTTGATTGCGCTACATAACCTAACACGTGGTAGGTTGGGATTGGATGATGTATTGACGTGGCACCATATAGCATGCTATGTCAACTACTACGTATTATGCGATGATACATGGCAAGTCGTAGTTGGTTAGTTTGGCCGACATGGTACTACATCAGTGCCATATCAACATTGTCTCTCTCCTTCCCTCCTCTTTCTTCCTCTTCCCTTCAATTTTCCCCCCTTTCTCGACTAAAAAACAGCTTATCCCCTTCACTTTGGAGCTAATTTCTACATAGATTTCACATATACATATGCAATTTCTTGCTTAGATCTTGTTGAACACCTAGCTTTCTTTGAATCGAACCCATTAACACGTTTAAATTCAGTAAAAAACACATTTAAATTGAGCTTCAAAAGTTAGGAAAAATCTTAAATTTCGGTCATTCACATTTAACTTCGATCAAGCTTTCCACATTTCTAGGTTAATTATGAGTGTAAATTGTGTGTTGGGGGAGCTCATTGAACACACATAACCTTATACGAGCTCTAGAATCACTCAAAACACCCTCTCTATCTCATTCAGATTGCTTTCTCTCTATACCGAACCCTCTCTCTCTTTGAGTCTCTCTCTTTCATTGCTTTCAGTTAAAGCTCACTACTATTGTTGAGACCCCCCATCACTTAAGCTTAAAAAATCGACCACACCACTAAACAACCACTACTAAAACCCTAACCTATAGTTACCTCCACTCTTAAACCACCACCTCCAATTTCCCTAGGCCCAAACTAAGTCTCCGGCTAAGCTCCTTATACTTCAAAATTACTACCCCAACCACCCATTCGAAACTAGCAAACACCACCCAATTATCGTGTCAACTACTATTGATCGCCACTTCGTACAACCACCTCCTATAGCTCTGATGGCAAAAGATAAGGATGAAAACATATCTCGGTTAAGGAAGGAGAAGAAGGAAGTAATTAAGTGCTATAATTACCAAAAACCGGGTCACATTCAACAATATTGCCCGAATCTTAAGAAGGCCAAGAAAGGAGCAAGGAAAAAGGCAATGATGGCAACTTAGAGTCATTTAAGTGACTCAAAAGGAGAAATGTGCTTTATGGCAATGGATAATGAGGTATGTTCTACTTTTAGTGATTCTTCATTTGATGAGCTCAAAAATATGTATGATGAGTTACTTAAGGAATTTATTAAGGCTTAAAAGAAGAACAAGATGATGAAACAAATGATAATTGAAATAGGAAGTGAATTTGATTTATTTAAAAATAAATATAATAAAGTGAATGATGTCAAAGAAAGTTTAGAGGAGGATAATGAGCACTTAGGATTAGAGGTTAATAAATTAAATAGATACGATGAAGCCATAAATCTTAGGAATGAGGAGTTGGCTAAGGAAAATGATCAATTGAAAGAAAAGTGCAACTCTCTTGAAACAAAAGTTGATAGCATGAAAAATGAGGATAATATGGTTAATAGGCTAGGAGAGCTTCAAATTAAAAATACTATCTTAAAGTTTAGCCTAGATGATTCAAAACAAACTATAGCCAAGTTTGTGAATGGAGAAAGGAATTTAAATAAGCTAGTTAGCTCTTAAAGGCAAGGGTTGAACAAAACCAGGATTGGCTATAGTAGGGAATATATTTACAAGTCTTACAAAAGTCATTTTGTAAAAGCAACAACTAAGACCTGTAACTACTGTAGTAGATATGGCCATATTGCACATACGTGTGCAATACATCGCAATATCGATTTGAATCATAAAGGAAACATGGCTTAGGTTCTAAAAGGACAAGGATATATTATTGCAACTAACCACAAAGGACTCAAACTCACATGGGTACCAAAGAAGCAATCACATGTTTTTGTATGAACTTCAAGTGAGAGAAACTTAAGAAACTCGAATGGAGAATGCTCAAAGAAAATTCGAAGTGCCTCCAAAATGGTATTTGATTCAACAAATTCATTTAAGCAATCTCCATACAATAACTAACATATTTTGTGTACACTTAAAGTTCTCTACATTTGCATAAGGCTTCCTTGTGCACATATCTACCATCTCTTGATTTTAATGTCAAATGTTTGCTCCCACATGTTTAAATATGTTAATATTTTATGGTTGAATGGTTGGCTTGATTTGATTATGAAGCTATGCATAATTGATATATCCTCAACCATATTTGAGCTCAAATAAGTATTTAGGGATTTAACTAGTGTTTTTATAATTACTAACTCTGCAAGTTATGCTTAAACTCTCATTATGTCATAATGCACATATAAATCTTGCTTAGAATGGATAATTACAAATATCATACTTTTTTTTGCACATTTAAAGTTACTCATGAATACTTAGAGTCATGTGCGCATAATTTTGCCATGTTTCGATTTCCATGTTTAAATCCAATTCCTGCATGTTTAATTTTGTCCATAAATTGTGGTTAAATGATTAAGTTGGCCTACTTTTGTTTTTGTGCAAATTTGACTATTTTAGACTCAAATTAGGCTCTTATTATTGTTTAGGAAGTCATGTGATTATATTGTCTATTTGCATGCCATATGTCTTAATCATGCTACCCTTGTATCTATAGACACCATTGAAACTTGTTTAGAATGCCAAATTATCATGAACTTGATTTAGTATGTATGTGTGACATTGAGCTCAATTTGTATTTAATGGTTGATTTTGATATTTTCAAGTAGTGATTTTAGGACTTCTAAATCCTTCTCGCGATATTTTCCTTCCAACATGCTTGAGCATGATGATGAAACTTATTTGAAGTATTGATATGTGATAAATAAGCCTCATTGCTCAAAATTAGTCATTCATACATTTGCATGGCTTAATAGTGAACTTTCTAGCAACTAATGACTTAATTCTTGTTAAATCTTACTAATGTTGCTGAGATACCAGCTCTTTACACAGAAGTGGACCTAAGAAACATGCTCATATAGATTTCATGCATAAAACATAGCATTTAGCATGATTTGGGCATACTTGAAGCCATTCATAAGTAACTAAGCTAATATGTACACAAATGAATTATGCATTGGTTTCCGTACCTAAAACCAGGTCTCACATGTTTATTTTCATCCCTAAATGATGTTTGAGTAGTCAAACTAGCTTGATTTGAATTTTGTGAATATTTGACCTCTATTTCTAGCCACAAATAATGCTGTTCCTTTCACTTTCTTTCCATCTTTTTCCTAAAACCCTTCTTTCTCTTCCCCCAAACCTTACAATCCTTCTCTCTCTTCAATCTTCCTTCTCTAAACTCTCAAAATCATAATTTTTCTTCATCAATCATCTCCAAATCCACACAATCTCTCATTAATCCCTTCACTTATTCAAATCACACTCTCCTCTTCTCCTTCACATGACTTTCTCTCTCCACTAACCCCCCATCCATCATTAAGATGCTACCTTGATGAACTATAGCAACTTCTAAATGAACTATCGCTACCCATCTTGCCTCATTCCTCGTCTAGCTTAAAGGTGATGATCTACAAGTTGCATGAATTGTTAACTTCTAATCTATTTTGTATATACTATTCACTATGTTTTTCTCATGTTATGAATTTAGCCATTAACCATTACTATTGTTATTTTCTATTATCTTGATTTTTATTGCTTATGTTGGTTATCTATATTGTTTACCACTTATAGTTCATGTATCTCATGGAGTTATTAGACTCCCAATAGTTAGCTTACAGTTTTAAACATTTGATGTAGTATGAGTCGATCTTAGTGAATTCATTTTGGAGATTTTATTTAGCATGGTTTTTAGCTTCTTTGATTTCACTTTCGTAGGGAGCATATCTTAAGGCGTAAGCTAGGATTATGCCGAAATTTCAATTTGAATCCTCTTCCCTCTTCACCGCCTAGATCCTCCTCTTTTTGATGAAGCTAAAGGGGGAGAAATATTCAAGTTGTTAGAATATCAAAATGTGTATTACATTGAATTGATAATAGTTACGCAAAAGATGATATTGATCCTATAACTTTGGCATATCTTCATTCTTTGAAAGTTTGATATATTTTTTATGTGAAGTTAAGTTATTAAGAAGTGAGACTTAGTTCCTTAGCACATCAATATAATCTCATTTTGCAAGCACTCAATTGATCTTATTCAATTGTCAAATATCTTGAAATTGAGTGCTAAATTGAAGGGAGCATTAGATTGAGGGGGAGCATTTAAAGTATAAGAGTTTTTTCCTCATAAAAAAGGGGGAGATTGTTGAACCTAGGGTTCATTATTTGATTTTAATGAGAACAAAACAAAAAGTGTATATCTAAACATATTGTTTTCTTTTTTAAGAGAACAAAAACAAGTGGATGATTAAACTAAGTATTATTTGATTATTTTGAGATAATTGAATAAGTTTAATTAGCTTGTTTAATAATTAAATATATTGATTATCTCTACAAGAAATTTAATCTTTTGAAGTAGTGATCAAATGATCTTGGAGTTATATTGTAAAGAGTATTCGTTTGTTGCGTGTCAAAAGAATTTTCAGGTAATATTTGGCTTATCGGGTTGATGGCTCAAGGAAGAATCAAGCTGACGATACAAAGCCCTGAAAAATACAATGAAAAGCTTATTGACTTAGAAGTATCGGCTTACCAGTAGTTTAAGGTACTGGCATGCTGGTAGTTCAAGGTACCAACATGCCGGTAAGTTTAATACAACTAGCCGTTAGAGCATTTAATGCAATGTAACTAGAAGAATTGAATGGGATGATATACATGCTCAACAACCCAACTAAGGACAGTAGAAAACTGATCTTTTGCTATAATATTTCAACATTCTCTTATATTCTTGTTGTCTATAATTCTCATTGTCTCTTGTACCATAAATTGCTAATATTTAGAGAGATTTGAAGTATAGTACTTGTGAGCTATTAGTTGCAAGTATTGAGAGTTGAAAGCACTACACCAATAATTCTTGAGATTAAGTTTTTGTATTGTGAGTTGAGATTGAGTTTTGTGTTAAGAGTTGAGATTATGATTTGTGTTGAGATTTGTGAGTGTAAAACTTGTGTAATCAAGTTTGTGTTTGTATAGCTCTTGGAGCTTAGATTGAGAAATCAATAAAGTGGTGTGAAGTCCTTGGTTAGAGGCATTGTATGTCCGTGAAGACTAGGGAGCGGTCCGAACTCCACGTTATATTCGGACTTGATCTTCTTTAGCCCTATCTCTTTTAATTTTTGCACTTATTATTGTTCTATTATTGCTTTGATTACTCTTATTATTGCATTTAGTTGTTTATATCAGAAAAGAATTGTAATTTGTCCTTAGACTTAATTTACTCTTCCCCTCCTCTTGAGTTTAGCCTAGTGTTCTTAAAACGTAAATCTAGCATATTTTTAGAATTAAAATCAACATCACCCACTAAAGTTTTCATAAAAGAAATACGCATGTCTAATGTTGAATAACTAGTATGTATGCACCTATGAGGTAATGATGAAAATTAAAAAAATATATAATTTTCCTTTTTTAGTTTAGATTACTTAGGCAATCCAATCAGGAGTAAAGAATAATCAAGTTTTATCTTTTAAGATTAAAAGGTGATTTTTAAGATTAAGGTTAAATTTAGAGAGTCAATGGTACCTGTAAGGTTTTAAAACTCATACCCCTGGATCTAGATCTCTTATTTTAAAAACCGTTTTACAAAATTGGTATTTTATTAAAAGGCTAGTGACTAAGTTACAACCAATCCACCCAATTAATTATAACTTAACTCTTTTTCCCAACTCCGATTAGGTGGCAACTCCAAAATGTTTTCAAAGTATAAAAAACCGGTTCTGGTTATAATGTTGATTGGTTTAGAAAAAATTAATTTCATAAAAGAACTGGGAGGGTGAAAAACCAAGCTCGACACTTATTGTCCTTTTGTAACGAAATACTTTTTTTCTCAATTATAACTCTACCCTTATAAATTATCCTTTTTTTCTTTACTAGTAGGAATCATTTTGTAATTTACACTAATCTAAGACTTACCTTAATTGGGTCATATAAATACTTGTAAATTACAATAGTCACAACCGTTAATACGATTGATATTCAAACACTTTCTCGTGAGCTAAGTGTCTTTTACTCATTTACTCTTATTTGATTCATCATGAGAGTAGATTAGTGGCAAGTGACCTCTGGCCACACATATATGTAACATCGAGTGTAACCTAAGCTTGTATAAGGCATTAGGGCATCATATCCATCATTGACATATGGGTATGGGAACCCCCTACTCAAACCTTCAACTAACATTTACCTTTTGGACCATCTTGCAGTTCAAACCCATCCCCTTTGGTTTGTGCGATATTGTACGTCATATGTTCATCCACATCGTACCTGTATCATCTTGGTATCAAAGCTTGGCTACATCCGAGCAAGTTCTCTTTACTTGTACTTTGGGTGATTACTACTATTGTAAGTGTTTTAGAATCAGTTTGTTAGTGTTGTGAGTGCTCGAAGTGTGTTTAAAGTAAAGAGATCTTGTTCTTTGTTTCCCCCTGTTTCTTGCTTGTAAAATAGAGTGTATGTATTCACTTAGTTTATTGTGTGTTGGTTATATTAGCTTATTAGTGTATTTGGCATTGTTTAATTCCTGTTTCGTGGAAGAAAGTTTTAAGTAATGTTTCAGTTGTTAATCTCTTATAAAAGACAATATCTAATTTTAGTGTTTAAGGAACTCTAGGTAACAAAGAGAGTAACGCTCAAAATGGCTAAGGTCAATAGGGAAGCTTTACACCCCAATTTATAGGTAACCGACTGGATAGACTCACTAACTTGGTGGCTAGTCTGGTGACTATCATAAATGAAAATAAGTAGTGAGCCAAAAATGGTCCATATAGAGAACAAGCCAATGAATAGCTTGAAAGAGGCAATGGTTAGTATGGTTAAGCTAGTGCTCTAGTTTAATCGCCCCGAGTTAGAGCAGTGGATGGAGTTGCTAAGTGTAGAGCACCATTCAATGAAATTAAAGAAGTAGATGAGGGAGAAGGTGATGAAGTAAAGGAATAGTTTGAGCTAAAAGAGAAGAATGTTCAAGTTCCTAGAGTTGAAGGGTAAAGGATGTGTATCTTAGGTTTTTCTAGGAGTGGTAATGTAAAGGACTACCTAGATTGGGTATATAAAATCAAGAACCAATTTGAATAACATGAGATGCCTGAGAATGCTAAGGTTAGACTTACTATGCTAGAGTTTACTAGCTGTGCCGCCTTATGGTGGAAGAACATGCAAGCCACTTGTAGAAGTGAAGGAGAACGTGAAGTTAAGAGTTAGGATGAAATGAAGAGAGTCATGAGGAGAAGATTTGTTTCGAGCTACTATTTATAGGATATGTTTAAGAGGTTACAAGAGTTGAGATAAGATAGATTGAGTATTGATCCCTACATGAAGGAATTCCAGATGTTGATGATATGATGTGAAGTTGTTGAACTTGAAGATCGAACTCTGTCTTAACTCATTAGTGGGTTGAAGTACGAGATTGGAGATATTCTAGAGACCATAGACATTAGATTACTTAATGAAGCTATTGATAACTCTTATTTTAAATACATTTCACATGGTGATTTTATAGTATTTCCCTTACATCTTTGGTTTTTATTAAAATAAATTGATACTTAATTGAGTAAAATTTTGATTTTAAGGTTTGAACACGTTCTCGAATTGAAAACGAAGAAAAGGAATCAAGTTTCACTCAATTTGGAGTTTAAATGAATGAGTTATGAAGTTTTGAAGTTACATAGACAATAAGAATTTTGGTCAGAAAGTTACACAGTCTGGGACACAACTGTATCCCCAGGCAATGTCCATCCAGGAAGATTTGCTAAGGTCAGAAAGTTACACGACCTGGGGATACAATTGTATCCCAAGTTGTGTCTAGTGACGAAATGGAAACCTTACAATACATTATAAAAGGACTTACTAGGGTTTCGCACATAAGTTTAGACATTCAAAAGAGAAGAGACTTGAAGAGAAGGAGAAGAAAAAGGCAAAAAAAAACACCCAACTTTAAGATTGAAGAGATTTTTCATCAACAAAAGACTTGACTTGCTTAAGCTATTCAAGTAAAGGAGAAGGAGATCTTGAGTAAGTTTGAGAAAGGCTAGAGTTAAGAAGGAAGATAAGTGAGATTGACACTGTTTGAAATGTTAAGGATTCAAACACTAGTTGCCTAATACCCGAATAGAGGACTATGGTGATCTAAGGCAAGGTGCCAAGTATTGAGGTAAATAGCATTTATTAGTAGAAGAGCTGAAAAAGATTGGACAAACTGAGCTATTTGAGGAGGAGGAGATAATCTATAGTGAAGAAGGTAACTTTATGCCTACCACTTTGGTGTTGAGGATAACAATGAGTGAAAGTCATATACTTAAGGATAAGCAATGAGAGAATTTATTCTACATTGGATGTAAGGTAAATGGGTCATTGTGTGCAATGATTGTTAATAGTGGCCTCTATAAAAATGTAGCATCTACTTTCATGGTCTAGCAATTGAAGTTATAGACTAAACCCTACCCCAAGCCTTATAAGTTGCATTAGCTCAGTAATAAAGGAGCCCTACAGGTAAACAAATAAGTGTCAATATTGATCAGTATTGGAAACTATCGAGATGAAGTGCTCTGTAATGTGTTGCCCATGAGAATGTCTCATATTCTGCTTGGATGACCATGGATGTTTAATTGAAGTGTGATATACGATGAATGGAAGAAAACATGTTCCTTAGAGCATAAGAGTAGGAAGGTGAAGTTAAGCCCTATGATTGCTAAACAAGTTAAAATCATGTACACTCGATTGAGTCAAGTTCTGAAGAAGGAGGCTTTGGTGATGACCTGAGCTGAGCTGAAGAAAGGGATGGAGCTTGAAGAGTCAACCTATCTACTAGTTAGAAGGTTACTTGAGATGAGGGGATCCGATGAAGAGTTGTTACCTGCCAAGGTAGAAACCTTGTTGCACGAGTTTGCCAACTTGGTCTTAAGAGAACTGCCTAAAGGTTTGCTTCCCTTTTGAGGTATTAAACATACAATTGACTTACAACTAAGAGCCATACTGTTGAGCAAGCGTACCTATAAGATGAACTCTAAACAGGATACTGAGCTGCAAAGATAAGTATATGAGCTATTAAAGAAAGGATATGTATGAGAGTCCTTAAGCCCATGTACTGTGCCAGCACTACTGGTACCAAAGAAAGATGGGACATAAAGGATGTGTGTGGATAACCCAGCAATCAATCACATTATTGTCAAGTATAGGTATCCTATACTAGGGCTTAATGATATGTTGGATGAGTTGAATGTAGCAAAAGCATTCTCGAAGATTGATCTTGATAGGATTTGGGGTATCGACTCATCCAAATACTGAAGCCTAACTCGTCCACTCCTCATTAGGACATCTCATTTAATCATTCCTTGAGCTCCCTGCATTATTATACACTGATTTATACTCTCGATTGTGATGATGCCAACCATTCCCTTACCAAGGGCCCTATACCGAGTAATCTGACCAATTGCTACCAAGAGGTTCTTACCAAGTGACAAAAGACTTACTTACCAGTCGAGTAGTTTTCTTTTGGCTTGTTACCATTTCTTTCGTTACCCTCTTCTTGTCTCGGCCCCCTCTTCTTGTCTCGGCCCCTTTATTGCAACAACATCCTAGTCCCTTTCGCTTATTGTGTTTAGAGAATCTTCGCATGAGACTAATGTTATACTGCCACTTATCCATCTCATCTGACATTGTACTACTTTTCCATTTTTGTCTTTTTTTTCGTTTTACCCTTTTTTGTATATATTAAAAATACCCTTTTTATATATACTTTCTTGTAATTTCTTTATTTGTAATGTTGCTTTAGGGAGTTACTATAAATAGTCATTTTGTCTTATAAGTCATAAATAACTGGATAATTAGACATTGAATATTCTATTCTTGAGAGACAACCTTCTCCAAGTTCATTTTCTTTCACACACTCTTATCTAACCTTGCTGAGTAGCTTAGGATGAGTAACGGGTGGACCTTGACATCAACCTGTGTATTATATCAAGTGAAGTGTTAAGTCGTGTTGTGTTCATTGGTGAGTCACATTTTTTGAGTAACTTTACATCAGCTACTCTAGTTCATTTGTAGACTAATTCCCTCTATTTTTCTTCAATATTTTAGAGGACCCATTTAGTTCAGATTTGCTATAATAAGTCCTAGTGATAAATAAGCTCTTAGGCACACCATATAATCCTAGTATTAGAGCTTAAGGTTGAGATTGAAAGCTGTGTAGTAATAGTTAGTCTACTGTTTGGGATACTTGTATGTATGTTGAAAGCATCCATGTGAATTGTATTTACTGAAGCTTTATGTTGAGAATGTCAAATCCCAGTATCCAAGGAGAAATTAACAATGCTGAGAGTAATGCTAATGGTCCTGGTCGAGTTACCCAACAAATACTACATACTACTGATGAGTAGGTACAAGATCTTGTTGCTATTATGGCTAACCTAGCTGTCTTAGTAAACAAAGTCTTAGAGATTGGATCGTATTTCCCTCTATTTTTCTTCGATATTTCAGAGGACCCATTTAGTTTAAATTTGCTACAGTAAGTCCTAGTAATAAATAAGCTCCTAAGCACACCATATAATCCTAGTATTAGAGCCTAAGGTTGAGACCGAGAGTTGTATAGTGATAGTCAGTCTACTGTTTGAGATACTTATATGTGTGTTGAAAGCATCTATGTGAATTGTATTTACAGAAGCTTTGTGTTACAAATGTTGAATCCTAGTGTCCAAGGAGAGATTAATGATGTTAAGAGTGATGCTAATGGTCATGGTCAAGTTACCCAACAAATACTACATACTACTGATGAGTAGATACAAGATCTTGCTACTATTGTAGCTAACCTAGCTGTCTCAATAAACAGAGTCTTAAAGATTGGACCATGTGAAAGAGTTACTGAGTTGGGCTAAGAGATGAGAGATAGGTCAAGAAGGTAGATGAATAAGTGAGCTCTAGAAACCTTTCCAATGAACTAAGCACTACTGTGACGTGCTGACAGAGTTAGGAGAAGAAGGTTGGAGTTAGACGAAGTAGAAGAGTACAAACAAGAAGAAGACTAGTATGTTAGGCTTAATGAGTATGAGTTTAAGGCACCAAGAGGTGCTAAACATCTTATGTACAGATTTTGAGCTTCAATAAGTCTAGTAGTGCTAACGACTACCTAGATTGGGAAGGCAAGATCGAGAAGATATTCGACTTCTATGATTATGAAGATGCTATCCATATTTGAGTAGCCATGCTAGAATTTTCTAAATATGTGGCAATGTGGTGGAAGAAACTACAAAAGTTCACTTAAAGGCTCGCCATAAAGTTCAAACATGAAAATAGATGAAGAGGGTTTTGAGAAGTAGGTTCGTTCCCAAACACTACGAACAAGACACTTTCTGATAACTCTAAGACTTGAGGCAAGGTAATAGATTCGTACATAACTATGTTCAACAGTTTCAGTTGCTCATGATACGATGTGATGGCAACGAACTTGAGACCCAAACTATAGCATAGTTCATCTCTAAACTACGGGTTAAGATTGGTAACATCGTGGAACTACAGAACCTCACAACTTTGGATGAAACCATCTACATGGCCCAGAGAGTTGAAAGGCAATGGTGGAACTAGGTAAGTCGGATGTTAAGTAGCCAAACATTGATGCCTAATAGGAGTGGCTTGTCGAGCCGACTAGGGAATGATAGAGCATCAAACAGTTCCGAGGTGGAACGCCGAGGTCAGATACTAAGCTGACCAAAAGAAGGCCAAGGTAAGAGCAAGATCTAGGAGCTTAAGATCCAAAGAGATCTAGGTTAGAGTTGAGGAAGGAAAACCTGAGAAATCAAATGTTTTAAATACCTTAGCTATGGATACATAGCTAGTCAATGTTTGAACCATCAAGTCACGGCCATAAAGGGAGATAAGCCCCAGTTTGAAGTGGAAAGTGTGAGTGAAGGAGAGGAAGAAGTGGCAACTGATCAGATGCTAGAAGAATTTCAAGAAGACCCTGATGCTGAGATATCTCCTAAGGGTGGAGCCAAGTATTGTATTGTCGTTTGACGATCTCTCAATGCTTTTGTAGTTAACAAGAATGAGCAAAGAGAGAACCTCTTCCATACAAATTCCTAGGTGAATGGCAAGCTATATGCTGTGATCATTGACAGAGGGAGCTGTACTAATGTCACCGTGCAAGGAGTAGTTAAGGCTATGAAGTTACCAACCCTTCCATACCCCAAATCGTATAAGATTCATTGGCTGAAGTAGAAAGGAGGACTATACGTTATTAAACAAGTTAGAGTGCCGATTACCATTGGTGATAGGTATAGGGACGAGGTGTTGTGGATAACCTTCTAATGTGTGCTTCTCACATATTACTCGATTGACCATAGCTATTTGATTTGAGGGTGTTACACGATGGGTATAGAAATACTTAAGTGTTCCAAAAGAATAGGAAGAAAATTATATTGATACCTATTGTCGAGCCTGGTATTTTACCCTCTCGGTTCTTTTTATAAAATTAGGTCTTCTCTAAACCGATCCATACTAAACCCTACCCGTTTAATATTGACCCTCGATTAGGGTTTAAAGAAGATCATTTTTTCCAACTTAAAAAAAATTTGGAGTCGCCACTCGACTAGAGTTGGAAAAAGAGGTTAAGTTATAACTAATTGGATGGATTGGTTATAACTTAGCTATCGGTCTATCGATTAAAAAACCAATTTATAAAATGGCTTTTTTGAAAACCAAAGATTTAGGTTCGAGGGCTAATTTATTAAACCCTAAACAGGTACTACTTTTTAACTTTCCGAATTTAACTTCGCTTTTCAAATATACCCTTCTTAATTTCTAAAAATATCTAATTATGATATATGCGACTAAATTGATTAATTTTACATAAATATCTAAAAATGAAAAAAAATAAAACTTTCCACATTTTTTGTTGCCTCATACTTGCGTATGGGTGCCTACATACTCGCTAATCGGGATTAAACTTCCATAGTTCGTTTAATGAAAATATACCAGGTTGATTGATTTTAACTTTGGAAAAATTGCTAAGTTTACAATTATACCATTTTGAGTTGATTTGAGAAAAGGTTATAAGGGGTTCTAAGTTGGATTTTATTTTTGGAAATTCTAAATGATTCTAATTTGAAAATAGATTTATTTATTTTCATTTATTTTTAGAAAACTCAATTTTTCTAAGTGTCAAAACGATTTTTTTCTTACTAACCTATTATTTATTTTTATTATTTTTTTATACTTATTCTATCGATTTCTATAAATAAATAGACTACTTTTCTCTTTTTTTTTCTTTTTCTTTTTTCTTCCCTTTCTTTTGTTTTTCATTCTTTTTTTTTCTCATTTATAACATTTACAAATGAATAAATAAATAAAAAAGAAAAAAGAACTCGACTTGGATTGCCACGAACGGCTCGGATCGGCTCACTTCGACTTGAGTTAGCTCACTTCGACTTAAGTCAGCTCACTTCAACTTAGATCATCTTGGTCGGCTTAAGTCAACTTACTTCGACTTGGATCAGCTTCGAGTTGGCTTGGTCAGCTCGAGAAATCCGATGGTGGTGGTTTTGGTAAAAACATCGTAAAAGGAATACTATCTTAAAGAGAGAAGAATCATGCTAGAGAGAGGAAACTTTGATTTTTTTTTTTCTAAAGTGTTTCGAAGTTTTTGTTGTATTTTGAAAATAAAGAGTAGAACCCTATTTATAGGTATCATGGTTATGTTACGAATGGAAAAAATTAAATGTAATATGATTTTCTTCCAATTTTGGATTGGACGAACCTGGACAATATGTGGTGCCAAATACATAAATGCGCGTATATGAATGTGCGGAGTGTATCAGAATGTGAAAGTGAGTTGGCAAATGACGTGGCGATGACATGGCAATAAAGTGAGAAAAGAAAATAAAAGATACATTTTGCACCTTCCGTGGATTGAACCCAGAATCTCTAAGTCATATGTAATATTAGGTGCAAATGCTTATCTAGTTGAGCTATTGGTTTTTCTTTATTCATATATGTAATTAATTACACATATGAACTTGGTCAGCCTGAGTTAAATTCAAATCTAAGCCTATACCCAATAGCCTTTTATTCAAATCTATTAAAATTGAAATTAAAATTATATTCTATTTAAACAACCTAAAAATTTATTATTTTCTAAATATCCTATTTTATTTTGTGACTTTTCAAATTTCTTTTTTTTTATATTTTTTCTAAATTTCTTATATTTTTGTACTTTTTCCTATTTTCCTATTTTTTTTATATTTTTCTAAAATTCCTATTTTTTCTAAATTTCTTCATTTTGGGGGGCTTTTTTTTAATTTTCTATTTTATTGAACTTTTTCTAATTGAGGACCCTATAACCTAATTTGAAAAAATAAAGGGGGAGGGATAAAAATTATGTGTATCCTCTTTATGGTAAAGTTTGAGTAAAACTTTGCTATAAAGATAAAACAGATACTATTTTTTCCCCAAGAGTAGATTTTATGCTAAGAAGTGCTATAGTTAGCTTACTATCCTAAGTCCAATCCATCAACGATTTTGAGAAGAGAAGGGTATCGCTTTAAGAGATGGCCGAAAAGATGAAAAGAAGGATTGAAGTTTGGTCATGCTTGTATGAACTAACAAGCTGAAGTGAAATGGGCTAAGCGCTCTTTGAGCTAGTTAAGACCCTAAAAAGAATGAGCAAACTTTGTCGTACCCTGATGAGCTAACTAACTAAGGCAGGCAAAGCGCTCCTAAAGTTGGCTAAAACCCTAAAAAAGAATGAGCGAACTTGGTTGTACCCTAATGAGCAGACTAACCAAGGCGGGCAAAGCGCTCCTAGGGCTGGCTAAGGCCCTAAAAAAGAACGAGCAAACTTAGTCGTGCCTTGATGAGCTAACCCTAAAAAGAATGAGCGAACTTGGTCCTGCCTTAATGAGCTGACTAACCAAGGCAGGTAAAGCGCTCCTAGAGCTGACTAAGACCCTAAAAAAGAATGAGTGAACTTAGTTGTATCCTGATGAGCTGACTAACCAAGGCGAGCAAAGCGTTCCTAGAGCTGGCTAAAACCCTAAAAAGAATGAGGAAACTTAGTCGTACCCTAATAAGCTGACTAACAAAGGCGGGCAAAGTACTCCTAGAGTTGGTAGGGACCCTAAAAAAGAATGAGCAAACTTGGTCATACCCTGATGTGCTGACTAATCAAAGCGGGCAAAACAGTCTTAAAGCTAGCTAAGACCCTAAAAAAGAATGAGCGAACTTGGTCGTGCCCTGATGAGCTAGCTAATCAAGGCGGGCAAAGCACTCCTAGAGCTGGCTAAGACCCTAAAAAAGAATGAGCGAACTTGGTCGTGTCCTGATGAGCTGACTAATAAAGGTGGGCAAAACGCTCCTAAAGCTAGCTTAAACCCTAAAAAAGAATGAGCGAACTGATGAGCTAACTAATCAAGGCGGGCAAAGCGCTCCTAGAGCTGGCTAAGACCCTAAAAAAGAATGAGCGAACTTGGTTGTACCCTGATAAGCTGACTAATCAAGGTGGGGCAAAGCGCTCTCAGAGCTGGCTAAGACCTTAAAAAAGAATAAGTGAACTTGGTCGTGCCCTGATGAGCTGACTAACCAAGGTGGGCAAAGCACTCCTAGAGCTGACTAAGACCCTAAAAAAGAATGAGCGAACTTGGTTGTGCCCTAATGAGTTGACTAACCAAGATGAGCAAAGCGCTCCTAGAGCTAGCTAAGACCTTAAAAAGAATGAGCAAACTTGGTCGTGCCCTAATGAGTTGACTAACCAAGGCAAGCAAAGCACTCCTAAAGCTGGCTAAGACCCTAAAAAAAAATGAAAGAGAGATCGACGCTCTAAGAGCTGGCTTGAACCCTAAGAAAACGATGAAGGATTGAAGAACTAATGTAAGGCAAGCTATCAGTTTCAAAAGACACTTTTGCTTGGAAAGGTATTTACAAAGAGATTGTTGAAAAACCATTTATGAACAAGGAAAAGAGTAGGGATAAGCCCCTTGATTTGAAAAAGGAGTTTGAAGGAAGTTAAAAACCACAATTGGGGAAGAATGACTTAAACTAGAAAAATAACAATCTTAGAAAGGAAACAAATGACATGGATTAAAAACTTGGCTACTCAAGTCGACATGGATTTGGATAAAAGATCTTATGATGAGCCTTTACTTTCTCTCTATTCTTTTTTTGCTTTTATTTTTACTTTTTTTTTGAAAGTTTTTCCAACAAGTATAAACTCTTATTAAGGAACAATCTTATAACTAACCTTATCTTTGGTAATCATGTGAAATTTCTTAATGCCCCTATCCTTAGGGCTTCTCTTAGGGCTTTTGTGATCTTAAGTGATTCCTTTCTTAAGGAGAAGGTAACTCACAATCAGTTTAGTCAAAAAGGTCTTCCTTACTAACTCTCGGTCTAGATTACACTCTCAACTTCAGTTCTAAAAATTATAGTTCATTTTGTAATTGATACTCCTTGACCAATCCATTAGGTCTTTTTTGGTTTACCCTTATGAATTTAGGATTTTGGTCTAAGGGTTTCAAAAATGATTAATGAAAAGGCTTGTTTTGACAGAACCACTTTTATCAGTCTTAGGTGTACAAATCAAGAACCTTAGGGAAAAATTAGAAGCATACTTGCCCCTGTGTCAAAAACAATTTTTATTAAAGATAAATTATCTTTTAAGATTTGAAGAGCTTTTACATGTATAAAGGCAGTATTGTAGGTGGGGAGGCCTTATGTGATTTAGTATAGGTAGAAGAGACTTCAAAGTGTTAGTATAGATATAGAAATTTGGGTTTCTGAGCTTACGAGTGTGATTTAAGGCCTTATGTTTTCTGAGGTTGTTTGGGTATCGACTCCTAGCCCTTTTGATTTGGTTTGGTTGCCCCTATTGGGATGTGAAACATTTCTTGGGGCTTTTTATCCTATATTTTCAGGCCCAATTCTTTGGCTTTTTTTTCTTCTCTCTTTTTTTCTTTTATAATTGCTTCGCCCCCACGATCTCTTATTATTTTTCTCTTTCTTTTTGGCCTCAAAAGTGATTGTTTCCATTGATGATTCAAGGCCTTAATTCCATAGATTTCAAGTGTATGGGCTTGAGGTGGTCGAAAAAGGAAATTGGCTCTTCTTCATTTCAAAGAAAAATAATTTATCAGAAATAAAAGTTTTTTTTGAATTAACGTTATTTAAACAAGCATAAACAACCCTTATATTCTATTCAATGGCCTCAACCTCCGAATTGCCCCATTGTAGGGTGGTTCTTGATAGGGTTTAAATTTAGAAATTCTCCAAATAAGTCCAACGGGGTGAACAACAGATGATTGTGTTTAAGATTTAGAAATGAATGCCTAACTTCACTTCAATTTACGTATCACATTCAAAGTGAACCTCCTTTAAGGAATGAGTCTAAAACATCCTCATAATTATGTCACTCAACTCTCAAAGTGTTTCAGGTCAGTATATAGGATATAGCTTGCCTCTTCTCATCCTAAACTTTTCAAAAAGTGAGTTACTAGTTCCTTAAGGAGGAGTCCGCTTTATTATTTTCTTAGGATCAGGTTCCCCCCCCAGTTTCTTAAATCATGCCCTAGTATTTGACTTTGTATTTTGGCTCAGTTTATGATTGAGCTTAGCTTTCTAAACAGATCAGGGGTTTTAGCTTTACTTAGTTACTTTATGGAGTTAAGAATTGTGCTTAGGTTGGCTAGCTGGCCTAATGGCTTTGTGTTTGGGTAAGCTAATGTTTAGATTGAATGCTCAGCCAAGTAGCCTGTGTTTGGGTAAGTTATCTGAATGGGCCTAAGGTTGGTGTTAGCCAAATAGCTTGTGTTTGGATTAGATGGTGATAAAAGGGCTAAGTCTAGTGTGGGTTGAAAGGCAAATGTTTGGGCTGGCTACTTGAGTGTGCCAAAGGGCTCATGTTTGTTCAAGGGGCTCGTATTTGGGGTTAAATGAGCCAAGGGCCTCATGCTTGGCTTGTATGGGCTAAGTGGCTCATATTTGATTTCCTTAATAGGTCAAGGGACCTTGTGTGGTTTGAAAACCAAGTATTTAGGTTGGTCACTTGAGTAGGCCAAAGGCCTGAGCTTATGCTGGTTCCTTAGGCCCATAAGCATTTATAGCTGTTGGTAACTTTTATTTTCATTTTTTTTGTTTTTTTAATTTTTTTCTTAAAGAGAGAAAGGTAAAGTTTATTTTCAGAAAATAATTTAGAAATAAGGATAGTGGTTTTTTGTTATATATATATATATTTTTGAGTTTCTATTTACAAGTCTATGGATTTTGTTTACATTTTTCTAAATGAGATCAAATGGTGGTTAAATGGAAGACTATTTACAAAGACGGGAATTTTAAAAAAATGATGAACGATGAACTAAAGAGAGTTTTATTATTTTTGAAAAAGGAAGACAAGAATACCAAAAACAAAGGCAGAGAACCTAAACTTTATTCAGGAATTTTTATTCTAGGCTAGACTTGAACTGGAAAGGCCTTACATTAAGTCTCGTAAATGGGCCTTAAGGTCTTCTATCATCTCATAAATGTTCCTAATGACCTGTGCCAAAACAAACCTTAAGGCTTAGTTGTGAGCTTCAGAACACTTAAGCTTTTCTTTCAAATAGGCAATTTCATCTCTCAGTACCTACTTGCGAAACCTGGAGGCATCCAATGGCCTATTACTTGGCTGATCATTCACTCAGTTGTTTGCCATCCTAAGTCTACACATTTTATGGACAATGATCAATCGTCGGTACAATGATAGAAAAACAAAAACGTGAAAATATGCAGATGCTAGGGTCACTTGGGTTAATATATTACTTCTTAAGTTGCAACCCTACTGTAATTTTCAAAAACTTGTTTGCAAAAATTCTTGAATGATTAGTAGGGCTCTAATTTCTTAAGGGTAGTGTATTAACTTAAGTTTACAATGAAGTATATGCAATTAGGGTGGGTTCTAAAAGGTCTTTAAGCTCTGTAACCTCACTTATTTTTAGAAAACACTTTCATTGGTCACATGAGCTTAAGTGAGGTAGTCTAATTGGCCCCGAATGGTAGTTACCCCACTACGCCTAGAACTTACACAATGGCCCCCTTCCTAAGGTCTTAAGACGGCCTAGGTCTGACCGCATCTACCTTGCATATTTGATGTAACAAATGAAACCCTATGCCCTGGTGTATGTTATTTAAAAAATATGCTAATTAAAACAAATATATACATGAAGCCAACAATAATCAAACAAATCAATATATAAAGAAATAAATAAATAACTAAACAATGCGGGTAATTTGAAAAGCAATTTTAATTTCGAAATGTTTTTAAGTGGTTAACTCCCTTCACATTCCCCAGTGGAGTTGCCAGGCTATCGAGCTTGGTTTTTCACCCTCCCAATTCTTATTATAAAATTAGGTCTTCTCTAAACCAATAAATACTAAAGCCTACCCATTTAATATTGACTCTCAACTAGGGTTTAAAGAAAATCATTTTTTCCAATTTGAAAAAAATTTAGAGTCGCCACCCGACTAGAGTGGGGAAAAGGGGTTAAGTTATAACCAATTGGATGGATTGGTTATAACTTAGTTATTGGTCTATCGATTAAAAAACCAATTTGTAACACAGCTTTTTTGAAAACTAAAGATTTAGGTTCGAGGGCTAATTTATTAAACCCTAAATGGGTACCACTTTTTAACTTTCCGAATTGAACTTCGCTTTTTAAATATACCCTTTTTAATTTCTAAAAACATCTAATTATGATACATGCAACTAAATTGATTAATTTACATAAATATCTAAAAATTTAAAAAAATGAAACTTTTCATATTTTAAGTCACCCTGTACTTACGTACGGGTCCCTACGTACCTGCTATTCGGGATCAGACTTCTGTAGTTCATTTAATGAAAATATAGCGGTTTGATTGATTTTAACTTTGGAAAAATTGCCAAGTTTATGTTTTTACCATTTTGAGATGATTTGAGAAAGGATTATAAAGGATTCTAAGTTGGATTTTATTTTTGGAAATTCTAAATGATTCCAATTTGAAAATAGATTTATTTATTTTCATTTATTTTTAGAAAACTCAATTTTTCTAAGTGTCAAAACGATTTTTTTTTACTAACCTATTTATTTATTTTTATTATTTTTTTATACTTATTCTATCTATTTCTATAAATAAATAGACTACTTCTTTTCTCTTTTTTTTTTCTTTTTCTTTTTTCTTCTCTTTCTTTTTTTCATTCTTTTTTTTTCCTCATTTATAACATTTACAAATAAACAAATGAATAAATAAATAAAAAAGAAAAAAGAAAAACTAAGTCGACTTGGATTGGCTTACTTCGACTCGGTCGGCTCACCTCGGCTTGGATCGACTTAGTCGGCTTAAGTCATCTCACTTCAGCTTAGATCGGCTTGGAGTTGGTTTGGTCGGCTCGAGAAATCTGATGGTGGTGGTTTTCGTAAAAACACCGTTGAGAATGCTATCCTAGAGAGAGGGGAATCGTGCTAGAGAGAGAAAACTTCGATTTTTGTTTTTCTAAAGTGTTTCGAAGTTTTTGTTGTGCTTTGAAAATAAAGATTAGAACCCTATTTATAGGTATCGTAGTTATGTTAAGGATATAAAAAATTAAATGCAATATGATTTTCTTCCAATTTTGGATTAGACGAACCTCGATAATATGTAGTGCCAAATACATAGCTACGTGTGTATGAATATGCCGGAGTGTGTCGAAATGTGTTTACCGTACTTAGAAGTGAGTTAGCAAATGACGTGGCGATGACATAGCCTATGACATGGCAATAAAGTGAGAAAAGAAAATAAAAGATACTACACTTTCCATGGATTGAATATCAAGTCTAGATACTTATCCAGTTGAGCTATTGGTTTTTCCTTATTTATGTATATAATTAATTGCATATATGGACCAAATTAGCCTGAGTTAGATTCAAATCTAAGCCTATACCCAATAGCCTCTTATTCAAAATTATTGAAATTGAAATTAAAATTATATTCTATTTAAACAACCTAAAAATTTATTATTTTCTAAATACCCTATTTTATTTTGTGACTTTTCAAATTTCTTTTTTTTTGTATTTTTTCTAAATTTCTTATTTTTTTGTACTTTTTCCTATTTTCCTATTCTTTTCATATTTTTCTAAGATTCCTATTTTTTCTAAATTTCTTCATTTTTTGGGGTTTTTTTAATTTTCTATTTTTTTGAACTTTTTCTAATTTAGGACCCTATAACCTAATTTGAAAAATAAAAGGGGGGAAAGGGGGCAAAAATTAGGTGTCTACACTTATAAATCCTAAGGAAGTGCAAGAAAAGGTTGATAAATCTCTACAATAAAAGTCCTTAGTGATTTCTCGAGCTTAGTTTGCATTAGAAGTCATGGCTAAGGACTATATGCTCCTTTTAGATAGGAGATTTTTAGAGGTTAGAGAAACCGAAAACTTACCTATCGAAGTGTAGCAACTGCTTTAGGACTTTGCCGACCTATTCCCTATTAAGATACCAAAAGGTTTACCTCCTTTGAGAAGTATTGAGCATTGCATCGACCTCCAATCAAGGGCTGTCTTACCAAACTGACCTACTAATTGGCTCAATCTAGAGTAGGCAGCTAAACTGAAGAAATAGGTGGATGAGTTGATGGATCATAGATATGTCCGTAAAAGCATAAGTTTTTGTGTCATACTTGTTGTACTTATACCGAAAAAGGATGGAACGCAGCAAATGTGCATTGACAATGGAGCTATCAATAAGATCACTATCAAATACTGATACTCAATCCCATAGCTTGACGATATGCTTGACGTGTTACATAGCGCTTTTATCTTTTCTAAGATTGACCTAAAGAGTAGTTACCACCAGATGCAAATGAGACCTCAGGATGAATGGAAGACAGCCTTCAAGATAAAGGATGGTCTGTTCGAATGGTTAGTGATGCCGTTTGGTCTAACTAATATGCCAAGTACATTTATGCGGCTGATGAATCATGTACTCAGATCATTGATTGGCAAATGCATTGTGGTTTATTTTAATGATATTTTGGTCTATAGTGTCAACCTCTTCTTTCATGTCAAACATTTGAGATTGGTGTTTAGCATACTCTACGCTAAGAAATTAGTCGGCAAGTTGAAGAAACAAACGTTATGTCAAAGCAAAGTTATATTCCTCGAATATGTCGTTGTAGGGAGTGGAGTTCGAGTTGATGAGGAAAAAAGTCAAAGCTATTAATGAGTAGCCTACACCGACTAATACTACCAAAGTTGGGAACTTCCATTAAGTAGCCTCGTTCTATCAGAGATTTATTCGAAACTTCAGTTCCATAACTGCACTGTTGACTAAATTGACCAAGAAGAACATTGAGTTTCGATGGATAGAAAAGGATGAGAGAAGTTTTGAAGACGTGAAGTTTAAGTTGACGTCTGCTCCAGTACTTACCTTGCTAGATTTCGAGAAGGTTTTTGAGGTTGAATGTGATGCGTTTGGTGTCGACATTAGTGTTGTCTTTATGCAGGAGCGCTGACCCATTACCTAATTTAGTGAAAAACTTTATGGTGCTACCTTGAATTACTTAGCCTATGATAAGGAGTTTTATGCCCTTGTTCGAACACTCTAGAACTGGTAGCATTATCTGTTGCTGAGAGAATTCATCATCTATTCAAATCATGAATCTCTCAAGTATCTTTGTAGGCAATAGAAGCTTTCTCAACATCACACCAAGTGGGTCAAGTTCTTAAAGACCTTTTGCTATGTGATTAGATATAAGAAGAGAAGCGCCAATACAATAGCTGATGCACTTTCTCGCCATCATACTCTCATCTCAACGTTACAAGCTAAAGTGCTTGGATTTAGCACTTTACCTGATCGGTATGAGCATGACCCATATTTTGGACCTTTAGTAGCCAAATACAGTGCTAGACAAGTTATGGAAGGGTTCTACTTGAGTGAGAGGTTCTTGATGAAGGGCAAGCAGATTTATGTGCCGAGTAGTTTTACAAGGGAGCTACTCATTTGAGAAGCTCATGCAGAGGGTATAGCAAGTCATTTTGGGGAAAAAAGGATGATTGAGATATTGAAGGAGCATTTTTACTAGCCTAAGATGGTGAAGGCTGTGCACTGAATACTTAAGAGGTACGAGGTATGTAAATATGTAAAGGGGAGGAGAGAGCCCTATGGAGAATATATACCCCTACCAATTCTAGAGTAGTCGTTAACCGATCTAAGCATAGATTTTATGCTTGGCCTTCCCTATACATTGAGAAGTTATGACTCAGTCATGGTAGTGGTCGATCGGTTCAACAAGATGGGTTACTTCATTCCCTGCCACAGAACTATTGATGCTTTATTCATCGCTAACTTCTTTTTGCAGGAAATTGTACGACTACATGGAATGTTGAAGAGTATTGTATCCAATAATGATTCAAGATTCATGAGCTTCTTTTGGAAGAACCTACGGAGGACGCTCGACACTAAGCTCCTGTTTAGTACCTCTTGTCACCCCCAAATAGACAGCTAAATTGAAGTAGTGAACAGAACCGTTGGTAACCTCCTACGTGCCACTATTGGAAAGAACTCTTGTGATTGAGATTTATGTCTACCCATCATTGAATCTGCCTACAATTGCTTAACTCATAGCTTAACTGGAACATCACCATTTAAGGTTATTTATGGACTTAAACTGAACTTGCCCTTGGATTTAATTAATAGTCTGACTATATAAGGGGAAAGTCAATCCAACCTACAGTATGCCGAGAAGTTCCAGAGGTTACATTAGAAGATTGCCAAGCAATTAGCCAAAACTGTAGCCCGACATAAGGAATTAGGAAACTACGGAAGGAGACAAGTCATTTATACCCTTATGGACCTTATCTAAGTTCATCTTAGCAAGGAACGCTTCCTTAGCAAAAGGATAAATAAACTACCTCCTAAAACAAATGGACCTTACAGGATCTTGGGGTGTATTAATGATAACGCCTATGAGATTGAGCTATCCGAAGGTTTTGGCATGTCTACTACATTCAACATCCCTGATCCGACTCGTACTTGATGAGGATAAAGACCAAGATTTGAGGGCAAATCTTCAGCAACCTTAGGGAACTAATGAACTGCCAACCATTGGTCCCATTACTCATGCACGTCTTTGAGGTCTCCAATCTCTCACCCAAAGAATCCTCTTTCGGTAACCTGCTAATGATGAGAATCTTTACATTGAAGGAAGGTGGCTAAACTCCTTAAGCTCCCTGCTTTGTTATACATTGATCTATACTCTTGGTTGTGATGATGTTGACCATTCTCTTACCAAGGACCTTGTGTCGAGTAATCCAACCAACTGTTGTTGAGAGGTTTTTTCCAAGTGACAAGAAACTCACTTACCGACTGAGTAGTTTTCTCTCAACTTATTACCATTTCTCTCATCATCCTCTTCTCCTCTCAGCCCCTTTATTGCTGCAACATCCTAATCCCTCTTACTTACTATGTTTAGAGAATCTTCGTACGGGAACAATGTTGCACTACCACCTATCTATCTCATTTGACCTTTTACTACTTTTCCATTTTTTGTCTTTTGTCATTTTTACCCTTTTTTGTATGTACTAGGAATTGCCTTTTTGTATATACTTTATTATAATTTCTTTATTTGTAATGTTTCCTTAAGGACTTACTATAAATAGTCATTTTTTTTATAAGCCATAGATAATTAGACAATTAGACATTGAATATTTTGTTCTTGAGAGACAACCTTCTACAAGTTTATTTTCTTTCATACACTTTTATCTAATCTTGTTGAGTAACTTAGGATTAGTAGTGGGTAGACCTTGACATCAACTTGTGTGTCATATCAAGTAAAGTGTCAAGTCATGTTGTATTCGTTGATGAGTCACATCTTTCAAGCAGCTTTGCGTCAACTACTCAAGTTCATCCATAGACCAATTCCCTTTATTTTTCCTTGATATTTCAGAAGACTCATTTAGTTCCAATTTGCTATAGTAAGTTTAAGTGATAAATAAGCTCCTAGGCATACCACTTTCCTTTTGGAAAACTCTCCTCTACCTGCTCTTATCAATCCTTTTAGCATGGATTATGTCAAGTAACCCTATCACTTAGACCAATGTAACACATTCAACAACTCATAAGCCATGTAAGATCTTATTGGTGCATCATATCTTACTAGGTAACTCATAGATTTGCTAAAACCCCCATTTTATTTTCTTATTTTTGTTCATTGTGATGCCTCTTCATGTATACAACCTCGGAGACATATCATTTTCAATGGAATCAAAGTGCGGTTTCAACAAGGGACTGTATGACGTTGCTATGAAGTTCCGTTCCCTATTATTGTTAGTAACTACTATGTCTTTTCTATAGTTGCTACACATAGTTATTAAAGCAGCACTAAGACTACAGTTGTCAGGACCTTGAAAGGGGCCTAGTAAGATTACCTAAAATCTCCATGACATGTGTGCACCCATGATATGGAAATCGCCTTGCAAGTCAAAGATTACAAGTTAGAGATTGTAAGACTCTAAATGATTAATCACTAAGGTTACTAATTTTTTTTCTTTTTTTTAAGTAATTAATTTACTGTAGAATACAAATATAAATAACTATGGGTGTCTGATATCCCATAGTTCTTTAAAACCGTAGAGAATTGATATCCCTTACCAAATAATAAGATAGGATATACTAATGTTATAAAAAAAATAGATACAAGAAAAATTATATTATAGTAAATTTTAATATATAAATATTTTCTACAAAGGATGTCTATGTATCATCTAAAAAGTACTTATCTACTTCTAATACTAGTATACATATCTTCATCTCACACTCAGCACTCAAGACATACCCTGATCCCATCTTAAGTAAACCTACAAAGGAAACTGAGGGGGAATGAGCATAAAACAGCTTAGTAGGTTCATCCCTCACTACTACTGTTCAAGCAAGTTATCACACATTACTATCACACATGCAAGCAAGCTATCTACATATATAATGAATGTAAGCAATACATATATAATGAATGTAAGCAATACATCCATAGGAGTCCAAAACTATTGAAGGTGTAGAATTACGTCGTCTACACTTTGATTATCCCCTATACTTACTCGCATAGGGTACCTCAGCTTATTCGCATAAGGTTACCTAGGGGCACCACCCCTCTAGGGAAAACTCGACTATTACCTTAGCCGAAAAAGGAGTTTCAATCCAAATAGAGGGATTCCAAACTAGGACTATTCACCCTCCAAGGCCCCTCAAGCACAAACATGCGAGTCCTCTCGCAACCAAAATTATCCAAGGCCTTACAGGCACAATAAAGTGAGTCCTCTTGCTATCAAGTGGAGAACCCATGCTAGCTTTGCCTTAATGTTAAAATATTATTTATGGCTCCATGAACCCTCATAGAAATCATACAAAAATATGTTTAAGAGTAGAAAAGCTTTTTCCAAAAACATTTTTCCCAAGATTTTTGCAAAGCTAGCACTCTCCATTCATACCTTTACCGAGTCATAGACATGCGACGAGTATAATTGGTTATTTTGGTCTGATACTTATCTTTATCAATTTAAAAAGGTGATCACACAGATGACAGCAAACAAGCAAAGCAGTCATTCAAGCATACAAGCAACAGCAAGCAGTAAAACCTTATACAAGTAACACACACAAGCAAGTAGCAGGT
The DNA here is from genome assembly GCA_024138005.1 of Lumnitzera racemosa. Taxonomy (NCBI): domain Eukaryota; kingdom Viridiplantae; phylum Streptophyta; class Magnoliopsida; order Myrtales; family Combretaceae; genus Lumnitzera; species Lumnitzera racemosa. Next base: position 34,601,343 of record JAMXBC010000012.1, on the reverse strand, counting down.
CATTAAAACTCTCTCACCTGCATTATTGCTCATTCTCCAAGCCTTTGGGATTTCTAAGACTCGATATCGAACGCCTAAATCAAAATGGTAAAACTTATAAGTGTTCTGAGAAGTCAGACTCCTTAGTCAACTAAAAGTCTATTGTAGTTTATTTAGTTCTCCAATATACCCCAAGTCTTACATGTATAGGGTTTACTATACTTAATATGATTAATAGTAGCTAGTTTCTTATATTTGTAAGTTATGAGACTTCCTTTATATATTTTGTAACTTTTTCATTATAATTCTGATATTTGTGAACTTATAGTCGTTTTTCATCGTTTTCGGATGCACATTCACACGGTGATGTCCATTTTGGATGTTAAGACCCATGTTTTATGATATGGGCTAAATTTATTGAAATTTTATCTTATTGAAGTTTAATTATTCTTATTGCTTATGTTTATGCCCCAGTTTAGGACTTAATGAGTGAATTAGCTATTTGATTCTTACACTTAGGAAATTTTACATTGGTATTACTAATTCACATACTTGATTGAATTTAATATAATTTAGGAAGTGTATTAGAGTTTAAAGGATCTTCGACTCCTAAGTACATGTATACATATATAGGCTATATTCTTATGTAATCTTATAATTGATTATTTTACAAGCTTATGCTTATGTAATCTTATTATTTTATTTTTTATTTTTTTATAAACCTTGTATATCATCGCTTATGTAATCACTTGATGATATCATGGCTTATGTAATCCTTTGATGACATCATTGCTTACATCATTAGTCTATTATTATCCTTATATATTTACGCACTTTTTATACATATGTGATATACATACCTATACTTCTATTATACTAATATGTATACTTGTATACTTATAAGTACTTATATATATGTACTTGTACTTATACATATACATATACTAATATACATACCTATATACACATACGGTGGCATACGTATTTTTACACATATTTTCGTATGCCTTATTTACCCTCTTAAGAAATCTTCACAATTTCATTCTTTTTGTATTTTAAGGGTATATTTGACATGGTATATGTATGTATAGGTAGTATATGTCTTAATTTAGGTTGTGTACATAATGAATACTTATATACAAAGGTATATATACATGTATATTTCTAGCATACCCTTATGTACACATACTCAAAGATATGTATACATACATCTTCTTCCATTGCCTAAAGATTTCTACACTTCCACATGAAAAGATTGAAACTTTAAGCCTAAAGCAACATATATATACACAACACATAACCACTTAACTTATCCTACTCTTTTTCTAACTAGTAAAGAAGATGAAGCAAGACATAGTATCATAAGTACATACCTTAATTTTGCTCTTGAAAATGGATGAAAAGTTGAAAAGGAAAGAAGAGTGGAAGGGGAAGGGAAGATACAGTTGGAAACAGGAAGAAGAAAAGGACTTTGCTTTGCTTTTGTTTATGTTTGAAAAAGTGAAGAAAAGTGGGGTCTAAAAGGAGGAAGTAGTGGATGGCAATAAAGGAAAAAAAGAAGAAGGAAAAGCTAAAAGAAAAGAAAAAAAAAATCATGAGAAGGAAGATATTTTTCTTAAATGAAAAGGACATTTGTGTTGTGTTGACTTAGTTAACCTTTTGACTTTGGTCAACATGTGTTGACTTGATCAACTTCCCATACATAATGTAATAATTAAAGAAAATTAGGAGAAAAACTAAGGAAATGAAAGGAAATGAGGCATTTGGTGAATTGATTAGTAAAAACAGATGATGAGATCTTACTTTAGGTATTTATATCCTATATACATCATTTGGTAAGCTACTTAGTATAATTAAGATGAAAAATATCATTTAAAGTATTAAGGTGTACTACATTTAACCTAAGCCTCAACTAAACCCCTAACTCTAGGGAATATTAACCTAGTTATATACTTAGAAGATGAATATGATCTAGGGTGCAATATCTTAGTTTTTAAGGGATCGCTTAAGTATTCTAAATGTTTATGCATGATTGAGAGTTATCTTTACTCATTTACCGATGAAATGGCATAATATGGAGGATATATTATCACTTAGGATTTTTGGGTAAATTATGGTGAATTAGTGCTTATATATCCTTAAAGTTTTAGTTTTAGGGTCTTTATTACTTTAGGGCACAATCTCTAATGTTTTTACATATTTAGGGTTTAATATATTAATACGCGATTATGTTTTCGATTGTTATTTTAAGGTCTTGATGAGGTTCGAGATTAACTTTGCCAGTTACATATATCGAGGTTTTAGGGTATTCGTATGCGGTTAGAGGTTCAATTGATGATTTAAGATTTTTTGTATTCACTTTAGGTTTTGGATTGAAATTTTAATTGATTTTAAATCTCACTGGCTCTATTGAGTTCAAGAAATTATCTACAGTTTGGCCGTTTGTTTTTATACTTAGAAAGCTAAATTCGCAGGGTTTACAACAGTACTCGAAATGGAGGAACTTAGTTGCTACTCCCTTTCTACATAGCCATTAGCTTAAGTGATGAGTTGAAAATAGGGTTTTGTTGGACCTCTAAAGAATTAGAAGAAATTAGTGACGGAATTTTCCCTACTCGCTATTTTAGATATTTGGATATTTAAAAAAAAAAAAAGGATAAAAGAAAGAGCAAGAATTGACGTATTTGAAGTGTCATGCTGTAGAGCCTAATGCTAAGTTATCTATGTCAATGGGCAAAGAAATTATACACGTATAAAGGAGGGATCCTGCGGTTATGTGTGTCTGAGTACAACTGTGCTTTGTGTTTAAATTTATTGTATCGGTGTACTGGTGAGAAGAATGAGGTGGATTAAGATCTGAGTTGACATTTGAAGCTGCTATCTCCTTTGCAAAGTGTTGGCCGCATTAGTGTTGCGTATTGCTTAGAATCGTTAGCTTAATTAAAATTCAAAATATTACAATATTGAAAACGAGGTTAATTTATGCAATGAGTTATTGATTAAATTTTACATTAAAGGAAGACTAGAATGAAGTATTATATTAATTTAGATTAGTTACTATCTTAGGAACCTCATTTTTGAAATTGTTGTTGGAAGATTGGGTTACGATACTACCAACCACTCAAATCCATATGACTTTCTTTATAATGACGATGTGGTTCAAGTGACAAAGCAAGTGAGAATAGCCTTCTCCATTAGAAAATTTCAAGATGAAGTTTTTTTTTTTTTTATGTTGCCAACATTGGAGATTGTTACATGTGTTTAGGTTCTCCATGGAAGATAAGTCATAACATGAGTTATATGCCTTAAGCTCATGACATGTTTGAGCCTGAAGCTGAGTTATTCCCTATGATTGATAGTTACTAGAACTACTGAAGAGCAATTGATAGGATACTTAATGAGTAGAAGGAAGGATGTTTGATGAAGAGCTTGGTTGATCATGCTTATGATGAGTAGAAAAAGCATCGAATTGTATTTGATTTCATCATTGAGTTAAGATGTTGTAGTTTATTTTTGTTTTGCTTTTGCAGATTTGTCTTTGAACCAGGTGGAAGTTAGAGTAGTTACTTGTCAAGTTTCGGGTCGAAACTTTTTCAAGAGGTGGATGATGATAGGATTTGAGGTACCAACCCCACCAAATGCTGAAGCCCAACCCGTCCACTTCTCACATGGAATCTCATTTGATCACTTATTTTTACTTATGTTATTTAGACTTCCTATTTCTCATATTTTTTGTAAATTACCTTTATGTTTATTTGGTATTTAGAGGAATGCCACTAAGGCATCCTTTTAGTCATTTTATTTATAAGTTTGCCATCATATATAAAACTCTCTTCTACCTACTCTTATTAGTCCCTTTAGCAAGGATTATGTCGAACAGCCCTATCACTTGGACCAATGCATCACATTTGGCGAGTTGTAAGCTGTATAGGATTTTGTTGCTGCGTTATATTCAACTAGATAGCTCATAGATTTGCTGAACCCCCCATTTTGTTTTCTTGTTTTTGTTTGTTATGGTACCTCTTTGTGTGTACAACTTCGAATATGCATTAGCTCTCAAATTAGGATATCATTATATTCGAATGGGAGAGGGAGATGAATGGAAGACCAGATTTAAAACCCACCATGGATTGTATAAATGGCTTATGATGCCATTCAAATTATCAAATGTATTGAACACATTCATGCAATTGATGAACCATGTACTTCGAGAACTAATAGGGAAATTTGTGGTGGTATATTTCGTTAACTTCCCAATCTATGGCTTTGATCTGGAGACTCACCAAGAGCATCTTTAAACAGTCTTTTCAAAACTTCAAGCTAAAAAGCTCTATTCCAATATGAAGAAATGTAACTTCTACCGACCTAAAGTAATCTTCTTAAGGTTTTTTGTAAGTGGTGGTGGCATTCGAGTTGATTATGAGAAGATAAGAGTGATTACTGAATGGCCTATACTGACGTGCAAAGCTTCCATGGCCAAGTATCATTTTACCATAGATTTATAAGGAATTTTAGTACAATTGTGGCCTTACTCATCGAGCTATTAAAACAGAATGTTGAGTTCATATAGAGAGAAAAGGAGCGATAGAGTTTTGAAGAAGTAAAGGGGAAGTTGACTATAGCCCTTGTCTTAGCTTTGCCAAACTTTGACAAAATATTTGGAGTTGAATGTGATGCATCTAGACTAAGAATAGGTGCTATGCTGATATAAGAAGATCGACCTATTGCCTACTTCAGTAAGAAGCTTAGAGGAGCAACGCTTAACTATTCAATTTATGATAAGGAGTTCTACACCTTAATATGAGCATTGACTGTATGACAACATTACTTGCTAACCAAAGAATTTATGATTTACATTGATAATGAATCTTTGAGATGTTTGAAGAGTTAGCTCAAGCTATCTCGAAGACAAGCCAAATGGGTTGAGTTCATGGAAGGATTTTTTGTCACACCCCAAAAAGGTAAAATCACAACAGTCTTACCATATGAACCATCCTAAGATAGAAATTATCTTTATAGTTGCTATCCTAGACTTAGTTTTACACCAAGCATACTTAACTCTATCCATTTGAAGCGTCCAATTCGATACTTGTATGATTAAACATGTGGTATAACCTTTTGAAATAATTTGTTAAAAATAAGCTTGTAGTTTGACTTTATAAAAGAGTAGCAATAAATCCCACAAGTGCATATCATTTCATATGCAAATTAGATTATTGAAAACTACTAACCCCCTTGAGGGGTTCTATGTAGTTTTCCTTAAAGTTAAGAAAGTCAATACTAAGGATAACAATTAGCCATTTTTTGTTATACCTCACTCTTCATCCAAATTTGCTAGTATTCTAGTTTTAGGTTGATACTCGTAATCCATTCGGAACCTGCAAAACAAATTAGAGGGGAATAAGCAACAATTTGCTTAGTAAATGAGGCAAAGATAGAAGTATAAATTCCATACATCACAAGTAGATTTTTCAATAAGGTTGGTTAGATGCAATGTATGTATAATCAAACGCCATGGCATGATGTTATTCGGTCCATCGTAAGGTTAAAGTAATTACGCTCGCTCTAATCCGAGTTAAGGAGATTGACAATGTGCACTCGTGAATCAAAACCAAATCGGGGCTTGTGCAATTGAGATCACCCTCCTTCTATGACCACCTTCAAACCATAACCCCCAACCTTATCGCAACCTCCTCTCTTGTTACTTAGTTTGACTTAAGGGTAGGGAAATGATCATTTTAGGTATTCTCATTGAAGGGAGTTTGTGTTTAGCTCGAGAATCTTAATTGTTACCTTTATTAGGTTATAAAGCAATTAGGTTAGGTGTTAAGGTGAGTTTGAGTTAGTTCATTTTTAGGATGATCAGCTAAGCTCAACTAATTTAAGCATAATATTTACAGAATAACCATAACATAGAGCTTGGCTCCTACTATAGCAAATCGACTCTCAAATACAAGCGTTACATGCATACATATAGCTGACTATAATTACAAGCAAATACATACTAAAGTCTCCATATATTTTGAAATAATACCCCAAAATGATGTAAAATGTTGACCCCACTTACTTATACTGAAGCTTACTCTAACAAATCTAGGATGTTAGGGCTTTACTCATTGGGAAGTCCTATATATATATCAAAACTCATATTTTTGTTTTCGTAAGATTTATGAAAATATCAGGGTTTTATATAGTACTTAGTTGAGATATTATTTATAAAGCTATTTAGTAAAGTTGTGTATATAAATATTTATATACATAAACATTATATATATACACACATATATATTTTAAGTACTTTATTTTATCATATAGGTCATAGTAATTTACTTCATATTATCTAATATACATAGTTTTACTACTATCTATATTATATCATTTTCATTGTATCGAAACATACTTTTGATTAATCAAATTATGTTTTAATTATAGAAAGATCGTTGTAGGATAATATTTTCTGTAATATTACAAAAAACATTTGTTTTATTATCTAAAGTGATCTAGTTTTAGTAAGGTTAGTGCCGTGAAGTTCGTATGAACTTAACGATATGTATAATGTGTTCTATTTTAAAAGATAACTTCTAAATAATATCTTTGATTCTATCATACATATAAGACCATAAAAATTATCATATTATTTCCATATTGTCTAAATATAATATATTCTATATAATTTCCTAGATAAATTTAGTATCTCTTTTAATTTATCAAAAATTGGATGGAGAACAAGCACTTACTAGGATAGGTGTTTCCAACTATTGTCCAACAGTGTTTGTGTATCAAAAGCTCTTCTTGGCTAATGTCCCATCGATCTATGAGGGTAACCAAATATCAAATTGTTGTTGATGAGGGAATCCATACTTTTCCGCACCACTATTCCTTTAGTCTTGCTAAGTTTTACTAAAGTGCTAATAAGCCCCTATCATTTCTTAGAGTTTATCTACTATAAGGTGAAAGTCTAATGAGCATAATAGGATCGATAGAGGCTTTATGGTGGTAAAGAAGTGGCTTGCTCAACTAGCATAAGTGTCTCTTCCTAATCTCATTATTGTATCATCATTTGGTGATATGTCCTCCTAATGAGGACTTAGATCCACCTATACTTATTTTGCTTTACAAATTGCTATGCATGAATGTAATTTGGAGTTTTATTGGTTTATGGGTACATATATTTATACACATAGAATATGTTTGGTAATTACACACATCTAAATAGTATTTCATATCATTATATGTATATATATATATATATTAGCATCCATATAATTTATTTCTAATAGTTCGCTAATTTTCAGATCTCATTTCACACATTTCTAATAAATAGCAAATATTATATTTATATCTAACAAATTTTTTATATTTATATCGGATCTCAATTGAACAACTTACGTCCTATAACAATTTCCATTTGAACTCACTCGGACCAGCAATTATTGATACAATTCAAGTTCTTACTCGCGAAAGTTTTATAAGAAACATATCCTATATTTTAATATAACAAAACCTTAATATGTACACATAGATGAAGATGTAGTGATTTCAATGTATGAAGCTCATTTATTTATTTAAAAAAAAAGCATCTATTTTTATTAATAATATCTAATTCAATTCCATTACATATTATCAACACCACTTTAAGCCATTATAGATGTCAATCTTGCTTACTTCTTTACAACTTATTTAGTGAAAATTTTATAATAATCAAACTGTTTATTATTGATTGATATACATTGCATTTTAAGCTCAGAAGTTCTAAAACAAATATGAACTAAAGGTAATTTAACCAACAACATATACTCTTAAAGTCATTCAAGTTTTTGTTCGAGGAAAGTACTATTAAGGCTATAATTACAATCCTTATAGTAATTTATACTCATATATATGCATAATTTATATAGCCATTATCATCTTAAGCCCTTATGATAGGAATAAACTCCCTAGATTGATCATAAGAAGCCAAGCTAAAGAACTTCAAGGGCTTGCACAAAAAATATTAGCTTTAAGCAATAACCAAGACGAGGACTTCTTTCCCGATTCGACCTCTTACCGACCTGTCTCTCAGATTCTCATATGTGTCTAATATGCTCCTGCTCAACAACGAAGTCTTAATCTAGAAGTCAGCCCAAAACTAGCCAAGCCAAGCTAACTACCTAACCCATTGGTGTCTAACTTTAAGGCAGCTAACCTTTTTGCCTGGCTGATTAGCTTCCATCTTGATCCAGATCAATTTGGCTCCTGATTCCCAACACTTCTTGTTTTTACCTGTATATCATACTCTTGACATACAACCATCAAGTGACACATGCATTTTAACACAACGTTTCAGAATGACTTTTTATTTTCCGTACTCAATATTCTTTGTCGTTTTTACCCCTTTTTAGTATGATTAATGTAATGTAATTGTAAAATACCCTTTTTTCTTTCAATACACGTAAAATTGCCCTAGTAAGAAAATATATAAGGACCCCCCCCCCCCCCCCCCCCCCCACTTTCCTTATATGCAAACATTTAACTTTCAATACAGATTTACTTACTAGAGTAACCTTAGTGTTCTCATTATCATTCAACTCTTATCTATTCATTTTAGTAAGGAATAGTGGTGAGTAACCCTTCAATTCGAACCGGTGTGTCCTATCCGGCAAGTTATAAGATGAATAGGATCGAGTGGTGAGTCATATCCATTCGATAGCTACCCAGACTTTGCTAATTTCTTTTTTGTTTCCTTTTCGATTTATTCGTTGTGGTGCTTCTCCGTATGTATGACCCTAGAGACACATCAGCTTTGCTGGTATCAAAGTATGGTTTAGTAAGGGAGTATGTGAAGTTGCAGTAGAGTTTTTGTTCGTCTTACTGTTTACGGTAGCTATTACAGTGTGTTGTGTGTGTTTGTAAGCGTAGTTTCATTGATACTCTATTTTACTCTATTTTCCATTACGACAACAGAGCAAGTTTGTTAGTAGTTTGTTAACCTATTCAAAAGGATATTATACTATATCAGATTCAAGTGTTTAGGGAGTTATTGGTGTCCAAAGTAGTGGTGCTCAACCTGGTCGTGGTCATAATGGTAGTAACACCTCATAGTCCATTTATGACAAAATTAATAGACCCACAAACCTCATTGAGAGTCTAGTCACCACAACGTAAATTAATCGGCAACAACCCCAAGGTATACAACAACAAAACCCATTAGATGGCACCCTTGAGAGATACTATACCCAAGGTAATCAAACCAATTACCTAATTCAACCCCTTTGACCTAAAGAAGCCGCTAAATGAAGACTGGAGTTAGAGGAGATTGGGGAAGATGATGAGGAGGTGGATGTCGAAGGGTTTAGTGAAGAAGAAGTTGATTATTACCAAATGTAGGGATGAGGATGTCAAATTCTTTGAGGGCTAGACAATGTTTAAGTGAAAATCTTGCCTTTCGATAGAAGTAGAGATGTAGATGAATACTTGGAGTAGGAAAAGAAGGTCAAGAAAGTATTTGAGTGTTATTGGTATGAGGATATAGTCAAGGTCCAACTTGCTGTGTTGGAATTTACTGGATATACCACCATGTGGTAGAAGAATCTAAATGCCACTAAAGCTAGACATGAGAGACAAGGTGTTAGGACCTAGGACAAGATGAAAAGGTTGTTGAAGGGTAGATTTGTGCCAAGAATGTACCTATAAGATACATTTGCTAAGTTGCAGGAGCTTCACCAGGGAAGCCGACCTATCGATGACTATATCAAAAAATTCTAAATGCTTATGATTAGAGCCAACGTGGAAGAATTAGAGGCCCGTACAATATCAAGGTTCAATTCTAAGCTTAAGTATGAGATTTGCAATATCGTAGAAGTACAAAGATTTTATAACTTAGACGAGGCCATCAAAATTGCGTAGAGGGTTGAAAGGCAGAGGAGGAACGTTCCTTACCGGCCTGGAAAACATCCTCTTAAGCTCCTATATTACGCTAACCTATTCAAGCCAAGCCAAGCCAAGGAAAGGAATGACCAACCTAATGAATACCAAGCAAACTAGTTTGGCCGAGCAGGATAGTAGAGTCAACCTAAGGCTAGGCAGACCCTAAGAAACTATAAGAAAGGCCAACAATCCAGATGGAAGACCAGTAAGGTGAAGTATTTTAAATGCTTAGGCTTTAGACACATGACTACTAAATGTTCAAACCAGTGTATCATGGTACTCTGAGGAGACGTGGTAAATAGTATTGATGAGAGCAACCTTGAGGAAGAAAAGAATGTTGGAGAACTTAAAGTAGAAGAGGAAGAGGAGACTTATGTCTATGTCGACCAGGGAGAAGTAATGACCCTAGTCTTGAAGCAACTCCTAAGTTTCCTGTTGAACTCTGAGGGGGACTAGAGAGAGAATCTATTCCACACCAAGTATACCATCAGAAGCCAACTATGCACCATCATCGTAGATAAAGGAAGTTGTACTAATGTTGTTTCACATTCCTTTATGCAAAGGATGGGTCTATCGACCTCAAAGCATCCTCAACCCTACAAGTTGTACTGGCTTCATGATAAGGAGCTTTTCCTGTAACTGAACAAGTGACCATACCATTCAGTATTATGAACATATATAAGGATGAAGTAGTATACGATGTCGTCCCTATGGGAGCTTCACATCTGCTGCTTGGACGACCTTGGTTGTTCGACTAACGTATCACTCATGATGGGTATAAGAACACCTATGCCTTTGTTAAGGATGGAAAGAAGATTATTGCAACCTTTAACCCTATCCCGAGTAAATGAAATCCACAATCAGCTCAACTAAGACAGTAAGAAGAAAGCCTTAGTTATAAGACGAAGAGAGTTTTGATTTGCTGAGAAGGTTGATGAACCTATGTTCTTGTTGGTTAGAAGATTGATGAAGATGAGGGCATTGTTAGATGTCCCAGAAGAAATCCAAAGATTGCTAAATGAGTTCTCCGACCTATTTTTGGAAGAACTGCCTAAAGGACTACCACCAATCTGAGGCATAGAGTATTGTATTGATCTATAGCTAGGTGCTACCTTATCGAACCGAGCTGCATATAGGATGAACCCTAAGCAAGCTGCCTAACTAAAAAGATAGGTGGACAAACTTGTTGAGTGGGGATATGTGAAGGAGAACGTGAGCCCTATACTAGCTTTGCTCGTTCTAAAAAAGGATGGTTCATGGAGTATGTTCATCGACAGTAGAGTGGTTAACTAAATTATTGTCAAGTATAGATACTTGATACCAAGGCTCGATGACATGTTGGACGACCTTTATGGTGCAAAGATATTTTTGAAGATTGATCTGCGGAGTGGCTACCACCAGATTCGCATGAGGTCGGGCAATGAATGGAAGACTGCCTTTAAGACTAAGTACAGACTTTACGAATAGTTGGTTATGCCATTGAGACTAACTAATGCATCGAGTACGTTTATAAGGTTAATGAACCATGAGATGTACTCTCTTCTTAGAAGATGTGTAGCCGTGTACTTCGATGACATATTAGTATATAGTATCGACTTGAACAATCACATTCGACATCTTCGGGAAGTACTTAACATTCTACAAGCAAAGAAGTTATATGGGAATGTAAAGAAATGTATGTTCTACCAGAAAGAGGTGATTTTCTTGGGGTTTGTAGTGTCAGGGGAAGGAATCCAAGCAGATAAGGAAAAGATCCGAGCTGTTTTAGAATGGCCGAAGCCGTAGAATGTCACTGAAGTCCAAAGTTTCTACGGCTTAGCTTCTTTCTATAGGCGATTCATTAAGGACTCCAGTACAACAGTCACCCCATTAACCGAGCTGATAAAGAAGAATGAAGGGTTCAGGTGGAATGATCAAGCTAAGCGAAGCTTCAGTGAGATTAAGGAGAAGCTCACCTTGACACCTGTCCTTTCACTACCAGATTTTGACAGGCCCTTTGAAGTGGAGTGTGATGCATTAGGAGTTAGAATTGGCACTATCCTAATGTAAGAATGATGGCCTATCGCTTACCATAGTGAGAAACTGAGTAGCTTAACCCTAAACTATTTAGTGTAAGAGAAGGAGTTATACTCCCTTTTTTGAGCCCTCACCGTTTGGCAACACTACTTACTACCACAAGAGTTTGTTAGTTTCACTAACCACGAATCATTGAAGTGTCTTAGGAGTTAGAACAAACTCTCTAAGAGGTAAGCCAAATAGTTGGAATTCATGGAAGGGTTCTCGTATGTCATTCAGCACAAAAAGGGGAGTATAAATGTGGTTGGTTACGCTCTGTCACGATGGTAGACTTTACTGACCACTTTACAAACAAAATTATTTAGTTTCTCACTCATCACGAAGCAATATGCTGCTAACCCTCACTTTGGTCCCGTTGTTGAACAATGCCAAGTGAGGGTAGTTGTTAGGGGATATTACCTTAAGGATAGCTATCTTTTTAAGGATCGTAGGCTATGTATTCTAAATTGCTCCATACAAGAGCTGCTGGATCGGGAAGCTCACAATAGTAGACTTTTAGGCCGTTTTGGGGAGGTCGAGACCGCTGATCTATTAAAGGAGAACTTCTACTAGCCAGGTTTGGCAAAGGATGTCCATGAAGTAGTTAGTAGTTGTGAAGTGTATAAGTGTGCTAAGGGGAAAAAAGAACCCCATGGAAGGTACATGCCTCTATCAATGCCAACTTTACCTTGAGCCGACCTCAACATAAACTTTGTCCTAAGGTTGCCCCGGACATCTAGAGGGAAAGATTCTATTTTTGTTGTGGTAGACCGTTTTAGCAAGATGCCGTACTTTATTTCATACCATCAGACTAACAATTCTCTATATATTGCTAATTTATTTTTGCAAGAGATTGTTCAACTACACGAAGTATTGAAAATGATTGTCTCAGATCTTGACATAAAATTCTTAAGCTATTTTTGGAAGACCTTTTAGAGGAAACTTAGGACTAAACTCGTGTTTAGCTCCAATAACCACCCTTAAAATGATGGCCAAACTGAAGTGATAAATAGGAAATTAGGCAATTGAGCAATTTACTCAAAGTTATTATAGGGAAGAACTTGAGGGATTGGGATTCATGTCTACTAGTTGTAGAGTTTACATACAATCGAACTGTTCATAGCACTATTGGGAAGACCCCATTCGAGGTCGTCTATGGTCTTAAACGTACCATTTACCTAAATATGATAGATACCCCAGCAACTACTAAAGAAAGTCACTTCGGAGTGGACCAAGCCCAAAAATTGCATGAGCTGCACCATTCTGTCACTAAGAAGATTGCTAAGTTTAATCAAAGACAACAAGAGATTGGCAACTGAGGCCACTAAACTATTTCTTTCCAACTAAGAGACTTAATATGGATTTACCTCAGCCAAGAGTGATTTCTGCACTTAAGACAAAGCAAACTATCTCTTCGAGTTGACGGCCCATTCAAAGTCCTAAAGAAGATCAACCGCAATGCTTACTAGATCAAGTTACCTGATGATTATGGTGTCTCCTCTACCATTAATGTGTCTAATCCAATTCCCTATCAACCAATAGAAGACCTTGTGAGTGCCCTAGAAGAATAAATAGAAATCACTTCAGATTTGAGGACAAATCTCTTCGGACCCTAAGCAGATGATAGAAATTGACCCCCTATACTAATCACAAGAAGCCGAGCTAGAGGACTTCAAGGGCTCATATGGAAAATACTAGCTCTAAGCCATAGCCAAGACGAGGAATCCTATCATAATCTAACCTCTTTCCGACCTATCTCTCAGATCTTCACGTATGCCTAACATGCTCTTGCCTAACAATGAAGTCTTAATCTAGAAGACAACCTAGAACTAGTTGAGCCGAGCTACCTACATGACCCATTAGCATTTGACTTTAAGATAACTGACCTTTTTTTAAGGCTAATTGGCTTTCGACCTGATCTAGATTAGGTCAACCCCTAACTCCTAACACTTCCTGTTTCTACCTGTATATCATACTCTTGATGTACACCCATCAAGTGATACATGCCTTTTGACACAACATTCCAAAATGATTCTTTCTTTTCCATACTCAATATTCTTTGTCCTTTTTACCCCTTTTTAGTATGATTAGTGTGACATAATTTTAAAATACCCTTTTGTCTTTTCATACATGTAAAATAACTCTAGTAGGCAAGTATATAAGCACCCCCCCCCCCCCCCCAGTACGTAAACATTCAACTTTCAATACAAATTTATTCACTAAAGTAACCTTAGTGTTCTCGTTATCATTCAACTCTAATTATTCCCTTTAGTAAAAAGTAGTGGAGAGAGACCCTTCAATTCGAAGCATTGTGTCATATCCAGTGGGTTGTTGGCCAAGTAGGATCGAGTAGTGAGTCATATCTATTCGATTGCTACCCAGACTTTGCTAATTTCTTTTTTGTTTCCTTTTCGGTTCATTCGTTGTGGTGCTTCTTCGTGGATATGACCTCAGAGACGCATCACCTTAGTATACAAAAATATCATTGTAAACAAGTTTGGTTAGTAAGTCTAGCATCTAAATCAATACCAAAATAACAAATTTGACCTAAAAACAATACATATCAATGTCAACATTGAAGTTTAATATTAGTATGTGTATATTATCTATAAGTATGATTTCCTTATTAGATAAGATGTCACTCAAAAACTTAACTAAATGCTCATGCATTAGGATCCCATGGTGAATAATATAGCTATAATTTAACTTTTAAATTATATTACTATTTTATTGTTCCATTTTCAAGATCTAAACTTATAGGACACTCTAACTAAATCCTATAGTCTCATTGCAATTTCCTAACTTAATTAGACTTCTTTGGGTAAGCATCCTAAATTCGGTATTTGGATCCTAATTACTAAAATCCTAGGGCCTTACATTTTCATGTCATAAAGTATAAGAATGGAAAGAACAATGTAGTGGCTGATGCCCTATCGAGATAACATTCCCTTCTAATCAAATTATAGACCTGGTTATTAGGATTTTCAATGATAAAGGATTTGTATGTTGAGGATCCACATTTTAGTCTGATCTATGCTAGATATGAGGAAGGTTAAACACTAAATGACTATCATAGGGAGGATGGACATTTATTTACAAAGAGGAGATTATGTATCCCAACCTGTTTCATGAAAGAGTTGTCAATATGCGAGGCACATGGAGAAGGATTATTTAGACACTTTAGTAAGCATTAAACTCATGAGGTATTATCCTGAAGATTCTTTTAGCCAAAGACGATGAAGGATGTCTAAACTGTATTGGAAAGGTATGCTACCTGTAGAAAGGCAAAAGGGTTGAGCTGAGCAAGGGTAATATTTACTATTGTCGATCTCAACCAAACCATGGTTCAAGCTGAGCATAGACTTTATGTTAAGTATACCAAAGATGTCCCAAAGGAAGGACTCCATCATAGTGGTCGCGGATGGTTTCTACAAGATTATACACTTCATACCCTACTTTAAGAGTAACGATACTTTGGCTATCTCTTTTCTTTTCTTATAAGAGGTTATCAAACTTCATGGAATGCTTAGGACCATTGTTTTGGACAAAAACCCAAAGTTCATGAGCTACTTCTAGAGAATGTTATGGAAACGAGTGGTAACCAAACTATTGTACAACACGTCTTATCATTCACAAATGGACTAATAGATTGAGGTTGTCAATAGGATAGTGGAAACTTTACTCTTAGTTGCTATTGGTTGGCATGGCTGATTGGGATCTATGCTTACTTATAGTTAAGTTCACCTATAATAAGACTGCCTACAATGTCATGAATATGTCACTATTTGAGGTTGCCTATAGGTTTAATCCTAAGCTTTCATTAGACTAGTCACCCCTTTTTAAGCCTAAGTGATGATCAATTAACTATAAAAAGATTTAAGGCCATTGAACAATGCACTAGAAGGTCATCAAACATCTCAGTTGAGTTGCTACTAAGCTTAAGAGATGAGGTCGAGGATGGAAGAACAGAGAATTTCAATAACGTAATTTAGTCTCAATCCACCTTAGTAAGGAACAATTCCCAAGTCTAAGGAAGAGCAAGTTATCTCTTATAGCCGATGAATGCCTACATGATTGAATTACTTGAAGATTATGAAGTCTTTGATTCCTTTAACATTGCTGACCTTCACCTATATGCCCTTGATATGTTCGCCCTTGTTTGCTCTTGGTGTAGCTTATTATTAGCTATCCTTATTGAAGGGTTTGTATTTATCTATAAAACCTAACTGTTTCCCTTGATAGGTTGTAATGCATGTTAGGTTAGAATTAGATTAGTTTAACGTAGATCATTTCAAAGTTGATCAACCAATTTTAAATGATCCAATTAGAATAATAATCATAAAACAAGCACCATATGGAGCTCAACTCTCGTAGCAGTAGATCAATATTCAAGCATATGCATAAATAACTAAATTACAACCATAAATAAAAATATATCGAAACCTCCAAGTATTTTGAAATAATACTTGAAAATGTGGTAAAGCATTAATCTCACTTACTAAGGCCACTTAATGATTTTCCAAATGTTAAGCTTCTTGTCTCAACTCCTCTTCTAGCACCTCACCTAATGATAGTATATCAGGTACCCAAGTTATTTATACGTTATGTATGAACTGAATTAATAACTTACATGTGTATAGAGTTTGGGGTTTTAATGACCTTTATAATAAATTTCATTCAGGGTAGTCTTTAACCAAGTCTTTAACTATCCCCTTGATTATAAGGTTTCCTAGTACACCTTATGACTAAACTTTCGATTAGCTCACTCTTCATAGATGTTACAAAAATTCCACTTTACTTAACACTATATAGCGATTCTAGAATGAAAGGCCTAATCATAATACTTGTTTAACGCCCATTATACTGGCAATTCACTCCTAATTTAGCCACACAACTCATCATACAAATAGAGATGCTAAGAAGGAATTTTGCATACAAACAACGTAGTTTTTAACCTACCTTCCAACCAAGCCTCTGATTCACCCATTTGCTTTAGTAAATCAACATATCACACCACCTCGATACCAATATCCCCATTCACATGCTTAACTAGAATCGAATGTCATTGAACACCACACTTTAACACTCATATTGGTAAATGTTAGTATAAAACATATGGTTTAGGTAGTAAAACAGATATTTTAAGTGGAAAACATGTACTTTTGGACTTTTAACTTCCATAGTTAGTTTGTAAATATGTTTTTTTTTTTTTGTTTTTTTATCAAAAATCAAAAGTCATCTTATTTTGAACATTATAAAAAACTTGCTGTTCTTCGTTCTGTAGCAAAATTACCTTAAGTTCATTAAAGAATTCCTTAGGAAAAGCATCTCTAGCACATAGTTCCATTAAAAAATCAAAATTTATCAAAAAACCAATTTGTCAAATCTTGAAATATCAATTACATAGTGTGAAAGTACAATCTTTAAAAAACTTACACATAAAAATTTAAATGTGAAACTATATTATTTGAGTTTTTCAAAATGTAAAAGAAAATCGGTAGATAAACGTTTTTCTTAAGGAATTGATGGATGTACTTAAAATTTGGGAAATTTGGGTTAATATTTGAATTGCACACAAGAAATTACTTAAGAAAACTAAGTTTCATAATTTTTGGAAATCGTTCACTATTTTTAGTTAAATTTGATAAAAATGAAAGAAATCAATCACTTCTCGAAGTTGTAAGCTCTAGTTACCAGCAAGGGGAGAAAGTTAGTCTAACTACTTAGAAGTGACCCAAAGAATAAGGTGGTGACCTTGTTTACTTCTAGCAACTCTTTAGGCATGCAAAATCCAAAGTGCCTAGATTTGCACTAAATTTTGTAAATTTTCTTATATTTCCCTCTTAGACTTTTTTCAAGGTTTCTACCATTTCTCTAGTACATGGACTAATCCACAATGAGGTTTAGTGTATTGTTTTGATTTTTATACTGTTGGTTAGAACACTTGTGAATTTCCTTTATTAAACAAGTGTAACTTTGATGCTTTTGCTTATGATTAGGTGACAAAAATTTAGAAAATCTCTAACTCCAGTATTTTCTATACATTCCCATGCCTAGTCCATAGTGTATTCTACTACCACTCTTATTTTTTATATTTATTTATTATTTTCCCATTAATTTAAGCATATTTAACATATATTTAGGTATGTTAAGTGATTATGAGTATACATATTACATATATGTATATTAATTGCACTTGATATACATATATGTTTTTTACTTATTATTTCATATCATTCTATAATTTTGTTGTCTATATTATTTATCTCTAAATATTTGCAAAGTATTGGTGCATAACTTGTACATTTCCAATAATTATAAAATAGTATATTAGAATTGACTATTATTATTATCTATATTTTTATTATTTTATTATATCTTCAAAATCTAAACCTATGGAGTCTCCTTGACTAATTCTTATAACCTACTTGTAAAATCTTGACCCAATCAGGCCACCTTCACGAACGCTCTAAATCGATCACCTTCAATCTTATTTTGCTA
Organism: Lumnitzera racemosa; assembly: GCA_024138005.1. Lineage (NCBI taxonomy): Eukaryota > Viridiplantae > Streptophyta > Magnoliopsida > Myrtales > Combretaceae > Lumnitzera > Lumnitzera racemosa. Next base: position 34,582,902 of record JAMXBC010000012.1, on the reverse strand, counting down.
AACTATAGGCTTACATTTCCCTAAATCAAGTGCTTGATCTTAGTTACTAAAGTTGTAGGACCTTACATAAGACCTACTTTATGAAATATCTTAAGGTCTATTTCACTATAATGCAAAGGAATTAATAGTCTAAGATTGTTGGATCCTAGAGGCATAATAGGATAAAGCAATGATAAAATGTCTAATATCAGATATGCTTATCTAAGGGTAGGTATACAATATCTAATAAACTTGAAAGAAGACATAAGTTGCATGCCATTTATACAAAAGACAATTACAGCTGAGAATCATATAAAAAATATCACAACACAATGGGTAAGAACCAAGCAACTAGTAATATATGTAGAACTCACAACAAATTTTGAAAATTAAGCTTTTAATATGGAGAATATCTAAAGATGAGCTACTGACAAACCTAAAAAAATAAAGAGAATTGTACTAGTGGTAAAGTGAAATGTCTCAAATTTAGAGAGAGAAGTGAAACTTAGATTATTCTTTAAGGACTTACAAATACACTACTCAAATATGGTAGGCTATATGGATAGGTCAAGCATAGTTGTGTCAAAATGCTTCAGTGCTACAATGGATAGAAAGCAACAACAAAATTTGAAAGAATAATTTTTACCTAACAAAATCACCATAAGTAATATTTGTTGGTTTCGGGTTATCGTCTGTTTGTACAAATAGAAGCAAAAAGTTATGCAAAGGCATAAGCCCAAGTAATTCTATTCCATTATAGTAGGCCATTAAAAGTAGGGTATATGAGTATTAAAGGCCAAGGAGGAAGCAAAAAGCCCTATTCACAATATCTAATTGGCAAAGAGTCGTGCAAGTGAGTTAAACAAAGCCAACTTGACTTAATCCACTTTAGCATGCAAGTTAAACAGACTATATTCATTTGGTCCACTTTTTATGTAGGCCACAAAACCTCAACTTCAACCTATTTAAAAAGTAAATTAAATGGGTTGACTTTCTAGTCAATAGTATAAATATGTTAAAACCAATAGTGTAAATACGTTAAATGTATTGATCCAAACTAGTCCATTATAAATCGTAAGTTAAATTGGTTAAATTTATTTGGACCAATTTTTAAGTAGTTCAAAAAATTTCAACCTAAAACTGTTTGAAAAGATGTTAAATGGGCTGACTTGAGAATCAAAATAAGTTTTATTCTAACCCATTACATTGGCAGTTTCATGGTAGTCATTGCCTGAAGCTTGTGTGAAATTAAATACCAATATCTTTATGAGTTAATAGGGACGACAGACGCAAATAGATTACGAGGTTCTCAAGAAGGATGGAGAGAGTAAATATATATGCACAAAAATCCGATCCCCTTTTTGGGAATTAAAATATTGCAAAAGAATAAAAATCCAAAAATTGAGATAAACTTACACTCTAAAATTGCAATTGAAGATAATTACTCATGTTATTAGGTTATTAGATAAATTGTTTTATAATTTAATGGTATAAATATTAATTTTTTAATAAAATAAATTAAATTTAAATTTATATATATATATATAATGATAAAAAAAAAAAAAACGGAGGAGGTTTACTTGCATCCTCAATACATGCAGGTAAAAGTTTTGTTGTTTTAAAGGAGTCCGACTATATTTTGCCCTCCAAGAGATCGACTATATTTTTGCCTTCCAAGAGACGAACGCAATAGTAGACTTGGCATCTATGGCGCATGGTAAAAGTTTACACTCGGGAGAAGATGATTCTTCTTGCTCCTCCCTTCTTGTTATCAAAACTCTTAGCCGGAATATTTATGTAATGTCACCAGAGGGAGTTTACTAAGAACTTTATTTCCCTTCCTATAGCCATCAATGTTCTGTTGATGCAAAAATGTTCCTTTTCAGTCTTTCTGTCAATCATAAAGAATAAATAAAACATATACTGTTCATTGCATTCTTTACCCCCCTACCCCCACACCACCACCAACCCCCCCAACCACCTTGCTTGGAATGAAACCCCACTCATCTGGGTTTCCCTCGCTACTCAAAAGATCCAACAGTATCCCATCTTTCAAGCTCCAAATCCGATACCTTTCCAGAAAAACCACTAAACTTTCATCTCCAAACTCCTTACCCATTTCTCACAACCTCTCCATCTTAATCCGAAATTGTTCAAACCTTAACACTCTTAAAAAGCTCCACGCTCACATATTCACTTCTGGGCTTAAAGATAGCACCTTCCTAGGTACTAAACTTGCAAATTCTTATCTAAAATTCGGTTCATTAACTGAATCGAAATTGATATTTGGTAAAATAGTTAATTATGATGTCTCTCTTGTTGGGTATTTTAGAAAGCGCCAATATAGAGAGGTTTTGGAGAGGTATAGAGATTTGAGAGAGAAAGTTAGAATTTTTTTAAATGGTTCTGCTATTGTTTTGTGTTTGAAGAGTTCTGTTGAATTGGTATGTCTAGGGTTCGGAGAATTAGTTCATGTTGATGCAATCAAGTTTGGTTTAAGTGCTAATCGGTTTGTCGGTTCAGCACTTGTGAAGTTCTATTGGCAATGTGGTGACATTGGTGATGCATGGAAGGTGTTTGTGGAAATTACTCAGAAGGATGTTGTTGCATATACTTCGATTATCACAGGGTATTCCCAATTCGGTGATTGCCGGGCTTTTGCGGTTGCTCATGATATGATGAGAGCATGGGTGGATCCAAATAGGGTGACAGTGGTTAGTTTGCTGCAGGCTGCAGCGGCTTTAGGGGAATATAATGTTGGTAGGTCTATTCACGGGTTTGCTTTGAGAAGAAGCATTGGCTGTTTGGATGATCTTATTGAAACTAGCCTAGTAGATATGTATGTTAAATGTGGAGTGCCGGGTACAGCACTTAATGTCATTGCTGGTAGGGAAACACATCATGTTGGATCTTGGAATGCTGTGATTGGAGGGCATCTTAGGATTGGAATGGCGTTAGAGGCATTTCAGCTTTTTAACTGGATGCTGCAAGAAGAAGTGGTGCCGGATTTGATTTCTTTAGCTAATGCCATATCAAGCTGTGCTCAGTTGATGTATCTACGTGAAGGAATGAGCATCCATGGGTATATTTGTCGGACTGGAATGGAGCTGGATGTTGTGGTCATGACTGCTTTAATAGATTTGTATTCAAAATGTGGTAAATTGAAACAAGCCTGTGAGTTGTTCAGCAGAATGGAGGCAAAAGATATTGTTGCTTATAATGTTATGATGGCGGGTTATCTCGAAAATGGACTTGCTGGTGAAGCCATGAAAGTGTATTCAGGAATGATTCACTCTGGTCTAAAACCTAATATAGCCTCTTCCATGACTGCACTCTCGGCTTTATCTGATATTGAGGCCATAAGACAAGGCATGACTCTCCATGGATCTATACTAAAACATGGGTTGGATGTCAATATGGAAATAGCTAATCAACTTATCAGGTTGTACTCAAAATGTGGTCTCATGAACCATGCAGTGCAAGTCTTTTGCAGTATGAAATCTAGGGACTTAATTTCATGGACCCTCATGATGATGGGATATGTAAATCACGGACATTCTTATGAGGCCTTAGGTACATTCCGATTGATGCAGAAAGAAAATATGGACCATGACTCAGTAACACTGATGGGATTGCTTCAGGCGTTTTCTCAGATTGGGTGTTTAAAATTAGCAAGAGAGGTTCATGCTCACTTGTATCGGACCCTACGGGAAAGCAATATACCTGTACTCAATTCATTGATTAATACCTATGCAAAGTGTGGAAGGTTGGATATGGCCAGGGTGTTGTTTGAGCGAATGAATAAAGGATGTTTGACATCCTGGAATACTATGATAGCGGCGTATGGGATTCATGGGTTTTGCCCCGAGGCACTGAAACTCTATGAAGAAATGCAGCAGATGCAGCTACAGCCTGATGGGCTAACCTTGACATCACTAATCATGGCATGCAGCCATTCAGGTTTTATAGAAGAGGGACTGCACATATTTAAGTCCATGATTGAGAAATATTCTATTATTCCCTGTGAAGAGCACTATAACTGTTTAGTTGACTTATTAAGCCGATCAGGACAAATAAGAGAAGCACACAAACTAGTCAAATCCCTCCCATTACGAGAAGGTTCAGTAGCATTGAGGTCTCTGCTAGCAGCCTGTAGAGTGTTCATAGACAGAGAAATGGGAGAATCAATTGCGCAAAACCTTCTTGATGTAGCATCCAATGACTCTAGTAGCTTTGCGTCAATGTCAAATATGTATGCAGCAGGTGAAAGATGGGATGAGGTCGCTAGAATAAGATCCATCCTTAAGGAGAAAGGCTTAAGAGCAACCACGGGCTACAGCCTCGTTCTCTGAAGTACTTTGATTACTAACCTTCATTTGTTATCATGTCCTGCAACTTCATAATGTAAAGATTTTCCTTAACTTCTATTGGTCTCAGGGTCATATGTACAGCTAGTAAAATGATTAGTGGTAAACCAGTTATTTTATTTTTTAGACCATTAGGAGTGATAATAATAAGATGATAGAAACTATTGGGATGATATTGTATGTTATTGGTCTTGCTAATATTCTTAGCTCGAAGAGTGGACAACAGCTAAACGGTGCTGTAGTGACTTTATGGTACAGTCCTCCTGAGCTCCTCATGGGATCAAGAAAGTATGTAGTATCGGTGGGTCTCTGGATTGTGGGATGTGTGTTTGCGAAAATTCTCTTCGAGGCCTATACATAAGGAGAGAACAGAGGTAATCGCTTTTGAAGGCAATTTTTTGGGCAAGTTGCAAATGCATTCGCAAAATTATTGGTTAGGTGCAGCTAGTCTAATCCCAGAACATGCCATCACTTTCCTAATAACTCTTTTGGACTTTTGTATTTTTCTCTCTAACCATCGGTAAAGCCCCAAAAAAGTCACTGTTATGAGCCTCCTAGTGGCTGTTTATGGAGCTCTGAAAATGGTCGAGGAGTTGGTGCATGTTTTTAAAAGCTACGGGAGGTGTGTGCATGCCTTGAGAGTTTCAAGGGTCCATTCATACTTGACTAATAATTTGAGGATGTATTTGCGACTACCGCCTTTATTATGTAAACTATTTCTTGGTGATTAGAGGTAGCTTGAAATGTCCAAAATATAATAAAATAATTGTGCATATTTGCTTCTTTTGTTGTTCAATTGGTAGGTTGAGCAATTGAACAAGATCTTCAAGCTATGTGGTTCTTCACCTGAAGATTATTGGAAAATGTCCAAGATTCCGTATGCTACCATGTTCAAGCCTCGGCACTCTTGTGAAGTACTTTGTGTGAGAGATTTAAAGTCGTTCCAACATGGGCAGTAAACCTACTAGAGAACTTCCTTTCGGTACGACACAAACTTAGGGTTCCAACAATAGAAATTCAACAACTCACATATTAGGATAAAGGTCTTACTTGTATTGATGAACACAATATTGCAAAGCCAAACACCAATAGGTACTTTTCAAGCCAACTCTAGTAGAACACAAGAAGGGAAAGTTTTCCTTCTGCACAACTTCACAACTTTCTCAATTGTCCATCTAACTAACTTCTTCATACTACTATTTATACTTTCCATGTGTATAACACAATTACAACACTACTCTTCTGAATCTTTATAGCATACTACACCTACACATAACTACTTAACTACTCCCTACAACACAAGAACCACAATACAATACTCGCACACACAGATTACACCACTACACCACAATACAATACACATATACATAGATTGCATCGCCACACTAATATATGCACACTATCTTCTTTTATAAATGTAGAGTAAAGGTTTGTGTACTCTGGGAGTTGTATCAATACTCCTCCCTTGAACATTGTCTTTGTCCTTAAGGACGAAATTCATATATTGCAATAAAAAGTCAGAATTATTTGGGTAAGTCTCGTCCTCTACTGACTTCCCCTCCTACTGTATTAGAACTTGAGGATTCTCTATCCCATCATGAACATCAAAACGACGACCTAAAATTTTGTGTGGATAATGCCAGTCAGCTAAGTCATCAACAATCAACTCCTTCAAAAGAGTGGACAAAATAAGAAAAGTATCATGAGATTGCTTAAGAAGAGACACATAAAACATTAGATGAATTCTATAATACGGGGGAAGCTCCAAAGAATAAGCCACATTGCCTACCTAAGAGAGAATACGAAAAGGACCATAGAATCGTAGGGCCAACTTTGAAGTAGTCTTAATCCCCAATTTAGAATTAAGGGTAGGACATAAACAAAGAAAAACCCAATCACCTACTGCATAGTAAACATCATGGTGATGCTGATTAGCCACATTACAAATGCGTAGTTATGCTTTCTCTAAATTACCTCTCAAACATCTTAAAACCTCATCATGAGACACCAAAGCAACAAACATTGTTAGATTTTGCACATCACTCGAAAGATATATAGGTAGTGAAGGAGGAGGACGTCCATAAACCATCTTAAAGGATATCATCCCAACTGAAGAGTGATAGCTAGTATTATAGGAAAACTTTACTCAAGAAATCTAAGTAACCCAAGCATGAGGTTACTCAGATGCAAAACAATGCAAATAATACTCTAAACTTCGATTGAGAATCCTAGTTTGACCATTCGTTTTCAGATGATACACTATACTAAAATTTAGACAACTACCTTAGAGATTGAACAACTCTTTCCAAAAGACGCTAAAAAAAAAAAGATCCTAATCCGAAACAATTGTTCAGGGAAACCCATAAAGATGCGCAATCTCTTTCATAGATAGATCAGCTACTATTTTGGAAAACCAATCAACCACAACCAAAATAGTATCAAACCCTCTAGATTTAAGCAACCCTGTAATAAAATCCGAAGAAATATCTTCCCAAACAACTTGAGAAATGGGCAGTAAATTAAGGAGACTAGTAGGAGACAAATTTTGAGCTTTGTTACATTGATAAATTGCACAAGAAGCAACAAAGGCAGCTACATTACGTTTCATTCCAACCTAATATGGATGACTAGCAAGCTTTTGATATGATCTAACATAATTAGCATGTCCCCCAATCGTGGAAGCATGAAACTCATGTAAGAACAATTGAGTCTAAGGGGACTTTGCAGGTATGACTTAATGACCTTTATAATGTAGAGTATCATTTATTAACTCATACCCAACACTAGCATCCTTCCTTTCCTTAAGCAATTGAATCTTACCAGCCAAAAATGAGTCTTGAAGAACATCTTTTTTTATTTTGGCAATATCAATCTAAATGGGACCATAAATGCCCATCAAATCAACATCCTCATCAATCTGAGAAAGGGCATCAGTAGCCTTATTGTCACTTCTAGCTTTGTATTGAATATAAAAGTCATATCCTAATAGTTTAGCAAGCCATTGTTATTGATTTGAAGTGATTATGCGTTGGTGTAACAGATGACATAAACTCTTCTGATCCATTCATACAATAAACTTTCTACCAAGTAGGTAAGGTCACTAATGATTAATAGCCAACACCAAAGCCATTAACTCTTTTTCATAAACCAATTTAGATAAGGTAGAGGGCTTTGCTAAAATATGAGATAAGCCTTGCATCTTGTATTAAAACAACACTTAAGCTAAGACCAAATGCATCACACTCAATAACAAATGGCTTTTCAAAATTAGGCATGACAATTACAAGAGTTTGTGTAAAAGTTACTTGTAGTTATTTAAAAGCCAGAGTGGCATCTTATTCCATTCAAAGGAGTCTTTTTTTAAAAGATTAGTGAAGGCTTAGCTATCATACCATAGTCCTTCATAAACTTTTGATAATACCCATATAGCTTAAGAAAACCTATAAGTGCCTTTAAAGAACTAGGGAGAGGCTAACCCCACACACTTTGAACTTTAGACGAATCCATAGCCACTTCATCAGCTGAAATAATATGTCCTAAATGTTTTAGAGAAGTTTTCCTAAAAGCACACTTATTTTTATTGGTTGAAAAATGGTTAATCCTCGACAACTTCAACACAATACGAAGATGATCCAAATGCTCATTCAAATCATGGCCATAAATAAGAATATCATCAAAGAATACTAGAACAAACTTGCGTAAGTATTGAAAAAACACTTCATTTATAGTATATTGAAAAGTAGCTGGTGCATTAGTGAGTCCAAAAAGCATCACTAGAAACTCAAAATGACCTTAATGAATTCTAAAAGTGGTTTTGGGAATATTATCTACATGAATACAAATTTGATGATAACTAAAATGACGGTCAATCTTAGAAAACATAGATGCACCAAACAATTCATCTGAAAGCTCATCAATGATCGATATTGGATACTTATTTGGTATAATAGCACTATTCAAGGCACAATAGTCAACACAAAACCACTATGATCCATCCTTCTTCTTCATTAGGATTACTGGACTAGAAAATGGGCTTACATTTGGTCGAATAATGCCCACCTTCAACATATTAGGTGCTATTTTCTTAATTTCATCCTTTTATACTGGCACATAACGATACAATCGCACATTGATAGCAATAAATCCTTCTTTTAATGGAATCCTATGATTTGTGACTCAACTAAGAGTCAATTCCTTAATTTCAGCAAAGATATAGACAAACTCCTCTAACAACTAATTCATGCTGCTCACATATCGCAACACCCAAAATTATAAGTAGCAATGTGCATTAAAAGGTTGCAATAATCGCAACTTTCCTCCTGTTTCAATTTTTGAAAAGCTATTTTAGACTTAGATAAGGAAGTATCTCCCATCAACACATGTTTATGTTGATCTCGAAAAATTTTCAAACACATTCTAATATAATATATTTTAATTTATCCATACGTTTGGAGCCAAGCTACTCTAAGAATTACGTCTACGATGCCCAAATCAAATACATAACAATCCATTACCATAGCAAAAGTCCTAACATACATCTTTAATTTTGGACATACTCTACTAAAATGTACAACTTGTCCATCTCCTAATTTCATAGTAAAAGACATGGTCAGATTAGTTTTCAACTTCAACTGGTCTACCACCTTTAAGGAGATAAAATTGGGACTAACGCCTCTATCTACCAAACTAGAAAGAGGATGACCCTTTATCATTCCAAGAAATTTGAGTGTTCTTGGTCCATTAAATCCATTGAGCGCTAATAGTGATAACTTGGAATTAGCCTGCAATTGCTCTTGACCTTTTTTCGGTTCTTATAACTCAACCCAATGTTCCTCCCTTTAATCATCATCTTCTTTAAGAATTAGTACCTGTAAGGTTTTGTTTAGACACTTATGTCCTAGTTAGAAGGGTTATTCACACTGGAAACACAAGCCTTTGTTCTTTCTATCTAAATATTATGCATAAGTCATTTGTTTTGGCCCCCTAGGCTATTGAGGTTATCGCACACTACTACTACTAGTTGAAGAATTGGAAGGTGCAATGGAAATAGTATCCTTAGAATAAGTCAACAAACACTTCTAAGATGAAAATCCAATTATTCCCATTGTACTCACTGATGGTTTCTAAACCAAGTTGGAATGTGAATTATTGGTAGTTCTAGAATATACAATAGACTATGGAGAATATGGGACCACTTGTGTTGTAGGCACATTGCTCTCGATAGATAAAAAAATTCCATGTTAGAACTCCTTCTTAACACTCAGTGCAAGTTCAATAGCATCAGCTAACGATACCTCTTAAACCGCCCAAGAAATATCCCAATATTTGCATTTTTGTTATGTTTGGAATTTATCCCATCAAAGTCTCGAAAGAGTCTAAGAATGTGCTTACTATTGATGTTTGCCGATGGGTAGATAAAATGACAAAAGGATTTCTAGCCGATAGTCCAACATAATGTGTCAAGAATTATTGCCTAAACAATTCCTAATCAAGGTATAGAACTCTTTTCTTTAGCATTTTATGCTAGTATATCGTTCGACCTCTCAATCCTAAAGTTACACTAACAACCTTCTAATCCTCTCTTACTTGGGCACCTCAAAGTATTGTTTCATTAATGTTAACCAATGCATAGGATCCTCCCCTTCAAATGTCGAAATTGTGGTTGCATTCGAAACCTTAGGTCGTAGCTCCTTATCTAATTCCACAAAATGTAGATCCTCAACCTCAATACTCTCTCACTTAGATCCGATGAGAATACAAAAGGTAGAATCTTCATTTTCTTTCAACTTCTCACTCACATTTTGCCTAATACTAATATCTTGTATAGATAACTATATTGAAGATAAAATAGCTTCCATGTTAATAATCGAAGCCTTCATTGAAGTGATATTTGCTGTTGCATTCCTATCTACGGTTGCAACTCATGTATACTTCCATTCAAGTCATCCTTTATCAACTTAACATTGTGATCCAAAGAACTTAAGTTTTTTTCCAAATTATGAATCCTAGACTCCATTCTAGCCATCTCTAATCACTAGGGATAAAGATTTTTTCATAGACGATGCCAATTAATACAAACTTAGGGTTCCAACAATAGAAAATTCAACAATTCACAGATTGGGATAAAAAGTCTCGCAGTAACAAACACAATCTTGCAAAGCTAAACATCAATAGGTACTTAGCAAGCCAACTCCAGTAGAACAAAAGAAGGGAAAGTTTTTCCTTCTACTCAAGTTCACAACTTCCTCAATTGTCCAACTAACTAACTATTTACTAATTAACTCCCTCATCCGACTATTTATACTTTCCATGTGTATAACACAATTATAACACTATCCTTTTGAATCTTTACAGCATACTACACCTACACATAACTACTTGACTACTCCCTACAACACAATAACCACAATACAGTACAAACACACACAGACTACACCACCACACCATAATATATTACACACACACAGATACTACGCCACCACACTAGGACACATGCATTGTCTTCTTTTATGGATGTGGAGTAAAAGTTTGTGCACTTTATGGGTCGTATAACAGTTGAATCCAACAAGCATGACAATGCATCATCTGTTCTAATGTGTGATAGCTACTTTCTTTCCAATTCTACATTGTTTGAAGTTGACTTCCTGAGTTAGTTGATACTTTCATCTCATGACCTATGTTCTCTCCAATACCTCAAAACACCTCCTTATACATGTCATCCATCAAGCTTGCCAAGGTATCCTCCTAGTAAAAAGCTTCAATATCAGTCATCTTCCTATAAATTAAATCTGACTGGATATTCTGAAACATTTCTCCGAATTTAGTGGCTTTTACACTCAAAATCAGTTTAATTCCTAGACTGAAGCTTCGAGAGAATGTCTGGTACCGATGGCTTAACAGTCTTTTAAATGCAATCTCTGTCATTTTTTCTGCTAAAGCTTTTTTCTCGCTTGAGTTCAGCCATATGTAGGATTTTTTCAGCTAAACATGGATCTTGCTGCATGCGATTTATTATTTGTTCTTGTTTGATAATATTTAACAATTATCAATTAGTTGATTTTGCAACGCGTTTGAGTTCCAAATATGGATTTATGTCATGTGAGAAACAAGTTGCTGCTTGTAAAAATATATATATATATTCATCCAATACCAGATACACATACTAAATAATGATGCCTCTCTAGGAAAGGGTCTGGTGCCTGGCTATGTAAAGCAGAAACAAGAAAAAAAAGGATACGGTTCCCCGAAAAGTGCCAGAACCAATAAATTTCAAAAAATCAACTCCAAAAGAGGTGTCTCTCTCATCCTCTCTATGGGCTTCCACATTTATGTATGCTATAATTTAGAGAATTTAAGATGCGTAGAATTTTTCATACATTTCCATCGTGGTGCTGATACTTTAGAAGAGTCATCTTCATATGGAAGATATTGCATCCCGTGAAGTATGTTTTATCAATTTCTCTTTCATTTTCTTCTGCATTGGAAGTGCAAAACAGCACTAAACATGTCCGTAGAAACAATGGAAGCGATGCAAAACTAAAACTCGCTCTGAAATTGTTAGTTAATGCAATCTCAGGCATTTCCGAGGTAACAGGTGTATCATTAAGGGCAAAGCTTTTTTGGGTCCAATAGCAGTCACAGGATCAAGCAGTTTTACATGGGTGAAATGGCGGAAGGATGATGGTTTGCTTAAACGGTCATATAGTCAGTCAGATTCGATGCATTAGATTCATCCAGTATCATGTGGTAGATGGTGCAGTTGGGAGAAGAGAATGGCATATGGAGAGGCAAAAGGTCGATTTTGTTATCTTTTGTGATATGCCTTTGATACTTTTCATTGCGGAAGCTGTATGCATGTTTTCTCACATCCTATTCATCAATAATCTTTAAATCAGTGGAATTTTCTTAGTTTCTTTTCTGCCTATGAGTCACCCTTAACTCATGGGTAGTTTTGTGAACATATCCAGTGCTTATTTATTATTGCTGACTTGTACGATAGTGATGCTGCTGAGCTGTATTTTAGATTGCTGACTAGGACTGCTGATTAGGATGTTAGTTTGTCTGTTTGTTTACTCAATCTTGTATAAATGCCTAACCGAGCAAATAACAGAACTTGAGCAGTCACTTTTGTCGAAGCTCTTTCAATCAGTTTCTTCTTCTACTTTTTTCGCTGATTTCGTGGATGCGAATCAAGCTTCTTCCATAGCTGCAAATTCCACAAGTTTTTATTGCTTTAGTAGAGTAGAAGCGCTAAACGATTAAAATATCGTAGGGTGGTTGTTTCTTTCGAGAAGTGAACTAACCTACTCCATTGCACGAGTCAAATGCGAGATTTAAGAATAGACATACTGGAGAATTTTTTTTTTTTTTTTTTTTTTTTAAATCTAGGGTTGTTCATTTGTTTTATTGGTAACTTTCGTTACAGTATATCCAACGTGCCTTTCGGCACTTGTCCATATTTTTCTCGTTCCATCCCAAGCAAACTTAAATGATAACAGCTGGGAGTATGAATAGTTTATGATTCCTCAACCTTCAAATGTCTCGTATCTATTTTTACATAGATCCTTGGAATGTTTAAGTCATATTTGGGATATGTTATATATTCTGTAAAGAATTATCTGAGTGAAACCTAACGGATTATGTATTTTTCCTGAACATGTATCATCCGCCATTACATGTTAGTTGACATATTCCTTTGATGTACCTTATGGATGTCTGCTTTACAAGTTATCCCAGATATCTAGAATTTAGTTATCCGACATAATTAAGTCTTCGAGATGACTATCCTCCTCTCTCGTTTGCATTGCTATTTCTTTTCATTTTTATAAAAAAATAAAATTCCCTTACCTAGGACATCCTTGATTGAGTTAGGTATGTGCATCGTGTAAATTGCAAATATATCCCTCTTATATTTACTTCACCCATTTTTAGTGCCTTTATTTTTGAAATTGCATGTTTACACTCCAAAATATTTAAAAATGGTGCATCAAAACCTCATTTTACTATTTTTTCCTTAAATAAAATAATAACATTAAGACTTAAAAAAATGCATAAAATTAGTTGTAAAAATAGTCATATGGGATTAATTGCATTCTCTTAAAAATGTGGGGTTTAAATGCATGATCATTAGGTGGCTAAATGCACATGAAATAAGCATAAATGGATGTATTTATAATACAACCCTTTCCTATTTTAATCATGAGATAAATGCCTACATGTTGATTGTGTTTTCACTTACTTTAGAGAGCACATGATGACACTATGTTTGTTTGGAATGAAGGAAAGAATTAGGACAAGAGGAAAGTGGAAGGAAAATGCGAATTATAAGAAATTTTTCCTTATGTGGAAATGCAAGGAAAATGGGAGGGGATGTATTTAACCATACTTTTTTTTCCTACTCCTAATTGGAGTGACTTAGGAGGGAAAGATATTAAAATTTCAATTTTAGCCTTACGTTTTAAATTCTTATCACATTTTATAAGATAATATTGTAATTACATTGTTTAAAATATTTTTAAATATTATCTTAAAAGTTACTCCTCTTGTAGTCAATCTTTTCTCTTTTCCTCAGTTCAAATAAAAAAAAAAATTGCTAATTCTCTCGTATTTTCTTTTCTCTTTACTTTTCTCCTCTCACTTTCCTTTCCTTCAAATTAATTAAGTTGTGAAATGAGATAATATAATATAATTTACTATATGAATATACATGTATTTTTATGGATATACTCGATATAAATAATAATTATACTCATAAATTAACCTTAAACTACTTAATTGTGTATTTTATGTGTTGAACTCATTAAAATAATTAAGAAATATATCTTAAAAATAAAAGATATGTTAGAAACATAATTATATGAGTATAGTTATATACTACACACGATATATACATAGGATATATACTCGTATATTAATAAAATAACTAAATATTAACATAATATATATAATAATAATAATTAAACAAAATATCTACAAAAGATTATCTAATTGGCTTTAAAATGGCTAGAAATCGTCCATGGGAGGTTTGGGAAATTGAAATGTGCTGATTCAAAAGCAAATTAGTATGAGATGGCTACCTCCTACTTACATTCATAAGATAATTACTTAAAAAATAAAATACTTAGCCCCTAAGAAAATCAATCGACCTTAAAACTTTATAAAAATGACTTCTAACCAACAGTCTAACATTTTGGAAGCTTAGGATCTCTAAAGAAAAATTAGAAAAAAATTTGTACAAAAATAGAAGGAAAATACAAAAAAATAGAGCATACACTAAGCTAAGCTAGTTCCTAAAGCAACCCTTAATGTGCTGTTAAACCACTCTACCACTACAGAAAACCCCTAGCTTCTGGCCCTTTTAACAAATCCCCACTACCCTATGGTTGCTGGAGTACCCAAGATTACTAAGGTCAAACTTATGCCTTGTTTTTTGATAATTTTAAAAAAATCTCAAATCTATTTAGAAAAATTTGAAAAATTTTATATTTAGATTATTTCATAATTTCTTTTGTATGATATTTTTATTTTTGAAAAATTTAGAACATTTAATGTATTAGCTTTAAAAAGTCACTATTCATCCGAATTTTGACTTTCAAAATAAATATATCAAATGATGTTACTTTTAGCTCTAAATTTTTGTGTAGAATATAAATGATATCTAGATTATTTCTACGTAACTCGGTTTTTATTTGAATATTTTTAATATTTGTTGGATTTTTCAGCTTAAAAATAACTCGAAATTAGGATTTATGAAATGAAAAGGTGAAACTGACCTATACTAATTTTTAGTGAAGTATAATGATGTTACGATAGGTTGAAAATAATTTTGTACAAAAGAATCATATTTGGATAATTAAGTATAATTTAAAGGTAAAATTATAATTTCGAATATATAGCGATAAATCGAAAACCTAAAACCAAGTAATGACTAAATTCCCCATATGTTTTTAGGAGTATAGAAATTTTTGAGGTATTATTTGGTAACTTGAGTTATTTATTGCGAATTTAGGTAATAAAATAGCTTAAATTATAAATTGAAATGTATTTTTTGTAATAATAGGTTAAAATATGATAAATAGTTGAATAAAATGGCTTTAACATATTTAATGATATTTTAATAATCAAGATATGTTATATACGTATTAGGGTTCGATAATACCCTTATTATAAAATTACATTGACAAATTAGATAAGATATAGTTTAATAACATAAAATACGTATAATACAATAATATTTATTTAGATATATATAATTATGTGAAAAACTAAAATTACTCGTTAAAAGTCATCTATAGAAATAGGATCCATAATATATGTCGTTAGGTCTATATAAACCTAAGAACGTTATTTTTACTAAAATCAAATAATCTTAAGTAATATAACCTATAATTCTATAGTATTAATAGAATGTACTTATTATAATAACCTTATTAAAATTACAACATAACATAACTGATTAAAAGTATATTTCGATACAATCAAAATGATATATTATACTTAATAATATAATTACGTATATTATTAATAATTAATAACTTAACTTGATATACATATATATAATAAAACTCTATATTATTATGATAATATTATATATATATGATCGTTTTAGATAAAATCCTAATAGTTTTGTAACTATTATGAAAACTAAATTTGGATTTTGTATATATAAAATCCCTAGTGATTAGACCGTTGATAACCCGAGTCTCCTGTAGTAAGCATTTAAATGGGTAACTTGGGATTATAGCTTTGTTGCTTGTTAACATACTGTATTAAAGTATCTAAAGATACGAAAGTAGTTTCGTTTATGCTTATAATTAGTTGTTTGTGCATGTCAAACCTAGTTTTTCACCCTCCTAATTCTTTTTATAAAATTAGGTTTTCTTTTAATCAATCAGTATTAAACCTTACTTATTTAATACCGATTATTGACTAGGGTTTAAAGAAAATCGTTCTTTTTTTAAAACGATTTTGGAGTTGTCACCCAACTAGAGTCAAGAAAAATCATTGAGTTATAACCAGTTGGGTGGATTGGTTATAATTTAGCCATTAATCTAGTGATTAAGACTGATTTTACAAAACCGTTTTTGGAAACCAGAGATTTAGGTCCGAGGGTTAGGAATTTTATACCCTTGTCGGTTCCATTGACTTTCCAAAATAAGAAATAAACTTTAAAATCATCGTTTGATTTTGAAAGACAAGACTTAATTTAATTGGATAAACAAAACAATTTAAACTAAAGGAAAAAGGGAAAATAGGTTTTTTCGTTTTTAATTATTGCCTCGTAAGTGCTTATATACTCGCTATTTAGGATCAGATGTATGTAGTTCTTTTTATGAAAACTTTAGCGAGTGGTTTTGTTTTAATTAAAAAAAACGATTGAGTTTACGTTTTATTCAATTTTGGTTTATTTAAGAGAATTTCTAAAAAAGAGTCCTAAATTGAATTTTATTTTTTCAAAATTCTAAGCGATCTTAATTTGGAAAATGGTTGATTTATTTTTTTATTATTTTTGGAAAATCAACTTTCTGAGTGATAAAAGAAATAATAATCTTTATTCTTTCTATTTACTTATTTATTTTTATTATTTTTTATTTTACTTATTCTATCTATTTTTACTTTTAATAAAGTAAAAAAAAAGCTAAAAATAAAAGGTATTCTTTTTCTTCTTTGTCTTTTTTTTTACTCTTTTCTTCCTACATTTTTCAATTTTTCTCTTCAATTTTTTTTCTTTTTCTTCTTTATTATTATTATTATTATTATTATTTTCTATTACATTTAAATAAAAAAAATAAAACAACAAATAAAATATATAAAAACTTCAAACGGATTCAAATGTAAGAGTCGAACCTAAGTGGGTTAGACGGGTTGGACTGGATCAGGTCGGGTTGAGTCAGATCAAATTCTCCTTCAAGCTCAACGATAACTAGAGGGTAAGATCCTAATCAATTCGAACGGATTTTCTTGGGGTTGAAGGTAGATATATGAGTTTTACATTGGACTTAGGTAGGGTAGGCCGAGTGCCGTAGTGTTTAGTGGTGGTTTAGAAGGTTGTTGGAAGTAGTAGTTAGCGGCAGTGGTGGTTCGACTATATGGGGGTTATTGGGTGTGAGAGTGGGGTGTGGTGTACGGTTTCGAGGTGTAGGGAGCTTAGTTGTATGATTAGTTTGGGCTTTTGGAGTGGTGGCTCAAGGAGAGAAAGAGGTAGCAGTGACGATTTGAATTGTGTTGGTTCAGCATAGCTATTGTGGGGCACGACGGAGGTTGAAAAAGGTCAGGTTGGAGAACCTAAACTAAGGGGAGCTCAGCTATGGTGGTGATTAGACTTAGTTTTGAGTGGAGAGAGAGGAATGAAGAGAGAGAGAGAGTAGGTTAGAGAGAGAAAGTGATTGGAAGGAGAGAGAGAGGTTATCTTAAGTAATTTTGTTTTTTGTCTATGAAAACTTAGTTTTTTTTTTCTAATTTTTGAAAGCCGATTTGAATGTGCTTTTGACTGAATCTGGACTTGTTCTTAACACCAATTCGAAGCTTGCCATGTCTAGTACGAGATATATGTAAGAAACTATGTAACTGTGTGTAAAATTTATGCAAAAATTGAAGCTAAAGCTATGGGAGTGGGCTGTTCTTGAGAAGGAAAAAGGAGGAAAACTAGGAGAAAATGGGGGAAAACTAAGGGAAAGCAAGGAAAAGTGCTGATGTAATGCCACATCAGTCAATTCGATGAACCCTGACCTACTACGTGTCATCACATGATAGTGGTAGTTGACGTGACATGCCACGTGGTACTACGTTAGCAAAGTCATTCAATCCAACGATGCTACGTGTCAAGACACATGATGTAACCAGATCTTGATACGTGGCAGTATACTAGCCAAAAAAAATAAGAAAGAGGTATCCCTACGTTTACCAAGATTCGAATCCAAGACTTCATGCTTAATGCTAATGTTATGTCCATGTGCTTAACCGTTAGGCCATTAGCCTGTGCCTTGTCCACGTGTGCAATCATGGCTTAGGTCGGCTTAAGCTAAATTTAAATCTAAACCTAAGTCCAATGGACCTTTATTCAAATTTATTTAATTTAAAATCTTATTCTATTTAAGTGACCTAAAAAATTTATTATATTCTAAATTCCTTATTTTTTTTAAAAATTTTCTATAACTTTTCAAATTTCTTATAAATTTTCATAAATTTTTCATTTTCTTATATTTTTCTAAATTTCTTCATTTTATGGGGTTTTCTTTAATTTCCTTTTTTCTTTTTTGAAAATTTTCTAATTTAAGGCTTACTGAGAAAAGAAAGAAAAATAATAAAAATGAAATAAATAAAAAACAAATAAATGGAGGGCAAAAATTAAGTATCTACAGTGCGTATGTTGTGCGTATGTCATGCGTGTGTTTGGTATTCAATTGTGACAGGAGTTGAACTCATTTGTGTGTTGTTTTGCATAATTGCATTGTTTCTGTATTGTATGAACTTTTTTGGTTACCTTTGATTACAAAAAATAATTATTTGACTACTACGAAACTAGACATGTATAACACTTGTTGGGGGAAATGATTAGGAGTGTCATGCTAAGTATTGACTTCCTTTGATGAAGATAGCTGAAATGGTCTTTTCTTCATCCTTAGTTGAACTGAATGACAAGTGAGAAGGTTGCAACAAGGGTGGAGGCCATAGTTCGAAAGTGGTCACGAGAGGAGGGTATTCTCTATTGCATAAGCCTTGGTTTGGTTTGATTTGAGTTGAGTCACAATAAAACTCCTCAATCTAGGTTGGAGTAGATATAATTTCTCTAATCTCATAATGGACTTAATAACATTGTGTAATGTTTCATATGATTGATTGCATTACATTTCATCATAATTAATAACTTTGCTTATGATTGTTTGGTACTCTTCTGACTCTATTCCACTTAATAAGCTAGTTGAACTTATACCCCTACAGACTCTTTTGCAGGTACTGGTGAAGATCAGGATGTTTATATACCGCTACCTCCAGGTTAGTATGCTATTGATTAAGAAAGTGAGGGATAAAGAATTAAATGAACTTAGGTTTTGACTTTTCTTTTGAATTTTGAGAAAACTAACTATGAATTTCTTGAGATGCCTACTAGTTTCCTAACTTATTATAAATAATCTACAAAACCTCTGATTTTTGGTAAACTTTAATTGTAAATTTTAACTTTGGATGTGAAACGTTTATGTAAATACTACCATATTATGAGACAACAGGTTATATGTAATAGGTATTTTGTAAAACTATACCATAGATTTGATTATTCATAGGTGTTAGAACGGATGCTTCAAGCTGGTTGAGTCATGCATGCCTTATGTAGACTATATTTACCATAGTAGTTGTGAAGTCAGCTTTTATTTTAGGTTCGTTTATACGATGGGATTGTTACGACTCCTCTTGTTTAGGATGTGATATTGACCATCAATGGTGAAGAAGATATAAGTGTATTTATCTATTTAGGGAGAACTATTTCCTAAAAAATGGTATGAGGAAAACTTATTATGTAAATATTGTTACAGAATTACATTTTTAAAGTGAATTTTTGTTTTCCAATTATTGATGCTCACTTAAAGAAAAAGTAATGAAGAAGTCGCATTTAACGAACGTGATTTGTAAATCATATAGCCAAAATGCGATTAATCACATTTACTATAGCTTTTCCCGTGGAACAACATAGAGTTAGAACCTTCCTGCAAACAGTGATAAAAACAAAACACACAATATACACAACAACAGCCAAAAGTCCATGAAACATAGAGTATAATGTACAAACCAAAACCATACTCTAAAGTCAAACTAAAAACCTAACTCCAAACTTAAACTTAATCCCAAATTCCAACTCCAAACTCAAACTCCAATTGTAACTCAAACTTAAACTCCATACTTTAAAAGCCAAACTCTAACACCAAACTAAAACCCGAACCCCATGCAAACATAATATGCTAAACACATAACATCTCCATCAACTCTTGACAATGACAAGACAAACTTTAGCTAAACTCTATAAATATCAACTAAAGACCACACATCTTGAAATACATAACAAATTTGATAGCAAAATTAAATAAATTTTCTTATAAAAAAGGAATGAATAACAATACATAAATGCAAATATTATTTACGTATGTGCAATAGTTCAAGATTTTTCTCATAATTCTCATTTTTATACAACATGAATCTATATAAGCAAGGAAACATGCAATCTCTCTATCCTTAGCCCGACACCTACTCTCATAGTAGGCTCTCCCTTACAGCATTGAAGTCTCTCCAACATGTGAAGACATGCTTGGTCCCTCTTCCCATGAAATCTTATGTAGGTTTATCTATGTGATGCCTTCACTTATGTTAAAGCCTACCAAATGTCTCTTGAAGTTGGGAGCACTAAGAGTGACCATGAATGTAAGGGTTAGATTAATGGAATATGTAAGGAATAATGTGATATCCAATGTTGGCTGGGATAAGTCAGTAGGGAGTAGAGACTTATGCTACATTGATCCATGATGTACTAGAGAGTAGTACACCTTTGATTGGTCTAAAGGAAGAGTAGGAGATTTATTTAGTAGTAGAGAAGGAGACTAATCTATAGGTAGCTATTGGTAACTAAACCTAACATAGCTACAAATGTGGCCCCATCCCATCATAGGTACTAGATGAGGTAAAAGATCAAGTAGCTCCTCTTAATGGCTTGTAAGGTATAGTATAATAGTTCTGTGACCCCTAAGGAGCTACTTTACGGATTGGGCAATTTTTCATGCTTCTTACTATGTGCAACGATCGCTCTCAATGCGATCACAACCATTTGCCTATATAGAAAGAAAAAGTATAATATGTTAGTCAATGTGTGAGCAAATGAATAAGCAGGTGTCTGTAAGATCTTTTTTTTCAATCTTACCATAGCACCAAGTGGGGCTCCAATGTATCCTATGTATCACTTGGCAACTCCCCAATACCATGGATAGTATTGCGCAATGACCCCATCTGGAAAGGCAATATCATAGTCTATTGCACAAATGTTAATCTCTACTCATCCTACATGCAGATCCATGCTACATGACGCCTTCTCTAATCTTCATTAGTCTTCCCCCTTAAATCAATCCTATGAATCACATTTGATGTTTTGGGGATCCCCTACATTCTACTGAACTATCTCACCATGCTATCTAAAAGGTACCACTCTACAATGTGAAAGCATATCAAAGGTACACAGGTAAGCCAAATATCTCTTTCGGCTTGATAATGAGATGGTAATGCCTTTAGGATGCTAAGAGAGTAAAACTTTCAAATGATTTACAAAGGAGCTAATTCAAACAAGTAAGAATCACATGTGCACATGACTAGTAAACATTTGACCTAAATGACTTATCATACCTACTCAGGGGTTTGCCTATTGAAGGCATCTTCATAGTGTAATTTATCTAGCCAAATACCCTACTTCATTAAAGTGTAAGGTGTCGAAATTTCACATAAATCACATTTCTATAGTGTGATTTTAAAATTCCATTTTGATAATACGATTTCTAAATCGCATGGTCTACATTCGATTTACAAATAAAAAAAAAAATCCAATGTCACTAAATTACAACATAAAGCTAGATCACATTTATAAAATGTGATTCGATTATAGTGTTTGGCTTATTATTTTCAATGCTATGCTTTTTTAGGAAATAGTTTGCTTAGAAGAGGGCAAATATACTTATGTCTTAATGGTGAAGGACTAAAGAAGGAAATCATTTACTTAGGAAAACAAGACAAGAAGCTCCCATAAACATGCTTTTAGGGGAAAGTGAAGGTGATATTATAGCTTAGTCAAAATTGAGGTAGCTTAATATGGCTCAGAAGAGAAAAATTAGAAATTCCAATTACAAAAGTTCAGTTCTTGATTTTTTTAATCATATTAATGGAGAATATGAAAATAGGAAAACCTAAAAATGAAAAAAAATTCTCTCACCTAACCTAGAAAGATTTAGTCATCCATTCATTCATTTACTCTCTCTCTTTCCCTCTCTCTTGTACACATGCCCAATCAAGTAAGTGAAATCAAGCAAGAAGGAAGTTCCCTTCATTTTCAAAGACTCCATACAATGTGAGGAAGGCGTGTTGTACTTAATGAGGCTGTAAGGAGTTAGTTAAAAGTAGTAATCCTTTATTGGTTGGGACGTTGGTGAATGTACTTGAAGCTAGAAGTTAGGTGTTGGATGATGATTTTGGCAATGCATGCACTTCGAAGATTGAACTATGGTAGATTCTTATAGTTTAAGGGATTGACTTTTCTGTAAGGGATTGTCTTTTAATTTTGTGATAATGTTATATTTTCCTTTGTGGTAATTGTGTTTTCTTTTTGGTAATTACAATAAAAAGCTGCCACCCACTCATTTTTTGCAATTTTTTAGTGACAATGTAGTTTCCTATTTTCTATGTGCTAATTGTGATAAAAAAAGTGATAAATAATTGATATCTACTAATTTTGCTTAATGCTTTTTGGTAGCTCATGTATTTTGTTTTTTCTAGTAACATTACCAAAAAATACATGTGTTTTGTGATTGAAAATTCAATGGTTAGTGTTAAGTATTACCCTTAAACTTTGCATGCTTTATGGTTTAAACATTTTATGATTGCACTAGGAGGTTGAAATTATGCTTAGAAATTTATTATTTAAGACAATTATATGTAGGATACCTTTGCTAAGTTGTAAGAGCTTCAAACTCAAATATGAGATTCACAATATTGTGGAAGTATAGAAGTTCTATACATTAGAGGAAGCCATTAAAGTAGCGTAAAGGGTTGAAAAGTAGAGGAGAAATGCTTTGAGCTAACTATTTCCTAAACTCCTGTTTTGTGCTAACTTGCTCATGTTGACCCGAGGAGACTTCCTTGAGTCGAGGAAAAACATAACTAACCTAATGATAGTTAAGTAGGTTATTAAAGTTGAGATGGCCAATAGAGTTAAGCTAAGTATAGGCCAACCATAAGGATATATGAGAAAGGATAGATCTTTAGACAAAAGATAAGCGAGGTTTAATGTTTCAAATGCTTAGGTTTTAGACACATGGCTATTGAGTGTCTGAATCGACATGTCATGGTGCTTCGAGGAGATGTAATGAATAGCATCAACGAAAGCGAGCTAAAAGACAAGAAGAATGCTAGGAAAGTTGAAGTCTAGGAGGAAAAGGAGACCTATATCTCCGTTGACCAAGGAGAAGTAATGACACCAGTACCGAGACAAGTGCTGAGCTTTAAGGAAGATTATAGAGAAAATTTATTCCATACAAAGAGTACCATTAAGGGATAGTTGTACACCATCATTGTAGATGGAGGGAATTATACCAATGTCCTTGTACAGTCTTTTATACAGAGGTTAGGACTGTTGACCTTTAAGTACCCCCCAATCTTACAAGCTACACTAGCTTCATGATAAGGGTACTTTATAAGTCACTGAAGAAGTAACCGTACCTTTTAGTGTTGGAAGTGTATACAAGGAGAAAGTGGTGTATGATGCTGTCCCCATGAGAGCTTCACATTTGTTGCTTAGAATATTGTAGTTGTTCAACCAGCATGGTACTCATTATGGATATAAAAATACTTATGCTTTTATCAAGGATGGATAGAAGATTGTATTGCAACCTATGACCCTTACTTAAGTGAACGAGACCTATAATCAGCTTACCTGAGCAAGCAAGAATAAAGCCTTAGTGATGAGTTGGAGAGAGCTCCAAGCTACTAAGAAGGCTAATGAGCCCATGTTTCCATTGATAAGAAGATGATTGGAGATAAGAAATCTGGAATATGTTCTTGATAAGATTCGAAGATTAATTGATGACTTTTTTAACTTGTTCCCTAAAGAGTTGTCTAAGGGACTACCCCCAGTCTAAGGTTAGAACATTGTATTGATTTATAATTAGGCGCAACCTTACCAAATTGACTTACCTACAAAATGAACCCTAAGCAGGCTACTAAGTTGAAAAGGCAATTGGATGAGTTAATAGAATGAGGTTATGTAAGGGAGAGCATCAGCCCTTGTGCTGTACCGATTCTATTCATCTCAAAGAAGGATGGTTCGTGGCACATGTGCATCAATAGCCCAGTAATCAACTGAATTATTGTCAAGTATAGATATCCAATACAAAAGCTCGATGACATGTTAGATGAGTTACATGATGCTCAAATATTCATGAAAATTGATCTTCAAAGTAGTTACCACCTAATTGCTTGATTCCTAGTAGTGAATGGAAGACTACTTTCAAGAAAATGCATGGTCTCTACCAATGGTAGGTTATGCCATTCAGGCGTACAAATGTGCCAAATACATTTATGCGGCTCATGAATTATGTGATGCATCCATTGATCAATGCGTGGTTATGTACTTTAATGACATATTAGTGTACAGTGCCGACTTAAACAACTATGTTTAACATCTTCGAGTTGGCTTTGACATTTTATGAGTCAAAAGTTATATGGAAATCGAAGAAGTGCATGTTCTATCAATGTGAAGTTGTCTTCTTAGGGTATGTAGTATTTAGAGATGGAATCCAACCATATGAGGAAAAGGTCCAAGCTATCTTAGAATGGCCAATGCCAAAGAATGTCACTGAAGTGCAGAGTTTTCATGGCCTTACTTTTTTCTATAAGTGATTCATTAAGAATTTCAATACGATTGCAACCCCCTTAATTAAGATGACAAAGAAAAATGATGGATTCTAATGAGATGAAAAAGTTGAGCAAAGCTTTAGGGAAATCAAGGAGAAGCTTACTACTACCCTTGTCTTGTCCATTCTAGATTTTGATAACCTATTTGAATTGGAATGCAATATGTTAGGCATTGGAATTGGTGTTATGCTGATGCAAGAATGATGATCGATTGCCTACCATAGTAAGAAGCTCAATGGTGTCGTATTGAACTATTTCATGTATGATAAACGTTATACTCTCTTTTTTGAGCTCTTACTATATGGCAACACTATTTACTACCTTAAGAGTTTCTGATATATACTGACCATGAGTCCTTGAAGCATCTCGAAAGTCAAAACAAACTCTCGAAAAGGCAAGATAAGTGAGAAGAATTTTCCTATGTGATTCAACACATGGAGGGTAATACTAATGTGGTTGTAAATGCTCTATTATGTCAGCAAACCTTACTGACCACCTTATAGATGAAATTACTAAGATTTTCACTTATCACTGAGCAGTAGGCTTATGACCCCTATTTTGGTTATATTCTTGAGCAATGTAAAGAAGGAGTTACTATTAGAGGATATTATATTGAGGATGGCAATCTATTCATAGAAAGAAGGTTATATATCCCAAGTTGTTCTACATGCAATCTGTTGGTTAGAGAAGCTCATAGTGGTGGATTATCTAGACATTTTAAAGAGACCAAAATAGCCAACTTGTTAAAAGAGAACTTTTACTAGCTTGGTTTGGCCAAGGATGTCCATAATGTAATTGGTAGTTGCGAAGTGTACAAGAGGGCTAAGGGAAAGAGAGAGTTACATGGAAAGTATATACCTTTACCTAAATTGACCTCACCTTGGGTTAACCTTAGCATGGACTTTATCCTAAGATTGCCTCGGACATCTAAAGGAAAATTTTCAATCTTTGTTGTAATAGACCACTTTAGCAAAATGGTACACTTAATTCCATACTATCACAGAAACGACACTTTATATATTGCTAACTTGTTTTATAGGAAGTTGTTTGACTACATGAAGTGTCGAGACCATTGTTTTAGATTGAGATACAAAATTATTCAATTGTTTTTGAAAGACTCTTTAGAGAAGACTTGGAACTAAAACTTATGTTCAACTCTAATAGCTATCCTTAGATTGATGGCCAAACTGAAGTGGTGAATAGAATGCTAGGAAATTTACTTCGACTTGTTGTGGGAAAGAACTTAAAAGATTAGGATGTGTGTCTACTAGTTGTAGAGTTCGCATACAACTAAACTATCCACAACACCACTAGAAAGACCCCATTTGAGGTTATCTATGGCCTTAATCCCACTATTCCTTTAGATTTGATCGGTACCTTCGTAACTATTGAAGAGAGCCAATTTGGAGTTGCCTAAGTCTAAGAATTACAAAAACTACATCAATTCGTAGCAAGAAAGTCCACCAAGTTCAACTAAAGACAACAAGAGATCGGTAATCGTAGTTGCCAAACTATTTCTTTCAAATCGAAAGATTTAGTTGGATTCACCTCAATAGAGAGAGGTTTCTACACCTACGATAAAGTAAGCTATCTCCACGAGCTGATGATCTATTTAAGGTTCTGAAGAAGATTAGCTACAACACTTAATAGATTGAATTGCTTGAGAACTATGGTATTTCCTCTACTTTCAAATTATCTGACTTGATTCCCTACCGACTAGGAGAAGACCCAGTAGATGCTAGGCTAAAACAAAAGCATGAAAACTCTTCGGATTTGAGGAAAAATCTTTTCAACCCTTAGATAAATGATGGGAATCAACTCCTTGGACCAGTCATGTGTAGCCAACCTAGAGCAATACAAGGACTTATATGAAGAATATTAGCTTAAAACCCCATTTAGGATGAGGATTTCTATTCCGATCTCCATCTTTTACACTACTGCTGACCTAAGCACCAAGCTCTCATAAGTATTAATATAGTTTAAGAGTTGCCAAGAGATTATATCGACCTACAAAGTGTGCATGTTTACTAGTTGAGTAGCCATATCTATTGTCAAGCTCATGCTATGATCCAAACAACCCGAACCAACCTGCACCAAACCTCCGTCTGAGTTGAGTTGCTTAGACACCCAACTTGTAGAAGATTAGAATGTTTTCTAATACTCAAGTTTTGACTTGAACCAGATAATCTCTACTCTAACAGTTGATTCTTTCTTTCATTCTCATCTGAATTGTATTATTTAAGCTGAGCCACCTTAAGGTAAACCTCAACAAGACCAGTTGCATTCTAGACTGCCATCCACCATGTGACACGTCTTTTGGCATGACATTCTAGAAGGATTCTTTACTTTTTTGTACAAAATATTTTTTTACCTCTTTTACCCTTTTTAGTATGTTTCATATATTCTATTTTCATATTAGCCCTTTTGTCTTTTCATGTATGTATTGTAACCCTAATGAGGCCATATAAATGCCTTACTACCTTTGTACATAGACAATAACTCATTACATCAAATTATTATAAGTTTCCTTTTATGAGCAACTTTAGTATTCTTAGTTTCTCTTTAACTCTTATCTACTCCCTTTAGCAAAAAGTGGTGGTAAGTAACCTTATAGTTTGGATCAGTAAGTCATATCTGGTGAATTGTAAGCCGAATAGGATTAGTCGATGTATCATATTTGATTGGTAGTTGCCTGGATTTGCTAAAAAACCTTAATTTTCTTTTTGTTACTATTCGTTATGGTGCTTCTCCATGTGTACGATCCTAAAGACTTATAATAGATTCTTGTTGAAAGTTGTTGGTAGCATGATTTGCATAAGTATTGAATAGTTTCCATGGATATGAACTCATAAATTAGTTATGTACCATATTGGTTATGAATCTTTGTGTTCTCATCGAATTATACAGGGTTGTTTTTACACTTTGAGGGTGTTTTTCTATATAAAATTGTTTTTTTTTTTCCTTTTCTTTCTTTCTTTTTTTTTTTGTGGCAATGTGATGTTACTTAAGTTGTTGATTTGTTGGATTAGTGAAGTTGGTGCAATTTTCTTTCTAGTACACAAATTTAACTAGAAATTCATGTTGTTTTGATAACTTGACCTTAAGCATAGAAACTCATCTAGATGCATATTGGTCTTGATTTTGAATTTGAAATAGATAAATTCTATGCATGAGACTTCTAGTTTAGCATTTCATGTGGTCTTCACATTTTTATTGTAAAGTTATTGCATATTTTGGGTTGAAATGTGAAAGACTTTCTACATTAAGTATAAGCTTGTGTCTTATTATTCCCTTTTTCAAGAATTATGCTAAGAAGGTTGATGCAAAGAAAGGATAGTCTAGTACTTAAGATTCTTACACAAGAGATTCCTATGCTCTAGTTTCAATCAATGTAGTACAGGAACATATTTGCTAAACTCCATCTATAGTTCTCAAAATCCCAATTCAACTCTTATCATTATATGATTTTACGTTTTTATGAGTCGCTTCCTAATTAAAATCCATATAAAATCCTTTTTTAGGGTAAAATTTGTTAGAATCCTGATTTGAATCTTTAAAATCCGTAGAGTCCCAACTTTATTCTCGATTTTACCAATTTTACATAATCGAATAGAAATATATAACATTTTAGCTTAATGTGATTTTAGACTAGCCCATTATTTTTGTGAGTTAACAAAACCACCATTCTTATCTCCTTGTTTGTATTTTAACTTAGGAAATCATGCTTTTAGCTTTCCTTTCTTCTTTCATTTCAACACCATTAACATGACTTCATGATATTGATTTTGTCAAAGATGAAGTATGAATTGGTACTTTAAAAGACTTAGAAGATAATGGATATAATTGGTAGTTGTACTAATAAGGACATTGGTGATGATGATGAGGATGATAATGCTAATGATGGTGGCGAGAAAGATGGTAGTTTTGATAATGCTTTATATTAGTTTCGTACTTCTATTAATGCTTTATGGATTTACGTAATGATTTATAATTTATGCTTATTTATTTGTATTAAACTCATATTATGACTAGAATTTATGATGAATTTCTTTATTTCTACCACGCGTTAAGTTTTCCATTGACTATTGTATGTATATTTACTATATGTAAAAAGCAAATTTATATAGGGTGTAGAATCCTATGATGTTATGATTCGATTCTACAATACGATTCTATTGAACCTTTAGCGATTTTAGGTAAAATCCTAATTATGATAACGATGACTCCATCGGAAGAAATTTGTGGATACTTCGTACATAAACTTGCAAGTTCATGAGCAGATTAGATTAAAAGTACAAATAAGGGAATTGATTATTTTTTGTAGTTGGGATAAACTCTCTAACATTAGAGAGGCAATATATAGGGAACTTATCCTTAAGTTCTTGACTACTTTGAAATTGGCTAAGGATTATATAGGGTATGGTGCTGATGATATCATGGAGTTTAAACTCAATGGGCAGCCATATTGGATGACTATAACCTAGTTTTCTATTTTGATGTAGTTGTATGATGAGGATTAGACCAAGACTATTCACTATAGATTATTAACAATAACTTTATCTCAAAGGATTACTGATTAAGGTTACTGGTAAGTTTTAAGTAATAGCTAGGTGTATAAGCTAAAGAAGTCAAAAGCATCCAAGTTGAGAAATCTAGTACATTAGGTGTTGAGCCACAGCTTATCTTGTAGAGGAGAAAGTAGTAATAGTAGTAGTGTTGTCAATTCTACGGATATTTTGTATCTATATAGCATGATTGAGAGATGTTGCTTTCTTTTTGGAATCATGCTAGTAATTTTCTTCCATTTCTAAGCAAGTGATAACAAAGTCTAAAATATTTGTTGTGGACCATATATTACTTGTTTATTGAGGTCTTTAGGTAGGTTTGATGAGTTACAAGGCTTACATCTAGAGCACCATATAGAACCAAATAGTTTTAGTTCTTTGAGAAGAATGGGTTTAGTGCCAAGAAGACATAATAGAGAGGAGCAACTACATGCTATGGAGGAGGATGAGCATGACCTACCATTACCATTAGGTTTTCATGGGGTGTTAAGTTTTAGAGCACCTAAGTCAGAGTTGAGGAGAATTGCTAGAGTGGAGAGGAACGTAGGTGGACTCTTATGGAAGATTTGAAGGAAGAGGACTAACGGGCTAGAAATCTATAGAGTCTTACTTGATTTGCTAACAAGTTTCTTTTGCTTTTTATGTAGTTTTTTTTTTTTTTTTTTAGCAAGGGAATACCATTGATATTGTTAAAGTTTTCTTTATTTATTTCTTTCTTTTTTTAATGAACTTTAATGCTGGCAAGTGAAGTAGTTTTAGTTTTAAGTTTTAGCTTTTAATTTGAAGTTCTATTTTTGTTACTTTTATTTTCTTTCTTTTTCTTTTCTTTCATTTTGTAAGGCTTATATACACTCAATTGAGTAGATGGAATCTAGTATAGTAATTTTATGGAATTCAATGTCAATGTTCAAATTGGTGAAGTTTTAGTTTAATTACTCTTTTCTTTTCTTTTCTTTTCTTTTTTAATTTTTATTGCTTTATTTTGTACATTGAGGAAAATATATAAGATGAGTGTAGGGAAGTAGTAAAGTAATATGACATCAGTAGAATTTCTATAAAAGCTTTGGATTTGAGCTAATTTGATTATATTGTTACACTAATTTTTTTTTTTCAAAATTCTTTCGAAAGTCTAGAGAAGATGAAAAATCAATTGAGTTTGCTATTACGCATCTATTAACCTTTATTTTTTTCATTTAATTAAAGCAAGTAACTTTTTGAATTTTTAGGGATATTTTGTTCGATTTTTGTATAACTTTTACTTAATCATGACGACTTTTCTACACTTTAATGGACTTAAATAATGCAACCTTTAGGAAGTAAAATTTTCCATTATTAAAGCTTAAATTAAGACTTAAGATTAGTTTGGATATTGACCAGTTGAGAGCTAGGTACATACATTTGAAGCTTGCTTTAGTGTATGGATGCCTTTTTGATATCTTTTAGAGTATTTTGTTTATAGTGAATGGACAAATGAGATTTACCCCTTAAAAATTTCCTTATAAATTAAAATAGTTGGAGGCATATATATATATATATATATATATATTGTAGTAGTGGATGGTTCGAAGAGGAGTCTGAATACTTAGTAGCCTAAGATCTTCTAGCTTAGAACTTACCAATCGATGAAATTGCTTCAATAAATTGAAAAAATAAAAAAAAATCCTCTAATGAAAATCAAGACTAGTAAGACAATTAGGAAATGAGTTAATGTAATATGCATTTATTATGAGTTTTTGTGATTGATGAAATTGAAGAGAGGAGTATATACCCTTTAATTATAGTGGTTAAAATATCTATTATAACTTTCTCTTAGTCTAGTGATGTTCACTGTAATTTTAAATTTAGTCTTTGTTTAAATGATGTAACTAACTCTATTTACACAGATTCATTGTTGAAGTCCAATGTGGTTTTATTACTTGGCATAATATTTTTTACTTTAGTGTTTTAAGAGTATGAAAATATAATGAAGTGAAATTTTGTGAAGGTTGTCGGAGTTTTAAAATTGATAGGGTGAAAATTAAAAGAAGAGTAGGAGCTATTGTTTCTAAATAGACTATATTCAATATTGAGTTTGGTTTTATGAGTTAGTACATTCATGAAGAGTCTTGTCCTTAATCATTTTCATTGTTAGATTTATTTTTACTTGAGGACAAGCAATAGTTCAAGTATAGGAGAATTCAACAGAGCATAAATGTACCTAATTATTAGGTTAATTTTAATAGGTTTTTTTAGAGTTTTAAGCTATATTTGGTGAACTTCGGTACTTAATTTGTTTAATTCTCATTTTTTAGGATTAGAAGTTGATTAGTGTACAAATTAGAAATTTATTTGAAGAAATTGCAAAACAATGAATTCGGGCCATGCTAGTAAGAATAACTATGCCTATGGCCTTGTTAGGATGGAATCAGAAATAAACAAGTTTAAGACATGTACAAAAGTACAGTCATGCTAGAAGCTATGTTGATTTTTATTTTTTTTTCCTCAATTTGAGATTCTTAATTCATTCATAGAAAGTTACACAAGTTTTTGAGATGGTCATATTCATGTTAATGATGTAGAAGAAACCCTAAGTGATTCCTTCAATTATAATCAAACATATAAGCCTTGCAATTAGGGAGAGTTATCATTGAATAACTAGGGCTTTATAGACATAAAGAGGGTAGTATTCTAACCCTTTTTCTCTTCTTCTTTTCAAGTTTCAATGTTTTAATTCATTTAGTTATAGTATTTGACTATTGAACTCTAGTTTTCTATGCAAAGAGGAGTTCTTTCTTTTCAGTTGAACCTATGATTTCTAAATTATTTCAATCTAATTATTTGGATTTCTTTATTCATTGAATTAATATTTACTAGGTTTTTAATTGAATCTTTTATATTATATATGGTTCAAGAGATTCTTTGTGTGATTAGATCTTGATCCTTTGTGTAATTACCTTTAGGATAATTAGAAGAAGTTAGGATAGACTTAGAGATGGGCTATAGTGAGTTCTCTAGAGTAGGGTAAAACCTAATTACAGAATTCGTTAGATCGTTAATACAATCTTAGGATATTTTAATAAAAAAGAGACTTCAATTAATTATGTTAGGTATAAGAGCTACTATCTCGAGAGAGATATTAGTATGATTTTGGAGTTTCTATGGTCTAATAAGTTATAAGGAGATTAATTATCACATAGATTTTGGAGGAAATCAATATTTGAATACTAAAAATTATGTGTTCTTAATAATTTATTTGTCCTTTTTGATTTCTTTTATTTTTTATTTTTTTTATTTTAATCATATTAGATTAATTTAATTGAATTTAGATTTAATAGTCAATAAAGTTGAGCCTAATTATTTATTTAGATAATAGTTATAACGAGAAATACTAGCATTTAGGTTTTATTAGTCTCTATGGAAGCGACATGTTCTTACCAGTTTATCTATACATATACAGAGTATACTTACTAGTAGAATTATGTGCGATCATTAAAATTGATTTAAAATTAAGAAGTGAGTATGCATGTATTAGTTTCTTGACATCCCTTCCCTTCCATATCCATTAAGTAATCAAACCTCTTAAATGGGTCATCTACGAGTTAGAAAGTATCTCCACAAACTTTCATTTGGGTGACTTTCAAGAGTCTAGATTAAGTCATTAGACTCCTTACAATAAGTCATATGTTCCAATAGATAAAGTGGTATTCTAATCCAATTTCGTGGTGATATCTATGCTTTTAGCTCAAGATTATGGTAGAAGATTATAATTTAAAAACCTATTTTTACCAATATTATGCATTCTAAGTCATTTAGAGGTAAACACTTATTTGAGATTTTAGTTTATATGTGGTTTTCAACATTACGGAAATGCCTCCTTTGCATACAATAGAGGTAATACGTTATGGTTTCATGATTTTGATTCTTCTCACATTCTATAGAATGTATTCAACTTATATCCCTTATTTAAAAGCTTAAAGCAATGAATTCATAACAATATCACAAATACTCTTGTGGAGGTTGGAAATTAGTTCTCTTGTAATGTCAATATGGCTCTTCACTACCTTAGTTTGGTAGGATATATGGAACAATATATCTTGAGCTTAAAGGATACTACATGATCTCAAAGGTAAGCATAGTTGATGGAAATCAGGCTGCCAGACCCTTAACCCATAGCCAAGTCCGAGGATTAGAGGGACTGGCCCAACGAATCCATCTATTCTAACCAACCCTTATCAAGGCCAAGTATCTCCTTGTTGAGTCTCCTTTTATGCTAAGCCATATGATTGCCTATCTTTCTATAATGTACCAAATAGAAGATTACTCTCTCATGCCCGAGCCAATCAATTATTTGGTATCTTCCTTATTGAGAAGTTGAGAAAGAGAGATTCCAGATTGACAAAGCCATCCCTGCTCGAACAAGCCAGTCATATGTACTTTTTGTCCACTTCTTTTAATAACCTTGCCAATATAGCATCACCATGTGTATAGTATTATGTGTAGAATCCATTGTACTAATGATTATTTTTCTGGTATATTCATTTTACCTTTTTGTATCCTAATCTTTACTTCCTTAGAAAATGCCCTTTTGGTCTTTTCCTTTTTTATGCAAGTTGCCCTAACTTATGGGTATAAATACCCTTTTATTTGTAGTTATAAAGGACATCAACTCATTCTTAATACACTTTTGAGTACTTTTCTTATGTAAACACTGTTTGTTTAATCTTGGCATCACTCTTATCTTTTTCCTTAAGTAAGGTTAGGTGGTGAGTAATCTCATCGGACCAATTCATACGTTACATTGAATTGTGCCATGAGTTCTTGGAATTTCCATTGGTGTATCATATCATCTAGAGTTGTTTGTGGGTTTTGCTTACTGTTTCATTCTTCATTTTACCCTTTTGCACTTTCCCCATTAATCCTTTTTCGAGCTTTCTGTAAACTTAGACCCATCCAATGACCAACCTTGTTTGTTCTTGGTCATAGTTCGCAACATCTTGGTTATACGGAAAAGGTTTTGTGTGAACTGTAGTAGTTCTTCTTTAAGTTCTATTATACTTTGTTTATGTATGTGAAACAAAGTAAGTAACTGTGTTCAATTGACTACTGTGTTGTTAATTGTTAATTTCCTAAAGTGTTTGTATAAGCTTTGAATCTATGAGGAAAAATGACAAACCCAAATATGAATGATGGTAAGAGTGATGATAATGGACTTGTCCACTATGGATGATAGTCTTAGGGAAACCCTAGAAGTATTGACGAGAGGCTTAATGAAATATCTAACCTCTTAGTAGATCTGACTAAGGGCTATTTATGCATTATCTTGCCAACCCATTGAAGTTGCACAAAATAATCCCTAAGCTACTCAACCTATTAAAGGTCATAACATAACCCAACCTGTTTGAGGTGGAGGAGTTGGTGGACGAGTAAGCTGAAGGATAGACCTGAGAGAGCTTGATGAAGAGGAACAAGAGTATTTTGGAGAAGAGAGTGTATGAATCCCCAGAGCATCTAACCATGTGAACTTCAGATTCCGAGTTTCAATGAATGTAAGAATGCTGATGAATATCTGGATTGGGAAGAGAAGGTAGAGTCTGTATTTGATTACTATCAGTATGAGGATTATGAGAATGTATCAACTGCTACTGTTGAGTTCTCCGGATATGCTACCATGTGGTAGAAGAATTTTTAGGCCATGAGAAGATGAGAGGGATACTGAGAGATTATCACTTGGCTCGAGATGAAGAGAGTCCTCAAAAACAAGTTCATACTAAAAACTTATCTCTACGACACTTTCACTCGGCTTTAGAAGCTGAGATAGGGAAGCTGAACTATTGATAAGTATGTTCAAGAGTTTCAAATGCTCATGACCAATTACGAAGTGGAGGAACCACCAGCTTGAATAGTTTCAAGATTCAATACTAAGTTGAGAGGAGACATTCAAGACGTTGTGGAGCTCTAATGATTTGACACAATAGATGAAGCTGTTAGGATTGCTTAGTAAGTAGAGAGGCAAAGAGGGAGCCTAGTATCGATAAGGATTCCATTTAGTTGACCAAGACAGGCAAGTCACTAAACTCTACCAAGTATCGAGTAGTGCAAAAAAAGTTATTGTAAGAGCTGAGCAGAAGGGCCAACTTGATGGTAAAGTGCCGACCTGAACTTATGAGAAGGGGCAAGGGTGTAGTAGGAAGACTGGCTAGATCAAGTGCTTTAAGTGTCTAGGGTTTGAACACATGGCTACTCAATACCCAAATTGAAGGACGATAGTCATCAAGGGAGATATCTTGAAGCTAAAAGTAGAGAGTGTGAATAAGGAACCTGAGGAGGAGGAGGTTCCTACTTAGAAATAAAATGCCGAGAAAGAGCTGATTGAGGAGGATATGTTTGCTGAAGACTTAGATAAATTACTCATGGTTGTTTGATGCATTATGAGCGTAAAACTCTCGCGAGAAGAAGAGTAGAGAGAGAATTTGTTCCATACCACCTATAAAGTAAATGATCAGGTGTGCGCCCTCATCATGGATAGAAGAAGCTGCACCAATGTAGCATAAGCCAATTTTGTTTCAATACTGAAGTTGCCAACTGGTACAATTTTGAGGTTGTATAAGTTGTATTAGTTGAGTGAGAAAGGAACATTACATGTCACTCGACAAATACTACTGCCGATCACCAGAGGGAATTACTCTGACTAGATCCTTTGTGATGCATTGCCTATGTGAACTTCCCACATGTTATCGAGTAGACTATGGTTGTTTAATAGGAGAGTTATACATGACAGCTACAGGAACACATATAGGTTTGAGAAGGATGATTGAAAGATCACACTAAATCTAATGCTATTGAAAGAATTTAATAAGTTACAAACAAAACTTGCTTGCGGATCGAAGAAGGCTCCGGTGATGAGTAAAGATAAGCTTCAAGAGGCCATAAATGCCAATGAGACGACCCTCTTATTGGCTAAGCGATTGTTGGAAATGAAGGAGTATAGTGAGTTATCCTAGGAGATCAAGGAGTTGTTAGATGAATATACCGACCTATTTCCAGAATAGTTACCTGAGGGGTTGCCCCTAACCTAAGGCATAGAGCATTACATTAACTTAATACTTAATGCTATACTATCAAATAAGCCAGCTTATTAGATGAGTTCCGAGGAGGCTTTTAAGCTCCAACGTCAAGTCAATTAGTTGTTGGAGAGAGGCTATGTAAGAGAGAGTCTCAGCTCTTGCATTGTGTTTGCACTTCTAGTGCCGAAGAAGGATAAAACTTAGCGAATGTGTGTAGATAGTCGAGTTGTAAACAAGATCACGATTAAATACAGGTATTCAATCCCGAGCCTAGAGGACATGTTGGATGAACTCAATAGAGCCAAGATTTTCAACAAGATTAATATTAAATCTGGCTACCATCAAATCCGCATGAGGTTAGGAGATGAGTAAAAGATTATGTTCAAGAGTTTACATGGACCTTATGAATGGATGGTCATGCTTTTCGGCTTGTCGAATACCTTGACCACTTTCATGAGACTTATAAACCATGTATTGAGACATCTCATAGGTAAGTGTGTTATGGTATACTTTGATTACATCTTTGTCTATAGTGCCAACATGCTAAGTCACTGTTAACATCTTAGAGCAGTCTCAAATATCCTCTATGCTGAGAGACTATTCGACAATCTAAAGATATGTTGCTTTTACTAGAAGGAAGTGGTATTCTTAGGCTATATAGTTAGTAGAAGCGGCTTGCAAGTCGATGATGAAAAGATCCAAGCAATTGTTGAGTGGTCGACTCCTACCATATGTGCCGACGTGAGAAGTTTCCATAGACTGACTTTATTTTATAGAAGGTTCATCAAGAATTTCAATACCCTTACTATAACACTTACTGAACTAACAAAGAAAAACATCGATTTCTGATAGGGAGAAAGGGAGGAGAAGAGTTTTGCCAAGATAAAAGAAAGACTAACCTCCACCTCGATATTAGTACTACCTAACTTCAACCAAAATTTTGAATTGGAATGCGATGCGTTAGGCATTGGAATAAGCACTATCCTAATGTAGGAAGGCCGACCAATTGCCTTCCACAATGAGAAGCTTTGAGGACCTCATTTAAATTATTCCATATATGACAAAGAATGTTTGGTACTGATCCAAGCATTGTAAGTATGGAAGCACCATCCATTGCCAAAGGAATGTGGCTAAACTCCTTGAGGTCCCTTAATTGTTGTACGATGATCTGTACACTTAGTAGTGATGATGCTGACCATTCCCTTGTTGAGGACCCTGTGCTAAGTAATCCCACCGACATTGTTGAGAAGTTCCTACCAAGTAATGAGAGACTCACTTAAACGGCCGAATAGTTTTCTCTTGGCATGATGCCATCTCTCTTTCTTCCTGGCTCTTTAATACCGCAACATTTTGACCCCTCTTGCCTACTGTGCTTAGCGAATATTCATATGGGACCAATGTTGTACTACCACCTGTCTACCTTATCTGACATTGTACTACTTTCCATTTTGGTCTTTTATCCTTTTTACCCTTTTTGTATATACTTTCTTGTCTTTTCATTATTTGTAATGTTACCTTCGGGAATTACTATAAATAGTTCTTTCCTCTTGTAAGCCGCAGATATATCCAACATTTTTACATTAAATATTCTGTTCTTGTGAGACAACCCTCTCTAAGTCCATATTTCCTATACTCTTATCTAATCTTACCGAGTAGCTCAGGATTAGTAGTAGGTAGACCTTAACATTAACTTATATGTCATATCAAGTATAGTGTCAAGTCATGTTATATTCATTAGTGAGTTACATCCTTCGAGCAGCTTCATGTTAGCTATTCTCATTTGATTGTGAACCCTTTCCCTCTAATTTTCTTTGATATCTTAAAGTACCCATTCAATTCAATTCCATCTTGATAAGTCTTAGTGATAACTGAGCTCTTAGGTACACCATATATTCTTGGTATCAGAGCTTGAGGTTGAGACCTAAAGCTATGTAGTAATAGTTAGTCTGCTGTTAGAGATACTAGGTATGATTATAGCCCTCCAAGTGAAGTGTAGTTTTTGAAATTTTGTGATGGGAATGTCGAACCCTAGTGTATAGGAAGAGATTTATGATGTTAAGAGTAATGCTCATAGTCGTGGTCGAGTTACCTAACAAATACTATACATTACTGATGAGTAGATACAAGATCTTACTACAATTGTAGCCAATTTAGCTATTTCAGTAAACAGGGTCTTAAAGAATGGACCGCGTGAGAGAGTTACAAAGCAGGGCTAAGAAATGAGAGATAGGCCGAAGAGGCAAATGAACGAGCGAGCTCCTGAAGCCTTTTTAGTGAACCATGCACCACCACAACTTGCTGACAGAGTTAGGAGAAGAAGGTTAGAGTTAGACAAAGTGGAAGAATATGAAGAAGAAGAATAGTACGAAGAAGAAGAAGACCAGGATATTGGGTTTGATGAGCGAGAGTTCAGAGCGCCAAGGGGTGTTAAACATCTTAAGGTACAGATTCTGAACTTCAACGGGTCTGGTAGTGCTGATGACTACCTGGACTAGGAAGAGAAGATGAAAAGATATTTAACTTTTATGATTATGAAGATGTTGTTTGCATTAGGGTAGCCACGTTAGAATTTTCTGGATATGCGGCAATGTAGTGGAAGAAGCTACAGAATATTCGCCTGAAGACCTAATGCAAGGTCTGAACATAGAACAAGATGGCGAGAGTTTTGAGGAATAGTTTTGTTCCCAAGCATTATGAACAAGACACTTTTTGACGGCTCTAAGACTTAAGGTAAGGTAACAGGTCCGTAGATGACTATGTTTGAGAGTTTCAGTTGCTCATGATATGATGTGATGTTAAAGAGCCTAAGACCCAAATGATAGGACGGTTCATTTTGAGACACCGAGCTAAAATTGGTCATGTCATGGAATTGTAGAGCTTTTATCTTTAGATGAAACCATCCGAGTAACCGAGAGAGTTAAAAGGCAATAGCAGAGCCAGGTTGACCGAATGCCTAGTAATTGAACAATGGTACCGAATAAGACTGGCCTGCCAAGTAGACCAGGGAATGATAGGGTATCAAACATTCCTAAGATGGAACGCTGAGGTCACGTACCGAGCTAATCAAATGAAGGTTGAGTTAAGAGCAAGACCGAGGAGCCTAAGATCCGAAGAGACCAAGGTCAAAGTTTAGGGAGGAAAACCCAAGAAATTAAATGTTTTAAATGCTTTGGCTATGGATACATGGCTAGTCAATGTCCGAATCGCTGAGTCATGACGATAAAGGGAGATAAGCCCTCATTTGAAGTTGAAAGTGCAAGTGAAGGAGAGGAAGAAGTGGCAACAGATCGGATGCTGGAAGAATTTGATGAAGATTAGGAGGCTTGGATGACCCCTGAAGGCGAAGTCGAGTATTGCTTTGTCATTCGGTGATCTCTCAATACTTCCATGGGTAATGAAAATGAGCAAAGAGAGAACCTTTTTCATACGAATTGTCGAGTGAATGGCAAGCTATGTACCGTGATCATTAATGGAGGGAGCTATACCAACGTCATTGCACAAGAGGTAATAAAGGCCATGAAATTGCCAACTCTCCCACATCCCAAGCCATATAAGATTCACTAGTTGAACGAGAAAGGAAGATTGCACGTTTTTAAGCAAGTCACAATGCCAATTACTATTGGTGATAAGTATAGGGACAAGGTGGTGTATGATGTCCTTCCTATGTGTGCATCTCACATATTACTTGGCCGACCGTAGCTATTTAACTTGAGAGTGTTACACTGTAGGTAGAGAAACACCTACATGTTTCAAAAGGACTGGAAGAAAGTTATATTGACACTTATGGGTCCCAAGGAAGTGCAAGAAGCCTGGGAAAAGGTTGCTAGATTGCTGCAATAGAAGTCATTGGTGATTTCCCAAGCACAGTTTGCACAAGAGGTTAAGGCCGAAGGCTATGTACTCCTCTTCATCAGGAGACTCTTAGAGGTTAAAGAGGTCAAGAACTTACATACCGAAGTGCAATAGCTACTCCAAGAATTTGTTGACCTCTTCCTTGCTAAGATGCTGGAAGGATTACTTCCCTTAAGAAGGATTGGGCATTGCATTGATCTTTAACCTAGAGTAGCCCTACCAAATCAACTCGCCTATAGACTCAATCCTGAACAAGCAATCATGCTAAAAAAGTAAGTTAATAAGTTAGTAGATCATGGATATGTCCATTAGAACATGAGCCCGTATGCTATCCTAGCCATGTTAGTACCGAAGAAAGATGGATCATGGAGGATGTGCATTGACAATCATACCATTAATAAGATTAATGTTAAGTACCAATACTCGATCCCGTGGTTGGATGACATGTTTGATGAGTTGCATGGTATATGTATCTTTTCGAAGATAGATCTCAATAGTGGGTACCATCAAATACAAATGAGAGTAGGATATGAATGGAAAACAACCTTTAAGACTTAGGATGGTCAATTTGAGTAGATGGTTATGCCGTTTGGTTTAACTAATGTACCGAGTATATTCATGGGGCTCATGAATCATGTACTCAGAACATTAATCGGCAAATGCATTGTAGTTTATTTTGACGATATTTTGGTTTATAGTGCCGACCTTCTCACTCATGTAAAACATTTGAGATTGGTGTTTAACGTACTCCACACTGAGAAATTATTCGGTAACCTAAAAAAATGTGCTTTGTATTAAAGCGAAGTTGTATTCCTCAAATATGTTGTTTCAGGAAGTGGAGTTC
Source organism: Lumnitzera racemosa (assembly GCA_024138005.1). Classification (NCBI taxonomy): domain Eukaryota; kingdom Viridiplantae; phylum Streptophyta; class Magnoliopsida; order Myrtales; family Combretaceae; genus Lumnitzera; species Lumnitzera racemosa. Next base: position 34,541,597 of record JAMXBC010000012.1, on the reverse strand, counting down.
GAGTTAATGAGGAAAAGGTCAAGGCTATTAATAAGTAGCCTATATTGGCAAGTATAATCAAAGTCAGGACCTTCCATGGCTTAACCTCATTCTATTGAAGATTTATCTAGAACTTCAACTCCATAACTACATCATTGACTGAATTGACCAAGAAGAACGTTGAGTTTAAATGGACAGAAAAGGCTTAGAGGAGTTTAGAAGATGTGAAGTGTAAGTTGACGTCTACTCCAGTACTTGCCTTACTAGATTTTGAGAAAGTTTTTAAGGTTGAGTGTGATGTATCTAGTGTCTGCATTAGTGCTGTCCTTATGTAGAAGCAACAACCCATGGCTTACTTCAGCGAAAAACTCCGAAGTGCTATCTTGAATTACTCAACCTATGACAAGGAGTTCTATGCCCTTGTCCGTACACTTCAGAATTGGCAACATTATCTGTTGCCGAGAGAATTCATCATATATTCGGATCATGAATCTCTTAAGCATCTTCATAGGCAGCAAAGCTTTCTTAGTCATGTTAAGTGGGTCGAGTTCCTAGAGACCTTTTGTTATGTCATCAGGTATAAGAAGGGAAGCACCAACACAGTAGTCGATGCCCTTTCTCACCATCATACCCTGACTACGACATTACAAGCTAAGCTGCTTGGATTTGGCACTTTACCTGATCAATATGAGTATGACCCATATTTTGGGCCTTTAGTAGCCAAGTGCCATGATAAAGGAGCTATAGATGGATTCTACTTGAGTGAAGGGTTCTTAATGCAAGGAAAGCAATTTGCAAGCTGAATGGTTCTATAAGGGAACTATTGGTTCAAGAAGCTCACGTCAAAGGTTTGGCTAGCCATTTTAAGGAAAAGAAGATGATTAAGATATTAAAGGAACACTTTTACTTCTTGGGATAATGGGAGATGTGAATTGACTACTTGAGAGGTGCAAGATGTATAAGTATGCAAAAGGGAAGATAGAACCCTATGAAGAACATGCACCCCTACCAATTCCCGAATGGCCATGGATTAATCAAAGCATAGATTTCATGCTTAGCCTTCCCCAAATGTAGAGAAGAAATGATTCGATCATAGTGGTGGTTGATTGGTTCAACAAGATAGGTTACTTCATCCCTTGGCACAAGACTAACGATGCTTTATTGATCGCTAACCTCTTTTTGCAGTATGACTGCATGGAGTGCCAAGGAATATTGTGTCCGACCATGATTTCAAATTCACGAGCTTCTTTTGGAAGATCTTATGGAGGAAACTCGGTACTAAGCTCCTGTTCAGTACCTCTTGCCACCCCTAGACAGACGGCTAAACTAAAGTAGTTAATAGAACTGTCGGTAATCTCTTACGCGCCACTGCCGAAAAGAACTCTTGTGACTGGGATTTATGCTTACCCATCCTTGAATTTGCCTACAATCACTCTACTCACAACTCTATTAGAACATAACCATTTGAGGTTGTTTATAGACTTAACTCAAACATTAACTTGAACCTACCTTTAAACTTGGTTAGCAGTTCGACTATACAAGGAGGGAGTCAATCCAGCTTACAGCATGCTAAGGAATTTCACAAGTTACATCAAAGAATCTCTGAGCAATTGGCCAAAACTATAGCCCGATAGAAGGAAACGAATCGTTTATGCCTCTAAAGACCTTGTCTGGATCCATCTTAGCAAGGAGCGCTTCCCTAACAAGACGACAAACAAACTATCTCCTAGAGTGGATGGTCTCTACAGGATCCTCAAGCGCATTAATGATAATGCCTACGAAATTGAGCTACCTGAAGGTCTCGGTGTATCTACTATATTCAACGTCGTCCTCGAAGATGACAAAGACCAAGATTTGAAGGAAAATCTTCAACAACCCCGAGGAATTGATGAACTATCGATCAATGACCCCATTACTCGTATACGGCTTTGAGGACTCTAATCCCTCAGACGGCGAATTCTCTCTCAGTAACCTATTGATGATGAGAAAATTTACACCAAAGGAATGTGGCTAAACTCCTTGAGGTCCCCTAATTGTTCTACGATGATTTGTACAGTCATTAATGATGATGTCGACCATTCCCTTACTGAGGAGCCTATGTTGAGTAATCCTACTGATAATGCTGAGAAGTTCCTATCGAGTGATGAGACACTCACTTAAACGGCCGAATAATTTTCTCTTGGCATGATGCCATCTCTCTTTCTTCCTAACCCTTTAATGTTGTAACATTTTGACCCCTCTCACCTACTATACTTAGAGAATATTCATATGGGACCAATGTTGTACTACTACCTATCCACCTCATCTAATATTGTACTACTTTTCCATTTTGGTCTTTTGTCCTTTTTACCCTTTTTGCTATGTACTAAGAATTCCCTTTCTGTATATACTTTCTTGTCTTCACATTATTTGTAATGCTGCCCTAGGGACTTACTATAAATAGTCTTTTTTTCTTGTAAGCTGTAGATATAACCAACATTTTTACACTAAATATTCTGCTCTTATGAGACAACCCTCTCTAAGTCTATATTTCCTACAATCTTATCTAATCTTACTGAGTAGCTCAAGATTAGTGGTGGGTGGACGTTAATATCAACTTGTATATCATATCAAGTGTGGTGTCAAGCCGTGTTGTGTTTGTTGGTGAGTTACATCTTCCAAACAGCTTCACGTTAGCTACTCTTGTTCAATTGTAGACCCTTTCCCTCTAATTTTCTTCAATATCTCGAGGACCCATTTAGTTCAATTCCATCTTGGTAAGTCCTCGTGATAATTGAGCTCTTAGGCACACCAGCCCATCTTTTTGTAGTGTGCTAAATAGAAGATTACTCTCTCATACCCGAGCCAACAAATTACTCGACATCTTCCTTGCCGAGAAAGAGAGACTCTGGACTGATAAACCCATCCCTACTTAAACAAGCCAACTTTCCATACTTTTTTCCCTCATCTTCTAACAACCTCGCCAATATAGCATCGCTACGTATACAGTATCATGCGTAGAATCTATTGCACCAATGATTGTTTTTCTTGTATATTCATTTTTATCCTTTTGTATCCTGATATTTACTTCCTTAGAAAATGCCCTTTTAGTCTTTTCCTTTTTTAGGTAAGTTGCCCTAACTTATAGGTATAAATACCCTTATACTTCTAACTGTAAAGGACATTAGATTATTCATAATATACTTTTGAGTACTTTTCTTCCGTAAATACTGTTTATTTACTCTTGGCATTACTCTTATCCTTTCCTTTAAGCAAGGTTAGGCGGCAAATAACCTCATCAGACCAATTCATGCATCACATCAAATTGTGTTGTAAGTCCTCAAAAGTTCCATTGATGTGTCATATCCTTTGGAGCTAGCCATGGGTTTTGCTTACTATTTCATTCTTCATTTGCCCTTTTGCACTTTCCTCATTAATCCTTTTTCGAGCTTTCTACAAGCTTTGATCCATCCAGCGATCGGCCTTATCTATTCTTGGTTACGGTTCATAACAATAACCATGTTTAGAGAAAACAAAGCACCATTAGTTACGATCTTACTTAAAAAGCTAGAGGTGCTTCCTTCTAATAACATCAGTTCCCTTTCTAAAAGGTTTCAAAGAATTATCCTTATGAATAAACTAAGTTTAGGAACTTTTAGATTATGGTTGTTTAGCAAGTTTATTGTATTCTATTATAAATGATAGGAATCAACCTCTAGGTCCTTTCACTTGCTCTCAGGCTAAGGGCTTGGCTAACACGATTTGTTAGACACTTAAACATTGACAACTTTAGAAGAGACTAACTTGTTATGTCAAGCTGAGCTAACCTGTGTCTGAGCTAACCTATTAATGAGTTCAGCCTCCTCTTCATGCATGAGCAAGGTCAAGTCGTACCGTTTGAAGACCTCTTACTTATTGTATTAACCTGTTTTAGAGAACTCCTTACTTTTGAAGCACAAAACTATCAAGAAGGGGTTTTTGAGCTATTCAAAGGAGTATATTATGAGTTAAGTAGATAACCCAAAACTACCGACCTTTTCTCAACACGTTAGAGTTTGTTATACACTAACTTCTCTCTTGAAGACAAGTATCCTATGATCCGCAATAGTATTATTTGACAAAGGATATTCCTATTTCTAAAAGGATTACGAGATTATCCTTTCTCTTTTTGTATTATATATGCATTTAGTGCTCGCCCTTTTAAGTGAATTCTTATGATGATGTAACCTTAAATGTACAAAGTATAAGTACCCTGTTATAGTCATTGTTGTAATACATATTCCTTCCTTTAATAAATGAAAATTTCTAAGTTTTATCTTTCTCCATAGTTAAGCACCTATATCCCTAGCTCATATTAACCTTTAAGCAACTCGAGCAACCCTTCAACCCAGACCAATGAATCACATCTATTGAGTTGTAGGCCATGTTGAGCCCTCATAGTGTGTCATATACGTTGGGCTTCTCATGGATTGGTTTAATCTATAGCCTAAATTTCCCATTCAAAACCTATTTCCTTTTCTTTGATAGTTCTTGAAGGATCCATCCATGCTATGGTAAGACCTTGTCAAGGGCTTGCATTTGTATAATTATATGCATTATTGGTTTGCGCTACATCATCTTGGTATCAAAGCTCAAGGTTCTAAGTTAGGCTAAGAGTCTTAAGTAATGTTTCTTATGTGTTGTTAAAAGTTTGAGCTACAACATGGTTGAAGTTTCAATCGTAGGGTACATGTTCTATTATGCTTTGTTTTTCATTACTTGATATAGAGTTGTAAGTTATTGAAGCAGAGTTGTTGTTGGAAGCGTAGTTGCTCTGTATGTGTTTTTGCTATTGTTGTAATAGTGATCGTTGGGAAGAGTTATAGTAGCTATCGTATTGTATGTATTGTTATTCTACTTTATGACAAGTGTAGTTGTTGTGGTTGCTAAAAGAATAGTGGTGGTTTTCATACTATGTATTGTTGTTTTGTTGATAGGAAGTAGAGACTATGACATATTGGTTGTCAAAGTGTGGTGTTGCATTTAATTTTGTTGACGAGATGATAGACCCTAGTGTAAATATAGTGGTAAGAGACAATGGGAGTGATGCTCTAAGTTGAGGTAAGTTGTGAGCAAATTCTGTGAATCACAGATGAGTAGATGGACTAACTTTCTGAACTTTTAGAGACTATGTTAGTCCTGATGTAAAGAGAAATTGCAGCTTGCTTTAAAAGAGCTCATCGAGTTGATGGACGTATTATTGTTGAAACTCTAGAGAAAGTTCGAGCTAAATATCAACATAACAGATAAAATGATGAAGTTTCATGTTAAAGAGTTTACTTAGTTCTCAAATTCGAGTTGGAAGAGTTAAGTGAAGAGCCAATAGGAGAATAGAGGTAGTAGGAGAAGAAGATAGTGATGATGAAAATTTCTACAAGGTCAATGAAAGACTACATCAATTACCATGAGGTTATAGACTTGAAGGCTAACCTAATAGAGTTGTAGATCCTATTCGGTATCCTCATGGAAGAGAAGAGCAATGTACTTGCTGAAAAATCGACCTTGATGATATTGAAGAAGTTGATGAGGATTGTTATGAAGAGGAGTATGCTATCTGAGCTCCCAGAAGTATTGATAATATAAGAGTTCAAATTTCAAGCTTCTTAGGAAGTAATAGTGTCAATGAGTACTTAGATTGGGAAGAGTGAATAGAGAACTTGTTTGAATACTATCACTATGTTAAGGAGAACAAGGTTAGACTTGCAGCCTTGGAATTCACTAGATATACCTGTATGTGGTGGAAGAAGTTACTTGTGATGAGAAGAAGGGATAGAAGACGAAGTATAAGAACATAGGAAGAAATGAGAAGAGTTATGCAGGATAAGTTCATTTTTTATTCATATTATTAGGATACTTTTGCCATGTTATAAGAGTTGAGAGAGGGGAACCAATCTATTGATGATTTTTTACAAGAATTCTAGATGCTAATGATCGGATGTGAAGTAGGTGGACATGAGGCTCGAACTATTTCAAGATTTGATACTAGCCTAAGATATGAAGATAGAGACATTGTTAAGGTGCAATTTTTTCACACCCTCGAAGAAGCTAAGATTATCCAACATGTTAAGAGACAAGAAAGGAATAAACCCCATTAAAGATCTTAATTCCCAATTTATTCAGTTAATCCGACTTGTCTAAGGGAGTAGTAGGAAGCCTAATGGCTTAGTATTGAGCAAGAAAGAAGGACATATATCGCATGTAGAAGGTGTAAGAATAGAGTAAGGAGGGAAAGAGAAGGAATTTGAAAACGGTTTGACTCTGGAAGAAAAACTGGTGAGATTAAGTTATTGGAGGATTGTAAATATTCGAGGATTGTTGAGATATTTTGGAGAAAGAAGAATGTATGAGCTATTAAGGTCTAGATTTTACTAGCCTAGGATATTAAGGGATGTCCATTAAATTGTTGAAAGATATGTGACTTACAAAGAGGCTAAGAGCCTAGCTATGCAAGGAAAATCAATGACGTTACCTATGCCAACCAAACCATAGGTAGATATGAGCATGGATCTTGTTCTTTTGTCGAGAATAACATGAGGGAAGGATGTCGTGATGATAGTGGTTGATAGGTTTAGCAAGATGACACATTTTGTACCTTGTAACAAGACTAACAATACTTTGGCCATTTTCTTTTCTATTTTTGTAGGAGATTGTAAAGATTCATCGAGTTGCTATAAGTATTATGTTTGATACAGACTTAAAGTTCTTAAGAGACCCTATGGCACTAACTAAAGACAAAACTATTGTTCAATATATCAGCCATCCATAAGTTGATGGATAGATAGAAGTCATCAACAAAACATTAGGATCTCTTCTCAAAGCTACTATTGGAAGAAACCAAGCTGATTGGGATGCCTACTTACATATTGTTGAGTTTGCCTACAACCTAGCTATTTACAATACGACCAGCAAGACCTAATTCGAAGTAGTTTATGGATTCAACCCAAAGATACCACTTGATCTGCTACTAGTACCAAGAGTAAAACAAGGTGATCCAGAAGTAGAAGATTAAGCTAAAGCCTTGAAATAAATCTACCAAAAGGTCATCGAACAATTGACTTGAGTTATTGAAAAGTTAGCACGAGAAGCAAAGGGTAAAGAGAAAAGAAGTTGTTTCAACCAGGAGATCTTATATGGCTACATCTCAACACGAAAAGGTTTTCAAACAAAAGGAACAAAAAGCCCTTAGCCTAACCTAAAGAAACTTTTAAAGTGCTTTAGAAGATTAATGGTAATGCCTAAAAGCTCGAGCTCTTAAAAAGGTATGGAGTTTCAGATGTCTTGAATGTGGTCGACCTGAGTCCATTTGTACTAAGGAAGGCATTCCAATAGAGAACTCCAAGAATTTGATCTTAAATCCTAAACAACCTAGAAGGAATGATAAGAATCAGCTTCTAGGTCCTCTCACTTGTTCTTAAGCTAAGGGCCTAGCTACCATGGTTTATTCGATTCTTACCTATTGCCCAACTCTAAAAGAAATCACCCTGCTATGTTGAGCTAATATGACCCTATGTTTGAGCTATCAGGAGTTCAGCCTCCTCTTTACACATGAGCAAGGTCATGTTGAGCTGTCCAAGGACCTTCGACCTATTATACCGACTTATTTTAGAGTCCTCCCTACTTTCTAACTGTAGAACTATCAAGAAGGGTTTCCTAAGCTATTCCAAGGAGTATATTCTAAGCTGAGTATAGAACTAGAATCTACTAACCTTATCTCAACACATCAAAGTTGTTTACGCACCAACCTTTCTCTTAAAGACATGTCCCATAATCCTCAACAATTTTACCTGATAAAGGGTATTCCTCTTTTTAGAAGGATTACAGTATTGTCCTTTCTCTTTTTGTATTATATTTATATCTAGTACATGCCCTTTTAAGTAAATTTGTTTGATGGTGTAACTCTAAATATACTGCATATAAATACTTGTTATTGTCATTGTTGTAATATAGATTCCTTCCTTTAATTGATGAAAATTTGTAAGTTATATCTTTCTCCTTAGTTGGCAACCTATGTCCTTAGCTCACATCAACCCTTAGGCAAGGTTGTATAGTGAGCAACTCTTAAATTCAAACTGATGAGTCACATTTAGTAAGTTATACACTAGGTTGAGCTCTCATGGTCCATCATATCCACTGGGCTGCTCATGTATTCGTTTAGGCTATTTCCTACATTTCCTACTCAAAACCTACCCCCTTTTCTTTCATAGTTCTTGAAGGACCCATCTAGTCTACAATAAGACCCCGTCAAAGCTTGTGCATGTTTTTGGCTTATTCCACATCAATAAAGGTAGGTGTATTACCTTTCTCTTTTTCCTACTATAGCTTGTTTATTTCATTGAAAAAAGTAAAGATGTTATTAAATTCCAATTTCATAGGAATTGAATAAGGCTATTACTTTGCTTTCTTTGATGAAAGAGCAACTAAGGAATGAATGTTCAATAAAATTTAAAGGACTAAACTGCCCCCTTTAATATCTTCTTCCATCATAATTCACCATCTCACCTCTTTCTTCTCTCTCTCTCACCATCACTTTATGCAAAGTAGTCCATAAAGGAGAAATGAAGCTACATCTTATGAGTTGAGCATTTTAATGGGTTTGAATCTAGATAGTGTCTTGTAGAAACCCATATGAAATTTTTTGTAGGTTTAGATGTTCATGGTGTGAGGTGTTTGCATTTGGTCTTTGGACAGTGGACTTGGTGTTTAGTCAGTGACTGTCTTATGGGTTTAGGGTACTATGTTTCTTGCACAACGACCGTTTGGCTAACAACTGTCTATTGTTTGGACAATGTATGGTGTATGGTGTGTTTCATATGAGGTATTGGATAGTGCAACCATGAATGGGGTAGAGAGAAAGAGAGAGACAAGCGGGGAGTGGCTAGTGGTGTGATAGTGTCACTAGTGAAATGAAGCTATGTTGAAAGAGATAGACTATTGAGTGAGATGTTGGCCAATATATTGGAGAGGAAGAAGGAGGAGGATAGTGAGAGTCTTTTTCATTAGGAATGACAATTCTTAAATTTAGGTCATAAATCCTAATTCCTTATTTTTATAAATCGGAAGTTGTTAGGAATTGGAATTCATGAAAATAAAGGATATAATAGGGATTTTTTAAAGAATAAAGGAGAATGGAGTAGTCATCCTCTCAAGTGAGCGTGGCCTAGAATTTAGAGTTACTCGGTAATTCATCTACAAATCCCATTAGAAAAATTCCTTGATATTTTTAACTTGCCTTACTACTTGCTCCGCGAACATAAGGAGCTGTTAAAAAAGCTGTTGCAATTCCAATTCTTGTGTTTTTGTGAATCCTTGCACCCCGTACGTTCGCGCTTTTTTTCTTATTTTTCATTTTCTCTTTTTGTGGGAGTATTTAATTGACATTCCTTGTTTGAGTATTGACAGTGCTCCTTTGTTTTCTTGTTGAGGTGCCTTTTTAAGGAGAATAGTCTCCTTTATTTATATTTTGGGCAGACTTCTAATACTGCGTGACGAAAAGTTTGGGCCTTCCCCTCCTTAATTATATTAATAAAATTTGCTGCTAGTGTTCTCCTTGCTGTGGGTTTTTCCATAAAAAGAAAATAGAGTTGTTACTCAACCATTGCAGGTTTCATGAATTCGACCAGATGTGATAAATAAAAAATTTCTCGTTGTATAAATTAAATCTCTTATTTGTGATAATATGTTCTTTATGTATATTAGGCGTTACAAATTTTTTAAAAGGGCATTCACTTTTAAAATCAAGTAAATTAAAATAGATATCATTTGTTATTTTCTTAATTTATTTTAATGAAGACGTATAATATATTGGTGCATTTTCTATAGTTCCCATCATTTGGATCACTTTATCATTCTTTTCCCATCCCACTCAAAGAAGACTATCAGACTAAATCTATAATGTGTTAAAATGTTAATACAAGTTTGAGTTGAGTCTATCTATCTTTCTTTCTCTTTCTTTTTCTTTTTCTTTTTTTTTTTCCAAACTATATCTATCTTTCTTTTTTAAGTTATTCTTTTCGTGAAGTATTTTATTTTTTCTTGCTTAGTTGTTTGGTGAAGATTTTCTTTTCTTTTGCTTATCAATGTTATTAAAGCTAAAAACATCTCTTTGGTATTTTTAATGTTTTAAGATTTTTTTTTTTAAATTTTGAAGTTATCAAACAACCCTCGTATCTTAGTAGTTATCAATAAACAATTGATATATTTAGGTTACTATGATAAACAACCTTGTATGAATCTTCCATCAGAGTAGTAGTTTCTAATTATAACTCTGTCGATACGTGATTTTAAATCAATGGTTCCAATTATAATTAGACAATTTTTAATCAAACAACATATATACTTAATAGCTAGTGCTCCTTTTATTTTTCTAAAATTGTAATTTAATTTTTTTCCATTAATGTAACATCGAATGAAAATGAGTTTATCTTACATATCTATATACATTTAAAAAATTTGACAAAAGTTCAATATACATTTTCAAGTCCTTTTACATCTTTCTTAATATTTACACAAGCACTTAAGAATTTTTCCCCCCTTTCGAGTATAATAAACAAATTTTATCTTACTTATAATATTTATATTTTGTTAACATAATTTTATGGTTCTATCCTTTATTTTAATATGACCGATCCAATCTTTTATCTCACTATTCATTTCCATTTTTTTAAATCTGAACTATTGAATCCGTAGTTTGTGGAATTGTTCAAATTTAAAAGAATACAAATCAAGAATGAAATGAATAGAAAACCGATCTTATAAAAAACAAAAATAGGTTCGGAGATTAATTTCATTTTCTTATGGCTAGAATTCCTTATATAAAATTAAAAAGGATTTATATCATTTTTCATAATTAAAGGGAGACATGTTTATCAATAGCAGTAACTTCTTTTATTGGAAAGTGAATATATCATATTAACCATTTAGTATATATATTATGATAGTAAAACTATCACTGTATCATTCGTACTTTATAAGCACGATTGGAGTACAAATTAATACCAACAATATGAAATTAACGAATACTACAGCCGCATATGGATACATAAAAGGTTTGAAATTCTTTTCTATATTTCTACTTTATACTTTGATTTTTCCTTGACTAACTTTTATATGCTTTTAGTATGTAGGTGATTTTCAATAAATGGATTTATATTATGAACATATATATAGTTTATGCCTTTTTTCCAAAACTATAATTTAATTTAACTTGATTTAATCCAGTAGCAGTTATGTGCTTTTTTTTCTATTGGAGAGTGAATATACATCAAATCAATCATTTAGTGTACATCAAACTTCTGTTGTACAATTCCTATTTTATATGCATGACTGGATAAAAAATGACAAGCAATGTTGATATTAATGGATGATAACCTTACGCTATGAATATCTAAAAATGGTAAATGTTTAAGTAAAGAAATTACCTATAGGAATGTTTACTTAGTTCATTGTTATCAATACTTTTCAATAATTTTTACATTAATTTTTTCCCACATATTCTGTTCTCTGCTCCAATATGTCATAACTATATAAATACTTTGCAATTAATCTTTTAAGAATTTAGTGTTGTTAAATTTACAAACACACACATATATATAAGTTAGACCGCATTCATCTTTTTTTTTTTTATTTATCTTTTGTGCGAACTTATTTTTTGACAAGTAGGATAGGAAACACCATGAATGTAAATTTTAGTCCAATCTCTGTGGCTTTATGTGTGAGTATGACCTCTTGAGAATCAATAAATTTTCAAATGGACAAAAGAAAGAGGGATGAGGCGAACAATTAAAGGGGACCCAAGTGTTACATATCATTCGTTCAAAGACAAATGAGTGTACTTTTGTCAATGGGACTAAAAGGAGTATATAGTAGGGAAAAGGTTGGGTTGGGCATGTGAGCACGCGTATCCATCGCTATAAGAGGAAAAAAAAAAAAAAAAACCCACAGAAACCAACCCCATGTGATTCCATTGTTTTATTCTCTCCAACATGACCACACCATCCATCCCTTAACTCAATGTTATATGTATGAGAGAGAGAAAGAGCATGTGCACCAAAATATTTCATTTAGTGATGGAGGTTTAGGAACATAATAACCCTACCTTGTCGTGGATGTCCGGTTGTTTTGACGATGACTCAACTATCTATGAGAGGAGATACAATGGAGGATTGAAATTTTTTATATTTATATTATTAAAATCTGAAGAGTTTTGTGTAGTGGTCTCTCATTTATCATTTTGAAAATTATCTATTTAGTTTTAATATCATATTATTTAATATAAATACCAATACTAAAATAAATTTTTAAAATTATAAATATCATACATTATGGATAAATTAGTTAACTTGTCAATTTTTTCATCTTTTTTTTTTCTCTCACCCCATACCCTCCAACACCCCCCGCAAATTTCTTTTCAACTCTAACTTTTTCTCCTTTAACTTCACCTATTTGATTTTCAATTCTCTTTTTCATTTTGTCCCACTTTCCTAGGTTTTCTCCTTTTATTTCTCCAAATTAACTTCCCATTTCTATCTATTTTTCCCTTCAAAGAATTAACTTTTAATTTTAAGTAATAGAAAATAGTGATCGTACATTTAAGTAGAACTTTTCCATAGATCATCATTCACATTCTCTAACAAAAATATTTTTACATCTTCCATGTTATTATACAAAATTATTTCAATAATTTTATATACTTTGCATTACTTTTACTTAAAACAATTAACGTGCTTTAAAAATGTTTATTCTCTTTTGCAAGTAATATATGTAAGTAGGTTACTGCAATAATAGTTTTATATAAATGTGCTATATCACTATATTTAATTTTTGTACATATATCACGGATACGTGACTACTAGTATAAACAAGAACAACATTCATATTACTATAATATATCTTAACATAAAACTATAAGAATTGAGATTTTATTTTAAAATGGTATTAAAATGTTAGGTCGATAGATTAGTAACAAGTAAATGTGGATAAAATCGTAACATGTGAAAATAGGCATGCTCGAAGTTGAAAAGAGAGAGAGGATGTGTATTTATGTAAAGGTGGGGTGGAGTGCACGAAGTGGTTGTGGTAGAAGCGAGCGAGAGAAAGGGAAAAAGTAAAAAAAAAATAGTATTTGTGTATTTATATGTGTAGGGAGTCCGACGAAGGGGAGAAAGCAAGAAGGGCTGATTTGAGGGTTTACTTAGTGCGAGAGGAATTCGATGGTGAAAAGAAAAGAAAAGAAAAAAAAAAAAAAAAAAAAAACGTTAGGGGAGACAGTCACGTGGGAGTGAAGGGAGGACAGATTAATCGAGGCTAAAGCACGTTTGTATGCTTTTCATTCACCTGTAAGGAAAATGATTGTCTTTAATGCTTGGTGGATCCAATAGCTAGTGTTATTATTTTCTTTTATGTCCTAGAAACTTTTGGAAATCTGGTGTCCAATCATAAATGTTCCACCATGCGCTGAATGGAATAGTTTCATGAATATTTATAGATATTTTACATATAATACCGGGCACTACTTTGTTATCCTCCATCCTCCTTAGAAAAATATTTTTGCCTCCTCCAATCATTAATTTAATTTGCTTACCTTGTATTTTAATTTCCACTGTTTCACCAAGTAGTTAATGGATCTTCATTATTTGAACTTGTAGTTGATATTTGAAGAAGAGTAAGGCATCCAAGAAAAAGATACCTAACAAGAGTAGGGGTAAACAAATATTAACCGTTTAAGACAGTTGCATTTCAATTGTGCCTTTACCATGAGACAAGTGGCTTAATGCAATGATAAAGGAGGATTCCTTTTGAGGTAATGTAAGGAGACAATACTTGTATAAACAATTGACTACTCATAGTGCCTTACACTTCATTAGGCGAGAACCTCAAGTGCACGAGAGGTGGAGTATAAAAGGAGATTCAATACTTTGATTCAGAAATGAGAAGAAAGAAACCCTACTATCCGAAAGCTTATTTCACTTCCCTTGAATTCTCGCAGTTGGTTAGGTTGATTAGGTGAATCATATCTTGAGCAACTCAGCTTATGTTAATGCTTTAGAGAAGGCGAACACATATTTTCCAGTGTATATTTCCTACCGTTTTAGTTTTCCTCGTTCCAATGACATGGAGATTTGGAGGGCACTAATGTGTCATTGGAGCACCCAAACACATACATTTGTGACTGCATGGGGTGAGGTCATACTTACCTTAGAAGACGTTAGCATACTTCTGCATCTTCGTGACTTTAATGCAATTGATATCACCACATCTTCAATCTCTGAAGAGGACTAAGACCTAATCTTGACATTGGAGGCCAAAAGAAAGAAAGCCATGGACACCTACAGAAAAACTACTTTTAATGCTTGGGTGAGACATTTCTTCAAAGAGGATGAAGACTACGAGTCAGTATCAACACTCTTACTTTTATTATTCCACTTTATGAATCTGGCTAAATTATCTCATGAACAATGTCTTCTTGCAAATATTGATTGGAGTCTTTTATAGCTTGCTAACTATCATTGTATGTGTTTCTCGATGGTCCAAAAGATGGTGTGAGCCCACGTTTATTTCACTTGGTGATCCATATAGCACGTGGAGAGCATTTTGCCTTGGGGCTATTTTACTTAAGATCATTATACTAGCGTCTCGATCTCTATCACGAGGCCTCCATTCAATCGATGGGTCAATACACTATCGTATCACATGTAGATGTAGTATTCTTGCATATTTTCTTTTATGAGCGATATAAGGGATACTGTGGATCTTGTCTTAACGAACCCAAATGTAGTAAGTCGTGAGCTTAGGCATGGGTCAATAAGAAACCTTTAGGTGCTTTATTGGATATTTTAGACAACTGTAAAGAGATCACTTTTCGCCCCTATGCCAACAAGATGCCCAGAGACTTATGGTTCCCACACTTTTATTCGAAAGGATAGAAGGATATCATGAATTTACTTTGTGCGAGGGAAAAACTTCATGCTGCTGAAGCTAGTTTCATCCTTTGGTGCTTGCTTAGTGGTCTCCCCTCTTTACTTGATTGGGGTAACTCTAGCAATTGTTATCTAGAGTGTAAGGTGATGTTATACGTACCACACCAGGTTGCTTGCCAATTTGGTTTTGACCAAGGGGTCCCCTTAAAGATATCAGTTGATAATGACTTTGATGAGTGCTATAGATTACTAAGTCTAAATGACTTTAGAAATATCCAATTGGGAGTGAGGCAGCTATTTTTCCATCTATCAATCGCTACGGGATTGCCTCTACTGGTTAGCTTACATATTAGACAGGTTGCCTAAAAGACTTTACGAAATATGTGACTACACCAGTTACTAGCGAGCTTCCGGTGAGGACTATTTATAAGGATGGACTTCTATTTCGGACTCCTAGTGAGAAGAAGAAGCCACCTTCCAGTGTAAGAAATAAGAACAAGAAAGACCATTTTACCCATAAATTATTTGTCATCAGACAAATCAAGCATTCACGAATTTGCGAGGTAACTCGTTAATATCATCCTTTTGGCATTTACAATTTGTATCTCATGACTTATTTACTCATCACTCTTCCTTGTTTCTTTATAGGACGAAGATGGTAGAAATGTTACAACCACTTTGAAGAATGACAAGACATCTACGAAACTCCCTTCTGTTCTTTCTTCTTTCCCTATCTAACGTGTCATTGGGAAAATAGCTAAAGCAAGCAATCACCCTATAGAGGTTGTTGATGATAGTAAAAGTGATTATAAATCTTCAAACACAAATGAATCTCCCGATGACACGAATGAAGGTAGCAATGGAGACAATCCATAAGGTGATATTGGTGATCAAGAGGAAATTCAAGACTAATCTGTCGTTGAAGTGGATCAGCCAACTAAGAAACAGACTGAAGCTTTGAAAGAGTTAAGCTATATTGTTGATCAAGATGACCATAAAGCCATACACTTAGATGAGGCTGATATCCAAGAGTATACTAAGCTTTTAAGGGCAACTAAACTCTTTTATAACTAGCCAAGTAGTGTAGTAGACAGCATTTCTTAATCACCGTCGCAGTTGATGACATTACCCCAGTGTATCGTCAGATTCCTTTACTAGTAGTTCATGACCATACCAACCCTACTATCGCTATTATGGCATCAAAGCAAATTGAGGGAGGTTCATCGCATATAGTAGTATTGGAGACACCTCAGCCCTTTGGTGCATATTCTTCATTTCATAGATTCACAAATCCTTTGGATCTTTTACACCCGCTAGAGGACTTACAAGCTATGAGGGTGATTTTTTTATTAGATCGATCTATCTTAGTAGTGAGGTGACAAATACTATAATAACCTTCCTTAAGAAAGCTACTTTGCTTGTGGACAAGTCTTAGGAAACAGTACCTATTCGAGACTTGCAACTATTGGTAAGTAGTGTTACTGGAGCACAAAACTTGAACTTCAAATTTCCAAATATGGAAGTGATCGCCTCCAAAGCCTAAAAAATATTAGAATCATAAGATATTGTAGAGCGATATGATCAACTTGAAGTTGACCTTAAAGTGGTTAAGTTGGAAATGTAAAAATGTATTAGGGACATAAATCGCAAGGCTTTTATTAGATCAGTGCTTTGTCGTTGAGTGATCCCTGTTTGAGTCTTTTTATGCATTAGACTTTTATGCATGTTTGTAGAAATTGAATGAGGGAACACTTCCCCTTTATTACTTGGACTCTCTCCTTCTTCTTTTTTTTATGTCATTGAATGAATTATCGTACTAACTCAATTCTTTGATGAGCATTAAGGATTTCATAATAGTTATAGTACGCATTATATTTAGCAACACAATCATGATGTATATCATAATAACTTTAGATCATGCTTTAAGAATTCATTTAAAAGAGTAGAGAATAGAATGTTGCGCGTTTTATGTGTAAGCAACATTTGACCACAAATTTGCAATTCCTCATTAATAAAAATAGCATTCAATATGTTAAGGCGGTATTACCCACTTCTTAACCCCATTGATATGATCATACGTAGAGCATTAGGTATTGAAATTAAGTCATGTATAAAAGGCGTCATGTCATATACCCAAGAGACAACACTATTACTGGTCAGCATAATATGAACCCGTGGCTATCACGCCCTTAGGAGGTAAAGCTCTTACTAAGTAGCAACAACGCCATGCTTACTCTAGTTAAGCGTTAATTTAAAAACAATTGACTAAAAGCAAGCTCATATTACTAGAGCCACATATTTCATTTGAATCGTGATATGTCATATTTTCTACATATGAAACTTTTTTATATATTGGAAGTTTATAGGTGCTATAATAGCATCAATCTTGGGATTCCGGAGCTTACAATACTCGCTCTCATGTACTTCTTCAACGATGAAAGGCCCTTCCTACTTAGGTGTAAATTTTGGCACTGAAATATCTTGACATACATGCTTAATTGTACGAAGTACAACATCACCCTATTGAAATGATCTCTTCTTTACAAAGTGATTGTAAGTCACTCCAAGTCTATGTTAATAGTTAATGAGATTACGTTTTGCAGTATTATGCCTCTCGTCTAATGCTTCCAATTTTATCATTTGTAGTACATCGGGTTTAAGCTTAGCATTTATGGCCAATCTAGCAAATGGAATCAAAACTTCTATTAGAACCACCACCTCAGCCCTATATATTAACGAAAAAGGAGTTGCTTACATTGGCCTTCATTTTGATGCCCTATAAGCCTAACACACTAATGGCAGCTTATCATGCCATTCCTTATGATTGTTGTATAATATACAACTAAGGACCTTCAATACACTTTTGTTTGTTGCCTCTGCTTACTGATTCCATTTTGGATAGTAAGGCATGGATTTAATATGATTGATTCTATAGGAAGCCAATAACTATCGAACATGAGAATTAATGAAAGGAGTTCCATTGTTAGAAAGGATGCACTTAGGGATCTTCAATCGAAGTATAATGTTCTCCTTTATAAAAGTTGCCACAATTAGCCCTGTTGCTTTTTTCAGGGGAATTGCCTTTACCCTTTTGTAAAGCACTCTATTCTGACCAAGATCCAAATATATCCTTTTGATGGAGGATGTATAGGTCCAATGAGATCGAATGCCCATGTATGGAAAGGCCACGGGGTTGTAACACTATGAAGCGTAACCGTAAGGGCGTGAATAGCATCACCATGTTATTGACAAACAGTACACCACTTAGTAAAATTGAAAGTGTCTACCTCCATTACAGGACAATAGTATCCCCTATTAAGTGAATAATAATACAACTTTCTTCCTCCTTGATGCTCTCTACACTCTCCAACGTATACCTTGGTTAAAATCATTTCCATTTCAAGAGGGGTAATGCATTTTAAGGGTTTCCCCATCAATGATAACCTATAAAGCTCACCTTCATACATGAGATACCTTCTAACCTTATATTTTACGAGTCTAGCATCCATACCATTTGTAAGTAACACATTATTTTCTAAGAAGTCAATATACAAATGCCTCCAGTCTCCTATACTAGACATAAAATTGCATTTGCCTTAATCAGGTAACTCAAAACATTTGGAACAATGTGTTTGGACATGGAGTGTATCCTTCGCCATTGAGGGCCAATAGTAGCCTAGACATTGAATACATTGATATAACAAAGGCCCCTCCTCTCCATACCAAATTTGGTGGTACTTGTCCACTTTAAGATGTGCCTCCTTTGCTTCGATGCAGTGAGACAATACCCCTTCTGGGCCTTTGTAATACAACATTCCCTTGATGTTGATGAAGTTTTTCAATGTTAAAACAGAGGCTGCACTAGGATGTGCCAACTATTCCATAAATAGGGTATGCCAATCGTTCTGTACCTGTTCTTGTTCCGTAAGAAAATTCAATGTTGTACACATGATAGATTTCTTTATTAATTGGACATTCACACCCTTACTTGTATCTTGAATCAAAATCTTAGATGCCAAAGTGGCTAACATATCAGTGTATCGATTTGTAGATCATGTTGTGTGATCATATCACATGCAGTTGAACTTTTTGACAAAGGTCTATACTATAGCCTTAGAAGGTGGTAGTATAGGTTCCTTCAATCCAAACTCACCCATAGCTTGCTTAATGATTAAGTTCGAGTCACCTCAAACACATAAGTTGTTTACCCTGACTTCTTATGTTGACAATAGGCCAAGCAACAATGCTTTATATTCAACCTCATTATTAGTGCATTGAAAATCCAGTTTAAATGCCAGTGGTACTACTTGACCCTTAGGTGATGTTAATACAATTCCAACTCCCCAACCCTGATTTCCCGCTAACCCATTAAATTGCAATGTCCATTCTCCTTCCATTTCAATCATGAAAGAATCCTCGTGAAACTCAATCGGTATAGCATCTATACTTAAGCTCTCTTATGTGTTTGGGAAATGCGCTAAAAGATCAGCTAAAGCTTGTGACTTGACAGCTTTAGGAGATTGTACCATAATATCGAACTCTCCAAGGAGAAGCAACCATTTTACTATGTACCTTGATAAGGTCAGTCAAGATAGTAAGTACTTGATCAGATCAAATTTAGTCACTAAATGGATCTTGTGTGCAAGAAAGTAGTCCCTTAATTTCTGCATGGCAAATACCAGTGCAAGATAATGTTTCTTGCAAGTTAGGTAATTGGCCTCGCTCCCTTGAAGGGTTTGACTCAAATAGTATACAAGTCACTCTTAACCCTCCACTTCTCATACAAGCAAAGCTCCAATATATTTGTCAGTAAAAGTAAGATATAAGGCCAAAGGTTTCCCTTTGATAGGCATAGTCATAGTTTATAGGGAAATCAAGATTGTCTTAATCTTCTACATCGCCTCTTCATGGATTCAATCCCATTCAAATGAGGCTCCTTTTTCAAAAGTTGATGCAACAAGTATGAAATTTCTATAAGTGAAGGCATAAATCTTCTAATGTACAAGACGTTTCCCATAAAGGTTTTCAATTCCTTTGAGGTGGTAGGAGATGGCATTGATCTTATGACTTATACTTTTGCAGGGTCAACATCAATTCCCTTTCAATGCACAACAAAGCCAAGAAACTTCCCTAAAAATACACTTGAGAAGGTTCATGCAAAGTTTATATAGCCGACATCGTTCAATGACCCTTTGTAAATGGACCAAATGATCAAGTGTTCTTCTAGACTTAATGACTATATCATCAACATAATCCTCCATACAATCATGCATCATGTCATGAAATAGAACGATCGTTGCCCTCTGATATGTGGCGCTTGCATTCTTAAGTGCAAATAGCATAACGGTATAATAGAAGCTTCTAATTGGAGTACAAAAGGCTGTGCACTCAGCATCTCCTTTTACCATCTTAATTTGATATACCACTCTATAATTAGATATCACTATATTAATAGTTATGTTATGCTTGATTTTCTATTTTAGAATAATTAAACTTATTTGATTGAATTTATTTGAAATTCGACTTTTCTATATTCAATTCATAGAAATCCATATGGGGATAGCATTTCTCTTCTGCATGTCCATGGAGTTTTGAAAATTCCAAACATCTCAGAGATAGATAGAGAGGTAGGAATTTATCGAACGAACCGCACTCCTTCATATACATCAGGAGTCCATTGATGAGAAGGGTACTTCTTACTCTACGAATCCTCTTAAAATTGAAAATGCAAAAAAAAAAAAAGATTCCACCATATCTACTGAAGCCATCCATGAATGAAAACAGCTCATGTCCTACGGTTGCATCTATCAAAGTGTCAACATTTGGTAAAGGAAAATCATCCTTAAGGCAAGCTTTGTTTAGATCCCGAAAGTCTACGCATACTCTTATTTGTCCATTCTTTTTCCTTATAGGAACAATATTAGCGAGCCAGGTAGGATACTTGATTGGCCTTATGAAACCAACTCATAACAATTTCTTTACCTCCTACTTGATTTGTACTTCAATCTCAGGACAAAACACTCTTTGTCCTTGCTTTATAGGCATAGCCTTAGGAGTAATATTCAATCTATGTACTACAATGCTGGGATCCAAACCAAGCTTCTCTTTATAAGCCCATGCAAACACGTCTCTATACTCCTTCGATAACTCAATAACATGATCCCTCATTTCCTGTGGAAGACTTTTACTAATGAATATTAGCCTTCGCAACTCCCTTGATCGTGCCAAGTCTAATTCTTCTATTTCCTCAACTTGAGGCTTCATTTGATCTTATAATTATTGTGGGGCAGCCTGAACTTCTTGAACTGGTGTGGGATTTGAAGAGGATAGGCATGCATCCTTAGATCCCTTAAATCATCATAAACAATATATATGCCATCCATCCTCTCTAATGAAACTTTCGATTTTAGTAGGTTGCTTATTCTTTTTCCTCCCTCCACAACATCTATGCATCCTTCTCTGCTTTTGTTAGTCCTCTTGAGTTTCTTCCCACATAGGCAAGGGAATACCAAACGACTTGGCTATGGCTATTTGCCCTTCCTTAGTAAATTCATTGAAGAATCCCGATTCAGTAAAATAAGACTCATGTTGTTCAAAAGGATTCTTTGTAGCTAGAACAAACACATATTTCCCATTCCAATGTCCTTTGATACATTGGTGTAACATCGAAGGAACCAAATTGTGATTGTGCAGCCACTTGCTACCTATTAGTAAGTGATATTATACAGGTGCATCAATCACATGAAAAGTAATGGTGCTATGAATAGGCCCAACTTTAAGATTAACATTAACATATCCAACAGAGTCAGTAGGGGCATGACTTAAGCCATTTATTGATATGGGTTGTTTAATTAAGCATCAAATATCGATCCTTGTAGCTTTGAATGTATTCATTGGCAATATATTTAAGGAAGAATCATTGTCAATGAACATTCTTTTAACCGGATAGCTATTAAGAACACCTTCTACATATAATAGACAGTTATGGTTAGGGCCTTTTATATACATATCTACTTTAGTAAATAAGGTGGCGTTTTCTCTTTACGGGTTGTGTTGCATTACATTCTGCGTATTGGCCTTCAGAGATCTACGTAAGTGCAACCGCTGCTGCAAGCTTGGCATTTTCATCAAATCCTAACAAGCCAAAAAAGTTCCTAAAGTTTACAGTCTTTAATAACGCAGCAACAAGAGGCGAATACTCATCGTCATGAGCTTCTACTAACTTTTCCTTACTTCCAAAGGGCTATACGTCGGCCACTTCAATCATGGAAGGGTCGTAGCTGATGGCATTAACAGCTCCTCTCTGGTCGTTATGAGTTGGAAGCGGATTATTTCTGACATCGTTGTTGTCTATACTCAACTCTCCTCATGCAACTCACTCATTAAATATTCTCTTTAGAGTGAAACAATCCTTAGTTGGATGATCGACAGTCCAGTGAAATCTAGAGTACTTAGGATCGTTCTTCTCCTCATTTATAGGGAGACATTGAGATTTCCATCATGCAACCATTGAATCAATATCTGACGTATCTTAGCCATTAGATAAGGATATGTTGGTATAGGCCTAAAATCGTAAGACTTATCATTTCTAGGTTTCTTTGTTTCCTTTTGTGACTCGCCTTAAGTAGTATTTGCAAATGAGGTACACTTATTGAACCTTCGAGCTTTATTCCTTTGTCAAGCTACCGAATTGTTGATCCTTCATACATTCTCGACTAATGCAGCAAAAGAAGCCAATGTCAGATTCTCAAGATAGACCGCGTATTCAGGAAACATCCCTTAAATATAAATCTTAACTAGTTCTCTCTCATCACAAATATCTTGTATATCTAAAGAACGTTTTCTAAACTACTCAATATAATCTATGAGATCTTCTTTAGACCTCTGACGAATTTAACCCATGTTAGTGAGAGTCACTCTTTCTTCAGTAGAAAGGAAATTTTCAAGAAACATCATGTACATTCCAACCCATGAATCGATTGAGCCTGGCGAAAGATTGACATACTAAGTATAAGCTTTTTTTGTAAGTGATTTTGAGAATTCTTTCAATTTCAAATCGTCATTTAAGTTGTAGACCTCTAAGGTCTCAATGCATTTCAATAAATGTTCCTTGGCACTCTCCTTCTTCTCGTTAAACAACATGAATTTCGGATTCATATAATCCTTTAGATATGGCTTGATAGCAATGTCTAAATGATATGGTAGCTTCAATTCCAAGATAGCTAATGTAGATTTTTCTTGTATCTCCCTCATGTACATGTCCAAATCCTCTTTAGTCACAAACAAAGCCCTTTAAGTAGATGCTTCTATCCTAACTAGCCTTATTGGAGTATGGTTGGTGAAGTTTACAAGAATACAATTCATCGGAGCTAAATTCATAAGGGTAGGGTATATAGAATCAAAAATAGTAACATTTAAAGTGATATGTGAAGATGATGAGCCTCCTATCTAAATTCCTTGATTTATCAATTCAGGTAGGGTATACTGCATAGGTATAGGTTCAATACAAGAGGTTGCTCCTTAGCTTTAGGGGCATCTTACTCACCAGTAATTAAAGGATTGAGTGGTTGGGAAACTGGTGTAATATATTATTGCATCACATTGGCGAGACTCACAGTAGTTACCCCTTGTTACGCAACAGTGAAGATAGTGAAAACAAGTACACACTAGGTAAACATTGCCCTAAGCTCATTTAGACTCTGATTAGTTTGTCGTAGCTCTTGCGCTAGTTATGCATTGTCAAAGACAACTTCTTGAGAACCCTCTCCTTGATCCGTACCTCTCATTGGAGGTAGATTCTAATTATTGATAACAATAGTACCATCTTATTCTTGATCGTTAGTGTCAGTAGGATCAACAGGCCTTCTTCGTAGAGATACCATAATGTAACTGTCAAATCCTTCCTCTCCAGTGGAGTCGCCAAAAGAATGTTAGGGAGGGGTCGATATCAAAAGAGGTTACATGCGTATTGTGTGCCATACCATGCTACACGTAACTAAGGAAATGATTTGACTTGCACGTATGGGATGATCAAGTAAAGTGGGATAAGGAGTAGGAGTAGGCAATCTTAATAGGCTCTAACACGTTAGGTAATAGATAGAGGAGCACAATGGGGTCAAACTCTACAATGGGTGAAGAATAGGGTGGTGTTCTTAAGATGTTTGTGTGTTTTAATCTTTGAGACAGAATTCTAATAGAGTAATGGAATTAGTGGGGTTTTGTCTCTTGTCCAAATAATGAAATGAATAGAGTATTTATGAGAGCTGGTAGGTGGATTCGATCCGTTAGATCATGATATTGATCAATGGCTAGGATTGAAGCCTCTTATATATATGGGCATCAAGTGGGCTTTTTCTATGGGTTTAAACCCAAATAAAGGGATTTATATTTTGTTAATGTGAGTCAAGCTAAGAAAGGTTAGATAGGGTAAACCAATCCAACGGACCCTACTTCAGGCCCACCATGCCAAATCTCCCATGATCATCTTGAATTCTTATGGATTTGACTCTCTGAGCTCTATCACCTTAGCCTAAGTAGTCAAAACCACTTTGTTATTGGGCTTGAAGCCCATGAATCAAATTTATCCCTCTATACAGATAAGTGCACAAGAATAAAACATAAAGCAGGAAGCATACGTAGCTTAATATTCAAGAATCTAACTTAATATCAAAATATATGTTGCATCTTTAATTTCTCGATAGAAAATGATTTATCAACTACACAATGCAGTGATACATTAATATATATTGTAACAATACTAAGCTAATAATTCAAAAGCATATCGAGCTATGTGTCTAAATCAACATAAACAATTTATTCACTTCATTAAATAGAATAAGAAGAAAATGTAATAGCAATTATCATGAAATTGAATAGGTATGTAACATTTGTTGCAATGTCCATTTAAATGCAATAGAATCCTTTTTACATTATTTACTTCACACTTCAAATTGGGAATATGTCATTTATCTAAATTACCACCATTCCATTTTATTAAACATTAGACAAAAATAACCTAACTCACACTAGACACCTATTGTAGCTATCCTCCCTTCGAAAACCTTAATCCCCAAATTAAAAAGAACCTAATGAAGAAGATTCTTTTAGGTTCAAAACCCCAACTCCACTCAATAGCCCTCTTTATCTTTGCTTACTGCTTCTTTTAACATGTAGTTTTCTAATAAGTGAAGAGAGAACTTGACTAGTTCCTTTTCATTTTCAATCTAGTGGTCGAATGAATTGAGATTGTTCGTTTTCGACCATGATTTGTTCGGGTTAGATCTTGACTCTCTCATACCTCATTAAACCGTTGCCCTCTAATCACTCCGCCACTAGATTGAGACTGAAATGGTAGTATATAGCATCTATTAACTCCGATTCATCCTCTTCTATTGTAGCTCCTAATGATTCTGATTTTACTGATGAGAACAACCTTGTTGGGTCTTAGACAAAGTTTCTTTCTTTCTTTTCTTGTTTCCTTTGTGAGTTTATGCATGTTTTTGTATCTAGGTGTAGAGAAGAAAACAATCGATGGATGAGAAGAGAGAGAAGTTTAAGGTGGAATGAGCTATTGAGAGGGTTAGGTCAATTTTAATTGTTGTGTTTAAAGTGAAGGTAAATTTATTTATTTATTTATTTATTTATTTGAAAATGTGAGAGGTTAGTAAGGGAAAAAAGAAAAAGATACATGCACTAAATGGAATGGTTAGAAGTTTACAAACTTGACAAGCTAACATTATCATTACTAATATTTTTCTCCAAAGCCTTTTAGCATTTTAACTTCATCTAAGGTATTGTTTCCAGGTCTGAGACTATGGAAATGAGAAAGGAAAGGTAGAAAACAAAGTGTAGGGTGTGTTAGGTTTTTACTTTTCTTAAGTTTCATATTTTTAAAAACTTTTATCCATTTTTTTTTTCAATAAAAAAAAAAAAGAGAGATATTAAACACACATATATATATATATAGTTGATGATAGTGGAGATGAACCAAAAATTATGCATGCTTGATGGTCTAGAAAACTTTGTGCACTTAGACAACAACAAACTTGACATAAAGAGAGAATCCTTTTCATAGAAGATGTTTGGTACATGAAAAAATTTACACAACTATATTGATGTGGGTAGCTATATCAATGTTGTTTCTACAAATTTCATTCAAAAATTAGGACAATAATCTACACAACATCCAAAATCCTATAGTTCATAATGGTTGAATAATCAAAGGATTCTTGATGATCACAAATAGGTGCTTTTTCTATTATCTATTAGTGATCACATTGCCAAGGTTATTTGTACTGTAGCTCCCATGAGTGCCATACATTTGATATTGATACGCCTTTACAATACGATGGTGAGCGACTCGTGATGGCTATAAGAATATCTATGTTATCTAGAAGGATGGTCACGGTTTTCATGTTGCTACACCACTAGTCTAGTAGAGGTAAAAAAAAAGAAAAACAAAAAATTGCATCCATCAAGGGTAACGAAAACAAGATGAGATTGTTTGTCTTCAAAATTCCTCTTATCAAGTGAAGCTAGAACTTAATCTTAGCGTAAGGAAAAGTCAATATTTAAGGAAGAAACTTTTGGTGCCCCATGCCAATGATACGAATCATGCTATGAGACAGGATGTTAGAGGCAACAGAGGTGGTCCAAGATAAGCCAACAGACCGATTTTGTCACCTAGAAATGTAGGAGGACAACTATAAGTTCGACTAAACGAAGGTTGGCCAAAGGGTGATTGGTCGAGCAACAGCTGGCTAAGAGGCAGTAGTTGATTGGCAAGTGGTTCAATATCTATTTTACTTTATTCTTATTTTGATTTCTGTTGTTAGGTTTTCTTTTATGTCACTCTTTTTTATACCGAGTACAGCCTACTTCTTTTAGCCTATAAATAGGCCAATTATGTAAAGAATAGCCAATCTATCCTATATCATTGAGTTTGGGTGCAATTATTGTTGTTGAGACTCTTGTGTCTTACTTTTATTAAATATTGAGAAATTTAATTTCCTCTTTGTGCATTAAATTCTTATAAGTGTTCGTCCATTGTAGTAAGCGTTGTTATTAGAAATTGTAAGTTTTATTGGATTTTTTTGAGGCCCTTGATTGTATAATAGGTCATGCATTATGATGATATATGATCCAATCAAAACCTAATTTATCTTAAAAGTGATAAGTCATTATCGATATTGATTTAGTCTATATCTTTTATTTTATAATTTCATTAAGACGTTAAAAACAAACGAAAAAGAAATTCTTTTGACCATTTCTATAGCCTAAAACCCGAGATTACATATTCACTAAGTTCATAGCCACTTGAATTCACATCAAATAAGCTACATTTTACTGGTATTAATGTATGGCTCTATTGAAAAAGTTTGGTGTTGTGTGCAGTTATATGTTAGACAACTAGTTTCATGTATTTTAATCATAATCGGAGTTGTTTACATGGATTTTGAGTAGCTAAAATTTCAGTTATAGCATGAACATCCCATTTGATTAGTTCATCTATAATTTTTTTTTTTAAGTAGATTAATAGTTTTTCTCATGAGGCATAGCTATCTTAGATGAATTTATGGTCCAAGCACATGTTGGTATCTTAAAACATATTCGTAACTGCATTAACAGCGTAAGTTCTAGTTCTTTAAGCTAAAATTGCATGTTCTCGTGTCCATAGTGAACCATTAGTTTCTATTCTTTGGGTTTTTGAACTTCTTTCGAGTATCAAGATCTTAATCTATGTAGCAATGGTGACCATGCATACATAACGTGAACAATGAATATGAATGGTCAGAATAACAACTGATGAACAATAACCCCTCATAAGAAAAATTCACTAAGCTATAAAATCTGTCAAGCACTGTTTAACCTTACTATAACGTATTTAGCTCATGGTCACAGCAAATATAAAAATAATAAACTACTAAAGTAATTATAAGTATAGAGAAAATGAGTTTATAATAAGATAACATTGGTCTTCAGTCTAATGCTTAAGCCCAAAGCTCAGGAATGACGTGATTACAATCAATTTCGGAGCTGTATTTTAGATAGAACCTTACCTTAAACCATCCTAGGAATTCTTATTTACTTCTAGAGCAATTAAGGAAACATTGTAAATGGTGTAAATTAATGGGTGATGTCATTTGTAGAAATCCACCACTGCTTTTTATAACAGGGACATGGCGTTCGGATGGCTCAGATATTCCATTTGAATGTTGTCACATGTCGTTAAACCTTAAAGTGGGGTTTTAGCTGGTAGTTGAAAGGGGAGTCGGGAGCATCTTCATGGGATGCTTGAGCCTCATCCCCTTGCCTTCATGAAAAGCCCCTAAGTCTCAGTGCGAGGAGGTTGATATCCTAATGGGAGGAAGTCCGACGTGCGATTGGCGACAATGTGGCATCCAAATGAGACATCGAAGCTTACGTTGAATGCAGATTACAAATTATATTGATTAGTGATTGGAAAGCGGAGAGATCGCTCGATTTAAAAGTAATGGAAAGCAAATATGAGTAATACAAATACATGGCCATGAACATGACCACGTTTCAGGTAGTGTATCTCTCTGATTAAATTAAGTCGTAGGTATGTAGTAGAAATGCAATTAACAACACGACCGTGTTCTTACTCTATGTTCCTTAGGAAAGGCTTCGTGTCATGAGAGTTTGGAGAAGTACGTTGGGGATCATGGCCTTGCCTGTGATCCTCTAACATAATCTTGTGACAGTATATAGGTTCACGACCGCGATTCTACCCATGAACCTCCTTGGTCAATCAAACTCTGTCATGAACTAATACAACCTCTGAGATTTTGAGCAAATAAGTCAAAATGGTTTAAGTTCAAGAGTTGTGTAGCTTCACTATGAACGGGCAAAAGATGAGTTTATAATTGCTATAAACTTAATCCAATGGTGGATAACTAATTATTCTTAAAGATAACATCCTTTGAAAAGGTTACAATACTTGGAATTTGGTGAATAAATATTTGGTTATATATTGTTATTTTCAAATATTTTTTGCATGAATTTTGCACTTAATTTCTTTAAAATTCTCACATACACTACTTCACGAGCAAAACCAAAATCCTTGTAAAGTTGTGCAATTCTTATGCGGTCATCAAGAATAAACTCTGGATATACACTTGGTTATATTCTAGGAAAGTTATGCTAAATCATAGCAAAATTGAGTGCGGGAAGCTAAGGCTTTTGAAAAAAAGTATTCATTATGTGCGTCTTAGGGTCTTCTTGTTTCCCATTTTACTGGAAATTTTCCAACAAGCTATTGACTTCTTGATCCCCAAGCGCCATCCACATGGGAGAGAGGGCATCTAAGCTCCCCTTAAAGACCTGCCACATGAATTACATTAAAAATACTAATTTCACCTTCTTGATGCCTTTTCATAATTTTATTATATTGATCTTAATATGCGTAATTTATTACCTATATAATGTTTTTGCAAAAAACGAAAAATTGATAAATCACACACTAATTGTGAGACTCCACAAATTAATAACTAAAACCTAACACCTAAACTTAATATGATTGTGGAAGCTATCCACTTAAGCAAAAATATAAGCCCCATAACATGACAATTCGAATTTAGTACGTAAATTTAGGATATTCGTATCTGAACCCAATTTTGCAGTACTAGAAAAAAAAAATCAAACAAAGAAACTTCAAGAGTTTAGAATTTGAAAATGAAATAATAAAATAATAATATAACTAAAAAGCTAACTATGGCTATATTATCCATTATTTATTGGAAGTGTAAAATGTGAACTCTAATACTTAGTGAATTACTTAGAGATAAGTTATTTAAGTAATACAATCAAAAAATGAAATGAAATAATATTTACGAAACAATTACATACATCGAATATGTTAAGTCAATAAAATATAAAACATAAATTAAAGATGCTAGGATATACATATATATATATATATATATGAGGAATCACTTAAATAACCAATAATAAATAAATTTAGAGATCAAATACAATAGAACTAGTGGAAGCATGGCGAGGTAGCTTGGAAGTTAGTAAGCGACTAAACTAATAATTTCAATGTGTTAACACATAGTTTAGTGAGGAACAATTAATAAATATGGGTAAAGGTGGGCTTTTGCGTGAAGGCTTCCTACCGACTAAAAGTTTCTATAAATTACCACATTTGTTCTTCATTCTAGATTTTGACAACTAGAGCATTAGGGAAAAGTTAAGAATCTCAAGTAGAGAATTGGGAAATAAAGCGAAGAACATGGTAGAAGCCAGTCGAGTAGAGTTTGTGTACCAATTCGAGACTTGATGATTATCCACCGCCATCACTCGAAGCAGCATCATCCGCCAGGTGCTTCTAACAAGTCCACGTCGCCAATTGGTGGCAAAAGTTATCCACGGACGAGTATCCAATTTTCCTTCCTTGTTCATTAAAATTCTAAAAATAGTAAATGTTATCAAAAAATTATAAAATTTAATATGTAAATTTTAAAAATAAAATCATATTTTTGGAATTTGAAGTGCTTGATATGGGTTTCTTAAGAAGCAATCTTGGTATAAAAATTTTCAATTAATTTTTTAAGGTAACAAATGATGTTGTTTTGAGCTAATTTTTTATTTAGAGATTCCTTATATGTTTAGTTTAATTTAATAGGAGGAAATCATGATGAAATATGCATTTAGAATTTATTAAATTTAAATTGTCAAATTTGCTATGTTTTTCAATTTAAGGAAATAAATGGTTTTTTTTTTTCAAATTATTTCTTGATAAAAATACTTTGTAACAAATTTTGTAGTTTAATTATATTATTAGAAGTAGTTTTCTTTGATATTGCAATTGAATTTGATTATCTGCATAATTTAAGTGAATTTTCTATGATATTGAGCCAAAAATCAATATGTTGGAAAATATATGTAATAGATAGATTTAAGCTTTCTAGTTAGACCTTAGACTCTATATTTTTATTTCTTTTACAATATTTTTTTGAAATTTAATTGGGTTCTCTTTCTATCTATTATGTAATTTTCTACTATTTATTTATATATTAGCTTAAATTGTTAGTACACAACTCGCACAACTAATGTTATTGTTAGACATATGTTGAAAACTAAATGAGGGGTACTAGTATTTAATGGTCACAACCTAGAGTTGGTGAAATATATATATATATATATATGGAAGTTTCGTAAGTTAAATTAGTGTGTTTGCTAAGTTAGAAGATATTTCATAAAATTGTTGGACAATGACTATACAAGAACCCTATTTTAAGGTTGAATTAGAGAATGTTTATGTGTGATTTATAACTAGGTTGGAATAGAAGGTAAGAAAAACATTAAAGTAAACTAGATAAAAAGGATCTCTCATAAGGTAATTTAGAGGATGGATTAGATGATACCTTAAGAAAGAATTAATTTAGAACAACTTTCAAAATTGAATACTTAAATATAATAACTTCCTAAACTGAGAATACTGAACCTAACACTAGGAATAATAGGTAAAATAATGATATTGAATACCTTTTTAGAAATGCTAAAAGTGTTATCTATAATATAAGAACTTTCAGTAAAGGAACATATTACAACTATATCTAGTTGAGCAACAAGTGATCCAAGATAGTCAAGCAACGAGTAACGATAAGTTAGGATCAATGCTTCACCACATTTTATAGTATTGTTTTAGAGTACTTGGAGGCCTAAATGTATGTATTTGTATGCACTTGTAGATAGTTGATTATGCGCTTGCTTATGTCTATTTGAGGATCGATTGAATCTTACTTATGGTGTTTTGGTGAAGTGTTATTCATTAGATTGTTTGGATCGATTGTTCACTCGTAACTTGTACTAAATCATATCAGACTTAAAAATTATCATAACATATATTGCAACCCATCGAAAGATGACTAGGATTCTTCGACCAAACATAAACCTCTTCAAAAGGGATAGTTGAAATAGTACATTCCTCATCTTTAGTTAAACTAAGTGATAACAAAGAAGATCACAACAAGTTTAAGGATGCTATTCAAAAGTAATCCTTAGAAAAGGGATGCTGCCATTGCACAACAAGCCTAAAGTTGGTCATGACACGACAAGATTGTTGCATCTCTACCACTTAGGGTATGACACAAATGTAGGTTTTAAACTATAGTAAATGCAAAAAAATACACTTTATTTTAGTAAGGTACAGAATGTATCATCAAATATTCAATATGATTCTAGAAGATCTAGTTTAATTCAAGTAACAAATTCTAGCCAATTCTAAGGATCTCATGTTCTAGTAAGTAAAAAGCATTATCCGTGAATTTAGAAAGGATTATGTTCTAGTTTAATATTCTCGTCAAGAAGATTCTTGTTGATACAAAAAGTTGGCAACTCTCATACTAATGACAAGTGCGTTATCGTGTAGCCTCTGGATGTTCTCAAAATCTTCCTCTCCATAAGATATTGAATTGTACATCCTGAGCTTTTTTCTTGAATATTGTAAACATAATTCTTAGTGTTAGTCGAGCTCGAAGAGCTCGACTAGCCTATAGTAGGTCCATTGACAATGGTGTTGATCACTCCATTGGGTATTCTATTGGAATTTACGTCCCTTGCATCTTTCATGGCTACTGTTGGCCGTGTATCATTCTCTTGTTCCTCACATCTCTTCTAAGACTGTCTCTCAATACTCTCGGCATCACGCGCTAGGAACCTGCTCAAGTGCCCCTATAGAATCACATCTTCAATTACATTCCTAAGTTGAGTACACTCATCTGTATTATGACCTTTGTCAAGGTAGAAATCATAGTACTTGTTGGAGTTCCTCTTTGAAGGAGTGCCTCTCATTCTTTTTAGCTGTTGAAGGATGCCCCTCTACCTACGTACCTCCAGCAAAATTTTTGAAATTAGACAATTGACTGGCATATAGGATGAGTATGTTGGGATCTTCGATCTCTTCCTCTCGGCATTCGAACTGTAGTCATCGTCTGTACCGAGTCCATCGTTCGCACTTTTCCGCTTATCATTCTTTCCATCTCCTTGGCTTTGATCAGCCTTTCGCTATGCCTTTATGTTATCTTCCTTATGGGTGTATGAGGTAGCTTTAACCTTAAACTTAGTGAAAGTTTTTCCCTTGTTCTTTACGAGAGACTTGAAAAAGTCTCCATGGGGCTTGACTCCATTGATTAAGGCATTGAGGACCATACTCATATCCAATTCTAAGATAGCCATAAATCTGGCCAAGTAGTCCCTAATTAACTCGTTGGATATTTGTTTGATGGTGTTAAGGATTGAAAAATCTTTAACAAGAAGTTTGCTTGCAAGGAAGTGTTGAAAAAACACTTCTACTAGTTCATCGAAACAAGAAATGATATTTGGTTTTAAATGTTTAAACCATATGCTGGCTGCATTCCTCAATGTTGAAGGAAAAGCTTGACAAGCCACTGCATCACTCAAACTATGCAATTTGGCCAACGTACGATAGTACTCTAGGTAGTCTTCAAGCTCCTTTGTTCCATCATAAGTCTCAAACTGTAGCAATTTAATGTGCTAAGGTATTACTTCCTCTAAAATCTTTAGAACAAATGGACTCTTTTTAATTTAGAACTGCTTGCTTTGGGCAATAAAGTAGTTGACATGCAAAAGACCCACGTGGTGCACTTGCTACAGTTGTTTGCCTCTGCCATTCTTTTTAAAAGTAGGAGTTGAAGGTCCTATCATGTTCTCGGCTTGCTTTTTTTGCAATTCAAGTGAATAAATGGAATCATTGTTATGTTCAGCATCGTAATTACCTTAATCTTTGTTTTGGATCAAGTTTGGGTAGATATTACTATGGAGGAGGTTAAGGATTTGCTTGTGTTTTCTATTTAATTCTTCATTTTCTTTAGCTAAGTCGAGGTAGAGTTGCTCAAGTCTAACCAATCGCCGCTCATTAGTATGCTGACTCCCTCCTTTAGGGTGTTGGGAGGAAGTGCCAGCACCTACATTTTTAAACATTCTTGTTTTAATCATATGGGTGTGTTTAGGAAAAACAAGCGACACTAAATATTGTTAGTGAATTTTAGGAATTGGAAATATCCTATAAAGACAAGATAAATCCTTGATACTGGGGCCAATCCGGTACGGCCACTCTGATACCTAAGTGAGTAGGTTAGAAGAAAAATAGTAGAATTTAGAAGTTAAAGAGTTATCCCATGTCTCTTACAAGGTTTCTTTTCCCTATTTATAAGAGATTGTTATGTCCAAAGGAGCAGTTATTAAAATAACTACCGAGACATGTGGAAGCTTCTTGATTAGGCACCTTCCCTAAAATGTAGGGAAAATAGACAATTATGTAATCATAACTGTGTTTATAATAACTGTTTGCACCATAGACTTAGATTCAAATTTGGGTTACTCAGCGTATTGCCAAGAATATCGATTAATTGGCGAGGTGTCGAGAATAAATATATGGCGCTACCTGTCAACAACCGAATGGACAAGTGAGATAGAGATGAAAATTGACTATCAATAATGGCATGTCCACGGTCAAGAACTATAGGTGTAGAGCTGGGGCATAAACTGATCATTGTAATATTTCTTTGAGAAATTGACTTGAATTAAACTACAAAGGAATTGTGGCTAATAATCATGGTCTTGGAGTGTACCCTTATTCTTCTACTTCATGTAAAAATATTCAAATTTAATTAGAAATTAGGGATGAGGGCTTCATGGCTAAAGAACACGGCTATAGAGTGCAATTGTGGTCTTCTTTGGCTCTTAAGTCTTTAATAAATTTGACAATGACACGCGACATTGATGAAAATGATAAATTTCAAGACACTATAAATGAAGATTTTCAAAACAAAGTTGTTTTAACCGACCAATGTATCGGATCGTATATAGTAATAATACTAGTGAGTATTCATCAGGTCAAATTCCTTAAGGAAAAGGGATTCAATTAAATATTAGATCCTAACTTGTTACTCTAATCTAAGCAAATCGAAAAGAGAATTTAAGTTTGCAATTAAAATTAAAACACAAGAAAAAGATAACAATAAATACAAATAATAAAGATATGGGATTGTAACATGTTTTTGATGTACTAGAAAGGATAGGCTATTAACATATCAGGGATGGTTATTGACTGGGTTTTGATGGAATATGGTTGAGCTTGATCCCAAATAGGCAACTCACTCAACTAAGAAGTGGAAAATCTCCTCCTAATTTCATTTCCCTACATGATTAGCTAAATACTCAATTCCTGTCACAAATTAAGTATTCTAGTTTTAGAGATTAGGGGGTCAATCTCCTCTCGATCTCATAACCTCGCTTAATCCACTAAAACCGCATAATTTAATGTAAATCCAATGGGGAACACGTAATCTCCTCTTAGTCTCACAGCTATAAAAACTTGTTTTCGATACTTCACCAACTTAATGACTCAATTAGGAAATTACACACTTAATCTCCTTGCAGTCTCATAATTATGCAAACCCATTAACTCTCAAGGGAACTTCCTAGAACTAATCTCCTCTTAATCTCATAATCATAAGGAAACTCATTGAGAATTTCATCAACAAACACCTCAAAGAGTTCAAATAAAATACCAATTGTCAAAATCCTAATTAAATATACATAGCTATATTATAACTACAAAGTTACATCATCTATAATGTCCACATTATCACAAACCTACTAGAAACTACTTAGCTACTCATAATATTAACAATAATAGCCATATGAGAGGAAGAAACTACTTAGTTACTCATAATATTAACATTAATAGCAATATGAGAGGAAGAAATAGGAACAAACTCCACTAGACAACAAGTAAACAAGATAAGAATAAATAAACAAGAGGTTAAAAGAAAAGAAAGTAGCAAATTCTAATTAATCAAACTTAAATGTGTGTCAAAATCATAAAAGCATTCACCAAATATCATAAACAAGTCAATAAAGCATGAAAATAGACTAGGAACTTACAAATCTAAGCTAAGAAATACTAAAAACCTAATTACGGCTCACATTTTTAGCCGCAAATGTAAGTATATATAAATTTAAGCTACCAATTTATTAGTAGGTACATATTAGCACTAAGTTGCCTCTATGTTTTATGAAATGTAGCATTTAAGGAGGATTAGGGTTTTAGTCAAAAAAATCCTAACACTAATTTGTTCTACCGATCGATTGACTTGAGTAAATCCACCCTACATATTCTGTTCATTAGGCCGTCCTCTCCCTTGATCAATTGCCTAAGAGGTTACTATATCCCTGATGCTTCAAGGTATACCGATCGGTCAATAATAAGGCTAAAATTCCTTATTCCAACTTCAGCCTCCATTATCGAATGATGGAGCTACCATGACTATGGTTTGTGCACTTACATATAGGATATAAGATTAATCAAATTCATTTAAAGTTAATCCATTTTTACGCATTTTTAGCAATGTTACACAAGTTAGTTCATTTTGTGCATTAACTCTAATTTCATAAAAAATTAACAAATTTTTGCTTAATTTATGTAGAAATGTAGGTTTTAAAGTTAGGAAAAATTATGTATTTTAAAAGGCTATCACCACCCCTAACTTGAGAACCTTGCTAGTCCTTAAGCAAGCAAGAAAAGATCAAATTTTTAGAAAATGATGGGACAAGCATGCACTTCCTTATTGCCCATATATAATCAAGAGTATGTTATATCATTTCAAGCTTGAGATTTGCATATATCTATAAGGTGTAAAAATCATTAGAAGTGATGTCAAAATTGTTCCACTTGTGTTAAATCAAATGCTCACAAATCAAAGTCCCTATAATTAATTTAGGAATCAATTCCTAGAAAAGTTAATTTCCCATTTAGCTTAGGCTTATGAAATTTGAAGTCAAGTCTAACATTTTAGACTAAGTAAGAGGTCTTGGTGTTTAACTGGTTGGCCTACATTTATACTTCTTTCTTATTGGTTTCTTAGGTATGCTAATGCCATGCAAACAAAGAGTGAACACTAAATCATACCTTACTTTGCCTCTTTGACTTTTGGAATAATTTTCATACTTTGCCTGTTATTCCCCTTTTTGATTTTTCAATTTTCTCCTCTTCTTCTATTTTCTTTCACTTCTTTCTTTTTTCAACTATATTTTGTTTTTTAACAAGGTCATACCTTTGATATGTAATGGCTTTTCTTGATCCCCATCAGTTTTCTTTTCGAGCATTCAATAGACATTGATCATGAAACATTTAGGTAAAATCCAACATCCACTTTAATTTACACAACCTTAACAAACCACTTGATTACTTAAAAGAATGGTGTACATATACAGATCAACTTCCAAAAACACTAAGAATTAACACCTAATCAAAACATTTCCCTAACTCCAATCCTCTAAACCAAGCCTAAATTGGGCATAATTAGATAAAGCAAAGATGCCATGAGTTAACTACAAAGTTTTGAAAAAGCTTGTAACTTATTCACAAGGAACTTATTTTAAAATAAGGCCCTAATAATTTCTTTCTACTTTCATTCATGCAAACTTTATTAATGATAACATACTCAAAAATTGAACATGGAGCATAAAGGAAAATGGATCCAACTTTTCAATAAGAAACTATCTTATAGGTGCATAGAAGAGATTAATTATCATGCATTTAATCAAATCATCAAAGCCCATTCAGAATCACACAACTTCAATGTATATGTGTGATTTTTCTATCCCCAACTTTTATTTTGACATATATATCTCATAATTCAATGAATGTGCAATGGGAAGTAGAAAGTTAGAGTAAGACTCCCTTGGTTTCTTAATGTAATCTGAATTCTCAATTCCCCTTTTAGATTTGTTGACAATGTCTCAAGATTGATGGATTCATCACTTTCTTTATTTATTTACATGTACCTGCATAACATAAATGAAACATAACTAAAAAGACTTTGAAATTAAAAAGTCTCAAACATAAACTAAATGAAAAGATGAGAAAGATGGTGAGTCGGGTTACTTCCTACTAAGTGCTTTTTTTTTTTTAAGTCTTCAAGCAACCTTTTTACCACTAATTTATGTTAGGTCATCACGCTTCCCCTACGGTGAAAGTCCTTCAACTTTCCAACTCAAGCTCGACTCTCCTTTCTCATGAATCCTCCTCTTCCTCATATAACCAACTTTCTCAAAATCTTTTTTCTTGATCTAGCTCTCGTTCTTCTTCCTTCAACTGCTAGAGTCGTTTCTTAGCTTGGAGCATCACTCTTCTTTCTCTACTCTCTAGAGTAACCACCCTCTTCATGTCCAATATTACTCCTGAGGTAGCCAAGAATGATCTTCCAAAAACTAGAGGTTGATCTTCATCTTTAATATCAATTACTATGAAATCAACCTAAAATTCACATGGTCTAACACTAACAAATATGAAGTGGAGTTCTCCTAAAGGTGTGATCCAATATCTATCGATGGTTTGGATATAATACGGTCTTTTCTTTGTAAAACTCTTTAGTCCTAATTTACGCATAGTTTTCCCTGACATGTAATTATTTGATACTCTAGAATCCAAAAGTATTCTCCAAAAAGACTTATCAATATGGTATATGGTATAATGATTTTACCTAGATCCACTAATTTATGAGAAAACTAGGAACCACTATCACCTTTCTCTTTAAGCACCATGTCTAGGATCTTAAACTCATCGATATTAGGTTTCTCCTCTACACTCTCTTCAACCTCCTCTTAAGGTTCAATTCAAACTTATCGAGATTCTTCTACGAAGATTCAACAATTCCCATGTCATAACATTCACTAAGATCTTCCTCCATTTCCTCTTCACTAGGATCCTCTTCCTCACTAATTTCCCTCATTCTATTTGTCTCTAATTATGTACTTCATCATCACTAGGTGCTTCTTCTTCAATTTCTTCTTCCTTCAAATTCTTAACAAATTCATTATCAAGATCTCCTTCAAGTTGAGCCAGTAACTCCACCTCTATAAATATTCCCTCATCACTAGGTTCAACTTGCTCTTCAACATGGTCTTCTAGCCTCAAATACTCACCTCTAAACACTTGTTTTTCATTAAAACACAACTCCTTTTCTCTTATACTAGCATCTTTACCACTTCCACTAGATATTTCAACTTGGTCCCTTTGGTTTTGCTCAATATTGCTAGGTAGTCATCCTAAGATTTTGTTGCTCATGTTTATATAGTACTAAATCATCCATCTATGTATTTCTTGCAAGGTAGCCTCTTAGGCATTCAATCTTAAATCACATTTTTGAATGAAATTCCTCAATGATCGCTATAGGGATTCCTCTTTTAGACCTTGTGCAGGTGGAGGTGGACTTGAGACTAGCGCTGGCTAGCTTATATCATAGGTCCTTGAAAAACTCTATTAAACCCTCCTCCTTGGTTAGCTCCCTATGACAAGTTAGGATGATCTCTTCGTGTTAGGTTATTGATGTTTGAGTAAGGGTTATAGTTTCTTCGTCCTTGATTAAAATTCCCCAATGCATTATCTTATACCTCCTAATTATCTCTTAATAGGGCAAGGGGGTTTCTAACTTGACAATTTGTACTCAAATTCCCTACTCTACCACATATACAATAGTACTCATAAGGTTGCTTATTTCTATTTGGGGTGCTTAGCTTTTTCTAGCAAAGTGAGCTAAGCGATAAGTGAGGCGACTTGTACTCTAAGTCGGCTTATTTCTTTCTCTTCACTTACACTCGCTACCTTCTTTGGTTGAGGTCTCTCTGAATGCTAACCATGAGCATGTGAAGTCATTTGTTCAAACATATCATACACCTCTTCAACACTTTTGTTCATTATGCTCCTCAACTGACTCCCAAGACCGTTATAGAAAGTATTTGCAATCTCCACATAAGTAAATCATGATGGGAACACTTCTTTGATAGCTCCTTAAACCTTTTCTAACTTTCAAATAATGGCTTCCCCTCAAATTTCCTAAACATGGTGATATCATGCCTCATATTCATTGTTTTATTAAGTGAGAAGAAATAAGATAGAAATTTTTGGACCAAGTCGTCCCATGTAGTGATAGAATTGGTGATTGGGAGTTCAACCAACTTCTAGCTTATCCCTTAATGAAAATGGAAATAACCTCAAGTGAATTGCATCATAAAATACCCTATTGGTTTTCATTGTAGCACACAATTGCAAAAAATTTTGAAAGTTTTCGTAAGGGTCCTCAAGTGATGTTCTACCAAATTGATTAAGTTACATCATCTAAGTCAAAGTAAGTTTAAGTTCAAAAGTTATTTGCTTAAATAGTTGGCTAAGAAATAAGTGGTGCAACTTCATTTAAATTTAGGACACAATATTCCCATAAGGCTTGATTATTACTATTCCCATTTCCATTACCTCCATATCCATTATTTTCATTCCCATTAATCCTATTTCCATCAACTCCATTAAGGGGTCCTTGTCGATTTTCTTATAGGAATCAGCCTATGACTATCTTCAAGCCAAGGCTGACCAATCCTAAGCTAAAGCCGATTAGCTTTTGCTAAGGTTAAACTAATAATAGAAGACCGAGGGGAAGAAAAGAAGACATCTGGCACCAAGTCTGTCGTTTACCAAGAAGCCAAGAGACTACATGACCGAAGACTCGACACTAAAGAACTACTCGGCACAAAACCAAAACACTACTGCCGACTAATTCTAGAACTTGGCATTTATGGGCCAGCCTCTCTAGTATCTCGGCTAGGCACTATAAAACTTCAAAGGCTCCTCCCTAAACCCAAACATCTAACTATCACCCGTGACCAATTCGGATCCTGCTCCTTCCAAGATAGGCCAAGTGACTGCATGCCGACTTCTATTAAATGCACAGTTTTGTATTCTTGTACATGTTTGCATTATTTTATTTATAGGTTCAATTTTTTAGGGTTTAAGGCCTTACACATTATTTAGAGTTTTGCCACTAGGGTTTAGGACTTGCTATAAATAGCAACATTTATAATTAATAGAGATACAACAACAATTATTATCAAACAAAAAGAATATTTCTCTTTGGAGGAAGGTTATACTTGAACTTTTAGAGCTTGCATTTTTCGAATTATTGATTACTAAGTAACTCCTTAATCTTTTTTGTGTTCTTATCAATCTTGACTCTAAAGTTATGGTAAACCCCCATTTGAGCCGGTTAGTGAGTTACATCTAACCTTCATTTGAATCTTAAGTAACATTTAGTATTCGTGAGTTGTACCAAACCCTATTTCGAGCTCAAACCCTCCCTATTCTTCATAGCTACTCAAATCCCCGAACACCCATTTTGGTTTTCAACCCGTTGCTGCTTCATCTTGTCATCAAAGCTTTAGGAAGACACACATGTTACTGTTCTTCAAAGTTTGAGTCATAGTTTGAACATCTCTGTTAATCATCATTCCAAAATGTAATGTGTTATTCGTAGTAGTCGTGTTTGTTAATAGTGGTAGCTACAGTAGCCGAGTAGTGGTTATTTCTGGATTACTGTAGTTATGTTTTTCTTGTAAATTGTGTTTCTTAAATTTCATCTAGAAATTGCTATGTGGTCAAGAATGTCTAAAGATAATGTCAACAACCGTAGTAATAACCTTCACGAAAGCTTAAGGTAACATATTGATAACTTAAAATATCATATTCAAAATCTTACTGATTCTATTCAAGAGCTTACTGGGTTAGTTAGAGGCTACAACTGTGACGACCAAAGTGAAAGAAGGGAACGAACACCCACTAACAAAAGTGATTCCAATGAATAGATAATGATGAGCAACGATTAAGAAGAGCTACCGAGCCAAGAAGAAGCCAAAACTAACTTGAGCCAAGAAGAGGCAACGATAGAAGTGTTGATGCAGAGAACTTAGGAAATTGAAGGAGCCAATGCCGAGAAGGGATATGGCTAAGCAAATTTCCAATAGAAGTAGCTGATCTGAGGTGAATCAACTAACTTGACCTGCAAAGGATGAACCCCGAGCACCTGGCCGAGGACTTGATAATATCAAGCTTAAACTGCAGACCTTCAGTAGAAGTAGTCGACCTAAAGAGTTCCTTAACTGGGTTTCCCAAGTTAAGAAGTTGTTTGAGTGCTATGAGTATATTGACCAAACAAAGGTTAAGCTAGCTTCATTATATCTTGTTGAATATGCAAGTCTTTGGTAGGATAAGTTGGTTACCAAGCGAGATGTTGAAGGAGATGAGCCAATCAAAACTTGGAGGCTTATGAAATGATTGATGAACTAACGCTTTGTGCCAACCTATTTTAAGCAAGAGGTGCTTTATGCTTTCTAACACCTTAAACAAGGTCGAAACAATTTTGAAGAGTACCTGCAAGGGTTTGAGACCTTGATGATGAGATGCGAGATTACCGAGCTACAAGACCACACCATTGCTAGGTTCCTGAGTAGACTTTGAGGTAACATTATAGACATAGTTGAATTACGGCCGTTTAACTCTTTGGACGAGTTGATCAATCTGGCACTAAGGGTGGAGAGACAAAGGAGAAGAAAGCATCAAAGACCAACTAGCCGACCTCAATAAGGTAACCCTAAGCCTTAGAGGTATGCTAAGAGAAAAGGGAAAGAGAGGAGGATAAAGAAAGGAGAACCCAGTCGACCTGATCATGCCAAGACAAAGAAGGCCGAGAAAAAGAAGGCACTCGGTAACAAGTCCCGAGATGTAAAGTACTTCAAATTCTTAGGCTATGGACATA
This sequence comes from Lumnitzera racemosa, assembly GCA_024138005.1. Taxonomy (NCBI): domain Eukaryota; kingdom Viridiplantae; phylum Streptophyta; class Magnoliopsida; order Myrtales; family Combretaceae; genus Lumnitzera; species Lumnitzera racemosa. The sequence continues at coordinate 34,499,053 of JAMXBC010000012.1, read as the reverse complement.
TTGTGTTCCAATGCCTGAATAAAAGGGTCATGGTCTTAAAAGGTAAACGACCAAAGGCTAAAGCAAAAAGTCAAATTAACAAGAGTTCTAAAGATAAGTTGATAGAAGAAGATGTCTATGCCAAAAATCTTGATTAACTCATAGCCATGATGAACAAGCAAGTCAACCTAAAAACTGACCCCGAACAAGCCTAATGAATGGGAAGACCTATTCCTTGATTGTTGATGGAGGTAGCTACAATAACATCATCTCTACCGAGTTAGTAGAAAAGATGAAATTGCCAACTTACCTACACTCCCAACCTTATGGATTGAAGTGGTTTAATGACAAGGGTATGATCCAAGTGCATAAAAGAGCTCGGATAGCATTTAAGGTGGGGCAATATGAGAATGAGATTGAATTCGATGTGGTCCTTATGAATGCTACAAATTTACTTCTTGGCTGACCATAAGAGTATGGTTGGGAAGTGATCCATGACGGCTTTCTTTATACTTATACTATTCGAAAGGGTAAGAAAAGCTATTGCTTAACCCATATAAGCATTGAGGAAATCTAGAGACACTCGATATCGATGGTGAAGTGAAAAGGGAAGAGAAGTTTGTTTGGCATCTTAGCTTGTGCTCAATGTTTAATGTCGAAGAAAACTTCCTTTCGAACCCACGATAATGATAGGAATCAACTTGCAACTATCTCTAAGTCGAAGCAGACCAATCCTAAGTTGAGGCCTATTAGCTTTTGTCGAGGTTAAACTAATAATAGAAGACCAAGGGGAAGAAAGAAAGACACTTGACTCTAAGTTTGTCATCTACAAAGAAGCCAAGAGACTATATGATCGAGGACTCAACACTAAAGAACTACTCGACACGATATGGAAAGACTAGTGTTGACTAATTATAGAACTTAGCAATTATGGTCCGACCTTTCTAGTGTCTCCACTAAGCACTATGAGACTTCAAAGGCTCCTCCTCGAACCCGAACATCCAACTACCACCCTTATCCAATTCATATCCTTTTCCTTCAAGGGCAGGCCGAGTGACTGCATGTCAACTTCTATTAAATGCACATTTTTGTATTCTTTGCAAATGTTTTCTTTATTTTATTTATGGGCCCAATTCTTTAGGTTTTGAGGCCTTATACATTATTCACAGTTTTGCCACTAAGGTTTAGGATTTGCTATAAATGACAACATTTGTAATTAACAATGATACAATAACAATTATTATCAAACAAAAAGAGTATTTCTCTTTAGAGGAAGGTTTTACTTGAGCTCTTAGAGCTTGCATTTGCTGAATTATTGAGTATTGAGTAAGTCCTTAATCTTTCTTGTGTTCTTATAAATCTTAACCCTAAGATTGTGGTGAACCTTCATTTGAGCCAATTAGTGAGTTGCATCTAACCTTTATTTAAATCACTAATGACATTTAGTGTTTGTAAGTTGTATTGGACCTTATTTCAAGCTCAAACTCTTGATTGTGTTTGTGTCTTAGTATGTGATATCTATACATATTTACTATCGAAACCTCTTATTTTACTCCCTATTCTTCATACCTACTCGATTCCTCAAATACCCATTCTAATTTCCAACCCGCTGCTACATCAATTTTCCATTTCTGTCAATTCATTTCTCCTTCTTTTCCTAATTCTACGTGAATGTTTGGTCTATTTCAAGATCAAATTCCTCTACTAATTCTCTCACTCATCTTCGCATACAAGTCAATAATCCTTAATTCTACTCCTTATTAATCTAACTTAACCACCAAAACTACAACTTGCAATTAGTACAAACAAATAATCCAACACTCTTCTTAGCTTAACACAAATTGGCTAAGGATAAATTCAGTATTTCTTTTTTCAATAAGTTTCACGGTAAAGTTCCAAACTTATCCTCAATTCGACTCAAATTAACAATGAATTAGTGAAATCGACTTTTTGAACAAGAAAATAAATAAAGACCGAAACTTTAATAACTACATATATAAATAGAGATTTTCAAAATAGTGTAGTCTTAACCAACCGGACTATCTACAATAACAATACTAGTGAGTATTCACCAGGTCAAACCCCTTAGGGAAAAGAAATTCACTTAAGTACCAAATCCTAACTTGCTACTCTAATCTAAGTGAATTGAAAAGTGAATTTGGAATTTCAATTGAAATTAAAGTACAAGCAAAAGGTAACAATTAACACAAATAATAAAGATGAAGGCTTATGACATGTTTCTAAAATAGTGGTGAAGGTATGTAGCTAAGATATTGGGGATGGTTATTGACTAAGTTTTGATGAAACTCACTTGAGCCTGATCTTGGATGGGGCACTTCATCCAACTATATAGCAAAAAATCTCCTCTCAATCTCATTTCCTTAAATGATAAGTTAAATACTCAATTCCTATCATGAATTAAGTATTTTATCTCTAGAGACTAGGGTGTCAATCTCCTCTTAGTCTTATGACCTTTGCTAATCTACTAAAACCACATAATGTAATGTGAATCCAATAGGGAACACCTGATCTCTTCTCTATCTCATAGTTGTAAGAACCCGTTATCAATACTTCATCGACTTAAAAACTCAATTAGGGAATTACACAATTAATCTCTTCCCAATCTTATAATTATGCAAACCCATTAACACTCAAGGGCACTTCATAGAACCAATCTCCTCTCGGTCTCATAATGATACAGGAACCTATTGAAAATTTCATTAACAAACACCTCAAAGAGTTCAAATGAAAGACTAATCATCAAAATCCCAATTAAATACACATACCCATATCATAACTATAAAGTTACACTATCTACAACATCCACAACATCCACATTATCATAAAACCACTAGAAACTACTTAATTACTCATAATATTAACAATAACAGCCATATGAGAGGAGGAAGTAGCAACAAAGTCCATTAGAGAACAGGTAAACAAGAGATTAAATGAAAAGAAAGTAGCACATGCTCATTAACCAAACTTAAACGTGCATAAAAATCATAAAACATTCACCAAATATCACAAATAAGTTAATGAAGCATGAAAACAAGTAATGAGCTCACAAATTTACACTAAGAAATGCTAAAAACTTAATTGGGGCTCGTACTTTTAGCCTTAAATGCGAGTATGTATAAATTTAGGCCACCAATTTATCGATATGAAGGTACACTGGTCAATAGGTAGTCGTGTGTTAGCACTAGGTTACCTCCGTATTTTATGAAATGCAATGTTTAAGGAGGATTAGGGTTTTAGTTGAAATAGCTTAACCCTAATTTGTTCTACTAATTGATTGGTGCAGATAGTACAGATCAATTGGCTTAAGTTAATCTACCTAGCATATTATGTTTGTGAGGCTATCCTCTCCTTCTATTGATTGCCTAAGAGGTTAATGTATCCTTGATGCTTCAACATAGTTACCAACTAATCAGTATGCTAAAATCCTTAATTCTAAATTCAGACTTCTTGATCAAACAATGGGGACTACAAGACCTTAGTAACGCCCATGCATCTTCACGTAAGATATCAAATTAATTAAATTCATTTAAAATCAATCTTTTTTGTTGCATTTTTAGCAATTTTACACAAGTTAATCTATTTTGTGAATAAACTCCAATCTCATATAAAATTAATAAATTTTTGCTTAATTTATGCACAAATGTGGGTTTTAAAGTTGGAAAAAATTGTGTATTTTGAGCCACAATCAAAATCCTCCTTTAACACTTGTAATCTTTAAGTCAATCTTCAAAATTTAGCAAAATTCTCCTAAAAAATCACATAAATTCCATTATTTTCTCCTTATTATTCCATTAAATCCCTAAAATCAATAAATGGCTTAATTCACTATCAAAATCATCAAAATTTGTATTAAAGTAGCTCAAAATAACCATGAAAATAATACAATAAATGAGTGTAAAATTACACTCATCAAATCTTCCAAACTTGAACATTTGCTTGTCCCTAAGCAAATTAATCAATCCTTAAAAGGGATTGAGAAGTCAAGACAAGACTATTAAGTCTACCCACTATTATTCAAGATATTGGAAATATCTGTATGCACTTTGTCATATGATAAGAGTCTATGCATCCCTGAAAAGTTTTTATCAAACATTATTTAGCAATTGGTATAATCTTCTCCCTTTCCACCTTTCGATGCAACCAAGACATAAATACTAGAACTTAATAGCTAATTCCTATAAATCAGAGTTTGATCATGCTATTTAACTAAGGATTCTCTCTTGAATTAATTTCATTTTACATAATCAAGCAAAAAACATACATGACTCCCTTATACTTAATTAGGATGTATATAAATTTCTCGTTAACCTCACTAAGTACTATAACTAAAGGTAACCCCTTTTTGTATCTACTCATTCCTTGATTATTCCCCTAACATACAATTTTGCTAACAGGCTATTTAATTTATTTAATTAACGATGCTTATTAGCAGTGGGAAAGTACCTTGTTTTTCTGACAGACTAAAGTCGATCCTTACTAATTTAACATATTTTAATTTTATATTAATAGTAGTAGAAAAAAAAAAACCTTATTCTTTTGAATGACTAGGTTAATCCATATTAATTTTTTTCTCTCCCTTTTTTTTTCCTTTTCAATAAATTGGCAGTAGGAAGGAGTTTCACTTTTTTAAGGGACAGATTAATCTATTTTAACCACTTTTATTATTTTATTTTTATTTAAACCTTTTGTGATATAGAGTTTTCAAGGGAAATTTTAAGGGAGAAGCTCCATTTACTTATTTACTCAAGATTTTAGAGCTTCAAAAATAAAAAAGGAATTGGTATATATTCAAGTAAACTTTAGAAGTAGTATGCGACTAGTGCTCAATTTTATTTAGTTCCTTGGAATCTCGGGCTAAATAACATGTAGCTTTGTCCCATAAGAATTCTATTATTCAATTCTAATATTGTGTAAAATATGCAATAGTGACTTAGGAAAAATTAAATACAAGCACTACTTACATAGTATATTACAAAAGGGGATTGTAGACTTTAAAAAATAAAATTGGGGTTAAAAATTACCAAATTAATTTCCTAAATAATAGTCCAATGTATACTATTTTATATCATACCCATCCCTTACAGTTAATTTAATACATTGTCCTTTATGTACTTTATTCTAAAACATTACCAAAACAATAAAACAAAATGTAATGGAGAATAGAGTACTAAAGAGATAGTACTCCTTTTAGTGAGTGTAATTTGTGGATGAAAGTCCATGAGAAGGATCATAGATGTTGTCTTTAGTTAGTACAAGAAAGATCAAAAAGAAATTCAGAAGAAGAAAAAGAAAAGCATATGCAACAAACAAAAATTTTATTATTTCATTAATGGAATGGAACTGAACATAAATTTAGAAATTAAAATAATTGAAATTAAAAATTGCAGTTTAACTAAAACTTAATCACAACTAATATAAAAACATGAAAATTGAAAATTAACAACTTAACAAAAAAATTCAACACAAGAATACCTAAGAAAAGTTTAAATCATGTTCAGACTCTATATTAATGGTATCATTTTCCATAGCTCCCTTTAAATTCCCTTCCTGTTCATCCTCAAGCCCATTCATGTTGCTACATTAATCAATTCCTCATCAGTTGGTAGAGAAATTTTCATCTTGCCTTGGTTAGAGAGAATACTACAAAATTTCATCATTCTTGTCTAATGGTAGAACAATCTTTTTGAGGGATTATTCAAAAGAGTCATGTAAAGCGACAAACTTTTGCACTTCATTCTTTAACTTCTTTACCTCCCTAACTAGACTCTCTTGGTTACTAGAATTTTTAGTTTATTTTCCTTTCAAGGGGCTTTTATCAATGTTGTCCAAGAGAAGCCCCATTTATTGAAAAGTTGAAAGCAACATTAAGGTTACACTTGAATCATGGTTAGCTGAGGGTTATCAACATGGAGTTTTAACTTTTTAGCTAGGACCGTAACATATAGACTTCACCCAATATTTTTCATACAGGCATCACTAGCTTAGTGTCTCATATGAAAGCTCAGGCTATGGCTGGATTGATCATGTACCCCTCCAAAAGACTATAGAGGTAAAAGACCCCGTGCATGGTGTAGAGATAAAAATTTGGTCTCTCTTTTTTCTTAACCTGATTTATATTAAGCCTGACTCACTCAATATAAATCTTTCAACTAAGTTAAGAAAATTTTCTATTTAAAACTAATTTTGAAAAAGGAGTTTCCACCCGATCATAATTAGGAAAAAGTGAAATTAGGGTTTATAAGTGGATAGACCTTGATTTTAGCTATTAGCCCATGAGTTTTTTTTAAAAAAAAAAAAGAAGAAGACTTAGAAAAATAGAATAAAGAACATTGGGTTTAGAGGCTAATTTATTAAAACACAAAGATTTCCATTAAAAAAAAAGTCCATGAAATCGCTTAGTAAGCCTTAAATATGTTTGCAAAAAAAATAGACTTTTATTATAATTTTTTTAAAAAATAAAAAAGGTAAAGGGGAAAAGCAAAAATTTTATCATTTTGGGCTACTTAAAGTGCCGATATACCTACGAAGCAAGATCAAGCCCATGTAGTTTTCAATTGATGAAAATTTTAGTTTATTGGTTTATTTTATTTTTGAAAAAAAAAATCACTTTAAGTTCATTAAATTTTATTAATTTTGGAAAAATAATCTTTTTAGCCCATCTTTGATAAATCTTAGAAAAATCTCTAACTTTTGAAAAAGGCTTATTTATTTATGAATTTATTTATTAAAAAATTTTGGGAAAAGAAAAGCCTATCTTTATTTGAAAACTTAATTAAAAACCACAAGCATAATCAAATCAACCATGCCACAAACATTTAATTCAAAACTAAATTATTATACCTAACAAGCAAAAATTAACAAGAACATACTAATAAAACCTATTAACATAATACTAACACATTAATTAAATTAAATTACCTAAACAAGTAATCAACATAACATAATTAAAACCTAATAAACTAAAAAAGATAACATGCTACTAATTTATTAATCAACATAATCATACAAAAATAATTATTACAAACATATTAGATTCATAGAAATACATCAAAACAAGATCAAGACATGCTCAACATCATTTTTTATTTTTTTAGATTTTTATTTTTTATTTTTTTTATGAAGTTTATGAACACAAGAATAAGTTGGAGAACTTACCTTCACAGTAGACAAAACTAAGCCAGTTCGAGTAGTTTCCAACTAGTTCTCGAGGAGTGGTCGATAGCTATAGGTCCTAGTTAAGTAACTAATTATAGTGTTTCGATCTTATACCTATTACACTTTTTCAGCTTTACTACTAGGGATCCATTCACTTTCCAAATTTGTTTCACTATCCATAATATCCAACACTTTTGAGATATTACAAACAATATCATTTGCTCTAAATTACTTAGCCTCATACTTAGGCTAACACTCGAAACTATAGAGATTTAAAAGTCTCTCTAAATCAAAACTTATATATTAAGAGTACAAAGACAATAGAGAGAATAACAAAATGGTTCCTCGACAAATAAGAACTAAGATAAAGAAAAGCATGTGAGCTTTTGATCGATCATCGATTCTTAGGATAGCATATATGTAGCACTTCAAGATGATAACAAAAATTCTTCTATTTTTTTTTTTTTCTTTTTCACATCTTTGATGTGAAGATCTTGCCTTCTTTATATATTGGAAATTGCAACAACTAAAGGCTTGATTTAAGAAAAGTCTTATAAAAAATTATTTCAAGCTTTTGCTTTGCAAAAATACCTTATGTATAATCTTCTTGTTAACCTTTCATATTTATGAGATCCTTTCCATAAAACACATGTTACAAAGAATTAAGATTTCCTTTCCTTTCTCTGAAACTTTTAATCGTATATGTAAGGCAAACTTTTGTTATCGTTATTTAGATCTTTTGACCTCTATTGATTTTAAGATAGTTTGATTGAAATCTCCTTTTTGTTAATTTCTGAAACTTTCCAAAGTTGATAGATTTTATAATAAGAGAGACTTAGTTTATCCCCGTAGATTTTAATCCTACTTAGTAGAACATACTGAACATATTTCTTAAATATATTCAGTAAATGAAGCTGGGTCTTCTAACCATGATTTTAATTTGTGATTCTTATATCTTTAAGACATATTCCATATTTCTAGTTCCTATACATTTTGATTTGTCCTTTGTTATCTTCTATTAGATCTTAAAAGACTTATTCAAATACCTAAGAAATTGATAAATAAACACAACAATATCCAAACAAAGTAATCATGCATACCACATGTAAACCTATTAGATAACATCTCATTATCATCCCTTTTTGTTAGCATATTTTGTTATGATCAAAACATAATGAGGGGATTAATAGTGGCATTGGATACCTAAGACGTCAAACTTCAAAAGCCTCAAATCAATTTCCTAAAAACTGGAGCTTTTTCCCTTCGATATTTTCAGAAAAGACAACCCAATGCACAATGTCAACACAATTTTTTTTTCCAACCTTTCCCCTCAAAATCAATCAAATCTCCACAGCATAGGATGAAATTAAAGCTTAAGCTTTGTTTATTAACACAAGTAGAATGTTTCCAAGAATTTTCTTTAATCTATTTTCTCTATAGTAAGAGAAATCAAAGAGAGAGAGAGAGAGAGAGAGAGAGAGAGAGATTGTGATTGGCTGTGTGATTGATTTCTAATGGAAGTGATGTCTTAAATGCATAGAGGAGACCTCTATTTATAGTGTAATGTCATAAGTGGTGGCCAAGAAACTTCTATTTAGAAGAAAGATCAAACCTTTTTGTACATTATAGAAATAATGTGGAAGTAATGGATCATATAGCTTGTGGAGGATGTGTTCACTTATTTTGAATAGGGTTATAATAGATTATTGCAATGAAATAACTTGAATTTGAATAATTTTTTCACGGTGCATAATATGGGTATTTAATAGACATCTAGATTTGTCATTTTTATTTCTTCTATTTTCCTTAGTAATAATTAAAAAATCTAGACCTTCCATAGGAGAATTCTTGAGCTTTCATTTCCAAATTTTTTTGTGACCAAAAAGTGGGTGAAATAGCTAAGTATCATTTGTTATTTTCATGGTAATTTCAAACTTTCACTATATGTATGTCATGAAAGGGGAGGGAAAAGGAAAAGAAAGGGGTTAAGTCAACCCCTATGCCATGTGTTACCACGTAGAGCTTACGTAGTAGCCACATGGCACCCAAAAATAGGTACTACTTTGCACTATACCCTGATGACATATGTCGCCATGCCAATGCGACACATGTCATCCTTTCTTCTTCTTCTTTTTTTCTTTTCCCTCTCTTGCTAATTCTATCCATCACCCACTCCCAATTCTTTTTTTTTTTAACATACAAAATAAGACCCAATTAATTCTTTGAGTCTTAAAAAATCACACCATGCTCTTTAAAAAAATGTGAAGTTTAATAAACCTATACTTAAAATATTTTAAAAATTTTTCTAATTTGACCAAATTAGGATCTTGGTTTTTACCTATTTTAAGCTTTTTAGTTGAAATTCCCAATGACCATAAAATGTTTGTTTTAACTCCAATTATGGTGTGGTTTGATGCTATGATCTCCTATAAAAGTATACTTTTAAAATATTTTAAAATGAATAGTCTAAATCGGGCTAAAAAATTGGTTTTCAATAAATATCCATTTTCAATAAATATTTTAAATTGTTAAGTTTTCTTATAACAATAGGTCCCATTTAAGCATCTACATGTTACCTTATAAAGCCTTATACAAGAAAAAGTGCAAATCCCCTCTATTATGGGATGACATTGAGAAGTTGGCTTTAGGGCTTGATTTAGTACAAGAAGGTATTAAGAAAGTGGTCATCATTAAATAGAAAATAAAAGAAGCTCAAGACCGACAAAAGAGTTGGCTTAATCTAAAGAGATACAAAGTGGAGTTCTAGGTATCTTAAGGTAAAGCCAATAAAAAGCATACACTAAGCAAGGACACAAGGGAAGTTAAACCTTCGATATGTTGGACCCTTCGAAATGCTAGATGGAGTTCGAAACCTAGCCTACTGGCCAACATTAGCTCCAAATTTATCTAGATTAAACAACAACTTTCATGTATCAGTCCTTCGCAAGCACATTTTAGACCTACACAAGGTAATGGAGTTAGCGTCGGTCCAGTTAAAGGAAAACCTCACCTATATGGACCATCCTATTCGAATCTTAGACTGATAGACCTAGAATTTAAGGACTAAGGAAATCAAGTATGTCAAGATTCTATTGAAGAACCATGAAGAGGAGGAGGAAGCTACTTGAGAAGCCAAAGAGAAGGTGAATGCAAGTACATAGAGTTGTTTAAAACACTAAGTACGCCTTGAAAGTTTTGAGGAAAAAACTTTTTCTAAGGTCGGAGGATGTCAACCTTATTAGTTTTGAGCCCAATCAAAGGCAAGACAAGAGAGAGAGTTAATAGATAATCTCTAAAACCTTACAAAAATACAAAAATGAAAACCTTAAATAAGAAGATTGGAAACCTCAAAGTGAGTTCAACCTTAATACATGAGAAGCCATAAAATGACTATAAGACCCCAACAAATTCCTTAAAACCCAAAAGTAATGAGAATAATTAAACTGTATTATTAATTAAGTATAAACAAATACTTTGATTACCTAAAACCTTAAATTGCTAAACATATATATCAAGTAATAATTGTGATTGGACCCAAAACCCTAAGGGTACACATAGGACATGAAAGCTAATTAAATTAATATAACAAAATGTAACAAAGCGTTAGAATTCCCCTAATTATGCTTAATATGCTTAATTAGATTCAATTTTGGTTAATCACCCTAGTTACACCCTAAATCCTAACCAACCTTCGTTACATCTTAATTAACAACAAGATAATCACAACTAATGATAAAAGACAAGAGGATTAGTTAATAGGATTAAGGAAAATTGTCCTTTAGGAGATAAGATTATGCCAAAAAGGATAAAAAAACATATGAAGGTATATGGTACATGTGGAGGCCATATTCCATGCATTCAAAAGCAATCCATTTTGTCTTCTATTCCACATCAGCCACCCTCATTCCACTTACTCCATTTTCTTTCATCTCTATTCTTGTTCATCTTACATAATCACTCTTAAAATCTCTCTCAAAAATCACTCCAAAACCTTACTCAAACACTACCATCAGCCACCCCTATACCAACTACCATCGGCCACATATCCACCACTACCAAACCCTCAATTCACCGCCCACTAATCCATAAACCACCTTTACATCCACCCCAGTAGGCGGCACATACACATACAGTGTACACATACATTAAGTTACAACACACATAGGAAAGAGTGGCCAACACTGATAGGAATCGAATCACCCAACCCTTGACCTGACCCCAAGTCTTGAGAACTTAGTGAGGTGCATTCTCCTTTATTAACCTACATAGAAGAGTCCAAGTTGCTCCAAACCATCAACTTGTTTCCATTTCTAAGTTGAACCCTTCTATGCCTGATAATTGTCTCAGAGTGCTTACTTAAGGAAGAGTCAAGTAATAGCTCGGTTTACCCGTTTACTAACTCAATCAACCTATCTTCAAGCTGTCTAATGCATATCCGAGATGAATTCACTTCGGAAGAGTCTACAACTTAGCTTAGCAGCAATTAGTTTGACCGTACTCTTTCATCTATTTTTTTTTTTAAAGCCTACCTTTAGCTGACCACGAATCCAAACACCTACATGATGGAATTTGCTATACAAACAAATTTTTTCTTAACTTGTTATTTATACCCTTCAACATTCCTTTTATTTTACTTATTTTAGACATTATGCTTTTTGTCTTTTCCATATTTAGTAGGTTGCCCTAGATTTTCAAGTATAAATACCCTTGTAATATGTAGCTGCAAGGATCATCTTTTTTTTTCTTTTTTTTTTTTGCATCTTACCTGATTATACTAAGTTTCTCTGCTTATGAGCATTCTCTTGTTTGATTGCTTGCTTAGCTTACTCTTATCCTAACCCTAAAGTAAGTCTAGGTTATGATTACCCTCATTGAATTAGCTTATGCATCATATTGAGTTGGTTAGTAAGTCCTTAGTGGTTCCTTGGTGCATCATATCTTAAGAGTCGATCGTAGGTTTTGCTTATTTACACGCATTTTATCCTCATTTTTTAGCTTTATGCAAGTTCAAACCCATCTCCCTAGACACGACCGACCTTATCTTTCCTTCACATGACATATCATCCTAGTATCAAGGAGAAGATTCACTTGAGTATGCCATTATTTTTTCATGTTACCACTTGTTACATTGGTTATCATTTGTGTTAGAAGTATATTAAGTAATGAAGTAGTTGTTGAGGTTGCATGGGGATTTGCTGTAATGTCATGGGTAAGTAATGGGAATTGTATTTTTGTGCATAGTACTTTGTCTACTTTGTTTGAGCTATAGAAATTAGAGCAAGTAGTGATTGTGTGTTTTTGTGTGAAAGTTAAGTTAGTTAACTATGGTATTGAATCCTTGAGAAGTTGAAACGTATAGTCGGTGTGATTAACTAATTGGAGATTGTGAGTGAGTTATTCTCTAAGTGATACAAGTATTGGTTATTTGCTAAGAGTATGAGGTTGAGTAAGATTGACTAATTTAAGTATTAATGTTGGCATAGGAGATGATAACATTGGTATCATCCACTATAGTTGACAACCGTATAATGCACTTAGAAGTTTGATGAGTGGTTTGATGAGATGACTCACTTAATAGCTTATTTAACTTGAGTTGGTTATGCATTAGCATCTTGACTTACTAGAGCCAACTACAATACCCCCTAGGTTGCTTCTTAAGTTTATGACATTAGCCATAATGCTCAACCTATGTAAGAATAAGTCCTAGCGTTGCAAGACTGAGGTGGTAGAGTAGGAGGAAATGTGTGAAGGAGAGTAGACCTAAGTGGAGTGGACGGAGAGATTAAGGAAGAATATAATGAAGCGGAAGAAAGACTGTGAGCACCTTGAGCTACCAACCATGTGAAGCTTCAAATTTTGAGCTTCAATGGTTTTGGGGACGCTGATGATAACCTCAATTGGGAAGAAAACATAGAATGATTGATTAACTATTATCAATATGAGGATCACGAAATGATAAGAATTAGTGCTATAGAATTCTCAAGATATGCTTTGATGTGATGGTGAAACTTTTAGACCATGAGAAGACGAGATGGATATGGAGAAGTTAGCACTTAGCTTAAGATGAAAAGAGTCCTTAGAGGCAGATTTATGCTGGATACCTATCTATAAGACACCTTTGCTTGGCTTTAAGAGTTACGACAAGGAAATTGAATTGTTGATGAATACATATGAGAATTTCAAATGCTTATCATCTGATGTGAGGTTAGTGAACTCTCAACTCAGACAACATCCAAATTCTTAACTAGATTAAGATCAGAAATATGAGATGTAGTAAAACTATAGCATTTTGAGGCTACAAAAATTGCTCAACAAGTAGAGAGGTAAAAGAGAAGCAAGCCAACCTAACCTCTACTGAGTCAACTTATTTACAGTAGCTAACCTATCTAAGGTGGCAACAAACATTAGTATCATACTAAACCTAATAAGAGGACCAAGATGATGACTGAATAGAAGAGCCATACTACTGACCCAGAAGTATTGGAGAGCTTATGAGAAAGGATAGGGATATGGATAGAAAATGAGTTAGATCAAATATGTTAAGTATCAAGGTTTTAGTCACATGGCTACCCAATTCCCCAATCGACGTACCATCATCATTAAGGGGGAAGTCCATCCTACTAAAGTGGATAGTACTAATGAATAACCTGAAGAGAAACCTGAATTAGAGGAAAAGGACAATGTGTGTGATGAAGAGCTTATAAAAGAAAATGCATATGTTAACAACCTAGATAAGTTAACTTTCGTTGTTAGATGAGCCTTGAATATTGAACCATCTGTTGAGAAGGACCTATGAGAGAATCTATTCTATATCACATGCAAGGTAAACAAGTAGGTATGCCCTCATAGGGGATAGTGGAAGTTATATAAATGTGGCATTTGCCGACCTAGTTTAGAAGCTTAAGTTACCAACTTTTTCACATCTAAGACCTTATAAACTACATTAGCTAAATGATAAGAGAGCACTATATGTTACTCAGCAAATACTATTACCAATCTCAATTGAAATTATTCTAATGAGATTTTTTGTGATTTACTACTCGTATATACATCACATGTGCTATTGGGCAAATCGTAGCTATTTGATTGAAGGGTAATTCATGATAGGTTTAGGAATATTTAGACATTCTAGAAGGATGGGAAGAAGAATCCCTTAAACCCCATGATCCCAAGCTAAGTGAGTAAGTTACAAGCCAAATTAGCCTAAGGATCTAAGAAGACATAAGTATTAAGCTAATCCAAGCTCCAAGAGGCAATTCAATTTGATGTGTCAACTTTTCCACTGATTAGAAGACTATTTGAGTTGAAGGAGCAAACTTTGATACCTAGAGAGGTCAAAAATCTATTGGAAGAGTATGCTGACTTATTTTTTAAACAATTACCTAATGGGATACCCTATTTTCGAGGAATTGAGCACTATATTAACTTGATACCTAGTACTACTCTACTAAATAAGCCTGCTTATCTAATGAACCTTAAGCAAGCTACTAAGCTCTAAAGGCAAGTTAACAAGCTATTGGAAAAAGGATATATATAAGAGAGTTTTAGTTCTTATATTATACTTGCTTTACTTATGCCAAAGAAGAATGGTACTTGGCGTATGTATGTGGATAGTAAAGTTATTAATAAGATTACAATTAAGTATAGGTACCCCATTCCAAGGCTAGATGACATGCTAGATGAATTAAGAGATGCTATAATTTTTAGCAAGATCAACCTGAAGTTAGGATACTACTAGATTCATATGAGGTAAGGAGACGAGTGAAAGACTACATTTAAAACCCAATATGGTCTATATGTGTGGATGGTGATGCTTTTTGGACTATCAAATGCCCCGAGCAGTTTCATGAGGTTAATGAATCATGTTTTGGGAAATCTGATCGTAAAATTTGTTGCAATCTACTTTGATGACATTCTTATGTACAACAGTGACGTATCAAGTCATGCTAACCATCTTCGAGCTATATTTGATGTACTTTAAGCTGAAAGGCTCTTTAGGAATTTGAAGAAGTATTGTTTCTACTAGGAGGAACTAATCTTCCTTAGATATGTTGTGAGTGAAGGAGGCCTATGTGTCGAAGATGAGAAGATGTAAGCTATTGTCAAATAGCCAACCCTAACCACTTGTGCTAATGTGAGAAGCTTTCATGGCTTAACATCCTTTTACTAACCATTCATTAAAGGTTTCAGCACCATTATAGCACCCTTCATCAACCTGACAAAGAAGAACATAGAATTTAGATGAAGAGAGAAGGAAGAAAGAAGTTTTACTGAGGTGAAAGAGAGGTTGACCTTTGCACCCATATTAGCCTTGCTTAACTTCAAGAAGATATTTTCTTTCAAGTGTGATACACCAGGTGTTATTATAAGAGTTATGCTCATGTAAGAAGTTTAACCTATTGCATACCATAATGAAAAGTTAATAGGACCACAATTAAATTATTTTGTATATGGCAAAGAACTCCTTGTACTAATCCGAACTCTTCAAGTGTGGCAACATTACCCTATGCCAAGAGAGTTTGTCATTTATATTGAACATGAGTCCTTCAGATACCTTCGAAGTTACAATAAGCTATCAAAGAGGCAAGCCAGGTGGGTTGAAATTTTAGAAGGACTAATTTCATAATTAAGTATAAGCAAGGCAAGACTAATGTTTTTGCTAATGCCCAGTCAAGAAGACATGTTCTTCTTACCAAACTTCAAACCTAACTTATAAGATTTGTAAGCATAAAAGAGAAATATCCTCAAGACCCCCATTTTGGTCTTATATATGGATTATGTGAGCAAGGAAGAGTAGTAGATGACTATTACATAGAGGATGGATATTTGTTCTAAGGTGACAAGCTATGTAAGACAACATGTTCTCTAAGAGAGCCACTAGCACTAGAAGCTCATTCTCATGGACTCTTATTACATTTTGGAGAGAAAAACGCTATACGAATTGTTGAATATAAGGTTCTTTTGGCTTAAGATGAGGCGTAATGTACACCATCTTGTAGAGAGTTGTGTGATTTGCAAAAGAGTAAAGAGCAAAGCTGAGTAGGGAAGAGCTATGCCTCTACTTATCTCTACCAAACTATAAGTTGTTTTGAGCATGGATTTTGTGCTCATATTACCCTAAATTACTTAAGGGGAAGATTCTATGATGGTTGTCATGGATAGATTCAATAAGATGGTACACTTTATGTCCTTTGCCAAAACTAACGATGTTTCAACTATTTCTTTTTTTTTGTTTTTGCAAGAAATTGTTCGCTTACATGGAGTATTGAGGAGTGTAGTAGCGATTCGAGATCTAAAATTCCTGAGCTATTTCTGGAGGACTCTTTGGAATCAAACGAGAAGCAAGCTACTTTTCAACGCTTTTTATAATCCCTAAACTAATGGTCAAATTAAGGTTATTAATCGTACCTTAGGTTCATTACTCTAAGTTGCAGTGGGAAGAACTTAACTGATTGGATATATGATTGCCTGTAGTAGAATTTACTTACAATAAGACAGTACACACCATCACTAGACACACATCATTTGAGGTCATCTATAGTTTCAACCTTAAACTTCCTCTTGATCATACCCCAATACCAACATCTAACCAAGAAGACCCTAATGCAAGAACTAAAACTCAATCCTTTCAACAAATCTATCAAAAAGTTGCTCAATAAATTGACTAAGCTACCAAGAAGCTAAAGGATAAAGGAAAAGGAAAGAAGACCTAACAGCTTTAGCCTGGCAATCAAGTATGGTTACACTTAAGTAAAGAGGTTTTTCCCAATAGGAGGAAGAACAAACTATTTGCTGACTTAAAGGACCATTCATGATACTTGAGAAGGTTAACAATAATGCCTATCGAGTAGAGCTACCCAAAGACTTCGGAGTGTTTGAAGTGTTCAATATTACCAATCTTACCCCCTATCAACTAGAAGAAGAGCATAACGAGGACCAATCGGATTTGATCGCAAATCCCAATTAACCTAAGGGGATGATAGGAATCGAACCACTAGACCCTTCACATGAACCTAAGCCCGAGTCTGAGGTCTTGAGAACTTAGTGAGGTGCATTCTCCTTTACTAACCTGCTCAAGAAGAGTTTAAGTTGCTCCAAATTATTAACCTACTACCATTTTCAAGTTGAAACCCTCTATGCTCGACAATCGTCTTAGAGTGCTAACCTAAGGAATGCTCAACTAACAGCTCCGCTCACCCACCCATTGGCTCAACTAACTTCTCTCCAAGTTTTCTAGAGCATATCTGAGTTGAATTCACTTCGGAAGAGTCTACAGCTTAGCTCAACAATAGTTAAGTGTACCATACTCTTTCATTTGTTTTTGCTAGAAGCCCATCTCTAGCTGTTAGCCACGTGATGGAATCTGTAGTACAAATCAAATGTTTTCTTGATTTTTCATTCATACCCTTCAACATTTCTTGTATTTTACTTGTTTTGGACAGTACCTTTTCTGTCTTTTCCATATTTAGTAGGATGCCATAGATTTTTTAGTATAAATTCAATTGTAATGTGTAGATGCAAGGATCATCTCTTTTTTACATCTTACTTGAATATACTAAGTTTCTTTGCTTATGAGCATTCTCTTGTTTAATTGCTAGCTTAGCATACTTTTATCCTAACCTTTAAGTAAGAAGGGGAGCACCCTCACTAAATTAGCTTGTGCATCATATCAAAAGAAGGCGAGCACCCTCACTGAATTAGCTCATGCATCATATCTAAGGAACTAATTGTAGGTTTTACTTGTTTACTCACATTCCATCCTCATTTTCAAGCTTTCGAGGAGTTCAAATCTATCCCCCTAGTATAACTAACCTTGTCTTTCCTTGGTATAGCGTATCAAACACACTTAACTCTGGTATGTTATCTAGCCTTGTTTTCTTTAGTTTTTCCTTAAAAATTTATGCCAATTTTTCACACTTTAAACACATACACATATATGAACAAGTATATTCTAGAGTTTTTGAGCAATGTAATGTTGAATGAATGAAGATAATGCACAAACTAGGCATAGTAGTTCAAGAAGTAGCATCAACATATAGTATAGTTAAAAAAATTATTGATTTCTCAAGCTTATCACCTCCTTTATGTTAGGATTCCAACATATTCTCATCACATTAGGTTGGAAAATCAACTTACAATAAGTAAGAATGTGATTTACATTAAGGAAATGCACTAAAATGGATTATATATTGGAAGTGTAGAAGAAGCCCTAGAAAACCTATCTTAGCTGCCACTTATATCATGTGTAAAGGTCTACAAATTTTGATTTATTTGCTTATTAACATGATTAATTAGTGTTAAGTATGATTTATGGAATGATTCATCAAGTTAAGTAGGGCAATGATGAGCTAATGATATAAACTAGCTTACTTATTAATTGGAAACTTAAATATAGTGTTAAAAACCTTATTAACAATAAGGACTGGATATGGAACTTTTGCTAAATTAAACTAAACTTAAAGTATATAATGGGCTTAGGCCCAAAATGGTGAATAAAATTGGGCTTAAGGCCTTAAAGTGCAAAATAAGTCCAGAAAAGCCTTAAAAGAATTAAAATTTAAGCACTATAAGGTAGTGACTTAATGTACCTAGCAACTCAGTTATCATTAGGACTTATCATAGCAAATTCAAACCATTTAGTCCTTTGAAATATTGAAGAAAATAGAGTGAGTCAATCTACAAACTGATAAGAGTAGCTAACATAAAACTACTCAGAGGATATAACATACCAACGAACATAACACGACTTAACACTCTACTTAATATGACGCACAAGTTAATGTCAAAGTCCACCTGCCACTAATCCTAAGCTACTCGGCAAGATTAGATAAAAGTGTATGAAAATGACTTGGAGAGGGTTGTCTTGCAAGAACAATATATTCAATGTATATCAGTGATCTAAGATGATTTCGAATTATAAAGAAAAAAGACTATTTATAGTAAGTCCTTAAGGTAACCGTACAAATAAAGAAATTACAAAAAAGCATACAAAAGAGGAATTACTAGTACAAATGAAAAAAAGGTAAAAAGAACAAACAAAATAAAGGGAAAAATAGTACAATGTCGGGTGAAAGGGATAAGTGGCAGCGCAACATTGGTTTTGTACATAGATTCTGTAATCATAGCAAGCGAGGGGAATCAAGATATTATGGCATCAAGGACTATAAAGATGAGGAAGGGATGTAACAACTATCAGTAGGAAGTTGAAAGAAAGTACTTGGCCCGAAGAAGAGTCTCATCACTCTACAGGAGTCTCTCAACAATTGAAAGTTCGATCATTCAGCACAGAGCCTTTGGCAAGCAAATAGTTAGTATCGGCATAAGAAAGAGAACAGAGCAGGGTGTAACCTCCCAAATTTATCAAGGAATTCAGCCATCCTTCTTCCGTATAGAGTCTCTCAACATCGGCAAGTTATTGAGAGAGTATTCTTCGAGTGAGGAATCAAAGGCCTCAAAGTCGTATGTGAGTAAGAGGACTAGTGGACAACAGCTCATTACCCTCAAATCTTGGCCCTCTTCTTCATTGGGTACATAGGGTATCAGATCAACCACATTAAAAGTAGTAGATATATTGTATACATCGAGCGGCTCTAGCTCATAGGCATTGTCATTGATACATTCAATGATCTTAAATGGTCCATTTGACCTAAGGGAAAGCTTGTTCGCTCTTCTTAGGGAAACGCTCTTTACTAAGGTAGATCCAGACAAGGTATCCAAGTCTGTAAACCACTCATCTCCTTCTTTAGCTTCCCTGTTCCTTCTACTGAGCGATAGTTTATGTCAGGTGTTCGGCAACCTTTTGATGCAACTTTTGGAATTTCTTAGCACATTGCAGGCCTGATTGACTTTCCTTACATACAACCAAGCTAACAACTATATCTAGGAGTAAGTCTACGTTAAGTCTACAAATGACCTCAAAAGCTAACCTTCCTATCAAGTTATGAACTGATCAGTTGCAAGTGAACTCAATGATAGGTAGGTATAAGTCCCAATTGTGTGAATTATTCCCCACAGTTGCTCGCAAAAGGTTGCTGACTATCCTACTTACTACTTCGGTTTGGTCATCTATCTGAAGGTAGCAAGAAGTACTATACATAAGCTTGGTGCTGAGTTTCCTCCACAGGGTTTTCTAAAAGAAACTCCTGAACTTTAAATCACAGTCGGATACAACACTTCTCGACAGCCCATGCAAAGACATAATTTCCTGCAAGAAGAGGTTAATGACGAACAAAGTATCATTAGTTCTATGGCAGAGAATGAAATAACTTATCTTACTGAAACAATCAACCATAACCATAATGGAGTCATGTCTTCTTGGCATTCGAGGAAGGCCTAGCATGAAATCTATGCTTAAGTCGATTCATGGGCACTCAGGTATGGGTAGGGGTATGTACTCTCCATATAACTCTCTTCTTACTTTTACATGTTTACACACCTCGCACCTCGCAAGAGCTCGACGCACATCCCTTATTATCCTAAGCAAGTAAAAATGTTCTTTCAGTATTTCAGCTATCTTCTTTTCACCGAAATGGCTAGCCAAGCCTCCAACATGAGCCTCATAGAAAAGTAGTTCTCTAATCGAACCACTTGGTACATAAACTTGCTTGTCTTTCATCAAGAACCCCTGACTCAAGTAGTATCTATCCATATCACCTCCAACATTGCACTTGGCCACTAAGGGCCCAAAATACTGGCCATGATAATATTGATCAGGTAAGGTGTCGAATCCAAGTACTTTGGCTTGCATAGTTGTAATAAGGGTATGACAACTAGAAAGAGCGCCAGTTACAGTGTTGGTACTCCCTTTCTTATACCTAATGACATAGCAAAAAGACTCCAGGAATTTAACCCATTTGGCATGATGCCGAGAAAGTTTCTACTGCCCATGAAGATGCTTAAGAGACTCATAATCTGAGTAGATAATAAACTCTCTTGACAACAAATAATGCTGCTAATTCTGCAGTGTTTGAATAAGGGCATAGAACTCTTTATTGTAGGTTAAGTAGTTCAGGCAGTACTATAGAGTTTCTCATTGAAATGGGCAATTGGTCGATGCTCCTGCATAAGGATAACACCAATGCTAATGCCAAACGCGTCAAATTCAACCTTAAACACTTTCTTGAAATCTAATAGGGCGAATACTGGAGCAGATGTCAACTTAGACTTCACATCTTCAAAACTCTTTTGAGCTTTCTCCAACTACCTAAACTCATTATTCTTCCTGGTCAATTCAATTAATGGCACAGTTATGGAATTGAAGTTTCGAATGAATCTCTGATAGAATGAAGCTAAAACATAGAAGCTCCTGACTTTAGTAGCACTAGTTAGTATAGGCCATTCAAGAATAACTCTGACTTTCTCATCACCAACTTAAACTCCTTTCCTTGAATTAACATATCCAAGGAACACAACCTCACTTTAATAGAACATACATTTCTTTAGGTAACCGAATAATTTCTTAGCTCGGAAGATATCAAACACTAATCTTAAATTCTCAACATGAGTGGCGAGGTTAGTACCTTAGACTAGAATGTCATCAAAATATGCCACAACACATTTGTCAATCAATGTTCTAAGCACATGATTCATCAGCGACATAAATGTACTTGGTGCATTAGTTAGGCCAAATGGCATTACCATCCATTCAAATAGACTATCCCTTGTCTTGAAGGCCATCTTCCATTTATCTCTATGCCTCATTTGTATCTTGTGGTAACCACTCTTCAGATCAATCTTTGAAAAGATACGAGCACCATGTAACCCATCAAGCATATCATCCAATCAAATATCGATACTTAACAATAATTTTGTTAATGGCAGGGCTATTAATGCACATTCTCCATGACCTATCTTTCTTTGGACTAGTACGGTTGGGATGGCACATGGGCTCACGCTCTCTCGAACATACTTGTGATCCATCAACTCATCAACTTGCTTCTTCAACTCGACTACTTACTCAAGATTAAGTCTATAAGCAAGTCCGTTCGGTAGAGCTGCTCTAGGTTGAAGATCAATGCAATGCTTAAGATCAATGCAATGCTTAATGCCTCTTAAGGGTAGTAATCCTTTCGACATGCTCTTCAAGTAGAGCTCTCACTTCAGCTTGATAGTTCTTGGTATCTCTCACCTCCAAGAGTCTTTTGACTAAAAGGAGTACATAGTCCTCGACCTCGACTTCTCAGGCAAACTAAGGTCAGGAAATGACTAAGGAATTTCGTTATAGAGATCTAGCAACCTTTTCTTAGGCTTCCTATACTTCCTTAGGACCCATGGGTGTCAATATAATTTTCTTCCTATCCTTCTAGAACATATAGGTGTTCTTGTAACCATCATGCAACACTCTCAAGTCAAACAACCATGGTTAGGTGAGTAATATGTGAGAAGCATACATGAGGAGGACATCACATAACACCTTATCCTTATACCTATCACCAACGGTAATCGCTAATCTAACCTACTCGGCAACATGTAAGCTTCCTTTCTCATTTAGCCAGTGAATTTTGTATGGCTTAGGATGTGGGAGGGTTAGCAATTTCATGGCCTTAACTATCCCTTATGTTATGATATTGGTGCAACTCCCTCCATCAATGATTAAGGAACATAGCTTACCATTCACTCAGCAATTTATATGGAAGAGATTCTCCCTCCGCTCATTCTTATTAGCTACAAATGGACTAAGGGACTATCGAATGACAAAACAATACTTGGCACCGCCTTTAGGAGGTATTTCAGCATCAGGGTCTTCTTGAAACTCTTCCTACATCTGTTCAACTCCCATCTCTTCTTCTCCTTCACTTACACTCCCTACTTCAAATTAAGGTTTGTCTCCCTTAATAGTCATGACTCAGCGATTAGGACATTGACTAGCTACATAGCCATAATTGAGACATTTAAAGCATTTGATTTCTTAGATATTTCTTCTAAAGTTCTTACCTTAGTCTCTTCATACCTCAGGTTCCATGGCCTTGCTCTTACATCAGCCTTCTTCTGGTCGGATCAACACTTAGCCTCAACGTTCCACCTTAGATCTGTTTGATGCTCAGCCATTCCCTAGTCAGCTTGGCATGCCGCTTCTATTAGGCAGCATGGGTCAACTACTCAGTATATGACTAACCTGATTCTGCCTTTGCCTTTCAACTCTCTATGCCACCCTAATGGCTTCATCTAGAGTCGTAGGACTCTATAGCTCTACTATATTACCAATCTCGGTCTAAGCCTAAAAATAAACCTTGTGATAGTTTGCATCTCGAGTTTGTTGACATTACACTGAATCATAAGTAATTGAAACTCGCGAACATATTCATCTACTGATCTACTACCTTGTCTTAAGACTTAGAGACGTCTGAAAGTATCATGCTCGTAGTGTTCAAGAACAAACCTACCTCTCAAGACCCTTTTCATTTCATTCTATGTCTGAACTTCTCATCGAGCACTCAGGCGAAGATTCTATAACTTCTTCCGCTACATTACTACATATCCAGAAAATTTTAATGCAACCACTCGAATACAAACAACATCTTCATAATCATAGAAGTTGAATATCTTCTCAATCTTCTCCTCCTGATCTAGATAGTCATTGGTACTACCAAACCCATTGAACCTCAGAATCTGTACCTTGAGGTGTTCGGTACCTCTAGGTGCTTTAAATGTACGCTCATCAATCCCAACATATTGTTCCTCTTCTTCTTCATACTCTTCCATTTCGTCCAACTCCAACCTTCTTCTCACCATTCCATCGGCACAATGGGGTGGTACTTGGTTCACAAGAAAGGCTTATGGTGCTCACTCATTCATCTGCCTTCTAAGCCTCTCTCTCATTTCTCAACGATGTTCAACTATTATCTCTTTCAGCCTAGTCTTTAAGGATCTTTGTACTGAAACAGCAAAATTAGCTACAATAATAGTAAGGTCTCATATCTACTCATCAATAGTATGTGGGCTTTATTAGGTAACTTGACCACAACTAAGAGCATCACTCTCAGCATTATTAATCTCTCCCTAAACACTATGATTCTTCATTTTCGCAAAGAATAAGCTTCAAAATGCACTCTTTATATAAGAAAAATCACCACACAAAGAAAATACCAATCCAACAATGAACTATGATACCAATCACACACGGGTCTTGATTACAACCTCAAGCTTTAATACCAGGATTTTATGATGTGCTTAGGAGCTTAATTATCACTAGGATTTACAATAGTAGACTTGAACTAGTGGGTCCTTCAAAATATTGAAGAAAATAGAGTGAATCGGTCTACAAACTGATAAGAATAGCTGACATAAAGCTACTTAGAGGATATGACACACTAACAAACACAACACAACTTAACAATCCACTTAATATGATGTACAAGTTGATGTTAAGGTCTACTTGCTACTAATCCTGAGCTACTCGACAAAATTAAATAAGAATGTGTATAAATGACTGGGAGAGGGTTGTCTCGTAGGAATAGTGTATTTAATGTATATTAGTAATGTAAGATGATTTCAACTTACAAGGAAAATGTACTATTTATAGTAAGTCCCTAGGGCAATCGTATAAATAAAGAAATTACTAAAAGGCATACAAAAGAGGAATTGCTAGTATATACGAAAAAAGGTAAAAGGACAAACAATAAGAAGGGAAAAATAGTACAGTATCGAGTGAAAGAGATAGGTAGCAGTGCAACATTAGTTCCATACATAGATTCTCTAATCACAACAGGTGAGGGGAATCAAGATAAGGTGCAGCAAGTATCGATAGGAAGTCAAAAGAAAGTACTTAGCCCAAAGAAGAATGTCTCAATACTCGATAGGAGTCTCTCTACAATTGAAAGTTCATTCATTTGACATAGAGCCTTCGACAAGTGAATTGTCGGCGTTAACGTAAGAGAGGGAATAGAGCTAGGTGTAACTTCTCAAATTAGTCAAGGAATTCAACCATCCTTCTTCCATAGAGTCTCTCGTCATTGATAGGTAGTCAAGAGAGGATTCTTCGAGTAAAGGATTGGAGGCCTCAAAGTCATACGCAAGTAAAAGGACCAGTGAGTGGCAGATCATCATGATTGAATCTAAAACCAAAAATAAAAGGTTCATTAATTAAAATATAAAAAGCCCAATAAGTTTTAAGGCTCATCTATGACATCTTCTCTAGGCTTCTTAACAAGATAAGGCCTTAAATTAGTCAAAAAAAACCGATTTAAGCCCACTAAAGTAATAATAAGGCCCAAATTAAATGTTACTAAATTTAGGCAAAAATTCTAACTTAAAAACACTTAAGTAATGACCCAAAAAAGTTAAGAGTAAGTCCTAATACTAAAACTAGGCCCAAACCCTGAAGTGGTCAAACTAATCCATTGACCAATGAACTTAATTGACATAAACTGAAATCCTACAAGCCCAAACACCTAAAAAAGACTTCACCAAATGAAAGAACTCTTGAAAATCATGAAAAACGACTACAAGATCGTTAAAAAGATACTTAAAGCAAAGAAGTTATGGCCAAAATATGAAAACAGTAAAAGTAGAAGGTTTAGGATAAGAAAAGCTAACTAAGTACTCTAAGATACAATATTTATGCACTTAATTATAATCTTCAAGTGATGTAGACCCAGGGATTGACTTAATTGAAGATTATTAGGTGTTACACCCTGAATAGTAAGAGTCATAATAGTCCCGCCGTATAAACTTAAGATGAAAACTGATCTCACAACTACTATCATAGATACAGTTTACACAAGGCATACACAACTCAACTAGCTTGAAACGTCCGTTCTAATACCTGTTAATAACTAAACCTATGGTAGAGCTTTACAAAATACTTATTCTATATAATCTGTTGTCTCACAACATAACAGTATTGACATAAACATCTTACATCCAAAGTTATAATTTACAATAAGAGTTTATTAAAAAGCCACAGGTTTTGCAAACTATTTACAAAAGTTAGGAAACTAGTAAGTGTCCTAGGGAATTCCTATTTAGTTTCCTCAAAATTTAAAAGAAAAGAGAAAAGAGAGGTCAAAAGCCCATGTTCAGTTGATTCTTCATCCCTTACTTTCCCAGTCAACAGAATATTAACTTGGGGCTGGCAGTATCGGAACATCCTAGTCCTCACTTAATATCTACAAAAGAGTCTATGGGGATGTGAGCACAACTAGCTTAGCAAGTAGGACAGAGTTAGAAGAGTACCAAACAATCACAAGCAAGTTTATTAATTATGATGAAATGTAATGCAATCAATAAAATGAAGCATCACATAATGTAATCCGATC
Source organism: Lumnitzera racemosa (assembly GCA_024138005.1). NCBI lineage: Eukaryota > Viridiplantae > Streptophyta > Magnoliopsida > Myrtales > Combretaceae > Lumnitzera > Lumnitzera racemosa. Next base: position 34,472,642 of record JAMXBC010000012.1, on the reverse strand, counting down.
TACTGTGAGGTTAAAGAAATTACATTCACTCCAACTCAAATTGAGGAGTTTTATCATCACTTAAATCAGACCAAACCTGGGCTTGTACAATGAATAACACCTTCCTCCCATGACCGCCTTCGAACTACAACCCTTACCCTTGCCACAACCTCCTCATTGGTTACTTAGTTTGACTAAGGATGGGGAAATGATCATTTCAACTATCCTCATCGAAGGAAGCCGATACTTGGCCTGACACTCTTAATCGTTTCCCTTAATGGGTGTTATTCATATCCAACTTCATTTTAGTCAAATAGATGTTAATTTTAATCAGGAATGGTCAAACAAGTTCATATAATACAAAAACAATGCAAACAAGCAGAATAGCACACCAAGGAATTCAACCTCTGTCACAACTAAGTATCATATACACACATGGTAGGCGTACAGTCAACTAGTAACTCTTTGGGGCTTTGGTTCTTCATTAAGTGGTTTTAGAGTTTATGGGATTTTGTCTTTTGGTTCCTTTGTCACTAACTCTAAGTTGACTTAGTTCTTTTCACATTATTTAGCAGCTTGCAATTCCTTACCACTTTAAAGAGTCACAAATTCTGCTTGAGCTTGTGATAAAGGTTCTTGTTACTTTTCGATTGAAATTTTTGCAAGTTGCTCCGTTTGTTTTTCAATGCTCATTAGTCTAGCATTACTGCTTTGTATATTCCTTGTCAAAATATCTTCCTATTTTAATATCTCCTCTTGTTGAAGAGGACCTTAAAATCCATGAGGAATGTTCATATTCCTTAGTTGAGTCGCATAAGAATAATCACCTGGATAAGTAAACCACTACTTTCCCTATTCTTCATAATTATTATAAGGCATATGTTGAAATCCCTTTGATTTGTAAAATTACCAAATGGCCTTAGATAATATTGTCCCAAATTTCCCTCTAAGTTAAATAGATTCGGCATCATTATAAGATACTATGTCAACGTAGGATAATTGTTTAACCTTTTATTTAAAGAATCTATATTTAACTACTAAAGCTATGGTAGTGTTTACATCCACCATGTCATTATTCTTTTTACTCAATCTATCACCTTCCTAGTGATAGCTGATCATCGCCAACCTTTCGAACAAAGTCTAAGCTTCATCAGGCACATTTGTATTTAATGTTCCACATATAGCTAAATTGATGAGTGTAAAATTACACTCATCTGCCAGGCTATTTTCCTAAATATTTTTAGTTTTGGTGTAAATTAATTGAATTTCCTATTGATTTAAGTTATTTTTTATTTCAAGGCTCACATGAAGCGTTATGATGAAAAGACAAGACTTTAGGTGATGTTTGGAGAGAATTTCATCTATTTCGAAGGATAATTTGATGATGGCTAGAATCAGAGAGAATTTGTTCAAGAGGCAAGCAAAAAAGACAACCATAGGTATACACTACAACCGTGTTTCTTGGCTATGGAGCCCTTATCCTCAAATTGCAATTTGAATTTTGAAGGATATTTTACAAAAGTGTAGCCACTGTCACCTACCATGGTAATGTTTCCCAGTCATATTCCTTTCATAATTAATTTCAAGATAATTCCTACAAGAATTATTGCAAGGTGTTGTTTACACTTAACCACCATAGCTGTGTCCATGGCCATATACATTCAATTTGCTATGATACACTTACTATTTGGAGATTATTCAGTTAAGACATTATAAATAAAAGATAGATAATTGTATTCAAAGGAGAGAGAGTAGAAAAAAAATGAGAGAATAGGGAATAGAATGACTCTTGTAACTATGAAAGTTTCTATCTCTTCTATGATTCTAGCTTAGAAGTAGTGAGATCTACATCTGTAAACCATCTAGGTAACAGTATAGTGCAAATAAATTGTTTTTTTTTTAATGCAATCATCCTATTTTTATTAATTCAATAACACGTTTAAATTGAATTAAGTTATTATTTCTAGGGTCTCGACTTAATTTATCTAATATTATGTATTGAAGTCATGAGACCAATACATAATTAGATCTATCGTAATTGAAGAGATTCGTTATAAGTTTAAAGATAAATTATAGGTTTCTTTTGGAATTAATTTATTTATTATTTTTGTATGGGATTCCTCTTCTTAATGTTGTTCTAAGAAACCTTATCCTAGAAGTGATTTAGGTAGGATGCAATTAGGATTAAAATCTAATAAAGAAGCGATTCATACTAACACTTTAATTCCTCTTGTTAATAAACTGAAGACATTCGTCGCAATCCAAAAGATCTTACATGTTACACTTATGGTGATCAGTATCTAAACATCCCGTTTTATGTTATTTAGTATATTCTTATTATTGAATTGTTAGTTAATCTTTAGTTAATTTCTATTTATTGTTTTAATCAATCATATTGCAATTCAACATAGATTCGAGTAATTAGAATGAGTAAGTAAGTGCTCAATCCTCGTAGGATTGATAACCCATGACTCTTTTAGCTCTTTATACTATTACTTGATAAGTGCATTTGCTTAATATCACAATGTACACTCCATCAAGTTTTTTGGCTTCATTATCAAGGACTGTTTATCAAGAAAACTCATTCCTTTATTACTCTATCATTTTAATTTTTGTTAGTCTTCTATTTATTTATGTTCAATATCCCAAAATATAACTTAAATTTTCTATTTTGTGTTGAGGAAAATTTGAAGAAATGACCAATAACGATGAAGCACATAGAACTTTATTCGACTACATTAAGCTATCAATTAGTATAGCCAACTTATGGATTATAAGACCGGCTATCACTGTAAACAAATTTATGATTTCACCAATTATTATCCAAATGGTTTAATAGTAGTTGCAATTTGAAGGCTCTCTAAAGGAGTACTCACATGCACATCTTGCCAGCTTTTAGAGATTTGTGCAACTTTCAAAATAAAAGGAGCTACAAATGATGCAGTAAGGTTGAGATTATTCCCATTCTTTTTGTAGAGAAAAGCAAGGCAATGGTTAACCTCATTACAAAAAAGATTCTATTACTACTTGGGATTTACTAAAAGAAAAATTTTAGAAAAATATTTTCCTCCAACAAAGACAGCTGAGCTTAGGAGTTATATCTCATTATTCACTTAGTCTAACAAGGAAACAATTTACCATGCTTAGGAGTATTGTAAGGAGTTGCTTAGAAAATTCCCAAACCACACTCTATCATTTTAGATGCAGGTACAAACTTTTTACAATGGATTGAATTATGGGACTAAACAATTTGTTGATGCATTTTCATATAGTACATTAAACTCAAAGACACCTAGTAAAGCGTATGCTTTATTTAAGAGCTTATCCATGAACAGCTACCATTAAGAAGGTGATAAACTCAGTAGGAAGAAATCAACATTAAAGGATGCAAAGTCTACTACAACCTTAGTGGTACAATTGGAAGCAATATACAAAAGATTAGATTTTTATCCTATACTAGTATAGCTATCACGACCCAACAGTATCATTGTCGTGGTAGATCACTGTGTACTGTATAAAAGTCTACTATCAAACCCTTTGTTGATCGTAGGCCTTTCATATGATACGTAAAGCTCCTTACACTATATGTTACCACTAAGCCCATAGAAAAGTAATATAGAACAATTTACTAAAATTAACTTCTATGATGTAAATTAATTAAGTAAAAGTGTGGACTCATTAAGTTCCAGACCAAAAGAATATTATAAACAAGTGTAGTTTGTAAAGGAAACTACATTAGAAACTTCAATCTATAATATGAACAAAAACAAAGATAAATAGTTATCTACAAAAACTATTACAAAATCTTCTCTCCACTCCCTAATCACTCCAACTCATCTCCAAATGAGACTCACCTTGGGCATTCTTAGGCTCAGATGAATGAAGAGGTTTCCTTGCAACAAAAGAAATCTATCGAGGTGTAAGCTTAAGCTTAGTGAGATAAATACCCTCGTCAATATTGCATAATAGAAATTTATTAGATGCACAAACATATGAATACATTAATAATCAGTATACCAAAGAATGCATGTAGCGACCTAAGAACTGCATATAACTCAAAATTATACCCCCTATAGTTGGGGTTAGAGATAATTAACCAACCCAAACTAAAATCCAAGTTCTAGCCCTTAGGTTTTATATCATTTACACTATTGTGCTTAAGTTAAAACAAAACTATATATAATATACTTTTTTTCCTATACAACAAATTATATTTTCAAAATCCCAAGTTTAGCAGTGTGGTGACCTCCGCAATCCATAAACACAAGCGCTAAGCAAAACCTATAAGACATAGCCCCTTACCAACCGTTGGTATCTCCCGGCTCCTAATAAGTTTGTCAGCTTAGAATAAAGACTCAATATAAATGATGACATAGCTAATGCTCAATTCTGCAAGATGCCCTCTTCTTGTGAGTCCCTTCCTATTTTCTGCATGAAGTGGCAGTCAGTGTCATACAAATGCAATTATGGGGAATGCATGATTCATTGAATTTCTTAATCATATAAGTGTTTAATCTAGTTTTTCATGGTGATCAAACAATTTCATTCCATATAATCACACATATGAATTATTGCAAGAAATTACTATTAGTAAGTGATTAATAAGCCATTGCATTCAATCATCAACTCACACACATGCATTTCCCATATCCCATAATCATCTAATTTATATATGCAAGTTTAGGTACATCTATTCTACAAGCAAAATCAAGTAAAGAGTCATCAGGAATTCACTCACTTCGTGATGCAGGTCAATCGAAGTAGTTCGTAGTAGTTATCTTTGAATATTGGGTCCCTTGGACATCGCAATCATAATACTATAAGGATTTGAAATAAAACTTAGAAAACTAAGCTAAAATCCCTTGTGTTATACTCTTGACTAGTTTTCGTATTTTTCCCGGTTTCTTACTTAAAGTTCAATCACATATAACTTTCTCATTTGAAATCCGATTTTTATGATCTTGTAGTCGATCTTCATATTTTTTTAGTATAATTTAATGTAGTGATGTTATATTTTTTAGATGAGGCACACAAATCTTCCTATAGGTCAAAACAGTAGCAGTCCTCATGATTTAGAGTGATTTTAAGCTTTATTTGGTTAATGGGCTTTTTAATATCTTAGGAGATCCTTTGGGCTTGGGCTTAGGATTTCATTTTGGGCTAAAAATACTCCTTAAGGTCAAATTCACAACTTTGATTTACATTCCTAAGGCTAACAACTACTTCTTGGGTTCTTAAATGGGCTTAAGTTGTCAAATAAGCTTGTTTTTTATCCAAATCAAAGATAGTTACTTTCTTGGGCTTAGGGGGCGTCTTGTGGGATACTTGAGAGTCTTCAAACAACTTTCATTATTGTGCTAAGTTGCTGGTCAGAAACTTAAGGTAGGTTCAACTTGGTGTTTGAGGCTCATTTTAGAAGTTTAATGCTCGGTTTTGAGTTTTAGGCTTGATACGCTTATTGTACTTGCCTTAGTTGGTCTTTTTACTTTATTTACTTACTTTTATCATATTTTTAAATTTATTTTAACAAAGTTCTAGATCTAGTCAGTTTGGTGTGTAGGCTTCCAACTTAGTTTTTCAACTTGTTTCATCATTTCCTTAAGTTTAGGTATTAGATCATGAACTTAAGCTACTTAGATTCAAATCTTAACTTGACTTCCTTTCCATAAGATGATTATTTAGCTTATACTTTACATGAAAATAGTAGGTCTCATACTTATCATAACTCCCATATCATGGTTCATGTCTTACAAAGTTGGTTTCCTCATAAAACTTCATTAGATAGATTTTTCCTTTACTTAAGTCTAGATTTGAGCATGTTTAACTTAATAGAAATGAAAACAACATCCAAATGACTTATAAATCCTCATGTCCAACATGCTTTCCTTTCATTCAAGTTCTCATTTCTAGATTTTCTCAACTTAAAATTTTCCATTCAAAGTGATAAACAAGTATCTCTACAAAACACCAATTTTACATATTCATATTTCAACTTTCATTTAAGGATTTCGTGAGTTTGCTTCTTAGAGTAGTCTTAGATATTTCATCAACTTATGATCATACTCATATCCTTAAGAAATCATGGTCTTCAATCATGAATACTAAACTACTAACCCAAGATACACTTCCTCATCTACAAAGTAAGAATATGGTGGTTGTACACTAAGTTTCCACTTAAGCTCTTTGTCTTACTTCCTCCTTCCTGCACCTTTTTTGGAAACTTGAGTTGTGGTCCGTTGGAGTAGGGTTTAGGGAGTGTTCTAAGGATCCTAAAAGGAGCATTAATTGTTGGCAAATATAAGACACAAGTGGAGTTGAAAGTGCCATGAGTGTGGATGCTTGGAAGGTGGTGGCAAGTATAAGATTTTCTAGGGTTTTGTGTTTCCTCTTTTGAGTTGTTTTCAAAGTGAGAAAAAAGGAAGTGAAAATGAAGTTGAAAGTGAGAGAAAATGGAAAAAAAAAGTGGCCTGTTGCAATTATAGTGGAAAGTGTGTTTAAAAAGTTTAATTTTGTTATCTTGTAGCATACACAAAATTCAACAATTGCAACTCTAGATGATGTAAGCATTATTGAGTAAATAGTGAAGCATAAGATAAAGTGATTGATGGATGAAAAAAAAATGCATGCACCCCCCTCCCCCACTTTCTAGCTTGTAAGAACTGGCCATTAGGCCTTCCTTTTGTGCATGGTAATGTCTTGTCTCCTTTATTAATGTTAAGCATGTGAAATCTTGTGATATTTTATCTATATGTAATATAAGTTAAAGAGTGATAAGGAAAGTGTTTTATCATTAGTTTTTTATAAGTTATCAATTGATGAATGACTTCAACTCTCAACTGATAAGTCATTTAGGGTGATTAGTTGGTTTACTTATTCACATGTAAGGCTTAAGCATGAAAATAAGGAAATTGTCTTATAGGAAATTATTTTAGAATTTACTTCTTAAATTGTTTTGTAGAGTATGATTCAATTCTTATAAAATTATGAAATTTCATAGAATTGAATGAAATTATTCAAATTAAATTATCAATTAGTCGTTTAGTGTTACAATTCCTTAATTGTTTTAGGGTTTAGGGTCTTAAGTGACTTTAGGGTCTGTAGTTCTTCATGTTCGGGTATCATCAATAATCGACTTTCGAATTGGGAAAATTAAGTTTGTTTTTAAATGTAAACTTGAATTCTTAGTTTAGTTGATCCTTGAAAACGTTTAGGAAGTATTCTTAGTCGAATCATAGGCCCACTAAAAATAGGGTTTACAAAAGCATTCTATGATGCCTAATGTAGTCAATCTAGGAGGATAAATGCCACCTTATTACCAAAAACCACCTTATTATGGTATGAATCAATGAGGTTTTCAATGTTTACCTTTTAACGAACATGAAGAACAGGGTGGCAAGTGTTTCCCTTATGTAGGTAATTCTTTTTATCTACCAAGGAATGACAATGTTCCTTGTGGATTCTAAACTCACCCTCTGAAAGAAAAGAACTCCAAACTGGAAGAGATGTTAACTAGGTACATGTAAAATAGTGATGTCAAACTATTGAGTATGGAAAAGCACATAGAGCAAATTGCCAAGATTGTAGTAAAAAAGCAATCTAAGGCTTTACAACAAGCTTAAGTAGAAGCTATGACTTTAAGAAGTGGTAAGGAACTACGAGTTGCCAAGTAACCTAAGAAGACACCAATTGATCCTAAACCAATGATAGAAGAAGAGAAGGATAAAGTTCCAAAAACCTTTAAACCACCTAAGTGAGACCTAGAACCCCTGAAGATTAAGGAATATGAACCAACCATTACACACCCTCAAAGGTTAAGAAAGGAATGCACCGATGAGCAGTATGGTAAGTTTTTAGACTTCCTAAAACAATTGCATATTAATTTACCTTTTATGTAAGCCTTGTCGCAGATGTTAAAGTATGCAAAATTTCTGAAGGAGCTACCCTACAACCAAAAAAAAAAAAGTTAGAAAATTAGCTGCAGTTATGCTCAATGACGAGTAGTTAGCTATCTTACAAAACAAGCTTCCCATAAAGTTAAAGGATCCAGGGAGTTTTACTATCTCTTATCTTATTAGAAATCTATCTATTAAATAAGCATTAACTAATTTAGGTGCTGTCATAAATTTAATGCTTATAAGTTATTTAAACAGCTAAGCCTAGGTGAACCTTAGCCATCGAGGATGAGTTTACAACAGGTTGATAGATCAGTAACATATCGTAGGGGTATAATTGAAAACCTACTTGTTAAAATTGATAAATTTATATTTCTTAGTGATTTTGTCAAATTAAACATATTTAAGTACCACTCATTCTAGGTAGACCCTTTTTAGCTACAGCTAAAGCTATTATAAATGTTAGAGAAGGTAAGCTTACATTAAGGATAAGAGAAGAAGAGATGATAATTAAAATTAAAGAAACAATGATAAAGTGTGATGAACAAGACAATATATGTTTTAGTCTTAATTTTACTAATTTCTTTGTGTTTGATACTTTGCAAGAATTATTATCTAAAGATCCCTTGGAATCATGTTTGACACAAAGAATTAATGATGAAGAATCTAGTGATCCAAATATGGCTAAAGTAGAAGCTCAACTAGAAGTCACTCCTCTAACTCAAGAGTAAAGGGTTGAATGGTTTGAGCATGTGAAGGAAGTGAAATTAAAGCTTTCTGTTGAAGAACCGCCAAATTTAGAGCTAAAGCAACTTCTAGACATTTGGAGTATGCACTCTTAGAGGAAAACTCAATGTTTTCAATGCTACTTTCTTCAAGATTAACTGCACAACAAAATTGCAAACTCCTCGGTGTATTGAAAGATCACAAGAAAGCGATTGCATGGAAAATTTTTGACATCAAGGGAATTAGTCCCTCATTCTATACACATAAAATTATACTTGAAGAAACTTATAAACCGTAGTACAACCACAAAGACATCTAAACCCAAACATGAACGAAGTAGTCAAAACAAAAGTAATCAAGCTTTTGATACAAGTATGATTTATCCTATTTCTAACAATTCTTAGATTAGTCATGTTCAAGTTGTACCTAAAAAGGGATGAATGAAAATAGTACCAAATGATTGGAATGAGGCAATTCCTTTGAGAGCTATTATAGGCTAGCAAGTCTGTATCGATTATAGAAAGATTAATAATCCCAGAAGGAATTATCATTTTGCTACCATTCACCAACCAAATGTTGGAATGTCTATCAAGTCATATGTTTTATTACTTTTTAGGTGATTAGTTTGGTTATTTTTAAATTCTAATTGCCTTAGAGGATGAAGAGAAGACTACTTTTATGTGTCTTTACAATATGTTTTGTTGAACCAAAAGTTCATTAATTGATTTTGATGAGAACAATACAAAAGTGGATGATTAAACTAAATATTATTTGATTATATTGAGTTAATTGTATAAGTTAATTAATTTGCTTAATAATTAAATATATCAATTAACTTTACAAGATATTTAATCTTTTAAGTGATGAACAAATGATCTTGGAGTTTGATTGCAAAGTATATTTGTTTATTGCATATTAAAAGTGATTTCGGGTGATACATATCCTACCAGCATGATGGCATAGGGAAGAACCAAGCTAATGTTGTAGAGCTCTAGATAACAAAATGAAAATCTTTTTGACCTTGAAGAGCCAGCATGCCAGTACACTTACTGGTGTTCATACTAATAGTACATTTGCTTACTGTCATGCTGGTAAGAGTAAGGTACCGTTATGTCTGTTTCAACTAACTGTTGGAGCATTTAATGCACAATAAATGGAAGAATTGAATGAAATGATATAAATGCTCAAGAACCCGACTGAACCCGACTAAGGACAAGAGGGAGTTGATCCTTTACTACAATATTTCAACATTCTCTTATATTATTATTGTCTATTACTCTCATTTTCTCTTATATCCTAATTTTCTAATATTTAGAGAGATTTGAAGTGTAATACTTATAAGCTATCAATTGTTAAGTATTGAGAGTTAAAAGCACTACACCAATAATCCTTGAGATTAAGTTTTGTGTTATAAGTTAAGATTGTGATTTGTGTTAAGAGTTATGAGTGTAAAACTTATATAATGAAGTTTATGTTTGTATAGCGCTTGGAGCTTAGATTGAGAAATCAATAAAGTAGTGTAAACTCCTTAGTTAGAGGTATTATGTATCCGTAGAGAGTAAGGAGCAATCTGAACTCCACGTTAAAACCAAGCTTGATCTTCTTTATTCATATCTCTTTTGATTTCTGCACTTGTTATTGTTTTATTATTATCTTGATTATGCTCATTGTTACTTTTAGTGCTTAATTTCAAAAAGAATTACAATTTATCCTTAAACCTCAATTCACCTCTTCTCTTAAGTTTAGCCTAGTATTATATATGTTTGCACATAAGAGAATTTCTTTTGGCCTCTATAATGCACCCGCAACTTTTCAATTGTACTTGATGGCAATATTTGATAAATTCATTGAAGATATAATGGAAGTCTTTATGGATGATTTTTCGATTTTTAGGAATTCATTTGATAATTTCCTTAGGAACCTTAAAAATGTATTGGCTAGATGTGAAATGATTAATTTAGTATTAAATTGGGAATAGTGCCAATTTATGGTACAAGAGGGCATAATGTTAGGACATAAGGTGTCTTAAAGAGACATAGAAGTCAATAATGCCAAAATTGATACTATAGCAAAGTTATCCCCTCCCACAACTGTTAGAGTTGTATACAGTTTCCTAAGACAAACTGGGTTTTATTAAGGGTTTATTAAAGATTTTTCTAAAATAGCTAGACCTTTAACACGATTATTAAAAAAGGATATTCCATTTATATTTTCTTAAGAATGCTTAGATGCATTTAATACTTTAAAAGATAAATTGACTAACACCCCTATCATAGTAGCCCCTGATGGAGCTTACCATCTAAACTAATGTATAATGCAAGTGATTACACTGTAGGGGTAGTGTTAAGTCAAAGGTAATAAAAGCATTTCCAACCAATCTATTATGCGAGTAGGACTTTCATGGAGATTCAAGAGAATTACACCACTATTGAAAAGGAACTCCAAGTAGTAGTCTTTATCTTTGATAAATTCAAGTCATATATCTTGTCTAAAGTTATTGTTTACACTGACCATTCTACTTTGTGATATTTATTGAATAAGACAAATGTTAAGCCAAGGTTGATTAGATGGATTATTTTACTCTAAGAATTTGATCTGAAAATTAGAGAGAAAAAGGAAGCAGAGAATTGGTAGCCGACCATCTCTCATACCTCAAAAACCCTTCACTTGAGAAACTCGATGAAGAGGAAATCAATGATGAGTTCCCAAACAAAAAGCTATACTAGGTAAGTCCTTGGTAAACTCCTTTGTTTGCTGAGGTAGCTAGTTATCTAATAGCTAGGATTATCCCTTCAGGACTAGATTTTCAACAAAAGAAAAAGTTTTTCCATAACATTAGAAGTTGGTTTTGGGATGACCCTTATTTATTTAAAATTGGTGCGAATCAAATAGTTTGTAGATGTGTCTCTTATTTGGAAGGTTGGTAGATTCTAGAACATTATCACTTAGGACCAATAGGAGGACATTTGAGTGTGAATCAAATGGTTCATAAAATCCTTAAATATAGTTTTTATGGGCCAACACTATTAAAAGATGCCCATAAGTTTGTGGAACTTTGTGATAGATGTCAAAAGGGTAGGAAACATATCTGAAAGAGATAAAACGAAATGAAACCCAATTTTAATTTGTGAAATTTTTTATATTTTGAGTATAGATTTTATTGGACCATTTTCAAATTTGAATGGAAATAAATATATCTTAGTTACCATAAATTATGTGTCTAAATGGGTAAAAGCACAACCTCTACCAACTAATAACTCTATGGTAGTAAAACTACTTCTAAGGAGCATATTCTCTAGATTCGATTCTCCTAAAGCATTGATAAGTGATAGAGGAACCCATTTTAATAATGCTCAACTAAAGAATGTGTTGAAACAATATAGAGTAAAGCATCAAATTGCAACTCCATACCATCTCCAAAATAGTGGACAAGTTAAAGTAGCAAATAGGGACCTTAAACGAATTTTAGAAAAGACCGTCAAGCATAATCACAAAGATTGGTTTGAGAAACTCAACGATGCTCTTTAGGCCTATAGAACCGCATACAAGACACCAATTAGAACAGTCTCATATTGGCTTGTTTATGGTAAAGTGTGTCATTTACCTGTAGAAAACAAGCATAAGGCCTATTGGGCCATAAAACATGCTAACCTTGATCTTGAGCATATAGGTGCGTATAAAAAACTTCAGCTAAATGAGATAAAAGAATGGAAAGATATCACCTATGAGAACTCAAGGATATTCAAGGATAGAGCCAAGTGATTTCATGACAACTAGATTAGGTAAGGAAAACAATTCTAAGTTAGAGATAAAGTTCTGCTATACTAGTCTCAATTGTAGCTCTTTCCAACTAAACTTACATTTAGATGAATAAGACCTTATACTGTGACATAAGTATTTCCATATGAAGTGGTAGAAATATTGAGCTATGAGAAGGGAACTTATAAATGACATGGACACTGACTCAAAATATACCTAAGATGAGAGCTCATAAAGGAGAATAACCTTGAATACGACCTCCATCCAATCATAGAAAATGAGTAATTTTGTTCTTAACTCGTCAAGCGAACAATGTTAACCAAAAGCACTTCTTCAGAGGTAAACTAAGCATGCTTGATTTCTCTTTTGCTAAAATTTTGACTTTACATCTTTTTGATTCTACACTAAGTAAACGCAATTGGTTTCTAGATTGTTTTTAAGTATTTTATAACCGTTCATAGGAAACAAAGGAGTTGTGGTGACTAAGGAAGAGGCCAAAAAGAATCATGATCATGAATTGGAGCATAGAGTTCAAGGAGAAGAGGTAAGTGTAAGTTCAATAAAGTTTAAGACCACACATATGGTCTTGCCCTTGTTCCTCTCATCATGAATTGAGTTAAGTTTAAAAATTAAGGTTTTGAATTATGAGAAGACTATGCTCCAAGACCATGCCCATGTTCTTGGCTATATACTTTTAGGACATGGAAAATATGAAGTTAAGGTCAAAAACTAATTACGAGGCGACCACGATCAATGACCATACCCATGTTCCTCTCATCAAGATATTACACTTAAAAAAAAAATTAAAGGAGTCGATCCTAATAGCAACCACGATCATTGACCATAGTCGTTGTGACAGCCATGTACTCCAATTGCCAATAAAATAAGATACATCCGAATCTTTTTTTTTTTAAGAAAGTGAAGGTAGTTTCCTATTTTGAACCTCTCTCACATAAAACTTACTTTCATCTTCCTAGTTCACTTTCTTATTCACTAATATGAAATGAATATTCAAGGATATCTCCTAATTTACTAATTTCCTAAAGTGAAGATATTATTGTAACTTCCCACAAAATTTTGTTGCTTTATTAAAATTGCATTGATAAACGAAGAAAAAAGTATTCAAAATTAGCTTGCATCTTAGATGACTCTATTGCTTCCTAAACACTACTCCATCAACTAAGTGTAGGGAAAGAGAAGAAACTAATCACTATAATAACCACCAATGGCACCACAAACCACTTGTCGAACTAGCAATAAGAACTCTTCCAAGATAATCATAGAAGAGGATCCTCTAGCTACCTTGCCACCATACCCTAAAAACATGTTTCAATTCGATAATTCTGAACACCAAACCTATTATGAAGCTTTATAAAAAAAAAAAAAAACTTTTTTTCAATCAAGCTTTATTGATTGGGAAGTCTTGAAACTTGTAAACATGGAACTTGAGATCTATGCTATGGTTGAGAGAGGGGTTTAGGATAAATTGTTCTTGATTGAAGAACTAGTTTATAAAGAATTGACTCTCGAATTCCTAATCACCATGTCATTGGAACATGACCAACTAGGTTGTAGAGCCTGGAATACAATTTCATTCGGACTCTAAAACATTGAGTTTAGCCTTTTGATTGCTAAGTTTAAGGTTTTGATAGGGATTTATGATAAGGAGTTTATCCATTCATTAGAGTTCCACACTCTTCCATGTGAATTGCCTCGTGGTATTAACCCCACGAGTTACTAGTTTAAACTAAGTGGTGAGAAAATATATAATCTATAATTTACGAAAGCATCCTGCCTAATAAATCTAACTCATAGGAAATAGTACTTTTACTAAACTTTTCCTTAGATATTTTTGCATATGGAACATACTATTAGAATTGAAGGGTAAAATTTCTATTAAGCGAAAGTTAAGTGTTACTTAGCTTAAGATTCCAAGATAGTAATTAATTAATCATTAAAGTCAAGCTTTAGTCATATGTTATTTGTGAAATTTACTTAGATGTATGTTTATTCCTTTTGATTTTTAGAATTCTATAATTTTTAGTAAATAAGTAGATGAAACTTATCTCTTGTAATTTCCCCTTAAAAATTCAATTTGCTAAGGGCATAATTAAAAGTAAAATTGACAAATAGTTATTAGTAAGCATAGGTCTCAATTCCTTAGTAGAGTGACATTCTTTCCTACTACCAATCTAATGGAAAAAAGAAGAAGAGCAAATGAATGATGAAAAACCGTTAAGGATTGGCCTTGGCTCCAAAAAAGAGTAAGGTACTTTTCCATTGTCAATGTTAATTACAAAAACAATTGAATAATTAATGATTGGTCTTGGTCTCTCAAAAAAGTAATGTACTTTCCTACTGTTAATGATGCTTTGATAATTGAAGTTAAAAAGCCTACCATCAAAACTTTATGTTAGGGGAACGAGCAAGAGATGATTAGATACAACATGCATTTACTCTTTATTATGGTATTCGATAGAGTCGGGAGAAATTTGTATACATCTTAGTTAAACGAAAGGAAGTCATTTATGGTTTTTACCCAACTAAATAAAAAATAAAATAATTTAAGAAGAGGATCCTTGGTTAAATGATGTAGTTGAACATAAGTTTATAGGAATTAGCCCTTGACCTATGATATAGGTATCCGATATGTATTGAAAAAGTGAACAAGGAGAAAGAGTGCATAAGTGACTAGGAAATTTTAAGGGATGCAAATCTATTTATAGGGATAATTCTATTTTTTTTTATTTTATAAATCATGAATAATGATAGTTTATCTCATAAGTTCTTATTCTAATTTTTCTAATCAATCCTTTTTAACAATCTATTTATTTTCTTGAGGACATGCAAATGTTTAAGTATAAGGAAATTTGATGAGTGTAAAATTACACTTGTTTGCCATACTATTTTCTTGAATATTTTGAGTATTTTTGGTATAAATTAATTGAATTTACTATTGATTTGAGTTATTTTTTATTTCAAAACTCAAATAAAATGATATGACGAAAAGATAAGAATTTAGGTGATTTTTGGAGAGAATTTCATATATTTCAAAGTATAATCTGTTACGCCCCGAAGTTACAGAGTCATAACAGTCCCGCCGTGTAAACCATTCTATGATAGTAACTGGCCTCACAGTGCCTACCATAGACATAACCTATACAAGGCGTCAACGACTCCTTACTTTGAAGTAAATAGTCCGATTAATAATTAAACTATAATTATGATAAATAGTACAAATTTCTAATAACATGTACAATATTATATATATATGTCCACAGAGCTTCCCAGGAAGTTTTACATAAACATAACAGTTCACTAGATTACATAATAACTATCAGTCTTTCATCCCTAATTACACGGTCACTCTAGTTACACATTATACTAAGTAACTTGATCCTCACACCCTGGCTTCAAACAGACTAACCTCTAGGTAATTGTAGGGCAGCATAGTTCTTGAAGTGTTCAGAAATCAGAACCTGCAAAAGGATCTATAAGTGTATGAGCAACTACAGCTCAATAAGTTGAATTGGAGACTCATGAATGCATACAAGCACAAATAGGGTTATCAAACAAATATTTTCATGCAATACAACAATCAAGTATCATCGCACAACGTAGTCCGGTCTGTTGTGAAACCAAAGAAATTTCATCCGCTCCAATCCGGGTTGAGGAGTTTCCATGTTATGCAGCAACTCACAACCAAACCCAGGCTTGTGCAATGGAAACCTCGCTCCTCCCACGACTACCCTTGAACCATTGACTTCACCCTCGCTGTGACCTCCTCTCCTGTCACTTAGTTCGACTAAGGATAAAGAAGGGACCATTTTGCAATCCTGCGCTATCCCTTTCGAAAGGGTTGGTATTTGGTTGGAGAATCCTATGATCCCCTAATGGGTTGCAATGCATGACATTTTTGGTTATTAGGGTCCACTAAGATTAAATTCTTTTTTGGGTGTTCAAACAATTTCATACCAATTCAATCAGTCACAAAATCACTCATAATACAAATTCAGCACGAATTCAGATACATCAAACACATGCATAAACTACTTACAATCACAATCATATACAAGCCTAAGTCTCCGAGTACTACAAAACTAGTACTCTATTACAATAAGCAATAGCCTAGCTTACTTGGAATTGCTCGATCGCTCAATCGCTCAATCCCTTATTTGCAAGCCGATGTGTCTCTAGGTGTCCTATAATACAAATAGGTCTATTTAGTACTTATAATTTATGGTTTCATATTCTAAGTTATATTTTAACTATTTTTTTTCGTGTATACCCATTACGTCTGAATGATTCGTTGTACTCTATTTTGGTGTTCGAATCCTAAATGAGATTTTAAGCTTTGATTTCTAAGCCTTAAATATGCTCGAATCCTAATGTGAAATTAATCACATTAAGCTCGAGTGTCCAAATATCCTATTGGATCGTAATTTGGTATTCTAAACTATTCGGTACACAATAACCCTAATTGCGGTATTAGATTTATTCCCGATGTGTGAAAGTCTTACATTTTAAGACATTTACTTAAAATTAAATGTTATTTTCAGATTTATTATTTTCAAATTTCTCTTATAATATTATCTAAATAACCTTATTTTTTTAGATTTATTAATTTACAATTTCACATATTACAAATTTCTTATATTAATTACCTAATTTCCTAAATTAACCATACTTAATACTTCAAAGGCTAGGATTAGGGTTTCACATAAGAGATTAACATCCCTAAACATCTAATTAATATCTATATCAATAATTAACATCTTAATCACCTAATTAACCCCAAATCACCCAATTTTTCCATCATTTTTTAGCTAAAAATTAACTTAAAATTTTCAAAAATTAATTTTAAAAAAATGGCTTCATAGCACTGTTCTATATCATATGAGCATCCTACAGAAAAAAAAAATTGAGTTCCAAACTACACTCTTAAGCCTATTTATTTTCCGTTCTAATCATGCTTGGTTTTAAACAATTTGTTAAGAATCTTATAATTGTAGACGTAATTAAACTAAATCAATATTTTTCCCTAAATCTACATACAATAAAACCTAATTATTAGTATACAAATGACTTCTGGAATATTTTCCCCTATTTATAGACAATTTTTGTAATTATTATGCATTAATTAGACAAGACTTTGCCCAAATTTCCTTGATTTTTGGCTTTTATGTTATCTAATTTTAATTGGTTGATTTTTCTTTTATAAAGTTTGACTTTCCATAACCCGATTTGGATTATTCTAGGCTCCTCTGTTTTTTTATAATTAATTTATAATTTTCCTTAATTATTTACTTAGTTTTTGGCCAATTTAGGTAATTTCGCATATTTTTATCTACACGTAAATACATGTGGGGTACATGTGAACATTCTTAATTATTATTTTGGTTATTCTAAAATTTTTAGTATACATATAATCTATCTTTAGTAATTTATTAGTTATTTGATTACACTTTTTGTATTTTGGGTAATTAGTACTTATTATGCTTAAAATTTGAAAATTTTAGAGTCTCCTATTTTATTACTTATTTTCTTAAATTCAAGTTTATGAGGTCATTTTTACAAATATTTCTCTCATTAGTTTATAATTTGGGTTTGATTGGATCCATTAATCGATCGCCCTAAACATTGAGTTCTAAGTTCAAGCCTACGATTACTTGGCTTAGCTTTAGGGCTTACATAATCTGAAGATGGAAAGGATCATAGAGGATTTGCTCAAAAAACAAACAAAGAAGATGACCACATGTACGCACCACAATCGTATTCCTTGGCCATATAGCCCTCATCCTCAAATTGCAATTTGTATTTCAAAGAATTTTTACGAAAACACAACCATGATCACCCTCTACGATCGTGTTCCCTAATCATGCTCCCTTTATAATTAATTTCAAGATAATTCTTGTAAGAATTGTTGTAAGGTATTATTCATGCCCAATCACCATGATCAAATCTATAACCATGTAAGTTCAATTTCCTATGATAGACTTGTCATTTGGAGATTATTAAGTCTAGACATTATAAATAGATGATGGACAATTGTACCCAAGGGAGAGAGAGAGAGATAAGTTTTAGATTGGTTATATTTTAATTTCTTATATTTTTTCCTTAAATTTTGAGTTTATTTTTAGAAAATGATACTTAATTGAGTAAAATTTTATTTTCTAGGTTTTGGAATGATCTATGTAAAAAAACGAGAAGATAAAAACAAGTTTCATTTAATTTGGAACTAAAACACGAAAGTTATGAGGATTAGCATGACCGAACGACACAATTGTATCGTTGCTAAGAGAATTTGAAGCACAATTTTAATTATGGGCATGAGTTACATGTCCAAAGGATATGATCATGTCCTCGGTCATGTCGTTCCTAGGATTTTGAACAAAAAGAGAGAGAGAGAGAGTTAAAGAAATATTGGACGAGAGTGACATGACAAGATGATACGGTCATGCCACCTAGTTGTGTTGTTTGCAGCAAACATGTTATTTCACTTCTCCTATTTAAGGCTTAGTTAGGGTTTTTTGAGAGAATATTAGCATGTCTTTTTTAGAAAACTTCAAGGTTAAAACACTTAAGAGAGCCTAACGTGATAAAATTTCAAGATTCAAGACCTTACTTCAATTCATGATCTACTCTTCTACCTTTCTTTTAGATTTCATACAAGATTGCTCTTTTATCATAAATAAAGAGTAAACCTTTAGGTCTTATAGATACTAGATCTATTCATGTGACAATTGCTTTTTATTAGATCTAATGCAATTCTTGGTTTTCTTAAATCGATTATGTATCCTATTGGTGTTAATATAAAAATCTAATATTATATAAGAAGATTAAAAAATTTCTTGTATAATTAGATATAGCATAATTGATAAGGATTTGTGCAATGTTAGAGATAAATTGTAATATTTTTCTAGATTTATGATATTATCTTTAAGAGAATTCATTGTACATTAATGTGATCTTAGATTATTGATAACTCTGATTTTAAATACATTTCACATGGTGATTTTATAGTATCTCCCTTACATCTTTGGTTTTCTTTAAAGAAATTGATACTTAATTGAGTAAAATTTTGATTTCAAGGTTTGAACACGTTCTTAGATCGAAAACGAAGAAAAGGAATCAAGTTTCACTCAATTTAAAGTTCAAATGAATGAGTTATGAAGTTTTGAAGTTACACAGTTTAGGACACAGCTGTATCCCCAGGCTGTGTCCATCCAAGAAAATATGCTGAGGTCAAAAAGTTACATGACCTGGGGATACGACTATATCCCAGGCCATGTCTGGTGACGAAAATGGTAACCTTTTAATAATTATAAAAGGATATATTAGGGTTTCGCATAGATGATTGGACATTCAAAAGAGAAGAGGCTTGAGGAGAAAGAGAGGAAAAAAGCAAAAGCAATATTCAACTTCAAGATTGAAGAGATTTATCATCAAAAAAAGGGGTGTTTTCATGTTTTATTTATTGATTTTGCTACAATTTGTTTTCAGTTTCATTATGATAGCTTAAGACTCTTGTAGTTGGATTATGGAACCTAGGATTTCATGTGACTATTGGATTGATTGACAATTTTCAATAGAGTTTCTTTCTTTTCTTAATTCAATTATATTATTTAATTGTTAATTGATATTTCTAGAGTATCAACATATAATATTATGCATGATGATTGAGAAATCACATGTGTAATAAGATCTTGACATAATTGGAGAGAATTACATGTATTATAAACCCCTGAAAGTTTCGATCCAGTTTTTGAAATAGACTCAACTATAGTAGACAATTTAGGAGTCAACAAGGCTAACTAAAGTGAAAACCCTAAAAGACTTAATCAATCGCGTAAAGAATTTTTCTACCCTAAACGTTTCTAAAAGCTAAAAATTCGATTCGAAAGTGATAAAAACCTTAAAAATGATTCCATTAAGGACATATGTATACCAATCCAACATGATATACCCTAAAACCCTAATTGAAAATGTAATGCTTATATTTTGCAAAATCGTTAGTAAAAGATTAGAGATAACCCTCATTCTTACTTATATGATTTAAATTCTCAAGTAATCCATTAGGAACTAAGATAATGGGTCATAGATTATATTTATTCCTTAAATATATGATTAAGATAGTCTTACTTAGGGTCAGGGTTATAGTTGAAGATTAGGTTACATATAGTGAACTTTAATACTCAAATTAGCACTTTTTACACTTGTTACCCAAAGTAGTTTATCAAATGAGATATATGGACTCTAAAGACCTAAAGTAAGATCTCATCAACCACATTTACACATCAATGCATCATATACCTCAATTCTTCACATTTCCTTCATTTCTTCCCTAATTTCCCTTAATTACTACATTATGTGCACAAAATTACACATACTTAAGGAATGTTGACTAAGATAATACATGTTGACCAAAGTTCAAATGTTGACCAAGTCAACACATGTTGACTAAAGTCAACATTTTGAAAAGTCAACAAAAGTTAAGAGATAAGGAAAATATCTCTTATGTAATGATGTCTTCCTTTTCTTTTCTTTTTTATTTTTCTTTCTTCCTTTGTTTCCATTGTTGCCGTCCAAAAATTGTCTCCTTAACCCCACCACATATTGTCTTCCATTAAGAGAAACAAAACAAAATCCCTCTTTCATTGCCGTGAACTCCCCTCCCTTCTTTCCCTTTCATTTCTTCCCTTTTGTCTCCTTCATTTTAACATCATAAAAGGTATTTCTTTAAGTTGCTTTATCTTCCTTTTTATTAGTCATTAGTTAGTTAACTAGGTAGATTAGATAAGTAGTTATGTGGTTAGTCTTGTCTTGAAGAAGAGGAAATAAAGTTTCCTTCTTTAAGTGTAGAAACTTGAATTTTGAAAGAAAAGAAAGAAAGACATGAGGATATGCTTCTATGTATGTATACATAAGGAAATACCAAAAGAGTATAAGTATAAGAACCTTTGTACATGATTATTTATCATGTACATAACCTAATTTAAGATCAAATATTACTAAACATACCTATACTATACTAAATATGTACATAAGAACACAAAAACATGGAATTAGGGAGCTTTTCTTAAGGAAAATCTTAGGCATACGAAATTTTAGTATAAAATACGTATCCAACCATATAGGTATACGGGTATGTATACATGTATAAATACGGTATGAACCTAAGTATAGGTATGAGTATAAGTATGTATAAAGTATATGTACATAAGTATAAGAGAAAGTGATAATATGTACATAATACATATGCATATGACATAAGCATGATGAAAGGCTTATGTATGCATATGATGAGGTAAGTGATTACATAAGCACATGATGACATAAGCAATAACATAAGCAAGTGATGATGTAAGCAATGACATAAGCATAAGTTTAGAAAATAAGAAAACTAAGAAAAGTGTAGGTAATTAGGTAACTAAATTCGTAAAACCTAATACACCTTCTAAATTAGATTATACCTAATTCAGTACATGAATTTGTAATAGCAAAGTAAAATTTTTTCACTAGAAGAATTTAAGGAATAAAAGATATAAACCTAAGTAATAAAAGTACTTAGGTGTTCATAACTAAACATTTCTATAAATTTAGTTCATAACATAAAATAGAGGTCTTAATATCCAAAACAGATATTACCATGTGAAAATATGTTCAGAAACGATGAAAATCGATTATAAATTCATAAATATCAAAAATAAAACAGAAAAGTTGCATACGATGGAAATTAAAGTCTTATCGGGTAAAAGTTAATAGTAATTTAAGTAGAACTAGGTAATTAGATGTTTAGAATTAATAGTTAATTCAAACACTTATTAGCATTGTTATCACATAATGATCAGGTGACTCTGAGGTGAGCGAAGACCTCCCGATCGATTACTACGATTAGGGCGAACCACTATGGCCGAGTGATAATTTACCCTGTGATTCCATGCTTGATTGTGATTGTAGATAGTAGACTTAAATATTATTGTTAATTAACTACTGTATGGGGGTTTGGGAAATGCTTGTGTATGTAATTGATTGTTGAGTTGTGAATTTACCTTAAATATAGAGAATGCATTGTTTGTTGCATGGTAATATAGAAAATGATTGTGTGTATTAGTGGATGGTCACAGCATAATTTGAACTAAATTATACTCGGCTATAAAAAGAAACTGGAACATGCATTAACATGCATAGCATGGATACTATTCTGGCCGTCACATCACACGGAGGTAAAGAGAGGCCATTTAGGGGTTGATATTATTGAGTTATTTGGTTATGTACAGTGCACTCGTACAAAATGATCTTACCCTGGCCCGCGGGAACACTAGGCGTTGGAGGCGCCAACCGCCTGGATAAGGGTCGAGTCTAAAGGCTTCTGTTTAGGGGTGAGTGTGGACTGTGGGGGCCCACTCACAATTATACTAGAACTTATATTTTTTTGAAAATAAAAGAGTTATTTGATATAAGTACGGAACATGGAGTTCCGTAGTAAAGTAAGTTCTAGTGTAATACCTGGATCTGATTGGTGCCGTGTAAACTCCAACCCTGACTTCGGAAGGCGTTAAATCCGAGTTACGTATATGAACTAGTTAAATATGCGTATTATCTAGCATTCTGTTTGATCATTCATTCATATGCGTGACTGTAATGTATTTATAAATTGCTTGTTGTGTAGCTGAAGGTTTTGCTCACTAAGCTTAGGCTTACACCCCTTTAGACTTTTATTACAGGATAGCATGTTCATAGAGACAGGACGAGAGATGCCACAGGTTATCCTGGGGACTTGGGCAAGAGCGAGGTGTCCTGTGTGATGAGAGGAAAATAGTTTATGTAGACTATTTCTCATGTACTTATGTTTAACTTATGTTTACCTTATCATTATGAACTTAGACATACTTAAATACCATGTAATGTAAGCTTTTGAGCTTAACTTTTATATAAATATGTTGTGTGATGATATCATGTGAATCTGGATGTACTTTGGAACTAGTAGTCGTAGAGCCTTGTATATTGTGTGAAGAGTTTTTTATTGGAAGGGTAACCAATCAGGGGTTCTTCATACAGTATACGGCGTCTGTCACGACTAGGCCGTCCTCAGTTCGTGACATGTATACTTAGAGATAAGATATATGTTTCTTCCGAAAAGCTATTCTTTTGTGTGGGAATTCATCATACATTAATGCGATTCTAACTTATATTACTAAGTGAAGAGATTCCGGTAAATAATTTAGGATTAGGGTTAATATGCTTGAGAAAGGTATTAACTTTAATTGTGAATCCCTCTGGTCAAGAATAATAGAAATTGAATTGGATATATTTTAAAAGGTCAATGTTAAACACTAGGGGAAATAATTTCTAAATACGTTATTTGCATTTTTGAAGTCGTTCTTGGTTTTATCGCTTTCTAAATTGCTTAATCAAGTCTCATAATTAGGTTAGGTTGTTAATTTTAGTATTTTTTTTAATTCATTCAACTCATCACAATTTTTCGGTTAGATAATAGAGCTAAGGTTAATATTAGTACTTGAAGTCTCTGAGGGATTGACTCGGACTCACATCCGCTATATTAAAACTGATAGGTACACTTGCTTGATATCAATTATGATATAAAAAAAGAGATTTATTAGGTAATTTAAAGATTATGGTTAATAAGCTTGAGAAAGTTATTAACTTTAATATAGAATTCTGCCTATCAAGAAATTAACAAATTTATTAAATTTATTAAATTATCTTTAGAGAAAATCACATGTATATAGGAAAATCAAGATCTAGGTACGAAGTTGAGTCTTGAGTTAAATCTTTAATTGATTACTTTCTTGTTGGTTCTTGATTAGTTGCTTAAATTAATTTGCTATTGCAATTTTAATTTAAAGAATTGAGTTCTTGAAATTAAATTATTAATTAAATAATAGAGCTAAGGTTAGCATTAGTATTTGGGGTCTCTAAGAGATCGACATTCGAACTCATGTCTACTGTACTATAATTTTATAGGTGTACCTTCTTTATCATGGAGTAGAAAAGAATGAGAGAATAAAGAATAGAAACACTCTTGTAACTACGAAAGTTACTATTTTTTCTATGATTCTAACGTAGAAGCAATGATATCTAGATATATAAACTATTAAGCAACAATGTAGACATAAATTGTTTTTATTTTAATGCAATCTTCCTATTTTTATCAATTCAATTATATGTTTAAATTGAATTAAGTTATTATTTCTAGAGTCTCAACTTAATTTATCTAGTATTATGTATTGAAATCACAAGGATAATACATAATTACATCTACTATAATAGAAGAGATTCGCTATAAGTTTAGAGATAAGTTATAGGTTTCTTTTGAAAGTAATTTATTTATTATTTGTATGTAGGATTCCTATTATTGCCGCTCTAAGGAGTCCTATCTTAAAAGTAATTCAAGTAAGATGCAATTAAGATTAGAATCTGATAGAGAAACTATTCCTATTAGATTAATGCTTTAATTCCTCTGATTAATAAAAATAAGAGATTTGTTAAAATTTCAAAAGATCTTACATGTTACATTCATGGTGATTAATATCTAGATATCACAATTTATGTTATTTATTTTATTCTTATTATTGAATTGTTAGTTAATTTCTATTTCTTGTTTTTATCAATTATATTGCAATTCAACATAGCTTAGAGCAATTAGAACAAGTGAGTACGTTAGTCCTCATGGGATTGACAACTTAGGACTCTTATAGTTCTCTATACTATTGCTTGATAGGTGCAATTGGCTAATAGTGTAGTATAAACCCCATCATGAATCAACAAACTATTTAGTGAAAAAAATTTAAACCATTATAAAAAGTTTGCACCTACATCTAGAGCTGAGAAGCGCTATTTAGCCATTTTTTGGGCAACTCTTTGAAATGCTCCTACGCATCGTATATGGTCTCAAAGTCAAACTAAGTGAATGAAAAATGTCACTACAAAGTTTGACTATCCAGCTGAAGGTAAATATTTTTCTACAAATTTATCTATCAATTCATCCCATGATGTGATAGAGTCTTTTAGAGAGAAGCTAACTATTACTTTGGTTTTCCCCGCAAAGAAAAGGAAAACAATCTCAACCTTACTGCATCATCCGTAGCTCCATCAATTCTGAAAGTAGCATATATTTCTAAAAAACTAGCAATATGTGCATGTGGATCCTCTTCTAAGGAACCTTCAAAATGTAATTTCTACTAAACCATTTGAATAATTATTAATGAGATCACAAACTCATTTACAACGATAGCTGGTCTTATAATGCTAGAGTTAGCTCTACTAATTGATGGTTTAATGTAATCAAACATAGTTTTTGGAGCTTCACCGTTAATGGCTATCACTCTAATCTCCTTAAACACACAAACAAGAAAATTAAATTAGAATTGAATCAATTCAAAAGAAAAAAAATAGAAAAATAATTCAAAAAGAAATAGTAGAATAATAAAGGCATGAGCTTTCTTAATATACAGTTCCCGACAACAGTGCCAAAAACTTGATACTGCATAGGTAAGTGTACTTGTTAAATAATAGTATAGAGGACACATGAATCCAAGGTTGTAGATCCTACAAGAACTGCATACTAAGTTACTCATGCTTAATTATTCTACTTGATAATTACAATGATGAAATAAAAGAATAGATTGATTAAAAGAAATGATGATTAATTAATAATTAACAATTAATAATACAAATAACTAACAAAAACACTAAATAACCATAAATAATTATATCTAAACTTTGATTACCAAGAGATTAACATATAATAATCCTAAGGTTTCTAATGTATTCCTTACTCTTATTAATCGAAGGAATTTAATTACTAAATTAATAAGAATTTTTTTTCTTTATTAATTCCTAATCCTAATTATATTCTATTTAAATTGCTTCTACAATAGAACAAATTAGAACAATATTAAGGACATGAATTCCATAAACAAACAATATAACAATATTAATTTTAGAAAAAGTCTATAACTTACTACTAAACTTATCTCTTTAATTACAGCAAATCTATTTACATATATAGTCTTGCAACCTCAATACATAAAA
This sequence comes from Lumnitzera racemosa, assembly GCA_024138005.1. NCBI lineage: Eukaryota > Viridiplantae > Streptophyta > Magnoliopsida > Myrtales > Combretaceae > Lumnitzera > Lumnitzera racemosa. Next base: position 34,446,228 of record JAMXBC010000012.1, on the reverse strand, counting down.
TTTAATAATTAAGTTGAAACCCTAGAAATAACAACTTAATCGATGCAAAACACATAAGTAAATTAATAAGAAATAAGGAATTTCATTAAGATAAATGAAATTGAGTACTCTACATGTTATCTCAGTGTTTACAGGTCTAGATATCTATAAATCTACACTATAGATGTGAGAAAATGAACAACTTGCATGACAAAATGAATAAAATCCTTAAGAAGTGCGATGAAGCTCTTCTATTCTTCTTTTTAGTATCTCTTCCCTTTATTTGTGCCTGTCTAGGATGTACATATATGATCTTGATAAAACGACCTTCAAATGTAAAATTTTATAAATCATAGCATGTCTACAGTTAGGAACCAAAAGCATGGAGTTAAGACATGAACTGTTCCTTGCAATATTTCTTTAAAAAATTGACTTGAATTAAATTACAAAGGGATTACAGCCAATAATCATGATCATAAAGTATACTTGTGACATCTTTAAATTCAATTAGAAATTAAGGATGAAGGCTTCACGGCAATGGAGTACAACCTTAGTCTTCTTTAGCACTTGATTCTTCAATAAATCCTCCTCCGACAATTGCAATCTTTAAATTATTCTTCATAATTTGGTGAAATTCTTCTCATAAAAATCACATGAATTCTATTCTTTTCACCTTATTACTTCATTAAAGTCCTGAAATCAATAAATGACTTAATTCACTAGAAAAATCATCAAAATTCTTATTAAAATAACGCAAAATAACCATGAAAATATACAAGAATTGAGTGTAAAATTATATTCATCAAGAAGATTGACTAACAACTCATTAATTTTGGCTTCCTCTTGTATATCATTCCTAAGACTCTACTCCTTGGCTAACAAGTATGACTTAGAGCAACTCATGTGATCATATTGTGTCCGTATCCCCTCTAGTTACCCACTTGACCATAGACCTTTCTAAGATTAACATAACATTAGTAAAGCCTTATATACAACCATCTACATGTAAACATCAACATCATATGTTAATCTCATGGGATTTTGTCATAAATCAATATCAACAAAAATATACGTAACAAATAACAAATATGAACTCTTAATGAAAAACTTGTCTAGTATCTTAGGACTATATCCACATACCAAGAGGTACAACCCCCTGCTAGTAGTGGTGTTTAATTACCATAAAGATATAAATATATTAATAAAAAAATATTTTCTTATTTCTGAAAATGAGTGAACTACTTTCATCGGTGTTTATGGTTGTAAACTATCACTAGTAGTGACAAGTCAATATGTTACTTTTTATCACCATTTATGGCTAAAAAATGTTAACTTAATAACCATGATATATCAAGATTATTATGGCAGTGCTTAGAAACTCTTTAATATTTTCCTAGTGCCTACCCCTCAAGTAAGCTCAAAATGTTACAAGTTTTTCTTTTTATATATTATCAAAATTTACATGTCATATTTAATTTAAGAAAATACCCTCTACGTAGAGAATGTGCCATATGATCAAAAGGCTATTTGTTCTAATAAATACAACACCAAGAAATAGAAAACCATATAACCATAAATTTTCATCACTTCTTGGCATCATTATCAAAATCTTACTAAAAGTAAGTATATATCATAATTCACTAGACATTACGACAATATACTTAATTTGCAACAAATATATTCTCCCAACCCTTTGCTACAGTCCTTTATGAACCAAATCTAGTTATAAGAAGTTAACCTAACAATAAATACTTAGTTGCTCGAACTACCTCTTCAACATTCATTAACATTAAATTTTGTACATAGAGAGGGAATAAAATAGTCATTCCTCCTTTATTCCCAATTAAAGGGATATACTAGAATTTAGCTAGGAGAATAATCATCTAATAGGATTAAAATGTCTTGCTTAACAAGGAGTTTCTATTGCTTAATAAGACATAGAATAGTTATTTCTTAACACTTCCCTCCATCTACTTTAAAGCCGTTGCCCCCTTATTACCTAAACTTAAATAATGCAAATAGCATTGTCACATCTGGGTTAACCCGATTGGTCTAATCAAGTTTCTATAAAATACAATTGAGTTTTGATTCTCACTATATATTTCGTTTTGCTTTTACTAGAGAATGAATCAATTTACTTAGAAAATGCATTTAGATTTAAGAAAAACAAAAAAAAAATTGTAAGAAACTCTTAGCTTTCATATTTCAATAATGTAGATAACTTTATTAATTTATAAATAAATATGCTTTTAGACCTAATTCAATCTTGGTTTCACCCTCTCGACTTCGATCGTTTCTCATTTTCAGTTTGACTATAGGGTCTAGATTTGATCGCACTGACTACACACATGCTCTAACCCACTAACCAACACTAAGCTAAGGGCAATTAGATTCTATGACATCAAACCGATATGAATAACCAAACCTTGAACGATGACCCATCTGACTTTAACTTGATCTACTATGAATAGTTGCACTCGTGACCTTGAATTACGCCAAACAATTGAAACCTAAGTCCATAACTCATCTGACAACAGCTTAAACCACTGTGACCAATTAGAAATATGACCTTAAATAACTACGATGAGCCTCCTAATCCACAAACTGGGGTACTATGAACCACATGATCCGTGAGCTTGAACTATTTGACCTTCGACCATATACCATACGATTAAGCAGATAGCAGCTTTAAGGTTATGTCAATTAAAGGTCAATTTTCTTTTTGCTAAGATTAATGTTTAATTTATAGGATAACCTAACATAGCAAATTTGTACGAGACATACAAATGGATGCAAGAATTCTCATTTTTATTAGGAACATGCGAAGAGATCTATGATGGTACATATTAAGGATGGAATGGAAGAATCTTGTTATCTTTAAATATATTTGATGTTTTTGTAAATTATGTAATCAACCATAAAAAAATAATAAAGTTTATGTTATTTTACCTGAGTATCCGAGAGCGAATTATAACTAGAACAATTTTATTAAAATATGAATTGATCAAACATTTGCTTTGAACTTTTTGCATGCTTAGTCTTTTCATTACTGTTCAAATAACCAATAAAATGTACACCTCGAAGAGAGATGGTTTTATCCAGAAATCATTATCAATGTTAATTGATTTGTTGCTAAAGATGATTACAAACAGGGGACAAAGAAAAATAAAAAATAAAAAAAGATGTTATAAATGGACTGTCTGGCTACCATTGAATAGTTACTTATTCACCGATCTAACCAATTGATTCACTTTAAAATAGTTTAAAAAGATAAATTTAACCTTCAATTTTCAATCTAACTAATCAAACGATCCGTCCAATTTATCCAAGATTCTAAGTACAATACTTATTTTGAGGAATCTAGAGCAACCGCAACGAACACGCCCTCTAGTTTCTTGAGCGATTGATGATCCTTGTTGTGAGTATAAATTAGGTAAGGTCCCTACCTAAAAAGCAAACTCTAGATCTTCGTTCCCATATCGAGATTATATAAGGACGAGTGAATATAGCGCACGTAGGATATAAGGCCATACTCGAATCCTACCTATACATATAGATTCTTAAACTTTATTATCCGTATACTATTCTATAATATTATAAAATCACTCTATGCCATGTAAATTGTATAGAGAACTAAATATTCCGTAGAACCAATAATTTTTTTTCCTTTATAAATTTCAATATACTTAGTTTCTACTTATTTTCCTTTCCTTCCAATTTTTTTTCATTTACTTTTCTTTTTTATCATTTTCTTCATCGATTATTATTATACAAACATATTAATTTTAGTAAAATTTTGATCTTACCTTTAAATACTAAATAAATAATTGTAAATTGGATTCGTTTGAGGGGCTAACTTATTTTGACAATTAGAATATTCATAAATTACAATTCCTCAAATTATAGTCAACATCCATAATGATACTCCACACATCGCAATTGCTAAATCTTAATTTTTCAACTAAATCTTTTTTCAAACCACAAACCCTAATCTTAAACAAGGGAAAAAGAAAAAGCACAAGCAATAATCTCGAATAAATCTTGTTTTTTCAAACCACAAACCCTAATCTTAAACAAAGGAAAAAGAAAAAACACAAGCAATAATCTCGAATAAATCTTGATTTAAATAATATTATATAATTTATTACAAGATATTTTTTAAATTGAATACAAAAAAATTATTGTATTAAAAGAAAATAAGTTAATAGCATATCTTGTTTTGGTGGCTTTATACAGATTCTTTTCCTCGTAACTTTAATAGAGTTGAATATAATAAATAAGGAATATAGAGTGGAAAGAAAATGCAATAAAAAAAAAGACTAAGTAAGAAAAGACTAAAATGAGGACATCAAATTTAGTATAGGATTTCTCATGGATTATATTTTGTCATTTTTTTTAAATCTAAATAAATGAAATGGTATTTTTTATTTATTAATTTTATTTAATTATTCTTACAAGATTGGTATAAGGTACCTTGAAACCCATACCCCGTATATTTCGTAATATAAATTTCATGATGAATAAAGGATATCCTAATATCATACTAGTATCTTACTCCATGGATACAAGTTTTACAAAAGTAATAGCCCAAACCTATCCAATCAAGCAAAATTCGAATAAATATTCTATACAATAGAGTTACCTAATCACTCTTAAGATTATGCAAGCTCAAGGAATATATATATATATATATATATATACACACACGAGAATCGGCAAGAAAAAAAAAATTGACATAACATATCAGTTACTACGACACTACCCAAAAAGTTTGACATCTCCTGCTACAAAATAGGTCACTACCATGGTCAAAGATACTCTCCATTATTTCCCAACACTTCCATTAATTTGTCCATGTCATGCATAAACTTCAACCATATCACCAAAACTCACTACCACCAGGGCTTCAACATGCACTATTAGCTATTTCCTCATCACAATCACCCCCCATCAAGTATCACCCACTGAGAAAAGAAAACGTGTCAGGAAAAATGAAAATTTGAACAATATGCGACTTTCTCCATTAGCTAAAGTGGTGTAACCATTCAGATACAAAGTAATTTCAACTCCTCCAAACACTTATCCCCCTATAAAATACACTAAATTAAAGTGAATACTGAAAAATCTTCACAAAATGTTTTACTGGATGTAAAACGCACTCTTTTTAGCACTCTATTTATTAGGAAACACCCCTCTGAACAAATAAAATAAAATAAAGACAGTATAAAAGTACTGTTTAAGCTAAAAGGATATGAGAAAACAAAATCAGAAATCTTATGACCTTGCAAATACAACGAGAGAAAAGGTGCAACCAGATATTAAATTCACGTACGCCTTTTACTTTGCAAGTGCACAGAAAACTTCCATCAAATAAGCATTTTTACTGAAAATTTTTCTTACATCCAAAATTACATTTAACACAATTACATTGATATTTTGATTTTCTCTATACAGCCAGCAATCTAACCTCACCTTCTTTTTTCCCATTTCTATCTTGTGCTAAGAATTATAAAAAGAAGAAAATATTATAGCTCAAAATTAAAAAAGAAAAAAGAAAAATTAAAAATAGATGCTCCAAAATTATATCATACATATATATCTATATATTCATTTATATATATCAAAATGGTAATACAACCTCGCTACATGCAAAATCGTCGGAATTATTACCCACGGAATCTTCAGGCCACGAATCCCTAAGAAGCTTCAGCAGCAGCTGCGCTTTTCGCTTCGCTCTCTCCGTACAATCACTTTGCACCAGCAACAGTAATTGAGTCAGAATCCCCGCCGTCACCGCCTCCACTTGGCACCGTTCTGACGCCGAGCACAGCGACAGCAGCGCACCCGCTGCGTATTCCGTCGCCCTGTCTGATATCTTCAATATTATCTGCACGAGAAGCGGCACCACCACGTACGCGCGTGCTGCAAAAGCTGCACACCCTGACGGCACGCGGCACAAGAGCTCCACCGTTGCCAGTGCCCGCTCCGCATCCCACTTCTCGAATTCCGCCAGCCGCTCCACCAGCGCCTCTGTCGCGCCCGCCGCAATCGCCTTATGGCGCGTGCTTTTCACTAGGCACAACGCAAATAGCGCCTTGATTCCCACCTTCAGCGCTCGTGGATATGACGCGCTATCACGTAACAGGTTTACGATCCCGATGTAGATTTCGTCTACGCTGCTGATTTGCATACGGAGGTCCTGTGATCGAATCCCAGCTACGGTCGCCTCGATGAGGATCGCAGAATTGACCCGGACCTCGACCGAGTCCTGGAATAGTAAATTAGCGAGGTACGCGATCCGGTTGGGATCCGAAGCTATAGAAACGGACTCCGACTCACTGAGCGGGATCATTGCAAGTAGTGCAAGTGACTCGTGAGTCAACTCGGACAGGTCACTCTCCATGTTCGCGAATACAATATCCAATAAAACCTCCCGGGAGTTAAGCGAGGCAATAACGGAACGATTCTTCTCCGAGTCTCGGGCGAGCCCTCTCAGTCGACGAAGAGCGGAGAGGCGCGAACTCAGCGGACTGGAGTTGGAGGCAGACTGACTGAGTAAAGAACGAACCATCGCCGGATCAGCAGGCTGTTTGGGAGTGGGGATACGCTCGATCCCAAAAGAGCGGTTGGCAACGCACCAATCCTGGATAAGCCTCCTGAGAGTATGGTTAGGTATGAGAGTGAAATCGGTGAGGGGAGCTCGAGTGACGGGACAAGTGGTGTTTCCAGTCGCAACCCAAGACTCGATGCTGGAGCGGTCGTAGGTCTGGCCGGTGCAGACGGTGACGGGGTCCCGCATAAGCTCTAGGGAGATTGGACACCTGAAGTGGTAGGGTATTTGGAGACCAGTTTCCAAGGGCTCAACAATACGAGTGCGCATTACGAATAAAAATCAGTTTTTCTGTTTGCACGTTGCTGTGTTGCGGAGTGCTGTGTTACACTTGGATGATGTTTTTGGTAAAGGAAAGAAAGGCTGTTTTTTGTTGTTAGTGTTTAGTGTGTGTGTGTGTGAGAGAGAGAGAGAGACAGAGGGATGGTTCAAATTCTTTTACGTATGGTTTGGTTAGGGAGTAAATTGGTTAACTTATACAAAATGGGGAACAGAAGGGAAGGGACATAACATAATAATACGAAAGACTAGTACTACGCGAGGGTATGTTTATATGCACAGAACCATTTACAAACCACTCGAGCAGCAGGTGCTGGTGTTTGTGTTTGGTATTTGGTTTCTGAAACTTCTGGCCGATGGGGCCACACGTGTGGTGGTGTTTATGATCAGAAAGGAAAGGGTAGGCGTTGGAAATTGCAAAATTCTTCTGTTTTTTTTATTTAAAAAAAAAAAAACCAATAACCAGGGTTAGGGTTAGGGTTAGGGTTAGGGTTTGGGTTTGGTTGGTGGGTTTGCCTTTGCTGTTTTGTTTGGTCAAATGCATTGAGCGACTGGGTGGGGTCCACTGCTTCATATCTTACTCCTGTTTACATCCCCAACTATTAATTGTCAGTCGTTGTTTCTTACTGTTTGATTTTGATTGTGCATCATAATGCTTCGTCTTTGCATTTCTGCCCCTTCCACTATATTGCTTTTTCAATTTTGCCCAAATAATATTTGTCATGCTCTTCTTTGAAATATACTTCATAAAGTTATGTCCTTGTGTAAAGTATTCCAATACAAAATAAGAAGCAACCAAGCGATTACGACAAAATAGATTATTATCTTATTTTCCTTCTCCAAGCACTTTGTAAATTGCTTGACGTATTGAAGATTCTATTTCTTTTTATGAGCAGTTGAGGAGTTGAATATATATATATATATATATATATGAGATTAAGTAAGGGGCGGAAAAGCTATTTCAATAATATATATATATATGGCAAATGAGGCCATCTTTTATCTTATTACTACATGCAAAGAAAATATGTTTTTATTAATTATTGATGCACAAAGATCAACACAATATATAATCAAGTTAAACTTTTGAATTAGTAAAGCATTATTCTGATTAAATTTTACATAATCTAGCAAAAAGGGTCTTGATTTCCAACTCAATATATCAATTATTATTTGCATCCTATTTATTCTTCATGGTAACTCTTATCTAATGCATCAATGTATAATTGAGGGTCAAATTGCAATATCATTATTATACATATAGTACCAAATATAAACTTTATATCTATTATTAGTTTTTTATCAAATCCCTTAAAGCAAATACTTAATTTTGATTATGCTTTTCAGTAATGGTGCTTACCATTAAAGAATCTCTATTATTATTATTATTATTATGGACAAGGGGAGTTCTTATTATTAGGATCTGAAAAATCTCTTGTCTGATTCAAATATCAATTGAGACCACATAATTTCATAGAACCATGGACAGCACACAAGATTCAATATTGACTTGAGAAATTTTTTTTTTTCCATTTTCTCTCCTTTCTAATATTATTTATAGGAGAAGAACAATATAGGTAAGGTTTAGTTTGTACAAGACATTTGATAAAATGTCTGTATTGTCTGGTTCAGAAGAGAGAGAGACGTGGAATCTACCATGGTTAAAATTTATGCAGGAAGAGTGCACCGCCCCTAAAAAAAAATCAGGAAAAAAAAAATATTGAGTCAAAAGCATAAAATAAAATGGATTATTTGGGGGGGGGGGGGGGGGGGGGGGTTCAAAAGTGAATTTTGGAAATCATAGAGGTGCTAATTAATAATTACGAGGAACCAGCTACAGCTAAGCCATCATAATTTGGATTACATTAATGGGGTGGTCAAAGGTCAAAGATGAAGAGATAAGGGGAATGTGCGGGTCCAGGTTGTCCCTCCGCCCCAACCTCTTTATTCGTGCTATAAAGTTATCATGGTCGAGGTGGATAACGTTAACGGTTGGTTGCATACTACTAAGCGGGGTCCTACTTTTTTCCAAGTGGTGGCCGTTGATTCCGTGGGACCTTTATATTTCTTTTCAATGCATAACCGTCTGATCAGAGTACCACTTCGCACCCGCTGTTCCCATTTTTCCCCACCCTTTGATTCAGGGCCTGGTGTCTACAGTGGAGTTAAAAGTGCCTGCTATAATTATTCGTGAATAATATTAAAAGTGTAAAAGATTGTTTAGAACACTGTACCTTTTAAATATTAACCTTCTACTAATATATCTTTTTCATTTTCCGTCCAAATTTAAAACACATGACCATATCATAAAAACAGTTGAATGTTAATTTTAGCAAACCAATAATTTTAATCATTATTATGATTTTTTTTTATTTTTTTTTACTTTATTAGCAACTTTTACTTTCCTATATAATGTGTTCTCCACATTAACTAAGATAACTAAATTAGAGGAAATTAGAACGTGGAATTAAAACTGTTTTCTAATCTTTGTAGTGCTTTCTATTTTTTTTAACACGCACATTACATTTGATTTGATATTTTTATTTTTATTTTAAATACACGGATACATATCCATCTAATGTTATTTTATGATTGACCCACTCTCTATATATGTTACTATTAATAACTGTATATCACTTCACATACGGTGTCGAGTTTGATGAATAGGATTTAGTCTATAATATATATACATTACACAGGAATGAGACTAGTGAAGCATAAGTAGAGGGATGAGGTTGTTCCAACCTCCCAATGTACTCATTGGGTCAATTTTACCAAAATGATTAAATTCAAAAAGCTCCAGAAGATGCTGCTGCTGGCTTTCATTAATTATTTCGCTTGAGTCAAGAACTTTGCTGACTGCACACGCCCTCGTGTATGTGTGCCACTTAATATGTCCATCACTTTAGCGATCACCATTTGATCGTGAGGTGACATTATTATCTTAGGAAAATAGTAGCAAATGCGTACTATCATAACCTATTCGAACATTTTTAATTTAATATAATTTCATCGTGGTATTAGCTAAGATATCACTGCTAAACCCCAAACTTCACATTCAATGTAGATCAATCACCTAGGGTCAAGCAATTTATAAGTTACGGGATCCTAAAAGTAAAAAAGCCTATTAAACCCCGTATTGTTTGGATAGGTTCCACCGTTGATGTTAGATGTGCATACCTAATTCCACATTTGTCGAATTCTGTTCACAGAGCGTGGTGCTCGTATATCCGACTCAAAGTATATCATGTTCATGATACATGCTTTCATCCTTGGATGCTACGGTACTTCATTACCAAATATATTGATGTGAGAGAGAGGATGTGCAAATCGAGCTTTTCCATGATTTAATTTGTGCTTAGAAAATGTCAAAGCCACTACTTTAATTTGGGATGTTTCTTAATTTATTAAATATTATATTTAATCGAACTTTTATTTATTAAATTTATTATCTTCCCTCTAACTTTTACTCTTTAGCTTATGAGTATTTATTACATTATCTTACAAAGATAATAGAATTGAGAAATAAAAATTCAATTAAGTATCACATTTAGTAGTTTCAAACTTCAAGTATAAACTTTGAGAAGCAAAAATTTAATTAGGTATAACACAAAGTAGTTTTAAGCGTACGTTTAATATTAAGAAATTGCACAAAGTTCAAGTCGTGATTTTAACATTAAATCAACTTAAAATTTAGTTCTAAAATCTAAATATCAATGAAGTTTAGGAACAAAAACTAATCAAGTTTGATAATCCCACTGAGACTACAACCTTAAAAAATTTTGCGATTCACCATAATCTATGAACTTAATGATAAGGATTAGAATGCTAGTCAACAAACCTAAATTCACTGATAAATGAAAGTGATTACTATATTCTCTTTGGAAAAGGTCTATCTCTCTTACACTTGGGAAGAAAATTCTAAAAGTTAAGCTTTACACAATATCTGGTCCTAATGTATCTAAAACAAGCAACTATGATGTTACAATGCTTGGATGAAAACATAACTTTTGATGAATGATACAACTCACCAAAGATTCTCACTTTCTCATTAGCTTTTGACTCTAATAACCGTAAGTTATAAACTCTAAGGGAGTATTTGGTTGTGTAATTTTCGTAATACTGAATTAGATAAAAAATTTGTTCCATATTTGGTTTGTAAATTTATTTAGCGATTAGATAAAAATTAGGTTGATGGATTGAACAAAATATTTAAATTTTGCCACATCTGCACCATGGTATAAAAATAAAATTTACTAGATAAAAATAAAAAATATTTTACATTCTCAAAAATACCCCTCCGTGTTATAATATTAAGTTAATAAATGTTATTTTTATTAAATATTAAAAAATATTTATTTTATGTTCGGTACTATGCAAACTAGATATGGTACAATAAGTTTGTATTATTTAGTCCTTTTTATACTTATCATGTTCAATTTTCTTTATCTAGTTTAGTTCTTACAGTAAAAAATTACCTAAAACATGTCTCAAAAGTCTCACAATAACTAATAACATCGACATATTACAATTGGAAATAAACAAACAACAACATTAATCATAGCACACATATAAGGTAACACATAATTTGATTGATACAAAATGTAATTTGATCAGAGTGTTTATGTATGCTAGTTCTGGGACACTTCATCGGAAGAAGGTGTCTAGCCTGTTTGAATAAAATATCACAAAATGTGCTGCTCAAATTCTAAGGCCACTTTGTTCAAGTGGCTTAAGCACATTTACAAACTAAGTGGCAATTTTCAACTTTATGCACACTTGAACATCTTTTTGCTCAAATGATATTTTAGTCCTTTAAATGAAGTGAGTTTTCCTCTAACATTGATACGCTTTATTTGACTTTGTTTGAATTGTTTAGATGGGAAGTGGTTTCCATATGAATAAAGTCCTAATAATGCACTAAGAGTCTCTTTTTTTTGTGAGACCCCAATTTTCGATCAACTATCTAGAATTCGAATAACTAGTACATTCCTACTAAATATGTAGCTTGGAAAAAAAAAATGAGTTAGGAAGTGAGGAAATGAAGCTTTTATAAGAAGTATCAATCATGAGTACAACTACATAAAATAATTATAGTTGCTCAAAATTTGTAAATTTAGTACTTCGAAAAATATTCTTGAAATCAAATATATTTTTAATATAAAGTTCAAAAAGTTTAAAGAAACACTTTGGTAAAGTTTATTTTATAAAATCGTCAAAAAAATATTTAAATTAATAAAAAATATTTTTACTAATAGCGAAATATTAATATCGTATACCCAAAATGTAAGACTAAAATATAGTTAAACCTTAAAAATAAAATTAGTTAACCTATAAAAATAATAATTAAAAGTAAGTTGGGATTAAAATAGCTAGTATGAGTATCATGTGCATAGATGTATACTTGAATTTAGAAATAGCAATATAATGTATTATATGTATAAATGTACCTAAAATTAGTGTTATAAATAAGTAAAATAAAAAATAATAATAATAGATAGTTAGGAAGCTGAAAATTGATGGTGGGCATGACATGCTCTAAGGAGATTATGCATGAAACAAAGGAAAGCTAATGTCTACATTATATTAGGAATAAAGAAACAAAAGTGACAATTGTCACTTAAAAAAAATTATCCATTAACCAATCGCTGGGTATAAATTTGTGGGAGTTTCTTCTTTGTAGAGTTTGGATAGTTTAGGAATGGGGAAATATATGAAAGTGTTTTGGAAGTGAGAAAATATAATTAGGTAAAAATTAAAGAAAAATAGTATAATTTGGGGGTTTTTCAGGTTCCCTAATCTGAAACCTAAGAGTGAACCATCACCATAGCTAGAAGGAAGTAGTGGTGCTAAGACTACCCGACACAACTAAGGCAATCGTTAGTGGCCGGAAGGCTCAACGTTGGTGAGCTTTGGTTTTGCTTGCTTTTTATTTTTTTTTCTAAAAATAGCAAATAAGCTCTAAAATTTATGAAACTTGTTTTTTCCAAGAATTTTTTCTTGTAGAATTCAAATATCAAACCAGTTTTTTCATATTCAATGCGAAAATATGAGTTCCTTAACGAATCAAGTCAAAAACGAATTTTGTAATAATTTTCTATAATAGAAAATGATGTTATTTCTACATGAAGTTTTGTATATAAGTTCCCTAAAGGGTTTATTTTAATGTAATGTAAATAATTTTGAAAAAACTATGCATTTGGATTTTGGGTTTTTTTAGTCTCACATGGTATAATGAGTCAGAAGCACAAGAAATTAATGTTTGTTAAAGTAATTTGGTTTGCATGTGTTATATGTTGGTTGTAATTGGAGTTTAGGAAACTAAACCATTCTAGTGAAGTAAGGAAACAAGGTTATGAATGCTAGAGTTGGGTGATGAGAAAATCTAAAAAATGTTTGGTACAGTTAGAACATATAACAGTAGGGAATGTAAAATAACTTAATGTATAAACTGTCAGTCAGAAAATAATGCAAGGGTTAATTAATTTTCTAGATATTTATATGTGTTCAAAGTAATTCTTTTGCTTTTTATGCACGTTTAGCTAAGTAGTTAAATGATATATTGATAGTACTATAGCAAATTGGATGGTTAACATGTGTTTTAGTAAAGTGTTATATCTTAGGAACGGAATAGTATGATAAAGAAATGAGATTTAATAATATCTATATAATGTTGAGAATGTTAGAAACTACATCAAAAACTATATTGGGAGGACCTTGTATATAAGGGGATAGTAAAAAACTAGGTTGGAAACTAGGCTACAATGTATTTGAGACCAAAGTTGTTCTAAAAAGAGTAATATCAAGACTTAGACCCCAAATATAAGTAAGTTAGTGACTTTGTTTACACTTGACTTATATTAACTTGGATATTATACACATTTTCTTTAGGAGTTCTACACATGGAAAAGTCTCGAGAAAAAGAGTAAGATTTAGGGAATTTGCTAAATGGCTCAAGTAAGTGGATTGCTTGTATTTTAGAGTAAATTTTATCTACTCTTAACTTATCTAACTATAATGGATGTAATTAATCTTATGTATATGAATGTAATGTGTTGAACGTTGAGTTATGAAATGCTTTTTGTTTGTATACTTTATGGGTTGAGTTAAGCTTGGCTATTGATGAGAATGACATTAATTTTGTATTGCTTGGTTGTACTTGATGTTGTAGATCGATAAATTGTTTGGATATAATTGTTGGTTGTGATTTGTATTAACTTGAATAAGAATCTAGGTACTAACTATCAACCCAACCTCCTAAGGTGTTCACTTAAATGAATCTGACACCGAAGCTTTAGAGATGGAAACGTAAAAGAAATAAAGTAAAAGCTTGATCCATAAATTGTTGAAGATCTTTCTTGATATGTAGTTGATACATTCATAGCATGGTATACAAAAGACATATGAGTCAAGTTTTGTAAAATTGGGTTTTTACTTTATTAAGCTTCATCTTGAAAACCTAGTTTTTTTTTTTAAGCAAACAATTTAGTTTCAGGGAGATTGATTTTGTAACACAAAAATCTTAGTTTACAAAGCCTAGTTTTCAAGCACATAGAATTATATAGCTAGAGCTAGATTGAGTTTATCAAACACTATTCTACATTCCTAGACTTTGGTTGTGTCCAAATGCCCAAATTAAAGTTAACCAACTAAATGAAGGTTGGGGCTAAACTAGGATATCGGTGCCAATACATGTCACGTACATTAACATAGCACACATTTGCTGCATATGCATTGCTTGGTTGAATTAAAGTGTATTATAACTAACTTGGTAAAGGGCTTATTATCTATGATGTGATTCTACTTATATTGTTATTTATTTATCTACTCTCACTCAGCTTATAGTAAATTAAGGAGATAAGTTTTCTTATCCTTAAGTTTTAAAAGAAGTCAACCCAAACCTTATATTAGGGAAGTAAGGAAACTTTAATACATCTAATTATTATCTTTGAGGTAAATTGTGAAATAGAAAGTAAGTCAAAATATTGGTAAGAAAAGTGTACTGGAGAGAACTCCTATGTAGCTAAAGCGAATGTATAAGAAGATTGTTGTGTCATGTTACAAAGGCCTCAATGGAAGATTATATAAATGTTGTATAGACCATCTAATCAAGTTGCAATATCTATCTTAATAAGCTATGTATTGTAAAAGAGTATACAGTTGTAATACTCTAAGTTGGCTCACTAATGTATAAATCTCCATTGTTTTTTGTTAAATCAAATGAGAAGAGTTTTGATATTAAGGAATTTTATGTTGGTGTATAATAGGTTAATTATAAGTTCTTCCTTATCCCTAACTTAGGGATGGAAGCAATGAATTGTCTTCAGATACCAAAAGTTGAAAAAAAATTTTAAGCGGACACTTAGAAAGTAAGCCATTACATTTACTGCTAAACTTCACTCTCTTAGCTTTGATGATTCATCTCTAATTGAAAATTGTTTTCTATGATTAAGATTCATTCCATATCTCTACTAGATCCAAACTTTATCTAATGGTCATCTTAAATTCCACATGCTATTGCAAGGGTCTTGGATTTTATTCTTGTAATAGGTCCTAGGCACATCATTCTCCCTACTTATTTTGGATTTGCCCTCAAATCTAACTCTTCCTCTTCTTCTTTACAGTAAGGGCATAGAAATTCTATACATTAAATGTTGCTAGTAAATTGAATTGACCTCTTAATACCACCTTTTTATGTAATGCGTTCACTTTTTCAACAACATGGAAGGGCCTTATTATGAGCATCAACTTAGACTTACGCTTATCTATGATAGATCTTTAAATAGATTCACATCTAAAGATCTATCTAACTAGAACAAGTCAGTTAACTAATTGAGCTAATCTTCCTTTGAATCTATGGTAGCTACCCCATCAAAGGGATCATGACCCATATGGCCTCCTACCAAGTGGTCTTTATGCTCCTTATTTGACTTAAAGTCTATAAATACTATCTCTAAAGTCTCAGGAATCACAATCACATCCTGTACATCATCATCATCCGGCTCAACTATATCACCAGCCCTTACTCCAGTTATCCCGGTGTCTACTATCACCTGCATAACTAAAGCATGAATGTCTACACTAGGTTCATCCTCATTCTCTTGCTCTCCCTTAAGGTCTTCTTCTTTAGGATCTTCCTTTGAATCTTCTTCTTTAGGGTCTTCCTTGACATGAACTCCATTCTCTTAGGGTTCAACTGAAGGTAAGTATTTTTGTCGTGGTTTTGGTATCTCAGGTTCAGATTCAGGGTTAAGGTCTAATAATATCTCTATACCTTCCCCAGTAGGTTATGGAAACTAAGGAAACCAATCGATAATCCTTGATGGGTACCGTCGGGAACATATGGGATGTCAATAGAGATATGTGCAATACTAGTTGGGAATGGTCTCCCATCCTCTAACCTACCAGGAAAATATCATAAGAGCATCATCAAAATTGCAATTCCTTCTATCTCTAACTATCTCTGCTCAAAAGCTGCTATAGCAATATATCTATCATACTGAGGTCTTAAACTCATCTCCATCCATGCCCACTCATCCTTCCAGCTATGGTACATCTTATCATGAAACTTATCAATAATCTTATCGATTATCTTAAAGAATTTCCAATCAACTAGTTCCATCAATAACCACTATAATTTAACCCTATAGTCAATATGAGACACCTATCCATTCCACTCGAGCCGTATCTAACTAAGTATTAGTTCTCTCCTTTGACCTTGTAATTATAGTTAAAACCAATTAACATTTACTATGTTAAACATCATGTTTACCTATGTCTTCATATGTTTAAAATAATCTTTTATCACCCACTTAATATTTCTTACTCTCAATATTCCTGTAATATCAATTTCTTTTAAAGTATGACACTTCAAAGCGAGACACTTCAAAGCGAGTCTACTAAAATTATGCTCTAATACCAACCGAAAACTATTACTTGAAGTCCTAGAGTCGCAACATTCCCACCGTATAAATCATCCTATGATAATAACTAACCTCACAATGCTTATCATAGACATGATCTATACATGGCATCGATGACTCCCCGCTTTGAAGTAAATAATTCAATTAAAAATTTAGCTAAAGTTACAGTAAATATTAAGGTTTCAAGTCAACATGTATATATAATTACATGTACATTACAATAGAATTCCCAAGTGATTTTATGTCATCATAATACTCAGCTAATTTACATATCAATTATTAATCTTTCAGTCTTAAGTTACTAATGAAACTTTAGATATATATTAACTACTAAGCGAATTGATCCTCATACCCTTAGGCTTCAAAAGAACTAACCTCTAGATAGTTGTAGGGTAGCATATTATTAGGAGTATTCAGAGATCAAGACCTGCAAAAGGATCTATACGGGTATGAGCAATTACAGCTCAGTAAGTTAAATCGGAGACTCATGAATGTATACAAACACAAACAAGATTATCAAGCAATTTTTTTTTCATGCAATGCAATAAGCAAGTGTCATCACACAACGTAGTTTGGTCTTTTGCGAAATCAGAAAAATTTCATCCGCTCTGATCCAAGTTAAGGAGTTTTTATGTTATGCAACAGCTTACAATCAAACCTAGATTTGTGCAATGAAAATACTACTCCTCCTACAACTATCCTTCGAACCAATGCCCTCATTCTTACTGCGACCTCCTCTCTTATCACTTAATTCGATGAAAGATAAGGAAAAGACTAATTTTCTATCTAGTACTATTTTTTTCAAATATGTCAGTGTTTGGTTGGAGAATCCTAATGATCCCCTAAAGGGTTGCAATGCATGACAATTTAAGGTATTAGAGTCGATTAAGATTAAATTCCATTTAGAGTGTTAAGACAATTTCATACCAATCCAGTCATAATAAACAATCAATCACAACACAATTTCAACATGAATTCAAATACACAAACACATGTATAAACTACTTATAATTACAATTATACACAATCCTAAGTCTCTGAGTACTCTAAAATAATATTTCAAATACGGTGAAGTAATAAACTCAACTTACTTAGAATTCTCGGTCACCCAATCACTTAATTACAAGGTGATTCGTCTCCAGGTATCCTACAATACAAATATGTCTTTCTAGTACTTATACTTCGATGATACATATTCTAAGTTATAATTTAACTCACTTCTCCATGTGTACCTATTATTTACTAATGATTCACTTTATCTTAGCTCGAGGTTCGGTTTTGTAAATTAGATTCCAATTTTGGTTCTACATTGTTTTTTATTACGAAGAATCCTAAATACGCTTAAATCCTAATGTGAAATTAATCACATCAAGCTCGAGTATTCTAATATCACACTAGGTCTTAATTTAGTGTTTTAACTTATTCAGTACACTCTAATCCTAATTAGGGTACCGGATTTACTCTTGATGTGAGAAAATTTTACATGTTTTAATCTAATTACCTAAAATCAATTTTTTTTTTTAGATTTATTATGTACTAATTTTATTATTATACTATCCAAATTAACCTAATTTTTTCATATTTATTAAAATTTCAATTTCACATATTCCTAATTTCTTACAATTACCACATAATTCCTATATTAATTACACTTAACATTCCTAAGACTAGGATTAGGTTTTCACATTAGAAATTAACATCCTTAAACATCTAATTACTTTCTAAATCAGTAATTAATCATTTAATCCCCTAATTAAGCCAAAATTACCTATTCTTTTCATCATTTTAGGGCTAAAAAATTACTTAAAAATTTTAAAAATTAATTTTTAAACAATGGCTTCATAGCACTGTTCTATATCACATAAGCATTCTACAAAAAAATTTGAACTCTAAACTACACTTCTAAGTCAATTTATTTCTAATTCTAATCATGCTCGGTTTTGTCTAATTTCTTAAGAATCCTATATTTATAGACGTAATCAAACTTAATCACTATTTTTTCCTAATTCTACATATAATAAAACCTCGAAATAATAAATTTTATAATTTTCTAGGAAAATAAATAATTTTAAGAAATTTTACAAAATCGGAGAAGATGTGAAACTTACCTAGTTCAATGGCTTTTTGGCCTCCAACACTTGTTTAGGTGTGTCGACCGGTCTAGGCAGTGGGTTTGGACTGTTGTTGTAGTGGTGGTTCGGTTCCAAGTGGTGGTAGTGTGTAGGTTTAACCTTCTTGCTCTTTCTATACAGATTTAAGAAAAATTTCTAAAACCTTAATTTTTTTTCTCTCAATTTTTCCCAATTCTCAACTGACTAAGTGGGCTCTATAAATTTTCTTACTATTTATAAAGCTTTGTAGGAATTATTATGCATTAATTAGAACAAGACAATGCTCATATCTCTTCCATTTTGCTTTTTGTGTTGCTTGTGTTTTATTGATTAATTTTATTCTCTTACTTCCCTTGCTACCACAACATGATCTGGTTCTTTCCCCCCTTTCCTTGATTTTTTTTCTAATTTTTCCTTAATTTTTTTATAATTTTCTTTAATTATTTAGTAAATTTTTAGCTAATTTCGGGCAATTTAGGTAATTTCACGTATTTTTATCTGCACGTAAATACACATAAGATATAAGTAAACATACTTAATTATTATTTAGGTCATTATATGATTTTTAATATACATATAATTTATCTCTAGCAACTTATTAGTTATTAAATTGCACTTTTCACATTTCCAATAATTAATGAGTAATATACTTAAAATTTTTTAAATTTGAAAATTTTATAGCCTCTTATTTTATTACTAATTTCCTTAAATTTAAGTTTACGAAGTTATTTTTATTAATATTTTTAACTATAGTTTATAATTTAGATTTAATCGGATCCTTTAATCAATCGCCATAAACTTTATATACTAAATTCGATCATACGATTACTTGGTTTATCTTTAGGGCTTACAATTTCCATCAAGGTGCATTGAATAAGAGCCTTATGACCAATCCTTAGATGATAAAATGAAGTAACTTATAGAGTTATGTAAGCCTTGTAACTATAGGATTGAACTTAGTACATATAGTTTGATGTGATCGAGTTTAAATTATAAAATAAAATTAAAAGTATTAGTAAAAGTAATCTCATAAGTTTAAATTTAGAAAAATAAGTAATAAAATAATAAAATATTATAATATCAAATTTTAAGTATATTACCTGTTATTTATTAGAAATGTATAAAATGAATTATAATAACTAATGAGTTGTTAAAGATAAATTATATACATACTAAAAATCATAGAATAACATAAATAATATTTAAAAGTAATTACTTGTACTCCATATATATTTATGAGCAGGTAAAAATACGATAAATTACCTAAAATGCTTGAAAAATGCTAAATAAATTAAAGAAAATTATAAAAAAATCAAGGAAAAAAATCAAAGAAGTGAAGAATTTTCTAGAATTGAGTCATGGCAAGTCAAGGAAAAATAAAAAATTTTGGACCAATGAAATTCACACACATAAAAGGGTAATTTATAAGAGATAAAGCACATATCAACTCCAATTAATAAACTAAAATTTCCCAAGAGCTCTATAAATAGCCAAACTACACTAGAAGCTCATTTGGTCTGTTTAAAATCTTATAAAATTAGAGAGAATTGAAAAAGAGAGAGAATTAAGGATTTTCAAAAATTTACAAAAAAATCTATACAATAGAGGTTATTAGACTGATCCTACAAACCACCAACAATTGGAACTGAACCATCGCCACCACCATACCCTACACTTACCACTTAGACCAGTTGACACTCTCTAGATTGCCACTAGTGGCCATAAGTTCAAAAGTTCAATGAATCTTAAATTTAGCCTAATTTAGTATAATTTATTAAAATTATTAATTTTATCCAGAAAATTATGAATTTTATTATTCTAATATTTCATTATATGTAGATTTAGGGAAAAACATTGATTAGGTTTAATTATATCTAGAAATATAAAGTACTTAAGAAATCATACAAAATGGAATATATTTCGAATTAGAAAAAAAAATGGGTTTAAGAGTGTAGTTTTGAGCTCAATTTTTTTGTGTAGACTACTTAAGTGATATATAATAGTGCTATGAAGCCTTTTTTCAAAAATTAATTTTTGAAAATTTTAAGTGATTTTTAGGCCCTTAAAATATGTATATAATTAGGGATTTTTGGGGTTAATTAATGATTAATTAGATAATTATTGATTGAATATATAATTAGAGATTTTAGGATGTTCATATTTGACGTGGTATGATCATTGTGATGCTTAGGGTGTTAGATGTGATTATTAGGGGTATTATGTAATAAATATAGATAATTCGATAATTTGTGAGATTGGAATTATGGTAAATATAAAATATTAAGTTAAAAATGGATAATATAGTAATAATATTAATACATATTAAATCCAATATAAGACTTAAATTTAGGTAATTATAGGAAAAATATAATTTTTTTTCATGTCGGGAGTAAATTGGTATACTAATGAGAATTTGAATGTACCGAGTAAACTAAAATATTGATTTAGAACCAAACATAATATTTAGGATACTTAAGACTCATGTGATTAATTTCACATTAGGGTTCAGAATGTATTTTTAGAAGTTATGTATAATACTTGTAGATTGGAATTGATTTGAAACCTGAATTGAGATCAAATTCGGAAACTAAATCATAAACTAACTTAGAATGAATCGGTAGTAAATAATATGTATATATGAAGAATTGAGCTAAATCATAACCTAGAATATATATATATATATCAGCAAGATATAACTACTAAAAGCGTATTTATATTATATGACATACGAAGATAAGTTGACCTACAACTAGTTAAGTAAGCGACCAATGATTCCAAGTAAGTTGGATTTAATAGTTCATTGTATTTTGAGAGTACTATTTTAGTATACTTGGAGACTTAGGATTATATTTGATTGTATATGTAAGTAGTTATGTATGCATGTGATTAGGTATCTGATTTCGTATTGTATTTTGTGTTATGTTGGATGATTAATGTGAATGGAATGGTGTGAAATTATTTGATTACCCTAAATCATATGTAACTATAACTAACCTAAGTACCCTAATTTGATATGCATTGCAACTCTTTAGGGAATCATTATGGTTCTTTAACCAAACACCAATACCTTCAAAAAAGATAATGTTGGATAACATAATGGTCTTTTCCTCATTCTTAGCCGAACTAAATGATAGGAGAGGAGGTCACGATAAAGATGAGGGCATTGGTTCAAAGGAGAGTGTTGGAGGAGAGTGGTGTTTCCATTGCATAAACCTAAATTTTGTTGTGAGTTGTTACATTAATGGAAACTTCTTAACCCGAATTAAAGTAGATGAAATTACTTTGATTTCGTAACAAACTGGACCAAGTTGTGTGATGACACTTACTTGTTAAATTACATATAATTAATTGTTTAATAACCTTGTTTGTGTTTATTATATTTTCATAAGTCATCAACTTAACTTACTAAGCTATGGTTAGTCATACCCATACAGATTCTCTTGCAGGTTTTAACTTCTGATTATTATGTCGTGATATAATTATCCGGAGGTTAGTCCTCTTTTGAAGCTATCGGGGAGTAAGGATCAATTGGCCAAATCATCAAGTTTCTAAAGTCTTGTTAGTATCTCTAGGATTATGAACTAATATATGATATGTAAGTTAACAAACTGTTGTAATATATAGAATCTCTTGAAAATTTTACAATAATGTAAATGTAAATAATATATATATATATATATATACACGACTTAAGGTTTTAACTTTTATTGTAAATTTTAGCTAAAGTCTCAATTGAATTGTTTACTTCAAAGCGAGGCGTCACAAACACCTTGTGTAAATCATATCTATGATAGACATTATAAAGTTAGTTACCGTTATAGGTTGGTTTACACGGTGGGACTGTTACGACTTTGCAATTTCAAAGCATAACAAGTTATAGTAAAATTATGATGAGCTGAGTCAGTCGATGCATCATAAGAGTAATGGGAGCACTTGAGCAAGAAGTAAGAGATTATGCTAATGGGCTTCTAATAGGATGCAAAATTAAGTGTAATGTGAACTAGTTAAATCACTTTACAATGTTTAGATTCTTTACTTAGGGACTATTATATGTGAAATCATTTACTATGTAATTTATGCTAGTTACTTTCAACATTTAAATAATTTATTTTTTTTTTTAATTTGAATTCAACAAAACTATAACTAGTTAGGAAATATTATTATTATATTTATATAAACATGAAATTTTTCAAAAAAAAAAAAACAAGAATTTCAACTTACTTAAGAAAAGGAATAGAACTTTGACAAAAAGTTTCTTTCTTATAGCTAATATCTTCCTACTCTACATTATGCAACAAATAGTTCTTTCAAAACACTTTAAAGAGCAATTGTGATAGGATTTCAAGTACTAACCTGATGCTACACCAAGTTTTGAACCACATGGGAGGCTTGCTCACAATCTTTGCACGTGTGGGTAACTTATTTATAAGCTATGTCAGCATTAGAAGGCCTGTCTTGCTTTGTTGGGTATGCCCTATTATGCTGAGTATGCCTTATTTTACCCTTCCCATAGACTTATATATGAGTTATGGCAATATTGGAAGACCCGACGTACTTTACAATTTCTATCATGGCCTACTATTTGTTCCTTGCTTTACTAGGTCTTCCTTACTATACTTGGTCCATTCTGCCTTACGGTGGTCAGCTTTATTCTATTTAGTTGGGTCTACTCTAATCAATTATATAGGACTGTCCTATCCTACTTATTCGCTTTACTTTATCGAGATCAATTTGCTTGATCGTTTGTTCGGCCTAGATCTACTCGGTCGTGATGAGGTTGCCCAACTATATCATAATAGCTTGGTTGCATCGGGTTATATTAAACAGGTTGGCCACATCCATGGTAGATTGACCCAACTATACGAAGTTGGCCCCTTGTCATGCCAACTTAACTACTACCATTTCAGGTTGGTCTAGACATGCAAGGTCGGTACTAATCATATTAGGTCAAGCCCGGTCATATTGGATCGGCCTTGGATAAAAGCAAATTGTCCAAAAGCTCAAGTCAGGACAACTCAAAACCCTAGAGTCTCCTATAGCTCCTTAGAACTAAAAAATTAGCCTTCACCCAAAGATCCCACTTGACTATCAATTTTACTTATGCTATTTAGGTTTCCCTTTTCTTATATTTTCCCTTAATTGTCATTCATGTTTCATTTGTAATTACTAGAATGCCACTAAGGTATCCTTTTATTTATTTATTTACAACTTTACCTCTTTTGTAGAAATATAACACTTCCATAGGGTTTTAAGGAGATTTACAACATTAATGAAAACCCCTTTGAGTCTTTTCTCTTGGAAAGCTCTCTCTTACTAGCTCTTATTAATCCCTTTAGCAAGGATTGTGGCAGACAATCTCATCACTCGGACTGATGCATCACATCCGTCAAGTCTTAGGTTTATGTGTGATTCTATGGTACGTGATATGGTAGAGTTAGTGCTCGGGATTTGCTAAACCATCAACTTTCATTTATTTTTCAAGCCATCTTGCGGTCCGGACCCATCCATTGGTTTTTACATGATATCGAGTTTGTGTGTTCATCTACGAATCTGTATCAAATTGTTTTATATCCAAGTTATGTAGCAAATTATCTTATTGCAAGAACTCCTTATACCTAAAAATTACCTTCTTGCAGCCAAGTTTACTATTAGTGAAAAGTTAAAATTTTTATAGTGATAGTATTATAGTTAAGGATAGTATGTGCACATGGGCAAGTACAACAACTATCCATTAGACAACCCTTTAATCTTATATATTGGCGAGAGTGGAAGGAAGAATAAGAGTAAGAACAAGAGTTAGGGATAGCTACTAAATAAAGAACTCGAATGACCTTAGAAATGGAGTCTAAATCTCTAAGGAATATGTGGCGATATCTTGAAAGGTGTTTCAACTACTAAATATTTGGAGATTTTGTTGTTTTAATGTAATTGGAAAAATTAGAGAATTGAATTAACAAAATCAAAATATTTTAGGTGTCTTCAAAGTAAAAGAAGCTAAGTTACAAAATCACGAACATGAGTTGGACTATATTGGAGCAAGTAAGATGAAAATAAATAGGGCAAACTCGAGAGGTTGAATCTAGAATCATGTTGCATTTAGGGGGTTCGCTAAGAAATTGAACTTTGTGTTACCTCTTGAAGTAAAGCTTTAGTTGGTGTGTTAGAGAATGAAATGGACTCTAAAGGAGCTATTAAATGGCTATTGAAAAACTAATATAAATTCACTATTAATAATGTTGTGATGTGCTAACAAATGATCCAAAGCCAATGCATCAAGAAACTTAAGTAGAAGAGAATAAGGTTGGCTTTCAGCAAGGTTGCAGGTAACCAAATTATCTATTGTTTTTTAGTAATCTTTTAATTTTTGTTTTGATTTAAATCCTCCAAGGGAGTTAGTAGACTTGTTAGTATTGGAATGTACCACTTTTGAGGTACTGGTTATAAACCTCCAAAGCCTTTTTTGTTTTGTTGAATGCCTTGCTACCTTATTAACATATAAGTGTGACATAGAGGATCCCATATTGGAAAGATATGAGTTAAATGAAGATTTATAAGTGAAAAAAACCCATCAACCTAATACCTAAAGGCTTTTGGTTAGATAAGGTGTCAATCTATAGGTATATCTCTTTATAAGATCCATATGCAAAGGTTTTTCCTAATGATAAAGGCTCCTTACTCTTAATACGTGATATCATAACCAATGGTTTGACATTAAGAAGATGATAAAATTATGTGGTGGTTTCCTATACCTATGGCCGGCCTTGCTATGAGGAAAAAAACAAAAAACTATTTGTGATGGTGATTTAGGTTAAACCTTATGGTTTGAGGTAAGCAAGTAGGTAATAGGCCACTCTTGAGCTAAGCATTGTGGAGTCATTTGAAGAACTCTTGATGAAGTTGCAATAGTTTTCTACTTAAGGGGGGAAAACCCAAACCCATAGTATAAGACACTTATACTTGAGTAGAAGATTATTGAGATATGTTTGTAAGTTAGAGAATTGCATCTTAAAAGTATGAGTTAAATAAAGAATATATAAATATAGAAGAACCATTAACCTATGACATTAAGGTTTTGGATTAGATATGTATCAAACTCATGAGTGTATTCCTTTGTGTGAAAGTTTCTCCTCAATTGTGCAGATTCTTGCCTTAGTACATTTGGGATTCCACGAGTTAGAATTTTCATTTTTGGATACCATGGCTACCTATAGACGCTATATTTCAATTTAAATGAATGTTTTATTTACCTCAAAAAAGGGAAAAGAAGGGAATTGTTTTTACTTCACCAAATTCGAATTAATGAGTTCTTACATCATTAATGTACTTGTGAATCAAAATTCGTATTTAGATGTACATAAAATTGTTGCTAACAAATAATTTTAGGGATGATGTTTGAGTTATATCTCAACGTTGACATTTTTTGTAATTATTCACATGAAGTTAATTTTATATCTAATTAAAGATTTAATTATCATTATATATATCTTAATTAACTTTAATTCGTATCATTAGTCCAATTAGTAAGATTAGTTAATGAGATAGCCACCTATGTTGAAATAAAATATAAAATTAATATGATTTATGATATAAAAAGACTAACATAATATAAATAAATATTATTATAATATAGATTAACTATTTATAGTCATAATTTAGTTTCATATACTTTGAGTATCGATATAACTTTAAAAAGAAGAAAATACAAACCCGATCGAAAATCTTTTAAGTCCTCCTGATGAAAAGAAAAGACTGAAAAAATAAAAGAAAAAGGAAAAAAACGATACAATTCCATAAAGAGAATCTATCGCATGCAGTTTTGGCTCATTACGCTCGAGGGAAAGACCGGAACTGAGAAAAATTGGTAGACATAAAGGCAAAGTCAGTGAAAGAAAACACCGGGTTACTACTCTACTGGTTAGTGTAGTGACCTCCAACTAGCAAATTCTACTTTCAAGTGAACTAAGAGGCGGTGTCGTTTAGCGTTGCACACGCGTGGGGACAGTGCATCCCGAGAGCTTGTCTCCGGTCAACCCGACATTATGGCCGCCACAGCCTACGCGAAAAAAAAAAAAAAAGGGAAAAAAGCACGTGCCTGGACCCACCCTGACACGTGTTTCCAGTTATTTCTGCAAGTTATTTATTGCATTTTAATGAATTAAACATTTAATTGCTTTTGACACACGAGGGTCTTCGGTGTTTGTGCCGTGCAAGTGCATTGTCCCGATCATAATATATATATATATATATATATATATATAATATTAATTCATCTATTATATTTATAGTTCCAAAGATTGTTACTGTTTTATCTAAATCCGATGGTTTCTTCCGGGGTGTGATTACTAATATTATTGAATTTCGTAAACCTTGGTTATGTAACTATTTGACCGATTTTTTTTATCCATCTTATTGGAAAAACCTTGCTCACGTTTAATTAGTTTTTTTTTTCCATACAACATTACAATATTCACATTATATGTAATATAATATAATATAATATAATGCCCAAATAGTTATAAAAAGTAGCTGATTATTGGGATACGAATACAACATTATATACTACTTATCAAGCAAGTTCAATTTTTAAACTAATGATTCTGATAACACACGTCACGGAATTGTTTAGTACCTATTCTTAATTTGCGTCTTAAAAGGTGCTTCAGTAATTTTATTTAGAATAATCCTTTTAATAGTTTTGGAGAGATATTATACTGATACATTTAAAAGTGATACTTCCAGTTTAAGAAGAAATACATTTATATTTTTTCCGTCGTAAGATATACAAAAATAATAATCGAGTATGTGAATATATCATTTTCCATTTTTTAATTAATTCTAGAGATGATACAAGACACTGTAAGAATACATACTGTAAAGATGTAATTACTGTTGTATATCAATTAATTATATATTATTAGTTGTCTAATTAAATTGAGGAGTTAAGTTGTTAAATAAAAATGATTATTTGGTTAATAAATAAATAAATATGAATTATAAACTTATTTTTATAGACTTTTAGTATGAGCTCAGTATATAGAAATTTAAGTATTTTATTTTACCAATTATGATAGACTATAGTGAAATAAAATAATAAATATATATATATATATAAAAGCTTAAGGTCATTAGTCTAGTAGTGATTTTAGAGTTTACTTTTTTGCCTTTTTCCCTGCCTCATTGGTGAAAAAATCAAAAGAAGGTAATACCATAGATTTTAAGATCATATCTTTCAAAAAATTTTTTTTTCTATGAATATAGATATCGTAATTATATTTTAGGTTTTAATCTTAGATATGAGATCTTAACGTATTCTTTATGAAAATTTAAAGGTTTTATCTCTAACATGTGGTATTAGAGCCTTGATATATGAAATTAGAATATTAAAATTATCAAGATCATTAAAGATTTAAAGTAATATGTTTAAGATATATTTTTTCCCTAATTTTAAAGATTAGCTATGATTTTATTAAATTATGAATACAATCTTGTAATCATAAATAAAATTAGAGTCTTGATTTGATAATGAAGCCATTCATATTTGTATTATTACCGTTTAACTATCCCTAGATTTTGTTCTTTAAGATTGATAAGATGGAAAGCAATTTGTACATAATCGTCCGTTGCACGAAATTATGAATGCAATCTGATTGAACAGAAATCGTAATTGCGAATGGATATTTGGAAATTACGAAGCCATGTCCTAAAATTCAATCATGTAAAGGCTAAACATAGACCTGTATTTAGTATAATCGATTTTTGCTATTTTACGATTGGGATCTCGTATTTCAATCTTCATGTTGTTTTACATATGTTGGGTCTTGGACTTTAGTTTTCTTAATTGGTTCTCTTAATTGACCCTTTACGAGTTCCTTTTTTGAAAGCAGTTGAATCAATGCCTTTGGCATGATAAAATATGCTTTATTATGGCTGTGAAGTCCGCATGTGGTTTTAGATGATTTATTCGGATGCTTTTCATATACATATATTAATTGAATCACACATGTTGTGGTACTGATGAAAATAAAATCTGGATAAGTTTGGTCTTTCTACAGTATGGATCCAATTAAACAAAACTCATCTCAAATGTCAGGTTAAAGGTTCGAGATAAAAGAACTTTTTTTTTTATTTACTTTTCTTTTGCAAATTTTGTTTAGTATTTTAAGATAAATTGAAATAATATGTTGTCTAAGTAACTTCTATTATTTAAATTTATTTTGAAATATATAGACATTAAGTTAAAGATTTATGTAAAATGTCTATATTTATACAAATAATAATTGACCCAAAAAAGGTTTATTATTTAGCCAGATGATAAATATATGATAATTTTGGTTTGATGCATGCAATTTTATTAGCCTAAAGAAAAGTAAGTTATTGGTAGAATTATTATATCAATATTTATCATTATATTTAAGGATACAATTTATAGTTGTTATTTCTATCCAAAGACTAACTATTAATGATGTGCTAGGTATCTCACAATGGCCCAATTAAAGTATTTCTTTTATTACTTATCAATATTAATTGAATGATTGTGCATAATGATAATAATTTTTATTCTAGATTTATTCATGCATTAAAGTATAAAATTACAATTGATTGTGAACGTATTTTATTCTTGATTCAGTCAATGTAACCTCTATTTCTACCAATTTGAATAACATTCAAGTGCTTAACAACACGAACTTCAAGAAATAGAAGGAACATATCACCATTTTACTTAGATGCATGGATCTAGACTATGCAATCAAGACTAATGAATCTCTTACCCTTACCGGTGAAAGTACTATTGAAGAAAAAACAATTTATGAAAAACGGGAGCATTCTAATCGCATGCGTTTAATGATTATGATACATTCCATTCCAGATACCATTAAGGGAGCTATGTCTAAGGAGAAAAATGCTAATAGGTTCCTAAGCCAAATAGCTAACCGATTGATAGGTTCTAAAAAGGTTGAAACAAGCACAATTCTTGTAAAACTAGTTTCTATACAGTATAATGGCAAAGGAAATCAAAGGACATATAAGGGAATACATCATGGAGATGTTTAATCTTGTTACAAGACTAAGGGCTTTAAAGTTGGAATTGTCTGATAATATTCTTGGGCACTTAGTCTTGATCTCTCTTCTTGCTCAATTCAATCCTTTTAAGATAAGTTATAATACTCAAAAGGAAAAATGGGCATTGAATAAACTTATTACATAATGTGTACAAGAGGAAGAAAAATTGAAACAAGAGAAGACTAAAAGTGCTCATATGATGACTCAATCTTAGGTAAGACTCACAAGAAAAGAAAAATAGATCATAAAGGTAAAGGAGCTATAGATGTTAGGACTTCACATGTGCAACAAGAACAAGATAAGGGTGTCACTTGTTTCTTTTGTAAGAAAGCAGGTCATGCGAAGAAGGACTGCCTTAAATATACAAAGTGGCTTGCAAAAAAAGCTAAACTTCTTAACTTTGTTTGTTTAGAAGTTAATTTAACTTTAAGACCAACCTATACTTAGTGAGTACATATAGGTGTAACTATTCACATAAGTGTAACTATGCAGGGTTATTTAATTCACTGAATGCCAAATGATGCTGAAAGATTCATTTATGTGGGCAATGACAACAAGGTTCCTATTGAGCCTATTGGCATTTTTAGATTACAATTAGAGTCTAGTTGTTATTTAGATTTAGAAGACCTATTATATATTGTCATTTAGATGGAATTTAATTTCTATTTCTCGTTTGGATAAATCTAGTTATCTTTATTCATTTGGAGATGGAAAATTTAGTCTTTTTCAAAATTCAAATATTATTGCTATTAGTACTTTGATTGATAATTTATACAAATTGAATTTATATGCCTCATATACAAAAGAAACCTTACATGCAAGAAAAGTTGTTAAGCTCGCAATTCTACCTAGAATCGTCAGAGAGTTTGTAAAATCGGAACATAAAATCTAAATGTAAAAAAGTGAAATAGCTTTAAAAAATTACTGATAAACTTATAGTAATTATTCAAAACTTGAAATATATAATGAAAATAAAAAAAATGAAGAAATTAATTTTTTTAATAAAAATTCTTAATATATAATCTAACGTATACTAAAGAAGGACAAATAGAGTTAAAATTAAACTTTTACCCATTTTTTAAAAAATAAATCTATAAATTAAAAAAAACCAAACATTTCACCTTATTTTAAGTTATTAATAGTATAAAATAAAATATATAGTTTTTTTTGTAAACTTTGTTATTGGAGTTGAAACTTGGATAAATACTATGAACATAAAATAATAGATTGGGAGAGAAAGAAAGAGATACAAAAATTGGAATATGATAGGATAGACGTTATAATACCTTAATAGTTGATGGTTTGTAAAAGGCTAATTGTATTTTTTTTTCCTTTGATTTTTTAGTTCATTAAACTCAGATATGTAGAATTGGTAAATTCAGTAAAAAAACGTAAGTTTCTATTAAAAAAAAGATTTCATACTTGAGTTAACTCGGAAGAGTCACCTAAAATCATAAACTAGTAAAATTGTGATTTTGACTACTATGCATACAAGTAATCGTGGTATAAAGCGAAAGTTAATAAATGTGAATTCCTTTATGTTATGGCATAAGCATCTAGGATATATTTCTAAACAAATGATTAAAAGGCTTGTGTTAGAAGGAATTCTGAATTCCCTTGACTTTTCAAATTTTGAAATATGCATTGAATGTATCAAGGGAAAGTAAATGAATATTAAGAAAAGAGGTGTCAAAAGTAGTTTTAGTTTCTTAGAATTGATACATACGGATATACGTGGTCCATTTCCTATGGCTTCATAGAATAGTCAATAGTATTTTATTACTTTCATAAATGAATATTTTTGTTATGGGTATCTATACTTGATACATGAGAAGTTGTGGTCCTTAGATGTTTTTAAGGAATATAAAGTTGAAGTTGAAAACCAACTTAATAAAAAATTAAAACTGTTAGAGCTGACCGTAGTGGTGAATAATATAGTAGATTTGATGGATCAGGTGAATAATGTCCTGAACCTTTTACAGGGTACTTAAAAGAGTGCGAGATTGTTCCTTAGTACACTATGTCGGGACAACCAAGTCAAAATGATATAGTTGAGAGACGTAATAGAACTCTAAAGGATATGGCTAGAAGTATGATTAGTCATTCTTCTTTACCATAATCACTTTGGGGAGAGCTATTAAGGACTATAGTGTATATCCTTAATAAAGTTCCAAGCAAAGTTGTATCTAAACCCCTATACAAGTTATGGATTGGTAAGATGCCTAATTGTCAGCATTTTCATATCTAGGGTATCCAGCTGAAGCTAGGCTATATAAGCTTAATGAGAGAAAACTAGACTTGAGAACAGTAAGTTGCAACTTTGTTGGATACTTAAAGTAATCAAAAGGATTTAAATTCTATGATCACTCAAGTCGATCTTTTTTTAGATTGGAAATGCTAAATTTCTTGAGGATATTGAATATAGTGGGAGTACTCTAATTAGGAATATTGTTTTTGAGGAGAAATGTGTAAATATTCCTATAGTTGCAACAGACAGTCTATCAGCAATTACGCCTGTTACTTTTTAGGATGCAAATACAGATATTCAAAATATTCCTAGGATTCCTCTTAATTTTGTAGAGGAGCAAGCTCCTACTATATTGAGGAATCATAATAATCTTAAGAAAAAGTGCCATTACATAGATTTATTAGGGAAAGAAGATTTGTGATTCTAGATGATTATGTCATATAACCTCAAGAGCATGAGTTTGATATAGGATTGGAAGATGATCTATCATCTGTTAGTCAAGCTAAACAAAGTGTAAATGCCCAAAAGCAGAGATGAAATCCATGAGAAACAATAATGTTTAAGATCTTGTTGAATTGCTTGAAGGTACGAAACTAGTTGGTTGTGAATGGATTTTTAAGACCAAACGAGATTCAAAAGGCAATATTGAAAGATATAAACTATGTCTTGTCGCTAAGAATTTCACTCAAAATGAAGGCATTGACTATAAAGAGACTTTCTCCAATTTCATTGAAAGACCATTTTAGAATTATTATGGCACTTATAGCTCATTGTGATTTAGAGCTCCATCGGATGGATGTAAAGACTGCATTTCTCAATGGTAATGTTGATGAACAATTTATATGGTGTAACTAGAGAATTTTGAATCTAAGAAATCAAAGCATCTGGCATGCAAATTGAAGAAATCTATCTATGGTTTAAAGAGAGCATCTCATCAGTAGTATTAGAAATTTGATCAAGTGATTTCCTCTTTTAGTTTTAAGGAAAACATTGTTGATTAATGTATGTATCATAAGATCAATGGGAGTAAATTTATTTTTTTAGTGTTATATGTTAATGATATTTTGCTTACAAGTAACAATATAAGGTTATTGCATGAGATTAATTGATTTTTTTCAAGCAATTTTGAAATAAAAGATCTTGGAAATGCATCCTTTATGCTAAGCATGTAGATCCATCATGATTGTTCACAAGGTATATTAGGCTTATTACAAAGGGCATATATTGATAAGGTACTTAGTAGATTTGGCATGGAAGATTGTGCACCATGAGATACTCCTGTGGCTAAGGGTGATAAGTTTAGTTTGCTTCAATATTTCAACAATGACATTGAGAAAAAAGGCAATAGAGTGGATCCTTTATGCATTAGTAGTAAGAAGTCTTATGTATGCTCAAGTTTATATGCGTTCGGATATTGCATACATTATTGGAATGCTTAGTAAATATTTGAGTAATCTTAGCATGGATCGTTGGGAAGCTATAAAACGTGTTATGC
The DNA here is from genome assembly GCA_024138005.1 of Lumnitzera racemosa. Lineage (NCBI taxonomy): Eukaryota > Viridiplantae > Streptophyta > Magnoliopsida > Myrtales > Combretaceae > Lumnitzera > Lumnitzera racemosa. The sequence goes on along the minus strand of JAMXBC010000012.1, from coordinate 34,412,522 downwards.
AATACCTACAAAAAACAAAGGATTATATGATCACATATCAAAGATCTGATCATTTGGAGGTCATGGGGTATTCTGACATCAATTATGCTAGATGCCTTGATAGTAGAAAGTCCACTTTTGGTTATATTTTTTTTATGGCTGGCGGAGCTGTATCATGGAAAAATGTCAAATAGACACTTATAGAAGCATAATTCATTGTTTGTTATAAGGTATCAAATTAGGGAATATGGTTGTAAAATTTTATCACTAAATTGGAAATTATTGATGGTATTGAGAGACAATCGAAAATTAACTATGATAATAAAGCTACTGGACTATATTCTAATAACAGCAAAAGTTCGTCAAAATCAAAGCATATTGATATAAAGTTTCTTGTAGTTAAAGAGAGAGTTCAAAGTTTTCAAGTATCAATTGAACATATTAGTACGAATCTTATGATTATGGATTCACTTAGTAAGGGATTACTACCCAAAGTGTTTCATAAGCATGTTACTTATATGGGTGTTATTAATTTTGATTATGTACCTGTATAATGGGAGATTAGTTTTTTAGTTGATGTTCATTGTATACTACATTTTATTATAATTAAATCATATAGAGTAGTTTTTGAATTCGTTGAAATAAATTTTTATATATTCCAATTACGCTTGTGCACAAAGTATGGAGCAGACTATGAGTTATGAACTAATACCTATTGGAAATAGGCATGTTAAAGATCACATTACATGTGATTTCAATGCTACATATCCGTACCTAATCTATGTTGTTAATTATATTGATATTATGACCATTAATAGGTCTTATCACGACAAATGATGACAAAGATCACTTTGATCCTATATTGATGTGATTGATGGACAGGATTGTTTGGATATGAGACTTAGTATAAACAATAAAAGTTTGAGCTCATTAGGATTTTATAATATACAATTGTCATGGGATATATGTGACCCAAGCAGGAGATTGTTGTAATTTTATGGGTCACTATATTAATTAATTGTATATTGTTGATTGTCTAATTAAATTGAGGAGTTAAGTTATTAAATAAAAGTGATCATTTGGTTAATAAATAAATAAATATAGCTTATAAACTCATCTTTATAGACTTTTGATATGAACCTAATGTATAGAAACCTAAGTATATTATTTCACTTATTATGATGGGCCATAGTGAAATAAAATAATAAAGCGCGCGCGCGCGCACACACACACACACATTTATAGGGTTGAGGTCTCTGCTCTAGTAATGACTTTATAGTTTCGCCTTCTACTTTTTCCTACATCCCATCAGTGAAAAAATTAAGAGTAGACATTACCATAAATTGAAAGATCATAACCTTCAAAAAAAGTTTCTTTTCATGAATTCAAGTACACTTTTGTAGATGTTGTAATTATATTTTGTTCTTTAATCTTTCACATGAGATCCTAACATATTCTTTGTGGAAATCTAATGGTTTTATTTCTAACAATTATATGAACATGTAGTTAAAAAATGATAAAAATGGATAAATTATATTGCTTATTTTATATTCGATGTTGCTCGTGCCAATGGTTTAATGTGGACGACAAGCATCAATTGTGGGGAACCTTAATGTTAGTATATTCCAATGGGATTAACCTTCAGAGATGCCTGTCAAATACATATTAGTCTTCCATGTTGGCATAACATGCCTATATACCAATTGCAATGAGAAGTCCAAGCTAACTAAGCAAGTTAAGTATCAATTGGACAATTGTATTTTACACATGCATGTGCCATTATTGCAAGTTAATAACAAAATCCACCTTTTTGCTTCATTCCTCTTTTTTTTTTTTTTTTTTTCTTTTCTTTTGGAGTTGATCAATTTTGTAATGGTTTAATGATCTCACTTAATATAGGATTTTACTACTTAAGAGTTTTATTGGTGTAAGCGTTCCTTAGAAGCTTGTTTTTGAAAAATAATTTACTCTAAACAATGAGAATCCCTCTTAATGATATTTAAGAATTTGGACTTACAAACTAGGAGTAAGTTACCCATCTCTATTAGGCCATTCTTACAACACATGAAACAACCATTGGATAACCCTACTCAAAGTGGAAACAGGACTTACTAACATACTGTTATACATTTTTGTGGTGCTTCTTCTTACTAGAAGTTGCATATATTGAATTCTTTACAGACATCTACTACTTATCTTCCATTTCATGGTTTAAAATGAATGGAATTAACCTAAATTCAACCTTAAGTGATCGAGTAATTAGAGTTGTAAAGAAATTAAATTAAGAATCACACATAATGATACAATGTGCGATGCTTTGAAGATTCATATATGCAATGAAAGGAAATGTCTTACCACTTATAGATGCTATTATAAGATGTTGGTGAGATTACTCTACACATAAGCCTTCTAAGTTTTACTAAGCATATAGAGAGAGTCTTACTTCCCTCTATTAGGAAATAGGTAAGCCATCTCATTAGACTTATGCAAGAGGAGAGGGAAAGAAGGAATGTCTACAATAAGCTCCCATGGCTTATATCAAGGAGAGGCACAAACCATACACATGTAACATTCTTAAGATGACATTGAATGGTTTAAATAACCATTTGACCAACTTGACTTAAAGTAGTTACATAGGGTCATGTAGCACGCTTCAACGAGTTATGTGACCTAATCTTTGTGCTTATTTCCTCCAGTTTGCTTACTCCATCTTTGCTTTAAACTCAAAAAATTTGGAATGAATTATTTTGCTTGCCTTAGAGTCCTCATAATTTGATTCTTAAGTAATCCTAATGCTATTAATAACTCTACAAAATTCTTGATTAAATTATTACTATTCTAATATTATGCTATTGCTTGTAACCCTTTTAGTTCCTAATTTTTAATATTCATTAAGTTAAAAATAAATTTAGGTAATTGTCTAGCAACAATTGTAGGACAACTAATTATAAAAAAATAAGAAGGTAAAACTTAAATTAGCACATGGTTTTGGGTGCTTTATGTAGGAAAACATAAGTACCCAAAAGTTGCATATATAAAGGCAACCCTAGAGTGATAGCCATCTCCACCACATACAAATAAGGCTACTATTAGCTCACCTGCCTCCAGGTAGTAAGCAGAAACTAACTTGTCAAGTAGCTATAGAATAAAATTTATTTATTTGTTTATTTTTCAAATTTCCTAAACATTTATGAGAGTAAATTAATCTCTAGAATTAATAAAAAAATCTTAACTTTTCATGTTGCACAAATCACAACTTAATCAGATGAAGATCTTTACGATTTTAACATCATTTAAGACTACATCTATCAACTTGTGAACATGCATAAATGGTTAGCATTAGAAGGGATTATGATTTGTTTGGGATCTTGTACATCACCTAAGTGTAAATTTAAAATAAAATTCATACAATCTTATAAGTTACCCTAAAACCTACTCTTTAGATTTATGTAATCGCATGGCCAAGATAGCATATAGTCATTATGATCTCATATAAACAACATCAATATAATAAGACTACATAAGTTAGGAGCAAAGATTACTTACTAAGATTGTAATGCTATTGATCTTGAACACCATAGTCACAACTAACTTATACTTATGGAAAACACTACAAGCATAACTAATCACTACTAAGGATACAATCAGGGCGAGTTTTATGAAATTTGTCGACACCTATAGGTTCTAGCATTTCCTAGAACTTTACAAAAACCATATATGGTTTTATCTCCTATTCTCAAAACTCACCCTTTACAAGATCAAAGAACCCTATAGGAATAGGTTTTCATAAGATTTAGATGGGATTAAGGAAAATGTCAAGTAGAAAGAAGTTAAGTAAGATTACATAATGAAAAAATGGAGAGTCAAATGTGTTGTTTAATGTAGAACTTATGTAGGTATGTATGGTATGTAAGTTAAAACCAAACATTTTTATTAATACATGTATTTTTACATGATTGGTTTTCCTATTAGGTTTCTTTGCAATCCCATAACTCAACACTAAACCTATAGGGTTTTGAAAAGTGTTCCAGAACTTAACCCTAACCCTATAGGGTTTTGATTAGGCTTAATGAATCAGGTACCCTTTAAGGACCCACTCGATTGCATACTTAATCACTACATCACAACTAATTGAAACTGGAGAAACTTTAGCTATACCTTACTTCTCCAACTTTATTTATTTATCATATTAAATTTTCAAATTTGGTGTTTTAAGCTTTACACGAATCCTAATGCTTCCATCACATAAACTCCTCAAATTGGAGGGTAATGTCTTTCTCTACCATTATCTTTCCATCACACCATTACAATTGTTCAAAATATCATCTTATTCCATTTCATTGTCATCCTCTAAATGTTAGCTTAATTTAAAAGAGTAGTCTAAGATTAAATTAGTTAATCATTGAAGTAAAAGCATGAGAAAGATAAGTTCAATAAATCAAATATGTAATTAAATAAAGTTTCTAAGTGATAATATGTAAAGTGAACAACAAAGACCAAGAACGTGTAAAGTAAGCCAAATATAACAGCAACTAAATTGATCCACTAATAAATGTGTTAATATAAACTAATAGATGATAATTGAAAGCTAATCAAGAAGTTATTATGAAAGTGGGACCTATGTCAATGCATTAAGAAGGTAGATGTTCATATTTAATTATTTGCAAATTTTGACAGTCTTTCAAATTAGGCATTGCCACAAATATCTTTTTCTATTTTTTTTCCTCTTAAGAAAGTTCAAGGGTAGCATTTAAGGTTTAATGATAGTCTTAGGATTTTTCTCTTTTAACACTATCCTTAGTGGCTTTTCATCTACTTCTTACCTTTCTCTGACTCTCATTTCTAACTTGCAATACTCTCCCTTTTCTCAAGATTCTTCATTCAAAAATAAATTGCAAACTTTGACTAGGAAAAAAATATATTACTTTGAGCCTTAAAGGATCAATTGAATTCACTAGCTATACTTTTGTAGCTAAGTGACATGAACACTAGTCTGCCAGCGGGATAAACCAGGTTAGATTCCCCCTCCTCCCTTAGTTATACTAGCTACACCAAAAAAAAAAAAGAAAATGAATCAAAAAACTTTTCAGTATAGAAGAATGAAATATAAAGAATATATCAATTTAATGCTACTAAAAATCAAAGGAATTAATTGAAACTCTAAACAATAAAACTATAAAATGAATAAAATACAAATAGAAAAACCATGAAAAAGTTAGATATCAATCGCATAAATCTCCTAAATAGTGAACTTGAATGCAAAATTCACGGAAATAACAATTTGGGAGAGTAATGTTATTTCTATTTCAACTAGATTATTCATATAATGATATTTATATTGTATTTATAATTCTCCCAATGTGATTATGGTTAGAATATCCTTACTATTGATGTGATATTAGGTAGTATAGTGAATTAATATTTAATAAGCAAATATTGGCTATTAGGGTAGAGAGTAACCCTTATTATAATTTTGTAGGCCACTTATCGTAGGCCTTGGCCCTTTTCGACCCAAATATCTTTTTTTCCCAACTCAACACTTGCCTAATGACAACCCTATAGTAGGCGTGACTTAGAGCTGGATCTCTGCTAACTTTTATTATGCTCTAAAGTTATAGAGTCGCAATAGTCCCACTATGTAAACCATTCTATGATAGTAACTGGCCTTACAGTAACTACCATAGACATAATTTACACAAGGCGTCGATGACTTCTCGTTTTAAAGTAAGTAAACAGTTCAATTAAATCTTTAACTACAATTATGGTAAATTTCACAAATTTTGAATAAACATATATAATTATATGTAAAGTCTACAGAATTTCCTAGGAAATTCTACATATATACAACAATTCACTAATTTACATAATAATTATCAGTCTTTCATCCTTAAACTACAATATAATTATCAGTCTTCCATCCTCAAACTACAAAGGACATTCTCGCTACACATCACTACTAAGTAAATTGATCCCCACACCTTTGGCTTCAAAAGAACTAACCTCTAGATAATTGTAAGGCGGCATAATACTTAAAGTATTAAAAAATCAGGACCTGGAAAAAGATCTATAGGGGTATGAGCAATTACAGCTTAGTAAGTTGAATTAGAGACTCATGAGAGTATTCAAATACAAAAAAGATTATCAAGAAATTATTTTAATGCAATACAACAATTAAGTGTCATTACACAACGTAGTCCAGTCGATTGTGAAATCAGAAAAATTTCACCCGCTTTAATCCGGGTTGAGGAGTTTCTATGTTATGCAGTAGCTCACAACCAAACTCAAGCTTATGCAATGGAGACCTCGCTCCTGCCGTGACTACCTTCGAAACATTGACTTCACTCTTACCGCGACCTTCTCTCCTATCACTTAGTTCGACTAAGGATGAAAAAGAGACTATTTTGCAATCCTGCGCTATCTCTTTCGAAGGGGTCGGTATTTGGTTGGAGAATCCTATGATCCCCTAACAGGTTACAATGCATGACATTTTTGGTTATTAGAGTCGAATAAGATTAAATTTCATTTAAGTTGTTCAAATAATTTCACACCAATTCAATCAATCACATTACAAATTTCAGCACGCATTCAGATACATCAAACACATGTATAGACTACTTACAATCACAACCATATACAATCCTAAGTCTCCAAGTACCATAAAATAGTACTCTAATACAGTAAGTAATGACCCAACTTACTTGGAGTTTTTCAGTTACTCGTTCACTCGATTACAAGTCGATTTGTCTCTGGATATCCTATAATATAAATAGGTCTTTTTAGTTCTTATACTTTAGTGATTCACATTCTAAGTTATAATTTAGCTTATTTTTTTTCCATGTATACCTATTATTTACTAATAATTCATTCTATCCTATTTCGAGGTTCGATTCCTAAGTTAAATTCTAGTTTTGATTCTAGAATCTTAAATATGCTCGAATCTTAATGTGAAATTAATCACATTAAGCTCGAATATTCTAATATCCTATTGGATCTTAATTTAGTATTCTAAACTATTCGGTACATGCTAATCATAATTGGGATATTAGATTTATTCCTGATGTGAGAAAATCTTACAATTTTTTTATACAATTACCTAAAATTAAATTTTATTTCAGATTTATTATATTTTGATTTCTGTTATTATATTATCTAATTAAACCTAATTTTTTTATAATATTCCTAATTTTCTATAATTAGCACATAATTTCTTCATTATTTACACTTAACACTCAAAAGGCTAAGATTAGGTTTCCACATTAGAGATTAACATCCCTAAACATCTAATTACTATCTAAATCAGTAATTAGTGTCTTAATCACCTAATTAACTTAAAACTACCTAATTTTTCCATCATTTCAAAGCTAAAAATTAACTAAAAAATTTCGAAAATTAATTTTAAAAAAATGGCTTCATAGTACTGCTCTATATCACTTACTCATTCTACAGAAAAAATTGAGCCCCAAACTACACTCCTAAGCCTATTTATTTCTAGTTTTAATCATGTCCAGTTTTGCTTAATTTGTTAAAAAATCTATATTTTCAGACGTGACTAAACTAAATCACTATTTTTCCCTAAATCTACATACAATAAAACCTTAGAATAACAAGTTTCATAATTTTCTAGGTAAAATAACTAATTTTAAGAAATTATACAAAATTGGAGCAGATTAAAGACTTACCCGGTCCAATGGCTTCTGGCCTTCCAACACCGGTCCAGGTATGTCAACCGGTCCAGGCGATGGGTTTGGAATAGGGTAGTGGTGGTGGCTTGGTCCTAGGTGATGGTGGTATGTAGGTTTAGTTCACTAACTCTATCTGCACAGTTTTCTTTTTCTTTCTTTTTTTTTCTCTGGTTTTTCTCTTGAATTTTTGAAGCTCTCTATTTTGTTTTGATTCCTAACTGTTCAGAGGAGCTCTGTAAATTTTCCCCCTATTGATAGAGGTTTTTGGTAATTAATGTGCATTAAATGAGATAAGACATTATCCAAATCCCTTGATTTTTTGCTTTTGTATTGCTTAATTCTAATTGGATAATTTTCTTCTTTAGGTCCTGACTTGCCACGACCAGATATTCATCATTCCCTATCCTTCTGATTTTTTTTTCTGATTTTTTGTCAATTAATTAAAAAATTTCTTTAATTATTTACTAAGTTTTTGACAAATTTAAGTAATTTCGCGTGTTTTTATCTACACGTAAATACATATGGGGTACATGTGAACATTATTAATTATTATTTAGCTTGTTCTATGATTTTTTGTATATATATAATCTATCTCTAGTAATTTATTAGTTATTAGATTATACTTTTCGCCTTTTCGATAATTAATACTTATTATACTTAAATTTTGAAAATTTCATAGTCTCCTATTTTATTACTTATTTTCTTAAATTCAAGTTTACGAAGTCAATTTTATTAATATTTCTATCCATAGTTTATAATTGATCGGATCTTTTAACCGATCGCTCTAAACTTTGTGTTCTAAATTCAATCCTACGGTCATTTGGCTTAATTTTAGGACTTACAACTTCATTAGATAAAACATCACCTTTCAACTCATTTTTGTTGTCCCCTACTCCTTAAAATCCTAATTCTTCCATCTTCCCTATCACATTCCCCTCTCCTTCCTCTATCCTTGTCTACGAGGGTGAGTTCGAAAGTCATAGATTAAGATCTGCAAAATACTCCCAACTAGAGTTGATAAGTTGTTTTCCCTTCTAGTGAACTAACACCATGGTAATAGCTTCATTCCATCACTTGACCTTTTTTTGGTCAAGAATGGCAAAAGGCTCTAAGATCTCATCATAATCAATAAGGTGGAGAGGAGATCTGTTTGTAATCAACAATCCTCTATACTTCATCAGTTGGGAAATGTGGAACGTTGGGTATATGGTGGATCCTTACAGTAGTTGCAACTTATACACAATTGTTCTTATTTTGTCTCTGATTTTATACAGGCCCTAATATTTTGGCTCTAATTTTTATGCAGTAGGTGTCTTGAGACTATGTTACCAATAAGGTTATAGCTTAAGTAGTACTAAGTTTCCAATCCTAAAGATTCTATCAACATATCTCTTGTTTGCGTTTTGCTTCATCCAATTCTAGGTTCATCTCAGGTGAAACTTTAGCATCTTGATCTTTGGTTCTCTATCAGTTAAAAGTTAGTCTACTGTAGCATTGTGTGAGTCCCCTATTATGTAGGGCAAATGAAGTAGGGGTGGATAACCATAGAGACCCTCAAAAGGAGTACCCTAATGCTGGTGTAGTAGTCAGTATTGTACTACCACTTAGCTGGTGATAGATGGTTCATCCACTTCTTAGGTTCTTTACCAACCATGCACTTAAGATAAGTTTCAACACATTTGTTTACAACTTTTGTCTATCTACTGATTTAGGAGTGGTAAGCCGATGAAAATTTTAACTCCACTCATAATTTAAAATACTCAATGTAAAAGAAGGTAAGGAAAATAGGATCTCTATAATAGATAATTCCTTTAGGGAGTACCTATTGATGACATTTAGGGAATGCCAAGCATTGCATTGTATAGTCTATTGGAAGCTTGCCACTTTAGTTGTACAATGTAAGTTAGAATCATCTGCTAAAGTAAACTTGAAGAGTGTGATGTGAACAGTTTCACAATGAAGTGTTCTAGCAAAGACTACCTTAATAAAATTTAGAGAATTATAAGAGCCAAGAAAATGCCAAGTTGTTTCTTCTCATAGTCTAATAAATTTCATGCATTCCCTAGCATTCCTTACTTGGTTGGTAACAATATAAAGAGTGAGTTTGAGAGTCCCTATAAATTCTCTTCTTCCCCTTCCTCAAAACCTTCATACCCCTCTTTACTAATGTCAAGTTCCACCATAAGTAGACTGAGACACATATTTTTGCATTTATGGCCAAATCTAAGTGGCTCCCTGCACTGAAAGGATTAGCACTTGTGTCTTTACTATTCAATAGGTGTTTCAATTTAAGGGTAGAGTGGGTAGGTTACTCTTTGGTGGCAATGTGTATTTGATGGATAAATTAAGAGCAAGGGTTGTTGTGTATGCTAGTTTAGTGCTTTTAAGGTTTTGGTTAGAGGAAAGTAAGTTTGCTTCCTATAGTTTGGTAAAAGTATAAACTTGTGGTGAAGTCTTTGGTTGACATTGAAGACAGGGCCTACGGGGGGCCCATAGGGGCACTAGCCCCACCAAGGCTTGAAAGGTAATTTACAAAAAGCTTACATGCTTTTATGGTGAGAAAATGGAAAATGAATATAAATAGGCCTTTTAGTCATTGCTAGGACTCACATGCAACAATAATTTATGCTAGCTAGGCATGTGCTAATGTTAATTAGTGTTTAGTAATTAATGCTAGGTTTGTATATTAAATGATAAGCCTTACATTCATATTTAAACATTAACTAGTTACAAAACAAATCATCAATTAGTTTTTAAATTCTAAACTTGCTTTTATGTCACCAACATGTAAGGTTAATAAATTGGGATTTTTCATCTTAGTTAATTAAAGCCATCTAACATAATAAATGTTAAATTTTACATGTTGCATTTTATTTTTCCCTCAAACATCTAAATAGTTAAGATTTGAGTATATTTTTTTATTTCAGATTTGAAAATTTAAAAGTATCTTAATTAGTTGTGGCAAGTAAATTTAAAATTCATTGGTGTCTTCCAAATTTTCTTTTTTTCTTTCTTATTAATAAAAGTAAAGAAATTTAATATTTGAATTTGTTTAAATCCATTTTTAAATTTATAACTTACCATATTTATGACTTATTTTAAATAAATCAACGAACGATGACATAGATCACTAAGAAGGATGACATGTGGCTACCAATATCACGTGAGCTAAAAGGGTGGTTCCAAACCTCAAGACGGTATGAAAGTTAAAATAGTAGTCGAAGGTTGAGTAGAGGTCCTCATGCACTAACGGTGGATGTAATGCACCAATGCATCATATAAGTTTAGGTCGTACTTGATATTATGCATAAGTGTGGCCGGAGGACATTCGCTACTAATCTACACTCACAATGGGTTAGATAAGAGTAAACCAGAGTAAGCAAAGGATACTTAGCTCACTAGAAGAGAATGTATAAAATTTGATATCATTCATTAATTGTTTTGGCTATTACATATTACAAGTATTTATATGGCTTAATTAGGGTAAGTCCTAAGTATACATAAATTACAAAAAAGATTCCTCATAGAAAAGGAAAGGGGAATAGATTACATGGATAAAGTTGTAAATAGATAAAAAGGATATTTAGTTACAAAAAGGATAGTACAAATGTTAGAAAAGTGGGACACGTGTCTACTATCTATTCTATGGTCCAGATGATGCTATATGCTAAGGAGAGCTAATTCCGAACAGAGTAGGTCAGGTCGATTGTATGGTAGCTCGGTAGTTTGGCTATTTAGGGCTTAAGAAGGGTTGGTCTAATGTGTGGTCATTCTTTTGATTAACCTTTATTGGTTGGCTTGAAAATGGGCAACTTAGCCTCGGATGTATGTCAACTCGAAAATAAGTGGATTTGGCATTTGGCTTTAGACCAATGCGGTAATAAGAGGCTGGCTCAACAATAGGTCAGCCATCTTAGGGGTCTTTGAAATGAGACAAAGAGAGATCGAAACAGAATACCTCAACAAGTTGGTATGGAGAATGCATTGTTCTTTAGAGTTCAACTCCCTTAAGATAAGTTGGCGAACCATATTGGTGAGTCCTTGAGCTTGAGAATGAATGATTAGCCCATGATTCCTATCATCTCCTCTAGACTGTTTGAGATTTAGGACCAAATCTGGTTCTACTACTTGTTAATCATCCTTAAGAACATATAGACGGAGGTCAACAATGTTGAAGGAGTTTGAGACTCCATAATCTTCAAGTAGTTCAATCTAATAGGCATTAGGGTTGATCTTTTTGAGTACTTTAAATGGTCCATCAGCCCTTGGAGATAATTTGTTCTTCCTCAAACTTAGGAATCAATTGTTACTTAGATGGATCCAAATCAAATCACCAGGTTCAAATTCTCTGTCTTTCCATCTTTAGCCTCGCTTCTCAAGCTTGGTGGTTGCTAAGCTTAGTTGTTATATGACCTTCTGGTACGTTGGCTTCATAGCTTTTAACTCATTGATAGTTGACTAGTCTTCTTGTTGGCTTAGTATTAGCGTCTAATCCAATGGAAGCTTAAGGTTGAATCCATAAGCGACTTCAAATGGTGATATGTTAGTGATACTATGCATAGTTCTATTGTAGGCAAACTCGATTATGGATAGGCATACATGCCAATTAGTCATGTTCTAACCATCAGTGGCTATGAGTAAGGTTCCCAATGTTCTGTTGACAACCTTAGTTTGTCCGTTGGTTTGAAGGTGGTAGGTCATGCTAAATAGCAAGTTGGTTCCTACTCACTTCCATAAGGTTCTCCAAAAGTAGCTCATGAATTTTAGATCTCAATCAAACACGATTGTTTTAGACACTCCATGGAGTTTGATGACCTCTTGTAAGAAAAGAAAATAGGTAGCCAAAACATCATTAGGTTTGGATTAAGGCACGAAGTGTACCATCTTACTAAATTGGTCTACGACTACCATGATGGAGTCCTTCCCTTAGGACATCCTTGGCAATCCTAACATAAGGTCTATGCTTACCTTAGACTATGGTTTGGTTAGGATTGGCAAAGGTAAATATTGCCCTTACTTGGCTTAGCTCGTAGCCCTTCTATACGTATTATATCTTTCTAGTACAACTTCATCATTCTTGGCTAAAAGAATCTAGAGGCTAGTACATCATGAGTTTGATGCTTGCCAAAATGCCCAGATAATCCTCCACCATGTGCCTCACACACCAGCAATTCCCACATAGAACAGGTTAAGATACATAGTCACCCCTTCTTAAACAAGTATCCATCTTCCATATGATGGTCATTAAGCATTTAGCCATCTTCACATATGGCATAGATCAGGCTAAAGTGCAGATCCTCAACATATAAATCCTAGATTATAGACAATCTAAGTAATCTCGTTTGTAGCTTAGTCAAGAGGGAATGCTGTCTTAATAGGGCATAGGCTACTACATTGTTTTTACTGTCCTTGTACTTGACGACATACGAAAATCCCTCCATAAATTCAATCCACTTGGCTTGCCTCCTTAACAACTTAGGCTAGCTCTTCAAATATCTCAAAGATTCATAATCAGTATAGATCACAAAATCTTTGGATAATAGATAATGTTGCTAGACAGTCTGAGCTCATATTAAGGAGTAGAACTACTTATCATATACAAAGTAGTTAAGCGTAGCTCCTTTAAGCTTCTCATTGAAATAGGTGACAGGTTGGCCCTTTTGCATCAGTATGGCTCCTATGCTTATTTCAGATGTGTCATACTCCACTTTAAATACTTTGTCAAAGTTCGAGAGAGTTATGATAGGAGAGATAGTCAACTTCTCCTTCATCTCTTCAAAACTTCTCTATTCCTTCTCACTCCATTTGGGCTCAACATTTTTCTTCGATAGTTCGGTGAATGGGGCTACAATAGTGTTAAAATTCTTTATAATCAATGATAGAATGATGCCAGGCCATAGAAACTTTGCACATCAGTTGAGCAAGTTGACATAGGCCAATTAGTGATCACTTTTACTATCTCATCATCAACTCATTTGCCATCACCACTTACAACAAATCCTAGAAAGATTACCTCAAGTTAGCAGAAGTCACATTTCTTTAAATTAGCATAAAGCTTCTTGGCTTAGAGTTTTGAGAAGACTATTCAGAGGTGCTCACAGTGAGTATCCAAATTAGGGATGTACACTTGAATATCATCAAAATATACAGCAACAAATTTTCTTATTAATTCTTGGAGCACATGGTTCATCAGTTTCATTAATGTGCTTAGTACATTCGATAGTCCGAAGGGCATCACTAACCATTCATTTAATCAATTATAGGTCTCTAAAGTGGTCTTTCATTCATCTCCCTCTTGCATTCCAATTTGATGATATATAAATTTGAGATCAATCTTGGAGAATATTCTTGAAATAGAGGAGTCGAATGTATATAGGTTATGAGAGAGAAAAAGATATAGAATAACAAAGAGGAGTCAAATAAAAGAATATTGTTTTAATAATAATAGATAATAGATAGAGAGAAAATAAAAAAAAAAAAGAGATGGTTTCTTAACTTTGCTTTACTATCATAAGAGCAAGACAAAACTTTTATTTTGTGTATTTTAGAGTATGCTATTATTGATGTCTAGTACATATGGACTAGATAGTGTGTGTGAGTGATAGTTGTGAGTGTTTGTTGAGTTGAAGGAGGAGATTTTGGTGGGTTGTATAGGAGATTAGCAATATCGAGAGATAAGAGAAGATACGTCGTGGTGGTAATCACCAGTAGAGTTTAGTGTTAGTGGTGATCGTTAGTGGTGTTCGATGGAAGATGAAAAGAAGAAGAAATGGGTTGTGGGGATAATTATTACATTGAATTGGAATTCATAGGTCTAAATAAAGAATTGTGATTCATCATTTCAGTGGGAATAATTGCTACTCCATGGTGGAATAGTAATTCCACTAGGAATAAGTAGGAAATGAAATTTCGATTCATAATAAGTGAAACACCAGTGAATAAAATATGAATGCAAAACACTTGTGGAAAGTTAGATATCAATTGAGAAGTGTAAGCAAAGTATTACTTACAATGATAAAAAAATCTCAATCACATGACTAAGAAAGGGTATATACTTTAATAAATATGAAAGGTAAGCTGGTTCTACATCTACACTGAAATATTCACCATATCATCATAATAATTTACATAATTCTCCACAAATTGAAATTTTAATTAACTATAAAAGTTTACAGCTCAAATTCATCAATTATGGAGACTAAATGACACAATAAAACGTAAATGTTCCCTCTATCATCGATGGCAAGCCTCTTTTAATGATTAAACCTTGCATCTTTTGGGCTTCCTATGTACATACCCAGAGTATCCTTTTGTTTAGATTTAATAACCAACCTTGGATTGCTATTGCTAAGACCGTTATAATCTAATGATATATGATAATTCATCTCCTAATGGAATAAACCATGTTTGGATTCCCCCTTTTTTGAAGTTGTAACGTAGTTGGCAAGAAAAAGAGGGGAAAAAAAGCACACTAGGCTACTATTTACATCATTTAGAAGACAAATTTGTTAAATAACATTATAAAATTTACAAAAAAGAATACTAGAGAAAAGTTCAAAATTTAGAGAAATACTAGTCACATTATAATGAGGAATTTTCAACTAAATTATTGTAAAAGGGCCATCATTTCTACGTGTTAGTTTAGTTTTAATGACCTCTATGTTAAAGATAAAATTATAATTGCCACCTTATAAATAACTACTAAAAAATAAGATTGTTAACAGGGCACTTTGAACATGAGCCCCTTAGACCTGACTGGACCTAACACGCTTCGTGGCATAGGGCTCACCTTTGAGGGCTTGAGCCCTAGGCCTGAATGGACTAAGCCTAATAAGTCTTGCAACGGCTAGAATGAATAAGATAAAGATGAAACAGCTATGTCCTGACTAAGTAGGACACATTAGGCATAATAACCCCACTCTCCTATACTTACGGAAGAAGATTTCTCTCACCAACTGATCTCCTATTGCCGGCTCTACTCCATCGACAAATGCTAGGTCACTACCCAATGGTAAGGCTCTTTACACTCTATGTACTAAGCCTGCATATTACCCTCAAGCATTCTATACTCATAAGAGCCCACTACTAACTTAATTATCAGAGTAGTTACATCGGATAACCCCCTGGCATCCCTTCACTGTGTATTGTTTTGCAAGCCTATTATACGTAAAATCCAAACAACTACCGACAAGAACTTTGAGACAACATTTGGCGTTTTCTATGAGAAGACTGAATTCCTATACCTGAAACCATAAACACATACCCCATAAGTAATCCTTTTAACATCATGTCTCAATACGACGAGTAAGAAAATCAACAATTGGTAAACAATCAACTTGGGGCCAATCAACCCCTCTTAACAGCTATACTAGAGGAATGCCTGGAATGCTTGGCTAAGGAGTATGTTGTGTAGAATAGGGTGCTTTGTGCTCGCTTAAATGAAGTAGAGCGACACAGTGCACAAACCCACTACCTGAAGCTTTAGATGCCTGTACTGGGCAGAATAACATCTAGCAGTAGTAGCAGAATGGAAGGAATCAACAACTTGATCCGCCATTGCATCAATAGCTAGTAAGGTTTGCGGCTACCTATAATCGAGCTTTAGGTGGCAAAGAACAAGAAGCCAACTCATAGGGAGTGTATGCTCATTCGGCTGTATGATAAGCTCACCCAGTAGACGATGTCGACTTGAATGAGCTTCATGCTATGGTAAGACGACTCTTTGAGCTACATAGGAGCAAGCTTACTAGGGACGTTAAGCTGGTTGCCAGCAATAAGATCCCTTTTACTAAGGTTTCTAGGACGAAGTGCTACCCCTTAACAGCAAACTTTCGTCCTTAGACTAATATGATAGCATAAGCGACCTCGACGACTATCTTCTCTACTTTTGTACCCTCATGAACCTTCACAGTCATGGGGATACTATATTGTGCAAGGCCTTCCCAAGTACTCTGAGGAAGGTAGCTTGGACATGGTTTAACCACCTCCATGACAATTCCATCAACTTTTGATGAGATAGTATAGAGGTTCAACCTCCATTTCAAGGCTAACAAGCCCTTATCTAAGGACACATCATTCTTATACCTAATAAGACAAGGTGAAGGCGAGTCCCTATGCGACTATATGGCCTAGTTTAACAACACTATGGTCGAAATCTCTCATCCCAATGAGGGAGTCGCTATCCATGTTGTTCAGCTTGGCATCCTACCCTTAGGAGATTTCTTCTAATCACTTATGAAGAGCAAGCCAAAGACCTTGGTTGACTTCTGGAACAAAGCCTAGAAGTATATCGACCAAGAAGACAACATTTATACTAGGTGAGACATTGACCGAGAAAGGTCGAGTAGAAAGCAGGATAAGGAAAAATTATCCCTAAAGGATCACCTTGGTAGTAGGATGATGAGTAAAGCAAAGGAGGAGAGCTTTAGGAAGAAAAAGTACCGAGTTAAGCGTGACTCGCTCCTCCTTCCCATTTACACCCAATACATACCCATAAATAGGTTCATTGCTCAGGTCTACTCTAAAGTAAAGCACTAGAACTTGCTTTACAGGCTATAGAAAATGCAAAGGAACCCTAATCGTTAGAACTTTAACAAATACTATCAATTCTACAATGACCGCAGCCATACCACATGATCCCAATGGTATCATTAATGTGATTATGGGGGGGTTGCACCTTGGGAGCTAGTCGAGCACTAATACCTTGATTAATGCCTTAACAGAGGCATTAGTCATAAGGGAGAGGAGATAAGAGTTAAATACTTCTATCTCATTCTCCAACAGAGACTTAGTGGGGGTTGATATACCCCATCAAGACGTCTTGGTGATAGGGGTGAGGATTCCAAAATTTGAGGTCTTAAACATTATGGTAGATACTGGCAGCTCCATTGACATACTCTTCCTTTAGATGTTCGAGAGGATGAGGGAGAAGTTGCTAGTAAAGATGAAGCTGTATAACCATAATATAATCGGCTTTAACAGAAACACAATTTGAGCTAAGGGAATCATCATGATCAACATAGAGCTTAGCGATGAAGATCACATGGCATAACGACCCGTAGAGTTCATTATGATCGATTGCCCCTCCCCTTATAATGCACTTTTGGGAAGACCAAGCTTAAACGTATTTAGGGTGATCACATCTTCCCTGCATTTGAAGGCTAAATTCTTGACCTTAACTAGGGTAGAAGTTTCTAGATGTGATCAAAAGCTCTCACTAAAGCTATACATCAAGGCGACCAAAGGGAGTGACATTTTTGCCTTAGAAATAGGCTTACAAGAGAGGTTAGCTGAGAGGGGTGAGCTCGAAGAAAAAATAGAAGACATCTAGATCAGAACCTTACTCGACTAGACCATGAAATTTAGGATTGAGACTCCAGCCGAATTGATGGACGAAATCATTACCCTCATATGGGAAAATTTGGTTAGGTTTGCCTAGTCACCATCGAATATGTTTGGAATTTCCCCCAATCTAATGACCTACAGCCTCAACATTGACACTATAGTATGGCTTGTCAAATAATAAAAGAGTCATTTTGCCCCAGAACAGCAAGTCCCAATTGGTCAATCATGTTAAGGATCTCCAAGAAGCCGTCGACCGAATACACATGTATGAAATGAAGTTGAACCCCTAAAAGTTCGTCTTTGGCATCGGCTCTAGCAAGTTCCTTAAATTTCTGGTCACATAAAGAGTTATTGAAGCTAACCCTAAGAAGATCAAGGCCATCAAAAGAATGCAGCCTCTAACCTTGGTTCGAGATGTACAGAAGCTCACTAACATGGTGGCTGCCCTGAGTAGATTTATCTCGAAGAGTGCTGACAGATGTACTGAGTTCTTCAAAATCTTAAAAAATCCCAAGGCTTTTGATGGACTTCGAAGTGCACCGCCGCCTTTCAACAACTCTAGGACTTCGTTACTCATCCATCGGTCCTCTCTAAGTTTATCCTAAGGGAGGACCTATTCTTGTACCTAGCCATAAGCGACCGGGCACTCTCTTTTGTACTGGTCAAAGTAAAGGGAAGAGAATACAGGCCGGTATATTATGTTAGCCATATACTACATAGGACTAAGGTTAGGTATATCTGGACAGAAAAATTTTCCTTAGCCATCGCCATCATAACTCGACAGCTGAGGCCCTACTTCCAGGCACACTAAGTAATCGTATTCACGGATCGACCATTGTGCACCATGCTGCAGAAACCTGATGTACTTGGACGGATGATGAAGTACGTAATGAACTTGATCACGTACAGAATCCAATATCGGCTACGAGCGGCCTATAAGGCATAAGTCCTAGCCGATTTCATGGTAGAATATACTAGAGAGGAGGAAACACAGCTAGGTAATGACAAGTCGATGTGGATTGTCTACGTTGATGGATCGTCCACCTTTGGTGATGGAGGTACGGGCCTTCTTTTGATAGGCTCGCATAAGGTCAATATCTACTAGGCCCTTAAGTTCAGGTTCAATTCTAGCAATAACAAATCTAAATATGAGGTGCTTATCGCCGGTCTTAAGTTGGCCAAGGAGATTGATGCCAAACAGCTGTTGATATTCTTAGACTCTATGCTCATTGTCCAATAGGTCTAAAGTAAATATGAGGCCAGGGATAGCACTATGGCTAGGTACCTAGAAAAGATGAGAGGTCTCTTAGTGGAATTCCCTTCTTAGGAAATCAAGAAAATCCTCCATATGGAAAATTCTGCTATAGACTAGTTGTCTAAGCTCACTTTTACTGGTATGTAGAAACTGGAGGTGAAAGACAGCAAGATCTCGATAGAGTGCTTGCCGGAATAGAGCATAACTCTAATCTCAATTGTAGTTTTGGAAGTGGCTATAGCAATGCTATAGCTGAGTTGGATGAAGCTTATCCGAAGTTTCTTAGAGCAAGGAACGTTGCTGTAAGACAGGAAAGAAGTGAAGAAGCTTTGGCATCACACCACCAATTACATACTGATTGATGGCATCTTGTATTATAAGGGAGTAAGTCTTCCCTTGCTCTAATGCCTCCGAAAAGAGGAAAGGCTATGTGTCATGGAAGAGTTGTACGCTGAAGTATGTAGCAATCACATTAAGCCCCAAGCCCTTTACTTACGGGCGCTATAACTCGAGTATTACTAGCTTACCATGAGGCAAGATGTAAAAGCCATAGCCTAAAAGTACTCACAGTACCAGAAGTATGCCTTAGTTTATCATGAACCCAGTACTACCCTTCAACCCTTGATGAGCCTATGACCATTCGTGCAATGGGGGATTGATATCCTTGGTACCTTTTTGAAAGCATCAGGTTGATGGTAGTTCATAATTGTCGTCATTGACTACTTTATCAAGTGGGTGGAGGCTAAAGTAGTAGTTAGAATCATAGAGAGAAGTGTTAAATCTTTCGTCAAAAACAACATCCTCTCCTAGTTCGAAGTCCCCTATGCCTTCATGATGAATAATGGCCGACGGTTTGATAACCCGAAGTTCAGGGAGTTCTATGCCATGTACCACATCACCCTATACTTCACCTAAGTTGCCTACCCCTAATCAAATAGACAAGTGGAGGCAACCAATCGGGTCATTTTGGACAACCTAAAGAAGTATGTGGATCGATCTCAAGGCACATAGGCCAATGAACTGCCTAATATCTTGTAGGGGGTCAAAGACCAGCTACCAAACTTCTATAAGTGAGATCGCCTTCTGCCTTGCTATTAGGTCAGAAGCAGTCTTTTCCATCGAACTTGATCTCCTTAATATCCAAACTCAAAGTTATGACGTCACCCTTAATGAATCATTATTATAAGCAAGTGTTGACACAGAGGAAATCAGAGACCTTGCTGCCATTCAGGTAACTGCATACCAATATTGGGTTGCTTGATATTACGATCAGAAGGTCAGACACAAGGAGTTCAAGGTTGGCGACTTAGTGTACCGAAAACTAGAAGCTACAACTTCAGGTAAAGGGTAAGGCAAATTGGCCCCCAATTAAGAAGACCCAATCATAGTCAGGGAGAGATTGGGCAATGGAGCATACAAGCTAGAAAGATTGGATGGCAAGCTCATCTCGAGCTCATGGAACGCCGATAATCTCTAGCTTTATTTTGACTAGAATTCCATTATGTATAAGTTTTTCTTTCCACTGCGATGAATTAAAAGTTATTTCACAATTGATTGTCTATTTCTCTCTCTCGCTCCCTCTCTTTCTACTGACATCTGAGCTTTTGAAGAGGCATATAGATAGTCAACTAGGCAAGTTGGAATGCCACTAACCTGGCCCCCTAGGGCAGTCTCAACATAGGGAAACACCCCTTACATAGAGGAACTCTCTTATACTTGGTAGGCC
The DNA here is from genome assembly GCA_024138005.1 of Lumnitzera racemosa. Taxonomy (NCBI): domain Eukaryota; kingdom Viridiplantae; phylum Streptophyta; class Magnoliopsida; order Myrtales; family Combretaceae; genus Lumnitzera; species Lumnitzera racemosa. The sequence continues at coordinate 34,391,536 of JAMXBC010000012.1, read as the reverse complement.
TGAATGCTACTGACTTAACCCCTACTTTAAGGTAGCCTTGGTAAGGGGAAACACTCCTTACATGAAGGAATTGCTACACCTTGAGTAGGTTAGAATGCCATCGACTTGATCCCTACTAGGGTGACTTCGGTAAGGGGAAACATCCCTTACACAAAGGAATTCCCCCAACTGTTAACCTTGGCAAGGGTCAATTCCCTTTGCGTAGAGGAATTCCTAAGCATATATATTAAAAAAAAAAAAAAGAGAATAGGAGAGGACATTTTAAAAACATTCATCTATTCGTTCATGGATTGTTTAATTATACAGTAAAGGCTGGCATCCTGACTTGACTTACATTTATTTCAAAAAAAGAAGAGAAATTTGCTATCTTTTAGGATCAGCTAACTTCGATAATTCAAAAAATTCCAAGGCATCTATTTGCTTGGAGCGTTGATTCATCGATGCTTAAGGAGGCAGGCCTTAACTTGGAGCGGGGCTTAAGCAATGTTAACTAGGAATAATAGGAGGATTGCCTACAGATTGTTGGTTTTCAGGAACTGCTTTGGGGGCAGCCTCTTGCTGGGTCATTGGTGTAGAAGTGGATGTAAAAGTGCCCTACCTTACCCCAATAATAGAGGGAGAGCTTGTATCATTGTCAATTGCTTGGGCGGACTCCCTTTCCCACGCTAAGGCTTCTCTCTTCTCATTAAACTTTAGGGAGTCCAAAAAATCGAGAAAGTTGTGATCTAAGTCCAGATAATGGAGAGAACCTCCCTCCAAATGTAGCAGATGAAGTTAGTGGACAGGTCCTCCAATTCTTCTAACCACTCTTCGGTGTTTTGGTAATTGATGACTACCTTCTTAGAAGCAACGTCGCTAAGGACCTCTCCACTCCCTATCTTAGAGGTGATCTCTTCCATCTCTGAAAATTTGTCTTGTAGCTCCTTAACTTGCTGCTCTAAACCAACTCTCAAATCGACTAGCTTTAGTGAAGTAGCCTTAATACGCTCGCACTCGGACGCCTTCATCGCCAACTTGGTTTTCAACCAGTTCATGGATGCCTTTAGTTTGGCATTCTCTCTTTTGAGTTAGGCCTTGGCTTCACCCTCCTTGTCTAGCCTCGAAGAGAGAGAAGTCTTTGTCTTTTGCTTGTTCTCCAACTGAGCCTTTAGGTAGTCGACCTTCTAGGCCGCCTTCTCAACTTTGTCCTTCTCCCGCTCTACATCCTTAAGCCTTGCCACTTATACAATAGAGCAGTATGGGCTCCTATTAGCTTTGGCGAACTTTTTCAAGTACTTCTTACTAAAAGTCTTTACCCCCAGTAGGTACTTCTCATGCCGACACAACGCCTCCCGAAAGCCCTTTATCTCTCTCAAAGTGGCATCAGACTTGTTTAATTCAAGCAACACTTGGCCGTGGTACCGTAAATAAAAAATGGAGCCCACTATTAATACAATTAACAAATAAAAACACAACAACACAGGAGCAATTAAAACTTACCTACCACATTAGAGTGCTTAAGTAGCCCGTTATCTGTATTAGGTTGTCTTCACCCTCCTAAGAGAGCCCTTAGAGGAAGTCCAATCGTTGGGGGTATAAGACCCTATCGAAGCCTAGTAGTTGAGCATCTGGTGCATTAGTATCAAATCGTTAGCATGAACCTCCCACTTTTGCCTATGGAGCTTCCTTCGAACCCTCTTCATCTCCGACTTAGGGGCTCCTCTCAATAGCTTGTCATCCTAGGAAGTGTATGGCACTTTCTGGAATGAGTCTAACCCTATCTCCATCATTTTAAAGTTGTTAAGGACTTTAAAGAATGCATCCCCCATGTCGTTGACGTTTTGATAGGGATGGACCATCGGCAACTCATTCTACTTCCCTTTGTTCAAAGGTACCCTTTCTAGGGACCTTTACTTCTTCACTCCAGGAACATGCTCCCTAGTTATCTTAGGAGCCTTACACTTCTAGCCAGCAACTTGAGGAAGGGTGGGCACTTATTCAATCTCTCCCCCCCTCGCCTTCTAAGGAGAAAGCACCTATATATTGGGCCCCTCTTCTTTAGCACCTTCATTGCCCAAGATAATAAGCTCGATAGAGGGAATAGGGGCAGGAGTAGGCAGAGCCACACCTAAGGGCTCTACATCCATTAGGTCGTCCCCGATGCCGATGGGAATCCCTTGAGGAACAGACCTTAGCTGTACCTTGCTGTGTTCTTGCCAAGCCTTGGCTTCAACCTTATTACCTTTGCTTTTGGCTGGTTTGCCTTAGTTCGCACCTGGTACCTACTTATTAGGTCGTCTATAAATCGACAAGGCATCCTCGAGGCTAAATTTTTGCTTGCAAGAAACTTAAGCGAAATTTAAAAAGGAAACCAACGAACCAAAAGAAACTACCACTACCATTCGTAAAATTCCACTACAACCAGCATGACCAAGGAGGTCTTCCCATCCTATAAACATTGGAGAAAGTACCTCGACACTAATACAACGACGTAAGCGTATAAGAATGAACTTATACCTTCAGCCCACTTCTCCACCAAAGCTTTCTTCATGCTAGGAAAGAGCTTGGAGATCGGATGTCAAAAATACCTCTCTACGGTCTCCACAACATTAATCTCTTAGCCATCTTTTAGTGCCATATAGGCTAAGATCTCTTAGGCAGCTTCAATGTCACTAAGACTAAGCTTCTTTTCACCTCCGGTATGGATCATCTTAGTCTATTGGGTCTAGAAGTCCGCCTCTTCAAGTAGTTTAACTACTACATACTTGTCCTACTAGCCTTTGACTAAGTCTATAAAGCCGTAGAATAGCTTCTTCTTCAGATGTAGCTGGAGGTAAGGTCAGCCCCAATGCTCTTCTATATGTAGAAGTGATAGAAGAGTTCAGGGGTAGCCTTTATCATCAGGTATTCGCAAAGCACTTAAAAAGCCTTTAGTACCTTTTACCCATTGGGAGGGACCTGCGATGGACTGTAGTAGTGGTAATTGAAAAACTCCTTCTCAAATTGACTAAGAGGGAGGCACTGCCCAAACTCTAAGCACTTCTCAAAGATTGTGAAGCGCTTCTCTGATGGTAAGGCTACCCATTCGTCCTTGTTTGGTAACCTCATTTGCCACCCAAGATCGCTTCCACAAGAAAGTTACTAATGTTCCAATTGGGGGTAGATTGCCTACTTCTACTCATATGGCCAGTAAGCCACTTTCCCATATCAGGAGCATAGAACTAATCATTATGAGGGGTAAGGGAATGTCCACATATACATCCCTAGGGATGGCATTGATAATTCTGGCCCTATCCAGCGCCTATCCTCGTAGGTTGGTCGAGTTATGCTAGTGATAAGATTTCACCCTTGCCTTTTCATGCTTGAGGAGGATTACTTCTTGTAGACTTTAGACTAGAGAGATGCAGTGACGAAGAGGAACCAATTTTACCTCTGTTGGTTGACATAGCTATAGTACTTGTTTAAAGAAAAAAAAAAGCTTTAAGAAAGTTTGAACGGTTTCAAAGAAAGTTTAGAGTCTAATAATGGCAGAATAAAGAGATTGCAGAAAAGTGGTCTCTCGTTGGGATCTTCCTATTTATAGGAAAACTAATTGGGAAGTCATATAGGCAGTTATAGGGATCCGTATAAGCACGAATCCTTTGGAATGCTGTATAGTAGACACATGGAAAGCATTTTGATCAGACAGTTACCTTTGAAAGGAAAAAGGTATACAGCTGTGTGCTAGTTTGCTACAATACGACACCTATCATGTTACATTTAATGTATGGAAGATAGGCGGGCAAAAATCATATTTTGAAAAAATTCCTTTAACAAGAAGCTTCTTTAAGGACCATCCAACTTCTACTTGGTTAGTATGATAAAGTCATGATGCAATTACATCTGCTCAGTTCTCATTGAATACTGTTTGGATAAATTGGTTTATAGCCTTGAAGCGCTTGCCCATCGTGTTGCAAGGGTGTCCCGTTCTAATACCCTAACCTAAGCTTCACTTAGGCGTTTAGCACTCCGCGTAAGAACTCCCGACTACTCTTATTCATGTCGCTTAGGATGTATTTGGCTTGGGTATCCATTACCTTAGCTACCTTCTAGTCTGGACCTATGCACCCACCATGTTAAACCTATGGCACTAGGTTGGATTCCTTTAAGTCGGATTGGTTACACCTGAGTAGCATATATATCCCTTCTTCTTTCCTTCACCTCGGCAATAAGACTGTGAGAGGGCAAGTGTTGACAGGGTACTTTGGATATGGCTACCTTAGGCCTGACTGAACCCAAAGTGCCTCGTGGCCTACGGCTTACCTCTAAGGGCCTAAGCCTTAAGCCTGAATGTACTAGGCCTAGTAAGTCCTACAATGACTAGAACAAACAAGATAAGAATGAAATAACCATGTTCTGAATAAGTGTTATACGTTGGGTATAATAATCTTGTTTTCCTACACTTGTGGAAGAAGATCTTTCTCGCCAATTGATCTCTAACCACTGGTTTCCTCAGTCTATAAATATCAGGTCACTACTTAATAGTAAAACTCTTTACATTCTGCGTACTAATCCTACTTATCACCCTCAAGCATTCTATACTTATAAGAATCTATTATTAACTTAAGCATCGAAATAGTTGCATCGAATAACCCCCTAACTTTCCCTCATTGTATATTGTTTTATAGGCCCATTACGCACAGAATCCAAACGACTACTGACAAAAACTTTGAGATGACAAGGATTATAGATGCAGTTATCGTAGAGGATTTATTTTCCAAGTTATCCTTTTGTGAAATATTTTGTCCATGAGAAAATTAAATACATGAGGTCATTATTGTAATTTGATATTAAAAATAATTCCATTAATATCTAAGATGCCAAAAATAGTTTTAATTGATTTAATAATATAAATATAGATATAAATAATAAAAAGTTAAATGATTAAAAAAAGAAAAAGGAATTGATATTCGAGAGCATAATTCTTACGATCAATAATTAATAAATTGTCTAAAAGCCGGTTTGGCAGTAGCATCCAAATGCTTGTCACATCAAAACATTGGTAAAATTAAACTAAATTTTCTAAATAAGATTCTATTCTTTAGATATTTCAACGCTACAGAAAAATATTTCTCCAAAAAGCCATCATGGCTGGAAAGTGGCATAAATTCTTCACTGGATCAAATTAATTGAATTAACGAAATAATATAAGAAACAATTAACGTCATGAAGATGCTCGACCACTATCGTATGTTTTTCTTAGGCATAGATCAGAATCTTTAAAAGCATTGCATTGCATCTCTTTGTTGTGGACTTTTTGGGTCATTAAATAAAGCTGATTTGACATCGAATCTAATGGGTTTCTTTGATATATATATATAAAAAAAAAAGAAATTGAATACTGCTTATTATCTTATACATAAGCCAACAATGCATTGACAAAGAAAACAATAATATAAAGTAATAGTTTTGAGTATCATTCGAGCCTTTCCCAGAGTTTGTCTTCTAGTGTAGGCAAAAATTCACTGATTTGTCGGGTCTCTATGGACCAAGAAATCAATATTATTTTACCAACTGATATGCTGTACGATTCATTTATATGTTAAGCCTTTAAGGTTTGTTGACGAACTTATATAAGAAATTTGGATAATTATACCGGAAATTTTTCTTATCATCATTCTGCAGATAAATATGGTTAAGACTGAAGAAACCACGAATAAATATATCTCATCATCTAAATATTTTCTGTCTATTAAGTTTTTGGAAAACGAAAAATAAAAATGGAAACATTTCTAAAGCAATAAATTGTCTACACCCTTCAATAATAACAATAAAGATATATTGTAATAACATACAACACATTATGTGGCTCCATTTTATTCATTTTCGTATGCGCTGAAAGGTAGCCTATGTGTATGTGTCTATTTACTCTAATCCAAAAGTAAGTTTATTATGTAAAAGGTCTGGATTCAAACAAACAGTGGCCTGTGCGCGGGATTGCAGGGATATGCCAATGCTGCTAAAATTTCGAGACACCTACAGTTTTCAGATTGAGTGGGGCAAAGAAAGTTGAAATTTAAGTTGATAAGATACACCCAAGATTTTCTTTGCTAGATCAGTTTTAGGAATGACAATTTATTTGTCGACAAAATGTCTTTATTAATCGTACTAAACAACTTAAACCATAATGCGAACTTTCTAACAAACGGTTTTTTTTTTTTTTGTTTTCCAATTGATCCCATTTATTGATTAAAAGAATTCTAAAATAGTGCGAATAAGCATCCAAAGCTATTGACTATGTGTAATGGAGCCCATAAAATTCTGAAGCATGTTTAATTTTCCCAATTATCTCCCATACTACAAGGCCCATAAATAGACAATTTTTTTTTTCTTATGTAACATTGGTGATGCTTTAGCAGCGATGTAAATATTTTCTAAAGTTGAAGAGATGAAAAGGCACGTTTTGAGAGTCTAAGAATCCATATATACTTAACTAATAGTTTAAATCTATAATGTGGCTACAAAGTCTATTAAGTAAACTTGTACCATTGTTTTCAATCTGGATTACATTAATAACTTCAAATATGCTTAAAAGAGACTGCTGTCTTTTTCTAGCCTAACACCATTGATAAGTTTGGTGAAGACATGCTAATTCAATAATTCAAAAGTTGAACTATATTACGTGTGCTTCAAGACTGATTTGAAAAAGAAAAAAAAATAAAAAAATAAAATTTATAACAAGATAATTTGAAGAAATTGGTCTTTCGGGTTGATAAAAGTCATCATTGCGAATAACTTAAATAAAAAGCATACTTAGATTAGTTATAGATGAGTTTGTATGAAAAAGCAACTTGAAATTGCCTCCATTTTCATATATTACGCTAGACCTTTTTTTAGCATGTAAGAAACTAGGATGTAAAATGAAATAAAAAGTTAAAGACTTGTATGTCTTAGCAGGATCAAAGTCAAAGAAAAAGAGGAAAATGGTGAGAGAGAGGGAGAATGAAAATGCAACTAACTAGATGGATGGCGGAGTGGAAGCAGTGGACAATGTGATTCAGAGAGAGAGAGAGGGAGAGAAAAAGGAAGGAAGGAAGGACGGGTGACACGAATACTAGAGAGGTAACTAAATTTGAAGAAACTAGATTATGTATACAATTCAATAGAGAATAATATTAGACTATAAACATTTAAACTCTAATCATCTAACAACCTATGGATCAAGCTTAACCCCATTTATTAAATAGGTTTATAATTATATAAAATTATAGATGGGTTTATACAATCATATCAAGTTTTACTAATTAAACCTATTTATAATTGTAGCATGTTATATTAGGTCTATAGATTGTATACCAGACTATCGACCATAGTTAAACCCCTCTAAGGAACCTTGAAGGGATAAATGACATTCCTTAGCATGAAATCAATCCTTCATCAACTGAAAGAAAAAATGTTGGGCCCCATAATTTTTCCTTTCCTCCAGGGATGAAATTGAGATATTCTTAAACGGAAGTTCCTTATATTTTCCAGAATTTCACGATTGTCTAACGCTATTATTCTATTTTAGATTTCAACTAATAATAATAATCTAACTATAGGCCTATACATCGGATGATTCAGTAGGGGAAGAGATAATATATCACATCTATATAGCATGAGTAATGAAATAAAGGCTATAACGGAACAAGGTAAAATAGCACCTCATATTAAATATTATACTTGAAAATGTAAATGAAAAAGGAAAACATGATTATCGATTTTTAAAAAGCGGAAATTATTATTTTTTTCTTATTTTCTGTAGGATTTTATGGTTATTAACAATCATCTTCATGAGCACTTGACCACTGTTGTCTGTTCATATCCAATGTCACCACTTTCCTCGTAAGGTTACGGGTAAATGCAATGTTTTTGAAATTATTATAATACTATTTCTTCGGATGTAGACTATAATAGTATTTGATAATTATAAAATTATAACTTACACCACATATAAAAAGAACTGTTTGACAAGAAAAACGTACATATCATTTTAAGATAAAACTAGTTAAGAGCTTGGCAATGCGGGTATAAAAGTTTGGATTATGATTGTCAATTTTTTTTTTAGAAAATAAAAAATTGTAAATATAATTAAATGCTTTATACATTATCTAAAAAATATTGTCCAGTAAAATATTTAATTCATTTACAAATATAAATTAGAACATAATATCCAAACCCCCCCTCTCATTGAAATGTTTTTATGTATTTGAATATGAAGGAATAATTGTATAAGGAAAAAATAAATTAAAATACAATCAACAGCATCTTTAAAATGAATATTAATTATTATACATGAGATGAATGTAAAATTGATTACTCTTACCTAATATAAGTTTCTTTTGTTAAGACAAAAATTAAGACAAATTAATAACCATAATATTTATTTTCTTTTATAAACAATAAAAGGTTCCCCTTTTGTTGATTAGACAATTTATACTTTTCTTATTCATTTCTATTTATTGTAATATATAATTATGTAATTACTCAAATAAAGTATCTATTTCTATTAGCAAAATAGTTGAAGAGGTTTGAAGCCATAAATGTATAATAACTAAAGATTAGTTTACCACTCCACATAGCATGGTCAAATAGAAATAAATCTATGATAGTTATAATTAAATGGGTAATATTATTTGTTATAAAACTAAATTGTAATTATATTGGCAATTCCTACTTCATCAAGGATGAAAATTTCCAATTTTTTTTATAGTTTTAAGTTGTGAAAGGGAAAAAAAAAAATAGAAAGGAAAAGGTATTGTTCAACATAATGGATTTACTAAATATATTGTAACCTAGTAGTATTACCACTAGTCTCGTAGTGGGATAGACCATGATTCTAATCCTTTATCCTCTAAAGTTGTGTAACTTATTTGGCAAAAAAAAAAAAAAAGGTAGTAGATTTCTCATGAATAGATTATACCACAATTCATATATAGGAGAGCAAATTTATAGTAAATTTTGTGCTAATGAAAATTATTTTATTATGCATGAGAAATGTACATAATTAATTGTTCTCACTTGATATAACTTTCTTTTGTTAAACTTAAAATTAAGGTAAGCTAATAACCATAATATTATTACCTTTCATAAACAATAAAAAGTTCCCTTAAATAGTATTGATCATTTAAATACTTTTTTTCTTCCAAAAAATAGAAATGATTAAGTAAAACCATAAACTGCATAATCAATAAAGTATTCCTTATATTTGCTTTTGTATCGATTTTTCATATGAACCCTTGATATGATATCAACCTATTTTGCACGCCATTGCCAATTATTCTTTTTCTTTTTTATTTCAACTTATATATATATATATATTTTATATATTCATATGCATATCGCTAGTTTGTTATAAAACTAGGCTGTGATTATATCGTCGATTTATTTCATTAACAATGAAAGTCTCTAATCTATTGATTGTTTTAAGTTATGAAAGCAAAAATTAAAAAATAAGGAAAAGAAATAAAAAAATCCTCATAGTTAAAAGGATATCTCATGAGCAGATTATATCACATGTTCATATCTAAAGTAAAATTCATACCAATGGACTTTTTTTATTATGTATGAGATGTGTAAAAAATTAATTACTTATATCCAATGTAAGTTACTTTTTCTAAGGCTAAAATTGGCAAGCCAATAACCTCAAAATTTATTTCCATTTGTAAACAATTAAAAGTTCCCCTTAGATAATAGTAATTATTTAATTACTCTTTTTTCTAATAAATAGAATTGACCAAGCAAAAAGATAAATTGTCTAATAAAAAAAGTATACCATATATTTGTTGTTTATGAAAATACTAAATATAGCACAATGTTAACATTAATTGCTCAATGGAAGTATACATTTCTATGAGTAAAATAGTTCAAGAAGCCATGAAATGTATAATAGTTAAATATTAGACTATCGCTCCATATAGCATGGTTAAATGGAAATACACCTAAAAAAGTTAATTAAGTGCATAATATTACTTGTTATAAAACTCAATTATGATTACGTGACAATTCTTACTTCATCAAGAATGAAAATATCTAATTTATTGATCATTTTAAGTTACCATAGGAAAAAAGAAAAGAAAAGAATATCTTTCAATGTAATTAAAAGATTTTAATTCCACGAATAGATTATATTAGATGTTCATATATAAGAATGCAATTTAAAAGCAATCATTAACTTCTTATTTTGGTAACTTATTGCCTGCAACATAATATAAATCAACTAATATGTTTAGTGTCACTCTTAGTATATCAAAAATTAGAAAAAAAAGAATTATTGAACTTCTATTCAAAAATAAGTATTATAATATAATGCTAATTATTAAATATCAAACCATCATATTTTTGTATAGAATTTGACAACATCTATGAAGAGTTATACTCATAGTACTATTTCACCATTTTGATGTATTTTCCATAAATACCAACTTATGTAAAATTTTATTTGTCTAAATATATTTAATAAAATGGTCTACACAATAAAAGGAATTAAGGAATATAGAAGAGTACAATGCTTTAAGGAAAAATATGATAAAATCAATTAATGATATAGTAGTTATACATAATAATTAACAATAATAATAATAAGTGGTGGTCCTACAATTACAATGTATACAAAATGAAGCTTTGATAATGTTTTTAGTTGATTGGTAACAAAATGCAAACAATATAATTACAAACTATAACAAAGATTATAATGTGATGATCATGGATGGCATTTATAATAGCCACTCAAAAGCATTGGAACATCAATTGAATTCCCAAAGCCACAACCCTCACTCTTGATGGTTTTTATTATTATTTGGTTTTTTTTTTTTTATCTTCTCGATCATCTTACTGCACATATGGGTTACTCTTCATCGGAAGTCCCTCTAAAATTTCTATCTTCATTACCATATGACATTACGTTTATAATCCTCTCAATCACAATTGTTCCTTTAGTTGTGGACTAACTCAATTTATTATTTTTATTTCTTTAATGGATGAAAAGCATTTACCATCCATAAACCACCTTATATAGAATCGTAAGTGTGATTATAAAGGAAGTTTAAAAGTTGCAAATTTTACAATTTAAAAAGTTGCAAATTTCACATCTATAAACTTAAAAATAATTAAAAAAGAAAGTACATTGTTGTTAAGTAAAGAAAAGAGATTCTATTGATTTATTATCTTCCTGAACAATCACAATGGTGCCTAAGAAAATCAGCTTTAGTAATATGCTTTGCTAGTGTTATCTAAAGTGAGACGAGTGGACAATGAGGTTGTGTAACAACTTTGAGTAAAGAGAAAAAAACCTTTAAGATTGAGAATATATCTTTATGTATAAAAGTAATCAATTACTATTTTTTTAAAAAGAAGCATCACAATGTAATAATACTATAATGATAGAAGCATCTTAATACAACCAATAGATCTTTAAAATATAAAAATAAAACAAATCAAATCAAATGCAATAAAGAGATTAATTTGTGATCAATGCATACTTAGAAAATAATGTTTACAGTATATTAACATTTTTGTGCTTATTATGGATTATATAGAGAGAAATAGATAGACATGTATGAAATGTTAAAATAAATTAAAGAATAATTTCAGTTAATTATAAATATCCTATGCTAATTGCTAAATTAATGACATTAACAAAAAGTGGAAGAAAATATTAACTTTTAAAATTAAATGACATTTCTAAATTCAAGAAATTTAATTATGAAAGAAATTATGACTGTAGAACTATATATAGAAAAATTTTCTAAAATCATATATTATAATGTGACATATTTACCCTTAAAATGTCTAAATCAGGTGCTAAAAGTGTCTTCGACAATCTCATTTAACCGAAAAAAGAATATGCTCCATTTATAGGAAGGAAAAGGACAATATCAAGCACGCAACTTACCGAATGAAAAAGGAATCCGTCGTTAAGCACTTTAACCGTTAATTGTGAAACTTGGATAGGCCCATATGATACTTGGTTCGATTTCATCATGATAAAGTTGATCCAATTCAATCTTGATTTAATCTTTGGTTAAACCCAATTTATCTTCTTAATTTTTTGAACCAAGCTCGATTGAACAATAAATTAGGTTCAAACCATGCTTTAAGTTTAAAAAATTTACAGACCCAATCGAATCTTCTAAATGTCCAAAAGTTACAAACTAAATTAAACTATTAAAGGTAAAAAATAAAAAAGAAATATGTTTGTATAAGTCATACAACATATATTTTTACTGATTTAATAATGCGGAGCTCTCTCTTAGATTAGTTATTTTATGCATATATACCCCGTTTAAAACTTTCATATCAAATTTAGTCACCTTATTTCCTAACTTTCGAAACTCCTGAGTGTATATTTATGCTTAAACCCACGTACTAAAGCATAAACACCAAGCCTTAAATTTTTATTTCTTATTTATCTCCTTTTATTTCTCATAAATAGTTGAGATTTTTTATTCAAATTGCGAATTGAACTGGTTCTTTTATATTTGAAAAATTTATAAGTCAAATCTTAAGTTTAGGTTTGGACTAAATAAAAAACTAAATCGTAATATTATATTCAATTTCATTTGAAAGGGTAAATTGTACCAAATCAAATTGTATCTACTCATACTTTAACCCTTAGATAAATCCTTCTATGTAAATAGGTATACATTCTCCCCATGTGACTTAACTTGACATATTTTGAAATCCAAGTTTGGTATTAGAGAATATTTTTCATCTAATTAAAAAAAATCCAACCAATCCCGACCTAATTAAATAAATAATTTTAATAGACTATTTAACAAAAGGAGGATCCAACTGTATAATTATAAAAAATAAATAATTTTAATAGACTTTATTCAACAAAGGAGGAACCAACGATATAAATATTAAAAGAAAAAAAAAAAGAGCGATGAGTCATAAAAGCACCAACTAATAGTATAAACATGGATTAGTTGCTGATAAAGTATAGTAGTAAAAAGTAGTTTGTTCTCGACCACCTATACTGTAGCTATATATTTTCATGTCATGGGAAATTATTCTATTCTATTCTATTTCCAACACAAAACGAGTGAAAAGGAGGCAAGTCTAGTTGGCCTGTGATTCGGCCTATGTATATTGACTTTGTATAATATCATTGTTGTCCTCTCGTATCAAATTATTGAATTTAGCTTTCCACGTCGGTTGTCCATAATTCCCACATCTGTCCTTGTTTATACTAATACCTATGTGGTCCATTACAATAATTTTTTTTTTAAAATCATTTTCTTTTTCTCCTCTAGTCGATTATATATATATATATATGTGAGAAATCTCCACGAAGCCCTCTCCAATGTAGAAAGCTAAAGGACATTATGAGGAAAAGCATATGTATCGCATAGATAGATCCAATGCATATAATCCCTCTCTATTTACGTACACCGTTGAATTTATATCTCTGCATTAAAATTTTAGTGGTAAGTAACATTCTACTTGAGGACTAATCATGATGGTATTTTTTATTTTATTTTATATGTAAGGATGTTAGAGGATTATTAATGGCGCTATTTCTACACTTTGATTAAATTGGAGTTAACCTCACTTATTTTATATTTTATGTTAGGAGTCTTGAATAAAGATTTATATTTTTGCTACAACCGAGTTTTATTTCTATTAGATAAAAATAAAAAGGACCACAATGCTTTCATAAATTATATATCTCCCAAAACTAAAAGTATATGCTGAACTCTAAAATATTGTTTATTTAACCATCAAAACTCTTAAATTAGTCACAAAATAAATGAATCTCATATATATTCCCCACAACTTAATATTTGTAAATGTAACAATTAATATCAATCAACACGATTAGTTTAATCATTATTAATGCATATTTTTCACAAAGTATTTATAAAACTAAAATCATAGAATCAGTTTTGAAAGCATGGGCTCTTACATGCTCCTAAGAGACTTAGATTGTATTGAAAGAGTGGATTGAACCCCATGAGTCCTAGAGTCATATTGAAAGTATAGATCAAAACCACAAAACGAAACCTACAGTTACTTTTGAAGTTGTGAATATGTTGGATTCGTTGAGTCAGTTTTAGAAAGTGAAAGTTTATGTAATCCTCAAAGTCCATTAGTTGTTTTAAAAGTGTAGATCTATGTGTTGCCAAAAGTTCACGAGTCATTTTAAAAGTGTGAAGTGGGTTCCTAAAATCATTTTTAGAAGTATGGATATTAATGTTTCCAAGTTTCATAAAAATGTTATTTTATCAAACATAAACAACAAAGAGTTATTCCATCACTACAATTTATCTAATCCTAGCATGTACACCCATCGGATAGCAGTAGTTTATGTATTGATTTCAATTCAAGATGTTGATAATAATCCAAATGGACCCCTGAACTGTGTAACATATCTAGAATCTATAATTTAATGCACTAAAGATTGAAATTCATAGTTGTAATAATTGATTCTCCACCTTTAATTATTTGAGTCTCAAGTAAGCTCATCTTATGTCCCTGTTAGACTTATCTGATTGTCCTAGGCATATGGAAGTTAGTCGGGTTCTGCGGTTGAATAAGTGGTCTACTTACCTAGTGACCAGGTTGACTACATGTGCTTCTAATGGCTTGGTTGATCGTGCGATGTTCAAATTTACTTTTCTTAAATTTTTACCCAAAGTTTGTAATTTCATATCTTACATTACAGCAAGATTGAACTCCAAATCATATATATATATATACTTAATTCATATTTTTACTACATTCTGCAAAAAGTTTCATAACAAAAGTCTCAAATTATATATTACATAATCTTTTATATTAAACTCTATTCTTTTTATATGTTTTTTATGATTAAATCCACAGTTACGTTACATTCCTTTTTTTTTTTTTTTTGTGGTTAAAGCCTAAAGGTAGAGTAAGAAATACCTTCTAAAATATATTTTTGGAAATGCACATTAAGAGGAAGGAATTTATGATTATGTCGCAATGTCCTATATGAGTGCCTTACCCAAACTCTTGCCCGTCAATAATATAGGACAAGTAGTTAATATTTAGCGTAAATTATGTTGATCATCACTTTAAATGTTTAAAATTACATTAACATGAAAGATTTTTGAACTGTGCATTTATACCCCTTTGACATTTATTAAGCCCTCCCTTATGAAAAGTTTTAGGAGTGTTTGTGGCATCATAAAACTTATTTGGGAGTATTTATGTACCATTTTTTTACTTATTAAAGGCTTAAATATTACATCATAGGAATGTAGATATAGAATTAAAAAAATAAAACTATAAGCGTCATTATAATTTTAAAAGCTTTCAGGAAAAATCTATGTAATTTTCCCAAAAAGGTCATTAATAATCTTTTATTAGATCTAGTCATAGGTATTTTTGGAATCTTACCATATCCAATTGGATTGTTCCTCTTTTTTTTTTTTTTTTTTTGACTAACTCTTCTTCTCCTTGCAACACAACATAAGGAATCAATGTTAAGCTTATTAATTTTCTAAATTATTTGGCCAAAAACTTTTTTCTTGAATTGATAAGAAGACTATAATAGCAGAACAAAGGTCTAATGAGATTTACCTTAGAATGAAAGTCGTGCTCACTTGGAAAAGGATAGAAATAACACAATAAGTGAGTAAGGAGATCATGAGTGTGTTTAGGTTTTTGTGATAAGGAAAGAAAGATTAGTTTCTTATTTATGAAGAGAAATCTTAGTTTGAAGGTTCAATTTTTCATTGTTTTGAAAATACTACTAGGGATATTTAGTCCAACAGTTACAAAATAAATTTTATTCTCAAAATTTGCCTAAATTAAGAACATTTCAATGTGCCTCTTGCATTTTTTTCTTGAGCTTCCAGTTGCTTGGTTGATCAAAAGGACCTTTATGTACTTAACAATTTTTTTATTGTTAAAGTTAAAATTAAAAATAAGTAAACCTAAAAAATTTTAAGCCTAAGATATATGTAGTCTATAGCACATTTTATAAAATAATTATTGAGGATGTGCACTTATTTATATATAGTTATATCTAATATGACTTGTCATATTATTAATGTGGGACAAAAGAATTAAAGATTATAAAGTAAAAATTAGTCCTATGATTCTATAAATTTTTTTTTCTTCTTTTCTATTGATAAAAGTCTATATATAATAAGTAAGACAAGTTTTTAAAAATATATTTATTGTCGTTTTGTTCATAGTTAATACATTAAATACTGTGAATAGAAAATAATTTTTCTTTCTATTAACGTGTAATTAGTTAAAATTTTGGAATTTTCATTTTATTTATCTTTTTATTTCACCTTTTTCCATTCTTTTTCTTCTTGATTTTTTTTTATTTTATCCTTTGTTTTTAAAATGGTGGTAGGTCGAGACCTATTGGGTCCATGGTCTTATTAGCTAACTTAGCTTGAACTCATGACCTTAGCATTTCAACCAAATAGGTACAATCCATTAGGTTGGTTCTGAGCTAAGTCATAGTCTAGACCTAACCAATACCTAGTTCTAGTTTTATAATTACTATATCTACTCAAAATCCTACCCCCTTCCCCAAAGTTAAAATTAATCCACTCTCATATCAACCTTTGACTAGACTATTATCATATTCCATGTTACTACAAATTTCTTAGTTTGAATTTGTTTTACATCAAAGTTACACAAAATATGCATATCTAATCTTCCTTTGTATTTAAAGGATATCACTAATTTTACGTTTGGTGAAAATGAATGGTGGCATGGAATATATTAGATTCGAATGAAATGGAATAAAGACCTAAATGAGAAGTATTTTTTTGTTTGGGAATTCCCATAGAATGGAATGAGAAGGGATGACATTAAATGGGCAAATAGTATTATTTATTATACTTGAACCTATCTTTTGGTAGAACATATTAGAATACTATATGTGTTCTTTGTAAAATTATTTGATTCATTTTTTATATGCATGATCATCATGAGAGACAAGTATAGAGCATATTTTGAATTTTGGAAAATAGACCAAACATCCAAAAAATTTCTTTCTACTATGATTAGAGGAAAAAGGGAGAAAGTTTAGAAAGTTAGAGAGAGGTAGAAAACACATGATATAGTATTATGGAATTCTAAAGGCTATATTTTGTTTTCTATGTTATATAGGTTCTCCCTTTGATAGGGAACTTGATACAAAAGGATAAATTACATATAAACCACGAGATAGATAAAGCCTGCCTCATAAGACAATAATACATAAGCTAAGGACAATAATAGAGAAACATATAATGGATAATAATAGTAGACAAAAAAATATAATACAGATGCATTCTTATAAAGTAAATTCTTCTAACATGATTCCTCTAACATGGGTACCATAGCACTTTGAATCTTTTTGCCACAAATTTCTCTTATCCATATCAATGGCATTTCAATCCATGTGAAAAATCATAGGCTCATGAGATGACAATAGATTGCATCATTAGGATTTTCAAGGCTTTGGCTGTATTTACCTATCCATGCTTTTTCCTCTATCTTGTTAAGGTCTTGCTCATATTCTCTTGGAACTTAGCAAATTAAATGAGTGGTGTTCTCATAATCTTCACTATAGTCCCATGTCGCCTCGGATTTAAAGTTGACTAGCCATATCTCTCTTAGCATAGTATGATTGGTAGTGCACATTTTTCTCTATATTTCCCTTTATTTTGAGTCATCTCCTCTAATATCTCCTTTAAAGCAACCAATAAAGTTACAAATGGATAATGGATAAAATTGTTTTGGTTAATACTCTATCCATTATAACCTCATTTCAACTGTGAGTTTGAATTTTGAGGGATTTGCTCTCGGAAATCTCATAGCTAAATCATTAACCTATGCTGAAATAATCTATTCTCATACAAGTAAAGATTAAAACCATTTCATAATATCGATTAAATGAGTTAAATGGTTTAATCTTAGGTTAAACTTGATTGTTTGTAAGAATTGTAACACCTAATGTATTGGGAACTAGATGGTTATAGTGTAATGGTGGAATAAATACTAGTAAAACCACTTAAGCTCTTCGAGAAACCTATTGTTCTTGTAGAATCTCCAAATATGGGGATAGATAAATTGATATCTACGATGTAATCCAAATGTATTAAGATTTAATCTTTTATATTTTTGAAAAATTGATTTCTACTGGTCCCATATTTGCTTTTTGTTTTCTTTTGCAAATTTTCCTCTTTCTACCATCTACCTTAATTTTGACGGTCCATGCTCATAAAATTTTTTAGGATTGTATCATCTAGGGGGAAAGAAATTAGTGGAACAGTACATTGCAATCATCTTAAATAGCTTATACTCCTTGCTTGCACGAATATCACCTACATAAGGATTATGGGATGAGTGTGTTGGTATACATTCAATTAGAACTTGAGACTCTTTCTGAGGTCTCGAGAGAAAATCTATTATATCATTCTTTTTTTTCTAAAATGTACTTGAGCTTATAAGAGTATTTAAAAAACAACTCTTACCATTTATATAACTAAGGATGTAGCACAGTTTTTTCTTAAACTTAAGCATTTTTGAAAATAAACTTATATTCATTTCAATTTTGAAGTTAGATCCCATGAGATAATATTCGAACTTTTGAATAGCGTGTTTAACTACAATTTTGAAGTGAGACCCCATAAGATCTTGAGACTCTTTTAGAGTCTTTGAACTTTTCACTCGTATAGCTACAAATTTTCCTACGTTTTTCTTCTTGTTCAAGGAGAATAACTCCCTAATACTTATCTCTAGCATCAGTCTACAATATGAGTTGTCCCCTTAAAGGTATCTTTAATGATGGAAGCTTCTATAGTTCTTCCTTTAAAAACTTCACTACTCTCGTTTGTTTTTCTCCCCATGGGAAATAGTTTTTCTTAAGCATATTTGTAGCAATGTCATGACAAATCTTTAGAACAAAATCTCTCAAATAGTTCACTATCCCCAAGAATTGTTGAATTTCCTTAGTATTGAGATTTATGTCCTGGAACTTCATTAATTCTTGAGCAATGTTCAGCTCCGGTTTGTAACGTTCATCTTTAATCTTCATACTGAGAAATTCTATTACTATCTTATCCACTTTCATTTTTTTTTTTCTCCCAGAGCATTATTTCATAAGAAATTATCAGCTCATCAAACTGTTGTACAAACTTGGTATGGGATGATTCATCTGAACTGAATAAAAGAATATCATTTATGTAGATGATTTCATTATTTAAAATAAAGTAAAATATTTTGAGCATTATCTTTTAGAATAATGATGAAGCTATTTTTGAGCATAAAAAGTAAAACCTTTCATTAATAATGGTGGTTTAGAATATAGAATCCTATCTTGTACTTATCATCGGGATGAATGTCCAATTGCCAAAATTCTGTCTTAAGGATAAATCGTAATTTTTTTTTTTAGACTTACTCAACTCTTTTGTCCATATAGCAAATCTCACGGGCTCACTATGGATGTGATGGTTTTACCTACATTGATGATAGATCCTGGGAATTAATGGTTATTTCTGACGTTGATTACATGCTACTCGAAAAGAAAGGTATCGGTGGTGTTTTGCAAAAATTGCAAATGTCACGAAACTTCCAGGTTCTCGAAGTAGGTCAACAAATCATTTCAAAATTCAAATTTCTATTACTCATGGGCTTGCTATTATTTAGGTTTAGTCAGCAAATATTATTTATGTTTAGTTTCACCAAGATTGTATCGAGATTAATTTTTTTATTGTTTTCTTTATCATAGCTTAGTAAAAAAACAAAGATCCAAGGGGAAAAAAAGAAAGAAAAACAAAATAAAAAAGAAAGACCGGTTATATGTGGCTTTTGATTCATTTGAATCCCAATTTAGAGTTATAGACGTGCGCGTATATGTAATCCTACCCCTACATCCGTACCAAACTCTTAAGTAAAATCAAACACAGAATTTCATAGAAATTAATTAATATGGCTTAAAAATAGTAATTATTATGTTCACGGTATCATGAACTATTTAAAAAATCCCTTGCATGTATGAACGTGCATAATCAGAAGTCTGCTTTGCGAATGATCCTCTAACTAACTTGCTCCTTCAAGTTTACATGTACTAATATTCACAAAAAATATCTCGATGCATGGACCCCCTTATCTTTTAAAGATATTTTTAAGATCAAATCTAGCCCCAAAGCTCTAATTTTAGTTGACAAATGAGGCAAAGCGAGATGCGACTAATCCAACTCGGGGCTTAGGTTGATTGTCATACTTATAATGGACAAGTCCTTTTAGTTTATTATTTGACTTTTACATTTACTTAAATTATCGGACAAAAAGACTTTAACATATTGGATTAAATTTAAAATATTTATAACATATATTTGATAGCATAGAGCTAGCAATTTACGTTATAATATCATGTATTGTTTTTATATCTAAATAGGATTATATTCGAAAAAATTACACTTATAACATGATTTGTTTATTAATCATGTCTAAAAACCTAAACTTATGATTTAGTATGTCTTATATCAAGATTAGACCCATTTATATTAGGACTAATAATATGCTATCATATCATATCTCTTTTGTTTTAGATTTTATACCATTTATTGATTAAAATGTTATAATTAAATCTATAAAATATATACAGATATAAAGGGGGAAGAATAATAATAATATTTAAATTTTACAAAGACAAATGACATAATATCTTCATACTTAATAAAAAATTATAATCCAAATAAAAATTTTTAGGAAAGCAAAATCATACCAAATATAAAAATTAAAAAATTTAATTTATATAATATCACTAAATTAAGTGGAACCATAGATTAAATAGATATTAATAATAGTACCATTATTGATTTTCAAATTTATCACATTGTTTTTTAAATTTTCAAAAAAGATAATGAAATGAATCTATACATGAATTCATAATTTTTTGCATATTTAAACTACAATATAGCAAATATATATAGCTAAAAATTATCTAATACCTTTACTTAAGATCTCTAATTTAGAAAGAAATGATCCGTACATCAAAATATAAATGCGAAAGGATATGTAGCATGTCTTGCATCCTATGTCCTGATTTGAAAGCTTAATTGAAACCCGTATACGAATTAAACTGTATTTAAACAGTCTTGACTCATTTGTATTTTATGTTAAATTTTTTAATATATTAATCCGTTTAAATTGTATTGTATCATGCTTTGGTCTGTTATGTTTAGATAACAAATTGCTAACTCTAATTTCATGATACAAAATAAATATATTTTCAAATTTTCATAAACAACCCTATACTAAAACATTGTAAATCATAATATTAAATTTTTTTTGGTAATTTATAATATGAATAATTAATTTTTTAATAAAAAAAATCTGTGTCTAGTAATATAAAAGGATTACACTATCATATACTTTTTATATCATGATGGTCAGTTTTTCTGATGCCATTATATTCTACCAACCAAACGTTATTGACAGTCACTAACTGTTAAAATGTCTTCTAAAAAAAGCGTTGCCTATCTCATACACAAACAGAAAACAAAAATAAATAACGGACACATCTAATTTGTTTCCGCTAGGACTGGAAGTCCTCAGTTTGTCCCCTACAGAATTTCAACCCACCAACCTACAAGAGGCATATTCCATCTCAAAACCGTACGTGTATGTTTGGAAGATAGAGAAATGTGTGCTTAACCAGTGAGTTTTTGAGATTCTAACATATTGATCTTATCAAATAGATAAAATTGCTCCGTTTCATGTACTATTATTGTTTATATCCTTTTTAAGTAACAGTAACATGTCATTTTATATGAAAAAAAAAAAAGTTCACAAATCGAAGCTTTTTGGACTTGCGACAATAGTACTACAAATACCCATTTAAAATGGGCTCGGAGCTTCAGTCTAAAGTTGGGTAAAAACTTACTTCATGTGAATGTTTCATTTTGGGGAGTATAGTAATAGAGAAGCCTAATGTTTGAAGGTAATTTTAAATTAAAGATAAGAATTTAAGAATAAATTTAAATGAGTAGATGAATGTTTTTGAAAAATTTAAATAAAATATTAATATTTTATAAAATAGTTCAAATAACGGATTAACGTTTTACAAAAGTAACTTAAATATTTTTATAAAATAATTATTATATTATAATCTTATAATAACTAAATTTTTTATTTAAACTATTTTATAAAATATTAATATTTTATTTAAACTTTTAAAATTTTAATCTCTCTTTTAAATTTATCCTTAAATGTTAATTTTCTCAGATATGATTCTCCCTTTCATTCTGTAAATTACCACCTCGGACTGCTAAAATTCACAATATTAGTGCAGTGCATCGAGCTGTGCACAACCGACTACTTCATTTCTTTATTCTTAAATCAATTAATCACCCCCTTAATCGAAGTATATCTCAAGCTACGCCAATCGGATTGGAGCTCCCAAGGAAGAGTATTTAGAATGATTTATCTAAGTCATGTCAGCTAAATGCTCGCAATAATATTATGGCAATCTCACGCATTTGAGTTTAGCAATCAACGATGGCTCTTAGTTACCGCCCTTTCATCCTTTCTTTCTATATTTTTCCTTTCCCTTTTAGCGGGCAAATGCATGGATCAATCAAATATAGTGAGTCTACTAAAAACAAAAGATTTTCCTTATCACAATTTTACATTGAAAATTGAATTTTAAATGAATTATGTTTACCACCACTAAAAACTTATAAGATTATACCGATATCAACATCCTTTTTTATTTAATTGTATACCTACAAGATTACAACATCTGTTATATATAATTGGAACCTCTAATAGGTTTGAAGAAAATATATGAAATAAATGCCCCTAGATAGGTCTTGTTATTGCATAGACGCCTCTTACTAATTTTTATAAACAGGAACTATAAGCACCTATAATTGGAAAAAAAAAAAAAAAAAACTAAGTAAGTGTAATTTTGAAAGTTTATATAGTTGATTGAAGTGATTTACCCTTAATTTTTTTTTTTTTTTTGGCTTTCGGGGATTTGTGTTTCAACATGCTTGTTAAGAGGTTAAATGAAGTAACTTTTCATTGATTGAATATTTTAGGTAAAGAAAAAGGAGTATATGTTTACTTTTGGGCTTTTAAAGTGTAGTAAGTGAACCCATCAAAATTCTTAATATTTTATTTTCCTAGTTTGATTCACATTATGACCTCGAGAAATGGATAAAGTGCAAACGAAATCATAAAGCTTAAAAAAAAAAAAAAAACGTGGTAACCGAAAGGTTCGTATTATGAGACTAAACTAAGTTGAATTGAACAAATTAGACTTTGAAACTGAACTATAAGAGCATTTATAAAATTATTTAATTTACTTGTTAATTTATCTAATTAAAATCGTGTAATGATTCAAACATATAAACTGAGTTGTGATTTGGAACCATTTTGGACAATTTTTAGAAATTTATATCACTACTGTTTTTTTTTTTATTCGATTGACAGTGGAATATATTACATGCAAAAGTCACTTGTACAGAAGTAACTGACACAGGCCAAGAACATTAATAGACATGAATACCAAACGTAACCTAAAACAAAAAAATATGACACAAACCTTAACGGAGATGCAGACATAGTGTTTTCATAGACAATAACTGACACAACCATGACAAAACAAAACAAACATAACTTCAACCCTAACTGCTGACAGTTCGAAGGCAAGCAAGAGTTGTAGATCATCAGGCGGAACGAAGAGGATCCTTCATTCAATTTCAGTACCAAAATGCGCTTTTTGTGCAAGAGCATTTGCAACTTGATTTTCTTCCCTGTAGAAGGCGCTAATCCTGGAACTGTCAATAGATGACAGCTTTTCCCACAGGTAGAAATAACATGTGAGTATTTGATTATATGATTATTATTTTATATTTGTATTGGTTGAATCACTGCTTTTTTAACAAAGTTAATCGCAATATGTTTGAATCCATTATATGACAGTGGTGCAGCCCCCAAAAGATTGCCCATAGTTCTGCTTTTAAGATGGTTATCTTTCTCACATTTTTGTTGAATCCCATAATCTATGGTTAAATATCTTATGTGAATTGTGAGAGGTTGTAGTACTAGTTTATAAAGTCATGATTGTAAACACCTTGTCAATACAAGTTTGAAACTTTTAAGCCAAATGATTGAAATGGGCTCATCAATGTTTGTTGGCTTGGTTATTCATTACTTTTAGCTTGAAGCATTATAAATGGTATCAAAATAGACCTCCTACTAGTAGGTGAATGATTTGGGTCTAGCTCTAATTTAGAGAAGACATTTAAGGAAGATGGGGAGTATGATTAGGGTATAACTCCTTGAATACTTCTAGGATGACTTATAGGTAGTAGGTGACCCGAATTGTATACCAAAAAAGGAAAAGATCTAGGTCTAATTGTAAGGTCTTACAATAAGGATATCGTATGTTTAGGGGAGGGTAAAGATTGTGAAATCTTATGATTAAGTATCTCACATGGATTGTGGGAGGTTATAGTATTAGTTTATAAGGCTATGGTTGTAAATATCTTATCAACACAAGTCTAAAAATTTTGGGCTAAATGGTTGAAATTGGACTACTAGTATTTGTTGGTTTAGTTGTTTACTGCTTTTGGCTTGAGATATTACATAACATGATCTATAGTGTCAATAATAGAGGCATTAGTATTAAATTTAACACATCCTTCTTCTAGAGGCACTCGTTTTATATTTTCTATTCTTATTGCATATATTTATCATTTCTTTCCTTTGATTGTCCAATACTCATATGCTTTCATTTTGATTAGTTGGTGCAAGGTTAGACAATTTGTTTTATCATGACTACTGAATATGACCTAGTTCCCATCATACCAAATTAATCAAATAGCGAAGGCAAATATCACTCCCTATGGTGGATTTAAGTTAGATAGTTGTGCTTTTCCAACTTGAGTGTGCTGTTGTATCTTAACAATGGGGCTTTTGAGAAGGTATGATTGCCAATACCCAATGCTTTTTTTTTTTAATCCACAATTGTTTTAATTTGAAGAAGTCCCTTAATATATGTGATAAACTCTCGTCCTAATTACAACATGGACATTCTATGGGTATGTTTAGTATTATATGTTGTAAGTTCTCTTTAGTTAGAAGGTAATTGTTAGCACATCTCCATAAGAATAGGTTAATCTTAGGTGGAAGTGCTTAATTCCATACCTATTGGTGATTAGGTATGCTTACTTGTAGATGGTCCTTAATAGTTTGGTAGATCTCTTGCAATGTGACATTAGGCTTTGAATTTGGGGAGAGATGAATTGTATCCCTTGTTACATAATGGATATGGATTGAACCTATTTTTATATAGATCCAATTTAAAATTAGATAGGTGATTATCTCCTTATTCCATTTGGTTTATGATAGCCAATAGTCTTTAACTGTAAGTCTGAGAGTATGTGATTGGAATGGCCCATAGAAAAACCTTGACAAAGGTCCAAAAGTAGCCCAGGTACTTTGCTAGAATTTTGCATCATCTTCTCCATCTCCAAGTGAATAACTGATTAGGTTTTTTGCCCTGACAACATTACAGCATACATCCTTCCATAAAGGAAATGAGACATTAGGTTTCTCTATTAGCCAAGGTATATTATTTTGGTTATATTTGGTATAATAGAATTTTTCTCATAATGTCTTTTGCTTAAGGAATTCCCATAACCATTTACCTTCTTATCCTTTATTACGAATTGATAGGCTACCAAGACCTAGTCCTCCTTTAGTTTTTGAGATAGTCATTATCTTCTAATCAATCCAATATATATTATATTTTCCTTGTTCTTCACTCCATACAAACTTCCTAATAATGTTGTCCAATTGTTGGATTGTTGCCTTAGGAAAGTTACAACTTGCATGACATGTGTAGGTATGCCTTGCAACATATTCTTAGCTAAAGTTATCCTCCATGCCATACTAAGTATTCTTTCTTTCCATCTAGTTAGCTTGGATTAAACTTTTCATTTAGGGCATAAAGTTTACAAGGCTTACATTTATTTCCTCTTTTAAGTGGGACTCCTAAGTATTTACCAAAGTTGATTGATTTTTTTAATTGTAGTTTACTTAGGATCTCACTTCTTGTTTCCCTTCTGACATTAGGGGAGAACAAAACTTTAGATTTCAAACGATTTATCTTTAAGCTTGACGAACCTCTGAATATTTCTAAGGTTTGAGAGATGGTCAAGGAAGATTTCTTTATCGCTTTTTCCATGAATACTAAATCATCAGCAAATAGCATGTGAATAAACTTAAAGGGTGCTCTTCTAACTCGAATTGGTTGCCATTTCCTAATTAAGCTTGGAGACTTATTAGTTTGGTTAGGAATTCTAGGTCAATTATGAATAAGGTAATATTGGATTACCTTGTCTAATGCGTCTTAAAAGATGGAAGGATTTTGATAAAGAACCATTCAAGAGTATGTTAATGGAAATAGTTGATATGCATGAGAGAATAAGTTTAGTCCATTGTTGTGGGAAGCTTAGGGTTACAAGGGAAAATTTTATAAATGACCACTCAATTTTATCAAAGGTCTTTTCTAAGTCTATTTTTATGAACATCCAACCTTGTTCACCTCTTTTTTTGTTTAAGCAATAAAGAAGTTCATTTAAAAGAATGATATTATCACTAGATTTTCTTTGAGGAACATACACAGATTGATAAGGGTATATTAGGTCATAGAAAAGAGGTCTTGTTCTATTAGCATTTAGTTTATAAACCATAGTGCTAAGGCTAATAGGTCTATAATCTAAAATCTTACTTGTGCCTTTGTCTTTTGGTATAAGGACTAATAAGGTTTGGTTTTGTTTATCTAAAATAACCTAAGAGTTAAACACTTGAAAAACTAAGTGTATTATTGATTCTTTAGCAGTAGTCCAAAAAACTTTACAAAAGTGTGCATGTATCTTACCCTTCCTAGGGGATTTCTAGTCTCCTATAGAATTTGGAGCTTTGTTAATTTCATCATGAGTAGTAAGTTTAATTAAGCACTAAATTTGGTGCTTTGTGAGGCTTCCTTTTAACTTAAATGAAATAAAGTTTCGAAGAGGGGAAGTAAGATAGTTTGTCTTAAATAATTCGTTGAAATGTTTTAGCATATGGAATTTGATGTCTTGAGGGTCATATATCCAATTTCCATAGGAATCTTACAAAACAAGAATTTTGTTTTTGCTTCTCCTTTTAAATACTAATACGTAGTAAAACCTTGTATTCTTGTCACCACCATTTAGCCATTGGATTCTTGCTTTCATTTTCCATAAAAGATTATCATGTTCTAGAATTATGGCTAATTATGTTCTCAATTCCCTTTCCAAGTTAGCAAGGAAGTTTGTTGGTTGTATACATAGGGCTCTTTCAATCCCTTCAAGTTTAGCTTGTAATTTTTTCTTGGTTTGGCCATTGTGACAAAAAACATACGTATTTCATTCGTATGCTAAAGCATGAAATTTCACTATTGCATTAATTAAGTTTTCTTCATTTCCTTCCTATGCTTTATATACCACTTCTTTAAAAGAGGGATTAGACAACCACATAGGTTGAAAATGGTGTTATTGTGGAAAAGATGGGAGCATTTGTGGTTGTTTTAGGCAAATATTGGATAATGCTCTAATATATTCTTCGGTAGGTCGAAGAATGTTGAGTTGAGGAATAATTCTTTCCACTTCAAGTTACTCTATGCTCTATCTATTCTAGTTTGAATCAAAGAGGGTAGTTCTCTTAGGTTAGACCATGTGTATTTAGGGCTAATAAAGCCAAGATCCATAAGCCTACAGTCAAACATACAATCATCATATACTTAAGCTGTGGTTAGATTTATTCCCCTTTCACTCCATTTTTCATTTGATTTGATTATTTCATTAAAGTCATTTAAGACATACCATGGTTGATCTTTAATTTGTGTAACTAGAATCTTATGTGTATTCTATAGTTTCAATCTTATGCCAAAATTCATACAAGCATAGATAGCGGTTAAGTAAAAGTGTTAATTTAGGTTTTTGACCTAAATGAGGGAGTGTATCTCTTATTAAGAGTGATGAAATGTAGCAATGTCTAAGACATTCAAATTCCATAACATAATGATTCATCATCGTTGCCCTTCTACTTCTAAGCACATAAACCCATTGAAAGGTAGTTGATGATAAACTGCATGTGTTGTAGGTCCATCTAACTTAATATCCCAGATGATCATGATATTAGGATCATATTAATTGACAGCTTCCTACAAAGAAATCACTTTGTTAAAGGCATTAGCTCTCTAATGTTTCATTCAAGTGCTAGTGATTATACCCTAAGCCAATTATTGGATGTTGTCATTATTATATTCTATGAATTAAGAGGCATTTATTTTTATATTGTTTACATGTTTACTCTATAATAATATCCTTGAATAATTATATAGTTATTCTAAATGTATTTAGATACTCATTATTGTGGAAACAATAATGAATTAAATTTAGTATGAGGTTTGATTGATAATCATGGGATATTTATTTGTATAAAGATAAAATTAAACTCATAGGTACATGTTAGAGAACTATGTACTAGACCAACCTGCTATGGGATCACTACATGGATTAATGTCATAAGTGATTCTCATTATAACAATGCCATTTCATCCTTAGACTTGAAATCACTATGGATCGTAATATGAGGAACATTATGGTTTGACTCAATTAAACATTATCTTTAATTAGATAATTATAAAGGTTGTGATTTCGTATATTATGAGTCATGTAGAAGGAGATGAGTGATTAAGATTAGATTTGTCTGTCTCATTATGAGATAGATATTTCTAGGCACCTTGATAAGTGAGACTGAGAAATGCATGGTCATGCTCAAATGAATTGATAGTATGATCAATATCATTTGTCATATCAGTCCACTTGAAGATTGAGAAATGATAAAGTTCAATAATATAAGGGTAATACTTTCCATGCCTTATGTTCAATCTAGATATTATGTGAGAAAAGGATTATGACTTAAGTTATTGATTAGGTAAAGTTAGATCGTTGATCTTCATTTAATTTGAGTAGATATAACATTTTGCTAGAGGTTACTTATGTCTTGTAGGCTTGAAA
The DNA here is from genome assembly GCA_024138005.1 of Lumnitzera racemosa. Taxonomy (NCBI): domain Eukaryota; kingdom Viridiplantae; phylum Streptophyta; class Magnoliopsida; order Myrtales; family Combretaceae; genus Lumnitzera; species Lumnitzera racemosa. The sequence goes on along the minus strand of JAMXBC010000012.1, from coordinate 34,362,494 downwards.
AGAGTTTTTAGGTCTACTGTCAAGATTAAGTGAATATATAGGGTCGCATACAAAGAATAAACAAAATAAGCGATGGGTTTATTTTGATTAAACTTAGCAAGAAGTATTGAAAATATTTATTATTCTTAATGATTTAAGAAGATATTTTCGATGGTCTATATATAGATATAGACAACTCTTTATTAGAGTTATATTGACCTTATATCTTCAACATTAGTCTTTTAGAGAAACTTTGTAGACAAAAAATAAAGAGTGAAAATGTGAGAAATTGTGAGGGTTTCCTACATTTCTTTTTTATGCTAGTAAAATGCAATTTATTTTAGTATGTTCGTTCAAATGTAGATACCATAGAAGGAGCTCGCGAGATCGTAGCGTCTATAGATTTGCATCACTAACGTGACTTAGATTCACATAAGCTAAAAGAACTTCACTCATATCAAATTTATTTACTACATGGATCCATTGATGTTTTAGGGATTTAGTTTCTCTAAAAAAAAAAAAAAAGAATTCCATTACAAAAGAGATTTTTAGATCCCTAAATCCTAACAACAAGTATTTTTGTTGACTTACTTAACTGATATTGTCCTATTGTTGGGGTTAGGAGTGTAGCCATTATTATGAACAATGGGGTGTTTGATTTAGATCTACTATTCTTAGCCTGTTGATATTTAGAGCAATTTGACATGAGGAGTGTTTGGTTAAGATGAGTCCTTATGTTTCATCCCTATTCTAAAACAGTAGTTGTTGAGTCTTGTTGTATTAAAGCATGTATGTTGCTAAATATGGTGGGAATGGCAGTAGGAGATATTGATTTTTTGTTACTATCTAAATGATGATTTGACATGTATACTCCATTCTACCATTAACTAGGCTTTGATGTAAAATGAGCTCTGAATGGTCGTTAAGATGATTATATGGAACTACTTCAAGGTTTGTGACTTGGTTGATTTGGACCCTTTGCAAAGCTAATACAATCTGGACAATAATCTATTAAGCCTTAAAGTTATGAAGTCACTATGCAAATGGTGGCATAGCACCATCTAAATGGTAGCTGGGGATCTATTCTTTATTAAGCCCTAATGTCTATAAAAAATGAACTACTTAGTCTATGTCCTAAGAGCATTACCTTACTAAGATTATGGTACATTAAGCTCTTACCTAAGTATGAAAATAAACCAAGCCAGTTTGCAAATTGCTCGACGTCAATTTAAGTTTTACTCAAATTCAATTTAGTAGCAATTAAGCCAAGCTCAAGTTGAGTTACTTAAATAGTAAATTGACTTGAGCTCAAGTTTTAAGATACTAAGCTCATTAGATTTACTAACCTAATTAAGTTTAGTATACTTCTTGATTTATTTTTATTTTTTAAAATTTAAGTGAATTTGAGGTTATTTAGGAGAAATTTGTTAAAATATTGAGCTTAATCAAGCTAATTGATCCTAACTTGAGCTTACTACATATATCTTTAAGTTGAGCTTAAACTCAAAATTTAAAACTGGCTCTAACTAGAGCTAAGCTTAAGCTTTGAATTTTTTGTCAAGCTTAAACTCAATACTATATTAATTCAACTCGACTTGATTATAAACTTTATTCTTGCCTCTCCATAACATGGTCAGTGCCCTCTCATATTTGACTTAATTCTACACATATTACATTGAAAAACAAAAACAAAAGTTTAGTTAAAATTTTCAAATATGACAATGTAGAAGCATATATGTGTGTGTATACATATATACATACATATATATATATTTGTATGTGTGTATCCATCTATGCATATTGAAGAAAATACATCTCCATATAACATATATCAAAACCACATACGGAAAAACAAAAAATAATCCAATTATAGCCTAAGACCATCAAAATATGACAATTCTATAACACATTCTCGTAACCCGGCAAGAATATGCAACGTTCTATGGTTTGATTAACTAAATCCAAAATTATAGGAAATAAAGCGTCAAATTACTCTAGACTACATCATCACTAAAACTTATCTTCTAAAGTTAAAGCAAAAGTTTATATTTTATACGAATTCAAATAATTATTTAAGTAACATCAATTAGCAGATCATTCACATTAAGATGAAATTTGAGAAAAGGTTAGGTCATTGTAAGATCTTGTGTCATCATAGAGCTATTGTTTTGACTCTTCATTTTAAACATTGTACTCTATAAGCTAAGCATGAAAAGCATCATGACAAACACATAAGAATGCACATACCATATATAAATGTTTCTAAAATTCCTAAGGCATATAAGAAATAATTATATTCACAGCTCCTATTTATCTTACTTTTAGGCTAACTAAACACAATGAATAAAAGTCCAAGAGTCAATTATCTTGTGAACAACTGCATTATTGTAAGACTAAATCTTATCATCAGCTTCTCTACATATATGGCCTCAACACCTAAACTCTAAGCTACATCGTCCTAGATATTTGTCTACTATTCACCCTATGTATCCAATCCATAACTCAAATATCCTTAATGTTACAAACATTAGTGTTAAAACTATGATCGGTGAACAAATGAGGTTCAAACGACGATTAAGTTCATTGTCAATTTCTACATTAAACTAAAACCTATCAGACATGGTGAAACTTAAACTTGCTAAAGCATTACAACAATGTTGAAAGAAAATGCACTAAGAAAACATAATTATGATTACTATTAGCTCTTATGGCATAGCTAGAACATACATCTATAAAATGTTTTAGTCAACTATTATAACGGTTATACATACTCAACTATGCCAAACCTTAGGAAAAGGATGCCAATCAATGGTGGGTAAGTGAATGGTTTTATTTTAGGAGACCTCAAATCTATCCTAGCAAAGAGGATTTGGCTACCTTTGGGCATGGTCGACTATTATACCTAAACAAGCCTAAAACATTGAAAACTTGTGATTTGAATTTCTTATATATCAAATTTCATCAAAATTCAATTTTAATAAAAAAACTCCTATGGTTTATGGTTAAACTCTTTAAGGACACAAAAATTTTGGTGAAGCTAAATCATTTATACTTTGCCAAACATTATTTCTTTTTTCTTTATTTTGCCTAAATGTCTAAATTAAACTCTCAACTTGCTATAATTACAACTACAACACCATCCATTCACATCACATCCTAATTTCAAACTCTCAACTTGTTGTAATTACAACTACAACACCATCTATTCACATCACATCCTAATTTCAATATTAACCCAGTGAAAGGGATCAAAACTTAATTAATCTTCTTATAAACAAGATTAACAACTTTTCTTTCACAAACAACATGTACTTGTTGCATGCAACTCACTACACATGCACTGTGCATACCTACCCTCTATGCACATTCTCAAATTTCTTTTTGATTTTCTTGATTTTCCTTACACATATTTCAAGCACAATAGGGTATCTTTACTTAAGAAAAAAAGGAACATTTCATTACCTTAGTTTTCTTGTGAATCTAAGCTTTAGAGAGAGCTTAGAATTGCCAACAGAGTAATAGAGAATTTCTTAATAACACATTTGGTTTGTGCAATAGAATAATATAGGAATGATATAGAATAGACGAGTAATAATTACTACTTTATTTAGTTATACTTACAATGAAATTACCAATAGATAGATTAAATATACATCTAAAAGTATCAATAGACCTTTACCTCATTCCATGATTTAACTATTCGTGTAGTGAGTTAATATACAAATATACTAGAAAATACAAAGAAGTAGCTATTATTTGAATCCTTATAGTAATTGTGATTTCTTATTTTGTAATGATAATAATTTCTTAAATAGCTATTTGGCAAAAGAAATGTAGGAATAAGCTAATAAAGAAGTAGTAGTTATTTTATTTCACCTTATAAAGTTAATTAGTCATGTATATGAATTCCTCTTTCTATGAGAAGAGAGAATGGGTAAGAAAGAAATGTTACTTCTTTATCTAATAACAAATTAACTTGATATTCAAAATTTGTTATAAAATAATTTACTACTTTAGTATTGAGTGAGATTCGAGAACTATTTGTAGAAGTTGTAAATTTGCTCTAAATTTTCTTATTTTACTTGTTATTTTCTAAGGATATCATTAACAACCACCCAAAGACACTTTACAAAATCAACTTAATGAAAAAAATGCATGAATTTTGAAGGACATACTATAAATTTTACCATAAAGTTGGAAGGGTGAAAGTTCTTCTTTTTTTTTTTCCTTGTTTTTCCATCTCCATTTAGAATTGTAATTTTTTTTAAAGAATCCTAATTATCTCATCTTTCATAAATTCTATTCACCAATTGTATCTTAAGAATATGTAAATGCACTTTTTCTCCATAATCTTTCGTATGGACATAATTTGCTTGATGAATTCATCATTTCCCTTAGGTTATCATAATTTCCACGTAGAATTTTCTAACTTTTCTCTTTCTTTTCATCTTATTGTAACTATTAAATTTTAGGGCTTTAAGCTTGGTAATCAAATGGATTTGACTCTTTAGACTAAAGTGATCAAGCATAGAGAGTCAAACTCATATATTTGGGATGATCAAGAGAGATTTACGATGGGTTTATAATAAGGCCCGTTAGATCGCTTTGTCCAACATCAACCTTTTTGAATTTAGCTCATGTATTAAGAAGGCCTTTTCGGCCTAAATCCATAAAAAAGAACCCATTTGGAGTCCATTAATAAAGAGATTAATTCCTAGAGTTTGATTATCATCATCATTCAATGGATAACAGTAATGGCCAACTTTTATAAATATTCAACCCCAAACCCCATTTGGACATCAAGAATATAATAGGCTTTCTTGAAATATACTGTCTAAGCCTACTGAGTACAATACTCTCTTTTGCTAAAATATCCTCATCTACTTTCTCTCTCAGCCACATACACGAAAAGGTACTTTCTCTTTCTTTTCTCTCTCTCTCTCTCTCTATGTGTTTTCTTTCTCTCTCGAATATTCTTTATTAGTATAGAAACTAAACTAAGGTTTCAATTTTTGTAAAGCAACTCTTAGTATTTCTTGACACTAATACTGAATTTGAAATCTATGTAACCAAATTTATCACTTGGTCTAACTATTTTTCTTTTTGATGATTTTGTGGGGTACTCAAAAAGGAAGAAGAAACTATATTCTCTATACTTTAAGTGCCAGAAACTCTCAAAAGTAGTTTTTACATTGTTGGTAACAAAAAGGATATCTTTCTATATCTATTCTACCTATTTATATTTGTGTTCAAATCTTGTTATTTCTGTTATAAACCCTAACTGTAATTTACTATACCTTTGTATCTACAATACAATGCAACTCTTATTGTATTATTATTACTATTTATAATATCTTGTATATGTGCAACTTCATATCTATCAAATATAGTTTTGAATTTTTTGGGCCACTTTGACATATGTTTTGGCCTCTAATTTGTGGTGTGTATAACAATTTAGCCCATTGTTAAAATGACCTTGTCTTCAAGGTCAAAATTAAGGTAGTCTTAAATGAAATGTTATAGATCTACCCAAGAGGCTTCCTCTATAGGTAATACTTCCCATTGTACTAGAACCTGCTTCACATCTGTTCCTTAACGCCTGATCACTCTTGAGTCCAACATTGCTAAAGGAGAGACAATAGGATTATTATCCATTGATTCTTGTAGTAGTGGAATTTGATGTACAATATCTCCATAAGTCTTCTTTAGTCTGGATATGTGAAACACCGGATGAATCCTTAAATGTTGAGGCAACTCCAATTTATAAGCCAATTGGCCAATTCTAGCTATTACCTTGTAAGGGCCAAAATATCATGTAGCTAAGTTTGTAAAAGATCTATCAACTACTATTGTTTACCTATAAGGCTATAACTTGACATTGGCAAAATCTCCTAGTTGCAACTTCTTATCTATTAATGTCTTCATTTTATTTTGAGATTGCTGTATATTATGTTTATACAATCTCAAAATTTCATCCCTTGCCTTAAGCTTTGAATATACTTCTTCCACTTGCGTCCTATTCATCACACAATCATAAATCTTTGGTGCTTTCCTACTAAACAAAGCCTTAAATGGACTCATTTGAGTGCTAGAATGATAGGAAGTATTGAAACAATACTTAACCTATGGTAAATACTTGGACCATTGAGTAGGGCAATCTATAACAAAGCATCTTAAATAAGCTTCCAGACTCCTATTAACCACTTCTAATTGTGCATTAGTTTGTGGATGGTAAGCTGAACTCATCTTTAACTTTATGCCACTTAATATGAATAACTTTTGCCAAAATTTGCTCACAAATACTCTATCTCTATTAGAAACAATAGATTTAAGAAACTCATGCAACTTCACTACCATCTCTACAAATAAATGTGCCACTATAAATGCTGTATATGTGGACTTTAATGCTCCAAAGTAACAATACTTTGTTAATCTATCGATAACTACCAAAATTACAAAATAGCCTTTTGAAATAGGTAATCTAGTAATGAAATTTATAGTCAAATCCTCAAAGACTTGTTGAGGAATAGGTAATGGCTAAAGTAGACTTTTTAGAGATGTTGTCAAATACATTACTTGTTGATACGCGTGGCAATGCTTCACAAATTCTTCTACTTCTTTTCTAACTCCTTGCTAATAAAAAGAACTACTTAGTCACTTAAATGTTTTGAGCACCCTTTCATGTCTTGCTATAGGAGTTGTCTGAAACTTCATAGTTGGAATGAATATTCTATTTCCTAAATATAACAACCCATCCCTACACATCAGTGGCCATTGTAACATTTCTCCTTAAGTACATTTGTCTCGTAACTCTTTCTAACTTTGATTATTTTCAAATTCCTTCCTCATAAGTGTAATGAAATCAAAACAAGGAAAAGACAGAATGAAAGTGAGCTTCTTCTTCCATCTGCCCTGATTAGGCATTTGCTACCTTATTTAATGCTCTTAGTTTGTACTATACCTCATAAGTATTGCTACTGCTTTAGTGTTTGTATGGTTTGAGACATGATTTCCTTGAGACTTTTTTTATCAATTCTAATGATGAAATGTCTTCCCAATAAGTACTGACTTCATTTCTTAATTGCTTCAACAACTGCAACTATGCTAGCCTTTTGTAGTCTTGTACAAAATTTTTTATTATAGAAAGTAATAGGGTAGGATTCCTAATGTAATACTGCCCCAATGCCTAAACCCGAAGTGTTTGTCTCTACGTAAAGACTTTTAAAAAGTCTAGTAAAGCCAAAATTGGTGTCAATACCATTGCTTCTTTTAATAACTCAAAAGCTAATGCAGCACTTTGATTCCATTGAAAAGAGTCCATTTTTAGCAGATTCATTAAAGGACGAGCAATAGAAGCATAATTTTTGAGAAAATGCCTATAATAACTAGTAAAACCTAGGAATCCTCTTAATTGCTTAATAGTTTTAGGCTGTTACCATTGTGTAACTGTCGTAATCTTCTGTGGATCGGGGCTTACTTCCCCTAATCGATACTATATGACCTAGATGCTCTACTTTATCTTAGGCAAAAGAACACTTGGCTTTTTTAAATAGAAAATATGCTTTCTCAAACATTATAGAGCTAAATCTAAGTGATGATAATGCTCTTGTGTATCTTTACCATACACCAATATATCATAAAAAACATAATGAACTTACATAAATAGGCCTTGAACATAGAGTTCATTACAGCATGGAAAGTTGCTGGGCCATTTGAAAGTATAAAAGGCATTACAACAAATTCATAATAGCCTTCATCAGTGTTGAATGTTGTCGTGTGTATATCTTGACGAAACATGATGATTTGGTGATAACCTACCCTTATATCCATCTTCAAAAACATCCATGCATTGTCCAATTCATCTATTGTTGGAATTAGAAACTTTTCTAAAATGGTAGCTTGATTTAAGGCCCTATAGTCCACTCAAAACCTCGATGAACCATCTTTTTTCTTAACTAGAAGCATTGGTAAGGAAAAAGGACTTGCACTTGGCCTTATAACTCCTATTTCCAACATTTCATTCAGCAACTTCTCCATTTTATTTTTTTGAAAATAAGGATATTTGTAAGGTCTCACATTCATTGCTATTTTCTTGTCCTTCAAGTGTAAGTGGTGTTGAACATCCTATGGTGAGGGAAATGATGAGGGAGTCACAAAGATATTTGAGAATTTGCCCAATAAGGACTCTATCTCCTTATTGCTGGAAGTACTATTGGATAATATGTCCATCTAAGCCAATAACCACATTATCCTATATAACCAGTTTGTATAATTTTGCTGTATGGATTTCCTTAATGACCATATCTAAATTTCAAAGCAACTCCACTAACTTATTATTGAACGTAAAAGACATGGTTAATTTGGAATGTTCCATTAAAATTAGCCCAAAAGTCTTCAACTAATGAGTGCCTAATACTAACTTAGTTCCTTGAATAGGCAACAAGTAAAAATCAACAGAAAATGATATTCTTTGTATTTGTAAAGGAACATTATGACAACACCCTTTACAAACCAACTTGTCACCATTGCCTATCATAACAGGAAATTGACATATAGCTGTAATTGACCAATTCAATTGCTTAGCTACATGTTCCTATATAAAATTATGGGTATTGCTACTGTCCACTAATATAGAAACCAATTTCTCTTTTATTATGCCTTGTAATTTAAATGTTTTAGGTACAATCATATCTAACAACGTATGGTAATTGATTTCTACTGGTTGCATCATCTAATCTACTTTATCTTGCTCAATTTGGTCATTATCATGCTATAACTCCTCAATCATTTCATGCTCCTCTACCTCTTGTGATAAGTCTTTTAGTTCAATCATCAAAAGGAATTTTTCCTTACATACATGGCCTCTATGCTACTTCTCTTCATAGTTGTAACATAAACCTTTTTCTCTTTGCAAAGCTAACTCCATAAGTGACATTCCTTTAATTAGTAATGTTTTCTTGTTCGTATTTGCTGTAGAATTGACTTATTTATTAGAATTGGATGAACAAGAACTAAAAGATGAAACTGGTTTTGAAACAAATGATGGTTTGAGAGAGGATGGTTTAGAATTTGAAAGATTTTGAAATGAAGTAGGATTTGAAAATGTGGTTTTCTAAGAATAAGAAGGAAACAATGGTTTAGAAAAGAATTTTTTATTTTGAAGAGTGTATAGCTTTGCTTCATGAAGTTTAGCAATGCTCATGGCTTCTAACAAAGATTAGGGTATAGAAGATAGGACTTTTGCACATAATACTAGTTGAAGACTAAGTATGTAGCAATTCTCGAGGAACATATTTGATAAACTAGAAATGTGGTTCAAAAGGGATTCAAATTTAGATTGGTATTGTTGAATACTACCTATTTGAGTCAATTTAGTCAACTTACCTTCATAGTCTTCAAATTCCATAGGTCCATATCTCATCTCTACTTATTTTTTGAATGTGTACCAAGTTGTTAACAAGTGATTCCTTGAAAGCCATTGAAACCCCGTTAAGGCTTCACTTTCTAAAGTAAAAGAAGCTATCTTCAACTTTTTTTGAATAGGTATGCCATGAAAACAAAATAAAAATTAGTTAATTTTTAATAGCCATGAGGTCACATCTGTGCCTCCAAATTTTGGCAACTCAAACTTGGTATTGTAAGTCTAAACTTGTGAGTCATCCACTTTAGTTTTAGAAGATGATGAATTCCCTTTTTCATGCATTAAAGAATTATGATTCCCAATGTCCTTGTAAGATTGCATTATTTGTTTCATGTTCTCATTCATTTCTATCGTCATATCATGCATAGATTGCTATTTTGTCTCCAAATGTTGCATTCTGTCTTCTAACTTATCCAATCTTTAGTCCTGATGTTGCATGTCTTCTTGAATTGATGTCATGCTTCTTGTATGATTCACCATAGCTAATTCTTCAATGAATTCAAGATCAATAAAAGAACCAAATAATAGGCCTTCTTGAAATTTCCAACCCAAGCCCACTAAGTATAATACACTCTTCTACTAAAATATCTTCGTCCACTTTCTCTCTCAGCTACTCACACAAAAAGGTACTTCCCCTTTTCTCTCTCTCTCTCTCTCTCTCTCTCTCTATATATATATATATATATATATATCTTCTTTCTCTCTCAAATATTCTTTGTTAGTATAGAAACTAAACTAGGGTTTCAATTTCTATAAAGCAACTCTCAATATTTCTTTATGCTAATATCAGATTTGAAATCTATGCAACCAGATTTATCACTTAGTCTAACTACTTTTCTTTTTGATGATTTTGTGAGGTACTCAAAAAGGAAGAAGAAATTGTATTCTCTAGACTTCGAGTACCAGTAACTCCCAAAAGTAGTTTTTTTTACTGTTGGTGACAAAAAGGATATTCTTTCTATCTCTATTCCACTTATTTATATGTATGGTTAAATGTTGTTATTTCGATTATAAACCGTAACTATAATTTGCTATACCTTTGTATCTATTGTACAATGCAACTCCTATTGTACTATTGTTATTATTTGTAATATTTTGTACAGTCGCAAATCCATATCTATCAAATGTAGTCTTTGAATTTTTTTAGGCCACTTCGACACACGTTTTGGCCTCTAATTTTATGGTGTATGTAATAGAATCCTACATTAATGTCATTGTGCTACCAAGTTCACTCATTGCAAGATCAAACATCCATTCATCTGAAGAATACGTTACATTTCATCATAAATCATGAAGCTTGACACTACTATACTCCTCCCCTTGTCATATTGTACATTAAAAGCAATTGAGACTACTTGTTTTTCTTCCTTACTATTGCTCTCTTACTCACCCTGTACGTGTTGTGCTATCCACATCAGTCCTCTTATGTCAAGCATAATGTATATCATATGTAGCACAAATGTGACCATCTAATTCGAACCTATACACGAACATTAAGTAATCTTCATTCTTTTTAATTTATGTCATAATTATTAATTATAATTTAATTTACCCATATTTTTTTTAATCATTCATGATTCTATTTATTGCTCGACGTGTAAATGCTTGGCGATTAATTGCAATTACAATTCGTCCTAGAAATTCTCGATGGCCATCCTCCTAACAAGTTCATTGAGAAATTATGTAAAATTGCACTACGATTCTGTTAGGATTTCGTAATTTTTTTGTTTCGTGAGTTTCCACCGCGTCCTAAAATCTCCGCAAATTTTCGTAAATATTTTTGCAAATTTCAACGCCCAACAAATATTCCTCAAGTTCGACTAAGGAACCTAAGCTTTCATATTAATCTGCACTGACAAGTGATAACATGGGCATAACAAGTGATAGCCTGGGAGCTGCCGTGCTGAAACGCCTGAATTCAAAAGGCACCGTCATTTTTATCCACAAGCCCTGTCCATTTTCTGAAAGCAGCCCTTTGCTTTACATTTGCATGCTCTTTTGGTCGTGTCTTTTGTCTTCAGCCTCGCGAAGAGTTTCAAAAGTAGCATAAGCAGAGACAACGTTGACCAAATTGAAACGTGACGTTTTCGGAGGATGGAAATGGTAGACATGTATTTTGTCTGTGTCTGGTGGTCGGTCTAAAATGTTTAGGATAAAAACTAATCCGATAAATTTGTTAGAGTGTATCATCGGATAGAATAACTTAGGATAAATGACAGCTCGGATCCAGCCGATTGTTGCCTGTCATGAGGTGGCAGTCCAAAAGTGACATTCAAATGATACCTCTGTGTAGTGTTGTAAGATTAGAAGGTGATTAACGAACCGGATATCAATAATTCCATTCTCAAACTGTTGTGTTGCTAGACTTGAGAATAGTGCATGGCATTATTGAAACAATTTTGGAGCCTGTAAGCATGGGCTTCATCCAGATCTCATAAGAGATTCACTTAGACAAAATCCTTTCTCTGGACTCTTATCAATAATTTGCTTGAATCTTATTTTAATCTTCTTGTAACCTCATTGTTTTGGATAGTTGATAATTTCCATACATATTGCACTTGAAAACGCTATGAAATGCATAAAGTTTATGATAAAACTATAGCATTATCATACAAAATCAACTTATATTTTTTTCCCACCAATACATATTAGGGATTGTGGATTAAAGATAAGACTATTCTATGACATTTGAAAATTTTGTCAATCTTGTGAAATTAAATTCATTATTGTATTAACAACTTAGACTATTTAATTTCATCATCATATCTAAGGGATTGATCTTGATCCAAGAATGAATGAAGATTGGATTTTTCTAGGCACTCTTAATTTGATTTGATCATTGATCTTGCAATTGCATATTTTTAAATTTAATTGGGGATCTATTCTTTTAAAAGAAATTAAAGTTTCAACTTTTGCACACTAAACTAAGGGTGTAACAAACTTGGCAATCTAGAATTCGACCAAGTATATTCGAACATAATACAACATGATTTATATGGGTTTATGTATGGCCAAAAAAAAAACAAAACACAAATGAATCAGAACGATCTAAAAATATTTAAATTTGCATCTAAGTCTAAAACTTGTTTAAGATCCATTATTAAACAGATCTCTTAAATTGGTCTCAGCTTCAACCCATGAACCCATTTAATGTTAATAAGTTAGACATTTTACTTCATTCTTTTTTCCTACTAAGTTACCAAATAGTACACACCATGTACAGTCCACACGGTCACACAATTTTCTTATTAGATAGACTAGGGACCTAGGATTTCATCTTTTCTGTCTTTACCTTTAATCTTCCAACTTCTAGCTACACAAGGCAAGGCACAAGCTCAAGTTAAGTCTCCTTCTCATTTTTGGTTCATCTAAATCTTCTTGTCAACTTTCATAGTTCAAAAGTGCTGAGTCTTGAGTCTCTTTCTCTAGCACAATCTACTCAATAAAGGTGCTATTTACTTTTTTTTTTTTCCTGTTTTGATCATCGTTGTCAATGTTTGTGATCATAATGTCATGAGATTTTTATTTATAGATTTATAGGTCTATTACTTTTTTTCCAACAATGAAGTCATCCATGTCTAAAGTAGAGAATCTCCTACTATATCCCTCTATTTAAACTTTATGGTATGTGGTATATAGATGTTTATTATAATCATGCGAATTCGGTGTTTAATTTTTTGTTGTTCATATGTTTTAAGATGGATATTTCAATGTTGTGTTGCTTTTGTGGATTAAAATTTAAATTTAAAGATTGGTAACCCAAAAGATTGCAAGTTTGTTGATTTAAAACAAGAATTTTTATGGAAAAGGATTTTGAAATTCATTATGAAGATGGTGATAGCCAACTAGGGGAGAAAAGGAAAACATTTACATAATGATTAATGAAGAAAGAGCAACATAAGGAAAATCTTTCTGAGTTTTTTAGACAAACACGATTCATGGTGAGTTCTTTAGACAAATGTGATCCACAACGGTGTCTAGTTGTAGGTGTGCTAGCTAAAAATTGATGGTGTACGTCTTTATGCTTCACTAGGTGTTCTGTTCTTCTTTCCAACATATGCTTAATTCATGTGGATTACAATGAGTTACAAAGAAAAGATCAAGCTAAGTTTCAAATTGTCCAAACTATAGAGTTTGACTTTACTCCTTGACTTAGAAAGCGTAGCTGGCTAGAAAAGTTTTATATTGTGATGAAAAGCCTCGAAGTTTTAATGCAATTATGTGTTGCTGGGATTTGTGTTGGTTTCAACTTTTGGTCAAATGCATATTATTATTGAAAAGAGAAAAATTTATACAAGAGGTACCTTCTATTGATTCATTGGAAAGTGTATGATGGCATAAGAATATTTTGTGTTTTGTTTATGCTTATGCATTGGTAGCTCCTGTACATTTTACTATCTTGTGTACATGTGAGTGAAAAGTGAATGATGACAATTTCATGTGATTTTATGGGTATATTTAAGGATTAATGCTATTTAACAATGAATTATATATTGATACGATAAACTCTTGTGCTAATTCGAATTGCAAAAAAAAAAAATAAAAAGGAAAAAACTCTTGTATGATTTGTCTTTTATATACAAAATATTAAGTGATTGGACAATATTATTATTATCCTTTTTCCTTTTTATGTTTGAGTGAGAAATGAGTGATGACAATAATATTATCGTTTGATTCCTTTTGGATCCATAAGTGTGGTATAAACTTTTTAAATCAATAAATGAGTTTAACCTAGACAATATATAACCTTTAAATGGGTTTAATCATGGATTTAGATTTTTATGCCTGATTAACAAACAAATCATACCGTAGATTAAGATTGTCTAAACATGATCCATTTAGGTGTTGATATGAGATATAAGATAACACGAATTGACAACCTTAGTGACCTAAGAATCTTCCTCCCTCTATTCATAGTAGGGGTGGAAAAAAAAAAAGGTGGCCAAATGGAATTAATTTATAACTTGTATCATACCAAACCAAAAAATGGGTTTTTATCCAATTTCATTTTGAAATTCCCATTGAATTAAATCGAAAATTTTGGATGATTTAAAGGGGTAATCTAAACCACAAACCAAAAAGAACCAAATCGAATTGTTTTAAGAAAGAAAGTAATTTCTTATTTGTAATTGAAAGAGAAAAAATTATTGTAACATACTATTTAAATGTATTTAAGTTCATACTTATTTAAAATGTTTATGTTTATGATTTTTAAAGCACAGGTTATGAGAATAAGGTTAACTCGAAATTATGACTATAAATGAGTGGAGCTACTCGTGAACAACTTTAACTCGACTAGACTCAACTCAAACTCAATTTATAAACGAGCCAAGTTTGAACTCAAAATAAAGTTCATTATTGAGCTTGAATTTTTAGTTTCCTTTATTTTCATTTAATTTCTAATTTTTTAATTAATACTAAACCTTAACTCATTCTGTATTAATCACCGACTAGAGAAATTAGGAAATTCGGGTTTTTTTAATTAAAAACTTTTTGAGTCATTACCCAATTGGAGTTGGTAAAAAAATAAAATAAAATTGTAATCAATTGGGTAAATTGACTATGATTTAGCTATCGGACTTTGATTTCGATTTGATAAAAAACCAGATAGTTCCGAATTTGGAAGTTAATCTATTAAACCTTAATGGGTACCATTATTTCTTTTCCGAAATTAGGTTTATTCTTCTAAATTATCCTTTTTAAAAAATATTCTTAAGAAAAAATAAAAAACCAAAAGGAAACAAAAAACTAAATTTTTATAGATTTTAACGTTGCTCTGAAAGTACTTTCATACTTGCTAATCAGGATCAGATGACCATAGTTCTTTCCTAAAAACTTTAGTGTGTTGATTTATTTTAATTTTTAAAAACCAATCAAGTTTACATTTTAAGTGATTTAGTTTATGAAAAAAATTTAAAAGGGTCTTAACTCTTAAATGTTTTTATTTTATAAATAAACTCTTAGAATTAAAAAGGGATTTTTTTTATTATTTTTATTTCCAAAAGATTACTCCCTAAATGAGAGATCCCAAGAAACTAACTTAAAATTACAAAATACCTAAGTTAATATATGTATATATATATATATATATACATATCTACACACATACACAACTATCTACCTAAATAAATGAAACATACTATACTTAATGTGTATATATATATATAAAGAAACTAACACCAAAAGAATTTACTAACCTAATATACATAACTACTTATAATCAATATAATATAATAATTATATATATATATATATAGAATTTCAAAACTAGAAAGAAAATGAACCTGAACTTGTTCTTGGTTGTATCTACTGTACGGTGAGCAATTCGTACGTTTGGGACAGCAGCAAAGACGTATGAGCACAACAGACAGTGGCGTGATGGACAGTGCATGATCGGGTATGATAGTGGAGCATGAGAGTAGGTGTTCGAAGCGTGCAGTAGCAACTTGTCGTGCTAAGTGTGGTTTACGAGTTGTATATAGGGTCTATCCATTAATGAAGAGGCTATGGTGTGTGACGGAGTTGCTGTGCAACAAGCATGTTTGTGTATTATGCAATGGAGTTGTATGCTACTATTCGTATTTAGTAAGAAAGGTTGTTGCATTTAGGTATTTGGATCTTATTATAGTGTGGGTCAAGGACTGCTATAATGTTGATCGGAGTTGGCGTGTGACATACGTTCAGTGGAGTGTTCTACTGTCAACAATGGTTGTAGATCTGTGTGATTCATGGACTATGCTATGCGTGCGTTAGTGATCATGGTCAGCTAGCTATACTGTAGATCAGGGAATTGTGGCATTGGAGATGGCCCGTCGGGGCTTGGTTCAGTTGCTGTTCAACATTGGTGAAAGGAATTGATTGCTATGTCGTGTTAAGGCATATAGAACAGTGAAGCTTAGAGTGTTGCGGACAATGGACTTATGTGTGGGAGTGTAAGCCATCTATGGTGTGTGTGCTTGCTTGCTGTTTGTTGGCTATTGCATGGAGGAATGCATATATGCGTGTCTTAGCTGCGGAGTGAAGGACGCAAAGTGCTAGATGTACATGTGAATGGGGTGCTGTTTAGTGAATCATAGTAGATGGCCAATTATGAATGTGAAGGACAAAGAATTTTTGGTTCTTTTGGGAGTGTGTAAGTTGTGTTTTGCTTTATGCAGCATGGTCCATATTTATAAAGGTCAGAAACAAATCATATCAAATTGAATATCTCATATTAGCTCCGATCTGATTTGATAAAAATCAAATTAGACTTAAATAATTTATATCAATTTAAACTCGATTTGATAAAAATCAAACTAGATTTGAATCTCACGAATCTTCATCGCTTTAAATTAAAAAGATTTGGATCTAGTACCCTTAACCGATTTTTGCAAAATGAAAGTTAGAAAATAAAAGACTCATAAGTACCTAGCAAGATTTGAACCCATGATCTCAAGCTAACGCAATATCAATACTTCGATGTTTATTCATTAAGATGTTAGTCTATGCCTTGATAATTAAAATAACTAAACTGTACTTAAATCACATGAGTCTTTAAAATAATTTGAATCGCACTAAAACTAAACTGATTGACCTTGAAACAATTTACTTCCTAAAATATTTATAATTTTTTTTTCTTTTTTAATTTTTTTTGGTATTTTTATCATTTTTCAAATTTTTATTATTTATTTTGGAATTAGGACCCTAAAAAAAAACTTAGAACTATGGGGGGCAAAAATTTGGTATTTACAACTGTCCCTCTTTATAGTGAAGTATGAATAAAACTTTACTATAAAGACAAAAAAAACACCATTTTTATCTTGAGGCGACTCTATCTTAAGAAACGCTATGACTATTTATCTATGGTAAGATTGGCCCGTTGAGGAATTAGTGATGATAAGTTTGAAACTAACAGAGGTGAGGTTAGCGCCTCTATGGGCTCACAAGAACCCTAAAGATAATAATGAGAACTTAGTTGTTCCCCCTATGGGTTGATTAACCAAGGTGGGAAAAAAGCTCCTAAAGGTGGGCAAAAAGCTCTTAAAGCTAGCTAATACCTTAAATTGGATTGAGAAAACTTGGTCGTATCCTAATGAGCTGACTAATCAAGGTGGACCAAGTGCTCTTAGATATAGTTAAGACCCTAAAATGAATTAAGAAAACATGGTCATGCCTTAATGAGTTGACTAACCAAGGTAGGCAAAGCATTCCTAAAGCTGGTTAAGTCGCTAAAATGAATTGAGAAAATTTGGTCGTGCCCTATTGAGCTGATTAACCAAGATAGATAAAGCAATTCAAGAGCTGGCTAAAACCTTAAAATAAATAGAGAAAACTTGGTTGTGCCCTAATGAGTTGACTAACTAAGGTGGTAAATTGCTCCTAGAGTTGGCTAAGACCTTAAAATGAATTAAGAATTTGGCCGTGCCCCTTATGGGCTGGCTAACCAAGGTAGACAAAGTGCTTCTTGAGTTGGTCGAGACCTTGAAAGATATGAAAACTTAGTTATACTCCTTATGGGTTAACTAACCAAGGTAGGCAAAGCGCTCCTTGAACTGGTTAAGACTCTAAAAGATATTGAGAACTTGGTCGTGTCTTCTATGGGTTGATTAACCAACACATGCAAAGCACTCCCTAAGTTGGCTAAAACCTTAAAAGATATGGAGAACTTGGTTGTACCTCCTATTAGCTGACTAACTAAGGTGGGTAAAGCACTCCTTAAGTTAGTTAAGACCTTAAAAGATATGAAAACTTAGTTGTACCCCCCTATGGGCTGACTAACTAAGGTGGGTAAAGTGCTCTTTGAGTTAGCTAAGACCCTGAAAGATACAAAAACTTGGTCGCACCCCTTATGGGCTAACTAACCAAAGCCAACAAAGCATTCCTTGAGTTGGCTAAGACCTTGAAAGATATGAAAACTTAGTTGTGCTCCCTATGGGTAGACTAACCAAGGTAGGTGAAGCGCTCCTTGAGTTGGTTATGACCCTAAAAGATATTGAGAACTTGGTCATACCTCTTATGAGCTAACTAACTAAGGTGGGCAAAGCGCTCCTTGAGCTAGCTAAGACCCTAAGGAGATGAAAACTTAGTTGAAGCAACATTCTATAAGTTGGGTGGAAGTCTAAGAAACTATGGATTGAGACTACACTCTAAGAGCTAGCTAACTCCCTAAATAAGAATATGAATCGGGATAGCACTGCGTGAGCTAGCTAATTTCCTAAAAAAAAAAAAAAGTAAATCAGGGCAACGATCTATGAGCTAGCTGGAGACCTAAGAAACTATGGATTGGGATTGCACTCTAGGAGCTTACTGATCCTAAAAGTCTAAGAATTAAATGTCTTAGAAATTAGACTATCATCCTTAAGGAGAGAACAAATGCAAATGTAATGTCTTGAAAAAGCTTAGAACCACTTACCTGGCTTTAGCGATAGTTCCTAAGCAGTCAAATTTTTTCTTGAGCAATCCAATTAGAACTAATAGTTTGACTCCCTCTTCTTCCTCTTCTTCTTCTTCTTTTTTATTTTTTCTCTCTTTTTTTTTTTCTTTTATTTTCCTTTTTCTTTTGGAAAGCAATTTAAGCTTGAAATGAATGTACGTAATGCTATACTTAAAGATGCATTCAAGAAGGCAACTTTAACTTATGAAGCATTCGTATCTCTTGAGTAAATATGTCGCATGTTGAATTTGTCTAACTTAATCGGTTTTCTATGTAAAGCTCCACCTTCAAGTGAGTTGCTATTTATCTACCACCCATTACTCTTTCTAAACATGGCATTATCCCGAAAAATAGAAAACAAATCTCCCTTTTCTGGGGAAGTGAACTGTAATAAAGTATTAAAAGAATTTTTATCAATTGACATTGTTTTAAATTAAGTGTTCATTTTTCTCTTGTTTCTTGTTTATAGGATTTATTTGGATAAAGCGAGAAGTAGGAACTTTTAGTGGAACAAGAAAGGAGCTAATGGTATTACCCAATGTCGATGATCACTAAGGATACCAACTTGCTTGTAGAAAATGAAAATGAGACCACAGTAACATTAAGATTGTTTACATTTCATAATTTGAGCAAAAACTCTATTGACCTTTTAAGGGTAATACATCTTTAATGCTTTAGCGTTTACTAGGTCCCTCAAGTTTGGACAATTCATTTGGGATAAAATTAAGGCTCTTCCAAGCAATACTTTCTTGATAAGGTAAGTTCCTCTATAATTCGAAGCAAACTTCCCTCTTGAGTCATATATATTAGGCAAAGTCTTCCTCAGTACCATGCCTCTGTTCTTAAAACTTTGGGGTCGTACTTTCTTGTTAAAAGCCCTAGCCATTCTTTGTTGATAGCAGATGTTGTGGCATGAAGCTACCAAACTCTTTTAGTCAATCAGATTCAATTGCTCAATTCGTTTCTTTATCTAATCAAACTCATCCAATTGGGTCTTTGACAAGACCCTGAGAGATGGAATTTTGACTTCTACTGGTAGTACAACCTCCATCCCATATACTAACGAATAGGATGTTGCCCCTATTGATGTTCTAATAGAAGTTTGATAGGCTATGAGTGCAAACGGTAACATCTCAAGCCAATCTCAATATGTAGCCACCATCTTCTTAATGATTCTCTTGATATTCTTATTAGCTACTTCCATCACTACGTTCATCTAACGCTGATAAGGAGTGGAATTTCTATTAATGATTTTGAACCACCAACACAACTCTGACATCAATTTATTGTTAAGATTTGTACCATTATCAGTAATAATTGTCTCTGATATGCTATATCGTGCCTGTATGTCTCTCTTAATAAACTTGACCATTATTCCCTTCATCAGGCTAAAGTAGGATGAGGCTTTAACACACATACTAAAATAATCAATAGCCACCAATATGAATCGATGCCCATTAGATTCCTTTGGAGTAATTAAGCTAATAATGTCAGTTTCCTACATAAAAAATGGCTACAATGCATATAGCATATGTAATTCTTGAGGTGGAGCATTTACTTTGTTCACATAGAACTGGCACAAATGGTGGTATCTAAAATGTTTGATGAAATCTCCATCTATATTCAACCAATAATATCCTATCCTTATGATCTTCTTAGCAAGCATGTAGCCATTCATATAAGGGTCGCATACTCTCTTATGCCCTCCCTTCATTAGTAACTCTGCCTCCTTCTCATCTACATACTGTAGAAGTGTATCGTTAAACGATCGTCAGTACAAAGTAGACTCACTTATCAAGTACTAAGCAGCCAACCTTCTAACCTTCTTATCCTTCTTCTCAACCTCCTCGAGGTACGTACTATGTTGCAGGAACGTTTTGATATCATAATACTAAGGCTTTTCATTATGTGAACTCTCTATTACCAAGCAAAAAGTGAGCTTTTCTTCAACTTCGATCTTATGTAGCTGAATCTCTACTCCTCTTAATATCTGGATCATGGATACCAAGGTACCCAAAGCATCAGCAAATTGGTTTTGAACCCTTGGTACGTACATAAATGCAATCTTTTTAAACCTGGCTATCAACTTGGCTAAGTGGTGGTGGTAAGGTACTAATTTGGGGTCTCTCATCTTATATTCACATCGAGCCTAGCGTATGATCAACAAAGAATCTCTATATACCTCTAATTCTCATATCTCCTTAAACAATGTAATTTTAAGTTCTAAAATACATGCATCATATTTTACAATATTATTAGTACATAAGAAAGCCAGTCTAATAACCATAGAGAATTGTGTACTTTCAGGGGACATTAGAATTGCCCCAACTCCACATCTAAATACATTAGCTATTCCATCAAAGAACATTTTCCAGCCTAAGGGTTTCTCAATTGCTTCACTATCAGAACCATTTTCTACCGCCATGATATTTCCATTGGGAAACTCAACTTATGCCTCTTGAAGGGTATCCTCAAGGGGACTCTCCGCTAATTGATTTACCAAAGCCTGTCCCTTGACTAAGCTTTGGCTCACATACTTGATGTCAAATTTTGATAACAACATTTGCCACTTCGAAACTCAACCGATGAGGGCCAGTTTTTCTGCTAAATACTTCAAAGGATCATGTTATGTTATCAACTTAATTTAGTAGTAAAGTGTGTATTGTTTGAGCCGATGCATAACCTAAACCAATGCATAACAAGTTTTTTCAGTTTTTAAGTATTTTTACTCCTCTTACTCAAACAATAAACAGCCCGCTCCTTCCCTTCTTCATCCTTCTGACCAAGCACAGACCCCATAGATTTGGGCAATATGGTTAAGTATAAGAACAATGGCTTTCTAGGTTTAGGGGCTACCAACACTGGAGGACTCATAAGGTATTCTTTAATTTTTGTGAAATCTTCTTTGTATTCCTCATCCCAATTGACCCTAGCATTCTTTTTCAATAGCTTGAATAGAGGGCAGCATTTACCTCTTAACTGAGATATAAATCGAGCTATATAATTTAAATGTCCCAACAACCCTCTTACTTCCTTATGTATGCGAGGATGAGGCATGTCAATTATAGCTTTAGCTTTATCAAGATCAACTTCGATGCCCCTTTGGCTAATTATGAAACCCATCAATTTTCCTAACGTCACTCTAAAAGTACATTTCTTTGGATTCAACTTCAACTAAAACTTTCTTAGTCTGTTGAATAGCTTCCTTTAATTTTCTATACAATCTTCACCTTCCCTAGATTTTGCAATCATATCATTAACATACACTTCTATCTCTTTATGCATCATGTCATGAAAGATTGTAACCATCGCTTCTGGTATGTTGCCCTAACATTCTTGAGCCCAAACGGCATCACCTTATAGCAAAACGTGCCCTAAGTTGTAACAAAATTAGTCTTGGTCTTATCTTCTTTGGATATTCGAATATGATTATATCCCAAAAAACCATCCATAAATGAGAATAGATGGTTCTTAACTGAGTTATCTACTAAGACATCAATGTAAGGCAATAGAAAGTTGTCTTTAGGCATTGCTTGCTTAAGATCTTGAAAGTCTACACAAACTCTAACCTTCCTATTCTTCTTCATCACCGAAACAATATTGGCTACCCATTTTGGGTAATCGGACACCTCAATGAATCTAACTTCCAATAGTTTCTTAACCTCTTCCTTTATTTTCAGCAAGACGTCAGGTCAAAATATCCTTAACTTTTGCTTTTTAGGCTTGGCATCTTCTTGTGTAGGTAAGTGATGGACTACGATCGACGGGTCTAACCTAAGCATATCTTCATATGACTAAGCAAACAAGTTTTGATATTTAGCCAATAATGTAATCATTTCTGTTTTTTGTTTCTCGTTTAGACTCCCTTTGATCTTTAGATTTTTAGGATTATCTTCACACCCTCCCCCCCTCCCCCCACATTGACTGTTTCAATCGGTTCATTAATAATAATTCTACCTAATTCATGTTTTTGTCATTCCTCTTGCATATTACTGTAGTCATTAACCTCACTCTCGACAACTAACCCAGTAGGGTCAAAAGTGATATTCATATTCTTATTTTCTACTTGTGGGCAAAGCACATAAAGAAAAGTGTATGTAAGCAAAAGAGAGTTGAAACACAACGAAGGAAAGAGACTAACTAATATTTTATTGAATGAATGGAGGTGAATCACAAATGAGACAAAGAACTAACTAATATTTTTTTGAATGAAAGGTTCAACAATATATTTGGAATGATGACTATTGAAAATAAAAATTCAAGAAATACTAACTAAGGGTCACCCATTACCCTAAGGAAGACTTGTTGCCTTTCATTGAGATAGAGAACTAATCATTCAACTGGTGCTGGGACTGGTGAGATGACCTTGTTCGTTCAAAGATTCCATAACTTGAGTCTCTACCTATATGAATGTCTCAACTAGTGAAGGGAAGGTCATCGGGGTATGGAATAATATGTCACCTCTCTTGTCCTTCACTTGTTTCTTTTGGAATTACTCTACCATAATAGGGTGTTAGCCAAGGCCATAGGTGTTGATCTAGCCTTCCTTGAACTCTACTCTTTTGTCTTCTTCTCTCTTAGGACTGGTAATCATGCTTACTTATTCAAATATCTATAAGCCCAACTCTTCTTGCCCTTTACTTCCTATATAAGGTATGGCCATTTCCTTATAAATTTTATAATCTAGATCTCTAAAAATTGTAATCACTTGACCATTTGAGATAAACTTCACTTTCTGTGTAAGTTTGAAGGTATGGCCCTTGCTACGTGAATCTAAGGTCTTCCTAAGAGTAAGTTGAAAGATTTTGGAATGCCCATGATTTAGAATCGAATAGTAAAGTGCTGAGGATTAATACTCACCAATGAGTCTATCTCCCCTATAATATCTCTTCTAGAACCATCAAAATCCTTAAATGTTGTGGAACAAGGCCTAATTCCAGATGTATTGATACCCAACAAATCTAAGGTAGTGAGTGGACAGACTTTCAGCAATGATATGTTGTTAATGATTACTTTAGTAATGATTATATCATTACTCCTTACCATAATGAAGAGTACTTCCTTATGCTTGTTCCCTTCTTTGCCTAACTCTTCTACTGAAAAAGAAATTTGATCCATGGAAAAGATAGAATTAGTGACCAGTCCCATCTTCTTAGTTGAAATTTCACGAGGGACTTATACCACCTTTAGAGTGCGAAACAAAGCTTCTCTGTATGGTTCGAATGTAATCAACAAACTCATCAATGATATCTATGCTAGAGTCTCACTGAGTTGTTCTACGATCTTGTACATACTCGACTTAATTTGTAAAGGCTGATAGTCCTTCAACATGGTCGGTAGTCATTTTATCATTTAGCTTCTCTAGTATATTCCTCTTCTCATGCTTTTCTCTTGGGTGGTAGGCCCTTCTCGATCAAGTAATTCCCCTTAGCAAAGAACTTGACTTCTCCTGATTTACTACTTGATAATTAAATGGGGTAGCCTTGTAATTTTCCGGTACTACTGGTACATGAAATGTGTACCTCTTCGCTTTTGGGGCCTGCTCACTTGTATAGAGCTCGAAAACCTTAGAATTCTTATCTGAACTAATGATGTTGATGGTACCATCATAAAAAATCATACCAATAATCGGCCTATAGTTAAGTAAGGGATTATTGTTAACATTCGAAGTAGGGGCTTCTACAAAATCTAATTGCACTATTCCTTTGTCTATTAGGTCTTGAATTCTGTTTCTCAATCTCTAATACGAATTGGTTAAATGCTCTACTTTCCTACAATTACATTCATACTTCAACGTAGGGTCAAAGATTCTTGGCTTATATTGGTCACTAAAAAGTTCTTCATGTATCAAATTATCTCTTCGTAACTTCTCGAAAACTTAACTTAAGGGGACCGGTATCTTGCTAAACTATCTATAGGCCTTGTTGGCCTGAGGTTGGTCTTCAAACTATTGTTGAGTCAAAGGTGGATTTGTTTTGAAAGTAACTTAAGTGTTTGGTTAGACATTTGAGTTTACTACGTTGACTGTAGATTCTTTAGGCTTGCTGTACACTAATCTAAAAAATAGAAGATGAAAACGACAGCCTTCTATCTATTGGCTCTTGAAGCTTATTGGAGGAGATGACACTTTCAATCTTGTACCCTACTGCTACTACTTCAGCAAAACAAGATGAGGTTTGTCCACTAAAATTAGAGAAATAAAGCTTTCTTAAAGTGCTAATGAAAGCTGATGTGAGCTCCTTCTTAGTAATAGCAGTAGATATTTATGCAGCTAAGAACCTCTACCTTTGAGCATATTCCTTGAACGATTCATTATTATTCTTCCGCAAGGCGACTAAGTCTATCATAGTTGGAGCCGTTTCCACATTGAACTTATATTGCTCATTAAATGCCCTAGCAAGTTTCTCCAATGTATTTATCTAGTTTAGGTCGAGCTGGGTGTACCAAGTTAAGGATGGTCTCGTTAAACTATCTTAGAACGTCTATACCATGAGTGAATCATATTGGACATATTTACCCATCTTCCTAATGTACAACCTAGTATGAAGCTTAAGGTAACTCATCTTATTATACTTTTCAAAGTCCAGTACCTTAAACTTCTTAAGGTATGCTTTGATGTCATATGTAGAAAACTCGATAATCCCCCCTCCCCCCCCCGGTTCAAATCCATCATACCCTATGAGTGGTTTCATTTTCTCTATTGTCTGCTGTATTAGTTTCTTTTCTGGTTCCTTCGAGTTGTCTGCGCTGGACCTCGAGTTAACCGGTCTTAGGGCCATACATATATCAAGTTCGAATCTTAGGTTGACTTTCAAATATACTCTTTCTGACTCAAACGAGTCTTTTGGGTAGTTGTGCTCTGCTTTGAGAGCCTTAGAATTCTTCCCGTAATGGGCCTTAAAACTTTCCTTATGATCTCCTTTAGTAGATGCTATCTTGAAATCTGATTGTATGAAAACTCAAATAAAAGTTAGCACATATTACATTTAACTACAATAAAGTCATTAAATATACAAATGCAGGATATATGGCATGCAAATGTAATGAAAATTAAGAACTAACAAGAGACCTTTGACATGGCAAAACTTAACTAATTTTTATTAATCTTTGCAATTGTAAAGCTTTACATCACTTATTTTGTTAGAAAAAGAATCCTAAAGAAAACACTAAAAGAGTCTAAAATCTAAATTCTAATCGTCTTATGGCTAGTTAGCTCATCTTGAGTCTTTTTCCTCTTTCAAATTTTAAGAGCCTCCTCTTCTTTTCCCTTGATCCTTTTTAGCTGTGCTTCTAATGCCTTTATCTTCTGATGATACTCCTCGTAGCAGTTCTCTAACTCCTGCTCTCTTTTACTTGCTTTCTTAGGTTTAGCTTTGATTTTGATTTCTTCCTTCCCCTCTTTCTCTACCATATCTTTCAGCTTCTTCAGTTACCAATAAAGAAGTTCTTTGGTCATCTGGATTCTGCTCATTATCCCCTTAGTGGTAAGGGTGGTCTTCTTGGTGCACTAAAGAGCTTAGATGCTTAGGAGCTTGGCCACTTTGTCAGCTACCAACATGTTAGGGTTATGAAAGTCCAATGAGATGGCTTCTAATGATGGTTTAGGGATCATGTCTTCAATGAGTCCATTAGTTAGGACGTATCTAGTATAGACTTTGAAGTCGATCAGGGGTACTTCCTTGAAATCTTCACATCCTCTTATCATTTCCTTGCTTGCAAACCACCTGTACATCTACAGTAGTTCTTTCTCTTTCAAACTCTGAATGTATTGGACCTAGTAACCGGTAGCTATGTCTTTTGGTAGCTTAATCCTCTCTTCAAAAGACTTGATAGTATCGTATCATTGGGTGAAATCGACCTGATTGAAATTAAGTAGGTAACTTCATATGGTTAATGAACCAAACTATGAGTACAACCATATTAGTCTTCAGATCCCCTTGATTCTTCTTTTTGAGATGATTCAATGACTAGATTTGTTCGACCAAGAGGGCCGAGACATATGATTTCCCTTCATGTAATTAGGCTACAATTTTTACAACTTTGAAGTGGACCTAGCATTTATCATTAGGGAACAAAATAGTGTTGTAGACTACTAAAATAAAAGCATTGACTCGATGCTAGTGTCAGGCTTCCAAGTTTGCATAAAAACCCTCTTATTTATCTCTATGCTTCAGCTTAATGGACAACCAGTTTATGATGTCCTCTAACCAAATGGTCTTTCCTTGAGTTAAAACCTAGTTTATCTAAGTTTTTCTAACTTCCAACAACTTGCCAAAGATCTTTGGTGCTGCAGCTTCCAAATTTAAGATGTAGATATTGTTTGTGATAGTAGGGGCCCATAATAATTGGGAGTACTCTTTTAAGGTTGGGCTTAGCTGATGTAGGCCCAAACAAAAATTGATGAATTTAGGCTCCCATAAGGTCCGTACTAAAGTAATGTTCATAGGGATCTTCTACAAGAAGAGGAAGCTCTTAATCTTGTTCTTAATAAACTTTTGCTTATTTGGACTGAAAAGTCAGAACCACATTTAGAGTAATCTCTAAGGCTAATGTGATAGGTGGATATGGATCTCTTCAAAAAGCCTTTGACTTGTTCTAGTTGTACCTATCTAAGGAAAATATTAAAATCACAACCTATTCTAAACTTTATACAAAATTATTACAAGCTATTTACAGGGAAATATTGCAACATGACTATGCAATGAAATATAACTTTACAACTACCCTTATTTGTTTAGGTCTGCCACATCATAGGTTCTTATGATTTTTGAAAAAAGGTTTTTGTGCATGTAAAGGGTAGGTTTTAAAGGTTTTTAAAACTTAATTAATTTAGTTTATTAAAAAAATCTAAAGGGATCTTAGCTATTGAGTATTTTTATTTTATAAATAAACTCTTTGAAAATCCTTTTTTTTTTAAAAAGAGAGTTTTTTATTATTTTTATTTCCAAAAGATTATTTCCTAAATAAGAGATCTTAAGAAACTAACTTAAAACTACAAAATACCTAAGCTAATATATACATATATATATATATACACATATATACACAACGGTCTACCTAAATAAATAAAACACACTATACTTAATATATATATATAGAAACTGACACCAAAAAAATTTACTAACCTAATATACATAACTACTTATAAACAATTAAGGATTTAATATAATATAATAGTGATATATATATATACATATATATAAATTTCAAAATGGAAAGAAAATAAACCTGAACTTTTTCTTGCTTGTGTCCACTGTGAAGTGAGTAATTCATGCGTTTAGGACAGCAGTGAGGACGTGTGAGTGCGGCAGTGCAGCAGCGTGATGAATAGTACGTAATCGGGTTCGGCAGTGGAGCATGTGAGTGGGTGTTCGAAGTGTGCAGCAGCAACTTCTTGTACCGAGTGTGGTCTACAAGTTATGTATGGCGATTGTCCGCCGACGAAGAGACTGTAGCGTGTGATGGAGTTGCTGTGCGACAAGCGTGTTCGTGTATTGTGTAGTGGAGTTGTGTGCTACTGTTCACGTTTAGTAAGCGTGGTCGTTGTGTTGCATTTAGGCGTTTGGATCTTGGGACAGTGTGGGTCAGGGACTGCTACAATGTTGATTGGAGTTGGCATGTGACGTGTGGTCGGTGGAGTGTTCTGCTGTCGGTGATAGTCGTGGATTTGTGTAATTTGTAGACTACGTTGTGCGTGTGTTAGTGATCGTGGTCAGCTGGTTGTACTGCTGATCAGGGAACTGTAGCGTTGGAGATGGCTTGTCAGGGCTTGGTTCAGTTGCTGTTCGACGTTGGTGAAAGGAATTGATTGTTGTGTCGTGTTGACGCGTATAGAATAGTGAAGCTTGGAGTATTGCGGACAGTGGACTCGTGTGTGTGGTTGCTTGTTGTCTGTTGGCTATTGCGTAGAGGAATGCGTACATGCGTGGCTCGACTGGAGTGAAGGATGAGAAGTACTGGATGTACGTGTGAACGGGGTGCTGTTTAGTGAATCGCAGTAGATGAGCAGATTTGATAATAGATTTTCACAAAATGAAAGGTACAAAAAATAAAAGGCTGGTAAGTATCCGGGGAGATTTAAACTTATAAACTCAAGTTAATATATTATTATTATTTTAATATCTATCTGTTATATTATTAACTTATCTTTTGATATTCAGAACAAGTAAATTATACTTAAATTATGTAATTCTCTAAAATAATTTGATTTGTATTAAAATTAAATCGATTGACCCTAAGATAATTTACTTCCTAAAAATTTATTTTTCTAAAATATTTATAATTTTTTAATATTTTTATCATTTTTCAAATTTTTATTATTTATTTTAGAATTAGAACCCTAAAAAAAACTTAGAATTACAGATGGCAAATATTAGATGTCTACACTCATTTATTTAATCAAGTTAAGCTCAAGATCTTATTTAACCTCATAAGCTGACATGCTAGTATTCTCATTTATATTGTAACAAAATAGCTCATGGTCTAATATATTTTGTTACATATTACATTTACTATAAGACTATAAAAATAATATTAATATAATTGAAAATTATTTAAAAGGTGTATTTTGAAATTTTTGAATTAATTTTAGGTTTTCTTCAAATTCGAGCTCGAGCCTAGACTTGTTTGGGTAAATTAGCTCAACCTATAATTTCAAGATTAGTAAAAACTCAATTTAGCTTGAGCTCAATAATTTTTGAATGAGCTAGAGCTAAACTTGAAAATTATAGATTTGAGCTTGAGCTCATTAAGCATTTTTAAGCTCGAGCTCAAGCTTATTTAGGTAAATAATTAATCTTTGAATAAGTCAAGCAAGAGTCTTTAAAAGTTGGGGGTTAACTTGGCTAATTTATTACTCTACTACAAATTTATATTATATGTTAATTTTATGAATAAAAAATATTGGTACTTGCAAAATTACTTAATAGCATAAGTATTAATTTTATCAATCTCTTATACTGTAGTAAGTTATGCTATTATTAAAGAAGTTAGTGTCT
This sequence comes from Lumnitzera racemosa, assembly GCA_024138005.1. Classification (NCBI taxonomy): domain Eukaryota; kingdom Viridiplantae; phylum Streptophyta; class Magnoliopsida; order Myrtales; family Combretaceae; genus Lumnitzera; species Lumnitzera racemosa. The sequence goes on along the minus strand of JAMXBC010000012.1, from coordinate 34,332,685 downwards.
GGACGTAATATTAGCTATTATGCATTTAAATTTTCATAGATTCTAAATTTTGTTTTGATCCGTGAACAAAATCAAACCATATTAAAGTATAATGGTATGGAAATTTTCTTAAACCAAAACATGCAGTTTGGTTCAAATTGATAAAAAACCAAGCCAAATTTTTACGATCTGGTTTGTTTTAACAAGAAAATCAACCATATTGATGGTCACTTTAATTCACTGTAAGTGGTACATTGATGAAGTAAGTTGGGAAAGAGAACTAAATTCCGATTTTATAGTGCTAAGGTTTAACATTTTACATATAATTATATTACTTTATCTTTTTTGTATTTTTTTCTAATTTTTTATGTTTCATATTTCACTTTAATTTTATTTTTGAAATTTTGAAATTTTTATAACAAAATTTATTATTTTATATATAGTAATATTATATACATTTGATCATTTATTTTAACTTTTATTTTTTGAACTTTTTTCCTTTTTCAAATTTTTATTTGTTATTTATTTGTATTTTACTTTATTATAATAAGATATGTTTATTTTCTTTTATTTTCTTTTTTTTGTATTTCATAATTTTTTTATTGTAGTAGACAATATTTTACTATTAGAGACTAAGTTTTACTATTTAAGGTCCCTAACGGTAAAACATATATCTATAACAGTAAAACATGGATTAATAACCGTAAAAGTTCATATACTAAAGTACAATCTCCCTCATAACATTGAGGTCCCTAATGGTAAAATGTATGTTAACAATAATAAAACATGCGTCAAGAATAGCAAATACATGTCCATAACAGTATAGTCTACCTTTTGAACATTAAGGTCGCTAATAGTAAAGCATAGTCTACAATACCTAGACATAGGTCCATAATAGTAAACACATGTCCATAATAGTAAAATCCCTCATTTAAATATTAAGATCCTTAATAGTAAAACATAGTCTACAATAGAAAGACATAAGTCTAAAATAATAAAGACATGTCATAGTAGTGAAGGCCCCCTTTTAACATTAAGGTCTCTAGTAGTAAAATATAGGTCCAAAATAGTAAGTACATGTCTATAACAATGATGTCCCCTCTTTAAACATTAAGGTCCTTAATAGTAAAAAACATAATAGTAAAACATTGGCTAGAGTGATAAATACATGTCCATAGTAACAAAGCCTCCTCTTTAAGCATTAAGGACCTAATCGAGGGTGTAAATGAACTAAATTGGTTCATAAACTACTCGAGCTCGGCTTGAGTTTTATTCGAATTTGATTCATTGATAATTGAGTCGAGCTCCAGTTCGACTTACTTGAGTAGTAAATCAAGCTAAACTTAAACTTTAAAATTTCTAGCTCTTTAAACTCATGAGCCTAATCAAACTTGATATAATTGTTAATATATTTAAATATAAGTAAATTTGACATTAGTTAGGGAAAATTTACAAAAAGTTCGAGTTTAATCGAGTCGAGCTTGACCTTACAATATATATTTTTGAGTCAAGATTAATCGAACTTAAGTTGAGCTTGAGTTTCGAGTTTTCAAGTTGAGCTTAAGCCTAATACTATTCGGTTTAACTCGATTCGGTTACACCCTTAGTCCTAATAGTAAAACATAGTATATAACAACAAAGCTTCCCCATTAAACATTAAGATCCTAACTGTAAAATATAGTCCACAACAGTAAAACATAGGTCCATTATAGTAAATGCATATCCATAACAGTAAAGTCTCCCTTTAAACCTTAAGGTCCCTAACCATAAAATATAGTCCACAACAGTAAGAGATAGTTCCATAATAGTAAATACATGTCAAGGTCCCTATTAGTAGATACATGTTAATTATTGATTTATTTTGCATCTGAAACAAGTAAATAAATTGTCCAAAACTTTAAAATTGTACCAATTATTATAAAAACATAATTATAATTACATATGTAGATTAAATGAAAGTCTATATAATTGAGTACATAATATACATATATATATTATATACATGTTTCATGTTATGAAATTCATATATATATATATATGTATATATATACACATATATAATATATATATATATATAAGTATATCTTCATACTTTTATAGTTATGTGAGTAAAAAATTTATAGTTGTATCATATTATATTTGATACTATGTATCACTCTCTTACATGATAGTAAGATTATGGCATATTATTTTCGATCACAAAATTATACATAGTATATTAACATGATTTATATAACACTATTATATGATCATGGTGTTATAGCATACTATTTGGAGCATTATATTGCTTTATTATTAAAGCATTATATCTATTTATTACAATATCATTACGGATATAAATATATATATATATATATGTTTATAAATATACTTATATTGTATTATTAGTAATAATATAACATAATTTTATGGTAGTACCAATACCAAATAAAATTTGGAACATTGTATTACATAATATAATGAAATGATTTATTCATAGCATGAATGATGTGCATTTTTACTATATATAAAACACCTCAAAAGTGTGTTTGGTAAGATTGCTTAAAATTTTCGTATAATGTGTGCACCTATGACATGAAAACCATATTGCAAGTAAAAGATTATAAGAATCTAACTAATAAACCACTATGACTCTTAATTTTTAATTCATTGATTAAATTCAAAATAAATATATATAACTATGGATAGCAAAAAATCCATAGCTTATCAGGACAGTATAGAGTCAATATCCCTTACCAAATAGTGAGACAAGGTAATTTAAACTTCAATGACAAAAAATTTCTAAGTAATATGGTAGTTTAACTCAACAGATACATTCTACTATTGTAATCATATCCATCTATTTCATAACTTAATGAAGCACTCTACACTCAAATCCTAGCTCATGCCAACTTTTGGTTACCTACAAAAAGGAACTGTTAAGGGTGAGCAAATCAAAACTTAGTGTCCCTTACCATTATCGTTCAAGAAAGTTATTAAGTATTATTAACAAACACACAATCTAACTATGCATGAAATGAATGCACATACAACAAATGCAAGCATCACATCTATGTAGCTCCAGAACCATGAAGGGTATAGATTTACATAAGCTATACATTGATTATCTTCCATATTTAATGATAGGGGTTTATGGATGAACACACGAGCCTAATATCAAGCGTAACCAAGGGTGGGTTTGGATCGCTAAATGGTCTGAAGGATAAATGAGAGTTGAAGGTTGAGCAGGGGTTCTCGTATACTGACAATGGATATGATGCTCCAATACCTCACACAAGCTTGAGTCACTCACTACTAATCTATACTTAATGGGATGGATAAGAGTGGCTCAAAAGTAAGTAGAAAAACACTTAGCTCGAAAGAGTGTAAAAGTTTAGTGTATACTCTATATGTTCTCGCGGTTATTACAATTTGCAAGTATTTATAGTATCCAATTAGAGTAAGTCTTAGGTTACAGGAAATTACAAAAAAGGATCCCTACTAGCTAAGGAAAAAAGGGGAATAATTTATTAGGGTATCAATATAACCGTACAAAAAGAATGTCCTTTGTAGAAAGGACAACATAGATGTTAGAAAAAGGATAGCATACGCACGATTTACTAATTTTGTGGTCCCTACGATACTATTATTCGAACAAGTGCAAATTCTAATCAGGTAAGGTTGGCATCGGTAGTTCAGACAGTTGGGACTAGACTGAGGTTGACTCAGGGGGTAACTCATTTTCGAGTTAGCCTCAAATGATCAGTTCTTGACAGTTGTTAACTTGGCCTTAGCACTATTAAGGTTGGCTATATCCAGATTCGATGCTTAGACTGGGGTTTATTTTGAAGGGGTTAGCTTGGCATGTTGGTTAATCACCTCAGTAACTTTCCAAATGATGTGTAGAGCAAAATAGCTCAACAAGTTAGATTAAGAAATGCATTGCTCCTAGACACTCAACTTACCTCAAGCAGCTTGGCAAACTAATTGGGTAAGCTTACGAGCTTAGGAGTACATGATTGGTCCATAATCCTTATCATCCCCCTTAAGCTATTTAAGATTTGGGATTAAATGTGGCTTCACCTTAGATTGCTTGTCCTCGAGAAGGTATGGTTAGAGATCAACAATGTTGAAGGAGTTTGAGACTCCATATTCCTTAGGCAGTTCAATCCTGTAAGCATTATGATTGATCTTTTTAAGTACCTTAGAAGGTCTGTTAACCCTAAGAGACAACTTGCTCTTCCTCAAATTCGAGAACCATTCTTTGCTAAGGTAGATCTAGAACAAATCTCTTATTTCGAATTCTCCCTTTCTCTATCCTCAGCCTTTCCTCTCAAGCTTAGCAATAGCTTGGCTTAATTGCTCCATTACCTTTTGGTGCATAGCTTTGATGGCCTTTACCCTCTCTACAGCTGGTAGGTCATCATCGAGTCTTAGTTGGGAACCCTAATCCATCAAAAGCTCAAGGTTAAACCCACAGACTACCTTAAAGGGAGACTTGTTCGTCATACTATAGGCTGTCTTGTTGTAAGCAAATTTAATGATTGGTAGGCATGGATCCTAATCACCTATGTTCCATCCGACAATAACTCGTAGTAAAGTTTCTATTGTTCTATTGGCAACCTCAGTTTGTCCATCGGTTTATGAATGGTAGGACATGTTGTATAATAGCTTAATTTCCATTCACCTCCAATATCCTCCAGAAGTGGCTCATAAACTTTAGGTTTTGGTCTGAGATAATGATCCTAGGAACCCCATGAAGCTTGATTATTTCCTATAAGAAAAGAAAAGAAGTAACTGAAGCATCATTTATTTTGGAATAAGGCATAAAATGTGTTATCTTTGCTAAATTAATCTATGACTACCATGATGGAGTCCTTCCCTTAAGATGTCTTCAGTAACCCCAACATGAAGTCCATATTCAGCTTAGACTAGGTTTTGGTTGGGATGGGTAAGGTTAAATAGTGCCTTTGCTTGGTATGGCTCTTCGCTTTTCGACAAGTCGCATACCTTCCCAATACGAATTGGACATCTCTTTTCATCCTTAGCCAAAAGAATATGGATGAGAGTACCTCATGGGTTTGGTGCTAGCTAAGGTGTCTTTACAATCCGCACCAAATGCCTCACACATTAGCAATTCTCTTATAGAACAAGTCAGGATATACAATCTCCTCTTTTTGAATAAGTGTCCGTCCTCTTTGTTATAGTCATTTAGAGTCCATCCTTCCTCACACCAGACATAAATAGGACCAAAGTGTGGATCCTCAGCATGAAAATTCTTTATTGTTGAAAACCCAAGTAACCTTCTTTGTAGTTTGGTCAAGAGGGCATGTCATATCGATAAGGCGTCAGCCACTATGTTGTTTTTCCCATTCTTATATTTCACGACATAGGAAAATTTCTCCATGATCTCAAACCATTTGACCTATTTTTGAGACAACTTAGGTTGGTTTTTTAGATATCTCAATGATTCATGGTTGGTGTAGATCATAAATTCCTTAGGTAATAAATAATGTTGTCATACTACTAAGGCTCGGATTAGGGAGTAAAACTCCTTGTCATAGATAGAATAGTTAAGTGTAACTCTTCAAAGTTTCTTGCTGAAGTAAGCAGTAGGTTACCCTTCTTGAATTAGCACAGCACCTATGCTTAGTCCAAACGCATCATACTTTACTTTAAAAACTTTGTTAAAGCTTGGCAGAGCTAAGACGGGGGCTATGATCAACCTCTCTTTCATCTCTTCGAAACTCCCCGGCTCCTTCTCTCCCCATCTAAATTCAACATTCTTCTCTAAGAGTTCAGTGAGTGAGGCTACAATCATACTAAAATTTCTTATAAACCTACAATAGAATGATGCTAAGTCGTGGAAACTCCTCACGTTGGTCGAAGTAGTTGGCATTGCCATTCGATGATTGCTCTAATCTTCTCTTCATCAACTCGTATGCCACCACCACTTATAACAAACTTCAAAAAGATCACTTTAGGTTGGTAAAAGTCACACTTCTTCAGATTGGTGTAAAATTGTTTAGCTTAGAATTTTGTGAAAACTTTTTAGAGATGTTACTAGTAAGTCTCCAAGTTAGGACTATATACCAAGATGCCGTTAAAATAAATTATGAAAAACTTTCCTAATAAGTCTCCAAGTTAGGACTTTACACCAAAATGCGCTTAGTGTGTTGGACAGTCCAAACGGCATTATAAGCCATTCATATATTCCATTGCGTATTTTGAATGCAATATTTCACTTGTCAACTTCGTACATTTAGATCTAATGGTATCCAGATTTGAGGTCAATCTGGGAGAATACTCTTACTCTACTTAATTCGTCTAGCATGTCATCAAGCCTGGGTACCTCTACTTGATGGTGATTTGATTGATTGCTCGGCTTTTTACACACATTCTCCAAGACCCATCTTTCTTTGACACCAACAAAGTTGACACGGTACAGGGGCTAAGGGACTCATGTACATGTCCCTTCTTCAATAGCTCATCTACTTGCTTTTGCAATTCAGTAGCCTATTCAGGGTTTAGCCTACAGGTAGGCTTGTTTGGTAGTATGGCTCTTGGCTGTAAGTTAATTGTATGGTCAACGTCTTAGATTGGAGGCAGTCTTTCTAATAGCTCTTCTAGGAATAGATTGGTGAAATCTTTTAGTAATGTTTTCACCTTGATGGGTTGTTCCCTCTCTTAAGACCTCATCTCTAGTATCATTCGGACTAGTAAATAAGTTAGTCCTTTAAGCTCCATTTCTCTTTTCAGCTTGGCTCAGGTCATCATCAAAGCTTCTTTCTTCAAGGTTCAACTAAGTTGGGACTGCATGACCTTTACCTACTCAACAGTCATTGGACTCAATTTCATCCTCTTGCCTTTATGCTCCACAGAACATGTATTCTTCTTTCAGTCATATACCATAGCTTAATCAAACATCCATGGTTAAGTAAGTAGAATGTTGGTCACACTCATAGATATTAGAAAATAACTAATATGTAATTGCCTTAAATATTTAACATCGGCACCCATGCATACAAACTGGAACTTTTGCTTCCCTGATATACACTAACATGCATATACCATTATTCATAAACATGTACTGTATATCAAACATTATTACACACATTTACAAAGAATAATAAATACATATACTAACAACAGACTAATAAAACCACTTTAACCAATAGAAAAATTACAATGATAATGGACCTAACAAACACACAAATAACAAACATAAACAACAATATAATTAATACTTCTCCATCCTCTTATAAGCTAGTGGATAAGGGGTTATACTTATAACATTGCTCTCTCCTTCAAAACGAGCATAATCTCATGCATGAATGTAGCATTGGCACATCATAGTTATGCCCAATAGATTGTGTTTCCTTTACTATGTTGATGGACAATTCAAGTGATAAGTATGATTTTACCACCTTGCCAAAATCCAAATTCGTTAACATAGCATTGATATATCAAACTCTAAAGCAACATCTTGTTGCATACGTTGACATGGTATGGGTTAGCTAATTGAGTTGTCAGTTATTGTAACCACTCTTCCCTTTGTTCTCTATTTTCCTTCTTATCGCAAAAAAAAAAAAATTAAATTAAATTAAAAAAAATCTAGTAAACATATACAATCATTTACACATAGCACTTACTTCAACAAAATATTGGTAGAGGTAATAGTAGGAGACTTCTCAATGGTATATGAATCTTCTATTGCATTGCTCTTCCTTTTACCTTTGCCATTGTGAGCCTTGTAATTCTACATAATAATTCTGAGCAAGTAATTTAGAGCGAATGTAGAAGTTAATCGATTAAAATAATACTTCACGTATGAGTCCTTGAAGTTAAATAATGATATATCAAGAGTTTGAAATATAGAAATATAATAAAATAATAATATTATAGCTAAAAATAGTTAGTTTTACTAAATTATAGTTTATTATAATTTACGCATCGTAAATGCGAAATTTAGGTAACCAAAATTAAATGGACTTTGGAGATAAATTATTTGCACTATAAATCATAAAAATAACATAAGATAATATATAAAAATGGTACCTAGACTTCGAGTATAATTATTATATATAATTATATATCTAAAAATACTTTAAATACCCTAAAATATGGATCATTACCTAAAAATTAAGGATAAAAATAATTAAAAAATAAAAAAAAAATTCTAAACTATTGGATTCATATTTGTTTAGGGCATAACTAAGTAACTGGACAATTGTTGGTGGATTATCTCATCTTAGGGACACATATGCATGCATTAGAGATAAATATAAAATGCTTAAAGTGAGAAAATTCCACTTTTGCATCCTATAACCAAGGAAATATCACCATACCTCTCCATAGCCTTATTTAGTTCCTTAGTATCATAGGAAAATTATAAGAATAAGAAAAACAAAGGAGGAAAAATTTCTAGAAAATTCATAAGAGAAATTATGCAATTGAGCAAGATGGTAGACTATGAGTTTAGGGGAATTTCGGAAGTGAATCACCACCACTAGGTGATAAAGGTAGCAACACCCAAGGCTACTGATAAGGTGATGGAAGGTGGTGGTGGCTAGAAGGTGGTTTTTCAATAAGCTCCAAATTTTATCTGGTTTTACTTAATTTTTGTAAAAATATTAAATTAGGTTAAGAAAATTTTGGAAAAAATTATTTTGGAATGCTTTCAACCTACTATTTGAGAAAAATATCAAATTACAAAAAATTTGAATGGATATATGACCTTCTTAATAAATTGCACGAGACTAAACAATTTTTGAAGTTGTTTTAAATAACTCTATTGTTGTTGTCTTGAAACCAAATTTTTACTACAACTTTCCTATACTACGTATATGAATTCAATGAAAGATTTTGGCAAATATTATCCATAATTTTTAGTAATTTTTTAGCCTCTAAATTTGGTAAAAAATGCTATTTTTGGGAGAGTTGTGTAATTAGCTTTGAGAAAACCAATTTGCACTAATTTTAGAGTTCATATGAGTTATATCATGTTGTACGATATGATTTGGAGTTAAGTAGATTGAAGTAAAGTTGAACTGTACACTTACTACTAGTTGTGGGCATAATTCACTAATGTTGGAAAATGAAGGTTTGGAATTTTTGGTAATATGTTGTTAATGAGTATGATGAACCTATTGATTGATCATGTGCTAACATGTGTGTAACAAAAAACATGATGTTGGAATGAGTCACTTCAAATAAACTTGCAATTAGATCTATTCAAACGGTTCTTCAAATAGTTGTTCTAGTAAAAGAGTAACTTAAAATCTTAGTATAGATGCTTAACTAATGTAAGAATTTTGAATATAATAATGTTAAGATATTGGTTAGGATGACATTTAGTAAAAGAAGTATGGTTGTGATGATTTCAGAGACATGTTTATAGAGTTAGTGGATGAAAGGACTTTAACTGTAAATATGTTAGAGCTTTGTTTAAGGAGTTATTTGGTAAAAGAAAGGTTATTGCATTAAGTTCAGAGACTTGACTAGAGGGTTGGTTAATTTAGTAGGCTTGGATGAAATCACCTCAGAGACATCTTCAAAAGGTTGGTATGTAAAGAGGAGAATTTGATTCTTTGATTTAGAGGCTAGATCAGAAAGTTGGATAGTAAGAGGAGTTTAACTATACCCCCATCAAAGACTCATTTAGGAAATATTTGGTAAGGAGAACGGAATTGGAATGGCTATAGGGACTTCATATGAGGATTGAATGGCATGAAATTCTTAGAGGAAATGGATTCAGAAGCTTGTTTAGATAGTTGTTTGGAGCAAGTAATATAACTGGAATAACATCAAAGATTTAGATAGATGGTTGCTAGTGTAAAGACACTCATCTAGAGACTTCATCAAGAGGTTTTGAGACCAAAGCTAGGTATTAGGCAAACTTTTAGAAATTTGTTTAGAGATTTTAGTAAAAAGTTGGAACTCAATACAAATCTTACACGAATTGCTAAAGATAAGTCATAACCATATTTAAACTATTCGAATAAATTCATTTACCTTGTATTTAGTAAAATTAAAGTCATTATATTGGATATTTAGGGGGAAACTAAAGTAGATGACACCCATATACAAGACTATCGAGCATTATTTATCTAATTAAATGGGATTAGTACCTTAGCACACTTTGGAGTATTACTTAATGATACTTAGAGGCCTAGGTATAAGTCTTGCTTATGATTGAATGATAGTTACCTATGCATATGTGATGCGTATGCTTGAATATGGTGGTGCTATTTGGAGTGTTGAACTTTATATTTATTGCTTTACGATGTTGTTTGATTAAAATGTCTAAAATTGCTTAATTAGCCCAAAAAGCAAACTAACTCAAACTCGTCTTAGCATCTAACTAAATATGCATCACAACCTACTAAGGTAATGACTAGGATTCTTGAGCTAAGCACAGACCCTTCAAAGAGGAAAGTTGAAATGGTTCTCTCCCCACCCTTAGTCGAACTAAGTAATAGGAGAGGATGTTGCACTAAGGTTGGGGACTGTGGTTCGAAGTAAAGCTTCAAGCGAAGTGTGTTTCTCGATTGTATAAGCCCCAATTTGGTTCCAATTTGTGAAGTGCGCGATGTCAAACTCCTCAAAAGGGATTAAAGCAAGCTTAATTTTCCTAATCTCACAATATACCTTAGTTGCTTGGTGTTATATATGTACTATTATCTTCATCCTACTTACTAAGCAAGTTATTGCTTATTCCCTTATAGTTGTTTTGTAGGTTCCTAATAGATACACTAATACTACTTCAAGTTCTAAGAGTGTAGTAATTGGGGTTAAGGAGTGAAATTTAAGACCAAGCGGCTAGATTTCTATTTTGTTTATTAACTTTACTAACCTTTAGGAAAACTAATAGGGTCTCTTTAAGTTACCCTCTAGTTTTCAACTACTGTTACCTATACTATGTTCTATTAAAATCCTTATTATGTCGCTTTTTTGAAGTTGTTTATAAAACTTGATTTTTTCTTAAGCTTTTATACAACAAAATCTTTTTCAAAATTTATTTTAGAAAGTTGCATGACATATTGGTACCAACACAAGTATTGAATTGGATGAGTCAAAGCTACGGTGTGGTAATTGTCTGGTGTAAGCCATACCTACATTAGTGGCTGAAACGGTTAGCTTTAGCTTAGGTTACTTCACATGGTAGGGTTGTTATGCCTTTCTCGTTTGGGGTATGATAGTTTAAGATGGTATTAGAGTATAGTTCTCAACCATTTGCTTAAAGTGCAACTCTTCTAAACTAACTTTATGACATTATAATTAAAATGAATTAGAACACTTTAGGAACACTGAGAGTTAGGGAAAGTAAATGAGATGTAAAAGACTTAGACTTATAAGGTTATATGTAAGTTATATATGTGTATAAGATTGTATATAATGTAAAGCAATAATGAATAATAGGTAATGCTAATCTAACTTATATTATGCTTGCTTTCAGATTCTAAATCATTAACTTATTTATGCTTGGAGACAATAATAAATAATGAAGAGCTTAGGGATTGTAACGTTTAATTGTAGGAATTGTTTCAAGATGGACTAATTGAGTACTATTCCATGTTTCTAGTGAAATTATATGATTTGCATACATGTATTGATAATCATCTTGTAGAAGTTGAATGATTGTAAGTATTAGAAAATAATTGGAGATTTATACTACTATTATTACTTAGAGAAAGAATACTTATTGAATAGGGGGGCTATGTTGTATTGGTGTTGATGATGCAATTTGCCATCATTAAAGAGTCGAGAAGAAACTATTGTGAAGGTTATAATGGGGTGATAATAAAAATATTCTACATTTTTAGAGATTTCCTCATTATATTATTGTGTAGTTGTGTAAAATCCCATTTGGAGAATATTAGCATAGAAAACCTATTTTAATGAATCTAAGTTTCCAATTGAATTATAAGAAAACCTCCCTATAGTACTTTAAGAATGTAAAAGAAATTGATTACAAATTAAATGAAAGTTCTGAAAATGCTTCTGAAAATTGCTTAAATGTTGTAATGACCTGAGTTGAGAACTAAAGGATGGAAATAGTTAGATATACATATTTAAAAGTGTAAAATAGAGGAGAAAGGAGAACCTATGGTAGAAAACTATTTTTGAAAGCTTAAAGTAATAGGTTGTCTGCGAACTAAAGAGCTAAATTATGAAATAGAATTAATTAAAATATTGAGGACAATAGAGAAGTACAGCAAATTATAAAGTTTTGGATCCTGAAATAGGCAGTAATCAATTCTAACTCCAACTTAGGATAGTGATATACTCATGAATAAGTATGGAAATGGACTTTTATTGGATAAATATAATAAATTCTAAAGAGTTTGGTAGTTTTTAGGTTAACAATTAGTAGGATTTTGAGAAAATTTCTAGTAATTAATTTTTTTATGATAAAACCATGGATTGGGAATTTGATTACTTTTAACATGTAGTGGTTATTTTTCAAAATAGATTCTTGTTGTTTGGTAAGGATTGTGCTAACTGTAGTAATAATTGGAAATAGAGAATATGGAAGGCAAATATGTGATCTTTTGGTACTACAACAAATTTGACAATTAGCTACCAAAAGATAAAAATTGGTAGCCAAAAGTATCAAATACAAATTTTCAATTGGTAGTGACCAAGAAGTTGCTAAAGAATATAGGCTACCAATTATAATTTAGTAGCAAAAGGTCTTACCTTTTGGTATCTAATTTTGGAAGCTAATAACATTATAAAATGGTAGCAAATAATGAAATTTTGAAGTTAAAAGTCCAGTTATTAACTACTCTATATGTTTGGTAGTAAAAAAATTGTGTTTCTTGCTACAAAAATTTTGGTAGCTAAACCTATTATAAAATAATCTCAAACATTCACATTTGGTAGTTAAAAGATATGATATTAGATACCAAATATGATTTGGTAGCTAAAAGTCATGATATTGGATCCCATATGCAATTTGATTGCTACATGAATATTGATTAGCTATCATTAGTTCATTTGGTAAATAACATTGTCTCTTATTGTTTTGTTAAGATGCTCACAATATTATTACCTACTTTGTTTGTAAAATCCATGTCATGTAATATATGTTAATCATTTATATAAATTTGTTGCACATATTTTTCCAATATATGAACTCAAAATAAAGCGAAAACAATAACTTAAAATCATCATTGATAACATAACGTATAAACTAATATTAAGTAACTAAACAAACAAACTTTAATACAAATATTGAATATAGTTTTTCAAACTAATAACAAAAAATTCAATTACATGCTAGCATTCTAAGTTATACAACTTATTAAGAACAAGAGATTAAAAAAAAAGAAGAAGAAGAAGAAGAAGAAGAAGAAGAAGATTAACATGGAACTTTGAACTTAACATTGACGAGATTATATAGACATGTCATCTCCATAAATTTATAATGAGAGAAAAACAATCTAAGAACTTTTACTCAACAATAAATATATTTTCAACAAAAAAAAATTATTATACATTTCAACAAATTACTTTTCTTGCAACAAAAAATATATTAAGATTATTTATAGTTAGTTGATGCGAAATAACTACCATTTTGCATAAATTATTTCATCATCATAACAAATAACAAATGAAATTTCATTGTCCAGACAAAAATAGATATGAAAATCAAAATATTCATTGAATTGTTTGTATCCTCAGCATTTTTTTTCTATCTTATTGGATTTCAATGGCTTTGCAACAATACCTTTCTTATTCATTAAAAGTTCATTAAAAAATAACAATACAAAGTCAAACTTTTTATTCAATTAAATCAATCTTACCTAAAAAAAAAAAAGCAAGAAAAAGGAAATCCATACTAGACCTAATAGAATAAGAAAATTGGTTTAAACACCAAAATCAAACCCTAAGACTAGTTTCAAATATTTTAACAAAACTAAAGCTCTCTCCATGCACCAAAATTAAAAACCCGCAAAACGCTAAAAGAAAACCTAAAAGCTGCTTTAAGCTATAAAAAATGAAATCTCAAAATTACATGACCCAAAATCAAACCCTACAAATTACATTATAGCATAAAAATTCAGATTTTTAAGTAACCTCAAACATCAAAATAAATACAAATATTATTGCATACATGAAAAACAAATCCTAAAAGATGCATTAAACATCGAAACACTAAAATAAGACTAACTAATTACAATATAATGTACTTAATTCGTACAAATCAAACCTTAACAAATCCTAAAACAATTTAAGAATGAAGTTTCAATCAATAAGGTAGAAAAAAAAATGAAAATTAAACTTACATTGCATTTCTTCACATAAGGCTTTAATTTAGCTCCTTTAATGATGAAATCTATAATGAAAACTATGAAAGTAGATCAAAATCGATTGAAAATCATTGAAAAGTAATGACAATCACTTTAGTATATATCGACTCATAGGTTTGATACTTTAGGGGTTCTAGACTGAAAGTAATAAATGTGTATAGTATGGATTTGATTTTGGTGAGAGACCATGAAATGCAAAAACATTAAGTAGGGCAAAGTTTTAAATTAAAATTTAATTGATTTTAGAGGGATGGAATTGGGTTTAGGTGGGATTTGAAAATAAATACCAGATTTGAAAATAAATACTAAATGAAAATGTGAAATGGTTTTTATGGTTCTATTAGAGGCTTTAATTTTATTTACTATAAATGGCAATTAATGTGTTGCATGACATGCATTACATAAAGTGGCGGTCATTGTGATATTTCACTAATTCTTTTATATATATATATAAAAGAAAATTTACGTTTTTACTATTTCAATGTGAGTTTAAGGTTTTTTTATTTAAAAAAATTATAATTGTATTAGTTTAACTTATCATATGGAGATGTGATACGGATTTATAGATGAATACACGAACTTAATATCATGCGTGACCAAGGGGTAGGTCCAGGTTACAAGATGGCTCAAAAAGTAAATGATAGTCGAAAGATAAACAGGGGTTCTTATGTACCAACAATAGATTCACACGAGCTCGGGTTACACTTGATATGATTTATTAGTATGGCTGGAGGTCACTTGCTACTAGTCTACGCCCCATAAGCTAAATAAGAGTAGCTCAAGAGTAAGCAAAAAAATACTTAGCTTAAGAGGGTGTAAAAGTTCAGTGTATTCTCCATATATTGATGTTGCAACTATTATAATATGTAACTATTTATAGCACCTAATTAGGGTAAGTCCTATGTTATAGAAAATTATAGAAAAGAATCCCTACTAGCTAAGGAAAAAGGAGAATAATTTATAGGGGTAGCAATGATCATGCCAAAAGAATATCCTTTGTCAAAAAGGACAGCATGTATGGGGTTTGCTCATTTTGGGGGCCCCATGACACTGTTATCTAAGTAGGGACAAAATCTGATCAGGTAAGATGAATGCCAGTAGGTCGGAAGCTTAAATAGTCAGGACTAGATCGGAGGGTGACTTATGGGCAACTCATTTTCAAGTCGACTTCGAATGGTCGGCTCTCGACAATTGTCAACTCAACCTTAATACTATAGGGTTGGCTATATCTTAATTTAGTGCTTGGACTGGTATGTTGTAGAGGGGATAGCTTAGCATATCGGCTGATCACCTTAGTAGTTTCATAAATGGTATGGAGAGCGAAGTAATTTGGTAGGTCAGACTGGGGAATGCAATGCTCCTTAGCACTCAACTCACCTCGGATAGCTTGGTGGACCATCTAAGTGAGCCCTCGGGTTCGAGAGCGTATGACTGGTCTTTCATCCCTATCTCTCTCTAGGTTGTTTGAGATTTGGGATCAAATCTAGCTTAACTCCAGGTTGTTCGTCTTCGGGAGTATAAGATTAGAGATTGGCAATATTAAAGGAGTCTGAGACTCCAAACCCCTCAAGTAGTTTAATCTTAAAGGCATTAGGATTAATCTTTTCAAGCACTTTGAAAGGTTTATCAGCTCTAGGAGACAACTTACTCTTCCTTAAGTTTGTGATTCGTTTCATACTGAGATGTATCCAAACTAGTTCACCTGGTTGAAACTCTCTCTTCTTCCGTCCCTAACCTTACTTCTCGAGCTTAACAGTAGCTTAGTTCAATTACTCTACAACCTTTTGCTGCATGGATCTAATGGCCTCAATACTTTCTATAGTTGGTTGTTCATCATCAGGCCTTGATTAGGTTACTTAGTCCATCATGAGCTAAGGGTTAAACCCACTACGTTGTTCTTCCCATTCTTATATTTTACAACATAAGAAAATCCATCCATGAACTTAACTCATTTAACTTATCTCTAACATAATTTAGGTTAGCTCTTCAAATATCTTAGGGATTCATGATCGGTGTAGATTACAAATTCTATAGGTAGCAGATAGTATTGCTATATTATTAGGGCTTGAATTAATGAGTGGAACTCCTTATCATAGATAGAATAGTTGAGTGTAGCTCCTCGAAGTTTCTTGTTGAAGTAAGCAATAGGTTAACCTTCTTGTATTAGCATAGTACCTATGCCTAATTCAGATACATCATAGTCTACTTCAAATACTTTGTCAAAACTTGGTAGAGCTAAGACAGGGGTTGTATTCAGCATATCCTTCACTTCCTCAAAACTCCTCTACTCCTTCCCTTCCCATCTGAATTCAACATTCTTCTTTAAGAGTTCTGTGAGTAGGGTCATAATTGTACTAAAATTCTTTATAAATCTATGATAGAATGATGCTACACTACGGAAACTTCTCACGTTGGTCGAAGTGGTCGACACTAGCCATTCAATGATTTCTTTGATCTTCTCTTCGTCAACTCATATGCTACCATTACTTACAATGAATCTTAAGAATATCACCTCGGATTGGTAAAAGTCACACTTCTTCACATTGGCGTAGAGCTATTTAGCTCAGATTTTCACAAAGACACTTCAGAGATGTTGTTGGTGAGTCTCTGAGTTGGGACTGTACACCAAGATGTCGTCAAAATAAACTACAAAAAACTTCCCTAATAATTTTCAAAGCACATGATTCATCAGGTGCATAAATGTGCTAAACATGTTGGATAGTCCAAATGGCATTACAAGCCATTCATATAATCCATGGAGCATTTTGAAGTGGTCTTCCACTTGTCACCTTTGCGCATTCGAATCTGAAGGTATCCAAATTTGAGGTCAATCTTAGAGAACACTCTTGCTCTACTTAACTCGTCTAGCATATCATCAAGCTTAGGTTTAGGATACCTGTACTTGATGGTGATTCAATTGATCGTTCGGCTATCTATATACATCATCCAAGAACTATCTTTCTTCGATACTAATAAGGCCGACACTGTATAGGACTAAGGGACTCGTACACATACCCCTTCCTCATCAACTCATCTATTTGCTTCTATTGCTCAGTGACTTATTTAGGATTTAGCTTATAGGCAGGCTTATTCAGTAATGCGGCTCTTAGTTGTCAAATCCTGGCATAGCACAGGATGTACTATCACATAGGAATACCTATTGAAAACTTAATTCAACCTACTCATTCATTAAATGATAAAATTGCTTACATAATAAAAGGCTTTCTACATTGGAGTTCAGCTAGATTTCCTGTTGTAACTTATGTATACAACATAACATTTACAAAACATGAGCTAGCTTTTTGCTTTGTCATCTTCATAATAATAGGATTCTTAACTTAGTACAAGCTCCATACAAAAGTCGCTGACTTCAACTTACACTCTCAGTATATATATATCCTCCCTTAGTGTTGGGCCCCTTCACGATGCATAAAACATTTTATCCTCTCAGCTACTAAAGCTCAGTGAGAGCGGAAAATAAACAACATAATATAGACAATATGATGGATAATATTGCATATCATAACTGAACCATTTCAATCATAACTCGCAGTTCAACTTCATATATGCATTTGCTTAACCAGGCGTCTACTGTTAGCAATGCAATATGCTATACTCATGTACGTAGCATGCATCGGTACCTATATCCTATGCCCTCTAAACTTCTTCCGGTTAGTCGACATAGCCGGGCATCTAGATACAACATTCAAGAACCCAAGGCAACAAGGAGTGTCCTGGAAGTAAGACCCCTACCAAATTGGACTACACACTATAGTTTATCGTTATCAAAAAAGGGCAATGGAGAGTTGCTTGGGAATAGGACCCCCAACTTTACGAAATTAGACTACACATTATAATTCACCAAATCAAAGTAGCAACACTGCCAAATTAGACCACACACTATAGTCTATCAAATTTAACTATCAAAATAGTCACAATGTTCAGGCAATGTAATCTATATGCTTCCAAAAATTGAGTTCATAAAGCTATGCTTTTTTCATAATCACTTGGAAGCCTCATTCTAAAATTTCTTACTCGTAAGTCCCTTCTTGTGCTATGCTATGCCATTATATGCAATAACAACTTAAGAATATCAATTAGCACAATCAATCTTTAAGTTTTATTTAACCTAGTTATCTAATTCAAATTTTCGAACTCTCCCTAGCGGAATACTAATATCTTACTTAAGGTTTACTTAGGTGAACACCTAAAAGATTGAGTTGGCAATCACTCAACTTCTTTAGTTAGCACAATCATTTATAAGAACAAATCATCACCTAACATAAAAGCAAAACAGTTTAACTAAGGTACAGTTATCGCCATTCATAGTCACTACATTAGCATTCACCACAGTAGTATATCAGTTCACTTAAGAATTACTCATATTCAATCAACACAACATCCAACAACAGGAAGTATTATGAGTAAAAATATATCTACTCTAAGCATAGGTTAGATTCACTTACCTAAACTTAGTAATAATACAAAATCCGAAACTCTATCATGTGGTCCTTCCTTACTCATCACACCTATGAAAATATAAACATGGTTTCTAAGTTAGCTACCAATTGAACCTAAATTCTCATAAACATTCATTGCCATATCTTTAAACTTCATTTGACCATATCTTACTCATTCCTTATCCAATTTCAGTAAACTTTATATCATTACGGTCTTTATTTTGAGGACTATTAAGATATCTTAAGAATTAAGTCTATCAATATTATCAAGTCCAAAAATATCATTTTCTCATTATGACTCGACTGTATATGATCTTAACTCTATAATTGATCTGAGTAGTTTTAGTGCTGAACTAAAAACCCTAAAAATCATACTTTCCAAACTTGTTCAACAACCCTTAATATACCCTAAAGTGATCATTTGACATAAATTTGATAAATATTTTAATAGTACTAATTACTACATTACATATTAAGCCAATATATAAGCTTATATTAGAAAAATATGTAATAAATAGTATACAAACCCGATTACCTTCACAAAAAATCCTATGGACTCATAGAAATATGTAGTTTAATTATCGACGATTAATTATACTAAACTAGCTATTATCAATTTCTACAAAAATAACGGTTTTAGTTTAGAATTACAGAAAATTAAGGAAAATAAACAAATTTATGTGTGAGATAAAAATTAAATATTCCAAATACCACTATAAACATCCAGAAGTCTAAATATGTAGGGCTTATTCATTAATTTTATCAAAAACTAATTATTTCAATAATTTGAGTTTTATTCAAAATAATTATAAAAAATAGTAAAATAGAGATTTAAAAAAATTATTGTTACTGAAATTTAATACATTATATAAGTGTGTTACAAAAAAATTTTCAAGTTGAAGTAACATTATTTAATATTTTGAAAATTTTATTTAAAATTCATCTAAATAGGGAACATTCTTAAGTAAGTACCCTAAATCAATATTATTTTAAGAAAACAAAATTACCATATGAAATTATATGTAAAATAACCTAAGGAAACCAAAATTCATAATTTAATAAGCTAATTTGATATTTATAATGAATTAATGAAAATTATGTAGTAAAATTTAACTCACCGGCGCATGGTACTCCAGCCAACACCCTATGTCGGCCTATCTTCTCTCTCCACCATAATTTTAAGTCCCAAGTGGCTCTTTGTTAGGTTTCTTATAACCTTAGGAACCGTAATTCACCATATTCTCCCACTATTTTCTTTTTTTTTTTTCTAATTTTTTGAGTTTTCTCAATTTATGTTCTTGTGTTTTCAGGTTCCTAAAATATTGTAAATGATGCTTAGAGCCCTATTTATAGGTTGTCCTAATTCCAGAAGACATAACTCAATCATGGTGATGGTTGATCGATTCAGTAAGATGGGACACTTCATTCCTTGCCACAAAACTAATGATACTTTATTCATCGCTAACCTCTTTTTGCAAGAAATTATACAACTACATGGAGTGCTGAAGAGTATTATGTTTGACCGTGATTCGAAATTTACTAGCTTCTTTTGAAAGACCCTATGGAGGAAGCTCGATACTAAGCTCCTATTCAGTACTTCTTGTCACCCCTAAATAGGCAACCAAACTAAAGTTGTGAATAGAACTATCAATAGTCTCCTGTGTGCTACTATTGAGAAGAACCTCATGATTAGGATTTATGCCTGCCCATAATTGAATTTACTTACTACCACTCGACTCATAACTTAATTGGAACATCATTATTTGAGATTATTTGTGGACTTAACCCAAACCTACCTTTGGATTTAATTAATAGTCCAACTACATAAGGGGAAAGTTAATCCGGCCCACAGCGTGCCAAGGGATTCCTGAGGTTACATTGGAAGATTACTGAGTAGTTGGCTAAAACTATGGCTTGACAGAAGGAAATAGGAAGCCGCAGAAGGAGATGAGTCATTTATACCCTTAAGGACCTTGTTTGGATCAATGTTAGCAAGGAACGATTCCCTAGCAAGAGGATGAACAAACTATCTCCTAGAATAGATGGACCTTACAAGATCCTTAGGCGTTTTAATGATAACACCTATGAAGTTGAACTACCTAAGGTTTTTGACGTGTCTAACACCTTCAATGTCACTAATCTGACTCCCTATGTACCCAATGATGACAAAGACCAAGATTTGAGGAAAAATCTTCAACAACCATAGGGAACTGATGAATTGCTGACCATTGGTCCCATTACTAGTACGCGGCTCTAAGGCCTCTAATCCCTCACCCGAAGAATTCTTTCTCAATCACCTATTGATGATGAGAAACTTTACACCAAAGAAGAATGGTTGAACTCGTTGAGCTCTCGATATTGTTATATGTTGATCTATGCTCTCAGTTGTGAAGATATCGACTATTCCCTTACTAAGGACCCTATGCCGAGTAATCCGACCAGCTGCTGCCAAAAGGTTGTTACCGAGTGATGAGAGATTCACTTATCGACCAAGTAGTTTTCTCTTGGCTTGTTACCATTTCTCTCATCACCCTGTTCTCGTCTTGACCTCTTTATTGCTAAAGCATCTTGTTCCCTCTAGCTTGCTATGTTCAGAGAATCTTTGTACAAAACCCATGTTACACTGCCACCTATCCACCTCATTTGACATTGTACTACTTTTCTATTTTTGTCTTTTGTCATTTTTACCCTTTTTCGTATGTAAAAGGAATCTCCTTTCGTATATACTTTCTTCTAATTTCTTTATTTGTAATATTTCCCTAAGGACTTACTATAAATAGTCCCTTTCCCTTATAAGCCAAAATCGAACTTTACACAATAGACATTGAATATCCTATTCTTGTGAGACAACCCCCTCCAGGTCCGTTTTTCTTATACTCTTATCTAATCTTGTTATGTACCTTAGGATTAGTAACGGGTAGACTTTGACATCAACTTGTGCATCATATCAAGTAAAGTGTCAAGTCGTATTATGTTTGTCAGTGTGCCATATCCTCCAAGCAGCTTCACGTTGATTACTCTAGTTTGTTCGTAGACTAATTCTCTTTATTTTCTTCGATATTTCAAAGGACCCATTTAGTTTAGATCTGCTACCGTAAGTCCTAGTGATAGCTAAGCTCCTAGGCACATTACTTGCTAAGTGACATGTAGTTCTCCCTTCTCATTCAACGAACGTAACTTGTATAGCTTCGAATGTGTTATAGTTGGCAACTTAAGCTTCTTTATCAAGTTAGCAGATGTTATATTGGTATAGCTCCTACTATATACTATGAGTGCATAGACCTGGTCATTTACTTTATAAGTGATGTAGAAAAAGTTCTCTCTCTGCTTATCCTCGGTAGAGGGTTCCAAACTTATTGCACATCAAACAATTATAGTCAACTTATCTAAGTCCTCTATAGACACATCTTCTTTAATATCATCCTTTTCTTCTACTTCTTTTTCCTCTGCTAGTTCCTCATTTATATTATTTACTTCAATCTTCAAGACATTTCCTTTATAATCATAGTCCTTCACTTCAGATACTGAGCAACCATGTACCTAAACCCTTGGTACTTAAAGCACTTGATCTTGCTTATCTTCCTTCTAGATCCTTGTCCCTTCTCATATGTTCTTATTAGCATGTTACCATTAGGTTGGCCCTTCTATTTGTCACTAACATCTATCTTCTTGGTCAGCTCAATACTTTGCTAAGCTTGGTAACTTCGCTGTGGGTTGGCTTGATTGGCTAGGTTGGCTCATCAGGGGTTAGGTAAGCCTGTTCCTTCTCTACCTCTCCACTTGTTAGGCTATTGTTATAGCCTCATCCAATGTAGTGAACTATTGAAGTTCCTTTATATCTCTAATCTTGCTTCTCAACCTAATAAGAAATTGGGATACTATTTAGGCTGATGGCTCATCCACTTCATATTGGATCATAAGCATTTAGAACTCCCGCACATAATCATTAATAGTTTAGTTCCCTTATCATAGTTCATGAAGTCTAGCAAAAGTATCCTATAAATAGGTATCTGGTACAAATCTATTTCTGAGAATCCTTTTCATCTTTGGCTAAGTGCTGACTTCTTTGTATCCTTCTCGCTTCCTCATGGTCTAGAAGTTCTTCCACCATATTGCAGCATATCTAGAGAATTCTACAACAGCAACCTTCACCTTCTCATGGTCCTCATATTGATAATAGTCAAAGATAAGTTCAACCTTTTTCTCCTAATCCAAATAGTCGTCTGCATTCCTAGAACCATTAAAGCTCGGGATCCAAAGCTTCACATGATCAACAGCTCCAGGTGCTCAAGCTCACTCTTCTTCCTCATTATACTCTTCTTCTTCATCATCATTCATATTACCTACATCAATCCTTCTTCGTACTCATCCTCCTACTCCTCTACCTTGAACTTGTCGAGCTGAGATCTGTCCTCTAATGGGTCGAGCAGCTTGTGAAGTATTCTACATGGCCTTAGCAGGTTGATAGGCCATTGCATGAATAGCTCTGGTTAAATAAATTATGAGGTTGACTACCTCATTAAGTCTTTTGCCTATACTTCTAGGGATGCCTTAGGCCTGTCAACCATGGTGGACAATATCACTATTGTCATCCCTAATACCAACATTAACACTTTGATCCATCATTTTCTTCGATAAAGATCAGTAAGAAACTTAGATTCCAAGAAACAACAGATACAATCCTTTATGCTAAACAATACAAACACATACTTTCCCTTACGAAGGTTCAATTAGTTTGTAAACACTACAACTCCTCTAAAGAACAATAAGCTTAACTGGAACTTGCTTTGTTTTCAAGTGTTCGAAACAAGGCAAAACAAAGTATACACAAAAGCAAACTACTACACTCTTTTACTCATGTGAACACTTTAGTGAATCTTTACACAACTTCAATACACTACTATTTTACAAAAACTCAAATATAACTTACCCAAGCAAAACCTTCTCCCTTATACCAAGGTGATATGCCATGTAGAGAACTGATAAGGACAACAGTATCTAGGTTGGTCTAAGCTTGAAAACGAAGTAGGAAAATGCACGAACAACAATGAAAGTAAAATAAGAAAACCCTTAAACAATGCTGTTTGAGTACTTATGGTTTAACTTGATATGATACATAAGCTGGTCCAATGAGGATAATCACTACCTAGCCTTACTTATGGGTTAGGATAAGAGTGAAGTAAGTAATAGAGAACAATGCTCACGAAGAAGGTAAGTGTATATTTAATATTTTGAGATATGGTGATGATGTCTTCCAACTATATGTATAATGGGTATTTATACCTAAAAAGTTAGGGCATCTTACCTAATAATAGAAAAAACTAAAAGGGTAATGTCTAAAAGAAGTAATGTACAAGGAATGACAAAGGGTATAATTGAAAATGCAACAAAAATGAACATCTTATAAGAAGGATCTTGTCACATAGTTGTTCGAACATGTAGCTCCTTGTAAATTGATGGATTTCTAGCAAAAAAGACAATTTTATATGGTCAGTTTATTATCTATTAAGCCAAGGTTCTAAGCAGAAGTGGTAGGTCAACTGTGCTAAGCTAAGCAGATAATTCTTCCAAGGTAAATTCAACTTGGATGTATTCAATACGGCTTGGATTCAGGTCAATTGGGTGGGTGGTCAGAAGGGTCGAGTTGTTGTTTGAGTGCAACTTTAGTTAGCAACTAGAGACAATCAATAATGTAAGAGGGGTTAGCTCGACTAGGTCATCAAGTCGGAAAACTGTAACAGCTTAGACTTCTTAGTGGTAGGTTGTAAGAAAAGAATTTGCTTAGCCATACTTTTAAAGCCTCAAGCTCAGGTTCCAATCAAGGGTCTAGTAGTTTGATTCCTATCAACTTAGAGTATGTTAGATTGCAAAGCTAAGGTGTTGATATGATTTTAAGAACTAAAAGTAATAATAGAGTAAAGATTTAAGATGAGATTAGAAGTAGATTGTTTATGGAAAATAGAAAAGCTATTGTAAAGGGCAACATAAGGGATAATTCTCAAGAAATTGTAAGAATTCTACTTTGAAAGCAACATGGTAAAGAATTTAATAAACATATAGGATTAAGGTCAAGAAAGTGATGAGTGGAGCCATGTTTAGAGGAATGAAAATTGGTTGATGATAAAGAATGTTACCATAAGAAAACGTATGAGGATGTTTGAAATGAGCTAAAATGATTCATGGAAATAAAAGAGTAATATTTTAGTAAGAAGAGGTTGTGGAGTAAATAAATAATGAAGTTATACACTTTGTGGTTGATTACCAGGGCAAGAGAGGAAATAAGCAAATGTTATTGGATTGAAATATAAAGGTTAAACAATAGTGTTCTCAAATTATATTTGAGTACTTGTAAATCTGTAAGTCAAGGATCGAAAATGTGTGAATTCCTACGTTTTCCTTACCAAATATGTTAACAATCATGTATCTTATTCCATGAACCCTTTTGTCTTTGAGTTTGAGTTGATTCAAATATGTCATGGCAGTCATAAAACTCAATCAATGTTCTAGTAATTCTAAGCTCATGTTAGTTCCAAGTCAAAATTCATCTGTCCAGTCAATTTTGTCTCCTTTTAAGCATGTTATAAAAGGATTGAGATTTGCCAAAGCGAATCTTGTGATTGTATGTGTTGGTTATATGAGTGCCTTAACTCTAAACTACGAAGCTAGTGAAATTTTGAGGAAGAGTTTGAACAAAGTAAGAAACTAAGAGGTCATTGTACACTACTAAGAGTACATGATAAAAAAACAACCTATCAATGTAATAACTAATCAAATTCAAAAGCTAATAAGCTAAGATAGGAAGCAAAGATATGAAATAAGATATGCATAAGAGGATAAATGTAGGGTTAATGGAATTGTGATGGTGAAATTATAACTACATTAAGGGTCAAGAGATAGATAAAAAATTGTCATACTTAAAAACCTTTAATTGGGAAGACTTAGGGAACCATTCCAAAGTACTTGAATTGGAAGTTAAGAGTATACATTACTTTAGAGACTAGTTTAGATAATACAAAAAGTAAGCATTGAATAAAGAATAAAATGGAATACTTTGAATTTATTAATGCTAAGGTAATTTGTGTAATAAGAAATGAATTTCTGGTATCATTATAACTTATGCTATGATGATAGACAATAAAAGAATAATAAGGACCGATGATATAAAGTAAATACTTAAGGATATTTGATAGGAAAAGTGGAAAGTGTCTTGTGGATTTACTTTACCCATGAGTTTAGTAGGATATCATAAAGTATGCTATAAGGTGGTCATATGTAAGCTCATGAAGAATTCAAATGTAGTATTAAGGCTAAACCAATGGACCTACAATAGGATTATACACTAAAGAAATCATTTATGCAATTACTAGATAAATAGATCTTCAAGAATTAAGAGAATCAAAACGTAAAGTATGTGAAAGTACTAAAAGGATCTAGCCTTAAGCAGAACAGATTGACAATAAAGCTAATCGATCTAAAAGAGGACTGTATAGGAGGAGAGAAACCCATTCAAATACTTAATTGGTAGATTCAAAGACTACAAAAATTGAGACATGGTTGCTTTAGAGAACAAGTTGATGATGCACCTTTTTATCCTAATTAATGATATGTTGATGAATATTGGAGTATCTAGATGTGGAATAGGTAAGGTAGATAATTGAAGTTTCGAGGACAAAATTTTTCTGAAAGGGGGTAGAAATGTGAGTCCCATAATTCCACATAATCAATCTAAGCAAGTAATTTAGGGTATACATAAAACTTAACCAATTAGGGTAATCTCATCTTAGGGACGTTACTAAGTAAGTAGATTGTTGTTAGTAGATCATCTCATCTTAGGGATACATGTACATGCATTAAAGATAGGTATAAAAGCCTTAAAGTGAGAGAAAATCCCATTTTCGCATCCTATAACCTTGGAAATATCACCATACCTCTATAGAGCCTTATTTAGTTTCTTAGTATCTTAGGAAAATTACAAGAACAAGAAGAACAAAGGAGGAAAAATTTCTGGAAAATTTAGAAGCGAAACTACACAATGGAGTAAGATGGCGGACTACAGGTCTAAGGGAGTTTTGGAAGCAAACCACCACCATTGAGTGATAGAGGTAGCAGCGCTTAAGGCTACCAACAAGGTGGTGGTGGCCAAATGATGGTTTTCCAATAAGCTAGGAATATTGTTTTAACCTACTATTTGAGAAAAATATCAAATTATAAAATTTTAGAATGAATATATGACCTTCTTAACAAATCACACAAAACCAAATAATTTTCAATGTTGTTTTAAATAACTCTATTGTTGTTGTTTTGAAACCAAATTTTTTTCTACAACTTTCCTATACTGCATGTAAGAATTCTAAGAAAAGATTTCGAGCAAAAATATTTTTCATAATTTTTAGTAATTTGTGGGCCTCTAAATTTGGTAAAAAAAAAAAAAGAAGAAGCTATTTTTAGGAGATTTTGTGTAATTAGCTTTCAAGAAACCAATTTGTACCAATTTTGAAGTTCATATAAATTTTGTTCTGCTGTAGGATGTGATCTAAAGTTAAGGGGATTGAAGTAAAGTTGAACCATGCACCTATCACTAGTTATGGGCTTAATGCACTAAAATTAGAAAATGAGGTTTGGAAGTTTTGGTAATATGGTGTTAATGAGTATGATAAACCTGTTGAATGATCATGTACCGCCATGTGCATAATTAGAAACATGACATTGGAATGAGTCTCTCGAAATAAACTTGTAATTGGATTTGCTTAGAAGGTTCTTTAGGTAGTTGATTTGGTAAAAAAAATGACTTAAGATCTTAGTGCAAATGCTTAACTAAAAGGTTAACTAGTGTGATAATCTAAAGTATAATAATGTTAGGGTCTTGGTTAAGACAACATTTGGTAAAGGAAGTATGGTTGTGATGACTTTAGAGATATGTTCAGAAGGTAGGTGGATGAAATGATTTTAACTCTAAATATATTAGAACTTTGTTTAAGGAGCTGCTTGGCAAAAGAAGGGTGATTGTATTAAGTTCAAAAATTAACTAGAAGGTTAGCTAATTTAGAAGGCTTGGATGAAATCACCTCAAAGACATCTTCAGAAGGTTGGTAGGTAAAGAGAAAAATTTGATTCTTTGATTCAGAGGCTTGTTTAGATAGTTCTTTGGAGCAAATAATATAACTTGAATAACATTATAGATTTAGACAAAGGGTTCCTAGTCTAAAAATACTCATCTAGAGAATTCATTAGGAGGTTTTGAGACTAAAACTAGGTATTAGGCGAACTTTCAGAAGTTTATTTAGAGACTTCAATAACAAGTTGGAACTTAATACAAATCTTACATGACTTGTTAAAAATAAGTCATAACCATACTTAAACTATTTAAATAAATTCATTTACCTTGTATTTAGTAAAATTAAAGTCATTATATTGAATATTTAGGGGAAAACCAAAGCAGATGAGATGCATAAATAAGATTATCAAGCATCACTTATCTATATAAGTGGGATCAGTGCCTTATTGCACTTTGGAGTATTACGCAATGATACTTAGAGGCCTTAGTAAATGTCTTGCTTGTGATTGAATGATAGTTTTCTATGTGTTTGCGACGTATGTGCTTGAGTATGGTGGTGCTATTTGCAATGTTGGACTTTGTATTAATTACTCTATGATATTGCTTGATTGAAATGTCCATAGGGCAAACTAACTCCAACTCACCCTAACTTCTAATTGAGTATGCATCACAACACATTAGGGGAATAACTAGGATTCTTAGGTTAAACATGGATCCTTCGATGAGGATAGTTAAAATGGTCATCTCCCACTCTTAGTCAAACTAAGTGATAGAAGAGAAAGTCGCGCTAAGGTTAGGGACTATGGTTCGAAGTGAAATCTTGAGCGGAGCGTATTTCTCCATTATACAAGCTCCAATTTAGTTTTGATCCACGAAGTGCATGGCAACAAACTCCTTAACTCAGATTAGAATGGACATAATTTTTTTTTATCTCACAATAAATAAATCAAAGTCATGTGATAGCATATGCTTGAATATGCATTTCATCTAAATAACCTTATTTGAAAACCCTGATTGGTCGGTGTTAGATATGTGCTATTATCTTTGTCCCTCTTATTAAGTAAGTTGTTACTCATTATCCTATAGCTATTTTGCAGGTTTCCAATATATACACCAATATTACTTTAAGTTCCAGAAGTGTAGAGAATAGGGTTAGGGAGTGAAATTCAAGACCAATTAGTTGGATTTCTACTTTGTTTATTAGCTTAACTAAACTTAGGAAAACTAATAAGGTTTCTTTTGGTGACTCTCTAGTTTACAATTACTATACTTGTACTATGTTCTATAAACCTATGGACTTTTATATATCTTTATTATGTTATTTTTTGAAATTATTTATAAAGCTTGATTTCTTCTCAAGTTTTTATACTATATAATCTTTTTCAAAAGTTATTTTAGAAAGTTGCACCTCAAGTTAATACCAAACAGGTACTAAACCAAATGACTCAAAGTTATGGAGTAGGAATTGTTTAGTGTAGGCCATGCCTATGTTAGTGACCAAAACTTAAGTTGGTTTATACGGCAAGACTATTACGACTCCCTAATTTAGGGCATGACATCCACTAGAGTAAAATTTTCTAGTTTTTAACCCATGGTTGGTTCATTCAAGTCATTTTCCTCAACAACTCTAACATTTCTTCATGCCCTACAGTATCACCAAAATACTTTTGTTGTCCTTGGCAACCTTACATTTTAGGCCTTTTGTTTACTATGTTAACACATTCGACGTAAGCTAGATTGCCCAATGTTGTTGACATGCTTTGCGTTATGCCATATCCTTTTTATACATGGTAATAAAAACTTCAAGGTGATGCTAAAGTTTCTTTAATTCATCTAAGAAACACAACTTTAGTACCAAATGTTACAAGATCAATTTTCTTTGTTCATTTTCAAGCTCGTTATAGAAAGAATATTATCTATAATTATGAGCTTAATTAAAGAGAGAACCCAGGGATCTCTTAACACAATAAATTCTAGAATTTTTTTAGGGAAAATAGGACTTAATTTTATTTCCTTTTCTTCTCATATATATATATATATATATATATATATAATGCATTGAAAAGGCAATTCTACTTTCACTCATTTTTTTTACACCTAAACATAACTACAACTTCCACTAGATATTAGAAAATAATGGGCCTGTACTTACCTTAAATATCTAACATCAGCACCCATGAACACAACTACCTGACATAAACTAGACACTTTCTACTTCCCCAATCTACACTAATATATACCCCATTATTCATAGACACATATCACACATCAAACGCTATTCCACACATTTACAAAGAATAATAAATGCATATACTAACAACAAGGCTAACATAACCACTCAACCAATAGAAAAATTACAACAATAATAGATGTAAAAAAATAATAATAATAACAGACATAGACAATAATATAATCAATGCTTCTCCACCGTGTTGTAAACTAGTGGATAAGGAGTTATATTTATAACAGGCATGCAATTTTAGATACTTGCTTCTTGTGTTTATTAGAGAAAACACATGGCATGTTGCAATATTTATGAATGGCGACGACGGATATTCAATAGCCTAAAAAAAAAAAAAAAAAGCCTAGACATAAATATACAAGTGCATATCATATTTAACAATAAGGAGGAGACTTCATCGACCAAATAATATTATTTATTGCACTCCGCCAGCTTTTTATCAAACAAACACAAACCAAAATCAGTTTAACTGAAACTGACGCCACAAAATGCCTTCTGCATTTTTTAATAATTTATTGCATAGGGCCCCGACATCTATGATGCAAAGCCAGAGGTGATACTGTCACACTGGGCGATGGCATAGGGCATATGTAACTCGAAAGCACAAGCACCGTGAAAACTTGGTTTGGATTGTGTATTAACGCCTTAATGGTATGAAAAATGGTCTTTTATTTTGCTCCTAGCTTTTACCTTTGACTCTACCCATTTTTTTCTATTTGTGGTATTTATTTTTAATTGTTTTGGTCGAATCTTCTACTTTTACAAGTGCACTAGAAAAAATCTATCTGTTAATGAATTCATCAAAATTTTTGAAAATGCGTTTTTTTCTGTTGAAAGAATAGACACTTAGCAAACTCATATCATCCCAGCTAGCACGAGATAATAAATTGGCTTGACACATTTTACAATCTTACTTGATTACAAACTCTAAAAATTAAATTACCCATTAAATGAATCTAACATGAGAACATATCAAAACAAAATGATAATATATGCTATACATACACACATATATATATGTATCTATGTATGTACACTAATTATATAGCAAATAATATTGTAGTAGGCTAAAATGGGTTTCATAGGGTTTTAGGCTTTAACCCTAGTAATAATATGGGCATGAATTCATGGGCTAGTGATAGTACCTTAAAAGTCAAGTCTATAAATACGAGATAATTTAAGGAGATTTGGTACGTGAGCTTAGAATGGGGGATTGTTGAATCTATTCATCCACTCTCGCCCTTCTTAAGTGGGCTCATGTACCTAAAAAAGCTTTTCATAGGCTTCAATTCAAAATAAGCCCTTAGAAGGATCTATCAAGAGAAAGACTCATTTACTTCCTAGCTACCATACAATTTAATGAATATTATCGTAGGCTAAACTTTATAAGCTCATGAGCTCCTTCTCATTATGCTTAATTCAAAGGCCAAAGGAATAATATTATGTTGTTAAGTTGCTATTCTCAAATATCAAATAAACTCAAATAAAGAATAAGCTTCTTTTACTAAAAAATAACAATATTGATGCTATAAGATCCTCCACCTATCACTTGTGTAATAGAATCTTTTGAGATTACTTGTTTCTCACCCCTACTTGTCTCTACAAGTCATTCCTTTACATGTTATCCCCATGTCATTCCTCTAAGAACACGTCAACGGTGAAACTCACACTATAATGCACTAGACACCATCAATTCGATCCCTACATCTTTTTCTTTTCTTTTCTTTTTTTTTGGAAACTTTATTGGATATAGAGAGAGTAAACAACATAGCAATAGCACTTACAATTGATAGCACCATTTAAAGCCAATAAGTTAGTCTTAATCTTACCAAGCAAAACTTGCTTCCACTAGACAACTTCAATTAAGACAACATAATAAGGAAGGTTCTTTTAAAGTCCCATAGATGACATAGATACTAAAAGAGAATGACAAAATCATGAATCAATTATTGGTGATGTTCTCTCAATTCATGTTAAGGATGGTAGTTAAAGTTGCTGCAAAACACAGGTGTGGCTTTATCAAGTCTTGCCATTGCTGCATAGCATGAAATCGCCTACTTAATTGAATGAACCAATCATCTCGATGTTGATAAGGATACCCTTCAAGATGAGCATAAGTAAGCTCACAAATTGGGGACCTCAATCGAGCAACGTGTAGCACCTAAGTTAATGAATGTAAGCATTAAACATGGCAACTCTTCAACCCTACTAGTAGCCCTTCGTGCAATGCTCAATGGACTGCCAACTTACATTTCTCTACTTTTGCCTCCTAAGCTAAGGGTAGTATCTATACCTTAAGATCTTCACTCATCACAAGGGAACACATATGGATATGTTCTTGAAGGAAGCACAAATTAAGTCCTCATAGATTAAAAACTTCCATATCATGAACACATGGCCATGACAACAAACCTTAAGGACTGTAAGTATTATGTTCATGCTCTTCAATGGCAAGCACGACAATGCCAAAAAGTATTTATTAAAGTTTTTTGAGGCACTAAAAGTATGTTTTTGAATGATGACCTAATAAATTAAGTGAGTTCTCCAAATCATTGGTGAGGAAAACATACACTTAATACGTCTACTTTCTTTCAAAATCCATAAGCTTATAGGGGAATACGTATAGGATGATCCTCGAGAAATTATTTTCCATCTAAAAAAGGATCATCTTGATTGACATGGGATGGATTTAGCAAAGGCAAAGGGAATGTCTCATGGAATATATTGTATGCTCAAAGAACATTCCATAGACATTTGCGATGTGTGTAATGAAAAAAGCTAGTGAAGATCTACATCTAAGGGATGTTTACCATATATAAATTGCATTTGGAGAACCTTTTTCTATGTTCTTCTACTAAATTCGTAGAAAATGCACAAGAAACAACAACTTGATTGGCAAGGCAACTAGGGAGAAGTGTTAAGTTCAACAATTATGTAATGTCTATAAGATCAACCTAAAGTGATAATTTTTAGAAGTGACAAGAAGCCAAGAAATGATATATGGAGAAATTTCTTTGAAGTTCCTCCCATCCTATGTCTAATGGGCAAGGTATATACCATATTAAATCAATAGTTGCAAAATGGGAACATAAAGCTACTAAAGGTTGAGCACCTACATAAAATAGACTAGAAGAACAATTTTAAATTTTATTGATATCATAAAGGTACAAAGCACACCATCGAAGACAGTTGAAACTTATTTTAGAGCAAGGTACAAAGCAAGGGGCTTGTCACTCAAAGCAATAGTTTTTGTAACAATCTGCTCCCAACTCCTGATGCCTAATTGTTGCCACTTAAAACCTTTAATGGTGATTAGCAATTTGTCAATCACTAAGAAAATTTTTGTTACTACTTTAAATTCTTACATAAAGAATTTTTGTTTGCAAGCATGATTGTAAAAGCGAGGGTATTAATTAAAACTTATCAAGGTTGTAATTCCGCATTTTCCCTCTAATTTTAGCTTATATTAGGTCCAATCCACCTAATATAAACCACTATTAGAGGAAAATATTGTTTTACAAAAATCTATAAGAAAATTGTTTATGAGGCACCATTGATCGAGGTTAGAAAGTAAAAAAGGCTAAAGAACAAATGGACAAAAGATATAAAAATTAAACATAAATATTTATATATATATATACATATATAAAATTATACTTATGGCTATTTGTATTTACTATGATATATGGTCGAATTGTGGCACTATAGATGTTGGGGTGAAAATTTTAAAATCTAAGAGCTTATTACTTTATGTAATTCTAGGTATAGAGGAGAATTTATTTAGCTATATTGGATGAATTCGTCGGCATGAAAAAAACCTTTAAATTATGGCAAAAGTTAAAAAAAAAAAAAAAAAGAAAGAAAGAAAGTTTTAATGAAGAATTGCTGTGCAATGAACGCATTTTTAGCGACAGAGGTGAATTTGCATGGACCCACGTTTGACAAAAGAGACATCCTGGCGGCCATTGGCCCGACGCACTGAAGGCTATGCATTCGATCCGGTACAATTGGCATTGAAGTTGTTTAAACACCGTATTAAGAAGAGTGTTTAAAGGAGATCGTCGATCTTTATTTCTTTGTTTACTATTTCCATGTGATGTTTTAGAACCACAGGCATCGTTAGCAAAACTACAACTGGAGAAAGAAAATCTTGTGTTGTTTAAAATAAAATGATTTATTAGATTTATATATATTTTTATTATGATTAACAAATAGTAGGAGCTGTAAAGTACTTTAATCAGGGGTTTATGATTCCCTTGTCCCATGTAAATCTGTATAAAAAATTGATTACATGGAGCGTTTCTATAAACGAATCCATTTTAAATTTGATAAATGTATTGCTCGTAAAGTTTATATTGTTTATATCCTATAAATCTACTTAAAAACTTCAATTGTACTTATATTCATCATTAGTGAATCATTATTGGAATTGGTCTGGAGCTTTCTCTAGTCTTTCCTTATCAATGAACTCCTGACGTATACGATGGAGTGTGATTCGTTAATATGAAAAGAATATTAAAAATCTCCATTCTGAACCCTTAACAGCATTGTAAGCGTTTATTTGCACAAACCACAAGAAAATAAGAAGCATTGATTAAGATGCGACCGATGCCTTTTCATGATACACGGGCGGAGAATACTATTTGTCTTTTTTCCAAGGATGAAAAAGGTTTGTCATCGTTAAAATGGATTTTTCAATGGTGTTAGCTTGGTAATATTATCATAAAGTTAGCTCTTATAATCTAATATAGCCGGTTAATCAGGTCACCTCTTCCCCTTCTCTTTTTAATAATATTTCTATTCTATTTGTCTTATCTTTCTCTTATACTTTATTAATATTATTTTTTTTTCTCTCTCTCCCTTCTTATATATTCCCTTGTTTTTATTTTTTTTTTAAGGACAAGTAAATAACTATATCATATAAGGTACTCGTTTGAACCCTACTGAATCAAATAGACTTTAAGTGAGTACTTAAGGTTATATGATAAGTTTAGGATAATAATTTCTCAAAACTTGCTCTTATAAGATACAATATGAGTATAAAGTCGAGATATTTTATATTTACCTCAGAATTTATACTTTAAAGTATATAGGGTAAAGATCTTAGGGTTTCATGTGCTCACCCTTTAATAGTAATTAAATAAAATTAATAAATAAAAAAGAATACTATCTTATTAAAATAAAATAAAGCCCATCCCATTGAAAACCCCAAAGTAAATGCTTGTCAGTCCACGCCTTTCCATTTTTATTTTTTAGTCTTTACTCAATTCTTATTTTCTTTTTACTCATTCCTCTTTTACTAAATCCAACATCTAATAAAGTTTGAAAAAGGGAATATGAATATTTAGTTTTTACTTTTAACACCACCTACAAGTAATAAAGTACGTCCATTACTTATTTTATAATGGAATTGTTTTTTTGTTTTATAATTGATGAAAGATTTAGTATTATTATTAAGGAAAAATCTGATTTACTAATGCATGTATTTTACAGAAGAAGAATATTTTAGTTTAAAAGATTGGTTAAATTGAGTAATTGTTTTTGAAAAAACAAAAAAGGCTAAGTGTGTTTTATCTTTTGAAAATAATAGCCATATTGAAATTTATATGGAGGGAAAAAATTTGTAAGTCCTATAAGGTACCCTATACCATGTATAGTTTACTGAGTATATAATATAAGATTATTTTAAGTTACCATGGATAAGGTATGCGTAGTAATGTTTTTAAAACCTATGCCCACAAGGTAGAGTATAAGCCCCAAACCCTACCCATGCTATGTACGCTCATCCCTATTTCTTTTAAAGTATTCTTTAATTAATTTTTTTTCATTTATAATTTAAATTATTTATATACAATTCACATAAACTGAAAGTAAATATTTTATACAACTAGTCTATGGTCAAAATTTCTATATTGTCTACATGTCATCATTATTCATTACTATTTTGCATTACTTTGTATATTGTTTTTATAATTCATCGAAAGTATTCTTCAGTTAAATTTTTCTTCTTTTATAATTTTGATTATTTATATACAATTCATTTAAACTAAAAATAAATATTTCATAGAATTAGTCTACAGTTATTATTGTCCATTACTACTTTGCATTACTTCGTATATTCATAGAAATTCCATCTACATAACCTTCATATATTTACAATTAGCATATGGAATTCGTATTGGTGTAATATGTATATATTATTGTCTATATGCTATACTATGTATATCCTTGAATCGTAATTCATATAAATTACAAAAGGTATATTGTCTAATCTATACATATATCCATATAGATGTAATCAATATTTATTATTATCAACATCATAATTCATATAAATTATGAAAAATATTCTACATAATGCATATATAGTTATAAATAGTATATATTGATAATTCATATAAAAACCTTACACATAATTATTATACATATAATCCATATCTATCAATGCTCATACACTATATTATAATATATATTGTATAGATATGATCCATAAATATTATCAAATACTATTAGTATATAATGGTTTTAAAATGTAATGCACTATTTATTATAATAATATTTGATAAGATGCCAAAAATAAAATCCAATAATACTAGCATTGTATAATATTTAGAAATTACAATTAATGGAAATGTAGTTAACATATTATATGTAACACTCTAATACAATTTAACATTGCATTGTAAACCTTATAAATTTTATGTTTTGGAGTTATAGTTGAACTTAAAGAACCAATATATTTAGTAGCATCAATTGGAATGATGAAATTTTAAGTAAGAACTTAAAGCGAACTTGGAGACCTTAAAGATAAAATTTAAAAAAAAAAAAAAACAACTTACTCGCATGTGAAAACCAAAACCCAAGTACGTGTAACCATTAATTAAAAAACTAGATTAGATAAAAACCTTAAACCCTAAATCCTATAGTCATGAAACCCTAAATTAAACTCTAAACATAAGAAACACCCATAAATTAGTTAACTCGAATTTTGTAAAATCTCATAAACTCAATCATAATGATCGAAGATATCTTAAAATAACAACGATCAATCAAATCAAGTCAATTAAAGTAATAAATTAGTGAAATTACTAACTTGCCCCCTAATAATGTTTTTAAAACTTTGAAACCAATACTAAAATTGCAAACATACCTCTAAACCCCCAGTTTAATCCCTAATATGCAAGAAACTCTAAAATGACCCTGAAACCCTAAAGAACCATCTAAGACCCTAAACTAATGATAAAAACCCAAACTTAATTAATAAACTCTAAAGATATAATTAAACTATTCGATTGCTAATAGATTGCTTAGTCACTAGAAAACCTTAATTTATCTTCTAAATTATAATCAAATAGCCATAAATGGTTCGAACCCCTAGAAACCCTAAATTAATTAGGCAAATTAGTGCAATAGGCTTAATCAATTTAATTAAACATGGAAAACCCTAAGTTATTTCCAATTAGGATCATATATACTTGTAATTAGGGTCAATAAGCTTAATTGCATCTTAATTACTTAGAGACATTCATGTATCATGATTAATTAGGAGATAAATACAATTGACTATAAAAAGACAATACCATTAGTTTATTAGAAGACTGATTAAGTAATGCATTTACTTTGAGGAGGCAAATTCTTACCTCATTTAGCAAAAATCATAAAAGCAAATCATTTCGATCTTCTATGTCTACGAAGTAATAAAGAATGGGAAAATTGCTCCCCACTATACCCATACTCATAATCAACCCTTATTACCCATTCCATCTGCATTTTCATTTAATTTTCTTCCCTAAAATAAACCTTAGAAACACTCTCAAAACATATAAACAAAAATAAAAGAAAAGGAAGAAAAACATAGGAAGGTCTCAGATCCCCTGCACGCACATCACTACTTGGAGCTTCCACCGTATACCACTACCTCTAAACAACTTAATATCACTTACATTTGGTCACTCACACTCCCCCTTTCTTTCCAACAAGCACTCCTCACCTAATGAGTTTGTTTCATTGACCAAAAATAATGTGAAAGGAGGCCCTTCAAATTTTCATTGAAATAAACTTATATCTTTTCAACTTTCTTTCTAATTTAAATTTATGAGTATTGTTTTTTAAGCTTAGAAGCTAAAGAAAAGACTATAACAAAACACCACCTTTGTTTACCATGTTTACATGACCATACATGTGCATTTTGCTAGATTTCTAAAATAATAAACATGTTACATGTAACTTTCAAAGAACAAAAGTTGTGTTAAGATGATAGCTTAGAGAAAAGTAGAAGAATCATCATAGAATCTCCATTCCCATATTAGGATCAAAATATAGATGCATTTGCCATCTTATATTTTTTAATGTTACATGATTACTTTAGTAGAAAATAACTTAGAACACATAATAATGATGGTTTAAGAAAGTTATGTAAAGTTATGTGGGAAATAGGACAAAACCCCCTTGAAAACTACCTTGTACCACCTTTATTAAGCCATGTTCAAAGTTGCAACTTGAAGTTTATTTAGTTAATTACATGATTGATTAAATTTAATTAGGATTTAAGGCTTAATATTGTAAGATAAGTGGGTAAATAAAGCTTAGAATGGATGATTAGGCCTAAAATGGACTTCAAGCTTAAAAAGATCGATTTGGAGCCTATTTATTGAAGAAGAATAGATCTAAAACATATGTTAGATGAGTTATTTAGTAGAGTCAAAAAGTTATTTGGCCTATTAGGATATGTGAGATACAAGTTTAGACCCTTAAGATGTAAATTGGACATAAAACAAATTAAAAGGCTCACAAATCAAGCCCCAAGGCCACTTGAATGTCATGACTAGTAGCTGCACATTATTATTCAAGATCTAAATAAGAAGCCCACAAAGTCCATTAAGTATTCTAGAAAGCCCATAATAGGCCTAGAATTGAGTAAGGTCCATAAATAGTTAAAAAGGCTAGTTTAAGCACTAAATTCCTAAGAGATAGGCTTTGACCTAAACTTAAATTGGTCAAGAAAAAGTAATAACCTTAGAATAATATAATAAAGGCCTAATAATAAATAAAATAGGTCTAGTAACTTAAAAATAGCCTTAGGCCAAAATAACACCCAAATTCCCTTAAGTTAAACTTTAAATAACTAAGAATAATGGAAGAAAGTCCGTAGACCAAGATTTAAGTAAAAATTGTATACTTTACGCTCAATAACAAAACAAAAGCCTAAATAATAATAATAATTAATTAAATTAGGCCTTATAAACTTAAACCTTTAATTAAAACTAGAAATTAACTAAGTTGAGAAGAGTAATTAATGAATTCAAATATCACTTTACCTTAAACTTGAGTCCCATGTCATGCCCTGAATAGATGAAATCGTAACAGCCATACCATGTAAACTATCCTAAAATAAAAGGTCATAGCCGCTATTGTAGACCTAGTTCACATAAGGCAAGCCCAACTTAACCGCTTTGAAATGTCCAATTTAGTATCCATCTATTATAAACCTGTAGTATAATCTTAAAAAATGAATCTATAACAAAATCTTTTGAAAATAATCAAGCTTTATATGCGGTATGTAGCAAAATGTTTCAAAATTGACAATTATTTACAAGATTATGTTAACATGAAAAGAGAACATGTCTAAGAGGAGAATTTGTAAAAGTCAATAGGTTTTACGATGCTCCATATACACATCAATAAAGGAAAATTAGAAAGCTACCTAAGGAGACCCTAGTAATTTGTCCAAAAAGTTAGTAAAATTGACAAAGAAAGTAAGAGCTTATCCCATTTCTTCTTAATCCTCACTTTCTAACCCCATTTTATAACATTCTGGAATTAGGTAGAGTGCTAGTAAATCTACTTTCATCTTCCAAACAAACTATAGGAGAGTGAGTGATAACTTGCTTCATAAGTAGGATGGAGACAAAAGTACGCACTCAACACAAAAGAAGTAGGGTTTTTGACCAAGTTAGTTAGGTGCCATATATGTTCAAAGAAATGCCATTGCACATTGTTATCTAAT
The DNA here is from genome assembly GCA_024138005.1 of Lumnitzera racemosa. Taxonomy (NCBI): domain Eukaryota; kingdom Viridiplantae; phylum Streptophyta; class Magnoliopsida; order Myrtales; family Combretaceae; genus Lumnitzera; species Lumnitzera racemosa. The sequence goes on along the minus strand of JAMXBC010000012.1, from coordinate 34,292,646 downwards.
CATTGTGAGAATAGAGAAATTTTGCTTGCTCTAATATGGGTTGAGGAGTTTGACATTATGTGCATATGAATCAAAACCAAACTTGGGAATGTGCAATCAAGAACACCCTTCTCTCGAGACTACCTTCGAATCACCATCCTTAACCTCACCGTAATATCCTCTCCTGTCACTTTGTTTGACTAAGAGTGGGAGAAGGATCATTTCAGCTATCCTCATTGAAGGGTTCGTGTTAGGCTCGATATCCTTAGTCATTTTCCCTAAGAGGTTGCAATGCATATTAGGTTAAGAGTTAAGCTAAGTTTCAAATAGTTCGTTTTTGAGGTGATTAACTAATTCCAATCAGTCCAAACAAAATAGAATACACAAAACAACCACAACATGAAGCTTAGCTCCTATAGCAATAATAAGACAATGTTTAGGCACATGCATAGCATACGCTTAAGTAACTAATTACAACCATAAGCCAAAAGTATACCCAAGCCTCTAAATATTATAAAATGATATTCTAAAATGTTGTAAAGTATTGATCCTACTTATCTAAATATTGATGCTTGTGATCTTCATGCATCTCTTTAATCTTTCCTTGTTATCCCTAAATATTTAATATAACATCTTTAGTTTCCATCCAATATATAAATAGGAATTCATTTTGATATTTTAGGCATGTTCTTCATTTCAGTGAAGTAAGTTTCCTAAGTTATTTATTAAGTATTAGTTAAGTAATGAAAGTTTTCACCAAGGTTCTAACCTAGTACGTTAGTATAGGTTGTTGCATAGGAAGTTCTTGACTTAGTTTTTTACTCTGGTAAGTCCTTAGAGTTTATATGCAATCGAATTTGTAATGTACTCTCTAACTTTAAGTGATATAAAATTTATTATCAATCTACCTTGTCACCAAACTTTCAGCTGCTTCTATTGTAGTACATATCAAGCTTCTTCCATCAAACTATTTTCTAATCAATTTTCTAATCCTAATACTACTTTTATAATTCATCATTTTACACATGAGTCAGGCTTATCCAAAGTTATAAAATCATATTCATTTCACTCCTTATGGCATCAAAGTAACCCAAATCCATAGCACCTTATTTCATTCCTTATACTTTATTCATTCCAGTTGTTTAAGAAAAACCTAAAAATTAAATTTATACATCATCAAACATAAACTTAAACTCTAATTGCAATGCAAAATCTTCAACTTTAGATCTAAAATTTCTCATTTCTAGTTGTTGAATACTAAAAAAAATATATTATTAACTTAGGCATATAAGATTAAGTACACTTATTTAAGGAAATTGACCTACGGGCACATTGTTTTGGAGAAAATCATAATTTTCTCAATATCCAACTTCATGATTTTGAAAATTGAACTACATAGCATTAAAATACAACATTTTAAAAGTTTACTCATAAAAATTTATACCAAAACTACAGCAATTGAATTTTTGAAACGGTGATAAAAAATTGGCTAATGGGACATTTTTACTAAGAAACCTATATTAAATCTCAAAATTCCAAAAATTTGATTTGATATTTCAAATCCTTATGCAAAAATACTTGGGAAAACGAAGTTTCAAAAATTTTAAAGATTATTTACTATTTTTAAAAAATTTTAGTTGCAAACGAGAAAATCAAACACTCATCGAAAGCTTGGAGCTCCAACCATTATTGGGTAAGAGGGAATGTTAGCTAGATTGGGCACGAGCCGCTCCTTTAGGTGGTGGTAGTGAATCACTTTTAGCTTTTGTAGATAGTAGTGAACCTATACAATCCCAATTCAACACTCCTTCCTTTCTATATTTTTTTTCTTCTTACTTTTCTTCACTCAACCTTTCTCTCCCTATTTTTCCAAAGTTACAAATTGCCAAGACTTCTTAAGAAAAGTCAGCTTATGTTTTCCTATACTCATGTGTAAAGCATTTTAGTTTAATTTCCTTACTAAAATATGTAATTATATCTTAATTAGTTGTCAAAAATTTGTGTTGAGCACCCACTACTTATCTTAACTAAAATCTCTAACTTACCATGCCTTCATACAGATTATTCTACAGTGCCATGTACTGTTTTTATCATTTTTTTTCATATTTTCTTCTATTAATTTAGTAAATTTTGTATATATTCAGCTATTTTTAGTAATTACGAGTATAAATATTTATATGATAATTATATTCAATGTATATACATGTATTCTATATTTTTTTATGTCATTTAATAATTTTATTATTAATATAATTTATTTTTAAAGGTTCATTAACTAACGATGCCTATTTGCATGTTTCTAATAATTATATAAAAATATAGTAAAATTCACTATTATAGCTATATTTTTATAATTTTACTATATGTTTGTTATTTTATTATATTTTCAAGATCCAATCCTTTAAGGTTTCCTCAACTGATGTTCCTAATCCACTGGTAAGTTTTTAGCTTAATTAGGTTAATTTTGCGAACGTCCTAAATTAGCTACTCGGAACTTAGTTGCAAAATTATGAAACTTAAATTTCCTAAATTAGATGTTAAATTCTAATTGCTAAAATTGCAAGGTATCATATTATGCCCCCCTTCAAAAAATTTTTATCCTCAAAACTATTGTATCTTAAGTTACTATCATCATATATGGATAAGTTAAAGATAGCTTATCCCTATCATCTTCTTTGATGTTATTACTCACTTCCATGCTTACCTTCTAAGCTATCTTCTGCCCAAGTTTCTAAGTTGACTCTTGTTAAATACTTTTATGTTGTACTCTTTTAAATTCTCATTTCATTTGTTTATTTCCTATTCACCATTTCTCTTGGTTAAGGTTAACATTATGTTAAAATCATCACTAAAAATTACCATTATTCTTTGTATTCTCTTCATGAATTTTATTATTTATTTATTTTCCCTATTTCTTACCTTCTAAACTTAATTGTTCTATATTAATGAGTCACTTCTTACTTTCCTCTATTCACTATCTCTAACACATAAATCTTACTTTGGGGAAGATCACTTTCCTGAAAATCGTTTTTATGATGTTCCTCTAATTTTATGAACTTAAAGGCATTTGAGTCCATTGGGCTAAGTTCATTAGGTTGATGAAGTTACACTTAATGTTTAATGTTTAAAAGCCATTTGAATAAGTCTATTGAGAGGTTACTTTCTAAGTAAATTTCTAAATTAACTTTTGAGTATAGAGAACTTTAAGGTTCTTAATAGGGGTACTTCCAAATGCAATTTTTAAGCAAGTTTGTTGTGTAAAGATTCGTGTGCATCATAATTTTATTCATCATAAGTATTATCCAAATTCAGTTAGTCTTATAGGTCATTCCCAATCTTAGTATTTAAGATTAGTCTTAGGTTTATTATCTCAGCATTAACTTATACATATATATATATATATATATATATTTGGTAAGGTCAAACCCATTTTTTCTACATTTTAAGCCTTACTTTATAATTATCTCTTACGTTCACTATTAACCATGATTTTTGTATGCCTACCCATATTGTTAAAGTATAATTCCATTATATAAGTATTTATATGTGGTTTTGAGAATCATCGTTACTCTCCTTTTTCCATCATCTAGTTTTATATAGTGGCATAAGTATTTCAATAGGTAGTTAGTCCTATTTACCAATTAATATATCCTTATGTCATTAATTTTTTTAGGTTTTTGTAGGAGATGTTTAGATCATCTTAGTATACTCGTTATGTTTCTTCATTATGTGTTAGACATACTATTATCTAGATTATTATGTTCAAGTTCTTTTATTCTTTTAATTGTATCTATTATATTTCAAACCATTTGGTAATAGAATCTCTCTCTGTCTCTCTTGTGTTTAGGATTATTGGCTCATAAAGTCATAGGATTTTCTACTTTAGCTACTATATTCTTACATTAACATATACCAATCAATCCATTATCTATCCCAACTCCATCGTGTCTTTATCACAATAAATTTAATGCATTTGATATTTTACCTTTTACTACAACTTCTACCATAATTTCTACCTTAACCAATTTTCCAATTCTCCCTAAGGTTAGTTACATCCATATCGCTTCTTTCATAATTAATATAAGTTCAACTCATGTTTGTCTTATTTATGCTATTTGTTTCATGGTCATTGTACCATTGCCATAGTTATAGGTTTGATGTTTGATGTTACTAGCATAAATGTCAACATTAACGAGTTTCGCAAATCTTCACTTTTCTCTATCTCAAGCACAAATGAGATAGTTGATGACTCAAATAAGTTGAACTTGATGAAAATTAATACAACCCTTGACCAACTAGACTCACAAAACACCAAGACTGATTTGACTTGGATTTGATTGAACATAGCATGACTCAAACTTAACATAAACAAAAGACTTGATCATAAAGACTTGAGGGTCATTGATTTGCCAATTTCCTTATGTTTACCCAAATGTGCTAATGAATGTATGAGGAGTGTTATCTTATAATGTTTTAACTATACCTTGTGTTACAATTATTGTTTTCCTTTCTTATAGTGTAGTTAGTTAGATATTATGGATTTGCTTTGAGTTTCTTTACTTTTTTACACTGGTTTCTCACTATAAAGAATGAAGTTAGCCAAATGATCATTTAACAATCCTTTTGTTACTATCATTTATTGTGATTAATCCATTCATTTATTCCTTACCCATCCTTGTTAGCAATTATAGAATTAAGTTAATCTAGATATATGTTTAATACTTTGGATTAGGATTTATACTTTAGTTAAAGGTGTTTACTCTCTGGTATCCTAATCAAAACATATTATAGCTACTCTAAGATCACAAACTAACTGGTATGATGGGTTTCCTCCTAGAATCATTTCTAAAGTTAGTTACTAATTGCATCCTTCTTGATTAAGGTTGCTATATCATGAAATTTAAGGGTCTACTTTTAGTATGTATTATAGTATAATTTATTGAATTGATAGTGTGAGTGGGTATTACGGAAGTCAGGGGGGGTTCTTCTCTTAGTCTAATTCTTTAAAGTAAGGGGGCGATAACTTGTAACTCAGTTTTGTGTTATTTCCCATGTATGTATGTATGTGTATGTATGTGTATGTGTGTGTATGTATATATATATATATATATCATATACTAACACCAAGTTAGATTTTGAATTCATTACCTAGATTGGTAATATCCTATTCATGCAATATGTCATGGTAATATGTCATCATACAAACATTATAATGTCAACTTATCACTAATTAACATCATATGCCTATATATTTGATATTAATAATGTATCCCCTGTCATACATAGTACAAATACTCTACTATTTACTTATAGTAGATTTTTGTTGGCTAAACATGCTACGTAAGTTAAAAGAAACAAATTTAATATCTACATAATTACATACTTTAGATTACATACCATTGAATAATTATATTATAAAGGAATGCAAATTTGATCCACTTTATGTTTGGTGTCATTCTTAATTCCTAGATATTTCTAATCCAATTATAACTTTGTTCCACTAAGTCGGTGAGCTTATTCATATTAATGTTATGTGCTAAGAGTCAAAATACATCATAGATCATCAAAGTATTTCAAGAGATTAGAAATATTACCAAAAGTCACATTATTGAGCTTGAATTTTTCCGTTTTTTATTATTTTCTTTAACCCAATTAGTATTAAACTCTAACTAGTCTAATACTAACTCTTTACTAAAAGTTAAGAAAAACTTGATTTTTCTACTTTGAAAAGTTTGGAGTTACTACCTAACTAAAGTCAAGAAAAATAGTTAAATTATATCCAATTAAGTAATTTGGTTAAAATTTAGTTACTGGTATTTCGATAAAACCAATTTTTAAAACGGTTTTTGAAATCAGATATATAGATCCAGGGGCTATCTTATTAGACCCTAACGAGTATTGCTTTCAACTATGTGAATTTGAACTTATCTTTTAACAATACCCTTCTAAAAAAAGTATTTAATCATATGCAAATAATAAAATTGAATCTACTAAAAAGGATGATTGAACTATTGTTTACAAAAATTGGAAAAAACAAATATTTCTATATTTTAAGTTACCTCATAGTTTCCTATGAGTAACTATATACCCCTATTCGAGATCAAACTCTTATAGTTTGTTTTTCTAAAAACCATAATTTTTGTGTTTATTTTAATATTTCAAAATTGGCCTTACATACATTTTTTATCCATTTGGGTTTTTTTTTTTTTAAGAAAAGGGGTCCTAAATTATTTCATTGAAAAATTCTACAAAATCTCCAATTTTGAAAAGAGTTCGTTTATTTTCATTTATTTGGAAAAAAGGATTTTTCTAAGTAATGAAAGATGTTTTGTCATTATTAATTTTTTATATTTTTTTTATTTAAGTAAAATAAAAAATAAAAATAAACAAAGCTTTCCTCTCTTTTTTCTTCCTCTTTTTCCTTTCTTTTCTTTTTTTTTCTTCTATTTTTTTATTTTTTTCTTTTTAATTACAATTAGATAAATTTACCAAAAATAAAAATAATAAATAATAAATAATAAAAAAGAAGAAAAAAAAGAAAGAAAAAAGAGAGGAAAGCTTTGTTTCTTTTTATTTTTTATTTTACTTTAGTAAAAAATTATAAAAAATAAAAAAATTAACAATGACAAAATATCTTTCATTACTTAGAAAAATCCTATTTTCCAAATAAATGATAATAAACAAACGTTTTTTGAAATTAAGGATTCTATAGAATTTTTCAAAGAAATAATTTAAGACCCCTTTTCTTAAACAAAAAACCCCAAATGGATAAAAAAATGTAAGTCGGACTAATTTTTAAAAATTAAAATAAACACATATATTAAAGTTTTTTAAGAAATGAAGTACGAAATAATGAGTACATTCATACTTATGGGAAAGTACAAAACGACTTAAAATATGGAAAATTTTATTTTTTTTTCAATTTTTCTAAATAATGGTTCAATTATCCCTTTTGGTAGATACAATTTTATTATTTGCATTAATTAAATATTTTTTTAAGAAAGTTATTGTTAAAAGAAAAGTTTAAATTTGAAAAGTTGAAAGCGATATCCATTAAAGTCTAAGAAGATATCCCTTAGATCCAAATATCTAATTTTAAAAACCATTTTAAAAATTGGCTTTATTGAAAAATTGGTAGCTAAGTTATAATTAATCCATCTAATTAGCTATAACTTAACTCTTTTTCCCAACTCTAGTTAGGTAGTGACTCCAAACTATTCAAAATAGACAAACCAACTTTTTCTTGACTCTTAGTTGAGGGTTAATATTAGACAACTTAGGGTTTAATACTAATTGGGTTAAGGAAAATAATAAAAACTGTAAAAATTTAAGCTCGATAGTTTGGCAACTTCACTAAGGACATCAAGAGGGCTAGCCATTTAAAAACTTTTCGAAATTAAATTTATCTTTTGTTATTTATTTATTTTTATGATTCATTTCATGTAAATATATTTTGTTTTAAATTGTTATATTTACTTGTTACAAGCACCATACTTGGGTTTTGGCAGAAATTATTACATCAAGGGTGCAAGGTAGATATAGTTAAACCTAGGCCGTCTTAAGACCCTAAGATGAAAGGGCCATTGTATAAGCTCTAGTTGTAGTGGTGTAGCCACTGCTTGAGGTTGATTAGGTTACCCTACTTAGGTTTCAATGTGACCAATGAACAATTTCTTTAGAAATGCGTAAGGTCACATAACTTAAGTACCTTCAGAACTTACCCTAATCACATACACAACTTTTAGGTCAACAAATAAATAGTAACGAAGCATATCACCAATGAAAGGTTAGAACTTTACTGGAATTCCATCATAATATAAAAATATTATAATATATTTTCTTTGTACTGTAATAATGGAATCTCAATAAAAGTCCTAACCTTAAACCCTTTTATTACCACATTACTATTTAATCACCGACCGTTTACATTTGCATCCATGTACCTTCATCTTCTCTTGTATTTATTTAGGTTTAAATATTAATGCTTGTTTATTTATGTTTGTAAATAAACTTATTCGATACAATTATTATTTTATAGAAATTGCTTTGCTTTTCAAATCAAAGGGTTTCCCAATATATTGCAAAATATTTTTCTTTTACCACTAGTTAAGTTACTATTTTACAATAAGACCATTAGACTTAAAGATATACTTGTAGATTATTTTAGCTAGCATTTATAATGATTAAACTTGTAAATAGCCTTTGAAAAGATTTGGACTTAAATTTTTCCATCTTTGCAAAATATTTCATTCTATAGATTATCATAGGTTTTCATAAACTCTCTCAGATTTTAAATTTATAAATTCTTAGTGCCCCTATCAAATTCATAAATCTCGAAAAAAAATGTTCATCTATGTAGAATCTTGCAACTGTGAAATATTTTTCTATGTTTTCATTTTAGAGTAGATCTCTTTACTAGCCTTTCCATTCCTACTAGATTTTTTTTATCACTCTTGTCATTAAGTCTCATTTACCTATTCTTCTTAGAAATTATTTGTAAATATTAGGTGCCTCATAAAATTTTCCTTTGTAAAATAATTCTTTTCTTTTAAAATTACACTTCTTATAAGTGTTGTAGGTAATGTCTTAAATACTTATAAGTTGTAAATACTCTTCTTTAGTCGACCATAAATTGTTAAAGTGTGTCTCACTATAAGTTGTTTAAAAGAGTCTATAAACCTAGGTTTTTCTCATGTAAATACATCTCATCTGTATTTTTTTGCATAAATCTTCTTTTCTTTATTGTCATCCCTTGTTTGTAAACTTTCTTTTGGTTTCTCTACTCTTCTAAAAAATCTCCTTCTAAGAAGTTAAGCTAGTCCTTTTACTTTTTCAAAAAAAAAAAAGAAAAAAGAAACAAACTAAAGGAAAAAGAAAGGTTGCTAACGAGTAAGGATTTTTGCAATCAGGTTCAAATGGATGATGGTAAGATCGCCTCCTTAAAAAAACCGGTATGTCAAATGGCCCAACAGTTGCAAATCTGATTTCCCATAATCACCCGTCTCTAAGTGTCTTAAGATTCAAGCTTGGAAAAAGGACTTTCAAATCTAGAAGGAAAAATAACAATACCACAAAAGACCATTATAAACCTAGAAATGGAAATAGGCTCGGTACTTAGAAGATTTCAACACCCGACATCAAATGCTAATCAAATGTTGGTAAGTCCAAATAATAAAAGTGGCCCAAAGAGAAAAGAGCTAAGGATGAGTGAGAAAAAAAAGCCCAAGGGGCTTAGAGGAGATAACTTGCTCAACTAAAGATCTTAGTAACCTAAATCTTTCATCATTTAAAGGAGGCGAAGATCCTGACTTGTAAAGCCCCCAATCTAAATTACTGACCATACAACTTTGATCCAAAAGCTCGATGTAACTATCATATGGGTTAGAAGGGGTACTCTACTGAGTAATGTTGGAATTTGAGAAACAAGATTTAAGATTTGATTAATGCTAAGGTTATTTAGCCAAAGCTTCAAGAAGTTAGTCCTTTTCAAGTCATTAGGGGACTTAAACCAAATTACCTAAAGCCCTAATTCTTTTGAGTCTACCAATACCTTTTAACAAGTTCACATGTCATCTTAAGTAGTTGGGTGCTTAAATGGAGCAAGTTAAAGTGGGGATAAAGAAGAATCAAGTTCTTTTCAATAAATCTATAATAAACTCATAAGAAGATGTTTTGAATGGCTTTGTAATAGCTAGAATGAAATTATCTTATTGGCCGCCTTTTAAATTGAATAATTGCAGTTTAATTAATATTAGGGTGAATAAATATAGATTCCTCCCTAAGGAATTGGTAACTCACTTTTTAGGATGAAAAAAGATAAACTAAATCCCAAACACCAACCTTAAAATACATACATTTTAAGAGTTGAGTGACATCATAGAGAGGATGCTTTAGACTCATTCCTAAAAGGAAGTCAATTTTGAATTTGATACATAGATTAAAATGAAGCTAGATATTCATTTTCAAATGCCAAAACATAATTATCTTTTGTTAACCCATAGGACCAACTTAGAGTATTTTCAAAATTAAACCTTGTTAAGAACCACCCCATACTGGGGCAATTTAGAGGTTAGGGTCTTTGATTAGGAGAGAAGAATAAAATTGGTTTATGCTTACTTCAGTAACATTAATTCAAAAAAGAATTTTATTTCTAATTAGTTATTTTTCTTAGAAATGAAGAAGAGTTGACACTTTTCAAACACTTAAAGGTTATACCTACCTCACCCAAGCTCATATACTCAAAATCCATGGATTTAGGGCCTTCAGTCTCTTAAAGTCAAAAACTTGACAATGGAGGCTCAAGGAAAAGGGGTAAAAAAAAATTGAAAGAATTAAGCAACAAAAAATATAAAAAAAAGAAGAAGGAAAAGAAAGAAAATAGGCCTGAAAATTAGGCCAAAGTGTAAGACAACAGCCCTAAAAGATATATTACATACCAGCAAGAGCAGTAAAATTGAATCAAAAGTCCTGGAATCAAAGTCGAAATAACTCCAAAAAACACAAGGCTTTGAGTCACACTCCAAGCCTAAAAATACAAAACGCCCATACACTCTGAATCATTCTTCAAAATAACAAATAAAAAACCCTTTCAATCACCCAAGACCTTCTCACTTATAATACCTCCCACACTCGATAAAAGCTCTTTTGAGCTTGAAGGATAATTTATCTTAATAACTATTATTTTTAAAACTAGGGAAAGCACGCTTTTAGTTTTTTTCCTAAAGGTTCTTAACTTGTACATTTGGTTTGAATAAATAATCTTTCAAAATAAGCCTTCTCATCAGTCCTCTTGAAAACCATTTGTTCAAAAGTCTAATTCATAATATTGGATTGGAAAAGACCTAACAAATTGATCAAAACATATCACCTAGAAAATGGACTATAATTTTTACAACAATAGTTAAGAGTGTAATCTAGACTAAGAGTGTGAAAGAAAGCCTTCTTCAACTAGACTAATCATAAGTTACCTTTTTCTTAGGAAAGGAATATTTAAAATCAAAATGCCCCATAAGGAAGCCTAACAGCAAGATTATGAGACATTTTCAAAGACTAAAAAGAATACGAGATGCCTCACATGGTTACCAAGGAAGGGGTTGGTTATAACATTTTCTCCTTAATCTGAATTTATACCCATTAGCAAAATTTCAAAAAAAGAAAAAAGACAGAGAAAGTGAAGCTTTGTTACAAGTTTTTCAGCCATTGTCAAGTCCATGTTGGCCCGAGTAGCCAAGTTTTAAATTCATTTTCACCTACTTCTTTCTAATGTGGTTACACCTTTTAGGTTGACCGTATTAGTCTAAGTCATTTTTTTTTTCCTAAGGTAGTTTTTGATTAAGGGACCTAATCCTTAATGCCTTTTTTTCTATCATAAATAGTTTTCACTAAATTCTTTGTTTGTAAAAAATTTTTAAGAGATGAATTTTTTTTTTAAATTTCTTACGTTCCTCACTTTGCTTCTTCAATCTTTCATCATCTTTTAGGGTTCTAGCTAACTCTTAGAATGTTGTCCCATCTTCAATTCTTTTTTTTAGGGTTTCAACTAGCTCTTAGAGCATTATCCCATATTCAATCATTTTTTAAGGCACTAGCAAGCTCTTAGAGCATTCTCTCCACTTACATTAGCTTTAGAGTTCTGGCTAGCTCTTGAAACACTATCCCGACTCATATTTTGCTTTAGGGTTCTAGTCAACTTGTAGGGCATTATCTCGGTTCACTACCTCTTGTAAGGTTTAATGAAGCCATAGGGTGCTTCCCATTGTAAATTTCTCTTGGGGTTTTAGCGAGCTTATAGGGTACTTCCCTTCATCAATTTCTCTTAAGGACTTAGCGAGCCCATAAGGTGCTTCCCTTTATTAATCTCTCTTTACCGTCTTAGCAAGCTCGTAGATTGCTTCCTTTCATCAATTTCTCTTAAGGTATTAGTGAGCTTATAGGACACTTCCCATCATCAATCTCTCTTTAATGTTTTAGCAAGCCTATGTGGCACTTGCCTCCATCGTTTCCAATGTAGGGTTAGTAGTCCCCTAGAGGTGCTTTGGCCTAAGTTAGTTAATTTAGAGGAGCACTTCCAAGTTTTCTTAATTCGATTCCAATTTAAGGTTACTAGTTCCCTAGAGATGCTTCCACCTAGATTAGTGAGCTTAAAGGAGCACAACTAGGTCTTCTTAAATCAATTCTTGTTCAGGGTTACTAGTCCCTGAGAGATGCTCCTACTTAGGTTATAGCTTAAAGGAGTACAACTAAGTTTTCTTAAATTAATTCTCATTTAAGGTAACTAGTCCCTTAGATACACTCCTGCCTAGGTTCACCAACTTAAAGAAGCACTTTCAAGTTTTCTCAAATCGATTCTCATTTAAGGTTGCTAGTCCCTTGGAGATACTCCCACTTCGATTAGTTAGCTCAAAGGAACATTACCAGGTTTTCTCAAACCAATTCCAATTTAGGGTTACTAATCCCCTAGAGATGTTCTCGCCTAACTTAGCCAGCTCAAGGAATGCTTTGCCTGTTCACCTAGGTTAGTTAGCTTAAAGGAGCACAACTAGGTTTTTTAAATCAATTCTCATTTAGGGTTGTTAATTCCCAAGAGATGCTCCCGTCTAGGTTAGTTAGCTTAAAGAAGTGCTTCTAAGTTTTCTTAAATCGATTCCAATTTAGGGTTCCTAATCCCCTAGAGACACTTCTGCTTAGGTTAGTAAGCTCAAGGGAATACGGTTTTCTCAAATCAATTCTCATTTGGGGTTGCTAGTCCCCAAGAGATACTCCCACTTAGGTAAGCCAACTAAGAAGAGCACTTCTAGGTTTTGTCAAATCGATTCCAATTTAGGGTTGTTAGTCCCCTAAAAATGCTCCCATCTAGGATAATGAGCTTAAAGGAGCACTACCGTATTTTCTTAAATCAATTCTCATTCTGGGTTGCTAGTCCTCAAAAGACTCTCCCACATAAGTTAGTGAACTCATAGGAACACGATCGGGTTTTCTCAAATTGATTCTCATTTAAGGTTACTAGTCCCCTAAAGATGCTCCTGCCTAGGCTAGTCAACTCAGAGGAGCACTTCCAAGCTTTCTCAAATCAATTCTTTTTTAAGGTTACATATCCCTTAGAGATACTTTCACTTAGGTTAGTCAGCTTAGAGGAACACTTCTAGGTTTTCTCAAATCGATTCCAATTTAAAGATGCTAGTCCCTTAGAAACACTCACGCCTAAGTTAGTCAACTCAAAAGAGCATTTCCAAGTTTTTTTTCAAATTGATTCCAATTTAGGGTTGCTACTCCCTTAGAGACACTCCCACCTAGGTTTATCAACTTAGAGGGCCATATCCAGGTTTTCTCAAATCGATTTATTTAAGGTTGCTAATCCCCTTAAGATGTTCTAGCTTAGATTAGTCAGCTCAAAGAAGCACTTCTAGGTTTTCTCAAATTGATTCTAGTTAAGGATTGTTAATCCCTTAGAGACACTCTTGCTTAACTTAGCCAACTCAAGGAGCACTTCGCCTGTTTGCTTAAGTTAGTCAAGTTAGAAGAGTATGACCAAGTTTCAAACCTATTTTTCCAGCAAGCTCCTATGGTCCAATACCCTTCTAAAATTTACTTTAATTAGCTCTCAGAGCGCTTTCTCTCTCATTCATCCTTTCGACTTTCACTAATTCCCCAATAGATTAAGCCAATGATAGTTAGCTAGTTGGAGCACTTCTTAAGGCAAATTCATCCTCGAGAAAAAAACAGTGTCTCTTTTATATTTATAATAAAGTTTTACTCAAACTTTACCACAAAGAGAGATTTCTATAGGCACCCCATTTTTACCTTCTTATAATTTTAGAATAGGAAAAAAGGTCCTAATTTAGAAAAAAAAATAGAAAATTTAGAAAAATACAAAAAGAATATATAGAAAATTTAAGAAATTCAAAAAAGGGGGTTAGGGGAGGTAGGCTGGTTGGGGATCTTAGGTCATCTATAGGGTTTTTGAGTTACATGGACTGGGTTATTCCATTTTTTGGGTTAAAGAGAATCTAAGTACACACATGCAATATAACGATTTCAAGTTACACTTGAAGATGTCAAATTTTTACGAAAAAATTTAATATTTAGACCATGGTTGATGCTAAGTATTTTTCATTCATAAAAATAAAATTAATTTAAGTTAATCATAACTTCTAATGACACTTTGATAGGAGTTAAATTAATTGATTTATGAAGAAAGAGACTTTGAACTAACCATGTGACCAACGAACAGATGCTTGTAAAACTATTAAATTGAGTTCATTTTGGAAAAGGATTTTTAATATATGTGTACTAGATTTGGGAATTCATTGTGTTTTCAAATTTTTAGGAACTGATCGAATATGGCTTGAACCAATTTTATTCCTTAAAATTTGACCCAAAGTAGTTTAAATTCTACGTGTATATATATATATATATATATATATATTTAAATTATGCTAAAAGCTGAGAAAAAAGCCAACTAAGTGAGCAAGTAATCCAACATGTGTTCCTCAAGGTTTAAGGATCGACTCTCAATTCAAGTGTTTAAGCAATTTTTGTTTTTTAATTAAGCTGTGTAGACACGTGTCGACCACTGATTAGCTGAACATGTCCAGTTTCCTTCTCTTAGGCTTTCCTGTGCTTTCTTGTAGAAAACTTGCTTAGGTTCTTCACTTTAAGCCTATTTTTTACTCGATTTTCTTTGTGATTTTGCCAAATTGATGGTGAAGTCATGAACACAGAATGGAGTACTTCAAATCGACACCAAGAACCTATCCAAATTCATATCCTAGATGGTTAAAAGTGAAGTTCACAAATCAGGAAAAAACTTTAAATGTTTGAGTTTTCCTTCTCCCTTAAATCTTTATGATTCAAGCTATGTAAGGATTTTTTAAGTTTCTAATCTTCCATTTTGGCAAGAGTAAGTGTCATGGATACAGATTTGACCTCCTAATTCATCCAAGTCACAGTTAATTCGAATCAAATTCGCCAAAAACCCATTATTACGAAAATTCGAATTATTGCAAAATTCAACTTCTCTATTGTCTTGCATCATTATCAAGCTCATTGGAGCCATTTCTATTAGGGGTGTTTATTCCCTCCTTTCACCTCGACCAACATGTCTACGGCCTCTAACTAATCTAGTAAGTTCCTAGATAGAATCAGTGAGATTCTAAATTTGATATTCTATGTTATCAATACGTCTCCTCAAACTTCTGTGAGGATTGTCTCCACTATTATTGACACTATCTTCCGCCATTGTGGTTCATATAATAAATTAGAGAGAGCAATTGAACAAATACTTAACACACTCAAACAGTACTCAACTTGGAACTACTACTAAGATGATCCCATAAATACTACTATAACAAAATACAACTAACAATAACCTAGAAATTACTGGTACTCAATTTCTGCAACTACCCACAGCTGATAAATACTATAGCAACTAAAATCGACTACTAAAATTATTGCTAAGAACACGAACAACAAACTTTACTAAAGAACGAAGATTAACGGAAATGTTCAAACCATGAGTCAAACTTTGAAGAACACTAACATGCGTGTCTCCCTAAAGCTCTAATACCAACGAAACTGATGTGTAATCCATGCAACAATCTCAGACACCATTGCGAATGTGATTTTGATTATGAATGTGTATGGATATTACACACTAAGACACAAACACAATCAAAGGGTAAGCTCAAAATAAGATTCAATACAACTCACAAACATTAAATGTCACTCAAGTTTTAAATGAGAGGTTAAAGGCGACTTACTAACTTGCTTAAATGAAGTGTTCACCACAATCTTAAAGGCAAGATTGATAAGAACACCAGAAATTAAGGAGTGTAGCACACTCAATAATCCAAAATGCCAGCTCAGAGGGCTTAAGAATGTCCTTACTTTCAAAAGGAATGTTTAAGTGTAAATTCACTATATGAATATTCTTCACTATCTATTTCCCTTGATAATTACAAATGTTGCTCTTTATAGCAAGTCCTAAAGCCCTAATAGCAAAACTGTAAATAACATACAAGACCTTAAACCCTAAAGAATGACCTATAATCAAAATAAGGAAAATATTTAAAAAGTATATAAAACCGTGCACTTAACGAAGTGGTCAGCATGCAGTCATTCGAGTTGTCTATAGACCCAAGTAGGGGTCGGTTGATAGTCAGGTGTCTGAGCAGGGGTGAGGTTTTTTAGAAGTCTTATTGTGCTTAGCTGAGCTCCCAGTGAGGTCAGCCCATAGTTGCTATAATTATAGATTGCTTGGCGCGAGCTCTCTTATGCTGTATCGAACCGTTCTTTGGCCTTGAGTACTTGGACGTATGGTTTCTTGGCTTCTCGATAGATGACGAACTTAAGGCTGAGTAGCTCCTTTTCTTGCCCTCAGTCTTCTAGAATTACATCGACCTTAGCTTTGAACAATTTGGTCTTGGGTTAAGATAGGTCGACTTGAGCTTTTAGAAGGTCGTCATTAGCTTGGGACAGGTCAGCCTCAACTTAGAGATCATCGTAGATTGATTTCGATCATCCTTCTAACAAAGGACATTCTTTTTGTAGGATTACATTGATACCTTGTAAATTATTCCCCTTTTTCCTTAGCTAGTAGGGATCCTTTTCTGTAATTTCCTATAACCTGAGACTTACCTTAATTGGATACTATAAATACTTACAAATTGTAATAGTCATGAGAACATACAAAATATACATTGAACATTTACACTCTTTCGAACTAAGTGTTCTTTTGCTTACCTTTGAACTACTCTTATCTAACTTACTAAGCGTAGACCAGTAACAAGTGACCTTCAACTATACTTATGCGTCATATCAAGTGTGACTCGAGCTCATATGAGGCATTTGTGCATCGTATCTATCGTCTATACACAGAAACCCCTACTCAACCTTTGACTCTCATTTATCCTTCGAACCATCTTGTGGTCTGGACTCACCCCTTGTTTACTCATGATATTGGGCCCATGTATTCATCTACGAACCCATATCATCTTTGTATCAGAGCCTAGATTACTTTTGAAGGCTAGCTTCTATTACCTTTTTCTCTAAATAATTTGTTACTAGTTTAGTATGCTTAAGGTTTTTGTTAACACTAGTAGTTTGATAGGTAAATAGTGTTAAAGACATTCGGTGCTCTATTTTCCCCTATTTCTTATATACAAAAACAAAATCGTTAATAGCTTGTTCACTATACGTAGTTGTGGGAGCAGTAGTTACTATTTTGCTATTGTTATTTGCAAAGAAGACTTTGAATGGTATTTTTAAACGTCAATTTTGTAAGTTACCAACAATGTTGATCCAAGTATTCAGGGAACTCTAGGAAACCAAGAAAGTAGTGCTTGACATGATCGAAGGCAAGAAGGAAGCTTCACATCTTAATCAATGGGTAACCGTTTAGATAAGCTTACCGACTTGGTAGTTAGTTTGGTGACTGTTATCTAAGAAGATAGACAACGAGCTAGAAATAGCCCAACTAAAGGACAAAAGCAACAAAAGTGAGGCATTGGTCAGTTTGGCCAAGCTAATGTTCGATTACCCTGGCTTAAAGGAATAGGTAGAGCCATTAGGCATAAGCTAGTACTCGAAGAAATCAAAAAAGAAGAGGAAGGGGACAACAAAGCAAAGGAACACTAAGAGCCTAAAGAATAGAATGTACGAATCCTTAGGGTTAAAGGGTTGAAGATGCATATTCCAAGCTTTTCTAAAAGTGGAGATGTCGAAGATTACCTGAATTGGATAGATGAAATTGAAAAGAAATTTGAATGCCATAAAGTGCCCGATAATGCAAAGGTTAGACTTGCTATGCTGGAGTTCACTAGTTATACTACCCTATCGTGGAAAAACTTGCAAGCCACCCGAAAAAGGGAAAGGGAAAGAGAAATTAAGAGTTGGGATGACATGAAAAGGGTCATGAGGGAAGGTTTATGCCAAGCTACTATCTACAAGATGCTTTCAAAATGTTATAGTAATTGAGGCAAGGAAGATCAAATGTTGAAGCTTATGTTAAGGAATTCCATATGTTAATAATCCAATGCGAAGTTAACGAACCAAAATACTAAACTGTATCCCGATTCATCGGTAGATTAAAATACAAGATTGAAGATATCCTATAAACCATAGATATTAGGACACTTGATGATGTAATCTGAGCCACCTAAAGGATAGAAAGGCACCGAATATAAAGGTTTTGACCACCAGTTAACTGACTTAGCAATAACCGAATTGTTCCGAGCAAACTTGTATGAACAAAACCAAGTAAGGTTACTGAGATTCAACCTACTCAAACTACTTGAGTAGAGGGGAAGGAAGTCATAAGCAAGTTTGCTAAAGGCCAGAGTTCGGGGAGGAAGACAAGTGAGATCAAGTATTTCAAATGCTAAGGATTTAGACACATGGCCACTCAATGCCCAAACAGAAGAACTATGCTGATTCGAGGTAACGTACTGATTATCGAAGTAAACAGTACTAGTGAGGAAGTAGAAGAGTTGAAAGAGGACAGATAGGCTGAGCTATCCAAGGAAAAGGTTATCTATAGTGAGGAAGGCAACTTTACGCTGACCACTTTACTGTTGAGGAAGACAATAAGTGTCATTCCTATACCTGAAGATGAATAGAGAGAAAATCTTTTCCACATTGGATGCGATGTAAATGAGTTACAATGTACCTTGATTGTTGACAGTGAGAGCTACATAATGCAACCTTTGTATTTATGGTCTAGGAATTGAAATTGACAACCAAGCCCCACCCGAAACCTTATAAGTTTCATTGGCTTAGTGATAAGGGAGCCCTATAGGTGAACAAATAAGTGTTTGAGCTGATTTGCATTGGCAAATATCGAGATGAAGTGCTTTGGGTATTTTGAGTATTTTCAAATATATAATTATATATAATAATTATACTCGAAGTCTAGGTACCATTTTTATATATTATTTAATGTTATTTTTATAATTTATAGTGCAAATAATTTATCTCCAAAGTCTATTTAATTTTTGTTACCTAAATCACACATTTACAATGAGTAAATTATAATAAAATATAATTTAGTAAAACTAACTATTTTTAGCTAGAATATTATTATTTTATCGTATTTCTATATTTCAAACTCCTGATATATCATTATTTAACTTCTAGGACTCATATGTAAAGTATTATCGTAATCGATTAACTTCTACATTTGCCCTAAATTACTTGCTCGGAATTATTACGTAGAAGTACAGGGCTCACAATAGCAAAGGTAAAAGGATGAGCAATGCAACAGAAGATTCATATACCATTGAGAAGTCTCCCACTACTAACTCTACCAATTTTTGTTGAAGTAAGTGCTATGCGTAAATGATTGTATATGTTTACCAGATTATTTGTCTACTTGTGATAAGAAGGAAAATAGAGAACAAAGGGAAGAGTGGTTGCAACAATTGACAACTCAATTAGCTAACCCATACCATGTCATATGCAACAAGATGTTGCTTTAGAGTTTGGTATATCAATGCTATGTTAACAGATTTGGATTTTGGCAAGGTGCTAAAATCGTACCTACCACTTGAATTGTCCATCAACATAACAAAGGAAACACAATTTGTTAGGCATAATTATGATGTATCGATGCTACATTCATGCATGAGATTACGCTCATTTTGAAGGAGAGAGCAATGTTATAAGTATAACCCCTTATCCACTAGCTTACAAGAGGATGGAGAAGCATTAATTATATTGTTGTCTATGTTTGTTATTTGTATGTATTTGTTATGTCCATTATCATTGTAATTTTTCTGTTGGTTAAAGTGGTTTTGTTAGTCTGTTGTTAGTGTATGTATTTATTATTCTTTGTAAATGTGTGTAATAATGTTTGATATACAATATCTGTTTATGAATAATGGTGCATGCATGTCCGTATAGATCAAGGAAGCGAAAGTGCCAATTTGTGTCTGGTAGTAGTGTACATGGGTGCCAATGTCAAATATTTGAGGCAATTACATATTAGTTATTTTCTAATATCTAGGTAGAAGTTGTGGTTTTAGTCTAGGTGTCATAAAAGGAGTGAAAGTAGAATTGTAATATAGACTATATGTATAAGAAGAAAAGGATAAAAACAAGTCCTATTTTCACTAACAAAATTCCATAAATCGATATGCTAAGAGATCCTTAGGTTCTCACTTTAATTGAACCCATAACTAGAGATCATTAGGTTTTCTCAATAAAAATCCCAAAAATGAACGTGAAAACTGATCCCCTAATAATGTCTTTTCAATTGTATGGCTATTCTCCAAGATGTGCAAATATAGTGCCCATAAAAACCTTTTTTTTTTTACATAATTTATAAGAGATAAACTTGAATGATTATATTTATTGTGCCATGGCCTTGATGGCCCCTATAACACAAATAATTTTTCAATACACAACAGCTAGATGGAGAAAGCGCTACTTGGATACCTCTTAAGGGCCATTCAAGTTCCCTACACAAATTAAGGGGGCGTTTGAATGCCCTAATGAAGGCTCCGAATAGGCTTATGAAAAATTGGCCTAGCAAGCATATAGTTAATATTACTTAGGATGCCATTCAGATGACTATTATGATGCCTCCCTTTAGCCATTTAAATGGCCCTATTAAAATTCTTTAACATGTACATAAGTCAGTAGCTCCACTTGTATCATTCAAATGGCCCATTATTTCACTTAAGAAAAAAGGTTTTCCATCTTAGATTAGATCATAAGGTCCTTTTTCATGACCATTTCCTATGAGGAAAAGTACAAAAAAATCCTTAACATTTGCTCTTTTTTTGTATTTCACTTCTTAACGTTTCAAAAGTTTCATTTCAATCATTAACATTTTAAACTTTTATCAACCAAGTCCTTCCATTAGGTTTCGTTAACTTTTCTGTTACAAGGAACACATGGCAACACATCATTGGCCACGTGTAATTTTTTAAATAAAAATTAATAAGATATTTTTAAAAAGAATAAAAAATATATATAGAAAAATCAGAAAAATGAAATGAAAATCTAAAAAGTGAAAAAAAAAAAGTATATGTAATATAATATATACAGAGACTTGGGGAAGGGCTAGGTTTAGCCCGTAAACTAGATCAGAACCATCTCGAACTAGTGAACCATAGGCTTAAATCGTAACTTGATATAAATATTAACCTAACCTACTAAGCTTAGTAGGTTAGCACAATTGAATGTGTTCAACATAACAAACCAACGAGTCCAAGCCCTAGTCAAAGGACTAATGGGTCGATCTGCTGACTCCAACTCGAAAACTAAAAAAAAAAATGCAATTTTAAATAAATTAAATATAAGTATTCACCCTAATTAAAAATATAAAATAAAATTAAACAGATATTATTACTTTTATTTATAAGTTGATATGAATATCAAATAAAATTTATGAATTTATAAAAAAAAAAGAATCATTAAAATCTGTATATTTTAATGTTGGTGAAAGTAGATAGTTATGACATAAAATATATTACTTCAATCACCAAAGTAGTTTGAGGCATAAGATATTAGAAGTTTCATATAATCTTATCTGACTTTTGAGAGCAACTACTTTTATAAATTCATATATTTTAATAATTCACAAAAATGTAAGTGTATTTATAATTTAATACAATTAAAAGTCATAAAAAATATATTTATACAATATATAAAACAACAAGCATATTATAGATATTATATATATGATGTTCTCTTTACAACACTAGTCTCACTCTCATATAGATTATATTGTTTTTCTAAATTTTCTCTAAAGTAATGAAAAATCATAGTAAGCATTAACCATCACAAGTTTAGTCCCATATCAATTATATTAGAAAACTTTCCTTTAGATGTTATCTATAAAAAGAAGTTTCCTCACTCAATTCATCAATTATGGGAATACAATAATAATTATGTATTGTTAAAAGTGCAAATTAATAATCTGTTACCGAACAATTAATAGAGTAAAATAGTCAGAATTTGAAATTCTTATGATTTATTAGTAATTTTTTTAATTAGAAATAAAGATAAAATAATTTTTTTCCTTAACTAAAAAAAAAAAAAAAAAAAAATTGGTCTGTTCAAAGGTAAAGAAATTGGCTCATTAAAACATAAAGCTGAGTGAACCGGCTTTGTATTGGCCATAGTCAAGCTAATGTCAATTCCGTGACCCAATAAGTTTAAACCAGTTCTGGTCTAGGTTTAACTTGATCCCTATTCTATATATATATACACAGACTTATTTACATATTTGTATATTAATAAATTATGAAAAAATATTCAAATTTCCTAAAAAAACGAAAATTTAAAAAAAAAAGGAAATTTGACTATCTAATGGTAGGGTTGGCCATCAACCTTTGTAGGGGGTTGCTACCCCATGCCCTTAATTAGTTAGATTTCAACCTTCTCATGAAAGTAGGTCACCAACTACTTTGAAAAGTAGGTTTTACGACCCACTAACAGCCTAGGGTGGCTGCCAAACACTAGGAGAGGATCGTACGAGCCCCCTAGGTGGTAAGTAGTCATCTTAAGCTACTAAAGAAAAAATAATTATGGAGGAAAACCCAATCAAATTTTCTTATATTTATTTATTTTACTTAGATGACCTAAGGTGGTTGCCTACCACTGTTGCATGAACCTCCCCTAATGGTTAGCGATCGCCCTAATTCACTAATGAGTTGCACAACCCAATTTTTAAAGTGGGCGATAACCTACTTTTACAAGAAGGTCAATAATTGAATCTCATTTTATTTTTCAATTTTTCTATTTTCATTTTTTTTTAGAATGATGCCCAATAGGAGGCCATTGGCTGCCCTGCCATTGAGTGGATGAATTTTATTTTCTTTTTCAATTTTTAATTTTTTTCAAGGAATTGGAAACTTTTTTTTCATAATATATAAATATGCAAATAAGTATATATATTTATATTATATCACACGTTTTTTTTATTTTTTTAATTTTCTTTGTATTTTTCTATATTTTCTATTCTTTTTAAAAATACATTATTATTTTTTATTTACAAAGTTACATACGGCCTAATGATATGCTGTCACATAGCCCTAGTAATGGAAAAGTTAACAGAATTCAATAGAATAACTTATTTAATGAAAATTTAAAATGTTAAGGATTGAAATGAAATTTTTAAAACATTAAAAACTAAAATAAAAAATAAATAAAAATTAAGAAATATTTTATAATTTTCACTTTCCTATATAATCTCTAGAAATTTTGCACATTCAACAAATAATTAAGCCAATTTCATTTCTTTTTCAGGCATACTTTTATATATGCAATTAACACTCGGTGTCTCATAAAAAATTAATCCAAAATCTTTTGTGTTCAACAGCCATGAACCAATGAATGTAAGCTATTTCTAACTGACGTGCACCTGCACCGTATTGTCATTTTAACGTTTTAAGCAGTCACGAGTCATGATTCACGCATGAATAAATATAAATTGAGGGAAACGATGGGGAAGGGGAGCATATGTTTTAACCAATATAGCGATATCAAGATCAAGATGGGCTAGGCCCAGACGAAATTCAAAGAATAAAGCCCTAAAAGAATTTCAAAAGGCCTAAGAATAATCCAAGCTGTAAAAGTGTTAAGCACGCCTCAAATTCGAGGCGACATTTTAAACTTGGTTTTGTATAGAAGAACATATACAAAATAGTTAATACTGAAGTTATTCAAAATGAATGAGAAGTTAACAAAAGTATTTATCTCAATAATATAAAAGGTAGGAGGACGAGAGGGGTAATGTAATGGCATTAGAAATCATTTCTTATTTTTGAATTTGTGCTTAGTGAATAGCCATTAGCAAGTATTATATCAGCTTAGCTCAAAATCTATCTCCAATTGCAACTATTTTGATAAAGTAAAAATAAATAATTTATCACTTATGTGTAATTATGAATATTAAATCAATCATATCAATGTGGAGGCCGCCTAATAGTATAAATATAGATCTTCCAACATAATTGTTAATAGAGCCTTTTGGATGTAGGCTCCTCAGGCTTATCTTGACTTAATAAATCTCACAACCTACCATAAGTTATTCTCAACCTAGGCTTAGAATACGGTCTATTCAACTATAAGAGGCCTCTAACGATTAGAAGATTTTGAATAAGATTGAAAGACTAAGCCAACAACCACCTCCGACATATATGGAATACGTCGGATACCATCATCCCACTCTTAAATACTTACGGATATGGCTTTGCCCGCTAACTCTTCTCCAACTGCCAACACTACTCCTCTATAACTACAAAACCATCACTAAATGATAAACTACTTAATACTTTATGCACTCAAATCTACACACTTCTCTCAAGTACTCTTATTCTCCAAACACTCAACTGACTTAAGTATTGGAGTGATCACGTTGAACAACACCCCAGCACCCTCTCACTATGCTTTCTTTTACAGGCTTAACTACTTACGCAAAGCCCAACCACTCTTAAATCCATACTAGCAAAGATCTTGAGACACCATTTGGTGCCATCTATGGGAAACTGATCTAAGTTCTTACCTGAACACACTAAACACTCTCTCAAATGCCACATTTGACCACTATGTCTTGTACTAGCAACTTTGAGACCCATCACTTGGTGAATAACCAACTTGTTAGGAACTAGCCCCTCTCAAGGGAAATGCTAAAAAAGCACCTGATTGAAGAGTTTGCTACCTAAAACAAGCTGCTCTACACTTGCGTTGAAGAAGATGAAAGGTACAGCGTACAAACATCCACCTCACCTCCTCCACCCCCAAAAAAAAAAGCTTCTAATGACCATATTGGGCAAAACAATCACCACCGCCACCAATAGTAGAATGGTAAAGATCAGCAACCTAATCTTCTAATGCAACAACAGCCAATAAGGTCTACGGTCACCCACAATCGAGCCCTAGCTAAAAATGAACAGGTGACCGAATCCTATGGAGTACTAGCACATACTGCAGCGCATCGAACTCATCTAGTAGACGATGTCGACTTCAATGAGCTTCATACGTTGGTAAGAAAGCTCTATGAACAGCAAGGGAATAGGGCAACTAACGATGTCGAGCTAATCACTAGCAACAAAACCTCCCTTACTAGGAATGTTGAGGATGAAGTGTTGTCCCCTAATAATAAGCTTCCAACCCTAGACCAATATAATGATACCGGTGATCATAATGATCACCTCCTCAGGTTCTGCACCCTCATGAACCTTCATGGTTATGGGGATGCCATCATGTACAAGACTTTTCCAAGTACCCTAAAGAAAGCAACTTGGATGTGGTTAAACCATTTGCCCAATAACTCTATCCGCTCTATTAACAAGCCAGTATAGAGGTTCAACCTTTACTTAAGGGCTAGCAAGCCCCTATCCAAAGATACATTGTCCTTGTATTTAATAAGGTAGAGCGAAGGCGAGACTCTATGAGAATACGTAACTCAATTCAATAATACCACGATTAAGATCCCTCAATTGGACGAAAGAGTAGCAGTCCATGACATATAACTCAACATCTAACCCTCTGGAGATTTCTTCCGATCGCTTTTAAAGAGCAAGCCGAAGACCGTAGTTGATTTCTAGAATAAGGCTTAGAAATACATGGACCAGAAGGAAAATATTCACACCAAGCGTGACGTCGAGTAAGAAAGGTCGAGCTAAAAGAAGGATAAGGAAAGATTGTCCAACAAAGACTGCTTCAATGGTAAGGCACCGAACAGAGCAGGTAGGGAAGGTTCAAATAGAAAAAGCACCGAACCGAGCACAACTTACTTCTACCTCCCATCTACATGCAATATATCCCTGTAAATTGACCTATTGCCTAGGTGAAGAACCGAAACCTATTGCAAAGACCCACCAAGATGAAAGGGAATCCCAGCCATCGAAACTCAGACAAATATTATCAATTCAACGGCAATTACAATCACACCACTGACAAATGCTTCCAGTTGAAAATGCAATCGAGTATGTTATCCAATGGAGCTTCTTTAGTAAATATGTGGCCCAACACTAGAACGATGACTATTCTAATGACAATAAGGACAAAGCTCCTCAGAGGTGATGAACCGAAGGTACCCAAGCAGAGCAGAATGATGACTATTGCAACGATCGAGCCCCCGACAGTATTATAAACATAATTGTTGAGGTCTACACCCTAGGAGCTAGCCGAGCACCAATGGCTTTGCTAACGGCCCATCTGAGGTATTGGTAATTAAAGAGAAGAGATAGAAGTTAGGTACTTCAATCTCCTTCTCGGATGAAGATTTGGAGGGGTTAGATACCACCTATCAGGATGCCTTGATCATAAGGGCAAGGATCACAAACTTTAAGGTCTTCAAGATTATGGTGGATACTGGCAGCTCTATCAACATCCTCTTCTTGCATACATATAAAAAGATGAGGACTAAGCTGTCTATCAAGATGAAGCTATACCACCATAATCTCATTGGCTTTAAGAAGAGCATTATCCAAGCTAAGGGAATCATTACCCTCAACATAGAACTTGGCGATGACGACAACATTGTACAACAACCAGTGGAGTTTGTCATGATCAACTGTCCATCCTCCTTTAACGTTCTCTTAGGACAACCAAGTTTGAATGTGTTTGGGGCCGTTACTTCATCCCTTCACCTGAAGGCCAAATTCCTGACCCCACCCCCTTAGGCCAAAGTTTGTAAATGTGACCATAAGCTTTCTTGAGAGCTCAATGTTAGGGCTATTAGAACTTACAAAGTCTTTGCTCTAAAGACCAACCTACAAGAAGAGCAAGCTAAGAGAGGCAAGCTAAGCAAAAAAACTAAAGAAATGCATATTGGCCCCTTTCTCAAATAGACCACTGAGGTCGAGATCGAGACTCATTCTAAGGTGAAGGAGATAGTTGCTATAAGCTCTACAATCAACTACTTGGGATTTGGTTTGTAAAATTTAGAGCGATGAAGCAAATTGTTTAATCTAGCCCAAATTTTACTACAAAGTTGGGAATATTAGTAAAAACGATCCTGTGAGTTTGGATTTAATAAAATAAGCAAAAAAATAATTAAATGATCTAATATTGAATTATATGTAAATTTTCCATTATTTATCTAAAACGCATAAAACGAATTCCAATAACTAACGAACCGATAGAAATAAATTATATACACACTAAAAATAAAAAATAACTTAAATAATATTTAAAGATATTTATTTGTTCCATATATATATTTATATGTAGGTAAAAATATGCAAAATTACTTAAAATACATTAAATATGCTAAAATAATATTAAATAATTAAATAAAATTCATAAATAATTAAATAAAAATCAAGAAAAATATGGAAAAATGAAGAGAATTCTAGAAATGAAGCATGGCAAGTTGGAATTGAATAAGAAGAAGTAAACCAATAAAATTAAGGCAAATAGAAAGTAAAAAAGTAAGAGATAAGGGACACTTGGAAAAGAAAAATCCCAAACCCAACTATAAATTCAACAAACCACTTCCAAAATCTCCTTTGTTCAATTTAGCATTAGAAAAAAATTAGGGAGAGGAGAGAAGAGAGAAAAAACCAATTTTAGCAAAATTAAACAAAATGGTGTGTATTTAAGGCTTCTAAAGGGAACCCAGATCCAATTACCACCTAAAGAGGAATAGCTACCACCAACAAACAATGGAACCTACATCTAGAGTTGTAGACAATGATGGAGCCACCGTTGATCATTGGAAGCTTGTCGATTAGTTAGTTCCGATTTTCCTTATGAATTTTTTTAATATAGTAAAAATATCAAATATACATAGAAAATTATGAAATTTGGTTTCCTTAGTTATCTTTTCATGTAGAATCAAAATATCAAATCATTTTATTTTAAATTAGAAGTGCTCATATAGGTTCCTTAAGAATGAGTTTGATTCCAACGAATTTTGTATAAATTTTCAAAAATAGTTAACAATGTTATTTTGAGCTAATTTTTTGTGTACATATTCCTTATATGATATGTTTAATTTATATAAAAAAAAATTTGATAAACCATGCGTTTAGTATTTATTAAAATTATTTTGTTAAATTTGCTATGTTTTTCATATTGAAAAAAATAATATGTTTTAATTAAACTCCTTAATGAATCTAATTTGTAATGACTTTTAAAGCGTAGTTATTATTTTAGAAATATTTAGTTTGAATCTTATAATTTTATTTGGTCATTTACCTAATTTAAGCTAATTTTTACTAAAACTAAACCTAAAATCAATATATCGAAGAATAATTTATATATATATATATATCTTAATACTTTTCATGACCTTGATATAACAACTATAATTTACTGATTATAATTTATTTTTCTTAGCTTTATTGGAGTTTGAGGCATTAGTTATATGTATTATGCATAATATGTACTAAATATGTAGGTAAATGGTGTATTTTAGGTTAATTTTGTAATTTAAGGTTAATTAGATATAATTTCTAATTTAAGATGTAATTAGACATTTGATATGTTATTAGAGGGTGAAGGATGATATATATAGTGTTAGAAGTGTTAAATAGGTGATTTAGGAAAGAATTAAGTAATAATACATAATATGTAAATATAGGATATTAATGAGTAAAAAATATTATACCAAAAGTGATAATATTACAATAATATTAATATAAAATAAATCTAAGTAAATTCGGTAGTTAAATTAGGATTAGAGTGTATCATACAAACTAGAATACTAATCAAAGACTAACTACAATATTTAAGATACTTGATTATAATATGAATAATTTCATATTATGGTTCAGAATAAGTTTTTAGGGTTCCTATATAACTCGTAATTAAAAACTAACTTACAACCTAATTTAGAAACCAAATCAGAACCTAATCTAAATTAAGAATAATTGTAAGAAACTTAAAAACTTGAATAATTAAGTACACTGAAACCCTAAACTAAAGATAACAATAAGCGTTATTGGATAAAACTAATCTATAACAGTTATGTAAAAATTGAAACCACGTTTGTATTATAGAGATAATTAGCGATGGCTTGTGTAAGTCGCACCTTAAGTGAGCAAGTAGAGAGTCCAAGTAAGTTGAGATTAATACATTGCTATATTTCAGAATACTAAATTATAGTACTTAGAGGATTAAGATTATACTTGGTTATGATTGCTAAATAGTTAACTATGTGCATGCATGTATGTGCTTGTTTCTGATTTTGATTATATGATTTTGGTTTACTACTCTAGCTTATATTGTAAGATTTGCATGAAATGATGAAACACCCTAAATTGGACCTAATTAGATTTATGACTTATAATCCTAAATTGGACCTACATAACAACCTATTAGGGGAAACTTAAGGTTCTCCAACTAAATACCAATCCTTTCAAAAAGAATAGCACTGGATAGCATAATTGGTCTCTTCTTCATCCTTAATCGAACTAAGTAATAGGTGAGGAGGTTACGACAAGGATAAAGTCAATGGGTCAAAGATAGTCGTGGGAGAAACGGTGTCTTCATTGCACAAGCCTAAATTTAGTCGTGAGCTATTATATTAAATAGAAACTCCTCAACCCGGATTAAAGTGAATATAATTTCTCTAATCTCACAACAGGCTAGACCATGATGTGTGATGGTATTTGCTTATATATGTACTGCATCTAACTAATTTGGTTGATAACCCTATTTGTGTTTTGAGATATAATTTTAAGTCTCCATCCAAATTTGCTAAGTTATTAGTTACTCACCTCCCTATAGACATTGTTATAAGTACTAATAAGGAGCAGCTTATATTTATCTTAAAGCTAGCAACTATTGGATC
This sequence comes from Lumnitzera racemosa, assembly GCA_024138005.1. Lineage (NCBI taxonomy): Eukaryota > Viridiplantae > Streptophyta > Magnoliopsida > Myrtales > Combretaceae > Lumnitzera > Lumnitzera racemosa. The sequence continues at coordinate 34,262,918 of JAMXBC010000012.1, read as the reverse complement.
TTAAGAAATAAGGAAATACATCTGAAGTACAGATATATTTCTAAAGTCTTAGCTCTTATTTTAAAATCTTCCATTTTTTGAATAATGTATAATTTAGGAAATATAGTACGATGAAACTTTGCAAACATGATTTGTAATATTTGAATCCCAATGTATATATATATATACATATATATTTTTATACTTTCTTAAATAAATAATTTATTTAATTTATGAATTGTTTACTTCAAAGTAGGTTAATCGTAAACAGCTTATATAAATCAAGTCTAAGATAGAGGTTGTATAGTCAACTTCTATCCTAGAATGGTTTGCATGGCAAGACTATTAAAACTCTGTCGCTTCGGAGCATAATAATTCTGAGTTAGTATTAGAGTATAGTTCTAGTAAACTCGCTTTAAACTGAATAATTAAAAGATGTAGACACTATAGGAATACATTGAGAGTGGGTAGATATAAGTGGGCAGTAAAGTATTATATTATAAATTATAAAGTAGCAATGATTATAACGTTGAATTGAGATAAACATTAATTGAACTTAAATACAGTTATAGGATTGTAAACACCTAATTTTTACCCCTTCGTAATCATAATTTTTTATTTTATTTTATTTTATTTATTTATTTATTATTATTATTTTTTATTTTTTACAAAAAGAGTCCTAATTCAAAAATAAATAAAAAATAAAAAAACAATAAAAATGAAAGATAAAAATAAACATAAAAAGATTTTGTATATTTTTAGGAAGTAAATTATTTTAGAGTCATTCGTTTTAATTTAGCTTAGTTCAATAAAATAATCATTATAGAGAGTCACGTGATTTAAGCACAATTTGATTGTACTGAATGTAAAGACACAGGCCAACAGCCTAACGGCCTAACGGATGAGCATTGAAGTATTGGATTTGATTTAATATGAGGTCGTGTGTTTGAGCCTCACCAGGCATCTATGTCTTTTATTTTTCTATTTTTTTACAAAAGCGAAAAAAATAAATAGAATTCATATCTTATTAAAATCATTTGCATTTAGTTTGATTTTATTAAATCGGATTTGAATTAATTTGGATCTAGTTCAATCATTATCAAATCAGATACAATAGATATAATTAGATATGATTTGATTTGGACCATAAAAATACACATATAGGTACATAAAGAAAAAAAAAAAAAAAGAGGAGACACAGCAAAAAAAGACCACCTTGACACAGTAATAATTCAACGACTAAACACAGCCCCACAAACAGCCCACTATTATAACACCCTTCAAGACTGCATACGTCCAACGACTACTACTGTAGAATTCTTCAGCACGACCAGGCGAATAGCAGCAACACCAAGCCAACAGCAGCACAGCAAATAGCAGCGAATAGGATAGCAGCACGGTCAACAGCAGTGAACAGGAGAGCAGCAAGGCGAACAGCAGCAAATAGGACAGTAACACAGTAGACAGTAGCAAACAGGACAGCAGTAAGGTGGACAACAGCACTGCAAACAGCAGCGAACAGGACAGCAGCAAAGCGGACAGCAGCGACATCCAACATTATCCCAACGCCACGGACAGCGACTCCAGTACACATTCCAATTGCAGCTAGCCCCATCCGTCAACAGCAGCACACATCAAATACGTACGTTGCTCCCCACACTGACGTAGTCTACGTACTAATCATCCGCACTGATCGCTGCAACTGCACAAACCGCCAATCACCAACAAAATCTGCACGATAGCGCTTTGCAGCAGCTACGCACGTTGGAGACAATAGCCCCGCAATCAAGTTTGGTTTCTATCCAAATTTTTTCTGATTTATTATCTTATTATTTTGTTAGGACTTTAATGGTTTAATATGGTATATATATATATATATATGTATATATTAGTTTAAGGTTTTTTTTTGTATTAGTTTTCTTTGTAATATGTATTAGGTACATTATATTAATTTAAGTGAATATTTATTTAATAAGTGAACATAAACATTAGATTAAAAACCATTAAGATTGGTTTTTTATTACATATATATGTTATTATATTAATTATACTTTATTAGTTAACATAATATATGATATATGTATATGTTAGTTCAGGAGTTTTAGTATTAGTTCTTATACCAGTATATCATATGGAATTAATTTATTTTAATAGATAGTCATATATATTATTTAGGGATTGTTAGGATTGGTCATATCTTAAGATTTGGTTTATCACGTAGAAAGTTGTTTTTTCTTTAAATAAAAATTAATAAAAGACCTTTTTTTTAAAAAAATAGGATTGTTAAAGTTTTTCAAAAAAAACAAAAAACAAAAACACTCAAGAGTTAGGACCGTTTAGATTTTTTTAAAACCGAATCAACTAAAACGTAAACTCGGCAAAAATTAAAATCAATCAACACACTAAGATTTTCTGAAAGAATTACGATCATCTAATCCTGGCTAACAGGTACGTAGGCACCTTTGGAGCAACGATAAAATCTGTAGAAACTTAGATTCTTTTTTCTTTTGATTTTATTTATTTATTTTTTAAATATTACAATTAGAAGAATAATCCTAATTTCAATAAATAGATAGTGATACACGTTAAGGGTTTAATAGGTTAGCCCTCGAACTTGGAACCCTCTGGTTCTTTATTTAAAATTGAAATCAAAGACCGATAGTCAAATCGTAATCAATCTACCTAATTGGTTACAGTTTATTTTACTTTTCCCAACTTCGATCGGGTAGCAACTCCAAAAATTTTTTTTGATAAAAAACCGGAATTTCTCAATTTCTTTAGTCGAGGATTAATATTGAATGGGTTAGGGTTTAGTATTAATCAGGAAATAAGAAATCAATTTTTAAATAAAAGAAATCGAAAAATAAGCTCGACAATTTGGTGACTCCACTAGGGACCGCTAGAGAGCTAGCCACTAGAAGTTTTCGAAAATAGGATTATTTTTCAAAAAATAAAAAATAAAAAGATGAAATAATAAAAATAATGAAAAAGAACTTAGGTATGTTATTTTATGTATTTTTTTATTTTATTTATTTATTTTTTACTAACATTTTTTTGTTGTTGCAGTTTATTTAAGGGGGTAATTTTGGGGGGTTTATTTTTATTCTATTTTTCTGCATCATAAATGTATGGTAGATACAGTCAAAACCAAGCCGTCTTAGGACTTTAGAAGGAGAGTCATTGTGTAAGTTTCAGATGCTGTGGGGTAACCACCTTCCGGGGCCGATCAGGCTACCCCACTCAAGTTCAAATGCGACCACAGAATTATTACTTTGAAAAAATGCAGCGGTTGCAAAATTTGAGAACCTCTAGAACCCACCCTTTTGCATTACACAAAATCTTTTTAAAAAAAAAATCACAAGAACCTATGATGTAGCAGACCTAAATAGACAAAGACAGTTGTGAAGTTGTAGTTATAATATTTCCTTGTACATAATTTGTAATAATTTTATGTAAAGTTTAGATTACGTTGTAATTGTAATTTTAATTTTGATTAGATCCACGTCTACCCACCTCATTGGCCTTAAAAGATACTCTAAATATGATTCTAACATTTTAGCCCAAATAAGTAAGAATTTATTAGGGATAAAATTGGGCTCATCTTGACCCTATAGAAAAGCCCTATAAATATTACTTTAGTGAGGGCCTTAGTATATTTATGGGAGCCCGAATCCATCTCTTTTTGTTTGAGCCTACATTAACTGAGCCCAACCTTCATAGAGTAAATAGAAAAAAAAATAAAAAAAAAAGAAACAATATGAAAAGAATTAAACCTGTAAAATAATAGGTAGTTATCATTGTGCCTAGTATTCTACTAACAAAAAATATTCATTCTTTTAGGAAAATTTAACATTTTGCAAATAGCCTTCTTCATTTAAAATAAATAAGATTTAGATATTTTCTTTGTTTAGTCTTTTATTCTTCAGAATTCCTCGCTTATAAATAGACCCTTAGTAACGATAAATTGTATGAGCTTGTATATAGAATTCTATGAAAGCAATCCTCCGTAATCATCCATTTACAATCTCATCACTTAGGCTTTGTAACATGAAAGACTTCACATTTTCTTTCTCTCTTTATGAAAAAAATAAAAAAGAAAAGAAATTTGCTAATGGTTACAAATCCTTATAGGGTTCAAGACAAACACAATTACTTGGCCCGTTAAGGCAGCTAAGCTAAACAGATCCACTTGGCCCAAGAAAATAACCAACCAAACCCGAACCTTAGCCCATTAAGATGATTCAACCAACTCAATGCCCTTGAGCCTTCAAGTCTAACCATGAACCGAACCAAAACACAAAGCCATTAAACACTATCCTAAGCTTGATCCTCGGTACAAACAAAAAGGGCAATTCATTAGTCCCTTCTACTTCAAAAGTTATCAGTTCCAACCCATCAAACTCTAAAGAACCTAACCTAAAGTCACATATGGAAGCTTAAGGGCGTTAAGACCTATAAGTCTAAGGCATGGGGCATTTAGTCTTTGAAATTTCACAACTAGGGCATGTTGCAAGGAATTGGGGAGTAATGTCAATACCCTAAGGTCAATCAATCCCTATGTAAGGAATTGGTAACTTGCTTTTAAAAAGTTTTGAATGAAAAAAGGCAAGCTATATCCTATATACTAACCCTTAAACACTTTGAGAGTTAAGAGACATCATGGTAAGGATATTTTAGACTCGTTCCTTAAAAGAGGTCCATGTTAAATTTGATACGTAAATCGAAATGAAGTTAGGCATTCATTTTCAAATCCCAAACACAATTATCCTCTAATAACCCCATTGAACTGTTTTGGAGTCATTTCAAATATAAACCCTGTTAAGAAAAACCCTATAGTGGGGCAATTCAGAGGATAGGGTCATTAATTAGGAGAGAAGGATAAAACTTATTTGTGTTTACCCCAGTAATAACAATTTAAGGATAATTTTTGTTTTCAATAAATTGTTCCCTTTGAAGAAGAGCTTACATTTTTCCAAATACCCCAAAGGCCACACATACCTTTCCAAAGCCAATACACTTTGAACCTATGGATTTAAGGCCTTGATTCATCTAGAGACAAAAACTTGAGAAAAGAGAGTTATTTTTTGGGAGAGAAAAGAAAGAAATGAAATGAAAAAAGAAAAAAAAAAAACAGGAAAAAAGAAAATGAAGAAATACCCAAATATCGGGCTTGAGCAAATCCCCAATCAAAGAAGGCTTAAGTTGCTCAAAAAAGAAAAAAAAAACATAAGGCCTTGAATCTCATTCCCAACCAAAAACACAAAACCTCATATTCATTCAGAATCATGTTTTCAACCACAAACCAAAAACTCCATATTTAGATCAAAATCACACTCCAAATCACGAACATAAACCCTTTCTATCCACTCGATTCTTAAACACAAGACCTCCCCACTCACAATACCTCCCTACTCAAAGCTCTTCTAATTTTGAAGGACAATTTATCTGAGATAAAAATTATTTTTGAAGCTAGGGCAAGCGCACATCTAGTTCATTCTTAAGGTTCTTAACTTGTACCCTTGAGTTAAATGAAAGCACTTTTTCAAAAATAAGCCCTCTCAATTAACTTCTTTTGAAACCATTTGACCAAAAGCCAAATTTACAAGACTGAACCTAAAAAGACCTAACAGATTGATTCAAGTGTATCACATGCGAATTGGAGTATAATTTTTGGAATAATAGTCAAGAGCGATGTCTAAACCAAGAGTGCGTGAGGAAGTCCTCTTCGACTAGACTAATCGTGAGTTACCTTTTCCTTACAAAATGAATGTTTAAGGCCTATCCAAGAAGCTCATTGTCTAAGTTACAAATTAAGGTAGATATGAGATACCCTACATGATTATAGCGTTTACCTTTTAAATAGGAATTTGTATCCATTAGCCGTTAGCAAACTTTCAAGGAAAAAGAAGGAAAAAAGAAAATGAAAAGACATGAAAAGGAGAGAGAGAAAGTGGAGGCTTGTTACAAGTTTTTCCATTCATTTTCCAGTCCATCTCATCGATAGTGCCCAAATTTTCAATTCATGTTATAAATATTTTTCACCTAATCCTTCATTTGTAAATTTCTCAAGTCAAGAGTTTTTTCTGAGTTAGCTATGTTTTTTAGTCAATAGAGTTTAAGCGAGAGTCTGAAGAGTGCTTACTCTTTATCCATTTTATCAAGGATATAGCCAGCTCATAGAGCACTGTTCCTATCCATATCTTCTTTAGCGCTCCAACCAGTTCATGGAGCGCTATCCAGATTCATATTCTCATTTAGGGATCTAGCCAACTCATAGAGCACAGTCCCAATTCAAAGTTTTTTAAGCTTTTGGCTGATTCCTAAAACACAGTCCCAAATTATAATCTCTTAGGGAGCTAGCAAGCTCATAGAGCGTAGTCCCAATCTAGAGCTTCTTGGACTCCCAATCTTCAACTCACAGAACATTACCCGACTCAAAATTTCTTCAAGGCGCTTTGATTGCCTTAGTTAATCAGCTCATTAGGGAAGGACCAAGTTTTCCTCATTTTTAGGTCTTAGCTAGCTCAAAGGGCGCTTTGACTGCCTTGGTTAGTCAGCTTATTAGGGCATAACCAAGTTTTCCTTTGTTTTTAGGTCTTAGCCTACTCAAAGGGTGCTTTGACCGCCTTGGTTAGTTAGCTCATCAGGACACGACTAAGTTTTCCTTATTTTTAGGTTTTAGCCAGCTCAAAGGACGCTTTAACCGCTTTGGTTAGTCATTTCTTTGTTTCCAGGTCTTAACTAGCTTAAAGGGCGCTTTGATCGCCTTGGTTAGTCAGCTCATCAAGGCATGACCAAGTTTTCTCTATTTTCAGGTCTTAGCCAGCTCAAAGGGCGCTTTGATCGCCTTGGTTAGTCAGCTTATCAGGGTACTACCAAGTTTTCCTTGTTTTCAGGTCTTAGCCAGCTCAAAGGGTACTTTAACCTCCTTGGTTAGTCAGCTCATCAGGGTACGACCAAGTTTTCCTTATTTTTAAGTCTTAGCCAGCTCAAAGGGTGCTTTGACCTAGGGCGCTTTGACCACCTTGGTTAGTCAGCTCATTAAGGGTACGACCGAGTTTTCCTCATTTTTAGGTCCTAGCCATCTCAAAGAGCGCTTTGACTACCTTAGTTAGTCAGCTCATCAGGGCACAACCAAGTTTTCCTTGTTTTTAAGTCTTAGCCAGCTCAAAGGGTGCTTTGACTGCCTGGGTTACTCAGCTCATCAGGGCACTACTAAGTTTTCTTTGTCTTGAGGTCTTAGCCAGCTCAAAGGGTGCTTTGACCGCCTTGGTTAGTCAGCTCATCAGGGCACAACCAAGTTTTCCTTCATTCTTTACGTCATAGCCAACTCAAAGGGCGCTTTGACCGCCTTGATCAGTCAGCTCATTAGGGTACGACCAAGTTCTCATTATTCTTTTTAGGGATTTTTATCAACCCATAAGGGTACTACCCCTCGCTATTCTTCATTTCAAACTAATCCTCATCAGGTGTCTTAACTTTCCTTAGGATAGAATTGTCTCGAGGCAAAAATGGTATCTCTTTTGTTTTTGTAGCAAAATTTTTCTCAAACTTTACCACAAAGAGGGGCAGCTGTAGACACCTAATTTTTGCCCCTTCGTAATCCTAATTTTTTATTTTATTTTATTTTATTTATTTATTTATTTTTATTTTTTACAAAAAGGGTCCTAATTCAAAAATTAAAAAATAAAAATAAATATAAAAAAGATTTTGTAGATTTTTAGGAAGTAAATTATTTTAGAGTCATTCGTTTTAGTTTAGCTTAGTTCAATAAAATAATCATTGTAGAGAGTTACGTGGTTTAAGCACAATTTGATTGTACTGAATGTCAAGGTATAGGTCAACGACCTAATGTATAAGTATTGAAGTATTGGATTGAATTTAATTTGAGGTCGTGGGTTTGAGCCTCACTAGGCATCTATGTCTTTTATTTTTCTGTTTTTCTACAAAAGCGAGAGAAATAAACAGGATTCATATCTAATTAAAATCATTTGCATCTAGTTTGATTTTATTAAATTGGATTTGAATTATTTTAGATCTAGTTCAATCATTATCAAATCAGATACAATAGATATAATTTGATTTAGACCTTAAAAACACACATATACGTGCATAAAGAAAAAAAAAAAAAGAGGAGATACAGCAGAAAAAGACCACCTTGACATAGGAATAATTCAGCGACTAAACACAGTCCCACAAACAGCCCACTGTTATAACACCCTTCAAGACTGCGTATGTCCAATGACTACTGCTGTAAAATTCTTCAGCACGAACAAGCGAACAGCAGCAACACCAAGCAAATAGCAGCACGGCAGACAGCAGCAAACAAGACAGCAACACGACAAACAGTAGCGAACAGGATAGTAGCAAGGCGGACAACAGCGAACAAGCTAGCAGCACAGTAAACAACAGCGAACAAGACAACAGCAAGGCGGACAGTAGCGAACAGGATATCAGCACAGTAAACAGCAGCGAACAAGATAGCAGCAAGGCGGACAGCAATGAACAGGACAGTAGCAAGCAAGACAGCAGTACGGCAGTACAGCAGATAGCAGCGAACAGGACAGTAGCAAAGTGGACAACAGCAAATAGGACAGCAGCAAGGCGGATAGCAGTGACATCCAGCATTGCCCTAATGCCACGAACAACGACTCCAGTATGCATTCCAATTGTAGCTAGCCCCATCCATCAACAGCCGCACACATCAAACACGTATGTTGCTCCCCATATTGACGTAGTCTACATACTGATCATCCGCACTAATCGCTGTAACTGCACGAACCGCCGATCACCAACAAAATCTGCACGATAGTGCTTTGCAGCAGCTACGCACATTGGAGATAGTAGCCCCGCAATTAGGTTCGGTTTCTATCCAAATTTTTTTTTATTTATTATACTATTATTTTGTTAGGACTTTAATGGTTTAATATGGTATATATATCTGTGTATATTAGTTTAAGGTATTTTTTTTAGTATTAGTTTTCTTTGTAATATATATTAGGTACATTATATTAATTTAAGTGAATATTTATTTAATAAGTGGACATAAACATTATATTAGGAACCGTTAAGATTGGTTTTTTATTACATATATATGTTATTATATTAATTATACTTTATTAGTTAACATAATATATGATATATGTATATATTAGTTCAGGAGTTTTAGTATTAGTTCTTATACCAGTGTATCATATGGAATTAATTTATTTTAATAGATAGTCATATATATTAGTTTAGGGATTGTTAGGATTGGTCATATCTTAAGATTGGGTTTATCACGTAGAAAGTTGTTTTTTCTTTAAATAAAAATTAATAAAAGACCCTTTTATTTAAAATAGGATTGTTAAAGTATTTAAAAAAAACAAAAACAAAAACACTTAAGAGTTAGGGTCATTTAGATTTTTTTTAAACCTAATCAACTAAAACGTAAACTCGGCCGATTTTCAACAATTAAAATTAAAATCAATCAACACACTAAGATTTTCTGAAAGAACTATGATCGTCTAATCCCAGCTAGCAGGTACGTAGGCACCTTCGGGGCGACGATAAAATCTGTAGAAACTTAGGTTCTTTTTTTCTTTTGATTTTATTTATATATTTATTCAAATATTACAATTAGAAGAATAATCCTAATTTCAATAAATAGATAGTGATACACGTTAAAGGTTTAATAAGTTAGCCCTCGAACTTGGAACCTTCTAGTTCTTCATTTAAAATTGAAATCAAAGACCGGTAGCCAAATTGTAATTAATCCACGTAATTGGTTACAATTTCTTTTTCTTTTTCCGACTTCGGTCGAGTGACGACTCCAAAAATTATTTTTAATAAAAAACAAGAATTTCTCAATTTCTTTAGTCGAGGATTAATATTAAATGAGTTAGGGTTTAATATTAATCAGGAAATAAGAAATCAATTTTTAAATAAAAGAAATCGAAAAATAGACTCGATAGGGATCACATGAAGAATTGGTGGTTAGTAAAAGTGATTCAAATAGAATGAAAGAGAATCTTTGATCAATATAGAGCTGAGATGTGGAGAATATTGCTAGAAATGATCAATGGGATATGTTAATACTGTAGATGGGATTATCAAGAAGTTTGTTGGTGGGTTGAGTTGTAATTGATGAGACATTATGTAGTTATGAGACTTATAGATAATAATAGAGATTAATTTGAGTTTTTAGAATAATAGGGATACTAAGTTAGGTTCTGTTGGTTAACGGAGGATGGAAATAAAGGATTACCACTTTAGTGATGCTAGTGAGATAATTTTAGTAAAGACAGAAGAGAGAGACCTTACCCTGTTAGTATGACTCATAATCCGACTTGCATATTATGTATCTTCAAACGATTACCCTCTGAAGATTATTAATTGGTTTCTATATTTCCTAGATCAATTAGAATACATTATATACAAAATGAGAATGTGGTATGTGAGATGATAATTGATGATGGCATCAAGGAGTCTAATAATGATAAGGTATATGGAATGATTACTATTTTTTATTATCCTATTAAAGTTAGAGTACTAAATTAATAAGCTATGGTGATAATTAAATTAGAAGAAAAATCTGGTGGGATTCTTTTGAATGAATGGTTGTTATGGGTGATTTGAATAGGATATGATATGATAGCTAATCATGTTTTCTTGAAAGTTAAAATTGATCGTATGTTAGTTATTCATATATGTAGACATCCCAATGATCTCTTAATGGATGTAGTTATGTTTTTTGAAGAAAGTGTATTCTCTTAAATATGTACATATGTAACAATGATTTATATATCTGTAACTAGGGATATAAAAAGAACAAATGTATTTGGGTAACCAATATTGAAAGTTCTTTACATATGTAACAATGGTGGTAGAAATTGTACTATGAGATTACAATCAAGTTTTGAATTCTTTAGCTCTTAATGAATGATGAATTGAAAATTTATATTTTTGAAGTTGTAATTAAGTGCAAGTGAAGCATAATGAATATGAAATAGATAGTGAGATATTTACGCGGTACTGAGGCAAATGGAATTATATCATTATATGGTACTTATAATCAATTATAAGAGATGGATGGTTATTAAATTGTACATGAGAAATGAAGTAAGATTATTAGGTAAATTATAATTGAATATGTATCTAGGTACCCTAAAATAGTAGTAAGAAGAGTAACAAATGACGGCGGAAATGGAAATTAAAGTAAAAGTTTAGAGAGGATTAGGACTTTTAATCAAAACTTTCTTAGCTATTCTAAGATTAATTTAGAAAGACATAACCCTCCAGGAAGTGAATTTTATAAGATAATTATCTATTGGTAAACTTATTATGATAGAATGATAAGGAATGTTGATCAAAGATAGTTATTTAGGGATCCAAGCTTAAAGGAATCAGGAGATAAGTAGTGATTTCATTGAAGGACTCTCACTTGATCTTAGTTAAATGATAATAAATATGAACAAAATGATTAGTTGATAAGTACAATTATTGTAGGATACATGTATATACAAATAGATGAAATACAAGTATAATAATGATATTGAGGTATTCATTCCCTACAAGTCAAAAACTAGTAGACAGAAAGGAATTTAAGATTATTAGGATTATCATCACCTATCAGTTTAGAATTTATATTAGAGGAAGGATATTAATCCAAAAAGGCCGTAGGATATGATTAAGGTGGAATTTAGAAAAAAGTCTACTAATGGTAGATGATGGGAAGTTTGTTGATATTTATAAGTGAGAGACTAAGGAAAACCAATAAGTACTAGATTTACTAGTAATATATAAATATTCAAATGTATCTCTGAAGAATAGTTTGTGGGTATTTAAACTTTATGGTTAAGTTAACCCAGAATCGAATTTATAGTTGAAGTTCTATATTGGATATTGTAAATGGGCTATTAGGAGTTAAGAGTGACTATGTTTTTCTAAACTAAAATCGGATTGGAATGCTATCAATTTAGGATTACATTGGAGGATATGATACAAACATTATGAATTCTTAGCGATATCTCTTAGTTTAGTAACACAGATTATATTCACAAAATTAGGAAAACTGTATTTATGCTAACTGTATATAAAGATACTTGCTATGATAACTATCAATAGTATTTTGACATACAAAATATTTGTGGATCAGATTACTGAAGTTAAACAATCATAAGTAGTATGCCAAAATTGAAGAAACATGACTTTCGGAAGAGATAATACTTCTTTCATTAAACACGTTATATTTTACCACACTAAGCAGGTTTGTCTCCAAGAGTGCGAATAGATGTGTTGAGTTCATCAAAATCCCAAAGAATCCTAAGGGTTTTGAATGGACTCTTAAGTGCATGGCAACCTTTGAGTAGTTGCAAGACTTCCTCACGTACCTTCCTATCATCTCCAAGCCTATTTCAAGGGAAGACCTATACTTGTACCTAGTCATAAGCAACCGGACACTCTCATCTATGCTAGTCAAAGCCGAAGGGAAGGAGTAGAGGCCTGTATACTACATTAGCCATATACTTCAAGGGCCTAAGCATAAAAGTTTGCCCTGATCGTCATCATCTCGACAAGTCAACTAAGGCCCTATTTCCAAGCACATTAAATTATTGTACTTACAGACCAACTACTATGCATGATGCTATAGATGCTAGACACATCTAGATAGATGGTGAAGCACGCGATAAAGTTGAGTACATATGGAATCCAATACTAACCACAAACAGCTTACAAGGCATAAATGTTGGCCGACTTTGTCGTTAAATATACAGGAGAGGAGGAAGCACCACTAGGATATGATAACTCATTGTTAACTATCCACATTGATGGATTATCCACCTCGAGAGGTGGTGGTGTGGGTCTTATTCTGATTGAGCTACACAAGATTACAATCTGCTACACCCTCAGGTTCGAATTTAACACCACCAACAACAAATCAGAGTATGAAGCCTTGATAGCCGTCTCAAATTGGCCAAAGAGATCGACGCCAAGCACTTACAAGTCTTCTCGAACTCTTTATTGGTCGTCTAGTAAGTCCAAGGTGAATATAAGGCTAGGGACTACACCATGATAAGATAATTGGAGAAGGTGAAGAGCCTTTTAGATGAATTCCCTTGGTAGACCGTCACAAAGATTCCTCGACTAAAAAATTTGATAGAAAATTAGCTATCTAAGCTTACCTTTACTAGGATACAAAAGTCCAAGGTGAAGGATAGGAAGATCTTCATTGAGTACTTGCTAAAGAACAGTATAACTCTGTACTTAAGAAAAATCTTAGAACTTACAACATCAACATTAGAGTCTAGTTAAATGGATCCTATACGAAGTTATTTAAAGCAAGCACACTCCTTAAAGATAGGAGAGAGGTAAAGAAACTAAGATATCATGCCACCAACTACACATTGGTCAATGGCGTTCTATACCACAAAGAGGTCAACCTCCTCTTATTCAGATGCCTCCAAGAAGATGAGGGCCTAAGTATCAAGGAAGAGTTATACGTTAGAATATGCGACAACCATATTTAGTTTCAAGACCTCTATATCCAAGCTCTATAATTGGGATGTTATTAACCTACCATGAGGTAGGATGCTAAGGTCGTAACCTAGAAGTGTCCCCAATGTTAGAAGTACGTCTCCTTCAATCACACCCTTAGAAACAGTCTCTAACCCCTAACTAGTCTATGATTGTTCACCCAGTGAGGTATTTACATTCTTAACGCCTTCCCTAAGGCTTAAAGGGGTCAGCAGTTCATTACTGTCGTCGTCGTCGACTACTTCACTAAGTGAGTCGAAGCTGAGGTAATAACAAAGATTACCAAGAGGAGTGTTGAGTCTTTTGTTCTAAACAACATCCTCTCCCAATTTGGGGTCCCCTATGCCCTCATCATGGATAATAGGTGATAGTCTAATAACCCTAAATTTAAAGAATTCTATACCAAGCACCACATCATGCCACACTTCACATCAATCACCCAGCCTTAATCAAATGGTTAGATCAAAGCAGCTAATCGGCTCATCCTTAAAAGCCTAAAGAAGAGAGTAGATTGAGCCTACAGCGCTTGGGTAGACAAGTTGCCTAACAATTTATGGGGGAACAAGACCACCCACTATACCTCCATAAGAGAAACCCCTTTTTGCCTAACATTTGGATCAAAGGTAGTCCTCCCCATCGAGCTCGAGCTCCCATCATCCAGACTCAAAGCTTCAATGCCATCCTCACTGAGTCCTTATTGCGAGCTAATGTTGATACTATTAAAGAAATCAAAGACCTTACTGCAGCTTGGGTAATTGCTTACCAGCATTGAGTGGCTAGATACTATGATCAATAGGTCAAACACAAAGAGTTCAAGGTTAGAAACTTGGTTTGCAAAAAGCTAGAAGCTACAGGCTCATGAGAAGGACAAGGCAAGTTAGCCCCAATTGGGAAGATTCGGTTAGAGTCAAAGAAAATTTGGGGAATGGATACAAATTAGAAAGATTGGATGGCGAACTCATCTCATGCATATAGACTACCGATAACCTTTGGCTTTATTTTGATTAGTGTACGATCATATAAATCATTTCAAAATTATGAATGAAAGTTTCATTTCTCATTAGTTATCTACAATTATCTCTCTCTTTATTACTCTTACTCCAAGTCCTAGCCCCCAAAGGGTAAATGGACCTATTAACTGAGCAATTCGGAATGCCACTTACTTAACCTCCCTTAAATAACCTTAATAAGGAGAAACACCTCTTATCTTGAGAGACTCCCACTAATTGGGTAGGTTAGAATGCCATCGACCTAATCCCCTTCAACCTTCAAGTAACCTTGGTAAGGAGAAACCTCTTACCTTAAGGTATTCTTACTAACCGGGTAAGTTAGAATGCTACCAACCTAATCCCCCTTAAGAAACCTCAGTGAGGGGATACACCCCTTACCTCGAGGAACTCCCACTAACCGAGTAGGTCGGAACCCCACTAACTTGATCCCCCTCAAGTAACCTCAGTTAAGGAAACTCCCCTTAATCAGGAAGGTCGGAACATTACTAACCTAATCACCCTTAAGTAACCTTAGTAAGGTGAAACACCCCTTACCCTGAGGAACTCCTAGTAACTGAACAGGTAAGAACACTACCAATCCGATCCCCCTAAAATTGATTATGTAAGGGATAACATGTTATAATGAACAGAACAAGGGAGCAAAAAGCATTCAACAAAAGTTGAAGTACATAAGAAATTCAATTTCCATTACGAAGGTAGGGATATACAAAATTAAGGCTAGCATCCTAACCTAAACTACAAGAAGCAAAGAAGGGGATAACTATTGCCTTAAATCAGCAAACTCTAGCAGTTCCAAAAAATCTAACACTTCAATTTGCTCTAAAGGTTACTTTATCGATGGCCCTTGAGATGGCTAGCTTTGGGCTGCAAAAGGGGCCATAAGTTGCTGACTTAAGTCAGTAAGAAGATCGCCCTGACCCTAATCACCCCGAGAAGGACCTTTAAAGGTGACCTCCTGCTAAGTTGCCAAAGCAGAGGTGGATTTAGAAGTTTCTTAACCCCTATGAGCAACTTTTTTCTCATACGCTTAGGCTTCCCTCTTCTCCCATTGAGTTGGTGACTCTAGCTAATCAAAGAAACTTAGATCGAGCTCGGGAGTGTAGAAGAACACCTCGTTCCTCGTTAAGTAAAGAGATGTCCTCAAGCTTGTTAAAGTACTGGTTCGTCTTTTGAAAATCTACAATGGCCTTCTTAGAAATGGCATCACTAAGCACCTTCCTACTCTCCAATTTAGAGATGATCTCCTACATTTTCGAGCTCTTCTCTAAAGTTCCTTAATTTGCTACTCCAATCCAACCTTTTAACCAGCCAACTTCAATGATGTAGCTTTGGTGCTGTCACAATCCAAGGCCTTCATTTCCAGCTTGGTCTTTAGCCTAGAAATCGAGGCCTTCATCTTTTTCTTTTTAGAGCCCTTCCTTAACCTCCCTCTCTTCGTTTAGCTTTTAGGAAAGTTGAGCCTTAGTTCTTTGCTCATCTTTAATCTAAGTCCTTAGGTCACCAACGTCCCTGGTGTTCTCTTTAGTAGCAGTCCTTTCCCACTTTGCATCTCATAGCTTCACCTTAAGCTCCGCCACATATTATAAGAGCAGCACAAGCGTCAATTAACCTTGATGAACTTATCCAAATACTTATTGGAAGAGGGCTCTACCTCCTTCAAGCCCTCCTGAACACTAGATAATGCCACCTTAAACCCCTTTGCTTCTTTTCGCAAGGCCTCATGGTTACTCAGCTAGAGCAATGTTTGGTGTGGTACTACAAAGAAAGGCATACTAAGATTATATCAGTGACTACAAGAAAGGACATCAATGGAAAAAGGCAAAAGCTTACTTACCAAATGAGCGACCTCAAGTAACCCGCCATCTCCATAGGATCACCTCTTCTTACCTTCAATAGCTCCTTGAGGATAGCTTAATCTCCAAGGGTGTAAGACCCCATTAAGGCCAAATAGCCAAGAGTTTGGTGCTATAATGTAACGTCATTGCCTTAAATCTCCTACTTCAACCTCAAGAGCTTCCCCTTGTCCTTCTTCTTTTTAGCCTCAAATTGTTAAAGGTGGAGCTTATCATTCCGAGGAACATATAGCATGTTCTTGAATGAGTCTGGCTCGATCCCCAAGAACCTGAACTTGTTAAGGACATAAAAAAACTTATCCCTAAACTTGTTGATACACTTGTAGGGATAAGCCATCGACCACTCAAACCAAGTTGCTTGACTCATGGGCACCTTCCTCGTTGGCTTCTTCTTCTTAGCCTTAAGCATCGTTTCCCCAATAGTCTTCGGAGCCTTTCTCTTTTAAATAGCTACCCTAAACAGGGCATTGTCCTTAACCCTCCTCACCCCTGTTAGGAAGGGTAAGCATTACTACGTCCAGCTCTTCAGTGTCGGTAAGTTCGTTCTCTACAACGATGGGCATAGAGGTAGGGATAAAGATAAGGAAAGGAAGGACCATACTCATGGGCTTAGCAGCTAACAGCATTGTTTAGGGACCAAGGGGAATCCCCTACGGCAAAACAGCCGATTTACCCTGCTAATCTCCCCAACTCTTAACCTTGACCCTATGGCCTTACCCTTAGCAGCTTAGCTGCCGAAGGGTAGGGAATCCCCTTAGCCAGTCACTTACTTGCAAAGAATCAAGTGAGCGGTTAGGAAAAAGAAAAGAAAAAAAAAACTATAAAGCACCACCCATCACCAACTCCACTATAACCGATACAGATAAAGAAGATCCCTCCCCCATCTCTATGAAGGAGGATGCTAAACGAAACATAACTTTACATAAGTTAGCATGATAAAAGAAGTCGTTTGTGAAAAACGAACCTATACCTTCTATCCACTTTTTCACTACAGCCTTCTTCATGTTAGGGAAGAACTAAAAGATTAAATACTTGAAGTATCTCTCTATTGTCTCCACAGCATTTATTTCATTGTCGTTTTGAAGGGCCATGAAGGCTTAAATCTCCTTTGCAACCTTGGCATCTTTGGGCCCAAGCTCCTTCTAAGCCCTAGTTAAGACCAGCTTAGTTTACTTTAATTAGAAGTTTACCTCCTTTGGTAGCTCAACTACCGGGAAGTCATCCTACCAGCCTTTGATAGAGTCCGTGAGGCCACTAAACAGCTTCTACCTTAGATGAGGCAAGAGGTATGGCCACCTACCTAAGCTTTTCCACATGTAAAAATGGTTGAAGAGCTCGACGGTGGCCTTTATCACTAGGTACTCACAAGGTCCTTGGAAAGCTTTCAATATTCTACACCTATTAGGAGGGACTTAGGTCAGATTACACCAGTGGAAGTTGAAGAGCTAACTTAGAGGGAGACGTTGCCCATCCTCTAAGCACTTCTTAAACATGGAAAAATACCTCCTTAACAATAAAGGCACCCTCTCCTCCCTCCTTGGTAACCTTATTGTCCAATTTGGAATCAGCTCAACTACGAAGTTACTTAAAATCTAGTTAGAAGCAAAAGCTTGGCTTCCACTAGTTCAACCCCTTGGGTCCTTTCCCGTCCCAAGCGTAGTGAACAAATCTATAGCCTTCGATGGGGGGAGAGGGGGGGGGGGTTTAGGGGGTAACATAAACATAAGCATCTCTTGATATGGCATTGATAATCCTTGACCCATCTAGTACATCCACCTCCATTCTTGTGTTGTCATTTAGCTGTGCCAATGATGTTGCCTCATCCTCTCCTCCACAGGGAGGGTAACTCCTTATAGCTTTGGAGTTAGTTGTGATATTATACTTTGACACATTAAAGGGCATCTCACTTTGTTCACTGACATGCTAATGAAGAATTAAGAAGAAATGAAAAACTTTAAAGAAAAGGTTGCAAAAGATAGGGCATTGAAGAAGATAGATGAAAAGAGAGAAGAAGGCTTACAATGAGAAAGCAAGGAAATCACAAAAAGTTCTCTTTCTAAACTACTATGGTATTTATAGACCAAAAGCTTTGGAAAACGTATCGGTAGTTAGAGGGATTCCTATAAACACAAATCCCTTGAAATGTTGCAATGCCAACATGTGGAGTCAATTTTGATCAAATAACCCCATTTAAAAGATAAAACGCATGCAACTATACATAAGTCTACTATAACAGAACACCTACTACATCGCATTAAATGTATTGAAAATGGATGCCATACAGTAAGAATTAGAAAAGTTACTTCGATAGAAGTTTCTCCAAGGCCCTTATAACTTCCATGAGAAAACTCGTTCGATACTTTAATAGCAATACTCCTTGGATCGAATAGATTGCATCTACTCAGGCAAAAGCCAGCTTAGTTTAGCCCTTTCTACTCTGCTCCTCTACTCTATGATTTTATCGTGACACACATAACCCACTGTGTTCTCACCTTTGCTTGGAGCTCTTAACTCAAGCCATGATGTCTCTACCTTGATTCACCTGTTTAGCTTGGCATACATGCACTCTATTCTAACCTGACGAAAGGCTAACTACTCTTACCCTCCAATGGCTAATGAAGTTTGACCTCCCACATTCTATCTCAAAACCATCACCCATACCTTTGCCTCGAAGACAATCTATTCAGGTATGTTGCACCTGTTTGACCTTAGTGTCACTTAGCTTGAATGTCTTCACCCTAGTGTTATACTAGCTCAGATGCCTTCGCCTTAACCTTTTGCCAACCTAGACTTCCATCATTGCTGCGTCGGTACAACAGTGTTAATATAGACACCTTTAGATTAAATCGACAACATGCTTGAGAAGTCTATCTTTCCCTTCTCCTTGCCTTCACTACCGCAATGAGACTGTGGGTGCCCATCTTAAGGAGGGGATTTAATGGAAGTATTGATAGAGTCTTTTGAATGTGAGCTCCTCAAGGCCATCCCAACCTAATAAGGCTCACAGCTTATAATAAGCAGCCCTAGGCCCAGACATAGAACATGACTTGTCCAACTATAGGAAGCCTCTAACGACTAGGAGACTTTAGATAAGCTTGAAAGCCTAAGTCAACATCTACCTTCTACATATGCGGAATACGTCAAACATCATAATCTCACTCTGGCTTTGCCCATTAACTCATATCGAACTGTAGACACCACTCCTCTATAAATACAAGACCATTACCCAACGATAAATTACTTGACACTTTATATACTTAAGCTTATACACTACTCTTAAGTAATCTTATTCTCCATACACTCAACTAACTTAAATATTGAAACAACTATGCCAAACAATACCTCGATGCTCTCTTATTATGCTTTCTTTTACAAGCTTGACCACTTGCGCGAAGCCTAATCACTCTTAAATCCATACCAGTAAAGATCTTAAGACAAAAAGGATGAACCAAATTCAATTCTCCCTTTTCCTGAATTTGTAATACGATATAGTTGATAATAATAATAATAATAATAATAATAACAAAATTTATAGCTGCCTTTAGTAGTCAATATACTTTCATATGTATGTATATATGTATTTACATTTGAATACTTTTTAATCGTGTAAATATAAGTCAAAACCGTTATAACTTAATAGCATAAATACATATTTTAATGTGATGGATCAATTTCAATCTCCCTATCCTCGAAATCATGTGTAATAGTTGAAAAAAAAAATTAAGATAAATACAAACCTAATTCACGAATTTAATCTGACTCGAAGTCAAACATGAATAGGCCTAATACCTATAATCATCAGACCCATTAAAAGAGTAAAGCACTTTTCTTCACAGTGTCAGCATTCCTTCTCCAATTCACTAAAGAACAGCATCTTTTTACCTTTATCTAAAAAATTCCCGCTCCTTTCCTTGTAAAACGAGGAACTAACGATTACTATAAGAAGCTTTCGTCTTTTATACCTTTTTTTTTTCTTTT
This sequence comes from Lumnitzera racemosa, assembly GCA_024138005.1. Classification (NCBI taxonomy): domain Eukaryota; kingdom Viridiplantae; phylum Streptophyta; class Magnoliopsida; order Myrtales; family Combretaceae; genus Lumnitzera; species Lumnitzera racemosa. The sequence goes on along the minus strand of JAMXBC010000012.1, from coordinate 34,242,583 downwards.
TTAATCTCTATGTTTACCTTTACATTACCAGGGGTTTTGTTATCACTTTTTCCTATCTGGTTGCCTTTATTTTAAATAAAGAATTTTATTTCCCATTACCCTCAAATACTTGTGCCTTGTTCTCAATCACGAAGGCCAACTTATTAAAAAATATTATTATACATGGCAAATTGTAATTAAACTTCTTATACTCAAAAGTTTTACCTGTTTAGTTGAAAAAAATACAATTCAAACTTTTTTTTTTTTATCGATGTATCTTTTCAAAATTTGACCTAATGCAACGAGAAATTCAATAGTTCGATGACTTAAAAATAATTATATGGTATAATCACTTTTAAAAAACTATCAATAAATTAAATTTACAATAAATTCTCTTGATTTATAGTAAGATAGTATTCATGATAAGTGTCTGAATCTTATAAAGCCCCTCATGAAATAGATATAGATTTTATAAACTGTATGTAATTTGATGGCGCATGTGACCAACATTATATTTTCAAAACGTTAAAAAAAAGAAAAAAAGGAAAATCTGATCGTACTCCTATATTTATAAGATAGTACAAGGGAAAGTCCAATTGTTTTATTTAAATACAATGCAGTAGGAGACAGCAAGTTCATATTAAAACTGTGGGAGTTTCGAGATAAATGACCCCGTGACCATGGCAATAAAAAATAAAAAGCGAGTGGCATATCTTCGTATGGTTAAAGCAGGAAACGAGTAGCTACCATCCCTCTTGTTTTGGGTATCCGCGTCAGCAATTTTAATGAAGTCGTCCTTTTTAGTTTTCCGCGGTTACAAATGTAATAGAAGCATGTAGATTTTGATAAATATACGTACCACATTTTCATATGATTTTTAAATGGAGTGACTTCATCCAGTAATTATCTGAACCGTGACCGTAACAATGAAAAATTAAAAATAAAAAAGCAAAAGACTAGATTAGACCCATCTTCATAGGGTTATAGATATGGCAGCAAACGCGTCTCTACCTTTCCTTTTGTCTGGGCATCCACATCGCCAAAGACCCAAACAATAAATGGTCCTTTAGTTTTTTTGTTCCCTACGTCATTAAAACCCAACCATAACCAAAATGGCAATGTTCCACGTAAAAAAAACTAAAACATAGTCGTCATTATGGGCCCCGCATTTTGATTTCTTTCATGTGGTCGCGTATTCATATTCATAAATACGAAATGATGCAAGTTTTTCGTTTTATTGTTTTATTATGCTTTTTCTTTCTTTTGATTCTGTGCTTTCCCCCTTTTAAGTGCTTTATTAAAATTTTAGAGAAAAAGATACAAATAACTCATTAAACTTTTACATTGATATAGGTATCTATCTAGTTTTTTAAATATTATAAATAATTCTTTAAACTTCAATAAATTATTTACTAACCTTAGTTCTTCCAAATAACGTTATAAATTTTGATATCAATATATAAACACTAATTAAATTTATCATTATGCACTTTTAAACTATTTATAAATTTTAATCTCATTGTGCATTTTACAATTGAAAATGCAGATGTCCATTCTATTACTCATTTATCAAAATTTAAGGTGGATTGCAATATTTAAAAATTTATGAGTTAAATTTATATAAAGTTAACACTCCATTAGATACAAAAAATCATAAAACCCTCGATTCTATTAGATACAAAAACTCATATAAAATCGGATAAGAGAGAGAGAAAAAAAAAAAGAAGGATTTTGGGATTAGATGTTTTATATTTTCTGATCTGCTAACGCAATTTGGACTTGCTCTTTTTATTATGCACATATCACGTAGGATTTTAAGAAAACTTTAATGATAACATCGGCAAAAGCATGTAATATTTTCACGTTCATGTTTTTCGGTTTCATTTATCTATTTGAAAATTCAAAATTAAACGATTTTAATGTGAAATATTTCCAAAATGGAACGCATGGAAAAGGAAATAAATAATATAAAAATAAAAATTTTTCAAAAGTATGCCAACTCTAAAACTAAGCCCAATAATATAGAACTTGAAATCGCTTCTCAAAAAAGCAATTTTATCAACAATCCCCTCAACTACAACTTCTATCATAAAAAAGAACTTAACTTTATACATCTAAGGCAAACACCAATAAAGCTAAGCCAAGTTTAACCAAACAAAATGAAAATCAAACTTCACACCCACACCTAATCTCTTACATTGAGATCCCCATACACCAAGACCTATACAAATAAAAGTTTACTATTCACAAACTTCTTGATACTTGTGAAACCATAAAACCATGCAATATCTATATTTTTCAACTATTAACATTAGCAACTACAATTTTTTATAGATAAGAATATAGGGAAACAAAAGTAGGTAAAATAAAAGTTAACAATATAAATAAGATGTGTACAAAACTAATTACAATCAAAATTGTTCATTAATTACAACTAATGAGAATCTACTATTGTCTAAGTCATCTATGCATAAATATGCATCTCCTAAGTATCTATATCAAGCTCGAGCTGCACTATTTGATTTGCATTCAATTGTGCAATCTCAACACCATCCCTTAAGAAAGGTACTAGAGTAGTTCACGTACATAGGGACTAGAGTAGACTCGACTTGCATAACACCATCACCTATGTTTGCATCGTGATCTTCAACTTATCACTTAAATGGAGTAGTAAGAGTCTAAATTTGAATGCTAGAGCCCTCTCTGAACAATGTGTGAAAAAGGAACTTATGTACTGGAGGAGATTGGAGGTTGGTTAGGGGGGAATGGAAGGAGTAGTGCCAAGGCGATGGATCATCTCAAATCTCTAAATCGCCCTATTTGTATCCTCAACGTCTATCCTATTCTCATCCTCAACGTCATTCTCCATGTTATAACTCATGCGATAGGGAGTCCTCATGTTCGATAGTCGAATCTGGCATTAGTGGATCACCTAAATGGATGTCCTTAAGTTATTGGATGACATTATCCACTCCTAGCTGCTTAGCTATAATATTTTTATATGACATCTAAGACAACCTATATAAGAAATCCACTTATAATGTCATAAATAACTGTGGGATTAGCATATAATGGCACAAATGAAGAAGTCACAACAATAAGTATAATGGATGCATACCATGTATGCTTAAGAGGCTCTGAATTTATTAATACATCGACACCTAACCTATTCGTACTAAGTAGATAGTCTTGGTGGTCATATTTGAATAATCTTGCTGCGATAGTTTACCCACTGCTTAAACTAAGTTGCATAGACAGTAACCTTATTAATCTTTATATGGCCTCTTAAATCTACAACATACAGTGCCAACGGAGAGTCTAGATAAGCAGGAATCTCCTGTATCTCACTAAACTATTGAGTTACATGATCTAGATAATAAAACACTACAATGTGGAAACCCATGCTACTCAAATATTACTCACATCTCAACAATGCACAGGGAGTCTAGCTATGTCCTCGTGTGTATAAGGGATCCAAACCACCTAAAAACATAACGGTTTAGAACTTGTACTGACTAACACTTTGAGAAGATAAAAGTACTCAAGTTTATAAGATAAGTACCTACTCTTGATGCTAGTGATCGAAGGCATCTCTATATAGGCCCACCACATGCGTAGGTAGCTTCATAACATCAAAGTCTCTTCCCCATCAACTCATCAATGGTCAGTTGTCTACTACTACTATAATTTAACGATGTAAGGGGACAATGTGTGGAAAGTGCTTCCATGCCTAAACCTGATGTATGACTAGAGATCCACTAATCTATTCGACATCCATTTGTGAAATAAGGTACAATTAGTGATAAAGCCATGCTAAGCATGCCATACCCCTAAGCATAGCACATAGCTATTATAAGGTCCAAGAAGAGAGAGAGGAATATGAGATGCATAAGATTGTTCTATTTGTCCGAGAAGAATATACTCCCAATCAGCTACATGATATAAGCTTGAGTGTAACGCTGCATTATAATGTCATTAACATTATCAAGCAACTCACTGAATTGTCCTTCAACTAAGACAATTCCACTCGACCACCATTAATATTACTCTTGGGAGGGCAAATCTCTAATAGGTAAAAGGCCCACATAACGTTAACTCATCTACGTGATGCCCATCGTAGCTTTGCTATCAGTAAAGAGACCTATAAGCAAGGATATATCCTGCAATGTAACCATCATCACATCGTTGTAAAAGTGAAATGTATGTGTCTCTTTCCTACAACGCTCTACTAATTTAGTAATTAAACACTAGTTAAGCTATATGAAGGGCACTTGCCTCGCACTAAGAAAACTCGATTGCTCGAAGTAAGGTATCATAGTGGACCTATCGGTATCTTATCCTCATTCCTACATCTAAAAATCATCTCTTACCTACAACACTTAATCTAATAGTTCTATTGCAATTTAGAAAAAAGGAAACCATGTAATGAAGGACATAGAAAATCATCATACAATTGCTAAGCAATCTAGTAATTGTTACCTAAATACCCCATACTAGCTCGAACTTATGGGATGGTAGCAACCGAAGAAGTGAACTATTAGCTAATCCCTTAATCAATTTGTACCTACATATTTACAATGAAATAGTATAAATCAGATCGATACAAGACTAATGAGAAGTGAAAATAGCATCTAAGGAAATAAAAAATGCAAGAAAATGGTAACTATTAATAGGTTATTCACAAAATTTGTAAAGTGTACATGTAGATCCACTCGATATTGATCGACAGTTTTGTTGTGGACATCTTTTCCTATTATGTTTACATCCTCATCACATAGTCCACATGTATACCCCAAAGGCTCTTCCCAAATGTCTTTCTCGTTTTCGAATAATTTCTCTTGAGGCTTCCTATGTTTCCTTATCTTTTCCACCGTTTTAACTAAGTACCACACAGGAATATTAAGAGAAAGCTGATTGGCCTTATCGACACAAGGTATAAAAGAACATATATAAATGTGTTGTTGATTCTACCATATATACCAATAACTAATATGTGCTACATAATCCATGCTCATTTTTCCCACTATTATCATCGTATGGAGCATGAAATCTTATATGTTTGCCACTTATTTCAAGTACACCAACAAGTCATAAGTGCGATCATGTAGCTGTTTTCCTCCTTTTGTTCATGCACGCTAGGCACAAAATAATTATAACCTTGAAATCTACTCATTGGAGTAAAAAATAATAACATACTATCCATTAGCTACTTTGCACTACCAATCAAACTTCCTCTCAGGATATTTTGTCAATACCTTAGCTATGCCCATCTGATTCGATTTGAATTAGTCATTGTAGTTATAAAAGGTCTTATTCACTAATGCAACAATAGGCAAGTTCCTATCATTCCTCAACGCACTATTATAACTCTTAGCAATGTTTGTGGTCCCATGGCCAAAACAAGCTCCATCATCGTATGCCATAGTCCACATTCTTGGGTACAAGTTTCTAAAGTATACTTAGGTATAAGGACTCATCATACATGCCTCATCATAATATGCATAGAATTTACATAATTGCATCTGGTATGTTGCTTTTTTAATTAATTCTTTACATTTCTTATTCTCTACCTAAGAATTGAAGTTATTAGCAATGGAGCAAATATACCAATGCTATAGCCAACTATTTAGCCACATCGCATTCTGGCCCTTAACCATAGACCATATTCCAATATGATAGTCAAAGATCAAGCATATATTTGTACGGTCCTTTATTACGTATATGAAAACACATTTTAAGAACTAGACCTAACTATCTTAACATTCCTCATTAACTATTGCAAATGCTAAAGGGATGATATAATTTTCATCATCTACCTTAGTCACTATGAGTAGCTTATGCTTGTACTTCCCATATAGAAAAGCAGCATCATCATAGGCTTGAAAAAGAAGAAATTAGTTAGTTCAACTATTTACATAAAAGATAAGCTACTAGTTAACCGATACCAATGGTATGATACATACAATGTATAAAGGTTTGGATACATAACCTAAGGGCATAGAACACTCTATTGAAGAACACATGGCTTACAATGTTACTATCTTGACATTTCCACTCAACCATCATGCTCGGATTGGCCTCTTGCATAGCAGATAATAGATGTAGAAGCACTATATATGATTCCTTCTATTTTTTATAAACTTATTCAATAGTTTTATGCTTGACTTCTCATACTCTCTTTATGTGTATAGTGTATTCATACTACTTACAAGTAGTTGCCTTATAAACACTCCATTTTTGCCTAATGCAATTTTAATTCTTATTTTAAATCCTTAGTGTCGTTAGAATGCACCCAAATAGGCTTTTTTTTCTTTTATTTATTTATTTTACTTTATTTTTATCTTTAATTTTAAGTGTGTTTTTAAAATTATTAATGCTTACATGATCCGTACAATTTGAGTTGGACCCAGATGTGGTGTTATTTTATTATTTGATTTTATTTTGCCCCTTTGTTTTTTTTATTTATTTTATTATTTAAAAAAGAAAAAGATTAGCATGATCAGGGCTGAAGCCCTAATCAAATCACACAAAGCCCCATATTTAAGCAGGTGTAAAGTGTTTGCCTTTATTTTAAGCCATGCATGTAAGATTCATGTACGGATGGGGGCATGTGGCATGTGGCTTGTAACTTACAAATTGGAGAATTTCCAGAATTATAAAGGGTAGTTTCCTATTCAAACTTTCAACTTGCGTTCCAAATCTATATCTTACAAAATTAATCTGAATTTTGTGCTTTTGGAAACTACACATGACATACTCTAAATTGAGACAAAAAAAATGTTTTAATAAATTAATTTGGACTTGAACAATGAAAAAAATATATTAACACTTGAATGAAATTTGCAAAACTCCATTCTTTGGGCAATTTCCTCTAAATTGAAAATGTAGACATTGATTATTGATGTGTTCTTCTCCATTTTCATTACTCAAACCAACAGTTTCCTCAAAATTCAAAGTCAGATTAAGCAAGAACATATTAGGCCCCCATACCCGTGATTTTCCATTTTTATACTTTCTCGAATTAAATATAGACTCCACTAGTATAAATAGGGTATCAAGCTTCATTTTGAGCATAGATTACAACCAAATACTCACAAAAATACATTCAATTGAAGCTTTCTCTCTCTAAAACAAGGAGTTTTTCTCTCTATGAATAACCTCACCATTAGCCTTGAACACCAAAGACCACCATCGAGGTTATATTTGTAGTGTCCCTAAACCCCAAACACTCCACTCTTTCATATATAAGTGCCCCCTAGACACTTCATTGTGAACCACCATTAACTTCATACACCACTATCTTCAAATTTTAAATAATCTAGAAACCACCACAACAACTCGAGGCATTGCTGCTACCCCACCTAAATCTAATTAGAAACATACAAAAGTCTTGTCTCTTGTTCATTTCGATTATTTAGTTTATATAAGGATCTAATAATGAATAGCTTTTCCCTTTTACTATTTCTTTAGGACTATTAGGATTTTATTTTCTTTAAATAAAAAATTTTTTAAAAAAGTTTTCCTTTTTCATAAAATCAAGTTTTTCTTTTAGTTTTCCATAAAGAGCCTATTTCCAAAAGTTGGTAAATTATGAGTTTTAGAGAGGTAAAATAATGATTTTTTTTTTCACTTAGAAAAATTACTTTAGTCAAAATAAAAAATAATGAACCTTTTTGCAAAATTAAACTTATAGGAATTTCAAAATGAAAATGACATAAAATTACTAAACTTCTCTTAGAATTTTCTTAAAACAAAAATAAATTCACCAAAACATTAACTTAACCATTTTCAAGTTTAAAATCAAGTCACTCACTAAAATTCTTCCGAATGAATTACAATAGTCTAATCTTCACTAGCAGATACGTATGCACCTCCCGAGCGACTTAAAATATGAAAAAAATATTTTCTCATTTTGTAAAATAAATGTAATTTCCACTACTATTTGCAAAGATATTTTAGATGAGTGACTTGAAAAATAAATTTAAATTCAGAATGTTAGAATAGTACCTATTTGGGTTTAATAGAATAGCTACAAACATAAGAAAATATGATTTCTTAAATGATTTTTTTTTTCAAAATTTTTCAAAAGGTAAGCTAATAGCTAAATTAGAATGGATTTACTTAATTGATTCTAATTTAACTAACTTTTCCTGGTTCTTCCAGGAGGTGACTCCTATTTTTTTTTTTTTAAAGAAAAGACTAAAAAACTGGGTTTTCTTAATTTTAGTTAAGAGTTTAAACTAAGTAAGTATAGGGTTTAGTTTAAATCAAATTAAGAAAACAGAAAAAAGGAAAATTTTAAGCTTCATAACTCTACTGAGGAAGTCAACAAGGCTAGCCATTTGAAACCTTCCAAAATTAGAATTATTTTTTGAAATACCTATATTAAGGTGTATTTTTTCCTTGTAAACGTATTTTGTATATTGTTGTGATAATTCCTTCTTTTTTTTCCAGCCATTTTAGGTTAAGTTGTATATTTTTTCCCTTGTATTTATCCTCTACTTATTATTGTATTAGCCTTTTTTTTATTTGTTATAGGCTTTCTATTTTGGGGTTTTTTTTTGTTCTACAATTTCATGAGCATATGGTAAATACAATCAAAACGAAGCCGTCTTAAGACCTTAGGAGTGGAGCTATTGTGTAAGCTTTGGACGTTATGGGGTAACTAACTTTTGAGGCCAATCAAGCTATCTCACTCAAGTTTTGATGTAACCAAGGAATTGTTTTTTTTTTTTTAAAATAGTTAGATCACAGAACTTAAGGACCTTTAGAACCTATGTTTTTTGCATTGCATGAAACCATTTTCAAAGGATTAGCAAGAACTCATAATATGGCCAGCCCAAAATGAAGAAATTACAATTGTGAAGATGTCATAATTTTCCTATATGTTTTATTCTTATTTTGTAATTATTCTTGTAATTTTCCTTATAAACTACTTGTAAAAATTTAGGATAGGCTTTCATTGTAATCGTACCTTTTGTAGATTAAGCTTTCATTATGATCATACCTTTTATAGATATGGCTAGCTCAGTATAAACCACTTTTAAGGAGATCCATGTCCACTCGCCTCACAAACACTAGAAATCATTCGAGACTTAGTTTTAGCTCTTCAACCCAAATAAGCAAAAATTCATCAAGAGCAAAATTGGTCCTATACTATCTTTACAACCTATTGTTCTAAGTATTACTCTGATATGGGTTTTAGTATACTTTTGGGAGACTAAGGTTGTTGCGTTTCGCTTTAGCCCACACCAGCTGAGTCTAACCATCGAAAAGTATTCCTAATTGCTCTAGGCTTTAATATTACTAATGACATTTACATTCCAAACCTTGAAGCTATAGACTTAAAATTTTTAGTAGGCTACTAAGAGTTAGAAATGCTAAGATAAGCCGAGTCTTGATTCAGAAGAAGACCATTTAGATAGATGACATCATTGTCTGGTTCTCTACATAGTTGAGGTATAAAGAGAAGCAAGACATTTTCTGTGTAGACCTGGAGACTTGGCATCAACATTGCTTTAATGCCTATATTTTAGTGATTTTCAGTACCATCCTATTCTTAAATGGGAGATGCCATGGTTATAGAAATAGTGGCCTAATTCCTATATAAATATATATATATGTATCTACTCTCTTAGTTGAGCAAATTTGTTCACTAAATCTCTTCGAAAGAAAAAACCCTAAGGATTTAATGACCAACATGGCTTTAATCTTGGTGTGGTTCATTAGTCACATGAAGAGCCATCAACTTGACTTTCACCAAGCTGAGTTCACACAGTAGTATGATCTCATCAATTCTTTTAAGGAACAAATCCAATTGCTTGAAAATATAGCTACATATTATTAGGTTGAATACTTTCAGAACATGAAAGTAAAGGAATTGCTTTGAACACCTAGATGATAAAAAAAAAATGTAAAGGCTTCAATGCAATACCCTTAATCAGTTTCAACATTTGTACTGGGTATTTTCCAACTAATGGGCCTATTTAAAATATAATTCAGAGGCCATCACTAGAACCAGTCTTGCTTGACTATTATGACCCACATATCCTAGCATCTGACAAGGTGCTTAAGCTTTTAGGCATCAAGTTTCTTTGGTGCAAGAGGAAGACTATCCTACTATCAAGGGCATGCTCGATGGGGCTCAAACAACCAAAGAGTATAGATATTATCAACTTCAAAAGTTGAAAGATATGGAAGAAATGAATGAGAAAAAGGAAGCTTAAGTTGAAGCCACATTAGAGAAAGAAAGGGAAATAAAGCAAGAGCTGAAGACCCATTGTTAGGAATATCACTAGAAGATAAAAGCTTTAGAAGCACAACTCAAGAAGCCCAAAGGCAAGATTAAGGAGATAGAGGCTCTTAAAGTTCAGAAGAGGAAGAAAGTATAAGTTGAATCCAACTATATCAAGAAGAATAGAATATAGCTTTCTTTAGGAAATTTTATTTTGTCTTGAATAAGTGATGTAAACTTCACAATTGCAAAAATTAATAAAAGTCAGTGATGTTTTGCCATATTATGGGATTCTTGCCAATATAAGTTTCTTTTCATTCGTATGCTATACAACTTACATTTGTTCATATATATATATATATATATATAAATTGTACATTTTTGCTAACCTCTTATGAAGTATTCTTACCAAGTTTCAAGATAGCTCCTAAATATTAAGTCTTTCAAAGAAGCCCGATCAAAACCTACTCTCAAACCAAAATAGCTACTTAAGGAAATGACAATAACAACACTAATACCACCACTAACAATGACTTAGAAATCACTAATCCTACTGAGTTGAGGTTTCGCTCTCTAGAGTGAATCATGGGTAGGACTGTAGAACATTTGAGTTTCCTTTCTGACAGCATTACCTTACTCTAAGTTACGACACCATCCAACAAAGAGAGCTCCAAGGTCCATTTTAGGAAGAATGTTAAGGGTCTACTCCCTGAAGCAGAGGATAACTACCCAAAAGGTTCGTTTTTGTTTAAGGGAGTTTATCTAAAGGTTAACTTGACCATCAAGCCCAATACCTATTCATTCCCAATTAACACAAAGCTGGCTAAGTTAGGGCCTAGCTAAGACAGTCTAAAGGAGTTGGAAAGAAAGTTAACCTAACATATAGTAGAGAAGATGAAAATACTTTAGAGCTATGATGGGTTGAACAAACTGGAATTACCGACTTCTCTACATACAATGTCGAGGCCTATCCAAAAAAGTTCAAGGTACAAGAATTTGAGAAGTATAATGAGACGAAATGCCATAAACTCTCCACCAAGCTATATGTAAGAAAGATGAGTAAGCACATCTAGTGTAACTAACTCATGGTACGGATATTTCAAGATAACCCTAGAAGTCCGGCTCTGACTTAGTATGCCCAACTTGATCTAACCTAAATAAACACATGGAAGAATCTTGCTAGGGCATTTTATGAATAGCACAGGTTTAATATCGAAGTAGCTCCGACCACGATGGACTTAGTTGCTTTGTGGAAGAAGAATAATAAGTCGTTCAAGGAGTATGCATAGAGATGAAGATCCCTTACTAAAAGAGTATCTACTCCTATGACAAGGAAGGAACCGACTTTGGCTTTTTATCAATACTTTTGAGAGGCCTTATTTCTCCCATTTGATTGGACAAGTCTTGTCTAACTTTCTAAAGGTAATAGCGGTAGGGTATAAGATTGAAAGTGCTATCTCTTTTGACAAGCTTCAAGAGATGTTAGAAAAAAGGCCATTTGCTTCATCTACTGCTTCATTTACTACTCCTAGGCCTACAATCAACAAGCCCAAAGAATCCATGGTTAGCATAGTGAATTTAAATACCAAGCCTAATGCTCAGGTCTCCTTTAGGGCAAATCCGCCTCAATTTCAACAATAGTTCAAAACCCCACCCTAAGCCAGTAGGACCCCAAGGCAATCTACCAGGATACTAGTTCCTCTAACTCAAGTTTTCGCGAAGCTATTAAAAGACAACATAATTTAGTATGAGCTCCATAGTGAAAGATATAAGCCATGAGTGTACAATCCTAATAAAAAATATAAGTATCACATGGGGCAAGTAGGGGATTCAAATGATACATGTTGAAGGTTGAAGAACAGGATCTAGGATTTGATCGATGAAGGCTTAATGCAAATGAACTTCATAGAAACTCTGGCCCCAAAATGTTAATAACAACCCCTACCTAATCACGGTCCAATCATCAACATGATTTCCAATGATCTTGAGTGCTCCATCAACATGATTGGTTCAAATAAGAAGCTTAAGGTTTTCGAGTTCTACAAGAACAAGTTGGCCCTAAAAGTTAAAAAGTACACCTTTCATGTGCTAGTGGCACCAATGAACTACAAGGCCACCCCATTCAACTATCAAACGGTAAACCAAGAGAGATTAAATTCTTTGTTAGGGGGAATTACTCAATTTGGAAAGGTTTATAACCTAAGGGAAGATGTCAAGAGGAAGAATGTGTTAAAAGAGACAAGTAACAAGACAGTTGAGCATGAAGAAGGGCTATCTGTCTTTGCTAAGATGATCAAGTCAAATGAGTATAGGACAATGGAGCAACTCGCTAAGACTTCAATACAAACATCATTGCTGAGTTTGTTGATGACATATGAACCTCATAAGGAAGCTCTATTCCAAACCTTAAGAATGGTTAAGGGCACTCATGAGATGTCGATTAAAAAAATGGGGCAAATCACCAATTCTATCCTCATCGTAGATCATATCTCTTTTTCAACCAAAGAATTGGGTGATGAAAGGAATCAGCACACTAGGTCGCTCTTCATAGTGGTTAAGAGTAACGACATAATCATTACTAGGGTCTTCATTGATAATGGATCGTCATTGAACATTTGCTCACTAGTTAGCCTAAACTTATTAAGTGCTAACACTATTGAAATCAAGCCAAGCTCTACTACTATCTGGCCTTTTGATGGATCTAGAAGGGAGATAGATTTGCCAGTTGATATTAGCCCTTAAACCTTTTGTATTTGATTCTAGGTTCTAAACATTCCAAGGTCCTTTAACTTACTCTTGGGAAAACCCTAGATCCACTCTACAAGGGCCATACCTTCAATCCTACATCAAAAGGTCAAGTTTATTGTGAATAGCCAAGTGATAACAATTCTAGGAGATCAAGACTAATATCTATAAAGAAACTACCATACCCTATATAGGTAGTGAGGAGCAGGAAGGCTTTGGGCTTTAAATGTTTGATAAGGTGTGCATGATTACCAGCCTTAGCAATGTGAAGGATGAGAAGGTGAAGTTTAAGGAAGGCCAAGTTGGTACTTATGGCCTTGGCTACAAGTCAACCTAACGGAGGAGCTTCAAGAGAAATAAGCGAGGGGCAAGAAAGGTGAGAGGCTTTATGATGCCATAATGACCTTCCCACTAGTGACTACGACATTTGTACAAGTCCTAAAATTTGCCAAAAAAGAATCTCACCACAAAGTTGAAGTAGCAAGCCCATCCCATAAGCTCTAGCATCACTTGAATAATTGGTTCTCCATCTTTATGAATGGCAATAGGTCTTCTCTAGGGTAAAGGGTGGATCATAGTTTAATATTTTGTGATTTTTTTTTTTTCATTGTTCCAAATGTATAGGTGAAAATTCCTACAATATTCAATGAATAAAATTTAGTTCATTTTCTCCATTATTCTTCAATTACCTCTTACTTACACTATTTTCCTTTATACACTTTGCCCAAATCTTATGCTTCCAACGAAAGCTAGGGATATCTTACATAGGTAGATAATGAAAAAACTGATATCACTCTAACCCTACTGGGATAGTTATTAAGAGTAATGTTAATGACTACAATGATATACAAGAAAGCTGGCAAAAACACAAATTGGGTATAATTTCCATTGATGAGCTAACTGAAACAATTAACATAAGGATTGATGATAAACTGAGGAATTTAAAGATTGGAGGTAATTTGGATGGAGAGAAGAAAATAGAAATGACCACACTATTATCTGAATATCAAGACATATTCACATGGTCTTATGAGGATAAACCAAAGTTAGATCCTTCGATCATAGTTGATCATTTATCTATACGAGAAGAAATCAAGCCTAAAAAGCAGAAGTTAAGGAGACTTCGACCTGACACCCTTCTAAAAATTAAGGAAGAAGTTAAGAAGCTACTTAAAGTAAGTTTCATCAAGATATTCAATTATCCAAAATGGGTAGCTAATAGTATGCTAGTAATGAAGAAGAATGGGAAAGTCAAGGTATGTAAAGACTTCCAAGACCTTAATTAGGAAATACCTAAGAAAAACTTTCCTTTGCCCCATATCGATGTCTTAGTAGATAATAAAGCCATAAACTACCTTTTCTCATTTGTAGATAGATTATCTAGGTATAATTAGATCTAAATGTCTGAAGAAGATAAGACCAAGATGACCTTTGTTACAACTTAATGCATATTTTGTTACAAAGTAATGCCCCTTAAACTTAAACATGCCGAGGCAATGTATCAAAGTATGGTGGTCACAATCTTTCACAATATGATGCATAAAGAAATAAAGTTATATGTTGATAACATGATAGTGAAATCTAAACAAGGGGAGAGTCACATGAAAAATTGAGAAAGTTGTTTGATAGATTGAAAAAGTTTTAACTAAAGTTAAACCTAGAGAAGTATACTTTTGGGGTGACGTTATGGAAATTGTTGGGTTTTATAATTAGGAAAAGGAGCATCAAAGTGGATCCCAATAAAATTAAAGCCATAATTGATATGCCCCCCTCCATACAAGCTCAAGGAAGTAAGAGATTTGTTAGGCTATTTAAATTACATTGCATGGTTTATATCTCAACTTATAGATAAATGTCGCCCTTTGTATAAGCTATTAAAGAAGAATGCCAATATAAGATGGGATGAAGAGTGTCAAGAAGCTTTTGTTAAAATTAAGGAATATGTCATGAATCCTCTGGTGCTGGTGGCTCTTAAACCTGGAAAGCCTTTATTTTCATACCTCACTATATTGCCAAATCCATAGGATGCATGCTTTGCTAGAAAGATGAAGAAGGGAAGGAATGGGGTATTTATTATTTAAGCAAGAAATTTACAAAAGGGGAGTAGAAGTATTCAAGAATTGAAAGGGCATGTTGAATGTTAGTGTTGGTCATGCATCAACTCAGATAATACACGCTCTATCACTAAATTGAGTTACTCATACAACATGATCCATCGAAGTATTTAGCATAGAAACTAACCTTGATCAGTCGTGTCTCAAAGTAGCAAATGTTATTATCAAAGTTTAACATTACATATATGAATCAAAATTCAGTCAAAGGGTAAGCCTTAGCAGACTAACTAGTAGAGAATCTCCTTGAAGATGTTCCCTAAGAAATGCAAGTTAGGTTTCTTGATGAAAATATTTTAATGACTAAAGAAGAGCTAAATAGAGAAACACGTGAGAAGCCCCTAACGTAGAAGATGTTCTTTAACAGAGCAGCCAACATGTCAAGGCATGTAATTAGGGTAATATTAATATCTATTGAAGGTACATAGTTCCTAATGGCTATAAGGCTTGTTCTTCCATACACTAATAATATTGTTGAATTTGAAGCTTGCATTATAGGACTCAAAATGGCATTAGATAAGGGAATACAAAAATTAGAAACGTACGAGGATTCTTCATTGGTCATTTCCTAAGCTCGGGGTGAATATAAAACAAAAGACCCTAAATTGGTACCCTATCACCAACATATGACCAAGTTAGTTAATAAGTTTAAAGAAGTTATAATCACATACATGCTGAAGACTCAAAACTAGTTTGTTGATGCCTTAACTACCTCAGCATCCATGATTCAAATATTTAGTGGGATAGAAATTCAACCGCTTAAGATCAAAATCAAGGAGAAGCCTACTTTATATCTAACCATTGAGGAAACACATGATGAAAAGCCTTAGTACCATGATATCATAACCTTCTTACAACAAGGTATGTACCCTGGAAAGGCTAAGAAGAAGGATTGGAAGATGATTCAGAGGTTAGCCACCCAATTCTTGATAAGTAAATCCACCTTATACCAGCAATCATTTGATGGCTACATGAATCACCATTCCTACAATGTGTAGACAAAAAAGAAGTAGAAGTTTTAATGAAAGAAGTCCATTAAGGCATATGTGGCCCTCACATCAATGGCTATATGCTCACTAAGACGATCATAAGTTTGGGATATTATTGATTGACTATGGAAGGAGATTGTATCAAATATGTCAAGCACTACCACTTGTACCAAATTTATGCTAATAAAATAAATGTTCGACCTTAGGAATTACTTACATTATTTGCGCTGTAGTTGTTTTCAATGAGGGGTATATACATCATTAGCCTAATCACTTTGAAGGTATCTAATGACCATCATTTTTTATTGGTGGCCATTGACTATTTCAATAAGTAGGCTAAAGTTTCATCTCATTCAAGTGTTACTAAACGAGTAGTAGTCAAGTTCATTAAGAGAGACATTCTGGCTTGATACGAGACTCTAGAAATAATTATTATTGATAATGGTATGAATCCTAATGACAAACTTGTATCAGAGTTGTATTGGTAGTTTAAGATCATATACAGAAATGTCTGAAGGAGCTTTAATTTTATCTCAATGGATAGTCTAAACATGAGGGACCTTATAAATGTTGATGCAGTGAAGTTGTACTACCCTTAAAAAATCAATAGAATTTCTACTTAGATCACAAAATGCTAACTTACTATGGTTTTATTTTCATTTTCTACAAGCAAGTTAGAATCCTTAGTGGTCGTAGACATTAGATAACTCCCCAAACACTTACCCATTCCGTCAAAAGGTCCCATCCCACTATAACAAACCCCTATACACTGTAAATACAAGAGAAGATGATCACATGCTTTTAAAATAGTGAAAATTAATAAAAACTCTTCAAATACTTTATTACGTTTTACCTTTCCTAATAGAGGAGATTTGTTTTCTATTTTTTCAAGACAAAGCCACGCTTAGAAGAAGCAAATACTTCATGGCAGATCAGTATTACAAGATCAACATATAAAGCTTAAGTTTAGCCAAGAGAAGTTAAGAGATAGTTCAATTGAGGCTTTAATATTATATATAGGGCAAAAAATCTTAGACATAACCCTTCCATAACATTTCAAGTATTGGGCCACTTTCCTTAAATACATCGGACGTTGTATGCTTCATTTCAAGATCAAAACGAATTTCAAAAGGTTGAAACATTGGTTTTGATCGAACTACTTAAAGAAAGACTTAGCCATTTAAGTACTATCAACTAAGCCAAGTAAGTAATTCCATACTTGTTAGTATAAAGATAAGATAGTTTTTCAAAACATTGCATTGGCATTAAACATCCTACCTAGAGTGTTAGTTAACCCATATGGTGCATAACCTTCATCCTTTTTCGGGTCTTATCAAGCCTATAGGGCTTTTAACCTTAGGTTGACCCGCTTCTAGGAAGCACTTTAGGTGTTTCAAATCGATTCTTGTTTAGGAACACTAGTCCCTTAGAGACACTTACTCTTAAGCTAGTTAACTCAGAAGAACATGACTAGGTTCTGAATTAATCTTCAATTTAAGGTTATTAATCCTTTAGAGATGCCCCCATTTAGGTTAGTCAGCTCAAAGAAGTACAACCAGGTTCTAAATTGATCTTCCATTTACGGTTACTAGTATCTTAAAGACACTCCTGCATAGGTTAATCAACTTAGAGGAACATAACTAGATTCTAAATTGATCTTCCATTTAAGGCTACTAGTCTCTTAAAGACACTCCCGTGTAGGTTAGTCAACTCAAAAAAGTACGACCAGGTTCTAAATTGATCTTCCATTTTAAGGTTGCTAGTACCTTAAAGATACTCTCAATTAGGTTAGTCTGCTTAAAGAAGTATAACCAGGTTTTAGATTAATCTTCTATTTTAAGGCTGCTAGTACCTTAGAAACACTGTCACTTAGATTAGTTAACTCAAAACAGCATGATCAAGTTTTAAATTAATCTTCTATTTAAGGTTGATACTCTATTAGAAACGCTCCTACCTAAGTTAGTCAGCTCAAAGGAGTACGACCAAGTTCGAAATTTATCTTCCATTTAAGGTTGTTCATCCCTTAGAGCTCTCACCTAGGTTAGTTAGCTTAGAGAAGTACGACCTAGTTCTAAATTAATCTTCCATTTAGGATTACTAGTCATTTAAAGACACTCTTGCCTAGGTTCTAAATTGATCTTCTATTTAGGATTACTAGTGTCACGCCCCAAAGCGGCAGAGTCGTAACAGCCCCACCGTGTAAACCATCCTAAGATAGAAGTTGGCCTTACAACCGCTATCTTAGACCTGATCTACACAAGGCGTCCACAACTAACCAGCTTTGAAGTAGACAGTTTGTAATTTAAATAAATCATTTACCTATAAAAGTGATGAATTATATATATATTTTATAATTCAGTTATTGCAGTTAAAGTTTACAATATTTTTCTATAGTACTTTTCTATATCATTACATCATTCGAAAATGAAAAATAATAAAAACTTAGACCTTAAAAATATGTGTTTATTCTTCAATATTTTTCCTCACTCCCCAGGATCCAGCAGTTGCTAGCTTTAGAGTAGTTGTTGCTGCTTCTTAGCCAACACCTGCACGATGTTTATAAGGATGTGAGCAACCACAGCTCAGTAAGTTAGGACGGAGGAATTAAAACTATACCATACACACAGTAAGGTTTTCAATCACTTATTAGGTGCAATGCATGTGCAAGCAAATGCCATCGCACGACGTTGTCCGACCCGTCGTGAAATTAGAGAAATTACGCCTGCTCTAATCCGGGTTGAGGAGTTGCCGTTAATGCAACTGCTTACGACCAAACCCAGCCTTGTGTAATGGAGACCTTGCTCCTCCCATGACTACCTTCGAACCACTATCTTCACCCTCGCCGCGACCTCCTCTCCTGTCACTTAGTTCGACTGAGGATGAAGAAGGGGCCATTTTGCAATCCTGCGCTATCCCTTCCGAAGGGATCGGTATTTGGTCGGAGAGTCCTAAGTTCCCCTAACGGGTTGCCATGCATGTCCGATTATGATTACTGGTCGAATATTTAATTAAGTCCAGTTTAGGGTGATCAATCCTTTCATACAAGTCATACAATATGTGCCAGAGCAACAAATAGAATCATAGCATCACCTATAATCAAGCACATGCACACATTCTCTATTTAACAAGCACAACCAAGTATAATCTTAAGCCTCCAAAATACAGCATCGTATTAATCCCAACTTACCTCGACTCCTCGCTCACTCACTCGAGGTCTGATTTGCTCAGGCCATCGCCGATCATCCCTATAACACGAATGTGGTTTCAGTATTTCATATAATATTATAAGTTTATTTTATCCGATAACGCTTATTGTTAGGTTTTGTTTAAGGTTAAATATACCTAATTATCTAGGTATTAAGTCTTTTATAATTATTTTAGGTTTGGAGTTAGGTTCAGGTTCGGTTTTCGCATTAATTTCTAAATTAGGTTTTTAGTTCGATTTCTAAGTAATGTTTTAGATTCCAACCCTAGAAATCCGTTTCAACCCATAATGTGAAATTAATCACATTACTTCCCGATCTCCTAAATACGATTACTACCCCTAGTCAGCATTTTATTCCATCTGGTACACTTAAATCCGTATTAGTGTATCGAATTTACTCATGTTGTGAGAAATTTTTACATTTTTCATATAATTACCTAAAATTGAATTTTGTTTCAGATTTTTTATGTTCTGATTTTCATTATTTTATTATCTAATTAAACCTAATTTTTTCATATTTATTAATTTTTAATTCTACATATTCCTAATTTTCTACATTTACCACCTAACACCTTCATTGCTTATACTTAACACTCCATACACTAGGATCAGGTTTCCACATCAGAGATTAACATCCCTAAACATCTAATTACTATCTAAATCAGTAATTAATATCCTAATCACCTAATTAAATTCAAATTATCCAATTTTTCCATCATTTTAGGGCTAAAAATTAACTTAAAAATTTTGAAAATTAAATTTAAAAAAATGGCTTCATAGCACTGTTCTATATCACATGAGCATCCTACAGAAAAAAATTGAGCTCCAAACTACACTCCTAAGGTCATTTATTTCTAAACTGAAATGTGTTCGGTTTTGCATGATTTCTTAAGGACCCTATATTACGGGATATTTTTTCACCTAAATAATATTTTTCCTACAAACTACATACAAAAATATCCTAGAATAATAAAATTCATAATTTTCTAATTATATTTACTATTTTTACAAAATTTCACAAGAATCGGGCTAGAATTTGGACTCACCGGTTTGGGTGGCTCCGGCCACCGCGGGCCTCCGTGGCCTTATCGGTCAGCCTGGGTGCTACCACCACCGTGTGGTGGTGGTGGCCGTCCATTCCCACCTCCTCGTCTGGTGTGGGTTCCCTTTAAAATCCCTAACTGCACAGTTTTTCTTATTTTTTTTTATTTTTTGGATTTTCTCTAGAATTTTCAACTCTCTCTAATTTTTTTTTTCTGATTTGTATCTATCCAAATGAGCTTTTGAATTTTTATTGCTATTTATAGACGATTTTTGTAATTATTATGCATTAATTTGACAAGACTTTGTCCAATTTTCTTGATTTTTGGCTTTTAAGTTGTTCAATTTTTATTGGCCAATTTTTCTTTTTCTGACCACGACCTAATCTTGCATTATCTTATCCTCTTCTGATTTTTTTCTGATTTTTCCATAATTATTTTATATTTTTCTTTAATTATTTGCTTAGTTTTCGGTCAATTTAGGTAATTACGCGTATTTTTATCTACACGTAAATACATGTGGGGTACACGTGAACATTCCTAAATATTATTTTGGTCATTCTAAAATTTTTAGTATACATATAATCTATCTCTAGTAGTTTATTAATTATTAGATTACACTTTTTGCCTTTTCAGTAATTAACAATTATTGTGCTTAAAATTTGAAAATTTTATAGTCTCATATTTTACTATTTATTTTCTTAAAGTTAAGTTTACGGGGTCATTTTTACTAATATTTCTCTCAATAGTTTATGATTTGGGTGTGATCGGATCCTTTAGCCGATTGCCCTAACCTTGGATTCTAAGTTCAATCCTACGGTTACTTAGCTGAACTTTGGGGCTTATAGCTAGTCCTCTAAATACACTCCCATTTAAGTTAGCCAACTCATAGGGTGCTACCAATTTCAGGGTTTACACTAGCCAATAAGGGTTTTACCTACCATGCCAGTATCACTTTAAGATTCTTGTCAACTCTCAAAGCACTATCTTCCTTCACTAAATCCCCATTATATCAAACATAAGATAGCTAGCTAGCTATAGCATTTCTTAGGACAAATTCACCCTCAGAGAAAAATCGTATCTCTTTTATTTTTGTGATAAAGTTTTACTCAAACTTTACTACAAAAAGGAGCAGCTTTAAATACTTCATTTTTGCTCTTGGCAATTTTAGTTCTTATTTCAAATTCTCAGTACCTTTACAACGTACTCAAATAGGCTTTTTTTTCTTTTATTTATTTATTTTATTATTTTACTTTATTTTTATCTTTAATTTTAAGTGTGTTTTCAATATTATCAGCACCTACGTGATCTATACAATTCAAATTGGACCTAGATGTGGTGTTATTTTATTATTTGATTTTATTTTATCCTTTTATTTTTTTTTATCTATTTTATTTATTTTATATTTTTTAAAAAGGAGAAGAAAAAAAAAGATTAGGTTAGATTAGGGTCAAAGCATTAATCAAATCACGTAAAGCCCCACTCACAACTACCTTTGTTTTAAGCTACTTATGTGAGATTTACATATGGATAAGGGTACGTAGCATGTACCCAACACATGTACGTGCTCCCCAATCTCCTTCTTTGTACTTTTTTATTTTAGCCTGTAACTTGCGAATTGGAGAAGTTTTAGAATTATAAAGGGCAATTTCCTATTCAAACCCCTACTTTCAACTAATGTTCCAAATCTATATATTGCAAAATTAATTCGAATTTTGTGTTTTTGGAAACCATACATAGCATACTCCAAATTGGGGAAAAAAAAACATATGTTAATTTTTCTAAATTGCAGATTAATTCGAACTTGAAAAAAGAACAAAATACATTAACATATTTGAATTAAATTTGCAACACTCCATTCTTTGGGCAATTTTCTCTGAATTCCAAATGTAGACATTGGTTATTGATGTGTTCTTGCCTATTTTCATCACTTAAACCAATGCTTTCCTCAAAATTCGAAGCTAGATTGGGCAAAACATATTGGGCCCCTGTACTCATGTTTTTCCATTTTTACACTTTCTTAAATTAAATCTACACTCCACTAGTATAAATAGGGCACCAAGCTTCACTTTGAGCATAGATTGACAACTAAATACTCACAAAAACACATCAATTGAAGTTTTCTCTTCTAAGACAAGGAGTTTCTCTCTCTAAGAATAGTCTCGCCACTGGCCTTCCACACCAAAAACCATCATTGAGGTTATGTTTATACTGTCCTTAAACCCCAAATACTCCACTCTCTTATGCCCAAACACCCCCTAGCCACTCCACTATGAACCACTATCATCTTTATACACCACCACCTTCAAATTTCAAACAACTCAGAAACCCCCACAACAACCTAACGTATCTCTCTTACACCCCTTAAATCCAATTAGAAACATACAAAAATTGTATTTCTCGTTCATTTCCGTGAAGAGATTGGTTGGAATCGCATCTAGAAGTTACCATAAGTAGGCATTGAAGTGCTACATGTTTAGAAGATTTGGATTCGACTTGAATTGGTTGGACCCGAACTAATCCAATAGCAACCTGGACCAAGTATATGCTCTCTTCCCTTTCTTATATATATATATATATATATATATATGATATAATAATAAATAGCTTTTCTCTTTTGTTAATTTTTTAGGACTTTTAGGATTTTCTTTTCTCCAAATACAAAAATAAAAAGAAAAGTTTTCCTTCTCATGAAATCAATTTTTTTTTAGTTTTTCCATAAAGAGCTTATTTCCAAAAGTTGGTCAATTGTGAGTTTTAGAGAAGTAAAACAATGAATTTTTTTATCACTTAGAAAAATTATTTTTCTCGAAATAAAAAATTATGAACTCTTTTTCTAAAATTTGACTTAAAGGAATTTCAAAATGAAGACGACATCAAATTTGGAAACTTCTCTTAGAATTTTCTTAAAATAAAAATAAATTCACCAAAACGTAAACTCCACTATTTTCAAGTTTAAAATCAACTCACCTACTAAAATTCTTCTGAATGAACTATAGTAATCCGATCTTAACTAGCGGGGACATAAGTACCTCTACAATGACTTAAAATACGAAAAAGAAATATATTTCCCCCTTTTTGTAAAATAACTTTTTCTTTTTTGTAAAATAAATGTAACTTCCACTACTATTTGCAAATATATTTGAGATAGGTGACTTGAAAAATAAATTTAAATTTGAAAGGTTAGAATAGTACTGATTTGGGTTTAATAAGATAGCTATAAACCTTGAAAATCTGGTTTCCTGTAAGATTTTTTTTTTTTTTTCAAAATTTTTCCAAACGTGAGCTAGTGGCCAATTAACTACCTTTTCTTAATTTTATTGAGTAGCAACTCTAAGTTTTTTTTAAAAAGAAAATAATAAAAAATAGAGTTTCCTTGATTTTAGTCGTAGGTTTAAACTAAATAGACATAAGATTTAATTTAAATCAAATTAAGGAAGATAAAAAATGGAGAATGGAAAATTTCTAGCTCGACATGCTTGAAGATGTTTCATCTTAATTCTTAATGATTTCTATACTTCTTTAATAATATAGCGAGATAAGGCGATTGAGTCCAACAAAGAGTGGTCTTGGCTAATAATAGGATTCAAGCATATGTCTAGGCCCATAAACCTAGTGATGACAACATACCTAACATGCTTCTTCTAGCATGCTTAAAGCCTTTATTTGTAACCCTTATTACTATTAGCACATTTGACAGACCAGATTTCCTTCTTGGACTCCATCCACAACTATAAAGTTATGATAGATCAAAACATGATGCATCTTCACAGCCATAACCAAATGTTCTTTCTTTTGAAATTGCATGCCCACCTTGAATGCATCATTGAAGCTCTCTTCATCATTATTCATGCTCTCCTTGGACAATTTAAGTCTACTGCCCACAGTTGCCGTATAGAATGACATGAGTTATGAACTTTCAACCTTATCTACATTTGTGGTCAACCTATGTCCTTAATCATTTCTCCTACTTGGCCTATAAGCTTCTTATATAAATTAGAGCCACCCTTCACTCACACAAACATCATAATTAGATTAGAATCTTCAATAATATCATCACAAGATAGTTTATTCTCTACATTTGTATCGTTATTAGATTCGATTGTGGTGAAAATGTTAGCTTAACGAGGCATGTGACTACTACTTGATTTTGTAATAGGTAGAACTAATTGAGATTCATACACCTAGGTTTCAACATGATTCCTAACATTACTCTCATGTCCTCCCAAACATTACTTAAGTGTTGTACAGGTATTGATTTAATGAATTTCAATATACATCTCTACTGAACTACTACTTCCACTACGTCCTTAGGAGGATGCCGACAACTGCTGGACATCATAATTATCGTTTATAGGCATAACATAGAAAGAATCCTTATTGGCTCCTACAAGAGAATATTTATGGATCAACTCAACTTAGTGAGTCATCATGTTAACCTAAAGAAGATTGCATATCAAACCCACCAAGTGATCATAAGTTGCACCAATTGGAACCCTTACTATTATTGTGAGGCGTCTATTGTAGTGCACCGGATCTTTCCTTTCTATAGTGTTGCCTTTACTATTATAGACTACTCTTACATTATTTATTCTCTCTCTATTTGTCATAATAACTTCATAAAAATCATATTGATAAAAACCATGTTTTCCTTTTACAAAAACACACTCATGGATATTAGTAATATAAGGTTTCATTGTTATTCAAATACAATGCTCACAACGAGAGCCTTACTACTTAATATTATAATGCGTTAAACATCAATTGAATTAGCATTTAAATTGAATAAATTTTAGAATAAAAAATCAAAATAACTTAAGTTTTGCTACATTGCATATTATATTACACAGTCATACAAAACACATTGAGTGAACGTAAATTAGATGGGAAAAGAAAAAATTAATGATAACAACAATGTAGCCTAATCTACACACAGAAAGTCATTTTTTATCATTACATGTAATTATAAGTAAGCAAAATTGCAAAAGAGGTCCATTTTTTTTTTTTTTTGTATAGAGAAAGAAAGCAAGCACATCAAGGGTATTTCCTAAAGTTTTTGCGAATCTGAAGTAGGAAAGGTTGTTAGTTGTGTTAGGATCTTTAATCTAGTGTTAATTGGGGAAAAAAATTGCAAGAGATGTTGGTTTAGGTAATAACATTAGAGAGATAGTGTTTTTTCCTATAAGTCGAATGGGAGGAGAATAAGTTAGACAATAAGCACCAAATATTTAAGGCTAATGAAATTGCTTGTTGGAAAGGTAATTTTAATCCCATATGAAAATTAAAATTGCCCTTCTAAAAGGTGATTTTAGTATAGGATCAAAATTTTTTTTAAAGTAATTTTAATTGTTATATTATTGGAATTATTTTTCTAACCACCCTATTTTTGGAATTTATTTTCTTTTTATAGTATTTTTTCATTTTCCCTAGAATGGATATACTAAAATATATAGGGTCCCGTATTTCCACTTTAAAAATGTTATTTGAATGCTTATTTAATATATCTCATACTAATGTATTTAGAGATGTATACTTTAAACATGTTATTAGCGTACCTGTCAATGTCATTATTGCACGATACATATCAAAGAAGGAGAGAGAACCGCCCCCCTCACTCCACTTGAGCACGCTCGCTCTGCAGTTCATTCCGCAAACAAGGCAGTCAAAAGCCGCAATCAATTATTACCCTCACTCCCACACTCACTCACACGCACACAGTATTTTTATGGTCCTTCACGCGCCTCACTCTCTGTCTACCATGGAAGTAAAGACAGCTTCTGCTTCTTCTTCTTCTTTTTCCTCTTCCCTTGTAGTAGTGGGTTTGCTTGCATATGTTGTGGCAGTGGTGCTTCCAAAGGCAATGTCAGGTTATACCCTTTTTGGGTTTTCTGTTACTTTATACATAAATGTACCTTTTTCATGGTCAGTTTCTTTAGTTTTATTGGAAATGAAACTACTTTTCTTTCTTACATTGTAGTTTGTGAAATGGGGGTGTTCTGTTTGTTACCTTTGAGAGATTGTTTGGACATATTCGCTGCATTTTCTTTGTCACAAAAATCAAAGAAATGGGGGAAAAGATCACTGAATTTTTATGTACCGAGCAGTATGGATGATTGATTATAAAATCTATAGTTTTTCTTTTTGCATCATGCATATTGTACAATTATGGGTATGGAAAAACCTTAAGAGGTTTTCCTGCAAAGTTGTCGCCTTATTCGTTTTATCTATGTATACATTTCTTTTTTTTGTTTGCTAGATCAACTTGAAAGAAATGAGTTAAAACCAGAAAAGAGTGATTAAGCATGTAACAAAGGGTTTCTGTAAATTGTTTCCGAGAGATTTTTCCACTCATTCTGTGATTTTTCACTAAATCTTTCAAAAGGTTTCACTTCGATTTTCCAATTCAATCAATAATTATCAATGTTTATTTGGTTTTTGTTAGAGGATAGCTTGGTTTATACTAGTGTGGATTGAATAGAACAATAGATGAAAATGTTATGTTCTAGGGGCCCGGTTCTTGCTTATTTGCTTGAAGAGGTCTGCTTAGGATAGTTTTCTTGCACGAAACTATTCTTTGTATCTCATACAACAGAAAATCATCAGTAGGGACAGTTTGCCTTCACATAAATTTGTTCCGTATACTTGTTGTATGTGACTTGTATGAAAATTTTCTCCTTTCAGTTGTTTTAACTATATTTCCTGCTGCTTTCATCTGTCTCATGCTTGCATGCAGATCTCTCTTATTGAGAATGACACAACAAAAATTGCTGTTAAGTTTGAAAAGTACATATCTCCTGCAACCACTGATCAATGTTGTTGCTAGTGCAGATTGCCCACTAGATCTAAGTGGATCTAATCACACTTTGGCTGCTTCTATCTGCTCTAATAAAGATGAAAGGGCAAAGTGTTGCCGTTATATAAATGCATATCTTGCAGTTTCTGTTTCTCACTATGCAAATATTACGGGTGACCTTGGGGTTGCTTCAGATGTAGCTGAGATATGTCTCAGTACCATATCAAAGACCTTGGAACTTTATGGAGTTCCAAGAAATG
The DNA here is from genome assembly GCA_024138005.1 of Lumnitzera racemosa. NCBI lineage: Eukaryota > Viridiplantae > Streptophyta > Magnoliopsida > Myrtales > Combretaceae > Lumnitzera > Lumnitzera racemosa. The sequence goes on along the minus strand of JAMXBC010000012.1, from coordinate 34,215,227 downwards.
CGATGGCCTCCTGTGGGTTTGGGACGAAAATTCCGGTTTATTTTGATTGTCAGGGTCGAACAACTGTCACACAGATGTTGCGCTCTGCAGGATTTGAAGAAGTTACAAGAAACTGCATGGTGCCTCTTTCTGTGGAAAGTGATTGCAGAAAGTGTGTAAATGCTGGCATCGTGTATCTTCATCATTTGGCTGGAAATGAGGACAATATCACTTTCAGTACATGTCGTGATGCAACATATGCTGCACTTGCAAGCCAAGTGGATAATATCACTTCCCTTAATATTGCTGCCTGTTTCTTTGGGATTCAAGAATTAAGTGCTCCTGCAGGTATGAGGAAATACAATTCACATTCAGAAAGCATCACAAGTTCGTGTGAACACAAGCACTTAGCATCTGTTAAAATGCACACACTCTATCTAAAAACTTAAACTTACATATAAGACATGAACCTAACTATCCCCCTCAAGCCGAAGCATATATCATTTGTGCCTTTGTTAGAAATATCATTCTCTCGAACCTTTAGTAGTGACTTAGTAAATACATTAGCAATTTGGTCTTTCGGTGTCACATTTGATGTATCAATCCCCTTACTCAAAAGTTATTCACAAATGAATTGACAATTCATTTTATTGTGCTCTATACATTCAAAGGGAATCACGTGAAATGCTATGTGGGGAGCAGCTTGGTTGTCAAGGAAACAATTGATTGGCTGTAACTATGGAAAACCAAGATTCTTTAGCAACTTCTTAGACCAAAGTAATTCACAAGTTGTGTATGCTATTGCTCTACAATTCTGTGCTTGATCATGCTAACCCCATCTGCTTCTTACTCCTTGATGATACTAGATTACTACTAACAAATGTACACTATCCTGTGGCAGATCTCCTATTAGAGAGCGAACAAGCTCAATTAGCATTTGTGCATCCTATAACATACATGTGATCATGATCCTTTTACACAATACCCATACTTGAAGATCCTTTAACATAATGTCGAATGTGAATCAGTATAATTTGTTGGCCAGCATAAGGTGGGCCATGAATTAATTCACCATATTGACTGCAAATGAAGCATTTCATTGTTTGATTAAATTTATCAAGTAACCTACTACATCTCTCTACTTCACCTAGAATATCTCCTGATTTAGCAAGATATTTACATTAGAATCCAAAGGCAAGTCGGTTTGTGTTGCTTTAGTTAAGCCTGTGTCAAACAATGAATCGAGAGCATACTTTCATTGAGAATGAAATATGCCTTATTTTGATGAGCCGCTTGATATCTAGGAAATGTAAGATTGCCCATGTCCTGGTATGAAATTCTTTTGTAAGAAATTCTTTAGATTTTGAATGCCTGTATTACAAGCTCCCAATATCATAATGTCATCGACGTATCTAACTGATATGATCTTCTCATCTTCATTCTGCTAATAAAACACAAATTGATTTGAATTACATCTGGACAGACCAAAATCTATTATTAACAAGCTAAATTTACTAAAACAAGCTAAGGTAGATTGTTTAAGTCACTTGTGATTTCTCAAGATGAAAAGCTAAAGCTGTCTCTCTTGAACAACAAAACCTAATAGTTGTTCCATATACATATGTTCTTCAGGATCACTACTAAGGAAGAATGTTTAGTTGATATAATGACCAATGTTATGTAGTAAGGAAATAAGAAGACATATGGAGTTTATCTTTTCTACTGGTAAAACCTTCCAATAGTCAACATCATAAGTCTATTAGCAACTAAATGTGCCTTCACCATTCAATAGTACCATTGGGCAAGACATCCATAGAGAAAATCATGGATGTTGGACTTTGGATTTACAGTATGGAAGGGGACTAATATCTCATATGCTTTAATTTTGGCACTATTAACATTAGTGCTTCTTAAATTTAACGTAGTGCTGAGAAAATCTATTATGAAATGTTCTATGTCCTCCCTATCCATTGTTAGTTATGGATCTTATTGGGTCTCTGAGGAATTTAAATGATTACTCTTTGTAAATTAATGTTGACATATGTTGACAATGGTTTGAAGTAAGGAATCTCAATTCCTCATTCCTAAAGTGTAGATGGTGAGCATAAAGAGTTATGGCTTTAACTCTCTTGCCAATTGTGATTTTCTAGAACTAAAATTGTCTATGTTTTATTGGTGTACATATCTATAGCGACATTGTTGCTTCTGACAAAAGGGGCCAACCACACCATCGGATGCTCTCTAATCAAAGTTTTAGGGAGTATTAAAATTATACTTTCTGAATAATCCCATACTACCTGGTGCTTATACCTTTTATATTTCATTGCATATTGACAAAAGGGGCCAACCACACCATCGGATGCTCTCTAATCAAAGTTTTAGGGAGTATTAAAATTATACTTTCTGAATAATCCCATGCTACCTGGTGCTTATACCTTTTATATTTCATTGCATATGAGTAATCGTGTTTAACCCCACTAATTTTGCGAATGGTTTGCTGGCTAATATCCTGGTTTGCTTTAAACACGATGATTGAGAAAGCAGCCGCTTTCTTTGCAAAGTTTACCCTGTTATATTATTTCATGGGAGAAAAAACAAAATTTTCTGGAGGCAAATCCATGATCAGGGTCTTGAGCTCAAAATAACTATGGACCAAAACTTTGAGGTGTCTATACTCAAGAGAAGTTGCTGTCATTCAGAACATTACAGTGTCTTTGAAACCTTGATATTGCTTTCAAGTGTTTAGTATTCTGCGGAAATTTGGGTCCATATACTTAACAGGCTATGCAGAGTGTCACTTAACTTGCTGTAATTAGTAATTCTTACATGGATTTTCTTCACTGTTTTCTCTGACAATGTTTTGCAAACTGCTCAAGAAAGAAGTTTTCTTTGCAGCAATTTCATTGATAATTATTTGGTGTTCTTTAATTTTTCCCTATTTTGTCATGAATGATGTCATCTTTCGCATTTCCATGCTATTTGAGCAGCATTATTCCATAAAACTGATCTCATCAATGAACTATTAAATTGGACTGTGATCTTTGAATTTTCTTTCTCTGCTATGGCAGTTTCAAATGCATCTCAACCTTCACTTACACCTGAGGCTTCTCCAAGTCCAGTGGTTGCTGATGGTCCAAATCAACTTATTTTGGGCATCCCTTTAAAGAAGAACCATCACTCTTACCATTTGACATTAGTTCCAGGAATTGGGATTGCTGTTACATTAGGTGCCGTTTTGATGTTGGTGGTCTTGGTATTTCTTATCCGTAGGAAGAGCAAAGAGCTAGAGGATTCTGATAATATGGATGTGGACTCGTCAAAAACATTTCCTCCTCAGTCTATTAAAAAACTTCAAGAAGGTATGAACATAATTCATATATGTGAACATAGCATGCATAGTACAAAAGTTCTAATATGTTACTCTTCATAGTGTGATAAAATGGCCAAACATGTACAAGCATTATTTTTGTCAACTACTTTTCATTTTCACTTTGTTCGTTGCAGGGCAATCATTAATGTTTCGGAAATTCAGCTACAAAGAGACAAAAAGAGCAACTGACAATTTCAACAGTGTAATTGGACAAGGGGGTTTTGGAACTGTATACAAAGCGCAATTTAGTGATGGTTCAGTGCTTGCTGTAAAACGTATGGACAAAGTCTCTAAGCAGGGTGAAGATGAATTTTGCAGAGAAATAGAGCTCCTTGCTAGGCTTCATCATCGTCATCTTGTTGCTCTTAGAGGGTTTTGCATTGAAAAACGTGAGAGGTAGGCATCTATACTTAAAAATGTGCCACAGATAGCATAACTAATTAGGATGTACTGATCAGCAGAACTAGTTACTTTACCTGCATTATTGCAGGTTTCTGATGTATGAATATATGGCGAATGGAAGCTTGAAGGATCATCTTCATGGTGGGCTTGGGTCTTTAGTCTTGCAACTCACTGAAGTTCTGACTTAATTTTATATCTTTAATAACAGTTTATGGCTAGTCTTTGCAGAAAGTGCTCTACTACAGTTGTTCTTGTTTATAACCTTAATCAAAGTGTCCTTAATATGTTTATTTATGATTCTTGGTGCAGCACCTCAGAGACCCTTGAGCTGGCAGAGAAGGATCCAAATTGCAATTGATGTGGCCAATGCCTTGGTAATTTGTAATGTACTTGAGATTCTATTCGAATTTGATTTAGTCATCTCATTAGCTTTTCTCTGTGTTTATATTTACTCTTCCTAGGAGTACCTCCATTTTTACTGCAATCCACCTCTATGCCACAGAGACATCAAATCAAGTAACATTTTACTGGATGAGAATTTTGTTGCCAAGGTATGTGTGGTGTTCCGTGTCTTTTTTAGTCCTTAATGGCATCTCATGGAAATATTAGGTGACTTTCTTTCAGGTTCTCTCTCTCTTCTTTTTTGTTTTTTTCAAATGGTATTACACCACACATACATCTTGACATAATCTGCAAAACAGTCAACACTCTGGCAGTTATACTGCCAAAGGCATGTGTCTTGTATGACCTCAGACTAACTCCATTCTTGCACATCTGTTCCAGGTTGCAGATTTTGGCCTTGCACATGCATCCAAAGATGGCTCTATATGTTTTGAACCTGTAAATACTGATGTTAGGGGAACTCCAGGTTGAGTATTATGATTATCACTTGGTCAATGCTCTATGTCCTTCAACTTTATTTGAGGAATCTGGGTCCTTGCTTGCAGGTTACATGGATCCTGAGTATGTGGTCACTCAAGAGCTCACTGAGAAGAGCGATGTCTACAGCTACGGTGTGCTACTGCTGGAGCTGGTCACTGCAAGACGTGCTATACAGGATGGCAAGAATTTGGTGGAATGGGCCCAACCATATATTTCAGTATATTCACGAGTATCTGAGCTTGTGGATGCGAGTATTCAGGGCTCTTTCGATCTTGAGCAGCTTCATACAGTCATTACTATTGTACAATGGTGCACTCAGCGTGGAGGGCAGGCTAGGCCCTCGATTAAGCAAGTTCTCAGGCTCCTTTATGAGAGCTCTGATCCTGTACACAGCAGTTTCATCCATTCTGCGGATGATGAAGATTTTGAAGGATCAGAAGGCAGCAGGGGAAGGCCAAGCAAAGGGAAAATGCACAAGACCGATAATGTGTTCCACAGTGGGGAGGGAAGATTTCTTGCATCCTCTTCAAGTACATCTAGGTCATACTGTAGTAGAAGCTTTTTGCTTGATAATGGCTCCCCACATTCTCCTCCCAACATCACATCGCTATGAGCCTGTCAAACCAAATGTTCGGTTAGTAACGTGGCTGAATAGAGCATTATTTTTAGAAGTTTTAGTCCCCCATGAACCGGTGGTATAAAAGTTTTCTTTCTGTTTTGTATGTTCATTTTTGCATCTCTCTTTGCTTTGTGTAAGAATCAGAGGAGCTATTTCCACTTTGAGTCGACAGAGAACGGGCAGTGGGAAGCTGTAAGAGTAATCTTCACACGCTTTGTTAAAATTCATTTCATGAGGTATATATACCATTCTTTTTCATTAATTGTTCATGTTGAACTACTTTTAACTGGCAACTAAGCTCAATAAAGTGAATGCTTCTGCTTGTTGCATATTTTTTATCACACTAATCATCTTTCTTCCTTGTGTATCCTCTGTGCATGGATGATGTTATCTCTGGTCACTGAGCTAATGATCATCCGTGGATTCTGTAATTCGTCGTTTGTTCTTTCAGCAGCATTAGCGTACTTATCAAATTTACGGTAGGTCCTTAACCTTTTCGGGAAAAAACCAATATTAAATTTACTTTTAAAAACTATTAATATATTAAAACATAGGTAATATTATCAAACTATCTCAATTTTCCTCTCCCTTTAATCCCTTTGCAAAACCAAAATGGATTATCTCATGCTTTTCTTGTCTCTCTCCAGCCTTCCACTCTAAACCTACGACTTCTCGTGTTATATTATAATTAGTAGACACTACACTCATAATGCGTATGCAAATAAAAATAAATAAAAATACCATATGCACTTCACCCCCTAAGAAAGAAAACTAATTAAAAATGCTTTTATTATTATTATTATTATTATAATTTTTCATTTTCATTAACTTATAATACTTTTATTTAATTATTATTTTTGTCTCATTTTGACAATAGTATTTTTACCGTTATTTTAGTATTCCTACACAATAGCATCCATCATGATTATTATAATTTGTCATTTTCATTGACTTATAATACTTTTATTTAATTATTATTTTTGTCTCATTTTGACAATAGTATTTTTACCTTATTTTAGTGTTCCTACGCAACAGCATCCATCATGGCAAGGGAATATAAACTTGAGAAAAATAACTATGAAAAAGTAAAAGAAAATAAATAAATAAATAACCGATCTAGTGAAACCATTCAAAAGGATGAACACGATAAATTGTTTTCATGATAACCGTAGATAGTGGATTAACTTTAAAAAGGAGGAACCATAAATGTGAATTTAAGAAAATGAATACTAATAAAATTACAAAATATACATATATATATTTTTGAAATACAAATATTGTTATAATAAAAAATGGTAATTAAAGTACATTATAGAGGATAAATTTGTAATTAAATAGGTGATAGTTACTTAAGGATCTATTAGCTTTAATAACTTAGACAACACTAATATGTATTATAATTGTATCTTTTATGGCGTTACTTTCACAGTTTTTTTTTTTTTTCGTGACTGTATTTGGTAATAGTATCATATTTATATTCGCATTACAATGTAATATTATAAATTGCAACTTTATTGGAATGTAAAGACATTAGTTTGAGATTTTGTTATTTATTTCATATATATATATGATTTCTAGATGCAAATTATTAAAACCAAATAGCTTTCTATTTTTTTTAGCATATGCATTGTGGGTATGCGGTTGGCTAGTTTGAGTCTTAAACATTCATAAGGGTATATTTAAATCTATTAGTCGATTAAATACCAAATATTTCCAAAGGTGCATTTAAATCATAACCGTTTGTAAATAGTTAACTATTATATTGTATAATATTTTATAGTCTTTAAATTCGTTTTTAGGATCATTTGTTTGTTTTAACAACATTGAGGTAGCATTTAGTTACCAAAGTGAAAAGTATAAAGAAAACTAGATGACATGACATAATATAAGGAGAAAAAGACAGTATAATTCTCTTATATCATATTTGATATGTAAAATACTAAATATAAATTCTTATGATTGGAATAATCTAAAACAAACACTTATTAATATTATTAATTATAATAAAATTCAATATTATAATTTGAAAACTTGGTATAAAGTTATATTTAAAATTTTAAAGATATAATAATTTTATACAGTGAAATGGATTTTCATACACTGGATATATAATAAACAATTTTTAATTTTAATCCAATACCTTAAGTTTTTTGTCCATTAACTTCGATCCACGTGTAAATAAAATAGTAAACTAAAGAATTTGTCTTGTGTTACAGCTATAGAACAGTCAAACAATACTTAGGACTTGAATGTTTCTTTTTTAATATATATATATATATATTTTTTAAAGGGAGGTTTGTAATTCCTTGCATAAAACTCAAGTATCTAAGAAAAAGGCTTGTGACACAATCGACGAAATCAAGAAGGATTTTTTTTTGTTTTTTTTTTGGGGGGGGGGGGGGGGGGGGGGGGGGTGGGTGGGGTGTGGAGGAGAGCGGTGTTGATGGGTTAACATCGTTATCGAAATTTGGAAAGTAGATAAGTATAACTGGGTATGGTTAAAATCACAGCAGTGGAATGATGTCAAAGCCAAACCATATTTTGTTTCTGAAGTTTGCAGTGATACACTTGCATTGTTGAAGATAATATTGTGTTTTCCAGTCGAAGAAAACAAGGTGAAAACTTTAATGATGGAATGGTGTATATATATATATATATATATATATATAATAGTGTTATATATAGCATACAAATTTTAACGGAAGAACTACAGAGAATTTAGATTAATCAGTGGAATGTAATGGTAGTTTTCTTGTAGTAACACCTTTTTTAAAAAATAAAGTACTTGAGCATATCTTGCAAATACAATTTGCAAAGAAAAATCAATCAAGGGGAAGAAAGAAACGAAGTTAAAACTACATTTTCTATAAGCACCATTTTTGTCATATTTTTATTTTAAAATATACACAATCATAAGTGTCAACCTGTTCACTTCACGTAATAGAATAATGAGGAATCAAACTGCAATTCAATAAGAATTGAATTGATATACAATAATTATTAAATATCTATTACTTTATTTAGTTTATAAAATAATAAATAGTAAATAAGATAAAAAGTAAAAAAATAAATAAATTGGTCATTACATCCTTAAAGTCCCTATCCCTTCTCCACTATTTATAGCTAACATAAGCTCAACACAACTTACCATAATAGGGTATTTATTTCTAAGATAAATAAATGGGTTATTGAAGAAAGATGAATTGTAATTCAATGCTTTTAGAAAATAGTAATTTTACATTAAATAAAAAGGGAATTGAATAGTCGTTCCCTCGAATGAACTTATAAGTTGGATTTAATGAATCAAAAACAAAGATAAAAAAACATAAAATTGAGAACATAGAAGTTCTCAAAAAATTGTTTTAGAGCATTTAGATTGCATCATGTCTCATCAACTGGCACTGGTAGTTCATGCTCTTTAGGTTGTATATTAAGGAGAAGAAAATAAAAAATGCAATAAAATAACAAAAATGCGACACTAGTAAAAATATTCTCAGAAATATAACAAATAAATTTTGTTTTTAGAAAGATGAATTCAAATTGCACTGAATTGCGTTAGCCTTTCAACTTACTAATGCCATTCAAAATACTCTCTAAGCTACTTAGCTTGCGAGAGGACAAATCCTAGCTTCATAAAATCGAGGTGGAAGAGTGGGAGAACGTGTGCATGGGAGGATTAACATTGGTGAAGTCAATGAAGAAGAAGAGTATATTGAAATGGAAGAATGAGCTTGAGTACACTGAGCTACCGACCTTGTAAAGCTTCAAATTTTGAGCTTCAGTAGTTTGGAAATGTTGATGATTATCTCAATTAGGAAGAGAAAGTAGAATGAGTCTTTAACTACTACCAGTATGAGAATCATGAGAGAATGGGGCTATTGTTATAGAATTCTCAAGATATGCTGTAATGTGGTGTAGAAGCTTCCAAGCCCTAAGAAGGAGAGAATGATACAGAGAGATAAGCACCTAGCTTAAGATGAAGAGAGTCCTTAAAAATAGATTTGTGTTAGAAACTTATCTATAGGATACCTTTGCTTGACTTCAAGAGTTAAGACAAAGAAGCCGAACTATTGATGAATATATTTAAGAATTCCAAATGCTTATAATCCTATATGAAGTAGATGAACCTTCAGCTCGAACAATTTCTAGATTCCTTACTAGATTGAGATATGATATTCAAGACATAATAAAATTATAACATTTCACCACATTGGATGAAGCCATCGAAATTGCCCAACGAGTAAAGAGATAGAGTAGCAATAGATCAAGTCAACCTCTAATGAGCTAACCTGACCAATCTTACCGACCTACTCAAAGTGATAACCGAGCTACCCAGAGCTTAGACTCTAGTAGAAGAGCTAAGGAAGTGACTAAGCTAAAGGGTCACCCTACTGACCAGGAGTTACTGAAGAGAACTTATAAGAAGGGATAAGGATCTAAGAGAAAGACGAGCCAGATCAAGTGCTTTGAGTATCAAGGATGCCCTAAAACTAGAAGTTTATGGCACTGATGAGGAACCTAAGGAGAAGGTTACACTCAAGGAGAATACTAACTAAGAAAACGTGCTTGTTGAAGAAGAGGTATTTGATGAAGACCTGGACAAGCTAGCCTTAGTTGTCTAATGTGTAATGAGCTTAGGACCCTTTACTAAGGAGAGCAGAGAGAGAACCTGTTCCACATCACTTATAAGGTGAATAAACAAGTAGGTGCACTCATCATAGAAAGTGGAAGTTACACCAACATAATGTTTATTGAACTAGTCAAGAAGCTTAAATTGCTAACCAATTCACATCTAAAGCCATATAAGTTACATTGGCCAAATGAAAGGGGAGCACTCCACGTCATTCAGCAAGTGTTGCTACCTATCTCTATTGGAAATCATTCGAATGAAATTCTCTATGATGTGTTGCCCATGTGTTGTTAGGCTTACTATGGTTATTTGATCGTAGGGTCATCCATGATAGTTTTAGAAACATATATATATGTTTGAGAAAGATGAAAGGAAGATTACCTTGAACCCTATGACACCAAGCTAAGTTGCCAAGTCACAAGCAAAACTAGCTCGAGGATTAAAGAAGACCTTGATTCTAAGTTGTATTGAGCTCTAAGAAGCTATTAAAGCTAACATGCTGACCTTTCTAATGATTAGACAACTATTATAGCTGAAGGAGCAAGATGTGCTTCCCTTAGAGATCAAAGAGCCATTGGACAAGTATGTAGACTTGTTTCCAGAGCAATTGCTAGAAGGGGTAACCCCTTTTCAAGGCATTGAATATTACATTGACTTGATACTTGGCACTGCATTACCAAATAAGTCAACTTATTGGATAAATCCCAAATAAGTAGTTGAGCTCCAAAGACAGCTACTAGAAAAAAGAATATGTAAGAGGAGTCTAAGCCCCTGTGTTGTGCCTGCATTACTTGTGTCGAAGAAGGATGCTACTTAGTGAATGTGTGTGGATGGTAAAGTTGTGAATAAGATTACAATTAAGTATAAGTACCCTATTTCAAGACTAAATGACATGCTGGACGAACTGAGTGGTGCTAGAATGTTCTGTAAGATCGACCTGAAGTCAGGATACCACCAGATTCGAATGAAATAAGGGGATGAATGGAAAACTGCTTTTAAGAGCCAACATAGCTTGTACAAGTGGATGGTCATACCTTTTGGATTATCGAATGCCCCAGGCACTTTTATGAGATTGATGAATCATACTCTAAGAAATCTAATTAGGAAGTTTGTTACTATCTACTTTGATGGCATCTTCATATATAGTGCTGACTTACTTATCATTCTCACACACTTAAGTTGTACATTGTTCTTAATGTATATGATCATTCAAATCAAACATCTAAGTAGGAGATAAAGAAAACAATAAAAAGAAAAGAAATAGGGACTTCTTTGGTTTTATTATTGGATTCCTTTTTTAAAAAGTGAAGTCCAAAAGCAAATTTACATCAAACCATTAAGTGCCTAGTTTTCATTTTGCATCAAAACAAACTAACTAAAAAAAATGAAAAGAAAAAATTAACTATGCAAAAATAGCTAAAATAAAACTATTACCAATTCAAGTTCTCAAAATTTAATATCCTACAAACTTCAAAACATGAAAAGATAAAATAGTAGTCAGAAAGGCAAATAGAAAGGTAGTTTAGTGATACAACCATCCAAATAGCAAATAAAAATAAACATAAATCAAGTCTTTGTGAAAGAAAATAAAAATAAGAGATCACTCATCATCTTCTTTGTCTTTGTCCTCTTCTTCTTCCTCAATCTCATCTTCAGTAGCTTCTTCGACGAGTTTAGCTTAAACATTGGTGGTAGAGGTAGTAACTGAATTTGTAGGTGAGTAATGATCATTGCCTGCTGGACTAAGGCTTGTTCCACCTTATGTTGTAATGTCTTATGTCTCTTAAAGCTTCCTCATGAATTTCTTGAAAGTGTCAATCACTGAGGAAGACTTAGCTCGTGGCTTAGAGGATGATGAAGTGGTATCCTTATTAGCTGGTTTAGGCGATAGTTAAGGTAGTGGTAGCAGGTGCATAAACTCGATAACATCATAGGTGAAGGGAGTAGGATCCTTCATCTTTCTCATGTGTGCCTTGTTATGTCCTTGAACCCATTGCCCAAGCCAAGTTAAAGGATTACTAGGACTTATTTAAGAAGTGCTAGCTCAAGATCTACTCTAGGATGAGAATTCCATCACTAACCAACGACTATTTCACTTTATCTGATCTTAGTACCGAGCATTGATTACGACCAAGATAGACCTCGAGCTAGCATACATACAACCCTTACCATAGTCGACCTAACAAGATCTCTGACAAGGCTCGACACCTAAGTTGGATTAGGTTAGCTAAACTATCCATTCCTCTCCTCTCCTTTACCGAGCTAACTCCAACCAATGTTAACCTACTATATACATTACACACACAATAGCACCCAAATACAATGGCCCTTCTACCCACTAACCCAACAACAATGCGTGTCCCTTGACACTTAATTCCAAAATGTTTCTTTCTTCCATACATTGTACAACAATTGTCCTTTTTACCCTTTTTAGTATGTCTTAGATATTACATATGTAATTTACCCTTTTGTCTTTTCTTTATACCATGTAACACTAGTAGGGCTAGTATATAGACCTCCTTTACTTATATACAGATAATGAATATTGAATATGGAATACAATAATTCTCCTTTTGAGAGCACTAGATTGTGCCTTCTCTTTCACTAACTCTAATCTAATCTCTTTAATAACGAGTAGTAGCAAGTGATCCTAATCCTCACTTGTGTGTCATATCAAGTGGAGATTGGGTTAAGTAGAATTAGTTGGTGTATCATATCTAGTTGATAGCTACTCAAGTTTTACTAAACCCCTTTTTGTTTTTCTTTATTTCAGTTCTTTGTAGTGCTTCTCCTTGTGTACAACCCCAAAGACGCATCAACTTTGTTGGTATCAAAGTACGATTCTAAGAGGGAGTATATGAAGTTGTCGTAAAGTTCTATTTGTATTGCTATTAGTAGCTGCTATGTTCTTTCATAGCTACTGTAGTGTGTGTCCGAAGCATGAAGTGTATTTAAGTGGTTATAGTGGGTTTCAAAGTTGTGCATTGAGGAGTATTGGTTTACAAGAGATAAGTGTAGCAATTTGTACTGCTCTACCCTACTCAATTTTTCAACTACAAAAATAGAGTAAGCTTTAGTTTCAGTAGTGAGTTGCAATGGTGTTGGGTAACAAAGTTTTGGAGTATAGTAGAGTGATTCTAAGTAGTGAGAGGTAGTTGCCTATGTGAATGATGATTCTAAAGTGATATTGAAGTAGTAGTAGGTAGCAAGGTTTTGTTAAGTGATTGTTATTGAAGTTGTTCTTATTAAAGAAGGTAGTGATGAGAAGTATTTCACAATGTCAAACGTGAGTGTATGAGGTACCATTGGAGACTAATATGCGCTCATGTTAATTGTTGTCAACATGGAAGTAACATGTTAGGGTCAGTAGATGATAAACTTGATAGACCCATTGATCTTGTTGAGAGTCTAGTTACATTGACGGAAGTAAATAGACAACAACCTTAAGATATACTTAATCATGGCCAAGAAGAAGAAGTACAAGGGAGGAGATAAGTCCATGCTGGCTAAGCTACTGCCTAACCCAACCTCATTAAGTTGGAGGAATGGCAAACCAACTTACTCAATGAAGACTTAAAGTAGAAGAGATTGGAGGAGAAGACAAGGAAGTTATAGAAGAAGCAAATGAAGAAGAAGACGATGATGTAAAGTATGATGAAGTAGAGGGATAAGGACATCGACCTCCTTGAGGACTTAAAACTGTTACGGTCCAAATTCTAACCCTCACTAGAAGTGGTAATGCTGATGATTACTTAGAATGGGAGGAAAAAGTTGAAAGGGTGTTTTATTGCTATGGGTATATCAAAGCAAATGAAGTCTGATTTACTACCCTTGAGTTCTATGGATACACTACCATGTGGTGAAAAAACTTAAATGTGGCCAAAGTAAGGGATAGACGACGAGGAGTGCTCACATGAGATGAAATTAAAGGGTTATTGAGAGGAAGATTTATACCTCAAAACCTATTTGCAAGATACCTTTACGAAATTGTAGGAGCTCCATTAGGTAAGCCAATCTGTTGATAACTATGTCAAGGAATTTCAAATGTTAATGATATGAGTTGATGTGGATGAGCTTAAAGAAAGCACTTTATCAAGGTTCATTTCGAGGCTTTGATATGAGATTTAGAATATTATTGAAGTATAGAGGTTCTATATACTGGAAGAAGTCATCAAGATAGCACAAAGGGTTGAGAAGTAGAGGAGAAATACCTCGATTAAACCTGGTCTGAGCCCTTTGCGAACTCCTATTTTGTATCGACCTGCCTACCCTACACTGAGATGACCTATCCGAGTAGAGGAGAAGAAGGACCAACTTAACAATAGCTGAGCTAATGAAAGAGCAACTCAGAAGACATGAAAGAGGAGCAACTTCAAGTCATAAGACAAGTTAAAATGTATCAAGTGCATAGGTTATGGACACATGGTTGCTGAGTGCCTTAACCAATATATCATGGTCCTTCGAGGTGATGATATGGACAATAAAGATAATAGTGAACTTGAGAGGAAAGAGAAGGATATTGGAAGAACTAAAGTAGAAGATGAGGAAGAAACCTATGTTTATGTTGACTAGGGAGAAGTGATGACCTTAATCTTGAGACAAATGTTGAACTTAATGCCAAGCTGCAAGGATGACTAAAGAGAAAATTTGTTTCACCCTAAGTGTACTATTAAGGGATAATTATACAGGATCATAGTTGACAGAGGCAATTGTACCAATGTCATTGCCCAATCCCTTATGCATAAGTCAGGTTTACCAACCTCTAAATACCCTCGACCTTATAAGTTACATTGGTTGCATGACAAAGGTGCTTTATGTGCGATCGAACAAGTGGCTATACCATTCTATGTGGGGAATGTATATAAAGATGAAGTACTTTATGATATCCCTATGGGAGCTTCACATTTATTGTTAGAAAGACCTTAGTTATTTGATTAGCGTATCATACACAATGGATACAAGAACACCTATGTCTTTACCAAAGAGGGAAAGAAGATCGTATTACAGTTTATGATCCCTAGTCAAGTGAACGAAACTCATAATCAACTCACCCAAGCTAGCAAAAAGAAGACCCTAATGATGAGTTAAAGAGACTCCAAGCTGCTGGAAAGGCCAAAGATCCTATGTTTTTTTTTATTTGAATATTGTTGGTTTTGAGAAACTTAGATAATATGCTAAAAGAGGTTCAAAAATTGATAGATGAATTTTTCAACCTATTTTCAAAAGAGTTACCCAATAGATGTCCACCAATCTAAGGTATCAAACACTATATTAACTAACAGCTAGGTGCAACTCTACTGAATAGACCTGCTTATAGAATGAATCCTGAGCAGGCTATTAAGCTTAAACAACAAATGGACAAGCTCATTGAGTGATGTTATGTGAGAGAGAGCATGTGCCCTTATGATATGCTTACTTTGCGCATCCTAAAGAAAGATGGGTCTTAGCGCATGTACATTGATAGTTGAGTTATCAATTGAATTATGTCAAATATAGGTATCCTATGCCAAAGCTTAATGACATGTTGGATGAGCTTCATAGCGTCCAAGTGTTTTTGAAGATTGACTTACGAAGTAGTTACCATCAGATTTGTATGAGACCAAGTGATGAGTGAAAGATTGTGTTTAAGACGATGTACGTTCTCTATGAATGATTGGCCATACCATTTGAACTCACCAATGCACCGAACACTTTCATGAGACTCATGAGCCATGTAATATACTTTAATGATATATTAGTGTGCAGTGTTAATCTGGCTAACTATATAGAACATCTCTAAGCTGTTTTTGATATCCTTCACACTAAGAAACTATATGGGAACCTGAAGAAGTGCACATTTTGCCAAAGCAAAGTTGTCTTTTTGAGATATGTGGTGTCTGGAGATGGAATCTAAGCTGATGAGGAGAGGTCCGAGCTGTCTTGGAGTTATCTACACCAAGAATGTTACGAAAGTTAAAAGTTTTCATAGTCTTACTTCTTTTTACAAAATATTTGCTAAGAATTTTAATACAATTGCAACTCCCTTGACCAAGCTAATAAAGAGGAGTGATAGATTCAAGGGGATTGACTAAACCAAGATGAGTTTTAAGGAGATTAAGGAGAGACTTACCACCGCACCTATCTTAGCTTTACTTGACTTTGATAGGCCATTTAAGTTAGAGTGTGATTCATTAGGTATTGGCATTAGAGAAGCCTTGATACAAGAATGCCAACCTCTGGCTTACCGTAATGAGAAGTTTAGTAATGTCACCTTAAATTATTTTGTGGATGAGAAAGAGTTTTATTATCTTTTTTAAGCCCTTACAGTGTGGCAGCATTACTTACTTCGACAAGAGTTTGTCATTTATATGGACCATGAGTTCCTAAAGCATTTGGGAAGCTAAAGTAAGCTTTTGAAGAGGCAGGCTAAATGGTTAAAGTTCATAGAAGGTTTTTCCTATGTGATCAAGCATAATAAGGGTAGTGCCAATGTGGTGGCTGATGCTTTATCACATCAGCATGTCTTACTAACTACCCTGCACACAAATTTCTTGGGATTTTCCCTTATTGCTAGGCAGTATGCTTCAAACATGTACTGTGGTTCTATACTTGAGAAGTGTCATGATGGAGTTGTTGCTCAGGGAAACTACTTGAAGGATAGATACCTATCCAAGGAAAGGAGACTGTATATACCTAATTGTTCCACACGTGAGCTATTAGTTAGAGAAGTTCATAGTAGTGGTTTATTAGGACATTTCGATCAAACTAAAACTAATGATCTATTAAGAGAAAATTTTTACTAGCTTGGTATGGTCAAGGATATCTACAAGGCTATCAGTAGTTGTAATGTATGCAAAAGGGAAAAGGGGAGGAAGGAACCACATGGAGAATACATACCCTTACCTACATCGACCTCACATTGGAGCGACCTTAGCATAGAATTTGTCCGAGGGTTGACTTGGACATCTTAAGGGAAGGACTTGATCCTTTTAGTCATGGATCAATTTAGCAAAATGACACACTTCATTCTATGCCATTAAACTAACAATGCTTTATATACTGCTAATTTATTTTTGTAGGAGATCGTCCACCTACATGGAGTCCCAAAATCCATTGTTTCATATTGAGATACCAAGTTTCTAAGCTACTTTTGAAAAAAGTTATGAAAGAGATTTGGCACCAAGCTTGTGTTCAATTTGAATAACTACCCTCAAACTGATGGCCAAATTGAAGTAGTGAACATGACACTAGGTACTTAACTTTAAGTAGTAGTAAGGAAGAATTCAAAGGATTGGGGTCTATGCTTACCTATTGTAGATTTTGCCTACAAGCAAATATCCATAGCACCACTAGTAAGACCCCTTTTGAGGTCATCTATGACCTCAACCCAACCATTCCACTAGACATGATAGGTACCCATGTAAGTCCTAAAGAAATCTAGTTTAGAGTTGACTAAGTCTACGAATGTAGAAATTGCACAACAAGTGACTAAGAAGATCATTAAGTTTAATGAATAGCAGCATAAGATCAGTAGCTAAGGCTACCGAGCTATTTCTTTCAATCTATGTGACTTAGTTTAGATACATCTTAGCTGAGAGAGATTCCCCCATCTTAAGAAGAGTAAGTTATCACCAAGAGCTAATGGTCTATTCAAGGTCTTGAAGAAGATTAACCGCAATGCTTGCCAAATTAAGTTACCTTAAGACTATGGTGTCTCTTCCACTTTCAACGTATCTGACCTAATTCCTTACCATCTAAATGGCTTTAAGGTAAGATCGACTAATGAAAAGCCCATAGATTTGAGGCCAAATCTCTCTGACCCCTAAGAAGATGATAGGAATGAACTCCTTGAACCTATTAACTAAAGCTGAGTTAGTTGATTACTAGGACTTGCTCGACAAGTGCTAGCTCAAGAACTACTCCAAGATGAAGATTCTATCATCAACTAAGGACAAATAATGATCACGACCAAGATAGACCCCAAGCAGGCGTACATACAACCCTTACCCAAGCCAACTTATCATAATAGCAAACCTAACAAGATCTTTAAGGAGGCTCGACAGCCCAGCTTCAACCTAACCCGGATAAGGTCAATCAAACTATTTGTTCCTCTCCCTTCCTCTACCAAGCTGACTCCAACTAATGCTAACCTACTAAATACATTACATAGACAACAATAGTTAAATACAACGGTCCTTCTACCCGCCAACCCAAGAGCAACTTGTGTCCCCTAACACTTAATTTGAGAATTTTCTTTCTTCCATACATTGTATGGATTTTTTCCTTTTTACCCTTTTTAGTATGTCTTAGATATTACATATATAATTTACCCTTTTGTCTTTTCCTTATTCCATGTAACCCTAGTAGGGCTAGTATATAAACCCCCTTTACTTGTGCACAAACAACATATCTTAAATATTGAATACAGTAATTCTCCTTTTAAGAGCACTAGATTGTGTCTTCTTTTTCACAAACTCTAATCTATTCTCTTTAGTAAGTAGTAGAGCCGAATGACCCCAATCCATACTTGTATGTCATATCAAGTGGAGATTGAGTGAGTAAGATTAGTAGGTATATCATATCTAGTTAATAGCTACTTAGGTTTTGCTAAACCTCCTATTGTTTTTCTTTGTTTCAATTCATTGCGGTGCTTCTCTATGTATACAACCCTAGAGATGCTTTAGTTTCTCACTAAACAAGTAATGAAGGGGCCTACAAAAATATAATTAAACTACCTCTCAGTGGCTTGGGTTCTCATGAACCAAGCCATCTTGAATGCTAAATTAAGAGGATGACAGTTAGCAATACTATATAGGTGTAGGAAGTCCCTTTCATTAATAACCTCCTAACTGTTGCCTTAAGTAGTAAAATTTCTAGCTAATACATAATATATTAGCATAAGAGTAAGGTCACCTAAGTTAGATGCTTTAGACTTTCCAAGATTGTAAACATATCCTTCACTACTAGTTAATCTATTCTACACAGCCAAATCAGATACACCTTATGGTAAGTCATAAAGTATGTCCATATACTCTTACATCGTCATATGCGCAATAGAATAAAGCCCCATATGAGCACTAAAATCATTAATAGGCATCCTAACTTTTTGATTACAACACTTAAGTTGGACTGTATTTTGCCTATCCTAAGCAAGATTGTCGATGCCTAACCTAAATGTATAAAGGAACTTCAAGGTGAGCTCCTTATATACCAGCTCATTGATCATGAGGAGCTGATCCCATCCACTAAAACCAATTAGCTGGCAAACTCTGGCCTCGTATCTAGCTTGTGCCAAAGCATGGCGGTTGATGTAAGTGAACTTATCAAACTTCTTTTTAGAAAGGTGTTCAAATCTCTCTTTAACATTCATGCTCAAAGGTGAGCTAAAGAGGTTGTGGAATGGCACTAGAGTTGTTATGGGTTGCATACGTAACTCTAGGCATTTTCTGAACTAAGAAACAAGAAAGGATTTTAAATGTTATAACAAAAACATTTCATGCTCTAGAATTGAACGATAACATTCTCATCCATTCATTGCTAGTTAAGGCATTGAGCAATGAAGACAATGAACAAATTGTAGCATTCATTGCCTAAATCATGGAATAGCACATGCATAGGATAGTTTCACCATGAATCCTATGAAATTCAATTATGACTAATCCTAGCAAATATAGCATGGAATATTTAAGTTTCCCAAAATCGTGGTTCAATATTAATCAACTTTAGTATATTGAAATATTAGGTTCTTAAAAAGTTTGATTAATAAAATTATGGGTGAATAATTTTCTAAATTAAAATTCCACCTGTAACTTTATCTCCTAAATCACATGGTCTCTAATATTCAGTACAATTTTATTGATTGGAAACTTGTTTCAATTGTACTAGTCATAAGCAAACAACTTCTACAAGGCACATAAACATCTAGCATACAAATTTCTTTTCTCAACATGAATATAAATTATCAATTTCATAATCAAGCACTTTCTCCCACTCTCTCCCTCTATTTTTCTATGATTTTCCATCACTTTCCTTCATTTAATCTTCATAAAGCATGCATTTTTCTCAAAGATTCTAGTAGATAATCATCAATAACATACTACATAGCATTATCCACTTTAGATCATCCCTAGCAAATCAAGATCTATACACATGCACATCAAAGTTTCTAGCTTGAAAACCTAGATAAAAATTAGATTTTTATATAATCTAACAACAAATTAAGGTAAATGATGAAGTAAAATTGATGTACGTACCTTGTTATTGTTGATTTCGTGCTTGGATTTGAAGAAATCAGTGAGTGATTTTTGTAAGTATAGAGAGAAAATAGAGAAGAGTGTACGCGTAAGTGAAATAGAGTAAGAATAGAATGAGGGAAGGGGAGAATTACTCGTGATTTTCAAACTAGTGGTGACCATAGACAAGGAACATCGCCATGGAGTGTAGCTGTGTTCCTTCCCCTATGCGGAAAAGAATATCGCATACATGGCCAAGGACCACAGTCGTGGTCTTGGCCATGTTCCTCTTGTCGTCAATTTTTTTTTCCAACTTTTCTCTCAAATAAAATTATGAGAGCATCATGGTCCAAGTCTATGAGTGTGGACTTTGGCTATCATCTTTTTTGGGAGTTGAAAATTCATGCTAAGCTCGATTTTTTGACTCAAATCTTGAAATAGCTAAAAAAACTAAAGGTTAGAACCAATTCACACATAAAAGTAAAACTAACAATCAGTCAAATCGGATGACAAAGTCACTTACTAATTTACCTAACTACATTAACTGTGTAGAAATCATTCAAAACAGGATAATATACTAACTATGAATTAAAAACTAAAATTAACTTATTGAAAAGAAAACAACATAAACTAAAATATTGGAAATAAAAATTCATCAAACTTGAGCTACTTCCTAAGGAACACTTTTATTTTACATCATTAGCTTGCGGTTGACAATTTCTTCCTTAGTTTGGTTTCAAACTCACTGGTTTAGGATTCAATTCATTGTCTCTAAGCAAGCTTCCCTATGACCCCACAGTAATTGATCTCGACAACTGACCAAGTTGATTCTCCAAATTCCTTAATGATGCCTCCATATTCCTTAGTGCTATTTCGTTAGCTTGGAATCTTACATTTGAATTTTGAATAAACCGATTCAGTAACTCCTCGACATCATGTTGATTGCAATTCTGCTGTTGCTACTGCTACTGCTAGCCTTTCAAAGAGAAATTGGGATGACTTCTCCATCTTGCATTATAAGTATTACTAAAAGGATTGTTAGTAGATCAATTAGAAATAAACATCCTTAGTTTCTAACAAAACCTCATAGTGCACTAAGTTAACAAGTTTCATCAAGCCATCAATCTTTTAGGCCATTACAAAGTTAACTTCATATTGTACAGACATTTTTGCTTTGGCTCTTACCTTATCCCATTATGAATTATTCATTGCCATGCCTTTAATAAGCTTTTGAGCCTCCTTTGTTGTCTTAGTACTCAAAGTGCCTATAGTTGTGGCATTGATGGTTTAACGCACAAAATAACTAAGTCTGTTGCAAAATATATGGATTTGCATCCAATAAAGTATTCTACGATGTAGACATCTTCACATTAATTCCTTAAATCTCTTCAAGTGTCATGAAGACTCTTGTCATCAAATTGAATAAAAGCAAAAATATTATTCCTAATTTTTGTCGTCTTTGTAGACAAAAAGTATTTTCCTAAGAAATTTTCTACTAATGATTCCCAAGTAGTGATCAAGCCTCGAGGCAATAAATTAAGCCAAAGTTTTTCCTTACCTTATAAGGAGAACTAGAATAACCTTAACCTTATAGCATCATCTGAGATATTTTTGAATGCATAAAAAATTTCCAGGACATTTGAAATGTGGTTATTAGGATCCTCATTGGCCAATTCATCGAACTAGACAAATTGTTGGATCATTTGGATGATGTTGGGTTAAATTTGGAAATTAGTTCGAATTGCAAGTTTGGTGATGTTGGACTCAACTCCAATCATCATTGGCCTTGTGAATTCCATGAGCATCTTGTTGGTTTCACCATTGTTGTTGTTGTTTTGATTGTTTAGGGCCATCTTCTTGCTTATTATTAAACTTTCTAACTCCTCTTTTAATCTAAGTGGCAAGCTTTGATCCACAATGTCATGATTTCTTCTATGAAGATATGACACTATCCTCTCAATTTCTGAGTCAAAGTCCACTAGAATCTTATGGCTACCTCTTGTCATAAGCTACAACGAATTAAAAGTTAGCAATATAATAGAAAGAGAATATAATGTTAAAATAACTAAAGAAAAGATATATTGCAAATATGTTAACATAATTGAATAAATCTAAGGTTATGCTAATTTCCTAAATTAGACTACTCTATTTTTGGCTCTCGAACATTGATGCCAAAAACTTAGTAGGGCGTATATTGCTCTATTAAGCAAGTACACCTAATCATGTTATAGTATAGATTAAAATGAATGTTATGTTCGAGTGTCTATTCTACAAGGAACTAGTTATATGAGTATATCTAATTATTTTTAGCAATCATACCCTTTAGATTATTTAATTATCTAACTTATAACCATAGAAGATTTATTAGAATAATCTAAAGACAAAACACAAGATTGGAATAAAATAAGTTGTTAAACTAAAGACAGAAATTAAATAAAGACAATTAACTAATAATGGAATATCAAAATAATTAAACAACTAACGAACTAAATAAAAATTAACATCAATTAATTAAGAAAAAAAAAAGACATTTTCATTAGTCAACCTTAATTATTTTTTACTACCTAGTTCTAAGGGATCATTCAATCTCAATTACTATACTGGACCGTAGAGATCATATTCTAATGGAAATTAGATTCTCAACTAATCAGACTCGCATATTTAGATAATTCTTAACCTTAGAACCTTATCTACTCAAATTGCTTCTAAATAGAGTGTCCTAAGATCGTATGAAGCCCTTGAATTCTACTATTAGGTTACCCTAATTTGGAAAGATAAAATACCTAATCTCTTAGGGCACTTAATCTCTTCTAATTACACTTATCTTTTTACTACAAGCCTCGTGACTTTATAACATACTCAAACATTAAATTAACACCTTGGGTAATATTAATCTAACAACAATAAAAACTATGTAACTAGATCATATAAAGTAAAATTATAGATTGAATTTCATAAATAAAGATCACCCTTTAAACATAGGGTTCAACAACAATTTACTAAGTAAATAAAATAAAGATATAAAAACTGAAAGGAAAAGAAGAATAAAGATGGAGAGGCCTCCTTGTAATTCTAAAACCTAACAACTATTCAAGGGGCTCTTCTGTAAGCCTAGGCTTTAGAATCTATTTATAATAAATGGTCTTAAGACTACAACAAAAACCTAAAAAAAATAGAAAAGTGGAAATCCCAATATCTTCATGCTTGAAGTACACGACCGTAGTAGCTGATCATGGTTGTGCTTTTCACACTAAACTCTAAAATTCAAAAGAAATTCTTAACAAAGGGATCGTGTGTAGGGACCATAGTCGTGGTCCTCAACCATTGTTGTTTCCAAACTTCTATTCTTGGTTAAAACTCTTTTACTTCACTCCATTATATGTATTTTTACCCCAATATGTGCAAAATTGCCCAAGAATCCTTAAAATCTTAATGAATATTCCCTAAGTTCTTTAAAACAATAAATAAACAATTTATGATCAAAATATCACAAAATTAGCAAGAATAAATTTGAAATTATTGCAAAATTGCTATAGAAAATATATGTTATTTTTTAGTTATCATGTACCTTAACTAATACATCTTTAATTATACCTTTAGGGTACATTACATATCTATCAGCTAATTGCAAGCTCATTCTAGTTGGTTTTAGTTCTCCTAAGCCTAGCTTCTTAAATAATTTATATGGCATTAAGTTCATGGGAGCTCCAAGATTAGCTAAAGCTTTCTAAATAGATAAATCACCAATTAAGGGATGGTAAAACTCTTTAGATCCTTTAACTTTGTTCGAAGCTTGTTTTGGAGTATTGTTGAACATTCTTCGCTGAAGGTCATTTTAAAGAGTTCCTCTAACTTCTTTTTCTTAGACAGCAACACCTTCAAAAGTTTTACATACTTAGGCATCTATGATAAAGCTTCAATAAGGGGTAAGTTAATATGTAATTATTTGAAAAGGTTTAAGATCTTATTGTATTGTTCATCTGAGTGCTCCTTCTTAAGTCATTGAGGATAAGGTATTGGCAGTTTATATTCTTTCACCTTTTGAGGCTCTACCTTCTCCCTTGAGGGTTTTGGAAGGTCCTCAACTTTATTTTCCTGCTCTTCAGCTATTAGCTCTTTGTTTACTTTTTTTTTTTTTTTCAGTTTGTTTGCTTAACTGTAATTCTTTACCACTTATGATAGTTATAGCGTTTTCTTATGCTTAAGGAGGTGGTTCTTTGCCTTTCAACCATAATTTTTGTAATTTGTTCAATTTATCTTCTAATGCTCATTAGTCCGGCTTCATTATTTTCCACATACTTAGTCAAAATGTCTTTCAACCATGACTTTTCTTCTCGATGCGGGAAGCCCTAAAATCTTTGGGGAAAATTCACATTCTTTGGTTAAGATGTGTTTGTTAGGCTGCTCGAGGTGTCATGATGGCCTTTCTTAGGAAGTGCAGTGTACATTGATGATCCCTAAAAGGTGACTGCATGTGTAGGATGATTTGTTGTCAAGCCATGTCATCGATTCATGTATGCAGATCAATTAGGGCCTTTGGCTCATGGAGTGGGACACATAAACGGCCAAGGCTTAGCACTCATCCATTCATGGGTTCATGCTTTGAGAGTATGGGAAACCGTTCACCTTCTTACCCTGGTTGTCTGTATAAAGGGGTGTGCAAGTCCCCATTTCTTACGTTGCTTTGTTAACTTAGAGGAGACTTTACCAAATTTTTTACTCCCAAGCTGATTCTCTCTTGTGGTTTTTTTCCCTTCATAGTCGATTAGTCATAATGGCTGACCAAAGCACAATTGATCAATAGAGTAAGTCTTGTCATCCATCCATTTTGAGGAAGTGGACAAAGGTTGTGGGAACTTAGCCTAAGAAGGGGATGATAACCCTACGGTAACAGTAATGGCAGGAAACGAAGATGGAGTGATTCTATCTTAGGAGGAGAGGTAAGAATATGCACTACGAAGGCCTTACTATGTATATTATGCAAACAGCAAAAAGGACGACATAAGGGAGCTATTGCGTACAACCAACACCAATAAGCATACATGTGCCCGTGTTGCATAAGTGGCGAGTGAGGAGAAACTGAAGCTCGTAAGTTGAATAGTAAGGGAAGTGCCCAAGCGGCAAGTAGAGGTACCCATTGGTGGACGATGGGCGTATGATATAGGGGATGATTGGTTATTCAATATTTACATGAAGCTATTCGAGTTCGATCTTCAGCTCCCTTATTCGGAGTTCTTGGTGGAGTTATTTCAATATTTCAAGGTTGTTCCCAAAAGTCTTAACGCCATTGCGTGGGTACAGTTACTAGCGTTTAAGGTGTTATGCCTGTAGGAGTTGCAAAAGCCAATAGTGCATCTATTCAAGCATTTCTTCCATGTGAAGAGGGTAGCTAACGATTTGGTATGTGTTGCCAATCGAAGTACATCGCTGAGGATCTTTGGTAAGTTATTGAACAAGGTGGAAGGCTAGAAAGAGTTCTTCTACTATATTTACGCTCTTGAGCGGTTTAAGAGATGAGGACACCATAATCAGTATCGAGTTGTTGAATTAGGTAAGGTAGAAGAAGCTCAATCCTTAATCGATATGCTACAAGTATAGAAATGGCTCACTACTATTTAGGATAAATATAGATATCTAATTTTTGTTTCCCTTTTATTTTTCAAAATAGGTTATAAGGTCTTAAATTAGAAAAAATGTAAAAAAAAAAAAGAAAACCCCAAAAATAAGGGATTTAGGAAAAAATACAAAAAAAATAAAAAAATAAGAAAACCAAAAAATATGAAGTTTAGGAAAATACCAAAAAAAACAAGAAAATAGGAAATAGCATAAAAAAAAGAAATTTAGAAAAAATACAAAAAAATGGAAAAAATTTAGAAAAATACATGAAAATTTTGAAAAGTCACAAAAAAAAGAAAAAAAATTGAAAAATAAGGAATTTAAAAAATAATAAAACTTTTAAGTAGTTTAAATAAAATAGATTTTTAAATTAAATAAAGAACTGTTAGACCTAAGTTTAAATTTAAATTTAACTTAGATAAACTTAATTTATAAATATAATTAATTATACATATAAATAAGTTACAAATCAACTACTTAACAAAAGTACATAGACGAAGTTAGAGATCATGAGTCTGAAATTGACATTTAACATTTTATGATTCATCTGACCAATACACTTTATTTCCCCATTTTCTTGCCCCCTTCCTTGTATTTTCTCCCTCACTTTCTCATTTTAAAAAAAGATTATACTGTCGAACAAAAGGGGGGAAGGTGTGCGGAATTGATTTTTTGGAAAAACAAAAAGAGTAAGGGGGGAATTCTTTTGAAAAAACACGCACACCAGAGGAGATGGGGGAAAACACAAACAAGGACTGGTGGTGATTTGACTTTAAAAAAAAAAAAAAAAACTCACACTCACACGTACAATAGAGAGGGGGAATTTTTTATTTTCAAAAACACATACACGACGCGCGAAAGGATGGGGTGGGTTGGGGGGTCACTCTGGCCCACCCGTTTTTCTCTCTCTCATTCGTATACGAGACAGCCACATAGAACCAAAAAGACATTGACACACGAACTCACACTCTCTCTCTTTGGTTCACTTGTTTTCTCTCTCTGTCTCTCACTGCACACGGCAGCGATTTCACCCTCCCCCGATCATTTCTCTCTTTGGTTCTCGACTGCACGCACACACACAGCTATCTGGAGCCTCGTCATCTCTGTCTCTCGCCATCCAAGGGGACTCTCTCTCACTTAAAACAACACACGTACCACTGCAGCTCTGGCAACCACCCACATCTACGAAGTAATACAATCGAACCCCTCTCTCTCTCTCTCCTTCTCTCGTAACAGCTAACGTGAACCGCAGAGATCACCTCCACCAAGCATCCTCGTCGCCGCAGCGCGCCACCATACACGACCCACTGATCGAAACAGCCACCACCATCCGTGCGCTGCGCAACCCCTACCCTCATCAGACCTTCTCTCCAATCGAAACCAAGCAGCAACAGATCCAACATCATCGGCCACTCCCGTTCTTGCTGCAATTTGCAGCAGCACAAGCCAAGCCCCCTTGCCATCACATTCACCTTGCCGCCGCGCAACCGAAAATACTGGCCAACACGCACACAGCAACCGACTACTAGCGCATGACCGACGATCGCTGGACAGCCACAAATAGAAAACGCACGATACATTCCCTTGCTCTCTCTACCGCTCCTGTGCTCACAACCCACTGCGGTCACAACCACGCCACTGTCCATCAACACCAATTTCATCCTTGTCCAACAGCAAACAGCACCCAGGTCCACCACATCGCCTATCGCTTCGACCCAATACTCAGTCACTCCCTAACCATCGATGCCTTGACTCCACGCTACCCTCCTCTTCGCGAGCCACCGCCAAGCGACGGCCAGTGGCCAAGGAATTGGTCCCAAGCCCACCGAACCCAATACGAAACTCAGCAATCTCATGTTTCCAGCTTGAAGAAACGCCTCGAGCAATCCGTTGAATGCCCTCTGCCGTCCTCGTCTCCTCCCATTCGCAGCATGCGTGCGCTGTACGTGTTCAGTTGGTCAACTTGACCGGTCCAAATCCAGATCCGACCCGGTCCAAACCCGACTCCGACCCGCCCATCTCCTTTCCACATTTTGGCCCGGTTGTTTTTTGTGTTTTTATTTTCTTTTTCTTTTTTTTTTTATTCATTTGCTTGCTTATTGTTTTCATGTACTTGTAATTTATATATCTAAAAAAGAAGAAACAAAAAAGAAAAAGGAAAAAAAAAAAAAGAAGAGAAAAGAAAAAAAGAAAGAAAAAAAAAAGGAAAAAAGAATTGTTTAGTTTTATTTGTTATTTATTTATTTTAAGCATAATAGAAATAGATAAAATAATAAATAAATAATAATGATCAAATAAAAAATAATGAAAATCATTTTTATCACTTAAAAAATCTACTTTTCAAAAATAAATAAAAATAATTGGACATTTCCAAATTAGGTCCACTTTAAAGTCTTCAAAATTAAAACCCTAAATTAAGACCCTTAGAATTTTTCTTTAAATAAGACAAAATTGGTAAAAACGTAAACCCGATTGATTTTTAAAAATTAAAATCTAATAAACCTACTATATTTTTGGTAAATGAATTACAAAAATTTGATCTTGAATAGCGAGTATGTAGGCATCATATATAAGTACAGGACGAGTTAAAATATGAAATTTTTTTATTTTTTCCACCTTTGAAGATATTTATGCAAATTAATTAATTTAGTTACGTGAAATATGATTAATTGTTTAGAAATTAAAAATGGTATATTTGAAAAGCAAAATTGAATTCAAAAAGTTAAAAAGTGGTATCCATTTAAAGTTTAATAAATTAGTTTTCGAATTTAGATCTCCAGTTTTCAAAAAATCATTTTATAAATTAGATTTTTAATCGATAGATCGATAACTAAGTTATAACCAATCCACCCAATTAGTTATAACTTAATTCTTTTTTTCGATTCAAGTCGGGTGGTGATTCCAATACCTTTTCAAATTGAAAAAAAAGTTTTTGTTTTTAAACCCTAGTTAAAGATCGGTATTAAACGGGTAGGGTTTAGTACTGATCGGCTTAAAGAAAAATTAATTTTATAAAAGAATTAGGAAGGTAAAAAATCAAGCTCGACAAAAGAGATAGGTATTTGCTACACTTTGCCAAGGGAGGGTGGTTGGCTATTTGTTGCACTACATTTCTTCGTCGTTAAACTAAGGCACATTGGGTTGCTCATCCTCTACTTAGCAAGTATGTTGTCTTCATTTAATTTGTTTGCTTAATTATTTCTTTTTTTTTTTTTTGTAGCTATAAAGATGGCCACCGAAAGGGTAAAGGCAAAGTTGCAACAGACAACTTGAGGGTGCTTTCAAGTCTATTCAAAAGAGGAAACAAGTTGCTGTAGAGGGAATAAGGGGCGACTTCACTACGTTCCTTAAAAAAGTCTACGAAGAAAGGTAGGAGGCAGTAGATGCTTCCCGCATTTATTCAACATGGTAGCAATATTCCAGTAAGTGTGCCATTAGTCAGTTGGAGGCTAGAGCAAGTGGCTTCTAGTAATGGATCAGTTTAGGGGCATCAAGCAAGTGTTATGGGTACTCTATAAGGGGTCCAAGTAGGGAGTGCTCGAGTGGATGTATAGAAAAGAAGGTTCAGAGAGAACTCTTCAAAATGTTGGGGTCCTTACTATCGAGAGCCCTAATGACGAAGATGTCATTCTGTTAGTTTGTCGCAAGAGGTGGGCATCTCCTCCTTTATCTGTAAACAGACATATGTAGAGGTTTGAGCAAATTGTAGGTGCACTTTAGGTGGCTCTTTGCTGATGAGAGCAACATAGAGGCCTCAATGACATTACTGAGGAGGCATAATGAAGTGAGTTGGTCATAGTTTTTGTTAAAGTATTTAGTCTTGCTTTGTTTACTAACTATGTATTATGCTCATTGTTGTATGACCTCTTGGATTTTGTCCTTAAGTACAACCGAGTATACTAGCAGTTGATAGGGAGTTGAGCAAAGGCTAAGGTAGAGAGGCTCCAAAAGGCAATGGAAGAGGAGAAGAAGGTATACAATAACTTAGCCACCATATATAGTAACTTAGAGCACTAGCATAGGGAGGTAGTTAAGCAAGTTGACAAGCTGAAGGGTGACTTAAAAAAGGCCGAGGACTCCAGCAAGGCTACTAAGGAGAGACTGTTTACCATAAGGCCAAGCTGGAGTCTATAGGATGAGAGTTGGAGCAGACTAAGTTTACAAGGAGGGAATCTGAGCTCTTAAAGGGGAAGGGTTTAGCACTTGAGGTTAGGCAAGATATTTTTCTAGAGACCCTTGAGGACCCCTTCATTGAGAAGGTCATCACTACTGTTAAGTATGCTATGGTAGAGGAGGTTCGGAAGCAAGTTCGCTATAATATGCTTAAAGCGGACTTATCTTTCTTGCAATGGTTGGATAAGCCCGAGGGTGCTACTAGTAATGGGCTCGGAGATGAGTCTTCTAGCGACTCGTTATAAGCTTCTAGCAACAGTTCAAATGCAAGCCTTAAGGAAGATAAAAGGGGTGATGGGGAAGGTCAACAGTAGGTTGAGCAGTAGCAGGTTGGCTCCATTAAGTAAGCTAAGATTGACCTTATTTTTTCTTACTTTGATTAGTAGATCAATGCCTACTTTTACTTTCTTCTTTATTGTTTTTATCTTAGGGGGAGTCAAGATGCCAATCTCCCTTCCCCAAATGTAATTACCATGGACTTTAATGGAAAGAGCTGTTATTGTGATAGAATTATGCCTATGCTACTTTTCCTTAGTTGTATTTCCTTGCATATGTGTTGTTGCTTTGCACTTAAACTTTATTTATTTATTTTGTCTAAGGATTTGTGTTAGCAATGATACTTTTGAGTAAATTGATGCATCTTATCTTTGTGTGAAATTTCCTTAGCTCCTTTTCCCTGAACACGGTATCCCTACCTATTCACTAGTAATCCTTTAGGGGCCTCTTCATGATCGTGGAAGCTATGGCTAGCCTTATTATGGGTGTAAGCCTCAAAGTTCAACTAAATAACCGTAGGATTGAACTTAGAACCCAAGGTTTAGGGCGATCGGCTAAAGGATCCAATCACACCCAAATTATAAACTATTGAGAAAAATATTAGTAAAAATAACCTCATAAACTTAAATTTAAGAAAATAAATAGTAAAATAGGAGACTATAAAATTTTCAAATTTTAAGCATAATAGGTATTAATCATCAAAAATGCGAAAAGTGTAATGAAATAATTAATAAATTACTAGAGATAGATTATATGTATATTAAAAATTTTAGAATGACCAAAATAATATTTAGGAATGTTCACGTGTACCCCACATGTATTTACGTGTAGATAAAAATACGCGTAATTACCTAAATTAGTCTAAAACTAAGCAAATAATTAAAGAAAAATACAAAAAAATTATAGAAAAAATCAGAAAAATCAGAAGAGGATAAGCTGCAACAAGATAAGGTCGTAGTCAACAAGAAAAAAAATAACCAATAAGAATTTGACAAACAAAAAGCCAAAAATCATGGAATTGGGGCAAAATCCCATCAAATTAATGTACATTAATTTCTACAATTGTCTATAAATAAGGGAAAAAAATTCCAGAAGTCCTTTGGTCAGTTTATGATTTGAGAAAAATCAAAACACCGAAAAAATCGAGAGAAAATCCAAAAAAAAAAGAAAAACTATGCAATTAGGGATTTTAAAGGGAACCCATACCAGACGAGGAGCTGGGAGTGGACGGCCACCACTACCACATGGTGGTGGCAGTGCCTAGGCCAGTCGATAAGGCCACGGCGGCCCGCGGTGGCCGGAGCCACCCAAACTAGTGAGTCCAAATTCTAGCCCGATTCTTGTAAAATTTTGTAAAAATAGTAAATATAATTAGAAAATTATGAATTTTGTTATTCTGGGATATTTTTGTATGTAATTTGTAGGAAAAATATTATTTAGATGAAAACATGTCCCGTAATATAGGGTCCTTAAGAAATCATGCAAAACCGAGCACATTTCGGTTTAGAAATAAATGACCTTAGGAGTGTAGTTTGGAGCTCAATTTTTTTTTCTGTAGGATGCTCATGTGATATAGAACAGTGCTATGAAGCCATTTTTTTAAATTTAATTTTCAAAATTTTTAAGTTAATTTTTAGCCCTAAAATGATGGTAAAATTGGGTGATTTATGGTTAATTAGGTGATTAGGATGTTAATTACTAATTGAGATAGTAATTAGATGTTTAGGGATGTTAATCTCTGATGTGGAAACCTAATCCTAGTCTGTGGAGTGTTAAGTGTAAGTAATGAAGGTATTATGTGGTAAATGTAGAAAATTAGGAATATGTAGAATTAAAAATTAATAAATATGGAAAAATTAGGTTTAATTAGATAATAAAATAATGAAAATCAGAACATAACAAATTTGAAACAAAATTCAATTTTAGGTAATTATATGAAAAATGTAAAAATTTCTCACAACATGAGTAAATTCGGTACATTAATACGGATTTAAGTGTACCAGATGGAATAAAAGCTGACTAGGGGTAGTGATCGTATTTAGGGTATCTGGAAATAATGTGGTTAGTTTTACATTATGAGTTGAAACAAATTTCTAGGGTCCGGGTACAAAACAGTACCTAGAAATCGAACTAGAATCTAATTTAGAAATTGATGCGGAACCCGAACCTAAACCCAAACCTAAAATAATTATAAAAGACTTGATACCTAGATAATTAGGTATATTTAACCTTAAACAAAACCTAACAATAAGCGTTATCGGATAAAATGAACTTATAATATTATATGAAATACTGAAACCACGTTCGTGTTATAGGGATGATCGGCGATGGCTTGAGCAAATCAGACCTCGAGTGAATGAGCGAGGAGTCGAGGTAAGTTGGGATTAATACCATAATGTATTTTGGAGGCTTAAGATTATGCTTGGTTGTGCTTGTTAGATAGAGAATGTGTGCATGTGCTTGATTATGGGTGATGCTATGATTCTGTCTGTTGCTCTGGTACATATTGTATGACTTGTATGAAAGGATTGATCACCCTAAACTGGACTTAACCAAATATCCGACCAGTAATCATAATCGGACATGCATGGCAACCCGTTAGGGGAACTTAGGACTCTCCGACCAAATATCGACCCCTTCGGAAGGGATAGCGCAGGATTGCAAAATGGTCCCTTCTTCATCCTCAGTCGAACTAAGTGATAGGAGAGGAAGTCACGGCGAGGGTGAAGACAGTGGTTTGAAGGTAGTCACGGGAGGAGCAAGGTCTCTATTACACAAGCCTGGGTTTGGTCGTGAGCTGTTGCATTAACGGCAACTCCTCAACCTGGATTAGAGCGAGCGCAATTTCTCTAATCTCACGATGGGCCGGACAACGTCGTGTGATGGCATTTGCTTGCACATGCATTGCACCTAATAAGTGATTAAAAACCTTGTTGTGTGTATGATATAGTTTTAAGTCCTCTGTCCTAACTTACTGAGCTGTGGTTGCTCACATCCCTATAGACGTCGTGCAGGTGCTGGCTAAGAAGCAGCAACCAATTACTCTGAAGCTAGCAATTGCTGGATCTTGGGGAGTGAGGAAAAACATTGAAGAATAAACACATCTTTCAAGGTCTAAGTTTTTATTTTAGAATTATTTTTTATTTCCGAATGATATAATACTAAGGAATATACTATAGAGAAATGTTGTAAACTTTAACCGCAATAACTAAATGATAACAAATATATATAATTCTTCACATTTATAGGTAAATGATTTATTTAAATTACAAACTGTCACGCCCCAAAGCGGCAAAGTCGTAACAGCCTCGCCGTGTAAACCGCCCTAAGATAGAAGTTGGCCTCACAACCGCTATCTTAGATCTGATCCACACAAGGCGTTCACAACTAACTCGCTTTGAAGTAGACAATTTGTAATTTAAATAAATCATTTACCTATAAATGTGAGGAATTATATATATCTGTTATCATTCAGTTATTGCAGTTAAAGTTTACAACATTTCTCTATAGTATATTCCTTAGTATTATATCATTCGGAAATGAAAAATAATTCTAAAATAAAAACTTAGACCTTAAAAGATGTGTTTATTCTTCAATGTTTTTCCTCACTCCCCAAGATCCAGCAGTTGTTAGCTTTAAAGTAATTAGTTGCCGCTTCTTAGCTAGCACCTGCATGACGTTTATAGGGATGTGAGCAACCACAACTCAGTAAATTAGGACGGAGGACTTAAAACTATACCATACACACAACAAGGTTTTCAATTACTTATTAGGTGCAATGCATGTACAAGCAAATACCATCGCACGACGTTATCCGGCCCGTCGTGAGATTAGAGAAATTGCGCTCGCTCTAATCCGGGTTGAGGAGTTGCCGTTAATGCAACAGCTCACGACCAAACCCAGGCTTATGTAATAGAGACCTTGCTCCTCCCGTGACTACCTTTGAACCACTATCTTCACCCTCGCCGCGACCTCCTCTCCTGTCACTTAGTTCGACTGAGGATGAAGAAGGGACCATTTTGCAATCCTGCGCTATCCCTTCCGAAGGGGTCGGTATTTGGCCGGAGAGTCCTAAGTTCCCCTAACGGGTTGCCATGCATGTCCGATTATGATTGCTGGTCGGATATTTGGTTAAGTCCAGTTTAGGGTGATCAATCCTTTCATACAAGTCATACAATATGTGCCAGAGCAACAAACAGAATCATAGCATCACCCATAATCAAGCACATGCACACATTCTCTATCTAACAAGCACAACCAAGCATAATCTTAAGCCTCCAAAATACAGCATCGTTAATCCCAACTTATCTCGACTCCTCGCTCACTCACTCGAGGTTCGATTTGCTCAGGCCATCGCCGATCATCCCTATAACACGAACGTGGTTTCAGTATTTCATATAATATTATAAGTTCATTTTATTCGATAACGCTTATTGTTAGGTTTTGTTTAAGGTTCACTATACCTAATTATTTAGGTATTAAGTATTTTATAATTATTTTAGGTTTGGGTTTAAGTTCAGGTTCGGTTTTCGCATCGATTTCTAAATTAGGTTTTTAGTTTGATTTCTAAGTAATGTTTTAGATTCCAATCCTAGAAATCCGTTTCAACCCATAATGTGAAATTAATCACATTACTTCCCGATCTCCTAAATACGATTACTACCCTTAGTCAGCATTTTATTCCATCCGGTATACTTAAATCCGTATTAGTGTACCGAATTTACTCGTATTGTGAGAAATTTTTACATTTTTCGTATATTTACCTAAAATTGAATTTTGTTTCAGATTTGTTATGTTCTGACTTTCATTATTTTATTATCTAATTAAACCTAATTTTTCCATATTTATTAATTTTTAATTCTACATATTCCTAATTTT
This sequence comes from Lumnitzera racemosa, assembly GCA_024138005.1. NCBI lineage: Eukaryota > Viridiplantae > Streptophyta > Magnoliopsida > Myrtales > Combretaceae > Lumnitzera > Lumnitzera racemosa. The sequence goes on along the minus strand of JAMXBC010000012.1, from coordinate 34,180,191 downwards.
CTACATTTACCACATAACACCTTCATTACTTATACTTAACACTCCATACACTAGGATCAAGTTTCCACATCAGAGATTAACATCCCTAAATATCTAATTACTATCTAAATCAGTAATTAATATCCTTATCACCTAATTAACTCCCAATTACTCAATTTTTCCATCATTTTAAGGCTAAAAATTAACTTAAAAATTTTGAAAATTAAATTTAAAAAAATGGCTTCATAGCACTGTTCTATATCACATGAGCATCCTACAGAAAAAAAATTGAGCTTCAAACTACACTCCTAAGGTCATTTATTTCTAAACCGAAATGTGCTCGGTTTTGCATGATTTCTTAAGGACCCTATATTACGGGACATGTTTTCATCTAAATAATATTTTTCCTACAAACTACATACAAAAATATCCCAGAATAAAAAAATTCATAATTTTCTAATTATATTTACTATTTTTGCAAAATTTTACAAGAATCGGGCTAGAATTTGGACTCACTGGTTTGGGTGGCTCCGGCCACTGCGGGCCGCCGTGGCCTTATCGACTGGCCTAGGCGCTACCACCACCGTGTGGTAGTGGTGGCCGTCCACTCCCGGCTCCTCGTCTGGTGTGGGTTCCCTTTAAAATCCCTAACTGCACAGTTTTCTTTTTTTTTTTTTTTCTGGATTTTCTCTCGATTTTTTCGGTGTTTTGATTTTTCTCAAATCATAAACTAACCAAAGGACTTCTGGAATTTTTTTCCCTTATTTATAGACAATTGTATAAATTAATGTGCATTAATTTGATGGGATTTTGCACCAATTCCATGATTTTTGGCTTTTTGTTTGTCAAATTCTTTTTGGTTATTTTTTTTTTTTTTGCTAACCATGACCTTATCTTGTTGTAGCTTATCCTCTTCTGATTTTTTCTATAATTATTTTGTATTTTTCTTTAATTATTTGCTTAGTTTTAGGCTAATTTAGGTAATTACGCGTATTTTTATCTACACATAAATACATGTGGGGTACACGTGAACATTCCTAAATATTATTTTGGTCATTCTAAAATTTTTAGTATACATATAATCTATCTCTAGTAATTTATTAGTTATTTCATTACACTTTTCGCATTTTTGATGATTAATACCTATTATGCTTAAAATTTGAAAATTTATAGTCTCCTATTTTACTATTTATTTTCTTAAATTTAAGTTTACGGGGTCATTTTTACTAATATTTCTCTCAATAGTTTATAATTTGGCTGTGATCGGATCCTTTAGCCGATTGCCCTAAACCTTGGGTTCTAAGTTCAATCTTACGGTTACTTAGCTGAACTTTGGGGCTTACACAAACTGTCTACTTCAAAGCGGGTTAGTTGTGGACGCCTTGTGTAGATCAGGTCTAAGATAGCGGTTGTGAGGCCAACTTCTATCTTAAGGCGGTTTACACGACGGGGCTGTTACGACTCTACCGCTTCGTGGCGTGACAATGGGCTCATCATTCCAAGATGACACGTGTGTCTAAGTGAATCTTTTAGTCATGTCATGAGATCTTCTAAGCAGAGTAGTCTTGATCAGGTAGATCTTTTTAAACAATAAGCAATCTCCTTGGTAGGGTTCATTTTAGGCAATGTACATGATTGGTAGAAGTATCGTCTCAAGTAAGGTGCTTTTAAAAGCCATTTAATGTGTATATAGTGCATTGTTGTTTTCCCAAGCATCGCTTAGGTTTTTAATGCACTTGAGCTATTGGATGGTCATTACATCCATGGTTAGGGGTACTCCAAGTCCCTTATATAAAGGGTACATAGGTCCTTGTTTTGCTACACCAAACATCCAAACAACTTAATGGAGTATAGTTAAGAGCTAATCCACTTTCTCGCTCTTTACCATAAGCATATTGAGAGCAATCATACTAAGAGATAGATTGTTCAAGTTGGGGAAGAGGTCTCATTGGCCTCTTCCTTCGAGTTGTGATTATGAGATGTAGACAGTTGCTCAATAGTAGGGGGTAGCTCCCAAGCTATGATCAAGTGGTGTGTGCTAGCCTCTAGGTCTTCCCTTCTTTCTATCACAATAATAACCTACAAAGAGGGGGGCTCGGGTGCTACCTACCACTTGTTTATGGCAACTTCACTACGAAGGCACTTGTTTATAAGAGGTTTTAGGTGGCTCCTCTATGCGCTGTCCCAAATGAATCCGAGTAGGTGGAGGTAGTCATGATGACTATGGGGACAGAGGAGGTCTTTTCTTTACCTTAACCTGTTGACCAATCCACTCGTGGGGAATCTTCTACTTCAAGAGTACTCTAGGTGCATCAACTTTACTTTGACACTAGTAAGACCCTTAAAGCTCAAAGCTTCGAGTATAGTGGTTAGATTACCTATCCCTATTACTACTTCTATGGAAGAGAAGCTTTGCAAGGTAAAGTGGGAACCTTCACTTAAAGGTCAAGTATTACTAAGGTCCTTGCAGTTTGGAGCTTGACTTAGCTAAAACTTAGTGATGTAGTCATGGCTATCCCTATGGAGCTTGCAAGTCGAGTTGAAGTAGGGAGCAATTCCTCTTAGAGAAGAGTCTAAAGTGAAGAGCTAAGTCAAAGTTAAGAGCATCCATGTAGGCCGAGTGTAGAGCAGTAGTGTAAGATGTGGCTTTGTACCTTTATATTTTTCTTTTCTTTTCTAAATGTAACCAAGGTTAGTATGTCAACCCATTAAGCATTGTACTTTATTTCATCAATAGAATGATACTTTCTCTTCTTATTCATCATTGCTCGCTTATTATTTTATTTTCCTATAGCTCTTGTTTCCTGTTACATGACTACAACAGCTTCGTGTAGGCTCACTCTTTCTACGTATCCTAGAATTGTGTTAAGCTTAGGAGGTAGGAAGGTGCTAGTGTTCGTTAGTGCAATGACTAACCTAAGAAAGTGCTTAAGGATGAAGATGGACCTAAGGTGTGGAGCTTGGTATGAGTCGATGCTCTAAAAAGGGTAATCACAATGTTAGTGTAAGGACTAACTAAGGTAGTGCTTAGGGATGAAAGTTGACCCAAGCCTTGGAATCATTATGGATTAATGCCTAAGATGAAATGCCCACGGTGTTAGTGTAAGGATTAATTTGGGCAGTACTTAAGGATGAAAATCGACCTAAGGCTTGGGTTTAGGTAAACTGGTGCCTTCGCAGATGCCTATAGTTTTAGATTAAGGACTAACTTAAGGCACATGTTCAGGAATGAAAATCGACTTAAAGCTACAGCTTGGTATGAGCAAAGGTTGTACATGTATGCAAGGAGTGAAAGAGAAAAAGAGATAAGTGTAGGAAATGATACAAGGTAAGTGTACCTATTAGTTTTAATATAGTAGATGCAAATCTAAGTTGATCTCTTAGAGACCTCGAGTACTAATACTAACCTTAGCTCTATTATCTAAACAAAAAATTATGATGCATTGAATGAATTAAAAATACTAAAATTAACAAACTAATCTAGTTATAAGACTTGACTAAGTAATTTAGGAAGCGATAAAATTAAGAACGACTTCAAGAAGGCAAACAGCGTATTTAGGAATTGTTTCCCTTAGTATTTAACATATAACCGCTAAAAATTTATCCAATTCCATCTTTATTATTCTTGATCGAAGGAATTCACAATTAAAGTTAACACTTTTCTTAAGCATATTAACCCTAATCCTAAATTATTTACTGGAATCTCTTCACTTAGTAATATAATTTAGAATTGCATTAATATACAATGAATGCACATACAAAAATAATAACTTTTTGGAAGAATCATGTATCTTATCTTTAAGTACACATGTAATTCTCTTCAGTTATTTCAAGATCTCATTATTCATGTGATTTCTCAATCATCATGTATAATATCATAGATTGATACCTTAGAAATATCAATTAACAATGAAAACACATAATTGAGTCAAGAAAGATAGAAACTTTATTGAAAATTATCAATAAATCCAATAGTCATATGAAACCTTAGGTTCCACAATCCTAAATATAATAATCTTAAGCTATCATGATGAAACTAAAAACGAATTGCAATAAAATTAAGAAATAAAATATGAAAAATCCCTTTTATCGATGAGAAATCTCTTCATCTTGAAGTTAGGTATTACTTCCGTCTTTTTCTCCTTCTTCTCTTTAAGTCTCTTCTCTCTCTCTCTCTCTCTTTTTTTCTAATGTCAAAAGTTCTGTTTAAAACCCTTACAAGTCCTTATATAATGTATTATAAAGTTTCTTTTTTCATCACCAGACACAGCCTGAGACACAGTTGTATCTTCAGGTTGTGTAATTTACTGACCTTAGCACGAAAATTATCTTGTATGGATATAGTTGTGTCCTAGATTGTATAACTTTCTAACAAAAAATTGTCACTTTCTCCTATTATTTATTTAATTTCAAAACTTCATAACTCATTCATTTTAACTCTAAATTGAGTTAAACTTGATTCATTTTCTTTGTTTTCAATTCAAGAATACATTCAAACCTTGAAATCAAAATTTTACTCAATTAAATATCAATTTCTTTATTGAAAAAACAAAAAAAATAAGGGAAATGCTACATGTAGATATTTAATTTTTGCCTTCTAATAGTTATAAGTTTAGTTTTTTTAAAAGTTACAGTCCTAACTCAAAAATAAATAAATAAAAATAATAAAAATTGACAAATGATGAAAATACAAAAAAAAATGAGAAAGGAAAAATTATTATGAAAAAACTATTTTAGATTTTTAGAATGTAAATTATTTTAAGGTCAATTAATTTTAGTTTTTATCTAATTTAAATAATTATTTTAAAAAATCGTGCAATTTAAATATAATTTAATTGTATTAAAAATCAAGACATAGATTAACAACTTAACGAATAAATATTGAAATATTAAATTAAAGTTAACTCAAGATCATGAGTTTAGATCTAATTTAATTTTTATTAAATTAGATACAAATTAAATTAAATACAATTGCTACGATTCAATATAATCTTAGTTTTATAAATTGAAGGGCTCGCCAAAAAGAGGATGTTTTTTCAGAGAATTCAATTCCGCCGAAAATAAACAGTACTGCAACACCCACACGAGCAAGCCGAATCCTCGACCACACCAACAACGAAGCTCGCGCCGTCCACTGTCACTTGCAGCCCAAAAAAAAAAAAAAAAAAAAATTATACTCGCCCAACAGCAGCATCCACACTACACTCCCTGGACACAACAGTTCGCACAACACGCTGGGGAACTTCAACTCACCTCGCTGATCCACAACCGCTGACTTCTCGGCCAACTCGTCGCGCACGCTACTGCACTCTACACGACGCCCGACACACGTGCATGCCTCCATCCTCCTAGTCCAGTCAGTACACACGGACACTATGACTTCACCGATCACTGCATCGCGGCTTGCGGCAACCCGAAGCTTCATCACAACCTGATCGATCAAAGCGCACGTATTGCTTCGTTCTTCGCCCACCTACGTCCGAGCGTTACCCCATCGACCAGCGATTGAACAAAATTCGGGATCTCCATCCACGATCTGCGGCGCAGCACTCGACGAACAGCAAGTTGAACAGTGGCCAGCAACGTCCCCTGCATGAGCCACACGCACAACACTAATGTCACCATCCTTCGAACAAACAACACCAACCTAAATCAGTCTTCAGGGGAGATCTCAGAAGGCCACTTCATAAGAATATTTCTTCTGCTCTTTATGTTGGTTTTGACGAATATGGGTTGAAGAGCCAAACACTTCAAAATACTTAGACAATTACTCATCATGAAAAGATTTATCATAATCCTTGTTTAGATGCCAGTTTCGCTCCTGGTTTTGAGAAGTACGATGCCAAACAACCTAGAGCAATCTTTAGGGGAGATCTCCAGATGTCATCTTATAATAATATTTATTATGTTGCTTATGTTGGTTTTGAAGACCACAGGTTGGAGAGCCAAATACTCTCAAACAATGAAATAGTTACTCGCCATGAAAAAGCCTATCGAAATCCTTGTTTAGGCGTCCTTTTGGTTTTGAGAAGAACGACGCCGAGCAACGCGCTGTCCGTCATCGCGCGATAAACAATCAGGTTCAGTTGGTTGTTTTAATTTTTTTTTCTTTATTTATTTATTTATTATTAGTTTATTGATATAGTTTATTATTATTATAATCATATTACATTATTATTATTAAATCCTTGGTCATATAACGTCGCATATATAAGATATACATACATATATATGTATTAGGAGATTTTTTTTAGTATTGGTTGTTTTTATATCAAATATATTATAGGACATGATTTTATTTAGGCAAACAATTGTTTAATAATAGAGATATAGATATACATGTACATATTAACTTAGGTTTTTTTTTTAGTATTATTTTTCTTTATAGATTAAGTATTTATTTAAATAAATATCTATTTAAGAGCAATAGAATAGATATGTATGTATATATAAATATAAATATAAATATATATTAGTTTAGGGATTGTTATAATTGGTTTTTCCTTAGGATTAGGTATTATTTAAGGATTTGTCACATAGAAAGTCCTTTTTCTTTAAATAAAAATTAATAAAAGTCCCTTTAAAAAAGTAAGATTTTTAAAGTATTCCTTTATAAAATAAAAAGACTCAAGAATCAGGACTCCTTTAGATTTTTTTTTTAAATAAACAGAATCGATTAAAAACATAAATCCGATCAGTTTCAAAATTAAAATAAAATAATACACTAAAAATTTTTGGAAAAAACTACGATTATTTGTTCTCGAATAGCAGATACATAAGTACCTTTGGGGTAACGATAAAATCTGTAGAAACTTAGGTTTTTTTTTTCTTTTTCTTTTGGTTTTTATTTTTTCCTTAAAAATATTATAATTTGACGGATAAACCTAATTTCGGTAAATAGATAATGATATCTGTTAGGGTTTAATAGGTTAGCTCTCAAATTTGGAATTCTCTAATTTTTCATTCAAATTAAAATAAAAAATAGGTAGTTAAATTGTAATCAATATACCCAATTAATTACGATTTCCCTTTTTTTCGACTTTGGTCGGATGACGACTCTAAAAGTTATTTTTTAATAAAAAAACTAAAATTTCCTAATTTCTTTAGTCAATGATTAATATTAAATGGGTTTGGGTTTAGTATTAATCGAAAAGTAAAAAATTAAATAAAATTAAAGAAACCGAAAATTCAAGCTCGACAGTATAAAATCATTATGTGAAATGTATTTAAAATAAAAATTATCAGAAAACTTGTCAATTCATTATGTTTAATCACAGTTACATATACTTTCAATCTTGTGAATGCACTTAGTGGAAATAAGATCTTAGATTTTGGGCATTCCATGCATTAAGGATAGGCTATCCTTCTAGTTTCTCAAGTTTGTAAGCGTCTTTTCCCACATCTTCCACTACTCGCAACGGGCCCTTCCAATTCGGGGCAAGCTTACCCCACTGTTCTTTTGAACCAATAGCCTCCAATTTTCTATACAATAAGTCTCTTGGGTGGAAGACCTTATGTCGAATGTTGAGGTAGCAATATTGGGCAACCTACTGCAAATAGGCTATTGTGTGTACTCGTATGGTATTGCACACTTTCTCAATGGTATTAAGGCTTACCTAAAGGGCTATGTGGTTTATGTTCACATCAAAGTGCTAATTCCTGTTAGTGGGTAGCTCCAGCTCGATTAGGAAGATGGCTTTCGCTTCAAATGTGAGTAGAATAGGGTTTCTTTAGTCAAGGTCTTGGGTGTCGTATATGTAGGCACCCCATTTTGGGCCCCCTACCCATATATACACACCTTTTTTTTTTTTTCTAGAATTTTTAAGATAGGGTAATGGGTCTTAATTTAGGGAAAGCAAAATGTATATATATATATATATATATATATATATATATATACAAAAATGGAAATTTAAGAAAAGCAAAAAAAAGAAAAAAGAAATTGAGAAAAAAAACACATAAAAGTACAAAGAATGGAAAATTTAAGAAATTACAAAAAATAAAGAAAATTGAAAGATAGAAAAAAAAAAGATAAATAATAATTTTAGATAGTGTAGATTTTTTAATTTAAATCTAGTTTAAAAGAAGGGTGTTAGAACTGAGCTTAAATTTAAATCTAGCTCAGATTAGTCTTATCCATATGTATAATTTAATTGCACGTATAAATAAGGTATAGGCTAACAACATAACAAATAAGCAGTTAAGTTTAAATTTGCATTAAACTTAAGCTTAGGGTTCAAATTTCATTAGAGACAAAAACCACCTTTTACCTTTTTATCCAAAACATACTGCACTACCACATGTACAAACACTACACGGTATGTGTCGCCATGTAGCACGATACGTGTCACCAACGTCAACATGGCTCCATACGTAGCATGGTATGTGTCACTAATACGCCATGACAAGCTACCACATGTTACAATAGGATATGTGGCATTCTCCTATTGGATGGTACGGCTAACATGGCATAACGTCAACCCCTTTTCTCTCCCTTTCCTTTCTCTTTCTCCCCCTTTCCCACTTTTCCCCCAGATTTTCCTCTCCAATCACTCAACTTCAACTTGATTTTTGAACTTTTTGTTGCTGCATTTTCTCTGAATTGATGATGGAACCACAATCTAAACATAGCTTACTTCGAATAGAACCCAAGAATGCATATAGATTCATGCATTTAAGCATTCAAATCGGTGTTGCAAAATTGAAAAAAAAAACTAGAATTTAGCAAATTAGCATTCATTTTGTTTCTAAAATTTCTAAGCTGAATTAACATTGCATTAGTATAAATAAGAGATTTTTGTTCTTTCATACAAACATATGAGCATCAAAAATCATCCTCTCTCTCACTATCTCTCTCTACAGCTCTTGCTCTCTCTATTCGGTCTACCTCTCTCTCTCTCTAAACTTATCTTTGCCACAGCCCACTTTGAGCCAAATTAATACCACGAGTAAGATGCTTAAGTTGTTGGTGTTCGATCCTAACCCCCTTCGTACGTTGTTGTGCCCCACAATATAAGGAGCAACTTAGTCACCACCCGTAATCCCCCACTCATGAACTACCGTGTTAAGCTCAAGCGAACCCCATAGCCAAACTCCCAACCACCTAAAACCCCCAACACAACACATCTCTTGAGCCCAATAGCCACCTTGCAACCGTAGCTCCACTGCCATTGATCACAATGATCAAAAACCACCCTAACCACTTTAACTCTCTTCAACAACCTCCCTAACCACCCTCCACCCCCCAATCCAATCCAAAAGCTACAAAAATCCACTTCCCTAGTTGATTGGGAGCTTGGAACAGTCAGAACTACCCTTATGAGCTGCTGCACTTCTTCTTCAACTATGACTCAGATTCGTACTACAAACCTAACCCGCTCTGGAAGGCCAACCCACATAGAAGACTCAAGTCCGACCCTTTCTCTTATTTAGTTGTTTTAGTTATTTTGTATTTTTTTTCTTGTTTTATTATTATTGTAGTTTGTAACAAAAAAAAAAAGAAAGAAAAGAAAGGGAAAAAGAGAAAAGCTCAAGTCTATCATTTTTTTTTTATTTTGTTTTCAGTTGAGATATAAGTGGGAAGAAATAATGATAAATAATAACAAGAATAATAATAAAAATAAGATAAAAATAGGTTAGTGAATAAAAAAAAAAAAAACCATTTCACCACTTAGAAAATCGGTTTTAAGACCTTTTAGATCTTTCTTAATAAAATCAAATCCACTTAAAAATGTAAGCTAGGTGTATTTTCAAAATTAAAACGAATCCAGCACACTAAAATTTTACAAAAAAGAATTACGTACATTCGATCTCAAATAACAAGTACGCAAGTACTCATACGCAAATATGGGGTAGCTTAAAATTTCGAAAAAATTATTTTCCCCCTTTAGTAAATAATTCTTTAAATTTTTTTTGTAAATGGGTATAATTCTGGTTATTACTTGTAAATAAACATTATTGAAAGTGTATTTGAAAAGCAAAAATTAAATTCAAAAAGTTAAAAGTGGTACTTATTTAGGTGTTTAGGGTTTAATAAGATAGGCCCCGAATCTAGATATCTAATTTTAAAAAACCGTTTTAAAAATTAGTTTTATCGATGAACCGATAGCTAAGTTATAACCAATCCACTCAATTAGTTATAACTTAACTCTCTTTCTCGACTATGGTTGAGTGGTAACTCCAAAATGTTTTCAAAGTTAAAAGTATTGGTTTTCTTTAAACCTTAGTCGAGGGTCAGTGTTAAACGAGTAGAGTTTAATATTGATCAGTTTAAAGAAGAATGATTTATAAAAACCGGGAAAAAACTAAGCTCAATAGGTTAATAACTCCACTGAGGAGGTTAAGAGGGTTAGCCACTTAAAATACTTTCCGAAATTAATTTTGCCTTTTAAAATACCCATATTATTTATTTATTTGTTTGTATATTTATTATTTCATGTATATACTTTGTTTTGATTATTGTATTTATATATATTGAGACATAGGGGGTCATCTGTTGCATGAAAAATGCAGGGTAGATGCGGTTAAACCTAATCTGTCTTAGGACCCTAGAAGGGGGCTATTGTATAGGCTCTGGATATAGCGGGGTAACCAGCACTCAAGGTTGATTATGTTACCCCACTTAAGCTATAATATGACCAATGAAGGCGTTTTATAAAAATGAGTGAGGTTACAAAGCGTAAGAACCTTTAGAACCCACCCTAATTGCATATACCTTTATTAAAGCTTGAGTTAATGCACTACTCCTAAGAATTGTAACCCTAATAATGTTTGAAAGATTTAGAAATATAATCAGTCTTTTTTAAAAAGTAAAAACATCAAATCAAACGATAGGGTTACAACTTAAGGATTAATAAACTAACCTGAGTGATTCAAGCATATGCATGTTTCCATGAATATTATATTGTTTTATTAATGAATGATTCTTGTCCATGAAACATCCAAGCCTAAAGATAATGGTCGCTAACCAACAAGAGAATAATCAAAGAGTCAATAGGCTACCAAATGCCCTAGGAATCCATGAGCAACTGCTACAAGTTAAAGCTACCTATTGAAAGCAAAGGGCTAAACTTGCTGAAGCCTCTAATCGAGCCTTGTTAACTTCGGTTGAAAAAAGTGAAAGGACCATGGATTAGGCTTTAGAGATGTTGGATAAGATTAAAGCTTAATTAGGGGAGTTAGTTAGAAACTTTAGATGTAGTTAAAAGACTTTGAATGAATAAATTTTAGGCTCCCTTCCTTTTGTTTTCTGTATGTTGATCTTTCAAAATAATAAATTTTTTCTTTAGTTTATTGTCCTTCATTCTTTAGCATTCCCTTCCTTGTAAATAGTCCTTCAATAGAACTCACCTAACCATTCATTCTCTCTCACTTAGGGAAATGTAAATAAATCTCACAAACTTGTAAATAGAACCCTAAAAATCACCATCTTTATTTGGATTTTTTGGTTTCTATAAAATAAAACTTTATCTTTCTCTCTCATACAAAAAAAAAGAAAAGAAAAGAAAAGAGAAGTTGCTAACTAGTAAATAATTCTTCCAATCGGGTTTACATGGCTAATGACAAGATTGCCTCCTTGGAAAAGATGGTACATCAAATGGCCCAACAATGGTAGATCTTATTCCTAATGATCACTACTCTTCACGTATCTCAAGATTCAAACCTAGAAACATGACTCTCAAATCTAGAAGAAAAGGTAGCTACGCTACAAAAGAGCATTATAGACCAAGAAATGGCAATGGGCCTAATGCTTAGAAGATTTCAACACTTGACATTTAATACTGATCAAATGTCAATAAGCCCAAATAATGAAGGAGGCCCAAGAACAAAAGAGCCAAGGAGGAGTAAGAAAAGATAAGTCGAAGGCACTTAGAGGAGACAATTCTCTCAATTGAAAATTTTAATGACCCAAATCTTTAATCATCTAAAGGAAGCAAGGATTGTAGCCTGTGAAGCCCTTAATCTGAATTACAAACCATACAGCTTTGACCTAGAAGTATGATGCAACTATCATATGGGTCAGAAGGGGCACTCCACTGAAAAATGCTAGTGATTGAAGAATAAGATTCAAAACCTGATAGATGCAAAGGTCATTCAGCTAGAGCTACAACAAGTCAATCCTTCTTTAAGTCATAGGGGTAATTCAACTGAGTCACCTAAAGCTCCATTTCTTTTGAGTATGCTAATGACTTCTAATAAGCTCACAAGTTGTCTTAAGTAGTTAGACGCTTAAATGGAGAAAGTTAAGGTAAGGGTAAAGAAGAATCAAGTTATTTTCAATAAAGTCTATTTTTGGATAGCTTTATAACTGCTGGAATAATGTAATCTTATTTATTGCCTTTTTAATTGAGTGGTTACAATGTTATTAAAATTGGGGAAAATAAATCCCTCCCTAAGGTTGCGTGACATCAGAGTGAGGACATTTTAGGCTCATTCCTTAAAGGAAGTTGATTTTGGAAATTGATACGCAGATTAATGTGAAGTTAGGCTTTCATTTTCAAATCCCAAACACAGCTATCCATTGTTAAACCCGTTGGACTAATTTGAAGAATTTTCAAAATTTGAACCTTATCAAGAACCACCCCATAATGGGCCAATTTGAAGGTTAAGATAATTGATTAGGAGAGAAGGATAAGATTGGTTTATATTTACCTCAGTAACGTTAACTCAAAGATGAATTTTATTTTTGATAAGTTATCTTTCTTTGAAAAAAAAGAAGAGACCAACTCCTTTTCAAACACCTTAAGCTTACACATACCTCACTTAAGCCCATACGCTCAGAATCCATGGGTCAGGGTTTTGAATCTCTCAAAGGCAAAGACTTAGGAAAATAAATATTCACTTTTTGGGACAAAGGAAAAGAGAAGGGTAAGAAATAATGAGGAAAAATTATAAATAAGGAAAGCAATAAAACAAGAAGAGAGGAAAATAAGAAAAATAATGAAAGGAAAAAAAAAAAAAGAAGAGCTTGAAAGTTAGGACTTGTGTATAAAAGGAAGAGCCCTAATTAAAGAAAGCCTAGGAAATGTAAGGCCTATAATTAAAGCCCTAACATTCCCAAGAAACACAAAGCTTTTATGCTCATTCTGAATGTCATGAGCCCTAATCACAAGATCCTTAGCCACAAACACAAGACCTTTTTACCTATAATATTACCCTTACTTAATAAAGTTTTTCCGATTTTGAAGGATAATTTATCTTTAAAAAAAATTGTTTTTGAAACTAGGGCAAGCATATTTCTCATGTTTCCTAAAAGGTTCTTGACTTATACAATCAAGTTAAATAAATAAATCTTTTAAAATAAGCCTTCTAATCAATCCTCTTTCAAACCCTTTGACCAAAAGCCTAAATTTATAATGTTGAACCCAAAAAGACTTAATGAATTGATCAAGGCGTATCACTTGCAAAATGAACTATAATTTTGGGATTGTAGTCAAGAGTGTAATCTGGATCAAGAGTTCATAAAGAAGTACTCTTTGACTAAACTAGTCATGAGTTACCTTTTCCTTAAAAATAGAGGTGTTTGAAATCATAAGGCCCCACTAAGCGGCTCAGCATCAAGGTTAAAGAGAACATAAGAGGCCCCATGTGATTATCGAGGAAAGGTTTTTTACCTGTTAGTAAACTTAAGAAAGGGAGAAAGAGAGAGAGAGAGAAGAGAGAAAGTAAGGGGTAAAGGCTTGTTATAAATCTTTTACCTAAGTCCATGTCGGCCTATGATAACTCTTATTTTAAATACATTTCACATGATGATTTTATAGTATTTCCTTTACATCTTTGGTTTTCTTTAAAGAAATTGATACTTAATTGAGTAAAATTTTGATTTCAAGGTTTGAACGCATTCTTGGATCGAAAACGAAGAAAAGGAATTAAGTTTCACTCAATTTGGAGTTCAAATGAATGAGTTATGAAGTTTTAAAGTTACACAGTCTAGGACACAACTATGTCCCCAGGCTGTGTCCATCCAGGAAAATATGCCAAGGTCACAAGTTACACGATCTGGGGGCATGACTGTGTCCCAAGCCGTGTCTGGTGACGAAAATGGAAACCTTACAACACATTATAAAAGGACATATTAGGGTTTCGCACATAAGATTGGACATTCAAAAGAAAAGAGACTTGAGGAGAAGGAGAAGAAAAAGGCGAAAGCAACACCCAACTTCAAGATTGAAGAGATTTATCATCAATAAAGGGGGTTTTTCATGTTTTATTTATTGATTTTGTTGCAATTCGTTTTTAGTTTCATTATGATAGTTTAAAACTCTTGTATTTAGGATTATGGAACCTAGGGTTTCATGTGACTATTGGATTGATTGATAATTTTCAATAAAGTTTCTATCTTTTCTTAATTCAATTATGTTATTTAATTGTTAATTGATATTTCTAGAGTATCAATCTATGATATTATGCATGATGATTAAGAAATCACATGTGTAATGAGATCTTGACATAATTGGAGAGAATTACATATATACTTAGAGGTAAGATATATGTTTCTTCCGGAAAGTTGTTCTTTGTGTAGGAATTCATTATACATTAATGGGATTCTAAATTATATTACTAAGTGAAGAGATTCCGGTAAATAATTTAGGATTAGGGTTAATATGCTTGAGAAAGGTGTTAACTTTAATTGTGAATCCTTCCGGCTAAGAATAATAGAAATTGAATTGGATATATTTTAAGCAGTCTCATGTTAAATGCTAGGGGAAATAATTCTTAAATACATTATTTGCATTCTTAAAGTCGTTTTTAATTTTATCACTTTCTAAATTGCTTAATCAAGTCTCATAATTATGTTAGTTTGTTAATTTTAGTATTTTTAATTCATTTAACTCATCACAATTTTCCGGTTAGATAATAGAGCTAAGGTTAATATTAATACTCGAAGTCTCTAAAGGATTGACTCGGACTCACATCCGCTATATTAAAACTGATAGATGCACTTACTTTATATCAGCCTAAGTGGCCAAGCTTTTAATCCATGTCACCTAATTTCAAAAATTTGACCATAATAGTCTTAGTCATTCTCACTCTTTCTAAATGAAAGGGATTATCCCTAATATCTTTTTTTTTTTTTGTCATTAATGGTTTTTACCAAATTCTTTGTCTGTAAATATTTTTCGAATTGGGAAGTTTTTCAAACGAATTTCATTCCCTTACTTCTCATTTTTCACCATTGTTAAGGTTTTAGCTAGCTCTTAAAAGGTTGAGCCCTTTTTTATTCTTTTTAAGGTTCTAGCTTACCTTTAGGGCATTGTCCCATCTTTCATTTTTTAGATTCTATCCAGCTCTTAGAGTGCTGACCCCTCTTTTATTCTTTTTAGGGTTCTAGTAAACTCTTAAATTGTTGTCCCCTCTTTTAATCTCTTTTAGGGTAAGCTAGCTCTTAAAGCGTAGTTTCGTCTTCCATCCATTATTTTTAGAGCTCCTCCTTATTCATCAAACTCTCTTCATGGTCTTAGTGAGCCCACTAGGCACTTTTCTTCATCAATTTCCTCTTAGCAAGCCCATATGATGCTTCTCTTCACAGATTTCTTTTAGCGAGCCTACTAGGTACTTCTCTTCACTAATTTCTTTTGGCAAGCCCATAGGGCACTTTACTTCGCCGATTTCTTTTAGCAAGCATGCTAGGTGCTTTTCTTCACCAGTTTGTCATAGTAAGCCCATAAGGCACTTCTCTTCATCAATTCCCCATAGCGAGCCCATAAGACGCTTCTCTCAATCACTTCCTTTAAATAAGCCCAAAGGGTGCTTCCTTTCATCATCGATTCCTTTTAGCGTGCTCGTTAGGTGTTTTCTTTTACCAATTTCTCTCAAATGATCCCATAGGGTGCTTCTCTTCATCAAATCCTTTTAGCAAGCCCATAGGACACTTCTTCTAAAGTCAATTTAGGGTTGCCAATCCCTTAGAGATGCTCTTGCCTAAGTTAGCAAGCCTAGAAGAGCATGACTAAGTTCTCCAAATCAATTCTAGTTTAAGGTTGCTAATCCCCTAAAGACACTCTTGCCTAAGTTAGTGAGCTCAGACGAGCACAACCAGGTTTTCCAAATTGATTTCAATTTAAGGTTGTTTGTCCCTTAGAGACACTCCCGCCTAGCTTAATAAGCTTAGAAGAGCATAACCAAGTTCTCTAAATCGATTCTAGTTTAAGGTTACTAGTCCTCTAAAGACACGTATGCCCAGGTTAGTGAGCTCATACCATGTTTTCCATATCAATTCCAGTTTAGGGTTGCTATTCCCCTAGAGACGCTCCCGCCTAGGTTAGTGAGCTTAGATGAGTATGACTAGGTTTTCCAAATAGATTCCAGTTTAGGGTTGCTAGTCCCCTAGAAACACTCTTGCTTAGGTTAGTGAGCTCAAAAGAGCACAACCAAGTTTTCCAGATCATTCTAATTAAGGGTTGCTAATCCCCTAAAGACACTCTTGCTCAGGTTAGTTAGCTTAGAAGGGCATAACCAAGTTTCAAAATGATGTTTCTAGCTAGCTCCTAGGACACTATACCTTTCTAAACTCGCTCGGCTAACTCTTAAGGCACTTCTCTCCCTTTCACCTCTCACCAAATCCCCAACAAATCAAACTAATGATAGCTAGCTAGTTGTTGTGCTTCTTAGGTTAAAGTCATCCTCGAAGCAAAAATAGTGTCTCATATATCTTTATGGTAAAGTTTTACTCAAACTTCAATACAAAGAAGGGCGGTTATAGATACCTCATTTTTGCATACCCCCTAGCCCTTTTTTTTTTTTTAGAATTTTTAAGATAGGGTAATGGGTCTTAATTTAGGGAAAGAAAAATGTATATATATATAGATAAATAATAATTTTATATAGTATAGATTTTTTAATTTAAATTTAGTTTAGAAGAAAGGCATTGGGCTTAGACTTAGATTTAAATCTAGACTAGGTTAGCCTTGTCCATACAAATATAAACAAAGCATAGGCCAATAGCTTAACAATTAAGTACTTGGGTTTGGATTTGCATTAAGCTTGAGGTGAGGGGTTCAAATCTCATTAGAGGCAAAAACTGACTTTTTTATCCAAAACATACCATACTACCACATGCATGAACACCATAAGGCACGTATCACCACATGGCACAATACGTGTCACTAAGTTAACATGGATCCACAAGTAGTGTAGTACGTATCACCGATACACCATGACAAGCTGCTACGTATTACGGTAGGATACGTAGCATTCTCTTATTAGATGGCATGGTTGATGTGGCACCACATTAGCACCATGTTAGCCCCCTTTTCTCTCCCTTTCCTTTCTCTTTCTCCCCCTTTCTTGCTTTTTCCCTAGATTTCTCTCTCTGGTCACTCAACTTCAACTTGTTTTTTAGACATTTTATTGCTACATTTTCTCCAAATTGATGATGGAATCACGATCTAGACATAACCTACTTTGAATAGAACCCAATAACACTTATAGATTCATGTATTTAAGCATTCAAATCGATATTGCAAAATCGGAAAAAAAAAACTAGAATTTAGCAAATTGACATTCATTTGATTTCTGAAATTTCCAAGTTGAATTAGAATTACATTAGTATAAATAAGAAACTTTTGTTCTTTTACACACATATACACTAGCATAAAAAATCATCCTCTCTCTGACGATCTCTCTCTACAACACTTTCTCTCTCTCCTCGGTCCACGTCTCTCTCTCTCTCTCTCTCTAACCTTGTCTTCACTACAGCCCACTTCAAGCCAAATTAATAATGCAAGTAAGCTCCTCAAGTCGTTAGTGTTCGATCCCAAACCCCTTTCGTACATAGCTATACCCTACAATACAAGGAGAAACTTAGCCACCAACTAACCCTAATCGCGATCCCCCCATTCATGAACCACCACGAGCCACTGTCTTAAGCTTAAGCTAACCTTATGGCCAAACTCCCAACTACCCAAAACCCCCAACACGACACCACTCTTGAGCCTAGTAACTACTATTGTAACCGTAGATCCACCGCTACCAACTACCACGATAAAAAATCACCTTAACTACCTTTACTCTCTTCAGTAGCCTCCACCCACCCCCTACCTCTTAATCCAATCCAAAAGCCATGAAAATCCACTTCCTTAATCAATTGGGAGCTTGGAACAGTTAGAACCACCCTTACGAGCCACTGCACTTCTTCTTCAACCATGACCCAAATCCGTGCTACAAATTTGACCTACACTCCGACTCACTCTAGAAGGCTAACACACGTAGAAGACTCTAGTTTGACCCATTCTCTTATTTAATTGTTTTAGTTATTTTGTATCTTTTTTATCTTGTTTGATTATTATTGTAATTTTTAACAAAAAAAAAAGAAAGGGAAAATGAGAAAAGCTCATGCCTGTCTTTTATTTTTTTTAATTTTGTTTTTGGTTGAGATATAAATAAGAAGAAATAATGATAAATAATAACAATAATAATAAAAATAAGATAACAATAGGTTAGTGAATAAAAAAAAAACCATTTTACCACTTAGAAAATTGGTTTTCTAAAATAAAATAAAATAAAGCGATCCTTTTTTCAAATTAGGACCTTTTCTAGAACTTTCCAAAAATGAAATCCGAATTTAGGACCTTTTAGATCTTTCTTAATGAAATTAAATCTACTCAAAAATGTAAACTAGGCATGTTTTCAAAATTAAAATGAATCTTATACACTAAAATTTTACAAAAAAGAACTATGTACGTCTAATCCCTAACAACGGGTACATAGGCACTTGTACACAAATACGAGGCGATTTAAAATTTGGAAAAATTTATTTTCTCCCTTTTGTAAATAGATATAATTTTAGTTATCGCTTGTAAATGAACATTATTGGAAGGGTATTTGAAAAGGCAAAATTAAATTCAAAAAGTTAAAAGTGGCACTCATTTAGAGTTTAATAAGATAGTTCTTGAATCCAGATCTTTAGTTTTAAAAAACTATTTTAAAAATTGGTTTTATTGGTAGGCTTGTAGCTAAGTTATAACTAATTTATAACCAATCCACTCAATTAGTTATAACTTAACTCTCTTTCCCGACTACGGTCGAGTGGCAACTTTAAAATGTTTTCAAAGTTAAAAGTATTGATTTTCTTTAAACCTTAATTAAGAGTCAATATTAAACATATAGGGTTTAATATTGATTGGTTTAAAGAAGACTAATATATAAAAACCAAGAAAAAACTAGGCTCAATAGTATAGTATCCCCAAAGTATGTTTGAGGCCTTATCAACCCATTTACCTCCTGCTTGCTCCACGTTTTAGTTCAGGCTATTAAAGATTTTCTTGTTAATAGCTTCGACTTAGCCATTGGTCTAAGGGTAGGAAACCGAGGTATGGTGTAACCTAATGCTATGCTTATCATAAAAATTCTTTGAATCGGTCATTATCAGGTTATTTCCTATTATTGGTGATCAGCCTGTATGATACCCCAAAACGAGACTGTATGTAGGTGAATATGAATCCTTCAACAGCTTAGGCTATGATGGTGTCTACGGCCGACACCTTTGTGCATTTAGTGAAGTAATCCACCACCACGAAGATAAATTGTCAACTTAACAATGCCTTTAGGAAGGGGTTGAAGACGTCTGATCCCTACTACTTAAAAGGCTAAGGGCTTGTCAAAGGGTACAATTCTAAACTTGGGATGTAAGTGATTGATGCATGCTTTTGGCATGAGTGGCACTTCTAGATTAGGGACTTGGTGCCTTCCTTCATTGTTGACCAATAGTAGCCCAACCCAAGCACTCGTACATATAGTGCTTAAGATTGAATGTGGTTGCTATAAATTCCTACATGGAGCTCTTCGAGGACCTAAGTGCCCTTTCTTTTCCTGAGGCACTTGAAGAGTAAAGTGTCACGCCTTGAAGCAGTAGAGTCATAATAGTTCCGTCGTGCAAACCATTTTAAGATAGAAGCTGACCATACAGCTGTTATCTTAGACTTGATTTACATAAGACGTCCACAACTAACCTACTTTGAAGTAAGCAATTTATGAATTAAATAAATTATTTACCTATGAAAGTATGAAAATATATGTATATTCACTAGAATTCAAGTATTACAAATAATGTTTGCTCAGTAAGTTGGGATGGAAACTAAAAACTATATAGCAAACACAAATAGGGTTATTAAGCAAATTATTATGTACAATGAGTGTTCAAGCATATGCCAGCACATGATGTTATCCGCCCCATCGTGAGATTAGAGAAATTGCACCCGCTCTAATCCGGGTTGAGAAGTTTTCATTAATGCAACAGCTTACAACCAAACCCTTGCTTATGCAATGAAGATAATACTCCTCCCACGACTACCTTTGAACTATTGACTTCACCCGTACTGCGACCTCCTCACCTGTCACTTAGTTTGACTAAGGATGAAGAAGAGACCAATTATGCTATCCAACGCTATTACTTTTGAAGGGGTTGGCATTTGGCCGGAGAATCCTAATGTTCCACTAATGGGTTATGTTGTAGGTGAATTTTGGGATGAGGAAAACTCCTATAAAAGAGAATGAAATACTTGGTATTGAACCAATCCGATGTAGCCATTCCGATACTTAAGTTAGTAAGGTGACTTAATATAGAAAGTATGTGAGTAAGACGTATCAAAGGGCTCTTACAGAGTTTCTTTTCAATATTTATAGATGGTTGTAGTGTCTAAGTTAGTTGTCGAGATAATTATTAAGATACGTAAAAGCTTCTTGACTTGACATCTCTCCTAACATGTAGGGATAACAGACAGTTATGTAATATATCTATGCTTATGATAACCATTCATGACATAGACTTGAAATTCAAACTAGGAACAGACTTATTTTACTTGGCATCAATGCTACGTGTCATCTATCCAATGGAATGCTGAGAGAGTTGATTACCCGACATATTGACGACCAAATGGATGAGCGTCAAATGATCAATAGATGAACGAAAACTAACTATCAACATTTACATCCCAACTCCCATGTTTGTGTAGTCGATAAAGGGAGTTATATATATATATAGATTTATGCCGAGTAATATAGGAAGTAGGACGGGTCACAAACCAATCGAAAGGTCACAATTTCTAAACTTCTACCTGTTTGAGAAACCAAGAAATTAGAGGCATGAAATTTGTTGCCTAGATCATCATATTGTTGCAGGCCTAATAACTGTCAAAAAGTTTTTAGCCATCAGATTTTTGTCATGAAACATGCGTTAGCAATCCATGCGATTACCATATTAATGCATCATTACTGTCAAAAGTAAATTTGTAGTTACGAGGATAAATCATCCTTATATAAAGTACTATTCACAATTAGAATTCCCTTCTCCGATCGCATCTTAAACTTTCATTCATTTCCTCATCTTTAACTCAAATTCTTCGATTTGTGTTGTATCATTTCACATAACCATTCAAGTATGGTTCACAAAGTTTCCCGCCGACTTGTACTTTCCGATTTCGAGGCAACATAAATTGAGGCTACTTTTCTCCCCCAAATAAGGAGCAAGGCGGCTTGTTCTTTGAGCGATTCGGTCGATAGTATAGAGGCAAGGTAGGATAAACTTGCTCCGATCAACGAGCTTTCTGTAGATAATTATCCCAAGGATAAGGAAGAGAGGTCTTTGGCAAGATATCTACTCAACACGATAACCTATTGTCAAGCCTGGTTTTTCACCTCTTGATTCTTTAAAAGTTAAGTTTCCTCTAAACCAATCAATACTAAACCTTACTTGTTTAATACCAACCTTTGACTAGGGTTTAAAGAATAACAATTGTTTTATACTTTGAAAATGTTTTGGAGTCGCCACTCGACCAAAGTCAGGAATAAAGAGTTAAGTTATAACCAATTGGGTGGAATAATTATAACTTAGCCAACAGTTTACGAAAAAAAACCGATTTCTGAAACAACTTTTGAAAACCCAAGATCTGGATTTGAGAGTTAGAAAATTTAAACCCTTACAAGTACCATTAACTTTCCAAAATTAAACTTAAACTTAAAAATCATCTTTCAATTTTAACAGACAAAACTCGATTATTAGTTAATCTAATTGGATAAATGAAGTAATCTAAATAAGAAAAGGAAAATTAGCTTTTTTCATTTTTATCACCACCTCGTAGATGCCTACGTACCCGCTATTTGAGATTAGACGTACATAGTTTTTTTATAAAAACTTTAACGGATGATTTGATTTTAATTTTTGAAAAAAACGTTGAATTTATGTTTTTACCCAATTCAATTTATTCAAGGAAATTCTCTTAAAGGGTCCTAATCGGTGTTTTATTTTTGAAAACTCTAAAATAGTCCTAATTTGGAAAATGGTCCATTTATTTTCATTTATTTTTAGAAAACTCAATTTTTCTAATTATCAAAATGATTTTTGTTCACTAACTTATTTATTTATTTTTATTATATTATCTTATTTATTTTATTACTTATTTTATCTAACACTATTAAACTAAATAAATAAATAGAATACTTTTTTTTTTCTCTTTTTCTCTTTCTTTTCTCTTTTCATTCTTTTTTCTTTTTGTCATTTATAACATTTACAAATAAAAATAAAAAAACAAACCGGGTCGGCTCAGATTGGCTTTGAATCGACTTGGACGACTCAAAGGTGACTCGGATCGGCTTGTCGACTCACTTCAACTTGTATTGACTCGGTCGGTTCACTTCAAATCAATCAACTCCAATCAGCTCACTTCGACTCAAATCAGCTCGTGTCTGCTCAAAAAATCTGATGGTAGTGTTTTTTATCAAAAAAACACCGTAAGAGATGCTATCCTAGAGAGAAATAGAGAAACCATGCTAGAGAGAGGAAGCTTCGATTTTTATTTTTCTAAAGTATTTCAAAGCTTTGTTGTGTTTTGAAAATGAAGAGTCTACTTCTATTTATAGGTATCATCGTCAAGTTAAGGATAAAAAATATTAAATACAATATGATTTTCTTCCAATTTTGGATTAGACAAACCTAGATAGTGTGTGGTGCCAAATACATAGTTGCATGTGTCGGAGTGTGCCCAACGCATGCAGGAATGTATCTGCCACACTTAGAAGTGAGTTGGTAAATGACATGGAGATAATGTGGTCCATAACGTGGTGATGACATGGCGATGAAATGAGATTTTGAACCCTCCTTAGATTGAACTCAAGATCTCCAAGTGATATGCAATATCAAATCCAAATGCTTATCTAACCGGGTTATTGGTTTTTCCTTATTCATATGTGCAATGCACATATGGACCAGGTCAATCTGGTCTAGATTCAAATCTAAGCCTGGGTACAACTACATTTTATTCAAAATTATTGAAATTAAATTATAATCTATTTAAACAACCTAAAAATTTACTATTTTCTAAATTACCTATTTTTTCTATTTTCTTTTATTTTCTAAATTTCTTATTTTTAATTTTTTTCTTGATTTCCTATTTTTAATTTTTTTCCAATTTTCTTATTTTTTTATGCTTTTTTCCAATTTTTGTATTTTCCTAATATTCTTGTTTTTTTTCTAAATTTCTTTATTTTTGAGTTTTCTTTAATTTCCTTTTTTTTGTGTGTTTTCACTAATTTAAGAACTATTAAAGAAATAAAATAAAATAAAACAAATAGGGCAAAAATTAGGTGTTTACAGCTAACCCTCTTTATGGCAAAGTTTCAACAAAACTTTTCACAAAGACAAAGTGGCATTTATTTTTGCCCCTATGATGACTTTAAACAACTAAATAGCTATCCTAGACTCGATCTACTAGGGATTTGGTGAAGAAATGAAACCTGGTCGTGCTTCTTTAAGCCCACTAACCTAGGTGGGAGTGTCTTTAAGGGATAAGCAATCTTACGCTGGAATTAATCTAAAACCTTATTATGCTTCACTAAGCTCACTAACCTAGGTGAGAGCGTCTCTTAAGGACTAGCTATCCTAAAATGGGATCAATCTAAAACCTGGTTATGCCTCACTGACCTAGGTGAAAGCATCTCTCATAAACTAGCAACCCTAATTTAGGATCGACTTAAAACCTGATCGTACCTCACTAGGCTCACTAACTTAGGCGAGAGCGTCTCTTAGGGACTAGTAACTATAAACTGGGATCGATCTAAAACCTTTCTATACCTCATTAGGCTTACTAACCTAGGTGGGAGCGTCTCTCGCTAATTAGCAACATTAAGCTAGGATCAATCTAAAACCTGATTGTACCTCACTAAGCTCACTAGCCTAGGCGAGAGAGTCTTTCGGGGACTAATAACCTTAAGTTGGGATTAATCTAAAACCTAGCCATCCCTCACTAAGCTCATAAACTGAGGCTGGAGCATCTCTTGGAGACCAGTAACCCTAAAATGGGATTGATCTAAAACCTGGCTGTACCTCACTAGGCTCACTAACCTAGGCAAGAGCGCCTCTCAAGGACTAATAACCTTAAAATGGGATCAATCTAAAACCTGGTCGTCCCTCACTAACCGTACTAACTTAGGCAAGAACACTTCTCGAGGATTAGCAACCCTAAGTTGGGAATGATCTAAAACCTAGCTATGCCTCACTAGGCTAACTAACTTAGGTAGGAGTGTCTCTCGGGAACTAGTAACCCTAAACTAAGATCAATCTATAACTTGGCCATGCCTTACTAAGCTCACTAACCTAGGCGGCAACGTCTTTCATGGACTAGCAACCCTAAGTAAGGATCGACCTAAAACCTAGCCATGCCCTACTAGGCTCACTAACTTAGGTGAAAGTGTCTCTTGAGAACTAGCAATCCTAAGCTAAGATTGATCTAAAATGAACCTAGGTGCAGTGTCTCCCGAAGACTACCAATCTTAACCTAGGATCGATCTAAAACCTGGCCGTGCCTTACTAGGGTTACTAACCTAGGCAGAAGCGTCTCTTAGGGACTAGTAACCTGAGCTATGATCGATGTAAAACCTAACCATACCTCACTAGGCTCACTAACCTAGGCAAGAGTATCTCTTAGGGATTAGCAATTCTAAGCTGAGATTAAAACCTAACCGTACCTCACCAAGCTCACTAACCTAAGCAGGAGCATTTCTTGAGGACTAGCAACCCTAAGTTAGGATCAATCTAAAATCTAGCCGTGCCTTACTAAGTTCACTAACTTAAGCGGGAGCGTCTCTTGGGGACTAGCAACCCTAAGCTAGGATTGATCTAAAAACTTGGTCATGCCTCACTAAGCTCACTAACCTAGGTAGGTGTGTCTTTCGGGGACTAGCAATCCTAAGTTGAGATTAATCTAAAACGAACTTAGGTGGGAGTGTCTCTCAAGGACTAGCAATCCTAAGTTGGGATCGATCTAAAACCTAGCCATGCCTCACTAAGGTCACCAACCTAAGCGGGAGTGTCTCTTAAGGATTAGTAACCCTAAGTTGGGATCAATCTAAAACCTGGCCATACCTTACTAGGGTCACTAACCTAGGCAGGAGTATCTCTTAAGGATTAGAAACCTTGAGCTATGATTGATATAAAACCTGACTGTACCTCACTAAGCTCACTAACCTAGGCGAGAGTGTCTCTTAGGGACTAGAAATCCTAAGCTAAGATTAATCTAAAACCTAATCATACCTCACTAAGCTCCCTAACCTAGACAGGAGCGTCTCTTAAGGACTAGCAACCTTAAGTTGGGATCAATCTAAAACCTAGCCGTGCCTAACTAAGCTCACTAAGCTGGGCAAGAGTGTCTCTTGGGGACTAGTAACCCTAAACTGGGATTCATCTAAAAACTTAGTCATGCCTTATTAGGCTCACTAACCTAGGTAGGAGTATCTCTTGGGGACTAGCAACCCTAAGCTGAGATTGATCTAAAACGAACCTAGGTGGGAGTATCTCTCGAGGACTAGCAATCCTAAGCTGGGATTGATCTAAAACCTAGCCATGCCTCACTAAGGTCACTAACCTAGGCGGGAGTGTCTCTTAGGGACTAGTAACGCTAAGTTGGGATTAATCTAAAACTTAGCCATACCTTACTAAGGTCACTAACCTAGACAGGAGCATCTCTTGGGGACTAGAAATCCTAAGCTATGATCGATATAAAACCTGACCGTACCTCACTAGGTTCACTAACCTAGGCGGGATTGTCTCTCAAGGATTAGCAACCCTAAGCTGAGATCGATCTAAAAAACTTGTTGTACCTCACTAGGCTCACTAACCTAGGCAGAAGCGTCTCTTGGGGACTAACAACCTTAAGTTAGGATCAATCTAAAACCTAGTCATGCCTCACTAGGCTCACTAACCTAGATGGGAACGTCTCTCGAGGACTAGCAACCCTAAGCTGGAATCGGTCTAAAACCTGGTCATGTCTTACTAGGCTCACTAACCTAGGCGGAAACGTCTCTAGGGGGCTAGTAACCCTAAACTGAGATCAATTTAAAACCTGATCGTGCTTCACTAGGTTCACTAACCTAGACAAAAGCGTCTCTCGAGGACTAACAACCCTAAACTTGGTGTTAGAAAAGGAACTAATGAGGAGAATTGTCCTACGGAACTTGGTGAACAAAGGGGAAATGCCCTATGGGCTTGCTTGAGAGAAATTTAGTGAATAAAGGGGCCCAATGGGCTTACTTGAGACAAATTTAGTGAATAGAGGGGAAGTGCCCTATGGGCTTGCTAATAAGAATGAGATTTTAGAAAAGAGACTGAGTTAAGATCATGGTTTCGAAGGCTGGCTAAACACTAAATGTAGCAAGTGAATGCCTTATGGGCTTGTTAAGAGAAACTTCATGACTAGAGTGGCCCAATGGGCTCGCCTAAAGAAATCAAGTGTCCTATGAGCTCACTATAAGATTTTTGCAAAAAAGAAGTGCCTTATGGGCTTGTTAAAAGAACTTGGTGAACTAAACGGCTCTTTGGGCACACTAAAGGGAATTAAGGAACAAAAACGCCCTAAGGGTTTGCTAAAGACCTCAAAGAGAGTTGAATGGGTAGAAGGTGGGATAGTCCTCTTGAGAGTTGCCTTACCCGATTTGAGGAAACTATTTACAAATGATCCCATTGGTAAAAAACCATTTATGTCAAGAAAAGATATTAGGGGGCAATTTCCTTCACTTAGGGAAGAGTGAGAATGACCTAACTATTGTGGTTCAGCTTGTTTTTGAAATGGAATGAAAACCTTGGCCATTTAGCCATACAGGCTCTCTAAGTAGGAAACTTGGTGAATAGAGGGGAGGTGCCCTATGGGCTCGCTTAAGAGAAACTGGGTAAACAGAGGGGCCTGATGGGCTTACTTAAAGAAATCAAGTGTCCTATGGGCTTAATATAAGATCTTTGCAAAAAGAAGTGCCCTATGGGCCTGTTAAAAGAACTTGGTGAACTGAAGGGCCCTATGGGCACACTAAATGTAATTGAGGAATAGAAGCATCCCACGGTTTTGCTAAAGAACTTGGAGAGAGTTAAATGGATGAAAGGTGGGATAGGCCATTCGAGAGCTAGTTAGGATAAAAACTTGTTCGAAACACTTCCCAATTTTGAGGCAAATATTTATAGAAAAACCTTAAGATGAAAACCATTTATGTTGAAAAAAAGTGTTGGGGATAATTTCTTTTATTTTGGGAATGAGAAAAGCCCATAATCTTAAACCCTCCCCCCTCCCTTTTTTTAAAAAAAAAAAAGGATTGAAAACTTAGCCCCTTGGGTCGATATGGACTTGAATTAAAGATACTTTCTCTCTCTTTTTCTTTTTCTTCTTCTTTTTTTTTTCTTTTTTAGTTTGTTAATAGGTAAAGAACGCTTCCTTAATAATCACATGGTACCTCTTATGTTTCCCCTAATTTGGATGTCGAGCCGTTTGGTGAGACCTTGTGATTTCAACATCCTTCCTTTTTTAAGGAAAAGGTAACTCATGACTGGTTAAGTTGAAGAGGACTTCCTTGCAAACTTTCGATCCAAATTACACTCTTGATTATAGTCCCAAAATTATAATCCATTTTTCATGTAATATGCCTTGATCAATCTATTAGGTCTTTTTCGATTTAACATTATGAATTTAGGCTTTTGGTCTAAGGGTTTCAAAAAGAACTAACAAAGATGCCTATTTTGAAATATATATTAATCCTAGGTGTACAAGTCAAGAACCTTAAGAACAATTAGAATTATACTTGCCCCAGCTTCAAAAACAACTTTTATTAAAGATAAATTATCTTTAGCTTTTACTTGTGTGAGGGTAATATTGTGGGTAGGAAGGCTAAGTGTGAGAGAGGCTTCAAAGTAGATGTAGAGATTTTGGGTTTTTGAGCTCAGACTATGATTAAAGCTTTGCATTTTTGGGGCTAAAGGCTTTAACTTTTGATTTGACTGCCCCTACTAAGATATGATATGGCTTTCACTTCACTCTTAACTTACACTTGAGTCCCAATTTTCCAACCTTTTTTTTCCTTTTTCTATTTTGTCATTACTTTACCCTGCTGTTCTTTTGTTGTTCTTTCTTTTTCTTTTGGCCCCATGCCATCACCAAGTTTTTACCTGTTAAGCGATTTAAGGTCCTAAATCCATTGATTTCTATTGTATGGGCTTAGGTGAGGTAAGTAAAAGCTCGGGGTGTTTAGATGTGACTCTTCCCTATTTCAAAAAACATAACTTATCAGAAATAAAATTTGCTTTTGAATTTAACGTTACTGAAGCAAATACAAACCAATTTTAATCCTTTTCTCCTTATTAATGAACTTAACCTCCAAATTGCCCCATTGTGGGATGGTTCTCGATAGGGTTTAAATTTAAAAAATTCTTCAAATAGGTCCACCAGGGTAAACAAGAGATGATTGTGTTTAGGATTCGAGAAATGAATGCCTAATTTCATTTTAATCTACGTATCACATTCAGAGTAGACTTCCTTTAAGGAATGAGTCCAAAGTGTCCTCACCTTTATGTCGATCAACCCTCAAAGTGTTTTAGGTCAGTATATGGAAAAAAATTTTGCCTCTTTTCATTTTAAACCTTTTAAAAGTGAGTTACCGATTCCTTAAGGAGAAATTATTTGCTTTAATAACAATGCAATCATTCCATTCAAAAAGGCAATTGTATTATTCCAACTATTACATACTTTATTGAAAACAACTTTCTTTGCCCCCTAACTTAACAAGCACCCAATTACTTGAAACAACCCATGAGCTTATTAGAAGGCATTGGTAAGCTCAAAAGAAATGGAGCTCTAGGAGACTCAGTTGGACTATCCTCATGACTTGAAGAAGGAACATCTTGTTGTAGCTTTGGATGAATGACTTTTGCATCAATCAGGTCTTGAATCTTGTTTTTCAATCTCTAGCATCTTTCAATGGAGCACTCCTTCTGACCCATATGATAGTCGCATCTAGCTTCTGGGTCAAAGCTATATGGTTTGTAATTCGGATTAGGGGCTTCATAAGCTATAACCTTCGCTACTTTCAAATGATAAAAGAGTTAGGTGATTGATATCTTTAGTTGAGTGCATTGTCTCCTCTAAGTCTCTTAGGTTTGTTCTTTCTTGCTTTTCCTCGGCTTCTTTCTACTTGGGCCTCCTTCATCACTTGTGCTTACTGGCACTTGACCAGTGTTGAATGTCAGGTGTTAAAATCTTCTAAGCATGGGGCCCATTGCCATTTCTAGATCTATTGTAATCTTTTGTAACATGGCCATTTTCTCTTCCAGATTTGAGAATCTCCTTTCCAGGTTTGAATCTTGGGATATTTAGAGAGTGGTGATCAAGACCTACCATTGTTGGGCCATTTGATACATCATCCTTTCTAAGGAAGCAAATCTATCATCAACCATGCGAACTTGGTTGGAAGAATTCTTTACCCGTTAGCAACTTTTCTTTTTCTTTTTTTTAGGCAGAGAAAGAAAAAGCTTTATTTTATATAATCTAAATAAAAATGATGGATTTTTTTTTAATTTTTTTTTAAATTGAATTTCCTTAAGTGAGAGAGTGAATAGTTAGATAAACTCTATTGAATGACTACCTACAAAGAAGGAAAGAACAAAGAATGATAAGATAAAGGGAAAATTTTTATTTTGGAAAGATCAAAGTACAAGGAAAAGGAAACCTAACAATTATTTGAAACTTAAAATTTATTCAAAGCCCTTCAACTCCATCTAAAGTTTCTAATCTAAGTCTTGCAACTAGGCCTTAATCTTGTTCAACATTTCTAAAGCCCAATTCATGATCCTCTCGCCTTTTTCAACTTGAGCTAACAAGGCCTTACTAGAGGCCTCAGATGCCTAACCTTTTGCTTTCAGTAGGTAGCTTCAGATTGTTGCAGCCGGGCAACTAGCAATCTTTGATTGTTTTCTTGTTGGTTACCCACCATTCTTAGGTCTACATATTTTATGGACAACAATCAGTCATTAATGTAGAAAAAGAAAGCATATGGAAATATATAAGTGTTGGGATTGTTTGGGTTAATACATTACTCCCTTGAGTTGCAACCCTACTATTATTTTCAAAAACTTGATAGCATTAAAAATCTTAAATGATCAGTAGGGTTGCAATTTCTTAAGGATAGTGTATTAACTCAAGCTTTAGAAGGAAGTATATGCAATTAGGATAGGTTTAGAAAAGGTCCTTAAGTTTTGTGACCTCACTTATTAAAGAGCACTTTTATCGGTCACATTGAGCTTAAGTGAGGTGGCCTAATCAACCCCAAGTGATGGTTACACCACAGCACCTGAAGTCTACACAATAGTCTCTCTCCTAAAGTCTTAAGACAGCCTAGGTTTGACCGCATCTACCTTGCACCTTTGATGCAACAAATGACCCCCCATATCTTAAAGCTTGTGACATGCAAAACAGATAAAAGCTAAGAGTGAATTCTAGGAAAATATAGGGAAAGAAGCTTTAGGTTTGTCTTTTGTTTTTCTCTTTTATAACAATGCTGCCCTAAAACTTTGAAGGATATATGCCAAAAAGGGTAGGTTCTAGGGGTCTTTAAACTCTATGACCTCATATGTTTGTTATAAAATGGTTCTATGGTCACATTGAAGTTTCCCGAACAGTAGTTGCCCCACTACACTCGAAACTTACACAATGGCTCCCCGTCCTAATCCTAAGACGACCTGGGACTTGGGTTCAACCATATCTATCATGTGTTCATAGTACAAGAAATAAATCCCCCATAACCAACATAACACCCCCCCCCCCCTCTTCTTTCCTCAAAATAATTAAAATAAATAAAACTAAACCTACAAAAACGTTAGTAAAATTATGATACAAAAAAGAACGAATAAGTTCATAAATTGCAATAAGGTGATTTTTAGAGTTTAATTTTAATTTTGGAAAGTCGAATGATTAACCCTCTTGATGTCCCTAATGGAGTCGCTAAGTTGTCGAGCCTGGTTTTTCACCCCCTAGTTCTTTAAAAGTTAAGTTTTCTCTAAACTAATCAATACTAAACCCTACTCGTTTAATACTGACCCTCGACTAGGGCTTAAAGAAAACCGATTTTTTTATACTTTGAAAATGTTTTGGAGTCGTCACATAACCTAAGTCGAGAAAAAGAGTTAAGTTATAACCAATTAAGTGGAGTAGTTATAACTTAGCCATTAGTTTATGAAAAAAAAATTTTGATTTTTGAATCAGCTTTTAAAAACCGAAGATCTAGATTTAGGGGTTAGAAAATTTAAACCCTTACGGGTACCATTAACTTTCGAAAATTAAAATTAGACTTAAAAATCACCTTTCAATTTCAACAGGCAGAACTCAGTTATTAGTTACTCTAATTGGATAGATGAAGTAATCTAAACTAAAAAAGGAAAATTAGGTTTTTTCATTTTTATCATCACCCCATAGGTGTCTACGTATTCGCTATTCGGGATTAAACGAACGTAATTCTTTTATAATCTTTTATAAAACCTTTGGTGGCTGATTTGATTTTAATTTTTTTAAAAAAGATTGAATTTACGTTTTTACCCAATTCAATTTATTCAAGAAAATTCTCCTAAAGGGTCTTAATCAGTGTTTTACTTTTGGAAACTCTAAAATAATCCTAATTTGGAAAAGGGTCCATTTATTTTCATCTATTTTTAGAAAACCCAATTTTTCTAAGTGTCAAAACAATTTTTGTTCACTAACCTATTTATTTATTTTTATTATATTATCTTATTTATTTTATTACTTATTCTATCTATTACTATTAAACTAAATAACAAAATAAGTAAATAGACTACTTTTTTTTTTCTCTTTTTCACTTTTTGTTTTTCTTCTCTTTCTTTTTTCTTTTTCTCATTTATAACATTTACAAATAAAAAAATAAAAAAATAAACAAACAAACATACTAGGTCGACACGAATTGGCTTAGATGGCTTAGAGGCTGCTCGGATCGGCTTATCTGCTCCCTTTGGCTTGTATCGGCTCACTTCGGCTTTGATCAACTCGATTGGCTCACTTTAGCTTGGTTGGCTCAAGGTCAACTCACTTTGGCTTAGATCAACTCGGTCGGCTTACTTTGGCTTGTTTGGCTCAATTGGCTCGGGATCGTCTTACTTTGGCTCGGGGTCCACTTGATTCGGCTCACTTTGACTCAGTTGGCTCCCTTAGACTCGGTTGGCACCAATCAGCTCACTTTGACTCGAATCAGCTTGTATTCGCTTGAAAAATCAAATGGTTGTGGTTTTTGTCAAAAAACACTATAGGAGATGCTATCCTAGAGAGAGAGAGGAACCATGCTAAAGAGAAGAAACTTTGATTTCTATTTTTCTAAAGTGTTTCGAAGCTTTGTTGTGTTTTTAAAATGAAGTATAGACCCCTATTTATAGGTATCATGGTCAAGTTAAGGATGGAAAATATTAAATGCAATATGATTTTCATTCAATTTTAGATTGAACAAACTTGGACAATATGTGGTGCTAAATACATAGCTGCATAAGTCGAAGATTGTCCAACGCGTGTAGGAGTATGTCTGCTACACTTAGAAGTTAGTTGGTAAATGATGTAGCGATAATGTAGCCCGTAACATGGTGATAATGTAGCCCGTACGTGGTGATGAAGTAAGATT
Source organism: Lumnitzera racemosa (assembly GCA_024138005.1). Classification (NCBI taxonomy): domain Eukaryota; kingdom Viridiplantae; phylum Streptophyta; class Magnoliopsida; order Myrtales; family Combretaceae; genus Lumnitzera; species Lumnitzera racemosa. Next base: position 34,147,296 of record JAMXBC010000012.1, on the reverse strand, counting down.
TTGCACCTTCCATGGATGAAACTCTAGATTCCAAGTCATATGCAATATCAAGTCTAAGTGTTTATCCAGATGGGCTATTGGTTTTTCCTTATTTATATATGTAATAATTGCACATATAGGCGTAAGTTCATAAACGAGTTAGAATCCAGTGTTCATAAACGAGTTAGAATCCAGCGTTCATAAACAAGTTAGAATCCAGCATTCACAAGTGGCATGACAAGTTCGTGTCAATACTGTCTGACAAGGACTTAGACTTCTGACCCAATGGACTAAGCTGATACATACAAAAGATATAGATCGATGCCATATGATGTAGTAGCAACGAAGAAAGTTCAAGAGAGGAGAAGAAACAAAATGTTCTTCTAGGACACCAAGAGAATTATATGGCGTTATGAAAATGGAGACCAAATATTTTCTAAAAAAAGAAGATATGCTAATGAATTACCACCATGTCAAGTATAGCCATAAGAGGAAAGTCGTTCTTGCAACTTGGGAGGAGAATTGTAGCCTTTGAGCCTTACTCAGTACAATAAATGTAAGTTCATCTTATACCCATATTTATATTTATTCGTTTACTCGTTTCACAAATATGGGTGCTAGTAAGGTGAATCCTACCAAGCTACTTGCTTAGGCCAAGGGGAAGAAGTCCGAGGCTGATAAGAGGGTGACTACCTCAGCTACTACCACTCAGCTTGCTATAGTAAAGAAGACAACAAAGGAGGTTGTAAGGAAGCAAGCGGTAGTATAGAAGGCCTCCCGTCCTACCAAGAAGTGGAAGAAGAGTGACAAAACATAGTTGATCGAAGTTATTCATTCTGAGGAGCCTTAAGTTGAGATTAATCAAACTTTGGTCAAGCTGAGGGATGATGAATGTCGAGAGACACATCCCGGCGAGGGGGTTAAGAATGTCACTGCTACAGAAGGGTCATCCCTGATAGTAGAGGTTGCACTAACCAACAATGAAAGACCGAGAAAAGAGCTTGTCAGCCAACCAGCTGCTAAAAAGTCCAAAGATTCGAACGAGAGGGTGAAGGAAGCAATGTGCAACAAAGCACTTGGCATCAGCAGTGTCGAATTCATCCCAAATAAGGAGGTTAGTGAGTACTACATCCCATGCTAGAACCACACAATTCTAGACATCGACTCAGCCTTAGGTGACAGGACAAAGTCCTTAGCTTTAATGGAATGAGTAATTCCTCCCAAGGATAGAGATTTTGCTAGGAAGGATGTAAATAGAGTTTATGGTTGCCATAACGCCCATATCGCGGTCAAATTATATGATGTGAGTATCCATAAGCCTTATTGCTAATTATTGAACTCATTCGAGTTACTAATACATTTCCTTTTCCAGATGAGCAACCACATTCTGACGGCTTTGGACGAGGCTGACAAAGAGGTGAAGAAGGTAATATCTTCAATTGTATCAGTGTGTTATGCCTAATCATTATTGATTGTGTTAAATAAATTTGCTACAAAGAGTCGACGATGCATTCAATACCTCGAAAGCCCAAACTGTTGTTGCCAAGAATGTAAGGATAAGGGTAGAGATGGAGGCGAGAAAGCTCTAAGAAAACCTTGCTATTGAGAAGTTGGCTCATGACCTTGCCGCCGATGAAGTCTCAAATCTAAAGGCTAAAATGGACGAGCAAGACAAAGAGTCTAAAGGCCTAAAAGAAAAGTTACAAAAGAAGGAAGAAGAGTTCTGGAGCCTCAGCCAAGCTCTTTGCATGATGAGCGAAGGGGAAGATAAGATGAGAATGCAGATCAAAGGGTTAGAGACCAACAACTCGAGCTTACAAAGCTGTATGGCCGAATTAGAGGAGACTGAAGAGAGGACTATCAATTAAGGAGGCCCTCGATATAGTCACTCCTAATCGGTAATACGAGAGACTTCTATAGAAGAAGTTGTTGGGGGGGTTCAAGTGGCAAGAGAGAAGATCTTGAAGCTTCATTTCGATTACGATCTCTCTTGCCTTGAATTCGCTGACGTCAATAATAAAGTCAGCAACACCAACGAAGATGAAGAGGAAGGTACCGGGATTTCTAATAAGGATGATAGTGTAGCTCATGCTGAGGATCCAAAGGAAAACGAGAACCCATGTGCCAAGAAAGCGGAGTACTTGGAGAAAGCACCAGCCTTTAATCTAAGAATTACTTCCATTGATTCCAACAGTAGGCCATAGGATTCTTTTGTACTATTTACACCTCTGTAACTACATTAGTTGAATGAAGTATCCTTCATATGACCCTTTTCAGTACATTTTAGTTCACGCACTTAGAGTTTCCTTGTTCTATTTCACATGTCCTTATTCTTTAGCATGTTTCTACTCACATGCAAATTGTCTTTCGGTACATTTTATTTCATATAACCACCTAATTCTTGGCATGTTTTAGTTCACGAGGTTAATTAATTTTCAATGTATTTTACTTCATACACCCAAATATGTCTCGACATGTTTTGTTTCACACACCTATTTTCCTGACATGTTTTATTTCGCACACCCTTTTTCTTGACATGTTTTATTTCACACGCCATTTTTCTCGACATGTTTTACTTCATGTACCCATTTTTCTCGACATGTTTTACTTCATACACCCATTTTTCTCAACATGTTTTATTTCACACACCCATTTTTACATCTTTATAGACGTTGTTCATTAGACATTTGAGGCATGTACTAGCGACATTACTCAGCCGTAAAATTACTTTATGCAATTCGTTAGTCGTAGTAGACTAGAACTTATTAACTCGTCATTGATAAGAAGGATAAGAAACATGAGACTTTCAACATAACTTAAACAAGTATTGTGGTCTTATAGACAAATTAGCCACCGCCAAATGAGTGGTGATAAAAATCATCCAATAGATTAATTGAAATATAATTTCAGATTCTCGACGTTCTATACTCGAGGGATAATAGATCCATCTAACCTTTCTAATCGATAAGCCCCTTCGCTAACGACTTCCCAGATCATGACAGGATCCTCCCAATTTGCACCGAGCTTTCCTTAACTCACTTGTGTACCAGTAGCTTCCATCTTGCAGTAAACCAGATCTCCAGGTTGGAAAACCTTATGCTTTGCTTTTTTATTGCAATACCTTGCCACTCTATGCTGGTATGCCGCTACCCTAGCTCTTGCAATATCTTTGATCTTGTCGATAGTGTCAAGATTCGCTGTCAATCCAACTTGATTAAGCATAACATCAATATTATGCATTCAGAGATTAGGTAAGTCTAACTTAATTGGCAACATAGCTTCTATGTCATATGCTAGCCTAAAGGGCATTTCCCCAATCACAGTTCAGTAGGAGGTTTGATACCCCCATTACACATTCGATAGTTCATCAGCCCACTTCCCTTTGACTTAATCTTCTTTTTGTTTCAAGCTGTGCAGTATGATCTTGTTTATAGCTTCGACTTGTCCACTCGTTTGAGGGTATGCTACAAACGTATAGTTAAGCCGAATGCTATGCTTCTCACAAAATGTCCATAACTTATTATTGTTAAATTACGGGCCGGTATCCATAATTATCATGTAAGGAACTCCGAATCTTGATATGATGAAGTTGAAGACAAACGCTTCCACTTTCTGCTCAGTGATCTTAGCCATAGCCTCGGCTTCTACCCATTTGGTAAAGTAATCCATAGCAACAATGACGAATTATTGCTGAGCGATAGACTTTGAAAAGGGTCCGAGAATATCTAGCTCCTACTAAGTGAAAGGCTAAGAGTTAGTTAGACTACATAACTCGGTTGCAGGTGCATTACTCGACGACTCGTGCTTTGAGCATTAGGGATAATGCCGGACAACATCCTTTGCATCTTTTCTTATAGTTAGCCAATAATAAATAAGTCGCAGTGCTCAAATGTATAGTGTTTGCACCTTTACATGATTATTGCATATGCCACTACGTAGTTTAGATAACACCCTCTAAGCATCTCTCGAGGAAAGGCATCGAAGGTAAGGTTGAGATATGCCACGCTTATGTAGTTTGTAGCCTGGTAAGCCAATCTTTGCACCCCTTTTTTTATGTCAGGGAGAGTACCTTCTTTTAGATAATTCACTATGGAATCCATCCATGATTCTTCTCTCGTGTAAGGAGCCAACTCACAGCTCTGCAAGAAAGTAGATAAACTTTTCTACAAGAGGAACTCGATGAAAAGTTTCTTGCTCAACTCAGGGAATGTTATACTGGCTAACTTCGATAACTTGTTGACAACAATATTATTACTTCTTGGGATTTTGTGAATGGAGAAAGATAGGAATTCCTTTGCAAGTGTTTGTACCACCAATAGGTACTTGCTCATCTCTTCTTCTCTTACCGTATAACTTCTGGTGACCTAATTTACCACCAGTTGCAAATTAGAGAACACTTCAAGTCTCTCAGCACCAATTTCTTTTGCCAGTTTCAATCCGGCAATTAGAGCTTTGTACTATGCTTCATTGTTATTGGCTGAGAATTCGAATTTCAAAGCGTAATGAACTTTGACATTATGAGGGCCTTGAAGAACTAGGCCTACTCCACTTCCTTCTCATATCAAAGAACCATCGACATAAAGAAACCAGATAAGTTTCTCGGCTCCCTCCATTGGATCTTTATCTCTAATGAATTTGGCTATAAAATCCGCCAGTACTTGGGCCTTTAGTGCCGTTTTGGGTTTATATCGTACACCATTGGCATTGAGCTCTAAGGCATATTTCATCATCCTCCCCAAGGATCAGGCCACTGCAATGCTTGCCACAATGGTTGGTCGATGAGGATAATGATCTAGTGGGCTTCAACTTTCTCACCGAAAGAACTACTGCCAATACGAACTTTTCAATCTTTGTATATCAAAACTCTGGCCCCTGTTAAACATGACTGACGTAATAAATGGTTCGATACTCTTTGCCATCTATTCAGACTAGTACAGAAGAAAGGGCTCAAGAACTGACAGAAAGGTACAAATATAGATTTTCTCCAGGAATGGGTATTGAGAGTATTGAAGGTGATGCAAGAAATTCTTTAAGCTCATTGAAAGGTCTTTCGCAGTCGTCATTCCAATTGAATTCTTTTGGATTTTTTAAAATTTTAAAGAATTATGTGCACCTATTAGCACTTATTGACACAAATCTATTAAGGACGACAATTCACCCAGTGAGTTCTTGTACTTCTTTGACCGTTCAAAGTAATTTCATGTTCCTTAAGGCTTCAATCTTTCTCGAGTTGGCCTCAATACTGAGTCGAGTAACCATATAACCTTAAAATTTCCCTAATGTTATGCCAAAGACGCATTTCTATGGGTTTAGTTTCATGTTATATCTCCTTAATGTGGCAAACGTGTCCTTCAGGTCAACAAGATGCCGATCCTCCTTCATGCTCTTCACAATCATGTCGTTGACATATACTTCAATGTTTCAGTGAATTTAGGGTTTAAACATCTTGCTAATAAGTCTCTAGTATGTTGTACTAACATTTTATATCCCAAAGGGCATCACAGTATAACAATATGTTCCAAAGTTGGTGACAAAAGATGTATGGACTTCATCCTCTTCATCCATCTTGATCTGGTTATAACTAGAGAAGGCATCCATAAAGGAAAGTAACACATGTCCAATGGTTGCATCTACCATCTAATCAATTTTTCATGAAGTCTATGTACATTCTCTACTTGTTGTTAGACTTCTTGACTAGCACACAATTTGCTAGCCAAGTCGAATAAGGCTCTTCCTGGATGAATCTTACCTTTAATGATTTATGGACCTCTTCTTCTATTGCTGCTTATCTCTCTAGTTCTATTGGACCACCTTTACATTCGGGTCAATCTAGAGCATGTATAACATAACTTCTCTCGAAATACCAGGCATGTTTGAAGGTGACCATGCAAACACGTCAGCATTGGCTTACAGGAAGTCAATCAAACTCCACCGAACATCTGTTGACAAGGGTTTTCCTATCCTTGTTGTCTTCCCAAGGTCATTTCCTAGAGGAATTTCCTCAATATCATTCTCAGCATTCTCTACACCAACTGGCTTGCTTTTTGGAGAGGTTTCAACTTGAAATACTTCCTCTTGTCTCAAGGCCCTTATATATAAGGATCGTGCTAGTTATTGATCTCCTTTCCACACACTAACTCTCGTAGGAGTGGGGAACTTAGCTTTCAGATGTACAGTTGAAGGGACAATGTTGAATAAGTGCTGACACGACCTTCCCATTATCATGTTGTACGAGGACCAACATTTGACGGCGAAGAAGTCTACCTTATCCTCTACAATATGCTCATCATCGCCAATCTAAATTGGTATTGTGATTACTCCGGCTACTTAGACAGGCTAGTTATTAAAGGCATAGAGATCATACTTGTAAGACCTTAATTGGGCCTTGATCTTAGGTCTCATTTGGTTAAATGCATGCTGAAAGATTACGTCAGCCAAACTTCCTATGTCAACAAGAATTTTCTTGACTTCGAAGATGGTGACCCTTGCACTAATAATAAGTGCATCATCATGCAACCTTTGGATACCTTCGAAATCTTCCTATTTGAAAGAAATTGTATTGTCGATCCTGAACTTTTTGCCTTAGAAGTTGCATACTTAAATTTTGGTGTTAATCAAACTCGAAGAACTCGATTGGCCTATGGTAGGTCCATCGACGATGGTATTAATCGCTCCATTGGGTGCTCTACTGAGATTGACATCCCTTACATCTCTCACAGCCACTGCTGGTTGAGTGTCTTCCTCTTGTTCCTTGTGCTTCCTCTGAGATGGTCTTTCAATTCTTTCGACATCATACACTAGAAACTTTTGCAAGTGCCCGCGTTGTATCGAATCTTCAATTGCATTCTTGAGTTAAATGTGCTTGTCCATATTGTAACCTTTGTTACAATGGAAATAGTATTTATTGAAGTTTCTTCTTGAAGGATTCCCTTTCATTCTTTTTAGCCATTGGAAGATGCCTCGTTGCCTACGTACTTCCATCAAAATGCCTAAAATTGGACGATTGACAGGTATGTAGGATAAATATGTCAAAATCCTTAATTTCTTCCTTTCAGCGTTTGAACCTTGGTCATCTTCTGTGCCGAGTCTATCCTTTGCACTTTCTCGCTTGTCATTCTTTTTATCTCCTCTGCTTTAGTCGACCTCATGTTGTGCCTTTATGTTGTCTTCCCAACAGATGTATGAGGTGGCTTTAGCCTTAAACTCAGCGAAAGTTTAGGCTTAATCTTTGCAAGTGACTTAAAAAATTCCCCATTGGGCTTAACTCCATCAATTACGGCATTGAGGGCCACACTCATATCTAACTCAAGGATTTGAACCGTCTCGACCATAAATCTAGCTAAGTAATCCCCGATTGCTTCATTGGACTTCTGTTTGATGGTGTTAAGGATTGAAGAGTCCTTAACAAGAAGTTTGTTAGCAAGGAAGTGTTGTAGGAAAAATTCTACTAATTCATTGAAACATGAAATGAAATTTGGTTTCAGATGTTTGAACCATGTGCTTCCTACATTCCTTAAAGTTAAGGGAAAGGCTTGACAGGCCATTGCGTCGCTCAACCTATGCAACTTGGCCAATATATGATAGTACTCTAAGTGGTCTTTAAGATCCTTCGTCCTATCATATGTTTCAAACTAGGGTAGCTTAATGTATCGAGGTATCACTTTTCTAAAATCTCTAGGATGAAAGGACGTTTCTTGATTTAGAATTGCTTGGTCACTACAATAGGAGTGCTGACATGCGAAGGTCCCGCATGATGCATGTGCTACGGTTGCTTACCTTTATCAATCTTCTTGAAAGTAAGAGCTGAGGGTCTCCTTATAACCTTAGCTTTCTTTTTTGGCAATTCAAGTGAATAAATGGAATCATCGATACTGTCAGCATCATGATCACCATGTTCTTTGTTCTAATTCGGATGAATACTTTTATGAAAAAGGTTAAGGATTTGTTCATGTCTTTTATTTAACTCAGAATTTTCTTTGGCTAAATCAAGACAAAGTTACTCGAGTTAAGCCAGTCATTTCTCATTAGCATGCCGAGTCTCTCCTTCAGGGTGTTGGGAGGAAGTACCAGCACCTGCACTTCTAGTCATCTTAGTTCTAGCCATGTGGTCATGTTTAGAGAAAAACAGACGGCGCCAAATGTTGTAGGTGAATTTTGGAATGAAGAAAAATCCTGTAAAAGAGAATGAAATGCTTAGTACCGGGGCTAGTTCGGTATGGCCACTCCGATGCCTAAGTTAGTAAAGTGACTTAATATAAAAAGTATGCGAGTAAGAAGTGTCAGAAAGCTCTTGTAGAGTTTCTTTCCAGTATTTATAGATAGTTGTAGTGTTTAAGGCAGTTGTTGAGATAATTGTTAAGATACGTGGAAGCTTTTTGACTTGACATCTCCCTTAACATAAAGGGATAGCAGGCGATTATGTAATATAACTGTGCTTATGATAACCGTTCGCGCCATAGACTTGAATTCAAACCAGGAATGAACTTATTCTACTCGGCATTAATGTCGTGTATCATCTATCCAGTTTAGATTTATGAGTCAAATATTTGGTTAAGTCCATTTTAGAGTGATCAATCATTTCATACAACTCACACAATACAAGTAAATAGCACATCAACATCATATCATCGACTCAAAACAAGCACATGTACATAGTGAACTATTTAATAAGCATAATCAAATACAATTTCAAGCTACCGAGTTCTACAAATTAGTACTCCAAAATATATAATGTATTAATCCCAACTTATCTGAACTCTTCACTTGCTCGCTCTAGGTGCGACTCATACTGAAGATCGCTAAAAATCCCTATAATATAAGTGTTGGTTTAGTGTTCATAACTACCATTGATATGTTTTGTTATGTAATTTAGATTATAAGTGTCTTTGGTTTATGATCTTCTTACATTTAGTGATTTAGGTCTAAGTCTTTTTAGGATTACTTCCCTCGTTCAGCTAGGCTTTGAATTTGTTTCTTGCTTCAGTTACGATTTCGATTTCTAAATTAGATTATGATCTAGGAATAATCTACATTTAATGTGTCCACTTGTACATATGTATATATATACACATAAGCTTTAAATCATGAGTTTTAAGTTAAGGATTATAATTTTACGCATTTATCCAAATTCTATATCTTCTATAATCGAATTAGTTATAAATTAATTTTTGAGTCAATTTCTGAATTCAATTTTGTTTTAACTTCTGATTATTGTTTTTATTTATGAATTCCAGGAACTCTTCCCAAACTAAAATGAAATATTCATCTAACTATGCTTAAGTATCCTACATCTATGTTTTAGCCCTTAATTAGTATTTCGATTAGTACGATATACTATGTTTCTATTTTAACTATCGAATCAGCTCCCAATGTAAGATAATTTTATATTTTTCATATAATCACCTAAATTTAAGTTTCCTACCAGATTTATTATATCATTTAATTATTATTATATTATTAATTTTTATTATAATATTTTCTATTTGTTATATTTCCTATTTCACATATTATGTATTATTACCTAATATGTACGTAATATTCACATATAATATCTCTATCACTTTGAATATCATCTCCCAACATTAACTAGCATTTCAAAATATCTAAATTTATCCCAAATTAGATTTTACACTTAATTATCCTAAATTACAAAATGAACTTAAAATTTATCATGTTTACCTATTACATATTTACTATATAATACCCTAATAATTACATCTAACACCCTAAATACTACAAATATCATACTTCATTGGATTTCAACATCCTAAAACATATCATTATTCCTTAAATCAGTAATTATCTCTTTAATTACTTAATTAGCCTAAAATTACTCATTTTATGCATCATTTTTAGGCCTAAAAATTATCTAAAAATTTTGAAAATTGACTTTTGAAAAAAAGACTTTGTGGCAATGTTCTATATTATCTAAGTAGTCTACAGAAAAATTTTGAGTCCAAAACTATATTCATAAGCCTATTTATTTCTAATTCGAAATATGATCAATTTTGCATGATTTCTTAAGAATAGCATATTTATAGACACAAATTCATCAAAATAAAAATTTTCACTAATTCTACATACTAAAATATCTCAGAATAACAAATTTCATAATTTTCTAAACATATTTAATATGTTTACAAAATTAAATAAAATCAAGTTAGAATTTAACTTATATGATCGATCAGCTTCCAGCCACCAGTGGTGATCACAAGTGTGTCGGTAGCCTTGGGCGGTAGAGGTAGGGTGGTGTAGTGGTGGCCGTTCGTTTCTAAGTAGCTATCAAGTGTGGGTTTCCTTCTAAAGCCCTGATTACATAGATTTTTTCTAATTTTGGAATAAAACCCTAACTGTTTCTTTTTGGTGCTCTCTTAATTTTTCTGGAATCTTAACTACCTAAATGGGCTTTTGAAAAATTTTGGGTATTTATAGGGCTTTAGAAGATTTTTTATGCATTAAATTGACTTGACTTAGGCCTTATTCTTTTCTAAATTTGTTTTTTATTTGGCTAAATTTTATTTGTTGATTTTTCTACTTTAATTTTTTGCTTGCCACACCCCTATTCCAAAAATTTCACACTTTTTCTAATTTTTCTTGATTTTTTTAATTAGTTATGAATTTTCTTTAATTATTTAGTATAATTTGAGTATTTTAAGTAATTTCGCATATTTCTACCTATATGTAAATTTATATAAAGTAAACATAAATATTCCTAAATATTATTTAAGTTATTTTATGATTTTTAGTATGTATATAATTTATTTCTATCGATTCATTAGTTATCGGAATTCATTCTAAGCGGTTCCAATAAATAATGGACAATTTTCATAAAATTCAATATTATATTAATTAATCATTTTATTACTTATTTTCCTTAATTCAAACTTACAAAATCACTTTTACTAATAATTCTAGCTTCATCGTAAAATTTGGGCTAAATCGAAAAATTTGGGCTAAGTTTGACAATTTGTTTAATCGTTCTAAATTCTATGAATCAAACCCCGAGTAATTAATTACGAGGTTTACATAGAGCACTTTGTCTTCATCAGTAAAGTATGTCGTCAATCAACATATAATTGGCTAGCAATAAGCTAACCAATTTGCTTCTACTCGGTTCTTAGGTAATGCTCCTATCTTGAGATATTGTGTAAGGAGGTCCATCCAGGAGCTCAAGACTTGATTCCCTTACTTCGATGACTTCCTGTTGTCATATTTCCGGACTTTGCTCAAAGAGGTACTATATGAAGAGTGGCTTGTCACAATCGTATTGATATAAACTCATGGATGAACATACGAACCCGATATCACGCGTAACCATAGCGGTAGGTCCAAACTGCAAGATGGCTTGAAAAGTAAATGACAGTCGTTAGTTTTAGCAATTTCGTACACTAACTCTACAAATATGACGCATCGTAGAACTACATACGGATCTAAGACTTGTTATATGTGACGTACCGGTCCGAGTGATAAGGTTTCTCGCCATAATCTTTGTTAAAGGGATTGATAAGAGTGGATAGAGGGGAATTTTCCTAAAGAAAAGTTTCAAAGGTTTTTCATTAAAATGTCAAGTCGGTCTAAAACCCTATACAAGTGTTTTATTTATACAAAAGGAGTAAAGCCATAAATAAATAAATAAAAGGATGCCCTAGTAGCATTCCAGTAATTACAAATGAAATAAGAACGACAACTAAGGAAAATACAAGAAAAAGATAATCCAAATAGCATAAGTAAAATGGATAACTGCATAAGGTTTTCGGGTGAGGGGTTGATGTTGGATTCCAAGGAGTTATTGAAGACCCTAGAGCCTTGTTTTGGGTGGACTTAAGCTTCTGGATGGTTTGATATGTTTGGGGCCGATCTGATATGTCTGTAGCCGACCTGATGTTACTGAGGCTAACCCTAAATGGCCAATCTGACCTATTATGGCAGTGACCGACTTGAAGCCAACCTGTTGTGGCAATGGCCGAGCTCACATGGTTGGGCCTATTTGGAGTAACCGAGGTCGATCTGCTTAATATGATCCAGTACAATAGAGCTAATATGGAATGGTCAGGTGACCACATTATGATGGAGCAAATCTTAGTCAAACAACCTTTGTCGAGCAAGTCAAACTCAGTAAAGTAAAGTGGACAAGCAAGACAAGATAGTCCTGCATAACGGATCAAACTAGACTTGATAGAATGGAATAGAACCAACCTCAATAAGGCAGAATGGACCAAGTATAGCAAGGAAGACTTAGCATAACAGTGCATAAATAATAGCCCAGGATAGAACTTACAAAGCATCTCGAGTCTTCCAATATTTCCATAGTTTATGGATAAGTCTGTGAGAGGGTTTGGTCAAGCTAGAAAGAAGCGTACTCAGTATAACAGTACAGACCCAATAGAGCAAGGCAGGCCGTTCAATACTGATGGAGCTTATAAATAGGTCAACTATTCGTTTGGAACTCATTAATAGGCCTTTCATATAGTCCGTAATAAGATAAGACATCTGATCGGCACCTGGAATCCTATTAAATATGATGTAAGGATGATAAATAAGGTTATCCTAGATAGTTTGTCTGCGATGAGTTTCAAATTGGTTATATTTTAATTAGTGATTTATGATGATTTTCCTTGAAATTTGAGTTTATTTTTAGATAATGATACTTAATTGAGTAAAATTTTGTTTTCTAGGTTTTGAAACAATCTACGTAAGAAAACAAGAAGATAAAAACAAATTTTAGTCAAATCAGAGCTAAAATGAGCAAGTTATGAAGATTTGAAGATCAACACAGTCAAACGACGTAATTGTGTCATTTTTAAGTGAATTTGAAGCTTATTTTCAACTGTCATAGCCTACAACACGATCAAAAGGCACAATTATGTCCCAAGTCATGTCTTTTCCAACCAACCTATTTTTTTTTTTTATCTCTTCCTATATAAAGCCTTGTAAGGGTTTGTTTAAAGAGAGAACTTTTTGACATGACTTTTAGAGAGCTTTTCAAAACAAGGACACTCAAGGAGCGAGAGGATGATCAAGAATTCAAGATTCAATTTTGCTTTAGACTTCATGGATTTTTTTCATATAATTTTCTACTCTTCATTTTTAAATTCTTATTTGCAATGTGTAAAGAGTAAATATTTGGTATCTAGGTCATGTAGAAGCTAAATCTATTCATGTGACCTAATTAGTATTTAATAAATTTAATTCTTTATTCTTTTCTAAGTTCAACTATTCCTGCTTCATAATTTAGGTTATTATTTCCATAGATAGTAATCTGGAGTTTGATATGTTATAAGAGAATTGAGAAATTTCTTATAAGATTAAATCTAGACATAATTGATGAAGGTTGTTTAAGATTAGAGATAATTTGCAAGATTCTTCTAGAATTTTAAATTGAAACGTAGAAAATTCATTATTCAAAAATGCAATCTTAGATCATACTATTGAGAAGAGGTTCTAATATATAATTTGGGGGTTAAGGTTAATTGGCTTAAGAAAGTAATTAACTTTAGTAGAGAATTCCCCCTATCAAAAAAAGATTAAAGAATAAATTAGATTATCTTTACGAAAATCACATGTTAGATCTAAAGGAAGCAAGATCTAGGTACAACATTGAATCTTAAATTAATTTCCAATTGAATTGCTTTCTTATTAATTCTTGAATTACGTCTTAGTTAATCTTTAAATTAGTTTTAGTAGTAATTCAGATTTACTTCTTTAAGATTCTTGAAATTTAATTTCCCGATTAGATAATAAAGACATAGTGAGTACTATTAGTAAAAGTTCCTATGAGATCAACATTTGGACTCATATCCACTATATTATAAATTGATAAGTACACTTTCCTAACATATCAGTCTACCTTTTCATTTTTTTACTCGAGGGATCTTATTGACCTTCCATGAGGTAAATCCCACAAGTAAGCCTTGTACCATGTTTAGGTACATGACCATTGTTTCCCCTTTAATTTCATACTTTACCTTGACTTATTGTACCACCAGCATGGAGTCCGATTATATGTTAAGCTTCTCTGCTCCAATGTCATTGGCAATTTTTAAGCTGGCAATGAGTGCCTTATACTCGGCTTCATTGTGGCTCGCTGGAAAACCAAACTTCAAAGTATAGAGGATCTTCATTCCATATAGGCCTTGTAGTATGATACTAGCCCCACTCTTCTTAGTAGAGGAGCTGTCAATGTAGAGTGTCCAGATGGGTATGGTGAGCTCGAGTTGAGGCTCATCTGCTTCGATGTATTCAATTAAGAAATCAGCTAGGACTTATGCTTTGATTGCTTATCTCAAGTAGAACTAGACTCCAGGAGTACTAAGCTCAATGTAGTACCTCATCATTCTACCCAAAGTGCTAGGCCTTTTTAAGATAGCTTTGAGTCATATATCCGTCAATATGACAATTGGATGTAACTGGAAGTAGGGCCTAAGCTTTCGAGCTGCAATGGCCATTGTAAGGGTGAACTTTTCCACTTTTGTGTATCTAAGCTCTAGCCCTTATAAGATGTGACTAACATAGTAGACAGGTTGGTGTTCTAAACCATCTGCTTGGATGAGCATCGAAGAGAGTGCTCAGTCACTTACTACAAGGTATAAGTATAACTCTTCTCCAGGGATTGGCTTAAAGAGTATGGTAGAATTCGGCAAAAAATTCTTCAGTTCCTCAAACACTTGTTGACACTCCTTTGTCCATTTGAACTCAGTAGGGTTTTTTTAGTAACTTAAAGAATGATGCACATCTGTTTGCACTTTAAGATAAAAATTGATTTAGGGCAACGATCCTTCCTATTAGTTACTACACCTCCTTAATTTTAGTTAAGGCTTTCATGTCCTACACTTCTTTGATCTTGTTTGGGTTGACTTCTATTCCTCATTCGATCACCATGAAACCAAGGAATTTACCTTATGCAACCCCAAAGACCCATTTTTGAGGGTTAAGTTTCATTTGGAACTATCGTAGAGTTTGAAACGTCTTACATACATCATTGATGTGGCCTTTTCTAGTTTTTCTTTTGGTAACCATGTCATCGATTTAGACCTCAACGTTTCTACCTATTTATGGCTTGAAGATACGAGTGACCAGCCTTTGGTATGTAGCTGTGGTGTTTTTAAGACCGAAGGGCATTACCTTATAGCAATAAGTCTCGAAGTCTATTATGAAGGAAGTGTAGACTTCATCCTTATGTGCCATTTAAATCTAATTTATGGCTGGACATAGAGTCAACGAGCTAACCTATGCTTAGTAGGGAGAAGTAGTCCTTAGGGCATGCCTTGTTAAGATTAGTGTAGTCGATGCATATTCGCCATTTCCCATTTGTTTTCTTTGCGAACACTATGTTGGCAAGCCAAGTGAGTTACTTTTCTTGCTTAATGAAGCCTATCCAGAGCAGCTTCTGCTTTTTCTCCCCGATTGCTACTTGGCTTTCTAAGGTGAAGTGCCTTTTCTTCTATTTGACAGGTTAGACGATAAGATTAACATTTATGTTGTGAGTAGCCTCTAGTATGTTGATGATGCCTAGCATTTCTTCTAGAGTACACACAAAGACATCTAAGTTTTGCCTAAGGAAGTTTGTGACTTCAACCTTATTGTCAACTAACAATTCTTCCCCTATTTTAGTTATCATCCCTAGGGTGTCAAATAGCTTGATTTTCTCAATCTTTTCTATAGGCTCCCTCCATACCACTAAGGCTGAGGGGTAGTTGATTTGATGTTCATGATGTTATTTTTGGATTGGGATTTGAGGTAAAGTGACCTAAACAAGGTCCAATTACCTTTGTCCTCGCCTACACTAGTGGGTATCATAAACTTTGCTTTGAGGCACTTTTGGCACTTGAGCATGTCAAATTTCATAATGCTTATTTAGCCAAGGATGATACTGTATGGTGACCAAAGATCAACAATGACGAGTCTATCGACTATGTGGCAATGTGTTTGCCGTCACCCAATCAAATGGGTAGGGTGAAGATTCCCTTTGCTAACATTAGTTTACCTCCTCCAAACCCTATAAGGTTGTGTTTGTATGGCTATAGAGATTCTCTAAGCCGTTCCTTTATTTTCTCATAAGTGGTGTAAAAAAAAATATTCGCTGAACTTCTACAGTCAACAAATGTTTTAGGAACTTTTTAGTACCCAATTTTAACATTTATAATGAGTGCATCGCTGTAGGGTAAGTCAACTCCCTGTTTGTTTGCTTCAGTAAAAGTAATTGTAGTTTCAGTTTTCGACTTCTTAGCTCTTATGATGTATATCTCAAGTTTGGCTGCTATGGTTATGGTGTTTGAAAGGAGTTCAAGGCCCCCAAAGATAGCGTTGATTTTACCTTGCTGTCTTCTATGATTATGTTCGTCTGATGAAGCATTAGCCCGTTCATTATGGTCTTGTTGTTGGTGTTCCACTCGACGCCGCTGGGTCGACCGTTAGATTTGATCTTTCTCATCTATGATAAGGTGGTCAATGCAGCCTTTGCGAACAAGGCCTTTAACTACGTTCTTAAGGTAGTGACACTCATCAGTGTTATGCCCATATATTCTATAGTAATCATAGTTCTTCATTAAGTTTGCTACTTCTGGTGTTTCACAAACACTGAGTGGTCACGAGAGTTGTTCTAGGACCTCGTACATGATTTTACCAAGCGATCTATTGAGGGGGTGTATATGAGGTGTAGTCTTAAAATTTCTGTCTTTGCATATCATGTTTGTTGCATGTTGAAGGTTGCAGTTTAGGGTCATGAGGCCCCAGGCAATCCTTTGCTAACATGCGAGTGTTGTTATCTACTTCAAAATGAGCTCTGATGGTGTCCTCTTATGTTACATATTTCTTGGCTACTTACATGAACTTGTCCAAGGATTTAAGTTTATCTAATGAAACTACATTAAATAGCCTTTCATTAGGGTCTATGCCCGTTAGAAGCACTTGTATGGCCATTTCAATATCAAGTTTGGATACTTATAGCTTTGTTCAATTGAAATGCTTGAGATATGCTCATAGGGTTTCGTTGAGATACTATCTAACATTGTAGAGAATGGAAGAGTCTCTCTATGGGACTCGAGAGCTAAGGAAATATTATTGGAATCTTCCTCCTAGGTCATCAAATAAAGTGATAGAAGCATCAGAGAGGGTGTTAAAATCAAAGTAAAGTAGCTTTTGTTAGCCTACTAGGGAACACTTTACACATGATGGTGTCGAAGAAGTTGTAGAGGGTCATCATTATCTGAAAGTACATGAGGTGATTGTCTAGGTTGGTGATGCCATCATAAGTGTTCAAGTATAGTAGCCTTATGTCTACAGGTAGTGTTTCTTCGAAGATGAAGGGGATGATTGGGCTCTTTGTCGACATGGAGCGTAACGTCCGTACAAATGATTTAACTTTTCTAGTCATGCAAGATGGAGGCATAGTGGCTATGTTCATTTACTTCCTCTATATTCATGTCCTCATAGTCCTTTAGCAACTGTTTTGGTGATAGATCTTTGATTAGTCTACTTATCACTATACGTTTGCCCTATGCTTGCATTTTGTTACCAATATGATTCAACCGTTCACATAGATCTTCATGGGATTGCTAATTGCATTAAATCTGGTCACATGAACACATTAGGCATGTAGTACGCAAGTCATCATTTTTGCTTGTGGTGGAAATGTTTAGTCACCTCCGTCTTGTTGGGATGTGTTAACATCCCTTGTCTATGAAGCTTATGAATTAGTGTTTTTGCTTTTAGCCATCATATACATAGTGATCTAAAACGATGAGTGCCAAAATGTTGATTATGGTTGAATCAACTAGGATAAGTGAGCTTATGTAGAGCCAAAGTGAAATGGGCCTGAATCTTACCTCCTACTCCTTGATTCTTGCAAAAAAGGTCCTAGTAGGTGTAGCCACAGGGGCCCTTCGAGGCTTAAGTTAGCAAGAAAAAATAAGAGAGTAAGAGAGAAGGTGAGCACTAAGGACCCAAAAGGTTGTGTTCATCCTGTATATTTGTGACGTAGGGCATATATTATATATTAAGAGCGAACAGGAAGAATGAGAGAGTTACCAAGATGGAAAGAAGACAAAAGAGAAAGGATAGATGCCTAACTTCACAAATCTTGGCGCGTTTTATGTAGGTTACCTAGATACGTAGCAATCTAAGGTTCACTTATACTAGGTACTAGTAGACAACATGTACCATTTTGGAGACTAGGCAGCTCTAGGAGTGGTTGGCTGTGATCAACCTGGCAACCAAATCATTAGCCTAGAGATCTAACATCCATAGAGGTTATCTAGTATGCTAGCCATACTACAGATGTCAAATGCCCATTAATGGGTTACTATAGGGAGTATGTGCTAAAGACAAAGGTTAAGTTACTATGCCAAGGAAAGAGTTGGTTGGTGCTTGGTTGAGGGCAAATTAAGACTTGAGTTCATGCTCAATGGTTGGCATATGCAAGCTCAGTGGACAAGTCAATCTACTTAGATAGCTTGTGATAGAGATCAAGGACCAATCATGCACTCTTGAACCCAAAGGCTTTCTTAGATGGTTCGTCGAGCAATCTAAGATGAGTTAAGCACCAAGGAGCAGTGTTTACCCTAGTCTGATCTGTTGAGCTACTTTAGCCTACACACCATCCAAGAAGCTGTCAAGGTGATCAACTAACATGTGGAGCCAACCCATCTATAATACCTTAGTATAAGCACCAATTCAAGAAAACAGCCATCTCTATAGTGCCAAAGCTGAGTTAACAATTATCAGGAGCCAACCACCCAATGCTAACCCAACTGTGAGCCATCCCTGATCCAACCCATGTACAACCCCAACAATCAAAGCTACCAAATTACCAACACCGACTAGACTTAATCAAGCCTACCCCTGCTCAACTCACAATGTTATTGGGACCATAAACTAAGTAAAATACGCTCATGCTATCCTTTCTGACATCCGTACTATCCTTTTTGATAGAGGGTATTCTTTTATACGAATACGTACTTTCCCTATAAATTATTCTCTTTTTGTTTAGCAAGTAGGGATCCATTTCTATAATTTTCTATAATTTAAGACTTACCCTAAGTGGGTACTATAAATACTTGCATAATATAATAGCCGTAAAAATGAATCAACATATAGAAAATACACTGAACTTTTACTCCCTCTTGAGCTAAGTATCCATTCTGCTTACTCTTGAGCTAATCTTATGTAGCCCATTAGAGCGTAGACTAATGGCGAGTGACCTCTAACCATACTTATACGTTATATCAAGTGTAACCCGAGCTCGTATAAGGCATTGGTGCATCATATCTATCATCAGTATACGAGAACCCCTACTCATCCTTCAGCTGCCATTTATCTTTTGAACCATCTTGCGGTCTAGACCCACCCCTTTTGGTTATGCATGATATTGGGCCCATGTATTCATCTATGAAATCTGTATTATTTTAGTATCAAAGCGCTTGGTTACATTCGAACTTGGATTCTACTATTGTATTCTTTGAATGGTTTATTACTACTCTCGTATGATAACAGTTCTATTGTTAACCTTGGAGTTTAGTAGTTGAGAAGTATTTTGTGCTCTGTTTTCCCTATTTCCGATACATAAAACAAGTGTGGTGGATTGTTCATTTGTTATGTACTTATCGTGGTGATTGGAGTATCAGTTATTGATCTCCAAGTGGTATTATTAGACATCAATTTTTGTGAAGTAACCATTAATATCAAACTTAAGTATTTAAGGAACATTGGGAAACCAAGAAATTGGAACTCGACATGGCCAAAGGAAAGAAGGAAGCTTCATACCTCAGTCAATAGGTGACCACTTAGATAAGCTTACTGACTTGGTAGCTAGTTTGGTAACTATTATCCAAGAAGACAAGCAACAAGCTAGGAATAACCCCAGTAGAGAACGTTAGTAGCAAGGCTAAGGCAATGGTCAGTTTGGTCGAGTTAATGCCCCAGCTCAATTACCTCGAGCTAAAGGGATTGGTAGGGATGTTAGGCGAAGCCCAACCCTTGAAGGAATTGAGGAGGAAGAGGAAGGAGACAACAAGGCAGAAGAGTACTATGAACCTGTGAAAAGAAATGTATAAGCCCCTAGAGTTGAAGAATTGAGGATACGTATCCCAAGTTTTTCTGGAAGTGGTGATGTTGAGGACTACCTAGATTAGGTAGATAGAATTAAAAAGTAGTTTGAATGCTATGACGTACCTGACAATATAAAGGTTAGACTTATTGTGTTGGAGTTCACTAGTTATGCCGCCTTATGGTGGAAGAACTTGCAAGCCACTCGAAGAAAGGAAGGAGAGTGAAAGATTAGGAGTTGTGATGAAATGAAAAAAGGTTATGCGAAGAAGGTTTGTATCGAGCTATTATTTGCAGGATGCCTTCAAAAGATTGCAAGAGATCAAACAAGGAGGGTTAAGTGTAGACACTTATGTTAAGGAATTCCAAATGTTAATGATCCAATGTGAAGTTGTAGAGCCATAGGACTGAACTATATCTCGATTTATCAATGGATTGAAGTATGAGATTGGGGATGTCTTAGAAACCCTGGATATTGGAACGCTTGATGACACAATCCAAGCCATCTAGAAGATAGAAACATGCCAAACAGGAAGGTTTCGACCACTTGTCAACCGACCTTGCAGTAACCAATCTACTCCAAGTAAACCTACGCGAATGGAACCAAATAAGATCACTGAGACCCAACTTGCTCAAAATACTTAAGTAGAAGAGAAGGAACCCCCGAGGAAGTTTGAGAAAGGTTAAAGTTTAGGGAGGAAAATAAGTGAGATCAAGTGTTTCAAATGCTAAGGCTTTGAACACATGGCTGCTCAGTATCTGAATAGATGAACTATGGTAATTTGAGGTGAGATGCCAATTGTCGAAGTAGACAACACTGATGAAGAAGTAGAGGAGTTGAAAGAGGATGGGTAGACCAAATTATCCGAAGAGGAAGTTATCTACAATGAGGAAGACAACTTTATGCTAGCCACTCTAGTATTGAGGAAGACAATGAGAGTTAATCCCATACCTAAAGACGAACAAAGGGAAAATCTCTTCCATATCGAATGTAAGGTGAATAAGTCCTTGTGTGTACTGATCATTGACAATAAGAGCTACACTAAATCAACCTCTGCATTTATGGTTTAGTAGTTAAAATAGCCAACCATGCCACCACCCCCCAACCCACCCCCCGACGAATCCTTACAAGCTTCATTAGCTTAGTGATAAGGGAGCCCTACGAATGAATAAGCAAGTGATTGTATCGATCTACATTGGCAAATGTTGAGATAAAGTGCTCTATGATGTACTACCCATGAGTGCATCCTACATTCTACTTAGATAACCATAGATGTTTGATCGAGCAATTATATATGACGGAAGGAGGAATACATATTCTGTAGAGCATGAAGGCAGGAGGATGAAATTAAGTTCTATGATTTCCGAGCAAGTAAAGGTCATGCAATCCTAACTTAACTGAACCTTGAAGAAAGATACTTTGGTATTGACCTAAGCCAAACTGAAAAAAGAGATAGAGCTCGAAGGACCAACCTATCTGCTTATCCACAAAATTCTAGAAATGAGACCCGAAGAAGAGAAACTCCCTGTCGAGGGAAAAACCTTACTAGAGGAATTTGCTAACCTGTTTCCAGAGGAACTGCCAAAAGGTTTGCCCCTATCCAAGGCATCGAGCATGCGATCGACCTATAGCTAAGAGCTGCACTACCAAACAAGCCTGCCTTTAGGCAGAATCCTGAATAGGTTGCCGAGCTGTAGAAGCAAGTAAATGAACTAATGAAGAAGGGGTGTGTGTGCGAGTCCCTTAGCCCTTGTGTCGTTCCGACTTTGTTAGTACCAAAGAATGATGGTTCTTGAAGGATGTGTATGGATAGCCAAGAGATCAATCAAATCACCATCAAGTACAAAGACCCCATCCCAGGCTTAATGACATACTAGCGAATTAAGTAGGGAAAGAGTGTTCTCCAGAATCAACCTTAAATCTAAATATCATCATATTCAAATGTGCGAGGGTGATGAGTAGAAGACCGCATTCATGACACGACATGGTTTGTATGAATGGCTTGTAATGCCATTTAGACTAGCCAATACGCCAAGCGCATTTATGCGCTTGATGAATCATATGCTCCAAAAATTAATAGGAAGGTTTGTTGTAGTTTATTTTAATGATATTCTGGTGTATGACCCCAACCTAGAGATTCACCAAGAACATCTCCGAAGAGTCCTTACAAAACTTCAAACTGAACAGCTCTACGCCAATCTGAAGAAATGTGACTTTTGCCAACTCTAGGTGATCTTCTTAGGGTTTGTTGTGATGGAGGTAACATCTGAGTCGATGATGATAAAATAATAGCGACCATAGAATGGCCTAAGTCGACCTATTCTACAGACGTGAGAAGTTTCCTCAGCCTAGCATCGTTCTATCACAGATTTATAAAGAATTTTAGTACGATCGCAACCTACTTACTAAATTATCAAAGAAGAGCGTTGAATTCAGATGGGGAGAGAAAGAGAAGAGGAGTTTTGAGGAGGTAAAAGAGAGGCTAACTACAACCCCTGTCTGCTTGAAGTAGAGTGTGATGCATCCGAACTAGACACAAGTGTTGTGCTGATGCAAAAAGGCCGACCTATTGCTTACCTTAGTGAGAAACTTTAAGGAGCTACACTTAACTATTTTATCTATAATAAGGAGTTCTACTCCTTAATCCATACCCTAACGGTATGGCAACACTATCTGTTACCTAAGGAATTTGTGATTTACACCAATCATGAATCCTTAAGGTATTTGAAGAGCCATCCCAAGTTATCTCGGAGGCAAGCCAAATGGGTTAAGTTCATGGAAGGTTTTTCTTATGTCGTAAAATATAATGGAAGGAACAATATAGTGGCCGATACCCTATTAAGACGACATACCCTCCTGACCAAGCTGCAAACAAAGTTACTTGGTTTTTCAATCATAAAGAATTTGTATACTGAGGATCCGTACTTTGGTCCTATCTATGCCCGATGTAAGGAAGGACGAACGTTGGACGACTATCACAGGGAAGATGTATGCTTATTCAAGAAGAGAAGGCTATGTATCCTGACCTGTTCCACGAGAAAACTACTAATGTACGAGGTGCATGGAGGATAATTGACAAGGCACTTTAGTCAATGCCGTACCCTTAAGGTACTACCCTCATGATTCTTTTAGCCAAAATGATAAGAGATGTACAATCCATGTTGGAAAAGTGTGCAACCTGTCGGAAAGCAAAGAGCCAAGCTGAGCAAGGATATTATCTAATCTTGCCTATCCCAACCAAACCGTGGTCTGGGCTAAGATGGACTTCACGCTACAGTTACCGAGGACATCCCGAAGGAAGGACTCCATCATGGTGGTTATGG
This sequence comes from Lumnitzera racemosa, assembly GCA_024138005.1. Taxonomy (NCBI): domain Eukaryota; kingdom Viridiplantae; phylum Streptophyta; class Magnoliopsida; order Myrtales; family Combretaceae; genus Lumnitzera; species Lumnitzera racemosa. Next base: position 34,123,953 of record JAMXBC010000012.1, on the reverse strand, counting down.
ATCGATTTAGTAAGATGGCACATTTTGTGCCTTGTTCCAAAACTACATATGCTTTGGCTATCTCTTTTCTTTTCTTGCAAGAAGTAATCAAACTTCACAAAGTTCTCAGAACCATTGTTTTGGACCAAGACCTAAAGTTCATAAGCCACTTCTGGAAGACGCTATGGAGGCAAATGGAGACCAAGCTGTTATACAACACAGCCTACCACCCATAAATTGATGGACAAAGTGAGGTTGTCAACAAAACCGTGGGAACTTGGTTGCAAGTTGCTATCGGACGAAACATGACTGACCGGGATCTGTATCTACTAATCATTGAGTTTGCTTACAATAGGATCGCCTACAACGTAACAAGCATGTCTCTATTTAAGATCGCCTACGGGTTTAACCTCGAGCTTTCGATGGACTAAGCAACCAAACCAAAGCTTAATGATGACCAACCAACTATTGAAAGAGTTGAGGCCATCAAAGCCATGCACCGAAAGGTTATAGAACAATTGAGTCGAGCTAATACTAAACTCAAGAAGCAAAGCTGAGGATGGAGGAAGAGAGAATTTCAACCAAGTGATTTGGTTTGGATACATTTCAGTAAGGAACGATTCCCAAACTTGAGGAAGAGCAAGTTGTCTCCCAAAACTGACAAACCTTTTAAAGTGATTAAAAGAATCAATCCTAATACCTATAGGATTGAATTACCCGAAGGATATGGAGTTTCAGACTCCTTCAATATTGTCAATCTCCAACCTTAAACTCCTAAGGACAAGTAACCTAGAGCTAAAAATTTGATCCCAAATCTCAAACAACTCGAAGGAGATGATAAGGATTAAGGACTGATCACATGCTCTTGAGCCCGAGGGCTTTCTCAAATAGTTCGCTGAGCAGTCTGAGGTGGGTTAAGCACCAAGAAGCAGTGTTTACCCCAACCCGATCTACCAAGCTCCTTTGCTCTCCACACCATTCAAGAAACTGCCGAGGTGATCAACCGACATGTGAAGCCGACAACTCTACAACACCCTAGTCCAAGCACCAATTCAAGAAAACAACCATCTCTATAGCACCGAGGCCAAGCTAACAATTGTCAAGAATCAACCACCTGAGGCCAACCCAAATGTGAGTCATCCTTAATCCAACCCTTGTCTAACCCCAGCAATCAAAGCTGTCGAACTACCAATGCTGATCAAACCTAATCAAGGCCCACCCTTACTCGGTTTACAGTGTTATTAAAACCACAAACTGAGTAAAACACATACGCACTATCCTTTCTAACATCCGTACTATCCTTTTTGACAAAGGATATTCTTTTACATGAATACTTACTTTCCCTGTGAATTATTTCCCTTTTGTTTAACAAGTAAGGATTCATTTCTATAATTTTTTATAATTTAGGACCTCCCTTAACAAGGTACCATAAATACTTGCATAATGTAATAGCTACAAAAACGAATCATCATACAGAGAACATACTAAACTTTTAATCCCTCTTAAACTAAGTGTCATTTCTACTTACTCTTGAGTTACTCTTATCTAGCCCATTGAAGTATGAACTAATAGCGAGTGACCTCCAACTATACTTGTACGTCATATCAAGTGTGACTCGAGCTCGCGTGAGGCATTAATGCATCATATTCATCGTCGGTACATGGGAACCCCTGCTCATCCTTCAATTGCCACCTATCTTTAAAACCATCTTACAGTTTAGATCCACTCCTTTTAATTACACGTGATATTGGGCTCATGTATTCATTAACAAAATCTATATCAGGTCATTGTGTGTCTCACTGAGCAGGTCACGCCACAAAGGATGAGCTCGTTGTTAGCTCACACATATCTCGATGGGCTTCCTCACATGGTAAGCTTCACATGTACGGCCTTGGTTTAAGCTAAAATTAGGTATCAACAATAATTATAATAAATTAAATAACAACATTTAATTATGATTACAATGTTATAATCATAAGTTGTATATGATGTATTCAAGTACCGTTTTGGCTATTTTATCATCGTTTCATAAGACCCTTTAACCAAATAGGCAAAACAATAACAATTCAGTTCTGCCTGGTTTTTTTTTTTTTTTTTTTTGCCAAATTTGTTCTAGCTTAATAGAGTAATAGGTGTACACCCTTTGTTTCATTCTTCTGTAATACATATCCTTTTACAGTGTTACTCCACAGACCTAGCTAGCTATTAATATGACATAAAGATTTCCCTGGCAAGAGTTGCAAAAGCATTTGTTAATACCTAGAAAGAAATAAGTTTTGTATTTTCCAAATTTTTTTACATACTTTATGAAAGAAATTCCTATATCAAAAGGTTAAAATTTTTTATTTTTGACTTTTATCAAGATTCAAGTGTCCAGAAGGCTTGCAATGATACTACTTGCATAAGAGGAATCATATAATTTGGGCAAGACTAATTCTCTACTTATGACAGCCAGAATGCTATACACTACCTATTACAAAAAAATACTAGCATGTATGAACATGAAAATGTGAATAGAAATTTTTTAGTTATAGTCTCTTTGGTTAGTCGTTTTCTTTATCAATTTCATTATTGTTTTAGCATCATTTTCAAATTGAGTGAAAATAAGATATAAAAAAATATTGAAATAAATAGATATGTTTCTTGAAAAATTAAATATCAAAAATCTTTATAAAATCAAGCTTATTTGCACTTTACTTTAATTTGTTTATTAAAAAAAAAAACACACGTGAGATATATATATATATATTTTAAAATAAATAGAAAATTTAAAACCTATTTCTTATAAAAAAAAAAACATTAACATTCATATTCTATCTCTCGTATCTCATCAATATTTTCATCATAACTATTAAATAATTTTAGCCAAACACCATATTTGAAATAAAAACAATTTAGATAATTTTCTAAACCGCATATCTCAAATAGGTATAAATAGAAACAAACACATGAAAAAAAAAAAAAATCCAATAATGTCCTAAATGGTAAAGTTAAACATAGTATTATACTAAAAACTATCTTTTCTTTTCTTCACTTTCGCAGTACACGTAACTCCAAGCTCTAGATCCATGGCGATTACCAATCCAACTTCGTTTCCCAGTCCAGTTTCTTTAAACCCCCCGCCAAGCGACACTGCCAAAGCAGTGTTGCCAACAAGAGTGCAGTTTCAACGTAAGCAAAGTTCAAGTAACGTGTGTGTATCTAAGAATAATCGAAATGTTTGTTTCCTTATGGATGAAAGTACAGTTATATCACTTCACTGATCTTACCAAATACCTTATAGTTTTCCTTTAAAATTATATACTACGGAGCCGAATGGCCGGTTGTAACTTAATAGTACATCAGTAAACCTGCATAACGGGCAGCGTAAGATTCTTGGATTCATCCATTTCTTTTAGTTTTATAATCATACTTCGTCCATTGCAGCTATGTGCGCGAGTCGGCCAAAGTAATTTTCCCTCTCAACTCATGAAATTTGGATTTATCGAACAAACACGAGGATTTTCCTCTATATATTCACTAAAATGGGCAGTCTTATGCAGAAACATACATAGATCTGACTTTTGGAGTTCCATCTCTCCATTATATCACTTGAACGTAGGCCATTTATCCTAGTGTTGCTCCCAATCGACTTACTGTACTAAGAAAATGAAAGATCATGTTTTCAGAAGAAGTATCTTCTTGCTCACTCTTATCTGTGTCCTTGTGTCATCATCTTCATCATCCACAGGGGATAGAAAGATTTACATTATCCACATGGAGAAGTCCGCACTCCCTGATGATTTCACAACTCACCATGATTGGTACATGTCGATTCTATCGTCTCTTTCATCGCCACATGAAATCCTCCCAACCCATCTTTACACCTACAAAAACGTGTTGAACGGTTTTAGCGCTATTTTGTCCAAGTCCCAACTTGACCAGCTTGAGGGAAATCCAGGACATGTTGCTACATATGCAGATACATTTGGCAAGGCTCACACAACACACACCCCGAAATTCCTTGGCTTAAGCAAAAGAAGAGGACTGTGGCCAAAAGCCAACTTTGGCGATGGAGTGATCATCGGTGTCCTAGACAGTGGAATTTGGCCAGAGAGTGAGACCTTCAATGACAAAGGAATGTCCCTAGTGCCAGAGAGATGGCATGGCACATGTGAGTCTGGGGTGGAATTCAACTCCTCCAATTGTAATAGGAAACTCATTGGTGCTCGGAAATTCAGTCAAGGAATGAAGCAGTATGGCCTTAACATATCGACAACCGATGATTATGATTCTCCCAGGGATTATTGGGGCCACGGAACTCACACCTCATCCACCGCAGCTGGAAGCCCTGTGCGGGATGCAAATTACTTTGGATATGCCAAGGGTGAAGCAACAGGCTTGGCACCATTAGCTCGACTAGCTATGTACAAAGTGCTTTACCTCAACGATACATATCACTCAGCTAAAGTGGACATATTAGCGGGCTTGGATCAGGCCATTGAAGATGGTGTTGATGTACTCTCACTATCACTATCATTCTTTGAGACACCGTACGATGAAAACCCAATTGCTGTGGGAGCTTTTGCCGCAGCGGAGAGAGGCATATTTGTAGCTTGTGCAGCAGGAAATGAAGGTCCCCATGGTTATACAATGCATAATGGATTTCCTTGGGTAACAACCGTGGGTGCAGGAACCATTGATAGAATGTTGGCTGCCCATATCATTCTTGGTAATGGCTCCTTAACAGTTATTGGAAAATCGGTGTATCCCGAAAACTTGTTAATCGATAGAATGCCTCTATACTTTGGACATGGCAATAGAAGCAAAGAAGTTTGTTATGGCGACTCCCTTGACCCCAAGGAGGTTGTAGGAAAGATAGTTTTCTGTGACTTCGATAGTGAGAGTGAAGGTCGTTTCGCTCCCTCTGAAATCACCAGAGCAGGAGCTGCTGGAGCCATCTTTAGTACAACATTCTACAGCATTATCAGCCTGAAGCCAAAAAATTTCGATACACCATATGCTGTTGTCCTTAGAAAAGATGCTAAAAAGATAAAGGACTACATATTGAACACAAAGAATCCAGTGGTTGGCATCAAGTTTCAGGAAACAGTCCTTGGCACAAAACCAGCCCCTTTGGTTGCATGGTTTTCTTCAAGAGGACCTGACAGGGAGGCCCCTTGGCTTTTGAAGCCAGATTTGATAGCTCCCGGGGTCGATGTCTTAGCTGCATGGGCACCTAATAGGGGAATAGCTCCAATAGGAAATAATTACCTGCTTAGCGACTACGCACTTGAATCAGGTACATCCATGTCAACTCCTCATGTGGCTGGAGTAGCTGCATTGCTAAAAGCAGCTCATCCAGATTGGAGCCCAGCTGCCATCCGCTCAGCAATGATGACTACAGCTTTTGTTATTGATAACGCTGGAAAAACCATAGTAGATACAACCACAGAAGTAGCTGCAACCCCTCTAGACTTTGGAGCAGGCCATGTAGACCCAGAAAAGGCCATGGACCCAGGTCTCATCTACGATCTAGAAACCGAGGACTACATCAAGTTTCTTTGTGGGATGAACTACACTAGCAAACAGATAAAGATCATTACTGGGAGATCAAACTTCCCGTGTCATGCAGCAAGTCTTGACATTAATTACCCTTCATTCATCATCGTCCTCAATAACACCAACACAACTAGCTTCACTTATAAAAGAACATTGACCAATGTTGCTAATTGCTCTTCAGCATACCAAGCTGTGGTAGAGCCTCCATCAGGTATGAAAGTAACAGTGGAGCCATCAACGCTGTCCTTCCCACAAAAGAGCAGCAAAGCCGAGTTCGATTTGACAATACAGATCAATTTGGGAGAGTCAGTGCCGCAAAGTGACTATATTGTTAACCACGGGTATGTGAGCTGGAAAGAGATAAATGGAACACATGTTGTGCGAAGTCCTCTTGTATCAGCATATGCACCGTAAACTTTGGCACGATGTAAAAGTACTTAGAATTCTATGACGCTTTGGCTAGTCCTAGAATCATTTTTCCAGAACCTGAAGTTTAAATCGGGAAAAAGAATCACTTGATCTCATAAATAAATCATAAGATTTCCTCATGTAGCTATTTACTTACCATGCTGAGCAACTCTTTCTATTCTCTTACCAAAACCAACTTCCTTTTACTGGACCTTTCCTGGTACACACCAAATTCATCCACCATAAATCCTTCTACCAACTATTACTATTATTCATCCACTAAACGCCTCATTTAGATGCGTTTGTTTTGAGTGTAATTTGTTTTTACGTTTCCAATGATATAGCAAAATGAAAAGCAAATACATGAGGAAAGTGTAAGGTATGACTTGGACACTAGTCATCGTATCTCTAAGAATAATAGTAATAGTATTAGTTAATTACAACCAAAAAAGAGAAGATATGCACCACATTGTTAGGCATTAGTCAATAAGCTGGCTCAAGTGGCATGTTTACTTAATTTTGCTTCTTCTTTTTTTTTTTTTTTAAATAAACCATTAATTGATCCTGAGTACTGTTCTGGTAACTTTTTTCTTGCCCGATATATTCCTAAGAATTGAAGGCCTCAGAAGGTTCACTTTACTATTCTTCTTTCATTCTAATTCATGCAACCTCGACAGTGCAATCTTGCTTTTCACGTTTTCTTTTAAACAATATCTGTTCCCAAATAATAATTATCACAATCCGTGATTATTTCGTGCAATGAACCATGCCACAGTTTGGTATGCGGAGATGCCATGGTTCACGTAAATTTGGTATGTTCTGAGTTACACAACCTTCAAAACCGAGGTAAGACTCAAGATTGATGTTCCTTCTTGCAAAGCCCCAAAGTTCATACTGCTTGGATAACATTTGCTTAATTACATAACTATCACCCTCTAAAATAAAATGCTTCCTAGTCCCCCATCCGGTTGCATTGCATGCATAAGGATGAAACAGACAGCGTCAACCATGGAGGTACAAAGACTGTCTCACAATTGCAATTTTTCATGGGGTTGATCTTCACTACGGTCTACAATCATGCTACATGTTTCTTCAACACTTGACTTGCGTATAATTTCTGAGGAAATATCCACATTACCTAAAATAAAACAGTCACAGATGAACCATATATAGAAACTTCTACTCGAAATATTATGAATATGTCATTCAAAATGAGTCACATTTTCAAGTAAAAGAGCTCTGCACTAAGAAAGGTCTCCCTCCACATCCTCCTACATGAGCAGCCTTCCGAGCCATTAGTAGTATTGATTCTTTTTTCAGTAAATAATTGCTTCCATTGACAGGTCAGGAGGACTGTTATGAGCACATCAACATGCAGTGACATTACAAGTCCTCTTATAAAGTAGCTTCCATCAAAATGAATTTCTAGGATAAACTCTTTCTCCCAGTGTCCTGAAAAATATTGCCCTCAACATGCACTCAACCACAAACAATCATTCATATGTTTACCACAATGTTTTATGTTATGGAATGTGTAAACTTCCATTCCTGATCCCATGCAAATTAATGCAAGTTCTGCCAAATTCGCCATGGATTCAAGGACCAGAGCTACTCAAAGCATCATAAAACTCACCGAATATGCACCAGTTTGAAGATGAAAATGGCAAATCCAGAGATGAATGCTTAAAAAGGTAACGTCGCAAAAAAGAAAACTCAGATTGACATGTAAAAGCAATCCAAAGGTCAGCATCAACCATTTACAAGCTTTCTAACTAATTCAAGCTTGTTCCTGAAGCTTAGTTGTAATAGATACTATAACAGAAATACATCTGGAGAATGTACATTTCTTCAAGGGCAGTAATAGAAGTCAAAAACAAAATATCTCAAAGATCAACCAAATGCAGACAGATGTACTCAGGAAGCCAAGACCCTCTCAATAGCAGCCACATAAAAATCTTTAGGCATGGTTCCAATCACAGACTCTTGTTTCTCTCCATTTTTGAAAAGCAAAACCACAGGAACAGCCTTAATGTCATAATCATCGGCAATTTCCAAATCATTGTCTGTGTTAAGCACAAAACATTTTATTTTGCCAGCATACTCTTCTGCTATCTCATCAATGATCCGGTGAACCATCCTGCAGGGGCCACACCAACTCGCATAGAATTCAACAAGAACAGGCACTTCACTATTCAGAATTTTATCCCATGATCCTTTTGTGGCTAGATCAGCTGCACAAAGTGAAAGGAACATATAGATAGATAAGTATGATGAGAAAAGCTACTGATGCAATTCCATAGTTGAAAACATAAACCTGAAGAAAAAAGGTACTAACTAAATTGCTTTTTATTTGTCAATTGATTCAACATATCAATTTACCAAGAAATAGTTCAATATAGTAATGAAAATCATACAATCACTCAAAGGTTTCAATATGTCAGTAATTCAGCAGATTGATCGAATATATTAAACTTAAGATGCTTTCAAGGAGATTGCAAAATCAAAAAAGGAAAAAAAAAAAAAAAAGCAACAGAGACGTCAAAAATAAACTGAGGGACAAGAGAATAATTATCATCAATTTTATACACCCAAAGCTTGGCATATACCCTTTTAGTTAGCCCTCTTTGACTTCCTCTCCCTCTCCCTTCTCCTCCTCTTCTCCTCTCTCCCTCTTTACCACTTGTTCCTCTTCCAACATCTACCACTCTCCCCTCTCTCATTCTCCATCCCAACCAAATATTCTAGATTTCATTAAGAAAAACTGTCCTAGAACTCACCAAACACGAGAAGAAACTTGAGGTAATTACGTAATAACGCAAGGGATCCAGGTATGTCTGTGCAGCTGCAATTTTTTCCAGGGGCAAGTTGCTGCAAATTTAGTTCAAGATTTATTATAATAAAATGCCCAATAACCTCACAGAGTAGTACATAGGATCAGAGTTAGAGTACCATAGAAAGGAAAATGTTAAAGTGTAGCCAAAGTAGATGCAGGAAAATAAACGACTTGCTTAAAACATTCAAGTGCATGTATGTTTGATATCTTTAGCACCCATTCTAGATCAACTCTTTCTCTCTTACCCTGAATCTTCTGCAACCTTCTCGTCCATAAACTTTATTTTTCTTCACAGTGCCATTTATCTTGAAATTTATGTGATAACAACAAACTTATAACAAGGTCTGTGTCCATGTATATTATTCTTGTTGTTTGCAGAAAAGAAGTAGCCCTCAGGTTCATTAAGAGCCATCAAATGATGCAAGGACTTGAAATTCATTAAGAAACAAGGAAATGAAGCATGCAAAACTCTTCAAGATCTAAAGAGGATCAGTATCCAAGCTCAGGGAAATAATGGTTTCTGTATTTTCTTCATAACAATCTCCTGAACTGAATGTTAGAGAATATATGCAGCCTCCCCAAGCATAACAGATTTGATAATTTCAAATCTATTTTTTTGTATTTTCCTAGTTGTAATAATATTCTAACTGACTACTTACACATCATTGCATGCGCTAAATGTCAACATACACCTGTACAAAGTTTAAGTCCGGACCAATCTTCTAACCATCACATTTCAGGCTCCTTCCCTCCAGGTCCACAGTCCACTACCATGCCTATTTTATTAATCCAGTCCATGTCGTGCCATTAAAATTCTTGACCTAGTTTCTAGAATTATCTTTCAATTCCAACACTTCATCCGACAAAACACCTAACTTCACTTCCACATGTCAACCCTAATCGACTTCACCTCATTATTTCCACCCGTAAATTCAAACAAGGTACAAAGAAGAACTAGTGTTATCTCTTTTATTATTTGCTATTTGGAGAAAGTGAAGGAAGAAAAGTACTACACATGATGAGGCTATTGCATTCCTAGTTCATAAATACGCAACTCCATATATTAAACTTGGACCAAAGAACCCTGATCAACACAGAAGATTGGAAGTTCTCATGAAGCAGTTCATGAATAAAAGTCTTAAGAGTTCTGTTGCATTCACTATCACAGATGAAAATTTAGGAAATCAACAACCAATTTTCTTCTTCTTCTGACAGTAAAACAGCAAATCCTCTTACATTTTTTCAGGAATAATCCATTCAACAAGAGATATTATCATCAGATAGAGTATCTTGATATACCCCTTAAACTAATCTAATCAAAAGGTGAAACAAACTTTGTAAGGAAAAAGATAAAATATTTTATTATCCAAGAAGTGGGATAATGTATATAAGAGTGCCTGAATTATTGATTTTGGGCAATTTAGTGCTCAAATATTAAAAACTTGAATTTCAATACTTAAAAGTTGAAAATTTGTTCATTTAAATGTTCACATTTAATAGACATTATACACGTAATGAATACTAAACTGCTTGAGATCAAAAGTTTAGGTACTTGGTTGAATAAATTTTCAATTTTAAGCATTTAAATTCAATTTTTGAATGTTTGGTCACTAAACTATCTAAAATCAAAAGTCCATCACTCCCATATGTATTATCCCAAGAATCATGAATCTAGAGTCTTAAAACTATCAGATTACCAGCTGAAGCAAAAACATGCACCAAATGCTTTATGAGAAAGCTGTGCATAGAAAAATTCAGAATTTTCACCTCTCAATAATCATTACATCCAATCAGGGTAAACCACATTCTCCTATACAAATTTAAACAAGCAAATGCTTTATATGACATTTGATATTTACATGACGTTAGTGATCTCTAGCAAGGACTGTACGGCCGATCTGGGTATGAACAAGATCTGACCGGGAACTTCTATGCCCGAACCCTAGCAAACCCTAATTCAACCTCAACCTAAAGGTATTACACATCCACTTATAATTGCATGATTATATTTTCGAAGGTAGGTTACTTTCTTGGCAATGTTGAAAATCAGAGCATCAATTTACAACATGAAACCTAAAACTTGAATTCTTCAATGAATCATAACCAATTGGATTCTGTTCAAATACTTTCATGATGAATCACTCATAAAAGGAAGCCTTTTACCACCTAACAACCATTATATCCTCAATAAAAGCTCCTGCATCAACTAACTGCAACAACATCACGAACTAAAGGGAAACTGACACATCAAAAACTCCCTGTCCATCAGCTCAACAAGCTAATTGCATTTTCTGCTTGAGCTTTTTTCTCCAATAATCTCATTCTCTAAAAGTTTCAAACGCACTAACTGACTGACTACGTAGCATAAGATAACACAAATTTCCATTCAAATTCGGACATTCGTATTCCTAAACCAATATCACAAAGACAAGTGACCGTCATACATAAAGAAGAGAAGAATGTGAATGAAAATGGAGTGTATAGAGTACCTTTATGTGGATGCATGGAGAGGACTCGAAGTTGTCGATGACGCGAAGGAGGAACATTTGAAATGGTTAACCCTAACCCCAGCTTGGAGAGTGAGTGAGAGCTCATTCCAAAAGAAAAGGAAGGGAAAGACCGATTAGGGTTTGAAATGGAAAAGGAAGATGCATAGAGATGGTGATGATGATTTGGGACAGAGAGATTCAGGGAATTGGAAGTTGAAGCTGAAGCAACAACCATTTTCGTTATCTTCTTTCTTGCTTAATCGATTCTAAATATAGAGAGAGATCGAGATCGAAATCGTGTGAGTAACAGTGACATTAATAAGTTGTTTGTTGAGGCAGGCGAGCGAGCGAGCGAGCGAAAGCGAGAGAGAGTGTGCGTTAGAATACGAAAAGAGCACGTTTCTAAATTTCTAATTTTGGTATCTTAAAGTCTCATCTTATCCGACCCCAACTGTCTCCGTCATAAAAAAGTGGTACAGATGCTGAAAAATGTCAGTTATAAACTTACGAAAAATGTTGGAAAAAAAATTACCAAAAGTAAGAGAGTTTGCGTCTTAAAAATGGTTTTAGAATAAAATATTTAAGCCCATATCATTCCTAAATTGTATTTTTCATATGTGATTTAGTTTTGACCTTTTCACATGTGTTAGAGTAGAGAAAATACAAAGAAATAGCATTTTTTATCGTGATTTATAAATTGTATTTTAAGAAAATTCTACGTTATTATAATTTCTTAATAAATTGTATTTAATTTCAATAAATTATGCCATGAACGGTAAAATTAAAATCGTTAACATTTTTGTTTTTATCATTAATAAGCATGATTAACTAAAATTCAGAAAAACAAAACTATCAATAGATTTCATTTTATTATTCATGATATAATATGCTGAAATCAAGTATGGTTCATTATAACATTACGATAACGTGATGTCATTATAGAAAAACCAACATTTTAGATATGCGATTTAGTGAAGAAGAAAAGAAATCTCATCCATGGATTGGGATTTATAAAGCACATATAAGAAATTCAATTTATAAATTGCATGCTCTCCATGCAATTTTTATAGCAGCTTTTCCACCTCCATACTTCCAACACCAACACTATCTCAACAAAGCAACACTTATAAAACAAAATAGCAACAATAACTAAACTCGAACTTCAAACATGAACTTGAGCAAAACTCAATAGTCTAAACATATCACAACTTCATTAACACTTCAAAACACCATAAACTCCAAACTCTAAACAAACCATAAATTGTCAAAAGCCTAAAAAGGCCTTAGTAGAGTGACATGAAATCTTCATATCACAAGTATACCAATAATACAAAAACCGCCTTATAAGTCAGATATTACAATATTATAATTAATTAACTATTAAGATTTTCAATTTTTAATTGATTAACTTAGTACAAAATATAGATAACTATAAATACCCAATATTCGACAATTTATCAAAACTATAAAATCGGTATTCCTCACTAAATAATAAGACAGGTTAAATCAATTTTATGAATTACAACAATCACTAAAGGATACAAAATCTTAACATATAAATACTTCCTACATAGAGTATTCATATACTAGTTATACAAGTTTTGACCATAACTAACTCTATCTTACATATCTTGGATTCGCACTTTACGCGTAAACCTTATCCTATCCTAGCTTAAATGTTCCCATAAAACAAACTATTAAAGAATAAACTACATAAGTTTAGTAAGATATCTCTCGTACTATACTAATAAATATGTTGTCGAATAATTAATTAACAAATATATGGATACATAAATAAGCAGTATGCTAAACAATGTATGCAGTTGACCAGGTACCATATATAACTTCAGATTTAACACCCTCTAAAGTAATGGGTAAAGATCCATTGGCACTAATCACAACTGAGTTCTAATACCTAGGTTTTTAACTATATATTGAATTTTCATATTTCAAAAAATATATTTCCATTTCTAAAACTAATAGTACACAAATTTCTCAAGTCTAGCAATGAAACAGCCTCCATAATCCATACTCATGCCCTGCAGCTTAAGACTTTAGACTCGAGCCTTAACCACTCATAATTAGCATCTCCAAGCACCAAGTAAGCCTACAAGCCAAGAGTAAAGTCATGTTATATGAGTGTACCATACTAAAACACTTTAATTCATTATATATAAACAATCTTCGCATAGCTTCTCTTTACCTCCCTTGAGATGACGAACGAAATAAGTAATGCAATGTCTGGTTGATGCATAATCCATTTAATTTAAGATAAGTTGAATATAATTAAGTCAAATTATTAGGCGATCAATTAATATCGGCAAATCATCTAAATTAAGCAGCAGTCGATCATATAACTAATTCTCTAGTTATCATATTTATCAATATTTTACATAACAATGAAACAATATTCAAATACATATGCATCTCAAACCTAAGCATCCGTTTATTAATATAACAATTTAGGTGTATTAAACTATTAGCCAAAAACATGTATAGAGTTATCTGAGTACTCATTAGATAAAAGTTGCTATGAGTTGTAACAATCAATGGGTAGCTCACCCTCTTGATTGGTGTCTCTTGATAGATAACAATAGAAGAAACCTAATAAGTATCTAGACATAGTGTTAAATGGCCTAATTAGCTAACTATCTAACTTATGATTCTCATTTGCGATTAGGATTTGAATCGCATGTAACTTTTTTCGTTTTAGCTTTTATCTTTACATTTTTATAGTCAATTCTTATCGAGTTCAGGTATATTTCCTCGATGATATAATTTAATTAAAACTTTTAATGATATTTTTCATTACTTATCTCATTTATTGCAATAATTAGAAAATATTATTTTATCATATAAGTAATGATATACAACATAGTAAATATTATACAAGTTTGGATTTTTCTCACTTTTTATAAATTTTGTATTAGTACATTATTATATTATGATTTAATTATAACGTCCACCTATAAGAGGATAAATAGTGGTATAATAGTATAAGCTAGACAAGTAATAGAGTTGGGTAGAAAACATTGAAATTGTATATTTAATTAACTGAAAACTTTAACTCAGTTATATTATTGTATTATTCTAAGATTATATCGTACGTATATGCATACATATACTCAGTTCACTTCTCGTAAGGATATGATTCTATGTATCGTTATCATTATCATCATCATCATTATTGTTAATATTAGTTGTTAGCATTGTTGTCATTTTGTATTATTATAATATAGACATTACATTTATATATTTAATTATTTGTACATATAAAAAGATATCTTCTTTAGAATGTTTGAACTCTTATGTACGTGTGTACATACATAGAACTTTGACTTTTCGAATAATTCCGTATCATACTGTTATGCCTTATATTACATCTTATGATGTGCGTGTATTGGTTTCCCTTTGTAAGAAATATATGTGTATATTTGTAAACGATTATATCTTATATATGTATTTATTTATTTTAAGAGCTCATCCTAATTATCAGTCCATAGGGTCAATTCACTTGAATAACTTAGTTATCTTACCAATCTTTCTCAATTTATCCTAAATGTTTAATCGCATATGTCTTCTTCGCTTTAAATCCTACTTTTATGATCTTATGCTAGATCTTTATTGTTTTCAAACATATTTTCATGTAGTGAGGTCTCTTTTGGGAGTCAGGACCTACATTTTCTGTTATGAATCTAGACAGATACGAATTTTACCACTTTAGACCCAATCACTTTTTAGTAGCTTTATTTTTATGGTTTTTTCTTGGTAATTTTATTAATTGAGCTTTACTTAAATTTTATTAATGGGCCTAAAATTGTATGGACCTACCTTTTATTTATTTTATTTCTATTGGACATAGTTGAGAATTTTAAGATTTATTATTCGAACATTTTATGTTAGTTTTAAATCTAAACTTAAATTGAGTTTGTCGTAATAATTATTAGGCTTTCTAGAATTATGTTTGGACCAAAATAATTTTTTTTAATTTTATATTTGTTGATTATTTTAGTTTTGGGGCTGAGATCTTGGTTATTTACCCAAAACGGGCCTTTCTCCTAAGTTTTTCAATATAACTAATTATGGGCCTAGTTTGTTTGTATATTTTTACCCTTAACTTAATTAAATAAAATTTTTATTCACCTTTTTCTTTTTAGGTTAAACCTAGTAGGGTCTTTTCAAGTAGGCCTTAAGGTCCAATTTCACCCTATTTCCTTATTCTTCAACTTTAAGCTCTAAGTTAGTATTTATTCTACCTGTTATTATAATACTTATTCTAAATTAATTTATTATTATTAATGTTTATAAAATACAGTTTTGAGTTTAGAAACATGTGAGGGTTGACATAGCACTTTCTAGTTAGCTTGGGGGTATTTTTCTGATTTTGTCCATTGTTTTTTATATTTTGGTTCATTTATAATATTAATATTTGTATATTATATATAATATCTAAATAAAAAATACAGTAAAATAAAAATAAAATAAAATAGAAAGTCCTACTACAGGTGGTGACATCATACATACACATACATATTTTTCGTATTTCTAACTTATTTTAAAAAAAAATAATACTAATATACACATCTAAAATCGGGATATACATAAATACATCTATTATTGTATATTTTACTTTCAACCTAGAAAAATAAAAAATAAAATATACATATATATACAAGGTGCAAGTGTGTATATAGGTATACATATATGTGTAGTTACATTTGTATTTTGTAATATATATATATATATATATATATATACACCTTTAGAATACACATATAAGTACCCATATACATATATTTTCGTACATATTTAGGTATATATACATAGATCCTAAAGAAAGAAAGGAGGAAAAGAAATATATATATATATATATAACTAGGAAAGAAAAGAAAAATAGACGTACATAATACATACACTTCATTTAGTTACATTACGAGGGAAATCAACATTACATGAGTATATGATCAAGTACCCTACTTGTACATGAAAAATATTTAAAAAAAAATACACTTGCTAAATACACAAAAAATATAATAAAAAATAAAGGAAAAATGAAAAACAAGGGTTATAACTACTCTTGGGGTGAGATTTGGAAAAAGGCTTGGGTGTTAAATTCTTAGCTTAATGCACCCACTCATGAAGACCCATTCTTACTAGCATCGGCCAATGAGCTTGGTAAATAGGTATAGGGTGTTCTTTAGTTATGGAAGTTGAGATAAGCAAAAGAAAGGAACAAAAAGTAAGTGTATGAAGGGAAAGAGCTAGCACCGATGGTGTTTTTCAATGGGGTTAGAGACCTCTTTGGGTGTATAGTAGAAGAAAACGAGGAATGAAAGAAGCAAGGGGCTAGCATGACTTTCAAGTTAGGGTTGGGGTGGGGGGTGGTGGATAAGATGTCGTCAAATGAGATTTGCCAAATTCATGGCGAGTTTTCAAAAAAAAAAAAAAAGAAGAAAGAAAAGAAAGAAAGAGAAAGTTTTGGGAAAGTGGGAAGGACTGGTTGATGTGAAGGATTTGAGGGGGGATGGGTGTCACCTTTTAGTCTTGTCTTAGGGTAGGGTTAGCTTTTTAATATGGGATATTAGTTGGATTATTTAGTTAGGGTAATCGGGATAGTTTGGTTATGGTTAGATCAGGATTAAAAGGGTAATTTATTAATAGTGTAATGGTTTAAGGTGTCTAATTAGACAAAACATGCGTGTATTTGTGTGTGTGTGTGTATATATATATATATATAATATGTAGTAGTAGTAACAATATACGTACATACATATGTGTAGTGCCACAATAATTATAGGGTATTATTTGTAATTTATCAATTTATTTATTTAATTATTAGCTACTAATTATTTATTATTATTATTATTTAAAATTATCTTTAACTATTCATTAACAATTTTTTTGCGATTATGCGTATTTAGTGATAATTATACCAAATTAGGGCTTGTTGTTATTAGGGTAAATTTTTAGGTTTTATAAGCATAAGATTTCAGATTTAACGTTTTTATTAAGTTCAAGTTTGATCTCTTATAAGTATGTATACACAAAGTTTAAGATTTTCATACGTAATTAGGGTTTACAATAACATAGTAGAGTTTTTTATATTTGTTTTACGTTTTAATTTTAAAATTTAAATCGGTTTTAATTTTATGTAGTTTTGTTTACTCGAGAAAATATCTATGACACACAAATTTGACTCTATATCTAAAACACTAAGTTTATAAGGTTTACATAAACTCCATACAATTCAGATCACATAACGAATTCAAAAATTTAATGAATTAAAGTTTCTTATTGAAAGGAAATGAATATCAGTACTTTAATGCAAATATCATTTACAAATGTGCAATAGTTCTTTCAAAGTTTTCTCATAGTTCTCATTACAAAACAATATGGATCTATGCTATCAAGTTGAAATTTCAATTTCTCTCTTTTCTTAACCCGATTCATATTAAGCCTAACCTACTTAACATAAATCTCTTATCCAGATTAAAAAAAGATTTTAATTTTCAAAATGATTTTAAAAGGAATAGCCACCTAACTAAAATCAGGAAAGCATAAGATTAGGGCCCATAGGCGGATGAGCCCTAATTTCAACTATTAGCCTACAATTTTCTAAAATCTTATCTTTAAAAATAGAAACCAAAGAAAATATGAGCTTAGAGACTATCTTATTAAAACTTGAAAGTTTCCATAGAAGAGTGCATGCAATAATTGAATGAGCCTTTAATTTTATTTTTAGTTAAAATAGACTTTCTTTTTCTTATTGAAAAAATGAAAAGAATTTGAAAAAAGGGGAAATTTTAGTTTTTTATTTGTTTTAGATTACTCAAAGTGCCTAAATTCGCGTTGATACGAAACGCCGCCTAAAGACTGAAGGTCATCAAAGCAAGCATAAGACACGGCAGACACAAATCCCATGAATGGGTATTTGGGAATTGAATGACGATGTAGAGGTTAGTGAATAAGGGGTTTTGAATGTGAATGTGAATGTGAATGGATATCACACACTAAAACATAAACACAAATAGGAATTGAGCTTGAAATAAGCTTCGATGCAACTCACAACACTAAATCAATACTCAAGTTTCAAATGGGAGCTAGATACGATTCACTAACTCATTAAAAAAAAAAGGTTCACCATAATCTTTTGAAGAAGATTGATAAGAATGCAAGAAAGATTAAATAGCAAACAACAATCAATAATTAAGCACAAGTTTAACAAGCTCACGATAAACTATTTTCTGAAAATGTATTCTTGATATTGATGATAAGATGATAAAAGATGTTGCTACTTACAAAGCGTTACTATTTATAATAAATCCTAAAACCCTTGTGGCAAAACTATAAATAATATACAAGGCCTTAGACCTTAAAACAAGGAAATAATTTACAAATTGTACATTTAACAAGAAGGTCAATGTATGAATTATCCAAGCTATCCTAAAATGGATCAAATTTGAATTATGTGAGGTTAACAATTGGATATCCAGGCTCGAGGTGAGGTCATTGAAATCTTATAATGTTCAGTCTGGCTGCCAGTGAGGTCAACCTACAATTGCTGAACATGAGGGTTGCTTGGCAGGGGCTTCTTGGCTCTTTGCTAAGTTGATCTCTAGTCACAAAACCTCAACTGATCGATCTCATGTAATTTGATAAGTTGATAATACTGTTGCCAATCTATTTTCCTTCCTCTTCTTGACCTTCTAGCAATAACTCAACCATATGTTGAATAGGTCGATGTAGGCTTAGATTAGGTCAATGGAGTCTTTGGGAAGGTTGAAGGTTAATTCCTATCATCACCACCAACTCGAAAAGAAGTCATCCTTAACTTTAGATTGTTAACATAGGCTTAGATGATGAACAGGCTTCTCATTCCCTTCTTCTCACCATAGGCACTGGGCTATAGGCTTAAATTTCCTTAACTCTCATAAGGGTCAAGCAATAGCTCTTCTCATCCTTTTGAGCATAATAAATGTTATGGAAGTCATCATGGATCACTCTTTGGTTGCACTCCTAAGGTTAACCAAGAATTAAATTGGTGGCATTCATCGACACCACATCAAAGTTAAGTTCATCTTCATACTGTTTTACCTTGAATACCATCCAAGCTCTTTTATGCACATAGATCATACCCTTATCATTATACCACTTGAGTCCATACAAATGGAAGGGGGTTGGTCAACAGTCTCATTTTAGCTACTAGCTTGGCAAAAACGATGTTAGTGCAACTTCCTGCATCAACGACTAGGGAATAGGTCTTCCCATTCACCAAACATTGGATTAAGAGCAAGTTCTCCCTTTAACTTAGATCTTGTTTCAGGTCAGCTTGTCATGGCTAAGAGCTCACTCATGTCTAGATAGATGTTCACCTCTTCCTTCTCACTTTCCAAGCTCTTATCGGTCTAGCTATCCACTTAAGCATTAGGTCCTTCTCCTTTTAAGACCATAAACCCCTTGCTTGGGCACTGTAAAGCAATGTATCCGTATCCCTAACACTTAAAACGTTTAGTTTCTCCAGCCTTACTATCGAGCATCTTTTCCTTCTCTACTTTCCTCATCTCAACTAAGTCAGGTCAGCTGGACTTTCCTTTCTTAATTTTCTTCTCTAGCCTTTTCTTCTCATTATACCTCTTAGGCTCAAGGCTACCATGTTAAGGTCGGGTAGTTGGCCTTTAGTGCCTTCTTCTCCTCTAACATTTTACTCTCAAGGCTAGGTTAGTCAGTTCATCTAACGAATTGAATAGTTGCAACATAACCACATCAGTAATGTCATCTCAAAGTCCGCCCAAGAACTTAGCAATAGTTCGATCATATAACTCAACAATCTCACATGTTGATATGATACAAGGGATTGGGCTAACCAATTGCCAAGTTTCGGGCTATAGTAAGGGCTTTTTTATGAGCTCCTCATACATAGAAGACCTATTTTTAAGCTCTACCAATGTTGGAAACCTACTTATAAATTCTTTATGGCTAAGGCTAACATGGGCAACTTAGGTCTACTCAACCATGTCTAGTCTACTGGGCTATGCCAGGTTTACTTAACCAGATCAAGTCTACTTAGCCATGTCAAGTCTACTCGGCCATGTCATGGACTACCAACCTTCAGACCCCTCACTCTCACCGTCTCCAAGGCTTACAATCTTGTGTGAGAAGGATACTCTCATATCATCTTACTAAGGATAAGCTATTGTATATGAAAGAGTTATGAGTGAACTCCTTAAAATCCCAACTTAAATGTACTCTGCTCTGTTCTAACCCTTGTCCAATCGCCCACCCTTCAAGTGTCGAAGCCAACTTACCAAGTCTCAAGCTCGAGGTCATTGTACACTAAGCCCTACTCTCCCAACCTATAAGAATGACAAGTGCCAAGGCCGACCTATAAAGTGCCAAGACTAAGGCTACCTCACACCAAGCTTTACTCACTTGACCTATAAAATAGCAACATCCTTTATTCATCTTAGTAACTCAAAGTATCAATCCCCAACAATAGCTACACCTATTCTAAGCATCCACAACACCCCAAGATTCCCTAATACGTACCCATTGACAGACCGCCACCTATTCATTACTTTTCTAACATTTGTATTATATTCCTTTTCAACATTTGTATTAATTACCCTTTTTCGTACATGCTGGGAATCTCTTTCTTCATTATCTTTTATGTAATTTTCCATTTTAGTATTCTTACCCTAAAGGACCTACTATAAATAGTCCTTTTACTATAGCCACAAGGATGATATACCTTACACTTAATGAATATTCTTGTTCTTATGAGATATTCCTCTCTAAGTTCATTTTCCTCTACATTCTTATTTAATCTTGCGAGTAGCTTGAGATTAGGGATGAGTGGACCATAACGATGAGTATACCTCAGCATTAGCTTGTGAGTCATAGCAAGGGAAGTGTTTACTCATGTTGTGTTTATTGGTATGTCATATCTCCCGAACAGCTTCATAGAAGCTACCATATTTGTCAACCTTTCCATTCTACTTTTCTTCGATATTGTCATGCCTTAAATCAAAGAGTCATAATAGTCTTACCACATAAACCATCTTAAGCTAGAAGCTAGCTATTTTAGCCACTAACGTAAGTATAGCTCACATAAAGCATTTACTACTTCCCCACTTTGAGCCATCCAATTCCAAGTCTAACAAATACCAACTTAAGATATACCTTTTCAAAATAGCTTCAAAAAATAAACTTATGGCTCAAACAATCGATAAAATTAAGCTTTGCAAATCATTTAGAGTATAAAATCCAAATTCAACAGATAATTCCAAAAGTAAGTTGATTTGAGAAAATAGAGTGATTAGTAAAAGGGTTTATAAATGATCATAAGTTAATAGAGCATAGTAATAGTATCTATAATTGAAAACTAGAGGGTCACTAATAAAGACTATTAGTTTCTATACAAGTTAGTAAATCCAATAAGTAATTAAGAACACAATCCATTAGTCTTGAATCTCACTCTCCGACTCCATTCCCTAGTCTTCTTAGGACTTGGTGTAATACCGGTAAGTCTACTAGAAAACCTGCAAAACAGCTAAAAGGGAGTGAGCATTAACTTGCTCAATAAGTGGGATGGAAACAATAGCACATATCTATCACCAAACAACCACGGTTTTCAAACAAGGTTAATTAAATGCAATACATGTTTAAGCAAATGCCAATGCATGTTTAAGCAAATACCATCGCATGACATTGATTGGTCATTGTAAGATCAAAGAAATTATCCCCACTCTAATGCAAGTTTTAAGAAGTTTCATGCTACGCACTTTGCAAATCGAAACCAAACCGGAGCTTATGTAATGAAGTAATATGCTCCACTCAAGACTACCTTCGAACCACAGTCCCTAACCCTACTGCAACCTCCTTTTTTGTCTCTTAGTTCGACTAAGGGTGGCAAAAAGACTATTTTTGCTATCCTTATCGAAGGGTGTGTGTTTGGCCCAAGAATTTTAATCGTTTCCCCTAAAGAGTTGTGATGCAAGTCCAGTTAGAAGTTAGGTCGAGTTTAAATTATTTTGCTTCTTAAGGTGATCAAGCCACTTTCACACAATTCAATCAACACAATATCATAAGGTAACTAATAAATAATGTCAAGCACTCCATAACAATAATACAATAACTAAGCACAAGCGTCACATTTACAGGCTAATAACTTACAATCATAAACATGACACATACGAAGGTCTCTAAGTATGATTAAGTAACACTCTAAAGTATGGCGAAGTACTGATCCCACTTACCTATGCTCACGGATATCCTACTCCTAATAGCAACCTCCTTGATCTTCAGTTGTCCTTAGAAATACATACTAGATTAGTTTTTAAGCCTTAATTCTTTAATCATTAGTTTGTTTTATATGTTTTTATTTGTTTAGTCATAAATTTCATAAGTTATTTTCACTTTAAAAAAATCATGATTTCTTAACCAATTAACAATTTTTACAAATTACCCTAATCGACTAAATTCCCTAAGCTATCAACTGAATGGATTTATAGTGGTTTTCCTTAATCAAAATCCTCTAAGTTTGGTTCTAAGTAATTTTATAACAGGTTTCTTTAGTCCAAAAATCCTCTAAGTTTCACTCTAAGCTATTCTTGGGTTATTTACTATACCAATTTTAGCCTCTGAGACAACATCTAAACTCCTCCAAGGTTAGCCCTTGTTATAATATCCTCTAAGCTATCCTCTGACCTTATTATCTATAAGGTTTTCAATGAAATCATCCTCTGACTAATCCTCTGCTTCCCCTATTTTTACATTTTACTCATCATTTTTTCTTCTGACCTACTTTCTGAGAATCAACTTTGTACAAAATTCATCTTCA
The DNA here is from genome assembly GCA_024138005.1 of Lumnitzera racemosa. Lineage (NCBI taxonomy): Eukaryota > Viridiplantae > Streptophyta > Magnoliopsida > Myrtales > Combretaceae > Lumnitzera > Lumnitzera racemosa. The sequence goes on along the minus strand of JAMXBC010000012.1, from coordinate 34,100,864 downwards.
GAATCCTCTAAGTTATCATCTGCTCTCAACCAAAATCCTAAATTTAATTAATGTACTAACTTCCTTTTAAGTTATAATTATAGAATCAAATGAAAAAATAGCAATAACATTTCAAACAAACTTTCCTCAATTCTCATTACTTCCTATAACTTCATTTATTATATCACAGTTCATCATTTGTTTTTAAGCTCACTTAATTAGTCAAATACCAACTTTACTATTTAAGGCCAACATCCACTTCCCATAACTTCTCACTTTATTCATCTATCCCAATCACTCCAAAACAATGTACACACTCCAAAATATGATTTAAACTCAATAGCTAAGTGGGATTATTAAAAGAAACACATTATTTCCACTAGATACACTATTTTAGGCATCATTTTAAGCTCAAAAATAAAAAAAAATATGGAAAATAATATCACGAAACTTTGATATAGAAAATTAGTATTAACTTAGGATAGTTTGTAGAAAAAATTTGAGATAAAAACTACGTTATTTACCCAATTTATTTCAACTTTGAAAATTGTCCAATTTTTTCGATTTCTTAAGGAAGTATATATTAGCTACTGAATTTATATAAATTGATGTTTTTCCTAGATTCCATACATAAAAATACGTAAGAATATTTTCTTTTTCATAATTTTCTAAGCACTTCTAGCATTTTTAATAATTTACATAAAATCAAATAAAAAATAGACCTCATCTAAAAATCCAACTTCGGCCACCAGCAACCCCTCCCACCTTGTTGGCATCTCTAGTCGCCAGCTATTCGTTGTAGTAGGGTGGTCGGTTGACTTCAGCTCCACCTTAGACCAATAAACTGACAAACTCCCCAATCAATACACAAATTTTCTAATTTTTTATTTTATTCCTTAATTAACTTAACTTACTTTGATTTTTCCTAATTCCTCAATTGACTATCGTATACAGTAGAGAGGTTTTCTAGATTTTTTTCTAACTAATCAAGTATTAAACTAAATTTCTTTCTCTTTCCTCGTCTAATTTCCTTTAAATATCACTCTCCATTTGCATGATCTTCATTGTCCATCACCTAATAGCTATCCATAGTCTTTCCACACACCCTACAATCCAATTCCCAACTGCTTATAATTCTATTATAATTTTTTAATGATTTTTATTAATTTTCTTAAATTATTTTAACCTAAAATGTATTTATTATGGTATTTTAGCTAATTACAAGTATACATATATACTTAAAAATTACTCACAACGCATACGTATATATTCTATATGTTATTCAATGTCCCATATTAATTTTATTACATATGTACATTATCTCTAAAAATTTACAAACTAATGAAACCTATTTTATGCATTTACGGTGAATAATTCGTAATATTGTTCAATTGTACTATTTTAGCTATATTATTATTATTATTTTATTATGTTTTTAATATTCAAGTCAACAACATCTCCTCTTCTAATGTCTTGAGCCTATATGTAAATTTCTAGATTAATCAATTAGTTTCAGCAATACCTTAAATTTACTTACTTGATTCCTATTTACCAAGTATAGAGCTCATAGATATCTCAAAGGACCTGCTTAATTACTACTTCCTACGGTAAGTCTTAGTAATATCTGAACTCATGGGCACATCACCATATCAGGTCTACTCGGCCATGCTAAGTTTACTCGGCCAAGTTAGGTTTGCTTGGTCAAGTAGCTCTACTCAACCAGGTTTGCTCATCTAGTTAGCCAAAATTTCAAGTCTTCCGAAATCAATTCTTCAGGGTCTTTAACAGCTCCTCAACCTAGGTCATCACCCAAACAGTTGATTTGACTATCTATTTTTGCTTATGTTATTTAGACTTCATTTTTCTTGTATTATTTCTAAATTATCCTTATATTTATTTTATATTTACGAGAATGCTACTATGGCATCCTTTTTGTCATTTTATTTATAAGTTTGCCACTTATGTATAAATAGCTCATATATGTGGGGGTTTTAAACATATTTGCAACATTAATGGTAAATGTAAGCCCCAAAGTTAAGCCAATTGACCATAGAATTAAACTTAGAATATAAGGTTTTGGACGATCGGTTAAGGAATTCGATCAAATCCCAAATTATAAACTAACGAGAGAAAGATTAGTAAAACTGACCTCGTAAACTTGAACTTAAAAAAATAAGTAACAAAATAGGAGACTATAAAATTTTCAAATTTTAAGCATAATAAGTACTAATTACTGAAAATGCGAAAAGTGTAATCAAATAACTAATAAATTACTAAAGATAGATTATATGCATACTAAAAATTTTAAATTGACTAAAATAATAATTAGGAATATTCACGTGTACCCCACATGTATTTATGTGTAGATAAAAATACGCGAAATTACCTAAATTGGCCAAAAACTAAGTAAATAATTAAAAAAATTATAAATTAATTATGAAAAAATCAGAATAGGATAAGATAAATCAAGATCAGGTCATGGCAGGTCCAAATATGCAAAAGAAAAACAAACCAATAAAAATTTAACAACATAAAAGCCAAAAATCAAGGATAATGGGCAAAGTCTTGTCAAATTAATGCATAATAATTACAAAAATTGTCCATAAATAGCAAGAAAAATTAAGAAGCTCATTTAGCCAGATACAAATCAGAGAAAATTAGAGAGAGGCAAAAATTAAGAGAAAAATTCTGTTTAGAAAAAACTGTGCAATTAGGGCTTTCAAAGGGAACCCACACCAGACGAGCAGCTGGAAGTAGACGGCCACCACCACCACACGGTGGTGACAGCACCCATTCCAGCCGACAAGGCCACGGCGGCTGGCGGTGGCCGGAGCCACCCAGATCGGTGAGTCCGATTTCTAGGCCGATTCTTGTGTAATTTTGTAAAAATAGTAAATATTATTAGAAAATTATGAAATTTGTTATTATGGAATATTTTTGTATGTAATTTTTAGGGAAAATATTATTTTGATGAAAATATGTCTTGTGATATAGGGTCCTTAAGAAATCGTGTAAAACCGAGCATGTTTCGGTTTAGAAATAAATGACCTTAGGAGTGTAGTTTCGAGCCCAAAATTTTTGTGTAGATTACTTAGATGATATAAAATAGTACTATGAAGCCCATTTTCAAAAATTAATTTTCTAAGTTTTTAGATAATTTTTAGGCCCTAAAATGAGGCATAAAATGGGTAATTTAGGGTTAATTAAGTAATTAAATGATTAATTACTGATTTAGTGAATAATTACATGTTTTAGGATGTTGAAATCTGATGGAGTATGCTACTTGTAGTATTTACGATGTTAGATGTAATTATTAGGTTAATTATGTAGTAAATGATTAATAAGGAAAAATAGTTAACTTTAAGTTAATTTTGTAAATTAGGGAAATTAGGAGTAAAATCTGATTTAGGATGAATTTAGATATTTTGAAATGATAATTGATGTTTAGGGATGGTAATTAAAGTGATAGAAATATTAGAAATGCATTATGTACATAATAGGCAATAATGCATAATATGTAATTTTTTAAAATATAATAAATAGAAAATATGAGGATAAAAATTGATATTATATAAATAATAAGGATATATAATAAATCTGATAAGAAACTTGAATTTATGTAATTATATGAAAAATGTAAAAATTTCTCACATAAGGAGTAAATTCGGTACACTAATAAGGATATAAGTGTACCGGATGAAATAAAATACTGATTAGGGGTAATAATAATATTTAGGAGATCGAGAAGTAATGTGATTAATTTCACATTATGAGTTGAAACGAATTTCTAGGGTTAGAATGTAAAACATTACTTAAAAATCGAACTAGAACCCAATTTAAAAATCGATGTGGAAACCGAACCCGAACCCGAACCCGAACCTAACCCCAAACCTAGAATAATTATAAAAGACTTAAGACCTAGATAATTAGGCATATTAAACCCTAAACAAAACCTAACAATAAGCGTTATAGGATAAAATGAACCTATAATCATTATATGAAAACTGAAACTACGTTTGTGTTATAGGGATGATCAGCGATGGCTTGAGCAAATCGGACCTCGAGTGAGTGAGCGAGGAGTCGAGGTAAGTTGGGATTAATACAATGCTGTATTTTGGGAGGCTTGAGATTATGCTTGGTTGTGCTTGTTAGATAGTTGGATGTATGCATGTGCTTGATTATGGGTGATGCTATGATTTTGTTTGTTGTTCTAGCATGCATTGTATGATTTGCATGAAATGATTGATCACCCTAAACTGGACTTAATCAAATATATGACTAGTAATCATAATCGAACATGCATGGGAACCCGTTAGGGGAACTTAAGACTCTCCGGCCAAATACCAACCCCTTCGAAAGGGATATCGCAAGATTGCAAAATGGTCCCTTCTTTATCCTCAGTCGAACTAAGTGACAGGAGAGGAGGTCGCGGCGAGGGTGAAGACAGTGGTTCGAAGGTAGTCGCGGGAGGAGCAAGGTCCCCATTACACAAGCCTAGGTTTGGTCGTGAGCTGTTGTATTAATGGTAACTCCTCAACCCGGATTAGAGCGGGCGTAATTTCTCTAATCTCACGACGGGCCGGACAACATCGTGCAATGGCATTTACTTACACATGCATTGCACCTAATAAGTGATTGAAAACCTTGTTGTGTATATGGTATAGTTTAAGTCCTCCGTCCTAACTTACTGAGCTGTGGTTGCTCACATCCCTATAGACGTCGTGCAAGTGCTGGCTAAGAAGCGACAACAACTACTCCGAAGCTAACAACTGCTGGATCCTAGGGAGTGAGGAAAAACATTGAAGAATCAACACATATGTATTACTTTTCATTTCTGAATGACGTAATAACTGAATTATAGTGATTATATATAGCTTTTCTCACTTTCTTAGGTAAATAAATTATTTAAATTACAAACTGTTTACTTCAAAGCGGGTTAGTCGTAGACGCCTTATGTAGATCAGGTCTAAGATAGCGGTTGTAAGGCCAACTTCTATCTTAGGATAGTTTACACGGCGGGGCTGTTACGACTCTGCCGCTTCGGGGCGTGACAGTAAACCCTTAAGCCTTTTCTATTGGAAAGCTCTTCTCTTCCATCTCTCATCAATCCCTTTAGTAAGAATTGTGGTGAATAACCCTAGTTATCTCTTGGCGTGTCATATCAAAGCAATGATTAAGCCATATAGAATCTAGTTGACATGTCATATCCAAGTAAGTAGCTCATAGATTCGCTAAAGCCCTCTCGAAACTCATTCTATTTTCGTTCCTTTGGTAAGATCGAATCCATCTTGATATCATCTCCCTTCTCTACTCTCAGCAAAGCGCATATCATTTTAGTATCAAAGCAGAGGTTCATTTGGGTAAGTTGATATTCAGTTGTGACTGTTACTATGTAGTATGTAATACAGTTGTCAAGTGTGATGTGAATACAAAAGGGATTAGTTTATGTGTTTTGAAGAATATTTGCAATGTTGTTGTTGTTGTGAGACAATTGTTGTGAACTAATCTATTTTGCTCTATTTTGGGCATACAAAAACAAATCAAGTTTCAACTAGGTTTATAGTTCTTCAGAGTAGTTGTTATGTTCATAATTTGTTTAAACTTTCGTGTAGAGAAGTATGTATTTTAGTTGTTTAGCTTAAAAAGGACAGTTTCTATTATTTTATGGATTCTGAGTTTGTTATTGAGCTTTATCGAGATTATGACGGACTTAAGTGTCAACAATAGTATTAGAGATAACAATAGCGGTATCGTCTACCATAGACGACAACCCTAGAACACCTCTAAAAGTATAGATGAGCGAATCAATGAGATGGCTAACCTTATAGCTGATTTGATCAAAGCTATTTATGCATTAGCCTTTCAACCTACCAAGGTTGTATAGAATACTCCCTAAGCCGCTCGACCTATGAGAAGACAAATATTAGCTCGACAAGATCGAGGTAGAGGGGTAAGAGGACGTATGTGGAGAAGAATTGACTTAGGTGATATGGATGAAGAAGGAGAAGTGGAGTACATCGAGGAAGAAGAGTAAGCTTGAGCACCCCGAGCTACCAACCATGTGAATCTTTAGATTCAGAGCTTCAATAGTTCTAGAAATGCAAATGACTATTTGGATTAGAAAGATAAGGTTGAACGTGTTTTTTATTATTACTAGTATGAAGACTACCAGAAAGTGAGGACTGCTACTATAGAGTTCTTAAGTTATGCCATGATGTGGTGGAGGAACTTCCAAATTATGAGAAGGATATGGGGAAGTAAACACTTAGCCTAAGATGAAGAAGATACTTAGGAACATATTTGTGCTAGATACATATCTATAAGAGAGGTATCTATAAGATACCTTTGCTTGGCTTTAAGAGCTAAGACGAGAAAACCAAACTGTTAATGAATATGTTTAGGAGTTCCAAAAACTCTAATTTGATGTGAAGTGGATAAACCATCAACTCGAACCGTATCGAAATTTCTCACTAGATTGAAAGGCGGCATTCAAGATGTTGTAGAGCTTCAACAACTGCATTGGACAAAGTTATAAAAATATCTTAGTGAATAGAAAGATAGAAGAGGAATAGGTAAAGCTGACCAGTCAAATCAGGTCCACTCGCTTAGGGAAGTTACTAAGCTTAGCAAAGTCCCGAGCCGAATATAAGAACAGATGTTAGAACTAAACAAAAGAGCCAACTATTTGAAGGTGAAGTGCCATTGAGAACTTATGAGAAGGGATAAAGATCTAGAAGGAAGACGAGCTAGATCAAGTGTTTTAAAGGTCAAGGGTTTGGATACATAACTGCCCAATGTTCGAATGAAAGAATAATGATTATCAAAGGAGACGTTCCAAAACTCGACATGGAAAGTACTGATGAAGAGCCTAAGAAGGATACAACCCAAGAGGATGAGCTTGTTGAAGAGGATGTATATGTTAAAGATCTAGACAAACTAACTTTGGTTGTCCAATGTATGATGAGTATAGAACCTTCTACTAATGAAAAGTAAAGAGAGAATCTATTCCACATTACATGCAAGGTGAATGAGCAAGTATGTGCACTCATAATAGATAGTGGAAGCTGCACTAATGTGATGTTTGCCGACATAGTTAAAAAGTTCAAGTTGCCAATTATCTCTCATTTAAAGCTATACAAGTTACATTGGCTAAATGAGATGGAGGCACTGCATGTCACTCAGCAAGTGATATTGCAAATCTCTATTTGAAATTATTCTGATGAAATTCTCCATGATATACTATCCATGTGTGCATCTCACGTGTTATTAGGACAACCTTGGCTTTTTTATCAAAGGGTTATTCATGACGATTTCATTAACACGTATGCGTCTAAGAAGGATCGAAGGAAAATTACCTTGAACCCTATGACCCCAACTCAAGTAAGTAAATTACAAACCAAATTGGTTAGAGGATCAAAGAAGGCTTTGGTATTGAGTAAAGCCAAGCTCTGAGCAGTCATCAAGTCTGAACTACCAACCTTCCTTTTGGTAAGGAGACAACTGGAATTAAAGGAGCAAGTGAAGCTACTAAAGGAGCTATTCGGTGAAGATTCTGACCTATTTCTTAAGTAGTTGCCTAAAGGGTTACCCCCATTTCGAGGAATTGAGCACTACATTCACTTGATACCTAATGTTGCCCTACCGATCAAGCCTTCTTACATAATGAACCCTAAGCAAGCTGCAAAACTTTAGAGACAAGTCAACGAGCTATTAAAGAAGGAGTACGTAAGAGAAAGCCTTAGCCCTTATGCTATGCCTACGCTGCTTATGCCAAAGAAGGATGATACTTAGCGGATGTATATGGATAGTAGAGCTATTAAGAAGATTACGATCAAGTATAGATGCCCAATTCCTAGGCTAGATGAGATGTTAGACAGATTGAGTGGTGCCAAGGTATTCGATAAGATCAAACTAAAGTCAGGATACCACCAGATTTGCATAAGGCTAGGGGATGAATAGAATATTGCTTTTAAGACCTGGCATGGTAGATGTATGTACATAAATGGTTGACTCTTGGTATTCTTGTATTAGAAAGATTTGAGATGTGTGGATGGAAAGAAGAAGAATTAACATATGAGGAAGTAGAAGGGATGCTAATTACAACGAATGAGGAGGTCGAGAGATCTAAGTTAGTTGAGCATGAAGAGGTAAAAGAACTTGAGATTGAAGAGCAATTTGACATCTTACTTGCATAAGATCTATGAGCTCATGATCTTTTGTATAACCTCAAGATTGTGTTACTTCCTTTAATTGATAGTTGCTAGAACTACTAAGGTGTAGTTGATTGGATTTATGATGAGTGGAAGGAACGATCCAAGATGAAAATTTTGATTGATAGAGCTCATGACAAATGGAAGGAGCATTGGCTAATGTTAACATTAGTGGAGTAGCTTGAGCACTTTTCTATGTTTATATTCTACTTTTGCAGGCTGGTATTTGACCCTGGTGGGATTTGGAGCACTAATTGCTAAGTTTCGGGCCAAAACTTCACTAAAGGAGAGGGGATGATATGATCCAGGGGGTCAGGCTAGCCAATTACTAAGTAACGGGCTATATTGGAGGCTTGTTTGTAAGCTCCTCATGTATAGAAGATCTATTTTTTAGCTTTACCAATGTTAGAGACCTACGTATGAGCTCATCATGGCTAAGGCTAACATGGTCAGCTCAGGTTTGGTTGGCCATGCCAAGCGATCTAGACCAAGACCAAGGACAGATGAGGTTAGTCATAAGGATAAGTCCAAACTTATTGAAATCTTCAAGAAGGTGATGGGATTTTGCAAAAACAGTAAAAGTAAAGTAAGCAAACCTACGAACAGATCTCAAGATATGATGCACCAAGGAACTTCCGAGGACTCATGGCACAACTCGATATGACGCATGAGATGGTCTAATGAGATTACTCGCCACCTAACCTTACTTAATGGTTAGGATTAGAGTAAAAAGAGTAAATAAGCTAGCGAAAGCAATGTTCACAAAAGGGTATATTTAGTAGACTAATGATGAGAGAATAATTTATTATGTGGCTACATGTACAACAGGTATTTATACCAGAGAAACTAAGGTAACTTGCCTAAAACGAAAAAAGATTAAAAAAGTAATGTCTAAAAGAAGTAATGTACAAAGAGTAATAAAAGGTACAAATGATAATTCAAGTAAATTAATGATTGGTGCTACTAATTCCTTCACGTAGGTCTGGGATACGTGGTAATAGCATATTAAGGATACTTCTAGTAGAAATAGACAAAATATTACACTCATGATAGAGGGCCGAGTAAGGGTACTGAGCAAAGGTGCTGGGCAGACCTAGGCTTGTCCAAGAAGGAGTAACTATGAATATGTGCTAGAGATCTTGGCTTCTTAGCACCAATGTTGCCAATCTGGAGGTTAGTTTATTCAAAGTCGAGCAAGTATATGTGAGGGGCTGGGTAATCAGTAGAGAATTCAACCAATCGGTACACAACTATTGAAAGATTTGTAATTACTCGGCTCGACATAAGAAGTTGGTCAGCAAGAAGGATCAACTTGACTTCAGCATGAGTGGATTGGAACAAAATGATTCACCTCATTAATCCTTTTAGGCCTTGAGCTTGGCTATAAGTGAGAGGTCCAGTAGCCTGATTCCTATCATTCCCTCTTAGTTACTTTGGATTGGGATCAAATCCGACTAGTCTTCGTCCAATGCTTCTTTAAGGCAATTGGGACTAAGGTCAGCAATGTTGAAAGCATCTAAGACCCCCATAATCTTTTAGTAGTTCCAATCTATACGCATTGTCATTGATCTTCTAAAGGATTTTAAAGGGGCCTTTAGCTTAGGCGAATATCTTGTTCTTCCTCTTACTAGGGAACCACTCCTTGCTCAAGTGCAGCCATATTAGGTCTCCAAGTTGAAACTATATCAACTTCCTTCCCTTGAACTTTTCTTGCATTTTCTTGGCAACTTAGTCGATCTACTGAGTAACCTTGTCATAGATGTGTGATAAGTATAAATAACTCTACACCTTTTAGGCACATTTAGGTATAAATTGAACATCATTGTGTTTATTTCTCAAGTTCTTGGTAATTCATTGTGTAATATATCAATTTCAAATGATTCAAAAGCAAAAGAGACAAAATTCGATAAGAACAAGGAGATTTAGAGCTATTACAACCGTGATAAAGGAATAATGTTAAAGGAAAATCAACTGAGACTCATCACCGGTGTGATAAGAAAGAATTTGAGTATTCAACACTTATCACTCCCTCCATCACGACCATAATCAAGGGAGTAACTAAGGTAGAAGCTATTTTTCCACCTGTTCATCACAGTCGTGACTCCACCTCGAAAGGATGATTATACCCTTAATCACGGGTGTGATTAGGTAAAATGTTTACGACAAGAAGATCACTCCCCGAGTCGTGGGCATGATGGGAGTGGACACAATGATTCTTTTTAAATCGTTTTGCATGAATTGATGCGTGTAACGAGTCTAAATGCCAGGTGGTGTCTTAAAGTGGTGTATTTTGAGCCTTTTGACAAGAAGAATATAAGTACGTCATAATTTTCAAACAAAATAAGAAAATGGATCATACATCCATTCATACATCTTTGTACCCATTGTATTTTTAATTATTTTCTTTTAGTACAATTTTTAAGTGTTGTACCTTGTACCTTTCCCGGAATTACTCAAGAAAGACGATGGGAATTCGTTGTTCGTGTATTTAGCAGATTTCTATAGTGGAAATCAAAACAGAGTTGTGTTCTTCTACTTGTTTTATGTTAATTTCTTTGCTATTTCTGCATTTTATTAATATGTTACGTTTCTTCATTATGTGTGAATTGTATTTAGGACTTGCTACATCATTTAGTATGATCAAGTGCATGAAATAACTGTTTATTGATAAATGTTAATTCCAATGAATTGCACTTAATGAATCTAAGTATGGTATAGTGCATGGCATTGACTTAGGATGGATTTCAATAGAATGTGTCGAGAGACAATTCTATTGAATAGATCTAATTCATTGGAACAACTTACTATTGATAATAGAGATATTTTTAGGAAAGTTGTTGCATCCTTAGGAGAATTGATACATTAACATAACATTAATGTGATCCAAGTTGGCTGTTAATTAGGAAGAGATTCCAATAGATACAATTAGGATTAGAAGTAAGTAGTTCTGAGAAGAATGCTTGCATACTGTAATTTCCCACAAATAACAAGTATTAGGACAAAAAGTATTTTGGTAAGATCATACGAAGTGATGAAGCAAGTCTGCATGTCAAATGTGTTGTTAGTTATTGTTTTGTAACCATTGTGTTAGTGACATTAATTTATGGATAAGTGTAGTTTAGTCAGCAATTTAGAGTTTTAATAGTTAATTACTTGATAAATTGGATTGCTAGATAATAGGAAGATTAATTGGTACTTATGTTTATGGTCGTTCCCAATAGAGATGACCCTATACTCATTCGTGCTATAAAACGATAGATACACTTGCTTATTAAACCGAGTTAAGAATAGAATATAAGAATTTAATTTGTAAAACTCAAAAGCTCTATTTAGAGACAATCAATATGTTGTAAGGACTATGTTCAAGCTCTCACATCAGGGTCTTCTTACTCAAATATGGTTACAGGGATGTGATCAAAGAGTAGCTTCGGATTCAAGCCATAGACAACTCCGAAGGGGGTCTACTTTGTGGTGTCATGCATTATATGGTTGTAAGCGAATTCTACCATAGGCAAACAAACATCCTAATTGGTTAAGTTCTTCCCCACTGCAGCTAGGAGCAATGATCTTAAAATATGGTTGACCACTTTTGTTTGACCATCAGTTTAGGGATGATAGAAAGTGTTGAATAACAATTTATTCCCTATCTGTAGCCACAGAGTCCTCTAGAAATGGCTTAAGAACTTTAGATCCCTATTTGAGACTACGTTCTTCAACATGCTATGCAGCCAAACAACTTCCTACAAAAAGAAAGAAGCAATAGCCGAAGCATTGTTAGTTTTAGAACATGGCACAAAGTGTGCTATGTTATAAAATCTATCCACAACAACTATTACAAAATCTTTGCCTCGAGTAGTTCTTGGTAATTTGAGGACAAAGTCTATACTCAACTCAATCTAGGGTCTAGTTAAGGTAAGCAAAGGCATTGCTTTTCCCTTCTCAACGTGGCATTTGGCTCTCTTACAAGTAATATAGACCTCAACAATTTGGTGCACACCTCACCTCATTCTTGGACAAAAGAGCCATCCACTCAACAGCTCATATGCTCTACTCTCTCTAAAATGTCTAGAGAGTCCTCCACTGTAAGCTTCTCAAACAAGCAACTCCCTTAATGAACAATTTGGCATGTATAACTTTCTACCTCGAAACAAATAACCATCCCATATGGTACTCATCTACGATCCTTCCATCAATACAACGCCTAAGTATAAGTCTGAAATGTAGGTCCTTTGGATATTGTTCTTTGATGCTCACAAACCCAAATAATCTAGTCTACAACTCCGTCAGGAGAACATGTCTTCTGGATAAAGCATCGGCAAGAAACTCCCTTAATGAACAATTTGGCATGTATAACTTTCTACCTCGAAACAAATAACCATCATCCATATGGTACTCATCTGCGATCCTTCCATCAATACAACGCCTAAGTATAAGTCTGAAATGTAGGTCCTTTGGATATTGTTCTTTGATGCTCACAAACCCAAATAATCTAGTCTACAACTCCGTCAGGAGAACATGTCTTCTGGATAAAGCATCGGCAATGATGTTGCTCTTGCCTTGTTTATACTCTATCACAAAGTTGAATCCTTTTAGGAATTCAACCCATGTCACTTGTTACTTCGACAACTTGGTTTGATTTCTAAGATAGCTCAAAGACTCATGATTAGTATAGATAACAAACTCTCTCAGTAACAAATAATGCTGCTACACTTAAATCGCTTGGATAAGGGATAAGAGTTCTTTGTCATATATGGAGTAGTTCAATTGAGGTCATTTGAGCTTCTCGTTGTGGTAGGCAATTGGTCGGCCTTCTTGCATTAAGACATCACCTATACCAATGCTTAACGCATCACATTCCAACTTAAAAATCTTCTCGAAGTTAGGTAAAGCTAATACAGTTGCAACAGTCAACGTTGCCTTTACTTCAACAAAACTTCCTTCCTCTCTTTCTCCCTACTTAAATTCAATGTTCCTCTTTGTTAGCTCAATAAGGGGTGTGACAATGGTATTGAAATTTCTAATGAACCTTTAATAAAAGGATGCCAGTCTATGGAGACTTCGCATTTTGGTATAAGTGGTTAGAGTAGGCAACTCAACAATCGCTCGAATCTTCTCATCATCCACTCATAAGCCTCCTCCACCCATTATATAGCCTCAAAATACTACTTCCTCCTGGCAGAAGCAATACTTCTTTAAATTGCTGAATAATCTCTCGGCTCAAGTACATTGAGTACGGCATAGAGATTTTTAAAGTGGCTCAAAAGGTTGGCACTATATAAAAGGATATTGTCAAAGTACACCACGACACACAAGGTTGTCAAACTCACAATTCTACCCAGAATTATTAAGAGGTTTGTAAAATCAGAACGTAAAATTGAAACGTAAAAACATAAGTTTCTACAACTTATATAAAATAACTTTAAAAAATTACTAATATACTTATAATAGTTATTTAAAATTTGAAATACATAATGAAAATTTAAAAAATGAAGAAATTAAGTTTTTTTTTCCATAAAAATTCTTAATATATAATCTAACACGTACAGAAGAAGGATAAATAGAGTTAAAACTAAACTTTTGCCCTTTTTTATAAAAAGCTATAAAAAAAAACAAATATTTCAACTCATTTTAAGTTATTGACAGTATAAAATAAAGTATATAGTTTTCTTTGTAAACTTTGTTATTGGAGCTAAAACTTGAATAAAAACTATAAACATAAAATAAGAGATTAGGAGAGAAAGAAAGAAGTAAAAAGTTGGAATAGAATAGAATAGACGTTGTAATGCCTTAATAGTTAATGACTTGTAAAAAGCTAGTTGTATTTTTTTTACTTTATTTTTTTAGTCCATTCAACTTAAATATGTAGAATCGGTAAACTTCGTAAAAAAACGTAAGTTTCTATCAAGTTTATATGTGAACTCGGTTAAAAATATAAGTTTCTACACAAAAAAAAAAGATTCTACACTTCAGTTAACTTGGAAGAGTCTCCTAAAATCATAAACTCATTAAATCGAATGGGTAAAATCACGATTTTAATAACTATGATGACATACTGCTTGATCAGATTCCTCAGTACATGGTTCATTAGTCACATGAAAGTACTCGAGGTATTTGATAAGCCAAAAGGAATTACCATTCACTTGTAAAGTCTATGTTGAGGTGTAGTTTTCCACTCATCTCTCAATCTCATCCGGATCTGATGGTAGCCAAACTTCAAATTAATCTTAATGAAGACCTTATTCTACTCAGTTCATCTAACATGTCATCCAACCCAGGGATAGGATACTAATACTTGATGGTGATCTTGTTCATAGCATGGCTATCAACAAACATTCGTTAGGTACCATCCTTTTTTGGCATAAAGAGTGCCAACATAACACAGGAGTTGAGGCTCTCCCTCATATATCCTTTCTCTAGTAGTTCATTTACTTGTTTTTGAAGCTTAAAAGCCTACTCAGGATTCATTCGATAAGCTAGCTTGTTCAGTAAGGCAATGCCGAGTATTAAGTCAATGCAATGCTTAATGCCTCTAAATAGGGGTAATCCTTCAGGTAACTGTTCTAAAAACAGATTAGCATATTCATCTAGTAGCTCTCTTACCTCAAGGGGTAACCCAATTTGTTCCCTTAATTCTAATAACCTTTTAACTAACATAAAAAGTCAGCATGTTAGCCTTTATAGCTTTTTAAAGCTCGGCTCTGCTCAGAATTAAAGTCTTCATAGATCCTCGAACAAGTTTATCTTGCAATTTGCTAACTTAACTTGGCATCATAAGGTTCAAAGTAACCTTCCTCCTATCCTTTTCAAACACATATGTATTCTTATAACTGTCGTAGATAACTCTTCGATCAAAAAGCTAAAATTGGCCTAGTAAAACAAGAGATGTATACATAAGCAACATGTCACAGAGAATATCATCATAATAATTTCCAATAAAGATCGGTAGTAAAACTTATTGAGTAACATGCAGTGCTCTTTTCTCATTCAGCTAGTGCAACTTATACAACTCTGGATGTAAGATAGTTGATAACTTCAATTTCATAACCAAGTCGGTGGATGCTACATTAGTACAGCTCCTACTATCCACTATAAGTACATACACTTAATTACCCACTCTACAAGTGATGTGGAATAAGTTCTCTCTCTACTCCTCCTTGGGTAAGGGTTCCAAACTTATTGTACGTTGGACAACTAGAGTCAACTTATCCAAGACTTCAATAAACACATCTGCTTTGACCAGTTCATTCTCCTAAGTGGTTTCCTTCTCAGGAATAACCTTTTCCTTAGGTTACTTATCACTTCTACCTACTTCAATCTTCGGGACATCTCCTTTAATGACCATAGTTTGTCGGTTTGGACACTAAGCAACCATGTGCCCAAACTCTTGCCGTTTAAAGCATTTGATTTGGCTTGTCTTCTTCCTAAATCCTTACTCCTTCTCATATGTTCAAGTTGGCACATCACCATCAGGTTAGCCCTTCTGTTCAATCTTAACACTTGTTCATCTAGTCGGCTTAGTACTTGATTGAGTTTAGTAACTTCCTTGAACAGGTCAAGTTGATTAACTAGGTTAGCTTATTGAAGGTGAAGTCGACATCTTACTCCTTCTTTGTCATTCCACTCATTGGGTTACTCGTATAACTTCATCCATTGTAGTAAATTGATGAAGTTCCACAATGTCTTAGATATCACTTCCTAATCTAGTAAGGAATCTAGACATTGTTCAAGTTGATAACTCTTCTACTTTACAACCAATCATAAGTATTTGGAACTCTTAAACATACTCGTCAACAGTTCAACCTCCTTATCTCAACTCATGAAGTTAAGCAAAAGTATCTTGCAAATAAGTATCTAGCACAAACCTGTTTCTAAGTATCCTCTTCATCTCAAGCCAAGTATTGACCTCTCAGTATCCTTCTTATCTCCTCATGATTTGAAAGTTCTTCCACCACATGATGGCATACCTTAAGAACTTAATAGCAGCAACCCTCACCTTCTCTTAGTCCTTATACTAATAATCAAAAACTTACTCAACTTTCTCCTCCCAATCTAAATAATCATCCATACTTTCAAACCTATTAAAACTCGGAATCTGAAGCTTCACGTGGTTAGCAGCTTAGGTTACTTGAGCTCGCTCTTGTTCCTCAAACTCTTCTTCTCCATCATCATCCAGATCTCTCAAGTCAATCCTTCTTCTCACGCTTCTTCCTGCCTCTAACATGTCGAGTTGGGTTCTAACCCCAAATATGCTAGGCATTTATAGAGTATTCTACATAACCTCAGCAGGTCATAGGCTATTGCATGAATAACTCTAGTTAAGTTGGCTAAGAGGTTAGCCACCTCATCTAGTTTCTTGTCTATACTTCTAAGGGTACCCTAAGGCTGTCGGCCATGGTAGGCAACACCATTATTGTCATTTCAAATGCCATCATTAACACTTGGGTCTGTTATTTCTTCAACAAATTTGGTTTCAAACTTTGAATTCTGAGATACAATTAACATTATTACTCTAAACTAAACAACACGCTCAATTTCCACACAAATTTTCAATTAAACTATAAACACTTTTAACTATATTAATGAACAAATCACTACACTGAAACTTACTCTATTCTTAGATGTCTAAAATAGGGCAAAACAGAGTATACTCAAGAATAAACTACCACACTCTATTATTTACTCAAACACTTTAATGATCCTCTTCACAACTTCAATACACTGCTCCAACAAGCACTACTTCACAGAACACAAACACAACTTACCCAAACGAAACCTTCACTCTAATACTATGATGATGCAGACCGAAATCAATGATAGACAAGGTTAATTGCAAGGATGGGTCCAAGCTTACCAAAAGCTTAAAGAAGGTGCTAAGATTATGCAAAAACAGTAAAAGTAAAGTAATCAAACCACGAACAACTCTAAGGATATGATGTACCAAGGAACTTCTGAAGACTTACAACATAACTCAATATGATGGACGAGATGGTTCGATAAGATTACTCATCACCTAGCTTTGCTTAAGGGTTAGAATAAGAGTGAAAAGAGTAAACAAGCTAACAAGATGAAAATTGACTTGCATCAATTTGCTCTATAGTGAGAGAAATTAAAGAGAAAGAGTAAAGGTCATGGGTATGGTGCTTAGAGTGAAAAAGTAAGGATTTCTTCACTTTGAAAGATTTTCAATGCTTTGTGTATATTGAAATGAGAAATCAAATCGAATTAAATCATTTCTTACCCAAAAAATAAATGAGAAATCAAGACCCCCATTTACAATCTCTAAACTCGAGTAATGCTCAAAAAACTTCCATCTTTGTGAAAGATTGCATATTTATAGAAATAGAAGTGAATATGAATTTTGCTAATTTTGTTCCAATTTGATTCAATCGTTGCACTAATTTGGGGAAATTAAATTTTCTTGCATGTTTTTTATAAGTATCTTCGAGTATAATAGCAAGAATATACTCCTATTTTCCAAATTAAAACCAAGCATCAAAAAATCATTTTCCACATTTGACCTAATTTTTCTATTTTTTGTATGCTGACTTCCTTGGATGAAAAATTAAAATTTGACGTTATTCTAAGAATATGCAATGTGATCTTTCACTTTCTAATTTTTATTTGATTTTAAGAGTAAAAAAATTTATCAAAATGGGGTAAAAAAATAAAGGTACACAACATAAAATTTCCATTTTAAACCGTGCAACATTTTGGAAATCAAAATGCAAGGGAAAGGGAAGAAAAATCAAAGGGTCAAAGCTGATCCAAAGCACCACATAGTACCAAATGAATGGCACCATATGGCACCTACTAGCTGCCATATAGCACCAAGTCAACACCATGTAGTAGCCAAATATTGATGCATGTGAAACCTAGATACAAGAGCCACACGGCATGTCGAGAGGTCAACACATGGCAACCTATTGTGCTACACATGTCACTTCCATTCCTTTTTTTTTTATTTCTTGTTTCCTTTTTCATTTTTTTCCTTTCTTTTCTCCCCATCATTGATTCCCTATTACCATTCTTTTTCAATTTATTTCTTTTTCTTCTTCTTTTTTTTATGCCATGCAAACACTTAATTAATTATTGAAATTCTAAAAATTTATACTTCCCTCTTTGATCTACTATGAAGCCTCATAAACACATGTTCAAAATATTTTCAAAAATTTTGTAATTTGATCACATTAAAAACTCGATTTCTATTTGTGTTCAACTTTCATTCAAAATTTTAAATAACCATAAAATACTCATTTTTAATCCGATTGAGGTACAGTTTGAGGCCATGATCTCCTTAAAATGTTTATTTTCAAAGTCTAACAAAAGAAACAAGCCAAATTGGGTTATAAATTTTGAATTTCAATAAATGCTCATTCTTGCTCGAAAATCCTAATTTAATCAAATTGCATATTTTTATTTTAATTCTATAAGCTACTTTTGACCCCAAACCGACCAAAATGGATCACTACCCGACTCTTTTTATAATTTTTCAATTTTTATTTTGTCTTTTTGAATTTTCTGTTTTTTTTTCTTATTTTTTAATTTTTTAGTATTTTTTTCACTTTTACAATTTTTATGTCTTTTCTTGATTTTCAATGTTTGGTATTTTTTCATTCTTTTCAATTTTTTATACTCTCACTTTTTTCTTTTTTTTTCTTTTTCATTTTTCATATTTTTGGCCTTTTCCTATAAGTATAGACTTCTAAACTAGAGATGAATGTAGTGATGGTAAAAATAGGGTGTCTACATATGTAACCAAACAACATCCGATCTTGCTAATCCTTACCTCGATCCCTCCTCTCATAGTTAGCTCACTCATTAAGTCATGAAGTCTCTCCAACATGATAAGATGTGCTATGGTACCTCCTCCCATGCAATATATCGTAAATATGTCTATATGATACCCTTGCCCACATTGAAGCCTGCTAGATGCCTCTCAAATTATGGAGCAAGCGAAATAGCCACGAATGTAGGGGTTAGATTAGTAATAAGGATAAGGATAGACATGACATGCGATGCTAACTTGGAAGAGATAGTAGGAGTAGAGCCTTATGCCATGGTAACTCATGATATATTGGAGAGTAAAGAGTGTTTAACTAATCTATAGGTAGTGTAGGAGAACGATCTAATGCTGGAGAAGGAAATTGATCTAGAGGTAGCTGTTGGCAATGACCCCTACCATTGCCTTATCAAATAGGAATCGATCCTAAGTACCTCTCACTTGCTCCTAAGCTAAAGGGCTTACCAACATGGTTCAACGGATCCTTTCACATCACCTAAGTCTAAAGGAGTCTACACTGATATGCAGAGTTGATTTAATAGCCTATTTAAGCCATAACAAGCTATGCACCATGTCGGTATAAGAACAAGGTCAATTCGAGCTATTCATCAATTCACCTAAGGCCAAGCACAAGACATTTGACCTGATTTAGGATTCTCAAAAATCACTGTTGACCTATCCAAAAGGTCACCAGACTTCGCCAACCTAGAGTTGTTAATGTATACATGTCAAGTTTATTAAAGTTCCATTTTCGGCTAATCTTATCCAAAATGCCCAAAAGCCATTATGCAATGTAACTTTAGGCCCTCTTCGAGTAACACATGTCCCACTACTTGATCCGTACCATCTCTAACACTAACATGTTCTCTGCAACATAATTATGGATCTACCCCTATATGTAACACATATGGATGTTTAAGTTTTATTATTTTTACCCTTTTTAGTAAATGTCCATTAGTATATAGATGCCATCACCTCATTTTATAATCATCGAACCATGTCTTCTACTTCAATGAATGACAAAATTTAATCTCTTTCAAGTATTTCCTTTATGAAAACCTCATTACTCTTATCTCCCATCAATATCTTTAGCAAGGGTTATAGCAAATGGCTCAGTCATCTTGGACTGGTGCATCACATTTGGCAAGTTGTTTAGTTGTGTTGTGTTTGTTTGGTGCATCACATCAATTTAGATAGCTCATGGGTTTTCGCTAACCTTTTACCATGAGACCCCATCCAAGTTTATTATGTTTTCTTCAATAGTTTCAAAAGACCTACCTTCACTACAATAAGATCTAGTCATGGTCACCCGTTTCAATCATCTAAGGAGAGTTCTTATATTGTGTGTTTTGTGGTAGTTGTAGCTGTACTATGAGTGTTGGTGTTTAGGAATGTTTAGGCGTGTTTTCAAATGGCTACCATAGTTGTAAGTAGCTATGCAAAGTTATCGAAGGTATTTTATTGCGTTTAATAGTAAGCCCTATTATAGTCTATTTTCAAACCCATAAAACAAAGCAATTTAGTAGTCACTAAAGCTTCTAGGTTTATTAAGTTTACACATGAGGTTGAAGTATATTAGACTATGTTAACTTAGGTATTGTTATTGTAACTAAGTCATATTGTGTCTAGTTGTTTGGTGTATTGTTATTGTTTTAGGTTCTCATATCTAGTTATAAGATTGGTATGTATGTATATTTGAGTCGAAGTTACTAACAAAGAAGATGACTAACCTAAGCACCAATGTTAGCTATTGTTGGGGATAATGAGACCGGTGTCTAATACAATGGTTAACAGACTCTAGCTACCCTTAAAAGCATAGATAAGCATTTTGATGAAATGACCATAATGATTATGGAGTTAACCTGAATTTTTTATGAACTGGCTACCGAACCTATTAAGATCATTTACAATCTTGATACCGTACCTAAAGTTAGGAAAGCAACCCATGAAGCTCAATAAAGCCAAAGATAGTTTCTTAATCAATAAGCCCGAGATGGAAGAGTAGGAAGATAAGCTCTAAGGAGAATCAACTTAGAGCATTTTAAAGAGGATGGTGGCAAAAATATTACAAAACCAAGGAGTAAGCTCATGCACCATAAGCTACCAACCATGTGAAGTTGCAAGTGCTAACCTATGCAAATGAGTGCCATAATTAAAAAGAAAAGGGCAAAAGGATTTTTTTTATTATTACTAATATGAAGATTATGATAAAGTGAGGATGGTTGCCCTTGAATTTACGAGTTAAGTGGCAATATAGTGAAAGAATTTCCAAGTTATGAAAAGGAGAGAAAGGTATCGTAAGATTAGGACATACCTCAAGATGAAGAGGGTTATGATAGTTAGGTTCATCCTAAACTCTTATTTATAAGGTACCTTTACTCGGTTACAAGAGCTAAAGTAGGAAAGCTGCATTCTAAATGAATATGCATGAGAATTCCAAAAGCTCATGATCTATTATGGGGTTAGCAAGCTAGAAACCGAAACTGTTTCTAGGTTTCTTATTAGCTTGAAGTATAAGGTTCAAGATGTTTTTGAGCTCCAATAATATACTATAGTTGATAAATCCATCAAAATAACCGAGTGTGTAGAAAGGTAGCGAAGGAATAAACTAAGCCAAGCTCCATCAAGTCAACTTGCTTAAGGTAATAGCCGAGTTCATTCTGGGTGGAACCCAGTAGAAGGGATGAGACCCAACCTGACCAAAAAGGCCGACCAACCGAAAAGGAGGTGCTAAGGAAGTTTGATAAAGGGCAATTCCTAAAGAGGAAGACTAATAAAATTAAGTGCTTTGAGTATCAAGGTTTTGGATGCATGGCTGCTTGGTGTCCAAACTGATATGCTATGGTCATAAAAAGAGAAGTTTTGACCTTTAAGGTACAAAGTGCTAATGAAGAACATAAGTAGATGATAGAGGAGCTAGAAGAGTGAGTAAGGTGGAAACTACAAAAGATAACATTTATCCAAAAGAAAGAGATATGTTGGGATTGGTTGTCCATTGAGTTATAAATTTAGAAGCCGATAAGGAAAGCAAGTAGACAGAAAATTTGTTCCATACTATATATGAGGTAAAGGATCAACGTGTAAATTGGTAGCTAATAGCGGTATTTGTACAAATGTTTCCTTAACTAGCTTAGTCGAGCAACTGCATTTTCCAAATTCCCTACACCTTAATCCATATAAGTCATACTAGTTAAATGAAAAGGATTCATTGCATGTTGTCCACCACATATCATTACCTATATCAGTTGGGAGTCATAATGGTGAAATCTTGTGTATATATTGCCAATATATGCCTCATACATCTTACTAGGTTGAGCTTAGCTTTTCGATAGGAAGGTCATGCATTATAAGTTTAAGAACACATAACATTTAAGAAAGATGGGAGGCATATCACTCTTAATCCAATGACTCCTAGTCAAGTCAATAATATGCAATCTAAGTTGAGCCGACAAACTAAGAATACTAGTAATAAGCTAATTTGAAATGGAGGAGGCATTAAGGGTAGATAGGCCATTGTGTTTGCTAATATGGAGATTATTAGAGTTAAGGGAGAAGGTAGAGTAAGGGAATTGATTCAAGAATTGAAGGATCTATTTCTTAAGGAGTTACTTAGAGGCTTACCTCCTTTATGTGGGATAGAGCACTATATAGATTTATAACCTAGAGTCACCTTACCAACCCAACTAGCTTACAAGATGAATCCTAAGTAATCTACTAAGCTATAAAGGCAAGTGAATGATCTCATTAAATGATGGTATGTAAAAGAGAGCTTAAGCCCATATGCTATGCCTATACTGTTAGTGCCAAAGAAGGATGAGACTTAGAAAATGTGTGTGAACAACCAAACTATCAATAAAATCACTGTATAGTATAGGCATTTAATCCATAAACTGGATGACATGTTGGACGAGCTGCATAGAGCTAAGCTGTTTTTGAAGATTGATCTTAAGTTTGGGTATCATCAGATTAGAATGAGATCAGGCGATGAGGGGAAGATAGCCTTCAAGACAAGGCATAGGTTATCTAAATGGTTAAACATGCCCTTTGACTTATCTAATGCTCCTAATATATTCATGAGATTGATTAACCATATGTTGAGGAATCAGATTAGAAAATTTTTAATGGTTTATTTTAACGGTATCCCGGTCTACAGTCCTGATCTCATAAGCCACATAGATCATTTCTAAGTTGTTTTCAAGGTGCTTTGAGCTAAAGATTATTCGAAAATCTAAATTAAGTGTTGTTTTTGTCAAGAAGAAATAGTTTTCTTAGGTTGTGTCATTAGTAATGGAGGCCTAAGGGTAAATAAAGAGAAGATCTAAGCTATCATACAATAGCCTACCTTGACCTCTTATACTAACGTAAGAAGCTTCCGTGGCTTAGCATCATTTTGCTAAAGGTTTATTCAACACTTCAATACCATTGTAACACCACTAACAGGGTTGACTAAGAAGAATGTAGAGTTTCAATGGAGAAATAAGGAGGAGAAGAGTTTTGCCGAGTTGAAGAGAAGGTTAAATTCAATCCCTATTCTAACCCCACCAAATTTTGATAAAATTTTTGAGTAGGCCTATGACATGTCTCATTCAAGATAGCTAGCCCATTGCTTATTTTAGTGAGAAGTTGAGAGGACTTACCTTAAACTAATATGTATACGAGACATAATTGTATGCACTAATCCGAGCTCTACAGATATGGTAGCATTATCTACTACCTAAAGAGTTCATCATGTATACAAATCATCAAACACTAAGATATTTGTAAGAACCACATTCTAGCAAATAGGACCTTTATACTAAAAATTCAACATGTCCATAAGAATTTCCCTATGGTAGTTTGAAACATACGTTAGGACTACAAACTAGCTAAAACGACCTAGAGAATTTGAATACTCAAAAAAGAATTATAAAATATTAATACAAGTTAAAATTTATTTGTTATCCATCAAAACAAAAAAATCGTAAAACTTAAGATCCAAAGAGTAAGATATTGGACATAAATTAGTTAATAATGAAATTTAAATATAACATTAAACAATATTTGGAAATGATATTTGGAATAATATATAAAAGAATCAACTAATTACAATCATAAAAATTTAGAACTTGCAAATTTAGTGTATTAGTAGAATTTTTACTTTTAAGTTAGATCAATAATAGGACTCAAAAAGTTAGTCAAAGTGACCTACAAATTTAGATTTTAGAAATGGGATATTAAAACATTAATGTAAGTTAAAATAATAAGACTTTATAAATTATTTGTTAATTTTCAAAATTTCGAGAAGCCTAACTCAAAATTAATGGGAACCTAAGAAATAAATTAAATAAACAAGAGAATTAATAAATGATATGGAAAATAACTATAATAATTATGATGATGATGATGATAATAGTATGTAATTAGATAATTAATCAAACTTATGTTATAAAAGCCTTAGTAGAAGCTTCCATCTACAATTGAGACTAAGCTAAGTATTGAAATATTATAAAATATGCTAGGTAAATTAATTAAATAATAGGAGCCGATGGGTTTTGGAAAACAAGGGATTAGTTCTTGGTTTTTATGAAAACCATGGTAGAAAACCATGAACTAGACTAATGGCTTTAGAAGATAAGCATGACACTCTTCATTATGTGTAATGGGTTTTAGACACCTATAAGTCATGCAAGGAGTTCAACCACTCATCTACGTGTTATAAAAACCCTCATTCAACCATTTGTAGACTCTTTAGAAACTTACAAATTAAGGGAAATTTGTGTGGGAATTTAAGGGAAATTAGAGAAATTTAAAGAAAATTGGAAAATTAGGTGTAAATATGAGCTTGTAAGATTCTTAAACCAAGAGATGACCTAACAACGAGTGGCTACCACCAATTAAGGATTCAACCAATGCTATTTTTGGTAAAGAAATCCACCACCATCAGTGACCATTGGAGAGTCCAATGCCAATGAGTTTAATTTTTATCGAATTTTGAAAAATTTGCTACAAACATCAAATTTTATCCAAAAATTATGGAAAAATTTATTCTAGCATTATTTTAAGTATATTTCTATTTAAAATTATTATTTTTACAAAAATCTTTCATTTTATATATTGCTCTTAAGAAATCTGTCGTTCGAAATTAATTTTCAATTTGATTTTTAAAAATCCAAACAATATAATTTCCTTTCCAAAATTTTTCTATAAATATCTTATATCATATAAATAATTTTTTATGTAAAAATTCTTCCTAAAACTTCTCATTTGATTAGACCTAAGTTTTAGCTTTTAGAAAATTGAAATGCTAGAAATTTCGAGAAAAAAATCACTATTTTTTCTAAATATTTGGTTAATCTAGTTCATAAACACTTTTTGAGTAATATTTGATTGCATGCAGTTAGTTGATGTTGATTTTTGGTGAAAATGGTAGATTTTACAAAAAGACAGATTTTTTGAAGTTAAATTTAATGATTTTCACTTAATTGCCTATGTTGGTTTTACAAAGATTATTAAATTGGTTAATTTTATTGCAGAATCACTTAAAATATCAATAGTAAGTAAAAGTGATTAGCTGTTGTACATCATGGGTTACAATACTAAAACCATGATTTTTCGGCTTAAAATATGTATGTTAAGTATATTAGTTACTTAGTTGTGTCTGACACCCTTTTTGATTAAAATTCTAGGTTTTACATGCCAATTCGGATGAGTCCCAAACCATGCAAGTCAATATTGGTGAAGTTCTGATAAGGTTAGGCTTAAAGAAAGTAAAGAAAAGTGTAATAAGTGGAGTTTTTAGTGAAGTCAAGCAAATTTGGTAACTATAAAAGGTTTTGTAAAAGTTTCGAATGAGCTAATAAAGACGTTGGTAGCTATAGAGGGTTCTGTAGAAGATTCTATGGATGTTGATGCAAACTAATAACATGTAGAAAGTATTATAGAAACTTTCTTAATCAAGTTGACTGTAAGTTGTAATAGTAGAAGTTTCAGTATAAGATTTCCTAGTATAGAAACTAAACCAAAATTCTTATAGAAGGTTGTAGAGAAAATCTATTTATTAAGAAACATATGTCAAGACGCTAATAGAAAGTTATATAAAAGGTTTCCTATCAAAGGATATGAGTTAAACCCCAAGTAAAAACTTGAGTAGAAGGTATCAAAACATAGGATATCTTAGCAGAAGGTTAAGTAAAAGATCTAAATAACATATGTAAGAGTTATACTACTTAATACTCACAACCAATAGTTAATGACTAATAATAATAATAATAATAATAATAATAATAATAATAATAGTAGATCTAACCAAAAGTGTGATGATTAAAAACATTGTAACTTCAACAAATTATATAGGAACTAAAATGTGATTTGTAATGTAGAGATCATTACGGATGAAAAAACCAAGGTTTTCAACTACAAGAGCGACTACTTGAATCCAAGTAGGATCAATGCTTAATGATATTTTGGAATACTATATAAAAGTACTTAGAGGCTAAGGTGTACACTTGCTTATAGTTGTAAAGTAGTTGATTGCTAGCTACAACAGATGTACTTGAAAGTTGTTATGCTATGTTGTTTAGATATTATGCTACTTGTTATAATTACTTTGTTGTGTATTACTTCCTACTTTAAGTTTTTACAATTGATTGGTCACCCCTAAAACAAACTACGCTAAACTCAGACTTAAACACTAACCAAACATCCATTGTAACCCACTAAGGGAAATGTTGAGCTTAGTTTTTCTCTCCCGATTTTATAAATTAGTCTTATTGAAACTAATCAATAATAAACCCTACCTATTTAATACTGACTCTCGATAAGAGTTTAAAGAAAACTGATTTTTTATATCTTGAAAACGCTTTGAAGTCGCTACCAAACCGGACTTAGACAAAGAGTTAAGTCATAACCAATTAAGTAGATTGGTTATAACTTAACTATTTGTCTAACGAGAAAACCAATTTTACAAAATAGATTTCTAAAACGAGAGATTTAAATCTAGGGGCTATTCTATTAAACTCTAAGTGAGTACCACATTTTAACTCTTCACATTTAAATTTGATTTTTAATAATACCCTTGTTTAATTTTTAAACGACTAATCATATCACATGCCACTGATTTAATTAATTTACACAAATGTTTACAAGGATGAAAAAATAAAAAAATAAAAACTTACTATATTTTAAATCACCTATACTCACGTACAAGCTCCTACATACTCGCTATTCGGAATCAAACTTCTATAGTTTATTTACAAAACTTTAGCAGGTTGAATTGATTTTAATTTTTGAAAGAAGATCGAGTTTACATTCTCTTCCCTTTTTGATTTGTTTGAAAAAATTTCCTAAAGGATCCTAAATCGAAGTTTATCTGTGGAAAGTCCTAGAAATTTACTAATTCGGGAGTGATCCACTTATTTTTATTTGTTTTTAGAAAGTCAATTTTCTAAGTAGTAAAATAACTTTATTATTATATTTATTTATTTATATTTATTATGTATTCCCTTACTTTTATTTTAATTAGTTTTTTGTTATTTTTTGGTTTTTTGGTTAAAACGTGAAAATAAAAATAAAATTAAATACTTCTTCTTCTTTTTTCTTTTTTCTTTTTTCTTTTTTCTCTTTTCTTTCTTTCTTTTTTGTTTTCTTACTTCTTTTCATTTTTCATTTTTCTCTTTTTTTTTAGATTTTTTTTTGTACAAATACAATACTTAAGAAATTAATTAATTAAAAAAAATGCCATAATTGAAATAACAAAACAAAACTCCAAATAAGAAGAGGGTTCGGACTGAATAGCAATTGGACGGGTCATGGAACGTCAGATCCAGATCGAATCTTGGATCAGGTCAAGTCAGAGTAATGGATCACAGTCTCAGTTTGGATCTTAGGTTCGGGTTAGGTCGGACTAAGGCCAAAATTCAGGTCAACTGAACCAACTATAATGGAGCAGTAGACGACGGCGTAAGGGGTGATTTCAAGCTAGAATTTTTGTAGGAAAAATTGGTTTCAAGTGTATTTGATTAGGTTTAGTGGGTTTGGAGGAGCGCCATGGTGGTAGGAGTTTGTTTGAGTTGTGGTTAAGTTTAGTAGCAGCGATCGTAGTGTTTATACGATGGCAGCAGTAAAAGAGTAAAGTTGTTTTATTGTCTGCAATTGGAGATCAGGAGCTAAAGTAAGAGAGAGAGTCGAATGAAGGATGCTGATTAAGGAGGGTTTACTGTGTGTGTTTGCGCTGGGTTCAGTGAGAGAGAGAGAGTCGTACATGAGAAAGGAAACAAAGCCAGCAAGAGAGAGAGACCCAATCTTTGTGTAATGCTGTGTTTCTTAAAAGGGTTAGTTAAGGGTAGATGTATGAGAGAGAGGATGAGGGTCTAGGATGAAGTTGGTCGGAGTGCGGCTATAGCTCGGCTTAGTTGTCGTGGCCATGCAAGGGGTGGCCGCTGTGCATCTGGGTGATAGCTGAGAGAGAGATCGAATTGAGGGAGAAAGAGATGACGGTGTGGTTGTGTATGTATTTTTCTGTTGAATTGAGAGAGAGAGTTGGTTGAGAGAGAGCAAGAGTGACCCCCACTGCCATATGTATGTGTCTAGAAAATGGAACACCCCACCCTACATATTTGTGTTTGTGTTTTTTTTAGTGATATGTTTGGTTTTGGTTGTGGTGTTCGAGATTGAAAAATGAGAGAGAGAGAGAGAGTTAGTCATGGGAGAGCATCCGGGAGAGAGTGAGCTATCCTTTGTTTTTTGTTTTTTTTTTTGTGTGATGTGTGAAAAAGAGATCCCCTCCCTCTTTTTTGTCTGTATCTTTTTCTTTTTTTTTTTTTAAGAGAAAGTGAGGGAAAGGAAAGGAAAGGAAAGGGGAGATGAAAAGGGGGGAAAGAAAATGTAATGTCAAGACCAATCATTGAGTACTGCATGTCACAATTAGACATGTAGCCCAATTATGCCTTTACTAAAATTGGAACCCCTAACCTCTAAGCTAAACTCAATTTAAGTCCAAGTGTTTATCCATTAATCCATTAGCCTATGTCTTATTCATATGTATAATTGGACTAGGTCAACTTAGGCTAGATTTAGATTAAACCTTAAGCCCAACTATCTTCTTCTTATTTAAATAAAAAACTTCTATTCTATTTAAACCATCTTAAAAAAATTATTATTTTCTAAATTCCTTAAATCTTCTAGTTTTCAATTTTTTCTATTTTTGTGACTTTTCAATTTTTCCAAATTTTTTTATTTTTCTAAAATTTCTCAATTTTTCTAAATTTTTTATGATTTTTTTTCTTTAATTTTCTTTTATATATATATATATATTTTTCCTAATTTAACACCCTTTAATATATTTTAAAAATTTTGAAAAAAAAAAGGGGGGGAAGGGGTATGGGGGCGCTGAAATGGGGTGTCTATAGCAAACAATTAAGATTATTCAGCTAAACATCAACCCTTCGATGAGGTAACAAAAATTAGCCTCCCCCTACCTTCAAGGCTGAACTAAGTGATAAAATAGAAAGTCGTGATAAATTTAGCAGCACTGGTTTTTAATATCTACTATAAGGCAATCCTCCATCACATTAAGACTCTTCATCCCATGTTAGAACTAGTGCAATTTCTCTAACATCACAGTAAACCAAACAACGTCCTATAGATGGCATATGCTTGACTATATTGCATTTCATCTAACTAATTGATTGGCAACCCTACTTGTTTCGTTATGTTTACTTCTGTTTCCATCCCCTTATCGAGCAATGGTTGCTCATATTCCAATAATTCTTTTGCATGTCCTAAAAAATAGACACCAAAATCAACCAATCCCTTGATGTACAAAGATAGGCAACTGGTTTAGAGTGAAAAGAAAATGGATTTAGAATATTCTTTTTATCTTTTGATCAAAGTCAACAGGGTTGTTTGTATAATCTAAACTAACTTTTAGTATTGTAGTTATTATGAAAATAACTTTGGATTCTTTTATAAATTTTCTTATATGAAAACTCTTAGTAAATTTCTATTATTTTTCAAAATAATTATAGTAATCAAATTTCTATTTTTCAAAAGAAATATATGAAGAAAATATCTTTATTTTATTTTAAATATTAAATCGAAGATGCTTCAAAGTTATTTAATAGTATATGCCTTATGTATACTAAGTCTACGATAGTAGCTAAATATCAACTAAGTGGTCATCTTCTATCATAGGTTTGTGTATATGTCAAGACTATTACAACTCTGTCACTCTCTGGACATGATAATATCTAAGCAATCAACCAAAGCCATCTAAGCAATAAGTCAAATGGATTGAATTATTGGAAGGATTTTCATTCGTAATCAAGTACAAATGAGAGAAAGCCAATGTAATAGCTAACACCTTATCTAAGCGACATGTGATGCTTTCTAACTTGTAAACAAGATTGATGGGGTTTACTAGTGTGAAAGAGCAATACACTCAAGACCTACACTTTGGTCCAATTTATGCACAATGTGTTGATAGAAGGATAATAGATGACTATTTTATCGAAGATGAGTAATTTTCTTGAGCTAAAAAGTTTAGGTTAGTTGAGATAGGCTACCACGTGTCACTCCTTCCTCCTTTTTTTTTTTTCTTTTTTTTTTCCTTTCCCAATGGCACTTACTGATTCCATTCTCTAGTTTGTTATTTGACCATCCTTTTCTCCTTCTTTTTTTTAAACAATTCGAGACACGAACTGATTAATCATTTCATTCCAAAAGCATACCACCCCTTTTTTATAAAATATGGAGCCTAATAAACATATGATCAAAATATTTTCAAAAGTTTCCTAATTTGATTGAATTAGGATCTTAATTTTTACCTATGTTCTACTTTTTATTCGAAATTTCAAATTGCCATAAAATTTTCATTTTAACTCCGATTGAGGTGCGATTTATGGCCATAAACTCCTAAAAATATGAATTTTAGGAATCTTTTAAAATGGGTTGCTGAACCTGGGCCAAAAAGATTGATTTTCAAAAAAAGTCCATTTTTTTTTTAGATTTCGGATTTAGTCAAATCACATATATTCATTTTAACTTTAGGAGCAATTTCAAACCTCGAAAAATTATTTCCACCCCAAACCCATCCAAAACAACCACTACGTGACACTTTTTGCAATTTTTCAATTTTTTATTTTTTATTTTTTGAATTTTTCTAATTTTTCTTATTTTTTTTGTTTCTTCTTATTTTTCAATTTTTGTACACTTTTTATTCTTTGGCTTTTCCAAAAAAATAGGGTTCCTTAACTAGAAATAAACCTAAGGGAGGTAAAAATTGAATATCTACAACTGGCCATTTTTGTGGTGAAGTTTAGTGAAAACTTTACTAAAAAGAGACTCCATTTTTGCCCTTGAGGGTGAGGAGAATCTGAAAAAGTGCTATTGATGGTATCTTTTAAGACATGAAACAGGCTGCCCAAGCTATGAATTAAGGGAAGTGGAAAGAGCTCATAGTGATTTATTTTAAGGAAACCCATTGGTAAGATATTCTTTCCTAAAAGATGATAGCATTAGTACTATTTGCGAGTAAGGCTCTTTGTGGTTTATCAAAACAAGACCCTTTGGTAAGATATCTTATCCTTAAGGAATGACGGCATTAAGGTTATATAAAGGGCAGAAAGAGCTCCATGTGATCTATCTAAATGAGACCCTTTTGATGAGATACTCCTTCCTAAAGGATGTTTGACAAGTCAAGGCTTCTACAAGATATTCTACCCTAAAAGGATTTAACAGGTAAAGGCATCTACGAGATATCCTACCCTAAAAGGAATTTGATGGTTCAGCAATTTGAGACATCTTTGAAAGGGTGGATGACATCTAATGGGTTAACGACTTGAAAGAAAGCAAACAGCACTACAGCAAGCAAGTGATCTAGATATTTTTGAAATAAGACAGTACTCCACTAAGAAAGCAATTAAAATATTTTTAAAATTTAGACAACACTCCACCAAGCAAGAAATCTATGGGAATGTTAAAATAGGACAGTATCCAATGGAGTAAGCAATCTAAAGACTTTTGAAAAGAGGATAGCGTTGTACCAAGCAGGCGATCCAAATACTTTTAAAAATGGGACAGTGTTCCACCAAGCATGTAGTTCGAATAGTTTGAAAAAGGCCAGACAGCACTCTACCAAGCAAGTGATCTTGAGATTTTCAAAAGGGCAAGTAGTGCCCTATTGAGCTAGCAGTCTTCAAATTTTTTAAAGGTTAGACAACGCTTTACTAAGCTAATGGTCCAACAATTTCTCAAAGGATGGACAACACTTTACTGAGCCAATGGTCCTAAAATTTTTCAAAGGATGGACAATGCTCTATTGAGCCATCAATCCTAAAATTTTTCAATCAATGGATAGCGCTCTATTGAGCCAGTGGTCCAAAATGGGTTTTCTTAGAGACGATTTTGGATAGCAACAAAAGGAAGAATTATGAGAAAACCTTAAAGACCCAGGTTTAAGAAGCAAGATTGAAAGGTTCTAAACTTATGAATTTTCCTTTTTTCTTTTTTTGAAAAAATATATATATAAGATTTTTTTTTTTTATTGTCAACAAGTTAGAAGGCCTTATGGGTATTGAAGATTGCCAATGGGCATTGGCTTGCCCGTTACTTGATTGTCATTTGTTCTTTTACATCTAAAACTTTTGGTTGAGCTCTTGAGTTATTATTAAGTCCTTAATATAGTTTTGATGATAACAAAACATGTATCAAGTGAATATTAATACTTTTGTTAAGTGTGCAAATTATTTAATATTTTAGTTTAAGAAAAAGGATATGTCATAAACTTATATGAAGTGTTTTATAAAGGAGGTTAATGGTGGCTTAATGGTTGGTACAAAGATTATGATTTGAGATGCAAAGTTGAAAAAATTATTAATTTTTATGGATCAAGTTAGATAATGGATTTTATGAAGATCCAGCTTCATTTATCGAATATATTTGGGTAATATATTCGATACATTCCACAAGTAGGATTTATATCCATTGGGATTAAATTATACTAAAGTAGGATGAAGTTTATCAAGTTTTTGAAAAATATAAATTTCGGATTTTTGGAGCAAAGCTGGAAGAATTCTGGCTGCCACTTTGGTTTAAGCTTTATTGTAACATGGAAGCCAGCAACACGGCATCATTATTGTTAGTTTAATCAGGTAGTCTAATTCCAATATTGGTAACGCGGCAGCAAGGTGTTATGTTGACTAGTAAATTTTTTGAAAATCAAGTTTCGAATGCCGACATGGAAAACAAATATTCATGCGTCAAGCCGTGGTGTACGGATTATGTGTCGACGAGCCTTTACTGAAGCAATATAGTAGCTTGAATTTTATTCAAGTCAGTGTATGCCTTTAATATGCTCTAGCAATTCGAGTAATGCTACTCCAAAAGGCATTACGAGGAGACCAAAATTGTCATCAAGACTTGTGGCAAGCTTTTGGATAAGCTATGGTCAATTTATTAACGTATAGTGGTTCATGTAATTAAAATGGCAGGAGCAATTCAGCTTCAGGTTCTCCACGTGTGGCAGCTTAAAGCAATTCAAGTGAAGATCTTCATATTGAATAAGCAGCAAGGAAATCCGGTACTGGAGATGTGCGCTAATTGCAACGTGGCATTATTATTTGAGAAAGGAAGCAGTTCACTTTGTTATCACATGCCAAAGATACGATTAAATTTCAAGAGCATTTTTATGAAGATTGTTGATCATTGTCAGCGTTGCTGAGCGTGTGTCCAGCTTGTGGACTTCAGGCTATCAAGGAATTACAAAGCTTATATATATTTTCACGAACAAGCATGTGGACGAGTTGGGAGCATATCGCGGTGGTCTTCTAATCGGATTGAGACAGTATTCGAATTCTTAAATCTGGACTTTAAAGGAAGATAAAGCTTGGGATATTATTCAAATCAAGAGAAAGGATAAGGATATAGCATTAAAATAGGAGATATTTTTTAACTTGAGAATTCAAATTTATTTAAAGATTTGATGGGGATTTATGAGGAGATTCAAATTCAAATCACTAGAGATAAGGAAGATGGGATATGAATAAGGACAATATTTGGAGACATTTTTCTAATTCAAAATATGAAGATACATGGAGATATATCAAGAATTTTGACTTTTGAATTTTGAATCAAATGGGTGTTATGGATATAGATAAGTTTTAAGAAGGTTATATTATGGATTTGGTGGAGTTTATCATGTGAAAATTATCAACATATTTTTTGGATAAATTTTCAAATGTTAATAATAAGAGTTGAAGATAAGAGCAAGCTATATCTTTTCGGAATATCCAATTTTCAAATTTGAAAGATAACAGTCAATGAAGATTTATTTCTACAAATCAAGGATAACAAACTTCCAATGGCTACATCAAAATATTTCAACATCCCCCAAGTTGTGTTAAAGGTTTATGAAGATCTTAGCAAAGAGACATTACAACTGAAGAATATAAAGCGAGGAAGTTCAAATTTTCAAGATACATCAAAGTTGCATTTGCTTACTGAAAACTTAATACCCAAGAAAATTCAGAAGCACATTCAAAACCTAATTTAGAGACAACATTGTCTATTCTACTTTCAAATTCTGATTTTATAGTGTACTTTCATTAAGAGGAACTTTGCATTTTATCCTCATAATTACTACAAACACAATTGTTTGTGTGTTAGGTTTTGTATTAGGGGAGTTTCAAATTTTTGTCAATCTATGTATAGGCAAGAGTGGCCTACTCAGATGGAGTAAAAAGAACTGTAATTGTTTCTCTCTATTAAAGTTAGTAAAAAGTGGACAGTGAAATAACATTGGTGAGAATTATTAGGTCCCCAACAGTAGAGCTGAAAGAGTGCAGTAAGCACAGGGCTGAAGTACTATAAATCTCTTGGCTGATCTTCTCATTCCTACTCTCCTTTATTTTGGTGCTTTATTTATTTTCATATATTGTTTTACACCTAATCTTACTAAAAAAATCAAAGGGAATATCTTTAATTTTGTTTTGCAAAAAAGTTTCAAACTTTTAAGTAACCAATTCACACACCTGCCGCCGCATGCACCACCCACAATTACCTATAATTGTGTTTTTAAATTTTCCAAAACCTTACCATAGTTTCTCTTCCTATGTATGTCACTCTTTTATTAGGCTTCGAATGCTATGGGCCTTTAACTTGGGCAAATGGCCCATGTTTTCCCCTAGGGAATATTGCTCATTGGATTAGACTCTTTCAAGCTTCTTGACTTGGATTAAGTATCCCATTCATTGAATTATTTAGTCTAAAAGGGCTTCCTCACTCCCTCAATCCAAATTTCACTCTTGACTTCGAAATCTAAAAATTATGGTCTGTCTTGTAAATGATATGCCTTAGTCAATCAATTAAGTCTTTTTCGGACTTGAATTCAATATAGGCTTTTGGTTAGTGGTTTCAAAGGGTAGTGACAAATGGGCATATTTTGAAAGAATTACTTACTCAACTCGAGTCTACAGGTCATGAACCTTTGAGAGAAACTAAAATGGGCTTGCCTTAGCTTCTTCAGTAATCTTTAATTTAAGATAATTCAATCCCTTTAATTAGGTAAGCCACTTAAGGGTGGTGTTGTGAGAAGGCCCATAGCTTGAGATAAGACAACCCTTAGACTCTGAATTGTAAGTTTTACTCTTGAGTTCGACCTTGATTCTTCATGTACTTGAGCTTCTTTAAGCTTTAAAAGATGCCCTACACTTTTTAGTGCTCCTTCTAAGCTTGTCTCTCTTTCTTTCTTACTGCTTTCTTTTATATGGTGGAGTACATCATTGATGCACCATTTCACTTCTTCTTTTTTTTTCCTTTTTCTTCTTTTACCTTTCTCTTGTGCTTTTTTATCTTTATTCTTTTTCTTGATATCGTCATTGGTTTATTTATCATTGATTTCCATTTCTCGTATTTTCTTCCTCTTTCTCGTGGGCCCTTTTTGTGAGGTTCTAATGGAATTGAGGTATTTGCTTTTTGTTTTTTCTTCTTAGATGAGTTACAGCTCAAAGTATGCATGAATTCTTAACCTGAGGCTTTTCTTCCTTTCAAATGAAACAAGTTATCAATGGTAATGTATACTTATTAATTGATGTAGTTAAGGCAAGCACAAATTAGTTTGTCCTTTTCTCTTAATTAATGCCCCCAATCTCTTAACTACCCCAATGTGGGGTGATTCTTAACAGGGTTAATTTTGGAGGATTCTTCCTTAAAAGGCTCAAATGGGCTTATAAAGGATAATTTATGTTTGGAATAATAAAAAGAATATCTACCATCATTTCAACCTACGTATCAAGTTCAAGATAAACCTCCTTTAAGGAACAAGTCTCAATTCCTCAAATTAATATCTCTCAACTCTTAAGCATATTTTAGAGTCAATGTTTGGGATTTAGTTTGTCTCTTTTCATCATAAACTTTCAATTAATGGGACACCTTTACTAGCAGAAAATTTGAACCATTGCTACTTTCTATTCGCCCCAAACCTTTTTGCCCTACTAATATTGGACTAGTTCTTTCTTCTTATTTTTTGCTTTTTATTTTTCAAAAAAGTGTCTCCTGTTACTTGTGTCTCCTCGAAGGGCCTATGTGCCCCTAGTTTTCATGTTAAATTATTGCCCCAAAATTGATGAAAAGAAACAAAATTTTTATTTATTTTTGAATCCAAGAATAGTACAAGATTACATGTATTCAACCATCGTTTGACATTAATCTAAAAAAATGTAGGGAACAAGGCTTCTTTCTTTAGTTTCTAAGGGTCACTTTCTTGCATTTCAACTCTTCTTCTTATGCTCTTAATTAGTAATCCATTCTATTGATAACTACCCCTTTTATGATCTGTTGTTGTTAGTTCTTACCTGAATGAGCTTGGCATTAATCAATTCCAACTTTGTTCTTCAATCTCCAATAGTTGTCTATAACATAACCTTGATGGCCTACTCACATCTTGTAGCATGGTCATATTTTCAAGGTATATAATTTGATGGTGGAGCTCTAAGATGGAGTATATTATGTCTCCTAACTAGTTGAAGACTTAGGACATCAGGATTGAGATAGGGGTGAACCTCCTTCTAAGATCTTTTGAACTTGCTTATTCTGTATGGGTTGGGCTTAAGGCATAGGCATTGCAATTAAGTGCTCAAAGTTTACTATGTTTATGATTACTTCTAGGCCCGACAATGTTGTTTTTGTTACTATTAGCCTTCCGATTTTGATGGCCTCTTCGATTCAATTTCCAGTCATAACTACATCTACAAAAGGGGAGGTTACTTAGCCTAAAAGATAACCATAGTAGGGCTTGCTTAAGGTGTTAATGAACATGTCAACTAGATCTTTCTTTAGTAATTAGGTTGTGAGTCAAACCACCATAGTCCTCCATCTTTGTGCATATTCCCTAAAGGTCTCAGTTGGCTTCATGGTCCCTTAACATAGATTTGTCACGGAAAAAGCCATCTCTTCATTAAATTTCTATTGTTTATGAAAGGCTCGGGCTAGCTTTTCCTAGGTATCAAACTCAAGTATATCCAATTAGGTGTACTACATCAATGCTAAACCAGTAAGGGTGTCTTGGAAAGTATTGATTATAAGCCTATCATTTCCAGCAAATTAGGCCATGCAACAACGGGCATCTAGTTCTAATATACTTTTCAAAATTAGGTACCTTAAATTTTTTCAAGAAAATCTTCCTCTGAATAATGTGACAAATGCAAAAAGCACATCTTTTCTAGCTTATCAATTACCTCAAGGGCTTTAAATTTGTCCTCAAGTTTCTTCATGAGCCTTCCCTTTGTGTTTTTCTCAAGTTTCTTCCACAAGTCATTTGTGCATGGTCCTTTAAGTAGTTGTTCCTCTAGCTTATCCTTAAGTTAGATGTCAATTCGATTAAGTTGTTGTTCTTTACCTACATTAAAAGTCTAGACTTAGTGCATGGTTTATCCTAGGGAGATGATCTTTTCGGCACCAATGGCTTTAGACATCTTAAATACTCAGAAGCAAGTTGGGCCAAACCACTGAAAAGCTTTTTCGAAAGCCCCCTAAGAATCCCTTACTTGTTAACACAATCCATATTTCTCTTTTTTTTTTCTTTTGCTTTGCTTTTTGAAAAATTTTCTTATTTTTATTTATTATATAGTTAGTTTAAATGGTGATTATTTTCAAAAGGGGAGAATTTAACACAAAAATGAAAATTTATGAGAATTGATAAGGGTTGATACTATAGAAAGCCGATACTCTATAAGGTAAAGCGGAGGCACTATCTCTTAAAGAAAGATATGATGAATGAAGATGAATCTATAGTAGTAACATAACCCTATCAGCTTCTAATAAGGCAATCAACACCCATCCCCTCCTTCCTCTACCCCCTACCCCCAATCCACAAAAATGAGGAATTAAAAGGTGGAATAAGGTATATAAAAGTAAAGATGCAAGATGCATGGCACATAGATGCAAAATGAATCTAAGTATTAGGCAATGATATGGCAAAAACTGATACTTTATTGATATTGGCAACTCTAGTGAGTTTCTTATTACATCAAAAAGTTTTTAACTACAAAAATCATAAATATCTTCTAATTTTGCTAGGACATCTCTTCTCCTCCTCTAACTCTTAGATCCGCTTTTGGGCTTAAGTCAGCTTAACTTGTAAAACGTCTCTTTCTTGTCAAACTTACTGAAGATGGGTCTTAGCCTCGCAATGATGGATCTCCATTTAAGCCCATACCAAGGTCATATAAGCTCGTATTTCTTTAGTAAAGTCTTCAAGAGTGTATTGAAGCACATTTAGAGCCTAGTGTTATATTTGCCCCATATTGTACAACTGGTTGAGTATGAATTCTAGAGTGGCCTTATAATCCCCAACTTCCTCATTTAATTTCTCAACATCAACTTAGGCTAGGCTTCATAAGTTTCCCATAGT
This sequence comes from Lumnitzera racemosa, assembly GCA_024138005.1. NCBI lineage: Eukaryota > Viridiplantae > Streptophyta > Magnoliopsida > Myrtales > Combretaceae > Lumnitzera > Lumnitzera racemosa. The sequence goes on along the minus strand of JAMXBC010000012.1, from coordinate 34,062,013 downwards.
TCCTAGATGTGTTGGAACTTTACAAGGTCTTGGTCTTTGTAGTCTAAGGTTACTTGATATAGTTAAAGCTAATAAGCAATGTCCTACATTAGGCCCAATTGGCTAACAACATAAGCTAGAAAGTATCCTATGCAAGCTGTGATTCTAATGAGTGGTACAATAGCATAATTTTTGCAACCTAGAATAGCTCGATCACAATGACTCCATTTTGCAGTCCATAGGATTTCCTTCTATTTAATATCCTTTAATGATGCAAAAGAGGTTCATTTTTTGGTAACTTGATATGTTCAACAAAAGAGGCTATGAGATCACAATGTTAAGCAGATAGGTCTTGGCTAAGATCATTTCCATAACGTTTAAGGTGATCAATAAACCAAACTACCAGAAGAGACATGTTAGTATTAAACACTCTATGCCCCTTTTGCTTTAGAAAGTCTAGGGATCTAACTTGTTCAACTAATAAGGCTATTATGTAGGATTTTCCTCTTAGAAATTGGTCTACTAAGTCTACTAACTTGTAGTAGACATACAATGTACTAGTGTAAGATAGGTGTATTGCAAAGACAACCGAGATATAAGCATAGATTTCGTTTTGTTTCCAAATTCCTTGATCAACATAGTATATAGGCTTATGGAAACCATATACCGATGTGTGCCTGAACCAACCTATTAAGATAGTAAGTCTAATACCCTCTCATTGCATTTTTCTAAAGCTTCCTCCACCTCATCTTGTCTAATCCCAAGGAATCTATAGAATATGTCAGTTGGCCCAACTACATCATAGAGCATAAAAATACCATCTAATGGTAGATGGGCCCTTAATAACTGAGTATACTCTTCTATAGTGAAGCTCAAATGGTGTAAGCCAAAACAAAATGTCTTCATCTTTGGATTCTAACAATGAGCCAAAGCCTAAATCAAGGTCAAATGGATTTTAACCTTTGGCAGTGAAAGGATTGGCTCAACCTTACTCTTGATGAACTCTTAATCACATAGGTAGTAGTAGGTGAACCATATGTTAGTCTCTTCATATGTTTTTATGATAACCAAAAGGAACATTATCTAATAGGATTGTATATATGATCATTTAGATATGCATGGCTCTATCTTTTGGTTTACAGGTATCTATCTAGTTTTATGAGACCTATTAGAAGATGAATAAGAGGATGAATCAAAAGGTAAAAGAATTAGAAATAGGAAATATTTTTTAGTAGATGTATTACGAACCAAATATAGAGTTTTAATACATAAGAAGACCCAACTTCATCTATTGAATATATTTGGAAAATATATTTAATACGTTCCACTAAGAGGATTAAATCATCGAGATAAAATCAATTCATTTAAGATACTATTTTTGGAAAGTTGCATATTCAAAATAAGCATGAACCTTTAATCATTCCTAAGTCATAGCTAAACTCAAATTCTTTTGATAAAAATTAAGGCAAGTAAAGGGTTTTCTATTTGAACTTAAGATGGTCAAAATCTCAAGAAAAGGAAAAGATTTTTTTACTTCAATTGCAACACATAATTTAGGAAAGGATCTCTCAAGTATAGCAAGCTAAGATGAACATAGTGTATATCTATTCTATAAGACAAAGGATGGATTAAATCTTGATTAACCTACTTTATATCAAGCTTTTGGCCATTGCAAGCTGCTCTATTTAAAGAAGTTGAAATTCATGAATCAAATATACAGTATCGTTAAAAAAGAGTTCCATTGTTATTTGAAAAAATTCTGCAATATTGCTACTCTAAGAATAGAAGATCAATCAAAAGCTTATTACATAACTTTGTTTTTGTTCTTATTTGTTAAGGAACCGTTGTGTTAATTTCTTCATTGATTTTGTATTCTCTTGTGTTTTAGTTTTATTACAAAGAGACTTTTGAATCTTTGTAATTCTGAGTGTTAGCCTAGGTATGAGGCTAAGTGAGTTAGAGTAGAGGATATCATCTTTGTAATCTCTTGACTTGTGTTCTTTGAGAACAAGTGGATAGTGGAATGATTTCGATAAAGTAAATCGAGTCCCCAACAATAAACTTGGAAAAGTATAAGAGAAGTAAGTACCAATTCACCTCTCCTCCTTCCCTTCCCCTCAACACAATCTCCCCCCCCCCCCCCCCCCCCCCAACTCAACTAGGATCTATACTATGATTGTAAAAATGGCTAGCCATCAAGGGTTTTGTAGACGTGGATTTCTTTAAAAGTAGAGACCAAGATAGAATTGGCCATGATCTATTCCAACAAAAAATTACATTAGAAAAAAACTACAAACCCTGTAGGTTTTGAGTACAATTGGAAGTCAACAAGAGAAAGAGTCAATAGATAATTCCTAGAACCCTATAAAATATAAGAATCAAAATCCTAAATAAGATGACCTAACTCTAAATATTAAGTCAAAAACCTTAAATGGGAAACTAAAAAACCTTAGAGTAAGTTTAATCCTATGCATAAAACCCTAGAAACCCTAATACACAGGAAACCTTAAAACAATCAAGAAGCCTTAACTATTTCTTAAAAACCCTAAAGCATTGAGAAAAACTAATTCAAGTAGTGAAAATCATTCATTAAGTATGAATAAGAACTTTGACTTACTAAAACCTTAAGTATTAAATGTATACACAAACCAATAATTGTAAACAAACCCAAACCCTAAGGAAAACCTAAGGGGTATACGTAGGACATAAAAACCAATTAAATTAAAGTTATAAAATGTAACAAAGTCTTAAAATTTCCTTAATTACACTCAATATACTTAATTAGACTTAATTGTACTTAATCTCCCTAATTACACTTTATACCCTAACTAACCTCTATTACATCTTAATTAAAAACAAGATAATCATAATTAATGACAAAAGAAAAGAGGATTAGTTAATAGGATTAAGGACAATTGTCCTTTAGGAGATAAGGATTTTCTAAAAAGGATAAAAAGAATATGAAGGTACATGATACATGTAGGGACCACGTACCATGCACACCCTAATTGCACTACCTTGTTGCCCCCATTCTTCACACTCACGCCGGCTACTCTTTCTCTCCTACTCTCACATTTTCTTTCATTTTTTTTGCCCTCATTCATTTCACAAAAACACTCAAAAATCTTCTCTCAAACACACCCTCATTCTCATACCATCGGCCACCTTACACCACACACCGCTAGCCACCATCATGCCACCACCACTCCACTAAAGAACCAACTATGAAGCCTCATGCCTCCCTCACTCATCCCCCTAGTTGGTCGATACACACACACAAGCTCATGGCACAACACTTCCATAGGAAAACCAACACACTCAACTTCAGTAAGTGACTAAGTCAAGTTTCTTCTCGCTTTTCCGTAGGATTCATGATAGTTTCTTGCATTTTAGGCTCTTATAATCCTATGTACATGCATATCCTAATGTTTTAAGTTAGTATAATGAAGTCCGAATAATGCATGAACCAGACTCAATGATTTAGGTAGTAGCATCAACATATAGTGGAGATTAATAGTTAATAGGTTTTGTTAATAAATCATCAAGAAAATTCTGATGACACTTGTTCCACAAGCATCCACCACCTTCAACTAGGGTTCCTAACTTATTTCCATTTCATTTAGTAGAAAAATAAACTTACATTAAGTAAATACATGTTTTAGATTAAGGAAATGCACTAAAATGAGGAATAGATGCAAAAGTGTAATGAAGACCCTAAATCACCTTCATGGCTGCCACTTGTAGCTTGTATGAAGGGCTGCAAATTTTGATTTATTAACTTAATGATATGATAAGTTAGTGTTAAGCATGATTTGGGTAATGATTAATCAAGTTAATTCGGGTAGTAATGAGTTAATGACTTAAACTAGCCTAGTTACTAATTAAGGGCTTAAGAATATTGTTGAAGATATAGTAACACCAATGATCAAATTTGAACTTTATAGTGAATTGGACCCAACTTAGAGTATAAAGTGGACTTAAGCCTAAAAAGATGAATAGGATTAGGCTTAAGGCCTTAAAGTGTAAAACTAGCCCCAAAAAAAACCTAGAAGAATTAAAATAGAAGCCCTAAATAGATGTGACTAAATCTAATATTAAAAATAAAAAGCTCATTGTTTAAAATATAAAAGGCCAATTATGCCTTAAGACCCATACAAGACACCCCCTATAAGCCTCCAATCAACTAAAACCCTAAACTAGTAAAAAGAGCCCACTTAGGCCCATTAAAGTAATAATAAGGCCCAAATCCAAAGTTATTAAATTTGGGTAAAAAATTCAACTTAAAAATACTTAAATAAAAGCCCAAGAAGTTACATGTAAGGCTAAGATCCAAAACTAAGCCCAAAACCCAAAACTAGGCACAAACCCTAAGGTAACCAAAATAACACATTGACCAACATACTTAATTAACCCAAATCGAGATTTTATAAGCCTAATACCTAAAAAGGACCTCACCAAACGAAAGAACACTTGAAAAAGATGAAAACTGACTAAGATCATTGAAAACATACGTAAAATGAAAAAGTTATGATCAAATTACAAAAGCAGTAAAAGCAAAAGTTTTAGGACGGGGAAGAGCTAAATAAGTGAACTAAGATACAATACTTATATACTTAATTATATTCTTCAGGTGATGTAGACTTAGGATTCGACTCGATTGAGGATTATTGGGATTGTTAGATGCTACAACTGAGTAAGTATACTAACCCCTGTCTTATCTTGTTTGTGCTTATAGTATAAAGCATCGTTTAATATTATGTGAAATGATTATGCTTAGGGATTAGGTTATATGCATGTGTTTCAATTGATTGTATTTTCTTAATAAAGAAACAATAATATATCTAAACCGAGAATTAGTTATTGCATTAGTAAGTAGGACTTTAGAGTGTCTATCGTATATATTTGGTTGGTCACCCATGAACCAGAATGATAATTACCCGATTTTAATAAGAACCAGTCATATATTGCAAGTTTATGCATTAAATATAGAAGAAATCAGTACTAAGCAGGAGAAGGAGATCACGTATATTGGATCCATGTTTATATTGTATTATTGTTGTATAGATCGATATGCACGTACAACATATTCTTGCCTTGACCTTTGCAATCTATTTAGCTTTGGTGAGTATCACCCTCTACTTGAGGCTAAGCTGTGTCCACTGCTTTAAGTCTACTAAGAGAAGATGATATATAATCGGACGATACATGTAGAGACCCCAGTTCTAACGTACCTAAATACTTCCTAACTCGAGCAATGGTGGGTGTAAAACTATACTTTACACAATCGCTGGTAGGATGTGTATAATGTGTGTAGTTCATATGCTTGCCTACATTACATATGCATGTTTAAATAACTTTCTTGAAATTTGTTTGTTGGTAGGATAGGAAGGTTACTCACTAAGTCGTTGTTACTTACCCACTTATAGTTTATTGTTGTAACTTGACTCATGGCTAGAGTCAAGTTGGAGGATGCTCGAGAATAGTACCAATAGCAATGTCAAAGGGAAGATGAGAGCACGAATCAGCATTTATGATATGTTTGGACTCTCTAGTATTATCTTTTTTTTTTAATAGTTTATAGTAGCTTAGACTAATAGTACTTTATTATGGTCTATAAGACTTAATTAGGGGGAAACTGTTTACCCCACTCTTTATGCTATTTAGTATTATGTGATGAACCTTAATTTATTTGCTTTGATATTACTTTATGCTAGTCAATCCAGTGAATGCTAGGGTTGTGATGACACCTTGTGTGGCACAACGAAGGTTCCTAACCAGAAATGTTGTTAATGTCAAAGCTTCTCATGGTACATGACAGTACTGCGACGACATAGCCACCTCTTAGGTTGTGACAAAAACCTATACAATCGTAATCTATATTACATTACAATTACAAGAAGTTATTAAAAAAAATAATACAACATGGCCTATTGAGAAACTGATTTTGAGTTGCTAATGATTTTTTTTTTGTTTGCCACATAGTTGCCCCAATACATTATAGTGATGTAATGAATATAATCTTGGGTAAGTTTTAAAGTTTCTCAAGTTTCAAATGCCTTACATGGATCACTGGCCCATTGAAACATAAGTGTGATCGGCTAACTCGACCCTGAGCAATTGTTATACCATATCACATTAGACTTACACAGTGACTCCCCTCTTAGGTTCTTAGGACAGTCCGAGTTCGACCATATCTAAACACACATTATGATGATCAAATAAAGACCCCCTTAAGGCTAATTATTCCTGCATTACTAACACCTACATTAGTCCAGCTACATAAAAAATTAAACACTAAAAAAGAAAGACTAAAGCCTAATTATTATTATTATTATTATTATTATTATTATTATTATTATTATTATTATTATTATTATTATTATTATTATTTATTCTTTCAAAAATAAGGCTTGATTAACTTTTCATGGATTTTTTTTTATAGCTAGCCTACAAATCAATCTCTAGTAGAGTCGCCAAACCTGTCAAGTTGAAAATTTGGTTTCCCTCTTTTCTTAGCCCAATTTATATTAAGCTCAGCCTACTTAACATGAATCTCTCAATATGGCTAAGAAAAAGGTTTTTTTTTTAAAAAAAAAATATATATATACCTTTTGAAAAATTAAGTTACTACCCAATCAAAACCAAGAAAAAATAAAATTAGAGTCGTGAAATTAGGGCCCATAAGTGGATGAATCACCATTTCAACTACTAGCTCGGAGGTTTTTTAAAAAAAATTTAAAAATAAAAACCAAAACTTAAGTTTAGAGAATAACTTATTAAAACCTAAGCAGTTTCCATAAAAGAGATACATGAAATTGATTAATGGGCCTTAACTATGTTTTTCAAATAAATTGGGCTCTTTTATTATTTTTCTTTTTAAAAGAAAAGGGGAAAAACAAAATTTTTTTTTTATTTTATGCTACTCAAAACGCTTATATACCCGCTAAGCAGGATTAAACCTACGTACTTCTCAATTAATGAAATTTTTAGTTTATTGGTTTATTTTATTTTTGAAAACTCTCTTTTCACTTAAGATTATTAAATTTTATTAATTTTGAAAAAAAAAATAGGTTTTTGGGTCCATCTTTGAAAACTTAAAAAAAAAAAACTCCTAAATTTTGGAAAGGCCAATTTATTATTTTTTTTCTTTGTAAAAACATTTTATGTGCAAGAAAACTAATTTTGAGAGAAAAAAGCTCATTTTATTTAAAAACCACATAACATACCAATTTACTAGAATCTAAACATGCTAAGCTTGCAAATTAACAAGTAAATTATTAACTCAACATAAAGTAAGACAATTCAATTTATTTCAAAAAAGCTAATTATTAGACCATAAGATTCCAAAACTAATGACTAACTAAAAATCTAAACATGTCAATTATCTATTATAACCAAGCATACTAGTTATTTATTAAAGTCTAAACATGTAATCACACCAATTATTTATTTAAAGCCTAAACATGCAATCACAATAATAAATTATTTTTATTAAAGTTTAATCATACAAACATACCAATTATTTTATTTAAAGTCTAAGCATATCACAATTACAAAAGATAAAAAAAAAAAACATTTTTCATTTTTTTTTCAATTTTTCAATTTTTTTTCTCTTTATTATTATTTTTTTCTAAAAACTCACTAATCTTATTTTTCAAAAAAAAAAAAAAAAACTTTGTCAACATTCTCTTAAACACTTTTGAATCAAACACATTCAAACAAGTATCATACAAACCAAAAACGACTTTATGGGTCTTTACATCAACATTGAATCAATAATCAACAAGAATAAATATGCTACCTATGGATTTCTAAAGATCAAGAACAATATTGATTCAATCATCACAATTATATTACAAGATCACCCAAAAATGTATTGTTTTATAAATCAATGTATCGCAAACACAATTTTTTCAAAATCATTAATGTTACAAGATCATGGATCACAACAAATTAAATTATTACAACAAACACCATTCCTTGAAACATTCATCAAAGCTCATGAACAAACAAGAACTAAGGCTAAGAACTTACAAACTTACCTTGTGTAGCAAAAAAACAAAGGCTAATTCAAGGAGTTTTTAGGTAGCTTACAATGAGGTGGCAGCAGTTCTCAACTCTTAACTTCTTAATATTCAAAAGCCCTCAATCAATTTCAAAGAATTTTATGTGCAAGCCTTTCAATTTCTCCAAAGAAACTAAAAATTCCTAGCAAAACCATAAACTAAAACTTCTACGACAAATAAAAGTGATTCTCTTACTTTAGTTCATAAATCCGTGTAATTACTCGTTGGAATGAGTAATAAAGGGTTCCATTTATAACATGGAATCGAGCTTATGATCAAGAAACATCCCTTTTGTATAGAAAAATTAAATCTTCTTGTATTATGTAAGTTCATCTCATTTTATTTTTTCTCTTTTTTCCATCCAATTTTAGCATATTTTGGATGTTATCTTTAATAAATAAATAGTCAAAAACCCTTCTTAATGTCTTGTTCGCACTTCTATACATTGATTTCATGGTGGGTTAGTTTTAGAAGATTCAAATTTCCTTTTTTTTTTTCTAAGATGTGCTACACTTAATGAATAAAAGACTTCCTTTTTTATTAATTTCTTTAGGCCATTTTTCTTTACTATTTTTTAAGATTTTTATATCATAATGTCATGCTTGAGTTGTCTTTCCTATTCAATAGTTTTTCCTAATTTTTAGATACAAAAAAGGGATCAAATCAAGTAGAAAACATAAGCAATTTAAAGAAGGAAACTGTACTATATAAAATGGGCATTTTGCTCATGCGAAAGGGAATTAGGGAAGAAGAAAAAAAAGGAAAGGAGGAAAGAGAAAGAGGAGGGTTGATACTCCAAGTGTAATGTCATGCTTGATGAGTAGTGTTATGTGGCGTCCACATAACTAACATATCATACTAAGTGTCAGCATTAGGTTGTGCCACGTTGCACCCAAATATGGGCATCATGTGGCAATGCTACATCTAGAGGTATGTAAGTAGGTTTTGACTCACAAACCGTATTTAACTCGCTTTTTAAATGAGTTTGAGCCAATGTATTTTAACCTATTTAAAAGTAGGCCAAATTAGCCTGACTCGTTTAATCCATAGGCTATAGGAGGCCAATTCAGGTCAATCCGTTTAACATATTTACACTTTTGGCCAGAGAATCAGCCTATTTAACCCGCTTTTTAAATAAGTTAAGATCAAGGTTTTTTTATCCGTTTAAAAATGGGTTAAATGAGCCTAAGCCATTTAACCAGTAAGCTAAAGTAAGTCGAGTCAAGTTGGTCTATTTAACCTACTTGTATACCTCTTACCACATCTCTCTTCTTCGTTTTTTTATTTTTCACTCCTTCATCTTTTTCTTTTCCTTTTCCTTTTTTCTTTCCCATTGGCACTCGTTGATTCCATTCTTCATTTGTTATTTGACCGTCCTTTTCTTCTTCTTTTTATTTTGTTTTTTAAAGCAATTTAAGATATGACACAATTAATCATTTCATTCCGAAAGCACATCACCCCTTTTTTTTTTTTTAAATGTGGAGCCTAATAAATATACACTCAAAATATTTTCAAATTTTTCTTAATTTGGTCTAATTAGGATCTCAACTTTTACCCGTCTTTGGCTTTTTATTCGAAATTTACAATGGTCATAAAATGTACGTTTTAACTTTGATTAAAGTGTAATTTAAAGCCATAAACTCCTAAAAAAATGAATTTTCAAAATATTTTAAAATGAGTTGCCAAACTTAGGCTAGAAATTTTTTTTCAAGAAATGTCCATTTTTGTCTAAAATTTTTAATTCAGTTAAATCACATAATTTATTTTAACTCTAGAAGCAAATTTAGATCTCAAAAAATTATTTCCACTCTAAACCCACCTAAATAGACCACTGCACAACACTTTTTGTGATTTTTCAATATTTTTATTTTTTGAATTTTCTTAGGTTTTCTTTTTTTTCCTTGGGGGGGGGGGGGGGGGGGTTTCTCTTTTTATTTATTTTTTCTTATTTTTAAAATTTTTGTACATTTTTTTATTTTTTTCTTTTTCAAAAAAATATAGTTCTTAAACTAAAGATGGATCTAAAGAAGGCAAAAATGGAGTGTTTATAAGAATGCCAGCTTACTCATATTAGAGTTTGCCTAAAACTGATATGTTCAAAGTACCACAGGCAAAACCCCATTAAGTTATATATGGTTTCAACCTCAAGCTACACTTTAATCAAACACTCGTACCCACATCCAAACAAGGTAATATCAAAGTTGAAGAAAGAGCCCAAGCTCTACAACATATCTATCATAAGGTAACCGACCAACTAACCTAAGCTATTAAGAGATTAGAGTAAGGAAGTTTAGGACAACAGAAGAAGAAGCCATTCTGACCTAGAGATCTTATATGGTTACAGCTTAGCAAAGAAACCTTTCCGAGCAAGATGAATAAGAAACTATCACCTTCAGTTGATAAAGCATTTAGAGTTCTTCAAAACGTCAAAGATAATGCATACAAAGTCAAATTGCCAAGATGAATATGGAATCTCTATGTATTTTATATCACTAACCTAAGACATTACTTAACCTAAGAAGAAGCGCCAATAGAAAACACTTTGGATTTGATCCCAAATCTAAAACAACTTAGAGAGAATGGTAACAACTAGCCCTAAAGACCTCTCACTCACTCCTAAGCTAAAGGACTTACCAATATAGTTTAGCGGATCCTTTCTCATCACTCAAGTCCAGAGGAGTCTGGCCTATTCTACAAGTTGATTTAGTAGCTTATCCAAGCTACAGCAAGCTAAGAATTGTGTTGATAGACGAATAGGGTCAATCAAGCTATTCATCAATTCACCCGAGGCTAAGCACAAGATGTCCAACCTAATTTTGGATTCTTAAACCTCATTTCTGACCTATCCAAAAGGTCACCAAACTTTAAAAGCTCATAGTTGCCAAAGTATATACACTAAGTTGATCAAAGTTCCATCTTCGATCAACCTTATCCAGAATGACCAGAAGCCATTATGCCACATAATTTTAAGCCCTCTCTAAGCGATACATGTCCCATTACTTGATTCTTGCCATGTTTGATGATAGGATGTTCTATAGAGCATGATTACAAATCTAGATCTACCCCTTTCCTTATGTAAAACATTTAGATGTATTACTTTTAGTATTTTTACCTTTTTAGTAAATGTCTACTAGTGTAAGATGCCATAACAAGGGTATAAATAACACCATTTTGTAATTGACAAACCATGCCTTCTACTTCAATGAATTGTTAAATTTAATCTCTTTCAGATATTTCCTCTATGAAAACCTCATTGATCTTCGCTCTTATCAATCTCCTTAGCAAAGATTGTAGTAAGCAACTCATTCATCTTGGACCGGTACATCACATCCAATAAGTTACTTGGCCATGTTGTGTTCACACGGTACGTCACATCCATTCAAATAGCTCACGAGTTTGCTAACCCTCTACCCTAAAACCTCATCCAAGTCCATCACATTTTCTTTGATAGCTTTGAAGGACCTACCTTTACTATGGTAAGACCTAGTCACAGGTACTCGTATTATATCACTATCCCCTACCATGGACTGGATGAGATGGAAGAACCTATTGCTCCTCCTAATGACTTAAAGGGGATAATGTGAAACCTCTATGGCCTTTAAGGAGCGACATTGCAAAGTATGCAATCTCTTATGGCTACTAAATGGTGTAAGCATCATGGTCAATGCAATCAAGCATCTACCTTCATGAAAAGGAAAAGCATACCATGTTGATTAATTTAGAATCCTTTAACATGACATTATAATTGTCACTGAGGTTTATCATCCCCATATCTAAAACCCTCATCATATGGTCTTGTCTTTCTTTTCTTTAGGATCTTAGCAAACTAGTTGGTGCATTTTCATTTCATTTCCTTAATTCCTCCATATATCATGCTTCGTCTCCTATGCTTTTAAACCGACTACAATGATAAGCTTTTTTTTTCTTTTTTTTTGGGTGAGGGGTAAGGCACTTTTATAATTTGTGTTAGAATTGCTAACTAAATGTCAAATACAATAGCACCACTTCACGAAGGGTTCTCGCCATTCCAACATCCTTATGCTTCGTAGCCGCTTTAATGCCAATAGCTCAATTTGATATAAGACATATAGTTTGTTTATTACGACGTCTTCTAACAACATCAAAACTATACCTAAGAAGCAAATGATTCTTTATCCACCAATACAAGCACTAGAAGGACTATATGGTTGGGAACATCCATTCCACATGCAATCAACAATTGTGTTTATATTTACCATACGAAAAGGTATGATCAATGCTAACAATCAGCTACAGTATTGAAATGTTTGGATGCATGGCCCAAATGTCTAGAACACTTTATGAAACACATGAATATGTTAGCCATTCGTGACACTCAACACGTATTCCCAAGTAACATACAAGCTTGGGTTAGTCGATTGTATAGTATTCAATAGCTTCGGCAACTCTACGTATAACTTATCCCAATCACTATAGACTACTTCGATCACTCCTCTTATCATCTCATGCTCGCCTCTTTATTACTAAATACCTAAAGGTATCTAGGATACTTTGTCTAAGCACACAAACCATAACATCGAGTTCATTTCTAACTTGACCTAAAAAACTTAAGACATGAAACTAGAGTCTAATTGTTGATGAACTTGGTCCAAAACAGGATTGATACATATGTGAAGCCCTTCAACAATTGTAACCAAAAAGTCTATGTCCAAGTGCTTTTTGGCATGTACAAAGGCACCATCTACACCCTTTATTCCTCTCTATACAAAAAAACATGCCATTCCTTCGTATTTGACTCATTAACGTAGTAGTTATGGTGATGCTTAATGGGGTGTGACTTTATTACATATATCAAATAAGCTTCTCTTGCGAACTACATCCCTTTCCTCAACTCATCGCTAATAGTCAGTTCTTCTAAAGAAATAACAGTCTCCTTGAATGTATATAACCATCACCATCATCAATCTTGTTAAAGAATGATACTAAATGCTCAAGTGAGGGAATAGTCTACTAATCAAAAGACAAGATAGCTTGTTGAACCATTAGAGAGTTAAGTAATACGTTTTCTACTGAAGGCAAAGGATCATTGGATTTGTTTGTCTCAATATCATCCCCAATAGAAAAATCTTCCTCATTTATTGCTTCTTCTTCTTAATCACTTTAGATAGTATTATAGACCTTCTCAATCTCTCTCCTAAGATCGGGTCTAATAGGTAAATCCACTTCTTGTGTATAAGGCTCATTAACATCAACTTTTTCTTCAAAAGTGGTAAGAGTATTCATAAATGGTTGCACTTGTATCGAAGGAGGCATGACAACCGGCATGTTAGTCTCATTAATTATATTTTCCTCATGTATTATAGTAGAGCTACTCTCTAACTTAATAAGTAACTCTTAAAAGAACAATCGACCTCCTTCTTTAGCATACTCAATTAAACCCCCCACATCATCATCATCGGTGATGGGAATTAAAGAATACTGTAGTCACCTTAACACTACCTACAAAAAATGGTAAGTTGTCTATGAAACACTTCGACTTGATGCGTGCTAACATCAACTCCAATAGTTGCATATATCTTCTACAAGAACTCCATATAGCCCAAATTTTCCCCCACCTTTATTATTTTCAATAGAGCCCTATCATAATAAACATTATTTGCAGATTAGTCTTTTCATAGATCAAGTTGGGATCTTTATCGTTATTATACTAGTCAATATGGAAATCTCAATAAGAGTAGCTTTTGTTTATATGTTTCAAAATCATAAATTTATAATTTAGTTATGAGTAAAAGCATCTAATCACAATAAAATATGTCTAGGGCTTATCTAAAGAATTAAAATAAATAATAATAAATTTAGTCCCTTAGATAGGTATCATGTAGTTAAAATTTTTTTCTTATGTAGTAAAATATGACAACAGAAATAACCTTATTGTGAAGCAAAATATCAATAGAAGTGATGAAAAATAAAGTACTAGGTTATGAATGAATAAAATCATTTCTATATGGTTTTGTTTCTTGTTCTTTATTCTTAAACCACACATTTGGTGTCTAAATTCCAATTCGACAAATTTATTTGTGATGATAGAAATATTGGTTTATATGACCAATTAATAAATTGAAGTTTCAAATACTCAAGATCCATCATATGTGTCTTCCCCTCATTCCATTGGAAGATTCTACACAACCCCTCTTGTCTCAAGTGAAGTCACCAGAACTGTAAATGCAAGGGGTTCATTATAAGTATCACGTGCGTACAGCATGTGTCGATGCATTTCAATGATTAGGATAGGTTTGATGTTACGATAAATAGATTATCAAGTAAGAGAAAAAGATGGTTTAGAGAGGGATTACAGAGGCAAACAGGCAATCTTAAGATACTTAGAGTTTACATGACAAATAGATTGGCCCAATTTTGGCTAAAAAAAAAAAAAAAACCTTCATAGATAGTACATACATGTATTTATAATGAGTCTCAAATGATCATTATCATTAGATCTTCTAAATTATTAACAAACAAAATTAATTAAGGTTTAATAACCTTAATAGGCTGAATAGAGAATGACAAAGCTCAATTATATATGGCGGAACACAATTAAACTTAAGCTTGCTAAGAAAAGTTAAAAAATATGAAAAACAATTTTAACTGACTCTTCTTCGAGCCCACTAATCTAAAAATCTCTAAATTATCCTCAATTAGGTTTAATTATTTAGATCTTATCACTAATGTAAATACTTAGTCTAAGCATAATTTATTTAATTTTGAGTTGGCTCATGAAATTATATTATACAAATTTCCTCATCTGCAAATTTCAATTAGATCTCGAGCCTATCAGCTTTTTTTTCTTTCCTTAAATTTGTAATAGTTACGATCCTGGTGATTCAATCAAACTTTAATTTAAAGCCAAAATATAACATTGTAATCTTTTTTTATTTGTTTTGTACAAATCGAAGATGTTGTTAGTAATTGGTTATATTAATAAAGGAAAGAAACATTTCGTTTCTTAGACTTTTTTATTTAAAAAAAAAAATATCATACCTTACATAATTTTATAAAGAATTAAGACAAAAATCATTTAAAGGAATATAAAATTGGAATTGAAAAACCAAAAGCTATCATCCTACCCTTCCTTTTTTCCCCCTAACTTAGGGCAGCTAAGTGCTTCAACAAAAATCCAAAATCTATCGTAATAGTCTTTTTATTCAAGCTGTTTTACCTAAAATGAATTTCATATTAAGAATTGATTATAAGTCGAAAGTTTTAATCAAGAAAGAACTGATTAAATGAGAAATAATATTGACCAATTGCTTTTTCAATTTCATCTCTTGCTCACTTCCATCGCCATCAACTGCAAATCCGTCTTGTACTCGATTGATATGAAAAAAGCCTGTCATAGGCCTATAGCTAATATTAACAAACAACAATTATTTATCCACCCATAAAGTTTTGGTGGAAGAAACTTTAATTTCTTGCAATGTGTAATATAGTAAAATAAAATAACAAGTTTTCCATACCTTTTGATACATAAATACATCTTGCATAAACATAAAATGACATTTATATTAAATAATAATGTCTAAAAGATGATATGTAAGGTCTTCAGTGGGTATCGTGCGATTACTGTGAAACATTTTCTTTTCTTAGAGTTTTTTTTTTTTTTTTTGTTCACTTGTACCTAATAAAATGCTACAAAGAGTTTAGGAACAAATTTGTTAAATCTAAATAATATCAATGTAGATCTCGAGTCTATCAGCTTATTCTTTTGGTTTTCATTTATAATAGTTACAATCCTGGTGATATAATCAAACTTTAATTTAAAGCCAAAATCTAACATCGTAATCCTCTTTATTCTTTTTGTATAAATCAAATCGCATGTTAGTAATACAGGAAAAAAGTGCTTCGTTTCTTAGAGTTTTTTTTTTTTTTAAATGAAAAGTCATACCCTACAAAATTTTATAAAGATTTAAGACAAAAATCATTTAAAGGAATATAAAATCGGAATTGAAAATCTAAAAGCTATGATCTTACCTTTCGTTTTTCCCCCTAGCTAACAGCTTCAACAAAAATCCAAAACCTGTCGCACTAGTCTTTTCATTCATGTTCTTTTACCTAAAATGCATTTCACATTAAGAACCGATTATAAATCGGGTATTTTAATCCAGAAAGAATTGATTAAATGAGAAATAATATCGAACACTTGCTTTATCAATTTCATCTCTTGCTAATTTCCAATGCTATCAATCGCAAATTCGTCCCGTACTCGATTCATATGAAAAAAAAAAAAAAAAAAAAAACGCTGTCACAGCGTATACTCGTGTGCTTCAGCTTACGTACCGCGAGGAGAAGAGACGAAGGGAACAAATAAGGTTGAAAGTGAAGCCATCAATCTATTTCCATTTGTTATATCAAATGGTGCGCTTGTTCTTTCTCTTAATAAAAGATAGAAAAATATAAACTATAATTATACTTTCATCGCCTTCTCAGCTAGTGCACGCATCCCTGCTGAGGTCTATAGCTAATATTAACAAATAACGGTAATTATTTGTTCTCCCATAAAGTTTTGGTAGAAGAACAATGTGTAATATATTAAATAAAATAACAAGTTTTCTATGCCTTCTGATACATTAATACCATAAAAATGTCATTTATATCTAATAATGATATCTGAAAGATAATTTTATTATTCTTTTTACGAAACCGATATCATTATCTATCTCTTCCTTGATTTAATCACCTTTAAATTAAAACCTTTTGACAAACTATAAATTTAATAGTTTAAATATATAAATATAAAAATAAATCGTAAGACAACCAAGAGGTCTGGTCCTTTTTAAAATCTTTCAAATATATAAATATAAAAATAAATCGTAAGACAACCAAGAGGTCTGGTCCTTTTTAAAATCTTCCTTAAAAGATAGTATGAGTTTCACATCTGGTGGGACTCGAACCCACAATCGTCTGATTAGAAGTCAGACGCCTTATCCATTAGGCCACAGGTGCTTTTTATACTTTTTATTAATACAATGTATATATTATAATCTTTATTTTAAGCTCGACAGCATTGATTCCTTCATCCCCTTCAGCTTAGAAGATATGTTTGCCTTTCTGTTTTTTTTTCTCCTCGTGAACTAAAAGAACTGCACAAGCATACTGTACATATACACATTTGATACGTTATTAATAAATCTGCACTCGTGTCATGAGTGCCTAGTGTTGAAAAAAAAAAAAAAACAAAACAGAAAAAGGAGAAAAGTTAGATTAATTATATATGATATTTTTGAAAAGTGCAATTTTTCTTTATCATATTATTCAAATAAAAGTGATACGCATACTCCGTAAACATTCCAAAAAACTTCTTTCCGAATATAACTATTTTCTTTATATATAAATTTATTTAACTAAACTATTTTTCTCTGTTATGTAAGACACCAGCACTCAACAACGTCGATATTATTAGAATTTCTTCACAAACCCTAAAGATCAAAGTCCAACAACGAACAAACTCGTACGATTGTGCTGCAAAACCATAACTGAGCCAATCTTCAAATATTAATTACTCATACCTGAACGGAAGCAATTTTTAGGATTTTGGATTTGATAGATCTGATGAAGCTTAACGATGATTATTTGAATATGTATGGTAGGTTAAAAAATGAGACCATCAGTTTTAGTGAAATTAGCAAGAAAAGTACTACATGGTAATATCCAACATTTCCCCTCCATTATATTCCGCAGGTAAGTGGTTATTAATTGAGATTATATATAGTAATTTGAAGGGTAAATTATGTAGAATATTTCTGAAAATTTTTGTGATTACATGGACTCCCTTATTTTTTTTAAATTGAGCGCTTACACTCCTAAAAAAGATGTAGGGCCTATATATTTTTTATTATTTGGAATAAAAATGTCTTCATAGTATGTAGTTCTTATTAAACAAATATTTACCCAATCATTTATAACATATGGTGTTGAAATTTGGTACTTCTATGGAACATGGTTTAGGATTTTCCAATTCAATTTTCCTTTTAAGGAGGCTTGGAGGTGCAGTGCAATAATGTAACTTAAACTTGATCTTTTTAAGAACATTAATAGCTTTATGTATATTGTAAATTTGTTGTACAAAAAGTAATTTAGCGAAATATTTTGACCTGATGATTTATGACCGAGTGCCTATGAATAAAATCACATAAATATTATACGTTACCTTTGTTACTTCAAACCAAAAAATAAAAATAAATGACTACTTTCGAAAAATGGAAACGTGGTTATTGTTTATTTACTAGTATGGATAAATGGATTTATTGGCTTTGCTTGAATTGTACAATATTATATATCATATCTGAACTGAGAACCCTAGCATGTGTTGTGTAACAAAT
This sequence comes from Lumnitzera racemosa, assembly GCA_024138005.1. NCBI lineage: Eukaryota > Viridiplantae > Streptophyta > Magnoliopsida > Myrtales > Combretaceae > Lumnitzera > Lumnitzera racemosa. The sequence continues at coordinate 34,043,613 of JAMXBC010000012.1, read as the reverse complement.
TATAAATTAAAAATATGTTAGGGGTGTTCTACCCAATTTACCCTAACTTGAACTTAAAACTCCTAAGACACTATAAAGGGCTATAACAAAACAATCATTGGGATTACTTTCTTGTAATAAATCATGTGAAATTCAAAAGTTTCATTTCGCGGTGATATTGTGGGTAGTGGAGTGCTCAAGGAATCCCACTAGAGGCACATTAAAGACTAGCCCTGCCAATCGATAGGAACATGCTTCCAGTGAAGGAATGAGTTCATTTTATTTACGCAGTAGGTTAATCAGAAGTTGACAGCACTATACATTTTTCTCCCCCACTTCTATCAGCCTCTCATAATCCAATCACCCACTGATCACATTCTAAATACACCAAACTTAGTGTCTTCGACACCACGGTTCATCGAAGCAGAGGTGCATAGACCTATTACTTTCCTAGTGTCTGCTGGATCAATTATCCCGTCGTCCCAGAGTCTTGCAGTTGAGTAATAGGAGTTGCCTTCTCTTTCATATGCATCTACCACCTTTGATTTAAATGACTCCTCTTCCTCCTTGGTCCACTGCAGTTTACAGATTAAAGGATGAAATATGTACCATCTTCAAGTATTATCATATTTATGTGATAAAAGTACCTGCACACCCTGCTTTTTCTTGTTGGCCTTCTCTATCTGAGAAAGCACTCCAGCAGCCTGAATATTCCACAAAGAACAGCAGTTCAAGTTTAGAAATAGAGAGACCAAGCATTCTAGAGAATTCACTGAAACAGAAGCAAAGGTGAATTGAATATAAAGGAACTTGAAATGATACAGAACTAATTTAAAATGAAAGCAAAAATGGCTGTTAATTATTTCAACTTCAAAAGATGATAGTCTTTACAACTTATGAAGCAAAATCATTTTACATTAGCAAGTGTTGGAACCATGAAATGCATGACATGAAATCAAAATATAAAGCTGATGTCTCGAGTGATTGTCATAATAAAAAATATTTACATGTGAGATCTCTTTCTGTTGTTTATTGTTAGTTATCCTATCAACTGACTCGATCTAAATACATGGATCCCACTTAGATAAATCAGGTTATATCTTATTATTTTTATTGCTAGTAATTCACTGTAATGTGGGCAGCTTATAAGCAATCACTGAAAATACCTTTTACATTTCAGGCACCTGGATTATCTATTTGTACATGTGTATGCACCAACAAATTAGTTTTATCCTGCAGTTCTTCACAGCAAGGGCATAGTATACCTTTTCCTTTTTCAGGTTTCTTGTTTTATCTGTAGGGAGGAAAGGTCTATGTTCCCCTCCTCTTCTCTTGTACTTTGTTTATTTTGAATCAATAAATGTCGGGATTCTGACCGTTTATTAAAAAAAAAAAAGAAAAAAAAAATCAGGTTATATCTTGTATAGTACATGCATAACTTAATTTCTATGTAAATGTGAACAATGCATATGTAGCAACAAAGCAAAGAAGAAGAAATAGGAATACTCCTAATTCAAAGAAAAACAGGTTTAAGTAATCTAACTTATAGGTTCCAAAATGGATAACCTGTGCACCTCCCATCACAGAGATTCTGGCATTTGGCCAAAGAAACATAAAATTAGGACTATATGCACGACCGCACATTGCATAGTTTCCCGCACCAAAGCTTCCACCAACAATAACGGTAATTTTGGGAACCTGCAGCAAGCAATTGTATGAAATGAGGTTTATATGGGATAATCTGGCTTTCTCTGCATGGCTGAATAGCAATTAAAGGCATAAAGATTAAAGTGATAAAAGAACCCCAACTCTGAATCATACAGCCATACAGTTGGTCCTTAGAATAGGGATACAGTTGGTCCTTAGAATAGGGATCCAGTACAATCCAATGCTCTTATTTTTTATAGCATCTTTGTGAGGATGTAAGGATGGCGATCAAGTGGTTTCATGGTTTCCAATTCATGAAGATCCTAATAACCACGTAAGAGAGAAATCCAATTGCACAAGTCATTCCAATTCAAAAGAATAGGGAATCATACAGTTACATGTTTCAATAATCACTTTTGCATCCTCACTATGGTCTTGTAAGAAATAAAAGAGAAATTTCTGAATAGCATTCCACAGAATCCAACAATCATTCCCAAAGAAAATTATATGTAAAGTTTTCCTCCTTGCCAATGAAAAACAGGGACAGTATTGTGGCTACTACTTCAGGAAGGCTTTTAATGTGTCCACCGTAGTAACAATGTCCAGAAAAATACTTAGTAGACAGAAGACAGCATTTCGCAGCATAGCAAATGGACACAAAAATCTCTGGCGCTTCCAGTATCGCATTAATGAGCATGCAATGTGCACAAAAATATGAGAGAATAATTTCTTGAGTCTATCTGGCTAGTTTCGTCCTACACTTTCAGGTATCTTGGATAAAAAGGAGAGAAATAGAAGTTCTTTTTTCTAAGAAAACAAAGATGCAAATGCAATCGTAGGGTTTCGATAGTTATAAAATTTGCATAGTATGCATCTTCCATGATGCATGCTCTTCTATCTAATCTACACTTCAATTTGTCTTCTGATGAGATGGTGACAGAGAAAGGCAGACATAAAGTATTCACCCAGGAGTTACAATCCTGATATCATCTATCACTGATATACATGACAGATATAAGATCGCATACAAACACCATGATTACCAGTGGCTTGCCTCTGTGCCTTCGGATATATAAACAAGAAGCTCAGACTAGCTATCATTCAAAAGAAAAAAGCCAGAAGCAAATAAGTAAAACCACAAACCTTTGCGCAGGAAACTGCCATCACCATCTTGGCTCCAGATTTAGCAATGCCATTTGCTTCTGATCGTGATCCAACCTAGCATTGCAAACATTTGGTTCAGATTCAACAATTGTTCAAAGCATAGGTAGAAGCAATCTTTTAATCCAGCACATGACACAACTGGTGTGTAGGCTCCAAACAGAAGCACCTTAGGAGCACTTATAAGTACCCCCCTTTTTCCTCTCTCTTTAATAGATAAGCCACATTGAGTTAGTTTTATTTTCAAGAAAAGGAAATGATTCTCTCTCTCTCTCTCTCTCTCTCTCTCTCTCTCTCTCTCTCATTCTCACAACAACTACCCATAGTTACCACCAAACTAGACTAATATCTAAAAGCTTTCTAGGCTGTGACTCTCTCCCTCAAAAATCTTTCTAGGCTGCTCTAAAAGTGGTGAGAAGTTCCCCTTTACTGTATATATGTGAGCATTTAGTGTGTGCATATTGCTCATTCCTCAAGAAATGTTTCTATAGGAAGTAAGAAATGATGGGCTAGGCTTACTTATGTTGTTATAATTATCAAGGGCTCTTGTTTGAGAATAAGAGGCCAAATAAAATCCTTTTTATTTCCTAATAAAGAATAAGCTTATGTAAATACATCCATACCAATAATAATGTATAAAAGAATTATTTTTTTTCTTGGTGTCAAAGGATTGGAGGGTTCTCTCTTGATGAGCACTCAACCACTAAATCCATAAACCATAATCAGTATAGGTTTCGAATTCAAAAGGAAAAATCCAATAAAAATCAAACCCTAGTTCTAGATTTACCCAATAAATTATCCTTTGACTTCTTGGACTTATATCCATAACAATTTAGTATCTAAGCTACTAGCTATGGGAGATTTCACAGGTTTGAGTGAACGATTGGCATTCTTAAATAAGAAATCTAAAGCGAAAGAGAAATAACAAACAAGTGAGGAGATAGAGAAGGTAGAGCTTCTGGCTTCAGTAGTACATAGGATGAGATGCCACATACATTCATAGATCTCCGACTCAAAGCGATGGTGACCCAACTAACCACTTAATGGAGTAACAGAATCAGTGAGGGAGCTACTCCAACAATTGAGCCCCCTGTGACCTACCTAGCTCTACCAAGCATTATTGGCTTTTTGCACATTGAAGTAAACCAACCACAATCAACAAAGTTTCACATATCTAATATTTTCATTTCGAAATGAATTCCAATTAATGGAAAGTCTTTCTTATCAATGGCTTCAATTCCATCCATAAGCAAGGAAAAAAGTGTTTGCACGCAAAGGGGACTTTGGTATTGGTGCATTGAAGTGTGCAAGCAACCACCCCAAATGGTGATGCATAAAGACCACTCCTTATGATGGTGCAAGGCAATCAATGACCCAACACCACCATCGTTCACGCTATACTAAGTTAAGCCCAAGTGATTTGATCATTCAAGATTAAGCCTAAGTTAAGCTATGGAAAAGAAGTCTAAGTGATGAGTGTCCATGAAGGGTGCTTTGAGCGAAATTTGTAGTGGAGAGACACTTCAAAGACGTAGCATTTAAGCATGAGAGTTGTGTTTCTAATCTTCATGGGGCTGTCCAATGGAGTTGTTGTCAATTCCATTTGACATTTGGAATTCCTTGTGGTCCAAGAATCTACAAGAGGTAGATAACACCTCCTAAGTTGAGAGTCCATGCACATACCACCATTACAAGAGATCTTGGTGGTTTTAAGTAAATCATTATTAAAATCACACTTCCTAGTAACCCTTAAATCAACATACACATAAAAAGGAATAACAGAATGCTACCTTTCTCATAGTCTTTCCTCCTATAACTGTTTTTTCGAGTGAATGAGATAATATCATTACTTAAAAGTTACATAAGGAACGTACAAAGAAAACACTAGCCACCATTCAATACCAATATCAAATAAAACAAAAGGACACTAGGTTTGAATAGTGGATAAACAATGTATCTCAGCTATACAAAACATGTAAAAATTGTCCTAATGATAACTTTTATGCTGTTACTCTTTCCAATCAACCTCCTTTCATTTCTTTCTTTCCAAATATAATAACATCCTATAGCTATAGCCTTCTTTTGTTTCCTGTTCAGAGTTGAACACACTCTAGCATCCAAGAAGTCTTGCATAAAATTAATTTCCAAAGGCTTGTTGTGCTGCCAGCTCAAAGCATGTTCTATTCTAACCCAAAATTTTTTAGCAAAAGGCAGCCAAAAAAAAGATTGTCATGAGATTCCTTTTCCCTTTGACACATGTAGCATTTGTTCTCTTAAATGAGTCCCCAATCCATCAATTTATCCTAAGTGGTTAGCTTTTGTTGAACCAACATCCACAAAATCATGGGAGTGTCTTGGCGCCATTTCCTTGTTCCATACCATAGGTGCCCACACTTTTCTACTATCTCTACTCCTTGCAAGGAGATAAGCACTTCTTATTGTCAAATTTAATGCTTTAGCATTTGACTATACAAGCTTGTCCTGCATACCAAGGTTAGGCCTTAAATCCACTAGATGTGTTGTAATGCCATTCCATCCAATGTTTCTTGGCCAACTCCAATTTCCGTCTTCAATGAAGTCACTAAGACAAGTGTCCTTTGGATATCCAAATAAGGCTTGGTATCGTTCATCAATCCATTCCACCAAAGGTTTAAGGGGATGCCAATTATCATACCAAAAAGATATTAATTCGCCTTTCCCTAATTCCAATCTTAGTAAGTTCCTTGCTAACAGTCTCAATCAGAGAATCTTCCAGCACAACCATGTGGCACCACTTGGAATATTAATGCTCCATAGGCTTCTCCCTTTAAGTAGTTCGTTTTTAACCCAGCTATACCATAACGTGCTGCCATCATGCTCACAAAGTGTCTAAATGTGCTTGAGTTATGCCACTCTATTCCAAAGTCTAATATCAATGAAACCCAAGCCCTTTTCAATCCTTGGCCTATACATATTCTTCCACTTAACTTTTACCTTGGCTTTTGCCTCATCATTTCTATTCCAAAAGAATCTTTTTAACTTTCTCTCAATTTGCTCAATAATAGAAGCGGAAAAAATGAAGATCATAGCCCAATAAATATTGAGAGAGAATAAAACACTCATAATAAGTTGGGCTTTTCCAACATACAAAAGGAACTTAGAGGACCAGTTGTTGATTCTTATTGATAATTTGCCAATAAGAACTCTACAATCTATCTTTGATAACCTAGACGTTGAAAAAGGGATGCTAAGATATCTAAAGGAAAAAACCCCCACTTCAAAATTCATCAATCTTATAATTTGCTCTCTAATATCTGGTTCGACTCCACTTAAGAAAATCTAACTTTTTGAAGTATTTGCATGTAATATGGATAGCTCTTAAAATTCCTCCAACCCAGCTTAATATGTTGCAAAGTCTTGACGTCACCTTTTGAAAAAATCAAGATATCATCTGTAAAGCACAAATGATTGAACTTTTCATTCTTGCAAAGTCTTGATGTCACTTTTTTCCTTCATGATACAAGAGAAAACCTCCATAGCAAACACAAAAAGATACGAACATATAAGATGCCCTTATCTCAAACCCTTAAACAATGTGAAATAACTAGCTAACTTACCATTTATATTGATGGAAAATTTTGGAGTGGATATACAAGATATCATCCAATCAATAAATTTGGTTGGAAACCTCATCACTTTGAGCACTTTCTCTATAAAGCTCCACTTAATGTTGTCATAGGCCTTAGAAAGGTCAACTTTTATCACACACCTTGCTCTTTTATTCTCATAATGGTAGCTCCTCATGAGCTCTTGAGTTATCAATATATTATCCACAATTCTTCTTCCTTTGATGAATGCCGATTGCTTTTTACTAACCAGAGAGTTTAATGTGGATTTGAGCTGATCTACCAAAAGCTTAGAAATGCATTTATAGATAGTATTGCAACATGCAATGGGGCAAAAATCAGCAAAAGACAATGGATTATCTCTCTTTGGTACAAGTATCAAATAAGTGGAATTGATTTCACGCAAGGTTCTCCCTCATGCAAAAAAATTCTTTATAGCTAAGCAAACTTCCTCTCATACAACATCTCAAGTCACCCTGAAAAAATTAACACCATACCCATCAAGCCCAGCGGCCTTATCTTTAGCTATAGAGCACATGGTCCTCCTAATGTCCTCATTCAAAATAGGCCTAAGAGATTCAGCTGTGTTTGCTATAATCTCTTATTAATCAAACAATCAAGCCTATGATCCTCCATGCAAGGAGGGGATTGCTCTGACAAAAGATCCTTGAAACAATGAATAGCCATACTCTCCAAATCATCTAGATTTTCCACTCTTTCAACAGTTTCATTGAGGATATGGGTGAGATAATTTCTAAATCATCTTTACTTGACTAAACTGAAGAAATATTTGTTGTTTCTATCCATACGCTTGATCTACATGGCTCTTGATTTTTGTCTAAGGAGGGACTCCTTACTACTCCAATAATAGAAGTCAGCAAAACATACCTTTCTTTATCCCAATCAGCAGCATCAACATTCATTCCATTCAAGGTCTAAACATTCTGAAGCCCTTTTACCTTTCCTCACATGATCAAAGACATTAGAAAAATTTCTTGTATTTAGATGCTTCAATTTTACCTTAAGAATCTTTAATTTCTTGTAAACTCTAAACATAGGCAAACCATCATTGTGGGTGGACCAAACTTCTTTAATGATGCTCATGAACTCCAGATGTTCTATCCAAAAATCAAAATACTTAAAAAAGGATTTTCTTACATGAGTAAAACTAACTAGGAACGGAATCACAAGTGGAGAATGATCAGCTAAGCCTAGAGAACAAATCTGCACTTCAACTTGTTGGAAAGTGTCCATCCAAAGATTATTAACAAGTGCTCTATCCAATCTTCGCAGAATAGGATTGGAGGAGTTTTGGTTAGACCAAGTATGTAAAGGCCTAGAAAATCTCTTATCTTCCGTCTTTAAGTAGAAGCAAACTTCATGGAATATTTCCATGCCTCTAGAAAGATCTTCCACTCTCCCTACTTTCTCCTTAACATATCAGCATCCATTGAAATCTCCCAAGATTATCTCACACTTGTCGATGTTCTATATCAACTCCATCAATCCTTCCGATAATTCTTCCCTTTCAATCTCTTCATTCTTGGCATACACAACAGTGACAGAAAAAGATGAGTTCAGTCGTAAAAAAGTACAAAGGCAATGCAAATACTAGTCAGAACCACCAAGCACATGAACATCCCAAACATTCGGTCTCCAATCCACCCATAGCCACTTCTTACACTAGGAAACAACATTGCAATTTGGAAAAATACAACTAATAATATGTACAAAGTTTTGGTCTTTAACTTTTATTTCCAAAATGCCACAAATTGTGATATTTCTCTCACTAGACAGTTTCTTACCAGCTCTAATCTTCACTGAGTCATTCAACCCCCTCACATTCTAAGCTCCTATCATTATATATGTACGAAGTTAAAGAAAACACAAAATAAATCAACTAGATTTTACACATCTAAAGGAACCCCTAGACTTGTCTCTATCTTTTTTCTTCTTTTTTGTTTTTTCCTTTTTCTTCTTCACCACCGTCCACTCCTCCTTCTCTAGCCCTTTCGAACTTTGACTAAAATCGGAATCTTTAAAATTTTGCAAAGACTCTGAATTTTCTTTGCTGTCATTGGTCTCAAGAGATGTGTCCTAAGAGTTCGGCACCATAGATGGTGTAAACACTAAATCGTCATCTTTGCACATTCCTAAATTATCTCCAATACAACCAGAATCTATCTTCGTAGCAATACCCTTCTCCAAGGAAGAAGAACTAATCCTTCCCTCTTCCCCAGCAGCTTCCACATGAACAGAAGATAAAATGCCCTTCACCACAAGACAATGAAGCAAAATCACCCTTACACACTTCCATTTTAGAAACCATCTCTTTACCCTTTCCTAGCATAACCGGAGCAACTACTCTACTTGCTAAGCCATTCTCGTTCTCCCCATCCTTAAAGGATACTCCTTTGGTAGGAGTAGCTTGTTTAGACGAAGGTGCAATAACATCTTTGTGCAATTTCTTAGCTACTGGAAATTGATTTTCATTCAACTCTTCAACAAAAACATTATTGCTATGCTGAATTGGGCAAGATTTACTGTTATGTCCAAACACTTTGCATCTTAAACATCTGGGGGGAAGATGACTATATTCAACATCCACATGATGACGTGACCCATCTCTACATTTCAAACAAATGGACAAAATCGCTATCCACTTCCATTTCCACCGTTGCTCTAGCAAACTTAACACTTTCATTTTTAGCCATTATGATGTCCACTTAGAGTTGATGTGTAACGGCACTCACCACATAACTCACCCCCTTATTGTGCAAAAATAGCATCGAAATTCCCCATATTCTAACCTAAATCAGCATTTTTCTTAGCCAAACTCTATTTAGAGACATGCCAACTCTCCATCTCTCCAAAATGATCAACTAAGATCCAAATACCTAAGGTTGTTGGAGAACCTGAGTGAGAGAGTCATCATCCCTAAATTTGAACAAATAATAGGCACATCCATTGGTAAGAACCTCAAGTAAACCAATTCTTTCCCAAGATGCCTTTTCAAAATTCTAAACTTGAGAAAAAGCCATGTTTCTTCCCAAAAAATACCCCATCAAAGTAAATTTCCAAATAGCTTCACTTATAGCGAAAACAACATGACAAGGTTTAATTACTATCCTATTCGCTTACGACAAAGGGGATGGTAAGAGAGAGCAAGATTTAGCCTTGAATTAGATGAGGTATCAGCTGGTGGAGACACCACCTCTGCAAAGGAACAAATGGATGCCTCAGCGGGAGACTAGTTTTGTAAGACCAAATTTGCTTTTTGAGTGGCTGCCTTTTCTATTGTCTCAACAACCACATTCATTTTATGTGTTGTAGACCTGCTCAACAAACTACTAGAAGTTGCGGCTGCTTGCAAAGGCTTATCAGAGATAGGCCTTTCCTCAACCAAAACACCATCGGCAATCTCAACATCCAAAAGAGCCTTCTTCTCTACAACTGCTTTAGGTCTAAGGCTTACTTTCTTCTTCAATGGCCTTGTGGACAAACTCGAGGAAGCTGAGCCTTGGGAAGACATCTTCGACTTTCTTCTCTTCATCGAGGCAAAAGGAACAAGACTCGCACCACCAATTTTGTCCGCACCCTCCAGAGAAGGCATCTTCTTAGATCATTTGACGAAGGTGCACATACCGACTTACAAGAGTAGTACAGAACAAATATCAATAGACAAGACAAGAGGGAAGAAGACATAAACAAAAGGTGAAAAGAGAGATGCAAGAAGAAAGGGGAAAAGGAGAGATACAGAGAGAGACAGAGAGAAGATAGAGCAAACACAAAACCCTAAAGAAGATACACTCCAACAAAACCCTAAAAGCAAGATGATAGAAGGACAAGGAGGCAAGGAGATAAAAGGAAGAGAAGAGATGAGAACCAATGAGAATGAATCAGGCAGAAAGGAAACAAAAGGAGAAAAGAAGAGAGCCAAAGAGATAGAAAAGAATGAGGACAAAGGACGAATACCGGAGAAGCACAAGAACGAGATAAAGAAGCTAAGAAACGGATAACATTGAGGAAGACGAGGGTGGAGAAATAAGAGAGAGGTGATAAAGAGATGAGAGAGATGGAGGGGAAAGGAGGGAGAGACTAGAGAGAAGATAGAGGAATTTCACTTAACTTATAAGGTTCATTTTCTTCAAAAATCCACATGAAATGTTTCGACTATATCATAGTCAATAGATGCTTCATAATATGTGGCATGTCCCTCTCTTCTTGCACTTCAAAATCCCATGGAATCCTTGTAAGCCAGAGAAGTTTTACCTCTCTAACCCATCAGCATGTTACATATTTTGATTACAGTTTAATTAACGCTTCACACATAATGAACATGAACATTTATCATTGCACAGAAATACCAGATTCATCAGACCACACCAATGCTTTGCTCAACACTTCTCAGAATGTACTGGTAGATGTGATGGCCAAAACTGCATCAGGAATGGGGAACATACCATAAAACCAGTGATATTCTGAAGAAAGACCAGAGGAATATTGCGTTGAGAGCATAATTCAATGAAATGAGCCCCTTTCAGAGCAGATTCATTGAATAGTATCCCATTGTTTCCAATTATTCCCACAGGTTGTCCAAAAATCCTAGCAAATCCTGTCACTAGAGTCTGCAAACAAAGAAAGTGAACTAACCAAGCCATACGTAAAAGGAAAAGATCCTACATCCCAAAAGGGGGAGAAAAGAAAGGTAACACAATGTACTTACAGTTCCATACAATTTCTTGAATTCATCAAATTCACTGCCATCTACTATTCGGGCAATAACAGATCGAATGTCAAATGCCTGCTTGTGATCAGTTGGTGCAATAGACCGAAGTTCCTTCACATCATATAGCGGTTCTTTGAACTCTCTACGAACATTTTCGAATTCGGCAGTAACCACTTGTTTTCCAGCCATGTATAAGTTCTTTATGATGTTCCTTCCAATAGCAAGTCCATGCAACTCATCTAGAAAAACAAATAGAAAGAGAACTATTCTCAGTTAAGAGGAAAGAAAAGATCTTGAAACATTGGAAAGGGAGAGAGAAAGGTGAGCGAGAGAGAGAGAGAGAGAGAGAGAGAAATTGCTAGTTACATGAAAAAGTTTTGTTTTTCCATTCTGTATTGGACATCACATGATAAGAACAAATTTTAGAAGAAAATCATACTTATCAAAATTGTCTCATTTATCAAATCAACAATATAACCCAAAGCAAGGAAGCAGCACCAACGCAATCTAATATAGGGAAGAATGCAGAGTTATTCCATACGATACCTTGAGTAAAATAATCCGAAACTCCTGATGTCTTGCAATGCACAGCAGCACCCCCTAAATCTTCTGCAGAGACTTCCTCTCCAGTTGCAGCCTACTGAAACTCCTCTAATAAATTTAGTGCTTTCAGAAGCTATATTACCCGGGCAAGTAAAAATAATAAATGCAGAACTCAGATTGAATTAGGTAAAAATGTTGCTAATGAAGAATTATAAATGATGCGCTGTAGTAAAAAGGGAAAAAAAAAAAAGAAAGAAAAAGGACTCACTTTTACAAGTGGAGGCCCAGCAAGAAATATCGTCCCATTTCCTTTGACCATTACACTTTCATCGGCCATGGCAGGAATATAGGCACCTCCAGCAGTGCATGAACCTAATACCAATGCAATTTGAGGAATGCCTTCAGAAGACATTGTAGCTTGATTGTAGAAAATTCTACCAAAATTATCCTTGTCAGGGAAGACCTCAGCTTGCTTCGGGAGGAAAGCTCCTCCACTATCAACGAGATACATGCAGGGTAACCTGCACTGGGCAGCAATCTCTTGTGCCCTTAGATGCTTCTTAACAGTTATAGGAAAATAGGTACCCCCCTTAACAGTAGGGTCATTAGCCATGAACATGCAAAGCCGCCCATGAACCGGTCCTATTCCAGTCACTATTCCAGCAGCTGGTAAGGGGTCTCCATATAATTCATGGCCTGCAAGCTTGACCAATGCAAAACAGAATAAGATGAAGAGAAATATATTACACAATATACACTAAAATATAATGATGAAGAGAGAAGTGGTCAGCGGTATAGACTTATACAAGAAACTTTCTCAAAGTTTTCTTTGCTATAGCATGATGCCAAAAATTGAATTAGCCAATAGAAAACAGAATCAACAAATTTGCCACTTAAAATTGACTATCAAACTCTAAGGTACTACACCCAATATAAAAGGAATTGCTTGTTATAATCCAGATACCTGAGAAAGCTCAAGAAAGGAAGAACCAGGATCAATAAGCCTATCAATTCTTTCTCTAGGAAGCAGCTTGTTCCTGCTCCTGTTCCTCTTCACTGCTTCTGCTCCTCCTCCAGCGAGAACCTGTCAACAACCTCCCTGCATCAAATTATCACATTGTTCTCTCTACAAAGAATATACACAAAATGCATCAATAAACTCACACTTCTGCCCATTGACACATCAAAGAAGAAATAAAGCTTGTTTTAGTGAATCATCCACTAGACAAGGAAAGCAGCAAGGATATAATAGTCTGCATGAAGTATTTAATAATGACATGCCTGATTATTAAGCTGTTTAGTTAGGGTGTAATGCTGTAACTCTTTACACTTGAGTTTAAAGTATTTCACTCAAAACATGTACACACAATTCCTCCAAATCCAATTTCACAGATACTGACCATTCCATTACAATTAACAGGGAAGGCATGACATTTTCTTGCATTTTCCTAATAATGCAAGTACTTAGAGAAGATTTGAAAGTAATCAACTCCAAATTTTACTTCATCACCAGATTTATCTTCCATAATATATTCAGAGTTTTAGTTTTACTCTTTACTAATGAAATCATTACTAGACTTTACATAAATTACAAACAGGATAATTACACTGTTAATCGGTACTCCTTCCAAATAAAATTACATTTACCTTGAAACCGCCAAAAATTATTGCTCAAGACTCAAAAAAGAATTAGCAGGGTTTGGGAAAACTTTAACAGCGGCTTGGCAATTTAATACACTTCTTTTATTTTTTTCCCACCCCGAAACTCCAAGGAAGATTAAGGCCACCCTTCCAAATTTTATCGAATAAAAGAATTTATTTGCAGCTAATTGCGATTCAATACACTTATCTGGAGCCGCAAAACCACATTTTATTTAAGTGACGGTGAAATTGCAACGACTCATCTTAAATGGCGCTCTTTATTCGACCTATGCATACCAAGTCTAATTATCCCATATAGAAGCCGATCAGAACATGAATATTAGGGGGGAAATATGAATCAACACATTGAGAGAGAGAGAGACCTTCTGAACATTGGAGTGAAGATTTGAGAGAAGATCGTCCATAAGTTTGGAATTGCGGAGATAATCCTGTGAGGTACGATCCAAGCCATCAGGAAGCACCCCAACACCAACACCAAAACTACACAATCCCCTGATTCCACTACATCTCCATCCTGATGATCCAATTCCTACTCCTCTTTTAGCTAAACCCCGAATCCTATGCATTTTCTTGTTCTTCTTCTCTTTCCGTTTAAGTTCTTTTACTTCCACACTCCACAGCTCTACTTCATTAATCCGCCAACCTTATTTTAATTTGAAGGAGGTTGCTCGCGTGTTGTTCATATCCAGCGTCCAGTCGACCAGTCCTAGTGTGGTCAAGTGTCCTGCTTATACACGACTACCCAATTACTATGGTTGGAATTGGAAAAGGGTTCCTGAGATAGAGCTGACACGTCATTTAACGGCTTCTGCCTGTTTTCGCAATGATTCATATTATCCCCTAATACAATTTGATTTGGGCCAATTAAAAGTAACTAGCGATGGTTGAATAGCTTTGGTGGGTGAGCGAAAATGGTTGAACATGTAGGAAGGTTTTTTCTTGTTTTTTTTTTTTTCTTTAATTGAAAAGAAATGTTAGAAGTGAGTAAAAGTCGGTGAAAATATAAAAATATCCATTACAATTAGAGATAAGTTACAACTTTGTTAAAATTTAAATCTCAGTATTACTGAATATAATAAAGAGATAATTGAATTACAATTACTTAAAAATAGAATAAGAGTGCAATAGATGATCAATAGATACTATAATGTTTAATTGGATGTAATTAAATTATTATTATATCATTTATTTTATATAATATAATAAGGAATAAGATAGGAATTTAAATAGAAATATCTAAATGCCCTCATAGAAAAGAAAATAAAATGGGAAAATATTATTGAAGGGCAACGAGAGTAATTTCTGAATGTGAATGAGGGTAGTATAAGGAAGAGCAAAAAAAAAAAAAAAAAAAGGCAAAAGCAGGGAATCAGAAATCTCTTGCTCAATTCATGGATGAGAATGCAAAGTGGAAAAGGAATATACATTGTGTTACAGTTCGAAGCTTTTTTTAGCACATAAATAAACTAAGCAACACTTACTAACCTGTTTCTATAGTAGTAGTAAGCAAACTTACTTCGTACGCAACGCTACCAGCAAGGCCTAAATCTATAAGCAATACAACCAAAAAAAAAGTCAACAAATTATAAGGGACACAGGTACGAATAGAAAAAATAATAACATACTTTTATTAATTTCGATAGTAATACAAGGCTGTAATGTGTATGCACGAGGTACATTGTATGTAACAAGTGCCGCCGATTGTAATTAACCAAGGTGATGAGTAAGAGCTTCAATCCAGATGAGTACTCACACCTCGATAGAGAGCTTTACGAATATTATTGGACCTAGTAGGAAGAGACATTAAAATTGATAAAATGACATCACTTTCTAAAAGTTCTAATAATAGTAAGGTCCTAACTATACGAAAATAAAATCTCCTTATATTAAAATATATACAAAAGAATGACTCTTTATTAGTATAAATATCTTACAAAAAAGGACTCTAACACATTGCATATCAAATAATTGTTATTGGTGGGAAGGGGTGTTAGGTGATTGGCTTGAAATAGGAATTCCATTCCGGGCAACCAAACGAATTTGCTTCGATTGAGGTCGATCTCATTCTTTGAAAAATTGTTAATCAATAAAATATAATAAAATGTAATATTTATAATTCAACACATGCTATAGACTTAAGTTGATTTGCTCATTTTAGAATAGTAAAAAACCTCAAATCATATAACATATTTCATTGTTTTGTCACCTCTCAGTTTGTTTTCTACAATACTATTATCAATCCTACTCTCTCGATACTCATTTCCTTTACTGCATCTTATTTTTTTTGGGCATTAGTTAATTTCTCTTCGCTCGAAGTTATCTTGACTCACTTTTTCCCTTATCCATTCGTTATTGCTTAGCATTCCATCTTTTATTGACTTCAAGTACTTCACTCACCTGCTGCTGGATTTATTAGCCTTTTCTTATGTAAGTTCATATTAAATCTTGTTCGACACAAATCACCTCGAGCAAATTGTCTTTTTCTTCCAAATAAGTAACAAAAAAGAATCCAAATATTTTGTTGGGAACTACCAAATTAATGAATGTACTATTATAGATATATAAAATGTTTTATATTATAAAAATATAGTAAAGAATTTTATAATTTACACAAGTTTCTTGTATCTTATAAGTTCTAAGAAACAAAAATTAAATTTAAGATAATTCTTGCATGTTTTAAAGTATGTTCAAGTTTTAGCTCTAAAACTTAGAATTTATGTCTATACCTATTGGTCCCTCCATATAATAGCATTTGTGAAAATAAAATGCGTCCTTTTGTCAAGTGTTGTTTTATTTCTTCTTATTTTCTTTTTTAATACCAATTAAATAAAGGGAATATAAATACTCTTCTCAAAATATATATTTCCTTCTTATATTTCTAAACAAAGTGGAATCTATTACTATTTTGCAAATTTTTAACAAATTACAAGTGAGAGAGAATGAGCGAAAGGGACATAACTGTTATTTCTACTTTGTACTTAGGGATATATGAAAATTAACTAAAACGGAGAGAAACGACCCATTTATATTATTTGGTTGGTTTTAATTATTAAAAAATAAGGACTATTGAAACTAGAGTTTGATAAATTATGTTTATTTTATTTTGATGGACATTGTTATAATGGGTAATTAAGCCAAGGTTGTCTCATTTCCATCCATATTTTTCCAATTTTGAAGAGAAAAGAAATGGATTTTAGGGTAC
This sequence comes from Lumnitzera racemosa, assembly GCA_024138005.1. Lineage (NCBI taxonomy): Eukaryota > Viridiplantae > Streptophyta > Magnoliopsida > Myrtales > Combretaceae > Lumnitzera > Lumnitzera racemosa. The sequence continues at coordinate 34,027,085 of JAMXBC010000012.1, read as the reverse complement.
AAATATTTTCACTTTTTTTTTTCCACCCATTTTTATTCTTAGCTTAACCTGACATTTCTCTCTATTTGTATCCGTTCTCATCAATTTCTTTTCATCAAAGATTTGCAAATAGGTTCTTTTAGAATATTTTTTGTTGATTTTTTTTTTATTATTTTACAAGGGTAAAATCATATTTCATCACTTAAGTACAATTTTCTTTGTGAAACTCGAGAGTCTAAGTATGTCTTTAAAGTTGATGATTAAGTGGACAAATACCTCGATTAGGAGGTTTGATAAGAATACAATGTGAATAAAAAATGTGAATATTCAAAAATCTTGTCCTTGCAAAAGTTGTTTGTTAAATACCAAAACAAAAGGTAAGAGAGAAGATTACAGGCAGGATTTTTAAGTTAATAAGAATTTTCGTTCGTCTTGATATTTGATTAAAGAAGGAAAGTGGTATGGCCGTGACGTAAGGGAATTCTACTTCACTAACGCATTTAATGTAAGGCAAGAGGTCTAACACAATTCAATTTTGTTTACACCAGAAAAATTAAGGTACACCCATCCTTTAAACTTAATGATTCTATCAGAATCATAGGATAAAATCCAGGTTGGATCTCTTCAGGTTTTATAAAATAGACTTAAAGAAAAGTGATCTAAATCAAGAAAAAGTAGATATTATTTATTTTAGGATTTAACTAGATAGGTATCTTTTATTGAAAATATGAAATTTTTTATTTTTTATATTTATCAAGATTTAGTTTCTTAAATATTAAATCTTATTGTGCTTATAAATAGGTAAAGCATGTAATCAATCAAAAGGAGAATGATTAAATATTAAATAAAATTATTTTTTCTAAATTGTTGTGATATCTTTTCTTTTTCATTGATGGTGTATTCATATTAATCTAGTAGTGTAAAACTGCTAAATAAATTTTTCCAGGTTTTATTACTCTTTTATTGAAAAAATTATTTAGATTAATTTTTTATTGATTTCCATACTTTCCCTAATTTTTTTTTTATAATTTTTACTTCAATTGTCTTGCATCAAGTTTTGACATCAAAGCTAAACAATAAGTTTCTTCTTAGAACCTATTATCTTGTTCTTTTTAAAACTTGACTTTAATGTACTTTCTTAGGACCTAGAAAAAAAATTTACTTTCTTTACACACCAAAATATTAATAACATGGAATCCACTTTTAATAATTTTTTAAAACAATTTACGTCAAAGAGCAATAAAGTTATAATTATATTAAGTACAATGAATCGATAATTTTAATACATTAACTATCATTTTGATGCGTTAGAATTCCTAAATTACCTGTTAAGCAAGAAAGACATGTCATAACCCAAGTCTTACATACTATTCAAAAAACTAATATAGTGTATAATTCTTCTAAAATTAAACTACATCACGAAAATATCCAGGAAAGTGCACTTAAGGAAATAGAGGAAATTTGTGAGGATGTTAACAAGATTGCGCTAGTTCTACCTACAACTAAATCAATCCCTTTTCAAATTGATAATAATTTTATAGAGATTGAAAATAAAATTATAGATGGTGAGCTAGATGAAAAAATATGAGTCTTTAATTTTAATTCAAAGAAAGATAGAAAGACTGTTCCAAATCCTCCTATATTATATTATTTAGGTTATGTCAAATCAACTCCTATTGAAACTCGTATCTATATGGACATCGATAAGGTAATTAATCTAAACAATGAATTATGTGAGTGAAAGAATTTCATCACAAAGATTTGAAGCTTTGAAAGAAAAACATGGTTTTTATGACAAGAGAAAAGGAGGAGATTGGATGCATTATGAACAATAAAAACTGAAGTTATATCCATTGATCAAAATTGAATCTTTTCAAGTAAAGAAAAGTTGATGAGACACACGGAGAATTGTTTGATCAATAATTCAATATTGTCTTTTGCAAATTATTGCTTGATTTAAGAGGACTCAGACGAAATCTTATAGATTTGAAGACGAATTTTTTTAAGAGAAAGGGAATGATACAGATCAAAAAGGAGCAAATATTACATTACTGGTATTTTCTATTTTAGTATTTGCCTAGATAAGTATCTTTTATTGAATATATGAAATCTTTTATTTTCTATATTTATAAAGATTTAGTTTCTTAGATATTAGATCTTAATATGCCTATAAATAAGCAAAGCTTGTAATCAATCAGAAGAGAGTGATTAGATATTAGATAAAAAAAACTTTCTAGATTAGTGTGATGCCTTTTCTTTTTCACTAACGGTATGAGACCATCATTTTTCTTATCAATAGCAAGATTATTAAATTCTCATTGTGTGGTATGAGATCATACAATTTACCAGTAGTACAACATTGATAGATATATATTTCCAAGTTTTATTATTCTTTCATTGAAAAAAAATATTTAGATTAATTTTTTTTATTGATTTTCATGCCTTCCCTAATTGTTCTTTTTTTTTTATAATTTTTGCTTCCATTGTTCTATATCAAAAAGGAACTCTTTTTGGGTTTTTTTTTATATAATAAAACAATAAAATATAAAGGTCAAATCTTTTAATGTTTTTTATATATAATACTATATATTAAATAAACAATATGAATGATTATCTAATGGTAATTGAACTAAGGATATTGAATTTTTGATTTAATAATGCTTACGAGAAAAAAAAATCAACAAATGTTTATTAGATGGACTGATAATACTACACATAAGTCAATCTAAGTATTGACTAAAACATAAAACAAAGTGTTTGCAAAGTTCAAATCTTCTAAGGAGAAACAAAGGTTGATAACCTTACAATCAATGACTAGATAACAATCTCTCTATATAATTCATAAAAATAGTGATGATCCCTATAAATAAAGAAAAAACAATTTATATACATGTAACAAGATACCTTAACTAATGGCAACATTGTAATTAATATAAAAGTACAAATAATGAAATAAATTTGTTATTTAATACTAATGTGTTCAATACACTTCATTGTATACGAAGTGAACTTGGTGAGGCTACGACATGGGCATGCTATTGCTTAACACAATGTGCCTTTACATTAATTGGGGTCGCACTTAAACTTCTTCTGTGGATACGATGTATAGTAGAATGTTTTGACCATGCCATCCTTTTCTCCTTGCTCATGGCATGTTACCCTCATAGACTAATCATGCCTATCTAAACGATGGGGTACACAACATACTCCTTCCTCATATATCTCGCAATGGCCTCCATTTAGCCTCTTTTTCCTCTTGCATTCCGTTTAGAGCCCATAAGCCCTTGAGTTGTATCACTTATGGTCATAAAATTATATAATTAGAATCTTGAAATTAGATAATATTGTCTTATTCATAATATCGATAAAATTATGGTGATCATAGAAACTTACAATAAATTAGAGAATTTTCATGATGATAATAAAAGAGTGTAAAATTGGAAATAAACTATTTGTGAAGTGGACAATAATATTGATGGTTCTAAGATTTACAAGTGTCAAAAGAAAGGATTTTCATTCGAAATTCCAGTGGAGATTTCCTTAATCAAGTTTGTTAACATAGAAAATTGAAAGAGGCATATAGAAAGGAAAAGAAGTTGATCGAGGGAAATATAGTTGACTACATTTGAAACTCAACCAAAATTATTGTAAAGTAGGTTGATTAAGTTAGGTGTTAAGGAAACTTAGCCGACCTAGTTGAAATTAGGTTGACTAAGTTGCTTAATTAAGGGACATGGTTGTTGTATATGCGTCTTGAATATAGATATGTGGATTGTTGTGAGGATTTACAAAGTTAGTATGTTGAATCTAGGCATATGGATTACTTTTGAGCGATATATGTGCATGCAACGTTAAATAGTGAATCTAAGAACTATCCCATTTTAATATGATGTTTGTTGGTTGTGCTTATACGAGCTTGTAACCACTTAAATAGGTGGATAATGGACTCGATATTTGTCGCTTATTGAAATTTGAACATTCAGGATGAAGTTACTAGTATATTTCAGTACTAAACCACCATAAGTGTGTTAAAAGGTAATTGATATAGCTTATCACTTTAATATGGGTTAGGTATACAAGAAAAAAGATGTAAACAGGTTATACTTATGGTATAGGGTACTACCATTGATGATTAGAATATTGTAGCACAAAAGATCAAATTGCTAATTTACTGACAAAGCCTCTTAATAAAAATAGATTTGAACAGTTAAGATTGTTATTTGGAGTGAGATCAATTAAGGAGTTTAGACCAAATTAGAATTAAGGAAGAGTATGAAGAAGTAATTTTGATTAGTTGGCTTGTATGCATGTCAATCTAAAAGTAAGGTGGTTAGTCGTTAAAGTTAGTTATAAATAGGCTGAGTTGAAATAGAGTGAAAGTTTAGAGAGCATATGGACATCAGTGTTTATGAGTGCCTAATATAAGTGCAAAATATGAGTGTAATGCAAATGTGTGTGCATGAACTATAAGAATGAGTACAGTGTAATCAAAGTGAATGAAGTAAAGTTTTCAATAATTTTTCTGTATGTATATGTGTTCTTCTTTCTTGCATTCTAGTGTTTTGATTCACGATTCCCAACATAGTGGTATCAAAGCCACGTCAAGGCCGAATTGTAGTGGGCAAGTCATGGCGAATGCAGTTGGAAACCTTCCTGCCTTACTTCTAATACTAGATGGTAAAAACTATGATAAATGGTGCATTTAAATGCATATTACATTTGGATTTCAAGAAGTCTTGAAAATAGTGACTATTGGATACCAAGAACTACCTAAAATCCATTCGATGCTCATAGGGCTACATATAGCTGAGCCAAGAAAAGGGATTATAAGGTGCTTTTCTACATCTATTAATGTATAGACTCATTTAATTTTGAGAAAATAGGCAAAGCAAAAACTGTAAAAGAAGCCTAAGATACTCTTGAGAAGAGTTACAAAGGTGTCAAAAGATTCAAGAAGGTTCGATTACAAACCTTGCATCGACAGTTTGAATTACTCTAAATGGAGTCAAGAGAGAGTGTTAATGAATATTGCATAAGAGTATTACACTGACAAATCAAATACAAGCAAATTGAGAGACCGTAATTGAAGTAATGATAGTAGAAAAAATTCTTTGAACCTCAACTTTAAGGTTTAACCATGTAGTTGTAGCCATTAAAGAATCTAAAGATTCAACTTATTTGAAAATAGATGAATTACAAAGCTCCTTAGAAGCTTACAAATAGAAGATGAATGAAAAAAATCCTACAAAACAATCCGATCAAGCTTTGTAAGTATGAACTAAGTGAACAATGGTTAAGAGAGGCATGTAAGGGAGAAAGGAAGAAATATGTATAGTAGAGGATGAGATGATCAAGAAGACCCCATTGATTAAGGAAGATTCGAAAGTAATCAAAGATGAATAAGCTCAAGGAAGAGAGGAAGTAGAAAGAAATTTGACAAAAGAAGTATTCGATGCTATAATTGTCAAAGATTTGACCATTTCGTTGATGAGTGTAAAAATAATATAAATTCACAGAGGAATGTTAAAAAATCGATTGGGTATGCTCAAGAAGGTGACTACGAGTCAAACTATATACTTCTAATAGTGACCACAATGCTGGAAGATGTGAATAACAATTCTTAGTACCTTAACACTAGTTGTTCAAATCATATGTCAAGGAATAAGAACTGGTTTGTAGAACTTGAAGAGACTTATAGAAGTAAGGTGAGGTTTGCTAACAATAATACTGTCATGGCTGAAGGTCTAGGCAAGATTTTATTCAATAAAAAGATGGTAAGTAGTCTTTTATCTTTGACGTATTATTTGTTCCCAAGATGAGAAATAATTTGTTGAATTTAGGACAATTACTTGCAAAACGGGATAAGATAAATATGTAGAATAGAATTTTGTTGATTTATGATGTTAAAGAAAGGTTAATTTTGAAATCACTACTTACTATAAACAAAACATTTAAAGTAGATATACAAATTTATAGATATAAGTGTTTTGCTACAATAGTCAATGATGAGAATTAGCTTTGGCATTTGCGATTTGGGCATCTCAATTTTAAGGATTTAAACAAGTTGAGTATTATTAGAATGGTTCATGGTCTACCCTTCATTAGACACCTAAGGAGTTGTATGAGGGTTGCCAATTTGCTAAGCAAATAAGAGATTCATCTAAAGGATATATAGTTACCAAATCTACTAGTCCATTGAAGGTGATATACTTTGATGTCTATAATCCAATCGACTTAATGACAACAATAAGGAACAAACTCTTTATCTCCTTTGTGGATGATTGTAGTAGAAAAATTTAGGTGTATTTGTTACAAAGGAAAGCAAAGGTACTCAACGTGTTTAAAATGTTTAAAGCAATTATTGAAAAGTGGTATGGGAAAAGTATAAAAGTGCTTAGGACAGATAGTGGTAGGGAGTATACTTCTCATGAATTTAAACAACTATGTGTAGATGAAGGGATACAACATGAAATTATTGCTCTTGATACACCTTAACATAATAGGGCAGCAAAAAGGAGGAGCATAACGCTTTTAAACATTGTGAGGAGAATACTCAAAAGCAAAGCAATGCTTAAGCATTTTTTGGGGAGAAGCGGTTATTACTATATACTAAACATATGTCTAGCTAAAAGGTTAGTTTTAAAGACACCTGAAGAAGTGTAGAGTGGTAAAAAGCAAATTGTGAACCATCTAAGGATTTTAGGAAGTTTGTGTTATTGTCATGTATTAGATGAAAAAAGAAAAAAAAACTAAATGGTAAGGGTATGTATGCTATATTCTTAGGATATCATGTTACTGGAGCTTATGGGCTGTATAATCTTATCACCAAGAAGATAATAATAAGTAGAGATGTTGTGTTTGATGAGTCTAAGACTTAGAATTGGGATGAGAAACCTACCAGTTCGGATAATGTAGTCATTGTGACTTATGAAGATGAGACGTTTGAAGCCCCTTAGCTATTACAGGTTGAAATGAATGAGTAGAGACAATAAGGTACTCGTAGGACTTCCAAAATTAAACAAAAACGAAGAAGGCTTAATGATGATAAAATGGTACCTAATGATGTGATTACTGATGAAGGGGAATTTATACATATAGCCTTTATGACTGAAGATGCAATTAGCGATGCGAGACGACATCTAGCAATGGAAGAAGAGTTAAGTGCTATTGAGAGGAATCAAACATAGGAATAGGTGTCTTTACCTAAAAATAAAAGGCCAATAGATGTGAAGTGCTTAAGATCAAGAGAAACTAGATGGCTCAATTGCTAAATATAAGGCCAAGTTAGTAGCTAAAGGTTTCTTAGAAAGAGTAAGCTTAGATTTTTAAGAAGTTTTTTCACCTGTAGTAAGAATCGAGACAATAAGATTGGCAATTGCTATTGCGAGTTATAAATCATGACCTACGTATCAATTAGATGTAAAATTTGTATTTTTGAATAGGTCACTTAAAGAAGAATTCTATGTAAATCAGCCACCAAGGTTTGAGGTGAAAGGTGATGAAGATAAAGTATATAAATTTTGAAAAGCCTTATATAGATTAAAGCAAGCTCTTCGAACTTAGAATAAAAGGATTAATTCCTTCTTATCATAACGAGGTTTTGAGAAGTGTGAAAGTGAGTATGGTGTTTATGTGAAGAGAAGTGGTAGTAGTGATTTAAAGAAGCTGTTAATAAAATGCTTGTATGTTAATGATCTCTTAGTGACAGGGAGTGATGAAGGAGATAGATAGGTTTAGGGAAGTCATGAAATTCAAATTTAAAATGTTAGACTTAAGTCCTTTTTCTTATTTTCTAGGCTTAGAAATTGTTCGAGTGAAAAATGATGTATTTGTGCATTAAGGCAAATATGCTAAAGACATACTAAAATGGTTCAATATGTTAAAGTGTAACCCATGTGTTATACTAGTGAATGTTTGTGTTCAACTTGTAAAAGATGAAGCTAAGAAACTAGTTGATTCTACATTGTTCAAATAGATAGTAGGATCCTTGAGATATGTTTGCAACATTGAACTAGATATAGCTTATGGGGTTGGCTTAATAAGTTGCTTTATGGAAAATCCTAAAGTATCTCATATGGCTACAGCTAAAAGGTTACTATGATATGTAAAAGAAACTTAAGATTTTAGGTTATATTTCAAAGAGGGAGTAAAGTAGCTAATGCAATAGAAATTTGTGGATACTTAGACATAGATTAGTGTGGACATAAAGCGGATAGACAAAGTACATCAAGCTAGGTGTTCCAATTTTGTGGTGCCTCAATTGCTTAGATTTTAAAGAAACAACAGATTGTAGTACTATCATCGTGTGAATCTAAGTATGTAGTAACTTCAGCAATTGCATGTGAAGCAATATGGACGAAAACTCTTTTGCATTAGATGAAGATTGAAATGAGAAGCATTATAGTGTTGAAGATAGATAACAAATCTACTATAAGTTTAGCAAAGAATCTAGTTGCTAATGGGAGGAGTAAGTATATTAAGACATGCTTTCATTTCTTAAGAGACTAGGTGAATAAAGGCGAGTTCAAATTGGAATATTGTAGCACAAAAGATCAAATTGTTGATTTACTGACAAAGCCTCTTAAGAATGATAGATTTGAAGAGCTAAGATTGTTACTTAGAGTGAGATCACTTAAGGAGTTTGGACCAAATCAAAATTAAGGAGGAGTGTTAAGAAGTAATTATGATTAGTTAGCTTGTACACGTGTCAATCTAGAAGTAAGGTGGTTAGTAGTTAAAGTTAGTTATAAATAGGTTGAGTTGAAATATAGTGAGAGTGTAGAGAGAAGATGGACAAAATATGAGTGTAGTGCAAGTGTGTGTATGAACTATAAGAATAAGTGTAGTGTATTAAAAGTGAATGAAGTAAAGTTTCAACAATTTTTCTATGTGTGTTTGTTCTTCCTTCTTGCATTCGAGTGTTTTGATTCGCAATTTCCAACAATGGTTACATTTTATTGATTATTTTGTAGTTGATATGAGCAGTAAATCTTGTATAAGAGGATTTGACTTTTACAATCCATTTACTTGAAGGCAATAAAGAAGAATCATTCCCTTTCAACGTTTTTCTTTTTAATTTTTACCTTTTTACTTGAAAAATAGGCAAAATTTTAATTTAGGAAGTTTTCTATTATCACTCCATTGGAAATAGTTATTACCTAAGAAAAGATGAAACGTTTGAAAAAGCTTAAATGATGGTATTATTGCAACTTCATTAATACTATAATTAATTATTTTCCAAATGACTAAACAGAGACAAACTAGCATTTTAAGTTAATTCCTTACTTAATATTGTAACTAATGAGGTGAAATAGATACTAAAATAACTATTTCATGTTAGTTATAGAAATTTATATGAAGTAAGAATAGAAATTTCTATTCACAACTCAAAAGGTATAATTTTTCCATTTCTTACCTATTTCATTTGAGACAGTCAACGAGCCATTAGACTTTAGGGATTTATGGATCCAAATTTATGACTTGTAAAATCTAAGGATACAAGGAACATAACTCAGCCAACTAGGGTTTATGTTTGCTAATAAAGTTAAATATGAAAAATAAATCGAGCTTATGTATATTGTTTGTTATTATTTATGCATAAGTATAATGTTTAGACATGCATGTGGCATGTTATTTAATTATGTTTGCACCTAGCATCTTTTTATTAGACTTTATAACTCACTTATGTTTGATAAATTTTATTTTTTAGTGAAGATAATTTAAAATATTTTGATAATTATGATTGTCTTAACATGATCTCTAGAATAAGAGTGGGACCTATGCTAGTTCATAAGACAATATATACTAGAAGATTAGGTTCAACAGGTATTACTTGACCTATGCCCTAATGCTTAAGGAACCTTAATGATGTTCCATCACTAATGTCAATCGTTATTTAAGGAAGTAATGTTTCTCTATGAAGCAACTTTGAAGCTTTTTCTTCTTCTTCTTTTTTTTTTTTAAATATTCATCGGTTAGAATATATCGTTGGTGTCCACAAGAACTTAAAAGGAAAAAAAAATAGTTAAGAAACTTTTATGTGAGAATTTAGAGATAAAGTTATGAGTTTCTTCTAGTTTCTTAAGATATTGTTGTGACATTTAAAAACTCGATGGTTCCTTAAGGATGTACATGATATAATGGATATAGTTAAGACTTTGTTGGCTTAAGAATCTTTAGTTATTTTATACTTTCAAATTAATTATGGTAGTTATAAAATTTTAGGCTCTCTCATTTATTAGTTTAAGTTGATGAGTTTCTCTATGAAGCAACTTTGAAGCTTTTTTTTTAAAAAAAAAAATTGATTGGTTAGAATATATTATTGAGGTCTACAAAAACTTTTTTAAAAAAGTTAAGAAATTTTAATGAAAGAACCTAAGGATAAAATCACAAGTTTTTTTAAAAAGAGAGTTTATTAAGATGTTGTTATAGCATTTAGGAATGGTTTCCTTAAGGATACACATACTATAATGGATTTAGTTAAGGCTTAGTTGGCTTAAAGAATCTTTAGGAGATTATTATGGTAGATACGAAATTTTAGGCTCACTTACTTGTTAATTTTAAGTTGATGTATTCCTCTATGAAGCAACTTTGAATTTTTCTTTTTTGAAAGAATTGTTTGGTTAGAATATATTATTAGGATCCATAAAATTTTTTTTAATAAGTTTAAAAAACTTTATGAAGGAATTTATGGATAAAGTTATGAGTCTTTTTTTTTTTTTTATATAGAGTTTCTTAAGATATTTAGGAATCCAATGATTCCTCAAGGATACACATTCTCTAATGGATTTAGTTAAAACTTGGTTGGCTTAAAGAATTTTTAGTTATTTTATACTTTTAGAGATTATTATAGTAGTTATGAAATTCTTAGGCTCCCTTATTTATTAGTTTTAGTTGATATATTCTTACGTGAAGCAACTTTTAAGTTACTTTTTTTTATTATTGGTTAGGCTCCCTAATTTGTTAGTTTATGTTGACATATTCCTATGTGAAGCAACTTTTAAGTTACTTTTTTTTTTTTTATTTTGATTAGTTAGAATATGTTATCAAGCCCATAAAAACTTTAAAGAAAAGGTTAAGAAACTTTTTGAAGGAATTTAGAGATAAAATTGTGAATTCTTAAAGAAAAGAGTTTCTTAAAATGTTGTTGTAACATTTTGGAACCCGGTACGTTCCATAAGAATGTACATGCTCTAATGGATTTAGTTAAAACTTAGTTAGCATGAAGAATATACTTCTAGAGGCTATTATAATAGTTATAAAATTTTAGGTTCCCTTACTTGTTAGTTTAAGTTAATATATTCCTTTATGCTATGAGTAAATTTAATATTCAAAAGTTTGATAATTTAAATATTCTCAATTAAGTAAAGTTTAAACTCAAAAATTGTTGAGCGCAAATTTAAGTCGAGATTAAGATTAATACTATATTACCTAGACTTGATTTAAGCTTTATCTAACATGAGCTTAAATTCTTCTAATTCGTAGAAAAAATACCTCTTAAATAAAATCCATTTTTATTAAGTTTCTTATTTATTTTAAATAATTTGAAACAAAAAAAGAGGGGGAAAAAAGGACAAAGTTAAGGAAAAAATGTTTTGTACCTCAATAGGTCTCTTGTCGAAAATATTACGAAAAGGAACCTAGAAGGAAAGATATTTTGTTAATAAGAGAAGGGAAGCGAGGGGAGGGGAGGGGAAGGGAGGCATACGTGCACCTTTCATAGCCACATTGCTAAACTGTACCTTCATTTTAACTAAAGGTACATGATAACTTTTATTTTAAATATATTTTACATAGTGATTTTATAGTATTTCCCTTACATTTTTTGTTTTCTTTAAAGAAATTGATACTTAATTGAGTAAAATTTTGATTTTAAGGTTTGAACGCGTTCTTGGATTGAAAACAAAGAAAAAGGAATCAAGTTTCACTCAATTTAGAGTTCAAATGAATGAGTTATAAAGTTTTGAAGTTATATAAACAATAGAAATTTTGGTCAGAAAGATACACAGTCTAAGACATAACTGTATCCCCAGGCTGTGTCAATGCAGGAAGATTTGCCAAGGTAAAAAAGTTGTATGACTTGGGGACACAACTATATCCCAGGTTATGTCTAGTGATTAAAAAAGAAACCTTACAATACATTATAAAAGGACATACTAGGGTTTCGCACATAATTTTTGAACATTCAAAAGAGAAGAGACTTGAAGAGAAGGAGAAGAAAAAGGCGAAAGGAACACCAAAAACTTGATACGAGGCAAGTGCACCTATCAGTTTTAATATAGTAGATGTAAGTCCAAGTCGATCCCTCAAAAACTTCGAGTACTAATATTAACCCTATTATCTAACCGGAAAATTGTGATAGGTTGAATAAATTAAAAATACTAAAATTAACAAACTAACCTAATTATGAGACTTGATAAAGTAATTTAGAAAGCGATGAAACTAAAAACGACTTCAAGAAGGAAAATAACGTATTTAGGAATTATTTCCCCTAGTGTTTAACGTGTGACCGCTTAAAATGTATCCAATTCAATCTCTATTATTCTTGACCGAAAGGATTCACAATTAAAGTTAACACCTTTCTCAAGCATATTAACTCTAATCCTAAATTATTTACCGAAATCTCTTTACTTAGTAATATAATTCAGAATTACATTAATGTATAATGAATTCTCACACAAAAGAACAACTTTCCGGAAGAAACATGTATCTTATCTTTAAGTACACATGTAATTCTCTCCAATTATGTCAAGATCTCATTACACATGTGATTTTTCAATCATCATGCATAATATCATATATTGATACCCTAGAAATATCAATTAACAATTAAATAACACAATTGAATCAAGAAAAGATAGAAACTTTATTAAAAATTATCAATTAATCTCATAGTCACATTAAACCCTAGGTATCACAATCTTAAATACAAGAATCTTAAGCTATCATAATGAAACTAAAAACAAATTGCAATAAAATCAAGAAATAAAACATAAAAAACCCTTTTTGTTGATGAAAAATCTCTTCAATCTTGAAGTTAGGTATTTCTTTCGCCTTTTTCTCCTCCTTCTCTTCAAGTCTCTTCACTTTTGAATGTCCAATGTTATGTGTGAAACCCTAGTAAGTCCTTTTATAATGTATTGTAAAGTTTTCGTTTTCGTCACCAGACACAGCATGGGATATAGTTGTGTCCCTAGGTCATGTAATTTTCTAACCTTGGCAAATCTTCTTGCATGGACACAGCCTGAGGACACAGTTGTGTCCCAAACTGTGTGACTTTCTGACCAAAATTCTTATTGTTTATGTAACTTTAAAACTTCATAACTTACTCATTTAAATTCTAAATTGAGTGAAAATTGATTCCTTTTCTTCGTTTTCAATCCAAGAACGCGTTCAAACCTTGAAATCAAAATTTTACTCAATTAAGTATCAATTTTTTTTTAAAGAAAACCAAAGATGTAAGGGAAATACTATAAAATCACCATGTGAAATGTATTTAAAGTAAGATTTATTAAATACCTAACTTCAGGATTGAAGAGATTTTTCATCAATAAAAGGGGTTTTTCATGTTTTATTTCTTAATTTTGTTGTAATTTGTTTTTACTTTCATTATGATAGCTTAAGATTCTTATATTTAAGATTGTGGAATCTAGGATTTAATGTGACTATTAGATTGATTGATGATTTTCAATAAAGTTTCTATCTTTTCTTAATTTAATTGTGTTATTTAATTGTTACTTGATATTTCTAGGGTATCAATCTATGATACTATGCATGATGATTGAGAAATCACATGTATAATGGGATCTCAACATAATTGGAAAGAATTACATGTGTACTTAAAAATAAGATACATGTTTCTTCCAGAAAGTTGTTCTTTTATATAGGAATTCATTATACATTAATGTAATTCTGACTTATATTACTAAGTGAAGAGATTCCGGTAAATAATTTAGGATTAGGGTTAATATACTTGAGAAAGATGTTAACTTTAATTGTGAATCATTTCAGTCAAGAATAATAGATATTGAATTGGATACATTTTAAGTGGCCATACGTTAAACACTAAGGGAAATAATTCCTAAATAAGTTATTTGCCTTTTGAAGTTGTTCTTAGTTTTATCGCTTTCTAAATTACTTTATCAAGTCTCATAATTAGGTTAGTTTGTTAATTTTAGTATTTTTAATTCATTCAACTCATCACAATTTTCCGGTTAGATAATAGAGTTAAAGTTAATATTAGTACTCGAGATTTTTGAGAGATCGACTCGGACTTACATCCGCTATATTAAAACTGAGAGGTGCACTTACTTTGTATCAGTACGACCTAACCATATACCTTCCTTGATGTTATAAATACCTTAAAATCTGACATTTCCCTCATTTTTCACTCCTTTATTTTCTCAAATCCTCTCTTCTCACTTAAGAACTATGAATATAACACCAATTTAATATTTAAAACTCTATTTTTTCTAACAATAAGTAAGAGAAATTATTTATGTTTTTGCACGTTTATTTTTTTTGTTTTTTTAAATACATTTGTTATTTTTTTAGTAATTTGTAGGAATTATAAGATTTTAATGTAAGATTTTTAAATTTAGTATTTTTAAATTTAGTATTTTGTTGATGATTTTCTTTTTTCATGTTATTAATGTGGGAAATAAAAATGTTACACATGATATGACAATTATGACGCTTATATACTGGTTAAGCCATCATATAAATAAGGTGTTTGATGGAACGTTTTGCCAAGAAATAAAATTTATGAGTGCTACGTCTTAGAAAAACTGTTATCGTTGTGGTATTCAATTACATAGTCGGGCATTTTTTAGCTGAACTTGTATTCCAATTGTTGGATTACTAGGTTGAAAATAGTTATGTATGTGAAAATTATTGTATATGCGGATGCAACATCTTGAATGGTAATATGGGTTTGCAATATGATGCAGAGTTAGTGAAAATGTTGAACATGAGGAAGAATTCCAACTTTAATTAGTTTCTCCAGTGGATATGTAAAAGCATCTAAATTAAACCTATTAGTGTTGAGATTGTGAATTGGCATCTTTGTTATTTTAAGGGAAGAGTTTCATATATACCAATGGCTATAAGGGATGATGATGATGTCGAAAAACTTTATTGAAATGATTAAAGCATTTGGAGAATATTGGATACAAGAGATATATATTAGGAGTCTAGTCAATTGAGTATGTAAATTGAACAGAACACTTACTAAGAAAACGCTTACAGCTACCCAACACCATAAGTCCAATCAACACTAATTGACTATCTAATATATGAAGGAAACAAAATGCTTTTGACAGATGAGCCTATTCTTGACGAGAGAGATGTAAACATAGAAATTAATGAAGAGGAACTTGATGTAGAAGTCAGGCCAATTTTGCAAGATGAATCGAGCTATAATCTTGATGAAGAGTTAATTCCCATGACTTGGCAGTGATGACCAAGGGGATCATTTAGGAGTTAAATGAGTGGTCAAAGAGCAAGGTATTAAAGTGGAAAACACAACAAATGTTTAAGTCAATTTAGAGTTTGTTCCTAATAATGTCCTACTTGTACACCATTTTCGGATGGTTTAACAAATGAAGGAGCCGTCATATCCCCATTAGCTTGACATATCTACAACGGCAGTAGGAGATCCAATTTTATACATTAACGCTGGTGGAGATAGTGGTTGTAACCTTTGAAGAGGACATGGAAGTAGATAAGAGCAACCAATTAGACAATAGAGAGTTATTTGTAGGCTAATACTTCAACACAAAAGATGAGTTCATCGATGTAGTAAAGAGGTACTACACCAATCACTATTGTGCACTATGAGGTAGATGAATCTAAAAGAAATGTTTGGGTTATATATTGCGGCTCCACTAGATCGATCGAGGGGGAGAACTAAGATTGATTGGAGGTTAGTGCATAATAGGTACCTTTACAATTAGGATAAGCACCGGATATGGTTCGTATATCCTCAAAGACCACTCGATGCGGATTTAGCTTACTATGACTATTACAAATAGCATATATGCTAATAGATCACTCATTAGAGTGCGATGTTGGGACACTTGGTAAGCTTATTTTCTCTTATACCGTTTAATTATCCAACACAACATGTCATAACCATTATAATGTTTGTTTCAAGCATTGCAGGCAAATATGCTTCATAGGGCATAGATTATTGATGATATATACACTGCCTATACTGTCATCGATGGTGGACTATGATATCTCAAGGAGCACGACAGTTTGATCTTATATCTTCATGAAGTGTAGGATGTACTTGCACCTAACCCTATATCGCCCCTTTAGCTTAGGGTTAGGGACAGAGTCTAAGTATGAGGAGGATAACTAGGTTGTGCACATAGTTGAGGAGGGTGTAACGGATGTCTTTAAGATCTTGTTGCTTACATGACTTAGGCGAGATTGGCAATAGCATAATCCTTGGTGAGAACTTTAATACTGGTCCCATTCCCCTTACATAGTTATGACAATAGCTTACTTTAGCATAACCTATCGACTTCTCAAAAGCAACATATTGGCTAGACCTAGAGTTTTAACATGGGAAAGGGAGTTACTCGGCTTCTACTGTCTCAAATTAATCTTGTGCCACCTAGAGATCTTGGAGAGACTTCCCCTTACCATATGACCCTCAACCATATGAGGAAACATCCATAGCATGACCATCTTTACTTACCTACTTTAGGAAACACTTCACTTAGTTGAGGAAGAATCAGTGGGATAGGGTTATTTTTGTATTGTTCAATTAGTTGATTGTATATTCTGACATCATTTGTCATTATGAATGAGATGATTGTGTATTCTAATACCATTGTATTGTTACTTGGCTGATAGGAATTTAAGTATGGTTTTGTTTTATCATTGGTGGTTTTGATCTTACTTTAGTTGAGGTGTTTTGAAGTTCGGAATCTGGGGAGCTATTTCTGTATCTGTTGATATACTTTAACTTGTAATAAGGACCTGTGGAAAACTAATTTTTTAAGGGGGCTTGCATTGAAAAGAAGGTGCATAGCCTTTGTACACCTTCACTTGATTGAATGCGTAGATGTATGTTTGCCATACGCCTTCATCAAAGGAAGGTGCATCCTTCCAACCTTCTTCATACATGAAATTTTTGTATTGAAAGTATACACACTTTCAATACAAAAATTCATGAACAAGGAATGCGTGCTCCTTCCTTTATTGACATACTAAGTGTCCATTTAGGGCCCTCTTTCTAATATTTTTCAAAACAGGGCCTATTAAGGTGCAAAATTCAAGGAAAAAATATTATCTTTTAAAAAAATTCTTAAAATTCCATACTTGAAAATAAAAAAAAAACCTTAAAACTACTTCTTATAAACTTAACTTCATCACAAGATTTTAAAATCTATTAAGAAAAGGTGGATTTTAAGAAATCACTATTTAAAGATATAATTTCCATGAAAATAAAAAGCTTTATGTCACATTTGGAACCTAAATTTTGCTAAAATGTGTAATTTATTACCTAAAGTTTGGAAAGATCAATTTAATATCTAATTGAAGTTTTCGTAGTTGTTTATATTACCTGATGGAGCATGAGTTGACATGTCGTAATGAGTTAAACTAACAGGTGGTGCCTTTTTTTCTATATTAGTTTACATTTGATGATGTGGTATTAGTTGCCATGTGTCATCTTTTTTTCTTACTATTTTATATTCATTCTCGTGACATTAGTTAACATGTAGCATTAAATTGAAATGCCACTTGTTGCTATGTGGCATCACGTGTCAACTAATATAGACATAATTTTTTTAAGGGAAAAAATATATGTATATATATATATATATATATATCATTTCAAACAAACATAACAAAGATCGAAGCATAGTATACACTACACTATGCTCATGAGCAACTTTTTACATAATGATTTAAGACAACCTACATATATGTACAAGGATTTTTTCATGTGAAACTTGTGAAAGAGAGAATGGAGTTTATAAAGTGCAACTTACAGTTTTTCATTACAGAAAGAGCTAACTTTAACTTGATTTTTCTTTTTTGATTTAACTTTTAATTTAGAATAAAAGCTCAATTTTAATCTACTTCATAATTACTTTTAAATTATATAAGGATTTTTAAAAAAATATTTCTAAAATGTGCTTGAAATCTATTAAGTCAAAATCAAACCTTTCTCTTACAAAAAAATTGCAACTTACCCTTCAAAACCCCTATCTCTTTTTCTTAAGTCCTATATAGAACATATATATATATATATATATATATAGATTATCCTAAGTAGTATATGAAGAGTTGTGCTCTTGAGTATGGTATGATTTTTGCTTAACTCTTTGGTTGGTTGGAATAATTTTTTTTTTCACTTAAAAAAAAATCATAGTACCTGATATTAGTTGACATACAGTGTCATGTGATGATAAATGATGACAGGAGATGTTGCTATGTATTTATTTTTGCCATGCCAATAAGTGTTATATATAAAGATATATGTTAATTTATATTGGTATCACGTGGTATTTTTGCAAATGTATGCATATTAATTTTTAGTGGTGCCATATGATTATTATATTCAGGTTAGCAAAAGGAAACTAACCAAGTTATATTAGATAATATGAATGATTATAAAAGGTATAACGAGGTAGGAAATTAAGGATCTCAAGATTGAGATAATAAATTGAAAAATTTGATAATCATATTAACCTATGGTGTAAGGGCTTCCAAAGGGACTCACTCGGACTCGTTTCTTCTAAGGAATACTTTTGCATTATTCTTAATACAAAAAAGATGCATTTTCTCTCTATTCCCCAAAGTCAGACCAAAACCAAACATAATCCTTTTACTGCTACTGTAGAGAACAGAGCTTACTCTAGGTTCTTCTTGGACTGCAATGGAGTCTCTGTCATCTCTTCTCTTCACGAACGCTCCTCCTAAACTATCCTCTTCACTTACTCTATCTTCAATCCCAATTCTTTCTTTACCATTTGCATCCACTGCTTCTCCTCGGAGGAAAACTGCCAAAACCCCTCCAAAATCCCTTAAACCCTGCTATTCTCCAATACAAACCGTTTCAACTCCAAACACCATCCAAAACTCATCGGCCCCAGCTAAAAAGGTACACCCTTTTTTTCCATTTCTCGTGTTCTCTAAACCCCACTTAGGGTTTTGGAATTGGATGATGTTAATCTAACAATGGAGTCTATTGAACCAGTTGGTCTGAAATTAAGCAATTTGATGGATATTGTTTTCTATATTAACATAGCATAATTTTGAACTTAAAAGGGGTAGCTCGGTGCTAAGGCTCACCCTTACAAGTTTCAGCTTGAATGAGTTTTATTTTTCCCTTTACCTTTCTTCTATATTGCCATAATTTATTTAGCTTTTACGCTTCATGGTTTAGAAAGTATATTCTTTCTTGCATTCTCAATTGGTAACTTAGGATGTGCTAAATGACTGGGATACGTGCTCTGTATTTCGATGTACGGAATGTGAGTTGGCTTCAAATTATTTAGTTCTGGTCACAATAGATTTGAAATACAAACATAGAGATGAACCGACACGGCAAAGTGGAACATTAAAAATCTGACATGAATTGACGTCAACTAAATTAATTGTTTGTAATCTCCATTCAATTTTATATGTCTTTGGCGTGGGTATCAGTTTGATATGGAATGAAACAAGAATAAAACATAAAAACATGAATTGCCTATCCTAGTTATGAAATTTCTTAGTTCTCATATTTTATTGTCCTTTGGATTAGTTAGAGTGATTGAGTAGACAAGACTCAAGAGACTGAACTAAAGTGAGATGATTTGATATAGTGGGGCTGATTGTAATGGTATTTCCTTGGAGACCTGTAATTTTCATTCTTATATGCTGAAAAACCGAGTAAGAAAAGGAAGAAACCTGATTTTTCTGGAGTGGTAGTGTTTGGGCCTGGCTCCGTAGATTTGGCAGAACCTCTTTTGCTCTGATTCTCACTGCCAGTAGTTTTCTCGGGAGCACGTGGTGAGATGAGGAAGATAAGATAGGAATAGAATACCGTGATTACTTGGAGCCTTTATTCAATGGCTAGTAGAAAGGTTGAATAAAAATTAAGGTTAAAAGATAATTTTCAAGTAATTTCATCCACCTCTAAAATGATATTTCAATAAATAAATTTTTAAGTTTGCAGTATGGAATTCCCTATAACTGAACTGGCCCCTACTGGATTTCTTTTGGCAGGTTCTGGTGCCAATTGGATTTGGTACAGAAGAGATGGAGGCTGTTGTGTTGATAGATGTTCTGCGACGAGCTGGAGCAGATGTTTCTGTGGCTTCTGTGGAGCCACAGCTCCAGATTGAAGCTTCTGCGGGTGTTAAGCTGGTTGCTGATACTTATATATCAAAATGCTTTGCTGAGATATTCGATCTTGTGGCCCTGCCAGTTAGTAGTTGGATCATGATTTTTTTTTTGTGGGTTGGATCATGAATGTTATCATTAGGATAATTGTTAAATTCTGGTATCTAAACTGTAGAAATTATAAACATTTTTCTGTTGAATTTTTTATTTGGTTGGTTGCATACAATTTATTTTTCAGTAAGCGCTTATCACAAGTCCCATTAATGGAAGAATTTGTCTGATGAGAAAAGTGATTTTCTTTTTGAGTAAAAGGCATCTTATTATTTGAAGCACTTTTTGCTGCTATTTTTGATACAGTAGACATTATCCTTTGGCCAATGAAACAATGGAATAAACAAATTATTGAGGGCTAAAAGTCATTGTCTTGGGCTTTTTTTGAATGATTTTATAATTTCTGAAGTCTTTGTTCCGATTCTTGGTATTCTTTTGTATCACTCTATTTTTCTGTTCTTTTGCATCCCTTATGTCACCAATAGTTTTATTTCCCTATAAAATCTCACTTTTTCACAAAAAAATTAGGCTCTGGCCAACACTACTGTCTTTGACTGGAAAATATTTGGCCACCAAGCAGCATAGCTGCTGCACAGCACAACCCATTTGCTGATATTACATGCCAATATGTCTTCAGCTAAGAGTACCATCTTTTTCTGGTGCTAGCAACCATGTAGCACAATCATCAGTAGCCAATATCACAACTTCAAACTAATACCAAGATGAAGACATGGTACAGGAAATATTTCTTTCCCTGAACCTACAGTTCTGACTTGTGCATAGGAAAATATTTTTCCAAACTGAGAATTTTGTCTAAGACAACACATCCATATGTTTTCATAAAGAAGTTATTTATGCAGCTATGAGCTCAGAATTTATACTAAATACATGTGATTTGCATGGTGTTCTCCATTCTACTTTGTTTTATTTGTTATTATAACTCATGTCATCCTATTTCCACTCATAATGTACTAATGTTCCATTGAGATGCTTGATCTCCTGAAAAAGGGTAACTTATGCCATTGAAGTTCTATTTTCTTGGTTTTAAATGTCACATGTTTTCTCTGAATACTTATCATCCCTTTTCATTTTTTTTGCAGTTAGCACTGAAAGACATTTGTTAAAGGGTTTCTTATCACAGAATTCAAAGGGCGCTTGATTATCAAAGATTCAATTTCATTAATGTTATAAAAAATCCATTTAAGTCAAAGATTTGGGCAAGTTGTTCAGTGCATGTGAACTTCGCCAGAGGTTATAGTTATCACAATTTTGTTGATGAATGATGAACTTAGTTTCACAAAGTTATGCCACTTAACTTTCAAGTACTATATACAGTGGTTGTTTCATTAAAATATTCCTCAAATCATTTGATAGAGTCCCCCATGGACTTAAGTAACTTGATAAAGGTGGTGAAATACTGATCATTATTGATCAGTAAGTTTTAGTAATGACATTTTCTAACCAATGTAATCTCTCATTTATTTGGTGTGGTGGCAACATTACCAGAATTCGAAAATTCAGTGGGAAATTGTGCAAATTATATTTTATGATATGTATGCGTACTTGTGAAAAGTATGGCAACCTTGATACGGCTTTGCCCAGCTTTGTTCCATATGACTTCATAACAGTATAAAATTGCTGTCACATGTTCTCTGTGTAGGGAGGTATGCCTGGCTCAGCACGCTTACGAGATTGTGAAATTCTACGTGAAATCACGAGCAAACAAGCAGAAGAAAAGAGGCTGTATGGAGCTATATGTGCTGCTCCTGCTGTCACATTGCTTCCCTGGGGCCTTTTGAAAAGAAAGCAGGTTGGGTTTCTTATTTAGATTTTTAAATTTATGCAAGGTGCTAGTCAAGCTTTGAAGCTGACAAAATCTTAGCTTGTCATGCAAGACTACCTGCCACCCTGCATTCTTTGATAAACTCCCAAATTTCTGGGCTGTCAAGTCAAATCTTCAAGTCTCAGGAGAGCTTACAACTAGTCGCGGACCTGGAACTTCATTTCAGTTTGTGCTATCCTTAGCTGAGCAGCTGTTTGGTGAGTCTGTTGCTAAGGATGTTGCTGAGTTGTTGGTAAGTTGATCATCTCACTTTTATGTACATACATACATACATATATATATATATATATATATATATGTATATGTATGTATGTATATGTATATATGTACGTACATGCTAGGTCATTATGTTTACTCCCATAGTAGCAGTTAGCTAATCTATATGTATATAAGAGAGTCAACATTTTCTTTAAGTGGCTTAACATCTGAATTTCTTTTTGCTGCCAGCTGATGCACACCAGCAATCAAGATGTCAAAAATGAGGAATTTAACAAAGTTGAATGGTCTATTGGCAGCATACCGCATGTGAGGTCTTTTTATGTTTCAACCCAAAAATGAGGAATTTAACATAGTTGAATGGTCTATTGATAATATACCCTTGTTTTCTTTTTCTTCTTTTTTTCTTAAATAATTACCTCACGTGAGTTCATCTATTGCTTTCATAACTGTTGTTTTCTTGTTTCCTTTTTGATTTGACAATGGGACTGAATTATCTTAAAATTTATGTTTGCCTTGCTGATATTTTGATATGATTTCTCATTAGTTTTGACTAATTTTTTGTTATTCCATCTTGCATACTGAGAACCATATTGACAAATATTTGGATTGATTTCTTAAAATACTTTTTCTTGTCAACCATATATTCATCTAATCATTTATAAGATCCAACTTGGAGGAAATTGTTATAAGCCATCATCCACGTGTTGCATAGTCATCAAAGTTGCTAGCTGTGTTTAGTAATTCTTGTTAATGTTCCTGTTGCTATTTTTTAATTTAGTATGTAGACTTAGTCAATTGTAGGTTATGTGCATTTGTCCATGTGTCAAGTTCTAGTGTTATTGTGTAGTACTGGTAGTTTGTTTTATATGCATGCAGCAGTGGTCAGTTTTAGTGGACTTAAAAAAAGGGGAGAAATAATAGGTTAGTGGTTTATTGTTCTTGTAACTGCCTAGTACTTGTATTTAATATGAGGAAATGAATGAAAGGGCAGGACCTATTTTTTCTTACCCAAAAAAAAAAAAAAAATTCAGAACTTGAGAGTTTAAAGAGATCATTGGGTTCTCTCTATAATGAGCCCAAAAATCATTAATCATGGGGAAACACGGGAGGAAAACTACTCTAAACCAACCAATTACTCCATGTAATTTAAGATCCTGTGACAAAATGGTATTGGAGCCAGGTTATATAGATGATATGCAATAACTTCAGAAACAATTTGAGGCCTTTTTGGCTGCTTGTAAGGACGACCAAGCAAAGTACAGAGAGGACAGGGCGCGCATGGAAGAGCAGCAAGAATGATAGGCTGCCCAAGTCTCCTACTTGTCACATGAATTGAATGCTCAAAAGGGGGTGACACCATTAGTGACTGACACCATTAGTGACAATCGATCAGGGAGTGGCACAGGAAGTGACACAGCAGAAAGAGTGTTCGTAGCTCTTTGGTTGATTAAAATTGAATTCCCAAAGTATGATGGATTGGAAGATCTGTTAGGATGGTTGAATTGCTGCGAACATTTTTTTAAGCACCAACTGATTAATGAGGATGAACGCGTGGAATTGGCTTCCATTCATATGGAGGGAAACGCACAACTCTGGTATGTTAAGCTTGAGAGGGAAAAACCATGTTTAATATGGGAAAAATGAAAATCTCTTTGTAACGTGAGATTTGGTTCTCCCATACGAAGCAACAAAGTGGGGGAATTATCTAAACTGCAGCAAGTGGGATCCGTAGATCAATATCAGAAGCGCTTTGAGCAACTTTCGGCACAAATTAGAAACCTTTCACCAGCACATGAGATGGGCATTTTCATCAGCGGCCTTAAAGATTATATAGCTGTTGAGGTTGAGTTGCACAGGCCCCAAGACTTAACTCAAGCCATGGCACTTGCATGCCTTTATGAAAGACGAGGGACTCCAATCAAGGAGGAGCCATCCAATGACAAGAAGGGCAGTGCTTCTGGCAATACTAGCAGTTGACCCATACGAAAACTGAGTAGTGCCGATATGGAAGAAAGAAGAGCAAAGGGTCTATGTTTCAATTGTGATGAGCCCTTCACTGTTGGACATCAATGTAAGAGACTGTTTTGGTTGGAGTTGGAGAATGATGAGGAAACGGATGATGAGCCGAAAGCTGGGGAAAAGACATATGAAGCAGGGGGAGGATGAGGAAAATGATGTACCAGAGATATCCTTCCTTTGCACATGCGGACACGTGCACTTTCAAGGGGGGAAGTGATATTATAAGCCATCATCTACGTGTTGCATAGTCTTCAAAGTTACTAGCTGTGTTTAGTAGTTCTTGTTAATGTTCCTGTTGCTATTGTTTAATTTAGTACGTAGACTTAGTCAATTGTAGGTTATGTGCATTTGTCCATGTGTCAAGTTCTAGTGTTATTGTGCAGTGCAGTACTGGTAGTTTGTTTTATATGCATGCAGTAGTGGTCAGTTTTAGTGGACTTAAAAAGGGAGAAATTATAGGTCAGTGGTTATTGTTCTTGTAACTGCCTAGCACTTGTATTTAATACGAGGAAATGAATGAAAGGGCAGGACCTATTTTTTCTTACTCAAAAAAAAAAAAAAAAAAATCAGAACTTGAGATTTCAAAGAGATTGTTGGGTTCTCTTTATAATGAGCCCAAAAATCATTAATCATAGGGAAACACGAGAGGAAAACTACTCTAAACCAACCAGCTACTTTATATAATTTAAGATCCTGTGACAAATATGCAGGTCAAACATAGCCTGACTGATATATGGCGACAAATTTGAGCCATCTGAATTGCAGACCGCTTTGTTATTAAGTTCTATTTCTTGATGATCAGATTCATAAATGTGTGTCTTATGCTTTTGGCTTATGATGATTATTTTGTAGGTTATGTCACCAAGCCAATTCTTGGTGCTTGCAGTCACTCTGTTAAAAAATCAAAGTATTGTTATTGTCCCAACATCTCTATTGTTCCTATACCCAAGAAAGCCATGTATATCAGTCATGATGGTGTAGTATGTTAGAAAATAAAATTATCCACTCCCCATTAGCTCTCCTTTTTGTCCTTGCTGATCAATTATTGCCATGCATTATGATTACCTAATGTGAGCCCATCTTTTTGCTTTTTAATTTGTACATGACTGCATCTGATAGGCGGGCCACATTTTTTCTTGTACATCTGCTAGAGTAGAGTACATCACTAAATTGTTTCTTTCAAGGAATCACAAGTGTGTAAAAGTGGTCTCCACTTTGGAGATGTCCGTGAGTTGTCTCTTAGAAGATAAATCCATCTATATCTTTTTATATTAAATGCAAAAAGAATGAAAACTTGGTTTTCTATTTGCAATATTCTGTTCCTAGTTATCTTTATAGGCTCATCTCTTTTGAAATCCTTTGGTGAGAAGTCTCTCTGCCTACAGTTTTCTGAAATTAATGTAGCTTCATTGGATTTTATGCAGGTTCTCATTCCGATTGCTAATGGTTGTGAAGAAATCGAAGTGGTTACTGTTGTAGACATTCTAAGAAGAGCGAAGATAGATGTTGTAGTTGCTTCAGTGGAACGATCTTTGCAGATATTGGCATCCCAAGGAACAAAAATTGTTGCTGACAAATTAATCGGTGAAGCTTCTGATGATTTATATGACTTGATTGTTCTTCCTGTAAGTACATAACACCTGTCTCATTAAAATCTCTTCTTTTTAGTCTTTTGCATTCATGTGGAGGATACTGTCTCTCTTATATATGTTTTTGCACTTTTGACTTAGGAGATGTAGCTAAATTTATAAGATTTTCTTTACTAGGCAAGTCTATAAAAGGCAATTGATAAAGTAAGATAAAGGTTTTTATTTTCCGAGTTCCCCTTGTTGATGCAGTAAAGAGATGTCCGGAATCAATCCTTCTCTCTTTGAAAACTCTTATCATTTATTTTGAGAAGGTAATGCCTTTAAGCTTGTATAATTAAAAGCCATACTGCAAGAATGAGATAACAAGCAGAATTTATTGATGAAAATTCCTTGTTATACGAGATAGGAGGTTCACTGACTTGAGCCTCCAGGACACTTCAATGGTATGTTCTCATAAAAAAGGCCAAATCGCTAACAAATTTAAGGCAAAATTAGAAGGAGACGTTGAAGTGAATTGACCCATAACTGAATTGACACAAGTACATAACATAAATTAACATAATGCGTAGGGGGTGTAAACAAATCAAATCTAGCCAAATAATATTGAGCCTGATCTCGAACTTCACTTGAAACTTTAGAGTTTGAACTATAGAGCAGATTTTTATCTAATTCAGCTCAACTTTCAGACTAAATTTTTTTAGAAATTAAAAATTATATTCCTTTTCATTAGATTTATGTTGAAACTCAAATTTAATTGTATAAAAGTTAACATACATCTAAGCTAAGTTCACGCTGGATCACACTTGTAGCTCTTTGAGTTGAATTGGTCCAAAATCTAGTTTAGACTCAACTGTAGTTAAATCAGAATTGAGTATATATCTTGCCGACGTCAAGTAGTTTGTGAGTTTGACTCGACCATTTACTGTGCTGCTACTATGAAAAGATAAGGCATCTTGAGTAAAGATGGTTTTGGAGTCTTGCTGAAGTTAGCAAGAGATTGCCTCTTGTAAATTTTTTGCAGAACAATTCCAAGATTGGTGGAGGACAAATATATCTGCTACTAATGTGCTAGCTCTCTGCTTTATAATTGCCTTAACAAAGAGGCTACCAAAGTGAGTCTCTTCTAGGCATCAAAATAGCTATCTTGTCTAGCTTGCACTATTCATGATGATAACTTGTGGGGTTTCTTTTAATCTAATTAAAAACTTGACATGTTTGGCCTGAAACGCTGAAACCTTACTTTTTAACCATCACTTAGAGACACTTAACAAATAAAAAAATGCAGGGAGGAGCTGTTGGGACTGAACGATTGCAGAAGTCCCGAATTCTAAAACGAATGCTGAAAGAACAATATACAGCTGGAAGAATGTATGGAGCAATGTGCTCATCGCTGGCAGTGTTACATGGGCAGGGGTTACTGAAGGTATTCAGAAACTAACTGAGCATGTTATTCTTGCACCCGATATGTTGAACATGTGCAGCGCTTGTTTCAGGATAAGAAAGCTACAGTGCTTCCATCTGGGATGGATGGCAGTGGAAATGGAATGACTGATGGTGCTAAAGTAGTCATTGATGGTAAGGTAATCACGAGCAGGGGAATTGCTTCAGTAACTGATTTTGCATTGGCCGTTATATATAAACTCTTTGGCCATGGAAGAGCAAGAAGTGTTGCGGAAGGTCTTGTATTTGAGTATTTGAGGAGTTGATAAGATCCTCTTGATCTGACCAACCACAGGTGAGGTGTTTCCAGTTTTGATGGATGTCAAAGAAATGTTCCTAATAGCCATCATAGAAAGAGGATCAATAGAACTGCTGCTTGTCAACCAAAAAGGAAATCACAAGTGGACTCAGAAACCATTTCATTACGAAAAAACCTTTGGAAACACAAAGATGTCTCTTGTGCAGATAGCTCTACACTTAACTGCAGCTTGATGAATATGGAGTTATGCCAGTTGGTTTTTATTTCTGAGTTGTCTTATTCGGTCTGACGCTAGAGGCAAAAGCACCTGCCAAGTCAAGTTCTAGGCGTGACATCATCTTGAAGATGAAGTACACGTTACCAGTTCCACAATATGACAGAGCACGAAAAGTTCTGTCGATCTCAATCCTTCAACTTGTAATCAAGTGGAAAGGAAAACCGTGAGAAGTGCATTCCGTTTCTCTGCTAGAGCCAATTGGGTCATTTTTACGTTTTCTTGTACATGTCCTATGGGAAGGCTTTCGATCAAAACATCCCTACAAAATTATGTTTACTCAATCGAGTTGTGGAGGTTCGTATAAATTGTAATTGAACTTGTTTCTTTATGCTGTTAAATGTCCAATGATATCTCTTCATCCTGTTTTCTTCTTTCCACCGTTTTGGTTGGTAAGTAGTATTTCTTCAGCTCTTGAGATGGGAAGATCCAGATGCTCATCCTTTTTTTTTTTTCCCTGTTTAATAAGGTCAGAGGAATTCATTCATAAAATGTAAGATTTGTACGAGGAAGTCTACCAAAGTAGACGAAGGGACAATCTCTCTGAGTCAGAGATTGGCCAAAAACACCTTGGGTCAAAAACAAGCGTAAAAACCTGATCTCATGATTATGGGGACAAGTAAGACAAATTACCCCATGGAGGAGCACAAGCAGACTTTTCATCAGATACCAGTTGTACTATGCTCGATGGTTCCAAATCTTTGATCATTCGCTTTCTCTAAATGTAGTGAATGGCCACACCAAATGTTACTTTCCACCTCTCTGATGGATGTGGGATATTAGCTTAGGAAAGAGATGCAAAGTTCCTTGATTTTCTTTCAGGTAATGTTAGATTCTTTTTTTTTTTTTTAATTTCTCTTATTTTCTATTGATAAAAGAGCGCCGAAGGACCCAATTACTAAAGAGGTTCCAACAGACCTAAGCTATCAATCAGAATACCTTGAAAAAACAAAAGGGTATGGGGATGGATAGCTTGGCAATAAGCACATATAGTAACAAGAACTATAACATTTACACAAACAAAAAGAACAAATTTTTTCTGGCTAAAGCATCTGCTGTTGATGGTGCAGCACCTTGATTTCCCTTGTCTATCCTATTCTCTACCCCACTAGATTCTACACTTTCTTGCAAAACAAGAAGAGAAGAACAAGTGATTGTGATTCTCTTCAGTAGATTTGCCCATAAGGCAAATTGGATCTTAAGCTACTCTGTCCATTGTGAGAAGCTTTCCGTTGACTGTAAACCTAAGGATAAAAGCACATCTTAGTGTTCTTCTTTCTATGTCAGACCTTCTTCTTCTTCTTCTTCTTCAAGGCAACAATAGGAGTTATGAGTGAGAGATAGGCATGGTCCTTTTTGATTGAGAGAGGCTCACTAAAGATGGGGGGTTTGCTAATTTAACAAGGATAATAAGGTGATGACAATTTTGATGGTGGTCATGTGGTTGAGGAAGAATGTCCTTTATGGGGAATTGAAACAATTAAGATGAAAATTTTGCCTTTTGGTGGTAGTAGTAGCTCATTGGATGACTAACTTGATTTGAGCATAAGGTTGAAGCGTTTGAATATTTTAAGTATAGCAAGAGGAGTAAGATAAGGTTAGTGGTTCTTGAATTCACAAGATATGCTTTCTGGTGGAGAAATATGAAGTTCCAACCACAAGAGAAAGGCAAAGATGACATTGTTACTTAGTGAGAAATGAAGAGGTTACAAAGAGTTTATACCTTATCATTATTGACAAGAAATGTTTTTGAAATTGCAAATTTTAGAGTAAGTAGGTATGTTTATGGATGATTATGTGAAAGATTTTGAAATATCAATGATTTGGTGATTTGAAATATGAAATTCATAATGTTGTGAGTTGCAACTTTATGAGATTCTTGATAATGTGATCTAGTTAGCTATTAAGATGAAGAGACAACGATAGTAAGGTTAAGTTGAATCTCCACTTACCAGGTCTTTTAACGAAACTTATAGGTGCTATGAATATAAATGGTACAAGTGGTGAGATTTAAGATGATAGATGAGATGTATGGGCTTATGAATAAGGGT
Organism: Lumnitzera racemosa; assembly: GCA_024138005.1. NCBI lineage: Eukaryota > Viridiplantae > Streptophyta > Magnoliopsida > Myrtales > Combretaceae > Lumnitzera > Lumnitzera racemosa. Next base: position 33,997,015 of record JAMXBC010000012.1, on the reverse strand, counting down.
AATAGTAGTAGACAAAAAATTCCTAATACATAAAATATATGGGAGATAGATTAAATGTAGCTTAAAAAGAAGTCTATTGAAGTCAAGTATTTTAAGTGAATGCATTTCTTCATAGTGTCCAAACATTATGTAATGGTAGTAAAGGGTGGTATGCCAATGTTAGAAGTAGTTAGCAAAGATGAAGACAAAGGATAGATGAGAATATTGAGAAGGTCATTGTAGCTTATGTTGATGGAGTCGAAGATATAGTAGGAAAGCAGGAGAGAGTGATGGCTATGATGGTAAGGTGCATTATTTATGTTAGACACCTTTTTGAGGGAAATGGGAGGGAAAGTTTGTTTCACACTTTAGATGCAGGGGTTGATTTGGAGTAATCGTGTGCATGATGCATGAGTGATGTGTTAATGTGATTTCAATGAAGTGAAATGATAATGACACCTAAATGGATAATTAGGTGACAATAAGGTAAGGAGGAAGATAAGCAATCTCAATGTTCTAAATATATAAATTATAGATAAGGCAGTCTTAGGAGACTTTAGAGGTTCATCTTATAACTTAAGTGAATGAGATCAATTTTTTACTTAAATTACTTGTTTGATCTTGTGAGTAGAGCTTGTGTAGAGTAATATTGTTTCTCAATTCTCTCTAAGAGTTGCAAATGTGGAGGAAAAACTAATATTTATAGGCTCATGAGTATGATGGCATTTGTTAGATCATTTGGATGATCAATGGATTATATGGAGTTTGCTTAATTTTATAGTTATCCTGAATGAGCTTGCTAATGAGCTTATGGCTAGTGGCCTTCCTCGCAAGTGTATAAGCTTGCTTGAGAAAGGTTGGAGGCAAACAGGTTGGTATGACAATTTATACTTCGAGCTGATCAAGCTAATTCTCCTATCTTATCTTAAATATAAACTGTACTCCCAAGGTACTGTCATCTAACCTAAGTAATTAAGCCTTAATAAATAACATAATAAATTTTAGCCTTTTACATACGTCGATTGAGTATGGGTAAAGTTTATTCCCTGAACTTGTACTTATGCCATCCTTTTTCACATATTCATGAAAAAAGAGAAAATAATATTCTTATAGCTTTTAAAATTAAATGGATTTATGAATCAAACATGGGACATGTTTATGAGACTTGTTTAATGAACGGATTCAAAGATAGGTTTGCAAGCTAAACTCGAACCTTAAAATGAACTTTGTAGTGTTTAACCGGTTTGATCCGTCTATGTTTGATATCAACTTTCTCTATATACAATTAGTTTATAATCATGATGTCTTTGGGTTCATTGAACATGTTTCAAATTGCCCAGCTTTGAAAAAGAATTTAAAAGACCTTCTCTTCCCAGTTTTCAACACATTTTTTTTTATTAAATAATTTACTAAGTAAAAAGTAAAACAAAATACAACAAAAGAACAAACCAATTGATTTTTTCTAATCACCTTTAAAGGAGATTAATTTGTTTTCATCCTTAGCATCATAACAAAAAAGATTAAAACTTTCAATTAGATTATAAGTTCTTCAAACTAGCTATAAATCATAGTGAGTGAAGGAACATTACTATAAGCACAAACATATGGGGATCTTTTTTTTTTTTTTCCTTTAGGACTTTGATTTTAGAACTTGAACAAAGATAAAAAAGTAGATACATAGATTAATAATTATTTATGCATGAAGATAATGAAATAATGCACATATAAGAAAAATATATAGGAAAATTGCAAATCTCCTTACTTCAACTTCAAACTTTCAAAGCAAGTTTTTTAACCCTTTAAACTTTTAATAATTTGCAACCTTACATCTACTTAACATTTTCCATTTAAAAAAAGTATGTCGGAGATAATTGATGATAATGTATAATATATTATACAAATATAATATGTATTGTGAAAATACAATATATTAAACCATATACTATCAAGCATATTAAATTAGGAGAATTACAATGGAAGGGATTAATGTTTGAGGGTAAATTCAAATAAGAAATCAACGTTTTAAAAAGTTTAAATAAGAAATTAATATTTCATAAAGTAGTTCAAATAAGGATAAACGTTTTGAAAATTTCAAAGGGATTAACGTTTCACAAAGTCGTTTAAATAATTTTATGGATTAGCTATTACGAATCTTTCATTTGAATCACTTTGTAAAACGTTGATCCCTTATTTGAATTTTTTGAAACGTTGATATTTTATTTTAACTTTTCGAAATATTTATCCCTTATTTGAACTACTTTGAAATGTTGATCCTCTATTTGAATTTACCCACAAACATTGATCCTTTCCATTGTAATTGTCTTATATTAAATTATATCAACTACTATATGTTGTATACTCACTAATATTATATGTTATGAAGCATATATTAAGATGAATATTGAATATGACCTTTATCTAATTGAATAATTACTTAATATATGTAGCATGTATAATAAATATATCATTTGTTATAAAACATGATTTTATACTGTAATATATATTTTATCTTATACATGCTATTATGATATGTAATATTCGAGAGAGATACAGAGATATCAAAACTCTTTTCTACAAAAACTATAAAAATTTCAAATGACACAAAAAATATCCATAATGCAAGGTACCTAAAAAAAAGCTATTGAATTTGAATAATGAACTCATTTTCTTTCTCTACATTTTTCATTTGAAAAGGAAAAGAAAAAAATTAAATAAATCCAATAAGAAAACAAAATTAATAGCATTCAACATGAAAATAAGAACTAGAATGAAAGAGAAGAAAAAACACTACATGTGATGAAAGCATTATTTTTTTTCCCTATATTTTTTATTCAAAAAGCCAAAATATGAATTAAATCAAGTAAAGCCAAAGGAAAATAAAAAAGGAATAGGAAAAAAATGTGCTTGTTGATGAGTCTTTTCAACAAGTTGATGGGTTAAAAGAAAAAAAAAAACTACTAACAAATTGGTAGAAAATGAAGATGTGGATCAATGCAATAGATGGAGGTTAACTTTAGTAAGAGAAAAAAGTGGGTACTATAGTTATCTTAGCAAAAGTTTCTTCCGTTCTTTCATCGTTGAACATTAATAATGTTTCGTCCCGAATTAACAAAGGATGCCACATAACACAAGTAAACTTACTTAGTTTTACATATAACTTGAACTTTCTAAGATACATTATACATTTGGCGCCTCCATTAGAGTTCAGCTTCAGACTTTTAAACTATAAATATGTACAACTGTTATAAATTCAAAAGATCATATTATAGACTAGTGCATTTTTTTTCCCTTCTTGGACACATTTCTAATGGTACCACACTTTAACTTGAAATATTCTTCTCAAAAGATTGCTAACTTTTCTAGTGCACTCTAAAAGTAACCCTTACTAGTTACTTGGCCTAGCTCTTACTTCAAAACCCAAGGATAAAATACTTTATTCCCTAAAGTTACTATAAGCTAAGCAAGAGTGCATTAACAAAACAAAATTATAGCATTCATACATATTAAGGTGTAAAAACAAGCCCATATCACAACATGGAATCAAGTTCTCTCACAAACATGAATATGTAACAACGGAATGCCATGCTAATACACGTGTCATGTATCGGTATTGATATACTAACCTAGCCTAGTCCTCATCCAGTTAGTTAACTTTGATTTAGACATTTAGATAAGTTTCCGGGAACTTAGCAAACTTAACCTAACAGTAACCATGATTGTTGTTACATTGGTTAATGCAAATCTATATTCCTAAAAATTCAGATTTTACTAAACAATTTGTTTGTTGAGTAAAATACAACTTTTTAGGTCAACTTGGCCTAGCAAACTCTTGAGCTTAGAAAACATGACCCATAGGTTACTTTTGTACCATGCTATGAATGCATCAACCATCTGTCACATCAAGATTAGGCAAGTTCAATTCTTGATCCATCTTTTATTTTTACTTATATTCCTCTTTGGTTCTAAAGCTTTGATATCAGGTGCACTTAAGTGAACACCTTAAGAAGCAGGGTTAATATAAAACTAAGCATTATAAAATCAAACAACAATCCAGTAGTGACATAAATTGCCTTTACATAACATGAGCCAACTAACAACAAATATATTTAGAAGATTAGGAATCATTTTAGCAACTTATCAAACAACATGTCATATTCACACACTAGATCAAACACGTTCATTGTAGTTAAATAAGTTAAGAGTAGAAAAAATCTATTCTAGTTAACAAGCAATCCACTTATTAAGGCTACTTAGTGATTTTCCTTAAAAGCTTATCTTTGCACTTGAGGCCCTTCCTTGTTTGTTTTGCCTAACAAAACGCGTAAACATTTGGAGTCAATAGATGTTAAGTATAAGTAAGATTACTAACTTGCTCACACTTGGGTCTACATCTTAATGTTATTCTTTTAAAGACAACTTTGGTTTTAGATACTTTCTGACCCAGTTTTGACCTAGTTTCTAACTTATCCTTTGTATATAAGGTCCTCTTAGCATACTTTGTAACATAGTTTTTGACCTTCTCAACATTAAATAGATATTATTACATCTCATTTCATTACCACACTCCTTTGGTTCTAAGATAAAAAGACTTTAAAATACTAGTTATATGTCCAATTGTTATAGTTTTATTAACATATCATTTAAGTTAACTATTTAGCTAAACGTGCATAAGAGATATAGAGAATTAGTATGAAAACACATATATGTATCTAGAAATTAGCTAATCCCCTTGCATCAGTTTTTGATCTATGTTCTGTATATCAAATTATTTTACATTTTCCTTTGCTCAACGTTCTAGCTTAACGTTGTGACTTATATTCTAACTTGCACAAAACATTTCTTAAATCATCAAATCATTTAACTCCAACATTTACATCCTTGCTTCCACTCTTCATTACTTTGACCCAATACTTCAAGTCTTGAATATAGTTATATTTTAGCACTTGGAAATCAAATTACCTAATTAAACTCTCTTTTTAAGAAATTTCAATGCACTGTGAGCTAAATGAAAGCTACCTAAAAATTTGACTTCTAAATTTTTCAAAACCCTTTTCATGGAATCAAAGTAGACACTTCATAGTGATTGTACAAAAATTTTGAAATCAAAACATCATTTAGGCTTTTGAAAAATGAACTAAAAATTCGTTTTTAGCTCAATTTCTTAAGCAACAAATATTTTTACTTTGAATTTGAAAAATGTAATTTTATTTTTGGATTCTATATGAAAAATTACCTTAGGAACTAAAAACCATAATTTTTGGACTTTGTTTACTATTTATTTTTTTAGAAGAAAAATTGAGCAATATCAACCGTTGCCAAAAACTTCGACCATCGTCTGGGGATAGGGTGTATTAGCTAACCTTGGTGTTGCCTCTATTGTTTGTAGGTGGTCTTGTTCTACTTCTAGATGTTGGCTAGCTTACGAAACCTGGATTCTTACTATTTTGCCTTATTTTCTTGCTAATTTTGTAGAAAATTCTTTTAACACTTCCCAAGTTCTCTACTACTTTTTTTTGAGATCTTAAAATGTCTAAACTTAGTTTCAAAAGTGAACTTTTGTTTTTATAACTCCTTCTTGGTCGGTGGTGGATTTTCCAAAGGGTTAATTGTCACTTTTCCACATTCTTATCATACTATTTATTGTATTAATACATATAAGTGTCATCTTAATCTATTTGAAGGTAATTGCCACTCCTCCTACATTGCTAAATGATTCATTAGCTGTCCCTTTATATTTTTGATTTATTTTAGTTAATTAAAACACGAAGTATATTATACTTGCCATTTTTCCAATTTAAGGTATACACTTGATACTTATATTATCTTTTTTATTCTCAATTTACTCTAAATTATTATTTTTATAGATTAAGTAATTTTATTTTTAGGGTCTTGTTATATTTAGGTTTTGCATTTCGATTTTACGACAAAATATTCAATACTAATAAAAATATGTTTTTATTAATTTAAATATTTCACCGACTTAATTTTACAAAATAAACTTTAGCAAGTTTTTTCTTTTTGCTTAATGGACCTTATGTTGAAATATTATTCAATTCAAAGAAATTTTTCTAGATACCTCAAATCACACTAATCTAGAGTAGTTAGGGTCTCACATTTTGCCCCTTTACAAAAAGTTTCATTCTTGAAACTTACTCATACTACGAGTTAAGTATCATATTAACAACTTATGGAAATAATGATAACTTAGTGTAAATAATTTCGAATATTTTGCTTTCATACGGTTTGCAAATTCTCAAGTTACCTCTTCTACTGTATTTTTATTCTATAAAACTTTGATGTATTCAATATCCCAATTCCTTCATGTTTGCACTTTTGTATCTAAAATATGTACTGGCTACTTTACATATGTTAGATTCTCTTTTAGTGGGGTTCATCTAGTATTGTTGTTAGATCTCTTACAAACTTCTTGAGAGCTAAAATATGAAAAACATTATGAATATTGACCATTTCGTTCGGTAACTTAAGTTCATAAGCCATTTTTCTTATCCCTTTCTTAATTTGATATGGACTAATATATCGTAGACTCAACTTCCCTTTGATACAGAATTATCTTACTCTTTTTATTGGGGATATCTATAAGAATATCCAATCTCCTATCTTAAATTCTAAGGGTTTCCTTCTAACATTTGCATAACCTTTCTATTGAGCCTATGCAGTTTGCATCCTGTCTCCAATTACTTATACCTTTTCTTTGAGATCTTGTAACATTATTGGTTTGATTTTCTGCCTGATTCCTACTTTGTCCCAATAGACTGGGGATAGATGCTTATGCTCATAAAATCCTTCGTATGATGCCCATTGGATTGTACTATGATAGTTATTGTTATAAGCAAATTCTATTAACGGTAAATGTTTAGCTTGACTTCCTCCAAATTCTAGTGCATATGTTCTCATCATATATTCCAAAGTTTGTATAGTACATTTTGATTGTCCATCACTTTGTAGATGATATGCGGTGCTAAAATTTAACTTAATTCCCATCTCCATTTGTAATAATTGCTAGAATCGGCATAAGAAATGAGAGTCACGATTCGAGACTATAGATATTGGCACTCCATGTAATCGAATTATCTCTTAAAACATACATCTTTGCTAGTTGTAGTACTGTTGCTGTTTGCCTTATTGCAAGAAAGTGTGTTGACTTAGTGAATCAATCTATCACAACCCATATCATATCATGCTACTTCTTGGTCTCGGGTAAACCACTTATGAAATCCATTGTTACATGTTCTCGTTTCCATTTCGGTATAAGTAAAGGTTGTAAGAGCTCACTAGGTCGTTGGTGTTTAGCTTTCACCTTTTTATAAGTCATACATTCTGATATATATGCGCCACATCTCCTTTCATTCCCATCCACCAAAACTTTTGTTTTAAACCCTTATACATCTTATTATTCCCTAAATGAGGAGAATACTTCACACTATGAGCTTCTTCTAGAACCATCCTCTTAATTTTTGACTCCCTTAGAATACATATTCTTCCTTTAAATCTCACCATTTCTTGAGCATCTACTTCAAAATCTGGATGTTTCCCAAGATTGCCTCAAATCTTCTATAACTCCTCATCAGTTTTTTGAGCTTTCTTTATATACTATAAGAGTGTAGGTTGTACCTCTAATCTAGCTAACATAGACTTACTTCCTTTAGTCATAACTTTCAAACTTAACTTCTTTATTTTCTCAATTAGCTCTTTCTTGTTAGTAATTAAAGTAGCAACACTACCACACTTTTTCTAACTTAAGGCATTGGCAACTGCCTTTGCCTTCCTTGGGTAATAATGAATTGATAAGTCGTAATCCTTCAACAATTCTAACCATTGTCTTTGCCTTAAGTTCAATTCCTTTTGTATGAAAATATATCTAAGGCTCTTGTGATTTGTATATACTTTACTCCTCTCACCATATAAATAATGTCTCCAAATTTTTAAAGCAAATATTACAGCTACCAATTCTAAATCATAAGTTAGGTAATTCCACTCATATAGCTTGAGCTACCTTGAAGCATAAACAATCACCTTATCATTTTGTATTAATACACATCCTAACCCGTTCCTTGAGGCATCACAATAAATTTCATACTCTCCAATGTTACTGGGTAAAGTAACTAATCTTCTTTCATAATATTACTGGGTAAAGTTAATGTTGGGGAACTGCCTTACTCAAATTTCTTTTAAAATAAAATTCTTCTCCATTAGGTCATCGGAAAGCTACCATCTTTCTTTCATAGTCTACATTTACTCAATATTTAGTAAACCAATCCATTCCCAAAATCACATCAAAACCTTTCATGTCTAATGTAACCAAGTCAACAGGCATCTTACTGTTCTCGATACACATATTTCTACCTTTTAGCTTCCATAGCACCACTTGCTCCCCTCTTAAAGGAGTTGTGACTACTGATTCATACTTTAAGGTTTCTATCATTTCTTTCGACATATTCTTTTGACGCATAGAATGAGTGGCTCAAAAGTCAAATAGGCATAACCATTTCTTACGCATACCAACCTTAAAATAATTATTTATAACTATATTACTTTATTTACATCTATAATACGAAAAAGTAAATATTAATTATCTATATAATATATCTTAACTAGAAAACTCTAAATTATACTCACTTGCCACAACATGTCCATCTCTCACTTCTTCATGTTGAAGTATATATACCCTTCCTTGGACCCTGGGCCTTGCACCTGCCCTTTTAGGTCGGTTGTTATTTTAGTTAACAGGTTCTTACATATTAACCTGAGCTTGATCTTGTCCAACCAGTTGCTCAATGTATTGGTTTGAGTTGTGACCTGTCTTATAGCATTTGGTATAATATACACCTCTAGGGTTCGAATTCTAATAATTCCTAGCCAAATGTCTTACTTCTTCACACCTAAAGCACTTTCCTTGTAACTTTGGACAATCTACAGCTCGATGCCTTGACTTACATTACATTTATAGCTTGGTAGCATAGTTCCATCTCCTCTTTGATTCTTATTTGAAGGTTGCTTTCCTTGTTTTCCTTTTTTTGTCTTATTACTACTACTAGAACTTCTAACAAACTTCCTCTTCTTATTCTCTATTTCTTTAGCTTCCTCTCATAGAGTACGAGCTTGCTCAATCAACTGAGTTTCATTCACCAAGTTAGCATATCTCACAATTTTAGCTATTTTCAACTCTACTTGAAAATACAAATCAAGTCTAGCTTTGAATCTTCCGACCTTAGCTATCTCATTCTTTTGAGCAGCTTTCGAGGAAAACTTTAATAATCTATTAAATTCTCTTTTGTATTCTTTAATAGACTTACCATCCCATTTCAACTTATAATATTCCTCACACATCTTTTCCCTTACACATTTAGGAAAGTAATATTTTAGAAAAGCATTTCTAAATGCATTCCATTCAATAAGTTGTGCCAAAAACCGCTTATTACCCTTCCCCCAATTATTTGCATGTGTATCTAGTAAAATGGCTATAATTTTTATGGATAGTAGGATTTCATCTATTACATTCATTAGGCCACTCAGTTGCTGACAAGCCGAATAACTCACTTCTTGGCTAACGCTGACTAAGACAGATTCGTATTTGATTTAAATTTAAGGAAGGTAGCTCGAATAGTTATCACTTGGTACAGTTATATTACATAACTGCCTACTATTCCTATATTTTAGGAATATATTTGATCAAGAGGTCTCTACGTGTCTCAATAATCATGTGATTAACTGTTGCTTTAGACACCCAATGTACCCTTGTAAATATAGGGTAAAAGCACTGTAAGAACCATTTGATGATCCATAATTACTTATCTAATCTTCTCTAAAATTCACTTACTGATTTAAGTATCAGAGTAGCTGTACCAGATTTACTTCGGTACCTTTTATCTCTTTGTACTTTGCAGGAAGGAAATCATTCGAAAATCATCTGAAAATCATACAACATTTGGCGCTGTCTGTTTTTTCTTACACACCTATATGGTAAAAAACTAGATTAACTAAGAGTGCATATGCTGTATTTCATCTCACCACATTGAGGGGGGAAGTAGGCACAGTAATGAGCAACGTTTGGCTAAGTTAGAGTAGCTTTGCCTCGACTTGACCAAAGAAAATCAAGAGTTGAGCAAAAAACATGAAGAGATTCTTATTCTCCTCCATGGTAATGTTTACCCAAGTCAAAACAAAGAACATGGCAATCACCATGCTGAGAATTGTGATGATTCAATTTATACTCCTAAACTGCTGGAAAGTAAGCTGAAGTTACAATGGGACCTTTAACCTTTGTGCTTAAGAAAAATGATAAGGGGAAGCAACTATAGTCGGTGCACCATGCTGGACCCTCACATGTTAGCACCCTTGCTACAATAAATAAACAATTTCGAATTAAGAAAAGCCCTTTTATCCTATAAATCTTAGATGAGGTGATATGACGGCACATTAAGTTATCACAATTTGAAACCTATGATGGAACGAAAGATCCTGAAGATCACTTTAAGTACTACCGTACTTTAGCCAAGTTGCATGGCTTAAGCGATACCATGGCCTTCTAAGCTTTTCCCTTAATGCTGAGGAGTGTAGTGAGTACATGTTTCAAACACTCGAAGCTAAACATGATCTTGTGTTTCGATGATTTGGCAAAAATGTTTCTTCAACACTTTCTTACGAGTAAGCTTCCTGTAAAGGATTCTTCTGTCCTTAACATGATTAAGCTGAGATTGGATGAGTTTATAAGAGATTACCAAGCCAGGTTTATGGCTAAGATGGTTCAAATTCTAGAATTGGATATGAGTGTAGCTTTCAATGCTGTTATAGATGGTATCAAGCTACATGGAGACTTTTTTAAGTCTCTTACAAAAAAAAAAGCCAAGAACTTTTGCCGAGTTCAAAACTAAAGCCATGTCTTACATTCGATAAGAGGACAACATAAGGCTTGTTGAGAGGTTGATCAAAATAGAGGAGATATGAAAGGTAACAAGAGGAGGAGTGTGAAGGATCGACTCAGAGTGGACGATGACCGATGTCCTAATGCTAAGAGAAAGAGGCTACAAATTCCAACATATTCAATCTACACACTGGTTAATCGTCTAATTTCAAACATATTAATGGAGGTGTATGGACAGAAAGGTGTGTTACAATGACCAGAAAGGATGAGAGGAAACCCATCATGGCGAAATTCCAATAAGTATTGTGATTTCCATCACGGCAAAGGCCATGACACTGATGAATGAATCGAACTTAAGAATGTGGTCGAAGATGCAACTTAGAGAGGACACTTGTGCAAGTTTCTAGCGTATGATGTTGAGAATATCAAGTGACCATCTCAAAGGAGACAAGAAGACCAGGAGAATGTTGTTGGACTAGGTATTGCTGGGAAAGATGCGAGAGATGGAAGCACCAATAGAGCACTTAATGGTATAATTAATACTATTGTCAGTGGACCTTCTACTATTAGTCGGTTAAGCTACTTGAGCTCAACTAACATCACTCATTATGTTTATAATGTACAGGCAAAAAAGGTTAGAATCGATAACATAATTTCTATCTTAGAAGAAGAATTTGAAGGCATTCAAAAGCCTCATGATGATGCACTCGGAATCAGTCTAAGAATTGCTAACTTCAAAGTCAAGAAAATATTTGTTGACATTGGAAGTTTGGTCGACATTATTTTTCAACTTTTTTTTGATAAGATGAGACCAAAGATCAATGTACAGCTGAGATCTTATGGCTACGATTTGTATGGCTTCAACAACCAACCTGTTTGCGTCACTAGAGTAATTTCTCTACCAATTTAAATTGGAGATGATGATCATGTCATAGAGGATAAAGTAGATTTCCTTGTTATCAAATGTTGGTCTCTATATAATTTGATCATGGGAAAGTTGTGACAGCACTTATTTCAGTATTATCCCTTCCATTGCCTACCTTAAGGCTAAATTTCCTACTCCCACTAGAGTTGGGGTATGTAAGGGGCATCAACAGTTGGAAAGGTCATTGTATATAAGGGTGTTAAAGCGAGATGAAATTTTACTGGGAGAAGATCTTGAGAAGATAACCAAGAGTGGGAAACACTTGTTAGCAAACATCTATCAAAATTTAATCAACTTTCTATAGGATAATGCTGACGTATTTGCATGGTCCCCCTCAACACATGCTGGGTATCCCTCAGGATGTTATGGTACATAAACTTTAGATTGATCTAAGTGCTAAACTGATTTAACAAAAGAAAAGACATTTTGCCTTTGAGAGGCAAGCAACTATAGAAGAAAAAGTCCAGAAACTCTTAGAGGCAAGATTCGTTCAGGATGAGCCTTATTCAACTTAGCTAGCTAACTATATATTAGTTAAGAAGTCTAACAACAAGTGGTGCATGTGCATAGACTTTACATACTTGGATAAGGCTTGCCCTAAAGATTGCTTTCCACTTTCAAGAATAGATCAGATGGTTGATTCAACTGTTGGGCATGCTTTACTCTCTTTCATGGATGCTTTTTCCAGCTACAACCAAATTAAAATGGATGAGGAAGACAAAGTTCACACATCATTCGTCACTAACTTTGGAACATATTGTTATACGTTGATACCCTTTGAGCTAAAAACGCTGGTGCAACTTAACAGCTACTTGTCATTATGATGTTTAAGCACCGAATCCATCGAAATGTTGAAGTGTATATTGATGATATGATTGTGAAAAGCACAACAGAGGGTCAGCATCTTGTTGATCTTGAGGGGACATTCACTACTCTAAGAAGATACAATATGAAGATGAATCCATAGAAGTGCATCTTTGGTACTACTTCGGAAAAGTTTTTAGGATATATGGTTACTTGGTGTAGTATCAAAGCTAACTCGAGAAAGATTGATGCGATTAGGAACATGAAGTCTTCTTGTACTGTCAAGGAGGTTTAGGAACTTACTGGGTGAATAGTTGCTCTTAATAGGGTCATGTCAAGAAGCACGGACATGTGTGTAGAATTCTTTAAAATTTTAAAGAATCCTATAGATTTCAAGAGGACGAATGAAGGTGAGAGGGCATTCAGTGAACTTAAAGAATTTCTTACATCACCGCCAATACTCTTGACACCTATCCTGGGAGAGAATTTGTATTTATACTTATCCGTCAGTTGCTGAGTGCTTTCTTCTATATTGGTCTGAATCGATGGTAAGGAGCATTGGCCTATCTATTATGTGACTCATATCTTGCAAAGACTAAGGCATCGACATACCAAAATTAAAAAATTTGTGCTACTAGTGGTTCTTTCGAGAAGGAAGTTGAAATCATATTTCGAAGCTCACTAAATTGTAATCCTTACTAATTAACCCTTACAGTAGGCATTAGAGCTAAGTGCCTATGGCATACAATACAAACTCAGAAAGGTATTAAAAACTCAAGTGCTGACGGATATTTTGGTCGAGTTCACTGGTGGTGAAGACAGTGCAAAACTTGCTAAGAAATCGATATGGTATCTTTATGTCGATGGTTCTTCTACTATAGAGGGAAGTGGTGCAAGCCTTATTTTGCAAGGACCTTACAATGTCACGGTTAATTATGCCCTAAATTTTGGATTTTTAGCTAGCAATAATGAAATAGAATATAAAGCCTTAATAGTTGGACTTAAATTGGCAAAGGAAGTTGGTGCCAAGAAGCTTGAAGTTTTCTCTGATTCACAACTTGTGGTGAATCAAGTCGAAGGAAGTTATATAGTGAAGGAAGAAGAAATGGCATTTCCCAATTTGAGTGATAAACTCTTTGTTGAGTTTCTCTGCCATGAGAGTTTATCAATTGTCCTGTAGAGTTGTGAATTACCTTCTTGTTCGAGAGAGAAGTCTTGGATGGATCCCATTGTAAATTATCCGAAGGACAGTGTCCTCCTTGATGATAAGAAAGAGGCTCGAAGATTGATTTATCAAGTCGCAAATTACACATCGATAAATGGTTAGTTGTACAAACATGACATTTCCTAACCTTATCTTTGATGCCTTTCTCCGAAAGATGCACGATAGGTGTTATTTGAGCTACACGGTAGTATATGCAGCAACCATGTGAAATCACAAACGTTGTATATTCGTGCACTATGACTTGGCTATTATTGGTCGACAATGAAAGATGATGCAAGAGCTTCAGTTTGTCATTGCCCATAGTGTTAGAAGCATGAGATGCCAAGTCATGTGCCTTCTACTGAATTGTGCTGCTTAACCATCCCTTGGGTTTTTGCTTAATAGGGATTAGACATATTTGGACCTTTTTCAAAGTCTACAGCTTAGTGATAATTTGTCATTATTGCTGTAGATTATTTTATGAAATGGGCAGAGACCAAAGCATTGGCAAGGATCACCAAATAGAAGGTTGAGGCCTTTATTTTCAACCACATTATATCAAGGTTCGGAGTTCCATTTATGATAATCATAGATAATGGACCGCAATTTGACAATAGTAAATTTTGGGCATTTTGTGAGAAATATGGAATTTACCTAAATTACACGTTTGTAGCTCACCCTTAGACTAATAGGCAAGTAGAAGTTGTCAACAAGATCATCTTAGGTGGCTTAAGAAGGAAAGTTAATCAAGCCAAGGGAGGATGGGCTAATGAGTTACTAAATTTTTATGGGGATATCGAACTGCTCATAGAACCGTAATAGGGGAAACGCCCTTCAGATTGGCCTATGGTATGAAAGTAGTGTTGTCGATTGAATTGGACCTGTCGAATTTGTGCACTCAAAATTTTGATGTGATGACCAATCAAGTTAGATTAATGGCAAATTTGGATACTATTGAGGAAATCAAAGATGTCACAAGAGTGCGAGTTGTAGCATATCAGCATAGGGCAGCCAAGTATCATAATCAAAAGGTGAAGTACAAGGTTTTTTAGCCTGGAGATTTGGTTTGTCAAAAACTAGAGGCAACTGGAGCACGAGAGAAACAAGGGAAGCTCGATGCAAATGGGGAGGATCTAGTTAGGGTCCTGGAAGTCGTTGGCGAGGTGGCCTATCGACTAGAAAGGTTGGATGGAATAGTCATCCTTCATGCATGGAATGCCAAGAACTTAAAACTTTATTTTGATTAATTCCTTCGATGTTATGAAGCATTTCCATTTGTCTTGTAAAGTAATAGCCTAGTCGTTTCGAAAGGTAATCATGTTCAAAGTTACAACTTTGACTTGTTTCTCTTCTTGATCTTTTTATGATCAATTGATTGTTATCATGTTAAAACTGCACAATGAAGGAACTAGTATTTAATAAGTTCAAACCTATCGCGGTTAGTGAACATTATAAATTAGTCGAAAAGTCGAATGAATGTATTAGTTCATAGAGGCGATCTTGCAGCCTAAGTAAGATGACTGGTCCACATCTCAAATGACTAACAGACTCTCTAAAAAGATACCCAAATCAGGCGTGTGAAATAAACCATGTTGACAAAATAGGTTGTGTGAAATAAAGTATGCCAAGAAAATGAGGCGTGTGAAATAAAACATGTTGAGAAAATAGGTGTGAAATAAAATATGCCAAGAAACCATAAAGCGCGTGAAATAAAACATGCTAAAACTATTTAATCATACATTATAAGAAATAATGATGATATTAATAAAACATGAAATGTTCAATCATTCGCTGAACAATGTCTATAAAACATTAAAAAATACATATAATACAATAATCCTAAGGCAATGAGTTCTTCGATTGTGTGGAAGCATTTCCCTGATCGGAGGATGGGACCTTAATGGAGCATATCTCTTTTTTGGTGCTTAAGGTTGTGGAATAGGTAGATTTCTGTTTGCGCACATAGGGGATTTCCTCCGACAAATGATCTTCATCATCGCTAGGATCCTCATCGTAAGCTTGTTATCACCCTACATATCGATCTTAGCACATGGATCTTTGTTGGCTTCTTCATCACAACTGCTGACTTTATCATTGACGTTGGTGAAGTCCAAGCACAAAAGATTATAGTCAGGGTGAAACTTCAAGATCTTTAACCTTGCTACTTGAACCCCCTCTAATAACTTTTTTCTCAACAATCTTCGTACTACCAACTTAGAATGACGATTTCAAGCACCTCTTTAATAAAAGGCCCTTTCTTCATTGCCTACTCTAACCCAGCAATGTAGCTTTGCAATTTAGAGTTTTTGGTCTCTAGTTCCTTTATTCATATCTTAAGCTTATCTTCCTTGTCACTCATTGGGTTAAGTGTTTGGCCCAAACCCTAGTACTCTTCTTTCTTCTCATCAAGCTCCTCCTTTAGGTTTTTAGCCTCTTTGTATTGCTCATCGACCTTAGCTTTAAGGCTTAAGACTTCATCAGTTGCTAATGAGTTTGCCAATTTCTTGGTAGTTAGTTCATCCTGATATTTGCACTAGTAGCTATACTTAGTACAGCAATTACTTGATAGTGTACCTTTCTTCTTGTAGAAAATTGACTCCCCATTCTCATATCGCTTTATTATCTTTTAGCTTCCCAGAAAAACATCTTGTTTTTTCTTCTCTCTTGGATCTTCTTTAGTGCGATAGTATCATTCAGCATTAGTTCAATATCCTTGGTATGGATAAGCTTAATCCATTGGGTCCAAAAATCCAACTCTTCGTTGGACATGATAGACACAAACTTGTTGTGCCACTTATGGATTTTGGACTCTAATCTACCCATAAAATTTTGCCCATGTCTTGCGGTCGCGAAGAACCAACCATCAGGTTGCCTCATTATCGTAAAGAAATACCTAAATAATTGAGGTATAGCCATAACCTTAACTTCTTTACGAACTATCTCGAAAGCCATGAGAAGCTGATAGGTATTCGGTGAGAACATGCTTGGCGTAACTCGGAAATAGTTGTAGAATTGTTTGACGAAAGATGAAAAAGGGAAGCGCAATCCAAAGTTGAGATATTTTAGATAGATGTGAAATTCGCTCTCCCTTGGAAAGCATACTCTTTCCTCCTCTAAAGATTCTATGCTTTAGGATGATCTTACTAGTACTTATTGTACTTCGAGACAAGAACTTTGTCGGTAGCACTAGCCACTCTATTGGGGAATTGCTAAAATAAATTACATTATTATATAGATACCTTGCTACAGATCTTCCTTCTTTATCTATTAGATAAGCATTTACTGCAAGAGAGTTTATTCAAGTAAGTTTGTCCCATCGCTTTATCGTACTGTCGGCCGAGCTACTTAAGGAACATGCTGTCTTGCTCCTTTGTTTTTTTTTTTTTTTTTTTGGGGGGGGGGGGGGGGGGGGGGGGGGGGGGGGGGGGTTGGGAAGAAGCATCCTCGGTCTCAGTTGCTTTATAATCTAAAAGAAGAAGTTGACAAATTTCATTTTGAACCATACTTGATCTTGACTATAACAAATGTCACATAACTTTTTGGAGGATTTTTGAAGGTGAAGATGAAATACTGAATGCAAGTGGAAGCTTATGGATACAGATGAAATGAAACATGTTTTAAATATTAAAGAAATTCTTAAATATGAATGATTTACCCTTGTAACCACAACAAGTTTTTGATAGTAATGATGTACTGATCAAATGATGGCATAGATTATTGACATGTGCTTCGAGTAAGAGATCCAAGGATTATTGAGGCTTTGATAGTTATTAATGCTTGTGGTGTAATTATGGCTAAGGTGACAACTGTCGTGTGTTTTGCCACTTAGTCTTCTAAAATACGGGAAAATTGAAAAATTGCGACCTATTAGATGGGATACAATCCACCTTTCTAAACAAAAATCAAGGAAGTTCCCACATTACTTGGCATTTGGGAAACAATACTTCACTTATCCTCACAAAGAATATTAAACTACTCCCTCTGTTGAATCCTTGACTACGAGAGTTGGGGGGCAAATGTTAATAGTAGGATTTCATTTGTTACATTCACTTGGCAACTTGGTTGCTAACAGATTGAGTAACTTACTTCTCGACTAACGCCAATTAAGACAGATCCGTATCTAATCTAAATTTAAGGAAAGTGGTGCGAACAATTATCACTTGGTATGTTATATTACATAACTACCTACTATTCCTACATTTCATGAATGTACCCAATTGAGAGGTCTCTACATGTCTTAATAATCACGTGATTGACTGCTGCTTTGGATACCTAACATATGCCTATAAATATAGGGAAAAAGCATTGTAAGAACCATCTAATGATCTACAACTACTTAAATATTTTCTAAAATTCACTTATTGATTTAGGCATTGGAGTGGTCGCATTGGAATGGCTCTAGTACCTTTTAGCTCTTTGTACTTTGCAGAAAGGAAATAATCCACAAAACATACAACAATAATTCCTACTTTCCTATTCTCTTCAGCTTCATGAACTTCAAATGTTTTTTCCAAAGAATCCATCTACTCTTCAATCACTAGAGGATTGGTACTCTTACCGTCAAATGGTTTCAATATCCTCTGCGTACGAGCCAACTTATCTCCTCCTCCAATTCCAAGTAAAGCTACTACAAATTGTCACATCAAATCTATCACTAGTTGAGGTTAGGTCAAGTTAAGTTGTGCTTATGGCCATGGTTCAACCCTTTGCTCTTGAGGTATATGATTTGCTTGTAGTCTTCTACATCCTCTTCATATAATTTTCTACACAAACATCACACAAAAGCCAAACAATAACTATTATAACTATCTCAAGTAGTCATAACACCTTATCATCTAATTACCCTACCATCCCATACGTGCCTAAAAGGTTACAGTCCCTAACTTATACTAAAATTTCTCTGATACCACTCAAAGGATGTTGCATTGCGAATTAACAAAGGATGATACATCGCATAAGTAAACCTAGTAAATTTTACATATAAATTGAACTTTCCAACATACATTATACATCTAGTGCCTCCATTAGAGTTTAGCTTCAAACTTTTAAACTATAAATATGTACAACCGTTACATATTCAAAAGATCATATTATAGACTAGTACATTTTTTTCCCTTCTCGTATACATTTCTAGTGGTACTACACTTCAACTTGAAATATTCTCCTCAAAAGATTGCCGACTCTTCTAGCACTCCAAAAGTAACTCCTACTAGTTACTTGGCCCAGCTCTTGCTTCAAAACCTAAGGATAAAATACTTTATTGCCTTAGGTTACTGTAAGCTAGGTAAGAGTAGATTGACAAAATAGAAACATATCATTCACATATATTAAGGCATAAAAACAAGTCTATATCACAACATGGAATCGAGTTCTCTCATAAACATGAATATGTAAATGGAATGCCATGCTAATGTACTAACCTAGCTTAGCCCTCATTCAGCTGGTTGACTTCAATTTTGCTATTTGGATAAGTTTCCAAGAACCTAGCAAATTTAACCTAGCAATAACCATGGTTGTTGTTACATTAGTTAATGTAAATCATAATTTTTGGACCTCTTTTTCTATTATTAGAAATTTAAAAGATAAATCGAGGAAAACCAAAACTTAATGTTACCTAAAACTCTAGCCACTGTTTAGGGATGGCGATGTCTTGGCCAGCCTTAGTGCCGCCTTTCCTGTCTCCAGGTGGTCTTATTCTACTTCCAAGTGGTTGTTAGCTTAGGGAACTTGAATCATTCCTATTTTGTTGTATTTTCTTGCTAATTTTGTATAAATTCCTTTTGATACTTCCAAAGTTCCCTACTATTGTTCTCAACTCCTAAAATGTCTAAGCTTAGTTTCATAAGTGAGCTTTTGGTTTTACAACTCCTTCTTGGTCTGTGGTAGATTTTCCAAAGGCTAATTGTTGCTTTTCCACATTCAATCATAATATGGATCATACTAACACATATAAGTTCATCATAATCTATTTGCAGGTAATTGCCATGCCTCCTACTTGGCTAAAATGATCCACCAGCTATCCCTTTATATATTTTTTATTTAATTTACTTTATTATAACATGAATTTTAATTATGTTATATAATATTATTATTTTTCCAATTTTGGGTAAACACTTATATAAGTGTTACTTATATTAACTGTTTTATTCTCAATTTGCTCCAAATTATTATTTTTATAGGTTAAATAATTTTATTTTATGGTTTAGCTATATTCTGGTCTTGCATTTTAGCTTTACGATAAAAATATTTACCACAGATAAAAATATGTTTCTATTAAAATAGACTTTATCAAGGTGTTTCTTTTAACTTTCTAGACCTTATGTTAAAATATCGTTGAATTTGAAAAATATTTTCCCAACACCCAAAATCTCATCGGTCTAGAATAGTTGAGTTCTCACATTAATAAATACTATTCAATTGAAAATGGGTAACTATTCCTAAAAATAGGGTTAAAGTGCAATTACCATAAAGAGTAAACATTCTAAGAATTTTCCTTTTAAGAATTATTTGTTTGATAAGAAAAATAAGTTTGTCAGGTTATTTATGTAATTTGGTATCATAAATAATCCTATTAATATCTAAGGCATCGAAAATAGTACCATTCGCTTTAATAATATATATAAAAGATATATGGAAAAGAACACAATGTACATGTTTTTTTTTCCTTTTTATATAGAACTACTTATATAATGTGTGATTTCATGAGTTTCATTAATAGTGAAGCTAGCATGATGATGCATTTTTGTGCACTTAAAATATATTAAGATGCAAAATAGAATTTTGAACTTGTTATATAATTTGTTATTATCACTCATATCAAGTCTTGAACTTAAAGAGAATATCCTAGTTCTCTATATGCTAATACAACAGTATAAAATGTAAGGCTTGCTACTACACACTCAATTCTTTAAATCCAAATTAATCCAAAATCCTTCCCTAAATTGGGATGAGCAAATGCTCAACAATTAATCTATTACATTTGTACATGGATGAAAAATTACAATATTAATCGTTGGGCTAGGCTTATTGAATCAAATCGAAGTATATAGTAGATACGAACTATGAATGGGTATTCGAAGTTCAATGGAAATGAGGAATTAGTAAGTGGAATGGGGTTTTGAATGTGAACGTATATGGATATTATGAACCAGAACACTAACACAACTAGGAGGATGAGCTTGAAATAAGGTTCAATATGACTCATGAACACTAAAACAACATTCGGGTTTCAAATGGGAGTTAGATATGACTCACTAATTCGCTTAAACGAGAGGTTCACCACAATCTTAAGAGGAAGATTGATAAGAATACGGGCATATTAAAGAGAAATAGAACAAAAAGGAGACAAGCTTAAAGCAAGCTATGAGAGAAATTCTCTTAGAAATATTCTGAATAATTGATGATAATTAGTTGTCTACTACTTACAAAAGTTGCTATTTATAATACATCTTAAAACCTTAATGGAAAAAATGAAAATAGTGTACAAGGCCTTATACTTTAAAGATTAGGCCCACGATTAAAATAAAGAAAATATTTACAAGTGTGCAAAACTGTACGTTTAATATGGAGGTTGGTATGCGGATCATCCAAGTTATCCTGGAATGAGTAGGATCTAAACTTGGTGAGGTTAATAGTTAGATGTCTTAGTTTGAGTAAGAGTTGCTAAAGTCCTACAATGCTTAATCGAGTTGCCTATGAGGTTAGCTTACAATTGCCAAGCTTTAGAATTGGTTAACACTAGATTCCTTATGCCGTGCTAAGCTAGTCTTGAGACTTGGGACCTCGACTATCTGGTCCCTCATCTTCTCGGTAGCTAATAGAGCTGTTGTTGAGTTGTTTCCCTTTCCCTTCTCAACCTTTTAGTATCAGCTCGACCTTAAGTGGGGCAAGTTGGCCTCAACTTGGAACAAGTCGACTGTAACTTAGAGATAGTCATAGGCCGATTCCTATCATTACCATGGGGCTAAAAAGAAGTCGTCCTTGACTTAAAGCAATGAGTGAAGGCTTGGATGCTGAATAGAATCCTCTTCCCTTTTCTTTTCACCATGGATGTCAGGCTGCTTAGAATCTCCTCAACACTCATGGGGGTCAAGCAGTAGCTTTTCCCATCCTTTCGAACTATGTAAGTATTGAAGAAGCCTTCATGAATTACTCTCCAGTTGTACTCCCAAGGTCGGCTAGGAATCAGGTTGGCAGCATTCATAGGCACTATGTTGAAGTTGATCTCATCTTCATACTATCCTTCCTTGAATGCTATATGAGCTCTCTTATGCACATGGACCATATCCTTATCATTAAACTACTTTAGTCTATAAGGTCGGGGATACGAGTAGGTTGGTAGTTTAATCCTTGTGACTAGCTCACCAGAAACAATGTTAGTGCAACTCTTTGCATCAACAACTAGGCAACAGGTCTTCTCATTTACTAAACATCAAATTTGGAATAGGTTCTCTTTTTGACTTGGGTCTTCTTTCAAGTTGGCTTGTTGGCTCGTCATGGTTAAGAATTCTCCCATCTTAGGATAGATATTTATTGTTCCCTCACTCTCCAAGCTCTTATCACTTTGCCTCTTTACTTGATCATTTAGTATTTCATCTTTTAAAATCATTACCCTCTTATTTGGACATCGGGAGGCAATATGTTTGTACCCTAAACACTTAACTTCTTGGGCCTTAGTGTTGGACACTCTCTCTTTCTCTACTTTCTTTGTCTTAGCCTGGTCAAGTTGGCTGGACTCTCATTACTCCATTTTCTTCTTTGACCTTTTCTTCTCATTGTGCCTCTCAGGCTTAGGGTTGCCTTATTGAGGTCAGTTGGTCGGTCTTTAATGCCTCCTCTTCCTTTAATGTTTTACTCTTAATGTCAAATTGATAAGCTCATCCAATGAGTTAAATAGCTATAGCTCAACTACGTTGACAATTTCATCTCGGAGTCCACTTAGGAAACTAGTAATAGTGTGATCCTGTGGCTCGATAATCTTACATTTGGTCATCAAGGTTTCAAACTATTGCAAGTACTCCTCAACAGTGTTTTGACCTAGCCTCAGGTGCTGGAAAGCATAAAGCATCTCTTGCTTGAAGTAGGTCGACACAAAGCATTGTTCATCAACCTCTTCATAAGCTTCAAAGTTTTGATTGGCTTTTCTCATTTAGCATCTCGCTTAGCAATTAACTTATCCCACCAAAGACTTGCATATTCAATAAGGGACAGTGATGTTAACTTAACTTTTGTCCAATCATCGCACTCATAACACTCAAATAACTTCTCTACTTGAGGAACCTAGTCAAGGAACTCTTTAGGTCGATTATTACCATTGAAGGCCAGTTGCTTAAGCTTTGTATTTTCAAGTCCTTGGCTATGTGTTCAGGGCTCATCCCTTGCATTAGTTGGTCGATTCACCTTGGATTGAATACTTCTGTTGGAGCTTTGCTTGGCTAAATCTCTTTTCGGCTTTGGCTCTCTTCTTTGGGCTCCTTAGTTCACCTTAGAGTCAATACTTTTGTCATTGCTTCTCCTTGGCTCGAGTTAGTCTCTTCTTCTTCTCGGCTCAGCAGCTCTTCCAGGTTGTTGTTCATCATTAACAAACTTGTTAGAGTTACTTCCACTAGTTGGTGCTTGGTCTCTTCTTTCACCTCGACCAACACATTGGCAACCTCTAACTAAACCAATAAGCTCCTAGATAAAATTAGTGAGTGATGCATTTCTGGGGTTGAACATACGAAGAAGCACCAAAAAGGAAGAAACCGAAAGAAAACAAAAGAGGATTAGTAAATCCGAGTAGCTATCAATTGGATATGATACATCGATTGATACTATTTGGCTTACAATTCACCGAATGTGACTCATCGGTCTGAACTATAGGGTCATTCACCACTATTCCTTGCTAAAGGAAATAGATAAGAGTTAGAAGGGAAAGTGAGGACATTAAGTGATAGGAGTTAAGCCATTGGATCTCTAACCCACAACTGAGCCCAAGGCCTAAAAGGACTAACGAGTTAAATCTTCTTCTTCCAACCTACTCTTCTCGAAGCTGAGCTGATCCTTGCTGCTGACCAACTTCTTATACTAAGTAGAATAACTATAAATCTTTCAGTATTCATGTGCTGACTAGTCGAATGATTTGTTGATAACTCGATCCCTCATATACCCCTACTTAGCTTTGATCGAGTTGACCACTTGATTGGCAACATTAGCATTGTGAAGCTAAGAGCTCCAACACATATCCATAGCTACTCCTTCTTGAATGGACCTAGGTTTACCTGATGCCTTTGCTCAACACCTCCACTTGGCCCTCTATCATGATTGTACTATTTTATCTATTTCTACCAGAAGCATCCTAATATACTGTTGCCATGTAACCCAAACCTATGTGAAGGAATCTGTAACACCAATCATTAATTTATTTGAATTTTCTTTTTTACCCTTCATTACTCTTTGTACACTACTTCTTTTAAATATTACTCTTTTAGTCTTTTCCGTTTTAGGCAGGTTGCCCTAGTTTCTCGGGTATAAATACTCACTGTACATGAAGTCGCATAATCAATTATCCTCTTATCATCAATATACTGAATATACCCTTTTGTGAACATTGCTCTCATTAGCTTGTTTACTCCTTTCACTCTTATCCTAACCCTTAAGCAAGGTTAGGTGATAAGTAACCTCATTGGATCATCTTGTGCATCATATGTGAGTCTTCAAAAGTTCCTTGTTGCGTCATATACTCGGAGCTGTTCATAGGTTTGCTTACTTTGCTTTTACTATTTTCGCATAATCCCATCACCTTCTTTAAGCTTTCAGTAAGCTTAGACCTATCCTTGCTATCAACCTTATCTATTCTTGATCTTGGTTTGCATCATTAAGGTTCTTGAAAAGGAAACTTGTAATATTCAATAATGAGGGTTAATAATACCTATGTACAATAAATGAGGGTTTATATACTTACCCTACTAGGGTTATATTACATATACAAAAAGATAAAAGGGTAATTTATAAATAAAATACATTTAACATATTAAAAAGATAAAGAGACAAAAATTATTTGGTACAGAAAAAGTAAGGAATTGTTTTGGAATATTTTGCCAAAAGACATGTATCAAATGGTGGTTAGTAGTTGGGAATATAATAAAATTCAGATAAAGTGAAGAAAGAGTTAGTAGTTAGAGCATACTTGATTTGGTTTAGGTTAGAGCTTGGTCACTTAAGGATGTTTAGATCCCTTTTAGGTCATATATCTCATAGCTCATCTCAAAAGTTTAGATTGGATTGGGGTCACATGCTAATCAACTTGAGAGCTTGGCTTAGACAATAGTCAGATGCTAGTCGGCTTAGGAGCTCAATTTGGACTAAGGTTGAATGCTGATTGATTCGGGGGCTTGGAATTGATGCTAGTAATAATAAGGGCTCAGTACTTGGGTCAGCAGTAGTGCAAAAGATGGAGATTAAAATAGGAATACTTATCTTGAATGGGGGTTCGAGTTAGTATCCTTCGTGTGAGTCCCTGCAGTACTCTAGCTCGGTTGTGTGCGATTGGTTCGAGGGGTTAATTCCTATCATTTGCCTAGGGTTTAGAAGGATTTGTCCTCAAATTTGAAGTAGTATGTGGCTTTCATTTTGTCATAGCTTTTACGGGCTCTATCTTTGGCTGGTGGGGAATTAAGTTGGATACATTGAAGGTGGAGGAAACACCATAGTTCTCAGGTAATTCAATCTGATAGGTATTGTGGTTGATCTTTTTCAAGACTTTGAATGGACCATCAGCTTGTGGAGATAACTTGTTTTGTCTTAGGTACGGAAATCTTTCTCGGCTAAGGTGAATTTATACTAAGTTTCCTACTATGAAAGAAATAGTTTAACCATCTTAGCTACTAATCCCTTGTTGTCTCTAATTGAACTTGGCGATCGTCCTTACCATGGATTGATATAGCTCTTATAATTCTTGGGCTCGGTTTGCTCCAGATTAACTCTCTTTAGCAGCTGTAGGGGTATCAATTAGATCTAGGGGAATAGTAAGACTAAGGCCATATATGACCTTGAATGGAATCTTCCTAATAGTGCTATGGATAGTTCGATTGTATGTGAACTTCACAACTAGTAGACACAGATCCTGATCTTTTAAGTTTTTTCCCACAATAGCTCGGAGTAAATTACCCAGCATTTTGTTCACCACTTCAGTTTGGCCATCAGTCTCAAGGTGGCTACTAAAGTTAAACAAAAATTTAGTCCCAAGTCTTCTCTAAGAGTCTTCTAAAAATAGCTTAAGAAATTTGTATCTCGATCTGAAACAACGGTCTTCAGTACTTCATGTAGTTGGATAACTTATTGCAAAAATAAATCAACAATGTGTAAAGCATCATTAGTTCGATGGCATGGGATGAAGTGTGCCATTTTGCTGAAGGAGTCCACTATAACAAAGATTGAATATTTTCCTCTAGATATCTAGGGTAAACCTAGGACAAAGTTGATGTTGATGTTACCTTAAGGTAAGGTCGATGTAGGTAGAGGCATATACTCTTTATGGGGCTCTCTCTTTCTCATGGCCCTTTTGCACACTTTGTAACTACTAACTACCTTATAAACATCTTTGGATAAACCAGGCCAGTAAAAGTTCTCTTTTAATAGGTTGGCTATTTTAGTCTCTCTAAAATGATAAGATAATCTACCACTTTGAGCTTCCCAAAGCAACAACGTACGTATAGAACAACTTTGTATACATAGCCTTTGATCTTTGAACAAATAGCCATCTTTGATATAATAGCCTCCAACAGTAATTCCTTCTTCGCATTACTTAATAATAGGACCAAAATAGGGATTGCAAGCTTACTACTTAGTGATAAGTGAAAATCCTAATAATTTAGTTTGCATGGTGGTTAGTAAGGTTTTCCAATGTGACAAGGGATCTACGACTACATTGGCACTACCTTTCTTGTGCCAAATCACATAGGAAAAACCTTCCATAAATTCTAATCACTTCATTTGCCTTTTTAAGAGTTTGTTTTGACTCCCAAGGTGCTTTAAAGATTCATGGTTAGTGTAAATTATAAACTTTCGAGGTAATAGATAGTGTTGCTAGATAGTAAGAGCTTAAAAAAGAGAGTATAACTCTTTTTCATATACGAAATAGTTCAATATGGCACTACTAAACTTCTTACTATGGTAGGCAATTGATCATTATTCTTGCATCAGGACAATACCAATTCCAATGCTTGATGCATCACATTTCAATTCAAATGGCTTGCCAAAATCTGATAGGGATAAGATAGGGGCAGTAGTGAGCTTCTCCTTGATTTCTCAGAAGCTCTATTCAGTTCGGTCATGCCATTGGAATCCATCACTCTTTTTCATTAGCTTAGTCAAGGGGGTTGCAATCATATTGAAGTTATTAATGATTCTCCTATAGAAAGAAGCAAGGCCATGAAAACTTCATACTTCAGTGACATTCTTCAACATCAGCCACTCTAAGACAGCTAAGACCTTTTCCTCATTTACTTGGATTCCTTCTCTAGATACTATATATCCAAGAAAAACTACTTTACTTTGAAAGAACAGATACTTCTTCAAGTTCCCATACAACTTTTTAGCATGTAGAATGTCAAAAATAGCTTAGAGATGTTGAACATTGTTGTTTAGGTTGGCATTATATACTAATATGTCGTCAAAGTACACAACCATACATCTTTCGATTAGAGGGCCCATCACATGGTTCATAAGCCTCATAAATATGCTCGGTACATCTATAAGTCCGAATGGCATAATCAACCATTTATAAAGACTATGCCTAGTCTTGAAAGTAGTTTTTCATTCATCACTAGGCCTCATGTGAATTTGGTGGTAACTATTTCACAAGTCAATCTTCGTGAATATTTGAGCACTATGTAACTCATCAACATGTCATTGAGTTTTGATATTGGATATCTATACTTGACAGTAATTCAATTGATTTCTTGGCTATTGATGCACATGCATTATGAACCATATTTCTTTGGGACGAGTAGAGTTGGTATAGTATAAGGACTTATGCTTTCCCTTACGTAACCTCATTTTATCAACTCATCTACTTGCCTTTTTAGCTTTACAACTTGCTTTAGATTCATTCTGTAAGTGAATCAATTTAGCAAGGCTACTTTAAGTTGTAGATCAATACAATGTTTTATGCCTTGGGTCAAAGGTAATCCCTTTGGTAACTCATTGAGGATCAAGTCAAAAATTTCATGAATTAGTCTTTGGATCTCATCAGGTACATCTTCCAAATTTCTCATCTCTAGTAATCTTCTGATTAGTAAAAACATAGGCTTATTGGCCTTCTTAGTAGCTCAGAGCTTTCTTTAACTCATTATTAAAGCTTTCTTCTTATTAGCTCAAGTGAGCTAGTTATGGGTCCCGTTCACCTGAGTGGGTGTCATAGGTTGTAGCATGATCTTCTTCCCATCCTTGACAAAAGCATAGGTGTTCTTATATTCGTTGTGAATAACACATCGGTCGAATAACTAAGGTTTTCCAAGCAACGGATGTGAAGCTCCCATGGGGACGACATCACATACCACTTCGTCTCGATACGCATTCCCAATATTAAATGGCATAGTTACTTGTTCTATAATGTACAAAGCACCCTTATCATGAAGCTAGTGTAGCTTATAAGGTCAAAGGTGCTTAGAGGTCAACATTCTTAACCTTTGCACGAAGGATTATGCAACGATATTAGTACAACTTCCTTCATCTACAATGATGGTGTACAATTGTCCCTTGATGGTAGACTTTGTATGGAATAAATTCTCTTCTTGGTATTCTTTGGAGCTCGGCAAAGAGCTAAACACTCCTCTCTATACTAAGGTCATTATCTCTCCTTAGTTAGTATAGACATAAGTCTCCTCCTCCTCTTTGGCTTCAATTCTTCTAGCATTCTTCTCTTCCTCTAGCTCACTCTCATTAGTGTTATCTACTACATCTCCTTAGAGCACCAGGTACGTCGGTTCGGACACTCCACAGTCATGTGTCCAAAACCTAAGCATTTGAAGCACTTTATGTCGCTTGTCTTTTGTCTACAGTTCTATCCTTTCTCATATGTCCTTAGGGTTAGCCTTTCCTCAGGTTAACTTTGATGGCCTATTCGGTTATCATCACATTGGCCATATTTTTCCTCGACTTGGGAGGGTCTCGTCGGCTTGGCATGAGTAGGTCGGTGTAGAATAGGAGCTTGAGAAAAAATTAGCCTAAGTTAGCTTGAGGCATTTCTCCTTTGCCTTTCAACCCTTTGCGCTACTTTAATAATGTCTTCCATTATATAAGACCTCTGTATCTCCACAATATTATGAAACTCATATCTTAGTCTGGATATGAACCTTGATTTTGTACGAGCCTCTGGTTCATCCACGTCTACTCGGATCATTAGCATGTGAAATTCCTTTACATAGTCATCAACAGATTGACTTCCTTGGTGAAGTTCCTGCAAGTTTACAAATGTGTCCTGTAAGTAGGTCTTGAGCACAAATCTTACTCTCAACAATCTCTTCATCTCTTCCTAGGTTCTTATACCTTGTCTTCCATCTCTTGTTCTAACTGCATTCAGATTCTTCCACCACATGGTAGCACACTTAGAAAATTTAAGTGCAGCAAATTGCACTTTAATGGCATTAGTATACCCATAATAATCAAACACTTTCTTTACCTTTTCTTCCTACTATAAATATTCATCTGTATCTCTAATTCTACTAAAGGGTGGGATTTAGACCTTGACACTGTCTAATCTACGATGAGCTCGACGTCCTCATTCTTATGCTTGGTAATATTCAACCTCTTCTTCTACATCCTTAATATCTTCTTCAATCTCTTTTAACTCTAGCGTTCATCTAACAGCTTGGTTTGCAACTCCTCCAGCTCAATGGGGGTTAAATTGGGTAATGAACTCGACCACCTTGGCAATATCATCTTTCAGGAACATTTTCAGTGGATTATGATGAGGTATACCCTGTAGTTGTTGTCTATTGACTTACATCATAGTAACCAGACTCTTAATAAGATTAATGAGTCTATCAAGTTTATCGTCGACTAACCTAGGGGTGTTACTACATTCTGGCCTCGACCAACATGAGCGCCACTACTCTGGTCACCAATAACACCTTAGATACTTGAATTCGACATATTGTAATAGTCTTATAATAGATTAATAATACAATACACAACAAAGACTTTTACTCACTACCTAAAACCTTACTAATAAACATTAACAACTTCAATCACTTGACAATCACTCAAATACAATAGAAATGAAGTTGCTATATTTTTGTAATGAAAAATAGAGTATAACAGAGTAACAATAGGGAATACACTTACTAACAAACCAACTTCCACTTCATAGCTCATAACTTCAAAACTTACTTCACACAAACACATTGTAGCAGCTATAGAAGAAATACTTCATTGCAACTTTACATATTCCCCCTTGGAATCGTGCTTTGATACCAGTGAAGTTGATGTGTCTCTAGGTTGAACACATAGAGAAGCACCACAATGGAAGAAACCAAAAGAAAACAAAAGCGGATTAACAAATCTAGGTAGTTACCAATTGGATATGATGCACTAACTAAATCTTACTTGGTCTACAATTTGCTGGTTGTGACTCACTTGTCTAAACTATAGGGTTACTTGCCATGACCTCTTGCTACAGGGAATAGATAAGAGTTAGAGGGAAAATGAGAATACTAAAGTTGCTCAGAAAGGAAACTTTTGATATTCAATAATGAGGTGTAATAATGCCTGCATATAACAAATGGGGGTTTATATACTCACCCCCATTAAGGTTACAATACATACATAAAAAGACAAAAGGGTAATTTGCAAATAGAATACATATAACATACTAAAAGGGTAAAAGAGATAAAGAAGATTCGGTACGAAAAAAGTAAGGAATCCTTCTAGAATATTGTGTTAGAAGACATATGTCAAATGGTAGTTAGTAGTTTGGAATATAATACAATTCGAATGAAATGAAGAAAAGAGTAAGTAATTAGTGCAAACCTGATCTGGTTCAGGTCAAAGCTCGATTAGTTAAGGATGTTCAAATCCCTTTTAAGTCAGGAATTTCATAGCTTAGCTCAAATAGAGGTTTGACTTTGGTCAACTCGGGAGCTCAGATCGGACTAAGGTTAAATACTGATTGGCTTAGGAGCTCGGCTTGGATAGGGGTCTGATGCTAGTTAGCTTGGGAGTTTAGCTCAAACTAAGGTCGAATGCCAGTAAGCTTGGGGGCTTAGAATTGTGTTGGTACTAATGAGGGCTTGGCACTTAGGTTGGAAGTATTGTAAAAGATGGAGATTAGAATAGTAATCCTTATCTTAAATGGGAGTTCAAGTTAGTATGTTTCGTGTAAGTCCTTGTAATCTTTTAGCTCGACTATGTATGATTGGTCTGAAGGGTTGATTCCTATAAGTGAGATTTTGAATTTGATATTGTAGATTATCAACACGTCACCCTAAACTTCTACAGGGACTATCACCACCAGTATTCACACTATCTTCAGATATTCTTGTCTGTATAATAATTTTCGCTGAGAGATTTTAACAAACATGTTATATACTCAACTTGGCTCAGAATCACCTCAACTTCAATTTCTACAGTTACTAATGACTCCCAAATACTACTTTAGCTATAATAACACTACTAAGGATAAATTACAACCATAAACAGAAGCTAAAATCACTATTACTAACCAAAATATAGTTGACAGTAACTCAAAATCTATCATTACTCGACATAATATACTTTGAGAACTTAAGTACCACTACCACTGTTACATATAGTATAGTAAACCACAACTTAAATAGCAGTTCAAAAAAGAGTAAGAACTCATGAATCAAACTTTGAAGAACATTAACTCGCATGTCTCCCCAAAGCTTTGATGCCAAGATGATACTGATTGAAGTACGTAATAAACATGAACCACAAATAGGTATTCGAAGTTCAATGGATATGAAGAATTAACAAGTGGAATGGGGTTTTAAATGTCAATGTATATGGATATTACGTATCGGGACACAAACATAATCAGGAAGATGGGCTTAAAATAGGTTCCATACGACTCATGAACACTAAATTAGCATTCACGGTTCAAATGGGAGTTAGATATGACTTACTAACTCGCTCAAATGAGAGGTTTGCCATAATCTCAAGAAGAAGATTGATAACAATAAGGGTAGATTAAAGAGGAATAGAGTGCTTAATAATCACTCAAGAAGGAGACAAGCTTAAAGCAAGCTTCGAGAGAAATTCTCTAAGAAATATTCTAAATAATTGGTGATAATTAGTTGTTTGCTACTTACAAAAGTTACTATTTATAATACATCCTAAAAACCTAGTGGCAAAAATGTAACTAGTGTATAAGGCCATAAAACTTAAAGATTAGACCTACAATTAAAATAAAGAAATTATTTATAAGTGTATAAGACTATGTGTTTAATAGGGAGGTCAACATGTAAGTCATTTGAGCTATCTTGGAATGAGTAGGATCCAAGTTGGGTAAGGTTGGTAGTTGGACGTTGCAGTTCAGTTAGGAGTCATGAAGTCTTACAGTGCTCAGCTAAGCTGGTTGTAAGGTTAGCCTACAATTGTCGAGATTTAGGGTTGGTCAACACTAGATTCCTCATGTTTTGTTGAGTTGGTCTTTAGACTTAGGACCTCGATTATTTGGTCCCTTATCTTTTCGATAGTTGATAGAGTTGTTATTGACTATTTCTCTTCCCTTTCTCAACCTTCTGGTATTAACTTAGCCTAAAGTGGGGCAGGTTGGCCTTGGCTTGGAAAAGGTTGACTTTGGCTTAGAACAAGTTGGCTGTGAATTAAAGATGGTTGTAGGTTGATCATCTATTTTTCCTTTGGGTGGATTACATTGCCATGAGGCTAGATTGTGTTTCACTTTTGAAGAAAGCTAAAGTGCTTCAAGCTATTATCACTTCCACTTGACTATAGTTACAACATATGAGTAGGATGTGGTGCGAACCGTGACTAAGAATAGATAAGGTCGGTTGTTAGATTGGTCTAAACTTGCAGAAAGCTCGAAAAATGGTTAATGGGGAAATGTACAAAAAGAGTGACAAAGACTAATGGAACAATAAGCAAAAACCTACGAATATTTCCAGAGGATATGACGTACCAAAGGGACTTCTGAAGACTCATGGCATAATTCGATATGATATATGAATTGGTCTAGTGAGGTTACTTACTACCTAACCTTGCTTAAAGGAGAGGATAAGAGTAATGCCGAAAATAAACAAGTAATGTTTATGCAAGGAAGAAAGTACTTAAGTGTATTGAAGGTAATCTGAATCTCTTACAGCTACAAGTGTAAGGGTATTTATACCCGTGAGTTAGGGCAAGTTACTCAAAAGGGAAAAGACAATAAGGACATTTCTTAAAGAAGTAATGTATATGATATAAGAGGGAAAAAATGAATATACAAGGAAATCAATCATTGCTGCTTCAGATTCTCTATACGATACTGTATATGTGGCGATATTGCATTGGCAAGGTTATTAGGGGATGCAGATAAAACGTACAGACGAGTGGGTGGGCTTGTCTGAGTAGGAATGGCCTAGTCAGTTTGGATTCCTTGTCTTTTAGCCTCTTGGTAAGGATGATGTCGAGTGATTAGTCGGCTCGGCATTAGAGTAGTCATCAACTCGACATAACACAGAATAAAGGGTAGTCATTTTGCACGGCATTAATGGTGACTTGGCAAAGAAGTACTTGGCCTTAACAGGGCTTGGTTGGAACATAAGGATTCGTTATGCTAGCCCCTTTAATCCTCGTACTCAGCCGTGGGTCAGAGGTTCCGTAGCTTGATTTCCATTACTCTTTCTGGGTTGTTTTGGATTTGGGATCAAATCCAAATAGTGTTTGCTCAGTTCTCTATTAGGGTATTATGGACTGAGGTCAGCAACGTTAAAGGCATTAGAAACCCCATAGTCTTCAGGCAGTTCCAACTTGTAGGCATTGTCACTAATTTTCTAGAGGATTCTAAAAGGCCCTTCTGCTCTTGCAGATAATTTGTTTTTCCTCTTGTTCGAGAGTCGTTCCTTGCTAAGGTGTAGCCATATGAAGTCTTTGGGCTGAAATTGTTTGGTCAACTTACCCTTGGTCCTCTCTCGCATTCTTCTAGTAGCTTGGTCGATAAGCTAAGTGACCTTGTCATAAATGTGTTGAAGAGATTGTGCTTTGGCCGGGGCATTAGGGTCTTCTTGCATGGGTGCTAGTATAGGGGTGTAGTTGAAGGGCAACTCGAGATTGAATCCATAGACAACCTTAAAGGGAGTCTTTTTAGTGGTATCATGTATGGTGTGGTTATAGGCAAATTCGACTATGGGCAGGCAGACATCCCAATCAGCCAAGTTCTTGCCTACTGCAGCTTGGAGCAGTGATCCTAAAGTATGATCAACCACCTTTATTTGGCCTTCAGTTTGGAGGTGATATGAGGTACCGAAGAGTAATTTGGTTTCTACCCGGTGCCACAGGGTCCTTTAAAAATGGGTCGAAAACTTCGGGTCCTTGTCGGAGACTATACTTATCGGTACGCTATGTATTCGCATAATCTCTTGTAAGAAAAAAAAAGCAATAGCCAAAGCGTTGTTAGTTTTAGTGCCAGGTACGAAGTGTGCCATCTTATTGAATTTATTTATGACGACCATTATAGAATCTTTGCTTCGAGTAGTTTGCGGTAGTCTGAGAATAAACTCCATACTCAGTTTAGTCCATGGCCTCGTCAAAACAGGTAAGGGCATTGCTTTCTCTTATTCGGCTCGGTACTTAGCCTTTTTACATACTACGCAGCTTTCCACAATTTGGTGCATATCTCTTTGTATTTTTGGCCAAAAGAATTAGCTATTCAATAGTTTACAGGTCTTCTTCTCTCCAAAGTGTCCGGAGAGCCCACCGCTGTAGGCTTCTTTAATTAATAATTCCCGTAGGGAATAAGTCGGCACGCACAGTTTCCCTCTTTGGAATAGATAGCCATTCTCCACATAATACTCATCTACTGATCTACCATCCATGCATCGTAAAATTATTGGTCTAAAGTGTGGATCCTTGGAGTACTATTTTTTGATACTCGCAAAAATAAATAGTCTAGTTTGCAGTTTTGATAAGAGCGCATGCCTTCTTGAAAAAACATTTACAACTATGTTGCTCTTTCCTTGCTTGTATTTGATCTCAAAATTGAATCTTTTAAGGAATTCAACTTATCTCGCTTGCCACTTAGATAGTTTGGTTTGGCTTCGGAGGTACAGTAGTGACTCGTGGTCAGTATATATGACAAATTCTCTCGACAGTAGATAGTGCTGCCACACTTGTAGTGCACGGATTAGTGCCAAGAGCTCTTTGTTATGTACATAGTAATTTAACTAGGGTCCTCGGAGCTTCTCACTGTAGAAGGCAATTGGTTAGCTTTCTTACATCAGGACAATGCCTATTCCAATGCTTGACGCATCGCACTCTAGCTAAAAAAATTTGTTGAAGTCAGGGAGTACTAACGCCGGGGTGGAGGTCAACGTCTTCTTTATCTCGGTGAAACTCCTTTCCTCCCTTTCATCCCATTAGAAGTCGGTGTTTTTCTTTGTTAATTCAGTAAGTAATGCAGCGAAGGTACTGAATTTTCTGATGAACCTTCGGTAAAACGAAGCCAGTCCATGGAAACTTCTTGCGTCGGTACAAGTAGTAGGGGATAGCCATTCAACAATTGCTTAGATCTTCTCATCATCAACTTGCAAGCCTCCTCCATTGACTACATAGCCCAAGAATACCACTTCCTCTTGGCAAAAGCAACATTTCTTTAGGTTGTCGAATAATCTCTCGGCAGTGAGAATATCCAAGACTGCTCTGATGTGTTCAAAGTGACTCCGTAAGTCAGCATTGTAGATTAGGATGTCATCGAAGTACACTACGATACACTTCCTGATGAGATGTCTTAGCACATGGTTCATAAGCCTCATGAAGGTCCTTAGGGCATTTGACAAGCCGAAGGGCATGACCATCCATTCATACAGTCTATGTTGAGTCTTAAACGCAGTCTTCCACTCGTCTCTTGGCCTCGTACAGATTTGATGGTAACCAGACTTGAGATCAATCTTAAGCCTCATGAAGGTCCTTGGGGCATTTGACAAGCCGAAGGGCATGACCATCCATTCATACAGTCTATGTTGAGTCTTAAACGCAGTCTTCCACTCATCTCTTGGCCTCGTGCAGATTTGATGGTAACCAGACTTGAGATCAATCTTGTTGAAAATTTTGGCTCCACTCTGCTCATCCAACATGTCTTCTAGCCTCAGGATCGGATACTTGTATTTGATCGTGATTTTGTTTACGGCTCAACTGTCAAGACACATTCGTTAGGTTCCATCCTTCTTCGGCACTAGAAGTATAGGCACAGTACAAGGGCTGAGACTCTCTCTCATGTATCCTCTTTCCAGTAACTCATTGACTTGACATTGAAGCTTAGAAGCTTGCTTGGGATTCATGCGATAAGCTGGCTTGTTCGGCAATATAGCGTTGGGTACTAATTCAATGCAATGTTTTATGCCTCGGGTCGGAAGCAACCCTTTAGATAATTGTTCTGGGAATAGGTTGGCATATTCATCCAATAGTTCCCTCACCTCTTGAGGTAAATCATCCTATTCCTTCATTTCCAGTAGTCACCGTAAGCCCCAAAACTAGTAATTCGAGGTTTCGATCGGTTAAAAAACCCCAATCGA
The DNA here is from genome assembly GCA_024138005.1 of Lumnitzera racemosa. Classification (NCBI taxonomy): domain Eukaryota; kingdom Viridiplantae; phylum Streptophyta; class Magnoliopsida; order Myrtales; family Combretaceae; genus Lumnitzera; species Lumnitzera racemosa. Next base: position 33,960,491 of record JAMXBC010000012.1, on the reverse strand, counting down.
GCCTAAATTATAAAGTAAAGCTCAAAATATTAGTAAATTGATCCCGTAAGTTTGAATTTAAGAAAATAAGTAATAAAATAGGAGACTACAAAATTTTCAAATTTTAAGTATATAATTTGTTATTTATCGAAAATATGTAAAATGCATTCCAATACTTAACGAATCGCTAAAGATAAATTATATGTATATTAAAAATTATAAAATAACCTAAATAATATTTAGGAATATTTATTTGTACTATATATGAATTTACATGTAGGTATAAATACATCTAATTATTTAAAATATGCGAAATGTGCTAAAATTATACTAAATAATTAAAGAAAATTCATAATTAATTAAAAAAAATCAAGAAAAATCAGGAAAAATCAAGAATGATCCAAATCAGGTCGTGGCAGGTCAGAATCTACAAAATAAAAATTAACCAATTAAAATTAGACAACACAAAAACCAAAAATCAAGGAAATTGGGCAAAGTCATGCCTAATTAATGCACAATAATTACACTAAAGCTCTATAAATAGCAAGAAAAATTTAGAAGCTTATTTGGACAGTTAAAAATCAAAGCAAATTAGGGAGAGGCGAAAATTGAGAGAAAAACCAAAGACAAAAAAAAAAAGAAAAAGAAAACTGTGCAGTTAGGGCTATAAAAGAGAACCCAGACCTGACGGGCAACTGGGAGTGGACGGCTACTACCACCACACAGTGGTGGCAGCGCCTAAGCCGGCCGACAAGGCCAGGCGGTCGGCGGTGGCTAGAGCCACCCAGACTGGTGAGTCCGATTTTCAGCTTGATTCTTGTGTAATTTTGTAAAAATAGTAAATAGTTTTAAAAAATTATGAAACTTGTTATTCTGAGGTTTTATTATATGTAGATTTAGGGAAAAATAGTGATTTAGTTTAATCACGTCTGAAAATATAGGGTCCTTAAGAAATCGTGCAAAATTGAACATGATTAGAACGGAAAATAAATAGGCTTAGGAGTGTAGTTTGGAGCTCAATTTTTTTTTTGTAGGATGCTCATGTGATATAGAACAATACTATGAAGCCATTTTTTTAAAATTAATTTTTGAAATTTTTAAGTTAATTTTTAGCCCTAAAATGATGGAAAAATTGGGTAATTTGGGGTTAATTAGGTGATTAAGATATTAATTACTGATTTAAATAGTAATTAGATGTTTAAGGATGTGAATCTTTGATGTGGAACCCTAATCCTAACCTTTGGAGTATTAAGTATGGTTAATTTAGGAAATTAGGTAATTAATATAAGAAATTAGTAATATGTGAAATTGTAAATTAATAAATCTAAAAAATTAGGGTTATTTAGATAATATTAGAGTAAAAATCAAAATAATATTAAATTTGAATTAAGATTGAATTTTAGGTAATTATATAAAAAAGTAAAGATTTTCTCCCATCGGGGATAAATTCGATACCTTAATTAGGATTAGCATGTACCGAATACCGAATAGCTTAGATTACTAAATTAAGACCCAATAGGATATTTGAATACTCGAGCTTAATGTGATTAATTTCACATTAGGATTCGAGCATGTTTAGGACTTAGAAATCGAACTAAAACCTAATTTAGAAATTGTTGCGGAAACCGAACCCGAACCTAACCCCAAACCTAGAATAATTGTAAAAGACTTAAGACCTAGATAATTAGGTATATTAAACCCTAAACAACACATAACAATATGCGTTATAGGATAAAACGAACCTATAACAGTTATATGAAAAATTGAAACCACGTTTGTATTATAGGGATATTCGGCGATGGCCTGAGCAAGTCGGATCTCGAGTGAATGAGCGAGGAGTCGAGGTAAGTTGGGATTAATACAATGCTGTATTTTGGGAGGCTTGAGATTATGCTTGGTTGTGCTTGTTAGATAGTTGGATATGTGCATGTGCTTGATTATGGGTGATACTATGATTCTGTTTGTTGCTCTAGCATGTATTGTATGATTTGTATGAAATGATTGATTACCTTAAACTGGACTTAATCAAATATACGACTAGTAATCATAATTGGACATGCATGGTAACTTGTTAGGGGAACTTAGTCGAACTAAGTGACAGGAGAAGAGGTCGCAGTGAGGGTGAAGACAATGGTTCGAAGGTAGTCGCACGAAGAGCGAGGTCTCCATTACACAAGCCTGGGTTTGGTCGTGAGTTATTGCATTAATGGCAACTCCTCAACCTGGATTAAAACGGGCGCAATTTCTCTAATCTCACGACGGACCGGATAACTTCGTGCGATGGCATTTGCTTGCATATGCATTGCACCTAATAAGTTGATTGAAAACCTTGTTGTGTTTATGGTATAGTTTTAAGTCCTCTATCCTAACTTACTGAGCTGTAGTTGCTCACATCCCTATAGACGTCATGCAGGTGCTGGTTAAGAAGCGGCAAACAACTACTCTGAAGCTAGTAACTGTTGGATCCTAGGGATTGAGGAAAAACATTTGAAGAACAGACATTTATTTTTAAGGTTTAAGCTATTATCGTTGAAAACGCTAATTGTAATAATTGAATTCTATTATATATATATTTATATTTCCTCACTTTAGGTAATAAATTACAAACTGTTTACTTCAAAGCGGGTTAGTCGTGGACGCCTTGTGTAGATCAGGTCTAAGATAGCGGTTGTAAGGCCAACTTCTATCTTAGGATAGTTTACACGGCGGGGCTGTTACGACTCTGCCGCTTTGGGGCATGACAGTCACTTGACCAACAGGAGGGTCGGCTCATTGGCATTAATAACCTCTCAAAACTTGGCTCAAGCCTTCTTCAATTTGCGAGCAAGTTTTTTCTATAACTTATGAACTTCTCTTGGCGATATCGGATTTAGCGTGATCTTCCGATCATCCTTCTTGAGCATGTAGGTATTCTTATAATTGTCATGGATGACTCGCTTATCAAACAACTACAGTCTTCCTAACAATACGAGGGAAGTGTACATAGGCAGTAAGTCATAGAGAATTTGGTCAGAGTAATTGCCGATAATGATCGGTAGTAGTATTTACCGAGTAATGTGTAATGCTCCCTTCTCACTTAACCAGTGCAACTTGTACAGCTTCAGATGTGTAACAGTTGGCAACCTCAATTTTGAGACTAGGACGGCTGAAGCCGCATTGGTGCGGCTCCTACTGTCCATGATGAGGGTACACGTCTGTTCATTGACCTTATAGGTGATATGAAATATGTTCTCTCTTTGCTCCTTCTCTCATGAGGGTTCCATGCTCATAGTGTGTCGGACAACCATAAGTAGTTGGTCTAAGTCCTTAGCATACACGTCTTCTTTAATCAACTTTTTCTTGGCAGTCTCCTTTTTGGTAGGAACCTCCTCCTCCTCGGGTTCCTCGTAGCACTTGAAACATTTGATCTGGCTGGTCTTCCTATTAGACCCTTACCCTTTCTCATACGTTTAGGTCGGTACTACATCTTCAGGTTGGCCTTTCTGCTCGGCTATGACATCAACCCTTCTATTCGGCTGAGCAAAGTCTGGTTACTTGTCTATCCTGGTTGGTTAGTTGGCATTTGAGTCGTTACTTGGCTTCCTCTTTGCCTCTTTACACGCTGGGCAATCCTAACAGCTTCATCCATCGTGTCAACTCATTGGAGTTCTACAATGTCTCGGTTGTCTCCTCTTAACCCATTAACAAATCTAGAGACTGTTTGGGTTGGTGGTTCCTCCACTTCACATCATATCATAAGCATATGGAATTCCTAAACATATTTATCAATAGTTCATCTTACTTGTCTTAGCTCTTGAAGTCGAATGAAGTATCATGGAGATATGTTTTCGGTACGAATTTGTTTTTGAGCACTCTCTTTATCTTGGGCCAAGTATTAATTTCTCGGTATCCCTCTCTCCTTCTCATGGCCTAAAAGTTCTTCCACTATATGGCGGCATATTCGGAAAATTCAATAGCAACAGTCCTTACTTTCTCGTAATCTTCATATTGGTAATAATCAAACACACGCTCCACCTTTTCTTCCCAATCCAGATACTCATCAGTATTCCCAGATCCATTGAAACTCGAAATTCAAAGCTTTACATGGTCAGATACTCTGGAGACTTGTACACACTCCTCTTCAAAATACTGTTCTTCCTCCTCATCAAACTCTCTGATGTCTATTCTTTGCCTTACTTGTCTGCCAACTCTTTCGCCTCGAAATGGTTGAGCTGGGTTCTAACCTCTAACAAGTTGAGCAGCTTGTGGAGTGTTGTGCGTGGCCTCAGTGGGTCGGCAAGACAGTACATGAATAGCTCGGGTCAGATTTACCAAGAGGTTAGCTACCTCATCGAGCCTTTCGTTAGTGCTTCTAGGAGTTCCCTAAGACTGACGTCCATGGTGAACAACTCTACTATCATCACCAGTACCAACATTCATATTTAGGTCTACCATTTTTCCTCATAAATTCAAAATTTAAACAAACACTTCAAAAAGTGAATAGCTAATAACACAACAGTAAAATGAACTCAATAACCGACTCTGTTTCACATAGGCAAAACATAGCGCAACAAAAATTCAAGAAGAACTAATTTTAGTTCATACAAAACCTTTGCTCTGATACCAAGATGGTGCAAATTGTGACCAAGAACAGACAAGGCTGGTCACTGGATGGGTCCAAGCTTGTAGAAAGCTTAAAAAAGGGCTAATGAGGAAAGGTACGAAAAGAGTGATAAAGACGAATGGAATAGTATGCAAAAACTTATGGATAGTTTTAGAGGATATAACGCACTAAAGGAACTTTTAAGGACTCACAGCACAATTTGATATGAAGCATTAATCGGTCCAGTGAGGTTACTCACTACCTAACCTCACTTAAGGGAAAAGATAAGAGTGATGCTGAGAGTAAACAAGCAGTATTTACGAAAGGAAGAAAGTACTCAAGCATATTGAAGGTAATATGAATCTCCTACAGCTATAAGTACAAAGGTATTTATACTCGTAAGTTAGGGCAACTTGCTTAAAAGGGAAAAGACAATAGGGACATTTCCTAAAGAAGAAATGTACATGATACAAGAGGGTAATAATGAATATACAAGAAAATCAATCATTAGTGCTACAAATTGTCTATACGATACTATACACGTAGCAATGTTGCATTGGCAAGGTTGTTAGGGGATACGGACAAAACATATGGATGGGTAGGCTTGTTCAAGTGGGAATGGCCTAGTCAGTCCAGATTCTCTATCTCTTGGCCTCTTGGTAAGGATGATATTGAGTGATTAGTTGGCTCAGCATTAGAGTAGTCATCAACTCGTCATAACACAGAATAAAGGGCGGTCATTTGGTACGGTAGTAAAGATGACTTGGCAAGTAAGTACTTAGCCTCAGCAGGGGTTGGTTGGAACATAAGGATTTGTCATGTTAGCCCCTTTAGTCCTCGTGCTCGGCTGCAGGTCAGAGGTCCCGTAGCTTCATTCCCATTAGGATGGAAGAGTAGTGAGCAATTGTCTCTTGGTGGAGTACTTAAACCCATATATTTATTACTTCATAGAGAGAAATCACATCGACTTTGGAAGATGTGGTCATACTTTTAGACTTACATTGCATCAATTGGACTAATATCACAACCTCTTCAATTTCTCATTCAGAGCATAGCTTTGGAATATCTTTATAGGAACCTTTGAAAGTTGCTCATGATAGAAAAAGAAAACCATGCTTTATTACTTGGCTTGCGTATTTTTTTGAGGAGCATAGGAAAGATAGACCTCTAGTACCCAGCCCAAGTCGTGGGTAGGAGTAATTATCTTCATATTTATTTATATATGTATATTATTGGTATTTCCTACTCATGTCTCTTGTCTTATTCTACAAGTATGAACTTACAACTTTCATAGTGTATTGGCTCTCTTTGTTCATGTTCCCTAGTGTCCCCAAAGAAGGTGTGAGCCCATGGCTGTTCCTTTCAGCCATATGCATTACCTAAGGTAAGTCATATTGGCTCCCTTCTATCTAGGTTCATTGTTCCGATGCTTGGACTTATATCAGAAGGCTTCTGTATGCTTTAAAGGTCATTATGCGAACATTTTACCTAGCTTTTCTTTTGTAGGAGGTATGAAATCATTTTACTCCTCCTATTATTAATGATCAATCAAGTGCTCCTCTTCTTAGAACATGAACTTAGGTTGAGGGAACAATTGAACAACTACGGCTACAACTTAATGATGTAAATGGTGAGTTTTTATTTTGTCCTTATGTCAATAGATAGTTGGATATGAAGATAGTAGTAGATTTTATCCTCTTAGCTCAAAGGATGAGGTGACCATGGTGGGAAGGCGTAAGAGTCTCTGTAGTTTTGAAGCAAGGTTCCTTCTATGGTGTATCCTTAGGGGTTTACCCTCCCTTCCTGACAGTAAAGACTTCTTTAGATGTTTTATAGAGAAAAGAGTTATGCATACTCTCCTTATAGAGTTATGTGCCAATTTGGTTTTGACCAAGGAGTTCCTTATATTATCAAAATTACTGAGAATTTTGATTCATGTTGTTAGTTGCTCTCATAGAGTGATTTCAAGAAAATTTGCTATAGTACAATAGCTATTCTTTCCTTCTCTGAGCCACTCTAGAGTTGCTTCTACAACCTAGTTAACTCACTAGTGAAATTGCTTGGATGTCTTTCAATCCTATGCCTTTGCTTTAGTAGGTGATGTACCTCATACTCCTAGTATGTATTGTTGTGAATTCTACCTCAAGATGCCGAGGCCTATATCCAGGTTAGATGGTGATGCCCATGCAATTGTCGAATAAGCATCTCAATAGTTAAAACCTTATAATGATGCAGAAGTAGTGAGGTCATCTTCAAAATCTAAAAGGAAATAAGTGCCACTTGAATTAGAATACCTTAGAGAAACCAAACGTGCATCTATTTAAGAGGTAACATTCTTGCTTGTTTCTTATTGCTTATTTTTTCACCTATTACCTTTCTTCATATAACTTTAATTCTTTATTTATTACGGGTTAGGACTAACTCTCTTTCATAAGTTGGTGTGGGGAAGAGTGTTGTTATTTCAAACCTTGAACTTCATTCGAGCCATCCTACTATACCGGTGACGGTTCTAGATGAGGAAGATGATGAGTAGGACGTGGTAGATTATGGGCAATCATTAGTCTAGTCTAAAAGTGATGAGGGTGGTGATAACTATATTGAGGAGTTCAGTGATTCTTTTAAGTTTGGTGAAATTATTTTCGATACCAATGTGCTGATTGTAGAGGTAAGTAGAATTGACGATGGTTATGTAGATGCATTACTTTGCATAGGACTTTATAGAGATGAGTTGTATATAGCACTTGCTGGTATCCATCCTCCCTTAGTTGCTAGCATGTCACCTCGAGACATTGTAGCAACTTCAAATGTTACTATTGTTGATAGTTGGATTTCATCTGTTACATTTACTTAGGGAATCGACTGCAAACATGTTGAGTAACTCAATTCTCAGCTAACGCTGAGTGACATAGATTTGTATTTGATTTGAATTTAAAGAAAGTAGTGCAAACAATTATCACTTGCCAACGATTATATTACATAATTGCCTACTATTCTTATATTCTGGGAATGTACTTGATCAAGAGGTCTCCACATGTCCTAGCAATCATGTGATTAACTGCCGTTTCAGATACTCAAGATTCTCCTATAAATACGGAGAGGAAGCATTATAGGAAGGTATCTAACAATACATAACTACTTGACTTATCTTCTCTAATATTAATTTTACTAACCTATGTATCGGAGTAGCTGCATTGAACTAGCCTTGGTACCTTTAGTTCTTTGCACTTTGCAGGAAGGAAATCACTTAAAAACCATACGACAACATTTGGCGCCATCTGTTTTTTTCTTGACACACTTACATGGTAAGAATTAGATTAACTAAAAGTGCAGGTGCTGGTATATTGTCCCACCACCTTGAGGGGGGAAGTAGGCATACTAACGAGCAATGTTTGGCTAAGTTGGAGTAGCATTACCTCAACTTGGCCAAAGAAAACCAAGAGTTGAGCAAAAAATATGAAGAGATTCTTAATCTCCTCCATGATAATGTTTACCTAAGTCAAAACAAAGAGCACAACAATTACCATGCTGAGAACAGCAACAACTTGATTTATTCTCCCGAATTACCAAGAAAGCAAGCCAAAGTTACAATAGGATTTTCATGAATTGAGGATGGCTTAGTCGTGGCAGATGCTGTATACTGTAAGAAGAACCCTTGATTGGTTACTCTTCAATCATGAGCTCTTCATACAATATACAAGGCTTTACAACCACTAGTTTCCCAAGAACATACAGATCTATATGATATCATCACATAAGCATATTTATATGAAATTTGAACTATAAAGTTTACAATACATAGTAGTTTAGTATATCTAAGTCTATATTACTGGTAATATAAAAGTAAATAAGTAAGAGTCTACATAATCCGTTCTCTCTCAATACATAGGATGGCTCACTCTTGCCCAAGTCTCTAAGCTAACCTATAGCATCCTCCGACTAGCCTCTACGAATAAGTTATCCTGTAGCAAAAGTCTAAGGAGATGTAAGCCTAAGCTTAGTGAGCAAATCCCTCAGCCACACCACAAGCAAGTTATAAATACATCATATTCACGCATATGAATGAATGATCAAATAGAATGACAAACAATACGTATAGTTAACTAGTCCATATATGGAACTCAAAATTAACGCCCTCTGAAGTCAGCGTTGGAGTATATAATACACTAATCAGATCCAGGTATTATACTAGAACTTACTTTACTATGGAACTTCATGTTCCATACTTAAATCAAATAAGTTTTTTAATTTCATAAAAACCAAATTCTAGTATAATTGTGAGTGGGCTCCCACAGTCCATCCTCACCCCTAAACGGAGGCCTCTAGACTTGACCTTTAGCTAGGCGATTGGTGCCTCCAATGCTTAGTATTCCCGTAGGCCAAGGTAAGGTCATTTTATACGAGTGCATTATACAGAACCAATAAATTTATAATCACAACCCCGAATGGCTTCTCTTTATCTCCGTGTGATGCGACGGCCGAAATTATGTCTATGCAATGCATGTTAATGCATCTACTAGTTTCTTCCTATGAGCCGAGTATAATTAAATCCAATTATGATGTGACCATCCAATAGTACATGCAATCATTTTCTATACTACAATGCAGTAAACAAAGTATTATTCGTACTTAAGATAAATTCACAACTCAGTACATAATAATATATACAAGCATTTCTTAACCCCACACAACAATCAATTAACAATAACATTTAAGTTCACTATCTACAATCACATATAAGAATGGAATCATAGGGTAAATACTCACTCAGCCCTGATGACTCGCTCTAGTCATAGTAATCAATCGGGAGATCTTTGCCCACCTCGGGATCACCTGATCATTGCAATATAATAACGCTAGTAAGTAATTGAATTAACTAGTAATTCTAAATATTTATTTACCTAATTTTACTTAGATTACTATAAACTTTTATCCAGTTAGACTTTATCACTAATCTTATGTAATTTTTTTGTTCTATTTCCGATATTTATGAATTTATAGTCGTTTTTCATTGTTTTCCATCGTTTTTAGATACATGTTCACACGGTGATGTCCATTTTGGATGTTAAGACCCGTGTTTTACGATATTGATTAAATTTATGGAAATTTTAACTATGGAAACTTAATTATTCCTATTAATTATATTTATATCCTATGTTTGTACTTAATGATTTAATTAGCCCTTAGATTCTTATACTTAGAGAATTTTATCTTGCTATTACTAATTCATGTACTTAATTAAGTTTAATCTAATTTAGGAAGTGTATTAGGGTTTACTAATTCATGTACCTAATTCTTATGTACTCTTGTTATTTCTTATTTTATAAATTTATGCTTATGTCATCGCTTACACTATCAATCGCTTGTATCATCGCTTACGTCATCATTTGCTTATATCATTACTTATGTCATCTTTTAATTGTATCGTTGCTTATATTATCTTTTAATTACATAAGCCTTACCTCATACTTATGTTATACTTAAGTGTCTTATGTTTACTTTACATGTACTAACTATATACTTATAACTTTACTATACTTTTATGTATACTAGTATACTTATACATATCCTTATACCATATTTATACTTGTACATATACCCATATATACATACGGTCACATACGTATTTTTATACAAATTTCGTATGCCAAAATTTCCTCTTAAGAAAGCTTCTCTAATTTCATTCTTTTTGCGTTTTAAGAGTATATTTAGTATGGTATAGGTATGTATAGTTAGTATATGTCTTAGTTTAGGTTATGTACACAATGAATACTTATGTACAAAGGTCTCTATACTTGTATTTCTCTAGTATACCCTTATGTACATATACTTAAAGACATATACACATGCATCTCCTTCTACTTCACCATGATTTCTACTCTTCTACACCTAAAGATTGAAACTTTATGCTTTCTTCAACATATATATATATATATATATATATACATAACACATAACTACTTAACCTAGCCTAACTCTTCATCTAAGTGGTAAAGAATATGAAGCAAGACATAGTAACATAAGAACATACCTTAATTTGCTCTTAAATATGGATGCGAAGTTGAAAAGTAAAGAAAAGTGAAAGAGAAAGGGAAGATACGGTTGGGAAAAGAGAAGAAGAAGGAGACTTTGTTTTGTGTTCTTTTGTTTTTGAAAAGGAAAATAAGTGGGGTCTAGGAAAGGGAAAGAAGTGGACGACAAAAGAGGAAATAGGAAGGGAAAAGCCAAAAGAAAAGAAAAGAAATCATGAGAAGGAAGAGATATTTTCTTAAGTGAAAGTGACATTTTGTTGACTTTTCCACATGTTAACTTGATGAACTTTCCTAAAGTGTATGCTATTTAGTATACATAATGTAGCAATTAAGGAAAATTAAGAGAAAAATTAAGGAAATGAAACATTTGGTGAATTGATTAGTAAAATAGATGATGAGATCTTACTTTAGGTATTTATATCCTATATATATATATATCATTTGGTAGGCTACTTAGTATAACTAGTATGGAAAGTATCAATTAGGGTGTTAAGGTTTACTACATGTAACCTAAATATCAACTAAACCCTTAACTCTATGTATTACTATACTAATTATATACTTAGAAAATAAATGTGATCTATGATGCGATATCTTTATTTCTAAAGGATTACTTAAGGATTCTAAATATATATGCATAATTGAAAGTTATCTCTAATATTTCACTAATGATTTGACAAAATATGAAGGTTATATTATCAATTAGGGTTTTAGGGTATATCGTGATGAATTAGTGTTTGTATGTTTTTAAGGTAATAGTTTTAGGGTTTTTATCACTTTCGAATGAAATCCTTAGTGTTTACATACATTTAGGGTAGAAAAATTTTATACGCCATTGACTAGTTTTTTTGGGTTTTCATTTTCATTAGCCTTGTCAACTCCTAGATTATCTAAGATACTTACGTTTACTTCAAAAGCTAGATTGAAAATTTTAGGGGTTTACAAGGACTTTTGGCCCTTGCTCTTAAGAAAAATGACAAGGGGAAGCAACCACAACAGGTGTACCATGTTGGACCCTCATATGTTAGCACCTTCGCTACAACAAGTAGATAATTCTAAATTAAGAAGAGCCCTTTTATCCCTAAAATCCTAGAAGAAGTTATACTATGACATATTAAGTTGCTACAATTTGAAACATATGATGGAACCAAAGATCTTGAAGATCACCTTGAGTGCTATCGTACTCTAGCCAAATTACACGGCTTAAGTGATGCTATAGCTTGCTAAGTATTTCCCTTGACATTGAGGAATGTGGCAAGTATATGGTTCAAACACTTGAAATCGAACACAATTTCATGTTTTGAACATTTGGTAGAAGTGTTTCTCCAACACTTCCTTGCAAGTAGGCTTCCTATTAAGGATCTTTAGTTCTTAACATAATAAAGCAGAGATCAAATGAATTTATTAGAGATTACCTGGCCAGGTTTATGGCCGAGATGGTCTAAATTCTAGAGCTTAACATGAGCATAGCTCTTAATGTGGTTATTGATGGTGTAAATCCATATGGAGACTTTTTCAAGTCTGTCGCCAAAAATAAGTTGAAAACTTTTGTTGAGTTTAAAGCCAAAGTGACATTTTACATCCGACAAGAGGACAATATTAAAGCTTATCGAGAAGTTGATCAGAACAGAGGAGACAAGAAGGGCGACAAGAGGAGGAGTGCAAAAGATTGACTTGAAACGGACGATGACCGATGTCCTAACTCCAAGAAAAAAAGGCTATGAATTCCAACATATTCGGTCTATACACTAGTAAATCATCCAATTTTAGACATATTAATGGAGGTGCATAGGCAGAGGGGTGTATTGCAATGGCTAGAAAGGATAAGAGGAAACCCATGAAGGTGAAATTCCAATAAGTATTGCGATTTCCATTGTGATAGAGGCCATAACATTGAAAAATGCATCCAACTTAAGAATGAAATCGATGATGCCCTTCAGCGAAGGCACTTACATAAGTTTCTGGCATAAGATGCCGAGAATATTGAGCGACCATCTCAAAGGAGATGAGAAGACTAGGAGAATGTTGCTAGACCAGCTATGGTTGAGAATGATGCAAGAGATAGAAGTACTAATAGAGCACCCAATAGTATAATTAATACTATTGTTAGTGGCCCTTCTACCATAGGGCGATTAAGCTCCTTGAGCTCGATCAATGCCATTTATTATGTTTGTAATGTCTAGGGAAAGAAGGTTAAGATCGACAACACAATTTCCTTTTTAGAGGAAGATTTTGAAAGCATTTAAAGGCCTCATGGTGATGCACTTGTAATTAGTGTGAGAATTGCTAACTTTAAAGTCAAGAAAAAGCTCGTTGATACTAGAAGTTCAGTAGACATCATTTTTCAACATGCTTTTGATTAGATGAGATTGAAAATCAAGGCACAGATAAGATCCTATGGTTACAACTTGTTTGCCTTCAACAATCAATCGATTCATGTGATTAGAGTAGTTTCTCTACCAATCCAAATTGGACATGATGACCATGTGGCAGAGGATAAAGTGGATTTCCTCATTGTCAAATGTTGGTCCCCATATAATTTGATCATGGGAAGGTCGTGTCAACATTTATTTGGCATTGTCCCTTCTACTACCCACTTAAAGGCTAAATTTCCTACGCTAATTAGAGTTAGGGTATGTAAAGGAGATCAACAGTTGGCAAGGTCATTGTACATGAGGGCATTGAGGCGAGAAGAAAATTTTTAAGTAGAAACTTATCCAGAAAGAGAGTCAGTTGGCATAGACAATGCTGAGGATGAAACGGAGGAAATTTTGTTGGGAGACAATCTTGAGAAGACGACTAAGATAGGGAAACCATTACCGATAGACATCCGTTAAAATTTAATCAACTTTTTGTAGGATAATGCTGATGATTTGCATGGTCCCCTTCAAACATGTTGGGTATCCCTAGAGATGTAATGGTACATAAGCTTCAGATCCATCCAAGTGTAAGAGTGATCTAACAAAATAAAAGACATTGTGCCCTCGAGAGGCAAATAGCCATAGAAGAAGAAGTCTAAAAATTGATAAAGGTAGGATTCATTTATAAAGAGCCTTATCTAACTTGGCTAGCCAATTGTGCGTTGGTTAAGAAGTCTAACGGCAAATGGTGCATGCATATGGACTTCATGGATCATAACAAGGCCTATCCCAAAGATTGCTTTCCCTTACCAAGAATTGATCAAATGGTTGATTCAACTACCGTGCATGTATTGTTCTCTTTTATGGATGCTTTTTACAGCTACAACCAAACTAAAATGGATGAGGAAGACGAAGTTAATGCATCATTCATAACTAATTTTGGAACATATTGCTATACAGTGATACCTTTTGGGCTAAGAAACGCCGATGTAACTTATCAGTAGCTTATCACTATGATGTTCAAGCCCTAGATCCATTGAAATGTTGAATTATATGTGGATGATATGATTTTGAAAAGCACGATAGAGGATCGGTATCTTACTGATCTTGTGGAGACATTCACTACCTTAAGGAGGTATAACATGAAGCTAAATCTGTAGAAGTGCGTCTTTAGTGCTATTTCGGGAAAGTTTTTAGAGTACATGGTCACTCGGTGCAGCATCGAAGCTAACATGAGAAAGATTGATGCAATCAGAGACATAAAATCTCCTCGTACCATTAAGGAGGTCTAAGAAATCACTAAGCGAATGGCTACCTTTAATTGGTTCATGTCGAGAAGCATGGACATGTATGCAGAATTCTTTAAGATTCTAAAGAATTTGAGAAATTTCAAGTGGAGAAATGATTGCAAGAGGGCATTTAACAAACTTAAAGAATTTCTCGTGTCACCTCCAATACTCTCGACACCTGTCCTAGGAGAAAATTTGTTTTGTATTTATACTTATCAGTCGGTTGTTGAGCATTTTTCTATATATTAGTCCAAATCGATGGCAAAGAGCATTGACCAGTCTATTATGTGAGTCATGTCCTTTAAGTGCTAGAGCATCAATACACAAATTGAAAAATTGGCGTTTATAGTGGTTCTTTTGATAAGGAAGTTAAAACCATATTTTAAAGCTCACCAAATTATAGTCCTCATTGATCAACCTTTGCAGCAGGCATTACATTGGCCAGATTCCTCGAGAAGAATGATGAAATATGCCTTGGAGCTAAGTGTTTATGGTGGACAGTATAAATCTAGGATAGTATAAATCTAGAATAGCATTAAAAGCGTAAGTGTTAGCGGATTTTCTAGTTGAGTTCACTAGTAACGGAAATCACGTAGAAATTGTTGAGAAACCATTGTAGTATCTTTTTGTCATGGTTCTTCCACTAAAAACGGAAGCAGTGTGAGCCTTATTTAGTAAGGACTCCACAATGTCAAGGTTAATTATGCCCTGAAATTTGGATTTCTAGCTAGTAATAATGAAGCGGAATATGAAGCCTTAATAGTTATACTCAAACTAGCAAAGGAAGTTAATGCCAAGAAACTTAAAGTTTTCTCTGATTTACAGCTTGTAGTGGATCAAGTCAAAGGAAGTTATGTGGAGAAGGAAGAGGAAATGAGCAAGTACTTGTTGATATACGAACGTTCGTAGAAGAATTTTAGTCTTTTCAATTCATAAAATATTAAGGAGTAAGAACATTGCCGTCGACAAGCTATTAAGGCTGGCCAGTATAGCATTTCCTGATTTAAGTAATAACCTCTTTGTTAGGGTTCTCCCATACAAGAGCTTATCAATTGTCTTACAAAGCTGTGAATTAGCTCCTTGCTCGAGAGAGAAGTCATGGATGGATCCCCTAGTAAGCTATTTGAAGGAAGGTATCCTTCCTGATGACAAAAAAGAGGCTCAAAGACTGACTTACCAAGCCACAAATTACATACTCATAAATGATTAGTTATACAAGCGCGGTATTTTCTAACCTTATCTTCAATACCTTCCTTTTGAAGATGCGCGATGGGTGTCATCCGAGCTACATGGCGGTGTATGCCGTAACCATGTGAAAGCACAAACATTGTATATCTGTACATTGTGACTTGGCTATTATTGGCCAACAATGAAAGATGACGTGATAACAGCTATTTGGCATTGTTCAAAGTGCCAGAAGCATGAGACAGCAAGTCATACGCCTTCAATTAGATTGTGCGGCCTAACTAATCCTTAACCCTTTGCTTAATGGGGATTAGACATACTTGAACCATTTCCAAAGTCCATAAACCCAACGACAATTCGTCATTGTTGTTGTGAATAATTTCACAAAGAAGGTAGAGGCCAAGGCATTGACGAGAATCACTGAACAAAAGGTTCAATCCTTTGTTTTCAATTATATTATTTTAAGGTTTGCAATTCCATTTATGACAATCATAGACAATGAACCACAATTTGATAATGACAAATTTCGAACATTTTGTGAGAAATTCGGCATCCGCCTGAACTGTACATTTATAGCTTACCCTTAGACTAATGGGCAAGTAGAAGTTGTAAATAAGATCATCTTACACAGCTTGAAGAGGAAAGTTAATCAAGCTAAAGGAAAATGGGCTAACGAGTTGTCGAACGTTTTATGGGGAAACCAGATTATCCATAGAACCGCAATAGGGGAAATGCCCTTTAGATTGGCGTATGGTACAAAAGCAGTATTACCGATTGAGTTAGACCTGCTAAATCTACTTATAGGGAATTTTGGACATGATGATCAATCATGTTGGTTTGACGGCTAATTCGGATACAATTGAAGAAATTAGAGATGTTACAAGATGAAGAGTTGCAGCATATTAGCATAAGGTAGCTAGATATCATAATTAGAAGGTGAAACATAAGGTTTTTTAGCTTGGAGATTTGGTTTGCTGGAAACTAGAAGCGACTGGCACACGAGAGAACCAAGGAAAGCTTGACGTTAATTGGGAGGAACTTGTTAAGGTTCGGAAAGTCGTGGGCGAGGGGGCTTATCGACTAAAAAGGTTGGATGGAACACCCATCGCTAATGCATGGAATGCTGAGAACTTGAAACTTTATTTTAATTAATTCCTTTGATGTTATGAAGCATTTACATTTGTGTTGTAACGCAATAGCCTGTTTATTTCAAAAGGCAATCATGTTCAAAGTTATAACTCTAACTTATTTCTCATCCTGATCTTTTTATGATCAACAGATTATTATCATGTTCAAATTGCATAGTGAATGAATTGGTATTTAATAAGTTCAGACCTATCACTATTAGCGAACATTATAAATTAGTCGAAAAGCTAAATAAGTGTATTAGTACATAGAGGTGATCTCGCAGTTCAATTAAGATGACTATCCACATCTCAAATGACTAGTGGACAATGTCTTTAAAAAGATACCTAAATTAGGTGTATGAAATAAAACATGTCGAGAAATTAAGGCGTATTAAATAAAACATGCCGAGACAATAGGGCGTGTGAAATAAAACATGTTGGAAAAATACAACATGTGAAATAAAACATACCAAGAAACAATAAAGTATGTGAAATAAAACGTGCTAAAATTACTAAATTATGCATGAGGAAATGTGTATATGATTAATAACAAATACAATTATAAATTTTCGACCATTTGGCTGAATACTGTCCATATAAAAGATAATGAACTAATTACAAGGGAAAAAATCTTATGATTTATTCTTAGACTGAGCCAAGGCATTCTCTTGATTAGAGGTTAGAGCCTTATTGGAGCATATCTCCTTTTTAGTGCTTAAGGTTTTGGAATAAGTAGATTTCTCTTTGTGCACATAGGGGATTTCCTTAGACAAACGATCTTTGTCATTTCCAAGATCTTTGGCACAAGCCTTGTTATCACCTTGCATATGGATCTTAGCACCCAAATCTTCGTCAGCTTCTTTGTCACAACTACTGACTTAATCATCGATGTTAGTGAAGTCTAAGCACGAAAGATCATACTTAGGGTGAAACTTAAGGATTTCTTCTCTTGCCGCTTGAATCCTTTCCCACAAACTTTTTCTCAATAATCTTCTGTACTGTCGACTTGGTATCACAATTTCAAGTGCCTCTTCAACAAAGGTCCATTTCTTTATTGCTTCCTCTAATTCGACAATACGGCTTTGCAGTCTAGAGTTGTTGGTCTTTAGTCCCTTTATTTGCATCTTGAGCTTGTCTTCCTCGTCATTCATTAAGTTGAGTGTTCATCCTAAACCCTAGCACTCTTCTTTCTTTTTATGTAGCTACTCTTTCAAGTCTTCGGCCTCCTTATATTACTCATCAACCTTTGCCTTGAGGCTTGAGACTTCATTTGTAGCTAAAGAATGTGCTAATTTTTCGGTAGCAAGTTCGTCTTGATACTTTCTAGCCTCCATCTCAATCCTAATTCTCACATTCTCAGTAGCTATAGTTTAAGCCTTTGAGGAGTTGTATGCATCCTCAATTTCTGCAATAAGTTGACAATTTAGAATTATGAATTCGCTAGGCCACCTGGCAAAATATATAAAAATTATTATTGTTATTACCTTTTTCATTTCTTTGTTATATTCATCCAATGCCGTCAAAACATAGCTACTGATCTGTAAACAAATAGGATTGTTAGCAATAAAACATGTGTAAAAATTCAAAGGATTCAATTGATACTCACATTGTACAATTTAGTTGCAATATGCGCTTTATTGTAGCTACTAACACTGTTGACATCTTTCTTTGCAATCTCTTTGTCCTTAGGAAGAATAATGCGTTCCATCAAGGCTAAGGATTTTGTCTTGTTGCTTAAGGCTGAATCAGTGTATAAGATGTTGTGGCTCCAGCACGAAATGAAGTACTTACTAACCTCCATATTAGGGACGAATTCAGTACTACTGGCGCCGAGAGCTTTGTTCCTCATTGCCTCCTTTGCCCTTTCATCCAATTCCTTGGATCTCTTAGCAAGAGGTCAGCCGACGAGTTCCTTCCTACTTGTTTTGTTAATAATCCTCACAACATTCACTGGGAGTGACAATCCTTTGATAGCCTCATGATTGACAATTTTAACCTTAGTTCGAGCTTTGATTTCTCGATCACCATCTCTTAGCTTTGTAGACGAAGGAATATTTTCTGCAGGAAGAGTCTTAATTTGTGTGGCTTCGGTAAACCTAGGTTTCTTACTCCCTTGTTGCCTTTCTGTTAGATGGGAGATCTTCTTTTGGGTTGTTACTTGCTTCACTACCCTCTTTTTTACTACTTTCTTGACAGCGGTTGGCCAAGTAATAGCAACCATAGAAGCTGCATGTTTGTTGGCTTTGGATTTTTTAGTATTTGCTTGGTCTAATAGCTTAGTAGGATTTACGTTGCTTGCGCCCATGTCTGCAATAAAAGATAGTATAATAACGATAAGCATAAAGAAACAAAGGACTTACATGTTTTGAGACGAGTGAGACTTAAAGGCTAGATTATCCTTCCCCAAGGAACAAGAATGGCCTTCATCTTATAGCTTTACTCGGCATGGCTATCTCTTAGTAGCATACCTTCTTTTTTGGAGAAGATTGGCTCTCCATTTTCATGTCGCTTAATAATTCTCTCAATGTCCTAGAAAAACATCTTGTTTTTCCTCCTCTCTTTCCCATGCTTAGTAGCAGCAAAGTACCAGTTGTTGAAATGCCTCCTAATCATAAAGAAATACTGAAATAATTTAGGCATAGCCATAACTTCAAGTTCTTCACAAAATATCTCAAAAGCGACAAGAAGCCAATAAGTTTTTGGTGAGAACATACTCGATGCAACTTAAAAATAGTTGAAGAATTGCTTGACAAAAGCTGAGAATGGAAAGTGTAGTCTAAAGGAGAGATAGTTTAAATAGATGTGAAACTCGTACTCCCTTAGAAAGCATACCCTTTCCTCCTTTCTCGGCCTCTTAAGATTCTATGTTTTGGGAAGGTCTTACTGGTACTTATTAGATTTTGAAACGAGAACTCTATTGATAATACTGGCTACTCCGTCTAGTGAGCCATTGAAGTAAATTATATTATTATACAAGTATCTTGCCATAGATCTTCCTTCTTTATCTTCCGGATAAGTATCTACTGCAAAAGAGTTAATTTAAGCAAGTTTGTCCCATTGCTCTACTATATCGTTGGCTGAGCTACTTGAGGAACGTGCCATCTCACTCTTTGGAAGGGGGGAGGGGGGTTTAAGTGGAGTGATGGAGAAGTAGCCTTGGTCTCAATTGCTTTAGAATCTAAGAGAACAAGTCGATGAATTACGTTTCAAACCACACTTGATTTTGACTATAGTGAATGTTATAAAACTTTTTGAAGGTGGAGAAGAAATGTTGGAAATGAGCGAAAGCTTATGAACGCGAATGAAGATGAAGTGAAATTTGTTTTTAGTATTAGAAAATTTCTTAAATATGAATGATTTACCTTCATAACCACGACACATTTTTTACTGTAATGATGCGTTGATTAGACAATGGCCTAAATTATGACATGTATTTTGAGATAGAGATCTAACAGTTATCAAGGTTCTGACAGTTATTAGGCCTGTGGCATGATTATGGCTAAGGTGACAGCTGTCGTACGTTCTACTACTTGGTCTTCTGACAGGCGGGAAAATTGAAAAGTTATGACCTTTTGGATGGCATACGATCCACCCTTTTAAACGGAAATTAAGGAAGTTCCTACATCACTCGGAATTTGGAAAATAGCTCTCCATTCAACCTACAAAGAATATTAAACTATTCTATCTGTCAAATTCTTGGCTATAGGAGTTAGGGAGCAAATGTTGATAGTCAGATTTCATCTGTTACATTCACTTAGCGACCCAGCTGTTGACATACTGAGTAACTCAATTCTTAGCTAATGTCGAGTAACATAGATCCATATCTGATTTGAATTTAAGGAAAGTGGCAGAATAGTTATCACTTGGCATAGTTATATTACATAATTGCCCACTATTCCTACATTCCAGGAATGTACTTGATCGAGAGGTCTCTATGTCTCTCAACAATCATATGATTAACTATTGTTTCAAACACTTAACATTTGCCTATAAATATGGAGAGGAAGCACTATAAGAAGGTATCTAACAACGCATAACTACTTGACTTATCCTCTCTGATATTCATTTTACTAACTTAGGCATTAGAATGGCCGCACTAGATTGGCCTTGGTACCTTTAGTTCTTTGCACTTCATAGGAAAGAAATCACTCAAAAAGCATACAACAACCATAGCAAAGGAAACTATGTCTTTTCAAGGGTTTACTATACCTTCTCATCTGTTAGAATCTTTGGAGAGACTTAATGCTATGCATAAAAACTTTTGGATTGAGTCCCTTATGATGGAGATAACATTAGCTAGCACCATGGTGAAGGTGTTAAGGCCTTAGGGGAAGCCATGCTATTGCTAGACTAGCCTTGGAATTCTTTTTTAGATGTTTAATTGACATAGTTGGTTAAGTTTGTAAAGGGAGCTCATCTTCTAAAGTTTAAGGTTGACAACTTAGACCCTATTGCTACTAAGGCCAAGCGATTATTGATTTACAATGCCACCATAAAACGATGCAAGGAGCTAAAGATGAAATTGCAGGTGATACAAGTGGTAGTTGAAGCAGCAAATCTTGAAGCAAGGACAATGTTAGGAGATATAGAATTAGAGTCCAAAGTAGCCTAGAGCACAAGCCTTAGTTTAGCAGTAGTACTTTCTTACTTTTATGGTTCTTTTTGTTTTTGTGTTTTTTGAATAATTTTCAGTGCTTTGTAGCAAGACATCTTGAATGAATAAACTTAGATTGTTTTTTCATTCCTTTTCTATTTGTGTATTTCAGTTTGTTTATTCATGCTAAGTTCTAAAATTTGTAGAAGTCATCATAGGTTAAGAGGCATTGCCTTCACTTAGTAGCAGCAATGTAGAGAGTGTTTGCAATGAGTAGTTATAAGCCGTATGATTATAGCATAATGTCGCACATTGAAGCAATGCTCTCACATTGTATCGACTATTATTGGAACATTTGAGATATTATAATCAATCATACATGATTAGCATTAACGACCAAGAGGGTAATCTCCAATACTTAGCCATTTATGATTTCTTTTCCCAGACTATGTCCATATTATTTTGCAGGGAGATTTTCCTCTTGTTTGGTAACGATCGGCTATCGTTATGTGCTTTTAAGCTATGCTCTTAATAGTTAGCCATTAGTTGTCATTGCGCACTTAGGAGGCAATGCTCTTACCATGTTGCACCAACAAATAGAATTTTACGTTGTTAATTTTGCATAAATTTTCCTTATGTGCTAAGGAGATAGATCTCTAACTTCGTAACAATGAGAATGGAAAATTGGAGTAGTTAATTATTGTGTATTGAGGAGGTAAATCTCTAACTTTGCAACAACAATAGGTAAAATAAAGAGATACACAAAGTATTGCAAAGCTCATATTGCATTTATAAGAATTATAAGTACATTATTGCATTTACATATGAAATTTCTTAATGCATTAGAAATTGGCAAGTGTAATGACATTTATTTTTGGATTAAATGGCTCGTAGTAACTGCTATCGTAGACTTCATGTATAATAAATGGACCTTCCTACTTAGATGTGCACTTTGGTATTGGAATATCTAGCTACACATGATCTACTATGTAAAGTATAGCATTGCCTTGCTAGAAAGATTGTTTTTGAATTAGGTGATCATAAGCTATGCTAAGTTTCCATTGATAGTTGGCAAGATTACGCTTGTTAATGACTTGTGTTTCCTCTAGAACCTTAAGGTCTAACATATGTAGAGTGTTAGCTTCTAGGTTGGCATTGATGGCTAACCATACAAATGGAACCGATACTTCTATAAGCAACTTTGCTTTAGATCCATATACCAAAGAGAAGGGTGTAGCCTGTGGTGGACCTTGCGTGGATGTCTTATAGGTCTATAGCGCCAGTGGCAATTGGTTATGCCATTCTTTGTGGTTTTTATGAACCATCTCGCTAAGTACCTTTAGAAGACTCTTTTTTTGTTGCTTTTCCTTGGCCATTTCTATTGGGATAATAAAGTGTAGACTTTATATGGTAAATTCCATAGGAGGCTAGCAAATGTTGTACATGTGAGTTGACAAAGGGGTTGCCGTTATCAAATAAGATTCCAAAGCAATAAAAGATATGTTCTTTTATGAAGCTTGCTATAATAAGACCTATCACCTTCTTTAATGGGATTGCCCCCATTTGGTGAAGCACTTAATACCTACAAGAATCCAGATGCATACCTTAGATTGTGGATGTATTGGATCGATCAAATCAAATGCCCAAGTATGAAATGACCAAGGAATAGTTAGGCTATTTAGTACAACAGCAGGAGCATGAATTGCATCACCATATTGCTAGCATGTGACAAACTTCCTAGCAAAATTGAATGCATCATTTTCCATACTAGGCCAGTAGTATCCCATGTCGAGTAAATGATGGTATAACTTCCTTACCCCTTGGTGGTCTCTACATTATCCTGAATGTGCATCAAATAAGACAGTATCTGTCTTAGGTAATGCTATGCACCTGAGTAGCTTTCCCATGTGCAATACCTTATATAGCTCATCTTCATACACAATGTACTAGTCAAGCATTTGTGTTGTTAGTGGGCAATACATTGTTCTTTAAGTAATCAATAGATGGCCACCTCCAGTTACCATTGCTTTCCAAAAAGTTGCATTCTCCCTGATTAGGGAGTTTGAAGCACTTTAGACATTTCATTTCTACTTAGGAAGCATCTTTGGACATTGGTGGATAGTAATATCATATATGCTAAATGCGACAATACAAGGGAGGTACTTCTTCTCCACACCAAAACTTATCGTACCTTTCCATCTTTAAATGAGCTTGCTTTGTATAGATACATTGAGAAAGAATGCCCTCTAAACCTTTACAGTACAAAATGTTATTTATACAAGTAGATTTTTTCAAGTTTGCTATAAAAGCTACATTAGGATGTGCTAGTTGTGCCTTGATGGGAGTGTGCCAGTCATCCTGTGCTTCCTCTTCTTCATCTAATAGTTGCAAGGTGTACAGGGGATGGGATGGACATTTTAGTGACTTAGACATTTTGATTGTTTTCTGTAGTTTAGATGGGAACTTTGGAAACCAATGTTGCTAGTGCATCCGTATATTGATTGGTGGATTGTTTAGTATGCTTGTATCTCAATGAGGTGAATTTTCTAACTAAAGCTTGCACTGTAGCCTTATAAGGTGCAAATGCTGGCTCTTTAAGACTAAATTCACCTTTTGCTTATTTGATGATCAAACAAAAGTCACCACATATAAATAAGTGAGATGCTTTAGCATTTTGTGCACAAATGAGTCCAAGCAAGAGATCTTTATACTCAACTTCATTATTGGTCTAGTGGAAGTCTAATTTGAAAGCTAGAGGTATCTCTTAGCCTTTAGGTGATGTTAATACTACTCCAGCTCCTTATCCAGTGTTAGCAAAAGAGCCATTAAATTGCACTTACCATTCTCCATCTGTTTTTGCTTTCATAGAGTCTTCATGGAACTCTACTAATATCATATCTTAGGCATGAGTCTTACGCATTGTAGAAAATTGGGCTAAGAGATTTTCTAGGACTTGAGACTTAATAGCCTTAGGTAGGATAACCGTCACGTCGAATTTCGACAAGAGGACTAACCATTTTGTGATTCTACCCTAGAGAGTTGGTCATGATAATAAATACTTTAATGGATCTAAGCGAGTGATAATGTTAACCTTATGCACCATGAAGTAATGGCACAATTACTGCCTAATGAATACTAGTACGAGATGTTGCTTCTTGCAAGTTGAGTTGTAATCACCCTTTAGGGGGCTTAGTAAAATTTTCTAGAATTTTCATATCACATGTGCACTCATAATACAAAAATCACCTTGCAAGTCAAATATTGCAAGATTCTAATTAGTTACTCTCTAGGGCTTTCGATTGTAAATTGTTAACCAGCATAAAATATAAGTAACTATATATACCCAACATTCCATAGTCCATCAAAACCATAAATAATCGGTATCCCCCTACCAATTATATTAAGTAAAATTAAATGACAGTAACAATGACATAAGGCTAATCATATATTAAACCATTCCAACACATGAAAAATATGTTTTTCAACACTCAATACCCGATATGGCCTTGATGTACACAATAAAATAGTATCATAGTTCAAAATAAAATTATAGCAAATAAATGTAATGGTTACAATTGATCATTTAAATACCCTTGGTAATATTTATTGTACAAACAATAATTTACTATAAAATATGTGGTATAAATATCTATATATTTAACACTTACAACACACTTTGGTAATCACATGTACAATTTTAAAATATGTAAATGGGTTTTCATTATCATATTAGAAAGATTTATAAATAATTATATTTCCTTGTATAAAATTCTATTAATTGGTTTCTAAATCTTAACCTATTGAATGTTGTTGAAATATTATACAGGATGTAACTTCAAAGAAAATTATAAGAGATAATAAGAAAAAAGAGAGCCAACTATCTACTTGTTTAGAGCTCTTAAAGTTTTGTATAAAACTTGATGATGATGATGATGATATGGAATAAGAATAAATATAATTAACTTCAAGAATAACTAAACGTGACAAATTTACTAGAATAGCGAACCGATGAAGTGTTATCATTGTCAAGAGAGAAGTAGACGTAGAATATATAAATCCATTGGAATAACAACTACAAACAACGGAAACAACAATAGAAGTAGTTAGGAATTAACTTTGGAGCTGAAAACTTTGAAACAAGACATAAAAATGTTTGATAATGTGGAGCTACAGAACCAATAGTGTCTATTGTTTTCATAAATACAATATAAGAATCTAGAATAAAAGAAAATAATAAAACAATAAATAGCCACTATAACTTACAAACTTTAAAAAAAAAATTCTTATATAATTGTTAATGAAAATAACATTATGACTTCCGTTAAAATAATATTGAGCTTGTATAATTGTAATATTAAATGAGTAAAATATCAATCAATAAATTATAGTTATTACCAACATAACCAAATAAGTTAATTACTCATATAAATTTACAATTGTATTCTCAATTTAACATTTTCAAGAAGATCGAATGTTCCGTATTGATATATTAGGATAATTAAGAGTTAGGAAAATTGATAAGTAAAACAATTACAATGTGAGACTAATATTCTATAGTGTACTTGCAATCTCAAAAAAAAAAAAAAAAATTGCGACCATTAAAGGAATTTAAGAGTACGTTTGAAGTTTGATAACACCCTTAAAATGAAATCAAAAGAGTGTATATATTAACTCTAAATTAGGAACTTTAAAACATTAAGAGTAATTTGATGCTTAAAAATAATTAAAAAAAAAACCATTTTATCAAATCAATATTCGGTTTCTAACGTGCCAATATCTAAACTTTTGAACAATAGTGCTCCACTATATTCCATAGTTGTTTTCATTTACTTTTTACTTCCACTCCAAAGCCTTGCCTAAGGTCCTAGTTACCCAGACTTAAGTTCTAGAAACTAGGATAGCAAGTTTTTTTTTTTTTTTTCCTTCAGCTTCTAGTAAGATGAATCACGTGGCCGCCAGATCTTTAAGTCCCTCTTCCCAAGCAAAAATCTAAAAATAAGGACGACCAAATCTATCCAAAATACAAAAAGATCATAAGTATTTGAGACAGATGGTCATTACC
Source organism: Lumnitzera racemosa (assembly GCA_024138005.1). Classification (NCBI taxonomy): domain Eukaryota; kingdom Viridiplantae; phylum Streptophyta; class Magnoliopsida; order Myrtales; family Combretaceae; genus Lumnitzera; species Lumnitzera racemosa. Next base: position 33,934,284 of record JAMXBC010000012.1, on the reverse strand, counting down.
CTTCTTATTCTTTTTCTTCCCAGCTATCTTCTTCTTCTTCCTCTCTCTTCTTTCCATCTCGCCGCCTTAGCTTCATTGTCCCCCTATATTTTCCTTTTCATCTTCCCTTAAAACCTCCATTTCAAGCCCCAAAGAGCAAAGCGAGGACAAACTTCATCTCGCTTGCTCTCCTATCGTTTATGAGCGCTATTGCTTTTTTTTTTTTTTTTTTTTTTTTTTACCTTTCTTCCTATTGTTTTCCTTCCCCTTTTCAAAAATAATCTCCCCTGTTTCAAAAATTCAATTGCAAGAAGCTTTACTTACTCTAAACACTCCTTTACTTCTCCCTTTCTTGAGTCATCGTAAGCTCATAACAAGAAAAGCGGGCGTCCAGTTGATTATTGAACTAGCAACGTACATGCCCCTTGTTTGTTTCCATCATCCTTTTCCTATTTTTTTTTTTTTTTCCAAACTCCATCTCAAAATCCCCTATTTCAAGCTTAAAAAATGGGGCCTCTCCTTCCAACATCAAAGAAGTAACAACAGCAGATCGAAAGCAGCTGTAAATCCTTGTCTACTAGCAAAGTATGGCTTGTCGGAGCAATAAGACAACTGCAGATACTTTGAGAACGAAAACCTTTTTGGAGAGACGTTCCGGGATGTCCTGTTGAACATAAAATAGGCGGTAGAGATAAATGTGGTGTGGATTCGGTTGACATAAAAATTACTCCACTTAAAGAAAAAATATATATATATATATTTTAATTTCGTTAATTACCTGATCTAAGATAATGAGAGTTTCTTAGTAATTTAAATAGCCAATATCTAGCCGTGTTCATTTGCCATTTCGATTTTCCATTGTAGTTGATGACTATTTATTATGGTTCAATATTGGCACCATATAATGAAGAATTCGACCAGCAGCTTTTTGTTTATTTCAATCCTGGTTTTTCCAAAATAAACATTATATTTACTATGTAAAGTTAAAGGAAACTACGGGATAATGTATATATATAAGGAACATGATAGAATTACAACGTATTACTCTAATCTTGATAAATTTAGAATGTCACAAAACTAAGTACCATGCATCACCTAACAAGAATAAATAGATAAAATTATATGATTATATGACATATATAGGAGAAAAATAAGCTATAATTTGCGATAAGTTATATTATACACTAATAATGACTCATATTTTCAAAAGGTAGAAGTATATATGATACATACATATGCATGCCAAAGTGTACTCTTTGATAGATAGGTATTCCATTTTATCGCTTAATGATTAAACCATAGATATTGATTAAGAGTGTCTTATATAAGAATAAGATAATTATATAATTATGCATAATTTAACAAATTCAAAAGCTTAAAATGTAATTAAGTTTATTTATTAATACATTAGCTCTTAACTACTAAGGATCGAGGAAATAATTAAGAAAAGTTTAAAACAACTATAGTAAGTATAAACACTACTTAGACAATATAGAGTAGTATATAGAGTTTGCTACAGTCGATCGGAAATATAGTAGTAAGTGAACTATATTTAATAGATACTTCCATCATACCTATGAGGAAATATTGAACCAATGGATAATGTACTATACTTTTTAAGAGTTTAAGGGTATTAAGAAAATATAGCGAAGTTCATACTTAAACCTACCTTTATACTGATTTTAAGTTTATAATTAACGATGATTTACAACTCGTCAATAGGATAGAACACTTAAATATTCAGGCCTATACTAGTTTGACTGATATACTCTGCAATTTCACCTCTTTTTTTAAATATATAGTTAAACTGATAAGTTAGGTATCCATAAAAACATATATATTTATATAATATAAAAATTTGAAATTTAAGTTCATATAAAGAAATTAAGTTAATTACGGTTGGCATTTAACTTAGTCTAATGACATAGCCCTCCCCTCATTACTCATATGAATCTTATTATCTCTTTAGGTGACTTAACGTTAAGTTCAAGAACCCATAAGGACTATGTCATATAAGCAATTATGCTTAAGTGAGTATTCTTGATAACTTTGTACTTATTTTGTGTTTTTAATTAGTGCACTTAGAGAAAATATTAATAACTTGATGCATGGAGGTTCGGATTATGCATGTGTTTGAATATTAATTGTGTGTTATGTAAAATAGTGTGAAACATAATAGTTGAGTAATTGACTGCTTGATTTATTACTGCATAATTGAATGGTTTGTTGATATTGGCTGATATTGGTTGATCATCTTATAAATTGACTTAATCATATTTGACTTAACCTAATTAAATGGATAATGGATAAGCACAAACATTGTATATAATGTTTCGGTTGTTACCTTACGCGATTAGTTATAAAGGGTCTTGTAGGAATGAGATTTCCATATAATTTGATTAGTATAATATAGGAGCACTAGTACAACAAGACTTTACTCTTGGCTCATGGGTTTACTTAATGCTAGAGACACTAACTATGGGTCGTTGGAGGTCAAGTCTAGAGACCACCATTATAGGGCGTGAGTGTAAACTATGAAGGCCACCTTACCGTTACACTTAGGAATTTGTGTATTATTAGATTTTGAAAATAGAAACATATTTTGTGAAACATAGAATTTTTATTTATATGGTTAAAAACTTAGGTACTAGAACCCGGTTGTGATTGGTACCAATATATCTCCAACCCTTACTTTGAAGGGCATTAAATCTGATGTTGTATACAACAACGGTTAACTACATATATTCGACAAACTGCTTGTTCATGCATTCATATGTTTGTTAATAAATTGTTTGATAACCTGCTTGCTGATATAGTATGAGGGATATCTCATTAAGCTTGTGGAGCTTACTCTCCAATGATTTTCGCTTGCAGGTTGATTGATAACTAGGCATAAGTTGAGAGCCGAGTGTTGAGTACAATATTGAGATGCACTAGAAGGTAAAATTTGAAGATAGATTGTATAGACAATTTGGACTATTAAATGTGATTATTGTTCTTCTATTCAGAGTTTGTAAATTCAGTTAATTTAAATTTTAGAACTGTATTACCTGATCTTATTGTTTGGTAGGGGATATAGATTCTCTGCGATTCTAAGGAACTGTGGAATAGTGGATATCCTTAATTATTTAAAATTTATAATATGTTAATTAATTAAAAATTGGAATAAATTATTTAGAGTCTTGTAATTTCTAATTTGTAAAGCAGTTTTCGTATTATAAGTGCACACATGATATGAAAAATTTTAGATAATCTTACTAGGCCCCCTATAGGGTCTTAACAAAAGTGATATAAGAACTTTAGGTCATTAGAGATAAGAGAAAACCTACCTAATAATGGGATGGGATAGAACTTAGGTAGGACTACGATTAAGGAATAAAACACTTAGACTTATAGGATACATACTATATGCAGGATTACATATATTTCTTCCTATCTACGTTTATATGCATGTATCTCTACCACCCATTCCTTTCTTCCCCCGTCAAGATACCCTCAATGAAGTTACCCCGAAGACCTCCACGTTGTAGGTTTTAGATATTGACCCATGAGATCTAAGATGTAAGGTGTTAATGATTATATGAAAGAAAGCATTCTTGGAGGTACAAAAATTAAGGAGAATATGTATTAAAAGATAAGTACTAGAGTATCTTAGTTGAGAATATGTATTAGGGTTTTCAAATTGTATACTAATGTTTTTCATAATCACCTTAGGTTTTGAAATAAAATTTAAATCGGTTTAAATTTTATGTGGTTCTATTGACTTAAGGAAATATTTATAGTACTCAGGTTCAACATTAACTTCAAGGTGCTAAATTGTGCATGAGTTGTTGATCTCACTTGCTTGGAGGGATTGACTTAAGTAGTAGACCAATTGCTCCCTATCATCTAGATCTTATGTTGGCAAAATGCCAATGAACCTTTTAGTGGATGTCAAATGGAGAATCATTGCCAAACCTTTAATGGGCATTGTCATTGTTTATGGAGAAGTAAGAATCTCCTTTACTCTTTAGATGGCCTCTTCTTGTGGCTGCCCCCATTCAATTGGTGTCCCTTTCTTCATAAGTTGATGTAAGGGATGTGAAATTTTCATTAGTGTGGGGATGAATCGCTTGGTATAAGAAACTTTCCCCATAAATTCTTTTCTCCTTTGGTTAGTAAGCGAAGGCATAGACCATATGGCTTGTGCCTTTGCTAGATCAACATTGATCTCTTGTTTGTGAAAGATAAATCCAAGGAATTTTCCAGATGCTACCCTAAATATACACTTTGATGGGTTCATGTGCAACTTATATAATCAACATCATTACAAGAACTTCTTCATATGTATCAAGTGCTTAGGGGCTCATCTTGATTTAATGACTATGTCATCAACATAATCTTCTATGAATTTATGCACCATGCTATGGAATATGGTGGTCATTGCCCTTTGACAAGTAGCTCTCGCATTCTTAAGCCCGAAAGCCATAACAATGTAATAGAAGTTCCCTACTAGAATCCTAAAGGCTGTACACTTGGCATCTCTAATAGCCATCTTTATCCGATTGTAGCCGTTAAATCAATCCATAAATGAGAACAACTCATGTCCCGAAATAGCATTCACTAATATATCAATGTTTGGCAATGGGAAGTCATCTTTTAGGTAAGCATTATTAAGATCTTAGAAACTTACATAAACTTGAATTTTTCCATTTTTCCTTCGTATTGGCACAATATTAGCTAGCTACGTGGGGTGCTTGATTGGCTTGATGAAGCTAACTTGAAGCAGTTATTGGATCTCCTCCTTTACTTAGACTTTAATTTCAAGATGGAAGATTCTCTGTCCTTGCTTCATTAGTTTGATCCCAAGCACAATATTCAGTTTGTGCACTTGATGAACTACCGATCATTAGTCCCATTACTCGTACACTTCCCCGAAGCCTCTAATCCCTCACCCAAAGAATCCTCTTTCGGTAACCTACTGATGATGAGAAGCTTTACATTGAAGGAAGATGGCTGAAGTCCTTGAGCTTTCTGCATTGTTATACATTGATCTCAACTATCGGTTGTAAAGATGTTGACCATTCCCTTACAAAGGACCTTGTGTAGGGTAATCCGACTAATTGTTGCCGAGAAGTTCTTGCCAAGTAACGAGAGACTCACTTACTGGCTGAGTAGTTTTCTTTTGGCCTGTTACCATTTCTCTTGTCACTCACTTCTCATCTCGACCCCCTTTATTATTGCAAAATCTTGATCCCTCTCACCTGCTGTGTTTAGAGAATCTTTATATAGGACTAATGTTGTACTGCTACTTGTCCACTTCATTTGATATTGTACTACTTTTCCATTTTTGTCTTTTGTCCTTTTTGCCATTTTTCGTATGTACTAGGAATCTCCTTTATGTATATACTTTCTTGTAATTTCGTTATTTGTAATGTTGCTTTAGGGACTTACTATAAATAGTCCTTTTCCCTTGTAAGCCACATATACTTGACAATTAGACATTGAATATTCTGTTCTTAAGAGGCAACTTTCTCCAAGTTCATTTTCTTTCATACACTTTTATCTAATCTTACCGAGTAGCTCGAGATTAGTGGCGGGTGGATCTTGACATCAACTTATGTGTCATATCAAGTAAGTTATCAAGTTGTGTTGTGTTGTATTCATTGGTGAGTCACATCCTCCGAGCAGCTTAACGTTACCTACTCTAGTTTGTCTGTGGACCATTTCTGTCTACTTTCTTCGATATTTCGGAGGACCCAATTAGTTCATATTCACTATGGTAAGTTATAGTGATAACTAAGTTCCTAGGCACACCAGCATTACTAGGCTAGGATCTAATCCTAGCATTTCACCAAATGTCTAAGTAAACATGTCTTTGTACTCTCGTGGAAACTTTACCAAGTGGGTCTTAATCTCTCATAAGAGATTCTTACTAATGAAGATAGGTCATAGAGACTTCTAATTCCATGAGGTCTAGTTCCTTAATTCCCTTAGCTTAAGGCTTAAGTTGATCTTGCATTTGTGGAGGTACAGGTGGGGTTTTTTTGTAATGGTATAGGATCTAAAGAAGACAAATAAGTTTTTTTGGATGTCGGAGACCATCATAAATAGTACATCATTTGCCAGTTGGCCTTAACAAAACTTTCGACCTTATTGGTCTCTCCTCTTTTTCTTGCCCCCCATGGGAGCCACAACTCCTCTTCCTTTGCTATTTCTACTAAGTTTCTTCCCAGGTGGGTAATGGCATACCAAAGGACTTCGCAATGGCTATTTCCTCTTCCTCAGCATATTTATTAAAGAAGTCAACCTCAGAGAGGTATGCTTCATTGTGTTCAAGGGGGTTCATTATGGCAAAGACAAATATATTTTTTCCTTTCTAGTGGCTCTTTATGCATTAGTACCATGTTGACAGTATGAGATTATGATCATGCACTTACTTCCTTCCACTGAATAAGTGGTAACATACGAACGTGTTGGTCACATGGAATTGAGTAGAGCCTTGGATAGGGCCAACCTTAAAGTCCACATTAACATATTCCACTATTTTCATAGATGAGTTAGTGAAGTTATTAACTGAAATGGATTGTCTCACCAACCACCGATTATCTATTTTTATTGCCTTAAACGTGGACATCGGCATGATGTTTACAGAGGAACCATTTTCTATGAATATCCTCTTATGAGTTAACCATAGAGTACTTTCCACGTACAATGAACGATTGTGATTAGGATTCTTTGCAAACATATTTGCATCAGTAAAAAGTATTACATTCTCATATGCATTGGCCATTCTTCGAACAAGCTGAATTGTACTATACTCTCCGTTTACCGTTTGGAGATTTGAGTGAAAACATGATAGGAATCAGTCCTTGATGATCTCTAAGCTGAGGTTGACTTGTCTTAAGCCAACGCCAACTTACTAGAAGTTGAAGCCGACCTATCATAACTTGAGGCCAAAGAATAGCTTAGTAAAGCATAGGAAAGTTCGTACCAAGCAATCCACAAGTACAACAACTGTAGGTCGACCTCATTGGGAGCTCGGCTAAGCATAATACGACTCCCAAGCATCCCACCCTAGCTTGAACACCTGATTGCCAACCTGCCCCTGCTTGAGCCCACAGACAACTTGGATGACTACATACTGACTACTCCATCTAGTGTATAGTTTTGTATACTTTGTAAAAATTTTCCTTATTTTGATTATGGGCCATTTTTTATGGTTTAAGGCTTTATATATTATTTACAGTTTTGATACTAGGGCTTTAGGCCTTATTAAAAATAGCAACATTTGTAATTAATAGAAAGGGAATCAAGACAGTGAAGAATATTAATATAGTGAATTTACACTTGAATGTTCCTTCTAGAAGTAAGGACATTCTTAAGCCCTTTGAGCTGGCGTTTCAAATTATTGAGTTTGTCGTACTCCTTAATCTCTTGTGTTTTTATCGATCTTGCCTTTAAGATTGTGGTGAACCTTTCATTTGAGCAAGTTGGTGGGTTGCCTTTAACCTCTCATTTGAAACTCAAGTGACATTTAGTGTTTGTGAGTTGTATCGAACGTTATTTCGAGCTTAACCCCTTATTGTGTTTGTGCCTGGGTGTATGATATCCATATATAATCACAGTTAAAACCTTATTCTCACTTCCCATTCCTTGTTCCCTTTCAAACCCCAATGGTTTTCGAGACCATTGCGTAGATTATGCATTAGCTTTGTTAGTATCAGAGCTTTGGGAAGACATGCGTGTTAGTGTTCTTCAAAGTTTGACTTGTAGTTTGAACATTTCTGTTAATCATCATTCTTTAGTAAAGTCTGTTGTTCATGATTTTAGCATTAGTCAATTTTAGTTGTTGTAGTGTTTATCAGCCATAGATAGCTGTAGAAATTAAGTAGCAGTGATTTCTAGGTTGCTGTTAGTTGTATTTTGCTACAATGGTATTTGTGGAATCTTCTTAGTAGTAGTCCCAAATTGAGTAAAGTTTGAGTGTGTTATGTATTTGTTAAATTTTCTCTCTTTGGAATTTATTGTATGGACCACAATATCAAAAGATAGTGTCAATAATAGTGGAGATAGTCCTCGCAGAAGCTTGATGAGATGCATTGATAACATGAAATATCAAATTCAGAATCTTACTGATTCTATCTAAGAACTTACTGGATATGTTAGAGGCCGTAGACATGCTGATCGAGGTGAAAGAGGGAACGAACACCCCTTAATAGAAGTGGCTCAATGAGCTTGATAATGATGTAAGATAGTAAAGAAGGGCTGTTGAGTCGAGGAGAAGAGAAAAATGACCTGAACCGAGGAGAAGCAATGATAAGAGCATTGACTCCAAGGTGAACTAAGGAGCCCGAAGAAGAGAACCGAGGCCGAAAAGAGATGTAGCCAAGTAGAGCTCCAATAGAAGTGGGTGATTCGAGGAGAACTAACATGCTAGGAATGCATAGGATGAACCTCAAACACATAGTCGACGACTTGATAACATCAAGCTTAAGTTACCAAACTTTAGTGGTAGTAGCCGACTTGAAGAGTTTCTTGATTGGGTTCCCTGAGTTGAGAAACTATTCAAGTGCTATAAATGTGATGATAAAATCAAAGCCAAGCTAGCCTCATTATCCTTTGTCGAATATGCAAGCCTTTAGTGGGATAAGCTAGTTGCTAAACCAGATGCCGAAGGAGAGGAGCCGATTAGAACTTAGAGGCTTATAAAGCGATTGATGAATCAACACTTTGTGTTGACCTACTTCAAGCAGGAGTTGCTTTATGCTTATCAACACTTAAGATAAGGACAAAACACTGTTAAAGAGTACTTATAAGAATTTGAGACCTTGATGACCAGATGTGAGATCATCGAGCCCCAAGGTCGTATTATTACGAGGTTCCTTAGTAGACTCCGAGATGATATTGCTGACATAGTTGAATTGTAGCTGTTCAACTTTTTGCACGAGCTAATCAATTTGGCAATAAGAGTAGAGAGACAGAGGAGGAGGAGAAGGAAGCATCAAAGGCTAACCATTTGACCTTAACAAGGTAGCCCTAAGCCTAAGAGGTATGAAGAGAAGAAAAAGCCAAAGAGAAGGATAGAGAAAGGTGAGCCTAGTCGACCTGACTAGGCTGAGACTAAGAAAGTAGAGAAGGAGAAGGTACTTGGCACTAAAACCTAAGAAGTTAAATGCTTCAAATGTTTGGGCTTCTGACATATTGACTCATAGTGCCTAAACAAGAGGGTCATAATTTTGACAGGTAAAGGACCTAACGTTTAAGTAGAGAGCCATAGTGACAAGAGCTCAGAGAATGATGATATCATTAACGTCTATCTTGAGATGAGGGAACTCATAGCCCTCATAAGTAGATGAGCCGACATTAAGGAAGACCCAAGTCAAAGGGAGAATTTATTTTAGCTCCGATGTTTGGTGAATGGGAAGACCTATTCCCTAGTAGTTAGAAGTAGTTGCACCAACATCATTTCTACTGAGCTCATGGAGAAGATGAGATTGCTAACCTACCTGCATCCCTGACCTTATGAACTGAAGTGGTTTAATAATAAGGGTATGGTCCACGTACATAAGAGAGCTCAGATAGTGTTCAGGGTTGGATAATATGAGGATGAGGTTGACTTTAACATAGTGCCTATGAATGCATCAAATTTGCTTCTTAGCCGACCTTGAGAGTACGACCGGAAAGTAATCCATGATGGCTTCCTCAATACTTACATTGTTAAGAAGGATGGAAAGAGCTATTGCTTGACCCCTATGAGAGTTTAGGAAATCCAGAGCCATTTGGTACCTATAGTGAAGAGAAAAAGGGAAGAGAAGTTTGTTCAATATCTAGGCCCTTGTGCTCATAATATAAAGTCGAGGACGACTTCTTTTCAACCCTGCGATCATGATAGGAATCAGTCCCTGGTGATCTCTAAGCCGAAGCTGACTTGTCTTAAGCCAACACCAACTTGCTAGAAGCTGAAGTTGACCTATCTTAACTCGAAGCCAAATTATTCAAAGCCGAGGCCAAACAGCTTTTGCCGAAGCTAAGCTAATACCAAAAGATTGAGGGGGAAGGAAAGGAGCTACTCGACCTCATGTCTGTCATTTGCCAAGAAGCTAAGAAACCACATGGCCGAGCACTTGAGGCCAAAGAACAGCTTGGCATAGCAAAGAAAAGTTCACGCCAAGTAATCCATGACTACAGTAACTGTAAGCCAACCTCACTGGGAGCTCGACCAAGTACAATAAGACTCCTAAGCATCCCCTTAGCTTGGACATCTAACTGCCAATTAGCCTTTGCTTGGGCCTATAGATAACTTAGATGACTACATACTGACCACTCGGTTAAGTACACAATTTTGTATACTTTGTAAACATTTTCCTTATTTTGATTGTGGGCCATTCTTTAAGGTTTAAGACCTTGTATGTTATTTACAGTTTTGCCACTAAGGCTTTAGGGCTTGTTATAAATAGTAACATTTGTAATTAACAGAAAAGGAATCAAGATAGTGAAGAATATTAATATAGTGAATTTACACTTGAATGTTCCTTTTAGAAGTAAGGACATTCTTGAGCCTGTTGAGCTGATGTTTCAGATTATTGAGTATGCCATACTCCTTAATCTCTTGTGTTCTTATCGATCTTGCCTTTAAAATTGTGGTGAACCCTTCATTTGAGTAAGTTAGTGAATCGCTTCTAACCTCTTATTTGAAACCCAAGTAATATTTAATGTTCGTGAGTTGTATTATACTCTATTTTGAGCTTAACCCTTGATTGTGTTTGTGCTTTGGTGTGTGATATCCATATACAATCACAGTCAAAACCCCATTCTCACTTCTCGTTCCTTGTTGCCTTTCTAACCCCATTGGTGTTTGAGACCGCTGTGTGGATTACGCATCAGTATAGTTACTGTTGTAAGTTGTGCATCTTTATCAAACCTTAGCAAATCAAAGAACTTTTCAAAATTCAAAGTCTTCATTAAGGTAACAACCTCTGGTAGGTGTTTGCATTGGTCAGTTTCTAGCATTACTTGCTTTTTGTGCCTCAATTTGTGGCATATCTTTATACTCTTTCCTTGGATCATGATTTGTAGCATTCACGACATTCCATTGGTTATCATGTACAGGTAATAGATTGTTATAGACACCATTATTTTCTATAGTGAGTTCCGCATTATAGACCCTATTGTTAAATATCTTCTTTGGGGTCCGACATTCTTTAGTAGGGTGACTTATAATCTTATGGTACCTATAGAATTTAGGATTATTCCTCTCACTTGCATTAGGTAAGCAATCTACTATTAGAAGCTTAATATTCCCATTTTGTAGCCATTGATCAAGTACAACATGTACATTGCTTATTAGACATAGGAATGAGAAAGATGGCATGAAGTTTTTTGGTCTTTTATTCCTTAGCTTTTTATTACCTCTAGAGCTCTCACCATAGCTTAAGCTAATAGATGTTGTTCGTTTCCCAAATCTCCTACCTTTTCCTCATTGCCTTGCAAAGGAATTGTTAGTTCTTGCATTCTCAACAAGTGTGGAGAAAGAACTTAACGTGAGATTCTCTAGATCAATAGAATACTTTGTGAACATTCCCAAATGTAGATCTTCACTAATTCTCTCTCATCACATACATTTTGGATATCCATAGTACACTCTTGGAAGCATTCTATGTAACATATCAAGTCTTCCTTTGGGTTTTCCTTGTTCATACCATGTTAGTGATTATAACTCTTTCTTGTACAGAGAAAAACTTTTCTTGAAAAAAATTGCCTACAGTCCCCCATGAATCAGCTGACCTTGAGGGGAGGTTGACATACTAGGTGTATGCCTTCTCAATTAATGATTTAAAGAATTCTTTTAGTTTCAAGTCATCCTTGAGCTTATATAGCTCTAAGGTTTTGATGAATTTCAACAAGTATTCTTTCGCATTGCCCTTCTTGCTATTGAATAACATGAACTTAGGACTCACATAGTCCTTAGGATAAGGTTTCATAGCAATTCGCCAATGATAACGGAGCTTCAACTTTAGTACTCCTGTAGACGAGTTGGCTTAAATTTCCTTCATGTATTGATTTAAGTCTTCCTTTGTTATAAAGGAAGTCCTTAGGGGAAAATAATGTAGATACAAAAGGAGATATTGTCGATGTTGGGGTAAATACTGCAGGTGTAGGATTTAGGGTCAAGTGGCATGTGGCTCCATCAATAACCGTACCAGTGGGAATTTGAGAGGATGAAGAGCCACCAATATTGACTCTTGCATTCTTTGCTTCAGATACTGGGTTTTGTCCAATTACAGGCTGTAGTGAGGAAGTTTGCTCATGCCCTCCATAAGGCATATCTTATGTAGTAGGAGGAGGGTTAGTTGATTAAGTAAAGGGGGTATCACCCATTTGCATAGCAACAGTAGAATTTGGCGGAACCACTCTTTGTTGTGGAGTAGTAGAGGCAACTAACCCTATTATGAGGGGAGCAAACATAACCATGAAATGATTCAAGGCTTTTGTCACCTCCAGCATAGCTCACATCACCTTTGTAGTATCTCGAGGAAGCTCAAGGACTAGGTTATCTTGATTAGTATCTTGAGGTGGTAGAGGTCGGTCTTGCTCAACTTGTTCGACATTTGTATCTTGTTCTTAAGAGATAACATTGCTCTTGATAGCCATTTTCTTCTTAGGAGGTACGATAGTTTTAATATCACTCTGTGCCTAATGGAGTTACTAAAATGTAGATGTTGAGACCTTAACTAGAGCGGTTACGTACAAGTCGTGGGAGTATCGCATTACATGTCACCTTAGAGTAATGATGTAGAGATAACACTTAATGGGATGATTGGAAAGAGAATGGCAGGGAAGAGGAATAGACAATCTTGGAGCCTCAAATACACAAGTGGTAGATAAGGGAGCCTAGGAAACCCAAGACATAAACCTTATAGCTCTTGAGCAATTGAGATCATTCTTTCCTTCAATGATTGTTTAATTTGAGAGAGCAGAGGTTTTATAATGAAACATTGTTTGTTTAATCTTTGGAGTTGTGTCAAATGAGGAGGGATGACTGAGTATTTATAGGCTCTTAGGCATGATGGCATTTGTTGAATCATTTAGGTGAATAATAGATGAGATAAAGTCTACTCAATTCATGTTTATCCTAACTGAGCTAATAGATAGGTTCAAGATCAATAGCCTTCCTTATAGGTACATAAGCCTACATGAGAAAGCTTAGATACAGATGGATCGGTCTAATGATCCTTGTTTTGAGTCTACCAAGCCAATTTTCCCCAAGTCATCTCAAGTATAGACTGGACTCCTTAGGCCCCACTACCTACCCTAAGTAGTTAAGCCTAAAGAAATAATAGTTTTAGCCTAATGATTAATATTGCAATTTTCATCATAAATTATATACATGCATGAATTAATGCAAACAAAAATTTCCCTTCTCACCTTTAGTGTCTAAAAATTTAGAGCAACTTATGACTCCTTGATATATAGGTAACCATAGAGTAGATACATCTAGATACTCAAGACAAACAACCAATAATTGTTGCAAGGGTACTCTTCATCACTCTAAAGCTAACCAAATTATCTCATCTCACAGTTGTCACTAGCATAAGCTATTAGCAATACTAGTCTATGTAACCATTCGAAAAAGCATCCGATAACATCAATACAAATCAATTTGTGATTATAGATTCTTTCAAGCTCCTTAACCTATATTATAGTAGTTAACTAATTAATGAATCGCCTATTACTCATGACGTAGTTAGTGCCTAAACTGCACATCATGTCACTTTACCAATGCAAGTGGGTAGGTCCTTATAGGGTACTCAACATACCTGATTGATAATTACTTTATAGAATAATTTTCTATAGGGTTTTGGGATGGATTCTAAGTCTTATTTTAAAACCCCATAGGATGATATATTTGGTTTCTGGACTAAAAAAACTTTAGAAGAAATTAAAATCTAATAAAAAAAATAATAAAGATAATTGATATTAATGCCTATAGTACATTAGAGATGAAAGCAGGTAGTTCCTTATAGAATATATGGCTTACTTGATACAATAATTGCCCCTTCGTTGTGAGGTTTTTGATTTGGTATAGAATGAAAAATCCTATAGGGTTCTTCTTTGTTTCTAGGAAATCCTATAAGGTACTTGGTGAGGTTCGATTGTGTAAAACCCCTTCTAAACTTACATTATCCCTACATCACTTTATATCCACATAAGAAGATACCAATAATTTCTAGTGAACTTTCCTTTTTTAAATGATAATAAACTATAATTAAGTGTGGATTTGGTTAAAAGACATGGAAGATGACCTTCAAGACAAGGGATGGTCTGTTCGAATGGTTGGTGATACTGTTTTGACTAACTGATGCGGTAAGTACGTTTATGTGGCTGATGAACCATGCATTAAGATTGTTGATCGGCAAATGCATTGTGGTTTATTTTGATGATATTATGGTCTACAGTGTTAACCTCCTTGTTCATGTCGAACATTTGAGATTGGTGTTTAACATACTCCACACTGAGAAATTATTCGGTAACCTAAAGAAATGTATGTTCTATCAACCCATGGTTATGCTCCTCGGATATGTCATTTTAGGGACTGGAGTTCAAGTTGATGAAGAAAAAGTCAAAGCTATTAATGAGTAGCCTATGCCGACTAATGCTACTGAAGTTAGGAGTTTCCAAGGTCTAGCCTCGTTCTATAAAAGATTTATCTGGACCTTTAGCTCCATAACTGCGCTATTAACTGAATTGACTAAGAAGAATGTTGAGTTTAGATGAACAGAAAAGGCTTAGAGAAGTTTTGAAGACGTGAAGACTAAACTGACATTTGCTCCAATACTTACCCTGCCAGATTTTGAGAAGGTTTTCGAGGTTGAATGTGATGCATCTGGTGTTAGCATTGGTGTTGTCCTTAGGCAAGAGCTCCAACCTATTACCTAGTTTAGTGAAAAACTCCAAGGTGCTGCCTTAAATTACTCAGCCTACAACATGGAGTTCTATGCCCTTGTTCAAACACTCCAAAAGTGGCAGTATTATCTATTGCCAAGAGAATTCATCATCCATTCAGATCATGAATCTCTTAAGCATCTTCATGGACAATAGAACCTTTATCGGCGTTACGCCAAGTGGGTTAAGTTCTTGGAGACCTGTTGCTATGTCATCAAATATAAGAAAGGAAGCACCAACATAGTGGCTGATGCACTTTCTTGCCATCATACCCTCATCATAACGTTGCAAGCTAAGGTGCTTAGATTCGACACTTTACCTAATCAGTATGAGCATGACCCACATTTTGGACCCTTGGTAGCCAGGTACAGTACTAGATAAGCTGCGAAAGGGTTCTACTTGAGTGAGGGGTTCTTGATGAAGGGCAAGCAGATTTACGTACCGAGTGGTTCTGTAAGGAAGCTACTGGTTCAAGAAGCTCATGCCGAGGGTCTGGTTAACCATTTTGGGGAAAAGAGGACAATTGAGATATTGAAGGAGTATTTTTATTGGCTTGGGATAATGAAGGATGTGTATCGAATATTTGAGAGGTGTAAGGTGTGTAAGTATGCAAAAGGGAAGAGAGAGCCATATGAAGAATATACACCCTTACCAATTCTCGAGTAGCCGTGGACCAATCTAAGCATGGATTTCATGCTTGGCTTTCCCCACATGCCGAGAAGACACGATTTGATCATGGTGGTAGTTGATCGGTTTAGCAAGATGGGCCACTTCATTCCTTACCACAAAACTAATGATGTTTTATTCATCACTAACCTCTTTTTGCAAGAAATTGTATGACTACATGGAGTGTCGAGAAGTATTGTATTTGATTGTGATTCAAAATTCATGAGTTTCTTTTGGAAGACCCTATCGAGGAAACTTGGCACTAAGCTCCTGTTTAGTACCTCTTGCTACCCCTAGACAATGGCCAAATTGAAGTAGTTAATAGATCCGTCGGAACCTCCCATGAGCCATTATTGAAAAGAACTCTCGTAACTAGGATTTATGCTTGCCTATCATTGAATTTGCCTACAATCGCTCAATTCACAACTCAACCGAAACATCACTATTTGAGGTTGTTTATGGACTTAACCCGATCCTATCCTTGGATTTAATTAACATCCTGACTACACAAGGGGAAAGTCAATCTGGCTTACAATATGTTGAGGAGTTCTAAAGGTTACATCGGAAGATTACCAAGCAACTAACCAAAACTATAGCCTGATAGAAGGAAGTGGGAAACCGTGGAAGGAGGCGAGTCGTTTATACCCTTGGGGATCTTATCTAGGTCTATCTTAGTAAGGAACACTTCCCTAGAAAGACTAACAAACTATCTCCCAAAATGGATGGACCCTACAGGATCCTGAGCCGCATTAATAATAACACTTATATGATTGAGCTACCTGAAGGTTACGGCATGTATACCTCCTCCAATGTCACTGGTTTGACTCATTATATGCTCGATGATGACGAAGATCGAGATTTGAGGGCAAATCTTTAGCAACCCCTAAGAATTGATGAACTGCCTACCAACGGTCCCATTACCTAATCAGTATAAGCATGACTCACATTTGGAATTCTCTTATATATTCATCAATAGATTGGCCTCCTTAGCGAAGTTCTTACAACTTAGCAAATATGTCCTACAAGCAAGTATCAGGTACAAATTTACCCCTTAATAATCTCTTCATCTCATCCTAAGTTCTTATACCCCGTCTCACATCTCTTGCTCTAACTGCATTTAGATTCTTCCACCACATAGTAGCATATCTAGAAAATTCAAGTGTAGCAAGATGTACTTTAATAGCATAAAAACAATTGAACACTTTCTCTACCTTTTCTTCCCACTCCAAAAATTCATTAGCATCTTTACTTCCACTGAAAAGTAAGATTTGAACCTTAACAGTATGAAGTCCTCCAGGAGCTCAGGATCTTCGTTGTCGTGCTTGATAATATTTGGCCTCTTCTTCTTCCTCTCCGTCAATCCTTACATCTTCCTCATCAACATCCTTCTCTATCTCCTCCAACTCCATCCTTCGTCTAGCAACTTAGTTCGTAACTCCTCTTGCTTGATGGGATCAAACTAAGCGATTGGCTCGGCTACCTTGGCCATAATGTCGCCCTAAAACATTCTCAGGTAGGTTATGATGTGGTGTACCCTGAGGTTGTTGTTTATTAACTTGCATTGTTATGACTAGACCTTCAGTAAGATTAATGAGTCTATCAAGCTTATCGTCAACTGACCTAGGAGTGTTACTTCCATTATGACTACAACCAGCTTGAGCACCATTACTCAAGTCACCAATAATGCCTTGAACACTTGAATCCGACATAGTGTGATATTTTTCCAATAGATTGAAAACAAATTACGCAATAAATACTTCTATTCACTACCTAAAACTCTATTAACACACTCTTAACAGTTTCAATACCTAACACTCACTTGAATACATTAGAAATGAACTTGCTCTATTTTCCTAGTGAAAATAGAGCATAACAAAGTAATAATAGAAACTATACTCATGAACACATGAACCTCCACTTCACAACTCATAGCTTTAGAACTTACCTCACATAAACATATTGAAGCAGCTACAGAAGGAACATAGTAGCCACCAATAGCAAAAATAAACTGAAACTTCACTGTAACTTTACACACTCCTTCTCAGAATTGTGCTCTGATACCAACGAAGCTAATGTATCTCTTGAGTCAAATACATGAAGAAGCACCACAACGTAAAGAGTTAAAGGAAAACAAAGAACTTTAGCAAAATCTTAGTAAGTACCAACTGGATATGACATACCAGTTGATCTTGCTCAGCTTATAATTCATTGGATATGACTTACTGGTATGAATTATGAGGTCACTCACTACTTCTCCTTGCTAAAATGAATAAATAAGAGTTAAGGAAAAATGAGAACATTAGGGTTTCCCACAAAGGAAACTTGTAATATTTTGATATATTAATAGATGATGTTTGTGTACAAACAAATGAGGTTTATATACTAGCCCAACTAGGGTTACAAGTATGTATAGAAAAAACAAAAAGGGTAATTTACAATTTGGAATACATGAAATATACTGAGAAGGGTAAAAATGAGCAAGAATACTCTATATAAAGGATGAGGGAATCCTTTTGGAATGTTGTGCCAAAAGACACGTATTGCATGGTGATTGGCATCTAGAGTATGATACAATTCGAATGAGGCGAAGAAAAAAGAATCTACAGTTAGAGCTAACCTAATTTGATTTAAGTTAGAGCTTGGTCAATCAAAGATGTTTTGATCCTCTTTAGGTTAGGTATCTTGTAGTTTAGTTTAGACTGGGGTTAGATGTTGGTTTGCTCGAACACTGTTTAGGTCTTGGGAAGAGGTCTACGATTGGTAGGGCTACTTGGTAGGTTGGCATGTCTACTTGTCAGCTTTGGGAACCATGTTAGAACATTTGAGAGCTCGATACTTAGGTTAATGGTAGAGTAAAACATGGAGGTCAGAGTAAGAATCCTTATCTTGGATGGAGCTTTAAGCTAATATTCTCTACGTAAGTCCTTGGGGTCTTCTATCTCGGTTAGGTGTGATCTGTCTGAGGAGATGATTCTTATCATAAAGAGAGTCAAAATTTAGATGTATCCTCATTTATTCTCACTCTCTAGCTTTGACAACCAATAACCTAGAAATGCGAGTAGTGTGATATATCTACTTTGTACCTACAAAACAAATCTATAGGAAGGTGAGCAACTATCATTCAATAAGTAGGATAGAGACATAAGAGTATACAAACAAGCACAAATAGAGTTATTAAATAATTAATTAGATACCATGCAACAAAACAATTCTATTGCACAACATTGTGTGGTCTATTATGAGATTAGAGAAATTCACTTACTCTAATAAGGATTTACGGAGCTTTAGCGTAATGCAACAGTTTGTGGCCAAACCTAGGTTTTGAAATGGAGTCTTCTATTCATCCATTAGTATCTTCTAATTAGCAACCTTAACCTTATTGTGACCTAATCTCCTGTCACTTAGTTTGATCAAAGGTAGAGAATGGACCATTTCGGCTATTCCTTTTAAAGGGTTGGTATTTGGCAAGAGATTTCTAGCTGTCCCCTATTAGGTTGCAATGTATGATAGGTTAAGATTTACGTTAGATATAATTTGGTTCAAGTTAAGGGTGATTTGACAAATAACACTTCATTGAAACACTATACTCAAGATTTAATCAATAATAAGAAACATATAGGCATGTGCACAATCAAGTATCTACAAGCATAAACAAATATACACTTAAGCCTCCAACTACTTTGAAGATACTTAGAAATGTGATGAAGTGTTTATCTCAACTTATGTAGAATTCCTTCGTTCAATAATTTGCTATCACTAAGGCTTGACTTCATTAAAGGTTTCTATATTATGGTTGATATATTTAGCATTTATTTAAGTTATAAAGACAACAATTATTAATTCCTATCCTAGGGTTAAGTTTACGGACCTTAATTTTGCTAAGTTATGGGTGCATAGGGATCTAAGGGATTAATTGTTCTTTAGAATGGTGCTTATCTTTAGTTTTATCTAATTTATCTTTTGAGTCAAGTTGGTTATAATTCTTAATTAAAATATCATCTGAATCATCCTTTAAATTAAGTTGGTTTATAGTTTTAAGTTAAAATATCCTTTGACTTACTTTCTAAGTCTATACTAGTTGGAATTCCTATTCAAATATCCTCTAATTCAATCTCTAAGTAGATCTTAGGTAGAAATCTCATTCAATAGAATCTATGATATATCCTCCAGCTCTACTAAAAACCCCATAATTTTTATCAAACCCCAAATTTCAACCTACACTCCACCATTTTTTCCGCACAACCAGTCTAGTACATAATTTCAAACACTCATTTTTAGCTAATATCAACATAGCCAAGTTAACATTTTAGTTACTTAATTACAAATGGTTATGACTATATCAATTTGATTATTTATTATAGCAATTTCCATTTTAATTTGACATGACTAATGATCACCAATACCATTCAAAATTTAATAATCTAAAATTCTATAAGCAATATATTCGGTATTTATATAATGTTTCCATATCAATCATAACATACGGAATTTATATAATATGTAAAACCTAGAATTTAAAGAAAATAAAAGGGAAAAATAAAATAAGGTTTTAGTAGGGAGTTTATATGGCGTGTAACTGACTAATACTGACGGGGGCATTTTAGTTAAGGAAATATTAGAAACCCTTTCTTAACCTTATTTAAACCCTTGCTTAAACTCATGGGAGCCTTTTCGCCATCTTAACTTTAGAAGCTCTAAAATTCAAATCCTAGCACCTCGTGTGTTGAAAATCCTAAGAAAAGGGCCGATACAAAAACATAATTAAAAGGCATATTAACCCTAGTCGATGTTGTAATATGCATTTTTTTCATGGAAAGGAGTGTTAAAATTGATGCAATCCGTGATTTGTAGTGTAGTGAAGGAGTGAAATCGATTCTTTGGTGTCATTATAGCAAGGAAACACGCAAGTACCCTTTAATTTGAAGTTCTTTGTTAGTCTCATGTAAATAGAATAGATTAGGGTTGATTGTTCAATGTTTTGATTTGGTGATTTGGTTGATCTTGGGTTTGAGGGGTTGTAACTAGATGTATGAAGGTTAAGTGGCTTATCGGGTTGTGAGTGGTGTTGTTTGAGTGGTTTGGAGTTGTGATTGAAGAAGGAAAAGATCGTTTAAGGAGAACATGACTAAGTTCTATGGCCGTGGTTGTGACTGTGTTCTTCCCAAGGGATTATTTGAGTTGTACACAAAGGGGAAGAGAAAAATTTGGGACAAGAAGATCATAATCTAGTTCCATGGTTATGATCCTTGACCGTAGTCTTCCTGCTATATAAGAACAAGAACCACGACCAAAGTTCACAACCATAATTCTTGCTTGTGTACTTTTTCCACCTTTCATTTCTTTTTTTCTTGCTTTCTATTCTTCCAAATCATAACTTAAACTAATTTAGATCATCTTAGAATCCTAAATTTGTCCTAAAAACATAGATAACAACAATTTGAAGTCAAGACTTAAGTAGGATTTATGGAAATTAAGTTAAGATGGGAAAAGACATTTTAGAAAGTAGATTATAAATGTTATCTTTATTATTGTATACTAGGTGTTGATCTTGAACATACTCTTAGCTTAAGCATAAGTGACAGTATTGGTTGTTCTGCAAATTCAGGTACAAGATATGTGTTTTCTTGTGGTGCTTATTTAGAATAGTTGTTTAATTGAAATTAATTTAAACTAAGACATATTAATTGTATGTTGCATGTACTTGTTTTGCTTTAACCTCCTCTTAGTCAGATCTAAAAGGGTTGGTGAGGCACTTGATGATCGTATATGACTCACCTAAAGGGGGTTCTATATTAAGACAACCTAGCTAGATCTAAGAAGGGTTATTTAGGTGATGGGTAGGACCCTACACCAATACTATCATGTATTATATATATTGCTTGTCTATGAATCATGAGTTAACCTAAGTCTTAAGATATCAAGATTGTGTTAGTTGACAATTAGCAATCAAGATAATAAATGGTATTTGTTACATTAGTTATTATGGTTATGCATCTGACTTGTTGGTGGTGTGTATCATATGCATATGTTTGTTGTATTTTGTGTTGAGTTTTATCTCACCTTGTGTTAACTTCTTAGGTATAGGTACTTGAGTAGAAGTTATAAAGTTTGATGGTTTTGATCATTGGGACTATCAAGTTGGGGAGTATCCGCTATAATTCTATTGTGAGAATGACTTTGATTTAGGATAGATGGAGCTTGTTTGCAAATAATAAGTTCTTGTTCAAAGCTTTTGGAAATTCTCATAGATAATAGTTATTTTGATTTTACAAGGAGATTAAATTCAAACTATTTGGAGATTTATACATATATTTTGGAGATTTTAGTATTTGTGTACACTTGACATGTCAATGGATGATAGGAACACGTGACGAGCTATAACGCTCTGAGTTTTGGCATCAATCATATCTGCGACACGTGTATATTTAACATAAACATAATAGAACTATGAAGAAAACATACCCATTCGATTCATATACTATAGAAAGTTATCCTCTTCAGCTTGAACAAATACTTTATTATTATATTTTCTTTGAAATTCAAATTTGACCAGCATCTTCCTTTGTCGACATTAACCCAAGCTTTTAAGAATGAATTAATTATCATGAAAATGTATTTTTATTTCCTTATTATTTATAATTGGCATAAATATGGAATTTAAGGAAGTAGCTATCAACCCTTACCTTTTTATTTTCTTTTTGACGAAATTTCACTTCATCAGTGCTGTATTGTTTCCTTTTTCCATTCGTTCTGCTGTTCGATCTTCATAGAGTGGCAAAAATCTCTCTATTTTTGAGAGATTTTCATGATCTATTGTAGGATTTAGTAAATTTACAATTAGTTAGCTATATTTCGTTTTCATTTCTCCTATTTCCTCTTTTAACTTCCATGTGAATTCTCTTAATTTTTTCTTGTTTCAACTTGCCTGAAGTTTTGAATTTATGATACAAAAAAGCAATTTATAAGCTAGGACAATTTGGTGGAAATTTGTATTAAGATTTCCAAGAGTCCAATTATATGGTTTCTTCTTAATTCGTATGATGTCATAGTGGTAGGGTCCTTTTCACACAATGTACTAGCCATATCATTTTCTTTATTAATCCTATATCTGCCACGATGAAATTCCTCCTTGATTAGTTGCTTTTAGACACCATTCCCTATTTATTTAATAATTTTCCAACTTATTTGGTCATAACATATATATTTAGGGTTTGTGATTAATTTACGGGCTGTATACACCATATAGTAAATATATGTGGCGTATATCCATGTTGCTTGAATATCATTTCAAGTCATTTTATTAACTCTATTACCTAGATAATTTATCTCTATGATTTTATTAATCGTTAGAGCTTAAATTTCGAGGCTTTAGTATTTAGTGAGTAACATTACTTTAGTTAAATTTTTTAACTATTTTATTGTTTATTATTCCAATTCCAAAATCTAAGCTTATGAGGTCGCTTTGGTTACTTTCCTATGGCTCCTCTCTATCATAGATTTTGACCTTCTTTATTTGTTGAATATTTGATTAAGTTGTATAATATATATATACATATATATATATATATATGAATGGATTTAGGTTTATAGCTTATGTTAGTTTATTTTCATATTTTCCATCTGTTAAATATATTTAATGAGTACATTACCTTATCTTTAAATATTATCTCATAACATTTTATTGACTTTACTTCCAAATTCTCTTTAAGTTATTACAAGCATAGATCTAGGGAAGGGTTAATTTTGACCTGTGAATTGACCCACCAATTCATTCAATTGAACTAAGCTAGTTGGACTTGAACTACCCAACAACCCATCGAACCTAGTGGGTCATGGCAGTTCAACTTCAATAACCTGCCGAACTAATGGGTTGGGAGCTAGGTAATAAGAAGGGCAATTCAACTAATTAGTCTAACCCGTGAAACAATATATATATATATATATATATATATATATGTTAGACTAGATGTTGGCTAGATTGCAATCTTAAGTCACCAAAAGGTGACTAATTCTTTATAGGCCAATTCGTTAGTGACAAGACGCAACACACTGCACACATGTATGTATATGTGTGTGAGAGAGAGAGAGATGAAAATTGAAAAATTAATGGAGAGGCATAGATAGAAAAGATAGAGCAACAGTAGAGTAATAGGCAAAGTGATCTAGTTTGAATATTTTGAAAATTTGTAGAAGTCATTTATGCCCCAAAATTTGAAAGTTAATGTATAAATTCGTTGTCTTCCATCCTCAGCTTCCTTACATCATCGCTATCTCTTAAATCTCAATACTCTCTTTTTAGTTTTTTAGATATATTTACGCACAGCGCTATTCTCTATACAATACTTCCTTACAAACTATACCGCACTTATAGAATTTTTTTTTTTTTTTTTGGTTCTCATAGCATACTTATTTTATTTTTTACAAGTCAATTTGAAAATAAAAAAATAGAAACCTGCTTCAGGTAAAAGTATTACCATTCTCCTCTTTTTCACATTCTAATATCGTATTTAACAAAAAAAAATTTATTACTCTCTAAAAAAAATGGATTGGTTTTTGCATGGTTTTTTCTCTAGGAATAATGGTAGTAAAGGAAAAGTGAAGGATGTCCAAAGCAAGCAATTCATCGACATGAAGGATTGCAATGTCTATTATGACTTTATAGGTAGTATAGTAGATGATGTATATGACAATTCTCTAGCTCTTCCTGAGTTCAAGAGCGTAACCCCACATGTCAAGGATGAGACCGCAAAGGATTAAGAAGTTGAAGATATTGTAGAAGGCGATGTACAAGAGCTCCAATATCGCTATCCAGGCGAGCCCCCTAAAGTGATGAAGTAGGCTACTTTTATTAAGCATTTCAATAAAATTGTAGATGACAAGGGGAATTCCCATGCGCAAGGCAATTACTACACTTCAAACTACACATGAGAAAAAGGGTATGGGTATGATAGCCTAATAAAGCACTTATAAAGAAAGTATCCTATAGAGTGCAAAATAGACGAATCTCAACAGCATATTGTGCATGTTGGTAGTTCGTAGTCATTTACAATGTAAAGAAGCAAAAACTAGCCCTTACATGGTACATTGTAATTGTGCACCTCTCTTGGAGTGTAGGTAACTATAAGTCTCAATTGTAATATGAACAAGAAACATTGAATTCTAACTTATGTACTTTCAATTCCAAAACTATGTGTAAAGCCAATTAGGAATTGTATCACAGAGGTAAGTAGGAGTTAACAGTTATGTTTAGTTCCTTAGATATGTAAGTTTCAATGTGTGCATATATGAATTGATAAATAGTAAGAGAATTCATACATGAGAATAATCTACTACTAGATAAATAATAAATAGCAACTTAATAAAAGATTGTTGGCACTATGGTGTTCAATAGACGACATATGGCACAAACAATGTATACAATTATATATGTTATTTTAGATGAGTATCATTTGCTAAGAAAATTTTTTTCTATTGGTTTTGATAATGCTAACACAAACACCGCATCAACAAAGTAGCTTGAAAACCTATGCTAACCTATACTATATGAAACATTTTTCCACATCAAAAGTGCATGTCATATTTTAAATCTATGCATTAAAAGGGAAATTAAGAGTCTAGAATATAAAGTGTTACTCAATAAGATTAGCAGTTAAAATCTTGACTAAGAAACCCATTTTGCATAAAATGTGGACAAATTGTTACTTACAAAACAATAATGGGTAAAAAAAAATTAAAAAGATACAAAACACTGATGAAATTCAACCTATCAAATGTTACAGAGCATGGTGAATTACAAAAAGCTTTTATGTAACTTTTGTTTGAACTAATTACCATAAATTGAAATCCACCCAAAAGATTGAAGAATATGCGATTAGTTGCTGTAAGTACTTAAAGTTTTTAATGATGTTATTAACACTTTTTATAAAGTTTAGAGGCTTAGCACATACTATTTCATAATGAAAACCATCAATATAATTGTGGTCTTACTTAAAGCGTGCAGGGACCCCATTCTCCAAAGTTGTGTTGTTAAAATGACGACAAAATAGCTACAATATTACAAGGAAATTCCTCCTACATATCTTATTGCTACTATTTTAGACTCACGATGTAAAAAAGATGTTCTTTGGGACCATTTGAATATGTACTATAAATGATTGATAACATTTTTGATACATAAGATATGTATATTGTAAGTGTAACTAATGAACTTTATTGAGCAACAAACAAGATGAATAAGCTATTTCAACATTTCTCATATATGTATGGTGGTTAAGCTACAATTATTCCTTGCTACCCCTAACATCACATAGTTACTCTATTGTAGGGGAACAATCAGTAGTCTAGAAGTTGGAGAGACATAGGTGAGGAGGACTGCACATGAAGTTTCAACACTATCTTAACACCAACTTTGAGTTCGGTGATAATATTGATATATGTGATTTTGATATTCTTAAATGATGGAAGTTGCATAGAAAGACATAATGATCCTCCCCTGTATTGGTCAATAGGTTCTTACCTCTTTGACATCAACAGTCATAGTGGAATAGGAATTTAGAACTACCAGCGTCATTTTTTATGATCGATGAGCCTTCCTTATCACCATCAATGTGATAGCTATAACCTGTAATGAAGATTAGTGGAAAGCAGCCACTAGAGACTAGGAGCCCATAAGGATGTCTACCGAAGAAGATGATTATTTTTGTGATTTCAACTCACTAAGTGTCACGCCTCGAAACTGCAGAGTCGTAACAGCCCTATCGTGTAAACCATCCTAAGATAGAAGTTAGCCTTACAACCGCTATCTTAGACCTGATCTACACAAGGCGCCCACGACTAACCAGCTTTAAAGTAAACAGTTTGTAATTTAAATAAATCATATACCTAAGAAAGTGAGGAAATATATATATACACTATCATTCAATTATTGAAATTCAAGTTTATAATAATTCTCCGTAACATATTTCATAGTTATACATTATTTAGAAATGAAAAGTAATAAAATATGTGTTGATTCTTCAATGTTTTTCCTCACTCCCCAAGATCCAGCAGTTGTTAGCTTCAGAGTAGTTGTTGCCGCTTCTTAGCCAGTACTTGCACGACGTCTATAGGGATGTGAGCAACCACAGCTCAGTAAGTTAGGATGGAGGACTTAAAACTATACCATAAACACAACAAGGTTTTCAATCAACTTATTAGGTGCAATGCATGTACAAGCAAATGCCATCGCACGACGTTGTCTGGCCCGTCGTGAGATTAGAGACATTGTGCCCACTCTAATCCGGGTTGAGGAGTTGCCATTAATGTAACAGCTCATGACCAAACCCAGGCTTGTGTAATGGAGACCTCGCTCCTCCCGTGACTACCTTCGAACCATTGTCTTCACCCTCGCCGCGACCTCCTCTCCTGTCACTTAGTTCGACTAAGGATGAAGAAAGGATCATTTTGCAATCCTGCGCTATCCCTTTCGAAGGGGTCGGTATTTGGTCGGAGAGTTCTAAGTTCCCCTAATGGGTAAGTCCAGTCTAAGGTGATCAATCATTTCATACAAATTATACAATACATGCTAAAGCAACATACAAAATCATAGTATCACCCATAATCAAGCACATGCACACATCCAACTATCTAACAAGCACAACCAAGCATAATCTCAAGCCTCCCAAAATACAGCATTGTATTAATCCCAACTTACCTCAACTCCTCTCTCACTCACTCGAGGTCCGACTTGCTCAGGCCATCGCCGATCATCCCTATAACACAAACGTGGTTTCAGTTTTTCATATAACTGTTATAGGTTCGTTTTATCCTATAACGCATATTGTTATGTGTTGTTTAGGGTTTAATATACCTAATTATCTAGGTCTTAAGTCTTTTACAATTATTCTAGGTTTAGGGTTAAGTTCGGGTCCGTTTTTCGCATCAATTTCTAAATTAGGTTTTAGTTCGATTTATAAGTCCTAAACATGCTCGAATCCTAATGTGAAATTAATCACATTAAGCTCGAGTATTCAAATATCCTATTGGGTCTTAATTTAGTATTCTAAGCTATTTGGTACACGCTAGTCCTAATTAGGGTATCAGATTTATCCCTAATGTGAAAAAATCTTACTTTTTTATATAATTACCTAAAATTCAATCTTAATTCAGATTTAATATTATTCTGATTTTTACTATAATATTATCTAAATAACCCTAATTTTTTAGATTTATTAATTTACAATTTCACATATTACTAATTTCTTATATTAATTACCTAATTTCCTAAATTAACCATACTTAATACTCTAAGGGTTAGGATTAGGGTTCCACATCAGGGGTTAACATCTCTAAACATCTAATTACTATCTAAATCAGTAATTAATATCTTAATCACCTAATTAACCCCAAATTACCCAATTTTTTCATCATTTTAGGGCTAAAAATTAACTTAAAAATTTCAAAAATTAATTTAAAAAAAATGGCTTCATAACACTGTTCTATATCACATGAGCATCTTACAGAAAAAAATTGAGCTCCAAACTACACTGTTAAGCCTATTTATTTTATGTTCTAATCATGCTCGGTTTTGCACGATTTCTTAAGGACCCTATATTTTCAGATGTGATTAAACTAAATCACTATTTTTTCCTAAATCTACATACAATAAAACCTCAAAATAACAAGTTTCATAATTTTCTAAAACTATTTACTATTTTTACAAAATTATACAAGAATCGGGTTGGAAATCGGATTCACCATTTTGGGTAGCTCCGGCTAACGCCAACTGCCATGGCCTTATCGGCCGGCCTAAGCGCTGTCACCACCATATGGTGGTGGTGGCCGTTCACTCCCAGCTGCCCGTCGAGTCTGGGTTCTCCTTTGTGGCCCTAATTGCATAGCTTTCCTTTTCTTTTTTTTTTCTTTGGTTTTTCTCTCAATTTTCGCCTCTCCCTAATTTTCTCTGATTTCTAACTATCCAAATAAGCTTCTGAATTTTTCTTGCTATTTATAAACCTTTAGTGTAATTATTGTGCATTAATTAGACATGACTTTACCCAATTTCCTTGATTTTGGCTTTTGTGTTGTCTAATTTTAATTAGTTAATTTTTATTTTGTGGATTCTGACCTGCCATGATCTAATTTTGATCATTCTTGATTTTTCCTGATTTTTCTTGATTTTTTCTTAATTAATTATGAATTTTCTTTAAGTATTTAGTATTTTAGCATATTTCGCATATTTTAAGTAATTACGCATATTTATACCTACATGTAAATTCATATATAGTACAAATAAATATTCCTAAATATTATTTAGGTTATTTTATAATTTTTAGTATACATATAATTTATCTCTAGCGATTTGTTAAGTATCGGAATACATTTTACGCATTTTCGATAAATAACGAGGTATATACTTAAAATTTGAAATTTTTGTAGTCTCCTATTTTATTACTTATTTTCTTAAATTCAAACTTATGGGATCAATTTACTAATATTTCGAGGTTTACTTCATAATTTAGGCTCGATCGGGTCTTTCAACCGATCGAAACCTTGAATTGCTAGTTTTGGGGCTTACACTAGGGAGAAGTGCTAACTCAACTCTAAATCGCAGTAGGACACAAGGTGATGGCAATTAGCCTAAAATTTTTCATTTGTTTAAAAGTGTATTAAAGGTTTTCTAAAAGAACAATAATCAGTTATTTTCAAATTTAAACCTTTCGTATTTAGATTAGAGTTTTCATAAATGGGACAAACAAAAATTAAGATGTCTTGTAGGAGGTTTTCCAAAAAAAAAAAAAAAAAGGGCTAATCATGTAAAGATGGCTTTTTATTTTTTTCAAAAATAAAATTGACTAACGCATTAAAGTTTTCTTTAAAAAAAATGAAAGAAATCAAACTACAATAGTCTAATTTTGACAAACGGATAAGTAGACACCTGTTAGGTGACCTAGATTTTGGCCAAAAAAAAAAAAAATTCCCCAACTAAATACTTGAAGATTGCAATTTACAAATGGCTCATAAGATGTTTGATGAGAACCATTATGATCATGTATTAAACATTTTTTTGTCATTTGTATCTACAAACCCTGTAAATTTTTAGTTTGAACCCTAAACTAGATCTAGATATCCTAGATAACTCTATGAGTTAACAAGGCCAGATAAATTCAAATTTTTATTAAATTATAAACCCTAAACTATTCTAATGAGAAAAATTCTAATATACTAATTAAAACCCTAATCGCATACAAAAACCTTAAATTTTATATATGTGTAAATATTACAGATTGAACCTGAATCTGATAAAAACCGTAAAATTAAAACTTTAAACTTATAAATATACAAATTTACTTTTATGGTGATGAAAACCTTTATTGGGTACAATTATCAAACAATATGCTTAATCGCGTAAAATTGCTAATAAATGACTAAACGTAAATACTAATAAACGTAAAGAATAACAAATTAATAAAATTAAGAATATTAATTATAATTGTTTATAACTTTATATATATGAATGTATGTTATTAATATAGTGATTTAATTAATTGAATATAATTTTACTATACATATTATATTTATAGATTATATAACAAATATTAATTTTATATTTATAATTTCTTCATAATTATATTATATGTTATTCTAAATAATATTTATATGGTTAGAAATATTTAAATAAATTAAAATTTTTATTTTATTTTTCCTTTTCCCTTATTTTTTCCTTTTGATTTTCTTTTTCCTTTTTCAATTTATGGTTGTTACATGTACATGTAATATTATAATTAAAATTTTACTAAAGTAAAAAATGTCATTTTTAGACCTTTATCTTCTCTTTCCTTTTCCTTTTCCTTTTCTTTTTTATTTTTATTTTTCTTTTATTTTTCTCTTCCTTAGCCGACCCTGTGTTCCCCTAGAGACTTCTACAATTTTCTTTCAAATTCCATCATAAATTAACAATAAATTGAAGCCCCTCGTTCCATTTTTAGGCCAACAAACATCCCTCCCTCATTTTCATCTTCTTCCTTTTCTTTTTCTCATTTTCTTTCTCAATTACCATGCAAGGGAAATCCTCACCTACACTTCAATTCCAATACTAAAATTTTATCAATTTCAAGGGGGATTAGGAGACAACATACTCAAGAACTTCAAAGACTAAGTAAACCAAAGATTTCCTTTATGTATTTTAATTTTCTTTTGTAATTTAAGTTGTATATTTTCCTTCTTATGTTTATATATATCTAAGTATAGTATGTATTAGTACATATGTATTAGGAATTATATGTATGTTATCCTCTTGTAATAGAAATCTTATGTATATGTATTTGATTTGATATATACAAATTTATTTCTTTTAGAAGTGTGTTTACATGTGTATAAATACTTAGATATATAAATATATATAGATAAATGCTCATATGTATAGTTATGTTATATAGATTTAGTTATGTATATGTACATATATGTATAGACATATATGGTTATTATATATATATATATACACATAGTACATGTACATATGTATACATATATGAAATATAGTATAGACTATAAAGTAGTCTAAATACATGTGTATAAACATGTAAGAAAAATAAGATAAGAATACATATATATATATATATATATATATATGCATACACACATGCACCTACATACATATATACTATAATATGTGAATAAATATACATAAGGTAATTTAGGTATTTATATGTGTATATATGTATGCCAAAAATTATATAAGTAAATATATATATGTAGTATATCAAATTTCCTTAAAAATAGATTAAGAAAACATAAATATATATACACATATACATACATATATAAATATACGTATAATATTAGTATAGTATAAGTATAAATATCCGTACATATATATGTACGTATATAAATATACATATAGTATTAATATAGTATAAGTATAAATACGTATATATGTATATATATTCAAAAGATATAAGTATAAATACTAATATGTTAAGTTCTTAAATAAGCTAGAAAGTAAATATATATATATATATAAGTGGGTCGTGACCCTTAAAAGGAAATTAGGAAACAATTTATAACATTTAATCAATTATAATAATATATATTTGTGTATATTAACATTACAAAATTAGAGAAATATAAAAATTAGAAGAAACACTAAATAGTTAAAAAATGATACATGAAAGTACGTTAAGAAATACTAACATTACGAACCCTGCATTATGAAAGTACGTTAAAAAATGATAAAAATTGAAGTTAGAACGAAAAAGTTACACACGATTAATGAAAAAGCTTGAATTGAGAAACCTTGTAAGAAAAAATAGGAAATTTAGATAAACTTTTAAATAGAGCCTTACGTAGAATAGTTATCTCACATAAATACTTACTATCATTTCTATTTCATAATTATCAAGTGGTTTCGACGAGGGTGCGAATCTCCCCATTGATTATTATGATCCTTCAGCTTTATTATGGCCGAATGAGTACTTCTGATGATTTCATGCTTATTTATACTTATATATAGTGATATTTAATTATTATTATTGATAATTAATTGATGTGTGAGGTTGAGATATACATGTGCTTGTTGTTGCTTTTTATTTGTGATAATGAATTATCTGTTGCATGATAGATTTCTATAGAAAATTTGATTGTCTGTGATATTATTTAGTCACATAATAACTGGACCTAATTATATTTGATTTCATTAAACTAAACTGAATTGTGCATACACATGCATTACATATAATAATTATGACCATTACATCATATGGCGGTAACAAGAGGCCTTGCGAGAGTTGAATTTTTTACGATTAAAGAGTTTTAGTATGGTGCATATGTATAATATGACCTTATCCTAGCTCACAATATTACTAAGTGTTGAAGGTGAGCTAAGGGTCGAGTCTAAAGGCCTTCGTTTAGGGGTAAGTATGGATTGCAAGCGCTTATTCACAATCATATTTAGAACTTAGTTTTAAACGAAAATAAAAAAGATTGTTTTTAATTGAATACAAAACGTGAAGTTTCGTAGTTAGATAAGTTTAAGTATGATACTCGAATTTGACTAGTATCATATATTCTCCAACTTTAATTTCAGAAAGTATTAAATCTGAGTTATATACAGTACCTAGTCAACTATAGGTCCTTTTTGCATCATGCCATGAATGTGTCAACAAGGAATCAAGAAACATTAGGCCTAACTTGCTAATTACATAGTAAGCTCCGTCTTGATTAGCCTAGCCTTTACTTAACTTCCTTATTTACTAGTTGCTTAGAGACCTCATTATTGGGTTTGCTTAAGTGAACAACTTATAAGATTAGGTTAGGTTCTAATTTCTTTCTAAGTTGGTATGGGTCTTAGCTAATGTCACATAACAATCAATAACACAATCAAAATAACCAAAATTCAATATTAGAACACACTTCAACTAACATCATATGTACAAAAGAAAATATTATAGAACTCATCATATAGCATGTTTAAGATTAACAACCAATGCTCAATTAGTTACACAAACCATAAGTTAGAAAAGTCACATCCTAATGACTAGATATAAATATGCTCTCTATGTAAGTATCCATTACTAGGTCCTGCTGCTCGTTACTGCATTAGGTGTTGACCTAGTATTTTCCTTCAGCTGCCTCACCTAAGAAAGATGCACATGATACCAAAGTGAACTATAGGTTGGATACATTCCATCTTAATAACTTACTTATACTTAGGGTTTAAGACTTAAGATCGTTATTTAGGAAAGTATTCATTCCGAACTTCCTTAATTCACCTTTTGATTTATCCTCTGAATCAACTTAATGTAAAGTTCTTAAGAAAATATTTTACTAAGATATATCCTAAGTCTATACTAGCTAAAAATCTCACCTATATCATTTAATTTAGTCTTTAAACCCATCTTATGTAAAATTCACCTAATGAAGTCTCTAATTAATTCTTTGATTTACTAAGTTACTACATATCCGACAAAATTTCCACTTGCTTACCCATTTCAAGTTAGAATCAAGAAAGGATAGGCTCCTAAGAATGTTTGTCTACTATTATCTCAACAAAAATATCATTAGTATAAGTGACTAGTTGACCTTATTATCTAGTCTATAAGGAATTAATAAGAAATTATATGATAATTAGCATAAGTACTCAATTAATTCCCTAAAATATACCTTGAACTCAAAAAAATATGTATTATCAATTCTAAGCATAGAAAGTACTAGATGAACATATTGTTTAAGATTTTCAAAAAGTATAATTTTAAGCTTAATTTTGTGAAATTACACTAAAATAGATAAATAATTACATTTGGCCAAATGAATAAATTAAAAATTTCTAATATAATAAACAACTTCCAAAAAGCTTTACAAGTTGGTATCTTTCACTAAATAGCTCAAAACTAATTTTTTTTTCCCTTTAATTTGAAATACTGTTAGTTTTAGTAAACTAAATTATAATAAATAGTAAACATGAAAATTTTCAAAAATTCTGATTACAGAAATTTAGTACATATTATAGATATGTTGTACAAAATTTTTAAACTTGAAATAGTAATATTTAATATTTCAAAAAATTAATTTCATTTTCATTGTAATAGAGCAGTTTCTTAAGAAAGCACTATAAATCATCAAGATCTTAACAAAATAAAACTACGAAGTTAAGGTACATAAAAAATAACCTTAGGAAACATTTTTTCACAATTAAACTAAAAGTTTAGCATTTTTAGAAAATTTGACAGCTTATAGGCAAAAATTTGGAAATTTGAGTTCGCTAGACTTCGACTACTCTCTAACCACTTAATTGTGTTGGTAAACTCCTCTCATTGCCTCCTCTTAAACCCTAAAGCTAATAAGGATGTGAATGGGATGGGTCATGGGAACCTATAACCCTAAAGCCATTAGTTGTACCTTCTTCATCTTATATATCTCATCATGGCATCAACGAATCACTTAGTATTATGGTTAGACAATAAGTTGAATGATCTATATAGGCTCCATCATAACCTTTTTATATGTTTTGATTTTAAGTATACAGTTAATATTTGCATCAAATGTAAAACCCAAACTTAGAAATAAATAAAAAAAGGGTTATATAATAATAATAATAATAATAATAATAATAATAATAATAATAATAATAATAATAATAATAATAATAATAATAATAATGTTTAAAATATAAAATAAGAGAAGGAATAGAATAATAGAATAAAGATTTAGAGATATGGTATGGCTTGTAATTGATTAAGGATAATAGGAGCAATATTGTCAGGGAAAAAATTTAGATTTCCTATTATCTCTTATCCCAAATAAAAGATATAATTCAACCTCATATCATTCTTTTACCAAAACATTACATTACTTTTCTCCAAGAATAGAAAACTTAAGTCCTCAACCAAATACCAAAAACCCTAGCCAAGATTGGTGTTATTAAAAGAGAAATTCAACAAGAATTAACCTTTCTCCCATTTTCAAGTAAATTCCTCTTATCCTCATTTTCTTTTAAGTTTATTTTATTTTATTTTTTATGGTTTCCTTTGAATTTTAGATGAGGAGTTGTTTTTAGTGTATGTGGTGGTGATGGTAGAGAATTGTTGCTTGATTGGTAGGGAATGCAATGTTAACGTATGTATAATTTTGTTGTTGTCGTATGCGCAAACTATCGTAGTTGGGTATGTATGTGCATATGAATCAGTATTAGAGCAGGTGTATGTTGCATAGTTAATACTGTACAATTGTGGGTGTGATCAGTGATGGATTTTAACATGTGAGTGTCTATACTACCTATTATACGCATATGTAATGATGTTGTGTGTATACTAGAGTTGTGGTTGTCCATGTCAATGTTTGCAACAAAATAGGGAAAGAGGTTTTGGTAATGATTATGCAATTATAGAATGAATAAAGAAAGGAAAAAAATAATAATAAAGCAATGAAATGATAAATGAAATAGCAATAGTGGATTGGGAATGGGATTTGGAATTGTCAACATCCAAGGTAGCTTTACATGCTGTTCTTCGCAAGTGCACATACATGCTAAGCTAAGTCTTACACTATAGTTTTTCTTTTTAAAAAAATTTACTCTTTTTCTAAATACAACTTTATACCATATATGTAATAATGATTTTGGTAAATAAAAGTATATATAGTTAAACATCTTTTAACATGTTAATTATTATATATTACTAAAGGGTTTTTATTAAACAAAAACAATTTTAAACATCTTTTACGGGTTTAATCAAGTGAAACCATGTATAAGCCTTTGTTGGTATCTATCTTATAAAGTGTTTCATATTAATATATATATATATATGCATACATATATCTACATACTTAACTATATAAGTTTATGTTATGTTAAGA
Organism: Lumnitzera racemosa; assembly: GCA_024138005.1. Classification (NCBI taxonomy): domain Eukaryota; kingdom Viridiplantae; phylum Streptophyta; class Magnoliopsida; order Myrtales; family Combretaceae; genus Lumnitzera; species Lumnitzera racemosa. The sequence continues at coordinate 33,898,386 of JAMXBC010000012.1, read as the reverse complement.
GTCTAAAACAATATAGGAAAGGCTAGTAAAGGCCTAAAGTGAAAGGAGTTATAGCAAAGGTAATTTGAGCAAGGAATTGATTTTAAGTTTCTTTATGTGATAGATTTTAGCAGCATGTTTGATTTAGTTGTTAGTGAGACTTGTAATCCAGGTACGTGATATATGGTTATTGGTTGTATGTGTTAGGCTAGAACTTTAAACTGGACTTAACTGAACTCAAACATTAATTAAGTGTGTTGATACTTGTGCTTAGCTTTAACCACCTACTGGTTGGGTCCAATGATGATGGTAAGGCACCTAATGGTTTTTATATAATGCTATCCCCAGTGGAGTCCCGTACTGAAAGGATCTAGGTAAATTTAGGATGGTTTTGATACTCGGGTGTTAGGGAATACTTAACACCAATACTTATATAGTATTTTTATATTTACTTGTATAAGGGTCATGAGTTATCTCAAGTCTTGGGATGCCAAAATTGTGATGTTTGACAGACTTGTTAATAATGATAATAACTAATACGTGTGTCATATTTAATGATACTTGTTTATACTTGTTAACTACTTGATCATATGCATGTGCTTGTGGTATTTTGTATTGGGTATAGCTCACCCTTCAAGAACTTTGTTTTTTAGTTGCAAGTTCAGGTTCTATTGATGATGTGGAATATTATTATGACATAGGATACTACCACTAATAGAGGATGAGGACTATTACCACTTTTGTAGTGCGTTGGGACATGCATAAATGTTAGGCTTGGGTTATCTAGTGTTGAGACTGTTGAAGGTTTATGATTATGGTGTATTTGGTTTCTGTTGACACTTATTGATACTTAAGAGCTACGTGGGTAGACCAACTAAGATTCCCATGATTTCCTTTATGTTAATGGTGGAATTATGAGACTAAAGAGAAAGAGATATTAATAGATGTAGTTATGTTAAGCTATGAACTCCTTGTTTTCAGTTAAATAGTTTATGTCTAATCATTATTGTGCTTAGAGTATTGAGTGGTTATTTCACAAATCATGATTCATTGAGACTATTTAATGCACGAATCAATAGATTATTTTGTATTAATTATGGTTATAGATACGTTACAAGGTCACAGGTTCTTAGACACCTTAGTGTATCAACCTTTATGGATGACACATGGTGGATTGTAACTCTCCAGGTTATGGGTCGATGCATCAAATTTATTATTTTATTTAATTATTTCTTTCTATTATATAATAAATACATAACTACCTTCTCTTGGCCAAAAAAAAAAAAAGTCTCATATAGATACATATTCATAGATGCATATTCATAAATATTAATAGAAAATGGTAAACGTGATCAAAATTGTTATCATTCCTATTTTCATCTATTTATTATTTTAGGTATTAGAAATTTTAGTTAATATTATACTGTTAATTTATTATTATTTATTAGGAAACAAGTTTCCCATAGATTTTTTTGAAATCCTAAGACTTGTCCGAAAACCTTATCAAGATGTACTCTATAGGGTTTTTAGGGAGTTAAGTGGGTTAGGTACTCTATAATGACATGTCCAATTACATCCTTAAAATCTATGTATTATCATGTTGTCATTTGTTATGTGAATGTTAAGTGCCTACCCCCTAGGTCTAGATTTTGCTACTTTTCTAATTTTTTTTTATTTGTAGGAAAATCTAGACTCTTAAGAGTATTTTTTTTGAGTTAATGTTGCTAAAGTGATTGAGATTACACTCTAAACTCCTTATATACATAGCTAATATGGTAGGGATAAAAAGGGGAAAGTTCTAAGCGTTTTCCCATAAGTATGACACATATATCACTTGCTATTTGTTGGAAAAATTGTATGCCAAGTCCAGCTTGCAACAATTTAGGACCTATTCTACTTGCTACACTAGTTATTAGGTGTGTTAAATTATAATTAGTTAATTATTTGATTATATTATTAATTTGATACATAATTTACCAATATTTGGGGTTTCATATTATTATGCATGCATATTAGGTGCATAAAATTTATATATTATGATTATGTATTACTCTACATGCCATTTCACTTCAAATTATTTTTTTTTATTCAAATAATTTTATAAGACTTTGTTATATGTCGAAGCTCAAATTTTGAGTCTCTGATAAATAATGAGCACTATTGATGAAATTATTTTTTATTAAACAAACATTTTACATATTTTATTCTAAAAAGGAAACTTCAGTCGGACTTTTGTTTCAATTTTTGTTACCTCATTTTAAAGTTTAACCCCATTAGGGAAACTTTTTTTCAAAAGTTCTATATAATATCGGTTATGAGCAACTACGGTATTACATTCTCTCATTGGCCATGGCCATTTCATGACTCTATTAAGGACAAGTCCAAGCCCCCACTTAAGCTATGCCTTTGCTCTCTACCTAATAATTTTCATAATTATATAATAAAATAGTAATTGTGGTCATAATTATAATTATTGGAATATTGAATTCCTTTACTATTTATTGTAATGTAGTGGTTTTGTACAGTAAGCTTTTTTGGAATGAAATAATTAGAGAATGGAAAACTTATGCCTCAAGAATATTTATTAGTAGGAATAGATTAGAAATTTTATTCCTATGTTTACTTCATACAAATTTATGATATAATATATACTTCTTTTAGTATTTATTTCACCTCATTATGCATAAACAGTTTTAAAAATTTATGAAGATAAAGAGAAGTATAATCATTAGAATAATTTATAAATATTTGACAATGTATATGTAATGTTGAATTTAATTTTAAAAGGAAGACAAAAAAGATTTTGTATTAAATTAAGCACACTTGTTAACTTAATTACATTCTCTTTACACACTTTATAGTTGGGATCTACTTCACTTCATACAACAGTCTTGATTCAAATCCTGACACCAGCTTCATAATCTCTATGTATGTTTGGATGTACTATGGAGAGAGAGCACAAGGTAGTAGGAAGTGAAGAGAGAGAGATTAAGAGAGAGAGAGAGGGAATGATGGGGAAAGAAAAATAGGAGTTATGGGGAAATAGAAATTGAGGAAGTTATCAATTTCTATTTTTAAAATCTGAACCGTTGAATTCTTATTTCGTTCAATAGTTTAAATTTAAGGGAGTACAAATTAAAGATAAGATAGATAGCAGTACCAATCTTGTAAAAAATAATGATCGGATCGTAGAAAAATCCTCATATCATAAGTTATTCCTAATTTTAGAAAATTATTTTATTGTTGGTTTTTTTTTGTTATATAATATTACATTGAAGGGCTAACGGTCATTTGAAAATATGAGATACCAAGGTAATTATATATATAATAAAAATACACCGGTATACATCTTTCAATCCCATAACTCATGGAAATCCTAGATAGCATATATGATGTGTCCTTTCTTTTATGTGCATTTTAAAAAATACATTTGCATCTTCATTTCCTTAAAAATAACAAGGTACTTTCCTTAAAATGTCTGTATAAAAAGAATTGTCAAAGTCTTTTTTGCTAAAAGTAAGAAGACTCAATTTCATTTTTATAAAATCCTAAATGTGGTTCTATACCAATTTTACTCGAATTGAGGTGAGAAATATAAAGATTCTACATATATTATATTTGGTTTATTTAATAATGAAATAAATAGAAAAAAATAATATCAAGGTACAAATAAAGCTATGATTAGGAAAACATGTTATATATGCTACATAAGATTTTTGGTTGCCATGCAATTGGAAAGACATTGGAGTGGCGAAATTGGATTTTTACTTTTATTTTTTTTCAAAGTTAAGTGTTTTAGATGTTAAAATGGAAGTTCAGTAGCTAATACCATACTTTTTGAAAGTATAGTGACATGTAATCAGGCCGTTGAAGGGTACTATAAAACTTAATTGTGATGCTGCGGTTGATTAGAAGGGTAGAAATGCAACTATTGCAGTGGTGTGTCAAGATTATGAGGGGAGAGTTGTGGGGGGAGCCTGCTCAAAAAGTGTTAGACTTACTCCAGTTGAAGTAGAAATTGTAGCTATTATCCATGCATTATGGTATGCCAAGGAGAGGAATTGGGATCATGTTGTTGTGGAGTCAGATAGCTTCGTAGCCATAAAGCTCATTAAACAACGACGGTAAGCAAATGAAACAAGATCTGCTCTCATCCATCAATGCCTAATGCTACTAAATTACTTTAAATCTATTTTGTTTTGCAAGATAAGTTGGGAAATTAACGTGGCAGCAGATACACTAGCTAAGGAAGGATTAAATAATGGGTTGTCTTTTGAGTTATCTTATGCTTTTCCTTTGTATTTGGTAGATTCAGTTGTTTTTAACTCTAGCATTAACCAGAGTGTTATTCTCTACAGGTAATAAGGAGAGTATTCTCATGAGCTGGACTGGTTTGCATTTGCTTTGTATGGCATCTTGTGACTTTGCTGAATTTAGTTTAATATATTTCCTTACTGAAAAAAAAAAGTGACATGCTATGGATTTTACCTTTTTTTTTCAGTGTTACTTTTTTTTTTCTTCTTTATTGGTTATGAATATAATTAAAAATTAAAGCTCATTGTTCTATAAAATTTTTTCATGACATGGAGAAGTTTCATAAACTTCCATAAATTTTGATTTATTTGTTAGTTTTTCTTTTTGAATTGTAGGTTTTCATCGGGTGCTTGTAGTTTGATTTGATGGAATAAAATAAACAATAAGTAATTTTTGCATCATTGTTATTGGGAGAAAAGGAAAAGGATCAATAAACATACTCATAGTAGTACTATAAAAGTTTTTAGAATTTAGATGCAACCTTATAAATTCTAGAACTCATATGGAAGTGAAGTTGTCGAACTTGTCATTACCTTCTGGTAGTTTTCGAAAGAGTTGATGCACAAATGTTTCTCGTTTTGTTTAAGGTTATTAAGGACATTATTTAAGTTTTGGACCTCAAAAATATATTTTAAAAGATTTGAAGCTTAACTACTAATTAAAAGCTTAAGACTTAGCATATGTATGTATATCATATTATAATATATAGTTTTGTAAGCTCTTTCCATATATAGTTTTAGAATCATAATGCATTTTGTTATTAGGTTTCTTGTGATTGCTATTGAAAAATACTATTTAATTTTTACAATTAATCTTTCTTTCTATCTTTATTACAATTCGTTAATTTACTAATTAGTAGAATAAATTCATAATTGATTCAAATTGTTCTTGAATTGATTTTGACATACCAAACATATCTATTTACTTTTCACTATGTAATCCACATCGAAGACACAAGAATGTTAGTACACTATGAACATCGTTTCAATGTTTTGTTATTACCCTCTAAAATCAATCCCTATGTAGAAGTATTTTGCAGTGAAAGAAATCTCAATTTCACTAAAAGAAAGGTTATGGAACATAGTTATTTGATGTTGAAGATGATTCGATGAGGGGGATTCCCTCTAGATTCTAATGTTAGAAATTAAAAAAGATCATGTATATGAAGATTCATTTTATTAGAAAAACAAATATTTTTGTAATATGGCCATTCTTTTTAATATTTGTAGTATTAACATGCATTGTAGTGAAATAGCCATTTTTTTTCTATATCTAGATGTTATCAATGTAATATTCCAATTGAATATTGATAATTTTATGTAAAGTTTATTTTAAACTATATTAATCATATCTATCAATTAACTTTATCTATTGGAGCCAATTGTATCTATTATCAATTATATAGGTTTAAGCATTCCTTTTTTTATAATCACAATCTTTTTCTTATATTTTTAATCATCTCTCTTTTGATTCTACATTTCTATAAGAGTTTTTATCATTTTCCCATTTCGGAGAACAGAAAAAATTGTTAGCTCTAAGTACTAAGAATATTCTTTCTCACATAGCACCTTCTTAAGTAGATGATCCATCATGATTTTGGTCTTTGGGTTATGTATGATTGTATACATATGCATATATTACATGCAATTGCCGTGAAATATGAAAGTCAAAAGCAAGTGTAGGTTTAAAGATGAGAACAATTGCATATTGTCAAGATCTCAAAGGGAGCCTAATATAATTGCCAAAAAATTTCCATATCACATATATACTTATGATATGGAAACTGCATTGCAAGTCAGAGATTACAAAACTCTAAATGATAAATCACTAAGATTATTGATTTTTAAGTAATTAATTTATTGTAAAATATAGATATAAATCACTATGGATGTCCGATATCCCATGGTTCTTCAAAATCGCAGAAAATCGGTATCTCTTACCAAATGATAAGATCAAGTAATATAGACTTAAAAGTTCAAACTTAATAAGGTTGAAAACAACTTCTCTCTAATTCCAATCTTTAAAATGTCTCAATACTTGCACACAATGCTTAGCTCTTAACCCATGTATGATTATTTATTAACCTGAAAAAGAAGAACTATTGGAGAGTAAGCTATAAGAGCTTATGAGTTATCGCTCATACTATATTTGTAAGTAAATTATCAAACAAATTATTACAATCATATGAATGCATGCATATGTAGTATGCTAAACAATATATGCAGTTGACCGGTGCTACATATAATATCGAATTTTAACACCCTCCGAGATAAGGGTTGGAGATACATTGGCACCATTCATAACCACACTATAGCATCTAGGTTTTTAACCATAAATTTAGATTTCATATTTCGCAAAATATATTTCCATTTTTAAGAAATCTAATAGTATACCAAAATCCCAAGTCTAGCGATAGTATACTGTAAGGTTGCCCTTACAGTCTACATTCACACCTTACAGCGGAGGTCTCTAGACTTGACTCTCAACCAGACGGTTGGTGTCTCTAGCGCCTAATAAGCCTGTGGGATAGGGTAAGGTCATGTTGTATGAGTGCACTATACTAAATACTTTAATTCAATATATATAAACAACCCCCCGCATGGTCTCTCTTTACCTCTACGTGAAGTGATGGCCAGAATAAGAAATGTAATGCATGGTTAATGCATGACCCTTATTAATTTAAGATAAGTCAAGTATAATTAAGTTAAATTATGTGGCGATCAATCAATATCAGCAAACCATCCAAATCATGTAACAATCAGTCATATAGATAAATCCTCAATTATTGTATTTAACAATACGTTTCATGGTAATTAATCAATATTAAGTATATGCATATCCCAAATACCCATGCATTAAGTTATTAATATTCAATTTAAGTATACTAGCTACAAGTACAAATAAGTATAAAGTCATTGCGAGTACTCACTTGGTTATGATGTCTTGCACTCATTGCAGTAGTCCTCAAGAAGATCCCAACCCTCATTAGGATCACTTAATTATTATAAGATAAAAACGATAGTGAGTAACTGAATGAACTAATTATTTTAGGTATTCGTTCACCTATTTTTACTTAGGTTTCTATTAGTTTTCATTTAGTTGAACCTTATCACTAATAGTATGTAACTTTTTCATTTTATTTCTAATATTTATAAACTTATAATTGTTTTTCATTATTTTCAAACGTACGTTCATACAATGATGTCCGTTTTAGACGTTAAGACTAGTTTTTTACAATATGAATTAAATTTATTAAAATTTTAATAGTTGAAGCTTAAACATTCTTATTGTCCAGTTTTATATCTTATTTTAGTACTTAATGATTTAATTAGCCGTTAAATTCTTATACTTATAAGATCTTACATTGGTATTACTAATTTATGTACTTAATTAAGTCTAATTCAATTTAGGATATGTATTAGGGACTTAAAGGTGTTTCAGTCTATACGTATGTGTATATATATATATATATATATATATATATATTAATTCCTTATGTGATCTTATAGTTTATTATTTTATAGGTTTGTGTCATTGTTTATGTCATTGCTTATACATATGTCCATACTTATCTTTATGTATTTATGTATTTTATACATATGTTATGAATATACTTATACTTCTAATATACTAGTATGTATACTAGTGTTCTTATCAGTATACTAGTACATATATCCGTATATACATATGGTTACATACGTATTTTTGTATGCTTGTATACCCTGTTAAGAAAGTTTTACGAAATCCATATTTTTGCACTTTATGGACTTATTTAGTAAGGTATATATATGTATAATTAGTATACTCTTCCTTTTTTGTTATGTACATAAAAGGTACTCATGTATAAGAGTATTCATATATATGTTTATCAAGTGTATTCTTGTATGCACATACTTAAACATATGTATATGTGCTCCTTCTCCATTTGTCTAAGGATTTCATACACTTATACTAAGGATTTCATACACTTATACTAAAGATTTCACTAAAACTCTCATATGTACACTTCACATGTAGTCACTTATTATATGTACATAGATATTTCTATATGTATACTTAAATATTCATACATTTCTAAGCGTGATATAAGGGTTCCTATCTTTTACAACATGTATGTACAAATCACATAAGCTTTCTACATCAATATAAGATTGATACTAACTAACTATTAAACTAGAAAATCAAATAAAATCATACATTTCTTTTACTTGTAATATGAAAAGGAAAACTAGTATATATGTGTTATTGGTTTGTGATGGTAAGTAAAGTTACGAAAGTAAAATTGGGAAAAGTTGAAGATGACAAAGCAAAAGGAAGCTAACGGTTTGAAGATGGGGAAAAAAGAGTCTTATGTTGTCTTGATTTGTGTTTTAAAATGAAAACAAGTGAGGTTTAGATGGGGAGAAAAAGTGGACGGTAAGAAGGGGGTGAAATTGGAAAAAGAAAAAATGTGTAGAAAGTTTAAGAGAATGGAAGAAAACTCTGTATGACAATGACATATTTGTTGACTTTGTTAACATGTGTTGTCTTAGTTAACTTTGTAGGATTATATGTCATTTGAATGTACATAATGAAGTAAATAAAGAAAATTGGGAAGAAAATCAAGGAAATATGGAGTTTACTGAAATAATTAGTAAGAATATGTAATGAGATCTTCTTTTAGGTATTTATATCCTATATACATTATTTGGTAGGCTATTTAATGTAACTATCATGAAAAGTGTCATTTAGGATACTAATATATACTATATGTAATATAATAATCAATTAATCTTTTAACTCTATATAATACTAACTTAGTTACATAATTAGAAAATGGATATGATCTATAATACAATATCTTAGTTTTCTAGTAAATTAAATTAATATTGTATGTATTTATGAATAATTAAAAGTTATCTTGATTATTTGATAATGATTTAGTATGATATTAAGGATATATTAGTAATTAGGGTTTTAGAATAGATTATAGTAACTTAATACTTTTTATCCTTAAAGTTATAATTTTAAGGTTTTATTACTTTTGGGTACAATATCTAATGTTTAAGTACATTTAAGGTATAAAAATTTTGTATGTGATTGAATCTTTGGTTATTATGTTAGGGTTTTTATCTTAATTAGCCTTATTAACTTTTAGGAATATCTAACTCGCTCGAGTTTACTTCAGATATTAGGTTGAAAAATTTAAGAGTTTACACATATGTCTTTTGATGTTAGAAGGATGATGTAGTTATAATCATACTAATATTGTTAGTCAATATCTATGTAATTCACTTAAAGATATCTTTCCATATAGTATGTCGCTTTCTCAAACACAAGTTTATGATTTTATATTATATTTTCACAAACAAAATATTCTAAATATTTTTTTATTTAATATCTCTTTCTTTTTTATTGTCCATAATCATAAGATGTTGAATTTAAATATAGTTATCAAACACCACTCAGTTGCAAGCACCAACCATTAGATCCCAACAAAAAATGGAATCGTCCTAGCATTTGATCATACGTGTAGAAAGAGGTATTCTAAATGTTTTATTAAGTTTTTCTCGTAACATTCTCATTTCTTTATTAATATTATTGTGGTTATGTTAATCTTTTGCAATAAATTTTACAAATTATTTTCAAGTTCTAATTTTTAATGTTTATGTTTTTACTTTAGTGTTCAATAATATTCTTTCTAATTGTATTTATTTTTCAAATACTCACAGGTCAAGACTTTCTAGCGGCAACTAAGTTTGCAAAAGGGACTTAAGATGGCATTGAGAAAGAAGTTTTTTTTTTTTTTTTTTATCCCCACCTGTTTATTTATGTTCTCTATATGAAAAATAAGAGGTTATAAAATCGTATAAAAGGAACAAACTAAAGAGATGTTTTATTTATAGAATATGGTGTAAGAATGTACCCTTGCAAACCTAATGTATTGTATTATTTTCTTTTTAATTTAACTAACATAATTTGTTTTCTAATATTTCAAATAATTTGTTATAATGATAGTATATATACAATAAACTAATTTATTGATTTTCATTAACAACTCAATAAGTTTATAACTTTTTTAACTTTCCCAACAATAATTTGATTTTTAGGCATTTTTTAACTTTTCTAATGATTATTGTGCAAGAACTTGATAAGATTATAATAATGCAGTGTAATAATTTGTTTTGTTTCTACCAACTATCCATTTCACTTCTTTTAAATTTCTCATTTTATTTGCCCACTGTTAAGTTGTTTTTATATAGGTGTACTTTTGAGAGTTCTTATCCTTAAGTTAATTGTTTCATTTTTTTTCCTTGATACAACATTAGTATGGAGAATTTAAAATTTTACAAATATTAAATAAGTGTACCTAAGCAAGAGGTGATGAAACATGGGAAAAAAAAAATCAATAACCAAATTTCGTGAACTATTTTTCTTTATATTCCTTTTCTATCGATCTTTAGAGATATGCATGGTATTTCAAATGTAATTCACAATAAAAGGAGGTCTATCTTATGAGATGTCAATCCAATTATTAGAAAAATATAACTTAAGGTATAAAAATAGGTGGACTTAAGAGCACAAAGTCTAAAAAATATTGTTAAATAATTTCTCAAAAGCATTTTAAAGAAGTTTTTCCCTATTTATTACCTCTAGACAATCAGATATTATTATAATAAGTATTTTAAATAAGTTTTCCTTTCTGACTGTTAATTAAATTATTTGCATTTATTGCAAGATAATCAATCCAAATATTTCTATCAAGAGTTTGTTTTGAGATTGAACCTTTTATCATTAACAAAATAGAATAATTTAGTTATTTATATTAATGGGTTTTAATATCACAATTGTAAGATATTATTAGTGTCAAATGCAATTAATGATGTAAATTAATATTAATGAAAATTGAAACATCCACAAAGTTGAAAAAAATTAGTTCCAAAATATGTGGTAATTGATATAAATGAGAATTCAATTGTATCATTAACAACAAGTAGGTTACTTATTAATGGTAGTTGATATTAATGGGAATTGAAGCATACTATTAATGAAAAATAGGTCATCAATGATATTTGGGACTAATATGAATCGAAACTTATTATTAATGGTATCACCAATCTTAAATTCGCAGGATAAATTTATATTAATAATGATAGAAATATACTATTAATGGCAAAATAAGAGAATTTAGTCATAACATAGTTGATTGCAATCTAGCATTCTACCAATGGAAAACCTAGGAAACCCTAGCAAAAAACCCCCCTCATCCAAGGACGAGATAAGCATTAGATTCCACCGCGGTAGGAAGAGATTGGCTGTAGATAGATTGGGATAGCCCATGAAGTACTGCCAACGGGAAGACTTTCCCCTTCGGTTGATAAAGGGAAAAGGGTATTGTTTAGAGATACTGTTGTATCAAATATATCTGGAGCTTACGAAAAATTTTATCTTAAGCTTACCATCAATAGAAATGAAATGGATCACAATACCGCTACTGGGTCTAATAATGAATTGGACTTGACTCCCAAGACTCTGGGACTTGTTTTTTCAAATTCTCAAGAGTAAAGAAGGAAATTATCTATTCCCTATGACAAAATACATTAATTGCCAAAATCATGGGACCAAATTTGGGGTATAAGATTATGCGTGAAAAGATCATGAGAATGTAGAAATCCTTAACAAAAGCTAAGATTATACATGTGAGCTCAAGAATCTATTTGATTATGCTAGAGAACAATACTAACTATCACTGGGTTACTAAAAACATCCTTGGTTTATCAGTGGCTATTATATAGTATTAAAATCATGGGAACCTAACTTTAGCCAAAACAGATCATCTTTCAGTGCTATTTTTGGGTTCATATAAGCGGCTTGCCCATTGAGTTTTACTCCCGCCTAGCAATCAAGAAAATAGGAGAGAGTATTAGCCCGATTCTAGGATATGATGCCTATAAAGTAGGGTTGGAAAGGGGGCCGTTTTGCTCATATATGTGTGTAGATCAATTCTGATGAGCCCTTGAAACATACCCTTTGTATGGACAAAATCCTATAAGATATAGCATGGTTTACTACGCCATTGTGAGTGCTTTGGAAGAATTAGCCATCTATCTAACGAGTGGCCGTTTCGAGAAAAGGAGAAAATACCAAGCAAGAAGCATGACAAGACCACACAGGGAGTAGATACAGGTCTGAGAGATACGGTTGAAGCAGGAGAGGTAGATGCACAACCCCCCAATAATGGTACTGTTGACGATAAGAGTCGTAGACATATGGATCACACTAAAGAAATTCCTTTAACTAGTGATCATAATGACTTACCGGAACTAGTGAACAGTGACCCCATCAAAGTATTAAATGATAGTAACGATGTAGATGCTTCGAAATACGAAGAATGGATTAAAGTGGAAAGAAAAAAGAATTCTCAGAAGTAGCAAATGAAATCATTGCAATCCGGTGATACGAACAGTTGTCGTGAACATGTGAAGTCACCACGAAGAAAGGAGCCATCTATTGGGAAAGAAAATAATAATCTAACCAGGCGCATTGATGAAAGAACAAGAGATACTGTAGTGGTTAAATCTAAAGACATGATTGTGGAACTATTGAAAGGCAGTTTTTTCATAGGCAGCGTAGACAAAGATTTAAAAGATAATAAAACCCCTTTGCTCTTCCAAAGCTCTAGTGCAAACTTTAACTTTTAAAAGATTGTTTCTCTGAAAAAACTAGCAAGACAACATGGTGCCAATACTAAAGGTCGAAAATTTGGTGCAAATCCTACACCCAAGTTCAGCCCTTTCGGACAAGCACTCAGACATGCGAATCTGGGAGATAAGGAAGGATTCACTTTTATGGCAAATAGTAGCGGAAGTAGTAGACGTCACCTAACCCCATAGAAGTGGAAGAAAGACATGGCCTCAATAATCAAATTCAGGCCGACGGCAAAAAGGGGAAGGATTTTCAACCAGGGACAAAAAACCATCATCACCACAACAGAGGGACAATTGGAAGTGAAGTTGCCTATGTTTCGATGGAACATCTTAGGGAAGGACATAATCAAAATCATGAGATGGACGTGTCATACTCTAGCAGAAACAATCCTCCTGGAGGACTTGAACTCTATAGAATCGCAATTCATCCCCTTCACCCTATCAGTGATAGAGGGACAAGGGAAGAGAGTGATCTTGAAGCTCTAAAGGGTCAAATGGCCTTCATCCAAATGGCATGCAACCTATGTTAATGGAGGGTTGAATTGGTCCACCACCAACAAGCTTACACTGGGAACCGTCTTTACAAAACGTCTTTCCATATGATGAATCCTGATCTTATGGATACCCTTTTCTCTAATCTAGCTCTCAAGCCCTTTAAGGTTTTGGCATGGAACGTCCGGGGTGAGAACTCCAAAAGCAGACGAAGGGCCATCAATGGTCTAGTATCCCAATATGAGCCTGACGTCCTCATTTTGTCACAGACTAGCATGAATAGAGTTGCTTTTGAGAACCTCTTAAATGCCCTTCCTTTTAACAGGATGGTTTGCTCTCAAGCTAAAGGCTTTAGCGGTGGAATCTTAGTGTTGTGGAAGGATAAGGGAGTACCGCTACAAGAGCACCATGTATCTCGACAACGGATTCTATTAGAGTTCCAGGTACGTAATCCCTCCTTCTCTTGGTTTATTTTTGCAATATATGCTAGTCCTATTCTCGATACTAGAATGGCTTTTTAGGGCGAGCTTGAATCTTGCTTGAGTTCTGTTAGAGGCCCCTGGTTAATTATTAGTGACATTAACAAAGTTATCTATAATGAAGAAAAGTGGTTGGGGGTGGGGATCGATACTAGAACTGTATGAACCGATGCAATATGGTTGATATAGGGTTTTGTGGACCTAAATTTACATGGTTTAAAAGATCCAGATGTCTCAGTGATCTTATTCAAACAAGGCTTGATAGGGCTTGGGCTAACTATAGTTGGCGAAATCTATTCCCTAAGACAGAAGTTTTCCACCTGATGTCTAATTAGTTGAATCATCTTCCAATTCTCTTGGATATCCTTCCAAAAATTCGAGGTACAGGAGAAACCCGTAGGCCCTTCTACTTCCAACCAATGTGGCTCGAACACCTTAATTTCAAAAGTTAGGCAAGCTCAAAATGGAATAAAGACTTGTTTCGCTACCCAAATGATTTGCTAAGGTTCATCTCAAACCTTAGACAATGGAACAAGGAAGTTTCTGTATACATCTACACTAGAATAAAAGGGATAAAAAATCAACTCTTTGAGTTAAAGAAGTAGCTGTTTTCTAGCCCTACTTAAGATGCCATAAATAGAGAACATGATCTCAACATTGAACTGGAGTGGATGGTAAGATAGGAAGAACTCTTGTAGGCCTCTAAAGCCTGATCCAAATGGATTATTGAAGAGGAACGAAACACCCGTTTCTTTCAAGCAAGTGTCATGGCTAGGTGATCAAACTTAAGAGTTTTTGGTCTTTTCGATTTAGTTGGTAATTGGGTAACAGACGAAGAAGGGATCTATCTTCTATATAAAAACTTCTTCCCGCACCTTATGTTGATTGAGAAAATTTTCGTGTAAAAAGAACATTTGAACTGGAATGGTAGGAAAAAGGTGCTATCATTGGATGAATGCTAATCTCTATCAAGTGAATGGACAAACGCTAAGATTAAGAAAGCCTTGTGGTGTATTGGTAACAGTAAGACACTAGTGATAGATTGCCTACATGTTGAATTTTTAAAGCATGTTGGGATATTGTAGGGCCAATAGCATGCCAAATAGTTTGAGAGATCCTTCTTTCGGGAACTGTACTGGAAGAAATCAATAATACTCTTCTTGCATTGATCTCGAAAATTGCTAGAGCTAACAGAGATAAAGAATTTTAGGAAATAATCCTGTGTACCACAATGTATAAAATCTTTACCAAATGCCTTCTCAACAGACTCCACCCTTTGCTAAATGACATCATTAGCTCGGAACAAGCTAGCTTCATTCCCAAAAGAGCCTTGAGAGACAATATCATTATTTTCCAAGAAATTCTCCACTCCTTAAACAAGAAATCTATAGCTTGAACTTCCCGTTACCTTAGGTCAATCTGATTAGCTCTTGTTTATCAATAGTTAGCTACCAGATGGTGTTAAATGGAAGAATGACTAGTGAATTTACACCTAGCTGTGGATTAAGATAAGTTAAACCCCTTTTCCCTACATCTTTATCCTATGTATGGAATTTCTCAATAGGATCATACATATTCTGGTTGAGGAAGGTGAGTGGAAACCAACTAAACTCAGGAGAACTAACATGAAATTTTCCCATTTATTCTTTGTCGATGACCTCCTGTTGTTGGGTGAGGCTTCAAAGAAAAATGTGAAGATTATAAAGGAGGTGATGGAGGGTTTTAACAGCCTTTCAGGCCAACAAGTTAACCATGAGAAATTTAGCATTCTCTTTTCAAGGAATACTAGCAAAACAACCAAGGATCACCTTTTAAATCTTCTTGGTATCAAATAGAATTCCAAGCTGGGCAAATATTTGGGAATTCCTATCAAAGATGGGGGAGTAGTTGGAAGCAAGGATTTAAATTTCATTTTAGAGAGATCAAGACAAAAACTAGCAGGGTAGAAAGCTAACGTTCTTAGTTTAGCTCGTCGGGAACTCATCATCTCTTCCGTTATTGAAAGTATAACTAACCATTACTCTCAAGCTGTTCCTATATCCCCAAATCTTGCTACCCGATTAGAAAAAATACACAGAGACTTTCTATGGGGATCTTCGTAGGAAAGAAATAGAGTTCATTGGGTTGGTTAGCAAAAAATCAAGAGGCCGAAAGAGAAAGGGGGGTTAGGAATGTTTGACGTCAAGAAAAGAAACAGAGCAAACTTTGCAAAATTAGTGTGGCAAGTCAAAAAAATTGACCCCTTATGGACAAACCTTATCAGGAAAAAAAGTACAACCTTCATCTGGAAGGTAGAAGGAAAGGGGGTGGATCCCCTTTCTTCGAGGAATTGAAACATGCCACAGTTTGGGTAGAAGACAAAGCCAAAGTTGTCCTGCAGGAATATTAAGATATCAGCATGGTTATATGGCCCTTTAAACAAATTTGACCACAATCTCACGTTACGCTAAGTATGGGATAATTTGTTTGGCTAGAGAGAGGACATTATTGGTTACCCTATTGATAAGGCCATATCTATTATACTGGGTGAAGTGTGGTTATGAGATGCAGAGGAAGTCAACGATGTTTTAAGCTGGCCTTATGTCATAAATGGGGACATAATAGCAAAATCGGCGGACTCGATTCTTTGTCAAGAGGAAGAAGTGCAAACAGAGGAAAGCTAAGATTGGGTTTGGAAAACTCCCACCATACCTAGAAACCAATTCCTCTTATGGCGTATTCTTCATAACGGTTTGGCAACCAAAGACAACTTGCAAAAGAAAAATAGACATGTATGATTTGAATGTCCTTTATGTCGAAAGGATGAAGAATCTACGTTGCACATTTTTGCCAACTGCGATTGGTCTAGAGAAATCTAGTACTAAATTGGTTTGAGCATCCTACAAGAGAATTATCTATTAAAGAATGTAAAGTTTGGCTGAAGAAGGCGTGTAGATAGTAAAAAGAACAATGGAAGCAGCATAGTACCCAGTTAGCACTTGCAGTGCTGTTTATCTTGAAATGCATTTGGATGGAGAGAAATAACAAATTTTTTAGATCAGAAGAATGAGATGTAGGCTGTTTAACTAAAATTTGTAGAGAGACCAACAAGTGGTGGACGCGGTAAAGAGCGGTTAAACTAAAGAAGGGCGGTTGGGTTGAAGAGTAAAGATGGGAAAAGCCGGTAGTGGGTTAGACTAAATTCAATTACGATGGTGCAAAACTTGAGGGTGATAACAGGGTTGGAATTGGAGTAGTCTACCGTAATGATGAAGGCCTAGTGATTGGGGGATGTCACAAAAAATTCTTGGCTGACTCCCCACTTTAAGCTGAGTTATGGGCCATTGCGGAAGGTTTACTCTTAACTTTAAATTTATAGTACAAGAGGATCATTATTGAAGTTGACTCCTAACAAATGATCGAATGGTTGAGAAATCCCTCCATGCAACAAGATATTAGCCACCAACTTGTTTCAAAATATATCCTTTTGCAAGGTAAGCTTTGGAGCTAATCGGGTTGCGGATAAGCTAGCAAGGATGGGAGTGACAGCTTCTCAAGACCTCACCATGCTCCGTTTTTTCTTTCTAGTTTTGTTATGAAAGACTTTTGTGTCGATGTGTCTGTTTCTGTTTCTAGCGGGAGATATAGTGATTCTGTGACGTTTCCCTAGACTAGCTTGCCTTTTGGCAACTTAATTTTCTTTAATAAAGGTTTCTTTCACCCAAAAAAATAAAAAAAAAAGAGAGGAGAATTTAATCATTTATTAATAATAACTCACATCAATAAATGACAATTGAATCATTATATTATTAGTGTCATCATAAAACCACCCAATCCTCTTTTATTTTTTAACCATATAAAGAAATATATTTGTTTTTATTTAAAATATTATACAAATATTACATATATTTTATAGTAAACTATGATAAGAAGCTTGTGTAAGAGAAATACTAAGTTTTTCTTTCTTAATTTTTCTTTTCTTGATGCTCATGTATTCATTTATATAATGCATTTCAATAATTTATTATTATTATTATTTACTTTTTTTGTTAATAAATAAGTATATTAGTAGACACTAAGTTAACGTTACGTATCATTATAAGATTACCTTGTCCTTTTTAGTATTTAATTATATGAAGAAACATATATTTTTTCTTTATTTGAGATCTTATACTACTATTACACATACTTCATAGTAAGCTTACAAGAACTATGACACAAAGTATTTGTAAGAAAAATATTGACTTTTTCTTTCTTAATATTCATGTAGTCACTTTATATATATATATATATATATAATTGTTGAATATTCAACAAATTGTATATAATGAATTATTCATTTTTGAAGCCTTTTGCTCAAATTATTATTAAATTATTTTTTATTTATAATAAAAAATCTTTAAATTATATTTACATTTTTTGTTTTCTTTTTTTAAAAAAAGATTATAATCATTATTCACAATTTTGCTCCTGCCGTGCATGGGCTTTTCAACTAGTTTATATATATATCATGATAGGTGAATTATATACCCTCATACACATGTACTCCCAAACTTGAAGAACGAATGCTTAAATTCTTAAATATTGATGTAGTTGGTAGAAAAAAAAAATTATTAAATATTAAAACGTATGATTTCAGATTCCGTACATGACTTTTATACTCTTTTATACCCTTAGGAAAGCAACAAAGAATTTCCTAAAATTTAAAAGTTGCATAGGATAAGAAAAAGAGAAGAAAGAATCCCATCTATTTTATTTTAATTTTTGAGTTTCAAATGTTATTTATTATTTATTTTGAAAAAATATATATATATATATTTTGATTTTGAAACTCGATTTAAAAAGCTCAATATATGGCTCTTTCAGTATATTCACAATTTGCTTCATTTGTTATTATCAATTGAAATAGGACTTTCATATTTAAGTGCAATCATATGCACATAATTTTTGCAAATAATCCCAATGACGAAAAAATAGGTGGAATTTTTTTTTTTCCAATAAGGAGTTCAATAGTTGGAATTGAATGTATATGATTTTAGATACATATTCAATTAATACATTAACATTAAAATATAAGATATCGTAGGTCATAAATAAAAAGAAATGGTATTAAATATTTCCATCACCAAGTAATATTCCGTATGTATCTTTTCCAATCACCAAAAGTTCCTGTAATAGAGGATAAATATCAGTCACTGAAGATGACATAAATGGGATAGCGTTTCTTTTTCGTATGTCAGAAGAAGCGTAGATTTCTATGGATTCGACCAACCTGTTTTAAGTACAATGTTTCCATATCATCATTAGTTAAAGAAAAGGAATTAATAAAAAAAGCAAAGAGAAAAACGAAAAAGGGAAAAGGTGGTAGAAGTGTAGAAGAATACAAAAAGAAATGGAAAATCCATTAACATATAGAACCTGACAAGTGACACTCACTCAAACTCAGACTCAGAGAGCCTCCATAAAATAGCGCGTGAAATCCACGCTATTGCATGGGAATATTCCATTGGGCAACTTTTTACAAAAATATCTGGCTGACATTGGCCGGAGATATTATCGTCCTGCTGAAGTGGCACTCATCCACTGTTGCTGACACGTGTAAAAGCGCAGCCATGTGGAGCCTCTTTGTCTCTCTCTTAAATTGAGGGTTTCGTTTCATCTCTTTCTCTCTGTCTCTCTTTCTCTTCCCCGCTAAATCCTCTCTCACAAACAAAGCCAAAATTTCATCACGTTTTAAACCATTCCGATTTTATAGTCCCTTGTGTAATATTATAATCCGTACAAAAAAAAACCACAACTACTGCGGAGAATTTTACGGTAATGGACGAAAATATTCCTCCGCCGCTGGATCTTGACGCCGTGACGACGGAGGAGGAGCAGGACGACAAGGCTGCCGCGGCTTGCTGTAATGCTTTCTCTCCGGCCAGCTCTGATGAGTCCGGTGTAACTATCTCGCAGCGCGATGATACGGTACTTGCATTCTAAAACCTACTGTCCGTTGACACTTGACACTCGAAATTCTATGGTTCATTACTTGATTGATTGTACTGATTGTTGTGCGAGTTAATTATGATGGAATAGAATTTGATTGGTGCTTTTCGTCAGAGTGGAAAGGGATTATTGGATTGATTGTGGTGTTGAGGGGAAGATCTTCATTTTTCTTTTCGTTCTCAGTTTTGTTTTAAACTGATTGAATCCAGATAAAGTTCGCTGAAAGATTTGGTTGTATATATGTTTATTGTGTTATGAATTTGGATAAACTTTGTGCATGTCGAGTGGTTAGTTTCGTACAGTCATAAATTAATCAGTCGATGTGCCGTACGGTCGATGTATATGGTTTTAGTAACTTAGTTTAGATATATTGATAACTTCATTATCCCGATGCGATCGGCAATGAGCTCAAGGTTATTATACTTTTTCCATACAAGTATTGGGTTGCAGAAATTGGTTTTTTTTCTTTTCTCGTTTTTTGCAGAAATTGGTTAAAGCATTGTACTCTTCTTCCCCAGATGCTCAACTTCTTTCTTTTTCATTTCCCCATTTCTGGAAACAGCTGATATAGTTCTTTTTATGGTAAAGGGAATGTTGGTTTGCTCACAGTATTTGGATGAACAACGTTTTAAAGCATGCCATTTAAGAGAAGATTGTATTAGCTTTGATTAATGTTATTTTTTGTCACTGCCGATAATTCCTTCCGCTCACTCTTTCACTTGGACAGATTTTTTTATTTATTTATTTTGTAAATTTTTTTCATTGGATTTTCATTAATATTGAGATCGGTACAGTAAGATAAAACTAGGGTAGCTCCCCTGTACAAGCAAGATAGACAGCCTGCTACCCATGGCTAGGGCTGCAAAAGATCCAAACCTACTCGAGAGTTACTTAAGATTGGCTCGATAGTTACTCGAGTTTGACATAACAATTATGGAGGTTGAGTTATTAGAGTAATCTATTAAGTCAAGCTTGAGTTTCATGCTATTTGACTCGAGTTAATTGAGTTTGAATTGAGCTTACATATATGCCAAGCTTAAGTCGAGGTAAACAAATTTTTTATATAAATCAAGGTTAAGTTTGATCAAGTTAAGCTCAAACTTTTTGAGTGTTATTTCAAGTTAAGCTTGAGTTCTCAATCCATCTTGAGTTAAGTTCAAGCTTTGAAATTACGAATTGAGTTTGAGATTTAGCTTAACATTGTATTTTCTCAACTCATCCCAACTTGTCCAGGCCTATCCTTGACAACTTAGAAAGAAGAAGCACCAACATAAAACTAATGTTCTCCAATTGCTAAAATAAACTAAAGACTCTAGCAAAGAGATCTAATACACAAAATTACTCTTCTATCAACCATTTGAGGAAGCAAATCTTGGTACCCTAATCTTTGTTCATTTCTTTCCTCCATATGTAATAGAGACTTGCACTTGCCACCTTATGCCATGTGATGCTGAAACTAAGTTGTGGATTGTTAAAGTAAGCACCATGCTCATGGGTCATATGCTCTGCATTTGCTGGTCATTTTACTTCCTTTATAACAACAGTGCATATTTCCTTTGTAAAGGTGCCTCAAAAAATAGATGACTCTGGTTCCCTTTCTTGTCATTGTGCAAGTAGCAAGAGCTTGTGTTGATTGTCTCCTGATATTTCAACTTGTACATGGTATAAAGTCTCTGTTTTGTGATTAACCAAGCAGCACCATGCCATGAAATGCGAGTTCCCTGTCTCTTTGCAGTAGTATTTGTGATTGTTAGCTCTTTGGTAGCATGCTCTTTCCATATTGGCCATCATCTTCCTTGGTATTTGGAGTTGGAAAATTGATTAAATCCTCAATCAGATCCCAAACTTCTTTTGTAGGCTATAACTAACCAAAGTCCCCTATGAGCAAGCATATATGAGTTTCTTTTAGCCAACTTGAAAGGTATATCATTCTTTGACCAAGCTAATCTAACTAAGAGCCCTTGAGGATCCCAATCATCGTAATAAAGATCAACTTTTTTCTTTCTTTCTTTTCAGCTTGCAATATTTTCTACCAAGTCTAAGAAGGTTGTGCTGGAGCCTTAAATACCAATAGTTATGGCTTTTAAAGGTTAAGCTCAACATCAGCTTGCCCAAGGGCATGCCAATGCACAAGTGCCAAATATGTTTTACTTTTGCTACTTTATTCCAACATATGAATAATTCTTAGTCACCTTCCTCTTTTGGCTTTAGAAACTTCCTCCGAGATGACCTTCATTAAAGCTTCTTGTTCATCATTTCCAATCCATAGAAATCTTTCGAACTTGGTTGTCAAGTCCTTAGGTATGTTATATATATTTAGCCACACCCTGCAAAGGATAGAAACTTACTTGTCCAATTCAAATTCTATGAGCAACTCTGTTTATAGTATCCAAACAACGATGCTTTGAAAGCTTTGAGGCAATCAATGGCACTCCTAAATATTTGATAGGTAGTATAGCGAGAGAGAAGCACAAGATTGATGGATTTCTTATTGCAATTGTTGGCAACTCCACTTAAAAAGACTTTGACTTTATGACAAATTTGTAGCCAAGCCTGGTTGTGCTTTAAATTCATCAAGTGCCTACTTGATCAAGCCAAGTGCTTCTTTTTCCACCTTAGCAAATATGAGTAGATAACTGATAAAGCACATGTGAGTTAACTTTTTTGGGTAATGTCAGATTTTTTTGTGTTTTTCATTTATAATTAGGAAGAGAGAAATATACAAAAGAATAGGAAACCTAAAGAATCTATCCACCAACTAAGCTCAAAAGGGTTAAATGGATTGATCTCTTGGCCATTACCATACAGCAATATATACAAAACCAGAGCCTTGCTATACAAGAAAAACTATAGAAAACACAAACTAAACTAGAAGAGGGGACACCCCTTACCCTTCTAGTATTCCTTTCTTTCCAAAGTGAATAAATAACAACTGAAGGGATCTTTCGCCATCTAGGCTCGATATGCCTTCCAAAAAAAATAAAGATAGATCTGTCATAGAAGAAATAGAGAAGATATCATCAACATAAAATAAAAACTGTCTTTGGATCTCTAACGAGATGTTCTTAATGTAATCTTAACCTAGAAAAAGATGCATATGTGTCTCCTTATATCTCTTGTAAAAATAGTAGATATTTCTATTGATTATACCTCAATTCATCAATTTGTCTTTTGTAAGTAATCTCTCTTGTATTGCTAGCCACATCATGAAGGCATGGTAAGGGAGATTTATCTTGTTCCATACTATGTTATGCCAGTCCACCTTAGAATGATGCATTCTCAAACCGTTATAGGCTTTACGGATGGAGAAAATTCTAGAGGATTTATTTTTCCAAACAAACCAATCAGGATAATCCAATTTGGGTAAGAGATTCAGTGGAATGAAAGATCTGATTTGCGGCCAAATTTCACCATTAATCCAACACCTCTCATTCCCTCTAATGATTGAACTTAGCGTGGCTTCCTTCAATCGACCCAACTTTGTCTAAGCCAAGATACCAAGGGACTTATGGGGTGCCAGTTGTCATACCACAGAAATTTTCTGACCATTGCCATTGCCAACTTCATATAGAAAGAATGGTTGGCTCTAAATCCTAACTTATAGCAATCTAAGAGCATTGTGAAGGCACTATAATGGTAAAAAGGTTTCTTCTTTTTAATAATATATTCCTGACCCAACTTGGCCAAAGAAAGCCTTCCATCATCCGAACAAAAAAGTACACATGCTTTATTTTTGCCACTTTATTCCAAAGAGAAATATCTAGTTAGCCAACGCCACCCTCATTTTTAGGTTTACAAATATCTTCCTAAGCTACTTTTGCTCTTATATGTGCCTCATCCAAACCATACCACAAAAATCTCCTCATTTTAGAAGTGAACTCTTTGAGAATGCTTTTGGGTAGGAGAAAAGTGAATGCTTAGTAGACTTGCTAAGAGAAAAGAATGCTTTTGATCAGTTGGACTCTACTTACATAAGATAGAGATTTGGAGGTCCAATGGTTCATTTAAACAGCAAATTTGTTTATTAAATTACAACACATGGTGTTTGATAGTCTTGATGAGATCAAGGGCACCCCCAAATACTTGACAAGAAGGGAGCCTTCAGAAAAACCCAAGTGGGACAAGAGTTGCACTTTTTCTTCATCCAAAACCCCATTAAAAAACACACAACTTTTAGTAGGGCTGCACTTCAAACCAGAGAGTATAAAGAATTGATCAAGACATTGTTTGAATAAGCTGACTGAATTAGAATCACCCTTTAAGAAGATCATAAGGTTATTCTTGAAGCACAAATGTGTGAACTTATCCTTCTTGCATCTCCAATAGTATTTAAAGTTAAGATTTGCAATAAGGTTCATGAAATAACAAGACAAAACTTCCATAACCAAAACAAAAAGATAAAGAGATAATAGATCACCTTGCCTAAGATCGTGAGAGCATGGAAAGTAACCAACTAGTTCTCCATTAATTGCCACAGAAAATTTACGAGATTTTACACATTCTATTATCCAAGTAATGAATTGGGGTGGAAAATTCATAGCTTTAAGTAATTCCCTTAAGAAGTCCTAATTAACATGATCATAAGCTTTCATTATATCAACCTTTATGGCACACTTAAACCCATAGGCAGCCCTATGGTATGCATTCACCAATTCTTGGGCCATTAGAATATTTGTCAACTATACGCCTATCCCCTAGTGAAAGCCAATTGCTCTCTTCCCACCAAATTTGCAATAACTATGTTATAGTCTATCTGCTGGGCCACTGGAATATTTGTCAACTATACACGCTTATCCCCTAATGAAAGCCAATTGCTCTCTTCCCACTAGATTTGCAATACCGATGTTATAGTCTATCCGCTAGGATTTTGATATGCATTTTTAAAGAGAATTGCAATATGCAATCAATCTAAAATTTGCAAATGATTCAGGTGCTTCAACCTTCAATACTAGGCTAGATATGTAGAGTTAACTGATTTCCCAGTTGCAAAAAATCTTTAATGGCACCACTTACTTCCTTGCCCACAATAGCCCATGTCCATCCAAAAAAATTCACATTGTAACTATTAGGGCCTGGAGATTTATCCTTAGTGAAATACCACATGGCATCTTTAATCTCTTAATCCATCATTGGACTGAGAAGAGCATTCCAATTTGTTGTGTTAAGCTCATTCTAAATAAGATTAGGCAAAGAAGAGAGACGAGAAGAAGGAACCTAATTGCCAATTAGGATCTCCTTGAAATTACTTGATTGCTGCCTCTTTAATCTCTTGAGAGTCCAAAATTCTACAGCCATCTTTTGCCTTAAGGGAGAGAATAACATTTCTATGATGTTTCTTTTTAAGAGCTCTGAAAAAGTAATCAGTATTTCGATGCCCTAATTTGAGCTAAGTTTCTCTAGACTTATGGTGAAGAAAGGACTCCTCCACTGCTCGAAGAAGGTAATGATCCTCAAAAAGTTTATTCTCAAGGGACTGGTCCGCATTAGAAGGATTGTTCCTGTTAAACATTTGAGTCTCCTCCAATTTCCTTTTTGCAACTTGTCTTGTTGTTGAAATGTCTGAGTATGATTCCTTATTAAGTTTTCTAAGCCCTCCCTTATGGAGTTTAAGCTTCGACACAACCTTGAACATTCCTTCTAATTGAGCGTTCTACACTCTTTTCACTAAAGGGATAAAAGCTGCATTAGATCTCCAAAAATTGAAAAATTTGAAAGAAATTTTCTGAACAACAGAGGCTGTATTAAGATGGAAGATAATTGGAGAATGATCTGAAATGTCTGGAGGGGCTACTTGTACTTCCGAACTAAGGCAAAATTGGAGCCAATCAAAATTAACAAGAGCTCGGTCCAATCTCCTCATGAATAGATTGGTAGGCTTTTATTTGTTTATGTAAAAAGAGGACCACTCGTCCTAATATCATCCAATTTCACATTATAGCAAAAGTTGTTAAACTGATCCATGGCTTAAGAGAATATCTCATTTCCACCCATCTTTTCCTCAATTGAATGACACTCACTGAAATCACCAATGAATGACCAAGGTCCAGCAATGGAGTCCTTTATCTAGAGGAGATCATTCCAAAGGGAATTCCTTTTCAAAACTGTGTTTGCACCACAAACGAAAGTGACCCACAGCCACTTATTAATTATGTAGCACTTGCAATGAACGAATTGTCTTTGGGAAGTTAATACTTGTACATTCCGCAATGATGGATTCTAGGCCACCCTTACTCTCCTACTTGGGTGTAATTTGATTTGCCAAGATGGGAGAATTCTAGACCACACTACAGTGGAGTTTTGTTGCTTCACTTTAGTCTCAAAAAACTATGATGAAAACACAATTGTCTAACTGCCTTCACTTTGTTAGGGTCATTTAGACCTCTTATGTTTCAAGTTGCTAACATAAATATTTACAAGTAGAGTTAAAGAAACTTAAAGATAAAAACCGGGTACTTTACCCTTAAACTTGAGATTGGCTAGGTGTATCCCTGGTACACCCTTTTGCCCTTTTTTCTTTTTTGATTTTTTCTTCTTTTCAGCACACCAAGTCACATCTTCATTGTTTATTTCATGTTCCTTTGGAGGAGGAGACTCTTGTGAATCTGTTACAAAAATGGAGCAAGGCTCATTAGGTTTTTCAGAACCATTACTGACCAAATTATCTTCAAGTGGCACTTGAGGAGAAGATGGTTTCCCTTAAAGAAGAGGCTTACCAAGGGTAGAGCTACAAGAATCTTTAGCCACCACTGGAATGGCTAAATTCTTCCCTTTCCTCAGGGTATCTGGCAATTGTGCTTGTCCCTAATTATTCTCCATGATCACAATTCCTAATTCTCCCTGTTTAGTCTTTTGGAGAGGTTCATTTTTCTTCTCAACTTTAGGATATGAGACTTTGGCCATGTGAGTTAACTTCTTCTTATATCTCCCATGTAGCTTAAAACACTAATTCTTGATTTCTCCTTCAATATGCGTGAGAGCATCTCCATTACTAACACAATATGATGTGGGGATAATCAGTCCCCTAGACAAAGTTGACATTCACATGGAAGGGATGCATTTCTCAATGGATGCATGTTGTGAATAATTAGGAGATAATTGACAGTCAGATAGATCTTATTAAGGAAGATAACCTTTTAAATACAAGTTCTTTCTTCAGCTGACATTCAGTTTTTGTTTTTAGCTTTTTTTTTATTATTATTATAAATTTCATGCACCATTGTCAGATGGCATATTCCAGTGCTATAGATTTGGCAATAGATTGTTGCTATTGACTCGTGAAGAGCAATAAAGAGCTGGACAATTTTTTTTATTATCATAATATATATACATATATATATATATTTAAATCTCTAGATTGTATTCCTTTTTCTGGTCCTCCAACGCCATGTATGAATGAAAAAGCAAAAAGGGGGACACACAACAGATTCTTTATATACAACATCAAATGATTAGAGGGGATATGGATGGTGGGGACAACATTTGGAGATAGGGAAACTTAGTCTTAGTGAGAGTACTGCTGATATTTTATCTTTTGTATTTGGTAAAATCATTTGATTTGTACTCACCAAAAGATAAAATACATTTGATTTTGCATGGATCTATTTAGAGAAAATGCTGAAACAATAGCCAGGCACTTATATATAGTCCATATGGAATGAAGAATGATCCCCATATGTACGAACTAGATTCCATTCTCCCTTTGCCATCCTTTGTGAAATATAAGATTAGCCAACAAATGCCAAAACACTAGATCCTATTTCTTTTATTTCTATTTTAATAAGAGGGAACAAGTTCTGATACGGTTTAAGTTTCAAATCAATATTTGAATCATCTTTATTCTCTAGTTTATTAATAGGAACATTCTAATTACTCATTAATTCAATAAAAGCAGATTTTCTCGTTATTCTTATACTGTGGGATAATCCATGACCCTCTTTAAGTGTACGCCACCTGTTGATGAATTTTGAAGGTTGTTATCTTAATAACTTCTTGTTTGCGGCTTTTCAGTTAAAGTTTCAAAGCAACATCCAGTGCTATTATGAACTTAGGTTTTATAACCCAAATCGAAACATGTAATTCGAGCACGCCCCAAAAGCGGGCAAAAACTGCTAAAAATGTTTTAATCTTAGTTCTGCTTCTAGAATGCAAGAGAAGCTGACTTTGATGGTATAGCAGGTGTCAACAGGATGGACAGATGAGAAGCACAATGCATATCTTGATTTCTTGGAGAGGTCATTTGTTGATCAGTTGAATCATCCAATGATATCGCATGGTTGGCTCTCTCAGGGGGCTGAATGGGGGCCATGTACATCACAGCAACTATCTGCTGCCACTTGGAATTCTTGCAACCAGGTTAGGTGTTGAACTGGTGCCTGGAAGTTTGTGGAATTGACATCTTCCACACTTTATCATTAACTTTCTTGCTCATTTTTTTCTGTTATGTTTCAGTTCAAGGTTTTACATGGTGGTTGCTGGCAGATGAATAACTTCAAAAGGAATGAACCTGAGATAGAAAGTGCATTGAGTTCTCATGCATGGGAAAGTCCAGGGATGCATCACTTCTTCTCTGCAGGAAAAATTTCTGCTTCAGGACCATATAACATTCCATGCCAAAGGAGAGGGGAGATTGACATTGCAGGGAATTCAACTTTATTCCGAGGTCTAGCAAGCAGTTCAAGACAACATCTAGGTGAACACCTATGCCAGCAGGATTCAGTTGGCAGCTGCTCTGGTAATTCCAAATTACTATTTTTAAAGTTCATGCCCTGCCCTATGTAGGAATAGAACAATCATTCCTCCAATAGCTTCAGTTTCAAGTAATAGCTATTGAAGGAATATCTTCTATTTCCTGTTCTTTAGAAATATCTGTCTCCCACTAAGACATGAGAATAGCTACTCTATGTTACTGGATATAGAATAGTTTATAAGAATACCAATTGACTGTTGCTATATCATAATAACAAGAATACCAAAGACAAGCCAATATTTGCCCTTTGTATTATGACTATATGTTTGTGTTCTGCATTTTTATTAGGATTATACATTTATACACAATATAAATGTATTTGGAGGAAAAGTATAGATATCATAAGGCATGAATACAAAATTATTCCTCATATTCTTGTTCCTTCTAAACCACAAATATTTAAAATTTCCATTAGAGTTCTTCAACAATTTTAAATGAGCCATTGAAATCCTCAGTTAGATTTTCAGTTAAAAGTTGTTGATTTTGCTAAAATATAAGAAGATGGAGAGCCTAGATAGAAAGCAACAAAGGTTGAATTTGAAAGACTAGTTTTTCACTTTTCCCAACATGTGAAGTGGCATCCTACATGTTTGCAAAAATTTTTAAAAAGCAACATCAACAAAAGTAGATGGCAATAATGGAGAAACGTAATGGAAGGCTTGATTGACTCTTTTTAACTAGTCGGAGTGCTTGAATAGAAATTTGATAAATTAGAGGATGTAAATATCAGGACAACACGATTGGTGTGTTAAGTTTGCATGTTTCCAAGAGTGTGATAAACTTTGGCGCCTGGAAATTCTTTCTGATTTAAATTTAGCATTTAAGGTAGGACCATATCACATTCTTCTAAGCAGAAAGTGGATCATGATTCAACCTTGTTCTATTCCTGTAAATTAAACAGTGGATATCCATAGATAGGAGTGGGGATTGCCAAGCCAGACAGTGCAACAAACAACTCTAGGTTATTCCTCTTGTATCCTATCTGTAGGGTATAGCTGTTCTATTCCATTCCAAGTTTTTAAACCTATGCAAAAGCATATGTGTGGAAGGCAATTGTTATTTCTCTACCCCCTTTTCTGGTATGAAAATGTTGTTGGACTAATGCGTATGATTATCAATGTGAACCAAGGCCTACATGCTCTGACCATTCACTGTTTGAATTTTTGGTGTCCCTGCTGGCTTTTTTCTTTTTTCTTCTGTTTTTATTTTTTCTTCCTTGCTAGATGCTGAAGATTACCTTGCCTAAAGCATTTTTGCTAATCATACAAGTCTGATAGTTAGCTGATTCCACATGATAAAGTTAAGGCTTAAGTGTTATTGTTGTACACTGGTCCAGTAGTTAATGGGAGTATTGTAATTACTCATTTGTAAGGCCAAGCATATAAAAAGAATGTGTACAGTGTTAGGGTTACTATTTAGGAAAGAAAAATAAATAACTCATTTTGTTATTTTTATTTTAGGAAGACTATTATTATGACTTATTTAATAGATATTAATAAAAAAATTTTATCTTGATCCCATGCTTGTATAAATAAGTGATTTTGTAAGAGAAATAAAAGGCCATAAGTATTAAGCTATTTCATCATAGTTATCCGTATGACTTGACCCTCACATTTCGATTGTGCAATCCAACATGCAACTTCCATAGCTCGACTTGTCACACTACCTCCTGGTGAGTCAACCGATTCATGTGCACAAAGTCTTGGAGAGCCTATCAAGGCACAAGACCTCCTAAATAATAAAGATATCAAACTTTTTGAGCTTGAGAATAGGCTCGTTTCCAAGAGTGGATTAATGTTAGAGATAGTATTTAGAGGAAAAAGGGCAAATGATTGCTTACTCTTTTAGTAGGTACTTTTACGAAATAGTCATCTCTAATTTTTACATGTTGATATAAATATTCTTAGCATAATGTCCTTTTTTTTTTTTTCCTTTAATTTTTATATTTTAGAAGTTATTGATTCTGAGCTTGTATAAATGAGTGATTTCATTAAGAGATAATTAATCTAGAAGTTTTAACTTGCCCTATCTTAGTTTATGTTCATTCATGAAATCGGAAGGTTTTTTCTTAATTAGTTATTGAAATTAGAAATTTTGAGGATTCTCTTAGACAAGTACTCAAACTTTTTCATTTAAAATATATCATTTGGAATTATATCTTAAGCACAAGCACATAATTGACGTACAAATAATAGAAAGGGTTGAATAATGCTTGTTTGACAAAACTCTCCTATACCTAATTTCAAGGACTTATTAAGAAAGAGCCCTTAGATCTCATGAACAAATATCAACTAAACAAAATAATATTTCTTCCTTGTTCGTTTCTATTGTGAAATCATTTTTATATATATCTTTAAGATCAACAACATCTAAGATATTCTGCGAAGAATTAGACAAAATAATATTTCTTCCTTGTTCGTTTCTATTGTGAAATCATTTTTATATATATATCTTTAAGATCAACAAACATCTAGATGTTTAAGATCAACAAACATCTAAATGCTTAACTTTTTATATCAGATAATTATGTTATTAGCCTCAACATAGTATGAAAATAGAAAGTCTTGAATTTAAATCCTTGCATTGTTAGTTATATGTTGTCTACGTAATTAAGCTGTCCACTCAATAAGCTTTAGTCAAACTTTTGGCCTACAAATGAGGGGAGAAATCAAGTAATAAATATAATAGTTTACACCATATCTATAAGTTTAAGTTTTTAGATAAAATTGCTGTGATACTAGTGTCAGCACCATCAATTACTTCATCAATAGATGACATGTGATGTTGAATTGCTGACATTGCAACTGTAGATAGTTGCAATTTCTCCTATAATTCCTTCACCATTTTCTTTAATATATCTACTTGAGTTTCCATTTCTTTAATGCTTCGTCAAAAGGCAGGTTGGACCAATTGTTGTGTTTGTTAAGAAAATATAGGAGTTTTGTGAATTGAAAGGGGGCTTGTTACACAGCTTCTAGCTATGAAAGCTCTCAAGAGATATTAGCTCCTACATACTTACCATGAGTAAGTCAACTGCAAAGCGACTGAAAAGTACTCTTAACAATTATAATCTTTAGTATTCACACTATTTCTAAAATCTCTAACTAACTTTGATAGCTGTCACCCCCTAACTTCATCTATAACCTTCTAGTATCTTTAGTGATTGTTAAATCCTTGCAACTAACTGCCAGGCCACTTTCCCAACAGAAGTAACTGCTGGGCTTCTTACTCCTACAAACATACATATATGAGAAATAGCATGTAAAGCTCTAGGGAACATACCGGGTTTCTTAATAATATCTATTAAAATATTCACAAGAATAATCTGTCTAAAATAAAAACAATAAGGTAAAAATTTCCCCTTCTACTCTATCCCTAACGTACAATACTAAATGAGATAATCATGTGTGATAATATAATTTGTACAGTGCAATAGCTCTTTTTGCTTTATCAATTAGTAAGTAAGTAAAAAAAAATTTATAGTGGCCATTTCACGTGCAATGAAAATGTAGCGTCAAAAGGTGTTACCCTGTTTGCATCAGCGATTTCATCTACTGGCTAAGAAAGTTGGCTTTGACATCTGCTTGCTCAATCTGTGCTCACTTTATGCCTACTTCAGATGAAATGAACTAAGCCAGCTGGGAAGGGAAGCTTTGGTGATTAGGAATTCTAAATAAGTGTGTATGAGGTGTTTTTCATTCCATCACTCTATATATAGATATTAGCGAAGAAATTAATGGAATTACCAGCGAAACTTTCCTATACCATCAAGCGAATATTTCTGTCATTAGCTGTATATAGTTTGCTCATTCTGGTTTAGATTCTTGAACTACATTAGCGTTTTCTTACTCTTTCATCCTTGCTTGCATATATAAGAGTAATTAAAATGGTGCATTTGCAATGTATCTGGACCTACCTATTTGTAGGTGCATTTTTCATTAGTTTTTTTACAGTATTTTGGGGTCCTCACATGGAAAAACGAACCACATAGAGGTCCCCTTTTTCTATGTGAAAAATGACGGTAGAAGATGCACATGTCTTTACATACAAGTAGCCTTGTTTATTTTTCCAATAAATGACTTCTTTGAGTATGTGTCTGCCTTTCTTGGCATGAATGAGAGAATAGGAAATTCAGAAAGGCAGTTACAATTATATGAAAAGATTCATACACGATACTCATCATGATGTCAAGTATAGGTTCTTGGAATGGGAGCCTGGGTTATGCAAGAGCATTGCCCTTATCCAATGTCTATTATGAAACTAGTTACCTCCAAAAATCAAGAGCGCGTATGATATAAAATGGTACCAAGGGCAGATTCTTTGTCCCATCAAAGTATGGGCACTAACTGGCAGTGTTGGTCATTCAAAAAGATTCTGAAAGTCTGAGTGGTTGGGTAAAATTGTGGAGCATGAACTTGCAGTGGGTAGTGCCCGAAATTCAATTGAACAGGAATAAACTGTTGGAATATGTAAAATTATTTTTTGAATTTTGTTACTTTACAAATTTTAAGGAAGTTTCTTGTTTTCTGTCTTTGAAAATGTTTGCAGAGTTCTCAGATCAGAACTTTGTGGAGATAGACATGGGAAAGTCTGACTGTGCTCCAGCTGCCAAGAAGACAAAGAGAAAGATGGTTGAAGCTTTGGACAATGACCAGGTAGTTTGCTCTTCTAGTGTGTCCTGAGTCTTTCTTTCCTTGTGGTCAAATTAGTATGGTCACAGTTCACAAGTTGAAGTTTCTGTCATATCTGCTCCTCAATTATAGGTTGTTCCTGCTGGAGTATTTCGTAGGGGAGACAATTCCTGCAGTAATTCAGGTAGAGAGCCGGGCAATCATGAGCACCAACACCTTCAGCCCTACATGCCCCCAACATCTAGTATGCATCAATTTCTGCGAGGCAGCTAAGCAGTAATAAGAGACTTAGAACTTGACGCTTATACTGATAAATTGTGAAGCAGAGAGTTTTTCCATGCAGATTTTCCTAAGCCCTGCACTGGAGATCTCCATTATGACGGTCCTATATGGTGCAGGGTTCTTGGTTCAAAATGTTTGGTAAAAGTTTTGGCTTAAGAAATATGAAAGCCTTCATCTAATATGGTTTACATTGATTTCATTAGTTGGTATAGAACAGTTATATAGAAATAGGAGCTGCTTTTTGAGCCCCCACCGCATATTCTTCTTATTCTTTTATTTTTGTAGATTGCAATGTAAAGCAAATATCAGATGGCAATCCGTTTGATAGTTATTACTCCATTGAGCTTTCAAAAGTCCAGTTTTATACGATCAAAACACTTGCATGTGAAGAAAAGAGTACCAAGTAAATGCATTTTGTATTGCAATTTTGAATTAGATCCTGCAGAGATGTAATAGTGTTCTTCTGAACTGTCGATATTTGTATACACTCCAGATTACTGTGTAGCATTTTCTTCTTGGCGTGCAAAATGGCAGCGACGATTGTTTTGATATATCAGCAGATCGGGTCTGCAAAAACTTTTCAATTAGGTGGAGGTCGGCCCGGGCTGGGTTTGGGCCTTGGGCCAACCGGGAACGAGCTCACTGGGTTAGGAATTGAACCTAGCCCAGCAAGGCTGCTTCCTAAATCAATCGTCACGGGTCCTAGGCAGGTTCGCCCAGTAGGTCCCGCTCGGTCCACGGAATGAAAAATAATAATAATAATAAAAATGAATAAAAGGCATAAGCTGGTCACTGAAAAGAAATTGAATGCTCTGAATTGAATGTACATCAACTGTAGGTGAACATTCACAAATGAAGAGCACATGTACACAATTGCAATGTCATTTCGCTTCACATTCAGTTTTCATACATACTCTAAAACTCAGCCCTCTGCAAGTTTGCACGCTTTGCTTTATTCGTAAGTTTGCTCTGCTATATTTCGCGCATATTATTTACTTACTATTAGCATCTCATTTGTGGGCTCCCAATGATATGATTTGTGCAATCAATTTGTCTACTTTCTAGTCTTATATCTATTAGTGGTCACAAACTTGATCTTGTAAGTAACTATGTATAATTTTTGCACTAACCCTTTTTTTATTAATTTTTATTTTTTTGAGAATATAGATGTCTCTGTCTTTTCATATCAAAATTTAATTTCTCACATATAATAACAATATTTTTTTCCCCCCCGTAATAGATCTAGTACTAGCAAGAAGACACAGTGCCACAAAGGCAAGGGAAAAGCCAAAAAAATGGAGCACAGGCCCATCTACGATGTTGATGAGGAGTCCAATTAACGAGCGAGGGATTTAGAGGACTATCCTCCACCTGGGTTTTAGCACACGTCGCCTGGTTTGGTCCCACTACATGAGTTGCAGGCGATGAGTCGTTGGAAACGGAGTTTGCTCCACCAGGGGTGCAAGTTGCGGAGCATTTGGAACAACAAGTGGAAGAGAGGCGGAATTGGGGCAATTTGGTGAAGGAGACCAAAACCAGCTAAACCAGCTAAATTTGAAACTTTCATTAAATATTTCTGTATGGTTACAAGTCCATATGGGAATACTTAAGCATGTTGCAACTATTGCGTGGAAATTTATAGCTGGAAAAAAAAAAAAGGCTTCCATGCGCACAAGCGGTTGAAGCACCTTACCGAGTACGGAGAGGCCTAGTAACAATCTCCTGATTAACCGGCACATAGCCTATTACATTATTTGGCTGCTTCAAGGAGAGGTAAAAAATGAAAAAATATATATAAATCATGCAAAACAATAGCATACAGACCTATCATATGGTACATGTAAGAATCCTAACTTTATTAAATACAAGCAAAATTATCAAAATCTTAGCACCTATACGTTTTTGCCAAAACTATGCATAGAACTATTGTTTGACTTTACCATATTGGAAAACTAGTGCTTATGACTAAGTTTAATATGCTACTTATATAAGTTTCTATCAATACCAATATATGGACATACAAGAGGAATGGAGACTCTTATATAAAGATAACTTCTTACTTGATAGACAATAAATGGCTTTTTGTAAAAATGATTGTTAGAACATAGAGAAGGGAAAATTGCATAGACTATTTCTTAAAACATTGAGAATTGCATCAGCTTCCCAACTTTTTCAAAAGTCTACACTTATCACCCTCAAACCTAGTGTGGGTCCTTTTTTTTTTTTTTTACTAGACTATTATGTATAAAATAAGCTTATATAGATGTTTACAAATCAATTTTCTGGTTAGTTTAATTAAATTTATTCATATATCTAAATTAAATAAGTTCTTAGTTATCTTTTAACTTTAGTTAATTTGATTAATTAAATATATGGAGATATTACCATGTAAAGATCTAAATAAGTTTATTGTACATATGGTAGCCTAGTTAGCATAGAAAAAATAAAAATAAAAAGGCTCATGTTTATTTTATAGGTAGTAAGTATTAATTTTTGAAAAAGATGGTAAATGCAACTCTCAAAGTTTTCAAGAGTGGCCCACATAATTTATTGGCATAAAAATTTCATAAACGATAAAAAGCACAAGATAATTTCATAATCATAAGTATTATCTTAGATGAACACTTATTGAGTAAAAGGATTCTCTCCTTTGGTTTTGACAACACAATGATAAGCATTGTGTCTATTCCTAATCTCAAACTACTTTGCTAACCCACTTTAGAGGAATGTTTTTTTCGTATATGTTGTGTGCATCACATTTTGAAAATGTGTGTTAAGGGTGGAATGAACCACCTTAGATTGTTGCCTATAAAAATGGTAATAGTCTAATAGATTATATTCTAGATCATTCAATCTTAAATAGGTCATAGCAAAATTTTTGTGTCGACAATAAATTAAGACAACAAAAATTTAAAAGGAATGTATAGCATAGGTGGTGTTCCACTTATGAACTTCTACAAATCATGCTTGAATATAAAGCATCTATTATGTTTTTTCATGATGATCCATCTCCTAGATATACCATTACAACTAGATGATTGGGATGTATGCATGAGGCTTTTGCAAATATTTTAAAATTTTCATGATTGTACTAAAAAAAATTGATTTGTTTCTAGGTCTTACATGCATTTATTTGTTTTCAAAGCTGTTAACATACTTACTATGCTGCACGGAGCATAGCATGATATCCTACTATAGGTTTGTGTTGTTGAAAAGAGTATAAGGTGGATACATTATTATAGAGAACTTCCTCAAATTTATTTTGTTGCTATGGTGTTAGACGCCTGCAACAAAATTTAAGGACTTAATGATTATTTAAATTTATATCACGAACATGTTGATAAATTTACACAAGATGCGGGTAATAGATAGGTAGAGCACAGGTCTACTTATTTTTAGTTACACCTTATGTTGAGGGTACGATACAAGAAATTAGGTCAATAATGACACTACATATGGGGCCACTTTCTTATGTGGCACATAAACTAGTATTCTGTCTATATTTTTGCCAAGATGCTTATCGAAGCAATGTAGCACATATGTTTTGATAGGTAACTCATACCATTAGTGGATTATTTCCTAGTTTTCATGTATAGATAGTGGTCAAGTTTTATTGATTCTATCATTCCTTACCACTACTCATTAGGGGCACCATTAGCATACTTTATATGCTATATAGATTTATAACATGTATGTGTGTGTGTGTATGTGTGTGCGCGCACACGCGCGCATGTGCATACGTGTGTGTATGTATGCGTATGTGCATGCATATATATTTATGTATATATATACATATAGAGACATATGAAATATATATTATACTAACTACATAAGATTTTAAATATTATATAGAATCCTTGGTACTAGTTTTTTTTTGGAGTAACTTGCTTATTCCATGTCCATTTTATTCAATAATATAAATAAATTCCTAGTCAATTAATTATTAGGAACAACAACAAATCAGAACTTAAACTTTAGGTATGTTTTCAATTTTATACATAAAATTTGAATTTACTAATATCATGTTCACTTTGTTGGATGAACAAAGCTGTGATAAAATAGTTATTATGGAGGAATAGAATAAAGGCACATTAAAGCTTAAAAAGACATTACCTTGTTTAGTTGACTAGATAGAATTACTACTATATTGTTTAGTTGGTTAAATAACTTTTAGAAATAGAACTAGATAGCTAAAAAAGTACTAGAATACCACTATATATAATTATGTAATTACAATAATATGATATTAAAAATATGATTATATTTTGTTGCTTATAGTTATAAACTTAATATAATAACGAAAACCTATAATTATTGATTTTCATATATTATATTATGTTATACATTTTATGTTGTAAAATATTATATAATTAGAATTATTATGTTATGAGAAATATATTATTCATTTATATTTTATAGAATTATAATTTTAATAGTTAATGTTCATGATTAATGTAAATATAATTATAATTGTATTATTACATTTGGTTTATTAAAATTATTCTTTAAATTACATTAATTATACAATTTATATATATTAAGTAGCAAATATATAATAATTATTTGTTTTATATGATCATATGTCGTACATGACATGTTATTAGTTATTATGTAAGTACTTAATTAGATTATATTATAGATTATTTATATTAAATAATATCAATATTTATCATAAAATATCAATAAATAAATAAAAAAATTTTATTAAATGACGTAAACATCATAATTTTAATATTATTATATTACAATTATAATATTTTTGTATTATATAAATGTTGATATATTGTAATATAATATTTAATATCATTATTATTCTATAAATAGGTATATATATATGTAATCATAAAAATTTAATATAATATTTATCATTTTTATTTATTATCTTGTATAATAATTTAATATAGGATCATTAAACACATTTTTAATTATAATATGGTATTATTATTTATATTATATCATCGATATTATTTATATAAATTATAATATCATTATATATAACATTATTTCATAAATATATATGTTGTAAAATACAAATGAAATATACTATAGATATTATAATATATTATTTTGTTTATTATATCATTAATATTTCACATTATAATACTATATTGTATATATGTTACTTCTAAAAGCAATCATGGAAAGAGCATGCCAACGGCCAAGTAATAGTTATTCATAGAGTTGGGATCTTGATTCCCTATTCAACATTTTCAATGATATGGCTTCATCATGGAATATCAAAATGCAAGTGAGCATAATAATAATAATTAATGGAATTATAATTCTTCTAACTAAAATGACGAAATTGCTACCTATGATTTCAATATAGATGTCTTGAGAGAATCTTTGAAAGTTGGTCTTACTTTGATCATTTACACTTATACTCTTAAACCATATATGTAGTACTTCAATAAGTGTGTATAGTGGAATTTGAACTCAAAACCTTATGCAAGTTGACATAAGTATGTCTTATGTCTTAACCATTAGGTCAATCCCTTAAGATGTTGTATCATCTCTTTAAATAAGATGGGGTAGTAAATTT
Organism: Lumnitzera racemosa; assembly: GCA_024138005.1. NCBI lineage: Eukaryota > Viridiplantae > Streptophyta > Magnoliopsida > Myrtales > Combretaceae > Lumnitzera > Lumnitzera racemosa. The sequence goes on along the minus strand of JAMXBC010000012.1, from coordinate 33,859,264 downwards.
GATAAATAAAGTTCAGTTGGATATAATATTTAGTACTATTAAACTTTAAGCATAAAATTTTGCAAAGTTTATTAACCATTGATCATTAGTATAATACTAAGCTAATTATTGATTATAATGGAGTAAGAATGTAATGTTAATTAATGAGATTCTTTGTAAAGAATAAATAAAAAATTTATTACTTAAACAGAGAAACAGTTATTTCCATGATGAATGTGGAATGGTTATTCCCCATGTAGAGTGACTAAAGTCCAAAGTATACTTAACTCCTCAAAACAAACTTGGAAATATCAATTCTCTTGAATCCAAACAACCTAAGTGTGTAATTGATTGCATATATTGTCATAACAATCTTCCAATATGCTATACACAATACAATACTTGATTTCTACATATATTCCAACTCTTTTCGTTAATTTTATAGTTATGCATAATATTTATGCAGTTGGGTTTATAAATGTTTCATCACAAATTAGCTAATAGGTAGAATTAAATCCATATAATAGCCAACATCTTAATATAGTTTAGTTGCACAAATATTGTTCTTTTTATGGAATGAACTAAATTCAATTATCCTTTCCACATAATTGTAAATTGTGTAGTATTTAGCCAAATAATCATAGACTCAATCTATACATGTACTTTCTCAATTTTTTGGGGTTCTGTAATTTGTTGTAGTCATGGTAAGCTCGGTCTAAGTGAAGTGAAAGAGTGTTAGTGTGTTTTAGAAAATAGACTTTTTTCATATGTAAGTTGTTTATTTTAAAATGATCTAAATTAATTTAACTATACAACCCATCACAATATAAAAGCATTCTCATTTTCCCTTCTTAAACAATGTAAAACCTATTTCTTTTATCGTCTTTCAATACTCGTCAAGTCCAACTACTTAGCCCAGTTATGACTTATTATACAACTGGGTTTGTATTAGGGCCTTAAATCTTTTTTTAAATCACCAACCGCCAGGACACCAACCTCTGGTTTCCTTTTTTAGTTATATTTACTTGAACATTGGATCTTTTACTATTAAGCTATTCATTTTTTTAAGAGCTCTAATACCAATTGTTGGAATTGTAGCAAACTTAATCCTAATGCCATAGGAGTGTATTGTATAAGTTGTTTATATTAAAATGGTTTAAACCAATTTAACTTTATAATACATCACAACATATGGTATTTTCATTTCCTCTTTTTAAATAATATGAAACTTTTTTCTTTTACCATCTTTCAACATAATTTCTTCGGGATGGAATTGGATCATGGACGAAAGAGGTAGGCATAACATGCCATTGTCGACTTATAAATTATTTGACACCATAAGTAGTGAAATCAAACCCTCAAATTTGGGTCTCCTTATAGGCTTCTTTGGATATAGAGAACCAAAGACCTTATGGATATGGTTTTCGCAATCCTTATCTTCATGTCCTCAAATGCTAAATCTTGCTATCCCCATATCTCTATAGATGTCATTTGTTACGTATGCTTTTGCTACGTTCAAGCGCCAATTTCTTTTCCTTTTTAAAACCATGTGTATGCTAGGTTTCTTTTTTGTTTTTTCGTTCTTTCTTTTTCTTTTTTATTATATTGAAAACTGTTTAATAGTGGAATCTCTATTGCATTAGATTATATAAATATCTGTATCTGAATTAGGATTAAGAGGATAATCTTGTGGTAGAAGATATCTATCTGGATCCTATTCCTATTCTATTAGATAGATTTTGAATAGATAATGAGAATCGAGAGTAGGATCCTCCCATAAGATTCAATACTAAGTACGAAGTCAAGGTACTCTATTTCATCTAAAAACCTAAAGTATACAGGATAATTAAATAATATTAATAAATAAAAAATTAATAAAACTCTACTATCTAGTCTCTCTCTTCTTTTTCTTCTTCTTCTTTTTTCATTTTTTTCTTTATAAAAACCTCTATCTTCTTTTATTATCTTTTTTTTTCCCTAATTCCTTTTCTTTTACTAACTCTAATCTCATAAGATCTTAAAAATATCTTAATTCTTCACATATCATCTGATAATTATATTAGAATTACTCATTTATTGTTTTGGTATTTGCATATAACAATCTTATGGTTTGATAAAAATTTCATTTTGATGATTTAAAATGAAAAAAACAAAAAAAAATTAAGTATAACCCAATTAAGGGTTCGAACATTTCTAATTACAAAAATATTATCTATTTTGCCTAATAAAGTTTTTATATTCTTTAATTCAAAATATGCTCCAACTTATATAAATAATCACCGATAAGTCTTGCAATATCATGATAATAATTTTGATATTAATTATATATCCAATATAAAGTTTTGAAGGAAGATAAAATAAAAATATAAATTCTGTTATATACTCTATAAATTGTAGAATTTTTAGAGTATATAATACATGATAATCTTAAAATGTTACACAATAAGTTTTGAATATAAAAACTGGAGAGTTTATACTCTTGTGAAGTAAGGTAGATAAATCATCACATCTATTTGCCTAAAATAATGAGCCGGACGGTTTACTCCACGTCCATAAAGATTTCAGATTTTTTTTTTTTTTTAATCAGGTCAAATTATCATGCTGTTAGATTTAGATTGATAAAGCTTAAATGGGGGGCGTAGGCACTAGTATGATGGACCTACGCAAGATCGAAATAGATTGTCTTCCGCCGTATATACCAAAAAAGGAATCAATGCCAATGTGCTAAACTCAGATCATCGGGAGTCGTTTGTCATACGTCATTCTGGGTATCTGGGAACCATTTTGTCTTCACTTGACTTAAAAGGTCATTTGCTTTTCCAGTTCATTCAAATAGAATGATGGAAATTCCTATCCTTCAATGGTAATTCTTCATTGCGATTTTTACAAAAAGATTGACGACCAGAACTTTGGTATATGGAATCTAAATAAATAAAATTTTAGTCTCAATATTTTGATTATCAATCCATTTTAAGATCCTAGCCTCTTTTAATTTTCATCCTTTTTCAGAGAAAAAAAATAAATATATCAAACAATAAAAATTTACGAAAATACAATATCTAAAAAAATTATTCTAAAAATAGAGCATCTAAAATTGTCTATTTGAAATCGCCTTTTGAAAAGATAATTTCAATGCAAATTAAAATCCTCTCTTCAAGAGGCGATTTTTACGGATATATATTTCACTTGCTCCTTCCTCTTCTCCATTTTGCACGTCCAATATCTTTTATACTCTCTCTTTTTCTCTCTTCAACCATTCGAGAAAACACTTCATCAAATCGGCAATTTAAGTTCTTTTTTTTTTTTTTTTACGAATCAACCATAGAATTAGAGTAGTTGTATAGTGTAGATTGATATCGTGGAAAGTTTTTTTTTAAAAAACGAGGAGATAATCGGTGCACTATCATTATTTTCTTTCTCTAGACACTAAAATAGGAAAATGAATAATTTTTAATCGTTTTGATTCATTTTAAACATATGTTGTATAAAGTAATAGTGTTATGACTTGATACATGATGGTATATTATTAGATACTAATAAATTATGAGATAAATTTGTACGTTTGTATGTGATTTGATATTTTAAACTTTACCACGAAAACATATCATTTTTATCTGTTTTGATTTGTTTTAAGTATATATTTTTCGAAGAAATAGTGTTATGACTTCATACATGATAATACATTATTGTATAGTGGTAATTTTATAGTTGTTTTGATCATATTATGTGATATTTTATTTTATTTTTTTAAATTATACTAATTATTGTAAATTATAATGTTTATATAATAATGTTACTAAGAAGTTAGTTGTAAATTATACCCATTAGCTTCCATGCTATTATTTGTGAAAAAAAAATAAGTAGTACAACAAATAATATAAATATTATTATTTATTAATATTTTATGCAATAAAACTATTAGCTTTCATAATATTAATTGTAAAAAGAAATTAATGTTTGCTAGTGTAAGGTAATAGTTATACATGCACACGTTAAAGTTTATGCAACTGATGTGAGAAACAAGTGTACCATGGATAATGTGAGTTTGATTTGTTATGTTGGTCGAAATAGTGTAGAAGGAGAAGATGGGATACGATATGATAGGCGCCTGAAAATAATAGTTAGAGTTCCATTTAGAGCTACGTATGACTAAGTAGTTGGAATGATATGTAATCGGTTTTGGGTTGACATGACAACATACCGGATTGAGCTGATTCATAGACGTTCCCTTGTAGGCGGGACTAGGGATATGTTCTATACCATCCTCATTAGAGATGATTACAATGTGCAATAGTTGATGTCTTCCTTAATAAGGCGTGGTAGAGTTAGTGATTCTATGGAAATGTATATTGAAATTCATGAAGTGAGGTTAGGGTGTAGTTGAGGACGATGTCGGATGATGATATTGGACTGCAAGTTGAAAAAGAGGTGTTCAAATCCCGAGCGATCCCATTAAGGAACGTTTTGAGCACCAGTCGCGTGTTTAGTGAACCTAATGTATTGATTACCAATGAGTCAAATAGAGATATTGATATGAAAAATGAATTGGCATTTGCGAACATTGATGAAGATTATGATGGTACAAATTGTAATGCAGACATTAGTCCAAGTAAATGTTAGTTGCAGGAAGTGAAAAAAAAATACAAGGATCACATAAACAAAATGATTGGAGGTATGGGTTATCAACATCTGTGAACTCAGTCGAGGTGTCGGAACGTATGCCTTTTTACACGTCAAGTGTATGGGATGGACTAGTGGCTGATAATAGTATAAGCGATAGTGAATGGAGCTTCAATGATGAATTGAAAATAGGCATGTGATTCGAGAGTAAAAAAATCTACAAAAAGCTGTAAGGCTACATCATGTTATGAACCATCATGACTTCATTGTGAAGAAGTCTGAATCAACGTTATGGTCTATCAAATGCATTCATTAGGAAAAGAGCTGTAGGTGGCAACTCCAAGCTTATAAGAAGCAACATACAGGATGCTTTATGATAACTAGGTTCGTGGGTCTACATATGTGCCTTAATCCCACAATTAGCTAGGACCATTCGAAATTGGACTCAAATATGCTATCTTTTTTTCTGATTAAGGATGTTCAAGAGTCTCTAAGCGTTAAGGTAAGACACTTATAGGTGACTATTTGCAAGCAATATGGTTATACTTTCAAAATCAAGAGAATCGGGGAAGTAAAGCACAAAATGATTGAATAGGTTTACGATAAATGGAAAGAATCGTATGTGGTGTTCCCATATCTACTAAATGTGATTCAAGCGGCTAATCCCGGTACAATGGTAAAGTGGAGATGGTGAGGCAGTGATACTGCCAGGCACATGTTCTTCGATAAAGTCTTCTAGGCATTTGGACTACGCATTGAGGCATTTATACATTGCAGGCCTATAATTACGATCGATGGAACATTCCTGTATAGGAAGTACAACCATAAACTTCTAATTGTGACATGAGTTGATGGTCAAAATCACATAATCCAACTTGGTTTTGCCCTAGTGATGAAGAATGTTTCATCCTCATTGTTGATCATCAGTTCAGGTTATTTAGATTTCATATGATAACGATGATGTAGCCAGATTGCTAACTTATTATCGGTATAGGAGTGACGTATAGCTAACTCATATACTACTTATATGCTTTCACATCATGGAGATATACTATCTTGGCCGTGTGGCTCGATGGTTAGGCGGGATTCAAGAGATCCTAGCCTAGCCTGATACGAGACATGCCCTGTATGATATTAACCTGAGGGGCAAAACACATATAAATCTGGCGACCCACCATATAGCTTAGATAGTAAAATGGGAGGATCACCAAAACTGAATAGCTCAAGTTTGACCATTACTTGGTATTCATCCTGTCTACGTCTCTTGGTACCAGTAAGTTGCCTACAGATATATCGACCGGTTTAAGGCTTCTTGGATGTATATGGTACGTATAGTTGCTTTTTTGTTTACACTTTTATTTTCTAATATATATACAACTCATATTTTTGCGTTCAAAATATAGGCGAACTTCATATATAGAGTGTTGTACATGTCATATGAGGACATGTTATCTGAGAAGTATCGAGTATATGACCTCATCTAACTCAACTCCATCCAGTCCAAATGTCAACATAGACGACTCCCCACTGGATGAGCGATAGAGAGGTAGGGGTCGTGAGGCATATAGTCGTCATCGAGTTAGGGGCTGAGGACGTAAACAGCCTAACGTTGAGATTCGCGATGATACTTCTCCTTCATACTCCTTATTGCCGGCATCTCTTAGACCACATGGATTTGAGTTCCATATGCCATTCCTCAGGGAGAGCTCCAGTAATCCTATATGTTACACCTCTGTTGTTGGAGAGGCCTTCATTAGTCAATTTCATACTCCATCAGCACCATTAAGGAAGTCAAGTCAATTAGAGACACTTAGTACGACATGGGTGAGGAAGTCATGCAGATGCACCCTTCTTCGGTCCCCATGCATGGATCATTCTTAAGTGCTTGCAGCTAAGACGATGGACAGATCACATAGTTGGATGCAGCTTAGATGGTTCAGCCATAAGACAACACAGAACTTTAGATTGCTTGGCTATTGTCTCGACGATGGTACCGGCATTATTAGCTTGTATATTTTAGTTCTGATTTACTTTCTTTATTTTTGAAACACTATTTAGGTATTTCGACAGTTTACTTACATTTCACTCAATGGTTTCGCTTTTTCATAATTTAAAATTATTTACAGTTCTCAATATCAATTTAAAATGCATATCTATGTAGTACCGAACTTGGATATAATCGAACATCTCACAAATAAATAACCGATAATTTCATTCATTAACTAAAAAAAATTAACCATCTACTAAATATCACATTTTGAATACATTTTCAACTAATATCCTGCATGGGCTCCATTGAATTTAAGGTAATGTAGTTTTTAAATGTAATCGCATATAGGCTTAACTAAATATAAAGTGAAAGGGCAAATGGAAATGGAAAATATGGATGTATTAAAATAATTTGTATTAAAATCGATTAGCTGTTGGGTGGATATGTAAAATTTGTATTGAAATTGCTTTTTGAAGAGGCAATTTCAGTGTAAATTGAACTCGTCTATTGAAGAGATGATTTCAAGTACAGTATTTATGGGATTATTTTCCTAAATATTGCATTTTCGTTTTTTTTTTTTTTTTGCATTTTTTTCCTTTTCCCACTTCTTTAAGTACTTCACTTTTTGAAAATTCTATTTCTAATTATTCAATTAACTCCAATGATGATTTCATCTAAATTGACATGTGTCAAATTCTGATTAGCATGTAATAGTTAACTTAATAAAACCTTATTATATATTTTTCAATAAAATTATATAATAAAAATAATGAAAATTTATATAAATAAAAAAAAAAATCCTATAAGAGTGATCGTAGAAGTTACCCAACTTACTACAATTGCCTCCTAACTTGGGGGGCGCTCAACCATCACTATAGATGATTGTCTAACCTATCTACTTCCATTCGTTAGTGGTGTAGCTTATCTAAAGTGACGGACAACCATTTACTATCCTCAAAAACAAAAGAGAGAAAAAAAAAATATCAATTAAGTTGTTAATGAAAAGAATTTTGCATCATTTTTTTTTTCATTGTTGTGAGTGATTGGTGGTGACTCACTATCGCTCTATTCATTCCTAGTGAAATTGGATAGGTCATGCAATTAACCACATTTTATCATGGTGTATGGGAAAGGAGTTTTTCTTTATAATCCATCACTATTTTCTATTACAAAGTTTAAAAGTCTGTTTAAAAATATTAAATTATTGTAAGCTAATAGGGAGTCGATGTGTCTAAGTTTTCTTACAGAACTTTTAATTGAACTAATAAAAAGATTTAAAGGAAAAAAAAAATTAAAAATGTTGATGGCTCATATAGAAATTTAAAAAAGGATAAAAAAGAAAATAGTGAAGTATAGAAAAAGAAACATATACTTTTTTCCAAAGAATCAAATTTATAAATATAATAATTGTGGGAAGAAAATTTTCTTTGCACGTCTTGATGGAACGATAGAATTGCTGTCCTTTTTTATATCAAGATCCTCCGGATTTTGATACCTTTATCTTATGCTTGCTTTTATCGCTTTCTGGGAAAACCTTCCCACTCTACACCCTTTTACTAAACAGACTAGAATGGTCCCCCGCAGAGATTCACATAATGAATTCAGAGAAAGGCACGTGTTTGCGTATTTAAAATGGTTTATGTACCTGGATAGTGGTCTTGACGTGTAAATTGTAATGACGTCTTAGGTAAAGTAACATCATGATATTAACTACGTAGCTTTAATTTATTGGAATTAAATGTTAGATTATTCTACCATACGGTGAGAGGACCCTTCAATTCGTTATTTAAAAATTAAAATTTTTTATTGTATTGATTTTTATATTCATTTTAAATAGTTAGATCATATACCGAACAATTAAACTTACTTTCTAACCACTAAATTCCTGATTAGTATTTACAATGCTTATTGTTTGACACATACTTAAAGCATTACATGTGCCAATATCTGCCGATCTTGTAAAACATGAATTATTTCAATGTCAAAGATTATTTGGTCAAATCAACCACTAAATCCTTCATATCCCATTGTGAAGAATGCTTCTCTAATGCATTTATGATTCCTCACGTTGGTGATCATCAATATGCATATTTCTCCAAGAAATCGTCTAACAGGTGTCACAAATTGCCAAATAGCTTTTACTCTAGAGAAAAGCTTACAAATTCGAGAACCATGCTTAATAGAAAAGAGCTGTTGGAAGAATTATTTGAGGCCCAAGAATACAACAGCATTCTTTTTCTTTACACACTATTCGAGCAAGAAAGTGTTGGTGTTTATGTATGGTGCAAATAATTAGACAAAATTTCAACAAGAGTTTTGATGGTTAAGAATGAATTTGTTATTTAGTGATCGTGCTTGCTAACACAAATCCATGACAAAATTCAATGAATGGTTTAGTTAGTTTTCAGTAAGGTTTTACTGTGTGGTACATTGATCTCAAAAAGGCCTATAATAATCAAGCGAATGCTAAGAGAGGAATTGGGTACGAGTTCATTATATGCATTTATCTTATATCATATTTACATATTGAAGAACTACATTTGGAAAAGATATACAATCCGAAGTTTATAAATATCCATATCTAATCATCATTGGTTTCTACCTTAGTGAAATTGTTCCATGGATGGTCATCGTATTAGCTATCAAGCGCAACTCGAAGCTATTCAGATTGTAGTAATACTAATTGTCTGTATATATTGGTTTGCGCATTTTAAATACAAAACAAAATGCAATAGAGCTTTGGATTTGAATGTTTTAGGTTTTCTTTTACGATTTTTTAAAACAAAAACGGGGAAATTAAAGATATTTGAAAATTTGGTCAAGGATATTATGCTAGAAGACGCACAAGAAATTCTCAAATGGGGTTTTCCTATTATCCAATTGATGTTATGCACGATTGAATAAAGGGGAAAATTATAATTTTTAGTTCTCAAATTATACCACTTTTTCTAATTGAATTTTCAAATTTTTATTTTTTTCTATTTCAATTCTTAAACTTTCTAAAAGTTTGTACAAGAGTTATTTGTTAATGAACCATTAGTTTTTTCATTAGTAAAGTATTCTTTTATATACTTCTAAAATGATGAATGAAATAGAAAATTTGATAACTTAATTAGAAAAAGTGATAAAGTTTAAGGCTAAAAGTAAAAAAGTGTAATTTTCTTTTTTATTTTCCTTTCAAGATTTATTTTTTATTTTTTATTTAGGAGCTATGCTAGTGTATGGATATATATACACACACACATATATATATATATATATATATATATATGAGTCCTCGAACTTTCAAGATATGGGTCTTAACGAAACTTGTAACGTAGAGAAGAAAGATCCTATTTTTTCTCAATTTTATAAAATTAGGTCTTAAAATGGGGTAAAAAATGAAAATATAAAATCTTAAAATGAAAAGGTCAAGAAAAGATTCAAGTTCTTTCTATATACTTTTTCATTTTGGTTGACAAATACTTCATACAATCGATGACTCGGGTTAACATTCTTAGTAGAATCAAATTGCATTTAATTTTATTATTTTCAAATTTACATGTACTAATAGCTTTTTTCTTTTTTTCAACCAATTACATTACACATCACAACAATTTAAGAGAGGAGAAATTCGAACTTGATTCATCTTATTGGAAACTAGTGTTAATTAAGTAATTGTGTAACTTATTTGATATTTATGCTAATTATTAAATTAAATAAATAATAGTGAACACAATTAATTATTATATTTAATTTAATGATACTATGTAAAATTAGTTATTATATTACTATACATTTGTAAATTAAAAAATATAAGTAAAGACTATATTTGTAATAAGATAAATAATTGTTTTATTGACATTTCATCTAATAGCACAATTACTTGTTCTGATTTATTAAGTTATAGCCCATGTTTGTTGCTAAAAAAATTAATAAAGGATGAAAAAGTTAAAATAAAAAATTACATTTTTAGTTCTCAAACTTTGCCCTTTTTCTAATGGAGTCCTCAAACTTTTCAAAAGTTTGTAAAATAGTTATTCGTTAATAAAAATACTAATAGTTCTCTAACACAGGACTATTTTGTGAACTTTTGAAAAGTTTAAGAATTGAAATAGAAAAACAAAAGTTTGATGACTTAATTAAAATAAGTGGCAAAGTTTGAATACTAAAAATATAATTTTCCCTTAAATAAAGTGAAGGATGTATCACTACGATCTCTATAAATTGATAAGATAAGATGTAGAGAAAACTCTTAAAGATATACCATGTCGAAAGGTTTCAATAATTGAATATGACAAAGCTCATAAAAGCATCTTTATCTCAAACCCTCGCTAACCCTAATAACATATATGTAAACTAACAAATAAAATAATATCAAATATAATCTTAAACATAAAAATACTCCATAAAAAAGAAAAAAAAAACTCTTAAACTTAAAACGAAAAATGTAATCTAAGTTAAAATCGACAAAAGTCTTCATGTAATATTTCCAAGAATGGTGCCAAGCATTCTGATCATAAGGCGCCTTCATCAATTATTTGGATTGGGAGAACTCCTCTCTAGGGCATAGATCTAGACCATTATCCCTGAGCGTATGGAAATTCACCCTTAAATATGTATTAAGGATTCGTTGGGATTAATTATGAACGTGCAATAAGGAAGCTTAAAAAGTATAAAGTAGAATATCCTAATTATGCCAAACCCTAACACTACTCCCAACTTCCCAACATTGTACACCTTAACATATACTCTATAAAGACCCTATGAACATGCAACTCCTATAAGGTCATAGCATCAACTCCTTAACATCAACTCTCACAACAACTTTAACAACACCTAATCTATACAATTACCCTCAATATATTCGTGCCACACATCCCATGGCCTCAACAACAATCTCTCCCAAAATAGGGTGCTTTTATTCCATTCATCATGTACTTTATTTTTCAATCTTATGTGACATTGCTGAACATTAAGCCCATTTAATGGCATGATACATGTCTATAAAATCTTATCTCCTATAATAACTAGAAAGCCTTAAGAAACCATGAATTATTCCTTTCCTTATACTATCACTAAGTGTAATTAAAATACCACTCCAACATAAGTAACCATCAACAAAGCCTCCATAAATTCTTATAAGCATCCTATGTAGTCCAATAGGTACAATATAACAATGACGAAAACCATATAGTCCTAACAACGGAACATAACAAATCAATTGTGATGGTAGTAGGCAAAAATGTAAGTACTTGTAGTCCCCATTGTCTATAGGAGTCAATAACAATGATGTTACATCAACAATTGTGTCAAGATCCTTTGCATCAGTTTTTGTTTTTATCTTAACCAATCCTTCTTAGGAGGACTCATCTACAATCTCATAATTTTTGCATCATTTAATTTTAAAGGTACTAGTGTTATTCTTTTACCATATTTCTAAAAAAGTAGGCATCACAACAATCGTTACAAACAGCTTCCCTTTCCCAAGCTAAAGCCTTTCTAAGCAATATGTGAGATCTAGCAATAGGTATTACATTGCATAAGACCTCATTGGAATATTTGCCAAAAATCAAAATTGGCACCTCTACTTGCTCATTGATATAAAATGGTTCCTTACTATCTACCTATCAAGTATAATAGATGAACTATAGTTGATAATGTGAGTTTGTCCACCATTAACTTTGTTGCAATATAAACACAAATCCTATCAACAATAACAGTATCATAAATAGTGTTGTCAATAACACAGCATTGTTAATAAGGCATAAATAGTGTTATAATAGAACTTGTTCCATTTTCCTCTTAAGGGATAAAGGTGAGAAAAACGGCACACCAAGTGCTTGTATTTTAGGTTTGGGCAATTTAACACCTATAGTTTTATTCTTTCGCAATTGGGAAAAGTATAAAAAATTCCTAACGTTTACCTATATGTAAGAATAAATCCTTAACCTTTCATTTAGTTTACTTTAATCCTCAACATTTTAACAAATCTACAAAAAAGTCCCTCCGTTAGTTTTTTTATTATGTATTGATACGTTGATGACTAAAATGGATTAATGAGAAGGTTAAAGACTAGTTTGTATATATAGGTAAATGTTAGGGACTTTTTTATACTAATATAGACCAATTACATGTTGGCATATATCCACAACAACGGAAAATTTAACAGAGTTTAATGAAAGGACTTATTTGATACGACTTGAAAAAATTAAGGATTGATTGGTAAAAACAGTAAATATTAAGGATTTTTTTATACTTTTCCCTTTGCAATTTAATACATATACTTGGCAAAAATAGTTTACCAAGTGTCATTGCTACACACCATATTATAAATAATGAAACTTTAGGCACTAAAGTGCCAAAATATTAAAGTACAAACATTTGGTGTACCATTTTCCTCTTAATATGAAATAAATTTTCCGCTCCTTTTATTCTTAATAGACAATTTAGCTAGTAAAGTGAATTATGATGTCTTAGGCTTTGACAAACTCCACCTCATATTTCTTACTATCTCATAACTCATGGCAAAAATTTAAATATAATAATATCTTTTTATCCTTTATCCTACTTTTTTGAAACTAATAAAATAAAAAAATAAAAATAACGAAACATCAATGTTATCAAACCTAGGTTAATTTGTACAATTGACCTTGGTTTAACCAAACCCTTTAACAGTCCAATCCTTAGTCCAACTTGATTTATTCCCTTAATCCTTGACCTTCTCATATCTAAGTTAACTACTTGGGTTGGGTTTGACAATACTATAAAAAATTCAAATTTTTTGCAACTTCTTTTTGTCTTTCTTTCTTTCTTTTTTTTTTCCAATATCTAGCTAACATGTCAGGAAGTTATTGCCATGTCATCCCTAAACAACTACATCAACCTTAGGAAATAGCCACTAATAACCCTTAATAGCTTGAAATTACAACCAATAACAATCGCCCCAAAAGAGCCCCCAACTAATGCTTAAGGAGCTCCCTCACTTGCCTTAAGAGCCACCCAAACTAGCCAAGGGAGTGCCCTTAGAAGTAGCCTTCACATGCCAACACCGATTGCCTGCTATAGTGAATTTAGGCATTTGCTACAATAACTTTAAGCACCTATAGTGAAAATAAAGGCTAGTTACAATAACCTTGGGTGTCAGATATAGTAATTGCAAGTGCAACTTTTTATTTTTAGATAACACCATAATCACTAGCAACTCGCAACATATGTCATGCCTCGAAGCATTAGCGTTATAACAATCCTGTTGTACAAACCAGTCCAGGATAGAAACTAGCATTATAGCTGTTATCTTAGATATAATTTACACAAGGTGTCTATGATAACCCACTTTGAAGTAAATAGTTTACAAATTAAATTGGATTTTAATCTAAGAAAATATGAAAAACAAATATCAGAATTCAAATATTAAAATAATTTCATAGCATAATCTTACCTAAGTAATACCTTATAAAACAATTTAGGATTCTAAATTAAGAACTAAAACCTTAGAAATGTATTTATTCTTCAATTTTTATTTTCTCATTCCTTAAGATCCAGTAATTGCTAACTTTAAGTAGTTACATGGTCGCTTCCTAACTAATATCTGCAACAACATCTATAAGGACGTAAGTAAGCAACCTGCTACTTAGTAAGTTGGGAGAAAGACTTAAAACTATACGTTAAGCATAAATAGGATTATCAACAAATTATTTTGATGCAATCCAACAAACAAATGCTATTGCACAACGTTATCCAGTCCATTGTAAAATTAGAGAAATTATATCTACTCTAATCTAAGTTAAGGAGTTTAGCACACATATCAATAGTTTACGACCAAACCTAAGCTTATATAATGGAAACACTATTCCTCCCATGATTACTTTCAAACCATTGACTTCACTTTTACTGTAACCTCCTTTAGTTCAACTTAAGATGAAAAAAGGACCAATTATGTTATCCGCTGATATCTTTTTCTAAGTGGTTAGTATTTGGCCAAAGAATCCTAAACGTCTCCTTTAATGGGTTGAAATGCTTGATCGACTAATTTTACAAGCCATATATTGTTAAGTCCAGTTAAAGTGATCAATCCATATTATACAATACAAACAATTGCACCATATTATACAATACAAACAATTGTAAACCAATATAACTAACCAATAATACATAATGCATTCAAGAATACAAATATACAGGCATGAGCACATTTAAACTATCTATAAGTACAAACAAGTATAATCTTAAGCTTCTAAATACTTTAAAACAGTACTCTAAAATACAATCATGTATTAATCCAAAACTTACCTAGTTTTCTTCCTTACTCACTCACTCAAGGTACAACTTGCAACAGACAATCGTTGATAATCCTTATAATACGAATGTTGTTTTAGTTCTCATATAACTACCATAAATAGATATTATGTAATTTAGATAGTTATTACCTTTAGTTTAAGGTCTTACTACTTTTATGTTAAATCCGTAGTTTTAATTTAAACTTATAGTCTTAATCAATTATTCAAGTTCTATATTTCTCATAACTAAACTAATTCTGAACTAGTTTTTGATTCAATTTCTAAATCAGTTTTCGAATTTAGGTTTTTTTTTTTTTTTTTAGTTTCTAGTTATTGTTTCTATTCATAAACCCTAGAAATTCTTTCTGAATCAATATATGAAATTCATCTAATTATACTTGAGTATCCTAAATTTTCATTTTAGCTTCCAACAAGTATTTTGGTTAGTACAGTACACTATCTTCCTAATTTAACTACCGAATGAGCTCTTGATTTGAAAATAATTGACATTTTTCATATAATTTTGTAAATTCACATTCCAAATCAAATTTATACCATATTCCTAATATTATCATACCATTAATTTTTACCTAATATTTTCTACCCATTTAATTCCTATATACACATATTATATATTATTATATATCATAAACTTGTATCACCTATCTAACACTTCTAACACTATATCAATCATCTTTTACTACCAAATAACATGTTAAGATATCTAATTATATCCTAACTCAGAATTTATACCTAAATAATCTCTAAATCATAAGATTAATTTAATTATATCCTTTTTACCTATTATTTAATGTCATATATTTACTACATAATAAACATAATACTCACATCTAACACTCCAAATACCACAAATATCATACTACATCAATAAACAACATCCCATGATAGCTAATTACATAATAAATCAATATTTTTACAAAATTAACCCTAATCATAAAACTAACTTAAAACATACCCTTTTTTCTTACAATTTTAAGGCCTAAAAATTAGGTAAAATTTTAGAGAATTGATTTTCTTGAAAATTCTCTTTATAGCACTGTTATAAACATTGCAAATAGTCAAGACAAAAATTTTGAAGTCAAAACTATATCATTAAAGTCATTTAAATCGGTATCGAAAACTAGTTTAAGTTTAGTCATTTCTTAAGAGCAGTATATTTCGAGACCTAAATTTATCAAATTGACACTTTTCTCTAAATCTACATACTAAAATATTCGAAAATACTAAATTTCATAATTTTTCATAATTATTTAATATTTTTAATAAATTATATAAAAATTAGAAGGAAATTTAAACTCATTAGCGTTGCTAGCTCCAATCACCATTGGCCACCATGGCTTTATCAGCTAGGTTGGGCGCTGCCTCCACCATCCAATGATGGTGGCAGTCTGCTATCTAATCAGGTGTAGGTTCTCCTATAATGCCCTAATTACACACTATTTTATATATTTTTGATAAAATTGATTTCTCCTCTCTTTTTAATCTCTCTCTAATTTTTCTAGACTCCAAACTTAGCAAAATGAATTATGGAAGAGTTATTTTGAATTTATAGAGGTGATTAGGGTTTGTGCTAAGTGTCCTTATCTTTTCTCTTTTTCACTTTCTAATTATCTTAATATTATTGGTTGTTATTTTTTCTTTAGTTTCCAACATGTCATGCATCATTTTTGGACCTTTCCACACTTTTTCATATTTTTCATGATTTTTTATTAATTTCTATGAATTTTATTTAATTAATTTAGTATTATTTAACACATTTCAATATTTTAAATAATTTCAGGTATTTTTACCTATGAATAAATGCATATATAGTACAAATAAATACTCCTAATTATTATTTAATTTATTTTATGATTTTTAGTATGTATATAATTTATCTCTATCAATTCATTAATTATCGAAATTCTTTTTACACGATTTCGATAAATAATTAATAATATATATAATTCAATATTATATTATTTAATTATTTATTTTCTTAAATATAAACTTACAGGATCATTTTTACAAATATTCCTAACTTTATTGTAAATTTGAGTTCAATTGAATAACTTACCCAATTGCTTTAAATTTTATATATCGAAACCCCAACACCTTGTTATGGGGCTTATAACATACACTCTCATGCCTTACAAACTTGAGCTCTAACATCAAAATGGTATGAATAGGTTTGTATCTTGATTTGTTCTCAAATCTTAAATTTAGAACAAAATGCAATAAAACTTTGGTTGAATATTTTTTGAGTGTCTTTTATGATTTTTGAATATGAAAACAACAAAATTAAAGGGATATGGATAATTTGTTCAAGGATGTTTTGCACAAAAAAACAAATTGAACTATATTTAAGAATCTCTTGACGTGAGACAATAAATTCTCAAATTAAGGTTTTTGAATCATCCAGTCAATATTATGCATAATTAGATTAAGCAAAGCATTTATCACCATAATATCTATGGATTTATAAGACAAGATGTAGAGGACTCTCAAAGATGTATTATGTTAAAAGGTCTCTTCAATTGAATATGACGAAACTCATAATAGCATATTTATATTCCATGAATCCTATTAACCTTAAGGATATATATATATATATATAATCACAAATGAAAATAACATCAAATAATATCCCAAAACATGAAAGTACTCCATCAAGTAGAAAAATACTCTTAAATTAAAAAAAAAAAAAGAGAGAGAGAGAAGAAAAGAAAAGCAAAGCAAAGATAGGATCTAAATTAAAATCAACAAAAGTCTTCATGTAATATTTTTGAGAATGGCACAAAACACTCTAAAAATAACTTGTCTTCATCAAATATTTGAATAAGAAAAACTCCTTGAAAAACTTCGAGGAATTGATCCCTTAGGTAGTGACAAGTCAAAATGGGATTCATTCATTTTCTATTCGAAGATCGTATAAAATGCTTCAGAAAAGTACATTTAAAAGAAGAACATTTTAGTAATCCCCCTACATATATAATGTGACTTTGTAGTTATGATCTCTTATTGGTTTCTATAATTACAAATGTAGATAAATGTTACCAATAATCTATGTGCGAAACCCCACAATAAGATAGCGGGTTGAAACTACAAAAGAAAAAAAAAAAAAACCTTAGAAACCTTGTAACAAATAAAATAAGAGGGAACCTTAGAACACCCCCCGATTGTTGTAACCTATAAGAGAAAATGATAGGGGTTTCTTTTGCCCAACTTGTGTTCTTTCCATGTTTTTTTATTTAGAAATGATCCTAATACATTAATTACTATGTGGTAGGAACTTTTCAAGCAAGTAACAAGTAGTACTGTCATAGTTTATTTGACATTTAAGAATATGTGATTAAGTAAAAAGTCTTTAATTGTAATTTGGTTTTATGATAAATCAAGACCTAAGTGCATGTTGGTTTATAATTTAGAGCAATCAAAAGTAGTGGTTTAATTGTTGATAACTTAAGTATCTAACATATTGATTATTTATAAGAAAAATTGAAACTTGGCCATTGGTAGAGTTGTTATTTTTGGCATATACAAGGAGAAATCTTGGTAATGCAATTTATCTATCAAAGGTAACTATTTCTTTTTGTTGTTTATAAGATCTTTTAGTTACAAGATTATAGAAGAAAGCTTAAGGAATTATGAAAGGAAGGAACTTTATGAAAAGGAATTAATGTTTGTTCTAATTAAGTTACCAACATAATTTTTTTAATGAAGATAAGTAACTAATCAATTGTTTATACTTTGGATTAAGAAGATTTTGAAAAGTTTGATCTTAGTGTAGATTATAAAATCAAGAAAGCTATGCAAATTTATCATTATGGAAATATATGGTTTATTAAAAACAAAGTTATATAAGGGTCATGTCATCTTGGTTTGTTATTCTATAGGATGAAATTGAAGATGTTGAGAAGATTATTTCTTGAATCTTAATTTTCGAAGTATAATTGAATTAAATTGTGAAATTTAATGGAGTCAAATTTTAATAAAAGAACTACAAAATTATAGAGTGTTTATAAGTATACAAAATTGACAAGGTAGTTCGATTTATTAAAGGATAAGTTGGTATTTGAAAATGTGTTTATAGAAAAACCAAGGTTGATTTTAGGAACCTATGAAAAAAAAAACTATTAATGGCAATCAATTGATCTTAAGGGACGACGGTCAACTAACCTTAAGAGAGGGCAGTCAACTGTGTAGGTAATAAAATCAAACCAACCTAAATAGAAAGGCTAATCAAAGGGATATGAGGCACTTGATCATCCTAATCTAGGATGGTCCATCAATACTCATCTTTGGGTCAATCAACCCCTACTAAATCTGTGGAGTTAGTGCATAATAGAAGAAAACATTTTTCATATACTATTATAAGATAAGTTAATTAATAGTTAGTTATAAACTTATAGTTAACAGTTAGTGAATAAATAATTAATTAGAAATAATAGATACTTAGTTATAGATAATTTGTTAGAGGATAACTAGCAAGTTAGATATAAACTACAATTGGTTAATTCATAGGTTAAATTTAGTTAGTAATTTATGTGATAGATAATAATTAAACCTATTTAAAGGGCATAATACTTTATTGTAGAATTAAGATTACTTAAACCAATTCCTTATGTGTTAATCTTATATATATGGTATATTTTATTAGAATTTGGTCTCACTTTTGAAGTCTAAGACTCTAATATTAAGGGTAGAAGTATGTAGTTAGTTGGATGCTATGTGTTCATATTAAATTTAGTAATCAATGAATATAATGCAAAGTGGGACCTTAAATACTGTTTATTGCATATGCTAAGGAAAGGCATAAAAGACCAGTGGAGGAAAACGATTTAGGAAACTTTACTTAGTGATTAGTATGGTGTGATTGATTGTTGAACAACACTGTACTAAAGAGATTTGGTCAATTAGATATTGACTTTCATGTTAGTCAGTTGTTAACTTAGATTGGATGAGGTCGTGTATCAGGTTAGTACATTGTGAAAATGCTACAAATAGGTGATAATGGAGCTACTATTTACCACTATGGATGTCCATTAGTTAAACTGAAATGTTAATTTCTAACCAACACTAACCTAAGGATAATGTAATTACTTGTCGAAGTCATGAGTTACTATAAGTGCAGGATTAGTCATATATAACTAAGACAGTATTGTTTGAATGGTTATTTAAAAAATAATAATAATTGATGGGTGTTACATTAGAATAGGTTGATTTTATATGTTCTTGTTTTAATTTATTCATACGTATGTACTTAGTAACTATATATTAGGCATTTAACTCACCCTTTCTAATTTGAATTGTTGGAATCTAACTCTGAACATAAGATAAAATACCATATCAAAAGTCATTTCTTTCCTACTTCCAAGTAAATACCTATGATTCAGTAATTCGAAGGCTCATATGTGTTTGTTAACAAAGTTGAAGTTACTAAATTTTAATGAATTGATATCCATTTATGCTTAATTGCTCCATCTATCATTCCTCAACACGCACATATACATATATGAAAAATGGCATGTACTATAAGTATGGATGGCCGCTAATGCTGATGAAGAACTAAAATACTATGAAGATGATTAAAGTCACTAGTGATAACTAATTTGAGACTTTTATGACTTAAAGCTTGTTTATCTTTATGTCATTGTTTGATTAGCGGAATTGAACGGTACAAAGAGAACTAAATAGCATAGTATAAGAAAAATAGGACAATACAATCCTCTTGTATCACGTTTGATGCATGTAATACTAGATACGAATTCTTATGACTTAAAAAAATTTTAAATGTTAAAAAATTAATTATTCATGTTATAAATTATAATAAAGTTCAATATTGCAATTTCGAAACTTAGTGTAAAGTTGTTTTTAGAATTTCAAAGATATATTGATTTTATGCTATAAAATGGATTTTTACATAACCAAATATATGATACAAATTTTTTAATTTTAATCTAGTGCCTTAAGGCATTTTCACCCAATAACTTTAGTTAATATGCAAAACAAACAATAGACTAAAGAATTTATCCAATGTTGTATCATAAGAATATGGTAACCAAACAATACTTGTGCTATGGAGAAATTTTAGTATTGCTATACTTATATGGATTTTAAGTTTGGATATTAAATAAATTCTATTCAATTAAAGAAAATTATTAGCAAATTTTAGTTGGTTGCTATTAGATAATTATTTTTGTTAAATTGTGAGGAGATATTTTATGTGAGTATTTCTAATATATTTGTATATTTATGGTTTGTAATGAGCTACTAGCAATACGTAGAATGGGCTATGCAGTTTGGATTGATACATTAGATTGGTTAAGTCCTTTTAATCAGTATCTACCAACCCATTTGATGCCAATCATTGATAGAGGAATTATAAAAAAGCCATTCCCTACACTTAGGATGCCTAAAGATTTTATAGTGAATTACATAGTGGTTATACTAAAGACAAGTGCATCTAGTTGAGTGATCAATGCTTAGAAAATAATAGCACAACCCATAACATGGGATTTGTTCAAGCAATCTTTCCTTAAAAAATTCTTCCTAGATAGTTATATACAGATGCTAATTAAAGATTTCTATAATCTAAGGCAAGATATGAAGATTGTCGAAAAGCATGAAGCCATATTAAATTGACTAACTTAAAATTCTTACCGGGATGATGAAGAGGTCAAAATACAAATTTTTATGAATGGTCTATAGCGAAACTTGTAAAATGTAGTTGAGGCATTTGAATTGGCTACCTATCAAGCCATTGTAAACAAAGCAAAGCTATTAGAGTATGGATTATCTAACAAAGGAAAGTGAAAATCCCTGTAATAAAGCCTTAGACCATTTACAATGTTGATGTGTAGTATGATTTCTATGACTTCAATGAAGGTAGAATGACAAATGTTAATGGACTACCTTCTACTTATGTTTGAGTACCTAATGCCTTTTTTAAACCCCCTGCAAAAGTTTTTCACTAGAACTTAGGTGGATTAGAATGTCCTTTGCTAAAGGTACAAGAAGAGGAGGACCTTTTTCAACAAGAATCATAAGATTAGGAAGAAAGGCAGCAATATGATGAAGAGCAGCATACTTGTAAGCCACCAAAACCACTTAAATTAGCTATTCATTTATAGAGTCAAATGGGAAAACTTAAGCTCATTGTAACTATTGCATTGTTAATAATCAATAATCATGGGAAAAAAAAAACGATGGTTATGGAAGTTTCACAAAGCACTTGCAGTTGAAGCTCCTAAGTGAGTATAGACTAGAGAAGGCATGGAAACAAATTTCGATGTTTACTCCTTCCCTAACCTTCCAAATTAATTTATTACTCCTAGGAGAAGCAAAAAAAATTATTATGTAAAGTAAGGGCAAGACTTAGATTCAAATCTCATGTTTGTGATCTTACTTTTTCTGAATGCATTTATCGTTTAAATGATATTTATCTTTTTGCATTTATTAAATATTTTCTTTTTCACAATAACCAATACTAGTAAATTCATTCATTATAAATCATATTTAACTGAAAAGATTCTTTTAGATTGTTATTTCTTTCATTGGTAATGCATCATAAATAATAATTATATTGTCTATATTACATATATGCTAATCTTGTCACATATAATATTGATAAATAATATCAATTATATAATTTGGTTTAATAATTTTTTTTACTATTAATGTTCCAAAAATGAATGTGGATTATTGAGTAATTGATTGCTTAATAACTTATATTCAAAAACATATATTTTTTAGCATTACTAATGAAATAATTTTAAAAAGTTATCATGAAAAGGGATGGTACAATACTTATATTTATATCAAATTATTAATAAGATCTTATATGCACACACACACACATAAAATTCTAATAATAAATACATATTTTCCTATAGATGATTTTAATAGACTAACTTAGGTAATTATGCCCTCTTTGAAGTGCCTAGGAGCCTAATAATCATTAGGATTTGCTGTAGAAGATAGGAACCAAATGGGTCTTAGAAGATATCAAAGAAAATAGAATAGAGCAGTTAGCAAAACGGAATGTAGTAGCTTATGTGAAGCTGTTCAGAGGATATAACTCACCAATGAATACGATATGACTTAACACTTTACTTGATGTAACACATAAGCTAATGTCAAGGTCTACCCGCTACTAATCTCGAGCTACTCAATTAAATTAGATAAGAGTATAAGAAAAGTGCTTAGAGAGGAATCTCACAAGAACAAGTATATTTAATTTCCGAAAAGGGTTGTATATCCCTTCGGCTACTATAAAAAGGAACTACTTATAGTAAGTCTTTAAGATAACATTACAATTCAGGAAAATTACCAACAAATAAAAAAAAAAAAGAATAAAGAGAAAGAGATTCTTAGTATATACATAAGGGGTAAATAGGACAAATGATGAAAAGCAATAATAGTATAATGTCAAATTAGTAATGGACAAGTGGCAACTCATCAATAGGTTCATAGTAAAAATACTCTAAGTATAGCAGCTGAGTTAGGTTCATGGTGCAGCAGCTGTGGATGGCGGTATTAGAAGTTGCCAAGACGAATGAAGGGTATCGTTGTGTAGTCGTACTAGTAATAGTACAACAAAAGAAGGAGCCAGTGTATAAGAGTGGCTCATCTTGCTAAATCAATTGACCAATACCGTAATAGAGCCATGTCTTCTCAAATTTCGAGGTAGGCCAAGTACGAAATCCATGCTTAGGTTGGTCTATGGTTGCTCAGGTATAGATAGAGGTGTATATTCTCCATATAGTGCTTCTCTCCCCTTAGTATGTTTACACACCTCACATCTCTCAAGAACTCGGTGTATATCCTTCATCATCCCAGGCCAATAGAAATGTTCTCTCAGCATCTCAATCGTTCTGTTTTCTTTGAAATGGCCAACTAAACCTCTAGTGTAAGCTTTTCAGATGAGTAACTCTCTAACCAAACCACTAGGCATGAAAACTTATTTGCCCTTCATAAAAAACCCTTAGCTCAAATAGAACTCGTCCACAACTCCTCCAATGTTGTACTTTGCTACTAAGGGTCCAAAATACTGATTATGCTCATATTGATTAGGTAGGGTCCTAAATCCAAGTATCTTGGCTTGTAATGTTATAATGAGGACATGCTGACAAGAGAGAGCGCTAACTACTATATTGGTGTTTCCTTTCTTATAGTAGATGACATAGCTAAAAGATTCCATGAATTTAACCCATTTGGCGTGACGCTAAGAAAGTCTTTGTTGCCCTCGAAGATGTTTGAGAGATTCATAGTCTATGTAAATGATGAATTCTCTTAGCAATAAGTAATGTTGCCAGTCTACAATGTTCTAACAAAGGCATAGAACTCCTTGTCATATGTTGACTAATTTAGGGTTACTCCTCTAAGTTTCTTGCTGAAATAGGCTAGGGGTCAATGCTCTTACATAAGAATAGCACCAATGCTGACTCCAGATGCATCACACTTTACTTTAAAAATTTCTTGAAATCTAATAGGGCAATTACTGGGGATGATGTCAACTTAGACTTTATCTCTTCAAAGTTTTTTTGAACTTTCTTGGACCACTTGGATGCAGAGTTTTTCTTAGTCATCTCGGTTAGTAGAGCAGTTATGGAACTGAAGTTCTAATGAATCTTTGATAGAATG
Source organism: Lumnitzera racemosa (assembly GCA_024138005.1). Lineage (NCBI taxonomy): Eukaryota > Viridiplantae > Streptophyta > Magnoliopsida > Myrtales > Combretaceae > Lumnitzera > Lumnitzera racemosa. Next base: position 33,834,772 of record JAMXBC010000012.1, on the reverse strand, counting down.
AAACTAGAACATGAAAACTCCTCACTTTGGCAGCATTAGTCAACGTTAGCTACTTATGAATAGCTCAAACTTTCCCATCATCAACTTAGACTCCTCCTTATAGAACAACATATTCGAAAAATACAACCTCACTTTGGCAAAACATACATTTCTTTGAATTGCCAAATAACTTCTTGGTACAAAGGATATCAAACATTGACCTTAAATGTCCAACATGAGAAATAAAGTTGGCACTGTAGACTAAAATGTCATCGAAGTGTATCACAACATATTTACCAATTAATGTTCTTAGGACATGATTCATGAGTTGCATAAAAGTGTTCAATGGGTTTGTTAAACTAAACAGCATCACCATTTACTCGAATAGACTACCCCTTGTTTTAAATGCCATCTTCCATTCATCTCTAGGTCTCATTCATTTTTTATGATAGCCACTCTTCATATCAATTTTCAAAAAGATGCAAGCACCATACAACTCATCATGCATATCATCTAATCGCCAAATCGAATATTAGTATTTAATAGTAATTTTGTTGATGGCCCGACTAACAATGCACATTCTCCAGGAGCCATCCTTTTTCAACACCAAAACAGTTGGTACGACACAAGAGCTCATACTTTCTTAAACATATGCACGATCAATCAACTCGTCTACTTGTTTCTTCAACTTAGTTGCCTACTTGGGGTTGAGCGTATAAGCAGGTAAGTTTGGAAGAACAACTCTAAGCTGAAGGTCAATACAATGTTCTATACCTCTTATGGGTAGTAAACCTTTTAGCATATCGACAAGAAAGAGGTTGGCATATTCCTATAATAGTACTTGCACTTTAGCAAGTAAGCTTCTTACTTCTCTCAACTCTAGGAGTTTCCTGACTATCAAGAGCACACTCTCCTCTAGCTTCACTTCTGGGGAAAATTGGGCATAGGAAATCACCAAGGACTTTCGCTATAAAGATCAGGCAATCTTCTATTATGACTCTTGTACTTTCTTAGGGCTCATTGGGGTCAGTGTAACCTTATCCCCATCTTTATGGAACATATAGGTGTTCCTATATCCATTACGCAATACTCTCAAATTAAATAACTAAGGTTGGCTAAGTAAGATGTGTGAAGTACACATGGGAAGGACATCGCATGGCACCTCATCCTTATATCTATCTCCAACAGTAATGGACACTCTAACCTGCTCAATAATGGGTAGGCCTCCCTTTCATTCAACCAATGAATCCTGTACTGCTTAGGGTATGGGTAGGTCGGTAACTTTAGGGCCTTGACCACTCCTTGCATTATGATATTGGTACAACTTCCTTGATCAGGGATTAATGCATAGAGCTTACCATTCACTCGGTAGTTTGTATGGAAGAGGTTCTCCCTCTACTCATTCTTGTCGGTATAAAGGTACTGAGAGTCTATCAAATGACGAAACAATACTTGGTTCCAAGTTCGGGTATGGTTACTGCATTGAGATCTTCCATAAATTCCTCTAACCCTTGATCTACTCCCCCTTAGTCCTCTCCTTCACTAGCACTCTCTACTTCAAACTTAGGCTTATCTCCTTTGATGGTCATGATATGATGGTTTGTAAACTGACTAGCCACATATCCATAGCCAAGACATTTAAAACATTTAATTTCTTGGGTCTTTCTCCTGGAGCTTTGACATTAGTCTCTTCTAACCTTAAGCTCTTCGACCTTACCTTAACCTTGGCTACCTTCTAGTCGGCTTGGCACCTATCCTCGATGGTCCTCCTCAAAACTGTTTAGTGCTTAGTTGTACACCTATCCTCGGCAATCCTCTTCTAAATTGTTTAGTGCTTGGTCATTTCCAAGTTGGCTTGTTATGCCACTTCTTGTTGGAACTCCTGGTCGGTTACTTAGCATTTAACTTATCTGGCTCCGTCTCTATCTCTCGACCTCTTATGCCACTTGGATGGCCTCATCTAAAGCTCTAAGCCTCCGTAATTCCACTACATGGCCAATCTCAATTCTAATCCCAGAAATGAACCATACTATAGCTTTAGTCTCTAGTTCATCGACATCACATTGAATCATCAGCAATTGGAATTCTCAAACATACTCGTCCACTGATCTATTACCTTGCCTTAAGTTTTGGAGTTGTTAGAATATGTCTTGTTCATAGTATTCTAGAACAAACCTACTCTTTATAATTCTCTTCATTTCATTATACGTCTAAATCTTACGTCTAGCTCTCTAATATGCATTCTGTAACTCTTTCCACCACATTGCTGCATATCTAGAAAACTCTAGTACAACTACTTTAATACAAACAGAATCCTTATAGTCATAAAAGTCAAATATCTTCTTGATCTTCCCCTCTCAATCTAAGTAGTCGTCAGCATTACCAGAATCATTAAAATTGGGAATCTGTACTTTAAAATGCTCAGCTCCTCTAAGAGCTCTAAACTCATGCTTCTCGATACATCGTATTGCTCCTCCTCATCATACTCTTCAACCTCATCTAACCTTAGTCTCCTCATAGTAACCCTATTAGCATGTCGAGGTAGAGCTTGGTTCATATTAATTAGCCTTGGTGCTACTTGCTCATCCGTCTACCTTCTCAACCTTTCTCTGACCTCTCAACCCTGTTTAACGGTAACTCTTTGCTTAGGCCTGGTCTCTAAGATCCTTTGTACAGAGACTGTTAAATTGGCCATAATAGTAGTTAGGTCTTTTATGTGCTCATTTATAGTTTGTGGCATTTGTTGGCTAACATGACCTTGGCCATGAGCATCACTTTTGGCATTGTTAATTTCTCCTTAGACACTAGGTATCAACAAACAATCCTTACGCAAGAAATTTCCACTACATTTAGAAGATACGAATCAAACTATGAATTATGGACTTACTTTGTTCTTCCAGTGGGAAAACAAAGTACAATAGAACAACACACAAATAAGAACTACTTCGATATAACTTGTGGTTGCAACCTCAAGCTCTGATACCAAGATTATATGATATGCCTAGGAGCTCAGTAAACAATAGGACTAATTGTGGGAGATGGGAACCAAATGGGTCCTTTAAGATATTGAAGAAAATAAAATGGAGCAGTTAGCAAAACATAATGTAATAGCTTACGTGAAGCTGCTAAGAGAATGTAACTCATCAACTAACACAACATGACTTGACACTTCGCTTGATATAACACATAAGCTAATGTCAGGGTCCACCCATCATTAATCTTGAGCTACTCAGTAAAATTAGATAAGACTATAAGAGAAATGCTTAGAGAGGAATCTTACAAGAACAAGTAAATTCAATTTCTAAAAAAGGTTGTATATCCTTTCAGCTACAGTAAAAAGGGACTATTTATAGTAAGTCCTTAAAGCAACATTACAATTCAAGAAAATTAAAAAAAAAAAAGGAGAGAGGGATTCCTAGTATGTACATAGGGGGTAAATAGGATAAATGATGAAAAGGAATAATAGTATAATGTTAGAAAAGTAATGGACAAGTGGTAGCTTGTCAATGGGTTTATACTAGGAATTCTCTAGGCGTAGTAGCTAAGTTAGGTTCATTGTTTGATAGCTATGGATGGTAGTATCAAAAGTTGCTAAGACAAATGAAGGGTATTGTTGTGTAGTCGTAGTAATAGTAGTATGAAAAAGAAGGAGCCAGCATGTAAGGGCCTTGGTCTCATCACTTAGCAGGTCAGCCTCAGCACATGGGGGTCCGGATGGTTAGAGTAGGGCTTGATGAGTGTAGTCCTCGACCTTAGCACTCAGTAGGTTGGCCTCAGCAAATGAAGTGTTGACATCGGTACAAGTAATAGAACAGAGGAGGGTATAGCTAAGCTGAGCTCTTAAGGAGTTCGCCTACTATTCTTCTATGTATTGTGTCTTATCCTCAGTGGATTGATAGGAGCTAATCCTTCTAGTGAGAGATTAAAGGCCTCGAAGGCACATGTGAGTAAGAAAGCCAGAGGTCAGCAATCCATTACTCCCCCTCCTCTGTTCTTTTCTTTTCCTTTCCTAGTTAGATGGTCTTAGGTTCATTCTTGAATTATAAAGCAATAGCAACTATGCATTTATCATATAATACATGTAAGAATTCTGACTCTCTAAAGTATGAATAGAAGTGTTTAAATCTTAGGGCCTAGTCATATTCTCATATATCTAAGCATAGAATAAATGTTCAACTTTACCACCCCGAAGAGATTATTTCTAAGTTTGATTAGCTTGATGTACATATTTTCATTTGTGCTGATGTTTGGATGGATAAGTAGAATGAAAACTCATATATGAGAATTACTTGCCATTAGATTGACAATAAGTGGGTTCTACGTAAAAATTGCTTACACTAAGAAATTTTAATGAACGATGTCATGCCTCAAACTTAATGAGCCGTAACAGTCCTACCGTATAAAACAACCTAGGTTAGAAGCTACCTTCATAGCTACTAATATAGATATAGTCTATACAAAGCGCACAACAACTCAACCAGCTTTGAAGCAATTAAATGGGCACCTATAGTATATAAAGCTTGTGGAGTAACACTTTACAAAAAAAAAAATACATATTCTCATGCTTACATATAATTTAGCTCTTTTATATAGCTTATCATATATAAAAAATACCAAAGTTTTCAAAAGAAATTATACATCTCCATAGGAGAACTACATTACATATAGAATATATATAACAGCGAGTCAACCAAGACTATAAGGCCCCCTAGGAAAACCTTATAATCCTTCTAAAAAAAAAAGTGAGAGGAGCTTTGATTTATTCTTTAGACTTCATCACTTTACTCCCCAACCCGTCAAAACTAACTTACAGACAACTATAACAAGGCATTTTTAGGTTTTATCCCATACTTGCAAAACAATCTATTGGGATATGGCTCAACTAGTTTAGTAAGAAGGAATGGAGTCGTAAGAGTATATTAACAAGCATGCTTGTTTAATCATTAATTAAATGTAAATGCAATAAACAAATGATACAACATCTCATAATGTTTAACCGGTTCATTATGAAGTTAGAGTAATTATATCCACTTTAACCTAGATTTCAAGGAATTTCAATGCGATACTATCAGACTAAATCCAGGCTTATGCAATGAAGAATACCTTCCTCCCTAGAGAACATTTGAACCAGGGTTCCTAACCTTGTTGTAACCCTATCTCTTGTTACTTAATTCAATTAAGGATAAGAAAATGATCATTTCTACAATCATCATTGAAGTGTCAATATTTAATTTGACAACCTAATCATAACCCCTATTGGGTTACCATGAATGTCAGGTTTGGTCTTTAATCAACTCAAGATTAGTCTAAATTATCAAGTGATCAACCAAGTTCATATACACAAGATAATATATATTTAAGCAAAAAGCAACACTTGGAGTTCAACTGTTAATCATCACCAATCAATATCTCAAGCACATACATAGCCTACGTACATACAATCTAATTGCAACCATAAACAAGCATTCTTACTCCTTTAAGTATCCAGATATGATACTTTAATATGATATTAAGCATAGATCCTAACTTACCTATACTTATTGGTAACTTAATCATGACTATTGCCTCCTTGCTCTTCAACTGTCTCTAAAAATATATAATAGATTAGTTTTCAAATTCATTAGTCATTATTTTGTTTTAATGTTTTGGTTGTTTAATCATTAATTTCATAAGTTATTTTCACTTAATAATCGTAATTTCTTGACCAATTAATGATTTTTACAAGTTACCCTAATAAGCTAAATCCTCTGAGTTACGATCTAAGTGATTTATAGTAGTTTTCTTTAATCAATATCCTCTGAGCTAAGTCTTGAGTATTTTTATAGTAATTTTCCTTTATTCCAAAAATCCTCTAAGTTTCTCTTTAACCTATATAAGAGTTACATGTTACATTGATTTTACCCTCTAAGATAATCTTTGAACTTCTCCAAGTTAAACCTCTTATTACAATATCCTCTAAGTTACCCTTTAACTCCGTTATCTATAAAATTTTTAATAAAATCATCATCTAACTAATCTTCTACTTCCCTTGTTGTTATCTTCTATTTATCATTTTTGTTTCTAACTTGCTCTCTGGGTATTAATTTAGTGAGAAATTTATTACCAAAATCCTTTGAATCATCCTCTACCGTTACTTTATGTCCTATAATTAACTAATTTACTAACTTCCTTCCATGTAATAATTATGGAATTAAATTTATACATCAAATAACACTCCACACCAACTTTCCTCCATTTTATTACTTCTCAATTCCTCATATATTACATCACAATGCATCAATTGTTTCAAGTTTAATAAAATAGTCAAATACTAATCTTCACTATTTAAAGCTAACTTCTCACTTAAACAATCAATCCAACCACTTCAGAATAATATACATACTCTAATATTGAATCAAACTCAATATCTTAGTGGAATTATGCAAAGAAATGCATTATTTTTACTAAAAACACTATTTTAGGCTAAAACTAAGAATATGAAAAATAGTATCATGAAAAATTTTGACATAGCAAATTAATATTAACTTGGGATATTTTATAATAAAATTTGAAGCAAAAACTACATCATTTACTTAATTTATTTCGACTTAAAAAATTGTTCGATTTCTTAAGTATATATATAATAGCTACTAAATTTACAAAAAAAAATAATAATATTTTTCCTAAATTCTATACATGAAAATACGTAAGAATATTCTTTTCATAATTTTTTCAAAATTTTGGTATTTTTACAATTTTTCTTAAAATCGAGCAAAAATTGTGTGCCCTATAGTTTTATGTAATTATTCTGAGATAATAATTTAGAACATACGTAGAAGTTAACCAAATAGGCTAATATTTCACGTATGGACTCCAAGAGTAAGACAATAACACGCTATGAATCTAGAATATAAATATAATAATATAATATTATTATAACTAAAAGTAGTTAACTTCACTAAATTATATTATATTATAATTAACCCCATGTAAGTGCATGAATTAGGTAACGAAAGATAACAAAAATTTAGAAATCAATTATTTAGGCACTAAAAATTATAAAATAATATATAAATATAGTACGTATACTTCGTGTATAATTATTCTATATAAATATATGCTTGAAAATGCTTAAAATAACTAAAAATATGTATAATTAACTAAAAATTGGTAAGAAAAATCCTAAAATTTATAAAAAAAAAATTGTAGAACTAATAGATTGCAGTGGTTTTAGGTGTGGGACAAGTATGGACAGTAGTTAGATTAAGACACTAAGCTTAACATACTTAAACATGCATGCAAATAGAGGTATAAAAGGCATAGAGGAGAGAGAACTTTAACTTTAAATGTGTTGATGCTACATTAGGAAGTATTTGGTAGAAGAAGTGTGATTGTAATGATTTTACAGACTTAATCAGAGCATTGGATGATTTAGAAGGCTTAGATAAAATCGCTTTAGAAATATTTTCAAAGAATTGGTTTGTAAAGAAGGAACCCAAGCTCTAGTTCAGAGAGTTAATAAAAAAGTTAGATAAGAAGAGAGACGTAACTATGCTCCATCATAGACTTGTTTAGGGAAGTATTTGATAAGAGAAATGTAATTGGAATGGCTTTGGGACTAGATTCAAGGTTGATTGGTGTAGAATGCTTAGAGGAAATAACTTCAAAGGCTTGTTTAGAAAGTTGAATAGAGTAAGGAGTTCATCTAGGATAACTTCAAAAATTGCATCAAAAGGTTCTGAGACCAAAACTTGGTATTAAACAAGTTTTCAAAGCCTTATTCAAAAACTTCAGTAGCAAATTAAAACTTAATATAAAGATTACACAACTCGCTAGAGATAAGTTATAACTACACTTAAATTATTAAAATGAACTTATTTAACTTTATATTTAATAAAAATAAAGCAATCATATTGTATATTTTAGGGAGAATAATGAAAGTAAACAAGATCGACTATCAGGACTCTTGAGTGTCACATGTTTAGGTAAGTGGGATCAGTGTTTCACCGCACTTTGTTGTATGGTTTAAAAATACTTATAGACCTTAGTATAATTCTTGTTTGTGGTAGTAAGTTAGTTGCCTGAGTGCATGCAGTATATGTACTTGAATATTGTTGTGCTATTTTGAGTATTGGATTTATGTGTTAAATGCTTTATGATATTGCATGTTTTAGATTGTTTGAAATTTATTGATTACCCCAAAAGTAATCTAATATAAACTTGACTTAACTACTAATCAAACTTGCATCACAACCTACTACGTGAAAAAAGACTAGGAAATTCGGGCCAAGCATGAACCCTTCGATAAGGATAGTAGAAATGGTCTTTTCCCTACCCTTAGTCGAACTAAGTGACAGGGGACGAGGTTACGACAAGTTTAGGGACCATAGTTTAAAGGTAGTCTCAAGTGAAGCATATTTCTCCATTGCACAAGACCTAGTTTGGTGACCAATTCGTAAATGTGTGGTGTTAAACTCTTCAAAACCCAAATTAAAGTGGACACAATTTCTCTAATCTCATGACAACTGGTCAACGTTGTGCAATATAATTTGCTTGAATGTACGTTACATCTAACTAAATTGGCTTGAAAACCTTAGTTGTTCTGTGTTAGATATGTGCAATTGTCTTTATCTTACTTACTAAGCAAGTTGTCACTTATTCTCCCATAGTTGTTTTGTAGGTTTCCCAACAGATACATCAGTATCATACCAAGTTCCAAAAGCGTAGAGAACGGGGTCTGAGAGTGAGATTCAAGACTAATTAATTAGACTCCTATTTTGTTTATTAACTTTACTAATCTTTAGGAAAACTACTAGGGTCTCCTTAGGTAACCCTCTAGTTTTCATCTATTGTTACCTATACTATGTTCTATAAACTTTTATAAATTCTTATTATGTCATTTTCTAAAGTTATTAAGGAAACTCAATTTCTTTTCAAGTTTTTATACCATAAAATCTCTTTCGAAAGCTATTTTAAAAAGTTACACGACAGGTTGATATTGGATAAGTATTGAATTGGATAACTCAAAACTGTAAAGTGGTAAATGCCTGGTGTCAGCAATATTTATGTTAGTAGCTAAAGTGGCCAGCTTCTAACTTAGGTTAGTTTATACTGCGAAGTTGTTACAACTCTTTAATTTAGAGCATAATAGAAATTAGACCTCAGTGGAGTTTGAAGCTTTGGTAACCAGCAACTCCTCTTACCTTTTCAATGCCTTTAGTCGTCAGTTGCTCCTTGTAATAAGGTGGCCTGTTGACTTTTAGCTTCACCTTACACTAACGAACCATTGAATCACTTAACCTACATACTAATGTTGCTATATTTTTTTTTCCAAATTTTCTTCTTTGATTATTCTTGCTCACTCTATTTTTTCTTAACTCAATACTTACATGTTTAATGTATTAGAAAGGGTTTGTGGATTTTTCCTAGCAGATTAAGTGTTTGATTGAAATTCTTTCTCTCTCTTCTTGGATTTTCCTTTAAGTACCACTCATTCCTTGCATGATCCTTTGCTATATTACATAAACACTTGTCCTAGTGATTACATATACCCACATAACTTGATCCTAGCTGCCATGAATTTTTTTTATAACTTTTAGTGGTTTTTTGTTAATTTTCTTAGGTTATTTTAGCATAAAATGCATATATTAGGATATTTTAGCTAATTATGGGCATGCGTATATACTTAAAAATTATACACAATGCATACATATATATTCTATATGTTATTTAATGTCCCATAATAATTTTATTATATATATAATTTATCTCTAAGAGTTTACAAACTAATGAAACTTATTTTATGCGATTGCGACGGATAATAATTAATATATTAAATTGTACTATTTTGGATATATTATTATTTTATTATATTTTTAATATCTAAGTCCACAAGGTCTCATTATCTAAAGTCTCTAGCTTACTCGTAAGTTTGTAGGTCAATCGGGTTAATTTCATCGATACCCTAAATTTACCTGTTCAATTCTTATTTGTTGAATACGGAGCTCACATTTCTACCCTCATTCAAAAAATTTTTGTCCTAAAAAATTTAATTATCCCTTTACCTAACATTACATCTAAATACTCTAACATTCAATCAGTTATCACTAATCAAAATAGAAAGATTTATTAAGATGTTTCTAAAACAACTAAGGATATCTCTTTTGCATTACTGATTTTGGTTCCCATGCCAATTCTGCTTAAAGGCCACTTCCTTAATGAACTTTATCGTATTCCACATCTCAGTTTCATAATCTTTGAACTTATTTATCAAGTATCTGAATAGGTTGTTCTTCCACTGTATAATCCTTTTATAGATCGACTGGCCTTATTTCTACTACTATATTGGATTCTTAACAAATTTCCTTAACATAGATACATAGAACATATTGTGGTATCTAAATAGAATTGGCAGTAAAGCAAGTCAATATGAGATATTTTCATCTCTTTCAAACATCTCAAAAGGACTAATAGAATGTAGACTTAGCTTTTCGGTCGTTCCAAATTGCTTAAATCCTCAAAATAGACTTATCTTTACATACACATGGTATCTAACTTGAAATTCCAACGGTCTCCACTTTAGATCTACCCATCTCTTATAACAATCTTGGGCTGTTTTCATCCTTTGTCGAGTAAGTTTCGCTTTGTCATTAGTTTGTTGAATCAATTTAGTTCCTATTACTACAAGTTCCTCACTATGCTAATATAGTGATAATCGGCACTTCCTTCTGTACAACGATTCAAATGGTGTCATTTGTATGGTTGCTTGATAATTGTTGTTATAAGCAAACTCTAATAGTGGCAAATATTGATCCTAATCTCCTCTAAATTCTAATATACAACCTCTAAGCATGTCTTCTAATATCTAAATAATTCTCTCCGATTAACCATCCGTTTGTAGATGATAGGTTATTCTAAAGTGTAATTTCATTCCCAAAGATTAATGTAAACTTTCTCATAACTTTGACACAAACCGACTATCTCTATCAAAAACGATATTCTCTAGTGTACCATGCAATCGAAAAATTTCCCACACATATAACTTAGCCAACTTTTCCATTAAATCACTAGTTCAATAAGTTAAGAAGTGCGTGCTTTTCGTTAACCTATCAACAATTGCCCAAATAGAAACATGTCCAACCTTAGTTCTAGGAAGTCCTACCACAAAACCCGTTATGATATTATCCTATTTCCACTAAGATACTTCCAATGGTCGCAACAATCCACTAGGTCTTTGATGCTTGGCTTTCACCTATTGACGCAAAGTATAACCTGCAACATATTGAATCACATTCTTTTTCATTCCCTTCCATTAGTACAAGGCGCTCAAGTCTCTACAAATCTTATTTCCTCTAAGGTGTAATGTATATCTAGTAACTTGTGCTTCATCTATCATCTCTCGCTTCAACTCTGCATCATCAGGTACATAAACTTGACTTTTAAATGTCAGTAACCCATTTTCATCAACATGAAAATTTGATACTTCCTCTTAGTTCAATGTTTCTTTCACTGATTTTAGACTTAGATCTTGGTCTTATTGCATCTTAATTTTCTCCAATAAGGTTGATTGAACAACTAAGTGCATCAATTACACCTTACCATCATGCCCCTTAAACTAAATCCTCAGTTTCTCAAATTCTTGAATCAAATCCTTTTGAGTGGTTAATAAAGAAGCTACTTGCTCATGATTTCTACGACTTAAAGCATCAGCTACCACATTTGCTTTATCAGGGTAATAGTTAATAGTTAGATCATAATTCTTAATTAACTCCAACCGTCATCTCTATCTCAGATTCAATTCTTTTTTAGTGGAGAAATACTTCCAACTCTTGTGATTAGTGTAAATATCATAGTATTGACTATATAGGTAATGTCTCCATACTTTCAAAGCAAACACAATGGCTGCCAATTCTAAATCATATGTTAAGTAATTTCTCTCATGAAGCCTTAACTGCCTAGAAGCATAAGTAATTACTTTGCTGTCCTACACCAAAACATGTCTTCATCCATTTCAAGAGGCATCATTAAACACATAATAAGGCTTACTTGGATTAGGTAAAGTAGGTATTAGAACTAAGATCAAACGATTTTTTAACTCTTGGAAACTTTTTCTCACATTCCTTGTTCCATTCATATTTAACATCTTTCTGAGTTAACTGAGTTAAAGGTCATGCTATCTTCAAAAAATCCTTGATAAACCTTCTATAATATCCTACCATCCCTAAAAAACTTTTTACTTCAGTAATTGTTGTAGGTTGTTTCCAATTAGCCATAGCCTTAACCTTTTCTGGATCGACCAAAATCCCTTCTCCATATATTATATGACCCAAGAACGTTATCTTTTCTAACTAAAAATCACATTTACTTAGTTTTCCATATAACTTATTATCCCTTAACTTTTGTATTTCCAACCTCAAGTGATCAATATGTTCCTTTTTGTTTTTGAATAAATCAAAATATCATCAACAAACACCACTAAAAATTTATCCAAATAACGCTAATAAATTCAATTAATCAAATCTATGAAAGCTACTGGTGCATTTTTCAATGCAAACGGTATTACCACAAATTCATAATGCCCATACTATGTACAAAATGCCGTCTTAGGTATATTTTCTGATTTAATCCTTAGTAAATGATATCCTGATCTTAAGTCAATCCTTAAGAATACCATAGCTCTATATAGCTGATCAAACAAATCATCAATTCTTGTTAATGAATACTTATTCTTAATTTTCACTTTGTTAAGCTCTCTATAGTTAATATACAGTCCCATTGTTCCATCCTTTTTCTTTATGAATAGCACAAGGGCTCCTTAAGGTGATATGCTTAGCCTAATAAATCCTTTATCCAAAAGTTCATGTATCTAGTTTTTTAATTTGTGTAATTCCATTGATGACATTCTATATGAAGCTTTGGATATCGGCTCGGTTTCAGAAATTAACTCAACAGTAAAATCCAGTTCTCTGTACAAAGCTAAGCCAGGCAAATCATCTAGAAATACATCAAAAAATTCACAAACCACTGGTATTTTCAACACATTTGGCTTTTCCACTATTCTTTCTAAAGCAAATATTAAGCAATACTGCCAGTATCCATTGCTTGTTTTACCTCCCTCAATTACTTCCATGACAAACAACTTCACACCACAACTCTTAGTCTTACTAATATATATAATATTTCCATCATTCGGTATTACCGCCTTTCTTCTACAATCCACTTTTGCTTTATGCCTCAATAACCAATCAATTCCTATAATAACATCATAACCACTTATAGGTAGTATTATCAATTTAATTAGGTCGTATTATCAATTTAATTGGAAACTCCCTTTCTTGAATTGTCACTCGCCCTTCATTTACTACTTTTTTGGTGGATATATGCTCTCCTATAGGGATTGTTATTTTGTAGGTGGCTTTCATTTCAACTACCTCAATTCCATGGTTCGACACAAACTCTTGACTAATTAATGAATGAGAAGCTCCCATATCAAACAACACATATGTAACTCATCCATTTAAGTTCACATGAACTGTTATACTATTATTATAGTTATTAACAAGTTTTAAGAACTTATTACAATTCTACTAACTACTGTACTACTTAACATATATATAGTTATCTCATTAAGCATATTTTATTCTAATACTATTAATTAGTTGTTAATGTTAATGCACATACTTGTTCCTAAGCTTAGTTCATCTCCATCCATACCATCATCATCATTATTTGAACCTTCATCGAAATATTCATCCATCATTTTGTCAAACTCTTCGGTGTCCTCATCCATACTTTCCAACGCAAAGACACATGTAGGGATCATCATAGTTCCATTCCTCTAGCATTCTTAGCTCCAGGTCTAAACTATGTACAATACTTGGAAAAGTGTCCTATTCATCCACAATGATAATAGTTCACATTTTTTATCCTTAGGCACTCTTTAGATATATGGTTTTGACTTCCATATAAATAACATTTTCCTTTTAATTGCATACATTGGCAAGGATAGTGTTGATCTTTACATTTCCAACATTTGATATTTTCATTCTTATCATAGAAACTAAACCCTTTATCCAATTATGTTACTTCACTAGTCATTACAGCTAACTTCTTTCCTTTTAGATTCGAACCACTACTTCCAGCACCAAAAAAAGATCACTTGAAAGTAAGCCTAAATTGATTCATCTTACCTAACTTCTTGCTATACTTTGATTGCATTGGTATCTGATTATTTTCAAGCTGATGTGCCTTGTTTGCTACTTCATTTTAAGTTTTGAAATGGTAATCCTTAAGCTTACACCTCATCGTAAGCTCAAATCCTTTGAGAAATTGATCTTTCTTGAGTTCTGGGTTATCTTGATATAATTGCAGTCCATATTGAATCAACCGATTAAACTCCATCTCATACTATGCCATATTCATTGCACCCTTTTTCAAACTCATTAATTCTTCAATCATTTGGTTTTGGGCACTTATAGGAAAATCTCATTCTTTAGTTCTTTTTTGAATGTTTACTATGTAAGTGGTCTTAGCAAAGTTCGTGCTTTCAAGTCTCACCATATCCATGCTCTCAACTTCAGTAAGAAAGCTCCATATGAAAGCTTTTGTGCTTCTAGTACTTGAAAAGCTTCGAAACTTCACTTGATTTGGGCCAACCAATCATTAGCTACGGTTGATTTTCCTATCTATCCTTCGAAATACCAATTAGCTTTGATAGACTTCATGAGCTTACTAACTTCTGATGGTCGTTGTTCCTTTGGCTCCACTTCAGGTTGCCTTTAACCTATGGCATTTCCACCCACTATAAAATGCTGAATTAAAGCTTCTTGTTGTAGGATTATAGTATGCATATTCATTATCATCTATCCAAATTGAGCAACATCCAACTTATTAGAAGGAGGTGGAGGTAGTGGTAAATCGTTCCTTAGTTGATCTTGCGGTGTAGGTGGAACTAGAGGTGGTTCTCTATTTCTAATTTGTTGATTCCTATTCTTGTTTCCTTCCTTAGCTAAGTTACTCAATTATTACAATAATTACCTCAAACATGCACTCAAAATGCATTTATTTATTGGTTAGTATGAGTTTTTGAATCCTCTACAGAATCCTATGACTGCATATTTTTCACTCATTTAACACCATAAACTTCCAACTAGACATCTTTTGGTGATCATTTATTTTCACCAAATTGCCTAAGTTAAACATATCTTGTATATATGTAACAATATAAACATAATTCCTTACCAAGTCTTGATTCAATAAAAGATAACGTTGATTTAACAACTGCAAATTCAATATCACTTGTAATCATCTATAATATTTGAAACATATGATAATACTAAAGAATCATCTATAACAAATTAACTTTACACTTACTTCATCACTAACTTTCATGATACAACTTTACAACTTAAAAATATACATAAAAATTTGAGCTTAACATTAAACTGAACTTTTTACATTGCGGATTACATAAAAACATAATTGTACAAACAAAAATTATATTAGGATTTCTTAATACACAAGTTCTATATACATCATTCTTGCCTCAAGTACAAAAGTATATTTATAGTTTCAAAATACCATTTACATAAAAAAGAGTCCAAAACATTCAAATAACTAGATAAATTACACAAACCATACAGTCTGAATGTTCCAAAAGTAGTCAACTCCTATTCACTCTATTCATCTAATTCGTCTAATGCCACAACATTTTCCATACAAAACCAATTTTCATAAACATTTAGATCCAATTTATCATTTCCTATTTTTGAATCATAACTTACCACTATATACTTAGGTATCTTAGGAATATATATGACTTCCTATATGTCCTCATTATCCTCATTTGCCAACTCGAGTTCTATATTTTGATTCACTTCTTGTCCCTCATTAACTTCTACCTAAATTTCTACTTGATTCCTAGAATTAGCTACTGCTTTAGTTTCAATTTCCTCTTCAATCTCATTTTCAGCTTTTGCTTAAGCTATTGCTGCATCTAAGTTATACTTATGATCTTCCTCAAGATCCTCTTCTCCAAAATTTTCACCTATCTTTTCTTGTTGAACTAGAACTGGACTCTTAGTAGGTTCTACAGTTGGTTTAGACTTATGTGATTGTAAGGGAACTTCAATACCTACATTTTGAGTTGATGGAAATCTTAGAAACTAATCTATAATTCGAAGTAGATAGACCCTAGGTACATAGGAAGTTCCTATAGGCGTGTAATCAAAACTGGGTAGAATAATTCTTACCAAGTTCCACTATAGCTGGAAAATACAATACTGGAACCAACATAGATACAATTCCCTTATCATGAATATATTTTTTTCTCAAAAGCTATAACTACAGTATATTTATTATATAAAGGACCTAACTCATCCTCCATAATCTTCCAATCATCTTTCATATTCTAAAACAATCCCCTCTTATAAGTGATTATAATCTCATCTATCATATAAAATATCATCTTATTAGGTAATTCCAATAATAAGTTTTGCAACTGTACTTGATAATCAATAGGGATTCATGTCCTTCCCAACCAAAGTGTAATTAAGCATAAATAAGCCCATATTTACAAATCTAAAAGAAAACACAACACAACACATGTTAGATCAGTATTATCTTTCACTTGTCTTTGTTTTATGTTATTTAGGTTCTTATACATATAGATAACTTAGTATATACCTACTAATCTAAATCTTTTATGCACACTTACTTACCTCACTTTTAGTGTTCTTATCATCTAGTTCATTTTAATTAGATACTTCAAAGCCTAGTTCTCTATGAACCATGCTTGGATACCACCTAGAAATTGTCATGCTCTAAACTCAAGAAGTTGTAATAGTCTTGCCGTAAAATCAACCTAAGCTAAAAGCTATCCCCTTAGCTGCTAACGTAGGTATAGTCTACATAAGGCGAACGATAACTTAACCAGCTTTGAAGTAATCAAATGGGCACCTATAGTATATAAGACTTGTGGAGTGCCATTTTATTAAAAAAAAAAACATATTCTGATACTTACATATAGTTTTGTTCCTTTGCATAGCTTATCATACATCAAAGTACTAGAGTTTAAAAAAAAAAATTGTACATCTCCATAGAAGGACTACATTACATATAAAATATATATAACAACGAACCAACAAAGACTACAAGGTCTCCAAAGAAGACCATATAATCCTCCTACGAAAGAAAAAAAGTGACATAAGCTTCGATCCATTCATTAGACTTCATCACTTCACTCTCCAACTTATCAAAACTAACCTACGGACAACTGTAACGAGGCATCTTCGAGTTCTATTCTATACCTACAAAACAATCTATTGGGATGTGAGCTCAATTAGCTTAGTAAAAAAAGGATAAGGTCATAAGGGTATCTTAACAAGCATAGTTGTTCATTCATTAATTAAATACAAATGGAACAGACAAATGATATAGCATTTCACAATATTTAACCGATTTACTTTAAAGTTAGAGTAATTACATCTACTTTAGCTTCAATTTCAAAGAGTTTCAACATGACAATAGCAAATTAAATCTGAGTTTATACAATGGAGAATACCCTCCTTCCTAGACAATATTTGAACTACTATTTCTAACCTTGTTGCAACCTCTTCTTTTATCACTTAGTTCAACTAAGGGTGGGAAATGGATCATTTCTGCTATCCTCATTGAAGTATCGGTATTTAGTTTGATAACCTAATTGTTACCCCTATTAGGTTATCGTGAATGTTAGGTTAGGTCTTTAATCAACTCAAGATTAGTTCAGATTATCTAGTGATTAACCAAGTTCATGTACACAAGACAATTTATATTCAAGCAAAAAGGAGTACTTAGAGTTCAATTCATAATCACCAATCAATATCTCAAGTACACACATAACGCACACACATACAATCTAATTACAACTATAAATAAACATTCTTACTCCTCCAAATATCTATATATGATACTTTAATATGTTACTAAGTATAGATCCCAACTTACTTGCACCCACTGGTAACTAATTCCTTACAATTGCCTCCTTGCTCTTCAATTATCCCTAAAAATATATAATAGATTAGTTTTCAAGCTTTGATTCATTAGTCATTAGTTTGTTTTATATGTTTTTTGTTGTTTAATCATAAATTTTATAAGTTATTTCCACTTAATAATCGTAATTTCTTGACCAATTAATCATTTTTACAAATTACCCTAATAGGGCAAATCCTTTAAGTTATGATTTGAGTTATTTATAGTGGTTTTCTTCAATCAATATCCTTTGAGCTAGGTTCTGAATAGTTTTATAGTAGTTTTCCTTTATTCCAAAAATACTCTAAGTTTCTCTCTGAGCTATACAAGAGTTATTTGTTATACTGATTTTGTTCTCTAAGATAACCTCTGAACTTCTCTAAGTTAAATCCCTTATTACAATATACTTTAAGCTAACCTTTAACTCTATTATTTATAGGATTTTTAATAAAATCATCATCTGACTAATCTTCTGCTTCCCTTATTTTTACCTTTTGTTCATCATTTTTTCCTTTGACTTACCTTTTGAGTATTAATTTAGTGAGAAATTCATTACTAGAATCATCTAAATCATCCTCTATCTTTACTCTATGTCCTATAATTAACTAATTGACCAACTTCCTTCCATTTTATAATTATGGGATCAAATTTGTACATCAAATAACACTTAACACCAACCTTCCTCAGTTTTATTACTTCATAATTCCTCACATATTACATCACAATGCATCAATTGTTTCAAGTTTAATAAAATAGTCAAATACTAATCTTCACTATCTAAAGCCAACTTCCAACTTCCCATAACTTCTCAGTTTATCAATCAATCCAACTACTCTAGAACAATATACATACTCTAACATTGAATTAAACTCAATACCTAAGTGGAATTATGCAAAGAAATGCATTATTTTTATTAAAAACACTATTTTAAGCTCAAAAATCAACTAAAAATATAGAAAATAGTATCACGAAAAACTTTGACATGGCAAATAAATGTTAAATTAGGATAGTTTATAGAAAAAATTTGAAGTAAAAATTACATCATTTGCCTAATTTATTTCAACTTTAAAAATTGTCTTATTTCTCCGTTTTCTTAAGGAAGTATATAATAGCTACTAAATTTATGTAAAATGATATTTTCCCTATATTCTATACATGAAAATATGTGAGAATAATTTTTTATAATTTTTTGGATAACTTTCATATTTTTACAAATTTTCTTAAAATCAAGCAAAAATTGGATATCACTGAAGTTTGAAGCTCTAGCCACTAGCAACTCCTCCTACCTTGTCAACACCTTTAGTCATCAACTACTCCTTATGGTAGGGTGATCAGTTGACTTCCAGCTTTGCCTTACACTAATGAACCATCAAATAACCTAACCCATGTATGAATTTTGCTATTTTTTTCCAAATTTTCTTCTTTGATTATTTGAACTCACTCTGATTTTTCCTAACTCAATACTTGCATGTCTAAAGTGTTGGAGAGGGTTTCTGGATTTTTCCTAACTGATCAAGTGTTGGATTGAAATTCTTTCTCTCTTTGCTTAGATTTTCTTTTAAATACCACTCATTCCTTGCATGATCTTTTGCTATATTACATAAACACCTATCTTAGTGATTACACATGCCCATATAACTCAATCCCAACTACCATGAATTTTCTTATAACTTTTAGTGATTTTTTTTTTTTAATTTCTTAGGTTATTTTAGCCTAAAATGCATATATTATGGTATTTTAGCTAATTATGCATGTACGTATGCACTTAAAAATTACACATGACGCGTACGTATATATGCTATATGTTATTTAATGTCCTATAATAATTTTATTACATATATAATTTATCTCTAAAAATTTACAAACTAAAAAAACTTATTTTACATGATTATGGCGAATAATACTTAATATAGTTAAATCATACTATTTTAGATATATCATTATCATTTTATTATATTGTTAACATCTGAGTCCATGAGGTCTCCTCATCTAAATTCTTGAGCCTATTCATAAGTTTCTAGGTTAATCAAGTCAATTTCACCTATAACCTAAATTTACCTATTCAATTCCTATTTGTCGAATACGAAGCTCACAATGGCCATTGCCTATAGAAAATTAAGGCCATACCTTATTCATGGATGGATGGTCCAACATATAGTCAATTACCATTTTTATAGGCAATACTTTAAAATCCAACATCAACGTACCATCCTTAACACACAAATTCAAAATGTAACTAGCACAATGGAAATGAAAAAAATGTTCCCTCAGCATAGGTTTGCATATTGCTTAAACTTTGGAATTGACATGGTGTTTGCCATCGCACTATCTAAACCAATGGACAAAATCTTACGAATATGTTGTTTGTGAGCAATATGTCGTTTATGATCCTAAAAACGTTTTGTGCAATATGTCGTTTGTAAGCCTCATATTCGATAGATAAGAATTGAACGGATAAATTTAAAGTTTTAGTGAAATTAACTCAACGTAAAAACTTATGAATAGGCTTGAGACTTCAAATAAGCAAACCTTATGAACTTGGATATTAAAAACATAATAAAATAATAATAATAATATAGCTAAAATAGTACAATTTAACTATATTAAGTATTATTTATCGTAATTACGAAAAATAAGTTTCATTAGTTTGTAACTCTTAGAGATAAATTATATATGTAACAAAATTATTATAGGACAGTAAATAACATATGGACTATATACATACACGTTGTGTGTAATTTTTAAGTGTATATGTACACCCGTAATTAGCTAAAATACCTTAATATATGTATTTTAGGCTAAAATAACCTACGAAAATTAATATAAAAATCACTTAAAATTATAAAAAAATTCATGAAAGCTGGGATCAAGTTATGTGGGCATATGTAATCACTAGGACAGGTGTTTATGTAACATAGCAAAGGATTGTGCAAGAAATAAGTGGTATTTAAAGGATAATCTAAGAAAAGAGAGAAAGAATTTCAATACAACACTTGATTACCTAGGAAAAATCCAGAAATCCCCTCCAACACATTAAAGATGTAAGTATTGAGTTAGAAAAAATTAGAGTGAGTTAAAATAATCAAAGGAGAAAATTTGGAAAAACATAGCAAAATCAGTACGTGAGTTAGGTCATTCGACGATTCATTAGTGTAAAGCAAAGCTTGAAGTCAATTGACCACCCCATCATAAGGAGCAACCAACGGCTAGAGGTGCCGTTAAGGTAGGAGGATCTGCTGGTGGTTGGAGCTTTGAACTTTGGTGAGGTTTAATTTTTGCCCAATTTTAAGAAAATTTGTAAAAATATAAAAATTGTCATAGGAAAAATATCATTTTACATAAATTTAGTAGCTATTATATACGTCCTTAAGAAATTTGATAATTTTTTAAGTCGAAATATATTAAGCAAATGATGTAATTTCTACTTCAAATTTTTTCTATAAACTATCCTAAGTAAATATTGATTTGCTATGTCAAAGTTTTTTATGATACTATTTTCCATATTTTCAATTGATTTTTTAGCCTAAAATAGTAATTTTAGTAAAAATAATGTATTTCTTTGCATAATTCCACTTGGATACTAAGTTTGATTTAATATTGGATTATGTATATTGTTTTGGAGTGGTTGGATCGATTGATAAAGTGAGAAGCTATGAGAAGTTGGAAGTTAGCTTTAAATAGTGAAGATTAGTATTTGACTATTTTATTAGACTAGAAATAATTGATAAATTGTGATGTAATATATGAGAAATTGGGAAGTAATAAAACTAAGAAAGGTCAGTGTGGGGTGTTATTTGATGTATAAATTTGATTCCATAATTGTAACATGGAGGAAGTTGGTAAATTAGTTAATTATAGGACATAGAGTAAAAGTAGAGAATGATTCAGAGGATTTTGATAATGAATTTCTCACTAAATTAATACTTAAAGAGTAAGTCAGAAAAAAAAATGATGAACAAAAGTTAAAAATCCTATAGATAACAAAGTTATAGGGTAGTTTTATTAAAAATCATATAGATAATAGTGTCAGAAGGTAGCTTAAAGAATATTGTAATAAGGGGTTTAACTTAAAGAAATTAAAAGGCTATCTTAGAAGATAAAATCAGTGTAACAAATATTCCTTGTATAGCTTAGACAGAAACTCAAAGGATTTTTAGATTAAAGGAAAATTATTATAAAACTACTTAGAACTTAGCTCAAAAGATTTTAATTAAAGAAAACCACTATAAATCATTCAGATCATAGCTCAGTGGATTTGGCCGATTAGGGTACTTTGTAAAAATCATTATTTGGTCAAGAAATTACGATTATTAAGTGGAAATAACTTATGAAATTTATAATTAAACAACAAAAAACATGTAAAATAAACTAATGACTAATGAATCAAAGATTGAAAACTAATATATTATATACTTTTAGGGACAATTGAAGAGCAAGGAGGCAATGGTTAGGAATAAGTTACTAGTAAGTATAAGTAAGTTGAGATTTATGCTTAGTGGCATATTGAAGTATCATATTTAAATACTTAGAGGAGTAAGAATGTTTGTTTGTGATTTAATTAGATTGTATGTACATGTACTATGTGTGTACTTAAGATACTGTAAGCCCTAAAGCCAAGCTAAGTAACCGTAGGATTAAACTTAGAACCCAAGGTTTAGAGCTATCGGTTAAAGGATCCGATCAAACTAAAATTATAAACTATTGAGAGGAATATTAGTAAAACTCACCTCGTAAACTTGAATTTAAGAAAATAAGTAATAAAATAAGAGACTATAAAATTTTCAAATTTTAAGCATAATAAGTATTAATTACCGAAAATGCGAAAAGTGTAATGAAATAACTAATAAATTATTAGAGATAGATTATATGTATACTAAAAATTTTAGAATGACCAAAATAATAATTAGGAATGTTCATGTGTACCCTACATGTATTTACGTGTAGATAAAAATACGCGTAATTACCTAAATTGGCCAAAAACTAAGCAAATAATTAAAGAAAATTATAAAATAATTATAGAAAAATCAGAAAAAATATAAAAAAATCAAAAGATGATAAGCTTAATCAAGATCAGGTCGTGGTAGGTGTAGATCAGAAAAAGAAAAATCAACCAATAAAATTTGGATAACTTAAAAGCCAAAAATCAAGGAATTTGTGCAAAGTCTTGTCAAATTAATGCACATTAATTACAAAAAAAAGTCTATAAATAAGGAAAAAATTTCTAGAAGTCATTTGATCAGTTTAGCATTTGAAAAAAATAGGAGCACTGAAAAAATCGAGAGAAAATTCAGAAAAAAAAAGGGAAAACTGTGCAGATTAGGCACGTGAGCTAAACCCACTACTCACCACCACCTGGGACCGAACCACCACCACCACCCTATACTAAAACCACCGCCTGGACCGGCCGACAACCTTCGACTAGGCTTGGAAGGCCAGAAAGCTTTGGACCGGTTAGTCTCTTAAATGACCCGATTTTGAATAATTTTGTAAAATTAGTTATTTTGCCCAGAAAATTATGAAACTTGTTATTCTGAGGTTCTATTGTATGTAGACTTAAGGAAAAATATTGATTTAGTTTAATTACATCTGCAATTATAGGATTCTTAACAAATTGCTCAAAATCGAGCATGATTAGAACCGAAAATAAATAGGCTTAGGAGTGTAGTTTGGAGCTCAAATTTTTTCTGTAGGATGCTCATATGATGTAGAACAGTGCTATGAAGCCATTTTTATAAAATTAATTTTCAAAAATTTTAAGTTAATTTTTAGCCCTAAAATGATGGAAAAATTGGGTGATTTAGGGTTAATTAGGTGATTAGGATGTTAATTACTGATTTAGATCTTAATTAGATGTTTAGGGATGTTAATCTCTGATGGGAAACCCTAATCCTAGCGCTTGGAGAATTAAGTATGATTAATTAGGGAAATTAGGTAAATAATATAAGAAATTAGTAACATGTGAAATTGTAAATTAATAAATCTAAAAAAAATAGAGTTATTTAGATAATATTATAATAGAAATCTGAAAAATAATAAATCTGAAAATGACATTTAATCTTAAGAAAAAGTCTCAAAATGTAAGATTTTTACACATCGAGAATAAATCTGATACCGCAATTAGGGTTAGCGTGTACCAAATAGTTTAGAATACCAAATTACGACCCAATAGGATATTTGGACACTTGAGCTTAATGTGATTAATTTCACATTAGGATTCGAGCATATTTTAGGCTTAGAAATCAAAGTTTAAAATCTCATTTAGCACCAAAATAGAGTACACGAATTATTAGGACGTAATGGGCATACACGGACAAAAATGAATTAAAATATAACTTAGAATATGAAACCATAAATTTTAAGTACTAAAAAGACCTATTTATATTATAGGACATCCAGAGACAAAATCAGCTTGCGATTAAGGGATCGAGCGATCGAGCAAATCCAAGTAAGTTGGGTTATTGCTTATTGTAATAGAATACTAGTTTTGTAGTACTCAGAGACTTAGGCTTGTATATGATTGTGATTGTAAGTAGTTTACGCATGTGTTTGATGTATCTGAATTTGTGCTGAATTTGTATTGTGAGTGATTTTGTGACTAACTGAATTGGTATGAAATTGTTTGAACACCCTAAACAGAATTTAATATTATTCGAACCCAAATAATTAATAATGTCATGCATTGCAACCCATTAGGGGATTATAGGATTCTCCAACCAAATACCGACCCCTTCGAAAGGGATAGCGCAGGATTGCAAAATGGTCCCTTATTCATCCTTAGTCAAACTAGGTGACAGGAGAGGAGGTCGCGGCGAGGGTGAAGTCAATGGTTCGAAGGTAATCGCGGGAGGAGCGAGGTCTCCATTGCACAAGCCTGAGTTTGGTTGTGAGCTACTGCATAACATGGAAACTCCTCAAACCAAATTAGAGTGGGTGAAATTTCTTTGATTTCACAACGGACCGGACTACATTGTGCGATGACACTTAATTGTTGCATTGCATAAAAATAATTGTTTGTTAACCCTGTTTGTGCTTGTATGCATTCATGAGTCTCAAATTCAACTTGCTGAGTTGTAGTTGCTCATACCCTTATAGATCCTTTTGCAGGTTCTGATTTCTGAACACTCAAAGCACTATGCTGTCCTACAACTACCCAGAGGTTAGTCTACTGGAAGCCAGGGGTGTAAGAATCAAGTTACTTAGTATAGTGTGTAACTAGAGTGACTATGTAATTAGGAATGAGAGACTGGTAGTTATTCTGTAATCTAGTAAACTATTATGTTATGTAAAACTTCCTGGGAAACTTTGTGGACTTATATATATATATATATATATATAATATTATACATGTTATTAGAAATTTGAACTATTTATCATATTCGTAGTTTAATTGTTCATCGAACTGTTTACTTCAAAGCAAGGAGTCGTCGATGCCTTGTTTAGGTCATGTCTATGGTAGGTACTATGAGGCCAGTTACTATCATAAAATGGTTTATACGGCGGGACTGTTGCGACTCTGCGACTTCGGGGCGTAACAGATACTGATTGGTGATTATGAGTTGAACTCCGAGTGCTGCTTTCTAATTGAATATATATTGTCTTGTGTATATGAACTTAGTTAATCACTTGGTAATCTGGATTAATCTTGAGTTGATTAAAGACTTAACCTGGCATTCACGATAACCCAATAGGAGTAACGATTAGGTTATCAAACTAAACACCGACACTTCGATGAGGATAGTAGAAATGATAATTTCCTTACCCTCAGTCGAACTAATTAACAAGAAATAGGGGGCAAGGTTAAGAACCATAGTCCGAATGTTATTTAGGAAGGAAGGTGTCTCCATTACATAAAATATATACAAGGAACATAATTATATGTATATAATTACACGTTACATGTAATATATATAAGATATGTACACATATATAAGTAAATATACTAAATATCAATACAATATATATAAAATGCTCATTATTAAATGAAATATCAACTAAAACTTATCTAATTGTCAAACAAAACTTAGGAAAAATCTAGGAACTCATTGTAGCATGCTGTAAACATTAGGAGTTGCTAAATCAAAAGCAAAATAAGGGAATTAAGCCACCTCAAGCTTAGAATTAGGAGAAAAAGTAAGAGAAAAATAAGGAAAAAAGAAATAAAAATTCTTAGTCAACTAGAAACACTATAAATCAAGACCTTAATTGCATTTCCTACATTTAGGACCCAAGAACACTTAAAGGAAATTTTGTGGAAAATTATTAGAATATAGAAAAAAAAAAACACAAAGCAAGAGATTATGGAAGAGTAGTTCGTGAATCAAACATTAACCTGCTGTTGAACATTTCCACTATCGTGTAGAGCCACTTGTGCCTAACTGCTCTAACAAACACCCACTACGCAGTGGCCATCAAAGCTCCTATGAATAGGTGATTTAAGATCCTACTTTGTTTTGCATCAAATTTTAAAAAATATTAAATTAATTCAAAAAATTATAAAAAAAATTATCTAGGTTATTTTAGATCTGTCTTCATGTTGTAATTTTATTTTTGTAAAATTATGATTATTTTATTTACTTGCTTAATAAAGTCACTATTCACTCAAATTTTGCCTTTTAGAATAAATATATCAAATGTTGTTCTTTCGAGTTGCAAGTTTTTGTATAGAATACATATGATATGTATCTAATTGCTATGTAGCCAGATTTTTAATTTAAGTATGTGTAATATTTATTGTAATTTTTTACCATAAAAATAGCTATAAATATGGTGAAATGACAAAATAAATAGATTTTTATAAAATTAATTGATGAAATGGAAGTCCATTGACCTTTGGTGATTCATAATAATGTTAGGATATATCGAAAATAATTTTGTATCAAAATGATAATATTTGCTTAATTAAATGCAATTTAGGGGTAAAAATGTAATTATAAGTATATAGGTGATAAACCCAATAGCATGGAACCATGTACTAACTGAATTCCCCATATTTTTAAGAGGCTATAGAAATTTTCGGAGAATCATTTGGTGACCCAAACTATTTATTACAAATTTACTTAATAAAATAACCTAACTTACTAACTAGGGCACGTTTTTAGTAATAATAAGCTAAAACGTGGTAAATATTAAAATAGAACTTATACATATACAAGCTGGTCAAATTTGGTGAAAATGAATTTTTAACATATTTAGTGATAATTATATGATCTTGTTATGATATATACATATTAGGGAGAAATATTATATATATTATTAAGCTATATTAGTAAATTATGTAAACTATAGTTCATTTTACATAAAATGAATATAATACAGTAATACTTATTATAGGAGCATATAGGTATATTAGAAATTAGAAATGCCTTTTAGAAGTTATCTCTCAAAATAGAACCCATAATACGTATTTTTAAGTTCATACGAACCTAATGACAATACTTTTACTAAAATTAGACAATCATAGGTAATATAACTCATATCTCTAATATTACAAGAATTTACACACTATGATAATTTTATTGTAATTGAAAAGTAAATTGACTTATTAAAAGTACGTTTCAATATGATTAAAACGATATATTATAAGTACTAATCTAATTATACATATTATCGATACTCAATAACTTAACATAACATATATAATAGAACTATAATAAATATGAGTTTAAATAATAATATACCTTATATGTGTATATATATATATATATAACTTCAAAAGGAAACAAAAGAGTAGATAGAATCTTAACGTTTTTATAACTCCTACGAAAACTAAATTTGGGTTTTATATATATAAGATCTTCTAATGAGTAAAGTATCGATGATACAAATCATTCATAATGAGTGTTAGGATAGGTAAGTTGAGATCGTAGATTTACTGCTTGTTAAAATATTGTATTAAAGTATCTAAAGGTTTAAGAGTACTTCTGATTGTGGTTGTAAATTAGTTATCTATGCGCACGCCATATGTATAGTTGTTATTCTATCTGTGACAAAAGTTAAACTCCTTAGCGTACTATTCTGCATTATTACTTTATTTTGTATTGTGTGAACTTGTCTAACTAGCCCTAAATGGACTTAATAGTAATTTGACCACTAACATAATTGGACATACATAACAACCGTTAGGGGAATAATTAGGAATGTTAAACCAAATACCGACTCCCTTTAATGAGACTAGCTAAAATAGTTATTTCCTAATCCTTACTCAAAATAAGTGACAAGCGAAGAGGTTGTGGCGAGGATAAGAGCCACGATTTGAAGGTAGTTATGGGAGAAGGGTATTCTCTATTTCATAAACTTGGATTTGGTCTAATTTTGAGTTACAATAAACTCCTCAATCCAAGTTAGAGTAGATGTAATTTTTTTGACCTCGCAATGAACTGGATAATATTATGTGATGTTTCAAGTGATTATTAGCATTGCATTTTATTATAATTAATAACCTTATTTATGATTATATAGTACTCTTCTGACTTCAATTTATTTCCTGAGCTAGTTATGCTTACATCCCCATCCCCATAAACTCTTTTACAAGTGATGAGTGAAAGTTAAGATGTTCAAATATCACCACTCTCAAATCAGTATGCAATTGGTTAAGAAAATGAGAAAAGAAGAATTCGCTAAAACTAGGCTTTTGACTTTTTATTTTGGTTTTGAGAAAACTTATTGGGAATTCCATAGAATGCCTACTAGTTTCCTATCTTATTATAAATAGACATTAAGATGTATGGTTTTTATAAACTCTAAATATAAATTATAACTTTATATATGGAAACGCCTATGTCACGTCTCAAAGCGGCAGAGTCGTAACAGTCTTATCATGTAAACCATCCTAAGATAGAAGTTGGCCTTACAACTACTATCTTAAACCTGATCTACATAAGGCATCCACGACTAACCTGCTTTGAAGTAAACAGTTTGTAATTTAAATAAATTATTTACCTAAGAAAGTGAGAAAATACATATATACACTATAATTTAGTTAGTATAAATATCGTTTACGATATTACTCCGTAATATATTTCATAGTTATTACATTATTCAAAAATGAAAAAATCTAAATAAAACAAAGCTTAGACCTTAAGAATATATGTTCGTTCTTCAAATATTTTTCTTCACTTCCTAGGATCTAGCAATTGCTAGCTTCAAAATAGTTATTTGCCGCTTCTTAGCCAGTACCTACACAACGTCTATAGGGATGTGAGCAACCACAGCTCAGTAAGTTAGGATGGAGGACTTAAAACTATACCACAAACACAACAAGGTTATCAATCAACTTATTAGGTACAATGCATGTTTAAGCAAATTCCATTGCACGACGTTGTCCGGCCTATCGTGAGCTTAGAGAAATTGCACCCGCTCTAATCCAGGTTGAGGAGTTTCCATTAATGCAACAGCTCACGACCAAACCTAGGCTTATATAATGGAGACCTCGCTCATCCCGTGATTACCTTCGAAGTATTGACTTTACCCTCGCCGCGACCTCCTCTCCTGTACTATCCCTTTCAAAGGGGTCAATATTTGGCCAGAGAGTCCTAAGTTCCCCTAATGGGTTGCCATGTAGGTCCGATTATGATTATAGGTTGTATATTTGATTAGGTCTAATTTAGGGTGATCAATCATTTCATACAAACCATACAATATAAGTCAGGACAATAGATAGAATCATAGCATCACTCATAATCAAGCACATGTACACATCCAACTATCTAACAAGCACAACCAAGCATAATCTTAAGCCTCCAAAATCTCCTCACTCGCTTACTCACTCGAGGTCCGATTTGCTCAGGCCATCGTCGATCATCCCTATAACACAAACATGGTTTCAGTTTTTCATATAACTATTATATGTTCATTTTATCCTATAACGCTTATTGTTATGTTTTGTTTAGGGTTTGATATTCCTAATTATCTCGGTCTTAAGTCTTTTACAATTATTCTAGGTTCGAGGTTAGGTTCGGATTCGGCTTCCGCATTGATTTCTAAATTAGGTTCTAGTTTGATTTCTAAGTATTATTTTATACTTGAATCCTAGAAATTCTTTTCAACCCATAATGTGAAATTAATTACATTACTTGCCGATCTCCTAAATATCATCATTACTCCTATTAGTATTTTATTTCACTCGGTACACTTAAATCCGTATTAGTGTATCGAATTTACTCCTGATGTGAGAAATTTTTTATATTTTTTATATAATTACATAAATTCAAGTTTCCTATCAAATTTATTGTATATTTTTATTATTATCATAATATCAATTTTTATTTTAATATTTTCTATTTATTATATTTCTACTAATTGTGTATTACATACTAATACACATATAATATTTTTATCACTCTAATTACTATCTCCCAACATTAATTATCATTTCAAAATGTCTAAATTCATCGTAAATCAAATTTTACACTAATTACCCCAATTTACAAAATTAACTTAAAATGTACTATTTTTCCATATTACTTATTTACTACATAATTAACCTAATAATTACATCTAACACCCTAAATGCTACAAGTATTATACTCCATCAGATTTCAACATCCTAAAACATATAATTATTCACTAAATCAGTAATTATCCATTTAATTACTTTATTAACCCTAAATTACCTATTTTATACCTCATTTTAAGGCCTAAAAACTATCTAAAAATTTATAAAATTAATTTTTGAAAACGGACTTCATAGCACTGTTCTATATCATCTAAGTAGTTTACACAAAAATTTTGGGTTCAAAACTACACTCCTAAGGTCATTTATTTCTAATCCTAATCATACTCGGTTTTACATGATTTCTTAAGGACCATATATCACGTAACATATTTTCATTAAAATAATATTTTTTCTAAAAACTACATACAAAAATATTTCAGAATAACAAGTTTCATAATTTTTTAAGATTTACTATTTTTACAAAATTACACATAATCGGGCTGGAAATCGGACTCACTGGTCTGGGTGGCTCCGGCCACCGCCGGCCACCGTGGCCTTATCGGCAGGTCTAGGCGCTGCCACCACCGTGTGTTGGTGGTTGTCGTCTACTCCCAGCTACTCGTCGGGTCTGGGTTTTCCTTTGTGGCCCTAATTGCACATTTTTCCTTTTCTTTTTTTTTTCTCTAGTTTTTCCCTTGAATTTTCGAGTCTTTCTATTTTTCTCACTCTCCAAACTGACCAAATGAGCTTCTAAATTTTTCTTGCTATTTATAGAGCTTTAAGGAAATTATTGTGTATTAATTTGATTAGACAATTACCTTATCTTCTTCCGATTTGACTTTTATGTTATTCTAATTTAATTGGCTAATTTTTTTCTTATTTTTCCCAGCTGCCACGACCTATATCTGGATTTTTCCTTATTTTTTCTGATTTTTCTTTATTTTTCCTTAATTAATTATGAATTTTTTTTAATTATTTAGTGTTATTTTAGCACATTATGTGTATTTTAAGTAATTACGCGTATTTTTACATACATGTAAATTCATATATAGTACAAATAAATATTCCTAAATATTATTTAGGTCTTTTTATGATTTTTAGTATACATATAATTTATCTCTAGTGATTTGTTAATTATCGAAATGCATTTTACGCATTTTCGATAAATAACGAGTTATATATTTAAAATTTGAAATTTTTGTAGTCTTTTATTTTCTTGCTTATTTTCTTAAATTCAAAATTATGGGATCATTTTACTAATATTTCTAACTTTACTCATAATTTAGGCTTGATTGAATCTTTCAGCCGATCGAAACCTTGAGTAACTGGTTGTGGGGCTTACAACTATAGAAATACTATTGTGTTATCAAACAACAAGGCATACTAAACAGGTATTTGAAAAGTTATACCAGAAGTTTGATTATTAATAGGTATAAGATTAGATACTTCAAGCTGGTTGAGTCATATACGCCTTATGTAGATTATATTTATAATACCAGTTGTAAGGTTAGATTCTATTTAGGTTAATTTACACGGCAGGACTATTACAACTACTCCTGTTCAGGGCGTGACAATAAGTATGAAAATATTTTTTTTTTTTTGTAAAGTGGTATTCCACAGATCTTATATATTACAGGTGCCCATCTTATTACTTCAAAGCTAGTTAAATTATCGTTTGTCTTATCTATACTACACCTATGTTAGCAATTAAGGGAGTAGCTTCTAGCCTATATTAGTTTACATAGTAAGATTATTATGACTCCTTGAGTTTGGGGCATGATAGTTGTGACCATGCAAATTTTGTGTAATTTCACTTTTCTCAATATCTTAGATATATTACTACACCCAAATGATTGGGAGCTTGTGCTAGGTTGTTGTAAATACTTGTAATTTTTTTCTTTATTATATAAGAGTGTTTTCATATGTATATCATCTAAGTATGTATTTATTTGATTTAGAACTTTGGGTATATTTTTAATGATATGTGAATCGCGACACAACAATATATCATACTAAAATTTGTGTTGATGACTAAGAAGTGGTCAACTTATATTACAAGATTATCCAAGCATTTTTTATTACTACTATTTTGGACCTTTATCGTAAAGTAGATGGACTTACCAATTACATTATGAATATATCGATAAAATATCCAGTACACAAGATGTAGTTGTTGCATCAACCATAGTTCAAGAGATAGCCCATCTTACTAATGATTTTTTTTTTTTTTTGCTTAGTTTCGTTTATAAACGGTGGTCAATTTTCAATGAATCTTTTACCTTCTATTGCTACACAGAAGGGCTCATTAGGCATACTCCTATTATGGATCTTATGATGATGGAGCTTGAAAAAAGAAAAAGAAAAAAAAAAACACAAGGACAATATAGGGATTAAGTACTGCATGAAATTTAGAAACTATTTTATCATTGCTTTTGAGTTTAGCGACGGTGTAGGCATCCATGACTTTAACATCTTAAATTAGTAGAAGAGACATTTAAAAACATTCCTAATCCTCTCTCTAACGACCCAGCATGTTATAATAGCTCTCATGTCAACAACAATTGTGGTGCTAGCATTTAGTATGGTGAAACTTATTTTAGATTATCATAAGGCCTCTACATCAACTATGTTCATTGAAGTATTTCCTTACCTTGAAGATTAACACAAAACGAAGAAAGAATAGGAAATATATGGTACATCTTACTTTAAAGACCATTACTTTAGTGAAGTTAATATATAAGATGAAAGTACAATTGGGTTAACTCTAAAATGCATGCAAATAGTATCCTGATAAAATTAAAAGATGATTTAATCCTTACTTAATTGTATGTCTCTATGGATATCTTTTTTATTGTTTTTTCATGCTTTAACACTTTATGGCTAAGTAATAATAATACCTTATTTGTTTCTTGCACTAGCTTTGTAATTATCCATGAGAGAATTAGTATTTCCTTATTTATTTTCATTCCATATAAGAAGGTTCAATGTAACAAAGATAAAGTTTTATAGCTTCCTTTTCTTTTTAAAACATTTCAATTTATATAAATAAATCATAAGGTGGCTTCTCAGAGGTTTCTTGTCAACGAGATGAGTTTAAGTTGTGACTAATTGTGAAGTCATATGATGGTAGTTTTGATCACATTGATTCTCTATTGGAAAAGAAGTGTAAGCAAGCATATTTTCAAATATTGGTTTTAAATATGGAGAATTAAAAAATAGAATGGAGATTTCAAGAAAATAAAAGAGATTGAATCATCGAGCCAGTTCCAAAGAACCAACTTGCAACTATTGGTGATGGAGCTACTTATGATTCTCCATTTTGAAGAACTAAGACTCATTGGGTTTAGCCAGGTCGGGGTTTTATACCCACGTCTATGCAACATCGAGATAAATTGGCCAAGAAAATTTGTAACTCCTATAAAAAGTATAATTATCTTTTTTATGCTTTATTTTAACATAAATTTAAGACCATTTGTTTTGTCTTTTATCTTAGCTATACTAACAATCTCTTTTTCCCATTTAATTATTGTGGTACCACAAAAGTGACACTCTCTCATAGCATTTGTAAAAGGATACTTATTGATAGGATCAGAATTAATAATAAGACAATCACTTATAAAGCTAATCATCCTATCAAGTATGAACAAGCAATGAAATAAGGCTATTTAGTCTTTCTATGTCATATGATGGCATTTGTGTAATATAGGATCAAATTTCTCAATGAATTTCTTTTTTATGGCTTCTCTTTCTAATGCAAAATATCTTTAGGAGGCCTTTACACAAATGTACATAGATAATACAAGAAGGGAGTTTAGACATCGACTTTATTTCATCTACAATTTCTTTATTTAGAAAACTATCCGTTAGAGATTTGACTAATAAAATAATAACTCTAATATTCTCTATATAAAGATAGGGAGAAGATCTTATCTACTTTGCATCGTCTCTAACTAGAAATAAAAGTATGGACAATAATTCTTATTATAAATTTCGCGTATTAATGTTATTACATGTAATATGTTTCATTGTATCTATATATGATGACTTATAGATTCTATCTAAGAAGTTTATCTATGAATACATTCAAGAAAGATTAAGTTTATCTTTGAATCCATTCAAGAAAGATTATTAAGTTGAAAGAATGGTGTCAAAATGTTTGATTGATTGTTTCATATTATAAATTTTTGTTATAAATTTCATTGTTACATATATTATACTTCATAAAATGAATATAAGATAAATAAAGCAATAAACAAATGTGAATGAAGACCATTAGATTTGAGATGCTTCAAAATGTCGAAGGTAGAATTCAATATATTAACAATGTTGTTAGTTAATTACACGGTAATTGTATCATTTTGGATTATGTAAATCTTCGAATAGATAAAATTTATTAAATTAACAATTTTATTAATTGATTTTATATAGTGATCATGTTAAATTTAACAAATATGTAGATAAAGCATATCAAACAATTTTGTCTTAAAAGAGCATAGATCGAAAGTCTAAAAACATTAGAGAGGATATTTTAAGTATGAGATCTTTGTTTCAAATCTTTATTTTATTTTACCTGGTAAAGTCCCTTGATTTAATCGATAAATCTTTTCTCGAGCCAATGAAAGTAATCATTAATAAATTATAGTTCTATATATTAGTCACATCATGTGAACTATATTCATAAAGAAAGATTATAATTACGAGCACATGCATCAAAATTACATAGCCTATTGACTTAACGGTAAAATGCCATGGGTTATTCTTATGATAACTATTGTCGTCCGTAGTACTATCGAATTATTGCGATGGGAGACCGAGTAAAATAATTCACTTGGTAAAAAGACCGAAAAGTGCTTGTATTGTAATAGCTAGAGCCTAGAAGTGAAAAGAAGAGTAGAGAGAGGGATATATTGGTGTGACATGATGACTATGATGTGAGGTGTGTTATGGACAGCACGATGTTGTCCAATGGAAGGGCACTATTTCCTGCCAGCCTGGAGAGTCCCACACTGTACCAGGCCCTTCTATCAGGGCATCCATCTGGACCGCTTGTTTCGGACACGTGTCGTACTTACATTCCATGATAGTGACTTTGATCTCTACTTTCCTAGATTTCTGATTTGCCACGTTCGCACTGTAGTACTCCCACACTGTAGTGGTGTGTATTGCCAAGAAGACGCGGGGACCATAGGATCTTAGGGAAGTCCATCATCTCAACGGTCCCAATGTGTGAGCTGTAATGCACCGCCGGAGCACCGGGTCCCATTTATGCACATGAACAGCGCCGGCTTAGGATTTGACGCTTCATCATATAGAAATAATATCAGACATTATCCATTATGAATTTAAATTTGGTTTGCAATTATTTGGTGGAACTGCAATTTTACGGTGTTGTCTACGTAGAATTTGGTTATTATAGTCGATAGACTCCTTGGGTATCTTTAATATTTTTAATTTTGTATTTCCTAAATATATCAACATAATAACATATCTGTCCACTATTCACTTATTTTTCTTTTTAGGCCAACTATATTTACAATTTCAACTTAAGAGGGAAAGAAAATTTTAAATTAATCAATTCTATTGAAAGATAAGTATTCAGCTACTAGATTATATAGGTTTTAATTACTATTCATTTACTTAACTTTCCAATATATATCCGATCATCGGTATCGGTACTATAACTTTTTTCTAAAACTCAAAACTTAAAGAAATATCATTGATAATATTTACTTTTTAAATAATATATATATATATTCGTTTAATTATTATATAAGTACTCATAATATGGTGTAGTGTCTATCTCCATACCAAATAATTTGAAGTTTCTTAAAACAAATAAAAAAAAAAAAACGACTGTAATAAGAAAACATGTGTGATTTGCAAAGATAGTAGATATAGTGATAATTTCTTTCAATCACACACTCTTGTAACCATATTTTCCAAGCTTGAAATAAAAAATTAAAGAGAAACCAACATATTTTGTTATGATGATTTTACATGAGTAGCAAAAACATTTTGCATTGATATTGAATATTTTTAGCTTCATTTTTAAGAACTAGTTTCTTGGGCATATAAACCATCTCTCTAATTGGATACCAACCGGATCTTCTTAAAATATTGCCCTTTAGTTGACTTATATTTTATCTTTAGCGAACCATATTATTTTTATCAATATTTTATTTATATATATATATATGTTATCATATGTATTTTATTATAAATTCTAAAGGGCTATTTATATATCTTATTTTCACGTTTATCTATATTTATCATACATTCTTATTTGTAACTTTTGAAAAACATTCAAAAGAATAAACAAAATAAACAATGAGTAAGGCAGTAAAACGCCGTCCTAGCAGCCACAAAATAGCTAACTGATCAACAGCTAGGCAAGGAGGAAACGGTTGGGCAACGCTAAATTAGTATTTTCGTCACGTTTTCAGATAAATATTGTTTTTATATTTGTATAAATTGGTGGACGAGATTTTGTTGCCCCAGCGTCGTACGGAACGGAACATATATATGGGTGTATTTCTCTTGCAATTATCACATCCTTCTTCCGCAGTACCAAGAACTCATGTTTCAAACTTTTCTTTTTTAATTGCAAATACACTTAGTTAGCCCCCAGTGAAATAGGGCGCTTATAAATCTTTGAAAAGGTGCTTTTTGTCCCTCAGAACTATTTTTCCCAACATTTTTAAATTATTTTAGATATGTGTAAATAATCAATAGGGTTTAAGAATATATTCTTTTGAAAAAACTTAAAAGTTTCAGTACTCAATTTCAAAAAAAAAAAAAATTAAATATACATACATAATAATAATATAATATTTTATCATATACGTAATCAAATCTGGTTGACCACAAGACATATCAATCGGCTAAGAGAATTTTCAGTCAGTTGCTCTCGTTTGCCTTCTACTCCCACTCGCGCCCCAGCAACAACTTTCTTTTTTCTTATCATATTTTCGCCTATATGTTCCAATTCAAATATCTCGAGTAAATTCAACATGGATTCCACGTCTCATAATTTGAACTTTGATTGGTTCTTAGATAAATCCACATTCGTCCTCTACGACTCTTCTAATCTGGCAAGAAAAGGTTCATTATGTTACTTACCCTTTAATATATATTAAAAATTAAATTTTATTGATATATATATTTCAAAATATGTCCTTTTGATCAAAAGAATATCTCTTCTTATTTTTTTTTTTTATAAATAATTTAAAGTTACTTCTAGTAAATTTTCTTCGGTTTGACAGTTATTACCTTCACATACATTACATTCTCAAATTTAGGTAATGGGACTTAATTGGAACACAACTTAATCTAACTCATAATCTCTAATTTTAATATACATTATGATTTTTCTCCCCTATTCCACACGCACGCATTAAGGTCTAGTTTGTAATTATAAGTACAGGAGAAAACATGGTTGAGTCCGCATACTTAATAGACACGGATAGAACTTGAAATACACTTCAACAAAATCAACAGGGGGCAAGAGAATATATTATTACATGCACTGAATTACGTTACATAGCTCGAAAACAACACACATTTTTAATCTTACCACCAACCCACATGACTTTATATATATATATATATATATATATATGAGAAAAGATTAACTAGGTGATTACACGTGCATTTAATATGAAACCATCAATCATTATATCAACATGTGATAATGGTTGTATGTACTTTATTTTTATTATTATTATTTTTTAAATGAAACCACCATTTATACCTACTACCCTACCTATTAAGTATATTTGGCTCATAGGAACGTGCTGCAGAGTTCCATAAAGCTGCTCGAATCGTGATATTTTCCAACAAAGC
This sequence comes from Lumnitzera racemosa, assembly GCA_024138005.1. Lineage (NCBI taxonomy): Eukaryota > Viridiplantae > Streptophyta > Magnoliopsida > Myrtales > Combretaceae > Lumnitzera > Lumnitzera racemosa. The sequence continues at coordinate 33,796,530 of JAMXBC010000012.1, read as the reverse complement.
GGGGAATTCGTCGGTTTTGGCAAATAATGAAGGCGAGATCGAGAAAATGCTCATGACCATACATGTGGAGATTATTTTGCCGTAAAAACTTCATTCCCCAAGTATCACCATCCAAAAGAAAAGAGAAAAAAAAAAAAAAAAGATTATAAAAAGGCTGCAACATTCATCTTTGGACAAATGGGTAGCGTTTTTTAACGGTGGAAACGGGCCCGACTGCCTGTGCGTACTCATCATACGAGCGGTTGACCCATCATATTTGTTTTCTCGTTTGGTCACAATAATGAATGCTTGCGGGGTGGCGATAGAGATTTGTACCGTGTTTGGCTAATAACGGAAACTGACATGGACAGGGACGCACAGTCACACGTACACGTAGATATATCAGCTCAGCCATTGTGTTGTGGTGCTTGTTTTTGGAAGGGACAAAAATATCATGCACTAGCCTTGTGGTGGTGTGTGGTAAGGCTTCAGCCATGGTATGTGGGGTGTGGGCCCCACAACATGTGGTTTAGGGATGTTTACCCAACCGGTCGGATATGGTATCAGGGGTTAGATTTCGGAATGGGTACTGAAAGTTACATCGTCTAGTTAGGAATTTCCACTGAATTTCTGAACGTTTTTCTCACTAGATAGAGTCCCCTCTTACTATTGAAAAACACTTTTATAGGACTAACCATGATTGAGCCCATCACTTTGCCTTCAGTTGACATTCAGAAAAACATTGGGGATAAGTGTTTATAATGAAGTTATTATTATACCTAGAGTTGTTTTGTAGTGAAGTACTTATAAACGCCGATAATATAGAAATTTACAATACTCACTAAATGCTTTCAAAAATGAAACCCTAAATTTCTCAAATAATATATTTATACCTTTTAAATATGTTGGCATTATAAACACCACCTTTAATACAATACCATGTCCATGTTTACATCACTATAAAGTTTTTTCGATCATAAGAAAGGGATTTCTTTAACTTATAATAGAAAGTACATTAAACATCGATATACAGTTGTGTTTTGCTTTTCTTTTTCTTTTCTTTTTGAGACTGACTTCTATTACTATAATTTGCTTTAACTTATACCTTATTTAACACGTTGCCACTTCAAGGATATCATATATATATATATATATATACATACATATATTTTGCTAGTACACATATGATACACCAAATGGACCCCATAGAATATCACTAGTGAATGTTGTTAAACCCAATAAATACTACTACCGATCCTAAGTAATAATATGATAAATAAGATGATAAAATTACACGTAAGTACACAATAGTCATTAAAGTCCCATAACAATTGTTATTTATTGTCCGTTTAATAACGGTTGTGAGATTTTAGCAATAGATTGAAATTATTTGCATATATCGATAAAAAAAGTTATAGTATTTTGAGAGTTTATAAGCTTTATTTGCACCTAACTACAATGGTTTAAAAGGGTGTATTTGTAGTTAGCCTAATATATATAATATCTGTCACATTTCCCCCCCTTAATTTATGAATATGCGTGTTTACGATAAAACAACTGCTTATATAATAAACGTTTGCATCTCCATAACTATACAAAATAGGTGTTCTGACTATCTCTATATATGTGTGTATATATGTATATTACTCTAGCATTGAAAATGGGTTGTTAGTAAATAATGTAATAATAGTATACATTGAATTTATTATTTTGTAGCTAAATATAAGTCAAATAGATATACATAATCATGTAACCATTTGTATTTTGTGATTATATATTATACTATGTCTCTTTTTCTTTTCGAACTTTTCAAATCGGTAAGTTTGTATGTATTGTTCTGTTGCATGGTCAACAATTTCAGCTACTTCCCGACCTGATTTATTACCGAATCCGAGAAGAAGTAATCACAAATATATTCATTAACTAATATGAATAATGACTGCCCGTGGTGATTAAGACTAAAGAAAGCAGACAAATAAACCGTGAAGTTGAAATAACTGAAGCAAGTTGTTTCTTTTACTGCTGTTGGAGATAACAAATAAATAAATATAAGGAATAATTGAATGCATATAATCATAATTATGGGAAAAATGATAATTGGTGGATGAGGGTTGAGAAGTGAAAGTTCACATCCATTTACAGAAAAACGGACTAAGAGATAGACTTTTTTGGAGAAAGAAAACTTTATTTATTTTCTCCTTTCATTATAAAACTAAATAAAATAAAATGTAAACCATTTTAACACTATAAGAATTGTTAGGTATTTAATTTTATAGTAGGAATATATATATATACACACCACTTTCATCGTTTTGGTACTTTGCAGTGACAAATACTCAATTTGAAAAGAGAACTATATAGCGACACTAAAAAAGAAAAAAAAAAAACCCAACGAAGGAGGCTCAATGTCTATAATCCTTTTATGTTAACCTTGTCGTGAAATATGAAGAACAATTCTCCGTTAATTCTACGTACCCTCCTTAAACCAAAAATTAAAAAAAAAAAACAAAAAAAAAAACAAAAGACAAAAGAAAAAAGAAAAAGAAGAAAATTTAATCTTTATAGTATATCTGCTTCCTTCAAACCTCACCCTCTTTCGTCCAATAAGGGAAACTGTACCCTTCCAAGCAAACAATAGATTATGGATGAGAGAAGCGTCTGGATCATGTTTGCTTATATAAGCTGGACACACTTGTTTGAAAGACTATGGTAACTCGAGTCCAATATTAGTGAGGCTGTGAGGGAAGAAGGAGAGAGTGACATCAATATTTATGTTATATCCACAACACTACACTTATGGCAAGTTACGGATGATCAAATGCAATGATTTTATGATTGTAAAGCTCCTGAAATGGTCGGGAATAATTATTTGAGGAAGAGACTAGCGTCCCCCCAGCGTCAAAGAATTCTCTAGACATACTGATTAGTTATTGTTGATTTCAACCCAGTCATCTCATCGTGCTCGTACTACTAAATTAGACCTGGACAGTTCCATACACATTGAATTGTCCAAAATTAATGCTAACCGGCTTCATTTATTTGTAATTACTAGATAGCGATTATATAACTTTTCATGAACATTTCATGTAAAGAAATATGTGAAGTGAAAATGAAGCATCTAAACTTAATTACAATCAAAATATTGGAATCAAGTTCATCTTAATGCTAAAGTTTCCAAAACTCCATACAAGATTAATTACTCCTATCCTCTTGATAGATGAAAAAGGAAATGGGAAACCCCATTTCATCAAGAATGAGACCTACCCACAAGGGCTGCTTATAAATTGTTTTGCCTTCTAAGGAATAATTGAGCAATGATATTGATATATAAATGGAATTAATTACTATTGTGAAATATTGTTCAAGAAACGATTCATTAGGTAATATATATCAAGCACCATATATACGTGGTGTAAAAATACTAATAATATATATATATATAATATATACAAATCACCAGCGATAATTGATTTGAAAACTATCGATTCCATTATTATTCGTATTAACATTTTATTGGTATTTATATGTTTAATGAATTTTTTTCGTATTAATGTCAATTGTTTTACCATTGCCATATAGAGGACAAATTTATGATATTGACCACCTGAGAGACATTGTTCTGTATGTGGTATGAATAGCTGGTGAAGAATAAGAGATTTATGTCAAGGTTCTTTTTACTATTATTTGAATAGTTTATGCATTTGTCTATTAACCTAACATGTGTGATTTGACCATGGTGAATATAAGTTTGTGCTGAGATAGAGGGTTATAACGCTAGGTCTTACACATAATTTTTGGGCAATGATCAAGATGGGTTATGAAACTAAATGAAGCGTTTCAGACGTGTTATTAAGAGAACAACTTAATTGTTAGATACGCTTATAAATTTAATTATAAAAATGCAAATTAAATTATTTCGGTAGATCATTTGAAGATAAATATTGTATTAAAGTGTCATATATGTGTGTATATATATATATATATATATATGGATATAAGTGTGAGTAGGTGAAAAGAGGAAATCCCATGTTGGAAAGATAAAAGTTAAATAGAGGATATAAGTGGAGAAGATCCATTGGCCTAATATCTTAAAGTTTTGGGTTGGATAATATATAAATTTTCTCTCGATGATGAAGGCTCCCTTAACTTAAGTAAGTGTGGTACCAGAGTTAATGATTTGGCTGATATAAGATAAAAGTCAATGTGGTGATTTAGCTTTGATAAATGGCTATCTTATGTGGAAGAAACAGTTGTGTAGTGGTAATTAAGACAAAAGCCCATGATATAAGGCAAATAGCAAGCTTCTCATAGGTTGTCCTTAGTAGAGAGGCTACAAGAGGTTTCCATTATTTAAGTAGGAGATTGTTGAGACTTGAGATACAAGTGCGAGTAGGTGCAAAAGAAGAAAATCTACATTGAAAAAATGAAAGTTAAATTAATGATATATAATTGAAGAAAACCATAATCTGAGATTTTAATGTTTTGACTTAGATATGGTGCTACGATCACAAATGTATTCCTTCACAAAGCCAATATGTAATTTTCTCCTGTTAATGAAAGCTCCCTTAACTTAACACTATATATTGAGATATTAATAAACGATTTAATATTTAAATGATAAATTGATATACGTTGGCCTTAATATTCTTATTATGTAGATAATATCATATAACATTGTGAATTTACGTTAGGCCTTAGGGTATCACAATGAAGAAAGTAAATATTTTATCACTATCTCCCCCGACTTGGTGTCAGTAAAGGTTTCATTTTGGTAGCTATATTGATCAAACAATGGAGATATGTCTTGACTAAAATAGAAAGGTTCCATTTGAGTTAGCCTTATGGTTCTTGTTCAATATCTTGTTGTTTCTTGCATTTATTTGTTATCTTCTTTTTGGTTTCCTACAATATCTTTTTATTTTTTATGGCCACTAAAGTTAGAGACCTGGTTTATTTTTAGGTAATATTTGACGTCTCCCACAAACATAATGACTTTTGGCTATTTACCTGCTATGCATAAATTTATATTATGGAATAATGAATGGAAAAAATAATTGTATGGATTCCTAAGATGTTACAAGTTCAATGTGGTATAGACCTCAAGGTCATTTTAGAAAGTTAAATGATAACTTTTAAGCTTTAGGAACCAACATATACTGAGTAAGATATTTGTAGATCTTCCTATTTTACCCTAATTAATCTTAGAGTTCTTGATAGATTCTTCAACTCTTTGTTGCATTTTGTTTTATATGAGTTTCTTATCTAAATATTGTCATTTTATTAGTTAGAATTGGATATTTTATTCATTAAGGAGTATAACATATGCATTCAGGTACACCTATTTATCTATTTCTTCCATTTATCACTTAACACCTACAATATTAGGATATATAAATGGGAATACCAAGCTTGTATGTGGGTCCACTCTTAATATCAAAATATTTGTGGAAGGTTTATCTAGAAATCAACAAATCTACAGCTAACCTTTTAGAGACTATTGAAACTGCTACATTTTCTCAATTACTTCTTCTTCTTCTTCCCACTTTCTCTTTCTTCCCTTCTTATCCCATGTGTTTGCTAAGATAAGACAAAATAAAATAAGAATTAGATACGTATTATATAGGAAATGATATGTTTTTTCAGACACTGAATTTCAATAAGGTAAGAGAAGATATAAACAACTAGTAAACATTGTATGAATAAGCTATACATAAGATATGGATATAATAGCAATAAAATAAAGCAATTTAAATAAAACTTCATGGTGCAGGAATACATCATATTATAACTTTAGGGAGGGGGGAAACACACTTAGTCCATCATGTTGGGAAACCTATGTTCGTACTACTAAGGTTCAATAGCCTTGGTATTATCTAAGATAAGTGAAAAATTAAAGAAAAAATAAAAATTTGATATATAATAGACAAAAAATAAGAAAAAGATATAAGCTTTTTCATACATTAGATCTGAGGAAGATGAAAAAGACAAAAAGAAAATATAAATAAGAACAAAGAGATCTAAATAAACCTTAATGTTGCTTTTCTAGTATGATTTCCTCAGGCCAGGCTTGTATCTACTTGACTTGAGCTTTCTGTCCTTTGGTCCAATTTAATATTCATACGTATACCCTATGTTTATATTGAGTTTAGTGAAGAGTAAAGGGAAACAAATGCCACGGGTTTTTAAATCTAGAACCATCCACCAGTATCATTAATATTTGATCTATTTGTAGGGGTTGGTTATCCATGATAACTGTGCTACATTAATCTTCATGTTTTAAATTTTGAAGTGTATTTTTCATTTGCATTTATTTAATTATTTTTTATACTTTTCAATGAATCATCAGATGAGCCTGTTTGTAGTAAAATGTATCATAAAACAGGTAAACAAACTTCAATCAATGTTGTCAAAACCTAACAAGTCAATCTTAGTTGGGTCAACTTAGTCATCTCAGTTTGCTATCAATGCAAGTTAAAAAACTAACTCAAACCAGTTTCATGATCAACTCTAATTAAATCAATTGGATTAGTCAGATCAATCCTAATTTGATTATACTAGTTGAAATATGAAAGTGATTTTAAGACATTCGGTTGTTAGCATGTAGATTATGGAAGGTTAGTCAAGTCACTTTATATTTATGTAAACAAAAATTTATATTAGTAAGAAAAGAACTTATCATTTAATTTATGTGAGCAAGCAAGAATAAGAGATTTGATAATACCAAAATTAGTACTAAAGATACTATATGGATGAGAACAACATAACATCATAGTGTTCCCAAATCTGCTTTTGGTAGGTAATATTTCTAGGGTGGATATGGATATTAAACAAACTATAGATTGACATGGATCAATCCTATTGGAATAAAGGACAAGATCATGGATTAATATACAAGATTGCTCAAAGGTTAAGGAATACACTTTCCATAGTAAATGCAAAAACCACTACGTTGTGATACCGTTAAGCATGGCCCTAATCATAGGCTATTATCAAATCAATTATTAGATAGGTTACAAAACTTACAAAAGGTTGTAGCAAATGAAGATGGAATACACATCACATTAGAGAGTTTACGTATTACCCATGATGGAATTTTTTGGCCTAAGAGTAATGAGACCAACCTTCCATTTCATTTGTGGAGACTGTTCTAATCAATTAGAAGGTCCTTATCAAATTGAACCCCTAAATTTGTAACACTTACCAAAAAATGACACTCATATCTACTTTGGAGAATGATACCTATTAAGCTACCCAAATAGTAGTTATCTTATGGATACGCTCATATCCGCTTTGGAGCAATAAGACTAGCCTTAACACCCTATGAAAGGAAAGGGTTATCTGTAGTTGCTAAAATGGCTCTCATAGATACAAGATTCTTATAGTACTAACAAGCATGTATTGGTATCACAAAGATAAACCTTAATGCTTTAACAATATTTGTAACACTATATCCCAATTATAATCTTGCTCTAGCAAATCTAAAGCTATTAGAGGTTCTCTAAGTCTAGGTTCAAATCATTAGAGTACTATTGAACCTTAAATCTATTGCAACAACTCTATACTATCAGGTGGTGTATTGAGTTTAGAATCATTCTCTTGATCTATCTTTACTAGGAAAAGACAATGAGGCTTTCATTATTCAATAGACCCCAGCTAAACTCCTACAATAGTCTATGCACCCAAACAGATGTCTATTGTAAATCTCTTAAAAATCCTACCTACAAAATAGGCCATAAGCTATGAGAAGTGCCATCATAATATAGTACATATCCAATCGACTAATCATACTTTTGTAAAAAAAAAAGAAAGATGGATCTATAGTCATCTAGTTTATAAGCCTCAAGAAGAGCAAAAACCTAGCTCACCTATTTTTCCAACCATGTTCATGGTTCAGCAATCAAACACTTAAGAAGCTTTAAAGCCTGATAAGCGACTGTAGTAGATTGTTGAACACTTTAATAGCTAAGGCAAACCTATCTACTTTTTCAAAGATTCATTCTATAGTCATTATTACTTTGATGAGAACTATTAGTGTAATGACTCTCATGTAGTAAAGAATTTCCCAGATCATCCTCCGACAGGATTAAAGAAAAAGAAGAAATCATATTCTTATTAGAAGAGGTACTAAGATGGTGATCCCATCATAGGGCCTCTTGGAGAAGATTACAATAAGTGAAAGTCTATGGCTAGTTATGGACCACCACAAAGAAGTCAACCACCCGCTAAAATAAAAAAAGATAAGTCTCTTACACAAAAATTAGATAAGGAGCCAATAAAGGAATCCTTGTACATATCTATAATAGACTTAACAGTATTGAAATCAAGCTGGATCCTAAGCAAGCTGAGACAAATTTAACTCAATAACCCCTCAACCAGAGAATGAATAGGAGACATAGAGAACCATAACTAAAGTGGATTCCAAAAGAGCAATTACCACCAAAGAAAAGGAAGGATGATGGAGTATCATCATTAGAGGCAAAAATGAGTATTGGTGATTCTAATTCTTCTTTAGAGTCATTAGAGACATCAAATCCTGACGTTGAACTATATATTGATAAGGTTATTTGTCGGTTCATCCAGAACTAGCCAGACCAATCAAACAAGAGTAATAATTCTCTTTTGTCACAATCTAAAGGGAAGGCCCCATAAAACCCTTCCTTTATGATGCAACCAGCCAAAAAAGAATTTCCACCAGTTGAAGAATATATGGTGGAAAATTATCGTCATATCCTAAAAGTTAGAGATCTAAGAAAAAGAGGTGTATTGGATCGTTAGAAAAAGAGCAACGTAATAGAAGCTGTGTTAAATTAATATACTAATAATGCTTTAGCCCAAAATAAAATGTTGAGGAGGATAGGATCTAATGTTGAAAACATTCAACGATGGTTGTCTATTGTTGAACAAAAAGTAGATGACTGTCCTAAGATGTTCTCCGTCTTACAGAAGAGGCTTGAAGAAGTAAAAAAGACTGTACCACAACATAGTATGAGAGTTCAAGAATATATCAACCAAAAGGAGTTGGAAATTAAGAAATTAAGAAATCAAATTGAGATGTTGGAAGCAAGGCAAAAAGGAATTTCATATGTTCCAACATCAACCTCTGTAGAATAAGATATATTTGTTGGGATTATTAAACCCAAAAAAGACCTTAATATCTTTTTCAGAGCCTTAAGAACCTTAGAAGAAAAATCTCTTTGAAATAAGAGAATATGTAAGGCAAATGGAGGCTTGCCAAAAAAAGAAAAGGAAGATGAAGGAAACCTCTAGCTTAGAACAAAATTTTGAGGATCTCTATGAAACCTAACAACTAAGGGATGATGATGATGATGATAATGAGATGACTAATGTAGAGCCCAGATTCAAAGTCTACATGGTAAAATAGCAAGATAAATTGTTAAAAGCCTTTCTTAAGGTATACCATGAGCAAACAATACCTAAGATTGCTATAGTCCATTCAAAAACTAAATAAAGCAATAATGCAGCTACTAATCTAGAAAGCTCACTAGATGAAGGTCAGAGCAGTTCAACTCCAGATAGTCCAAATGATATAGATGATTTAGAAGTTGATATTCTAACTTCAGATTCTAAAGATGAATCTAAGGAAGTCCGATTTCTCCAGTGAAGAAAGTACTGCAACTTACCATACAAAACCCATTCTAATATTCAGAAGCAATGATGATTATGGGGATACAAAATCTAACACTTCTATTCCAAGGCCAAGTGGTTTTATGAGGAAAATATCTAAGTCTAATGGGACATTCACATTAGATGACATTCCTTATTCAAAGTGGCCAGAAAAACTTCAAGAATTCCATTCTTAGATGTTTACATGATATTTGACACAACCTTCTCATGGAGAGATCTTAACAAAATTTTTCGGTAGATTTACTAGTATTCTTAATGATTGGTGGAATTTTGTGTTCAAACAAGACTAAACTTCTTTCTTGGGCTTGGCAAATTTTGACTAAGCTATAAGAATTCTACACCAATTCCTAGTTGAAAACCTAGAAGATTCAAAAGAAATTAGAAGGAAAGAGTTTCATGAAAGAAGATGCTATTCATATAAAAAAAAGGACTTAAACCGACACTTCAATAAAATGGTCTAATTATTTTATCAACTTAGAGCAAATTATACACTTAGGTTAGTGTTTCTTTCTTCTATTCTAGTGCCTTTAGCTAGAGGAATAGAAAAACATCTCCAACTAAAGAATCAAAAGGTGACTGATGTCACAGTAGGAGAAATATAATAAACACTTCACATTTTCATAGAAGATATGAGTGAAAAAAAGGAAGGTAATCAAGGATAACATCCGAGGTAGTGATGTCTTCGATGATGTGTAGAAAACCAAATTTACTCATCAAGAGTAAGTAGTCCAATCGGGAATGCACATGTGCTATAAGAAAAAAGGAAGCACTTTGGAAAAATCAAGAGTAAAAACTCTTTTAAATTAAAAGAAGAAGAAGAAAAAGAGTTCCCATCAAGTAGTGGAAATACTTCAAGAAGAAAAGTAGAAAGGGAAAGAAATCGAATAGATGTTATATTTGGAATAAAATGGGGCATTATGCAAAAGAGTGTCCTTAAAAAGGATCTCCAAAAATGATTCATAGCAACATTGACAAAGTTGGGATCAAGATAAGAGAAGATGAAGACCTCAAGTCTTTATTCTCAACAGATGATGAACCTTTAGAAAAAATTTTATTTTCTTTACAAGTCCATTATGTGGCATCCGGTTTAGATTGGGAAGATTTAGGAGACGAATCTTATTTAATTAAAAATGCGGAACTAGCCACTGGTGATGAAATTATGAGTATCAACACACTTCATCTTCTAATCCATATTTTCACTAGCAAATATGATAAACCTATCCCAGTAATTAACTTCCTTAATACTGGAGCAAATGAAACTATCATGACCCTAAAGTTCTTCCACAAGACTTTTGGATTCCATATACTAAGACTTTAATGACAACAACCAATGAGGAATTCCATATGCATCTCAGAAGCAGGCCAATAAAAATTTAATTTTTCCAAGGATGCAGTATTATTACTCCAATACTTAGATCTCCATTACCCAACAAAGATATTATTGTTGGTTGGAATATTCTTTCCAAACTTCTGCAAAAGAAGATCTATCTAAAAGGCATTAGATTCAAGAAATATTATAAGCCTTATGCTAAACTCCCTTAATTTTATTCAATTGAAGGGATTGGTATACCAAAGATTATTGAGAAGCTTAAAGTAGAAGCTTGTGCAGAAGATCACACTGAATTCTTGAGGAAATGTGATTATTTGTTATGGTAGAATCAATAATTCTTTGTAAGGATAAATTTCAAGAAGAATAAAGATATCAATCCTACTAAAGCAAGCCATTCAAGTATGAATCATGAACGTGCTAGATTAGTAGAAGAAGAATGTTAAAACTTACTTAGGTGAGGATTGATAGAGCCATTAGATTCATAAAGGGCTTGTAAGGCTTTCTGTGCGAACAAAAGAGCTAAGCAAGATAAGAGGAAATTAAAACTCATCATAAACTATCAACCTCTCAATTATTTCATCTAAGATGACAAGTTTCCAATCCCCAACAAGAACACATTATTTTAGAACATTGCCTAAGCTAAGGTATTTCAAAATTTGATCTTAAAGCAGGATTTTAGCCACTAGATATTCATCTAAATGACAAATCCAAAATAGGATTTTGTATTCCAAGCCACTAATACCAATGGAAGGTTTTACCTTTTGGGCTTAAAACAACTTCATCACTATTCCAAAAAGTAATGATCAAAATATTTCAGCATATCTTGAATAGTACTAGCATATATATTGATGAGATTCTCCTTTTCAATTCAAATGAATCATCACATACCAGGCTATTACAATAATTTTATGAGCTAGTAACTTCTTATGGAGTCATGCTTTTAGAGAAAAAGATGAAAGTTGCCTAAATAAAGATGGAATTTCTTGGCATGAAGATAAATAATGGAGGCTATCAACTAGAGCCTAACATTACTCAAGAATTATTAAAGTTCCTAGATAAAGATCTTAACACCAAACAAATCCAACAATTCTTGAGGATAGTCAATTATCTAAGAAACTTTATGTTGGTCCCGTATAAGATATCAAGAGGAGGTGCGAGGGTGGGTAGTGAATTGATATCTTTAAGAATTTTAAAAACCTTTTCGATGTAAAACAAAATTATCCCTTTTAATAACTTAGTCTGGAGAACAGTTATTCTTTAATAATTCAATGCATAAATAACAAAATTAAATAATGCAAATTAAAAGAGATAAGGAGGAAAATATCAAGCTGAAGATTTATAGACCATCAACCTTCTACCTGCTGCTCTATTTTACCTCTATTGCTAAGGACCCGATCTACTTCACTGATGTCGTTCCACTTGATCTACTATATCAAAAACCAATTAAGAGAAGTTTACAAGCATTTGCCACTGTTGGCCTTCACAACACTGTACTTTGCCTATCTAGCTTCTCTACAATCTAAGCTAATTACAAATCTATAGAGTACAATCAAACTTCTCTCAAACAACACTCTAACATTAAATAATGTTTACAAAACACAAGAGAGAACAACAATACAAATCCCAAATAGTTTAGCACAAAAACATAAATGAAGATTAATGAATAATCAACTTTGGTTTAACTTTCTAAAGAAGTACTTGAGAAGCGTTCTGTGTTCTTTCATATGGTAAAAAATGATCACGATCAGAGAATAAAGTATATGATTTTTCTTCTCAAAATTGATCTAATATTTTTGAATCGTTCTCTCCTTTTCTATTTAGTCTTCCAACGTCTATATTATTGATGATTATCTCCATCTTATGTTTATCCAAACTCAACATTTACAAAGATGATCCACATATATTTAGAGAAAATCTTGGCGGTTGAGTTTTAATCTGATCTTATCTTGATCAGATCCTTTTTTATTGGATATACTTGACTAGTAACTCTAAATAATTTTGAAATTTGAATTTGACATCCCATAAAATTCGAAATCATCCTTGTCCTTATCTAAACTTAGATATTTTCTTTAATTATTTCAAAAAACTAATTTACTTAGCAATAATCCCCATGGATCTTAATCCTACTTAATTGAAACGAAATTAAGTGTATTTCCCTAATATACCCAATCTAGTGAAACTAAGTCTCATTTACTTTAAATCTAATGTTGTGTTATTATTTAGAGTTACTCTTCCAAGCTAACAATTTGAACAACCTTCTAAAGATATCTCAATTTACCTAAACAATTTTTTGAAGTACTATGTTAATTCTTGTTATATAAGTTTTTGAAGCATTCTCTAAATATTTTCCAGACTCGTCTCTTTTTCAATTGACTCAAACCTTCTAAATAAGTCTCTGAATTCAACTTAACTTATAATTTCAAACTTTTTGAAGAATTGTCTAAATTGTTGTACTCTTGTCAATACATTAGCATTCCTTTCTTTTTGATATCATGAAAATTCATGTAATTTATCTAACATTCTCTCCCTTTTTTATGATAACAAAACACTTGTAAGTTTAAAAACATGTAACAATTTGAATCAAAGTCCAAAATATAAACAACAAGAAAGAAACATTATTCAAAGACAATTATAAGCTGTTTTGCTGCCATGTTATGTATACTTCTTTATGTTCAATAATTATTATTTTTGACGTTTCTCCCCCTTTTCGTTATCATTAGAGGTTATTTAATAGCTCCCCCTTAATGTTTATAATTAGACAACATATGCAAAACTAAAAGGAACTTTCATTGATGTAATGAAAGTATACAGCATGGTCCATAAATGAACTTGACATTATAATAGAACCAAAAGACTTAACAAGAGTTAACTGAAAAAAAAATTAACAGTAGAACATAAAAGAAAAAACACTTAAACTAAGAAATTATTTTTGTGCTCTCTTGGTTCATCCTGCCAAAGTAAGTTAAAGCTACTTTACTAGGAGAAGGCTTGACTTCAGATGGTCATATCACACTTAAAGTTGGTTCAGAGTCTTTTACAGGAGTTGGAGTAACTTGAGCTTGACCAGATACACTACCATCCTTATTGGATCCAAAAAAAAGAGTCTGTGTTTCCTTCAAGAATAGTTTGATCTTCTAGGATAAGAATAGGAGTTACAGTTGGAGGTGATGGAGTTTTAATGGGTAGATCCTTATTTTATGGAGATTGAGGAAAGACAAATGGAGTTTTGTCAAATTCTTAAATAGGTAGCCGATCAAGTTGATTAGTTTGTAGTGGAGTGGTAACAAGAGAATGATGTTCAAGTACTAGGGTTTGAGGATTTGGTTTAGGAGCAAGTAGTTCAAATAGTGGAACAATCAGTTGAGTCTAAGCATGAGGTTTAGAATGTAGGTTAGAACCATTATGTTAGGTCACTTCTTGAATTAGTTCATATGTGGGTTCATCTCAAAGTTTTAGGGTTTAGGTCTTTTCAGCCCGTTCTTATTAAAGTCCAATGGGTAGATTGGGCTATGGTTTCAATGGGTTGGTCTCTTGTTCAACAAGATCAATAGTGTTATATGGGTTGCTTGAGATTTTGGTTTTGGTTCCTTTAGCAGCATTGCGTGAAATTTTTGAGGGGTCATTTTTTTAGAGAGAAAGAACGTGAGGAGATGAAGGATCTAAAGAAATGAGAAGAAGAAGAGAAAAGAAAAGCTTTATACTTAGTAAGGAAAAACTAATGAATCTTATGGTCCTTATCTTGCATACGTATGGGCAAAAATATTGGCCTCACTTAAAAAAATTTTTAGGACCCACTAAAGATTTATTTAGCCCCACTAGTTGCACTTTTCTCGTACTTTACACACAATCAAAAGTACATGTTCAGACTATGAAGCAAAAAGAAATAAAATAAAAGATTTTTACTTGCATGTGTTTAATTTTTTAAAAGGGGAATAATTAAATATTCTCCATGCTAACAAAAAGGGTTACATACACCAATTTCATTACGCATAAATTCAAATCTTAATTTATTTAAAGCTTTTGTAAATATATCTACAAATTGATATTCAATTGGTATAAATTCAACACTGACATCATTATTTGTAACATGGTCATGAATGAAATGACGCTTTATTTCTATATGTTTTGACCTTAAGTGATGAACTGGATTTTTTGTTAAATTAATAGTATTGATATATCACATTTTATGGGTATGTTTTTATGATTTATCCCATAATCATTCAATTATTGTTTTAACTAAGGTATTTGAGCATAGCAATTCCTAATAGAAACATACTTAGCTTCTGCAGTAGTTGAAAGGGCAATAGAGTTTTATTTCTTAGAGAACTAAGAAACTAACTTGTTTCCTAAAAACTGGTAAACACCTGAAGTACTCTTCTTATACACTTTGCAACTTACATAATCAGCATTTGAATATCCTATGAGATAAAAAAGTTGACTCTTGGGATACTAAATTCCTAATTTTATAGTACTTTTTATATATTTAAAGATTTTTTTAACTGTAGTTAAGCGTATTTTTGTTGGTAAACTTTGAAATCTAGCACAAACACTAGTACTAAACAAAATATTAGGACGTGAAGCTGTTAAGTATAGTAAAAACCCAATTAAGTATCGATATAATTTTTTATTTACTTTTTTACTATTACCTGTAATATCAAGCTTTGTTGAGGTACTCATAGGAATTGAAGAATCCTTAGTGTTCTCAAAACCAAATTTCTTCATAATCTGTTTGGTATACTTCTCTTAGTGAATAAAAATTCCATTCTCTGTTTGTTTGATTTGTAATCTCAAGAAGGAGTTTAATTCTTCCATAAGTAACATCTCAAATTCAGTCTGCATTAAACTTAAGAACTCTTGACAATATTTTTAATTAGTTGCACCAAAAACAATTTCATCAATATAAATTGGTATAACTAACATATCTTCTCTATGATGTGTCATGAATAGAGTAGTGTCAAATTTTC
Organism: Lumnitzera racemosa; assembly: GCA_024138005.1. NCBI lineage: Eukaryota > Viridiplantae > Streptophyta > Magnoliopsida > Myrtales > Combretaceae > Lumnitzera > Lumnitzera racemosa. The sequence continues at coordinate 33,780,612 of JAMXBC010000012.1, read as the reverse complement.
CCCTTTGAAAATCATTTTTAATTAAAAATTGGCTTAATCTCTCGTATCAAGCACAAGGGGCCTTTTTACAACCATACAATTCTTTTTTCAACTTATATACATGATCTGGTTTGAAGGGATCTTCAAATATAAAACCATTTTTACAAAACCATTCTGTAAAACATTTTTATAGCCATCTAATATAATTTAAATTTTTCAAACAAACAAATTCAAGAAGTAATCTTATAGCTTCTAGCGTAGCCATAGGATCATAAGTTTTATCATAATCTATTCCTTCTTCCTGAGGGTATCTTTTAGCTTTTAAACAAGTTTTATTTCTTACTATTTTACCATGTTTATCCAACTTATTCTTGAAAACCCATTTTGTCTCTATATTGACTTATCCTTAGGTCTTGGAACTAGATTCCACACCTAATTTCTCTAAAATTAACTAAGTTCCTTTTGCATAGTTAAGACGCAATCATGGTTGTCAAAATTGCAAGTTAAACGTATAATTCTACGAGTTTATGATTTTATAGTGTTTTTCTTAGATAAAACAAATGTAATATCGTTAAAGTATGGACTTTTGATAAAATTATGAATTTTGATTAAAGATTCTATAAGTTTACAATTTTACCTATTTTATATGATTCTATATGATTTTATACGATTTTATATGATTTTGTACAATTCTATATGATTTTGTACGATTCTATATAAACAATAAAATCATAATTTTGACAACTATGGATGCAATTATTATCATTTAAAGCTTCATCAACTAAATGAGGTTTAATTTCAAAAATTAAAGCAAAATGATTTTCAAAATTTTACAAGCTCGATCTTGTTCTTATTCTAAATCTAACATTACCAATCACAAGTTCAGGAGGATGATCGATTTTAAATTTAGGCATTGATGGTGGTATATGAAAGTGTTCAAAACCTTCTTACTTACCTTTTGGAAGTATTTCAACAAACCTAGTATTAGTTTCTAAAGAACCTTCTAATCCTGGTTCTGTTTTAGACGCATCAAGCATTCTTGATGCTTCTAATGTTCCCTCTGAAGGAGGTTCCTACTTACCTTCTGAATCATGTCTTGTAGAACTCTTTTCATACGAGGCAATAGGAAGTTCATCATCTAATTCTTCATTGCCTATTTCTTTTATGAACTTGACATTTATTGATTCCTTTACCACTGTTTTTTTTTTATTGTATACTCGATATGCCTTAAAGCTCAAAGAGTAGCTTAAAAAGATGGGTTCATCAACTCTCTCTTCAAACTGTCCCAATACTTTTCCCATTTTCTTTACAAAACACTTACAACCAAAAGTGTGAAAGTATGAAACAGTAGGTTTTCTACCTTTATGAATCTCATAAGCAATTTTATTTGTCAAAGGCCTAACATATACTCGATTTATAATATAACAAGTTATTGTTGCTGCTTCAGCCTAAAAATGATCTACTATACCACTTTCATTAAATAATGTTCTCGTCATTTCTTAGTTAGCCATGTTTTTACGTTTAAGTACTCCATTTTGTTGTGAAGTATAAGGTGCTAAAAAATTATGAGTGATGCCCTTTTCTTCATAAAAAGAAACAAAATTAGAATTTTTAAATTCCTTTTCATGATCAGTTTATAGACTAATGATGGAGAGACCTTTTTGTTTTGAACTCTTTTAGAAAATATTTTGAAACTTTTAAATGCATCATTTTTATGATGTAAGAACAAGATCTAAATAAATCTTCAGAAGTCATCTACTATGACAAGTCCATACTTATTTCTTCCAAGACTTAGAGTGCGAGATAGACCAAATAAATCTAGATGTAACAATTCTAAAGGTCTTTGAGTAGATATAATCTTCTTACTTGTGTGTACTTATGTGAGATGAAGAACTCATCTTAAACTTAAGACAAGCAACACAACAAATATTTTCACGAGCATGCAATTTTGGCAAGCCTTCAATTGAGTTCTTTTTAGATAATTTCTCAAGTTATTGAAAATTTACATACCTTAACCTTTTATGCTAAAGTATAGTGTTATCATTCATAGTTATAATGCAACTTTTAGATGATACTTTAGATGGTTTAATCAAATAAACATTCTTCTTTCTGAATCATTCAAATAACTTTAATCCATCCTTATTAAAATCAGTACATTTGTCGTGTTCAAATGTTATTATGTACCCTTTGTCACATAACTGACTTATGCTTAACAAATTGTGTTTATGTCCTTTAACCAATAATATATTTTCAATTATGTGTGGTGCCAAACCAATTGTACTTACCATAATTATTTTACCTTTACCATTGTCACCAAAATTCACATATCCATCTTCCTTCCATTTTAAGTTTGTGAATAACGAAGTATTACTTATCATGTGTCTTAAGCATCTACTGTCAAGATATCATGTTCATTTTAACTCAGCTTCGTGTTCTTACACACATCACAGTAGAATCAAGTTTGTTTATGAACCCAAGCTTAGGTTCATAAAAATTCAAGCTCGACTTTTGAATTAAACCTTGATTATTGCTGAGTTTATATTTTTTCAAAAAGTAATATTTCTCTTTATGTCTTAGTTTATTACATAGACAATAAGCATAAGGTTTTTGCTCAATATACTTACTGCTTACCACTTTTCTTTGACTTAGATTCTTTCTGACATACCCTCTGTTTAACCTTCTGTTATACCCTCTGAAGGAATACTTATCATTTTGAGAGTATTATCTGTTGTACCTTATAATAGGTTTAATTGTTTTGCCTTTATCATTTTCTTTGACTCTTTCTTGATTTTCTCCTTTTGATTTAACAAATATTATTTCTCTCTTCATTTTAGATGTTTTTTCCAAATTTGAAACCAAGACCAGATTTTGAATTATCCATTCTTTGATTAGAGATCAGTATTTGCAACTTCTTATCACTTTCATCAAACTTTTGAAAAGTTTTTCTGATTGATTTAGATAAATCCTCCACATGATTGTTCAAATTTTGAATTTCTTCCTTCAAAATAGGATTTTCATTGACTAAAGCTTCACAAGCAATATGCAATCCTTCAAAATCATTTTTCAAGAAATTATTCTCATTTACCAATAATTGATTTGTTTGATTAAGAGCTTGCTTTTCATTTTTTAATGTCTTCACTTCCGATTCTTGTTTAGAGATCTTATCATTTGACTTAGAAAGAGCTTTAAGCAATTTGTTGATTTTAGCACATATATCATCAGGTTCTTTTATATCAAAGTCAGAATTAGTATCAAAATCTACATCAGAGAGTGCCATAAGGCATAGATTTGCTTCTTCACATTCTTTTGAACTCGCTAACTCAATTTCTGAATATTGCAAATCACTCCATGTAGCTATTAGAGATTTGCATTTCTTCTTAAATTTCTCTATCCTCTTAATTAACACTAAACATTCATACTTGGTATATCTTAGCTTCTTGTATTCATAGCATATAATTTCCTTTTTTCAACTTTTTCTCCTCTTTTTCCTTGATTACCTTACCTACATCATTAGACCAATTTTCATTAGGAGAAAATTTTTAATAAAGGTTTTCTTACTTATTTTCTTTAGCCATTTGTTGAGTTTTCTAGCTAGAAGTATCACATTCTTGTCTTCTTCTTTAGAATCAGCATCTATTTCTTTGGTTTTGAAAGTTACGGCCTTCTCCTTTATATCCTCTAAAGTAATCTCTGATTTGAGAAAATCAGTTTTATATGCCATAAGTTTTCTACACAATTAACTCAAAGTTAGTCTCTTCAGATCATGAGCTTCTTTTATGACAGTTTTCTTTGCATTCTAGATTTTGGGAAGGATCCTTAGCATTTTGCATACTATATCTACACCACTAATTGCTTTGCCAAAAAAAGACAATTCATTAGTTATAGTAGTGAATCTACTAAAAGAGTCCTCAATTTCTTCACTAAGAAAAATTCCAAAAGTTTCATATTGTTAAACTAGCGAGTTGATTCTCATGTCTTTGATTGTCTCTATGCCTTCAAAAGTTTGCACCAAGGTATCCTAAATGTCTTTAGCTAGAGCATAAGAAGTAATTAGATAAAATTTTGATCATACAATAGTACTCAATAGTAAATTTTTAGCCTTTGAATTAAGTTTAGCTTTGGTGATATCCTCATTTGATGCAATGATGGTTGGAACTTTAAGATCTCTAGTTGAGATAATTTGTTAGGCTTGATAGTCAAATGCCTTCACATAAGTCTCTATCTTGAATTTCTAATAAGAAAAGTTAGTTCCATAAAAAAATGGTGTCTTATCAGACTGAACTATTAAACTACCACTTGGTTAACCCATGATCTTAAACTGCAAATGATATTAAAGCGAAGGTCTAATATCTATTGTTGGTCCTATATAAGATATCGAGGGGAAAGGGGTGGGTTGATATTTTTTAGAATTTAAATAAAAATTTAGATGTAAAACAAAATTATCCCTCTTAATAACTTAATTTAGAGAATAATGATGCTTTAATAATTTAACACACAAATAACACAATTAAATAACACAAATTAAAAGAGATAAGGACAAAAATGTTAGGCTTAGGATTTATAGAGTTTTGGTCTTTTGCCTACTACTTTCTTTCAACTCCAATGTTAGGACCCAATCTATTTTATCAATGTCGTTCCACTTGATCCATCATATCAAAAACCAATAAAGAGAAGTTTACAAGCTTTTGCTACTGTTGGCCTTCACAATACTCTACTCTACCTATATAGGCTCTCTATAATCTAAGCTAATTACAGATCTATAAAGTATAATCAAACTTTTCTCAAACGACACTCTAACATTAAATAATGTTTACAAAACACAAGAGAGAACAACAATTCAAATCTTAAATAATTTAGCACAAAAATATAAATAAAGATCGATAAATAATCAACTTCAATTCAACTCTCTGAAGAAGTATCTGAGAAATGTTCTATGTTCTTTCAGATGGCAGAAAATTATCACAATTAGAGTATAAAGTATATAATTTTTCTTCTTAGAATTGTTTTAATATTTTTGAATCATCTCTCTTTTTATACTGGAGTCTATCAACATTTATATTGTTGATGATGATCTCCAACTCTTGTTTATCCAAACCCAATGTTTAAAAAGATGATCCATATATATTTAGACAAAATCTTAGAGTTTAAATTTTAATTTGATCTTATCCCGATTAAATCTCTTTTTATTGGATATACTTGATCAACAACTCTAGATAATCTTCAAATTTGAATTTGATATCCCATAAAATTCGAAATCATCCTTGTCCTTGTCCTTGTCCTTATCCTTATCCAAACTTATATATTTTCTTTAATTATTTCAAAAAATCAATTCGCTTAGCAATAATCCCCATGAATCTTAATTCTTACTTAAGTGAAATGGGATTAAGTGTGTTTTCCTAATACACCCAATCTAGTAGAGCTAAGTCTTGTTTACATCAAATTTAATATTTTGTTATTATTCAGAGTTACTCTTCCAGACCAACTTTCTGAATAACCTTCTAAAGATATCTCGCTTTACTTATCTTCAAAGTCTCTAAACAATTTTCTAAAGTGCTATGCCGATACTTCTTATATATGCTTCTAAAGTATTCTCTGAATATTTTCCAAACTCGTCTCTTTCTCAATTGACTTAAACTTTTTGAACAAGTCTCTGAATGCAACTCAATTTACAATTTGAAACTTTTTGAAGAACTATATAAATTCCTGCACTCTTGTTAGTGCATTAACATTCCTTTCATTTAGTTATCATCAAAATTCATGAGAGATATCCAGCACTTTATTCCTAAGATCTCTCAGTATATTTCTACTTTATAAAAAATGCTTAAGAAGAATCATCCTCTATAGGGAGAGAAACAAACCAAAGCAATAAAATTCTTAAAGGAAGAATTGCAAAGGCTCCCACCATTAAAGAAACCCTTAGGAAGGTAACTTATTTTGAGGCCTAACGCTAGTGACAAACATTGGGGAGCTATTCTCCTTGAATAAGGAGAAAAAGGCAAACGCATTCGTGGTTACAAAAGTGAAATGTTCAAAGACTCTAAAATCCATTATCATTCAACCTTCAAAGAAATCTTTGTAGTCAAATATGCTATTAAAAAATTTGAATATCATCTTATGGGATCTCATTTTAAAATTGAAATAGCTATGAGTTCTTTTCCAAAGATACTTAAGTTTAAGCAAAAGACTGTGCTATATCCTCAGTTGGTAAGATGGCAAGAATGGTTTTCTAAATACTCTTATGAGGTCAAGCACATCTCAAGAAAAAAAAATGATGTAGTAGATTTTCTCTTTAGACCTTAGAAGGAGTCTCAAGATTTAATCAAACGAGTACCAATGCACTAATCTCGCAAATCTTCTTTAAGTGATATTCATGCACCTAGATGATCACCATGTTCAGGTCTACTAACTTCTTCCCTCCAAGATGGTACAATCTAAGAAATATTTATGAACATGGACCTCCAAAGTTAAGATAGATGGTAAAAAGAGGAAGATTTGTAGAAAAAAGCAAGAGAAAGATATGGGAATATTAGACATTAATCTTCTAGAAATATAGAGGATTATATCTCAATCCATATGGATTACATCTAAGATATCCCTTCATTCATCCTCATGTTTGGAGATTTCATGAGAGCAAGTTTCTCGAAGAACTAAAGTGGTTTTACTAGTATCTACTATACCATTACACCATAGCCATCCAATTCCCAACACATGAAGCTTTGCAACATTTGCAGATAATTAGGTTCAATCCAAGTTTTAACTATTTAACAAACTTGATGAAATGGCTTAAATCGTTGCCCATATGGGAATAAATTACCTTAGCATTGGCTAATGATTTAAGAAGGAGATTTCTTAGAGCAAATCCTTTACAATTTAAGATTATAGTTGAATTAAGGTTACAATGGATGGAATATCAACAAAAGAAATTTTATTCATTATCCACTTATAACTTTGTTGATAGCTTTGAAGAAGATATCAGAGAAGATGACATGAAATACAGGGAAACACAAAGACGACTGTGCATTTCCCATCAAATCATTCCTATAGTGATATGGCTAGGAGCTTTTGAAGCAGAAGTTCCTTGAGATTATAATGAAGATTACCAAGACACAATTCCCTCAATTCACCATGCTCTAAGAGAATATGAGCAAGATCATGACAGGATAAAGGAAGAAGCATGAATAACTAAATATAGCGAGGACCTTGATGATGCAAATCTATCGCCATCACAAGAGCTTATCACTTTTGATATGGAATAGAATGGAATCTTATCAAAGGAATATTATTAGCTTTAAGAGCATGCATCTATATTATTAAAGGCATATGTCTGTATGTCTATGTATTATTGTCCTTAGTATGCTTAGATGTCCACTATTATTGTCATTTACTTGTCTTTAACCTATGTATTATTGTCTTGCAAAGTAGACTTTGTTTGTCACATGAGTAATGTGCCATGTATCTATTTATGACATTAGAAATCTATATAAGGAGATCTCTTGTAACATAAAAGGCAAAATACAACCTTCAAACTTCCATAATAATATATCATGTGTATTTTGTATCTCTCATGGCTTTCTAAATTCTCTTTCTATCTCCTCCAATCTTAATAGAAAGAAATTGTTTGGATCTTTAGTCTATCTTCCAAGATTCAAAGTATGCTTTATACTTACCCCTTATAAGGATCTTATATATCATAAATGAATCATATGGATACACAAAGAACAAATATAGTATTATAGTATGTTCTCAAGCCAAAAGATAGGTTTAAGTTGCCATTGAAGGCATAGAGGCCATGGAAGGTACAATTAGAACAAGTTGAGGCTTGAGATTAGAAATGATAATATAGATTGTTCTTCTCATTCATATGAATTTGAATCTTGAGAATGAATGAGCTTAACCCAAAATTCTAATTGCTTAAAGACCTAGCCTTTCATTCTATTAGAGATTATAGCATTTTAATGATCATCCATTTTCATCACAAGTCCTTGGAAAAATGATGTCTTCCTTTGCTTCTAAGGTGGCATAAGTTTAGAGAAAGTGGCTCAATTTATTTATTTACCTTTTGTTAGAAGCATCCTACAATAAAACACATATCTTTGAGTACAGTAATAAAGAACACATTAGGTTGTTCCTCAAATTATTTATGTACTCTAAATGCACCATACTTTTGGGTGCCATTGATCTAAGAACCATGAAATTGCGTATATGCATCAATCAATTTGTGAGAGTTTTTTTAGTATACTATGATTCAACGTGGGATTGCCTTAGAGCATCTATAAATATAGAAAAAACTAAGATAGAGATAATGTATGTATGCTTCCAATTGTAAATAGAAGATTTATGTTCTTAAATAATAAAAATAAGAATAAATTTTATTATAACATATACAGCATTCCAAGAATGTTATTAACCTCTTGTTTTAATTGCTAGCTTTATTACTAGTACATCCTCCATTTATACATATAGATAAGCATATGTACTTTCTAAGCACCACATGCGATATTTGTCCTCCATTTTAAACAAGGGTTATATAAGTTTTTCATGTATACTACATACTGTAACATTTATCCTTAATTTGTATCACCTAAAACTTACATTCTCAATCTATACTTGAACACAAATGTATGTTATCTCCATTATGATTATCTTCATGGTTGGACATATTTATGTTGTAGGTAAATCATCAAAACTAGTAGATTATTTTAGTATGCAAAATAAAACTTTGATCCTCGAGAGTGGCAAGATGATAGTGGTTTTCACTACTCTATGTCTAAATTGAAGACCTATTTTGAGATGACATAATAACAAACTTAGTTCTTAATTCTAGAACTTAAAAAAACCTTTGATGTTTTTCTAGACTTAAATCATTTTTTTTTCAGTATTACTATCAATGAAAGACGCTAGTGACATGACAATGAAAGGTGGCCTTGAAGAAGTGAACTTTATAAGCTTAGACTTCACTTAGAGTAGGGTTACATTTTGGTGAAGACTAGATAAAGTGCTAATCAATCTATAATGGTTGCAAAAAAAAGAAAAAAAAAAACTTTTAGGTTTATTCAAGTAAATTGTAATACCCCAAAACTTAAAGGTACCACAAACCGCCACGTGTCCTTAGTTTTCTAATGATACGTTAAGGCTCAAAAACTAACTATAATCTCCATAATCACATATATTAATAATAATTCTTTAGTTGCATTAACTAAAAAATGACTCACATGCGAGTCATTCAAACCACAATTATACATAAAAGATTTCAATCTTCAAAACAACAAAATCTGTTGACAATTCTACAATTCAACAACCTCCTTAATATAATACAAAACTATTCGTGTCTCTTCCCTATCCAAAATATCCATTCTCATACTTAGCACGGGCAGTAACTAATCAAGTTAACTTATAGTAAAAATAAAGATGAGTCTAAGCTCAGTACGCAATATGTAAGCACACACGGATGCTGAACCAAACATATTACATGCATGCAATGCAAAGGAATAATAAATAGCCGATTATTATCTTGTACTTTAAGCTAACAAACATTAAAGAGGTACTCATGACCTTGCCACACCATGATATGTTATATAAGTAAACAAATAGAATATATCATACATCTTTTAATTTACCATCATATACTATGGTGAAGGTCCTCAAACCAACACTTGAGAACTGTAAACTATGAAACACTAGATTTAGCTGTGTTGTCTTATATACGAGTCTACTAAGGAATCCTTACACATGATCAACAGTTGACCCTTATATTGAAGGACAGGCCATTACAAGTACAATCAGCAAGCAACACTTTCAATGGGATATGAATTAGTCCAATTTATTTCTCACTACCCTAACAAGAACAAGCACAAACAACAAATATGCATTACATACCTGAGAAGCTAAATAAAACCCAATCGAAATCCTCGAATCAAGTATATTGTACTAGAGAAACCAATATCTAGAATCTAATCAATAGAATAAAATGTTCATCTTAGATTACTTATCGATTCAATACCAACTAAGTTTTAAAGAGAGCCTAACCCAACTCGCCTCATACTTCTCCTCTACATCCTAAAAATCCCACAACCCTAAGCATATAGAGATCCTAAGAAGACTAAGCAAGGTTTAGATCTTTAAGAGGGATGGTTGATTGAAACTCTTGGGTGGAAGGAAAGAATTGAACGAACTTGAAGATTCCAGCTTCTAAGTTAAACTTATAATTTTCTTAGCTTAACACCACCTAGAAGCATACTAAGACCTTAAACAATCTAACCTTTTAGGGGTTGAGATAATTTGAGAAGATTAGATCTTTTAAGCAAGGAATAATAGATAAATTTTAAAATAAAAGACAAGAATTAAATTGAAAGGAATTCTTGCAAACAAAGTTTCAAGTAAAGTACCCAATTTAACTTAACTCAACACAACCTAAGGGCAAGTTGGAGTCTTTATATAATCTAAGCTTTTAAGGGTTGAAATATTATAAAAGATTATAGTTTTGGGTAGGATTGAATGTGTATAACATTTGGGTGGGTGTTTGGAGTGGGAATAATCAAAGAAAAACAAGATGGGAGACTAAATAGAGTATAGCATTTGAAAGCTATCTGGGATCCTGACTTAGCATTTGGACACCCTACTCCTACAAACACGTACTCAACTTCGATTTAATCCTAAAAATCATCATCTAACCCTAGCTCTTCCATACATGAACTCACCCATCACCTATCAACTTCGAAACTTAGAAAAGTCAACCCCAAATTCAGTCTTATCTCAACTTCAACATATAATCCAACCTTAGCTAAAACAAAGCCCCATAAGAACTTGAAAGAACAAAATAAGAGGATGAGAAACTTACTTAAGGATGAATGAAACTTCTTATAATCTATTTAGCAACCAAAACCCATGAAAGAGTTGTCACCTCATATACAAATTCGTATTACAAACAATTACCTAAAAAAACTCCATGGAATAGAGGTTTTTCACTAAGAAAAACTTAGAAATGGAATCTACCAAGTTACCTTATCCTTAGAAGAGCTTTAAAATAGGTTTTTCTTGAAGCTCTAAGAGCTTGTTCCAGTTGGGAAGGAGGAGAATGACAAATTTAAAGAAGAAATAAGTATGTTAAGAGGGTTTTGCTAGGTATTTGGGCTTAAGAGAGGGTTACTAAGTAAATGGGCAACTGAAAATGAAGTAAGAGTAAGGTTTTAGGAGGTTTTGGAATGCCCAAAATGCCCTTGGTTTTGAAAAGCTTTTTCTTGGTTATTACATTCTACCTTAGTTAAAAAGGCTTTTATCCTCAAAAGTCACCGAATACTTGAAATGACCAATTATTTTCTTCTCATTTCTTTCCTAAACTCCTAATTCGTGCTCTCTTTGGAGTTGTTTGCTTAGCTATTCTTTACATGACTGTTGATTCACCTCCTACAAATCTCTTCCTTAGCACTCCTACTCTTTGTAAGTCCCTTTTTACTCCCAATCAAGCTTTTATGCTTCCAACCGCTCTTGACTTATTCACCTTATAGTCCTTTTGACTTTTATGCTTCTACTTTTGCCTCCAAATTGGCAAGATGCTCACTTGATCATTACTAGATTGATCAATCCATTTCATATTTGCTGACATGTCAACTTTTTGTATCCTTACTCATGGTTTTTCTCAACCATAATATTAACACTTAACTTTCCACCACACTATAGAGTCATTACATGTGACAATAACACGATTGTCAAATAATACCTCCAATACAAATCTCAAATGCTAAAAGATCATAATCATTCCTACTAATCAACAACATTGATCACTAATCCTCATGAGTCCTTAAGTAAGTCTATAACTCCAAAGTAATTAATGAATTCCATTATGTTTAAGTTATTCACCCAAAGAATTCAATCTCCTAAGAGAAACAATTCTTAAATCAGATCAAAACTCTAACCCCCTACTCTAGGGCTAGTCCTTACATAGGAGTAAAGCAGGATGTAAAATATCCACAAGTCTTAACTTAACAAAACCACCTGCCATCGAAGAATTCCTAACACTTGTCTCCTAGAATCCAGTCGGATATCACACCAAACATATGTCAAATTACCAAATTGGTTCTTATTTGAGTTTGCTTCATCTCTTACTCTTCAATCAACTCTAATTACACCTTGCTTCAAAGGTTCTATAGCTTCACACTTATCTTCTAACTATGTACTCTACTCTAAGATCATTTACTATAGCTTCCTTTGCTTGTCCCCAAACTAAGTTAATTGGCTTTAGAGTTGATTACATTTATCATTGATAATTTATGCATTTCTTAACTTATTTAATGAAGTTGATTTGATTCATTAGTTTCATGTGATCTCATTTTCTCCATACTCGTTCTATCACTTATATCCTTCAATTAATACTAAAATGTTTATATTCTTTGCAACTTAACATAAAGATACATATAATAAGGCTAATGGTTGCTGATACACTACTGACTCGATTGATAACTTGACTTAACTTAGACCAACTAACCAGACATGACCTTTACTGACTCGAAACAAATCGACACAACATGCTACAATATTAAAAAAAAAAAAGATTCATCCATCCATCCTATCATAGGCATGAACATGCTAAGCTTCCTCAATTCTTTTAATTCTTGTTCTTCAAATTAGTTTCCTATTCCACATTTCAATCTTTTGTGTTTCTACTCACCATATAAGATTTGGTGAGTGGCTTCATGTTTGTATAGTTTATAGATAAGCATCAGGTCCATTACTCCAATAGTTGTGTCTATTTTATACAAATTAAGTGAGTATAGAGTTATGAGTTATGATTTATGATTTGCTTCTCAAGTTTGTCTCTCCTTTATCAACGATTAGTCCTATTAATTAAGTTTCCCCAATTATTTTATGTCTACTCTTGATTTTTATGAATTTAATTCAAATATGTTAGAAGGACAAGCTCAACTAGTCTTTATATCATCCTCCATCTTATCTCTTCTTCCATCTTCACAAATCTACACCTAGGCATATAGCTAATAGAATAAGAGGGATTGAAAGGAAACAAGATTTAGGAAAGGCAAGTTATGGAAACAATGAGCAATCGTAAAATCAAAGTAGCAAGGAAAAGCAAGAAGATAAGTTAAGTAGAAAGTAAGAGGGAAAGGTAAAGATTAGACCTACAAGTATTAGGGCTAAAGTAACTACTTACTCTTAGTTTGACCCAACCTAAGCTTTACTCCCTTCTTTCATATGCTCACCATATAAATTTAATTGGCTAAATGAGAAGGAAGTATTACATGTCACTTAACAAGTGTTACTGTCAATCTCCATTAGGAACTATTTTGATGAAATTATCTCTAATGTGCTACCTATGTATGTATCTCATATATTGCTAATCCAACCTTATCTTTTTTATTGGAAGGTTATTCATGATAGTTTCAAGAACACATGTGTGTTTAAGAAAGATGAGAGGAAAATTACCCTAAACCCCATGACCCTGAATCAAATAAGCAAGCTTCAAACTAAGTTAGCCTGAGGATCTAAGAAAGCACTGATTCTAAGCCAATTAGAGCTCTAAGAAGCTATTAAGTCTAATGTGTCGACCTTCCTATTGGTTAGGTGATTGTTAAAATTGAAAGATCAAGCTAAGCTACTTGAGGAGATACGAAAGCTATTGGATGAATATGCCAACCTGTTTCCCGAATAGTTACCTAAGGGCTTACACCCTTTTTGAGGTATTGAACACTGCATTGACTTGATACCTAGTGCTTCTTTGCGAAACAAACATGCTTATCAAATGAATCCTAGGTAAGCTATCGAACTCTAAAAGCAAGTCAATGAACTGTTAGAGAAGGGATGTATGAGAGAGAGTCTCAACCCTTATGTTATACTTGCATTACTTGTGCCAAAGAAAGATGGTATTTGGCAAATGTGTATGGATAATAGAGCTGAGTGATACAAGAGTATTCAGTGAAATTGACTTGAAGTCAAGTTACTACTAGATTCATATGAAGCAAGGTGATGAATGGAAAACTGGCTTCAAGATGAGACATAGTTTGTATGAGTGGATGGTCATGTCTTTTAGGTTATCTAATGCCCCAAGCACCTTTATGCGATTGATGAATCATGTTATGAGGGACCTAATTGGAAGATGTGTTGTGGTATACTTCAACGACATCCCTGTCTACAATGCTAACCTAACAAATCATATTGACCATCTCCGAGTTACTTTTGATGTCCTCCAAGCCAAGAAATTGTTACTTGGTTAGTGGAGGAGGAATAAGAGTTAATGAAGAAAAATTTTGAGCTAATGTTGAGTAGCTAACCCCATCTTTTTTGGGCCAAGGTAAGGATTTTTCATAGATTGGCTTCCTTTTATCGCTGTTTTATTCAAGGCTTTAGTTCAATAGTTACACCCCTTATCGAGCTGATGAAGAAGAACATGAAATTCAAGTGGAGAGAGAAAGAGGAGAGGAGTTTTGCCGAGGTGAAAAAAAAAAAGTAGACCTCTACCCCAATCTTAACTCTTCTTAATTTTGAGAAAGTGTTTGGGCTTCAACATGATGTGTCAGGTGTTAGCATCAAAGCCATGTTGATGTAAGAAGGCCGACCTATTACTTATTATAGTGAAAAGCATAGTGGAGCACAACTGAATTGTGTATAGGACAAAGAACTCTTAGCATTAATCCGAGCTCCTCGCGTTTGGCAACATTACCTTCTACCAAAGGAATTTTTCATATACATGGATCATAAGTCCTTAAGGTATCTAAAAAGTCAATCAAAGCTTTCTAAATGCCAAGCTCAATGGATTTAATTTCTAAAAAGGTTTAATTTCATCATCAAATACAAGCAAGGTAAGAATAATGTGGTTGCCAATGCTCTATCAAGAAGACATATTCTTCTTACCAAGTTACAAACCAAATTGTTAGGGTTTGCAAGCATTAAAGAACAATATTAACATGATTCTCATTTTGGTTTTTCATACAAACACTGTAAGGAAGGCAAAATAGTGGATGAATATCATGTATCGACCTATTCATTAAGGGAATTGCTAGTGAGAGAAGCATATAATAGAGGACTTTTTAGGTACTTTGGAGAAAGAATGACATATGAACTACTGAATAACAAGTTCTTCTAACCTAAAATGAAGTGGGATGTGCACCATGTGATTAAAGGTTGTGCTACCTGTAAGAAGGCTAAGAGCTAAGCTGAACAAGTGAGAGCAATGTCTCTGCTTGTCCCAATCAAACCATGGACTGACCTAAGCATAGATTTTATCTTCAGATTACCTCATACTACTCGAAGCAAAGACTTTATTATGGTCATCATGGACAGATTTAGCAAAATGGCACATTTTGTACCCTATACCAAAACTGATGATGCTTAAGCTATTGTTTATTTATTTTTGCAGGAAATTGTTTGCTTATACAGAGTGCCAAAGAGTATGGTGTAAGATCACGATCCAAAATTCCTAAGCCATTTCTAACACACTCTTTGGCATTAAATGGGAACTAATCTACTATTCAGTAATTCTTGCCATCTCTAAACCAACAATCAAACAAATATTGTCAATTGCACCCTAAGTTCATTGCTCCAAGCTATAGTGAGAAAGAACTTAGCTAACTAGGATGTTTGCCTCCTTGTAGTAGAGTTTGATTATAACAAAACCATGCACGTCACCACAACTCAAACCTCGTCTACATTTCAAACTAGAGTTACCCTTCGATTATACCCTGATGCCCTCGACTGACCAAGAAGATCAAGAAGCAAGAACCAGAACTTAGTCCTTCTAACAAATCTACCAAAGAGTTACCCAGCACATTGATCAAGTTACCTAAAAGTTGAGAGAGAAAGGCAAAGGAATGAAGAATAAGCAATTTCAACCTAATAACTAAGTATGACTACACTTAAGCAAGGAAATATTTCTTCACAAGAGGAAGAATAAGCTATCCACTTGAGCTGAAAGACCATTCAGAATACTCTAAAAGATAGACAACAATGCATACCAATTGGAGCTACTAGTAGACTTTAGAGTTTCTAATGTGTTTAATGTTATAGACCTCAACCCTTACCAACCCGAGGAAGAATTAAATATAGACCAGTTGAACTTGATCCTAAATCCCAATCAACCCAATGGGATGATAGGAATTAAAGCATCGGACCTTTGACCAGAGCTTGAGCTCGAGGGCTTAAGAGTATGGTCAAGCAAGTTCTCATGTGTCAACTTATAATTGATGAGTCCGAATTACTTCAATCTACCAATATGCCATCTTGTCCGAGCCAAAACACACACCCAACCACCCCCCCCCCCCCCTCCCCCCCAATACACACACATACACATGCCTATCGATAGTCTCTAATTACTAACCTGAGACATACTCAGACAATAGCTCAACCCACCGAACCACCAGCTTAGCTGACCAAAATTTGAACTACTTAGAGCATATCCAAGCTGAATTCACCTTTAAAGAACCCCCAATTCTACTTGGCACCTATACTTAACAGTCTCTAGCCTAACTAGATAGCTTTGTCTATTTTTGCCAAAAGTTCTCCACCAATTGCTAGCTACGTGTTTGAGTAACCATGAAATAGAATCTTCTATACATGATGGATGCTTTTCTTAATTTTTCATCTATACCCCTTAACATTCCTTATACATTGCTTATTTTAGACAATACCCTTTTAGTCTTTTCCATTTATAACAATTTCCCTAATGTTTTGGATATAAATACCCTCTTATATATTGTAGTCGCAACACACATCAACATAATTATAGAATATTTCAAAGTCTCTCTTGCTTGCTTGTAAACATTCCTTTTGTTTGCTTACTCGTATTTATCACTCTTATCCTAACCTTTAAGTAAGACTAGGTGGCAAATACCCATATCGGACTAACTTGTGCGTCATATCGAGTTGATTCATAAGTCCTTGATAATTCCATAATGTGTCATATCCTTGGAGCTGATTATAGATTTTGCTTGTTT
This sequence comes from Lumnitzera racemosa, assembly GCA_024138005.1. Lineage (NCBI taxonomy): Eukaryota > Viridiplantae > Streptophyta > Magnoliopsida > Myrtales > Combretaceae > Lumnitzera > Lumnitzera racemosa. The sequence continues at coordinate 33,763,696 of JAMXBC010000012.1, read as the reverse complement.
TTACTTCTCTCTTCTTATGTACCATCTCCATTTCAGGCCTTCAGTAAGCTTGGACCTATCCCCGATAAGGCCAACCTCATCTAAACAGAGTATAGCATCCAAATGCTATCTAATGCCTTGACCTAGTGTTCGGATGCTATCTAGTGTCCTAACCTAGCATGTTGACGCCTTACTCCTACAAATATGTACTCAACTTCGATTTAAACCTAAAAATCATCATCTAACCTTAGTTCTTCCATACATGAACTCATCCATCACCAATCAACTTCAAAATTAAAAAGACTCAACCTTAAATTTGATCTTATCTCAACTTCAACACATAATCCAACTTTAGCTAAAGTAAAACCCACTAAGAACTTGAAAGAACAAAAGAAGAGGGATGAGAAACTTACTTAGGGATGAATGGAACTTCTTGTAATCCATTTAGCAACCAAAACCGATGAAAGAGCTATAACCTCACACACATATTTGGATTACAAACAATTACCCAAGAAACTCTACGAAAATGAAGCTTTTTCACTGAGAAAAACATAGAAATAGAGATTAACAAGTTACCTTATCCTTAGAAGAGCTTGAAAATGAGTTTTTCTTGAGTATTTGAAACTTTAAGAGCTTATTCCAATTGGGAGGAAGGAGAGTGACGAATTTAGAGAAGAAATAAGTAGGCTAAGAGAGCTTTGGTAGGGATTTTGGCTTAAGAAAGGGGTGCTAAGTAAATGGGTAACTAAAAATGAAGTAAGGGCAAGGTTTTATGAGGTTTTGGAATGCCCAAAGTGCCCTTGGTTTCAAAAAACTTTTTCTTGATTTTACATAAATAGACTTTGTTAAAACCATTGTCTATTATTAATTATGAGTATGTAACAAAGAATTTAAGGTTAAGTAAAATATTTTTATTATGATATGGGAAGGAGCCAAATCAAGGTAACAACTTTCCTCTTTTTAGTTTTGTCTTTTGTATTGTTAATCAAGCACTAGTTAAACGCTTTCGATGATTCAGGGCAAAGATAGTTAATTGTATGGAAACTATACATACAATTCTTGTTAAGTGTTGGCTCACATTCTAAGTGTGGGTGTGATATGAAATATCACAATTAGAACTAATGTATTAAAAGGAGACTATCAAAGATTTGCATTAGTGTGCCCTTTTGTGTGTAGAGACCTTTTTGGATTTTGTGTTAATGACCCTTAAAATGTACAATACATTCTCCTTTCCTTGTTGTTGGTATAAGTTGTATGTACAACTTAACAATTGGATTATATTAAAGATGAAATTGAACTATATGAAATTTGATTATGGAATAGGGTGTAGATTATTGATTTAATATGCTTATATATCAAAATTGTGTTGTAGATTCTTGTATTTGGATTGATTGGCATTGTAAGCTAACTAATGGAGTTTTGATTGAAAGATGACTAAATCAAGGATGATTTTGGGGAATAATTTGCACTTAAGGTTTGTTTATAATCACTATTAGGAGTTGGGGTTAATCAAGCAAGATACATGGTTAATCGGGCTTCAAACTTAGCCGATCAAGGTCGTTCATTGTGAGAGATAGTTGAATTTAAGAGATTTGTCGAGTGATCCTATATCTCGATTGATTACTGGCCTTAACCCACAAGCCAGTCAACTAGCTTTGCTATTCGATTGATCTCTACTCTTTTATTTGTGTCCAATCGACCCCAATGACTCATTAAAATATTCAAGTTATCCGTTGAAAGGCCTTAAATGATTTCTTTTGATTCCTGATCACTAAATTAAAATGCAAATCAATATGTCGATTTAGATTTATAAATTTATAATACACTTAGAAGTTTTATAAGTTGTAATATGTGTTATTAGGAGCTGATCCATTGGTTAATCATTCAAACTTTTTATATGGAGTTGGGAATATAATTGTGCTTATAACGGTTTCTTAAACATAAATATTAAAGTAGATTTGACACTTCATGGTGGATTTCTAAGTTATGTGCTTATTATTGGGATTTTTTTTGTATGGAAAAGAAGATACAAATACCATAGAGAGCCAAATCAGTTTGCGGATTGTCTCACAGCAAAAGCTCATCATTCAATTTTTCTTTTTTTCTTCCTATTTTTCTTCAAAATTATATAATTAATTTCTTTAAGGTTACAATTCTTTTAGATCAAAAGGCACTTTCTTATCTTAAACACTGATGTACAGTTTTTTTTTTTTTTTTCCACTAAGTTAATAAAAGTTCTCTGTAGTTGCTGCTGAAAAAATGGAATAGCTATTGCACATTCATGATACAAATGATTATGCTAATAGCAATTTCACAAGAAATAAAAAGGAATTAAATAGCTATTCATCGGAGTGAGCATGTCTTAAATAATGTCTTTAAAAAATCACTAAAATCCCTTCACAGATAAATTTATTGGAACATCCTATGGGATTTAGGGAAACTACAGCATCAAACACAAATTTAAAAATGCGTAGTGTTTCGATTCCTAATTTATAGGTGTTCATATAATACTGCTACATTTGGGAGATATTTATGTAATTTATCCAAGTTTCATGCCCATAAAATATGTCTGTCTCCCGCCTTATTTATTGAGGGGCCATCTTGATATATCGCAACGTGACTTTATATACCTTAATCATGTCGATCATAATAACCGAGCTTTCAAAGAACACGAGCTTGTACACAACCATCTAGACACACACACATATATATATATGAAATCTCTCTATATATATATATAAGTAATATCATTTTAAATTGCAATCTAGTGTTTATGCTTTTCACATTAAATTATCAAATATTGAAATTCCTAACTTTTTAACTATTAAAGGGAGTACAATATAATTTATTGCCACTAAAAAGAATTAATACCTATATGGAAATAAAATGAAATGGAATTACAATTTTGGATTCTAATTCAATTTCATTTAGGAACGCATTTAAAAGTTAGAATAGTTGAATCGACTAATCTAAGTTTTAAGGAAGAATTAGATTCCGTTTTTGAGAAGACCATTCATTCCATATTTATTATTATAAATTAGATTACATACTTTCCATTTAATTTAATTATGACAATTAATATTTAAGACTATTTTTGACAATTATAAATATGTACTGTTCATTCCATCAACATTTTCAAATATGGAAAAGAATTTGATATTCTACTCCTCATTCTCATTCTAAATTATTTATGTGTACCAAATATGATATAATTATTGTAATTCACCCCAGGCTAACCCCTCGACCCTTCTCTTTTACCAAAGTAGTAATTCCTTTTATTATTACAATTTTACCTCTGAAAACTAGCTCTTATATTAATTATTGCTCTAAAGGCCTCCAGTAAAAGTCTTGAACTTTACAATATGCTTTAATCTTATATAAAATATGTAGTTTAGAATTTAGAAAATTATTTATCATTTTATCGAGTAAACCGAGCAAGTACCTAAAGCACACCTTAACAATTAAAGCCACCACTAACTTGATTATTATATTCTCTTGGCAATAGTATCCTATCTTGGAAAACCAAAATCCAATCCAGTGTTTCAACTAAGCAAATTACAGATTAATTGTTCGTCTAAAGCCATGCACTTCGTTGCTTTAGTTAGGAATGGCATATATATAGAATCAAAATTGAAACAAACCACAACCCAACTTGCAAATGGGTGGTTCTTTTCGTGTTCAGTTTGGAAATAGTCTATAACAAAACCAAACTGTGCGAATTGCGGTGCACCAAAACCAGCAATAAAATAAGAAACTGAATTGAACCTTATTTTAAAAATAACATAACTTTTGCATTTTTTTTTTTTTTTTTTTTACAAATATTGGTAATATCTTGTATATAGATATATTTTATATGTCCTATAGTGCAATATGTATATATGTGTATATATATAGATAACACTAAAAAATTTAAGGAGCTATTGATGTTTTGCATTATGATCTTTGATCCAAATATAACCGGAGAAAAGTGTGACTGTTGTAAAGGTTCTTAGAAAATAGATGTGACCTTCTTCTTTTTTTTCCTATGAATTAATTTCTTTTTGAAAAATGTAAACCGGGCTGCACTAAAAGTCAGATATATAATTTCTGAAATAAACAAGTATGCTTCTATTATATTAAGTTTAGGACTCAGGAGCAATTCGAAATGAACTAATATATTATAGTGAGAACTCCATCTTGGAGTAATACGTAATTTTACTAAAATATGCGTAAATACCGCCAATCTTTTTTTTGTGCCATTATTCTTTTATAATTTATTTTCTTTTTTTATTTCACTGGCCTCTTTTTAATATTAAATATATTGGTTCTATATGTAGTTTTTCATTATTATTATTTTTTTAAAATATTTTAAGCATCAGTACTATGGGTGCAGTTTCTCCTCTCGTTTACGGAACGAACGGTCGTCACGAAAGCATCATTCTGGACGCAGCAAACAGCGTATTCCGTTTCTAGTAGGTACCAACGAACAACAACATAGTCACTCAGCAATTCCATTTGTCATCTAATGCCTTACGTAATAACAATATTCTCCGTCCAACACGATATAAATAAGATTCGCTCCCATGCAAACTGCAAAGTGAGAGAGGCAAGGCAAGGCAAAAGGCAAAAGGCGAACCTCCTCGTATCATTCGGCTAACGCACTCCCGACCTTTTCCCCAGCTCTAAATCCGCATTATTATTATTAATTTTCAAAACCTAGAACACACTACTACTCCACTCGTTATTCTATTTCTTTCTATAAATTCGATCCAAAACCCCAAAAGTACTTCACTCCATTTTCGAGTGAAGATCAGTTGCTGAAACACAACAGCTAGTTTTAATGGAGATAATATTGATTCTTACGTACATATTGATCCTTCTTTCAGCACTTGCCTCATATTCCTTCACGACAAGAAGAAGAAGAAGAAGAAGAAGAAGAAATCAAGAGATAAACCCATCAAGACAAAACCTTAAACTACCACCTGGTTCCATGGGATGGCCTTACGTTGGAGAGACCCTCCAACTCTATTCTCAAGAGCCCAATCTTTTCTTTGCTTCAAAACAGCGAAGGTTGTCTATTTATTCGACTAAAACCATGAATTTTAAGCATATATGGTTTCTTTTCTTTAATTTTGATGTTTTTGTTATGTCCGAGATATACATATATATATATATATATATATTATGACTTGATGTTTTTATTTTTTTTGTAATGTTTAGATATGGAGAGATTTTGAAAAGTAACATACTGGGTTGTCCTTGTATCATGGTGGCAAGTCCTGAAGCAGCAAAGTTTGTATTGGTGACTCATGCACACTTGTTCAAGCCAACATATCCAAAGAGCAAAGAGAAGCTGATTGGTCCTTGGGGTCTGTTCTTTCACCAAGGTGATTACCATACTCAACTCAGGAAGTTAGTCCGGAGCTCTCTCTCTCCTGAAACCATAAAAAGATTGATTCCTGACATTGAGGCTGTAGTTGTTTCGACTTTGGAGTCATGGACAAGTAAAACTGAAACCATCATCATTAACACCTTTCATGAAATGAAGAAGGTATGTGTGTATGTGTTCATTTCCTTCATAATTACCCTACCATGTTTATCTTCCTCTGATCTGGATTATTCTTATAGGTTTGGATGCCCGACTTAGAACCCGATTCCCTATTCTAGGGCAATCGTCTGAAAAGCTAACTGATTTTATTTAAAAGATTCATGATGCTTTTGTCCTGTTATTTAAACCTAGTATTTAGAATAAAATTTGTATTCATGGTTATTTTATCGAATTACATAAATCTACAATGTTGGGTCCTCCAATTGCGTAATCATTGCTTATATTTTACGAACTTTTAACAACCTTGCTCTTTTCGGTATATCTAACGTTATTTTCGTATTGACATATGTCACTAAACTAAAGCGAGAGCCATTGGCCTTTGTGCGCAGTTCTCTTTTGAAATCGGCATATTATCCATCTTTGGGCACTTGGCTGCCACTCATAAGCAGAGACTCAAAGACAACTACTTCATTATGGATAAGGGTTATAATTCCTTCCCCACAACCATACCTGGAACATTGTACCACAAAGCCCTTATGGTATGCAACCTTAATTTTCACAAAAATTTCCAAGATATGTGTTAAATTTATATGTATATATATGCTATTTCGTTTCACTGATCATCTTACTTGGGAATTGCTTGATGAAGGCAAGAAAAAGGCTTGGTGAGGTTTTAAGTGAGATTATTAGGGAGAGGAAGGAGAAGAAAGTGGAGGAGGAAAAGAGCCTATTGAGTCAACTGTTGAACTATAGAGATGAAAAGGGGCAAGCATTGAGGGAAGACCAGGTTGCTGATAACATTATTGGAGTGTTGTTTGCTGCTCAAGACACGACAGCTAGTGTCCTCACATGGATCCTCAAGTACCTTCAGGATGACCAGAAACTTCTGGAGGCTGTCAAGGTATTTTGTCTCTTTCCCTTTTTCCTTCTGTCCAACTTCAACTACTTCGCAAGAAAACAGTGGAACACACTTGTAAAATTCATATATTTAAATGTCCCGTAATAGATTAGGCACTTCCTTACGATTTCATATCCGAAACTTTAAAGTTGCTAAATATGATATACTCGATCCAACTTTTGCCTATAAAATTTATACTCTTCAACCGATAAATGTTAGCACAATGTCCTTTTGAGTAATGAAATGAAGGTAAAAAGATTGATAAGTAGAAGTTTTCAGGTATAAAATTAAGAAAATACCAAAGTTCAAATAATAATCTTAGCAATATATCAATTTTTCTATTTTGTGGATATGTATAATAACTTTATTTCAAATCGGTTATGCCTTGTTGATTATACTGTACAATAAGCTAAACTGTTATGTTTTTCCATTTAAAGGCAGAGCAAATGGCAATATTTGAGTCAAATGACGAGGGAAAAAGACCCTTGACATGGGCACAGACCAGGAACATGCCACTAACTCATAGGGTATGCACTTCTGATTTCTCTCTCTCTCTCTCTTTTTTTTTTCTTTTTCTTTTCCTTCTTTTGCTGATCTATCCAAAAAAAAAAAAAAAATCTCAAATGAAAACATAATAAATAAAGAACTGATTTACTAATATATTTTTAACATGGAATTTTTCAGGTGTTACTAGAGTCTCTGAGGATGGCAAGCATAATATCCTTCACATTCAGAGAGGCGGTTGTTGATGTTGAATACAAAGGTCAGAGTCAGGCTGATTCTGTAAGATTTGGACACAATAAAATAAGGCCTCTTGAGAAACTTCTATTTTACTACAACATTTCTTTTGTTTTTTTTATTTTTTATTTTTTAATGCAGGGTATATAATACCAAAAGGCTGGAAGGTTATGCCTTTATTCAGGAATATTCATTACAATCCAGAATTTTTTTCTGATCCTCAGAAATTTGATCCTTCTAGATTTGAGGTAGGTGGTGGACTCTCATCCTAACCAGAGATAACAATTTTGGGAATTTCTTTTTAAAAAGTTGGTACAGCATGAAAATATTCTTTCAATAAAATATAGAAAAAGATTTTAAAAAAATAAAAATAGAGGACCACACAAGTCTATTTTAACTTTATATAAGTCATTGGCAAGTTGCTACGAACATCTATATTTCTTCAAATTTGTTCGCAAACTTAGGGATAATTATTTTACCTGTCCCCTACATCCATGTTTTTCAAAAAAAAAAAAAAGAAAAAAAAAATCTTTCCATTTGTATGTTTAAGTATTGAAGGAAGAACATTCCCTTAACCTGTGGCTGTTGATGGATACAGAGAGTACCAAAACCTAACACTTTCATGCCATTTGGTAACGGACTCCACTCTTGTCCTGGCAATGAACTTGCCAAAGTGGAGGTGCTTGTATTGATCCAACATCTAGTAACGAAATTCAGGTATGATATCTTTTAAAGGATTTTTATATAAGCTATTGTGAATATATATTTTAAGGTTAAAAAAAGAACCTTTTTTTATATTTTCTAATATTGATTATACAAGTAGATAAAAAAAATTTAAAAAAATTTTTATGGGGCTTGTAATAAGTACCTATTAAAGTATATGTTATAGCAACAAATCTAAATCAGAATCTTAAAAATCATACTGATCCTTATGTTGTTATTGTAGGTGGGAAATCGTGGGAACACGGGCTGGAGTCCAGTATGGTCCATTTCCGGTCCCTCAAGATGGACTCCCAGCAAGATTTTGTAGATCCTAACCTAGCCCAAGCCCAACTTTTTATGGGCATTCCAGGAAATCGCATTAAAAACAAATCATAATGGAAATCTCCTGTTATATTCACTATTTGGGACAAAACATGTGGGCAAACTTAAATGCGGAACATCATCATATTATTATTGGGGAAGTTTTCTTTTCCCAAGAGTACTTTGTACTTGTCTCAACTATGTCCATGTAATCTCTACGCTTGAACATGGGTTGTTGGGTACATTTGTATTATTAATAAATCTAGGACTAATGGCCTAGTAATTTAAATTACAAAAGGATATTAATTCTACTTTGTTTCATCGACTAACTAGGTATTCCATAAAATTCTATATTTTCAAGGGACTAGAAAATTAATGTGATTATCCAATTAACGTCCTTTATCCTAAGTTTAAATACTTCTCATTGAGGTTTTAGTCTTTTTATATGTTGAAAAGTCAGGATTCAACAATCTCCAATAAGTCTAACAAACACATGATATCGTGCTTAGGATATAGAAGGAACCTAGCACGTGAAGATATATATATATATATATATCATGAAACGGCTTTTTCAATTTTTTTTAAATAGTACGAGCTTAGCTTATACTCAAACTTCACTTATATGACCTAAGAGCCATATTAAGTATGTCCTGGTATTCAACGCATCCCTTCTTATGTCCAATTAAAAATGAATTGGCTTCTATAAGTCCAACCCAATGTCCATTATGTTACACTTTAGTCTCATAATAACATCTCTTTGTCCAGCACCAAAAGAACTATGCTCTCAACCACCTCCCCAAGGGCTTAAAGCATTTGCATTACAAAACTATCAAAATTACTTCCTATATTTCGGCTACTTGTTCAATTTTGTCACTAGAATTTAAAGTTGTTAAATATCATAATTTAATCAAACTTTCATTCACCATACCTCACCTCTAATTGTTTACGTTTATATTTTTCTACCAATAAGCATCTACCATATCATCATTCTAAAGATATAAAGATAGTAAACTTAACGAATAATAGTTTACTTGAGTATAATACCAATGTACTATACATGAACGGTCCAAGCAATCAAACCATCCCGTATGTCATCTAATAAAGAAGCCATTGGTTTTCTTTCTCCATTCAAGTCATAGAACTTATCTTAAAAACAGAACTTAGTTACCAGATTAATATAAATGAGTTCATCATGTATGAACTTTCTTTCTTTTGGGTAAAACATCATATATGAACTTCATTTGGACAAATTATTCTACATAAGCTCTTATGATTCGATCAATGCTTAAAACTTATTAGCTGCTTGGGCTTTTAATTTCTCTCATGGACGCACTTAGAGTTGCAAAGGAAGTAAGTGTCATGGTGATGCAAATGGTGACGACATACCACTCCAATGTATTCAATAAATACCTTAATAGGACATCTCAAGTTATATATTTACGCATTTCATCCTTCACTTCGAATGATACCACTTAAAAACTTATCACCACATCGTTATTACATTCAGCATCACTCTCCTAAGCTGTGTAGACACTAGCTCTCATACATGGTCTTTTCCCCTCCCTCCTTGAATAGTTTTTATCATTTGTCACGGTCACCTTGCTTGAGAAGACACTAGGTTTTCTTGAGGTATAAACTAATGATATGTATTCCCAAACCTACTTCAACTCCAACAGTTAGCATATCCCTTGGTTGTGCGTTACATGTCTAGATGATTTGACTTTCCAAGCTATAGCATTCACCCCTTAGCTTAGAGCACACTGTAGGTTTATTATTCTTATGTAACACATTAACGCTCCTTGTGTCTCTAGTTGCCTATTGGGTTTTAGGATTGCCTTATAATCACCTAAACCTTAACATGCAAGGAGGATGCAGTTATGGTACTAAAAATTTATAAAAGAAATAAAAAAAGTAAAAAAGAGTTAAAACAGCATACATGATGTGTTATGAATATATGAATTTTCTTGTAGAGTTATTTTGGGCTACTTCATGTAGGAAAAAGAAGACTTCATTTAAATATCAAAATAGAACACTTTCAAATGGAGTTGAAATCGAATGGATCACCAATTTCATCAAGCTATTGGAATGAAGTTGCATAGAAAAGTTTGAGAATTTCATGAAGAACTTCAATTATATGGCCCCTCAAGACATTTGAACAAAGTCCAGTAAAGCTTCTAGAGCCTTCTATAACCTTCTATGAGACTTCGTTTAAGTGCGACATTAAGCTATTCAAAAGGGGCACAAGTCTCATACGTGCCTGAAGCATGTCATGAGACTCCCTTCGAGCAGCCCTTCGAGCAACCCTTCAAGGCATTTGAATATATATCATGAAATGGCTTTTTTCAATCTCTTTTCAATAGTATGAGCTTAACTTATACTCAAACTCCACTCATATGACCTAAGAGCCATATTAAGTCTGTCCTGGTATTCAATGCATCCACTTCTTATGTCCAATTAAAGATGAATTGGCTTCTATAAGTCCAACCCAATGTCCATTATGTTACACTTTAGTCTCATAATAACATCTCTTTGTCCAGTACTAAAAGAACTATGCTCTCAACCACCTCCCCAGAGGCTCAAAGCATTTGCACTACAAAACTATTAAAATTACTTCCTATATTTCGGCTCCTTGTTCAATTTTATCACCAAATATCATAATTTAATCAAACTTTCATTCACCATACCTCACCTCTAATTGTTTACATTTATATTTTTCTACTAATAAGCATCTACCATATCATCATTCTAAAGATATAAAGATAGTAAATTCGATGAATAATAGTTTAATTGAGTATAATACCAATATACTATACATGACCTGTCCAAGCAATCAAACCATCTCGTATGTCATCTAATAAAGAAGCCATTGGTTTGCCTTCTCCATTTAAGTCATGGAACTTATCTTAAAAACATAAGTCAGTTACCAGATTAGTATAAATGAGTTCATCATGTATGAACTTTCTTTCTTTTGGGTAAAACATCATATATGAACTTCATTTGGGCAAATTATTCTAGAAAGTGGACAATGTCAATACAATTGATTGTCAATCAATGATCATCTAAGAGAGAGAGAGAGAGAGAGACCCCTGAGCTACTCAATCGCAATACCTTGACTTTACAATCATAATCGAAATTGTAAACAACACCAACTTCAAATCATTCATTTTACATCTCAACCGCTTGAACCGAACGAGATATAAGGCCATCTAAATAGGCATTAGGCGTTTAAATGCGGAGATTAAAATTTAATCGATGTATCTCTCTAATAATCATTTAGTGTTAGCTATAATAAGACCAAACAAAATGAATTCTTAAGATGCTTATAGTAACACTCAACAAAGCAACTATTTTGCATTGGATTATGACCTAATGCTGCAAACAAATTGTTCTTATTATGTCTGTTCATTTTTTCTCTAATAAAATAATTATTACATTAAAGTTTTGAGAGAAATGTTTAGTGCATAAGTAAGCTTTTGTTTTTACAATAAAAAAGCACTAGACTTGTAATTATTTCTAAGAGCAAATATCTGTATATCTATTTAGTAATTGAGAACTATTTTTTGTGATATATGTCATATATAAAATAGTCTAAAAGGGTTAGAGATAGAACCAAGGTAGGTTTAGAACAAGGAACACAAACTCATCTAGATACCTTATTAGAAATCCTAAAACATGTCCTAAGCCCTTTAGGGCCTTTTACTCTATGCTTGAGATCCTCCCACTATGCTAGCTAGAAATCTACTAATTTAACTAATATAATTTTATTAAAAATACTTTACAATTTCTATTCAATGTTGTCCGACCTAATCAAGATAATTGATTCGAATATATAAAAAGTTAAAGATTAAAGTGATAAAATCATATATAACCATGACTCAATTGAGGTTAGAGTAGAATCGAATTGGACCAACTTTATAATCAAATCAGGTCAAATCAAATTAAATCATAGAGACCAACCCAAATTTTGATACCAATGTTTCTATTAAATGAATCTCAAACCAGACAAAAAGAAAGCATAGGTACTAAATTTTAGATTAAAATCAAAACTATTTATGTTTACAGCTTTGAACAACCATTACTACGAAACTAAAGGATGCCAAGTCCACAACCTTGAACAAAGAATAGATTCAACAACATCTACAATTTTTGAAATCTACTTGGCTGACTCTTGATATTCCTAAAGTGTCTTTGGCTCAAACATGTAGTGCTCTGTGTTCATATCTATCTTTGTGGCCGTAATCTTTTATTTTTAATAAAGTTTTTAACTTTAAAAAAAAAAAAGAGTAGCCAAACATAAAACATTATAATGCTAATATTTTATGGGTTTCAAGTTCCCTATTGAGAAATAAATTTGTCCCGAAAAATGACATGAACCAAAGTTCTCAAGATAATTTTGAAACCCTTGCTAATCCTATAAGAAAATACCCCATATGGTCAATATTGAGTTCCATCGAAATTGGGTACCTAATGTAGTAATCCAATCCACGTATATCCCAGCGAGGGCTAAGTTGCTGATGCCAAACCCACGTTAAAGTCAAGCATTTTTATTTCTCTGCCCATCTCTTCGATTTTCTGTATATATTATTTATTTGGCTCTATTCTAATAAGACCGATCCCACTTTCTATTACACCGTAGATTTAATGTTCACTAGATCTGAACGGTTAAAAACATACTTAGTTTATTGATTTAGATCTAATGGACATCAAATCAAAAATTAGATAAAGGACAAAATTAATCCTCTTTAAAATATAAACAAAACCACATAAAAATCCAAATTTTTTATATGACAAAACACCTTATTTTTTTCAAAAACCTACACTTACTTCCTCAAATGGGTTTTCGATATGGCACAAATGATAATGTGTCATTGCTAGGAGTTAGCAAAAAATTGATCGAATTGAATCAAAAATATAGTTTTTCTTAAAATTTAGTTTAGAAAATCATCAATTCGAATCAAATAAAAAATTTATGATTAATTTGGAATGTTTATAAAATCAAACCAAACCATTTTATAAAAGATATAGTAATATTCCACTTCAATTAAAGAATGCCTTTTTTATAATATAGCACTTAAAAGAATTTTTTGTTACATTTATTGAAATGTATATGTATTAAATATTTATTTACCATAATGTATAAATTATATATGTAGTTCAATTTAAAGTTTACACTATATGCTATTTTTATAAAAAAAAATTAACTATTAACAAATATTTGCAAATTTTTAGTTTCATGAATATTAATTTCATCTATCTTTGTTATGATAATACTTTTTATTTTTAAATTAGCTCAATATTTTTTATATGAGGTTAGGTTTTTTACAAATATACTTTTCTAAAATAAAAGATATGATTTAACCTATAAATTAAACTTAAATTTTATTATTTGAAAAAATTCTAATCCAAACCATATGGTTTGGTTCAAAACTATAAAAACTAAACCATATGGTTTGGTTCAAAACTGGTTTTGTTTGAATTGAAGGAAAAACAAAACCAAACTAATCCTCACCTACCCATAGTCATCACTACGTCATTATCTCATCAGCATTATTAATATTTTTATTTAAATAGCATATGAATCAATTAACTATATTTAACAAAAATTTAAAATAAGTTTCAAAAAATAAAAAGAAAAAATGTGCTAAAACTTTTTTTTTAAAAAGTATATCGCTATATATATAATATATATTTTCTATATATATAATAATTAAATAAATAAAATGGAAATGCCGATGGATAAGATTTTCAATAAACTTATCATATCACTTATTTTTACTGGTTTTATAGATTTGGCAAGCGGAAGGGCAGTGTCTTTTGCTCTTTAAAGGACATATAATAGAATCTTAAAAATGTAAGAAAGGATTTAATAGGAATATACATCGCATCTTATATATATATATTATATATATATGGTGTATAAATATTAACATAATGTAGATATAAATACCATTTACAAATCAGGTATGTTAATTAATTTAAAAATTATTTTTTTATTAATATTTTTATCAATATCTTATTGATATTTACATGATATATATACATAATATATAACGTGTAATATCTAATAAATCTAAAAATATGGCATTTCTTCCGTACCACATATATAGAATAATAAAAAAGTAAGTAAACAAACGGTTTACTTATTGTTGACAAAACCCTCTATCAAAGATGTGCCACATAAGAAGCTCCGCTGACATACCGTCCCACATGCTGGTCCATTTCCTACGTGGCTCACCCTTAATGAAGGTGTTACCCTAATTCTTAAGAATGCTGTTTGTTAAGAAAATTGAAACTCATTGTATCAATGGGTGGCGAATCGATTTTGTTTGAGTCTTTGTGCGGAAACTTTTGTTTAGCCGTTAGACTTGCAATCTTCGAAAAATTTATTGATTCATACAATATGATCCGTGGTTTTCATTTATTAAAAGTCTTATTATTAGCAAAAGTCTCATGCTTCATATAGTATAAACATTATTATTCTATAGAGAAATGAATAGATCATTTTTCCTTTTATTGTCCTCAAAAATTTATAATTGGCTATAAAAAATTCACTTACCATTTTTATATTAAAATCAGAATATTTATTTAATTTATTTAGTTATTTTATATATTTAAAATTATATTATATGTAATGTGATATATTTTTTTAAGAAAAGTTTTAGCATATTTTTCTTTATTATTCAGATTTATTTAAAATTTTTTCTTAATTTTAGTTATTTATTATATATAATATTTGAAACACCCTAGTCAAACTAAAAATAATAATTAAATAATAAAAGTTATTTAGAGCATGACGAGATAAAATGCATCCTAGTACAAAAAAGTTTTCAATTTATAAATCTTAGTAATTTCCAACTTGTTTAAATTTCATCTTATAGAAAAGATGTCTAAGTTAAGATTTCAATAATATTTTTTTCAACAACTCTTATTATTACGAAAGCATAAAATAAGATAATTTTATTTTACAAATAAAGTATATATATTATTATTAATATACTATATCTTTCTATATTTTAATCCTTATCCTATTTTCTTAAAATTATTTATTCGTTTATTTTCATTCTAATTATATTTTTTTTTCCAATTTCCTGAATAAACATCCTAAATTCTAAAATACCCTAAAATGCTCTAAACCTTAACCTAAACTTTACCCAATATTTTTATCCGCCACAATCATTCCTTCTTTCTCTCTCTCGGCCCATTCCTTTTTCCTCATCAATTCCTAAAATAACCCACCCACAACAATCTCTTTCTCTCACTGGCTTCAATTCATTTTGCTGGACAACTTTTCACAATTATATTCCATGCGTTCCAAGCTTATTCCAGTGAAGTTTTTATCATTAATTATTTTGACTATTGTTAAATAAAGTGCAATTTTTTATTTATTTGTTTTTTAGTAGGTCTATTATCAAGTGACAATTTAATATTCATCCAGTATTCTTATCTCAACTATATATTCCATAAGTCGACTCAGTTATATTTTCGGTATTGTGTACGTATTATATTGTTTTTATTTTTCTCTTTTATTGTAAAAAGTAATTATTTTACTAATAATATATTTCTATTATAAATTTATTTACTCGATGTATTGTACTAGTATTCTATATAAAAGTTACTATTATAAATTGTGCCCCATATTGAATTATTGTATATATGTGTAGATATGGAGTTGTGTTGCTATTTTCTATTATATATAAGGTTGGGTTGTTATTTTCTATTAGATATGGAGTCAGGTCACTAGTTTTAATTGGATGTAGCATTACATTGATACTTGTATCATATATGTATGATTTCAATTACCGATTTGGCTTACGACGGTTCCATTATCTTATGATTATGCCTTAGAATTGTTATTGATGACATTATTATTATTGTTGTTATTGTTATTATATAGTATATGGTACTAATTGTAAAGTATATCCATTTTAAATTCCAATTACTAATATGTCTTTCTTTACGTATTTCTATGAACTCTAGCATTGCTTGATAATTTTTTTTTTACACTTTATTATAGGTTTACCTTATATTTTCCTTTTATATATTATACCCTTACAATATGAGTAATTAAATAATATAAATAAGTTAACTTTTTACTCTATTGTATTATATATTTATATTATTTCCAATTCCTATCTTTGACTAATGAATCAATTTGGTTAATTTTATTCAGAATATTTGAATTGATAAGTTTATGTATTAATAAGTAATAGATTAATAGGTTCACAAGTAACTTTTACACATAACTTAGTTATTAGTTATTGTGAAGTTAATGTGTATATGCTTGTTTTTAAATGAATTCGTGCTAGTTATCAAGTTCCTTCCTTATTGAGGTTTGAGTTGTTTCGTTTAGGGCTTGTAGTTAGAGTTTCTATTAGCTATTGTGGAGCAGTCTCAAGTGCATAGTACTTACTTATATGGTTGTGCTTACTAGGTTAGAAAAGAGCTAATCAAACTAATTTATATTTGGCCTAAATGAATGGTTTATTGATTGTGCTTGACTTATTCGCTCTAAGAGCCTATAGTAACAGTTCCCTAAATGGGTAATCGCTGATCACATGCGAGGTTTCCCTAGTGAACTTTCACATGGAACAACATTTCTAAACTCCATACTCTACATATAAAGGACTTAAAGGAATACTTATATTATATCCACCTATATATGTGGACAAAGATCATGATGTGATGGGATTATGAGTAACCCTTTGTTGATTGTTGGCCCAATTTAAAGATAATTAAATCATTGTTTGCTCATATTTTGTTACAGTTGCATTATATACATATAAATGTTTTGGTCTTAGCATTTGCATGTGTTTGTATACCTATACCGAGCTTCGACTCATTCCTCTTTATTTTTACAACTGTAGGTTAATTCGATAAGTTTGCAACAAGTATGGAAATTACTATCATCAAGTTGAGAAATAGAGGTAGTTAGTTTTGTATGTTCAAGAAAATCAAGATTTAGTTATTTAGTATATTTGTGATTAAAGTAACTCATATGTAAGTCACCCAAATTGATACATTTAGAAAATTGTTATTTTGTACTTAATAAACGATTATTACAAGTGATTTTGGAGAATATAGTTGGTTTTAAAGCCTTAACATGTTCCTAATTGATAGGGAGATATAGCAAGTTGTAGCGTCCTTTAGGTTCTAAGGCATTATAAATATTTAAATAAAAACGCTATCAATAATGTTGATGAGACAATGACGTAGCTATAACACGTCATCATTTATGCCATGTTAGCATTCTATTATGCAAAAGTAAGGGGTAGATGTAGGCTTTTGAAGAAGTAAGGTGTCCATATTATTTACAAAGTTCATGAGTGAAGCCAACGTAATTTATCTTATTTATGTTTATTATTTATTCATTCAACATTCAATTTTTCATATCAATTAGAAACCAATTCACTTCCCCTTTTTTGGTATTAAGTGATGGTTATTTTTAACGCATGGGTCCTTAAGCCGAAAGCCATTAGCAAGCCAAGTCTAGGTATAACCTAGTTTCATCTCCTAAGCCCTCAGGTAAAGGACTTTTGGTTTCTTGCTCCTTTTCTATCCAAATTAGGCTTTTATTCCCTTTTGACACCCTTACTAATTTAAACATTGGAGTAGCTGCAACAGAGCAAACCTCGGTACTTCACTAACAATGTTTTGTTTTGTAAGAAGTCTAAAACCAACAAATCTCTATCAATAAATCTATAAAGCAAAAACGACATGTCAACATTAGCACTATCTGTGAGAATTCATTACATTCAAAACTAACAATTACTTTACATTATGAATCAAATGCCTCCATAAGTTCTCGAATCTCATACACTAATCTCCATAGATTCAATTATGTTGTAGCATATATTGATTTCTTCTATAGATCTGAGTAGACTTCACCATGTATGATCGGGTATAATCTCAGAAGTGTTTCCTTAACTAACATCATGATTCCCTCTGAGTAATTTCTCCCCATCTACCGTTATAGGTATGTAAAAAGCATACATAAAGCCGTAATCTTTAAGTATTGTGATAGATGACTTAAACCATAAAATGAAGCTACGAGAAGTTACCCCTTTTTTCACAGTATTTGCTGATCACATATATTTTCTCATGTTCTAAGAGTGCCATAAATAATGTTTTAACCACAACTAAGTGATACAAGGCAAGTACACCTATCAATTTTAATATAGCGGATGTGAATTCGAGTCGATCTCTCAGAGATCTCGAGTACTAATATTAACCTTAGCTCTATTATCTAACTGGAAAATTGTGATGGGTTGAATGAATTAAAAATATTAAAATTAATAAACTAACCTAATTATAAGACTTGATTAAGCAATTTAGAAAGCGATAAAATTAAAAATGACTTCAAGAAGGTAATAACATATTTAGAAATTATTTCCCCTACTATTTAACATGTGACCACTTAAAATGTATCCAATTCAATCTCTATTATTCTTTACTGGAGAGATTCATAATTAAAGTTAACACCTTTCTTAAGTATATTAACCCTAATCCTAAATTATTTATTGGAATCTCTTCACTTAGTAATATAATTCAGAATCGCATTAATGTATAATGAATTCACACACAAAAGAACAACTTTTCAAAAGAAACATGTATCTTATCTCTAAGTACACATGTAATTCTCTCCAATTATGTCAAGATCTCATTACACATATGATTTCTCAATTATCATGCATAATATCATAGATTGATATCCTAGAAATATCAATTAAGAATTAAATAACATAATTGTATCAAGAAAAGATAGAAACTTTATTGAAAATTATCAATAAATCTAATAGTCACATAAAACCCTAGGTTCCATAATTCTAAATACAATAATTTTAAGCTATCATAATGAAACTAAAAATGAATAAAAACAAAATCATGAAATAAAACATGAAAACACCCTTTTGTTGATGAAAAATCTTTTCAATCTTGAAGTTGGGTGTTTCTTTCGCCTTTTGCTCCTCCTTTTCTTCAAGTCTCTTCTCTTTTAAATGTTCAAGGTTATGTGCAAAGCCCTAGTATGTTCTTTTAAAATGTATTGTAAGGTTTTTTTTTTTTTGTCATCACCAGACACAGCCTGAGACACAGTTGTGTCCCCAGGTCATGTAACTTTCTGACCTTAGCAAATCTTCTTGCATGGACACAACCTGAGGACACAGTTGTGTCCCAAACTGTGTAACTTTCTGACCAAAATTCCTATTGTTTATATAACTTCAAAACTCATTCATTTGAACTCCAAATTGAGTGAAACTTGATTCCTTTTCTTCGTTTTCAATCCGAGAATGCTTTCAAACCTTGAAATAAAAATTTTACTCAATTAAGTATCAATTTCTTTAAAAAAAACAAAGATATAAGAGAAATACTATAAAATCACCATGTGAAATGTATTTAAAATAAGAGTTATCAAAATTCACCACACTTGAGCATTTACTTGTCCTCAAGCAAATAAATCAAAACCAAAAATTTTAAGATAAGAAACGCTAAATAAAATTTCTCATTACCTAGGAAACCTATAAACAAATACACTTGACCTGAAGAAAGATAATAAAATCATTTTCAATTAACTTGCAATAATAAAGTCCAGTAATTTCAACCGTAACAATGTTATAATTTCACCTAACCATATTCGAATACTCCAACAATACTTAATACTAGAGTTCACTAGTTAATTTATGGAAGTCAAAGTTTACCCAAGTCATTTAATTAAGGATTCCTAAACTAGAAATTAGATTTAACATCTCGCCAACTAGGAAAGAGTCATAAAAATTTTATCTATTTGACTAAAATGTATACAATTCTCTCTTCAATCTCACCAGGCGCCATAACCCAAAATAAACACATTTTACATCTACTCATCCTCCAATCATCCCCTTTGTTCATGCTTTTGATGGGAGGTTTTTAAATTTACTTTATTTAATGGATAATTGTGTTGGTAGAGAGAAAGAATCTCACTCTTCTGATGGATCAAGACTAATCCATATGAACTTATCCCTTATAGTGATAGCGGGAAAGAACCTTGCTCTTCTGACGGACCAAGGCCAATCCATACCAATTTTTTTTTTCTTCTCATTGGTTTTAGCATTAGGACTCAATCTCGCTCTTCTGACAAATCAAGACAAATCCTTACCAATTTTTTTAACTATTCATATACTTGTTATTACTTTTTACCTCCAATTATTATGATTTTTCAAGAGTTTATCAATAGAATAATTTCATTTATTTGTTTGCTAAAAATTATAGGGCTCTAAAAATTTCTAAGAGAAAGGTATACATAAAAGTAAATTTAAAAATAACCATGACTAACTCTCAATTAGTGATGTTGCTCCAATCTCAAGTCCTGGAGTCCCAAGCTAAATAAATCATAACTTTGCCCTCCAAAGATTTGACTAATCAATTGTAGTAAAGTATAATAAGATCAATAATGATCAAGATGAAATAGTTGATTTGGTCCAGCACTTCTTAATCACCTATTGCAAGTTAACTTAAAAATTAATTGGGTCAAATGTAAATAATTGGTCTCCTAAATAATAACAAATTCATATATATCTTTTCCTCACACTTAATAACGTACACTATCCTCAATGTACGACTAAGAAAGAACAATAGCAAGATATGAAACAATTAAAAAAAAATCATAAGGAAAAAGGAAATATATGTATTGAAAAAGAAACTAATACTTCCTTACTTTGAAGCGTAAAATACTCTAGTGGAGAAAGGGTGGCTAATAACTCAACAATAGTGCCCTCATGAGTGGAAGATGATATAACAAATTTGAACCTCCTTAAAACGATCTACTTTTCAAGATTTTCCATTGATTACTTGATAAGAAACACCACACTAAATCAAAAATGCTCATCTTTGCCATACTTAATTCCAACTAAGATAGATTTGTAAAGGAGTAGAAGTGATGGAT
This sequence comes from Lumnitzera racemosa, assembly GCA_024138005.1. Classification (NCBI taxonomy): domain Eukaryota; kingdom Viridiplantae; phylum Streptophyta; class Magnoliopsida; order Myrtales; family Combretaceae; genus Lumnitzera; species Lumnitzera racemosa. The sequence goes on along the minus strand of JAMXBC010000012.1, from coordinate 33,742,615 downwards.
ATTAAAAGAAATCTCATTGGGACATTGGAACAAACATGTAGAGTGCATCCACAAAACTAGTTAGGTTAAAAGAAATGGTTAGCAAATTCATCCAACTAGTTATACAATAGACTCTTTATATTATAATCTTCTTGAGATGAAGGCTTCCCAACACTTCAATAACTCTAAATGTCTCAAAATCACTCTCAACAATTCTAACCCTAAATCGCATAATTGAATAGTTGACATTGAATTTGCAAGCTAAATTCATGTTTGATAGATTATAAAGTAATATTTAGCATTAATGGGCATCACAAAAGCATGTAAATCCATCAACACAAGGCAAATATGCATGTCTATTATGAAAGAATAAAAACTAAGTAAATTCTCATACAATATTCATGTTCCATCTCACAAAAGACCTAAATTTCGGTTGCCTAAGTATACTTAAATAATGATGAAAACAAAGCATGAACAAGAGAGGGCATAAAAAAAATGAGATGAACTTACTTGGATCGGGTTGAATTCGATTAAGAAATTTGTTGATGAAATGTAAAACATGGGGAGAAGGTGGAGAGAAGATGAAAGGTGAAGTGAATTTGTGTGTGTTTGTAAGTGTTAAGTATGTGTTTATGTTGTGATAATGTTGTGCAGTGCGTAGATACATTGTTTAAGTGTTGGGTGAACACAGGCTAGGACACAACCGTGCCCCATGCCTGTATAACTTTCTGTTTTGGGTGCATGTTCCTAGGTAAACACGGGCTAGGACACAACTGTATCTCACGCCCGTGTAACTTTCTGTAATGACGGTCTATTGAAGGGGCTTGGATGGACATAAGTTGGAACATAGCCGTATCCCATGTCTGTGTAACTTTCTGTTTTTTTTTCCTAGCCTAAATTCATGAATTTAAAAATAAAAGAAACTTAAAGAAATAAAAGTACTTAAAACTAGAAAAATAAGACAAAGAAAACTAAAGAAAGAAAAAAAATTTAACTAAAAAGAAAAGCCTATGACTAAAATTGAAGCAAATAAAAGAAGCAAAGCAAAGTTAGATAAAAGAAAAATAAAATGAAATAAACTAAAAGAACTAAAGTGTGAGCAAAGTTAGACGTGGGTTGCCTTCCAAGAAGCACTATAGTTAACGTCGAAAACTTGACGGGATACGTCTTCTCATTCATGATTCTTCATTCAGGTAGAGATAGGACTCCTCCTATATCTTACTTTCGAACTCTCCATACGAGTGTAAATTTACCCTTAGGCCATTGACCTTGCCAATTCCATTTCATTGGTGCATAACTTCCATAGTTTCTCTCTTTATTATGCCACTTATTAAATTTATGTAGCCTAAACTTATTCATTTTATCCGCTTTTAGCTTAGATTCGGTTGTCATTGGGAGTTTTGAACTTTTCACCACAAAGACATGTTCTAAATGATTTTTTTAACAATTTTGGTTCCAAAATTGGTGGCTTCTCTTTAAAGGATCTTAACTTAAGATCCTTTGGCTTATGGAGTAGATCAATCCCTTTCTTATCCATAATGGATTCATGAACTTCTATTTGAGCTATCACTTCTACACAATTGGGGTTGGTTACCAGATTTTCATCTCCCTTTTACAAGTAATAGCTTAAGGAATCTTTGGCGAGCATTTTTTGCACACATGTAGATATACCAACATTAGTGGCATTAACATTGTGACATATGTCCTTTGAGTGAAGAAATTTGTTCGTTGCCTTTGGAGTTTTAAAAACTATTTCATCATCCCCGACCCGTAATATCAACTTATGCTCACTAACATAAAAAACAGCCCTAGCGGTGGCTAGGAAGGGTCGACCTAAATGATTGGTACCTCAATATCTTCATCTATATCAAGTATAACAAAATCTACGGGAAAGATAAATTTGTCTACTTGCACTAAAACATCCTCTATGATGCCTCTAGGGTATGTGATAGACCTATTGGCTAATTGAAGACTCATGCACGTTAATTTAGGTTCTCCTAACCCTAGCTTTTTGAACAATTTATACCACATCAAATTTATACTAGCTCTTAAGTTTGCCCAAGCATTATCTACTAACAAATTACCAAGCATACAAGGAATCATGAAAATCCCTGGATCGTTTAATTTTTGTGGCAGCTTTTTCTGGATAAGTGATGAGCATTCCTCATTCAATGTAACGGTTGTAAGCTCCTCCAACTTCCTCTTGTTCAATAGAAGATCCTTTAGAAATTTCGCATACTTTGGCATCTATAAGATGACATCAACAAGAGGTAAGTTAATGTGTAATCATTTGAAAACATCAAGCAATTTACTGAATTTCTTATTTTGATCAGTGTAACTTTGCTTAAGGTGCTGCGGGTAAGGGATGGGAGGCTTGTACTCCTTCACTTTCGGTGATTCCATACTTTCTTTTGATTTTAGTGGCTTTACATCTTCCTTACAGTTGACTTCCATTTCTTTCTCAACTACTTCCTCATCATCCTTCTTCTCTACTTGTAGTTTTCTACCACTTCTCAAGGTCACGGCATTAACATGTTCCTTAGGATTGACCTTAGTATTCCCTAGGAGTGTCCCTTGTTGCCTCTCAAACATCATGTTTGTAAGTTGACCAATTTGATTCTCAAGATTGCTATTAGAAGCCTTTTGATTTCTCAACGATGATTTAATGTTGGATGGCCAAGCTTCATTGCCTTGAATATATTTAGTGAGAAGTTCTTCCATACTAGACTTCTTTTCTTGAGAAAGAGGAGGTGGTAATGGTCTTTGAAATCCAGGTAGGCCAAAGTTGGTCTTCTGCTAGCCTTGGTTTTGATTTTCCCATAAGAAATTGGGGTGATTCCTCCATCCGGGATTATAAGTGTTGCTGTAGGGGTTATCTTGTTGCCTAGGTAGATTTTGTAGATAATCTACCTGTTCCAGTTGTTCTTATGCTCCATAACCCTGCATGCCAAAGTCACTTACATCCGATTGTACTTGTTAAGGGCCAACAGAGAGTACATTAATCTTCTTACTCAATAGATCCCCCTTGGCTGATAGAGTAGTAGTCAAGTCCACATCATAAATTCCCATAACCTTTTGCTTGGCTCTTGTGCTTTCCCACTGATAATTTTTCATCCCTATTCCTTCAATCAAGTTTTGTGCTTGCTCGGGTGTCTTTGTGTTCAAAGTACCTCCTGCGGATGCATCAATCATCTATCTCGTAGATAAATTGAGACCATTATAGAAGGTTTGAATCTACATCCATAATGGGAAGCCATGATGTAGGCACCTCCTGAGCAAGTTCTTGAATCGCTTCCAAGTATCATATAGAGTATCCACTTCTAATTGGGCAAAACAAGAAATGTCATTCCGAAGTTTAGCGGTCTTCGCAGGTGGGAAATACTTCTCCAAAAATTTCTCTACTATTTCATTTCAAGTTGTGATTGAATTTTGTTGTAGCGAGTTCAACCACTGCTTTGCTCTACCCCTCAAGGAAAAAGGAAATAGCCACAGTCGGATGGCATCGTCCGTAGCTCTGTTGATTTTAAATGTATCACAAATCTCTAGAAAGCTAGAGATGTGGGCATTAGGATCTTCATCTTAGAGACCGTCAAACTGAACATATTGTTGCACCATTTGTATGATGTTAGGTGCAATTTGGAAGTTATTAGCCACGACAGTTGGCCTTGTGATACTAGAGTCTGCTCCTATAAGTATAGGCCTTGAATAGTCAGACATAGTCCGATTTGCATCATTACCATTGTTAGCCATGTGCGGTGGATCTTCTTGATTGATGAATTTAGTGTTGGCCTCTTTACCTTCTCCCTTAATCTCAATGATTAACTCATCTTCTATGGTAGCCACAGTTTGTCTAGGCCGCAATCTCAAATTTTGAAAGATAGTTATCTCAATTTCAAGATCAAGTTCTACTAAATCTTCCGGATTGCTTTGGATCATGCATTACAAGGGTAAGAAATATAGAATCAATTGCAACTTTAGGTAATAAAAATAAACAATGAAAACAAAAGAGAAAAAAGAAAAAAAAAATGGTCAAAGTAATAAAGCAACTAGTGCTCTTAATATCGAAAGTCCCCAACAATGGCACCAAAAACTTAATACAAGGCAAGTGCATTTATCAGTTTTAATATAGCGGATGTGAGTCCGAGTCGATCCCTTAAAGACCTTGAATACTAATATTAACCTTAGCTCTATTATCTATTATCTAACCGGAAAATTGTGATGGGTTGAATGAATTAAAAATACTAAAATTAACAAACTAACTTAATTATGAGACTTGATTAAGCAATTTAGAAAGCGATAAAATTAAGAACGACTTCAAGAAGGTAATAACGTATTTAGGAATTATTTCCCCTAGTATTTAACATATGACCGCTTAAAATGTATCCAATTCAATCTCTATTATTCTTGATCGAAGGGATTCACAATTAAAGTTAACACCTTTCTCAAGCATATTAATCCTAATCCTAAATTATTTATCGGAATCTCTTCACTTAGTAATATAATTCAAAATCGCATTAATGTATAATGAATTCCCACACAAAAGAACAACTTTCCAGAAGAAACATGTATCTTATCTTTAAGTATACATGTAATTCTCTCCAATTATGTCAAGATCTCATTACACATGTGATTTCTCAATCATCATGCATAATATCATAAATTGATATCCTAAAAATATCAATTAATAATTAAATAACATAATTGAATAAAAAAAAGATAGAAACTTTATTGAAAATTATTAATAAATCTAATAGTCACATAAAACCCTAGGTTCTACAATCCTAAATACAATAATTTTAAGCTATCATAATGAAACTAAAAACGAATTGAAACAAAATCATGAAATAAAACATGAAAAGTCCCTTTTGTTGATGAAAAATCTCTTCAATCTTGAAGTTGGGCATTTCTTTCACCTTTTGCTCCTCCTTTTCTTTAAGTCTCTTCTCTTTTGAATGTCCAAAGTTATGTGCGAAATCTTAGTATATCCTTTTAAAATGTATTGTAAGGTTTCTTTTTTCGTCGCCAGACACAGCTTGGGACACAGTTGTATCCCAAACTGTGCAACTTTCTGACTAAAATTCCTATTGTTTATGTAACTTCAAAACTCATTCATTTGAACTCCAAATTGAGTGAAACTTGATTCTTTTTCTTCGTTTTCAATCCGAGAACGCGTTCAAACTTTGAAATCAAAATTTTACTCAATTAAGTATCAATTTCTTTTAAAAAAACCAAAGATATAAGAGAAATACTATAAAATCACCATGTGAAATGTATTTAAAATAAGAGTTATCACTAAGCCACAAGGATTGTAATCCAAGCCTTAAGCTCCTTATCGTTGCAATTAAGTCAACACGTTCATAATGGGAAAATCGAGCTTCGCAAGCTCCGATCGAGCAATTGTGGCTCCAACACTAAGTTGTGACAACAAAAACCTAAACCACAGCAAAAAGACCTAAGTTCAAGCATCCACCCAATTTGTCAAGCTGCAACGATTCCTTACAAAGACATCAATAACAACATAGTAAAGTCCGAGTTTCATCTCCAACCTGCCTTTAGAACTATACTAAAGAAGCTTTATGGTTTTAGTAAAAAAATGTTGAGCTTTGTTTGCCTAAAACTGAGCTTCACTAGAATCCACTGTGTAACATAACTCAAACCCCATGTGTCCGAGCCACGTACCAAACAGCAATAGCTCTAATCAAGTTAATTAGGCTTCTACTAAATATAGGAAGGAGAAGAATTTCGTACAACTTCCTTGATTGGTTCCAAGCTATACATGTTTGAGTCACAATATTACTGTAATTTGAACACCTTCTCTACGCAACAACATTAAATATAAAGTATAGTAACTAATATAATCGAGCGACAACTAAGGAAGCGAAAGGATCTTAGCATTCCTCTTTGTCCAAACTCCCTCCAAGCTGACAAGGGGATGATCCAAGCTAACAACAAATACAGAGCTTAGCGTATGTACATAAGGTTCATCAGGAACATTAGTGCGAGCTTCTTGTTACCAAGTTCATTGAGTTATAGCTCAACAATCCTCACAAAGATAATTCCTTGCTGATGTGTTGCTAGTAGGAGAACTTTGGAATCCAATTTTACCCGCACTCTATGCGTTAAAATCTGTGCACAAAATTATGATTCTGAACATGTTATAGCAGGAAGCCTCGCGTATTCATAGGAACCAAACAACTGCAAGATGAACATCCATTTGAGCATCATTTCACTTCGCTGAATAGCTACATGATGTAATGGCTAGATTAAACTTCAAAGTTAAGCTATCATAGCAAGCGGCTAGATCAAACTTCAATTCCTAGCCTTACTTACCAAACCATTAGAGAATCCGAGAAAGGATAATAGGCTCAAGTAGAAGCATTACGAAGTTACTGGACAATACAGATAAAAATCTATACTTAATGAATCCGAATAGTTTGTCCATGACGACAAACTAAACTCCTTGCCTAAGCTGTAACTTTAAAACAACTGCGAGGATGAAAAACTCTGAGAAGCAACAGAGTTGGATGACCAATATGACAAAACATCTCTCATCAAGCTCTTATGGATACCAAGCTCCTATAAATCCCAATATCCTGAGGATATTGAGTTCTCATGAGCACTAAGCTCCTATATATACCAAGCTCTCGAGGATAACAAACTCCTTGAGCTCCTATGGATACAAAGCTCCCATAGACATCGAGCTCCTGCGAACACCGAACTATTGTAGATAACACGCTTCCGTTAATAAAGAAATTCCATCGATACTAACCTCCCGTGGATCTTGAGCTCCTGTGGATCCCGAGCACCTACGGATATCAAGCCCCTATGGATTTTGAGCTCCCATAGACATCGAGCTCTAAACTAACATATTGATAAGCATTAACAAGAAGTTCATTACTCATTGTAGCCTTAAAAGCACATCCTCAGATAAAAATCCAAAATTGTTCGGATAAAAATTCGATATGCACCGACTATAATGTAAATTTCTCAAATAAATCCAAAGTACTTGGATGGAAATCTAAAGTGCCTGGATGGAAATCCAAATTGCAAGGACAAAAATTTGAATTACTCGAATAAGGAGAAAAATCTGAATTACTCGAATAAAAATCTAAGGTGCAAGGATAAAATCCAAATTGCTCAAATAAAACTCGAGGTATGGGGATTAAAATTCGCATTGTCCAGACAAAAATTCGAGGGATACAGATAAAAAAAAAAAAAAACGAATTGCCTACATAAAATTCAAGGTACGTAAATAAAATTTTAAATTACTCAAATAATAATATGAAGTACGAGATAAAAATCCAAAGTGCACAAATAAAAATTTGAATTGCTCGAATAAAATTCAAGGTACACGAATAAAAATCTAAATCACTCGGATAGAAATCCGAATCGCCTAGATAAAATTTAAGGTATATGGATAAAAATTCGAATCATCTAAATAAAAGTCCAAGGCGTGCAGATAAAAATCTAAATCACTGGAATAAAATCTAAGGTGCGAGGATAAAAATCCGAATTGCTTAGATAATGTCAAAGATGAAAGGATAAAAATCTAGATTACTCGAATAAAAATTCAAGGTGTATGGATAAAATTTTGAATTACTTAGATAAAATCTAAGCTTCATAGATAAAAATCTGAATTGCTCAGATAAAAATCTAAATTGCCTAGATAAAAGTCTAAAGTTTACGGATAAAAATTCGAATTGCCAATATAAAAATCCAAATTACTCAGATAATTTTGAGATGCCTAGGTGTTCAAGAAATTTCAATCTAATGAAACCCGTGACGATTCTTAAGGCTAGGTCACTACGCTCGACTTAGGAAAGCCTTGCCACTTATAATTTATTTTGAGCTAACTTCTAGGCATTGAGGAAATGCTAAGGCAAAGAAGCTTAGGACAATCCTCATGATTTGGATTCCTAAGCTTGGCTTTGGAATGTCTATATATGAAATTGAAACACTTAGCTACCGTGAACTTTGTAGACAAAAGCACCTGAGACAAATCATAGGACCGTGACCTTTAAGTTCACTTACTGAAAGCTGAATTGTACCTCCATAATCTATGAGTTTATGCCAACCTCAAAAAGTTGCGAACTTGAGCTATCGGATAACTTCCACATACTTGAGGCAACAAATGCCTGAACCCTCAAGCATCCTAAGCAAGGAAATCTCCAACTCGTTAAAAGCTATAAAAAAAAAAAACCCTAATGAAGGCATCAAAAGCCTATACTAGTTAATGTCTAGCAGACCCACTTCCTTAGATAATCCGTGGTACTCAAGTCTAAGAAAAATATGAAATCTCATAGATAATCTTGTGGTACTGAAGTTCGAGAAAATTTTCCTAATCTTACTTAGACCACCTTTACTAACATATAAGCCCAAAGAAAAATTATGCTCTACTCATGAAGCCATCTAATTACCCTTAGTAGCATGAAAGCCTGGAGAAAAATCTAACAACTCAAGCATGAAATTACTCAGCTTAAGTCAAGACTTTAACTCACCAAATCATGGGTAATGTTAGAAACACCTATAAGAAGCTCCCCCACAATATAGTTGCTCAACTTGGGACCTTAAGAGGCCATAAGAGCACTCCATCTTCTTGCTAAACATATCACTAAAGAGGCTAGGAGGGAAGGGGTGATGGCTATTTTTAGTACATAGGCCCCCTAAGCTTAAACCAATCGGCCTAAGGCCATTAACAAACCTAATCCAGTTATAACTTAGCTTCATCTCCTATATAAGAGATGAAACCCCCCAAGTAAAGGATGTTTGTTCTCTCGTTCCTTTTTTCTCTAAATTAGAGTTTTGTTTCCTTTGATATCCTCATTGACTTAAGTATTAGAGTGGTTGAGTCAAAGCAAACTTAAGCAATCTATTAACAGTGTTTTGTTTTGTAGGAAGTTTAAATCGAATAAATTTCTACTAGCAAATCTATAGAGTGAAAACAACAAGTCAATAATATCTAGTTAGTTTTTCAATAGGGATTAGAGCTAAGTCTCTTATTTAAGTACTAAACTGCATGGTTTGTTAAAATAGCAAATTAACTCATAAGATTATATGAGCTCATGATTTTATAAGACTTTTCCAAGTTAAATCGAAACCATAATTCTTTAGTCATTGACACATAGTGGAATCTTAAGTTTAGGTGCATGTTTCTATGAGTTTAAAATTATATTTATTCTATTTAATTCTATAAGTTTACAATTATACTTATGCTACTTCTTATCTTGATTTAAGTTTAATGATTGTATTTTCATATTTCAAACTTTGTTAACTTCTTTTGAATAATGGGTTTAGTGATTTTTTCTCAGTATTCTTTGTTCTTATCACTTGTATTATGATTGTGGCAAACAACACACCTATTTATCAACCTCTGTGAGATTGTGTAAAACATTGTTGAGATCCTTGTCTCATATTGGATTTTCTTCAAGGCATCCATTTGTTTCTAGTATTACGTATAGTAACAATGGTAGAAATTAATCAAACCTAATTCATTTCTATAGTTTTATACAATATCTAATTCATGGTTCGTGAATATCTATTCCAATTACATATTACTACATATAATGAAGAAAACATCCTTATTGTTATGATTCTATGTAAAGAAGGCAACATATCATTTGAGGGAACATCTTGTTCATCTACTCCTACCATATTAGCTTATAACCAACTGAAGTTTAAAGTAAATGTAATAGCATGTGTATTAATAACAATATGCTAACAAATAACATTTCTTAATTTAAATGTTTAGAATCATGTTACTATGATTCTAATTAACCTAGTATTAAAACAAGAGTTATGAGTGCAACCCCTTTACATCTCAACCCACAAGTGAATAAGCATTTAAAATATTGAGTAAGTGAAACTATAATATAATACTCATCAAATTTGTGTTTGAAACAAACTAAGCTAAGATTTGAACACATTTAAGATTTTGATAATTAGACTTTTATCCCAATTAATTGACATGAACTAGTTTAATGGGTTAGTGGAAGAGTTTATGAAATCAAGCTTGATGAGAGGTGTATTAGGAACATCTAGCTTGGAAAGCTCTAAACCAAGAATTATTGGACTAGTTTTTTTCCATTTTAAGCCTTGCTCCATTTTCTCATGCTTGAAAAGTATACTCAAAAAAAGGTATTCTAAGTTCTTTTGGCTCTTATTTGACCTTAATAAGCCTTTAGAAGGTTTAAATAAAATATTAAGCTTCTTTTATATGACTAGGCTAAGTTTATAAAAAAGAGTTGGGCCAATCTTAGTGTAAGCCCAAGCTTAAAGCCTACAAGGTCCAATGCATAGGGGAGCTTTAATATGAATCATCAATCGTCGAGAATCCATCCAATGGCTCCCATCAATGAGTCATACATTTGTCATCCAATGGTTGTTGAGATTAAGAGGTTAACTCTTATAGATATGAGTCTCCTCCTCCTCCTCATTTGTAAACAGTCAAAACATCAACATGCTTTAGACAAATGATGTTACTTTATCAAAATTACTCCCCAAAAGATCAAACATCAAATTTATCAAGAACATATGAAAAGAGGATAAAAAACTGCATATCTAACCTACTATCACACATGAGCTTTGAGAAAATAAGTTTGCTATTCCCACTTCCATGTCTCATCATCCCTCTACCTACTATCATGTCAAAACTTTTTTAAACCGCTTGTTACACATGATCAACCATGTATAGCAACTCCTATAAACATTAACGATTGCATTTTAATGAAATCAAGGGAATAATCTCAATTCTTTATGTTATCAGTTACAAAGCATATTCACTAAAGAAATTCTGCCATGGACCACATGCACGTGTTTTACAAGTGAAGGACAATGATCCCCTTTTCTTTTTAAAGATGTACCGATTTCACTCAATTTCTTAATTAAAAATTAATATTATTTTATTTATTTGAATTTGTTCATTAAAATACTATTATGTATAAATAATAGTTAATATTATTAAAAAAAAACTGGCACTACAATTACCTTATAAGATTATGTAAATTTCTAGGCATTTCTATAATTGATGGAAATTGAGACATCCGTTTCAATGCTAGCCAAGCTGGATCTTCACACCGTTCCTTGCAACTTGAAAAGAAGCTTCGAACCACCTATGTCCAGAGTGGAGAATGTACGCCTTTCGGTGGGCCTCGTCCCATCTCCATCTCCATTTTATAATTTTCAAACTTCACGTTCACTTGTTGGCCCAAAAAAAAAAAAAAAAAAACAAAAAGAAAAACTCCACATTCACTCTTCACTGTTTCACTCTTCCAGACATCAGTGACATCACCCTCCTTAACTTTGTCTCCAACCCCACAAACCAAAACCATCCATACATCCTTGGTCCGTGTGCTCCACTGCCATGTCACTCGCCACCTATTTAGCCGCGTGCTCAATTCCACGCCCGCCCCTAATTTATCCGCGTGCGTATAATCCCTTCCTTTGCATCGCTCGCTGGCACCCAATTTGCCACCTCACCACCCCCTTCATATATAAACTCACTCTCACTTCTAACTCCCCGCAACTTCCCATACTATAACAGGAAAAATAACAAATACATATATCTTCTACAATTACTGCCACAATAGTTCTCATGCAAAACTCTTCTAAAAGAACCAAGGTGGTCGGTCGACAGCCAATCGCCTGCCATCAGCTCCCACCTGGCCCCTTCACCCATGACCAAGAACACGATGTCATGGTCGCCACGCTGTCCAACGTCATCTCCAGCTCCGCCACTAGCTCCACCCCCACCACCAGCTCCTTCTCACCGGACCTCAACCCTCCTTTCTCAAAAGAGCATGGCGGTAGTAGTTCCCTCCATATCGTGGTTGAAGGTCCGGATCATGACACGTGTCAGGTATGCAATATTAACGGCTGTTTGGGATGTGAAAATTTCCCGCCATCTCAGGAGGAGAAAGAGAAACCAAACAACATTAGTGATGATAATGTCAAGTCAAACAGGGAATCAAAGAAGAAGAACCTTTACAGGGGAGTGAGGCAAAGGCCTTGGGGTAAATGGGCAGCGGAGATTCGAGACCCGCGGCGGGCTACTCGGGTTTGGCTCGGGACGTTCGACACCGCGGAGGAGGCTGCTCGTGCTTACGACAAGGCAGCGATTGAGTTCCGCGGGCCACGTGCGAGGCTTAATTTTCCGTTCCTTGATTACAGTTTGGTGCAGAGTTCAGAGGCAGGGCAGCAAAACAGTGAGTTGCCGAGAGATTCTGAGGATGCTTCAGTTTCACAGACAAATGGGGATCAAAATAGTAATTTTTGGGAATTTTGTGGTGATGACCAGATGAGAGAATTGATGATGTCCATGGAGTTTGGGGGTGATACATCGGATTCTACGAATGGACACTCTCATAGTTGCTGATGTTGGCCACATAAACCCTTGGTTAACCGGTCCATCAGCCGACCTTGGTCCCCCTGTCAAAAGCTAAGGACATTTCAAATTACTTCATCTATGTAAATTTTTTATTAGGTTGAACTATATTTAAATCTCTCTTGTTAAATTATATTATAATTGAAAAAAAAAATTATCATTTTTCTTGAAAATATAAAATTTTTCTTTTCTTGAATTTCTTAACTAGTAACTGACATCCATTAATAGTATTTATATCAATACATTTTTTATGGTAGCTACTTTTAGGTTTTAATTCTAGTCCGAATAGACATGGTACAGCTATGTTTCTACTATTTTGGCTCTCTAGATTACATTATTTCATAAATACACTAACATTAATCATATGGTATTATATAATTTAAAAATTTTTCTAAACAGCAGACAAGTAAAACTTAGCTTTTTGGTCAAGTTCATGCCGACTATTCAAAGGCAATCATTATAAAAAACCACTATTAATTACAATATATACAAATCATATGTATTAATTGATTTATAAATTACTCTATTCGTAATTATTTATATACTATATATATATATAAATATAATCTGTGATATAATATTTATTGAATCTCTTTTTTAGGACTGGTGATATTAAATACTCATATCTACTTAAACATTAGATATACATATATGACTCTACCATTAAAACATGAAATTATGATAGATATATTTACATCTTTTAATAAAAGAAAAGATATAATTATCTAAAAACACTTTAAAAATTTCTTCCAATGATTTTATGTTAGATTACCTTTTAATGCCACTCCATTCCATGGCAAACGATTGTAATTTAAATTGTCGCGATTTCTCTATCCCGATGGTGTACCTACCACTAATATTCGCCAACATCATTATAAAAGTAAATTATTAATCATTTGAGCCATGTGATGCAATTTGGTTTTTGCAATATATATATATATATATATATATATATTTCTCAATCACCATTGAGAAAGAAAAAAAAAACATCGAACATAATTCATCACATTAAGAAGTTATTAGCCATAGCTCTGCTAACGGATTCCAGGAAATACAAGGGCATGGGACCCATTTGACCCCTCTGTATGATCGGATCTTTGCAAATTAGAAGTCATTTTCCGGGTACTTCAACCTAATACATCATTTTGGGCACGTTTTGTACTATTACTCCGATATGTCATGTGTTTCCAAGCTTTTTCGCCTTTGTTTAGTGGGAGAACTTCAGCACGTGAATTGCCGTATTTAAAATGTGCATCATTTTAAAACTAAAACTTAAGTGATAATGCAGTTAAAAAGTGAACAACATTATAAAGCAATTACAATCTTAATAAATTCAGGGATGATTGCATAAATACGGCTCTGTAAACATCAAAGCGTGAAAAATGAGGTAAAAGGAAAACTTTACCAACATATGAGCATAATTACAAGGTTTGAGAGAATTTAGGGAAGCATGTATTATTGGAAAATATATCGGGAATTTTACAAACATCTCGAGGAATTCAATGAAACGTATGTAATTTCGAGAATTTTGACTTACTTTGTGAAAAATGTGGTGGTGCATTGCATGGGTCCATAAGTTCGTAAAAAATGAATGAAAAGTCCGCTACGAGAATACCGTTACAAATGTTAAGGTGCGAGCCCATATTATCAATGTTTTACGTACTTCAAAAATTTAACAATCTTTAGAGAGAAAGTAAAACTAAAAGGGTCAATTAATTAACTATAAGAGCCTTTGTGAAATATTTTAATGTTTTAAGAAAAAGAATTTCATTTAGTAGTTGCATATAAGTTACTTTCATATGCACTTTTTTTTTTTTGGCCCTCTTTTTGACTAGCACAATTTTAAGTACAATTAGATAATATTTACTGACATAACGAATTATGAAGTAATCTCATGATGATAGAGCAAAATAACGAAGTACGTAACATGCAGCAAGTAGAAAGTGAAGTTATTAACAATAGAGTAATTTTCGAAATTATTAAATAGAGGCAAGTAGATAATATTATTTTATAAGATATCTACGGTTTCTATTTAATTTTGTACGATCCTAATGAGTATTAAGAGTCACCGAATAAATTTCGAATAGTAATTATTTGAAACTCACTCTTATAGAGTAAGATATAGATTAATATCTATATACTCTATACTTATATTGGAACATATGTTTAGAATATAGATTTTAGGATGCCCTATATTCAATCTTTAAAATTTATTAAATGATATAATAAATTAATGAAAAGAAAGAGTCTCATATTATCTTTAAAAAAAACTAAAATAATAAAAAAATTATTATATTGACTATAAAAAAATTGCTCAAATTTGATACAAAGCCTAAACTTAAAGCTAATAATCAAAACATTAAAACGGTAACTTTGAAATTCAAGTGGCAAGATTCATTGTAAGTTCTTAAAAGCTAATATCTTCTTTTCTTTTATCCATACACCTTCTTTATTGAAAGAACTTCAGCACATGAAATTGACATATTTAAAATGTGCATCATTTTAAAACTAAAACCTAAGTGATAATATTGTTAAATAGTTAACAGCATTACTCAAGAAATTAAATCTTAATATATTCAGGAATAATTGGATAAATATATCTCCATAAAGAAAGCGTGAAAAATGAGGTAAAAGGAAAACTATGGACATAAAATTTAATCGTTTTCTCTTCTTTCTTTTTTGACATTTTTCTAAAGCATTTTCCTTTTAATGTCTTACGTCTAGCAATGGGAGCGTTTTAACTTCTCATGTATTGGAAGATTAATCTTTTTTGGTTTTACGAAGCATTCAAGTGAATTTAGGGATTACGAAAACGAATCGAGAATTAAAGCAAAATTTCAAATAATGACGGTAGATTTACGAATCAGGGATGTTAAAGGGGCTGAACACATGGGTACGATTGGGTCTGTTATATGGGCTGCTCCGGGCACAAACGCCAATTGGGTCAAAGCTTGAATATGTTAATATGAGCACACTAGGTATGATAAAATTGTTGGACTGCTAGTACAAAAGCACGTGGATAGCATGTTGAAATTTTTTTTTTAATGTAAATAAAAATGGTTTTTTAAGTATTTTTAATTTAGTATTGTATTTGATATATTAATTTATTCATTTAATACATTAATTAGTTAATTTTTCTTATTGGATTAAAATTATATTAGTAGGTGTAACTTGTATGTAATTTTAAATTTTTAATATTATATTAAATAAACAAAAATTGATTTGATGTAATAATTTTTTTGTTTAATCAGTTGCTATTTTTTTATTAGAATTATATTATACTAGTAAGTATAACGTGTATGAGATTTTTAATTTGAAATATTATATTAAATAAACAAAAATAATAATAGCTATTGTAATTTCTTAATACCATTTTATTTAACTAATCTACTTGTTTTAATTGGAATAAGCAAGTTGAGCTTGAATAGGATATATGGTTTAATAAATTAATACACCTAAATTATTTAGACAGATCTATTTTAAATTAGAATTCGAATTAATTAAGTCCTTTAAGTAACACTACAAACTAACTAAATATTATACAAAATTGGATCGTTGTATCGAATCAACATAAATTGCATAAACTTGACTTAAAGTGGATATACTAACACTTTCACAAATTTATCAGATAGGCCTAAAATAAAAACACATCCTTAAAGCAAAGAGACAGAGACTTAATATGATAAATAGATGGGCATAAATAAAAATTTAATTTTTAGAAGACAAAGATCAAATTCAAGAACATACAAATGAACCAATTAGTCAAAGAATCAATATGTTAGGGCACTACGCCCATCGCTACGCTTCGATGAAGACCTTACTTGTTCACCTTAATGTCCAATAGAACTTCATGTTAAATCTAATAACCAATGCCTTTGCTTGCAAGAAACAATGCAATTAATCTTTTGATGTACTATTGTACTTTAAGACAAGTGTTTAAATTATATTTAAAACATATTAATTTAATACCAAGTAATTGAGCCTGACTTACTTGAAATTTGAAAGCTCTAATAATATATATATATACAACAAGCCAACGGAACTAATATTTATCATGGAATGGAGCAAAATGTGTTCCAATCAATACTCATCGTCATCGTAATCATCATCAATCCATCACATCTCCTCTCCCCTTTCCATTGTCACGAATGACCGTGTGGCTTTATCGTCTTCCTCACAACTAAAAATTAATTCCACACCTCTTTGTCTCCTCTTTTGAATATCCCTCTAGTCCTTAAGGCATACAGTAGCTTCAATGATTTTAGCTTTGAGCTGAAGGTAGTGGGAGTTGAGGATTCGCTTACCCAGGCTAAAAGCCGATTCAAATGACACTGTCAAAGCCAGCCTTAAACATCCCTTATAATAATTGATAAGGTAAGCAAGCATCATGTGCGATTTTGCTGCCTACCACTCAAGGACATCCACATCAACCTCATCTTCCCGTAGGTGTTAGACTAGGTAAGTCAATAGTTCATTGAAAGTTTCACCAATACTGTCGCTAGTACTCCTTGAACCCTGGTTTATCTGGACGATCTGCCTACTCCTCTTTATAGCTAAAGCATGAGAACTAGTGGTTTGATTGCTATATTGAAATGGTTGAGGCAATGGCTACATTCTACCCCTATGATATAGTAACAGGGATTTGAGCATGCTGTCAACCTCCATGTTAAGCCTTGTAGCTTTAGTCGTAATATCTTCTATGCTAACGTTTTGGTAAAATTCCTCTAACAAATTATAAGTAATGTGAAACTTGTAGTGTAGATCCAGCATTGTGGCAACATAAAACAAGAGAGGAGAGGGGTAAAAGTATACAAACAATTTGACCTTCATCGCCATGACGGTAAGAAAGAGCAACAGTTCACTAATAAAGTTTGCCAACATATAAAAAATATAGATGAGATTTAGGAATACAACATTGCTGGTAAGATAATAACAATCAGATAAAATTATTGTCAGTTAGATGAAGGCACTTAGCAACTCCCACAAGCTGCTCTTTTTCTTCCAATCCGCCATACAAATTCAACTAAGCTTAGGCTCTATAGGAGTTGTAGAATTTGGTTAAGGCTTTCCAGACCTATATTACCAATTAATAAAGTTTTTAATATAAAGTATTACTATAAGATAAGAATAAATTCTCTCTTTGAATAAATATTAGACCCATGAATGTAATAATAATTTTAAGTAATAAGAATTTCTAAACTTCAACAATTTGTCTAACATCTTGTGTGTGGGATTCCATTATGTGATGATGTTGCTCAGTGAAATGAATAACTCGTGGTTTTCATTCCGACAGCAATTGATATACTCTATGTGTTTTTGTTTGCTATGACAGATACAATTTATTGCAAATCAAATCTTGATAAGGTAATTCGTTATCCCACAAGTGTTTACGTCATCTTGCTCTGCAAGATTTAGAATGTGGCACGTGTAATGAACATGGAAAAGCGTCCTTTCATAAATTAGGTTTAGCTGCTGTTTCAATGGTCGTATCGCTGCTATTTTTGCAGATGCATTGTCAAAAGTAATACTAAACAACTTATGAATTTCGTATGTTCGAATGGTGTCCAAGATATTGGACGTAATTGCTAGACTCGTATGAGCTTTCGAAAACAACATAAATCCAATTATCTACTTTGGTACCACCTAATTTTCATCAATCCAGTACGCTGTGACATACATATAACTGCTGTCAATATCAATGAGTGATGACTTCCATATGTCTGATGTAAAAGAGATGTTGTACAAACAAATAAAGGCAATTGTAAAATGTTCAATGAAAGGATATATACATAAATGTTTATACAATGATGGGAATTTTTTTTATATTTATGGTCTTTGAATTTACGTAAAAGGTATAGATTAATTCATATTATCATTTCTGTATGGAATTTCAATGATGGATGATTTGTTAGTCACTAAAGTGACCAAATCGTTATATTTAAAAACGTTATCATATTTTAAATTTTTGGTTTACTAGTGAATTTTATTTGTCAATAACATAATCGATTATTTTTAAGGTAAATTGAAAGCTTATTTTTATGAGGCATCGTAAATCATCCAAAGATGATTAGTTGTTACAAATATATCTAATTAATTATGTATATTCTTGTTGATTATGATTGATATTTATATATCTTAGTATCACCTAAAAAAGAGCTTTGATATATAATTATGTTTGTAAATTGCTTGAAACTGAATTTATATGATTACCGAAAACATTAATATGTACTATATATTTTAATTATTGTAGTATTTATCCTTGTTTCTCTACATTCCCATGCCTCATCTATTCCTATATTCAATGGGTTGAATTTCTTAGATTGGTATGAGTAAGTTTAATTTCATTTAGGCGTTTTGGATCTTAACTTGTCTCTTCAAGTTAAGATACGTATTGCAATCACTGATAGATGCAATGATGAGGAAAAAACTCTACATAAACTTTGGGAGAAGTTAAACAAATTGAGCCTAATGTTTATGATAATGACAATAGCAAATAACATCAAAGCTACCCTTCCTAAAATTTACAATTCTACAGAATTTATTAAGTTTGTGGAAGAATGTTCTCAAACTACTGATAAGTCTCTTGCTAGTACATTAATGGGTATACTGAATAACATGAAATTTGATGGGTTCGTATGATGCATGAGCAAATTCTTGAAATGACAAATATAGCAGTAAAGTTAAGGGTTTTTTAAATGAACATGGATGAGTTCTTTTTGGTACAATTCATACTGAATTCCTTACCTCCTAAATAATATGGTCCTTTCCAAATGAATTACAACACTATAAAGGATAAGTGGAATGTGAATGAATTGACCGGTATGTTGATTCAGGAGGAAATAAGATTAAAAAACCAAAGGACTCATTCCATCCATTTTGCAAGTCATCAAGAAGTTGCAATAATTTGAAAAAGAAAGCCTAAAAAAAAGAAAGAAGAAAGGTTTGCACAACTTGAATGAATCTTCCAAAGCAGTACAAATCTATAAAATGGAAATCAAGTGTCATTTTTGTGAGAAATCTAGACACCTTAAAAAAGATTGCTCAAAATGTAAGGCTTGGTTCAAAAAGAAAGGTAAGCCTTGTGTTTTTGTTTGTTTTAAATCAAACCTTACACAAGTTCCTTATAATACTTGGTGGATTGATTATGGGTTAACAACTTATATTTCTAATACGATGCAAGGATTCTTTATGATCCAAACTATAAAGGTAAACAAGAATTTTGTGTCCATGGGAAATGGAAGCAAAACTTTAGTTGAAGGAATTGGCACTTATTGCTTGATTTTAGATATTGGGCATCATTTGGATTTGTTTCAAACCTTTTATGTTCCTACATTTTATTGTAACTTAGTTTCCTCGTCAAAACTTGATGTATTGAGATCTTTTTTTAAGTTTGGATTTGAAACTTTCAATTTGTATAAGGACAGTAAACTTTATGGTTCTAGAATCTTATGTGCTGGTCTTTACAAATTTAAGCTTGATGATGTTTTAGCTAAAACTTTATTGACATCACATTGTAACATTGGAATCAAACGTAGTTTTGATTAATGATAACTTCGCTTATTTGTGGCATAAACGGTTAGATTACCTATCCAACAAAAGGTTGCAAGGATTAGTAAAGAACGAAATTCTTCCTTCTATGGATTTTATGAACCTTGGCATGTGTATTGATTATATTAAAAGAAAACAAACCAAACACACTAAGATAGAAGCCACAAGAAGCACGCAACCTCTTGTAATTATACATATCGACATATGTGGACCTTTCGATACTCCATCTTTTAGTAGACAAAAGTACTTTATCACCTTTATCAATGATTATTGATGTTACACTATATGTATCTTTTGCATGAAAAATCTCAATTAGTAGATGCCCTTGAGGTATATATTAACAAAGTTAAGGGACAACTAGATAGAAAAGTAAACATTGTTAGATTAGATAGAGGTGGTGAATATTATGGAATGTATAATGAATCAAGGCAATATCTAAGTTCATTTGCCAAATTTTTTGAAAGACATGGCATATATGCTCAACATACTATGCCAGATATACCAAAATAAAATGTTATTATAGAAAGGTGGAATTGTACATTAATAGATATGGTTAGGAGTTTGTTAAGCCATTCATCTCTACCAATATCTATGTAGGTTTATGTATTGAAAACTGTAGTATATTTATTAAACAAGGTTCCTAGTAAGGTAGTTTCAAAGACCCTTTTTGAACTATGGACAGCAAAGAAACCTATTTTAAGGCATCTACATGTTTGGGGTTGTTTTGCGAAAATAAGGATTTATAATCCATGTGAAAAGAAGTTGGATTGTAGAAGGATTAGTGCTTTCTTTATAGGATATCTCGAAAGGTCTAAGAGATTAAGGTTTTATTGTCCTAATCATAGTATAAGAATTGTTGAAACTACAAATGCCAAATTCATTGAAAATGGTCAAAATAGTAGGAGTAAGGAATAGCATAATGTGTGTATTAGAGAAGTTAGGGTGGAAGTTCCTATACCCTTAACTTCTAAAACCATTTATCCTAATATTGTGAAACTTCACCAAAGTGAAGAATAAGAAATAATTGATCAAATACATCATGAAGTTGTAAATGTAGATGAATCACAAGAAGTAGCATTAAGGAGACCTCAAAGAGAGAGGAAGTTTGTTATTTCTAATGATTATGTGGTTTATCTACAAGAGTTAGAACTTGACATAGGAATTGGTAATAATCCAATTTCATTGTCATAAGCCACGGAATATAGTAATTCTATTAAGTAGGTGAATACTATGAAAGAAGAACTAAAATCTATGGATCAAAATCAAGTTTGGGACCTTATTGAATTGCTTAAAA
Organism: Lumnitzera racemosa; assembly: GCA_024138005.1. Classification (NCBI taxonomy): domain Eukaryota; kingdom Viridiplantae; phylum Streptophyta; class Magnoliopsida; order Myrtales; family Combretaceae; genus Lumnitzera; species Lumnitzera racemosa. The sequence continues at coordinate 33,721,415 of JAMXBC010000012.1, read as the reverse complement.
GATCTAAAAGAGTTGGCTGTAAATAAGTCTTTAAGATAACGTTAGACTCGAATGGCAATGTTGAATGATATAAAGCTAGACTTGTTACAAAGGTTTTACTTAGAAAAGTGGTATTGATTATAAAGAGACTTTTTCACCGATCTCAAGAAAAACTCACTTAGGATCATTTTGGCTTTGATAACTCATTATGATTTGGAGTTACACTAAATGGAAGTTAAGATCGCTTTTCTCACTAGAGATTTAGATGAAGAGGTTTATATGGACCAACCTCAAGGCTTTTCAATTAAAGGAAATAAACATATGGTGTGTAAACTTAAGAAGTCAATATATGGACTTAAACAAGCTTCCCGCCAATGGTATCTTAAGTTTAATAGTACCATAACTTTTTTTTTTTTTTTGTTTTAAAGAAAACATGGTTTATGGTTGCAGGATTTTATTTCAAGGCTTCAGGTTGTCGACACTATTAGTAGGCCGGTGAAAATTTATTATAACAACTTCGTTGCGACCTTTTTTTCAAAGAATGACAAGTATTCAAAAGGTAATATACATATGAAAATCAAATACTTTGTTGTCAAAGAAGAATTTCAAAAACAAAGAGTGTCAATTGAACACGTTAGTACACAACTAATGGTTACAAATCCATTGACAAAGGGATTGCCACCCAATATTTTTAAAGAGCATGTTGAGAGTAGGCATTGTAGGAATCTTGATTAAATAATTATTTTTTACTTGTATGACATTCTTAAGCTCAATTAATGTGTTTTTGAAATTTCTTGTTTTCTATATAGGATACATGGTCAAGTTAGAATATGTTAATAGGAATTGTCTATTATAAAGAAAACTAATGATTAGACCTTTATTTACCTCTTCATTAAATTATAACTAATTTAGAAATTAATTATATAGTACATGGAAGGGATTATGTTGCTATAATGACATACAACCGCCATCACTCTAATTAATTTTTAACTTAATTATGATATGATATTTTGGTATAATCAAACTAAGAAAAAACTGAGTATAACTTTATTATGCACATTATGTTTATTTTAAGTTATTAAAGAAAATATACGGACCAATTAGGAGAATATAGAAATTATGGCCCGATATATGACTTTTTATTAAAAAGATTCATGACATTAAGTATCGTGACTTTTTGAAATGAGATGTTTTGATGGGAGATATCACCTAATGTTTCACAAAGAGATACATCCTCTTCTTACCCTTTTATATATAAAAGTGAATATTGTAAAAAAAGAGAGTACTTTACTTTCATTTTCATACTTTACAAAATTTATCATAAAATTAAAGAGTCAAGGAGAGAAATCCTATCCTTAAAGAAATAAGGTAAGATCGAAGAGATAAGGTGTATCGAGAGATTAAATTGTTTTTCGTATTTTCATATTTTAGAAATAATTATGATAAAAAGGTACGTAACATTATCTATTTATAATTATGTGAAAAATCATGAATTTCAAAGATTCTGTAATTATTATTTTATCATGTACTTACAATAATAATAAGATGACATAATATAAAATCAATCGATGGGATGCGCATCGTATAGTGTTTAATAAGGTTGAACCTCATAATGCGTTCACCAAAGATTATTTACCTCTTGAATAAAATATAGGAACTATAAAGTCAAATTACAAGGTTTTTATAATGTGCGCGGACCCAATTTTATGAACAATATATAAGTATTATAAACAAATGACAACTCTTGCAAAATTAAACCATGCTTCCTCCATCTCCATTCCCTCTCCCTTACTATCGCATAACCGTGAATTTATATCTCCGCTTAACCATTTGCAAATATTCTGGGAACTCAATGACAAAGAGAAGAAGAATGACCATGAGGTTTATAAGAAAAGGAAAAAGTAATCATGGAGAGCGAGTTGGTTTCAATCCCCTATGCGATCGTGGGTCACCATCCGGTGGTAAATACTATGGTGAGTTCACGATGAATATAACAAGGCAATGGTCTTCTGGTCATAGGAAGATATAAAGGCATTTTACCAAATCTGTGTAATAACGCTTAGGCCTACGATGGGAGTCAGGACATGCGCTGACGAAAGGATAAGGAAATAGTGATGAAATTGTGTTGAACAGGATACGTGCTCTCCAACTTAGCAATATGCAGAATATGTGGAAATGAGAAACTTAAACTCTTATTTACAGATTTCAGAGATTGATTTCAACGATTAGATAGTTTTGAGATGGATAGATCGTTAAGAAAATGTAAGGTAAATAATGGGTTAGTAAAATAACAAATTGATAAAAGAACTTGGGGGCACTAATGAATTTGCTCTCCAACTTTGCTATGAGAGTTTGATTCGGAATTCTCCTAGCATACAATTAACACTTGATACTTGCATAGTAAAAATTCAAGTATCAAACTACATCTACGTATAGAGGAGATATTTGTTATTTGTAGTAAATTTTGAGAGAGAAGCAACACAAGAATCTTTCCAAAATTTAACATCAATCATCATCCAAAGTAGGGAAACAATATTTTACAAGGTACCCATAGCTTCTACTTAATTAGATAGTTTCTAAATGAGTATTGAAAATCACTAGGTAAATTTTGAGTAGTAATGTTTTTTTATAGCTACCATTATTGGGTAAGGTATAGATTGATATCCTTATACCTTGTCATATGCTTTAAGGTATATAAGGTATAAATTTTAAGGTACTATATATCTAGCATTTAAGATTTATTAAATAATATGATATATTAATGGGAAAAAAAAGTCCTATATTATCTTTGATCAAGAAAACTAAAATAATAAAAAAATTATTATATTGATTATAAAGGAATTGCTCAAATCTAATGTAAAGCTTAAACTTGAAGCTAATAATCAAAACACTAAAATAGCAACTTTGAAATTCAAGTGGGAAGATTTGTTTCTTATATCTTCTTTTCTTTTATGCATACACCTTCTTTATTAAAGAATTTCAACACATGAAATTGCCATATTTAAAATGTGCATCATTTTAAAACTAAAACCTAAGTGACAATGCTGTTAAATAATTAACAACGTTATTCAAGAAATTAAATCTTAGTATATTCAGGAATGATTGGATAAATATATCACCGTAAAGAAAGCGTGAAAAATGAGGAAAAAAGAAAACTATGGAGATAAGGTTTAATCGTTTTCTCTTCTTTCTTTTCCGACATTTTCTAAAGCATTTTCCTTTTAATGCCTGACGTCTAGTAATGGGAGCGTTTGAACTTCTCATTTATTTGAAGATTAATCTTTTCTGGTTTTACAAAGCGTTCAAGTGAATTTAGGAATTAGGAAAACGAATCGAGAATTAAAGCCAAATTTCGAATAATGACAGTAGGGTTTACGGATATATGAGCATAATTGTGAAGTTTTAGAGAATTTCGAGATGCCTGTATTATTCAACAATATATTGGGAATTTTATAAATATTGGAAGGAATTCAAGGAAATATAAGTAATTTCGAGGATTTTGACTTACCTTATAAGAAAAATATCGTAGTGCATGGTTCATAATAAAATGTCCGCTACGACAACACTGTTTCAAATGTTTGGGCGCAAGGTCATATTTTCAATTTTTCATGAACTTCAAAGATATAATAAAACTTATATTCGTTTAACAATCTTTAGATAGAAAGCAAAACTAAAAGAGTCAATTAATTAACTATGAGACCCCTTGTGAAATATTTTAACATTTTAAGAAAAAAAAAATTATATTTAGTAGTTGTATATAAGTTACAATCATAAGTACTCTTTTCTTTTCTTTTTCGACTAGCACGATTTTCAGTAGAATTAAATAATATTTGCCGACATGATGAATTATGAAGTAATGTCATGATGTTAAAGCAAAATAACAAAGTATGTAACATGTAGGAAGTAGAAAGTGAAGTTACAAATTGTAGAATAATTTTCAGAACGATTAAATAAAAATAAATAGATAATCTTATTGTACGAGGTATTTACTTTCCCTATTTAATTAGATAGGTTTCACGTGGATATTAAGCATATCGAGTAAGTTTCAGATAGTAATTTTCAAAGCTTATTCTTATAAGATAGGATACAAATTAACATTCTTATATCTTATATTTAGATTGAATTTTATTTTCTATGTTATATTAGGTAGAGTTGTATAGATATTGGGATACCTTATACCCGTCTTTTAAAATTTATTAAATAATATAATATATTAATAAGTGAAAAAGAATGTTATCTCATTTTCGATCAAGAAAATTAAAATAATAGAAACGTTATTATTAATCTTCAAAAGAAATTACTTAGATCTTGATAATAATTGAAACATTAAAATAGCAACTTTAAAATTCAAGAGGCAATATTTGTTGTAAGTTCTTAAATACTTGTATCTTTTTGTTTTTTTTTTTTTTATGGGCCCATATCTTTATACATTTGTCATTTAATTGTTTCGCTAATAAAGTGTGACATTTAATATTTAGGTTCCCTATAATGTTTAAACAAAGAGATTAAAAAAAAAATAAACTAACTAAAATTTGCTAAAAAAATATGAAGTTGAAACTTATAGAAAGATAGACAAAATGTGTAGGTGCCATGTGGTACTCTATAAGGTGCAGGTTCTAAGATACTACATGATAAGTTCCAGTTTTAAAATATTATAAACCTTTACCTATAAGATAAGGTATGGATAAGTTTTCATACCCTAATCATCTTATACGCTCATCCTTACTATTTAGTGATTGTGGGAAGTATTGTGTTATTACAAACTTTTTTGTCAAATTAGAGAAAATATTGTGAATTTAGAAGGTCTTAAGGTATTTTGCAAATTATTGCAAAAGCAAAACCCCGAATGAAATGAAAAAATGTAAACACTTTTAAGTGGACATACAAATTTTGTAAGTGTTTTAAGAATATTTGTGATCAATTGTAAAGTCTTCAATTTGGCTACAAAGTGAAACAGATATATGAACGTTTACTATCAATTATGTACTTTATAGACAATTTATAAATACAAAGTTTTTTTTTTTCATTTTTCATTGCCAAATACTATGTATTGCAAGTTGCAATTATTGAGGATGAAAGAATTCAATGCTGTTGAGAAACTAAAATTCATGCCATTTGGCTAAAGTGCCTTGATTATTACAACTTTATTAGGAAATACAAAAGATTTGTGATATTATAAATTTACAGAACGAAGTCATAAGAAAAACCAAGAAAGCACGCATAGCTACTACATTAAAAAGGAATGTCACGAATACTTCAAGATCATAAAAAAAATTATGTCACATCAACGAATTTATATGATTTCAAAATAATTAATTTACAAACTGATACTAGCTATATGAGTATCGATCCACAATAATAATTTTCATTAAGAAGTTACGAGGACATAATAACAAGACATAATGTAAAATTGATCGATGGGGTGGACATCATATAATTTTTTGAAAAGGCCAATCCACATAATGCGTTTACGAAAGATTACTTAACTCTTGAATAAAAGCTAATAATTTAGGAATTTTAAAGTCAAATTTGCACGGACCCAATTTTATGAACAATATATAAGTCTTGCAAACAAATGACAACTGTCGTAGAATTAAAACATGCTTCCTCTGTCTCCATTCCCTCTCCCTTACAATTGCATAACCGTGAATTTACATCTTCACTTAACCATTTGCAAATATTCTAGGAACTTAATGACAAAGAGAAGAAGAATGATCCTAAGTTTCACAAGAAGAGGAAAAATGACCATGGAGAGGGAGTAGCTTTCAATACCGTGTGCGATTGTGGGTCACCATCCAGTGGTAAGAACTATGGTGAGTTGACCATGAAGGTACCAGGGCAATGGTCTCCTAGTCATGGGAAGATACAAAGGTGTTTTACCAAATGTATGCAATCACGCTTAGGCTTACGATGGGAGTCAGGACATGCACTGACGGAAGGATAAGGAAATAGTGATGAGATTGTGGACTTTGTTCAATGATGTAAAAATGTTAGAACAGGATATTTGCTCGCTATCTTAGCAATATGCAAAATATGTGGAAATGAGAGACTTAACCTCTTATTTATAGATTTTAGAGATTGATTTCAACAATTGAATACTTTTTAAGGTGGATGGATTGTTAAGAAAATCTGTGATAGATGGTAGATGATTGATTAGTGAAACAACGAATCAATAAAGAACTTAAGAGGCACAAATGAATTCACTTTCCTCAAAGAATTTATGCATCTCCACAAAGTTTTCTACGAGAGTTTTGATGTAGAATTCTCCCAAAATACAATACAATTAAATCTTGATACTTGCATAGCAAAAATTCAAGTGTCAAACCATGAGGAGGTGTTTGTTATTCATAGTAGAGATTCTTATACCGTCCCATTCTTATTTTTTATAGAATTGGTGCCGCTTTTCATTTCACCCTTAATTTATATTCCTTTAAATTTAAACAATTATACAAATTTTGAATTCAATAGTTTAGATTTTAAAATATGTGAATGAATAGTAAGATAGAGGATAAGACTAGTTTCATCAACATAGTGGATGTGATCATAGAATCTCCCTTATGATAGACTTTAAGAGAGAAATAATAGAAGAATTTTTAGAATATTCAAGATCAATCATCATTCAAAGTAGAGAAGCGATATTCTTTTATAGATTTAACTATTTCTTCAATGAATATGACTATAAAGTTATGATGTTTCAAAAAATAAATATACCCATTAGATTTAATGTAAATTAGTTATGAACTGATTTAGATTCTTAATCACAAATAAACATGACTTTTACACTTGAAACTTATCAAAAGTTTGATAGATGGTTACAACCCCTTAAAATACCATGTTTTGTATAATTCTACTATCAGATATTAAAGGTTTGAACCATCCCTAAAAAGGTTTGAAACATTTTTCACTATCAAGTACAAATAGTCCGGACCATTCCAAAAAAATCTAAACTATTGTTCATTGTTAAATTTTATTTTGTTTCGGTAAGGGATATTTTGAACCCTTTTACAAAAAGCTCGATCCTTTTTCTAAAAATTCACAAATCTCTCTCTTTTTACTCATATTTTACACAAGTACCAATTTAGTTTGATTATTGAGTGCTTTAATCAACAATTTTCAATTTAAAACACAATTGACAATCTATCTCAATATTCTCCCATTAGATTGTCGATTATTTAATACATAAAAACCTCAATGATTATGCTAAAAGAATGGCAATGCCAAATTAGAACTATTCCTTAATGCAAGTTATCAAGGATGCACCAGGGTGAGAAATAGGGATATGCTTTGAACTTTCACACTATATGTTTCAACTAGAGAACTTACGCACATAATCATTTCACATCCAATTGATAGATCTCATGATAATGCGTTTATGGCCGTTTACTCATCCTTCATAAACATTTACAAAACTAAACTCCTAAAACTTTTATTTGGAACGGCACCACGCCTATATTCAATTAGGTGGACTCTATTAAATTGATTGATTCAGATATAAAATCCATTAATTAAGAGATATTTACAATATCTCATCCTCTTTTAACTAATAATATACTTACTTAACGATGATTTATTTTTATCTTTTAAACCTTGAAACTAGTTATATTCTACAGAATAAGATAGAATTCCCATCACTACTAACTATAAGAGTTTAAGACTACTTTGTTTTTACATATTTTTAATTGTAATTTCAACTCCATATTAGTATGTAAAAGAACTACTAAATTATAACTTTGTAAGATTGATTGGCATCGGTTAGATTTATTCCTTTACCTTTTCTATCTTTACTAAAAAAAAAAAAAATCTCAACAATTATGGTTCACTTTAAATGTATTTTGTGGTACAAATCAAACTCATTAATTTATCAATGTATCCCTACTATAACTTTACACTTTTGACAGTAAATTAGTATCTACTTTACTTAAGTTGATTATCTTCAATTTAAAGAAATAGATACACTTAAGTTTATCAAACACATATCATGTTCTTGACACATGATCACTTTATATTTTCCTTAAATTGAGACAAAAGATTATGCTTTCTTTTGTATAAGATTATTTGATACCATGAAGTCAGATTCATGTTACAATGTTTAATACTTAACTTAAACCACTCACAAAACTTTTGACGCTTTTTATATTCATCCTCTTTTCGCAATTACATAATCATAAGGATGCTCTATACAATTAAATAATTCTTTTATTTTACTACTGGAAATTTTAATATTAAGATAGATTTAATTGTAGACATCAAGTTTATTATTTGAATTAAATCCTTTACGTTGATCATTTGAAGACATTAATTGCTTTAGAGTTTAGGATATATAAGCCTCAACTTAGTCTACCTCCACCCTTTACTTGCTGATCATAAGTATGTTTAATATTATCAATTAATGAATTTGATAGAATATCATAAGACTTGTAACCTATCTACTTTAAGGTATAGGTTCTAAGATGGATATAATGTATGGAGATACAATGCTATGTCATACCTTATAGGAGATAGTTTTAAAAAATTATACTTAAAACTTATCTTGTAACTTTTTATATTTATCCAAAAACCACTTGATCAAGAAAGGTATATAAACTGGAGCGTAAAAACAAATCAAAGGGTAAGGTTTTTTTTTTTTTTAATTTTTTTCTTACTAGAGTTAAAGTCAAAGTAAATGATAACACATTTGGTTATTAGTAAGGAATAAGGTTGGATTGGAATTATAATTCCATAGTAATAAAATGGGGCTAAAATTAGGCTTGGGTAGCTATTCTTTATATAATGAAATCATTATTCCTTTGTTCGGTTAATAAAATGACTTCAAAGAAGAAAAAGATAAACAACCTTTAAAGGTAGTAGAATGTCCTTTTATACTACTTATCATAACTTTCATAATCTTTTCAAAAAAAGAACGAATTTGCAAAGTATGTTCAATTATTATATTTCTTTGTTTATGTATGAATTTAAACATCAATTCACCTCTTTCTCTCTCTCTACTTCCCTTTCTTTCTATAGCACCCACCAAGCCAATAGACATTAATAAGCCAACTTCAACCATTTAGCCCAAAAGTTGCAACTATATGTTGATAAAATACTCACCACCATGGCTTTATAAACTAATATCATAGCTTTATATAATCTATATAAGATACTTAACCATAGGGTATCGCAATCTCTCTTTCTTAAATACGTGACGTTCTCGTCATGAGATTTTATAATTAGGCTCAGTTCTTGTCTTTTTTCGGTTTATAATTTGGACCACCTACTGCTTATAGATTATCTTGGAAGAATGCTAAGAGTCACTACCCTAATGATATTCCCTATGTTCTTTGGACCTCTTCTCTAAATCAAAACTAGACACAAATCGTTCGCTTACTAGTAGAAGGTTGACTTTGATACCATTTGTAATGCCGCAAGTCAAAAGTAGTAAATAATCAAGCCAACAAGTATTGATAAGTTCACTTCAATCACTTAACTTAAAATTTGCAGCCATATGTTAATAAAATATTCACCACTATAACCTTATAAACTAGTATCATAACCCATAATTTATATGAGACACTTAACCATAAGATATCACTTACTTTCTCTCTCTCTCTCTATATATATATGTATATTTGTATGTATGTATATATATATGTAAGTATGTAAGTAAAAATATGTAACTTATTTAGTTTAGTGTTCATAGACTTAAGAAGGGTTGATTCAAAACTATAAACCAATCCTGAACCAACCTATTGGTTCTAATTCAATGAATTAACCCTTTTGTGGTGAGTCTAAACTTGCTTAAGACCAATTGGTTTATGTGGGTATAAGTAATTTAATGCCACTAACCTGCTTGAACTAGCGAATTAGTATCAACTATGAGGGGTTAACCCATTAGTGCAATCATTCAATATGTATATGTAGCGGGTTGAGAACACTGACTCGCTTGAACCAATATATGAGTGTAAACATTCTGCATAATTTATCAACTTTTCAATAGCTCTTTATAAAGGTAAAGTAGGAAGTAGAAAAATTATTTCATTTTTAACTATATTTTACATATATATATGTATATATATATATACACGTATGTATATGATAGCCCATCATCGAATATATGTGATATATATATGATGTATATATTTTTATATTAAAAAAGAAATGATATATATATTATCCTATTAAATATGTAATTCATTATATATAAATGTGTATGATATTACATAAAGTATAGATATATATAATATAATATATGTATGTAATATATATTTTACATATATATAAATTGCAAACACTTGCCCCATCCCCATCTACACCTCACCAAAAAAAAAAAAAAACAGAAGAAAAAACTAGAAAATTCAATTCATGGGATTTATGAACTAGCTTGAAACCAACCCTAGGTGTGTTGATCATAGTTTAACAATTTGTAGAACTACTACTTATCGGTTCCAAGCTAATTTTGCCCAATTTCTAAGTCTATTTGTTCATATATAAATTATTATATTTCGTTGCTCATCTATAAAGTACGTGCATTTATTATCAATTTATCTCTTTTGTTTTCTAAGAAGGCAAAGTTAATGTAACTATGATAAGGTTATTTTAGGAAAAAAAAATTAGTAATGAGGGTTAGAATTGCTATTGCTTAGTTTTTTTTTTTTTTTTTTTGGTTAGGGAAGAAATGGCAATTCTTAATTTTTAAGAATAGATATTCTATATTTGTGTTGCATAAAATGCAATCAAATGTACGAATAGTCATTATATATGAAATAAGCATGGAATAGATTGGCAATTCTACCAACCAAACATATTGAAAGAGATTAAAGTATAAAATAAAATTACAAAAATGATAAATTTCAATCTTAAATGGATTTGAAACTCTGACTTGGTTATATTTATGAGGATCATATTTATTTAACAAGTTCATAAATTGTCTACATATTAGAGAATTCAAACATGCTTATAAAAGGTTTGAACGAATCTAATCCATTATTTAGTTTTTTTTTTCCAACTATAACCTAATTCATTTATTGATCATGCTAAATTTTTCCTACAAATCTCCAGGTTGGATGCCAAATTGTTCGTCTTTTAAATCCCCAAAACATTGTTTTTTTAAAAAAAATTTTATCATAAGAAAAAGAAGTGAAAACACATCCGCTTCTCTCTTTAATTGTTATTTATATAGCTAATCAGTATTCAATCTAAGAAACTTCATTACATCCAGCTCAACCCATTATCTTACTTCCTTCGTAGTGATAAGCAAACTCACTCTATCATTAAGTTTAGTACAGAAATAAAGCCATTGCAAAAGATTAGTATGAAAATAGGCCCTAAGCAAAACTTAATAAAATTTTGGGGTAGTACGAAAAATTAATACAATTTTGCAAAAAAAATTGTATGAAAACACTTCCCATCAAAATTTGCATTGCATGATGTAGTGCAAATTAAAAAAAAAAAAAAAACTAAGAAATCGCATAGGTAGCATGTGACTTATTTAGAAATTGGGGTAGATCAAAGTTGCATGGAGGTATGCGACTTCAATGTAACCAAAATTCAAAGGAACTCATATGCCTCTCATGAACTTCACCCCTCAAGTATATACACCCACTTTCAGCTATACGGATCATTCTCACATTCAAAATCTCTCTCTAATCCCTCTCTAGGCGTGAAATTCTCTCTCTCTTACACATTGGTGCTCAAATACTCCTAATCTTCCACAAATTGGTTAATATCACTATACCGATCATTTGAAGAATTTTTTTTTGTATGTTGTTGTGATATTATTTTTTTTTCTATGTAATTTTAGAAAATATAAGTATTTGCATTATGTTGAAAAATTTGTATTTGCGGTTAATAAAATGCATCGATGGTGTGTAAGTCGTTATAGTAAATTAAAAATATTAGAGTTGGTTGTTGATAATCGTAGCTGCAATATTGTTTATATAAATCAAGTAAAGTATTTGGTGATATGAAGATAATTGTTGTATAATTAAATTAGATTATGTGGAAGTGACAATTCTAAAGAGTCCAATGTGATTACTGTATGGAGTTTCTACTAACTCGTGTAATAATTAAGGAAGAAATGGTAGATTATGTAAAAATTACATAAAAATCACTATGATAGGGAGTAGACTATGATAAGGAGCAAACTATGATAAGGAGTCAGTGAAGAAGCTGAAAATGAATAAAGGTCAAACTATGCTCATTTTTTGCACAAAATTTGCAACAGGTATTGGGATTAACACTATTGAGGTGGAAATTATGCATAAGCACCTAATATATTATGAAGGTAGTGTGTATCATGAATTGATACCTATCAAGGATAACGAAGATGTGAAGAACTTTATTGAGATGGCAAAAGCTTTTAGCGAATGAGGTATACAACACATTTATATAAGAATGTGTAGGCAAACAAGTGTGGCCTTAAGAGATAACACTCCGAACATTACATCACAACGAGTGCAATCCTTTCAAACTGATTTTCCCATGGCTAATGAGAGTGAGCCTCATGCTACCATAGAGGATGCAGCATAGGATAATGTTGTCAACATTAATATGAACGAAGAAGTATTTGATGTAGAATATAGGGAAATTTGGCAAGATGGTCTAACTTATGATCGTGATATGGAAAGGATTGCTATGGCTTTTGACAGTAGTGATGACAAAGATGATGAAGATAAAGGCGAAGAGGAAGATGAGGATGATGATGATGAGGAAGATGATGATGAAGGAGCTACAATGGATTTTGATGTCAAAACAAGTGTTATACTTGTTGCCAACCCATTGTACCCACATTAGTTTCGATTCAATCTCTTGTAACACAATACAACTAACCTGTTGTAAGAGATCCAATCTTGTATTTGAACATTGGTAGTAACAGTGGCTATGTTACATTTGAAATGAACAAAAAGTGCAGTGCAGCAACATTGCTGACATTGATGAGTTGACCTAAGATAAGATTTAATACTAAGGAGTTAAAAGATGTGATAAAAAAATTATAACATTAAACGGCATTCCAACTTTAGAGTTATGGAATCGGACCCAATGTTGTAACATATATTGCCCCTCATCAGTAGGACTGGCTTTGCCATCATGGATGGTATCTTTCTGGTAAGTAGATGGCGAATAGATTGGGATATGACTTATAAATTGATGCATGTGGTATAGTCTTGTTATGAGGTGTTTGACCTGTAGACGAGTCACTAGGTATACACTTGACATGCTAACATGTACCGTTCTAACTTACGTATATTTCATGACAGGTCATGTGGGAACCTTACTCTAAGGAGTTGTTACAACTTCTCCCTTTGTACAACTAATCATGATATGTGGATAGCTAGAGTTCCCCTTATATGCTTTCATATTGTTGAGTGGTGCTTTCCAAATCGTGTCATTTGGTAATTTGAAGGCTTCCAGAAAGAGGCCCAGTCGGTAAACATAAGCGAGTAGCTATACTAATATGATCATAAAGGGAGGACAAAGATCGATTGAAGGTGGTTGCACGATGAGTACATTTGTCCTTAGGCAGACCAGTGCTTATAGGTCATTCATTGGTAACCGGTGTTTAGCGTAGACCCTAATTACTAATGATAGTACAAGCAGCACACCCGTAGGTACATTGCACACTTAGGCGTAATTATGGGGCATTAGGTAAGAATAACCACCTAACTGTTTCCAACTAAAGCTCATGTTGTAAGATTGCTAATGTTAATTTTTCATGCAAGTCGACACATTACAATTAGTTTAGTTGATCAATGACATAGGGATCGCCTATGTGATTGTTGTGGGAAGCCTTTAGTTCATAGAGGATCACGATGATATTATCTTACATGATCTCATTCCATTGGCTCCACCACCTAAAGAAGACCCCCAGCTTAAGCCATTTGCATAGCTGCTGGTACATGCTAGAGTCTACACTAAAGGAGGTAGGGCTAGATGGATACATAGTCAAGTTAAAGGAAATGAGGAGGTTCTGTTAGGGGCACTACATTCGATTGACCTAAGTGAGATTGATCCCAACTTTGCAGCTTCTTATATTATGTCAACTTCTCATTAGCCTTTAGAGGGCCAAGGAACGCCGATAGCACCCAAAAAAAAAAAAAAAGGCGAAGCATGCCCTAACAGAGTTTTACCATGAAGGAAGGGGTCATACAACATTATATACCATCACATGTTTGCCTTGTCACACTCCTTGGTCGAGCCTTCTATGGGTCTTTTAGAGAGATGATTGTTACTCTTATTCAAATATACCACATTTTGAGGTCATTGTAAGGAAAAACATTAGTATGTCTTTTGTAAACAGTGACATTGGAAAACCGATGTAGCTAGTTTGTAATTACATTTAGTTTTTTTTTTCTCTCTCTCTTTTTTTTTTTCTAAATGTTGATAATTTGTATTTGGGGATTGGGAGATGACGACTTGGCTTATATAAAGTTTCAGAATTTACTAATTGTATTTGAATATTCATTTTAATGTTGATTATATGCATTTGGGTAATGTTGAATATTTGTTGTTTAAGGGGGGATTTGTAAAAGAAGTTACATGTTATAACCAATGTTGTTAGACTCGAGTTGATCTGTTTGGTTTAATTTGATTGGATTTTGTTATATCATAAAACTAGTTTGAGTCACATTTTTTACCCTTATTTATAATGACTTTGATTTGATCTTATTGATTGGACTGGTTTAACCTAGTTTCTATAATAATCTGCTAAGTATTTTTGGATCAAAATATATTATTACTCTATACTAATTTACTAACATAAATAAATATATATAAATAAATAAACTATAAAAAAACTTTCAACTTTTAATTTTTAAGAATGTAAATAAATTTTATTATTTATAAAAAAATATAAATTATATTATAATATTTTTATTAATTTTAATTTACTCTCATCCAATTCTAATTAATCTTCTTGACCCTCGATTCTTTCCCATTTTGGAGTCACTTCTGGTTGAGGTTAGACAACGTTGGTTAAAGCATACTGTCGGGTCACTTCTGGTTGGGATTAGACAACATTGGTTATAGCATACTCCACATGCTGACTTCTTTGTGTTTTCCCATGCGTCTTCCTTACAAATTTTGAAGGAAGGTGCATAGTGCTTCGCTCCTCTTATTTTCCTATTAACTTTTCGCAAGTGGCTTATTTAAGTACTAAAGTCCTCCACCGTCTCTATCTCTCTCTTGCACGGCACCTGGGCAACGTCTGGGCAACATCGCCGGTGGCTCCAACTTCGAAAGGTACACACTCTCTCTCTCTCTCTCTAAATGAACCTATTATAGGATTACAGCAGACTAAATAAAATTAGCTTTCGATTTGTGTTCATTTTATGAGTTTTTTTTTATTCGAGAACCGCTAATTGAGACGAGAACTGCCTTTTTCTTTCTCCTCTCTAATTTTATATCTTGAATTCAGAGATGGAGACTGTTACCTCGACAAAGAGCATTGTAGGTATAAGGAAATGATTGAAATCGACTTGTAGGAGAAAATAAAGAATATTCGGAGGAAGATATGTGGGATTTTTTACTGACATAGGTCAGAAGTTTAAGTCTTTAGAAGTGATGTTTGGGCACATAGAAATCGAGATAACTCCACACAGGAAAATTTGGAGAAACTTGCCCGCTGAAGCTTCCACAGTGGTTCATAAATTCCCAAATTCTGGAGAGTGCTATGATAGGTTTCCTTTTCTTTTTTTAGTGAAAATGCTTTTGCTTAAGATAAACTAAAAGGAAAAATGAGGTGAATATCAGCTACTTAAATGGGAGATAGTGTATATATTTATGGTGGTGTGCATCGCAAGGTTCAAAGTGATCATCCTAAACCTAGAGGCAGTTGGATCGAACTTGCTGTGCACATTTCAACAATGTGCAGTTGGGTCCATAAACCTTAAAAGTATTAACCTTGTCTCGGTCACAATACTTCTTGCCTTCTTTGTTATGGAACATCTGACTCCCTTTTTCTCTCTCATGATTGGTTGATTAGTGTGTTCCTTGTTTTGCTAGTCTCTACCATCTGGTCTCCATGAATTCTCACAATCATCATCAGCAGGAATGATACCTCAGATCTTTAATCTTCATGTCGTTATATTGATGACATAGTTTGTGCGGTGTTCTTGCCATCTTCTCTTTGAGAAAGAACAAAGATGTTTATGGTGATATTTGTTGTGGAGCCTGTCTATATTGTATTATATCCTTATTGAAGAAACATTTGTTTTGTTGCCAAAAGTTGCTTCTCTTCTAATTGCTTTATTTTCTCTATTGCAGCATTTTAACAGATTAATGGTTAGGGCTTCCATTCGAGCAGGAGGCCAATTTAGTTATTCTTTAAGGATAAACAGAAAGGAAAAATGCCCCTTTATGACTGTGTGCTTCTGCTGAAACCACATGTCAAAAAGGAAGCTTTGATGGATCTGGTTGCTTGAGTAGGGAAACATGTTTACAGGAGAAATGGCGTTCTCACTGAGATTAAATCTTTTGGAACTGTTCAGCTGGGGTATGGTATCAAGAAACTTGATGGCAGATATTTTCAGGTAAAGCGGTTGATGTACTTATGTAAGACCAATAAGATTTCCTTATTTTTATTTATATTAGATCTTATTACAGTTTCTGATAATTATAACACAATCTCTCTAAATTATCATCATACTGGCTCTGTCTTCATATTATTCTAAATTGTTAATAAAAGACAAACCACGAGAATTTTGCACTGTAATGATCTTAAAATATGTTTCTTTCTTATTAGTAAAAACTTTTACTCATATTGTGGCTAATCAATTAATTTAACAAGCCTGTAATGTACATTTGTATTAAATTTGTGTTTAAAATTTGCAAATTGGTGCTCATAAGACAGATAGGCTGGCACATCACATATAAACAGAATATGTACAAACTTAGTGGCTTGGTGATGGGGTTAGGCTTCAAAGTTCAGTATGTAGAATCATCTGAGTACTCTTTCTGGCTGAGCTCCAGGTTCCCAAGTCTTCTACAATTTCTTTTCCACCAAATATTAAAACTCCAGTAGCAAAACGCTTACTCGCACTTTATCACTCTATTGGTTTTAGAATTTGCAACGGAAATAAGCCATTAAGTTATGCCTCATACTCTTGTACAGAGAAGCACCACTAATTTGAGAACTTTGAGCCTTCCAGCATGCAATAAGTATTTTCTGGTTAAATGTACTCTCACTATAATTATCTCTACCAACCTTGCAGCAATTTTCAGTTTTGTCTACACCAAAGGGACTGCCATGTATTTGATAGGGAGTTGCCTTTCTTGTAATCCTAGCAGTGTGAAGTGGCAGCTATAAACATCATGCTCGTATGTGCGTTAGCACATAGGCTATCCCAGTGACCAATACTTCGAAAGCCTTCTTAACTTTGGTAGGTTGGAGCCAAACCCAAGGAGTCTCCAACAAAAGACCCTGTAAGTGGTCCCCATAGCTTAAATGAGTGATAGCTTCCTTCTTGCATCCCCATGGTACTTAGGGTAACCCTCATTCATTTTTCTGTAAGCTCACAAATATTTCCATGACTATTTCTGTGAGGAGATAATGGATCACTTTGGTGGATACTGTGTGAGCTTCAGAAGAAATTCTTTAATTCCCAGTAATGAATAGAATATCAAGCTGAGCTAACGGATTTCTCTATCCACTTCATAAACCAGCAAGGGAACCCAAAGCTTTAAGGGGGAACTGATGAAACCCCTGGAAAAATTGTGTCATAGATGAGCTTTCTTGGAAGCTTTTTCTAACTTATGTGCTATATTTCCCTTTGTCTTTGTCTGGTGCAGCTTGCTTTCCTTCATCAATCTCTGTTAGGAGTCTTACAGGTTGTTCGATGATGTTCAACCTGCAGATAGGTTGTCCGTTTATGATGCCCTAAGAGCAATAGCTGTCAAATCCAGGGTACCCATTTTTATTCTTACCGCATGTTTGAAAAGCTTAATAAGAATGGAGTGATGTGCGAAATATCTGTCTATGTTCTTGAGATCCTTGGACATTTTGAAGACGATGGACTGTGGTGGTAATTTCATCATCTAATGGTCTGCTATTTTATTCTTTGTTTGGGCAATATGCTCTTCAGGTTCAAAAGCTATCAACTAAGCCCATAGTTTGAATCCTCTATCACGCTCAAATGAAAGGAATGTATCTTAAATCCAGAGCTTCACAATTAGGAAGTTAAAATGACAACTTAACAATTAGACTAATAAATTTGTTGTAAGTTTCCCAAATCATTGACGATATGTATCTCCTATGATGTGATAACTAGATTATTTATTTGAAAATGATTATAAATGTTCACATTTCTCTGCAAAATGCAAGTCTCTTGAAGCATTTCTCATTTCAAATCTGCAAATGAAGAGAATATTTATCATGCAAATATCAACATGAATCTTAGGAAGACAGGAAAGCTAAGGTGAAGAAATGATGGTAACTATTGCAGAGCACTTTTAATGTTGGAAGCATGATCAAGCTTTTTAACTGATGATTGAACAGTACCTTTCAATGTCAAGAGTATAAATTAAGTTTTTTATTTTTACTTTTGATGCTACACTTGGGTTTCAGGTGCTATGTTGTGGCTATGTATGAATTGTTTATAATATTGTCTTACTTGGATTCTTCATAGTTACTAACTGCTGATATTGCTGTATCTGTTAAACAAATTATAGGGCCAGCTGATGCAAATGACTATGATGGCCACACCAAACCTTAATAAAGAGCTGCACTACCTGAACAAGGAAGATAGATTGCTGCGCTGGCTTCTAGTGAAACACCGAGACACAAAATTCGGGCTGGAAGCTTTGAGCGAGGATGACTTGAAGGGTGAGCTTGGCCAAATACCTCGAACCAACTTTTTTGATGAAGATATTAGTGAGGATGATGATGATTGTGAGGAGTATGGAGTAGAGAATCAGGAAGTTAATTAGGCTATAAGGCTCAATGAACATTGTTGGCTTTGTGTGTTCAAGAGATGCTTTACCTGAGTAATTGCTAGTGAAAGTAGTCCTTGGCATCAGGCATTGGTTTTACTATTGTATAATCTGCCTGTTGAGACTTGGGAGTTTGATATTTATCCTAATATAGGCAGTAGGAAGAAAGTCCATTTCTTTTCGTTAACCTATATATATATATATTTAACTGTCTCCGGTTCAGTAATTTATTATTAGTTATGGGCAGCTCCAAGTGATTACTCAGGTTGATATTCCAGAAATGCACATCCAGCAAGTTTGTCCTAATATGGATTCAGCACAGATTCATGACGCCGTCCTCATTGGCATATGAACCATTCGTATTTTTAGGTTTTGAGTTGAAGTCGGCAGAAACGTAAGTATCCCTTTCTCTGAATGTTTGTAATTCCTCAATATTTCTCTAAAATTAAGAGGAAAAGGATCTCTTAAGGGTAGCTGCTTTTTGCAAGTTACAGGTTTATTTTCGATTTCTTGTGTAGAGATAGAATTTATTTCCACCAGTATCCAAACACAAACTTACGACAGTTTTAATCCTTCACTCACACACCTCTCCCCTCTCTCTCTCTCTCTCTCTCTTCCTTTGGGCGAATGGTCACTACCTTGTGCAATTACACTGCTTTAGCAGCCTTCACGGCAGGTGAACCGCTAGCGTATATTTTCTACCTCTGAGTGAAACATTCCGTTCTATGCTTTATTCATCTTCATTTTTTGGCCAACCATTATAAACTTGTCGAAGTGCCATATACAATGGGTGCTTAGGTACTCAACTAAACACAATCACTATTATGTCAGCCTTTAAGTTTGGTATATAGGGTTTATGACACGTTAAGCACAAACATTTACCTCTTCTTTCATGTTTGTTGGTGTAATCTTTCAAATAGGGTCTCTGATGCATCACTTTGAGGAATTTGTAGGGGCTAGTTTCAGCCATTTAGGTAGCAAAAAGGTAGTTTGTTGGGGGGTTTTATACAAAAAAAAAAAAAAAAAAAATGTTGTGGGAAATGACCCTTTTTAATAAAAAATACTAATATGATATTTCGCTTGCTCCTTTAATTGTAGATAGTTTTTACATTAAAGGTATATTTAGTACATACATTTTTAGTAGGTCATTAAGTTGGAATTGAAACTGAAGGTATATGTACTGGATGTGCTTTCAGTGTAAATATTTTCAATGTAAAATTTTCAAATTGACATAATTTGTGATTAAAAATAATTGTTATTAAATGTAGTAATTTCCTCAAGTTTTACATAATTAAGTAATGCTCTTTTAACTGTAAATTGTAAACTGAATGGAAAATTTAATATAATAATCGATTACTTAAAACCACAATTAGTGAAACATCTCAATAAAGATAGCAAGTGGGGAAAAAATAGGCATACAAGATGATCATCCAATGACCATATGAGTAAGATATAAGAAAAAATAATTGCAAATTGTAATACTGGGGTAAATAAACAATGTATTGAACTGCAACATTTGATGAAAAGTAAATTATATTTTGAAGAATCAGTATATACATAAATTTTGTTTTGAGTCAATGTTAATATTAAAGGAGGAAACAAAAAAATAAACAAAACATATCTATTGATGCCTATGTCGTTGAAAGGTCCTCATAGCAGGGAAAGAAGTGAATGCTCCTGTCTATCGCGTGACTGCATAATTAAGGTAGTGAATTGTCGAGATTAAGTTCCCTATGAAAAACTAGGTTAGTTGGAGGAGCCAAATATAGCTGAGTGATGCCCTTATTGTGGATAACTGTGTGGGGGGTGGAACGTTGCTTTTGAGGCATTGGTGGAGTCGCAAAATCAAGCTATTGTTGAAATCAGGAGTCATATAAGAGTTAGATCCAAACCTAGAGCTGGATTTGACTCTCAAGGTAGAGGCAACACTTGACTCAAGGTATGTATTATATCCCTCGTTGATATGCCCTAGGTCAATGGAATAATGCTTATGTGGTGAGATATCATCACTGAGGTCTACCCAATGACATCCCACTCAAGCCTCGTCTCTTCAAATTCTAGATTTACTCTTAGGTAGTGCATGAAGAGTTGACACATCCTCATCAGTAGGTGATTCTTACTCTTAGTCGTGGTCTACATGGGGTGGTTGAGGTATGCCTTCTTGTTATGGATAGAGGATGAGGCTACTGTACTACTCAACAAAATGAAGTGCCCTATTTTCAATACCTAGTGTTGTAGGATAGTCAGGTATCAGTTTGACATTCCTGAGCTAGTCTACCTAAAATAAGAAGAAAAAAAAAATTATCAATATATATGATAGCAAGTATGTACGGGTGCAAAAAACTAATGGATGATTTAAGATGTATGTACCAGTCAATCGATGACAGCTTTGTGGTATGTAATGTAATGCTAGGTGATTTGTCTATACCACGGTTAGTAACTCTAGCTGACCCCTCGAGAACCTTGAATGTATATTAGCAATCCATGTGTCTATCCTCAAGCTTGGATGTAGGTAGAGTGTGTATTGATCTAATTAACATCCATCCTATCCTAAAGGTCCAGTTGGTGGAGCTGCTTTGAGATGTCAATCTCTTGTGAGAAGTATTGGTATCCACTAAACTGCCATATGATACAGTCTGGAATACACCACTCAATGATGTGAAAACATATGAGTAATACCTGAGTAGTCCAAATGTGTTGCTCAGTAATATAAAAGTGAGGCATCAATTATAGCAACTCCTTCGTATAAGGCTCCCAAACAACCTAATGGGTATAAGGAAAAAAAAAAGAAAAAAGGAAAAAGAAACAATCAGTGAAACAACGAGGGTTATCACTTACAACCAACAAAAGAATAGCAAAAAGGATAACTTATCATATCATATCTGTTGTGTTGTCTGCATGTCAAACGTTGTGCAATACACATCTACTACATGCATTGGATATTGAGTCATATATTATACTACCCTCCATTTGGTTGTCAATGGCCTATCTTCATCAATAATAAACCCATATTGACTAAGGGGGGTGACATGTGAGAATCTATCCTAAGCTCAGAATTGAAGTAGAATCGCGACCCCACCAAGCTTATGTGCGTCGGATGATGAGGCAGAGCATAGCTGTCGGTATAACTATGCCAAGTAAGCACTGCTCTAGTTAAACTGCCCAGCTACTAAGAAGTCCTCCAACAATGGTAGGAACATTAGGTGAATAAGATCGGAGGATTTATCCGCAAATATGAATCCTCCCATTAGGTTAAGTATGTACGTGTACGTGCACGCGTACTATCGAACCATCTTGTTGTCCGCCCCATGTGAAAGTACTCGAAAGTGCTCTATGTTAGAGATAAACGAGCATCCCTCATCTAAGCAGGCCTCATGCCTAGTAGTCTCTTCCCTATGTCAACCTAACTCTCCTCATCGTCCGTCTTTATCCAACTTGCCTCTGCGAACCCCTTAACTGGAAGTCTAAGTTGGACCTTAACATTCTACAGTGTGATGGTTGCCTTTCTAGTGGTTAAGTGGAACGTGTGTGTCTCCAGCCTCCATCTCTTGACAAGTGCCATAATTAGATGCTAATCTAACATAATAAATGAAAGTTGTGCAACTCCCCAAAACCTAGCCTCCCGTATGTAAGGCTTTACCTTAGGATGTATAGGAATATTCCATTCATCCTTATGTAATGATATCTCACTGCATTGTACTTTTAATGCATAGGTAACCTCCTACACAAACATTCAATAAAGTTAGCAAGTAACACATCTTTAATAAAAATACTTGATTGTAAATGATAATGACATTACTTACCTTACTCTCCTAGATGGCCTCTGAATAGTGACTGGCTTACCTTGTAAGTACGCATGGATCAATAGTTCTTGGCTCTATCTATCCTATGAACACATACAAACATGTTTAGTAGACTGAAAAAAAAAAAACAAAGTGCATCTCATTATAGTTATGCATGTGTTATAATGTAATGCCTAGATAGAAAGGGAATATATACCAGCCTTATTAATCTCTGGACACCTCCTCCTATTATGTCCTTCTTGTCTATATGCATTGTATCTAGTTTTGTCTGACTGCTCTCGAACATCTATCTCCATGTGATATCGCTTATGCCTAAGTTTACCTTTTTTTTTTTTTTTTAAGTAAGTCAATGTTCGAGTAGAGATAAGGAAAGTTAACTTATGGCCAGTTTAGCTCGTCACTAATTGAGTAGAAATGAGCTCGATAATAATCTATTCGATGTGCCTACTTATACCATGGCTTTATTGTTGATTTATTGTCTACCCTCATGTTCGCTGCAGCAACACATGCATTGGAGTAGGGGATTTTATATATTTACCACTTCTGACAAGTGCATGTGCGACCCCTGAAGTTAACTTTATGTGTCCTTCCTCCTCCTTTCAATCCTGTCCTCGTCATTAGATTGCCAGTTAAAACCTTGAAAATACCATTCTGGAAGCTAAATGAAATGACATTATGTGCACTTACCCGCCCTCTCCAAGTTTCATACATCTTTAAAGCGTAATCAATATAGATCTTACCAGAATCGATTACTTCATTGGCATCCTTATGCCTCTCTTTCCAATAGGCGACATAATTGTAAAATATCTTCTTCACTAATGTAGTGACAGGTAATCCATACACTAATTTCAAAACGGAGTTATAACTCTCGACAATGTTTGATGTCAAGTATCCAAAATGATAACATCCATCATATAAAAGAGTCCACTTGTCCAAATTAACATTATCGAACTACACAGGAGTGTCCTCTTTAACCTATGCTAACTTCTCCATAAAACATTTGAATTTTCTTTGTTGTGCCTGAACACCTGCAAACTATATAAGTTTCTTGCACAATTGGTTTTTGTAGACCGTATTGAAGTTACTAGCAACGGCCGCAAACAGTATCTCCTAACTGCAAATGATGGTTGCTAGCCTATTGATGTTTCCTTATACGCGGAATAAATACCGAATGCCTTGTCGGCTATAAGACATAAGGTTTTTTGCTTTTGGCTGACTACATGCAATTTAAGCTTCCATAGGAACTACCCCTAGGTTTCTATCGATTCTATGTCAACAAGAGCAAATGCCAATGGAACTATTGAATTGCTCCCATCCATGCTACAAGCTACCAACAACTTATGCCCATACTTTCTGTATAAGAATGTGCCATCGACACATATAATGGTTGACATTATTTAAAAGCTTCTACATATGACCTGAATGTCTAGAAAACCCATTTGAAGTGGGACTGACCTTTCTTTAGCGAACCACTGTAGCCCCAATCTACTTGTGTCCCCAAATTGCTCAACTTTATTGCATTTAATAGTCTCGACAACTTATTAT
Source organism: Lumnitzera racemosa (assembly GCA_024138005.1). Classification (NCBI taxonomy): domain Eukaryota; kingdom Viridiplantae; phylum Streptophyta; class Magnoliopsida; order Myrtales; family Combretaceae; genus Lumnitzera; species Lumnitzera racemosa. Next base: position 33,697,188 of record JAMXBC010000012.1, on the reverse strand, counting down.
ATGACTTCTCTCAGTTACTGTATACTATGTCAATAGCCTTTCACTTGACCTTAAAAACCTTTTTATTGCTTATAGTGTATCCGTACATAGTTTATACGTTAGTTGCAAGTTCAGGTATCTTAACATTAGGGTTGTTTCGTACATTATTGATGAATAGCTTAATCATTATGTTGCTATCGAGCTGATGATGATCCTGGTTGATCATCCGGTTCATATAAGTGTGCGGACCCTCTAGAATTGTTATTTTGAAAAGACACTCTATTTTCTTCAAACAAGCCCGTAACTTCCATTTATTGCCCTGTTCTTTCTTATTATAGCAGATCGTATATACAATCGGTTCTTAAATGTCCACATGAAAATCATAGTAGTTCCTTAAGTGGAACGACTTTACTGAATCTATGAGATCCTTTTTCATATTGAAACGCATACCAACACTTAAGTCATTAGAATTACTAATGTTATTGCACATTTCATTAACATCTCTCTCAAATGTTACGTAGTCATTGCCATCATATTGGCTGTTGTAAAATGAGGTAAGATCTCTAACAAGCTTGTTAACAGGTTCATTTATTTGTAGAAAGTCCTGAAACTACTTACTGGACAATACTTCACCAATTTGATGATGGGGCCTGCTCAAGCCGTTGTCATAAATTAGCCAAACGACACATTGCTCTTGACACATTGGTCTTACCTAGGCCTCTCCTAAATCCTTAACGTGGTCATGTTTAAGGCCAACATCATCTTCATCACCATCTCTATCATCTTCATCACCATCTACATTTGCCATAATCTCCCCATCGTTAACATTTATGTCTATGTGTATTTTCTCTACATAAGGATCATAAGACTCTTTATGTTCGATAATGGGACCCAATGCTTTGTTAAGCTACTCTTTTATGATATTCACGTGCTCATAATAAGAGAAATCCATGTATAGTTCATTTGACTGATCTACGTTTGTTTGCTCTGCACAGATCATTGTTAAATGCATATTGGGATCCAGAAGGATTGAATTGTCTAGCTCATGTATTTTATGCTTGTCCCAAGCACTTGATTCCCTAATGTACCTTATGTACACTTCTTGAGTACTCCATTCCCCAAAAGACTCCGTCATCTTAATGAAATTCTCAACATTCTCATTGTCTCTAATGGCCATCAACTTGTAGGCAACTCCAGCATCATGAAAAAAGGGATGCCTGTGCATGAGTTTACTACCACTCGGGTCAACTCCGATGAATCCATAAATTCTTCAACTAAAATGAGAAAAGTTCAAATCCTTTCTAATCTTCAACTTCTTAACAGGCTTCCTGTCATACTTCAACCTTCAGTTACCCATCACAATATTTTTATTTGCATAGACAATAACTTTTACGTAATCTGCCATTTCCACTCTAATAATACCATGAAAAACCGAATATTTAGATGACATTAAAAACTCCATTTACATAAGACTCCGCCATCTTAATGAAATTCTCAACATTCTCATCGTCTCTAATGGCCATCAACTTGTAGGTAACTCCAGCATCATGAAAAAAGGGATGCCTATGCATGAGTTTACTACTACTCGGGTCAACTCTGGCGCATCCATAAATTCTTCAACTGAAATGAGAGAAGTTCAAATCTTTTCTAATCTTCAACTTCTTAGCGGGCTTCCTATCATACTTCAACCCCCAGTTATCCATCACAATATTTTCATTTGCATAGACAATAACTTTTACGTAATTTGCCATTTCCACTCTAATAATACGATGATAAACCGAATATTTAGATGACATTAAAAACTCCATTTATATACTGAGCGACAACTTTACAAAATGTACTTAATCATTTTGTTAAGTTGTATCATGTACTACCTAACTTTAACTTATTAATTTGACCCAACACAATAAAAACACAATATATATATATATATATAATAAGTTCCACTTACATTTCAAGATTTTTCAAACCCATATTCGTATAATTTATCTACCGTAATATAAAAAATGCCTTAATTTAGACAATATATAATAAATTTTTATGAAATATCAATAATTTATATAATTTATGATACATCTATGATCACGAAATCTATGTAATTAAGCAACAATTTTTTTCTAAAATTTCATAATTTCAATTAATACTAAGATAAAAAAAAAAAATCATGGTTGCAAGTTCTAGATTATTACCTATTTCAGCATACACTAGCATTAAAAAATAGTCTGGTACTTCAACTATAGGTTTTCTCATGTTTCTTTGTGTTTTAGAAATTTCAGAAATTGATATGGGTGAGAATGAAGTTTGGTTATGCGGATTAGGGTTTATATAGGTAGTCTACTGTTATAGAGTGCATACGCCTTCAGTGTTTCAAAATAACTAAAGGTACATACACTGCATACATCTTTAATATAAAAAACATAACTTGAATATGTCTTCACTATACCATATTGGTATTTTTTTTTTCAAAAGAGACCCTTTTCCATAATATTTTTCGAAAAAGGGCCCATATTCTTATAAAGCTTGTTTGTTGGGTTTTTCTGGGGCAATATTTAGTGGAATCAAGTGCAAGTAACCATATTGTACCATTACATTACCATACCCTCTACATGAATGCATTATCAATTAAGTAAGGATAGTTAATCATATCTTTAGAACCATTCTTTTGTTTTCTCACCATTCAATCTGGTTGAATTAATTTCTCATAGTGTAGTAGGCACAAGAATAGGAAGTTCCAAATCTTTGATTGATTTCTATTTATTCTTTCATGAGTGCAAAAGACATTGCTAGCCATTTTATCCTGATCAACATCCTATCGGCTATTTTGAGTATGAGTTGCATTTCTTTCATCTCCACTCATTGTAGCTCTTGAGTCTTAAACAATCCCCTTTCTTCCAATGAATCCGTCGTCAACAAGTTTTTAAACTTCCCAATCTAAAGAATTTCTTGCTGATTGATACAACTTGGTTCCTTAATCTTAATGAATTCCTCTTCTACTTATTGCTCGTCTTTTTTCTTCTCTCTCTTTCGCACGCTGATAACTTTGATTTTAAACATATTTCATATGGTGATTTTATAGTATTTTCCTCACATTTTTTGTTTTCTTTAAAGAAATTCATACTTAATTGAGTAAAATTTTGATTTCAAGGTTTGAACGTATTCTTGGATTGAAAACGAAGAAAAAGAATCAAGTTTCACTCAATTCGGAGTTCAAACGAAAAAGTTATGAAGTTTTGAAGTTACATAGTCTGGGACATGACCATGTCCCAGACTGTGTCCATGTAGGGAAATTGGTCAGGGGTAGAAAGTTACACAACCTGGGGACACAGTCATGTCCCAGGTCATGTCTGGTAAAGAAAACGAAAACCTTTTGATACACTATAAAAGGACAGATTAGGTTTTCACAAGACAGAAGAGACATTAGAGAAGACAAGAGACTTGAGGAGAAGGAGAAGAAAAAGGCGAGAACAACATCGACTTCAAGATCGGAGAGATTTTTCATCAATCAAAGGGGTTTTTCATGTTTTATTTTATGTTTTTGATGAAACTCGTTTTTAGTCTCATTATGATAGCTTAGAATTCGTGTATTTAGGATTATGGAACCTAGGGTTTCATGTGACTCTTAGGTTGATTTATAATTCTCAATAAAGTTTTTATCTTTGCTTGATTCAATTATGTCGTTTAACTGTTAATTGATATTTCTAGAATATCAATATATGATATTTTTAAAATATCAATATATGATATTTTTAAAATATCAATATATGATATTATGCATGTTGATTGAGAAATTACATGTGTAATTAGATCTTTACATAATTAGAGAGAATTACATGTATACTTAGAGATAAGATACATTTTTCCTCCGGAATGTTAATTATTTGTGTGGGAATTCATTAGACATTAATGCAATTTTAAATTATATTACTAAGTGAAGAGATTCCGGTAAATAATTTAGGATTAGGGTTAATATGCTTGAGAAAGGTATTAACTTTAATTGTGAATCCCTCCGGTCAAGAATAATAGAAATTGAATTGAATATATTTTAAGCGGTCACATGTTAAACACTAGGGGAAATAATTCCTAAATACGTTATTACTTTCTTGAAGTCGTTCTTAATTTTATTGCTTTTTCAATTGCTTAATCAAGTCTTATAATTAAGTTAGTTTGTTAATTTTAGTATTTTTAATTAATTCAAACTTTCATAATTTTCCGGTTAGATAATAAAGTTAAGGTTAATATTAGTACTTAAAGTCTTTGAGGGATCGACTCGGATTCACATCCGCTATATTAGAACTGATAGGTGCACTTGCTTGTTATCACACGCGCACATGGTAATGGCTATGAAATTTTATGCATGGATGCTACTTATCAATACATATATGGTGTGTCAATAAGCAAGGGTCAAAGTATCTGTGCTTATTGACGAACATATTCGCAAAGGGTATGTTTTTAGGGGAAGGAGGGCTACAAAGCTTGAGGAGTGAGAATTTTCCGCAGAACACATAATGGTTTTAACCTGTCCAAGCAACTATAATCTTATAAATCCTTTATATATCCAAATAAAATGCACCACAGTTATGTTTACCATTTATTCACTTGAATTAAACTTAAATACATCGGTTCTATTCCTATTAGTAAATCATGTATTTGTAAACGGTGTTGTCAAAACTAGATTGATCTGTACGATCTAATTTGATTTAACCATAGTTCAACTTTTGATCGAACCTGATTCTTTGTCTTAATTCCTGATTCTCTTATATATCCAGATCAATTGTCCAATTAGGTCTAACAATATTGCTTACAAGAATAATGTCGAATTTAGCTATTATACTCGTATCCATTCTAAATGAAAACTAACACAAAATTACGTTAATGAAACTATTAATTGGTTAGTTAATTTAATATAGCCATTATAACTATTTAACCTCATAGGCTCCAATGACATAATATACCCCTCAATAAATCATCCATAATTGTCAAACATGATAAAAAGGTCCAAAATTTTTTTGTCTACCATGCATTTTCCGAACAAAAGAATTAATGAGTTTGTTTCTCCTTACTAGAACCTATTAAATCTAGTCTTCATTATTTGATTTTGATGAGAACAAAATAAAGTGTATGATTAAACTCGTTATTATTTAATTATATTGAGTTAATTGAATGAGATTGATTATCTTGCTTAATGATTATGTACATCAATTAATTGTGCAAGATATTTGGTTTTTGAAAGATGTGCTTTTCATTTGGAAGTTAAACCATAGTGCGATTATATATTGTTGTATTTGAAAGTTGCAAATAGATAAAAGTTATTGAAAATTTGCCCTTCAGCATGACGGTATATGGAAGAACTAGCTTGAGAGTGTAAAGCTCTGGATTGAAAATTAGAAAGCTTTTTGTTCTCCTTAAGCTGGCATGCTAGTATACGTGCCTGTATTCTTGCTGGTAATATTTTTGCTTACCATCATGATGATAAAATGATGATATCGTCATGTTAATAAGCTAATTTCAAGTAGCCATTTGAGCATTTAATACACTATAACAAGAAGAATTGACTGTATTGATATAAATGCTCAACAATTCGACTAAGGATAAGGAAGAATTGATACTCTACTACAATCAAAAGACATTCTCTTACATTCCTTGGCCCCATTACTTACTATTTGTCTCTTGTACTCTTTATTGCAATCAACCAAGTGAGACTTGTGTATAATGCTTGAGAGTTCTTGTATTTACAATCTTTAGAGAGAAAAGTACTATACTTGTATAATCATTATGTGTAACAGTGATTGTGAAAACTAGTGTAGCTCTTTGAGCATTGTATTGTGAGATTAATAAAGAGGTGTGAAGTCCTCAATTAGAGGCATTTATGGGTCTATGGAGAGTAGGGGGTGATCCAAACTTTACGTTATATTCAGGCTTAATCTTCTCTATCCCTGTGACTTTTAATTTCCACATTCGTTATTATTTTATTATTATCTTAATCATACTCATTGTTACATTTAATGCTTAATTTAAAAAAGAATTGCAATTTTTTCTTAAAACTCAATTCACCCTTCCCCCCTCTTGAGTTTAACTTAGTGTTGTTCAATTTGTATCAAAGTTAGTTTCTAATCATTTGCTTAATTGCATATTAAAGTAAAATTCATAGCATCTAATGCATTAGGCTTTCTAGAAAGACAAGCAATTAATGGGCCTTGTCTTCTAATTGGTAGCAATTATCTATATTGGAAATGTACGATGAATATATTTTTGAAATTACATAATAGATTATTGTGTCATGTAGTTACCCAAGAACCATTTAAAATAAGAGGGAAGGAAGAAAGAGATTATTCGGATGATGATTGGAAATTATTTGATCTAAATGAAGTTGTTATGAACATCTTGCATTGTATCATAAATGAAAATAACTTCAATAGGGCATGTACATGTAAAAGTGCTAAGAAAATGTGGGATGAATTATAAAGTACATATGAAGAAACTAGTAGAGTAAGGGATACAAAGATAAGCTAGTTATCTGGACAATTTGAAAAGTTTAGAATGAATCCAAATGAAACAATTGATGAGATGCATAATAGATTTATCAATATCATTAATCTCTTGAGTGTTCTTAAAAAGATATTTACTAATCTTGAGATAAATTCTAAAATTCTTAGGTCTTTACCAAGAAATTGGGAAGCAAAGAGAACAGCAATTAAGGAAACTTGATGGGAATCGAGCTATTGGACTATTGCCTTGTAGTCAAGCTTAAGGACTAAAAGGCCTAGCATGGCGAATTATCTTACTCTAGTCAACTCTTGCTGAGGCCAAATATCTCCTTGTCGATTCGTTTTGCATGTTAAGCTAAATGACTCCCTATTTCTCATAGATATTGTGTGAAGAAACAAAAGGCTAAGACGATAGCCAATCCTCGCTCTCACTTATGCTAGGCCATTTACTTACTCAGCATCACCATTGCCGATATGCTGAGAGAGAGAATCTAAATTGACTAAGCCATCATTGCTTGGATAAGCCAGCTGACTATACTTTTTGTCTGCATTTTCCAACGGCCTCACTAATATAGCATCGCTATGTATACAGAATCATGTGTAGAATTCGTCGCACTAATCATTGCTTTCCTAGAATATTCATTGTACCCTTTGTATTTTTGTACATTACTTATTTAGGGTAATACCTTTTTTGTTTGTTCCTTTTTGGTATGTTACCCTTATTCTCGAGTATAAATATCCCTTGTGCTAGCAGTTGTAACAATCAAATTGAACATTAATACACTTAACATTTTTCTTTCGTAAACACTACTTTATTTGCATTCATCTCACTTTTATCCTAACCTTTAAGTAAAGTTAGGTGGTGAGTAACCTTACCAAACCAATTTGTGCATCATATGAAATTGTGCAATGAGTCCTTGAAAGTTTCGTTGCTGCATCATATCCATTAGAACTGTTCATGGGTTTTTGCTTACTTTTCATTTGGCACTTGTCCTTTCGCGTCATTCCCCATTACTCCTTATGAGCTTTCTATAAGCTTAAGCTTAAACTCATCCAGTGATCGGCCTTGTCTGTTCTTGGTTATGATTCGCAACATCTTAGTATCAGAGCAGAGCTTTTGTTTGAGTTGTGGTTTGTGTTCTGTTTATACCCTGTTTTGCATGTGTGAAACAAAGCAAGTTATTGTATTAATCTTAGTTGCTATGTTTGTTAGCCATTAATTTCTTGAAGTGTTGTTTAAGCTTTGAATTCGTAGAGAAAACGAGTGATCCAAGTGTAAACGTTGGTGTTAAAGATGATAGTGGAGTTGTTTACCATGGATGACAATCTTAAGGAATTTCCAGAAGCACTGACAAGAAACTTAACGAAGCATCTAACCTCTTGGTGGATTTGAGTCGAGTTGTTTATGTGTTGTCTTGCCAATTGACTAAGGCTGTACAAAACACCTCATAAGTTGCTCAACTTGTTAGAGGTTAGAACCTAGCTCAACAAGTTTGAGGTGGAGGAGTAGGCAGATGAGTAAGATGAGTAAGACGAAGGATAAACATGAGAGAACTAGATGAAGAGGACAAGGAAGAATACTTTAAAGAAGAGTGAGCTAAAGTCTCTAGAGCATTTGACCATTGGAAACTTTGGATTCCGAGTTTCAATGGATTTGGGAATGCTGATGACTATTTATAGTGAGAAGAGAAGGTGGAGTACATTTTTTATTATTATCAATATGAAGATTATGGGAGGGTGAGAACTGTTGTTGTAGAGTTCTCCAAATATGCTGCCATGTGGTGGAAGAATTTCTAAGTAGTAAGCTCTATTTCGATTTTCCTTAATTTAATCCATATTAAGCCCAATTTTCTTAATATAAATTACTTGACATAAAATTAAGGAAACATTTTTCTTAAAAAATGTTTTGAAAAAAAACAACATTTTTAAAAATTGGAGTCGCTAACCAGTTAAATTGGTAAAAAAGTGAAATTAGGATTTTCGAGTGAGAAAACCCTAATTTGATCACTGATCTGCGTATTTTTTAAGAAAATAATTTTTAGAAAATTAAACTAGAAAAAATTAGGTTCAGGAGCTAATCTATTAAGACTAAGTTACCATGTAAAAATTGAAGAAATTAATGGGTTTTATTTTTTATAATTTTTTAAAAAATAATAAAAATATACAAAATATAACCAAAATAAATTTCTTATTATTATTTATTACAAATTTTTTAAGGAAAAATAAAAGCTTTTTTATTTTTTACACAGTTACCTCGAAGGTGCTTACGTACCTACAAGTCAAGATCAAACCAATGTAGTTCTTTTTTTCATAAAATATTCAGTCGGTGGATTTCTTTTATTTTTTAAAATCGAGTCAGATATAAGTCTATTTAACCATTTATTTAAAAAGAAACAACTAAAATCTAATTTTCACAAATTTGAGAAAACCCTAACTAACTAAACCTTGGCTTGTATTTCTTTGTTGGCTTTCACATGCTAGTAGTCTTAAATCTCTCAATTGCTTGAACCCTTGGGCTATTGGAATCTTGAACTGTATAAGTCGCCTCCTCTTGTTGTGGAAGTCTTTGTCTTGATTTTGAGCTTTCCCAATTGGCACACTCATTCCTGACTTCTCTTTCCTTGAATGATCCTTATGCTTGGGTTGTGACTTCTTATTCATACCAAGATCTAAGTTTTCGAGTTGTTTGAGCACATAACTCATTGCCATTTATGTAGCCGCAAGTCTTTCTTATAACTTTGTTAACTTTTCTTCTAAGGTTGTAACCTTGTTTTTTAGATCATGGCAGTAACACGTCCCGTAAACTTGACCATCCAAATCTATCTCTAGCAACCTTTCCAATCTTTGTATTACGTTGATCGTAGGCTTGTTAACCTGCAACTCTTTAAACTCGTCTACCTCAGATGATGTGTCAATATGCCCCTTAGCTTGGGTATAGACCATGGTATCGACTTACTTTACATGCTTGCTTAAAAGCCCTTCTACTATGGCTATTCACTGTTTAAGAGCTTTAGACATCTTGATTTTTTTTAAAAAAAACAAGTGATTACGGGCTTCATGTTGGGCTATACTACTTTAAAAGCAATCTTTCAAAACCTGCAAGAATTCCTTTTTATTAGCAACACTACATTCTTTTTTTAAAAAAAAAAATCAAGTTTTTAATTTTGAAAACATTTTTTTTGGAAACTTTTATAAAAAAAAAATCAATATTAATTTTATGTTATAGAAGCCTAATATTGACATTGACGAATCTAAACTTAAAAAACAATTGGAAACATTAGGTTTAATGACTAAGGATTTATGATGATTAAATTATAGGGATGATATAGAGAAGCGAGAATTATCTTACAATGAGAGACTTATTAAACATATGACATAAAGGTGGTAACTCATGGAGAAAGCTCCTTTAGGACAATGACAACTTAATAAATAAATAGAAAGAATAAGAACTTAGATACTTACAAGATTAATAATTTTGAGATGAGAAATTATTTACAATTGGAATCTAATGGTTAAATCTTTTTTTTTTTTCTTTTTGACTTTTTTTTTTTAATTTTGTTAGTTCCTAATAGTATGGTACATGTGGAGCATTGCAATAGAAACCGACTAAGTAAATAATTATCACAAAACAGGTTTTTTTTTTATCATAAAATATCCTTTTGAAATTTCCTTTAAAAAAAATTGTTGGAAAGCTTTAAAAAAAAAAAACCACTATCCCATAATAATCTTTATCATAGTTAATTTCTATAATTATATGCCCAAAAAATTTATAAGTTAATATTGAAGTTTTTTTTTTAATTCATTTTTTCATTTTTTTTTTGCTAGCTTGTTTTTTTTTTTTTAATTTTTTAAGGGAAACTATCAAGAAATAAAAAAATGAACAAAGGATTGTGCAATCAATAAAGGTTTTTGTTTAATAAAGCTACAAATTTATTAATAATCATAAAATCCAACCTATATAATGAACTAAAACGAAAGAAAAGAAAACTACTAACTAATCTTTCTAAAGAAAACTCAAATCTTATATGAACTAGAAGCCAGTGAAGTTGGACTCGCATGAAGGATATGACTTGGCCAGATTTTCTTGCAAATGTGATCTTTCTTGGTGGGCAGAAGTTGATTCAACTAATCTTTCAAGATAGTCTTAGGGAAAGAGTACTTATCCAGTAGGACCTCATGGATGGGCTCGGGACTGACAGAACCATGATTTTCCACATCTATATTACATAAAACATGAAATGATGCGATTATTTACAATGAGACTACTAAATTTACAATAAAATTGGATATGATATTAATAATTTTACAACTTTTCAAAAAAAAAAATAGAAATCATGCAGCCTTTTACTCACATAGAGACGATAAAAGGAAAATACGTATAATACAGGAAATAAAATAATAATAGAGAAACAAGCATAAAAAAAAAATCAAATATAGAAAAAATACAGTATGCTACATAAGCATTATTGCAATAGAGGTCGGTAATTAATAAATTATAAGAATTATTATATATCCATAATCGAAAAGTACCCTTACATATAAGTAGGTCCAAAATAGGATTTAAAAAAAAAAATGAAACTCATGAATACTTATATATGATGGTTACTAGTTTTTTTTTTTTTTTAATTTCCCTTTTTAAAAAAGAAAGTTGAACCGACTATAAATTAATCGGGCTTTACTTATAATTTAAAAATAACCACTCCTTTTTCTAAAAGAATGATGTAAGAGAGTGGGGTCTATGGGTCTCGAAGTCTATGGGTTTCAGGTTATATAACTTCAAGATTTTCTAGAGAAAAACCTAGTGGGCTACATTGAAGCCTAAGTAAACTTGCTTATCACCGCTAAGTAGGGATAAAGACCACAACGACCTGAGGGTTATACAATGGCAGGCCGTTCCTAAGTTCCTAAGGTGGCCCAGGTTCGACCACATTTAAACATGCAAATGGTTATTAAAAAATAAAAGAACCACACAACCTCCTCCCCCCCAATAAGGTTTATTGGGCCAAGTTTTTACTTAAGGCCTACATCACTAAAAATTAGTTAGTATAATAATAATAATAATAATAATAATAATAATAATAATAATAATAATAATAATAATAATAATAATAATAATAATAATAATAATACAAAAACCCATCAATTAATTTTTAATTTTTACATGGCTAGCCTATTAGGCTTCTTTAGTGGAGTCGTCCATTTTGTCGAGACCTATTTTGATTTTCTTTAATTTAATCCATATTAAGCCCGGCTCACTTATTATAAATTATTCGACATAAAATTAAGGAAACATTTTTTTAAAAAAAAAACTTTGGAATTTTTTTTAAATTGGAGTTGCTAACTAGTTAAACTGGTAAAAAAATAAAATTAGGATTTTTGTGTGAGAAATCCTTAATTTGATCACCAATTTGTGTATTTTCTAAGAAAATAATTCTTGGAAAATTAAACTAGAAAAAATCATGTTTGGAAGTTAACCTATTAAGACTAAATCACCATGTAAAAGCTAAAAAAAATTGATAGGCTTTATTTTTTTTTTATAATTTTCTAAAAAATACTAAAAAATACAAAATATAACCAAAATGAATTTATTATTATTATTATTTATTACAAATTTTTTAAGGAAAAATAAAAGTTTTTTTTTATATTGTTATCCTAAAGGTGCCTACATATCTGTTAATCGGGATCAAACTAACGTAGTTCTTTTTTTATAAAATATTTAGTAGGTGGATTTCTTTTATTTTTGAAAATCAAGCCAGATATATGTTTATTTGACCATTTTTTAAAAAAAAAACCCTAAAATCTAGCTTTCATAAATTTGAGAAAACCTTAATTAACTAAATCTTTTTTGAAAAACTCCGATTACAACTTTTATTTACTTAAAAAGGAAAAAATCTCAAAAGATATCTTTTTTAAATCTTATATACAAGATTTACTAAGATATGATATAGATATGTGTCTTTTCTAAATCTCAACTATAAGATACGTATTGATACGTCTTAAGTACGTATCTTCTAAATCTTAATTGCAAGATATTTATCTCGATACGTACCCTCTTCGAAGATATGGTTCTCGTAGATACACTTATTTTATTAAAAATTGATATTATCTAAAAAAATACACAATATGAAAATAATTAAAAAAACTTGCACTTAAAAAAATAAGTTAATTTGTAAAAATGATTGAACTAACTAATAAAATAAAATAAATAACAAAATAACAATTTTTACCTACACATCAAGTCACGCATGATCAGTGTGCTTGTGATTGTATACAACGTGCGTTAATTGCGTACAATATGTAGTCTGCATTGTACTTGATGGTGAATCGCGTGTCTAAGTGTCTTGTATACGTGTATGTGATTCATGTGTGCCCTTTAGTAAGTGGCATGGAATTTGTGTTGTGCAGTGCTGTCTGCTTTAAGTGCTTATGGACATGCTTGACAGTGTATAGGACTTGCATATCTTTAGATGTGTTCGATTAAAGGGGCTTTGGATAGGGGCATCTTGTTTGTCGTCGGCGCAGTCAAGTGAATGTGTGTATGAGTGAACTATGCGTACGGTTGGTGATTATAGATTGTGTTAATGGGTCAACGTATTGCGTGGAGCATGTTGCAGCTATGTGGAGTTTGTTTTGGTTGTGGATTGAGAGGGGATGTAGCTATTGCTGTTTGGATAGGGGTTAGGAGCTAAGCTGTGACGTATGGAATTGATTTCGATCAAGGTGTGGCATACAGGTCTGTCCAAGTTGTTAATGTGCAACGTATGGCGTGTCCTTGTCTTGGACATGTGCGACTGAGGAGGGAGACTTAGTAGTGCAAAGGATAAGCAAGGCGTGCTTAGTTTGCTGCAGTGTAATGTGGGATGCATTAGGGGGCTGTTTGCATGAACTTATTGGCTTGTGTTTAGAGAATTATGTTTGGTGCAGGTGAATTGTGCTTGGGAATTGTGTTGTGAATTGTGGGGTGTATAATTGAAAAAATCCAAACTCCTTTGTCAAATTCCTATTTATAAACCCTCAATTGTATCTTTCGTATCGTTTTAGTTATAAATTTGAAAGATACAAAGATGATTCTTTGGAGGTTCGACTCTACTTAATTTGGGTTTTCTATTTTCTGGGCTTGATTTGATTTAGCCCAATAACTTAGTTAATAAATCTTAGGCCTATTTTAGCTTAATATAAACTAGATAAATAAAAATATATTTTATATTAGATTGGATCAAAATTATTTTAATAAAACCCGATCCTTTAATGACTTAAGAATTTATTAAATTAATCACTCACCATTATCTGATTTGACACTAAACGATCCAACTCGACTCGACTTGATACGATTTAACTAAAATTAACACTTTATATGCTTTTTATTTTTTTTATTTTAAACTTCTTTTTTTTTTATTTTTTCTTATTTATTACTTATTGATTTTTTAACCTGGCTCAATAAAAATACTTAAATAAAATGGCAAAAATGAGGTGTCTACACCAGGCCATTAGAAAACAAGAGGGTTACTGAGAGATTAATACTTAGCTCGAGATGAAGAGAATATTAAGAAACAGGTTCGTATTGGAAACTTATCTTTAAGATACTTTTACTTGACTTCAGGAGTTGAGACAAGGAGGCCAGACCGTTGATGAGTATGTTCAGGAATTTTAAATGCTTATGATTCGTTGCGAAATAGAGGAACCACCAGCTCAAAAGGTTTTAAGATTCATTACTAGGTTGATAGGTAACATTCGAGACATTATGGAACTCTAACCATTTACTACGATGATTAAGGCTATTAAAATAGTCCAGCAGGTAGAGTGGCAAAGAAGGAGTTAAGTACCAGCCAGGATGTCGACTAGCCAACCTAGATAAGTGAGTCACTGAGCTTGGTCGAGTATTGAGCCGAACCGAAAGGTTAACCTGGTACTAAAGTGCTAACCCGAACTTATTAGAAGGGGGCTGAACTTATTAGAAGGGGCAAGGGTTGGGTAGGAAAACGACCTAAATCAAGTGCTTTAAATGCCAAGGGTTTGGACATATGGTTGCTCAGTACCTAAACCATTAGATAATGGTCATCAAGGGAGACATTCCAAAACTAGAGGTTGAAAGTACTGATGAGGAACTCAAGGAGGACATTACTGTTGAGAAAGAAGATACCGTGAAAGAACTTATTGAAGAGAATGTGTTTGTCGAGGACTTAGATCAGCTGATCATGGTTGTTTGACGTACAATGAACATGGAACCCTCACAAGAAGAGGAGTAGAGAGTGGATAGTGGAAATTGCACCAATGTAGCATCAGTTGATCTTATTTCAAAACTGACGTTATTAACTGTTGTACGCCTTAGGTCGTACAAGTTGCACTTATTAAGTGAGAAAGGAGTACTACATGTCACTCGAAAAATATTACTACCATTTACTATCGGGAATTACTCTGACCAGATTCGCTGCGACGTATTGCCCATGTGTACTTTCCACGTGTTGCTAGGTAAACCATGGCTATTTGATAGAAGAATTATCCATGACGGCTACAAGAATACATACATGTTCGAGAAGGATGACTGGAAGATCATATTGAACCCGATGCCACCGAGAAAAGTTAATAAATTGTAGACAAAACTTGTTTGTGGATCTAAAAAGGCTCTGGTGATGAGAAGAGTCGAGCTCCAAGAGGCCATCAATGTTGATGAGCCAACCTTTATGTTAGTCAGGGGCCTATTAGAGATGAAAGAGCGAGGTGAACTACCCTAGGAAATCAAAGAGTTGTTAGATGAATATGCCAACCTGTTCTCAGAACAGTTACCTAAGGGGTTATCTCCAACTCGAGGCATAGAACACTGCATTGACTTGTTACCTGACACTATATTGCCTAATAGACCAGCCTATCGGATGAATCCTGAATAAAGTTTTGAGCTTCAACGTCAAGTCAATGAGTTGTTAGAGAAAGGTTATGTCAAAGAGAGTCTCAGCCCTTGCATTATGCTACACTTCTACTGTCGAAAAAGGATGGAACTTGGCGGATGTGTATAAACAGCCGAGCTATAAACAAGACTACTATCAAATATAGGTATCCTATCTCAAGGTTGGAAGATATGTTAGATGAATTGAGTAGAGCTAAGATTTTCAGTAAGATTGATCTTAGTTTAACTACCATTAAATTCACATGAGGCTAGGAGATGAGTGGAAAACGGAGTTCAAGACTCGACATGGATTATATGAATGGATGGTCATGCCATTTGGCTTGTTGAATGCCTCGAGCACTATTATGAGACTAATGAATCATGTGTTGAGACATTTAATCGAGGAGAATGTCGTGGTTTACTTTGACGACATCCTGGTCTACAGTATTAACATGTCGAGTCACTGTGAACATCTTCGAGCCATTTTAGATATCTTCGGTACCGAGAGATTATTTGGCAATCTTAAAAAGTGCTACTTTTTCTAAGAGGAAGAGGTATTCTTAGGCTATGTAGTCAGTAAAGGAGGCTTATGAGTAGATGATAAGAAGATCCAAGCAATTGTCAAGTGGTCAACCTCTATTACTTGTGCCAATGTAAGAAGTTTCCATAAACTGGCTTTGTTCTATAGGTGATTCATCAAGAATTTCAATACCTTCGTTGCACTACTTACTGAGTTAATGAAGAAAAACGCTGACTTCTGATGGGGAGAAAGGGAGGAGAGGAGCTTTGCCAAGATAAAATAAAGCTTGACCTCAGCTATTGCTTCTCTTTTCTTGGAGGAGTTTGTACGGATATACAACGTATCGAAAAGTGTAGTTTTTGATAGAGACCCGAAGTTCTTGAGCCATTTCTAAAAGACCTTGTGGCGTTAGATGGGGACCAAACTACTATTCAGTACTTCCTGTTACCCTTAAACCAACAACTAAACAGAAGTGGTTAATTGTACTTTAGGATCATTGGTTCAAGCTGCAGTGAGCAAGAACTTGGTTGATTGGGATGTCTACTTGTTAGTGGTCAAGTTTGCTTACAATCGAACAGTATACGACACCACCAAGTAGACTCACTTCAAAGTGGTCTATGGTTTCAGTCCCGAGATGGCCTTCGATCGTACCCCTATACCTATACCCACACAAGAGGACCTTGACGCCTTGATTATAACATAATCCCTTTAGCACATTTATGACAAAGTCACTTGGCACATCGACTAAGCTGCTAAAAGAATGTGAGAAAAGACTAAGGGTAGGATGGCTAAGCAATTATAGTAAGGAGACTTGGTATGGCTACACCTCAGCAAGAAACAATTTCTAAGTAAGTGGAGGAACAAACTATCCCTAAGGGTTGAAGGACCTTTTATGAACCCTCTAGAAGATCAATGATAATGCCTACAGATTGGAGCTGCTAGAGGACTATGGGGTTTTTGACACCTTCAATATTGCCTACCTTAGTCCATATCACCTTGATGGAAAGCTGACTAGAGATCATTCAGATTTGATCCCAAATCTAAATAAACCCAGAAGGAATGATGGGAATTGAGTTACTAAACTATTGACCCGTAGTTGAGTTCGAAGATTGGAAGGCCGGGCACGGTGGATTCTCTTACTCCAGTCGACTCCTATCAAGGCCGAGTATCTCCTTGTTGACTCATTCTACATGTTGAGCCAAATGACTCCCTATTTCTTGCAAATAGTGTCCCGATAAGTAGAATGCCAAGATGACAACCAATCCTTGCTCTCACTCATGTCTAACCATTTACTTGCTTGGCATCACTATTGCCGATATGTCAAGAGAGAGAGTTTGGACTGACTAGGCCATCCCTGCTCGGACAAGCTAACTCATTGTACTTTTTGTCTACATCTTCTAATAGCCCCACCAATATAACATCACCACGTATACAAAATTATGTGTAAAATCTATCACACTAATCATTGCTTTCCTAGAATATTCATTTTACCCTTTGTATTCTTATACATTACTTCTTTAGGGTAATGCCATTTTGTCTTTTCCTTTTTGGCATATTACCTTAAATTCTTGAGTATAAATACCTCTTGTACTAACAGTTGTAACAATTAGATTGAACATTAATACACTTGAAGTTTCTCTCTCATAAACACTACTTTGTTTATATTCATCTTACTCTTATCGTAGCCTTTAAGCAAGGTTAGGTGGCGAGTAACCCCACATAACCGATTCGTGTATCATATCGAATTATGTTGTGAGTTCTCGAAAGTTTCATTGGTGCATCATATCCATTGAAGCTATTCGTAGGTTTTTGCTTACTTTTCATTTGATAGTTGTCCTTTCATACCATTCCCTATTATTTCTTTCCAGCTTTTTGTAAGATTAGACCCATCCAACAGTTGGCCTTATTTGTTCTTGGTCATAGTTTGCAACAAAGCCCATGATCTAAATGCAATGTCAAAAGAGAAACTCCTTAAAAAACTTAAGATGTATGAGATGGTGAAGAGACAAGGAGAGGACTCTAGAAGGAAGACAATTGCTTTAAAGGTCACGAAGGAAAGTACAAGTAAAGATAAGAGTGATGATGATGATGATGATGAAGTAGCAATATTGGCAAAAAAGTTTAGGAAGTTCATAAAATTCAACAAAAAGATCAAGAAGGACAATGATGGATATGGAATATCTTCTAAGTTCAACAAGGAAAAGAAAGAAGTCATCAAGTGCTATAATTGTCAAAAACCGGGGCACATTAAAAAATATTGTCCTTTACTCAAGAAGGTCGATAAAGAGTCAAGGAAGAAGGCTATGGTTGCCACTTGAAGCGATGGTGATTAAAGTGAATTCGATAGTGAAACCTGTTTCGTGACTATTGATGATGAGGTATGTTCCACCTCACATAACTCTTTCTTTGATGAACTTAGAAATATGTATGATGAATTGTTGAGAGAATTCACAAAAGTGCAAAAGAATAATAAAATCTTGAAACAAATGATGAGTGAAGTAAGTGATGAATGTGATATTATCAAGAATGAGTATAATAAAGTAGTTGATGCAAAAGAAGGGCTAGAAGAAGACAATGAGTACTTAAGATTAAAGGTTGAAAAATTGACTAAAGAGAATGAAGAACTAGGTTTAAGAAACACTGAATTGATAGATAAAAATAACAAATTAAAGGAAATTTTGAGAAGGAAGTGAAAGGACTTATACTTAAGGCAAAACATGATGAATGTATGATTGACAAGCTAGGTTGACTTGAAATTGAAAATTCAATATTAAAATCTAGCTTAAATGATTCAGGAAAAACAATAGCAAAATTTGAAAATGGAGAGAAAAACTTAAACAAGATCCTTAGCTTACAAAGGCAAGGGTTAGACAAAATCGAAATAGGATATAACAAAGAAAATGTGTATAAGGCATATAAAAGTTACTTTGTTAAGGCCTCAAATAAAACTTACAATTATTGTAGAAGATGTGGTAATATTGCATATATTTGTGCACTACGTCACAATCTCTCCGTGAAAAAAAAAAGGCAAAATGGTTTGGGTCCCCAAGGTACAAGCTTATGTTCTAACAACTAACCCTAAAAAACCCAAACTAAAATGGGTACCAAAGAAATAACCATTTGTTTTGTAGGTTCCTTCAAGACAAAACAACAAATGGATCTTAAATAGCGGTTGCTCAAGGCACATAACGGGAGATGTATCTAAGTTTGCACCTATAAACTTGAAGGATGGAGGAAGTATGACCTTTGGAGTTAATTGGAAGGCCCATTTCATCAGTGAAGGTAACATTTGCATTAACAATGATCTTACTATGAAGCATGTGTTACTTATTGATAATTTGAAGCATAATTTACTTAATATTAGCTAATTGTGTGATATAGGATACAAAGTAATCTTTCATGCATCAAAGTGTTCTATTGAAAACATTAACAATGACCAAATCCGCTTTGAAGGGTTTGGATGAGGAAACATTTATAAAATTGACTTCAATATGTTTTCATGCTTACTTGAAACTTGTCTATCTGCTCAAAACAATGATAGTTGATTGTGGCATAAGAAGTTAGGATATACTAGTATGGATATCTTATCAAAACTAGCTAAAAGGAATGTTGTTAAGGGTTTACCTAAGATTAGCTTTGATTAAGATGGAACATATCAAGCATGTCAATATGGCAAACAAACAAAGTCATAATTCAAATCAAAAGATGCCATCTTAACTTCTAAGCTATTCCAACTATTATACATGGATTTATTTGGTCCAACCCAAACCTTAAGTTTAGGAGGGAAAATATATACTTTGGTCATAGTTGATGATTTCACTAGATACACTTGGACTTTCTTCTTTACAAATAAGGATGAAACATATCATGTATTCTTGAATTACAGTAAAAAGGTCCAAAATGAAAATGGTCTATCTATTGTCTTTATAAGAAGTGATTATAAGGGAGAGTTTGAAAATCATGATATGGAATATTTTTGCAATAAAAGTGGAAGAGAACACATCTTTTTGGCACTTGAAACACTACAACAAAATAGAGTCACCGAAAGAAAAAAATAGGATTCTTATAGAAATGGCTACGACTATGCTATGTGACAACAATTTACCTAAGTATTTTTGGGTCGAAGCCTCTAATATTGCATGTTATATGTCAAATCGAGCTTTTATAAGGCCAATTCTTAAGAAAACCCTTTATGAACTTTGGAGAGGCAAAAGACCTAACATATTCTATTTTCATCCTTTTGGTAAAAAATGTTACATTCTTAATAATGGGAAGGAACAACTTGAAAAATTTGATTCAAATCAGATGAAGGCATCTTCCTTGGTTATTCTCTTGCTAGTAAGGCTTATAGAGTGTATAAGAAAAGAACTCTAATTGTAAAGGAGTTAATTCATGTTGCATTTGATGATACATATACATATAGAGAGTCTAATGATGATATAAACAACATTGTGCTCAATTGGTTGGTCTTGGTCTTAGCAAGAATCAATCCATTTCAAATGAAAAGGAAGCCTTTAGGGAAGATGGAATCATAGGTAATTTTAACATAGACTTGCCTAGAGAATGGAAGTTTGTAAAAAATCACCCTAAGGATCTAATAATAAGAGAACCATCTAATAGGGCATAAACAAGAGCCTCTCTTAAGAACTTAAGTAATGTAGTGTTCTTATCTCAACTTAAACCAAAAAATCTAGATGAAGCTCTAAAAGACAGATTTTGGATTTAAGCTATACAAGAAGAGTTAAATTGATTTTTTAGAAATGAGGTATGGGACTCAGTGCCTAAACCAAATGATGGACTGATAATTTGAACTAATTGGGTGTTTAGAAACAAATTAAATGAAACTAGAATAATAACAAGATACAAGGCACGCTACATTGCTAAAGGTTACAACCAAGAAGAGGGAATTGATTTTGATGAGACTTTTGCTCCAATTGCTAGATTAGAGGCCATTAGGATACTTTTAGCATTCGCCACATATAAAGACTTTAAACCATATCAAATGGATGTTAAAAGTGCCTTCTTAAATGATTATATCAAAGAGGAAATATAAATAGAGCAACCATCGGGATTTAGGATAGTGAATTCCTAAATTATATATATAAGCTCAATAAAGCCTTATATGGACTTAAGCAAGCTCTTAAAGCTTGGTATGAAAGATTGAGTAGCTTCTTGATAAAAAATAGCTTTACTAGAGGGAAACTTGATATGACATTATTCATCATGCAACATAATGCTCATATGTTAATTGTCTAAATATACAGAGATGACATTGTGTTTGGTGCTACTCGCATTGATCTTGTTAATGAGTTTGTCCAATGTATGAAAAATGAGTTCAAAATAAGTATAATGGGAGAACTCAACTATTTCTTAGGACTTCAAGTTAAACAAATTGAAAACGAAACCTTTATCAACCAAGCAAAATACACTAGGGAGCTTTTAAAAAGGTTTAAAATGGAGAATTGTAAGACTAGGCTTATTCCAATGAGCACTACTCTAAAGCTTAATAAAGACAAAAGTGCAAAGACAATTTGTGAAAAGATGTATAGGGTATCACATCCCATCATAGCACAGGATGCACCATTATACAGGAATACCTGTTAATGTTTATATGATAAAGAGGTTGCTACATTGAAGTTCAGCTAGATATTCAGTTATAACTTATGTGCACAACATAATATTTATATCGAACTATGAACCGAATTTTTCCTTTATCATTTTCATAATAATAGGATTCTTGACTAGTATAAGCTTTATACAAAAGTTGCTGACTTCAACTCACACTCTCATTATATATCCCCTCCATTAGTGCTAGGCTCATCATGTTTCTGCTATTAACATGAGGATAAAATATTGTATCTCCCCCGCTATTGAAGTTGAGTGATAGTAGATAACAAACAATACGGTATAGACAATATGATAGATAATATTGCATATCACAATTGAAAAATTTCAATCATAATCCACAAGTTCAACTTTGCATATGCATTCACCCAATTGGACATTTACTGCTACCAATGTAGTATGCTATACTCATGTACATGGTATACATCGATACTGATATCCTATGCCTTCCAATTTTCTTCGAGTCAGTTTACATAGCCAAGCATCTAGATATAACGTCTAGAAACCTAAGGCAATAAGGAGTTACTTGGTAGTAAGACCCCCACCAAATTAGACTACACATTGTAGTTGCCCAAATCAAAGTGGCAACATTGTCAAATTAGACCATACACTGTAATCTACTAAATTTGACTATCAAAATAGTCACAATGTTTAGGCAATGCAATCTATATGCTTCCAAAAACCAAGTTCATAAAACTATGCTCTTTCCATGATCACTTGGAAAACCTCATTCTGAAAAATCTAACGCGTAGGTCTCCTTTTGTGTCATGCCATGCCATGATATATAATAGTAACTCAAGTATATCACTCAACACAACCAGTCTTTTAGTTTTATTCAACCTAATGATTTTATTCCAGTTTTCGAAATTTCCTTCGTGGAATTCTAATATCTTACTTAGGGTTCACTTAGGTGAATACTCAAAAGATTGAGTAAGCAATCACTTAACTTCCCTAGTTAACACAATCATTCGTAAACACAATTCATCACCCAACGTAGCAAGGTACAGTTACTGTCATTCATATTCACTACATTAGCAATCACCATAGTAGCATATCAGTTTATCTAAGATATACTCATATTCAATCAACACAACATCAAATAGTATGCAATGTTATGAGTAGTAATATATCTATTCCAAGTATAGGTTAGATCTACTTACTTGGACTCAATAATAGTGCAAAACCCTAAACTCTGCCATGTGATCCTTTCTTTCTTATCACACTTATAAAAATATAACATAGTCTTTAAATCAAGTATGGGTTAAACCCGAATTGTTATAAGCTTTCATTTCCGTGTTTCTAAACTTTGTTTGATTGTATCTTACTCATTTCTTATCCGATTACAATAAACTTTATATCGTCACAATCACTATTTCAAGTATTATTAAGATATCTTAAGAATCAAGCCTTTTAATATTATTAATGTCCAAAAATACCCTTTCATATTACCGATTCGACCTTATATTATTATAAATTTGTAATTAAACCAAGTAAACCCTAAATATAAATTAAAAATCCTAAATTTCCTCATTTCCTAAACTGGTCAACATTCATTATGTACCAAAAAACACTAATCTTTTGCATATTTAACAAATATCACATTAGTACTAATTGCTATATAGGCTAATGATAGGTTTATATTAAGAAAATACATAATAAATAGTATATGAGCCTGATTAGTTCCATGAAAAATCCTCTAGACTCACAAAAATATGTAGTTTAATTATTGAACATGAATTATACTAAACTAACTATTATATATTTTTATAAAAATAGCGATTTTAACTTAAAATTAGTGAAAATTAAGTAAACAAGTGAATTTAATCACAAGATAAAATTGAAGGGTCCCAATTATCATTATGAGCTTCCAGAAATCATAATATATAGGGCTTATACTTTGATTTTGTTAAAAACTAATTAATTCACTAAAATAGCGAAATTGGCAGTTTTCTCCAAAATAATTACAATAAATAGTAAACATGATTATTTTAAAAAATTCTTGTTACTACAATTATATATATATATTTTGTATGTTATATAAAAATTTTCAACTTGAAAGGACATTATTTACTATTTCTAAAATTTAATGCAATTTTCGTCTAAACAAATCAATTTCTTAAGGACCTTATATTTCTAATATTTATATATAAAAAATAAAATTAATAAATTAATTTAGACATAAAAAAACTCCAGAAAACCAAGTTTCATAATTGAATAACATCATTTGATTTTTTAGAAAAATTACAAAGTTTCTGCCGGAAATTTGTTTCACTTGAATCAGACACCTCCGCCCACTATCGAGCCACCCAACCTTGTTGAAACCTCTTCTAGTGGTGCTTTCCTTAACCCTAAAAGGCCACCATAACTGGACACTAATAACTTATTGAACCAGCTTGATTAGATTCCGTACTCTGTTTTTACTTTAATTTTCTTATTTTTTTCTAATTTGTTTCGAATTTTTCTTGGGTGTTTTTCTAATATTTTCAAACTTCCAAAATGTTGTTTTTGGAGTGTACATGCCCTATTTACATTTTCCTAATAGATTAGGATTTATAAAAATTGGACATATGGCTTACACATGTCATTTTCTTGAATTTTCAATGCATGAGATGTTAATTTCTTATTTCTTACCTTTTAACTCATCAATTGTAATTGATCCTAAGCTACCACATTATGGGATGACTCATCCTTTCAATCTTTTATTAATTTTCCATTTTTTATGTTAATTTACCTTATTTTAATAATAATTTATTATTATATATGTGTATTTAATACAAATAATGTATAGTTTAAGTAAATACATGTATATTTCATATAATCTATTATTTTTGTAAGTTAAATAATTTTTCTCTAATATCTTATTATATCTAAAAGCTTTAATTTTACAATCATCGGCTTTATCAATAAATTGATATTTTTCTTAAATTAATATTTTTATATAGCTTATTTTGAGAAATTGACTTTAGTTAAATTATTTTATCTAACTTTTCTAACTTTATTGTGAAATTTGAAATAAAACGAGTAACTTAGTCCAGTGCCCTAAATTTAGGGCTTGGATCCTAAGGTTATTACACTAGCTAAAAATCATAAGATATTACATAGGGGCATGATAGGAAGTCTTCTATATTTAATTGCATCTAAATTTGACATTATGTTTGCCGTATGTCTATGTGTATGATTTCAATCTTGCTCTAAAGAATCTCACTTGAATGCAGTTAAACATATCTTTAAGTATCTTGCGGGCATTATTGAAATCGACTTGTAGTATTCCAAGTTCTTCTCATTTGATCTTGTTAGATACTTTGATGCCAATTTCGCCGGTTGCAAGATTGATTAAAAAAGCACAAGCGACACATGTCACTTTACTAGTAACTCTCTAATGTCACGACATTCAAAGAAACAAAACTCGATAGCACTTTCAACTGTTGAAGCTGAATATGTGGCCGTTGGTAATTATTATGCTTAAGCTTTATGAATGAAACAAACTTTGCATGATTATGGCTTAAAATTTACTAATGTCCCAATAAGATGTGACAATACAAGTGCTATAAACTTAATAAAGAATCAATTCAACATTCAAGGACTAAGCAAATAAAAATTAAGCATTACTTTATCCATGATCATGCGATAATATTACATGACTACAATGTGTGTACATAGGGATAATATGTATGTAACAGGCGCCATCGGTCGTGATTAACCAACTGATGAGTAAGAGCTTCAATCCAAAAGAATACTAACACTCCCGCAAAGAGCTTTACGAACATTTTTGGGCTTAGTGAAATGGTATTACTTTTTAAAAGTGGAAATTTCTAATAATAATAAAAGCCTAGTCAAAATGAAAAAAAAAGTCTCCCTTATGTTACAATTAACTCGCTCACTCAAAGCATCTGCTACGTGATTAGCCTGCTTGCTACGGTACTTAATTTTCATATCAAACTCTGTAAAAAGCTCTTGCCATCTAGCTTACTAAGTTAAGAGCTTTGATTGAGCCAATATATGGCTAACAACAAAATTGTCTATCTTCACTAGAAACTTAGATCCTAACAAATAGTGTTTTTAGGTCCTTAGGCAATGAATGATTGCAAGTAACTCTTTCGCTTGGGTTGAGTATTTGTACTCTATTTCATTTAACTTTCTACTCTCATATGCCACTTGGTGACCCTCTTGCATTAACACTCCACCTAATGCAATGTTTGAGGCATCCATGTTGACTTCAAAAGGCTTGGAAATGTCAAGAAGTGCAAAGACTAGATCCTCCATCACCATATACTTCAAATCTTCGAAAGCACTTTAGCATCCCTTATCCCATGACTATGCTTGGTCTTCAATAGATTTGTAAGGGGTGCAACTTGGTGAGAATATTCTTTAACAAATCTTCTATAGTAATTTGTAAGTCTAAAGAAGGATTATAGCCCTATTATACTATTGCGCACTGCTTATTACCTGATTGCTTCCACTTTAGCTATATCCATTCAAATCCACCCTTCTTCAACAACATGACCCAAGAAGTTGATGTGCTTTTGGGAAAGGCACATTTCTTGCACTTCACATACAAATGATTCTCTTGCAACTTCTTAAAAACCGTTTGTAAATGCTTTATATGGTCCTGTAATGTCATGTTATATACAACAATGTCATCTAAATGGACGACTACAAATTTGTCGAGATACTGACGAAATACATTATTCATTAAGGTACAAAATGTTGCAGGAGCATTAGTGAGATTGAAGGGAATCACCAAGAACTCATAAGCACCATACTAGGTTACACACATTGTTTTGGGTTCATTACCCTCAGCAATGTAAACTTGATGATAGCCTTGAGTGAAGATCTAGCTTTGCAAAGTACTTAGCCCTGTTCAGTTGGTCAAATAGATTAGCAATTAGAGGAATCGGATAATGATTCTTTCCCGTCAACTTGTGTAAAGCCTAATAGTCAATATACAATCTCAAACTCCTATCTTGCTTCTTTTGAAATTAAATAGGAGCCTCGTATGGTTCTTTTGAGGGTTAAATGAATCTTACCTATAATAACTCATCCAATTGCTGCTTCAATTCAACAAGTTTGAGAGGCAACATTCTATAAGGAGCTCTAGTAGGTGGTTTGGCACTAGGAATTAGCTTAGTCTCATGGTCTACTGACCTTCTGCAAGGTAACTCTTTTGGGAGCTTGTTAGGCATCACAAATTCGTACTCCTCCAAGATACTCTCTTTTACCTCTGATATCTCTGTCTTTCTTGCTTCCTCTTTCTCTAGAAGGACAGATAAGAAAGTCGGCTCCTGATGTTTAAGCCCTCTCTTTAATTAAAGTGATATAGCATCATAAGCCAATATTCTTCCCTTCCTTGCCATTGATGCTTGCCTTATTCCTTTAAATTTTCATACAGCATGACTTTTGATCCATGAATAACAAGCAATCTGCTACGAACATGGGAGCAACTTTGACCTATCTCAAGAAATCTATTCTAAGGGCGATGCTAAAGTTGTCCAATGGAATGGCTGTAAAGTTGAGATTTCTACTCCAATCACCAACCCTCACTTTCACTTCTCTTGCAACTCCTTAGATGGGATGGGCCTTGGAGTCAATGACTTTAATTTGGCTAGTGTCTTCAGCAAACATCGGCCCCCACTTGTATGCTTCAAGAACATCAATGATGTTGTATGTAGCACCGGAGTTTACCATTCCATTGGCACACTTATCGTTGATGTTCAATTAGATATACATTAACTCACATGCCCATTCAGGGTTGATCCTCCTCATCACTCCCTAACTCTTCATCTTAGCATACACTCTCTACCTTTTGTGCCATAGCATTGAATGTAACATTATGTGGACATTCAGCTACTTTGTACAAGCCATACACAGAAAACATGAGAATGAGGGCTTCTTACCTCTATTGGTTGCCCTAATTTTTTTGGACTAATGAGAGTTGTAAGATTTCCTTTTACCCCCTTTAGTGTTATTACTACTATTGCTTGAACTTAGGGCTGGCCTACTCTTGGTTTTGCTCGACTTGACTAACTTTCCACCTTCGTTCCCTATGAACATGCTCTTCCCTTTATTGTCATGATTGTAGCTAGTCAAGCGCTCAGCTACTTCCTGCGCTGTAGCCATGTTTATAACCTATTACTTTTGCAATTGACTTTTGGCATAGGGCTTTAATCCTTCTTCGAAATAGAATAGCTTATCATCTTCAGTCATACTCTTAATGTCTATCGAGTCTGATTTTTTTTTTTTTAATTTAACCTATATCAAGCCCAACTCGCGTAATATAGATTACTTAATATAAAATTAAGGAAATATTTTTCTAAAAAAAAAATTAAAATTAGAGTTGCCAATCAGTTTGATTGCTAAAAAAATGAAATTAGGGTTTTTGGGTAGGAAAACCTTAATTTGGCTATTGGTTTATGTATTTTCTAAAAAATATTTTTTAAAAAATTAAAGTAGAAAAAATTAGGTTTGGAGGTTAACCTATTAAGACTAAGTTACCATGTAAAAACTAAAGAAAAATTAATGAGCTTTATTTTTATAATTTCCTAAAAATACTAAAAATATACCTAAATATACAAAATATAACTAAAATGAATTTTTTATTACGAATTTTTTCAAGAAAAAGGAATTTTTTTTAAATTTTTTATATGGTTGCCTTGAAGGTACTTTTGTACTCGCTAGTCGAGATCAAATCAACGTATTTTTTTTATAAAATATTTAGTAGGTGGAACCTTTTTAAAAAAAAAAATCAAGCCAAATTTACTTTTACTTAACTATTTATTATTTTTTTTACAACAACAAAGAAGATAATTTCACGGATTTAAGAAAAATCCTAACTAACTAAATCTTTTTGAAAAACTTTGATAGAAATTTTTTTTATTATTTTTTTTAAAAAATCACTATGTATCAAAAGATATTTTTTTTGTAAATTCTATATATATTATTCACAAAGATACAATCCAAGTAAGTATTTTTGAACGTATTTTCATATGTATCTTTTTTAAATTTCAACTGTAAAATACGTTAAGATACAATCTAAGTATGTATCTTTTTTAAATCTCAACTACAAGATATATTAAAACACAATCTAGATACATATCTTTTCTAAATCCTAAATATAAAATACATATCTCGATATGTATCTTCTTCAAAGATATGGATCTTGTAAAGAAGATACACTTATTTTTCAAAATATGAAATTTTACAAAAAAATGTAATTGAGCTAAATTTATTAAAGATTGAGATTACTAAAAAAAAAAAAAGCAATATGAAAATAATAATAAAAAACTTGCACTTAAAAAAATATATTAGTAAAAATAATTGAATTAAAAAAATAAAATAAAACTATTTTTTTTATCTAAACGAATCAAGTCGCTCGTATTCATGTATGCTCATGATCATACGTTGTGTGCGTACTAATTGAGATCATTGATAGTAGATGTGTGCTGCTAATAGGGGCCATTGATAGTGTACTGCAATGACTCAACGTATGGGGTATATCATGTGTTAGCGCAATGATCTGTGTTCATGTGTATATGTAAGTCCATGTAGGGGATTAGGTTATGTCAAGCGACTTTGTGTGAATTGATGAGGGGCTATTAGCGTACGTGGGCAAATGTTAGCGTATGCAAGTGAGGGATGATGAATGAGTGTGGTCAAGTGTACTGTGATGTGTGTATTTGTCGTTGGTGAATCAAGCAATGGTTGAGTGTATTTGTTGTCAACGAATCAAGGGACTTTTGGCATAATTGTTGTTCAGGTTTCGTTAGTTAAGGGGTGTTGGTGTTTGGTTAGGGTTGTGTCTTATGGCAAGGGATTGGACTTTGGTCAAGGGGTCAACATGTTATGAGCGTGGAAAGCAAAGGTGGACACCAGGGGTAGGGCAGTGATGATTATACAATGTATGTCGTGGAATGTCATGATCAATGCAAGTGTATAGAATTAAAAGTAGAGGTGAATCGAGAGTAAAGTGAAGATTGAGGAGCGGTGAAGTGTGATTGAATGGTAGGAGCCTATTATATTTGATTGGATGTAGGGATTAAAAAAAAAACCCTCCTCAAGTCCACTATTGAATCCCTATTTATAAACTACATCATCGAATATTTCGTATATTGATTTGACCTCAACAAACCCTAGATATGATAATGAATCCTGGATACAAAAGATACATTTTGGATTTCTTTTTTTAAGATTCGACCTAATTTTTAGAAACTTTATCTCAGTTTGGGCTTTCTATTTTCTGGGTTTGATTTGATCCAATTTGATTTAGCTCAATAGTCTACTTAATAAATTTTAAGTCTATACTAGCATAATATAAATTAGATAAAAATCTATTTTATATCGGAACAGACTAAAATATTTTAATGAAGCCTAATTTTTCAACAACTTAGAATTTACTATGTCAATTACTCACTATTATCTTATTCGACACTGAATGATCTGATTGGATTTGATACAACTTGATTTGACACTTTATTTTTTTCTTATTTTTTTAAATTTCGTTTTTAATATTTAATTTTTATTATTTTTTTCTATTTTTTATTATTATTTTTTATGGCTTAATAATAACGAAAATAGCGAAAAATGAAGTATCTATAGCTACCCCTATTTATAGTGAAGTTAGATTAGAACTTTATTGCAAAGACAAAAAAGATACCCATTTTTGTCAGACCCTACTTTGAACTAAATGAGGATCATTGACTTAAATGGTTAGTTGAGCTGTGTTTCACCTTTAAGGAGGACACCGACTCAAAAAGTCGATGTAAAGATTAAACAGCCTGTCTTGAAAGGACAAGGCAAAGGAATGGGAATCTTATCTTAAAAGGACGGTGCAAAGAAACTGGGTGCCCATCTTAAAGGATAAGGCATATGAATTAGGTGCCTATAGGGCTAAAGATTTAGGGGGGCTACTTTGAAAGGATAAAGTAAAGAAATTAGGTAGCTTATCTTAGAAGGATAGGGCAAAAGTTTTAAGATGCCTATCTTGAAAGGATAGGGCAAAGACTACTAAGGGTCAAATTGATTTGTTTTGGTTTAGTGGATAATCTGAAGAGGACAGATCTCTTCGAGATTTCAAAGAAAAAATTGTTTTAGTAGATGATCCAAAGAGCATAGATCTCTTTAGGATTTTAAGAAAACTTTGTTTTTGTGAATAATCCGAAGAGGATAGATCTCTTCGAGATTTCAAGAAAGCTTTTTTTTGGTGGATAATTCGAAGTAGATAGATCTCTTGAAGATTTCAAATAAAACTTGTTGTGATTTGATGAATGATTCGAAGAGAATAGATGTCTTCGAAGTTTTCAAAAAGCTTGTTTTGGTTTGGGTGGATGATCCGAAGAGGATAGATTTCTTTGTGAATTCAATAAAAATTATTTTGTTAGATGATCCAAAAAGGATATATCTCTTCTAGATTTCAAAAAAAAAAAAAAAAACTTTACTTTGGTTTGGTGGATGATTTGAAGAGGATAGATCTCTTCGAGATTTTAAGCAAACTTTGTTTTGGTTTGGTAAATGATCCAAAAAGGATAGATCTCTCCGATATTTAAAAAATAACTCATTTTAGTTTGGGTGGATGATCTGAAGAGGATAGATCTCTTTGAGATTTCCAGAAAACTATCTAATTCTCCTAAATATCTCTTTCAAGGACTCTTTGGATAATCTTACCTAAGAATGGAGAATTTCACAGATAGCAACCAATTGGCATACCTCACGTTGACTCTCGATATCTACTCGTTCAGATCGTAGAATATCACCAAAGTATTGTACTTGCTCCTTTTCCTCTTTTCTTTTTTCTTTTTTCCTTCTTCTTTTTTTCTTTTTTCTTTTTTCTTTCTTCCTTTTTCTCTTTTTTTTTCTGTAAAATTTTCTTCATGATTGAAAACTTTTGCTGATGAATCTTGTAACCATACCATGCCCATGCCTTGATTTTGCTTTTCTTGTCACTAAGTTTCAATTTCCATCTCTTTATGATCCCTCAAGAAAATAAATCTCTTTTCAAAAGAAAATCATTAAGAACATTTGATTTCAATTTATTTGGTGATTCAAATTCATTGGTAAGTGTTTGGTGTTCAAGTGTTCGAGGCTAAGAAACATAGCATATAAGGATTTATTAGTGAAGTATTTGTTGGTCAATGACCATCTGAATTCGAGAACATTCATGGATATCAACTTTACTTCTAAACGATGAAAGATTAACCACAAACAATGCTCAAGAAAAAATTGGAATCTTTATTGAACTTAGTTTTCAAGGATAATACAACTTGAATGCATCTGAATTCACTGGTCCCCTTAATTTGGGGCTATCCATTTCTATCAACACTAATGTACCTCCTGATAATACTCTTTTTACCACGTAAGGGCCTTCATATTTCTAAGCAAACTTGCCCTTAGGGTCTTTCGCATTCAGTAATACTTTCTTCAACATTAAGTCTCCTTCCCTAAAGTACCTCGGGTGTACTTTCTTGTTAAAAGCTTGGATCATCCTCTGTTAGTAGCATTGATCATACTATGTTGTTGCAAGCCTACTCTCATCTAGGAGGTTTAAATGTTTCATTTGTTTTTTCACCCATTCTGCTTCATTGAGCTAAGTTTCTGCCAACATTTGGAACAAAGGTATTTCTACTTCCACTAGTAGTACCACTTTAGTTCTATACACCAACAAATAAGGTTTCGCACTTGTAGAGGTTTTAACTGAGGTTCTGTAAGCCATGAGAGAGAAGGGAAGCATCTCATGCCAATCTTTATAAGTGATCGCCATTTTCTCAATGATTCTCTTGATATTCTTATTAGTAGCTTCAACTGCCTTGCTCATCTGAGATCAATACAGAGTTGAGTTTCTATGATGGATCTTGAATTGGTTACACACTTCAGCCATCAAGTTGTTGTTTAAATTTAACCTGTTATCTATAACAATAGACTCGGGCGCATCGTATATGGCAATAATGTCTCTTTTTAGAAACCTGACCACCATTCCTTTAGTCACTGTAGTATATGATGTTGCTTCCACCCATTTGGTAAAATAGTCAATCACGACTAGAATAAATCTATGCCTATTTGAAGCCATTGGCAAAATTGACCCGATCATATCCATTCCCTACATCAAGAAAGGCCAAGAAGCTGACAACATATGTAATTCTTGGAGAGGAACATTGATTTTATTAGCGTATACCTAACATAGGTGACAATGCCTCACGTACTTAATACAAGCTGATTCCATCATCATCTAAAAATATCTCATCCTCATGATTTTCCTAGCTAACATGTATCAATTCATATGAGGACCACGGACTCCTTCATGCACTTCTTTCATTAATTTCTTGGCTTCTTCTTCATCCATATACCTTAGCAATGTTGCATCTGGTGATCTTTTGTACAACGTGGCTTTACTTAATAGAAAATGAGTAGCCAATCTCCTTAAAGCTTTTCTATCTTTTCTATAAGCCTCATCAGGGAATTCACTCGTTTGAAGTTAGTTTTTGATATTATAATACCAAGGCTTCTTTGATTCCTTCTCTTCAACTATTAGGTAAAAAGCTGGTTCTTCCTCCACTTCAATCTTCAAGGGTTGAATTTCTATACCATCCTTAACCCTCACCATTGATGCTAGCGTAGCCAATGCATCGACAAATTGATTTTAAGTTCTTAGAATATAAGTAAATGAAATTTCTTGGAATCTTTCAATCAACTTGCTTAAAATAGACTTCAAGCCTTTGTATCTTAATGTTTAATGCCATTTTAAGCCCTAAAATATAGGCTTCATATTTTGTTATATTGTTTGTATATGGAAAGGCTAACCTCGCTGCCATAGGGAAATGGTTACCTTTAGGTGATACCAATATTGCTCCTATCCCACATTCGAACACATTGATTGCTCCATCAAATACATTCTCCATTTTGATGTCACACCACTCAATTCATTCGCCACCATCACATTTTCATCAGGAAACTAAGCTTCTGACCCTTCATCTTCATCTTCTAGTAGGTACTTTGCCAATTGATCGGCCATCGGTTGCCCTTTAACTAAACTCTAACTTACTTACTTAATATCAAACTTAGATAGTAACATTTGCCACTTAGATATTCTCTTGATCAATGCCGGCTATTCTACTAAATACCTCAACGGGTTATGTTTTGTCAACAACTTTACTGAGTAATAGAAAGTGTACTGCCTGAGCTTATGCATCACCCATATTAAGGCACAACACGTTCTTTTCACCTCTAAGTATTATTGTTTGCCTTCTGTAAATTTCTTACTTAAGTAATATATAGGATGCTCTTTTCTTCCGGTTTCATCTCTCTATACCAACATACATCCTATTGATTTAGGAAGGATTGTCAAGTAAAGAATTAATGGCCATCTCGACGTAGGAGTGGCCAATATTGGCAAATTCATAAGGTACCCCTTAATTTCAGTAAATGCTTGCTCAAACTCTTCTTTCCATTCTATTGCTACATTCTTCCTCAAAAGTTTGAATAACGATTTGCATTTATCGGTTAGTTGCGATACAAATCGAGCAATGTAATTCAACCTCCCCAACACTCCACGCACTTCATTCACAGTCTTCGGTGCAAGTATGTTTACGATTGCCTTGACTTTATCTAGGTCCACTTCAATTCCTTTTTGGATTCAACTTTACTCAAATAGCGTACGCAAAATATCCATATGATTCTCATTTTCCTTGGGTTTGCAATCATCTCATCTACATAAACTTCAATTTCTTGATGCATCATGTCATGAAATAGAGCTACCATAGCACACCGATAAGTTTCCTCAGCGTTTTTCAACCTAAAAGACATTACGCAATAATAAAACGTTCCGTAAGTGGTTATGAAGGTGGTCTTGATTTTATCTTCTTCTACTGTCTTGATCTAATTATATCCCAAGAAACTATCCATAAATGAGAAAAGATGATTTCCAGTCTTATTATCCACCAATACGTCAATGTGCAGTCAAGGAAACTTATCCTTTGGTGTTGCTTATTTAAATCACGAAAGTCTACACATACCCTAACTTTTCCATTTTTCTTCAGTACCGACACCACATTGGCTACCCATTCGAGGTAATCTGACACTTCTATAAATCCAACGTCTAGTAATTTCTTCACTTCTTCTTTTATTTTAAGGAATATATCCAGCCTAAACTACCTAAGCTTCTGTCTCTTCAGTTCAATATCTTCTCTTGTTGGCAACTTATGAACTACAATAGATGAATCCAAACTGGGCATATCTTTATAGGACCAAGCGAATATGTTTAGATACTCTGATAATAAACATGACAACTCCTGTTTTTGATTATCCGCTAAATTACCGCTAATTTTCAAGTTTCGTAGATTCTCTACTATCTCCAAATTAATCACAACTATCGATTCATCAATAATCACCTTACCCAATTCAAATCGATGCTAATTCTCTTATATTTCGCTTAGAGTCTCAAAATTATCTTCGACGTTTGTCCCAACAAGGCTGAAGGTGATATTGGTACTTTTATTGTTTACATGCTCGATCTATCCATTATATTCATCGTTTTTATCGGATCTAAAGAATAAAGGGAAAAGAAAGAGGATAACGAATAAATAATAATGAAGAATTGATAGAAAGAAAGGTGTTGAGCCTGTTTTTTCACCTCTCGGTTTTTTAAAAATTAAGTTTCCTGTAAACCGATCAGCAATTAACCCTTACCCATTTAATAAGGTTTAAAGAAAACTAGTTTTTTTATATTTTGAAAACATGTTGAAGTTGCTACCCGACCGGAGTTGGGAAAAAGAAGTTAAGTTACAACCAATTGGGGGAATTGGCTATAACTTAGACACTAATCTTTCAATAAAAATCAATTTTGAAAATGGTTTTTTGAAATTAGAGATCTGCATCCAAGGGTTAGGAACTTTAAACCCTTACAAGTACTATTAAATTTCCAAATTTAACCTTGATCTTAAAAATAACCCTTTAATTTCATAAAAAAAATGCAAATATTAGTTATTCTAATTGGATGATTTAAGCAATCTAAACTAAAAAAAGGAAAATTAGATTTTTTTTTATTTTTATTGTTGCATTGTAGGTACCTATATATCTGTTATTCGATATTAGACGTACATAGTTCTTTTAATGAAAATTTTAGTAGGTTGAGTTTGTTTTAATTTTGAAAATGCGCCAGATT
Organism: Lumnitzera racemosa; assembly: GCA_024138005.1. NCBI lineage: Eukaryota > Viridiplantae > Streptophyta > Magnoliopsida > Myrtales > Combretaceae > Lumnitzera > Lumnitzera racemosa. The sequence continues at coordinate 33,661,552 of JAMXBC010000012.1, read as the reverse complement.
TACCTTTTTAACCCAATTCAGTTTATTTAAGAAAATCTCTAAAAAAAAGCCCTAAATAGGAAATTACATTTTTTTGAAAATTCTAAAGTGTTTTAACTTAGAAAGGGTTCATTATTTTTGTTTTATTTTTGAAAAAACTCTTTTCTAAGTGATAAGACAAATTTTTTATTCACTAACCTAATTAATTATTTTTTATATCTTATTTATTCTTTTTATTTCACCTTTTCCTATTTTATCTCTTAAACTAAAAATGAATAAATAAACTACTTTTTTCTCCCCCCCCCCCCCCCCCCCCCCCCTTTTTTTTCTTTTCTTTTCTTTCTTCTCTTCTTCTTCTTCTTCTTCTTCTTCTTCTTCTTCTTTTTTACAATTTACAATAAAAAATGAATAAGTAAAACAAATAATTTTAAAAAAGGAAAAAGAAAAAGAACTTGGATTAGACATAAGTTCGAACCAGTAAGAAATGCGGGTCGAATTCGGATCCGGGTTGGTTCGAGTCACAGTTGAAAGAGGGAAGAGTGGTAGCATTGGCAAAGTTGGTTTTGATTGCTCCAAGCTCCAAATCGATTGGGAAAGGGGATTTTTGTGATTATTGGATTGGGAATAGTGGGGTAGAGAGGTTGCCTTAGCATTTAGGGGTAGTTTAGAAGGTAGTGTGAAGTGGTGGTCACAATGGATATTGATTGACTATCATGGGTGCCTACTGAAGGGACGAAGGAGGAGTGGCTTTGGGTTTGGGGGAATGTATGAGTTTTATGGTAGCCTTGGTTTTGTTCAGTTAGTGGCGGAGGTGGTGGTATTCCAAGCTTGGGCAGCGGTAGTTAGGGTTTAGGATGAAGAGTGCGTCGTGATACTATGGTGGACGGCAATGGTTGTAGAGGGTACTAATTGAAAGTTGGGAGTATGGGGGTTGCAGCAATGGTGTTGATTTCATTCAAAAGTCACTACGGTCGAATTCTAAGCTAGAGAGAGAAAAAGCTTAGGTTAAAGAGAGAAAATGAGAGAGGAAAGGTTTGTAATGATTTGTGAAGCTCCTTTGTGTTTGTGTGTCGTTGTAGTGAGCCCTTAAAGCCCCTTTTATTCACAAAATTAACCTAAAAAACAAGGAAAGCAAATATGGGACTAAATGACAATGTTTGAAAATTTCAGTTTTTTTTTTCGGAATTTTGAAGCTTAATTTGAATGCCACGTCAGCTGACCCTACTACCCATAACATGCCACGTATCCTCATGTGACATGCCACATGGCACCATGTTAGCCTGTCGTCCAACTTGATGTTACTATGTATTAAGATACGTAGCTCAATGAGATTCTAACACATGGTAGTTCCTGATGTGATTAAAACAAAAAGTTTTTATATGTTTTCACCAAGATTCAAACCCTTGACCTCATGTTCAAACCTAATGCTAAGTCCATATGCTTATCCATTAGGCCACTGGCTATGCTTTATCCATATGTGTAATTAAGACTAGGTCGGCCTGAGTAAAATTCAAATTTAAGTCCCGGCCGAACGGTCCTACTTCTAAACTTATTTGAAATAAAAAAATCTATCTTATTAAATTGTTATTTTCTAAATTCTCTAAAATCTTCTTCTTCTTCTTTTTTTTTTTTTCAGTTTTCTATGTTTTGTGACTTTTTCAATTTTCTAAATTTTTAATTTTTTCAATTTTTTTTCTAAATTTCTTATTTTTTGTGCTTTTCCCTATTTTTTGCATTTTTTTTAATTTCTTATTTTTTTTTTGGATTTTCTTTAATTTTATATTTTTCCTAATTTAGGATTCCTTATCTTATTTGGAATAAAATAAAAATAAAATAAAAAAGGGCAAAAATTAGGTGTCTACAACTGCTTCTCTTTATGAGGAAGACTTTAAAATAACTAACTAGCTATCTTAGACTCAATCTACTAAGGATTTGGTGAAGAGGTGTAAGAGAGAGGAAGTACTTTAAAGGCTGAAGCCTGGTCGTGCCCTTTTAGGCTTACTAACTTGGGTGGAAGTATCTTTAGGAGATAAGTAACCCAATGATGGAATTGATCTAAAGAACCTAGTTATGTCTCTTTAGGCTCACTAACTTAGGCGGAAGTATCTCTTGGGGATTAGCAAGCCTAAGCTAGGATTGATCTAAAGGACTTAGTTGTGCCTTTCTAGGCTCACTAACCTAAGCGGGAGCATCTCTTGGGGACTAGCAATACTAAGTTGGGATCGATCTAAAGGACTTGGTCATGCTTCACTAAGCTCACTAACTTAGGCTGGAGCATCTCTCGAGGACTAGCAACCCTAAGTTGGGATCGATCTAAAGGACTTGGTCGTACCTCACTAAGCTCACTAACCTAGGCAGGAGTGTTTCTTAAGGATTAGCAACCCTAAGATGGGATCGATCTCAAGAACCTGGTCATACCTCTCTAAGCTCACTAACCTAGGCGGGAGAATCTCTTAAGGACTAACAACCCTAAGATGGGATTGATCTTAAGAACTTGGTCATACCTCTCTAAGCTCACTAACCTAGGCGGGAGCATCTCTCAAAGACTAACAACCTTAAGTTGAGATCGATCTCAAGAACTTGGTCATACCTCTCCAGACTCGCTAACCTAGGTGGGAGCATCTCGCGGGGGTTAACAAACGTAAGTTGGGATTGATCTAAAGGACCTAGTCATGCCTCTCTAAGCTCACTAACCTAGTTAGGAACGTTTATAGGGGACTAATAACCTTAATTTGGGATTGATCTAATAGACCTAGTTGTGCCATCTAGGCTCACTAATTTAAGCAAGAGCGTCGTTCGGGGACTAGCAACCTTAAGCTGGGATCGATCTAAAGGACCTAGTTGTACCTCTCTTGGCTCACTAACCTAAGCGAGATTGTCTCTCGAGTACTAATCACCTTAAACTAGGATTGATCTAAAGGACTTGGTTGTGCCTCACTAGGCTCACTAACTTAAGTAGAAGAATCTCTTGAGGACTAGCAACCCTAAGCTGGGATCAATCTAAAGGACTTGGTCGTACCTCACTAGGTTCACTAACCTAGGCACGAATGTCTCGTAGGGACTAGCAACCCTAAGTTAGGATTGATCTAAAGGACCTAGTCATGCCTCACTAGGCTTACTAATATAGGTAAGAACATCTTTCGGAGAACATCTTTTAGAGACTAACAACGTTAAGTTAGGATCGATCTAAAGGATCTGGTTATGCTTCATTAGGTTCATTAACCTAGGTGGGAGTATCTCTAGGGGCCTAGCAACCCTAAGCTGAGATCGAACTGAAAAACTTAGTCGTGCTTCTCTAAGCTCACTAACCTAGGCGAGAGCATCTCACAAGGACTAGCAACCCTAAGTTACGATCAATCTAAAGGACCTGGTTGTGCCTCTATAGGCTCACTAACCTAGGCGAGAACATCTCTTGAAGACTAGCAACCCTAAGTTGGGATTGATCTAAAGGACCTAGTCGTGCCTCCCTAGGCTTACTAACCTAGGCAAGAGCGCCTCTTGAGGAGTAGCAACCTTAAGTTGGGATCGATCTAAAAGACTTGGTCATGCTTCACTAAGCTTACTAACCTAGGTGGGAGTATCTCTTGGGGAATAGCATCCTTAAGTTAGGATTGATCTCAAGAACCTAGTCATGCCTCTCTAGGTTCACTAACCTAGGCGGGAGCATCTCTTGGGGACTAGCAACCCTAAGTTAGGATCGATCTCAAGATCCCGGTTGTGCCTCTCTACGCTCACTAACCTAGGCAAGAGCGTCTCTTGGGGACTAGCAACCCTAAGTTGGGATTGATTTCAAGATCCTGGTCGTGCCTCTCTAGGCTCACTAACCTAGGCGGGTGTATCTCTCGGGGACTGGCATCCCTAAGTTGGGATCAATCTCAAGGACCTGGTTGTACCTCTCTAAGCTCACTAACTTAAGCGAAAGCGCCTCTTGGGGACTAGCAACCCTAAGTTAAGATCGATCTAAAGAACTTAGTAGTGTCTCTGTAGGCTCATTAACCTAAGTATGAGTATCTCTCAAGGACTAGTAACCCTAAGCTGGGATCGATTTGAAGAACCTAGTCGTGCCTATCTAGACTCACTAACCTAAGCAGGAGTGCCTCTCGAAGACTAGCAACCCTAAGTTGGGATCAATCTCAAGAATCTAGTCGTGCCTTTTTAGGCTCACTAACCTAAGCGGGAGCATCTCTCAGTGACTAGGAATCCTAAGTTGGAATTGATCTCAAGAACCTAATCATGCCTCTCTCGGCTTACTAACTTAGGTGGGAGAGTCTCTCAAAGATTAGCAACACTAAGTTGGGATCAATTTCAAGAACCTGGTTATACTTCTTTAGGCTCACTAACCTAAGCGACAACATCTCTTAAAGACTAGCAACCCTAAGTTGGGATCGATCTCAAGAATTTGGTCGTGCCTCTCTAGGCTTACTAACCTAGGTGGGAACATCTCTCGGGGACTAGTAACCTTAAGTTGGGATCGATCTCAAGAACCTGGTCATACCTCTCTAAGCTCACTAACCTAGGCGGAAACATCTCTTAGGGACTAGCAACCTTAAGTTATACTAAATGAAACATCCTATGAGCTTATTAAGAGAATACTGGTAAAAGAGAGTGCCCTAAGAACTTGTTAAGAAGAATATGATAAAGGGAAGTGCCCTATGGGCTTACTTGAGAGAATTTGGTGAACAGAAATGCCTTATAGGTTTGTTGAAAGAAAATGATGAAGGGAAGTGCCCTATGGGCATGCTTAAGAGAATTTGGTGAATAGAAATGCCTTATAGGGTTGTTGAAACAAAAAGATGAAGGGAAGTGCCCTATGAGCTGGCTAAACAACTTTAAAGAGAAACTAAGCTGAGAAAACACCAAATGTAGAAGGTGAGTACCTAATAGGTTGACTAAAAGGAACTAATGAAGAGAAGTGCCCTATGGGCTCACTAAGGTAAATAGAAGGGCCGAGCTTGCTAAAAGAAATCAAGCGTCCCATGGGCTCACTAAAAGAACTTTGAAAAAAGAAGCACCCTATGGGTTTGTTAAAAGAACTTAGTGAATAGAAGGACGCTATAGGCAGGCTAAAGGAAATTGAGGAACCAAAGTGCCCTATAGGTTTGCTAAATAAGAGAGTTGAATGGGTGGAAGGTAGAATAGCCCTTTTAATAGCTAGCTAGGATTAAACTTGTCTAAAACACTACCTAATTTACGGAAAACCCTTTGGTGAAAACCATTTACGTTGAAAAAGAAACCTTAGGGATAATTTCCTTTTTTGGGATGGATTTGAAAACTTCGCCACTTGGGCTAACTGGACTTGGAATAAAGATACCTTCTCTCTCTTTTTCATTTTTTTTCTCTCTCTCTTCTCTCTCTTTTTTTTTTTTTAATTTTCTTTTAGTTTGCTAACAGGTAAAGAACCCTTCCTTAATAATCACATAAGGCCTCTTATGTTCCCCTTAGCCTAGATGCCAAGCCGCTCGGTGGGACCTTCTGATTTCAAACACCCTTATTTTATTAAGCAAAAGGTAACTCATGACTAGTTTAGTCTAAGAGGACTTTCTTGAAAACTCTCGGTACAAATTATACTCTTGACTATAGTTCCAAAATTATAGTCGATTTTGCATGTGATACACCTTGATCAATCAATTAGGTCTTTTTTAGTTTAATCATTATGAATTTAGGCCTTTGGTCCAAGGGTTTCAAAAGAACTAATGAAAAAGCCTAATAAATATTTTATTAACCCTAAGTGTACAATTCAAGAACCTTAGGAAAAATTAGAAATATGCTTGCCTTCAATTTCAAAAATAACTTTCATTAAAGATAGATTACCTTTTAAGATCGGAAGAGGTATTGCAAATGGGAAGGCTTGGCGTGATTCAGCATAAGAGAGGCTTTAGAGTAGATACAGAGCTTTTGGGTTTCTAAGCTCAGACTATGATTCGGAGCTTTGCATCTTTGGGGCTATTTGGGCTTTGACTTTTGATTCAATTTGAATACCCCTTCTGAGATATGATATATCTCTTAGGGCTTTTGACTTACACTTAGGCCTAATTTTACAACCTCTTTTCTTAATCTTTTTCTTTTTCTTTTTTTTGTTATTATTACTTTACCCCACTGTTCTCTTGCTATTCTTTGTTTTCTTTTGGCCCCAACAGTGTTTGTCTCCATTGCCAAGTTTTTGCCTTTTAAGCAATTAAGGGCCTAAAATCCATGGGTTTCTATTATATGAGCTCGGGGTGAGGTAAGTATAAGTTTAAGGCATTTAAAAAGGATATGGCTCTTCTTCATTTCAAAAGAGAAATAACTCATAAAAAATAAAAGTTACTTTTGAATTTTAACGTTACTGAAGTAAGCACAAACCAATTTTATCCTTCTCTACTTATCAATGACCCTAACCTTCGAATTGCCCCATCGTAGGGTGGTTCTTGACGGGGTTTAAATTTGAAAATTCTTCAAATGGGTCCAATGGGGTGATTAAGAGATGATTGTGTTTAGGATTCGAAAATGAATGCCTAACTTCATTTTAATCTGTGTATCACATTTAAAGTAGACCTCCTTTAAGAAATAAGTCCAAAGTATCCTCACCATTATGTCGCTCAACTCTCAAAATGTTTCAGGTTAGTTAGTAGGATATAGTCTACCTCTTTTTATTCTAAACCCTTAAAAGTGAGTTACCGATTTCTTAAGGAGGAATTGATTTTCCCCAATGCTAATAACACAACAATCATTCAACTGAAAAGACAATAAGATTATATTATCCAACTGTTACAAACTTTATTGAAAAACAACTTTCTTTTCCCTTATCTTAACAAGCGTCTAATTACTTAAAACAACCTGTAAGCTTATCAAAAGGCAATGGTATACTCAAAGGGAATGGAGCTTTAGGCAACTTAGTTGAACTACTCCCATGACTTGAGGAAGGATTAACTTGTTGTAGCTCTGGTTGAATAACTTTTGCATCAATCAAGTCTTGAATCTTGTACCTCAATCTTCAGCATTTTTCACTAGAATGCCCCTTCTGACTCATATGATAGTCGCATCGTACTTCAGGGTCAAAGTTGCATGGTTTGTAATTTGGATTAGGAGCTTCATAAGTTATAATCCTTGTTGCTTTCAAATGATGAAAGATTTAGGTAATTGAGATCTTCAATTGAGTGAATTGCCTCCTCTAAGTCCATAGGGCTTGTTTTTTCTCACTCCTCCTTGGCTTTTTTCTTGTTGGGCCTCCTTCATCATTCAAGCTTACTGACATGCGATTAGTATTAAATGTCAAGTATTGAAATCTTCTAAGTATGGGGCCCATCGCCATTTTTAGATCTGTAAGTTCTTTTGTAACGTAGCTACCTTTTTTTCTATATTTGAAAGTCTCCTTTCTAAGTTTGAATCGTAGTGTATTTGGAGAGTGGTGATCATTAGGAATAAGACTTGCCATTATTGGGCCATCTGATGCATAGTCTTTTCCAAGGAAGCGAGTCTATCATTAGCCATATGAACCTGATTGGAAGAATTCTTTATCAATTAGCAATTTTTCTTTTCTTTTCTTTTCTTTCTTTGTTGCGTTCTTTTTTTTTTTTTTTTGAAAAAAATCTCTCTTTTTAAGAAAGAGAAGGAAGAAAGGAATGTAAGAGTAACACTTATTTACAAGTTATGAGAAAGGAGTAGAAAACAATCCTAAGGGATCAAGGGCCTAAATATTTTACAAACTTACAAGAAAAAAGATCTTAAGGATGTATAGGAGAAGAGATTGGAAAGGGTTAGAGTAGAAGGTACAAGGAAAAGTACTTAGAAACTTAAGGACACAACTAAACAAAAACTAATGCAATATGAGGATGATCCAGATGCAAAGAGAGGAGCTGGTAAATTGACTACAATGTAGCAAGAAAAATATTTTTATTGCATCTTTGAAGTTTCCTTTACATTATTTAGAAATTCATTACAAATAATCCCTAAAGTCTAGATCTTCTTTTTCTTGTGAAGTCTTGGCTCTTCTTTAATCTTATTTCTTTTCTTCAGCTCAGCAACCTTAATCTATCTAGTAAACTGGGAAATATCTTCATTGTAGAACTTTTGGAAAGCTCTGACCGAGTAATAGGTAGTAATACCTTTGGGGAGTTCAATGATAGTAGTAAATGCATCAATGGGATTCATCTTCTTGATGCTTTATCTATGAAGGAAATCAAGTTTAGGGCTTTGAGTATGGCTGATAAATCAAACCATAAGTAAGGCCATATTTGTCTTTAATTCTCTGTTCTTCTCTTCTTGTAAACGACTAAGCGACCTGGCTTGTGTTGCTAATAGTGATAAGACATAAGATTGACCCTCTAAAAATTGGGTCATAAGCTCTACAATCCTTTGATTTATCTGAAATATCCCATTAAGAAACAAAATAGTTCAAAATGCTATCAAGATATAGGCATTGATCCTATATTGTTGCCAATCTTCAATGCTGCTACATAAGAGTTTTTGGTTGTAGTTGGATGGGGTCGCGAACCAAGTAAAAAAATTATCAAAGTTATTAATTCTCCTGTAAGGATATGTCCACATTTTGCACAGTTCATATTTATGGAGGCTTAGGAGCTTTTTGAAAATTTTTACAAGGCTAACCGTAATATCTAAGACATATTTTCCGTTTCCAACGAAGAGGACTCCTAACAAATCGGAGTATTCTTCAACAAATGGGCTTAGTTGGCATGGACTAAAGTGAAAAGACTGATTTTGAGGGTCCCAGAAGTAAACCAAAGCCCATACTATGGTGACATTGGTCTAGACTTTGAGTATAGAGAGGATAGGCTTAATCTTGTCTTCAATGAATTTCTAGTGGTTTAGATCGAAAAATTGAAATCATCTTTCAAGTATCCCTAGGGGCTCTAAAAGCTCGTGGATATGGACTTCTTTGAAAAAAAAAAAAAAGAAATTTACATTAGAATTATCTTATTTACATAGGGAGTACATCAATATTTATAGGAAGAAAACATTTACAAGGAAAAGATTAGGAAACTTCACAAATTGTTTTTATTAGTTTTGCCACATCGTGTCAATTTGTTGATTTTGGGAAAAGGGTTGATAAATGCAATTAGGATAGGTTCTAAAAGGTCCTTAAGCTGTATGACCTCATTTGTTAAAGAATACTTTCATTGGTCACATTGAACTTAAGTAAGGTGGCCTAATCAACCCCAAACGGTGGTTACATTACAGCACCCGAAACTTACACAATGACCCCTCTTCTAGGGTCCGAAGACATCCTAGGTTTGACTACATCTACCCTGTAACAAATGACCCCGTCCCCGCCCATGCGTGTGATAATAGAGAAGCAAATTCTAGGAGAAGCATAGGGAAGCAAGCTTCAGGTTTGTTATTTTTTTTCTTCTTCTCTTTTATAACAATTAGCTATTTGCCAAACCCTAAAGAAAATATGTAAGAAAGGTAGGTTATAGAAGTCCTTAAACTTTGTGACTTTACGCGTTTATGAAAAAACGGTTCCTTGATCACATCAAAGCTTAAGTGGCGTAACTTAATTGGCCTCTAATAATGGTTGCCCTACCACGCTCGAAACTTATATAATGGCTCCTTGTCCTAAGGTCTTAAGACGATTGGGGTTCAACCGTATCTATTATGCATTCATGGTCCCACTACACTTACCTCCCCCTAAATAGTTAAATACATAAAACTAAACCTACAAAGATGTTAGTACAATTATGATACACATAAAGAATGAATAAGTAAATAAATTACACTAAGGTGAATTTTAAGGATTAATTTTAATTTCGAAAAGTCGAATGGTTAACCCTCTTGACGTTCTTAGTGGAGTCACCAAGCTGTCGAGCCTAGTTTTTTACCTCCCAGCTATTTAAAAATCAAGTTTCTTTTAAATTAATCAATATTAAACCCTTACTCGTTTAACACCGACCTTCAACTAAAGTTTAAAGAAAACTAGTTTTTTTTTTTTATATTTTGAAAACATGTTGGAGTCACCACCCAACCGGAGTTGGGAAAAAGAAGTTAAGTTATGACAACCAATTAGTTGAATTGGTTATAACTTAGCCATTAATCTTTTGATAAAAACTGATTTTGAAAATAGTTTTTTGAAATTAGAGATGTGGATCCAAGGGTTAGGAACTTTAAACCCTCACAAATACTATTAACTTTCTAAATTTAACCTTAATCTTAAAAATAACCCTTTAATTTCATAAAATCAAAACTCAAATATTAGTTATTCTAAGTAGCTAACTTAAGCAATCTAAACTAAAAAAGGAAAATTAGATTTTTTTATTTTTATTGTTGCCCTATAGGTATCTACATACCTACTATTCAAAATTAGACGTATATAATTCTTTTAATGAAAACTTTAGTAGGTTGAGTTTATTTTAATTTTGAAAATACGCCAGATTTACCTTTTTAACCCAATTCAGTTTATTTAAGAAAATCTCTATAAAAAGCCCTAAATAGGAAATTACATTTTTTGGAAAATTCTAAAGTGCCTTAATTTGGAAAGGGTCCATTTATTTTTGTTTTATTTTTGTAAAAAAAAAAAAAACTCTTATCTAAGTGATAAGACAAATTTTTTATTCATTAACCTAATTAATTATTTTTTATATCTTATTTATTCTTTTTATTTCATCTTTTCCTATTTTATCTATTAAATTAAATATAAATAAAAAAACTACTTTTCCTTTACACCCTTTTTTTCATCTTTTTTTTTTTTATAATATACAATAAAAAATGAATAATTAAAACAAATAAATAAATAAAAACTTAGATTGTACACTGGTTCGAACCAAGGAGAAATGCAGGTCGTATCAGGTCTTCGGGTCAAATCGAGGTCGAACTCAGATCTAGGTTAGGTGTAAGCCCCACAACCAGTTACTCGGGATTTCAATTGGTTAAAGGATCCGATCAAACCAAAATTATAAAGTGAAATTAGAAATATTAGTAAAAATGATCCCGTAAGTTTGAACTTAGGAAAATAAGTAATAAAATAAAAGAATATAAAATTTTCAAATTTTAAGTATATAACTCGTTATTTATAAAAAATATATAAAAATGTCTTCTAATAATTAACGAATCGCTAGAAATAAATTATATATATACTAAAAATCATAGAATAACCTAAATAATATTTAGAAATATTTATTTATATTATATATGAATTTACTTGTAGATAGAAATACACATAATTACTTAAAATACTCAAAATGTGCTAAAATAATACTAAATAATTAAATAAAATTCATAATTAATTAAAAAAATCAAGAAAAATATAGAAAAATGAGAAAAAATCTAAAAGTGGGGCATAGCAATCTAAAAATTAAAGAAGGAAATTAATTAATTAAATTTAGCTAAATAGAAAGTAAAAAAGAAAAAGAGATAAGGCAATTGTCAAATCAATTTAATGCATAATAATTTCCTTAAAGCTCTATAAATACCCAAAATTTTTTAGAAGCTCATTTGATCAGTTTGAAACCCTAAAAAAATTAAAGAGGGGTGAAATTGAGAGGAAATTAAGGTTTTATAAAAATTTAGCAAAAATCTGTGTAGATGGGGCTTATAAAGAGAACCCAAACCTGACGAGCAGCTGGAAGTGGACGGTCACTACCACCACACGGTGGTGGTAGCGCCTAGGTAGGCTAACATACCCATGGCTATCGATAATGGCCGAAGCCACCTAAACCGGTGAGTTTGATTTTCGGCCCGATTTTATGTAATTTTTTAATTTTATAAAAATAGTAAATATTCTTAGAAAATTATGAATTTTGTTATTCTGGAATATTTTAGTATGTATTTTTTAGGAAAAATATTATTTTGATGAAAATATGTCTCGTGATATATGATCCTGAAGAAATAATGCAAAATCGAATATGTTTCAGTTTAGAAATAAATGACTTCAGGAGTATAGTTTTGAACCCAAAATTTTTTTATAGACTACTTAGGTGATATAGAACAGTACCAAGAAGCCCTTTTTAAAAAATGAATTTTCTAAAATTTTAGATAATTTTTAGGCCTTAAAATGAGACATAAAATAAGTAATTTAGGGTTAATTAAGTAATTAAATAAGTAATTACTGATTAGATGTATAATTAAATGTTATAGGATGTTGAAATCTGATGAAGTATGATACTTGTAGCATTTAAAGTGTTAGCTGTAATTATTAGGGTAATTATGTAGTAAATAAGTAATAGGAAAAAATAGTACATTTTAAATTAATTTGGTAATTTAAGGTAATTAGGTTCAAATATGTTTGGAATAAATTTAGACATTTTGAAATGTTAATTGATATTGAGCGATGTTAATTAGAGTGATAGAAATATTAGATGTGTATTATGTACATAATAGGTAATAATATAAAATATGTGATTATTAGAAATATAATAAATAGAAGATATTAGAATAAAAATTGATATTAGAATAAAAATTGATATTATATAAATAATAGGGATATATAATAAATCTGATAGAAATCTTGAATTTATATAATTATATGAAAAATATAAAAATTTCTCACATTAGGAGTAAATTTGGTATACTAATAAGGATTTAAGTGTACTGAGCGGAATAAAATACTGACTAGAGATAATGATGGCATTTAGGATATCTGGAAGTAATGTGATTAATTTCACATTATGAGTTGAAACGAGTTTCTAGGGTTCGGGTATAAAACAATACTTAGAAATCGAACTAGAACCTAATTTAAAAATCGATGCGGAAACTAAACCCGAACATAGCCCCAAACCTAAAATAATTGTAAAAGATTTGAGAACCTAGATGGCTGGACATATTAAACCCTAAACAAAAGATAACAATAAATGTTATAGGATAAAACCAACTTCTAATAGTCATATGAAAAACTGAAACCACATTTGTATTATAGGGATGATCAGTGATGACCTGAGCAAGCCGGACCTCGAGTAAGTGAGTAAGGAGTCGAGGTAAGTTGGGATTAATACGTTGTTGTATTTTGGAGATTTGAGATTATACTTGGTTGTGCTTGTTAGAAAATTAGTTGTGTGTATGTGCTTGATTATGAGTAATGCTATGATTCTGTTTGTTGTTCTGGCTTGTACTGTATGAAGTGATAGATTACCCTAAACTAAACTTAACAAAGATATGACTTGTAAACAGAAATCAAACCTGCATAGCAACCTATTAGGGGAAACCTAGGATTCTCTAGCCAAATACTGATCCCTTTGAAAAGGATAGCGCTGGATAGTATAATGGGTCCCTTCTTCATCCTTAGTCGAACTAAATGATAGGTGAGGAGGTCGTGGTAAGGGTGAAGTCAATGGTTCGAAGGTAGCCATGGGACGAGCAGTATCTCCATTGCACAAGCCTGAGTTTGGTCATGAGCTATCACATTAACGATAACTACTTAACTCGGATTAGAGCAGGTGCAATTTCTCTAATCTCACGACGGGTCGAACAACGTCGTGCGATGGCATTTGCTTGAACATGCATTGCACCTAATAAGTTGGTTGAGTTGTGGTTGCTCACATCCCTATAGACATCGTTACAGGTACTAGCCAAGAAGCGGCTTACAACTACTTTGAAGCCGACAACTACTAGATCCTGGGGAGTGAGGAAAAACAATTGAAGAATAGACATATATTAACTAGGAAATAGATTACGGTGAAATATTATCAATGCTAATTGTAATAACCAAATTCTATTGTATATATATATATATTATATATTTTTACTTTCTTAGGTAAATGATTTATTTAAATTACGAACTGTTTACTTCAAAGTAGGTTAGTCGTGGATGCCTTATGTAGATCAGGTCTATGATAGTAGTTGTAAGGTCAACTTCAATCTTAGAATGGTTTACACGGTGGGGCTGTTACGACTTTGCCGTTTCGGGGCTTGACATTAGGCTCCATTGGATTTCGGTCACCATTGAAGGAAAGAAGAGCAGTGGCATTGGCAAGGGTAGTTCTAGTTGCTCTGAGCTCCAAATCGACTAAGTAAAGGGATTTTTATGATTATTAGATTGGGAATAGTGGGAATAGAGAGGTTACCGTGGCATTTCGGGGTGGTTTAGAAGGTAGTGGGAAGTAGTGGTCGCAGTGGATATTGATCGACTACTGTAGGTGGCTATTGAAGGGACAAAGGAGGAGTGGCTTTGGGTTTGGGGGGTATGTATGAGTTTTATGGTAGGCTTGGTTTGGTTCAGTTAATGGCGGAGGTGGTGGTATTCTAAGCTTGGGCCACAGTAGTTAAGGTTTAGGATGAAGAGTGCGTGGTAATTCTATGGTAAACGGCGGTGGTTATAGGAAGATACTAATTGAAAGCTGGGAGTATAGGGGTTGCGATCGTGGGGTTGATTTCGTTTAAACGTCACCACAGTCGAATTATGAGTTAGAGAGAGAGAGAAAGCTTCGATTAGAGAGAGAAAATGAGAGAAGGAAGGTTCGTAATGATTTATGAAGCTCCTCTATGTTTATGTGTCTTCATAGTGAGCCCTCAAAGCCCCTTTTATACATGAAATTAACCTAGAAAACAAAGAAACCAAAAATTAGATTAAATGACAATGTCCAAAATTTTAATTTTTTTCCGAATTTTGAAGCTCGATTTAAATGCTTATTTGATCGAATCTGGACGCATTCTTTGGTTCAATTCGAAGTAGGCCATGCCTAGAACAAGATTGGAGCAAGAAATCCTGCCTCTAGGTGTGAAATTTGTGTAAAAAGTGGATCCAAAGTGAAGGGGTCGAACTATTTTTTAACCAAGAAAAAGGGGGAAAATTATGGGAAAGAAAGGGGAAACGGAGAGAAAGAAAAGGAAAATGCTAACGTAGCGCACCATATAGCGCTACGTCAGCCAACCTAACCTCCCATAACCTGCCATGTGTCCTTACGTAGCACGTAGCAACTAACGTAACATGCCACGTGGCAAGCCATATGGCGCCACGTTAGCCAATCGTTTAAGCTGATGTTGCCATGTGTTAGGACACGTAATGTAATGAGATTATGATAAGTGACAGTTCCTGATGTGATAAAAATAAATAGCTTTTGTATGTTTTCACCAAGATTTAAACCCCTAACCTCATGCTTAAACCCAATGCTAAGTTCATATGCTTATCTATTAGGCAGTTAGCCTATACTTTATCCATATATACATATATGAACCAAGTCGGCTTAGGTTAGATTCAAATCAAACCCCAGGCCGAACGGTCTTACATCTAAATTTATTTGAAATAAAAAAAAAATCTATCCAATTAAATTGTTATTTTCTAAATTCCATAAAATCTTCTATTTTTTCAATTTTCTATTTTTTATGAATATTTCAATTTTTTGTTTTTTTTTTTCTAAATTTCTTATTTTTTGTGCTTTTTCCTATTTTTCTATTTTTCTTAGGTTTGTTATTTTTTGTGCTTTTTCCTGTTTTTCTTTTTCTAAATTTCTTGTTTTTTTTTATTTTCTTTAATTTTCTATTTTTTATTTTTCCTAATTTATGACCCCTTATTCTATTGGAATAAAATAAAAATAAATTGAATAGATTCAAATTATCTGAAAGAAAAGGCCTAATTAATCAGATTTATTATGAAATCGAATGCTCCTAATTGATCTAATATTGCTTTTTTAAAGAGATTTATTGATAGGAGTAGGAAACCAGTTGCATAAGGAAACTGGGATGCAAATATCTCTCTTCTTGTCTAGATCGAGGTTGCATTCTTGAGCCAAAGTTTTGGATAAACTGGCTATTTTGGGTTCTTAAACATAAGCTGGTATTGGGAATGTTTGATAGATGTTTGGAAAGTCCATGTGAGCATAGTACATGTGATCTGTTCTCTTCCCTTTAGTTTTGGGCTTCATTTCTTGGATCTCCTATGTGGGCTCACATCTAAGCCCAAATGTTCCAATTTGCTGCTTAGGTTGTTTTGAGCAATCCCGCACCCCTTGTCTTGACACTTCAATCATGCAGACCTCATAAAAAATCTACAATCCTAGTTCAGATACTTCAGCAATGATCATATTGATTAAGTGTCCATGATTTGGTAGAGGATTATTACCTATGTTAGGAGCAAGAGTCTGAATGAAGTCTAATTAAACCAACTTGGCATCAATGGGATCCTAAATCTTATGTCTAAGTCTCCAGCACTAGTTCGTAGAATGCCCTACTTGCCCTAAATGATAATCACAACGAAGCTTAGGGTTATAGTCTCTTAGTCTTTATCCCTCCATTAGTATTTCAAATGCTAGGAGATTATCTTTTCTCAATCGTACAAGAACTTGGCTTAGAGGAATGGGGATATGAGAAAATTGTCTCCTTTATGAGCGGTTATTCTAGCTGCGATTTGGTGGGAGATTAGATCCTCCTGTCATGGCTACCGAGGCTACAAGTTTGATAAGGTCGTCGATGTTGACAACACTTACAGTAGCTTCTTTGGCTTTGTTGGAAAATCTCATAAGAGGCGTCTTCTTCTTAACTGCTTCAGGATTAGGAAGTCTTTTAGTAGCGATAGCTTTCTCAATTCGGCACCTTGATGCCACAATTTCTTCAAAATTAGAGACAAGGTGTCCTACTAGATGTTGGTAATATAGGCTTCTAAGAGCGTTGATAAAAGCGAAAGTCAAATCCTTTTCTATTAATGGTGGAGTTATCTTAGCTGCCATGCCCCCCATCTTTGAGCATATTCCTTAAAGGTTTCGTTGGCCTTCTTTCGTAGATTATTCAAATCCTACATGGATAGGGCTACTTTGATGTTAAACTTATACTAGTTATAGAAAGCCCTTGCAAAATTATCCTAAGTATCGATTTCGTTCAAATTTAGTTAAGCATACCAAGTTAAGGCAGACCCAGTCAAGCTATCTTGAAAGGTTTGGACCATCACCTTATCATACTTCGTGTATTTCCCCATTTTTCTGATGTACAAACTAGTATGGAGCTTCAAACAACTGGTCCCATCGTACTTCTTAAATTTCAGCACCTTAAATATTTTCGGGAAATCATCATCTTCATACGCCGGTAAATTAATCATCCCCATTTGCTCAAACCCGTTAACCATTTCTAAGGTTTTCATCTTCTCAATCAACTTCTGCATAAACTTCCTTTCTATCTCTAAGTGTTTTTCCTTAATCTCCTTCCTCCATATCTCAGCATTAGGAACTAATTTTACATCATCCAATTCAAGGGGAAGGGTCACTTCTGCATTCCAATTTAGGTTAACTTGAGATCCTTGTTTGTTATCGAGAATTCCAATAGCTTGAGTAAAAGCCTGGATCCGTTCAGCCATCCTATTCATATTTTCTTCCAGGATTGCGACTCTCGGGTCGGGTTCGGTTTGACTAACGTTTCCGGTACCCTGTGACATTCTTACTTTAAAACGAGTGAATATTGGGCTTCTAACTGAGTCTACTTGCTTGGGGACTATCTTGAAAATCCTAAACGAAAACCTTAGTTTTAGATATCTTTATGAACTAATTTTTTTTTTTGTTCTTTCTTTTTCCATTTTTTTCTTTTTTTGTTGTTTGCTTCTCTTTTTTTATTATTTTTTATAGTTTTTTTTTCTTTTTCTTTTGTTCATTTTTATTTAAAAGGCAACCATCAAGGGAAAAAATCAGTAAAAAACTACGCAATCAATAAAGGTTTTTATTTAATGAAGCTGTAAATTTATTAATAATCATAAAATCCAACCTATACAATAGACTAAAAGAAAAGAAAGAAAGAGGAAAAAAAAAAAACTCCTAACTAATCTTCCTAAAAACACAAATCTTATATCTATAGGAGCCGACGAATCTGGTTGGGACGAGCTTCATCAACTTCTCTCATAATCCGTCGAACTGTAACATCTCTTTCTCAAATCTTTCTCCTCAAGAATTGATTATCTTCCAACAATCTCTCATTCTCCATCTTTAACTCTTCAATGATTCTTTTGCATTCTTGGAATGGGGCTTCAACTCTGGCTCTTATGGTATCTCGATAGGCCTACGCAGTAGGTGAAAGATATTCTAACTCTGGCTCTAGCTCATGTCTGAATACGTCTGGAGCTTCATACCATATCCTTCCAGTCTTCTCCAATTGATCATAGATGAATTGCTTAATAGCTCGGTATTCTCCAACTTTGCCCTTCAAAATTCCCACATTAACTATCTTCTTAACTTCCCTCCATTCCCATAACTTCACAAGTTATGCTGGTTGCTAAATCAAAGTAACCATGGCTAAACAAGAATCTTGATAACTCAATGTGACAAAATCTAAGGAATCTTTGTATTTTAACTCTTGAAGCGGACCTAACTATCTGGTGACACAAGTTAGGAAATATCCTATACAACTTGTAATGCTGATAAGAGCAACCCCTGAATAATCGACATACCCTATGATGGCTCAAGTACAGTTACTCTACCTAGTTGTCCACGTAAAATCTACTGGCTTCATCTTACTTATGATTGATACCCATCCTTTAAACTGAGCTTCATCTGGTACCTTAAGGTAATGAGCAAAGTCATCAACTAGGTTCATATTTTCAGTCAAGGACTCTTTAAGAAGATTCCCTCCATACCCTTGTGTGTGACTGAGAAACTACACAGTAAGGATTGTAAGGTTAGCCATGAAGTATCCATGTCCCTGCTTCCTCAAGTGGGTGAGTGTCCTAAATTGCTCCACTAATAATGCTAGTATATAAGATTTATCAATTAAGAATTGGGGTACTAGCTTGACTACCCTATAATGGACTTGACCATATCTAACGAGCAACGACATTATCCCAAATACTGCAACGATAAAAGCATTCGCCCTCTTCTCGACCTACTATTCATATCCCCTACAAAAGATCTAACAATATCTCTAGTAAGCATCTGGGCTTGAAAACTACTCTATTAGTCTTAAGATGCTAAGAAATTTCTTGCCTTCTAAAGATAAGAACAGTGTTAGGGCTAACATTTTGACTCCTAACAAGGTCATGAAGGCTTTCTCGAGCTGGACTCTAAAATCTAGGACAGTTATGCTTACTTCAAGAGGCAGAGCACTAAGTAGCTGCGAGATTCTTCTAAAGTAGGCATCACTACATATGAGCTGAACTTGAAAGCTGCAGATTCTGGATCCTAGTAATAGATAAGGGCTTAAATTAGAGGGCAGTTGAGTTGGACTTGCATGAGGGACATGACTAGCCCGATCTTCTTACGAATGTAGTCTTGCTTAGCGGGTGAAAGATGATTCAACCAAATTTTCAAGATAACCTCGAGGAAGGAGTATTTATCTAATGGACATCATAGATGGGCTCGGGACTGATATTACCCTAAATTTCCATATCTATATTACATAAAAATAAGAAATGGTGATATTATTTATAACGAGACCACTAAATTTACTATGAAGCAAGATATGATATTAATAATTTTATAGCTTTTTCAAAAAAAAAATTTTAATTACGCAGTATGATATTCAAAGGACAGGTCAACAATTAAATAAAAAAGAAGGAATAGAAATGATTAAATAGAAACAAGCATTGGCAAAATAAAATCAAATATAAAAAAATGTAGTATGCTACACACGCATGTAACGCATGTAATGCAATAGCGGTCAATAATTAATAAATTATAAGAATTATTATAAACTTGTTGTCAGAAAATACCCTTATATATAAGTAGGTTCGAAATAAGATTTAAAAAAAAAAATGAAGCTTACGAATACTTATATATAAGGGTTACTAGTTTTTTTTTTTTCAATTTCTCCTTGTTTTTTTTGAAAAAGAAAGTCAAACTAACCATGGATTAATTAGGTTTTTTCTATAATTTAAAAATAACTACCCTATTTTCAAAAAGAATGATGCAAGAGAGTGAGGTCTATGGGTCTTAGGCTTTTCAGCTCCAAGGCTTTTCAAAAAGAAACCTAATAGGCTAGCTACATCGAAGCTTGAGGACGCTTACTTATCACTGCCAAGTAGGGGTAAAGACTCCAGCGACTTAAGGATTACACAATGGCAACCTGTCCTAAGCTCTTAAGGTAATCCAAGTTCAATCACATCTAAACATGCAAATGATTACTAAAAAAAAAAAAAAAAGAACCCAACCCCCCCCACCACCCAATCTAAACATGTAAATGATTACATGGCTAACTCACCAGACTTCCTTAGTAAAGTTGTCATTTCTATTGAGTCTTATTTTGATTCCCTTAATTTAACTTATATCAAACCTAACTCGCTTAATATAAATTATTCGACATAAAATTAAGAAAAGATTTTTCTAAAATTTTTTCTTTTCAATTGGAGTTGCCAACAAGTTTAACTGGTGAAAAAATGAAATTAGAGTTTCCAGGTGAAAAAACCTTGATATGGCCACTAATTTACATGTTTTGTAAAAAATAATTTTTAGAAAATTAAACTAGAAAAAACTAAGTTCAGGGTCTAACATATTAAGATTGAGTTATTATGTAAAAGCTAAAGAAAAATTGATAGGCTTTATTTTTTATAATTTTCTAAAAATACTAAAAATATACCTAATATACAAAATATAACCAAAATAAATATTTTATTATTTTTTATTATGAATTTTTTCAAGAAAAAGGAAAATTTTTTTTATTTTTTATACAGTTGCTTTGAAGGTGTTTACTTATCCGCTAGTCAAAAACAAACCAATGTATTTATTTTTTTTATAAAATATTTAGTAGGTGAAATTTTTTTATTTCGAAAATTGAGCCAAATTTACATTCACTTAACCATTTATTATTTTAAAAAAACCTAAGAAATATAATTTTACGGATCTAAGAAAAACCCTAACTAACTAAATCTTTTTAAAAAACTCTGGTTAAGATTTTTTTATTAAATTTTTTAAAAAATCACTACATGTTAAAAGATATCTTTTCTAAATTTTATATATAAGATCCACTAAGATACAATCTTTGTACATATTTTCATAAGTATCTTTTTTAAATCCCAACTGCAAAATACGTTAAGATACAATCTAGGTAAGTATCTTCGTATACATCTTTTTTAAATCTCAACTGCAAGATACGTTAAGACACAATTTAAATACATATCTTTTTTAAATTCTAAATACAGAATAATTATCTTCTTTAAAGATACGGATCTCATAGAGGAGATACGCTTAGTTTTCAAAAAATGAAATTTTACAAAAAAATGTAATTAAGCTAAATTTTTTAAAGATTGAGATTATTAAAGAAAACAAGCAATATGAAAATAATAATAAAAAAACCTACACTTAAAAAATAGATTAGTAAAAATTGAATTTATTTAAAAAATAAAATAAATAAATAAAAATATTTTTTTTTTACTTAAACGAATCAAGTTGTACGTATTCTTGCATGCTTGTGATCGTGCGCGGCATACATCCTAATCGGGGTTGTTAATAGTAGATGTGTGCTATTAGTCGAGGTCACTAATAGTGTGCTGCTATGATTCAATGTACGATGTGTTCCGTGTGTTAGTGCAGTGATCTGTATTCGTATGTATGTATGAGTCAATGTAAGGGATTGGGCTGTATCAGGCAACTTCATGCAAATTGATAAGGGGTTGTTGGCGTGCATGGGCAAGTGCTGGTGTATGCAAGTGAGGGATGGTAAGTGAGCGTAGTTGAGGGCGTTGTGGTGTGTGTATTTATCATTGGTGAATTAAGCAATGGGCGAGTGTATTTTTTGTCAGCGATCAAGGGACTATCAATGTGATTGTTGTTTAGGTTCTATCGGTTAGGGGGGTATTGGCGTTCGATCAGGGTTGTATCTCGTGGTAGTAGATTGAACTTCGGTCAGGGAGTCAACATGTTACGGACTTGGAAGACAAAGGTAGATGTCAGGGGCAAAGGTTGTGATGACTATGCAATGTGTGGCATGGAATGTCATGATCAGTGCAAGTGTATGGAATCGAGAGTGGTGGTGAATTAAGAGTGAAGTGTAGATTGAGGGGCAATAAAGTGTGACTAAATGGTAGGAGGCTTTCGTATTTGATCAAACGTGGAGATTCTAAAAAAAAACCTCCTTAAATCTACTACCGAATCCCTATTTATAAACTGCACTATCGAATATTTCATCTATTGATTTGACCCCAACAAATCCTAGACACAATAATGAATCCTAGATAAAAACCCAATCTCAAATTGGACTTTCTATTTTTCAGGCCCGATTCGATTCAATTTAATTTAGCCTAATAGTCTACTTAATAAATCCTAAGTCTATTCTAACTCAATATAAATTAGACAAAAATCCATTTTATGTCAAATCGAACTAAAATATTTTAATGAAGCCTAATTTTTCAACGACTTAGAATTTACTAAATTGATTACTCACCATTATCTGATTCGACACTCAACAACTGGACTCAATTCAACTTGACTCGATTTGACACTTTATATATTTTTTATTTTTTTTTCTATTTTCTATTTTTATTTTTTATTATTTATGGCTCAATAATAACGAAAATAGCAAAAATGAGGTGTCTACAATGTCCAACATCAATGTCAAAAACTCTTGGACATGCTTCTGATGTCATTACCCTATTGAAGTTCCCTAAACTTCTTTCAAGCATTATACTCAATATTCTTAGGGAAAAACTAAGCCTACAACTCAACCTTCAACTTAGCCCACGTATCTACATGAGCATTGCCATTTTAGATCTCCTCATACTTAATGTGCCACCACAACTTAGCATCACCAGTTAAGTACATTGCAACCATGACAACATTTGTTGTCTTATCATTTGTCCTTATAGCAACAAAATACTGCTCCATGTTAAACAAAAAGTCCTCTAACAACTTAGCATCCTTTGTGCCAGTAACTGCCTTGGGCTTAAGCATCTTCAGATCTCTTACATGAGAAGGAGCATGTACGGGGGTAGCGATAGGAGAATTCCCCATAGCCTAAATTAAAATAGCTACTTGTACCTCAACTCCTCAACAAACTCAATTGAGGCACAAGGACTAACATGCCTTCTTAGGTCTTCCACTTGAGTCCCCAGTCATAGTCTTACCTCATCGATTGTTACGTGCATTTCCTCTTTGAGTGTCTATACCATAGCACCAAAATTCTCAGCTATTTTGGTCATCTTAGTGTTCATATCTTGATGATTGGCCTAAACTTCAACTACTCTTATCGATAGTGCAACCAAATCATCCATCAATTTGAATAATCCCTTCAGGATTTCCTCTAGGCTATCTAGCCTCTTGCTCACTTCCTCTTGCTGTGTTATGATTGTTCCTACTAGAATAACCTAAGCTCTGATACCAACTGTCACGGTCTGAAGCTTTCTCTAGTACACAAATTGACTATATGGTGTTTATTATCCTACCTCTACAGTAGTAAGCAAGCCTAACTTGCATGTAATGTTAGCTAACAAGACTTAAACCTATAAGCAACACGAACAAGAAAGAAAGCCTATAGAAAATATAAGGGATAAGAGCACGAACACAAATAAAAAAATGAATAGCATACTTTTATTAATTTCGACAGTATTACATGGCTACAGTGTATGTTCACAGGGGTAATGTATACGTAACAGGTGCTAGTAGTCATGATCAACCAACATAGTAAGTAGGAGCTTTAATCTACAAGAGTACTCATACTCTTGTAAAGAGCTTTACGAACATTTTTGGGCTTGGTAGAAAGAGACCTTAAAAATGGTGAAATAGTATCACTTTCTAAAAGTGGAAATTTCTAATAATAGTAAAGCCTTTGCTGATGTGTCTAGGAGCCCAGTTATCACTAAAGGTTACCATTGGTAAGAAGATGAGAACCAAATGGATTCTTCGAAGTATCAAAGAAAATAGAAGGGTAAGGTCAACGAACTGAATGTAGTAGCTAACGTGAGACTGTTCGGAGGATACGATTCACCTATAAACACAACATGGCTTGGCATTTCACTTGATGTTACACATAAGCTAATACCAAGGTCCACTCGTCACTAATCTTGAGCTACTCAGTAAGACTAGATAAGAGTGTATAAAAATAGATTTAGAGAGGAAAGTCTCACGAGGACTAAGTATATTCAAAATGTCTCTGTAATGTAATATATATTACGACTAAAAAGAGAGGAGACTATTTATAGTAAGTCTCTAAGACAATATTACAAATAAAGAAAATTACAACAAGGTATTCATGAAAAAGGATTCCTAATACATATGAAATGGGGTAGATAGGACAAATGATAAAAAGAGAAAAATAGTACGATGTTAGGTGAAAGGATAGGTAGTAGTAAGATATTGGTTCCGTACTAGCAGCAAATGTAAGCATCGTCGTGTAGAAGTAATAGAGATAGTAAGTTGAAAAGCAAAGGCCGACATGAAGGGGATCTCATCACTCGGCAAATGGGCCTTGATACTTGGCACCTCGACCTTAGCACAAAAGGGGGTTGGGTGATAGGTGCAGTGCCATATGTTTAAGGTTTTCGACCTCAGCATTCGGCATTCAATGGGTAATGTTTGACACTAGGAGACTCACGAAGTAAGGTATGGTCGAAACGACCCCTCAAGGAGTTCTTCTGCCATTCTCCTATAAACTGTGCCTCATCTTCTACAAGCTGATCAGAGAGAATTCTTTGGGTGAGTGACTGAAAGCCTCGAAGGTGCACGTGAGTAAGAGGACCAATGGTTGGCAATCTATCAGTTCCTTAGGGTTGAAGATTTGCCCTGAAATCTTAGCTCTCTTCTTAATCAAGTACATAGGGTATCAAGTCAATCACATTAAAAGTAGTAGATATATTATACATGTTGGGTAGCTCAAGCTTATACACATTGTCATTGATGTACTTAAGGATCTTAAAAGGTCTGTTTGATCTAGGGGAAAGCTTATTCATCCTCTTCCTAGAGAAATGCTCCTTGCTAAGGTGGACCCAAAAAAGGGCTCCGGGACTGTAAACCATTCGTCTCTTTCCTCGGCTTCCTTGCTCCTTTTGTTGGGCCACATTCTGTGCCAGTTGTTCTACAACCTTTTGATGTAACTTTTGGAATTCCTCGATGTACTGTAGGCCAGATTGACTCTCCCATTAAACAACTGGGTTGACAGCCATATCCAAGGTTAAGTTCGAGTTAAGTCCATAAATGACCTAAAAAGGTAACTTTCCTGTTGAGCTATGATTTGATCTGTTGTAAGCAAACTCAATGACAGGTAGGCATAGGTCCCAATCATGTAAGTTCTTCGTAACAGCTACTTGCAGGAGGTTACTGACAATCTTATTTACTGCTTCGGTCTGGCTATCTGTTTGACAATAGCAAGAACTACTGCACATAAACTTAGTATCAAGCTTCTTCCCTAAGGTCCTCCAAAAGAAGATAGTAAACTTCGAGTCACACTCGGATATAATACTTCTGGGCACTCCATACAATCGCACAATTTCTAGCAAAAAGAGGTTAGCAATAAATAAAGCATCATTATTTTGTAATAGGGAATGAAGTGGCTCATCTTGCTGAACCAATCTACCACCATCATAATTGAGTCATGTCTTTTCGGCGTTCGAGGAAGGTTGAGCATGAAATCCATGCTTAGGTTGATCCATGGGCACTTAGGTATGGGCAGGGATATGTACTCTCCATACGGCTCCCTCCTTCCTTTCGCATGTTTACATACCCCACACCTCGCTCCTCTTAAGAATTTGGCGCACATCCTTCATTATCCCAAGCCAGTAAAAATGCTCTTTCAATATTTCATTTGTCCTCTTTTCTCCAAAATGGCTAGCTAAGCCTCTAACATAAGCCTCTCGGATGAGTAGCTCCTTAGCTGAATCACTTGACACACAAACTTGTTTACCTTTCATTATGAACCCTTGGCTTATGTAGAACACATGCACAACTCTAACATTGCACTTAGCCACTAAAGGCCTGAAATATAGATCATGCTCATATTGATCAAGCAGTGTACCAAATCTAAGTATCTTGGCTTGCAATGTTGTAATGAGGGTATGACAACAAGAAATGATGTTAGCCACAGTGTTGATGTTGCCTTTCTTATACCAGATGATGTAGCAAAAGGACTCCAAGAACTCTAACCATTTGTCATTACGTCGAGAAAGTTTTTGTTGCCCATAGAGGTGTTTGAGAGATTCAAGATATGAGTAAATGATGAATTCTCTCAACAACAAGTAATGCTACCAGTTTTGCAATGTTCAAACAAGGGCATATAACTCTATATCATATGTCGAGTAATTCAAGGCAACTCCTCTAAGTTACTTGTTGAAATAGGTAAGAGGTCAGCACTCCTGCATAAGGACAACACCAATGTCAACTCCAGACATGTCACATTCAACCTTAAAATTTTTCTCAAAATCCAACAGGGTGAGTATTAGAGTAGATGTCAATTTAGACTTTACATCTTCAAAACTCTTCTAAGCTTTCTCTGACAACTTACCAAATAATCTTCTGGCATAGAGAATGTCGAATACTAATCTTAAGTGCTCAACATGGGCGATAAGGTCAGCACTATAGATCAAAATGTCATCAAAATAAACTACAACACGTTTTCCAATCAATGCCCTCAGTTCATGATTCATGAGTCGCATAAAAATACTTGATGCATTCATCAGACCAAATGGCACCACCATCCATTCAAACAAGCCATCCTTTATCTTGAAGGTTGTTTTCCATTCATCTCCAGGCCTCATTCAGATTTGGTGATAGCCACTCGTCAGGTCAATCTTAGAAAAGATGTAAGCATCATGTAACTCATCAAACATATCATCAAGTCGCAAGATCAAGTATCGATACTTAATGGTAATTTTATTGATGGTTCAGCTATTGATGCACATTCTCCATGATCTGTCCTTTTTCAGCACTAGCATAATTGGCATGGCATAGGGGTTCATGCTCTAACGGACATATCTTCAATCCATTAACTCGTCTACTTGCTTCTTCAGCTCAACTACCTGCTTTAGATTAAGCCTATAGGTAGGTCAATTCGGTAATACAACTCTAAGCTAAAGGTTAATGCAATGTTCAATGCCTCTTAAAGGTAGTAAGGCTTTCAACATCTTAGTAGGAAATAGGTTGGCATACTCCTGTAGTATTATTTGCACTTTGATAAGCAAGCTCTCAGCTTCTCTCAACTCTAAACGTTTCCTGACTAAAAGGAGCACACACTCCTCAACATTGACTTCATGGGCAAATTGAGCTTAGGAAATCACTAAGAACTTTCGTTGTAGTGATTTGGCAACCTTCTCTTGCACCTCCAATACTTCCTTAAGATTCATAGGGGTTGATATAATCTTCTTTCTATCCTTCTAGAACATGAAGGTGTTCTTATACCCATCATGTAATACTATTAAGTCAAATAACCAGGGTCAGCCAAGTAAGATGTATGAGGCACACATAGAAAGGACATCGCACAACACTTTGTCCTCATACCTATCACCAATGGTAATCGGTACTTTAACCTGCTTGGCAATGGGTAAACCTCCTGTCTTGTTTAGCTAATAAATATTATACGACTTCGGGTACGAAGGGTTGGCAATTTATAGCCTTAACTATCCCTTACACTATGACATTGGTATAGCTTCCTTTGTCAATGATTAAGGTACATAGCTTGCTATCCACTCGATAATTTGTATGGACAAGATTCTCCCTTTACACATTCTCATCAGCCACAAAAGTCTAGAGAGATCATCATACAAAAAATAGTATTCGTCATCGTTCTCAGGTGGTGTTACGGCATCGAGGTCTTGTTGAAACTCTCTTAACATTTGTTCAACTCCCATCTCTTCCTCTCCTTCACTTAAACTCTCTAATTCGAGCTAGGGCTTGTCTCTCTTTATAATCATGAATCAATGGTTCAAACATTAACTAGCCACGTACCCATAACTGAGACATTTAAAGCATTTGATTTCTCGGGTCTTCCTTCTTGAGCTCTAACTTAGTCCCTTTGGACCTCAGTCTCATTGGCCTTGCCTTTACCTTAGCCCTCTTTAGGTCTATTCAGCACCTGTCCTTAGCAATCCACCTCGGAACTATTTGATGCTTGGCCATGATCTGATCAGCTCGGTATACTACTTCAGCTTGGTAGTCCTAGTTGGCTAATTTGGCTCTATCTCTGCCTCTCAACCCTCTGTGCCACTTAGATGGCCTCATTTAGACTTCAAAGTCTCCATAACTCCACAATATGACCAATCTCAATTTTGAGCCCATGAATGAATCGAGCTATAGTTTGCCTCTCAAGCTCATCAACATCACATCAAATCATGAGCAATTGAAACTCTTAGACATAGTCGTCTATTGATTTGTTACCTTGTCTTAAGTCTTGAAGATGTCAGAAAGTGTCTTGTTCGTAGTGTTCAAGAACAAATCTACTTCTTAAGACTCTCTTCATCTCATTCCATGTTTGAAGTTCTCGTCAGGCTTTCAGGTAGACATTCTACAACTTCCTCCACCAAATCACTGCAAATCTAAAAAATTCCAACTCAACCACTTAGATTCAAACAACATCTTTGTAATCATAAAAGTCAGAGATCTTTTCAATCTTCTCTTCCTAATTTAGGTAGTCATTAATACTAATAGACCCATTAAAGCACGAAATCTATACTTTGAGATGCTCAGCTCCCTTAAGAGCTCTAAGCTCATGTTCATCTATCCTAATATATTGCTCCTCCTCCTCACACTCTTCGATTTCATCCAACCATAGTCTCCTTCTTGCAACTCTATAGGTACAACGGGGTAGTGCTTAGTTCATAGGAATGGGTTTAGAGCCTTGCTACTCATTCATCCATCATCTCAACCTATCTCTCATTTCTTAGCCCTATTTAATAACAACTCTCTCTTGCGACCTAGTCTCTAAGACCCTTTGCACCAAGACAACTAGATTAGCCACAATAGCAACAAGGTCCCATATCTGTTCATCAGTAGTATATGGTGTTTGTTGCGTAATACGACTACGACCATGAGCATCACTCTTGACATTGTTAATCTCTCTTTAAACATTAGAATTCGACATTCCCAAAACAAAGCTTTAGAAAACACTCTTTACACAAGAAATTCCCACACATAGAGAATACCAATCGAACAGTGAACTATGAATTTGCTTTATTCCTCCTAATGAAAACAGAGTATAACAAACAGTAGGTTAGAAGGAACTATCACAACATAGCTCTTGGTCACAACCTCAAGCTCTTATACTAAGATTATATGATATGCCTAAGAGCTCAGTTATCACTAGGGCTTACTATTGGTAAGGAGATGAGAACCAAATGGGTCCTTTGAAGTATTGAATAAAATAGAAGGGTAAGGTCGGCAAACTAAATGCAGTAGCCGACATGAAGTTGCTTGGAGGATATGACTCACCTACCAACATACCGCGGCTTGGTACTTCACTTGATGTTGTGCACAAGCTAATACAAAGGTCCAGTCATTACTAATCTTGAGCTATTCAACAAGACTAGAAAGAGTGTGTGGAAATTAACTTAGAGAGGAAAGTCTCACAAGGGCTAAGTATTAGCAAAATGTCTCTAGAATGTAATATATATTACGGCTACACGAGAGGGGACTATTTATTGTAAGCCCTTAGGGCAACATTATAAATAAAGAAAATTACAAAAAGAGATTCATGAAAAGAGATTCCTAGTACATACAAAAAGGGGTAAATAGGAAAAATGACAAAAAGGGAAAAATAGTACAGTGTCAAGCGAAAAGATAGGTGGTAATGAGATATTGGTTGCATACTAACAACAAATGTAAGCGTCGTCGTGTAGAAGTAATAGAGATAGTAGGTTGAAAAGAAAGGGCCGACGTAAAGGGGATCTCATCACTCAACAAGTGGGCCTCGACACAAAAGGGGGTCGAGTGATAGGTATAGTACCGTATGACGATGGTCCTCGGCCTCGACACTCAATTGGTGGGCCTTGGCACAAAAGGGGGGTAGGTGATAGGTGTAGTGCCGTATGATGAAGGTCTTCGGCCTCGATACTTAGCATTTAGGCCTTAGCATTTGGTAGATAATGTTCGGTACTTGGAGCATAACGAAGTAGGGTATAGCCAAAACCAGCTCTCAAGGAGTTCTTCCACTATTCTCCTATAAACTGCACTTCGTCCTCGATAAGCTAATTATAGAGAATTCTTTGGGCAAGTGACTAAAGGTCTCAAAGGCATGTATAGGTGAGAGGACTAGTGGTCAGCAGTTCATCATTAGCTAAAATGAAAAAGGTCCTTCCTATGTTGCAATATAAACAAAAGAATAAACCTCTGATAATACAAACGCATTACAAAAATGGGACCTTGACACTAGGCACCTAAGAACTAAGATAGTGATTTTGAGCAAAAATGACATATTAAGTGGTTTGACCAGCAAAAATCATACTATGAGGTCT
Organism: Lumnitzera racemosa; assembly: GCA_024138005.1. Lineage (NCBI taxonomy): Eukaryota > Viridiplantae > Streptophyta > Magnoliopsida > Myrtales > Combretaceae > Lumnitzera > Lumnitzera racemosa. The sequence continues at coordinate 33,631,374 of JAMXBC010000012.1, read as the reverse complement.
AAAAAACATGATCATATGGATTTCATGCACTATATATGACATTTAACGTGTTTTGGGCACACTAAAATTCATTCATAAAGATTCAAGTTCATATATGCACAATTTCATCATGCATTGGTTATCATGCCTAAAACCGGCTCTTACATGTTTAATTTCATCATTAAATCATAGTTGAGTGGTTATTCTTATCAAATATTGATTTTATACAAATTTGACCTATCAAGACTTCCATTAGGCTCTTGATGCTATTAGATAGGCCATTTTCTCATTATGTCATTTTGAATATTACTTGACTTGACTTTGCTTCCATTATGTCCATATGAACTATTAACAACGATTTGGTATGGAAACTTGAGTTACTTTTGATTTGGTACACCTACTCGAATTTTAGTTATACCTACTTTCTATACTTAAGATCTTGGAACTCAAGAAGTGACTTGACAATTTGTAAAGCCTTTAAGCCATAATTTGTTCCTACCATGCTCAACCATGTATTTGAAGTTTGCTTTAAGTGTTGGTATGCAAAAACATAATGCCTATACACACAATTTGCTCTTTCTTGTACACTCTCACTTTGTCATGAACCATATAGCTCCAAGGATTGTTTTGGCTCAATCTTAAATATCAAGTTTAAATTTAATTTTTTTAAGCTTTAACGAACTCAAATAAACTTGCTTAAAGTGTTGGAACACTCATTAAATCAATCAAAATAAACTTGAGTTGGCAACTTAGACAATGGAGTGGATAAGAACTAAGTTTCTACAAATTGTAGAATATCAACATGACGACATTCCACCCTATTGACATGCCAATATACTCCTCAAAACAAGGTCTTCAAATTGGTTCCATTCAATGAACTAACATGACAATACTCCTAACTACCATTATACCGGCATAGTATTTTACACAAGAACCTAAAATCACTTCTATTCAATACATCGTCGTGATGGCACCTACCCTTACTGTCATGCCAATGAGCCAGATTCCAAGTGCACTCAAAAAAGGCAATTGATCCTTCTCTCTCTCTATCCCTTTTTCTAAACTTCTCTTTCCCTTCCTCCCAAACCCTAACCTCCTTCTCACTCCTCGATCCACCATCTTTTAACCTTCAAAATCCTATTTTTCTCTCATTAGTCATCTTCAAACTCACTCAATCACTCATCCATCCCCTCACTTCGCCTCATCTCACTCTCTTCTTCTCCTTACGCAACTTTTTCTCCCTACAAAAATCCTCTTCTACCGTCACGATACCACCACCATCCTCACACCTCTACTGTCTTCTTATCTTCCCTCATACATACTCTCCATAATCGTCCTCTCCCATCCTCACTTATTTCAAACCACCATGCCACCAACGATTGCCCGTGGTCTTGTACACCCCGTGTATGACCACCATCTTTTTCCTACACATTATCATACTTAGTGATTTAAGAAATTTGCAAACTTAGAAGTAGACATTAGCATCTTCTATCTACAAGAGGTGCTTGGTGAATCTTTCATTTTAGCCATTCTCAGGGTCAACACCAACCATGTCTTTGACATCCTTCGACTTCCAAATGAGCTATATGATGATACCCTCAAATATTTCTATTGCAATATGTCTAATTCCTTAGATGATTAAGGTCAGCCTAAGGTAAAAATGAATCCAAGTGATGAGTTATGCCACACAATCTTATATGCTTATGCTTATGAAACTCTTGTAGCCATCAATCCTAAGGATATTTGTGATCTCATTGGGGCTTATATTGGGGGAACTAATGTTGAAGTGAATTTTTATGGTGTTAAGTTCTATGAAAGGATCTTTAGGTATAAGGGTATTAGTGGAAATTAGGGGAAAGCAAAGAATTTAACTATTATATGACTTGACCTTAGGACCAAGATCCTCAATCACATTATGATCCATAATCATTGTCCTCGCCAAGGCTAACAATCAAATGTTACTTATCAAGATTTATGGATCCTTATTACCTTCTCATGAAGAAACAAATTAACTTCTTTAGTATTTCAGTTTAATGTTTTAAGCATGTGACCAACAACCTCTCTCAAGCTTTCCTTAGGTTTGGCCGATTAGTTACCCAATTATTGATTCGCAAGAAAGTCCAATTCCCTACACCTCCATGGTTAGCTCAAGTCAAACACCTTGAACTAGTTAATATCTATCGTGGGGTTTGGAAAAAGACTGACAATAATTAGGTTAAAATGAAGCCCCTTCATCCCCTTGATCTTGGCTATGAGTGTAAACCACCATAACCTATTGAGTCTTCTAACGAACCGAGAAGTAATAACGGTATTAATCCCTCTAGTGAGTCTACTGATTATGCTGCTACTCTTCCTCCAAAAAGCTCCTCTCACCAGCCTCCTCCTCTTGACTTTGGCTTTCCTTCCTTTGATTTGGCTGCTCCCTTGGCATCTCAGCATCCATTTTATCAAACTCAGAAATATGTTTTAATCAATGCAAGGAAGACATTCATGATCATATCTACAATGGATTTTAAGGGATCTATAATCACTTCCAATGAACTATCACTACTCATCTTTCCTTTTTCCTCCTCCAACTCAAGATGATCTACTTGTAGCCTAAGTTGCTGTTTTTAGTTTACTTCTTATGCTACTTCATGTTATGTTTATAAACTCGGCCTCTAGCTACATTATATTTCCTATCTCTTATTTTTGTTAGATTTTGGTCTTTGATGACCTTTGTCGATCTTATTCAAACCTTTTATGTTTTTGTGATCCATAGCCTTCTTTGTCTTAGGTACGGATGCCTTCTGCCTAGTTTAATTAACTTATGATGCTTTTGGGAATTATTGCTAGCTGCTTTATTATTAGATTGCTTCTTTATAGCTTCTTTGTTCTTTTTTTTTTTTAATGTGCAAGAGGTATATCTTAAGGCTTAAGTCGGGACTATGCCAAAATTTTAACTTTAATCCTCTTCCCTCTTTACCACCTAGATCCTTCTCTTTTTCATAAGGTCAAAGGAGGAGAAATATTTAAGTCGTTAGAGAGTTAAAAAGCATTTTAAGTTGAATTAATTAAAAAAAGTACATTAAGTTGTACTGTTAAAAAGTGTATTGAGTTGAATTGATAAAAAAAAAAAAGTGCATTAAGTTGAATTGATAAAAAGTGTATTAAGTTTAATTGATAAAAGTTGCTCAAAAGATGATATTGAACTTATCTTATAACTTTGGCATATCTTGATTCATTGAAATATTGATATAACCAATATATCCAATTTATGAAGCCATTAAGAAGTGAGGCTTGGTTCCCTAACACATAAATACTCTCTACTTTTAAGCATTTTCTTAATCTTACTTAATTGCTAAATATCTTGAAACTGAACGCTTAATTGAAGGGGAGTACTAAATTGAAGGGAAGTTTTTAATTGTTGAACCTAGGGTTCACTAATTGATTTTGATAAGAACAAAACAAAAGAAAAAAAAGTGTGTGATTAAACTTGTTATTATTTGATTATATTGAGTTAATTAAATAAGATCAATTATCTTGTTTAATGATTATGTACATCAAATAACTCTATAAGATATTTGGTTTTTGAAAGATGTGCTTTTTCATTTAGAAGTTAAACCATGCTATTATATATTGTTGCATTTGAAAGTTGCAAACAAATGAAGGTTACTAAAAATTTGCCCTACTAGCATGATGGTTTATAGAAGAACCGACCTGACAGTGTAAAGCCCTAAATTGAAAATTAAAAAGCTTTCTATTCTCCCCAAGCTAACATGCCAATACAAATGCCAATGTTTTTACTGACAGTTGTTTTACTTACTATCATGATAGTAAGAGGATGATATTTTTATGCTTATAGGCTTATTTCAAGTAGTCTTTGAAGCTTAATGCACTATAATGGGAAGAATTGAATGAGTTAATATAAATGCTCAACAACCCGACTAAGGATAAGGAAGAACCGATATTCCACTACAATCAAAAGACATTCTCTTACATTCTTTTGCCTTATTTTACTTATTATTTGTCTCTTATATTCTTTATTGCAATCAAACAAGCGAGACTTGTGTATAGTGCTTAAGAGTTCTTGTATTTGCAATCTTTGGAAAGAAAAGCACTACACTTACGTGATCATTGTGTATAATAGTGATTATGAAAACTAGTATAGCTCTTTGAGCATTATATTGTAAGATTAATAGAGTGGTGTGAAGTCCTCAATTGAAGGCGTTTGTAGGTCCATGGAGAGTAGGGGACGGTCCGAACTCTACATTATCTTTGGGCTTAATCTTTTTTATCCTTATCTCTTTTAATTTTTGTATTCATTATTATTTTATCATTATCTTAATCATACTCATTGTCACATTCAGTGCTTAATTTTGAAAATAATTGCAATTTACCCTTAAAAGTCAGTTCAATCCCCCTCTTAAGTTTAGCCTAGTATTCTTCAAAACCACCCTATGATCCTGTTTGATTAGTTGGATTTTTCTACATTGGAATTCAACTTAGTCTCAATATGTATCTAGCCATTCATCTTGCCAGGATCTCATAATGGATTAGAGTTCCATTAATCAACGAAATGTTACAAGCGGAACAAAACTCGTTTTATGAAGATATTGTATGTTTTAGTGTAATGGTTTGCACAATTTTGTCCCTTAGTATAGGTGCTTTCTAAAAAGTCATCCATTACTCTCTCCTAAGCATGCTTGATATTGGCATTCAAATAAACTCAAGTGACTACACTAAAAAGTATCTCGATAATTAAAGTTTTATTACCTTCTACTTAACAAATTTTACATGAAAAAAACACAATACAATATTATATATCAAGTAGGTGGTCATGCAACACTTCCTTTGATGTTTAAATTTTCAATTTTATTTTGGAGGACTATGCTTGTATATCTCATAAATGATTGATCTCAAATACGATTTACTGGAACTTTACACTAGCAATTTTCACACATAGTAGTTCTTAGTCATAAGAAAGGTTATATGAATATTGAATAGTAAATTACAACTTTGATCCTTTAAATATTATCCTATGTATTCTACCCTTCCTCAATTTAAAGGATGCATGACTATCCTTTTTATTTTTTAAAATGTACATTTTGACCTTATGTGGTTACTCTTTTTTTTTTTTTGGTAAAAAATGCAAAAAGATTCTAAAATGAAGGCATAAAGCAAGCAAGCACCAAAACCAAAGGGCTACAGCACTTTAAAGAAGACAATAGCCAAGCAAGTTTATACGACCCCTTTCGATAAGTAGCAAACAATGCACTCTTTAATTTATCATAAACTTTCTTAATTATGTCTGATTAATTTAAAAAATTAATTAAGGGATATTTAAGATGTAATAAATTCAAAACAAAAGTCAATCTTAAGCTTTTATATTTAACGAATTAATTTGTCAACCACACATTTATTAGCAAAATTGTTTTAGTGAGGTATGTGTATATGTGTGTGTGTGTGTGTGAGAGAGAGAGAGAGAGAGAATTTTTGGGGAAAATTATGTATAGATCAAGAATTTGGTCCATGGTCAAGGGGCCGACATATAATATGCTAGTAAATTAGCATCCACCTTCTCGATTTAGATACAAACAAGATGTGGTTATAAATCACTTGCTTAAGCAAAATCTAAAATGGTTAATAAATGGATTAAACATATGTAGACCTAATCATAAACATATCTAGTTTCTAGTTCAACACCTAAACAATTTTATAAAGTAGGCCACCTGAAAATGCCCTATTTGACCCAAACTCATCATCAATTTGCTATCATAGTATTTACGCACGCGCGCGCGCGAGAGAGAGAGAGAGAGAGAGAGCTAAATTTTTAGGAAAAAATGAAAAGTGATTAAAGTTTGTTAAGTATCTCAAAACCTTATAACTTAAGGTTATCTAACTTAACACCTCTTCATTGATAACCTCACGTAATTCATAAAAATTGTATTAAGGTGGTAAAGGTTTTTTAGGTACCTTAAAATCTAACAGACTAAGGTCATTTAACTCAACACTTATTAATTAAGGAAATCACTTTATGTATAATGAATTTAAGAAAAAAGAATGTACAACTAATAAAACCTCCCTTTTGTTCTAGAAAGGGAAAATGCTTAGGGGATGAATTGGTATAATAACACATTTACTCTATCTTAAGATGCTCAATCAAATGGAAGGAGCAGTGTGTACATTTAAGTTTAAACACACAAAGAGCAACTCCTTCCTTTTTGCTTAGTCGATGTAAAATTTGATCTTAAGCTTATAAAAAATTGTTCAAATGGAAAGAAAGAACTTAATTGTACATAGATTAGTGACTAAGCTCTAGTAATTTCAATATTTCTTGTGCACTTGAATATCATTTACTGAACTTAGTGCATGAAAGTTTTAGCAAGCATGGCTCATCATATGCATGCATACCTTGGTCTAATAACGTATGGTTCCAATCCTTGAGCTCCCCTCTTACATTTATTTTTTTCATTTTCTTCTTCATTTTTTTTTTTGCCTCCTAATTCATTTAAAGTAAGAAATTAAGTGTAAGGTAAAGTGCTTCTTAGCTTTTGAGTCACCTTAACATAGGTCTTAAACACTGCTCGTATCTATAGAATTGAAGGGATTACTATTATGAAATCTCTAATCTTAATCTAGACGAGGTCTATTCTAATTGATAGAATTTAATCCAATCTTTAAGCCAATAAGGTGTATGCTCTTATTAGTTGCATGTAAAACTAATGGAAGCAAGAAAAAATGGCAACAACGTAGTTTACTAATGCAATTACCAAGTTTTAGTACTTGTAGCTTTAGGCTCAATCTTAATGAATTGTACAGACGATATCAATTCCATGATAGTGTTGATTCAACTACATACCATTGTAGTTGATTAAACTTTAATCACCATACAACATATTTAGTATGCTTATGTAATCTTAGATTAGTGGGTGCGCGAGTCCAGATGTAAAGGTCACATACGTATTATGTGTAAGGCACTTACATGTAACTAAGGGAATGAGTTGAACTGCACGTATGGGATGATTGAGTGAAAAATAGTAGGGAGGAGTAGTATGCAATCTTAACAACTCTAATATGAGTTGTGATAAGTAGAAGAGCTCAATGGCATCGAACCCCACAATTAATGAAGAACAGGATCATGTTCTTGATAAGATCGAGTGTTTGATTCTTTGTTATGGGAATTCAACAGCGTTTTTACGAAAATTTTCTCTTGTCCAGATGAGGGAAGAGATGGGTATTTACAGGAGTTGGGTATCGACTTAACTCTTTAAGCTCTGTTACCTTAGCCTAATGAATGTAGTCAATCTAATTATTGGGCTCAAGGCCCATGAATTGGATTTAGCCATCTATAAGATTTAACATGTAATCCTATGTTTATGTGAGTATAACATGTTATTTTGATGCTCATGTTGATTTTAAGCCATTGCATGGATCATTTTCAATGAGTTTTTGAGTAGGAAATGTTTATGTTAAAATAATAAAATAAAATTCTATACTTCCACGCTATTGATGGGTATTCTTCACTTCGTAGTACGATCTCCTATGAAATAAAAAATGACTACTAGGCAGTATTAGAGAGTACTTCAATGCAACAACTCCGATACCTAAGTCATCATAGGTAATAAAGAGTGAAAGCTCTAATAAAAAGGAGAAAGGAAAATAGAGTCCTTTTACCTAGGGGCCTCATCCCCTATTTATAGATGATGAGGCCAAGATATCTTGGGAAATATATCTCTTAGCATATATAGATTTAAATCTCTTTAAATAGGAAAGCATATCTAATTAGGCAAATAAATGTATCTTTTTAAAGATCAAAGTGTACATAGGCCATTAGAGCTTGTCCCATGTCTCAAGCCAATTAGATTTGGGCCTAGGGCTCATGATGTGAATCCATGCAATGGGTTTCAAAAGCCAAGGATGAGGTTCTTGGGATTCAAATGGGAGCAAGGAACAAGGAGTAAGAAGGGGGTTTGATTGTGAATGTGTATGGATATCATGCATTAAGATACAAACACAATCAAGGGTTAAGCTCGAAATAGAGTTTGATGTGACTCACGAATACTAAATGTCATTCGGGTTTCAAATGAGAGGTTAGATATGACTCACTAACTTACTCAAATGAAGGGGTTCGCCACAATCTTAGGGACAAGATTGATAAGAACACAAGAAAGATTAAAGAGTTATTCGACACTCAATAATCTGAGACACCAGCTCAAAGGGCTCAAGAAAGAACGTTCAAGTTTAAATTCTCTATATGAATATTCTTCACCGTCTAATTCATCTAATTAAAAATGTTACCATTTATAGTAAGTCTTAAAACCCTAGTAGCAAAACTCTAAATAATATACAAAGCCTTAAACCCTAAAGAACGGCCTACAATTGAAATAAAGAAAATATTTACAAAGTATACAAAACTGTGCATTTAATAAAGTGGTCAGTATGCAATTATCCAAGCTGTCTGTAGGATCGGACTCAAGTAAGGGTTGGTTGACAATCGGATGTTCGATTGGGGGTAGGATGTTTGGAAGCCTTATTGTGCTTGGCCGAACTCCCAGTAAGGTTGGCCTACAGTTGTTACACTTGTAGATTACTTAGTACTAGTTTTTTCATACCGTATTGAGTTGTTCTTTAGCCTTGAGGCCTTAGCCATTTAATCTCTTATCTTTTTAGCAAACGATAGACTTGATGTCAAATGGTTCCTTTCCTTCCTTTCACCCATTGGTTATCAGTCCGTGCTTGGCAAGAGCAAGTTGGTCTCAAGTTAGGATAGGTTGGCTTCAACTTTTGGCAGGTTTGCGCTGGCTTCTAACAGGTTAGCCTTAACCTGAGGATCGTCGTAGATTGATTCCTATCATTACCACAGGGTTAAAAGGAAGTCATCCTTGACTTTAGATTGTAAGCGTAGGCGTGGATGCTAAACAGGCTCCTCTTCCCCTTTCTCTTTACCATAGGCATCGGGTTATTCTGGATCTCTTCAATGCTTGTGGGGGGTCAAGTAGTAGCTCTTCCCATCCTTCCAAACCTTATAGGTGTTGAAGAAGCTGTAATGGATCACTTTCCAGTCATACTCTCAAGGTTAGCTAAGAAGCACATTTGCCGCATTCGTAGGCACTACATCAAAATCAACCTCATCCTCATATTATCCAATCTTGAATGCTATCCGAGCTCTTTTATGTACATAAACCATACCTTTATCATTTAACCACTTTAGTCCATATGGTTAGGGATGTGAGTAGGTTGACAATCTCATCTTCTCCACTAACTCGATAGAAACAATATTGGTGCAACTACCTCCATCAACTACTAGGGAATAGGTCTTCCCATTCACCAAACATCAAATCTAAAATAAGTTCTCCCTTTGACTTATGTCTTCCTTCGTGTTAGCTTGTTTACTCACCAAGGCTAAAGGTTCTCCCATCTCGAGGTAAACGTTTATTGCTTCCTCACTCTCAAAGCTCTTATCACTATGGCTCTCTACTTGAGCGTCTGATCCTTCGCCTTTCAGAATCATGAGCCTCTTATTTAGACATTAGGAGGCAATATGTTTGTAGCCCAAACATTTGAAGTACTTAACTTCTCGAGCTTTAGTGCTGGGCACTCTCTCCTTTTCTACTTTCTCCATCCTCCTCTCTAGCCCTTTTCTTTCGACATACCTCTCAGGCTTAAGGCTACCTTATTGAGGTTTGCTAGTCAGCCCCTAATGCCATCTTTTCCTCTATCTCTCCACCCTTAATGCAAAATTGATCAGCTCATCCAACGAATTGAATGACTATAGTTCGACCACATCGGCAATGTCATCTCGAAGTCCACTCAAGAACCTAACAATAGTACAGTCTTGGGGCTTGGCAATCTTACATCTGGTCATTCAGGTCTCAAACTCTTGTAACTACTCTTTAATAGTGTTTCGACCTTACCTTAGGTGCTGAAAAGCATAGAGCATCTCTTACTTGAAGTAAGTCAGCACAAAGCGTTGATTCATCAACCTCTTCATAAGCCTCCAAGTTTTGATCAACTCTTCTCCTTCAGCATCTCACTTGGCAATCAATATATCCACTAAAGACTTGCATATTCAACAAAGGATAATGAAGCCAACTTGACCTTTGTTTGATCATCACACTCATAGTACTTAAACAACTTCTTGACTTAGGGAACCCAATCAAGGAACTCTTCAGGTTGGCTACTCCCACAGAAGGTCAGCAATTTAAGCTTAATATTGTCAAGTCCTCAACTATGCACCCAGGGTTCATCCTTTGCATTCCTGGTTAGTCAGTTTACCTCAGATCGGCTACTTCTATTGGAGCTATACTCGACAACATCTCTTCTCCGCTTCAGCTCTCTTCTTCGGGCTCCTTAATTCACCTTGGAGTCAACACTCTTATCATTGCTTCTCCTTGGCTTAAGTCAATTTTCTCTTCTCCTCGACTCAACAGCTCTTCTCAGCTGTCATTCATCATTATCAAGCTTATTGGAGCTACTTCTCTAGTGAGTGTTTGTTCCCTTCTTTCACCTCTGCCAACACCCGTCTGTAGCCTTTAACTAAACCAGTAAGCTCTTGAATAGAATCAATGAGATTCCGAATCTGATATTCCAAGTTATTAACACATCGTCACAAACTTCCACGATGGCTTTCACTACTGTTATTGACACTATCTTCAAACATTCTTGTTTGTATGGTAAATTCTAAAGAGAAAATTTAACAAACACATAACACACTCAACTGTACTCAACTTAGAACCACCATTAAGATAATTCCATACATACTACTGTAACAAAATACAATTAATAGTAACCTAGAAATTACTGCTACTTGATTTCTACAGCTACCTATGGTTGATGAATACTACAACAACTAGAATCAACTACTGAAACTACTATTACTCGACTTAACAATAACACAATTCTACAGGTACTAAGAATTCAGACAATACACTATACTATAGAACGACAACTAATCAAATGTTCAAACAACAAGTAAACCTTGAAGAACACTGTATGTGTGTCTCCCCAAAGTTTTGATACCAGTGAAGTTGATGTGAATCTACGTAGTAGGTCTTGAAAACCAAGGATTGTTTGAATGGGAACAAGGAGCAAGGCATGAGAAGGGGGTTGTAACTGCAAATGTATATGGATATCGCACATTAAGACACAAACACAATCAAGGGTTGAGCTTAAAATAGAGTTTGATGCAACTCATGAACACTAAATGTCACTCAGGTTTCAAATGAGAGGTTAGATGTAACTCATTAACTTACTCAAATGAAGGGATTCACCATAATCTTAAGAACAAGATTGATAAAAATGCAAGAAAGATTAAAGAGTTACTCAACATTCAATAACCTAGCAATGGTAGCTTTAAGAACTCAAGAATGACTTTGCTCTTAATAGAAAAATTCCAAATGTATGTATATTCTTCATTGTCTAATTCATCTAATTACAAATGTTGCTCTTTATAGTAAGTCTTAAAACCTTAGTAACAAAAGTGTAAATAATATACAAGGTCTTAAACCTTAAAGAATAGCCTATAATTGAAATAAGGAAAATATTTACAAATTATACAAAACTATGCATTTAACAGAGTAGTCGGTATGTAGTCATCCAAGTTATTTATGGGATAGGACCCAAGTAGGGGCCCATTGGTAGTCAAATGTCCAAATAGGGGTAAGATGTTTGGAAGCCTTATTGTGCTTGGTCAAACTCCTAATAAGGTTGCCCCATAGTTGCTACACTTGTAGATTACTTGGTACTAGTTTTTTCACACCATGTCAAGCTATTCTTTGGCCTTGAAGCCTTGGTTGTTTAGTGTCTCATCTTCTTAGCAACGACAAACCTGATGTCGAATGGTTCCTTTTCCTCCTTTCGTCTGTTAGTTATCAATCCAGCCTCAGTAAGAGTAAGTTGGTCTCAAGTTAGGACAAGTTGGCTTCAGCTTCTGGTAAGTCTACTCTAACTTCTAATAGGTTAGCCTTGGCCTAAGGATCGTCGTGGACTGATTCCTATTAACTCTTGTATTAAAAACACCTATCAGCACTTGCACCCTTATAGTCATTAGCAACAAGTTCAACAAGGTAAATAAGTATAGGGATGGGCCCAAGGCTCAAGGCAAATTATTTCCCTAATAAAGGTGAATTAAGGTAGTAGGTTAGAGCTTTGACTTGGTTGAAATGGTGGGGTAGTGAGGTAAAGCCAAATAATCAAACTTAAGTTAAATAAGCTAAGTACTTGAAAGCTTAAAGGAGCCTTCATTAGTGTGGTGCTACTAGGGACTTACCCCTAGTTCGGCAGGTCAAGTTAAGCTAAATCAGCTCCCTTAAAGGTGCCGTAAGATTCTACTAAAGTAGGCTAGTACAACAAACCTACCTCAAAACAGGTCGGGCAGTACCTTAAACTCAACTAGATACCAAACTACGTTGATCAGTTAGGTCAAGCCCACATCAATATGGGCTTAGGCAAGCCTTTAAACCCAAAGATGTTGACTTCGTTTTAGGGGTCCTACAATAGTCAAATTTAGACTTGGTGAAAGGGTAGGGTGCTTGAGAAGGAAAGAGCCTAAAATGGCAAAGGGCTTAAAGAGGCTAAAGTATATAAAGAGGTTAAAGCATATAAAGAGGTAATAGCCTAAAAAGGCTAGGGACTAGAGAGGCTATAATGTAGAAAAGTTTCTTGGGCGTTTGAACTTGTAAGGTAGCGGTGAGATTAGGCCATTTGGTCTTTAATGTGATTGGATGGCTTCTCGAATGTTCATATCAACAAGGGTAACTAAGAGAGAAGTCACTTATCCTCCATAGTATGGGAGGTCCTTGGATGTTAAAGTTAGCCAAGTTATTTAGAGAGGTCAAGGGGTTGACCTCTTAATATAGGATTTCCTTAGGTGCCTAAATGATAGGAATTGAGCGACTGTACTACTAACCCCAGCCCGAGCTCAAGGGCTTAAAGGCTTGAAAAAGCGCATCCTCTTGTCCCGTCTTACAACAAAAGAAGCCGAGCTAATCCTTATTGCTGACCTGCCAAAGATGCTAAGCTAAGCAACTTTGCATCTGACAGTGATCAAATGCTAACTTAAGTTCTACTATGTTGACAACTCAACTAACTTGCCCATCGGTTCAACCATATTTGTTTCGAGTTTCCTTGTACACATTTAAGCTAACACTACCTTAGAGACTTCATAGATCAACTTAGCATCAACAAAATCTAACTATATCTTTTTGTGTAATTCTAAAGAGGCCTTCCTAATTATTGTCAACTACGTAACCATCCATTTACGTAAAGGAATCTACAAAGGAAGCATCTATTTTGCAAATTTCTTTAATACCTTTATCCATTTCTTATATTTTTCTTATTTAGATAATACCCTTTTAGTTTTTTTCCATTTTTAGTAGGTATCCCTAAATTCAAGAGTATAAATACCCTTATATATTGTAGTTCCGTCATCTATTTAAACATTATTATTGAACATTTTTTAACTTTCCATTTTAGTGTTAAGCTTTTACTTACTACCTCTCTAACTCTTATCTTAACCCTTAAGCAAGGTTGGGAGGCGAGTGACTTCATTGAACTAACTTATGCATCATATCGAGTAGGTTTATGAGTCTACAAAGGTTCCTTGGTATGTCATATCTTTGGGATTGTTCATAGGTATCGTTGGCTTTCTTTCTTGTTTCGCACATTTACCACCCTCCATTTCAAGCTTTCAACAAACTTAAACCCATCCTCAATATCGCTCTCCTTGTTTGCTCTTAACGTGACGCATCATCTTAGTATTAGAGCAAAGGTTTTCTTTAAGTAAGTTGTTGCAGTACTGTGTTGTTACTTCGAACACCATTTATGTTTTGAGCGTGTTAAGTAATGAGGTAGCTATTGGTTCAAACTAGTTGTGAGCATTTAAGTGAGTGCTAGAAGTAGTAGTTTGTTTCTATAGTAACTATTGTGTGGCACTCTATTATACTTTGTTTCAAGTTGTGGAAAACAAATCAAGTAGTAGCTGTATCTATTTTTGTGAAGTTAACATGTTGATTGGTTAAAGATTGTAAAGTGTGTTATTCTTTAAGTAACGTAAGTACTACTTGGTTGTTGTAAGCTTAGAGTTAAGCAAAAGAATGGTTGACTCTATGTTAATGCTAGCATTAGAGATGACAATGAAGGAGTTATTTAGCATGTTCAATGAAATGCCCCTAGAAGTTCCGACGAGTAGATCAATGAAGTCATTAATATGATAACGGAGCCAATGTGAGTGGTTGAAGTGTTTATCTCCTGATTTGTTAACAACAATCAAAATACTCCCTAAGCTACTCTTGAAGTTAGAGGTGCTCTATAAGAGGCCCAACTTGTGCGAGGACAATTCCTAGCTTAACAAGTCTGAGGTAGAGGAATAAGAGGCAATGTACGAAGGAAAATAGTTTTAGGAGGAATGGAAGATGAGAATGAGAAAGAATACGATGAAATAGAAGAAAGAGCATGTGCATCCTGAGCTACTAACCATGTAAAGCCTTAAATTCCAATCTTTAATGGTTCTGGGGATATTGATGACAATCTCGACGAGGAAGAAAAGGTGAAATGATTCTTTGATTACTATCAATATGAAAAACTACAAGAAGGTAAGAATAGTTGCTAGAGAGTTCTCAGGGTATGCTGCAATGTAATGGAGAAACTTTCAAGCGATGAGAAGGCAAAACAAATACTGAGAAGTCAGTACTTATCCAGAGATAAATAGAGTCCTAAGAGCAAGGTTTGTGCCGAATACCTATTTATAGGATACTTATGCTTAACTCCAATAATTGAAGTAAGGGAGTTGCATTATTGATGAGTATGTACGAGAATTCTAAATGCTTATGATTCGATGTGAGGTCAATGAACCTTTAGCTTATACATTATCAAGATTCTTGACTAGATTGAGGTCAGACATACAAGATAGAGTAGTACTACAACATTTTATCACACTGGATGAGGCTATAAAAATTTCTTAGCAAGTGGAGAGGTAGAGGAAGAATAGGTTGAGCCAACCCCTAATGAGCCGACCTGTTCAAGGTTTTCATCAACCTCAATACAAGATTGAGTTGAATAGGAGGATTAACATTAGAATCGAGTAGAGGAGCAACCAAATAATAGTGAAACACCATTGAGAATGTTTGAGAAAGGATAAGGGTCAAGACAAAAGACTAGCTAAATCAAGTGTTTTAAGTGTTAGGGATTTAGACACATGGTTACCTAATATCTAAACAAACAAACCATGTTTATTAAAGGTGATGCTTCGAAGATTGAAGTGGACAGTAGGGATAAGGAACCCAAAGAGAAAGGAGATCTAATGAAGAGTTAGTTAAGGAGGATGCATTTTCTAAGGATCTGGACAAACTGACCCTAGTCATCAAACAAGCAATGAGCATTGAACCATCAGTTAAAGTAGAGCAATGCAAGAGCTTATTTCACATCACCTACAAGGTAAACAAACAAGTATGTAAGCTTATAGTGGATGGTGGAAGTTATACTAATGTAACATCCAAAACCATATAAGATGCATTTGCTAAATGAGAAGAGAGTACTACATGTCACTCAATAGCATTACTACCAATCTTCATTGGAAACTACTTCAATGAAATTCTCTATAATGTGCTATACATGTGTGCATTTCATGTGTTGTTGGACTAACCTTGGTTATTTGATCGAAGGCTTATTCATGATGGTTTCAAGAATACGTACACATTTGACAAAGATAAGAAGAAGATTATCTTGAACACCATGGCCTTGAGCCAAGTGAGCAAGTTACAAGCTAAGTTAGCTTGAGGATCCAAGAAGACATTAGTACTGAGCTGATCTGAGCTTTGAAAAGCCATTAAATTCGATGCATCAATCTTTCTACTAATTAGAAGGTTATTCGAATTGAGGGAGTGAGCTACACTACCTAGAGAGGTCCAAGAAAAGTTGGATGAGTGTGCCGATATGTTTCCTAATCAATTACTTGAAGGATTGCCCTCTTTTAGAGGGATTGAACATTGCATTGACTTAAAACCAAGAGCCACCTTGCTGAACAAGCCTGCTTATCAAATGAATCTTTAGCAAACTGCTAAGCTCTAGAGGTAAGTCAACAAACTGCTAGGGAAAAGATATGTAAGAGAGAATCTCAACTCTTGCGCTGTGCTAGCGCTTCTTATGCCGAAGAAGGATGATATTTAGTGTATGTATGTAGATAATAGAACTGTAAACAAAATCATGATCAAGCATAGATACCCCATCCCAAGATTAGATGACGTGCTTGACAATCTGAATGGAGATAGAATCTTTACTAAGATCGATTTGAAATCCAACTACCATTAGATTCGAATGAGGTAAGGAGATGAGTAAAAGACTGCATTTAAAACTCGATACGATCTTTATGAATGGATGGTAATGCCTTTTAGCTTATCAAACATGAGCACTTTCATGAGATTGATGAATCATGTACTGAGAAATCCAATAGAAAAGTATGTTGTGGTTTATTTTGATGACATCCTTGTATATAGTACTGACCTGCTGAGCCATTCTGACCATCTCCAAGCTATATATAATGTGCTCAAAGCCAAGTGACTATTCAAAAACTTGAAGAAATGTTATTTCTATTAGAAAGAAGTGATTTTCTCAAGGTATGTACTTGGTGGAGGAGGTCTACATGTCAATGATGAGAAGGTTTGAGCTATCATTGAATGGCTAAATCTAATCACTTATATCAAGGTACGGAGCTTCCATGAACTAGCTTCCATGAACTAGCTTCCTTTTACCGCTGATTCATTAAGGGTTTCAGCACCATTGTTGCACCTCTTACTGAGTTGACAAAGAAGAGTATAGACTTCAAGTAGGGAGAGAGAGAGAGAAAGAATTTTTATCAAGGTGAAGGAGAGGTTAACCTTTGCACCCATGCTAACCTTGCCTGACCTCGAGAAGGTTTTTGAGCTAAAGTGTGACGCATTAGGTGTTGGCATAAGCACTATACTGATGTAAGAAGACCAATCTATTACCTATCATAGTGAGAAGCTATGAGGACCTCATTTAAATTATTCTATATATGACAAATAACTCCTTACTTATCTGAGCTCTTCAAGTGTGGTAACATTATCTACTACCCAAAGAGTATCATTTATACAAATCATAAGTCTTCAAGATATCTTAGAAGTCAGACTAAACTATCAAAGGGACAAGTGCAATGGGTTAAATTTTTAGAAGGATTCAATTTTATGATTAAGTAAAAATAAGGCAAAACCAATGTAGTGCCTTATCCAAAAGGCATATACTTCTTACCAAGCTATAGATCATACTTTTAAGGTTAATAAGCATCAAAAAGTAATATCCACAAGACTCTTATTTTGGTCCCATATTTAGGCGATGTAAAGAAGGACGAGCAATGGATGAATATCATGTAAAGGATTGCTACCTATTCCGAGGTGGCAAGTTATATATGTCGACCTATTCCTTTAAAGAGTTACTAGTGAGAGAAGCTCATTCTAGTGGGCTTTCTGGACATTTTAGAGAACGAAGGACATATAAACTACTGAATGGAAGGTTCTTTTAGCTTAAGATGAGGCAAGATATTTACCATATAATTAAGAGCTATGCAATTTGTAAGAGGGTCAACAGTCAACCCAAGCCAACCTGAACAAGGGAAAACAATACCTTTACCCGTCCCAACCAAACCTTACATCGATTTGACCATGGATTTTGCTCTCGAATTACCATGAATTGCCTGAGGAAAAGATTCAGTAATGGTTGTCATAGAGAGATTTAGTAAGATGGTACACTCTGTGCCTTGTACAAAAACTAACAATGCTACGGCTATTGTTTTTTTTTTTTTTTTTTTTTGTAGGAGATTGTCTACGTACATAGAGTGCTAAGGAGTGTAGTGTCATACTGAGATCTAAAATTTATGAGCCATTTCTGGATGACCCTTTAGTTTTATATGGGAACCAAGTTACTTTTTATCACTTCTTACCACCCCTAGATCAATGGTCAGATGGAGCTTGTCAACTACACCCTAGGTTCATTACTCTGAGCTATAATAGGAAAGAACTTAACAACTGGGATGTATGCTTACTAGTAGTAAAGTTTGCTTACAATCGAACTATATACAATACTACTAAGGATACATCCAATGAGATCATCTATAGCTTTAATCTCGAGCCGCCCTTTGATCATGGCCCAACACTAGTAACTAAGCAAGAAGACCTCAATGCTAGGGCCATAACACAATCCTTTTAACAAATCTACTAGAAAGTTACCCAGCAAATTGACCCAGTTACCAAGAAGTTGAGGGAAAGAGGAAAAGGAAGGAAGATAGTATAATTCCAACCCGTTAACCTAGTATGACTACATCTGAACAAAGAAAGATTTCCAAACAAAGGGAAGAGCAAGTTATATGCCTAAGTCGAAGGGACCTTCATAATTCTCCAAGAGATCAATGACAATGCATACTAACTGGAACTACCAAAAGACTTCAGAGTTTTCGATATGTTCAATATTGCTGACCTCAATCTTTATCGACTTAAAGGAGAACAAAGTAAAAACTAGCTAGATTTGATCCTAAATCCTAATCAACCCAAAGGGGATGATAGGAATCGAGTAGTTGGATTATTGACCTGAGCTTGATCTCAAGGGCTTAAAGGCTTGATAAAGCGCATCTCATCCTAGCCTATAGTAGAAGAAGCTAAGATAATTGTTATTGTCGACCTACCAAAGATGTTAAGCCAAGCAACTTTGCATTTGACATTGATTGAATGCTAACCTAAGTCATACTCAACTGATAGCTTGGCTAAATCTATTACAAGCTACCCTGAGCATATCCGAGCTGACACCACCCCAGGGACTTCATAAATCAGCTCGGCATCTATAAATCTGATTATACCTTTTTGTCTGCTTCTATAAAGGTGCTCCTAGTCATTGTCAACCATGTATCCTAGGCATTCGCATAAAGGAATCTACAAAGGAAGCGTTCATTCTGCAAATTTCATTTATATCCTTATCCATTTCTTGTATTTTGCTTAATTTAGACAACACCCTTTTAGTTTTTTTCATTTTTAGTAGGTTGTCATAGATTCACGAGTATAAATACGCTTATATATTGTAGCTACATCATCTATTTAGACATTATTATTGAACATTTCTAAACCCTTCATTTGGTGTTAAGCTTTTGCTTACTACCTATCTAACTCTTATCCTAACACTTAAATAAGGTTAGGTAGTGAGTGACTTTATTGAACTACCTCGAGCATCATATTGAGTTGGTTCATAAGTCTATCAAAGTTCTTTAGTGCATCATATCCTTGAGATCATTCATAGGTATTGCTTGGTTTTCTTTTCTGTTTCGCACATTTACCACCATGAATTTCAAACTTTCGGCAAGCTTAGACCCATCCCTAATATCATCGTCCTTGTCTACTCTTGGCACGACGCATTACTTATGCCAACAAGGGTACCTATGAGGGTTAAGGAGTCAACCCTTACTAATATGGGAGTTCCTTAGGTGTTTGTACCAGCAAGGGTACCCAAGAGAGTGAGGAATCAACTCTCTATTAGCTTAGGAGTTCCTTAGTCATTTATGCTAGTAAGGATACCAATAAGGGTGAGGAATCACCCCTATGTTATTGTAGGAGTTCATTAGGTATTTATACCCATAAGGATACCCAAGAGGGTAAGGAATCAACTATCTACTAGTTTTGGAGTTCCTTGGGAATTTGTGCTAACAAGGGTACTCAAGAGGGTGAGGAATCAACATTCTACTAGTTTTAGAGTTCCTTGGGTGTTTAGTCGTTAACCGTATCGGTGAGGTTATATAGAGGGCCTAAAAAGGCCCATAACTAAAGTTGATAATCGTCAATTTTTGTAACACTTACAAGTTTTCCTTCTAACACTTCTTTCCCTCCACTCTCATTGTTGAGGAATCGATAGTGAGAGTCAACATGTGAGTGGGGCTCTAAAGGCTTGTATTGTAACTATTCCAAGTCATAAGTAAAGCATCATTGTGCATGAAGCTTTGTGTGGTGCATGTTGCGGACAACTCAAATTTATGAAAATGTAAAAGGAAACATAGTAAAGAGAACTAGTGATAATGTAAGAGAAAAAGAGGAAGAGTGCTCGATTTGAATTTGTAAGTTGTACTTAGCCATGTACAGTTCAAAGCTTAACAGGTGTAGAGAGAATAGGTTAAACTTTCAACTCCAACTTAGAAAGTTGTCAAACTTCACAGTTGTTGTAGTGTTGTATACCTATAGTAGCTCATGTGTCCAAGAGGAATTACTCAATAATGAGCTTAGATTTCAATTTAGTAAGTAGAGTTTAGGGGCTTTTCAAACTCTATATCCATTCGAGCTCGAGCATTGGGATTACAAAATTTATTGAACCAAATAATTAATCGTATGTCTGGTAAAGAAGAAACATATATGATTGATGAATTTGATGTGCATTGTAGGAGCTTCATTGATAAGATTTGTATTTCAACTAGTGAATTGGATAATTATTGCAAGTTAGTGGGAGTTTTAGATCATAGGAGCGAAGAAGTCATACAAACTAATCTACGTCATGTGTACTTTGAAGTACACGGTATGTAAGGCTAAAAGAGGAAGCAATACACAATGTATACTATTTGGAGTATGGCATTTATGTATCATAAAGATCGATACATTGTCTAGTTGTGGAACCATAACTATACACATGGTGTATACAATGATTTAGGGTCGTCCTGCTTGTGTTTGATTAATTTGGCCATATATCTTTATTGTTTTGAGACTTGACTTCCTTTTATTTTATTTTGTTTCCTATTTTGTCCATATTTAGCCTAGAGCTATAAATACTCTTATGAACTTGTTATTATCTTTTATCATTGATTGAAATTTACCTTTTTTTTTTTTAGTTCTCTCAACAACCTTAGTTCTTATCAAATCCTTTGTGATTTGTGGTGAACAAATCATCTAACTAATTTGTGCATAATTTCAAATCAGTTAAGTGTAGTTTGGAGTCTAGCGGTGCTCATATCCATTAAAGTGCATTCCATATTAACTTTCTTTAAACGCTAAATAAAAATCCTAAAGAATATTACTTTTCCAATTCCTTTCCCCAGAGTTTAATCTGCGGAATTGGTGGTCGTCTCCCCGGTCACATCAAAACAACTCAATGGGGATGTGATGGAGAGCTCAGGCCGTGTCCGTTCTTAGGCACGGGTTGTTATCAATTGGCTATTGACTTACTTACTCAACTGAAACAAGGATAGCTGCTTGTGTCGGACTTTCCGGGCTGACGCATTCAAGCCATTCAGATGTTGTAAATTTGAGATTACAAGATTCTGAAATTGATGACCAGCAGTTCAACTTCCATGGAGATTCGAGATTGCTACAGAACCAGCAAGTACTCGTGTGTGTGATAGAAGTGAAGACTGACATGTATATATACAAGATCTGTTTTAGTAACTAACTTAACTAACTGTACAACTCAGCAATCCTACAACTGTCATCTGTATAGCACAGCAAACTAACTACTCCTAGCAGAACACATCAGCAAACTGATAGCTAGCTAAATAATGTAGAGAATGGTATTTATAAATATCAACAGATGTGTGGAAGTGAGCTTGCCTACTGCTACTCGGATCGGGACAGCCAATGTAGCTGAAGCATGGAGTTCGAGGCATCTAATTAGGCAACTCGGCTTGCTTCTTGGATCTATTCTAGTTCGCTAATGCATTGCAGCAGCTCGAGTCGCAAAACCCATGCAAGCTCGAAATTGTTGTAATGTACCACGCCCAACGCTTTTGGAGCTCAGGTCGCTATTGCTCCATGTTTGGGTCTGCACTTGGGTCTACTATAGTGGAGAGCTCGGTTGGTCTGCATAAGCCATGTAGAGCCATTCAGTGCGTGAAAGGGTTGGCTCGGGTTCGCTCCCGGTTAGTCTGTTATGCTGTCTTCAGTGCAGCTCGGGGTTACTAGCCGTAGTTGGAGAGAGAGCTTGGATGTGTTTTGAGACTTCGCGTGTAGGAAGCTCCTTTAGCTCGGAGCTCAGATTGAAGAGGTGGACAAGTCGGTCATGGGGGAGTCCGTCTCAGCTACTCAGAGGTTGCATCGAGGCCGCTGTTCTGATGCTGGGGCATGCATGCTGCCATTGCCACACCGCCCCCCCCTCGTCAACATTTGTGTCTTCATGTGCATGTAGAATGCCCTGCTTACTACTCTAACAATCTTTCTAATATTAGGAATCCAAGGCCCTTTAATATCAAAGGATATGTCTGCAAATGCTAATGCTGGGACTATTTACGCTAATCATACTCTTTCCCAATCACTATCAAGTTTTTTATTTTTCTAACAGAAAATAACTTTTGAAACCATCCCTTCTATCATAATCTTTGCTTCAAACAAAAAGATGAAGGGTGACAATTCTTAATAAGATTGAAGGACCCCATCAACTTATCTTAAACCAATGCTCGTGATGAGGAATTCTTATCCAAGTGGTAGTGGGTTCCGTTTCACTAATGGGTGGCGCCAAATATTAATAGGTATTCTTCGCTTTATTGTGCAATCTCCTGCAAAACGAAAAATAGTTATTGGGTCATGTCGAAGGTAATAAAGAGCAAAAAACTCTAATCAAAAGAAGAGGGAGAGTGAGAGTCCTTTTACCCAAAAACTCCATCCTCTATTACAGCTGATGAGGCCATGATATGTAGAAAAATATATCTCTTTGCAATTAAAATATCTGAATTTGAATCTCTTTTATATACAAAAGTATATTTAGTTAAACTGATATATGTATTCTTTTTAGAGATAAGAAGATATTTAGATTATTAGAGTTTATCCCAAGTTTTGGGCTAATCAGTGTAAAGCGTAGGACTCACGTATCAAGAAGGCTTATCAATACACAATATCCAAACACTTTAACAGAAAGTTTGGTGTCCATATAAAACTTGGTTCTTGAGATATTAAATAAATATTGTCCAAGTCCAACTATGCAGATGATGAAGCCACTAGCCTTTAAGGGTTGAATTATATAATTGGATTATATAAATAATTTGAAGCATATATTATGCAAGAAGTAAGAATCATCTGTCACAAGGAGCAACTCAGTCTTTATGTTAGTATCATGCTTTTCTTGTTTGTTTAGTAGAATGCAAAACTATCTTGATTCAGCTTCTCTTTGCTTATCGTTTTATGGACTTTCTATAGGCCTAGGAAGAGGTGCTTTTGACAACCGAGTTGTCTTCGATAAATACAATTTCTCTCAATATATTCTTGTACGTCTGCTATAGAGGGCCAAGAGTATGCAGATTTAGTTTAAATATGTGCTTTTAACTACAATAAACTCTATGTTGAAGATAATAAGTTTGACCAGTAAAATTTAACTGAGAACAAAATCTAGTAATGTAAAACATTTCATGAAAAATCAAACAAGTAAAATTTCGGTTGGAAATATGAGATTTAATAATTTTATACTCCATATATAAAATTGAAAAATTCGTAGAGATTTTACATTTTCCATAAATCTTATAAGCTTTATAACTAAATTGGGCATTTAAAATAAATGAAAATCCATATAAAGTAAAACTAAAAAAAAAAAAAAAAAAGCCCTTTCTATATATAGAGAGAGAGATACAAGGAAAGGAAAAAAGAATTCCAAAATAAGAACTTTATAAATATTGAAGGCCCATATAGACAAAGGGTTTTAAAAGAGGTCCGACCCATTTAGTCTTTTAACTTGTTTTACATTCATCCTCAACAGCAAATCAGCAAACACCAAAAACCACCGCTTTTTCTGTCTTCGCACAGCGGCTACCATTCACAAACTACTTTAAGTTCCGTCCCTCCGAAGGTACTCTCTCTCTCTCTTTCTTTCTTCTTCTTCTTCTTCTTTTTTTTTTTTTTTCCCTCCTCTCTGCATTAATTTAATAGTTCAATTCATCTGAAAGTTCACCGACTCGAACAGGTGTAGCAGAAGAACCGAATTCAACGAAGTTTCCCTTGAAGCTTCGAATTTCTACTTCATTGAATTCCTTTTTCAATTAAACCTAGAAATTGACTAAGATTAGTGCTTTCTTCTCTATTTGATAACTTAGACTTGGATATGGAGACAGTGTCCTGCAATGCTGATGAGTGTAACAATAGTGTTTCCTTGGAAAACAAGATTAGTAATCCAAAGAAGAAGAAAAAACGTAGTAAGAAACAAAATGAAAAGGGAAAACCTGAGTTTGAGCAGACGGATGGTAAATTTTTGACTTGGTCGACTAATGATCAATCAGATCCGAATGATGGTGGGGTCGGAGTGATTAGTGTGTCGAATGTGGAAACAGTGGAGGAGAAAAATGGGACGGCTCGATTGAGTGGCAGTGAAGTGGATGCAGTAAATGAAGAGAAGAAGAAAAACAAAAAAGTGAAGAAGAAGAGTAAGAAGATGAAAATGGATGGAGACAAGACGGAGGAAGATGGTTCAGCTAACATTTTGCAAAATGCAGACGTGAAGCCTGTAGACAATTCTATGCCATTGCAGGGTCATGTTAGTGTAATAACAGATAAGGAAATTGTTGGAGTATTAGGAGAGGGGGACAGTGCATCTATAGAGACGAAGAAGGAAAAGAAGTTGAAGAGGAAGAGAAAGCAGAGGAAGAATAAAGAACAGGAAGGTGAATCCGGGGGCAGCAATGTGAATGCATTGCAAGTAGAGAAGAGTGTAGAAGACAATCAAGTGTCTGTTGAAACGAGTGGCATCAATGTTAAGGTTTTGCAAGATGTAGACGTTAACGTTGTAGATAATTCTGTGTCATTTCAGGATAATGTTAGTTTAATAATGGATAAGGAGAAAGTTGGACTATTGGGAGAAGGGGATGGTGTATCTATAGAGACGAAGAAGAAAAAGAAGTTGGGGAAGGGGAAGCATAGGAAGAACAAGAAACAGGAAGGTAAGTCCAGGGGCAGCAACGTGAATGCATTGCAAATAGAGAAGAGTGTAGAAACCGATCAAGTGTCCGTTGAAATGAGTAGCATAGATGTCATCTCTAGCAAGGATCTTGATGAAGAAAATTCTAGGAAAAGAAGGCGTTTGGATGGATCCTTTGAAGGGAATCTAGAGTCTTCTGTGGAAGATGGTGAGAAAAATGTGAGTTTAATAATAGATAATGAGACTAAGAAGGAAGAGAAGTTGAAGAGTAAGAGGAAGCAGAGGAAGAGTAAAGAACAGGAAGGTGAGTCTGGGGGCAGCAATGTGAATGGATTGCAAGTAGAGAAGTCTCTGTGTTGTACTGACAATGGCGAAAAGGTAGAGTCTTTAAATGGTTCGTTAGGACAGGTAGAAGTGAGAGAGCAAGCAAGCTCCGAGCAAGTAGATGTAAAAAGCTCGTGTCTTGAAATCTCCAATGAAAGTTCTAGGGAAAAGCCTGTGTTGATAGATACAAAGAAGGTTATGAATTTACCAATTTCCAAAGGGGACATTCGTGAAGTTACTTTGTCCAAAAATGATCATGTGGCAGAGACCTCAGGAGCAAAGAATGATGTTGAGCAGCAGGTACAAGACCAACATGTACCTCAGACTCTTATAGATAATAATTCTGAATCCCGCGATGATAATCCCAAAGTAGAGTCAAATTCTCCTTGCTGTGAACAGTCTAAAAACTTGGTGTTGCAGACATGTGAAGTGGTCAACACTGACAGCACAGTGGCTGTGTGCCTATCTGAAGGGGTTGTTTCCAAAGATGATGTGGTACTTGATGTTATTGATAAGGAGAACAAAACTGCTCAACATGTTCAGCATAGTTTAGAGGTCAAACAATCTCTAAAAAAGCTTCTTATTCTTGATGTCAATGGATTGCTAGCAGATATTCTTCCACTTGAGAAGCATGTGAAGCGTCAACCAGATGCAGTAATTTCAGGGAAAGCAGGTTAAAAGCGCAAAACTTGCCACTTCTAGTGGAAACAATCTATCTATTAGTTGAGCTTGTAATGGATACCATTTAGAAACTCAGTTCTAACTGATTCCTCCTTTTTTTTTTTTTATCTATTTTTGGGCAGTGTTCAAAAGGCCTTTCATGGATGATTTTCTACAGTTTTGCTTTGACAATTTTGCTGTTGGTGTTTGGTCATCAAGAACAAAGTACTTTCCCATTCAGATTATTGTCTTTTTTTTTTTTTTGGGTATTTGTTCTCTGTTTCCTTTTCCTGCTGATATCTTTTTTTTTTTCTTTCTTACCATGTTCTTTGGTCTGTATACTTAAAAGCCAACATATAAAACTCCTCCTAATTGGGCTAGCTGTTTATTTTGCAGGAGAAATGTGGAAATGGTTGTCAACTTTCTTATGGGTAATTCCAGAGAGAAGTTGCTCTTTTGTTGGGTAAGCTTTGCAGTTTGAACATGTGGATTGAACTTGAGCTGCTTGTCTTTTAGGTTAGAAGCTTGGCTTTTATGTTGTCTGATGCATTTTACATGTTGATGTTTGTTGCTGGAGTTTTTATTTACTATATGCTTGTGGTTGCTGCAACTAGTAGTCAGACAAGTTGTGGGCATGTTTTTGTGGCAGTGTGATTTTGTTGTACTATAATTGCTGCATAATTTAGTATTGAAATCTGAGATCGTGTTCAAGCTTGCAACAAGTAGTTGATACAGCTTGATTTAGTCAACAATCCATCGTTACATTGGAAGAGACCTGTGTTGACAAAGTAAAGAAAGATGAGGAAATTGGTTAAAAGGAGGAGTTCGGAAATTGCCTGCAAATATTGCAGGCATTTGTCTTTTGTAGTGCTAGCACCTGCACAATTGACTGAAAGGAGTTGTGGCTGCTTCACATTCAAGCACTACTTTGTCATATCTATGGAAAATTTTGGCTTGAGATCCTGTGTCTTAGCTTGAAGTAAGGCCTTTATTTAGAGGAGTCTTCTGCTATGAACAATTATGTGAACCACATTTTGACAAATCTTCCCATGTCAAACACTCTATCCTAGTATCTTAGCTAGCAATAGGAAGAGAGAGAAGAAAACTGTTGATGAAGACTGTAACATTTATTATGCAAAGGAGAAGATAAAGCATTGTATCATCTTGGGGAAAAGGCATGCATGGAAGTATGTTGCAGGGAAACAAATGAGTTAGATTATGTCCTTGGAGGAATCTTGTAGGACAGATCTTGAAGTGATCAAGTCAACCATAGGGACAGTCTGATTCCTGGTGGAAGTAGTGGCTACTGTTTCCACTACACACAAGTAATTGGTATAATGGCCAGTGGTTTTTTGGCAGTTGATACAAACTCTGCTAATATTTCCGTGCATCAATAAAATGGAATGACTACCTCCCATCCCTCTCCCCCCACTTCACACCCGGTCGGCCACCACTACTGCCACCGCCCAAAAAAAAATATCAAATTTATTAATGTTTTTAGTGAAAGTATCTTGTGAGGATGGTAGTATAATTGGATTCCATGGAATCCTTTTTCATAGGAAAAAGCACACTAGGCCCTTGTTTTTTATATACAATTGATTGAGTGCCCTTCTATCCATCTGATGGGTCTTGTAAGCAAATAAAACACGCACATGCATGCATACACACACGAGAGAGAGAGAGAGAGAGAGAGAGAGAGAGAAAAGAAGGAAAAAAAGAATAAGCATTTCACTTTTTGAATCAGCTGAGATGTGCATTGTTGATTTAACATTAGCTTAAATGCTTTGAATGCACAGAAGGTTTTGCTTCTGTAGTAAAGGAGCATGGAACTTCACGAGTAAAATATGTGGATAGATGTCTGACAATCTCTGAGAAGCTGTCAACATATCCACGCTGATAATTAAGTGCAACCCTTCAAACAGCCATGAGGCTCTCATAATAGGTGGGCAATTGATGGTTTAATTAGTTTACAACCAAGATCTTTGGAGGCTGTCAAGCTTATAGCTAAACCCCGTGGTAGTTCGTATATCAAGATGTCTGACCAACAAAGTCAAATGTTTACTGATTGAGAAGATTTTATCAATGAAAATGTTGTCAGAGAAACTCATTTGTGATGAACTACTAGACCATGCTTCAAATGTATTTTTATGACACCAAATTTCTTTCTGTTCACCAGGATTTTTATAGTTAATTTTGTGTGCTTGCATACTGTGTAAGTTGATTGGAAATGTTGGCTCATGACTTGCACTTGCATTTAGCAGTAGCAACTTGCATACATGGAAAGTTGTGATTTTGTTGTCTTACTGTGGTCAGTTGAATGCAGGACCAATCCCACTGTACAGGAACAAAATTTTCTACCGTTCAAAACAGGGACAAACCTTTGGTTTTTAAGGAACTTAAGAAGCTCTGGGAAAAGCTTGAGCCTGATCTTCCCTGGATGAAGGGAGAGTACAATGAGTCAAATACTTTGTTATTGGATGACTCGCCATACAAGGCCCTATTGAATCCAGTAAGTCTAATGAGCTGGTGCATATGATAACTTGAAAATTGAGATCTGGTCTTGTTCTAAATTATAAATCTCATGTGCTCTTTTTCCTTTGTCTCATCCTTGCCAGGCATACACTGCAATTTTCCCATATTCATACGAGTACACTGACTCCAAGGACAATTCTTTAGGTGAGATTCCTTCAAGGAGATAAGAATCTTATCTCAGATTGACTTGTTTCCAACCATATGAGCCTTAACTTAAGCGAAATCATTAGCAACCCTTGTGCTCACTGTTTTCACAATTTCAGTCGTCAGATTATTAGGCATGTTAAACGATTTTGATGATCATTAAGCTTTCTGATTGAACTTGTCTTATGCATCGAAGTCTGTTAACTGTGAAACATTGTAATCGTCTACCAACAATCACTCTGTTGATCTTGCATTTCCCATTTGAGTATTTTTAATTATCAGACTTTAAGTGACCTTTTCATCTCTTCCTCTATATACCTCTCTCTCTCTCTCTTTTGTTTTATTGTGGATGGCTGGCACAGCACAGACAAGTGCTTATATTTTATTTGATGATATCTAGCATTCTTTTTTTTAATTGGTTGTGTGTTTATAGTGAGGTTTGATCTAAAGACCTCATACAAGTTCCCATAGGAGTTCTTGTGCCGTGTGTACTAAGCCAACCCCTTGAAATAGATTTATAAGACATCATATGCCATGTGGAGTGCCTAGTTTTAGGTAGCAACATATATAATGTTGACATGTCACCGTGTTAGGAAAACTACCATGATTGGTTAGAAAAAACTTCCACGTGTCAATTATTTGTTACCATGTTCCCACCACCAAGTAATTAACGTGGGTATCACTTCAACTTAACTCCTCCTTTAACTCCTTGGGGTTATTCTAGCATTCATTTTGTCAGTGTTGTGAATTTGGGTTGCTGATGTGACTAAATTCTGAGAAAAGAATAGGATATAACTATAGTTGTAGTTTAGGATGCATGATAAATTTTTTCCTTTGAAGTAATTTGTATGTATTTAGAAAACCTTTTTATTTTGCAAGTTTATTTAGAAACTCATAAATAGTTCATTAGCTGCTATTTCTACGGTCTTTGGGATTTAAATATCATGTGGTAGCAGGGCCAGGAGGTGATCTTCGGGTTTATTTGGAACAGTTAGCTTTGGCAGAGAATGTTCAAGA
The DNA here is from genome assembly GCA_024138005.1 of Lumnitzera racemosa. Taxonomy (NCBI): domain Eukaryota; kingdom Viridiplantae; phylum Streptophyta; class Magnoliopsida; order Myrtales; family Combretaceae; genus Lumnitzera; species Lumnitzera racemosa. Next base: position 33,601,875 of record JAMXBC010000012.1, on the reverse strand, counting down.
ATATGTTCAGCAGAATCCTTTTGGTCAGCGAGCAATAACAAGTAGAAATCCATCATGGGGATATTACCAGAAGGTAATAGCTGCAATCTCATCTGCCACAGTAACAGCCCTTCCACGGTGAAATGTTGCACACTTTTTTGCAACGTGAAATTGGATGATGATTGCTGCAACTTGTTTGTTCTCCCTGCTTTATTCCCTTATCGCTTTCGTCGATAAGATTTTGTTGTAAAATATTGTGTTAGCTTTAGTAATCTGTCATGAAGATGGAAAATTAAGATAGAAAAAGGTTAGTAGCAAAATCTAATTTAATTTTTTTATCCCAAATTTTTTGGAGTGGTGCGGTGATAAGAAAGAAAGAATCCTATGTATAAGCCTATTTACGAGTTTTATAATTTTTGGTTTATTTATTTTAGTGACTAAATGTAATTCAGTAATTTCCAATTCTTCCCACTTGGTATATGTTGGAAGTATTGAGTGTCTGCTTTCTGTAGTCCCCTTACCAAGGTTATGAAAGTACTTACTGCCGCTTTTATTCTTAAGGCACACCACTGAGATCTGGGCAGTAGATGAGTTAAACCTGTTATTCATCATTATGGTGACACACGTTTTGTTAGTGGCTCCAAACAGTCAATCATGTGATTAATGCAACTTAGGGAATGGATCGGGTTCTAAAAGAAGTCGATCGAAGGTAGTAAATGAGTAATAAATTTTTGGGAAATTTCAGGCTTAAATATTGAGCCTTTGGAAAAATACAAAATCCTACAACTTCTCTAAATTTCTATCCATGTACCTATTTTGGCCGTAGGTAACTTCTGCAGGGAGGGCGTGGGCATTTGTAATATGTTCTGCTTATAAGAACCCCTTGCAATTAGGCTGGGGACCTGGGGTATATATATTGGTTAGAATCTTGGATTTCTGGCATGCCTTTGTCTTTATTACTCTTTAAGAGAGGAAGGACGATGAGGGTACTAATCGCCGCTGCAATGGAGCGATTCATATTCTATCCAGTTCGATCATGTGGATTGCTTTAATGGAGAGTCGTAGTTTTACTTGGCCGCTTACAGGATTGCATATACTTACATACGTGCCAACTAATTATGCCAATAATGTGATTAATATTATTATCAAAATCGTGATTTTATCTATATAATTTTATAAATTTATAATTTTAAAAGATTCTTCTACCTTAATCCATGTATAAAATTATTTTTTAATAAAATAAAAACTTACATTTTTTTATTGAATTTATCGATTTTATATATTTAAATTGAATTGATTAAAAAATAAAAGAAAACAATTAAATTTTTATAAGTCATTAATTGTTATGATATTGTAATATCTTTCTTATTTTTTTTCTTCTCTCTTAATCTATTATTTTATATTCATAACCTTCGTCCAAGTTTAAACCCTAATATTAAAGATTATAAAAAAACTATATATCTTAGAATCAAAAGTTGTACAACAAGCAAATTTGTTTGTAGCGGATATGCCCAAATAGAAACAAAGCATACACTATGCAAGGCATGTACATGGTGTTGGTTTATATCCAAATTGTGAAATACAAGGGATTTGTAACTGGCCATGACTTATAATAAACGCAATGCAAAGCTTGCTCCAGCCAAAAGGAGGAAAGAAAAGAAAATCCCTATGAGAAGTCTAAGCTGATAAAATGTCAAAGTAATAAAAAACTAGCACGGATAAGTGCCGTTTGAGCTGACCTACATTCCCAAGATCTAAATCCGTGTCGCCTTGCTGTGCGCATGTTGGTATGCTTGGACAGCCCAACACTTCTCTTGAGCGATCTCACCATGTCGAAACACCATTCAGTCGCAAGCCTCAACATCGACTTACAGAAATCCATCTCACCCTCTGTCTCAAAAATTTCATCAAGGCGGTGGAGCCACTCCGTGGGCAATGTTTCCAGCCACAACTCGAATCTGCCAAGGTCCCCATATCTTTCCATTTCCTCGCTATAAGCCGCAAAACGCTCTAGTATACGTCTGTTATGATGGATCATGCTGTCATTCGACTTCATTTTACACTTATCCAATCCCAAATCCATTATAGTAAATACTCTGCTATCAAGCTCAAATTCAGATGAATACAAATCCTCTCCAATAATATCGTTCCCCACCTCCTCCCCTATCTCATATTCAGACGGATAGAAATCCTCTCCGACGATATCGATCCCCATCTCATCCCATACCTCCTCCCCTATCTCATATTCAGCTGGACACAACTCCTCCCTTGCAATATCAGTGCTCATTCCCTCCCCTGCCTCCTCCCGCTCAGACGGATATGTGTCTTCTCTCGAACTACTTGTCGCCATCTCCTCCCCTGCATCCTTCTCTATCTCAAACTCAAACGACGGCAAATCCTCTCTTGCAATATCGGTCCGCATCTCCTCCCTTTCACTATTGGACATAATCTGTAAAGCATGAATTTCAGTTATAATGCTCAGAATAATAATGATAATAATGATTTTGTATTTCATCCAACAGGAGAAAAATAACAATAACAAACATGAAACCGTATATTTCTTCTTATTTGACAGAACGTCACGTATGTTACTAAATAAGGACAGTGTTAACAGACGCCTCATTGGCACTTAACCTAGAATTTGCAATTTTTCATATTTTTCCACATTAACTACGTAACTCACAAAAATGCAACTATATAAAGATTGACGGTTTCTTTATTTGATATTTCAACTACTCTCCTGTGACATTTATACTCATAAGGATGAGAAAAGATGAAATAAAGGTTTAATCCGTATTTATCATTTTTTAAAAAAAATATTATATAAATACAAATAAAATTAAATTAATTACTTAATTATTATTATCAATACTAAATCGTATATAATATCATAATTTATAAATATCTTGTATTTATAAATTACAATTTGATAAACTAAATATTATTATTATATTATTAGTATATATAACAGATAACAGTTGTGGTAAAAGCGCGAGCGTGACAAATAGCATGTTTAAATCTCCGAAAAGTGGTGTAGGTCAAATTAACATTTTAAAATAATCATTTCTATAATATTTCAAAGTTTCCAGATTTTATGAAAGTATTCGCCTTCTTAGTTAACAACTACGACATATATATACAAATAAGAATAAAATTATACACCTGAAACGATAGTCCGGAGTATGAAATTGTAAACGATCGTCCCACTTAGGAAGTTACGCGACCAGTGGATGCTGAGATCGATTGTTCATGGAGTGCGGCGGAGGTCTAGTCGAGGTGGAGAGTAAGGGGTTTGTGAAGGGGGAAGAAAATCGGAATTTTGTAGGGTTTCCACCATCCGAAGGGTCTTCGAAAGCAAGGAGATATGGACCTCGAGCCAGTAGCATAGGACGCTTTCCCTGAAAGTGTTTTCAATGTAAGACGTAAAGGTAGGGGCTGAGCCACTGGTGCGGGTTAGTGGGGGAGGAAAAAAGTATATATTATATTTAGGAAAAAAGGAGAAAGAAAAGGAAAAATACATTCGCAACGAGGAAAAAGAAAATGCTTGGTTACAGTAGAAAACCGTATTAAGGAACTTTTATGATTGGTCTTTTTTATCGTATATTAGATTTAATATTTATTAAATTTAAATGGTTAAAAGTTTAATTAATTAAATGGTTAAAATTTTATGATTGAAAAAAAAAAATAGTTTAAATTTAATAGATTTTAAATCAAAGATAGAATGAAGGATGGATTAGTCTAATAAGAATTATAACCAAGATGATAGAAAAATCGATAGAATTAACGAAAAAAAAAAAAAGCCAATAAAAACATTTTCACCCTTAAAACCAACTAATTCCTCTCCAAAAGTAGTGGAAGTAGGGTCATTTATTAAATCGAGTCGAACTGAATCAAAACCCATTCTAATAACTTTTTATTTAAAAATAAAAAATAAATATATTTTTTTTTTATTTTTAAGCCATATTAACATTTCATTTTAACCTTATTTATATTTTATCTATTATTTCTCTTCTCATTCCTAACTTCTATTATCCACTTCTTCTCTTTCACTATTATTTTCATTACTCAAGCAAATTTTCATACTTTATAAGATACAATATTAATGTAATATAATGCTATGTCAAATATTTGTTTAATATTAACTCTTATATAATGTTCCTCATTTCAAACATTAATATTTTGTTAAAACCTTTAATAATTATTTATATTATCAAATACAACAAGACGCTATTAAAAGTGGCTGTAACCGAATTGAAACACATTAAAGTGGTTTGATTTAGAACTTCAACCAAACACATTAAAGTGGTTTGATTTAGAACTTCAACCATTAAAAGCGGCTTGATTCACTAAGGATTTAAATCAAACCATTTGAAATGCAACCCGAACCGAACTGAATCGAACCATGAATACCCTTAAATGGAAACCAATGAAATTCAAGTATAATTACAAAATTACCCCTGAAAGCAAAGTTAAGGATATAAAGTAAGGGATATTTTAGTCTATTTATAACATCAAAAGCAAATATTTCCTTTGATTTCTTTATGTTTCTACATTAATAAACTAAATAAGAAATGAAAGCTATATTTCCTTTCCTTTCTTTTCTGCTTATTTCCGCCTGTTTTTGCTTTCTTTAAATTTGCCAAACACAATATAAAGTAAACCAAAAATACAACATTTGTAATTGAGTTTTGAAGGCACAATTTCAACATATCTTAAACATTGAAGTTAAGTGTTGAACAACGAGATTTCAAGAATAGATAAAAGTAATCAGATGTTGAATATTCAATTTTAATTTAACTTGTAATGCAACTTGAGATTGGGTTTTTAAAATACAATACTAATTGGGTGTATTTTTATTATATATTGAAATGAGTTTTGAATACATAATTTTCAGATAACTTGAAATGGGTTTCGAAAACCAAGTATCATCCTTTTGGAGTTAGTTTTGAAGAGTGCTATTTTAAAGAATATTTTCAAGAAAAATTATAACATTTTTTTTCTATTTACCCTAAGCATTAGCCCTCATAACCGAAGATGGTGTTGAAAAAATTGCTTACTAAACCAAATGGACAATTACATTTTTTATTTTTCCCTTTTGCCATTTTGAATTAGGAAAACTTGAATCGAACTGAATTGAATTAATATAGATTTGCTACAATCTATTATTGAACATTTTAGCTTATATGATTTTGATGCAATAAAACTTAATTACAATTAAAATCATTAATGCATTGAATAGGTTAAATATCAAGGTTTGATAATTACATATTAAGGTGCCTTGAGGATAAGATTCTTAAAGAATCATCAGCTATGTGTTGAGATTGGTTTGGTTCCTTGTTTTGTGTTGTAGGAAGCAAAAAGAGAATATCTGCATATACAATGCACACCAATCAATTGATATGCGTGACAACAATCAATCGATAGCCCATTTTTTCATCCCTACAACATTCTATGTTCAAGTGAAGTATGGCATTAAGTTAACGATTGATTGTTAGAGAGAGACTGCTAAGATCGATAGCTTGCCTAGTGATCGATCAATAGCCTAAACTCAGAATTGAAACATTTTATGGTTATCTTGAAGGCCAGCGAAACAAGCAACAACCGACCGATTGGAGTTTAAATGCTAGTTTATTTGTACTACTGATCAATTGGTAGCTTGTGTAATGATCAATCATTAACATTTTGAAACTAGTCGTTGGTTGCATTTAATACAATAACGGGAAGAAAATGAAGAAACCTGCTTATACCTCAACTACTTGAGATTGAAGACAACAATTCTGATATTAAACTGCAAATTCTAAATATTCTCTTATATTCTTGTACTCTTTCAATTATACTTTGTCTTGTTATCTATTTGAGAGAAAAACTTAAAAGCGTAGTGCTAAGATTTCTCTATTTATAAAAAAATCATGCAAAAGAACTATACCAAAAAAGTTGACATTATGCTTAAAGTGTATTTAAGTGATCACTGTGTATGCAAGAAGTGGTGTAAGCTCTTGATTAAACATTATGCTATTGAGATCAATAAAATTGTGTGAAGTCCTCGATTGAAGACAATTAATGTCAATAGACAATAACGATCGACTTGAACTCCACGTTACATCACGGCTTGATCTTCTCTTATCCTATCTCTTTTGTTTCCACATTTATTATCATTATTCTATCTTTAAATTTGTATACAATTGTTGCATTTATTACTAAAGTTAAAAGGGAATCAAAATTTATCATTAGTACTCAATTCACCATCCTCTAGAATATTAGCCTAGTGTCTTTCATTTCATACCCAAGTAATGTCTCTATATTTATTGCTTAATTGCATTTAGAGTAAAGATCATGGTATTAAATATACTAGGTTTCATGAAGGGATAATCTATTAATAGACCATCACTTCTAACTAGTGAAAATTATCTCTATTGAAAGTGAAGATGAAAATATTTATTAACGCACAACATAGTATGCTTTGGTATGTTATAGAGAATGGTCCTATTAAAATAGAAGATAAAGAAGAAGAAAAGATTACACTAATGATGATTGGAAGAAAGCTGATTTAAATGAGATAGCTAAATATATTACATTATGCTATGAGTGAATAAGACTTTAATAAGACATGTACATGCTTTAGTGCTAAAGAAATACGAGATGAATTGCAAAACACTTATGAAGGAACATCTAAAGTTAGGGATACCAAGATAAGTCTTTTAAGAGGAGAATTTGAAAATTTTAAGATTCCTAATGAAACAATAGATGAAATGCATAAAAAATTCATTGATATTGTAAATCCATCGGTAATACTTGACACTAAACTCTCTAACTTGAAAATTAATTCAAAAATTCTTAGGTCACTACCAAAGAATTGGAAAGCAAAAATGACCACCATTGAAGAAGTGCATAATTTAGAGAAAATGTCAAGGGAAGAACTCTTCGAAGCTCTGAAGACACATGAAATAATCAAGAGGCATGGAAATGATTCCAAGAAGGAAATAATCACTCTCAAGGCAACTAAAGTCATGAGAAGCGTTGATGATGAAAAAAGTGATGATAAGGATGAAGTAATGGTTATGATAATAAGGAAGTTCAAAAATTCATAAAGTTCAATAAGAAGTTAAGAAAGGATAAGAATGGTACATCCAAATTCAAGAAGGAAAGGAGAGAAGTATCGAAGTGTTACAATTTTCAAAAGCCCAATCAAATTTGAAAATATTGTCCTCCTCTCAAAAGATAAATAAAGGATTAAGAAAGAAAGCAATGGTAGGAAAATGGAGTGATAGTGACTCAAGTGACTTTAATGAGGAAACATGCTTCATGGCAATGGATGATAAGGTATGTTCCACTGCTTAATCCTTTTATGTTGAATTGAAAGATGTATATGGTAAATTATTGAAGAAATTTACAAAGTTCAAAAGAAAAATAAAGTATTAAAACAAATGATGAATAGTGTTGGTTATGAATTTTGATCTAATAAAGAATAAATACAATAAAGAAATAGATGCAAATGAAGGCATAGATGAAGATAATGAGTACTTAAGATTAGAATTTGATAAGCTAAATAAGAGTAATAAAGAATTGAGTTCAAGGAATGAAGAACTAGCCAAAGAAAATAATGAATTAAAAGAAAAGAATGAAGCGCTTGAAAACAAAATTGATAGCATAACTAGCATGCATGATGATGATGTGGTTGATAAAGTAGGAAGACTTGAAATTCAAAATGCAATATTGAAATTTAGCTTAGATGATTCAAAACAAACTATAGCCAAATTCATAGATAGAGAAAAGAATTGGAAAAGCTCCTTGGCTCACAAAGATAAGGATTAAATAAAACCAGAGTTGACTACAATAGAAGCAATGTTTGTAAGTCTTTTAAAAGTAACTTTGTTAAAGCAGCTACTAAGACTTATAATTATTGCTCATGCGCAATAAGATGTAATCTAAGTTTGAATCATAAAAGTAAGATCATTTTGGTCCCTATGGGAGAAGCTTACATGTTGACAACTAACCTTAAAGGACCCAAACTAAAGTGGGAACTAAAGAAATAATCTCTCATTTTATGGGCTCCTTCAGGATGGAGCAACAAGTGAATCTTGGATAGTGGGTGTTCAAGGCATATGATACGGATGCATCCAAGTTCACAACATTAGACTTAAAGGATAAAGGGAATGTTATCTTTGGAGATAATAAAAAAACCCATGTAATTGGTGAAGGTAACATTTTCATCAATAAAGATCTTACAATTAAAAATATTCTTTTAGCAAATAACTTAAAGCATAACTTGCTTAGTATAAGTCAACTATGTGATGTTGATTCAAAGTGTTCTATTGAATGTATTGAAAATGACCAAATTTATTTTCAGGGGTACAGACGAAAAAATATTTATAAAATCAATTTCGATATATTTATAAGTTCAATATCTTATCTATCCGCTCAAAATAATGATAGTTAGTTATAGTATAGGAAGTTGAGGCATGCTACCATAAATATCTTATCAAAACTAGTTAAACATGACCTTGTTAAAAGCTTTTTGATAAAGATGAAGTATGCCAAGTATGTTAACATGGTAAGTATACAAAATCATCTTTTAAGTCAAAATATGTCATTTCAACTTCTAGGCTATTCCAACTATTACATGTAGATTTATTTAGTCTAACTCAAACTTTAAGTTTGAGAGGAAAAAGGTACACCTTGGTTATTGGTAATGACTTCACTAGGTATACTTGGACCTTCTTCCTTGTAAGAAAAGACGAATCATACCATGTATTATTGAAATATTGCAAGAAGGTTCAAAATGAAAAAGGTCCTTTAATAATCTCTATTAGAAGTGATCATGGGGGAAAGTTTGAAAATAATAAAATGGAAGAGTTCTATGATAAAAATAGTATAGAACATACCTTCTTGACACCTAGAACTCCATAACAGAATAGAGTTGCCAAACAGAAAAATAGAACTCTTATAGAAACGATAAGAACAATGCTTTGTGAAACCAATTTACCTAAATATTTTTTGGTTGAGACAATGAATACTACTTTCTATATATCAAACCAAGGTTTTATAAGGACTATGTTAAAGAAAATACCCTATGAGCTTTATAGAGGCAAAAGACCTAACATTTCTTACTTTCATCCATCTGGTATCAAATGTTTTGTGCTAAAAATGGCAAGGATCATTTAGGTAAGTTTGATTCTAAATCCTATGAAGCTATATTTCTTGGTTATTCTTTGATTAGTAAAGCATATAAAGTGTTCACTAAAAGAACTTTGGTGACGGAAGAATCTATTTATGTTATCTTTGATGATGCATTTGCGTACATAGAGTCAACTAATGAAATTGATAATATTGGTGCTCAATTGGATAACTTTAGTCTTGATAAGAACTCAAAAGGTGAAGAACTCTCAAAGGAAGAGCAAGGACTTGATCAACCTATTGTGAACTTGCCTAAAGATTGGAAGTTTATAAAAGATTACCCTAAAGACTTGATCATAGGAAAACCATCTAATAAGGCACAAACTATAGCTTTCCTAAGAAATCTAAGCAATATAGTATTCCTATCTTAAGTAGAACCTAAAAATGATAATAAAGCTCTAAAAGAATGAATCTTGGATGCAAGCTATGTATGCAAGAGGAACTTAATCAATTCACAAGAAATAAGGTATGGAATCTTGTGCCTAAGCCTAATGATAGACTGGTGATTGGAATAAAATGGGTTTATAAAAATAAACTTAATAAAACTGGCATAGTAACTACGAATAAGGTAAGATTAGTAGCTAAAGGTTATAATAAAAAAATAAGGGATAGATTTGATGAAACCTTTGCCCCGATTACTTAGCTAGAAGCTATTAGGATGCTTTTAGCATTCGCCACCTTTAAAGACTTCAAATTATTTCAAATGGATGTCAAGAGTGCTTTTTTAAATAGCTATATTAAAGAAGAAATATATGTAGAGCAACTACTAAGGTTTAAACACAATGAATCCCCCAATTATGTATTTAAACTCAACAAAGCACTTTATGGATTCAAATAAGCTCTTAAAGCTTAGTATGAAAGGCATATTAGCTTCTTCATAAATAATAGTTTTTCAAGAGGTAAATTAGATATTACATTATTTATTAAGAATCATAAGTCAAATATATTGATTGTTCAAATCTATATAGATGATATTGTGTTTGGAGCTACTAACATGGATCTAGTGGATGAGTTTGTAAAGTGCATGAAGAAAGAGTTTGAAATAAGCATGATGGGAGAAGTTAACTATTTTCTAAGTCTCCAAGTTAAACAAACTACAAATGGAATATTTATTAATCAAGCTAAATATATTAAGGAGCTCTTAAAGAGATTTAAAATGGAAAATTGCAAGAGTAGGCTTACTCCAATGAGCACCACCTTAAAACATGACAAAGATAAAAATGGAAAACCTATATGTGAAAAATTGTATAAGGGCATGAGAGGTAGTTTGTTATACCTAACATCTAAGCTCAATATCATGTTTACATGTGTCTATATGCATGATTTTAATCTTGCCCTAAGTAATCTCACTTAAATGTGGCAAAACATACCTTTAAGTACCTTGGGGACCATTGAAATTAACTTGTAGTACCTTAAGTTTACTTCTTTCAATTTTATTGGATACTCTGATGCCAACTTTACTAGTTGCAAAGTTGATCGAAAAAGCACAAGCGATAAATTTCACTTTCTAGGAAATTCTTTAGTATTTGGTATCCCAAGAAGTAAAACTCCATAGTACTATTAACCATCGAGGCTAAATATGTGGCTGTCAGTAGTTATTATACTCAAATCTTACGGATGAAACAAATATTGCATGACTATGTCTTAAAGACACTAATATCCCAATTAGATGTGATAATAGCAGTGCAATCATTCTAACAAAAAAATCAATTCAACACTTAAGAACTAAGCATATTGAGATTAAGCATCACTTCATCCGTGATCATGATCACAATAATGATATATGCTTAGAATTCATACATACAAATAATCAAATAGCCGATATATTCATTAAACCCTTGAGTGAGGATAGATTTTGCAAATTAAGAAGAGAATTGAGAATGATCATGTAAGAAGACTGCTAGGTTCTTAGGAACCAAGATAGTGATTTTTGTAAAAATTAACTTATCTAATGAATTAACCAGCTTATAACATGATATTTGTCATAAGAAACATTATCACATAGGTTTCACGCATAAACATTGACATTTGACTTGCCCTGGGCACATTTGAAGTTGATTATGATCATGATCATCTAGGTTCATGTAAGCACCATTTTATCTTGCCTCAATTTCTATGCTCAAAATCGGTTCCCCCAAGTTTTATTTTGTCCATAGATTGTGTTTATGTGATTCATTTGGTTAAATCATGAGCTTGTGCAAATTTAAACCTTCTACACCTCAATTAGGATAAAGGATGCCTTTAGGAACCTTAAAAGTCAAAATAACTTATTATGTGTTACATGACTTGCTCTTGCTCTCTTCTTGATGAATTATGCATATCAAAGTTTGCTCAAGATGTTCTAAGGCTATAACTAGAAAATTTATGCAAGTTTGATGTATTGGCTCAAGTTTATGCATGATCCTCAAGGAACTTTTGATATGATTTTAGCTAAACTCGATCATCCTTGATGGGAATCAAGCTACCGGACCTCTGACCCGTAGCCAAGCCCGAGGACTAAAGGGACTAACATGATAAATCCTTCTATTCTAACCAACCCTGCCAAGACCAAATACTTTCTTGTTGAGTCACCTTTCATGCTAAGCTGTATGACTGCCCATCTTTCTATAGTGCGTTGAATTGAAGATTAATCACTAGCGCCCAAGCCAAACAATAATTCGGCATCTTCTTTATTGAGAAGCCAAGAAAGAGAGATTCCAGACTAATTAAGCCATCCCTACTCGAACAAGCCATCTGTCTGTACTTTCTATCCGCATCTTCTGATAATTTCACCAATGTAACATCGCCACATATACAGTATCATGTGCAAAATCCATTGCTTTCTTTGAAAATACCCTTTTTGTCTTTTCCTTTTTAGGCAAATTGCCCTAACTTATAAATATAAATACCTTTGTACTTGTAGCTATAAAGCATCAAATCATCCTTAACACACTCGAGTATTTTCTTCCTTACATAAATACTCTATTTACTCTCGGCATCACCCTTATCCTAACCCTTAAGCAAGGTTAGGTAGCGAGTAACCTTATTAAATCAATTTGTGTATCATATTGAATTATGTTGTAAGTCCTTACAAGTTCCATTAGTACATCATATCCTCTAAAGTTGTTTGCAAATTTTGCTTACCGTTCATTCGTTATTCATTCCCTTCGCACTTTCTTCTATTAGTTCTTTTGAGTTTTCTGCAAGCTTGAACCCATTCAACGACCGGCCTTGTCTATTCTTGGTCATGATTCGCACCACTACTGCTTAAAATGTTACACCAATATTCCTATGCAATTGAACTTTGTTTAAGGTAACAATTTGGTAATGTCTTTTTTTGGTCACTAAATTACTTTGTTTGCTTATAGTTTGTTAACATTGGATTTTACCTAATTTGAATAGCAATTTGATCATTTTATTGTATTTAAGAGGTTTTATGAGTTTAAATTGTTCCTTCGGATCATATATAACATGTTGGTAGCATTTAAATTGTATTTTGATCCATTTTCGAAGCCATCAACATCTATCTTTTGTTTGAAATTTAGTCTGTTGTTTGCTTCATGGAAAGCTATAGAATTTGTAGCTACTAATTGATCGGTAGCATTCCTACTAGTCCATCGACAAGACCCTGCAACTGCTTAAAAGCTTTTGATCCTTTTAAACCTAGGGCGATCAGTGAAATTGATCGATTGCTAGTCCCTTACTATAAATAGAAGCTACTAATATCATTTTCTCCCAAACTAATTGATCGGTAGCTTTCCCACCAATCAATCAATAGGCAAAAATACTATCTTAAATATCAATTTTCTATACGATTCAATTCATTTCCAACATACCGACATATCGACCTCTTTACTTTAAGCCCTACCTTCATCAACCTTCCCACAAAATTACTCTCATACTCACTATTTCTTTACCCAAACGCTTGCATCACTTCTTACAAACACTCTCCACCCTTTTTCTTCTTGGATCTTATCCTTTCCCACCACACAAACCTTAAAACTCCAACACCTACCAACTATTTAACAAAATCCCTCAATGGCTCTAAGAACGAGAAAACCAACCAAAAAGAGCAGAGCTTCCTATGATTGCAACCTCTTTCCAAGTTCCTGCCTTGTTATAAGGTATGAAACCTTTGATGCCTTTTTGCCTCATGTTGTTAGGAGTTATGAAAGAGAAGCTTTTCAAACTCTAGAATTGTTTAGGTTATCAAGCGTTATCTCAAATAAGGTTTTTCAATCAAAAGAGTTTCCTAACCACATGAAGAAGCCCTTAAGTTATTCTACTGCAACATAATGGATAGGTTGGATAAGAATGGATATTTAGAAATTAGAATTGGACCACATGATGATATTAAAAGCAAGGTCATCAAACTTGCGATTCTATCTAAAATTGTTAAAGGATATATAGAATCAAAACATAAAATCGAAATATAGAAACATGAATTTTTACAACCTATGTAAAATACCTTTCAAAAAACTATAATATACATATAATAGTTATGAAAAACTATAAATACATAACAGAAATTAAGAAATTAAGCTCTTTTTCAATAAAAATTTCTTATCTTATTACCTAGCATTGATGGAATAAGGATAAACATGTTCGAAACTAATCTTTTTTCTATTATTTTATCTAAAAAATTAAAAATTGAAGTAAACCAAATTCTTCCACTCATTTTAAGTTGTTAATAGTATAAATTTAAATATATATATATATATATTAATAAACTTTTCTATTGGAGCAAAAACCAAATGAAAGCTATAAATATCGAAGAAGGGACTAAGAGAGAGAAAAAGAGGAAAAAAATTAGAATTAGATAAAGAAGATCATTTAATGTCTTAATAGTCAATTGGATGATAGAAACCTAGTTAATTTTATGATTTTTGGTCTATTCAACTTATATATATAAAATCAATAAACTTAGTTAAAAACATAAGTTTCTACAAAATTTGATATGTAAAATCATTTAAAAATGTAAGTTTCCACAAGAAAAAAAATTTTATACATGAGTTAACTTGAAAAAGTCTTCCAAAACTGTAAACTCGTAGAATTACATGTGTAAAATTGCAATTTTGACAACTGTGATTAGAAGAAAACTATACACTAATGTATATAGATGTATGATTAAAATCAATAGGTAGGGTATTCATGACTTATTAGGTGTTAAGACGAGTAGTTTTAGTTACATGAATGGATTTGGTGGTCATAAAGCAAAATAATATGATGTCGTTTTTAAAACTCATGGTATAGGCGAACATTGGCATAATGAGAAGAATCTTAAGCTACTTAATTGCCACTTCAACAATGTATCCTTCATCTTTTCATTGTAGATAATTATTATCCTAAAGGGAGCCAATATTAAACGGTAACTTAGGATGATTTGTAGATCTTATATCACTTGATAAAGGATATTAAAATCAAGTTTTTTGACTTAGTTTTCGAATGCTTCAAGAAAGTTTTTTTAGATTATATAGGCTCATCGCTTTGTTATTGGAGATGAAATGAGTTGATTTTCCCTAAGCCCCTAAAATTCTTAAAGTTCCTAAGTACAAAATGTCCAAGATTTCCCAAATTGGCTGCAAAAAGACAAGTCACTGATGGAAAAGGAAGGACGAGGATCTCTCTCCACTATATGGTGGTGGTGAGATTAGGAATGAAGCATGGGGATCTCTCTCCACTATATGGTAGTGGTGAGATTAGGAATGAAGCCTCATTTTCTAATATGAATTCCACTAAAGGGGAGGGTAAGCCTAATAATATACACATAGGAGGTTGTAGAGCTACACCTACTCCAGATTATCATATGCCTACCTTCGACCCCATCGCACCTCTTGAGACACAACACCTAAAATTTCATCTTTTTGATAAAGCCAAATAAAGAAAAAGACTTCAAGTCATTTAAATAGTTGCTTTATCTTGGCAATCAATCAAGTTCAATATAAGAATTGAAATCATGAATATGTTGAATATATGTTGTATTCTCTCTTAAACTAATATTAAAAAATTTTAGCATTCAATGTTATTCTTACAAGTTTAACTTGCAAATTATTTTCTTATATGAATGCCTAATTGAGGAAGAGTATATTAAAGGGGGGAGATTATTGAATATTTAGGCTTATATGATTTTGATGAAACAAAACTTAATTACAGTTAATATCATTAATGCATTAAATGGGCTAGATATCAAGGTTAAATGATTACATATTAATGTGCCTTAAGGATAAGATTCTTGAAGAATTGTCAGTTGTATGTTGGGATTGGTTTGGCTTGTTGTTGTTTTATGTTGCAAGAAGCAAAAGGAGAAAATCCATAGATATAGGGCACACCAATCGATTGGTATGCATGACAGTGATCAATCAATAGCCCCTTTTTCATCACTGCAACATTCTGTGTTCAAGTGAAGTATAGCGTTTGAGCTAATAACCAATCGCTAAGGAGAGGCTACTAAGATTTTAATGCTATTAATGCATTGATAGCTTGCTTGGCAATTGATTAATAGTATGAACTCAAAATTGGAACATTCTATAGTTATCTTAAAGGTTAGCAACACAAGTAGCAATCAATCGATAAGATTTTAGACACCAATTTCTCTATACTGTAGATTAATCAGTAACTTATGTAGTAATCAATCAATAGCACTTTGAAACTAGCCATTGGCTATATGCAACAAAGCTAATGGAAAGAAAATAAAGAAGCATATTTAGACCTTAACTACCCGAGATTAAAGACAAGAATTCTGATATTTAACTACAAATTCCAAACATTCTCTTACATTCTTGTAATCCTTTAATTGTGCTTTGTCTTACTATATATTTGAGAGAGAAAAATAAGAGTATAGTGCTAAGGTTTCTCTACTTACAAAACAATAATACAAAAGCACTACAATAGAAAGATTGAGATTGTGCTTAAAGTATATTTGAGTGATCATTGCGTGTTTAAAAAGTAGTGTAAGCTCTTGACTGAGTATTGTGTTATTGAGATCAATAAAATTATGTAAAGTCTTTGGTTGGAGGTGATTGGTGTTCGTCGAGAGTAGAGGCAATCTTAATCCAAGTTATATCACAACTTTGTCCTCTCTTACCTTATCTGTTTTATTTTCGCATTTATTATCATTGTTCTATCTTTTAGTTTACATACAAATGTTGTTAAAGTTAAAAGAGAATCAAAATTTATCATTAACACTCAATTCACCCCCCTCATGAGTATTAGCCTAGTGTCTTTCATCTATTTTTTATTTGAAAAAACAAAAAATATTTTCATTTATCTATATCTATATTATTAAAAATATTTTTTCATTTATCTATACTTATATTATTAAAAGGGAAGGACCCTTCATTTCATATCCCTTTCAAAAAATATTTTATATAAGAATTAAGATCTAATTATTTACTGTTACTTTTCAATTGATTTACATCTTACCACCACTCTTAACTCTAACTAGGCTATTTAACTACTAAGACCATGTGTAATGATTAAGAATTCTATAAGTTCCTTACACTTATCTTTTGAGCAAACTCTCTCCCTTAAGAAACTTTGTACCTTATCCTCGATTCCTTCACCAAAGTTTATTTAGATTTTTTTTTTAATTTTTATGGATCCAATACAATTATTACTTTAAAAAACACTATTTTTAAGAAAATTCTCTGGTCCCATCTACCTTTTTTATGGGCTCAGTCCCATCCATTTTTTAATAGGATCTATCCTACCCATGACTTGACCATTGAATATCTTATTATATTAATTTCCATGATCATCTCAATGGTTAGATCATGGGTTAGACAATCCCATCGGCAGTTCCTCTATTTTTAATATTTTGAAAAGGAAATTCTAATATAAATTAATATTACATTTGTACAATATGAATATTTATTATAATATTATTAAATATAAAGAGTACTATATATAGTATAAAAGGAAAAAGAAAGAAGTCGTTAGAATATATACATAGACAAGAATTGGCATGAAAAGTTTGCAAATTATCCAATTTAAAAGAAATAATAAAATTGTCCCAAGTTTGGGCAAGCCACCTCATTTGTCTCCAAAAGGCAAGAACAATACAGACATCCATCGTACAATAGAGAATGGGACAATCTACACCATTGCACATAGTCTAGGTAGTCCAACTTTCTCCGCTCCCCTTGACATCTCATCAATCACATTTCTCCTTTGTTCAAGAAATTTGGAATTTATACTATTCTATCTTTTACCTTTTGAAGAGTACTCAAACATCAAAGAAACTTTATGAAAACAAATTTCTTTTTAGATAAAAATTTTTGTCATGTGTGATGTTTATATTAAACATTTATTACGTTTATAACTAATTTGACTAGAATCCTTGATTTAATAAATTAGAAAAAACACTAAATAATTGAATTTTATAAAAAGAAAGGGAAAATTACTTAGAAGGATATCAACATTTGAGAGAATGTTCAAGAAGGAGAACAAACTTTTAAGTAGTTAAAATAAAGAATTAACATTACACTGATCTCTAGTTTACTTAAGGAGGAATGGCTATTCCACTCCTTACCAATTCTCTATGGAATCATTCTTAAGTCATTTACTTCATTTATGGACTCGCAATAGCAATTATATAGGAGTAGCTATTATGTAAAATTAGGTAATTGCAATTCCTTGATCAAACTTCAAAAATGGAATTCATAGCTAGACCCCTATTTCATTTTTTTTTTTTTTACAAAATTGACAATACCAATAATCAAAAAAGACAAAAGATTATCCCTAACTACTATATAGTAATCAAACTAATATAAGCAAACCTCAACATTCTTGACTTGAACATATCAGCTCTCCATTGTTGCATCAATAGCTCAAATTCAAAGGAAAGAGAAGTATGGCCTGAACATTTTGATCGAGGTATTTCAATGTCGTATATCTCTCTTTCTTGTTTTTAGTTTCCACTTGTAGCTTGTTGAATATTCTTTCAACCATTTTATTTTATTATATAAAGTTTTAGGTTAAGGTTTGATGTTGATAGAAGGTTGATTTTAGAGGTTAGTTTTGAGGTTCTAAGGTTCGATTTTTGTGTTAGCTTTCAATTTGGTGTCAGGATTCGATTTAGAGTGTCAACTTCTGATCCTTGAAATAAATCCAACATTTAGGTTAGGGTTAGGGTTCAATAATGTTTATTCTTGAATAGCTTAGTTTTGTAACATGATTATATATTATGCAAGATAAAAATATCTTATTCTCTATTGAACATCCATATTTATTTGTATCCTCTTTCATAAGAAAGGAGTGCCATAGTATACTTCTTTATAAATCATTTTGTTTTGAATTAGCTTTAAAATTCAATAAAAGTTTAGGACTTTTGAATCTTAACAACAATAAAAAATCTATTAAACCTTTGTACTTTGCCTAAAAACATCTTCCCTCTTTTGACTTTCAGATCAATTAATTTGAAACCTTTTTTCACACATTCCTTACTTTTCACTTTCCATAGTAAATGGTGAACAATTGGGTGAAACATACTCAACAACTTGTTATACTGGTACTTGGATTTCTATGAACAAAGGAAGATTTGTTTCTTGTAACCTGACTTGTTAACTTCCCTTCATGTATTGTAATGATAAAGAAAAAGGATACATATGTAAGAATGTATGTTTGTATATATTTATACATATGGGTGCATTTAAGTATATAAGAACAAGAGATAAAAGGAACACTCAAGTTCTAAGATCTATCAAAAGGTCAATCAAATGATAAATCAAAACGTTCCGAAACAAGATTTGGAATGTAAATGCTTCTTGTCTTAAACAGTCTATGTGGATTGACTCACAAATAGTTTAAAATCTAAAAGAAAACCTAGCTCCATCTATTGAATATACTTGGGAAATATATTCAATATGTTTCACAAAGTAGGACAAAATCCATACAAACAAAATTAATTCAAATCAAATTATATAAGGTAAGTTTTGACTATGATATACGAAGCATTTTTCTACACCTTTTAAGTATAAGAGGTCATAATCTTTAGAAGAGTATTCAACCAAGAAATAAGAAAGGATAGAATTAAAAATGATTCTTGGAAATTTTGTATAAAGGGTATTTTTTCTTTTTAAGGTAAAAAATAAGGGAAGATTTCTTTCCTTATAGCATAGTGAATGAATTTGAAAGGAAAAATTGTACTGTCATTAAAAGGACTAGTTTACAGCACTTGATATAATGGAAAGGATCTATGAAGTTTATATGGAAGCTTAGACTAATTGAATCAAAGGTAACATGTATGCTAGGCTAAATGGGCTAACCGAGGTGGAGACATCATAGCCTAAGCTAGGTATTCCAAGCCGAGGTGAGACTATAGTAGGTTGTGTATCTCATGGTAAAATCGCAAAGCAAAAGAGTTGAGTAAAAGGATGGTGCTTTGTAGTTTTGTTTTGTTTTGTTTTTTCTTTTTTCTAACCATCGCTTGATTTTTTGTGGGTAAGGGACTGGCCGTAGGGATTCCCAACCCCTTGGTGATTGACCAATTGAGGTACCGCTAGGTGATGTTGAAGCTGACCACTAAAGCCTCAGACCTAAAGGGTAAGGCCTTAGGGTTGAAGTCAGGGGTTAGGGAGACCAGTAAGGTTAAGTCAACTGTTTTGCCTCAAGGGATTCTTCTTGGTCCTTGAACAAAGCCGTTGGTGACCGAGCCCATAAGTATGGTCCTTCCTTCTACTAATACTACCCTTACCTCTACAAGCATTGCTATGGAGGATGAACTTGCTGGCACTAAAGAGCTAGACATGGTCATTCTTGGCCTTCCTAACAGGGATGAGAAGGAGAAGATTGAGGTCAGTGCACCGTCCAGGGTAGCTAGTCAAAGAGAAAGGCCCTTAAGACTACTGGAGAAGCAAAGCCTAAAGCCAAGAGGATGAAGCCGATGGGTAAAGCGCCCTTGAGCCAAGCAACCTAGTTCGAGTGGTCGACGGATCATCCCTACAGGTGTATTCACGAACTTAGGGGCAAGTATTTTTATGTCCTTAACAAGTTTAGGTTCCTAAGGATTGAGTCAGACTCATTCAAAGGCATGCCATTTGTCTCTCAAAATGAGGAGCTTTGCCTTCACTAGTTTGAAATTGAAAACAAGAAGGCTAAGGGGAAGCTCTTGAGGCCGAAGTGGGAGATCTGAGGTAATGATAATATGTTGCAACACCAAACTCTTAGCTATCAAGCCTTGATAGGGTCTTACACCCCCAACGACTATGTCTTCCTGGAGGAGCTGTCGAAGGTACAAAGAGGTGATCCTATGAAGATAGCATGTCACTTAAGCTCACTAATTCAATAGGTAAGCTTTCATCTCTATCCATTAATGTCCTTCCTTATCGTCATAGATCTAATCTCAGTTTGTGTTTCTTTACAGTATTACAACTAAGTATTACTCTAATTAAGCAACTACGACGCCTTGTAGAAAGAGTTAAAGGCATTTAGGGTAGCGTTGTCTAATGCTAAGAAGGGCCTGAAGGAGGTAAAGTCCTCTTCCAATAAGTGTTTGGATAAGTTCATCAAGGCTAACCGACACCTATGCCGCTCTTATATGCAGGTGGCTAGGCTCAAGGAAAGGCTATAAGATGTAGAGTAGGAAAGGATTGCTGCTAAAGAGAACACTAAAGAGGCTAGTGGCTTGAGGACTCAACTTAAAGACAAGTAAAGGACTAAGGCCTGACTCTCCTAGAAGCTAAACAAGGAAAGGGAGGCTAAGGAAGGGCTTAAGAAGGAAAATACTGAGTTGAAGGTATCTATCTCTAGGCTAAAGACCAAGTTGGCAATGAAGGCATTGGAATGTAACAGTGCCAAAGCTACATTACTAAAGTTAGCCGGTCAAAAGGTTGGATTGGAGCAACAAATTGAGGAACTTAAGAGAAGAGCTTAAGAGACGTAGGAAATCATCTCCAAATTGGAAAGCGAGGATGTACTCAGTGATTCACTACTAAGAAAGCCAATGCAAATTTTCAGAAGACAAACTAGTAGTTTGACAAGCTTGAGGACATCTCTACTAAGCGTACTTAGTTCAAGAGGAACAAGGTGCTCTCCCACCATCATGGGCTCGCTCTGAGCTTCCTTAATTGGCTAGATTCACCAACTCATTAGGGAGAAGAGGGAAGCCCAAGTGTATGAGAAAGGAGCTACTCAAGCAACTACTAAGGTCTAAAGCTCCCTTTTTGTTGCCATGGTTGGTCAAGAAACTTCTGCATCCACCTTTATCCCGGCAGCTCAGTAGGAGGTTACCCCTAAAGGTACTTCTCAAGGTGATCAAGGTTAAGGTGATCCTCCTACTAACCAAAGTCAACAACTTATGGTCCCTTCTACAGCTAAAAGCTAGCCATCTCAAGGGTCGTCAACAGACCAGCCCTCTAAGCAGATTGAAGTGTTAGATTTTTCAAAACTATCAAAGTTTGCTGATCTAAGGCAGTAGTTATCCCCTTCCCTACTTCTTATAGTTTAGGTCAGGATATCAACGTTAATTTTGTATATCCCTAACTCAATAATGGAAATTGATTTTCTTCATGTACTTTGTTTTATGTACTTCAACTTTTGGTGAATGCTATTTGCTTTCTTGCTCGATTTACCGTTACATGGTTTGATACTTGGTGTACAAGGGGTGTTATTCCTTGGCTAAGCTATTTTAGGATAGTTAGGTCGGTGGCGTTCCGACCTGCTTAGCATAGTTGTTAAAATCACAAGTCAAAAATACAATTCTACAAGTGTATAGTTTTATAATGTTTTTCTTAGTTAAAATGGATGTAAAATCATTTATGTGCAGACATTTAGTAAAATAGTGAAACTTCATGTATGATTCTACAAGCTTATGATTTTATTGGTTCTATACCATTCTATCAATTGTATACAGTAAAATGAATAGTAGAATCATGATTTTAACAACTATGCTACCTAGTTAATGGGAGTTCTTCAGGGTAAGGGGTGTTTCTCCTTACCAATGTTACTTGAGGGGCATCAAATTGGTGGTGATTCGATCTACTCGATTAGTGGGAGTTCCTCAACGTAAGGGGTGTTTCCCCTTACCAAGGTTACCCAAAGAGGTGGGGATCACGTCGGTGATGTTCTAAATTACCCGATTAGTGAGAGTACCTCAAGGTAAGGGGTGTTTCCCCTTATGGAGGTTACCTAAGGGGGCTTAGGTTAGTAGCATTCCGATTTTGCCCAATTAGTAGGAGGCCCTCAGGGTAAGTGGTGTTTCGCCTTACTAAGGTTACCTAAGGGGATCAAGTTGGTAGTGTTCCAACCTACCCGATTAGTAGGAGTCCCTTAAGGTAAGGGGTGTTTCCCCTTACTAAAGTTACTTGAAGGGGATTAGGTCAATGCCTTTCCAACTTGCCCGGTTAATAAGTCTGTTCACCCTTTGGGTGCTGGGACTTAATATGGAAGTAAGAGAGAGAGGGGTAATTGTAAACAACTCATGAGTTATGGAAATTTCATTCATAATTTTAAAATGATTTACATGATCGTACATTAATCAAAATAAAGCCAAAGGTTACCAATGTTCTATATGTACGAGATGAGCTTGCTGTCCAATCTTTCTAATCAATATGCTCCATTCCTCAAATTTTCTCTGACTTTAACTGGGTCTTCCCAATTAGGAGATAACTTGCCTTGTCCTTCTCATGAACCCATGGCCTCTAGCTTCTAGCAAACTAACTCTCTAACCTTAAACTCCTCGTAATTGACCTTTTGATCATAATATCTAACCACTCGATGTTGGTAAGCAGTTCTCTGAGCTATAATAAGGTCTCTAATTTCTTCAATAATATCGATACAAGCTTGCAATAAAGACTTATTAAGGATGGCATTAAAGCTTTAAGTTTGGATATTGGGAAATTCGAGCTCGATGGGGAGGACTACCTCTAATCTATACATTAGGGAAAAAAGGGTTTCGTCAATGGAGGTACGATGGGTAATCCTATACCCCCACAAAATTTTAGGTGGCTCGTCTGCCTAAGCATCATGGGCTCGATCCACTCTCTTCATCAGGCTATCAAGGATCACTCGATTGGCTATGTCGACCTAACCGTTCGATTGAGTATATGTGATAAACGTGAAGTGTAGTGTAATATAGTGCTTAGTACAAAATTCTTTAAATTTAAGGTTATCAAACCACTACTAATTATCCATGATGAAGGCGTAGGCGGTCCCAAATCAAGAGAAGATGTTGTTCTAGACAGAGGATTCAACACTCCTCTCGATAATCCTCGCCACAACCTTAGCCTCGGCCTCGACCCACTTAGTGAAGTAATCGATGGCGGCAATGACAATGATAAACTGCCAACCTCCCGAAGCCTTAAGGAAGGTGCTGAGAATGTTAATGCCCTACTGGGTGACCAACTATGGACTAGTCAAGGGCTGGAGACTGTTACTGGGGGCATGACTAATAGGGTGGTGCTTCTAGTATTGGGGGTACTTCTATGCTACAACCTTAGCATCTTATCTCATGGTAGGCCAATAATATCGCAACCATAGAGCTCGAATGTAGATGGCTTAAGACTAAATATAGTTGCCACACATTCTAACGGGCAACTCTTCCATTACGTACAAGCCCTAGTCTTCTTGAAGGCATCTGAGTAGGGAGAGGTTGATCTCCCTACGGTATAGAATGCCATCGATCAACGTGTAGTTGGTTACATGATATCTCAATTTCTTTGCCTATTTCCTATCTTCAGGGAGCATGCCCTGCTCTAAATAACTCCAAATGAGATTCATCCATATCGGCTTTGATGTTGATGCTGTAAGTTCTAAGATTTTTGCCGATCCCAGAGTTATACTCTTTTCTGGCTAGTACTTGATAAAGATCTTCCTATCCTTCATCTCAAGCCTCTGTATCCTAGCAAAGGTAAGCTTAGATAGCCAATCTACTACCAAATTTTCAAGTCGAGGGAACTTTTTGATGATCCATGAAAGGAATTCAACTAGAAGCTCTTCACCTTCTTCGAGTACCTTGCCATGGTGTCATCCTTAACCTCATATTCACCTCAGACTTGCTAGACAACCAGTAGAGAGTTCGAAAAGACTTGTAAGTTCTCAGCGCAGATCTCTTTAGCCAATTTGAGACTTGCTATCAGGGCCTTGTACCTGGATTCATTGTTGCTAATGTCAAATCCGAACTTGAGGGCGTAGCAAACTATGATCTTTTATGGTCCAGTCAGAATAAGACCCTACCTCCACCTCTTGAAGTTGATGATCCATCAATGTAGAGAGTCTACACCGGTTTGTCATCCCCTAGCAATGCTTTCTCCTATCATATATATTCAACCACGAAGTTAGCCAACACTTATGCCTTGTAGTGAGATGGATAGTTGATCACGATGAACTCCACTAGTCGCCATATAATGTTGTTGTCATCACTAAGTTCCATGTCAAGGGTAATGATTCCGTTAGCTCAAATAGTACTCCCATTGAAGCTAATGAGATTATGGTGGTATGTCTTCATCTTGACGAGTAACTTAATCCTCATCCTTTCGTATGTATGCAAGAAGAGGATGTTAGTAGAGCTGCTAGTGTCTACCATAATCTTGAAGACCTCAAAGTTTATGATCCTCAACCCTATGACCAAAGCATCTTGATGGGGGTGTTTAACTCCTCCAAATCTTCATCTGAGAAGGAGATCGAAGTGTTTAACTTCTGTCTCTTCTTTCTAACTACCAACACCTTAGATGGAGCGTTAGTTGAGTCGTTGGTGCTCGATTGGCTCCAAAGGTCTAGCCCGCCAACAATTATGTTTATAACACTGTTAGGGGCTTGGTCGTTGTGGCGTATCATTCTGTTATGCTTAGGCACCCTCAGTTTGTGGTCTCCAAGGTATCCTGTCCTCATCATCATTAGAACAGTTGTCATTCCTCTATTGGGCCATATACCTACCAAAGAAGCCCAACTGGATAACATACTCAATTGTATTCTTTAACTAGAAGCATCCGTCAGTGGTGTGGCTATGGTCATCATGGAATTGGCAATATTTGTTCGAGTTTCAACAATTGGGACTCCCCTTCATCATAAGGGGTCTTTACAATAAGTTTCGGTTCTTCACCTTGGAATAAACTTAGGCAATGAGTTGATTCAGAAGGGTATATTACGTATAGATGAGAAGGGAAAGTAGGTTGGGCTTGGCCCGATGCTTCTTGCTACTCAAACCTCCCCCCTTTTGATACTATCTGTGACTAAGAACTGATAAGGCTAGCCATAGAAGTAGGTCCAATCCTACCGAAGGAACAAAAATGGAATGGTTTTAGCGAGGGTTTTAGCTGATCCGTGAGCCATCTAATCGGATGTGATGCACCAGCTAGACTCTACAGGGCCTAAGACTCACCAATATGATGCATCGGTTTGAGTGATAGGGCTTCCTGCCATAATCCTTGCTAAAGCGATCAATAAGAGATAATAAGAGAGAAAGAGAGAGCTTTTCAAGAGAAAATACTCAAAGGTTTTTCATTTATCTTCTGCCTTGTATTATTACAAATGTTGATATTTATAGCAAGTCCTAAACCGAAGTGGTAAAACTGTAAATAATGTACAAGGCACTAAACATTAAAGAAACGGGCCCATAAATAAAATAAAGACAAACATGTATAAAAATACAAAACTATGAGTTTTACAGGGAAGTTGGCATGCGGCCATTCGACATGTCTTAGAAGTAGCCTTGTATTGCTTAGCCGAGACACCAAAGAGGACAGCCCATAATTGTCGAGTTTTAAAGTTAGTTGATAACTTTTATTTTAAATATATTTCACATGGTGATTTTATAGTATTTCTCTTACATATTTGGTTTTCCTTAAAGAAATTGATACTTAATTGAGTAAAATTCTAATTTCAAGGTTTGAACGCATTCTCAGATTGAAAACGAAGAAAAGGAATCAAGTTTCACTCAATTTGGAGTTCAAATGAATGAGTTATGAAGTTTTGAAGTTACATAAATAATAGGAGAAAGTGGTAAATTTTGGTCAGAAAGTTACACAGTCTGGGATACAACTGTGTCCCTAAGTTGTGTCCATCTAGGAAGATTTTTTGTCTAAGGTCAGTAAGTTACACAACCTGAGGATACAACTGTATCCCAAGCTATATCTAGTAACGAAAAAAGAAACTTTACAATACATTATAAAAAGACTTACTAAGGATTCACACATAACTTTGGACATTCAAAGGAGAAGAGACTTGAAGAGAAGGAGGAAAAAAAAGGCGAAAGAAACACCCAACTTTAAGATTGAAGAGATTTTTCATCAACAAAAGGGGTTTTTCATGTTTTATTTTTTGATTTTGTTGCAATTCATTTTTAGTTTCATTATGATAGCTTAAGATTCTTGTATTTAGAATTGTGGAACCTAGGGTTTCATGTGACTATTAGATTTATTGATAATTTTCAATAAAGTTTCTATCTTTTCTTGATTCAATTATATTATTGAATTGTCAATTGATATTTCTAGGGTATCAATCTATGATATTATGCATGATGATTGAGAAATCACATGTGTAATGAGATCTTGACGTTATTAGAGAGAATTACATGTATACTTAGAGATAAGATATATGTTTCTTCCCGAAAGTTGTTCTTTTGTGTAGGAATTCATTATACATTAATGCAATTCTAAATTATATTACTAAGTAAAGAGATTCTGGTAAATAATTTAGGATTAGGGTTAATATGCTTGAGAAAGGTGTTAAATTTAATTGTGAATCTCTCCGGTCAAGAATAATAGAGATTGAATTAGATACATTTTAAGCGGTCACATGTTAAACACTAGGGGAAATAATTCCTAAATACGTTATTTGCTTTCTTCAAGTCGTTCTTAATTTTATCGTTTTTTAAATTGCTTAATCAAGTCTCATAATTAGGTTAGTTTGTTAATTTTAGTATTTTTAATTTATTTAACCCATCACAATTTTCTGGTTAGATAATAGAGCTAAGGTTAATATTAGTACTCGAGATCTCTGAGGGATCGATTCGGACTCACATCCGCTATATTAAAACTGATAGGTACACTTACCTTGTATCATTAGTCGGCATTAATCTCCCTGTATCTTGCCGAATGGATCCAACTCTCGGAAACGTAAGCTAGTCGACACTAATCTCTCTGTATCTTGCCTAGTGGATCCAACTCTCGAAAATGTGATATCTCAGCATATCGGCAGACGTGAAGCCAAGTAAGTAATTGGTCAAGCGTGGGTGAGGATCGAGCCTTTTGCATCTTTGAACTCTTTCTACAAGAAATAGTGTTATTCGGCTCGGCAGACAGGATGAGTTGGTTAGTAAATGAGCTCGACTTTGGCAGTTAACTTAGGTTGATACCTCGAATCCTATCATTCCCTCTCCCTTAGAGAAGTTATGACCCGAAACTTAGTAATTGGTGGCTTCAAATCCCATCAGGATCAAATGCCAACTTAAGAAAACCAGAGAGAGTGATATAGAGATAATTCGACTCTATGATCAGTGTTGGCATCATCCTCAGCTCCTTCCACTCATCATAAGCCCGACCGACCAAACTCCTCTTTAAGGATCCTTCCTTCCATTCATCAT
This sequence comes from Lumnitzera racemosa, assembly GCA_024138005.1. Classification (NCBI taxonomy): domain Eukaryota; kingdom Viridiplantae; phylum Streptophyta; class Magnoliopsida; order Myrtales; family Combretaceae; genus Lumnitzera; species Lumnitzera racemosa. The sequence goes on along the minus strand of JAMXBC010000012.1, from coordinate 33,574,226 downwards.
GTATCTGATCAACTCTATCCAAGTAGCCCCAACAACTATCAATCAAGGAGATTAATACAATTTTTGGCTCAAACATCATGTAATGAACCCGAGGAGTTTGAACATGTAAAATCTCAAACTTCTCTTCTGACTCGACAATCATTAATGCTTCACGTGCTTTCAATGTTGGTCTTACAAGTTCATGCTCGATAGCCTTCTCCCCTTCCACTTCCACACAACTCAATTCATTCTCCTCCCATCTAGGGTCATGCTCATTAGTTTCGATGGTCGATAATGGGAAAACATCAAGAATATGGGGGTTTAACTTCAATTCGACTTAGTCCTCTTCCCCTCTACTACTCGCTTCTCCAACAACCTCTACCACCTTAAATTCTCCTTTAATACTCTCTAACTTGGCATTCCTCTGTTGTCTTATTTCATCCTTAAACACTTCAAGCTGTCTTTCAATCTACTTCAACTGATCCAGCACTTTAAAGAGATTAGCTTCATAGGTAGGTCTTTTCTCATACAATTTGTCTCGATGACCTAAGGGCGCGAATCATCTTCGCATCAAATGCCTTATCTCTTCCCATGTAATGATCTCAATGTTTCCTCTATCGATTCTTTGATTTATCATTCTATGCTACCAAGTAGCTGCAAGGCTAATCATCAAGTTCTTTATAGCATAGGCTCTCTTATGCTTGGGATAAGAATAATCTTTGAAAACCTGATAGACATGAAATTCCCAATTCATATATTTATCTAAAGTGCCACATCCATCAAATTCTAGAATTTGTGATATCACATCTTCATAATAATATTCATATTCGTATCCAGCTTCATATGTCATGTTGAGAATATTCAATTCAATAGCAGTACTTAAGCTTATGAGAGAAAGAGTTTCTCGGCAACTAATAGATAACAATACAGCTAAAAAGGTACTAGTGCTCAAATCACAAGTATTAACAACTCAATAGTAATTAGCTCAGTTTGTACTTCAATTTGGTAGCTCAGACTCCTTCACTTAATTAAGCTCGGCACGTCATAGGAGCTTAACAACTTGAGTACAGCTCAACAAGTGTTTGAATAAGACAGTCCAATTTAGAAATCAATCTGGCTATTAGAATTACTTAGTTTAGCATAATAAGTAATACGAAACAACTTCAATTCAACAGTTCAGATCCGCAGTTCAACTCGAAAGCTCGGTAAAGTTCAAATTCAGCACAACAACAATTCTTGTCAAATCAGCTCAAACATACACAATCTCAACTAAACACTTCTTTTCAATTTGGAAAAAACAACAGTACTTTCTCAGCCACTATCGCAATACTAAAATAGGATAACATATTGAACAACTTGAAAAATCATATCTTGGCAAACAACCTAGATTGGAATTCCCAACCTTTTCTTTAATATATATATTCAATATAGGATTTACGATGTAAAGAAATTGCAATCCAAATTTTCACTTACCCCACCTTAAGAAAACTAATTAGAAAAGTCCCAAGAGTACTTAAACGCACTTCCGCCTTAACTCTAATAACTAATATACCTAAACGCATGAGCATGCATAGAAATGAACCTCCTCTGTTTTTGCAATGGAGAACAGAGCACAACTAGAACTACTCTTATTAATTTGTAGGTTAATATTTTCGAAACTTACCCCAATCGAACCAACTCTAGTATCCACGAATAAGAACAAAACAACTATTAATAGACAAACCTGAACAAATCTTCATAGCAACTTCACACGTTCCCTTTTCAGAACCGTACGCTGATACCAAGATGATACAGTCCATGACCATGAACTGACAAAGTTGGCTGTTACGCCCCGAAGTCGCAAAGTCGCAACAGTCCCGCCGTGTAAACCATTCTATGATAGTAACTGGCCTCACAGTGCCTATCATAAAGATAATCTACACAAGGCGTCGACGACTCCTCGCTTTGAAGTAAACAGTTCGATTAATAATTATACTACAATTATGATAATTATCACAAAGTTCTATAAAACATAGATAATTATAAATAAGTCCACAGAGCTTCCCAGGAAGTTTTACACAAACACGACTGTTCACTAGATTACATAATAACTATTAGTCTTTCCTTCCTAATTACATGGTCATTCTAGCCACACATTATATTAAGTAACTTGATCCTCACACCCCTGGCTTCAAACGGACTAACCTCTGGGTAATTGTAGGGCGGCATAGTACTTGAAGTGTTCACAAATCAGAACCTGCAAAGGGATCTATAAGGGTATGAGCAACTACAGCCCAGTAAGTTGAATTGGAGACTCATGAATGCATACAAGCACAAACAGGGTTATCAAACAATTATTTTCATGCAATGCAACATTCAAGTGTCATCGCACAACGTAGTCCGGTCCGTTGTGAAATCAGAGAAATTTCACCCCCTCCAATCCGGGTTGAGGAGTTCCATGTTATGCAGCAGCTCACAACCAAACCCAAGCTTGTGCAATGGAGACCTCGCTCCCCCCGCCGCGACCTCCTCTCCTACCACTTAGTTCGACTGAGGATGAAGAAAGGACCATTTTGCAATCCTGCGCTATCCCTTTCGAAGGGGTCGGTATTTGGTTGGAGAGTCCTATGATCCCCTAACGGGTTGCAATGCATGACATTTTCGATTATTAGGGTCGACTAAGATTAAATGCCGGTTAGGGTGTTCAATAAGTTCATACCAATTCAATCAGTCACAAAATCATTCACAGTACAAATTCCAGCACGAATTCAGATACATCAAGCACATGTGCAAACTATTTACAATCACAATCATATACATGCCTAAGTCTCCGAGTACTACAAAACTAGTACTCTATTACAATAAGCAATAACCCAACTTACTTGAATTTGCTCGATCGCTCGATCCTCTAGTTGCGAGCTGATTTGTTTCTGGGTGTCCTATAATACAAATAGGTTCTTTTAGTACTTATATTTTATGGATTCTTATTCTAATTCATAATATAACTCATTTTCCTCATGTATACCTATAACGTATTAATGATTCGTTGCGTTCTATTTCGGGGTTCGGCTCCTAAACTAGATTCTAGTTTTAATTCCTAAGTCGTAATTAAGCTCGAATCCCAATGTGATATTAATCACATTATGCTCGGGTATTCAAATATCCTATTGGGTCGTAATTTTTTGTATTCTAAACTATTCTGTACACACTAACCCTAATTGAGGTATCGGATTTATTCCCGGTGTATAAAAATCTTACATTTTGAGATATTTACTTAAAATTAAATGTCATTTTAGATTTATTATTTTTCTGATTTCTATTATAATATTATCTAAATAACCTTTTTTTTTATTTATTAATTTACATTTTCACATATTACTAATTTGTTATATTACTTACCTAATTTCCCTAATTAACCATACTTAGTACCTAAAGGCTAAGATTAAGGTTCCACTGCAGAGATTAACTTCCCTAAACCTCTAATTAAGATTCAAATCAGTAATTAACATCCTAATCACTTAATTAACCCTAAATTACCCAATTTTACCATCATTTTAGGGCTAAAAATTAACTTAAAAATTTCAAAAATTAATTTTAAAAAAATGGCTTCATAGCACTGTTATACATCAAATGAGCATTCTACAAAAAAAATTTGAACTCCAAACTACTTCCCTAAGCCTATTTATTTTTTGGTTTACTAATGCTCGATTTTAAACAATTTGTTAGGAACCCTATATTTCCAGACATAATTAAACTAAATCAATATTTTTCCCTAAATATACATACAATAAAACCTCATAATAACAAGTTTCATAATTTTCTGGGCAAAATAAATAATTTTACAAAATTATACAAAAATCGGGTGAATAAATGACTAACCGGTTCGAAGCTTTTGGGCCGTCCAAACCCGGTCCAATGTTGTCGGCCGGTCCAGGCGGTGGGTCTAGTGTAGGGTGGTGGTGGTGGTTCGGTCCCAGGTGGTGGTAAGTGGTAGGTTTAGCTTACTTGCCTAATCTATACAGTTTTCCCTTTTTTTATTTTTCTGGATTTTCACTCGATTTTTTCGATGTTTTGATTTTTTTCAGATCTTAAACTGACCAAAGGACTTCTGAAAATTTTTTTCCCCTATTTATAGACAATTGTAGAATTTAATGTGCATTAATTTGATGGGATTTTGCCCCAATTCCATGATTTTTGGCTTTTTGTTTGTCACATTGTTATTGGTTATTTTTTTTCTTGCTGACCACGACCTAATCTTGTTGCAGTTATCCCCTTCTGATTTTTCTATATTTATTTTGTATTTTTCTTTAATTATTTGCTTAGTTTTAGGCTAATTTAGGTAATTACGTGTATTTTTATCTATACGTAAATATATGTGGGATACACGTGAACATTCCTAAATATTATTTTGGTCATTCTAAAATTTTTAGTATACATATAATCTATCTCTAGTAATTTATTAGTTATTTCATTACACTTTTCGCATTTTCGATAATTACTACATATTATGCTTAAAATTTAAAAATTTTATGGTCTCCTATTTTATTACTTATTTTCTTAAATTCAAGTTTACGGGGTCAGTTTTACTAATATTCCTCTCAATAGTTTATAATTTGGGTTTGATCGGATCCTTTAACCGATCGCCCTAAACCTTAGGTTCTAAGTTCAATCCTACGGTTACTTGGCTCGGCTTTTAGGCTTACAATTCTACCTCGCTTCAAGAAATTTTTGTCCTCAAAACTTCTGTACATCTAATTTACACTTAAATGACTAAATACAATAATTTGTATACTTTTACTTACCTGGAAATTAGAAAAGCCATGGATACTGCTCCATCATTGCGGCTTTTGGTTCCCAAGTCATCTCCAAGTCTGGACCTTCATTCCATTGAATCTTCACGTACTCCATATCTCTGTTCCTTAACTTCTGAACCCGGCTATCCAATATCTTTATGGGTTATCTCACCAGTTGAAAATTTCTCATTAACTCCACTGGCTCTATTTCCACTATTGCATTCGGGTTCTTAATGAATCTTCTCAACATGGATACATGGATACATGGAATATATTATGATAGCCTGATAGACTTGGAGGTAAAGCCATTCGGTACGATACATTGCCAAATTTCTCCAACACTTCAAATGGACCAATGTATCGTGGGCTCAGTTTTCCCCTTGAACCAAACCGTCGGAGTCCTTTGAATGGGCTTATTTTAATGTAAACATGATCACCCATTTCAAATTCTAATGGTCTTCTCTTCAAATCAACCCAACTTTTATAACGGTCCTGAGCTTCCTTCATCCGTTGTCGCACAATCTTAATCTTCTCACTCGTTTGATTGATCATGTCTGGTCCAATCATGGCATACTCTTCATGATCCCAATATAGTGGCGATCTGCATTTCCTCCCATATAGTGCTTCATACAGCGCCATTTGTATCGTTGCATGATAACTATTATTGTAAGCAAATTCTATCAACGATAAATATTTATCCCAATCACCTCCAAAATCCAATACACAAGCTCATAGCATATCTTCTAAAGTTTGAATCGTTCGCTCAGACTGCCCATCTGTTTGTGGGTGATAGGCTGTACCAAACTGCAACTTTGTACCCAAAGCTCTATGTAAGCTCTCCTAGAATTTGGATACAAACCGACTATCTCGGTCAGAAACAATACTCTCAGGAACACCATGTAGCCTTATTATTTCTTGGACATACAATCTAGCCATCTTTTCCATTACCAGTCCGATAAGGTAAGAAATGTGCACTCTTCGTTAATATATCCACAACTACTCAAATGGAATCATATCCAACTTGAGTCTTTGGTAATGCTACTACAAAATCCATGGTAATATGATCCCATTTCCATCGTGGTATTTCTAAAGGTTGTAATAGTCCACCTGGTCTTTGGTGTTCTGCTTTGACTTGTTGGCACGTCATGCATTCAGATACATATTGTGCCACTTCTCTCTTCATCCCATTCCACCAATACATAAGTTTTAGATCTTGGTACATTTTATTTCCTCTCGGGTGCACAGTATAACCTGTAATGTGTGCTTCATCCAAAATTTGCTTCTTTATGTCTGCATCTTGTGGTATACATATTCTTCCTCTACACCTTATTAGACCTCTATCATCCACCTTAAAGTCAGGGTCCTGTCCGTTACTCAATTTCTCTTTTATCTCCATCAGACCCCTATCCTCCTCTTGCTTTTGCTTGATTCTCTCTAATATAGTAGGTTACAATTCCCGGTTCATTAACTGGCTATTAGGTTCACACCAATCAAACCCAATTTGCATCCTCTCAAATTCATGCACTAATTTATGTTGAGGTGTTAACAATAAGGCAACCTGTTCATAATTCTTTCGACTTAATGCATCTGCCACCAAATTGGCCTTTCCAGGGTGGTAATTTATATTCAGATCATAATCCTTAATCAGTTCTAACCACCTTCTTTGCCTTAAATTCAACTCCTTCTGAGTAAAGAAATACTTCAAACTCTTATGGTCAGTGTACATCTCGCACCGTTGTCCATAAAGATAATGTCTCCAAATCTTCAAGGCAAACACTACAGCGGCTAACTCCAAATCATGAGTTGGGTAATTCCTTTCATGTGGCCTCAATTGTCTTGATGCATATGCAACAACTTTTCTATCCTGCATCAATACACAACCTAATCCATTCCGTGAAGTATCACTATACACATTATAAGGCTTATCCGGATCAGGTAATGTTAATACTGGTGTTGTAACCAGTCGTTTCTTCAACTCCTGAAAACTCATTTCACAATCTTCACTCCATTCGAACTTTACATCCTTCTGGGTTAATCGAGTCAACGGTTTGGCAATTTTAGAAAAATCCTTTATGAACCGTCGATAGTATCCAGCCATACCCAGAAAACTCCTTATCTCAGTCACTGCGGTTGGTTGCTTCCAATCCATTATTGCTTTCACTTTATCCGGGTCTACAGAGATTCCTTCTCCAGATATAATATGACTTAGAAAAGAAATTCTATCCAACCAAAAATTACATTTACTTAACTTGGCATATAATTGATTCTCTCTCAACTTTTGTAATGCCAATCGTAAATGCTCTGCATGCTCCTCCTTGCTTTTTGAATAAATCAAAATATTATCAATAAACACCACAACAAACTTATCCAAATATGGTTGATATATGCGATTCATCAGGTCCATGAATACAGCCGGAGCATTTGTCAAGCCAAATGGCATCACCAAAAATTCATAATGACCATATCGAGTTCTAAATGCAGTCTTATGTACATCTTCCGGCTTAACTCTCAATTGATGATATCCTGATTTTAAATCTATTCTAGAAAACACAGTAGCACCTTGGAGTTGGTCAAACAAATCATCAATGTGAGGTAACGGATACCTATTCTTAATGGTAACCTTCTTTAACTCCCGATAGTCTATACACAATCTCATAATACCATCCTTCTTTTTCACAAACAATACCGGTGCTCCCCATGGTGAAACACTCGATCGAATAAACTTCTTATCCAATAGGTCCTGAAGTTGCATCTTTAGTTCCTGAAGTTCTATGGGTGACATCCGATATGGAGCTTTCGAAATAGGTTCGGTTCCAGGAACTAATTCTACATTGAAATCCAACTCTCGGGTGGAGCTAACCTTGGTAAATCCTCCGGAAATGCATCTGAAAACTCATTCACTACCCGTATGTCTGCTATCTTGGGTATTTCCTTTTCTGTGTCCATAGCAAACACCCGACAAAATTTCCAATCATCCTCCTTTACTCTTATCTCAAATTGTTCATCACATATCTCCATCACTGATAAATTCAACCTACTTCCACCAGCTTTTCCTTGAAATATTGTTTCTCCATCATTAAGATTGACCATTTTATTCCTACACTCCATAATAGCTTTATTCTTTGACAACCAATTTATTCCTATTATGACACCGTACCCTTGTAGAGGTAATATCACAAGACTTATAGGATACTCCTTCTCTTGAATTTTTATCCTACCATCAGCTACTACTTCTCGTGTTGTTACCTTCTCCCCAGTCGGAGTTCTAACTTTATAAGTTACATTAACAGTAACCACACTAATCTCTTGTTCATTTACAAATTTCTGACTTGCAAAGGAATGAGATGCACCAGTATCAAACAGCACAAAAGCAGGTTGTCCATTTATCAGCACATGTCCTGGAATGTACTATTACTATGGTTACCAACTACACTAACATTCATAAATCTTAAAATGCAAAGATTTCAATTTAATTCACACTTAGAATTATTATTAAAATAAATAGTCTGAGTACATACCAGTTACAAGTCCTTCATCATTTTCTTCTTCCACTCCCATGAGCTCCTCAACATCATCATTGTAGTACTCTTCCATAAAATCTGAGAAATCCTCATTCTCCTCAATTTCCATATCCTCCAGGGTAAAGATACGAGCAGGTGCAGTAGTGTTATCAACACCTTCTGTTCGCTTAGCTCCTTGTACAAACTGTGGACAATACCTGGAGAAATGTCCCCTTCTACCACACTTATTACACTTTATTAATTTCATCTTAGGACATGCCTTCAGCACATGGTTCGAATCTCCACATATGAAACATTTTCCCCTAAGCTGAACACAATTTCTTGGAAAATGATTTGCACCACATTTCCAGCACTTGACATTTCCATCCTTGTCATAAAAGCTCAAATTAGGTACTGATTGAGCTGGGTTACTAGCTAGGGTTACTGGTCTCCTTCTCTTCTGCCCGGAACTGCTACTGGAGGCACTAGGATATGATCTCCTAAATGATGGACCTGGTCGATATCCTCTATTGATCTTTTGACTCCACATTGCTTGCATCCTCACACGATTATCTTCTAATTGTCTTGCCTTATCTACCACTTCATTGTAAGTGGTAAAACCGTAATTCAACAGCTTACAACACATTGTGGGGTCAAATCCAGTAAGGAACAAATCTTTCTTCAACTCAACATTATCCCGGTATGAGCCAGGTACATATTGTAATAATCTATTGAATTCAGTCTCATATTGGGTTACACTCATACCTCCCTTCTTCAGTTCAAACAAATCTCGCACCATTCTGTATTGAACACTATGGGGAAAATACTCCTTCCTGAATTCCTCCTTAAATTGTTGCCAATCAATGTTATTTCCAAGTTACCTTGCTCTCGAGTCCCACCATACTTTCGCAGCTAACTTTAACATAAATGTACCATAAGATAACTTTTGGGATTCAGAGACTCTAAAAGCCTCAAAACTCCGTTCAACTTGGGCTAACCAGTCATCAGCTACATCTGGCCTACCCATCTGCCCCTCAAAATAACAGTTGGCTTTTATAAACTCAGGAAGTTTATTTACCTCTTGAGGTCACTCTATTCGTTGTTCAACTTCTTGGGGTCTTCTGTTTCCCACATTACCACCAGTCATAAGATGTTGAATCAACATTCCTTGTTGTCTCATCATCGTATGCATACTGGCAAGTATTTGCCCAATAGGCATATTTTCTTGTGGAGGCGGCGGAGGTAAATCTTGTCTATGTTGTTCTCTTGGTGGTGATGGTGCTCGTGGTGGAGGGTTTTGATTCCCTTCAGTTCCTCCTTGACTACTCCCGTTTCCAGCTTCAGCCATAATCACTTACTAGTTTAACTTATAATCCTGCATTCATATCTTTCTATAAGTTATCCCTACTTTTGTTTAGAGAATATTTATAAATAAATAAATGCTTGCAATATGTACTCATATCAAATAAACTAACAATAGTATTAAAGTCAACGTACTTAGAAATCTAACTTTCACTGTATATTTCATTCAACCTTACATCATTACTATTACAACTTCAAAACAAAAGATACAACTCGATAACTTTAAAATACATACATCAAATTTACAACTTGATTACATCATTCCTTACATAACTTAGTACAAACTCGATCTTTACAACTGTACAAGACAAAAAGTTACATCAACTAGCTACATCAAACTTACTTACAGCATACATCTAACTTGATCCAGAAGCTACAAAATACATCAAAAGTAAAAAAAAATACATCAAAAGTCAAAATACATCAAAAGATCCTAAAATACATCAGTTTTCCATCAAAATCGCTACTGGATCATATCCAAAAATCTACCTAACTAAACATGTCCGTCATCCAACTAAACCAGTCCTCCTCTGAATCCGTAGCAGCTACGTCATTAAAGGGATCATAATCCATATGGCCTCCAACCGAATGATCCTCATGCTCACTCTCTGATGTAGAGTCTAGATATATTATCTCTGGAGTCTCAGGGATCACGATCACCTCCTGTACTTCATCATCATCCGATTCAACTGGATTACCAGCTCCTACTCTAGCTATCCCGGTGTCTGCAATCACCTGCATGAGCAAGGCATGTAGGTCTACACCAGGTTCATCCTCGTTTTCCTACTCCTCTCCAGGGTCTTCTTCTGGATCTTCTTCTTCTGGGTCCTCCTCAGGGTCTTCCTCTATATGAACTCCATCCTCTTAGGGTTCAACTGGAGGTGGGTTTTCTGGTGGTGGTCCTGGTATCTCAGGTTCAGGTTCAGGACGAAAGTTCAATGGTATCTCTATACCATCCCCAGCAGGCTCGGGAAACTGTGGAAACCAATCAATGATCCCTGGTGGGTACTGTCTAGGAATGTATGGGATGTTAACAGGGATGTGTGCAATACTGGCAGGGTATGGTCTTCCATCCTCTAACCTAGCAGGAAAATACCGTAAGGGCATCATCAGGGTTATAATTCCCTCCTTCTCCAACCATCTCTGCTCAAAAGCTGCTATAGCGGTGTATCTATTATACTGGGGGCCTAAACTCGTCTCCATCCATGCCCACTCATCCTTCCAGCTATAGCACATCCGATCATGAAACTTATTGATAATCTCATCAACTGTCCTAAATATATTCCAATCGGCTAGTTCCATCAGTAACCATTGTAATTTAACCCTATAATCAATGGGAGATACTTCTCCATTCCATCTAAACCGTATCCAACTATGAATTAGTTGTCCCCTTCGACCCTGTAAGTATATTTAAACCAATTAATATTTCCTATGTTAAAGATTAAGGTTACTTATGTTATACAATCTTTTATCGCCCACTTAGTATTACCCACTCTCAATATTCCTAAAATGTCTATTTCTTTTAAGGTATGATGCTTCAAAGCAAGTTTACTAAAACTACGCTCTGATACCAACCGAAAACTGTTACGCCCCGAAGTCGGAAAGTCGCAATAGTCCCGCCGTGTAAACCATTCTATGATAGTAACTGGCCTCACAGTGCCTATCATAGAGATAATCTACACAAGGCGTCGACGACTCCTCGCTTTGAAGTAAACAGTTCGATTAATAATTATACTACAATTATGATAATTATCACAAAGTTCTATAAAACATAGATAATTATAAATAAGTCCACAGAGCTTCCCAGGAAGTTTTACACAAACACGACTGTTCACTAGATTACATAATAACTATTAGTCTTTCCTTCCTAATTACATGGTCATTCTAGCCACACATTATATTAAGTAACTTGATCCTCACACCCCTAGCTTCAAACGAACTAACCTCTGGGTAATTGTAGGGCGGCATAGTACTTGAAGTGTTCACAAATCAGAACCTGCAAAAGGATCTATAAGGGTATGAGCAACTATAGCCCAGTAAGTTGAATTGGAGACTCATGAAAGCATACAAGCACAAACAGGGTTATCAAACAATTATTTTCATGCAATGCAACATTCAAGTGTCATCGCATAACGTAGTCCGGTCCGTTGTGAAATCAGAGAAATTTCACCCTCTCCAATCCGGGTTGAGGAGTTCCATGTTATGCAGCAACTCACAACCAAACCCAGGCTTGTGCAATGGAGACCTCGCTCCTCCCGCGACTACCTTCGAACCATTGACTTCACCCCCGCCGCGACCTCCTCTCCTACCACTTAGTTCGACTGAGGATGAAGAAAGGACCATTTTGCAATCCTGCGCTATCCCTTTCGAAGGGGTCGGTATTTGGTTGGAGAGTCCTATGATCCCCTAACGGGTTGCAATGCATGACATTTTCGATTATTAGGGTCGACTAAGATTAAATGCCGGTTAGGGTGTTCAATAAGTTCATACCAATTCAATCAGTCACAAAATCATTCACAGTACAAATTCCAGCACGAATTCAGATACATCAAGCACATGTGCAAACTATTTACAATCACAATCATATACATGCCTAAGTCTCCGAGTACTACAAAACTAGTACTCTATTACAATAAGCAATAACCCAACTTACTTGAATTTGCTCGATCGCTCGATCCTCTAGTTGCGAGCTGATTTGTTTCTGGGTGTCCTATAATACAAATAGGTTCTTTTAGTACTTATATTTTATGGATTCTTATTCTAATTCATAATATAACTCATTTTCCTCATGTATACCTATAACGTATTAATGATTCGTTGCGTTCTATTTCGGGGTTCGGCTCCTAAACTAGATTCTAGTTTTAATTCCTAAGTCGTAATTAAGCTCGAATCCCAATGTGATATTAATCACATTATGCTCGGGTATTCAAATATCCTATTGGGTCGTAATTTTTTGTATTCTAAACTATTCTGTACACACTAACCCTAATTGAGGTATCGGATTTATTCCCGGTGTATAAAAATCTTACATTTTGAGATATTTACTTAAAATTAAATGTCATTTTAGATTTATTATTTTTCTGATTTCTATTATAATATTATCTAAATAACCTTTTTTTTTATTTATTAATTTACATTTTCACATATTACTAATTTGTTATATTACTTACCTAATTTCCCTAATTAACCATACTTAGTACCTAAAGGCTAAGATTAAGGTTCCACTGCAGAGATTAACTTCCCTAAACCTCTAATTAAGATTCAAATCAGTAATTAACATCCTAATCACTTAATTAACCCTAAATTACCCAATTTTACCATCATTTTAGGGCTAAAAATTAACTTAAAAATTTCAAAAATTAATTTTAAAAAAATGGCTTCATAGCACTGTTATACATCAAATGAGCATTCTACAAAAAAAATTTGAACTCCAAACTACTTCCCTAAGCCTATTTATTTTTTGGTTTACTAATGCTCGATTTTAAACAATTTGTTAGGAACCCTATATTTCCAGACATAATTAAACTAAATCAATATTTTTCCCTAAATATACATACAATAAAACCTCATAATAACAAGTTTCATAATTTTCTGGGCAAAATAAATAATTTTACAAAATTATACAAAAATCGGGTGAATAAATGACTAACCGGTTCGAAGCTTTTGGGCCGTCCAAACCCGGTCCAATGTTGTCGGCCGGTCCAGGCGGTGGGTCTAGTGTAGGGTGGTGGTGGTGGTTCGGTCCCAGGTGGTGGTAAGTGGTAGGTTTAGCTTACTTGCCTAATCTATACAGTTTTCCCTTTTTTTATTTTTCTGGATTTTCACTCGATTTTTTCGATGTTTTGATTTTTTTCAGATCTTAAACTGACCAAAGGACTTCTGAAAATTTTTTTCCCCTATTTATAGACAATTGTAGAATTTAATGTGCATTAATTTGATGGGATTTTACCCCAATTCCATGATTTTTGGCTTTTTGTTTGTCACATTGTTATTGGTTATTTTTTTTCTTGCTGACCACGACCTAATCTTGTTGCAGTTATCCCCTTCTGATTTTTCTATATTTATTTTGTATTTTTCTTTAATTATTTGCTTAGTTTTAGGCTAATTTAGGTAATTACGTGTATTTTTATCTATACGTAAATATATGTGGGATACACGTGAACATTCCTAAATATTATTTTGGTCATTCTAAAATTTTTAGTATACATATAATCTATCTCTAGTAATTTATTAGTTATTTCATTACACTTTTCGCATTTTCGATAATTACTACATATTATGCTTAAAATTTAAAAATTTTATGGTCTCCTATTTTATTACTTATTTTCTTAAATTCAAGTTTACGGGGTCAGTTTTACTAATATTCCTCTCAATAGTTTATAATTTGGGTTTGATCGGATCCTTTAACCGATCGCCCTAAACCTTAGGTTCTAAGTTCAATCCTACGGTTACTTGGCTCGGCTTTTAGGCTTACAATTCTACCTCGCTTCAAGAAATTTTTGTCCTCAAAACTTCTGTACATCTAATTTACACTTAAATGACTAAATACAATAATTTGTATACTTTTACTTACCTGGAAATTAGAAAAGCCATGGATACTGCTCCATCATTGCGGCTTTTGGTTCCCAAGTCATCTCCAAGTCTGGACCTTCATTCCATTGAATCTTCACGTACTCCATATCTCTGTTCCTTAACTTCTGAACCCGGCTATCCAATATCTTTATGGGTTATCTCACCAGTTGAAAATTTCTCATTAACTCCACTGGCTCTATTTCCACTATTGCATTCGGGTTCTTAATGAATCTTCTCAACATGGATACATGGATACATGGAATATATTATGATAGCCTGATAGACTTGGAGGTAAAGCCATTCGGTACGATACATTGCCAAATTTCTCCAACACTTCAAATGGACCAATGTATCGTGGGCTCAGTTTTCCCCTTGAACCAAACCGTCGGAGTCCTTTGAATGGGCTTATTTTAATGTAAACATGATCACCCATTTCAAATTCTAATGGTCTTCTCTTCAAATCAACCCAACTTTTATAACGGTCCTGAGCTTCCTTCATCCGTTGTCGCACAATCTTAATCTTCTCACTCGTTTGATTGATCATGTCTGGTCCAATCATGGCATACTCTTCATGATCCCAATATAGTGGCGATCTGCATTTCCTCCCATATAGTGCTTCATACAGCGCCATTTGTATCGTTGCATGATAACTATTATTGTAAGCAAATTCTATCAACGATAAATATTTATCCCAATCACCTCCAAAATCCAATACACAAGCTCATAGCATATCTTCTAAAGTTTGAATCGTTCGCTCAGACTGCCCATCTGTTTGTGGGTGATAGGCTGTACCAAACTGCAACTTTGTACCCAAAGCTCTATGTAAGCTCTCCTAGAATTTGGATACAAACCGACTATCTCGGTCAGAAACAATACTCTCAGGAACACCATGTAGCCTTATTATTTCTTGGACATACAATCTAGCCATCTTTTCCATTACCAGTCCGATAAGGTAAGAAATGTGCACTCTTCGTTAATATATCCACAACTACTCAAATGGAATCATATCCAACTTGAGTCTTTGGTAATGCTACTACAAAATCCATGGTAATATGATCCCATTTCCATCGTGGTATTTCTAAAGGTTGTAATAGTCCACCTGGTCTTTGGTGTTCTGCTTTGACTTGTTGGCACGTCATGCATTCAGATACATATTGTGCCACTTCTCTCTTCATCCCATTCCACCAATACATAAGTTTTAGATCTTGGTACATTTTATTTCCTCTCGGGTGCACAGTATAACCTGTAATGTGTGCTTCATCCAAAATTTGCTTCTTTATGTCTGCATCTTGTGGTATACATATTCTTCCTCTACACCTTATTAGACCTCTATCATCCACCTTAAAGTCAGGGTCCTGTCCGTTACTCAATTTCTCTTTTATCTCCATCAGACCCCTATCCTCCTCTTGCTTTTGCTTGATTCTCTCTAATATAGTAGGTTACAATTCCCGGTTCATTAACTGGCTATTAGGTTCACACCAATCAAACCCAATTTGCATCCTCTCAAATTCATGCACTAATTTATGTTGAGGTGTTAACAATAAGGCAACCTGTTCATAATTCTTTCGACTTAATGCATCTGCCACCAAATTGGCCTTTCCAGGGTGGTAATTTATATTCAGATCATAATCCTTAATCAGTTCTAACCACCTTCTTTGCCTTAAATTCAACTCCTTCTGAGTAAAGAAATACTTCAAACTCTTATGGTCAGTGTACATCTCGCACCGTTGTCCATAAAGATAATGTCTCCAAATCTTCAAGGCAAACACTACAGCGGCTAACTCCAAATCATGAGTTGGGTAATTCCTTTCATGTGGCCTCAATTGTCTTGATGCATATGCAACAACTTTTCTATCCTGCATCAATACACAACCTAATCCATTCCGTGAAGTATCACTATACACATTATAAGGCTTATCCGGATCAGGTAATGTTAATACTGGTGTTGTAACCAGTCGTTTCTTCAACTCCTGAAAACTCATTTCACAATCTTCACTCCATTCGAACTTTACATCCTTCTGGGTTAATCGAGTCAACGGTTTGGCAATTTTAGAAAAATCCTTTATGAACCGTCGATAGTATCCAGCCATACCCAGAAAACTCCTTATCTCAGTCACTGCGGTTGGTTGCTTCCAATCCATTATTGCTTTCACTTTATCCGGGTCTACAGAGATTCCTTCTCCAGATATAATATGACTTAGAAAAGAAATTCTATCCAACCAAAAATTACATTTACTTAACTTGGCATATAATTGATTCTCTCTCAACTTTTGTAATGCCAATCGTAAATGCTCTGCATGCTCCTCCTTGCTTTTTGAATAAATCAAAATATTATCAATAAACACCACAACAAACTTATCCAAATATGGTTGATATATGCGATTCATCAGGTCCATGAATACAGCCGGAGCATTTGTCAAGCCAAATGGCATCACCAAAAATTCATAATGACCATATCGAGTTCTAAATGCAGTCTTATGTACATCTTCCGGCTTAACTCTCAATTGATGATATCCTGATTTTAAATCTATTCTAGAAAACACAGTAGCACCTTGGAGTTGGTCAAACAAATCATCAATGTGAGGTAACGGATACCTATTCTTAATGGTAACCTTCTTTAACTCCCGATAGTCTATACACAATCTCATAATACCATCCTTCTTTTTCACAAACAATACCGGTGCTCCCCATGGTGAAACACTCGATCGAATAAACTTCTTATCCAATAGGTCCTGAAGTTGCATCTTTAGTTCCTGAAGTTCTATGGGTGACATCCGATATGGAGCTTTCGAAATAGGTTCGGTTCCAGGAACTAATTCTACATTGAAATCCAACTCTCGGGGTGGAGCTAACCTTGGTAAATCCTCCGGAAATGCATCTGAAAACTCATTCACTACCCGTATGTCTGCTATCTTGGGTATTTCCTTTTCTGTGTCCATAGCAAACACCCGACAAAATTTCCAATCATCCTCCTTTACTCTTATCTCAAATTGTTCATCACATATCTCCATCACTGATAAATTCAACCTACTTCCACCAGCTTTTCCTTGAAATATTGTTTCTCCATCATTAAGATTGACCATTTTATTCCTACACTCCATAATAGCTTTATTCTTTGACAACCAATTTATTCCTATTATGACACCGTACCCTTGTAGAGGTAATATCACAAGACTTATAGGATACTCCTTCTCTTGAATTTTTATCCTACCATCAGCTACTACTTCTCGTGTTGTTACCTTCTCCCCAGTCGGAGTTCTAACTTTATAAGTTACATTAACAGTAACCACACTAATCTCTTGTTCATTTACAAATTTCTGACTTGCAAAGGAATGAGATGCACCAGTATCAAACAGCACAAAAGCAGGTTGTCCATTTATCAGCACATGTCCTGGAATGTACTATTACTATGGTTACCAACTACACTAACATTCATAAATCTTAAAATGCAAAGATTTCAATTTAATTCACACTTAGAATTATTATTAAAATAAATAGTCTGAGTACATACCAGTTACAAGTCCTTCATCATTTTCTTCTTCCACTCCCATGAGCTCCTCAACATCATCATTGTAGTACTCTTCCATAAAATCTGAGAAATCCTCATTCTCCTCAATTTCCATATCCTCCAGGGTAAAGATACGAGCAGGTGCAGTAGTGTTATCAACACCTTCTGTTCGCTTAGCTCCTTGTACAAACTGTGGACAATACCTGGAGAAATGTCCCCTTCTACCACACTTATTACACTTTATTAATTTCATCTTAGGACATGCCTTCAGCACATGGTTCGAATCTCCACATATGAAACATTTTCCCCTAAGCTGAACACAATTTCTTGGAAAATGATTTGCACCACATTTCCAGCACTTGACATTTCCATCCTTGTCATAAAAGCTCAAATTAGGTACTGATTGAGCTGGGTTACTAGCTAGGGTTACTGGTCTCCTTCTCTTCTGCCCGGAACTGCTACTGGAGGCACTAGGATATGATCTCCTAAATGATGGACCTGGTCGATATCCTCTATTGATCTTTTGACTCCACATTGCTTGCATCCTCACACGATTATCTTCTAATTGTCTTGCCTTATCTACCACTTCATTGTAAGTGGTAAAACCGTAATTCAACAGCTTACAACACATTGTGGGGTCAAATCCAGTAAGGAACAAATCTTTCTTCAACTCAACATTATCCCGGTATGAGCCAGGTACATATTGTAATAATCTATTGAATTCAGTCTCATATTGGGTTACACTCATACCTCCCTTCTTCAGTTCAAACAAATCTCGCACCATTCTGTATTGAACACTATGGGGAAAATACTCCTTCCTGAATTCCTCCTTAAATTGTTGCCAATCAATGTTATTTCCAAGTTACCTTGCTCTCGAGTCCCACCATACTTTCGCAGCTAACTTTAACATAAATGTACCATAAGATAACTTTTGGGATTCAGAGACTCTAAAAGCCTCAAAACTCCGTTCAACTTGGGCTAACCAGTCATCAGCTACATCTGGCCTACCCATCTGCCCCTCAAAATAACAGTTGGCTTTTATAAACTCAGGAAGTTTATTTACCTCTTGAGGTCACTCTATTCGTTGTTCAACTTCTTGGGGTCTTCTGTTTCCCACATTACCACCAGTCATAAGATGTTGAATCAACATTCCTTGTTGTCTCATCATCGTATGCATACTGGCAAGTATTTGCCCAATAGGCATATTTTCTTGTGGAGGCGGCGGAGGTAAATCTTGTCTATGTTGTTCTCTTGGTGGTGATGGTGCTCGTGGTGGAGGGTTTTGATTCCCTTCAGTTCCTCCTTGACTACTCCCGTTTCCAGCTTCAGCCATAATCACTTACTAGTTTAACTTATAATCCTGCATTCATATCTTTCTATAAGTTATCCCTACTTTTGTTTAGAGAATATTTATAAATAAATAAATGCTTGCAATATGTACTCATATCAAATAAACTAACAATAGTATTAAAGTCAACGTACTTAGAAATCTAACTTTCACTGTATATTTCATTCAACCTTACATCATTACTATTACAACTTCAAAACAAAAGATACAACTCGATAACTTTAAAATACATACATCAAATTTACAACTTGATTACATCATTCCTTACATAACTTAGTACAAACTCGATCTTTACAACTGTACAAGACAAAAAGTTACATCAACTAGCTACATCAAACTTACTTACAGCATACATCTAACTTGATCCAGAAGCTACAAAATACATCAAAAGTAAAAAAAAATACATCAAAAGTCAAAATACATCAAAAGATCCTAAAATACATCAGTTTCCATCAAAATCGCTACTGGATCATATCCAAAAATCTACCTAACTAAACATGTCCGTCATCCAACTAAACCAGTCCTCCTCTGAATCCGTAGCAGCTACGTCATTAAAGGGATCATAATCCATATGGCCTCCAACCGAATGATCCTCATGCTCACTCTCTGATGTAGAGTCTAGATATATTATCTCTGGAGTCTCAGGGATCACGATCACCTCCTGTACTTCATCATCATCCGATTCAACTGGATTACCAGCTCCTACTCTAGCTATCCCGGTGTCTGCAATCACCTGCATGAGCAAGGCATGTAGGTCTACACCAGGTTCATCCTCGTTTTCCTACTCCTCTCCAGGGTCTTCTTCTGGATCTTCTTCTTCTGGGTCCTCCTCAGGGTCTTCCTCTATATGAACTCCATCCTCTTAGGGTTCAACTGGAGGTGGGTTTTCTGGTGGTGGTCCTGGTATCTCAGGTTCAGGTTCAGGACGAAAGTTCAATGGTATCTCTATACCATCCCCAGCAGGCTCGGGAAACTGTGGAAACCAATCAATGATCCCTGGTGGGTACTGTCTAGGAATGTATGGGATGTTAACAGGGATGTGTGCAATACTGGCAGGGTATGGTCTTCCATCCTCTAACCTAGCAGGAAAATACCGTAAGGGCATCATCAGGGTTATAATTCCCTCCTTCTCCAACCATCTCTGCTCAAAAGCTGCTATAGCGGTGTATCTATTATACTGGGGGCCTAAACTCGTCTCCATCCATGCCCACTCATCCTTCCAGCTATAGCACATCCGATCATGAAACTTATTGATAATCTCATCAACTGTCCTAAATATATTCCAATCGGCTAGTTCCATCAGTAACCATTGTAATTTAACCCTATAATCAATGGGAGATACTTCTCCATTCCATCTAAACCGTATCCAACTATGAATTAGTTGTCCCCTTCGACCCTGTAAGTATATTTAAACCAATTAATATTTCCTATGTTAAAGATTAAGGTTACTTATGTTATACAATCTTTTATCGCCCACTTAGTATTACCCACTCTCAATATTCCTAAAATGTCTATTTCTTTTAAGGTATGATGCTTCAAAGCAAGTTTACTAAAACTACGCTCTGATACCAACCGAAAACTGTTACGCCCCGAAGTCGGAAAGTCGCAATAGTCCCGCCGTGTAAACCATTCTATGATAGTAACTGGCCTCACAGTGCCTATCATAGAGATAATCTACACAAGGCGTCGACGACTCCTCGCTTTGAAGTAAACAGTTCGATTAATAATTATACTACAATTATGATAATTATCACAAAGTTCTATAAAACATAGATAATTATAAATAAGTCCACAGAGCTTCCCAGGAAGTTTTACACAAACACGACTGTTCACTAGATTACATAATAACTATTAGTCTTTCCTTCCTAATTACATGGTCATTCTAGCCACACATTATATTAAGTAACTTGATCCTCACACCCCTAGCTTCAAACGAACTAACCTCTGGGTAATTGTAGGGCGGCATAGTACTTGAAGTGTTCACAAATCAGAACCTGCAAAAGGATCTATAAGGGTATGAGCAACTATAGCCCAGTAAGTTGAATTGGAGACTCATGAAAGCATACAAGCACAAACAGGGTTATCAAACAATTATTTTCATGCAATGCAACATTCAAGTGTCATCGCATAACGTAGTCCGGTCCGTTGTGAAATCAGAGAAATTTCACCCTCTCCAATCCGGGTTGAGGAGTTCCATGTTATGCAGCAACTCACAACCAAACCCAGGCTTGTGCAATGGAGACCTCGCTCCTCCCGCGACTACCTTCGAACCATTGACTTCACCCCCGCCGCGACCTCCTCTCCTACCACTTAGTTCGACTGAGGATGAAGAAAGGACCATTTTGCAATCCTGCGCTATCCCTTTCGAAGGGGTCGGTATTTGGTTGGAGAGTCCTATGATCCCCTAACGGGTTGCAATGCATGACATTTTCGATTATTAGGGTCGACTAAGATTAAATGCCGGTTAGGGTGTTCAATAAGTTCATACCAATTCAATCAGTCACAAAATCATTCACAGTACAAATTCCAGCACGAATTCAGATACATCAAGCACATGTGCAAACTATTTACAATCACAATCATATACATGCCTAAGTCTCCGAGTACTACAAAACTAGTACTCTATTACAATAAGCAATAACCCAACTTACTTGAATTTGCTCGATCGCTCGATCCTCTAGTTGCGAGCTGATTTGTTTCTGGGTGTCCTATAATACAAATAGGTTCTTTTAGTACTTATATTTTATGGATTCTTATTCTAATTCATAATATAACTCATTTTCCTCATGTATACCTATAACGTATTAATGATTCGTTGTGTTCTATTTCGGGGTTCGGCTCCTAAACTAGATTCTAGTTTTAATTCCTAAGTCGTAATTAAGCTCGAATCCCAATGTGATATTAATCACATTATGCTCGGGTATTCAAATATCCTATTGGGTCGTAATTTTTTGTATTCTAAACTATTCTGTACACACTAACCCTAATTGAGGTATCGGATTTATTCCCGGTGTATAAAAATCTTACATTTTGAGATATTTACTTAAAATTAAATGTCATTTTAGATTTATTATTTTTCTGATTTCTATTATAATATTATCTAAATAACCTTTTTTTTTATTTATTAATTTACATTTTCACATATTACTAATTTGTTATATTACTTACCTAATTTCCCTAATTAACCATACTTAGTACCTAAAGGCTAAGATTAAGGTTCCACTGCAGAGATTAACTTCCCTAAACCTCTAATTAAGATTCAAATCAGTAATTAACATCCTAATCACTTAATTAACCCTAAATTACCCAATTTTACCATCATTTTAGGGCTAAAAATTAACTTAAAAATTTCAAAAATTAATTTTAAAAAAATGGCTTCATAGCACTGTTATACATCAAATGAGCATTCTACAAAAAAAATTTGAACTCCAAACTACTTCCCTAAGCCTATTTATTTTTTGGTTTACTAATGCTCGATTTTAAACAATTTGTTAGGAACCCTATATTTCCAGACATAATTAAACTAAATCAATATTTTTCCCTAAATATACATACAATAAAACCTCATAATAACAAGTTTCATAATTTTCTGGGCAAAATAAATAATTTTACAAAATTATACAAAAATCGGGTGAATAAATGACTAATCGGTTCGAAGCTTTTGGGCCGTCCAAACCCTGTCCAATGTTGTCGGCCGATCCAGGCGGTGGGTCTAGTGTAGGGTGGTGGTGGTGGTTCGGTCCCCAGTGGTGGTGAGTAGTGGGTTTAACTTATTTGCCTAATTTGCACAGTTTTCCCCTTTTTTATTTTTCTGGATTTTCTCTCGATTTTTTCGATGTTTTGATTTTTTTCAGATCTTAAACTGACCAAAGGACTTTTGGAATTTTTTCCCCTATTTATAGACAATTGTAGAATTTAATGTGCATTAATTTGATGGGATTTTGCCCCAATTCCATGATTTTTGGCTTTTTGTTTGTCACATTGTTATTGGTTATTTTTTTTCTTGCTGACCATGACCTAATCTTGTTGCAGTTATCCCCTTCTGATTTTTTTTCTGATATTTCTATATTTATTTTATATTTTTCTTTAATTATTTGCTTAGTTTTAGGCTAATTTAGGTAATTACGCGTATTTTTATCTACACGTAAATACATGTGGGGTACACGTGAATATTCCTAAATATTATTTTGGTCATTCTAAAATTTTTAGTTACATATAATCTATCTCTAGTAATTTATTAGTTATTTCATTACACTTTTCGCATTTTCGATAATTACTACCTATTATGCTTAAAATTTAAAAATTTTATAGTCTCCTATTTTATTACTTATTTTTTTAAATTCAAGTTTACGGGGTCAGTTTTACTAATATTCCTCTCAATAGTTTATAATTTGGGTTTGATCGGATCCTTTAACCGATCGCCCTAAACCTTGGGTTCTAAGTTCAATCCTACGGTTACTTGACTTGGCTTTTGGGCTTACAATGGCCGTCAAGGTGGGTCCTATTCCATAGGACCTACATTATCTTAAAGTTCAATCAACTTTAACATGTCACTTGAGTATATGAGACGATAGTTTTCAAAACTTCCTAAACATTAGCTTATAAGTAATGTTAGTGCGAACCGTAACCTAGAACAGACCAGGGCGGTCGCTAGATGGGTCTAATCTTGCAGAAAGCTTAAAAGAACTAATGAAAGAAAGTGTGAAAGGAATGAATGACGAATGAAAGGTAAGCAAAACTCATGAACAACTCTGGAGGATATGACACACTAACGATCTTTCGATGACTTACGGCACAATTCAATATGACCTACGAATCGGTCTGGTGAGGTTACTTGCCACCTAGCCTTACTCAAGGATTAGGATAAGAGCAATGCAAAGAGTAAACAAAGTGTTTATGCAAAGAAGAAAATATTCAAGCGTATTAAGGATGATCTGATGCCTTATAACTACAAGTATAAGGATATTTACACCCATAAATTAGGACAACTTACCTAAAAAAGAAAAGAAAAAAATGGCATTTCCTAAGGAAGTAATGTACAAGATATAAAAGGGTAAAAATGAATATACGAGAAAAACAATTATTGGTGCAACGGATTCTGCACATGATACTGTATACTTAGCGATGCTACATTAGCAAAGTTGTTAGAAAATGCGAACAAAAAGTATGGACAAATGGCTTGTCTGAGCAGGGATGGTTTAATGAGTCCGGAGTCTCTCTTTCTCGGCTTCTCAGTAAGAAAGATGACAAGTAATTGGTCGGTACAGGCGCTAATGAGTAATCTTCAATTCGACACACCACAAAAAGGTGGGTAATCATACGGCTCGTCATAAAGGGTGACTCAGCAAGAAAGTACTCAACCTCGGCAGGGATTAGTTGGAATAAAATGATTCGTCATGCAATCCCTCTAGTCCTCAAGCTCAATTGTAGATTAGAGGTCTAATAGCCTGATTCCCATCAGATGTAATCTCAAATTTTTAATATGATCGTAGTTTCAATCAAGAGAAACATTTCTTGTCCCATTCGATCTCTTCACCCACATCTTCAAGAATGCTACTATTATGTTTGAATGGAAAAGCAACAGGTGGAGTCCACGTCAAATAATTATCATATGTTACAAGTGTGACTAATTGATATATAGATTAAGATATAAAATGGGGAATAAACAATTTAACAACTGTGAATTGAGATGGTATAAACAACTCTCCCCCCATTTCTATCCTCAGCATGGTGAGATGAGGTCAAATTTGACAACTTTAATTTCTTCTTATAATTCTTTTTCCACATATAAATTTCATTACCATCTACTTATGCATAATTTCTATTTTGCCTCTTTGCGTAAAAAATGAGAATTGACTTACAAAGTATGTTGTTACTAGTAAGTAAGAAGACAATGTGTATTAGCAATCTTGAAAGATGAAATTAGCTCACAAACCAATGAGAAAAAAGTGGTTTAGTAAATTTTGTATCTAAGCTGATTCTTTTATTTTCAGCTTTGTTTCTATAATGTTTAGCAATACAACGTATGCTTTAATTTACATAAGCATTTCTTTTTGTTTGTGATGGATCGAATTGAGTTGCACAAGAATGAATCAAAAAAGAGAAAGAAATACACTCACTTGCTTGCTTCTAGTATTATGAGTAAAATACTGCAATGTTGTATACAGCTTGATGTTTATATTGCATTCTCTAGCCTTGTATGCCTATTATCCTCTAACTTGAATTAAATTTCTACCAACATTGACATTACATTAGAAGGGTTGTTAAGAGTAATGATGTGACATGTATCAAACAATTGATATTAGACAAGCATGCATGTTTAAATTTTGTGAAATGTTAAAGGGTATAAGGGGTTTAAGGGCAATTAAGAACATACTTGTAGATAAGCAAGTACCAATGTTCTTGCACATACTTTCCCACCATGTAAACAATAGGATAAGAAGGCATATGTTTAAGCGATCATCTCTTGAAGAAGCCTAAACCCATTCTTAACAACTTTATTGATGATCAATGAAAATATTTCAAGGTATAGACTTAACATACTATAATAATATAGTATTTCCATAATATAGGTTCATTATCAAGCCTTAGTTTGCAATTTGTAGAATTGTTTAGATATTTTAGATGGAACTCATATCTCAATCAGAGTTCCAATGAAAAAACAAACCAAGATATAGATTAAAGAAAAACGATATTATCACTAATGTGTTGGGGTTTGTTCACCTAAATAGAGGATTCTGTTAGTTAGCCGTTCTAACGTCATTAAATGGATCTGATGTGGCTTTTATTTAAAATGTGGCATTGACATGGCACCTTACGTGTCAATTTTTTTCAAATAAAAAGGAAAAATAATATAGAAAATTATACAAAATGAAAAAAGTTATATAAAAAATATAAAATTGACAAAAGAAAAAAAAGTGTAGAAATTATAAACTAAATAATATAATTGCAAAAACAAAAAGAAAGAAAGAAAAAATGAAGAAAAAAAATTAAAACTAGCCACCTAAAGGCCTAATAGATAATGACTACATCAAATCTTTTTTATTCACAAAAACCAAAGAAAAAAAGCATTATGCTAGCAACACATAATAGCATTTAGGGCATTCTATCGCTTAGGTTTGAGAGGAGAAACTTTGTTAGATGAAAAGGATAATATGATCAAAGTTATCAAAATCACAATTTTATATAGAATCGCTAAAGAATTAGTAAAATCGAAACGTACAAACGCAAGTTTCTACTAACTACTATGTAAAATAGTTATAAAAAATTATGGAGATGTTTATAATAGTTATTTAAAACTTAAAATATATTATGGAAATACAAAAATGAAGACATGAAGTTCTTTTTTCATAAAAAATTCTTAATATTATATAATTAAACATGTATAGAAGAAAGATAAATAAAATCGAAACTAAGCTTTTTCCATTATTTTCTTTTGAAAAAAAAATGAACTAAAAAGAATAAAATATTTTAACCCATTTCAAATTATTAATGGTATAAACTGAATTATATAGTTTTTTTTTTTTGTAATCTTTGCTATTGGAACTAAATCCCAGGTGAAGGCTATAAATATAAAATAAGGGACTAAAAAAGAGAAAAAGAGAAAAAAAAAAAGATACAGAAACCTAGTTATATTTTTTTATTTTTTAGCCCATTCAATTTAAATATGTAAAATTGATAAACTCGGTCAAAAACGTAAATTTATACTGAGTTTACATGTAAAATCGATTAAAAATATAAGTTTCTATATAAAAAAGAGTTTATACATAAGTTAACTCAAAAAAGATTTTCTAAATCGTAAACTCATAAAATCACATGAATAATATCATAATTTTGACAACTATAATTATGATTTAGTGTTATGGTTTTTGCTCTTCCAACATTTCCATTGAGATAATAGAATTTGCGGTTTTGATAGAAGGTTTGGAATTTTGTTGGCTAATATTACAAATGTCATGATTGAAATAACCTCACTGGTAATTACAAAATGGCTCTTAAGATTATTGTCATATGGGACGCTTTGAATGATATATCTTGGGCGAAAATACTCCTAGAAATTGTCCAGGGCAAGCTCCATCATGTACAGAGGGAACAAAATGCAGCTGTTGATTAGTTTGCCAAACAGGGAAGGGATTTGCAGAGGAATTTCCACTTAGATGATATTGCTTCACCCAAATGGAAGTTAAAAAGGATTTTTCTTTTAGAAGATTTCCTTAGTAATTTAAACACGTATATCTTTAGCACTTTAGCTAGAGGCACAATACTTTTTCCTTTGGGGACATTATTTTCAGGTCATACAGTCCATTTTCTTGTACATCGCTTTTTAATCAATAAAATTTGGAGCTGGCAATAAAAATAAAAATAAAAAAGGACAACCGTTTGACGATAAAAGAATGGAAAATATTTTTTAGTTGCACAAGTACTGCAGATGCAATGCTGCTAATATAATTTATAGGAAAAAGCAAGTATTCATATTAACATATAAAATTACTAAGATAACTGTTCCTCCCAAAATAAAAATAATTTTTTTTTTTTTTTTTGCAATATTAGAAAACAAAATTTGACATTTATTATATTGTTATTTTACATGTTTTAAGGAACTCGTACTGTACAAACATCATGACAAATGATTATTATAAATATAATATGTATGTCTACAACTTTGATAACATTAATATAAACTGATTAAATTAAGTTTCGTCAATATGGTAGTTTCATGAATAGTCACATATTAAGTTCCTTCCATATAAAATAATGGTTTGGCCAACCGGTACATATGATGGAAGTGCATGTTATTATTATCGATTTGCAACACATCTAGTCCTTGTAATTTAGGATTTACTATCATCGATATTAACTTAGAAGAGATGAATTACTATATGGTTAAACAATGAATCATGCCAAACTAGATTCCATTGCATAAAAAACCTTAAGGCAAATATTTTTTGTGGTTGAGCTTAGTTTAGAGGTTAACTAAACTAAATTAAATGCCTTACTGATAGGACCATCAATATAAGCATAGGAGTTCATAATAAGGTTATCATCCTATAAGATTTAAAGATTTTAATATTTGAAATTTTATTATTTTCATTATATTTTATGATGGATATATTTTAATATCTTTTAGTAAATATATATATATATTATTATCTCTAGTTTTGAGAAGATCTTTTAATTTTCTTTATGTTCAGAAGATTTATTAGTAGTCGTTGAATTGAGTTTACATCATAAGATCCATATTTATCTTATCTTTATATAAATAATACTATTTATATAGTTTTGGTCAATTTTTAAGTGATTGAATAAAATTAATTTCTTTCAAAAATAGAGTGATTTCGTCTTTTACCAATAATATAAAACTATTAAAACTTGTTTAATGGTATAAGGCCATCAAAACTTATTTATGTCCATCTTATAGACTTCATCACAATCACAATTAGGTGCTCACAAGTTTCCAAATTTCGCATCCGAAGGTTACTTTCCAAGGTCATCCACGTGATTAGAATTTTTTGAATCTTCAATTTTAATTGCAACTATTTGCTCTTAATTCTTACCATGAAACGACTAGTCCAACTAAAGCTTACCATCATCAATTCGTGAGGTCCATAGAAGCAATCAAAACAATGTCCGAAAGGATTTAATTTCCTTTTATTCATTCACTAATAAATTAGTTAATGATTAAAAGACTTGCAACTAAGGGCATTCATGATCATTATTGATTCGTTTCCAGGGTCAGACACACGGATAAGTACCACAATGAACAAATCAAAATAAATAAGAAAGAGGTTAGTAAAGTCTGGGTAACTACCGAATGAATATGATACACCACTCGATCCTACTCAACTAACAATCCATCGAATATGACACGCTGATCCAAACTAAAGTGTCACTCACCACTACTCCTTACTAAAGGGGATATGTAAGAGTTAAATAATAATGAGAATACTAAAGTTACTCAAAGAGAATAAATATGTATTGAAAGTTGGATGATTGTCTGCGTACAAGAAAAGTGAGGTTTTATATACTTGCCTACTAAGGTTATTTTACACGTATGAAAAGCTAAAAGGATATTTTACAATTACATTACATTAATCATACTAAAAAAGGGTAAAAGGAGACAGAGAATATTTAATACAGAAAAGAAAAAATCATTTTGGAATGTTGTGTCAGAAGACACATGTCACTTAGTAGCTAGACATTTGGGATATGATACAACGTAAGCGAAAACAGGAATGTATTACAGTCAGGAGCCGACCTAATCTAGATCAACTTGGGGGCCAATTAGCCCAACAAAAAGTTAGCTGTCTTGAAGTCAAACGCTAGTAAGTCAAGTCGATAGCTCAACTCGACTAGTTCTAGGCTATCTTCTGGATTAGGAGTTTACTATTGGGCAGAAGCATGTTGGACACACGTGAGGATCTGACAGGCAAGTCGGTAAGAGGTCGGATCGAGATAAGAGTCCCTATCTTAGCTATAGCTTAAAGTTAGTATTTTCTGTACAAGCCCTTGAAGTTCTTTAGCTCGACTTCTTGTAATCGGTCTAGAGGGTTAATTCCTATCATCTACCTGGGGGTTAGAGAGATTTGTCTTCAAATCTGAAGTAGTTTCAGCTTATTCTTCTAAGGCACTTGTAGGGTCTTCTGTTAGTTAATGGGGAATTAAATCGGATATATTGAAGGTAGAGGAGACACTATAGTCATCAGGCAACTCGATCTGATAGGCATTACGTTTAATCTTCTTCAAGACCTTGAATAGGCCATTAGCTCAAGGAGATAGTTTACTTTGTCTTAAGTGTAGGAATCGCTCTCGATAAAGGTAAACCCATACTAGGTCTCCTAGCTGGAGGGAAATAATTCGACAGCCTCGGCTATTAATCTCTCGTTGTCTCTTATTGCACTTAGCGATCTTCTTTGTGACAGACTGATGTAGCTCATGCAATTCTTGGGTTCGATCCCCTCCAGATTAACTTTCTTCAGTAGCTGCTAGAGTACCAATCATATCTAAGGGAATGTTAAGGTTAAGGCCATAAATAACCTCGAATGGGGTCTTCCCAATAGTGCTTTGAACAATTCGATTATTGGCGAACTCCATAACTAATAGGCACAGATCCCAATCCCTCAAGTTCTTTCCCACAACAGCTCTGAGCAAATTGCCTAGTGTCCTATTCACCACTTCAATCTAGCAATAAGTCTGAGGGTCGCTATTGGAGCTAAATACGAGTTTAGTCCCAAGTCTTCTCTAAAGAGTTTTCCAAAAATAACTCAAAAATTTTGTGTCTCAATCTGAGACAATAGTCTTTAGTACTCCATATAGTCAGACAATCTCCTGTAAAAACATATCGGTAATAGATAGAACATCGTTAATCTAATGGCATGAAATGAAATGTGTCATCTTACTGAAGCAATCCATTACAACAAAGATGGAATCTTTCCCTTTAGATGTCCGAGGCAACCCTAGGACAAAGTCCATGCCGAGGTGGACCTAAGGTAAAGTTGGTGCTGGCAGTAGCATATACTCTCTATAGGGTTCTCTCTTCCCCTTAGCATGCTTGCACACTCTACAACTATTAACCACCTTATGGATATCCTTGGCCAAACCAAGCCAGTAAAAGTTCTTCTTCAACAAACTAGCTATCTTGGGTTCCCCGAAATGACCAAACAATCCTCTACTATGAGCTTTCCTAATCAATAGCTCACACATGGAACAATTTAGCATGCACAGCCATTGATCCTTGAATAGGTAGCCGTCCTTGAGATAATATCCTCCAACAACAATCCCCACTCGATACTATTTAACAACAGGACCAAAGTGAGGGTCAGCAACATAATGCTCTGTGATGAGTGAGAATCCCAATAATTTTTTCTGCAAAGTGGTTAGCAAAATTTGCCATTGCGACAGAACGTCGACGACCACATTTGCACTGCCCTTCTTATGCCGAATGACATATGAAAACCCTTCCATGAATTCCATCCATTTGGCTTACCTCTTCAAAAGCTTGTTCTAACTCCCCAAATGCTTTAGAAACTCATGGTCTATATAAATAACAATCTCCCGCAGTAACAAGTAATGTTACCAAACAGTAAAGGCTCAGAAAAGGGAGTACAACTCCTTCTCATGCACGGAATAGTTCAGGGCAGGACCACTAAGTTTCTTACTGTGGAAGGCGATGTTTCATTGCTCTTGCATCAAGACAGGACATTAATATTTGAAAATATCTTTACACCATGAAGCTCATTTCATATGTCATTGAGCCTCGATATCGAGTATCTATACTTGATAGTAATTCTATTGATTATCTGGCTGTCGATGTACATGCACCATGATCCATCCTTCTTCGAGACAAGCAGTGCCGGTATAGCACAAGGGCTCATGCTCTCTTTCACATACTCTCGCTCAATGATTTTGTCCACCTATCTCTTCAACTAGGTAGCTTGCTCAGGGTTCATCCTGTATACAGGTCAGTTCGGTAAGGCAGCACTTGGTTACAGATCGATGCAGTGCTCTATGCTTCAGATTGGTAGCAATCCTCTAGGCAACTCTTCCGGAAACAGGTTGGAAAACTCATTTAGCAAGCTTTGGATCTCTCCTAGAATGTTCTCTAATTCCCTCATCTCCAACAATCTTCTAACCAATAGGAATATGGGTTCATAAACCTTCTCAGCAAATTGGAGCTCCCTTCAACTCATCATTAAATCTTTCTTCTTACTAGCTCGAGTAAGTTGGTTATGAGCCTCATTTACTTGGGATGGGGTTAGGGCTTACAACACAATCTTCCTTTTATCCTTAACAAAGGCATAGGTGTTCTTATACCCATCGTGAATGACACGTCAGTTGAATAACCAAAGTTGCCCAAGCAACAAATGTGAAGCTCCCATAGGAATAACATCACAAACTACTTCGTCCTATACACATTCTTAACACTGAACGGCACGGTCATTTATTTAGTCACGTATAAAGCACGCTGATTGTAAATCCAATGCAGCTTATATGGTCGAGAATTCTTTGAGGTCGGCAAATCCATCCTCTACATACAGGAATGTACAATGACATTAGTATAACTTCCCCCATCCACGATAATTGTGCACAATTGGCCTCTGATGGTGCACTTGGTATGGAATAGGTTCTCTCTATGGTCCTCCTCAAAGTTCGGTAAGGAACTAAAGACTCACCTTAAGACTAGGGTTATTACTTCTCTCTAGTCAGCATAGACACAAGTTTTCTCTTCCTCTTCCACCTTGGGTTCTCCAACATTCTCTTCTTTCTCACTATCGCACTCGTCAATACTATCTACCACATCTCCTCAAAGTACCAGGATACGCTAGTTCGGACATTCAACAGCCATGTGTCCAAAGCCTAAGCATTTAAAACACTTCACTTCACTGGTCTTCCATCCAGATGGTTAGCCTTTCTCGTAGGTTATCGGGGTTAGCCTAGCATCGAGTCAGTTCGACTGTCCTGCTCAATCCTGCCAGTCTGCTCGGCATTCCTTAGGTCTGTCATTCCTTTCCTTAGCTCGGTATGGCCTCCTGGAGTAAACTTGAATAGGTTGGTGCGATACGGGAGCTTAGGAGAATGTTTTCCCAGGTCAACTCAGAACATTTCTCCTTTACTTTTCGACCCTCTATGCTATCTTGATGGCCTCATCTAAGGTATAAAATCTCTATTCTTCCACAATATTAGATCATAAGCATATGAAATTCCCTAACATAGTCATCAACAAATCAACTCCCTTGGCGAAGCTCTTGCAATTTTGCAAACGTATCTTGCAAGTAGGTTTCAAGTACAAATCTACCTCTTAACAACCTTTCATCTCATCCCAAGTTCTAACACCTCGTCTCCCATCTCTTACTCTGGTGGCATTTAGATTCTTCCACCACATTATGGCATATCCATTAAATTCTAAAGCGGTAAGTTGGACTTTTACTACATCCTCATACCCGTAACATTCAAACACCTTCTGAACCTTCTCTTCCAACTTTAAGTATTCATCTACGTCTCCACCTCCACCAAAGGATAAGATTTGCAACTTAACATTGTCTAGCCCTCAAGGAACTCAATGCCCTCTTCCCTGTGTTTGGTAATAATCAACTTCTTCTTCACCAAACTCTTTAACATCCACCTCCTCGTTATCCTCCCTAATCTCCTCCAACTCCAATATTCGTCTAACAGCTCCTCCAACTCAAGGAGGTCAAACTGGGTGATTGGTTCAATTAACTTGGCCATAGTATCTCTTAGGGGTGCCATCTTGTGGGTTTTCTTGCTGAACACCTTTAAGTTATTGCCTATTAACTTACATTACGGTGACTAGCTTCTTAATAAGGTTTATGAGTCTGTCAAGTTTGTCATCAACAAACCCTGAGGTATTACTACTATTATGACCTCAACCAAGTTGAGCACCACTACCCTGGTTACCAATAACTCCCTAAACACTTGAATCTAACATAGTATAATACCTTTTCGAATAGATTAACAAACTACTAAAAAACTTGCTCTATTGTTGCAATGGAAAACAAAGTATCAATGAAACCGCACTTAAGAACACTCAAACACACTACAATAGCTATGGAAGGAATACAGCAACCACTAATAGTAAAGCAAACCGAAACTTCACTATAACTTCATACACTCGCTCGAAAAATAGTACTTTGATACCAGTAAAGCTAATGCGTTTTTAGGGTCAAACAAACGGAGGAGCACCACAATGAACGAACAAAAATAAACAGGAAAGAGGTTAGCAAAGTTCGGGTAGCTATCAAATGGATATGACACACTACTTTATCCTACTCGGCCAACAATCTACCGGATGTGACAACTAAGGGTCACTTGCCACTATTCTTTACTAAAAGGAATAGATAAGAGTTGAATAATAATGAGAACACTAAAGTTACTCAAAGAGAATAATTTTGTATTGAAAGTTAGATGATTGTCTGTGTACAAGAAAAGTGGGGGTTTATATACTTGCCCACTAAGGTTATTTTACATGTATGAAAAGACAAAAGGTATTTTATAATTTCGTTACATTAATGATACTAAAAAAGGGTAAAAAGGATAAAGAATATTCAGTACGAAAAAGAAAAAATCATTCTAGAATGTTGTGTCAGAAGATACGTGTCACTTAGTAGCTAAACATCTGGGATATGATACAATGTAGGCGAAAGTAGGAATGTGTTACAGTCAGGGGCTATCCTGATCAAGATTAGGTCGGGGGCTGATTAGCCTAGCAAAAGGTTAGCTGTCTTAAAGTCAGACACTAGTAGGTCAGGTCGGTAGCTTGGCTTAGCTAGTTCTAGGCTGTCTTCTGGATTAAGAATTTGATGTTGGGCCAAAGCATGTTGGACACACGTAAGGATCTAATAGGCAGGTCGTCAAGAGGTCAGATCGAGATAGGAGTCCTCGTCTCGGCTATAGCTTAGAGCTAGTATTTTCCGTGCGAGCCCTTGAAACCCTCTAGCTTGGCTTCTTATGATCAATCCCGGGGGTTGATTCCTATCGGTTATAGGATAAACTAAAGCACTTTTAGACTCGAATTATTTGTATTCAAATTTTCTTAATTTTCTTTTCATTATTACTTTATGATGAATATCTGTTATTCTTTATTACAATTATTGTTTAATTTAATTTTTTTTATTTAGTTTTCGCGTCCATATATTATTTCATTCTTTCAAATTAAACCACTTCCATTGCCTTGCATTAATTTTGTTATCAAAGCCTAGATTAGCATTTATTTTTTGAAGGAAAAAGATTTTTCTTTCATTTGTTCAAAAAAAAAATAACTTTTCTTGCATACCCTTACAAAAAAAAAAGTCCAATATCGGAAAAACCTACAATGGTATAACTTTTAGGGATGACTCACCTATAAAAAACAATTACATTGAACAATTGAGTTAAATAATATCTATGATGAGCTTACAACTATCTAAAGTGCAATGACTTACTAATTAGAGAACCTTACAAATCGCATAGAAGACCTAGAAGCTGCTAGATTACCCATTGGCCGAGGTGAGGATGAAGAAACCATAGATCAAGTCTCAAGGTTAAGCCAGCGCGCATCATAGGGTGCTACATAGGAATTTTCATGTAGATGACTTCTTAGAGCCTAGCTATGAAAACCAACATCCTAACTTTCATATTAACAACACCACTAGGCATATTAAGATAGACCCACTTACTCTTAATAAGAGTCTTGAACCTATTACTCTAATAGATTGGATCACTCCTTTAGAATATTACTTTAATTTCTATAGGATGCTTGAGGGCCATAAAGTATGCTTAGCTATGATGTTACTAATAGGTTAACTCAAATTATATTAGACCAATGTAGAACAACAACTTTTGCGATTAGGGCAACCACCTATAGAGCATCGGGTAAAGATGAAGATTAAACTTAAGGAAAAATATATTCCTTTATCTTATCAGGATAAACTCTACGAAGAATAAGTCAACATTAGGTAAGAAAATATGATAGTTAAGGAATACATGGCTAGGTTTGATGACTTTTGATTAGGTATAATGAGCCGAAGTCACATGGGATGACACTCTCTAGGTTTAGGAATGGCTTGTAACCTGAGATTAAGAGAGAGAGCTTTGTCCTTATTATGATGAGGCGTTAGAACAAACTTTTCAGGAAGCTTTAGAGTTTGAAAATTGGTTAAGACACTTAAGAGGTTTAGTTCACAAGCTAGGAAGCAAGTGTTTAGGAATAATAATCTTAATGAGAGATCTAATAACTCCACCAAGAATACCTTTATAGCACTTAAGGTTAGCAATCTTACTATGACTCAGGATAGGAATACCGAAAGTAAGAACATTACTATAAGAAGTTTTAAGGCTAGTGTTAGTCATAGGTGTTTTGAGTGTCATAATCTTGGTCACCTTGCCTACCGATGCCCAAATAGGAATCTTTATATAAGATAGGGAGAACCATTGGAGAATGATGATTGTGAGGAGTTAGATCATATCCTAGAAGAGGGTAGTAGTGATGAGGAAAACATGGACTTCGATTGTAGTGAGGGTAACTTGAATGTTGTTAAGTGTCTTATTACCCAGCTTAAGAAGGAGAATGATTGGAGACAAACTAACATATGTCATACCTACACAAAATGTAATGGTCATAATTGTAAGGTGATTATTAATGGGGGTAGTAGTATAAATGTAGTTTCGTAAGTTGTTGCATCTAGGTTAGGTCTTAAGCTTGAACCATACCCTAACCCCTATAAGGTAGCTTGGCTAGATACAGCTACCTTACCTATCACCCAAAGGGGTTTAGTACCTTTGTAGTTTTCCATTTATACAAATAAAATTTGGTATGATGTAGTGCTTATGGATATCACTCATATTCTTTTAGGGAGGCCTTGGTTATATGACTTAGATGTAGTTCATTATGGTAAGGCTAACACTTATGTTTTCATGCATGATGATAAGACTTAGTCCTTCACTCCCAAAAGAGCTTGAGGTTAATACCAACAAAGAGTCAATCAGTACTATAAATTCCAAGAAACCCCTTCATTAACTAAGTGTAAAAGAATTCAAACTTGAGTCTAAAAAGAATACCTTATATCTTTTAGTAGTTAAGGAGGTTGAAAAGCATTAACCTTGACTCAACTTGTAGAAGTGAGACCTTTACTTAAGGAATCTCAGGGTCTTACCCCAAAGGAACTTCCAAATAGGTTATCACCTATGCATGATATACAATATGCTATAGACTTAGTTCATGGAATAGCCTTGCCTAATTTAACATACTATAGGATGAACCTTACTAAGCATGCAAAGCTAAAGAAGCAAGTACATAGTTTATTGCAAAAAGATTTTATTATTTATAGTCTTAGTCCATGCACTATACCTGCACTCCTTACTCCTAAAAAAGATGGAAGTTAGAGGATGTGTATAATTCATGGACCATCAACAAGATAACCATCAAGTATAGCTTCCTAATCCCTAAATTAGATTACATGTTAGATTTGCTTTTAGGTTCTAAGTAGCTTTCTAAAATTGACCTTAAGAGTAGTTACCATCAGATCAGGATTAGATTAGGAGATTAGTAGAAGATAATGTTTAAGATAAAAGTAGGTCTATATGATTGGTTAGGCATGCCCTTTAGGTTGACTAATGCACCACCTACTTAGAGTGATGACACAAGTATTGAGACCATTTATAGAAAAGTTTCTTGTAGTGTACTTTGATGATATTTTAGTTTATAATAACACCTAAGAAGAGCACCCATTACAATTAAGGAAATTATTTGTGACACTTAGGCATTAAGAGCTTTATGTGAATTTGAAAAAGTACACCTTTTTAACAACTCAAGTAACTTTCCTAGGTTTTGTTGTGTCAACAAAGGGGGTAAGGGCATACCCTAAGAAAATTAAGGCAACTGTTGAGCGGCCTGAACCCAAAAGTATTCATGATGTTAAGATTTTTCATAGACTTGTCACTTTTTATGGGAGATTCATTAAAGGCTTTAGCACTAGTATGGCTCCAATCACAAATTACATTTAAAAAGGGGAATTTAGTTAGACTAAGAGTGCATCTAAAGTATTCCTAAAAATTAAGAAGAAGATGATAGAAGCACCTATGCTTAGGTTACTTGATTTTTCAATAGTGTTTAAGCTTACTTATGGTACATCCAGCATACAGATAGGTAGAGTACTTAGTCAAGAGGGATACCCCGTAGCTTTCTTTAGTGAGAAATTAAATAAGGTTAAAAAAAGGTAGTATACTTATGATAAAGAATTTTATGCAATAATGCAAGCTTTGAGACATTGGAAACATTTACTTCCTAATGAATTTGTGTTGTATAGCGATCACCAAGCTCTTTAAGTATCTCAATTCACAAAAGAAACTTGGACCTAGACATGAAAAATGGGTTCAATTTTTGCAAGAGTGCACCTTTTTTTAAAAAAAACTTGCTAATGCTTTAAGTCGTATGCATTTACTAGTAAGTATCTTAACTATAAAGGTTATTGGCTTTGAAAAATTAAGAGAGCAATATGATTCTTGTCTTAACTTTAGAGAGATTTATGCTTCATTGTCTGAGGGCTAATTAGGGTTTTATGATGACTATGTCCTTAAGGATGATTAATCATTTAGAGGTCATAAGTTATGTGTTCCTAAGACTTCCTTAAGAGACTTCTTGATATGGGAGTTGCATACGGGTAGTGCAACTAGTCACTTTGGGAGAGATAAGACCGTAGTCATGGTCGAACATAGATTTTATTGGCCTAGCATAAAGAGAGATGTGGCTAGAGTCACCAGACAATGTCATATTTGTCAACTTTCTAAGCACCGAAGACAAAACACAAGTCTTTATACACTTTTACCTATTCCACATTCACCTTGGTAGGACATTAATATGGACTTTGTGTTATATTTCCTTATGACACCTAGAAAACATAATTTAGTCTTTATGGTAGTTGATCGTTTTCTTAAGCGGCAAATGCCTTTCATATAGCTAAATTGTTCTTTAGTAAGATTACTAGGCTACATGGGTTACTTAAAACCATAGTGTCAGATAGAATGTCAAATTTGCTAGCTATTTTTGGTAGACATTATGGAGAAGGCTAGCAACTAAATATAGTTTTCTTTTGCATTTCACCCTCAAACCGATGGTCAAACCGAGGTAATAATAGGAGTTTATGTAATTTGTTGAGGTGTTTGGTTGATGACCAAGTGTTTATAGTTATCAAAATTGCAAGTCAAAAATACGACTCTACAGGTTTATGATTGATGTTTTTCTTAGTTAAAATGAACGTAAAATTAAATATATGTAGATTTTTATTAAATTTATGCATTTTTATGTACGACTCTATAATCTTATAATTTTACCTGTTTTGTATGATTCTATCAATTATATGCATTCAAATGAATAGTAGAACTGTGATTTTAATAACCTTACATAGGTCTACTTAAGATCGCATCCTTCCTATGGTAAAATTTGTAAATAGGTCCATTAGATTAAGTCCCTTTCAAGCTATATTAGGTTATTAGCCTAAACATCCCATTGATTGTATACCATTCCCATTTTCATCTAGAACTTATGAACCTACTGAATCCTTTGCCACCCATATCTATGACTTACATGTAGAAATTAGAAAGAAACCTAATTTAAGCAATGAATTATATAAGTCTATTGTAGATATTTATTGTAGGTATTGTTAAGTGATTTGAGACTTGAACTATTATCCTGCAAAGAAATAAAAAGCTTTTGGTACTAGAGCTAGTCCAGTGCGGTTATTCCAATGCCTAAGTCAATAAGTGAATATTGAGAAAGACTTAGTAAATAGTCGAGAGTTATCAGATATCTCTTGTAGTATTTATTTCTCGTATTTATAAGCTAATGTTACGTCTAAAGCAAGAGTTATCGGAATGATTATCGAAATACTTGGAGACCTCTTGATCAGGTACATTTTTTAAATGTAGGGATAGTGAGTAGTTATGTAATGTAGCCATACCAAGTGATATATGTTCACACTAATCCCCTTAAATTTAAATTAGATACAGATCTATGTTACTCGGCATCAGCTAAAAATGAAGTTACTTAGCCTATCAACAGCCGAGTAGACGATTGAATGAAATTCAACTATCAACGTTTGCCCCCCAACTCCCGTGTTTGAGGATTTGACTAAGGGAGTAGATATTTAATACTCTATAGAAGTTGGGTGGGGAACTGTTCCCTAAACGCCAAGTAAGGTGGGAAGTTCCTTGATTACCTTTTAGGAAGATAGATTGTAATAGGGATCAAGGACCAATCACGTGGTCCCAAGCCCAAGAGCTTTCCCAGGTCGTTTGCCAAGCTATCTAAAGTAAGTTAAGCACTGAGGAGTAATGCTTACCTTAGTCCGATCTACCAAGCTACTTTGCTCTGTACACAATCCAAGGTGTTGCTGAGGTGACCAGCCAATATACCGAACCAAACCCTTTGCTATGCACTAGTTCAAGCACCAAATCTGAATACAGCAATCTAAACCATACCGATGTCGAGTTGAAACTAAACAGGAACCTACCATCTGAGGCC
Source organism: Lumnitzera racemosa (assembly GCA_024138005.1). NCBI lineage: Eukaryota > Viridiplantae > Streptophyta > Magnoliopsida > Myrtales > Combretaceae > Lumnitzera > Lumnitzera racemosa. The sequence continues at coordinate 33,534,175 of JAMXBC010000012.1, read as the reverse complement.
GACCCCGAACATGAGTCACCCCTAAACCAACCTCAGTCTAATGCCGATTATCCAAGCTACTTAAATGCTAACGCTACACTAACTTGATCGGACCTACCCCTACACGGCTCACTATGTTGTCAAAAGCGCAAACTGATTTAAAATGCGCACACGCTATCCTTTCTGACATTCGTACTATCCTTTCTAACAACAGATATTCTTTTTGCAAAAAATGTATGCTCTCCCTATAATTTAAAACTTACCCTAACTAAGTACTATAAATACTAGCATAATATAATATCAAAGAATATACAAAAGAATACATTGAACTCTTTACCCTCTCTTGAGCTAAGTATCATTTTTGTTTACTCTTGAGCTACTCTTATCTAGCCCATTCGAGTATGAACTAGTAGCAAATGACCTCCAACCATACTTGTGTGTCATATCAAGTGTAACTCAAGCTCGTATGAGGCGTTGGTGTGTCATATCCATCATCGATGTACAAAAACCCTTACTTATCCCTCAACTATTATTTACTTTTTGAGCCATCCCATGGCTTGCACCCACCCCCTTTGGTTGCAAGTAATATCGAATCCATGTGTTCATCTACGAATCTGTATTATCTTGGTATCAGAGCTTGACTACGTTTGAAGTTGGATTCTGCTATTATGTTCTTTGAGTAGTTTGTCACTACTCTCATAAGATAAAGGTTTCATTGTTCACATTGGAGTCTAGTAGCTGAGAAGCGCCTTATACTTTGTTTTCCCCTATTTTCGATATGTAAAATAGAGTGTGGTTGACTGTTCATTTGATTGTCATTATGAAGTAACCATTAATGTCAGACTTAAATGTTCAAGGAACTTTGGGAAACTAAGAAAGTGGTACTCAATATAGCCAAGGACGAGAAGAAAGCTTTACGCCTCAGTTAGTAGATGATCAATTGGATAAGCTTACCAATTTGGTAGCTAATTTTGTGCTTGTTATATAAGAAGACAGGCGACAAACTAAAAATAGCCCTACTAGAGAACATAAGAAATAGTAGCAAGGCAATAGTCAATTTGGCTAAGTTAATGCCCCAGCTCTCGAATACCAAGAGCTAACGGAATTGGTAGGGATGCTAAACAAATCTTAGCGCTTGAAGAGATTGAGGAGGAAGTAGAAGGAGATGATAAAGCAGAGGAGTACTACAAACCTAAGGAAAGAAATGCACAAACCCCTAGAGTTGAAGGATTAAGGATACGTATTCTAAGTTTTTTTTTTTTGAAGTAGTGATGTCGAGGATTACCTAAATTGGGTAGATAAGTTTAAAAAGCAATTTAAATGCTACAAAGTTCTCGATAATGCAAAAGTAAGACTTGCTATGTTAAAGTTCACTGGTTATGCCGCCTATGGTAGAAGAACTTGTAAGCTACCAGAAGAAGGGAAGGGAAACAAGAGATCAGGAGTTGGGATGATATGAAGAGAATTATACGAAGAAGGTTTGTGCTAAGCTATTATCTATAGGATGCCTTCAAGAGACTGCAAGAACTAAGATAAGGAGGATCAAGTGTAGATGTTTACACTAAAGAATTATAAATGCTAATGATCCAATGTGAAGTCGTAGAGCCAAAAGACCGAACTATGTTGCAATTCATTAACAGATTAAAGTATGACATTGGGGATGTCTTGGAAACACTTTAGAACGCTTAATTACGCAATCCGAGCAACCCAAAAGATAGAAAGGCACCGAACAGGAAGATTCTAACCCCCTGTTGGCCAACCAGGCAACAGTCAAATTGTTCTGAGTAAACCAATATAAACAAAACCAAGTAAGGTTATTGAGACCCGACCCTTTCTAACCACCTGAGCTAAGGAGAAGGAAGCCTCGAAGAAGTTTGAGAAGGGCCAGAGTTCAGGGAAGAAGACAAGTGAGATCAAATGTTTCAAATACCAAGAATTTGAACACATGGCCGCTCAGTATCCGAACAGGAAAACAATGATGATTCAAGGTGAGGTACCGACTGTTGAGGTCGACAATACTAATGAGGAAGTAGAAAAGTTGAACGAGGATAGATCAACCAAGCTGTCCGAAGAGAAAGTCATCTATAGTGAAGAAGGCAACTTTATGCCGACTACTCTAGTGTTGAGGAAGACGATGAGCATCAACCCCATACCCAAAGTCAAACAAAAGGAAAATCTTTTTCATATTGGGTACAAGGTGAATGAGTCGTTGTGTGCCTTCATAATTGATAATGGAAGCTGAACTAATGCAACCTCTGCATTTACGATTTAACAGCCGAAATTGCTAACCATGCCCTACCTAAAACCCTATAAGCTTCATTGTCTTAGAGATAAGGGAGCCCTACGGGTGAACAAATAGGTGTCCATGCCGATATACATTGGCAAATATCGAGATAAAGTGCCTCGCAATGTACTACCTATGAATGCATCCCACATTCTACTTGGACAACCACGGATGTTTGACCGAACAGTTATGTAGGATGGTAAGAGGAACATATGTTCTGTGGAACATGAAGAAAGAAGGTTGAAATTGAGTCCCATGACTACCAAGCAAGTAAAGGTCATGCAATCCCAACTTAGCTGAACCCTAAAGAAAGAGGCTTTGGTATTGACCTGAGTTGAGCTAAAAAGAGAAATGAAGCTAGAGGGATCGACCTATCTACTTATCAAGAGGCTTTTGGAGATGAGACTTAGGGAGGAAAAGTTACCGACTGAAGTAAAAACCTTACTAGAAGAATTTACCAACTAGTTTCTAGAGGAGCAACTGAAAGGTCTACCCCCAACTCAAGACACAGAGCATGCGATCGACCTGTGGTTGGGAGCTGCACTACCAAATAAGCCTACCTATAAGCTAAATCCTGAACAAGCCGCTAAGCTACTGAAACAAGTAGATAAGTTGAGGGAAAAGGGGTATGTGCGCGAGTCCCATAGCCCCTGTACCGTCCCGACTCTATTAGTATTGAAAAAGGATAGTTCTTGGAGAATATGTGTGGATAGCCAAGCAATCAATCGAATCACCATTAAGTACAGGTATCCCATACCCAGGCTTGATGACATGCTAAAAGAATTAAGAGGAGCAAGAATATTCTCCAAGATCAACCTTAAAGCTGGGTACCATTAAATTCGAATGCGCAAAGGTGATGAGTGGAAGACCGCATTCAAAACACAACATGGTTTATATGAATGACTTGTAATGCCATTTGGACTATCCAATGCGCCAAGCACATTTATGCACCTTATGAATCATATGCTTTGAGAATTATCGGGAACGTTTGTTATAGTTTATTTTGATGACATTCTAGCGTACAGTCTCGACCTGGAGACTCACCAAAAGCATCTCCAACAAGTTCTTGCAAAACTCCGAGCTGAATAGGTCTATGCCAATCGAAAGAAGTGCAACTTTTGTCTCTAAGGTGATCTTCATAAGTTTTGTTGTGAGCAAAGGTGGCATTTGAGTCGATGATGAGAAAGGTAAGAGCAATCATAGAATGGCCCAAACGGACCTATTCTGTGGATGTAAGAAGTTTCTTTGACTTAGCATCATTCTATCATCGATTCATAAAGATTTCAGTACAATTGTCGCCCCGCTTACCAAACTCTCAAAGAAGAGCATTGAATTCAAATATGGAGAGAAAGAGAGGAGGAATTTTAAGGAAATGAAAGAGAGGCTAACTATAGCCCCGTCTTAGCTTTGCCAAGCTTTGACAAGGTGTTTGAGGTACAGTGTAATGCATCCAGATTAGGTATAGGAGCTATGCTAATACAAAAAGGTCGACTTATTGCTTACTTTAGTGAGAAACTTCGAGGAGCTACACTTAACTATTCCGTCTATGACAAAGAGTTCTACTCCTTAATTTGAGTCCTAACGATGTGGCAACACTACTTGCTACCTAAGGAATTTGTGATCTACACCGATCATGAATCCTTAAGATATCTAAAGAGCCAACCAAAGTTATCTTAGAGGCAAGCCAAGTGGATCAAGTTCATGGAGGATTTTTCTTATGTCATAAAATACAAAAATGGAAGAAATAATGTAGTAGCTAACGCCCTATCAAGACGACATACCCTCCTAACCGAACTATTAACAAGGCTACTTGGTTTTTCAACCATAAAGAATCTGTATGCTAAGGATCCACACTTTAATCCTATCTATGCCCAATGCAAGGAAGACCAAATGCTGGATAACTATCACAGGGAGGAAGAATACTTATTCAGGAAGAGAAGGCTATGTATCCCAACGTGTTTCAAGAGAGAACTACTAGTGCGTGAGGTACATAGAGGGAGATTGACAGGATACTTTAGCCAACGCCAAACTCATAAGGTACTATCCTCCAGATTCTTTTGGCTAAGGATAAAGAGAGATGTCCAATCTATGCTGAAAAAATGTGCGATTTGCCGAAAGGTAAAGAGTAGAGCCAACTAAGGACATTACCGACCCTTACCGATCCTAACCAAACAATGGTCCAAGCTAAGCATAGACTTTATGTTAGGATTTCCGAAGACATCCCAAGGGAAGGACTCCATCATAGTGGTTGTAGATCGATTTAGCAAGATGTTACATTTCGTACCATGCTCCAAAACTAATGATGCTTCAGCTATCTCCTTTCTTTTCTTGTAGGAAGTAATCAAGCTACATGGAATTCCCAGAACCATTGTTTTAGATCAAGACCCAAAGTTCATGAGCCACTTCTAAAGGATGCCATGGAAGTAAATGGGACCCAAGTTACTGTACAACACATCCTACCACCTACAGACCTATGGACAAACCGAAGTTGTTAATAAAACCGTAGAACTTTGTTGTGGGTTATTGTCGAACGAAACACAGCCAACTGGGATCTGTACCTGCCCATTATTAAGTTCACCTACAATAAGACTGCACACAGCATAACAAACATGTCTCCATTTGAGGTCACCTATGGGTTCAACCCCAAGCTGCCATTGGACCAAGTGCCCTAACCAATGCTTGATGATGACCAACCAACCGTTGAAAGAGTTAAGGCCATCAAAGCCATGTACTAGAAGGTTATAGAGCAATTGAGCTGAGCTAATATTAAGCTTGAGAAGCGAAGTTGAGGACAGAGGAGGAGAGAATTTCAACCAAGTGATCTGGTCTAGATACACCTCTGCAAGGAACGATTCTCAAACTTGAGGAAGAGCAAGCTATCTCCCAAGTCCGATGAACCTTTCAAAGTGTTTGAAAAGATCAACCCTAATGCCTATAGGATTGGATTACCCAAAGGATATGGAGTCTAAAACTCCTTCAACATTGCCGACCTTTAACCTTACACTCTCGAAGATGAGCAATTTTGAAATCAAACCAAATTTGATCCAAAATCTCAAACAACTCAAAGGGGATAATAGGGATCAAGGATCGATCGTGCACTCCCAAGCCTGAAGGTTTCCTAAGTGGTTCACCGAGCTGTCCAAGGTAAGTTAAGCACCAAGGGGTAGTGGTTACCCCAATCCAATCTGGTAAGCTACTTTGCTCTCCACGCAATCTAAGGTATTGCCAAGGTGACCAGCTAAGGTGCCAAACCAAACCCTCTACTATGCACTAATTCAATACCGAATCTGAATATAGCAATCTAAATAGTGCCAATACTGAGTTGACAGTAAACAGGAATCGACCATCTAAGGCCGACCCTAAACATGAGTCGCCCCTGAACCAACTTCAATCCAATCCTGATTGTTCAAGCTACTTAAATGCTAATGCCGCACTGACTTGATCGAAACTCGCCCCTACTCAGCTCACCATGTTGTCAGAAGTGCAGACTAATTTAAAATGCGCGCATGCTGTCCTTTCTAACAGTAGATATTCTTTTTGCACAAATGTGTGCTCTTCTTATAAATTATTCTCCTTTTCTTAGCAAGTAAGGATCCATTTATGTCCATTTCTAAAATGAAGACATAAAGCAAGCAAGCACCAAAACCAAAGGGCTACAGCACTCTAAAGAAGACGATAGCCAAGCAAGTTATACGACCCCTTTTAATAAGTAGCAAACAATGCACTCTTTAATTTATCATAAACTTTCTTAATTATGTCTAATTAATTTCAAAAATTAATTAAGGGATATTCAAGATGTAATAAATTCAAACAAAAGTCAATCTTAAGTTTTTATATTTAACGAATTAATTTGTCAACCACACATTTATTAGAAAAATTGTTTTAGTGAGGTATGTATATATGTGAGGAGAGAGAGAGAGTATTTTTCGGGGAAAATTATGTATAGATCTAGAATTTGGTCCATGGTCAAGGGGCCCACATATAATATGCTAGCAAGCTAGCATCCATCTTCTCAATTTAGATACAAACAAGATGTGGTTATAAATCACTTGCTTAAGCAAAATCTAAAACGATTAATAAATGGATTAAACATATGTAGACCTAATCATAAACATAGATAGTTTCTAGTTCAACACCTAAACAAGTTTATAAAGTAGGCCACCTGAAAATGCCCCACTTGACCCAAACTCATCATCAATTTGCTATCATGGTATTTACGAGCGCGCGCGCGCGAGAGAGAGACAGAGAGAGAGAGAGAGCTAAATTTTTAGGAAAAAATGAAAAGTGATCGAAGTTTGTTAAGTATCTCAAAACCTTGTAACTTAAGGTCATCTAGCTTAGCACCTCTTGATTGATAACCTCACGTAATTCATAAAAATTGTATTAAGGTGGTAAAGGTTCTTTAGGTACCTTAAAATCTAACAGACTAAGGTCATTTAACTCAACACTTATTAATTAAGGAAATCACTTTATTTATAATGAATTTAAGAAAAAAGAATGTACAACTAATAAAACCTCCCTTTTTGTTCTGGAAAGGGAAAATGCTTAGGGGATGAATTAGCATAATAGCACATTTACTCTATCTTAAGATGCTCAATCAAATGGAAGGAGTAGTGTGCACATTTAAGTTTTGTAAACACCTAATTTTAGGAAGTAACTCATATTCGAGTCATTCATTTTAGTTTTAGCTTAGTTCAAAATTTATTTTAGGGAGTCGCATGGTTTAAGTGCAATTTAATTGTATTAAATGTCAAGGTACAGGCCAACGGCCTAACGGATAAGTATTGGAGTATTTGGAATGGATGTAGTTTGAGGTCTTGGGTTCGAGTCTTGCCAGGCACTTATATCTTTATTTTTCTATCTTTGCAAAAGCGAGATGAAAATGGGATTCATATCTAATTAAATCATTTGAATTTAGTTTGATCTTGTTAAATCGGATTTGAATTCATTTAAATCTAGTTTAATTATCAAATCAGATACGATCGATATATCCAGATATGATTTGATTTCGACCTTAAAAAAACAGACATACATGTGCATAAAAAAGAGGAGACACAGCAGAAAAAGACCACCTTGACACAGCAATAATTCAAATGGGATAGCAGCATGGCGGATAACAGCGAATAAGACAGCAGCACAGCAAACAGCATCGAACTAGACAGTAGTACGGCGATAGCGGCAAACAGGACAACAACACGGCAGATGATATCAGGCAAGTGCACCTATCAGTTTTAATATAGCGGATGTGAGTCCGAGTCGATCCCTCAAAGACTTTGAATACTAATATTAACCTTAGCTTTATTATCTAACCGGAAAATTATAATGAGTTGAATGAATTAAAAATACTAAAATTAACAAACTAAACTAATTATAGGACTTGATTAAGCAATTTAGAAATCAATAAAACTAAGAACGACTTCAAGTATGCAATAACGTATTTAGGAATTATTTCCCCTAATGTTTAACATGTGACCGCTTAAAATATATTCAATTCAATTTCTATTATTCTTGACCGGAGGGATTCACAATTAAAGTTAATACATTTCTCAAGCATATTAACCCTAATCCTAAATTATTTACCGGAATCTCTTCACTTAGTAATATAATTTAGAATTGCATTAATATATAATGAATTTCCATACAAATAATTAACTTTCCGAAAGAAACATGTATCTTACCTCTAAGTATACATGTAATTCTCTCCAATTATATAAAGATCTAATTACACATGTAATTTCTCATTCAACATGCATAATATCAAAAATTGATATTCTAGAAATATCAATTAACAATTAAACAACATAATTGAATCAAGCAAAGATAGAAACTTTATTGAGAATTATAAATCAACCCAAAAGTCACATGAAAACCTAGGTTCCATAATCCTAAATACACGAATTCTAAGCTATCATAATGAGACTTAAAACGAGTTTCATCAAAAACATAAAATAAAACATGAAAAACCCCTTTAATTGATGAAAAATCTCTCCGATCTTGAAGTTGGTGTTGCTTTTGCCTTTTTCTTCTCCTTCTCCTGAAGTCTCTTCTCTTCTCCAATGTCTCATGTGTCTTGTGAAACCCTAATATGTCCTTTTATAATGTATTGTAAGGTTTCCGTTTTCGTCACCAGACACGGCCTGGGACATGGCCGTGTCCCCAGGTCGTGTAACTTTCTGACCCTGGCAAATTTTCCTGCATAGACATAGCCTGGGGACATAGTCATGTCCTAGACTATATAACTTCAAAACTTCATAACTCCTTCATTTGAACTCCAAATTGAGTGAAACCTGATTCATTTTCTTCGTTTTCAATCCTAGAACGCGTTCAAACCTTGAAATCAAAATTTTACTCAATTAAGTATTAATTTCTTTAAAGAAAACCAAAAATGTAAGGGAAATACTATAAAATCACCATATGAAATATGTTTAAAATTAGAGTTATCAGTAGACAACAGCGAACGGGATAGCAGCAAGGCGAACAGCAACGACATCAGCATCATCCCAACGCCACGGACAGTGACTCCAATACACATTCCAATTGCAACTAGCCCCATCCATTAACAGCAGCACACATCAAACACGTACATTGCTCCCCACACTAACGTAGTCTACGTACTGAACATCCGCACTGATCGCTGCAACTGTACGAACCGCTAATCACCAACAAAATCTGCACGATAGCACTTTGCAACAGCTACTCACGTTAGAGATAGTAGCCCCGCAATCAGATTCGGTTTCTATCCAAATTTTTTCTGATTTATTATATTATTATTTTGTTAGGACTTTAATTATTTAATATGGTGTGTGTATATATATATATATATGTGTGTGTATGTGTGTGTGTGTGTGTGTGTGTGTGTGTGTATTAGTTTAAAGTATTTTTTTAGTATTAGTTTTCTTTGTAATATATATTAATTTAAGTGAATATTTATTTAATAAATGGACATAATATTAGATTAGGAACCGTTAAGATTGGTTTTTTATTACATATATATGTTATTATAGTAATTATACTTTATTAGTTAACATAATATATGATATATGTATATATTAGTTCAGGAGTTTGAGTATTAGTTCTTATACCAGTGTATCATATGGAATTAATTTATTTTAATAAATAGTCGAATATATTAGTTTAGAGATTGTTAGGATTGTTCATATCTTAAGATTTGGTTTATCATGTAGAAAGTTGTTTTTCTTTAAATAAAAATTAATAAAAGACCCCTTTTTCTCAAAAGGATTGTTAGAGTATTTTTTAAAAAAAAAAAACACTCAAGAGTTAGGACCATTTAAATTTTTTTTTAAACCAAATCAACTAAATCGTAAACGCGGCCGGTTTTCAAAAATTAAAATCAATCAACATACTAAGATTTTCTAAAAGAACTACGATCTTCTGATCCCGGCTAGCGGATACGTAGGTACCTTCGAAGCGACGATAAAATCTGTAGAAACTTAGGTTCTTTTTTCTTTTGATTTTATTTTTTTTTAAATATTACAATTAGAAGAATAATCCTAATTTTGGTAAATAGATAGTGGTACCCGTTAAGGGTTTAATAGGTTAGCCCTCGAACTTGAAACCTTCTGGTTCTTCATTTAAAATTGAAATCAAAGACCAATAGCCAAATCGTAATCAATCCACCCAATTGGTTACGGTTTCTTTTTCTTTTCCCGACTTCGGTCGGGTAGTAACTCCAAAAATTATTTTCAATAAAAAACCAGAATTTCTCAATTTCTTTAGTCGAGGATTAATATTAAATGGGTTAAAGTTTAGTATTAATCGGGAAATGAGAAATCAATTTTTAAATAAGAAACTGAAAAAACAGGCTCGACAAGTTTAAACACATAAAGAGCAACTCCCTCCTTTTTACTTAGTTGATGTAATATCTGATCTTGAGATTATAAAAAATTGTTCAAATGGAAGGATAGAACTTAATTGTATATAGATTAGTGACTAGGCTCTAATAATTTCAATATTTCTTGTGCATTTGAATATCGTTTATTGAACTTAGTGCATGAAAGTTTTAGCAAGCATGACTCATCATATGCATGCATACCTTAGTCTAATTACATGTGGTTCCAATCCTTGAGCTCCCCTCTTAGATTTTTTTTTTTTTTTTTTGCCTCTTAATTCATTTAAAGTAAGAAATTAAGTGTAAGGTAAAGTGCTTCTTAGCTTTCGAGTCACCTAAACATAGGTCTTAAACACTACTCGTATCTATAAAATTGAAGGGATCACTATTATGAAATCTCTGATCTTAATCTAGACGAGGTCTATTCTAATTTATAGAATTTAATCCAATCTTTAAGCCAATAAGGTGTATGCTCTTGTTAGTTGCATGTGAAACTAATGGAAGCAAGAAAAAATGGCAACAACGTGGTTTACTAATGCAATTACCAAGTTTTAGTACTTGTAGCATTAGGCTCAATCTTAATGAATTGTACAAACAATATCAACTCCATGTTAGTGTTGATTCAACTACATGCCATTGTACAATTATGATTTGTATGCCTTCAACAATCAACCTATTTAGGTAATTGAAGTAAACTCTCTACCAATCCAGATCGGAGATGACAAGCGTGTGGTAGAAGACAAAGTAGACTTCCTTGTTATCAAATGTTGGTCCCTATACAATATGATCATGGTACGGCCGTGTCAACATTTATTCAACATCTTCCCTTCCACTACTCATCTTAAATCCAAATTTCCTACTCCTACAGGAGTCAACATATATAAAGGGGATCAACATTTAGTAAGGTCTTTATCCTTGAGGCAAGAAGAAAATTTTCAAGTAGAAACTTATCCAAAAGGAAAGTCAATCAGCATAGACAATGCTGAAAATGAAACAGGGGCAATTTCTTTAGGAGATGACCTTAGAAAAAAGACCAAAATAGGGAAACCCTTGCCAACACATATTTGTCAAAGTTTAATCAACTTCTTACAAGACAATGCTGATGTATTTGCATAGTTCCCTTCGGACATGCTGGGTATCCTTAGAGACGTTATGGTACACAAGCTCCAAATTAATCTAAGCTTAAAAGTAATTCAACAATGAAAAGGCATTTTGCCACCAAGAGGCAAACAACCATAGAAGAAGAAGTTCAGAAACTCTTAAAGGTGAGATTTATTCAGGAAAAACCTTATTCAACTTAGCTAGCCAACTATGTGCTAGTCAAGAAATTTAACAGCAAATAACGCATGTTCATAAACTTCATGGATCTTAACAAAGCCTATCCTAAGGATTGCTTCCCACTACCGAAAATTAATCAGATGGTCAATTCAATCTCCAAACATGCATTTCTTTCTTTTATGGATGCTTTCTCAAGCTACAAGCAAATTAAAATAGATAAAGAAGACGAAGTTCACATATCATTCATTATAAATTTCAAAACATATTGATATACAGTAATGCCCTTTAAGTAGAAAAACACCGGCGCAACTTACCAGAGGCTTGTCACCATGATGTTCAAACCCTAGATCCATTGAAACATCAAAGTATATGTCGACAACATGATTGTGAAAAGCGTGACAGATGATCAGCATCTTACTCATCTTAACGAGACATTTGTTACCTTGAAGAGATATAACGTGAAGCTCCATCCATAAAAGTACATCTTTTGCACTACTTTGGGAAAGTTTTTAGGATACATGATCGCTCGGTACAGCATCAAAGCTGACCCGAGAAAGATTGATGCGATAATAAACATAAAATTCCCTTGTATTGTAAAGAAGGTACAAGAACTTACTAGGCGAATAACCACCCTTAATCGATTTATGTCAAGAAGCGTAGATAAGTGTGCAGAATTTTCTAAAATTTTAAAGAATCTAAAAGAGTTCAAATGAATAGATGATTACAAGAGGGCATTCAATGAACTTAAAGAATTTCTCCCATCACCTCTAATACTCTCGATACTCATCTCAAGAGAGAATTTGTATTTATACCTATCAATCAGCTGCTGAACACTTTCTTCTGTATTGGTCCGAATTGATGGCAAAGAGTATCGACCAGTTTATTACGTAAGTTATGTCCTGTAAGGACCAAAGCATCAATACACAAAAATTGAGAAATTTATATTAGTAGTGGTTCTCTTGACAAGGAAATTGAAACCATATTTTGAAGCTCACCAAATCGTAGTCCTCACTGATCAACCTTTGCAGTAGGCATTGCAACAATCAAACTCTTCCAAGAGGATAATGAAATATACCTTAGAACTAAGTGCCTACAATGTGCAATACAAACCTAAAACAGCATTAAAAGCTCAAGTATTGGCGAATTTTTTAGTCGAGTTCATTGGTGAGGAAGACAACATAGAGATTACGAGAAACTCATATGGCATCTTTATGTAGATAGTTCTTCCACCAAAGAAGGAAGTAGTGCATGCTTATTCTGCAAGGACCCCACAATATCAAGGTCAATTATACTTTGAAATTCGAATTCCCAGCCAACAATAATGAAGCGAAATATGAAGTTTTGATAGCTAAACTTAAACTGGCAAAAGAAATTTGTGTCAAGAAACTCGAAGTTTTCTCCAATTCACAACTAGTAGTGAATCAAGTCATTGGAAGTTATGCGATAAGGGAAGAAGAAACGAGCAAATGCTTGTTGATGGTACGAACGCTCATGAAAGAATTTTAGTCCTTTTCGATCCATAAGGTACTGAGGAGTGAGAACATTGCTGCCGATAAGTTGTCTAAACTTACTGGTATGGCATTTTCTTACCTCAGCGATAAATTATTTGTCAAGTTTCTCTCACACAAAACTTTGTCTATTATCTTGCAAAACTATGAATCGGCTCATTGCCCAAAAAAGAAGTCATGGATGGATCCCCTTGTAGATTACTCGAGAGATGGTATCCTTCCTGATGACAAAAAAGAAGCTCAAAGATTGGTTTATCAAGCTATAAACTACACGCTGATAGATTATCAACTGTACAAACGTAGCATATCCCAACCTTATCTTCGATGTCTCCCTCCAAAAGAAGCCTAACGGGTGTTATTTGAATTACACAACGATGTATGTAGCAACCATGTGAAAGCACAGACATTGTATATCCATGCATTGCGACTCGATTATTATTAGCCGACAATGAAAGATGATATGAGAACTGTTGGTCAGCATTGTCCATTGTGCCAAAAGCATGAAGCACCGAGTAATGCACCTTTTACTGAATTATGCAGCCTGACCAATCCTTGGGCCTTTACCTAGTGGGGATTAGACATACTCAAACCCTTCCTAAAATCTACAGCCTAGCGACAATTTATCATTGTTGCTATGGATTATTTCACAAAATGGCCAAAGGCTAAAACGTTGGCAAGGATCACTAAACAGAAAGTTAAAGCATTTGTTTTCAACTATATTATATTAAGGTTTGAAGTCCCATTTATAACTATCACAAACAATAGACCACAGTTTGACAACAATAGATTTTGAGCATTTTGTGAAATAATCTATAGCAACAATGACAAATTGTCGCTAAGCTGTAGACTTCGAAAAGGGTCCGAGGCATTAGACAAATGGACTATACGTCTATAGCTCAACCTCAAACTAACGGGCAAGTTAAAGCTGTCAACAAGATCATCTTGTACGATAACCCGTCTAACTCAGTCGATAGAGCGCATAGCTTTTAACCATATGGTCATGGGTTTGATTCCCATAGATGGTGCTAAATTTTGTTAGGTGATTTTAGATTTAAATTGTTGTCTTACAAAGAAAAGAAAAAGCTTTTGGTACCGAAGTTAATACAGTACGACCACTCTAATGTTAGGATAGTAGGTAGTTATGTAATATAACCATGCCAAGTGATAACTGTCCGCATCACTCCCCTTGAATTTAAATTGGATATAGAATGCAGATACTTAGCCTAGTGACAACTAAGTGGATGAGTAAATGAAATTCGATTATTAACAGCAAGTATCAAGAATTTAAGGAGGAAGATTTAGTGATTGCTTGGATTATACTAGAAAGTTTTCTATGAGGTTCTTTTAGGAAATTACATATTAGAGACATGGAACCTTTTAAGGTTTTGGAGAAAATTAGTACAAACGCATATGCATTGGAGTTGCCACCAAATACAAATATTAGTAACATTTTCAATGTTGAGGACCTCTCGCCTTACCATAAGACGCCTGAAAATGCTAATTCTTTAGTTAAGCCAAAGTCTAAATTTCCTACTCTTCCAGTTCCATACATTCCATGATTAAGAGGAAAGAAAGAAGAGATAAATGATATTATTAATGATTAGATCATGAAAGATAACAAATACTCTCTCGTCACATGGATAACCGAGTTAAAGTTTTAGAGAATTAATTCAAATAATTATGAGCGATACATTAGTTTTAATTCATCGGAAGTGAATCTTTCCAAGTCGAAGAGAAGATCTTTTGGTTTTCTTTATTTTTTAGAATACATATATTTTAATAGCTTCTAGTAAATAAATATAATTTATTATCTTTAGGTTTGAGAAGCTCTTTTAGTTTTTTATTTTTAGGAGATTTATTAATAGCCATTGAATTTGATTTATATCATATGATCTATATTTATCTTGTCAATATATAAATAGTACTCTTTCTAGATATTTTAACAATTTTTGAGTGATTAAATAAAATTTATTTTATTCAACAATAGAGTGATTCCATATTTCACTGGTAGCATGAGACCTCAAAACTTCATCAATAATATAAGACCATCAAAACACATTATTTCGATTTATTATGCTGATCTTATACACTTCGTCACAATCGCAATTAGGTGCTCATAAGTTTCCAAGTTTCACATTCGAAGGTTACTGTCCAGAGTCGTCCACGTGACCAGAATTTTTTGAATCTTTAATTTTGATTGCAACTATTGGCAATTAATTGTTGCCGCGAAACCACGAGTACAACTAAGGCATATCAACATCAATTCGTGCGGTCTATAGAAGCAATCAAAACAGTATCCGGAAAGTATTCGATTTCCTTTTATTCATAGGTCAATAAAAGACTTGCAACCATAATCGGCAAGATCGTTAATGATGGTTATAGGATAAAGTCAAGTAATTCCGAACTCAAATTATTCATATCAAGTTTTCCCATTTTTCTGTATGATGAATATTCGGCATTTTTACTATAATTCTTGCTCAATTTAATTTTTTAATTTAGTTTCTACATACATATATTATTTCATTTTTTTAAAATGAAACCACTTCCACTATCCTGCATCACTTACCTACAACCATATTAGGCCCCGTATTATTGGATTAGTCTTAAAATCTGTATTAAAAATCACGATGGCTTTCGATTCTAAATTTTTAAAATCTATTCACATATATATTGTGTACTTTGCATCTTATACTAGATATATTCTTTACATACTAGATGTTCTAGGTTCTTGAGTCTTCTTAATGTATGTGGGATAGTTTGTGTAAAATAAGCAGAATTTCACTTATAAATACAATTAAGTCTCATAAACATAATCAAAGGTTAAAACAACTAGATGAGCCTATTTTGCCCTTGTTTTTCTATTGTGTAGGGGGGGATTGTTTGAAGCATATTAGACTACACTGACGTAATGCAATTGTTGATTTGCTTAAGACATTTATTATATTACATTTTTCATTCCAATTTGTTATGTTTGAACATGTTGTTATTTCCCATTAAAAGCAATATTAATTTATGAGTTTGAATATTATGATATCAAACAAAAATGATTATAACATTTAACTAAAATAAAAATTAATAAAACATTTCATAAGTTCTATAAGGTATTTGGAGCCTTTAGATTTTACATGACACATTTGTTTTACAATGGTTTTTTCTTTTTTTCTTTTTTCTTTTTTTTTGAAGTTATTGGATTAATTTCAGATTTAGAAAAAAATTTTTAATCTTATAACTAAGGGTGAGTAGGTAGATCATGAGTAAGGTATAAGGCTTTATCTATACCCTATCCTATAGGTATAGGTTACAAGTTTTTGTACCTTTGAACTTAACTTGTGGAACCTTAGAATCACCTTATAGGATACAAGATACCCCATACCTTGTACCCTATACCTTGTACCCTATACCCCATAAATTCTACAAGGTACAAGGTACCCTATGGAATTTTTTTTTTTTTTTTCTATTATATCCTTTCATAACCTTTTGTTGGATGCATAATCAATATCAAACAATAACTATACTATTGCTAAATTGCTGGTAGTATTTTGTATAAGTTATAAAATATTTTGAATTGAAACAATATAAAATCATGGTAGAAAAAATAGAAAACATTTCTACAGCTGGAAATGTTCAAACCTTTGGTTTGGTTATACCGAAATTTTTTTTGTGTATTTTTATTTTCAAATCACAAAATAAAATTTTATCAAATCATAAGATTTATATACATAGAATATAAAAAAAAATGAGTGAGTAATTTCAAAATAGTAAATTGGATAATAAATTAAAAACTGAGATATTTTTAAAACCTTACTAAATTAGAGTTAGTAAAAAAAGAAGGATAGGAAAAAAAAATTTAAAAAGATAGTGAAAGAAAAGAGAGGTTTTTATTAAAAGAAGAAGGAGAAGCATAAGGAGAAGGGGAAGAAGGAGGAGGGGAAGAGAAGAGGGCAACTAAATAATAGATTTAAGCAGCATATATATATAAGTAGTGCATAGTGGTTTATTGTGAACTGAGTTTTTGTCATTAATTCATTCATGACTAAAAAAAAGTATTAATATTTTTATTTCTTAATATTATTTAATTATTAATACAAAGTAAGTAAAGGTATCATAGAATATATACCCTGCATACTTTAGAGAATAAGTTTTAGGATGGGACATGATACTTTATAGTCATACACAAACCTACCCTATAAGAACAAATCCTAAAAAATTACCATTCGAAACCTACCTTGTAACTTTTATTATCTATCCAAAACCTGTGGTACATGATAGGGTGGTCAATACCTCATTTACTTCCTACTTGATCCCCGATGGGAAAAAGTGGATCCCATCCAATAAATATATATATATATATATAATAGGAGTTACAATTTATTTTAGATAATGTAATAAAAAATGAAAATGAAGGGAAAAAAATATGAAATTGAGAATTCGTAACATTATTGCATATGGAAGAGTGGCCCTGCCAATTATTAAGGAAAGTAACGAAACTTGAGCAAATATACAATTTTTTGAGGATAATTATGATAAAAATAGTGAAGATTATGTAAACAAAGTAAATATATAAAATTGAAGGTGAGTAACGAGATTCCTCAGGTGATTCATATCATAATAACAAATGAGAATTAGAAATGAACACGATGTTATTTGACATTCAAGCACCTCAACATTTTTTAACGAAATAATAGGAAAATTAGGCAGTATTACAATATAAAAAAAAAAGTGATTTTATGAATATAAAATTAATGTTACATTTATAATATAAAGGCTTTTAACAAGAATGTCAGTCAAAATGATATTACTATAATGTTACCGTAATATCATTACTGTACAAGATTAATTGGTAAGACATCTTAAAATTTTCTTATGTGCTTAAGACTTTACAACAGGAAATATGTAGAATCATATGATTGGGGAGACCGGATTTATTCTAATTAAGTCAATATTAGAATTATCTATAGAAAAATATCCACATGTTATTACAATTATATTGTATCTTTTATATATATATATATATATATATGATTTTTGTTAATGATTGTACTTGAAATATATCTAAACTTTATAGAATGAAAAAGTTCTTTTCAAAATTTATTAAAAGTACTCGAGACATTTCATAAAAAGTTAAAATAATAAACTTTTTATCCTTTTGTTTAATAAATGTACTAACTGAAATCTAACAATCAATTTATTGAAAAAAATAAAATTAATATTATAAACTTGTATAAATTTTATTTTCGTCTAAAATATATTAGAAAAATATTTGAATATGAAATTGTAAATCGAGCAAAAATAGCAAATAGCCATAAATATAAGTTTATTCAACTTCTTTTCATCATAACTTTGCAAAATTCTTTTATTAGTTATGTTAAAAAATCCTTTTGGGTATAAATTATTACATAATCAATCATTCAACGTTTCACGTTCATTTCCATAACATTAGTTATAAAAAAAATATTATTAAACTAAGTTATAATTGGTATTATTTATTAATAATTTATACAATGAGATCGAAACAATTATAATATCGGTAAAAAATAATTATTTATAGTGTAGTATTAATAAAAAATTACAATTCAAAAGAACCTATTTAGTTAGATATAATTTTGGAATAGTGAATTTAATACTATTAGTTAATGTGGAAAAATATGTGGGAAGAAAACAAAAAGAAAATATCATTTACGTAATAAATGCATATTAAAAAAACATAAAATGTTATGCATGGGATTTAAACTTATGACCTTTTATTTAGAAAATATACGCTTAATCACTTAACCACACTTGATATTATTAAAAAATTACTCTTTAAAAGAATATATAATATAATATATATATCTATTTTCTTTTTAAAAAATTTTGAAAAAAAATTAACCTTTTCCCGTAATTAATGGTCTTTCATTGTGTTTGGCTTTTTTTCATTTTCTTCTTCTTTTTTTTTTTTTTTTTTGAGAAAAGGAAAGAGTGAAAAATTAGGGAAAGTTAATAGAAATGAGAAGCAAATAAAAAGTTAATTAATAATTTAACAACACTTCCCTAGTCCTAATGGCCGTGCATTGCACGGCTTTGGGACTCATGTGAATAAAAAATTTCCACGAAAGGATTTTGCCGGTCAATCCCAATCTTTCCTCACCTGCTTCTATTTTTTATCAAATTAGTTAAAAAAGACTTGGCTCTTGCGATGGGAATTTCTACAATCTGCTCCATGGTTCCCTAATTATTCGACTTAATACATAAATATCTTAATGGTCAGATAAAAAACGTTACAGTGTTGGATAACATCCTTTAAAAAAAAAAAAAAAAAAAAAAGCTCTAGTTTAATCTTCCATTGGAATTACACGTACATTTAGAAAATTGAAAGAGGGTTTTGTTATCGGTCATGTTACCTGGTTTTTATGTTTCATCTATTCCCTTTTAACTTGCTTTAAAAGAAAAAAAAAAAAAAAACAAATTAAGTATGTTCATCTAAACTATTACTAATAATTTTTTATTTCAACTAATTTTTTATCTCGTTTTTAATTTATATTCATTAAATTTAAATTATTAAAAATATAATTAATTCAACCCTTCAGATTTTTTATAGATAAAAAATTAAATATAAAATAGATGATGAGACGGGATCGACAGAGTTACGGACAAACAATTGAAAAATCTTATATTGGGAAACACCGGTTACGAAGTAGTTACCATCTCCCATTGGAAAGATTATGGATTCCTCACGGATACTTCTATGCGGTTTCCAGGAAAAGAGAAGAAAGGTGTTTGACCTTGTCCCATGGACCAGGATGGGAGCCCATTAATTGTGTTGAAATACGCATCTTACAATAAACACAAACACTAACACTTGAATTAACACGATGAACATAAGCAAAGAAGGCAAAGTGATTCCAAGAAAGCTTTTGGTACTTGATGTGAATGGACTCTTAGTAGATGTTGTTCACAACCGCCATCTTATAAGACAACCGGACTACGTTTTAACTTCAAGACTAGCAGGTAGAGTTGTAATATGCATTTTGGATTCGGTTTTTAAATGCTTGATTGTTAGTAACTGATCACGATTCATGTTCATTGCTGTTTTGCAGTATTCAAAAGGCCTTTCGTTGATGAGTTTCTACAGTTTTGTTTCGAGAATTTCGACGTAGGTGTTTGGTCAACTCGAGGAAAGTATGTTTTTCTTTTCTAGTCTTACCCTCATCTTCTTCTCTTATGTGTCTGTGTCTGTTTCTTATCGGCCACCATCATCGTACGGCAGCCTCATGCATCCAACTCATCAATCCGTTTTGTTTAGCAGAGAAAACCTTGATAGGATGGTTGACTTCCTTATGGGCACTTCCAAACAGAAATTGTTGTTCTGTTGGGTAAGACTGATATAATTAACTTCAGAATTTTTTTATTTTTTATTTTTTATTTTTTTGGTCTCCATGTCTTTCAAGTTGTAATATTCTCACATAAAGTCTTACTAGGAGATACTCAACATGATCCACTCCTGTTTTCAATTTATCCTGTATATATTTTTCAATCTGAATTTTTATGAGAACAATATAGGATCGATCCCATTGTTTGCACTCAGGGCTCCGTGACATCCGGAGTGAGAACTTGCCTATGCTAGTGAAGGAGCTTAAGAAGGTTTGGGAGAAGTTCGAGTTTAACGAATCAAACACTTTGCTGCTGGATGATTCACCACACAAGGCCATATTCAATCCAGTAAGTCAGATGACTCCGTTGCTTATGAAAATTTCAGACTCCGTTCTGGTTGCATTAGGACGTTTTGTTATCAAAACCGATACATTCCCTTAGTGGTTTAATCATTTTTTATTTTTTTTAGGTGAACACGGGGATTTTCCCTTACTCGTATGAATATACTAATTCCGAGGACTCTTCGTTAGGTGAGACGTATTTAAATTAACAATACATTTGATTTTCAAAGCTCTATGGACATGATATAAACACAAAACATTTCAATCCAGGATGTATTCTGTCATTTAGCTTCTTGTGCAGTACGTATGTTTGTTTTTTACTTATGAGGACTTGTAACAGGACCAAGAGGCGATCTCCGTGTATACTTGGAAAGTTTAGCTTTGGAAGACAATGCGCAAAAATATGTAGAACAGAATCCTTTTGGCCAACCACCTATAAAGGAGGGGCATCCATCATGGGAGTGTTTTCGCGATGCAGTGTCTGTAAACGCATCGAGGTGGTGATCATACCACTTACAAGATGAAACTTAAATCTCGTGATATTTCGCCATTTTAGGGGACTGCAAGAAGTTAAATTTGTTCTCAGTCCGATGCTTTCTTTTTTTTTTTTAATATGTAATGCATAATTGTTATCATCACTTTGAATAGTATGATTTACTGAAGCACATATATCTGGTCAATGATTTGGTGTATTACAGTTGCTTCTGGAACAAAAATATATCGACCATTCTGGTGCACCGACTACTAGTCCTGTGAAAATTTATAAGCACACAGAGTCGAGATGCTTTTTCAGTGCATAGAGGATCGAAAATCCGTCTTGTAACTTGTTTAAGTTATTTTGATCACTTGATAACGTAATTTAAAAAGAAAAAAGGAAAAAAAAAAGTGAAGAACTATCAAAAACGATGTTTGTTTCTTGTGTATTCTGTTCTTACATGGAAGGTTTAGCCGTTTAGGTCAAGATACGTAAAATGCCAAAGAAAAAGCCACTTCTAAATCACTTTCATAATAACGTAGGCTAATTTGTTTAGATCGATCGGATTAGATATATTAGTTAATCAAGGATCACATACGAGTGTTCACCTATTTTATAGAAATATAATTGGAGATGTTAAGGAGAAGAAAATATACCAAAAAAAAAAAAAAAAACATTTTTCATTCGCTTGTATTTCGATGACAAGACTAATAGGGCATTTGTAAGTATATAAAATGACTCTTAAATTCTAAATACATTAACTATAATTAATAACTTATGCATGAACTAAAAAAGAAAAAACAATCCAGATTCATGATCTTTTACGTACATGGTCTTTTAGAAGATCATAAAAATAATTTCAAGATAAATCTAGAAAATCCAAATTACTAATTCCAACACTCCCCCTTAATTTGAAATTTTGTTATTCACTTCAAGACATACTCTTAACCTTTGAAATTCTTCAAATTCGAGTGGCTTGGTAAGAATATTTGTAATTTGATTTGAGTTTTCACATACTTGAGCACCACTTCTTTATTTGCAATCCATTCTCTAATAAAATGAGTCTATATGCTTGCTTTGTTTATGAAAGACTAAATTTTTAACTAATACTTATGTAGACTTATTGTCAATGTGAATTAATGTAGCATCATCTTATGCCAAAAGGATCTCCTTTAATAATTTTTTTAGCCAAGTAGCATAACAAACACAACCCCACATATTTAGATTCACAAGTTAAAATAGTGACAACAGGTTGCTTTTTTTAAGTCCATGAAATTACAAAACCTTCTAAGAAAAATACAAAACCAGTAGTGCTTTTTCTGTCATCAACATGTCTTGCAAAATCACTATCCCAAAATCCTAAAGCTTGAAATGCATTCTATGGACAAGCTAACCAACCTCACGATTCTACTAGAAATTGCAAAATCTGTTTCACAAAACTTTACAAAATTCCTACTCCTTAAAGCATTACATCAAACTTCAATCCACTAACTTAACCTAACTTTTCATCATCAAACCTCCCTTTTTTTAAAGTCTAACTACATCGATCATTCACCAGCGATCTATACAACACAATTGAAACTCACTACAAATTACATTCGATCCACCCCAAGAATAGCAAACAACAGCCTAACACTACAAAATCATGATTAAAGCAACTTAGATAATAGAAAGATTAAGATGACTTACATGAGATCTGACGAGAGAAGTGTGCTTCTCAAACATGAAACCTACTTTAACTTTGCCACAGTGCAGTCTTTTGCATCACGAACACCACTCATTAAGAAAACCATTAATAACAAGATTAGGCAAAGAACTTATCAAGATTCACCTTTTTCAAAGTTTTCTCACAAGGAAGGATAAAAAAAAAGAGAGACCCCACAACCTTTACTCTATAGAAAAACGAATTTCTTTCATGAAACTTTCATCAACCCTTAAGAAAAACAAATTTCTTGGTTTAACACATGAAGTACTTACTCGAAACTTTGCTCTCATTGCATTTCCTTGCAATTTCTTCAACCTTTAAGGCTTTAAACTCCTAAATTCAAACGCTAGTTTACTCTAGAGATGGTTCTTGTGATTTCTCATATTTAGCAATGTAGAAATCGTAAAGAAAGGGCAAGGAGAAAGTGGGAGATCAATAAATGGTAGGAAAAGAGGGGTCAAACTTTTCCTTGAACTATTTTACTTCTACTACTTTAAACCTATTTACATGTCAAATCAAGCCCCCATTTTCAATTTTATAAACTATTTTATTTATTCCTTTTAATAAGTTCAAGTTTTACCCTTTGCTACTTATGTTGTTCCTTCTAAGGTGCCTATACTATGGTTTCCTTACCCTTCTTTTTTTTCTTAATCAATTTGTCCTTAGATATGCTGACTAACTAAGCACTTTTAGTCCTTTCATAGTTCAATTTCTTTACTTCCTATACATAATGTGAGATAAGCTCATTAAGGGACTTGGGAGTCCTTTTAGATTTGTAGCTCACCTTAAATTGGCTAAACGATGGTAAAAAAGAAATCAAAACCAAGGCCCCAACATGACCTTAGACAAATCCAATTTCAATTCCTTGAGTTTTGAGCAATATGAAACATCTCCATGATATACTCCCAGATCTTCCTATTTTCCTTTATACTTCATTGAGATGAGTTTTGTAAGGAGTTTACTTGCTTTTACCTTTTCATTTTTACCAAATCTTTTTCTCAAGGTCTTAAAGGAACTCCTTAGCCTTTACAATATTATCATACATATTACCCATTGAATGCTTCTAGAATGGAACGCTTCATGACCATTAAACTTATGCAATTTGATTACTCTCACTTCCCTCTTTTCATTATACGTACTCTTATTAGTAGTAGCAACAGGTTAATCTCCCTTTAATGCTAAGTCCAAGTCCATAACTCTAAGAATGATCGTTGTGTTCTCTTGCAATATTTAAATTCATACCATTCAACATAATTGGTAGAGATATTTATAGTAAAACCAACAACTAAACAGAGAACAAAACAGGCAGAACTAGATTAAACTCATATAATATATATATATATATGTTGTAACATGCAAATAATAATTCAAATAATGGCTGGATCGATCACAAGATACTTAGCACAACATCCTCATCTAGTCTTTTAAAAAATATATCAACTTGTAAGTAGTACTTTTGATGTAGCGATTAAATATTAATAATAAATTCTGCTCAAATAATTAAAACTTCTTTTAAGCCAAGTAATTATTCACAAGAAAAACTGAATAATTATCATATATTTATCACCACAATTGTACATGTAAATTAGCCAATTATGGACCTTCCTTTGAGCCATTAAATATCTACATGATTCACATAAACAAAACATTTTCTACTTATTCAAAACGAATAACTTCTATTGGAGATGTTACTTTAGTAATATACTATTTTAATCATTCATTCAAATAGTAGGTACAAATATTTCCAAATATTGAATTTTATTGCCAAAATTTTATATAATATATATTTTCTTTATTAAGCCCATAAATAAAAATAATCATAAAAATATAGGCTAATAAAGAAAAGGGTCCCAATTAACTAGACGAATTTCTCCATTCTCTTTCAAATGATCTATAATTGGCTAATATTTCTTGCTGATGCCATGATTTCTAAAATAACGATGACTTCTTAATGATATCCAGTCATCATAAGAATGTCGATGGTTCCATAAGTTCCCAGATCTCGTAGTGGAGTTGCCTTAAACCAATTCAAGAAGAAAGGAATCGATAAAGAAAAAGGGAGATATAAATACAACCGAAGCCAACAATATTCTCGTCCTCTGCTTTGATATACCACGAATCCACTTGTAGGTCTTCTCTACAATATAAACATCTCGAATCTATTGACTCCAGACGAGAACATATTGTAAACCATAACTCGTAAAATCATAATCGTGGATTATGAAGGATGAGAACGAAATCATATAATAACAGAAGACGACAACAAATTATCTCGAATCTTAATTATTTTAATCATTTTAAGTCTCTAATTTCATGCATTAAAATTTTGATACCACTTGTAAGGATTAAAATTAGGATTAAAGATTTTAATCCCTTAAAATGAAGAACACCATGAACAATGTATGTGCAAAATTAGAGTATAAAATAATATATAATATGATATCAGAAAACTTTTGGAATTAATTTGGCCTTTAGTTTTTTAGGTCCATCACATGAATTTCTATGTTGTTGACTATTGTCATTTCTAGTGATAGAAAGCTAGAGAGAACAGAATTTTGTATGTGATTAGAAGATCACAACCATACATATATATATATATATATATATATTTTGTAGAAGGTAAAAAATTATCATGTTAATTATTGAGCTTGACTTATTCGACTAAGTGGCAAGGCCTAGGAAGTTCAATCTAAATTTGGGATGGTTTAGAGAGATGTGATATAGTAAACTTAGAGTAAGGATCGTTAAATTAGCTCGTCCATTCTCAATTTTTCTTAGAAAACTCATGTACATATAGAGATTTATCATAGACTTGGACTCAACAGAAGCCTATAAAAGAATCCATCAACAAGAGGAGTCATCTCGATCGTTAATTATCATTACGATCCTATGAGCCGACCCATTTAATCTATAAATACTCTAAAGCTCCTCCTCATTTGACATTAATAATTCAGCTATTGAGAAAAACGACATCGTACTATCACACTGCTATTATAGATAAAGGTGTACAAGTAAGTTTTTATCCATGAGCCGACCCATTTAATCTTCTTTTCAAATAGGTTTTTAGCTCATTTAAAAGTGAGCCAAATGAACCCTGCTCATTTAACCTACAAGCCAAAGTGGACCAATTTGAGTCAATCTACTTAATACATTTACATCTTCGACTTACAAGCCTATTCATTTAACCCGTTTTTTAAACGAGTTAGGGTTAACGTTTTTATACTTTTTAAAAAGCAGGCCAAATGAGCCTAACCCATTTAACCCGTAGGCCAAAGTAGATTGCGCCGAGTTGATCCGTTTAATCCAGTTGCATACCTCTAATCATAGAAGATTAAACAGAGCTCAAAATGAAGAACGCATAGCCTCCCATCTAAAATAGTGGAGTTAATGCTTTATAGCTCCTCCACCTATCACGCGTACACTCAAAACCCCTTAAAATTACTTATTCCTTCTTCCTATCTCCTCCTCTCCAAGTTATCCCTTACGTATCATTCTATGTCACTCCTCTGATGCTACCTATAGCGCAAGGCTCACATTACACGTATGTAACCACTACAACCGGATCCTCTCATCTACATATATATATATATATATATATAACATATATTAACTGCTTGTTAACCTTTTATTATTTTTTTCAATTTAGCTCATCATATAACTCGAAATAATATTTTGGTCTATATACGTATTATTCCATACTTAATTTAAATGCATTAAAGTTTTTAATTTGGACTTTATATTATATGATAACCTAATTTCAAAATTATTATTTATAACACATAGAAGCCCATATATTATTAAAATGATCCCTACAAAGCACCTCCTAAATTAATTATAATGTATTTTAGGACTCTCTAAACTTAACCATATAGTGGCTTTTTAAATTAAAAAAGGAAATATCATTTATATCATTGATTTATTAAAGTTTAGATAAGTTATTTGTAATTTTCTAAATAAATATATGTGTATGTATATTTCTAAATAAGGTTATTTTGTATTTTTAATCAAACTTTCTCATTGTAATGTATATGCTTATTATCTTTATTAACTTTTCCTTTTAAAACTTTTTATAATTACAATGAGGAAGAGGTTTCGAACCTGACTTATCTCATCAGGGGACTAACATCTATATCACTACGATATAACAATTTTGGCATCATCTTTATTAATTAACTAATATGATAAATAGAGTGTTTGCACTAATATCTTTAAGTATTTCTTATTACAATGCCAATTTTATTTATTTGATTTTAAAAATATATTACCTAACCAAATGAAATTTATAAACACCATATACAGATTTTCAAAATAATAACATATTTGAATGAATTTAGATCCTTTCATTTTGTTTTTTTTTTAATTTCTCTTGATTTATCCTCTTATGATCTTACCATATGACTAAAATTATCGTAACTTAATAATATAAATACCGATCTCTTAATAAGATATATTAGGTTAGAATTCCCCCTCTCTCAAGTTGGATGTGTAATTGAGTTGGAAAAAAAAAAAATCTTATCATATATAATCAATAATTAATTAACGCTGGAATTAAGCGAAAGGAAAAAAAGAAAATTGAGAGCCTATTTGAATACTGCCGGTATCATGAGTAGACATACTCTTACCACATCTCTTTCTATTTTTGGTAAAAATTGAATCTTATGTATTTCCATTTTCGTAATCCAAATGGAGAGTTTGGTTGGACAAGAGTGACAGGTATATTTTTCTTCTTTGTGAACTTCAGCACGGTTTATCAAAGCACGATTATGGTAAAAGAATTTCGAGCCAACATCAAGAAATCTTATCGGAACTTTATTCATACGTAAATGGACGAAGAAAGCTCAGAGTTCTCCCATTAAAATAATCCCATCCGCGCGATGGTCTTCCTAGAAGTCCGGGTCGTATGAGGTGCCCGATTAACACAATTATGCAAGTTGGCATCAAAGTAATTTTCAAATAATATTAAAATATTTTTCACGGAGCACACCATAAAATTTTTAGAATAAGCCCCACTTCCAGATTGTCTGTTAGTTTTTTCCCATTTAAAATACATGCTCAAGGCCAACGTTAGATTAACCGAACACGCAGTATCTTGATTATATTGCGTACCGATTACCTAATCATTGAATGTTACATCGATGTCTATTACACACGTTGAGATGGCAAATAATACCAGACAGAGTGTTATTTTAGTTTCTATTTTATTATTATTATTTCTTTCTTTTTTTTCATTTAGGTATCCGAATGAATTAAAAGATTATGGATTTATACTTATCTAAAGAATTTAAAAAATTATTTTTTTTATTACCATCTCCCTATAAGGATCCAACCAAAATCATAATTACAATCCACGTTAATTTCTCAACAATTAGGAGCAGACCCTCATAGATATGTTTATTCGATATTAATGATGTCATTATAAAATTTTTGAATCGGAAATAGTCAATCGATATGTTTCAAGCGTAATCATCTATTATTTCTGCGTAAGTATTTAATTAACAATCTGTCATGTATATTCATCCTATTTAGATGAAAAGAAACTATCGAAATGTGTGAGAAATATGATATTTGTACATGTAACCATACAAATGGAATTTTCAATATCAATAAAAATTGTCATGCACTTGGCGATGAAGTTACTGAAATAAATTATGCAGCTAAAAATGAAATGGATGGCTCAACTTCTAACAAAAAAAAAAAAAAAATTCAACAATAGATATATATTATTCATTCATTGAATTGAATTTATTAGCAGATACAAGCACATGTATCGCGTAAATCATGAGAAGGACTCCAGACAGGAGCCTAAAAACACATACCAACCTCAAGGACTTAAAAAAAAAAAAAAAGTGCCTGTTTGTCTCTCACGTTTACAATATCATTATGATTGCTTAAGGAAATGAAAAATAGCTGTTATATCTCTCAAGAAAAAAACTCTTTAAAAAATTGCTGAGGATTCCAATGTACCACGTGGGTAAATTTTAACGTGGTCAACATGTCAACCACGCAAAAAAAAAAAAAAAAAAACGACAGCTAGGGAGAAAAACAACCCACCTGAAAAATAGAATCTCAGCAAAAAAAAATTGATTATGGTCTCATCATCATCATCATGTCCAAGAGAGCATAGGCAGGCCTTTCTTGTTCAATCCTGAGGTTTCAAAATACTTATAATTGACCAAAAATATGAGGGAAAAAAAGAACCGACGATAACTTAAGTCATTATTCCTAGACGGTAACGACCATCAATGGAGAGTTAGATGATGCCTAGAAGAGCATGCCGCAGATTGTTGGAGAGATCTTTAAATTTTACATCGAATTGTACCTCCATCTGCATAAAGAAAAAATAAATAAATAACTTTACCTTTAACAGTTTTATTAGTAAGTCTCTTGGAACATTAGTTTTATCTTTTTGAGATTGATCACTGCTTCATGAAAATGGCAATATATGGAATATACATAACAGATTCAGATTTTTTTATTTTTTTTAATCAAGTGGTTCAAGTATTTAACATATGGGTATATGACATTATGGGCCTTTTTGATAATTAGAGCCGTGGACTTAAATGAACTTCAAAAGGCCAAGTACCTGAGCCAGAATGGTTACATCGAGAATGCAACTCCCGAAAGGCAGCACACTGCTGTTAAGGACAACCAGGTTGAGCTTTTCTACTTCATCAAGTATTTTGGACACACATCCTTTGCGTTTCTCCCAATGAACCCTAATGAGAACAAACTTCCCCGAGACCCGAGCCTCGATCTCTGGGAGGTTCTGATCATCAGATGAGGTGGTGTCTTCATCAATAGGTAGCTGCTATTTTTTTACTAAAAGTGTCAAATATTGTTTTTTTCTTAAGAAAGAAAAGCAACTTACCCTTTTTTCTTTTTTTTCTTGTTTTTCAAGTTATAATTTATAATATCACATAATTATTTCAAAGTGTGAATTATATAGTTCATGCAAAACTATCCATTCTTAACTTCTTGTCTCACAAGTGAAACTATTAATTTGGTAATATAATTTCGGTACATTATTTAACCTTTGGAGACCAGGGATAACAGCAGAAAGGGCTAGAATCCCCTGGTTAATCCTTTCGCGATGCTTCCTCTCTCGGCAACCAGATGCTCCCGAGCATGTTCATGCGTTCTAGTACTGCTCTTATTATTGTGAGAAGCCACTTGTGCATGGTACAACTGAGAATCGTTTGGTGCAATCCCACGACGGATCATCTCATCCCCTTCTAAAGCCAGGTATGAAAGATCATCCTTCGTCATCTCTTCATTCTTGGCCACAATGCTCTCATAATCTGAAGATGACGAGGATGTTTTCCCGAAAGACATGATTTGTGGAGATGAAGGTGATGAGGTTTTCGGTGTTGGAGTCGGAACATGGTACTTGAGCTGCTTTGCTGGCCTTCCCTTCAGTTTTATACTTCTATGGTATAATTTGCGAAAAAATATATCAAAATGGTGCGTTGTGGAAAAATAGTGCGAAAGTGGTATAGTGAAAGCATACGTGGCCATTAGTTTTTTTAACTGAATGCACGCTATACGTATGCACCTTCTAAAATTATAAAAAAAGGCACACTCCTTATGCGTATGTGCAGTGTTAATAATTTTTTTAAAAAATTTACTTTATCAAATTAGTCAAGCTATTTATATATAAATGCATATTCCTTTCATGCATCTTCGATATCACTATTGCATGTCTTCAATGTCAGTGCTATGCACATTTAGGTGAGGCTTGACACTCTCTTTGTTTAGGTACTTTCAATATGACAAGTTAATTGTCTTTTCCACTCTTAAGTTAGATTCACATTTCACATTTCCTTTAGTTAAGTATACTACCTACAAAAACTATTAATAAAGGGTCGGTTTAAATGATTCACTAAACTACAAACTAAACCTGTTAAAAGCAGCTATAGTACAAAGAAAGTATATATATATATATACAGTAAACTATCAATATTAAGGTAATAGCAATATAATATGAAAAATCATTTTAAAAACCATTTACACAGTGAGTAATAAATGTCAATAATACATAATAATCAAATTAAGTAATACAAATATAATTATTTATAACTACATCTTCCTAGATCTAGTTAATTATTTTCCGAAACGAGCTAATAATAATAATTTGCATGTGGGTGGACCCTCTTATGACTAAGGCTCAAATGACTATAGAAGAGTATCAGTGAAATCTACATAAGAAACTAGAATAAGCGGTGATGGTGGTAACTGGGTGTTGGCTTCCTCTATGTGTACTATTTGAAACCATCATGTATAACATTTACAAGGAGATGATGATGTTAGCTACAGATACATCCATACGTAAGTATCAAGAGTGTCAAATGAGGTATGACTTGAACTAGAGGCATAAGCGGGTGGTACACTGTTACCAATCTCACCCAAATCGATGGAATGATAAGATCCTAATGGCATAAAATCATCATCATATCCCCAACCATGTGTCTGTGCTGGTCAACGTTCTCTCATGTAAACTCTAGGACCTGCACGCGGTCGAAGGGCAAGTATAAAGGTTGGGTCAGTTAGCTAGTCGGGAAATAATATCAAACCATCGTGTCCCTCAAGATGGTGAAAGCCATCATCGATGAATGATGAGTAGTATGGACATTATCTATTAACCTCACCAAACGTAGAGTATCCGCCTATAGTTAATAAAAAAGTTCATGTTATATTATATATATTGCTTTGAAAAAACCATAAGATAAATGAAAGGAAAACTTATCAAGTATCCCATTACAGCCCTATGATGGGTAATGTACCTACGTGTATGTTCCCTATACCAGTCATAGTAAGTTGAATTGATAACCCTTAGTCCCTGAATATCAACTACCTACATATGGCGATCTACTCAAGTTGATATGTATCCTTAATGGGTGACTAACCAATCTATGTCTGTCCTACTTTTAAGGTCGATATGATGTAGCTCATCACCCGTATAAACATTAACCGGTATCATCTGGAAACCTTCAAACTATCGTAGAACATGGTCGGGGAAATAAAACTCCACAATATAGAAACATATCAGCGGAACCCTGGCTATCCATATAACTCGACCAACACTACAAAATGGGGGTCAAAAATCAATAAGATCATCTGAATAGGGATCCCATACAACCTATAATGCATTTGGAAAGAAAGTGTAAGCCCCAAAATTAGCCATTCGAGGTTTCGATCTGTTAAAGGACTCGATCGAGCTTAAATTGTAAAGTAAAGCTAGAAATATTAGTAAAATTAGAAATATTAGTAAAATGATCTCGTAAGTTTGAATTTGAGAAAATAAGCAATAAAATAAAAGAATATAAAAATTCCAAATTTTAAGTGTATAACTCGTTATTTATCGAAATTGCGTAAAATGCATTCCGATGATTAACGAATCTCTAGAAATAAATTATATGTATACTAAAAATCATAAAATAACCTAAATAATATTT
Source organism: Lumnitzera racemosa (assembly GCA_024138005.1). NCBI lineage: Eukaryota > Viridiplantae > Streptophyta > Magnoliopsida > Myrtales > Combretaceae > Lumnitzera > Lumnitzera racemosa. Next base: position 33,501,954 of record JAMXBC010000012.1, on the reverse strand, counting down.
AGGAATATTTATTTGTACTATATATGAATTTAGATGTATGTAGAAATACGCGTAATTACTTAAAATACGTGTAATGTGTCAAAATAATACTAAATAATTAAAGAAAATTCATAATTAATTAAGAAAATATAAAGAAAAATCAAGAAAAATAAGGAATGATCCAGAATTGGGTCTTGGCAGTTGGGAAAAAATAGAAAAAAATCGGCCAATTAAATTAAGACAATACAAAAGCCAAAAATTAAGGGATAAGGCAATTGTCTTGTCCAATTTAATGTACAATAAATTCCCTAAACGTCTATAAATAGGAAAAAAATTCAGAGAACTCCTTTGGATAGTTAGGGGTTTGAGAAAAATAAAGAGACTCGAAAATTGAGAGAAAAACCAAGGAAAAAAAAAAAGAAAAGGAAAACTGTGCAGTTAGGGCCACAAAGGAGAACCCAGACCCGACGGGCAGCTGGGAGTGGACGGCCGCCACCACCACCACACGGTGGTGGCAACGCTCAGGTGGGCCAACATACCCATGGCCACCCAAGGTGGCCGGAGCCACCCAAATCGGTGAGTTTGATTTCTAGCCCGATTTTGTGTAATTTTGTAAAAATAGTAAATATTATTAGAAAATTATGAAATTTGTTATTCTGGAATATTTTTGTATTTATTTTTTATAAAAAATATTATTTTGATGAAAATATGTCTCGTGATATAGAGTCCTTAAGAAATCATGCAAAACCAAGCATATTTCGGTTTAAAAATAAATGACCTTAAGAGTGTAGTTTCGAGCCCAAAATTTTTGTATAGATTACTTAGATGATATAAAATAGTGCTATGAAGCCCGTTTTCAAAAATTAATTTTTTAAATTTTTAGATAATTTTTAGGCCCTAAAATAAGGCATAAAGTAGGTAATTTAGGGTTAATTAAGTAATTAAATGATTAATTACTGATTTAGTGAATAATATATGTTTTAGGATGTTGAAATCTGATGGAGTATGATACTTGTAGCATTTAGGGTGTTAGATGTAATTATTAGGTTAATTATGTAGTAAATGATTAATAAGGAAAAATAGTTAACTTTAAGTTAATTTTGTATATTAGGAAAATTAGGAGTAAAATCTGATTTATAATGAATTTAGATATTTTGAAATGATAATTGATGTTTAGGGATGACAATTAAAGTGATGGAAATATTACAAATGCATTATGTACATAATAGGCAATAATGCATAATATGTAATTTTTGAAAATATAATAAATAGAAAATATTAGGATAAAAAGTGATATTATATAAATAATAAGGATATATAATAAATCTGATAAGAAACTTGAATTTATGTAATTATATGAAAAATGTAAAAATTTCTCACATCAAGAATAAATTCGGTACACTAATAAGAATATAAGTGTACCGGATGAAATAAAATACCGACTAGGGGTAATAATGATATTTAGGAGGTTGGCAAGTAATGTGATTAATTTCACATTATGAGTTGAAACGAATTTCTAGGGTTGGAATATAAAACATTACTTAGAAATCGAACTAAAACCTAATTTAGAAATTGATGCGGAAACCGAACCCGAACCTAACCCCAAACCTAGAATAATTATAAAAGACTTAAAATCTAGATAATTACGTATATTAAACCCTAAATAAAACAAAACAATAAGCGTTATAGGAGAAAATGAACCTATAATCATTATATGAAAACTCAAACCACGTTTGTGTTATAGGGATGATCGGTGATGACCTGAGCAAATCGAACCTCGAGTGAGTGAGCAAGGAGTCGAGGTAAGTTGGGAATTAATACACTACTGTATTTTGGAGGCTTGAGATTATATTTGGTTGTACTTATTAGATAGTTGGCTGTGTGCATGTGCTTGATTATGGGTGATATTATGATTCTGTTTGATATTCTGTCATGTATTATATGACTTGTATGAAATAATTGATCATCCTAAACTGGACTTAATCTAATATACGATCAGTAATCATAATCGAACATGCATGGTAACCCGTTAGGGGAACTTAGGACTCTCTGGCCAAATACCGACCCCTTCGAAAGGGATAGCGCAGAATTGCAAAATGGTCCCTTTTTCATCCTTAGTCGAACTAAGTGACAAGAGAGGAAGTCACGGCGAGAGTGAAGACAGTGGTTCGAAGGTGGTCATGGGAGGAGCAAGGTAGTCTCCATTACACAAGCCTGGGTTTGGTCATGAGCTGTTGCATTAACGGCAACTCCTCAACCCGGATTAGAGCGGGTGCAATTTCTCTAATCTCACGACGGGTTGGACAACGTCGTGCGATGGCATTTACTTGCACATGCATTGCACCTAATAAGTGATTGAAAACCTTGTTGTGTGTATGGTATAGTTTTAAGTCCTTCGTCCTAACTTACTAAGCTGCGGTTGCTCACATCCCTATAGACGTCGTGCAGGTGCTAGTTAAGAAGCGGCAAACAACTACTCTGAAGCTAGTAACTGCTGAATCCTGGGGAGTGAGGAAAAATATTAAAGAATAAACACATATTTTTAAGGTCTAATTTTTTATTATTTTTTATTTCCGAATGATGTAATGATATAGAAAAATATTATAGAGAAATATTGTAAACTTTAATTGCAATAACTGAATTATAACATATATATGTAATTCATCACTTTTATAGGTAAATGATTTATTTAAATTACAAATTGTCTACTTCAAAGCGAGTTAGTTGTGGACGCCTTGTGTAGATCAGGTCTAAGATAGCGGTTGTAAGGCCAACTTCTATCTTAGGATGGTTTACACGGCGGGGCTGTTACGACTCTGCCACTTCGGGGCGTGACAGAAAGTGCGTTAATAATTCATAAATTTTTAATAAAAATCAACAACAAAAACAAAATTCAAGAAGTACATACCTGTCTAATTATCTACAGATCAAATGCAGTTCCATACACATCCACAACATGAGTGGTATGTGTGTAGTATCTCGTGATATGGGCCTCATGTATAGTAAAGTTGGACTTGGTATGTAGTGCAATATGGAGGGCATGACCTCATGCTCATATCTATAGTAGTATAGCGGTGCCTCCAATCTTCTACGCTCCTGATCGTGTAGCCTCACATAGCTAACGATACAACCAAACTAAACAAGCTGATCCCCAACTGAACGTCACTGCATGTAAGAAATACTCCAGAATGGGTAGAAACATCATATGAACAAAGGATAAGGGATAAAAATTTATCCGCAAATAAAAATCCACCAAATAACTATAGGATGCATGCATGGGTGTACCAACAAATGGTCTCATCATTTGCACCTACAGGAAGTACGCTAAATCTATCTCATAACCAATGAAAACTAACACATCACCTTCTGCTAGTACCATTGATAAGGTAGTCTCTTAGCTACTTGAAGCCATACTAACTACGTATGCCTAGTCATTGCTGCCCTATCAACACAGAGACTAAACAGTACCTCTACATCCTGTAGTGTGATCTTCATCTTCCCGTTGATAAACAAGCTTAACCCTATAAGGATTAACTTCAATGCTCGTATAGATCTACTAGAGAAAATGGTTATAATTGGAATTCTTTCTCATCTTCAACTTTTTCATCGAGTCCCAATCATATTGTGTACCATTATCTCCATTTACAATATTCCCACCTAGTTACACAATTATCTTCACGTAATCAGTAGCCATTAACAATATGTTGAATTATGAATGATAAAATCAGTAAAGTCCATACGATTTTGCACGATTCATAGCACTGACATAATTTTACTTTTCGGTAGAGTATCTTATCATATACTGTAACTTCACATTATAACTATAAGCTCCCATATGACTTCATTTCTCAGTGAAGCGTCTCATTGTACCCACACAATTTTACTTCTCGGTAAGGCATCATATCACACACTACAACTGTAAGCTCCCATACGATTTTATTTCTCAATGAGCCGTTTCATTGCACCTATACAATTTCACTGCTCAGTGGGGTATCATATCACACATTATAACTTCATATAATAACTTCATATTATAACTATAAGCTCCCACACGATTTCATTTCTCGGTAAGACGTCTCATCGTACCCACAATTTTACTTCTCAGTAGAGCGTCTTTCCATACCCACATAATTACACTTTTAGGTGGGTCAACTTATCACACACTATAAGTCGTTTCTTAGTGAAGCGTAACTAATACATCGATAAAATCACATACAATATACAAATCGCATATATATTTTTTTACGTAACCACCACGACTTATATAACTACAAAAATTATAAACACTACAAAATTATGAATAACAAACAAAATTCAACATGCATAATACGAAAATATAAACATTACAAAAATTATCATGTAGCTTATTTCACATGGATAATATAAATATAACTGTAAATACAACATAATTTATATTTAAAAAAATTATTGCAAAACAAAGATAATCGAAGATTACTTACAAATGGGTTGAGAGAAATAAGATAATAATATTGTTTGAAGAGAAAAAATAAGGCCAAGTTATTGCTTCAAAGGAGAATATAAGAGATTTTAAGGATTTTATGAAATTAGAAGAGATGAGAATGAAGTTTAAATACTGAAATCAAGGTATATATAAGTGAATAAAAGGTACATGCCAGGCGCCTTCCTAATTAAAAGGAAGGCACACTTCTTGTGTATGCTTTCTTTATAAATTTAGAAAGTACATACAGATAATGTGCTTTCAGTTAAAAAAATTAATATCGCGTGCTCCTTTACTATATTATTTTTGCAATATTTCTCTATAAGGTGCTATTTTAGTATATTTTTTCGTAATTTATATTATGGAAGTACAAAACTCGCCCCCAATTTCCATTCCCAAATGGTGATGAAGCCAGAATTGCCTATGGGATGTGGAAATTATTTGGGGTCGTCGATGAGGATTTAACGAGTAACTGGCCGAATGAGGAGAATTAAAGTAAAGATCTTATGAGTAAATGAAAGAGTTTAAGAATGTATCTTCATCCATTGCCTAAAGATTTAAGTAAAGAGAAGAACAACACAAACATATTTAGTGAAGTGCAACCTTAGCTTCCATCCACATTGAATAATTATTAATCTGGCTATAAAGCTTACCATATCATATATCCATCCTGCAGATGCACTGAAATTAATTAATTGATGAAGTAAAGTCATTGAAAATTCAGATTTGGTGAAAATAAATAAATAAATAATCAATCATGGTAAACATAAAATTTCAAAGAAATTATGGAAGATATGGGATAAACACATAGAGAACTGAAAACAATTATTACCTTTGAAGAAGACAGAAGGGCCTCCTAGGGTTTTATCTAATGGTTTGCAACGGGTCACAAAGGTACGGGATTTTTAAATATATTTGTTTAATTCATGTCATGATCTGGCGTGTGTAAAGGTTTTATTATACTTCGATGAGAATTTTGACATATGAATATGATAAGTCATCCGTTCCAATTATTCTGGTCAAACTTTCCTGTCTGTATCACACTCATTGTACTTGCCTTTCGTATGGCAATTATTAGATCTCTTTCAGATCTACTGTTTTTTTTTTTTTTTATATTTTATGTATTTATTATTCAACTAAACTTGTATTTAATTCGGCTATTCATCCACTTTTCTTATCCAAACATTTTTCATTGAGGTGTTTTATTTTATTTTATTTTTTATGGTTGGTATCTTTCAATTGACTTTTTGAGTTGACTAACCCACTTCTTTTGTGTAGCTATTATATATAGCAGCTGATTTGCTCCTCTGAAAAAGCATGATAATTGATTCAGAGTCTTGCTCAGTTCGATGTCATTATTTCCCGTACTCATCAAAGTTGAAACCTTTTTTCAGATTTCAGAAGAAAGGTACGTAGTCAATTCCCAATTTTTGCAATATATATATTTATAATAAATAATTTCTAAAGTTAAATACTTCCATATACGTGTTAGCCGGATTTGTTTGTAATTAGTGTCATATAGAAAACAATAGCGGGAAGAAAAGAAAACGGTAGAAGATTTCGAAACTTACGGAAAGATTGTCGTTGTGAAAAAGTTGCAAATTTCCAAAGCACGAAGATAGCCTAATTTTCTGAATTCTGAACGAGTAACCATTGCTAACCTCCGTCAAAGAGCCGACGGATTCTACCCTAAAGCCACCATTAAATCAAGATTATCATCGCACTAATTATAGAGGTAGGTTTTTAATTGATAGCTTGTCAAGTAGATCCGATATAAGTATTAAGCTGTAAGCAACTTCAAAAAAATGATATGAATATTATACTTAGAAAATGGTTTAGGGAGGAGTGCTTGGGAGAAGAAATAATGGTTTCAGTGCTTCAAACGTATTAGTGATAAATGAAGAAATTTTAGAGCATCAACCTCGTTACTTTTAACTGGAGTATGACCTGTTCCTAATTTGAGTCTGTTTGGTTCCTTGAAATTGGATGTTTTATCTCCTTGTGTTGTCTCTCTAATCCTTGGAGCTTCCATGGTTGAGTATTTTTAATTTCCGTAAATGATATTTGTCATATCACAAAGGTGATCCGCGGATAGGATTGAGTTTACTATGAGTTTAAGGCCGATACCCATCTTATTTACATTAAGAGTATGAGACCATTTGAAAAAATATTGAAAACGTTGCATGTTTTCAATTTACCAAGTTGGATTTTTCTAAATCGTTTCAAAAGGAGACCAAACTCTTTAAATCTCATCGATTAACCAAAAAGTCAAGTTTTTCTCCCTCTCTCTTCTCTCCCAACAAACAAAATCGAACTTTTTTTTAAAAAAAAAAAAAAAATGCTTAGCAAGTTTTGTATTTTTACAAGAAGTAAATTTTATCCTATCAGCCTTCATATACAAGTTATCTAAATTTATTATAAATAACATATTAATTATATTATTTAAAACTTGAATCAAAAAATTATATATTAATGGTTTTTTTTCTATGGAAATATAATAGCCTATGTTAAGTAATGTAAAGAATTTCATTTTATAACTTTTAATAACGGTAATTTAGCGAAATATAATAGTTTATGCTTTAAGTAAAGTAAAAAATTTCGCTTACCAAGATATAATGGTCTAGTTCCATCATGTTCAAATAAGCTGTTTTTAGAAGCTATTAGTATTTTATATTTTCCAAAGATTTCATTCATTATTAAATTTTGAGCATAATAATATATACTACGACTCATGTATAAGATTTATAAGCATGTCAATTGGTGTTTAAAAAAAAATTAAAAGCATCGAAGAAACAAGAAATGGAACAATTATATTTCCAAGACTTTGGAATAATGAAGCACTTATGGGAATATTAAGTATCAAACCTCAAACTAGTAAAGTTGTAATAATACTATCGTGTGCACTATTCTAAAATAAAAGTTGACCTTACAGATATTATAATAAAAACTGACCTTATAATTATTATTGTAAACCTAGTTTACACTAGATATACTTGACTCAATCGCTTTGAAACATGCAATTTGACATTTATTATGAATAAAACCTGTGAAATAACTTTTCAAAAGCACCTATTAAAATAACTTGTATTACGATTTCTCATAATATAGTGGCATTTATATAAGTATTTACACATCAAAAGTCCCGACTATTATAAAAAGTTTACAAAAGCCACAGGTTTGAAGTTTATATATAATAAAGTGGGAAAATAATGGGCATCCTAGGGAATCCCAATAATTCCACGAAAGTCCAAGAAAACTAAAACGAAATATTAAGTTCTTGCAGGTCTTCAAGTCTCCTCATTTCCCCTACTTAGCATACACCAATCTAAGGATGATTATAGCACTGCATCCTTAATCATTAATCTATCTTAAAAATGGGTCTATAACGATATAGGTACGATTAGCTCAGTAAATAGAACGAAAATAAACAAGTACATCAAACATAAACATGGTTTTCAAGCATTAGATTTTAAAGAAATGTAATGCAAATAATCAAATGAGATATTGCATAATGTTAATCGGTCCATCATAAGGTTAGAGAAATTATATCTACTCAAATCCGAATTGAGGAGTTTCAACACCACTCAAATCAAACCAAATCCCAACTTGTGTAATGGAGGATAGCCTCTTCCCAAGACCTTTTTTGAACAAAGAGCCCTAACCTTATCGCAACTCCCTTTCTTATCACTTAGTTCGATTAAGGGTTAGGAAAGAACTATTTCAACTATCCCTATCGAAGGAGCCAGTATTTAGTCTAACATACATAATCGTTCTCATAGTGGATTATTATGCATTTCCAATTAGGTTAAGGGTTAATTTTTAGTTAATTCCAATTAGAGGTGATCAACAAAGTAACAAGACAAGGCAAATCAAGCACATTCACACTATACAGCAGTACAAGTCCACAATTCAAGTAATAATTACACACAAGATTTGCGCATATCCAACTAAGCTACATGCACAACTAAATAGACTCCTAAGCCTCCAAGTACTTTGACACAATACTCTAACATATTGTGACACGTAGATCCTAACTTACCTGCACTTCACTAGTTTACTAATCTTGACTATCACCTTAATGGTTTTCGATTATCCCTATACATACACAGTAGATTAGATTTAATCCATGTTTAATTCTTCAATTAATAGCAATTAATTCATTTTATATGATTTTAGTTATTTTGATGTTAGTTCTATAAGTTATTCTTACTTACAAGCTAGGATTTTCTTAAGTAGTTTACTAGTATATATAAGTTATTTTAAGTATTGAATCCTCTTAATTTTCCTTTAATTTTAGCTAATCTTAGACTTTCTAAGAAATTATCCTTTGATTTAGCTTCTGAACTCCCCTATACCTAAATTTTACTTTTAAATTTGCCTCTGATCCTATTTCTATGTAGATTTCTTAGTATAGTACTCATTCCAAAGTCCTCTGAATTATCCCTTGTATTTAACTAACTTGTTATAACTAAGTAATTTGCTCATTTTTCCTCTAACCTCAACTAAGAACAACATAAAGTAACACTCCATTCATTAATACTCAGCTTCATTACTTCCCAACTTCTCACATTATATATCATAATTCATCAATTCTTCAAATTTATTAAGTGGATAAGCTGTTAAACTAGTCATATTAAGGCAAAATCTTGACTTGCCATAACTTTTCACTATAAAACTCAATTCAACAAATCTATCATGACATAAATACTTTACTAAATGATTGAGCTCATAATCCAAATAAGATCTTCTAGGAAAATATACTTCTTTTTAGCAAAAAACACTATTTTCATCATAATTTAAAACTCAAAAATTCAATAAAAATATAGAAAATAGTTTTGTAAAAAATATTTTCATAGCAATTTAATATAAGTATAGGGAAGTATAAAGAAAAATTTTAAAGTCGAAACTTCATATTTAAGCTAATTTATTTTAATATTGAAAATAGCTCGATTTTGTCAATTTTTTAAGGACGTAAGTATAACAATTAAATTTATGAATTTTTTTTTTTGAATTCCACACATAAAAATATATAAGAATAAATTTTTCTAAAATTTTCTAGTCAAATTTCATATTCTTAATAATTTATGAAAAATCCATTAGAAACATGACACCCATCGGAAACTTGAACTCCAACCACCACTGTTGTTGGCCAAGTGGGGCAATGGTTGTTGGTCCTCTTAGTGGCGACGATTAGCCTCCAATAACCCTCTAACCCTACAAACTCTTTAATGCCTAAATAATGTGCTTATTTTGTATAATTTCCCCAGTTTCTTTCTTTAATTTTCCAAACTTCAACTGGTTTTTCCTATATTCCTCTTCGCATGTATGATTTTCCAAAGAGCATTTCAAGAATTTCTTTTAGGAAACTTAGAGTGCATAATGAAGTGTTTTCCTCACTCCTTATGAAATTTATACTAAGCTCCAATTTGCATGTTAATTAAGCTTAACTTCCTAACAGTTGTCCTCCAGCTTACACAAGCCCAAAACAAATTCAAGCCAACTACCTCTTAATTTGTTATGGTTTTTTATTAATTTCTTTAGCTTATTATAGCTTTAAATGTAATTACTAGAGTATTTTAGATAATTATGGATATATATTTATACATAAAAATTACAAATGGTATATATATAAATTCTATATATTATTTTATGTCATATAATAATTTTATTATGTACATAATTTATCTTTAAAACTTTGCTAACTAGTGAGGCCTATTCCATATGATTATGGTAAATACTAAGTAATATGGTAAAACTATACTATTTTAACTATATTATCATATTATATTTTTGAAATTTGATTCCAAGAGTTTCATCAACTAATGTCTTGAGCCCACTCATAAATTTTTAATTCATTCAAGTTAGTTTTACAAACACTCTAAGTTATCTACTCGAAGTGACTACAAAAAATTTTTGGTCTTACATTAAGGCAATAAAATTGCAGTACTGGATGGCAAATAAATGAGTTCATTAAAGAGAAAATAAAATAAAAAGTTACTATTGGGAGTCGAACCGGTCATTAGATTTAAAGTAGAGAATAGTAACCATTACACCACATCATGATGCTTTTTATTTATTGTTACATTATTGTATTATTTTTTCTAAGCTGGAACTTTAAGGGATCATTCTAAGTTTACAATTATTAAAATGGATAAAAGGTTGCTGAGGTAATTTATTGTTACATTATAGTTATTAAAATGGAGAAAAAATTCCTTAGATAATTTATAGACATAGAGAACTTATGAAATTTTAAAAATTATATTAGCATTTGTAATTTCAAAAACCATCCATTTTCCCTCTTCGAAACAAGTGGTATCCATATGTTTGTCGACATGGAGAAAAATCTAGTACAGCAACCATGATAACTTAATTAAAAAATACACAAAATTGAAAAGGAATGAAAAAGAAAATAAAAGCAAAAAGTATTAACAATCACTAATGACTATAAAGTCATTTTCCCTAATGGTTGATAATTGATAACTTATTTGCAATGGTACATGGTACAATAACCTTTCTCGGGTCATCCATCTTAGGGAGTATGTATTCTACCTTCAAATCTACGTGTTTTTGGATATGCAAAATTATCTAACCAATATGCTCATGATCTATCTCTCTTGCTGGCCTCCTAAATATCTCAATTAACTTATCAACTAAATCGCTTTCAATCATGCCTAAAGGATCTTTCTTAGTCATCCTCTCAACTTCATTTATCTCAATGCTCTCATGCTCATCAATCTAATTATCAAGCATAACATCAAGCTTATCTTCATCATCACTCCAATCGTCCGCCAAAGGTAACTTATCATAGCCACTCATTTGAAACCGCTCATCTTTCACTTCACATTGATCCTTCTCTTTACTTTCCTTGAAATCCTATTCTTCGTTCCACTTCATTTCTCTTAGCTCTTTCACAACTTCACAAACACTCCAACTGAATCTCCTTTAATGAAATCATCCACAACCAACTTCTTTATCACAACATTACCTGCATAATCTTAGGTTCTATCTCAATCACATACTCATCAATTAGGATATCATTCTCTTTAAGCTCAAGCTCTTCAGATGCTCTACTTAGAGGATTCATCTTCACTTTAATCGCAACAGTGTTCACTTCTTTATCTCTCCCATATGATAATCCAATTTGTTCCCTTGGATTTCTCTTTGTAGTATTGGGTAACATACGCTGAGAGCAGCTATTAGATAACTAAGATAGCTAAGCTAACTGTTTTTGCAAGTTTTGGATGATAGCCTTTTGATTAGAGTACTCCTGTAATAAGGTTTTTAATGTCTTGATTGTGGTATCCTCCTTTTCCTTCTCCTTCCATGGAATTGTTTGCCGTTGAACCACTGGAGGTGCTTTAAGAGCATTCCTATCTCCCCAACCTATATTTGGGTAGTCTCTCCATATTAGATTATAGGTTATCAAATAAGGATTCCAATTCCCTTCTCTCCTATCAAACTTGTTCACAAAGTTTACTTGCCCATACTTAAGCTTACATAAGGAGAATAGGAATTCTTGATCAAAGACTCTAAAAAGCACATAAGAAGACCCCCATAAAACATACTATCCTCAATTAGACCAAAACATGGGCTTAGGTTTTTCATGGGTTGCATCGTACTCATTGAGTTGTAAGAGCTACTATTTATGCTTGAAGCTTAGCAACTATTTTTTATTCATTTATAGTAGCCGCTTGTCTTGTTCTGGTTATTTCACTATGCTAGTTGAAAGAATTTCTAGCCATTTCTTCAAAAAGTTCATGGGTTTATTCTGCATTCTTTCTCATCAGACAGCCTCTTGTGGCAGCATCAATCATAGTTCTCAACTGGTTACCTAATAAATTATAAAAAACGTAGACGAAAGAAGGTAAGGTAATACCATTGTGAAGACAATGCTTGAGTAGCTCTTTAAATTGCTCCATACCTTATAGAATGTTTCTCCTTCATATTGGCAAAAAGATATGATCTCATTTCTCAATTAGGTCATCTTGTTAGGTGGACAAAACTTTGCCAAGAATTCTCGTGCCAATTGATCCTAAGTAATTAGTACTTGTGTAGGCAATGAATTCAACTAGTTCCCTTCCATATCCCTAAGAGAAAAAAGAAAATAGGCGAAGGCAAATGACATCATCAAAGACTCCATTACTCTTGAGTGTAGTACAAATCTATAAGAAGTTCATCAAGCAATAATGTAAGTCTTCTAAAGGTCCACCCTCAAATTAATTTACCTATACCATTTGAATCAATGCAAGCTTTAACTTAAAGTTATTAGCTTGAATCATACACTACAAAATAGCTAGTGCAATTCCCTCGACAGTGGGCATAAAGTACTCCTACAATGCCTTAACATCTTCATTTTCACTTACAATCTACCCATGGTGTCTATTGTGATCATCTCCATTCTCATAACCTTCTATGACTCTCAATTGCACAAGATTCGCCCTTTTTCCTCTCAAATGCTAGTGAAATGTTAGCTTAATTTCAGGATAAAAAAGCAAAGTCAAATTAGGCACTCTATCACTAAGCATACACTAGCAAAAACTAAATGAAGAATCTTTTAGCTTTATTTTTTGGTAGATTTTTTTAAAAATTTTTATGGACTTTTCAAAATTTTCAGGTTTTACAAACTAAAATAACTAAATTTTCCTAGAGAAAAGCTCTTAAAATGTAAAAAGATCAAAACTTTACACACTAAAGCAAACAATCACTACTTTAATAGTAAAGGCAGCAAGCCTTGCACAAGAAAGTCATAAAACACAAAGAAGAAGATGATGAGACAAAGCTAGACTTTTCTTTTTTTATATAAAATGCAAAGTATAAAGTGGAAAAATGACTCAAACAAAAAATTAATGCAAGATTAAAAACCAAAAGTATCAAGAAGTTAAACTAAACACAACTCAATTGAAATTTTAAACAACAAGCCAACATAAACAACATTGAACAAGTACTCACCAGTTAAAATTTTTTATTTTTCTCTATTAAATGTAACTTGTTCCATAGACAAATAAGCAAATAAGGTGCAAATTAAGCAAAACTAACAAGAAACTATGCAAAACAAAAATTGACAAAGATCATGCTCAAAAATCAACAAACATAAACAAGGTTAAGAAATCTATACAAAGCTATAAATTTTTTGTTTTTTCATTATAAAATTCAACTAACAAAAAGAAAAATATAACTAGCAAGCAACAAGCAAACTAATAACAAGAAGTTACACTTGTAAGAGATAAAGCCAAGTGAAAATGTACAAAGATCTTGCTAAATTAACTATTAAGAAGAAAGATAGTAGCCAAAAGTTATCAAAACAAAGAGAGTAATAACACTACAAAAAAAAACTAAACTACCATTAAGTAAAGACATGAATAAAAATAAAAAGAGGCTTAGTTTAAGGAATCAACTTTTGATTTAATATTAGCAAAGCTGAAACTTTCTGGCAATGGTACCAAAAACTTGACCCATGACTTGAACTTACAGTTGAAAATTAACAAAAGTTGGATAGTTTTATAAAATCATATTAAAGCAAGTGAAAGCCAAAAATTATATCAAGTCATGGTTGGTTCACAAGTGTTTAGTAGTGATTAACATCCACCAGGAAACTTGTAAGCTGCTTACTTCATCTTATTCGAAAATTGTGAATCAAAAGTTAAATAAAAGTTTAATGATTTAAATCAAATATTTGATCACTGATTTAGAGGCAAGTACATATATTAGTTTTATAATATAACGGAGTTAAGTCTAGATATCGATCCCTTAGGGACTTATATATAATTAAGTTGAAATACTCAAACTACTAGTAATTTTCCATGTCTCGATTATCTAACTTAAAAATTAAGTTCAATTTAATTAAAAACCTTAACTATTAAATTAACCCTAATTAACATAAACTTAAACTAACAAAACGTAATAAACAAAATAAAAGAATATAAACTAAATTATTAAGGAAAATATAAATCTTAGTAAATCTATTATTTAGCAAAATGTGTAGCAGCCATATGTAACCTAGCCATATGCTTCAATTCTTAGCAGTAATAGTTCCTTACAACAGCAAAGTAAGCAAGCCAAGGTGTACACTCTAAATTTTGCAGTAGATATGAGTAGTAGTAGCTCCAAGCACTTGAGCATGACCAAACTTGCAACTACAAGCGCGATTAGAAAGAACTGAACAAAACAGTAGCAACTTAACATAGATTTGATCAAAGAATACGAACTACTAGAGCTAACGAAGAATGCAAAAGTATATCAACTTCGTTCTCTACAAGTAGACGCATTAAACAACAAAACATTAGCATATAGCAGCATTAGATTGTAGTTTGAAGAATATAAAGAGCCGATGTCTTTGTTCGATCCCTATACAATGTTTGATATAGGGCCCATGGAATAACTAAAGCCTTTTTTTGCTAACAATAGTAATTAAGTGTGAAGAGCAATAGCTTAGCATTCAAGAATTTACATAAACTCTAGGAGCTCTAAAATCCTTGCGAGGCCAAGCATATTCCACTTAAGCCCTACGTTACTCTAAATTGAGACATTAGTACACATCAATATTTATCTTCCTTCCTCTAAGTTAGGCAGGTGGTAAGGAATTGAAATTGTCAATTACAATTAGGGGCTGATGTGTAGGCTTGGGTCCATTTTCCTTGGCAATTTTATTTTACTAAAAGGGTGCCGAAGAAAGACATAGAGGTAGTACTTAGTCAAATAGAGAACAATAGCTAATAGCTCAACATAGAGTAGCTTAGTCAAATATAGTTTACAAACAAATACTTCATTTTTTCTTGTTTATTTTTAGTATGTTTTCTTTATTTTTAAGGAACTAAGCCCTAATGTTCTAACACACTAGAGGTTATCCCAAATTCCAAATTAATTGAGATATATCGATTACATATCAGAAGGTGGAATTGAAAATTCACCCAAAGTTCATTCAAGGTGTTTTCTATTCCCTTTTATTACATTATATCTTGATTAATTCAGTTATTGTGTTAAGATTATGCTTAGTATGTGTTGGGTTTTATGATGATGGGTTTAATGAATTATTGCTTGATTAACTTGTTTTGATATTGGATTTGAGTATTTGGTGATTTATTTATTATGCCTATCATATATTTGATTAGTATTTGGCTACTACTTCTTAGATAGGTAGAGTTAAAGATACTTACGAGGGAATTTGATAACTCATAACAAGCATGTCATAAATTTTAGAAAAACCTCATCATAAGAATATATGGGTTTTGACGAAATTTATGAACTTATGCATTTAATGCAATTAAAAATATAGTTCAAATCATGGAAACATGCTTGGTCCATATTTCCAACTAAAATGGTAAATTCTAGTGTGAATGAGCTATTATATAATCAATAATTATCGATAAATTGTCTTAGCAGGATATTATATACTATAATTTGAACTCCACTACATTGGGAGGTGGCGAATTCTTGTAAGTTTGATTAAATCTCACTTAGTCAGTTTCAAATATCGATTCAAGGCATCACTTCAATTTAAATAAAAATAGACTTGCAAATCTCATATTGATTTTTACATCTCCTTAACCCCAAGACCTTCAAGGTGTAGCTAGGACATTTGGTTTTGTATTTGATTAGTTTATTAGTTTTTACTCTCTTTTAATTCAATTTTTGATAGTCTAACTCAAGGAAAAACTCAATTAGTCTAGTAATTAGTACATTAGCTCCTTATGAAATACGACCTCGACTCACTAACTATACTACTTACACTAAGTCGATATTATGCACAACTAGTCAATTGAGGCACATGCTACCAAACCTTATTTAAGGGCTTGGATGAGAGTAAGGAGGTAAAAAGACTTGTTCTAACAAGTGCAATTTACAGAAGGGAAATGAGAATACAACTATTAATGATCTTTGTAGCTACCATTACAAAGGGTATTAATAATGCTTTGTATTTTCGACATGCTAGCTTAAAATTAGCTAACACCTCCTTAAAACCTAAAAGCATTTTTTAAGGACTAGATTTACCTTTAAACTCAGCAATATGGACTAGCACATTTCCAAATCACCTAAATTTTATAAGAGAATACTAACAGTTAGAAAAAGTGATCTCATAAATTTTAGTTTAGGGAAATTACAAATAACACCCTCTTAAATTTTGACTTAGATGCAGATTGATCTCCTTAACTTTCAAAGTATATTTTAAACTTCTTAAACTTTAATAAATTGACAATACAAAGAGCATTAACTTTTTTAGTTAAAAAAATCACATTATTATTAAAGTTTATAAGGTCTTACGGCACATTCTGATAAAGGCGTTTATGCACCAAAATTAAAATTTAAGAGAGTTATTTTCAACTTACAAGGGTTCTTTCTCAATTTAGTAAAGTTTAGGGGATCTTAAAGCACACTTTCAAAATTAAAGAGATCAATCCATACTTAAGTTAAAGTTTAGAGATATTATTTACGCTTTTCTCCTGAAAAATATACATTTTCTATTAAGTAATATACTTTGACTTAAAAATAACCCTCCTAAATTTTAACTTAGGTATAGATTAACTCACTAAACTTTCAAAGTGTACTTTAAGACTTCATAAATTTTAATAAATTGGTAACATAAAAGACATTTCCTTTTTTAGTTAAAAAAAGTCACATTAGTATTAAAGTTTAGAGGGAATTAAAGTGTATTTTGATAAGTTTAGAGGATATTTATATACTAAAATCAAAATTTAAAAGGATTATTTTTAACCAATGAAAGTTATTTCCTAATTTATCAAAGTTTAGGGATTTTAAAACACATTTTAAAAATTAAAAATAATCAATCCATACTTAAATCAAAGTTTAAAAAATTATTTGTATTTTCCCCTAAGTATTTATTTCTTTTTTTCCTTTTTCCTTCCAAGATGTAGGTCCTATATAACATATCAAGCTAAAAGGAGGTGAATTGATAATTTAAAAAAAAATTGAAGCTTTTTCAAGTTAAAAAGACCCTTCTTAATAACTTTGAATGCCATTTAAAGAGTTGTTAATTGAATGTTGAATTTAAGGTGCAACAGAATAACTCAAATAACAAAATGCAAGAAAATAAATAGAGTTAACGGAAGAGAGAATCACGCAGATGATTTTAAAAACTTTGCTTTGTGCTTACTGTTCTCTTCTAACTTCATCACTAAAGACTTGGTCTTCTTTTTTGGTGCCGTTTCACAAGTGCATTTTTTCAACAATTAAAAATGAAAACTTGAGGTTATATGGATATCAATCACTCTCTACCCTCTCTCATTAGCTTGTCCTTAAGCTACTCACAGATCTACAGAGAACTTCTTAAACCTCTCTCAAGCTCAAGCACAAACTCTTGCAAATAATTACAATTAAATGAGAAAATACAAAATTATAATCCTCTCGATTTGATTAGCATAAATAGAAAGACAATAAAATGAAAATCTTTATTGTGCACTGTTTCTAATTCAATTTTTTAGTGTTGTTGTTGATTACGAATTTTGCAAAAAAATTCCAATTTCTCTCAATCTTTTGCTCTGATCATGTTGCATAAAATATATTGATATAATCTTGAGATAACAACTATAAATGACTAGCTGAAAATAGTATTGAGATATCATCTTTTGTTGTTATCTTGACCAAGAATTTTGTAACTAAGTGGAGAAAATCTCTCATGTAGTAATTCTTGAAATTTGAATTCCAAACAACACCTACTGATCCTCTTATTAATTTAAATGCTGCTGATGTAATAAACTTCACCAAATGTGAAAAATATATATATATCTCCTTGTATATCCTTAAATAATTCATCCAAAAATATCTACTATACTTTTTATTTGATAAACTCCATCAAAAAGCTTAAATATAAATTCAAAATTTATCATTTTCATAGATAAATATATCTCACTCATTTTAAAATTGAAATCCCTCATAAATTTCCATATCTTCATAATTTGATGTTATGGGTTTATAGTATTTACTTATATTAGAAGTATTATCAGAAAAGAAAAAAAATGGAAAATAGAAAATAATACAAAAAAATATATATAGAATATATGTGCCAATGCATGTTTTAGCATGTGTTAGAAAATAGTATAATGTTCTAAACTTTTTTTAGGCTTAGAGAAGGCCATTATATATTTATTGTACATTTTCCATCAAGGACCACAAATGAAAAATCATAAAAAGATTGCTCCCCAATTGTGTATTGTGTTGTGGAATTCTTTGCATTCGGAAATTCCAAATTGGCTACATTTGGCTAAAACCATTTCATTTACATCATTTAACTATTTACTCCAATTCCATTCCATTATTGAGGCAATTTCCATACAATGTAAATCTTTACAAATTTACAATTTAATTACATTTAGATTACAAATACCCAAAAACCAACATTACTTCTACACCAAAAATCACATTAAAATTTCCACCACATTTCAATTGGTATTAGAGCTCTCTAACCCACCACTATGGCTGCTACTAATCCGAGGGTTAATAAGGCCAATCCAATTCAATGTGTCTTCTAGAAAATCTAGGAAGAATAGGAAAAGAAATTAAGATCAACAATGGAGTCTCTAGTGAAAACCATATTGCAACAATAAGAGGAATTGATGTAAATAATGTAAACCAAGTACTTTTAATTTAACTTTTAAACTAGGAAGAATTGAAGAAATGAAGTTGGAAAAAGAAAAACTATAGCAAGTCCATAACCAATTTACACTAGCACAACCTAAATCAACACCCATCATCTCTATTAACCACCAAAACCAAATACTAAACAACTTGATATCCTTACGATAGGATAACCACTACTGGCCAAGTCTTCCACCACCATTACCATTGCATCAAAAACTACTACAGAAACAACTACAAACCCACTCAGCACCAAAACTCCACTAAACTTAAAACCTATGATACCACCAAAACCTATTACTTTGTTACTCATGCTAAAGTCCTCTACATAACCGTACATAATCTCTAACAACCAAACAACCAAGCAACCACACCACTATTAAACAACTCATTACACATCAATTACAACCCTTCAATTACTCTTGCTAACCATACATATCGACTACCCACTCATACAACTTCAACTCAAAGGTGAAACCAACACCAACACATCTAGCCAACCACTTCGCTATCACCTAAAAATATACCCACATACAGCCCTAACACCATAACTCCAAACCTAAGCCACTTGTGGTCATAACTAGACAAACTAAAGATGCAATCTAACTCAACACCATTACTACAAAATTCACTAATAAAATTACTCAAGGAGTAGTTTGTCACATAAAAATTGGTACAAAACATATTTAATCATAGGAAGAAAAGAAGGAAAAAGAAAATAGAAAAAAAATGGTAACAGAGGAAGGATATACATTATCCCTTACACCAGCGCCTACTGCATCAATTGCAACTATTTTTGGGGGAAATTGTGAGTCGATCTCTTTCTAAATTGACATTAGAAGTAGCATAATGAGCTTTCCATGTGGACCATAGCAAGAAGAAGTGTGGCTAATGAAAAAATTAACAAGAAAATTACTAAGAATGAGAAAGAATGAAAGTTTACTAGCTGTAAGCTTCCATATTTACATTTGGCGATTTTGTCAAATAGTTAGAGGTTACTTAAATGCTTGTCAATCCAATCTTACCAACACCATTGGAGTTGTAAGCCATCATCCTCATTGCTGAACATGAAGCCTCCACCTAGCAATTCGTACAATCACTCATAAAAAAAAAATTGTTTCCATAAACAATACATTAATAAGCTCAAACAAAAGCAAGGAAAATAAAAGTATAAGGTTGAGAACATACCAATATCTCCATGGAGGATCACTATTAAGTTGTTCATCAACATGTTTGAGTTTACTAGGTCTGTGAGCATTGTCCTTTGTTTTGAAATCAATAATAAAGGAATGGTGGATGCTATGAAGGAGGAAGCAATCATAGCCATGTAAGGGTTTCATTATCCATGTATAGAGAGGAAGATGAAGGACAATTTTCCTAAGCTATGTAAAACAGAAGAAAAAAGGAGAGGGTCAATATCTATTTTTGTAAAGTTTGAAGAAAGAAAAGAGAACCATGAATCATTCGTTATCATGGAAAAAAATGGAAAGATGTTCTCCATGTTCCTAATATTAGAAGATTGGATAATGGAAAATGAGAAGTCAAAGGCTTTGCAAGGTTTGATGAAGAATAATGGTTGTGCACCTAAGAGTAGAAAGGTAGATGAAGTAGTTAAGGCTTTGGTTATGGATTGTGATTATAAGAGAATCAAGTCGTGTTGGGCCATGAAGGATGACGCAGTTGAAACTCCTCCTATCGAAGTATTGTCCACTTTAGAGTGAAATGCTATACGATTTTGTCTTCTAATGCAACAACTTCCCAATAGGCCAGCCATCCTAAGATTGACCTATCTTAAGTGTGTTTAACTTTAGAGTTTCGATGTGCTTCAAACAGCTAAACCAAAAGAAGCTTCGACGATTTAGAGTTTTGCTACTTGGCATTTAAAAGGTACTGCAATCTACTCCCTTTATAGAACCAACGTCCTCATCAGTTTCGTTACATAAGTCTAGAACCATCACTAGGTAAGGACTTCACCGTTTCGATTGGTAGAGTACTTTAATACTACCTATAACGACTTGATCGGAACTCTTTTCACTAAGGTATTGTCTTCTTTAGCAAGAAACACCATACGGTTTTGTCTCCTGATGTAACAACTTCTGATGCGGTCACCCATCTTAGGAGTAACCTAACTTAGATACGCTTAACCTTGGAGTTCTAACGTGTTCCAAGCCACTTCCTAGGAGGTGAAAATTGTACGATGTTCCAGGCTAGAGCGAACAATATCTCGGTGGGAGAAGTTCTAACTGGGTTGTTATAGACAATAAAGACGAAAATGAAGAAGAAGTCACAGAAGATGAATTCTCTACATCCATAGCTTGGCAAATGGAAAATTTTGGTAACTTTGTAATGGAAAATGAAGGTGATTTAATTGTGAGTAATGAAGAAGATGGGGGTGGGTGCTGCTTATTAGGGTTTTATGGGAATGGAAATTGTGTGATAGTGATAAAATAAGACAATTGTATGCACATACAGTATGAAAGAGACATTACAGAAATTGGTGAAGGGCTCAAGGCAACTTCTGCAGAAAGTAAAGTGTACAGTACCAAAGAGCTAGGTAATTTCACTTTCATACGGGCTCATAGGGAACATGCTATCAAATTAATGAATAATTCAAAAGAAATAAGACTGGTTAAATATGCTAGTTTAAATACGAGTGCATGGTCTATTGGTTTTCAAGACTTAAACCATAGGCTTGGTTCCATTGCATTTAGATGGATAATTTTCAAGAGGCTCATTTGGCTTATTCCCTAATTAATTAAGATAGAATTAGGAATTTAAATGAACTTTTGAGAATAAGGGTTTTTAAAGGGATAGGAAATGTTAAGGGTTAATTATAAATAGTATTTACTTATATTAGAAGTATCATCAAAGAAGAAAAAAAAAATTAGAAAATAGCAAATAATAGAATATATATATATATATATATATAGAATATAGAATATATATGCCAACGTATGTGCTAGAAAATTGTAGAATATTTTAGACTTTTCTTAGGCTTGATATTTATTGTACATTTTCCATCAAGGACCATGAATGAAAAATCACAAAAAGATTGTTCTCTAATTATGTATTGTGTTTTGGAATTCTTTGTATTCGAAAATTCCAAATCGGCTGCATTAGATCAAAACTATTTCATTTACATCATTCAATTGTTAACTCCAATTCCATTCCATCATTTAGGTAATTTCCATACAATGTAAATCTTTAAAAATTTACAATTTAATTACATTTAGAATACAAATGCCCAGAAAACAACATTACTTCTACACCAAAAATTACATTAAAATTTCCACCACGTTTCATTTGAATTGGAAAAAATATCTCCAAAATTCCCCATGTATTTTTATCCCTTACCCTTATCCATGTCTTTTCTCATTTAATTTTGAAATAGAATCCGAAACCTTATTTGAACTTGGTATCAAACATGCTTATCTTTATCTTCCTTATCTAAATTTGAAGATTCAAATCCCTCCTAACTAAAGTATCCCAGATGGTTCGACTTATAAATATTTAGCGTTGCTGAATGATAACATCCGCTTGAAATTTTCTATTTACTTTGGCACGGGATGAATACTCCATAAGTTGAGTTGATGCCACCTCCACGTGAAACCAAAAAAAAAGGTATATATATATATATATATATATATATATATATATATATATATATGCTCCGTCCATCTATAGGAATTGAATCGATACACTCAACTGGTGCTTGCTGCGACGATAAAATAGACCTTTGTCTCTTTCAATAATTACTTGAAAAATATTTTCCAGCTATATAATATACGTCCCACGTAGAATTGCCAATGAAGAATAAAATGCTTAAACATAGCACTAGCCTTGCCCCGTAGCTCTGTTGGTCATTACAATTGGTATTCTGAAAAATATTACCACATTAGTACACTAATAGTTGCCACGATATAAAATTATCTCACTCGTTGAATATTAATGCTTGAAAACAATGTTGCTTCACGTTGGAGGTAAAGGTGCTGGTAGATAGAGTACTCCACGTTAACATTCAATAAGCTTCCAATTATTTCCTTGAATTTGCTATCAGGTCGTTAACTTCTTGAATTGCAAATTGACAAAGCAAGCTTCACGTTTCAATATAGTGTTAAAATAACAAGCTATCCCTTGCCAGTATATTCGATTGAATAGGAATCACCACCGTATTTCATTAGCACTGCTTGATCTCGCCATGGCATGTCGAAAAGCTTGTGATGATGGTGTTCAATAAATCCACATAAATCTTTACTTTGAAATTGCATGGAACTTAATATTCAAACGATGCTTATCTAATTTTATTCATCAAAATATTCTACCTTTGTGGATATAATTAACCGTCTTTAATAGAATAAAATTAAATATATTTTTCTAAATACACCCAATAAAGTAAAGTTAAATCTTTTTATCTGTTCAATTTATCCAACTCAAAAAATTGATAATAATATTAAGTTTACGATCTTCGAGCAGTTTACCTTACTTTTCCAATTATTTTCTGAACGTTGATATTTATTTTTCTGTAATTTGCATTTGATATAATTTTTTTATTCATCATTTTACTTGCATTCTGACTTAATCAAATTTTTTAATATAGTCCATATACTTATGTTTTTTCTACTATATTCCTTTTAACTAACTTCACCGTTTTATTACGATATATTTATATATTTCATAAATATATTTATAATAACACAACACATATTTTATTATTCGACTTATATGACAACGTAAATAAGATTTCGAAAATGCAAAAAAGGTACGGAGTGTCTTGCTAACAGTGGGCCCGCGAAATCTATATTTCTAAATCGACATATTTTGATATTTTTAGGTGCATATCTCGATTTCTTCTGCCGTTTCTCCATTACCCATTTCCTTCTAGCCAATGTCCTAAGCTCTCTCTCTCTCTCTCTGTCTGCCCCAAAAACCCCGTCATCCGTAAGCCCAATAAAGCAGCTTCAAAATCAATGTTCCCTGTAAACCCTAACCCCAGTTCAACAACAACTTCCTCTTACCCTTTCCTCCCAAAACCCTCCTTTCTCTTTCCCACTTTTCGGCCTTCACTTCTCCGCCTTCGCGCCATCGGCGATACCCCTTCTCCTGGCCCCGCATTCCCTCGGTGGCTTCAGTTCCCCGTCTCCTCCGTCGCCGCCGATGTTCCTAGGCCGAGTAGACAGGACTCCTTTGATGGAGTCGCCGATGCTCCGCCCCGACGCGGGGGCGTAGGAAATGCCGGTGTCAAAGCGAATGCTAGAGAGAAGTGGTCGCGTGATAGGGAGAGTTACTTGACGGATGATGGAGATGCGCTTCCTCTTCCGATGACGTATCCAAATACGTCTCCCGTGTCACCAGAGGAGATTGATCGGAGACTTCGATGCGATCCTCAAGTCGAGGTTCGGACTCTCTCTCTCACTTTGATGTCCGCCGGAGAATTAATAATAGAGATTATGTTCTAGAATTCACGTTTTGGTGTAACATTTTGAGTATTAAATTTTGGGCCTAAAAGTTAAAAAAAAAAAAAGAAGAAGAAAAAAGCTGTCCAATTACGGTCTTGCCACCTCGTCAGGAGTAATCAGTTAACAAATAAATGGTTGAGATAAGTAATGCACAGTGAAAGGGACTCCGTTCTAGCAGGTTTTTACGGATTAGAAGCTCTCGTTATTTGTGTTTTGAGAATGACAGTCGAGGATGGAGTGCAGTGATTTGGAGAATACTTTTAGCCCGACCCAAAGCATTGAGTGGAACTTCGAAGTGATCATGAATGGGCGGATAATTGTTGTACTTATCACTTAGTTTCATTTTTAGAAGGTGTATCTGGAATCATAATCGAACACCTCAAAAGATTGAACGTCTGTATATATGTATCTATTTTTCATTGCTAAGGTCTCACTACTGGTCGGACACGATGGAGTCAGTGAGATGGAAATAGCAGATAATATATGAATCCTGTTCAGTGTAATCAAAGGCAAAAGGCACACAGAGTGCAAGTCCCTATAATCACTTCAGGCGAGAGCAAAGAAAGCACATGCCAGATTAAATTGGAATATGCATAAATTTAATTTCAAATACTTAATATGCTATGTTATATACCATCTGTTGTCTTCAATTTTATCACTGCATATTTATATTGAATAAAATAATTAAGCATGCATTATCCTTCATTAAATTATAGTAATGATTTTAATGGTATATAATTTCTAGTTTCAAATAACTTAGCAAAATTTAGCCCAAAAAAATAGCAAAATATGACTCTCTAGTTTCAAATATGATGATTAGCTGTAACATGTGTTTATTTTGGCTTTCTAATTTAACAAATGAAAGGGCTAATATTGACAAATTTAACATTTGGTACGGAAGAGCAGTAAAATATTAAGAATAAAGTTAAAGTAGCTAACAAGTTCAAACCACAAATAAATTAATGCAGTCTACATCACACACATTAGATTATAAGGAATGACTTGACATCAAGTTAGGTGACATGAAAGTTGAAATTGGTGTTGATGCATAGGTGACAGGGAAACTTGGTATTGAAATTGGTAGGGAGGCAACAAGGTGCACACCTAGTGCCTGATGTATTTCAAGGAAAGGTTTATGCCTTATTAAATGTGCCTTGCATGACACTTGGCAAGGCACACTCTTGTGCTTCTTGTTGCCTTGCGTACTTAAACGCTCAAGCACTTGTGATTAATAATTATTTGTGTCTATTGAGAAAAAATAAACGAGAACTTCCTAGGGCCTCTCTTGTAAGTAAGAACTTTCACTGCTAACTTTCTTTCATGTCTAAAACAGAGGTCCAATGAAGTTTTTGGTTACCATAGAAACTCATCTGAACCCCTAGGCTCTCTTTCTAAAGTTGGTAAAGGTGTTCCCTTACCAGTGTTAATGCCATTTGAACTGTCCTAGTTGGTTACCACCATTTGAGTGAAGAAAAGAAAGCTTATTACTAGCGAGAGCAGTCTTTTGCAGTAGAGGTTGAGGAAAAAGATAAGATATTCGTTACACACCAACCCCAGCCCCTTCCCCAAAAAACCCAAAACACCCAGGAGGATGTGAGAGTTTGAAAAGCAGTTTAAGATCCCCCGGTTATTTATATCTTAAAAAAATTTACCCAGGAAAAGAAGGAACATTTAGTTCAAACTTTTTGCTAATGTCCAATCTTGAGGCAAATAATGTGTCACTGCATAAAGTTTTAGGTTGTATGGCCCAAAGATCAGTGGATATTTGTAATTTCTAGAAGATTGCATTGTAGATAATATTTAGTTGAATCTTAATTGAATAAGATTCAACTAGCTGGAAATCATTTGATCATATGGATGTCCAGGAGATCATTATGTTGGTCTTATTCAGAGTTGCACTTTCTTGAAATAAGAACCTGTTATGGAGATGGCAATTAAATTTATGGTTAGATTTCCAATTAAATTTATGGTTAGATTTCCTGGTTGTAGGATTGCAAAGAAGTGGTTTATGAATGGACGGGTAAATGCCGTAGTTGCCAAGGTTCAGGATATGTCAGCTACTATAACAAAAGAGGAAAGGAGATTACTTGCAAATGCGTGCCTTGCCTTGGAATCGGTACTCTTTTCATGTCTCATTTGTCCTTCATATCTTAAATGGCTTTTGGTTGTGTGTTTTCAGCAGCTTTTTCTGAGATATTCTTCCAGTTAGATCCAGAAAACCCTTATTGGAAGACATATTTCCTGTCCAATTACAAGTTTGTTGTTTCTAATGTGGTCTTTTTGTCGGTACTTAAGCTCTCAAAATGCCGTTATTACAATCAGAGTGATAGAGGTGTGGTCATAATGATTGAATTGCTACTACTATCTCTAGGAAGGGTGTTAAGGAAGAATCTCTTCAATGCATTGGGAAATAACTGTGATAAGAGAAGATTTTTTACTACAAAACTTTGAATATCTTGGTTAACCTTGCCTTGTCTGCCCATTGAATATATCTACACTATGGTGACATTTTGGTATTCCCTACTAAATTTCAGATTAGAGTATCATGCGCCCAACGGATTAATCTAAGCATCATGAAATCAAATGTTATATTAATGATCCTGTTCTTTGTACGTCAATTCAAAGTTCTTATGTGAATGTGTATGACAAATGCTGGATATATATATATATGGAAGAAAACTTTTCACTCTTGCCTATATTGATAATACACTTTACGGA
The DNA here is from genome assembly GCA_024138005.1 of Lumnitzera racemosa. Taxonomy (NCBI): domain Eukaryota; kingdom Viridiplantae; phylum Streptophyta; class Magnoliopsida; order Myrtales; family Combretaceae; genus Lumnitzera; species Lumnitzera racemosa. The sequence continues at coordinate 33,474,753 of JAMXBC010000012.1, read as the reverse complement.
AAAGCAAACAGGAAATACAAAATTTTTGTTTATTTGACATTTTAAGATGTCACCTGGGCCACTCATTAACATTTTCTTATACGTGTGTGTCCCCCTTTTTGGTAGTAACAGGAGTTGGATACTGGGATGCTAAATATTGCCTGCTTATCTCAGTTTGTATCTCCGTGAACTTTCTGCCTGCATTGGTTCAATAATGTATTATTGCATTCAGTAGTTGACCTAAAGAAAGTGCAGAGAAAAATCTGAAGCTTATTTAGATGAGCTTATTTGACCCATATGAAAGTTGACTGCATAAATGTGTCTTTTGGTATTGTAAATGATATATGGCAGTTCACCAAATGGCCAACCTTCAGATTCATGATAACCTTCTAAGATCGTTTTGCTATGCTGTAAGCTTTTATTTTTAGACTGTACACAACTCCTTGTAAGGCTAAGTCTTCTGTAATTGATTTGTTTGATGTCATCTCAAATATCTCCCTATCATTTTGTACTTTCTCATGGTATAGGCTTTTGGTTATTGTTTGAGGCTTGGCATTATCCTACAGCATGTAGATGATTTTGGGAGTGAATATTGCTGTTGTTGGTCAAGATACTTGTGGCACATTAAATCTGATGGTGATCTCATTATCTTACATTTAGTTTTTCGAGCTTGTTAGGCTAGTGACACATTCAATTAGGATATCCAAAATCAAGGTTAAATATAATCTGAGACATCTCACATCTCTGCTGCCAATGCATGATGTTTCATATGATTTATGACAGAGACCAGCTGCAATATGGATTATCCCAAGTACGTGAGTACAAATTGACAAATAATAATTAGTTGAATATGTTTGATGGCAATAGCTGAAATTCCTTGGGTGGAGAGGCTGTGCATTTTTCTGCAAATCTTGATTCTGTGCAATATTTCACTGTGAATGCTACACCTCATGATTTACTGTTGCGGAACCAGATAGAACACATGGAAATTGGTATGGCTAAGATTAAATATGTATAGGTTCAGTTTTAGGTCTTAATTGCTGTCATTTTATTTTAATTTTGTAAATGTCACTTTAGGACCTTAGGTACCTGTATTTTCACCCTTTATCACTTTAAGTATCTGTGTTTTCATTTTCAGCATTTTAGGTTCCTGTGTTTTATAGCTACTTGTCCATCTTAGTTATAGCACATGTGTCAATTTCCGATTGGTCTGCATTAATTTATTTAATATAATATAATATTATTAAATTCATTCATTTAGTTAAAAATATAATAAAATTTTTAAAAATTACAAAGAATCTAAAATAAAAAAAGAACATTGGAGGAAAAAAAGAACCTTCTTCTCCATCAACAGCAGCTCCTCGCATCCTGCTCCTTGAATGAAAAATTGAAAAGATTTCTCTCTTTCCCTCTCTCTCCTAAAAGTGATATAACTGTTTCGACGCTTCATGCATCGAAATGGTGGAGGAATCATTTTTATGCACTAACAACCTAAAAAAATTCAAATGGGGAAGTTATAGGCTGATACTACAAGTTAGATCTTGCTGTAACAGGAGCTCCATATTTAAGACTCAAGACTCACTGTTAGTGTAAGAACAAAGAAGACATAAGAAGAATTAATCATGGGTTCATGCAATTCTTGGACCAACACACAACAACAATAAGTCAGATGTCTCGAGAAATCATGAAATAAATTTTGTATGTAATAGGTATAACAGAGGGGGGCTTCGAAATCCGTGTTTGGGTCCCAAGCAGAAACATTCCACTCTTAATAATCAACTGAATGTGGATGATAATTTTCACATAATCAAGTTGCATATGGATAATATAAACTAATAGCAAACATAATATGGATTTATCATTATCTCCCTAATGGCTTATGGATTTGTTGAAGCACATAGAAGTGCAAAGGCTTGTGTGAACTATACATGTTTGCATATAATAGTAGAGAGAGAGAAGGAAAGATGAAGGAGAAGGATATGTAAGCTGCTAACAGAGAAAAAGGTCTTCCCCCCCTCCAATTCTCTTTCTTTTACTGAGTTTTTATGGCAACATTTTATTGCAATACTTTATTATGTTAATTAAAAAATGAATTTTATGATATTATTATATTAAATAAACTATTGCTGACCAATCAAAAACTGACATGTGTACTGTAGTTAACATCGACAGGTTTCTTTTTTTTTTTTTACCTCCTCTCTTTGGCCAACTAAGATCGACAAATTTACAAATACCTAAAGTGTAAAAAATGAAAACACAGTTATCTAAAGTAATATAGGGTGAAAACACAGGTACCTAAAGTGAAATTTATCTATTTTAATTTCTTAAACTTACAAACATAGGACAATTGTATTGCTAATGGTTGCTTTTGATTATGTCTTATCTGTACTGAAATTAAATGGTTTCTGTTTTTTTTCCCTAAAGTTGGGCAATACAAAAACATATTATCACATTATTACTCCTTATAGAGCACCTCAAACCAAAAATAATCAACCTCTTTTAGTTTCTCAGGTCCTGTCTTGTGGATTCAGCTTCTTTGCAGCTCTTGTTTCAGTTTTATGATGGGTGCTGTTTAGTTCATGCATCCTGTATATGGAAGCTGTTCTGCCTATGCTGGCTGTTTTTTGAGCTTTCCTTCTTCTATGTTTCATTATCAGTTTGCTTGAGTAAAATAATGTAAATCTACTTTGTGGCAAAAATTTGATTGATTATTGTTTGGTCTTCAAAAATTTCATCTTCACATTTTGGAATTTTAGAATACACTTTTGAGCTGATCCTGTACACGTTATTGCCACAGGGTACGTACAGAAGTTTACAACGCGCAAAGACATAGAAATCATGGAGGACTTGGATAATGGAAAACCACCGTGAGATGAATCAAGTCAAATTTTTGATATTGACAAAGGATTTATGTTCTTAGTTTCAGTGAGTTATATATATATATATATATATATTTTCTGTGCAGTGTATTCTCATTTCTTTGTATATCTTCTGACAATGACTCGTAAAATGCAAAGCAGCAAAGATTCATCTAGAGAGAGAATTATAGGAGGAAACCCTTTGAGAAGGAAAGCCTAGTTGGCTGAAATAGGTGACTGCACTGCTTTTTGAAGGGATATATTCCTTTCTTATGGTTCATTGCTTTTCTGGATTCTTTACTTTGCTAAATTCTGTCTTATCTTACATCTAGGATTTTATTTTTTATTCTTTATCCTAGCATGGCAACTAGTTGAAGGATGACAATAATATATGCCACCAACATATTCCTCTGCATCACTATAAAATCAAAGGCTCCCTGACACTTTCCATTCTGAAGTCAAATTTATCACGAATTAAAGTTGACCTTTTGTGTGCAAACCTAAGGTGAGTTTTGGTTGTCTTGATCTTCAACACTGCATGCTGAATATGTTGAGTTCTAGGTATCTTGATCTTCAACACAGCCTCTCCAAGAATAAGTTTTTGAGAAAACCATCTCGCCTCTTCTCTAAGGCAGACAGGCAGCGCTCTGGTGCTTTACCTGTTTTCCAACCAAATGAGGATGAGATGAAGCGAGTGTTTGATAAGTTTGATGCTAACAAAGATGGGAAGATCTCTCAGGAGGAGTATAAATCTATTCTCAAAGCAATTGGCAAGCAAAAGATGATTGCAGAAGTACCGAGGATATTCAAGGTTGCTGATCTAGACGGTGATGGATTTATTGATTTCAATGAGTTCTTGGAAGCACACAAACACGATGGGGGGATCAAAACGAGGGATATTCGAAGTGCTTTCCATACCTTTGATTCGAATGGCGATGGGAAGATTACTGCTGAGGAAATTCTGCAAATTCTGAAGAGTCTTGGAGAGAGGTGCAACCTGGAGGATTGCCGGCAAATGGTGAGGGCTGTGGATGCTGACGGGGATGGTGCAGTCGACGTGGATGAGTTCATGACCATGATGACCCGTACCTTGAAATCTAAATAGAGGGTGTTTTGTATTTGTTTATGTAATATCCTATTCTGCATTATGTTGGGATGCTTAATTTCTTCTGTAAGCATTTCGTATACATTGTAAGTCGTACCAGTACTGAATGACATGATTTCATAGTGCTTGATGAAATATAATAAAAGCTTGGATGGTGCCAAGTGCTTTCACATTTCTTGTTGTTTGTTTTTATACTTAGTATCCAGGGGGCAAAATCTCCGAAAGTTGACGAGTGTCTCAGTGCCTTCCTGTAGGTCTTTGTTATTCTTGCTTGCTTTAATATGGCAGGAACAGGTTCCTTCCCGTAAAAAGGATGGGGTGATTGCTGGAAACCTTGCAGAGTGAGAAACACCAGAGACTGTTCAGCAGAACCCAGGGATTTCTAGCTGACATTCACTGGATGTATGATCATGTTAATCTGTAATCACGCTGATGAGAAGAGCAGACTTCCATTTTGACTCTGCACAATGTCGCCATGATTTGATCGCTTGATTTTACTTGTGCTGAAAAAGGAAAGTACGTTCCCTCGTTAATTCATATGGATCATCGAGGATTTTCGAAAAAACCGGCATGCGAAATTTTCGATGCTTAATATCCCGAATATATGACTTGGAAATGCTCCAGAAAATACATGAAAAAAGAAGGGTATTAGGATAATATTACCCCTAAATGGTTTAATTGGTGAAATAAATAGATTGTATATTTGAATGTAGCTTAAGAGGTGGATTTATGGCTACGGGGAGTTTCTACAGACTCTTATCCTATCATAAGAAAGAAAAAGAAAAAAGTCAAAGGAAAACTATAATTTCTCCTATTGTTGGCACACATACAAGATTGATCCTTCTTTATTTGTTGTATTACCAAAATCAAGTTCTGAAGAGACACCGATCAAAAAATCTTTTGTGCAAATGGAGGTTCTTATCAAGAAACATTAAAAGTCATAAATCTCTTGGAGTTACAAAGATCTATAGATTGGTAAGTGATTAAAACCCTATGTTGGTGATTTTGTAAAAATAAGCCCTATACGTTTTATGCTGTCAAGGAATTTCAATCGGTTTGGAGGTGTTGCATTTTGTGGTGGGTCAATGTGAGGTAGTGAAAGATGAATATGCACTAAATTAAAGGTAATGACTTAATCCCTCCATCCTATATTTACGGGTTTTATGGTGAGATGAAGAACATAGAGAAAAGTTTAGGTGTTAGATCTTTTTCTTTTCTTTCTTTCTTTCTTTTTTTTTTTTTTTTTTGCCAAATTTGAAACTTCATTAAAAGAAAAAAAACTATAAATCAAGGAGCCTAAAAACCTAATCTGAATACAACAAAGATGCTAAATGAGATGATGGCTATATGATCGAGAAACATCAATACATCCCATTGGACGCTTGAGTAAAGACTCAATGCGCGCACCTATTAACTTTGTTATATTTTATTTTTATTTAACCAATTAGTAATCAAGCAAAAATTTTTGAATTTGATGAAAGGAGAACAAATTTGATCCAATAAATCATGGATCTTTTGGTTCATTGTTTGTACAAGAAGTGATTATGGATGATTTACGTAATAACGAATTAAATTGTTGCTAGTGTTTTTGAAAAGATTAGAAATAGAATTGAAGGACTTTCGATATTGGTGTAGTTTAAAATCAAAGAAGCAGATGTAAGAATCTTATGACTTGGAAACCAAACTGATCCTAGCAACCATATTCTTAGTTTGTTGTTGAATAAGCAATCAACTACAATTTTTTGGAGAAAAATATTTGGATTTACAAGTTGGAAGTTGTTGAAAGATTGGTTTGTTTCGTCAAATGTCATAAAATGGGCTGGTGAATTTGATAAAAAGAGATTATTGAATATAAAACTTGTTCATAAAAAGGAATAGATTAATGTGCAACTCGTTCAGTTTGCGTTAAGGTAGACACGTACAAATTTTTACAAAAAGGCCAATGATTTGATTCATTTTTGAAGTTATCCTCGTGATAGGATAGTTGCTAGAGAGAGAGAGAGAGAGAGAGAGAGAGATCTTCTTTAATTATTTAACTAAAGTTATGATTAATCAATTAAATTTTATATAATAAGTTAATATAAAATTACTAGTTGTTGAGGAATAGGTCATTATTATTATTATTATTATTATTATTATTATTTGCTAATGGTAATTATAAACACCTAAGAATGATAAACTAAAGTTTAGTCATAGAAGTAACGATTGCAAATTTAAGACCTTTAGATATTTAGTGAAACCTAGTATTAAGCTATGATTTTAATTTTTTTTTTTTTTTTTTTTAAGTATGGATATGTGATATGAAGAGTGTGTTTGTGCATCATGATTAAGTACTTTTCATGAGGAGAAGATATAAAAAGCCCAAATGCAAGTATATAGTCATTGTTTGTTTGATATACTCGTTAGGATACTAAATAAATTAACTTAATGAAAAGTTGAACCAAATTAAATGTGTGTCATTTGTGCTTTGCCCAAAAAGATATGGATAGTTGCAAATGATTTTGGAGACTCCACTCAGTGATTTATCTTGCTATCGCGCATCCTCATATTGACAAGATCCATTTAGTTAGGTACTCACTTTTATGTCAATGGGTTACTAACCTTGCTAAAGTTAAAGTCTAAAGTTAGCATATCGAAACAAGGCTACATGCAAGTCATGCTTGTGAATTGTTGAAAATAATACCAAATTATATTATTTGAATGGTTAATTTAAAGACAATAATATATGATTGTTTGTATTAGAATAGGTTGTATGTATGCATTATGCATTTGTTGCTTTATGTACATGTACATATGTGACTACCTGTTGGACATTAGTTTACCCTTTTGGGAATTTTTTTTTTTTATTTTTTTTTATTTCAAAGTGATGAAGAGAATAGAGTACATGTAAAGTTTTAAATAATTTATCACAATATATAAGCTATTATAAAATGTCTTCAATTCCGCGCAACAGCAGCATCATAAAATTTAGTACTTTAATCTTTAAACCCGATACCGAAGATGAAGCATCACTTTCGAGCTGTGTGATCTTTCCTTGGAAAGTTCATTCTAGCTTTGAAGTTTGTCTTTCAAATATTCCCCCCAACTTTGCTCTTTCACGTAAAAACAAAAAAAAAAATGTTCCATTGCAAAAGAAAGAATATTCCACTACATTATATTTGCAAGAAAAGACTAAGCGGAATAAGGAATTTTATTGCGTAAAATTTTCACTCTTTCTTAAAAAATTTAGAAAAGAATAATAATAATAATAAATTTACATTGTGAAAGTTATGAATTCGATCCGATATGGGAATATTTTTTCACAAACTCCATTCTATCCTATGAATGACCTGCATTAACAAATGATAGTACTTACTAGTTGGACTCTCGTTTTTTTTTTTTTTTTCCCGGCGATTACTAGTTGGACTTAAAAATTACTCAATAATGGGCTAAGAGTAGAAATACCCAACACCAATCTTAACCACTACAACCCAATCATTAGGCCTACTGCTGCTGTTACCCATATCTTCTTATTCTATGTCTTTTGAAGATCCATTTGTAGTAATGTCATAAATTTTCCAATCCTGCTCCCATGAGTCATAACTCTTATTATCTAGAAGTACATTAATATTCTACATAATTTTACAGTTATCTTTTTTCTTGCATCATGCATCACTAAATCCAATATATATCTTCTTACTCGATTATTTATGTAGAGTCCCTAGATAATTCTTTTCTCTTAGATCACTTTTCTGGAATTTGAGCACTTTCAACGCCAAAATATATATAAGATTATTTAAAATTAAGAATATTATATCTACATATAGAGGTGTGTAAGTACTGAATAACAATACCATATTTTGTAGGTATATATTTCCAAATTTTTAAAACCGACATCCATCCTACGGTATCTTGAAACCGTCATATACCCTATTAAACTACTGTGTACTTTATAAAATCTAAAGGGTATAAGATATTTGTCGAATCTGTATTTTTTTTTTCTTAAATCTTTCTTATAAATTTTAACATAATACTTCTTTTTTTTTTATCTTCCTTATAAATTTCAAAACTAATTTACATAAACCTACACATAAAAAGTTTACCTTCTCAAATATCTAAACCTAATTTATATAAACTTTATTATGTGGAAGCGGAAAAACTATTATTTAAACCTATCATGTGACGTTCAATACTCACTTAAAATCTATCCGATCAAATAGAGTCCAAATGAATATCTTGTACGATATGATTATGATTACCCACTTACACTTATCTAAATAAACATACCTAACGTTATACTTGTGTATATATTTGTATAAATTACTTATTACAAAGTCTAGACGTTTGGTCGTTACTTGTGAATTTTACTGCCTATTTATATACCTTGCCTGGCCATAAAGTGAATTATAAATGTTACATGTACTTGACCTCCTTATTTTGAAAATAAATGTTTATTCTTCATATCTTTAGAAACATGATTTTAAATCCTAGCATGATTATTTTTCGCTCTTGACAAATACAGTAAAAATGAAAAGCACTATAATTTAAAAAAAATAACATAGAATCCAAGAAATGGGAAAACAGAGAACTGCCATTTCTTAATTTTTATATTTTCTGAATTATACTTGATGATGTTCATAAGATTCTGAATTTGAAATCTAAACGCTCCTTTTTCTAGATAATAATACTAATACGTAGACAAGACCAAGACGGAGGTGAATTTCACAATTTAACCAAGAAAAAAATACTGCTACCATTACACAATGCCTTCTTAGATGTTACACAAAATACATCGATACATCAAAGTGAAACTCTATAATGCGCTTCAAAGCTGTTCTAGGTTTTTCATATTCGGTGCTGATCTGATACTTGCGGCCATGCCTGCCAATCATGGAGCCCTTTTTTTTATTCCTTTTGTGTATGATATTCGATACTTCCCCCTTAGCCATGATATGCACTTTCTCCATATTTGCCACAGAACTTTTGTATTCATTACATATAAATGCAATTTCTTTGGTAAATTAAGTAATAAAACAGGGAGGCATATTTTAGATGAAAAAATACAACCTTATCCTCGTTAGGAGCATTTAAGCCCCAAATATTTGAAAATATATTTTGAAACCTTATTTACTATTCTGTCTTCGAATAGTATAATTAAAAAAAAAAATAATAAAATCACTTTTTAATTATTTGTAAGGGGTAAACCAGTCATTAAGAGAAAAAAAAAACATATATATATATATATTTAAATGATATTATAGGGTTTAAACGCTGAATTCCAAATGTAAATGGAATGTATTTATGATTAAAAAATAAATAAATAAAAGGCAATTCTCATAGTTCACCTCATACTCCCATCCTTTTCATCCATCGTCAGCAGTCCTGTGTTTGAATTGGATATAGCATATCACAGTTGTAATTCAGAGGAAGAGAATTCAAAGACGTACATTAGCATCTTAACATTGCATGGTGCAATAGAGATATCATGAAAAGCAAACATTTCAAGCCTAGAGTGATGTATCGGCTTTAGGAGGCTCCAAGTTCCATTGCGTTTTGAACAAGCATCGTCTCTTCAGTTCTGCATATATTTGCCGAAACAGAGCATATAATGGAGAAAAAACCATTTCAATCTAAATTACGAAGGTCCTACCTAGTACATCCTTTCCTAGATGGAGGAAGCTGTGGCCTGGCAACTAACCGCTAGGCATAATGGACTGACCAGTGTTGCTTCCAACCGGTAACTTTGCCTTGTGCACTCCTAACAGACCATTATACTTGAAGTGGCTAAATCATCTTTCAAAGTTTTTAGATCCAGATCATCTGTGTGTTAAAACCCCTTGATCGGTAACAAAAGCATTAAAAATAGCGAGAAGAATTCCTGCATAAGTGCCCATATCACTGCACTGGGAGCAAAAAGAGCATCCTTTCCAGGAAGAAGCAGAGACATCAAAGAAATTCTTCTTCCCCCATTGATCTATTTCGGATGCTTCTGTCAGAATATTGATCTTGTGTATCACTTTACCCATCATCCTCATTTTACTCAACACTGATAGGAAGAAGATGAAAGGTACTTTTCTCTCAAATTTATGCACAGTTAAGCAAGCAGATAAAGCTTGACTTTACCACAAAAATAAAATTCGTCAGACAGAGAGGACGAGACTGGATCTCTTGCCAAAGTTGGTGAGAGCAGTTCAAGAATGACAGAAATGGATGAAATGATTATCGATCTTAATTATCGTGTCAAATTGATGAAGGCAGCTGATTACTTTAATAACATTTTAATTGCTGAACTGACTCACCATGCAAACTCCAATATAAGACTGGAAAAAGAAAGCAGAATCTTCAAGTGGATAACAAAATACTAATGTAGGAAATGGAAAACCGAGCAAAAACAATTAAAATATTTGTCTGCTCATGTCTCCATAGTTGATTAGCAAATTGCTAACTGCATCACACGATGAGTTAAGAATTATAAGCTGAAATTTCATTAATATGTGTACATTGCCAAAAGCTGATTCCCACTAAAATAACTCAAGTTTTTTTTTCATGCTAATGCGCTAAGAAACTAATATACATATAGCAAAGTTTAGCAAATAACTTAAGCCTGTATAGACCATCGTCATAAAGTGAAACGAAAGGCAAAATAAAGGAGACAGGTGAGAGTGCAACATCACACTATAAATTGACTTCTTTCACTCAATGCAGCATCATTTTCTCCATGTCATCTGATGACCCTGCGATTTATGTTCACAGAAGACTCCAATTGGGAACAATCATCCTTAAATACATGTCTAGGAAGCTGACGTTAACAAAATATCACCAGTAATCTCCACAGGAACATTTTCCATCCTTAAAGTGATGGAATCTTTTGTTATCCCTAACTATAAGTTCTCTACCAACTATCTTTGACATGATCTTAATGGCATTATGACAGTCACCGCAGATTCGAAGGTTCTTAATGATCCTAAGAGGCATCCTTGCTGGAGTGCTGATCAACCCATAAGCAATAGCTAGACGTTCACTGTGATAGAGCAATGCTTGCTCCTTGGCCTCTTGATCAATGTCATGAAGAACATATCTAGTGTCAGGCACATAACCACCCTCCTTTCCGCTCTTATATTTTTCGTCATCCTTGTAAAGAGGATTTTTGAACTCACTAATTCGATTTCTTCCTTCAAGCATGTTGATTGCATTACACCTCCGGGCTGGTGGAGTAGGGATTTTCTTAGGACTGGCCCTTGATGGGTCAATAGAAACTATCAACTCTTCAACATGGTCTTCAAGATCAACATCCCCATGAATCCATGCATAATTCCTTAATGCTTCCCATACCTCCACTGTTGGCTCAAAAGGAAGCTTTTCAATATACTCTACAGTTTCTGCAAGATGCCCAGGTTGGGCGAGAACATCAATAACTCCCAAATAATGCTCGATTCCAGGAGTGATCCCATACTCATTCTTCATTGACTCAAAGTGTAAGAAACCTTCTTCTATAGCGCCCATGCAAGCACAAGATGATAAAACAGCAAGAAATGTTTGCCCATTCGGCTGCATCCCTAACTTCCTCATCTGCTCAAATAACTCAAGTCCATCATCTCCCAACCCATTATTTGCATAACCATTGATCATCAAATGCCACGAATCAATATTCTTATCGAGCATATGATCAAAAACTCTCCTAGCATCCATCATACTCACACACTTTGCATACATATCCAGCACCTTGTTATTCAGCTGCAAATCACCTCGATAAGTAGACTGCAAGAAATAGTCATGAACTTTCTTTGCATTCTCAAGGGACCTTGACCTCCCACACAATTCAAACAACATAGAAAAGCAATCTGCATCTGCCTTAACCCCTTCATTCATCATTTCTATTGCATCCTTAACTTTCCCTTCTTGACACAACTGCTTCAAATCCAAAACTGAAGGCCCCGGAATAGAAGGAGGAGATTCCACCACCTGCTGGTTCCCTGCAATCCGTCCTTGTTGACCCATTTGTCGTTGGTTCCACAGATTAGGGTTTTGGCTTTGGGGTATCCACTGGTTAGGACTTCCTTGGGGTTGTGGATATCCTTGGGTCTGATTATTATTCCATTGGTTAGGATTTCTGGGTATGCCCTGACTGGGGTTTTGGTTCTGATTGTTCCACTGACCAGGATTCCTCTGTCCCTGATTAGGGTTATAATTCCATTGCTGTTGGTTAAAACCCTGTCCTTGACCTTGATTAGGAAACACACGACCAGGATTAGGATAACCCTGTCTTTGGCCGGGATTAGGGTAAGCTCCTACTCCTCCTCCCACATTTCGAAAACCTTGGTTTTGATTTTCATGAGAATTGAACTGATTGTTGGAATAATTAGCGTTTGTAGTCTGATTACGAGGGTAAAAGTTCCGGTTCTCTTGATTCATCCCATTCCACTGATTAGGGTTTTCATCAGGTAAAATAGAAGCAGTGCTCAGGGTTTTCAGTTGGCGGTTGAAAGGTCCAAAATGAGAGTAGTAGTTAGCATAGTGACGTACCTTGGAGTTGAAGTTAAAGAAGAGTGATGAGGATGTGCTAGGGCTTCTTGCAATCCGTGATCTAATGAGAGATGACGCCATTGGAGAGCTGGTAGTTGCTAAAACCCTAGAAGAAGAATAAGGGTTGTGCAGCGGTAGGGAAACAGAGATATGTTGTTATTTTCGGGGCTTGAGGGCCTCCAGGCTCTTACTACAACTTTTGGGCTATGACTTGGACTTGTTTACTTCTCCTTTTCACCATTATAAAAATAAAAATCGGATGGCAATTTTCTTTTTTTCTTTCTCCAACTTTTTTTTTTATAATATTTTTATAAAGAAGAAGAGAATTCGGTCCGTCTACTAGAAAAACTAATAACTTGGCACGTCTGCCAATGCTAAGCAACGAAAAATTGTGTTTATGGCTAGTTGCTTCGGAAAAAATGGGTTCTCTTTCTTTGGATTCATCTTTGGCTATTATTGTTATCTTTAGGGCTGACAAAATGATCAGATAGATATTCTAAATTTCGATATTTTTATCTTAGAATTAGTAATGGAGGTAATAAAGGAGAAAATAATTGAAAAACTCGATATGCTTTTGATAGTACATAGGGAATTATTTCCCTATGATAGCAACTTACCAAGAACATCCAATCTAAACTTACCAACATGATCCAATCTACAAGGGATATGCCAAGATCTTTTTTTTCGAGATAAGTGCATTCAATCTCTAAACCAAATATATACGGATTTAGGCCATCAAACCATACAAAGTAAGTACTTTTTACAACTTCTTAATTAAATTAATGCTGATACTGGGTTACAGAGGTTGGGGTAGTTTTGTTCTGTTTCAGTTGTATGCCAATATGTTGTAGGGTTATGGCAAGTGGTGTAGTCCTTAGAAAGAGGAAAAGGATGAGGCCTTTGGGTGGGTGGGTGGGTGGGTGGGTGGGTGGGAGGGGGAGTAAGCATGAGGCCTCTTCCACTTAACCTTGAGGTAGGGGAGGATGCCTTCATGGACTGGAGTGAAAAGAAGGAAAAATCCTTATCAAAATTGTATTATTAGGACTCACAACATATATAAAAAAAAAATTAATAAAAACTCTTATAAAAATTTTAGGAATATGGTAGTGAGCTTTTTTAAAATGAGAGTTTCATGAAATATTGATGTAGCATTTAAAAACTTAAAATGAAGTGCTATGAATTAAACATAGTTTTATGTCACTTGATCTTAAGACTCCCATGTATATTTTTATTCGATGAATAACATATTTTTTTAAAAACTTATCATAATATATTTACAAATCACTGCAGGTATTATATAATGAATACTATTATATTTGATTATTGTGCATATATATATATATATATATATGACTAGTGTAAGCACAAGCAACGTGCAAATTAAAGTTTATAATATGCATAAATTACCATAGGTTAAAAAAAGAGGTACTCAAATCATTATCACAATCACACATCATATATGTGTATGTATATAATATTGAGCAAAATATAACTATACGTATAGTGCGTAATCTATATATATATATTATATTCTCTTATTAGAATATAATTATATATTATTACCTATTTTAACTATTTTTACACACACATATCATTCCATATTTTTCTTATTCAGTATTACACATATAATGTCTATTGATATTTATTAAAATGCTATAGAATTATATTAGAATAAATTCTATTCTAATAATATACATATATAAATAGAAATTAAAATTTAATAATATAAATAGAAATGAAATTCATTTTTCCTTTTTTAAGTAGATTTAATTTATATAATTAGATAATAAAAAATCTATTCAGTCTATATATAAACTTTTATACAAATGTTACTGTAATGATAATAGCATATTCGATATACAAAATTGAAATGGAGAGTATCTGATTGAATTGTGGATAACCAGTGTTATTAGACTTGGGTTGATCTATTTAATCTAACCTAATTCGACCTAATTTTTCATAAAATCGATCTCAATTACCCATTTAATCCTCATTGACAGTGACTTCCAATTGACCCAACTGGTACGACTCAATTTCTATAAGAACTTACATGGTTTTTGTAGATTAAAAATATATTATTTTCTTTTGTATTTTTTTAGAAAATATATCAATTTGTTACTTGTTACAAATTACTATCGTGATTATATCATTGGTTTAGATGATCTTAAAATCTTAGAAAGTTTGTTCTTACATATATAATCTCAAAACAAGAATTTTGTTAACAGATCTAAAGTAATGGTAGTCATATATATATAATATACTACAAGTATTATTTTTATGTTATAAACAATCTACAGAAGAAAAATTCTTTATGGAAAAGAAGACTCGTAACTTATATGACAATGGATCAATTGATGTATTATTATGGATGATGTAAAATCCATAAATTCAAATTATTTGATATTTCAAGTAATATATAAATATTAATAAATATATGTTTGCAGCGATGAATGTGGAACTTACGTGAAAATATAGAATATGTCACTTTAATTTAACTATAAGAGATATAAATAATACATAGATATCATATGATATGTATAATATGCATATGTATATAGACATATTACATGCTATTAGTATAAACAATGATATAAATATTTTAGAGACAATTGTATCAAAATTCATGAGTCTTTATCAATTTTCGTGACTCCGTTGTTGGTCTTAAGTTTCTCCTCTCTTTTTTTCCTTTTTAGTGCAAAGGATATAATTATCATTTAAAAGACTTAAGTTTCTCCTTTTACTTCATGTGAGGAAAAAAAATGAAAAATCATTTAAAATAATAAACAAATGAAGAATAAATTATTATGCTTAAAAGTCATGTGGTAGTAGAAGAAATAAAGAAACCAATATAGTTTACATGGATTAAGAAATTATATTCTACTTAAGATTATTTTTTTTTTTGTAATTTGCTTTTAGAATAAATAGAAGAATTTGGTAAGATCTCCAGCCTTACAAATCTATATATATACCTTTAGAAATTAATGAGCATATGAAAGTTTAAAAGTATGGTTAAAGATACCGTATCCAATTGAATTAGAGCAGATCAATTGCAAATTGGGAGACATAAGATTTAAAAAATTGAAAAATAATCTTATATTATGGAAAAATCTACCATTAATGAGGCAATGGTTTTGCTGTAGTTATTATCATAGTTAGTGAAAAAATAGCTTTTTCTTCTCTTTTGCAATGTTAGATATTATATGGAATATAATATATATATATATATATATATGTACATTGGCCAAAAAAGGGAATATCAAAAAAAGAAAGAGAGAGAGAGAAAGATAACTTTTGATATAAATTGACAGGGAAACTTTTAAATATCATTACTTAAATACAATAAAACATAGCAAGAAAAAAAAAGGTGAAATTTTCTTACGGTTATTAAACATAATAAATCTTTCATCTTTTATGGAAAATATTCTTAATAATGCACCTCTAATATGGGTTTCTAAAAATTTAAAGCAATCGTATAGTAGAAGGTCAAATATTAAGTTTCTAATTATCCAAAAATAAATCTTTTTCTAAAATCTTTAATTATAAAATCATATAAAAACTCTCAAAATTCGAATTATGATTTATATACATAACTACCCATAATAAACTTATTTTCTCTTAGAGGAACAACAACCCTTCTTCTTTTTTTTTTTTTTTTTCCTTTTTTTATTCAAAAGAGACAACTTTATTCATTAGTCATTACTAGACACGGTACATAACGGAAGACAACTAAAGTGAAAAGGAAACACACTACACTCATAAGATAGTAGTTTTGAAGGGCAAATGGAGTGTTTAACTATCGATCGTAAGGACACGTTCCTTTTTTGATATATGAAGCTACCTAATCATCAGCTGTATTAGCCATTTAGTTGTAATAGTCGTTGTTCTGAAGTAGAAAACCCTGAACCAACATAAGACAATATGTAATAAAAACAAAGCAACGTACGCCCGTCCCCATAGTCGAACGCAAACCCAACAATAATGTAAGGCATTTCGTCACTTTAGTCGCAGGGGACAAAACAAGTTAAGATGCCCCAAACGTTAGATAATAGATGTAGATAAGACATGTGGATGGTTCTTTTTGATACATTGCAAGAAAGCCACAACCAATCTGTTTTAATAACTACCGTTGTTTTAGCTAAATGGAATAAGGTGGAAATGTAATAACTATTACTCAGGAATTAAATATAAATCAATAGAATAAATCTATAATAAGTACTAAATGATAAAACTTTGTCTAGTCTGCAAAATGGACTAAGGAATAAGACTTAATAGCGTGAAAATGTAATATGATGTCCCTACATATATAATTATGAAACCTTAACAAGAAAACGGGAAAACAAAAAACATATAATAATATATGTTATATTTATACATTACATGTAAATACCTTATATTATATATATATATAGCAATATACTATGGTGCAACATAACAATCCATATATAACAACAACAACAACAATAATATTATGTTATAAGGTATAACAAAACATCTATCATAATTTATATATCAATGTTATGTTATTGAAATGCCCCATAAAATGATTTAAAGCAAAGGGCATTTTGGTAAAACTCTCCATTATTTTAAATTTTAAATATGCAATTATTAAGAGATTGATTTCATTTTAATTGTAGATAACTTATATTAGTAAGGGCGGTTGCAGATAGATATATGCCCTTATTTGCCATATTACCTTAACAACCACGCATCCCACTAAAACCTTAATAACTTTATAAGTCTCAGTTGAGTAATCAAGATGGGGGTTGTGGATTGGTTACTTTTGAAAATTTTACAAAAAAGGAGATTTTAGAAAAATAAAGGCCCCTTGATTACTTATATGAATGGTGTGAAAGTAAGTGAGCCAATTGAAAATCAAATGCACAAAAACAAAGAGTAGAGATAGAATATTAGGAAAATAAATTATAGTATTTTAGCCTTATACCTATTGCATTCTTCTAGCTCTACCGTTGAGGACTTAGTATTCCTCACTGAAGTCGTTCCATTGTCCACTTTCAACAAAGCAATACTCGAGAGATTACAACAATAAAATCCTTTACTCTGATTCACTTAGTCTCACCTTAGGATAATCATTTAGATCTATAGAGTTACAAAAATCTCTCTTAACACACGCGACAAACTCTCCAACAGAATATAAGAAAAATAATGAGGAGACATTATAATTGATCCTCAACAAATAAGCACGCAAAATAAAACAAATATATTGTAAAACAATGTAATCCTTTAATTGACCTTTTCATCCTATAGAGCTTGAGAATGATTTCGAAAATAACCATTGCAGCACTTGTATGTGTTTTCACTGTATTGTTCATTTAGATCTAGTAGCTTTATGTACTTATACTCTGTAGCAGCTAGTTAGTTATATTTGGAAGGCCATTCAATATTTTTATTTTAATACTCTGATCTTTCCTTGATTACTTGAAGTAATCTTCAAGAAAATTGCCACCTTTACTTTGATCTTTCCTTGATTTGAGTTTCCACATAGACTCATAATTCTTTCTTTATTTTTGAGTGTGCAAGTTGATTTTGGTTTACCTTTGAAAATGGTATATGTAAATCCCGTAAATTTTAGTAATACTTGGAGTTGAGGTTGAATGGTCCCAATCTTCCTTAGAGTCGACAAGCTAAATATTTAAAATTCGCTTAATAAATTGAACTTGTAATCGTAGAAAAGGATAATGTACAAAGTCCTAAAACATAACTAAAACATACCAATTATAAAACATCAAATCCTTAATATTTTAGTAGTTAAAATCTAAGAGATGATTAAAATAAAATACTAACTAAATAACTGAATAATTTTTAGTTAGTAGTCCTTACTTAGAACAAACAAAAGGAATGAGTAAACAAACAAATTAATTAATGAGCATATATATATATATATAAAGAGAGAAAAAAAAATTCTTATCTATCACGAAAAGCTACTAAGCGTCCTTAGGTTGCTCTTTGTCTAGCTAAATTATCCCCCAATTTTGTGTTGCAATATATCTTACAGAATCTAGATTTTGTAGGTTAGCTTTAGGGTATTATATCACTCTTCACATTAAGGCTTAGGGGTTATTATTTAGAGGAACTTAGGGATAAATTTTGTGTAGCCTTTTCCTATGAATAGGGGCTCTTGCATGGAGTGGTGTGTGAAGAGACTTGAGCTCTTTTTCAAGCCCCTAAAACTAGTTGCAAATCTTATCCCTTGGGTAGAATTTCTGACCCATCTTTACACCTCAAATCATTATAAATTTAGCCATCATAAGGACAAGTCAAGGCCCCCCAAAATCCCTCTACCAATGGTCATTTTTTTCCCTTCATCGCTACTTCATTTTTCTTTAAACTTCTACCTCATTTCCTTCCTCTCAAACTTAAACCATAACACCCCCATTCCCCCATCCTTAAAGGTTACGGCCATACACTCATACGTTACTTCAACACTTATTTACATCATACTACCCAAAAACCGAAGGCTTTTCTTTTGTGATTTCCCTCAACATCCACCTTGCTAAGAGGCTACACAAGACACCACTCATGTACATACTTAAAGGAGAAAGCCTAAGTAGACTAACTTAGAGAAGAAAGTTAGGGACACCAAAGGAATAAGGGGACAAAGTGAGAAGCGTCACCATCTTGGCACTATTCATCCCTTTTACCAAAGTGTAGTAAAGTTTCCTTACTAGTTTTCCTTCTTAGTATTTTCTTTTAGAGTGCTATATTAGGATCAAAATGCGAATGTAATAATGTGTATGAACATTTTCTTGTGATTTCCAAATTTTTAGATGCTTGTAAAAGTAGCTCTTGAAGGATTCCTTTATGTAAAATGTAAGGACTTATGTATATGTCTTAGTAAGCGAAAATATAAGCTTGTATCTTGCAAGATGATTCAACAAAACCCTATTTCACTCATGGCAACATGCTGGACGTAAAGCACTTCAGGGGGTTTTTTAAGTTTCCTTAGTCTTTATCTTGTTATTTTAGCTTAAAAATATTTCCCCATAGCTCTTTAGTATATATACAAGTTGTTTAGGTAAAAACCTTAGGAAATATGCTCATTTGGAGACTTAATAAGATCTTTGAAAATCTGACCCCATCTTATTCCTTGCTTATAATAATATTTTAGACAAGATTAAGGTGACTTAAAACTTAACCAAGAGGTATAATCATCATATTAGACTACTAGAAGGTAAAACCAAGTTAAAAACTTGTTATAGGCCTAAAATTGACCCAAGCAAGCCCAAAAACTCCTTAGAAAAAATTGAACCCAACTTGAAAAATACTTTAGAAGCATGTTTGAGTAATTTTATACCTAAATAAGCAACTTAAGCCTAGGTTCTAGGTCCTAAATGGCTAAAATGGGCCAAAAACTACAAAATGGGCTGAACCGATAAAAAATTTGAACCAAGAGAGCAAGGTGACAACATGTTCAAAATTTTTGTATGTAAAATTTAATGCCGAACTTGATAATCCAAAAGCCTAGAGAATAAATAAGAAAGCCTTAACAACAAGTCCTAAAAACCCAACTATGAGAACACTAAAGGTAAAAGACTTAGGTTGAGCTAATAAATAAATATAAACCCACAAAGAATTAAACCCAAATACACCCTAAGGCCCAAATAAGAATTTAAAACTTGCTAGAAATTAGAAGTGTATAAAATAAAGACCAAAATAGCATGAAATAGAACCATTAAACTCAACAATTAAAGAAGTCCATAACTTTTTAGACCTGTACCCAAAATTATAGTTACAATTTGCCCAAATGGACCATACCGTAAGAATTTACATCCAAAAACAATAGAAAACGATTATAAGAATGTGAAAATCGGAATTAAAATAAAAAAAGTTATGATAAAAACGAGTTTAAGTCAAAACCGGGGATTATAGCTAAAATAGTTAGTTTAGTAGGCAATTACTCACTTTCTTATTCATAGTCCTTCTTTGTTATTATAGGCGATCTCAACATTGATCTAGACCTGCTTGTGGACTATTACGACCCATAGTACATCATTGTCGAGTGAGTATTGTAATGATTGCTATGCTTGTACTTGCTTGTAGAGTAGTTATACTAAAATTTAGATAATAATTGGTATGCTTGGGGACTCAAGGATTGCATGTGTATGACATTGCATGCTTACTGTGTTAAGACACCCTAATATAAGATAATAAGTTATTTTTTGTTTAATTACTCGTAGTATATCTTGTAATTGTCTAATGATATTGAATGATCATTAAAACAAAACAGATCTAATGATATTTGACCTTAACTAAATCGAATCATGGCATGACTTGTATCATTTATATATTGGCCATCACATCATGCATGTGGGATAGAGGGGCTTACGGGGGTCATGATTATTATTATTTGAGTTTTTTCACAATACACATGTGCAACATGGCTCTACCCTAACCTACGGGCTTATTAAGCATTAGAGACACCAATTGCATAGCAATGGATCATGTCTTAGAGTCCACCACTTAGGGGTGAGTAAATTGCGTGCACTACTCATATTCACACTCTCGGCTTAGAATTGAGAAGTTCGAAATATATTTATGTAAGGAATTGTGAGAAGGAAAGAACGAAGAGAATGTGAGACAAGTGTTTAGTAGCCGATGGTGCTTGGAACCCAGGTTTGACCGTTTAAGTAACTCCAACTCTAGCTTCAAGGGCAAAATCTAGAGTATATGCAATAATTTGTTCAGTTATATATATTTGTTTGAGCATATGATTGTTTCCATTCATATGGTTGCATAATTTAACTATTTGATTATTGCATGAAAGGTATAATAGGAGGGATTACTCGTTAAGCTAGTCGAAAGCATACACACCTCTAAGCTTTTGATGCAAGATAATCTATGGCTCCTACCAAGGTGTACTATGCCCAAGGTTAGTATTGGGAGCTGAGATGTGAGAGACAAGGAAAAGTAACCAAGAGAATTCTTATTATTTTCCTTAGTATAGACTCTTTTGAAAACATTTGATTGTAATATGTAATGTTTAACCTGAGACTCCCTAGGATCTATTTCTATATTTTGTATTGTATCTGCTATATTTTTGTAGGTTGGTATCCCACTTATGTTTATTTTGGATAATGATTATTTAACTACGTTATTTAATTAAATGTTGATATTTTTTTATCTACATGAGATTTTACATCTAGGAACCTACTTGGGATTGGAAGACTCCTTATATATCGTGTCAAAGGTCTTTGACTAGTCGTAGGGCTAACCTAAGGCACAAGAGGCAGTATATGGCAAGCTGCCATAACCGAAGTATCTCTTGGGGCATGATAGTATATGATCCTTCCTTTAAAAAAAACCTTTGACCATGTTATAAGGAAAGAACCTTTTCTTATTTTGACTTCCTTGAATATTCTCTTGCCAAAATGATGAGCTCACAAATCATATCAACTCAATCTATATCCTTCTTTACTTTCTAGTCAAGTATCATTCTATTTCAAAAAATACTTCCCCCTTAATTTTTTGAAAATTGTGGAAATGCCTTAAGTAGCATAGATGAAATTTTCCTTTTTAAACTTAAATAATAAAATCTTTAAAAGATTAATTCTCGTGGATTTATATAACTTTGTG
This sequence comes from Lumnitzera racemosa, assembly GCA_024138005.1. Taxonomy (NCBI): domain Eukaryota; kingdom Viridiplantae; phylum Streptophyta; class Magnoliopsida; order Myrtales; family Combretaceae; genus Lumnitzera; species Lumnitzera racemosa. The sequence goes on along the minus strand of JAMXBC010000012.1, from coordinate 33,452,718 downwards.
GAACATATTGAATATATTTCCCAAAAATATTCTATAGATGGGGTTGAGCCTTCTATCAAATAAAATCTCCTAAAGGATTTCAAACACATTATTATTTTATTTAAGAAGCTTTGTGTTTTTAGATCTTTTAATTCGTCTTCTAATTAAACTTCTAATTGATCCTTTAATCAGTCTTCTTATTAGAAGACTAAATATACTTTTAACCTGTGCTTCTCAGAGACAATGTACATAACCTGTATACAAACATATCCTTCTACTTATCCCTTTTTGTTATCATCAAAACATATGAAGAAAACTTAACATTCTCTCCCTTTTGATGATAACAAAACCTTAAGTAAAGCATACAAGGTAATAATAATTTTCAACTCACAAAATTTTCAATTTTTTATTTTAATGAGAATGTAATAATTAAGAATGTATGGCATTGTCGTCCTTACTCTCCCCATTTTTTGTTATCATTCAAAAAGATGTAATTACTCACCCTTGACAAGATATTCCCCCCTAAATAGTATAAATAAACGCAATAATATTTGAAATAAAATATTCATCAAAGATAACTTGGAAAGCTAACATAACATATGAGTGTTTCAACAAAAACATAAAGTACCAAAACAATTCAACAAAAACTATGAACAACAAAAACATAATATGAGTCCAGCACAAAAGATTTCAACATAAAACATAAAAAGCTCATTATCATAGAAAACATAGAACCACAACATAAAGAGGTGTTTAACTCTTCTTCCTCTTGGGGTAAGATTTTTTTAATCTCCTTAAAGGAGATAGTTGATCTTGCTTCCAAGGCAAGTAAAGAACTTAATTTTTTGAAACACAAAGAAGAGCAAAGCCCTCCTTAGGAATTTGGTTAGGAGCAGGAACTTATTGAATAATTGACCTAGGAGCTTGATTAGAAGGTTAATCAAAAGCAAGATTGGAAACCTATTCAGAAGCTGGCGTAGGAACTTGATTAGGAACTTGTGTAGGGTTAGATTAGGAGTTTGTTAAGGGATTTTATTAGCCTGAACAATGTTGAAAGGTGGAGAAGGTAACAAGTGGAGGTTTAGTTGATTTTCAGGTTATTTGGGGGATGGTGATGTGGGAGATGAGTGTTACACAACTGGAGCTTCAGCAATTGGTGGCTCAGATCCTTTTCCAAATTGATTTTTCATCAAATTGAGAAAGTCAGTGAGCTTCTTGTCCATGATTTCTTCAACCTCTTTCTTGGAAATCCCATTGCTACATCCTACTTTAAAGTTTTTCCTTGCTGTTAGCCTATCTTCAGAATCCTCTTATTCATCTTTTGAATCAAACACTCTCTTCCTTTTCTTTCCTTCATCAATTTGAAATTTTCCTTCAGTTCTTAGATCATACATCTTACTTTTCTCTTCCTTTGGTTTCACAACTTGCTTCCATTTAGCCTTTTTCAGATACTTTATGATTCTTCCTCCATAGCATCTCTCGATGCACTTTTTGACTCTTCTTTTGATTCCTCTGCCTTAAACAGAGACTTAGATGGATTGTTCCTTCTATGCTTTTCATGTACATAAAAGGCTCAATCATCATTATAACAAATATTGTTATTTACATTAATCCTCATATGATTAATATTGTACTTACTAATTACTTTGATAAGCAATTGTCTCTCAACTGCAAGAGGAATTTTCAACTTCTTATATTTGAAAAGCTTCATCAGAAGGTTTCTATATGATTTTCTAACATGAATATGAAAAAACATGTTTAATGATCTGTCCAACCACATCTATTTTCTTCCCTCTTAACATAACAATTATGATAAGGCATCTTCTCTAGAAATAGTTGTGCTTCCTTTCTTGGTAAGATATAACTTATAATAAGCTTATGCAAAAGCCATATCAACAACCTATAGTTAAACACAAAAACTTCTCTTGTATCTCTTTTCCATTTATCATTGGTTATAATATTGAATACTTGACTTTATCCCATGGCCATAAGTTTTTCATCATTGCTCACATCAAGTAACCTAAAGCACTTGATGATATCACTCCTTCTAATTTCAATATCTCTTCCTAACACTATTGAGCATAGGTTCTCTCTCTTAGTCAAGTCCTAATTTTCATAAAACTCAAAAATCAACTCCCCATACATAACAACATCCACAGTGTACATACTCTTATAGCCAACCACATTAAAGAATTCATCTTAATAGAATCCATTTTCAGTAAAGAAATTGAAATTGAACACATAAGGTTCGATGTAGTCTAACTTTCTTTTCAAGGAAATAGAAGGTAGCTTTATTGTTACCTTTTTCTTTGAACCCTTAATTTTAGACCAAATTGCCATTGCATACTTGCCTTCCAATGCATCTTTTAACTGATCCTTCAACGTATCTTTTAATTTCCTTTTTTATCGAATTTTATTTCTTCTTCTTTTTCTCATTACCTCAATTCCTAGCAATGAATTTTTCACTCAATTCTTTCCCTTTTCCTACATTCTCAAATCCTTCTAGCTCATCAATCAATTCCATAACTCCAACCATGAGTGTTTCAATCTCAACTTTAGTATCTTCTTTTTGCCTGTCTCATTTTTCTTGGCTTTCTTAGAGGTTTCCTAATTTGGTTTTCTTTTGCTTTGAGGCTTGGATAGGGTTTGGTTTGTTTGTGTTTTCTCTAAATCTGGAGACTCGTCAACTAGTTTGTAAGGATTTTCTGTAGTATCCTTGGGGTCCTACTTTGATTTGAGTCCTTTTATGAGTATTCGAGAGAATTTTTGGCAAGTTATGTGAGTTTTTGAGAGATATATATTTGGTTTATAACGTAGAGAGAGAAAAAGTGATCAGGTCATGTAGAGAGAGAAGTTGAGTGCTTAAGTGAGTAAATAAAGAAGGAGATGAAGTGGTTAATAATTGATTGATGAATGGAAAAAGAAAGTCTTAGGATACAAGAGAGAAAGTGCAATTAAGGAGGCAAATGATGATGCACTTGCCATGCTAATTAGTAATTGGATTAGGAAGTTGGTAGATGTGGGAAAATAAAAAATAACTTCCAAAAAAGGAAACTTCTTAAAGATACGAAGGAGATTTTTTTAATTAAAAAGGGAGCCATATATGTTGCACGTATGCAGCTAACCATTTCCCTTATTTTTATTTATAAACAATTTTAACTAACATAAATCACATAGGACAACATGCACCAATTTCATTTTAGATATACTCAAATTTTATTTTATCAAGAGGTTCTGTAAATATATCAGCAAGTTGATTATCAGTAGATACAAATTCAATATTTATGTTCCCATTATCAACATGAACTCTAATAAAATGATGCCTTACCTCTATATGTTTAGAACATAAGTGATGTACAGGATTCTTAATTGAATTAATTGCACTCATATTGTTACATTTTATAGGCACATTATTTAATTCAATACCATAATTTGACAATTGTTATTTTATTCATAATATTTGAGCACAAAAATTCTTAATTAATACATACTCGGCTTTAGTTGTAAATAGGCCCATAAAGCTTTATTTCTTAGAGGACTAAGAAACTAATTTGTCCCTTAAAAATTGACACGTTCCAGATGCACTTTTTCTACCTACCTTATAACTAGCGTAATCTTCATGTGAATATCTAATCAATCTAAAATTATGATTTTTAGGGTATCAAATCCTAAGCTTAGATGTGTAAGATAAATATTTAAAGATGTGTTTTACTGTAGTTAAGTGTGTTTTAGTTGGTTTAGCTTGAAATCGAGAACATATGCATACATTAAATATAATGTTAGGACGAGAAGCTATTAAATACAATAATAACCTAATTAAACTTCCATAAAGTTTTTCACTTACCTTCTTACCTGACTCGTTTAGTTCTATCTTGATTGATACTGACATGGGAATTGCAACTCCATTTACATTTTCAAATTCGAATTCATTAATGATTTGTTTTGTATATCTTTTTTGATGGATGAAAATTTCATCTTTTGCTTGTTTTTATTTGAAGTTCGAAAAAGAAGTTTATTTCTCCCATTAAAGACATCCCAAACTTAGCCTACATTAACTTATAGAAATCCTCGCAATAACATTCATTAGTGAAACCATAGATAATATGACCTACATAAATTTGTACCACTAGCAAATCATTGTCAAAATATTTTATGGATAATGTGGTGTCTACTTGTCCTCTTTTGAATCCATTTTTAATGAGAATTTCACTAAGTCTTTTATACCAAGTGCAAGGCACTTGTTTCAATCCATAGAATGCATTTTTTAATTAATCTTCTTTTAATGGGTCCTCAAACCCAAGGAGTTGTTTAATGGAGACTTCTTCCTTTATATAACCATTTAAAAATGTGCTTTTAATGTCCATTTGAAATAACTTAAATTCTTTATAACATGCAAAAGCTAGTAATAATCTAATGGCTTCTAATCAAGCAATTGGTACTTATGTCTCATAAAAGTCAATTACTTCTTCTTGAGAGTAGTCTTTGGCTATAAGCTTGGCCTTATTTCTTGTAATTTTTCCATGTTCATCTAGCTTATTTTTTAATATCCACTTTGTAACAATTATTAATTTATTTTTAGTTCTTGGTACTAAAGTTTGTATGTGATTCTTTAAAATTTGAATGAGTTCTTTTTACATGACATTGATTCAATTTATATCGAATAAGGTCTCTTGAACCATACTTGATTTAATCTCATATACTAATGCAAAATGATTCTTAATATTTTGTAAACTTACTCTGGTCCTTACCCCAAAATGTATGTTGCCAATCACTTGCTTGGGTGGATAATAGGACTTATATCTTAGTGTTCTTGAAGGTTTAAGGGTTACTTGAGTAGCTTTTGATGTATCTTCTTATTTGTCCTCTAATTTGGATTTCGGTTGAGTTTCTAATGTTTCGGCTTCATTTGTTTCTTTAGAAGCTTCTATCTTTCTTAATACGGTCCAGTGCGAATGAATACACAACATTTGGTATCATATGAACTAGGGGGATAAGTTTGAACCTTGAGATGGTCTAAAAGATAAACAATAGTTGAAGATTGAGTAAGGGTCCTTATATATTGACAATGGATAAAACATACCAATACCTTACATGGGCTTAGGTCACACTTGATATTACGTACAAGTGTGGTCAAAGGTCACTCACTATTAGTCTACGCTCAGTGGTTAGATAAGAGTAGAGTATGTCTAAAAAATCAGGATTGTATTCACTTGTTGCGGTTATTACAATATATAGGTCTTTATATGATCCTATTAGGGTAAATCTTAGGTTAGAGTAATTTACAAAAAATAAAAAAGGATTCCTACTAATAGAGGAAACGGAATAATTTACAAAGGTACCGTTATAATTGGGCAAAAAGAATATCTAGTGGCAACAAAGATAGTATGGATGTTAGAAAAGACATTGTACATGTTGTTTGCTCATTCTGTAGTCCTAATGACGTTGTTGGTAGAGTAAGGGCACGTTTTGATCAGGTTAAGTCGACGTTGGTAGTTTGATAGCTAGGATAGTTAGGATTAGAAAAGGGGTTGATTAGAGGTGACTTATTGTTGAGTTGACCTCAAGAGGTTGTCTCCAAAGAGTTGTTAGCTCGACCTCAGCACAAATCAGGTAGGTAGTATTCTGGTTTGATACTAAAGCAAGTGTATTGTGGAGAGCTTAACTCGACACATCTGTCGGTCACTTTGGTAGTTTCTTGGATAAAGTGAAAAGCAAAGTAACTCGAAAGGTCGAAATGAAGGATACGTTGCTTCTCATCATTTAACTTAGCTCGAACAGCTCGGTAAACCATTTGAGCAAGCCATGATTGGTCTATGATCCCTATCATTTCCCGTCTCATTTTTATGAATAAAAGAGTTCTTACCTTTGTTGTCCAGCTCATCATCATCCAATTCTCTAGTCATTGCTCCATCAATGAATTTTACATTGATTGACTCTTCAATGGTTCGAATACATTTATTATATACTTAAAATGCCTTGCTTCATAAGGAATATCCTTTTATTTACTCTTTCCTCAAATTTTTCCAAATTTTGTCCTAATTTCTTAATAGAACACTTGGAACTGAAAATGTGAAAAAAAGGAAATAGTTAGTTTTCTACCTTTATACATTTCATATGATATTTTCTTGGTTAATGGCCTTAGATAAACTTGATTTATGATGTAACAAGAAGTAGAAAATGCTTCAACCTAGAAATATTATGCTACTCCACTTTCGTTAAGGTTCTTATCATTTCTTGTATAGTTCTATTTTTACGCTTGACTATTTTGTTTTATTGTAAAGTATAAGTAGTAGAAATTATAAGTAACGCTTTAGTTTTTACAAAATCTTATTAATCTTCATTTTCAAACTCTTTTCCATGACCAGTCCTAAGACTGATGATGGAAGAACCTTTCTCGTTGTCAATTGTTTTGCAAACTTTTCAAAAGCATTAAAAGCATCACTTTTGTTACGTAAGAACAAAACCTAAGAGTATTGAGAATAATCATTATGAATTATCACGACAAATTTGTTACTGCCTAAACTTATTGTACGAGTGAATCCAAATAAGTCTATGTGTAATAATTCTAGCAGTTATTTTGTTGATATTATCCTTTTAGACTTATAAACTATAGTAGTTAACTTGCTCTTAAAACATGTCACTGGTTATCATCTTTTATACTTATTTTTGGTAATCTGTTAACCAAATTATTTTTAGACAAATTCTCTGGATGATTAAAATGAACATGTCCTAGTCTTATGCTAAATGAATATGTTATCTTGAATAGTTAGAAAACATCTTTCAACTTAGACTTTAGTTGGTTCAACTAGATAAGTTTTCTTCTTTCTAAAACCTTAAAATAGTTTGATATCATTTTTATCAAAAGCTTCTACTTTGTTTTAATCAAATATCATTTTATACCCTTTGTTACATAATTGACTTATACTTTAGAGATTATGTTTTAACCCTCTTATCAATGATACATTTTCAATAGTATAAGGAGGAATATGATATTACTAATGGCTATTATCTTCCCTTTATTATCATCAACAAACTTAACAGACCTTCGTTTTTTCCTTTCTAGATTCCTAAAGAGCAAAGCATCTCTTAACATATGACGTGAGCACTTATTATCTAGCTACCATGTTCCCTTAATCTTAGCTCTATGCTCTTCTGATCACATAAAATATAGGTTAATTTCTTTTGGGAACCTAAACTAGCTTGAGTCCACTGAAATTCAAGCTTATAGTGTTTAATGTTTTTGCTTGATGATTACTGAGCTTGTTATTTTTATAATAGTAATATTTTTCAATATGCCTTAATTTATTGCAAAAGAAGCAGCCATATGTCTTGAAATACCTGTTTATTACCTAAACCCTTTGATTTGGATATCTTCAGTCATACCTTCTGAAGGATCCTCTGATAAGTCCTTTGATTGGATTGTTTCGATCAAAATAATTCTTTTATTGAACCCTTTTTAATGTATCAAATGACCATTTGTTGACTCATTGTTTATTACTTCTTTTCCTTTTACGAAGATTGTTGTCTCATTTGAATTTGAGGATTCTCCATATTCAAATTCTAAAACAATCTTAGTTCTTTCCATTTGTTGAGAAGCTATTAGCACTTGCTATTTTTTGTCACTTTCACATAACTATTAAATGTTGATTAAATTGAATTAGATAAATCATCAATTATTATTTTTAGTTCACCTATCTCTTCTCTTAATGTAATGTTTTCTTTTTCCAGATTGTTTTAACTAGTTTGAAGGTTTTCATTATTAATTTCTAGTATTTCTTTATCTGTTTTTAACACATCATTTTCTTTTTCCAGTAGTTAATTAGTTTAGATTAACTAATCTCTTTCTTCTTTTAGATTCTCAATTTCTTTATTAGTTTTGGTTATCTTATTATCTACCTTTTCTACTGCTTTAAGCGATTCTTTTGGTTTGTTTACAAACACTTTTAAGCGTCTCATCTTCATAATCAAAGGTTACATTGAAGAGAGCTATTAAACATAGATTAGCTTCTTCTTCATCTTTTGACTTATCTTCTTATTCATTTTCTAACTCGTCCATATTACTCTATGCAGCTAACAACAACTTCTATTTTTTCTTATATTTCTCTAATTTCTTGGTCAGGACTGGACACTCACACTTGACATGTCTAGGTTTCTTATATTCATAGTATACGACTTCTTTCTTTTCCTTTTTATCCTTCTTCATATCTTTCTCTTTGCAACTTTGATAACGATCGTGGACCAATCACGTACTCCTAAGTTCAGGGGCTTGCTCAAATGGTTTACAGAGCTATTCGAGGTGAGTTGAAAGATAAGGAGCAGTGCATCCCTCGGCTTAACCTATTGAGTTACTTCACTCTTTACGTCATCTAAGAAACTACCGAGGTGACTAACCGACATGCCGAGCCAAGCTCTCCATAACACACCTGCTTAAGCATCAAACTAGAATACTATTTACTTGATCTGTGCCAAGGAAAAGCTGATAACTCTCCGGAGTTAACCTCCCGAGGCCGACTTAACAATAAGTCATCCATAAACCAACCCCTTTTCCAATCCCAACTATTCGAGCTACTGAACTATCAATACCGACTTAACTTGATCATAACCTGCCCCTACTTGGCCAACAATGCCATTAGGACCATAGAATGAGCAAACAACATGCGCATTATCCTTTTAGACATCCATGCTATCCTTTGTTGCCACCAGATATTCTTTTTGCCTAATTACAACAGTATCTCTATAAATTATTCCCTTTCATCTATTAGTAGGAATCTCCCCCCACCCCCCTTTTTTTTGTAAATTACTCTAACCTAAGATTTATCCTAATGGGATTATATAAATACCTGTATATTGTAATAGCCATAACAAGTGAATACAATCCTGATTTTTCAGACAAACTCTCTTAAGCTAAGTGTTCTACTACTTACTCTCGAGCTACACTTCTCTAGCCTATTAAGCACAAACTAGTAACAAGTGACCTTCAATCACATTTGTATGTAATATTACGTGCAACCCAAGCTTATATGAGGCGTTGATGTGTCATATCCATCATCGATGCACAAGGACCCTTGCTTAACTTTCAACTCCATCCTCTTACTTTGTGCGATACCAGACGTTGTGTGTTCATCCATGCCAGACCATATCATCTCGGTATCGGAGCTTGGCTACGTTTGAAGCTAGATTATGTTACTTTGTTCTTTGAGTGATTTGCTACTGTTTTTGTGTATTAGAAGTTCTATTGTTAACATAGGAGTTTGGTAGGTGAAAGGTGTTGAAGAAATTCTATGCTCTGTCTTCCCCTGTTTCTTGCATGCAAAAATAAAGTATGAGTGTGTGGTTGTTTATCATGTACTGGTTGTACTAGTTGTTGGTGTATTCTGTGTTAGTTTATCCTTGTTTGTGGTAAGAAGCTTTGAATAGTATATCAACTGTTAATCTTGTGGAAATAGACAACAATGTCTGACTCTAGTATATAAGGAGCTATTGGTAACCAAGAGAGTGGTGCTTAGAATGGCCAAGGCCAATATGGAAGCTTTACACCTTAGTCAATAGGTGACCGATTAGACAGACTCGCCAACCATATAGAGGACATGAATAGCCTAAGAGAGGCAATAGTCAATTTGGTCAAGTTAATGCCCCAGTTCAACCACCTTGAGCTGAAGGAGTAGGAAAGGTTACTAGGCGTAGGCTAACACTTGATGAAATCGAAGAGGAAGAAGAGGAAGGAGATGATGAAGCGAAAGAGTACTATGAACCAGAAGAAAGGAATATTCTAGCCCCTACAGTTTAAGAGTTGAGGATGCGTATTCCAAGTTTTTCTAGAAGTGGAGATGCTAAGGACTACCTAGATTAGGTAGATAAGATTGAGAAGCAATTTGAATATCATGAAGTACGAGATAATGCAAAGGTTAGTATTGCTATGTTGGAGTTTACTAACTATGCCAACTTATAGTGGAAGAACATGTAAGCTACCTAAAGAAGAGAAGGAGAATGTGAAGTTGGGAGATAGGATGTGATGAAGAGGGTCATGAGGATGAGATTTGTGCCAAGCTACTATTTATAGGATGGCTGCAAAAGATTATAAGAGCTGAGGCAAGAAGGATTGACTGTTAATGCATATGTAAAGGAATTTCAGATGCTAATGATCCAATGCGAAGTCATTGAGCCCAAAGGCCAAATTATATCTCGATTCATTGATTGATTGAAATACAAGATTGGAGATATTTTACAAACCATGGATATTATATCACTTGATGATGCTATCTGAGCTGCCTAGAGAATCAAAAGGCATTGAATATCAACTAACCTAGCAGTAGACGATTTGTTTCAAGCAAACCTGTGTAGATGGAACTAAGTAAGGTTATTGATACCCGACCTGCTTAAAATGCCCAAGTAGAGGAGAAAGAGGTCTCGAGGAAGTTCAAGAAGGGTTAGAGCTCAGGATGAAAGATGAGTGAGATCAAGTGTTTTAAATATTAAGGATTTGGATACATGGCCGCTTAGTGTCCGAACAGAAGAATCATGGTGATCCAAGGTGAAGTGTCACTGTTGAGGTAGATAGGACTGATGAGGAAGTAGAAGACCCGATAGACTGAACTGTCCAAAGAGGAGGAAGTCATCTATAGCGAAGAAGGTAATTTTACGCTGGTCACTCTAGTGTTGAGGAGGACAATGAATATGAGTATTGTGCCTAAGGACGAACAGAGAGAGAATCTTTTCTACATTAGATGTAAGGTAAATAGGTTGTTGTGTGCCTTGATTGTTGACAATGGGAGCTACGATAGCCTCTGTTTTCATAGTCCAACAATTAAAGTTGTCGACCAAGCCCTACCCAAAACCTTATAAGCTACATTAGCTCAATGATAAGGGAGCCCTGCAAGTGAACAAATAAGTGTCTGTGTTGATCTATATTGGTAACTATCGACATGAAGTGCTATATGATATGTTACCATGAGTGTGTCCCACATTCTACTTAAATAACTATAGATGTTTGATCAAACCATAATGTATGATGGAAGGAGGAATACGTGTTCCCTAGAACATGAGGGCAGGAGGGTGAAGTTAAGCCTTATGAATGCTAAACAAGTTAAAAGCATGCAAACTCAATTGATTCGAGTCCTGAAGAAACAGGCTTTGGTGATGACCCTAGCCGAGCCAAAGAGAGAGATAAAGCTTGAAGAACAAACCTATATGCTAGTTAGAAGGTTGTTGGAGATTAGATCCGAGGAAGGAATGGTACCTGCTAAGGTGAAAATCTTGCTAGATGAATTCGCCAATTTGTTTCTAAGTAAGTTATCGAAAGGTTTAACTCGCATTAAGGCATTGAACATACAATTGAATTAGAGCCAAGAGTTGTACTACCGAACAAGCTTACCTACAGGGTAAACCCATAACAAATGTAGAGACGGGTAAATGAGTTGATGAAGAAATGGCATATACTAGAATCCCTTAGCCCCTGTACCATGCCAGCCTTATTGGTACCATAGGTCATGAAGAATGTATGTAGATAGCTGAGTAATCAATCACATTACCATCAAATATAGGTATCCCATACCAAGGCTTGATGATATGCTAGACGAGTTAAATGGAGCAATAGTATTCTCTAAAATTGATCTCAAATCTAAATACCATCAAATCTGAATGTGCGGGGATGACGAGTAGAAGATCGCATTCAAAACACGCTATAGACTATGTGAATGGCTTGTGATTCCATTTGGACTATCTAATGCACTGAGTACATTTATGTGACTGATGAATCATGTGCTTTGACAACTAATAAGGAAATTTGTAGAAGCTTATTTCAATGACATCTTAGTATATTGCCCTAATCTAGAGACTCACCAAAAGCATCTTTGAGTAGTCTTTATAAAATGCTGATCTGAAAGGCTCTATGCTAATACAAAGAAGTGTAACTTTGGCTGACCCGAAGTAATCTTCCTAGGGTTTGTTATAGGTGGTAGAGGAATATGAGTCGATAATGAGAAGATAAGTACGATCACTGAATGGCTTATGCTGACCACTTTAGTCGATGTGAGAAGTTTTCATGGCCTAGCATCATTCTATTGCATATTTATAAGTAATTTCAGTATGATCATAGCCCAATTCACTGAACTATTGAAGAAGAATGTTGAGTTCAAATAGGGAGAGAACGAGCGAAGGAGTTTTAAGGAAGCGAAGGAGAAGCTGAGTATAGCCCCTGTCTTAGCTCTACTAAGCTTTGACAAAGTGTTTGAAATAAAGTGTGATGCATCTGGACTAGGCATAAGTATTATGCTAATGTAAGAAGGCCGACCTATTGCTTACTTTAGTGAAAAACTTAGAGGAGCTATACTCAACTATTCTGTTTATGATAAGGAGTTTTACTCCTTAATCTAAGCCCTAATTATACGGCAACACTATCTACTGCTTAAGAAATTTGTGATCTACATTGATAATGAATCCTTGAGATATTTGAAGAGCTAACCTAATTTATCTTGGAGACAAGCTAAATGAGTTGAGTTCATAGAAGGATTTTTTATGTTGTAAAGTACAAGAATGGGAAGAGCAATGTAGTGTTCAATGTCCTATCGGGATGACATTCTCTCTTGACTGAGCTATAGACTAGGCTACTTGATTTTTCAATGATAAAAGATTTATACGCAAAGGATCCATATTTTGGTCCCATCTATGCCAGGTATAAGGAAGGATAGATATTTGATGACTATTACAAGGAGGATGGATACTTGTTTAGGAAGAGGAGATTATGTATCTTGACCCATTCTATGAGAGAACTGCTAATGCGCGAAGCACATAGAGGAGGATTGTCAAGATACTTTGGCCAATACCGCACTCATGAGATACTATCCTCGAGATACTATCCTCAAGATACTTTTGGCTAAGAATGATGAAAGACGTCTAATCTATGTTAGAAAGGCGTAATATCTGCATAAAAGCGAAGAGTCAAGCTAAGCAAAGCAAGGATACTATTTACTTTTACCTATTCTGACCAAACCTTGGTCCGAGCTAAGTATAGACTTCATATTCGGATTACCAAAGACGTCCTAAGGGAAGGACTCCATTATGGTGGTCGTAGATCAATTTAGCAAGATGGCACATTTTGTGCCCTGTACAAAAACTAATGATGCTTCAACTATTTCTTTTCTTTTCTTACAGGAAGTAATCAAGCTTCACGAAATGCCTAGAACCATTATTTCAAACTAGGACCCAAAGTTCATGAACCACTTTTGGAGAACATTATGAAGATGCATAGGAACCAAGTTATTGTACAACACGTCCTATCATCCACAAATAGATGGACAGACCAAGGTTTTCAATAGAGTAGTGGGAACTTTATTATAAGTTACCGTTGGTTGAAACATAGTTGATTGGAATATGTGCCTACCGATCGGAATCTGTGCGTACCAATCATAGAGTTCACTTACAACAAAACCGCCCATAGTATAACAAACATGTCTCCATTTAAGGTCGTATATGAGTTCAACCCTGAGCTCCTAATGGACTAAACACCCCTTTTGAGCTTAGATGATGACCAATCAGCTGCAAAAAGAGTTGAGGACATTACAACCATATACCAGAAGGTCATACAACAATTAAGCCAAGTTGCTACCAAGCTTGAGAGGCAAGGCCGAGGATAAAGCAAAAGAGAATTTCAATCTGGTGATCCGGTCTAGATTTACCTTCATAAGGAACAATTCCCTAACTTGAGGAAGAGCAAGTTATCTACTAGAGCCGACAGACCCTACAAAATACTTGAAAAGATCAATCTTAATGCTTACAAGATCAAACTACCAGAAGAGTATGGAGTCTCGGACTCCTTTAACATTGCCGATCTCTACCTATATACTCCCGAAGATGAACGACATAAAGTTAAGCTAGATTTGATCCCAAATCTCAAATAGCTGGGAAGGAATGATAGGGATAATGGACCACTCACATCCTCCCAAGCTTGAGGGCTTACTTAGATGGATCACCGAGCTATCCAAGGTAAGTTAAACAATGAGGAGTAATGCATCCCTCAGTCCAACTCGTTAACTTACTTCATTCTCCACATCATCCAAGAAGCTACTGAAGTAACCAGTCAACGTACTAAGCCGAGCTCTCCACAACATACCTACCTAAGTATCAAACCAAAATACTGCCTACCTAATTTGTGCTAAGGCCAAGCCGACAACTTTTCAGAGTTGAACTCTCAAGGCTAACCTAACAATAAGTTTCCGTTGAACTAACACTTTTTCTAGTCCCAACTATCCGAGCTGCCAAACTGTCGACGCTGACTTAATCTAATCAGAACCTGCCCTTACTCAACCAGCAATGTTATTGGGACCATAGAATGAGCAAATGATACGCACACTATCCTTTCAAATATCTGTACTCTCCCTTGCTACCACCGAATATTCTTTTTTCCCAATTACAACAGTACCCCTATAAATTATTCCCTTTCCTCTATTAGTAAGAATCCCTTATTTTTTTTTTGTAAATTACTCTAACCTAGGATTTACCCTAATGGGATCATATATAGATACCTATATATTGTAATAGTAGCACAAGTGAATACAATCATGATTTTTTAGACGTACTCTCTTGAGCTAGGTGTTCTGCTACTTACTCTTGAGCTACTCCTATCTAGCCCATTGAGTATGGACTAATAGCAAGTGACCTCTGACCATACTTATGCATAATATCAAGTGTAACATGAGCTCGTATGAGATATTAGTGCATCATATCTATCGTCGATGCACGAGGACCCTTGCTCAACCTTTGACTATTATTTATCTTTTGGACCTCTCAAGGTTTGGACCCATCCCCTTAGTTTATATGATACTAGACACCATGTGTTCATCTACAATGGATCGTATTAGTACACCCTCTAATCAAACTGACTAAGAAGGTTGTAGAATTTAGATGGACAAACCAAGCTTAATAGAGCTCTGACGAAATTAAGAGGAAGTTAACCATTACACCAATGCTTGCCTTGCCAAGCTTTGAAAAGGTATTCAAACTTGAGTGCGATGCTTCTAAAGTTAGGATCAGAATCATACTCATGCAAGAACGAAGACCCATTACATACTTTAGTGAGAAGCTCAAAGGTGTTGCTTTAAACTACTTGGTATATGATAACACTCATTTAACACATATTTTAGGGTAGTTTTCTAAAATTTTCATAGATTATTAGCTTTGTTTAGAAGCATTTTGAGATTATTTGTAAAATGTTTCATTTGCAGGTGTGTTGAAGAGTCTTTGATGAATTTTTAAAGAATTTGATGAAATTTTGGAGCTTTATTGAAAAATACATTAACTATCTCATTAAGGGGAAGAAAATTTGGTTGAGAATTGAAGTCCCATGGAGATTATGATTGAAGATCATGCTCATGCTTCTGGTTGCCATCTATTCGTCCAACAATTCCAAGCAATTTTAAGAGTTTTACAAGTGAGAATCACGCATGGGGTTCATAGGCATGCTTCTAAGGCGTGGTCATGCTATTGATGAAAGAATTCTCTATTTTTGGAAAGTTTCACTATAACCCTAAGTTAAAGTATTGTAAATAACAGTCTAAGTTAAGTTGTACAAAGAGTTCCTTTTTAAAGGAGTGTGTAGGGTAAAGTAGAGGATAAGGATTACTCCTTTTCTTTAAATTCCTTAATTTTATTTCATAATGTAATTTAGTTTTTCTCAGTAAATTACCCTAGTCTTCTATGTGATATTGTTTTGCTTTTTAATCAATGATATTATTATTGTGATCTAATTATATTGTGTTTATTGTCTTTAAATCATTATTATCGACTATTGATTCAATACTTGAGTTTTGTTATAAAGTTCACGAGATAGTATAGTAAATAGGTTGGTATAATTAAAAGAAATTAAATAGACTAATATTTAACTATTTAGTTTCTCATTATTAGGATAACCTAATAGTGGAATTAAAAAGCTCAATGGAATTTTATGATACTTTATTGCAAAACCAATTTGGATAGAATATACTTAAGGTTAGGAGTTAATTTGTCGAAGTTATTCTGATTAACTCATATTAGGAATTCTCACAGTCCAATAAGTAATTAAGATCTAAATTTGCATAGACTTAGGTAGTAAATAATAAATTTACTAAGGATTATGTGTTCTTTGATAAATTAATTAATTATCTTTCTTTATTTTCTTTTCTTGTTCTTGTTATTTTTATTAATTTGTTAGGGTTTTATTTTAATTAATTTTGTCTAATTGCTCTTGATTACTCAATTAGATAATTGGAAATCAAGGACAATTACTAGTGATCCTATATTTCCGTCTAACACTAGTTGCTTGAGGAATCAATAACTCAGACCCAAATCTATTTACAATATTATTACTTGAAAGGCTTACCTCTCATAAGTGTACAAGAAAGAATTCTATTCTTTTGTTTGAGCTCTTATTATTTAGCAACATTATTTGCTATTGTGTGAGTTCTTGATATGCAATGAACATAAATCCCTAAAACACCCTTGAGGCTAACAAAAGCTATCACAACAGTAAGCAAAATGGGTAAAGTTCTTTGAAACATTTCATACGTAATCAAGTATAAGAAACATAATGCCGATTCGATAGCAGATGCATTGTCAAGAGGACACGTGTTGATGACTTAAATGCAAACTAAGATACTCGGGTTTGGAGTATTAACCAAACTCTATGAATAGGATAGATATTTCGACCCTATTACAGCTAAATGTAAGGATGAAATGGTCGTAGACAAATACTACTAAGCTGATGGGTACCTATATAAAAGAGGTTAGCTATGCATCCCAAACAGCTCGATACATGAACTTCTAGTTTAGGAAGCCTATGCTAGAGGACTAACATGTCATTATGGGGAAAAAAGGACTTATGAGTTAATTAAGGAGCATTTCTTTTGGTCCGGGATAAATCATATGTTGGAGAGGTACTCAAAGTAGAGAAAGGTTAAAGGGAAGCAAGAGCTCTACAAGGAATATTCACCCCTGTGAACATCAAGTTAACCCTAAACTAAACTAAGCATGGACTTTATGCTCGGAGTACCCGACACCACGATCCCATCATGGTTATGGTAAATCGATTTAGTAAGATGGCCTATTTCATTCCCTATTACAAGACCAATAATGCATTTTATATTGTTAACCTTTTCTTGTGGGAGATCGTACAATTACATGGAGTTCCCTATAGTATTGCCCGAAATCAAGACCCTAAGTACACCAGCTTCTTCTAGAAGACACTATGATGGAGACTTAAGACAAAATTGATATTCAATACTTTTGTCATCCTCATATTGAGAAATAGATTGAAGTAGCGAATAGGACCCTAGGATTATTACTCCGAGCTATAGTAGGCAAGAACTTGCACAATTAGGATCTTTGTCTGCCTATTATAGAGTTCACACACAATAAGTGATAGGATTCGAGGTCATAACCCCACCAAATACCAAAACCCAGCTCGTCCACTCCTCACTTGGACATCTTATTTGATCATTTATTTTTGCTTATGTTATTTAGAGTTCCTTTTTGTTGTATTCTTCCTAAATTATCCTTATGTTTATTTTCTATTTATAGGAATGTCACTAGGGCATCCTTTTAGTCCTTTTATTTATAAGTTTATCCACTCAGTATAAATAAAGCACATGTATTGGGTTTTAGCCAGATTTTGACATTTGATAAAAAAAACCCTTGAAACTTTTCTCTTGAAAAACTCTCTTCTACCTGCTCTTATCAATCCCGTTAGTAAAGATTGTGACTAGCAACCCTATCACTTAAACCGGCACATCACATTCGATGAGTCTTAACCCATATGGGATCTTGTTAGTGCATCATATCCAATTAGATAGCCTATAGATTTGCTAAAACCCCCATTTTATTTCTTTTTCTTGTTTGTTGTGATGCCTCTTTATGTGTACGACCCTAGAGACCTATCAGCTTTGCTAGTATCAGAGCGTAGTTCCGACGAGAGAACATGTTAGGTCCCGTGAAGTTTTTGTTCATGTACTGTAAGCAACTGTTGTGTTCATCCCGTGGCTACCATAGTAAGTATGTTAAAGTTATTGGTTTGTATTTGAGAAGTGCTGGTTTGTTGGAACTTATTGAGATACCAATGGTTTGTTTACTGGAGTTTAATAGATTTAGGTTTATGGCAATATGAGTTAATCATGAAATTCCTTTTTCTTGGGTTTATCAAGGATACTGTTATCATTTGTGTAGTGTGCTGAGTTACAAGAATTTACACATGGGTGCAGTAGGTATTAGCTATGTATGAATGCGACACTAATTTAAGAGTCTTGTGAGGTTGAATTAATTACCTATTGTTCTTGTGTGTGGACTGTGAACACTATGTATAGTGTTGTGAAGGTGATAAAAATGCTTAATGGAGATTTTGCTATTGTGGGTACAAATTGTAATTGGGTTTCATAGTTGCCATAGAGCAAAGGCAGTGGTGCATGACTATTGTTTGAGCAATACGCAAAGTGGTGGCTACAAGTTGTGTTTATGTATGTGTTGGCTACATGGTGGTTTCTCTAGTGTGGTGGTAGTCAATTTGTGGTTGCAGTGGTGAAGATTGCCATAGAGTAGTGCTGTTGTATACTGCCGTTTTAATGGCATACATGAGTTTGGGTGTGGCTATCATCGAAGTTGAATTGATTGTATGCAGTCGGTGGTTTTAGGTTATGTGAAATTGTGACTGAGATCCGTATTGGTATATCAGCAGCTATTGTAAACTATTACCGACTGCAAGTTATGCAGTACCAAATTGAATTACACAGCTGTGAATCAGACCATGCATATGTTTTGATGTGACACGTACATTGTTCTACTGTTGCCGAGCTGAAGACTTAAGTGCTGAGCTGTTGCACTTTAGAAATTGCTAAACCGACTTGTTTCCGAGCTGTCTTACTTCACAAATTGCCGAGCTGAACTACTAAAGTATCCGAGCTGAGTTGACAAACTGCTAAGCTGAACTCTACATCTGAGCTAAGTCCACCTTGTCAATCCGAGCTAAAGTAGTGACCCGAGCTCTGAGTTGTTCTGTTCAATTCTTGCCAAGCCGAGCAAGCGAGGAGTTCGAGCTACTGATTTTCCGAACTATTGCGAGCTCCATCCAACGTTGAGGGGAGCAAGCTCCGTGCTGGTGTATGAGCGCCGAGCTAAGGTCATGATCACTATCCAAGCTGAAGTGAATCAGAGCGTCTTGTGAGTTTAGCTACCGAAGTGCAGAGGCCGCGTGCAACTTGAATTGTTGGTTACCGAGCTGTTCTGAAGGAATTGTGCCACTTAAAGTTACCGAATTAGCTATTGTGTTTGACCCAAGCTGTCGCAATTCAAGTGCCGAACTGCTAGTTATGTCGAACACTCATCTAGTTTTGTCCGAGCACTTGTGAGTGCATGCACGACTTGGAGTGCATGAACTAAGCTATTGTTTGTGTTCGAGCTGAAACGATTACCTTGCTGAGCTGCTGACATAGCATTAACTGACTGAAGTACTCTGCGTTTCTTCCATTGCTGAGCTGATTGCTGCCAAGCTCCGACCTGTGAAGACCAAAATTTGGATTCAGTCAAGTTTCGAGCTAACTTTACCGAGCTGCTATTGTCAATAACTCGTATAGTCAAAGTAAACTCTTGCCGAGCTTATGGGACAGTGGAAATTACCGAACTGAACTGTCGCCGAGCTGCTGGACTGCAGTCGTGTCGAGCTATAATATTGCTCTATCCAAAGCTGTCAATACTGAGAGAGAACGAGCTGCTGTTTTCCTTGCCTTGCAGAGCTAAATTAAGTGCAGAGCCGAACTGTTGCGTGTGTGACGGAGAAGCTTTCAAGCTGAGCGAAAGTCCATGCTATTTCATTATAAGTTGCCGAGTTGAATTGCAGTCATTGTCGAGCTCTAAACTACTGCAATTCAAAGTGCCGACCGTGTTGTTCTGTTAGAAGAGGGGACTCACGTGTTGTGTTTAGACTGAGCAATTGCTGACCTGAAACATTGTTTTTATTTATTTATTTATTTTTGGAGTCGCTACTCTTGTTGAACTATCAACTAGCTCTGTCCAATCTGTTGTGTGTGTGGACTGCTGTTAGTGATGTGCTAAAGCGTAAGCATAGAATGAGTTGTTGCTGATCGAAATATGGAACCGACCTGAGATCTTGTAATTGAACTACTGTTGAATTGGACGAATTTTGCCGAGTTGAGTTTCCTAACTGCAATACTAGTTGAGCCGAACTAAGTTGTGAAGCTCCTTTTCAATTTAGCAGAGCTACCCACTGTGCAAATTGTCTTACTACTGTGAACTATTGATATCGAAGTTATTTGCTTGAAGGTGCCATTTTGAGCCACTGCAATTCAAGCTGAAACCAAGTTGAAATGGTATCGTACTATACAACTTAGAGATTTACCAAATTGACTTGATTAGGTGCCTAGTTGAACAGTGTAGTTGTTTTCCGAGCTGTTACTTTAGTGCTATTGAGCTGCCACTAATTCCTATGAGCTGTCAGTAATCTGTGATGGAGTGAAGTTCCTAGCTGCGAATGCCTCTGAACTACTAAAAATTGTCGATTGAGTTGATGTAAATGTACCGTGCTTGCTTGGCAGCAAGCTTGTGTATACCTTCTTGCTGAGCTAAACCAAGCAATCATCTCTTCAATTCTCAGAGCTGTCGTAATTCTTAAGTCTGCAAAGTTACCATTGAGAAAGGCGAATTGCTGATAGAGCTTCTAAGCTGAACACGTGTTCAATGTCTAAAGTTGGCAAGAAGTGTCCATATCTAAGCTATTGTATTATACGAAGTGTTGTGCTGTTGAAAGTAAAGTTATACAGTGAATTCTTGAACTGTTAAAGCCATATAAATTCACAAGCCATTACATATGTGTTAGAGTAGATTAAAAACATTGGTTCTTATCTAATTTGTGATTTTATTTCAATATTATTGAATTGAAATCTATTCAATATGACCACTAGAGCTCAACATAGATATCATAATGTACGAAGCTTGAAGACAAAATATTCTTGCCAAGCTATAAATCCTACTTCCCCATATTTGCTGGAACAATTGCAGATCCTACTTGCTGGGCTTAAAGAGATCAAGGATAAACTAAGACACCAAAAGAACTCTCAACTAGAGAGTATTGAAGAGAAGAAACCTAGGAGAAAGGAGGTAAGAGTTGAGGATGAGAAGGAGGTTGATAAGGAAGAACAAGACGAGTTACAACATAGCACCCATGTTCCTAACATGATCCCGTTGCCATTGACACTTTGTGCCATTGATGATCACAGGTACTATTATCTTAGTCATCATGTCAAATTCCTTTATTTTGTTCCACTGATGGGGTTGTTCAAAGATGATATGTATTGTAGTAGTATTGTGCCTGTAAGCTTTTATAAGCTATTTATTAGTGTTTTTTGAGGTCATGGTGGTAGATATTCCTATTTGGGTTATGTTGGTCTTATCCTTAGTTCTCTTACATTGGAAGAATTTGACATATATTGATTGAGGAGAGAAGCGTAGAGTTGTGAAGAAGCAGATGAGGTGATAACTACTGAAAATGAAGTTAAGGAGCTAACATTGGAAGAGTATGAAGCTCTAAGAATAGTTAAGGAAGTGGAGCAATTTAAGCTCTTACATATTCAAACTCCCCAAGCTCATGTCTTGTTTGAGTCTGAAGTGTTATTCCCTATGATTGATAGTTGTTGAATCTACTTAGGAGTAATTGACAGGATACATGATAAGTAGAAGGAAGGGTATTCGATCAAGAGTTTGGTTGATCGTGCTTATGATGAGTGAAAAAAGCGTTGAATTGTATTTGCCTTGATCATTGAGTTGAGTTTTTGTAGTTTAAGTCTGTTTTACTTTTGCTGGTTTGTCTTTGATCTAGGTAGAAGTTAGAGCAGTCACTTGTTTAGTTTCGGGTTGAAACCTTTTCAAGAGGGGGATGATGATAGGATTCGAGGTACTGACTCCACCAAATACTGAAGCCCAACTCATTCACTGCTCACCTGGACATCTCATTTGATCATTTATTTTTTCTTATGTTATTTAAACTTCCTTTTTATTGTATTCTTCCTAAATTACCCTCATGTTTATTTTGTATTTATAACAATACCATTAGGACATGCTTTTAGTCTTTTTATTTACAAGTTTGTCACTATGTATAAATAGAGCACATATATTGGGTTTTAGCCAGACTTTGACATTTAATGAAAAACTCTTAAGACTTTTCTCTTGGAAAATTCTTAGTAATACCTTTAGTAAGGATTGTGGCTAGCAATCCTATCACTCGAACCAGTACGTCACATTTGACGAGTCTTAAGCTATGTAGAATCTTGTTAGTACATTATATCCAACTAGATAGCTCATAGATTTGCTAAAACCCCCTATTTTATTTCTTTTTCTTGTTCATTGTGGTGTCTCTCCATGTGTACAACTCTAGAGACACATCAATAGGTTTACCTATAGCTCTACCTCTTAGTCCTCTTTAAGCTCATCTATTGCATGAAGCCAACCTTACCCATGGAACTAGTATTGGGCTCAACTGCTAAGGTAGAGAGTTTGGAATGTGTTTACCGGGTTGAAGAGTTTAAGAGGCTACATCAGAAGGTCATAAAATAACTCATGCAAACAATGTCTAAGTAGAAAGCGACCAAAAGTTGAGGAAGAAAGGTTGTAAGCTTTCAATCAGGAGATTTAGTGTAGGTACACCTCAGTAGGGATAGATTTCCTAATAGCAAGGTCAATAAATTGTCACTTTGAGTTGATAGCCTACTGAAAATCATTAGAAAGATTGGTGACAATTCCTACGAGTTGGATTAACTAAAAGGATATGGAGTTTTTTCCACCTTCAACATATCTAACTTAACTCATTATGTCTTAGATGGAGTCGAGCTTGATGACTGAAGGTTAAATCTTCAACAACCTTAGGGAACTAATGGGGAATTTAACACTTGAGACTCCTATGCCAACCTAATTACATGATGTGTCGACTTCTCTTGAGCCCTCACCATTCCTCAAGTTGGAAATGCCGAGCTTCAGCTCGTTACCACAAAGTTGATTGAAGGTGCTCTGAGGGTTAGTCATCCAAGTGCTTAGTATAGGTAGGTGGATGTAGATGAGCTCAATTACATTCACGGATTCTAAGCCCATTGCATCTCAAGCTTTCACACCATTACCCGAGCCTCAAAGTCTATGGCCAAGCTACAATTTGCACTTAAACAACTCAGGTCTATTAGGCTTCTATCGCTCTCTTTATGCTTAAACCAACTTAACATGATGTCAACCTTCTTGAAGATTGAAACCGGATTCATTAAGCATTCATCAACATTAGCCATACTAATTTGTCCCCTCTGCTGGATGCTCATCTAATGAAAGACTGTCACGTACCACATCAAAAGTGTAAAAGAATCTACTAGTAGAAGCTTCTTTCTCCATGATTCCTTTTTCACCCTTGATTATCCATTATATTATACTTATTTTAGAATGTACCATTTTAGTATTTTTCCTTCTATAGCAAGTAGCCATATTTAGTAGTTACTTAAACCCTTGTAAGACGCAATAGCAGAATCATCTTTGGAATATTACTTAACATCTTCTCTTTGTTAAGCTTGTCTACTTTGGTTTCTCCTTTACTCTTATCTAGTTCCTATTCTAGCTAGGAGCTAGTGGTAAGCATCCTTACTACTACCATTCGTTAGTCACATCGAGTGAGTCGTGTAGGTTCAATAGTGAACCTTGATGAGTCATATCCTCAATTCGGCCTTTGGTCATGTTAGAAACCCCCTCCATTCTTATTTCCTCTATATAAGGACCTATTTCCCTAAATAAAAGGTAAGCCCTAGTGGTTGCAGATTGCCCTAGGCACATTAGTATGATTATAACATGTTAGTTACAATAGGGCTAATTTGGAAAGACAAAAACCATTTCATTCATGAGTACTTATATATGGTTCTCATAAATGAATTACTATTCACCGTGATAAGTAATAGAAATTCTTTAATGAATTATCCTTGCACCCCCAAAATGCAACTAATGCTATAACACAATAATAACTATCCTATCCTATAAGAAATAAAAGGGAATGGAATAGTCATTCTCCTAAATAAATGTACTATAAAATTTAAGATTAGGCATTGGAGGATAAATAAGTAATTCAAGTAGCGCAATAAATTGATGATGACTTTTTTTTTTCGATGGAAATAAGACTTTCAATTACTAAAAAGAGAAAAAAGAAATTACAAATAAAGCAAATATCCATCATTAAAAGTATCAAATCCAAGGATATACTAACATAAAGTTCATATTACCCCACCATATTGGGTCAAGAATAGATGTCTAATGGCCAAAAGGTCTTTAAGGGACATGGCAAGTACATAATCTCTTCAAAAAGTTGAAGATCAAATGGTCAGTCTTAATGAACTAAGCGAATTTGATAAATGTATGACTTGTGAAATGTGTTTGTATATGTCCAATGAATCTAACCATTGTAGATTGGAAATTGGGAACATGTATTCAAAAGAAACTATTGTTTAATTACAATATTGATTTTGGAATTTGTATTTTTGTAAAAGCTCTAATTAATTATTACCCAAAGAATTGCTTATCAATAATTGAAGCATGAGAGGTTTCTAGTTATAATCATTGGAAATTGAAATATAATCGAATTGCTTTTGTTATACCATTGGAACAATTTTAAATTTGTCTTAAATGAAGTGAAAAAAAAAAATCTTTTGATTAAAGATTAATTTCAGGTTATTAAGGTTAAATTTGCTCTAAAAGGATGGAATGGATTTTTTTTTTTCCTAAACTGTAGATTCCAACCAACGCTTGATTGGTTGGTGAGAGCGCGGTCTACATTCAATCAAAGATCGTTTGTTTGGACTCTCCAACACAAAATCCCTTGTTTCATCCCAAATAGTCGCCCAACTAGATTCCATCACATGTTAATTAGTTACATATATCATTAAGCTTCTGATACGTCTAAAAAGTAAAATAGCGCATCAAAAAAAAAAAAAAAAATCCTTAATTTCCTCCGATTAAAATTTAAGACTTTTGGTTTAGATGATGAAATCATAAATCTTTAAAAAAAAAAAAAAACCGTCTTTGAAAAATTACTGTCATATGAAACTAATATGGCATGTTTTATCAATTCCATGTATCGGTAGATGAGAAAAAGTTTACAACAATGTTAAAAGGACACGAAATATAATAACGATAGGAAAAAAAAAAATTGTATTAAAAATCACATCGATTATTGGAGTGTACATGTATTATTTAATCAATCTTTTCAAACTCAATGGCGAAATGAAATTGATAGGGTACTTTAGAGGCATCAACTAAGACCATATATAATGGGAACTGCCTGCCAAGATTTGAAAAATCGTTGTATTAGGTCCCGTTTGTTTCATGGAAAAATACTCTTTTAGCAAAAAAAAAAAAAGGTTTTCCCTTAAAATTAATTTCTTGAAAAATATCATATTTTCATGTATTTGGCCGTTTTGTTGATTTAGATCGAAAAAGCTTTTTAGTACTTATTTGTTAATTTATTATCCTTCACAAAATACATTTATTGACACAAAGTAAATTTATACTAGAATATATGGCTCAACCAATATAAGACATTTGAGATTTTAGGAGTGATGGGTAATCATCAAACAACCACTCATAAACCACTAGTTTAATTTTTTTTCCTTTTTCTAGAGTGCAAAATACTTAAAATTATCCAAGACCGTAATCAAATCTTGACCACAAAAGAACATCATAGAATAATTCTATATAGAATAATCGTGTTTAATAACACATAAGCCACTCCTGCAATTATATTTCTTCCTTAAGAACCACCTATAAATGGCTATATTTTGTAATAATCTTCTTTAAAATAATAATTCAATAAACATTCTCATGCAAAAAAAAAAAAAACAAGAAAGAAATATTTAAATATTGATGCTAAAAAATATAGAAATCACACATAGCATAAATGGAGAAGATGGTACCATAAAGCCATCATATTATTAACACCCGGAGAAATTGCAAACAACCCTTCTAAAATTTAACTTAAGTGTAAATTAATCTCCCAAACTTTAAAAGTATGGTTTTTTACTTCCTAAACTTTGATAAATTAGTAATATAAAAAATATTTTTTTTAGTTAAAAAAAATCATACTATGGTCAAAGTTTATGAATTCTTAAAGTATATTTTGATAAATTTAGGATATATTTATTCATTAAAATCAAATTTCAGGGGTTTATTCTAAACTTATGGAAATTATTTACTATTTTATCAAAGTTTTTTTTTTTTTTTTTGTACAAAAGCCACTCTTTGAAAGTATAGGGAGTCAATTCATACATAAGTTAAAGTTTATAAAAGTTATTTACATTTTCTCCTTAAAACATTGTCTAACAAATAAATTAAAAACAAGAGTAGATACTTTTGGCATAAGCATGGAAATGAATTAAAAACACAAAGTTTGGCTAATTGCAATCCATTTAATTGAAACTAATTTAATTTAAACTAATAGAATCTAAACCACCTAAATTAGATCACCTTTCTGCCCATGAATGAATTTGTCGATCCATATATGTCGAAGTTTGTTACTTTATTATAAAAGCAATACTTTCATTTTCAACCAAGAAATCAAATACTTCAGCCAGAGTTAATTAGTTGAATTCCTCCATCTTCATAGCCTCCCCATGAAGTCTGTCGACATTCGATTTGTCCTTACTCAATTCTCTAATTGCTCCTACTACCTCGCTAAAGTGCTCTAATATCTTATTCTCAAATATCTCATCGGTGTTTTGCTTTTACTTCATATGTGATCGAGGCTTAACTGAATTTTTAGACTTTTCTTTCAATTCATTTTCACCATTTCCATCACCTCTTCTAATTTAATAGGGGGAGAGTCATTTTTAGCATTCAACAAATTTTAGAATTCCCTAAATTTCTTAGCAAAACTACCAATAGCAATATCTCTTCTCACAACTAAAGCCATTTCATTGTACATGGCAATTTCATTATTCAAGAATTTCAACAATAGTCATTTAAAGCAAAATGAAATATTGTAAATAGCTTACCGGAACTTCTTCATTGAAAACCTCTTTGTCAATAGTAATCATCTTTATTGGTGGTGGATTTTGGTAATTGGAATTATCCTACAAAGAAAAGAAAAACTCTTGGTACTAGAGCTAGTCTAATGTGGCTACTTCGATGCCTAAGTTAATGAATAAGAGTAAAGAAAGTTAAATGAGTGGTGAAAAGTTATCAAATGCTCTTATAGTGTTTCATACCCCGTATTTATAGGCAAATGTCGTATCTAAAGCAACAGTTATTGGAATAACCATCGAGTCATGTGAAAGAGTCTTGATTGGACTCATTCCTTGAAATATGGGGAGAGCAGGCAATTATGTAATATAACCATACTAGTGATAACTGTACATGCCATTTCTCTTTAATTCAAATTAGGAATGGATCTGTATCACTCGGCTAGATGCCAAGAATGTAAGTTACTTGGTCGCTCGATAGCCAAATGGATGAGTGAGCGAAACTTTGACTATCAACATTTGACAAGCCAAGTAAATGAAAACTGACTAGCAACAGTTGACAAGCCGAGTGAATGAAAACTGACTATCAACATTTTCCCCTCAACTCTTGTGTTCGAGGATTTGACAAAAGAAGTAACATTTAATATACTAGAGGCCGAATGGGGAGCAATTCTTTAGATGCCGAGTAAGGTGGGAAGGAAGACGGATCACATCCTAAATGAAAAGTCACAATTTTCATTTTCCCACCTATTAAAAGACCAAAAGATAGAAGGTATGACATCTATCACCTCAATCATCATTACGCCGCAGGCTTAATAACTGTTAGAGACTTAATAACCGTTAGATTTTTGTCTTGAAACACGTGTCAACAAATCCATGCCATTATCTAACCAACTCATCATTATTGTCAAAAACACATTTGCAGTTACCAAGGATAAACTATCTGTATTTAAGGGATTGTTCAAAATCCAAACAGATTTCTTCGGTCACATCCACAAGCTTTCATTTGCCTTCGACATTTCATCTTTACTTTCTCTCAAATTCTTCAAATTCTACGAGATTCGTCATAATCAATCAAGTATGGTTCACAATGTAATTCGTTGACTTATCCTCTCGGATTCCAAAGTAATGAAGACTGAGGCCACTCCCCCTCCCCTTCCCTAAAGAAGGAGCAAGAAGATGTATTCCTCAAGTAGTTCAATTGATAGCGTGGTGGAGCAGTAAGATAAACTTGCCCAAATCAATTCCCTCGTAGTAGATACCTACTCAGATGATAAGGAAAGAAGATCTATGGCTAGGTATCTATACAATAATATAGTCTACTTCCATGATTCACTAGACGAAGTAGTTAGTGCCGCCAATAGGGTCCTTGTTTTGAAGTACAATAAATACTGGCAAGACCTTCCAAGGGCATGGAATCTTAGGAGGCCGAGAGAAGAGGAAAGAGTGTGTTTTACAAGGGAGTATAAGTTCCATATCTACCTTAAGTATCTTAATTTTGGATCGTTCTTCCTTTTCTTAGCATTCATCAAGTAGTTCTTCAATTATTTTCAAGCACGCCGAGTATGTTTTCACCAAATACATATCGGCTTCTAGCGGCTTTCAAAATAATTTGTAAAGAGGTTGAAGTTAAGGCTATACCCCAACTGTTTTGGTACTTCTTCACAATTAGGAGGCAATCTGACAATTAGTAATTTGCTGCTGTGATGCATGGGTGGAAGTTCATAGATGGGTTGGAGTCTAAGATCCATAAGTGGCACGACAAATTTGTGTCTATTGTTTCAGATGAGGAGTTGGATTTCTGGACTCAATGGATCAAGCCAATCTGCATAAAAAATATAGAGCTAATGCTGAATGATGCCATTGAGGCAAAGAAGATTTAAGAAAGGAGGAAGAACAAAATGTTCTTCTGGGATGCTGAAACAATAATAAGGTGCTATGAAACTGGAGAGCCAATCTTTTCCAAGAAGGAAGGTATGCTAATGAGTGACCGCCGTATTGAGTATGGCTATAAGAGGAAAACCGTTCTCATTATTTAGGGGAAGAATTGTTGCCTTTAAGCCTTACTCGACACGGGGAATGTAAGTTCATTCTTTTTCATCGCACTAATATTAATATGTCTTATTTTAGATATAGGTGCTGGTAAGGTGAATCTTACCAAGCTATTGGCCCAAGTCAAGGCTAAGAAATCAAAGGCTAATAAGCGTACAGTCACAACTACCACTGGGCCAGCTACCATAAAGAAAGCGCAAAGGAGGGTGCAGCGAAGCAGTTGGCAGCCTAAAAGAAAACCTCCCAATCGGCTAAAAAGCTGAAGGGGAGTGAAAAGTCTAGGGTGGCCAAAGCTACGCATATCGAAGCACCTCTAGTTCAGAATATTCAATTTGCTGTAGAGACGAGAGTAGATGGTTGAAAGACCTAACCCTAACATGAGGCCGAAGCTATTACAACCACCGAAGGGTCATCACTGATGGTGGGTAGTGTCGAGCACTAACAAGAGACCAGGGAAGGAACTTGTTAGCCAATCACCTATTAAGAAGACCAAAGATTTGGACCAAAGGATTAAGGATGCCATTCACAATAAAGCTCTTGGCATCAACAGTACCGAATTCATCCCCAACACAGAGGTCGGTGAGTACTTCGTCCCAAGATGGAGCCACATCGTTTTACACGCCGACTGGACCATAAGGGACAAGATGAAATCTTTAGCCTTGATGGAAGGTATTATTCTTCCCAAGGACAAAGAGATCGTAAAGAAAGACGTTGACAAGGTCAATGATTGCAATAAGGCTCACATTGCGGCCAAGTTGTATGATGTGAGAATCTATAACATCCTTTTAACTTTTTAAGTTTGTTTAGTTGCTAACATTCCTATTCATTTTCAAATAAGCAGCCATGTTCTAATAGTTTTGGATGAGGCTAGCAAAGAGATGAAGAAGGTAATGACAATAACAACCTTCATGTATTCCTCCAGTTCATTTGAAATACTCATTGTTCTACATTACTTGTTGCAGAGATTTGAGGATGCGTACAACTCCTCCAAAGCCCAAACTACCACTACTAAAAATGCGAAAATAAGGGCTAAGATAGAAGCAAGAAAGTACTAGGAAGAATTAGTTGCCAAGAAATTAGTACACTCATTAGCTGTAGGTAAGATCTTGAGCCTTAAGGCCAAAGTTGAATAGCAGTACAAGGAATCCGAAGGCTTGAAAGAGGAGTTGCAAAAGAAAAAAGAAGAGTGCTAAGGTTTGGGCCAAACTTTCTACACAATAACCGATGAGGAAGATAAGCTTAGGGTACAAATCAAAGTGCTAGAGACCAACAACATGAGGTTACAAAGCCATTTTGTCAAATTAAAGGAGATTGTAAAGAAAGGACCCTCTATCGAAGAGACACTAGACATTGTTACTCCCAATCGACAATACAAGATACTCTTACGAAAGAAGTTGTTAGGGGGGAGGGGGGTCCAGGCGGCAAGAGAGGAAATCCTCAAGCTTCACCTAAATTATGATCTCTCTTACCTTGATTTCGCCAATGTTAATGAGAAAGTTAGCAACTACGACGAGGGCAATGACAACGAATCAGGTGCTAAGATTATCATTAGGAGTGATAAGGAAGCTTGTGTCGAAGATCCCGGGGAAGATGAAGAACATTTGTCAAAGGAAATCCCCTATAAGCGAAAGGAAAAATCCACCTATTTTAAGACCTCAAGCGCCGAAAAAGAAGTATGCTCTAAGAAAGCCCCAGCCTTTGGTCCAAAGATTGCATCTTCTCACTCTCTTGTACTTATGTTCTTTGTACGTAGTACTCTAAGCTGATTGGTCGAACATTTGTAATAATATTGTGATGAATGAAAAATACGTTACTTGTATAAGTTGGTATTTCCGATACATTTTATTTCATCACCGTATTTTCTCAACATGTATGGTTTCTTTTATTAATATGCATGTTTTATGTCACATGCTCTTATACTTTGGCATATTTTATTTCATACGCTAAATGTTTCTCAACATGTTTTATTTCATACGCTAAATGTTTCTCAACATGTTTTATTTCACACACCCAAATCTTTGAACATGTTTTATTTCACACGCCTTTCTTGTGTCTTTTATAGACATTGTTCGTTAGCCATTTGAGGCATAGACTAGTCATTCTACTCAGTTGTAGGGTTGATTTCTAAAGTTCATTAACCGCAATAGGCTCGAACTTGCATCAGTTCGTTAACCATGCAGTTTGAACTTATTAACTCATCAATCATAAATAGATCAAGAAACAAAATAAAACTTCAAATATAATTGTCTCAAACAAGTAGACTATTGCTTTATAGAACAAATCGAAGTGAACATCATCTAGGCAATCAATTAAAATAAAGTTTCAAGTTCTTGGCATTCCACGCTTGAGGGATGATTAATCCATCTAACCTCTCTAATCAGTAAGCCCCCTGACCAATGACTTCTTGGACCCTAATAGGATTATCCCAATTTGTGTCAAGCTTGCCTTGACTTTCTCACGCTCCAGTTGCTTCCAGCTTTCAGCAAACAAAGTCTCTAGGCTAAAAAACCTTATGCTTTACTTTTCGATTGTAATAACTAGTTGCTTTATACTGGTATGTTGCAACTCTCACTCTTACAATATCTCTAATTTCTTCAATGGTGTCCAAATTTCCTGTCAATCCAACTTGATTAACCATCATATCAAAATTCTACGTTCGTAGATTAGGCACATCTAACTAATCAACAAAATCGCTTCCGTGTCGAATGCTAATCTGAAAGGGGTCTCTCTTATTGCAATTTTATGGGTGGTTCAGTACCCCCATAAGACATCTAACAGCTCATCAGACCATCTCCCCTTAACCTGATCTACTGTCCTCCTTAAACCGTGTAAGATGATCTTGTTGATGGCTTCAACTTGTCCATTCATCTAAAGGTGTACTATAGACGTATAGTTCAGGCGAATGCCATATTTCTCGCAAAACATGTTGTTATCAAACTGTGGGCCATTGTTTGTGATTATCATAAAAGGAACCCTGAACCTCGATATTATGGAGGTGAAAACAAATGCCTCCGCTTTCTGTTAAGTGATCTTTGCTACTGCCTTGGCCTTTGCCCATTTTGTAAAATAATTATCAATAAAAATGAAAAATTATCGTTAGGCAGTAGACCTCGAGAAAGGTTTGAGAATATCCCCCGCTAGGTAAAGGGCCAAGGACTGGATAGGTAGCATAACTTAGTCGATGGTGCATAACTTGGCGCCTTATGCTTCTAGCATTGTGGACAGTGTCAAATAGCTATCCTTACATCTTCTTTCATGGTTAGCCAATAGTTGCCAAGTCGCAAAGCGTGGACATACAATGTCTATGCTTTTATGTAGTTACTATATACATTACCATGTAATTTAGATAACACCCGTTGGCTATCTCCCGGAGGAAGGCATCAAAGATAAGGTTGTGATATGCCACATTTGTACAGCTAACCATCTATCATCATGTAGTTCGTAGCTTAATAAGCCAATCTTCATACTTCTTTCTTGTCATCAGGGAGGGTGCCATCTCTCGAATAATCTATAAGGGGATCCATCCAAGACTATTCTTTTCGACAAGGAGCCAATTCGCAACTTTGCAATACAATGGATAAACTTTTTTGTGGAAGAAATTTGACAAAAAGTTTGTCGCTCAGGTTAGGAAACACCATACTGGCAAACTTTGAGAACTTAGCAACAGCAATATTCTTGCTTCTTGGAAGTTTATGGATTGAAAAAGATTGAAATTCCTCTGTGAGCGTTTGTACCATCAATAGGTATTTGCTCATTTCTTCTTCCCTTACCGCATAACTTCCTGTAACTTAATTCACCACTAGTTATTAATCAGAGAACACTTTAAGTTTCTCGACACCAATCTCTTTTGCCAGTTTAAGTCTGACAGTCAATGCTTTATATTCAGCTTCGTTGTTGTTGGTTGGGAATTCAAATTTCAAAGCATAATTAACTTTGACGTTATAGGGGTCTTGAAGAATAAGGCCCGTACCACTTCCTTCTCTTATGGAAGAACCATCCACATAAAGGTACCATACGGGTTTCTTGACAACCTCTACACTATCTTCCTTACCAATGAACTCAGCCAAAAAATCTACTAACACTTGAGCTTTTAATGTCATTCTAAGTTTATACTGTAGACCATAGGCACTTAGGTTTAGGGCATATTTCATCATCCTCCCAAAGGAGTCTGGCTGTTACATTGCTTATCGTAAAAGCTAATCAGTGAGGACTACGATCTGGTGAGCCTCGAAATACGGTTTCAACTTTCTTACTAAGAAAACTATTGCTAAAACAAACTTCTCAAGTTTCGTATACCGATGCTCTGGCCCTTATAAGACAGGACTCAAGTAATAAACGAGTCGATGCTCCTTGCCATCAATTCAAACCAATATAGAAGAAAGAGCTTGATAGTTCACCGATAAGTAAAAATATAAATTCTCTTTAAATATAGGTATCAAGAGAATTAGGAGTGCCACAAGGAATTCTTTAAGATCTTTGAAATCACTTTCGCGATCATCAAACAATTTGAATTCTTTCAAAATTTTATTAAAATTTTAAATAATTCTACACACCTATCTACACTTCTTGATACAAACCGATTAAGGGATATTATTCGCTCGGTGAGTTCCTATACTTCCTTGACTATACGAGGAGATTTCATGTTTATGATCACCCCAATCTTTCTTGGGTTGGCTTCAATGCCGCACTAAGTGACCATGTATCCTAAAAACTTTCTTAAAGTTGTATCGAAGACACATTTCTTTGGGTTAAGCTTCATGCTGTATCTCTTAAGAGTAGCAAACGTCTCCTTAAGATCAGCAAGATGCTGATCCTCTGTCACGCTATTCACGATCATGTTATTGACATATACTTCAACATTTTGGTGTATCTGGGGTTTGAACATCTTGGTAACAAGCCTCTAGTAAGTTGCACCTGCATTTTTCAACCCAAAAGGCATCATCGTGTAACAGTATGTTCGAAAATTAGTGACAAGTAACGTATGAACTTCATCCTCCTTATCCATCTTAATTTAGTTGTTACCCAAGAAAGCATCCATAAAAGAAAGCAATATATGTCCAGTAGTTGAATCTACCATATGATCGATTTTGGAAAACAATCCTTGGGATAAGCCTTATTGAGATCCATGAAGTCTATGCACATGCGCCGCTAACTGTTAGACTTCTTGATTAGCAGACAATTTGCTAGCTAAGTCAAATAAAGCTCTTCCCGAATAAATCCTACCTTTAGTAGCTTTTGAACTTCTTCTTCTATGGCTACTTGTCTCTCAGGGGAAAAATGCCTTTTCTTTTGTTGCATCACCTTCGCACTTAGATTAATCTATAGCTTGTGCACCATTACTTCTATAGGGATACTAAGCATGTCCGAAAGGGACCACATAAATACATTATCATTGACTTGTAAGAAGTTGATCAAATTTTGATGAATGTTAGCCAGCAAAGGTTCCCTTATCTTTATTGTTTTCCCAAGGCATCTCCCAAAGAGATTTCCTCCGTATCATTTTTAGCACTTTCTATGCTGACCAACTTTCCTTCCAAACTGGTTTCTACTTGAAATACCTCTTCTCGTCTTAAGGCCCTCATGTACAAATACCTTGTCAATTGCTGATCCCCTTTGCACGCGCTAACTTCCGTATGAGTAAGGAATTTGGCTTTAAAATGTGTAGTAGAAGAGATAATGCCAAATAGATGTTGATACGGCTGTCCTACGATCATGTTGTATAGGGACCAGCATTTGACGATAAGGAAGTCGACCTTATTCTTTGTAACATGGTCGTCATCTCTGATTTGAATTGACAAAGAAATTACTCCGACTACTCATACATGTTCATTGTTGAAGGCATACAAATCATACTTATAAGATCTTAGTTGCACTTTGATCCTTGGCTTTATTTGGTCAAAAGCACACTGGAAAATAATGTTTGTCGAGCTTCCAGTATCAATAAGAATTTTCTTGACCTCGAAGTTGGCAACTTTCGTACTGATAACAAGTGCTTCATCATGTAGCCTCTAAATTCCCTCAAAATCTTCCCCTGCAAAGTAGATTGTATTATCAATCTTGATCTTCTTTCCTTAGATGTTGTAAACATAATTTTTAGCATTAGTTAAACTCGAAGAGCTTAAATAGCCTATACTAGATTCGCCGACAATAGTATTGATTACACCATTGGGTGCCCAACTAGAACTGTCGTCCCTTACATCTCTCCCGACAATAGCTAGCTAAATGTCATTCTCCCGTTCCTCAAGTCTCGTCTAAGATGATCTCTCAATATTCTCGACATCATGCATTATGAACTTTCGCAAATGCCTATGTTGAATGGTATCCTCAATTGCATTCTTGAGTTGCCTATGTATTATGGCTTTTATTGTAGTGGAAATCGTAGTACTTATTGGAATTCCTCCTTGAAGGATTTCCTCTCATTTTTTCGGCCACTGTAGAACACCTTCTGCCTATGTACCTCCATCAATATATCTAAAATTAGACGATTGATAGGGGTGTAGGACGAATATGTTGGAATCCTTGGTCTTTTCCTCTCGATATCCAAACCTTGATCTTCATCTCTCCTAAGTCTATCTTTTACACTTCTCCTCTTGTCATTTTTCCTATCTCTTCTACTCTAATCGGCTTCTCGTTGAGCCTTTATGTTATCTTCTTATCAAATGTATGAGGTGGTCTTTACCTTAAACTCAGCGAAATTTTGCGGCTTATCCTTTGAGAGAGGCTTGAAAAAGTCTTCATGGGGCTTGACCCCATCAATTACAACGTTAAGGGCCACACTCATGTCCAGTTTAGGGATCTGGACCATCTCATCCATAAACTTAGCCAAGTAATCTCTTATTAGCTCATTTGATTGTTGTTTGATCGTGTTAAGGATTGAAGAATCCTTAACAAGAAGCTTACTTGTAAGGAAGTGCTGAAGAAACACTTCTGCTAGTTTTTCAAAATGAGAAATGGTGTTTAGTTTCAAATGTTTAAACCATGTACTAGCTGCATTCCTCAAATTTGAGGGGGAAAGCTTGACAAGCCATTGCATCACTTAGATGGTATAACTTAGCCAACGTGTGGTAGTATTCCAAATGATCTTCAAGATCTTTTGTGCCATCATAAGCATGAAGGGACTTTTCTTAATTTGAAACTACTTGCTCATTGCAACAAGGGTATTGACATGTGAAGGTCTAGCATGGTGCACCTATTGCAGTTGCGTGCCTTTATCGTATCATTACATAAATTTAAGTTTTCTATCAGATTTATTATATATTTTAATTATTATCATAATATCAATTTTTATTCTAATATCTTCTATTTATTATATTTCTAATAATTGTGTATTATGTACTATTACTTATTATGTACATAATACACATCTAATATTTTTATCACTCTAATTACCATCTCTCAACATCAATTATCATTTCAAAATATCTAATTTCATCCTAAATCAGATTTTACACCTAATTACCCTAATTTACAAAATTAACTTAAAATTTACTATTTTTTCCTATTACTTATTTATTACATAATTAACCCAATAATTACATACAACACCCTAAATGCTACAAGTATCATACTTCATCAGATTTCAACATCCTAAAATAAATAATTATTCATTAAATCAGTAATTAAACATTTAATTACTTAATTAACCCTAAATTACCTATTTTATGCCTCATTTTAAGGCCTAAAAATTTAGAAAATTAATTTTTGAAAACTAGCTTCATATCACTATTCTATATCATCTAAGTAGTTTACACAAAAATTTTGGGCTTAAAAATACACTCCTAAGGTCATTTATTTTTAAATCGGAATATGCTCGGTTTTGCATGATTTCTTAAGTCACATATATCATGGAACATATTTTCATCAAAATAATATTTTTCCTAAAAAATACATACAAAAATATTCCATAATAACAAAATTCATAATTTTCTAAGAATATTTACTATTTTTACAAAATTACACAAAATCGGGATGTAAATCGAACTCACCGATTTGGTTGGCTTCGGCCACCGTCAGTAGCCATGGGTGTGTCGGCCCACCTAGGCGCTACTACTACCGCGTGGTAGTGGTGGCCGTCCACTCGCAACTGCTCGTCGAGTTTGGGTTCTACTTACAAGCCCTAACTACACAGTTTTTTTTTTTACCCGAATTTTTTCTTTCAATTTCGATGTTCCTAATTTTTCTCTAATTTCTAACTGTCCAAATGAGCTTTGTGATTTTTTTCCCTATTTATAGAGCTTTGTGGTAATTAATGTGCATTAAATTGGATAAGACATTGCCCAAAATCCCTTAATTTTTGTCTTTTGTATTGCTTTAATTTAATTGGATAATTTTTTTCTTATTTTCCCCCATTGCTATGACCTAATTCTGGATCATTCCTTATTTTTTTATTTTTATTTATTTTTTCTTAATTAATTATGAATTTTCTTTAATTATTTGTATTATTTTAGCACATTACGTGTATTTTAAGTAATTACGTGTATTTCTACTTACATGTAAATTCATATATGGTACAAATAAATATTCCTAAATATTATTTAGGTCATTCTATGATTTTTAATATACATATAATTTATTTCTAGCGATTCGTTAATTATCGAAATGCATTTTACGTATTTTCAATAAATAACAAGTTATATACTTAAAATTTGGAATTTTTATATTCTTTTATTTTATTGCTTATTTTCTTAAATTCGAACTTACGTAATTATTTTTACTAATATTTCTAGTTTTACTTATAATTTAGGTTTGATCGGATCTTTCAACTAATCGAAACCCTGAATGACTGGTTGTGGGGCTTACAATTGCCAGTTATATCGACAGAGTTCTCGTCACAAAGTACAATCAGTACTGGCGAGATCTTCCTGGAACATGGAACTTGAGGAGGCTGAGAGATGAGGAGAGAGTATGCTTTCCACAAGAGTGCAAGTTCCATATATACATAAAGTATCTAGATTTTGGGTTGCACTTCCCTTTCTTGACTTTTGTTTAGGCCTTCTTCAACTACTT
The DNA here is from genome assembly GCA_024138005.1 of Lumnitzera racemosa. Lineage (NCBI taxonomy): Eukaryota > Viridiplantae > Streptophyta > Magnoliopsida > Myrtales > Combretaceae > Lumnitzera > Lumnitzera racemosa. The sequence goes on along the minus strand of JAMXBC010000012.1, from coordinate 33,414,682 downwards.
TAAGGTCACATTGAGTATGTTCTTACCTAACATATATCAGCTTCTAGTGGCTTTTAAGATAGTATGTGAAGAAGTTGAGGTCGGGGCTACGCTTCAACTGTTTAGATTTTTCTTCATTATCCGTAGGCAACTTGACAGGTAGTACTTTGCTGCTGCACGACATGGGTGTAAGTTCATAGACGAGTTAGAATTTAAGATTCACAAGTGGCATGATAAGTTCGTGTCAATAATGTCTGATGAGGACTTGGAATTTTGGACTTAATGGACTGAGCTGATACATACAAAGGATGTAGATCTAATGCCAAATGATGCAACAGCAGTAAAGAAGATTCAATAGAGAAGGAGAAACAAAAAGTTTTTCTGGGATGCCGAGAGAATTATATAATGTTATGAAAATGGCAAACTAATATTTTCTGAAAAAGAAAGTACGCTGATATGTTACCACCATGCCAAGTATAGATACGAGAAAAGCCATTCTTAAGACTTTGGGGGAGAATAGTAACCTTTCAGCCTTGCTTAGCACTGAAAATGTGAGTTCATATTTTTCCCCTGTTTATATTAATTGATTTACTCATCTTGTAGATATGGGTGCTAGAGAGGTGAATCCTACAAAGCTACTTGCTTAAGCCAAGGCTAAGAAGCCTAAAGCTAATAGGAGGGGGATTACCTCAGCAGCTACCACACGGCCTACTGTCATAAAGTGTCATAACGAGACCAACAAAGGAAACTGTAGCAAAGTAGATAGCTGTACGAATCTTTCCTCTTACTGAGAGAGTGAAGGAGAATGAGTTTATACAGCCGATTAAGGTTTGTTCTGAGGAGCTTATGATTGTGATTATTCAAACTTCCGTTGAGCCAAGGAATAGCGAGTGTTGAAAGACATACCCCAATGTAGAAGATGAAAATGCCATTGTTGCAGAAGGCTCATCACAAGTAATTGCGGTGGCTCCAAGTGGCAAAAAAAGACCAAGAAAGGAACTTGCCAGCTAACTACCTATCAAGTCCAAAGGCTTGGATGAAAGGGTGAAGGAGGCAATGTGTTCTAAATCTCGTGTCATCACTAGCGCCGAATTCTTGCCAAACAAAGATGTCGGTGAGTACTTCATCCCTTGCTGGAGCCATCGGATTTTGGACACTAACTCGGCCTTGGAAGATAAGACGAAATCTTTAGCTTTAATGGAAGGGGTCATTCTTCTAAAAGACAAAGATATCACCAAGAAGGATGTCGATAGGGTCGGTGGTTGCAATAAGGCCCATGTTGCCACCAAATTATATGATGTAAGTATCCATAAATATTGTTTTTAATTATGGAGCTCGTTTGAGTAATTAATACATTCTTTTTCTAGATGAGCAGACACATTCTTACAGCTTTGGACAAGGCCAACAGAAAGGCAAAGAAGGTGATATCTTTAGTTATATCTGTGTAATATCCAATCATTCTTGATTATAATAACTGAATTTGCTACAAAAAGTTAAGGATGCATACAATGCATAAAAGGCCCAAACTGCTGTTGCCGAGAATGTGAGGATTAAGGTTGAGATGGAGGTGCTTAGCGAAGAGCTTATTGCCGAAAAATTAGCACATGACCTTGCTATCAATGAAATTTCTAACATGAAGGCTAAAATGGAAGAAGAGTACAAAAAGTTCAAAAGCCAGAAAGAGGACCTATAGAAGAAGAAGGAAGAGTACTAGGGCCTCAACCAGACTATTTACACGATGAGCGATGATGAAGATAAGCTCAGGATGCAAATAAAGGAGCTGGAGACCAACAACTTGAACTTACAGAGCTATGTTGCCGAATTGCAGAGGCTCTGAGGAAGGGACCTTCAATTGAAGAGGCTTTCGATATAGTCACTCCTAGTTGGCAATACAAAAGGCTTCTACCCAAAAAGTTGTTGGAAGGAATTCAAGCGGCAAGGGAGGAGGTGCTAAAGCTTCATCCTAATTATGATCTCTTGTATCTTGATTTTGCCAACGTCGACGACAAAGCTAGTAGTGCTGACAAAGATGAAGGTGACGAGTCAAGTGTCAAGAGTATGAATGATCGTAACATTGATGCTAATGCTGAGGAAGTTGACTACTCTAAGAACCTAGTTGCCGAGGAAGCCCCAGCCAAGATTTAAGAATCACTTCTGCTAAATCTAAGAATAGGCCGTAAGACTTGTTATATTAGCGTATTACATTCTCGTGTAATTAATAATTGGAATATAATCAAGGCAATGCCAAGTGCTTATGACTTTTCACGTAACTACGCTTTCATGATTTGTATGGTTTATACGTATTTCATGCTCTCATTCGTCAACATGTTTTAATTCACTCCATATTTTTCTTAACATGTTTATTTCACACACCCTGCTATCATTCGGCCTGCTTCATTTCACAAGCCCATCGCTTTTATGCATGTTTTATTTCACACGCCTATTGTCTGTCAACATGTTTTCTTTCATACGCCCTATTCACTTTCGGCCTATTTCGTTTCACAAGCCTATCGCTTTTAGGTATGTTTTATTTCACATACCTATCGTTTTGTGGCATGTTTTATTTTATAAGTCCACCATTTATCGGAATGTTTTATTTTACATGCCCATTATTTTATACTATTCGTTAACCGTTTAAGGTATAGACTAGCTGCATTATTCGGCCGTATGGTTAATTTGTATAGTTCTTTTATTGCGTTAGGCTAGAACTTAAATTAGTTCATTTACCGTGCAGCCTAGAACTCGTTCATTCGGCAATTATAACTAAAATACAATGAGACTTCAAATATATAATTGTCATAATCTGACATTAATTGAAATAAAATTTTAGATTATCAGCGTTTCGAGCTTGAGGGATGATGGGTTCATCTAACCTTTCTAGTCAATAGGCCCCCTCAGCAACGACTTCCCAGATCCTGACAAAATCCTCCCAATTCTAACCAAGCTTTCCCTAGTTTGCTCGTGCACCTATTGCTTCCATCTTACAGTAAACTAAATCTTCAGGTTGGAAAACCTTGTGCATAACTTTCTGATTGTAGTATCTTGCTACTCTATGCTAGTATGCCGCGACCTTGGCTTTTGTAATGCCTCAAATTTCCTCGATGGTGTCCAAATTCGCTATCAATCCAACTTGATTAAGCATAACGTCAAAATTATGTATACGTAGATTAGGCAAGTCCAACTCAATCAGCAACACAACTTCAGTTCCTTATCCTAACTTAAATGGCGTCTCTCCCGTTGCGATTCTATGAGTGGTTCTATATCCCTATAGGACGTTCGGTAGTTTATTAGCCCACTTCCACCTAACTTGATCCACTTTCCGTTTCAAGCTGCTCAATATGATCTGGTTTATGGCTTCGACTTGTCCATTTATCTGAGGGTGTGCTATGGATGTATAGTTGAGCCAAATGTCATGCTTTTCACAAAATGTTCAAAACCTATTGTTGTCAAATTGCGGGTCGTTATCTATAATTATCATGTAGTGAACTTCGAAAATTAATATGATGGCACTGAAGACGAAAGCTTCCATTTTCTGCTCCATGATTTTTACCACAGCCTCGATTTCAACCCACTTAGTAAAGTAGTCTACAGCCACAATGACGAATTTTCGCTGAGCGGTGGACTTAGGAAAGGGTCTAAGAATATCTAGTCCCCACTGGGCAAAAGGCCATGGGCTGGTTAAGCTAAATAATTCATTTATGGGTGCTTTACTCGGCAACTCGTGCTTCTGGCATTGAAGTTACTGCTGGACAATGTCCTTCGCATCTTCTTTCATAGTCAGCCAATAATAGCCGAGTCGTAGTGCTCGAATATACAGCATTTGCGCCTTCACATGGTTTCTACATATACCACCATGAAGTTTAATACCTTCTAGGCATCCTTGGGAAGAAGCATCGAAGGTAGGGTTGAGATATGCTACGTTTGTACAACTGACCATCAATCAACATGTAATTCACAACCCGGTAAGCCAATCTTCGTACCTCCTTTCTGTCGCCAAGGACAATACGTTCTTTTAGATAATTCACTAGGGAATACATCCATGATTCTTCTTTTGGGTAAGGAGCTAACTCACAGCTCTACAAGAGGTTGGATAAGCTTTTATGTGGGCAAAATTCAACGAAAAGTTTCTCGTTCAACTCGAGGAATGTTGTACTGGCCAACTTCGATAGCTTGTCGGCAGCAATATTCTTACTTCTTAGAATTTTGTTAATAGAGAAAGATAGGAATTTTTCTGCAAGTGTTTATGCCACCAATAGGTACTTATTCATCTCTTCTTCTCTTGCCGCATAACTTCCAGTGACCTGATTTACCACCAACTAGGAATTAGAGAACACTTCGAGTTTCTCAACACCAATTTCTTTTGCTAGTTTCAATCCAGCGATTAGAGCTTCATACTCTGCTTCATTTTTATTGACTGGGAACCCAAATTTCAAAGCATAATGAACTTTAACATTATGAAGGCCTTGAAGAACTAGGCTTGCACTACTTCCTTTTCGTGTTAAAGAACCATAGACATAGAGAAACCAGATAGGTTTCTCGGCAATCTCCACACAGTCTTTGTCTCCAGTGAATTCAGTTATAAAATCCACTAGTACTTAGGTCTTTAGTGACATTCTGGGTTTATATTGTACACCATGGGCACTGAGCTCTAAGGCGTATTTCATCATCTTCCCCGATGAGTCAGGCCACTACAATGCTTATCGCAATGGTTGATCACTGAGGATAATAATCTAGTAAGATTCAAAGTACGGCTTCAACTTTCTTGCTGAGAGAACCACAGCCAATATAAATTTTTCTATCTTTGTGTACCGAAGCTCTGGCCCTTGTAGAGCATGACTTACGTAATAAACAGGTCAATGCTCTTTGTCATCAATTTAGATCTATATAGAGGAAAGCGCTCGGCAGTTGACTGATAAATATAAGTATAAATTTTCTCCAGGAATAGGTATCGAAAGTATTGGGAGTAATGCAAGAAATTCCTTGAGCTCGTTAACATCTCTTTCGCAATCTTTAGTCCAGTTGAATTCCTTTGGATTCTTCAAAATTTTAAAGACTTCAGCGTACCTATCTGCACTTCTTGACACAAATCTATTGAGGGCAGCAATTCGCTCGGTGAATTCCTGCACCTCTTTGATTGTATAAGGTGATTTCATATTCCTTATGGCTTCAATCTTTCTCGGATTGGCCTCAATGCCACGTCGTGTGATTATTTACCAGAGAAATCTCCCCGAAGTTGTGCCAAAGATGCACTTCTATGGGTTGAGTTTCATGCAATATCTCCACAATGTGGCAAACGTCTCCTCCAAATCTATGAGATGATGATCTTCCCTCGTGCTCTTCACAATCATATCATTTACATATACTTCAACATTCCTGTGGATCTGAGATTTGAACATCTTCGTTACTAATCTCTGGTATGTGGTGCCAACGTTCTTTAGCCCAAACGGCACTACTGTATAACAATACGTTCCAAAATTGTTAATGAAAGATGTGTGGACTTCATCTACCTTGTCCATCCTGATTTAATTGTAACTGGAGAAAGCATCCATAAAAGAAAGTAATGCATGTCCTGCAATTGCATCTACCATCTGATCGACTTTTGGCAATGGGAAATAATCCTTGGGACGGGGCCTTATTGAGATCTATGAAGTTTATGCACATTCACCACTTGTCGTTAGACTTCTTGACTAGCACACAATTTGCTAACCAAGTCAAATAAGGCTTTTCCCAGATGAATCCTGCCTTCAATAATTTATGGACCTCTTCTTCTATTTCCATTTGTCTCTTTGGTGCAAAATGTCTCTTTTTTTGTTGGACTACCTTTACATTCGAGTCAATCTAAAGCTTGTGTATCGTAACGTCTCTCGGAATACTCGGTATGTCTGATGGTAACCATTTAAACATGTCAACATTGGCTTGCAAGAAGTCAATCAGACTTTGCCAAACATCTACTAACATGGGTGTTCCTATCCTTGTTGTCTTCTCGAGATCATTTCTTATAGGAATTTCCTCTGCATCATTCTTGGCATTCTCTATGCCGACTGACTTGCCTTCTGGGTAGGTCTCGACCTAAAACACTTCTTCTCTCCTCAAAGCCCTTATATATAAAGAGCGTACTAATTGCTAATCTACTCTACACACACCGACCCCCGTAGGAGTGGAAAACTTGGCTTTTAGATATACCATTGAAGGGACGACTCTAAATAAATGTTGGCATGGCCGTCCCATTATCATGTTATAAGGGAACCAACATTTGACGATGAGAAAATCTACTTTGTCCTCTGCAACATGCTCGTCATTGCCAATCTGCATCAACAATGAGATAACATCGGCTACTTGCATAAGTTGATTATTGAAAGCATAGAGGTCATACTTGTAAGACCGTAGCTATGCTTTGATCTTGGGTCTCATTTAATCAAAGGCATGCTGAAAAATGATATCAACTGAACTTCCCGTGTCAACAAGAATCTTCTTGACCTCAAAGTTGGCGACTATTGCATTGATGACAAGCGTATCATCATGCAGCCTTTGTATGCCCTCAAAATCCTCTTCTCCAAAAGATATTGTATTCTCAATCCTGACCTTCTTTCCATGAATATTACAAACGTAATTCCTAGCATTAACCGAGTTCAAAGAACTCAATTGGCCTATATTAAGTCTGCTGAAAATTGTATTAATTACTCCGTTGGGTGCTCTATTGGGGTTAACATCCCTTGCATCTCTCATAGCCATTGCTCATCGAGTGTTATCCTCATGTTCCCCTCTTCTCCTTTAAGACGGTCTTTTGATTCTTTCAGCATCACGCGCTAGAAATTTTCATAGGTGCTCGCATTATGTTACATCTTCAATTACATTTTTGAGTTAAATGCACTCTTCCCTATTGTGACCCTTGTCATGGTGGAAGTCACAGTACTTGTTTGAATTTCTTCTTGAGGGATTCTCTTGCATTCTTTCTAACCATTGGAGGAAATCTCTCTCCCCACGGACCTCCATCAAAATATCCGAGATTGGATGGTTGATAGGTGTATGGGAAGAGAATGTTGGGATCCTCAGTCTCTTCCTGTCGACATCTGAACTATTCTCATTGTCCGTGCTAAGTCTATCCTTAACATTTTTCCATTTATCTTTCTTTCCATCTCCTCTGCTTTGATTAGCCTCTCGTTGTGCCTTTATATTATCATCCTGTCGAATGTATGAGGTGACTTTAGCCTTAAACTCAGTGAAAGCTTTTGACTTGTTCTTTGCAAGAGACATAAAAAAGTCTCCATGAGGCTTGACTCCATCGATTACAACGTTGAGGGTCATACTCATATCCAGTTCTAGGATTTGGATCATCTTAGCCATAAATCTAGCCAAATAATCCCTGATTGATTCATCGGACCTTTGTTTGATGGTGTTCAAGATTAAAGAATCCTTAACAGGAAGTTTGCTAGCAAGGAAGTGTTGAAGAAACACTTCTGCTAATTCATCGAAACATGAAATGGTATTTGGCTTCAGGTGTTTAAACCATGTACTAGCTACATTTCTCAAGGTTAAGGGAAACACTTGACAAGCCACCACGTTGCTTAAACCATGCAACTTAGCCAGTCTTCAGTAGTACTCCAAGTGATCGTTGGGGTCCTTTATCCCATCATATGTTTCAAATTAAGGCAACTTAATGTGCTGAGGTATTACTTCTTCCAAAATCTCTAGGACAAAAGGACTTTTCTTAATTTGGAACTGTTTGGTCGCTAAAACAAGGGTGTTGACATGCAAAGGTCTCGTATGATGCACGTGCTGCGGTTGTTTGCCCTTATCAATCTTTTTTAAAATAGGAGCTATAGGTCATACTGGAACCTCAGCTTGCTTTTTTGGCAATTTAGGTGAATAAATGGAATCGTTGATACTGTTGGCATCATGATCACTATGCTCTTTTTCCTAATTCGGGTGAAAATTTTTATAGAGAAGGTCAAGGATTTGTTCGTGCTTTTTGTTTAACTCGAAATTTTCTTTAGCTAAATTGAGACAAAGTTGCTCAAGTCGAGCCAATCGTTGTTCATCAACATGTTAATTCCTTCCTTTGAGGTGTTTGGAAGAAGTACTAACACCTGCACTTCATATCATCCTAGTTCTAGCCATGTAGTCGAGTTTAGAGAAAAACAAACGGTGCCAAATGTTGTTGGTAAATTTTAGTGTGAGGAAATAGTCCTACAAAGGAGAGTAAAACACTTGGTACCAGAGCCAGTCCGGTATAGCCAATCCGGTGTGGCCACTTCGGTGCCTAAGTTAGAATGGTGATTTAGTATAATAACTATGTGAATAAGAAGTGTCCGAGAGCTCTTACAGAGTTTCTTTTCGATATTTAAAAACAGTTATTGTGTTTAAGCCAGTTGTCGGGGTAACTGTTAAGACACCTGGAGACCTCTTGACTTGACATCTCCCCTAATATGTAGGGATAGTAAGCGGTTGTAAAATATAATCGTACTTATGATAACTGTTCACGCCATAGATTTGAATTCAAATTAGGAGCATTTCTTGTACTCTGTATAAGTGCTATGTGTCTTCTACAGAGTGTGAATGCCAAGAGAGTTGATTACCCGGCATCTCGGCTGACAAAGGGACGAGTGTAAGTTGAACGAAAATTGACTATCAACAACTATTATTGAGAAGGTTAAGGATCTGTTCATGTTTTTTGTTTAATTCCTGATTTTCTTTAGCAAAATTGAGGCAAAGTTGCTCAAGCTTAGCCAATTGCTTGTCAATATGCTTACTCCCCTCCTCATGGTATTGGGAGGAAGTGCTAGCACATGTACTCCTAGTCATTCTAGTTTTATCCATATAGGTGTATTTGAGAAAAAACAGATGGCACCAAATGTTATTAGTGGATTTTGGTAATTGGAATTATCCAGTAAAGAAAAGAAAAGCTCTTTGTACTGGGGCCAATCTAATATGGCCACTTCGACGCCTAAGTTTGTAAAAAAGAGTAAGGGAAGTTAAGTAAGTGGTGAAGAGTTATCATACACTCTTACAGTGTTGCTTTCCTATATTTATAGGTGAATGTCATGTCTGAAGCAGCAGTTATCGGAATAACCATTGAGACACATGGAAGACTCTTGATTGGACTCATTCCCTAAAATGTAGGGGGAACAAGCAGTTATGTAATATAACCATGGTAACAATAATTATTCATGTCATTTCCCTTGAATTCAAATTACAAATAGATCTATGTCACTTAGCCAAATGCCAAGGGTATAAGTTACTCAGCAGCCGAATAGACGAGTGAGCAAAACTTTGATTATCAACGTTTGACAAGCTAAGTAAATGAAAACTAACTATCAACAATCTTCACCTCATCATTCCATCCAAAATCGCTCTCATTTCTTAACTTATGTATAGTAGGCCATGTATTTTTTATAATACAGAGATGATTCTCAACATGATTTGGAAAGCAACTAACTCCAAATTTTTCATTGATTGCACCTATAAATCAAGTGAATGATGATAGTTTTAATGTTATTAAATGTTTGTTTCTCTTAAGAGCCTCATTAGCTAGAATTTGTAGCACCAAATCCTCCATCAATTTAGTCCATTTGAAGTGTTTAACTTTTATCTTCTTGTTAATAGCACTCACTTCTTTCTCATTTTTCCCATTGCTACCAAATAGACCATTATGCTAATAAATTTCAAATACAAAATGAAAAGCATGCAAGTATGTTATATTCCATAACATATAAATTTAATAAGGAATAGTAGAAACACAAAATGATTACAAAAAGGAAATTGAAATTTGAAAGAAAACTTGAATATGTTTATGAAACTTATGTTCAGCAATTTAAAAAAAAAAAAAAGGACTACATAACAAGAGTTCAATAACTAAAAAACTATAAAATACGTCTATCTATTCTGTAATTACTCTACATTGCAAAAGTAATTTCATCTCTTTTTATCAACCATTCACTATTTTCTTCTCTCTCTTACCTTTGACTTCATTGAGATATTTAATTACTTTAAGATTATAAATGTCCTTATACTTCTTCTACGATCGGATTGGTCGAATTAACCCCTATAATGAAATTGCAAAAGATGTGGCAAGCTAACACTACATTTGTTTATACTTCAAATAATCAATGGGGTGTTGCATCTAAGACACGAAAGCAAATTTTAAGAATTTCAAAGCCCCTTTCAATCATAGTCCACAAAGACAAATGACAAAAATAAAAAAGCTCTTATGCATTTTCTAAGGGACGATTGCAACTAAACTATTTAAGATGATATTTCACTCCGTTATAAGGAGATATGATTGCCCATTGAATGCCATAATTAGCATCGCTAAGATAATATTTGCCAATAAATTGCAATGAAATATTGCTTTATGGCCATAAAAAAGTTATATTATATTTTTATTATATGTTAATGAATTCATCTATACCTTTAAGAATCCTAAGTTTACCTAGCCTTGATAATACATCACCTAAAACATGAGAATTGAGCTAAACCTTCCCATCTAATACATAAACAAATTTTGAATCAAAAGTTATAGTTGTAAGGACATTTTATGTAATTTCTTCCTTTCGACCTTTACAATGTCCAAAGGAATCAATGCACGAACATGTATGCCATTGATTGCACCCAAACAATCCTAATAGTAATTAATGTTATATCATCATGCTATGTGGGTACTTAAAATCATGTAAGATAAGTTTTATTGTTTGATGGCATACCTTCAAATATGGATAGAATTTTTTATTATTCATTATCTTTGGGGGACTACATTGCTTTAGTGCTTTGACCACAAACTTATCTAACTTTGAAATTGCTTCCAAATCGATCCAAAAGTACCAATGTACGGTTTCAGTGGATCTATGTAATCTCTCCCCTATCACTCTATATTTGATGCTATGCCCGAGCAAAAGACAAAATAACATAACTTGCTCTCTAATGGATACATTTTTAGTTTCATATAATAAATTTTTCTATTAAATTATTCGACATAACTTAAAGAATACCCCTAGCCTCATACATATTTGATTGATGCAATGAATATCTCCATATTATAAAATTCAATTTATATACAACTCTCTTGTATACTCCCTATTCATATAAAACTCTCTTGGTATTCTATCTGAATGTTGTTTTTGTTTAACTATAATGGTCCTAGCCATAAGAACAAATTCCACTGCACCAATTACTACGACATAAATTTTATTCTCTTCCATCTATATTTGAAAATATCCGAACCATTAAAACATCAAATTTTGTAAAAGAAGTGATCATCGAATAATTACTAAAGATAAAATTTAAAAATATAAATAAAAGACACATTACCCAAAATAATACTAAAAAAAAACAAAATTAAATGAACAAATCTGGATATTGCTTGAGATAATCCTAAATTCGCTACATAAACCAATGAGCTAATCACTAACACAACATATGGTATTTGTATAAAGTAACAAATAAAAACTATATGCTAATAGATGCATGCCAAAATACAAGGCAAAAATATGTACTTTCTCTAACATAACTTTCATTGTCATAAAATTTACATAATTTTCACACCATAAAATATTAGCATTACGGGGGTTGATCCCTTACCATTTTAAACATCTGAATAAAGAAAGGACATAAAATCATCGTAATAAATTTTATGAATAACAAATAGGGAAAAGGGAAAAAATGCAAAAAAAAAAAAATTTACAAAAATGCAATATTTAGGAAAATAATCCTAGAAATATTACACTTGAAATTGCCTCTTGTAGAGGGGATTTAAGTTTTTACTGAAATCGCTTTTTCAAAAGGTGATTTCCATGGCCATATATGTTGGTTGAGCCTTCTTCTTCCTCATTTGCATGCAAACAATTCTAGGAAACATACACTCTCTCTTCAACCATCCGAGAAAACCCTCAACTAAATTAGTAATCTAGGTTCATTTTTTTATGAATTAATCAAAGAATTAAAGTAGTTGCGTGGTGTAGGTCTCTATTATGGAAGGTTTTTGGAAATGGGGAGACAATCGGTGCACTACTTTTGCTTTCTCTCTCTAGACATCAAACTAAGAAAAGATATGATTTTTACTTGTTTTAATTTGTTTTAAGTATATGTTTTTTGAAGAAATAATATTATGACTTGAAACATGATGGTACATTGTTGTATACTGATAATTTTTTAGATAAGTGTATACGTTTGTATATGATATGTTATTTTAAACTTTATTATGAAAAGGTATGATTTTTACTCGTTTTGATTCACTTTAAGTATATATTTTTCGAAGAAATAGTGTTATGACTTGACACATAATTGTACATTGTTGTATACTGATAATTTTTAGGACAAGTTTGTACATTTGTGTGTGATATGATAGTTTAAACTTTACTACGAAAAAGTATTGTTTTTACTCGTTTTAATTCATTTTAAGTATATATTTTTCAAAAAAATAATGTTATGATACATGATGGTACATTGTTATATATTGATAATTTTTTAGATAAGTCTGTACATTTGTATGCGATATGTTATTTCAAACTTTACTACGAAAATGTATGATTTTTACTCGTTTTAATTTGTTTTAAATATATGTTTTTTGAATAAATAGTGTTATCACTTGAAGCATGATGATAGATTATTATATACTGGTAATTTTATACTCGTTTTGATTCATATTAAATATGTGATATGTTATTTTTAAAAAAAATTAGACTAATTATTGTAAATTATAATGCATATATAATGATGTTAGTACGAAATATTCTTAACATACATTAGATGAGATTTTTAAGCTTTACTACGAAATAATTATTGGTGGCATGTGTACTTCAAAAAAGAGAAAGGAAATAATGACATAACATAATATAAACATTAGTATTATATAATTTTTTGAATGATGACTTAAGAAGATTATTTAATTAGTAATTGCATAGGAAAAATTCCTGTACATTACAAGTAATTAGATAATTGGTTGTTAATTATACCCATTAGCTTTCATAATATTAGTTGTAAAAAGAAATTAGTGGTACAACAAATAATATAAATATTATTATTTACTAATATTTTGTGCAATAAGACTCATTAGCTTTCATAATATTAGCTGTGAAAAGAAATTAGTGTCTGCTAGCATAAAGTAGTATTTGTACACGTACATGTTGAAGTTTATGCAACTAATGTGGCAAATAGGTGTACAATGGGTAATATGAGGTTGGTTTGTTATGTTGGTGGAAATATTGTGGAAGGAGAGAATGGGGTGCAATATGATAGGCACCCCGAGAACAGTAGTCAGAGTTCCATTTGGGGCTACGTATGACCAGGTAGTTAGAATGATATGTACTTGGCTTCAGGTTGACAACATATCGAATCGAGTTGATTCACAGTTGCCCCTTCGTAGGCAGGACCAAGGACATCTTATGTACTATCCCCATCAGTGATGATTACAATGTCCAACAATCAATGGTTTCCTTAGTAGGGCATAGCGGAGTCAACGATTCTACAAAAATATATATTGAAATTCATAAAGTGAACCCACCATCGATAACGCCTATCATAGTTAAGGACGATGTCAAACGATATAGCAATGATATTAGATTGCAAGTCGAAACTGTGGTGTTCAAATCCTAAGCAGTTCCATCAAAGCACGTATCGCATGTCTAGTGAACCTAATGTCTTGATCACCAGTAAGTCAAATAGAGATACTAATGTGGAGAATGAACTAGCATTTGCTGAAATTAATGAAGATTCTGATGATACAAATTGTAATGTTGACGTTAGCCTGAGTGAATGTTGGTTGCAAGAAGTGGAAGAAGCACAAGGGTTACATGGATGGAACGATTAGAGGCATAGGTTATCAACGTCTGTGGACGAGGTCGGGATGTCGGAACCTATGCCTTTCCACACGTCAAGTGTAGGGGATGAACTGGTAGCTAATGATAGTATAAGTGGTAGTAAATGGAGCTTTAGCGATGAATGGAAGGTGGGCATGCAGTTTGAGAGTAAAAAACATCTACAGACAACTGTGAGGCTGCATCATGTTATGAGCCACTACGACTTCATCATGAAGGAGTCCAAACCAACGTTATGGTCTATTAGATGCGTTGATTAGGAAAAAGGCTGTAAGTGGAGACTCTGAGCTTATAAGAAGCAACATGTAGGATGCTCTGTGATAACCAGGTTCGTGGGCCCACACACGTACCTCAATCCCATAATTAGCTAGGACTACTCAAAAGTGGACTCAAACACGCTATCCTATTTTCTGATTAAGGATGTTCAAGAGTCACTAAGCATTAAGGTAAGACACTTGCAGGCAACTATTTGCAAGCAATATGGTTAAACTGTCCACATCAAGAGAATTAGGGAACTGAAGTGCAAAGCGATTGAACAGGTTTATGGTAAGTGAAAAAAAAAAAACGTATGCAGTGTTCCCTATCTGCTAAATGTGATTCCGAGAGGCTAATTTTGGTACTATGGTAGAGTGAAAATGGCGAGACAGTGATACTGTTGGGCACATATTCTTCAATAAAGTCTTTTAGGCATTCAAACCGTACATAGAGGCGTTTATACATTACAAGTCTATAGTTACGATTGATAGAACATTCCTGTATGGGAAGTACTAGCATAAACTATTGATTGCGACAAGAGTTGATGGTCAGAATCACATAATCTTACTTGGTTTCGCCCTAGTTGATGAGGAATATTTCGATAGTTGGAGTTAGTTCATAACATATGTGCTCATGAAAGTTATAAGAGATCGTACCAATATATGTTTGAGTTCAGATCATTATGTTAGTATCCAGTCTGCAATACAAGGTGAGAATGCAGTATAGCCAAGGGGTTGGCCTTGTGTAAACCTTAATTTTAGCGAGACAATGATTTGACTAAGAGTACTTTCCGAACGTTCTCAAGGATAAACTAAACTAAGAACTCAAGTTTACAATTAGAAACGAACTTATTTCTCCAATTCAAAAGCTTATTATTGATAAAACCTAAACTTGAAAAACTACGAGCTCTAAAGTCACTTAAGACTCTAAACCCTAAAATAATTAAGGCCTTTTAACCCTAAGTGACTAATCGATAATTTAATTTGAATAATTTCATTCAACTCTAGAAAATTTCACAATTTTATAAGAATCGAATCATAAATTACAAAACAATGCAAGAAGTAAATCCTAAAACAATTTCCTATAAAACAATGCTCTCATCTTCATGCCTAAGCCTTACATATAAATAAGTAGACTAACCAATCACCTTAAATAACTTATCAATTGAAAATTAGAATCATTTATCAATTGATAACTTATCAAAATCTAGTGATAAGACACTTTCCTTATCACCCCTTCACTTATACTACATATGGACAAATTGTCACAAGATTTCACATGCTTAACTTTAATAAATGAGACAAGATAATTCCATGCCCCAAAGGACACCCAATGGCCGGTTTAAACAAGCAAGAAAGGGGGGCCATACTCTTGTCTTTCATCCATCAATCACTTTATCTTACACACCACTATTCACTCCTTAATACTTACATCATCAATAGTTGCAATTGTTGACTTTTGTGTATACTACAAAACAACAATTTCAAGCTTCTTAAACACACCATCACCCCATTCCCCAACCAGCCACTTTTTCTTGCATTCTCTCACTTGAAAACCAACACAATAGTGGAAACAACCATACCCCACAAATCCTTCACTTTGCTACCACTTTCAAGCACACTTACACTTACACTCACAACACATTCAATTTTTCTTTTCTTGTGTCCTTCTTTTCCTATATTCAAGCTTCTTTAGGACCCTTAGAACATTCCACAAACTCTACTTCAAAGGATCTAATAACTCGGGTTTCAAAAAAGTGCAAAAGGAGGAAGTAAGATAAAGAGCATAAGTGGAACCTTTTTGCACAACCACCATACTTTTGCTTTGTGGATGAGTAAGTATATCTTTGTGTTAGTAGGTTAGTATTCATGCTAGGAGGTTATTATTTCTTGAAGATATGAGTATGATCATAAGTGGTTACAACATCAAAGACCACCCTAAGAAACAAACTCATGAAACCATTATATGAAGTTGCAAAATGAGCATATAAAGTTAATGTTTTGTAGAGATACTTGTTTAACAATTTGAATGGAAGATTTTAAAATGAGAAAATATTGAAACAAGAACTTGAATGAAAGAGGATCATGCTGGACCTGAGGATTCAAGAGCCATTTCGATGTTGATTTCAATTCTATTAAGTTGAACATGCTCAAATCTAGACTTAGGTTAAGGACAAATTCATCACATAAAGTTTCATGAGGAAACCAACTTTGTAAGACATGAGCTATGATGTGAAAACTGTAATAAGTAAGAGATCTAATATTTTCATGAAAAATATGAGTCAAATAATCCTCTCATGGAAAAGAAGTCAAGATAAGATTTGAATACAAGTAACCTAGGTTCATGATCTAACACCTAAACTTAAGAAAATGATGAAATAAGTTGGAAAACCAAGTCGGAAGCCCTCATATTCAAACTGACCAGATCTAGAACATCTTTAAAAGATACTTAAAAATATGATAAAATTAAGTAAATAAAGTAAAAAGACTAACTAAGACAAGTATGATAAATATATTAAGCTTAAAACTCAAAACCGAGCTTAAAACCCTCAAAACGAGCCTCATACACCAAGTTGAACCACCCTTAAATTTCTGACCAGCAACTAGACACATTAATAAGAGTTATTTTTAGACTCTCAAGAAACCCACAAAACACTCCCTAAGCCCAACAAAGTGGTTAAATTTGAGTTGGATAAAAAAGAAGCCCATTTGACAATTTAAGCCTACTTAAGAGCCTAAGAAGTGGTTGATAGCCTTAGGAGTATAAATCAAAGTTGCAAATCTGACCTTAAGGAATATTTTGATCTTAGAAGGAAATCTTAAGACCAAGCCTAAAGGATTTCTTAAGTTACCAAAAAGCTCATTAACTAAATAAAGCCCAAAAGCACTACAAATCATAAGGACCGCTACTATTTTAACCTATGGATAGATTTGCATACCTTATCTTTAAAATCTAACCTCACCACGTTAAAATATACTCAAAAACGATGAAGATTGACTATAAGATCATAAAAATCAGATTTAAAACGAAAAAGTTATATGCGATTGAACTTTTAAGTAAAATCAGAAAAAGATACGAAAACTAGTCGAGAGTATAACTTAAGAGATTTTAGCTTAATTTTCTAAGTTTATTTCAATCCCTTATAGTATTATGATTTCAATGACTAGAGGACACCTCATACAGAGACCACTTGCCCCCAAACTACGTTGACTAACCGCATGGCGGAATGAGTAAATTCCCGATGACTCTTTACTTGATTTTGCTTGTAAAATAAATGCACCTAAACTTATATATATATATAAACTTGGATGCTTGTGGGATATGGGAAATGCATGTGTATAGATTTGTGAACTAAATGCTATGGCTTGTTAACTATATAATAATGGGAATTGTTGTGATAATTTATACTTGCAAGTGTATGGAATGAAATTATCTGATCACCTTGAAAAATCAGATTAACAATCTATATGATTAAGAAATAAGATGAATCATGCATTCCCTATAATTGCATTTGGATAACACCGACTGCCGCTTTACGCAAAAGATGGGAAGGGACTCATACGAGGACGAGCCTCCTACAAGATTGGGCACTAGCTATGTTATCATTTTTATTGAGTCTCTATCCTAAGCTGATGGGCTTACTAGGCATCGGGAGATGCCAACCATCAACGAGGGGCCGTGTCTTGTATCTTCTACTTAGGGTGTGTGTTTATGGATTGTAGAGGCCACTCCACTGCTAGACTTAGGATTTTAAAAATATGATTTGTTATTCAGTAAAGAAAGTATATACAAATATAAATATATATATATATATATAGTTTTGTTTTGGCTTAAGCACAATAGTACAAATGAAATAAAACCCAAGGTTTAGAATCCGGATTTTGGTTTGGTTCGGTTAATTATCTTCAAACCCCAACTATAAAGGGCACAATTCTGAGTCGTATGCAGTTCCTAAGCCACTGTATGCATTGTTTGGCATTTGATTGTTCATGCATTTATATGATTGTGCATCTAATAAATTTCTGCCATGTAGTATTGACGAAGGTATTTATCTCACTAAGCTTAAGCTCACACCCTAATAGATTTCTTTTTTTGCAGGAAAATCTCTTCGTTAATCCGGGTCGAGGCATGCACTTGGTAAGTCTTGTGTAGAGACAAGTTGGAGTGATGAGGGAGCGAAAATGATATTTTGTAATAGATTTGTAGATAACTAGTTACTTTTATATTTTTTATTATAACATAGATTAAAATTTCTAATGCAATTCCCTTATGAACTACATTTGTTTGTAATATTTTTTTGGTGTAGGTCTTACGAGTCTACATGATTACTTAATTTATACCATAAAAGTAATCTTAGTTAAACTGCTTTATATTACTTATCTATGACCCTAGTGGTAATGTATAGTGAAAGGAGTCTTGTATATCATATGAAAGGCCTGCGATTAGTAAGGGGGTTGATAGTAGACCTTTGTATGGTACACAGCAACCTACCATGACGACGATATAATTGGGTCGTGATAGGTTTTAGTGGTATTAGAGCATTAAGTTTAAACAAATAATAAAGCAAGTAAAACCAGACCCTAGACACTAGGAATCCGTTACCAAGTGAGGAAGAGTAGGGTGGAATCGGGTTAGGATTTTTAAGTTATCAAACAAGTACTAAAACTTTCCTAAAAGAATGTGCAACCGTTAACAAATTTTTGTGTTGATCAGGAAAACGCAAGTAGGGTTCGTTGGAACCTTGTGCTTTTAACAATGCATGAAGGAGAAACTATTGTCAAGTACCGACAAAGACTCCGAATCTTATGCAAGGATATGGCCCTAGTAGGAACGCCATGTAAGCTAAGGGATGTATGGACATCTTGGAGGGTAGGATTGAGCCTTTATTGGAGAAGGCGCTACTGAGATATATTGATCCAGACACATGGACCCATTTTGTCCAACGTGGAGTTAACCTACATTATGGAAAGGGAAGAAGGCGCTGGTATTGAAGCCGAAATAATATTCTTGGTGCAAGATGGCCCAAGGATAGCTGCCCCTAGCTTCCAGCACTGGGTTATACCTTAGTGCATGACCTAAGGGCTGACCACCCTCGAATGGTCCAGATAGACGAGCAGAATGGAATTCCTCCACTAGTAGCTCCCGCCAAAATTTACTTCCCTTATGTAGAGCAAGAAATCATTGACATCCACCTTGATGCCCCTAAATTTGAAGAGGACATAGATATTCTACCTCTTTTTCTAAGAGAATACCAAGTGGAAGTGCCACCCAAACTAGAACCATATGAATTTCTATTGCCCCACAAGTTATTCTAGGTGGTTTACTACCCAAGGTCACCACCTGGTCCAAATGAAGGAACCTCGTCTCTGTTCCCTAGAAGGAGGCTTCGACAAGCAAAATGGTTAGATGATGATAAAACCGGACCTTCTACGAGGCATGATTAGTCAAGGGCAACTTGAACTTCCGAAGTGTTTCCAATGTTACTATCATGATGTTGTTATTATTTTCCAAGTGAAAGTGTAGTGCAATTCATCTGTATCATGTTATGTGTGCTTTTCAATTTATGGTTATATTGAATTTCGATTTCAGTAATCGTAGGAAACATGTGTAACTTTGGAAGGACCTATGTCTAAACCCTATGTATGTTTGGAGAATTAATAAAAGGACTTATTATGTGTTTTATTCAACTTAATCTTGTACTGATGATAAAATTAAGGGGAAGTATCCTATAATGGATAATTTAAATCAAGATGATATGATCCCAAGTATTAAAATTGATTTGTTAAACAAAGTTGTGGATTGAGTTAATTTGAACCTAACTCTAGAAACCTTATTTTCAGCGAACATAGGTGTGAGAGACGACCTCCTAGAGAGAGATTGCCATCAGAGCAAAACCCGAGACAGGACATACTGATTGATAAGACTGAGGAGATCTTAATGGCCATACAAGCGAATAATGCTTTGCTAAAGACTTTTCTAGAGAGGAACCAAGTACCTCCACCACCAGCACCACAAGAGCAAGTCCCTTAGATGCCTTCACCACCACTTAAGGCTATGGAGGGCCAATTTGCAGCAACACCACCGCCGATAGGGTTAGCAAGAGACCTTTACCCAGTTCATCATGAGCCTCGACCACCGAGGAATCTATTGCCAAAATTTCTGAAGTGCAATAAATACTTCGATGGGAATGCAAGCCAGCCCAATGAGGCTGAAGATTGGCTGATGCAGGTTAAGAGATCTTTTGAGGCTTTTGAAGTATCGTACCACTTGAGAATAACCTATGGCACTTATTTGCTCCGTCTGAGAGCAAGGACTTAGTAGAAAACCAAGAGAGGAAATCTACGATAACCCATTACATGAGGGGATTTCTAAGAGGAGTTCTTGAGGCACTACTTCCTTAAGAGTTTGAGAGTAAAGTACAGTGATGAGTTGTTCGAAATCAAAAGAGGAAACTGCACTCTTAAGCAATATGAAGCAGACTTCACTGGCTTACTCCAGTTTGTTCCACCTAAGTACCATGACAGTGATTAGATGAAGAAGCAGATTTTTGTGAGGGGACTGGACCTCGAGTTAAAACGGAAGGTTTTGGAGTTTCAATCAAGGACCTTCAATGAAGCAATTGAAAAGACTAAAGTATTGTAAACCGCAAAGAGACAGGTAGAAGAGATGTTAAAGCCAAAAGTTACTGTTTTTGGCAAAAGACCATTTAAAGGATCGGGAAGCTTAAGTTCCAAGGTAAGGAACATTTTAAGATCCCACAAGGTAATCCAAAAGAAGAATGGGAACGGAAAGGTTATATGTTGGAAGTATAGAGGGAATCACTATCCACGAGAGTGTGCTTAGCTCCAAAACAAGTGTTATTTTTGTGGAGATGGAAATCATTTGGTAATAGATTGTCCAAAGAAGACTGCTACAGCTTGCTTCATCTACAAACAACTAGGACATTTTGCTAACAATTGTCCTCAACACCAAAATGCCACTATACAAACTACAGGACGCCCCGGGATGGGGAGAGTTGTTGGAGGAAATGGACAGAAATTAGGAGCTATAAATGTTGCAAGAGTCTACAATTTGGAAGGAAGATGGGATTATGAGGAGTACCCTAAGGAGGAGGTCATCTACTCTGCGGAGGTAGATGATGTTGTAGATACTGAGCTAATTACAGGTATGTTACTGGAACTTTCTTTTAAGTTGAGTCATATTATAAGAAGTACGTTCTGGTATGAAAAGACTAAAAGTGTTTAACTTAGTAACAAGAATTTTAAAGCTCAATAATTGTACCTTGTGAAAACTCGACCTTAAATTCGATCCATGGAATGTCGATATAAAGGAACATTTAGTGTACACTTTGTTTAACACCGGAGCAACTCATTCATTCATTGCCCTCAAAGTGGTAAAAAGAGTTAAATTGCTTATGACTGTCACCAAATTAAGTTTCAGTATACGGACTCCTACAGGAAGCATAGTTACTATAAAGGAGATGGTGAAGGACAACTTCACTAATTTTCCTTTTCATGTAGACAAGGAGACAGTGTAATGCTTCATAAGAGTACATATCATGCAATTGATCAGGGGTATACTGTTCTCAGATAAGTCTAATAATGTCATACACCTTATGTTCTTCCTTCTTCTATTGGGCCTCGCCATGACCAAGCGATACACGTAAGGAGTAGCTTGCTTCGCATAGCTATACCACCAGTTGTGCCCGGCTTCTAAGGTTGACGCAAAAGAGATTAGCAGTCCATTGGTGATTATGTAGGTATGAGCATGGAAGCATTTCCCACACATCGCCCCCTTGCATCACCGGATTACGACAGCTGTCGATGGTCTACCACTTGTGAGTCGATAGGAGGCAAACTTTAACGTAACTAAGCTACCTACACATATGGTTGGACAGTATAAAGATGCATGTGATCGCCATCATCCGGAGCAGGTGCATATTTATCGAAACCATTCTCCTTATTCATTTAGTAACTGTTACTTTTTTCATCCTCATTATTGATCATCTATTCAGGTTCTTTGGATTCCACATGACTACGATGATGTTGTTAAACTCCCCGCTTATTGTTAGTATGGGAGCTACATATGGCTAGCACGTATACTGCTTATAAGCTTCCACATCGTAGAGATGCACTATTCCGACCACGTGGCTCGACAGTTTAGTAGGATGCAAGAGATCCTAGCCCACCCTAATATGGGATATACCCTACATGATATCGACCTGAGGGCCATAATGGAGATAAATAGGGTGACCCACCATGCAGCTTGGTTAACACAATGAGAGGATTGCCAAAACCGGAAAACTTAGGTTTAAACACTGCCTGGTGTACATCCTGACTATGTCCCTTGGTACCAGCAAGTTACCCGCAAATATATTGGCCGATTTGGAGCTTTCAAGATGTATATGGTACGTACAGTTGCTTTTTCATTTACACTTTTGTTTTCCAATTTATATGCAACTTAAACTTTTGCATTAAGAATGCAGGCAGACTTCATATATAAAGTGTCGCACATGTCATACAAGGACATATTATCCAAGCAGCATCGAGTAGATGACCTTATCCAAGAGATTATTAGGGTTTACCTAGGTGACCCAACTCCACCCAATCCAGATGTTGACAAAGAAAATTCCCCATCGGACGAGCCACAGAAAGGTAGGGGTCATAAGGCATGTGGTCGTCATCGAGTTAGGGGCCAAGGAAGTAGACAACCTAATGTAGAGATTCGCTATGATGCTTTTCCTCCACACTTCTTGCCACCAACATCTCCTGAACCGCCTAGATTTGAGTTTTGCAAGCCATTCCTCAAGAATAGCTCCGAGAATCCTATGTGTCACACCCTTATAATCGGAGAGACCTCTACTAGTCAGTTTTATACCCCCCTCCCCCGGTGCGCACCATTAAGGAGGCCAATTAGAGATCCTTAGTATGACACGGGCGAGGGAGTCATGCAGATGCACCCTTCCCTGATCTCCATGTATGGATCATTCTCAGGTGCTTATAACCAAGACGATGGACAACGCAAAACCCTAAGATGCTCGGCCACTACCTTAATGAGGACACCAACGTCCTTAGCTGTGTATATTTCACATCTGATTTACTTTTTTTATTTTTGAAACACTATTTAGCTATTTAGATAGTTTACATACATTTCGTTCAATGGTTTCATTTCTTCATAATTTAAAGTTATTAACAATTTTCGATGTCGATTCAAAACACATATCTATATAATACTGAAATATGACAAACTGAACATCTTACAAATAAATAACCGGATATAATTCGACTAATTGACTAAAAAAAATTAAATGTCTATTGAACATCACGTTCCAATTACGTTTTCAACTAAAATCATACATGGACTCGACTAAATTTAAGGTAATGCAGTTTTTAACTATAATCGCATATAAGCTCGACTAAATTTAAAGCGGAGGGGTAGATGAAAATGTAAAATATGGGTGTATTGAAATAATTTGTACTAAAATTGCCTCTTGAGTAGATGTATATTGAAATCCCCTCTTCAAGAGGTAATTTCAAGTGCAATATTTTTTGGATCATTTTCCCAGATGTCGCATTTTTGTAATTTTTTTTTTTTTTTTTTGCTTTTTTTTTCCTTTTCGTAACAAATAATGGTGTGACAAGTGTTTGGAAAATGGGAATTCAACTTAGTCTCTTGACATATCTACTCACAAATCCACATACATTTACTCTATTTGATGAGGAGCATTAATAATTTATCGATGTAATTTGCACGTGTTGCATCTAGGTGAAGTAACATCATCAAATGAATCGATTTCACTAGAAAAATTATCCATAGGAGTATAATTTTTTTATTCCTCAGTAGGAAAACTAATGTTCAACAAACATAATGATACTAAGGGAAAATAGTCTTTGGACATCTAGGTGAAATGGATATCAATGTATAAGGAAAATTTATATCGACCATGTAGATGGAAAATAAAAAACTTCTTTAACTCTTTTTGGTAGTTGCAATCTAGAGAAAACAAAATTAAAAAGTTACGTTAAAAGTAAAAAGGAAAAAGTGAAGATAAAAGGGAAACTAATAAGTATGGTTGGCAATTTATCATATCATGTCTCGTTTTCTTATCTAAATGAGTTTGTATCCAAAAAACCTAAACTTGTGATATGACCAATGTATAAAATTCTAAACTCATGATGTAGCGTAACTCGTGTTCAGGTTGAACTCATTTATGTTAGAGTTGATAATTCATATTACCATGTCCTATCATTTATCTTACAATTGATAACATTTATCGATTAAAATATTATAATTAAATCTATAAAATATCTATATATACAAATGGTAAAAAAAAATAATAATATTTAACTTTTATAAAGATAGATTATATAATATCTTTATATTTAATATAAAATTTTAACCTAAATAAAAGTTTTAGTAAAGTAAAATCTTACCAAAAATAAAATATCCAAAAATTTAAGTTCTATAACATCACTAAATTGAGTAAAACCATAGATTGAATAGATATTAATATTGCTACCAGTATTGATTTCCTAATTTATCACATTACTTATCAAATTCTCAAGGGAGAAAGTCAAAGAATCTATACTTAAGCTTGCAATTTTTTGCATAGTTAAAATATGATGCAGTAAGAAGAGTATATAATATTATTAAATTTAAGTTACATAATATCATTAAATTAAGTATAACTATGGCTTAAAGGATTACTACCAATGTTAATTCCAAAATCATATTATTTTGTTATATTTTCAATGGAGATGATTAAAGAATCTACACATGAATTCATAATTTTTAATCTATTTAAACTATAATGCAATAAGAAGAATGTATAATTAAAAGTATCTCATACCTTTAATTGAGATATCTAACTTTGAAAGAAATGATTTCTAAATACGAAAGAATATATAGTGCCTCGTGTCCTATGTTCGGGTATAGAAGCTCGATCCAATTCTGAACTCGAATTTAATTATGTTTAAATGAGTTTGACCCGTTTGTGTTTAATGTCAAATTTTTTCATGTATTAACTCGTTTAAATCGTGTCATATCATATTTGGATTTATCATGTCCAGGTCTTAAATTGACAACCCTATTAACAAGGGGGAGAAAGAGAGAGACTAAAAAGCTACACAATGATAAAAATATAATAGGAAGAGACAATAGAAAAAGTAAAAAGAAGAGGGAGAGAGAAAGTTACATTGTTAAGAAATCAAGTGATAGATTATAGAGTAAAGTCGATGATGGGCCTTGTATTGTTAACGCCCATTAACTTTAAAATATCAGGTTATTTCTAATATCACTCTCTCTCTTTCTCCTATCTATCTTACTCAGTTTTTGCCTCTCGAACGTTCTAAGGCAAGAAACCCTAATTACCCTCACTCACAACTCTCATGTTTATGTGTTTACTCTCTAATCTAACTCTTACCAAAATTGATAAAAACGTACTTACTTGATCTTGTTTCTTTTGCGAGATACACCTATAGACACCTCATTTTTGCCATTTTTCATTTTTGTTTTATTTTAGTTAAGCCAGGTTGAAAAATAAACAAAAATTACAAATTAAAAAAAAAACAAATAATAAAAAATTTTAAAACAAAAATTAAAAAAAAAAGAGTCAAGAAGTATTAAGTCGAATCGTATCAAGTTAAGTAGTTTGATATTGAGTAGTATCGTATCAAGTTGTATAAAGTCGGATCATATCGAGTCGAGTTATGTTAAAGTCGAGTCGCATCAGATTGTTTAAGATCAAATAAATAACAATGTGTGATTAATTTAATAAATTTTAAGTCGTTAAAGGATTGGACTTTATTAAAATAATTTTAGCCCAATCCGATTTAAAGTAGATTTTTATCTAATTTATATTAAACCAAAATAGACTTAGGATTTATTAGATAAATTATTGAGCTATATCTAATTGAATCGGATCGGGTTTTGAAAAATTGAAAGCCTGAATTAAGTAAGGTTTCTAGAAGTTAGGTTGAATTTTCGAAGAATCGTAATTGTATCTTCCGTATCTTCGATGCGAAAGATACGATTAATAGTTTATAAATAGCACATCAATGAATGGATTGAAACACATTTTTTTATTTAAGTACACAATTCCCAAACATGTTTCACCTACACCGCCACAATTCACAAAATACAATAGAGCCGACTCACCTAAACTAACCAACATAGTTAATTTCCTGACCATCCAATTCCATACCACACCGTCCAAGCCCCACTCCAACTAACCAACGCAAGTCAACGCCCCTATCCAAAGTCCATCTCCAGCAATCTAATTTCCTGATCACATTCAACACAGCGCGAGCCGCAAGTCAATGAAAGCTCCACGTCATCCACTCCACAAACCGAAGTTCCTGATCAAACACTGACGTAATCTAATTTTGAACCCCTTACGGCTTAACGACCTGTAATCCCATCCTCAATGAAGCAAATTTCCAAATTCCAAATTCACTTTGAAGCCCCTGACATCATCTTATGCCGACCAATCCTCAATTTACGTATACATTCTGCAAGTTGCAATTGTGAACCGAATCTTCAATTCTAATCTCTTACTCCAACACAATCAGTGTATACGTCCCTAACGCCAGCAAGTCCAATCAAAGGGCGACCCCCTTCAACAAATTTCCGATGCCCTACACACAATTCCCTGACAGCAAGTCTAACGCCATCCAAAACCCAACCCTTGTCTGAACTTCAACATACCCCAATGCAATCCACAAAAGTCCATCCCCTAACGCAAGTCAAAGTCCACTTAGCAAGTCTGAAGCTAAACGTCCAACAATTAACATTCCATAAGCACCCATGCAGTTTTTTTTTATTTATTTTATTAGTTAATTTTATTGTTTTTGTTTTACTAATCTATTTTTGTTCAAGTACAGGTTTTTTTATTATTTATTTTATTGTGTATTTTTCTAGACAATTCCAATTTTCCATAAAATTTAGTTAAATTGTATTTTTTTTAATAAAAACGTTTTTTTTTAATATGCGGATCTTGCAGTTAAGATACGTATCATATGGTTGAGATACGTATCATGCAATCGAGATTTAGAAAAGATACATATCTTATGGTTAAGATTTAGAAAAAATACGTATCTAACAGTTAAGATTTGGAAAAGATACGTATAAAGATACATATCTAATCATATCTTCAACGTATCTTATAGTTAAGATTTAAAAAAAAAATATTTTTTAGTATGTAGTGATTTAAAAAAAATAAAAATCTTAATCGTGGTTTTCAAAAAAATTTAGTCAGTTAGGGTTTTCTTTAATTCGAGAAAATTAAATTTCTTAGGTTTTTTTAAAAAATAATAATAAATTGATAAATAAACGTAAACTTAGCTCAATTTTCGAAATAGAAAGAATCCACTTACTAAATATTTTATAAAAGGAGAACTATAATTGGTTTGATTCTGATTAGAGGGTATGTAAGTACTTTCGAAGCAATTGTATAAAAAATAAAAAAAAATTTACATTTTCTTAGAAAATTCGTAATAAACAGATAATCTAAAAGATCACTTTAATTATATTTGGTATATTTAGGTTTATTTTTTTAGGAAATTATAAAAATAAAAGCCCCTCAATTTTCCTTTAGTTTTTATATAATGACTTAGTCTTAATAGGTTAACCCTCAAACCCAATTTTTTTTTTCTGGTTTACTTTTTCTAAAAATCACTTTCTTAAAAAATTCATAGATTAGTAGCTAAATTAGGTTGAAAGTATTTCCTTAATTTAATGTTGAATAACTTATATTATGCAAGATGAGCTTAATATAGGTTAAATTAAGGAAACCGAAATAGGGCTCGACAAAATTGTCAACTCCACTAGAGACGCTTGGTGGGCTAGTCATACAAAAATTAATTAATGGGATTTTCTATTATTATTTTCTTTTATATTATAGTTGTATTAATGGGTTTTTAGTGGTACAAGCCCTAAAAAAAAGCCTAGCCCAATGGGCCTTCTTGGGAAATTAGGGGGGGAGGGGGAGAGGGGAGGGAGGCGGGATGTTTATTTTCATTAATCATCTACATGTTTAGATGTAACTCTCAAGTCATTGGAGTCTTTACCCCCGCTTGGCGGTAATAGGCAAGCCTACTCAAGGTTTGATGTAACCCACCAGGCTTCTCTCTAAAAAGCATTGGAGCTACAGAACCTGAGACTCGTAAACTCTACCTCTTGCATCATTGTTTTCGAAAAAGAGGGCAGTTATTCTTAAATCATAAGAAAAACCCAATCAATCCACGATCGGTTCGATCTTCCTCTTCAAAAAAAGGAAATCTAAAAAACCAATAACCCTTATATATAAGCATTCGCAAACTTCATTTTTTTTTAAATCCTATTTTAGACCTGCTTATATATAAAGTTATTTGCCAACCGTGGATTCGTCATACTTCCTATAATTTATTAATTACCAATCCTAATTACATGACATGCATGTGTAGCTCGCATTTCTCTTATTTGATTTTATTCTGCTAATGCTTGTTTGTATTTAATTGTTTTCATTCCTTGTATTATATGCGTTTTATTTTTTATTGTCTCTTAGTGAGTGAAAAGCTACATAATTTCTAAGAAAATTCTTTGAAAAAGGTACAAAATTATTAATCTCATATCCAACTTTATTGTAAATTTAGTGGTCTCATTGTAAATAACGGCATCATTTCATTTTTTTTTTATGTAATTTAGATATGGAAAGTCAGGGTAGTGTTAATCCAAAGCTTGTCTATGCGATCCAGTTGGATAAGTATTCTTTTACCGAGACCAGCTTAAGAGATTGGTTAAACCAGCTTCTGCCCACCAAGTAAGATCACATTCGCAAGAATTCATATCCCTCAGGTGGGTCCAGCTCCACTAGCCCCCTAATTCAAGCCCTTGTTCATTACTGGGATCCATAATCTATAGCTTTCGATTTTGGCCTACATGTGTTGATGCCCACTTTAGAAGTATACTCGTAGCTACTTAGTACTCCACCTCTTAAAGTAGGCATAACTGTCCCAGATCTTAAAGTCCAGCCCGAGAAACCTTTCATGACCTTTTTAGGAGTCAAAAAGTCAACCCTAATACCATACTTATCTTTAGAGGGCAAGAAATGTCTTAGTATTTGAAGATTAGTAGAGTAGTTCTCAAGCCTAGATGCTTACTAGAAATATCGTCAGATCTTTTGCGAGGGATATGAATCATGGGCTGAAAAGAGGGTCAACGCCTTTATCATAGCAGTGTTTAGGACAGTGCTATTTCTTGTCAAATATGGTCAAGTCCATTATAGGGTAGCCGAGTTAGTGATTTAATTCTTAATTGATAAATCTTATATACCGATGCTATTAGTAGAACAATTCAGGACACTCACCTACCTGAAGAAGTAGAGGCATGGTTATTTCAAAGCTAACCCTACAATCTTTGCCGTATGGTTTCTCAGTCACACACAGGGTATGGAGGGAACCTTCTCAAAGAATCCTTAACTAGAGATATGAACCTGATTGATGACTTTGCCTGCCACCTTAAGGTACCAGATGAAGCTTAGTTTAATGGATGGGTATCAGTCATCAGTAAAATGTAGCCAATAGCTTTATGTAGACAGTTAGATGGAGCCACTACAATCAAGCCATCTTAGGGTGCGCTAACTATGCAGGGATTCCCTTTATCAGTATTACGGGACATTTCCCAACTTGTGTCAACAGACAACTAGGTATGTTTCAAGAAATAGCCTACAGAGATTCCTTGGACGACGCCACGATGAGTTATCAAGATCTATATTTACCCATGGCTACTATAATTCAATGATTAGCAAAACTCGTAGAGCTGTGGGAACGGAGAAAAGTCAAGAAGATAGTCAATGTGGGAACTTTGAGGGGCAAAGTTAGAGAATACCGAGCCACTAAGCAGTTCATCTATGATCAGTTGGAGAAGATTGGAAAGATACCGTATGAAGCTCTAGATGTATTCAAATACGAGCTAGAACCAACATGTCTTTCACTTACCGAATAAGCCTACAGAGATACCATACAAGCAAGAGTTGAAGCCTAGTTCCAAGAAAGTAAGAGAATCATTGAAGAGTTAAAGCTAGAAAATAAGAGACTGCTAAAAGAAAATCAATTATTAAGGAGCAAGATTCAAGAAAGGGACGTTACAGTCCGAAGACTTATGAGAGAAGTTGATGAAACCCATCCCAACCAAATTCGTCGGCTCTTATAGATATAAGATTTAAGTTTTTAGGAAGATTAGTTAGGAGTTTTTCTTTTCTTTTCTTTTCTTTTAGTCTGTTGTATAAGTTAGATTTTACAATTATTAATAAATTTGCAGCTTTATTAAATGAAAATCTTTATTGATTATGTAGTCTCTTGATCATTATTTTTTTTCTTGATAGTTGACTTTTAAATAAAAACACAAAAAAAAAAGCAAACAATAGAAAAAAAAAATCACAACAAAAATTTTTAATTCACCAAAAAGTCTAAAACTTGGGTTTTCGAGTAAGATTTCGAAGATAGCGTCCAAGCAAACAGACTCAGTTAGAAGCCCGATATTTACTCTTTCTAAGGTAAAAATGTCAACTCAGGGTACTGGAAACGTCAATTAAACCAACCTGAGAGTCATAACCCTAGAGGAAAACATGAACAAGATGGCCAAACTAATCTAAGCTCTTACTCTGACTATTGGGATTCTTAACGATAGACAATGATCTCAAGTCAACCCTAATCGAAACATAGAAGCGACCCCTCCCCCTGAATTGGAAGATGAAGAATCGGTTCCTAATGCTGAGATATGGAGGAAGGAGATTAAAGAGAAACATCAAGAGATGGAAAGAAAGTTTATGCAAAAGTTAACTGAGAAGATGAAAACCTTAGAAATGGTTAACGAGTTTGAATAGATGGGGATGATCAACTTGCTGACATATAAAGATGATGACTTCCCGGAAAGATTTAAAGTGATAGAATTCAAGAAGTATGTTGGGACCGACTGCCCGAAGCTCCACACTAGGTTATACATCAGGAAAATGGGGAAATACACGAAATATGACAAGGTGATGGTCCAGACTTTTCAAGACAGTTTGATTGGGCTCGCTTTAACTTGGTATGCCCAACTGGACTTAAATGAGATCGATACTTAGGGTAAATTAGGATGAGCTTTCTACAACTAGTATAAGTTCAACATCAAAGTGGCCCCATCCGTGTAGGATCTAAATAATCTATGAAAGAAGGCCAACGGAAACTTTAAAGAGTATGCTTAGAGATGGAGGGGTATGGTAGCTAGGTAGACTCCACCCTTAATAGAAAAGGATTTGACCTTCACTTTCATCAACACTCTTGGAAGCCCATATTAATAACATTTAGTCGAACACCCTGCTTCCAACTTTGCAAAAATTGTAGCCTAAGGGTGCCAAATTGAGGAAGCTATTGCTACTGAAAGGCTTCTTAATCCTAAAGCAGCTAAGAAGAAGACACTTCCCGCAAAATTTTCCAACAAAACCAAAGAAACTACCGTGTGCATTATCAATATTGGCAAACTTATCAAACTTGTAGCCTCAATAGCTATGACAGGAAGACCCAATCCCCTGCTAAATCTGAGTTAAAACAATTGCCTACAAAGGAGACAGCTAATTCATATTCCCATTCCTTTAAGCCAAGCTCTTGCACGACTAAGGAAAGAGAATCTTCTAACATTCACTAAGAGATTATAACCCGGAGCTTCGTTGTAATTATCATTTGGGGCAAGTGGGGCATTCTACGGACTAATGTTAGAGACTTAAACATAAGATCTAGGATCTTATTGATGCAAAATTGGTGCAATTGAATTTCATTCAAACTCTTACTCCCAAGGGTAATAACCCTTTGCCAAATCATGAAAATTCAATCAATATGATCATTATTGAAATTTCTAAACCAAAGATTAATCTAGACAGTCTTCCCATTACTATTGAGGAGATAGCTTAGAATCTAAGGCAAGCTGGGTACTTGTAGAATATGAATCTTAGGGATAGAACCCAGACTAAACCGACAATATATCAATTGCTAAAGGATGAGAAGATAAAGAAAGTTGATATTATGGCTATGATGATTCCAAAACTGCAAAAGAGAAGTACTCAAAAGGAGCTTAGAGAAAGGTATGTAGCTAGATATACAACAGTTGACACCCTAGGAGAACCATCAAGGAAGTTTGAGTATTTGGTGAATTACGCCAGTTTACCTGCCACATATGCTAACGAACCACCCATTAGATGGGGTCTCAAATTTGAGGAAGAAGACAAACTTATTACAAAAGCTAAGAAGATGGCTGAGATGGTTGAAATGATTAGAAGTGGACCTATGCCATTGGTTTTTCTATACTACGGGAAGACTAAGAAGGTTGAAGAATTAGGTAAACCCAAAAAAATTGCTTTCAATGTCTCAATAGTTCTAGAAAATTACAAAGTAGCCCCTTTAGATTACCAAGCAGTGAATCAGACAACCAGGTCCTCATTACCTACGGTCGGTAGGCTTACTCGCTTAGGATGAGTTTATAACCAGAATGAGGAAGCTAAAAGGAAGACTACTGTGGAAGAGGCTTCTAGAAAGATCTTTGAAGATATAGATGATAAAGATCAGAATGTTGCTAAGAAGATAGTGAAAGCTAATGAATATAAGGTTATGGATTAGCTAGCCTAAGTATTGGCCCAGATCTCTATAATGGGCTTACTGTTATCATTAGATACTCACCGGGAAGCATTAATCAAAATTCTGAAGGATGTCAAAGTACTTGAATGGATTCCACTAAGAAGCTAGGATTGGTGGTGAACTCGATATTTGCAATGAATCAGATTTTATTCTCACTAGATGAGTTAGGTGAAAAAGGAGACCAGCACACAAAGCTCCTTTTCATAGTGGTTAAGTATGCAAGGAAAGTGGTTACTAGAGTATTAATAGATAATAGGTCTTCACTGAATGTGCATCCCTTGGCGACACTAAATTTACTTGGAGTAGATTCAACTGAGATATGGCTAGCTCGATTTCAGTCAAGGTTTTTTATGGATAAAAAAGGGAGATACTTAGAGAAATTGGGCTACAGGTTGAGATCAATTCACAAATGTTCACTATTCCGTTTTAAGTTCTGGATATACCTCAAACTTTTAATCTTCTATTGGGCAGACCATTCATTCACTTAGTAGGGGCAATTCCATCCAAGCTACATCAAAAAGTGAAATTTATAGCCAATAGGCAATTGGTGACTATTCTCAGGGAGTAAGACTATGAGATTTATAAAGAGACGACTATTTCGTATGTTGAGAGTGAAGAATTGGAGGAGCTAGGATTAGAGATTTTTTATGAAGTCAGTATGATTGAAGAGTCAAAACAAGGGGCACGAGGTTGCTTAGAACAGCCTAAGCAGCAGATTGGAACATTTGGGCTTGGATACCAATCCACTAAAGAGGAGACCCAAGAAATGAAGGCCAAAACCAGATGCAAGAGAGGAGATCAACTATACCATGCTCACATAGACTTTCTGGACATTCGTCGAACATTCCCAATACCAGCTGGTATTCAAGAACTCGAAGTAGCTAGTCTATCCAAGGCCTTAGCTCAATAATGCAGCATCAGTTTAGACGAGAAGAAAGACATTGGTGTACTAATTTCCTTATGCAACTGGTTTTCCATTCCCGTTAATAGGTCTCCTTAGAAAAGCAATATTAGATTAATTAGGAGTATTCGATTTCAATAATTAGTCCAATTGTTTAGGCCCTTTTCTTTTAAACAATTTGAATTCGTTCAATAAAATTCGTTCATTTCTTTCTACCAATTCTTCCTTGTTATTTATTCGTTGTCCTTTTCTTTTTCATTTACACTTCAAATCCAATAAAAATGGTGAATGTAATGGATATCTTGCGCATATAAATGATGAAAGTACCAATATCACCTTCGGCCTAGTTAGGTCAGACATTGGAGATGATATTGAGACTTTAAGCGAAATAAAAGAAAGTTGGCATTGATATGAATAGGGTAAAGTGATTATTAACGAACTAATGGTTATGATTAATGTGGGGGTAGAAGAAAATCTACGAAACTTGAAAATTGGCGGTAATCTAACAGATGATCAGAAACAAGAGTTGTCATGATTGTTATCAGAATACTTGGACATATTCACTTAATCTTATGAAGATATGGCTAGGTTAGATTTATCTATCGTAGTTCACAAATTGCCAATAAGGGAAGAAATTAAACCGAAAAGACAAAAGCTTAGGCAGTTTAGATCGAATATACTCCTAAAAATAAAAGAAGAAGTGAAGAAATTACTATAAGTCAGGTTCATTGAAGTGTCAAATTACCCTAAATGGATAGTCAATATGGTGCTAGTGTTGAAGACAAATGGGAAAGTTAGGGTCTATATGGATTTCCATGATTTTAACTAGGCAACACCAAAGGATAACTCTCCTTCGCCGCATATTGACATATTGGTGGATAACACTACTGAGAATCATATTTTCTCATTTATGGATGGTTTCTTAGGATATAATCAGATTAAGATGGCACAAGAGGATAAAATCAAAACCACTTTCGTTACCACTTGGGGAGCATTTTGTTATCGTGTGATGCCTTTTGGGTTAAAGAACGCCGGGGCAACTTATCAGCGTGCTATGGTTGCCTTGTTCCATAACATGATGCATCAAGAAATTGAAGTTTATGTAGATAATATGATCGCCAAATCCAAAGAGGATGAGAATCGTGTAGATATCTTGTGTAAGCTATTTGAGCGGTTGAGAAAGTTTCAACTGAAATTGAACCCTGAAAAGTGCACTTTTAAAGTAACCTCAAGTAAATTGTTGGGGTTTGTAGTCAATAGAAAAAAAAATCAAAGTGGACCTAGATAAAGTCAAGGCAATCGTAAACATGCCTACATTGAAGTCTATAAAAGAAGTATAGGGACTATTGAAGAGGTTGAATTACATCGCTAGGTTTGTATCACAGTTAACCGATAAATGCAAACTGTTATTCAAACTTTTGAGGAAGAACACAACAATAGACTAGGATGAAGAATGTGAGTAAGCATTTGCTAAAATCAAAGAGTATCTCATGAATCCGCCAATATTGGTCACTATTATACTAAGATGGCCGTTGATTCTTTACTTAACGATTCTTCCTGAATCAATGGGATGCATGCTGGGGCAAAAAGATGAAATAGATAGAAAAGAGTATCTTATATATTACTTAAGCAAGAAAATTACAGAAGACGAGTAAAAATACTTAGAGGTGGAAAGAACGTATTATGCCTTAGTATAGGTGATGCATTGGCTCAAACAGTACACTCTCTATTATTCAATAGAGTTATTGACAAAATATGACCCATTAAGATATTTAGCAAAAAAAATTCAGCACTGATTAGGAGAATTTTAAAGTGTCAGATGCTACTCTCTAAGTTTGATATCAAGTACGTAAGTTAGAGTTTAGTCAAGGGGCAAGAGAGGGTTGATCAATTGGAAAAATACCAATTAGAAGATGAAGATGATGGTTCAGAAGTACGATTTCCTAACGAAAATGTGATGATGGCAATTGAATTGAATGATGAGAAATTGGGATGGAAAATGTATTTTGACCAATGTGTTTGGATGTAGGATAGGAGTAGTGTTGGTATCACCTAAAGGTAATCATTTCCCTATGGTAATGAGACTAACATTTCCATATACCAATAACATAGCAGAATATGAAGCTTGCATTTTGAGGCCCAAAATGGCATTAGATATGGGAATACAAAAGCTTGAAGTATACGGAGATTCTTCCCTTATGATTCTCTAAATCTTAGGATAATATAAGATGAAAGACGAGAAATTGATACCTTATCATGAGCATTTAAGCAAGTTGAATGAAAAATTCTAAGAAATTTCATTCACTTATTTTCTAAGAACTCAGAATCGATTTGTTGATGCATTGACCACGTTAGTGTCAATAGTGAAAGTCACGAATGGGATAGAAATTTAGCCCTTGAAGATTGAGGTAAAGGAAAAACCAACTTTCTACTTGACAGTTAAAGAGAATGAATCAAAAGAACCTTAGTATTATGATAACAAAAAGTTACTTCAAACAGGGGAATTTTCTAAAGATGCTGATAGAAAAGATAGAAAAACTTTAAGAAGATTGGCTACTCATTTCCTGTTAAGTGGAGCCACGTTGTACACAAGATCACTAGATGCAACACTACTAAAGTGTGTGAATAAAGAACAAACCAATAAATTGATGAAAGAAGTGCATAAGGAAGTATGTGGTCCTCACATGAATGGGTTCATGTTAGCTAGGAAAATCATGAGGATGGGACATTTTTTGATGACGATGGAATCAAATTGTATTAGGCACGTGAGGCACTGTCACTTGTGTCAAGTATACATTAACAAAATCAATGCTCCTTCCTAAGAATTGCATATATTGTCGACTCCTTAGCCTTTCTCGATGTGGGGAATTGACATGATCGGACCAATTTCGCCAATAGCTTCAAACGGGCATAAGTTCATTTTAGTCACGATCAATTATTTTACCAAATGAGTAGAAGCAACTTCGTATGCTACAGTAACCAAAGGTGTGGTGGTCAAATTCTTGATAAGAGATATTATTACAAGATATGGTGCAACCGAGTTTATTGTTACAGATAATGGGACAAATTTAAACAACAAGTTGATAGATGAAGTGTATAACTAATTTAAGGTCAATTACAGAAACTCGACTCTATATCA
This sequence comes from Lumnitzera racemosa, assembly GCA_024138005.1. NCBI lineage: Eukaryota > Viridiplantae > Streptophyta > Magnoliopsida > Myrtales > Combretaceae > Lumnitzera > Lumnitzera racemosa. Next base: position 33,377,956 of record JAMXBC010000012.1, on the reverse strand, counting down.
ACCTCAGATGAATGGGGCTATTGAAGCCGCTAATAAAAATATCAAGAGAATCATTGAGAAAATAGTGATCACTTATAGAGACTGACATGAGATGCTTCCCTTTGCTCTCATGGCATATATAACCTCAGTTAGAACCTCTATTGGTTCGATACATTATTCATTGGTATATGGAACTGAAGCGGTACTATTAGTGGAAGTAGAAATACCTTCATTCCGAATGTTGGTAGAAATTTAACTTGATGAAGCAAAATGGGTGAAGAAGTGGATGGAGCATTTGAAGCTCCTAAATGAGAGGAGGCTTGTAATGATATGTCATGGCTAATGCTACCAACAACGGATAATCTAAGCCTTTCACAAGAAAGTACGCTCGAGGTACTTCAAAGAAGGAGACTTAGTGTTAAAGAAAGTATTGCCGAATGCAAAAGACCCTAGGGGCAAGTTTGCTTCGAATTATGAAGGCCCTTATGTGGTGAAAAGGGTATTATCGGGAGGCGCTTTAGTGTTAACAAAAATAGATGGCCTGGAATTAAGGGGACTAATGAATTCATATGTAGTCAAGTTGTATTATCCATGAAAACTGAGTTCAATAAAGATTTTAATTTTTCTTAAATTGTTTTTAGTTAATCTTTCATCGTTTACGAGTAAAGTTGATATCCATGAATGTTCTCAAATTCAGATGGTCATTGATCGACAAATGCTTCATTAATAAACCCTTGTATACTATGTTTCTCAACCTCATACACTAAAACACCAAACACTTACCAATGAATCCGAATCACTAGATAAATTGAAATAAAATGTTCTTAATAATTTAATCTTGTTTCTTTCGAAAAGAGATTTATTGTTCAGAAATCATAGAGAGTGAAAATTGAAACTTGGCAATGACAAAAGCAAAATCAAGATGTAAGCACGGTATGGTTATGAGACTCATTAGCAAAAGTTTCCAATCATCAAGAGGATTTTATTGAAGAAAAAGAGGAAAAAAAGAAAAATAAAGAAAAAACGAAAAAGGAAAAGGGAAAAAAGCCAAAAAAAAAAGAAAAGAAAAAAGGAAAAGAGGAAAGAAGAAGTAAGCACAATCATTTGGTGAAATTTTGCTGATTAAATGAGAAAATATCGAAAGTCAATGCAAGCATGCCAATTGGTTGCTATGCGAGAAATTTTCTATTCCTAGGTAAAATGACTCTAAAAGTCCTTGGAAGTCATATTTAGGAGAATTAAATCAAGTTTTCGAAATCTCAAAGAGATCTATCCTCTTCGAATAAATAAAAAAGAAATCTCGAAAAGATCTATCCTTTTCAGATTATTCATTAAATCTTGAAGAGATCAAGAGAAATCTTGAAGAGATCTATCATCTTCAGATTATTCACTAAATCAAGATAAATCTCGAAGAGATATATCCTCTTTGAATTATCAACCAAACCAAAGCAAAATCAGTTTTGAAATCTCGAAGAGCTCCATCCTCTTCAAATCACTAAACAAAACCAAAATCTCGAAGAGATCTATCATTTTTAGATCGTCCACAAACCAAAACAAATTTTTTTTTTTTTAAATCTCGAAGAGACTTGCATTCTTCGAATTATCCACCAAAACAAGTTTTTAAATTTTGAAGAGATCTATTCTTTTTGGATTATTCAAGTCAGGTCTAGCAAAAATGGCTATCTCTTGCCTTTATAGCAAAGTTCTAATGGATTTTCACTACAAAGAGGGGCAACTGTAAATATCTTATTCTTGTCATTTTTCATTTCTGTTTTATTTTAATTGGGCTAAGTTAAAGAATAAACAAAACAAAAAGATAAGAAAATAATAAAAAATTAAAAAAAAAAGTCGAGTCATGTTGTATCGAGTAGTGTTCTATTGAATTGTTTCGAGTCAAGTCGTGATGTATAAAATCGAATCATATCGAGTCAAGTTGTATCGTATTAAGTCAAATCGAATCATTTTGGGTCAAGTTGTAGTGAGCTGAGTTGCGTCAAATCGTTTAAGATCAAATCGAATAACAGTGTGTGATTAACTTAATAAATTTTAAGTTGTTGAAGGATCGGGTTTTATTAAAATAATTTTTATCCAATCCGATTTAAAGTAGATTTTTATCTAATTTATATCGGGCTGGAATAGACTTAGGATTTATTAGATAAGTTACTGGGCTATATCTAATTAGATCGAATCGAGCTTTGAAAAATTGAAAGCCCAAATTAAGCAAGGTTTCTAGAAGTTAGGCTAAATTTTCGAAGAATCATAATTGTATTTTCCGTATCTTCAATATAAAAGAAATAATTAAGGGTTTATAAATAGCACATTAGCCAATGGACTGAAACACTTTTTTTTTAAGTACATAATTCCCTAAACATGTTTCACCTACATCGCCACAATTCACAAAACACAATAGAGCCGACTTGCTTAAACTAATCAATCACTAACATAGTCAATTCCCTAACCATCCAATTCCGTACTACGCCGTCCAAGCTGCACTCCAACTGACTAATGCAAGTCAACACCCCTATACGAAGTCCATCTTTAGCAATCCAATTTCCTGATCACATTCAACACAACATGAGCTACAAGTCAACCGAAGCTCCACTCCGTCCACTCCACAAACCAATGTTCTATGCCGATCAGCTCAACTCCAACTCCCCGATTAAACACTGATGCAATCCAATTTTCAATGCCTTACGACCTAACGTCCTTCAATCCCGTCCTTAACGAACCAAATTTTCAAAGTCTAAATTCACTTCGAAGCCCCTAATGCCATCCCACACCGACTAATCCTCAATTCATGTGCACATTCAGCAAGCTGCAATTTCACAAGCGAATCTTCAATTCTAATCTCTTGCTCAAACGCAATTAGCATATACACCCTGATGTTAGCAAGTCCAATCGAAAGCCGACCCCGTTCAGTAAATTTCTGATGTCCTACATACAATTCCTTGACAACAAGTCCAATACCATCTAAGACTCGACCTTTGTCTGAACTTCAACACGCCCCAATGCAATCCACAAAGTCCATCCCCCAACGTAAGCCAAAGTCTACTCCACAAGCCGAAGTCCACTCTGTAAGTCCAAAGCTAAGCATCTAGCAATCAACATTCCATAAGCACCCATGTACACTTCGTCGATTCCATACACGCTGCCCACCAAGATCACTAGCACGATACATCAACGAACACAAACACAACAACCGAATGTGACTAGAACGATTTAAGTAAAAAATTATTATTTTTTATATTTTAGTTATTTGTTTTATTCGTTTGTTTTATTTTTTTTTTTTACTAATCTATTTTTGCTCAAGTGTAGGTTTTTTTTATTATTTATTTTATTGCGTATTTTTCTTGACAATTCCAATTTTCTATAAAATTTAGTTAAATTGCATTTTTTAAAATAAATTCATGTTTTTTTTTAAATATACGTATCTTGTGATTGAGATACATATCTTACGATTAAAATTTAGAAAAAATACATATTAAGATACGTATCTAGTAGTTAAGATTTGGAAAAGATACATATCTAATCGTATTTTCAACATATCTTATAGTTAAGATTTAAAAAAGATATTTTTTGACACGTAGTGTTTTTAAAAAAATAAAAACTTAATCAGGGTTTTCAGAAAGATTTAATTAGTTAGAATTTTCTTTAATTCAGAAAAATTAGATTTCTTATTTTTTTAAATAATAAATTGATGAATAAACATAAACGTGGCTAGATTTTCGAAAGAAAAAGAATCCACCCATTAAATATTTTATAAAAATAAGAACTGTGGTTGGTTTGATCCTGATTAGCAAGTATATAGACACTTTAGAAGCAACCGTATAAAAAATAAAAAATAAAAACTTTTTCCATTTTCTTAGAAAATTCGTAATAAAAAATAATCTAAAAAATCACTTTAATTATACTTTGTATATTTAGGCATATTTTTTTTTTTAGGAAATTATAAAAATAAAAGCCCATCAATTTTTTTTTAGTTTTTACATGGTAACTTAGTCTTAATAGGTTAACCCCCGAACTCAGTTTTTTTTTTCTAGTTTAATTTTTCTAAAAATCATTTTCTTAGAAAGTTCGTAGATTAGTAGCCAAATTGGGGTTCTTCCACCTGAAAATCCTAATTTCAATTTTTACTAGTTGAACTGATTGGCAACTCCATTTTTTTTTTATTTTTTAAGAAAAGTATTTCCTTAATTTAATGTCAAGTAACTTATATTAAGCAGGCTGGACATGATATAGGTTAAATTAAGAAAACCAAAATAAGGCTCGACAACACCTTTTCGAGTAAAGTGTAGCTTTAAGAAGTAAGAGAAAGAAGAAGCAAAGGTTATTGTGTAAACTCTCGATACCTTTTACTCTTTTTCATATCTTCTATTTATACAAAAATCGATTTGTTAGATCTGTATGTGTTTGCTATTATGAAACTATTTTTGTAACTATTTCGGTTATTGTTGTAATAAAACCCTAAATCTAGTTTGTTCGGTTACAGTTAATTATAGATCTGTTCAGATCTAGTATTCTTTTAACCATCTTAGTCTATTCCTCGTATGCTTTAGTCTTTCTGTAATAGTCGTAGGTCAACTTTATAGATTTAGGAAAATGACATACGGTGAAAAATATAAGTTGTTTTCCATTGAGATTCTTGAAATTAGCTGTAGACAAGAACAGATTTTTCTTTGATCAAGAATTCCTTTTCTTTTTAAATGCCCTATTTTAACTCACCAAACATAGGATACCACTATTCTTTGGATAGAAGAAGGAAATGGGAGAAGGAAAATACAAATTTTGAGACACTTTCTCTTGTTTAGAAATGGAAGCGATAGGAATCAATCCCCTGGACCGATTACACATAGCTAAGCTAGAAGACTCTAGAGACTCGCCCAAAGAATATTAGCTCGAAACCAAAGTCGAGACAGGGATTCCTATGCCAAACTGATCTCCTGCTGACCTGAGCCTCAAATCCTTACTTATGTCAAATCCGCCCTTAATCAACAATGTAAACACCTAATTTTTTGCCCCCTTTATTTTTTTTTATTTTATTTTATTTATTTCATTTTTTTTCTTTCTTTTCTCAATAGGCCCTAAATTAGAAAAAATTTTAAAAATAGGGAATTAAAAGAAAACCCAAAAAATTAAGAAATTTAGAAAAGATAAGGATCATAGAAAAATACAAAAATTTCAAAATAAGGAAAAGCACAAAAAATAAGAAATTTTAGAAAGAAACCCTAAAAAAGATTAAAAAAAAATAGAAAATGAAGTTTAAAAATTTGGAAATTTGAAAAATTACAAAAAAGTAGAAAAATTAAATTCAATTAAAAGATTTTAGAAAATAACATGTTTTTAAGATAGATTTTAATTTTGGTTTAGACGTTGGGTCGTTGAACTTAGGCTTTGATTTAAATCTAGCTCAAGCTGACCAAGTCCATATGTGCAATTTACACATATGGACAAGGCATAAGCCAACGGCTTGACAGTTAAGCATATGGACATAACATTAGCATTGAGCATGAGGTCTTGGGTTCGAAACTCAACAAAGGCAGGGAAGCCTTTTTCTTATCTTTTGTTTTCAATCACATTAGAGACTGCCACGTGTCCTAACAGTGGCATCCTTGGATTTGACGTGGCACCACGTAGCATACACGTACACGTAGCACGTGGCACGTCAGGGTTAGATAGTACGACTGACATAGCGCCACGTCAACCCCTTTTTCCCTCCCCTTCCTTCCTTTTCCCTTCGTTTCCCTTTCTTTCCCTCACTTTCCCCAGATTTTCTCGCCCTTTCTTGGCTCAAGAACACCCGACCCCTTCACTTCAGCTCCAATTTTCACATAAATTCTGCATGCACCCATACAGTTTCTCACTTTAATCTTGTTGAGCACATAGCCTACTATGAATCGGACCCACTAACTCATCCAAATTTGATCAAAAACGAATTCAAGTCGAGCTCCTAAGTTAGGAAAAAAAACTGAAATCTCGGCATTTACATTCAAAATTCAATCCTAGCTTTCCATGTTTTTTAGGAACAATTCAAGTATAACATGGTGTTGAGGGAGCTCACATGATCACACATAGCCACTCACGAGCAGTTGAATCACTCGATACAACCCCTCTCTCCCCGCAATTACTTTCTCTCTCTAACCCACTCTCTCTCTCTTCAATTCTCTCTCTTCACTCTAACCTGCGCTAAACCACCACTCTAAGAAGATTACCTACGACTTAGGCTCCCCAACCTAGTTGCTCTCGACCCCACCGTAACCCTTAGTAACTCCACCAAGTTAGCCACCGCCAAACCTTGACCGCTACCCCTCTCTCTCCTTGAACCACCACCTTCAGCGTCCTTCGACCCAAATTAACATCACGGCCACTCTCTTCGTACCCATAAATCCCCAAGCCAACACTCCATTCACATCTAGTTACCACCACGTCGAAGGAACGAACGCCACCATCGACCGCCACTTCTAAAACCCACCAAACAACCACTAAACATGGTGGCATAAAAAAATACAACCCTAAATCTAATCAAATACACATAAAAAAACAACTTCCCCATTCGATTTAGTAACCAAATTATCCCAAACCAACCCCAACAGCTGCTGGTTCTTCTCCTTCAATCGACAACCTGAATCCATTAGAGCCTGACCTAGATCCAGCTAACCGACCTGCGGTCCAACCCAATGCCCCAATTTAACCCGTGCATCTTATTTCTGGTCTGAACCCTTTTTTTATTTCGATTTCTTTTTCTTTTTTTGTTTAGTTTATTTATTTATTGTTGATTTTGTTATTTTTTCTCTTTTTTATTTATTTTTTATTTACCTCCAAATGTAAATGTAAAGAGAAAAAAAAAAGAAAAAGAAGAAAAGGAAAGAAAAAAAAAGGAAAAAGGAAAAAAAAGTTTTTTTTTTATTTTATTTTAATAAAAAAGATAAAATATAATAAATAAACTGAGTGATAAAAATAAATAAAAATAAGATTAATCACTTAGAAAAATTGTTTTTCTAACAATAAATGAAAATAAATAGACCTCTTTCCAAATTAGGACTATTTTAGAGTTTCTAAAAAACCGATTAGGACATTTTAGAAATTTTCTGAAACAAATCAAAACTAAGTAAAACGTAAACTTGATTGTTTTCAAATTAAGATAAAACCAATCCACTAAAGTTTTAATAAAAGAACTACGTATGTCTGATCTCGAATAGCAGGTACATAAGCACTTACAAGGCAACCAAAAAAAATGAAAAAATCTAATTTTCCTTTTTCTTTAGTTTAGATTATTTTTCTAATTAGAACAGTTAAATTGAGTTTCATCTCATAAAATAAAAAGGTGATTTTTAAAGATTAAAGTTAATTTTGGAAAGTTAACGGTACCCATAAGAGTTTAAAAGTCCTAATCTCCATATCTAGATTATCTGGTTTTTGTAGATACCTAATTTTTGCATCCTCCCCCCTCTCTTTTTATTTTTCAAATTAGGTTGTAGGGTCCTAAATTAGAAAAAGTTCAAAAAAATAGAAAATTAAAGAAAGCCCCAAAAAATGAATAAATTTAGAAAAAATAGGAATTCTAGAAAAATATAAAAAAAATAGGAAAATAGGAAAAAGTACAAAAAAATAAGAAATTTAGAAAAAATACAAAAAAAAAGAAATTTGAAAAGTCATAAAATAAAATAGCATATTTAGAAAATAATAAATTTTTAGGTTGTTTAAATAGAATATAATTTTAATTTCAATTTCAATAATTTTGAATAAAAGGCTATTGGGTCTAAGATTAGATTTTAATCTAACTCAGGCTGATCTAATCCATATGTGCAATTAATTACATATATGAATAACGAAAAACCAATAGCTCAGCTGGATAAGCATCTAGACTTGATATTGCATATGATTTGAAGATCTTGGGTTAATCCATGGAAGGTGCAAAATGTATCTTTTTTTTTCTCACTTTATTGTCATGTCATCACCACATCACGACCTACGTCATCGCCATGTCATTTGCTAACTCACTTCTAAGTATGGTAAACATATTCCGACATACTCCGGCACATTCATATACATGCAGCTATGTATTTGGCACCACATTTGGTCCAGGTTCGTCCAATCCAAAATTGGAAAAAAATCATATTACATTTAATTTTTTCCATCCTTAATACAACTATGACACCTATAAATAGGGGTCTAATCTTCATTTTCAAAACGCAACGAAAACTTTGAGACACTTTAGAAAAACAAAAATCAAAGTTTCCTCTCTCTAACATGGTTCCTCTCTCTCTAGGATAGCATCCCCTACAGTGTTTGTTAACAAAAACCACCAATATCAAATTTCAAGAGCTAATCGAGCCGACTCTAAGCCGAAGTGAGCCGATCCGAGCCGAAGTGAGTCGATTCGAACCGAAGTGAGCCGACCAAACCTATCCAAGCTGAAGTGAGACGACTCAAGCCAAAGTGAGCCGACTAAGCCAATCCAAGCCGAAGTGAGTTGGCTCTAAACTGACCTTCGTTGTTTTTTTTTTCTTTTTAATTTTATTCATTTGTTTATTTGTAAATGTTATAAATGAGAAAAATAAAAAAGAACGAAAAAGACAAAAAAGAAAGAGAATAAAAACAAAAGAAAAAAAAAGAGAAAAAAATTAGTCTATTTATTTATAGAAATAGATAGAATAAGTATAAAAAAATAATAAAAATAAATAAATAGGTTAGTAAAAAAAAATCGTTTTGACACTTAGAAAAATTGAGTTTTCTAAAAATAAATGAAAATAAATAAATCAATTTTCAAATTAGAATAATTTAGAATTTCCAAAAATAAAATCCAACTTAGAACCTCTTATAATATTTTCTCAAATCAACTCAAAATGGGTAAAAACATAAACCCGATAATTTTTCCCTAGTTAAAATCAATTAACCCGCTATATTTTCATTAAACGAACTACAGAAGTCTAATCCCGAATAGCGGGTACGTAGGCACCCATACACAAGTACAGAGCGACTTAAAATATGGAAAGATTTATTTTTTCTATTTTTAGATATTTATGTAAATTAATCGATTTAGTTACATGTATCATAATTAGATTTTTTTAGAAATTAAAAAGGGTATTTTTGAAAAGTGAAGTTAAATTCGGAAAGTTAAAAGTGATACTCGTTTAGGGTTTAATAAATTAACCCCCAGATCCAAATCTCTAGTTTTTAAAAAACCGTATTTATAACTTGGTTTTTTAATTGATAGACCGATAGCTAAGTTATAACCAATCCACCTAATTAGTTATAACTTAACCCCTTTTCCTGACTTCAATCAGGTGGCGACTCTAAATCTTTTCAAGTTGGAAAAACTAGTCTTCTTTAAACTCTAGTTGAGGGTCAATATTAAATGGATAGGGTTTAGTATTGATGGGTTTGAAGAAAACCTAATTTTATAAAAAGAATCGAGAGGGTGAAAAACCAGGCTCGACAGTTTTCAAAAAGCCGTATTTATAAATTGGTTTTTTAATAGATAAACCGATAACTAAGATATATCTACCCAATTGGTTATAAATCAACCCCTTTTCCCGACTCTGGTCGCGTAGCTACTCCAACCCCTTTTTTTGAAAAAATGGCTTTCTTTAAACCTTAGTCGAAGGTCGGTACTAGATAGGTAAGGGTTTAGTATTGACTAGTTTAGAGAAGACCTAATTTTATAAAAAGAACCGAGAAGGTGAAAAACTAGGCTAGACAAATAGCAATACTCTATCCCAAAAAACAGCCCAAGAATATCTGAGGCAAGTTCATGATTCGACTACAGGCATCCAACCCCGAATCAAGCTAACTTCTTTTCAAAACTAATTGGTCCCTAACCTGGTCTAAATCAGGTTGGGCCCTGACTGCCAATACTTTCTATTTCGCCTACTTTGTATCATATTTCTAATATCTAACCATTGAGTGACACGTATCTTCTGACACAACAGTTCATAATGATTCCTTCTTTTTCTATACCGAATATTCTTTGTATCTATTACCCCTTTTTAGAATGTTTCATGTAACCTAATTATAAAATACCCATTTTGTCTTTTCATACATGTAAAGTAACCCTAATGAACGAGTATATAAACCCTCGTTTGTCTGTACGTAGCATAATCATCAAAATCATATTATTTAAGTATCCCTTAAGCAACCTTTGTATTCTCATTACTCTTCAACTCTTATCTATTCCCTTTAGTGAGGAATAGTAGTAAGTGACCCTTCAGTTCGGACCGGTATGTCATATCTAATGAATTGTAAGCTGAGTAAGGTTGAATGGTGCGTCATATCCATTCAGTAGCTGCTTGAGTTTAGCTAGCTTTTCTTCTGTTTCTTTTCGGTTCGTTTTGTTGTGGTGCTTTTCCGTATATCCAATCTCGGAGACGCATCAGGAAGGAAAGTAAGAGGGGATGAATTTAAAAAGAAAAGTTTTCCCTAAGGATCATACATTTTTTCCCTCCAAATTGGAGTGATTTAGGAAGAGAAATTATTAAGATTCTAATTATAACCTTACTTTTTAAATTCTTGTCACCTTTTTTAAGGATAATATAGTAATTATATAGTTTAAAATATTTTTAAATATTATCTTAAAAAGTATTATTCCCATATTGGTTTTTCCCTTTTTCCATCAATCCAAATAAGAAGTGTAAACATTTTGTTTCTTTTATTTTCCTTCCTTTTCAATTCTTTCCTTCCACTTTTCTATTATCCTAATTCATTCCCTCCTCCCAAACATAGTCTACCAAGATGGCTTTCATGAAATACCCAAACCACTCTATTTTGAATTGAATAATAAAATATATAATACAAATTAAAAATAAAATTTGCTCCGTTTGACCCTTTACATTCTATAAAAGAAATTGGTAACAGTATTGATACTATATTATGTCATCCAAAACTCTTGTATTATGTTTCTAAACTTGATGACAGTATTGGATTAAACGGTGAGTATGAAATTGCTCTTGTACTTCACAATCCATTCCTTAGTAAGCAAATATTGCAAATTAGATCCACGGACTACTCTTATCACGTCATTGTAGTACTTCACTTTGAGTTTATGTAGGAGAACTAGGAATGACACGCGATGTCTAAGGTGATTGTCGTAGCCAGAGATTTACCGGTTTCTACAACATCGAAGCAGAACTTTAGCAGAGATGATTTCGCGTGAACTGGAGGGTCCATTTACAAATTAAAAACAAACCTTGCCTTAACCGATCCTCTTGTAGTTCGTCATAGAGAAAGGTAGTAAAGAGAGACTCGAATCACTTATTTATTAGATAGGTAAGGTTAGATCGTATTTTGGGTTAAGGTTTCTTTTTTTCCTTAACTGTGATGTTGAGTTTGATGTTACGTGTTTGGAGGAGGAACTGCATTGATGTTTTGTTTCGAAGTTTTGTACGAAAATGGGGTAATCATGATAACTATTACAATAATGGTGAAGGCGTGCGCCTACAGTACAAAAATAATTTTAAAAGAAAGGCACGTATCAAGCTTATGCCCTCCCTTAATCAAGAAGGTGAATGGCTTGCTTGCACCTTCCTTGTTCTACTGAAGGTGCAAACAAATAATGCGCCTTCAGTATCCCAATATAAATACCTAAATTTCCATACACCCCCTTCACTCTTGCATCGACCACTTTTCAAAATCTCTCAAACTCTCTAATTTCTATCCTCTGGGCGATAGCATGACCTAATTTTTCTTAACTAATTTGTAAGTAACATTTGTCCATCCTTTTTTTCACATTTCTTTTTTAATATGCAGATTACAGATTACATTATTAATATGGTAAGAGATGTTACATAAACACTATTGAAGGATTGAGATAAAAAAGATTGATGCATAATTTTATATTATAATAAGATAAGACATTTATCCCCCTTTAGAAGCCTCGAATGCAAGCCAAGCTGTTTGGAAGGGGATGATTGGACAAATAGACTTCAGGCCTATAAGGTTGGTTTAAGTAGATGCCCAAAAAATAGAGGTTTCATAGTAGTTGAGTAAGAGTGGGCGTAAAGAAAGGCTATGAAAGAATGGTCTATTTATATTGTCCTTGTGAATTATAGTTAGATAATAATTTTTTTAAGTATTTATATTTTTTTAATATTCAAATTATGTTTAGTACATTATTCATATGCTAGTGTGTAGTTATATAAACTTATTTATATTGTCCATGTGAATTATAGTTAGATAATAATTTTTTTAAGTATTTATATTTTTTTAATATTCAAATTATGTTTAGTACATTATTCATATGTTAGTGTGTAATTATATAAATTGTAGTGGTAATGTAAGAAAATAGGGATGCCACCCGTAAATTGTAAGTAATTTTACTTATACATTAGTGAAGCATGCTTGCACTTGCAATTGTAATATGTGATGAGACAGCCTAACAAGAAATGAAATTGTGTGGGTGTTTACATTTATAGTACGTAATGAGACAGCCTACCAAGAAGTGAAATTGTATGAGTGCTTACATTTATAATATGTAGTGAAACGCCCAACCGAAAAGTGAAATTATGTGAGTACTTGTATTTATAGTATATAGTGAAACACCCTTTGTTGGGATGGGTAAGCCCACTTCACTTTCACTTAGCCTAGGCCCAAGTTAATAGGGGGACCTTGTCTATGTAGTGAAACAACCTATCAATAAGTGAAATCGTGTGGGTGCTTACATTATAAAATGTAATAAAATGCTTTACCTAGAAGTAAAATTGTGTTGGTACCACGAGCTAGCCAAAATTGTATAAGCTTAACTATTTTTAGAATTGCTAGATGACCAAGTTGACAATGGTTGATTATGTCAAAAGAATTTTGTATTTGGGAGGGAACATAGTGAACGGAAGTAACGGTGTGTAATATGACAAGGACTCAATAAAAAGGTTAAAGATGAGGAATGATTCAAACTTCAGTCATTTCCTCCAACGGATCTGTGTGAGTATTAAGGTTAATCTTAGTGAAGCGGAGCTTGTTTGTCGATACCCGTCTTATTATGAGAGAGGTTTTCGTATACTTTAATGGCCATAACGGATGAAAACTTGATTGAAATGGCTGACACATTTGGAGAAAATAGGATACAGGAAATATATGTTGGGGTTCTAGTTAGCTAAGCAGGAGTATCGTTCAAAACAGTTTATGGTTTGACCCTTTCAACAACCCTCCACCACATGTCTAACAAATTGAGGAAGACTTCCTCATATATAACGGATAAGAAACTTTTCCGGTAGACGAGTCCACCTTCGGAGAGGGTGGTATGAATGAAGAAATCAAGAAAAAAGTACTTGATGCAAAGATAGAGTCATTCTTACAGGATGAGCTAAGTGACAACCTTAATGAAAAGTTGATTCTCGTGGGACCTGAAAGCGATGACGAGGGGGAGCAAGTGGGGGTTGAATTTGAGTTAGAAGAACAAGTTCTAGAAGTGGAAAACACTATAGATTATGCAGCCATGTCAGAATATACATTGAGTAGCATTCCACCTGTACCTTAGTTTACTACTGGCCAGGGGATTCGAATGCTTCCTAACACAATCAAACTAGGACGACATCATCATTAGTTAGAGATCTAGTTCCATATGTGAACATTGGTGGTGGCAGTGGTTATGTAGCATTAGAAGAGGACATGGAGGCAAAGAGTAATGACTAGGTAGATGGTGTAGATTTGTTTATCGGACAACACTTCAACACGAAGGATAAGCTTATTGACACCTTGAAAAGCTATCACATTAATCACCATTGCGACTACCGAATTGATTATCAAAACTACACATATGGGCCATTCATTGCATGGAGAAGAATAGCGGGTACAAGTGGAGGCTACAAACATTATATAAGAGGTTGATAAGACTATTTCTCATAACAATTCTAAAGGGTCCACACACGTATCAATCCCAATGTGACGTAGGACTATAGATAGATTAACAATAGACTTATGGCTAATTGTTTCATCAATAATGTTAGGAAGAATCTAGATATAAAGATTGCAAACTTACAAGCAAATATTTTAGCCATGTTTAGGTATAATGTGACAAGGAAGAGAGTTTGAGATGCCAAAAGAAAGGCTATGGAGATGGTATATGGCAATAGGGAGAAAGCATATAACGAGCTTCTTAATCTATTGAACATAATCAAAATTTCAAATCCTATAACAAAGGTAGTCTAAGGATGGAGGGCATTTGTAGAGCTTAGAGTTTCGATCATGAAGTGAGTTTTCTGGACATTTGAGTTGTACGTACATGTATTCAAGTATTATTGGCCTATAATTTACATTTATGGTACATTTTTATATGGAAAGTATATGTTGATTGCTTGTTCTATAGATGGAAACAACCATATTGTCCTGTTGGTGTTTATATTGGTTGACAAGGAGTCCGAGGAGACATAGGGCTGGTTTCTGAAAAGATTAAAGAATTTCGTTGTTAATGGTCAAGAAGAAACAATTTACCTAACCACAAACAGGCACTATAGCATCCAGAGCGCACTTAAGAAAGATGAGGTTAGTTGGAAAGAGCCATTTGTGATTTAGAAATAGTGCATATAACATGTCGCCAGCAACTTTAACAAGGCACATAAGAATCGGTTGTGTAAAAAGTTGGTTATAGTTGCTGCAGTGTAAGTACAACCCAGGAAATTTGAGCATTTCAGATGTTGAAAGTAAAGGAGAACACACTGTCATGGTTCTTACCCTTTGACAAGAATAAATGGACATTGGCTCATGATGCTTTCTATCGATTCGGATATATGACCTCCAATATTGTCGAGAGTTACAATGCCATATTGAAAGGTTGTAGAGGATTGCCCTTGACTTCACTTGTGAAGAAAATATTCTACAATTATGTCAACTATTGGGAAAGAAGAGTCGAGTAAGCGAAGAAGGGTATGGTTATTAAATAAGTGTATATAAAGTATGCTTTGTGAAGGAGCTTAACAAGTGGTCTAAGCAAGCTCTTACTCATACCATCAAGGCTTATAGCTGGGAAAATGGGATATAGGAGGTAAAGAATGGGTGGAGGCACGAACCAAATGGTGTGATGAAACGAAGCGGTCAAACGCACGTTGTGGATATAAATAGGATAACATATTAATGTGGGAAATGGCAAATCTATAGAATCCCATGCTCTTATGCGATTAGGGCACTAAATCCCATCCAAGTTGCTATTAGTAAGTACGTTGGGGAATAGTATAAGTAATCTCATTAGTTCGATCTATAAAGCAAACACTTCCTTCCAATAGGCGATGAGTTGAATAGGCTTCATCTCGATTACTCATTCTTCATACCCAATGGACATTTGAAACGTAGACTAGGAAAACTGAGA
Source organism: Lumnitzera racemosa (assembly GCA_024138005.1). NCBI lineage: Eukaryota > Viridiplantae > Streptophyta > Magnoliopsida > Myrtales > Combretaceae > Lumnitzera > Lumnitzera racemosa. Next base: position 33,362,685 of record JAMXBC010000012.1, on the reverse strand, counting down.
AAGAAGAGATACCATATAGAGATAGATCTGTAAATAAGGGCAAGTGTAGCGCGTGTAAGATGGAAGGACACAATGAGAGGAGGTATCCTCAACTTAATAGGAACGATATGGATAGACAACATGTTGCGTTGTTTTCTTATATTATAATATATACCATATTATTTCCTAGTTTCCTATATTAATGACTTGACATCTTTATTCTGTTTTATAGGTTAGATGGATCTAGGACTAAGTGACTCTTTTGTACTGCATGGACAGGTCAGACATCAATCATAGGATGTATGGGAGTTCCAGGAATGGCTTGATGTTTATTGATTTGTCAAAATATAAAGTTCAATAATTTTTTAGGATCAGGATGAAAAAAATATCTAATTTTTCAGGGATTCAAGTACATTACAGTACGTCACATTGAGTCGAGTATGCAAAAGGATACTGTATAGATACCACTGGACAATTGCATAGTCCCTTACCTAAAGGACGCAAGTTTCCTTGTAGTCTCATGGGTGCCATTTATCCAAATCGACCATCACTTTATTACTGCATTAATGGAGAGGTGGAGACTTGAGAACCACACTTTCCACATAGCTCATGAGGAGATGACGATCATGCTTCAGGACATAGAGATACTATTTTATCTCATGTAGATGGGGTTGTACTGATAGGGCCTACGCAATTAGTATGGATCGAGGTAACCAAAAGTTTGCTAGGGGACTACTCTATAGGCAATACTAATAGAAGGGGACAAGTTAATCTAGCTTGGCTATGAGAGAGATTTAGCACACTTCCTAGAGGTGCAGATGAAGAGACTATTCGGCGGCATACATGTGCATATATCTTGCAGTTGTTAGGAGGTTTTCTGTTTGATGATAAATCATCATCACTTGTCCATACGATGTTCCTCTCCTTCTTAGAGTATTTCTTGTATGCCAAGATGTTGAGCTGGAGCTTAGCTTGCTTGGCATGACTATATCGTTAGCTATACGGAGTTGCATGATTAGGAGTACAAAAGATAGGAGGTACCACTATATTATTACAAATATGGGCATGGGATACATTCCCCCATATTGTACCACGTAATAGGACCGTGTTTGCTATCCATAAGGGACTACCATTGGCCGCCAAGTAGACTATATCAGGTGACACTATACACCACATTACGTACATTGTTAATGCTTACTGAACAACATTTGATTTACAGACGAGTTGATAGGTTTTTTGTTCTTTAATGTTTTATTCAGTTGTTGTACTTTAATACAAATGTTTGTATTATTAATGCAATTTCCTTTCAAATGCATTGTAGATCATATGGGAGTTGTATTCAAATGATCTTATTGATCTCTTACCCTCATTCTATAATGCTGGCCAAGCTGTTTAAACTGTTAGGGTGCCATTGATCTGCTTCCAAATTGTGGATTTTTACTTTCCTAACCATGTCATTCAACAATTTGGAGAATTCCAAATGATATTGATGGATGTCAACATAAGTGAGGAGTTATACTGCATCAACCTTAAGGGTAAGATCGAGATAGATTGGTCGGTCACACATTAAGGCTATATAGCGACCTAGGCAAACTGTCAGATGTGGGTAGTTCATCCTTAGTGACTGTAAGGTATTGATCCGGTTTACTATGACTAATATAGAGAGTACACAAGTCGATACATCACCCATCATTGGGCGATGATGGGACACTCGGTAAGCCTATTTCCACTTATCTTATCATTTTGCATAATGTATAGTGCATGACCATAGCATTAACTGATTAATGCAATATAGGTGGATATTTTATGCCAAGCGAGGTTATTAAATGATTTAGGTACTATACATCAAATCATTGATGATACCCTTTACCATCTTGAGGAGTATAGTAGGTTGGTATTATTTCTTGATCAACTAACTGATTCGGACCTCGTACTACCCCTTCGCTTGCAAGCTGATGATAGAATTCATACGAAAAGACGCCAACTAAGCTAAGCACGTGGTTGAGGATAGCAAAACGATGACATGTCATTGAAATCTTGCCATTCCATTGATTTGGGCGAGATTAGTAATAGTTATTGCTCACCAATGCCTTTTGTTTTGGCCCTAGCTCCTACTATACTCCAGGTGCTCACGATAGTATCTCTCTTTAGTAAACACTGTTAGCTCCTCGTAAGTGGTGTACTAATTAGCCTCAGACATCAAACATAGGGGAGGGTGTTATCTAACTACCATCATCATAGCCTAGTCCAGTCCTCCTAAGGAGTTCAGCAATACTCTTTCTCATCTATTAGAGCCTCAGCCATTTGAGAGAACGTTAAGTCATAGGCCATCATTACTTGCTCACTTTGGGAAGCAACCGATAAGATTTAGGAAGAAGTAATTATAAATAACCACTTTTATATTGCTTAGTTAGTTGATTATGTATTTTCAATATTTATTATTCACTTTGCATAGAGATGTTGTCAATGACTTCATATATTAGATTGCTATTTACTTGCTATTAATCATTAATTGTAAATATACTTTATTATATTATATCCGATTTCATAGGTTTGGTTGTGTTGGGTAGTAATTAGACTATTTGTAGATGTGCTGAGTTGTACATTAAATGGATTAAAATTAATGTGCTTCCGTTATGTACTTGCAAGTTTTAAGTGTATTGTTGTTACAATGTTGTTTCGCTCTCTATTTGATGTATATTTTTGTTAATTTGCATGTATTTGGAGAATTAGTTAAACAATTAGCAAGGGAAATATGTGACAAAGAAGACACAAGCTTGATGCCTATCTTTCTTCTAAAATTATTTTTGTATTGAAGGCGTATATGTGTACCTTCAATACAAAAAACATATGCACAATGAAGGCATGCGTTATCACTACTGTAATATTTATTACGATCAACCCATTTTCGTCCTATTTTTTGATATAATATTCTATAAAGATACAAAACTCTTTGTTTCAGGAGTAGTTATGGTAATTTTATAATTTGTGTAGGCATATTTTTAGCAGAGAAATAGAACTAAAAAATCATAATCCCAATTCTTAATTGAAAGCGAAGCATCCCAATCCAAAGATTTCTAAGAATCAGAATTCATAAAAATGGTGATTACGGACAAGGAAATAACGTGTAATAGGGAAATAATACAGAACAGGGAGTGGGGTGGAATGTGAAAATGAAACTGCGGTTAGACTTTGCATAGGACCGAAATATGTCTTAGCAGAGGCCCAGGCCCATTTTATCCCAAACGTTTGAACTCCGCCTTCATTTGCCGCCAAAATTATGCACACTTGCAACCTCTCTCCTTACCCTCTATCTTCCCGCGAAACCAGCGTCGACATTGTCTTCAATGGAGGACGACGAAGATCTCATCTCCAGTTCCGATCCAGAAAATTCAGCTGATGAATATAACATCGATGATGAAGATGAAGAAGAAGAAGAACCGGAGGCGGAAGAAGAAGAAGCCAACCAAGACGAGGAAGAAGAAAATCGGGAAAATCATGCATCTAATAGCCGCCAACCATCTAAACGACCTCCTCCATCATCGGAGGAAGATTGGAAGTCGAAGAACATCGATGCCCTCATCAAGTAACATTCACTCATTTGATTAACTACTATATTTTTGAATCCAATAATTCAATTAGGGTTTCGTGATGCTATAGCGATACCGTATACTATACGTAGTGGTGGGACTTGCATGGTCAAAAGAATACGATCAGAAAAAATAAATCAATAGGTAAAGTTTAAAAATTTTAGATGCAACAATCCAAAAGTTCTGGAGCTGGGTTGGTTGCTTGGGTCTCTACCCACTCGGTTCCACCCCAAGATATATGTGGAATTGTGGTGAATAATATTAGAAGGCTGTAGAAACTTCGTGGAATTCGGTGGCTTCATGATAAGTCTTCTGATCATTATTAGGTCTTTTTTTTTTTTTGAGCCCTTCTAGTTACTAATTTTAAGCTTTTTCTTTCCCATTTTTCTCAATAATACAGATTAATGTCATGCCCTCGATTAAAATGCAGCTTCTTAGATAGTATTCCTCTCGATGTTGACACGTTAATTGAAATTTCCAACGTTAATCTGTTATTATAATGTGTGTGAATCAGAGGCAACCTAGTTGTAAAAAGGCAGCCACTGCTTCCACGCGTGCTTTCGGTTACTGAAGGAGCTGCTGCTTGCCGAAAACCCTTTAAACCTCCATGTACTAAAGGTTACGATGCTACAAATGAGCAGCTCTGTCGCCGTCTTTGGGCCCGTAAAAGGTTTGTTCCTTGGGGAACATCAAGGCCAGCCCTTGTTCCAATTACCAACCGACCAAGTTTACCTATTGCGATTGTGAATTCTGCAGAGGAGGAAAAGGTTGCTTTGCCTCCTGGAATCGAACCTCTGGTTCTGTGGCAGCCAGATGAGGGAGAAAATGGCAGTGAGGGTTTGTTGCCTATTGAGGTGGATCCTTTGCTTGTTCAGTTCCTTCGGGCCCATCAAAGGTATAAGTCCATGACAAGGACTAAATTTTAATGCCAATTTGTTGATATGCATGTTAATTTTGCTATTCTACTCACAATGGAGTTTATATATTCACATGCTTTGCCATTGTTCTACCCACTGCGATTCAATTTGTGAAACTTTCAAGCTTGTCATTAATGAGGAAATGAGAAACTTGTATGAACTAAATTCAAGTTAAGGTCCATGCTGTCTACACAGTGAGGAAGTCTTGCTGTGGAAATATAGAGTCATGCACTTGATCATGCGAGTTTGGAAAATGTTTGAAGCTGTCATGATTGATTCTTTTTCCTTTCTATACAGAGAAGGGGTTCAGTTTATGTTCGAGTGTGTTTCAGGGTTATGTGGACCTGCCAACATCCATGGATGTATTTTAGCTGACGATATGGGGTAAATATCTGTTTTTTTTTTTTATTTAATCATCTGATTCTCCCTTTTATTTTTTTTCTTCCTTATTTTATTTCTCTATTCTTTTTGTTCATGGCTCAGTTTTTTGCAGTTTAGGGAAAACTCTGCAGTCAATTGCATTGTTGTACACCCTTCTTTGTCAAGGGTTTGATGGCAAGCCTATGGTTAAGCAGGCAATAATTGTCACTCCAACTAGTCTTGTGAGTAATTGGGAGGCTGAAATCAAGAAGTGGGTTGGGGAGAGAGTACAACTAATTGCCCTCTGTGAAAGCACACGAGATGATGTCCTTACAGGGATAGACCACTTTACAAGTCCCCACAGTTCTATACAGGTAAATTGCTTAATTAATATCATATGAATTTGTTCTTGGAGAGCAACTTAGCAAGTTCCTTTAGCTGGCAGAAATAAATTTACAAAATTATTTGGAAAACTTGTTACAAATTAATGGGGTTAAGTTTACACTTGACAATGAGGGAGCCATGGTACATGTCCTTATGCTGGAATAGAAAATGTAGCAATGAGAGGACAGTCTTTTGTCTGCTTAGCTGCTGCTATATCAATGCTATGCAATGGACTGAATCTGCCAGTTTATTCATTGACTCAAGGAGAACATATGGTGTTTGCTGTCTTTATGATAAATATGTGTAATGTTCTGTCCCTTATACTTCCCTGTTGGTGTATTCCTGTCATCTATAGTTTACTTTCATGCATTGGAAGTGAATAATTTCATAGATTTCTCTTTTTTTCTGGACTTTAGAGAGAGGAGAACCTATGGCAGGGGGAAATTCATGTTAATTATCTTGGATATCCTCTATCACTGTACTGTTTCTGCTTTCAACCTGTCAATGCATTGTTCATTTTAGAAGCACTCTTTACTGGAAGTGAGATGTATACATTTATGTGTGTGTTTTCAGGATCCTTCCAGCTGATTTGTGTATTTTATTTATCCATCTATTTTACTGACAAAAAAGTGAACTATCTATGTCCAGGTACTGATTATCTCATATGAGACATTCAGGATGCATTCATCTAAATTTAGCCACGATGGATCCTGTGATCTTCTTATATGTGATGAGGCACACAGGCTAAAAAATGATCAGACAATGACCAATCGGGTATGATGTAGTATTAAGTCCTGTTGTACTTTCTTCTGCATTTCTTCATTGAATCATTCCTGCCTTACCACCCAACATTATAATGGATCAGGCATTAGCTGCTCTATCATGCAAGCGTCGCATTCTACTGTCAGGTACTCCAATGCAGGTAGCAATTTGTTCTGTCATTTCTAAATACTCCAGTGTCTTTGCCTCTGCTCCAATATATTCTACTAATATTTCATTGCAGAATGACCTTGAAGAATTTTTTGCAATGGTCAATTTTACCAATCCTGGAATTCTGGGACACAGCGCATTTTTCCGCCGTTATTATGAGGTGAGGCGACAACTTTCTTTTAGTATCAATTAATATTCAGGTTGCGATGGACATGTTTAACAATGTTGGAAACTTTACCTTTAATTGATAGTCACCTCCTCTGTCAAGAGTCAAGTCTCTTAATGAGTTTTGTCTACTTTAATTCTAGCCATATTGAATTCAAGGTAGCATACATTTTACAGCCAATTACAGCCTGCTAAATCTCAGGCCAAACAATATTCCATAAGTGCTATAATCTATCTTGAAAGTCTTTGTCTTGTTGAGTAGAGCAAGTTGAAGGCTTGATACTTAATCTCTTATCCTAGTTGTAGCAAATTGTAGTTGATTTGAATGATTAATGTGCAGATTGTTTGTTATGCTTAGTGAGTCTTAGTATATTCTTTTCTGCATCTGCTTTAACAACTCTACTTTGTAGCCATCCAGCTACTTATCTTTCCTTTCAAAGCTTTTTAGTTTTTATATAAAAGGTTATTCATGCTGATATGATCCATTGTGTTTAGTAGTATGCGTTTAGCGTATACAGGTTTACATGGAGGTTTGCTGATGTGACAAATGCTATTAGCTAGTTATCTCTATAAATAGATATAGTTGGTTAGATAGAGATAGATAGATATTTTGTTAATCATTGAGAGTTAGTTCTTGTGAGTATCTTACTCATGTTAGTTAGTTTATGAGCCTTTAGCTCACGGCTCTCAAGTTGTGAGAGATTAGGGTTCTTGTAATCAATTTTCACTAGAAAATATCTATAAAAATCTTCAGTTTTTTGTTGCTAATTTTTTGGTTCATATCAATTGGTGCTGTCTTCTGGAATTGAACTTGCAATTATCTTTTGTTATTACGATTACAGCCATGGCACATGTTCGCACCTCTATTTCTATTCACTGTCAAGGTACTGTTGAAAGCTAAGAAAGTATGCTTTTGAACTTTCAAAGTATTCGCGGAAACAACCAAAGAATCCAATAGAGTTTGAATTTGATCAATTCGATTTTTGAAGAGTTGTGGCTTGCAAGGAAGGCGCAACACTGGTGGCAAGAATCCATATAAGAACAGTACCTAGGGTTTTTATCCTTCCATGGGCAACTGACGTCCTCGACAGATGACAAATTGAAGGAGAAATCTCTATTATCAAAGGCAATAGAGGACGAGCATGGATTAATTCAATAGGCATAAGGAAATCATTTTGTAGATTTGTTAAAGGAAACAATGGAGAACCTTGAGATGCATGTAGGTTTGAAGATGTCTTTAAACGGAAGGTTCAACATGACAAGCAAATTGGATCAGAGATGTTGCATGGGGTCAGCGACTGAAAAGCCTAGATTTGAAATTAGTGACCGGTCGTTGGAGATTGATAGAAGGAGATGAATGTCCATTGTAGCAAATCGGTGACCAACGAGTGTAGAAAGTGGATTGACCAAAGATAATGAACGGTGATTCGCAAATGTTGGCTAGTGATCAGACTTTTCTGATTTAGATTTGGGAAGCCTTGGCCACCAAGTGGAGAAGAAGGATTTCTTTGATCTTAAGAGGCCAAACATGAGTGGTGATCAATTGATGAAGCCCATAGGTGATTATTGCATTGGGATTTGCAATCGACGACCAGAGAAAGTGGATGATGGTGGCAATAACATGGAAGGGGTGACCGGCGACTTGAGCTATTTCAGTGGTGTTGAACGAAGCCTAGACAAAGAGGAGTTGCTGATGTATGGCTTCAGCTTTTTATCTTTGGGAAAACAAACTTCTAAGGAGAAATTTGATGATCTCCTAAGTCTTGCTTGTATGGAGAAGTGGTAGGTTAATCAATGTATAGAAAGTGAACTTCATCCATTGCTACTTAGCCAAGGTTTTTCTTTGTTGTTGCAGGCTGATTTTATTGTGCTATGTATCAAGGCAGTGACCATAACAAATCTTGTTATTGTTGACTTGTTTGATGTGTTGTTGCAGCCATTCATTGTTGTGGACCCCGAAGTTGTTCTACTTTAGTGAGTACTTATGAATGCCGTTATTTCTCCTCTATTTGGTGGTGTTTGATGTTGTTGGAGTTAGCTAGCTGTGATTGTTTCTCTATTCAGTCCTTGAGGACAAGGACCTTTTCAAGGGAGAGACAATCGATATGACCCATTGTGTTTAGTGTGTACAAGTGTATACGGAGGTGTGATAGTGTGGCAAATACTATTACATACTATTAGCTAGTTATCTCTATAAATAGGTACAATTGGTTAGATAGAGATAGGTTGATATTTTGTTAATCATTGAGAGTTAGTTCTTGTGAGCATCTTACTCATGTTAGTTATTTTTTGTGCTTTTAGCTTGTTGCTCTCAACTTGTGAGGGATTAGGGTTCTTGTGATTAATTTTTTGCTAGAAAATATCAATAAAAATATTTAGTTTTCTATTGTTAATCTTTTAGTTCGTATCACATGTAGTGAAAAACAAAATTATAGGCTATTTATTATAAGACTAATTATAGGTCTTTGACTGTTGAATTATAAAACAAAATTATAGGCAATTTATAGGTTGTTGACCAGTGATTTATCAATTTAATATAGGCTATTAACTTGTAAAGTATTTTTATTTCCTGTACAATAGTTTACCTTGCTAAGGACTCTTTACATATATTAGTTAAGTTGTAACTAGAATATACAAGAAAAATCTTTTCACACATATTTATTTCTCATTATATGTATATATTTTTCCCATTACATGGTATCAAAGCAGTCTAGCTACTAACCTTTGTGGTCGTTATTCTTCTGAGGTAATTTGATTCCCTCTTGTGTAATCAATCATCTGTGCACATAAGTTTGAGTTTGTGTGTTAGTGCGTGTATCCTAATAGCTAGTTACGTGTCTGTAACTGATTTATGTGCTACTATTGTACTATAGTGAAAATTTAATGGTGAAAGTTTCTGAGTTTTGTGGTAAGAATGGGTGTATCATGGATTGTTGTTGGGATATGGATTGCAAGCTTGATTAGGCTATCAAAAGTCAAAGGTTCTAAAGTTGCATTTGTTACCCTGTAGGTGGGCTTAATTCGCTTCTGTTGCTCCTGAGGATATTATTCAAATCTCTGAGTATCATTAATTACATCATTCTCATCCCAATTCTGTTGCCTCCCATGTCATTCAATTAGGTACTGGAGTTCTTATAGCCTTCTTTGTTAATTCCTGATTAATTGATTCAGGTGTGTCAAATATGATTGATAACTCACATCAGCTCATAAACTTTACACCATGTCAGTCTCTTTCCCCTATTACTATTGTCGATGGTTCTATTTCTAATTTATGTGGTTTTGGTATAATTCATACATCCTCTTTTACCTTTGATCATGCCTTCATGTTCTGTAATTTTCTTTCAGTCTTTTGTTTTTCAACCAGTTTATAAAATCCTTAAAGTGTTCAATAATCATCTTCCACTCATTGCATCTTTCAAGATCTCTAGACATGTTTAGTGATGGAATGAAACTCTGAATCATGGGGAGTTAACTATCTTACTCATGATTCTAAATCTCTTGCTGCAACTACTGGGAGTTTGTCCCCTTATCATTGGCATTGTCAATTGGGTCATCATTCTCATTCTTAGTTGAAAAAAGTTGATGTCTTTTAACAAGTCTAAATATGAAACGAACCGTGATGCATGTTAGTTGGATAAACATCACAGGGTACCCTTTCTTTTAGCAAAAGTTGAAGCATGCATCCTTTTGTTTTAGTACATTCAGATGTGTGTGGTCCCTATCATTATTCTACCATGTTAGGGGATACGTACTTTATTACTTTTTCGGATGACCACTTGAAGGTCATTTGTTTTGATGTATTTAAAACATTTCGTAGTGAATTTGACTCAATTTTCTTCTATTATTTGCATGTTGAGATCTAACAATGCTTTAGAGCATATAAAGTCTAATTTACTAGGTTTTGTTCTTCTAATGGCACTATCAATGAAATTTCTAGCAATTATATTTTGCAACAAAATGGTGTAGTGTAACTTATAAATAAACACCTTCTTAGATTGCCCGTACTATTATGTTTCTAATGCATGTACCTAAATCTTTTTGGGGAGTTGCTATACTCATTGTAGGTTTTCTTATAAATAGGATGCCTTCTTTTGCTCTTGGAGGCAAAATTCCTTGTAATTTTTCTTTCTTTTTTTTTTCTCAACTCCTCTTTATTTCCTCCTACTTTTTGTACTTGTGGGTGTATATGTGGCATTCATCATTTTGAGACTAGTTAGATAAGCTCTTCCTTAAAGTTGGTCATTGTCTTTTCTTGGGGTATTCTCGAACTCAAAAATGGTGCAGGTGATATGATCTAGTAACCTAAAAGAGATTTATTTCTATAAACACTACCTTTTTGAATTTGTCCTTTCTTAAGGTATCAAATGATAAATAATCTATCCCCTTTCCTACTCTTATGTACACTTCCATTCCACCTTTAAAACCTTCGTAGGTCTATACTAGTTGAGAAGTTAAACTCTTAGTTTTCTAGGGTTGTCACCTACTCCATCATATTTTGCTAGTGATTTGATTGATTTACCAATTACTCATTGCAAAGGCAAACGTTCTTATACCTAACATGCTATTGCTAAGAGCATGTACAACAGTCTTAAATCGACTATATCCTAATACATCCAGCCACGCTCATGAGTTTCTTCACCATTGTTAAATGTGTGGTTGGTGTTCCTCCAGTTGGGACGTTCCTCTGATAGTGAATGTTCCCAACCTAATTTTTGTTTTAATTAAATAGTAAACAACTATTTAACATATATGGAATTTATAGCTAATAGATAGTATATTTAATAGTATTATTGTATGGTATAATATAAATTAATACTTAATTTGTCTTTGCAAAATACTAAATGCAATGGTTTTTAAAGTAATAATAGCATGGGACCCATAAAACTTAAAAAAATATGAAGGAACTTTATTGAAGGAATCACGGATAAAGTGCACAATTCCTTAAGGGAGAGAGTTTGTTCAGAAGCTGATGTGGCAGTGTAAAGGAACTTTTAGAGTTCCTACCATTGTACATGGTCTAACTTTGTCTATTTTGATCATCTTAATCAATCTTTTATTCTTTTGATGTATCTCTTATGTACCAAATCCTAGAGATTATTAGGAGGCTTTTTGTTATCATAATTGGAAAAAGGCTGGAGGAAAAGAAATGTCAGCACTTAACATTAGAGGTACTTGGGGCTTTAAACCATTTTCCGATGGAAACAATTTGTTGTCTCTAGATGGGTTTTCATTGTTAAGTACCAACCTTATGGTTTGATTGACAAGGACAGGTCTGATTGGTTGCAAAAGAATATACTCGGACACTTGGTATTGACTCTTTTGAGACTTTCTTTCCTGTTGCTTGGCTTATTTTGTTTGTATTCTCATCAATCAGAATTGGTTCTTATATCAGATGTAAAGAATGCCTTTCTTTAAGGAGCTTTGGTTGAGGAGGTTTTTGTGGAGCCATTGGGGTTTGTTACTCAAGGGGAGACTGGAGAATGATCCAATGTGAAACTAAAAAATGCTATTTATGGTTTGAAATAAACTTCTAGAGCTTGGTTTGATAATAAAAAATTCAGGCGAAGTCAGGCTAATCACTATCTTTGTGAAACGTACATTATTTGGTATCATGATTCTTATTGGGTATGTCAATGATATTTTGTTATCAGATAGTGATGGGAACAGCAAATACTTGCAGCAAAAATTTGTTACTAAAGATGCCGGTCAATTGAGGTACATTTTTGGTATTGATGTTGCTTGTGGTAAACATGGTGAGGTATTATCTCAAAGAAAGGATGCTATAGATCTTTTATAAGAAACAGGCCTATTAGGGGTAAAGATAGTAGATGTTTGTAGGATCCTAACCTAGACTTAGGGAAAGAGGATGGAAACTTTGAGGATTGTACTTAGAATGGACAACTTACTGGAAAACTTATTTATCCTACTGTGACTCAACCAAATAATGCACATTCTATGGGATTGGTCAATCAATTCATGGAAAAACCTCAAAATGTCATTGGAAAGTTGCTTGCAATATTTTGAGATATAAAAAAAATTCTATAGGGAAAGGATTGTAGTTTAGAAGGAACAAACATATAGATTACTATGTTGGTGATGAAGCTAATAGAAATCAACATCTGGTTGTTGCACTTTTGTTGGAGGTAATCTATTAACATGAAGAAGCAAGAATTAGACAATTGTAGCCAGAATTAGTGTTGAAGCTGAATATCGTGCTGTGTCTCTGTTATAACCCCTTTTCAACTAGTTTACAGCAGGATAGAGAAGCATTAATTATATTGTTGTCTATGTCTGTTATTGTTTGTGTTTGTTACGTCTATTATTGTTGTAATTTTTCTATTGGTTAAGTGGTTTTGTTAGCCTTGTTAGTGTATGCATTTATTATTCTTTGTAAATGTGTGTAATAGTATCTGATATGTAATATGTGTCTATGAATAATGGTGTATGCATGTCAGTGTAAATCAGGGAAGTGAAAGTGCCCCGTTTGTGTCTGGTCGTTGTGTGCATAGGTGTTGATATCGGATATTTAAGGCAGTTACATGCCAGTTATTTTCTAGTAGCTAGGTGGAAGTTGCAGTTATGTCTAGGTGTCAAAAGAGGAGTGAAAGTAGAACCAGCAATTGATTAATTGCCCTTGTAATGCAGACTATATGTATCAGAAGAAAAGGAAATAAAATCAAGTCCTATATTCACTAAAAAAAATTCCAGATTTTGGTGTTCTAAGAGATATTTGGGTTCTCTCTTTAATCGAGCCCATAATTAGAGATTGTCGGGTTTTCTCTATAACAAGCCCGAAAATGAATAGTAAAAATCAATCTTGTAACAGTCTCATACCACATGTAAACTAATTCTAATAGAAGCTTTTAAAGAAAACTTTGGTATTACATACAATGATCCTATTCCTATGCATTAAGATAATCAAGTTCTAATTCATACTGTAAGCAATCCTGTGTCTTCTATGGATGGACAAATCACATTGAAGTGGATTATCACTTCGTAAGGCATGCGGTCACCAGTAGAAAGACTTCATTAATATTTTCAAATGATCAGGTTGGTGATATGTTCACTAGGGCTCTTCTGATGGATATACAAAGTATTGAACAGCCAGAGCAAGCTTCTCCAATAGTCTCAATTCTTCCTTCCCAATGAACATCAACTATCTCCTTAACTGCTTTGTTACATTTCCATCCAAAAGTATTTATACTTCCCCAAGCAAAATTACAAAACAGTCCTTATTAAACACATTGCAGATATTTCCCACAAGTAATTTTACAGAATTACCTTTACACTAAACACACAAACCCCACATAATACACACCACGACCTTCCGCAGAATATACACCAGGGCCATCATCAATACAAACAACACAACACAACACTACACAAACAACAATACACAACAGAACACATTCTATACTACTACACTACTTGGCATGCCTCTTATAAACTCTCAATATAGGTGGATGAACTCTCAGGGTTATATCATTGAGAGAGTGTTAATGACATAGTTATAGGCTATATTACAGGACTAATTATAGGTTGTTAACTGTTGACTTATGACTTTGATATATGCTCTTTATAGGTGGTTGACTGTTGACATGTATATTTACTAATAATATAGGCTTTTAATTGTAAATTATTTTTATTTCTTGTACCATAGTTTACCTTTTGTAGAACTCTTGTATATATATCAGTCAAGTTGTAATCCAAATGTACAAGGAAAATCTTTTTTCTCATATTCTTTTATTATTACATTTATATTCTTTTCTCATTACCCATGCAAATCTTTGAGTGGCAATATTGCAGCAAGATTCTTTAAACTGCATTTGATACATGTTATTCTTGTTCCTTGTGAAATTGCCAAGTAGAGTTTGATAATCATATTTCCAAGTTCTGCTTTGTCAATGCCTGAGATAAATTATATTAGACATATTTTTCAAGCTTTTCAAAATCTAACGATCAACTTGCTTTCCAATGAGATGGTTCACCCTCATTTTGCGCTAAGTGTTATCCAATTTCAGCCAAAACTACTATATTTGGCAACATTAGAACTTCACATATTGCGCCAGCACAATTGTGTCCATAGGTACATGTTTTTCTCAATTGCTAAATTGAAGTTGCTTTCCTAAGTAGCTAGTTGATGTTATAAAGACAAAATCGAGCAGAATTGAAAGTAAAGAATGAAGTCAAATTTTGGCATATAATATAGTAACCATAGTGTTATTGATTCCTCATATAATTAATTGTGAGGACTTGAAGATATGTCATCATAATTCATGGATTCTTTCAATTGTTTTGCCAGTTGAACTCTGTGACATGTGCATGTTCTGCAGACACCCATCATCTGTGGAAGAGAACCATCAGCAAGCAAAGAGGAGAAAGAGCTAGCCTCTGAGCGCTCTGAAGAACTCAGTGCAAAAGTAAATCAGGTAACACTAACACCCGAGCGCAAGCCTTTCCTGTATTCTCCTGGTGGTGTAATTTTATGAATAAAAAAGCTCCTACCTTGTACCATAGTGTTACTTTCTTTAATTATCCGAAAAAATGCTACTTTCTATTGTACAATTGACACTAGCACCATGTGGTTTCATTCTTATATTTCCAGCATTAAACTTATCTCATATCGTTTGCAGTTTATTCTGAGGAGAACTAATGCATTGTTATCAAATCACTTGCCACCAAAGGTATAGCATCTCTATAAACGCTGGGAATATCTTCTCTTTTATTTTGTTAGTAGGGATATCTTCAGTTTTCCTTTCATATATGTCATATATTCAATCAACTTGACATCCAGAAACAATCTCTTCATTGCTAGTTTCATCTTCTTTCTAATCAGTCTGTAGGTTGAACTCATATCCACCATACCAAGATTGTCGAATCAAGTTCAACTGTTAGAATGCTCTAGGTTGATTTGCACAAGTGTATACTTGAAAAAGTTTGGTCAGAAGCAGAAACTTGTAATCTAAGACAACGACCAGGCATTTGTTCAAACGTCAGTAATAATAAAATAAATTGAATTGTAGAAGAGCGTGTATGGAGAGAAAATTTGACTGCAAGGTCTGTTAGAAAGGCTAAGCAATGCCTCTGCATTTCAACCGCCAAATCACCTCCTTTTGGTTTGCCCATTTTCTTTCTAGACAAAAAGTAATCAAGAATAAGGAGTCTCAGCCAAAATTCTTGAAAGGAAACTATGAGTGTAACCCCTATATTCATGCAATATTTCTAAGCAAATGCTATGCAATTTTTTTCTTGAATGTGTTTACTCTAATATAAGGTTTATTCTCTATAGAATTCATGAGAATAAAACTTATGATCATGAGCTATAACTACTTCTATGAGGACCTCAATATGAAAGGATTAAGCATGGTAAATATTTTCCATTATCAGGGTTCACTTGTTGAACTTCTTCTATAAAATTCTGTTATGAGTATTTGCACTTTTAGGAACATCAACTCTTAACTGATAATGTGATACTTTCATGGAAAAATTATTCCTCAGAACTTTATAATGTGAAACACATTGCTAAATGAAAAATAATTTTTATTTACAAGGAAATGTTCCTTAGTAATGAGGAAATTGTTTTTCATTTTGGTTGGAAAAAATTTTCCTCAATTCTTGATTACTTCAGAAATGGGTGTCAACCAATTGTACCATCTACCAAATACTTGCATCACTTCCTTCTTAGTCCTACCACCAAGTGTTGTTATTTAGCTCAGTCGCTGGTTAAGAGAGAATCCTTCAATCTCTTGCACTATTAGCTACTCCTAAACTATTGAAACTAATTTATGAATAACTTCTTGCTTGTTTAATGATTTTGTAGAATCACTTACTTATATAAGATTTCCAGTCCCTACCTTCCTTAAGCAAAAGATAACTGCTTCAAAATGAAAGATATTATAAATATTGACAATATCTCCTAATTGTATAAAATAGAAAACAAAATAACAGATGTTTGGTTTCCTACTCTAAATATATTCCTAGATATTCCTAAAATAATTAAGAAGGGGAACTCTTGGGTGAAATAGTCAATATTTTATAGTTGTATTCATCAAAGAAAAAAAAAACTGAAAATGAATTTATAGTTGTAAGTTCTAATTTTAGTGTAGTTTGTTTTGAATATGATAACTTTTTCCTTCGAGTGTAGCAAGTAGTTTAGCAAATGACATTTGAACTAGTAGTGATTTTAGTTTGTTCCTTTTAATTAACCAACTAATATATTATTTTTTGAGCACTAAGTTCTTTTTCTATGTCAAGTGACTTCTTGATTTAAAGTGTTGCAATGTAACAATGGCTAAAATTTACATGATGTGAAATTTATGCTGCTAAGTATTTTGTATTCTTGGTCCACATCTATTTCCATTGGCATTTAAAATCCAAAAGCCACTATAAAAAACCTACTACATAATATCTATCTTTGACAACTTTGAAGTCTTTCTTTGTGATTCCTTTATCAGCACTGTCTCTATAACATAAGTTATAGTGTTCATCTAGCTGACAGTTTTGCCCACATATAAACTAATAGTGTGTGGAGAAAATTGTCTTTAAAGCCCCAATCTGGCTTTTGCTTGGGTTCCTCTGATTTGGCTCTTTTTTGCTCTAAGATTGAGTCTCTTGGCATGCTAGAATAGGATTTATCCCTATGACTGTGGTTTATATAATAGGTTTAGTAGGCAGTTTAATTCATATGATCCGAAGTCACAGTTTGCACAAGTAGCATAGAGACATGGTTAACTTGCTATTATTTGTGATACAAAAGTTTTCTTCTCCCTTTACAGTTTTTTTCTTTTTCTTTCTTTTTTTGGTTTCTTCTATTGCTATCATGTGCTCAAAAGGATATCAAGCAAAATAATTGAACAAGCCTTTCCATTCTTTGACCATGAACATGGGTGACTAGAATCTCTTACATCATTCTGACTGGTTATGCACAGTATTTTAAACAGTCGTTCAACAACTTAAAACAAAGAAAAGGGCATTACTTTTTTTTCTGTTGTCTCAATCAAGTTTTAATTCCAGAATTCCAATTTTTTTTTTTTTTTTGTTTCTATTGCAGATGGTTGAAGTTGTTTGCTGCAAGTTGACTCCTCTGCAATCACAACTGTATAACCATTTTATACATTCCAAAAATGTAACCCCTTATCTTCAAGCTGATATGCATTGTCATTTGTAGTTAATAGTCAACCTTATTCTGGCTAAACATTTTAATTACAATGCCAAGTGCAGGTTAAACATGCAATTGCTCAAGAGATGAAGCAATCAAAGATTCTTGCTTATATAACAGCTCTTAAGAAGCTATGTAACCATCCAAAGGTATGATCTTGAACTGAAGGATTCCAGTGAATGTGGAGTAATAAGCAAAGTACATAATCATTCAAGCGCATTATGTGGAATGATAGATCTGGCTTTACCTGCAACTATGGTCGCTGTCATAATCTTTTAACTTGGAAGAGCCTGTTATGGCTGATTCATCAGCTTAAGTTCCTAGGAAAGAGTACAAAATCATTCCTGTCAAACATGTCTATGCACGGGAGAAGACAAAGGGAAAATGCATTGCTACTTGATCTGTTCATGACTGTGTTGTGTCTGTGTACATGTGTTTGGTTGTGACTGCTGTGTTGTATGTGTCATTTGTCTTTGTTTTTGTGTCCTATCTGGCCATATCTTTGATGTGTGTATGTGATTATTAATTCAGGTGTTTATTGGTTGTTTTGTGCAAGTGGCAGAAGGATACATGTTGGTTATTTAGGGGTCAGTTATTAAAAAATTAGGGAGTTATATATTGTATCATTTTGGGAGTAAAATTAGGATCCCCAGTTATATGACTCTTGGTCGTACCTCTGTGAAAGAGAAGGAAATGGAAAGGAAGGTAGTAAGCCCTATCATTTTCCAGAAAATTTAGAATTATCAAATTTTAAAGGAGATTGAGTTTTAGGTTTCAGTTGCTAATTATCATTCCTTGTTCATCTCCTAATTCTACCCTTGTCTCTTTATTTTGTGATAATGTAGCTCATCTATGATACTATAAAAAGTGGGAGTTCTGGAACTTCAGGATTTGAGGACTGTATTAAATTCTTTCCTGCAGAAATGTTCTCTGGAAGGTTGGTATTTAGATGCAGATGAATTTATTGGAATTTATGTCATTTTCTCAAAGAACATTTTCCAATGTTTACAGATCTGGATCATGGTCTGGCGGGGATGGCGCTTGGGTTGAACTCTCAGGAAAAATGCATGTGCTGGCTCGGTTGCTAGCTCATCTTTGGCAAAAGACAAATGATCGCATTGTCCTTGTATCAAATTACACTCAGGTTGTCCTACACATACCTTAACTAGACGTGTTGCCTGAAGCTTGAACTGTGCAGCAATGGGGCTTGTCACGTGTTTTCTCATTTCAGTATTTCACTCTCAAATATATCTCTCTCTCGGATGCATTGATGTTCAAGGAGGCAATTGGATATTCATAATTCTAAAGATGACTCTTGATTACCACCTGAGTGCTGGCTAATGGTGTATGCTAACAGTTGGAGATGCTAGTAGCAATGGTGCTGAATGATGTTTGAATTCACATTGATAAAGAATAGCAAGAGAGTAATTTTTTCTTTTGTTTTTGGGAAGAAAATTATCTTTCTCATTGTAAGAAAGCAATTCTAATTACTGCGATGCTTTCTTTTTTGGCTCTTCCTACTCTCCATATGATGGAAAAATATAGATTCTCTTCTTTCTTTTTTGAAAATATTTTCCTTGAAGCCAGCATACCCTAATATGACAGTTTGACAAAGTACTCTCTTTTGATGCCAATACCAACTTAATGTATGCTTGTTTCCATTAGTTAGATCAGCAATTAGCATAAGTTTCTTAGACTTTGATTATTGATTCCTCAAGTTTCTGAACCACTTTTATGTCTAAGTACTCATTGAGATTCTACCAGAATGAAATCTTTTGAATTCACATATTTTCTTATCCCTATGGTTATCAGGGGAAAAAAAAATGCTGAGACAATTGCCAAGATGGCAAAGTTGCTTTGTTTAATTTTTTTTACTGATGAAATGTTTAGGAGAAATTTCATAGCTTGTTACTCTTGCGCTCTTCTATTCATATGTATAGTGGCAGTTTAAGCACGGAGAATAGATTTTCAATTTTAATTGTTGTTTTCATATAAAATTTTTGATGCAGTTATTGACTAACATGTTGGATATTTCTGTTGAATTAAGGACATGCATTCTATATTTTCTGATGTTTCAGACACTGGACCTCTTTGCCCAATTGTGTCGTGAAAGAAGATATCCATACCTTAGGCTTGATGGAACTACATCTGTTAGTAAAAGACAAAAGTTGGTCAACTGTTTCAATGATCCAACAAAGGTATAATTCTCTCTCTCCCTCTCCGCCTTGTCCTTTTTTATTGACTGAAAAATAGCCTCCTGGTTTTTGGAGTTAAAATTTTTTCGGCACTTGGTTTGCAGGATGAATTTGCATTCCTTCTGAGTAGTAAGGCTGGAGGTTGTGGCCTCAATTTGATTGGAGGAAATCGTTTAGTCTTGTTTGATCCTGATTGGAATCCGGCCAATGATAAGCAAGTGAGTATTGTCACTTTGTTCCCCATGTTGGAGGCTGTGTCTGGAATCTGGCATATCATTTTTTGCAGGAGAAGAGTTGACTGTTTGCAAACTTCATTTTTGCATGAACAGGCTGCTGCAAGAGTGTGGAGGGATGGACAGAAGAAGAGGGTATATATTTACAGATTTTTGAGCACTGGAACAATTGAAGAGAAGGTTTTGATGTTTTTATATATGATTAATTAGACAACTGTCTGAATTTCTTTTATTCTATATGCACCTTGAATTGGCTGTAACAACATACTTGAAATTTATCAGATAAACTGCTTTGAATTTTGAAGGTATATCAACGTCAAATATCAAAGGAAGGGCTTCAAAAAGTTATTCAAAAGGATAAAACTGATAGGCAGGCAACAGAGGTAAATATATGAAACTTTCTATATTTCCTTGTAGTTCTTCTGGATCAATGGTGCGTCAACTGCTTCAGTTACAGGGCAACTTTCTTTCTATGGAGGACCTGCACGATTTATTCACATTCCATGAAAATGCCAGGTAAAACTGCTTTCTACTGCGAAGGTTACTTGTTTCTATCCTGAAATGTATCTGCATATACACTATACGGTTGAATAATCTTGTTGAGCAGGTATGTTGCAGCTGCTCATTTAATAATGGATTCATCATATGACCTTAGGGTTTTTTTCTCCGAAGCCTTTTAATAATGTTTATGTTTGTTATCATGCATGACATTGAAATGTCACTTATTAATTGTCCTTCAACCTCAGGTATTGCTATAGAGCAGAAACTTGGGGCAATAATGATGCTTGCATTTTATTTTTAAGTCTTTTTAATTGATAACTTCCAAGTGTCATCATTTGTCTATTCAGTTTCAAGCTCGACATATATTGATATGTATCTGAGTAATAAAATGATATGATTGCTTTCTGTAAGCTTCAACTATGAACTGAGGTGGTCACATTATCAATCTCAATAACTGAACAAACAGGTGGTTGTACTATCTAACTAAAAACTATAGAATTGGCTTTATTACCTCACTCGTAACTTTTGGATATGGGCATTTTATTAGAATATCGATTCTTTTTATTGCTTTACTATTTTCATCTCTGAACTTTGTAGCTTCATTTTCAAGTAACTCATATTTGAAGTGATAATTTGTCAGATAAAAATTGGTATAATATTTTAGCAATAGACTTATTATGCTTTTACGGAAAATATTTCAAACCGATCATAAGGGTAGAAACATCACAAATGGTAAGAAATGTTTTGGATAGAGCAGTTTTCACGTCATTGTTAGAACATTTCCACTAGGTGCTAAGATGTCACCCATGAAACAAGTTCCATTATATATTCCTAAGTATTTGTCTTATAAGTGCATTCTGATATTTGATTCAAGAATTCCATAATTCTGATATCTCAATTGACAAAGAAAATTGAAAAAATTCTGATATCTTTGCTTTGTAATACGCCCTAGATCCAATAGCTAAATCCAGACATGAATTAGTTTCATGTAGGAATTTAAATGTTCAAATTTTTTCTTGTCAATTTTAGGGTTTGACTAAAGGAAAGGAAATTTTTATGAAAGAAACAAGGAATAAAAAAAAAAAAAATGATATGGATGATCTGTAATTAGATATTATGTACTAATAACAAATAGAACTAGGTTTGAGTAATTTTTAGAGATGATATGATGTATAATTCTAGAAACTAATTGATTCCTTAACATAACCTAATTTGACTTACAATTTATACTAACGAGTTTAACCAATAGAATTGATGTTATGTACAGTCATATAAATTGGTGTCACTACAGTCTAAGGATTAAATTGATAAGACAGAGAACTCTCAAAGGAAGGTATAATCTTTACTTAATGATAATTCATGAAAAGAATGTTTTTTCAACCTTAAATAGTTCCTACTAGCTAAATAAAAGGGTAAAAATGTAACTAAAATGTGTATATCGTAAATAAGCAAATAATCAAAACAAGGTCAACACGGCTCGATAGGCCCATGTTATAAAACAACATCCCCGTGTACAAGATCAATAGACTGCAGGTCTTGACACTTGAAACATCATGCAACATTTGATACTTGACACGCCATGCACCACTGGATGCTGCCATGCTACATTGCTTCTGCTTGCAACAACACAATTTCAATATGTGAGTTAGACGGCTATGAATACACCCATGTTCATGCTTGTGCTTCCTTTCTCTTGCTCGTGTTCACCTTTTGTTTGCTTTCCTCATGCAACACAATTGTGTTTGAAGTCGTATACCCCATTATGTGCATCTTCTATGTCTAAATTGCTGCTTGTTCCTTGAATTTAATTGCATGAGCTGATAGCACATCACTCTGTATAATGTGAAAGAAACAGAGTGAGATGGACCAAATCCTTCTTGTTAGTTGCTAATCTTCAAGTTTTGATGAAAATATTGTAAAGCGTGTTAGTGCTTTTCAAGTTATGTACCCTAAAGGAAAGATTTCTACAATGCAAGTTAGGTTTTAAAGCATGGTGCTTTTACTAAGGCCTCTTAACCTATCTCACTTTGGTTAGGAATGGAGGGTTAGCTAGACGCATTGCTGCATATGATAGTAAATATTGTTTCCCTTTCACTTTTGACTTTGGTGGCTTCATTGATAAATTTTGAGGGGCTTGAAATACTTATGAAATCTGTACGCAATACATATTTTTATCATTATATATAATATTGTATTTATAGAGTACAAGAGTATAAATATGTGTAATTGCGGTCTGTTACCCTAGGATGTAAAAATATTATACTACCCCTTGCTATAAAGCTAGATCACAATAATGTATAGAGTAATATACTCCTTCAATCTCATGATGCCAATGTCAGCATGGGATTGGTACAATGATCAACAAAAGTAGTATTAGAGAGATTCTCGGTAAGAATGTTTGCATGCTGAAGGTGAATTGGAATATAACGAACTAAAATTTGACTGTAACTTGTTCATGCATAAAGCGATACTCAATGTTAATGTGTTCTATATAATTATGATGGATGGGATTATTAGTCATATAAATGGTTCTAAGATTGTCACAATATAAACAAATAGGCCGCTGAATGAAAACTCTTAACTTGCGGGCAAGGTGACAAATCCAATTTGATTAAGCTATAGCATAGGCAATAGCTATATATTCAGCTTTAGTAGAGCTTTTAGAGATAGTAGGTTTCTTTTTGGAGCATCAGGAGATAAGATTGTAACCACGAAAAATGGCATATCCTGTAGTAGAACGACGACTATCTAGATAGCTCGTCCATTCTGCATCCACATATGTAGTTAGGAAGATACAAGGTGTTTGTGTAATAGGGAGATCCAAGGATATAGTACTCTGTAAATATTGGAGAACTTGTTTGGCTATTTGCATATGATTAGTATTGAGACAATGCATATGTTGACTCAACTAATTAATTGTAAGGTTGATATCTGGTTGGGTAATAGTGACATATTAGAGTACCCCAACAATTTTTCTGTAAGTAGTGGGGTTAGAGAGTAATGGGAAACCAATATTGGTGAGGTGATTGTGAGAGGACAGTGGTGCTTTAACTGGTTTGAACAGGTGCATATGATGTCTTTTCAGGAGATCCTAGATAAAGTGAGATTGGCTAAGATATAGACCTTGAGGTGTACAATGAGCTCGAATTCCCAAGAAAAAGTAGATATCTCTAAGATCTTTCATGGCAAACTATTGAGAGAGGAGGGAAGTATGATGAGCGAGGAGATGTGGATTGTTGCAAGTGAGGATGAAGTCATCAACATAAAGTAGTAGGATAAGAATATCTAACCCTTGAGAGAATGTAAACATGGATATTTCAAACTTGCTTTGTTGAAAACCTATATGAGAAAGGAAAGTGTTGAACCAATGAAACCAGGTGCAAGAGGCTTATTTGAGATCATAAAGTGACTTAATGGCAGTAACCCAAGCAGGATCTCAAAGGGCTTTAGTGTAGGGGTGAGGCTCAGAGGGTATTGTGCCGGTATGCAGGTTCATAATGGTTTTGGGTTTAGTGACGCCTAAGTGAGGGCGAGTGCAGATGGAGTGAGTTGGCCTAGAGAAGGGGTTTTGGGTTGATGTGGATGTAGATGGCAAGGGTCATGTATTGGGGGAGGAAGCTGTAGTGGGTGGTTGTGCGGACATGGGTGGCAATGGTTAAGGCATGACAGTGGTCAGGCATGGGGGGGTTTTAGGATTGAGTGTGAGGGAGAGTGGTGTGCTGGTGACTAGGGTTGTTGATGGGAGAGAGGGAGAAGATGGAAAGGGTCGGTGTAAGTTGGGTGGGGGCAGTGGAAGGGTTGAGAATAGAAGGTTCAGAGGGGTTTTCCATGGTTGAAGAGTGAGGAAGATTGAGTGAAGAAACAGTAGTACTGAGAAGATTCGGTGATGAACAATGGTGTAAACAGTTGCAATGAACAGTACCGGGTAGTGAGCACATTCGGCAGTGAATCTCTGTCTCCAGTGGAAGAAGTAAAAAGAAAAAAAAAATACTTAGGGTTTGTGGGCTCTAATACCAAGTACACAGTATGTATTTTTGTTATTGTATATAATGTCGTATTTACAGAATACAAGAGTATAAATACATTTAATTAGGGTTTGTAACCCTAGGATGTAAAAATATTATACTACCCCTTGCTATAAAGCTAAATAACAATAATGTCTAGAGTAATAATTTCTCTGTTTGATCTTCTCCCTTTTTTCCCTATGGTGGAATGTGATTTGGGGCTTGTTAAATGAGAGAACCTGACGACCTCAATAAAAGGAAATTAGAGATTTTGTAGAAAAAACTGGCTTGTCCTCCCTTCGACTGCATATGGCACATTTACGGGCACTTAATCATGTAACTGCATCTCAACATACAAATACACATAATCAGAACAGCACATGGCTAAAAACAATAACACAAAACATGACCTGACACCTCTTAGACACACAAGGCCACACATGCATAACTCCTACTCATTAAACAACTGTCAACATAAATATGTCCTGTTTTCTATCTTGTCTATTCTTTCTGCTGTAGACATGTGGAAATGGAGCTATAACAGTCTGCTTCCCATAAATTGCAATCATTTTGGAACTTTACTAGTTTAATCGCTTCCTGCTTTTGTACTTGAATACTTAGATTAGTATTTGTACATGATTAAGATGATTATGGTGAATATTTTAACGTGTTTCCTTTTATGTAAAATTCTCAAGCAATAAATAAAATCGGTTTTTTGTCCTAGGCGAGAAATATAGTTGAAATATCAGTGCAAGGATCAAAAGATTTAACAGACATAAAAGAGTGAAAAAAATGCTTCCTAGCATACCAAAACTCAGCCGGAGTTAATTAGGTAAGTAAATTTTCCAGTCAGTCACTGGGTTAGGCATGACCTTCAAACACACATTCTTTTCAACACAATACGGTAGACTTCTAACAAATACAGTTGGAAAACTTAATTCTAAGGATCAAAATCAGAGATGCTAGGATTCTTTTATTTGTCTTTCCTGGAAGGGGAAGTTCTGCTTGCTTAACATAGAAATATGCAGTTTAAATATATAACAGTTTAATGTCTATGCCTTAAATTCCGGTATTGTAGGTCAGAGATTCATGAGAAGATGAATTGCACCCGTTGCCAAGACTTACATGAAGAACTGACAAGCACTAGTGAGGGTGAAGAAGAGAAATCACTTGATACAAGTAATGATGCTAAGGAGACTTCTGATATAGGTTCGTTTGCAGAAACTGCTGGTTGCTTGCATAAGTTGAGGGCTTCAGAAAAACAGGTTAGACCATAGGTTACATAATTCACTTTTTATTTCATTGACAGTGTCTGATATTAGGCTATTTCTAGGTAGGGACTCCGAAGGAGGAGGATTTAGGTAGTTGGGGCCATCATTTTTCCGCAACATCAGTACCCGACATCATTTTTCAAGCTTCAGCTGGGGACGAGGTGTGTTGTTGCTGCTCATTTTCTTAGTGCTTGTTGAATGTGAAAAAATCCTGCTTCTTGACAAATGAAATTTTCTTCTTCTGTGAGAATTATCCATAACTCGATATTGCCTCTTTTCTTCTTTTGGCTAAGGTGTACATTTCAGTACCTGTTCCCAGTTCATGTCACAGTCCCAGATCCATAGTAGCTTATATAAAACAAGGGTTTAATATGGAGAACCCTTCCATCATACCTTTAATTTTCCTATCAATGCTTTGACTCACTTCTCGGTATGTCTATGCAAGCATAGGATCCTAACTTGACTAGACAACTACGAAAAATAGGACTCAAGATATTCCTAGTAGATCTCGATTAAAAATATCTTAGCTAAATATAATGAAAATACCGAACAACAACTAAAGAGATTTATTGCCAATGATATTCTAAAGATACCAATAAAATCTCTTAGCTGTTTTAAATCTTTCTATCATCAATTACTAATGATAACATATAGCATATATTCTTCTTTAATCAATGTTCATGATGCTTGATTAACACTGATCCCTATATCAGTTCGCTAAGTTTTTTAAGTAGTTGCATAGGAAAGCTCACAGATACTGTTCCTGGAACTGAAATTTCAATCCACATAATTGAGAGTAAGGATGACATTACAGACTTCATAAAATAGAACATAGAGGAGGCATAAAACCCTGATATTAACTTCTGTTGTGATTAATAATTCTGGTAGTGGGGAAGCCATTTTGCAGGGGTGCCCTTTCTTCTTCTTTTTTTTACGCTTTGTACTAGTGTTGTTGAGTGAAGGAAAAGTTCATCCTTAGACTTTCATACTGGTGCAGGTTACATTTGTTTTCACGAATCAAGTTGATGGGAAGCTGATACCAATTGAAACAGTCATAAATCCAAAGCCAAATACAACAGGAGAGATGAATGACAGTTTAAAGCAACCTTTTAATGGGTCTATGTTGCAACCCCGCCATCTAAAGGCACAAGATTATGTTTTTTCAAATAAAGATCCTGGAACTGGAAAGAGAGCCCCTCCAATGACTGGAGTATGCAACTACTCTCATGAAAAATCCCTAAAGATGGCTACTAATATACCAATGAAAAGCAAACTTTCTATTTCTGGTCAGTTACCGCTTAAAAGATTATCTGCAGATACTCCAAACCAAGATGATGATTTCGAGTAAAATCACTCAGTGGATCAGATGAATGGTATGTCATTTACTCATAATTTAATTGAAAGGGCTAGTGTTGACACTTCAAGGCTACAACAAACAAATGAGAGAGGCTGGGAAAAAATTATCTTATAGATGCTTTTTGGGGTCCTTGTGAGTTGGTCAATGTACCCTTGGGGTCTCAATTTCGGTGCTCAAGCAAGACAGGTGAAAAGGTTGGTCTTTTCTCGTTACGAGGTGCTTCCCAATCCAGAACAGATGAGATGGAATTCTATGTTGTTACATTGTGAACGGTTCCTTAAGCTTGGAGGGTTGGTAGGTCCTGTCAAAGTATTGGTGGTTCAGAGTATTATAGATTTTTGCTGAAATTACTGACAACGTAGAGTTTGTTAATATGATACCAGTGTAGACGGAGAAGCATTGCTGATCCCATCTACAGAGAGGAAATGTTTTACGTGGTGGTGCTTCTGCATGATCGTGGAACCTTGATATGCCTTTTCAGAGTGCTGTCTGCTTGCACCAACAAGCAATCTGAGGTCTTCCTACGTGAACCATTGGTAGAAATGCAACATTCTTGATTCTGATTCTTGGCTGCGGGTAATTTTTGTAGAATCTCTTTATCCCGACTGCAAGCTCAGGAGAATATTTACTGAGTTAGGTCATTGGCTTGGGTTTAGTTAGGAGGCTCGTAGAATCCTTTGTCGTAGAATAAAATTTCAGTTATGTAATTTCAAACTGGCATAGCTACTAATGAATGTGCAAGCCTGACCGCAGCCAGGATGCTAGCGGTTGTATCACTGATATTGCACCAATAAGACCTGCTTTCTGGTTATTTCGCTGTGGATAAACACAGATGAAGAAGAAAATGTTTCTGTTCTGTTAGTGTAATTGCAGTACTTGATTGTGATATATCGGTGTTACCTATGATTTGATTCCTTAAATTAGATTGTGGATGACTGGATGGAAACAAAACGAATTGTGAATCCTTTTGGGCTATGAAAAATATAACTCAAATGAAGATTAAGCAATCTGTTGAAACTTGAGACATTGGAAAATTGATCGATCCAACCCTGGGAGCATCGAATTTCTCAGAAAAGGAAGGGAAAAGAAAAAAATTATCTTTGTTATACTTCACTCGAATCAATGAGTGGTGGATATTGACTAATGATAATATCACAGAAAGTTGTTATAAGAAAACTACCACGAGTGATGAATAATAGCTGGGGTAGGGCTTATGTAATTGATTTTTGTCCTCCGCTAATCATGAGGTGTGACTCTTAACGATTTGTTTTGTCCTTCAAAAACGATGTCGTTACTTCAAATTAACATACGCATGATGATTTTGTTGTTTTGGGACTAGTATAGGTGAACACTTCTCTATTTGTTTCATACAACTTTACGTGTTCTTTATTTTAAATGTAGACTAAACTATTTTCCTTGTGGAAAAATTGAAAGGGAACATTCCTAAAAATATTCGGATACCACCAGCTTTTAAATTATACACTTAAACCACCTTAACACGCTGCAAGAAGTTGATAAAAGTTGCGAGCTTATCAAGGAATTTTCAATATATCAGATCTACATTATATCATTACTATTTATTGGTTTAGCTACTTGATACTTTCGATTCTTTACCAGTAGATGACGATTCGGGTTACTAGACTGTAACTACTTGTATGCTTTTAGGATTAAAAATAAAAAATAAAAATAAGAGAAGAATTAGGTCCAATTGTAAAATCTCGCAACGAGGATGTCACGTAATTAAAAAAGGATAGAGTGTAGATCTCATTGTTAGGTATTTCACATAAATTGTGAGAGACTACAATATTAATTTATAAGACCATAATTGTAAAAACCTTATCAATATAAATTTGAAATTTTTGATTTAAGCAGTTGAAACGAGCTTATTAATATTTATTAGTCTGATCATTTGTTATTTTTTACTGGAGGCATTACAGCATTAGTTTGCTATATTATTTGAAGTTGATCAGTTAAATTACTTCAGAAATTGAAGGCAGACTGAAATTGATATCAATTTAGGTTCTTGAATAGGAAAGATTAGCATATTTTTCCTATGTCTTGACCGGGTCCATGTCTTGTTCTTCGAGAAACTGCCGTGTCTCATGTTTATGCCGCAACCAAGAAGTTATCACAGAAGTTTTGCTGCTAAAAAGCACGGCATTTGTTCCAACGATGAGGTTAGATTGAATTGTTTTGCTGATCCTGACTACAGAGGTGGAATGGAAACCTTAACGCTGTGGCTGTTTTTTCTGAATGGTGGAGGCTTGGGGATACTTTTCGGCATCAGCATGCTACGTGTTTGGACCAGAAGCAGCTCTCCAAGGTTTTCCTTGGGTGTTCTATTCGTACAACATATGGTTCTCTGATGCTTGGCTGTGGATTTTCATTTTTTTTTTTTTTTCTTTCAAGGAATCTGATATGTTCAAGCCAAGGAGACTATTTACTGTGGTTCGGTTCTTAGGTAAAGCAATTGATTGTTGGAGAATCCTTTGTTGCAAATTAAAATGAGCTTCCACAACACCATGACACACATAATTCACTGTTTATGGTTCGTCTCCATCTAACTTTTATCTGTAAAGCTGTCAAAGTAGCCTATATGTTGAATCATCCTTCCATAAAATTCATCGGCTATCAAATCATCTCACTTAACAGAAAATAGGAAAATCCTTCACAAGCTAGAGTAGCCTAAATGCCTATATGTCGATCATCCCTTCATAAAATTCATTCAGCTACTGAATCATCTGACTAACAAGAAGACAAAAGTTATCTGCAAACTAGAGAAAATAACAAAAATGTCCTAACAGCTAAGAATTCGTCCTTGGGGTAAGTTAACAAGATGCATTCAGATTCCATAATTACCCCAAAAATAGACAACAAAGAAACTAAAAATGTTAAAGTTGCTCAACTCACACTTAATACAGACGTTATAACAATGGTTACACCTCTACACGGTTACTGATCCATAGAATACAATCTCAGCCGGGCCTGTCATGTATACATGGTTGTCCTTCTCCCTCCAATCAATCTCCAGTGGCCCCCCAGGTAAATCAACCGTACAACTCTGCATCATCAGTATGCATCATAACTCTTTTCTCAAGTTTGGCAGAGACTTGAGAAACCATATGAAACGAAATTACAACTCTGTCATTGAGTAAATCATTCCTATCCTCTGTCTTCCAATATAGCAGTCACACAATAAACTAGATATCTTAATGGACTGCCAACGGACCCTAACATCTCCTCAATTAAATTATTCTCTCTATACCTCAGTGATCCTCTCCTTGATTACTATTTATTCCCAAAATCACAAACTAGAATTTCTACACCAAGAAAAAGCATCTCAGATTTGCAGAGAAATGCACTAAATCAAAACAAGAATCCTTGTGTACATAATGCACTGGTTAGAATTTTATTTATGCAAATCTGGAATCTGACTTTCTAACAAGTAGCTTCTAATTGAATTAACCTAAAATAGAGAGAGAGAGATAGAATTTGAAATTTGTATATTAAGATCTTTTGTCCTGCAAAATGAATAACTAGGACAAAACAGCAGTTGGTTCTAACCAAATGACCGGTGCATTAGATTGGTGGGGATAAAGTGCTTCAGCTTTATAATCTTAAGAGCAGACTTGGAAAAGAGAAAAAAAAAAGACCAACATAGGCCTAAGGGATCAACCTTTTTAAAAATAAATAAATAAATAATTTATTCATTCAGTTCATGATGTTGAGGTGTGTGTATAATGCAGGTCTCAGGAAGCTCAAGAATATAGTGTCGAACAAATCACAGAGAAGAGGAGAGATAATACAACGGTTCAAAATCTGAAACCTATGACCATTTCACAAACCCAAATCTAACACCAAGCTCACCTTTTTAACCCAAAAAAAGTTTAAATAAATAAAAATAACAGATTATGTTTTCACAAAGCAAGCTTTTCATCTATGGGTTTTAATGAGTCATAGTACTTACTCTTCCAGCACGTCCCTCAAGAACTGCAGCAACGACCACTGCACAAGCCCCTGTACCACAAGCAAGTGTTGCTCCTGCAATCAAGTAATTCAGGTATAAGCTTCAAAATTAGAGTTAGCCAAATTACAGATAAAAAGCGGATTTATTTGATCATATACATTCACGATGAACTATGCAATAGATACAAGTCAGCTATTAACAACATAATGTAGAACACTAACCAGCTCCACGCTCCCAAACACGCATTTTCAGGTGTGTAGGAGAGAAAACTTGCACAAATTCTGCAATCAAAACACTAGAAACATTCAAATTCCCATTTAAAATACTTGGGACCATGCAAGGGAATAAAGATTGCAGAATCTAGCTTGTAAAAGTATCATTTAATTTACTGATATGAAAGAACAATGCATTACTTTAAATCACTAGATTAGTGCTGGACCTATTCTAACAAGCAAAAAAGATTGAATTTACAATGGGAAGGGGTGGCTAAATTAAATATCACCAGAGAGCAAAAAGATTGAATTTACTATTCTCTTGTGGAGATATTGGTAGCTATCTCAGGTTCAGGTATCAAATCTTTTACTTTACAAGAGTAGATAAAATGCAACATAACCCATGACAACATACAATAAGATGATGATATTTACCACTACTAATACAAATATGATAAGAAGTGGCACATATTCAAGGTTTAGCAAATATCTCTGGAAATTTAATTAGCAAGGAACAACATCACTAACAAAATATATGTCCTAAAAGCACCTTGAAGACTTCAATTACCCATCCACTACATAGTTTATTGTCAAGCTTCACCAATGGCCAAGCAAAATAGTAGGACTACGAAGAGCTTACACTCAAATGCAATTTCTAGAATAGCAAGACAAGACTTCATGTTATTAACTTAAGCTTGTCGACTAAATAAAGCAATAAATTTTGGCCAAAAAGAATTTAGACTGTAAATATCAAGTAATCAACCTAAACATAGATAACTGACCTGTGTTTGTTCTTGATGGAAACATCTCATGATGCTCAAATTTTGGACCTATTTCAGCTAAATTTAATCCATCAACCTGCAAGTTCTGTTTCAAAAAAAGAATTTACATTGCTGGACTACACAAAAACAATGATTTCCTAATTCTTCTCAGCAATGACAATAATTTTGCAGATAAATAAAATATTATAATACAATCTTCTTAAAATACCTGGTCTCTTTCGGAACCAAATGTGACACAATGAGGATTTCCCATGCTGACACATGTTACATTCCAGGTTGTACCATCAACTACCAGCTGAGACTTAACAACAGATAGATCCTTGTTCGGTATTAACCTTGTAGGCACATCAGATGCTTTGAGTATCGGTTCACCCATATCAACTGTAACCTGATTCAACATATAATTTCATCAGAGCAAAAATTCTAACTGAGGATGATTGGATAAAGGCAAAAATTATGCACAACGTTGATTGTACTGCAACCAACTCATCTAAAATGTTTAACTCTAAAGATGGATATAGTTTAATACTTAATCAGCAGCAAAACATATGCATGCACAGTTTGTGATGACTGCTGAAAATATGTTTGCAAAAAATTGCAATATCTCAATGCCTCATTTTTATACTGGAACAGTAATGTAAGGTGATTAAATGTACAATTAAATAGAAGGCAAAATGTGGCACGGGGATTGCAATTCATGACCTGTTCCTCTAATACAATATTGAGTTTGGTACAACAACCAATAATCTAAATGGTAAAAATGATATATACTTACACAGACTTTATATTTATACTTCAAAAAGTAAAGCTAAAAAAGTGAGAGAAAATTCCAAGTAAATTAAAGTACCGTAATATATGCCTTTATTAATACAAAGCTAAAGTAAGAAATTTCAAACAGCAAGGATAATTTCGAAAAGAAGATAAAGAATGAAAAGGTAGAATCTTCTAAAGCTGGTAATGTTGGATATCTATTGCTTTGTTCGATAAACTTGATAAGAAAAGAGGAGATAGCAGAAGAAGTCCATAGCATGGAAATGATTTTTCCTTAGAAGTCATATATCTAGAATAATCACAACTTCTAATACTTCAATTTATATCCACAGTTTCTTAGTATGAGTGAGCTCATTTTCTCGTACGTTGACTATTCAAAGTTCCATTACTCAATGCTTATCAGATAGATATGTCAATGTAAGGATAAAGCCAAATGTGTAGGTATACCCCTAATGTTATGTTTGGAATACATGAATCATTTGAAATAAAATAGAATCAAGAACAAAATAACAATCTATTCTTGTGTTTGGAAATATCAACAGAATTACCAATTCCATTCCAGAATTATGTTTGTTTTTATCATATTCGAAATGGAATAGAATAAGCATGTGGTAATATTTGACAAAAATGCGCTTAATTTGTAGATATGTATGTGTATATGTTTTGTTATATATATGTATATACACATAACATTACACACATATAATTATACATGATATATAAAACTATATATTATATATAAACCATATTGCTATTACAATTATATAAATTTCTATATATATAACTAACATATATATTTATATATTACAATATAATTACATATATAGAATAATATATTATATATAAAACATATAGCCTATACACATAACAATATAGTTATAATATATAAGTAATATTTATAAATGGGGAACACTCTTTATTGAACTTTATCTTTTCAAATTTTCAACATATCTTTTGCTGATAATCATAAAATAATTGGTTTGTTTTCCTCTTCAATGTTCTTTTCCAATTTCTGATATTAAATAATCAGCCAAAACAATATATAATATAGGTTAGAGACCATGCCAATACCTAGAAGGCTTGTTGCGTATGTTTGCAGGAGTTTTATAGATTCAGTCCATCATATACTATAGTTTACAGTACATTGCAAATATGGTTAGGTATGAACAAATTATAAAACTCATAAATGATATTTTACTCCTTCGTAAGTTGTAACTAACAACAATGTCCATATATGTTTGAAAGTATTATAGTTGTACATTAATGAGGGCTAGTTATATAATTATACATTAATTAAGACAGAATGGAATCGTGATTTCGACTTCTTAGAAACAAAATTGCATTCCACCTTAAAGTCAGAATCATTAATTCGAAGGAATTGTGATTCTAGTTTTTTAAAATGCATCCAAACATGGAAAAGGAAATTGGACCCAGAATCATGATTCTATTCCAGGTTCATTTCTACAGACCAAATATAATATAATTGGATTAAGAGCTTGATTTTGATGACACTGGGTAAGCAAGGCATGAGACATTTGCCAATACTAATGAAAGTTTGTTGCATATGGCTTTTTTATATGGGAGTAGGAAATTGTTTTCAGAAAACACCTAGATCTCTCAAATTTTTTATTTTGATATGATCATCCAGCTTTGCAGGAAAGTAGGATAACTACTAACAAATTGCAATACCAGGAACTAAAAGAGCATTTAGTGATGTTCTTGAACTTCAATGTCATTGCTCGACTTTTTTGCATAGTTACAGATTTACAGAGCTGACCCAATGAATGAGATCCATCACATGGAACTAATTAGATGGGGATTTATATGGTAACACAAAGACTTGAAGTCAAGATGACATGCACTTATCCTGTACATTGAACCATAAGTAGTTCCTCCGCAGACTCAAGCATATAGATACAGGTGGAATTTTATACTTGCAACTAAATAAATCAAAAACAGGAACCGTCTGACCTTAACCTTCTCAGGTGTTTGAAAGAGTATTATCAATAATCTTTCACATCTGGGCTTAGTAGGTAACAAAGCAAAATACATCAAGTTTTCTAGAGAGAATACCTTTCCATCTTCTTGGATTTCAGGAACAATCAAGCCAGCACCTGTGTGTACAGTAAAACTGCAATGATCGAGAATAAAGAGAAAGACAAATTTAGAAAGCTAAAAACTTAAAGAAAATGAAATCCCTATCATGTTAGTAAATTTGATGCTATTCCACCAATAATCGATAGAAAGATCAAAAAGATGACATACTTTCAAACAACCAGTGAGACGGTAATTACTCAAAGGGAAAAGGGAACAGAACAAAAAGTTAATAGGTAACTACCGTTGTTTCCCGTGTAAATTTTCAAGCTCAGCAATGAACCGGGCAAAGCACCGTACTCCGTTACCACACATCTGGAGAAATTGAAAAGCAGCATAAATCCATGCCCAACACTCTGTGCATCACCTATTTGTGCAATGTAATTGCGCCGAGATAGATGAGCCTAAAGATAGCACGAAGACGCCCAGATAGATGAAACTACACACCATTTGCACTCAAACATACATCACTTGACAGAAAAGAAAGCTTTAATTTACCTCGGGCTCACTACCATCAGAATTGAATATCCTCATGGTGTAGTCAGTGCCATTGATGCCAGGCATAACAAAAATCACTCCATCAGCACCGATTCCGAAGTTGCGGTCACATAGCCTCACTGCCTGCTCTGGAGTTATCCTAGGCTCAAAAGAATCCCTATTATCAACCTAAATACCAATAAATCAATAGGGTGATTATTAATGAAATTGCAACGTTCTTTTCAAGTAAAGCTAAAATAGGATACCATAATGAAATCGTTGCCGAGGCCATGATACTTGACGAAGTGGAGGACTCCGGATTCTCTGCGATCAAGAAATGAGGAGGCGGAGGAGGTCTTTTCAGGAGCCTGGTAGCTCATCGAGTTGATGGAGAATCCAGGGTTTCGGATGGAGTAAGTGGTACCCAAAGAAGCGAAATGTGAAGACAAAGGACTCGAATAGGAATGGAAACGGGAAGAAGAGAAAGAAGGATAGCAAGTACGAGAGGGAAGAGATAGACGAGAAGGGGAAGAGAGCGAGAGAGAGAAAAGGGAAGAAAATGCCATCGATGTTGCTTCTTGCTCGTCTTCCTCAACGACCGCCGTTAATAATACAAATACCGACAATAGAGAATCCAAAGCTCTGAGCTCGTAGTGTCTGATGTTCTAAAATAAAAAACCCTTCCCTTTGACGCCTCTCCTGATGGAGTACCGAGACGAAGGGCAAATGAAGAGAAAAAGGGCAATACTCTAAGGGCGTGAATGCGTTAAATTATCAGTCCACCCTTTAAATTTTACTTTATGTTGACTTGAATTTGGTTGAAAAATAATCGGACTAACTTACCCTCGAGTTACTCGAATAGTTAGCCAAATTAAATTTGATTTTTATAATATTTAACTCGATTGAATTACAAGTTTAATCAAACTCAAATGAAATATTAATTTTAGTTGAGTTTTATTATTAATATTATTATAATCAAAATTAAAATATAATTTAAATGATTCAAAATAAAATGAGGTTAGTCGAGTCGAGTTTAAATTTATTGAATGCCACTTTAAATCATGCTCAAACTTTAAAATTTCAAGTTAAGCTTGAGTTCGAGCTGAAACTTTAAAATTTCGAGTCAAACTTAAGTAGTATTATAATATCTCAACTTGATTAGTTTACAGCTCTAACAAATATCTAATTTATTATAATAATCTTCTCTATCTATAAAGACACTTATTTAGCAATATGTGTAGTGATTATTGAAATGAAGGGTGCATTTCTTGAAAAAAGGAGCTCCCAAACTTGTTATGTTAGGGGATTACATTTGGGGAGCAATGAAAACACGTATACGATATGAGCTTTCAATTTTGACAAATTAGTAATGAAGAAGGTGGACATTTCATATATATACCTTCTTTATTATTAAAAAAGAAAATTGAAGGTGCATATCACATGTATACCTTCAATATACCATAAATAACACATGTATGCCTTCGAAAAGAGAGAAAAAAGGTACATTTTACATATGCGCCTTCCCTAGTGCAAAAATAAAAAACCAGCATGAACAAAACCTACTTGATGGTCGAAAACATATCACTTTCTTTCAAACTTTCCCATCTTTAAGCACCTACTTCACTAACTAGTGAGACTTATTTATTTATTTTTTTTTCACATCGTTTCTCTACCAAAAATCAAAAGTAAATCCACATTACACTCATCTCATTCAATTTTTTCATGCATTTTTACGGATTTCATGATAGTAAAGTAATCTTAATTTGCTTTTAAACTTGTTCAATTTATTTTATTTTACACATATAATTGATAAAAGATTTGTGTGAGTCTTATTATGATTACGTATAACATCTTGTATAATACACAATGTACAATGTAGTTTGAGATAATAGTTGAATATGGTGTTTTGAAGTGAAATACATAATGCATATCACATGTTTAAGGAAATTCACGTAAGGAGTTTGTTTAACTAAAATAATAGGTGTTGATAGTGATTCTTCCCTAAGCCTTGATTTAACCTAAATCAAGGGACATCTGATCTACTTACTCACTCCTAACTCTTTCTACACCATATTTCCAAGCTCCCTCAAGCAGCTCTTGAAGAACTAGTCAGCTTAGGAAGCCTAACGAGGTAAATATATTTAAGTAGCATAGAATAACCAAACCACAATAAGTCAGATTAGCCTCAATAGGCTTAGAGTAATTGTCTGCAACTCGATAAGACTTGGTCAACTATGAGGAATTCGAATTCAAATAAAGGGTACGGACAATTAAGGTTCTTATAAAAATGACTGCCTACTAGTCGCCATTATTTAAGCCACATTCTCCAATATTGAGAAGTGGTCTTAAATTCAAATTTGGTACATGTTAGTATTTGGAGGCAATGGTTATCAAATAGGGGCGGATTTATAGTTATAAATAGACCTTGAAGAGCTACAGTAAATTTCTTTTGGATACTTTACGCAACTCATTTTACCTTTCTTTCCTTTTATGTAGCTCATTACCCGACTTAGGTATCAAACTAACAACACCAAAGTCACCCCAGCTCCCCATAACCTAACCTTTCTTTCCTTTTGTAGAGTCACCATTTGACAAGTGTCCGACTACTATACAATACCAACTTTTACCATCAACAATTTAGTGCCATTGGTTCGTTACTAACCCAATGGTGACTAAGATTATGTGCTTAGTTTACAAAAGAACTTAAAGAAGTTCTAGCTAATATTGGAGAATTAAGACAGAAGCTTAATGAACAAGATTCTGCCTCTTTTCTTATCCCTTCATTATCGCAAGTTAGGGAAGAAGCTAATTCGCTTACTTGTGAAGAAGCAATATGGTAACTACGTGGCAAGGCTGCCATGGTTAATGAAATTGTCCAACAACAAAAATAGGAAACACATATGAAGAAGGACTTTAAACAAATATTGGCATAAGTTCAAACTGTAGTATACACCCAGATGTATGTAGAAGGAAAAATTGAGCATCCGACTACTTACTTATTGTAAAAGGAAGTAATAGATGTTGATGCCTAATTCTCGCTTGACCCTAAGCCCATTTCTATCGAAAGCCCATTAGCTTCAGAAGGGATTGTTCCCCCTCTCCCTTCCTCTTACCTTCTAAGTATCTTGGCCTGCTCAAACTCTTTTCTTAACCTAAACCCTGAGAAGAGCGTACAAGAAGCTACTTTTCAAAGGATTTAAGTGAGCACAAAGGTTGAAATCTTCCTCCTGATGCGTGAGGACCATAGCAGTAGATTGACTAAGCTCAGAGTATGATGAGCCCTCCCTTCTGTCTACTCGAGCTTTACGAGTGAAGATGTCCTTGAACATGTAAGCCCCTTAATGCTTAGCTCGCCGTTAACGGGCTACTCAATTTGCTAAACCCGAATCCTCAATCCCTCTTCTTGGCACTTTACTCTTAGCTCATTAATTGCCATCTGACATCCGTAGTACGGCCAATCTACTCAACATCCCCTGAAGATGCTAGACCTACCATTCACAGATGTGGTTGCTAGTATCTTCGCCCTTGAGCAACTTCAAGACCTACCCTATCAACCCTAGAACGCATGTTCCCCGTACTAGTTGCCAATACAGATAAACCCTAAATCGACATACATCCAAGTAGCCATACTCCCCCTCACTATAAATAATGAAAGGGAATCGTCAAGTAAGGGATTGGATCCCAATTCTCCACCTTTAAACTAAGA
The DNA here is from genome assembly GCA_024138005.1 of Lumnitzera racemosa. Classification (NCBI taxonomy): domain Eukaryota; kingdom Viridiplantae; phylum Streptophyta; class Magnoliopsida; order Myrtales; family Combretaceae; genus Lumnitzera; species Lumnitzera racemosa. The sequence goes on along the minus strand of JAMXBC010000012.1, from coordinate 33,323,632 downwards.
GCTCTCCATACAGTATTCGAATACACACCTACGACTGGTGACCACTTTTTGATTGGGATTTTAGTGCTCATCTACCTTAGTTTCCTCTCTTCCCTTTTTGTTCTCCTTGCTAACTTAAGTATTGGAGGGCTCTCATAGTACTACCTACAGGGGATTTTCTTACAAGTTGTCGAGAGTGTGGAACCTATTGATTCCGATCCACGTCAAAATCCATCCAGCAATATCCATCACTAACGATAGATATGAGCTTATAAGATTTAGAGGAGTACATCACAAGGTTGGAGGCAGAAAAGACTTCTAAAAAAGAAGTAGATGCAAGGGGTAGAAAGTCAAGCCCTTTCGTTTAAGACATTATGTGTCACACCTTGAAGTAGTGTTATGCAAACCATTTTAGGATAAAAACTGACCTTACAACAGCTATCATAAACCTGATTTATATAAGGCATCCACAATTAACCAGCTTTGATATAAACAGTTCACAAATTAAATAAGATTTTTATTTAAGAAAATATGAAAATAATACACTAGATTTCAAATATAACAATGATTTCATAGTGTAATTTTACCTAAGTAATACCTTATATGACAATTAAAGATTCTAAATTAAGAACTAAAGCCTTAAAAACATATCTATTCTTCAGTTTTTTTTTTTCTTACTCCTCAAGATTTAGCAGTTGTTAGTTTCAGGATAATTATATGGTCACTTCTTAACTAGCACCTATAAGAGCTATAAGGATTTAAGCAACCAACTGCTCTGTAAGTTAAGACGGAGACTTAAAACTACACATTAAGCACAAATAGGGTTATCAACTAGTTATTTTAACGTAATGCAACAAATGAATGCCATCGTATGACGTTATTCGATTCGTTGTGAGATTAAAGAAATTACACTCACTTTAATCCGGGTTGAAGAGTTTAGCGCACATATCAAACCATTGTTTTTACTCTTACTGTGACTTCTTCTCCTGTCACTTAGTTCAACTAAGGATAAAAAAAGGACCATTATGCTATCCAACACTATTCCTTTCGAAGGGGTCTGTATTTGGTTGAAGAACCTTAAACGTCTCCCCGAATAGGTAGAAATACTTAATCGGTTAATTTTATAAGTCATATATTATTAAGTCCAGTTAAGGTGATCGGTCCATATCTCACAATTCAGATAATTGCAAACCAATACAATAAACTAATAATATACAATGCATTCAAGAATACGTGCAAACAATAATATACACATACAATAATGTGCACATTTAAACTACCTATAGGCATTAATAAGAATAATTTTAAGCTCAGAGTTCTCTAAAATAGTACTTTGAAATATAGTAATGTATTAATCATAAACTTATTTAAACTTCTTGCTTGCTTACTCAAGGTGTAATTCATAATAGACCGTTATTGATAATCCCTATAATACAAATGTTTTAATTCTCATATAACTACCATAAATAGATTTTATTTTGTAATTTAGATAGTTGTTATATTTAGTTTAAGGTCTTACTACATTTAGGTTAAATCCTTAGTTTTAGTTTAAACCTATAGTCTTACTCAATTATTCAAGTTCTATATTTCTTATAACTAAGCTAAATCTAAACTAGTTTCTGATTCAACTTTTAAATTAGTTTTGGAATTTAGGTTTTGTTTTAGCTTCTAGTTATCGTTTTAATTCGTAAACTCTAGGAATTCCTCCTAAGTCAATATGTGAAATTCATTTAACTATGCTTGGTTATCTTAAATTTCCGTTCTAGCTTCTAACAAGTATTTTAGTCGGTACAGTATATTATATTCCTAATTTAACTACTGAATTAGCTCCCGATGTGAAAATAACCTTTATTTTTCACATAATTTCATAAATTCACATTTAAAATCAAATTTATATCATATTCCTAATATTATAATATCATTAATTTTTACCTAATATTTTTTACCCATTTAATTCCTACATATACGTACTATACATTATTACATATCATATATTTACATCACCTATCTAACACTTTTAACACTATATATATCATCTTTCACTACCAAATAATATATTAAAATGTCTAATTATATCCTAAATCAAAATTTATATCTAAATAATCTCTAAATCACAAGATTAATTTAACTAAATCCTTTTTACCTATTATTCAATCACACATATTTACTACATAATATACATAATACTTACATTTAACACTTCGAATCCCACAAATATCATACTAAATTAGCAAATAACATCTCATGATACTTAATTACATGCTAAATCAATATTTATACAAAATTAACTCTAAATCATAAAATTAACTTAAAATATACCCTTTTTTCTACAATTTTAAGGACTAAAAATTAGGTAAAATTTTAGAAAATTAATTTTTTTAAAAAATCTTCATAGTATTGTTATAAACACTTTAAATAGTCTATACAAAAATTTTGAAGTCAAAACTATATTATTAAGGTCATTTAAATCGGTATTGAAAACTAACTCAAGTTTAGTCATTTCTCGATAGCAGTATATCATGAGGCTTAAATTTATCAAATTGATATTTTTTCTTAAATCTACATACTAAAATATTCTAGAACACAAAATTTTATAAATTTTCATAACTATTTGATATTTTTAATAAATTAAATAAAAATTGGAAGGAAATTCGAACTCATTATCATTGCTAGCTCCGGCCACTGTCGCCCACCATGGCTTTTTTAGCTAGGTTGGGCACTACCTCTACAGTCTAATAGTAGTGGTGGTTCACTCCTAGGTTGTCGTCGAGTGTATAGGTTCTCTTATAATGCCTTAAATATACACTATTTTGTATACTTTTAGTAAAATTGGTTTCTCCTCTCTTCTTAATCTTTCTCTAATTTTTCTAGATTCCAAACTTACCAAAATGAATTATGAAAGAGTTATTTTGAATTTATAGAGGTGATTAGGGTTTACTTTTGATTTATTTGTGCCAAGTATCCTTATCTTTTCTCTTTTTCAGTCTTTAATTGTCTTAATATTATTGGTTGTGATTTTTTCTTTAATTCCCAGCATGCTAATCCTCATTTATGGACATTTCCATATTTTTCTTGATTTTTTATTAATTTTGATGAATTTTCTTTAATTAATTTAGTATTATTTAACATATTTAATATATTTTAAGTAACTTCAAGTATTTTTACCTACATGTAATTGAATTTATGATACAAATAAACACTCTCAAATATTTTTTAAGTTATGTTATGATTTTTAATGTGCATATAATTTATCTCCATCAATTCGTTAATTATCGGAACTTGTTTTACATATTTCCGATAATAACGAGTAATATACATATAATTCAATATTATAATTTTTAATTATTTTATTATATATTTTTCATAAATGGAAACTTACAAGATCACTTTATTGATATTCCTAACTTCATCATAAAATTTGGGCTCAATCAAACAACTTATCTGAATCGTTCTAAATTTTACGTACCGAACCTTGAACACCTGATTGTAGGGTTTACATTATGGATGAGGTCCTCCCCTTGCATGTCTAATTACCTCAATTCAACACATACAATGGGGGAAAAAGATCTAGATGACCACCTAAACACATTTTGTACATCGAAAGAGTTGTATGGCTTATCTAATGCGATTGCTTGTAATGTTTTCCCTTCTACTTTGAGTAAGTTTGTGAGCAATTAGTTCAATCCATTAAAAGCAGCTTTTGCTTCTTCTTTTGATCAATTGGCTAACAAATTCTACCAATACTTTTGTTAAGTTCTCTCTTGACAAATTTTAATGATAACAAAAAAGTTAAAATGAGTTTAACAAGTATGCAGGTCAATTTATAATGAAATCAAATTGAGAAAGAAAATGATGCTTGAAATATGCTTGGTTAGAATGAATGTTAGAATGTAGGTTAAAATGTATATTAGCAAAAGAGCATAATTGTGTTGACCGAATTCAAAATCATGATTAGCAAATTGTCTTAAGCCATTCTTTAAATAGTTTAGATTAATTCAGTTAAACAAAATTTTTTATGAAGAACTAGCTCCACTCTTATTAAGTATATTAGGAAAATATGCTCAATTCTGTTCCACTAAGTTAGTTCAAATTCATAGGGATTTTAAGGCGGACTTGTATTTACTTGATTTTTTTTTTTTTTGAGAGCATTTCTATATCAGGTTGGTAAAATTGTAGTTTAGCCTAAAATAGGTCATCAAAGTTCCAATTGCTCATCAATCCAACTCAATAGCTCATCACTTGAATAGCTCATTTGACTACTAATTTTTACTTAAGTTATTTAGATTTCTTATTTTTTGTGATATTCATAAATTACCCTCATGTTTATTTTGTATTTATGAGATTGTTATTAGAGCATTCTTTTAGTCATTTTATTTACTAGTTTGCCACTATATATCAATAGGATACTCGTGTAAGGTTTTAAACAAATTTGACATATTAATGATAAACTCTTTGAGTATTTTCTCTTGAAAAGTTCTCCACTATTAGCTCTTATCAATTCCTTGAGCAAGGATTGTGGTGAGCAACTCATTTAACTTGGACTCACATCTAGCAAGTTAATTGGTTTGTATGTAGTTTTACGGTGTGTCATATTCGTAGAATTAGTGCTTGGGTTTGCTAAAACGTTGACTTCTGTATATTCTTTAAACCATCTTGTGATTTGGACTACCCATTTTGGTTACGTGTAATATTAGTACGGTGTATTCATCCACGGTTTTGTATATAAGTGTACTTTGTTTGAAGTTAATTTACTAATGTCATTTAATCTTACTTTCATGTTTCCAAGTTTGTCGTTTCAGTTGCATTTGTTTCTGATTTCTACAAATATATTTTTTGTCTGGAGCATGGAAATTAGATGGACAATGGAGTTGGTTGCTAAGTTTTTGGGTATTTATGCAGCATATGAGCATCATTAAATGGCATTGTATTTTTTTGTTGTGTTAATCTACTATGTTTTGCTATTGGAAATTTAGGATAGTAAAGGCACATTTGCTTTAAGTGCATTTAGTTTTAAGAGAAGGCAGATACAGTAAATGCACCTTCTTTTTGGCTTAATTGAAGGCGTACATGTCTTCTTCAAAATAATTAGTTACCCCCAAACGTAATAAGTTTTGGGAAGGCCCATTTTGTATATTTTTTTTTTCATTCTCTTATTGAAACTTTAAAACAAATTTAAGCACAAATATATTCAATTCATTAGTGTCCTTTAAAATTTTATTATTTACAATTATACAGTGTTATCCATTTGTAAGAAAACCAATCTTATTTTAAGTATTCTATTAGTGTATATATATATATATATATTAATATTAAAACCAAAGACACCATTTTAGTATCTTTAGCATTTTATGATTTCTTTTAATTTTGAAATTACTAAATAGCTCATGCATACTAAAATGCTAGTTCCAATTATGGATCCAATATTCATAAGGTTTAATAATCCTTTAATCAAATTGTTTGATTTTGTTTTTTAAAATTATAGCAAAAGAAAAATTATATGTTTATCTCACAAATCACCATTATAAAAAGTAATTCAAAATTAAATTGTTCTTTTATTTATATATTATTAAATCTAAAGTTTTAATTAAAAAATATGATTATATGTACATATATATTTGTTGTTATAATATCTTGAATTATTACATTGTTACCATTAGGTTATGGTAATGATGCACTCACCTAATGGATACACATTTACTATGCATGCATCAATAAGAGATTCAATTAGTAATATATCTTACGTGTTATGCACATGTGGTGTATAAATACAAATAAGATATTGATATGTATGATGTGTGCAAATTATGCATGATAATTGATTTGGTAATTGTTCCTTCTATTATAATTCGTGTCAATATCTTATCGATATTTACACATCGTGTATACATAACACATCGCATGTACCTCAAATAACAATGTCGAAGCGTAATATAGGCAAAAATATAAACTACCATAAATGATATAAACCTTCCTCATTTTTCATACCTTGAATTTTGAAATTGAATTTTCTTATTTGAAGTAGCTAATGTAATGTAAAAGAAATTGGAATTTATCAAAGTTGAAGAAGATTTACTAGTATATTGGAATTAATTTGTTGTTGTTGTTCTTTTTTTTTTTTTTAAGATTAGCTGTATGTAATTTGAATGGGTTATTGAATGAATATATTACAAATCAAAAAGATTATTTTTTAAAAGTGTAACAACAAAAGCTATCAAGACCTTAAAAGGGTGCTAATATAATTATTATACAATCATCATATCATGCACGTACCCATAATATAAATATCAACTTACAATTCAAAGATTGTAAAACTCTAATTAAATATCAATTCATTACATGTAATCATAATACATATAATAACTTTATATGATATGGAAATCAATTTTCCACAATTCATTAGAACTGTAAAGAATCAAAATCTTCTACCAAACAATAAGATTAGGTAGTTAAAACTTCTTAAAGGGTATCAATTCAAAATAAGTATAGAGTGATAGAGATTTTGAAAATAGAAGAATACGTGTTTTAATATTCTCCCTTATACAATATAAGTTCAATCCATATAATATTCTACCTTATACTTATTCTTCATAGTATGAGTCTTGTAAACTTGTCACTTGGCTCCTAGATCATTCCTAGCTTTAATATAACCTAAAAAAAAAAAAGACTTTTGAGGGGTGAACAAAACCATAGTTTGGCGAGATCATCCTTCATACCATTCAACAAACAATTAGCAAATAAGTTATTAACCATTATTGTGCAATGCATGAATAACCATATGAATGCAACAATATACATATTCATTCAAAAATTGTGTACAACCTAAATTTACACCCTTTGGTCACTAGGGGTTAGGAGTAAGTACCAACATGTCAACTCCAATCATCACCACTTCGAGTAAAATCGCCTTTGGTCCAATGTCTTATTAATTAATTACAATATATCAAAATACCACAAGCTTAGCTCAAGCGGGCTTTTTATTTTAAATATTTAGTTAAAGATTTGACAATACGTATATGCTTGAGAATGTGGGTAACCTTAAGCAGTCATATTAGTAGATGAAGCCTAAATTAGATGACAACATTCTTCGGTACACGGTAGTTTCTAGAGGTTGTAGCAAGGTTATAGATGAAGTATCACTTTTGTACGACCTATCATGCTATTGCTTAATACTAACAACCTTCTTCATGTAGTCATGCAATGCGTGTTTGGTTAGCATTTTAGTTTTGATATTTATTAAATAATTTTATATGGTGACAACAAAAATTCATAGACACTTGTCAACATAAACACATGCAAGACATGATATGATAGTAACATTGGGTTTTCATATATTCAAGTCACTTGGCACATCAAAACATACAAATACAATCCCCAAAAATAACCCCATACATATTCATTTTGAATATTATATTTTAAGTGTGGCTAATCTACAAACACAAACAAATATGTTAATCATAGAGAGTCACTCACTTGTTTGTGGTCATACTTAATCAAAGTAATCATTAGAAAACTCTATAGTGTAATCATAACGGCCTATTGATGTGATAACATAAAATATAACAAGTAACTAAAATTTTAATAAAGGACTCAATTTTGATAAAATGTTAACTAAGGTTCATTTGTGTTCTAGTTATAACTCATTTTCTTAGTAGTCAAATATATTATTATTATTATTATTATTATTATTATTATTATTATTATTATTATTATTATTATTATTATTATTATTATTATTATTATTATTATTATTATTATTATTATTATTATTATTATTATTATTATTATTATTATTATTATTATTATTATTAGCGTTGTTGTTGTGGTTGTTTGTTTAAAGTAAAAAAAGAATTGTGACCTTTGTTAATTGTGGTTAAACTAACTAAGGTGTATTGATTTGGATGGAGTTTAACTTAAATGGGCTTGGGCTTCACCTCCTGCTTCTTAATACCTACAAAGAAGCCGCCTGATGGGAACTAAGCTATGGGACCTCTGACTCGCAGCCAAGCTTGAGGATTAGAGGGGCTGGTATATTGAATCTTTATGTTCCAACCAACCCTCGCTGAAACTGAGTACCTCCTTACCGAATCACCTTTAATGCCATGCTATATGACCGCCCATCATTCTATGGTTTGCAGAGTTGATGAGTACTCTCCAATGCTGAGATGTCTAATCATTCGGCATCATCCTTGTCGAGAAGCCGAGAGAAAAAGTCCGGACTGATTTTGCCATCACTATTTGGACAAGCCCATCTATTCATACTTTTTTTTGTTCGTATCTCTTAATAACTTCGCCAATGCAACATTGCCATGTGTACAGTATCATATGTAGAATCTGTAGCACCAATAATTATTTTCCTTATATATTTATTTTTACCCTTTTGTCTTGTGTACATTGCTCCCTTAGGAAATACCCTTATTGTCTTTTCCCTTTTAGGCAAGTTTCCCTAACTTATGAGTATAAATACCCTTGTACTTATAGCTGTAAAGGCAGATAATAATCTTCGATATACACTTGGAGTATTTTTTTCCTTATGTAAACACTATTTGTTTACTCTTGGTATCATTCTTATCCTTTCTCTTAAGCAAAGTTAGTTGGCGAGTAACCTCATCGGACCAAATAGTACGTCATATTGAATTAGGCCGTGAGTTCTCGGAAGTTCCATTGGTGCGTCAAATCCTCTGCAGCTGTTCGTAGGTTTTTGCTTACTGTTTCATTCGTCATTGTTACTCTTTTCGCACTTTCCCCATCAATCCTTTTTGAGTTTTCTGTAAGCTCAAACTCATCAAGCGACCAGCCTTATTTGTTCTTGGTCACGGTTCGCAACACTCCTTATGGGCGAAGCTATGAGGGCCTTTCGACGCTTAAGTCAGCAAGGAGGATCAAGGGAAGGGGAGACAAGCATTAAGGACATAATGGACCGTACTCCCCTAATGTATGTATATAGTGTGTTTTACTTCTACTCTCAAGAGAAGGGAAGGAGAAGAATTCTCAGAAAGTGAGAGGAGAGAGTCAAGGTCCTTTACTTCCTAACGCTTAGCGCCATTTATGTAGGTTATTTAGACATGTGGCGATTAGGCACTTGCTTGTATTGGCCGTCAGTAGACAATGTGTTTCATGGTAGAGACTAAGTGTCACTGCGGGTAGCGTATTATGGACAACCAAGCCACCAGATAAGCAGCTTAGTGATTTGGCAAGAGTAGGGGTGTTGGGCATACTGGCCATACTATGAATGTTAGATGCTCATTAATGAGTTACATTGGAGTGTAGGCCTAAAGACAAAATTAGGGCTGAGATGCTAGGAAAGGGGTTACCCGATGCTTGGTGGGGGTAAATTGAACCCCAAGCTCACACTAGATGATTGATGAATACTAGCTTGATGGTCGAGGGTTGACTTGCTCGGGTTATTGTTACTTGGATCGCTAGGTTGGTCGCAATGTGGAGGACAAGCTCACCATTGGTTCGCAATCTTCATTAATGAGATCTCATGGCTTCACGAGAGGGTCACGATATGACATGTAAGCTCGCTATTTATTCGGGTGCCATTCAGTCTTACTTGTGATGGGCTTCACCCATTGGGCCTTAGTTCAGGCAAAAATCGGATGTAAACACTTGTCTCCCCACTCTCATCAGCATTTGAGGATGGAGGACAGTAATTTGCGCAGTGTGACCAAACTAAAGCTAGGGTCCTAAATGGGGGACCAATTTTGCTACTTAGGTTATGGCGAATTGATCGCCTCTATATAGAGCTTTCGAGTTTTACAATTTATAAACCTATATTATATCCTTAACTTGGTTCAACAAGTAGGTGTACCTATCATTTTATCGCACGGATAAGTATAGGGTTATCTCCACTGAGAACAGATATAAGCACTAGTACTAATTAATCTTCTTATGATCTAGCAACCAAATTTCCTAGCTAAACTACACTAATCCACAAACTAATACAACTAACACAATGGCTACAATAACGCCTACTAACATAATACTTAACATGTAGACTTGCTTCACCACTTAGCATAATATTACCATAATCTTATCTTAATGATTGTTACCTGCAAGGAATCACTAGTATGTAAGCATCCTTCTCAAAATTACTTATGTCTAATCCTAATTGTATCTATTAGAATCTCTTCTAAATTAATAGCTAACTCGAATCGCAATAATGATATGTTAATTTGTCAATTTCCCTAAAAATACAGCAACTTTCCTAATAATATCTCTACTATCAGAAGTAAGGTGTTCCAATGAATTAGATTTATTCAATAGAATTGTCTCTCAACATATTCTATTGAAATTTTCCATAAGTCAATGTCGTGCACTACACCGTACTTAGATTAATTAAGTTCAATTCATCAAGAACAATAAACATCAAGGAACTACTATCCCATACAATTGATCATATTAAGTAGATGTAGCAAGTCCTAACGTACTACTCATACATGATAAAACAATAACATAAACTAATAGAAATCATAATTAAAAGGAAATAAAACATGGAATAAGTAAAAAGTAAAACCCCCTTTTTATTTCGTCGTAAAAGTCTAAAGAATACACGAACAACAAAGTCCCGTTAGCTCTCTCGAGTAACTCCGAGAAGAATATTATTTACACTAATGATTCTATTGAAGAACAACTGAACAAAACACAAAATGGTACAAGATGAATGAATAGGTGTATTGTGGGTTGGTGTGATGTTTTTGATGATATTGATTATGATGATCCCCTTCGTTTAAAAATTATGGTGTATTTATATTCTTCTTGTCAAAGGGCTCAAAATATACCACTTCAAGATACCCTTTGGTGTTAAGACCTGTTCTACGTACTGATTCATGTGAAACAATTAAAGAAGAATAGTTATGTCCACTCCCATTATGCCCCTGACTTTGGGTATGATAGTATCGGAAAACACAAATCGACAATAATCATGGTCATGACCATAGGCATGAACTCTTCATCACAAACATTTCTTCTCATCACGTCCGTGATCGAGGGAGTGATTACCCTTCAAATATACAATCATGGGCATAATTAATAAGGGGATCATAATAAATTCCTTAATCACACCTGTGATGGAGGGCATGATCAGTGCTGGTGAGTCAAATCATTCATTATCACAACCTTGATGGAATGTATCTTGGTTTTCCTTCATAGTTTTCATCTCCTAACGGTCGTGATAGCCTTAAATTACATTATTTTTGTGCAAACGTCATCTCCTTGCTTTTAAATCATTTGAAATTGATATATTATATAATTAAGTATCTAGAACTTTAGAAATGAATACAAATATGAACAATTTATTCCTAAATATCTCTTGAAAGTGTAGAGTAATTTACTCTTATCACGGATCATTTTCCCATACATAGGGTAGCTACTTCATTGACGTGACTGTTGGGCTGCTCGACGTGTCATGATGACTATCATTAGGAAATGTAGCGCGCATTGATGGTCTGTAAGGAACTGTTGTACACGTAAGGAAATCTGTTGTCAGGCCACGTCATGGATCTATATGCAAGGATTAATCAGGACCCTTAGTTGAAGGAATGGAGCACATAAACAATTGAGATTTGGTGCAAGTCCAATCGTGGGTTTGTACTTTAAGAGTAAAGGAACCGTTCACTTTCTCCCCTTGTTTGTCTATATAGAGGAGGTGGGGGGGTGGTGTTAGATGTTCATTTTTCATTTTACTTTGTTCACTGAAAGGAAACTTTATCAAAACTCTGACTTGTGAGCTAGCTACTTTTTCTTATATGCTTTTAATCTTCATTGATCACTGCAATGGAAAATCAAACACAACCAATAATTAAAGCGAGCCATCCCATCGACCAATCACTCATTCTCGAGCCTAAAGACTTGCCTACATGGTTCATCGACCTGTTCAAGGAAAGCTGAACTCAAAAGAGCGAACTTATATCTAATTCGACCTGTTGAGTTACTTTACTCTCCACCTTGTCAAGGAGACTCCCGAGGTGACCAACCTATTATCGAGCTGACTCTTTCTCAACACTAGTCCAAAGTCAAGCACCGAACTTTCCCGTTGTTGACTCGATACATTACCAAAGTTGAGCTGCCTTGAACCCAAGCCAACCAGTGAAAGCCAAATAAGTAATAGGCCATCTTTAGAACCAATCCTTTCTCAATCCAAAACATCCGAGCATGTGACCTTGACTTGATATGCTCAAAACCTGTTCTATCAACAAACAACATCATTGGGAACGTAGAATGGACAGTTGACATGCACCCCCCCCCCCCCCCCTTTTTGACATCTATATTATCCTTTTTATACCTAAATATCCTCCTTTTGTCTGATTACAACTTTAACCCTGTATTTTATTCCTTTTCCTTTTTTAGTAGGAATCATTTTTTGTAATTTACTGTACATAAGACTTGCCCTAATTAGGTAATCTAAATAGTTGTAATTTGTATCAGCCGTAACAATTAATGACAATTGAATTTCAAACAGTCCTTTTCTTACATGAGCAAAGTATCCTTGCTTACTCTCATTTGCTCTTATCTAGTCCATCATGAGCGTGGATTAGTGGCAAGAACTCTCCAGCCATACTTGTGCACAATTTTAAGTGCAACCTAAGCTCATGTGAGGCATCATATCCATCGTCGATGCATAAGAACTCCTATTCAACCTTCAACTATCATTTAGTTTTCAAATCATCTCTCAGTTTAGACCCACCTTTGGCTCATGTGATATTAGACGTTATGTGTTCCCTTTTTGGCGATCGATATTAGGAGGGAGCGCACGTAGCAATGACCCTACGATGCGTACCAATCGGATGGCAAGGAGAATGAAATTGGGCAGTTGTTGTGGACGATAATGGTGAATGAGCACGTGTGTGCCTGTGTTCCATTTGTATTGAGCAAGCTTAAGGTTGGTTTACCAAGTGGTGGAGGCGGTACCTACGTAGTGAGTGGAGGAGCCCATGGATAGGCAGTGGGCTTATGATATAAGAGACAAGTGATCATTCGGTATTTATGCAAAGTCATTCAAGCTCAGTCTTTGTCCCCCTTTTTCAAAATTCTTGCTTGAGTTCTTTCAGTATTTTAAAGTTGCACCGGGTAGTTTGAATGCAAATGCTTGGATTCAATTGCTTACTTTCAAGGCACTGTGCTTTTGGAACTTACATCAGTTGACTGTGCAACTGTTTAGGCACTTTTTCTTTGTAAGGAGGGTGGTCGACGAATGGGTTTACATCACTACCCGTGACACGAGCATGAGCATTATTGATAAGCCACCAAATAAGGTAAAAGGGTGGAAAGAATTCTTTTACAGCTTCATGCTTCCGAGCTACTAGATTTTTCGATCGAGTAGAGATGGCCCATTTAGGGAAAGAAGTTGAAGGCCTTAGGGGATGAGGATGCGATGGCTAGCATCGAGCTCTTGAACTTAGCGGGTTAGAGGAAGCTGAAACCTTTGTCGATATGTGAGAAGTATAAGAGTAGAGTGCCGTTGTTTACAATGGAGATAAGTATTTGTCATACATAGCCGAAGAGGGTAGTTAGTATCACGCCCCGAAACGACAAAGTTGTAATAGCCTCGCCGTGTAAACCATCCTAAGATAGAAGTTGGCTTTACAACCGCTATCTTAGACTTGATCTACATAAGGCGTCCACGACTAACTCGCTTTGAAGTAAACAGTTTTTTAATTTCAATAAATCATTTACCTAAGAAAGTAAGGAAATATATATATACACTATAATTCAATTATTGCAATTAAGGCTTACAATAATTCTCCGTAACATATTTCCTAGTTATACATTATTCAGAAATGAAAAGTAATAAAATATGTGTTGATTCTTCAATGTTTTTCCTCACTCTCCAAGATCCAGCAGTTGCTAGCTTCAGAGTAATTGTTTGCCGCTTCTTAGCCAGTACCTGCACGACGTCTATAGGGATGTGAGCAACCACAGCTCAGTAAGTTAGGATGAAGAACTTAAAACTATACCGTAAACACAACAAGGTTCTTAATCAACTTATTAGGTGCAATGCATGTGCAAGCAAATGCCATCGCACAACGTTGTCCAGCCCGTCATGAGATTAGAGAAATTACGCTCGCTCTAATCTTGGTTGAGGAGTTACCATTAATGCAACAGCTCACTACTAAACCCAGGCTAGTGCAATGGAAACCTCACTCCTCCCACAACTACCTTCGAACCACTGACTTCACCCTCGCTGCGACCTCCTCTCCTGTCACTTAGTTCGGCTAAGAATGAAGAAGGGACCAATTGCAATCCTGTGTTATCCCTTTTGAAGGAGTCAGTATTTGGCCGGAGAGTCCTAAGTTCCCCTAACGGGTTGCCAAGCATGTCCGATTATGATTACTGGTCGTATATTTGATTAAGTCCAGTTTAGGGTGATCAATCATTTCATACAAATCATACAATACATGTCAGAGCAACAAACAGAATCATAGCATCACCCATAATCAAGCATATGCACACATTCCACTATCTAACAAGCACAACCAAACATAATCTTAAGCCTCCAAAATACAGCATCGTATTAATCCCAACTTACCTCGACTCCTCGCTCACTTACTCGAGGTCCGACTTGCTCAGGCTATCGTCGATTATCCCTATAACACAAATATGGTTTCAATTTTTCATATAACTGTTATAGGTTCGTTTTATCCTATAACGCATATTGTTATGTGTTATTTAGGGTTTAATATACCTAATTATCTAGGTCTTAAGTCTTTTATAATTATTCTAGGTTTAGGGTTAGGTTCGGGTTCGGTTTCCGCATCAATTTCTAAATTAGGTTCTAGTTTGATTTCTAAGTAGTGTTTTATACTCTAACCCTAGAAATTCGTTTCAACTCATAATGTGAAATTAATCACGTTACTTTTCGATTTCCTAAATACCATCATTACCTCTAATTAGTATTTTATTTTACCCGGTACACTTAAATCCGTATTAGTATATCGAATTCATTCCTAATGTGAGAAATTTTTTTACATTTTTCATATAATTACATAAATTCAAGTCTTCTATCGGTTTTATTAGATATCCCTATTATTTATACAATATCAATTTTCATCCTAATATTTTCTATTTATTATATTTTCAATAATTATGTATTATGTATATAATACACTTCTACTATTTCTATCACTTTAATTACCATCCCTAAACATCAATTATCATTTTAAAATGTCTAAATTCATCCTAAATTAGATTTTACTCCTAATTTCCCTAATTTACAAAATTAACTTAAAGTTAACTATTTTTCCCTATTACTCATTTACTACATAATTAACCTAATAATTATATCTAACACCCTAAATGCTACAAGTAGCATACTCCATTAGATTTCAACATCCTAAAACATATACTTATTCACTAAATCAGTAATTAACCATTTAGTTACTTAATTAACCCTAAATTATTCATTTTATGCCTCATTTTAGGGCCTAAAAATTATCTAAAATTTTTGAAATTTGATTTTTGAAAACGGGATTCATAGCACTGTTTTATATCATCTAAGTAATCTACATAAAAATTTTGGATTAAAAACTACATTCCTAAGGTCATTTATTTCTAAATCTAAACATGCTCGGTTTTGCACGATTTGTTAAGGACCCTATATCACGAGACATATTTTCATCAAAATAATATTTTTCCTAAAAACTACATACAAAAATATTTCAGAATAAAAATATTCATAATTTTCTAATAATATTTACTATTTTTACAAAATTACACAAAATCGGGCTGGAAATCAAACTCACCGATTTTGGTGGCTCCGGCTACCGTCGGTGGCCATGGGTTTGTTGGCCCACCTGGGCGCTGCCACCACCATGTGGTGGTGGTGGCGGTGCCGGTGCCGTGGCCGTCCACTCCCAGTTTCTCGTCTGGTATGGGTTCTCTTTAAAGACCCTAATTGCACAGCTTTCTTTTCTTCTTTTGTTTTCTAGATTTTCTCTTAAATTTTTTAGTCTCTCAATTTTTCTCTGATTCCTCACTACCCAAATGAGTTCTGGAAAATTTTCCCCTATTTATAGATGATTTTGGTAATTAATATGCATTAATTAGATATGACTTTGCCCAATTTCCTTGATTTTTGGCTTTTGTGTTATCTAATTCTAATTGGTTAATTTTTATTTTGCAGATCCTGACCTGCTACGACTAGATTTGCATCATTCTATCCTCTTCTGATTTTTTTTATTTTTTCATGATTAATTTATAATTTTCTTTAATTATTTACTTAGTTTTTAACCAATTTAGGTAATTTTGCGTATTTTTATCTACATGTAAATATATGTAGGGTACATGTGAACATTCCTCATTATTATTTTGGTCATTTTAAAATTTTTAGTATACATATAATCTATCTCTAGTAATTTATTAGTTATTAGATTATACTTTTTGCCTTTTCGGTAATTAGTACTCATTATGCTTACAATTTGCAAATTTTATAGTCTCCTATTTTATTACTTATTTTCTTAAATTCAAGTTTATAGCGTCATTTTTACTAATATTTCTAGCTTTACTTTATAATTTAGGTTCAATCGAGTCTTTCAATTGATCGAAACCTTGAATAGTTAGTTGTGGAGCTTACAGTTAGTTGTTTGTCGCATTATGTTGCCTTGCTGTTATAATAAGAGACATCGGGTTGTTGCTGGCTATGAAGACTAGGCATCTAAAAGGTGCTTCAAGGCTTGAGAAGAGAAGTTAGCCCAAGTTGAAAAGGCAGGGGGAGATTGTGCGTTGCCCCTTAAAAAAGTCGAAGAAGAAGAAGAGTAGAAGGCAATAAACCCTTCCTGAAGTTGTTCAACAAAGGGGTAGGGATGTGCTAACAGGAGTACTGTTGGGGACCTCAGTGGTGGGTGTAGGACCACTTGGTGGAGTTACGATTTTTGGGGTTCCGATTAGGTCTACAATCGTTGAGTAGGATCTTAAGGTAATAAGTGCTTGGGTGGACATAAAATGGGTAAGTTTAGAATGAACCCTTGAAGTTGCCATTGAGATTCCTAACGACCAGTTTGTTGAACCTTTGGTTCATCGAGGTAAGCGAACAGCTCTTATATAGCTCATGGATCGGCCTGCTTAACAGTTTTAGCATCTACAATAAGGTAAGTTGTTTGTATGTTTCTGTCGAATTACTTATTGTTAACTCGATTACAAATTATGTGCTATGTCTGTAGCTATATGACTTGCTGGATTTCATTCTAGCTTATAATTTACTCAGTTCTTCGATTAGAAGGAAGGCAGGCGTGGGCTAAGGTTAAGAGGCTCCAAAAGGCATTAAAGGAGGAAAAGAAATTGCACGGCGAGTTGGCCATCGCGTTCAATAACTTGGAATGCCCACATAAGGAGCTCTTCGATCAGGTGGGTTGACTAAAGGATGAGTTAAAGAAATTTGAAGAGTTTAGCAAAGTTACAGAAGGTAAACTAGCTACCGAGCTAAATGCTAAGGAGGAGGAGCTTGATAAGGTACAAGTTGAATTCACCAAAAGGGAGGTCGAGCTCTTAACATGCAAGGGGTTGATGATTGAGGTCAAATAGGATATCTTTATAGAGACATTAGAGGACCCCCTGATTAAGAATGCTATTACCACCGATGGATATGCAATGGTGGAGGAGGTATGGAAACAAGTTCAACAGAACATGCCTGATGCAAACTTATCCTTCCTGCATTGGCTAGATGAACCCAAGGTTGCTACTGGAGGTAGGTTGGGTGGTGAGCCGCTTAGTGACTCATTAAGAGCTTCCATTAGTAGCTCAACTATAGGCCTCGGAGAATAGGGTAGTGATAGCAAGGTAGGTAGGAGTAAGACCAACAATAGGAGTAGCAGTAGCAACAGTGACAACAATGGCAAGTTGAGAATGCTTAGGACCATCTTCTAGTTTTTTCTTCTTTTCTTGTAGTCAGCATAGGCATGTGTGCCCATTTTTGAACTTGTTTTTTGTATTTTTATTTCTTAAGGTTAGGGTGCCAACCTCCTTTTATGTAATTGTTCAAACATGAATGAATGATGTTTTATTAATCATCTTTGATCTCGTACTTTCTTTCCTTTGGTTGTTGCTTCTTATGTTTTTGCTATATTTACATGCTTAAACTCCATTCGTTTTTTGTCTAAGCCTTTTTTTTATCAAAGAGGATGTTTATTGAGTAAACTTATGTACCTTGTTTCATCATGAGATTAATTGAATCTTGTATCCCTAAGTAGAAGGCCTAAATTCGCTTGTTAATAGCCCTTGTGAATTGACTGGTTTATTCGTATGCTATCGCCTCAAATTTATCCTTGATTTCTGTCTAAGTGTTCTTATCTTGTAATGATACTTGCTTGTAGGCCGACGTACCTTATTTCTTAAGCAAATTGTGATTCTTAGGGTTCTTGTAGGGGCTTACCATTTTATAGCAACGAGCCTGCAAGAACGTGTCTTATGATGATGTCAAAGGATCTCCTTGGCAGAGTAATTTCAGCAGGGTGAATCTCTTACCGATATATGCTATCCTTTATTTAGAGTTTATTTCAAGTATTATGTGCTTTTAGCAGGTGGAACGCCTCGAGTAAGGTACCTTCCAAAAGATATTTAATGATTATATAGCTTGTCATTAACTCTTGAGGCGTCGCTTGGGTTCCCGATGTGTTGGAGTCACACGATGATCAACACATATATGTTTAGGGATGTCTCATGGCTCCTATATAAAGGGTACATGGGTCTTTGCATTGCTACACTAATTACCTAAACAACTTTAGTGAGATATATTTGACAGTTGACATGAGTGTGTTTGAGGCTATCATGTTGAGGGATAAGGTGCTTGAGTTGGGGAGGGGGTCGCCTTTGACCTCTTCCTTCAGGTTATAATCATAAGATGTCGATAGCTACTTAGTAACGGTGGTTGGATCTCAAGCTGTAATCGGGAAGTGTATGTAGCCTTTGGGTCTTCCCTTCTTTGTGTCCCAATAATGCTGGCAAGAAGAGGGAGGCTCAAGTGCATCCAATCGCTTGTTCGTTGTGGCTTCATCATAGGGGCATGCATTTGCATGAGGTTCTGGGTAGTCTTTTATGCATACTGTCCCAAATGACCCCAAGTAGACGGGAGTGGTCGTGGTGACTATGGTGACAGAGGGGGTCATCTCTCCACCTTGACATTTGGACTAATGTGCTTATAGGAATCCTTTACTTCATGACTCCTCTGGTTTACTTTGGGTGAAACATTGACCTTCCTTTGTTGCCAATAGTGCCTAGATAACTCAACACTTTAGGTAGAGTAGTTGGATCAGCTGCCCCTACTATTGCCTCTATAGAAGAGAGGCTTTGGAAGGTAGAATGAAGACCTTCACTTGGAGGTTGAGTGATAGGAATCAACCCCTTGAACTAATTACGCGTAACTGAGCTAGAGGACTCTAAGGACTCATTCAGAGGATTCTAGCTCTAGGCCATAATCGAGATAGGGATTCCCACCTTGAGCTGATCTCCAACCAACTTGACTATCAGATCCTTACATGTGTTAGATCCGCCCCTATTCAATATCAACATTTTACTCTAGGAGATAACCTAAGAATAGTCGAGGTGAGCTCCCAATCCGACCATTGGTATCTGACCTCAAAGCAAGCTAACTTCTTTTCAAAACTACTTGGTCCCTGACCTAAACTAGATCAGGTCAGCCCCTGATTGCAACACCTTCCTGTTTCCGCCTACTTTATAACGTATTCCTAATGACTAACCACCAAGTGACATGTGTCTTCTGACATCATATTTCAAAATGATTCTTTCTTTCTGTATTGAATATTCTTTATCTCTTTTACCCCTTTTAAATGTTTCATGTAACCTAAGTGTAAAATACCCTTTTTGTCTTTTCATATATGTTAAACAACTCTAGCAAACATGTATATAAGCCCCTACTTCCTTGTACGCAGGCTTCGAACTTTTCAATATGGATTTATTTAGTTGAGTAACCCTAGTATTCTTGTTACCTCTTAACTCTTGTTACGCCCCGAAGTCACAGAGTCGCAACAGTCCCGCCGTGTAAACCATTCTATGATAGTAACTGGCCTCATAGTGCCTACCATAAACATGACCTACACAAGGCGTCGACGACTCCTCGCTTTGAAGTAAACAGTCCGATGAACAATTAAACTACGAATAGGATAAATAGTTCAAATTTCTAACAACATGTACAATATTATATATATATATATATATAAGTCCACAAAGCTTCCCAGGAAGTTTTACATAACATAACAGTTTACTAGATTACAGAATAACTAACAGTCTTTCATTCTTAATTACATGGTTACTCTAGTTAAACACTATACTAAGTAACTTGATCCTCACACCCCTGGCTTCCAACAGACTAACCTCTGGGTAATTGTAGGGCGGCATAGTGCTTTGAGTGTTCAGAAATCAGAACCTGCAAAAGGATCTATAAAGGTATGAGCAACTACAGCCCAGTAAGTTGAATTGGAGACTCATGAATGCATACAAGCACAAACAGGGTTATCAGACAATTATTTTTATGCAATGCAACAATCAAGTGTCATCGCACAACGTAATCCGGTCCGTTGTGAAATCAGAGAAATTCCACCCGCTCCAATCCGGGTTGAGGAGTTCCATGTTATGCAGCAGCTCACAACCAAACCCAGGCTTGTGCAATGGAGACCTCACTCCTCCTGTAACGACCTTCGAACCATTGACTTCACCCTCGCTGCGACTTCCTCTCCTGTCACTTAGTTCGACTAAGGATGAAGAAGGGACCATTTTGCAATCCTGAGCTATCTCTTTCGAAGGGATCGGTATTTGGTTGGAGAATCCTATAATCCCCTAACAGGTTGTAATGCATGATATTATTTATTATTTGGGGTCGACTGATATTAAATTTCCATTTAGGGTGTTCAAACAATTTCATACCAATTCAATCAGTCACAAAATCACTCACAATACAAATTCAGCACTAATCCAGATACATCAAACACATGCGTAAACTACTTAAAATCACAATCATATACAAGCCTAAGTCTCCGAGTACTACAAAACTAGTACTCTATTACAATAAGCAATAACCCAACTTACTTGAATTTGCTCGATCGCTCGATCCTCTAGTTGTGAGCTGATTTGTTTCCGGGTGTCCTATAATACAAATAGGTTCTTTTAGTACTTATATTTTATGGATTCTTATTCTAATTCATAATATAACTCATTTTCCTCATGTATACCTATAACGTATTAATGATTCGTTGTGTTCTATTTCGGGGTTCGGCTCCTAAACTAAATTCTAGTTTTAATTCCTAAGTCGTAATTAAGCTCGAATCCCAATGTGATATTAATCACATTATGCTCGATTATTCAAATATCCTATTGGGTCGTAATTTTGGTATTCTAAACTATTCGGTATACGCTAACCCTAATTGAGGTATCGGATTTATTCCCGGTGTGTAAAAATCTTACATTTTGAGATATTTACTTAAAATTAAATGTCATTTCAGATTTATTATTTTTTTGATTTCTATTATAATATTATCTAAATAACCTTATTTTTTTTTTAGATTTATTAATTTACATTTTCACATATTACTAATTTATTATATTACTTACCAAATTTCCCTAATTAACCATACTTAGTACCTAAAGGCTAGGATTAGGGTTCCACTGCAGAGATTAACTTTCCTAAACATCTAATTAAGATCCAAAACAGTAATTAACATCATAATCACCTAATTAATCCTAAATCACCCAATTTTACCATCATTTTAGGGCTAAAAATTAACTTAAAAATTTCGAAAATTAATTTAAAAAAAAATGGCTTCATAGCACAGTTATACATCATATGAGCATCCTACAGAAAAATTTTGAACTCCAAACTACATCCTTAAGCCTATTTATTTTCCGGTTTAATCATACTCAGCTTTGAACAATTTGTTAAGGACCCTATATTTCCAAACATAATTAAACTAAATCGATATTTTTTTCCTAAATCTACATACAATAAAACCTCATAATAATAAGTTTCATAATTTTCTGGGCAAAATAAATAATTTTACAAAATTATACAAAAATCGGGTGAATAAATGACTAACCGGTTCGAAGCTTTTGGGCCGTCCAAACCCTGTCCAATGTTATCGACCGGTCCAGGCGGTGGTTCTACTGTAGGGTGGTGGTGGTGGTTCGGTCCCAGGTGGTGGTGAGTGGTGGGTTTAGCTTACTTGCCTAATCTGCACAGTTTTCCTTTTTTTTTTATTTTTCTTGATTTTTTCAGTGTTTTGATTTTTCTCAGATCCTAAACTGACCAATGACTTCTGAAATTTTTTTGCACTATTTATAGACAATTATAGTAATTAATGTGCATTAATTTGATGGGATTTTGCCCCAATTCCTTGATTTTTGGCTTTTTGTTTGTCAAATTCTTATTGGTTATTTTTTTTTCTTGCTGACCACAACCTGATCTTGTTGCAGCTTATCCTCCTCTGATTTTTTTATAATTATTTTATAATTTTCTTTAATTATTTGCTTAGTTTTTGGCCAATTTAGGTAATTACGCGTATTTTTATCTACACGTAAATACATGTGGTATATACGTGAACATTCCTAATTATTATTTTGGTCACTCTAAAATTTTTAGTATACATATAATCTATCTCTAGTAATTTATTAGTTATTTCATTACACTTTTCGCATTTTCGGTAATTAATACCTATTATGCTTAAAATTTGAAAATTTTATAATCTCCTATTTTATTACTTATTTTCTTAAATTCAAGTTTACGGGGTCAGTTTTACTAATATTCCTTTCAATAGTTTATAATTTGGGTTTGATCGGATCCTTTAACCGATCGTCTTAAACCTTGGGTTCTAAGTTCAACTCTACGGTTACTTGGCTTGGCTTTAGGGCTTACAATTCTTATTTATTCTCTTTATCAAAAAGTAATGGCGAGTGACCCTTCAGTTTGAACTAATGTGTTATATCCGGCGAATTGTAAGCCAAGTAAGATCAAATAGTGCGTCATATCCATTCGATAGCAACCTGAACTTTGCTAACCTTTTTCTCTATTTGTTTTGGTTTGTTCCATTGTGGCATCTCTTCGTATGTTCAACCTCGGAGATATATTAGCTTCGCTGGTATCAGAGTACGATTTTGTGATAGAGTATGTGATATAGCAGTGAAGTTTTGGTTTGTTTTACTGTTAGTGGCTGCTATGTTCCTTTTATAGCTACTATAGTATGTTTATGTGACAGCAAGTGTAGTTTCATTGTTACTTAGTTTCTACTATGTTTCCCATTGCAAAAACAGAGCAAGCTTGTTTCTATTTTATTTGAGTGGCCATAAGGTATTACAATTGTTAGCAAGTTGCTAATTCATTTGAGAAGTACTGTACCATGTCCGATTCAAGTGTTCAGAAAGTTATTAGTGACCAGGGCAGTAGTGCTCAACCCGATCATAGTCATAATGGTAGTAACACCCTAGTATCAATTGACAACAAACTTGATAAACTCATAAATCTTATTGAGAGTCTAGTCACTGTAATGCAAGTTAACAAATAGCAACCTGAAGGTATACAACAATAAAACCTATAGGAAGACGTCCCCGAGAGACACTATAGCTAAGACAATCGAACCAATCGCTTAATTCGACCGCCATAAGCTGGTTCCTCAAGGGTTAGATAGCGTTAAGGTGCAAATTTCATGCTTCAGTGGAAGTGAAGATGTAGATGAATACTTGGAGTGGGAAGAGAAGGTCACGAAAATATCTGAATGTTATGGGCATGAGGATATAGTCAAAGTCCAACTTGCTGCATTAGAGTTTACTGAATATGCTACTATGTGGTGGAAGAATCTGAATCCAACCAAAGCAAGAGATGGAAGACGAGGTATTAGAACTTGGGATGAGATGAAAGAATTGTTAAGAGGTAAATTTGTGCCTGAGACTTACCTAAAAGATACATTTACAAAATTGCAAGAGCTTCATTAAGGAAGCCGATTTATTGATGATTACATTAGGGAGTTCCAGATGCTAATGATCTAAACCGACATAGCAGAACTAAAGGCCTGTATAGTATCAAGGTTTGTTTCCTGGCTCAAGTATGAGATTTGCAATATCGTAGAAATATGGAGGTTTTATACACTAGAAGAGGCCATCAAGATAGCGCAGAGGGTCGAAAAGCAGAAGAGAAGTGCTTCTAGCTAACCTGGGCTAACATTATCACGAGTACCAGTACCATGTCGATCTGCTTAAGCCAAGCCGAGGAGACCATACAGGATCGAAGATAAGAATGACCAACCAGAAGACAGGCGAGGAAACCAGCAGGGCTGAGCCGAGAGTAGGTTGACCCCAAAGACATATGAGAAAGGGCAAACTTCTAGACGAAATACCAATGAGGTAAAGTGCTTTAAATGCTTGGATTTTAGACATATGGCTGCTGAGTGTCCAAACTGATGCATTATAGTGCTCCAAGGAAATGTAGTGGATAGCATTAATGAGAGCAAGCCCAAGAAGGAAGAATATGTTGGAAAACTCAAAGCTGAAGAGGAAGAGGAGACTTGTATCTATGCCGACTAGGGAAAGGTAATGACCCTAATCCTGAGACGAGTCTTAAGTTCCTTGCTGAACTATGCAGAGGACCAGAAAGAGAATTTGTTCCATACCAAGTGTACCTTCAAAGGCCAATTATGTACGATCATAATGGATGGAGGAAGTTGTACAAATGTGGTTATACAATCCTTTGTGCAAAGGTTAGGTCTGTCAACCTTAGAGCATCCCGGACTTACAAGTTGCATTAGCTTCATGATAAAGGTGCTTTGCATGTGATTAAACAAGTGACCATGCCGTTTCGTGTTGGAAATGTATATAGGGACGGAGTAGTGTGCAATATCATCCCTATAGGAGCTTCACATCTGCTACTTGGATAACCTTGGTTATTCAACCGATGTATTACTCACGACAAGTATAAGAATACTTATGCCTTTGTCAAGGATGGGAGGAAGATTGTGCTGCAACCTTTAACCCCATCCCAAGTAACTAAAGCCCATAATAAGCTCACTCGAGTTAGTAAGAAGAAAGCTCTAGTTATGAGTTGAAGAGAGCTCCGATCTGCTGAGAAGGCTAATGAACCCATGTTCTTATTGGTTAGGAGATTATTGGAGATTAAGGAATTACAGGATGTTCCAAAAGAGATCCGAAGCTTGCTAAATGAGTTTTCCAACCTGTTTCTAGAAGAATTGCCTAGAAGACTACCTCCAGTCCGAGGCATAAAGTATTGTATTGAGCAGGCTATCGAGCTGAAGAGGCAAGTAGATGAGCTTTTAGAATGAGGGTATGTGAAGGAGAGCATAAGCCCTTGTATTATACCAACTCTACCCGTTCTAAAGAAGGATGGTTCATGGCGTATGTGTATCGATAGCTGAGCAATCAATAGAATTACTGTCAAGTATAGATACTCGATACCAAGGCTCGATGATATGTTAAATAAGCTTCATGGCGCCAAAATATTTTCAAAGATTGATCTGTAGAGTAGCTACCACCAAATTTGTATGAGGCCAAGCAATGAATGGAAGATTGCCTTCAAGACTAGATATGTGCTCTACGAATGGTTGGTTATGTCGTTTGAGCTTACTAACGTGCCAAGCACATCAATGAGGTTGATGAACCATGTAATATGCCCTCTAATTGGGAGATGTGTGGTTGTATACTTTGATGATATATTAGTATATAGTGCTGACCTGAACAACCATGTTCAACATCTTTGTGAAGTATTTGACATTTTACGAATCAAGAAGTTGTATGGGAATGTAAAGAAATACATGTTTTGCTAGAGAGAAGTGATATTCCTAGGGTTTGTAGTGTCAGGAGAAGGAATCCCAGTAGATGAGGAGAAGATCCGAGCTGTTCTAAAATGGCCAACGCCGAAGAATGTCACTAAGGTCTGAAGTTTCTATGACCTAACTTCTTTCTGTATACGATTTATTAAGGACTTCAGTACAATAACTGGCCCATTGACCAAGTTAACTAAGAAGAGTGAAGGATTCAGGTGGAATGACCAACTTGAACAAAGCTTTAAAGGGATTGATATCGGCCAAGTGCACCTATCAGTTTTAATATAGCGGATGTGAGTCCAAGTCGATCCCTCAAAGACTTCAAGTACTAATATTACATTAGCTTTATTATCTAACCGGAAAATTATGAAAGTTTGAATTAATTAAAAATACTAAAATTAACAAACTAACTTAATTAAGCAATTGAAAAAGCGATAAAATTAAGAACGACTTCAAGAAAGTAATAACGTATTTAGGAATTATTTTCCCTAGAGTTAATCATGTGATCGCTTAAAATATATTCAATTTGGTTTTTATTATTCTTGACCGGAGGGATTCACAACTAAAGTTAATACCTTTCTCAAGCATATTAACCCTAATCCTAAATTATTTACCGGAATCTCTTCACTTAGCAATATAACTTAGAATTGCATTAATGTATAACGAATTCCCTTAAAATTAATTAACAGTCCGGAAGAAACATGTATCTTATCTCTAAGTATACATGTAATTCTCTCTAATTATGTAAATATCTAATTATACATGTAATTTCTCAATCAACATGTATAATATCATATATTAATATTCTAGAAATATCAATTAATAATTAAACGACATAATTGAATTAAGCAAAGATAGAAACTTTATTGAGAATTCTAAATCAATCCAAGAATCACATGAAACCTTAGGTTCCATAATCCTAAATATACGAATTCTAAGCTATCATAATGAATCTAAAAACAAGTTCCATAAAAAATGTAAAATAAAACATGGAAAACCCCTTTAATTGATGAACAATCTCTCTAATCTTGAAGTCGGTGTTGTTCTCGCCTTTTCCTTCTCCTTCTCCTCAAGTCTCTTGTCTTCTCTAATATCTCTTCTTTCTTGTGAAACCCTAATATGTCCTTTTATAGTGCATCAAAAGGTTTTCGTTTTCTTTACCAGACACGACCTGGGACATGACCGTGTCCCCAGGTCGTGTAACTTTCTGCCCCTAGCCAATTTTTTCTGCATGGACTGTGTAACTTCAAAACTTCATAACTTCTTCGTTTGAACTCCGAATTGAGTGAAATTTGATTCATTTTCTTCGTTTTCAATCCTAGAATGCGTTCAAACCTAGAAATAAAATATTTACTTAATTAAGTATCAATTTCTTTAAAGAAAACCAAAAATGTGAGGAAAATACTATAAAATCACCATATGAAATATGTTTTAAATCAGAGTTATCAAGGATCAAGGAAAAACCCACCTCAATACATGTCCTATCACTACAAGATTTCAATAAGCCCTTTGAACTAGAATGTGATGCATCTAGAATTGGAATTGGTGCTATTCTGATGCAAGAGCAACTACCCGTCGCCTTTCACAGTGAGAAACCTAGTAGTCTTGCCTTGAACTATTCTGTATAGAAGAAGGAGTTGTACTCCCTTTTCTAAGCCCTCACTGTTTGGCAACACTACCTGTTACCATGAGAGTTTGTTATTTACACTAACTACGAATTATTGACACATCTTGGAAGTTAGAACAAACTCTCAAAGAGACAAGCTAAGTGATTGGAGTTTATGGAAGGGTTCTCGTACGTCATTCGGTACAAGAAGGGAAGTGCAAATGTGGTCACCGACGTTCTATCACGACGGCAAAATTTCCTAACTACTTTACAAACAAAATTTGTTGGGATTCTCACTAATTACCAAGCATTATGCTCATGATTCTCATTACAACCCAATCATAAAACAATGTAAGGACGGAATTGCTATTAAGGGACATTATCTCAATGATGACTACCTACTCATGGACCGAAGGCTATGCATACCAAACTGTTCCACATTTGAGCTATTGATTAAGGAAGCTCATAGTAGAGGATTATTTGGTCATTTTGGGGGGACCAAGATAGCCAATATGTTGAAAAAAAAAAACTTTTATTGGCTCGGTTTAGCTAAAGATGTCCATAAGATAGTTAGTAGTTATGAAGTATGCAAGCGTGCTAAGGGAAAGAGAGAACCCCATAGAAAGTACATGTTACTACCAACACCCACTTTACCTTGGGCCGATCTTAGGATAGACTTTGTCCTAGGGTTGCCCTAACATCCAGAAGGAAAGACTCTATTAATGATGCCCAATGTATTGCTAATCCGTTTTTACAGGAGATTGTCTAATTACATGGAGTACTAAGGACTATTGTTTTAGATCAGGACATAAAATTTTTGAGCTATTTTTAGAAGACTCTTTGGAGAAGACTTGGAACTAAGCTTGTATTCAGCTCCAATAGCCACCCTCAGATTGATGGCCAAACTGCTGTGGTAAATAGGACGCTAGGTAATCTACTCAGGATTGTCGTGGGAAAGAACTGACGGTGTTGGGATTTATACTTACTAGTTATGGAGTTCTCATATAACAAAACTGTTCATAGCACTACTAGTAAGATTCCATTCGAGGTCGCCTATGGCCTTAACCCTACCATTCCCTTGGATATGATCGGTACCCCAGCAGCTACTGAAGAAAGTCAATCCCGAGTGAACCGAGCCTAAGAATTACATGAGCTACACCAGTCTGTAACAATAAAGACCGTTAAGTTCAATAAGAGACAACGAGAGATTGGCAGCTAAACTATTTCTTTACAACCCAGAGACCTAGTATAGATTTAGCTCAACTGAAAGCGATTCCCACAATTGAGACAGAACAAAGTATCTCCTCGTACTGATCGTTTGTTCAAGGTCTTGAGGAAAATTAACCGTAATGCTTATCAAATCGAGTTATCTGATGACTATGAAGTTTCTTCCACCTTCAATGTATCTAATTTGGTCCCTCACCAACCAACAGGAGAAGACTCAGCAAGCACCCCAAAAGAAAGAGCAGAGATCGCTCCAAATTTGAGGGCAAATCTTTTTGAGCCTTGCATTGTTAGTGTAAGGACCAACTTAGGCAAAAATTTGGGATGAAAATTGACCCAAGGTTAGTGGCTTGATGTAAATTGATGTCCGTGAGAGGTGCTTGCATTGTCAGTGTAAGGACCAACTCTGGTAAAACTTAGGGATGAAATTAACTCAAGGACAATGGCTCGATGTAAATCGATGCTTGTGAGAGGTACCTGTGTTGTCAGTATAAGGACTAACTTAGGCAAAACTTGACGATGAAAATTGACCTAAGGTTAGTAGCTCGATGTAAATCAATGCCTTTGAGAGGTACCTACATTGTTAGTATAAGGATTGACTTACGTAAAACTTGGGGATGAAAATTGACCCAAGGTTAATAGTTCGATGTAAACTGATGCTCGTGAGAGGTACTTACGTTGTCAATGTAAGGACTAACTTAAGCAATACTTGGGGATGAAACTCGACTCAAGGTTAGCAGGTCAAGGTAAATCAATGCCTGTAAGAGGCGCCTACGCCATCAGTGTAAGGACTATGATGTGTGATATGAGGCAAGCGTACCTATCAGTTTTAATATAGCGGATGTGAGTCCGAGTTGATCCCTCAGAGACTTTGAGTACTAATATTAACTTTAGCTTTATTATCTAACCGAAAAATTGTGATAAATTGAATGAATTAAAAATACTGAAATTAACAACTAAACTACTTATGAGACTTAATTACGCAAATTAGGAAGCAATAAATTACGAACGACTTCAAGTATGCAATAATGTATTTAGGAATTATTTCCCCTAGTGTTTAACATGTAACCTTTTTAAAATATATCCAATTCAATTTCTATTATTCTTGACCAGAGGGATTCACAATTAAAGCTAATGTCTTTCTTAAGCATATTAACCCTAATCCTAAATTATTTATCGGAATCTCTTCACTTAGTAATATAATTTAGAATTGCATTAGTGTGTAATGAATTCCCATGCAAACAATCAACTTTCCGGAAGAAACATGTATCTTATCTCTAAGTATACACGTAATTCTCTTCAATTATGCCTAGATCTAATTACACATGCAATTGCTCAATTAACATACATAATATCATATATTGACACTCTAGAATTATCAATCCATAATTAACGACATAATTGAATCAAGAAAAGGTAGAAACTTTATTGAAATTATAATTCAATCCAAGGGTTACATGAAACCCTAGGTTCTATAATCTTAAATACTCTAATTCTAAGCTATCATAATGAATCTAAAAACGAGTTTCATCAAAAACGTAAAATAAAGCATAAAAACCCCTCTTGATTTGATGAACAATCTCTCTAATCTTGAAATCGATGTCGTTCTTGCTTCTTGATTAATGTTCTTCTCCAATCTCCTCTCGTCTCTTATTTTTCTTGTTTCTGTAATGTCTCTTTTTTCTTCTCTTTTGAAACCCTAATATGTCTTTTTATAGTGTATCAAAAAGATTTTGTTTTCGTCACCCGACATGGCTTGGGACACGACCTGGGGACACGGTCGTGTAACTTTCTGCACTTAGGCAAATTTTCTACACAACTTCAAAAATTCATAACTTCTTCGTTTGAACTCGGAATTGAGTGAAACTTGATTCCTTTTCTTCGTTTTCGAGCCTAGAAGGCGTTTAAACCCTGAAATCAACATTTTACTCAATTAAGCATCAATTTCTTTAAAGAAAACCAAAAATATGCGGAAAATACTATAAAATCATCCTATAAAATATGTTTAAAATTAGAGTTATCAATGTGTCTCTAAGGTCGAACATATAGAGAGACACTATAATGAAGCGAAGCAAGAAGGAAACAAAGAAAAGCTAGCAAAGTCCGGGTAGCTACTATCTTGATATAATACACCAATTAAACTACTTGGCCTACAATCCGTCGGATATGACTCACCTAAAGAGTTACTTGCCACTACTCCTTACTAAAGGGAATAAATAAGAGTTGAAAGAGTAATAAGAACACTAAGTTGCTCAAAGGGAAACTTATACAAATTTTAATAATGCGGATTGATGTCTGTGTACAATTAAGTGGGGGTTTATATACCTATTTACTAAGATTACTTTACATGTATGAAAAGACAAATCAGAATTCTTATAATTAAGTTATATAACACATGCTAAAAGGGGTAAAAGAGATAAAGAATTTTTAATACGGAAAGTAAAGAATCATTTTGGAATGTCATGCTAAAAGAAATGTGTTGTTCAGTGACTAGATGTTAGTAATATGCTACAAAGTGGACAAAAGAAGAAAAGAGAGTTCGTAGTCACAGGCCAACCTGATTTGGATCAGGTCGGAGCTCGGTTAACTATTCGTTGCAGAGTAATCAACTTGAGTTAGCGTTAGACATTAGTAGTCAGCGTGGTTTGCTTAAGAGTTCGGCTTGGACAATCTTAGGGCTATCTGTTCAGATATTTTATCATGGTATAAATGTTCAGCAGGCTCAGCGTAGGTGATGGCTCGGTAGTCAGGTCGGCAGAGGAGGGAAACATAAAGTTCGAGGTAGGAATTCTCGTCTTAGATGGAGCTTTGAACTAATATTCTCGACATGAGTCCCTAAAGTCTTTTAACTCAACTAAGTGTGATCAGTCCAGGGGGTTGATTCCTATTAGACTGACTTAGCAAAACTTAGAGATGAAAATCAACCCAAGGTTAGCAGTTCGATGTAAATTGATGCCCGTTCGAGGTGCCCATTCGTTAGTGTAAGGAATGACTTGGGCAAAAACTTAGGGATGAAAATTGACCCAAGGCTATGAGGAGAGGCAAATGCTAGAAATTTCGTTAATTCATTGCATTCAACCATGGTTACAAATGCTTTTGACTCTCGTCGTTGTACTTAAGGAAAGTAAGGTCTTAAATTCTGTGCATTCTATGCCCTTGGGATGGGTCATCCTTCTAGTATTTCGAACTTGTGAGCACCTTTTCTCACATCATCGATCACTCGAATATGGTCTTTCCAATTGGGGGTAAGCTTGCCTTACCTTTCTTCTAAGCTAGTAACCTTTAACTTTTTGTACAATAAGTCTCGAAGGTGGAAAACACTATGTTGAATGCTAAGTTATTGTATTGGGCGGCTCGCTGCTGATAGGCTATTGTGTGTGCTCATGCAACGTCATAGACTTCGTCAATGGTATTGAGGCTTGCCTATAGGGCCATGTGATTAATATTTACGTTAAAGTGTTATATCCTACTAGTAAGTAATTTTAACTTAATGGGGAGGATAGCTTTTGCTCCAAATCCGAGATGGAATGGGGTCTCTCCCGGTTGAGGTCTTATGCATTGTGTGGTAACTCTAAAGTATGTTGGGAAGCTTGTTGACCCACCCACCTCTTACTCACTCTACCTTCTTTTTCAAACTGTTAAGGATTATCTTATTGATAGCTTCCACTTGGCTGTTGGTTTGAGCATAAGCTAATAAGGTGTAGTGTAACCTGATGTTATGCTTATCACGAAAATCTCTAAAATGATCACTATCAAATTGCCTCCCATTGTTAGTTATCAGCCTATACGGTACTCCGAAGCGAAACAGTATGCAGGTAAGGACAAAACCTTAAGTGGTGCGGGTTGTGATGGTTGCAACAATCGATGCCTCTACCTACTTGGTGAAGTAATCCATTACCAGTAAGATGAACTGTCAACTTGCTGACACTTTCAGGAAGGGGTTAAGGATGTCTAATCCTCATTGTATGAATGACTATGGACTTATCAAAGGGTATAACTCTAAACTAGGGGCATAAGTAATCGGTGCATGCTTTTGGCAGGAGTGATATCTCTAGACCATGGCCTTGGCATCTTCCTTCATTGTGGACCAATAATAACCTATCTTAGTGCTCAAAGGTATAGTGCTTTGCATGGATCTCTTCGAGGACTTGAGCACCCTTTTCTATCTGGAGGCATTTGAGGAGTAGAGTGTTGTATCCTCGTTTGTAGGGTATATCATTGATCAATGTATAATTGGCTGTAGCATAGGTTAGCTTCTTCGCCTTGGCTCCTTGTTTAGGTAATGCCCCCATCTTAAGGTACTGCACAAGGGAGTCTATCCAAGAGGGTTGTAAAGCTACTTTTATGGTTTCAATGATTTGTTGCATTTTTACCTCTATGCTTGTCTCAGGGAGATACTGTATGAAGAGTACCTTATTGCAGTCGTGTAATGTAGGGATGATGGATGAAGTTATCTTAGATAGTCTATCTGCTTCTGCATTTTCTACTTGGGAGATTCTATTGACTTCCCAAGAAGCAAATTTCGTGAGAAGGCCCTGTATTAAATGTAAGTATTTAGCCATTGTTTCACCCCCGGTCTTGTATTTCTCCTTAACCTATTGTATACCAACATAAAGTTTGAGTGAGTTTCATTTGGAATCAATGGAGGGTTTGGAAGATCTCCTAGAGGTCGTTGATGTGGTCTTTTCTAGTTTTGCTCTTGGCGATCATATTGTTGACATAGACTTTGATGTTCCTACCTATTTGTGGCTTAAAGATGAGGGTCACCAACCTTTTATATGTAGTCCTGATGATCTTTAGGTTGAAGGGCATTATTTTGTAGCAATAAGTCCCAAAGTCTGTGATAAAGAATGTATGGACTTTGTCTTTGGGAGCCATCTAAATCTGGTTGTATATGAAGTAGGCATCCATGAAATTGAGAAGTACATAACTTGATGTCGAATCGACAATTTAGTCTATACGCAGTAAGGGGAAATAATCCTTTACGCACACCATGTTAAGGTTGGTGTAATCGATGCACATGTACCATTTTCCATTTGCTTTCTTGACGAGCACTATGTTGGCGAGTTAAGTGGGTTATTTCTCATGTTGAATGAAGCTTATTCGAAGCGGCTTCTATAATTCCTTTTTTATTGTAACTTGACGTTTTGGTGCAATATGTTGTTTCTTTTGCTTGATAGGTCGAATGGCAGAATTGACATTGAGGTGGTGAGTAGCTTTAGGAATACAGATGATCCCTAGCATGTCTTTTAGGGTAGATGTAAAGACATTTAAGTTTTACTTAAGGAATTTTGTTAGTTTGAACTTGTCGTTGTCTGGTAGCTTGGCCCTTATTTTGGTTATCATCCCAGGGGCATTGGATATTTGCATTTTGAAGGTCTTTTCTACAAGTTTGCCCCGTAATGCCGAATAGAGGGGTTGGTTGACTCGATGTTCATGACGTTGTTTCTAGATTGTGCTTTGAGGTAAAGCATCCTAGATAAAGCCTAATCGCCTTTAGTCTGGTTAATTCTAGTGAGGGTCATGAACTTCATTTTGAGGCATATTTGGCTAATAAGCATGTTGAATTTTGTTATGTTTGGTCTATTGAGGATGGAATTGTATGGTGACCATATTTCAACAACAACAAAGTTTATCGATTGGGTAACTATGTATTCACCATTGCCTAATTGAATGGGCAAGGTAATGATCCCTTTGCCAAGCATCGGTCTACTACCTCCAAACCTATGAGGCTATGTTTATATGGCTTAAAGGCATTATAGAAGAGTATGTCTACTAAACTCCTACCATTAATGAACATCTTAGAAATGTTGAAGTACCTAATTTCAACTTTTATGATGAGTGCATCGCTATGGGGTAGGTTGATTCCCTGCTCGTCTTCGTTGATAAATGTTACTGTTGTGTCGGTCTTTAACTTCTTATTTTTTACAACACGTACCTCATGTTTAAGTGTGAGGGTGGTGTTACTTGAGAGGAGGCCTGGTGCACCGAATATGGTGTTGACTTAACCGCATTGTCCCCTTCGGTTATGTTTATTCGTAAAGGGATTGGCCTATTGATTATGGTGTTTTTATTAATTATCTACTTGGCGACATTGGGAGGATCGTTGAATTTGGTTTGTTTCATTTGCAACGAAGTGGTCGATGTGGCCTTTATGGATAAGGCCTTTAACTGCATTCTTCAAGTAGCAACATTCGTTGGTGTTGTGTTCATAGGCTTTATGATAGTCACAGTATTTACCTGAGTTTGCTGCTTTTGGTATCTTGTGAATGCTTGGTGGTCTCAAGAGCTATTCTCGACCTTCATACATGATTTCATCAAGTAGTTGAGTTAAAGGTGTATACAAGGTATATTCTTAGAATTTGTGCCTTTACTTTTCACACTTTTCTCATGTAGGGGGTAGTGGTTTGTCGCCCCAAACTAAAATGCAGATGTTATTTTCCACCTCGAAGTAAGCTCTAATAGCGTCTTCTTGAGCTATGTATTTCTTAGTAACTTTCATAAACTCATCCGAGGATTCAAGCTTATCTAATGATATTGCATTAAACAGCCTTTCGTTTGGATCTATACCTGTTAGGAGTGTTTACAAAGCTATTCCTGTGTCTAGCTTGGAAACTTGCAGCTTTGTTCAATCAAAGCACTTAAGATATGCTTGCAAGGTTTTGCTTCGACATTGCCTAACATTATAAAGGATGGAGGAATCTCTTCACAGGACTCGAGAATTGAGGAAGTATTGTTGGAAACTATTTTTTAGGTTGTCAAATGAAGTGATGGATGCCTTAGGGAGGGTGTTAAACCAAAACAAGGTAGCTTTCTTTGGAATACTAGGGAAGGCCTTGCACATTATGGCATTTGAGGAGTTGTGGAGGCTCATCATTGTCCAAAAGTCAATGAAGTGGTCATCTGGATTAGTAGTACCATCGTAAGTGTTGAGATGTGGTAGCCTTGCGACTGTAGAAAGCATTTCTTTAAAGATTGAAGAGATGAATAGGCTCTTTGTCGGCATGGAGCACGATGCCCATGTAGACAACTCAACTTTCTTTTGATTGCGTATGCTGAAGGCATGTCAAATGTGTTTTTCATAGTCTTTTAGTAATGACTTTAGTGCTAGGCTATCGAATGACTATCTCGTTGCTACGTACTTACCTTCCACATGTGTTTTGCTGCAGTTACAGTTCAGCCATTTGCGTAGGTCTTCGTATTTGCTTGGTTATGAGGAGGAATCAATGGTTGGCTCCTCATTTGGACATTTTTTAGATGCATTTTTGTTACATCTTTGTGTAAGGCTATAGTAGATTCATGGTATTTTTTGTTTTCTTCCAGCACTTGTTGGACGAGTGATTTGAGCTGTTAGACTTCGGTATTCCCATTTTGAGGTGGAAGTGTTTGATCACCTCCACCTTGTTAGGAGGTATTAATATCCTCTACATGGGAAGCTTATGGGTTATTATTTTTGCTTTTAGCCATTGTTTTCATCGTGGCCTAAAACGGTAGGCACTAAAACGTTGATTGTGGTTAGATCAACCAAGGTATATTAATTCGGATGGAATTTAACTTGGATAGGCTTAAGCTTAGGCTTCGCTCCTACTTCTTGACACTTGCAAAAAAGCACCCTATGGGTAAAGCCACGGGGGTTCTCCGATACTCAAGTCAGTAAGAAGGAACAAAGGAAAGGGAGATGAACACTAAGGACTTAATGGATCGTGCTCCCTTAATGTGTATGTATAATATATTTACTTTTGTTCTTGAGAGAGAGGAGGGAGAAGAATACTCAGAAAGTGCGAAGAGGAGAGAGTCAAGGTTCCTTACTTCCTGGCACCAAATGCCTTTTATGTAGGTTACTACGACACATGGTGATCAAGTGCTTGCTCGTACTGGCTGTCGATAGATAATATACTTTGCGATAGAGACCGAGCGTCACTGTGGATGGCATATTGTGGCCGACCAAGCCACCAAATAGGCAGCTCAGTGATTTAGCAAGAGGAAGGGTGCTAGGTATGTTAGCCGTATTACGGGTGTTAGCTATATTACGGATGTTAGATACTCATTAATGAGTTGTACCGGAGTGTAGGCGCTAAAAACAAAAGTTAGGCTAAGACACTAAGAAAGGGATCAATCGATGCTTAATGGGGGCAAGTTAAGCCCCAAGCTTATGCCAAACAATTGGTGAATGTTAGCTTAATAGTCGGGGGTCGACCTGCTTGGATTGTTGTTACTTGGCTTGCCAAGTACGTTGCAATGTAGAGGATAGGCTTACCATCGATTTGCATCTTTATTGGCGCAAGCTTATGGCTTCGCGAGAGGGTCAAGGTATGACATGTGAGCTCATTGTTTGTTCAGGCACCATTCGATCTTCTTTATGATGTGCTTCACCCGTTAGACCTTGATTCGAGCAAAAATCAAGTGTCAACAACCTTACGTTGGTTTGAAACGGATGGAATGTAATTTCACGTGAGGTGGTTTGATTAGTTGCCTATTTAGTCTTTTCATATAGATTAAGTATGTTTCATTAAGTAAATTGATTAGCTAATCTTAGTAAATTAGAATTTGTATTTGAAGTCTAGTCTTAGGTTCCGTTAACTAAACTTTGACCCACACAATAATATATTATAATAACACTTTGTTATATATATATATATATATATATATATTAACAAGTACCTAATGAATGTTGGTATTACCCATTTAGCGTAAGTGGTGATCACTAATAATAATATAATTATCGATTATATACTGGTCTAATTCTCGTATTACTAAAATTTTATACGTATCACTTAGGCTTATTCATTGACCTTATGGTAGGTATACTATCTTCGTCGTATTTGACCAATCAACATTATGTGACTTAGCAAACGGTATGTAGAAAAAGGTTATTACAATATTTGCTAGTATAATATTGAGACATTATCAAATTGAAATATTGTCAATTTTCTAATGAAACAAAACAAGCGTCGTAACTATTAATTGGCTTTTCCCGTTAAACATTAAAGAAAATAATACATTTCGTACAAATATCTTAAAATAGACATCACATCGTTATTCAAAGATAAATATCGATACTTGAAAAATATATTTAATTCGATAATGGTTTAATATGATTTATAATACCCGTATAAAAATGCCAATATTATATAAAGGTTATAAAAGGGAATGTAGTTGTTTATTTTTATTTATTATTATTACTAATTAATTGCAATACCTCGATTTTGTTTTACAAGAAGTGTATAAAAAGGAGTTTCTAAATATCTAAGGCCTTATAATTTTTAATAATATGTACACCGTCTGTAGTGACATTTTGGAAATTCAACACCATGTTACCATAAAGTTTCTGCGTGTGTATGTATACTTTATCGATCTCCAGATTCTTATTTTGTATATGTGTTATATATATATGTGTGTGTGTGTATCGTCTTCTTCGTCAGAATACATCGGAGATTTAAATACGTTTCAAAGAAGCCGTCAATTCAACAAAATCTTGAGTCGAGTCAGATTTCGAATGTTCAAGCCATGATACTATGAACAACAGACAGAGACAATTTAGCGATAAGTTGATTGACTCAGTGGAATTGGAGATAAGGAAAGCACATCGCCTAGAATCGATAACCAACGGATCGCAACAAGCTGCTTCATGGGTTTCTAGAAGTGATGAGCAATCTAAACCGACCAGTGCAGAGGCAAAGTAAAGGTCAGCTCGTCCAATTGGTCGCCGGAAAACTCATTCTTGCAGGTCTTTTTTGTTGTCGAAGACAACTGCCCTGTTCTTTACTTGCGCATTCAGCAGCACGACAAAGGTGAGGGGAAGCACTTTAAATGGCAAAAGAGAGACAGAGGGAATTGAGAAGAAAAAGAAGTGGAAAGTGAAGCTTTTGCTTACCAGTTTTGGGACAAGTGGCCACGATGGGATTCGAGCTAAACGAGGGTGTGGACTATTGCATAGAACAGAGATCGAGCCTGAGTTTTCACACTCCCGTGCAACGCGTCTGGAGGGGGGGGGGGGGGGGGGGGGGGTGGGGAATGGTGGGATTCAAGTCAAACCCACACACAAGCCGACCAACGAGAGAGAGAGCGAATAGCGAGAGGGAGATGAGAGATAGAGAGAGACAGAGAAGTCAGCGGGGAAGGAAAAGATAGAGAGAAATAAGAAAAGAAAATGAAACGGGTTGTCTAATTACCTGGTAGATGTTGCGGCGGTGTAGAGTGTGACGAGGAGGAGTAAGAGATTAGCAAGAGAGATCAAATAGGGAGAGGCGGTGCGCAGAGATGAGGAGAGGAAGATATTGGGGGGGGGGGGGGGTGGTGTGTGGTGGTGGTTGATTTACCGAAGAAAAGAAAAAAAGGTTGAGTTTACCTATTGCTTGGATATATTAATTCTTTAAAAAGGGTCACGCTTTAAATTTATTACCATGTTACTGTTGTAAAATTACATTTAGTAAATGTATTTTAATTTTTTCTCTATTTTTGTCATTTTTAGGTGAGAAAATTGTGAATAATTGACATTTTAAGGATGCAATTAGTAACTTGTATCTAAAAAATGCAATCTAAATATCGTAATCTCATAATGAGTTTTGCTTGCACCCAAACACCCCTATCCTAAATCAATGACATGGTGCATGTTGGGGGTGTAAATCGCATCCCTTAGATGCGATTTCATCGAAACCTTAACACCCCGAACCCCCCTCTTCCTACCTTAGGTTCTTTTGGGCCATCTGCTACTACATTTTGTAAGCCAGTTTCTCACTTTAAAAAAAATTTGCAACTACGAGTTCTCTCTCCCCTACTTCTCCATACGCGATTCTTACCCATTTCTTCTTCTAAATTTATATTACATCAGTTGTATTCACATCTTCATTGTCCGTTTAGTAAGTAATGTTATTAATTTTTCTTTTCTTTGGATAATCACAAGTGTTGTTTTACTTATACTAACATTGTTTCTCTCTCTAATTTTTTCAAGCTATAAGTTCAATTGCTTGCAAGTGTTGCTTTTGTTGCGATATCTTCAAGAGTTAAATTTATAGGTAGTCCTAGTTTTGATATATACTCTCATTCATGCACTAGTGCTTGAAATTGATTTTAGAGCATAGGGGACACCATGAGATTTTCGATTTTTGCACATAGGAATATTTTAGATGATGTAGATGGGGTATATTATGATAGATTGGCATTGAAAAAAAATTAAGGTGAAGGTAGATGTGGGATATATGGAGTTATTGCAAAAGATTTGTTTAATTGTCGAGGCTGATCCTAGCACCCATCAAGTTGAAATATTTTATAGGCAACCTACTAGCGATTCCTAATAGTTTAATGTGACTATACTATTCTTCGAGTCTTATCAATGATGATGATGATGTAGAGGGTTTGATTGAATTTGCAAAAGATGCAATTTGCTTGTTTATATAGGAGCTTTTCATCAAAGCTGAAGGTAGCTCTACCATGACACTTGAGAGAAACACACTTACTGCCTATTTGCTTGAGGGGAATGGTGATTTTATTCCCCCCTAATTCCTTACTAAATCTCTATTACCATATTTACTTCAACGAATTACAATTACTAAAGAATCCTGATTCTTAAAAATTAGGAATTATGATTCCTTACTTAAAGTTATGAATTGCGATTCTAAGGAAAAATGACCATTACTACCATTTGCTTCTTCTTCTTCACTAACATCACCCACCACTACCATCTTCT
Organism: Lumnitzera racemosa; assembly: GCA_024138005.1. Lineage (NCBI taxonomy): Eukaryota > Viridiplantae > Streptophyta > Magnoliopsida > Myrtales > Combretaceae > Lumnitzera > Lumnitzera racemosa. Next base: position 33,283,371 of record JAMXBC010000012.1, on the reverse strand, counting down.
TCTCACTCACCATCACACCACCATCGTTACCTACCTAACTCCAATGACTCACCATCGACAACTACTTGACAACTCTTATGCCCATGAAAGTATTTAAGTAAGCTCTTAATTAAAAAAAAAAAAAATCAAGCCAGTGTCATCAAGATTCGTTGAGATTAGCACTTGGACAAAAAATGGATATCGAAATTGGGATGAAAACGATGGTGAACTCTTGTGTAGAAGAAAAAGCAAAATCACTATTATCAAGATCTATTGTATGAATAAGTATATGTCATTCATTAGTTTTTATTTATTTTCATTTCTTTGAAAGCAAACAGGACAAACAAATTTTTGAAGTAAATCCTTAGATTGAAGATTGAGGAAAAAATAGAAAATTGAAGATGAGAGTTTGATGATGAAAAGATCAGATTAAAGACAATAGTTAGATTTCTTCTTTTTGTTGGTTAAAGACAGAGTTTTGAAAAGAAAATAAACACCGAAGAGGAAGAGGATGAAGGTAAAATTGACTTTCTAATTTCTATTATGTGTCCATGCTTAATGGAACTTTTGTACAACTAAACACAATAATTAGCGTTACCCCCTTATTTCATTACATAACAATCTTAATTCCATGCCCTCCTTATTCAAGTCAATGAAGTCAATAGGCCATTAATGAGTCTGTGATGTCGATAGTTATGCTTTTACCTATACAAGTACAACCATACATAGATGGTTTGACTACTTTTAAAGAAATTGTTGATGTTAATAAGCCATGTATGGAGAAAGTGAATTTGCCCATTAGTAGTCATCTTGGTAGAGAGATCAAAGAGATACACAATGTTATATACAGTGATTCGGAAGAAGAGGTAGCAAACGGGGAGAGTAAAGTGGGTAGGCAATTCGATGAGGATGAGATAAACACTTCGTATGACCCTATACTCCCAGTAGATGATGTAGTGTGTAGCTTACCCTTAGTCCAACAAAATGTTCAGTCCATCAATCAACAAAGTGTCCCCTCTTTTGAAATTCTGGTTCCCTTCTTTAACAGGATAGATAGTGGGGATGGTTATATTACATTTGAGGAGATTGCTATTTCTTCGAAAGAACTTACCATTGATGATATGTTGAAGAAAGGCATACGATTTGTGAGGAAATCGAACTTAATATATGCAATTAAATCATTTAACATCAAGCATCACCACAACTACTAGGTTGACTATTTCGATAAGGTATGGCATGTTATCTACATAAAGAGGGACAGGGAATGAAGATGGAGTCTTTGTCTATGCTAAAAGCACATAGACATAGATTTTGAGGTCATAATTATCGAGAGACCACACACACGTCTCAATCCTATTATGTTTTAGGATCATCTATAGCTGGATTCCAGTTTCATGGCTCGATGTTTTCTTAGTCAAGTTAAGAATGAGCTCGATGTTAAGCTCTTCTTCTTACTTAGACAAATGATATTATATATCTTTGGATACTTAGTTTTCAAGAGGCGAGTATGGGATGATAAGAGGAAAGTGGTTGAAGCAATGTATGACTATAGGGATAAATCTTACATGGAGTTGCCAAAGTTGTTGAATACTATCCAATAGACTAATCTAAGGTCTTATGTTACTTAGGAACATGTATCAAGTGTCAACAATGGTAAGCACATTGATGTATTTCATAAAGCCTTCTAGACATTTGGTCTATGCATACATGCCCTCTAAAATTATAGGTACGTTGTGTTATTTGCATCGCATGTTCAAGTTTCATTCTCATAATATACTAGCATCTTTAACACTTGGACTTACAAGTTATTTGGACACCTTACTTTGCTGGCATCCTAGGGGCATTACCATCTTATTGTCAGGTTGGTAATGATGTTTAGATTGCGTGCATGCCCCTTATATGCTTTCATATAATGGAGTTACACCTTTTAGATAGGGCGATGAGGCAACTAGCTAGGTGTAAGGTATCTTAGAGGATTTGGATACATTGGACATGCTTTGCAAGATTGATCTTTTAGGCAAGATGGATGAGAATTGGGTAAGGCATCACACAGATTAGCTTTGTGCTTGGGAAGTGCAACAATATTCTATTGTTCAGATATGGTACAATGATGCATTCCTAAATGATGTTGTACCTTAGTACTTTCTATGGTATTACTAATAGGAATCAGGCTATTGGGCCTTCGACTCGCAGTTGGGCTCGAAGGCCAGAAGGGCTAGTAAGGTGGATCCTCTTGCCCTAACCAACTCTTATTGAAGCCGAGTATCTTCTTGTTGAGTCACTCTGTATGTCGAGCTGAATGACTGTCCATCTCTCTGAAGTATACCAAATTATAGATTTGCTAAGATAATAGCTAGACCATTCTCAAGTACTCACTCATGTCTAAGCTGACCAACTGCTTAGCCTCCCCCTTGTTGAGGTACCACAAGAGAGAGACTAGACTAATCCTTAGTCACTCTTGCTTGGGCCAGTGATTTGATTATAATCTTTTGCCTACATTCTTTAACGACCTCACTAATGTATCACCGCCACGTGTATAAGACCACATGTAGCATTTTCCATACTAATCATTCTTTTTTAATATTAATTTTTACCTTTTTATATTCTTATACATTACTTCTTTAGGGTAATACCCTTTTTGTCTTTTCCCTTTTAAGTAAATTGCCTTAACTTATTGGGTATAAATATCCCTTATATTTATAGCCATAAGGAGATTATCATCAATACAATTGAATATTCTTCCTTAACGTAAATGCTGCTTATTTACTCTTATTAAACTCTCATCCTAACCCTTGAGTAAAGCTAGGTGGCGAGTAACCTCACCGGATTGATTTGTACATCATATCAAGTTGTGACGTGAGTCTTTGGAAGTTTCACTGGTATGTCATATCCTTTGGAGTTGTTCTTGGGTTTTACTTACTTTTCATTCACTTTTTGTCTCTTTCGCACAATTCCCCATCATCTCTTCAAGCTTTTAGTAAGCTTAGGCCTATCTAGCGATTGGCCTTGTCTGTTCTTGGTGACAGTCTACACCATCTTGGTATCAGAGCGGAGGTTTTTTTTAAGTTGTAGTTTGTTTTCGAAGTTCTGTTTATACTCTGTTTTGTGTGTGTGAAATAGAGTAAGTTACTATGTTCATTTATTTACTATGCTTTTTAGCTATTGCTTTTCTGGTTTGTAGAAGTGTTTGCTAGAACACCCAATTGAAGAGTTTGAGCTTTGAATATATGGAGAAAATGACTGACAACGGAGGTTATGATTAAGTTGTAGTTTGTTTTCGAAGTTATGTTTTTACTTTGTTTTACGTGTGTGAAACATAGTAAGTTATTGTATTCATTTATTTGCTGTGCTTTTTAGCTATTGCTTTTCTAGTTTATGGAAGTGTTTGCTAGAACACTTAATTAAAGAGTGTGAGCTTTGAATAGATGGAGAAAATGACTAACCCAAGTGTAAACGTTGGTAATGGAGATGACAATAGTGGAGTTGTTCATCATGGTCGACAGTCTCAAGGAACCCTTAAGAGCATTGACGAAAGACTTGATGAGATAACTAATCTCTTAGTAGATTTAAATCAAGCTGTTCACGCATTAGCTTATTAACCTATTGAAGCTATGCCTAATACCCTACAAGCTGCTCAACTTACCAAAGGTTAGAACCCAGCTTGATTAGTTTGAGGTGGAGGAGTAGGTGGACAAGTAAGTAGGAGGATTGATTTGGGAAATTTGGATGAAGAGGATGAGGAAGAATATTATGGAAAAGAAGAGCAAGTGCGAGCACTTAGAGCCTTTGACCATGTGAAACTTCAAATTTTAAGTTTCGATGGGTTTGGAAGCGGATGAATATTTGCAATGGGAAGAGAAGGTAAAGTGTGTGTTTGACTATTACCAGTATGAGGATTACGAGAAGGTTAGGACTGTCGTTGTTGAGTTCTTTGGAAATGATATCATTTGGTGGAAAAATTTCCAAGCTATGAGGAGGCGAAAAGGATACTGGGAGATTAATATTTGGTTAGAGATGAAGAGAATTTTTAAAAACAGATTTGTACCGGATACTTAGTTGCAAGATACTTTTACTCCGTTTTAGGAGCTGAGACAAAGAGGTCAAATAGTTGACAAGTATGTCTAGGAATTTCAAATACTTATGATTCGATATAAGGTGGAGGAACCACTAGCACGAACAATCTCTAGGTTCCTTATTGGATTGAAAGGTGACATTCAAGACATTGTGGAGCTCCAGCAATTTACCATAATAGATGAAGCCATTAGAATAGTCCAACGAGTAAAGAGGTAGAGAAGAAGCCGAATAACAACCAGAATGCTGACTAGCCGACCTAGACAGACAAGTCACCAAGCTCAATCAAGTATCAAGTCGATCTGAAAGGTAAATGTCTGAGCCGAGCAGAAAAGCCAACCTGACAGTGACATATCGACCCAAACTTATTAGAAAGGGTAAGGATCTAGTAAAAAGATGAGCTAGATCAAGTATTTCAAATGCCAAGGGTTTGGACATATGGCAGCTTAATGCCCGAACCAAAGGACTATGGTTATCAAGGGAGATATCTTGAAGTTAAAGGTAGAAAGTACTAATGAGGAACCTGAGAAGGATGAGACCACTACCGAGAAAGAAGCTGCTGAGAAAGAACTGGTTGAAGATGATGTGTTCATGGAGGACTTAAACCAATTAACCTTAGTTATCCAACATGCAATGAACATGGTGTAAACCCCTAAAATTGTGTTTAGGACAACTAAATCTAGATTTGGAACCTTTAGGGAAAATTATCCAATTGTGTCCAAATTTACGACTAAGACAGAAAATTAGATGAAGTGATATAGTAAAGTTAGATTTTGGAAATAATGAGCCAAAATCCCAATTTTTCCCTTAAGAGTATGATTATTTAATATAGTACTAAAATGCTAGGAATCCCTAAAATCGAGTTCTGAATGTGACAAGAACTTAAAGATAAATTAATTAAGTTATAAAATAAGATAATATAGCATAATTTACTATACGAATATATTCATATTTTTATAAGTATACTTGGTATAAATAATAATTATACCCATAAATTAACCCTAATTTACTTAATTATATTTATAATGTGTTGAATTCATGTGAATAATTAAGAGAACATATCCTAAAAATAAAAGATATGTTAGAAATATAATTATGTGAGTATAGTTATATACTACACGTGATATATACATAGGATATATACTTGTACATTAACAAAATAACTAAATCATATTATAATATATATAATATCAATATTTAAGTCAATTCCCTATCAAAAGTTATCTAAAATCATTTCTCATTTGTTGGAAGAGTTGTGTGGCATGCCAAACAGGTTAGAATGTTGATTCAAAAGTTAAATTGTGAAAAGAAGGCACCTCATGCTTAATTTAATCAAGAAGAAAGAAAAATAAAAATAAAAAATAAAAATAGAAGATAAATTCTTTCAACCAACTTTGGGGCAGTATAAAAGGGCAAGAGCTCCAAACGTGCAATATTTTACAATCTATAAAATTTAGAAGAATGATAGAAAGCTTTAGGGAATTAGGAAATATATATATATACAAAACAGAGCAACCACCGTACCCGACCGAAACGACCAACCCGACTAGCCACCACCAATCTAGGCAACGTTTAGGCCGTTCGATACACTCTAAACTGTCGCCGACCATCGTAACATCTAATAATAGTTAAGTTGATTCTTTGCCCTATTTTTCAATAATTTGTAAAAAATACCTAAACCACCCAGAAAATTATAAAAAAAAAATTGTAGTTAGGTTATTTTGAATATGATTTCATGTGATATTTTTATTTTTGAAAAATTTGTAATGTTTAGTATACTTACTTAGGAAAATTACTATTCATCCGAAATTTGAATTATAAAATAAATGTACTAAATGATGTTGTTTCTAGCTTAAAATTTTTGTATCGATGTGTGATATATAGATAATTGCTATGTAGCCTAAATTTTGATTTGAATATTTTTAATATTTATTGTATTTTTTGGCCTAAAAATAGCTTGTAAATAGGTTGAAATAGTGAAATAAATAGGAAATTATGAAATTAAATTCTGAAATGGGCATGTACTAATCTTTAGTGAATAATAACAATGTTGGGTTAGATTGAAATTAATTTGGTGTAAAAAAGTTCATAATTGAGTAATTTAGGATAATTCAAAAATAAAATCGTAAATACAAATACATATGCGATAAGTAAAATACTTGAAAACAAGTAACAACTGAGTTCTCCATATTTTTAGGAGTCTATAAAAATTTTCAGAGAATTATTTGGTGACCTGAATTATTTATTTTAAATTTACGTAATAAAATGACTTAAATTATAAGTCGGGACGTATCTTTACTAATAATAAGTTTAAATGAATTAAATAGTTAAATAAAAAAATGTATGAGGTTGCTGATCAAATTAGATAAAAAGGGTATTTTGAATATATTTATTGATATTTTTCAATTGGGATATGTTATAGGTATATTATGGTTAAATAATACTCATATTATAGCATTATATTAACAAATTAGGTAAAATACAGTTTAATATCCTAAAATACGTATAATACGTTAATATTTATTTAGATACATATAATCATATTAAAAGCTTGAACTACCCGTTAAAAGTCATCTCTAGAAACACGACTCGTAACACGACTCGTAACACATGTTGTTAGGTTTGTACGAACCCAACAACACTAATTTTATTAAAATCGAATAATATTAAGAAATATAACCTATAACTTTATAATATTCTAGAATGTGCATATTTCAATAATCTTATCAGAATTAAAACGTGATTTAATAAATTAAAAGTACGTTTCAATACGATCGAAATAATATGTAATATATAATAGTATAAATCACGTATATTATCAATAATTAACAACTTAACTCGATATATAATAATAAAACCATATATTATTGAGATAAAATATTTATATATATACATAACCGTTTTAGATCAAACCCTAATGTTTTCGTAATTATTACAAAAATTGAATATAGGTTTTGTATGTATATAGGATCTCCCAATGGTCAGACTGTTGGGATTTGTGGCTTCACCGCTTGTTGGGATGTTGTATTAAAGCATCTGGAGACTCAAGAGTACTTCTCGTTGTGTTTGTAATTAGTTGTTTATGTACGTAATTAGTTGTTTGTGTACATGTTGTGTGTGTAAATGATACTCAGTTGTGACAGGAGTTGAACTCCTTGGTGTACTGTTATGCATGTTTGCATTGTCTTTGAATTGTACGAACTTGTTTGGTTACCCCTGATAATCAATATCGTTTATTCGGCTAAAACGAAACTGAACATGCATAATACCCATTAAGGGAAACAATTAAGGTATCTGGCTAAATATTGACTTCCTTTGATGAAAATAGCTGAAATAGTCTTTTCCCCATTCTTAGTCGAACTAAGTAACAGGCGAGAAGGTCGCGGTAAGGGTGGGGGTTGTAGTTCGAAGTCGGTTATGAGAGGAAGGTGTTCTCTATTACACAAGCCTGAGTTTGGTCTAGTTTAAGTCGCGATAAAACTCGTTAATCCAGTTTGGAGCGGATGTAATTTCTCTAACCTCATAATGGACCGAATAACATTGTGTGATGTTTCATTTGATTGACTGCATCACATTTCCTCATAATTAATAATCTTGCTTATGATTGTTTGGTACTCTTTTGATTCCATCCCACTTACTAAGCTAGTTGTACTCACATCCCTATAAACTCTATTACAGGTACGAAGTGAAGACCAGGATGTTCCAATACTGCCATCCCTAGGTTAGTGTGCTGTTGACTGGAAAAGTGAGGAACGAAGAATCAATTGAACCTAGGCTTTTGACCTTTCTTTTGTCTTTTCTTTTAAATTTTGAGGAAACTAATTGGGAATTCTCTAGGATGCCTACTAGTTTCTTAACTTATTGTAAATAGTTTGCAAAACTTGTGGCTTTTTGATAAACTTTAATTGTAAATTATAGCTCTGGATTTAAGACGTTTATGTCAATATTGTTGTATTATGAGACAACAGATTATATAAAACAAATATTTTGTAAAGCTATACTATAGGTTTGATTACTTACAGGTATCAGAATAGATGCTTCAAGTTAATTGAGTCATATACGCCTTGTGTGGGCTGTATCTACAATAACAGTTGTAAGGTTAGTTTTTATCTTAGGTTAGTTTACACGGTGGGACTGTTATGACTCTTCCTGTTTAGGGCATAATACATAGAACCCTCATGAGAAGAAGAGTAGAGGGAGAACCTGTTTCATACTACTTGTAGGATGAAAGATCAGTTGACCGTGTAGATAGTGAAAGTTATACTAATGTGGCATCAACCGATTTGGTCACAAGGTTGAAATTATTGATTATCGAGCACCCGAGGCTGTATTAGTTGCATTAGCTGAGTGAGAAGGGAGCACTATACGTCACCCAGCAAATACTACTGCCGATCACTATCAAAAATTATTCTAATGAGATCTTTGTGACGTGCTACCTATGTGTGCTTCACACGTATTGCTTAGTCGACCATGGCTATTTAACTGCAGAGTTATCCATAATAGATATAGGATCGTGTATGTGTTCGAGAAGGATGGCCAAAAGATTACATTGAACCCGATGTACTGAGAAAAGTTAATAAACTGCAAACAAAACTTGCTTGCGAATTAATGAAGACTTTAATGATGAGTAAAGTCGAGCTCTGAGAGGCTCTTAAAGTTGATGCATCTATTATGCCCCGAAGTCACAGAGTCGTAACAGTCCCGCCGTGTAAACCATTCTATGATAGTAACTAGCCTTACAGTACCTACCATAGACATGATCTACACAAGGCATCAACGACTCCTCACTTTGAAGTAAGCAATCCAATTAAGTGTTTAACTACAATTATAGTAATTATCACAAATTAAAATAAACATACTTAATTATATGTAAAGTCCACAAAACTTCCCAAGAAACTCTACATAAATATAACAGTTCACTAATTTACATAACAACTATCGGTCTTTCATTCTTAAACTACAAAGGACACTCTAGCTACACATTTACTGCTAAGCAAATTAATCCTCACACCTTTGGCTTCAAAAGAACTAATCTCTAGATAATTGTAAAGCGGTATAATACTTGAAATATTTAGAAATCAGGACTTGCAAAAGGATCTATAAGAGTATGAGCAACTATAGTTTAGTAAGTTGAATTGGAGATTCATGAATGTATACAAACATAACAAGATTATCAAGCAATTATTTTCATGCAATGCAACAACCAAGTGTCATCACACAATGTAATCCGATCCATTGCGAAATCAGAGAAATTTCACCTGCTTTAATCCGAGTTGAGGAGTTTTCATGTTATGTAACAGCTCATAATCAAACTCAGGCTTATGCAATGGAGACACTGCTCCTCCTGTGACTACTTTCAAACCATTGAGTTCACCCTCGCCGCGACCTCCTCTCCTGTCATTAGTTCGACTAAGGATGAAGAAGGGACCATTATGCAATTCTGCGCTATAACTATCTTACATTTTTTATACAGTTACCTAAAATTAAAATTTATTTCAGATTTATTATATTCTGATTTTTATTATTATATTATCTAAATGAACCTAATTTTTCATATTTATTAAATTTCTAATTCTACATATTCTTAATTTCCTACAATTACCACATAATTTCTTCATTAATTACACTTAACACTCTAAAAGCTAGGATTAGGTTTCCATAATAGAGATTAGCATCCCTAACTATCTAATTACTATCTAAATCAGTAATTAATGTTTTAATCACCTAATTAACACAAAATTACCCAATTTTTCTATCATTTTCGGGCTAAAAATTTACTTAAAAATTTCAAAAAATAAATTTTAAAAAATGGATTCATAACACTATTCTATATCACTTAAACATTCTAAAAAAAAAATTGACTTCCTAACTACATTCCTAAGCCTATTTATTTCTAATCCTAATCATGCTCGATTTTGCTTAATTTCTTAAGAACTCTATATTTTTAGACGTGATTATACTAATCACTATTTTTCCCTAAATCTACATATAATAAAAACTTAGAATAATAAATTTCATAATTATCTGGGCAAAATAAATAATTTTAAGAAATTATATAAAATTAGAGCAAATGAGAGACTCATTTGGTCTGATGACTTTTGGCCTTCCAATACCGATTCAGGTGTGTCGGTCAGTCCAACCGGTGGGTCTGGAATGGGGTGATGGTGGTGGCTCGGTCCCAGGTGGTGTGGCGACTCGATCTTAAGTGGTGGTGGCGTATAGATTTGGCTCGCTAACTCTTATTGCACAGATTTCCTTCTTTTTTTTTCTAACCTTAGTTTTTCTCTTGAAATTTCGATACTCTCTATTTTTTTCTGATTTCTAACTGTCTAAAGGATCTTTGCAATTTTTTTCCCTATTTATGGAGCTTTGTAGTAATTATTGTGCATTTAATTGGATAAGACATTACCCAAATCCTTTAATTTTTGCCTTTTGTGTCGCTTCATTTTGATTGGGTGATTTTTTTCTTCACAACCTGACTTTCTACGACCAAATTTACGTCATTCCTTATTCCTTTGATTTTTTCTTTATTAATTAATAATTTTCTTTAATTATTTAATAAGTTTTTAGACAATTTAAGTAATTTCACGTATTTTTATCTACACGTAGATATATATAATCTATCTTTAAATAATTTATTAGTTATTAGATTGCACTTTTCACCTTTTCGATAATTAACAATTATTATAATTAAAATTTGAAAATTTTATAGTCTCCTATTTTATTACTTATTTTTTTAAATTCAAGTTTACGGGGTCATTTTTACTAATATTTTTATCCATAGTTTATAATTTGGATTGATCGGATCATTTAACTGATCGCCCTAAACTTTGTGTTCTAAATTTAATCTTATGATTATTTGGCTTAACTTTAGAGCTTACAACATCGATCTCATGTTAGTCAGGCGACTATTAGAGTTGAAGGAGCAGAGTTAACTACCCTAAGAGGTAAAAGAGGTACTAGATGAGTACGCCAACCTATTCCTAAAATAGTTATGCGAAGGACCGCCCCTACTACGAGGCATCGGGTATTACATTAACTTAATACCTGATACTGCTTTGTCGAATAAGCCTATTTATCGGATGAGTTCTCAAACAATACAATGCCAAGTCAATGAGTTATTAGAGAGAAGGTATGTTAAGAAAAGTCTCAACTCTTGTGCTCCACCGAAGCTTCTAATGCCGGAAAAGGATAGGACCTGCTGGATATTTGTAGACAGCCGAGCCATAAACAAAATTACGATCAAATATAGGTATCCTATTACTAGATTGGAAGACATGTTGGATGAATTGAGTGAAACTAAAATCTTCAGTAAGATTGATATCAAGTCTGGCCACCATCAAATCTGCATAAGGCTAGGAGATGAGTGAAAAACAACATTCAAAACTTGACATAGACTTTCTGAATGGATAGTCATGCCCTTTGGCTTGTCGAATATCCCGAGCACTTTCATGAGATTAATGAACCATATGCTGAGACATCTAATAAGAAAGTGTATAATGGTGTACTTTGACAACATCTTCGTCTACAGTGCCAACATGCCAAGTCATTGTGAACATCTTCAAGTTGTATTAAATATCCTCTATATTGAGAGATTATTTGATAACCTTAAGAAGTGTTGTTTTTGCCAAGAGAAAGTGGTATTCTTAGGCTATGTAGTAAGTAAAGGAAGCTTATGAGTAGATGGCAAGAAGATCCGAGCAATCATTGAATGATTGACTCTTACTACTTGTGCCGAAGTGAGAAGTTTCCATGGACTAGGTTCATTCTATAGAAGATTCATCAAGAATTTCAGTGCCTTCGCTACATCACTTACTAAGCTAACAAAGAAGAACATTGACTTCCAATGGGGAGAAAGGGATGAGAGGAGTTTTGCTGAGATAAAGGAAAAGTTAACCTCTTCCCTTGTACTTGTTTTGCCTGACTTTAAGAAAATATTTGATTTGGAATGTGACGCATTGGGCATTAGAATGGGTGTTGTCCTAATGTGAGGAGGTTGACCAATTGCCTACCATAGTGAGAAACTAGAGGACCTCAACTACATTACTCTATGTATGACAAAAAACTCTTAGCGCTGATCTAAGCGCTACAAGTATGTTTACATTATCTATTGTTGAGAGAATTTATCATCTGTATTGACCATGAGTCCCTGAGGTACCTGATATGAGGCAAGCGCACTTATCAGTTTTAATATAGCGGATGTGAGTCCGAGTCGATCCCTCAGAGATTTTGAGTACTAATATTAACTTTAGCTTTATTATCTAACCGAAAAATTGTGATAAATTAAATGAATTAAAAATACTGAAATTAACAACTAAACTACTTATGAGACTTAATTACGCAAATTAGGAAGCAATAAACTACGAACGACTTCAAGTATGCAACAATGTATTTAGGAATTATTTCCCCTAATGTTTAACATGTAACCTTTTTAAAATATATCCAATTCAATTTCTATTATTCTTGACCGGAGGGATTCACAATTAAAGCTAATAGCTTTCTCAAGCATATTAACCCTAATCCTAAATTATTTACCGGAATCTCTTCACTTAGTAATATAATTTAGAATTGCATTAATGTGTAATGAATACCCACACAAACAATCAACTTTCCGGAAGAAACATGTATCTTATCTCTAAGTATACATGTAATTCTCTTCAATTATGCCTAGATCTAATTACATATGCAATTTCTCAATCAACATGCATAATATCATATATTGACACTCTAGAATTATTAATCCACAATTAAACAACATAATTGAATCAAGAAAAGATAGAAACTTTATTGAAATTATAATTCAATCCAAGGGTTACATGAAACCCTAGGTTCCATAATCCTAAATACTCGAATTCTAAGCTATCATAACGAATCTAAAAACGAGTTTCATCAAAAACATAAAGTAAAGCATGGAAAACCCCTCTTGATTTGATGAACAATCTCTCTAAGCTTGAAATCGATGTTGTTTTCGCCTCTTTCTTGATTGATGTTCTCCTTAAGTCTCTTCTTGTCTCTTGTGTCTTTTCGTTTCTGTAATGTCTCTCTTCTCTTTTGAAACCCTAAGATATCCTTTTATATGTGTATTACAAAGATTCTGTTTTCGTCACCAGACACGGCCTGGGACAAGGCCGTATCCCCAGGTTGTGTAACTTTCTGCAGTTAGGCAAATTTTCTACACAACTTCAAAACTTCTTCGTTTGAACTCGGAATTGAGTGAAACTTGATTCCTTTTCTTTGTTTTCGAGCCTAGAACACGTTTAAACCCTGAAATCAACATTTTACTCAATTAAGTATCAATTTCTTTAAAGAAAACAAAAAATGTAAGGGAAATACTATAAAATCACCATATGAAATATGTTTAAAATCAGAGTTATCAAATTTCCACACACTTAAGCATTTGCTTGTCCTCAAGCAAATAAATCAAAACAAAACTTTCGGGACAAGAAACACTTAATCAAAATTTATCACTATTTAGGAAATCTGTGATCGAATACACTTGACCTGAAGAAAGGTAAGAAAATCATTCTCAACTAACTTGCAATAATAAAGTCAACCAATTTCATCTGACCATATTCGAATGCTCCAACAATACTTAATACTAGATTTCATTAGTTAATTTATGAAAATCAAAGTTTACTCGATTCATTTAACCAAGGATTCTTAAACTAAAAATTGGATTTAACATCTCGCCAACCGAGAAAGAGTCATAAAAATTTTATCCATTTGACTAAAGTGTATACAATTCTCTTTTCCATCTCACTAAGCACCATAATCTAAAACAAACACATTTTATATCCACTCATCCTCTGATCATCCCCCTAGTTCATGCTTTTGTTGAGAGGTCTTTTTAAATTTACCTTATTTAAGCACAATTGTGTTGGTAGCGGGAAAGAATCTCGCTCTTCTAACGGACCGAGACCGATCCATACAAACTTATTCCTTATATTGATAGTGGGAAAGAACCTTGCTCTTCTGACGGACCAAGACCGATCCATATCATTTTTTTTTTCATTTGAATTGGCATTGGGACTCAATCTCGCTCTTCTGACAGACCAAGACGAATCCTTACCAATTTTTCTATTCATACACTTGTTATTACTTTTGACCTCCAATCATAGTGATTTTTCAGGGGTTTCTCAAAAGAAGAGTTTCATTTATTTGTTTGCTAAAAATTATAGGATTCTTAAAAATATCTAAGAGAAAGGTATACATAAAAGTAAATTTTAAAAATAATCATGACTAACTCTCAACTAGTGATGTTGCTCCAATCTCAAATCCTAAAGTCCCAAGCTAAATAACTCATAACTTTGCCCTCCAAAAATTTGACTAATCAATTATAGTAAAGTATAATAAGATCAATAATAATCAAGATGAAACAGTTAATTTGGCTCAACACTTGTTAATCACCTATTGCAAGTTAACTTAAAAATTAATTGGGTCAAATGTGAATAATTGGTATCCTAAACAGTAACAAATTCATATATATCCCTTCCCCACACTTAATAATGTACATTGTCCTGAATGTATGACTAAAAAAACATAGCAGCACGAAATGAAACAAGAAAAAGTAGCCTAGGGAAAAAGGAAACATATATATCAAAAAGAAAACTAATACTTCCTTGCCAGTCGAACAGAAGCGCAAAATAGAGAAGCATCATCATTATATAGCAGAGTTCACAAGCCTTGAACAACAAAAGTCAACACAAAAAATGAAGAACTAAGAAGAGGGATCGGAATTAGTCTCTTCATGTGCCTCATCAAACGATGTCTCAGCCATCGTAGCATCATCATCGTCATCACTGGTCTCGACATCCTCATCACATTCGCCAGTCTAATCATGAGGAAGAGAGAGCAAAATTAAGTAGGAAACTTACTTGGATCAAAATGCGGAATGCAAGAATTGTGGAGAGAAGAGGGAGAATAAGAGAGAATATGAGAGAGAAATGTGTGATTGTGAGAGTGTGAGAGGGTGTGTAATTTAAATAAATCGGCTGTGTGAAAACCATGTTTTTTAGGTCGACACGGGCTGGGACACGACCGTGTCCCTTTGCCGTGTAATTTACTGTGCGAGTCGTGTGGAGTCTGGTCGGACCCGGGCTAGGACATGATCGTGTCCCATGCCCGTATAACTTACTGTGCCCGTGCGTGAAAATTGGATGGACACGGGCTGGGACACGACCGTGTCCCTTGCCCGTGTAACTTTCTATTCCTGAGTATATAAGTTGGGTGGACACGGGTTGGGACACGACCGTGTCCCCTGCCTATGTAACATTCTGTTCTACTGTGATGTCTGGACGCACACGGGCTGGGACACGACTGTGTCCCTTGCTTGTCTAACTTTCTGTAGGTAGACATTTTTGAACGTCTGGATGGACACGGGCTAGGACACAACTGTGTCCCTTGCCCGTTTAACTTTTTTTCCCCTTTTTTTTTAATCATGAATTTAATTTAAAAATAAAAGAAACTTAAAGAAATAAAAGTAATTAAACTAGAAAAATAAGAAAAAGAAAACTAAAGAGAAGAATAAAAAAATGAAATTAAAAGGGAAAAGCCTATGACTAAAATTAAAACAAATAAAAGAAAAATAAAATGAAATAAACTTAAAGAACTAAAGTGTAAGCAAAGTTAGACATGGGTTGCCTCCCAAGAAGCGTTATAGTTAACGTCAATAGCTCGACGGAATACGTCTTGTAATTCATGATTCTTCATCCAGGTAAAAATAGAACTCCTCCTGTATCTCGCTTTCGAACTCTCCATACAAGTGTAGATTTACCCTTCGGCCATCGACCTTGCCAATTCCATTTCATTGATGCATAACTTCCATAGTTTCTCTTCTTATCATGCCACTTATCAAATTCATGTAGCCTAAACTTCTTCGTTTTGTTTGCTTTTAACTTAGATAAGGTTGTCATTGGGGGTTTTGAACTTTTCACCGCACAGACATGTTCCAAATGATTTATTGACAGTTTTGGTTCCAAAATTGGTGGCTTCTCTTTGAAAGATTTTAACCTAAGATCCTTTGGCTTATGGAGTGGATCAATCCCATTCTTGTCCATACTGGATTCATGAACTTCTGTTTGAGCTGCCACTTCTGCACAATTGGGCTTAATCACCAAATTTTCATCTCCTTTTTGCAAGCAATAGCTTGAGGAATCTTTGGCAAGCGTTTCCTGCATACATGTAGATGTAATGGCATTAGTGGCATTAACATTGTGACTTATGTCCTTTGAGTCAAGAAATTTGTTCGTTGCCTCTGGAGTTTTAAAAACTATTTCATCATCCCCAACCCGTAATATTAACTTATGCTCACTAACATAAAAAATAGCCTTAGCAGTGGCTAAGAAAGGTTGATCTAAAATAATTGGCACCTCAATATCTTCATCTATATCAAGTATAACAAAATCCACGGGAAAGATGAATTTGTCTACTTGCACTAAAACATCCTCTATGATGCCTCTAGGGTATGTGATAGACCTATCGGCTAATTGAAGACTCATGCCCGTTAATTTAGGTTCTCCTAACCCTAGCTTTTTAAACAATTTATACGGCATCAAATTTATACTAGCTCCTAAGTTTGCCAAAGCATTATCTACTAACAAATTGCCAAGCATATAAGGAATAGTGAAACTCTCTGGATCTTTTAATTTTTGTGGCAGCTTTTTCTGGAGAAGTGCCGAGCATTCCTCGTTCAATATGACCGTTGTAAGCTCCTCCAACTTCCTCTTGTTCAATAGAAGATCTTTTAAAAATTTTCGCATACTTTGGCATCTGCAAGATGACATCAACAAGAGGTAAGTTAATGTGTAATTGTTTGAAAACATCAAGCAATTTACCGAATTCCTTATTTTGATCAGTGTAACTTTGCTTAAGGCGCTGCAGGTAAGGGATGGGAGGCTTGTACTCCTTCACTTTTGGTGATTCCATACTTTCTTTTGATTTTAGTGGCTTTGCATCTTCCTTACGGTTGACTTCCACTTCTTTCTTAACTACTTCCTCACCATCTTTCTTCTCCACTTGCAGTTTTCTACCACTTCTCAAGGTCACAGCATTAACATGTTCCCTAGGATTGACCTCGGTATTCCCTGGGAGTGTCCTTTGTTTCCTCTCAGAGATCATTTTTGCAAGTTGACCAATTTGATTCTCAAGATTGTGATTGGAAGCCTCTTGATTTCTCAACGATGATTCAATATTGGATAAGCTATATTTTATGAGAAGTTCTTCCACATTGGACTTGTTTTCTTGAGGAAGAGGAGGTGGGAATGGTCTCTGAAATCCAGGTGGGCTAAAGTTGGTCTTCGGCTGGCCTTGGTTTTGATTTCCCCATGAGAAATTGGGGTGATTCCTCCATCCTGGATTGTAAGTGTTGCTGTAGGGGTTATTTTGTTGCTTGGGTGGATTTCCTAGATAATCAACCTGTTCCAATTGTTCAGGTGCTCCATACCCCTGCATACTAAAGTCACTTACATCCGGTTGTACTTGTTGAGGTCCAACAGAGAGTGCATCAATCTTCTTACTCAATAGGTCCACCTTGGCTGCCAAAGCAATGGTCAAGTCCACATCATAAATTCCCATAGCCTTTTGTTTGGCTCTAGTGCTTTCCCACTGATAATTGTTCATCGCTATTCCTTCAATCAGGTTTTGTGCTTGCTCAGGTGTTTTTGTGTTCAAAGTACCTCCTGCGGCTGCATCAATCATCTGTCTAGTAGATAAATTGAGACCATTGTAAAAGGTCTGAATCTGCATCCATAGTGGGCGGCCATGATGTGGGCACCTCCTAAGCAAGTCCTTAAATCTCTCCTAAGTATCACATAGAGTCTCCGCTTCCAATTGAGCAAAACAAGAAATATCATTCCGAAGTTTAGCGGTCTTTGCAGGTGGGAAATACATCTCCAAAAATTTCTCTACCAATTCATTCCAAGTTGTGATTGAATTTCGTGGTAGAGAGTTCAACCATTGTTTTGCTCTACCCCTCAAGGAGAAAAGGGAATAGCCGCAGTCGGATGGCATCATCCGTGGCTCCGTTGATTTTAAAAGTATCACAAATCTCTAGAAAGCTAGAGATGTGGACATTGGGATCTTCATCTTGGAGACCGTCAAACTGAACATATTGTTGCACCATTTGTATAATGTTAGGTATAATTTGGAAGTTGTTAGCTGCGACGGTTGGCCTTGCGATGCTAGAGTCAGCTGCAATAAGTGTAGGCCTTGAATAATCGGACATGGTCCGATTTGCTTCATTCCCGTTGTTAGCCATGTATGGTGGATCTTCCTGCTCGATGAATTAAGTGTTGGTCTCTTTACCTTCTTCCTTGATTTCAACGATGGACTGGTCGTCAATGGTCGCCACACTTTGTTTATGTCGTGATTTCAAATTTTGAAGGGCAGTTCTCTCAATTTCAAGATCAAGTTTTACCAAATCTTCCGGGTTACTTCGAGTCATGCACTGCAAGGGTAAGAAATATAGAATCAATTGCAGCTCTAGCTAATGAAAATAAATAATGAAAACAAAAGAAAGAAAAAAAATGGTTAAAGTAATAAAGAAACTAGTGTTCTTAATATCGAAAATCCTCGGCAACGGCGCCAAAAACTTGATATGAGGCAAGCGCACCTATCAGTTTTAATATAGCGGATGTGAGTCCGAGTCGATCCCTCAGAGATTTTGAGTACTAATATTAACTTTAGCTTTATTATCTAACCGAAAAATTGTGATAAATTAAATGAATTAAAAATACTAAAATTAACAACTAAACTACTTATGAGACTTAATTACGCAAATTAGGAAGCAATAAACTACGAACGACTTTAAGTATGCAACAATGTATTTAGAAATTATTTCCCCTAGTGTTTAACACATAACCTTTTTAAAATATATCCAATTCAATTTCTATTATTCTTGACCGGAGGGATTCACAATTAAAGCTAATATCTTTCTCAAGCATATTAACCCTAATCCTAAATTATTTACCGGAATCTCTTCACTTAGTAATATAATTTAGAATTGCATTAATGTGTAATGAATTCCTACACAAACAATCAACTTTCCGGAAGAAACATGTATCTTATCTCTAAGTATACATGTAATTCTCTTCAATTATGCCTAGATCTAATTACACATGCAATTTCTCAATCAACATGCATAATATCATATATTGACACTCTAGAATTATCAATCCACAATTAAACAACATAATTGAATCAAGAAAAGATAGAAATTTTATTGAAATTATAATTCAATCCAAGGGTTACATGAAACCCTAGGTTCCATAATCCTAAATACTCGAATTCTAAGCTATCATAACGAATCTAAAAACGAGTTTCATCAAAAACATAAAGTAAAGCATGGAATACCCCTCTTGATTTGATGAATAATCTCTCTAATCTTGAAATCGATGTTGTTCTCGCCTCTTTCTTGATTGATGTTCTCCTTAAGTCTCTTCTTATCTCTTGTGTCTCTTCGTTTCTGTAATGTCTCTCTTCTCTTTTGAAACCCTAAGATATCCTTTTATATGTGTATTACAAAGATTCTGTTTTCGTCACCAGACACGGCCTGGGACACAGTTGTGTACCCAGGTCGTGTAACTTTCTGCACTTAGGCAAATTTTCTACACAACTTCAAAACTTTTTCGTTTGAACTCGGAATTGAGTGAAACTTGATTCCTTTTCTTCGTTTTCAAGCCTAGAATGTATTTAAACCCTGAAATCAACATTTTACTCAATTAAGTATCAATTTCTTTAAAGAAAACAAAAAATGTAAGGGAAATACTATAAAATTACCATATGAAATATGTTTAAAATTAGAGTTATCAGTACCTTCGAAGTCAGACCAGGTTGTTAAAGGGACAGGCGAAATGGGTTGAATGCTTTAAAGGATTCAATTTTGTGATAATATATAGGAAAGGACAGAATAACGTGGTTACATATGCTCTTTCGAGAAGGCATGTACTCCTGAATGAACTGCAAACTAGATTATTTAGGTTTATGAGCATCAAAGAGTAGTACACCGAGGATTTACACTTTGAACCCTATTTACGTGTAGTATCAATGGGAGGACAGTAGATGAATATCATATGGAGGAAGGATACTTGTTTCAGGAGGGAAATTGTGTGTACTGATTTGTTCATTTCAGGAGCTACTGATCAGGGAACCCCATAGTGAAGGACTATTCGGACATTTTGGGGAGAAAAAAACATATGAATTGCTAAGCAGTCGATTCTTTTGGCTGAGAATGAAGCAATATGTGTATCGAGTTGTCAAAAGCTATGCTGTTTACAAGAGGGTTAAGTGCTGAGCCAAACAAGGAAAAGCAATGCTTTTACCTATTCTGATAAAGCCATGGGCCAAATTAGGCATAGACTTCGTTATTGGACTATCACGAATTACTTGAGGTAAAGATTCTGTAATGGTTATCGTAGATAAGTTCAGCAAGATGGCACACTCCGTGCCCTATTCCAAGACTAACTACACTTCCACTATTGCTTCTCTTTTTTTGGAAGAGGTTATACGGTTACATGACGTACCGAGAAATGTAGTTTCTGATAGAAACCTGAAGTTCTTGGGCTATTTCTAGAGGACCTAGTGGCGTCGGATGGAGACTAATCTACTATTTAATACTTCCTCTTACCCTTAAACTGACGACTAAATAGAGGTAGTTAATTGCACTTTGAGATCATTATTCCGAACTGCATTAGGCAAGAACTTAGCTGATTGGGACGTCTACTTACCGGTGGTCAAGTTTGCTTACAGTCGAACAGTGCATGACACCACTAAGTAAACCTCCTTTGAAGTGGTTTATGGTTTTAATCTTGAGTTGCCCCTCAGTTATACCCTTGTACCTATGCCTGTACAAGAGAATCCTGATGCAAAAGCTAAAGTACAATCCCTTCAGCACATTTATGATAAAGTCACTTGACACATCAACTAAGCCGCCAGATGTATGCGAGAGAAGACTAAGGGCAGAATGGCTAAACTTTTTTAGCCAGGAGACTTGGTGTGGCTGCACTTAAGCAAAGAGAGGCTTTCGAGTACGAGGAGGAACAAACTATCCCTAAGAGTTGAAGGACCTTTCAAAATTATCTAAAAGATCAATGATAATGCCTATAGATTGGAGTTGCCTGAGGACTATGGGGTTTTTGATACCTTTAACATTGTCGACTTCAGTCCATATCACTATGATAGAAAGTTGGCATGAGACTATTCGGATTTGATCTCAAATTTAAATCAACCCGGAGGGAATTATATAAATCAAATTACTAGGCCTTTGACTCTTAGCCGAGCTCAAGGATTGAAAATACTAGCAGGGCAAATCCTCTTGCCTCAGCCAACTCCTATTGAAGTCAAGTATCTCTTTGCCGAGTTACTCTGTATGCCGAATCGAATGATTGTCCATCTCTTTGAAGTGCCGAGATAACAGCTAGGCCGTTCTCGAATACTCATTCACATCTTAATCGATCAACCACTCGGCTTCACCCTTGTTGAGGTGTCGAGAGAGAGAGAGATTAGATTGACCCTTAGCCACCCTTGCTTGGACCGGCAATCTGATCATACCCTTTTACTTACATCCTCCGGCGACCTTGCCAATGTATCGCCACTACATGTATAGGACCACGTATAGCATTTGGCACACTAATCATTATTTTTCTTAAATATTTATTTTTACTTTTTTGTATTCTTGTACATTACTTTTTTAGAGTAATATTTTTTGTCTTTTCCCTTTTAGACAAATTACCTTAACTTATTAGGTATAAATACCATTTGTATTTGTAGCTGTTAGGAGATTATCATTAATACAATTGAATATTCTTCCTTAACATAAATGCTGCTTATCTACTCTCATTATACTCTTATCCTAACTCTTAAGTAAGGTTAAGTGGCAAGAAATCTCATTGGACCAATTCGTGCGTTATATCGAGTTGTGCCGTAAGTCCTCAGAAGTTCTACTGGTGCATCAGATCCATTGAAGCTGTTTATGGATTTTGCTTACTTTTCATTCACTTTTTAGCTCATTTGCACATTTCCCCATCATCTCTTTAAGCTTTTGGCAAGTTTGGACCTATCTTGTTTATTCTTACTTACGGTTCACACCAAAGGGTATAGGATAACAAGAGAAAGGCCATTGAGATTGTGCATGGTAACTGGGAGAAATCCTATAATGAGCTACTCAAACTACTAAATGCAATCAAGATAAGCAATCTTAGAATGGAGGTAGTCTAGAGGAGGTAAAGCTCTAATGAAGCAGGTATACCCATAATGAAGTGGCTAATCTAGACGTTCAGTCCATACATGAAGGCCTTCAAATTCTATCATCCTGTTGTGTGTATAGATGGCTTTTTCTTATACGGAAAGTATAGACACAAGTTATTGATAACTTCTTATGTGAACAGTAACAACTAAATTATACCGTTGGAATTTACGTTCATTACTAGGGAATCTAAAGAGACATAAGGATGGTTTTTTAAGAAATTAAAGCAATATATGGTTGGTGGTTAGGAAAAAACCCTTTGTCTTATATCCGACAGGTACAATAGCATCAATAATGCTTTTGACAAGGACTACGTTGGATGGAAATGTTGTTTTGACAAATAGATTTAGAGATGCTATTTTAAAGTTATCTCTCTACAATTATTCATTTGTAATTGTTGGATGGGAATTTAATTGTTATTCTAGAATAGTTAACTTTTGGCTTATTAGGGATTTTTGATATACTAAGTTGGATGTATGAGTACTAAAAAAGAAGGTATATGTTTGGGGTGCACTTTCAATTATGCTTTTGTATAATTGAAGGCACCTTCTTGCCACAAACCTTCAAGATTATAATTGAAGGTATATCCTACTCATAGGCTTTCAATGGGGAAAAATAATTTTATTGAAGTTCACGTGCATCTCTACTAGGAAAAATTGTGAATAAGTGCACATCTTCCTAATTGTACTAATGTAGGAAGTTTTAGGTAAGGCTTGTTTTCAAAATATTTTTTTTGAAAACAACCTTATCGAGGAACATAACTCATTACAAAAGAGAAAATTATAGAATGTAGGAGAAAAAAATATTAAGAGTTCCTAAAACCGTCATGTTTTGTCTAAACAAATATAAATAAGGAAGGTTATTTTTGCAGAAGTATAAGTTTAGTAAATGATAAAAGTGCTATGACAAAAAGAAAAAAAAAGTTGATTGTCCTTTAATAATATTGATAAATCTTTTAGAACATGATAGGAGTAATGATACTAATTGAATTTTTGGTTTTATTTATTT
Source organism: Lumnitzera racemosa (assembly GCA_024138005.1). Taxonomy (NCBI): domain Eukaryota; kingdom Viridiplantae; phylum Streptophyta; class Magnoliopsida; order Myrtales; family Combretaceae; genus Lumnitzera; species Lumnitzera racemosa. The sequence continues at coordinate 33,260,075 of JAMXBC010000012.1, read as the reverse complement.
TTTTTGAATTTTATACTTAAATTTACCATTGTTAAATGTTATACCTAATTAAACTTTTAAAAGCTTATATTAAAGTTTAAAATTACTAAATATTATACTTAACTAAACTTTTGTTAGTTAAATTTATTATTAGATAAAAAGCATAAAATATAAAATAGTTTGAGATATTGTAATAAATTTTATTAATAAAAATTCCATCTAATAAGCTTATCTTTCTATTCTATTGCAATTTTCTTTTTTTTTCTTTTTTCTTTTTTTTTTTTTCCGGCACAAAACTGCCAACTTGCACGTGTTAGAAACATAGAATACCCCGATAAATTCAGGCCGGCGAGAAACTAGAGTCCAGACAGACGGCTCTCTTCCTAAGCGGGAATTACTATAGTAATTAGTGCACGGTTCTCTCTCCTCTCGCCTTTTTGGAAGTGATATCATCATATCATAAATGCTTAGATAAGTTTCCTTCTTCTATTTCCTCCCTCCTCGTTTGTCCTCCGGATACATTACTATAATCCTAAAGGCCATGGAGCTCAAACCTGGTTTATCGGCTTTGGTCACTGGCGGTGGCTCTGGAATCGGTATTGAAATTTGAATATTAGGATCTTCATATTGCTTCATATTGAAAATGAATAGGTTTCATGATTCATTTACTACTTTTTAATGTTAACAGTATCGTGAGATTATTGAAAGCGAGTATGCCAACAAGTATAGTGGTGTCAAAAGGTTGTATAAAGTCAAGGATGTAATAAGTAATTTCCTTTTCCTGTTTTGAATATACTGTTTTCGTGCTTCTACAATTTCTTTACCGTTAGCGAAGATGCATCCGGAAAATCTATTCTAGGAAAGAACAATCTTGTGCTGTTTATTACTAGGGAGATTCGTTTGTGCTGATGATTTCTCTATTACTTTAAATGATATAATGAATTAGCACTTTTTTATAGGCAGAATTTACTAATTGTATTATGGTTGATCATACGTGGCTAAACTCTTTAAGCTGTAGTTCTGACAAAATGTTGCTGTAGTCAAATGCAAATTTCACCATATTATGTATATGGACCGCGAAGTGGTGATGTCTAATGGATGGATAGGAGACGAATAGTTTTGATTGATGATATGTGAATGACAGTTGAACAATCCAGGTAAGGCCCTTGCACTTGCACTTGGGGAGAAGGGAATATTCGTGACTGTTGTTGATTTTGCTGAGGAAAATGGAAGGGCAACTGCATCCCTCATTCAGAAAGCAAACTCAAAGTTCCATTCTAATTTAAGTGGCCCGTCTGCAATTTTCCTTCGTTGTGATGTGAGCAGCTCAAGTGAGTACAGCATATATCTTTCCTAACTGTGAACTTTAGATGTCCCCCTCTCCTTTTATTTCTGGTGCAATATATCGCTTTAGAACTAGCCTGGCAGTATTAGCAAATGTGCTGCGATTTGTTTTGGTTGTCTGGCTTGTATAGTTATTTGCTGTGGTTTCTGGCCCCCTGTAAACAGGAGATCTGGTTAATGCTTTTGAGAAGCATGTAGCAACCTATGGAGGGTTAGATATATGCATCAATAGTGCTGGGATTGGCACTTCTATACCTTTCTACAAAGATCAGACAGACGGAACTCGATCATGGCGACATGCACTCAACGTGAATTTGGTTGGAGTTATTGACTGTACTCGTCTTGCAGTAAGTTTATGTGCTTCTGCTAATTCATCTCACTGTCAATTCAATTATTCAATTTGATCATGCTAACTCTGTGGTAATATTTCTCAGGTGAAGATATTTTAGGGGTAGATGTGTAATTTGATTTATTCTCTAGTATTTCTGGCAGTACGTATAACATACAACTTTCTGCAACTTAACTCTAATTTATAGCAGAGTCATAGTACTCTTGTTGATGGCAATATAATATTAGTCAGTGACTGTAATCTATAACAGATGATTCTGCATAATAAGATAGTAAGAAGTTGTTATTAGACGATGATCCTGCAGAACTATGTTCCAGGTTGATTTGTTATTGAATTTTCTTACCTTTCTTTACAGATCAAAGCCATGGAATCAGCAGGAAAACCTGGTGTAATTATTAACTTGGGATCTGCTTCAGGTCTTTATCCCTTGTATAATGACCCAATTTACTCTGGCTCAAAAGGTCTGTTTGCTGTTTGTTCCTTCATATCCCTCTCTTCCTTACTTCATATGAAAGTGTTTTCTTTTGCAAAAGAACAGAAAGAATGAATTGTGTGTGTTAAGTCTGGATGCTGTCTCTAAGGTTGCTTAAGTTTGCAGGTGGCGTTGTTATGTTTACGAGGTCACTTGCACCTTATGGACGTCGAGGCATACGTATCAATGTGCTTTGTCCAGAGGTGACATTTCAACCTTCTTCTGGATAATACATATATTATGTCATCAAAGAAGGAAATAAACGGATAATCCACATGTTCATTCCTTTACGTTTTATCCTAGAGAGAATTTGCCAACAGTTACTTTAGTATAGATGCACGCTTTTATTTTTCTTTGCTAATTTCTTGATGAAGCCTTCTGAAACATTTAGTTAGTATCATTTCTAGCAGAAAATATGGCTCTTTCTGGTGGATTTTTCTAGGTTTTATCTTTCAGCTGGGTGGTGGGGTGCAAGGAACTTTATGAACAACTTCTGTAATTTCTTCCTTTTCTTTCACACTAATGGTTGATGGAAAGTTTTTTCTACTTTTTAGAGCTCTCTATTTCTGGCTAGCTATAGGAACTCTTAGAATGTGACATTTCTTGTTGGTTTCAGGGCCATCATGTGCTTTCAGGTTATGGCAAGTGTGTTTCTCCATGTAGAGTGCATCGGGGGGTTATCACTGGTAGTTCGAAATTTTCCCTCTTGCCTAAGAGGTTGAACATAGTTTTTTCAACTGTTATAAGTGTTAATGCATTAAGCTGGAGCCTCATCACTTGTCTGACTTTGCATTTAACATCTACTTTGATTTTTATGATATGAAACTGGTTCTATAGAATCTCATCTCTAAAGGTTATTTTCTGTATTATTGCCGTTGGTATCCTTAATACATTAGATTGTTTCAGTGACAGCAAGTTAATTGTTTATACCTTTTGAAAGAGCCAATCATGGTTGGCTCCAAATGAACTTGCAATACAAACAGCAACAACTTTCAAAAATTTTCATGCAGTTCGTTCAAACAGAGATGGGCTCAAAAATGAACCCCAAATTTGTTGATATGATGGGAGGCTTTATTCCAATGGAAATGGTTGTGAAAGGTATTTCTTTGCAGTAACTTCTATCAATTCATGTTTATTGTTGTAGTGCCATGTTTTTGCATATGAATTTATCTTCTTTTGCTCTTTAAGCAGTCTCATTTGGACCTTTTTTTATCTTTGAGGAAGCTAGACAGTAAATATAAGCAATAAGCTGTCAAGCAACCTGAACCTCCTCACTTTTACAAACTAATTTCTGAGATTATGCCTGTACAACTTCTAGGTGCTTTTGAGCTCATCACTGATGAGAGTAAAGCTGGCTCATGTCTATGGATTACAAATCGCAGAGGCATGGAGTATTGGCCCAGTGCTTTGGAAGAAACAAAATATCTTATCCCTCAACGTAATAGAAGAAGATCAAAAGCCAAGGCCATGTTCAGTTTGCAACTTCCTCAGGATTTTGAGAAGATGTAGGTTGCATGGATCAAATTCTATCATTCAATTCAAAGAACAGCTGGCAGATAATTTTTTTGGATGTGTCTCACTTGTTGCATGCATCGAGCATATTCATTTTCGAAAACTCTCCAGCTCTGATGCTCTATTCAATGATATTTACTGAGACAATTCCTCTAGAATTTGTTTCCGCTGTATGTTTTCATTTGCCATCTAAATATCCTTATATTAGCTCCCATCACCAGTGCTCTTTCTGCAAGTTTACCTTGCCTTTGAAATTTATTGGTTTTCTAAATTTGTCTCTTCATCTTTCTGGTAAAAGTTTTCTTTAGATGTAGCATTTCCACACAATTTTAATAGAATTTTCATTGAAGTGTAGAAAGGTTGCATTATTTAATAGCAGCTATACGTGCTTATATATTTGTTTGAAAAGAAAATGTTTTTTTGTGAGTATGCAATCACATTGCACCACCTGTGTTAATTTTCATCTGATTGTCTCAGAACATGAAGACAACTATGCAAAAAAGAATTAATAGCAATGATAAAATGCTCTCAAAAGAACTGTTTATGAGGGAAATGGTTTAGAGTACAGCTCTGGACTGCTTTTATTGTATTCGTATTTGAATAAAGGAAGCTAATTTCTGGGAACATTTCAAACGGATAATGAGCCTGTATAGATATCAGTTAAGAAGATATCTCTCCTGATATATATAGCTGGGCCAGGAGCTGCATCAGTTTTATCACATTCTTTAACTAGCTCTTTCAAATACTTCCCTGTTCTCATCCAAACAAGGAAAACATTGTTGATGCCTTTTGGAGAATGGGGTTTCACTGTGAAATCTCTTTAAACATGAATGCTTTGACCAGTTTGAAGAACTAGTGTAAATAACAAACTGAGACATAGAAGCTTGCTCCTATAAATGTCTGGTAATCACTTTCTTGTCATTTAAATACTGGAATAATAGGTTTTTAAACTTGTTGGTTGGGTAATTGAACGAATGAGTGTCTCTTGCTTGCTACATTATTTGTTAGTTATATAAGTCGGAATTATTATTATTAGTATTATTTTTTTTTGGGTGAATGAGATATAATTCATTGCACAAAACTGTACATTATTAGTTATATAAGTTGGAATATTGATGACAGCTACCTTCTTTCTCCAGTGTTGTTCACACATTGACACACAATTTCCGCAATGCTACTCAAATAGTGTGCGTCCAACTGAAACTGCCTCTGGAACCACACCAAGTTCTAGTGAAAGTCCTATATGCTGGTGTAAATGCTAGTGATGTAAGTTTTTGAACTTTCTTTGCGGGATCGGCTTTACTTATTAGAATTAAGACAGTTACATTGCAACTCCTTGAGTATGTTAACTGCATTTCTATTTTCTTTTGGACCGAGCAACTAATTAAAGTGCATTTGAATCAGTAGCCTCTCCATGAGTTAGATCCCTAATACTGAACCTGATGTTAGGAACTTCACTGTTTGTGACTTTCATATGCTGCACATGCATCCTGAAGATTGGGAAAACTTATTTAAATAGAAATAAAACTAGGTATATCTGCTTCATGCATCTTGTCCATTATTGTTGGACAAGTCAATGAAATTTTTATTGTTAGTTAGTCCTGCTGATTGTTCTTTTGCGCTTGGATTGTTTAGCTTGTCCTTCATCTATTAAATTATAGTTGACATAGAAAGCAGCATAAGCTAGAATTATCAAAGGAATTACATAGTCATTCCCGTCCCCGACCCCCAAGTATCAGTACGTTTGAGATCTTGGCAAGTAGCAACCAGTAGAACCATGATGAAGTCAGCCTCTAAGTAGTTTCACCGCTTTAGGCTTTTAGGATTTTCTATCATGTATAGAATTTGATGAAGCGAAAATATTTTATTGGCCTGGTTTTTAGATTTAGTTAAGGGATAACAACTTTACATTTGTTTATATCCTGAACTTTTTGGCAAAATCCATGATGAAATTAAGGGCTCATTAAGAGAAAACCCTTTGATATCATAAACTGTAAAGTAAAAGATGATAACTTTCTGGCTCATCTTAATTCTTGGAGTTATAGCTTATCTATACAAGTATTGTGACCTATTTATCAACAATAAAGAATAATGATAACTCTTAACAATTTTTCCTAATTATAACTATAAATTTAGAAAAGAAAATAAAATAACATGATAAGGATAAAAATTATATCTTAATTTAATTATCTAGAATTAAGTCTTGAACGTTTCCCTCCCCTTGACACCAAACTGGTCTTCAAGCTTGAAGGTTGAAATGCAATCAATCAGTTCTTGAATCATTTGAAGCTTATTTGTCTACATGTGTGTTCTCAACTTCCAACACAAACAACTTCTTGCATGGACTGCTCTGCTGTTTGTGCCCCATTCAAATGATGGACATAAGGAGTTGGTTTAAGATCTATACCCATATCAGCAGCACTTTATCCTCCCTTGTGAATTCCAACAACTCCGACTGTACTTCCTGAGTAGTTTTCCAATGTCTCTCTCTTCAACAATTATAATCTCCTCCCATAAGCGCACATTAAATTCATTTCAGTAACTAGGGCACATCTTGGACCTCTACTTCGCTCTAGTTGTGCTCGTAAACCTCGCCATGAATAGGAGACTTGTTGCTTTGCCGACAGAAAAGGAATTTGGATTAAAAATTCCTGGAAAATTCACTAATAGTCCTCCATTGGCCAGTTCTGATTCAACTTCACCAATTCACATAACAGTTTACTCCTTAGCGGTGGCCCAAATCTCAATTTATAAAGATGCTTGAAATCGGGCCACCTTATGTAGGGTTTTTCCTGAGTAACCTTGTGGTACCACATTTATGCCTTACCCATAAGGTGAAAAGAAACCTACATGGCTCAATTGATCTCTAGTGAGCTTGGTTGAAGGAAATTTTCACATCTGCTTAACCATCCATGTCTTTCTCCAGTGCTGTTAATAGTGAGAAATTCTAGCCTAGCATAGCTTGGAATGGTGGTGAAATTAGGCCTTGAGTCACCCTTAGCTACTAGGTGGTTATTCATGTGCTTTCCTCTATACGTAATGTCAAAGTGTATTTGTGATAATTGTTGAAATTACTGTATTTTACAACATATATATACATATAAGTATAGAGTGTAACGGTAAATAACCTTAGGAATTACCAAGGATAAGTTTGCTCTCCATATTAGGCCTAAATTATTATAGCAGTAGAAAATACACTATAAGACACCCCCTTAATCTCAAGTTGCTCGTGAGAACGTAAGATTGGTACAATATTCAGGAAATGCTGGAATAGAGAGATTTTTGGTAATAATCTTTGTACATTGATGGCGAGTGGAATGTATGGAACCAAGACCTATCCTATGGTAACCTATTTATGCACAAAGTGATAATCGATATCGGTGTGATTGGTGCAATTGTGATGGATAGGATTGCCAGTCATGTAGACAGCACTAAGATTGTCATAACATAGAATAATAGATCGTTGAATTGGGACTTTTAGCTCAAGGATAAGATGACAAATCCAAGTGAACTCAACTATAGCATAGGCAATAGCTCTATATTTAGCTCCCGTAGAGCTTTTGGTAACAGCTGGTTGTTTCTTTAAGTGCCAAGAGATGAGATTCTCACCAAGAAAGATGGTATAACCTGTGATGAATTTGTGAGTATTAGGGCACCACACCCAGTCAGCATCAACATAAGTGATTAGAGATGTGGTAAAGGAGCATCTAATGGGTAAGCCTAATGACATAGTGCCTCATAGATATTGAAGAATTCATTTAATTGCCTGCATGTGATTAGTATTAGGAAGATGCATGTATTGACTTAACTGGTTAGCCGTGAAGTTGATGTCTGGCCTAGTTATAGTAAAGTATTAAAGTGCACCAACAATTTCTTGATATGCAATAGGGTCAAAAAGTAATGGGAAGCTATGGGCATTAAGGTGGCTATGGGGTGATAATAGTGTTTTAATCGGATTTGAGAGATGCATGTCTTGACATTTGAGGAGATCACGAACGAAGTGAGATTGACTTAGATGTATACCCTCTGGTGTATGAGTATCCCGAATACCCAAGAAGAAATGTAGAGGTCCAAGATTCTTCATGGCAAATTGATGCGAGAGAAGAGAGATGTGATGGGCAAGGAGAGAGGAATTATTACTCATAAGAATAATGTCATCAACATATAGGAGGAGAACAGGAGTGTTAGCCCCTTGAGAAAATATAAACATAGATGAGTTAGTTTTACTCTATGAGAAATCTAGATCTGAAAGAAAGGTGTTGAACCGATGAAACCAGGCATGGGAGCTTGCTTAAGGTCATACAGACTTTTGAAGCTGACATACATAATGGGGATAGTGAGGATAGAGAAAACTAGGAGATTGTTTCAAGAACATATTTTTATTGAGATGACCATGAAGAAATGTGTTTTTGACATCAAGTTGACGGATTTCCCATGAAGATGCAACTACATGTGAGAGACCAAAGCGAATGGTGGTGTGTTTAATAAGAGGACTAAATGTTTCATCATAGTTAATGTCTTTACACTAAGAGAACTCTAGAGCAACAGGGTGAGCTTTATAGCGCTCAACTTGACTCATAGCATCATATTTTATATGAAATTTCCATGCACTACCGATGACATTTTGATTTGGCTGAAGGGGAGCGAGAACCCAAGTGTGGGTTTGAAGGAGTGAGTTAAATTCATCTTTCATAGCGGTTACCCAAGCAGGGTCGCGAAGAGTTTCAATGTAATGGCGAGGCTTAATGGGATTGGTTTGTTTGTGTAGGTTGAGAAACATTTTGGGTTTGGTGATGCCGGATTTAGAATGGGTATGCATCATGTGAGTTGGTTCAGAGGAGGTACAAGGAACAATGGAGGTGGGTTAGGTAGTAGTATAGGGAGCAATAGGTTATATATGTGAGGAATGTCAGAAGCGAGTGCGTTACTAGACTCGCATAATGGGTGGTAGGTTAGTAGAGATAGGAGGGATAGGGTTAGGTACTTGGGTAAAAGCATTAGAAGTGGGGTTGTAGGGGTAGAAGTGGATGTGTTTAGAGGATAAGTTGAAGGAGCAAAGTAGAAGTAGAGGTTTGAGGTAAGGGAAAGGGTATTGGTTCTAATGGAGAGATGGTATTGGTGATATGGTGAGTTAGAGGTTATGGTAGGTTGTGTAGTGGGAGGTGAGATAAGGGAGGTATGGGGAAACACAATTTCATGAAATATGACATGATGACTAATGTAATACAGTTCCATACTAGGCCTAAATTATAATAACAGTAGAAAATACACTGAAAGATCCTCAATGTATTGATTTGTAAGCCAAACGGTTTGCCTATTAGGTGCTACCACTTAGAGTGGCTAGGTGTATGCTTTTGCATTTAGAAACACGCCTCTGCATTTGGAAAAGGGTGGCATGCTCCAAAGTATACTTAGAGAAGGTGGGTTGTGGGTGGTGTAACCATTGGGGCGCTTCCTCCAGTGGCACTGTCGTCTCCTCATAGAAGGATAAGCTTCTGCCATCATTGCATTCATGTCCGCTGCCTATGCTTGATGCTTTACCTTCTCCACTTCTCTTTTTAGCTCTATCCTCTTCTCTCTTGGTTTGAATTTCTTATATAAAAGCTATCAACTATTCATTCAAACTAGAGAAATCTCCTATGATTGATAATTTGATACAAATTTATTATGTTCTTAGGTTTGAGATTTAGTTAAAGAGCAATTACAGTTGTTAAAATTGTGATTTTACTATTTATTTTGATGTATCGTATAAAATCGGTAAAATCATAACTTGTTGAATCGTACATAAAAGTTCATAATTTTACTAAAAGTTTGCATATAAACAATTTTATATTTATTTTAACTAAAAAAAATATTATAAAATTATAAACTCATAAAATCATATTTTACTCGTAATTTTAACAACCATAGGAGCAATTGATGGTTAAATAATTGATAACAACTTTGCCTTTGTTTAGCTTCCAATCTTTCATGGCAAAACCTACGATGAAATTATGGTTAGGGTTAAAGGCTTATTAGGAGAGAAGCCTTTAATTTCATACTGTACAGTAAAAGATAATAACTTTCTGGTTTATTTCATTTCTCCAAGCGACAGCTTATTTGTTGTGAACCAAGAGATTAACAATAGAAAACTAAGTGATTCTATTGGTTTTTTTATGGAAGAAATTGATTACATAACCTTTAAGACGAAGGTCCATGAGCTAAATCTCCTACATGAGCACTATTGCTCACTATAACTGACAATATGTAACAAAATATCTGCCCTCTTTCTCTCACCTACACTCCTTATTTATATGATGTAACTAATAGAATAATTAATAGTGACTAATAGAAGTAACTAAAGCCTAGCCTAAACACTCGCTAGGCCCACAACTGCACACTTGCACCATGTTATTACAAAACACTAATTTGCATACTAATACACACTATACGATAAAGATCCAGATCTTATCAACTGCCTCCTCCTTGAGAAGGTCCTTGCCCTAAAGGACGGATTGGAGAAGCACCTACAACTTCCTAACACTCGCTTTATCAAACACAGTTACATAGCGCAGGCAATCTAGAGAGAATCTGCGATTATCCATAATTGAAGGAGCAAAGGTTGCAAGATCTATCCTCCCAGTTTGCTGAACCTTGTCCTTCCACCTCTGAGCAAAAATTTTAGTTCGGCGCCCAACATCAAACGTAAACATATCAAGGATTATGGTAACATTAATTGCAAGACACCTTAATCCTTAGTTTCTAATGTTAAATTGTATTTCACCACTTGATAACCACTAGCGGATGTCCATGAGTGATCACCACCATCAGAGTCTCCTTTGGCTGTTCGCACTCACTGGGACTCTTTTGTAGTCACTAACCTCTATGCAACAGCAAAACAACATTCTCCAAGTCATCTCCTCAACCACCACTTGATTTTCTAAGTCGCACTGCTTCCTCCGATCGCTGGAGATTGTCAAACTCCAGATCACTCTTTGACAGGAGGTAGTTTTCACTCACCATGAACTTTTCCTTACTTACACTATGCTTAACTGTTGACTTTCTCTTAGCGCACTTCTCAACATTCATTGCTGGAACTTTTATCTTCCAATTCCAGATCAAAAGTTGGCAAACACTGGCCAATAGATCACTTCAACACTTCATCCGCCATTAACAAATCAACACGTTCTCCATATTGTTTTAACATTTCTTCTTTCTTTATTGTCCAATCCAGCTTTGGAGTGCGATGCCTCAAGGCTCTTAACTAGTACACACACTGTCCTCTCATGCTCATTGTAACTAAATCGACTTTCCGCTCTTCACGAGTGTGTTGAAGCCCAAAATACTACTTTGTTAAGTAAGATCCAATTAACTGGATCTATTCAATTGAATAAATGTAGTTTCATATGAGTAACATGGATCTGAGAGTTGTCATCAATTTTGGATCCAATATGATGATCATCATAAATCGTTAGTTTGTGTAAACTTAGGTTAGTAAGCATTTTGTCGAACATTGGATGTGCACTCAGAGAAGGCTACACAAACACTAGAATGAGCAATGGAGGAGCGAGTATTGGCACATATATCAATGTGAGAAGTACTAGAATTCTTGTTGGAGAAGTCATAGTGAACAGATCCATCACATCTGGGCGAGTCATCGTCCTGTGTATTGGTTTTTCTCCTATTCAAGATGTCACATTCTGTAATAAAAGAAGAGGCATCATTAGACATGAGGCCATTTCGTTTATGTGCCAACTATAAATCTTCGACCATGAAGAGCATGTTTGATAACATGTCTTGAGGTGAAGAATTAGTTGTTACCATTGCTTGTGGTTTGCTGCCCATCAAAGTGAATAGTTGCTGATTAGATTGATTGAGTATAGCTCGATGTTAGAGTTCTCCTTCGACAAGTCAACGGCAGGTCTATTCAATTCGTTATGAACAAGGAGATCAACAATAGAAAACTTAAGTAACTAAAGCTTAGCCCAAATACTTACAATAGGCCTACAATTGCACACCTGCACTATGGAATTACACAACACTATTATGCATACCAACACACTCTACATAGTAAGGATCCAGATCCTATCATTATTTATATGTCATGGTTAGATTATTTAGAGCCCCAAACGGAAGCAATGAGGACTTAGTTAGATTGGCTTAGTCAATTGTGGTTTAAGTGGGAGGTCCCCCCAAAAGCACTATGATTTAAGGGGGACCTAGTTAGATTGGCTTAGTAGGTGTAGTAGGTAAGGTTAGGTGTGAGTATCAATTATAGAGGTAGGTAGCAATTAATATTAGCCATTAAATTTGATTGATCTTGGCCATTCAATTAAGAATTCACTTTGTATATATAGAAGCTTTCCCTTCATTTTTATTCATCTAATTAGTTAGGGAAACCGTCTCTCTAAAGCTTCTCTCTCTAACTTATTTGTGTGTTATATGTCATAGGCTAACTTAGTACTTAACTTCGGCTTTTAGAGTATTTAAGTGCTGCACAAGAGCGCCCTTGAGCTTTAGTCCTATGATTGTTGGTATCAAAGTAGGAGTTTGTAGAGTGAAAGTAAAGATGTCTTTTGGTATGGAGAATAATGTCCAGATTGTGGTGGATAAGACCGGTTATGAAGAGCGCCCAGTAACCAAACAGAAGGCTTAATTGAAGGACATGTTAATGGCACTCAGTGCAAGGCTTGAGAAGTAGGAGTTGTGCATCTCTAAGGTGAAGGAACAGTTGGAGGAGTGACTCGCAGAAAATGTGAGTGTATGAACCGACAAGTGTATCGTGTCGTGGAAGTAGTACAAATGGTGAATAAGATTGTATTCCACAGAAAGCTAGGTGCTAAGTACTAAATTATCTGAGTTTTTTCCTAAGTTAAACTATCGATAATTGAATTAAAAGTAAGTGAAAACTAAATAACAGGATGAATACTAAATCAAATGTTCTAACTGTATTATAAGGGTTCTAAGTCTAGGAGATAAAAAAAAAAAAAATCAAACTGGGATTCGTAAATTTATTTTCATTTGAATCAATGTGATGTTTTAAATCGATATTTAAAATTGACTGCAAGGGATTTATCTAAACTCACTAGAACTTGCTTACCTCCCAGAGCAGCAGAATTCTAATTATAGCATAAATTCACCTGTTAAGGTAATTTATCTATAATTATCCAATAAATAGTAATTCGCTCACACCGAATTTATTATTTTAATTAGAAATATGGTTTAAGCAGGTTCTCATGACTCGAACCATACTTCTAACTACATTAAGTGCGCGAGTTTATGAATTTAATTAAAATCAGCATGTTCCTATGACGAGTTTTTTCAAAAAAATCAAGTTATGTTCAATATGAGTTATCGAAACTCTCTCGGATATCCTATAACTCTATCTAGCCAAAAAGTAATAGTTACGTGCTAAATAATTAGACGATGAGCACAATAGAAAAATACCCAGACACTTAATATTGACATTGGGATAATATACGAACACTTCAATTCATCAAATTCATCAATAAAAAACCCAATTAAATTAAGTACTAAATCATATTGCAAAACCCAAACGAATCAAGATATATTTAAATTGAAATAACAAGAAAAAGAAAATATCTCGATCGGTATATACAATCCCAAAACTCAATATAAAAATTAGTATATCCTGATTCATTTGGAATCGGTATATGCAATCCTAAAACTCAATATAAAAATTAGTATATCCTGATTCATTTGGAATCTAGAGTAGTCCTTTAATGAGTTAGAACAGAATGATTTAGAGTCTTAAAATTAAACACAATATAATCAAATTAATAAAAATGCAAAATAAAGTTTCTGGTTTTTACTAAAATAAAACAAAAAAAATCAAAATCTTTAAGCTGCTGAAAATTCTCTTCTTGTCCCTCTGTCTTCTGTATTTGTTTTCAGCTCCTCCTTTCTTTCGTTCGGCTGCTGCTCCTCTTAAAGGAAATGCCCTCTCTCCTCTGCACGTGGGCTTCTAATTTTTACTAAAATAAACAGTGGCCCCCAAAAGATGACAAAGTCCAACCCCACAATTAGACACTGGATCCTCTCAAAGCTGCTCCTGTTGTTTAATGATATCAACAAATCCTAAGTTATTGAGCTAAACTAAATGGACTCTAGGAATGCTCTCTACGAGTGGGCTTCTTTACCGAAGATGGGCTGCCCAATTGTGCTTCAATCTTTTATTTTTGTGATCACTCAAGAGGAACTAAAGCTACTGTGTGCAGTTGGTTGATGCTGCCACAGATGTGTATTGTTCATCCATACTGCAGTCTACGTGAAGCTTGGAAGGAGAGGACAGCTGTTGTTCAGGTGAAAATTCTGGCATGCTCGGATGAAGTTCAGTAGCTGCGGACATCCCTTAATTCAAGTCCTGTTTTACCATGCTGTGGCTGCTCAAGATGTGGATTGGAGCTCGGACTGCTACGACATGGAGCTCACATGAAGAAGCTGCTACTGGTGTGTGCTCGGTTCAAGTTGCTGTTGTTAAGTGGAGTTCTTGGCTTGTGAATTTGCAGCTGCTCGATTGATTCTCAAAGTGTCTTCGCTGCTGCAATTTTCTGCAGCATGGGTCCAAAGAGCTGCTGTTCTTGTTACTCGCAAGTGGTTCACCTGACTTGTTGCTGCAGATCAGTGAAGTTGCTGCAGCTGTGAAGCTCAACGTCCTGAAACTTGCATGAGCTGCAGTTGAAGAGCTGGTCGCTACTTGGTTGGATTGGACTGCTGTGCTTGGAACTCTCGGGTCTAGCTGCTGACTTGTTGATATTCTGCCCTCCAAGATGCTGATCGATGGAGCTCGATATGGAGTTTCAGCTGCTGCTCGACATTGTTTGGTTCAAGTCTTGTATTGCTATGCTGTGGCTGCTTCATCTCTGTCTTCAATTGTTGGCTACTCGATCCTTGCTTGCTCGTATTGTTGTGGAGTGGAGCTTCTTGTACACTTGGTTCAAGTGCTATTGGAGTGCTTGGATTGCTCAGCATCATCTTGGTCCTCAATAGCTTGGAAATGGAGAGCTGGAGGGGCTTAGCATAGCTGCTGATATTTCTTGGATTGAAGTTGCTGCTAGTTTTATGGCATAGAGTTCTTGAAGTTCAGCTGCTGCAATTGAAGTTGAAGTGCTTCCCGGTTTGGCCAGCTGCTGTTTGAAGTGGATGCGGCTGCTGTCACTGAAGTCGAAACTTTTGTCAACTCGGCATGGTGTGCTGTAGCTATCCAAACTGCTGTGGAGTGGACTACTCGGTTGCTGCTCTGGAGTTGGATGCGTGGCCTACTGCGAGTTGTTTGGCTGTGAATTGTTGGAGATGTATGGCCTGCAATATATAAAAAAAATCAAAATGAATTCCTACAAACTCAACATATTGAATTTTTGTTCTATCTTGATGTGTGGAGTATTTGGCTGGTAGACTTCAGGCCATGCTCTGTTCAATACTGTGAGCTGTTGCTGATATTGTCATGCTCAGTTCTTGTTCTTCAAGAGTTGTTCAAATCAGCTGCTCATTGCATGGAGTATTAGAACACCAAGTTGACTTACTACAGCTGAAATTGGCTTGGCTGTTTGGATGAGCGTGGAGTGCTTTGTTCAGTTGTGACAGGGGCTGCAATTAAAAGTTACAGCTACTGTGTTTAATCTTCAATCAATCAGCCATGGAATTCATCAAGTTGCAGCTGCTGTGCTTGGTTGTAGAGTGCCATCATGCTGCTGATTTTTTTTAGGTGCTCACACTGCTGTCTACTTGAGATGGAGTTACTGTTAGTGTGTTGGAGCACCCATTGAGCACTAGGTTTAGCATGCTCCTTGGTGTGTGGCTGCTGGAAGTGCTTAGTTCTCTGCTTAGTTGACGTGTTCTGCTGTAGAATTTGGTTCATTCACGTAGAGCTCTTGGATTGGTCATGGAATTGTTGAGTTGTGGACTGATTTGTCCTAAAAATGGAGCTCAAGCACAACTTGAAGAGAAACATAGGAGCTGCTGCAATTTCCTTGGAATGTGAGTGGGGGTGCTTCTTGGCCTTGTAGCTACTGAATAGGGGGTCTACAGCCTGGTTCTTTTAGTCACTCAAGAAGCTTCTACTCGGATTTCTCATAGAAAGCAGCTTGTTTGCTCTGATTTGCTTCAGGAGATTCAATTCGGCTACTGTAAAATGTTGCAGCTTGGTTATTACTTGTAGTGCGACAGTCAAATTGATCATGGAGTGAACTTAGTTTGCTGGTTGCTCAATTGCAGCTATCACATAAAGGTTTTGCTTGATCACAAAATTGCATAAACTCACATATGAAAAGGCATACAATCATGATATGAATATATGAGTTTATAACAACTATTTGAATCATATTTTGATCCTTTTTCTTACTATTTATGCAATTGATCAAGAAGATTGTATTTTTTTATGATTTCTGTGCATAGCTTACCATAAAAGTATCATAAAATACATAAATGTGCAGTAATTTAGTGGAGATAAATGTACAATTTTACAAATTTGTCAATGAGTCATAGGTGTACATGGGGGATTTTGAAAATGAACTTCAAGATGATTTGCAAGGACTCTCAACCATACCATAGAAGGCCTAGCAGCACGAACTAACACTTTCAAGGTCCAAATGGAAGACTTAGGGTTTGGGGCTGCTAATGGGGAAGCCAAGATAGCAAATACGGGAGAAAGAATGAGTACCTCCATGATAGCTTTGAGAAAGGAGATCAAGGACCTCAGGAATTAGCTGGCGATTTGTAAGGTAGTGCTGGCTAATGGAGTGACTATTCAACAATCTTTTAGGTTAGATGTGCTAAAGCTAGAGTACTTCAAGGGAATAAGGTTTGCAAGAGAGATGGACAGTTTCCTACAGGGAGTGGAACAATGCTTTGGTGTTATTGGGCTTGCTGAAGATGGAAGTAAGGTATCAATTGCAGCATTATACGTTAGAGATTTGGCTATGGTTTGTAAAGGAGAACAGCTACTGAAATTACCTCTTAGGCTAAGTTTGTGTGAAATTTAGAGACTAACTTCTCCCCAAAATGCCACAAAGGAGCCAAGATCAAACTCTGACACTTTACCAAAAGGATACAGTGAAGCCATATGTACAAGAGTTTTTAGAACTCATGCTGGAGACACTGCACCTCAATTCAGATGATGCTGTCATCATGTTTCTAGATAGACTGAAATCTTGGGCTAAGTTAGAGCTAGAACAATGAAGAATGGAGAATGTCACGAAGGCAATAGTAGTTGCTGAGTGTCTGGTGGGATTAATTAAGTGAAAAGATAGGTATTCCTCTCGTAGTGAAGAGGAAAAGGAAGAGGAGAGATGGGTATTTCTCTTAGGTCCATTGGAAACTGTTGTCAAGCTTGTCATGATAGATGGATCAATGATCGAGAGCTTTTTGAGCAAATGGACTAGGACTTGATATCTTCTAGCTTAATTTATTTAATGAGAATTTGGTTAAAAATAGGATCATGGCTGTGTGATTTTTTGTGAATTGATACCTGACTATGAAGAGGAACTTTCCAGTATCTACACTGCATGTATATTTGGAGGTCTACTAAGGATAGGATAAGAGTTAAAGAACTTAATTCATGGAAGATTCTGGCTCAGAGTGTCAGAATGAGTTCTATACTTTAGTGATGTTTAAGATATAGTTAGTAAGTTGTTTCATTTAGTGTCTTACCATTCCATGTGTTTTCTTGTTAGTAAGTTCTCTGCCACCACTCTTTATATAAAGAGCGATTTAAGAAATGTATTTGCTCTCTATCTTTGCTTTCTTTTTTAACTTAAGAAGAGATATAGTACTATATCTATGCATTATCCAAGTTGGACCTCTCGCACCCTGATAGTGCAATTATCAGTGCTTCCTTAAAGATATGCTGCTTGGACTCTTCATTCATGCTTATAGTTCTTGTCAACATACAGAATAAAGTCAACTTTTCAAAAGGTTTTTAGCTTAAAGTAACTGCCAGGTTATCTTCTTTGTTTTATCTATTTTTATATTTCACTTTAGAATTTTTATTGGTTGTTCCAGCCTACTTAAGGTGAGCTTATGATCATGTTCAATTTAATTCTATGATAGATCATGCCATACCTATTCTTAGATAACAAGTTGGACAGTCATTATTGTCTAGCATGTCCAAAATTTCTTTTCTTTTTTTTTTTTCCCTTTTACTATCTCTCTGTATCCTAAGCTAATCCAATGGCATGCAAGAGATTTAGAATCATACTGGTGCATATCCATGACCAAACCTGAATGATGTAGGCCATAAAATATGGAGAATGTCATCCCCTCAAAAACCCCAATTTTAAGTATCATGTTGCAAAACTAGGTTCTAGCAAGCAAGCTGTTTTTCACATTCCTGCAAGCCTATTGTAGTTCAATGATGTGTCATGGCTTATTAGTAACTGCTCCAGCACAATGAAATTGTATAGTCACTTTTTTTGCCCTTTGTCTCTTGCAAAGTAGCTTGTCCTATTATAGTTGCTATCATGATGCTAAATGACAGGCTCTTCAGATATTTTGGGAATCTTTGGGGTTTATTTGCTGATATTGACCAAATTTAAGTGGCTTGTAGAGAATCAATCTTAAAAAGTTGAGCTACTCAAAAACCTGTTTTTGCGATGAGTGCTTTAGTTTTGTTCTTCCCTCTTGTGCATTGGTACAATAGTTTGATGGTTAGATGACTACTGTTGAGAATGAAATTGGAAGGGAGCATTAAGTTGCAAATAGTTGAAGCAAAAACTGTGTGATGACAGGGGAAGTGGTGTTTCTCTTCTTTAAATCATCCATTCACTTTCTTCACTGTGGAAAACACTACTCATATAAATTGTTTGCATTTGATTTGTTCTATCAACTCTTTTTTTCTTTTTTCCCTTCCTGTGCTCAGATTTCTATGCATATATTTATGTATAATAATGATAGCGACTCACTTAGCTATAAAAGCAATTCGTGTTGTTGATAGGTCAATTTTAGCTCAGGTCGTTATTTTGGAGGGAACAAGGAGCCTCACCTTCCTTTTGATGCTGGCTTTGAGGTAAGGATAACTTCATTGTAGGTTTATATGTTTGCATATCTTCACACTGATTCTGGTTTCAATTGTTTTAAATATTGGGCACTTGGTAATTTCTTGTTTTACCAGGCTGTAGGGATTATTGCTGCTGTTGGGGGCTCAGTGAAGGACTTGCAAGTTGGTAGCCCTGCTGCAATGATGACCTTTGGAGGCTATGCGGAATTTGTGACGGTACTTTTCTTTCATGAAGAGCTTTCAGTGCTATTAGGTAGTAAGTCTGATATGTTATAGAATTTTTAGTTTATGTCATTTTTTATGTATTACTGCTGATATTCAGGTTCCTTCGAAACATATTCTTCAAGTGACAAGGCCAGATCCGGAAGTTGTTGCCTTACTCACATCTGGACTGACTGCATCTATTGCGCTAGAAAAGGTGAAAATGCATCACCGGGCCATAAGATCTTAATAGCATGTTTAGTGGACATTTACGTGTCACAACCTTTGTCTTCCCACCTCTTTTCCCCCCTCTTTTTGTGCTTGTTTGTTTTGTGTGGGGAGAAAAATCAAAACATGAAATGTTTTCGGGTGTTTTTGTGGACTTGTGACTTGTGTTTATCGCTATCTGTTAATGTTAGTCTAGGAATACGTGTTAGCTTTTGACCAGTTAATATTAATTAATTTAATAATATAATATTATAAACTATATCTAATTAAACCATTCAATAAAAATAATACAACACTGCAGAAAATTTTCTTTTTTAAAAAGGAAAAAGCTTGAAAGAAAAGTTCAAATCCTTAGAATGGGTGGATTTGGGTATAAAACTAGATTCCATGCAGCCATAAGGTTGTAAGAGCATCAAATTAAGGGATGGTGTTGATGAGCCACCACAACTTGAATTGCTATTCCCGCTTCTTCTCTTACTACTGTTTCAGGAAGAAATGAAAAAGACAATGCAAAATCTAGGTCCAAGTAGAATGAGCATTGATTGCAGGAGGAGTAAAACTCAGTGCACCATCTACTTCTTGTCTTTTATGAAGACAAGAAGTTAATACGAATGAAGTGGATGCTTTATTTCCAATGGAAAATCAGCACATGAAGTATGCAGGAAGAACTCACATTGGAAAACAACAGTGACTTCATCCATGGACTTTTTCCTTGCAGTGGTTGCATTTATTGCCACCATGTCAACTGACCTCATGCAAGTATAATGGCTGGCAATGACTAGGATACTCAAGAGTTTCCATTGATTTTGCATAAACAGAAGCTGTCTGAACTTTTTTTTTTTCCTCCTTTTTTTCAATTTTTTTTTTCTTTTCTTGTTTTATGCAATTCTGAAGTGCTTTATTAAATAATTATGATGAACCAATCAAAAGCTAACATGTGCTTCTAACTAACATTAATAGATGGTGAAAAAACATAGGTCATCTCTTTGTTAAAAAAAAGAGGAATAATTAAAAAAAAAAAGAAGTCATGAGCTTGCAAAGGCATCAAAATATAAGTCATTTGTTTTTGTGATTTTTCCCTTTTTATTGTTTGTGCAATTTTTGTGGTTTTGAAGGGATTTAGGAGTAGTATCTCTCCTATAAAACTCTATATATTTGTATCACACTGTTGTGAGAAACTGATTAGCTTGTAGGCAGGACAAATGGAATCTGGTAAGGTGGTTCTTGTTACTGCTGCTGCAGGAGGGACAGGGCAATTTGCTGTCCAGGTCAGTCTTTCCTACTTCCTGTAGTTACTCTGGTGCATAAAGATTCATTGACTGTATGATTGCTGGGAGGATTGTTTACTAGTCATCAGCACTAAAACATATTGGATTTAGACACCAAATTTCATTAGGATCAGGGATGCTAGCTGCTAGGCTGTGATATATCCATGGGAAAAAAGAAAGGAAGAACAAACCTAGAGCAGAAATTCTTATACTACGGTAGGGAAAGAAGTTCCAAATTGTATGGAGTGAACATGTAAAGAAAAGTTGTTCTTGAACAAAGGGAAAATAGGCATCTTGCAGCTCACGTGTTCAAAATGAAGCTTATGTCTCTGCTAAGGAGGTGTTGCTATGTCGGTGAATTTCTTTACTGGAACAAAAATATTGATGGTGCCACTGGTGAACTTAGAATAATTTGCTGATGGAAGATTGTCTGTAATTGCCATGTGTGCAGCTTGCAAAATTAGCTGGCAATACTGTGGTTGCAACATGTGGTGGTAAGGTGAAGGCCAAGCTTTTAAAAGAACTGGGAGCTGATCGTGTCATTGATTATAGATCTGAAGATATAAAAACAGTATGTATATTTCAGCCCTACCTTGTTTTCTGCTATTTTCTCTTTAGTGACTATATAGGAGTTGGTTTGGTGGATTTAGTGCTGTAGCTTCATATCTGGATGTGATAGCAAATAATTTAGTGATGATCTTTATAGTATCATTTAATGTTTAGCTAAATCAAAGGAGACATACGAACGTGCATTCCTGGAGCCTTCATGAAGCAAAGGCACAAGTCTCTTGGAGTCTTCAGCTAAATTAAAATTAGTCACATGACCAACATTGATTTGTTATCTTGATGCAGCTAATCCTATTTTATGAAATATTGACATATAAGGAATGTAACCTTTTGATAAATAGTACAACAAGACTGTCATGTATATCTTGCATGAAAAGATTCCAGTGTATTCTTTTTGCTCAAACATTGGTCAAGAAGCAAGGGGATTGTAAATTATGGGGTTTTTCATAATTTTATAGCCTAAAAACCCAAGAGACAATGCAGTTTAGTCCATTATCCTTTTCTCCATCTTTATGCTTATCAAGTGATAATTTCTTGAGTAGATGTAATTCCTAATTCTGCTACAACCACTGGGATCCTTTTTGTATCTTCTTATCCCATCACCTAAGAATTACCAGCTTTTACTTTGAAACATGAGATAGTAGCAAAATATTCAGATTCTCGAACTGTTATGAGAAAATATCATGAGCAACACATTCCCTTAGCAATTTTGTTTCATAGCCACGTGTAGAAGCTGTTTTTAATATTCATCCACTTCATAATTAACGGTAGGATAATATTACAAAAGTTTCTTTGACCTTTGAACTTTCATTTTCTTACAAAGTAAGGCATTCTCACAGTTCTCTGTTATGGCTTCTCCTTTCCTTGGAAACTGAATAAGAAAGAGTTTATTCTGATTGAGTTATTCTTACTTTTGCTCTGGTGAATATTCATGTCTTTTTCATTGGTGCAGGTTTTGAAGAAAGAATATCCCAAAGGTATTGACATAATTTATGAGTCTGTGGGAGGTGAGATGTTTAATTTATGCTTGAATGCTTTGGCCATCTTTGGACGTCTTATCATCATTGGCATGATATCTCAGGTACATCTATTCTATTTGAAGGTATCTCAAGCGGTTCATTTGTTCAGTCTTTTTGCAGGACTATGAATTTTAAATTAGATCTTATTCTTTTGCTATTATATAAATAAATTATACAAAGTTATCAAGGAATTGTATCTGTAATGAAGATAATGAATATTAGTAAAGAATAACTGAGGTGGAAAGCTCCCTATTCTCATCGGGCCTCTTAGTATTAATCCTTTTCCTAGCTCTTTCAAAATTTTGGGGGAAAAAAACCTACTCAGCAGAATAAATTTCCACAAGATGAGTTATGTCATTTTCCATCTCAAGTAAATTTTAGTTGCATAACCTTTTCTATTGTGTTATGTGCATAAATTCATTAAAGCTGCTCTTCTACAAAAGGTTAACCCAGTGGTTTTTTTTTTTAAAAGCCATGCCTACACTAAGCTTTCTCCTCAGAGATCTAATTGAAAATTAATGAAGAGTTGAAACCAATGATTTATATGCCATGGCCAATATTTCTTTTTGGTCTACTGGTTCTGAAATTTCTCTCTCCTTCCATCTGGATCCTCAAGGAAAGCTTGAACAATTCAGTAATAAGCATTTATTCAAAATATAAGCTTAATTCCAAAAATTTCCTTAAAGCATCCTTCACTTTCAGTTTGGTATGGTCATTATTGCCTTTAATTCAAATGCTCTGGTTTCAGTATCAAGGAGAGCATGGATGGACGCCATTAAACTACCCTGGGCTCTGTGAGAAGATTCTTGCAAAAAGCCAAACTGTGGTACGTAAGTGTAACTAATTGATGAAGTCATAGTATTGAACACCTGTTCTTTCAAGTGAACATCGATTATTAGGCAATCTCCTTGACAATCATCTTCGAACTTTTGGCGGAAGTCTAAGTCATATAGATTCTGGCAGGCTGGTTTTTTCTTGGTACAGTATAGCCACCTGTGGCAAGAGCATCTGGATAGGCTTATGCATCTTTACAACAAAGGAAAGCTTCAGGTACTGTCAACTATCTCCTTCCTATCTGCTTCTTCACGTAAATGGCTTTTCATGGAAATGGTTTTCCAAGTTGTTTGTCAACTTTATGATCCTCCATGAATGTTTATGTTATTACGGTCTTTTGGTAGTGTTATGACTTTCCAACTTTTGGCACCAATTGAACTATAAATTTACTATTGCCAATGTTACAAAAAATTAATTCCATATATGGTACAGAATTTAAAGTAATAAAATCACTGGGGAGTCTTGACAGCTGATCTGTTCAACTGATTGAACCCTTACAAGGCACCTTAGTACCCGCTACTTGCCAGTTTCACCAGAAATTTCGTAGCACAAGAGGAAGTGGTGATCATAGTTGTTTGTATTAAATACTCTTATGTGTTGAAGCCAAATAGATGAAAACATGTACCCAAAACTGAGTATTTTCTAAACAGAAGTGATCGATTGCATTCCAAAACAACCTTTGGAGTAGAATGGCAAGTTTATGGTGAATAATTTACAGCAGTGTTAGATTAAAAGGCAGAGTGTAAAGCAAGGCTTAGTTAAGTTAAAATCAAAGTTGTAAAGAAGGTGAGGAAAAATTGTGCAACTGATAGAAAGGTTGATATCAAAAGACTTCCCTTTACTCAACGTCCCGGCTGATGCTCTGCTCAATAAATTATTAGTTGTGTGGTTTAAGGATGAAAGAGTAAGTTCCACATGGTAGCTAACCCAAACGTTTCACTTTACCTTCATCAAGAACTCAAGCATTTTGACTTCATACCATATTTTATATCTCTATGAAGGGCATGATTGGAGAATGTCATTTTATATTGATTGAGGGAACCATTATTAGATATTCTCTTACCTCGATTATGCCATGAATCTAGGTTGCTGTAGATCCAAAAAAATTTGTTGGACTCAACGCTGTTGCAGATGCTGTCGAGTATCTTCATTCGGGTAAAAGTGTTGGCAAAGTATGTACCTTTTTCTTCTTTCATTGAAACTTGAACTATCTCAATGATTACAATGTTCTCATAGGATTTTTTTTTTTTTTTTTTCACAATGGATATAATGCATTTGCAGGTGGTGGTTTGCGTAGATCCAAAGTTTAGTCAACAGGTGGCTAAACTTTGAGGATATTGCTGATACGGAATTTGATCAACATCTAAAAGTTGCATCTGCTTCCTGGATGAAAAAGTTCAGTGAAATTTAGAAGTAAGGTCTTCCACGAAGGATATAATTGAAAGACAAATAAAGGAGAAATAGGTATGTTTGCCTTTTCAGGGGAAACTATTTTCAAAAAAGGGTTCCAGTTTGACAAATACAGTTAGCTAAATCAAATTTTAATACTATGATTTACCTTTTTTCATCGGACAGGGATGCGTGAATCCCATTATGTAGCTGCGTTTTAGTGCTTGACTCGTCCCACTTAATAAAATGGAGCATATTTGGCATGAAAATCACAATACAGGGAATATAGGGATGCGATTGTCCCTGTTGTATTTCTTCCCACGGTCCTTTTCTCACACTGAAAAACACAGACAGCTTCCCACATATATGAAAACGAGCAGAAATCGCATCGCATTTTCACTTCGCGATTTGTAAATGGCATGATGTACCCACGATTTCTTTGTTAATTCTTCCTTTCCTCATCTGACTTGGTGGCTGTCATTAAAAAGCAAAATTGCTGGTAGAAAACGCCATTTAGGAACTATACTTGTCAAATTATTTTGGCTAGGACTCCTTTTTAGGAAATGTTTTGCCACAAAGCGGCAAACATACCTATTTTTCACAAATAAAGCCGGTGAAATACTACAACAAATTGGATTGACTAAAACTCACCAATTCCATTTCTTTCAAAACAATATCGCTCTCAACATTGTTAAAATAAAAGAAACCTCTTTGTTCATCTCTTAACTCTCTTTTTGGGAAGCCAATCAGTCTTTTGTTCGTTCTCCCTGAACGTGACTGCTTCCTCTCACCTTGTATGAAGGTAGGGTGCATATTTCTCCCCTACTCTTTATTCACCTAGCAAGGAAACTTGTAGCCTACAGTTGTATAGCATTTCTTTACTCAAGTTATAAGTTTTTAGGTTAGAATTCTATTCTTCTCCATGCGTTTCCTTGTCCTCTTCTTCCGACTGATAATGCTCTAAAGATATATATACATGTATACCGAGAAAAGAGCACGAAATATTTGACAACAATGAAGCTCCCCCATAGCTGGATAATGCATTCAACACACTGCACATAAAGATATATGTGCATTCCCATCTGGAGAAGTTGCAATTTAATATACACTTATTTTCATCTCTCTCTATCTGTTCAAGTGAAATGAGAGAAGGTTCAACCTTAGTATGGGAAGTAACATTGTGATCAAGATTATATGGTGAATGCAAAACTAATGTACTCTTGGATAGGAATGACCTCTTTACTCAAAGGTAATGGGATAGATAGGGAATAAAAAAGTTATGACTTGAGAATGATTATTATCAGAAATACACTCAAAATTTAGAAATTTCAATTTTAGTGTTTTTGCATACTCAATCTATAAGAAATAATACAAATTGTGCTTTGCGTGCAATTAGCTGAGACATTAAAGTGCTTGATTTGATCAATACACCTAAATACTTTAGTTTTTTTTTTTTTTTTTCATTATGTCTTAAAAAGCCTAAAGCTAGTTATAAGCATATTAAAAAGAGAAGTTGTATTGCCTAAAATGTCTAGAAGACTAAGGCAAAACAAGGTTGTGGTCTTCTAGTTTTTAACTTCATATAACTAAGCACTCGTGGATAGTGATGAAGATGATGACAGTGGCTACACTATGATGGTGTTGAGTACGGTCAACAATTCTTGGTAACAAGTCATGTGGTCTATTTAGCATATTTATTCATGTCTAAAAACCTTATTCTTAATAGGTACATTTATTAGTAGTGTTTAAAATTATAAATCGATATGCTACTTGTTTATTAGTTATATATAAAAATTTAAACTCATAACTTGACCCATTTGATACGGGTAAACTTGCTTATGGATGAAAGTATTTAAAATAATCATGAAATAGTTATCAAGTTTATTGAAATAATTACTAAGGAACAAAAACTTCACAAAATTAACGCCCTAAAGAATGAGTTACTTAAACTATTAACCACAACAAATAACATTCAATAAATAAAAGTCTTCTTGAAATAGAAAAGTAAATAATCTATTTGTTACATCACATAAGCATGTTGAATCGAGTCATTTCCTAATTAAATACTAGAGTAAATATTCAAATTCACCACATCCTTATAGTTCTTTTAGAGAAATCCCTAAAGAGCTTATATGAGAAAACAATTACTAATATAGTGTCAAAAAAGATTAACAAGGATAGTTCATCTTTTTCTAGTATATCCATAGCATCAAAGTTGAATGGATGTAATAAACGGTTATTGAAATTCAAAAGCCACTTTTAGATTGTATAAATCCATATATTAAGAAAATGCAAGTTTTTCTAGATATTATATATTTGAATAATTCAACGCTAAAGTATTTTGAAAGTATAAGGAAATAAGGTATTAGAGCAGATCCCTTATTAGTAAGTGGATAATTCGAGTGTAGCTTTAGTTTAGAGAAAGGTTCGAGGAAGGTGAGAAGTGTCACTAGGGTGTAACTCCTTGCATGCTTTCAAGATGATCTATAGGTAGTGAGTGGCTTGAATCTCACGCTAAAAAAAGGTCAAGATTTAAGCTCAATTATAAGGTTTTGCAACAAGAATGTTGCATATTTTTGGAGAGTGAGGTAAATTGTGAAATCCTATGATTAAGTGTTACATATAGATTGTGATTTATAAAGTCATTGTCGTGAATACCTTGTTAATATAAGTTTAAGACTTTTCGGCTAAGTGATTAAAATAGACACATTAGTATTTGTTAGTTTAGCTATTCATTATTTTTAACTTGGATGTTATATAAAGTCTTACAGTATAAACTTGTTATAAGAGTGTTGTGGGGGAAAAAAGGATTACCTTCCAATGTAGGCATGCGCTTTATGATAAAAACGGAGACCTTAAGTAGAACTCAAATAAAAAATTTGATCATCTACAAATCATGACCGCAAAATTCTACAAGTAAAAAGAACTTCATGTTATAAGCAAAATTATTCAAACTCTTAAATTTCTACTTCAAAAATAAGCAAAGATACAAGATAAACTAAATTTCACTTGAATTTGACATCTCTATTCCGAATTTCTAAATTTATATCAAATTCAACTTGCATTTCATCTACACTTTTATTACTAACAAGAATAATTACATCGCAACTTGATTACCTAAGTCAACCATTAATATGCTATAAACATAATCATATTTCATCAATTTTCTTAACCATTTCTCCAAACATGTTATGATCATATTCAAATCATAAGCATGTATGTTAAATTTTTAGTTCAATTCTTCTCCTAAGCATACATACATAATAGAATTATCAAAATAATTAATAACATATTTAATTTACACTAAAATAATACACGGAGAACTCCTCCAAGTACTAGATCTCTTGAATTTTGCCAATCTTTTAAGATCAATATCTAACTTGTTACTATAATTATCAAACTAAGCATAAATTAGAATTAGTTGTTATGAGGATTAACATATTGCCAAATTGTCGTCTTCTCAAGGCCCATTCCAACCCATAAGGATGTTGGGTCAGTTGACTAAGCTTAGGTCCAATTTGCATAATCCAACTCCTAACCTAAGATGGATTTCCCTAGGCATAACCGAGTCTTGCCTATGTCTAATCTATCGAAGATTGGTACTTAAACCTTATCTTGAGAGTCATAATCCATGGCACCTATGCCATAGAGACCTCAAACAATGATGTCCATCCAGGAAGCTCGGGGTTGAACATCGAGGAACATCATGGAATCATTACTCCTTGAGAATAACTGAGTTATCATATTACCTTTGAAAATCTCAAATCCTATCTATTTAAAAAGATACACTTATCTAAGTGGGAAAGATATGAATCTATCTAGATTCTTCCTATGAAACCTATAAATAGGGGACAAACCCCTTAAGTATGACATTTTACACATGATATGAAGTACGCATACTTATCAAGTTCTAGTAAAGTGGATATGAGTTTCAGTCGATCCCTTAGAGATGCCAAGTTAGAGCTATAAATAAGTCAAGTTGGGTCAAGATGATACAGTACTAAGTTTATGCTTGACTTGATTAACTACTCAAGTAGCTCAAGCTTGACTCAATTTTTCTCAAATCGAACTCAAGTAAATATCGAGTTGAACTCAGTGTTGATAGTTAGTTTTCGCTCAACCTATACTTATCCTTTCGTCGGCCGAGATGCCGAGTAATCGACTCTCTCGACATTTATCCTCTGTAGAAGATACACGGCACGTATGTCTTGTACAAGAAACGTTTTTGGTTTGAATTCAAATCTATGGTGCGACCAGTTATCATAAGCATGTTTAGATTTTATAATCGCTTGCTATCCCTACATATGAGGGGAGATGTTAAGTCAAGAGGTCTCCACATGTCTTAACAGTTACCTTGACAACTGCCTTAGACACAATGACCGTCTATAAATACTGAAAAGAAACCTTGTAAGAGCTCTCTAACACTTCTTATTCATATTTTTACTATACTAAATCACCATTCTAACTTAGGCATCGGAGTAGTTGCACTGGATTGGCTCCGGTACCAAGTATCTTACTCTTTTTTGCAAGACTATTTCCTCACCCTAAAATTCACCAACAACATTTGGCGCCGTCTGTTTTTCTCTAAACACAACTACATGGCTAAAACTAGGATGACATGAAGTACAGGCACTGGTTCTTCCTCCTAACACCCTAAAGGAGGGAGTCGGTATGCTGATGAACAATGATTGGCTCAACTTGAGTAACTCTATCTTGATTTAGCTAAAGAAAATTTCAAGTTAAACAAAAAACTCGAACAAATCCTTGACCTTCTCCATAAAAGTTTTCACCCGAATTAGGAAAAAGAGCATGGCGATCATGATGCCAACAGTACCGACGATTTCATTTATTTACCTGAATTTCCAAAAAAAACAAGTTGAGATTCCAATACGACCCACAACTCCTGCTTTCAAAAAGATCGATAAAGGCAAGCAACCGTAGCATATACATCATGCGAGACCACCCTCGCATATCAGTACTCTCGTTTCAGTGACCAAACAGTTCTAAATCAAGAAAAGTCTTTTTGTCTCAGAGATTTTAGAAGAGGTAATACCTCGGTACATTAAGCTGCCTTAATTCGAAACATATGATGGGATGAAGGACCGTGACGAAGGACCGTGGCGACCACTTGGAGTACTACCGAACACTAGCCAAGTTACATAGTTTAAGTGGCGTAGTGGCTTATCAAGCCTTTCCTTCAATCTTGAGGAATGCAACCAGCACATGGTTTAAACACCTAAAGCCTAATACCATTTCATGTTTCAATGAATTAGTAGAAGTATTTCTTCAACACTTCCTTACTAGTAAACTTCTTGTTAAAGATTCTTTAATCCTAAACACCATTAAACAAAGGTCTGATGAGTCAATCAGGGACTATTTGGCCAGATATATGACTGAGATGGTCCAAATCTTAGAACTGGATATGAGTATGGCCCTTAACACCATAATCGATGGAGTCAAGTCTCATGGAGACTTTTTCAAGTCTCTCGTAAAGAACAAGTAAAAAACTTTTGTTGAGTTTAAGGTTAAAGCCACCTCATACATCCGACAGGAAGACAACATAAGCACATGACGAGAGGTTGATCAAAGCAGAGGAGATGGAAAGAAAGACAAATAGAAAAATGTTAAGGATAGACTTAGCATGGACAACGACAACAGCTCAGACGCTAAAAGGAAGAGACCGAGGATCCCGACATTCTCATCCTACATGCCTGTCAACTGTCCAATCTCGAATATTTTGATGGAGACCCGTGGGGAGAGAGGTGTCCTCCAATATCCGGAAAGAGTGCGAAGAAATCCCTTAAGAAGAAATTCAAACAAGTACTATGACTTTCACCATGATAAGGGTCACAATACGAATGAGCGCATTCAACTCAAAAATGCAATTGAAAATGCAATACAGTGTGGGTACTTGTGAAAATTTCTAGCGCATGATGTCGAAAGAATCGAAAAATCGTCTGAGACGAGGAGAGAGGAATACAAGGATGACACTTGACTAGCAATGGCCGTGAGAGATGCAAAGGATATAAATCCCAACAAAGTACCCAATGGAGTAAGTAATACAATTATCGGTGGACCTAGTATAGGCTAATCACGTTCTTCGAACTCGGTTAACGCTAGGAATTACGTTTGCAATATTTACAGAAAGAAGGTCAGGATTGATAATACAATATCTTTCAGGGAAGAGGATTTTGGGAGCATACAGAGGTCGCATGATGATGCACTTGTCATTAATGCGAGAGTCACAAACTTTGAGGTTAAGAAAATTCTTATTGACATGGGAAATTAGGCCGATATCATTTTTTAGCATGCCTTCAATCAAATGAGGCCTAAGATCAAAGCGCAGCTGCGGTCTTACAAGTATGAACTCTATGCTTTCAATAATCAATCTGTCTAAGTAACTGGAGTTATCTCTTTGCTGATACAGATCAGCGATGACGAGCATGTTACAGATGACAAAGTGGATTTTCTCGTTGTCAAATATTGGTTCCCTTACAACATGATAATGGGACGGCCATGCCAATATTTATTCAACATTGTCCCTTTAACGACACATCTAAAACCTAAGTTTTCCACTCCCACGGGGGTTGGTGTGTGCAGAGAGGATCAACAATTGGCACTCTCCTTATATATAAGGGCTTTAAGGTGAGAAGAAGTGTTTTAGGTCGAGACCTGCCTAGAAGATAAGTTAGTTGGCATAAAGAATGCTGATAATGATACAGAGGAGTTCCTTTGGGAGATGATCTCGAGAAGACAACAAGGATAGGAAAACCCATGTCAGCAAATGTTCGGCAAAGTCTGATTGACTTCTTGCAAGCTAATGTTGACGTATTCGCATGGTTATCATCAGACATGTTGGGTGTTTCCAGCAACATTACGATACATAAGCTTTAGATTAACCCGAATGTAAAAGTGGTCCAATAGAAAAAGAGGCATTTTGCATTAGAGAGACAAGCGACAACGGAAGAAGAGGTCCAAAAATTATTGAAAGTAGGATTTATCCGGGAATAGCCTTATCTGACTTAGCTAGCAAATTGTGTGCTAGTCAAGAAGTCTAACGGCAAGTGGCGAATATGTATAGACTTCACGGATCTTAATAAGGCTTGTCTCAAGGATTAGTTCCCGCTACCAAAAATAGATCAAATGGTAAATGTAACCACAGGACATGCGTTGCTTTCTTTTATGGACGCTTTCTCTAGTTATAATCAAATCAGGATGGATAAGGTAGATAAAGTTCGTGCATGTTTTGTTACCAATTTTAAAACGTATTGTTATACAGTGATGCTCTTTGGGCTGAAGAACGCTGGTGCCACATATCAAAGATTAGTAACAAAGATGTTCAAATCTCAGATCCATATGAATGTTGAAGTATATGTGGATGATATGATTGTGAAGAGTATGAAAGAAGATTAGCATCTCGCAGATCTGGAGGAGATGTTTGCCACATTGCAGAGATATTGCATGAAACTGAACCCATAGAAGTGCTTCTTTAGCACAACATCAAGGAAATTTCTCGAGTATATGGTCACATGGCGCGGCGTCGAGGCCAATTCAAGAAAGATTGAAGCTATAAAGAATATGAAATCACCTTGTATGGTCAAAGAGGTGCAGCAACTCACTGGGCGAATTACCGCCCTTAACAGATTTGTGTCGAGAAGTACGAATAGGTACACAGAATTCTTTAAAATTTTGAAGAATCCAAAGGAATTCAACTGGACCAAAGATTGCAAAAGAGCTTTCAATGAGCTCAAGTAGTTTCTTATATCACCTCCGATACTCTCGACACCCATTCCTAAAGAAAATTTATACTTGTATCTATCAGTCAACTGTCGAGTACTTTCCTCTGTACTGGTCCGAATTTACAGCAAAAAGTATCGACCCGTTTATTACATGAGTCATGTTTTGCAAGGGTCAGAGCTTTGATACACAAAGATAGAAAAATTTGTATTAGTTGTGGTTCTCTCAGCAAGAAAGTTGAAGTCATACTTTGAATCTCACCAGATTATTATCTTTACCGATCAACTATTGCGACAAGCATTACAGCGGCCTAACTCCTTGGGGAGGATGATGAAATACACCTTAGAGCTCAGTGCCTAAGGTGTATAATATAAACCTAAAACGGCACTAAAGGCCCAAGTACTAGTGGATTTTATAGCTGAATTCATTGGAGACAAAGATTATGTAGAGATTGTCGAGAAAACCTAGTTGGTTTCTCTGTGTTGATAGTTCTTCAAAGAAAATGGTGTAGGCCTAGTTCTTCAAAGCCCTTATAATGTCAAAGTTCATTATGTTCTGAAATTTGGATTTTTAGCCAGTAACAATGAAATAGAGTATGAAGCTCTAATAACCAAACTAAAACTAATAAAAGAAATTGGTGCCGAGAAACTTAAAGTGTTCTCTAATTCCTAACTAATGGTAAATTAGGTCACCGGAAGTTATGCGATAAGAGAAGAAGAGATGAGCAAGTACCTATTGATGATACAAATGCTCACAGAAGAATTCCTATATTTCTCTATTCACAAAATTCTGAGAAGTAAGAATATTGCTGTCGACAAGCTGTTGAAGTTGACTAATATGGCATTCCCTGAGCTAAACGAGAAACTTTTCGTCGAATTTCTCCCACATAAAAGCTTATCCAATCTCTTACAGAGCTATGAGTTAGCTCCTTGCCTAAAAGAAGAATCTTGGATGGATTCCTTAATGAATTATCTAAAAGAAGGTACTACCCTTGACGAAAAAAAGGAGGTGTGAAGATTGGCTTACTAGGCTGCGAACTACATACTGATTGATGGTCAGTTGTACAAGTGTGGCATATCCCAACCCCACCTTCGATGCCTTTCCCTAAGGGATGCCTAGAAGGTATTATCCGAACTTCATGGTGGCATAACCAGCCTTTGGCCTTTCGACCAGTGGGGGCTAGATATTTTTAGACCCTTTCCCAAGTCTACTGCCTAGCGACAATTTGTCATTGTCGCTGTGGATTACTTTACCAAATGGGTTGTTGTGGCAAAAATCATGGAGTAGAAGGTGGAAGCTTTCTTCTTTAACGCCATCATATAAAGATTCAGAGTACTCTACATGATAATTACAAATAACGACTCGCAATTTGACAACAATAGGTTCCAAATGTTTTGTGAAAGGCATGGCATTTAGCTCAATTATACATTCGTAGTGCACCCTTAGAAAAATGGACAAGTCGAAGTCATAAACAAGATCATACTGAACAACTTGAAATGGAAAGTGGATTAATTCAGGGGGAAATGGGTCGATGAACTATCAATGTCCTATGCGGATACAGAACCACTCATAGAACCACAACGGGAGAGACACCATTTAAGTTAACACGGTACTGAAGTCGTGTTGCCGATTGAGTTGGACTTACCTAATCTGCGTACACATAATTTTAATGTTATGCTTAATTAAGTCAGATTGACAACGAATCTGGATACTATTGAGGAAATTTGAGACTTTGCAAAAGCCAAGGTTGTGGCATACAAGCATAAAGTAGTAAGATACCATAATTAGAAAGTTAAGCATAAGGTTTTCTAACTTGGATATCTGGTTTGCCATAAGAAGGAAGTAATAAGTGTGTAAGCAAATTAGGGAAAGCTTGGCGCGAATTAGGAGGATCCGGGAAGTCGTTGGCGGAGGACCTATCGACTAGAAAGGTTGGATGGATCTATCATCCTTCGAGCTTAGAACCTGATAATCTAAAATTTTATTTCAATTAATGTTGGATGAATTTTATTGTCACTCTTTTGGCGGCAGCCAACATGTTTATAAAACTTATTTATGACAATTATATATTTGAAGTCTCATTGTGTTTTAGTTATAATTGTTGAATGAGCGAGTTTTAGCCTGCACGACAAACGAGCTGATCTAAGTTCTAGCCTAATACGGTAAAAGAACTATACAAATTATTTATACGGTCGAGTAATGCAGCTAGTCTACACCTCAAACGGTTAACAAACGGTATAAAACAATGGACGTGTGAAATAAAACGTATCAAGAAATGCATGGACGTGTGAAGTAAAACACCTATAAACGATGGGCTTGTGAAGGGAAACAAGCCAAAAGTTAATAGGGCGCGTTGACATGCATAGAAGTGACGAGCTTGTGAAATGAAATAGGCCGAAAGATAGCAGGGCATGTGAAATAAAACTTGCTAAGAAACAAATAGAGTGAATTAAAGCATGTCAACGAATGAGAGCGCGAAGCAACATGCATAAACCATACAAATCGTGAAAGCGTAGTTATGTGAAAAAGTAGTTATGTGAAAAAGTCATAAGCACTGGGCATTGCCTTGACTATATTCTATTTATTAATTACACGAGAATGCAATATGCCAATACAACAAGTCATACGGCTTATTCTCAAATTCAGTAGAAGTGATTCTTAAATTTTTGGTTAAGGCTTCCTCGGCAGATGGGTTCTTGGAACGGGTAACTTTTTCGACCGGAGCCTCATTATCACTTTGATTGATACTCTTGATACTCATCTAGTCACCTTCATCTTCATCAGCACTTCTAACTTTGTCATCGACGTCAGCAAAGTCGAGACACGAGAGATCATAATCAGGATGAAGCTTCAAGACCTCTTCTCTTGTCACTTGAACTCCCTCTAACAACTTTTTGCGTAGAAGCTTCTCGTATTACTGACTTAGAGTGACTATATTGAGAGTCTCTTCAACAGATGACCCCCTCCTCATAGTTACCTCTAACTCAGCAACACGGCTCTACAAGTTTGAGTTGTTGGTCTCCAACTCCTTTATCTACATCCTAAGCTTGTCTTCATCGTCACTCATTGTGCAAATAGTTCAGCCCAAGCCCCAGTACTCTTCCTTTTTCTTCTACAGCTCCTCTTTTAGGTTTTTGGACTATTTATATTGTTTTTCCATTTTGGCCTTCAGGCTAGAGATTTTATTAGCAGCGAGGTCTTGTGTCAATTTCTTGGTAGTAAGTTCCTCCTTAAGCTTTCTTGCCTCCATCTCAGCCCTAATCCTCGCATTCTCGGCCGTAACAGTTTAGGCCTTTGATGCATTGTACGCATCCTTAACTTTCTGCAGCAAATTCAATTATTATAATCAAGAATGATTGGATATTACACAGATATAGTAGAAGATATTACCTTCTTTACCTCTTTGTCGGCTTCATCCAAAGCTATAAGAATGTGCTACTTATCTGGAAAAAGAAAACGTGTTAGTTATCTAAATGAGCTTGATAATTAAAAGCAATGTTTATGATACTCACATCATATAATTTGGCCATGACATGGGCCTTATTGCAACCGCTGACCCTATCGACATCCTTCTTAGCGATATCTTTGTCTTTCAGAAGAATGACCCCTTCCATTAAAGCTAAAGATTTCATCCTATCTCCTAAGGCCGAGTCATTGTCCAAAATCTGATGGCTCCAGCAAGGGATGAAATACTTGCTAACCTTTTTGTTTGGCAAGAATTCAATGCTAGTGATGCCAAGAGCTTGAGAACGCATTGCCGCTTGCGCTCTTTAGTCTAAGCCTTTGGACTTCTTGATAGGTGGTTCGCCAGTAAGTTCTTTCCCTGGTCTTTTTTCACCACTTGGAGTCACTACAATCACCTGTGATAAGCCTTTTACAGCAATGGCATTTTCATCCTCCTAGTTGAGGTATGTCTCTCAACACTTGCTATTCCTCGGCTTGATGGAAGTTTGAATAATCACGACCGGAGGCTCCTCAGAACGAACTTCGGTTGGCTGTATATTCTCATTCTCCTTCACTCTCTCGACAAGATGAGAGATCTGTACAATTGTCTACTTTGTTGCAGCTTCCTTTGTTGGTCTCTTTATGACAATAGGCTGTGTGGTAACTGTTGAGGTGGTCCCCCTCCTATCAGCCTTAGACTTCTTAGCCTTGGCTCAAGCAAGTAGCTTTGTGAGATTCACCTCTCCAGCACCCATATCTATAAGACGAGTAAATCAATTAATATAAACAGGGGAAATATATGAACTTACATTTTTCGTACCGAGTAAGGCTCAAAGGCTACTTTCTCCCCTAAAGTCTCAAGAATGGCTTTACTTGTGGCTATACTCGGTATGGTGGTAACACATCAGCGTACCTTATTTTTCAAAAAATATTAGTTTACAATTTTTATAACGTCGTATAATTCTCTCGGCATCTTAGAAGAACATTTTGTTTCTCCTTCTCTCTTGAATCTTCTTCGTTGTTGCTATATCATTTGGCATTAGATTACATCTTTTGTATGTATCGGCTCAGTCCATTGGGTTTAGAAGTTCAAGTACTCATCAGACACTATTGATATGAACTTATCATGCCACTTGTGAATCTTGGATTCTAACCCGTCCATGAACTTACGCCAATGCCTTGCAGCAGCGAAGTACCACCCGTCAGGCTGCCTATGGATAGTAAAGAAAAATTTAAATAGTTGAGGCATAGCCCTAACCTCAACTTCTTCACATATTATCTTAAAAGCTACCAGAACCCAATATGTGTTGGGTGAGAATATACTTGATGCGAGTTTGAAGTAGTTGAAAAAGCCTCGAACAAAAGCCAAGAAAGGGAAGCACAGCCTAAAATCTAAATACTTCAAGAATATATGGAACTCGCGTTCGTATGGAAAGCATACTCTCTCCCCGTCTCTTGGACTTCTCTAATTCCACGTTTTAGGAAGATCTCGCCAGTATTGATTGTACTTTGTGATGAGAACCCTGTTGACGGAATTAGCGGTCCCATCAGGAGAATCATGAAAGTAGGCTATTGTGTTATATAGATATTTTGCTGAAGACCTCCCTTCCTTATCCTCAGGATAATTATTCACAGGAAGCTCATTAATCCGAGCAAGTTTATCCCACTTTGCCTTTATACTATCGGGCGAACCACCCAAAGGACATGCCACTTTGCTCCTATTTTGGGGGGGAAGAATGGCCTTAGTTTCTATTGCCTTTGAATCAAATAAAACAAGTCGAAATGCAACTTTGTGAACTATACCTGGACAATTGTATAAAATGAAATAACAGAAGTTGAAGAATGAGATTTTGAAGATTGGAAAATGAACGAAAATTTTAGGTGCAACTAGAGAAGTGAAATCTAATTATAAATAGTACCTTATATATGGACGATCCGTTCTCATAACTGCAAATCTGCTTTTGACAGTATTGATGCATTGGTATGATAGTCCCGTGGATCGTTGACGCGTGTCTCGTGACAAAAATCTAACAGCTGAATACTTTATGACAGTTATTAAGCCTGTAACAAAATAATGACCTAAGTGACCGATGTCGTGCTTACCAACTTTTTGGTTTCTTGAATGGGTGAAAGTTTTGAAATGGTGATGTTTCGGCTGGGATGTAATCCATCTTGCTTCCTATGTTACCCAGCATGAATATAAAGAATCTTTCCCCACTTGGCCTTTACTACAATATATATATATATAACTCCCTTTGTCGACTGTCGACTATTCGAACATAGGAGTTGGGAGGACAAATATTGATAGTCAGTTTTCGCTTAACTTAAACTCGTCCTTTCATCGACCGAGATGCTGAATAATTGACTCTCGGCATCGCCCTCTATAAAAGACACACGGTACTTATATTATGTATAAGAAATGCTCCTGGTTTGAGTTCAAATCTATGACATGACCAGTTATCATAAGCATGATTATATTTTACAACCGCTTGCTATCTCTACATATGAAGGGAGATGTCAAGTCAAGAGGTCTTCACGTGTCTTAACAATCACCTTGACAACTACCCTAGACACAACGATCGTTTATAAATACCAAAAAGAAACTTTGTAAATGCTCTCTGACACTTCTTATTCACATTTTTACTATATTAAATCATCATTCTAACTTAGGCATTGTCGGAGTGGCCCCAATACCAAGTAACTTACTCTTTTTTATAGGACTATTTCCTCACCCCAAAATTCACCAACAACACTCGAGTAATTCATGAGTAGTTTAACTCGTTTACACTCCTACCTTAAGTACTAATACTGACCTTAGCTCTATTCTTTAACTAGAAATTCAATTTCAAGAACTTAAAGATTTAAACTAAGATTGCAACAATTACTAATTCTACAACTAGTCAAGAAACAAAACAACAAAGCAATCAATTTAAGATTTAATTCAAGACTCAATGGCGTACTTAGATCTTGCTTCCCCTAGGCTTATACATGTGATTTTTTCTAAAGATAATATAATTAACTCATTAATTTTCTTGACTGAAAGAATTCTCTGTTAAACTAATAGCTTTCTCAAGTCTATTAAGCCTAATCTTTAGATTTCCTAATAGAATCTCTTTCCTATAACATAAGCTAAGATTGTGTTAACGTACAATGAATTCTCTTAAAAATAATGTTAAAGATCTGAAAGAATCTTATAATTTATCCCTAACATTGCACAAACTTTCATCAATTATACTTAGATCTAATTATACAAGAAATTTCTCGATCTTCTTGTTTAATATCAGATTTTTAAATTAATACTTGCAGGAATATCAATACAAACAATTAAGCACACATAATTAATTCAAAAAAAACGAAAGAGTTTCATTAGATCTAATAAAAATAATTATCATATGATAGATCTAATTTCCATAGACCTAGATATAAAAGATCTACTCTCTACTCATGATAAAAGATCAATCTTTAACAAAAACTAAAAGAAAAGTAGAAAAAAGATCCATAAATGCGATGAGAAGAATCGTGAATCTTGAAATCTTGAAGATTTATGGTCTTTTGGATATTTTGTTCTTGAAGATCTCTTAAAAAGACTTCTTAAAGTTTTAACACAAAACCTTAATAAAGCTTTAAATAGGAGGGACAAAATAAAGAATCTATAGTGACGACATGACTAGGTGACACGATCGTATCACTTGGTCGTGTCGTTTTGATACATCAAATCAAATCAATTTCGTATCTTCATAATGCCTAGGAGTGACATGACGAAGGACATAGTAGTATTGTTTAGGTTGTGTCCTTCATTAACCTCTCATGTTTCTGCTTCAAATTCCCCTGGAAATGACATAGTAGTGTTGTTTAGTCATGTTGATTTTTAAAATTTCATAACTTCCTCGTTTTAGCTCTGATTTAAGTGAAACTTGTTTTTATTTTCTCGTTTTCTTCTGTAAGTCATTACAAAATCTAGAAAACAAGATTTTACTTAATTACATATTTTCTCAAAATAAGATTTAAATTCAAGAAAAAATCATCAAAAATTACTTGAAAAAATATAGATAATTAGGAATTAGGAGCTTATTAACACATAAGGCACTTAAGCCCTTTTTGCTTTGGGCTTTCTCTTTCTAACCCAACAAAAATTAATTAAGCATTGGATTGGACAATTAGACAATCTACGGTGCCCACTAACCATATTCTTTTTTGCAAACTCAAGCCTAATCGTACAAACCAAGGTAAAGAATCTCTACTAGCTAGCTAAATTCAAACTATAACAGTAAGATACTTAGTGTAATTTAAATGTGTTATTTACTATATTACCCCTTCCTAATAACACTAGGACTATGGTATTTTGGTAAATTATTATTAATCTCCTAAATTATCTTTCGTCAAAGAATTACTAAAAACCCTCACCAACTTCATTGTTAGCTAAGGCTATTTTAGTAATTTTAATATTTACTTACCTTTAGCTATGGGTTAATTTTTTAACTTCATATTTTCAAATTTACCCTTCACTTATTTACTTTAAAAAGTCTTCTTTTAATTATTTTATTATTTTCATTTAATTTTTAATATTTAGTTGATGCTAAGGAGTTGCTCCTCCCAATGTATTTAAATAATTATGTAGTTAAGGATTTTACACTAAGGGATTTTTATATTGATTGTTGGATGACTGGACAATAATTGTAATTCTTGACCCAAGATTAAGAAGGATTATACTCTAGACCTTACGATGGTTACAAAAAATCTCATACCATATTACATTGCATATACTTGTCCATGCATTGCACATATTTGAAAACTTCTTTATTCTTGTTTACATTTGCTTGTTTGTAGCAATGGAAGATTTCTCATTATAGAGCTGTGGTTTTGCTTACTCTTTAATAGATCTATTTTACAGGATGATACTAAAGTAGTATTGATTAGGCTAAGACTTGGTTAAGGCTATTAATTTGAGACTTGCTAAGGTAGTTATAGATTTATAGATCCTAAATGGTCATGGGATAATGGACTTGTATTTATTTTCATCAATTATGATTATATATGATATAATTAGATAAAAAAAATCAAATAATTAAATAAAGTCTTACATATTCTAACCTAGTCCGTGTACATGCTAAACAAGGCTTAAGGCCCTGTACAATTCGGCACTACAACAATGCGTCCCATTTTTTTTTTTTATTTGTGCACATGGCACATGCCCTACATGTAGTTGTCACCCCAACCTTCTTTTTCTTTGAATTTTTCAGATTCTCAATTTGTTTCCTTCTTAGTGTGCTCAGTTTGGGGTCATTTTTTACCTTATTTACTATACGATTTCATCAAATTAATAGTGAAATTGTGTAGTACACTTAGCTTACTATGAATTGGATTCGAAAAATTGTCTAAGTTCATTCTTTTACACGATAAAAATTAAGTTTGAAAAAAAAAATTGATTTCAAGTAAGGTTCTTCAATGGGGATTTTTGAAATCTCTAAACTTCCCAAGCTTAATTTGATCCTCCAAATTATAAATAGGACCTTGATTAGGCAACAGGACACATAATCATCACTTTCTCTAAAGCTTACTCACTTTCTCTCTCTCTCTCTCTAGCCAATAACCACTCTCTCTTTCTCTCTCTCTACAATTTTCCCTCTCCAGTTGTTTTCAACTAAACTTACAACCCTCGGCAATTTCCCCATGATGTGAGCATCTAAGCCTAACCGCTCTTGCTCTTAGCCATAACCACTAGCCATGTAGCCAAGCAACCCTCACCAAACCCTAACCACCATAAGCCACCACCTTCAACCACCACCAAAACAACTCCCAAACACCGAAGCACTTCTACTAACCTTGCTAAACTCAATAAAATTTTCATAAAAACATATTTTCCCCATCACTTTGGTGGCCGAATCAAATGGAACTAATCTATAGTAGCCATTGTAATTCTTCTTCTTATGCAACCCGGATTGGCGACCCATGGAGCTCCAGATCCGACCTATGACCTGCTCTTGCTCTGACCCAACCTGTGCTTGCATTTAACTCGGTTTGGCTTTATTTGTTTTCTAGTTTCGATTCATCTTGTATTTTTTTCCCTTTTATTTTTTTTTTATTTTTGTTGGTTTATTATTGTAATTTGTAATCAATAAAAAAGGAGAGAAAAAGAAAAAAATATAGAATTAGCTTAGTTAGTTATTTTATTTATTTATTTTCCCCAATTAAAACTGAAATGAGAAAAATCATAAGATAAAATAAAATAATAAAATGAAAAAAATCATTTTATAACATAGAAAAAAAAATCATTTTCCAAATAAATGAAATAAATTAACCATTTTTTTCAAAAATAGGATTTCTTTAGAATTTTTTTCAAATCAATAAAACATTTTTTATCAATTATGACCCTTTAGATTTTTTCTTAATTAAAATTGAAAGAGGTAAAAACGTAAATCAGATCTTTTCTAAAAATTAAAATCAACCAACTCACTAATATTTTCAGAAAAAACTACGTATGTTTGATCCTGGATAGCTAGTACATAGGCACCTATAGAGCGATGGTAAAAAACGAAAAAAAAAAATCCCTATTTTTTCCATTTTAGTATAGTTTCACTTGATTTAACCCAATTTATCAATCAATAATTAAATTTTGTTTCATAGGATAATTTTTAAAAAGTGATTTTAAGAAATTAAGTCTAAAATTAGAAAGTTAATGGTATCTAAAAAAATTTAAAGATCTTAACCTCTAAACCCGTTTTTTTGGTTCGTAAAACCGTTTATAAAATTGATTTTATTAAAAGATTAATAGCTAAATTATAACCAATTCAATTGATTATAATTTAACTCACGTTCACGACTCCAATTGGGTGGCGATTCCAATATGTTTTTAAAGTTAAAAAAACTAGTTTTCTTTAAACTTTAGTCAAGGAGTCAATGATCGATTTTAAATGGGTGTGGTTTAATATTGATCAGTTTAAAGAAGACCAATTTATAAAACTGAGAAAAATATCAGGCTCGACAAGAGAAACTTAAATTGGTCATCTACACATGCTAACAATTTGTTGATGAAACCATCATGAGTTTGCTATTGACAATCATGTATTAGAACTGTTAGTTCATAATAAATATAATTTCAAACTTTCATGAAACTTAAACGATTTATGTACTTATGATACTAACTTAGTATGGCACAAGAATATGATGCCCACATATATCAATCATGCCTTATAAATAAGCAAAGGAGTGCTTAATTTCAAAGCAAGTTTAAAGTGCAACCCCAAAGACTTTTGAAGTAATAATAGGCTTATAAAGACAAGTTGCAATTGTTCCTCATTGTCCAACAAAAGTGAAAACCAACAAGGAAATTGAATCCAATATATAGAAAAACATGTGTTGTTATGATTGGCAACATAACCATCTTTTCTAAAAGTTTGAACTTATAAATACAGTGCATGTTATGTCCTAAGCATGTGAAGTCGCAACAATCTCTTTGTATAAACCATTTGTCAAGCCTCAAATTAGGAAATCGTAACAGTCCCATCGTATAAACTAACCTAAGCTAGAAATTAACTACTTTAGTTGCTAACATAGGTATAGTTTATACTAGGCTTATAGTCATCCAATTCAATGCCTATTTGCTTTCTAAAATAACTTTTGAAAGAAATTATGTGGTATAAAACTTAAGAAGAAAACTAGTTTTATAAATAACTTCAGAAAAATGACATAATAATGATTTATAAAAGTCTACAGGTTTTTAGAACATAGTACCGGTAACAATAGCTAGCTAGAGGGTCACTTGAAGAGACCCTATTAGTTTTCATAAAGGTTAGTGAAGACAAGTAATAAAATAGGAATCCAACCAATTGGTATTGAATTTCACTCCCTGACCTCGTTCTCTACATTTCTAGAACTTAGAGTAATACTGGTATATTTATCGGGAAACTACAAAACAATTATAAGGAAATAAGTAACAACTTACTCAGTAAATGGGATGAGGAGAATAGCACATATTTAACATTAAACAACCAAGGTTTTCAAGTAAGGTTAATTAGATAAAATGCACATTGAAGCAAATGTCATTACGCAACATTGACTAGTCTGTTATAAGATTAGAGAAATTATGCCCGTTTTAATCTAAGTTTTGAGGAGTTTAATACTGTACACTTCACAGATTGAAACCAAACCAAGGCTTATATAATGGAGAAATGCGCTCTACTCAAGATTACCTTCAAACCACGGTCCCTAACCTTATTATAACCTCTTCTTCTATCACTTAGTTTAAGTAAAAGCAAAGAAAGGACCATTTATAATATCCACATCAAAGGGTCCGTATTTAATCCGAGAATCCTAATCGTTCTCCTAATGGGTTGTAATGTATATTCAATTAGAAGTTAAATCAAGCTTTGGCTGGATTACTTTTGGAGTGATCAACAATTTCAAACGGTTCAATCAACCAATATCATAAAGCAACCGATATATAGAATCCAGTACTCTAAATAACAAAACATTATTCAAGTACAGACATTGCATATGCACAGGCAACTAACTTACAATTACAACCAAGACATATACTAAGGCCTCTGAGTGTCCTTAATAATACTTCAAAGTGTGGTGAAGCACTAATCTAACTTACTTGGACATTAACACTTGACGGTCCTGATGGTTCATCTTGTCTGCTTCAGTTGTTTCCTAAATAATTA
Source organism: Lumnitzera racemosa (assembly GCA_024138005.1). Lineage (NCBI taxonomy): Eukaryota > Viridiplantae > Streptophyta > Magnoliopsida > Myrtales > Combretaceae > Lumnitzera > Lumnitzera racemosa. The sequence goes on along the minus strand of JAMXBC010000012.1, from coordinate 33,216,077 downwards.
ATATAATCATTTTAGTTTTATTAAATATAAAATTAAATAAATTCATTTTAATAATTTAAGTATAGTTATGACTTATCTCTAACAATTAGTGTAAGCTTTGTATTGAGTTATAATTTATTGTTAAAATCTCTAAAAAAGGTTTTGAAAACTCGCCTAATACTAAGTTTTAATCTTAGAACCTTCTGATCAAGTCTTTGAGATTATCGTAGTTATACCCTTACTCCAATTTACTCTCTTACTCTAAAAAAGACTCTGAAGTCATTTACACTAAGCTTTCACACCAAGCAATCCTTGAACCAAGTTCTGAAACCATTCTGACCACATTTCCCTTACTAAATACTTCCCAAACAAGCCTATAATGAGGTATAATTAAGTCTCTCTTACTATCTAACTTTCTAATCAACTCTTTGAGCTAGAGATCAGGTCCCCTCTTTACAGACCAATCCTCTGAAGATGTCTCTGAAGTGATTTAATCCAAGCCTTTTAAACTAGCTAACCCTCTAGTCAAGTCTCTAAACTGAATAGAATCACCTTTCTTTTACCAAACAACTTCTTTAAACGAGGCTCTAACATATTTTAAGTTAAAGTCCTTTCATCTACTAACCTTCTGAATATGTCTCTAAAGTCATCATAACCATGCTTCTTTTATCAAATACCTTCTTGAGTAAGACTCTAACAAGGTTATAATTATGATCTTATTATCATCTATCCTTTTGATAAAGTATCTAAACTAAGAATTAAGTCCCCTTTCTATTAGTTCAACCATCTGAAAAACTCTCTAAGTAGAATCAATTCATAAGTTTACTTCCAGCGACTTACCCCAGCATCTTACCCCTGCATCCTACTCTAGTTTACAAGCATGATAAAACATGATTATGCAATAGGTTCCTTATGTCGATGCTCACCATATCACCATAACTTCCAAACTCTCATTTTCTCACTTTAATGCATTAAGCCCATAATTAATGAAAGGTGCCTGGTTCAACTTTATTTCAATCTCTTTAACTCTAGATCATATCCTACAACATAATATAACTCATACGAAATCTAAAATTGGTACATATTGATTTCCTCAAAGCTAATTATACAAAATTTCCCAAAAATAGTGCTTATCACCAAATTTAGAGGCTAAAAATTATGAAAAGTATTTTTGGCCAAAATCTTTTCATAGGATTCATACATGTAGTATAGGTAATCTTTAGAAAAATTTTGGTTTCAAAACAACAACAATAAGATTATTTAAAATAACTTCAAAAATTAATTGGTTTCTTGTGATTTCTAAAGAAGATCATTAATCCACTTAAAATTTTTACAATCTGATATTATTCCTAAATAGTAGATACAAAAATATTTCAAAATAATTTATTTTTTTTTCAAAATTTTTAGACCTAATTTAATATTTTTACAAAATTAAGTAAAATTGGAAGGAATTTAGAGCTCACTAGAAAACTACTATCCGGCCACCACTACCCTCAACCAACTTGTTGGTAACCTTGGGTGCTGCTACCTCTATCTCCCTATGGTGGTAGTTCTCTTCCAGTGATGGCATAGACCTGTGGTTTAGATGATTACTTGGTTGTATAGTTTTACTTCATATAAAATTTTGTACAATTTTCTTCTATATTCTTTCCCTTTGTAGATTTTTCCTAGCTTTCTTAGAGACTTCTTGATATTATGGAGAGAATTGGTACTGTGGTGTTTCCTAAGTTTGTAACATGCACAAATGGAATTTCTCTCTCCCTCAAGGGTTTTATACCCTTTATTTTCATTCTTGATAGGTGTCCTAAGATTAAGCATACTTAACAGCTGTTTTAAGAACTGTCCACACCAAATGCAAAGGGAGTCTAATATATTAATAATTTTTTTATTATCAATTTTTGGATTTTTCTTACTAATTTTTTAGTTAATTATACATGTTTTTAGGTATTTTAGGCAATTTCAACTATATATTTATATGTAATAACTATACCCAAGATTAGTACTATTTTGTACATATTATTTTATGTAACTTTATAATTTTAGTGTCCAACTAATTTATCTCTAAAATTTGGTTAATTTCCATTACATAATTTACGTGTTTACAACGAATAAATTATAATATAATGTAATTTAATAAAATTATCTACTTTTAGTTATAATAATATTATTTTATTATATTTTTATATTCTGAACTCATGATCTATCATCGTTAAACTTCTAGGATTCATATGTAAAATATTATCTCAATTGGCTTATTTTTGCATACGCTTTAAATTATTAACTTGAAATAATTACGTGAAACTACGGTGCTCATATCATTTTAAGATAGATATTGATCTTACAATCATTATTGTAAGTCTAGTCCATCTAAGGGGTACTTGACTAACCGCTTTAAAGTATTTGATTCAACATTTGTTTTGATATAAAGCCTATAGTATTGTTATTCAATTGCTTTATATAAGAACTATAGAATAGTCCTTTGATACATTTTTATATATACATAGCTTATAGTTACAAGAGAGGTTTTCAAGTCCAAAGGTTTCCATGATTCATATGACATAACCGATCATTAACAAAAACTATTAGGTTATTAGTTGTGTCATAATAGTCTACTCTGTAAACTAGCCTAGAATAGAAATTAACATCACAACCGCTATCATAGATATAGTTTACATAATGAATACTTGACTCAATCAACTTTGAAGCAATCAGTTGGGCACTTGTTATATATAAAACCCATGATACATCTTTACAAAACTCATTACATATGAAATCTATAGCAAACTACTTTATATGATACGTGTATTTACATCAGGTTGATTACATCAAAAGATATAACCTCCAAAAGAAAGTTCACAAAAACCATAGGTTTATAGATATTTAGTTACATATCACTACTCAAAAACTACAAGGCCATGTAGGGAGACCTACATAGTTTCCTAAAAGACACAAAAAGAAAACTAACGAAAGAAAAGTGATATGTCCAACAATCTAGCTCATCTCCAGCTTGTCGTATACTAACTTAAGGGTTGTTATAGTGTTGCATCTTTAGTCTTTAGTTAGTACCTACGAAATAATCTATAGAAATGTAAGTGCAACTAGCTTAGTAAGAGAGATTGAGTCAGAAGAGTACAATACAATTATAAACATAGTTATTAAGCATTAATAAAATGTAATGCAACAAGCGAATGAAACATTGCATAATTTTTAACTGGTCTTGTAAAGACCCTAAAAAAGGCCTAGTAGGATTATCTAAAATCTTCATATCACGTGTACATTATAAGTCAAATATTGCAAGACTTTAACTAATTAATTGCTATGACTTTCAATGCATAATTTATTAATTTAACTTAAAATATAAATGACTATGGATACTCAATATTTCATAGTCTACCAAAACCGTAGAGAATTGATATCCCTTACTAAATAATAAAATAAAATATAATAATTTTTATAAATTACAATAGTTACTAAATATTGTATAGCCTTAACATACAAATACTTTCTATTCCTACTGGCTGGAACACGTTGTACCAGAGTCCTAACCCAAATCCCAACTTTCAATTTACCTGCAATAGAAACTATAAGGGGGTAAGCTATATCTACCTTGGTGAGATATTCCTTCTATTGCACTTTTCAAGTAAAAGCAAGCAAGTTAAATTAATAACTATTTAAATGCAGACAAATCATATGCAATGTAGCAAACAAGTATATATAGTCATTCAAGAACTGTATATAGCTCATATCTTTCCCCCTATAGCTAGGGTTGGAGATGATAGTCTATTAGACCCAGGTTCTAGTCACTTTGGCATCTAATCCACCAAATAGCCTCATACGACAATCAATATTTTTCTTTCTCTCTTTTTTCTTTTTTTAGTTCAACATATGCCGTAAATGTGGATGCAAGTACTATATGCAATTTACTCATCTTTAAGCAATGACCTCTAGGACTAAGCCTATTGCTATGCAGTTGGCATGGCCAGTGCTTAGTAAACCCATAGGTTAGGGCGAGGTATTAGGCCTAAAATTTCAGTTTTCTTATTATTTCATTGCATTTCCCACTTTTTTATTAATACTAAACCATAACTTATTTAGTATTAATACTTGATTAAAGAAATTGAAAATTTTCGATTTTTTTAAAATTAAAAAAAAAAATTAAAGTTGCCACTTGATTGGAGTCAAGAAAAAAAAAATCATAATCAATTAGGTGGATTGACTATAATTTAACTACAAATCTTTAATTTTAATTTGATAAAAACCAGAGATCTCTCATTTTGAAAGCTACCTATTAAACCCTAATGACTACCACTTTAATTTTCTGAAATTAGGTTTATTCTTCCCAAATTATCCTCTCTCTTTTTTTTTCTAAATAAAATCAAATAAAACAAAAAAACCTAAATTTTTATAGATTTTACGTCGTTCTGGAGGTGTCTACATATTCGTTAGTCTAGATTAGATGCTCGTAATTCTTTCCAAAAATTTTAATGTGTTGATTTATTTTAATTTTGAAAACCGATCGAATTTATGTGGTTATCAATTTAATTTATTCAAATAAAACTTCAAAAAAGCTCTAATTCTTGAGTATTTTTACTTTATAGAAAATTCTCTATAGCATCCTAATTCTATATGGGTTACTTATTATTTTTCATTTCTTTAAAAAAATTAACTTGTGTAAATGAGAAATTCTAAAAAACATATATTAGAAAGATTTCCTAAACTAAAGTATATTTTTCTTTTTCATATTTCAACATAACTATTAAACAAGCCAAAACATACGAACAAGTAAATATAATATATATAAAAAAATGAACTTGAAATCTAATCGTGCGGGTTACGAAGCCAGGCCGCGTCAGATCGGACTCCGGGTTGAAAATAGTTTGGATCTCAGCAAGCAAATTCCTCCGATACTCTTCCTGATAGTGAATGTACTTCGAATTTCTGTGGTTTATGCCTTTTGGTGCTCCACGAACAGCATTCAACGAAACTAATGAGCACAACATTAAAACGTACGAAAATTTACGATAGTCTCTTCTACTTCTCTCCATGTTTTCTGTCTACTGCAATCTACTTTGCTAGATGTGTCAGTGAGCATGTGTGAAAAGAGAAAGAGAGAGAGTGATGGTGGAGCTTGGTGCATAGTGTCGCAGCAATATTTGGATGCGTGGTTACTATTATTTGGCTGTAGTTGTTGTTTTGTGTTATGTTCGGGGTTCGTGGCGAGAGGATGAGCTAAGTGTGTGTGGGTCTTACGCTGTGGGGTAATTGCAAAGATGATGACTGCTGCAAGTGCCTCAAAAAGGATGGGACTGGAGCTACGGTTGCTGTTTATGCAGTGTTTGCTAGTCGTGGCAGTCAAATTAGGGCTCTATGTTGTCTGGGTGGTGTGGAAGGTCTTTAGGTGGTTAGTATATACCATGATATTTACTATAGTTGAATTGTATTTAATTTACGTGACTTTTTAAAGTTATCAAATTGATTGACCCTAAAATGTTTTACTTTCTAAAAAAAAATCTTTATAATTTTTCTTTTTGTATTTTTATAATATTTCAATTTTTCTATTATCTTTTTCTTCTATATATATATTTTTTTTATTTATTATTATTATTTTTTAATTTAGATCCTTTTAAAAAAACTAAAAATTATGACTATAAGAGGGCAATAATCGGATGTCTATATAGGGCCATGTTGCACATGTGCACTGTATGAAAACTCAAATATAATAATCATGACGCTCATAAAAACCCTCTATCCCACATGTATAGTGTGACAGTTAATAAGTCCTTAGACCATTTAATTTATTGAGTTGAATATAATTAAGTTCATTTTATTTAAGTGACCAAACAAATATCACAGATAATCATCATATCAAAAAGATGCTATTAATTTATCACTCAATTCGATTCATATTTCTTATAATATTTTAGCAATCAAGACAAGCAACAATCAATTAAATGCATGATTCCCAATTCAAATGCAACCAGTTAATGGTAATTAAACAATTAAGTATGACTAATCTATAATCACAATCGAATATAACAGTTATCGGAATACTCATTTGGTTAGGTCGCCCTACAGTTACAATAATCGAGGTGCAAGTTCATATCAAGTTTAATATCACTTGATATTAATAAAGGAGAATACTAATCAGTATCTAGATAATCGCCTATCTATTTGCCTAATGCATATCTAGATATAGTGCTATACGACTTTATCATCTAGCTATCTATCTATCTAAAAATTCCTATTTCACTTGGGTTTTAAGTAATTTGTAACTTTTTCACTTTATCTTCAATTATAATGATCTCATAGTCGATCCATATGGAGTTCGAGTGTACTTCTTCGGTGATAGAATTTAATTAAAATTCTTAATGATATTTATTGTTTATGGTAAATAGGAAATATTGTTTAATCATAATATTAATAATATACAACTTAGTAAATATTATATAAGTTCAAGTTATCTCACTATTTGTAGATTTTGTATTGATATGTTATTATATTTTAAGGCATATGATTCTATATTATTGTTGTTATCATTATTAGCATCATTATTATTGTGATTGTTATTATTATTATCATCATTGTTATGTCGCATTATTGTAATACGGTAATTACGTTATATATGTTTAATTATTTATACGTATGAAATACATCTTTAAAATATTTGGACTTTACATACACATGTAGATGTAAAGGAATATGACTTCCCAAACAATTTTGGGTTGTATAGTTTATGCCTTATGCAAACTTTACGATACATGCATACCGGTTTCCCCTATGCAAGAAATATATAAATACATATTTGTAAATAATTACATACGAGATATTTATTTATTTGTTTAGGAGTTTGTCTTAATTATTTATTTATAGGATCAAATTACTTGAGTAACTTAATTATCCTATTTATATTACTTGATTTCTCCTAAATCTTTAATAAACATACCCTCACATATCAAGACCCATTTTAGAATTTTTGAATCGTATTTTGTAGAATAGGTCTAGATAGATACAAATTTTATTAATTTTGGTCCAATTATTATATTCATCATCATTTTTTTTTTAAGTTCCAATTGGATCAACTTTTCGCGCTTATCTTCCTAGTGGTCCAGTTTTATCCTTGGGTTAAGGGGACTTCTACGTCCATTTTCTAGTCCACTTTCACTAACTTATTTCTTTAAGTCATGGAGCACTAATTAAAATAATTAGTCCAAAGAGTACTCAACTTAAACCTAGTTTTATATTAGTGTTACATGAAAAAATGAAATAAATAAATAAAATAGCTTCTATTCTTTTCTAAGTGTACCGTAGGGTGGTGTAGGAGGGTTTAGGATAATTCGCTCTCCTTTTTTTTTTTTTTTATAATTACAATTTCTTACATCTAAAATAATAACAATAAGTGAGTGTTACTAAATAAAATTTTACGTAATCTTAAGATTCCCTTCATCTTGTGTTTGGCATTCATATGGTTGCATATATCTATTTTTATACTTTAATAACAAATTCTCGAGAAAGGAAAGCACTACATATTTGTATATATGTATGTTGCATAGAAAATGATACAATACATCATGAATTGGTATCTAGATGAAAAGTTTAGAATAATCCTAGTGTACACTATATATGTTGTTCGGCCCGAGCTTGGATATTTTATATATTTCATTTCCTAAGTTAAATCTTTCGACCAAATATTTGCACACAACAATTTCTCAACCTTAGTGTCATATTTTTACATGATATTTTAATAATTCGGTGGGTAATAAAAAATAATTCCAAGGTGCTACTATATGGCATGCGACCTAGGCAAATGCTTATATACATTGCAAGTTCTTGTATATTCTTTGGGGAAATCTCAAATACATTACACGTAGGAATAAATATGCTACATCTTACATTATTTTCTTAATAATGTAAACTTTACGATATGAATCCCAACACTATATACATGTACGAACTCCTAAGTGTTAGAAATCAAGAGCAAAAAACCTTGGTAGTGCAAAAGAGAATTAAAGGAAATACATGAAAGGAAGTTGAAACTTAAAAAGGAAATTTAAGTTACTCTTGTGTTGAAGCCTGGGGTGGCGACTTTGGGATTCTTTTGAGATGGTTCCCTTGTTTTCTCTTCAACTTCTAATGCTCTTCTTGGTATCTTGATGCCTAATATGGAGACCAGGCTAAAATATACTAAAGGAAGTGTAGGTGTTGGTATTTAGTATAAGTTTGAGAGAACGAAACGAAAAAGAATTAATATTTATATATATATATATATATTTAGGAGGAATTAACAATATGTTTGGATGGGTAAAAATCAATAATAATCTTTGAAAATCAGTGGAAATGAAAAGAATTTATATGTTTGGTTGCAATGGAAATTAAACGAAATGTATGAAAGTAAGTAAATGGAAATCTTTCATCTCAAGAGCTCCCTTTCTTTCTTTCCAAAATTGGGAAGCAACCAATGGAAATGGGTAAAAAGTTAAGGAAATGATAAAAATAGCCTTGTGATGAGAAAGAAAGAAGACAATATGGTCCTATTAGCATGTGAAAATAAAAGATTTTCACAAATTTTATTTTATTTTCCACTTTTTATATCCAAACAAGAATTAATATTACATTTCCTTTTATTTCATTTCCATTCTATAAACTTCCTTCCATTTCCACTTTCCTTTGTAGTTACCAAACATAGTATAAAAGTAGACAAGTGGGAGGAGACAAGGAAATGCGAAAACTTAATGAGGAAAAGAATTGGGTATGGGTGTATTTTACAATTGAAGTCGGAAAATAAATTATGAGCTTGCCTTTGCTACTAAGTTCAGAGACAGAGAGAGAGCTAAAAACATGTTAAATTGAAAAATGAATGATGAGGGAATGGAGGGCATGTACCGGAGATAGATGAAGTAGGAAAAGGGTTTTGAGTTGACACTTGTACTTAGTTTGACTAATGTATGGCTCTCCTTATTTTAGGGGTCCTTGTTGAAGGGTTAAGTCATGACATAATAGGTAGGTTTAGGGTTTTGGTAGGATATGTTTATAGATAAAAATATCTTATGCAGAATACATGTAGGATGTTTAGTGTATGGCATGAGATGAATACGTGATAATAATATAAGAAATCAAATTAGTATATATATTATGCATGTGACGCTACAATATAAGTTTAGGGGAAATTTTGTAATTTAATTAATTTCATCAATTTATTATTTAATATATACTTTGTCGATTAAATTTGATTAATTATTATTATTTAGAATTATCTCTAATCGTCTATTAACGATTTTACACGATTTTCACATATTTAGCAATAATTTAATTGATTTGAAGTTTTATTATTATTAGGGTAAATTATAGGGTATTACTATCTTAGATTTAGTTTTTTTTTTTTTTTTTGGTTCGAGTTCGCAAGGTTGAGGGTTATTCTTGTGCAATTAAGATTTTCAAGTCGTATATTATGATTTTTCATATTCATTTTAAGCTTTGAAATTAAAGGTTTAATCGGTTTTCATTTTATATCATTTCATCGACTCAAGGAAATACTAAGACATCCAAGTTCAACACTATATCTATAAGGATAAATTTATAGGGTTTATAGATCTATTATGAACTTAGAGAAATTATGTTTATTATAACCGATTGGGGAGTTTCAAGGCAACATAAACCATACCAAACCTACGCTTATGCAATGAAGAACATACTCTTTCTAAGACAAATTTCGAACCATGATTCCCAACCTTACTACGATCTTCTTTCCTATTATTTAGTTTGACTAAGGGCAGAAAAACAACCATTTTAGTTATCCTCATTAAAGTATCGACATATGGGATAACAATCTTAATTGTTTCCTATAATGGGTTACAATGCCAGGTTAGATTTTAAGTTAGGTTTTGGTTAGCTTCAGTTATAGGAAATCAACAAATTTTCAATACGAACCAATCAATTCAAATATTAATCTAACTACACAACATGGAATTGAAGTCCCGATTAATAAGTCAGCAACTCAATCATACACATCACATGTACGTAAACAACTACAAACAACTGCACTCTCCATCTTCTAAGTACTTTGAAACAGTACTCCAACATGCTATGAAGTATGGATCCCGGCATACTTTTATGTAGGTTACTCGTTAACCTTGTTGATTGTTCCCATCCACCTCAATTATCCTTGTATATTCAATATAGTTTTAGTTTGAATTAGGAAATTATAGTCTAATTAAAAGATTAAAGGTGCTTTCCCCTTTTAGTTAAGCATGGTTTCTAAGTTAATTATCAAGTATGATTTCTCTATTGTACATTCTGACCTAGGTTCTGAGTTTGATCCTTATCATATATTCTAAACAGGGTATATTCTGAGATAAGTTTTGAGGTAAGTTCTGAGTTCTTACAATCATTTCATTCTAACCTTGTAAGCTACTTTCTGTCTTACAATTTGACTTACAATTTCTTCTAAGAAACTCATTAAATCTTCTCATATTAACTATAAGTCCAACACTACATTAGCAAAATGTGTCTAATTTCCATATTAACTACTTCTCTCAAGTCAAATCCAACTCTTTTTCACTCCTAATGGTACATTACTAGCTCTTATCTTTAATACTACTTACCTACACTTGGTAAAACACCATGCTTCTTCACTTATGCATCAGGATAAGTAGTGAATCTCAAATGCTCAATTGAATTCATTTTGTTCCATTATTAGTATCCAACTTATTCACGTTATTGCATTATCATATTAACGCTTGTTTACATGCATTTTTTAATAAAAATAAGTAGTTTTAGCCTTATTTTTAACAAACTCAATTTAAAACTCATAATTTCTTCGAAAATCAAAGACACCCCTTGACATAAATCCATCAAAATCCATAATTTACTCAATGCATAGTATATTTATGCAAAGCTAACATGGAATTACTTAAGAAAATACTTACTAGTTGTTTTTCACAAACTCAAATTTTCTTAAAAATCAAACTTCACCATTTTGAAAATCCAATTACATGGTATGAAAATATATCCGTTGACCATTCTATATACAAAAATTTAGTCTAAAACTACATTGGTTGGGTTTTCGAAAATGCAAATTAAAATTGATGGATGAGATTTTTTTAAGGACCGACCCTTGCATTTAAAATTTGGAAAATCTAGGTTGATTTTTGAAATCCTCATATAAAAATACTTGAGAAAATCAAGTTTCAAACTTTTTGAAAATCATTTACTATTTTTAGTAAAAATTTTGAAAAAATTGAAGAAGTTGAATACTCACCTAAATACTAGCCTCCATATTGCCGGAAGGTAAAGCTATGTTGATAGCCTCTAATAGAGATCCTTCTTTCAAGCTATGATGGTGGCTTACTCCCAAAATGCTTCTATACACTCAATCCCTCTAACAACCATATTTATTCTATTTTTCTCAGAATTTTCTATTGATTCTTTCTTAGCATTTCCTCATGCAACTCTATATTCCCATATCCCAAACTTACCAAATGAAATAATGGGATGTCTTTTGAGTTAAATAGAAGGGCCTTGTAGTGATTTCCAATTTCCCTTAAGTGAAATTTGGTTTTACTTCAATTTTTTTAGACTAATGATATGTCCTTAGTTTGGCTTATGAGACTCTAATTCTCCATTCCCCTAATTGCCATGCCTCCTGCTTGCAAATTGCTATCATTCACTAATTTCTATGTATTTTATTAACTTATTTATCAATTTATATGATTTGTCTATATATGTTTATGTCCATATTTTTGTGTATCTTATGTATATTTATGCATATACGTATATATTAATTATATTTATGTACTTTTATATTCCAAGAATTATTTTATATTATTTTTACACATTTTAAATGCCAAAATATTTTGTCTCTAAGGATTCACTAACCATCAGAGCTAATTGTCGCATTACCATTGAAAATTAACTCTAATATTATAACAAATATATTTTTCAACTATGTTATTATATTAATGTATTTTCATCATCTAACTACACTAGGTTAGTTTATCTAATATCTATGACATTTTCGTAAAAATTCAACTTATTTGGATAGCTTGCGGTGGGAACCCCTTAAATTACTTGCTTAAGACTTAGTCTCTAAAGTGTGGGGCTTACATGGGTTGTTTGGAATGGCCTAATTAGTGTTTGAAGAGATGTAAGGATTCTAAAAAGAAAAAAAAAAGGGCCTTGTTGTGTTTTTGTTTATCCTTACTCTAAAATCTTTGACAAGCTTTATGATAGTATGGTTGATGTACATCTATGAGCTCTTGTAACAAGAATCTATTAAGATATGAGCAACCTTTAGTTAGTAAGTCAAATAGAGACAGATTTATCCATACACTATAAAATAAGCTAGATTGTTAACTAAGTTAGATAAAATGCACAAACAAGCAAATGTTAATGTATAATGGTGTTCAATTTGTCGTGAGATTAAAGACATTATGCTTGCTCCAATCTAGTTTGAGAAGTTTAGTCACTTTGGCACAATCCCACAAATTAAGGCCAAACCTAAAATTGTGTAATAAAGACTATCGTGCTCTTGTGACTACCTTCAAACCACTAACATTAACCTTATTGTTCTCTTATCATTTAGCTCAACTAAGAGTGCGAAAAAGACAATTTCAACTAACTCTTTCAACTGCATCGGTATTCTACTCACTAATCTAAGTCAACCCTTATTAGGTCCCTTAGTGGGTTGTAAAACACATCAAGTTCAAGTTAAGAGTTTGTTGAGTTTAGGTTTGCTTAGGTTTGTGTGATTAGTCAAATTCAATCAGTCCAGACAAAACAACCTACACAAAATCATTCACTATATAAATCTTAGCTTTCATAACAACAAAACGGTATTCAAGCATACATATTACATATACACAAACAAGTTGTAAAGTATTTGTAACTACAAGCAAAGACATACTTAAATCTCTAAGTATTATGAAACAATACTTTGAAATGCTGTAAGGTATTGATTCCACCTCTCTAGAATTTCCTTTGCTCAATGAGTTATTATTGTTAGGGCTTGACTTTTATCAAAAGTTCCTATATTATGATTGATATATTTAGTATTTATTCGAGATATAATGATTGGAGTGATTAATTGTTATTTCTAAGGTTAGGTTTATGGACTTTGATTTTGATAGGTATTGGTGCATAGGGACCTAAGGGTTTAGTTGTACTTTAGAATGGTTCTTATCTTTAGTATCATCTAATTTATCCTATGAGTTAAGTTGGTTAAAGTTCTCAATCGAAACATCATCTAAATAATCATATGCATTAGGTTGGTTTATAGTTCTGAAGTATCCTCTAACTTACTCTCTTAATTCATGCTACTTGAAATTCTCATCTAATCACCGTTTAGTTTAGTCTCTATGTAGATCTTAAATTGAAATCTTATTTAGCAAAGCCTCTAATAAATAATTTAAATATGCTAAAAGACTACCTAACTTACTATTTTTTCACCTTGTTCTTATCTTCTAGTTAGAATTAGAAATTACACATCTTCCACCTTCTATTTATTCAAAACTTTATTAAAACTCCTTGAACTCACCTTTTAATTAAACAACAAGATCCCATAGATAATGATTTTAACTCGTGTAAGTCAGCCATTACTACTTACAAAATTCATTCCTAAAGCATTGTATTCCCTTGAAATATACCATAGTTCAATAAGATCAGAGTTGAAGCTACAATATTAAAAAAAATAATCAAATATTTCTAAAAAAATTCCAATTTATTCATCATTTTATGAGTTAGAAAATTAACACAAGTAATTTTGGTAAAACTTTTTACATAAGATTAAGTTAGATAATATAGCTAGTTTATAGAAGATTTTCAAAGCTAAACCTAAGTCATTTAGAGTTTTTAAAATTGAATCGAAATCCGTTTGGGATACACATTTTCTTAAGGTTGATATATAAAATTATTAAATTTCATCAATTTTTTAGACACTACTAATGGCCAGGACTATGTCAGAGGCTCTTTTCTAATAGTGCTCTATGGGACTATGGTAACTTGAACCCCATTTGACCAGCCCTTAATCTTATTTTTCTTAGTTTTCCTTCTACTATTTCTAACTGTCAAAGGAGATCCTCTAATTTCCTTAGACCTTGCTTTGTTTTGAAATGACAATATGATGGGTGATCCACGATTCATATAAATGCAAACTTGATCGTGGAGTTAAAATTTCCATTATCCAAGTGTTTAGTCTAATGTATTGTTCTTTTACATTATGCATTAAGTGTCCAATGACCTCATATAAAAGCTTCCATGCAACATGTTGTCATATTCATGTATTTTAGCAAAAATTTCTTTTAATTATTTACTTGTTAGTTATATTCTTGGAAATTTATTAACTTACGATATCGATTTTAACTTATTAAATATACTTCATGAATAAACATACCCCTAAATATAATTACGTGTTATTCGTTTTCTTTTTATCAAATGTTAGTACTCAAATAATTTATCATAGGAACTTATTGATCGTTAAAAAGTTAATTTTCACGTTTTCAACAAGTAACATGGAAATTGTTAGTTTTATTTTCATTGGATATATCATTTTCAAGACCTAAGCTCATGAGTCATTTAAACTGAATTCATAATCCCACTGCAAACCTCAAACTTAATCAAAGAATTCTCATGAATACCCTAATTTAAAGCTATTATCCTATTTGTTAACTTGCTAGGTCTCACAATGTGGACTATTATATTTAATTATATAACACTCTCCTTCATTTGTAGGAAGAACTTTATTTAAGCCTTAGCAAGTTGATGGTTTATTGACAAATGCAAGGGTTTCAACTTAAGAACACTTACTTTGTTACTACATTGTGATTGATATTTAGTATTACAATGGTACGAACAATTATATTTTTGCTAAAAAAGAAAAGGAACTATTACATTTATTATATAATATGACTAGCTTTAACCTAGTATTTCTTATGAATCAACATCTAATAAATAGTAGGGCATAGAGAAATAAATAAAGATCGGGATACTTAAGGGACTATATAGAGACTTAAGTATACAAATAGAAAAATAACATTAGTAAATAACAGATTGTACAACTAAAATAACAGATCTAAAGGAAAATAACCAATTTCTAATTGATCCAGTAGTATAAAATAGGATACAAACAAAATTAGTACCGGATATAAAAAGTAAAACAAAATACCAAGGAAGGTATCGAAATACCAATTGAATTTCCTTTCTTTCCAAACTTCTTTCTTTCTTGGAGTTGCGCTGAAACTCGAATATCAATGATTAGCTTTACCATCGTTCACCTCACAAACATAAAACACAAACATTAAATCAAAGTAAACATTGAGTTCAAGAGTTCAATCTATACAATCAGAAAGAGTAATAAAAAAGAACGGAGAGAAACCCTAAGAGAGTTAGAGGGGTGTAAGAAGAGAGAGTAAAGTGGTATTCGAAAGTATTCGGAAGGAGAGAGAAAACTGAGATATTTAACCTGTCAACATTAGAAAATAGTGAGTTGAGCCTTAAAAGTGTAGTATTGGTGTTTTCATTGATTTTTCTTATAGAGCATCAATGGCGAATCGTACTAGGGGTGGCTTCCCAGTGGCAAGAATAAGTAGAAAGTAATAAAGTAAGGTTGGAGAAGTTAAATGCAGAAATGAATGACTTCAGACAAGATATTAACAAAAAAATTTAGAATATGATGGTGCAACTACAAACCTTGACAAATTCTATGTAGAAATAACCTCAAGAAGGTAGGAATCAGAATCTTTCAGTAAATAATGATTCATCATTTTCTAATAATGCAATTTAAGACAATAATGCACATCTAGTTCAAATAAAATTGGAATTACCAAAATTTTCAAGTGGGGATCCCACTAGTTGGATTTTTAAGGTTGAGAAATTTTTTTACTATCATAATATACCAATTGGGAGTAGATTACAATTTGCATCTTTTGCATTAGAAGCTCAGGTAGTACAATGGTATATTTGGATGCATAGCAATCACTTGTTAAGATCTTGGTCACGATTTTTAGAAGCCTTGAAATTATGGTTTAGACTATCACAATTTGAGGATTATCAAGGGAAGTTAACGAAGCTGACTTAGAAAGGATCGGTTGATGATTATATTAACGAATTTAAGTCACTTTGTAATAAGGTTACGGGCATGTCTGATGGGTTGTTAAAAATTTGCTTTATTTTTGGTTTAAAACCAGTAATCCGACGAGTTGTAAAGTATTCGGATAGCAACATTAATTGAAGTCATGGATAGAGCCAAATTACAAAAAGACAAATTAAAGAATCTGAATCTTTTACCATACCAAAAACAAGACCAATTTTTTCCATTTAGACAAACCTCATATAAACCAACAATTTTTTCCACCAATCACAAATATACATCATCAAATCAACCTGGTGTTCAACAAAATGTTCCATTATTACCAACACCAATGTCAAATCAAACCATTTCAAACAACCAATTTCTTAGACTTCTACAAAACCATCCATAACAATACGAAAAATGTCTGCTTCAGAGTTGCTATCTAGAAGAGAAAAGGGGTTATGTTATAATTGTGATGAAAAGTATCATAGAGGACATGTTTGTAAAGCCAAATTTATGGTTATGATAAGCCCATATGAGGATGAGGAGAATATCAATGAGGTTGAAGGGTGAGTAGATAATATCGCAGATTAATATCAAACTACAGAAATTGAAGAAGAAAATGTGGAAATTAGCTATTGTGCTCTGTCAGGAGCATTTGCTTGAAAGGCATTTTGAATGGAAGGAAAAATAAAAGGGAAATCGATCAATATTTTGTTGGATACAGGAAGTACACATAATTTCATACAGCTAGAGGTTGTACAATCATCTCATGGAAATGAAGTCAAGTTAAGATTTGAATATAAGTAGCTTAAATTCATAATCTAATACCTAAACTTAAGAAAATGATGAAACAAGTTGGAAAACCAAATTGGAAGCCCTCACACCCAAACCAACCAGATCTGGAACTTTGCTAAAAGATACTTAAAAACATAATAAAAGTAAGTAAACAAAGTAAAGAAACCAACCAAGGCTAATACGATAAGTGTATTAAGCCTAAAACTCAAAACGAGCTTAAAACTTCCAAAACGAGCCTCAAACACCAAGTTGAACCCACCTTAAGTTTCTAACCAGCAACTTAGCACAACAATAAATGTTGTTTTTAAGACTCTAAAAAATCCCATAAGATACCTCCCCAGCCCTAAGAAAGTGACTATATTTGATTTAGATAAAAAATAAGCCTATTTGACAACTTAAGCCCACTTAAGAACCTAAGAAATGGTTGATAGCTTTAGAAGTGTAAATCAAAGTTGTGAATCTGATCTTAAGAAGTATTTTGAGCCTAGAATGAGATCTTAAGCCCAAACCCAAAGGATTTCCTAAGTTACCGAAAAACCTATTAATCAAACAAAGCTCAAAAGTACTCCAAAACATGAGGACCACTACTATTCTAACTTATGGGTAGATTTTCGTGCTTCATCTCAAAAATGTAACCTCACCACGTTAAATTATACTTGAAAATGATGAAGATTGACTATAAGATCATAAAAATTAGATTTAAAACGAGAAAGTTATACACGATTGAACTTTAAGTAAGAAACTAGGAAACATACAAAAACTAGTCAAAAGTATAACTTAAAAGGTTTTAGCTTAGTTTTCTAAGTTTATTTCAAATCCTTATAGTATTATGATTGCGATGCCTAGGGCACCCAACGTTCAGAGACAACCTACCCCCAGCCTACTTTGATTGACGTGCATCACTGAGTGAGTAAATTCTTGATGATTCTTTACTTGATTTTGCTTGTAGAGTAAATACATCTAAACTTATATATATAAATCAAATACTTGTGGGATGTGGGAAATGTATGTGTGTGAGTTTATGTTTGAATGCTATGGCTTGTTAATCAAGTAATAAATGGAAATTGTTTGTGATAACTCATATGCACGATTATATGGAATGAAATTGTCTGATCACCATGAAAAACCGAATTAATCATTTATATGATTAGGAAATTCAACGAGTCATGTATTACCCATAATTGCATTCAGATGACACCAACTACCACTTCACATAGACAATGGAAAGAGATTTACAGGAGGAGGGCCTTCTACAAGATTGGGTACTAACTATGTCATCATTTATATTGAGTCTCTATCCTAAGCTGATGGGCTTACTAGGCACCGAGAGATACTAACCATAAGCAAGAGGTCGCATCTTGCGGCTTCTACTTAAGGTGTGTGTTTGTGGACTGCAGGGGCCACCAAATCACTAGACTTGAGCTTTTGAAAATAATTTGTTGTTCAGGAAAGAAAGTATATTATATATGGTTTTGTTTTAACTTAAGCATAATAGTGCAAATGATATAAAACCTAAAGGCTAGAATTCGGATTTTGGTTTGGGTCAGTTAATTATCTCCAACCCTGATTATAGGGGGAGTAACTCTAAGTATATGTAATTCGTAGGCCATTGTATGCGTTATTTGGTATATTGATTGCTCATGCATTCATATGTCTGTACATTTAATAAATTTTTGCCATACAATATTAATGAAGGTATTTATCCCACTAAGCTTAAGTTAAACTTACACCTTGATAAATTTCTTTTGTTGCAAGAAAACTTCTTTGTTCATTTGGGCTAGGGAATGCCCAAGGTAAGTCTCGTTTAGAGACGAAATGAATCGATTAGAGAGCGAAGAGGAAATTTTTTTTGTAATAACTTTTTGTAGATAGCCATTTATCTTTACTTTTGTTCATATTATAAATTGAAGTTTCTAATGCGGTATCCTTTACAAACTACATTTGTTTGTAATATTCTTTTGATGTAGAACTTAATAAATCTACACGTTTACTCGATTAATTTACATCTTAGAAGTTAAATTTAGTAAATTGCTCTATATTACTTATCTATAGGCCTAATTGTAGCGTATAGTGGAAAAAGTCTTATGTGTTGTCTGAAAATCTTGTGATAAACAAGGGAGGTTGATAGTAGACTTTTATGCGATACACGGTGATCTATTATGACAATGGTACTGTTGGGTCGTGATAGGTATCATTGGTTAAAAAGTAAGACGAAACTTAGCGTTTTTGTATAAATTATAAAGCCCTTAATCAAGCTACTGTTATGGATAAATTTCCTATACCAACCATCGACGAATTATTAGATGAACTATGGGGATCTCATTATTTTTCAAAGTTAGATTTACGAGCAAGATACCATCATATCAGAATGGCTCCTTTAAACAATCATAAGATAGCTTTTCACACACATTAGGGCTATTATGAATTTTTGGTAATGCCTTTTGGACTATTAAATGCACCATCCACATTTCAGTCTATTATGAACCAAATTTTTAGACCTTTCTTACGAAAGTTTGTCATCATTTTTTTTTTTATGACATTTTGGTTTATAGTAAGTCTTAGGAGTTGCACATGGAGCATTTAGCTTAAGTATTGAAGGTGCTTTTAGACAATACTTTTTATGCAAAAAGGAGCAAGTATTTTTAGCTAGCTGAGGATTGAATATTTGGGCCATATTACATCAAAACAAAGAGTTCAATCGGATGAGTGTAAGGTTGAAGCAATCAAACAGTAGCCTATTCCTCAATCACAAAAGTAGTTACGCAGATTTTTGGGGCTTTCTGGATATTATAGGCAATTTGTGAGAGGACATGAAAAGAAAGATGCATTTAAGTGGATAGAAGAAGCATAACAGGCTTTTAAATGCCTTAAGTAGACATTAATAAAGACTGCAGTATTGGCACTCCCAAATTTTGAAGCAACATTCATTGTTGAAACAGATGCATCAGGGATAGGAATAAGAGCAGTATTGCATCAGGATGGCCAACTAATTGCATTTTTTAGCAAAAAGTTAAGTCTCAAATTACAAAAAGCAGAAGCTTATGTAAGAGAATTGGTAGGAATAGTTGAGGCAGTCAAGAAATGGTGGCATTACTTGCTGGGAAGACGTTTTATAATACATACTGATCAAAAGAGTTTAAGGGAAATATTAACTCAAACTATTTAGACCCCAGAACAACAACATTGCTTAGTGAAACTTCTTAGCTATGATTACTAAGTTCAGTACAAACCAAGAGTAGATAATAAAGTAGCTGATGCATTGTTCAGGTAGTTTGAGGAAATAGGTCAATACATGGCTATTACCATGCCTTCTTTTGATTTTATTTCTTATATGTAATATTAATATAAACATGATACTACATGGAAGAAATGGATAGAGGACTGTGTGAAGGGTGAACAACTTTTGTAGCCATTACATGTCAAAGATCGCTTATTATTTCTTGGTAGTCGAATTTTTATTCTTACCAAAACGAAAATCATACTACAATTACTTCGTGAGTTCCATTGTACCTCAGTAGGAGGTCAGACAGGAGTTTTGAAGACATTGAAGCGATTAAGTGCTTCTTTCTTTTAGGAAGGTATGAGAAATCATGTGGAGGACTTTGCTAGGAGTTTCAATATATGCCAACAAGTCAAATATTTGACTACTTCACCAGCTAGTTTACTTCAACCACTAAACATTACAATCAACTTCTAATGAAGCTATCAAACATGAGTTGCATTCATGAGACATTATTTTGAAATAGTTAAGGACCAATCTCCTTTAAGCTCAATTAAGAATGAAGAATTTGGCTTACCAACATAGAACGGATAAAGCATTTGAGATAAGGGATTATGTCTATGTTGAACTTCAACCATATAAACAAGGATCCATGGCATAAAGAAGCTCTTATAAACTAAGTCGACGATACTATGGTCCTTTTAAGGTTGTAGACCAAATTGGACAAGTAGCGTACAAATTAGAGTTACCAGAGTTCTCTAAGATTCATCAGGTGTTTCATATTTCTTTGTTAAGAAGAGCAGAAGGGGAGTTGCCAATAATGGTTCCATTATAATTAGATTCTCATTAGAATCATTCTTTGGTCTGACCATTAGCAATTTTAGACAACAGTCCCATTGTTTGTCAATCTAGACAAGTTCAACAACTATTAGTTCTGTGGGAATCTCTACCACCAGAAGAAGCTACTTGGGTTGACATGTCTCACTTTCGATAAACATATTTAGATTTTTACCTTGAGGATAAGGTAGACCTCGAGGATAAGGTGGTTCTTTCGTTAGGGGGAGAAAATGTTATGAATCAACATTTGACAAACAGTAGGGCAGAAAGAAATAAGTGAAGACTAGGATACTGAAGGAAAATAATCAATTTCTAATAGATCCAATAGTATAAAATAGGATACAAACAAAATTAGTACCAGATATAAAAAGTAAAACAAAATACCAAGGAGGGTGTTGAAATACCTATTGAATTTCCTTTCTTTCCATAGTTCTTTCTTTCTTGGAGTTTCCCTAAAACTCGAATATCAAAGATTAGCTTTACCATCATTCACCTCGCAAACATAAAACACAAACATTAAATCAAAGTAAACATTGAGTTCAAGAGTTCAATCTATACAATTAGAAGGAGTAATCATAAGAATGGAAAAAAACCCTAAGAGAGTTAAAGGGGCATAAGAAGAGAGAGTAAAGTGGTATTCGAGAGTATTTGGAAGGAGAGAGAGAAAACTGAGATATTCCACCTATCAATATTAGAAAATAGTAGGCTGGGCCTTGAAAGTATAACAGTATTGCCCAGAAAGAAAAATTATAAATAAGACCGAAGTTATTTGGTTATAGGCAATTGTTGCATGTTGATTTTCAAGGCCTACATGGGTCCAGCCCGGTCGAGTTGGATCCGGGCCCATCTCTACCTACTACAACAAATATTCCTACTAATGTAGCGTAGCCTCAGAATTCGTACCCAACGCTCCCACATGAGATTCCAATTTCAAAAAAGCATCTCCTTCATAGGAGCTTCCATTTCTCTAAAACACCAAAAATCTATTCGTCGTGTTACCCGAAAAAAAAAAAAAGTCTTCTTCAGTCTTCAGTGCCAGCAGAAACGACCTTTCTCCATAGAAAGCTCCTGATCCACCAAAAACACTAAAAAGAAAACTAATTGACATGTTTACCAATTACCATGGCTCCATTATTCTCCAAAGTCTCAATTTCACCGTCTAGTTTAACAGCTGCCTCTTTTGTTTCAAGAACTATTTAGTTTCTTGGCGATATTCACAAGTTGATCAAGCCGACAACGTAAGAAGCCGACATTCATTCCCAAATCTTCAAATGCCTTTAAAGTTTGTCCCCAAATGGAAAAATATTGTATGGAGGTTGTAATCTTAGAGGATCTAATAGCGTCTGCTATATTGACTGTCTCGGATATAATTCCTGCAGCCAGTTTACAGTTGAGACCCTCAAGAAGCCGATCGTGAAGAAATGACTGCTGACTACAGCATAGCTCGTAGTATTTCCCACGGATGTTCTTGGGGAGCTCGGAGTCTATAACCAAGCCATTTATGATAATCTGAAAGTCTTCCATGCTTCTCACTTCCGTAAAAGCAATAGCAGATTCCGAAAGCCTGATTCCATCTAAAACTTCTCCTACATGAATGTCGGGCTCATCCTCTGGCTTAGATGTTATTACTTGTGTGGTATTTGCAACGCGAATCTTATGGTTATCTTCTTCACTATTTTCTATTGGATGGACTTTCTGGAGAGGCTTCCAATAGTTATCTTCTACAACAGTGGTGGGTTTCAGCTGCTTGGCTGCAAGGTTCCACAGCTCAGAGAAGACAGATGATAAGGAGTCAATAGCTTCACATTCTAACCAACAGTCGTTCTGTTATTATACCTGCACTGACTCCCTTCGACTGACAATCTAACCTTAGAAGGCCTAGTCCACCATCCACTTCATCGAAACCATTTAATCTTACAAAGTGAACCTGCGAGACATCAATATCATTATACAATATCTACAAACAGTCCATACCATATCTATAAGCTTGTAGTATTAGTCATAATACGATGTCAAATCAGGTTCAGCTTTTGAATCAATCAGTCATGGTAGTAATTATAACAAATAGCATGGAACAAGAACAGCCAAACAAAAAATGTGTGTTGGTGAGCGAAAGATTTATTTGTTCATATTCAATGATTACTTTAAATCTGGTGGGCTTGACCAATTGAAATATTAATACATCCCCCTCGAGTAATTTGTGGGAGATAGCAAAACCTCTCCATCCTCCACTTAGGCCCGATTTCGTCCAAAGATATTTGGCTTTATATTCTTTCTCGTTCTCGTCTTCCAGAGTAACCATAACATCTTCCTTTGGCAAATGCAGATCGCAGAATTTCTTGGGTAGATGCTAGGATGAGCAAAAAAAGTTCACTCGATATTGTCAAATCTCTCCATTGCTAAAAAAAAAGAAAAAAAATTTGAAACCTTACCAACCAAAAGCAGCGAGTGACGTGAGATGGGAGCATGACCTTGATCACGCTTGGGAATTCTGGTGGTAAAGATGATTGTATCTCTTTGGCTCGATTCATTACTTCGGGATTATCATAGAATTCCTTGTACTCGTCTTTCTTTCTCTTTTGGCTGCACAATTAATCCATATTGGTTACTAAGAGTGAAAATGTTACAAGAACCATAGGATGGATTCGGCTAACCTCATAGGTTTCCCCAAATCATGACAAACTACTCGAGGAAGAGTTGAATTATTGTGATACTCAAGTGCTTTCCGATCAGTCTGCGGATTAAAATGTTTTTACTAAGAATCCAATATAGACAGACAAATAAGAACTCTTTAAATGGAAAAAGAATAATGCAAATCTTCAATGATCAGCAGTAAGCTTTTATAAAATGTTACCCTATGCTAAGTACAATACTACATTTGCTAAAACCATGTAAACATGAAATATTGGATTCAACTGCAGGAAATAAAATTTACAAGTTTATCCCAGCTAATGCTTTTTTTCTTAACAAGATGATAAGACAAATAAAAATAAGAACATGGAGTTCTCTTTACTGTCAGTAGTTGAAAAAAGGAGCAAACTTTAAAGTAAGAACAGTGAACAAAAATGATCCAAGCTATAAACAGAACGCTGAAAAGGGCATATACAACCAAAGTCACGAGCCCAGGAAAAAAAAACCCATCAACACAAACGTGTAAAAATATGATTGGATAAAGAAAAAACGCCATTCAAAGCATAGAATATAGATGTAGACATTGTGAAGAAGTAGAAAAGAGGAGCTTGGTTATCCTCACTTGATTATCAGAAGCTTCGTAGATACCCATTGGTGTTTTGGTGCAAAAGCTTTTCCCTTTTCTTCACCGATCCTTTTGCCACTCAACTGAACCTGGGAGAAAAAGACAAAATGTTCATCAGAAGTCCTACGTGAGTTAAGGCAAAACATAAAACGAACATGCTTGGAGCTGAGACTAGAAAAATGTTTTAACTTTTACTTACCAGCTTTTCTCGAACTAATTTGAGGATAGAAGACTAAAAGAATGTAAGGAGTCGGGTTATATTCAAATCATAAGCCGTTGTTGGTGATCCTATTGCAATGCTGTCTGAATTGCACAAAAGTGAAAAAGCACAGAGACCGAGAAGAGTTTGGAGCCAGATTTTTGAATTTCTCTCCGTACAAACGTATAGAATACAATACTATGCAATATTCCCCATTTCTCTGTGGATAAATGATTCGTCCATACATTCCTGTATATTTTCTGCTGTTTTTATTTTTTAGTTTTTTTCCCTTTCTTCTTCTGGAGACGAGCTTATAAATAGAATACATATTTTAGTGTGGTTCCTCTAATTAAATATGTAAACACAGCAGGAAAAATAGTAAATTTATTTGAAAGATATATCCCTCTTGCTATATTTAGAATAATTAAAATTATTGTAGTCTAATGGTATATGAACACTAACCTTCTAATAAGATATATTAAGAATGGATCAACTTCCCTCCAAATCATATTAAAATATATAATTTCGAAAGTTTTTCTATAATCACATCATTTCAATTTACCATATTATTTCAATTTATCATTTCAGTCTATCATATCGTTTCAATTTGACATATTTAAAATGATACTATTTGATATAAAACTTTTTCAGTAATACATCTTTGTTATTGGTTTTTTCTCTTATATTACTCTTAACAACTCTTTTTCTATAAAAACATTTATTTTACTCTTTTTATCAATACTTTTGTTTCCTTTTCATAAAACTAATTCTTCTACTTTCTTTATTAAAGCAGTTGTCTCTTTTCTATTACTATCTTCTGTGGTACTTTTGTATTGCATATTTACTTTTGCGGCTCCTTTATATTCATTCTTAACAATAAAAGTTTGTTTTCTTTCTTAATATCCAGATTATGTATGCTTATATATTTTCTTTATACCATTATATTTATGACCACTAATGTGATAATATTTATAGCCACAATTATATATTTATTTTTGTATTTAGTTATATCCATATTATTTTTGCAATTTACAAAAACTATATAAAAACAATAGTTTTTCAATTGTTTGAAATATAATGAATTTGGATATACAATTTGTTACGCTCCGAAATCGCAAAGTCGCAACAGTCCCGCCGTGTAAATCATTATATGATAGTAACTGGTCTCACAGTGCCTACCATAGACATGACCTACACAAGGCGTCGACGACTCCTCGCTTTGAAGTAAACAGTCCGATGAATAATTAAACTACGAATAGGATAAATAGTTCAAATTTCTAACAACATGTACAATATTATATATATATATATATATATATAAATCCACAAAGCTTTCCAGGAAGTTTTGCATAACATAACAGTTTACTAGATTACAGAATAACTACCAGTCTTTCATTCTTAATTACATGGTCACTCTAGTTAAACGCTATACTAAGTAACTTTATCCTCACACCCCTAACTTCCAACAGACTAACCTCTGGGTAATTATAGGGCGGCATAGTGCTTTGAGTATTCCAGAACTTGCAAAAGGATCTATAAGGGTATGAGCAACTACAACCCAGTAAGTTGAATTAGAGACTCATGAATGCATACAAGCACAAACAGGGTTATCAAACAATTATTTTCATGTAATGCAACAATCAAGTGTCATTGCACAACGTAATCCGGTCCGTTGTGAAATCAGAGAAATTTCACCCGCTCCAATCTAGGCTAAGGAGTTCCACGTTATGCAGCAGCTCACAACCAAACCCAGGCTTGTGCAATGGAGATCTCGCTCCTCCCGTGACTATCTTCGAACCATTGACTTCACCCTCACCGCGAACTCCTCTCCTGTCACTTAATTCGACTAAATATGAAGAAGGGACCATTTTGCAATCCTACGCTATCCCTTTCGAAGGGGTCGGTATTTGGTTAGAGAATCCTATAATCCCCTAACGGGTTGCAATGCATGACATTATTTATTATTCGAGGTCGACTGATATTAAATTCCGTTTAGGGTGTTCAAACAATTTCATATCAATTTAACCAGTCACAAAATCACTTACAATACAAATTCAGCACGAATCCAGATACATCAAACACATGCGTAAACTACTAACAATCACAATCATATACAAGCCGAAGTCTCCGAGTACTACAAAACTAGTACTCTATTACAATAAGTAATAACCCAACTTACTTGGATTTGCTCGATCGCTTGATCCCTTAATCGCAAGCCGATTTTATCTCTAGATGTGCTATAATACAAATAGGTCTTTTTAGTACTTAAAATTTACGGTTTCATATTCTAAGTTATATTTTAATTCATTTTTGTCCATGTATGCCCATTACGTCCTAATGATTCGTGTACTCTATTTTTGTGTCCAAATCCTAAATGAGGTTTTAAACTTTGATTTCTAAGCCTAAAATATGCTCGAATCCTAATGTGAAATTAATTACATTAAGCTCGAGTGTTCAAATATCCTATTGGGTCGTAATTTGGTATTCCAATCTATTTGGTACACGCTAACCCTAATCGCGGTATCGGATTTATTCCCAATGTGTAAAAATCTTAAATTTTGAGACTTTTTCTTAAGATTAATTATTATTTTCAGATTTATTATTTTTTTGATTTCTATTATATTATTATCTAAATAACTCTATTTTTTTTAGATTTATTAATTTACAATATCACATATTACTAATTTCTTATATTACTTACCTAATTTCCCTAATTAACCATACTTAATACCTAAAGGCTAGGATTAGGATTCCACTTCAGAGATTAACATCTTTAAACATATAATTAATATCCTAATCAGTAATTAACATCCTAATTACCTAATTAACCCTAAATCACCTAATTTTTCCATCATTATAAGGCTAAAAATTAACTTAAAAATTTCCAAAATTAATTTTAGAAAAATTGCTTCATAACACTGTTCTACATCATATGAGCATCCTACAGAAAATTTTTGAACTCTAAACTACACCTCTAAGCATATTTATTTTCCGGTTTAGTCATGCTCGGTTTTGAGCAATTTGTTAGAGACTCTATAATTATAGATTTAATTAAACTAAATCACTATTTTTCCCTTAATCTACATACAATAAAACCTCAAAATAACAAGTTTCATAATTTTCTAGCCAAAATAACTAATTTTACAAAATTAT
Source organism: Lumnitzera racemosa (assembly GCA_024138005.1). Taxonomy (NCBI): domain Eukaryota; kingdom Viridiplantae; phylum Streptophyta; class Magnoliopsida; order Myrtales; family Combretaceae; genus Lumnitzera; species Lumnitzera racemosa. Next base: position 33,188,575 of record JAMXBC010000012.1, on the reverse strand, counting down.
TCAAAATCGGGTCATTGAAGAGACTAACCGGTCCAAAGCTTCCTGGCCGTCCAAGCCCGGTCTAAGGTTATCGGCCGGCCTAGGCGGTGGTTCTAGTGTAAGGTAGTGGTGGTGGTTCGGTCCCAGGTGGTGGTGGTGAGCGGTGGGTTTAGCTCACATACCCAATCTGCACAGTTTTCCTTTTTTTTTTTATTTTCTCTCGATTTCTTCAGTGCTCCGATTTTTTTCAAATGCTAAACTGACCAAATGACTTCTGGAAATTTTTCCCCTATTTATAGACATTTTTTTTTGTAATTAATGTGCATTAATTTGACAAGATTTTGCTCATTTCCCTAAGTTTTTGGCTTTTAGGTTGTCCAAATTTGATTGATTAATTTTTCTTTTTCTGATTTGAAGCTGCCACGACCTGATCTTACTTCATCTTATCCTCTTCTGATTTTTTTCTAATTTTTTTATAATTTTCTTTAATTATTTGCTTAGTTTTTGGCCAATTTAAGTAATTACGTGTATTTTTATCTACACGTAAATACATGTGATATACATGTGAACATTCCTAATTATTATTTTGGTCATTCTAAAATTTTTAGTATACATATAATCTATCTCTAGTAATTTATTAGTTATTTCATTACACTTTTCGCATTTTTGGTAATTAATACCTATTATGCTTAAAATTTAAAAATTTTATAGTCTCCTATTTTATTACTTATTTTCTAAAATTCAAGTTTACGGGGTCAGTTTTACTAATATTTCTCTTAATAGTTTATAATTTGGGTTTGATCGGATTTTTTAACCGATCGCCCTAAACCTTGGGTTCTAAGTTCAACCCTACGGTTACTTGGCTTGGCTTTAGGGCTTACACAATCCATGAGTGTATAATATGTATAAGTAGGAATGTGATAAATGATTTATATTTGTGTAAGGTTTCAAATTCTACCTTTTATCATAACCTATTTATATAGGAACGTTGTGCAAGTTTTATTAGTCATATCTTTATAGAGAAATTCAACGTTTTATGTTGTTGATGAATAGAATTGTTGAATATTAAGTTTTTTTTAGATATCTTTTATATAAATATTTGGCAATTTTTTCCATCTCTATACTAATATTAATAATAACATTTGGGATTTAAAATACGTTATTGTTGTTGTCTTAGAATGTATACACATCTCTATACTAATATTAATAATGGTTCGGTTCAATTCGGACAATTAGAATGTACCCAGAAACCCTTTTTTTTTATTTTCTATTTTTCTCTTCTTTTGGTATCCTTTAAACAAAAGGATATGTACCCAATGACTTAAAAAAAGTAGTTTCACAATAAAACCATTGGAAAAGCACGGAATTTTAACAATAACTCCACTTTAAAAGGTTATAAGTAGGCTTGTTGCTGATAATCCTTCATATATATATATATATATATATATATATATATAAGTCATCTAATAAATGATTTGTCAAAAACTCTGGTTGATGACACATTTAGCATATGTTTGGGATGAAGGAAAAAATTAGAAAAGAAAGAAAAATGAGATTTTTTATGTATTTTTTCTTATTTGAAAAGAGGAAGGAAAAGTGAAAGAATTGATTTAAGAAGGAAAAGTTTTTCATGGATCTTACTAGTTTTTATTCCCCTCTAAAATTGGAGAGAAAGTGGAGGGAAAATTAGAAAAGTTATTTAAATTCCAATTCTACCCTTCTTTATTCTATTTCTTATAACTTTTTATAGGTATTTTAGTAATTTTATCTTATACTTAATTTTGTGTTTAGTAATTATTAAGATTTCTTTCACTTCTCAACCCCTATCATCCATGCACAATAGAAGGAATCAAATACTCTCATAATTCTTTCCTCTCTATTTTTTTTTTCCTTTCAAAATCACTCCTCTAATATTCCTGCCCTCGTGTCAAACAAAGTGTAAAGGTTGTTAGAAGAAATGTGGAATGAGGAACGTGCAAACTCAATTCCTCTAAATTATACATGAAACGAAAAATCAAATCGAGCATTCTTATTTGTTTTTCATTCATTCTTACTTGATTAGCTATTTTAATCCTTCTCGGAGTGATTTTAGAGGAGTATCAATGTTGCTGGAAATCTTTGGAATGTTTAGAATGATCGAAATGAAGAGAATAAGACCTTTATTTATAGATTTTAGTGCTAAATCTTGACCATTGAATAGCAATAGAAATTAACAAATGAGATGAGCTGTTAATGACATCTAGTGGAATGCTTTTAACATCAACAAGCAAGATAGCTCTTTTAGACTATCCATAGATTTTTAATAGTGAATGGGCTTTGTTAAGCAAAGTGCTCCATAAAAAAAAAAAAAAAAGCCAAATTGCTATATAAAGAAGCCTAAGATATCTTATTAAGAAAAAATGATTATTGAAATACTTATATTACGATACAATATAACTGAGAAAGTTTGAGAGCAAATGAATTGATTTTACTATTCCTATTTTAAACTTGCTAAGTTAAATCTCTTTAAATAGATTTGAATCCTTAGATTCTATCACTAGTTCAAGAAAGCAGCTCATACCTTAAATTAGGATAAAGGTACAATTATTATAATAGCCCTCTACATTTAGCGGAGCGGAGTTGAAGGTGATTTTAGGCACTTTTTGAATATATTGGTTTCTTCAATTTGCCGTTTGGTATCTATAAGTCGTTAACTTATCTTTTCATCATAGGGTATATTCATAAAGTTGATTATTTTGTGCTTCTCAATAAATTGTGGTGGAGTAATTATGCTTTATGCGTCTATGCTGACAATGTGATATTCACCTCTTGATGTGTGCTACTTTACTTTTGCAATCATCATTTTGCTCTTAGAATAGCAATTGCGGTCGCAGCATGATATAGATCTTCATGTGCACTATTTTGCTCTTAAGATCATCTTGTTACTCTTACAATATTCAATGCACATGCAGCATACTAATGATCTTGTAAGTCTACAGCACTCCAAAAGCTAAGACACAACAACTCCTTTATGTATCTATGTGTCAACATGGACACGTTAAGACTCACAACGATTACAAGTTCGCAATTTACAAAACAATAACATACTTTATATTCTCACAATATTGATGCAGTTTCAAATAGCAAATATTTAAGATTTCAATATGCTTAATTTCGTATGGGTTTTATCATAACAAGCACCATCATGCTTTTCAACAACTAAAACTGTCCAACCTTAGATTCCGATGGCAGCATACTATATGCTATTCATTAATGTTTCCTTATATCTGTTGAGCCTTTACATTTTCTTAAGCTTAGCTCTTCATTAACTCCTTAACGTGCAGTTCTACTTGAATTGAGGTACTACAGACTTGTTAAGTCGTTGTCGTTAATAGCATCAATCATACTGTTATTATTATTATTATTAAAGTGAGTTAAGTGATTATATTTTAATATAAAGCTATTACATGCATTATATAAATATAATGAAATTGTTACAAATTATAATAAAGCTTTTTTCATAAGATATATAAGTTATTTATATAGTAACATAGAACTATTATATATATATATATATATATAATATACTGCTTAAGATATATTTATAAGTTATTTATTCATGACATACGTTTTATGTACATATTACTTAAGATAAGTAGGATAAGTATTTAATAAGATAATTTTTTTTTCTCAATCATTACATATTATAATAGGATAAGAAAACCAATAGTCATACTATTAAGCTACAACGCCTTAGCATAACATAAGGTTGATAAATTAATAATTGCTTGAGACAAAGAATTACATAATGATATAAACAATTACATACAATCATATGAAATAGAATTATTACTCTTGATATTAAAATTATTTTATAAGATTCATTTTTTATTTACATTACGACATAGAATAATATATACATATTATCATATAATTGGTTACTACAATCTAAAGATTATCATACCAAATTAAGTAATTATTTGACAATGCCAAATCTTTAAGTTAAGTGAATGAATGAATTAAATAAAATACATAATTTTCTTGAAAAAGTTTACCATCGGTTCCAAAGCTAGTTGCAAAAATCAATTTTAGAACCAACTCTTAAAATCGAAACTTTTAAGTCATGATCATTGTAATATAATAGAATAAATATTAGTTTATAAATCTATAAACAGATGGATCAACTCCAATTTCTCCTTCACTAAGTTATGATATGATTTAATTGGAGGCGCAAAAAAAAAAAAAAAAAAGCAAGCTAGCAAGTGAATTTTCATTATTTAGAAGAACTAGTAAGTTTTTTATTGTGACATATTCAAACAGTATAATGGTCATGTGCAATAGGGACAGCAAATTTATTAAATTTGGATAAGAAATGAAAAAAGAAATTATAATCACTAGAAATTTTATTGATAAAGATGTAAAACACCTGCAAAAATAGTGTTTTATTTTATAATAAGGACTTGTAATAAATATGTTTACATATATTTTATTTTTACGAACGACACAATGCTTATATAGAGAAAAGTGTTTACCGAGGCAGCCAGAGATAAAAAAAAGGTAAATAAAAGAGGTTGCTGACGGTCAGTCACGGCGTAACTGTTCATCTCCCATCACGTTTGGGAGTAAACTGTATCTCCAACTAGACGTTTCATCTGACTGTTTTCGATTTCATTCACACCAAAAACTCATGCATTGTTACTAGCTAAATGCATGCAGCTACGTACCGCCATGTCATCTTGTTCATGTAACTTTTTCGCATTTCCCCACTTCTTTTTTATGTTTTGGATCCTTAGAACCATGTCGTTTCCATATTTTTGCAGTATCCTAGTGAGGAAGCCGCAACTTAGCTTGTGTTGTTGAACTTGTATTCCTCGTTGGTGTACATTACTTGGTTTTAGTCCAAGGTGTTAAATGTTTAAGAGACGGAAATTGTAAAATATTGTTGAACTTTTTGATTTGGTGCAATTACAATTGTGGTATCGTGATTTGGAGCCAAACGTGTGTTAAACCAAACTAGAAATGGCCTTATAGGAATTAGTCTCAAGTCCCTCGTGTAGATACCTGAACGTGAGATCAAGCTAACAAGTGTAACAAGTAGAAGTTTGATGCACTCTTTTCTTTTTCGTTTTATGCTAACTGTGGGCAGGCTGTAGTATCACCAGCTATCTTTGGCTATATAAAACATCTTACAATACCCATATACCGATTCTGTATAGCTTGCCTTAAATTGGTAGCCCTAAGAAGTCTAAGAACTCGTACAAGTTGTCATGAGAATGTTGTGGGCTTAACCACTAGCCCTTGGGGTTAGAAAATTGTTCCTTAAACAGACACAACTGAGAAGTTTACCGATTAGGGGAAATTACGTTCTTCTTGCCGTTCTTTGGTAGACCTGTTTGTTTTATTAGAAATCACTTTTTATTTAGCACTTCAGCTTATGTTTGTGTATTTGTTGTTTTCTCCTTTTACTTTTCTTTCTTTTCTTTTTCTTCTTCTTCTTTTTTCTTTTTTTGTTTTGTTTTGTTTTTAATTATTACTTAAAGAAGTACCTCTTGTGTGCATAAATGGTCATGTCTAGTTGAGAGTTGAAGTAGCTTTGTCGGGTTAGAAATTTACACATCCTTCATGGAACTCACAGATGATTCTAACCAGATTACTCTAGAGATACGTGTAGAAGAGGCTCACCAAAGTCGCTCCTACATTAATCTGCCTTCATCGATCTCCCGGATAAGACTCTAGATACCAGTGTAAGTGGTTTATTCCTAATTTCTTAATCTATTTATTTTTTCAAAGTAGTCGAGCTTCATAAAATTGCATTTCCATCCTGACGTTTGCATGTTTTCCATGTTTTTAGCATCACAATTTTGCAATAGTTTTCATTGTACAAAAGCTTAGCTATCCAGCAATTTGTTGATGATATAAATTATTCTATGGTAGAAGCAACATGAGTTTTTCCATGACCAGCTTCCTTTTCTTGTCATGTTGATAAAAGAAGATTCAGAACAGTGATCATACCTTCTCTAGCCAAGTTTATCTAAAGTTCTTTTCGTAAGAGAAAAATGAGATAGCTTCCGAGGATTATTTTTCTCGTGAAATTAGATATAATGATAGATTAATTCTTCCTTTTACCCAAAGTTCTTGGTTCTTCACGCTTATGTCAACTTTTGATTGCATTGTGTATAGATTAAGGTTTCTGTACAAAATGAAGTCTACTCAGACAGTTTGAAGATGGGGGATGAAGACGTAATGGTAATGTCTGTTACTCTTAGTACAAGTGAAACTTTGCAGTTTATTTTGATAGCATGGTATCTTGCATAAAATCACTAGCAAAACTAGACTTGAATCAAAGCAAAGCTATTGAAACTTATTATGAGTTATGCAACTATCTATTTATCTTTTAGACTGATATGTGCCTGCTCTTCTTTTCTGAACAATTTCTGGGTAAGATGTAAGGAGTGTTTCAAGACACAAACTTACCAGTAGACTTTCCTTTTCATCAGGTGTTCCCTGATAAGCTGTTCAAACTGAAGAGGTTGGTCAAATTCTGCTTTTGGTTAATGTCAAAAAAGAATTTCTATTATTATGTGCCTGAGTTACTTTTTCTTTAGTCAAAAGAGAAACAGCAAGGTGGTGGATGTGATCAGAAAAACCTGTAATGTTGACGTGCTAAAGCAGACCAAGGAAGTGCAACAATCTGCAACTGGCATTTTCCCTACATTTGTGAAAATCATGGTTCATTCTCATGTTGTTGGTTCTTTTTGGCTGGTAATTTAAATATTAAATCTTCACTTTGAGTTCAATTAAACGGCACACATGGCATATGATGTATTTATTTTTGTTGGTGCAGAGTCTTCCAAAAAACTTTGCACAATTGCATTTGCCAAAGAAAAATGTAACTATAACTTTTGAAGATAATGATGGAAAAGGGTACAATGTAAAATATCTCTGGCCCCAAGCAGCACTAAGCGCTGGATGGAGAGGTTTTTCTATTGCTCATAAGTTGTTAAAGGGGGACAAATTAGTTTTTCAGTTATTCAAGCTGTTAAAGTTGAAGGTAAATAATCAAGTTGTGCTCATCAACTATTTTTCAAGATGCTTTCTCAATGATTTACTTTAAACACTTTTTTTTTTTTTTTTTTTTGCTTTTCCCTTTTTCTGGCCTAAACACACAATATTATCTCAACAGATATACCTTTCCAATTTCAGGTGCATATTATAAGGCTGAACGATTCAAATGAAGCTGATGGAGCTTCAAACCTTGCATTGTTAGATTCATCTTTTAAGGAAGTAAATTTTGGTATGCTTGCAATTCTATACAAGTCAAATGATGTATAAATTGTTTTCTCAAGTAACTTATCTTTCTTTCTTTCTTAACCTCAAAACTCACAGCAAAAGATCCCTGTGTTAGGAAAAGAAAGGTAGATAAGCATTATGAGGATCTTGAAGTGGAAATTATAGAGGATCACTCTCAGAGGGATGAACTCAAGAACTCTGCTTCCATCAGTGATCATGTAAAAAAGATATATGATAATGCTAGTTCTCCCCTTGATATATTATTTATTTCGAAAAAGTAGTTCAGTATCACGATTTACTCTTTTCTTGATATGTTATTTATTCTAGAAAAGTAATTGAGTATCATGAGTTGTTCTTCTCTCTTGATATTTGCACGTTTTGCATGGTGTTAGCACGATAATTTTAGAATTAGTTTTCATTAAGGAAAAGCACAACTAGCCAGCGTTTTGTTGATGATCAATAGTAGGGCAACATGAGTTTTTTGTGTTTGACAAGCTACTTTCTTTGACGACTGACTACGTTGATAAATAAGATTCGAACACTGATTCTACCTTTTTTTATCGAAGCTCTTCTATAGTTCTTTCGGTAACAGGGCAACAGGAACTTCCGAGAAACTTATGAAATTAGATCAAGTGTTAGATCTGTCGTTTGTCTTATCAAAAGTCTTTGGTTTTTTATATTTACGCCCACTTTCTGTTGGAAAATTTACTCATATGGTGGGGTTTCTGTACAGAGTGAAGATTATTTAAAGAGTTCGAGTTTGGAAGATGAAGACATAATGGTAATATCTTTGACTCTAAGATAGGTGAAACTTTGTGATTGGTTATATCATGGTATCTTGCATACACTAGTGACATTGCACTTCAATTCAAATCGAAGCTACTGAAATATATTTCGAGTCCATGTGACTATCTACTTTATCTTTTGGACTAATATCTCTCAATCTTCTTTTCTGATTGATTTCTGGGTGAGAATGTAGAGAAGATTTTAATAGACAAACTCATTTAGTACACTTTCCTTTTCACCAGGTGCTCTCTCATAAGCTGAGAAAACTGAAGAGGTTAGTCAAATTCTACTTCGGGTCAAATACGAACTTTTTGTTATCATGTTGCTGAGTTATTTTTTCTTTAGCCAAAAAAGTAATAGCATGGTCGACGATGGGATCTGCAAAACTAGTAGAGTCTTGGAGCAGGCAAAAGAAGTGCAACCATCTGCACCAACCTTTTTCCCAACTTTTGTGAGGATCATGGTCCATTCTAATGTTTCTGGTGGTTTTTCTATGGTAATTTAAATACTTCATCTACACGTTGAGTTTGTTTAAACTGGGTTGCATATGGCATTTCATGGATTAATTTTTTTGGTGACAGCACATTCCATGTAACTTTTGCAACTTGCATTTGCCAAAGGAAGATGTAATTATAACTCTTCAAGATGATGATGGGGCAGAGTACGATGTAAAATATCTGTGGGCCAAGGCAGAACTAAGCGGTGGATGGAGAGGTTTTTCTATATCTCATAAATTGTCGAGTGGGGACAAATTAGTTTTTCAGTTAGTCAAGCCATTAAAGTTTAAGGTAAATAACCAAGCTGTATTCATCTATTTTTTATGACCTTTATGTCCCCACCAATCACATTTGACTGCAAAGAAAACTTACTTGTAATCCCAAATAGTGACCCATTTGTGTCCCCTTCAATCACATGTTGCTACGTATGAAAAAGATTTCATGCAAGCAATGCTTTCAACTTCTTTTTTTCTTAAGTGACGATATGTGATCGATGAGAACATGGATTTGAACTCCATTTAGGGATAGAGAAATATTATCCATTGGCTACTGTACCAATATTTCTAAAGATCCTTTCTCAATCATTTACTTCATTTTTTTTCCTTCCCACCTAAATGCACATTGTTATCTCAATACATATATCTTTCCAATTTTAGGTGCATATCATAAGGCTGAACGATTCAAATGAATCTAATGGAGCTTTGAATCTTGTAATGTCAGACTCATCTCTTGAGGAAGTGGAATCAGGTATGCATGCAATGCTAGATAAGTCGAACAATATACAAAATCTTTTCTCTATTGACTGGTATTTCTTTCTATCTTCACCTAAAAACTCGCAGGAAAAGACCCCAGGGTTAGCAAAAGAAGGGCCGATAAGCATTGTGAGAATCCTGAAGTGGAAATTATTGAAGATCACTCTGAAAAAGACGAACTCGAGAACTTTGCTTCTAATGCCAATCGTTTGAAAAAGATGGATGACAACACTAGTTCTTCCCTTCTAGATGTTTCGGATGGAGTTTGCCTTAAAAAATCAACTAGTACTAATTTTAAAGATGTCAGGAGTATAGAAGGCTTTGTGATAGCAGTCCATGACGTAGTCATAGATTCTGCAGTCCCTGAGCATGTCCGAACTAAATACTATGAGCTTTGCTGTAGTCAGAAGTCATACCTCCATATCCACCTATTTAAGAGCTTGGACTCTGTGCTACTGTCTGCTGGGATAACTTCAGAAACCGTCATGATGCTCTCTGCTGGAGTAATATCTGCTGTTGTTGAAATAGCAGATGCTGTTAGAGCCTCCACTGTTACCACATCGCTTCATAAATTTGCAATCGGGGAACAAAATCTACAGCAATTTGAAAAACTTGGTATGAATGTTGGTTTCTTGCTAGATCGACTTGTCCAACTCAAGGGTCTTGCTCAGAAATTAAACAGGCATTGGGAAGCAACGAGCGAATGCATCAAAGCAGAAGAAAATCAGAGAATTCTAGAATCACGGATTCTCAAACTAAAAGAGGAAATTATTAAGTTCAAAACCGAGGCCATGACTTTGAACCCAAATGGTGACAGCCCGGAGCATACCTTCAAAGAAATTGCGAACGCAGCATGGTGAATAAGAGGGTTATTTTTGGACTTTTGACTGGTCATATGTTCATGAAAGGTTGTCTCATAAGAAGAATTTTGCATGGTATGGATGTCAGTTAAATGGACAGCCCTAGTTTGTTTAAGAACGTTTTTGAGGATAGTAGCCCAAGATAGAAGTGAAACTGCATTAAGCATTTCATTTTTGCATAAAGGATTCCCTGTTTTCCCTTTGTGTACACCTTATCTACTATCTTTATTTTGCATTTGGTTGCCTCAAATGGATGGACACTCATCATATTGTACATGAATATAGTATACTCCTAACCGTAATTATGCCATCATTCCTACTATCAAACGCTGGACGACCATGCACATTATCCACCTGCAAACGAAGCTTCATTCGACTTTGGCTCTCTGAACTGCTATCAGATGTAAGACGGTAGAAGCAGAAAATTGTAAGTATGAAAATTGTGGAAATCAATTCGTAGACTTAATCAACCATATTAAGAAATCGCCAAAACAAAAATGAAACATGTGATTTATTTGTATTTTTTAGTGAAATGTAATATGATAGACATGCAAAGATATATATATATATATATATATATATATCTAGTAATTCGTAACTCTCTATCGCTGGATTTGATCCTAAATAATATACATCGTAGTAGTAGTAATAATATATTCTTTATTTATAATATATACTACATCCTATGAAATATACATTATATATAATCTAACGTATGCAACAGCGTATTGTGTTGAAAATGTAATGCAGGGTATACATATGATAAGACAAACAGAAAGCTATCTCAGGATCTTAAATTATATGAAGTAGTTGGTTGGTTTAGAATAGTTTTGCTCTCATGTTTTCCTATGATTAATGATTTTTGGAACTTTTTTTGAGAAAGAAAAAATAGGTCCTGCCCCTTTCATTATTAAATACAAATGCTAGGCAAATACAAGAACCCCTTTTTTAAGTCTGCTAAAACTGACCACTACTGCATGCACATAAAACAAACTACCAGTACTGCACAATAGCACTAGAACTTGACACATGGACAAATGCACATAGCCTACAGTTGACCGAGTCTAACCTTCCTACACGTTCCAAATACATAAAGCCTCTACATACTAAATTAAACAATAGCAACAGGAACATTAAGAAGAATTACTAACTTGTAATTCTCTATAACTTTAGAAAGTATGCACATACACTCAAAATACCTCCATAACTCAAAATCTGTTGCTTTTTATGGTTATTTTAGTTACAATCTTGAGGTTTTAGCAATAATCATGAAGTGCTTAAAAAGAGTCATAAAAAAGGTAAAATGAAGCTTTAGGAACTTAAGGAATATATTGATGCCTGAACAATAGTTTTTAGGAGTGTGTTTGCAATTAACCCAATAACGTTATTATAATCGTTTGTAGCATATACATGTGTTTATATGTATGTATCTGTTGTCTGTTGTATGTATATACATGTGCGTGCATTGAATTGAACCTAAGGGAATTGAGATTCTAACTTTCAGAGATGTATTTAAATGCAAGAATGAGAATCTGGAGTAGGATTGCGATTCCACATCGGTTCCATAAAATACCATCTGTACCATAATTTGCTATATAGAGTGCGACATATTAATCAATTGATTGCAAAATTGATGTCTCCGTCTTAACCAAACCCTATGATCTACAGTATTATAAGGAGTTACACTACATTACGCTTGCCAGCAGATGCGTGGTCAGAGATCAGTCGTGCTCCTATTGCAATTGTTTGCAAAGTCGATTGCTTCCAAAGTGCCAAGGTGATAGCATTCATGCACAATAAGCAAAATGGCTTGACCACCCATGATATCTGCATTCATCGATACCTTTTACAAATTGAGGTAGACAAGGCAGTCCTAGCCCTGGAACGGTATGAGTTTGGACATGATGTGCCCACTGAAGCAACGAAGGCCTTATCAATCCGCACAATCTTAATCTGGCCTAACAACTTAAAATAACACTAATTAGCAAGCTCTTCATTTGCACCTTGGTTTTTCACTCGTACAAGTTCGGTGCTTACCAGCACGCAGTTACAGTTCCACATAAATACAACAGCACATTGTCAGCTCTAGCATACAAAAAGGATTTACATATACATATATACATAGTAGTTATTTACAGGTTGCCACCATCTTCCTTGTCACCTTTAGTTTGGGTTCTCATAGATCAGCCCCATCCTACTGAAGGAATAAGCACTCATTTTTGATCGACAGTTGATCACTCTCTACTTCAAATTGTCACCAGCGAACTTTAGTAATCACAAGCAAGCTCTCCAAAAGATAGGTCAGCTTCATGGTATCTGTACAGTCGAGAATACAAGACAACCATAGCTGAAGCTGCGTACACTCCCTGCTGATCATGCTCACAACAGTAGTGTAACGATAGCCAAACCTATCTGTCCCGAGTTCCGTTCAAGCATAAAATATAGTATAGAGACACAACAGTCCAACAGAGGCTTTACCTATAAACCGTGTTATAATCTTGAACGACGTGTGCATTTGATAATGCGGAGTGGAGACTGCTTCCGTGCAGAGGCATAAGGCTGCCCATTTAAAGAACCAGTAAATTTTATATCCCAACCTTCTACATTCTTGGGCACACATACATCAAAAAGCATTTGGCCAAGAATGCTGTGTGCACTAATGCTTGGAGGATTATTCAGAAGAATTGATGTTTCTTTCCGTTCATCTTCTAAGGACCGGGACACCTGGCCACTAGAATGACCTCCTGAACTAGGTAAAAAGAAATGATCACCTGGCTCAACTGCCACTCTCCTTAGACTTTGATTCGAGTTAACAGCTGCCTTTTGGAGATTGCATATTAACTCTGAGATCTCATCATCTTTACTCTCTGTAATGTTTCTTTCTTCTTTAAGACGCTGTACCCTCTGGGAAAAAACTGAAGCAGCATTCTCAAACAAAGTCATCACAGCCGCATTATATTGGGTAGGATGATGTTTGTAATGACCTGCCATAACAAGAAGGCAAATTTATCTTTGAGATGCAGCAGCTACATAAAGGAAAACAGCTTACCAAAAATGCCCCAATGATTGAAAAAGAAAGACACTGCATATCTAACCCTATAACACAACCGATATGATCCCACGAGTCCATAAGTTGCCTTTGCAAGTGTATAGGAGACGTGTGTGTTAAAGTTGGGCTGTTGTGTGTGTGTTGTGCTTATGCTGTATTATGGAGCGCGTTGTTGTGTTTTACTGTACATGTGTAGTAGTGTGGTTAGTAGTAGTGTGTTGTTGTGGCGTTGTAGGCAATTTTTAGTAAGGGTAGTTTGGTAAATAGGCTAATAAATCAGAAGAATATAAATATTTGTAATTGTTAGAAGTAAGTTAGGCAGAAAAATACTTCTGCAGGGAAAATCTGTTTGGACAGAGGAAGAATTGCTGGCTTCTCTGTCAAGATTGAGGAGTGCCCTAGCTGGCAAATTGGCTCCATGTTGATTGCTGCTCAATGAGGTAAAGGTTTCTCTACTGATTTGTGTTTCTAAACCCTAAAATGGCATTCTTTCCTCTTCTCCTTCAAAGGAAGAGACTATCTGACACCAGGTACCGCACAATTTTATCCAGGTAATACACATGCAAGCATTTGATAGACCTTAGACAATGAGGCAGGAAAGCATACAGATATTTAATTTACTAATACACGAAGCTGAATTGACAGTCTCCCTAAACAGTAAGAGTAGGAAAAATGTCTTCAACTGAGCCAGATGGAATCTAACTATCTTCTTACTTCAAAAGATTCCTTTATCCAAGGCTAAGTTTTATGACTTGGAACCATTCCTTCAGCAAGCTAACTCCATGCAATTATTTTGCTCTGGTTGAATACCCTATCAAGTTTATCAAGCAAACCACAACCTTACTTGAAGACCCTCATTACAGAAGATGAGATGACAAGATGGAGATAAGTACAAAATTTATCACTCCAGTAACAAGAGAGAAAAGAAATGCGATAGAAGCAGCCTAGTAATTTGAAAGCATGTTTCGACTTCAGAAATTACTCTGTGACCATACGGAAGTATCCTAAAGGCCAGAAGCATTATAACAGACAAGATTAAAAGAATGTGCTTGGAGACAAACCTATGTGAGTAGAGCCATTCAATTTCACAACATTGACATCAGCCCCTGATCCTTGCAAACTCTGGGCAAAACAGCAAATAATTTGAGGAGGAGCGAGCTTGTCATCCTCTGAGCATATAAAAAGATACGGTGCACCCATGTGCTATGAAGGAAAAAACAAAAAAAGAGTGAAAAATTAGTTCGGAAGCCAGTAGGAAGGACAACTAAGAATTTCATGTGTTAGGTTTATAACTTACCACTGATGAGTGCAAGTATTTCCAGTATTCAGAATGCTGGGAGTCCCATCTGGTAATATATAATGCATCAAGACCAGATGAAACACCTTTCGCTAGCCAGGACAAGACTTTTGATGCCCCAGGCTGTCTTAAGATAACAGGATGTAGAGCAAACCGAGAACCCAAATCACTTAGATCCACAGGACTGGAATCAAATATGTGCCCAGATACACAGTTCCTGACCAATCGATATTCATCCTTCATGAAGAGACAAAATGATAAGGCTTAAGCTCTAATATTCTTACAAAAGAACTTCTCTAGTAAGTTTTTCTGTCATATGTAGAGTAACACACCAAAATTAAATCTCAATTCCAATCAACTGGCATGAAAACACCTTTTGCAATTGAATCTCAATTCCAACAAAAGAATTTTTTGTTGCAACTCCAAAAATTCAATAAACAGAATGCACATACTATGAGCTAGTGAACCATTGGCACGGTAAAACCAAGTTTGTTCATTGCTAAAAGGCTTATACTCAGCATGAAACCCACCTAAGAAATAAGAAAATTCTAAATGATCAACAACCCTCCCGAAATCAACATAAAAATTTTCAAGGGATAATTGAAAATGCAAGCTCCATGTGTAATAAAAAATTGATTCAAATAATAGGCAAGTCAGGTTAATCATCATTATATTGTATAATGAAGGCTGATAATTCATTGATGTCCAAAGAATCCTTCATGACAATCGACTCTAGTACTAAGTTATTAAGAGTCTGGTTGCAGGATCTAGTCAAGGTGAAATGTGTAAACAATGGTTTGTGAGCTTTTAAACAGAATCCTCCAATCTCAAAAACAAATGATAAACAAAAATGAAATAACTAAATACTTTAGCTTAGTATTGTATTGGAGTCATTACAATCTAACTTTCCGAAATATCTAGAAATTGTCTAACAATATCTCCTGAGGATAATAATGATATTTGGAAATGAAATAACAAGATATAATTAAAATTACTTTCGTAAATATCCCTAACAGAAATCCTCCAGAATGAAATGGGGAAGGAGAAAAAGAAAAAGAAGGCTTGAGGAGAAGATGCCTCCAATATAGGTTTCTTGAAGACCTGAAGTGTATGAAAATATTCAACTTACATCCAATTGTTTAAAGGGAAGTCCTTTCCCATACTTTGAAAATTCGAGTTTTTCTATTGACTAATAGAGAAATTGCATGCTTTATTTCTTTTCTTACAAGCAACATCAAATAAATTCATTTAAAAAACCGCAACACAGTATGCATATATCAACATAAGGCTATCAAACTCACTTGATCCTCAGCTGTCTCCTCGAGAATCTGAACCAATCACGAAGTTGTTATCATACAAAAGCCAACAACAATAAACAAAGAAAAATAAATCACAATGTATGTGAGAGACAAAACAATAATTAGTCTTTGGGCATAGAGTCTACCTGAAAGACTTTATACATGCAAGCCTTCGAACCTGCAGAAAAAGCAGCCAAGACAACAGGACAAGGCCTGATTTGCAGTTCCTGTCAGTAAAAGAAAAGTTGTGAAGCTCCACCATTTTGATTTGCCGTATCCTAATTTGCTTAAAAGTAGAAAGTGATGCTGGTTAATGGATGATTATGTTGACAGTGCACAGTGTGGTACTCAAATATATCTGGAAGATAAGGCACAAGATTTTTATTCAACACAACCCCCCACCAACCAACACCCCAACCCCCAATAAACAACCGACCCGAAAAAAAAAAAAAACCTGATGGGCCACCCCACACCCCAATAAAGTGCAAAGGTATGATTTCACTTAGATAACTTACCTTGAGAAGCTCATTAAGAATGAAGAATGCCAGAGATGTTGCTTTTTCAGGAGTAAACCTGCACATTTTTGGTTGGTAAATCCTATATCAGAGAACCCAGAATGTGGAAAATACATAGAATGAGTTGACAACTATAATCGTGCTCAAAATTTACAGCACGAGAACAATGTGAAAAACATTAAATTGATGGCAGGGAGAACAATAGTTCACTTTCTTTTTGCAATCTTTTTATGTTCACAGAGAATTGGTAATGACTGTTGAAATGAGCTCAGCCATTCAAAATGTATGGTATCAATGATAATGCCAATTCAACCCTGATCAGGCTATAACATTGGACAGCTTATTTTTCTTCCTTCATTACTTAACAAGCTATTTCCTCTATTTGTTTATTTATTTATTTTTTCCTTTTCTTCTTAACAACCACTGGCTCCATTTTCCCCCAAAAGCATTACATCCACATGTTCTCTCATGACAAATAATCTGTTAGGTAATGCAGCTTTGAAATGACGGAATTCATAGGAACCTTATTCTCTCTTGTCCAGTGGTCACTACTTCAAAGAAGTAATTCTTGTCCTAATATTAACTGATCTGGACAAATGCATCCTAGACAACTTGCCATAGGAGTTAGGACAATCGATACAATAGGTGTTTGAGAAAGGATAAGGGGCTTCTCAGCTCTTCCAGGACTTGTATAACAATCCAATCCAATAAGAGTGGATTAATAAGAGAAGTGCTGGGATTCAGTTCTCCAAGCTTTTACTCTTGCTCTCTGGCAAAGACTATAAATAAATCCACCTCCACATTTGACACATGCCCACGAGTTCAGGAAAGCTTGCCACAAGTTTATAGGAGACGGTCAAGACTTGATAGAGATGTTTAGCTGTTCTTTTAAGTGCTTTTCTTGTTATATGTGCTAACCAGTGTTTTTCTTTTTTTGCAGTTGTTAATTTAGTTAGTCAGCACAGATACTTCTAGATACTTGAACTCAATTCTTGTAATAATTGCTACAGCCCTATAAATAGTCACCTGGAAGTTAGTTGGGGAATCAGGGAATATATCTTGCAAAGAGCAAACCCTAGCATAGTAGGGCTACACCATTTATAGCTGGATGGAGTGTAAGTTATGCTCCTACATCAATAGAAGTACCTGTTTTTGTGTCTAAATCCATGGCCCTATCAATTTTGGTACCGTCTGCTTCTCCATTGTCTAAGCACGATGCAAATGGAGTCACGAATGGAGGTGATGGAACAATCAATGAAGGAACTTTTAGCTACTGTTCAAAGTAGCAATTATAAATCCTCTCACAATCTTTTGCAACTGCCATGAGAGTTCCTACACCCCAATCATTAGCCCAACCCCTTAGGTTATAGAAGTTATAAATCAGCTTACTCATAATGAACATATGATGTCTGATCTGATTCCCATGCTCTCATATCAGATCCCTTTTGGACTTTATGCAGGCAGTGGCACTCTATACACAGGTGCTTGATGAACATATGAGAATCATGCTATTTTACACCCAAGTTGGCTTTTTGTGCCAGCATCAATCCATTATGTCATGAAGGAGGAACAAAAGGAAATAAGGAAAACAAGATCAAACTGTTATTCCACCCCAAAAGAAAAAAAAAAAAAAGAAGAGGATCAAACTGCCAATTGTATTTTTAGGAAAGTGTTAGCTTCTTCTACTTTGTTGTAAGGTTTTGTTCTAGTGCATGTATTGTGATTGGAGAAAGGATTCGTTTATGTACCATTTTGCTTTTGTCTAGTGCATATACATATACTCTCACCTCAGAGCGTTTTTATCTTTTAGTGTACTCATCCCTTGGTATAATAGACTTATTCTGTACATTTTTCTTTATCTGAGGAATTCCGAACTCATTTAAAAAAAAAAGGCAAAAGAAAGAACACACAGTCCTGTTTCAAGTTTGCCAAAATGAAGAGACAAAATAAGCAGCCTATTTAGCTTCAAATCCAGTTTCAAATGCTACCCATGCAAAGATAACCTACGTGAAGCTCATTATTGAGTAAATTCACATCTTGAGTCAAGACTTTTGGCTTGGTCAAAAGTGTAAGACTCCAGTACCATAATGCCACACTGCATATTTGTCCAAAAACTGCACTTCGACTAACAATAGAGCAGCTCTGCCTATGCCTTATCCCACTATATTTGGTCAACTATATAGATCCTATTCTACCATTGCACTCTAAAATTAACCATATCTTCATTAATACCTAATTATATTGTCCCTCTCCAAGTTACTTTTAGTTTTCCTACCCTCTTTTATATTAATAGCCCCTAAATAATCACATTGCCTAAAGAGTGTCCCTAAAGGACGTGGACAAACCATCTCAACTATGCTTCTCATCTATGGTGCTACTTCAACTTTCTCTCCGATACACCCATTTCTTATTTTCTCCATTCTTGTGCAACCGCATATCTGTCCTAGCATTCTTATTTCTACTACTACCACTTTTCGCTTATGCCCAAAGTTTACTGCCAACATTCAGAGACATAAAGTAGCTAGCATTAGAGTACCTTGAGGCCGCATAAAATTCCCGACACACCTTTCCACTTCATCCACCCTGTTTGAATTCTATGTGCAACATCCTTACTAATGTCTCCATTTGTTACAACACTGATCCTAACTATTTGGAAAGTCTCATTAAGATACTTGATGTTCCTCTACTTTCTCAGAGCATTCACTCCTTCCTATGTTTCATCCACCAAAAAGATGTTAACAGCAAACAGCATAACCAAGGTACCATCTCAACTAACAATGTTATTCCTTTTTCACTTAATTCAGAAACCAATCGTAATGAGCTTGATCCAATTTTTTCCTCATTATAATTTAACATATAAATGGCAAATTCAACCAATACTGTCTAAAAGATGCCCTTCTTTCAAATACCATGTCTAACTAATCTATGTTCAAATCCACCACTGACTAAATTAAATTCCTATCCTAAAGCACTAATCAAGTTGCAACTAATAAAAAAAACAACACTATTGCCCCAATAAAGTCTAAGGTACACCATAATTCAACAGTCCATATCAAGCCATAGATTTAGTTCTCAACACATCAACAACTCCCCAAATAAAACAGTCATTGCAGCATGCCATCTTCTTAAGTCATGCTCCAAGAAAGGCACACGGAAAATGGACAGACCTCAAATTGGACAAGGTTGCTTTTTTTTTTTTTTTGGATAAGTCAATTGGACAAGGTCTATAACTAAATTATATTGAAATTGCACATGTCCCTTAAAACAATAGCAGAGAAATACCAAGAATAACCTAAATTTACTTCTGATTTTCCTCAAACCCAATCATATATTTCAGAAAAACTTAAAAGGGCGAAAAAAGGGAAAATGAGCTTACGCATCGAGAAACCCAGCATGACAAACAAGAGAATTCCAGCCAATAGAAGAGTACAAGTTCACATAGTTTCTCAAATGCCTTTCTTCACTAGAAACCCATGCAAATACCACCACTATCCCTTTGAATTCACCGAACTCCCTTGAACCCCAATACACACTTGCTCCACAACTACCGCGCCACATGGCCAAATCGATAAGAAAGGTCGAAACTTGCGAGGAACTTGAATGATTGGGTCGAAACGAGAAATGGTTATCGATCTTGGAAGGATGGAAAAAAGATTTTGGGTGGTGGATTTTGAGTAAGAGCCACTCGTGATCGTGGTGGAGGAAGGTTTGGTTTAGTGCAAAATAAATGTGATGTGATTATTTTGGTGGTGGAAGGAACGGTCTACTGCCACGTGAGATCAGATGCTATGAACCGTGCGTATCTTAGGATAATGCTTGCGAAACCTGAAAATGAAATTGAAAATTTAGAAAGCATTACGTTACAAGTAAAAACTCTTGACAACGATTTTTTACCAAATGTATTGAAATTTAATTAAGATTTTGTGTTTATAGTGAATAATTTAAATCTTTTGTGATTAATTGAAAACTTTTATTTTCAACTATTACCATATTACAACTTGTAAGTGCGGAAATCGAACTCGATTCATTTGACGTAACACGTATATATTGATTTTTAAAAAAATTACGTAAATATAGATTATATAAAATTAATTATATAAATATCAATAATAAATCGTATATATAAAATGCAACATAATAATCTATAAAGATATTGCTTGAAATTACATAAACATGAATTATATAAAATTAATTATATAAATATCAATGATAAATTGTATTTATAAGATGCAAAATAATAATTTATGAAATTATTGCATTTGTATGCTACAATTTAATGAATTAGGTATCATCACTAAATCATATTTGATTGATACAATTTAATTAACTTTATTTATTATTTGTATCGAATATATAACAAAAATAATGTTATGGTTTAATGAGTAAATGTATGTTGGGATTGATTAGGTTGTATGTTCGAAACTTAAAGAAAGCATTATTATGTGTTTTATTTTATACAAGTTATTACATGTGAAATTAATACAAAATCAATGTATGATGCATGTGATAAATTGCATTTATTAATTTTGTTATGGTATTTATGTAATTAATTTAATATAATTAGTATTTGTATAATATTTATGTATTTGAATGGTAAACATGCAAATTCTTATTAGTACATTAGTATTTTTGCCATTAAGGAAACAAGATAATATCATATTATAACTATATTGAGGAATGTAATTGGTATTTGTATAATATTTATCTATTTTAATGATAAACATGTAAATTCCCCTAATTTATCTTATTAGGATTTAATAATCATGTCATTAAGGTAACAGTAATACTATCATATGATAACTAAATTGATAAATACCGATATATATTAGTGAAGAGATTTACTTGATATCATAATTTAAATTTAAATATTAAATAAATTATTTAAGGGAAGTGATTGAAATTTAGGATAAAATTAACAGACTTAGACCTAATTTTTTTTATGAGAAATCTCTTTTGAGTATATTTTTTAAGTTGAAAAAAAAAATAATAAAAAGCATCATAAATATAAAGTGTTTCTCCTTATAGAAAAGCATTTTTCCATTAAAAGAATATCCTAAACTAGACCTAGGAAGTGAGCTAAACCAGCCTAGGGCTATCAATTCACAGGTCATCAAGTGATGACTCATGATCGACTCAAATTACTTGAACTAATAGTTCACAAAACAATTTAATGGTTCGTGAACCAATTTTCAAATTTTTTAAATTAAATTTTTTGCCAATATTTTCTTCTTTAATTATCGGTAGTATTTTTTCAATTTTTTTTTTTAGATTCATGACTTTGATTCATATGTAAATATATTCTTAAAAATATAAATATCCATAAACACATATCCTATAGTATATTATACATATTATATATATATTAACATATTACATATATATCTTACATATATTATACATATATATGTATATTATATATATGTACTATATGTATATTAATATCATTCCTAGGTCTAATTATATTGTATATGTATGTTGTATATATTATATACATATATATATATATATATATACTATAGAGTAATATCACTTATAAGTCTAAGTATATAATACATGTATACTATATTATATCGATTATTGGTAAATATTATACATGTATAATATATGTCCATTTTCCTTTTTTTTTTCATCATATTTTATTGGACTCAAACTAGTGAGTCCTGTGGGTGGAACCACTTGAACTCACCAAACCATGGGTTAGCTAGTGGTTTAGGCCTACCCAATTCATGTTTAGGCTAATTCACATTTTAGAACCAACTATTTCTAAGTCTATTCTAAACTTATCCTAAACAAATAATTGCATAATATAAAACAAAAATTGTTTCACCAATACCCTTCACAATTCTTCTTATTCTAGGAAAATGTTTTATATTTAATAACATTTTAATTAAGTCATAAATTACATTTCATTTTAATAGGACAAAAATCGAACAGTTGTTTAAGAATTATACAAATAAGTAAAAGAGGTTAAAATCATAAATTTTGAAAATCATTTGCATATGTGTTATACTTCTACATAAAAAGGTTTCACATAGCAAAGTGCAATAATTTATTTAGATGCAATTTATTAAATGATTCAAATACCAAAAATGTTTTATTTCAATAAATTGTTATAAAAACAACTAAACATATAAAAGCATGTCATTTTATAGAAAAAGCTTTTTAAAGGAAAATGCTTTCTACTACATGAGATTTTCCTTAAAACTTGACTCAATGGAATGTGAGAGGACCTAGAATTAAATTTGATGCAAATTAGAAAACTTTTACGTATCTTCTTTTTTTAAGAGGCTTTATATGGGTTGAAAATTTAAAAACAATCAAATGGTATAATCATTTTATGTTCAGTAATATATCATACCGATTCATAGTAAGATATTGCCTTGTATATACTTTCCAAAGTATTTATGGCTTTGGGAGAATTAACTTTTAAAAGATATTCTTTCCTTTTACACTAACGATAAGAAGGTGGAGTCACAAAACTAAACTTTCTTCATCCATGTAAAGAAATACTATTTATAGCGATTGATATATTATGACTCTACTATAAATGGCTATCAACTATAGAAAAATTAAAGAGCAAATTGTGAGGTCTTAATCGATTTTGAAATAGTTTGTAAAATTTAAGATGATAATGTAAATTATTTAATTAAGTTCAAATTTTACAATAAAGTTATGAATATTAGTAAAAGTAACCCCATGAGTTTGGATTTAGGAAAATAAATAATAAAATAATTGAATATTATAATATCAAGTTATATGTATATTACACATTATTTACCAGAAACGTGTAAAATGAGTTCTGATAATTAATAAAATTGATAAAAATAAATTATATACACATGAAAAATCATAAGATAGCATAAAAAATATTTATGAGTATTTATTTATACCATATATATATTTATGTGTAGATAAAAATACTCTAGATCACTTAAATTACTTAAAATATGCTAAAATAACACTGATCAATTAAAAAAATCATAAAAAATAAATAAAAATCAAGAAAATTAAGAAACAGTGAAAATTTGTCCAAAATAGGGGCATAGCATGCGAAGAATAGGAGAAATAAAATCAACAAATAAGAAGAAGCCAAATAGAAAGTGAAAAAAAAAAAAGAAGAGAGAGAGAGAGGATAAGGGATATGTGACACTTAGAAAATTAAAGAAAAAACCTAACCATCTCTATAAATTCAACAAACCTCCATTAAAACTCATTTTGGTTAATTAGAACCTAGAAAAAAATTAAGGAGAGGTGAGAAAAGGAAAGAAAGCAATTTTACTAAAAACAAACAAAATATAGTGTAACTAAAGTATAAGAAGAGAACTTAAACCTAACAACCACTTGGAGAGAGATCGTCATCACCACTTAATAGCAAATCCACCGCTTGGTGGTGCCAACAAGAGTGAAGCTACCACTAGTGGTTGGAAGCTCTTTAATTAATGAGTTCCAAATTTCATTTTAAATTTGTTTAATTTATTAAAAAATATCAAATATGTTTGGAAAATTATGAAATTTAGTATTATAGAATATTTTAGTATGTAGATTTAGGGAAAAATTTCAATTTGATAAATTTAGGCCTCAAGGTATACTGCTTTTAAAAGATAACTAAATTCAAGCTAATTTTCGATTTTAATTTAAATAACCTTAATGATATAGTTTTGACTGTAAAATTCTTTTGTATACTATTTAGGATATATATGATAATGCTCTGAAGGGATTTTCTGAAAAAATTATTTTCTAAAATTTTACTTAATTTTTAGGTTGTAAAATTATGCATAAAAAAAAATTATGGGCTTAATTTAGTGATTTAATGTTAATTTGATATAAATACTAATTTAGCATGTAATTAGGTATTTTTAGATAATAGTCATTGATGTGGGATGGTATTTATGGAGTTTGAGGTATTGGTTGTATATAATATGAAATAAATATATGTAAATAAATAATAAGTAAAAGAGTGTATTTAAGTTAATTTGGTGCTTTAAGGTAATTGGGTATAAATTTTGATTTAGGACATTTATTTGGTGATGAAAGATGATATATGTAGTATTAGAAATGTTAGATAAGTAATTTAAGTATAGATTATGTAATAATATATAATATGTGTATATAGAAATTAAATGGATAGAAAATATTATGTCAAAATTGATAATATAACAATAATAACAACAACAATAATATAAAATAAATTTGATATGGATTATATATTTAGGTAATTATACAAAAAATATAGATTATTCTCATATTGGGAGCTAATTCAATAATTAAATTAGGAAAATAGTATACCGTATCAATCAAAATATTGGTTATGTGATAATAGAAGAATTAAGATACTCAAATAAAGTTAGATGGATTTGACATATTAGTTTGGAAGGAATTCCTAGAGTTTACATATAAAACCAGTAATTAGAAACCGAATTAAAAGCTAGTTTAACAGCTGATTCAGAAATTGAATCAAGAACTAACTTAGAACTAGCTTGGATATAGATAATATAGAATTTAAACAATTGAGTAGAATTGTAACTTAAACTAAACCTAATGATGTAAAACTTATACACATACACATGTATAAGTGGTTATGTTAAAATGTGAGTAATTCTCAAATCACAATCTGATTCAAAAGCAGAAATCAGAATTAGGATTAATAGAAGTATATTAAAGAGTCGACTCAAATCTGAACCAAAAGTTACATTTACTGGAATAAATTGTGAGAAAAAGGTTAAAAGACAATAATAAAGTAGCATTTGATTGCATAATTTTTGTGGTACTAGATTGGATAAAAAATTTTATCTCATGTTTAATTTATAAATTTACTTGGTGATTAGACAAAAATTAGGTTGATAAACTGAATAAAATGCTTAAATTTTATTTTATATGCACAGTGATAAAAAAATGAAATTCACTGGATAAAAATAAAAAATATTTTGTATCGACAAAAATATCATTTAATGTTATAATATTAAGTTAATGAATATTATTTTTATTAAATACTATAAAAAATTATTTATTTTATAATATAAAAATTAAATTTTTAATGTAAATTTTTTGTCTAATACTGTGCAAACCAAATATGTTACAATAAGCTTATACTGTTCAATCCTCTTTATACTTGTCATATTTAGTTCTTTTTGTCCTGTTCAATCCAGTCAAATTCTTACAAGTAAATGTTACCTAAGAATTAAAGGATAATCAAAAGGTAAACTAAACCCTAATTTAGAAGCTGAATCGAAACCTAGCTTAAAATAGAAATAATTATAAGAGACTTAAAACCTAAATAATTAAATATAATAATACACTAAACCGAAAATAACAATAAGAGTTATAAAATAAAGCCTATATAAAGCAATTATATGAATACTAAAATGATCTTTATATTATAGGGATTATTGGTAATGGCCTGTTGGAAGTTGTGCCTTAAGTGAGTAAGTGGGAAGTTTAAATAAGTTTAGGATCAATATGTTACTGTATTTTAAAACTATTTTATAATACTCTGAAGTTTTATATTATATTTGGTTGTATTTGTTAGATAGTTGATTGTGCGTATGCCTATGTGTACATGTTTTTGGGTTTAATTGTATGATTCCGATTTGATGTTCTGGATTGTGATTGTGTGATTTGGTGAAATGATTGAATACCTTAAACTGAACCTAACTAAATATATGATTTGTATGTCTAAAACAGACTTACATAGTAACTCATTAGGGGAAACTTTAGAGTTCTTTAACCAAATATCGACCCATTCGAAAGGGATAACGTTAGATAGCATAATTAGTCACTTCTTCATCATTAGTCAAATTAAACTGAAGAACAGTTATATCTCTAAGATTTTAGATCTTAATTAATAATATTTTATTGTTAAGTAAAGTATTATTTAAGTAAAATTATGTTAAGTAACCATATAAATATTGATATTAGAATTTTAGTATAATTTTTATACTTTTATGGGTAACTAACATTTCAGATATATGAACTGTTTACTTTAAAATGGATTAGTTGTAGACGCCTTATATAAATTAAGTCTAGGACAACGACTGAAATATTAACTTTTATCATAAATGATTTACACGATACAACTATTGTAACTTTTCTGCTTCAGGACATAACAAAAATCACATTTGGAAAACCTAAAGGATCTTTTGAAATCAATTAGGATACATTCCAAAAAAGAAATTTATCAAATTTTTTTAAAATTAATTATGTCACAAAAGCATATGTACGAAGATATGTACATACACACATATATATATATATTCCATTTAACATATGAATAATGCACTGCGGCAATTCAGTAAGATCTTCTCTCTTAAGAATGCTAACAATCAGTAATAATATTGTAAATTTTATGAGAAATTAAAGGGATGATCCTAATTTACCCCTAAATTGTAAGCGTATCATCAAAATACTTATTTATTTTTCTAAAGTCTAAATGCTTATTTACCCCTAAAGTACGAAAAGGCAGGCCGCACAAATCACATGAGGAATATTCCCTTAATTATTCCTATGCGCGAAGAGCAGACTTTCTTCGGACCTTATAATGCAAAGCATATTTCAACCCAAAAAAAAAAAAAAAAAAGAGTAAAAACCACACTGTAATCGAAACCTATGTTTGAATGAAGCCCTTGAATTATTTCTTCCTCAACTGAGGATTAAAATACACAATGGTATAAACATTACTTTTTCAATATGAAAGACTGGATTTAAATTTCTCTCTCATTTTACTTATAAAAAAAATATATAAAACTAACATATATTTTAAATATTATAATAAAAGTAATTATAATTACATTTTAGCCAACAAAAATAGAACATGACTGTTCACAAAAGTTTCTACATAAATTAAAGATGCTTAGCTTTGGTAAATGGATCATAATTATAAAACTTCTTTTCTTTAACCAACTACTATTACATTGCAACTTTAATCCATTGCATTGAAATATCAACATTATTATAAAAGAATCGCGTTCGTCCTAATCATAGATGCTTGGAGTTAGTTATTTATATGATTATTTTATCAATATTAATCGACTATAATGATTATTAATATGATAAAGAAAAATTGAAAGGATTGGAATATGCTCCATCACCACCTATCGATACAACCACTGTTAAGTGGTTTTATTCTTTTTATTTTATTGTTTCTGTTATATTAAAGCAATCGTTATAATAGTTATAATTAATTAATCTCACTAATAACAATAATAAAAAAAAAAAACGAGAGGTTACGTTAGCCAACCCGGTAGCTAACTTGATTTGCCTAAACTTGTTGGTCCATTTGGAATGCTTTAAGATAATGGAATGCGTGGTTTTCGTTGTTGTCGTGTACTCAAGACCTTCAAATCTAATCCATTGATGATGACTGTCTCATAAACTAATACCTTTTTGACCGGAAGAAGATTACCTATCGAACTTCAACTTTCATTATGTATTAGAGAGAGCGAGAGAGAGACAGGGGTATGCACATCTTTTTTCCATAAAAATAGTTTTATTTTTTTTTAACTAAAATTAAAATCTAATTCATTCCGTAAAAATCAAGATTTATATCACTAGATTATAACAGTCTGAAGTCCATAAAAATAGTTTAATAAACTTTTATTTATAAGATAAAACAAGATTTGCAAAATTAATCAATTCCGAAAGAAATCTATAAGATAAGATGTTTTAGTTAAAAACATGACTATATAATCAAAACCATTGAACAAATAATACCTTGAGATAACACTTATTCAATAATAAATCTATTTACTAAAAGATCTATACTGGAATACACGAAGAAATATAAGTATTTAAATATAGGATTAATACAACAAGCAATTAAACCCTCACATAGATTAGGAATAAATCACCCTATACTAATATGGTTAAGAGATACTGACTTTGATCAAACAACCTAATTTGTAGTCCAAACAAACTTGCAAAAAGAATCATTTTTTACAAATTGCTATTATGATTATACCATTAGTTTAGATGATCTTAAAGTCTTATACAGTTTGTTCTTACATATACAATCTAAAAAAAGAATTTTGTTGAAAGATCTAAAGTAATGGTAGTCATATATAGAATTTACTATAAGTATTATTTTTATGCTATAAGTAATTTATAGAAGAAAAATTCTTTCTGGAAAAAGAAGACTTGTATATGATATGATGATAGATGAATTGACATATTATTATAAATGATATAAAATCCATAAATTTAGTTGGTTGATATTTCAAGTAATATGTATATTTATATATGTTTGTAGTGATGGATGTGGAACTTAAGTGAAAATATAGAATATGTCACTTTAATTTAACTATAAGTGATATGAATAATACATAGATATTATGTTATATGTATAATACACGTATGTATATATACATATCATATGCTATACATATAAGACATTATATAAATATTTTAGAGATAATTATATCAAAATTCGTAAGTCTTTATCAATTTTTTTGGACTCCATTGTTGGTCGTAAGTTTCTCCTTTTACTTCATGCCAAGGAAAAAAATAAATAATCATTTAAAATAATAAACAAATGAACAATAAATTATTATGCTTAAAAGTCACCTGGTAATATAAGAAATAAAGAAATTATAATTAATATGATTTACATGGATTAAGAAACTATATTCTAATTATTTATTTACAATTTGCTTTTGAGGATAAAGAGAAGAATTAGGCAAGATCACTGGCCCTAGAAATCTACATATTTGCCTATAGAAATTAATGAGCATTTAAAGCATATTAAAAGTCAAAAGTACAATTAAAGGAATCTAGAGATACTGTAACCAATTGAATTAGAGTAAATCAAAGTCCCTTAGAGCCGGTGAATCCGTTGGTAAGCGTTGGTGGTCCCAATTAGCTCTAATTGTTCAACACAGCATTAAATAGGTTTCTTGTCATTTAAACGACATCGATATTAGCACAACTTTTCTAAAATCAACTTGTATAGAAGATCCTTTTCCTTTAATAGTACTACATCTTGACCATTGTTTAGCTTAGATAGCGGAACAAATAGTTCATATCAAGATTCTTTTAATTAATCAAAATAAAAATATCTCAGATAGAATAAGATTTGTATAATCGATCAATTCTAGAAGAAATACAAGCATCTATATATAGGAGTAATACAACTACTAGTTAAACTTTTACATAAATTAGGAATTGTTGATAAGGCCTTTTTAGATAAATAAGCCATTGGCCTATGTTAATGGACCCAATACTTAATCTTGGGTCCAATAACTTAGTCCAAGTACAATTCATTTCGACATAGTATAAATATGGAGCAAGACTCCTGTGTAAGAAAGCCCCTTTCATTCTCTCACTCTTATTATTACTTTATAATTTTACTCACATCAAAAGAGGGTTAGCTTAAGTATTAAAGTAATCGCACTAGAGTATTCTTTAACGCTCTTTGTATCCGTAATCATGTTTCTATTTTGAAGGTAACAATGTACCTAGAAAAATCTACAATCAACAAGAATAAATCATCCTATACTAATATGGTTAAAAGATGCTAGAAATACTAATTTTGATCAAATAACCTTATCTGTCCTCTAAACAAACTTGCACAAAAGACCATTTTTTACAAATTTCTATCCTGATTATACCATTGGTTTGGATGATCCTAAAGTCTTAAACAATTTGATCTTATATATACAATCTTAAAATAAGAATTTTGTTGAAGGATTTGAAGTAGTGGCAATCATATGATGTAACTGTAACTATAAAGTGAAATTCAAGAGAAACTACAAATTCAAGAGAAACTACAATTTCAAGCTCCAACCTAATCCTTCTTCTCGAAGAAGGATTAGGTTGAAGGGAAAGAATATTTAGCTAATGAAGAATGCTTTGGCATCTGAAATGGAGCAACCATTTTATGATGTTGACCTTACTTAAACTGTGATTCTATGTACAATGAGTACCTTTACTAAAAGGTCTCATGCTTTTCACATGAGAAAGTAAAATTCCATAAGTAGATCATCGTTGCATATTACATGTAAACCTACCATCCTATAGGTCTTATAATAGGATGTAAAAGGCTTCAGGTTTTAAGAAAAGGGAGTTGTCCAACTTTATGATTTGACCTTTTGAGGTATATTAGAGAGTTGGTGAAGATTTCTCCATAAAAGTGAAGCTAGTCTTCATTTACCTGAGGAATGCATTAGGTGAGTTCCTCCAAAAAAATCTCCAAAGCAAGGCTAAGAGAAAACATATTCAATCTAAGGGTAATGAAGGCACTTTTTTGAAAGGTACCTTCATGTATTTTATTTTCAACGAAGAAGGTGCCTTTTAGAAATGCGCATTTTGTTATTTTATTAAAAAAAGGCACCTTCTCCTTTAATGAAATCACAAGAAAACACCTTATCTTCTTGTTTAAATAAAACATATATGTACCTTCTTTGTAAATACCTATAAAATCAGAATCAATAAGTGCAACAAATCATATAAAATACAATACAATGATGCAATGACGAGTTGAAATAAATAGTAATTTAGTGAAAAAAACAAAACTTTATCTCTAACTTACATTGCCAACCTTAAAGTTAATCTCATATCACAAATTCATGCAAAACATTTACAACTCATATGATTAAGTTAAAATTGTATTAAATTTTACATTAATAAAAATGATCAGTCTAGTTGTTCATACAAGAGATACATACAAATACCTTTAATCCCTTCTTCTCCTAATTTTAGTGAACACTCACAATACTTTGGATGTTAACTCTCCATGAACCTCCTTTCCTTAGGAATGATTGGAGCCTATGACTCCTATGTCCGTATTTTCTATTGGGGTGGCTCAAAGAAAGGTAGAGGATCAACTGTAGCTATTTGGGAAGAACTTTTACCTTGAGAATTAGCAAACCTTCTCCCTCTCTTATATGGAATTAGCAATGTGAAGGAAGGATCACATTGCATCTCCATAATCGAAGTCTCAAACGAGTTGATAAGAGGCCTTAACATGCTGCTTATATCCAAGTGCTCAAAATATATTGAGGCATGAGATGGACCTATAGTGTTGTCATCAAGTAACCTTATCTCCACTGTTGTCTAAACCTCCTCATCTTAGTGTGTTGACCCAGCTTAGAAGGATTTGGAGGGTCGTAATTTGCTTGGTTAGAGTGATCCTAAGCCTTTGCTGGCTCCTTAGCCACATGTAAAGGGTACAAACTAACTAGAGGATGGTCATGTAGCAATTGTATCCCATGATTAGCATGGGCTCGAGCTATGTTATAATCGGATTTGTTAAGAGAAATTTTTATTTATTGGAACTCTTCAACCTACAAAAAGAAAGAGATTAGCACAAGTCAATGCAAGA
This sequence comes from Lumnitzera racemosa, assembly GCA_024138005.1. Lineage (NCBI taxonomy): Eukaryota > Viridiplantae > Streptophyta > Magnoliopsida > Myrtales > Combretaceae > Lumnitzera > Lumnitzera racemosa. The sequence goes on along the minus strand of JAMXBC010000012.1, from coordinate 33,156,963 downwards.
TAAGTCAATAGGATAGTAGTTGTCGGAAGCAAACTTACCAATTGCCCTAATAAAGCTCTAGTCTACCCGATATACCGATAAGTAATGCTCTTATACCACTGCTAGTACCTACGCTCTACTCCTTTAGGTCCATTGACCTGAATCACTCAAGAGTATCAATCATTCCAAGTGGTGATGTTCAGTAAATGCTACATAACCCAATCAAAGTTCGTTCGGCCTTGTAAGTTAATACAATGCAAGGCTTCCTCTATGTTGTATGGTTGTGGAAATCTTAGCAAACCACCAAACTATCAAAACCACATGTTGTAAGAAGTGCCACTCAACTACATGGAGCAGATGAGTAGCACCCGAGCTGTCTAAATATGTTAGCTACATCAATAGAAATTGGGTAGGATATCTAGTATTTCATCTAGACAATTACCATACGACTTACAAAATCATGTTGTCATAGTTAGTGTTTATATAAAGTATTGAAAGAGGAGTTCATAAATGTGTTTATAATACGTACCTACTATGAAGTCTGCCTATCTAATGTATCCCAATAAGCTTTGACCACATGGGTCGAGTGTTACTTTGTATTTTGCTCAATCCTTTACCTGACATTAGAGGCCTCTTACTATCAATGATCATCCCTCATCTACTAAGAGGGGCAATGTGTAAGAACCTACCCCATGCTTAGACTTGAAGAAGTATTGTTGCACCTCCCATCTCATGAGTCATTTCCATCAATGTACAACATAACTGCCTATATAACCAAGCTAGACATGTAGACCCCTAACTATACTGTCTAGCTTGGCTAAAGTCCTCCAATAGAGAAGGAAACACATAAGTCATAAATGTGAGTTTATCAAAATGCTTCTATCATCTTAAATAAGTTCTCTACATTGTCATCTTACTTGATGATAATTAGAGAATATGACACAACTTCTAGATAAGTGTTGAGATGTCTATATGAAATCTCAACTCCCATAACACTGAGATCAATTATAACACTCTGGTAAACCCTTTGCAGTAGTTTAAAGAAGTTTATGTTCGTCCTCACTATCAACATCTTGACTGGATCCCAATCGTACTCTGACCCAAATTTCCTCTCATAATATTTTCATGAGCATATACCATAAATTTAATCATGCTCACCATTTTCAACCTATCCACGTTACAAGTAACATATCGGTTAGCACATCATGCATTATACACCATGCATTTTGACCTTGTGTCATCACTCATCATCTTAACCAAACAAGTTCTTCATAGGCATTTTATCAAACATGTAGAGTGCAAGGTGTAACACACTCATCCAACAGCTCTTCTATGATTATGGACTATGCTAATATACCTTATACTTGGAAACCGTATAACTACGTGTTGTTATAGTGACAATCAAATATAAAATCCACATTTGTATGAGTAAAACACATCAATATATACAATTACATAACTGGGATAGGTTTTCTAAAATTTGATCAAATTTGCAAGAAAATCATGTAAAATTTGATGGAAAGAGTCAAAAAAAGCATTTTATCTTTGATTTTGTTTGAAGATTTCGTAAAAGAACTGTTGCAAGATGTTGAACAGATACAAAGAACGTCGTGCATCTGAGAGCAAAAGAGAGGAGAGGGTTTTAAGTAGCAAATGGGTTTTGTTCGCGAGGGAAGCGGTTTTATTTTGATACTAGTGAAGGCACTATCTAAAAGGTATCTTCACTTTTATAGCGCCTTCCTTACAAATTTTTTTTTTTTTTGTTTTTTAAAAACTAAAAACGCCTAGGTACCTTCTTTACTGAAAAATGTCTTCACTGCCCTATAAACGAAACAAGTTGAATTTTTCTTTTCTATTTTTATTCGTTGGTGTTGTTTTTATTGTGGGGGGGGGGGGGGGGGGGGGGGGGGGGGGGGGGGGGGGGGTGTGTGGTGGATGCGTTCCTCTCATTTACTTCCTATGAGGGTTCGGCTAATGCAGTCTGTGATTCCCGCCCCACTCCCTATCATCGACTACTTAATAGTACTGGAAAGCTCGCCAAGAGTCTACGCTTATCGAAGAGGATCAGAAGGCCATTGGGAAGCATCAGCATGAAACATCAGCCATGAGTAAAGAATTGGGGAGCTTAAAACCAATGACAGTATTTTTCAGCTTAGCTAGTATGATGCATATCATTCACCCTTGATCACCCTGCTGTCCACTTTATGCGCGTCCACTCATCTCATCAATATTGTGCCCAAAGACACCGGAAGAGAATGCCTTGAGTGCACACCACAGTACGGATGAGCTTTGAAGATGAAGAAGAGTGTTTTTAACAGATTTCTAAAGATCAAGAACGGTTTCTTCCAGCAAGTCATCAAGTGATAACCTGAGTAATTCAAAAAGGGCATCATCACCAAAACTTACAAGCAGCCAGCAAATCTTACATCAGTTCAGTCATGCTTATGAATTCGATTCAGATGGGTGCTTGAATTATTTATGTGTACAAGTGGTGAGTGCTCTCAGAAGATAGAAGAACGAAACAGATTCCAGACAGCAGTGCCTCCATCGGTTCACATGTTGATGGCCTCCAGAAATGAGGTGACTCAATGTCACTATAAATATCCTTGAATATACAGAATACAAATATAAGAATAGAAGATGATCCAGATTCTAATCTCCTTTTGGTCAGTGGTGAGCATATTCAATACCCAGAGGGGTTGGTTGGTTCTAAAGAACACTTTTCAGTCCTCCAGATGCATCTCATCGTTATCTTTCCTTACAAGGGGAAAAAATAAATAAATAAAAAAGCTACCTGTAATTTGAAAAACGAGTGCTTACTACCAAATATATCAAAACTATAAACGAAAAACCTCAAAACATTTTTATTTTTACCCACACGAAATGCAATTTCTTCTCTTCTATTTCCTTAATCTCCCTTTCATCTAATTTTATGTTATCTCCTTAAACTTTCTTTACATTACTAGATAAACCACCAAGTAACAGTGGTCAATAGTAAATGTACATGAACAAGCTGAAAAGCAAGAATGCATGTCAAAACAAACTTACAAAATCATCAGAATGGATTATAGTAGTTAATTATATGCTGATTGAACATTCATACACACAGAGCTAACCTTTCAAAAATTCTCAGATTCGACACTGATGATATGATGATACACCTTACGAATTTCTCAAGGGTATACAAACTACAGAATGAAGATGCATTTGAGTTTGGACACATGAACAAAGAGACATTCTTGTCAAGAACTGCCACAAAACATGCACACAGCTAGTCCTCAAGCATAACACGCATTACCAGGGATCCTCTGCTGATTTAATGTATCAGTTCTATACAATTTTGTCCATCCAATTGACAGGGCCTTTTTTTTTTTTTCCCCCTTTCCTTCTCCCTCCTTTGAACTTCAAATAAGTGTGAAGTTAAGAACATTCAGTATTTACAGCTTGGACATCACCAGAAAATGCATTGCTGCTGCAACCCACTTACTTCTAATAGCTCAGGAAAGTTCCTTCAAAACATTAAAACCTTAAACAGAAAAAAAAGGGAAGTCGCATATTATGATGACAAAACTAATAAACCAGGGAAATCTGCATTAAATTGCATACAAACAGATACATCCCCCAAGTTTTCCTCTCCTACATAAACAATTTCTTAGAGAAGCATAAAATCTGATACTCACATAATCCATGCTTGTTCATCTCACATGCAAGCCATGAAAAATTGAGGCCTCAAGTCTCAAGAATTTTTTTTAACAATTCGTTACACTTTCTACAAAATTCAAATTACATTTCAAGATCACCGTTACCTTGTGAATAATACCAGTTGATGTCTCAAGGTCTTCGTTACCTCGTGAACAATACTCTTGACATCTCCTTTGCCATCTGTGATTCCCAAAAGATAAGTAACAACATTAATAAAATCATAAAGCACCAGATGAGGCTCCAAAACGATGTATAAACCATTAAACCAACGGCATACACACCACACTAACTGGACAAGGATATCCAAGCACTTGTACCCATAGAACCTTTTTCGTCATAAACTATCTCTGAAGTTTTTGTAGCCGTCAGCACATATATTGGAACATGAATTTCACCATATTGTTTATCATGATTCTCATATTTAAGGTTTTACAAGTTGAATACGATCCATCCCACAGATAAATTAACCAGAGAATGTGCATGTTCATCTTTCTTTTTTTTTTTAATAACAAGAACCAAAATACATGTTCATTTTCATTGATTCAAATTGGTCCACAGAAACAAGTTTAAATGAAACTAAGGAGCAAATGCTCTCCAGCTTTGCAGCACCTGGCTACCTTCAACTCACCTCCCTAAGTACGGTCAACACACTCCTGAAACACTATTCTAAATTACTGTTACATCCTCTCTTAAACTTTGGAATTAATATTAGAAATATATTACTTCATATACAATATGACTAGGGTCTGCAAACCCAACCTGCTACGATAGAATATAAACACCCTGTACACACAATATACATGAATACACAGAATGTTTCCCCATCAATATTGAACAAAACATAAGAAACTATAGTGGTTCATATTCTTACCAATATTTGTTTCTTCAATACGTTTAGCACAAGGTTTCTAAAAAAAAAATTTATATGTAAGAAGAAATGTGGAATCTGAAATAGCAACATCTAAATAAATTATTAATACTATTTACTTGTCTCATGTGCATCCCCTGAAGCACCAGAAATGCAAATTAATTCATAATTGAACAGACATAATATTAGTACCTCAAGAATCTAGCAAAATAAAAGGAGAATTTATTGAGTGGCAGTCCTGATATAATACCATGTTTTACATTGTAGATAAGTTAAGGGATACATAAAAGCAAAAGATGAAATTCTTTGTGCAGCTTCACTCCTATCTTGCACTACTATCCTCAGAACATCCTTAAAGAAATTTTCCTTTATTTACCCCCAAAAAAATCCTCAAACAAACAAGAACTGTACAGCTGACTGACAATAAAAAAATGCAGAAATCATTTTTTATCAACACAACCTTTCATTAACATATGACTGGTCAATGTTCAAAAGTAAGATTCCGCTATTGGATCAGGTCTGGTTGTTAAGAATTGGAGGATGAGCTGTTAATTCGGGTTCAGTAGTTTTTCAACCTTGCTTCCCTATGATTACAAACTGATGTCAGGCTCGTTAGAGAGAACCCAACAATCTCTTGGCTTTACAAACCAAATGTGTTGAAAGATAATTCAGGATGATCTATTCATGGAGCAAAAGCTCTATTTTGTAGTACACATCTAGCAGTTACTAACCACTACCTCCATGCCTACACGTAATCCAAGTGACTGCCCTTAAGACTCCCCATACTCCACTACTTCGACCATTTACATCAAGGACAACCTAATAACAAGACAACTTAACAACAGCAGTACACAACAGAATTTAAACACATGAAAAACACCACACAACAGCATATATAACACAACATAGCTAAGGAAGATAACATCAAGTCATCTTCTTGTTTTGTGCAGATAGACATGCTCGAACAGAGCTATGCTTTGCTGTTTGCACAAGCAAACATCACGCATAACAAATTCTCATTCACCACACTGCATCTGCTATCTCATTGAAGGTAAGTACAAGGTTATCACCATTAGGACTTTCAGTCACAACCTCAGTTTTGAGGTTATTAATTTCCTCTTTCATTTCAAGAATCCAAGATTCTAGAATCCCAAGATTTTCTCTTCTGCTTTGAGGCATTCAATCTTGGCTTCCCAATACCTTTTTAACTTCTGAGCAAGATCGCTGAGTTTAAAAAAGGTATTTTTTTTTTTTTTGAACTTATTGCTATTGATTCAATGATCCCTATAGGACGGGGTCAGCGCGAATTAATTATTGGGGACAGACAGACCGGTAAAACAGCAGTAGCCACGGATACGATTCTTAATCAACAAGGGCAAAATGTAATATGTGTTTATGTAGCTATTGGTCAAAAAGCATCTTCTGTAGCTCAGGTAGTAAATACTCTACAGGAAAGGGGAGCTATGGAATACACTATTGTTGTAGCGGAAACGGCAGATTCCCCAGCTACGTTACAATACCTGGCTCCGTATACAGGAGCAGCTCTCGCTGAATATTTCATGTACCGTGAACGACACACGTTAATCATTTATGATGATCTCTCCAAACAAGCACAGGCTTATCGTCAAATGTCTCTTCTATTACGAAGACCACCCGGCCGCGAAGCTTATCCGGGAGATGTTTTTTATTTGCATTCACGCCTTTTGGAAAGAGCCGCTAAATTAAGTTCTCGTTTAGGTGAAGGAAGTATGACTGCCTTACCAATAGTTGAGACTCAGTCGGGAGATGTTTCGGCAAATTCCACTTGAGCATCCAAATCTGGGTCAATACCAGCAAAAACATCTCTGAACAAGGTTCTAGCACCATGCCAAATGTGTCCGAAGAAGAATAGCAGAGCAAACGAAGCATGTCCAAAAGTAAACCAACCCCTTGGACTGCTACGAAAAACACCATCCGATTTCAAAGTAGCACGATCTAATTCAAAAATTTCGCCTAATTGAGCGCATCTAGCATATTTTTTGACAGTAGCAGGATCACTATAACTAACTCCATTGAGTTCGCCACCATAGAACTCAACAGTTACACCCACTTGTTCGACACTATACTTCGATTCTGCCCTTCTAAAAGGAACGTCGGCTCTAACAATTCCGTCTCCGTCTACCAAAACAACCGGAAATGTTTCAAAAAAAGTAGGCATACGACGTACAAAAAGTTCACGTCCTTCTTTATCTTTAAAAATAGGATGTCCTAACCACCTAACAGCGGAGTTTGTCTATGTTTCTGCTTTACGAATATGATATTTTCTGGGCATTTCTAATAATATCAAGTGTTATTCCTATTTTGGCATTTCTAATTTCCGGAGTTTTAGCCCCGATTAGCAAAGGACCAGAGAAACTTTCAAGTTATGAATCCGGTATAGAACCGATGGGCGATGCTTGGTTACAATTTCGAATCCGTTATTGGGTGTTTTGGGGGGGGTGGGTGTGGGGAAGTTGGGTGGGGTGGGGCTGGGGAAGTTGGGTTGGATAAAGTTAATCTGGTAAGGAACCAACATTCATACTAAGATCCTCATTATGCTTTGAACATAAAAATTTTAAACAGTGGGAAGGATGTTGATGTCTTATATTTATTGTAGAATGCAGTATAAGCACAGAAGAAAAAGATCCACAAAAGATCAACACTCCAGTCTGTCACCACCAAGGGACTTTACAAAGAAAACATAAGACGAAGTTACACTCACCTGATTGCAAAGAAGATTTTGCTTATGTGTGAAGCAGGTCAATGTCCAGCAGTCCTTTCCCTGCACTTTTTGGAAGTAAATTACAAGCAAACTTCTAGTTCCCTCAAGTCTTTGGGACAAATTAACGTCTTTTTGAAAGTGAGTGCAACCTCACTAAATCCTCCAGAGCAACCAATGACCAGGCCTCCTCAGTTTGAGCGTATATCCTCTGATTTATTGAATCGATTATAATGCTAACATTACCAAACCCATAAATCTGAAGACCATTGTGCATCCTGCCAGGCTTAGGCTTAAATGGCAACTCATACTTCTGTGCATAAGTCTCTACTATTTCCTTCAATTTCAGTTCAGGTACACCATTAGAAGTATCTATGCCACCAATGCCCATTGTAGACTGCTGTCGAGCATATGCTGCTGCTTTCTGCTGAGCTTCAAATTGCCGCTGCTCAAGCACCCTATGATAACTCATATTCTCTCTCAAACCAGGCTGCACTACCTCCAAGCCCTCAGCAGCCTTGTTCATCATGTCAAGACCAATACTTAGCTGATATCGGATGCTTTCATTTGCCAGTAGTTCTTGTGGGAGAAGATTCCTCCAACCTTGGAACCAATTACTAACCTCATTAAAGTTGGGGTTTGAACATAACCAATGATACAGCACCTGCAGCCACTTCACAAAAAAGAACTTCTCCAGCAAGTCAACCATGAGATGGATAGGAAGAGCAGTAGCCCAGGACATGACCCAGTAGAACTGATCAAGCTTCTGATCAGCTGGGTTTATATGAAACTCTTGCAGGACAACCTGCAATTTTGGAACTATAAATCTTCGCATGAGATCTTCCCAGCTAGCAGAATCAAAGACTGTATTCCATGGCGATAGTATGGTATAAGCAGATGCATCACTGGGATGCCATGCATGCAGAACATTGCTCAACTTGGATCTTATAATCTGATACAAGCTGTCCAACTTTGTTCCCAGCAATGGTAGCCAGGGGTGTACCCAGACGTGGATGGGAACAGTTTCTCGGCGAGGGTCCCATGAATCAACAGCACTAGACAATTTTGGCATCACAATGGCATTTAAGATAGAATGAAGAACCGAAGGAGGCAGTAGCTTCTCCCATATATCTAAAAACCGGAGCATAGGTTCAGGATCCCGGGCCTCCCATGTATTAATGCCAGATATTCGAACCGCAGGCAAGACTACCTCAGACACCAGCTGTGTATAAGGGGATCCAACATCCCAGATGTCAAGACACTCTTGTCCTTGCAATAGTGTCTTCCACAAAGAAATAATTTCCAATCCATGGGAAGGATTTCGAAGTGGATCCCATCCCTGGAACACCCTGATAAACAAAGGCAGAGCAAATGAGCAAGCAATGCAAGATAAGTTACAGAGCTTGTAATCATCAGGAAATCTCCTTTGTAAGTCACCAAAATTCTGGCCCAGTGAATCCAATGTTATTATCCCCATTGAGTTCTCCCCTTCAATTTGCTCTAACAAGTTGAGTATTTCTTGCATGCTATCAAGTTGCTTTTTCTGCGTATCTGCCTCAGCTTGTAACTTCTCCTTCTCCTGTTGCAAACTTAATGCTGTTTCCCTCTCATTCCTCAGATCCCTATCAATTTTCTGAATATCCAGTTCAGCTAGATCCACGATCAATCTGATATTATGCTGTAGCTCAGGCATTGGCACATCACTCTCTCTTGCCTTCTCTTCTGCATTTAAGTTTTCCAGGTTTGTCAAAACCCTAACTTGAGGGCCACGCATGTCAAGAACTTTCTGAACAACTTCATGTCCCTGCTCTTGCTTCTTGGCCAGAAGTTCCTCTGCTGTAATGTATGTAACTTTGTTCTTTTTCATTTTCTTCACTTGCTTAGACCAAAGTTTTTCCTTCACAGCAGGTGCCTCAGGCAAGGATTTCTTCTCCTCCAATTCTTGCACAGCAGAGGGGCCTTTCACCGATGTTTCTTTGTAATCATTGAAACCCATACCCATATTCTTTGGACGCAGCTTTGCTTCTATGGGAGCAACAATTCCCTGCTCATTCTTCCCAAGCCCGCCTCCCTTGTAGCCCATCTTCTCAAGCAACTTCATACCAATACCCTTGGTATGTTTCTCAAAGCTCCCCACATCTCCGGATTCAAAGTGCTCTCTTTTCTTTCCTCCTTGTTGCGTTCTTTTCTCCATTTTAGATTTCTCTCTCCTCCTTTCTGCTCCTTCCTTAATTATCCTCCCAAAAGCTGTTGGCAAGAAATTATCCTCTGTGTCATCATCTTCAACATCATCATCTTTTTTCTTAAATCCTAGGCCCACACCAACACCTAAACCTGGCTTGCTGTCATCCACATCAGTTAGATCATCAATGTACTCCTGTTTAGAATTCTCATCGATCTCCCTGTTGGGCATGACAGTACCAGTGGAGACAAAATTGACAGGCTTTGTAAGATCGGCCTTCCTCAGAAGGTTCCGGTCCTTTCGGCGTTTCTGGGAGGACGAACCCTCATAGTCAGAATCCGAATCACCAGAAGCAAATACACCATACAACACATCATCTTTCGTCTGTGTTCGTTTCTCCTTGCGGCGCCGATAGTAAAATTCACCACCAATCCATTGTCCATCCTCATAATCATTCTCCATTCCAAACCGTTCCATTTCCTGGTCCTCGTCCATTTTAAGCTGCAGAGCAGGCAGTAAATTAAGCACCAAAAGAAAAATCTGCTAAATTCAATTACTCAATCCATAACTACTAAAACACAATTTGCTCTGCCTGATTAAGAAAAATATGTCTAAAACAGCAACAATGGAAACCAAATATTGAATGTATAGCATCCATAAGACAGATTTCACACTAATAGTTTTGCTCTCAGAATAAGAAGGGGGAAAATTTTTATTAGAAAAACTGAAATGTGCAGCCATGGAACCCTAGTTGCACCAAAGCTACAACATACAGTATAGACTGGAGAGAGAAGTCACATAGACAAGGACTTGTATATTGCCAAATTTTTAGAGTTGTGGGCAGGGAATAATGAGGTGTATTTATTGAAAAAAACATAAGAAAAATCTAAATCATACTTGATAGCTCAAAACTAACTCTTTATGTATAATTATTAAATTGGGAAAGATGTCCGGAGAAGTGTCCTTAGCAGCACAATAGAATGGAAAGGTTACTTAATTACAATCGAACTGCCTAATATATTTGAGTAATATCTGAGTACGGAAGAAAAAAGGCCCAGCATTCAGCAATGGAAAAGCGTCAATAAAAAACACCATGAATGAATGCCCAGCCTTTTCTTTGGAAAATTGAAGTACCACAACTTAGTACAGCAAGTTGCGTTTTTTGCAAAAACATTCGAAACTAATATTAAACCGACTATAAAGAGAAAAAAAAAAAAAAACCCTAATTCCTTTGAAACATGGAAAAATTGTAGCATAAAATTAAATAAGACAGGACGAACCGTGGTTCCAAGTTCAAATGCTGTATAAAATTTTTAATCATTCAAAGAGGAGATTAAGGTTGCTAAAAGGGTACAAATAGTGGATGTTGCAGGGCATGTTAAGCGACAGGAATCAAAACAGCGGCACGGCGACAACCTTTATCTGTAAACAAATTCATCTCTTCTTTGTGCTATATCATCTCTAATACTTTAAAGACCTCACCTAAGCGTGAAAAATCCTAATCGACTTGCATAATTAGCGAAATGATCAACACTCAAACCATGAATAGCTAATTGAAAACAAACAAATTAGGACATACGATAAAGGAAAAAAATAATTAGAAGAAACAAGACAGCAAAAACGTACCTCTTGAATGGCGAAACAGGAAATTCAAACTAATAATATTAGGGAGAAAGCGAGCACGTTATTGGAGAGTAGAAGCGTGTGAACTGAAGGCGGTGATATTTCTGGGACAACTACAGAGAGAGAAGGTAGAAAGGGACGAACAGGGCCCCGATTAACTAACGCCTTAACCGGGGGAAGGGGTGTTATATGTAAATCGCTGCACCCTGTACACAGACCGAACCGGCCCTAAACTTCCGGTTTACGGGCCGAAAAATAAGTGAACCGGCCTTTTTTTTTTCAGGATGAATTTTCATTTTATTGGTGACATTATTCCCACGGCCCGTGGATCAGCTTTTTTCTTTTTTTTTGGACGATTTGTTTTTTTTTTTGAAATTATTCCTTTTACTTTTACATAGATATAATGTGTAAATGAGTGCATTGTTTTATTTACATATGTACATATATATGTATATATATAGAGAGATTTCTTATGTAATTTATAAAAATACAATTCACAATTCACATATATTCATAAAGGAGTATTTACATAAGAAATATATAAAAGAAATACACATTGTTATAAATATGTATTATCCTACATTACACATTCTAAATTCAAAGCCAATACGGCTATTTATATATGAAATACACTAATACACTATATTACAAAATTGAATTACAATGTCACTAAAAAAGTAAACTACAAAATTTAATTTTCCTAAATAGCTTCATGAAAGAGAAAAATAAATTACAAAGTCATTAGAACATAGAAAAAACTTATTCATATATGAAAACGTTAGTAGTATTATGGAAAAAAAAATTCTATTATTTTTAAAGTTACCCTGAAGATACTTATGTATCCATTAGCTAGAATTAGCGTACCATAGGTCGGTATAATCTTTAAAGAAAAAATATCAAATTTACATGATTATCTACTTAATTTTATAGTAAAAAAAAAAACCATTTAATTTGTCTACTGTTTCAACAAACTTAAGAGTAAAGACTTAGCTTTTAAAAAAAAATATCATTTTGGTTTATTTCTAATAATTATAAAAACATTTTTTTTAGGTGACAAAAAATTTTAAATTGAGACAAAAAGTAAGATTAATTGGTCTAACCTTACATTTGTATGTGATTGGTAGTAGAACCCAACCCTAAGCTTCCCTTTAATTTATTAAAGTCATCGAAGTACTTGTATTACTCCATTAACATGCAGCATGGCTCTTATTCTTTACATGCCACTTTGTACCAATCTTCAATATAAGGGCTTGCTTTGACACTAACAATAAAAAGAGAGATTTGTCGATCATCAAAGATGAGCCCTACTGCGCTGAGTGCTTGCTCAATGGCTACCATCAATGCAGGAGTTGCAAGAACCCAATGGTTAATACGTGACAAGATGAAATAACTCTTTTCATGCGTCTTCCACCAACTCGAAATGTCAAATTCTCTTATGCCAACATTATCAAGGAACTTGAAGTTGATGCTGATATAGTGTTAAAGCTCTATTTTAGGCCCTTAGACCTTTATTGTTTCGATTTATAGGCTAACAATTATTCTCTCGTGAATGAGTAATGGTGTTTAGTAAGGGACAGTGAAGGAAAAACTATTGTTTGGCCATTATATAGGAATTAGTACCATGTAAACAGCTCTTCCAAGTTAATTGTTGTTACTTACTAATCTTTTACATAGTTGCCATTATCATTAATCCATTGATAAGTTATGCCCATATATGAATTAAGGGAACAAAATTATCCATATATCAGCACAAATTGACACGTATATATTGTCGAGTCTAATATTTAATTTTCTATTTAATATTGATTTCCCATTTTTCGATTAATACTAAATCCTAACCCATTTAATATTAATCATCAACTAAAGAAATTGAAAAATTTCAGTTTTTTTATTGAAAATAATTTTTAGAGTCGTCATTTGACCGAAGTTGGGAAAAAGGAAAAAAAAAATCATAATCAATTGGGTGGATTGATTGTAATTTGGTTATCGATTTTTTATTTCAATTTGAGTGAAGAATAAAAGGGTTTCGAATTCGAGGGCTAACCTATTAAATCCTAACTGGTACCACTATTTATTTAACGAAATTAGGATTATTTTTTAATTTGTAATATTTTTATAAAAACTAAAAACCAAAAGAAAAAAACTTAAATTTCTATAAATTTTATCTTCGCCACGAAGGTGCCTACATACTTACTAGCCAAAATTAGAAGATCGTAGTTCTTTCATGAAAACTTTAGTATGTTTATTGACTTTAATTTTGAAAAACTGTCTGAATTTACGTTTTCAATTGACTTAGTTTATTTAAAAAAATTTTAAATGGTCCTAACTCTTGAGTATTTTTGTTTTATAAAAAAAATGCTCTAAAAAAATCTTATTTTTCAAAAAGGTCTTTTATTAATTTTTATTTAAAGGAAAAAAACTGACTCTATATGTGATAAATCTTAAACAAGACCAAATCCTAAAAAAATAACCAATCTTAATAACCCCTAAACCAATATATATAATTATCTACCAAAATAAAATAATTCCATATAATACGCTTTTATAAGAACTAATGCTAAAACCTCTATACTAACATATTTATATATTATATATTATGTTAAATAATGAGTGAATTAATATAATAGTAATAAAATAGTAATAAACAAAGAAATAAAAAAAAATTAAAGCAACCAAGCCTTAACTTGATTCTGTTCGGCTGTGGCGTACAAGTACGGTGATCAGCCAAAATAAAATAGTGCAATGTGTGGACGGAAAGTTATCTTGGCGAGTAAGTGCCGTGTGTGTCCTCAGGCGTACGAAGGGGATGGACAGTGATCGGCAATGGCGTACTATAAAGTGCAGCAATGGATGATAACTCGGTTGTAGACGTCAGTGAAGCGCTGGAGTTGCTGGCAATGCTCGTGTATGTAATGATGGTGGTGATGCTGTGGAGAGAAATTGTATATGTAGCAACAGCATGATATTTGGACTTGGAACCATGGAGTACAGCCATGTGTGTGAGTGGATTGTTGAATCGTGTCATGCAACAGGATGTATGATTATTGAGTGTGTGAGCCTATTGTATGTGCTACGTGAGGATGGTCTACTGCAGCTATTGTATGTTATTTATTCGGTGAGGACTTGGCGTTGATCGGAATCGTTGTGTAGGTGTAGATTTACTACTGTCAGTTGCGAATCAGGTGTTGTCCGTGCGGTTGTAGTGGACAATGATCCAGTCGTATGCTTCCACGAAGGGGCTGATTTATTGGCATGGACGATGACTGTAGCTACTGTTGCGTCTGAAGCTGCAACTGCGACTGTAAAGCCCTGTATCTTGTGCATATGGACTGTATAAAGCACTCATGTACAGTAGTAGTTTAGGCGCGATCAGTCGATGGAAATTATCGTCAGTAGTTGTGTGCATTAGACGACAGACAGAGTAATCGTGGGAGTGTAGTCTATTGTGGAGTGGAGTGAAGTCTACGCGTACAGTGTGTGCTATTGGTGCACTGTGTTGTTGTTACTATTGTTGCTTCCACACTGCACGTGTATGGACAGTGGAGTGACATATCGTACGGCAGTGTGCAAGTGAGAGGACCTGGAGTGGCCGATTTGGTGTGCACTATCGCTGCTACTGCTGTGTGGACAGTGTTGGTGCAACTATGTACAGTAGACAGAGCTTCAAGTTTGCTGTTCTAGAGTGAGTGATCATGTCAATACTGCAAATTACAGTAGTGGTATTCTGAAGTGGTGTTGGACTGTAGGGAGTCTAGCTGCTAGTGATACTGCACGATGCTAAGTTGGTGTTGATCGAAAGCAGTTATCGTTGGATGGACGAGGAGGGATCAAATTGCGTTGGAGTGTAAGGCGAGAGAGGACATCATATGGCAATTAATGAATGACTAGATGAACTATCGCCTCAAGTGATTTGTCGTCATGCCTTGTCTATCCTTACCTCTCCGGGGTTCTTTGATTTCAAATTCCTCCTTAGGGTATTGTAACTGTCACTTGTTTTCCAAGCGTAATGTGTCTTGCAATAATTGTAGAATGCTCACGAAGACACCTCTTAACCTATACATTTGCAAAAGTGTTCAGTAGACATTTTCATACTTAGCGAGTCCAGAAGGTTTACTTGAACTACCAAACTGCTAACCCATAATTTCTTCCTTTGTCTGTGGAGTTACTTGAACATCATCATCCTCTTTGTTCGAGACGTTCTAGATGTTCAATATCTTGCATGGCATCTTGTACTTTGTCTTTGGTGTAATCATACTCGAAGTACATCCATACATCTACGAACTCCTCAAACAAAGACATGGTAGCTTTTTCCTTTCCTTTTTGAACCTTTTTCTGAAACCTTGCTTCTTTCTAGAAGATGAAGAGTAGAAAAAGCGATCTATTGTGGCTTGTTGTTTGTTATGAAGGAAAAAAAAATTATCAAAGAAATAAATTTTAATTAAAGGAAGCAAAAAAAATAAATAAATAAATAAAGAGCCAAAGAAGGTTTTTTTTTTTTTTTAAACTCACTAAAACTGAACCAAAATTTTCTTTAAACTATCTTATTAAGGAATGTTATCACAATATTAGGTAGAAGAAAGAATCTTTAACAAAGGAAGCTGACAACGATGAGCAATGTTGTTTCAAAGTCGAAGTTGGAGAGTAAATAATTGAGAGCAAAGCACAAATATACAAATAGTAGTATGTGAATGTATTTTTACAATGTGGTATGTGCATTTATATTGCTCAACACAATGTTTCAATTTCAAAAATTTGATTGTTCATCTATCAGCTTCGTTCGTATGGTAATTTCTTCTAACTCTTTATTACTAGCTTTTTAGTTTTTGTCTCCATTCAATTCTGAAACTTTACATTGTAACGTTTAAATTCAAATGTCTTTTGCACATTGCATTCATTAGTCTACTCTTTGCTCCTTGTCTATGTCTTTATTTAGACTCTCGCACAACTTGCTTTATCTCCTTACCATTCATTATCTATTCCTCTCTCTCTTTCTCTTTTTAGAACAACATACTGACACATACAGTACACATTTACACATGCACTCATTAATTATCACTATGAGAAAAAAGCCCTACTATTCATCCATCTTGTTTTATTATTGAACACCATCTTATCAATTTTCAAAGGCTACATATGTATAGCCGAGACCAAAGTTTTCTTTTTATTTATTTTACAAGCCTAACTAAACCAACTTGGCAAACTGATGAGCCATTGAGTAGGCCTGATGATTCATCATTCAATTCAAGCCTCGCTTAATTAGACCAAGGTTGGTTCAATGAACCACTTAAGGCTAGTTTACATTTTGGAACTAGATCGAGAACAAGTCTACCTTGAGTCGATGGTGTATAAAGATAAATAGCAAATAATTAAGCATTCTAATTATTTTAACGTTTATAAATTTATATACATATAGATTACATATTACATATAATATGTAACCAAGATTACTCAATTTCTTAGAAATAGCTAATCATATTCATGTCCATATAATATAAATAGATAAGTGAAAAAGGTTAAATTGAGGTTAAGATGGATATTTTAATATTCCTTTTCACAAATCATTTCGTGGCTAAAAAGTACATACAAAAGTGATTTTATCACAACACTAAAAGAGAAAGAAAAAAATCTTAATAAACATTTAAAATAAAAGCAATCTTGACAATTTTAATGATATAAAAGTTTTTGTATTAAATCTATAAAATCAAATTTTATTTGTATGAAAGTGTTTTTATACTTTTTCTTTTGTTATGGTAACTTTTCCTTCCATTTTGCATACTTTTACCTTATCTTTACTAATGAATGAGTTTTTATTTGGTCTATAATTATTAATTTAATAATTAATAAATTAAATATATTTAATTAAACAATAGAATGTAAATATTTAAAAATATAAAAGATTATAAAAAAAATTAAAAATAAAACCAAACTCGACAATGGGGTCAGTCGCCCCTTAGTTGGCTAATTATAGTGAGATTTAACTTGTGTATTTTGATGTTAAGTGGCTATACCCATATGAGTAGGTATAGAGAGTTGAAATTTTATTATATTATTATTGGGCTAAACACAATATTTATCTGACTTGACTCTTTAGGTTAGGTAACAGGGTTTAAAGAATCTAGTCTATAATCAAGATGATTTAAGGAGATTTGGTTTGGTGAGCTTAGAACAGGAATTATTGAATCGCCCATCTATATCTAACCTTTTTTAGGTAAGCTCATGCACTACGAGGAAAGTTATTAGCCTTAGGCCTTTTCAAACTCATTCTAAATAATCATGGAATGAGTAAAACTCCATCTTGTCTGTTAATCGTCAAGATGATCGAATGGATATCATCAAGCCCAAAAGTCTATAAATACTCAATTATTCCTCCTCATTTGACATAACTCCAAAGATCAGAGAAACGATATTCCATTGTGAAATCCTTGCTCTCTAAAATCAAATAGCGTTCAAGCAAAAGAGTGGTCTTAGCTAATCAAGAACTACAAGGTTAACATCTTAGGATTCCTTATTTGTTACTTGTGCATTTAAGACTTCAAGATCATCTATTCCCCCTCTCTGCCATTTTCTCTCTAATCATCCCATTAAGTGTCATCTTCACATTAGTACTCTAAGGCCACATATAATGCTATACTCGCGTAACTTGCATGGGATTGCTCCAATCATAACCCCTCATCTATATTTTGGTGACTCTATAAGGGAAGGAGTGTGATATCAGAGTGATGATACCTCCTAGGAAGAGAATGGCTATAATGAGTGAGGCTATCTCTTAATAGCAAAGTATTAATGTTGAATAAGCTGAGCAAGACCCACCTCCACCACTTCAAGGCACTATGGAGGTGATGTAAGCTATGTAAGAAGCAATAAAAGCCTTAAATCATTTCATGGCTGTGTTTGCTTTACTCATGATAAGGTTGGTTGCTTTTACTGCTACGCAACTTGGAGTGGCTCCGCCAGACTCTACCATTATTGCGTAAACAAACTCAACCAACTTACCTTCCCATTACCGAAGAGGGCATAAGTGAACCCCCTTACCATAGGCTGCAACTTAGACAAAATCTCGTATCTGAAACAGAGAGTATGAGGGTCTGAATTAGTGGCTCTTCATCTTCATACATGCCTGCTCTACCATCCAATTTGACTATACCAATCTTAGGTAAACCGACTCCCTACCCTAATCTTACTCCTGTTCCATTACCTACGTTTATAGCCTCTACTCCAAAGACCCTTTTTAACAAGGGAAGACTTAGATGTTTATATGAAGGAAATACAAGCAAAGTCATCTATGAGAGTACCAAAGCCGAGGCTCCCATATCATCAATGCTATAACAACTTAACTCTTAAGGTTTAAGGCCAAGTAATGCCTTAACATGTCAGCTTTTATGCCTTAAGCCTAGGCAACACCTCGACACAACGGTTTTTACACCTCAAGCCCAAGCAACGCCTTAGCATCTCAGCTTCCATGCCTTAAGCCTAGGCAACACCCTAGAACATTGACTTCTATGCCTCAAGCTCAAGCTACACCTTAGCACATTGGCTTCCACGCCTAAGCTCATGCAACATCCTAGCATCTTAGTTTTTATACCTTAAGCCCAGGCAATGCCTTAGCATCTTAGCTTGCGATGCCTTAAGCCCAAGTAATACCTTGGCATCTCGACTTCCACCCCTTAAGCTTAGGCAATGCCCTCGTATATTGGCTTTCATGCCTCAAGACCAGGTAATGCCTTGATATTCACATCTTATATCACTATTACTTTAAAGCATGGGATGTCTTCAACTAAGTGACTTCTACAGTTAAGCAATACATAACCAAACATTGTTGCTGATTGATAAGAGCATAGACTCCTAAGTGTACGATGAAAAGGCAAGCTTATATAATGCAGACTGATAAGAGCATTGCCTCTCAAACGCATTACAAGTTGTTGCAACTAAGTAAGACAATTCTAAGTTGCTAAGTAATGGGAAATACCCCCTCGACTATTGAGAGAAAATTATAATTCTTAGACAATGAATGCTATTATCGCTAGTTTCACATGATTAAATACCTTCTAAAAAGGGATCACTCAAATATTATCGTTGCAAGTGAGAGCTTTTGCCTCGATGCACAAGATTACTCTAAAAGCTCCTTAGATAATAATAATCAAGTAACCATATGTTCATAACAACTCTCTAGGTGGCTCCTTAGATCACAGAGTCTAAGCAACCTTAAATATTACAAGCTCAATGACCTACAAGAATGCCAATTATAATGACTTCCGTTATTGTTGCTAAGTGAAGGAATTGCCTGCTAAGTGTATGATGGTTTACACATGCTTAATGACTTCTATTACCAAGATTACTTTAAGTGGCATCATGAAACAAGGCGATGTAACAAGTTCATCAAAGCAAAAGTTCCCTTTGATGAAGGAAAAATCACCTGAGTTACTACCTAGTCTCAACGAGACATGTTAGCAACTAGGCGGGGGAAGATATCAATAGCTGTAGTGTACTGCTCACCTCTATATGCACTTGAGCGAGTAGTGCACTAGCATAAGTACTAATCTCATCCCCTTTCCCCTAATTAGGGATTCCTTTTACTCCACCAACTCTAGATCATTATCGTCAGTCTCAAGAGGCATTTAAGCCACCTTCCGTGTCAAATAGGGAAAGCAAGCTCCCTAGAATACATCACAAAGGAACTTTGTTTACGCCCACCATACTTTCATTTCACTCATTGCAGGAACTACAATTAAGTGGAAGTAGTAATGGCATGAAGGATCCTAGCCTTCTTTAAGAGAGTCACATGCTTAGGCTTTACAGTAATGTACTTTACCTAATAGTTCCATCTCGATGGAAGCAATTTCTTAAGAAAAGAAAATTGAGTAAGTAAGAGAGGTAACTCCCCTTTTCTTGTTATTAGAATGGAATAAGTCTTCTTTAATAGTGAAACAAGTGTTTACTAGAAGCTTTCGATATGTAAGGCTAATGGGGCCTATCGTTCACAAGGCTTGTTATATGCAAGTTATGTTGCTCTTGGGGCTCACAGTACTCTAGGCTTGCTTGTTTAAGGCCTGTAGCACTTGAGTCCTACCAAGTATTCTTTAAAACTACTCCTAAAGTTCCCTTAAGTTTCATTGTGGGAGAGGATTACTACATACGAGCCTTGCCTTACTCCAGGCTTGTTGAGGTCTTCTGCATTCAGAGCTTACTATATGAGATGCTTACTATGCTTGAGGCTTACTGGGGCCTATTACGCTTAAGGCATTCTTACTTGAGGCTTCTTCATGTAAAGTTTGTTATGCTTAAGGTTTGCTTATTCAAGGCCTGTTGCACTTGAAGCCTGTTAAGAATTACCATGCTTGAAGCTCACTTGCTTGAAGTCAGTTCCTTATTAAGAAACTGCTCAACTTACTTTGCCTCTTGAAGTAGATTAAGATTGACTAGGGGCAATTAATTTCAATACTGCATTTGCAAGTATAACTGAAGAAGTTGGCAAGACTATATTCGAAAAAAAAAAGATAATGCGAGAAGGACTACCATGCTTATAATGGTGTTAAATGGCATATGTTATATTCTTGAGGTTTGTGACATGATATCCAGAATATCATTGCTTTTACACACAAAAATTTGAGGCAACATAATTTGATACAGATCTGTAAATGAACACATGAACCCAGTATCATATGAAAACCAAGGGATGGGTCTGGGCCGTGAGATGGCCTAAGAAGTAAATAGAAGTCAACTCTATGGATATGCTGTACTGTAAAACCACACACAAACCTAGGCTAATACCCAATATAACGTATGGATACTAGGCTTAAGGTTACTTGCTACAATCTTTTCTAAATAGATTGATAAGAGCGAGTAGATAAAAGCTTTCCAAAAGAAAAAATTTGAGGGTTTTTCATTAATATATCAAGCCTTTCTAAAACCCTATACAAATATTCTATTTATACAAAGTGGTAAAGTTGTAAATAAAATGACTAAAGGATGCCCTAGTGGCATTCTAATAATTACAAATAAAGCATGAAGACAAAATAAGGAAAATACAAAATATAGGAAATTTAAATAACATAAGTAAAATAGATAGCCGAATGAGATTTTCGGGTGAGAAGCTAATGTTTGATTCTAAAGAGTTGTTGGAAACTTTGGAGCTTTGATCTAGGTAAACCTAATTCTGGACAACCTGTCTTGTTTAGGGCTAATCTGACATAATTATGGACGACTTAACTTTGCCATGGCTGACTACGAATGGCCAAGGTAACCTAATATCGTAGTGATCGATCTAACATGGACGTAGTCGACCTACTTAATTTGATCTGGCGCAATCAAGCTAATATAGGATAGTGGGCCAGTCTCGACATGATCAAGTAGATCTTGGCTAAACAGACTTCGAAGAGCATATCGATCTTGGCACAGTAGAGCAGATGAGCAGGGTAAGACAGTCCTATAGAGTAGAATTGGTTGGTAGCACAAAAGATGTTGGTAAAGCACGACAAAACCATTTAGACCAAAGCAAAGCAAACGTAACTAATCGGAGTAGACTTGTAGGGTACATTGGGTCTTATGATGTTGCCAAAGTTCATAAATAGGTTTGTGGGAGAGCTTAGACAGAAAAGAGCAAAGCATACTTAGCATAACAGGGTAGACCTAATAGAACCAGGCAGGCCTTCTAGCATTGATGGAGCTTATAATAGGTCGTCCATTCGAGTGGAGCACATGAACAAGCTTCCCATATAGTCCAAAACCTAACATGTCGTTGGGTCGGTATCTAAAATCCTATCACAATTAGTAGATGTGACTTCAATCAACATAACAGGGTTATGCTGGCCTTTAACGTTAAGTAGAATCCAACATTTCTTTCCTTTACTACTTGTTCGACTTTATGGCCTATAAAAAAGAAAGAGAAAAAAAAAAAACGAATTTATGAATTTCATTGGCTTTTAAGTCTACATGTGTAAAGGAACAATGGATGGAGAAGATGTGAGTAGAAGCTTTCCCAAACTTACGAAGGATGATCTACTCGCCCAATAAAGATTTTAAAAAAAAAAAAGGAACATTCAATATATATAGAAATGCATTGATTCAACCAAGTGACTTTACCAAAGGAAAATAAACAAAGAAAAGAAAAGAGTTAGCATAGTACTTAAAGAGGAGGTACTTATGTATAGTGGTTCGATAAAGCCATGATCACTGGATGTGACTTGATAAGTATTGAAATTGTTTAGTGCTTCCTCCGAAGGAGTATCACAACTTAAGCATTAATTTATTTGAACTTGTGAGTCGAAGATTAGGGTTCAAATGATGCGAGTATGAAATACAAAGAAAAAAATTAGCAATTATTGTATGTATGTGTCTATATATATATATATATATATATATATATATATATAGTAACTACAAGTGGGTAATGAAAAGATATGGAGATGACTTAAACTTAAAAGTTAATAGATTTGGAAGATATGTTGGATCTAAAATGGATATGATAATGATTAGATTTTTTTGGAAAGAGAAAATATTATGGGTGAAGTTTTTTGGGAAATGCAATATTTGAAGAAGAGATTTAAAAGATTTGAAGCCATATTATTTGTTACAATAATTAAAAATAATAATAATAATAATAAAGAAAAAAAGGGATTTGAGAAGATCTGTTTTGATATGATGAGCATAAGGAGAAGTGAAGAAAATCAAAGACATGTACAAGTATTTATAGCTAGCTGGTTCAATTAAATATTGAAGATTTAGATAAAAGATTTAATGGATTTGATCGAACAGAATGGTGTTTATTCGATTAAGTTTGATTTAGAAAAAAGAATATAGATAGTTATTAAAGAATATAGGAGAAGTATAAGAAGATTTGTAGTTGATTCTTTTGGTTGATATTTATGCAAGGAAAGAGAAAGTATTAGAATCCAAATGTGTTGTATCTTTGTTACATGTTTATTCAATATTTCATCTTGGCATAGATAAAAGTTACAAACATTATTGAATGGTTGAAGGCTTTGGATCCTTGAAATTGCACTAGAAGAGAATAGGATGGCTAAGTTACCTAAAAAAATAAATTATTATAGAATATTTTCAGGTGTACAAGCTCTTTGCAAGGGAGTGAGATTTGGAAAAAGAAAAGAAAAGAAAAGAGGTAATATAAAAAATCAAAATAGCATTACAATATGGGAGTCAACCCAATGAGACAGATAATGTACATATTAAAGCAGACTTAGCTTGTGGATAATTGTATACTATTAAAGATTTATTTATTAGTGTTTCCATGGGGGCAACATCTCTCTAACATGTTAAAAAGCGACACACACAGTCAAATGGTACGATAAGCTTGCGCATGGGCTATATAATAAATAAATTTACAACACTAGCACTAAACTAAATGAAGTCTTCGATTATGTGAGCACACTTGGTAATAGTAGGACTCTTTACAATGCACATGTGCCAAGTAGCCAGTTAACTATTCAAAGTAAACAATTGATACCCAAAATACTTGCATATAGTCTAAGAATTTTGGTTAAGGGACATAATGTAAAGGGTCGAAAATTTATTGTATTATTATTAGGCCAAACCCAATATTTATCTGACTTGACTCTTTAGGCTAGGTAATAGGGCCTAAAGAATCCAATCTATAATTGAGATGATTTAGAAAGATTTGGTTTGGTGAGCTCAAAACAGGGATTGTTGTACCAATCCATTCACATCCAACCTTTCCTAAGGAGGCTCATGCATTATAAGGAAGGTTATTACCTTTGGGCCTTTGCAAACTCACTTTAGATAATTATGGAATGAGTAAAACTCCATTTCATTTGTTAATTGTCAAGACGATCTAATGGATGTCATTAAACTCAAGAGTTTATAAATACTTTTTAATTCCTCCTCATTTGATACAATTCTAAAGATTAGGGAAATGGTGTTCCACTATGAAATCTCTACTCTCTAAAATCAAATAGCATTCAAGCAAAAGAGCAATCTCAGCTACTCAAAAACTGTAAGGTTAACATCTTAGGTTTCTTAAGTTCCCTATTTGTCACTCATGCATTTAAGATTGTAGGATCGCTTGTTCCTCCTCCCCGTTATTTTCTCTCTAATCATCCCATTAAGTGTCATCTTCACATTACTACTCTAATGCCACATGTAATGCAATACTCGCATAACTTACAAGGAGCCACTCCAGTCAGAACCCTTCTTATACGATGGGCAATGTTATCTACTTTAAACTATTGAAATTAGAAAAAGAAAAATCAAGAAAATACTTGATTCGTTGTAATTACAAGGTGAGGATAAACTCAAGTGATGGCTATAAGGGATCCTCTTCCTAAGCTAAAAGAAAATATAATTATAAAGGATAAACGTACAAATTATACATATTTTATGCCTTACACAACTATATTATTCTACGTTTGTCCCTATTAAGGTGCATGACATAAATCTTTAGGTTTTTAGTGTAATCTATCCATTGTAATTAGTAAATTGTACAATCCATCTATCATTGTAGATTATAATTCATCAATCTAATTTGACTTTGGCTAGCCTTACGAGGTTGGTAATTTACTGACTTGGGCATCTAAGTTGATGGTTAGATGCCCGTGGCCCTTATAACCCTCTCCCTCATTTTTTTTTATTGGATAGTACAGACCTTCATCAATCTTTAATTTATATCTATTAGATTTAACAATCGATAGCACAATTGATTTCACAATTTAGATCAACTTAATATAAATTCAAATGTGAGATGGAGGGTTCGACTAGTCTCATAAAAAATATGGACATGATCATAAAAAATTTGTATCCTTAGGGTCCTTTTTTTTCATTTTTTAAGCTTTTTTTTTATTTCCTCTCTTTATCTATAATTTTTTAATATATATTTAATAATATTATTAGTATGATAGGTATATAGAATGAAATTTATACTTTTATCCCTTGCATACCTATTAATATAAAAACAATTTCCATTTTAATTTATAAACAAGTTAAAATCCCAGACTTTGGGCATATTGCTATTAAAATATTTGAAATGATTATCACAATTAACATGTTGATAATGTATGTTGAACTTAGGGTTTATTATTTGATTTTGATGAAAACAAAACAAAAATTGTGTATCTAAACATATTGTTTTTAAAGAGAACAAAACAAGCGAATGATTAAACTAAGTGTTAATTGATTATATTGAGATAATCGAATAAGATCAATTAGCTTATTTAATGATTAATTATATCAATTATCTCTACAAGAAATTTAATCTTTTAAGTAGTGATCAAATGATCTTGAAATTAGAATGCAAATAGTATTTGTTTATTGTATCTGAAAAGAATTTTTATGTGATATTTAGTCTACCAGGTTGATGGCTCAAGATAGAATCAGGTTGACGGTATAAAGCCTTGAAAAACACAACGAAAAGCTCACTGGCCTGGAGAAGTCGGCTTACCGGTTCACTTGCCGATAAAGGATTTTTTATTGGCTTACCGGTAGTTTAAAGTATCGGCTTGCCGATAAGTCAGTTTTAAGTAGCTGTTGCAGCATTTAATAAGCAATAATAGGAAGAATTTAATGAGTTGTTATAAAAGCTCAGTAACTGGACAAAAGGCTTAGAAGATCTGATATTCTACTACAATTTTAAAGACATTCTCAAGCTTATTGTAGTTCTCTTTGGTCCTTTCTACACCTATTTGCTATTAAACAAAAAGAGACATAGTTGTGATGTTTGAAAGTCCTTAATTTATAATCTTGAGTGAAGAAAGTGATACATTTGAGTTAGTTGTGTGTAAAAGAGATTGTGTAAGCTTGTGTAGCTCTTGGAGCAATTGAGTTGTGAAATCAATAAACAGAAAGTGAAGTCCTCAGTTGGAGGCATTGTGTATCCGTAAAGACTAAAGGGCAATCTGAACTCTACGTTAAATCCAGGCTTGATCTTCTTTATCCCTATCTCTTTAATTTTTGAATTTATTATTGATCTATTTTTGCTTTGATTACTCTTATTATTACATTTAGTTATTTATATCGAAAAAGAATTGAAATTTGTCCTTAAACTCAATTCACCCCCCTTTCTTGAGTTTCGACTAGTGTTCTTCAATTGGTAGCAGAGCTAGTCTCTAATCACTTGCTTAATCGCATATTAGAGTAAAGATCATGTCATCTAATGCATTAGGCTTCTTGAAAGAATAAGCAATCAATAGGCCTCCTCTCTTAACTGGTAGCAATTATCCATATTGGAAGTGTGGGATGTTCATATTCTTAGAAGCATAAAATAGACTATTATGGCGTGTGGTTAACCAAAGACCATTTAAGATAGAAGGAAAAGAAAAAAGAGATTACTCAGATGATGATTGGAAATTACTTAATCTAAATAAAGTTGCCATGAATATTTTACATTGTACCATAAATGAAAATGATTTCAATAGAATATGTACATGTAAAAGTGCTAAAGGAACATGGGATGAATTACAAAGCACATATGAAAGAACTAGTAGAGTAAGAGATACAAAAATAAGTTTATTGTGTGGATAATTTCAAAACTTTAAGATGGATCTAAATGAAACAATTGATGAGATGCATAATAGATTCATCAATATTATCAATCCTTTAAATGTTTTTGGAAAGACATTTACTAATCTTGAAATAAATTCCAAAATCTTTATATTTTTACCAAGAGATTACCAAGCTAAGAGAACTGCAATCAAGGAAGCTCATGATCTTAATGAAATGTCAAAAGAACAACTCCTTGGAACACTTAAGACACATGAGATGGTAAAGAAACAAAGAGAGGAGTCTACAAAAAAAAGAATTACTCTAAAAGTCACGGAGGAGAACTCAAGTGATGAAAAAAGCGAAGACGATGATGAGGTTGCAATGTTGGCAAAGAAGTTTAGCAAATTCATGAAACTCAATAAAAGAATTAAGAAAGATAAGGATGGATATGGATCATTTTCTAAGTTCAAGAAGGAAAAAAGAGAAGTTATCAAATTTTACAATTGTCAAAAGCTTGGACATATTCAACAATATTTTCCATTGATTAAGAAGTCTAATAAAGAGTAAAAAAGGAAAGCTATGATAGCAATTTGAAGTGATGGGGACTTTAGCAACTTTGATAATGAAACTTGCTTCATGGTTCTCAATGATGATGAGGTATGCTCTCCTTCACATGACTCCTCATTTGATGAATTTAGGAGTATGTATGATGACTTATTCAAAGAATTCATTAAAGTGCAAAAAAAGAATAAAGTATTGAAGCAGATGATGAGTGAAGTAGGTAATGAGTTTGATATTATCAAAAGTGAATACAATAAAGTAGTTGATACAAAAGAAAGCTTAGAAGAAGACAACGAATATTTGAAAATTGAAAATGAGAGACTAACAAAAGAAAATATAGAGATAATAATTGAAAATGAGATATTAACAATTGAAAAGGAATTCTCTAGGCAAGATGAAATCATTAATAACTCTAACCTAGATTTACCTAGAGAATGGAAGTTTGTGAAAAATTATCTTGAGGATCAAATAATAGGAGAACCATCTAATAGGGTTTAAACTAGAGCCTCACTTAAAAATCTAAAGTAATGTAGTGTTCTTATCTCAACTTAAACAAAAAAATATAGATGAAGCTCTAAAAGATGAATTTTGGATTCAAGTTATGCAAGAAGAGTTAAAACAATTTATTAAAAATAAGGTATGGAACTTAGTATTTAAACCAAAAGATAGACCGGTTATTAGAACATAATGGGTTTATTGAAACAAACTTGATGAAGCCGATATAGTAACTAGAAACAAGGCTAGGTTAGTTACCGAAGTCTATAATTAAGAAGAAGGGATAGATTTTGATGAGACCTTTGCCCTAGTTGCAAGACTAAAAGCCATTAGGATGCTTTTAGCATTTATAGCTTACAAAGATTTCAAACTATATCAAATGGATGTTAAAAGTATCTTTTTAAATGGCTCATAAAAGAAGAAGTATATGTAGAGCAACTATTGGGTTTTGAGGATAATGAATTCCTAAACCATGTATATAAGCTCGATAAAGCCTTGTATAGACTAAAGCAAGCTCTTAGAGCTTAGTATGAAAGATTGAGTAACTTCTTGATAAAGAATAAATTTACTATAGGGAAACTTAATACAACTCTATTTATTAAATAACACAATGATCATATACTAATTGTTCAAATATATGTTGATGACATTGTGTTTAGTACTACTCACATGGATTTAGTTAATGAATTTGTCTAATGTATGAAAAATGAATTTGAAATGAGTATGATGGGAGAAGTTATCTATTTTTAGGCCTTTAAGTCTAGCAAACCAAAGATGGAACCTTCATTAACCAAGGAAAATATATTAAAAGAACTCTTAAAAAGGCTCAAAATGGAAAATTGTAAGACTAAGCCAACTCCAATGAGCACTACCCTAAAACTTGATAAAGATGAGAATGGAAAGAACATTTGTGAAAAGATGTATTGGGGTATGATAGGAAGTCTTCTATATTGAACAGCATCTAGGTCGGATATCATGTTTGTTGTGTGTCTATATGCATAGTTTCAATCTTACCCTAAAGAATCACACTTGAATGCGGTTAAACGCATTTTTAAGTATCATGCGAGAACTATTGAAATCAACTTGTGGAATCTCAAGTTCACCTCACTTGATCTTATTGGATATTCCGATGCCGACTTTACTGGTTGCAAAGTCAATCGGAAAAGCACAAGTGGAACATG
Organism: Lumnitzera racemosa; assembly: GCA_024138005.1. Taxonomy (NCBI): domain Eukaryota; kingdom Viridiplantae; phylum Streptophyta; class Magnoliopsida; order Myrtales; family Combretaceae; genus Lumnitzera; species Lumnitzera racemosa. The sequence continues at coordinate 33,128,188 of JAMXBC010000012.1, read as the reverse complement.
TCATTTCCTTGGTAATTCATTAGTATCATGGCACTAAAAAAAAACAAAACTCAGTAGCACTTTCTACCTCTAAAGCTAAATATATAGCAACCGGTAGTTGTTGTACTTAAGATTTATGGATGAAGCAAACCTTGCTCGACTATGGTTTGAACTTTACCAATGTTCCAATAAGATGTGACAATATAAGTGCTATCAACTTGACCAAAAATAAAATTCAACATTCTAGGACCAAGCATATAGAAATTAGACATCACTTTATCCGTGATCATGTGTGAAACAATAATATTTGCTTAGAATTTGTTGATATTAGCAATCAAATAGCCGATATCTTTACAAAACTCTTGAGTGAGGAATAATTTTGCACTCTAAGAAGAGAATTAGGAATGATCTTACAAGATGAATGCTAGACACATAAGAACCAACATGGCCTTTTTGAATAAAATTAATTTGCTAAGTAAGTTGATTGGAAAATATCACACTATAAGGTATAAGAAACATGATCATATGGCTTTTATGCATTAAATATTACATTTAACATATTTTGAGCACACTTGAAGTCATTCATGCTTATCTAAGTTTATATATGTACAAAATTATCATGCATTGGTTTCCGTGCCCAAAACCCGGGCTGACATGTCTATTTTCATCCTTAAATCATGTTTGAGTGGTCAAACTAGCTTAATTTGAATTTTATGCATACTTGACCTCTCTAGACCCTTTTAAGGATTTAAGTGCAAATGGAGCATTTCTTGCTTATATGAAGGTTACTTAGCTTGATCATGTATCTTTTATGCCTCTCAATGTCTTTAAACATGTTTAAAGCATGAATTTCTCTTGAACATTAAGAAAGGATCTCCATTTGCTCTTTAGCCACTTACATGATTAAGGAACTCAAGTAATCATTTCACAATTTGTAGAGCCTTAAAGCTATATTTTGTGTTTGCTATGCTCAAATATGTATTTGAATTTTGCTTGAATTGTTAGTGTGTAAAAACTCAATGCTTATGCACATAATATGCTCAAACATGGACACTTTCACTTTATCATAAATTACTTAGCTCTATGGATTTGATTTGGATAAATCTTGGCTATCTAGTTAAAAATTAAGTTTTTCAAGCTTTAACGGACTCAAATAAACTTGTTTGAAGTATTAAGATGTTTATTGAATCTCTATAAATCAAATTGGATTAGTGACTTTGCTCAAATAAGTGGTCTCTGCTGTTTTTCTACAAAATTGCAGACAACCAGCATGCTAGCTATATAAATCACCAGCTTGCCGATATACCTGCGTACTTAACAACTTATTTTTGCTTCTATTCGATTAATCGGTATACTACTTTAGATTTTCATTTTTTTTTGTTCTATTTGATTAACTTACAAGCCGGTATACTCCCCTAGTTAAAGCCTTCATCTCTAATCTGTTCACATAGCCGGCATGCTGGCTCCCTATACTACTGGCACCGGCATGCCGATTCATCTATTTCCAGGTGCAATTTAATTGGCGCCAAACCTTCTCTCTACCTTTCTCTCCTTCCACAAAAAACCCCCTTTTCCCTTCTTTAAACCCTAACCCCTTTCTCTCTCTTTGATCCATCTCTTTTCCCCCATCAAAATCTAAAATTTCTTCCCTCAATCAACTCTCTACTCTCTTCTCTTTCTCTTTTTCTTCATCTTTCATCAAACTTCTCCTTCTTCTTCTTCTTCTTCTTCTTCTCTTCACTTTCTCTCTCTACCCATACCCATTAATTGTTACACTGCCACACACCGTCCACGCACTTCCATCGTCACGCCGACTTCCCTTACACTTACTTTATTATCATATCCACTTTCCTCCTTCTTCCTCATCCTCTTCACTACAATCACCCATCTCCATTCACCTCTATAATACCCATGTCACCGTGTATTGCTCGTGGTTTAGCACCCCTGAACTATAACAACCATCTCTTTCCCTCTTGACAATACTCTAAACACTTTAAGAAATTTGTTGATCGAAAGGTCGATACTGGCATCATTTATCCACCAAAGGTACTCAAGGAGTTTCGCATGCCACCTTTCTCGAGGTCATCACCAATCATATCCTCGATATCATTTAGCTTCCTCATGAGGTACACGATGATGCTATTAAGTATTTTTATTATAATATGTTGAATTCTTTAGATGATCAGGGTATACCAAAACTGAAAATGAATCCAAGTGATGAGTTATGTTGCAGTGTCCTCTATACTTATGTTTATGGTACTTTAATTACTATTAATCCTGAAGATATTTATGGTCTTATTAGTGTTGCTATTGGTAAGACGGACGTAAATGTAAATTACTATTGGGCCAAATTCTATGAGAGAGTTTTTAGATTTAAAAGCATTGGAGCAGATTGAGGAAAAACAAAAAATTTTGTTGCCATCTGCCTTAACCTTAGGACAATAATCCTCCACCATATTGTCATTCATAGCTACTGTCCTCGTCGAGGCCAATAATCCAACGTCACTCTTCAGGACTTATGGATTTTGTATTATTTGATAATGAATAAGCAGATTAATTTTTTTAGTATTGTGGTCCAATGCTCTAAACATGTAACCAACAACCCATCTTAAGCTTTTCTTCGCTTTGGGCGATTGGTTATACAATTGCTTATAAGAAAAGGTGTTCAGTTTCCTTCCTCCCCCCCATAGGTAGCTCGAGTCAAGCACCTAGAATTATTTGATGTTTGTAGAGGGATTTGGAAGAAATTAGGAAACAATTGGGTTAGGCAGAAAGACTTTCCTCTTCTTGATCTTACCTCTACATATGGCCTATAGGAGCTTATTACTTCTTCTGATGAGTTAGGTAATCCTAGTGTTCATACTCACTCTGGTGCAACTCCAAGTCGTGTTACTACTCCTCCACCCGAGGGTTCTTCTCATCAGCCTCCACCTGATTTTAGGTTTTCGTCTTTTGATCCAATTGATCCTCTAGTCTCTGAACATCCTTTTTATCAGTACTCAAAGGTGCGCTACAATTAGCTCCGGGTGTACATTCGTAATCATTTACATAACAGGTTTCAAGGGCTCTATAGTCATTTCCAACTAAACTACCATTGCCCATCTTGCCCTTTTCCTCCTCCAGCTCAAGATGACGATCCTCCTGTCGCCTAGTTATAATTTTCAACTTTCTATCTATGTTTACTTTTTTGTTGTTTTGTTTAAGGACTTGGCCTTTAGCTACTCTTTTTTTTTTTTTTTTTTGTATTGAGAACTTTGGTCATTGTTGGACCTACTTTTATTGCTGGATATTTGTGGCATTTGTAATCTTTTTGCTAAACCTCTTATGAGCTCTTGTTCTAAATGAACTTACTTTGTTATTTGTGGTTGTCCATTGCTGGCTTTTTTCGTGTTCTTTTTTAGCCTTGTATGTTTTTTATTTTCTTCTTGTAAGGAGCATATTCTCCTGTATAAGCCAAAACTTTGTTGAATTTTCGACTTGAATTTTCTTCCCCCTTTACTACCTGGATCCTCCTCTTCCTTTTGATGAGGCCAAAGGGGGAGAATAATTCAAGTCATTCATTGGTTAATTTAAGTCGATAGTTTAAAATTTACAATTGCCTAAATTGGATATCTTTATTGATTGGTTTAATTATAAGTAAATTGGGTAATGGTCATTCCTTGTTAACTCCTAGACAGATACATTATAGCTTTAGCAAATTTATTATATTGACTCATCATCAATTTTCACCTTTTTACTCAATCTTATTCAATCATTGATCATCTTAAATTCCCATGATAAGTTAAGGGGGAGCTCTTAAAAGAGTTTTGTCCTTATCAAAAAGGGGGAGGTTGTTGAACTTAAGGTTTATTATTTGATTTTAATGAGAACAAAACAAAAAGTATATATCTAAACATGTTGTTTTTAAAGAGAACAAAACAAGTGAATGATTAAATTAAGTATTAATTGATTATATTGAGATAATTAAATAAGATCAATTAGCTTGCTTAATAATTAATTATATCAATTATCTCTACAAGAAATTTAATCTTTTGAGTGGTGATCAAATGATCTTAAAGTTAAAATGCAAAGAGTATTTGTTTGTTGTGTATGAAAAGAATTTTCAGGTAATATTTAGCCTATCGGGTTGACGGCTCAAGGTAGAACCAAGCTAATGGTATAAAGCCCTGAAAAATACAAAGAAAAGTTTACTAGCTTGGAGAAGCTGGCTTGTTGAAAGAGTATTTTTTACCAACTTGTTGGCGTGCTAGTAAGTCAGTTTTAAGTAGTCGTTGGAGTATTTAATGCACGATAACGAGAAGAATTTAATGAGTTGTTATAAAAGCTCAACAATTTGACAAAAGGCTTAGAAGATATGATATTCTACTGCAATTTTAAAGACATTCTCTTACATTCTCGAGCTTATTCTCTTTGGTATCTTGTACACCTATTTGCTATCAAACAAAAAGAGACATAGTTGTGGTATTTAAAAGTCCTCACATTTATAAACTTGAGTGAAGAATGTGATACATTTGAGTTAGTTGTGTGTAAAAGAGATTGTGTAAGCTCGTATAGCTCTTGGAGCAATTGAGTTGTGAAATCAATAAAGAGAAAGTAAAGTCCTCGGTTAGAGGTATTGTATGTCCGTGAAGGCTAGAGGGCGGTCCGAACTCTACATTAAATCTAGGCTTGATCTTCTTTATCTCTATCTCTTTAATTTCTACATTTTTTATTACTCTATTGTTGCTTTGATTACTCTTATTATTACATTTAGTTGTTTATATAAAAAAAGAATTGAAATTTGTCCTTAAACTCAATTCACTCCTCTTTCTTGAGTTTAGCCTAGTGTTCTTCAATGTATTCTCATAATATTGCTCTAAATTTTATACAAATACTATTATATATTTGTTGGCAGCTGATATTGGGAACTTGAGGTTTACATTGTGAGATGCAAATATGCTTGCAAGAAAAAAAAAATTATACTTTAGGAGGTATCAAGACCACTTCAGCATAAACACTCTGATGCCTAAGTAATTGTTTTTGTATAGAGAAATAGTGAAAGAAATGTAGTAAGAATTAAACAATACCAAGAAGGGTTCGAAGAAGACTTATTGATGGCCATTGAGCTCTTTTTATAGATGAGGCCCAATAATTGCTCTAGTACCTGCCATTTACACATTTGTCACATGGCATAATTATGCCTCAAACCCTTCCCTAATTTATAGATATGCAAAGGGTAGTGGGTAATTATTTATGTAGTAACTTCCCAATTGCTTATGGCTATGTTAAAATTTAAATATTGAGGTTGGATTAATGGGATAAAACTGTCCCCAGCTCCTTAACCATATTCTTGACCTACTTAAAGCTTTCCCGATCTCTCTTCAAAAGACCTACTATAGTCTGTGCTCTATTATTTTCCAAACCATAGGAGCTTTACTCATATTAAGATGGACAAGTAAGAGAGGTCGAGATCGAGCTTACAAGTTTAAAAGAAGGTCAATTTAGGTCTTTTAGGGCTCAATGGGCTTAAGACCAAAACTCTTATAAAAAATATTAATTTTATAGTGGTTTGCTACATTTATATATAAAATGGTATATTAGTTTGAAGAGATATTACTCTTTAAATGTATGAATTATGTCAATTTATATATATACTATAACTCCTTCCATTTTACATGCAAAGGTCATATCTCTTGAATTACTCTTAGAATTAAAAAAAAAAAGTATTACATGACAAAAGGATATTAGTAAAGAAAAATGTATAACTAGTAAAAGGTAAAAATTATAAACAACCAATATATACTACCAATAAAAAATTACAAACAAAATTTTCCAAAAATTATTACAATTGATATTTTAACAATGTATGCTAATAGATTATTATAAAATTTTTTGGATACTACTCTTTAATTGTGTGAATATATGTATTGGTTTTATATGCTTTTTTTACTTTTCCATATTTGTATGAGATGTTACTCCATCTAGAAATAGCTACTAGTTTTTACATCATATAAATACAACATTGAATACCAAGGATTATATCATTTTGTATTAATCATGTAAAAGTTGCAATCTTACAAAGAATAGGTCTATTGGCACATGATAATAATAAAATGACTTTTAATATGAAAAAGGTTTGAGTGATAAAATAAAAACTTACAATAAGGTTTTAGTAACGAAAATTACAAAAAAAAAAAAGAGGACAATTGCAATAGATATGGCTTTTGAGAAAATTATATCAATTAAAAGTTAATATTGAAAATGTACCAAAAATCAATACTAAAAAGATATCAATTATAAGGAAAGTCACATCAGAAAGGTGTAATAATAAATAAAAGATTTTGAAATTATATATTGACAGTTAAAGCTTCATGCAAAACAAAGTTTTTTATTTTAAACATGTTTATGTCATTGAAAATAATATATTTACATAAAAGATTATCATAATTAACATCTATATTATTTTAAAACCTTAGGGGTTTTGTGTAACTACCATGTTGGTATTTTAAGATTTTATAGTAAATTTAATTTTAAATTTTCAAAATTACTCTTTTCTTCTATTTTTTATAATTGTAAAATACTTGGCAAATCAATAGTTTATAACTACTCCACAATTTCAACATTATAGTTTTTAACTTCTTTTCTCAATGTATATATATATATAATCATCATCTAGGCTTTCATCTATTATTTATCAATATGATAACTTCTACAATCTTGTCTAATATTTTGATAAGATCGGTCTAAACCTCATCTCATTATTAATTTATATTACTTTAAATTTAGACCATTGAAATCTCAACCATTAAGTGTTTGACAATCTGGATTTAAAAAAAATATAAATTAAAGGTATGATAGAAGGTTAGACCAATCTCTTAAAAGAAAAAAAAGGACAAGACCATAGAAAAATCTTATAAATAAATATCTTAGAGCACTTTCATGTTTCGAAAATCCACTTATGGATTCTTTTTTTTTTCCTTCCTTGTAGTAAAAAGATTTTTTTTTTTTTTTAATCATCTATCATTCACATAGAGAGAGAGTTTAATTTAGTAATTATTTTATGTTTTTGATTTGATTATACGGATGACTTTAATTTTTGCACATGCAATGTGGGAATATATTTGCCAATATTATTAAATTCATATTTAAAAGATTATTTGAGTGCAATTATTTAACGATATAAATATATTTTATATGTTGAAATTTATGTAACTATTAATAGTTATGTGAAATGTTATAGCACTTATAAAAGGCTACAATCTTTGAGTTATAAAAATAAAATCATAAAGAGTTGTATTATTTTACATCTAATTATGTAATGATTATAACTTTTCCATAAATATTATTGATGATAGTTATTGGACATTTGTAATGACTTGATTGAAACTCCTTTCATTGAGATATTGTCCATTTTAGCGTAAAACGCCACATAGTTTTGTCCCTTTATACAATAGGTTCCTAAAAGGTTATCAATCTTGGGATTGTTCTAACATAAGTACGCTTCATTTTGAAGTTTCGACTTATTTTGAGCCACTGTACCAAAAAGCGCTTCAATGATTAGAATTCCGTCACTTGGCATATAAGGAATGTTACAATCTACCTCCTTTACTGAACTGACATCCTCATTAGTTTCATTATATAGGTCTAAGACTACTATCAAGTAAGGACTGACCCTTCCGGTTGATAAATTGCTTTGATACTACTTGTAACAACCTTGATCAATGCTCCTCTCATTGAAGTATTGCCTGTTTTAGCGTAGAACGCTATACGATTTTGTCCTATAGTGTAGCAGCTTCTGAGGAGGTCATTCATCCTAAAATTGCTCCAACCTAAGTACGCTTAATTTCAAAGTTACAATATACTTTAAGTTGCCACACCTAAAGGTACCTCAATAATTAGAGTTCCTTTTTCAAGCATGTAAGGGTTATTACAATGCTAAACAACAGAATTCTAATTATCGAGGTACCTTTTGTTGTAGTCGCTCAAAGTACGTTGGAACTCCGAAGTTAAGCATGCTTATGTTAGAGCAATCTTAAGATGGGTTTCATGCCCTGAAACGATAGAGTCGTAACAGCCCTACCGTATAAACCGTTCTAAGATAGCAGTTGGCCTTATAACCGCTATTTTATACCTAATCTACATAAGGCGTTCACGACTAACTCGCTTTGAAGTAAATAGTTCATAATTTAAACATGATATCTACTTATAATTTTAAGAAAACTGTATATTTAAATTAAAATAATCTAAGTACATTTACAAGATTTAGCCACTTAATCATAATATACCTGATTAATTCGAAATCTAATACTAAAAGCTTTAGATATAAACCTAAACTTAAAAATGTATCCAGTCTTCAGTCTATATTCTCACTCCCCAGGATCCTGTAGTTGTTAGCTTCGAAGTAATTGTAAACCGCTTCTTAGCTAGCACCTGCAACAAAGGCTATAGGAGTGTGAGCAACTACAAATCAATAAGTCAGGATGGAGGACTTAAAACTATACCACAAACACAAATAAGGTTACTAACCAACTTATTAAATGCAATGCACGTTAAAGCAAATGCCATCGCACGATGTTGTCCAACTCGTCATGAGATTAAAGAAATTGCACTAGCCTTAATCCAAGTTGGGGAGTTGTCGTTAATGTAACAACTAACTACTAAACCTAAGCTTGTACAATAGAGACATTACTCTTTTCGTGACTATCTTCGAACTATTGATTTTACCCTTGTCGTGACTTCTTCACCTGTAATTTAGTTCGACTAAGGATGAAGAAAGGACCCTCTATGCTATTTAACGCCATCTCTTTCGAAGGGGTCGATATTTGGCCGGAAAATCCTAGGTTTTCCCTAATGGGTTACTATGCAGGTTTGATTTATGATTACAGGTTATATATTTGATTAGGTTCAATTTAGGGTAGTCAATCATTTTATATAAAACAGGCCAAAACAACAAATAGAATCATAGCATCATTCAAAATCAAGCACATGCACACAGCCATCTATCTAACAAGCATAACTAAGTATAATCTCAAGCCTCTAAAATACAGTTACGTATTAATCTCAACTTACTTAGACTCTTTGCTTGCTTATTCGAGGTCCGACTCGCTCAAGCTATTGCCGATCATCCCTATAATACCAACATTGTCTCAGTTTTCATATAACCGTTATAGATTAGTTTTTATCCTATAATACTTATTGTTATCTTTATCTTAGGGTTTAATATGTCCAATTATCTAGGTTATTAAATCTTTTACAATTATTCTGGGTTTGGAGCTAGGTTTGGGTTCAGTTTTCGTATCGATTTCAAAATTAGGTTCTAGTTCAATTTCTAAATACTATTTTATACCCGAACCCTAAAAAATCGTTTCAACTCATAATGTGAAATTAATTACATTACTTCTTGATATTCTAAATACCATAATTACCCTTAGTCAGTATTTGATTCTACCCGATACACTTAAATCTTTATTAGTATACATAATTTACTTCTGATGTGAGAAATTTTTATGTTTTTCATATAATTACATAAATTTAAGTTTTCTATCAAATTTATTATATATCTTTATTATTTATATAAATCAATTTTTATTCTAATATCTTCTATTTATTGTATTTCCAATAATTACATATTATGTACGTAATACACATATAATATTTCTATCACTCTAATTACAATCTCTCAACATCAATTAACATTTCAAAATGTCTATATTCATCCCAAATCAGATTTGAACCTAATTATCTTAAATTATCAAATTAACTTAAAATGTACTATTTTTCCTATTACTTATTTACTACATAATTATCCTAATAATTACATCTAACACCTTAAATGCTATAAGTATCATACTTTATCAGATTTCAACATCTTAAGATATATAATTGTACATTAAATCAGTAATTACCCATTTAATTACTTAATTAACCATAATTATCCATTTTATGCCTCATTTTAAGACCTAAAAATAAGCTAAAATTTTTTAAAAAGGGCTTCATAGCACTATTCCATATCACCTAAGTAGTTTACACAAAAATTTTGGGCTCAAAATTACATTCTTAAGGTCATTTATTTTTAAACCGAAACATGCTCAGTTTTGCATAATTTCTTAAGGATCATATATCACGGAACATATTTTCATCAAAATAATATTTTTCCTAAAAAATAAATACTAAAATATTCTAGAATAATAAAATTAATAATTTTCTAAGAATATTTACTATTTTTATAAAATTACACAAAATTTGGTTAGAAATCAAATTCACCGGTTTGGGTAGCTTCGATCACCATCAGTGGCCATGGGTGTATTGGCCCACCTGGGCATTGCCTCCATCATGTGGTGGTGGTGGCCGTCCACTCCCAGCTACTTGTCGGGTCTGGGTTCTCCTTGGAAGCCCCAATTGCACAAATTTTTGCTAATTTTTTATAAAACCCTAATTTCCTCTTAATTTTTTTTTCTAGGGTTTCAAACTGATTTTTTGTAAAACCCTAATTTCTTCTCAATTTCATTTCTCTCTAATTTTCTAGGGTTTCAAACTGATCAAAGGAGTTTCTGAAAAATTTGGGGTATTTATAGAGTTTTAGGGAAATTATTATGCATTAAATTGATTTGACAATTACCTTATCTCTCTTTTTTTTTTTATACTTTCTATTTGGCTAAATCTAATCGGTTAATTTCCTTCTTTAATTTTCAGATTGCCACGCCTCACTTTTAGACTTTTACTCATTTTTTTATATTTTCCTTAATTAATTATGAATTTTATTTAATTATTTAGTATTATTTTACATATTTCGCGTATTTTAAGTAATTACGCGTATTTCTACCTACATGTAAATTCATATATGGTACAAATAAATATTCCTAAATACTATTTAGGTCATTCTATGATTTTTAGTATATATACAATTTATCTTTAGCGATTTATTAATTATCGAAATATATTTTTATGCATTTTCGATAAATAAAAAGTTATATATTTAAAATTTGAAAATTTTATATTCTTTTATTTTATTGCTTATTTTCTTAAGTTTGAACTTACATGATTATTTTTATTAATATTTCTAACTTTAATTGATAATTTAAGCTTGATTGGATCCTTTAACCGATCGCTTTAAATTCTATGAGTCAAACTTTGGATAGCTGATTGCAGGTCTTACATTAGATGACCTCTTAGGAATTGTTACATAGAGGGACAAAACCGTATGATGTTTTACGCTAAAGCAAACAATACCTCAATAGGAGAAGTTTCAATCGAGTCATTATAGGTGGTATCAAAGCAGTTTACTAGTCAGAAGGGTCAATCCCTACCTAGTATTGATCTTAGGCTTATGTAATAAAACTGATAAGGACATCAATTCTATAAAGGGCATTGATTGTAATATCTCTTTATATGTTAAGTGATAAAATTTTAATCATCGATGAGCCTTTTGGTATAATGGCTCAAAGTATGTTGAAACTTCAAAGTTAAGTGTACTTAGGCTAAAGTAATACCGAGATAGATAATCTCTTGGGCAGTTGTTACACCAAGAAACAAAACCATATGTCATTATACGCAAAAAAGGACAATATCTCGATTAGAGGAGCTTTAGCTGGGTTGCTACAACATTGGCTAACCCCTTTGGCTTAGGTTTAAACATTCCTAAGACTATAATGCTAAGTACAATTCACATCAATGATCTCGAGTCTATGGTTGAATAATTGACCAATAATCGACAACTCCCATATATCTTAGGCCAATCGTCCTAAGAATCAAATCGAACGAAGATACCTAGACACATGTAAAAATGAATGATTTGACTGAGGGACATCTTTCCTTAGTTAGAGCCAGCTCTTAACTAACCTTGGACAAATTTTTAGCAACCCCCTTCTAGCAATCTCAGAACTCATGGGAACCCTACAAGGCCAAACAATGCTATACTCATCGCATTAAATGCGATATAACCTTGGCAACTTGCCTTTAGAAGAACCTAAAGCATATGTGGCTTCAATAGTACAATAATACCAAATATTTATGAGGAAAAGATAGGTGTAAAGCCTAAAGACAATCATTCCTGTCGTCGTTAGCTAAGAGCCCCATAAGCCAAACGCTACGAGTTGATAAGAACTTAGAAATCAGATATATAAATACTTAGTCAATACTGCTTATAAGTAACACTTGAGACTTCTGCTCATTTATTACTCTTTATGACTCCCATTTCTGTCTCGAGCTTTTACTTAGCATCCGCTTCCTTCGTGATCCTTATTAACTTGAGCATCAAAGTGGCTCTATTGGATAACCTTTGACTACTTTACTTACTCTTGTTTGATTTGCAAATTGGCTCAAATAGGTTGAAGCCACCTTGGTGAGGCTCAATTGGCTTGTAGAGCCCATTTACCATAAAATTATATCGGTTTTAAGGTGACAAATACCATTCTATATACATGTCTTTTGAGAAATGAAAAAGTATGTATAGTAAAAGTAATAAAAAGTATTATTAATAAAAAAGTATGAACTATAAACGTTTTAAAATAATAAAAAATTATAATAAGAGAAGTGAATAGTAGCTACTTTCACTATATTGGAAGGTAGTGTTAAGATGACGATGTTCATGAAACAATATTTGAATTGGTGTAATAAACAAAAAAAGAAAAAAAATTATCAAAATTATATATTCTATTTAAATATTTGCATTATATGTGGTTATTGGTTCAAGATATACTTATATGTAAAAATAATCAATTTAACTTGAAAAAAAAAATTACTATTGGCATGTTAACGAACCTTTTATAAATTGTTGTTGTTATATAAATATAAGATAAATAATTTTTTTTATATAAAAAAATAAAATGCACTAGAGCTTTATTCAAATATTATGGCTTTCCAAATAGAAGATACATTAATTTAGAAAATGTTATGAACTTTTACAATATAAGAATAAAACATTAAGAATGCAAATAGTTGCTTTGTCTTGTTTTGTGTCAAGTTGCAACTATTCTAAAAGTTATCCAACTTGAAAAAAATTATGTGTTTTTTAGTAAAAAGTCAATGTCAAAGAAGTATAATTAAAAGAAATAATTGATATCGAAAAGGTATATGAGTTAATATATAAATACTAAGAGATATGATAGAAAAAAAAAAAAACTTCCAATATGATATATAAATACATTTTTCTAACTATTTTCTTACTCTTTGAAAATTTCCTAGAAAGATATGGTAGAAAATCCTTAAAATAAAAACATGCACAGTTTCAGTTTGGTTTCAATGCGGCTAACCATATAACTCTGACCGACAAATTCACACACGCGGAAGCCTGATTCCACTCAGCAGTCATATCTCACCATCTGAAGTAATCCAAATTTTCAATTTTCTGTTTATGGATTTTCGTTTACAAAATTGGTTTGAAGTATTAAACTTGAACACCATCACGTCGAAGTTGTTATTGAATTTTGAATCAAAACTTCGTATCCTAAATGTTTGATGTTTTGCCCGAGAGAAAAATTTTCCCTTTTGGGTTATGCAGTAATACCTGGTGATTTGTTGCTCTGTTTCTGTTTGTTTCGAGCCAGAACTGCCAAAAGGACTTGAATATGCAATTGCAGTTGGTGTTGGCATGTCGTGTAACATATATGTATCTTATTTGCAATCATGTTTGCGAACTATTTTAGAAAGGAAAAGATGAAACATATCATCCTGGGATTTTGTCTCTATAATTCGCGTCTTGTATCTTGTTATCACTTCCTGCAATGGATTCCAGTTGTAATAAATTTATGAATTGACTCAGTTTATTTCACAAGGAGACTATTTGGTTTTTTCTCCTGTATAATATTTTCTTTAAGACAAGTAAAAGGGAATGAGTGAACCGCCGAAATCAGTTACTGTTGCTGGTGACAGAAGCCTGATTTCAACCTTAATGAACACAAACATAGACGCACAATTCAGAACTTTATGTCTGCAATGTGTTTCTTCTTGAACTTTTTGTTGCTTTTGGTCTGAAATTGGATCAAAATATTTAGGGATGCGTATGCTGAAATTTCATCTAAGTTCTTGCAAAGTGTCATAAGAACTCATACCATGAGTTTTATTGTGTATTTCATAGGTTGTAAATCTTTCCATCTTGAATTTTTTCCTCTTATTATTTTTTGTTCTTGGCAGCTGGTGACTGTGCTCTATAGTAACTTGAAGTCACTATTGCCTGAGCCCTGGAATAATTGTGACAAACTCACTTGCATTGATTGCCCTCATAATTTTGGTCAGTTATGGTTGTACCGGCTACTTGTACTTTATCTACTGCAAACTGCTCCCTGGTCTTTCCCACGACCTCTTCTGGGCGTACCCTATGTTCCATTCATTGCTCCATTTTCTACAATTCTGTATGGCTTTCAAGGAAAAACTCTAGCATATTCTTCTCTGGGTCACTTGTGATAAGTCCCTTAAAGGCTTTTCCATCTGATTCTCAAAATTGGTATACCTCTATTTACCCTATTAGTTGTGGGATTAAAAACTCTGTGATGATGTTTGAGCCTTTTCTTGGCCATCGTGCAGGTCCTGCAGTTCAACCCTGATATCTAGGTGGGGCAAATGGCAACATCGAGAATCAGCTGTCTATGCATTGTTGGAAGATAGTTCTGATAAAGACTCTCTCTCTGAACCCAGTCAATCAAATAAAGTACGTTTCTGTCGTCATCCTCAATGTTCCACAAAACCCCAGCTCAATTAACTGGCTTTCATCTGATTCTACTTTTGGTCATGCAGCCTGCTTCTGATCAATTGTTTAGTTTTGATCTATTCTGCGGATACACCTTCCTGTTTCTTGCTTTGTGTATATAATATACATGTTTTTTGTTGATAATGGACAATGTGTTGGTTGAATTTACTGAAGATGTTTCTCTCTAGAATGGCATTTTTCAGTGTCGTTCTGATTTTTCCTTAATTTACTCCATCAACTGTCAATGTTGTTTGCTATAGTTAAGCTGGACTTGAATTTAATGCATCAGCTTGCTTAGTTTTTTTCTGTTGCTGTATCTTTTTTATGTTTTTATGTAATATCCTTGCAAATAAAATCTATTAAAGTTTTTTCTAAGGACTCTGTATTTGCCTCATTTATTCGAAGGACATGCATCCAAAGATAGGCAAGTTTTTCTTTCCTGAGGTTGAAACGTTAAGTTAACACTGGCTGCCTTTTTTTCCCATGAGGTCCATCATTGATATCAGCAAAATTCAGCAATCTTGGTTTTTAACCGTAATCAAGTCCATGTGATGTCTAGAATAGCATAGTAACTGTAATCAAGATGTATAGAATATTATATTAGTTATCTTTCACAAGAATGGAATCTCATCACGTGAACAGTTAGATGTTAAGGAATGATCTGCAAAGGCTTATATCAACATACGAAACTTCAGACATTTTATATTACCCTTTTTAATTTTTCTCTTCAAAATTCAATCAGGTTTTCACTTACAAAGAGTTATTAACTTTATGCATTCCACTCAAAGTGGATTTAGAGAGTTCATCTAGGCTAGTGCGTAGAATTTGAAATTGAAATAAATGTCATTTTCTCTCACAACATCATTAAGCTTCTAGTTCATATCAGAAAAATGGAGCTTCCCCCCCTTTTTATTGTGCACTGGGAATAATCAGATGCTGGAGAAGTGTGTTCTATGCATCTGAATTTGCAAAACTTTCTTAAATTGACAGCCATTTTATGGCAGCCCATCATACAATTCTGGACTTCTTGCTGTGCTTCTTTGAGTTAATTTTCAACGTATTCTTCTTTTGCTTATTATTGTTGTTGTTGTTGTTGATGTTGTTATTGTTACTATTATTAATTATTATTATTATTATTTGGACCATTTAGAGCCCTTGGTAAACATGCTTAAAAAGGAAATTTGCAAATTTCGATGTACTAACTACACATTGATAAAGCATATTAGAAATTGCAAATTTCCTTGAATAAATATATTAATGAGTTAATTACAGATTATATACTTGTTTTTCACCTTTTCTTGATTTTGCATACCTTTATTTTGGTTTTCTTCAACTGCACTTTGTGTATCTGTATTTGGTTAGATATTAAAAATAGGCATGAGGGGCACATGTGATGTAGAAGGGGGGAAAAAACGAGAAAGGACCTGAGAAAGTTAGGATTAGAAATCAAAAAGAGTGAAGAGTTGTTGGATCTCTTCTCTCTCTCTCTCTTTGTCTCTCGCTCGCTCTCTCCTTTTTCTTGGTTTCACATGCCTATATTTTTCGTGTAGCTAACATTTTCTGGATGGAGGAGTACACAGTGATATGGTTGCTCGCAGCCAACACCCTATTACAAGGGTCTACAATTATAGGCAGCATTAGTGGGCAGCAGTTGTATCTGTTTAGTTGATTGTTTGTGTTGTTTAGTTGAGTCTTTCTTGAAGATCATTTTTTTTTTAATTTTTTGGGATGAATAAATAATCTCATTGAAAAGCAAGGATATACAAGCATAGGGACAGCATGGTTTACAGAGTTACTCTAATCTAAAAGATATACAAAACTGTGAGAAAAAAGATTAAACTTGACAGTAGAATGTCAAGAAAGCTTAATGTAAGCAGGGATTTGGTCAGTTAGTTTTTTCATTTAACTGCTGCTTTTATCCAGGTATAAATAGGAATTACTGAGTTAGTTAAGTCAGGTGTGGATATTTTTTGTATTGCCAGAGAGTTGGATGCTTCATAGCTGGAGGATTACTGTTATCTTTCATTTTATAGTTCAAAAAAATTCCCTTTCATGTTGCAGTTAAACCTATATCACATCCCAAGGGTTTATGAAGAGAGAAATGTTTGAAACACATATATTTTTTGTAATTAACCCTATATCAAACAAGTGGCCATACTTATTAACAAAATCGTTACTGTTATAACTAGTTGCCAAGAAAACAAACTAATGCTTGTTGGTTTGGGCAGGATGCCACTATTGACATGAAATTACCAAGGAGAAGGTTGCTTGTACAGTTCACTTGTAACCAATGTGGGGAAAGGACAGATAGGCTAGTGAATCGATTGGCCTATGAACGAGGCCTTGTTTTTGTTCAGGTGAGTGGAACTTTTTCAGGGTGACCTGCACAAAGTTAGTTGATGATGAAAGACTTGGGTTATTACTTGTTAGTTGTTTTTCCTCTTCTTATGTCCCTCCATTGCATGAAAGATCTAGTATACCTTATTGCTCACTTTATATCATCTCAAGCTTGGCTAGTTGTCAACTACTAATGACTACAGCTTTCAATCAAGTCGGTATAATCTAAGTCTTGTCAATATGGGGTGTCTTTTGCTGCACCTATTAGTTTGGAAGTTTGGAAATTAACTGCTTGTGCTTAAGGTGTCAGAAGGTCATCAGAAGCTAGTTCATGTGCTATTATTAATTTTATAAAGCCATATCCCCATTTTTACTTGAAGCTTCTTTTTTTTGCACATCAGTGTGCAGGTTGTCTTCGGCATCACAAATTGGTTGATAATCTTGGCCTTATAGTAGAGTATGATTTGCAAGAAGATATTAGTGTGGACGAAAGAGTGAATGAAGTTTGATATCTTCCTTCTTTTAGTATCTTCGTTTCTCTTGTAGAATTCTCCCTCTTTTGGGCGCTAGGTTGAACAAAAAAGTTGATGCTGTATAGAACTCGTATGATTACTTTTATGTATTTTCTAGTTTATCAATTTGCTTGTCGTTGGCTTCCCCGCAATATGTGCTTTTAGCCCCATCTTTAGTTTGCATGTGTCTCTATTCCCGTGTTCATCAAGAATTGGCCAGAAGCCTAGAACGTATAGCCTCTCATGACTAACTGAATAGCGTCGGTTGTCCATGTTCCTCGCTCATGGAGGTAGACACGGGTATGGGGCAGACCTGTCCCGCAGGGTACGTGACCCGAACTCAGCCCTGGGGGTGGGGTCCGACTCGTGAAGGGATCGAATCCACATCGAAGACCTGTTGCCTCATCGGGTCCACCGTGAGTCTTAACAGCATAAATTGAAAAGGAAAAGAAATTGAAAAAAAAAAAGAAAACATAAAATTGAACTATAGTGAAAATTTAAATTATTCTCATGTGAATTAGTAAAGAAAATTTTCAAATTCACAACTTTCAACGTGTTGCTATTAACGATATGAATTAAATATGTTTTAGTGCTGTAGAAGGTTAAAATTTGTTGTATTAGTTATTGGAATGAGCCAATTATTTATGTAGGCTTGACTCCTTGGGTTAAGTGACAGGGTTTAAAGAATTCAGTCCGTATTGAGATAATTTAGAGAGATTTGACTTAGTGGGCTTGGAATATGGATCGTTGGATCGGTCCGTCCGTTTCCAACCTTCTTTTAGCAGGCTTATGCACTTAGAAGAAAAGCTACTAGATTTGGGCGCATCAGCTAACTTATTTTGAATAATCATGAATCGAGTAAGCTCCATCTTATTTGTTGATCACTAAGATGATTCGATGGATGCTATTATTATCAAGAGTTTATAAATACCCAGTATTTCCTCATCATAAAGAATTCTTAGAAAGATTGGGAAAAAAGTGTTTCATTGTGAAAACTCTGCTTTCTAAAATCAAATAGCATTCAGGCAAAGAATTGATCTTATTTGCTCAAGCTATAAGGTGAACGCCCGAGGTTCCTTAAAATTGTTTTGTCTGTCACTTATACATTTGAGACACTGAGATTGTTTATTCCTCCTCCGTACCTTATTTTCACTTAATCATCTCTTTAGGTGATAGTCTCGCTTCACTTCTTTGAAGTTACGTATAGCGCGCTACTTACATAGCACGTAAGTGACCACTTCGATCGGACTCCCATATTTACATTTTTTGCGACTCCACTGGGGAAGAGTAATTGTAGAGACATGATACCTTCTAGGAAGAGAACAATTGGTACGTTTGATTCCTAGTCTTAAAAGCTTGACACTAATGTTAAGCTTACTACGTAGAATCCACTCCCACTGCTTGAGAATATTATCTAGGACCATTTAGCGCTTGAGACTCCTCTAAATCCCATACAAACAATGCGAACAATGCAGGAAGCCACTAAGGTTTTAAATCAGTTCATGGCTATGTTCTAACCCATCTTTATTGAGATTGCTGCCACCGCTGCTGTGCAACAAGGTATGGCTTTGCCAGGTTGCTGTACAGTCAAGTGTTACTACCTCAACTCAACCAATTAATCCTCTAACCATTGAGGAGGATCTCCATCAAGGAGGAGGTGATGAAACCCCCTCATCAGAACCTATATGACAACCAACTCCTACACTAGGGAATGTAATAGTCCATTTAGGTGGATATTTATCTTTATGGGTGCCTGCTCCTTTATCCAATCCTACCATTCCAATCTTAGGAAGATCTACTTCTCATCTTAATATTGCCCCTGCTCCGCTGCTTGCATCTACATTTTCTATTCCAAAGACTTCCTTTATAATAAAAGAAGACTTAGGATGTTTTTATAAGAGAAATATAAGCTAGATCGTCTATAGGAGTATTAGAGTTAAAACTCCTATATTACCAATGTATCGTAGCAAATTATATCCTAAGGACTATGTAAGTTCTAAATTCATACTGTTCAATGACAAAAAAAGAAGTGCAAAAGAATACCTCCTGAAATTTATTGAAACCTTAGAGCTTTATAGGCTTGATGATGACTTAAAGCTTAAGGAATTCTCTAAATCATTGATAGAGAAGGCATACACCTGATATGTCAATCTCTCCTCTGGATCGATTGATTTATGGGGAACCACGTATAAGCTATTTGTAGAGAAATTCTTCTCCACTCAGGAACGGGTTACGATTATAGATATGGGAAGAATGCGATAAAACCCGAAAGAAGATTTGATGAACTACATAGAATGCTTCAAAGAGTATACCCTAGACATCCAAGATGTATGTGATGAAAAGAAATTAGCGAAGATTTGGATTCAGGGGATGTTCACCGAGTATGCTGTCCATTTAGAAAACCTTAACTTATGTTCTTTTTCTACACTCGTCGAGATTGCAAGAAAAACTAACAATTCCATTGTGCAACAATGGATATAAGGTGGAAGATTTAGGAAACGAGCAACATCTATTAACTTAGTCCGAGGAGAAAGTTTTGGAGACAACAAGAAGTCAAGGAGTGATAGTTCACGAGGCTTTCCATCAACTATATTATTCTCGTGCTCAATGGGTAAGGTATATGCAGTACTTGACCAGTGGTTATGAGATGGGAACATAAAGCTCCTAAGGGTAGAGTGTTTGCTGATTACAAACGAGAAGAATGACCCTAAGTTCTGTAGATATCACAGGATTATGGGTTATCCAAGTAAAGAGTGTTGAACATTGAAAAAGATATTTAATGACAGGATCCATAATGGGGAACTTGTCATAGAGAATAAAGACGTACGTAGTAATCTACTCCCGGCATACAACGCTCAACGAGGCGTTATGAATGCTATTAGTCACGATTCGAGACAAGAGGAAGGAGATGTGCTACAAGCTGCGGTACATGAAGAGAAGGAAGCAGTAATAGAAACCAATAAAGGCGCATACCCATCAGTGGTTACCATCTTAATGAAAACCTCTAACTTCAAGAGGTTTTTCGATTTATTGGGATTCAATGAAGATGTATGGCTTGCAGCAGTGACTGCACTTACCTAGATTTCTACTTGACAATATGGGGAGTGCACTGTAATACAGCTAGTACAAAGGATGGCTAACGTATATGAGAATGCGATACTCTTTATTGATGCAAACATGTACGTGAAGAACCTAATCATAATCGTCCTTTTGGGAAAGTATGCTCAACGGACATCCCATTCAAAGGACATTCATAGATAATGGCTCTTCAATAAACATTATGCTAATATCTATATTCAAAGCTGTAAGGATAGACAACTAACGCCTGGTAAAGCAGTCTATTATAGTAAATAGCTTTACTGAAACAGTTACAGACACAATAGGGTATGTTAACATAGACTTTAAAGTTGGACTGGTCATGGATTAACGCGATTCTACGTGATCAACGTGCCCATATCTTACCACCTTTTGGTTGGAAGGAAGTGGCTGTACGATCACAACCTTATACCCTTACATGGCACTAATGCATTAAGGGTTATTGGAAAGGTAAAGATGTCTTCATTCTAGCTACGAAGAACCTGTTTGAACATAACAAGTCTTATCTAATTGATACAAGGTTCTTTGATGAGTATGCTAAAGATAGAGAGACTGCCATTACTAAACCCTTAGGAACACCATTGCCCACATAGGAGGAGACCCAAGATAAACAAAAGAAGAAGAGAAGAATGCAAGGCTCCTATAGGGGTAAGAAGAAGCAAAGAAAAGATGAAGCCATAGAAAGTATTGTCAAAGAGGATGAGTAAAGGGTATATCACTTATGACGGTCTTTGGGATGCGATGAGGCTTTTTTATCCTATACCGGTGCAAGAAACCCCACCCGCCCCTCCTCAAAGGCAAGACCAAATAAAACCTTAAGTTGAAGAGATCGAGGAATTGAACCTAGTAGGACTAGGGGAGTTTCCGCGACCTATTTTCATTAGCAACAATCTGTTGCAAGGAATTAAGGTCCATTTAGTAGAGTTGTTGAAGGAATATAGAGACGCATTTGCTTGGACATATGATGAAATGCCAGGATTGGACCCCAGTCTAGCGGTTCATAGATTAAACATCGTGTCTATGGCTAAGCCAGTAAAGTAGGGACAATGAATCTTTCGTCTTGAAGTTGAAGTACAAATAAAAGAAGAGATTGAAAAGTTACTCTAAGCTGGTTTCATTAAGCCAATTGAGTACCCTACCTGGTTGGTTAATGTTGTGCTAGTTAAAAAGAAAAATGGATAGATATGTGTTTGCGTGGACTTCCGTGATCTTAATAAGGCTTGCCCAAAGGATGATTTTCTACTACCAAATAATGACACATTGGTGGATGTTACAGCTGGACATGAATTATTCTTATTCATAGATAGCTTCAGTGGCTACAACAAAATAAAGATAGCTCTTGGAGATGCTGAATGCATTACTTTCAGAGCAACAATGGGAAACTTTTATTATACAGTCATGCCATTTGGATTGAAGAATGAAGGAGTTACCTACTAGAGGGCAATGATTTCCATATTTCATGACATGGTGCATGACTTATAGAAGGCTATATTGATGATATAGTTGTCAAGTTAAGATGGGCGTCTAATCATTTGACTCATATACAGAGGGTTTTTGAATGATGTTGTTTATATAAATTGCGTATGAATCCCTTGAAATTTGTCTTTAAGATAGCTTTTGGTAAATTCCTTGGATTCATTGTTTACAGAAAAGGAATTGACGTAGATCTAGCAAAGGTACAGGCCGTACATTCTATGCCCTCACCTACTAATTTAAGGGAATTAAAGACCTTCATGGGAAAGTCTCATATATTAGGCGATTTATCCTTGCATTAGTAGAAATTTCTCATCCATTACAACAGCTTATGAAAAAGAGAATCACATTTGAATAGAGATAACCTCAAGATGAAGCCATACAAAAGATTAAAGAGATACTTAGCTCGCTAGCAACGATGATAATGCTGGTTAAAGGGTTGCAAATAATTTTTTATTTGATAGCAACTGATAAGTCTATTAGGGCATTGCTAGCTCAAGAATTAGATGGTGGTGAACGATTGGTCTACTACTTGAGCAAGTCACTCTAAGAAAGTGAGGCAAAATACTCAGCTTGCGAAAAGTAGTGCCTTGCGTTAGTATTCGCCATGTAAAAGTTGCACTATTATTTTCTGGCTCATAGGGTTAATCTTGTCACTTATTTAGATCCATTAAAATACTTGTTGTCACTACTAGCTCTTTCAGGAAGGATTGCAAAATAGATGCTCCTCCTGTTAAAATTTGACATCACAGTCATACCACCTAAGGCTATTAAGTCTCAGGCTTTGGCAGACCTTTTGGCTCAGTTTCCTGTGACATAAGGAGCTCCTATTATAGATATAATCTTGGCAGAATTCTATGAAGACTCTATGAGAGCAAAACTAGATGGAGAGTAGCAGGTGCAATTTGATAGCTCCTCTAGTAGCATTGGACAAGCAGCTCGGGTGATCTTAACATCTCCAAAAAGCCAAGAGATACCTTTAGCTTTCAAGTTAAACTTCTCATGTACTAATAATGAGGGTGAGTATAAAGCTCTCCTGCTTGGTCTTATCTCTGCTCAAAATACTGGAGCATCTAACTTGTGCATTTGCGGTAACTCAAACCTAATGATCAAGTAGGCAAATGATAAATTTGCTCTCAAAGAACCATCATTAGTGCCTTATAGGGTTGTGGTGCAGTATCTGGTTAGCAAGTTTAAATCCGTAAGGTACGAGCATGCCAAACGATTTACTAACCGCTATGCAGATGCCTTAGCAACATTAGCTTCCAAAGTTCCCATTCAAACTACACAGAATAATTTAAATGTACAAGTTATTAAGAAATCCATCCTATGTACGACTCTACAATTAGTGGACAAGGATGAAGAAGCACAAGACGACCGGCACAGTCCCATCAAGGCACAGTTAGCGCATCCAAATGCAGCTTCTGTGCCAACTTTGAAAAACTTTACTTGTATTAATAGTGTCTTGTATTTTAAGGGACCAGAAGGTGTCTTGTCTAGATGTATTTGTGAAAAACAAGCTCATTTGAAGTTAGATAAATACCACAAAATCTAGTGTAGAGAAGAAGGGCCACCTTTGTATCGCTGCGTTCAGCGTGCAGGGTATTATTGTTTAACAATGTCTAAAGATGCATCCCAATTACAAATGGGTTGCCCAAAATGTATTGAAGTCCTCGACTAAAGAGAATGCAATTTTGTAGCAAGTGCAGGCGATTGGAGGCGCCCTTACATTGATTACTTAAAAAATAATGTTCTGCCTACGAACAGCACATATGCCCGATTAGTGAAGCATAAAGTAAGAAAATATCTTATACATGAGGCCGAGTTGTATAGGGTATTATTAATGGGAAAGCCTCTCCGATGTATAGCACCTCCTGAAATAGAAACCATATTGTCTGAAGCTCACTTTGGAGATGGTGGAGAATATAAAGGGGGAAGGAAGTTGTACCACCATCTGCTTCATAGGGGATACTATTGACCCACCATGGAAAATGATGCACTCAATTTTGCTAAGAAGTGTATTGCATGCCAACAACATGGTGATGCAATCCATGCTCCCACGATAACATTGCATAGCTTGACTACTCCATAGCCATTTCATACTTGGGCATTTGACTTAATTGGTCTAATAAACCTATCATCTAAAGGGCGTATATGGATTCTTGTTAGGATTGAATGTTTCACTAAGTAGGTTGAGGCAATCCCCTTCAAGAATGTAACATGACCTATCATAGCAAATTTCATAAATGATCCTATTATTTGTCATTTTGGAATCCCAAAGCATGTCCTTTTAGATAATGGCAGCTCCTTTATCTACTTACATGTATGACAACTACTAGCTTCTTACAATATTGATCATGTGAAATTTACACCATATTATCTAAAGGGAAATGGGCAAGTAGAGACGATAAACAAGACTTTCCTGAAGGTGTTTAGTCGAATGGTTCATGAAAATTACAAAGAGTGGAATGACAAATTGCCCTTAACACTATGGGCTTATAGAACTTCCAAACGAGATCCTACTCAGGCGATACCTTTCTCTTTGGTATATGGGTCTGAGGCAGTGATACCTATTGAAGTCTTGGTTCCTTTTGTACGCTTGGCTCTCAACGCTGAATTAAAACCGAACAACTTATATATGCTGGATCTTGAAGCCTTAAAAGAAAGGTGAGACAATGCTAAGCGCAACCTTATTAATTACCAAAGGCAACTTAGTGTTGCTTATGATCGCTTGGTCAAGAAAAGATCTTTTTAGCAAGGCAATGTTGTACTTCATGCGGTAGAGCATGTGCGGTAAGGTATTCCAATGCTAAAGTTTACAACGAAGTAGGAAGGCCCTTTTATAATTTATGAGGTCTATGATAGTGGCTACTACAAGCTCCTTAATCTTAAAACCAATGCAATAATCCCTTTTGTTAACTTTTAATATATTAAAAAGTTTCATTTATAGATCCAACAATGTATTTGCAATTCACATGAATGAAACATTCAACTTCCATTACTCTGTTTCTTTATGTTCTTTTACTTTCTTTTGCCTTGTTATTGCTGCAAAGTTAGAGATTTATCTCCTTAGCACACAATTTTATTATATATTCTACTCTTATCTCCTATTGCTGTAAAGTTAGAGATACGTCTCTTTAGCGTATGAAGCTAATATGTGAATAAGTAAAGAGAAATTGATACAAGGTTAAGTATTGGGAAATACCCTCTTGACCACTAATAAATACAATTGACACATGTTACTATTGTTGCTTAAGCACGATCGACTATTTTATCTTATGTATTGTTGCTAGCAAGTGAGAGCCTCCCTCTAATATGCAACACTATCCTCTAGGCTTTACAAGCCATAGGGAACAAATCCTACTATCATGACATTTCTTTTTATAATGTTGCTATTAAGTGAAGCACTACCTCCTAAAGCATACAATGACCCCCTTTAAAGGTTTCAGTGGCATAGGCTACCTCTAGGCTAAGAAGCCTTGTTGTTTGATACAATTAAGCAATTGAAATAAATAAAGAATAGAAAGATAGGAGGAAAGCAATCAAATTTCATTCAATTAGTAAGTTTTATTTGAAAGTGTTGAAAATAACTCGAATACCGAAAAGAAAAGAAAAAAAAAAGGGAAGAATGAGCATCAACAAAACAAATAAATATAGCCAAACTCTACTAAGGGTGGCAATTTAAACCTATTATGGACTCAAGGTCCGCATTGCCTAATAAATCTTTCGCTTCACGGTTTATCTCCTTAATAGCATCTTGCAAGACTTAAATCCTTGCCATTAGCTCATCTCGACTTCTCATAGTAGAATGATAACTCGGTAATCTTTTAGTTCTAGTAGCAATGGGCTTTAAGCTGCTAACCTTGAATTTTAAAAGATGAGCCCCTTTAACACAACTAATCAGTTGCTATAGCTTATCATTTGATAGAGACCTCTAAGACTTCTCACGTAGTGATGCGGCTTCTCTTAACATTTTTACTATGATATTGGCCAACTTAGTCGGAGACTCACTCTAAAAATCTTGGTCCATAGTGTAAAGTCTCTCCAATGGATCCAGTAGATGAGAAGAAATGTAAAATCCATGAAAGGATATTATCTCTCTTAAGACAGCTTCTAGAGTTGCTACTATATCTCTACGAGACAATTTAGCAACTAGGAGTGGAGAGACATCAATAGATACTGCATATAATTTACCTCCATGAGTCATTGAGTGTAGTGATGCATCTGCATAAGTATTGCCATCACCTGCCTCATTGACTGACAATGTAATATCCTGTGCTTTGGGGGAATTAGCATGATGCAGTTAATAAAGTTATATCTTGAATAAATGTTTGCTTGGTTTGTCTCGAATCTACTAGTAGAGGCAAGAGGTGATTAATCTTAGACTTTAAAGAAAGGTTCACCCCAGTTGTCTTACGAGGACATTTTGATTGTTTAATAGCCCTTCGCGCATCTCCACTATCTTTAGACTTGAGCCATGGGAGTTTAAAAAAAGAATTCATAATGATATACAATAAGTGCATTAAGTACATCACTTACTGACGTAAAGGCATAAGCTTGGAACGACCAGTAGAAGGAAAGAACAGTTGCCGCTTTTTAGGGTGAATCTTCCTAAAGTCATTTGGACATAGTGAGTGGTAGCAGGATTCAAAACTCTCAGTTGTGGTAATCAAGCGAGATACTCCTTGATCAAAACCAAGTTGATGTATAGTTCGATGGGGAGAGTGTACCATGACTCTTTGCTCTAAGAAGCAGCCGGTTAAGTTTTTATGGTCAAGAAGTGAAGGCAAGCTCCTTGGAATACGCTATAAGAGGAATCTGGCTTGAGAATCGAGGATATTTTCTCAATTTTCCACTAAGGTAACCTCATTGTCTGAGCTAGGAGGATAAAGTCCATTACCGTCTTCATATCTTGCAATTTGCTTAACATAAGGGCAGAATGTGAATTCATTCTCAATGTCAATAAGTTGCAAAAGTAACAGATCAATTGATCCCTCAACTTAAGCCCACACCTTAGGAAGAGCAAGGCCGGGTTGGTTTTGTACAGCAGGAGGAGGAAAATGTCTTGGAAACCATTTACAAAAGAAAATTATCACATATCAACTTTTTGAACGTATGGAAGCATGGTGATATAAGTCTAACCGCTAGTAAGCTGAACCTAAGTAAAAGGAGCTTAGAGCAAATTGTTCACCCTTGGCAATACATATGGCCAAGAGGAAGAGTTGTAGATTAACACCTTCCTCAAGTCCTCTGGGGAATACGAACAAAGAAAGCCAGAACACAATGAAAGTGGAAAGTTCATATCTGCAACGACAGGAGAGAGAACGTATGGGTAAAAGATACAACTACAACACTTGAATTAAAGAAAAAAAAAGTGACATGAAGATATTTACTCTTTCCCACGACCTAGGCTTGGAACTTGAGACTTGTCCTTCCTTCGTTCCTTAAAAAAGTATGTAAGCTAAGAGGTAAAGTATGACTTCTTCTTCTTAGTGCAGGTAGCTTGCAAAGCACCCATTAAAGATGTCTGAAAGTTGTGCTCATTATGAGAGGTTGTCGTGGTAGCAAGGTCGGCTCGTTCAAAGTAGTAAAGATTCAATAGTACCGCTACGTCTTCTAATGTTAGAGTTATCTCCTCCTACGAAGTGATAAATGTATGGGTTTGAACACTCCAACACGAAATGATTGCCCACCATGCTTCCATTTCACTCATTTGCAGGAACCAACCGAGTAAAAGTGGCAATATTACGGAAGATTTTAGCCTTCTTCAGTAAAGTCATGTATTCCGACTTCTTTGCAATGTATGCTATCTAATCATCCCATTCAAAAGGTGGTTCCTTCAGGAGTAAGAATTGGGTACTAGAGAGAGGTAGCTCTCTTTTCTCGTTTCTAAAGCGTAACACTAAATCTCCCCTGATGGTGTCTCTATAATCAACATGAGCCTCGCACTCGATAAATTGGAGACCACCATCAGTGCGAGGTATTGCATAACCTTCTCGGTGCTTAGCTTTGTCTTAGAACGTGTCTTCAGATATAGTATCGTCCAACCACTTATCCCAAGGACATGAGATGGGTGGTAGACATTTATCATGATATACTAGTAAGTCTTTCATCTTCGCTGTTTCTATGTTTTGACTTAGATTGATCTTCATCTCTTTTCTTATGAGAGCATAAAATCAATATATTCTCTAAGTGAACATACTATGGTGTAGAGAATTGAAGTTGAGATATTAGACTAAGGGACCCATTCATTATAAGTTTAAAGTAGGTTATCAAAGCTTTCCTATTGGATCTTATGTGATCACATATAATTTAAGCTTACAATCATGTTTTAAAAAAATAAAAATAAAAATAAAAGAGGAAAAGGAGGAGGTAAGCCATATCTACTTTAGTATGGAAATAGCTTCATACAAGAGCAACCTTAGGAAACATTATTGAAAAAAAAAAAACAATTTAAATGAAAAGGGAATCTGATTTAGCAAGGAGACGTTATATATATATATATAACA
Source organism: Lumnitzera racemosa (assembly GCA_024138005.1). NCBI lineage: Eukaryota > Viridiplantae > Streptophyta > Magnoliopsida > Myrtales > Combretaceae > Lumnitzera > Lumnitzera racemosa. Next base: position 33,099,620 of record JAMXBC010000012.1, on the reverse strand, counting down.
CCTTTCAACGATTCTCATATAAAGGGTATATCATGGCAAAGAATTTATCATTAAAATAAAAAAATCAACAGGTGAAATAAACATGTGCAAAAGTGATTGACTTATTAGAATCATAACTTCTTCATAAGTTCATCCATATCATTCATGTTTTAGCCGATTGTTGGTTTAATTTTCCATTCTTTGTTGTCTCCTCATGACTTTACCATAATTGTCTTTTTCACATCCATTATTTTCGAATATGAATTGGAAAGTTTAAATTATTAACATGACACTTGCGGAGTAAAATATTTCGAACTACTCGTTCAAGTGAGCCAAACCTTCTTCTTCTTTTTTTTTTTCAATTTTATTTTATTTATTTATTTTTCTCTATCGTTCATAGGACGCTAAGATTAAATCTTTCTTCACTAATCCTAGAGGGACTATGCAACTATTAGCGTTAATTAATTTAAGTTAGATAATAACCAAGATTGAATCTTTTTTCATAAAAGCTCATGTAATTTGTTTTTTTTTTTTAAGTAATAAAAGCTACATTTATTAAGTGATAGATATAAGAGACAGATTGACAATTTAGTATTAGATAATAACATTTACAGTTAAATATATATATATATATATAAAAGAAAATACCTTTATGATGATTGATAATTGTTGAGTTTACCTTCATTGATGACATGCATACTGCATTCTTGTAAGAAAAATCATGAAAGCTATAAGCTATGGGTAGAAATAAGTAATTAAAAAAAATAAATAAATAAAAAGAAAGACAAAAAGAAGGCAAAGAAATAGCCATGCAAAATACCTATTGTCGAGCCTGATTTTTCGGTTTTTGTTTAAAATTGATTTCTCGTTTTTTTATTAATACTAAACCCTAACTCATTTAATATTAATCCTCGACTAAAGAAATTGAGAAATTTCGGTTTTTTATTGAAAATAATTTTTGGAGTCGTCACCCAATCGGAGTCGGAAAAAAGGAAAGAAACCTTTAGCAATTAGGTGGATTGATTACGATTTGGTTACCGGTTTTTTATTTCAATTTCAAATGAAGAACCAGAAAGTTCCGAGTTCGGAGGCTAACCTATTAAATCCTTAACGGGTACTACTATCTATTTACCGAAATTAGGATTATTTTTTTAATTATAATATTTAAAATAAATAAATAAAATTAAAAGAAAAAAAAAGAACCTAAGTTTCTACATATTTCATCGTCGTCCCAAAAGTGCCTATATACCTGCTAGCCGGGATCAAACGATCGTAGTTTTTTTAAAAAAATCTTTAATGTGTTGATTTATTTTAATTTTTGAAAACTGATCGAGTTTACGTTATTATTAATTTAGTTTTTCAAAGAAAACTCTAAAAGAGTCCTAATTCACTAAGTCTTTTATTTTATTTTACAAAAACTCTCTAAAAGTCTATTTTTTTAACGGGGTTTTTATTTTTTTATTTTTATTTATTTACAAAATAAATTTTTCTAAGTAAGAAAATCCTAAAGTCATAATGCTAAAAATATACCTAAACATATAAATACATGCACATATCTATTTACCTATCATGTCATAAGCTTAACTAAATAACTAATGGAATTATAATGATAAATAAAGAGACAAATAAATAAATAAAATAAAATAACCAAAACCGAACCAGACTTCGGCTGTTCGGTGAAGGAGTAGCAAAACAATGGGCGTTGCGTGGAGAAGGAGCTACCAACAATGGCTTGGTCACTGTTCGGTGTCGGAGCTCGGTAGGAATTGTCCAACGCGCGCTGCTGCTGTTGTTGCGGTGAGTTGTGTGGCTGAAATTATCGTGTGAGCTGTTGGAGTCACTTGGATTTGTACTTTGTGGACGTGGCTGCTACGGTGCTGCTGTCCGTGTTTGTGCGATAAGGGCTGGTCGTGGACGAGGTGGCGAAGTGAAGATGATGGACGATAGAGCGTGGTGGTTGTCGAGGATGGCGTTGTGTTCAGGTGCTTAGTCAAAGACGATGAGCGAGAGAGGGAATGTGTTGAACGTGATTAGCTTTGCACGTGGACTAATCGTGCTTTAGGCGTTGTGTGCGTATGTGAACGGTGGGCAGAATACAGGGGCTTATGACTGAATTACTATGCTTAGTTGCTATTGTGCGAAGGAAATGTTAATCCTTGTGCAGTGCCCCGTGAGTTCAGTGGTGGAGTAACAGCTTAGCGACAGATGCTGCCATGTTCAGTTCCTGTGTACGAATTTGGCCGTGCTCTAGCGTGGATGAGGAGCTACTGTGGCGTAGAGTGCATGCGTTGAGTGGCTGGTTGAGTAAGGAATTGTGGCACGTGCGTATGTGAACGGTGGGTAGAGCAGCGGTGTTGCCATGCGCGCGTTGCTGCATATTCGTGAAGCTACTGCTGCTCTGTTTGTAGAGTTTGAAATTCTAGTCGTGTACTGGTTGTTGCGATGGAGCGTGGCCTGGAGATGGAGCAGTATACGTGAGGATGGATTAGGATCATCTGTTGCTACTGCGGTGTATCGCTTGATCAGTTTCGTGGATGGTCTGCAGTGGGCTACTGTTGAGTGTTGGTTGGGCCGTGGTTTATGTTGCTGTAATAGACATTGGACGTGGCTGTTGTGAAGGATAGTTGTAGGTCATGGATACGAAGATGACATGCGATGTGCTTGCTGATCGGTTAGGGGACTTGTTGGAGTTGTGTTGCACGGCATGGAGTTAAGTAAAGGGAATGGTTGGTTGTTTGTGCACGGATCGGTCGGTAGTGACTGTGTATGGACAACAGTGTGTGCAGCATTAGGGGATCGGGTTGAAGGTGAAAATTTTTTTTCTTTTTGGCGTAATGTGTATTTATAAATCCAAAACAAATCACATCAAATCGTATCTATTGTATTTGATTCGATAATAATTAAATTAAATCCAAATTAATTCAAATTCGATTTAATAAAATCAAATTAGATTCAAATGATTTTAATTAGATATGAATCCCGTTTATTTCTCTCGCTCTTGTAAAATATAGAAAAACAAAAGACATAAGTGCCTAGCGAGACTCGAACCCAAGACCTCAAACTACATCCATTCCAAATACTTCAATACTTATTCATTAGGTCGTTGACCTGTACCTTGATATTAAACCACACAACTCTTTAAAATGATTTTTGAACTAAGCTAAAATTAAATGAAAATATCTACAAAACTCTTTATGATAATTTTTTTCTTTTCTTATTTTTTTGGTATTTTCATCATTTGTTAAATTTTTTTTTTATTTTTATCTTTTATTAATTTTTTTATTATTTTTATTTTTGAATTATGACCCTTTTTATATAAATAAAAATTAGGACTATAGAGAGGCAAAAATTAGGTATCTACACCTATTATTGGTAAGGATTTTTTAGAATAAAATTCTTTGGCTTTTTTTCAAGGAACTGATGTAGTTCTATGCTCGACCCTTGTTTAGGAAGCAATATCTTCTATTACCTGCAAGAAGAGAATCAAGAGTTGTAGGATAAAGAAAAAAAAAAAGAAGAAAGCTTTATAATTATCTACATATAAAGTACAGTACTTCAAGCTTTTAGCTTGTTTGATAGGTTTGTGTTCAATAATGGAAGGCAAGCAATTTGAAATTAGAATGGGAATAAGACTCCATGGCTTGCACTTGTATTTATATAGCCAACATGATTAGAGTAGCAAGGATAAGCTTTGGAGATATAATTGAGATTTGATAAATTTAAATTGCTTTGTTGAATACTTATTGTTGAAGATAAGATATTATAAAGATATTATCCGCAATTAAGGAGTATTTATTATGTGGTCATGTAAATAAAAAATAATAATAATATTAAAAATAAAATAAAATAAAAATACCATACGGTATTATGGGGGTATATAACTCTTACAATCTTTGCAAGAGGTAGATGCTACATTTACAAGTGCTAGTCTAGTTTAGTACATGTAAACCTTAATCGAAAGAGGATTTTTGTTGTGATTGACTTTGGATATCCATTTTAGTTTTTTTTTTTTTTTTTTATTATCTAGTAAGACAGTGTAGCTTGGGTATAGCTTTATATAGATAGAAATCCCTTTCAAATTAGTTAAAAAATGGGCTTGAATTTTCAATTCTTAAACTTGAATTTATTGAGTTTAAAACGTAGGAGGTAAAAAGAAAAAGAATTTTAATTTTGGTCGATTCGATGCGTGCATGACCCATGAACTACTAATGTGGAGTCGGCTTGTTCGGAGTCGGCTAAAGTTTGGTCTGTCCTGAATTTCACGTCCAAAGGCCCAGTGACTTGTCAGATTAGCCCGAGTCAGGCCCATGCCCATGTCTATGTGGATAGGATAGATCCTTCATTTTCTGTGAAAATTAATATTACTGATGTTGGAGTAGTATCATGCTTCTAACTAATTAACTGAGTGAACCTTATTTTAAATGGTAAGTTTGTAATACGGGAACAACAAACTTGCAACTAAGGTCTTGTTCAATTAAATTTTATGAAATAAAATTTGTAAGACTCAATTTTCAAGTGTTCTGGTAAAAGCCTAATAAGGATGCAAGATAAGGGGAGGGAAAATATATATATATATATATATTTGTATATATGTATAACTAGAGAGTATGAATATATAACTTCTCGAGACTTTTAAGCTTAACAAAGATAAGATAAATGAAGCGAGGTTTCATCCGCATCCTCTCACCTCTTCACTTACTCTTAGTTGGTTTGTTGGATTTGGTATGATATTTGTAGGTCAAGCGCATAATGCGTTTTCCTGCTTGGTTTTTTTTTTTTTTTTTTTTTTTTCGAGCTGGAACCTTGTTAGTTGATTAGAGGTCTTAGAGCAAGGTGTTCCAGCTGTGAGTGAGGTTATGTGAGGCATCATAGCTTTACAACATCAATTCCCTAAAATTTTCTACAATTAGCTATGTAATGCTCTAAAACCTAAGAGCGCTATAATTTATCATGACACATTAAGACTCCAAAACATCACTATAGTCTCCAATCTACTTTTAAAACTTGTCAATAGTATAATAACATTATATCTCTCTATATCATAAAATTTGAATAACTTACAGATAAGTTATTTCAACTATAATAACAATTAGTAACTAGAATTTCTAACTCTCAAAACAAATAGACCTACCAACAAACCTATTAAACCTTGTTCCTCTTAACTCCACAAATCATCATAAAAGTAAGGTTCTACTTTTCACTCCGTTCCCAAAACCATTGATAGAAACTCTTCATATATTGTCTTAAGCAATTAATTTGTTAAAATTATCTATAATTTTAAAAATAAAAGAATTGGTTGAAACTTAGCATTTAATGCAAAACCACATAGAGATGCCACACCAATTATTCACATGCGTTCAATGTGATAAAATAACAAACAATAGGTTAATTATCTTAAATTAAGCACACATAAAATAAAGAGGTACTCATGATCTCGCCACTTTATGACTTGTACATACATAGGTAGACATGTAAATATATAAGTTTTTAGTATTTAGAGTTCTTTATGCTAATAGTCTAAAGCCTTTACTACCTAGTTTTAGTTGTATTGTCCTACATATAAGTCTATTAAGGAATCTTCACATGTTATCAATAGGTAACCTCATAGAGAACTATCACTACGGGCTCCTAAGAGGAGTGTAATAAGCATAACCAACAATCAACACTTTCAGTCGAATATAGATTAGTCCAATTTTGATTTGACTCTATCTTACTAAACACATCCAACGGACAAGCATCACATACCTAAATCAATGAGTAAAATGCTCTACTAAGTCCAAATCGTGATTAAAATAATATTCTAGAACACAAGAACGTGGTAACTAGAGTAGCAAGTTTATCTTCATTCATTTCCTTTTTAGCTTTGTGCTACTACTCAAAGGCATCACCATAACTCACTTCCATTCCCTCTTCTTTACATCCTTGAGTTCTACTCCAAGTAATACTCAAAAGCCTTTAACATTTTTAGCCCCCACCACTAGCTATTTAAATTCAATTCAATCATCTTAAATAACTCTATCGTAACTAAAATACCAATCTCCAAAGACTCCATAAAGAGGTAAAGATCAGATCTTGGCTTAGGAGAGAAATAATTAAAATTGGAATGAGGATATGGAGGTTTAGAAGGGGAGTTTCAAAATAGAGTTTGATTCTTTATAAAACATGTTTGTAAATAGGTTGTAATACTTAACATGCTCAAAAATGATTTTACAATATGAAATATGCTTTTAAGAAATAGGTTAGCACATAAGGAAATTGATTTAAGAAATAGGAATGGAAAAAAACTTGATTCAACTTTCTAGAGTGAACCGGTCGCATGATTCAGGGTAACTAGTCGACTTGTCCTTACCAACCTTTTGTGGGAAAAAACAGGATACAACCAGCCCTACAATTTCACTAAAACCAAACCTCATGGTTTAAACTAGAACAACAACAAAACTTCATATTTACTTCCCAAATCGGCTTAAATCTAATTTTTTTCTTCAATCCTACTTCAAATGTACTTCGATTACTCATTAACTCATCAATCAAATGCATTTTCACTCCATTCAAACTATAAATTTCAACCTAAACACCAGGTTAAACCTTAGTCCCACCAACAAAATTCGAGAAGCCAACTCTAGTTTAAAGAATAAGAGAAAAAGATGAAGAGTACTTATTTAAAATGCAAGAACACGAGTTGGGAATCCAAAAGCAAGCTAAACATGAAAGATTAAACAAAAAACTTAAGCATACAAATTCGGTTTTCAAGAGATTCACTACAAAAAGCTATTGAAATGGATGATTTTCAATAAAATAAGTTAGAAAATGCAATCTAAAGGTTTATTTTTACCTTAAGATTGATTTTGTACGGACTTCTCTTGAGAAAATAGAGGTTTAAGTGCTTTGTATAGCTAGGGTTTAGAGAGAGTTTAAGAAGAAGAATGGTTAGGATGGCTAATGAAGGTTTAAGGTTTTAGAAAAGACTTAAAGCAATTAAGTTAGGCAAAAGAACGTGTTTAAGCCTAATAAAAGTATTTACAAAAATGCTACTCATTTTGGAAAACATTTTTTTCTCATTTTTCTTGGGTTTTACATCCCTTCCCCCTTCAAAAGACTTTCATCCTTGAAAGTCAATCAATTCTTGAAATAACTTTGATCAGTTTCTTCTCGTTTCTTTCTTAGGCTTCCAAATTGTTTTCTTTCAATTCGTTTTATCTATCAAATCTTCACATAGGGCATTATTCACCTTCTTAACACTTGATCTAGTGTTTTCCTTTATTTATCTCACACCACTTCCTTGCTTCTCTTAGCTTTCCAACTTATTATCTTACAACAGTACTTCAACTTGTTTCTTAGTAACCAAAATATCGGTACACTTAACTTTAACAAATCATTTCCATCCATTACACCATGACAAGGAAAGCCAACAAAAAACTGTAATACTACTAACATGCATCTTCCCCAACTCAAATCCTTGACTCCTAATAGATTGGAAACATGACTTAGTAACAAAGGTGCCCACTATTAGTTCTCTAAGGTAGACAGTACTTATTCCCTTTATCCAAAGATCTACTCTTTGAGTTTTCCCTTTTGGTTGTACTTCACATATATATAATAATCCATCTCTTAAAGATCTAGTTTTTATTAATTGCACTCTTAATGTCTCTCTGTTACTCTTGGGTTTTCTAGCTTTCCACCACCATTATTGTTTGCATCTCGTAGATCTTTTAATCCTCATACTTTTGCCCTTATCTCTAAGGCATTAAAGTATTCCCCTTTATCATCACCTCACTTGCACTTGCTCATAACCTAATTATAACACTTTTGAACTTCGATTAAGATTTCAGTACAATCTACCTGAACACATTATTTCAAATGATTACTCCATAACAAGGAAATGTAAAAATGACTACAATACTAATGTCATGCATCATCCTAAATGAAACTTTAACTCCGACCAAATTAGATACGCTATCTATTAATAAAAAGATACCAATTCTTAGTTCTCTAATGTAAATAAACATACTCCTTTGTCTAAAAAGATTTTCAACTAAGTGTCTCACACAATATACTACCAAATTGATTTTCACTAGAGTTTGCCACATGCTCTACTCATCAACCATCTTCAACCACACATAACTTTGAGAGTTCTTAAGTTCTACACTTTTATTTTTTATAATATACCCTATTTCCAATCTACTTGTTACTTCCGCTTTTGCTTGTCCCTAGCATAGTATTATTAAGTGAATAAGGACGTGATTATTGTTATTTTACATGTGTATCCAATAGTTTGGTAATGCTAAGTTACTTTAATTAAGGTGCTTATTGATCAAGTTGTCACCATGTTGTTGATATTCTAGTTTTCGTTAATACCTTATGTACTTCTTATCTCATTTAATGAAGTTTAGGTTATCTTGTTAGTTCCATGTGATCTCGACATTTTTCTATTATTCATCTTATTACTTTTGCCCTTGGTTATTGTAGGAATAGTTATAATCTTTACAACCCAATATAAGTACACATATAATAGGCCTAATGAATGTCAACATGACATTGACTTAACTCGACTGATATGACCTTTGATGATTTAAACAAAATCAACATAATACGCCATGGCATAGGAAGAAAGAACAATTCATTAGTCCCAGTACAAGTGTCTATATGCTAAGTTTCCTTAAATATTTTAATCTTGCGTCTTAAATTAGCTGTTTTATTCCACATTCCATTTGTTACGTATTACTGCTCACTGTGTAAGATTTGATGATTAGTCTTATGTTTTTATTTATACAGGTTAGGTAAGTGTAAGGATACATTTTTTTGAATTAGTTTTTCAAGATTTTCTCTTTTTACTATAAAGATTAGTCCTTTCTGATTAAGTTTTTCCTTAACCGTTTTAAAACTTTATATATTTAATTCAACCATATTAAAGGGGACAAGCTCAACTAGTGTTTCCCTCATCTCTCATCGTACCTCTTCACTTACTTCATAGATTAACACTTAGATACACTACAACACAATAGGTTAAGAAAGGATTGGAAGAATGAAATAGTAAAGAGATAGTATTGCGAACTGTGACCAAGAATAAACAAGGGCGATCGCTAAATGGGTCTAAGCCTGCTAAAAGCTTGAAAAGAAAGTGATGGGGATTATGTGAAAGAACAAATGTGAATGAAAAGTAAGTAAAAACTCACAAACAGCTCCAATGGATATGACACACTAATGGAACTTTTAAGAACTCATGGCACAACTTGATATGACGCATAAGATAGTTCGGTGAGGTTACTCGCCACCTAGCCTTACTTAAGGGTTAGAATAAGAGTGAAATGGATGTAAACAAAGTAATGGTTACAAGAGACAGATGTCAGGTATATTAATGTTTAATCTAATTTATAGCTATAAGTACAAGGGATATTTATACCCAATAATTTAGGGTAATATGTCTAAAAAGGAAAAGAAAAAAATGGTATTACCCTAAAGAAGTAATATATAAAGGTAAAAATGAATTTTCAAGAAAAGTAATTATTAGTATAGTAGATTTCACACGTGGTCCTATATACGTGATGGCGGTATATTGGCGAAGCCATTAGAGGACGTGGACAAAAGTGTACAATCTAGTTGCTTGTCCAAGCAAGAGTAGCTAAAGATCAGTCCGGTCTCTCTCTCTCAGCTTCTCGGCAAGGGGGATGTTGAGTCATTGATTAGCTCGGGTGCAAGTGAGTAATCTATAACTCAACATACTTTAAAGAGACGGGCAGTCATTTGGTTCGACATAAAGAGTAACTAGGTAAAAAAGTACTTGGCTTTGACAGGAGTTAGCTGGAGTAGAAGAATCCACCTTACCAGGCTTTTCAATTCTCAGGCTCGTCTGTAAGTCAAAGGTCTAATAACCTGATTCCTATCAGATATCGGTATCTAAATAGGTAAACGAGCAACATAACAGATAGAGCAATCAGGCAAAACAGATAGGAATTAAGCGTAGAAGATGAGAGTTGACTTTATGAAGTAAGAACTATGGTAACTACTTATTATTGTCGATTCAGGTCCATATCCTACGCTTTCTCTCAATTACTCACTGTCTTAGTGATTTGCTGCCTAAGTTTTTCTAAAATCAATCAAACTAAACTCATATATGATTAATCAAACTAAGCCTTTCAATGATTAATCAACCTAATTCCTTCAATTTTCCTTTACTTAACTATTCCTTGATCCTTCAACCTAAGTGTTTTGAGTATCCACCCAACATAGCTCTTGAAGCATCCTTTTACCTAAGCTCCCTAGAGATCAATCAACTTAAGCTTTAATATGACTTAAACCGTAATGCCTCAGAACCTAAGGGCGCTACAATCCATTATGTATCCCTAATATCTAATGATACATTAAGGCTCTAAAGCATCACTATTGTCTCCAAACCAATTATAAAACCTATAAACAATATAGTAACATAATATCTCCATATTTCATACAATTTGAATGACTTACTGGCGAATTATTTTGACCATAATCACAATTAGTAACTAGAATTTATAACTCCCAAAAGAAATGGACTTTCCAACGAACCTATTGAACCCTATTTCTATTAACTCCACAAAGCATCATAAAAGTAAGGTTTTTTCTTACCTCTCTATTCCTAAATCGATGATTGCAACTTTTCATACATCATCTTTAGTAGTTAACTTGTTAGAACTACCTGCAGTTGTAAATATAGATGAATGAGTCGAAGCTTAACATGTAATACACAAACACATATGGATGCCATATGAGTTATTCGCATGTGTTTAATGCAAGAAAATAACAAACAATAGGTTAATTATATTGAATTTAAGCCCACGTACAATAAAAGAGTACTCATGATTTGGTCATATCATGATTTTATACATACATAGGTTGATATATAAGTATATAAGTTTTTAGTATTTAGAGTCCTTTATGCTCAAAGTCTAGAGTCCTTACTACCTAGTTCTAGCTGCATCGTCCAACATGTAAGTCCATTGAGGAATCTTTACATGTAATCAGTAAGTGTTATCCTAAGGAATTGCTACTACGAGCCCTTAGAAGAGATAAACAAGCCTAACCAACAATCAACAGTTTTAGTCAAATATAGATTAGTCCAATTTCGATTTGACTTATCCTAACAACCACATCCAGCAGACAAGCTTTACATACTTAAACTACTAAGTAAAACACTATACTAAGTCCAAATGGTGATTAAAAGAGTAATCTCGAACAGAAGAACCTGGTAATAAGAGTAACAAGTTTATCTTAATTCATTTCTTTATTAACTCCATGCCACTACTCAAAGGCATCACTACAACCCATTTCCATTCCCTCTTCTTAACATCCTTGAGTCCTACTCTAAGTAACACTTACAAGGCCTTAACATTTCGAGCTCCCACCATTAGCTACTTAAATTTGATTCAATCATCTTAAATAACTCCTTCTTGTTTGAAATAGTCATCTCCAAAGACTCCCTAAAGTCCTATTCTAGCCTAGGTTTATAAGAACAATTACAGCTGGGTAAAGGATAAAAATCAGATCTTGGCTTAGAAGAGAAATGATTGAAATACTTGCAATAAGGATTTGGAGGTTTAAGAAGGGAGTTTCAAAATAGAGTTTGATTCTTTGTAAGATATGTTTGTAAATAAGTTATGATACTTAAGACTCCTAAAAATGATTTTAGAGTATGAAATATGTTTTAGGAAATAGATTAGAACGCTGAGAAATTGATTTAAGAAATAGGAATGGAAGAAAACTTGGTTAAGTTTTTTGGAGTAAACTAGTTGCATGGTTTAAGGAGAATTAGCTGGCTGGTCCTTACAAATCTTCTATTACAAAACGCTGGGTACAACTAGCTTTATAATTCAAACTAGAATAGTAACAAAGTTTTGAATTCACTCTCTAAACTAGCTCAAATCTTATTTTTACTTCAATCTCACTTCAAATACACTTCGATTACTCGTCAACCCATAAGCAAAATACATTTTTACTCCATCAAAATTATAAATTTAAACTTAAACACTAATTCAAACTCCAATTCCACTAACAAAATTTAAGATACTAACTTTAATTTAATAAGAGAAATAGATGAAGACAACTTACTTGAAACGTAAGAGCATCAGTTGGAAATCCAAATGCAAGCTAAACTTGAAAGATTAAACTGAAAATTTAAGCATACAAATTTGGATTTCAAGAGATTAAGTACCAAAATCTATTGAAATGGATGATTTTCAATGAAATAAATTAGGAAATGAAGTTTAGAGGCCTAGTCTTTCCTTAAGATTGATTTTGCATGAATTTTCCTTGAGAAGACGGTTTAGGTGCCTTATATAGTTGGGATTTAGAAAGAGTTTAAGAAGAAGGGGAAGAATGGTTAGGAAGGCTAATGAAGACTTAGCGTTTTAGAAAAGACTTAAAGCAATTGAGTTGTCACAAATAATGGGCTTAAGCCTAACAAAATTTTTTAGAGCATGCCACTTATTTTCGAAACATTTTCCTCATAACTTTCTTGAGTTTTACAAACTAAGACTTGAAAAATAAAAGAATGCTTGAAGGAAAAGTATAGCTTAGTGAGTAACCTTTATTCAATCGGCAAGAAATAACTCCATTGCATGTTGGATACATTTATCTCCTTAAAACTTTTAAAATATTTATGTTAGATATATTTATCTTCTTAAAACTTCTAAAATTACAAAAGACCTCCATTTTCTATATTTGTGTATTTTTTTTCTTCTAACACATATGTGATTGACAACTTTTGCATCTAAGGATGTGCACATGAAATAACATATTATGTTATGTTGCTATATTAGTAAAGGAAAAAGGAATAAAATATTGTTTTGTTTTAAACTATTCTCCAGGGTATGACTTGAGCAAAATTGACACAAGAAATATCTTGCATGAAATCGTGTCTTCAAGACATGATTGTATGGTCATGAAATTGTATGTTGGAGATAAGAATTCAAACTCACCAAAGTAAATTATATTTTAAACACACGTTTTCATTAGGACTTAAGTCACCACAAGATCTCTCTTCTTTTTTTTTTTTTTATTTGAGAACAAGCTCTGTCTCTTATAAACAAATCCTAGCCTAAATCTTTTCTTCACTATCCAACATTTTTTGCCTTTTTAACATAACTTCAACCTTAATTCTTCTTATATCGAAACTTTTGTTAGCATGAGCTCATTTCTCCATTTTCGTGCCACTTTATGGAAAATTATTTACCTTTCTCTTTCTATGGTTAGATTCGCAAGAAAGGTAAGTTTTTTTTCTTTTCATTTTTCCACTCTTTTGCTACGCTTGTAACTAGTTATGTGTGTAGAGGATAATACATTGTACTTCAATTGTCTTTTTTAACCTTTGTAAACTTAGTGTTTTTTTTTTAATTATTATTTTGCATGATTTTTATGCAAAAGATAATAGTTATTTTTGTGTAATCTAATGTTTCCAGTGTTTAACAATATTTTTTTCTATTTCTTGTTTTTGTTTGAAAATATATATATATATATTTTTAAGTTTCTCTAAATAATATCACTCTTTCAAAAAAAATTCATACATTAACTTTTAAAAATAGTAATTATTTCTATAATTAAATGGTTTTTAGTGATTAATGTTTGTTTTTTTGTTTCATGTTTCTTCGAGTAATTTGCCATTGCAAGTGCACATTAAATTAATAGTGGTTGTTTTGTTCTTATGGTTTTTATAGAAAATGTAAAGAAATTTTATACCTTGCGTATAATTTTGTTAAGGGAGACTTTCATTGGTGATCAATAAGTGAAAATATCTAATAATATTAGAGTGTTTTTTTTTTTATGCGTATGTAAATATTGTTGAGCAAATGATATGGTATGTTATAAAAATATGCATCTAATAAAAGTACTTAGAGTTCTAATTAATAAAATACTAATAATTGTTGGGCATCATATGCAAGGGCCTCTGGATTAATAAGGAGATCTACTGAGTTGAGTTGATTTAGAGGTGTCTCTTTACAAGTATTAGTTGGAGTTATCTTTTTTTTTTTTTTTTGTGTTTGCTAGCGATGGTTATGATGTGGAGCAGATGTTGGTGTTTGCACAAGAATCCATTAGTTTTAAAGTTGCAACTTAGTTATTTGTGTAGTTACATGAAACGAAGTTTTGTATACCTAAAAATGACTTGGAACCAAGCTATTTATGATGGTTCAATTGAAACTCTAAGTGTATGATTCCCAAATTATGCTTATGACCTATGAAGCAGTGGGAGTTATAGTTTACCCATAACAAATATAAGTTTTGTTAAAATAAATATAAGTTTTTTTTTTATCAAAGTCAATACAAAGATAATGTATGAGATTGAAGTAGCTTTTAAAGAGCCTTATAAAGATTTCGATAAGAAGAGTGATGATAACGATAATTGGTACAATAAAGATTAGTTGTAAACATTTGAAGAGTCACATGGGTTGCAAAGAAGGAACGATTAGTGTTGTGGGTTTTTAATAGATGTGGATGTTGTTAGGAGTTTAGAATTTGTGCTTTTTTTTTTTCAAGTGAGTGCTATTAGGGGTTATGCATCCTTTGAGGAGGATTAGCTTTTACATAATGGCAATTACACTTTAGTTATGAATTTAAAGTGAGTATGTTGTTTCAAAAGAAAGAACACTTGATAATAGCAATGAAGATGCTTTATATGATAAACCACTATGACCATGTTGTATATGAGTCAAAGACAAAAATGTAGTTTGTAAGATATACTAATAGGGATAAAAGTTGTAACTGGAGACTTCATGCACATTTTAAGAAGTAGAAGATATGTTTTCATATTACTAATTTTGAGGGTTTATACATGTGTAATTATACATTTGTAAACATTGTTGTAAACTAAGATAATCCTCATTTTATTCAACCACTATCTTTAGATGTCTTATTATGGAAGTATGAAATTTGTAAATGTTAAAATTACTAATCTCTAAACATTTATCTATAAGTAGTTTGACATACTGTTCTAATGATGTAAGTTGGGTTGGCAAAGCATAAGAGTAAGAATATGGCATGTGAAACGCATAATAATTTGTGCACTTACACCTACTAAATGCTATATAAGAGGCCAGTCTAGGTACCATAATTAAGTAGAAATATTTAAAGATCAACCTTGAGAATCACGTAATTTTTTACTGACCCTTTTAGGCCTTTATACCACAAATTGAAGCATTTGTATATTGTAAGTATGATATTAATATTTTTCTTATATGATTGAACCTACGGCTTTTTCTTAGAATCTATTGACAAACTCACCCTTTTTTTTTTTTCTAAGTCATTATTGATGGAGATTCTTTGTATGGGAGATGTAAGCACAAGCTACTAAAAGCAATCGGTAAAGATGGTAGAAATCATATTATCCTTTGGTACTTACTTCTTATGAACCTTACCTCAAGAAACTAAACTAGTAAACAAAAAACAATATCCTTTAATTGAGCTATGTCTTGGATCTATTATTTTAGGTATGGGAGTAGACCATGTGCTTCCTATGTTGCTATATGAATTTCCAATCTTATGATATTTTTATAAAGAAAATCTAGTTTTATACTAACCTATTAATCTTTGATACTTGAGGTTGACGAGTTGGTTGCTGTTTTCCAACCTTAATTTGGAATGGATTAATTCTAGGATCCTTCATAGTTTTCAAATGATTATATGTTATTTTATTACATGTGATTGATCATGCATTGCATATTAAAAAGTGAAAACTTGCTTAAACACTTGTTTGTATGACAAAGAGTCATTATTAATTGAGTTGTGATTTTTCACATTTTTTTTTTGAGTTTTTTATACTTGCAAGTCTATCCCTAGTGTGACATGAATCAACCATTTTAAATGGTGAGTTCGTAAAGCATGGTAGGGTAGGTATGATATACTTTTTTTTTTTTTTTAAAGAGGTAAGGCACTCCTACCTTTAGTTAGTTCCTTTCATATAGATTTTTTTTTTTTTTTTATCTTTTTGTCAATGTTTCTTTTCTTATATATTTGTTATCTAAAGTTGCTTATGTGGTAATTATGTTTTTTTTTTTTTTGTAATATCTATACTTAGACTTAAACAATTTAGTGATGAGTGGTTCCCTTCTCTTACAATATTACACAAAATAGTTGCTACTAACTAGGATAACCTATAGTGATGACGTTTTATGTATGTTACCAAAATTAGTGAACAAATGAACAATAATGATTGTTGTTCTTAGATTCCAAAACATACATGGCAAGTTGTTATGACAAGGATATTCTTAGGAAGTGATAAGTGCACCCTTTTTTTTATAGGAACATAGGGTCTGATTTAAGTGTAATACTTATTTTGCAAATTAATATAAACTAAATAAATAATTATCAATTTATAGAAATGAGGGGTTAAAAATATTATATTTCCTTTCTTTTTAAATTAATTTTTTTAGATATCTCAACATCAATAATACAAAACGTATTTGTTATAAATATACATAATTGTATTGCATTTTTTATATATCTTCAAGAGACTAATGGTACTTTTAACACGAGTTTCTAATCATTCCATTATGCTCCAAATTTGTTCAAACCAATTAAATTACTAAAATAGAATCGTGATTCCTTGGCCGCTAACAATCATAGGATTAGGAACGTCATTTTGTGCACAATTCAATTTGATATTGTTTCATTTCCAATGATTTCGTTTTAAACTATTCTTCCATAAAAGTGATCTAAATCTTTATTCCTCCATTAGTTTTTAAACGGGGAGTGATTATAAATTTTATTGATAATAAGAGATAAAAGAGGAGAATCCATAAATCAAATTTACATTTAGTCTCTCGTGATTGTGGAACTAAGGAAGACTGTTTTGCTACTAACATTATGGTTGCTATATCTCCCTTTTTTTGTTGTGTTTGTACCATGAACATTGAATAAGTTCTTTTTCTTTATATTGATAATTGGGTATGAATACAAGAACATCTAAATACAGATTATTTCATAGTGGAATATAACTTCCATAGTAGAAATATCATAAAAAACAAAGTGTTGCATATAGCTTGAATGGATCAACTAATTAATTTACAAATTTTATTGTGGGTTGAAGAATGCATAAAGTGAGACTGAAGATCGATTGTATTAAGTATCCAGAGGGATGATAACTAAGTAAGGCCACTATTTATCAACTATAGGCAAAAACTAGAGAATTTTTACCATTTTCACATTCTCTTTTTCTCTCTCATTGTTAAATTTAATGATATAGTCAATATAGTTAGTATGTTGAAGCAATGTCGTATTTGTACTTCTAAAGGTAATGTAATCAATGTTCAAGCTAAATGATCAAAATCCATCACAACAAAATTAGTTTATGAGATATGTCAATATTCTTTGATGAGTAAAAGTAAGGAATCCAAACAAAAATTGTATTTTCTCATTTTGTTGATTTTTGTACTAAAGTAAATTCAATTAGTGTGAAGGTTAGTGCTAGCAAAGTGGTTAGTAGTTCAGACAAGAGATATGAAAGCAAATTCATAATGCATAAAACCAAAATGCACTCAAAATCAACCTTAACTTAAATCAGCACAATTTTGACTTAAATCCCTCTTTCATTGATTATAACGTCCTAGACTCAGGAAGTCACAACTTGCCATATGTTCCTAACCGTCTAATGATGCGTTAAGCATTGTAGCTATCTAAAATCTCCATTAAAATGCTCAATATTCACCAATAGGCATAAATACAATTCTCCACAAATAAACTCAAATTTCATAGTACGTTAATGAACCACTAATAGTATTAAAATGTTACATATTTTTCATTCTTAAAGAAATAGATAAAACTTTGCTAGAGTCTAACTTCATAGATCTAACTAAGTATGTTGGTCTTCTTTTAATAATAGTACTAATCATTGCTCTCCAAATCTTGGTAATAATAAGCGTTACCGGGATCCTTATAGACAACTGGTTTTCTATAAACATCTGCAACTAAAAAAGAAATAGAAGAATGAGCTAATAGCCAGTACATGAATACTAAAAACACATACAAATGATGAGCAATCATATCGTTCACACACACACATAATGTAAGTAAAAAATCACTACCAATTAATATCATAATTTTAAGTCTACACTTAGCAAAATAGATACTCAATACCTTCCCAACATCATGCTCTCTATCGACATAAGTTTAACATCTCTTGGTCCTAAAACTCTCCCTAAGCTCACAATCACTAACAGCATGGGCTCACTCTCAGACGGTCCTAACACCTTCTTAACTCTCAATTTATAGCGGCATGGATTCACCATCATATGGTATCGACACCTTCATAAACTAAAATAGGTACATCATCTAGGTCTCGTATCATTAATTTACCTTAGATCATTTCAAACATGACTTTACTAGGAACAAATTCCCTTAAGGATCATAGGGGTACCTTAAGAAAACCATTATTGGGTCGAGCCACACATAAGCAACAAGTTATTAGTAGTTAGATAATTATTACGCTCATTTCATTTCTAATTTTAACAAGCACATCCACTACATAAGGTAAACACGTACCTGCTTCAACACAATAGTAATCAACTAGGTGAGTAATTGATTTAGTATCTAAGCTTGAAATATAACACAAAATATAATTATACATAGTAATCTATTTTCATATCACAATTCGATTATTCTATGTTTAACTAATGCTTTTTCTAAATCATTCCTAATGATTTAAACTAGAGTCATCTTAGAAGTCTTTAATTACCCTTTAATTGCTAAAATAATTTTTAAACTTATGAATTATCAATATTTGACATAAGGAAATGCAAAATAATTTATTTAATGAATAAAATATGGTTGGAGAAAAACATATGCGGCATAACCCCATATACATTGTGTACAACAACCTTCACAAGCACAAGCTGTATTTTTACTCTACGTATTACACATAGTGTGTACACACTTTAGCAAATACACAACATGTATATTTTATTCTACACAAAGTGTACACCCTTACACCATATTCAATGCCCACTACCCTACATGTGTGTAACCAATTTCTTCTCTTTGCATTTGCTTCATTTTTTTTTTAAACATAAAGTTAAACTCCTAAAATTAATATTAAACTTTGATCGCAATCAAGCATCCAAGATGATCCAATCAATACCATAAAGATACTTTGTGTGTCTTTCAACAAAACCAATCATTAATCAATAAAGGTTTTGGTTTAGGATTACATGTACCTTAATCCCTCAAACATATGACCCTTGCAACAATCACCTCAAAGCAAAATTCAAGTGATTTTTGAATTAAAATACACAAATCAATAACAAATTCTTTTAGAGTTCGTTTCCTCAAAAAGATCTCTCACTTACCAATTAGGATTTTTGCAAACAACCTTACCTCTGCACTTCGAGTTATTCTTCTTTTCTTATGGCAACACAATCACCTAAATAAGAAAGAGATTATAATTCTTATTGGTGGAAACTCACAACCAATCAAAAAGAGCCTTACTAGTGCAAGTTAGATTTGCTAGGTGCTCTGGAACAACATCTATTTACAAAACACAACAAATGGTAGAGTAGGGCTCTAGGTTAGAAAAGGTACTTTTTATATTTTAGGAGTAAAATTCCCAACTTGCTCTTATTGCTTATCTTCTAATTGTTGCATTGCCATTACTTTTAAGACCATTTTATTTTATTTTGTTTCACTTATTTTGCAGGTTTTACATTGACATTATTATTGATGTGAGCTTATTTCACAATTTTTGTGTCATTTCGTGGAAGATTACTTATCTTTCTCTCTATTTACATAGTTGGACTCACAAGAAATGTAGGTTTATTTTTTCATTTTTTTTTCCACTCATTTGCTATGCTTGAAGCCAACTATGTGTATAGAGGATGGTACATTATATTTTTAATACGTTTCTTAGACTTTTTGAACTTAGTGATTTTTTATTTTTCTAATTTTGCACAAATTTTATTTAAAAGATAATAGTTATATTCGTAAAATTTAATCTTCTAGTGTTTAATATATTTCTTTCC
The DNA here is from genome assembly GCA_024138005.1 of Lumnitzera racemosa. Lineage (NCBI taxonomy): Eukaryota > Viridiplantae > Streptophyta > Magnoliopsida > Myrtales > Combretaceae > Lumnitzera > Lumnitzera racemosa. The sequence continues at coordinate 33,079,668 of JAMXBC010000012.1, read as the reverse complement.
ATTTCTGGTTTTAGTTTGATTTAGATGTGCTTTCTTTAAATTTCTCCAAATAAGGTGACTCCTTTTGAAAACATCCATACATTACTTTTAAAAAATAGTAATTGTTTCTATAATTCAATGGTTTGTGGGGCTTAATAATTGTTTTCGTTTCATGTTTTTTTTTTTTTTCTTTTGTGTAATTTGCAATTGTAAGTGCAAATTGAAAGTACTTCAAGTTCTTGTAGTTATTAGTAGAAAGTGTAAAGAGATTTCATAGCTTATGTACTAATTGATTGTGTGTAACTTTCATTGACCATCAATAGGTGAAAATGCCTATAATATTAGAGTGCTTTGTTATGTATACATAAATATTATTGAGCATATGGGATAAGTTTTAATAATATGTATCTAGTGAAAGCTTTTGGGAATCTGATTAATAAAAGGGCCTTTGAATTAATAGGAAGATTTATCGAGTTGAGTAGATTCATTGGTGTCCCATAGCCAGAGTTAGTTAGTTGGCTACAGTTTAGTTGTTTGTACAAATAAAATATGTGAAATCAAATTGCCTACACAGAAAAATGACTTGGGACCAAGCCTAATAAGATGATTTGGTTTAAATTTAGGCACATGATTCCCAAGTTATACTTACAACCTCAGAAGCAAGTGGCAGTCGTAGTTTACCCGCAACTATGAGTCTCTTGAAACAAATATAAGTATTAAATAGTACATGAGGTTGAAGTGGCTCTTTAAGATACTTCTCAAGATTTTGGTGAGGAAAGTGATTATGATGATGATGGGAATGGTTTCATACATTTGAACAGCCACATGAGTCGTAAAGGAGGATGGCTAACGTTATGGGTTTTTGACACATGTTGATGCTGTTGGGAGATTAGAGCATATGCATTCTTTGAAGTGAGCGCTAATAGTAGATATGCATCGTCCGAGGAGGACCGGCTCCAATGTGATGGCGATTGGAGTTTAGTGATAAATTTAAGGTGCTAAACCACCATAACATAGTGTTGTAGGCTATAACGGGAGACTTCATGCATGTATTAAGCAGCAAAGTGGATGTCTTTAGATTTACTAAGCATGACGGTCCATACACAAGCAGAGGAGATACATTATATACTAAAACTTGTTTGCATTCATAGCAGAGGAGATGCATTATATACTAAAACTCGCTTGCATTCATTTGGTTTTCTTTTCACATGCTTTTTATTTATCTTCCAATTTGCTTTCAATATGATCACATCTGTGTTCTTTCCATTTGTGTGGTTTTCAATTTAATAACTGACAAATTTATAGGCTAATTTTTAAGTATAACAATTATTAGTCCTTTAAATAGAATGAGAAACACATTTTTCTTGGGAAATACGGATGGTATCTTCAAATATTTTAAGTGAATATTTTTTATATTTATAATTGTTTTATTCATCAGAGAGAGCGAATCTAACCGTACATTTGAAACATTAAATAACTAGCCTATTCCTTTATTTTTATTTTATAAGAATATATTAACGTTGTATTCAACATGAATGATTATCATCATAAAATCAATCATTATCACTCCGTCAATTTCTTCGCCACTACATGAAGAAAACGAGATAACGACTTCTTAGCGGCTGTCACTGCAGCGCTTTCGTCTCTCCCATTTTCTTCGTCCAATGCAGCTTGGTGTACTTGAGCATTCTGCACTTTCCTAACAAGCTTTCCTAGTTCCTGTTAGACGATACAATAAAGGATAAGGAATGTCATCATCCTCATGAAGATTCAACGTTTGTATAATTAATCCACGTGAAAAATGGATAGCCATTAGCCACTGTCAAGTAAAATTAAAGCCAACGCTACATACATAAAAGCTCACATGGGCTTGTTTGAGGAGTGTGATCTATGCATGTGCATGGCAAAATGCAAAAAATATGTACTTATTCGGACATGTTCTATATCATATCATCCTAAGTTGAGACGGACAACATCATCCTAAGTTACTTCATAACACAGCATTCATGACATGTATGATTATTTTATCCCCATGATTTAGGTCCAACATGTCCCTAAATCCAATTCTCAATGAAATAAAGAAACGAAGTAACTTAAGATATTCTCCCTGACTTACTTGTCTATCAAAATCAACAGTGGAAAGCGAATACACTTCTCCGGTTATTTCATCGTCTTTGCTGACCAAACCATCTAACCATCTGGCCACTGAGCCAACAATTTCCTGCGACTCCTGAAAAAGCAAAAAATTAGATAAGACTAACAACACAACCAAAAGGAAAGAAATAAAATACAGTATCATATTCTCAAGGGCCAGTCTTTTGCTTTAGGTTTTACTACTACTACTTAACAAACAAACAAGATAGAACCGGTGATGTATTCATAAAACCCCCTAAGAAGGTAGTCAAGAACAACAAAAAACCATGTCGTCAAATGTAAAGCGTCTAATGCTATCAGAAGAGTTCTCTCAAAACATTGTCAACCGAATTTTTTTGGAAAAATACAAAAAACAAGTCCTGACCTTTTGCTATTTTTCTTATTGCATGCTCAAACCATTAAAATTTCTATTTGAAGCTTCCAACTTTTTAAATGGAAGGGAAAAGTCCTTTCATAAGCACCATGACATTTTCAGTTAGAAAGTGACATGTATCACATTCTTATTTGTCCACAATACTTAACAAGAGAACTTCAAAATACTATATTTGTTTTATCAATAAATAATATTTAGTTAATAATATTCCTTTTGGTCTGACCATGTTCTTTTCCGCAGTCTTATTACAGGCATTGTCAATATCTATTATTCAACAACTCCTTTTGTAGTCCTTCAGAGCCTCCTTTCAACTTGGCATCATCTCTGTTCTGATGTTCGTTCCTCTCTTCTCATATCAACTTCCGTTCTTCTCAAGTTTTTGCATGTCTTTCTCAGCTCATTAAAACAAGGCTTAATAATTAAAGCACAAACCATAAATGGGATAGAAGCACAAAATGAAAGGCCTATGTTTAAGTGGGCTGAAATAGTGCCTAAACAATGCATAGGATGCACAAAAGGAGGCAATAGCTAAATTGCCATATAGAATGACTAATTGATATAGAGCACTCATGAGGGAGATCATATGCTTTCATCCTAGGACATTGCGCGTTAGATTTGTTGAATAAATGAGTTAGGATCATGCACCCTATCAGAGCATATGGGATTGTAGTTTTGCAACAGTCGGAGGGAAAGGGGTCTGTTGGCTAATTATTTTGCTTGTGTATCATTTTTCTTTCTATTAATAAGTTGTTTTTGATTGATTGGTCTGCTTTCTAGGTTTTGTTTGAGAAGTAATTTGCAATCATTTAGTTTTATATTGAGATTCAGTACGTTTATCGTATAAGTTGTAAGACTTGCTTCAAGCTTCCCATTTATTATTCCCTTGATTGTTGCAAATGGATTGTTGGAGAAGAACTGAAGTAGGAGTCAGAACAGAACAGAGGAACTTCAGAACAGATATGATGCCAAGCTGAGATAGAATGCTGAAAAAGAACAAGATCAGCATGTTTTACTTTGATTTCTAACTTCTATTTTATCAAAAGTAAATTAATTAAATCGAACATAATTTATTAGTAAAATATGCAATACATACATAAATATATATAGATATAGCTAGCATATTTATTTAATTAAAAATCTTGGACGAATCAGAAAGTGATGCATATCACCTTTTAAGGCAAAACGTAATGGTGTTGATGGATGGACTTTTTCTTTCATTTTAGAAGGTTCAAGGACTTAAATAAAAAGAGTTAATAGTTTGAAGACTCAAGCAGAAAATATAAAGAAAGGTCGAGGACTTTTTAAGCCAAGGACACATCAAATGGCTAAATGCCAAGATTCAACAGGATTCCTGTTTCCTCTGCCTGCTATTGATTTTGGATTCATCATAGCAACTTGACTAGCAATTATGCTACTTCAAACATGTTTGAAGTGATCACATGAGATGAAATGATCTTCAAGAATTGACTTGTCAATCATGCTTTTAGGAATGTTGCTCATAATGATCTTCCTTTCAAAGCATAAAGATAATAAAGAAACTTACCTCCTCTTCATCATAAAAAAATTCTGCTTCAGGGTCTTCTTCGTCCTTGACATTACCAACATCATTCCAGTCTCCTAATCCAGACAAACTGTGCAACCTACTATGATCACCATCTTTTGTCGCTTGAATTAATGCATCCATCAAATCAGGTTCTACTTCACGCAACAACTTACCTGACACAAGTCGCAAAACCAAACTAGAATCATTCAAGGAATCACAACGCTTGTATGAATAGCAAGAATTTGCAGCAACAATTTGTGCAGATCTATTATCAAAAAACATAACAAACAGTTCTGTAATAGGTACAAGAAGATCCTAACTAAGCTAAATAGATAATAACTATTTCACAATTGCATCGCAACCTAAAGATCAGGACATCTCTGAAATGATAAAGTTCCCAATGAACCACCTCATAAGCATAGAAAGAGACAACTGAGAATAACTTAAATAAATTCTTTAGAACTGAGTTGATCTGATCTGTGCCAGCTGAGTGAAAGTTTTTTGGGTAATCAGCTGATTGAAATTAGTTATTACATAATCTTATAAAATTAATTCCAGTTCTTACTGTAATTAACCATGGAGGATTTGGACGAACAAACAACTTACCAATATAATTAAATTGCCGTCGCTTCCCTTCTCGAACATCGGGTCCTAGTCTCTGCAGCAAAAACACAAGCACGTCATAAGCATGAGAAATAAATGAGAGAAATTTCCTAACACCCGAAAACAAACATAAAAAGTGTGCAGATAAATTGCCAAATGCTGAGCTTTAGCACCTTCACTAGCATTAGAGCCTCAAATACATCTTCCTCCAATGAAGCCACTCTAACAAGACAAGAAAACAGCAATGTCATACCAACTATGCTAAATAATACAGCAAGATATGAGTAATCCAGAGAACAATTTATAGTTTATAAGAACTGCAATTGAGGGAAAATGACAGTGGATCTAGTAGAAGTTTATCTTTGCCATGCTTTCTTATGAAACAACTTCCATAAAAAGGTTCTCGGAATTTTACTTGCATGCAATGATATCTACATCGTTACTATAGTCATTATGAGTAATTAAATTATACAATAATTTCATGATCAATATCAAATGAGCTCATTTTCCAATATTAAGGAAATGGAAATGAATACCTAAGAATGCGTTTGATTTGGGGAGTGGAGAAGGAAGCAAGGTCCATTCCCCAACGAACAGCGCGTCGAGCCTCACGCTTCATCTGGTTACGGCTCTTCTTCTTCTTATCACCTTCTTCTTCACTCCACTCACTTTCTCGGGAATCGTACGGTAACGGAGCATTTGGGAAACGGAGACCTCCCCGGGAGGAGGTCCGGTAGGGGGTGTTCCTTCTTTGGGCGTAAGTGGAGGAGGTGCGTTTAGAGAGTGTCGGTTGTGTTGGTGGGAGGACGGAGAATTGGTGGTGGCGGAAGTGCAACCATGGAGGAAGGTGTCTCAGTAGTCGGAGAGACTGAGCCATTTACCACCACCGGAAATGGAAGCTGCGATTGGTGGGCGGCCAGGTGGATCTTGTTTCTGGACAAAAGGTTATAGGCTTGTTTAGTTTATCTTCAAGGTTGTCTTTGTCTTTCGGTTGCGAAAGTGTGTTGGGTTTTCACTTCCTCCATCAATCAAGAAGTTTAAAATTTCGTCTTATTACTGCAACAAAGATTTTTCTTTTCTTTTTTTTATAATTTTCAAACTCGAGTTTTTGAAATTTTTAGGTTAGGAAAACTATTTGATCTCTCTCTTATTTGTTTTGTTTTTAATGTTTAGGTAAATTATCTCTAATTATGGTGAAATCTTCGTATTTTGAACGGAAAATGTTTAAATTTTAGAGAATAAATAAGATCAACTTTGTAAAGTTTATTAGATATTTAATTTTATACCAGGGTTATATATATATACTTTTACCTTCGTTTTCATTTCTTATTTCAACAAACAGAAGCGTCAAACAATAGAAAAATATCAAAAAAAGAACAAACCAAAAACGTCCATTAAATATTGCCTTAGTAATGATAAAAGAAATATAACATAGAGGTAGTGGGTGTAGTGACAGTTATGTAAAGATCGAAGATAACGGTTTATGGTTGATGGAGGCAAGATGAGAAAAAAGTAATGAAAATTGGAAAAAATAATCTTTTACAAAAATTTTAACCTTATAAATAATTCTTTTAAGTTTTAATAAATTTATAACATAATTTGACAGATTTATTTATTATATTTAAAAATTTAGAAGGTAAATTTGCATGTATATAAAAAATTAGTCATTTACATTTTCTCCTAATTTTTGCTTTAGAAAGATAAAGTAGCAACCTGATTTTTCGTCTCATGCGAAGCGACTCGTTAGTTACATTATAATTTATAACCCACCACCATTTATTATTATGAACTATTTAAATAATAATTAAGTTTTTTTTTTCAAGTAATTAAGATAGAGTTTTTTTAGGGATACAGCAGGGCGGGTCATAATAAGGTACCGAACCTACTCGACCCATTAAAAACTTTACAAGACTAAACCTGAGAGGATTTAAGGTTAGTTTTTGAAATTGAATTGAAACTTGATAACTTACAGGATTGAATTATGGGATTCCAAAAGAAACCTAATGGAAAACTTGACGTGATAATAATTATGAATAATATAACAAAGTTAAGTTGATTATGAATAGATATGCTATTTGTCATGTTTCACTGCACATTAAAGCAATAATATGTATGGCTTTTGAAGGAACTACTTGATTGCTAATTCGAGAAGCAGTATCGAAATTTAGGGTATTGAGAAACTTCCTCTATTAAGACCCTATAGGGGGCCTAGTAAGATTATTTATAATTTTCATATTATGTGTACACTCATGATATGAAAATCGCTTTATAAGTCAGAAATTACAAGACTCTAAATAATTTATCACTAGGGTTTCTAAATTGTTAATTAATTAACATATTATAAAATATAAATAATTATGGATATCTAGTATTCCACAGTTCTTCAGAACAGTAAAGAATTAGTATTCTCTACCAAATGATGAGATCAAATAGTATAAACTTAAAACTCAAACTTATCGAAGATTACTAAATCTAAATATATAAGTGGTAGTTACATTTAAAGTCTCAAATAAGCTATACAATCTTTCTCTAAATCTAACCTCTAAAACATCTCAATACTTATACTCAACGCTCGGCTCTTAACCGATATCCGATTGTTTATCAACCTACAAATGAAAAACTATTGGGGAGTAAGTTGTAAGAACTTAGTGAGTTATCTCTCATACTATACTAGTAAGCAGGTTATCAAACAAATTATTACAACCATATGAATGCATATACATGCAGTATGCCAAATAATATATACAATTAACTAGTGCTACAGATAACATCGAATTTCAACACCTTTCGAAATAAGGGTTGGAGATACATCGGTACCAATCACAACTGAACTTTAATACCTGAGTTTTTAACCATAAATTTGAATTTTTTATTTCGTAAAATACGTTTCCATTTCTAAGAAATCTAGTAGTACACAAAATGTCAAATCTAGTGGTGAGGTGGCCTCCATAGTCCACACTTATACCCTACAGCGGAGGTCTCTAAATTTGACTCTCAGCCATATGGTTGACGTCTCTAATGCCTAGTAAGGCCATAGGTTCATGTAAAGTCATGTTATATGAGTACACCGTACTAAAACACTTTAATTTAATATATAGAAACAATCCTCGCATAGCCATTCTTTACCTTTGCGTGAAGTAACGGCCATAACAAATAATGTAATGCATCGTTGATGCATGATCCTTTTAATTTAAGATGAATCAAACATAATTAAGTCAAATTATGTGGTGATCAATCAATATCAACAAACCATTTAAATTATATCACAATCAATTATACAACTAAATTTTCAATTATTGTTTTTAACAATATTTTGTATAGTAATCAACTAGTGTCAAGTACATGTATACCTGAACCTCCCATATATCAAGTTATTAATATTTAATTTAAACGCAATAACTACAGGTACAAAATAAGTATAAAGTTATCAGGAGTACTCACTTGGCTATGACGTCCGCACTAATTGTAATAGTCCTCATGAAGTCCCAACATCCATTAGGATTACCTAATTATTATAAGATAAAAATGATAGTAAGTAACTGAATAAACTAGTTATTTTAGATATTTGTTCACTTGTTTCTACTTAGGTTCTTATTAGTTTTCATTCAATTGAACCTTATCACTAACCATATGTAATTTTTTCACTTTATTTTCAATATTTATAAGCTTATAGTTATTTTTCATCATTTTCGGACGTACTTTCATACGGTGGTACCCATTTTGGATGTTAAGACCTGTATTTTACTATATGAATTAAATTTATTGAAATTTTAATTATTGAAGCTTAGATATTTTTATTGTCTATTTTTTTTTAATCTTATTTTAGCACCTTATGGTTTGATTAATCATTAGACTCTTATACTAAGATGATTTTACATTATTATTACTATTATATGTACTTATTTAAGATTAATTCAAGTTAATATGTGCTTTATAGGCTTGTGATGATTTTGGCCCACCTATGTATATGTATATTATTACTTCATTGTATTATATTATATTTTGTTATATTAAATGATTATGTCATCACTTACATATATACATACTTAATACTTATGTACTTATATATTCTATACTTATGTTATGTGTATACATATACTTCTAATATACTTGTACATATACTTATACATAAACTTATATATATACTGTATCTATACTTATACATATACTCATATATATATATGGTGGTATACATATTTTCGTATGCCTTTTATACTCCCTTAAAAAATCTTAATGAAATCTGTAATTTTGCATCTTATAGGCATATTTAGTAATTTATATGTATGTACACATAGTATACTCTTTATTTTAAATTATGCATATATAGGGTATTCATATATATGGCTTTTTATACTTATGTACAAGTAGTTTTTTTATTCTTACTTATATATATGTATACCTATACTATGTATTCTACTAGTATATACCTATTTAGTCTATATAACTATATGTGTTTCTACACCCATATATATACATATGTTCTTCCACACTTATCTATATGTATATACCTGTAAGCCCTAAAGCCAAGTCAAGTAACCGTAGGATTGAACTTAGAACCCAAGGTTTAGGGCGATCGGTTAAAGGATCCGATCAAACCCAAATTAGAAACTCTTGATAGGAATATTAGTAAAAATGACCCTGTAAACTTAAATTTAAGAAAGTAAGTAGTAAAATAGGAGACTATAAAATTTTCAAATTTTAAGCATAATAACTGCTAATTATCGAAAAGGCGAAAAGTGTCATGAAATAACTAAAAAATTACTAGAGATAAATTATATGTGTACTAAAAATTTTAGAATAACCAAATTAATATTTAGGAATGTTCACGTGTACCCTACATGTATTTACGTGTAGATAAAAATACGCGTAATTGCTAAAATAGACCGAAAATTAAGTAAATAATTAAAGAAAAATACAAAATAATTGTAAAAAAATAAAAAAAAATCAGAAGGAGAGGTCTGCAACTGGATCAAGTCGTGACTGAAAAGAAAAAAAATTGGCCAATAAAAATGTGCCAAACTAAAAGCCTAAAATCAAGGAAATGGGCAAAAATCACATCAAATTAATGCACATTAATTACTATGTTTGTCTATAAATAAGGAAAAAATTCACAGAAGACATTTGGACAATTTGTAATCTGAGAAAAATAGAAACACAAGAAAAATCGAGAGAAATTCCAGAAAATAAAAAAAAAAAAGAAAACTGTGCAGATTAGCAAGGTGAACGGGAACCACCACCCACCACCACCTGGGACCGAACCACCACCACCACCCTACCCTAGGACCAGCGTCTGGACCGGCCGACAGCCTTGGACCGGTTTTGGACGGCCAGAAATCCTTGAACCGGTTAGTCATTTACTCATCCCGATTTTTATATAATTTTGTAAAATTAGTTATTTTGCCCAGAAAATTATGAAACTTGTTATTCTGAGGTTTTATTGTATGTAGATTTAGGGAAAAATATTGATTTAGTTTAATTATGTCTGGAAATATAGGGTTCTTAAGAAATTGTTAAAAACCGAGCATGATTAAACCGGAAATTAAATAGGCTTAGGGATGTAGTTTGGGGCTCAAAATTTTTCTGTAGAACTCTCATATGATTTAGAACAGTGCTATGAAGCCTTTTTTTTAAAATTAATTTTCGAAAATTTTAAGTTAATTTTTAGCCCTAAAATGATGGTAAAATTGAGTGATTTGGGATTAATTAGGTAATTAGAATGTTAATTACTGATTTGGATCTTGATTAGATGATTAAGGAAGTTAATCTTTGCAGTGGAACCCTAATCCTAGCTTTTAGGTACTAATTATGGTTAATTAGGGAAATTAGGTAAAGAATATGAGAAATTAGGAATATGTGAAAATATAAATTACTAAATTTAAAAAAATAAAGTTATTTAGATAATATTATAATTGAAATCAGAAAAATAATAAATCGGAATTAATATTTAATTTTAAGTAAATATCTTAAAATGTAAGATTTTTACACCTCGGGAATAAATCCGATATCCCAATTAGGGTTAGTGTGTACCGAATAGTTAGAATACCAAAATTACGACCCAATAGGATATTTGAATACCCGAGCATAAGGTGATTAATGTCACATTGGGATTCGAGCCTAATTACGACCTAGGAATTAAAACTAGAATCTAGTTTAGGAACCGAACCCCGAAATAAAATACAACGAATTATTAGTACGTTGTAGGTATACATGAGGAAAATGAGTTACATTATAAATTAGAATAAGAATCCATAAAAATAAGTACTAAAAGGACCTCTTTGAATTATAGGACACCCAGAAACAAATCAGCTCGCAATTTGAGGATCGAGCGACCGAGCAAATTCATGTAAGTTGGGTTATTGCTTATTGTAATAGAGTACTAGTTTTGTAGTGCTCGGAGACTTAGGCTTGTATATGCTTGTGATTGTAAGTAGTTTGCGCATGTGTGATGCATCTGAATTCGTGCTGGAATTTGTGCTGTGGGTGATTTTGTGACTGATTGAATTGTTGTGGTCTTGCTTGAACACCCTAACCGGAATTTAATCTTAGTCAACCGTAATAACCGAAAACGTCATGCATTGCAACCCGTTAGGGGATCATAGGACTCTCCAACCAAATACCGACCCCTTCGAAAGGGATAGCGCAGGATTGCAAAATGGTCCCTTCTTCATCCTCAGTCGAACTAAGTGACAGGAGAGGAGGTCGCGGCGGGGGTGAAGTCAATGGTTCGAAGGTAGTCGCGGGAGGAGCGAGGTCTCCATTGCACAAGCCTGGGTTTGGTTGTGAGCTGCTGCATAACATGGAACTCCTCAACCCGGATCGGAGCGGGTGAAATTTCTCTGATTTCACAACGGACCGGACTACGTTGTGCGATGACACTTGATTGTTGCATTGCATGAAAATAATTGTTTGATAATCCTGTTTGTGCTTGTATGCATTCATGAGTCTCCAATTCAACTTACTGAGCTGTAGTTGCTCATACCCTTATAGATCCTTTTGCAGGTTCTGATTTGTAATCTCTTCGAGTACCATGCCGCCCTACAATTATCCAGAGGTTAGTCTTTTGACGCCAGGGGTGTGAGGATCAAGTTACTTAGCTTAATGTGTAACCAGACTGACCTTGTAGTTAAAGGATGAAGACTGTTAGTTATTCTGTAAATTAGTAAACTGTAGTTCTTATGTAAATCTTCCTGGGAAGCTCTGTGGACTTACTTATATGATTATCTATGTTTAATAGTAATTTGAGTTACTCATCATATTTGTAGTATAATCATTAATCGAACTGTTTACTTCAAAGCGAGTGGTCGTCGACGCCTTGTGTAGATTATCTCTATAGTAGGAACTGTGAGGCCAGTTTCTATCATAGAGTGGTTTACACGGCGGGACTGTTGCGACCTCGCGACTTCGGGGCGTAACAATACCTACACTTACACTAAGTACTTTACTAAAATTCATAAACAAATACTTCACATGAATCTACATAGTATATGTACTCATGTATTTCTACTCTTATACCTAAGTACTTCTATACTTATGTACATGTATATAAAAATTATATTTGTGTCAACATACATGTACTTATTACACAAACTTTCTATAGAAATCTAAGGTAGATAACTAACTACTTGTTGAAATAGAAATTCAAATGAAATTGTACCTTTTTCTCCTTATAATATGAAATAGGAGTTTATGTATGTAGAGTGGTGGTTTGAAAGTTATTAATGAGCGAAGTAAGAAGTAATTATAAGAATTTGAAGGGGAGTGAGAAGAAAGGGAAAGGGACGGTTTGGAAATGGGGAAGAAAAATGAATTTGCTTTGTATTAATTCGAAGTGGAGTTTAGAAAATCCCAAATGTTGGACGGCACGAAGAGGATAAGGAGAAGAAAAACACATGTGAAAAATGAAGGAAATCTTTAGAAAAGAGAAGAATTTTCTAGTTGAAAGTGACATTTGTTAACTTGGTTAACATTTGACTTTGTAAACTCTCTTACATTTGTATAAATTAATATAAATAATAAGAAAATTAAGGATAATTAAGAGAAAATTTAGGAAAATGAAAGGAGATATAGAGTTAAATGAAATCATTAGTAAAAACAGTTATTGTAATCTTTTTATAAATATTTATATCCCTAAATAAAATTTAGTATCATACTTAATGTAATTAGCATGAAAAACACAATTTATAATACTAACATTGCTTATATGTAATGTAAACATTAATTAAACACTTAAATCTATATAATACTAATTTAGTTATATACCCCTGAGACTAATATGTTCTATAATGTAATATCTTAATTCCTACTAAATTAACTTGGTATTATACACATTTATAAACAATTGAAAGTTATCTTTGATCATCAGTTGATGACTTTATATGATTTAGCATATTGTTAAGTGTTTACATTCAATTAAGGTTTTAGTGTGATTCTAATGAATAAGCATATTATTTAAGCTTAAAGTTAGGGTTTTAGGGTTTTTACCATTTTCAGATACAATCTCTAGTGTTCTTATGCATTTGGGCTTTAATATGTTCATACGTGATTAAGTCTTTGATTATTATCTTATAGTTTTCATCTTATCTAGCTTTGTTGACTCTTATAATCATCTAGCACAATTGAATCTAATTTAAGATTTAGATCGAATATTTTAGAGGTTTATATCCTCATTAGAATCTTTTGCATTAATATTTATGTTTGACATTCATTACTGTGAGCCTTCATCAATACAATTATACCAAAGGGGACATATCATTGCGTTTGGTTACATAATTTTCATGGCATTAGACTGGATAAAAGATTTTATCTTATGATTAATTTATAACTTTATTTGGTGATTAAATAAAAAATTGAGATGATGAATTGGACCAAAAGCCCAGATTTTATTACATCTACACCATGGTATAAAGATGAAATTTACAGAATAAAAGCAAAAATATTTTGCATTACCAAAAATTCCACTCCAAATTCATCGTATCTACATGGTTTTTTATTTAATATAAATAATTAAGTTTTTAATAGCTAGCGAATCTATGACTTTTTGTTTAATATTGTATATAATTTATTTAATTATACAAATTAAATAATCTATTCAAATCTTATTTCAAATAATATAAAAATATAATTAAAATATATATTAGATAATGTTGAGGGTATAAATGTTAAAATTTACTAATGAGTCCAATATTTATGTATACTAGACATGGGACAGGACAAAATTTTATATGTAATATTGTATACAGCAAACATGGTACAATAACTTTATACTGTTCAGTCCTTATTATGTTTATTTTATCTAATTCTCTTTGTCCTATTCAGTTATGTTTTTCCAATCAAATGCTACCTATAGAACTTTTAGTTTTTTTGGCTATATAGTAATCCAACAAGCAAATTATTCTCAGATAATGGAGAGCAACATCATATATTAGAAAGAAAAAAGTTTATATCTCATAACTATATGTACTTAGACTTGCCTCTATTTTCGAATCAATTGATCTTGCAACATTGTTCCTTAATGATGTCTCAAATATTAGTCTTATTTATAGGAGGGAAAAAATAAAAAAAAATAACAACAATAAGACAGGCGAGGTAGGTTTCAAACATTATAATTCCATATTAAGGCAGGTCACAAGTTTATAATAAAAAACCTATAGATCTTTAGCAAGTTTCGGGAAGCTTTTTATGGAGGCAAAGCGAGTTCAGAGTTTAGAAAACCCTTCTTGAATCTGCCTTCATCGTATTCCTAAGTTTACTAATATTTAAGAATTCTAATGACTACATTATAATAATCGTAAAAAGTAATTCACCTAAAAATCTTTTTCAGTGATAATCAAATGCACCCTCAAAATTTTATGGATTAATTTACTCTACTGAAGAATGGAGAAGATATCAAGATTCAAAAACATTATGTGTAGTTTGTATAAATAGATTCTATGCTCCTATCATTCTTTAGTTAATTACAAATACATGAACCACGTTATTATATTCTTATAAATAAGTGATTCGAGTTTTTTTTTTTTTAACAAATGCATGACCTAAGATTTTTTTTTTATTAAATACGTATAAAGACACATTATGTTCTATTATTGGCTAATAATTAATTATTGAATAATATAAATATATAATATTAATAAATTTTAATAAAAATTCCAAAAATAAAAATAATTAAGAAAAAATATATATATATTTTTTAAAAAACTTAGGGATGCTTGACTTCACCAAAACCTAAAGGGTGGTTCACAATATCCCTTAAAGGTAGCCATCGGCCTCCCTAGCTTTCAAATGATCAAAATGGCCATTTCATTGGCATTCAATTGTACGACTTGTTGGCAACCATGTCTAACCTCTCTCAGGTGGTGATTGGCTAGCCATGATTGTTAATGGGTAATAACCCACTTACGATGAAGTGGTCATTCCAACTACCTTAAGGTTAATAATAGTTGGCAACTACGCCAAGAGGGTCTTATGACCTCCTTTGGTAGAGGCTAATCATCCTTTGACTTTAGGGTGTTTATAAAGCGTTTGTCATTTTTTTTTTTCAATTTTTATTCATTTGCTTTTTAATTTTTAGAATTTTTTGTTAAAATTTATTAATATTATATATTTATATCTTTAATAATTAATTATTGGCCAGCAATAGAATGCCATGTATCTTTATATGTATTTAACAAAAAAACAAGAAAAACCTAAGTCATATACTTATAAAAAATGAAAACTCAAATCACATATTTATAAAAAGACAATAACATAGATGATATATATTTGTCATTAACTATTTTTTTCCCCCTAAATTCTATATACCATTTGTTGGCACCAAAACACATAAAGATGTTCATTCCCGAAACTTGGCTAAAATTGTTGCAAGTTAATTTGTCTCTTTTGTCAATGTTGAAAATAAAAAGGTGAAATTTCTTATACCAATTACTGTTTTGACAAATGGAACTAATATAGGTACATTGAAATGGAAGAAAGGGTTCATAATATTGCTTTAAATCTAGTTTTCCTTATATAATGTGAATTCATAACTAGTGTGTCAATATTAATTGAATTTTGATACTTGGCAGTTCTTGTTGAACCATGAATAATAGTTCTTACTAACAAATCATTACTATTTACTCATTACCGGTTGATATTCAGACAGGTGAACAATCTTACACTTAATTTTATTCTTCAATTTTTTATTTTTTTTTCCTGAATTTCCACATGGACCAAAGCTTTTGTCTAACCTACCCAAACCCGATGGTCGGGCTTATAGTAGTTGTCCAAGTTTTCTCATAGTGGGCTGGTCTAGGCCAAGTGGACCCAAAATTTTTTCCCATCTGTAACGCTCTTTTGCTTATTTAAGTCAAACAAAAATATTTGGCAAAAAAAGTCAAACAAAAATAAAGCAGTACCTTTATCAACTTAATTTTTCTACAATTTGCTCGACATGGAATATATAACCATCTATATACAACCATAAATAATTGGCAACAATAGAAATCACAAGGAACATATTATGGTTGTCTAAATAAGTATGTCTACTGAAGATTTTATATAACCATATATTACATAAAATAATATGATATATAAAAAGTACGCATGTATTATTAACTAAATAGCTGCGGTATTTAACTAACTAAATGAGTACAATTATCGAGTTAATTGTATGAGAGCTCTTAGAAGATGCGCTAGTTATGTAAAAGATGGGGAGGGAAATCTAACATGTTCTATTATTATAGAAGAATAATATTCATATCATATTAGTTTGTTTTGAGGGCCATGAGTTGAGGGGAAAAAATAGATTATTGAAAATATTATCATGACTAAAGAAGCAGTAACACGTATACATAGTATTATTATTTATTTCTTAACACATATTTTACATATGTTTTGTCTTTTCATAGAATATAAATCATATGTTATGCATCTTGACCTAAAAGAGCAATTTACCATGAAGAGCAATCTATAAATAAGACATTTCAACCTCCTCATCAATTAAGTAGTCGCTAGACTTGGGTAATTTATACTTACGTATTATTTATTTATTTATTTTTCAATATTTGCTTGTAATTTTAACTTTTTGATCGGACAAAAAAGAGTATCAAGAACTAGATAAAATGCATAAAATTTGGCTAATCTAAAATACAATACAAAACTTAATTTCATTGAACAAGAACATAAGTTTTCTAGAATCTCAAAAATATCCTCTTGCAATCCGTTTAAATTGTCCTTTTTAAATAATA
The DNA here is from genome assembly GCA_024138005.1 of Lumnitzera racemosa. NCBI lineage: Eukaryota > Viridiplantae > Streptophyta > Magnoliopsida > Myrtales > Combretaceae > Lumnitzera > Lumnitzera racemosa. Next base: position 33,062,795 of record JAMXBC010000012.1, on the reverse strand, counting down.
TAAAAATATAATTTATTATATATTAAACAATATTGAGAGTATAAATATAAAAATAAAATAACGAGTGTAATACCTATGTATACCAAACAAAAGAACATAAAAAAAAAATACGTCTAATACTGTGTAAATTAAATATAATACGACATTGTTCACTATTTTATACTCATTATCCCAGTGTTGTCCAATTTTGTTTGTTTAGTCGAGTTCTTATAGCCGAATACTAACTTATGGACCTTAATCATGGCTTGCAATTCGTGCTATTATATTGCATCGTGTCTCGTGTCTCGTGTCTATATCTAAATAAGTTCGTATATAGGAAATTTCAACTCGTGATATAATCCATTTATTAATAGTTTTTTAATAGCTAATCCTGTAATCAACTTGTTTAATAAGCGTGTCTTCTATCCAAGTTATACTTGTTTATTGATTAAAATGTTATATAAAAAATCTATAAGATACTTACACATACAAAAAGTAAATGAATAATAATAATATTTAATTCTACAAATATAGATATCATAAGGTTTTAGCATTTAATATAAAATTACAATATAAATAAAAGTTTTAGTGAAATAAAGTCTAATTAAGTTATAAGAAATCCTAAAATTTAAGCTACACAATATCTTTCCTTAATCACCTCACCTATTTGAAAATGTACTAAAATCCCAACTGCTAATATCTTATTATCGCAATTCTAGTATTTTCCATAGAATATTGTCTACTAGCAAGCGATAACGATTAAATTCTTATATATATAATGGAATCGTCATCTTTATAATAAATTTCCTCCATGTTAAATATTGCTTTAACAGATAGTTGTGATATAATATTATTTTATTATCCATAATCAGTTTTTTTTTAATAAGAAAAAATAGTCTAATCATGGTGTACTATAAAGAATAAAAGAAATAACGGGGTATACTATTTTCTAATATGAAATTCTAATAGATGGTTTGTAAATGAAGTTTAATACTTTATGTTACACGATGAAAACAAAAAAACGAAGACTGCAAAGATAAAGAATAGGTGAACATTGTTTGATGCGATGAAAACAAATAAAATAAAATAAAATTAGTACCTCGCCATGTAGAGAAAAGACTAAATACTTCATACTTGCTTTGATAGTTGAAGAAAGATGCAAACTTAAGAGTTTGTGAATGTTAGATCATAATGTGCTTGGCTTGCTGTAAGAAGTTAGAATAAAGGAGAAAGAAAAAGAAGTTAAAGATAGAAAAAACCTTGATCATTAAAAAATGTTTGTATTTGACTAATTTAATTGTATCAATTGTCATGCAGAGTAGAAACCAAACAAGAATATGTAAATTTTTGCTTTGCTCTCCATTGGAAATGAAATGACTAAAAGAAAATATAAATTTATTAATAGGAAATGGGGTTCATGGGTCGAATCTGTAATCTGTTTACTAGATCTATTTAATAAACAAGTTTGTAAATAGGTTTAAGACCTTAACCCAAACTTGAACATGAATTTAATTGTGTTTAAATATGTGTAATCCATTTATGTCTTGTATTGAGAATTTTTTTTTTTTTTTTTATCATGTCGTGTCCTCTTGGGATATAATGTGTCGAGTTGCAAATTGTTAGCCTTAACCTTAATTAATTGGCACTCTTGTTTGTATAACTTTTACAAACTCTTAGTTCAAGACATGACATACTCAAATAATCGTATTTCATCAAGGTTAATTTAATTATTATAGTATTAATCAAGTCTAAGCGGGTTGATCTAATTATATTACTAATGTTAATCGAGTCTAAATAGGTTATAATCAAGTCTAAATGGATTAAATATGTCATAAAAAGATCAATTTACTGAATGGTACAAATTTTATCATATCACAGCTTTCTCGACCCATTTGGATATGCCATACTAATAAGGTAAATTTTTTCTTTTTTTTGTTGAACTAATAAAGTTAACTTAAACTCTTTTATTTTTCCGAAATATTTCTTCAACTATATTAAATTCGTTTTATGTTAGTGGAAGGGCCAAGCTAGGGAGAGAGATCTGCAAGATTGCCTCTTCCTTTTTTAATAATGTATTCGGTAAAATATTTTAATAATTTATTCAACTATATTAAATTCGTTTTATGCTAGTGGAAGGTCTAAGCTAGGGAGAGAGAGATCTGTAAGATTGTCTCTTCCCTTATTATTAATATATTCATCAATTTATTTTGCCAAAGATCGTCGTCTGCGAAACTGGTCAAGCGATGCTGATAACAAGAGATCGGAACGAAACAGGCATGTAGAATAAGATCACTTACACAAATCATTTCATAACTTGAATTGTATCGAACTTCACATGGGAATCAACAATACTTCAATAAAAAAGCTAATATTAAGGGACGGTACGAAAATTATTATTTAATGTTAAGTGCTTTTTTTTTTAAATTTTAATACCTAAAATTGAAAATGGTTAAATATTATATCTAATTAAACATTTACTTGTTAAATTTATTGCCTAATCCTAACTTATACCCATTAACTAGGATTGGCAATTTCTAATAAGACATGATAATATAAATATGCACATAACATGACTATGAGCATTATTATAGAGAAAAAAATGTGATACATGACATGGCATATGATATGAAGAGACAATTAGGATGTAAATAAATACGATCATATTGTAATTTAATTATTTGTAATTTCTATTTAATTTTACGTACTTTTGTTATTAACACAAATTCAACACAAAATAGGAATAGAGACATGACTTGCTAACATGAATTATTAGCCTACGATTAACCAATTAATGTTTATGCGATACCCTTTGTGTAAGTAGTTGCACATAGATTGTGAAAGGAAAGTTGTATCAATCCTTTTATGTTACATTAGTTTCACACGAATTATGGAAGAAGAGTTACATTAGTTTATAAGACTAATATAATTAATGCCATATTAACATTAATGAAAAACTTTTAATTTAAGTATTTGAAATAGACTCATTAATATCTGTTAATATACATATCGGCTACTTTTGATCTAGGTGTTATAGTTTATGTTATGATAGAAAATACAAGACAAATAAGATCAAGCAAAAAACGTCCAAGATATCTAGACGATGACATATGAAGACTTAGGCATACATAATATTGTGGAGACACAAATAGCTGAAATTATAAGTAGTTGTAAAAGTCAATGAGAAATTGTAAATCGTTTCCACAAATGAAATTAGAAAAAACTATTATAAAATTATAAATACTTATAGGCAGAGAACACTTATAAATAGGAAAGAAGAGTTAGTTAAGGTATTGAACCCCATATTCTTCCTTCTTGTATGAGGAGTTTCTTTGGCGCTTGAAGACCAGGGCTTTCGATTTGAATACCATCTTTTCCTTTTGATCATTCTTTAATGATCTTTGCATTACACCTTGCATAAGAGAAATACTACTGTTAGTATGGATAGGAAAATATACATCATAACATATAGGGAAATTGGTATAAAAGTATAGATCGAAAGTTCTACGTTTTAGATCTATAATTGTTTTTCAAAAATCATCATTGTAGAACACGATTGTACAAAACCTTAAAATTTTCTGAGAGAACGTAAAAAGTACGAGAGAGAGAGATGTACCTATCGTGTTTGACTGAAAGATCTAGAAGGATGATATTTTGCATATTTGGCTTCTTAATTAAGAAGGCCAAAAACATTGTTTTTTATAATAAAGGTGAGAAATTGAGTTGTGGGCTAGGTTGTCCCTTAGACGGCTAACAATTGGTGCTTTCATTATTTTAAGAATTTAAGATTCAAAAGTGATGACTAATAATACAAGGAGTGTATCTCAATTATAAGAAGATCTTCATCATTATGTAATAATAATGGGTGTAGTGAAAGAAACAAGTAAGGAGATAAGTGCAAGAATGGATAAGCTTGAATGTTCAATGAAAGAAATAAAGAAAATGTTGATGCAATCTTTGAATAATAATGGGGAGAATCGGAAATGTAATAATGAGCAACTAGTTCATATAGATAGCTAATCATCTTCTCCAGGGAACAATGGGGAGTCAAGTGCAAGTATGCATTGTCACGCCCTGAACAAGAAGAGTCATAACAGTCCCGTCGTGTAAACTAATCTAAAATAGAAGCTGACATCACAGCTGCTATCGTAGACACAGTTTACACAAGGCGCACAACTCAACCAGCTTGAAACGTCTGTTCTGACACTTGTTAATATCCAAACCTGTGGTGGAGCTTTTACAAAATACTTGTTCTATACAACCTGTTGTTTAGTACCACAACAGTATTTAAACAAACATTTCCCATCCAAGGGTAAAGTTTTACAATCAGAGTTTATTAAAAACCACAGGTTTTGTGTTCTATATACAATAAGTTAGAAAACTTGTAGGCTCCCAAGGAATTCCCATTTAGTTTTCCTCAAAACTTAAAGATAAAGCTAAAAGCTCGAGTTCAGTTAAATTCCTCGATCCTCACTTTCCCACACAGCAGCACACTAACCTAGGAACAGTGGTACCTAAACATCTTGCCTTCACTCAACACCTACAAAAGATTCTGTCGGGATGTGAGCACAACCAGCTCAGTAAGTGGGATGGAGTCAGAAGAGTACTATACAATCACGAATAAGGTTAATAATCATGATAAAATGCAATGCAATCACTCAAATGAAAACATCTCACAGTGTTATTCGGTCCACTGTGAGGTTAGAGAAATTACATCCGCTCCAACTCGGATTGAGGAGTTTCATCACGACTCAAGTTAGACCAAACCTAGGCTTGTGCAATGGAGAACACCCCCCTCCCATGATCGCCTTCGAACCATGGCCCCCAACCTTGCAGCGATCTCCTCGCCTGTCACTTAGTTCGACTAAGGATGGGGAAATGACCATTTTAGCTATCCTCATCAAAGGAAGTTGGTGTTTGGCCTAACACTCTTAAACGTTTTCCCCAACGGGTGATTATGCATGTCTAATTACATTTTAGTCGAATAACTGTTAGTGTTAATCAAGGGTGATCAACAAGTTCATACAATACAGAATCCATGCAAATATGCAGAACAGCACACCAAAGAGCTAAACTCCTGTCACAACCGAGTATCATTCACACACACAACATGCGCATAATCATCTAATTACAAACACAACCAGAAGTACTCTTGGGTCCCCGAATACTTTAAATAGTACCCAAACAGCAGTGAAGCTACAATTCCAACTTACTTGTTTAGATGTTCACTATTGCTGACTTGAATTGTCAACTGTCTTTGGAAGGTCCTAATTACACAAAAGGTCCAAATTTATTATTTCCATTATATGCAGTCATGTTATTACTATATATTGAATTAAATTATTAATTATTGACACCGTACATCATATATACTATTACGTATTATATATCATTTTGATCGTATCGAAACATATTTTTTATTTATTAATTCACGTTTTGATTCCGGTAAGGTTACCGAAATGTGTATATTCTTGAATATGATATAGTTATAGGTTAGATCGCTTAAGGTTATCCGATTTCAACAAAACTAGTGTCATTGGGTTCGTATAAACCTAATGACATGTTTTACGAGTCCTATTTCTAGAGATGGATTTTAACGTGTAGTTTGAATTTTTAATACAATTGTACATAATTATATAAAAACGATCGTATTATGTGTAATTTACAGATTTAAATTATATTTTATCCAATTTGTCCTTATATTGTAACAATATAAGTATTATTCAATTCTAATACACCTAAAGTGTATCCCGATCAGAGAATATTAATAATTATAATAAAAATCTCCATTTAATCCAATTTGATCAGCAATCCTATATATAGGTTTTATTTAACTATTTAATTCATTTTAGCCTATTAATATTACAAATATACCCCGATTTGTAATTTAAGCTATTTTACTTAATAAATTCGTAATAAATAGTTTGGATTACCCAATAATTTCCCAAAAATTTCTATAGACTTCTAAAAATATAGGGAATTCATTCATCACTTGGTTTCAAGTTTCCGACCTATTGCTATATTTTCATATTGACGATTTTACCCCTAAATTTGATAAATTATCCAATTGTAATTCTTTTAGCATCCAATTAATTTCAATCTGACACAATATTATTACTATTTATCATAGATTAGTACATGTTCATTTCATCAATTAATTTCATAATTTCCTATTAAATTCATAATTTCAGCCTATTTTCGTGCTAATTTCAAGCCTAAAAATTCAATAAATATTAAAATTATTCAATTCAAAATTCGGGCTACATAGCAATTACCTACATCTCATGCACATCCTACACAAAATTTTTCAGCTAGAAACAACATTATTTAGTACATTTATTTTACAATTATATATTTGGATGAATAGTAGATTTCTTAATAAAGTATATTAAATATTATGAATTTTTAAAAAATAAAAATATCACATGAAAGCATGTTTAAAATAACCTAAGTACAATTTTTTTCATAATTTTCTGGGCAGATTTACTAATTTTTAAAAATTCTTGAAAAACAGGGCAAGAATTTGACCTTACTGTTCTTGGGTGCTCCGATGGTCGGTGATGGCTGGGAGGTTGTTGGACGGCCTGCGCAGTGGGTGGACCGTGTGGGGTTGATTGGGTTTCACAGTAGAACCACTCTAGGTTAAGGTTCTACACTTTCACTAATTTTCCTGTTTTTTTTTTCTAAATTTATTTTTATTTTCTACGATTTTTTTTTTCTAATTTTCCTTTCTCTCTATTCTTGGCTCCTAACTGCTAAATGTTGCCAATCTGTTGATAGGATAATTTTTATAGGATTCTTTCACCACCTATGAATTTTTCCTTTTTTTTTCTTTTGTTTTTTCTAATTTAATTAAGCATGAGGTGTCATTTTGTTGATGAATTGCTTTTTGAATCAGCAATTCTCCTCATTCTACGTAGAATCCAACAATCTCCATTGTATTTGATTAATTTTTCTTTTTCTTTTATTAGATAATTACTTAAATATAGATATTATATGTGAGAATTTGTTATTTAATTAATATACAAATTTATACCCTATGTAAATAACATGTCAAATATATAACTTTACTCATATAATTAAGTTTCTAGTATATCTTTTATTTTTAGGATATGTTCTAAAGTCAATTTCATGAACACAACAAATGTATAATTACATAATTTAAGGTTAATTTACGGGTATAATTATTATTTATACTGGGTACACTTGTAAAATTACGTGTATTTTTATATAGTAAATTATACTACATTATCTTATTTATAACTTAATTAACTTACCTCTAAGTTCTCGTTGCAATCTAAGTTCAATTTTTGGAGTTCCGAACATTTTAGTGCTTTATTAAATATTCCAATTTCTAAGGGCAAAATTGGAATTTCGAGTCGTTATTACTAAAATCTAACTTCATTGTAATATCTTGACTAACTTTTTCATTTTAGTCGCAAAGTTTGGGCTCTTTTGGATAAGTTTCCCTGAAAGCCCTATATCTAAGCTCGGTTGTCCTAAACTCAATTTTAGAAGTTTACATGCATAACATTAGAATTACCAAGATTTAGTAGTAATGACCTAAATGCTTGGATTTTCAAAGTAACATGGTTTTTTTTACTATCATAGAGTATCAGATGAAGAGCAAATGAGGATGGTAGCTTTTACAATAGAGAATGAAGCATTAGCATGGTATTAATGGATGCTAAGAAGTGGATTATTATCTACTTAGCAACCATTTTTACATGTACTCAAATTGATATTTAGACCATCAATGTTTGAAGATTATCAAGGAAAGCTTTCAAAATTGGTGCAAAAGACTACGGTGGATGCATATGAGAGTGAATTTGAATTAATACTCAATCATATTCATAGCCTATTAGAAAGCTTTATTCAAAGCTATTTCATATCAAGATTGGAGCCTAAGATTCAAGTAGAGGTAATATCAACAAGACCCACATCTCTTTTGGAAGTAATGAGTTTAGCAAAGCTACTGAAGCCAAGATTCAAAGACTTAAACATTCATTAACCACAATTTTTTCTAAAATGAACCAATAAACAGTAAAATCTAACCCACATTCTTTTCATCTAAACCTTCTTTTTCAAACAATTAACCAAAATCTTTCCCAACACCTTTCAATTCCAGACAATCATCCATAAATTCATCCAATAAATAAACACTACAAACCAATTCATCCAAACCACTTAAAAAGATGACACCAAAAGCGTTTTCCAATATGGAGAGAAAAAGAGCTTTATTATAACTGCAATGAAAAATATCATAGAGGCTATATTTATAAAGCAACGTTTCTTATGGTGATTCAACCAAAAGAAGATCAGCTTGAACAAGAGGAAGTGCTAGAGTTGCCAAAAGATGAGGAAAATTGTGAAGTAGTAGAATTTAATGAAGAAAGTGATGAAACGGTGGAAATTAGTTAGTACGTTATTTCTACATTAGTAGCCCCTAAAATATTGAGATTGGAAGGAACAATAAAAGATAAGCATGTTTCAATATTAGTAGATTCTAGAAGCACACATAATTTCATGCATGATAATGTGGCAAAAATGTTGGATTTACCAATAATTACAATTCCTAAATTCTTTGTGATGATTAGAAATGGGGATTAGCTCACTTGTTCAAGTATTTGTAAACAAGTCCCATTAATTCTAAATGGAATCAAATTTTTGGTGGATTTTTACATTTTGCAAATCCAAGGAGTAGAATTGGTATTAGGAATATAATGGTTAGTTACATTAGGCCTTTTAACAATAGATTATTCTTTATTGAGCATGAAATTTGTGTGGCAAGGAAGAAAGAAATTTCAAGGAAATAAGGAGATAATTTTGAAGCAAATTGAGGGATTAGAGTTAAGAAAATTGATAAAATCTAACAATGTGGCTTGTTTCTTTAATTTGGTGGCTCAAAAGGAAATAAAACTTTATGATACTACCAACAATAATGAACTTAAGTCATTATTGAGTAGATTTCAAGATATTTTGTGACTCCTACATCATTGCTACTAATGCATGATATCTAACATCATATTCATTTAAAGGATGAAACAAAAGCCATAAATGTTAGATCATATCATTATCTTTATTTCTAAAAAGGGAAGATAGAGAAGTTAGTTAAGGAAATGTTGGAGAATAGAGTCATTCAACTAAGTCCTAGTTCATTTTCATCACTAGTATTATTGGTCAAGAAAAATGATGGTTCATAGAAGTTTTGTATGGATTATAGAGCATTAAATCGAGCAACTATACTTGATAAATTTCCAATTCCAACAATTGATGAGTTGTTGGATGAGTTAGCGGGAACTACAATTTTTTTCAAAATGGATTTATGTGCGGGATATCATTAGATACGGATGAATCTAGCTAATGTAGACAAAACGACCTTTAAGACACATGAAGGATATTATGAATTTTTAGTAATGCTTTTTGGTTTATCAAATGCTCTAACAATGTTTCAATTAATCATGAATAACATATTTAGGCCATATCTCAAAAAATTCGTTATAGTGTTTTTTGACGATATTCTGATATATAGTAGGAATATGCAAGAACACATTGTACATTTGGAAAAAGCTTTTGAATGTTTGAGGAAACATGTTTTTTATCTTAAGAAGAATAAGTGTTCTTTTGTCAAGGATGGTGTTGACTATCTTGGAAATATAGTTTCAAAAGAGGAGTGCAGCCAAATTCGAAGAAGGTAACAACTATTAAGAGTTGGCCTCAACCTACACTAGTAAAACAGTTGAGAGTATTTTTGGGTATTACTAGATATTATGGGCATTTTGTGAAAGATTATGCTAAGATAGCATTTCTTTTAACAAATTTGTTAGAAAAAAAAATGCTTTTAAATGGAGTATTGAAGCTATTATCACATTTCAACAGTTGAAGGAGTCATTGATGTCTCTACCCATTTTAGCTCTTCCAAATTTTTCTAAAACATTCATTATAGAAACAAACACATTGGGAGTGAGTTTAGGTGTTATTTTGCACCAATGAAAAAATCTTATTACATATTTCAGAAATAAATTTTGCCTAAGCATGCAAAAAGCTAGTGCTTATGTAAGAAAGCTATCTATTATGGTTGAAGCAATTCGCAAATGGTGACAATATCTCTTAGGGCGACATTTCATTATTATAACTATTTACAAGAGTCTCAAAGAATTACTTACTCAAGTAATTTAGGCTCTAGAGCAACAACAATATTTGGTGAAACTAATGGGGTATGACTATGAGATACAATATAAATTAGGCCTAAATAATAAAGGAGTGGATGCATTATTTAGGAGATTTGAAGAGGAGTTCCAGCTTTTGGCTTTATCGATTCCTTCTTTTGATTGATTCAATTTACTAAAGAAGGAATTAGAGCAAAATGAGGAATGGATAACATTGAGGGATAAATGTTGTTGAGGGGAGTCATTAAAGTTGCCTTTGTCATATCATGATGAGCTACTTTATTTAGGAAACAAGATTTTCATTCTCTCAACATTATCAACCATTCCTACTTTATTGATGGAATTTCATGTTACATTAATAGGAGGACATGCAGGGATACTAAAAACTTTTAAGCGCTTAAGTACTGCATTCTAATGGAAGGGAATGAGGAGAGATGTGGAAGAATTTGTGAAGTGTTGTTATGTTTGCCAACAAATCAAGTACCTAACAACATCTCCAGTTGGTTGATTACAACCACTTCGTATACTACAACAAATTTTTTATGATATTTTAATGGACTTTATTACTGGTTTACCATTATCGAAAGGGTATTTGGTAACAATGGTAAACTAATAATATTGGTTTTTTTGGATAGACTTACTAAATACTATCATTTAGGTCCATACCAACTAACTATACGGCTACATTGGTAACTAAGTTATTTGTTGACTTAGTACTTAAATTACATGGATTTTTTAAGATAACTATATCTGATAGAGATAGTATGTTTTTGAGTAAATTTTAGAGGGAGCTTCTTAAATGGATGGTTAAACATAAGTATTGAATAGGTGTTTGGAGCATTATTTGAGAGCCTTTGTTATGAAGTCACCAAAGGAGTAGCCTAAATATTTAGCTTGGGTAGAGTTTTTATTTAATACTAGTTATCATACTAGTACTTAGCTTACTCCTTTTAAAATAATATATGGTAGAGATCTTCCTTAGATTCCCAATTATATCACAAGGTTTTCATTAGTGGAGGCAATGGATCAAGAGTTACAAGATCAAGATTATGTATTATTTGTTTTGAAGAACAACTTGGCAAAAGCACAACAGAAAATGAAAAGTTTTGCTGATCAAAAGAGGTTTGAGAAAGAGTTGCAAGTAAGAGATTAGGTTTATGTGAAGTTGCAACCTTATCGATAAACTTCATTAGCTAATCGACTGTCCCATATGCTATTTAGAAGATATTTTGATCCTTTTGAAGTAATGGAGCGCATAGGACCAGTAGCTTATAGATTGAATCTACCAGAACAGTTTAAGATCCATCCTATATTTCATATTTCTCTCTTGAAGAAAATCAAAGGTAAACAAGATTCCCTTAGACCACTATCAACTTTGGCTTTGGACGATCATCCAATAGTCTAACCTAAAGCTAATCTGGATGTATCAGAGCTTTTCAGATAAGGTACTATGGTTACATAAGTTCTTATTCAATATTGTTGAACCTAGTGTTCATTATTTGATTTTGATAAGAATAAAACAAAAAGTATATAATTAAACTTATTATTTTTGAAAAAAACAAAACAAGTGGATGATTAAACTAAGTATTACTTGATTACTTTTGAGATAATTGAATAAGTTCAATTAACTTGCTTAATGATTAAATATATCAATTATCTCTACAAGAAATTTAATCTTTTGAAATAATGATCAAATGATCTTGAAGTTATATTGCAAAGAGTATTCGTTTGTTGTGTGTTCAAAGAATTTTCAGTTGATTTTTCACCTATCAAGTTGATGACTCAAGGAAGAACCAGGCTATCGGTAAAAAAACTCTGGAAAACATAAAGAAAAGCTTACTGACCTAAAAGAACCGGCTTGCTGGTTCAATTGCCGATAGAGTAATTTTTATCGGCTTGTCGTAGTTCAAAGTACCGGCATGCCGGTACTTCAAAGTACCATAAGTTAGTTTTAAGTAGCTATTGGAGCATTTAATGTGCGGCAACAGGAAGAATTTAAGGAGTCGTTATAAAAGCTCAACTACCCAACTAAAGGCTTTTAAGATCTAATAATCTATTGCAACTTAAAGACAATTCTCTTATATTCTTAAGCTCATTTCACTTTTCCTTAGTCTATTGTACACTTATTTACTATCAAACAAAAAGAAACATAATTGTGTGTTTGAAAGTCCTCACATTTGTAATCTTGAGTGAAAAAGTGATTTTCTTGAGTTAGTTGTTGTAAAACAAATTGTGTAAGCTTGTGTAGCTTTTGGATCAATTGGATTGTGAAATCAATAAAGTGAAAGTGAAGTCCTCGGTTAGAGGGATTGTGTGTCCGTGGAGATTAAGGGGCGGTCCGAACTCCACGTTAAATGCGAGCTTGATCTTCTTTATCCTTATCTCTTTAATTTACGCATTTATTATTATTCTATTGTTGCTTTGATTGCTCTTATTATTGGATTTAGTCATTTATATAGAAAATGAATTAAAATTTATCCTTAAACTTAATTCACCCCTTCTTGAGTTTAGCTTAGTGTTCTTCAAGTATGAGTCACTATTTCTAGAGGATTCCACATGGGTCAACTTACAGGATTTTATTAAAACTTGGGGACAAGGTCAATGTTCAACGAGGGGAGAAATTTTTTATAATAGAAAATAAAGGACATATAAGGACAAGCAAAAGACATCGATGATTACATATGAAAACTTAGGCATACATAATATTGTGGAGTCACATATAACTGAGATTACAAGTAGTTGTAAGAGTAAGTTAGAAATTGTAGTTCGTTTCAAAGGGATGAAACTAAAAAAACTGTTATATAGTTGTAAGTAGTCATAGGCAAAAGCCACATATAAATAGGATAGAAGAGTTAGTTAGGGTACCTAACCCTATAATTTGAACCTTCCTATATGAAGAGTTTCTATGGTGCTTGAAGACTAAGGCTTTCAATTTGAATTCTATCTTTTCCTTTCGATCATTCTTGAATGATCTTTGTGTTATGCTTCGCATAAAAGAAATACTATTGTTAGTACAAATAGGAAAATATACATCACAACATATAGAGAAATTGGTATCAAAATATAGATCGAGTGTTCTACATTTCAGATTTATAGTTGTTTTTCAAAAATCATCATTGTAGAACATGATTGTACAAAACCCTAAAATTTTCTAAGAGAACATAAATAGTATAAGAGAAAGAGAGAGAGAGAGGAAAGAAAGAGATGTACTTGTCATATCTGAATGAGAGATCTAGAAGTGGAAGGAGGATATTTTGTAGACTTGGCTTCTTGATTAAGAAGGCAAAAAACATTGTGTTTTTACAATAAAAGTAGGAAATTACGTTGTGGGTTAAGCTTTCCCATAGATGGTTAATAGTTTACCATGTTATCTTATGAAGAAGTAAAGTTAAGAAGCAAAAATTCAATCAAATATGATATCTAATAATTTCAAATTCAAATATAAAATTTAAAAAAAAAGGAAGAAGTTATGATAGTTATTTTAATATTATCCCTAAAATTAAACATATAAATATATAATCCCATAAAGTGTATTTGAACTCTCCTTGAACCAAGCCTAACAATCAGTTTCGTGAAAAGTGAAAGTGGGTTGAAAGCACGCAAATCGAAACCATCCTTTGTTGATTAGCAGGCAACATTCTCCTTATACAATCTCTCTCTCTCTCTCTCGGTACAATGAAAATAAATTGATGGGAAGCAGATCCAAAGCAAACCCAGCTAGGAAACCGCAACATATGCACGTGGATGCCTCTACTATACAATAATACTATTGCAAATATTTGGTAGGGTTAGTAATTTTATAATAGTTTACCGTCAAGATGCCTTCCTTCAGTTTCATTTTGCTTTTTTTTTTTTTTTTCATTTAAGACATTTATTTTTCTTATATGTATTATATACATGGTTTGTTAATAAATTAAATACGTATTTTTTGCATACTGAAGCTCAACTTGAGGGAATGTCACGGTGATTGAGTCTTGGGATCTAGAGCTTTTCCTTGGATCAAAGCTTGCCAATGCATATACCTAGGAGGGCTAATGTAATTTTAACACATACGAATTCTAAATTATGGGAAAAATAAAAAACAGAAAAGAAAAGAAAAGAAAACATAAATTTCCTAAGAAGTCGAAGCTTTAGAAAGTTATATATGCTCTCTGTCGATAAGGAAATCCAATAGATCATAACACGTGTTTAGGCATGAGTTTCACACTTCATGTGGATTAAAAAAAAAAAAACGAAGTGAATATAACAATTACGAGCTGAGACAACTTAGAGAAGGCTTTCAGAGGAAGAACAAGCAGTCCCAATAAGTGGATGCAATTGTAATGGATGAAAGAGCTTTGCGATCAATTTCGCTATCACAGTTGTTAGAGATCCGAGCAAGAAGAGCTTGAAGTCTTTACTTCTCTAGATTCCGTTTTATTCTTGGCAAAGCAGCTTAGTTGTAGATTATGGTTTCTTTGGTTTTTGAAATATATGGAATCAGGAAAGTTGGATTGTCCTTTCAGGAGCTTTTAAGTGTGCATGGGTATGCTGAAGAGGTCAAGAATGGTCTAACTAGCTGCCACAAATCTCTATTTGGAATCTATCAAATGAAATCTCTTTTAAGTCATTAGGATCTTGGCTTGATTATCAAGGTTTTGTCACTTACTCCATATAATATGACCATTTAATCGTTGGACATAACAAATTTATGTAAACCATTTTAACCTTGCTAACACTCCCAAGTCCCATACATATTAATGATATACGTAAATCATCTCCTTAAGTGAGATATGCTTGGTCTACATTTTTTTTTACGTTTTATCGCTACTCTTTTATATATTATTAAATCCATCGACTAATATATATATATAGTTGTAGCACGTACATATGTACGTCTATACGTGTGCATATTTTAACATTTACGTAGAAAGGGCATATACTTTTGCCTTAATGCTAGTGCGCCCTATAAAAAGAAAAATAAACTTCTAGTACTAATGGAATGACAATGGCCGTCTTATTTTTTTGAATGTTTATTTGTCGAAGCTTAACATGTAGTAAGCTTATGAGTAATGGTATGGTCAGGTTTATGCAAATTATTTCTTACCACGCATATCCATTTCTATGGTCTATGCTCTATACCGATGAAACTCTGTACATAAATATGATGTCCATTGTCAGAGCAGGGGTTTTTTTTTTAAAAAAAAAATCGGTATTAGTGTAGAAAATACATAAAGTTAAATAAATATCATAGTAATCAGTTTAGTATTATTTTTTTTTTATCATTTCAACTTCGTGTTCTATTATTCCTATACGGATTCATGCTGATATGTTACCTAAATTTGCAGTACTAGTGTTGTTCATATTCGTTGTTGTAACGTGATCTTCTAAAGCGATGGTTTGTGCACACCATCATCATCGTATAAGTTGGCAGCTGCCATCTGGAATAATTACAGGCACCTCATCAAACTGCAAAGCTCCCTTTGTATATACATGGAAAGTACTAATAATTGGACTTTAGGCATTAATGTTTTCATCCGTACAAATTTTTCTAAACAAAAGTGAATTAAAGCTGTTCTTTATGGGAAAGAATCCGTGCTGGAAATAAGGGACTCGTAGCCGATAAACTTTCACGATTTTTTATTTTATTTTTTATAGCAAAGCTTCACATGCATGCATAGTATGCTTTATGAAATAACCGATATCTGAATTTCACGGATTTAACAAGCTAAATCTACAACATAACTACTCAAATTAGATTTTAAGTTATTTAAGTAGTTTCTTAAATTAAGATTGGGTTTCATAATATTTTAACTCAAACTAATTCAAATCTAATGAAGCTTGATTCCATCTTAAAATGTTAGCCAAGTTTCATCACTTGAACTTTGAATGTTATTTTTATTTTATTTAGAAAAGATAAGTTTTAGAGACGTCAAGTATAAAAGAGCTTACCCAAGTTCAGCTCAAGATTTTGAATGCCACTTCGTGTCAAGTTTGAGTTCAATTATATCATTTCAATTCAACTCTTTTTTTTTTTTTTTAATCTCTAGTTGTACCTGTGAATTAATATTTTTGATTTCAATTTAGTCATAGAACAAGCACCAGACAATTTTTAGCTAATGGACTAGATATTATGAGCGAAGATTAATTCTTATAAGATTTTTACATATATCGGTAATTGATTTTTACTGATTTCTTGCAACTAGAAAAGAAATACGATGAAATAATTAATTAGAATGATCTTACATTAGGTTTTTTTTTTTTTTACATAAAGTGTAATTTGAGAATGAGTTTTTCAAAATCTTTAATTGGTAATCTAACGAAGTATTATACTTTTACCTATGATTAAAAAATGTTGTACTAACTACTAAATATCCTCTCATAGCAAGAGCTAACCCCCCTTTGTTTTACGAAAACTGTTTTCTGTCATTTTTATAACATTATAATTTCCAATCCTCAAATATAATTATAGCAGTCAAAAATAGTTGCCACCAATAATTATCTAATATCAAGTGACGTAGGAAGCAACAGCAGTGGATCGATGGTTTTCGTTTTCTTTTTTTCTTTTCTTTACAATATCATTTCCCATAGTAGCTACGCTGTTGATCATGATCGCTATTATTATCACCAAGTTAAGACACTAATTATTATAATCCCTCGATTACTAAATAATATTCAATGATAATGAAATTAGATTATTAAAAAAATGGCATCTACGATTTAGGTTCGGATAACAGTTAAAGTAGAAAGCTCTCTTATATTTTTAATGTTGGACTTGAAAAGTTATATATTTGATAGGGAAAGAAATTTAATTTCAAGAAAGAATACTGGTTGGAGAGATGAAATCCAAACAACGCGTATGATGTCGCTAAATGGACAAGAAGGTTATGATGGAGTGTCCTATTGTATTTTGTTTATTCGGTAAAATAGGGTAATTAACAATGATAAACAAATGGGAGAGTAACCATCAACAAAAAATAACCTACTATTAATGCTCACCGACAAAAATTTACATTATCATGCATAGCATATGTTTAACTTATATAAACAATTTCATAAATTTATATATGGTGTTCACATTAGAAAAAACCTCTAAAAATAGGCTTGAAGTATATTGTACTTGGTAACCATCTTAGCATCTCTCCATATTTCACTTCTATTGTTAGAGGGAATTAGTGAATTTTCTCCTATTATACACGATAGAAAATATTGAATGTTTTTTGCTTATATAATAGAGAGAGAGGTTGTAATACTAATATTTTTTTTTTTGAAATTTGTTTACCTTTACCCATGGTTTTTACCCTAAATTATTTGGAGATTTTCCACATAAAGTTTATATATTTATTTGTTTCATTGTTATTATTCTCAAATTTATTAATTATAGTTTTACTCTATGTGAGCCTATATTTCACAACAGTAGTAGCTTAAGTGTGAAATAAAAACCAACAGCTTGCATTCATAATGCGATTGACAAATTTTTAGAGAAATAAATCAATGAAAATCAAAAGAAATTAAAAAAAAAAAGGAAAGGCAAATGCAATTTTGATTTTATATGTGGATATACTAAAAGAAAATGAAAGGAAATCAAGAAAAACATTTCTATTTTCAATGTTCAGTTTTATTTAATAGATTATATTACTCTTTTATTTAATATATTACATTACTTTTTTATTTAATAGATTACATTACTCTTTTGTTTATTATTTAGGGAAATTACATAGATATCTCATTAAAAACTTTTTATATTACATGAACCCCTTAATTTTTGAAAAGTCTGCACCTACACTCCTAAAATAATAATAATCATGATATATGTTTTACCATTGTCTGACATGAAAAAAAAAAAGATTAACAAATACAATGTCATAACTGTTGCAATTCCATATCTAATATAAATATTATTATTATAAATTTCCTAAATTTTTGCTAAATGACTTCAAAATTGTACAAACTTTGAACTTCAAACAAATATCCATCATGTGTTTTGTCAAGAAAGAATAGAAAAAAAAAAAGAATTTTCACTAAAAATAAATGCAATATAAAAAAAGATGTTAGATCACTTATATAAGATGTTAATTTAAGAAAATTTTTTTTTCTTCCAAATGGCACTAAGGTTTAAGTTTTCGCACAGTAAGACTTGATTAAGGTTTTTCAAATGATTTTATAGAGATTAGGTAAGAGTTTTTCAATCATTAACTTAGAGTTCAATTTTTTACATTAATGTTATATCAATTCTTTGCTCTCATCTAGTTTATTATAAAGTCCTTTCAATCCTTTTTTTTTTTCAAATTTCAAGTATTATGTTGATTTTACAAATTAAATCCAATAAATGAGTTAAAGCATATCATGCCAGCATATGAATTTGATGCGACCTCTATTTTTTTTATTTTCTTTGTGCATGCCAGCAAAGATACATATAGACTACCAATATATATGAAAAATGGACTTCATGAGTGTAAATATTGACTTTTAAAATAATAAGGTATTCGTACAATATTAAGCCATTAGAGGGTATCTACAAAATTTACCCTATTATTTAAGTCTACATGCCAAGGGTCTTATAATTTAAACTAAGATCTTTTGTTTATCATTATTTAATGGATTATACTACTCTTTCACTTATTATTTATCTTCAATTCCACTCTATTTTCTGAATATTTTTTTCCTAAAATATTAATGATTTTAAATGTGGAAAACTATTCAACCATCCTCACTTTTATCTTACCAGATAGAAAGCTTTCATTCTTTTCCTTCAAATTCTTTTAATTTCCTTCCACTTTCCCATTTCCCACCTTTATCAAAACAGAATGTAAGTGCTGCGGGAGTGGTGTTGCTCCGATACTTAGCAAATACAGACAAGTCCTTTATCAAATTTTAAAGATCAGCAAAAGACTGAAAAACAGTAGCGGTTCTCTTCTTCGAAAAATCCTATTGTATTGTGTTCAATGGTTTTATTTTACGCTGAATAAATAACCTTCTCATCACCTAAAAATATAAATGAAGTCTCTCCTCTCTTGGATAAGATACCAATCATCTTTGCCATCCCAATTCAAATTTTTAATCCACTACTCAAAAGCTAAATTTGAACTTTTGCTACTGTGATGTGTGGATTTCAGCCCCATACATGCTCATGATTGCAAAATGCTGGCAGAATATTCCCACTTTAATCCGAAATCAAGCGATAATGAATTAAAATTAAAAAAAAAAAAAAGAAGCAAAAAGGCCTGTCCAAATGCCGTTTATCTGCAGCGACGGTGACAATGGATTGGAAAAGAGGCTGCATAAAGCAAATAACAAGATGCTGAAAAGCAAACATTTAAAAAGACAAATCCTTTTCTATAAACCTAAAAAGGCCAAAAAACAACCGACACAAAAAACACCTTTGCGAAAAACACATCAACATTCCAACAAAAATTATTTAATTTGCTTTAGCAAAGAAAAGAAGAAAAAAAAAAAAAAAGGGACGAGAACTGTTTTTGTCCATTCATTGAAGAAGATTCATCAAATTGAACAAGAGCAAGAGGCCAAGAGCAAGGCTTCGATTGTGCAACAGAAGCTTCTAATTCTGTTTTGAAAACACTATTCCTCTTCTTTGTACTCTCTACAAACAAAAAACCAAATTGCACTTCCTCATTTCCTCTCTTTTCCCCTTCTTTCCATAGAGATTTAAAAAAAAAAAGAAAGAAAAGAAAAGGAAAGGAAAGCTGTACACACCCCCAAACACGTCATCAACAATGTACACAATCCCGTATCGATTTTTTTAACTTAGCACCCCCCATACCACTACTACTACTTTCTCTCTCTATCTCATGCCCTTCATTTCAACCGAATCCACTGGTACCGACCTTCAAGTGGCTCATCCTTAACGATATCATAATTGTACCTGCACCACACCACACGATACAGAGTGAAGTTTGTTAGAGATCAGTTAGGGTTTCCAATTCTCTCTCTCTCTCTCTCTCCCTTACTTATATTTTTACACCATGATCGCTAAAGTGCGCTCAAAGTACACTACACTACACTCCACTCACTTTTCTGCGAAACGCTTCTGCTCGTACTTCTCCGCCGCAGAGAAGAACTCCTCGATCTCCGACTCCGGTGGCATCCTAACCTCCAGCGACGACATCCTTCGGGCTGCCATATTCACCGGGGCTTTCTTCTCCATTTCGAGCAGCGATTTCACGTTGTTCATGTTTTCTCTGTTTGGAAAGGAATTTATTTGCATACGAATCGCGTAGTTATGGATTTTTTTTTGTATGATGTTAGAGGAAATTGAATCGTAACAGATCATTAAATGTGAAAAGGAAATATTTCCATGGCATTGAAAGTAAGTTATCGTTAGTAAATGTACCTGGAGTTTGTGAAAAAGATGGACGTTGAGGTTTCGGTTTCGGTTACGGATCCCTTGACCTGCAAATTGAACGTTTTAAGAGAAATTCTTTTTGGTGAAGAATAATATACATATATATATATATTTAATATACGAAATAAATGCAAATTCAATAAGATTGTTACTATTATTTATTAAATTTAGAATTTATCCAAAAACAGAGAAGCAGAAATTTAAATTTGAAATAGAGCTGCTTTTCCTCCGTTTTCTTTCATTTTCTTAGCAATCCAACACAGGAGATAGTTGAATTATACTCGTAATTAGAACAATACCGAGAAATTCTAACAAAATAAAAATTTAAAGCACATGAACCAAATATTGAACCCTGAAAAAATTATGACAAAGAATGCATAATGACATGTCAATTTGCAGTTGAATAGTTTTTCAAGCCTTCATTTAAAATTCTCATGCTGCTTCTCCATTTTCTCAGCAACCAAACAGAACACTAACTATATTTAAATTTCACCTTAGAGTCAAAGGCTTTGGGAATTTCATTCTTCAAAATGTTATTATTCGAGTCACTACTCGACAAACGAGACAGAGCAAAACGACGGTCTTTCTCTACTTCTTCTGCACCGTTCTTTTCGGTTAGAACTTCACCAGAACCAAACGATGCCGTCTCCGGAGGCTCGCCAGAGACACTACCGGAAGTCTCTTCCTTATGCTCTGACTCCATGGAATACCATAACTCAAAACAATTCTCACGTTCGGAGCTAATTCTCCTTCTCTTCGCCATGGAAACTGTACCCGAAGAAGCTTCTTCTCTCTCTCCATGCACTTTCTTACACGCTTTTTCACACTCCTCCATTGCTTCTCTCTCTCTTTCTCTCTCTCTCTCTCTAGGTGTAATGGTGAATTTGGTTTTGGAAAGAGAGAGATGAAATGAAGAAATGGAAACACCCAAATAAGGAAGAGTGAAGAAAAAGGTAATTGAAATTGACGGATGAGATTTCGTGATGAATGTGGGGGTTTGTTACAGATGTGCGGCTGCGATTTAGTTAGAAGTGAGGAGAGATGCTGTTACGAGGATCTGAAGTTGACAGGATCATACGTGTGTGTGTGTGTTTGAGCGTGTGTTTTTTCCGGGACTTCAAAGAATAAAACGGCAGCTTTTGCGTCGTTCCTTCAGTAGTTTTCGGTAAGAGATTTTAATTTTAATTTTAATTTTGAACAACGTAAAATAAATTAGAGATAATTTTTTCAATAATACTCATCTTCTTTTTTTATATAGAAAAATAGGGGATTTTTTTATATTAGTATTAACAAAAATGCATTATAATAACGCTAGTCAATTTAAACTATTAATTCAATAAAATTTAATTTATACTATCATTCTTATTAAAAATAGACTAATCTATTACCTAAATAATAAGTTAATAATTTTTATGTATAATTAATTAAATGAGAAAAAAAAAGAGAACGTAACTTACTAACTTTCTACAACTATATTTTGCAACAAGTTACCTTGATCAGTATTACGGTAGCGTTAGCGTTATAATAAAAAAATCCAAATAAATTATAAGATGAGCATGGTATAACTAATATTTTAATGTTGAATATCATTATAAACTTATTTCTCGATTGATTCAATTTTCAAACTAAAAATACAAAAGTTATTAGTAAAGAGTTGATCAATTATTAATATTCTGGATTTTTCTATGGTAATGGTAGTTTGATTAATTTAGGTGCAATGTTTAATTTTATTTAAATTTTATACAACCTTTTTAAATCTTATTATTTTGAGCTTGATAGCTATCTTATATTCCATAGTTAACATAAAGAATCATTCTAAATCAGTGCTCTAATATGTACTATATTATTAACTAAATTGGTAGCTCATGTATCTTGTTATGCTAAATATTATATGCTTTGCATGTCCATGCTTTCACATACTCAACCTAATATGCTTACATATCACAGTTTTAAAATCTAGTATGCAATAAATATTATTTGTGCTTTTGAGGAAAAGTAAAATAAGTACTTCGATCGAAGTTTAACATCCTCTTGAATGCTAAGTAAGGTAGAATTCAACATATAAAATGCTTGATGGGTTGTTGAAATTTAGAAAGTTTTAACCTCTTTTTACAACATCTATACTAGTACTCTTTACCTCACCCTTTATCAAATTAACAATGTAGATTAGAAAACATGTAAAAAAAATGAGAGACTCTTAAGGCTTTTCTAAGACTAATAAACCACTTGTTTGGCTTCTACTATCTTATGAGAAACATCATATTTCCCCACCTTGTGGACATATCAGACATATTTATAACATATTATGATGCTTTAATCCTTTGGTCTATTGTATCTAAAACGGTAACCAACTTTGAAATTACTTATACTTCTTTCCTTACCTATTTTATGTTGAAATAGTGGTTGATCTATGTTCATGTTTCTTACTACTTAGAATCTCCTTCTAAAATTGTACCACAACATTAGTATAAAAAATCCAATAGATGAAGCTATTGTGCTTGATGTTGATGGGGAAAATTTGTCAAGAGGATTGTACTTGTTTCACAAGGAAAGAAATGAGTAGCCATCATAAGCATTGTGATCTAGCAATCTTTCAACTAGTACGCATGTCTTGTCCTCTAAAAGAAGCAAAAAAATCACCCAAGCAACCTAGACAGTGAAAGCAACAATGATGTTACCTCAAAAGCTTATAATGAACTATTATTCTACTAAGTGAAATGATGGGTCGATGGGGAAGAGGAAGAAGGACGATATTTTAATACCCTTACTTAATAGTTGGCTAAAACACAAATGATGTCGGTACTTTGGTGATATGGGACATTCTATTACCTTTGGCTATGACGGTCTCATCTAAGTCGGCTTTAATAGTCTGATTTAAGTTAGCTTTTAACTTTAGAGGGTAAGTCCTTATCCCGTTGCATTTTGTTTAGCCCTAATATTGGTGAAGCATGTTTGCACCTCATCGATTGGAGTGATGCAAATGAAAGAAGATAAGGGGGGCATATACTTTTTTTTTTCCCCTGTTGATAGCAACATGAGGATAGGAAGCTCGCATGACCACCAAACATCTAAACTAGGAGTAGGTATGGTTCGGTTGGGTACAGTTTACCCTTCGTTACTAAACCTAATCTATTATAATGGTTTAGGTTTTTTAGAAATTAAACTTAACTATATAGTTCGGTTCATTAATTTTTTTAACCTAATTAAAACTGGTTCGATCAACTGTTTTAACTGTTTGTGTTAAAGTTTTATTAAACATTTTTATCTCTAATAAATATAAAATTTCAAATGAAATTTACTTAACTTAATCTTAATAATTAATACAAAATTAAGATGAAAAATAACAAAATATGAAAAATTTAATGAAATCTGTGAATATTGATGAAAAAAATATATAAAAAAGTATAAAATAATTATATAATTTTTTTTATTTTACTAAACGATTTGGTTCGATTTTAAATGGTATGGTACGATATCAAATTGAATTGCAAACCAAATGATTCATAAAAAAAAAAACCCAAATTTTCGGTTCTGTTCGGTTCATGATTCAATCTACAATTTGTGGTTTTTTTATCCAACCCTAATCTAGACAAAGGAGAAGGCATTGGAGGATTACTAGTTAGCATAATTTTATAATGGGTTTCTATTATAAGTACAAAATTATGAAAAAAGAAAAATAAATCCTTCTTAATGAAGAAGCTTTTTTCTTTTATTCACTTTAAGTTTTTGGAGTTTGATTGTTTTGAATGGTAAAAAGCAACTTTATTAGCAACCATTTGATAAGAAACTAACAAGTAGAACCATTATAAGTTCTTATAGAAAAGGTTTATTCAATTATTTAAATAATATTAAAATATTCATTAAAAATATTGAATTATTAAGACTATACTAAAGTTTTCACTAAAAAATTAATTTAAGTATCCCATAGGTTGAGAAATTAACAAAAAGCTTAAAAGTTCTTATTAAAAATTACTTAGTTATTTAAATTATATTGAAATAAATAAAAACCAAGATATATTTGATAAAATAAATCTAATTATATTAGTTGGAGAACATATCCATCAAAATAAATCTAATTAAACGTTATTTCTACATCAACTTTAAAATATAAAAGAGTGCACATGTTGCCGATGTTGGGTAACCTACACACCTTATTATGCCTTCGTGTATCTAAGTCTTGACCCATGTATGCTTATACTTTCAAATGATTTTTACATGCCTTCTTAAGTGGCTTACGAATAACCTTGTAATTGATTGTACTTGCATGCTTAACCCATTTACCACCTTGTGTTAAACAAAGTGTTGGAATTTTAGATGGGCATTTTTTTGCTTCCTAAACGATTTTCAAATTAAGAAAGCAAAGAACCTTCTAAACTATCACATTCTCAAAGCATCCCATTCACCATTGTCTTTGAGGAAATTAATAATTGCCCATGTTCTAAATACTAAGAGAGATTACAATCCGAAAGGGTAAAAAAGAAAAAGTAAAAAAAAAAAAATGAAAAAGAAAAAAATTAACAACTACTTCTTTTAAATGGTTTTTAAGGAGTTACATCTTCAAACATATATAAGGGGAAGCATCAAATTGAGCCAATTGGGTCAAGTCTAAGATATTTATAGCTTGTATTAAACAGGCTTATGGCATTTTAGTCCTTATATTAGGATGGTTGGAGACCTTTTTTTAACTTATTGTTATTATTATTATTACTATTTTAACTCTTATCTCCATGGCCATCATTCTTGTGTACAACTCAAATGCCCATTTTTTATAATAGTTGTGGCGTAATACTCTAATATCTTTTGTTTAGAAGATCTATACCTAATAGGATAATAATGCTTAACAATAGCTTTTGTTGATAGTCGGCTTTAGACGTAGACCTCCATAGAATAGGCTAACAATATTAAGCCTAGGACCATCGGTTTTATTCATTGGACCCCTTAACTCAAGCTGATCCTTTTGGCCCATAGTCTAAGCTCTTTTGTATCTGTTACCTCCCCGTTAGAATAACACCAAAGATTGGGTGCAACATTGGCCCTCTGGGAGTCACAAACATCATGCTATTAATTCAAAGGTACTTGACTATCCTTTTGCTCCCACATTGTATCAAGTGTGGTATAATGTCTAAGGACTTTTCCTTTAGAGATCCCATGTGGCTAAAACCATACAGTACCATCAAGTAGAGGCAATTATCTCGAGGTAATATTAGATTATCTTACCACTTGTACACCCTAAAACCTAGGGTAGGATGTCTTAAAGTACATATTATAAGTTGATAAGAGCTTAAGGGTTCAAACTATGAATACTCTCTCTCTCTCTCTCTCTCTCTCTCTCTCTCTCTCTCTCTCTCTCTCTCTCTCTCTCTCTCTCTCTCTCTCTCTCTCTCTCTCTCTCTCTCTCTCTCTCTCTCTCTCTCTCTCTCTGTAACAAATTTTACACTTACATGGTACCACCTTTAAGCTTCCTATTTTCAGATTACATACTTCCTTACGAGTATAACTAACTTAAATATTAAAGTAATCTCACTGAACAACTCCTTGTTATTTTGCTCACCCTTATCTATTTTGTAAATTGGCTTTGTTGCGCTAGGAGCTACTTTGATCCAACCCATCTGATCTCATGGGGCTCAACATACTATACAGGTAGAATTTTGAGATGATGACTTCAAATATATACATATGTGCACATATAAGATTACATTGATTTTCAATACATATATAAATTTATAAAATAGTATATGAAGAAATTGTTAGTCGGGATTAAGTTGATAATTTTGCATAAGAGAAAGTTCAAAACAATCACTTGCCACATCTTTTCTGAAGTGAAAAAGTAAGAATCAAAATTAATAAAGCAAATAATTGGAGCATATAAGGGTTGGAAAAAAAAAATCAACAATTGCAAAATGCACCAAATTATTTAATAATCTTAATTATGTTTTTTTTTTTATTTATTTTTTTTTAGCAAAACTGTCTTAATTATGTTTAGGGAAAGAGAAAGGACTTTTCACTATGATAACGCTTACGTAATGTGGCATAAAAGGGTCTACAAGTTCCATGGTAAGTAAAAGTAGACTACTTTACTGCACGTCTCCATCTTGGTGACTTATGTTTGACTCCTATCAAAAGGTTAACCTATCTTTTTACACTTTTCTAGTATCGTTGTGTATTTTTTAGTAGCACATAGGTGGTATCTATCAAATTTTTGCATTTTTCTTACCATGCATTTTCCAGTTATGTTACTAAAAAAATACATATATCTTTAAGACTTATTTTTGAGTCATCTTAGACGTCTTATGTGTAGTATTCCTAACTTAACCTTATACCTAAACTTTATAACCGACTCTGAATACCTAATTTAAAATCTGAACCTGCATATTACCTCGAAACGTACCTTATAAAGCCTAAAAAATGCCAACACATGTAAAAGTTTTAAATATAAGAATTCCATTGCATATGTCAGCTAGTTTATGCGGAGAATTAATAGTTTTCATAGTATATGTACAATATCGACCAACAATAAAAAAAAAAAAATCCAATTTCATTATTCAAGTGCCACCATCATAAGGCTTTTATTTCTTGGCTATTTGAACAATAGAGCTGCTAAAATTAGTTGTTTCACAATTGACTAGGAGATTTGATATGGGTTGGTTTAGATATTTATATTATTAAAGTGAAACCAACTATCATTTAGTCTTTTTTTAATGTAATTGAATTGCTCTTTTATTTGATTTTTAGTTTTACCAAAAGGTCCATAAATGATTAATGGTTTTAAATAAATCTTCAAAATGTAAATGTTATTATGGTAAAAAATTATGCATATAAAATGATATTTTTTCATAATTAATCCCCAAAATCTCCACCAAAAAAAAAAAAATTCCTTTTATAATTCTAACTTCCATATAGATATCATATTCCATGTAAGGAATTCATTTTTTCCTTATTTAAAATTCTATTCAATTAAAAAAGTTAAGCACTAATTATGACCATAAATTAAATGATTCACTATATATAAATTGACCATTGCATAGTAATAATCGTAAATATATCAATAATGATCATCCATAATAAAAAGACATTTAGAACTTGATAAAATGAAATTAATGACTTACAATGTGAAATAATAAATTATAATATTAGGGGATAAAATAAATTAAAAATATTAATAAAGTCATTGCATTATTATTTTTTTTCGAATTGTTATTATTAGCAAATGCATCGCGGGTCCAACGTTTGCTAGTATTTATAATATATGAAAATTGATTATATTTATTAAGAATACTTAAATATTGCATACTATATATCCTATATATAAATATAAAATATATGGTATCTTAGTATCTAAAATCGTATGGCATACGATGTACATGTTCCGAGTAGATTTTAGGATTTGTTAGAGTTTAACTCTAAACCTAACATGTAGAAGTAGGTCTATAAAATTAGAATGGAACTTATTTCGTTACATTCCAAATATACCTCTAGACTCATAGACCATCCATGACCTTGTGGGTTTCAAGTTTCGGCATAAATTGGTGAACATTGTATGGTATATGTTACGGCCTGACACCATCGGCAAGCAACAATTTCACTGCACGTAAGGTTTATAAAAATGTAAGTAAAATTTACAATATGATATCATAATATTTTATTCTTTTGATCTCAAATAAAATATTTGTCTTCAATTTCATTATTCAGGATGGATTACATTAAAGGAAAGTCATAAACGTAATAAATTTATTAGTCTTCAAATTAGACAAAAACTATAATGGGAAAATTATAGTTTTAGTTCTCAAATTTTGTGACATTTTTTAATTGATTATTTATTTATTTGAATCCTTAGTGTTTGTAAAATAGTCATCCGTTAGTTGGCTGCTACCTTTTCCATTAGGGTTGACTCATGGTGCTTTTTAATTGGTCTAATTATTTATGTGATAACTAATATAATAAAACAATAAAAATGACAAGAAATAGAGAAAATTTAGAAAAAGATAAAATAAAAAAATGTAATTTAAAAATTAGAAAATAATATTTATCTATATATGTGCATATATAATTTAAGTAAAATAAAAAGTAAAAATAAAAAAAATAAGAAAAATATAGTTACAATGACTCTAATAATAGAAGGTGGCCAAAATGACCAAAAGAAGGAGAGTGAGTCTCAATTAACTTTAAAAAGTGGGCCAAGCGATACATTGACGAGCTAAGGTGGTTGTCATGAAAAAGGGAAAAAGTCAAAACTCGACTAGGTTTAAGATTGATCCTGCAACTTGATCTTAATCAAATCAGGTTTTTGTTTTTTTCTTTTATTTTCTTTTTAGGTGGCCACCTTAGGCTGCTAATGGGTCACTTGACCTATTTTTTGAAGTAGGTCGTGATTCATTCCCCTTAAAGTGGATGAAATGTAGCGAACTAAGGTAGGTGATAACCTGATTTTCAATTTTCTTAAATTCACCTTTTTCTTTTTATTTATCTTTTGAATTTTTCTATTATTGTTGTTGTTATAATTATAATTATAACTATTATTATAAGTTTACGTATTTCATTTTAACAATTTGTCTATTTTTATCATTTTTGATGATTTTATGTAAATATTATATCTACTAATAATTTATTTAATTAAATTAATTATTTGGATTAACTAAAACATCTTTTATGATACCCTTAATGGAAATTATATCTACCAATAATTTATTTAATTAAATTAATTATTTGGATTAATCAAAACATCTTTTATGATTCCCTTAACAAAAAAAGTAACAGTTTATAAATAGAGTATTCTTTTGCAAACTTTTACAAATGTTGATGACTTAAATAAGGAAAAAAAAAAAACTTTGAAAACTTAATTAGAAAAAGTGGTATAATTTGAGTACTAAAAGTAGAATTCTCCCTCACTAAAATTGAATAAATCTTATAGCTAGAACTAAATCTTGTACTCCTCAACATCATAGATGGCATTATCTTCGAACAAGCTCCTATACCATCCTCTTTAAGAGCTCATCCATTATAAAAGCCGTTGGTGCAAACTTAAGTGCTCAATTCATTTCAATTTTTTACTCGCCTTCTATCGTATTACCTTGCCTCAAATTAAAGAAATCAATATATTTTTTCTAGTGTAGACTATTTGAAGATTATTACTTGAAAAAACTGTCTCAAGATAATTCCTAAGTAATTTACTATACAATCAACCTTCCAATCAATAGATGCAACATATCTTAGTATAAACATTACATATGCAACCTTTGTATCTTTTAACTCTTTGTATATAGTGAATGCCTTCTCCATCTCCTCAATCCATTCCTCAGCCTCAATTGCATCCAAGTCCAAGAATTAAATTACTTCACCAATTGACTAAATCTTATCAACTTAGGCATGGCATTCTATTTATCCCTTCCATTATGCATTTCTTGTCTATGATGGCCCTCTTATAGCATTGGTGTAGTAGTCTCTTATATAATGACATTATGCTACATCTAATGCTATTGACTGTGGAATAAGTCTACTAATTTTTTAACTAAGTTAACTGATAGCTTAGTTTCAAATCGTGTAGCATTATGTAACGCCTTGTCTTCCAAGCGTTTGCTTAAAATTTTGCCCAACTTTTAAGTAGTTGAAGATAGTTCATTGTTGCTATCCCTAAGTTAAGGATAAGGTAGAATATGTACTTAACTTGCCATTCTACTTCATATAACATTTGATTTCAAAACACTTCTTACTCAACTTAACAAACAACAGTGGAAGTTGTTACAAAAGTAGGTCAAAGTATCACAATTATATACTTTTGTATAATATAGTAATCTTTTATAAGTACACACATTTGACTACAACTATTGCAATAAATCTTTTGTAAGGTATTACTAACACCTTCCCTGAAGAATTGCCTTCACTTATTTAAGTCATATCTTGTAGCCAATGACTTCTTCCAAGAGCTCATTTTTAGCTAATACTCTAAAGTGTCTTTGTCTCTATGGTACAATCCACTATTTAATTCATTCTTAACTTGAAGATAAGATAATATATTCTCTCATTTTATGATAAGTTGAGTGAGAGTAGATACGACAACAAACATAAATAATACCATAAGCATATTAATAGAATGTTAATATACAATATCCTATTACTTCTTAACCAAACAATCAATGCAGATAACATATACATGCTACTGTATGTGACATGCATTAGTATCGATATTCTAACTTAGCCTTGCAACTCATCTGGTTAGTCAATTTATATAGGTATTTTGATACAAAGTCTAGGAACCAAGAGACAACAAAGAGTTGCTTGGGAGTAGGACCCCCAAAACCTAACCAAACATAAACTACACAAAGTGGTCTAGAGATGCAAATCTATATGCTTGAAAACCTAACTTTTATAAATTAGGTCATCTACTTAGTAAACCCAACTTTCCTTTCATTTAAAACTCAACTTAGCCAAAACTTAGTTTTTATAAAAACTTAACCCATAGGTCCTTTTTGTGCCATGCCATTAATACATCAAGTCAAATATCAAGCAATACCTAACAAATTAACAAGTAAGTTTACTCTTTACTTATGATTATTATTATTAGCCTAGTCTTTACTCTGTTTCCTTAGTAGTTCTAAGACCTCGGTATTGAGTTCACTTAAGTAAATACCTTAAAAGGTAAAGTTAGTCCTTGGATTCTCTTTCAAGTTAACATAAATCCCAACAATGTTACAGAAGAACTTAACACATAATCATACCAACCGAGTCTAGTGTCAAAACATCATTCAATTAGTAACGATCATAAAAGAATCTCTACATAACTCATCAAACAACACATCAACTTGCAACCAAGCTAAGTGAAGCCAAAACATCACAAAACATGCAAAGTTAAGAGTAGACCTAAGTCTACTCGAGGCACACAAATATCTACGTACTTAGCTTGCGGTTCGTTCCTAAACTTACTCATTAGCACTAACTCCCTCTTTAGCTACTTGACTCAACAAGTATAAATATTACTAAGATTAAGTACATATCGTGCATGTATATATTTTCAACTTGTTGTTGATGTATTGGTTTTAAGGTTGTTTTATAAGGAGAGCATTCGTTCTTGACTGTCTCCAACTTAGCCTTTGAATTTCTCTTTGATTCAGTTTAACTTCAAAATTTCTAATAAAATACCATTTAACTTATATACTCAGTTTACTAATTAAGAATTTCCAACATTTCACCCAACTCTGTTATCTAAGTTACAAGAACCTTAAAGTGTATCATCTTATTTTGTCTCCATTTTAGCTTTTGATTTGACCATAATACTATATCATAATATTTTCACTTATCAATTAGCTAAGCTAAGACTAAGAAAGAGTACTTCAAATGTAATAGTAACTAAGACTCCCCTTGCTATGGTATTGATTGTATAAATTACCTTATTATTCTTATTTAGTAAAATATACATAAGTAATAGGAAAATACTTAACAATTAGTATCTATACTCCATTAAATTCATGAAAAATATACTTTTACTCAAAGAATTATAATTGTTACATTTTGGTCACGAAAAATACTAAAATAGTATAATATACAATTGTAGCTGCTCCATTTTTACCTTCTTTAGGTTCATTTTTAATTTAGAATTTTCTAATTTTCAAAAAATGTCAAAATATGAAAAAACACACACAAAAAAATTAATGCGGAAGATACCAGAAAAATAAAAAGATAAAGAAAAGGCATAACAAAAATTGAAAAATAAGGAAAAACCAAAAAAATAAAAAATGAGAAGAAAAACTAAAAAATAATAAAACAAAAAAAATTAAAAAGATTATAGAAAGTGTTACGTTGTTGGGTTAGTTTGGGGTGAAAATCAATTTTCGTGGTTAAAAGGGATTTTTGGAATCAAAATAAATATATGCGATTTGGCTAAATTAATAATCTTGATTAAAATGAAAATTTATTGAAAATTATTTTTTTTTTCACTCGAGTTTAGCTAATTCATTTTTTTATTAGATCATGGCCTCAAACTGCACCTCAATTAGAGTTGAAATGAATAATTTATAGTCATTTAAAGTTTTTGAATAAAAGCCAAAAATGGTAGAAATTAGGATCCTCATTTGGTTAAATTTGATAATTTTTGAAAATATTTTGAATATATATTTATTAGACTTTGTATTTTATCAAAGGGCATAGTATGATTTTTTAGAAGTCGAAAAATTAATCGAATTTATTTTAGGTGTTAAGAAAAAAGAGACATCGCAAACAAAATTAGCATAGGAGAAATAAAAGGGAAGAAAAAGAAAAAGAAAAAAAAGAAACACATAATGCTAACATGGTGCCACTCATTGGGTGTTACGTAGCACACAAATGACCAACTTTAACCTTTCTATTTCTCTTTTTCCCCTTCCCTTTTCTTCTTTTTTCCTTTGTTGTTTTGTTTCCTTTATTCATGATTAGAGAGCCCTTTAAATAGGGCAATTTTTGACACCCCAAAAACAACTAGATTTCATCTGATTTTAGATTAGCTCTTCAAAAAATAAATGCATGTTATTTTGGTTTAGAAATCTTGAAAAATAAGAAAAAGAAATTTTCTCAACAAAAAAAAAAACTTTTAGTAAGCTATCCATGCACAACATCTAAAAAGTGAGAAATTGAATCTCTTGATGTAATCCCACCACATTTTTGGTATATAATTAGTAAAAAGATATAGGAGATTGATTTTATTTATTTAATTGATAGAAATAACATCTAAAACACATCAAAATTAAACCAAAAAATGGAAAAAAAAAATAAAAACAAACTAAAATTGCAAAATGAAAGAGGATTTAATTTGCAAACATAAAAGAGAAGCTTCTTTGCCAATAAGCTCAACTCCACACTATAAATAAGATTCCCTTTTTTTCATTAACATAGACAATTGCAAGGAAAAAGAATTAAATTGAGATAATTTTCAATTTCTCATTCTACAAGTTAGTTTTACGGTTTTGTTGGGCAAATCAAAGGAATGAAGCATGATTTTTTTTGAAATTGGTGGTTAGGTTTCATAGATTGGAAATCAAGAGTAAAGAACCATCGTTACCTTGCCAAAAACCGCCTAAGAATTCCTTAAATCAGTCATCTGTTCATTACTGGGTGAGGTAAGTTCTCAAAACCTTTGCGTGCTCTTAATTGTTTTTGCTCTCTTAGTGATTTTGATGCTTGTTTTAGTGATGGACATGTGTTTATTCATGAAATAAAGGTTTTGATTCAAGAATTTTATTAAATGTCATAACAAAGTAGTTTTTCATTCTCTTTTTCTTGGGTAATAGTTATAAATTATTAATATAACTGGTAAGCATGCTATGTAACTATAAATGTGACTCTATGATGTTGTATGATATTTTTTTTTATTGATTTGCACCTTATACGATTCATTTGTCTTCAATTAGTTTTTTTTTTTTTTTGTAAATAAAAGGGGTTTTTCTTCTCTTTTCTTTTTATAAATGTTTTGCCAACTTAGGAAAAAACGTTTTTCTTAATAAAAAATCTAAATTGACTTGTTTTCAAAATTAGGAGTTATTAGAGTTTTTTAAAAAAAATTGGACAAAAGTAATATTTTTCAAATTAATTAATATGCAAATACTGAAAGTGAAATATTTAACAATTAAAATGGATCAATCCACTAAAGTTTTATAAAAATTTTTTAGAACTATTTGGGTATGATCTTGGCTAGTATGTATATAGGCACTTCGAGCGGCCCTAAAAAATAAAAAAAAATTCCTTTTTTTTTTTTTAGTATTAAGCCTTTTTTATTTTAAGAAACTCATCAAAGACAGACTAAATTACTTTATGGATTTCTTTTATGGAAATTGCTTATGTTTTAAATAAGTTAGCCTTTGAGCCATTTAATTTCTAGTTTCTATTTTCTAAACTATTTTTAGAAAAATAATAGACCAATAGTTGAAATTTAGGTTTATTTACCCACGGATCTTAATTTCACTTTTTCTCGATTTTTATCGGGTAGCAACTCTTTTTTCAAGGTTATTTTTAAATAAAACATTTTCTTAGCCTAGTCAAGAGATTTATATTTAGCAAGCTAAGCTTAATATAAATCGGGCTAAGAAAAGAGGAAAACCAAATTTCCAACTCCACAAATTAGTGACTCTACTAGGGATCTTGTAGGCTAGCCATAAAAGAGATCCACGAAAAGTTTATTAGGCCTTTGTTTTGTAAACAAATAATAATAATAATAATTATTTTTTTTTCTTCTTATTTTGGTGTTTAAATTTTTATGTATATAGTTGTACTAATGTAGGCTTTAGTGATATGAGAAAAAGAAAAAAAAAAAATTGGAGGTGGCCCATTAGGTCCAGAGGAGTTTCTTTGTAAAAGAATCATTATGTGTGTTTAGAAGCGATCGAACTTGAACCGTCCTAGGAGCCTAGAAGATGAAACATTATATAAGTCTCAAGTGATATGATGAAATTGTCGTTGAGGGCCAAGTTGGCCAATCGTGCTCAAGTTTCACATGGGTTAGGGATCTATGTGAGGCCTTTTGAAACTTGGGAACCTTTTAGAACCTACTCAATTGCATTTATGAGTTTGCATGAGTTAATAAGTAAATCATATGTGATAAGTTCATTAAAGTTAAAGGCTGCAACATGATGAAATTTGAAGTGTTTATGCCGTATTATTGAATTTTTATATTTTTGAAAGCCTGTAAAAAAAAAAAATAGTGTACTTCATAATCTTTTTTTTTTTAATTTCTTATAAAAGAAAGATGTATAAAATTAGTTTTTCTCTTTCTAGAAATTTCTAAGACAGTGAAGAAGAAGATCTACATCAACAGAGCTAAAGAGCATAAGGATGTGCTAAAGAGATGGTTCCATCTTTTTAGCCCTAAGCAGCAGGACTACATTAAAGCAAAGATTGGGCCCATTATGTCCCTAATGGAGATTTCTATCAATCTCACTTTTAGATCGGCCTGAGTTTACTTTTGTAACCTATAACTTGTGGCTTTTTGTGTTGGGCCTCACTAGTTATGCATATTGATTGAAAAAGACACCCAGTTACTAAAGACCACTACCAATATGAGTGAGATGTACCTTCCAAACCTCAAAAAAGGTATCTATGGCATCTTTAAGGATTTATTAGGTGTAAAAAAGAATGAAATAGACCAGGCCTTGAAAGAATGTAATGGAAGGTACCTTAAGTTATCGAATTTATTAGGTTAGGAAAGTCTAAATTCCAAGAGAAGCGCAATCTTTTTTGTAGGGGTTACCGGGGATGGCAAAGTAATCAGTGCCATGGATATATTTTAGTAGTATTTGGATTTGACTTGTCGCTAAAAGGTGTATTTAACATCTACTTTCGAGTTGTAGATATATTAGCTTGGTTTCTAGAAGGAAAATCGTATGTTTCGACCTTCTTAGCTGAGCAGATCAGATAAATGAATCACCTCAAGACCAAAAGACATGGAGACATGAAGACTTTCTTACGCTTGCTTATGATCTAGTTTGTTAGCTACCTGATGATCCATCAACTTAAGTTTCATAGGGCAAAGTTTGTTGTGAAAATCAACATAATCCCGACCTTTATGAAGGTCAAATTGCTAGAGGCTCCTATCCATTGTTGGGTCGAAGCCCTTCAAAAATTTATTGCTAAAGACTTGGTGTGGGTAATTAGATGGTATGCTACAAAAGAGATGATAAGGGGTTGTAGGGAGTATAAAGTGGTCTTACTTATTGGGATGAATTGGTGTACAGGCTATTATCTAGCTGTTCCGATCCGATAAGCTACATCCATTTAAACCATAGTTTATAGGCCTTCGTTAGATAAGGTAACTATCGGCTATTATGACTAGCGCCTTATGATCGATGAAAATGTATCTTGCTTACTTACCATCAGGACTTTGTGGAGAGAATGAGTTATGATCCCGATACTCTACCTAGAAGACTTAGTAGAAAATGTTAGAAAGTATAGAGCCACAAAAGATTATGTTTACCAACACCTTAAGGAAGCATATTAGAAACAATTTAAGGCCCCTAATGTGTTGCAACTAGCCCCAAAGAATCCTACCCTTAAAATGGCAACTTACATGAAGTAAGTTTAGACTTAAATGGAAGTTGTCTATGAAGATGTAAATAGGTCAAGGAGAATCTGGAAGGCCCTATATAAGGTGGCAAAGTAGCAGGTTGAGACATTGAAGGACCAATCGACAAGAGCCCATGAGAGGATCCAAGAGTTGGAAGCACCAGCAGAACCCAACTCATTTAGAAAGAAGAGAAGCAATGAAGTAGGATCCAGCCAACCGATTAATAGAATAGCAAATAGGCCTTTTAGCTTAGAAGTTTTGTTTTGGTTTTAAAATAACGAATTATAATTAAACTCTATCATTTGCAGTCTTAATAAAAACAATATTTTTACCACATTATGGATTACTTGTCGACTCCAATATTAGTGTTTGCATGCCTTCATATTGCATCTTGCACTTCTCATCTTACTAGAATTTGTAAATATTCAAGTCTTTATTTTTACTTAGGTTTGGAAATAATTATGTGAATATTGCCTTTCTCATACTTTCCAAAAAAGAAAAAGAAAATAAAAAATCCTTCTTAGGGTAAAATTGGCTAATTCAAATTTGAATGCATAGTCATGTAAATTTGCCTCTATCCCCTTTAATGTTTTAAGCATCTACCCTTAAAACTTTACCTAATACATTCCTAAATTTCTTTAAAGTAGTAGGAAAGTAATATTCTAAAGGCAATTCTTGAATGCGAATTTACATTGCAACTGCATTATATTTAGCCTTCTAGGTTTGAAAATCCAGCTTGCATTACCTTATTAACTAAAAAATGCCCTCCAATGAACCGTAGACCCTTGCGTATAACTTAATATAAGTAATCCTATTGAGAAAAGGTAACAATATAGTATCCCGTGCTAACAATAACCATAGAGAAACTTGAAGCAACAATCTAGATAATTCTTAATTTTTGATACAAATTCTTATATCCTAATGAGAGCCCTAGGAACTTTATAATTATTAAATGTTTTTAAGGTTGTGACAAGAGATTCCTTTCTTCCTTAATGAAACTAACTTGTTAATAACCTATAGGTAGTGACTTTCCTTGCTGTGCAGTGCTAACTTCTTCTTGGTGGTTTCTTCTTATTGCTCTTCAGAGTATAGCTCTTGTATGCCTATTGTAACAGCATAAGAATCATCAAATTGAGCTAAAAGCTTCTCTTTATATGATTTACCATTAAAAAGTGAAGATTGCAAGTGATGTTGCAACTTCTCTTCTAGAAATTCATTTACGTAGAGAAACTTGATACTAGATCATTTTCACCTTGAAGATGTTTTACTAAATTATCATATCCACTAGAGGAAAGAATTATACCAAATTCATTCTCACATTCTTGATCTAAATCACTTGATTTAATTCTCTTTTTCCTACAACCAGAGCTAGCATTTAGTAAGGAAGGACTTGATAGAAGTTAAGAGTTTGAAAGAGGTAAAGAGGACATGGTGAAGAATTCTCTTGAATTCTTTTTTATTTCCAAAGCTTATTTAATTTAGTATATAGAAACTTTTACTAAGTGAGAAAGGCGTTGATAGAAGTTGCGAGCTTGAAAGAGGTTGAGAGGACATGTTGGAGAATCGTCTTGAAGTCTTTTTATTTCTAAAACTTATTTAATTTAGTATATAGAAGCTTTTACTAAAAGGAAGTTTTCTTTCTTTAGCAATAATTTTTGCATTTGATCTTCTTTTTGAATTTTTGTCTTATGTTATTAATAGTATAAGTAAATTTGGATATAATTATAGTTATTAAAATCGCAATTCTACTTATACAATTCTATAAGTTTATGATTTTAAGAAATTCTTCCGAGTTAACTCTTGTATAAGATTGTTTCATGTAGAAACTTACGTTCTTAAATGATTTTATATGTTAAAATTGGTGAAAACTTACGATTTTGATTAAGTTTATTGATTTTACATATATTAGTTGAATGGCAATATATATATATATATATATAAAATAAGGCTTGTATTATTACATCGACTATTAAATTATATTCCTTATCATTTTCCATTTTTTTCTTT
The DNA here is from genome assembly GCA_024138005.1 of Lumnitzera racemosa. NCBI lineage: Eukaryota > Viridiplantae > Streptophyta > Magnoliopsida > Myrtales > Combretaceae > Lumnitzera > Lumnitzera racemosa. Next base: position 33,024,283 of record JAMXBC010000012.1, on the reverse strand, counting down.
CTCTTTTATTCCTTTTTTTGATATTCATAACCTTCATCCAAGTTTCAATTTTGATAGAAAAATTTATAAGAAAAACCATATATTTAAATTTATACCATTAGTAACTTAAAATAAGTTAAAATATTTGTTTTTTTTTCAATTTATTGCTTTTCTCATATAAAACAATTGGAAAAGAAAATTAATTCTGACTTTACTTATCCTTATCTCATGAAAATTAAATTATAGATTAAGAATTTTTTTTTTTGGAAAAAGAACTTAATTTTTTCATTTCTTTATTTCCAATATATATTCTTAATTTTATATAACTATTATAAATATATTTATAGTTTTTTGAAAGTTATTTTACATAGATTGGAGAAACTTATATTCTTAAGTTTCGATTTTACAGATTTTTTAACGATTTTAAATAAAATGACAAGTTTTATAACCATGGATATAATTATATGAATAAATAAAAATCATTTCTAGTTTTTGGGCGCTTTCTCGGAGCTTAAAACAAAAAAGGTATTGGAAAAACCAGCGGGCACAAGTATTCAACTTGAAATCGACCTTGGAAAGGCTGGTCCTAACTCCTTCATCTGAACATCGGCAGTTATAAGTTGGTCTGGACGGTCGTCGGAACCCTTGCAACGGTCGATGGTTGTACACACGAGAACAGCTATTATGACCCTATGGGCCATGTATCTATTGGTGGTGCCTCCTCTGTGGCTCGCACACGTTTGGGGTAAAGTAACTACGGCCAACGATCCACTTTGCTAAAACCAACTGTTTTATTATCTTTTTGTTTTTGCTTGACAGGTGGCCTAGGTAGAAAACGGGTGCGTTTGATTTTAACACTATTCATCCTGAATGCCACCATTTGCTCAGCCAAACATGTGGATAAGTATTCTAGGAAATACTTAGTTCCATTCTACCCTGCGTTCCGTTCCACATTGTCCAAACATAATGTTAGATGCTACTGTTTATTATACTAATCTAAGGATGTATAACGTAACAAATGATAATAGAAGATGATAGTAGCAACAGCTGGTTAGTGCTAGTGATAGTGGTATTTAATTACCATACCATGAGAAAATGTCAATAAAAAATAATTTCCCTTATTAAAAAGGGGAAATATATATATATATATATATATATTTTGGTGGCCCGTTGTGGTGGTTAACTGCCAACATAAGCTGTTAATCACCTTTTTACTTGGCATTGCCATCTATTACTAAAACATTATAATGGCATATCTTTCCTTAATTAATGTGTTAATGTTTGACAATAACAAGAATATCACCAATGGCTTTGACGGGAAAAAAACACAAAAAGATAAAACATCACCGATTACGTCGTTATCACGAAGGACTACCAATTGATTTGTATATGTAATGGAACGCAAAATTTACAGCTTCTCAATATGTTGTTTTCGCGGAAGCAAAATGTAGAATAGCCTCTTTTCTATCGCATTGAAGAAAATCAAATAACAGTCTTTGCATGCATTCGTTCCCTGGAAAAGTACCTAAAACACTCTTTTGCTAAATAAAAAGGAACTCATTCACCTCACTATCTTAAAAATAAAAAGAAACTCATTATTTGGGTTTGCATTTTTAACTTGAAAATTTAATAAATATGCATGGATTTATCTCAAGAACAATCTAAATGATGACATCAATCACTCATCGGCATCATTGTATGATAATTTGCTAAGCTAAAAGGAGAGATAAAAAAAAATGGTAAATACATTAAAAATATAGATAACCCTCGAAATTTTTGGAAAATGGCTGAAGTCAACAAAGATGGTTTAGTTCCACTAAAATCCAATTTAGCACTCATTCTTTTTTAGTGTAACAACTTAAGCATATCGTTCCAAAGAGATCTATATCCATTGGTTAATACACCAACACACTTATAAATTCTGATTTTATTAAAAATTTAATAAGTGGATCACTTTATTGAATGGGTTTGAAAGGTGATGTAGAAATTTAAACTTAAAGCCTCTTGATACATTCTAAATTTACAACCAACTAGTTTAAAATTTTAAATTAATTAGATTTGGTGTAGTTTATATATATATACACCCCATTTAACGCTTCCTCCTCAGCTATACCTTCGACTATAATTGAAAGCAACGTATTGCCACTCAATTCAATAGGGGCATAATGGGTGGGAAGGGGTTTGAATTCAAAGGAAGCCATGATACAATAATGAATTTCGAATGTACAACCTATTCGTCTAAAAGCATAAGCACCCTATTACATCGAGTGTGGTCTAAATGCATGAGTCCCCTATCAAGTATCAAGTTACCACTAAATTAAATAGGGTGAAATATATGTACATAGGTTTAAATGCAAGAACCCCTGCTTTTATACCATGTTAAATTTAACTCTACCTCCATCTAAGAAAAGAACTTTTCATCTAAAAGCTTGAAATGATTGTGGAGCTAATTTAACATAGTTTGATAACATGAGGTTGAAAATTCAAAAATCAACCTCTCGTCATCCAATTAATGTTTTATATACGGGTTTACTTTATGGGTTTTAGTAAAAACTCTTAGTGTAAAAACGAGAGGAAGTATTAATAAATAAAGATAAAACTAAATAAATCTAAGATTTTAAATCAGTTGGTTGAAATAAAGAAACATTCTTCATCGATCTTGATCAAACGCCTTTTAGATTACGTAACTACCAACTTCGATCATTAATACTTTTATCACATCTCATTCAAGATGTAAATTCAAAACTTAACCTTTTGTCATCCAATCGATTTTTTACATATCCAATCGATTTTTTACATATGGGTTTACTTTATGGGCTTTAGTCAAAGGTCTTTGTCCAAAAATGAGTGGAAGTATTAAAAAATGAAGATAAAACCATACTAAAACTAAATAGACCTAAGATTTTAGATCGGTTAGTTGAATAAGTACTTCATCAATCTTGATCAAATGCCTCGCAGGTTACGTAATTGCCCACTTTGATCATGGATGCTTTCATGGCGTACCATTAGAGATTATATGGTCAAATTAAAATTAAATGGGAAGATGTAAATTTTGAATATTCAGTAAAACCAATTTAGCTGCCCTCAAAGGAAATTAGATATTATTTCAAATGTGAACTTTCTGACGGCATGAATGCAATCTTTAGGGACTTAGGATAGCTATATATGTTGAGATGCAAATTATGGAACGACAGGTAACAGAAATGGGCGTATACATCCACGAGAAGGTCCATATAAGTGGGTATTCATAGGACCACCGAAATTAAGGAGTTTGGTGTACAAAGTAGGGTTCCCCACTTGCCTATTTTATGTATCTTTGCCATCTGACAGGAGAAGGACCTACCATGCTGATTTTGGTCCTACAGATCAGTGCCCTAATGGTGTGAGTCTGTCCTTTTTGATCTCTGTCCGTTGCGTAAGTGTCTCACTTTCACTTCTTCAGGTACTGTCCCTGTAACCGGCAAAAATCGAGGGGGAGTGAACACTAAATGAGGATCGATCGTCATCGTCATGGAAGAGGCGAGACATGTCAAATAATGTTTTGCATGTGGATGTCCCTAGCCAAGTAGTACATTATCTTCGTGAAATACCTATATAGCACATATTAAATAACCTTTCTTCTTAAAGGGGCACCTAGATAAAAATATTACTATATCTGGGTTTACATATTTAGCTCATCATAGTACAAGTTCATTAGTACTTTCATCGAACCTTCAAAGGGCAAAAGCTAGCTAAGGTATCACAATTATCTTCTATTAATTTTTTAATGTATAAGACTTTAAGGGTTTGATAATAGAACTATATGTCAGTTTGGTCAGTTTATAGATTGGTAATTAATTGAATTGAGCTTAATCCTTAAGGATAAGAGTATATAAACCAATGGTTCAAGGGCTATTTAAAGGCCTTTGAATCGTGTGTCTCTTTTTTTTTTTTAATTTAATTTTTTTGTATTTTCATCAATTATTATCAATAATTTGTTACTTACTCATGTATTTCTTTTTTTTTTTCCCTCCTAAATAATTCTAATAATTTATATGAACATGTAGTGAAGTGTGAAAAGTTCATTTTTTATTTTTAGTTGATTTTTTTTTCATTTCAAAATAATTGATTTGGATTACATGAGTGTAATGGTTTTTATTTTATTTTATTTTATATATTTTTTAAAAAATTAAAATTCAGATAAATTCTAATCAATGGTTGAATTATTGACTTAATTAGTGAGTCGGTTCATCGGTTTAAGAGTTTGCTGGGTCAACAGTTTTTTAAAGATGATCTAATCCAATGGTTTGTCGGCTGATTCAAGCTTGTCCCTATCTAGCCTAAGCCGATTCGAGACCCGTGGAACTAGTTTGTGGTTTAAAATTGGCATTTGCACAAGTTTATATATATATATATATATGTTTTTTCTATATATCCAAAAATTAAAGAAGATTGAGTTAATTCTGGATACAATTCTTCTTAATTTAGATAAGTCAAATTCTAATTAGATAATCGTAAATACTTGCATCAAATTTTACGTAGGCAAATGTATGTCAAATTTATTTGTTTACTGTCAGGTAAATATATACATACGTTGAAACTGACGAAGAACGTTTCCGAATCTTGAAAATGTAGCCTTAGTCTCACAAGTCCTAGCTAGAGAAACTGAAAATTTCTCACTCTAAACATAAAGTGGCACTAGAATATCACATGTAAATCAGTATTTTGGAACATCACATCCTTAATCATGAAAAATAATTAAGCAGTGTGTTTTAATAGTAAGCTTTACTAATGCCTAAAAAGACATTCCTTGTGGAACCATTTTTCTATTTATATGTGTGATAGTGTGAGTATAATCACACATCTAATAAATGCCGCGAAACGCATTTATATTATTTTAATAGAGTTTCCTTAATGAATGTCCGTCATAAATATAGTTAAAATATAATAAGCATATAGAATATATATATATATATATATTTAAATTAATGGTACGTTTTATGGAAAAAACACCATATAAAAAAAATATTTTAAAAGAAGTCTTACTTTTCACAATTAATGTTGGATTTCGATTTCAAGCGTGGAATAGCAAGCAACTTCGCCACTGTTTAAGAGAATCTGTTGTGCGTGCATTCAGTTCAGATACCCTAGTTACTTTACGGGGTGTAGAGTTAGGGTAAATTGATGAAGGAGGTTAAACTCAGAAGATGATTAAATTTGTCGGCTTGTGAAATTAAATAAGGGATTGATGGAAAAAGAGGGATTAAAATGGGAAAGGTTCATCCAGCCATTGACAATTTTTACTTTGGCAGTTCATTTAATAAAAAAGAAGAAGTCATGGAACGCGTCAAAGACAGAAGGCAGTGTGTTAAAACTTAAAAAGATGCAAACTGCACATTTATGCGTGAGCTTGTTTTATTCTATTAATGGGATTTTTTTTTTTTTTTTAGAAAAATCAATCTTTCCCATTTGTAATCTTTTCAATTTATAAATTAACAGTTAAGATTATTAATCTTTTTAACTATCTTATAATAACATGGTTACACCATCTTTTTTATTATTCCAATTATTAATTACATGTGACAATATTTAAAATGAGTAAATTCAAATTAATTAAGAGAAAATGATGGAAAAAACTTAATAACTTCTAAAAATAAACATTTATATAGCATACCTAGAGCAACTTCTAAGATTAAAGTATATTAGACATTATATTAAGAATAAGAATAATGGAATGAATAAAGGGTTTGAGACATTGCCAATAATTATTCAATGGGATATTTATAGAAGCTCAATAGTCTTTTAGAAAATATTCATAAAAATGGGCATTTGGAGGTTTTGCATTTGATTATTCCATGGTTTAATTTGGATCTATATGGTATGAATCTTATGAGCGGTTAAATTCAAAGGAGAAGTTCATCTCAGTACAAACTATAGCGAAATAGAGTTGATAAATTTTCACTGACAGAGCGGTAACTTTTTGTTGGTATAAAATGCATGCACTTTCATTGGATTAAGTCATCACAAGGCAACCGCTATTTTAACCCCCTTACCCTTGATTGCTTCAATAGCACTGGCAAATTCCTTAAAATCCTTCACACCGTTGTCAATGAAAACGGTGGATCAGATATCGACTGTGAGGACCAAAAGCTCACAAAACCAAAAACTGAGTAATAAATCTTCCTGCAATGAATAGATGTTCCCCTCTGACGAGGTTTCATTTTATGGCAGCATGAAACAACCGGCAACAATTTGCCCTTGTCGAAACACGATAGTCATCCTTAAGTATCGGGGCATTCCAGTTGTACTACGTTTGCGTCATACACGTGAAAAAGGGTTTTCAGATTATGAAATTTCATCGTTCAATGGAGTACGAGATTTGCAAGTCATTAGCATTGCAATTCATCTTTCCATTCATCAGTCAGACAACCCATCCGTATCAACTAACCAGCATAAGCTCTTTTTCCAAGTCATTGTCCTTGCTTGGATAAAATATCCATTAAGCACGAATAGCATTAGACTATTTACCCCGGTTTCTTTTCTCTCTATCCGTAAGCTACTTAATACAGCAGACCACTAACTAAGATGCAGTATATTAATACTCTCATTATTTCGTATTCTCATATAATTATGTTAACAGCACATGATACTGAATAGGTAAAAAAGAGTACAGAACCTAACCTCAAACCTCCCATTTGCTATGATATCCAACCTGCAACATGTAGTTTTGCGTCCATCCTTGCTACTGCAATTCCATGACCACTACCTCTTAACCGATCTCGATTACAACTATGGAAATTAGAAGAAAGAGTAATACATTCAAACCACAAGTCAACTGTAGAGAATTTAGAAAGAAGAGAAACACTTCACCGAAGTTTGGACTTCATGCCAAAAGAAAAAAGAAAGTACTACTATACCTCCATTCTCAATTTGCCCAGGATGACAGATTGCTTAAAACGCCACTGATCTGTGAATTGAGCTTCTTGAAGAATGCAGCTAACCTAAATTAACTGTGAATGAATGAAAAATCGTAGCAGTGGACCTATATAAATTAGGGAAAATTACACTATTAGTTATCAAACTTTGCCATTTTCTCTAATTGAGTAATTGTTACTAAAATTAAAAAAAAAAAAAAAAAAACAGAGTTCAAGATTTATTTAGAAAAAGTGGAAAAATTTGAGAATCAAAAGTACGATTTTTCTCACAAATTATTCATGGTTCTTAAGTGTTGAAAGGATAGCTCGATATTTGAATTTCTATCTATAGACATGAAGAAACAAAGAACCCAGCAAGCATGTATTGCATATTGAAATTGTAAATAAGCCATGAAATAAGCAGTTCTTCAGGTGTAACGGAGAGGTCACATATACTTGACAGAAATCAAGATCATTGAAACTGTTGCTACAGTGAAACTTTGTTTAGATATTTTAGGCAAGATATTCTGCTGATTTGTTTGATTTAATTTTGCTAAATTTCAAGCTTGGAGTGATAACCTTTCTTTAGTTATTAAGAAAGGCATAGTTGTCCAGATTTTTTGAATGTTGTCTGTGTCATATCAGCTGATTGAAGCCTCCAAGATATGTTAGTTTTTTGTTGTTTTTTTGGACTATATTATGTGACAAAAAGAAGCTGCCATAAAAGGGAAGCCCTTGTTAATGGAAAATACTCTCCGCTCTAAAATATTTTCCTTGATCAATTACAAAGCTCCTTCTTAATAAATGATTTGAAGAGGTGAAGAGGCTTTAAATCTCAAAATATTTCAAGTTTCAACACTTTGCAACATAAACAAGTCATTTCAGTGGTTAAGTTTACTAGAGAAAACTATAAATTTGGATAGTAAAAATAATGACTTTGTAAAACACCACAAAATAATTAAAAAAAAATAATTATAAAGTCAAGAGTGTAACAATAATAAGATATCAAACTCAAGACCAATTTTAGAACACTAAGATTAATTGGAAACCCTATTTTCAAATAGGTGACATGTCATAAAGTTAGGATTTCTTCCTATCAGTTTAGAACCTCCTCAATAGATCTAGTGGTAATCTTAAAGGAAATTATAAGCCTATAAAAAGGTGAATCTTTTCTTTCTTTTTTTTCTTTTTTTCTTTCTAGGCAATCCATATTTGGATCTAACATCAGGAGATTGTTGTTTATGGGTTTTATGAGAGGGATGGAGAAGTAAGAGCTATTGGTGTATGTTGGTGGATTGAGATTCGATAAGGTAAGATGCGTTTTGCTAATAGAGGACTTCAATGAATAGGATTTAATACCAAAATTATGTCTAAAGGTCTTTGGAGAGAGTATTGGCAATCACTATATATACAAATTAACAAGCATCAAAACCTAAACATTGAGATATGTTGGTTTCATAGATTTGATTGTGCTTGTCATTGTTGTTAAATTTCAGTTTTGAGAACATACTTAAGTGTTCTATTATTAGAATTGTTAAAAGTTTATCATTTACATAGATATAGGTGAAATCATAAAAAAAAGGTGTACAACATGTACAAGCATGTGCACACTATGTACATGAATGTTGGGAATATATGGTTTGTACTCATGTATACGTTGTGTATATGGACTGGTAGGTGTGTACGAATGCAAAAGTACATGGCCTATATTTTTGAAGGTGTGTACAATACACATTGTATATTGATGGAGTTCCAAAATCGTACTCTCACATGTTGATTAAATTTTCCTCTATTTCATTTCCTAAATACTATTAAGCTAATAACAGTAAAGCAACTAAATAAATATAAGGTCAATTTATCAGTTAAAAATGTTGAAGGATAGTTTAGGATTTTCTAAGAAGGCCCTAGCTAACAATTCCCAATTGTGATACCTTTTAGACCCATAAGTATAGAGTAAAATAAGAAGTATGTAGAAATAGGAATGAACCTTAATAGGAATTAAGAATGGGATTCTCATAGGCTTATTATTCGGTATAATTACTTCAAGTGTAGAAGTTTATATGGATTCAGGTTTGGTCAAACCATTCATTGATGAACTAGGTATGTCATATAAACGTTACTTCTTTGTTTGTGGTTGTTAGGTTAGATGATAAGGTCGGATTAAATAATTATTCAATTTTAACTGTATTGTACCGCATGTGCTTGGTTGGGCTCAAGGGACTATAAGTATTGGTGATCTTGGGATGGTACCTCAATCATCCTTACATGACAGTATCCAATATGGAGTTCCACATGAAAATAATCCGAGTAGATTTAGAATGTTTTTCAATTTCTAAGGTATTAGAGAGGACTTGACACCGATACTATATCGTATGTGTATCTATTTATCTATCTATCTATATATATATTTATATATTATATGTGCTGGGGTCATAAGTGAAGAACACTAGACTAAACTCAGGAAGGGAGGTAAATTGAGTTTTAAGGACAAATTACAATTTTTTTTCGATGTATTCAATTAAATACAATAATAAGAGTAATCAAAGTAACAATAAAAAAATAATAAGTACAGAAATTAAAAGAGATAGGGATGAGAAAATCAAGCCCGGATATAATGTGGAGTTCGAACTATCTCTTTATGGATACACAATACCTCCAACTGAGGATTTCACGCTACTTTATTAATTTCTCAATTCAAGTTCCAAAAGTTACACAAACACAAACTTGATTACACAAGTTTCATACTTATAACTCTCAACACAAATCACAATCTTAACTTACAACATAAAACTTAATCTCAAAGATTATTGGTATAGTTCTTTTAACTATCAATTCTTTGCAACTAATAGCTCATAAGTACTATATTTCAAATCTCTCTAAATATTAGCAAATTAAGATACGAAAGACAATGAGAATTATAGACAATAAGAGCACAAAAAAATGTTGTGGCAAAAGATCAATTCTTTGTTGTCCTTGGTAGGGTTGTTGCATTTATATTGTCCCATTCAGTTCTTCCTATTACAATGAATTAAATGCTTTAATGGCTAGTTGAATTAGACTTACTGGCATGCCGGTACCTTACCTTACCGGTAAGTCGGTAACAAATTATACTACTGGCATGAATATTAGCAAGTTGGTTCCTTGATTAGAAGCACTTTCATCTCCTTATCTAGGCCACTTCACCATCCCGTTGGTAGTACTCTGGAACCATCAACTTGACTGGCTAAACATCACCTGAAAAACACTTTTTGACACACAATGAATAACTACACTTTGTAACCTAACTTCAAGATCATTTGATCATTTCTAAAAAATTAAACTTCTTGTAGAGTTAATTGATATATTTAATCATTAAGCAAATTAAACGATCTTATTTAATTAACTCAATATAATCAAATAATACTTAGTTTAATCATCCACATGTTTTGCTCTCTTCAAAAACAACATGTTTAGATATATTTTTTTTTTGTTCTCATCAAAATCAAAAAATGAACCATAAGTTCAATAATAATTACCTTTATGTTGCTTGTTGGAATAAAGGAAAGATAATCAAATGGCTGGTTGTTGTATTTATACATTCCGTATTCGTATTTGATTAGAAATTATATGTTTGTGTACATGTGTATATTGTACTTCGTACTAAGCTTTATCTCACTCCGTATTAAATATTTTAGGTACAAGCATTTGAATGAAAATTTTTAGAATTTGTTAAGGATGATTAAGAACATCAAGATTACCAAGATGGGGAGTAACAATTAGTACTTCTATCATAAGAATAATTTTGGAAATAAGAATTGTTAAAGTTGATGTCACAATCACTAAATACTTGTTCAGAATTTTATGAGAATACTTTGTGGTTGTATTATTTTATTTGAATATTAAATTTTATTGAAAATATTTGGAGATTACAACAAGTATTATGGTGGTTTTTAGTAAGTGTTTACAACTGACGTTTGAGTAGATGCTAGAGACATGTGGCGAGTTGTAGTGTTTTAAGTTTTGGGGTGTTACAGTTAAAGTGGTATCAAAGTTTAGATTATAAATCCCCAAAAAAATTAAACAATTATTTTGGAAGATGGTGAAATATGAGAAGAGTAGGTAGTGTAAGGGCTAAGTTCAAAATCATAAGAGTAGTAGGGGTTGTTTAGGGTTAGCTAATGTTTTTGGTGCTAATAAAATATACTTGGTTCTATTTTTATTACTATTTTCTATTTTTTTGTATATGATAATGTCATTTTACCATTTCATGCTATTTTTTTTTTTTTTTAGTCTTATAAATTCATGTTGTTTTTTGCTATTGTTTTTACTTACTTTTCTTTGATATTTTTCTTCTTCTAAAGTAAGCCTAGGAAAAGGACCTGTAGAAAGTTTTGTTGGATAATAAGGAGGAAGCTATTAAACTTGTCCCTTTGGTAGGCTAATTACTAAATAAGCCATATATTAATGTAGGTTGGGTATAATTTACCTAAGACAAGAGAACAACAACAACAACAACAACAACAACAACAACAACAACAACAACAACAACAACAACAACAACAACAACAACAACAACAACAACAACAACAACAACAACAATAATAATAATAATAATAATAATAATAATTAGGTGAAAAAAAAGAAGAAGAGAAAGACAAGAAACTTAATACAATGACTATAGCATCAAAATATTATTATGTACGCTCTCTCTTGCATATGACCAACAATATTCAACAATTCAATAAGTTCATGTTTGACAAAATAAAAATGTACATGATAAAATCAGTAAATGAATAGACAAGTAATAAAATAACTTCGATCTATCTAGAAGGAAAACTTCAAAAGTTCATAATTAGAACCAAACAATGGAAGAGAGAGAGAGAGAAAAAGTAAAAGTACATACTATGTACATTCTAAAAGTGAAACTACATGCCATGTACATTTAATAATCATTTATTTATTTAAAACATGAAATATACACCACGTACTTTTCTTTTTATCGAAATATACACTACGTACTTTCTCTCTTGACAAATTACACAATATTGAACAACAACGTGCTAATAAACAAGGATGATGAGGACTAAAAAATTTATATGTTATAAAAGCATCTAGCGAACGACATCAACAATAGTAATAACAACTACAATAATCATAATAAATGTAAATTATACTTATATACATAAATTGACACATATACACATCTTATTGAGTTCTACTTAGGGATATAAACGAGGTGAGTCTAGATGGGTTGTAGGAATCTAGGACCCATCCTATTACCTTAACAGGGTTTCTAAACTCATCCCAAAACCTTATGGGGTTTTTAGTTTTATACCTAGATCTCGTCCTGTTACCCTAATGAGTTACCCATTTCCTGACTTGTGAAACCTGTTTATTTTTTTTTTAATTTATTTCCAAAGAACCATTTTTTACTTTATTAATCATTAAATGAGAAATTATTTTGCATTATTTATATTTATAAAACATAAGCAACACAATGAGGTCAAATTAGAGGAGAAGCCATAAAAAATGCTATACTTCATCTATAATATATTTATAGAATACCAAAACACGAAGGAGAAGAGAGTAGATACATAGAGATAAAAGAGGCGAATAGAGATTAGAGAAGGAACTGGGGCTAAGGATGCATGATAATGATAGATACTTTAGTAACTTTACTTTTTATTTGCTTTTTATGTAGTTAGTATTATATTATTATTATATTATTTTCATTGGGTAACAGATCTCCCAACGAGTTTTTCTTAAATCCTAAAACTCATCCTATAATTGTAATGGATTTTTAACCATATCTCATAACCTGTTCCAAAACCCTATAAACCCTATTAGGTAGTACCTTATAGGGTTTTTAACAGGTTGGGCAAGTTGGGTACCCTATTAAGACCCGCCATTTTACATCCCTAGTTCTACTAATCGTTTAGTAGAGTTGTGTTGAGTCCGTTTTCATGAGTTAAGTTAAGTTATCTGTCATGTTCTTGTTAAGTCTTTATCATATCAATATATGTTAACCCCACTTAAATATACTTGTGATTGGTTGTATGATGCATAAAATTCCTAAATATCTCAATAATGATAAAAATAGGAATCACAACATTCATATCAAAGTTAGAAACAAATGTACTAAGTAAGCATTTAGTAGACAAAAAATAAGTAATTATTTAAAATGATGGGGAAAAAAAGGAGGAATACCACAATAATTTAGAGAATGAGATAAACTCAATGAAAACATAGCTAAACAAGATAATATATATATAAACTATTAAGAGAAAAACAAGTCATAAAGGTCAATATGACAACAATAGTATAACTTGTAAACACAATAATCAAAGTAATACAACAATGTAAAAGTAGGAATATCTATGGAAAATAATAACATTAAGAACTACCTAAAATAATAATGAGTTTGGATGAGAAAAAAGGAAGTAAGTAGCTAGGGATGGAAGTGCAACAGTAGTATAAGTGTGGGAACATGTGAACTTTGGAAGTTGTGTAGTCAAAGATGGTAGGTAGGAAGAGACAAAAGGGGGTGTGCTCTCATTTTGGAGTTGTAGGATTACCTAAGGACTTATGAGATCTAATAAATGTCTTTTCTTGATGGTGAAATGTGCCACTAATCTATTAAGGTAATGGAAAGAAGTTATTGGAAGGATATTATCATAGTGTTGCATTATAGTAATGGAAAATTGAGATGATGGAGTGAAATGTATTGAAGTTTGGTTGCTAAAGCAAAAGTTGATTATGTTTTAGTTAGGTTGCAAGTAGATGAGAAGTGAAATAAATAAGAATTGTAAAGATAAATTGGGTAATACTTTAATGTAGTATATAAAAGGGTAGAGTTGTATGAATCAATAGTACTATGAAGTAGTTATAGGTTAGTAGTTTGAGTTACCACCTAAATGTATATATGGAAAAAGTTTGGTTTTAAGAATTCAAATTAGATAAAAAATTTTAAAAGTGGTTATGGAGAAAAATCTAAGGAACATAATTGGAGACTTGAATTTTATCTACTAAGGAAATTTGGGGACCCAAATTGTAAATTAGAGGATTAAAAATAAATAGCATAAGGAGAATAAAAAGAAAAATTTGTGAATAAAATTTTGATGTAAGCAAATTGATAAACTTATTCTAGAAGATATTGGTCTTGCGATAATAGAAAGATGGTCAAATAAACTTAGGTTCTTTAAGTTAAGTAAAACAATAATGAACAAGGTGTAATATGATTCAAATAAGAGAAAGATAGAGGAATTAATGAGACTTAGAATAGTTGATTGGATATATAAATTTGGAAGCTTATGAGTAATATTGTGGATAACACAAATGTATGCATTTGGGAAATCTATGGATTATATGGTGCTATGTAATAGAATAAGAACATGGACTAAGGACAAGGATGATCTTATAACAAGACAAATTCAAATTGTCCGATAAGAAAGGGTTATCTTAAGATACGATCATAGGAATTAAGTTCTAGAGAAGCAATTTATATGAAAGTCAAGGAAGATTGATTAGGAAGCATAGAAAATTGTCGGTAAAAGAAAAAAAAGTAAGCTTTCAAAATTATTCTAGGGATAAATTGGGGTGAGGTGGGGTCAGGGGTATGTAAAACCCTGCAAAATGATTAAAAGAAAAGGATTATAATGTCAAGGGCAGAACAATGATAAGATATTAAAGTCAACGGTAATTTTGGAAGACCAGGGTTAATTAGAAACTTCGCTTAAATAGGTGATATGCCATAGAGTTAGGGTTCTTTCCCTCTCAATTCAAAATCTTCTTAATAGATCTAGCAGTAATCTTAAAGGTAAACTCAAACTTATAAAGAGATGAGTCAATTTTCCTTTTTTTCTAGCAATCCATGCTTGGATCTAACATTAAGAGATTATTGATTATAGGTTTTATGAGAGGAATGGAGGAGTAAGAGCTATTGGTGTATGCTGGCAGATTGCAAAAACTAAAAGATTCAATTAGGTAAGTTGTGTTTTGCTAATAGAAGATTTCAATGAATAGGATCTAATACCCTAAATGTTGAGGTATGTTGATTTCATAAGCTTGATTGTCCTTGTTGTTTATGTTAAATTTTACTTTAGGGAACATGCTTGAATGTTTCATTGTTAGACTTGTTAAAAGTGTATAATTTATAGAGATTTAGGAGGGTAGAATGATTTGGGATTGATCTTGTAAACGATGAAGCAGGAATCAATATTGGATTGATGAAATAAGGTGAAATCGAGGAAAAAAAAAAGAGACAAAAGAGGTACATGACATGTACAAGCATATACACGCTGTGTACATTAATGTTATGAATATATGACCTGTCCTTTTGTACATGTTATGTATATGGATTGGTAGGCATATATAAATGCAAAAGTACACGTTGTGTATTTTTGAAGATGTGTACCATGCACATCATGTATTGATGGAGTTCCAAAACCTACACTCACATGTTAATTAAATTTTCCTCTATTTGTTTCCTAAATGCTATTAAGCTAATAATAGTCTATTAAATAAATATAAGATCAATTTATTGGTTAAAAATGTTGAAGCATAGTCTAGGATTTTTTATGACTCTTAATTTAGATACATTTACCATAGTGATTCTATAGTATTTCCCTAGTACTTTTGGCTTGTTTTTAAAGAAATTGATACTTAATTAAGTAAAATTTTTATTTTAGGGTTTTAATGCATTCTTTGATTGAAAACGAAAAAAAGAAATCAAGTTTTACTCAACTCGGAGCTTAAACAAAGAAGTTGAAGTTTTAAAGGAAGACATGATTAGTTTATATGGTTATGTCCAATTAGGAGGTTCATTTTCATGAAAAAATGCAACTAAGACTAGAAAGTGACATGACTAAGGAACATAATCGTATCCTAGGTGGAGAAAATTCTAATTTTGGTAAATGAGTTACATGACTTGGAGACACGACCATGTCCTAAGCCATGTCCAACCAGGAATAATTTTCGGTACCCAAGAGCAGTAAGTTACATGACCATTGGGACATGACCATGTCTTTGGTGATGTCTAATGCCACCTACTACAATTTCCTTCTTTCTTTTTCTTTCTTTTTTTTTTTTTACTATAAAAGAATATATAAGGGTTTTGAGGGTCACTTTTTGCATCCAAAATAGGAAAGACTTGATGAGGAGAGAGAGGCACAAGCAAAAGCATCACAAAAACTTTAATATCGCGAAGATTTGTCACCATAGAAAGGGGTTGTTCGTACATTCTTTCTTGTTTTTATTACAATTTTCTATATTTCTCATCATGATAGCTTAAGTTCATGTATGTAAGATTGTAAAACCTACGGTTTACATATGAATATTAGATTAATTGTTAATTTTCAATAAAATTTCTAGTTTTCTTGATTCAATTATGTGTTTTGCATTGCTAATTGATATTTTTAAGATATTAATTCTTGATGTCATGCATGAAGATTGAGAAATTACATGTATAGTGAGATTTTGACATAATTAAAAAGGATTAGATATATACTTAGAGATAAGGTGTATAATCCTTTCGAAAATTTGCTATTTTTGTGTAGGAATTCATAGTACCTTAATATGATCCTAAATTATTTTATTAGTGAAGAGATTTTAGTAAGTATTTTAGGGGTAGTGTTAATATGCTTGAGAAAGGCATTAGCTTTAATTACAAATTCCCTCAATTAAGAACACTAGAGATGGAATTAGATAAATTTTAGGTGGTCACATACTAAACTCTAGGGAAAACAAGTCCTAAATATGTTATTTGCCTTCTTAAAGTAGTTTGTAATTTTGTTGCTTCCCAATTGTTTGGTGGAGTCTCATGAATAGTTTAGTTCATTAATATTAGTTCTTTTAATTAATTCAAATTCATCACAATTTTTCAATTAAATAGTAAAGCTAAGGTTACTATTGGTACTCGGAGCCTCTGAGTAATCGACTCGAACTCACATCTGTTATATTGGAATTTGATAGGTGCACTTATCTCATATCAATTTCCTAAGAAGACCCTAGCTAACAATTCCCAACTTAGATACTTTTTAGACCCATAAGTCTAGAGTAAAATAAGCAGTACGTAAAAATAGGAATAGAGCTTAGTAGTAATTAAGAATAGAATTCTAATAGGCTTATTATTTTGTATAATTACTTCAAGTGAACAAGTTGATACGATCTTAGCTTTGGTCGAACCTTTCATTGTTCAACTAAGTATGGAATATTTACTTGTTTGTTTGTGGTTGCTAGGTTAGACAATAAAATAAGATTAAATAACTATTTGACCTTAATTGTATTGTGCTGTGTATGTTTGGCTGGGCCTAATGGGCTTGGAGGACTAATAATCTTGGAGTGGCACCTCAATAATCCTTATGCAATGTTGTTCTGAGTAGAGTCCTGTATGGAAATGATCTAAGTAGATTTATGATGTTTTCTTGTTTTAAGGGTGTTGGGGAGGACACAACACTGATACTATATATATATTATGTGTATCGGGGTCATGAGTATTCTAATGTTTCTTGGTAGATTAAAATAAAAATAATTAAATGGTTGGTTGTTGCATTTTTGCATTTCGTATTTGAATGTGATTGGAAATTGTATGTTCATGTACATGTTGATGTCGTATTTCGTACTAGACTTTGGCCCACTTCGTATTTAATTTTTTAGGTGCAAGTACTTGACTGAAAATTTTTAGAATTTGTTGACTTTGGTGAAGAACATCAAGATTACTAGGATGGGGAGTGCCAATTAGTATTTCTATTGTAAGAATAATTTTTAAGATAAGGACTATTAGAGTTTATTTCACAATCATCAAACACATGTTCAAAATTTTATGAGATTACTTAGTGGTTGCATTATTTTATTTGAAGATTAAGTTTTATTGAAAATATTTGAAGACTGCAATAAGTATTATGGAGGTTTTTAGTAAGTGTTTACACTTGACGTGTTAATAGATACTGGGCACACATGTTGGGTATAGCATTTCAAGTTTTAGAGTGTTGTAGTTAAAGTAGTATTAGAGTTTAGGTTATAAATCCCTAGAAAAATTAAGCAATTGATTTAAAGGATAGTGAGATATGAGGAAAGTAGGTAATGTAAGGGCTAAGTTTAGAAGCGTAAGAGTAGTGGGGGTTGTTTAGGGTTAGGTAATGTTCTTGGTGTTCGTAAAATCTACTTGGTTTTATTTTTATTGCTATCTATTTTTCATATATGATTATGATATTTTACCGTGTCATGCTATTTTCTTTTATTTCAGTATTACAAATTCATCATGTTCTTTTTTATTATTATTACATGCTTTTCTTTGTTATTTTTCTTCTTTAGTAGTAAGCCTAGGAAAAAGACTTATAGGATGTTTTATTGGAGAATAAGGAGGCAGCTATTAAACTTGTCCCTAGAGGAAGCTATTAAACTTGTCTCTTTAATAGGGTCATTACTAAATAAGACATATATTATTGTAGAAATGGGTGTAATTTATGTTAGACAAAAAACAATGACAATAAAAATAAAAACCCCATAAAGTTTTACCCTATATTCCCAAAACTTGACCCTATAGGGTCAAAAACCATATTAGAGTAAGTTTTCATATTGTTCAAACAACCTTACAAGGAGGGTTTTCATAAGATTCATATGGGATGAAGGAGAGAGTAGAGTAGAAAGTAGCTAAGTAGGATTAGGTTACACTTACCATTCGCACAAAAATGAAGTTTGAAAATTAAGTGCATGATACAATGTAGCACTTGTTTAGGGTGTGCATGGCTTGTAGGAGGAAATATTTTTATTAACATATTATTTTTTTTTCATTGGCTTTTCCATTTTTTTTTAATCCAAAAACCTTATCTTAAACCTTGTCAGATTTTTAATCATGCCCCAAAATGTGACTCAAAACCCTATAGGATCAAGTTAGACGGGTTAAGTACCCTATAACAATCCCTTGGTTGCATCTCTAATGGTCGGTACAAGTGATTATTGATCTCTTGTAGACACGAGTTTGAAAATTCCTATGTTTTGTTGTCATTCTGAGATAACAAAGAATGTGTTTATAACATTAGAGTATATATATAAGGGGTACTTGGCATAAGTTCCTATACCAAGTACTCATTTAACCTTTATATGAAATGGTGCTTAGAGGCATTTGGATACTTAATTAAGTATTAGTTGCCAAGCCATATTTATTATTTTTGTCCTTCTTTTTTGTCTTAGTTGTATTATTATATAGTATATCATAAATAGTAATAAAAAAATTATAATTTTATAAATTATTTTAAAAAGTAATAATAACATGAGACACATAAAATATTTTAAAAACCCATAATAAACTTTGAAAATACACTTATGTAACTTTGGTTGAGCATCCTTTTTATAAAGTGAAGGGATGCTTAAAAATGAGAGATGCTTAGGATGTTGGTGTGGCACCTTAAACACTTCTCCTAATAATATTGTTTATAAGGGTTACAATAGAGATGAGTGGCGGAATGAGAGAAACTAACTCGCATCATATGTAGTGTTTTACATACTATTTGAGCATCATATTTCTAAAAACCATCTCACGTAGATACTCTTTAAAATATTTTACTTAAAAATATGTTTTTACGTAAAGAAAAAAAAAATTGTTTTTGAAAATAAATGATAGTGAAAACGATAATAATAATAGTAGCAGAAGTAGTAATATGGGATTAAAATACGGGTTAAGTACATCAATAGATAAATCAAATAGTATTCTTGATAAAAGTGTATCATTGAAGAACAAATCTACACAAATAGGTACATCTACACCTATTGCGATTAATGCACTTGTAAATCAATTATCCTAGAAAAGTATCCTTAAAAAAGAATTTAAGATATATCATCCATTAAGATGTATTTAAGTTACCCTTATTTCTATCATCTATAGATGTATCACCAAATCAAAATTAGGTTTTTCAAATTAAAAAGTAAGTCTTTGGGAAATCTTATAGTTAAGGTATAATGGTGGTATAATAAAGAATTTTGATATTGCAGAAGCTTTAAAGTATTGTAAGAACATAGATATTGGCTTTTTTTTTTTCAATAATATTAGGTTTAAAGTCTTTCTTACTATCTTCTTAAGGATCTATATTTCGATGTATATTGCATCGATCCTCTTTTACTATCCAAAGAGACGGTATCAAACTGACTTCCATATGGCTATTGACTTTATTAATAAAATTTATGTCAAATATGTGTGCGTCTAACCTAAAGGCCCAAGAAAGCAATCAAAATGATTGTTATTGTATTGCCAGGTATCTTGATTAAGATATGATGATTGATATTAGTGTATGCAAGCATGCCTCTAATTGTAGACTTAGCTCATTTATGATTGTTTATTTTTTTTGGTTAACAATTTTTTTTTGGGTTAAGGGTGTTGAGCCTGATTTTTTGATTTCTTTTATTTAAAATTAATTTCCTAATTTCTGATTAATATTAATCATCGACTAAAGGAATTGAGAAATTCTGGTTTTTTATTGAAAATAATTTTTGGATTTGCTATCTGATCGAAGTTGGGAAAAAGAAAGAAAGCCGTAATCAAATGAGTGGATTATTATAATTTGGCTATTGGTCTTTGATCTCAATTTTAATGAAGAACTAAAGAGTTCTGAGTTCGGAGCCTAACCTATTAAACCCTAACAAATACCACTATTTATTTACTAAGATTAAGATTATTCTTCTAATTATAATATTTAAAATAAATAAATAAATAAATAAAAATCAAAAGAAAAAGAACCTAAGTTTTTACATATTTTATTATCTTCCCGAAGGTACTTACGTACCCGCTAGTTGGGATTAGATGATTGTAATTCTTTCTAAAAACTTTTAGTACGTTGGTTGATTTTAAATTTTTGAAAATGACCGAGTTTACCTTTAATTAATTTGGTTTATTTTTTTTTAAAAAAATTGAAGGGTCCTAACTTGTGATTAATCAAAAAACTCTTTAAGACGTTATAATTTTTTTGTAAAAGGTTTCCTTTTTTGTTGATTTTTACTTCTAAAAAAAGTAATTTTCTATATGATGATTTCTTAAAAAAAAAAGCTAATCTAAAAAATAATAAAATAAAATCCTAAGCTAATATATATATATACATATATGTATGTATCGATGCTTATATTCTTTGCATAATCTACCTAATATAGGAAAACTAATATCAAAGTTTCTTAAATTAACACGTACATATACATGCGCGTGTACACACACATATATATATATCATGCTATGACTTTTAATATCCAACTAATAGAACCATAATATAACAATAATGACAATACCCAAATAAAGAAGCAAATTAAATTAAAATTGAAGAAACAAACCTGAGTTCTTTTGTGCAGAAGGAATTTACTGTAGCAATGCTTGAAGAAGCAAATTTTCCCATGGTTGTGTGTATGGTAGAGTAACAGTTGACGGAGCGGCGATGGATCAAGGAGCGTATTGGCTTGTGTGCAGCGAAGTGATCTGCGTGCGAGGGAAGGCAAATTGTGACCACAAAGACTGTTGTGTGGAGTAGATGGTAATCGGAGTGGCGTGCGTTGCGGGGCTTGGATTTGATTTGTGTTGATCAGTAGCTGTGTTGCGTCGCACATGTGATGAGGCTATTAATGAGAGGACGTAAATGACGAACTTGCGATGCTTTCGTGTATGTGCGTGGACGGTAGACAAAGTGATAGTGTTGTCGTGTGCTTGTTGCACTGTTCTATCGCGGAAGGACCGATCGGATGTTGTAGTGAGCGGTAGGGACTTCAACAGTATGTGCTTATGCAAGGAATATGGCTGGAGTTGTTGATCGCTATAGTTGTAGTCAGGTTGCTAGAGTTGTGTCATGGCTTAGTCTGTTGTTGCTAATCAATCAGTATGCAAGGATTCGATAGATTGTCACCCTGTGAATTGTGTCGGTAAGGAGGTTCTGTTCGGCCAAGAATCATGGTGGACATCGCGAGCAGCAAGTGTTTAGTCTAGCGAGTTTATTTATTTTTTTTATGGAATTGAATTCTTTGAAATTTATTTTTGCTTTATTCCAGGCAATCCTTATTTATAAATTTGAAACGAATCTTTTGTATCAATCTGTATCTAACCAAATATGAATCTTATGAGTATTTATTACATTAAATTTAAAAGATTCGTTAAGATTTAATATTAGATTTTTTTTTTAAAAAAAATTTCAATGGAATAAAAGATAAAAGATACATTGTGCTTGATGAGATTCAAACTTACGACTTCAAACTAAATCCAAATCAAATATTTTAATACTTATCCATTAAACCGTTGGCCAATGCCCTATTTTTAATACCATGCAAATCTCTAAAATAATTATTTGAAATAAACTAAAACTAAAACGATTGACCCTAAAATAATTTTCTTTCTAAAAAATCTAATATATATATATTTAATTTTTCTTTTCTCATTTTTTTTTATTTTCATCGTTTGTCAATTTTTATTATTGTTGTTTTTTATTTTTTTATTACTTTTGAGTTGAGACCCTATTTAAACAAACTAAACTATAACGTCTAGGGGCAAAAATCAAGTGTCTATAAAGGGTTTATGATAGTTACTGCATAGTAAGGAAGCTTGCATAAATGGCGAAGTACCGAGTATTATTTATCATGTTAATTAGTTGTGCTTGTTGAACATGTGCTTAGATGTTAACTACTTGCCATGGACTCATATTTAAAAATATTGGTAAATTACCCTCTAAATTGCAAACTAGCTTGTAGATAGTAGCTATTGCTATCGCTATCAATACATCCTTCTTATGACTAATTTGCTTAATTAACGGCCTGTTACTTCATTGTATGGAATAAACTCATAATAGCATTCATATTCATTAGGAATTGAATAAAGTTGTAATAGGTTATTCCATTGTTTAGTTGGACAAAAAAAGTAATATGGAATAAATCCATAATATAATTTAAATGACTATTTTGCCATTTTATCTTCTCCTTCCTTAGTTTATCTTTCCTTTTTATTACTTTGCTAGATGGAAATAATGGGTTTCAAATGAAAAAGGAAAATTTTGAATCAACTTACGGCTAATTGGATACAAAGGAATGGTTGAAAATATTATGCGATTTTGAAAACTTGTTACTTTCTTTGTCTAGATCGCCATTAATGTGAATCCAAAGCTTTCTCTCTCTAGAATTTTCAACTTTCTAGCCAAACTTGAACCCAACCAAAGATGTAGAGTGATTCCTTCTCCATAAAACAACAAAAGCCCTCTAAAAGTCGCACAAAAGGACAAAAAATACAAGTTCTTTTAGCTAATGGTGGTTAGTGATGATCATAAAGCTTTTTCTTCTCCTTGTACAATTAGTTTAATATTGTAGGACAGTTTTACCTTTTCTTTTTCTTTATTTAGTTTGTTTGTTCTTTTTTTTTGTGATTTATCTTTGGCTAAACATTGGAGGGTGAATGGTGGTTGACAAGACTTGCTTAGGTGGTTGTTAAAGGCTCATATGGCTAATGGCAATGAGAAGGAAAAAATAATGATCAAATTTGTTTTTGTTCAAAGAAGAAGAAGTTAGATTGAGGGCTAATTATGGGATTTAAAAATGAATACCCATGTAATATCCATTCATGAGGTCTTAGTTCATAATGGCTATTTATGATTTCACTTCCCACGGAATAAATACTACGATTAACTAAACATAGTAATAAACCAGTTTCATAGAATAGAGGGGGAATCGCAATTCCATTCCTCCTTTCGATGAAGTGAACATGCAGTAAGTGTTATATTATAGTTCATGCTTATTAGACATATGCTTGGTTGTTATTACATTATTTACATTCATAACTTGGCACAAAAGAGCCCAAAGGCCACAAGTTTGGTTTTAGAACTTAGAACTATTGGTCTTATATATAAAAGGGACAATGCTAAGCTAACTATTTGGAATTAATCACTAACTTTGCACCCCAACTTTGAAGTTATCAAATTACTTACCCAATTAAAGCTTTTATTGCTAGCCTTATAACCTATTGTTTTGCTTACATCCATTATCCTAGTCAATATTGGTACCAACAACTCGACAACATGTGGTCTTTTTTTTTTTTTAATTGAAGTTATATAGTCAACTATTTGCTCATAGTCCATTATATAGTAATTTTTGAATAAACAAGGCAAAATCCTCCTTTCATTAGCAGAATAAAAGAAAAGGAAACTAAAAATAATTTTTTTTTTTAATTCAAACAAAACCAAAAGACTATTTCTTTTATAAAAAAATTCAAATCAAAACCCCATTCTTCCTTTAAAAGAAAACTTGAATACATGAAGCATAAGTTTGATAGCAAAAATGTCTCAAAATTCATCCAAGCACTTTCAAGAACACTACTAATAGAGCTTGACAAGCATGAAATTTGTCAATCTCTATGAAGTTGTTTGCTCTAGTTAGAAATGGAGACCGTGGGCATTGATTATGTGGAAGACCGTGGGCATTGATTATGTGGAAGACCAACTAAGAAGTAAGGTAGGATCGTGTTGGGCTTGACCTCCTACTCCTTGATACCAACAAAAAGCCCTCTAGTGGGTGAGGTTATGGGGGCTTTCCGACACTCAAGTTAGCAAAAAGGGCCAAGAAAGGGGAAGGTGAGCATTAAAGGCTAGATAAGTTGTACTCACCTGGTATATATGTGTGTTACTTCTGTTATCCTATAAAAGGGAGGAGGGGTCTAAGAATAATAGAGAGAGAAAGGGACCTAGAAGAACTAGATATCATCAACCTCCTTTTCTTATTAGGGCCTTGCACCTTTTATCCAATTTACCTAGACATGTGGTAAACGGGCGTTCGTTCGTACTTGTTGTTGGTAAACAATAAGCTTCGCGATGGGTGACAAAACTTCACTATAGGCAGCACGCCGTAGTCGACTAAACCACCAAATTTGCAATTCAGTGATCTAGCAAGGGCAGAGGTATCTGACGCACCGACCATACTGTGGATGTTAGTTGCTCATCAATGAGTTGCAATAGGTTATAGTCCTTAAAGAAAAAAATTGGTTTGAAGTGCTCATCAAGAACCAGCTAATGTTTGATGGAAGGTGATAGGAATCAGGCTACTGGACCATTGACTCACAACCGAGTCTCAGGACTAAAGGGACTGGTAAGACGAATCCTCCTGCTCCAGTCAACTCCAGCTAATCAGGTTAAGCATGTCCAGTTGAATGATTGCTTATTTCACGAAGATTGTGTGCTGAGAAACAATATGTTAAGACAAATGCTAATCTTTGCTCCCTTACATTCATGCCCGAATCGACCACTTACCTGGTTTCAATCTTACCGAGATGTCGACAGAGACTTCGAATTGATCCTTAGCTACCCCTGCCTAGACAAGCAATTTGATTGTACAATTTTTTCTGCATCCTCCAACGGCCTTGCTAATGTATTTTCACCATGTGTAGAATCTGTTACACTAATCATTGCTTTTTCTTGAATATTCATTTTTATGTTTTTGTATTCTTATACATTGCTCCTTTAGGATAATACCCTTTTTACCTTTTCCCTTTTAGGTAAATTGCCTTAACTTATTGAGTATAAATACCCTTGTATTTATAGCTGCAATCAAATTATCATTAATACAACTGAAAATTCTTTCTTACGTAAACATTGTTTGTTTACTCTCATTTCACTCTTATCCTAACCCTTTAGCAATGCTAGGTGGTGAGTAACCTCACTGGAACAATTTGTGCGTCATATCGAGTTATGTCATGAGTCCTTAAAAGTTCTATTCATATTCTTTAGAGCTGTTTGTAGGTTTTGCTTACTTTTTCATTTGCATTTGTCCTTTTACAAATTCCCCATCACTTCTTTTTCACGCTTTCGACAAGCTTAGACCTATT
Source organism: Lumnitzera racemosa (assembly GCA_024138005.1). Taxonomy (NCBI): domain Eukaryota; kingdom Viridiplantae; phylum Streptophyta; class Magnoliopsida; order Myrtales; family Combretaceae; genus Lumnitzera; species Lumnitzera racemosa. The sequence goes on along the minus strand of JAMXBC010000012.1, from coordinate 32,998,612 downwards.
AAGCAACCGACCTTATCTGTTCTTGATCACGGTTTGCACTATATTGGTATTAGAGCGAAGGTTTCACTTCAGTTGTAGTTTGTTTAGAAGTTTTGTCTATACTCTATTTTGCGTGTATGAAACAGAGCAAGTTACCATATTCATTTAGTTACTAGGTTTGCTAACTGTTAATTTTCTGGTTTGCGAAAGTATTTGTTTAAGCTTTAAATTTGTGAAGAAAATGACTAACTCGAGTGTTAACGTTGGTGTTGGAGACAACAATAGTGGTGTTGTCCACCATTGCCAACAATCTCAAGATACTTCAAGAAGTACTAATGAGAGACTTAATGAGGTGGCTAACCTCTTAGTGGATTTAACCTAAGCTATTCATGTATTAGCTTATCGACCTACTGAAGTCATGCTTAATACCTTACAAGCTGCTCAACCTGCTAGAGGTTAGAACCCAGTTCAACAAGTTTGAGGTGGAGGAGTATGCAGACGAGTAAGATAAAAGATGAACCTGATAGAACTGGATGAAGAGGACTAGGAAGAGTATTTTAAAGAAGGGCGAGCTAGAGTCCCTAGAGTATATGACTATATAAAGCTTTGGATTTCAAGCTTCAATGGTTTTAGGAGTGCCGATGAATATTTAGAATGGGAAGAGAAAGTGAAGTGTGTATTTTACTATTATCAGTATGAGGATTATAAGAAAGTAGGAACTATTGCTGTTAAGTTCTCAGGATATGCCGCCATGTAGTCGAAAAATTTCCAGGTTATGAGGAGGCAAGAGGGCTATCAAGAGATTAACATTTAGCTAGAGATAAAGAGAATACTCAGAAACAGGTTTTTGTCGGATACTTATCTGTAAGATACCTTTTGCTCAGCTTTAGGAGCTAAGATAAGAAGGCCGATCAACTGTGAAGTGGACGAACCACCTACACAAATGATTTTCAGGTTCAGAATTGGATTGAGAGGTGATATTTGAGATATTGTGAAATTCTAACGATTTACCACAATGGATGAAGCCATTAGAGTAGCCTAGTGAGTAAAGAGGTAGAGACGGAGCTAAGTACTGATCAAGTTGTTGATTAGTCAACCTCGATAGGCGAGTTACTGAGCTCAGTCGAGTACCGTGTAGAGTCAAAAGGTTGATGTCCGAGTTAAGTAGAAAGGCTGACCTGACAATGACGTGTCAACTTGTACTTATGAGAAAGGGTAAGGATCTAGCAGGAAGACAAACCAAATAAAGTGCTTCGAACGCTAAGGGTTTAGACATGTGGCTGCTTAATGCCCAAACCAGAGGACTATGGTCATAAAGGGAGATATCTTAAAGCTCGATGTAGAAAGTACTAATGAGGAACCTGAAGAAGAGGAGAGCACCACCGAGAAAGAAGCTGCCGAGAAAGAACTAATTGAAAAGGATGTGTTTATTGAGGACTTGGACCAGTTGATCATGGTTATCTAATGAACAATGAACATGAACCCTTACGAGAGGAAGAGTAGAGAGAGAATTTGTTTCATACCACCTATAAGGTGAATGATTAGGTGTGTGCCCTCATTGTAGATAATGGAAGTTGTACCAATGTGGCACCAGCTGATCTTATTTCAAAGTTAAAGATGATGACCATTATACATCTAAGTCCATGCAAGTTGCACTGGTTGAGTGAGAAAGGAGAACTTCATGTCACTCGACAAATACTACTGTTAATTACTATCGAAAATAACTTTAACCAGATTATCCATGACTTTCTACCTATGTGTGCTTCCTTCATGTTGTCAGGTAGACCATGGCTGTTTAATAGGAAACTTATCCATGACAGCTACAAGAATACGAACATGTTCAAGAAGGATGGCCGAAAGATTACAATGAATCTAATGCCGCTGAGAGAAGTTAACAAACTATAGACAAAACTTGCTCATGGATCAAAGAAGGCTTTGGTGATGAGTAAAGCTGAGCTCTGAGAGGCTATCGACACTGATGAGCTAACCCTCATGTTAGTCAGGTGATTATTTGAAATGAAGGAATGGGGTGAACTACCTGAGGAAATCAAAGAGTTATTGGACAAGTATGCTGATTTATTCCCAAAACAATTACCTGAGGGGTTGCCCCTAACTTGAGGCATAAAACACTGCATTGACTTATTACCCGACATTACACTGTCGAATAAGATAGCTTATCGAATGAGTCTCCAGTAGGCTTTTAAACTCTAATGACAAGTTAATGAGTCACTGGAAAGAGGTTATGTTAGGGAAAGTCTCAGCCCTTGCATTATGCCGGCGCTCCTAGTGTCAAAAAAAGATGGAACTTGGTAGATGTGTGTCGACAATTAAGTTGTGAACAAGATCACAATCAAATACAGGTATCTAGTCTCAAGGTTAGATGTTGGATGAGTTGAGTGGAGCTAAGGTCTTCAGTAAGATTGATCTAAAGTTTGGCTACCATCAAATCTACATGAGGCCAGGAGATGAGTAGAAGACTGCTTTTAAGACTTGACATAGATTCTATAAGCAAATGGTCTTGCCATTTGGCCTGTCGAATGCCCTGAGCATTTTCATGAGGTTAATGAACCATACATTGTGACATTAAATAAGGAAGTATGTCGTGATGTATTTCGATGACATCCTTGTGTACAATATCGACATGCTGAGTCATTGCGAAGATCTGTGAGCTATATGGAATATCCTCTATATCGAGAGATTATTTTACAACATGAAGAAATGTTACTTTTGATAGGAGAAAGTGGTATTCTTGGGCTATGTAATCAGTTGGGGAGGCTTATAAGTGGATGACAAGAAGGTCAGAGCAATTGTTGAGTGACCGACTCTTACTACTTATGTTGACATGAAAGTTTCCATGGACTGGCTTCATTCTATAGGAGGTTCATCAGAAATTTCAACACCTTCGCTGTACCGCTTATTAAATTGACAAAGAAGAAGATCAACTTCTGATGGGGAGTCAATGAGGAGAGAAGTTTCATCGAGATAAAGGAAAAATTGACCTCCGCCCCTGTACTAGTTCTACTTGACTTTGAGAAAATATTTATGCTAGAGTATGACGTGTTAGGCATTAGAATAGATACTGTCTTAATGCAGGAAGGCCGGCCAATTGCTTACTATAGTGAGAAGCTTAGGGGGGCTTAGTTAATTTACTCCGTATATGACAAAGAACTCTTAGTACCGATTTGAGCACTACAAGTATGGCAGTACTATTTATTACTGAGAGAATTTGTCATTTATACTGATCATGAGTCCTTGAGGTACCTCTGAAATCAGAAAAAATTGTTAAAGTGGTAGGCAAGATGGGTTGAATTTCTTGAGTGATTCAATTTTGTAATAAAATATAAACATGAAAGAGTAATATAGTTGCAAATGCTTTTTCAAGAAGACATGCACTTCTGAATGAACTGCAAACTAAACTGTTTGGGTTTGTGAGCATAAAAAAGCAGTATTATGAGGATTTGCACTTTGGACCCGTATTTGCGAAATGCATCGATAGAAGAATAGTGGACGAGTATCATGTGGAAGATGGCTAGTTATTTCGAGGGGGGAAATGGTGCGTACCGACTTGTTTACTAATGGAACTGCTGATTAGGGAAGCCCATAGTAGAAGACTATTTAGACATTTTGGGGAGAAAAGAACATATAAATTGCTAAGTGGTCGATTCTTTTGGTTGAAAACGAGGCAAGATGTGCACCAAGTTGTTGCAAGCTATGTCATTTGTAAGAGGGCTAAGTATCGAGCTGAACAAGGGAAAGAAATGCCTTTGCCTATTCCAATGAGGCCTTAAATAGAATTGAGCATAGCCTTTGTTCTCGGACTACTACAAACTGCCTAAGGTAAAGATTTTATGATGATTGTCGTGGATAGGTTTAGCAAGATGGCATATTTTATGACCTACTTCGAAACTAACAATGCGTAAGCTATTGTTGCCCTTTTCTTACAAGAGATTGTATGGTTGCACGGCGTGCCAAGAAGTATAGTCTCCAATAGAAACCCAAAGTTCTTAAGCCATTTTTGGAGGACCTTGTGGCATCGGATGGGGACTAAACTACTATTTAGTACTGCCTATCACTCCCAAATTGACAGTTAAACAAAGGTGGTTAATCACACTTTGGGATCATTGCTCCTAGCTATAGTAGGTAAGAACTTAGCTGATTAGGATGTTTGCTTGCTAGTAATCGAATAAGCTTACAACTGAACAGTGCATGACACTAATAAGTAGATCCCCTTTAAAGTGGTCTATGGTTTTAATCCTGAGCTACCCCTCGATCATACCCTTGTACCTATGCCTGCGTAAGAGGACTTTGACGTTAGAGCTAAAGCATAATCCCTTCAGCACATCAATGACAAAGTTACGCGGCACAACAACCAAATCGCTAGACGTATGTGAGAGAAGGCGAAGGGTAGGATGGCGAAACATTTTTGGCTAGGAGACTTAGTGTAGCTGCAATTAAGCAAAGAGAGGTTTCCAGGCAAGAGGAGGAACAAACTATCTCTAAGGGTTAAAGGACCTTTCATAATCCTCTAAAAGATTAATGATAATGCATACATATTTGAGCTGCCTGAAGACTATGGGGTTTCTAACACCTTCAACGTTGTCGACCTTAGTCTATATCACCTTAACGGAGAGTTGATCAAAGACCATTTGATTTGATCCCAAATCCAAAACAACCTAGAGGGAATTATGGGAATTAGGGTATTGGACCATTGACCCGTAGTTGAGGTCGAGGACTAGAGGGATTAGCAAGATGAATCCTCTTACTCCAGTTGACTCTTGCCGAGGTCATGTATCTCCTTGCCAACTTGTTCTGCATGCTGAGCTGAATGACTGCCTATTTCTTAGAGATTGTGTGCCGAGAAATAGTATGCCAAGACAAATGCCAATCTTCGCTCCTTCATACTCATGCCCAAACCTACCACTTACTCAACTTCAATCTTACCGAGATGTCAAGAGAGACTCTAGATTGATACTTAGCTACCCCTGCTAAGATAAGCAATCTAATCGTACACTTTTGTCTACATCCTCTAACGACCCTACTAATGTATCTTCGCTACGTGTATAAGGCCATGTGTAGAATTTATCGTACTAATTATTGCTTTTTTTTTTAATATTCATTTTTACCCTTTCATATACTTATACATTACTCCTTTAGGGTAATACCCTTTTCGTCTTTTCCCTTTTAGGCAAATTACCCTGACTTATTAGGTATAAACACCCCTGTATTTATAGCCACAATAAGACTTTTCATCAATTTAGTTGAATAGTCTTTCTTACGTAAACAATATTTGTTTACTCTCATTTTACTCTTATCCTAACCCTTAAGTAAGGCTAAACGGCGAGTAACCTTACTGGAACAATTCATGTGTTATATCGAGTTGTGCCATGAATCCTTAGAAGTTTCATTAGTGCATCATATCCTTTGAAGCTATTTGCAGGTTTTGCTTACTTTTCATTTACATTTGTTCTTTTGTACATTCTCGATAATTTCCTTTTCAAGCTTTCAACAAGCTTAGACTCATTTAGCGACTGGCTTTGCTTGCTCTTAGTTACAGTTCACAATAAAAGGGGTTGGGTCTCGGGCTTACCCTAGACTATTAGTGGGCGTCTGCTTGTCAATCGAAGATTGATTTGTTTAGTCATTCATCATTTGGCTTGTCGGGCTCATTGCAATGTGGGGAATTGGCTTGCCCTAGCTTGGCATTCTTCATTAATGCGGGCCTGTAGATAAGAGAGGGAGTGATAATATGATGCTTGGAACTGTTGCTTATTCAGGTGCTCGTTAGCACTTGCCTTATGATGGGCTTCAGTCGTTGGGCCTTAAGTTAAACGAGAATTGAGTATCAAAACTTGTCCCCTTACTTTCATCAGCACTTGAAGTGCGAGGACAGTAATCTTAGTGATCTGAGTAGACCAAAGCCTATCCCCCTATCTAAAGGACTGTTCCTGCTACTTGGGTCATGGTGAACCAATTTCTCATCCTTTGGGTTACTACTTTTGTTGATGTGACCATTACACTACTTGATGTGCCATAATGGTTGTCATTAAGAAGTGTAACATGCATTGATGGTCTCTTGAAGATCGATTGTAAATGCGAGTGACCCACTATTAGGCCATGTCACAAATCCATGTGCTAGGATCAATCGAAGCCCTTGGCTAAAGGAGTAGGGCACATAGATGGCTGGGGTATAACACACATCTTATTGTAAGTTTGTGCTCTGAGATTGGAGAAAATCATTCACCTTCTTAGTTGTCTATATAAAAGGTAGCTTAGGCCTTCACTTTTAAACTATCTTGTTCACTTAGGGAAGACCCTACCAAAATTTTATCTTGCAAGCCAAATGCAAGTTCCTCTTCATTTGATTTGAACTTCTTGTGATGGCTGATTAAAGTATAGCCGATAGTTAGGGTGAGTCATCTCATCCTTTTATATCAAGGGAAGTGGACGAAGGCTATGAGAACTTATCTTGAATAGGGGGTAATGGCCTTACTCCCCTTAAAGAGGCGGCGATGGTAGTAGTGACAATTGCAAAGGACGAGGCAATAATATTCTCTTAGGAAGAGAGGAGGGAATGTGCGAGGGGGTAGTGACACAACATGTACCTATTGGATGGCAAGGTAGATGAGGTTAGTGAGTTTTTGTAGACAAATTGCATGAATAAGCATGCATAGTCTCATGTTCCGTATGTGCCGAGTGAGAAGAAGCTCAGATTGGTCCATTAGGTAGTAGAAGCAATGCTTGGGTAGCAAGTGAAGGTACTATGGAAGGGACAACAGGCACATGAAATAGGGGATGCTTGATCTTTTATGATGTATGCAAAGTCATTCGAGCTCGGTCTATAGCTTCCTTTTTTTTAAATTCCTAGTTGAGTTCTTCTAATATTTTAAGGCCACATCGGGTAGTTTAAATGCGAATGCATGGATTTAGTTGCTTGCTTTTGAGGCATTGTACATTTAACAATTGTGGCAATTGACTATGTAGCTTTTCAAGCATTTCTCTTTTGCAAAGAGGTTCTGTAGCAAGTGGATTTACATTGCTTCTCGAGGTATGAGGCTGAGCATCATGGATAAGCCTCTAATAAGATTGAGGGGTGGAAGGAATTCTTCCACTATATTCGTACCTTGGATCCCCTTATATTTTCGATAGAGTTGAGGCACCCGATTAGGGGTACAACATTGAAAGACATAGGGAAAGAGGGCTTAGTGGTTAGTATTAAGCTCTTAAATTTGGTAGGCTAGAAGAAACTCAAACCCCTGTCAATATGTGAGAAGCATAAGAGTGGAGCATCATTGTTTGCAATGAAGATAGGTATTTGTTTTGTTCGGTGGAAGGGGAGGAGGGGGGTGGTTGGTTTGTCTACCATACTGCGTCGCCTTACCGTTAGAGTAAAGGACATGGGGTTGCTCGTCTTCGGTATTGTAAGTTTCTTATTTTGGTTTGTAGTTATGGAGTTGGAGTTTGATAAGTTGATGGCGAAGATGTTAACTGTACAAAGTAGGTGGATGAAGAGTACTACGAAGACTGAGAAGAAGAGGTGGCCTGAAAGGGAAGGGGAGGGGGAGACCTCATGTCGTCACTAAAAAAAGCCTAGGAGGAAAGAGGGAAGGTAGTAGACTCTTCTCAAAGTTTTTCATCAATCAAGGGGTGATGTATCGATAGGAGTGCCTTTGAATGTCGTAGTAATGGCTTTGGGGGCATCTGGTAGAGGGCTAGTTTTAGGAGCACTAGTTGGGGATGCTATGGTTAAGCCAAGCCTGTGGTAGTGCAAGTAGAAGTGGATCGTGCAAGTTGGGAGCGAACACTTGAGACTACTACCCTAGTAGCTATTGAGATTCCTAATGATGAGCCCTACCAAACCTTTAGTTAGTCGGTGGAGACTAGTAGTTCCTACACATCCCATAGATCAGCTTGGTTTGGGCAGCTTGTTGCAAGTTGCATCAAACTAGAAGCCTTAATAGTCATAATGAATAGAAACTAATTAGATTGAAGAGGATAGAGAGTCCGTTAATAAGTACACTTGTCTCCGAGTTATCCATTCTTTTCTTACTATAATATAAACCTATGAGACTTAAGGAATGATGGAAGGGAATAAAAAAAAAGAAATTAAGAAAAGGGAAAAATAATAAAAAAAGAAGTCAATAAAAATAAAAATGAAGTAGAAGAACCCAGATTTCGAGGAGGTGCAATAAGGTAAGTTTGCTCGTGTACTTTCATTGAATTACTTACTTTCAATCAAATCACTGATTGTTGATTACTTTGCAGTTGTACAGATTGCTACACTTTATTCTAGCTTACAACTGTTCAGTTTTATCATTGGAGGGAGAGCAGGCGAGGGCTAAGGTGGAGAGGCTCTACAAGCCATTAGAGGAGAAGGAAAAAGCACATAGTGACTTAGCTATCGCGTTCAAAGACTAGGAACGCCTGTATAGGTAGGTACTCAATTAGGTGGACCGAATGAATGATGAGCTAAGGAAGTCTAAAGAGTCCAACAAGGCCATGTAGAGTAGGTTAGTTATTGAGTTGAAGGCTAGGGGTGAAGAATTAGAGAAGGTACGAGACAACTTCAGTGTAAGGGAAGTAGAGCTTTTAAGGGGTGTAGGGCTTTCCGATGAGTTTGAACGTAAGATTTGTATCGCGACTTTGGAGGATCTCCTAAGGTTAGCTATACTATGGCAGAGGAAGTAAGGAAGTAAGGAAGTAAGTTTAGCAGAATATATGTCAGACATGGACTTATCTTTTCTATATTAATTGGATGAGCCCGAGGTTGCTGCTGGGAGTGGGCCAAGTGGTGAGTCGTTTAGTGACTCATTAGGAACTTCTAGTATTATCTCTAATGTAGACCTCGGATAAGTGGGTGGTGGCAACGAAGTCAATCATAGGCTAGAGAGGCAGCAAGAGCAACAATAGCAACAACAACAAGTCAAGGATGCTTAGGATTGTCCTCGTGTTTTTATTTAATTTTTGTAATTAGCTCGAGCAATGTATGCCCCTTTTGTAAAGTTCTATTTTCTTTCTTTTTGTGGGTGGCTGGATTGCTTACCCTTATTTATGTAATTTCTTGAACCTATGAATGAATTTTCATTGTTGTTCTCCTAACTCGTGCTTGCTTTTTTCTTGGTCATAGTTTCTTGCCTTAATTTTGTGTCTGTATGTTCAAATTTCAATTTTTTTTCACTAAGTCTTTTTATTGGAGAAGGTCTTCATGGAGTTGAAACCTTATGTATTTCTTTATTGAATTGCAAGATTAGTTAAGCCTTGTCTCTTTGAGTTGGTGCTAGCCGATTGCTCCTTAAGGACTTACTCATTTTTCCTATGTGCTAGTGCTTTGCACTTATCCTTAATTTTGCTTAAGTGCTTTCGTTTTGCGATGATGTTTACTAGGTTACGAAGTCTCTTTCTTTTGAGCAAATAGTGGTTCTTGGGGTTCTCATAGGGGCTCGTGTTGATTAGCAGTGAGTATCTAAGAGCGAATCTTGCAATGGCATCATATAATCTCCTTAGTAAGGGGATTTTGACAAGGCAAGTTTCTTTCTAACACAAGCTATCCATCTTGTAGAGTTGATTTTGGGTAGCGTGTTCCTGTGGTCAATAGAGCGCTTTAGGCATGGTTTTTTCCAAAAGATATTTAATGTTTGTATGGCCTGCCATTAATTCCACAGGTGTCGCTTTAGTTGTCGATGCTTTTGGGTCACATAATGATTGATACGTGTATGACTAGGGATGTCTCATGAACCCTATATAAAAGTTGTATAGGTCCTTGCTACCCCACATGGATTACCCAAACAACTTTAGTGGGGTATATTTGAGAGCTTCTACCATAAGTATATCTAAAGCAGGATGGTATATTGGAGTTAAAGAGACAAATGTCTTTGACCTTCTCCCTCAGGTTATGATCGTAAGGTGTGGACAACTACTTGGCAGCAATGGTTAGATCAAGAGTTGTGATCAGGAGGCATACTTCATCTTGGGTTCCTATCTTCTTTCTATCCCAGTAATGTCGGATGGAAGAGGGGAGGCTCGGGTGCAACCTACCACTTATCCATAGCAACCTCACTGTGGGCACTCGCTATAAGGTGTTCTGGGAAGTCCCTTCTAAGCATTACCCACATGAACCTGAGTAGGTGAAGGTAGCCACAGTGATTACGGTGGTAGAGGGGGTCTTTTCTCCATTTTGACTTAAGGGCTAAAAGTCTTGTAGGAGTCCTTTAGTTCGCGAGTCCTTTTGGTCCACTTTAAGTGAAGGATTAACCTTACTTTGTCTCCAGCAAGGCTTAAACAACTTTATCACTTTAGGTAAAGTAACTAGATCAATAATCCTTGTTGTCGTCTCTATGGAAGAGAGGTTGTACTAGGTAGAGTGGGGACCTTCACTTGGAGGTTGAACGTCAGTAAGAGCTTTACAGTTTAGGCTTAGCCAAGTAGGACTTTGGGGATATAGTCATGATGTGAGAGCTGGTTGAGTCAAAGTTGAGACGAGTTTCTCTTAGAGCAAAATTCTTGAAGTAAGGAGTTAAGTTGGGGCCAAGAATAGCCGTTTAAGTGAAGCGAGAAGCTTTAGCATAAGATGTGACTGTATTGTTTTTCTTTTTGATGTAATCGGGCTCGGTATGACAACTCGTGAAGCTTTGTACTCCATTTGACTAATGAAATAAAGTCCTTACATTTTTTAGTCATCACTTAGCCAACTGATTTGCTTTTCTTTAGCTTCCGTTATTCAATTTTACTTCGATAATTGTTATGAAAGAATTTTTACACAGAAAGGCAATCAAGGTGAAAGATCAACTTAAGCTTGGGGGCATTAAGCTGATCAATGCTTGAGTGAAGTATTCGCATAATATGTGCAAGAACTAACTTGGGCGATGCTCGGGGTCGTATTGACCCGATGCTAAGGATCGATGTAATGAATGACTTGTGGCAAGTTTGAGGATGAAAATTGACTCAAGATCGTGGTGTTAATGTAGATTAGAGCCCTAAGATGATGCCGCGTTGTTCATTTAAGGACTAACTTGGGTAAAGCTTGGGGATGAGGATTGGCCTAAGATGAGGGGCTCGAGAGAGGAAGGAAAGCAAATGATGGGAACTTCATTAATTCATTGCATTTGTTCATAGTTACAACTGCTTTTGATTCTTATTGCCTTGCCTAGAGAAAATAAGGTCTTAGATTTTGGGCATTGCATGCCCTAGGGATTGGTTGTCCTTCCATCGTCTCGAGCTTGTAAGCACCCTTTCCTACATCATCAACTATTCGCATAAGATCCTCTTAATTGGGGTTAAGTTTGCCTCGTCCTTCCTCGAAGCCAGTGGCCTCTAACTTTCTATATGCTAAGTCATAAGGGTGGAAAACCTTGTGTCAGATGCTGTGGTTATAGTATCGGCTGGCTCATTGTTGATATGCTACAGTAAGTACTCATACAACATCTCGGACTTTGTTGATAATATCGAGATTTTCTTGCTGGGCCATGTGATTAGTGTTTATGTCTAAGTGTTGTACCCTACTAATGTATAGCTCCAAACCAATTAGGAGGATGGTCTCAGCTTCAAATGTAAGACAAAATGGAGTCTCTCTGGTCGATGTCTTGCGTGTCATATGATAACCTTAAAGTATGTTGGGAAGCTTGTTGGCCTACTCACCTCCTACTTGTTCTACTATCTTCTTAAGGCTATTGAGAATTATCTTATTAATGGCTTTAACCTGACTGTTGGTTTGAAGGTAGGCAATTGAGGTGTATTGCAACCTAATGTTGAGCTTGTTGTAGAAGTTTGTGAAGTGGTTGCTATCAAATTATCTTCCATTATCAGTGATCAATCTATATGGTACTCCAAAACTAGATAGTATATGTGTATGCATGAAGCCTTCGGCGGTTTGGGCCATAATAGTCACAACAAGCAATGCTTCTACCTACTTGGTGAAGTAGTCTATCGCTAGCATGATGAATTGTTAGCTTATCAATGCTTTAGGGAAAAGGCCGAAGATGTCCATTCCCCATTATGAAAATGGCCATAAGTTGGTCATAGGGTGTAACTCTAAGCTGGGGGTGTGAGTAATTAGTGCATGCTTTTGGCAAGAGTGGTACCTTCGGACCATGTCTTTGGCATCTCCTTTCATCATGGGTTAGTAGTAACCTGGCTTAAGTGCTCAGAGGTAGAATGCTTCTAATTGGATGTGGTTGCTACAAATCCCTACATGGAGATCCCCGAGTACCTGAGCACCCTCTTCTATTCGAAGGCATTTAAGGAGTAGAGTACTATGTCCTTGTTTGTAGAGTACATCATCAATTAGCATATAGTAGGTCGTAGCATAAGCTAGCTTCTTCATCTTAGATCGCTCTTCGGGTAGTGTATCAGTTTTGAGGTATTGTATTAAGGAGTCCATCCAGGAGGGCTCTTAAGCTACCTTTGTTGTTTTGGCAACCTGTTATTGGTGTATCTCTATAGTTTTTTCAAGAGGGTACTGTATGAAGAGTGGTTTGTCATAGTAGTGTGATGCGGGGATGGCAAACGAAGCTATTCTAAATAGCCTATCTGCTTTTACATTTTTTGCTTAGGGGATTTTGTTGACCTCCCAAGACGCGAATTCCTTAAGGAGATCTTACAGTAGATGCAAGTACTTAGCCATCATTTTTCCCTTGGTCTCATATTCTCCCTTAACTAGTTATACAACCAATATGGAGCCTTAATGTATGTTAAGTTTTTCTACTTTGATGTCCTTAGCAATCTCTAGGTTAGCAATGAGTGCTTCATATTTAGCTTCATTGTAGCTTGCTAGGAACCTGAACTTTAGGGCATAGAGAATCTTTGTTTCATAGGAGCCTTATAGCATGATACTAACCCTACTCTACCCCTTTGGTGGAGGAGCCATCAACATGTAGAATCTAGTGTACTTTGCTATGAAATCTGTAGGAACCTATGCTTTGATTGCTTGTCTCAGGTGAAATTGAACTCCATTAGCATTGAGCTCAAGGGAGTACTTCATCATTTTCCCTGAAGCGTCGAGCCTTTGCAAGGCTATTCGGAATCGCATACTTATCAATATTATGATCGAATGTGATTGAAAGTTGGGCCAAAGCTTATGAGAAACAATGACTGCTGTGAGGGTAAATTTCTTTATCTTAGTATATCGAAGCTTAGGTCCTTGCAAGATATGGCTAACATGGTAGACTGGGTAATGTTCATTGCTATTGGCTTAGATAAGTACAGATGATAGTGCTTTGTCACTAACCACAAGGCATAAGAACAATTCCTCTCTAAGAATGGGTTTAGAGAGTATGTGTAGGGTTGATAAGAAGTTCTTTAGGTCTTGGAAGGCTTGCTAACATGCTGGGATCCATTTAAATTCAATGGGGTGTTTGAGCAAATGGAAAAATTTTGTACATACCTCCTTTACTTTTATTGATGCTTGCATGTCTTGGACTGCCTTGATCTTATCAGGGTTGGCCTCTATCCCTCACTTTGTGACCAAGGAACTTGCCCAAAGCAACCCCGAAGATACACTTTTGAGGGTTAAGTTTTATTTGGAACTGTCGAAGGGTTTGGAAGGTTTCCTAAAGGTCATTGATATGTTCTCTTCTAGTTTTTCTCTTAGTGATCATGTCGTCAACATAAACTTCAAGGCTTCTTCCCATTTGTTGCTTGAAGATATGGATCACCATGCTTTGGTATGTAGCTCTAATGTTCTTTAAGACGAAGGGCATAACTGTGTAGCAATAAGTCCTAAAGTGTGTGACAAAGGATGTGTAGACTTCATCTTTAGGAGACATCTGGATTTGGTTATATTCGGAGTAGGCGTCCATGAAACTGAAGAGTGTACAACTTGCTGCAAGTCATTGAGTAGGTCTATGTTTAGTAGGGGAAAATAGTCCTTTAGGTAAGACTTATTGAGGTTAGTATAGTCAACGTACATAATCCATTTCCCATTTGCCTTCTTAACGAGCATTGTGCTGAAGAGCCAAGAAGAATACCTCTCATATTGGATGATGACTGTACGAGTAGCTTTTGTACTTCCTCCTCAGTTGCAAAAGAAGCGACATGTCTTACCTCAACATTTAGATGGGATGGTTGGTTCAACATTGAGGTAGTAGGTTACCTTAGGTATGTGGATGATCCCCAGCATGTCTTCTGGGTAGATGCAAAGACGTTTGGCAATTTGGCCCCTATCTTAGTTATCATTCTTAGGATGTTAGAAATTTAGACTTTGACATTCTTCTCTACTAGATCTCTATATAGTGCTAAGGTAGGGGAGTCGGTAGACTCAATGTTCTTGACATTGTTTCTAGATTGATTTTTTAGATAAAGCGTCTTAGATATAGCTTGGTTGCCTTTAGCCTCGCTAACTCCAGTCAAGGTCATGAACTTCGCCTTGAGGCATTTCTTGCTAATGAGCACGTTGAATATTGTTATGCTTGGTCTGCTAAGGATAGTATTGTATGGTGACCAAATGTTGACAACGATGAAGTCAATGGACTGGGTAGCAACGTGTTTGCTATCGCCTATTCGAACAAGTAAGGTGATGATCCCCTTTGCTAGTACTGGCCTATCGCCTTTGAACACAGTGAGGCCGTGTTTATACTACTAAAGAGTCTCGTCTAGCTATTCTTTCATTTCCTTGAAGGCATTATAAAAGAGCATGTCTCCTGAACTCTTCCTATTGATGAATGTTTTAGGAACGTTTACATACCCAATTCAGCACTTATGATGAGTGCATTGCTATGGGGTAGGTTGATACACTACTCATCTATGAAGATTATTGCTATGTTAGTCTTTAGCCTCTTACTTCGAATAATGTATACCTCATGCTTAGGAGTAAGGGTAGTGTTAGTTGAAAAGAGGCTAGGTCCATCGAATATGGTGTTGAATTGACCACGTCGTCCCCTTCGATTCTCTTTGTCCATGGGGGGATTGACTTATTGATGATAGGGCTGTTGATGGTTATCTACCTAGCAATGTTGGTAGGTTGCCGAATTTGGTTCTTCTCATCTAAAATGAAGTAGTTAATGCAACCCTTGGGAACAAAGCCTTCAATAGCGTTGTTAAGGTGGCAACACTCGTCAGTGTTGTGTTCGTATGCTCTATGGTAGTCACAATATTTGCTCGAGTTCACTGCTTTTAGTGTCTCATGGATGTTTGGTGGTCACAGAAGTTGCCTTCGACCTTCGTACTTGATTTCACTGAGTGGTCAGGTTAAAGGTGTGTACGAGGTGTAGTATTAGAACTTATGCCTTTGCTTATTATACTTTTTCCATGTAAGCGATTAGGGTTTAGGGTCATGAGGTCCCAAACGATCTTTCATTGAGATGCAAGTGTTATTTTCTACCTCAAATCGGGCTCTGATGGCTTCCTCTTAAGCTATGTATTTCTTGGCGACTCTCATGAATCATCCAAGCAATCAGGCTTATTCAAAGATATAGCATTGAAGAGCTTTCTGTTTGGATCTATACCAATTAAGAGTGCTTGTAGTGTGGTCCCCGTATCTAGCTTGGAAACTTGTAGCTTCGTTTGGTTGAAGTGTAAGAGATATGCTTGTAAGCTTTCATTGGGGTGTTGTCTGACATTATAGATGATGGAGGAATCTCGTCGTGGGACTTGGGAGTTGAGGAGGTGTTGCTGAAACTTGCTTCCTAGGTCATTGAATGAAGTGATTGATGCCTCGAGGAGAGTGTTAAACCAAAGCGAGTTGACTTTCCCGATTATATTAGTGAAGGCCTTGCACATGATAGCATCTAAGAAGTTGTAGAGGCTCATCATTGTCTAAAAGTGGATAAGGTGGTTGTTTGGATCGATGATACCATCATAGGTATTGAGATGTGGTAGTCTCGCACTAGTAGAGAGTGTTTCCTCGAGGATTAAGCATATGAAAGGGCTCTTTATTGGTGTAGAGCATGATACTCATGCAGATGATTCAACCTTTTTTGGATCACGAATGTTAGAAGCGTGGTAGATATGCTCATTGAGCTCATCTATGTTCATATCTTCAATCTTTTGGCAATGGCCTTGGTGGTAGGCTATCGACTTGTTTACTTGTCGTTGTATGCTTACCCTTCACAAGTGTTTTACTATAGTTGCAGTTGAGTTGCTCCTGAAGGTCTTAGTGTTGTTAGTGATTGTACTGAATGTGTCTATGTAAGCGCATTGGGCATGCATTACATTGTTTATCATTGTCGCTCAACTGTGAGGAAGGCTCGATTATCATTTCCCGGTTTGGACGCTTTTGAAATGCGTTCTTAAGCAGTGTTACATCTTTATATAGAGCTACAGTAGATTCATGGTACTTTCTATTTTCTTCTAGCATTTGCTAGATGAGTAGCTTAAGCTCTTAGACTTTAGTGTTTTCATTTTGAGATAGAAGGGGTTGATTGCCTCCACCTTATTGGGAAGTATAAGGGTCTTCTACATGGGAAGCCTATGGGTTATTGTTTTTACTTTTAGCTATCGTCATCGTAGTGGCTTGAAATGGTAGGTGCCAAGATGTTGATCGTATGGAAGATCAACTAAGAAGTAAGGTCGAATCACGTTAGGTTTTGCCTCTTGCTCCTCAATACTTGTAAAAAGACCCCTATGGGTGAGGCCATGGAGACCTTCCAATGCTCATGTTAGTGTGGAAGACTAAGAAAGGGGAAGGTGAGCACTAGAGGCCAAGTAGGCTATGCTCGCCTGGTGTGTATGTGTGTTGCTTATATTATCCCATAAAAGGAAGGAGGGGTCTAAGAATGATAGAGAGAAAGAGACCTGGAAGAACTAGATCTCATTGGCCTCATTTTCTTATTGGTGCCTAGCGCCTTTTATGTGATTTACTTAGACATGTTGCATTGGGGTTCATTTGTATTGGTCATCAATAGATAATATTCTTTGTGGTAGGTGACAGAGCTGTACTACAAGCAGCATGCTGTGGCCAATGAACCAATTTGTAGTTCAATGATTTGGTAGCGATAGAGGTATCTGGGGTGCTAATTTTATTACAGATGTCAGATGCTCATTAATGAGTTGAAGCAAGTTGTAACTACTAAAGAAAAAAACTGGGCTAAGGCATTCATCAAGAGCTAATCAATGCTCGATGGAAGAAGTTGGGCCTCAGGCTTACCCTAGATGGTTAGTGGGCATTTGCTGATCAATCGAAGACTAATTTGTTTGGTAATTTGTCATTTGGCTCACCGAACTCATCATGATGTAGGGAATCGGCTCACCCTAGCTTGTTATTCTTCATTAGCGTAAGCTTATGGACTAGAGAGGGAGTTGCAGTGCGATACACAGAATTGTTGCTTGCTTGGGTGCTCATTAGCACATGCTTTATGATGGGTTTCAGTCATTGGGCCTTAAGCCAAGTGAGAATCAAGTATCAAAAGTGGGGAATGGTTTATAGTTAAAGACAAGAGAAACATAAGGCAGGCTAGTCGAAAAAAATAAGGAATAGTAGGAAAGGAAGACTCAAGCTCATCTAGGAACTTAAAAAGCAACAATCCTTTTAATGTTCTCTAAATCGTTTCGGAGAATGAAAAGATGCAATAAATTAATGCAACTTATAAGTAAAAGGGTGTATTATTTTGTATTTCAAGAGACATACAAGAGGTGGCTTCTCATAAGTGTAAAAAGAAAGAAGAAGGCATTTTAAGGAAAGAAAATATACCCCCTTCAATAGTTCCTATAAAGAGAGAAAATTAAAATTTGAAAAACTTAAGAGACAACATGGTGCCCGCATAGAAATAGTATTGCAAATCCAAATTCTTCATATAAACTCTCACCTTCTTGAGCCTTACTTCAACATGAGAGTAAGAAGTAAGGAAGGGATTATTTTCATGGTAGGCAGCAGTGGAAGTAGTAGACATCACGTTACTTTAGGACAGATGGAAAAGGGCCAGAATTCTAGAAATTTTGCTTTACTCAAAGGTCTTTCAAAAGAAATCTACTAACAAGGCCATAGAACCATCATAACCATATCCAAAGGGAGGTTGATGGTGAAACTATCCATGATAAATGTAGATATGGTCAGGAGAGATATTTTGAACATACTCAAATGGACATGCAAACAAACTATAGAGATGGTTTTTTTTGCACAAAGAGATACCATTGGAGGCCTAGAGAATTCCATTCTTGATAACCATTAAGGAGGATCAGATATGAGAGTTCCTCATCACGGGATGAGAAGAGCAAATGGTGATTATGTGGTTCGTAATGAGGACTTGTAGATGGAAATTTGAAGTTAAGTACTTCTAACAGGCGTACTCTCAGAATCTTTGGTACAAAAAGAATGTTACCATGTTAAACCTAACCCATGTATACTCTTTCTTCTAACATGGATCTTAAGCCTTTGTTTAGTTTATGGAATTAGAATTTTATTCCTTCCTTATTTCACCATTACCACGTTTACTTAGTTTTTTGTTATGGAATTACAATTCTATATAAATCCCTATTACTTAATTTCAAGTAATAGGGATTCCTCAATTCAATAATAGAATTACGATTCCTCACCATTACCACCACCACCACCACCGTCATCGCTGCTGTTACTGTTACCGTTACCACTACCACCAATGTTGCTGCTGCTACCGCCGCCGCCGCCGTCGCCGCCGCCACCACTATTATTGACCACCATAGCCACCTCTACCATTACCGATACCGATACCGCTACCATCACCACCATCGCTGCTACCATTACCATCGTCGCCAACCATCACCACCTATTACTTTACGATTAATTGAGAAAGAAAATGGATCGAGGATAATTTAGTTATTAAAATTATATTATATATCTATTCCTAAATTGCTTATAAATTTAACTAAACAAAGTAATCTATAATATACTCTTATTCCATTCCTTAAAGAATTTCAATTTCATTCCCTCTTCAGTCTATTCCATGAACTAAACGTGCCATTAAAGTCTTAGTGTAGAATGTGAGAGGCATAAATTCAAAAGGTCATAAAAAGGTAATCAAAGACCTTCTTTCCATCTATGAACCTCAAATGGTTCTATTAACCATGATGAGAATGAGTAGCAATGCAGTAGAAGTGCTCATGGATTATTTGGGATATAGCAGAGTGATCTACTCTGATGTAGAAGGTTTTAGTGGTGGAATTGTTGTCCTTTGGAATGGAGAGGAAATTGCTATCCAAGAGCATCACATCTCTAAACAACAAATGCTCACGAAATTTTAGGTACATCATTCTTTACCTTCTTGCTTTATTTTATAAATTTATGTCAGCACTATAGTAGAACATATATTAGCATTATGGGATGAGTTGAGAAACTGGGGACAAATTCTACATGGCCCGTAGGCATTGTTAGGAGATTTTAATGAAATTATTTGTAAGGAAGAGAAGTGGGGAGGGATAGAGATAAACCAAACTCATGCGACAAAATATCAATCTTGCATGAATGATTGTGGAATGATCGACTTAGGTTTTGTGGGGCCTAAATATACTTGGTCAAAGCATTGCAAGAATCTAAAGGATCTGGTCCAAACTAGGCATGATAGAGTGTGGGCCAACTATGCTTGGCATTGTCTTTTCCCTAAAGAAAAGGTTTTCTTACCATGTTTTACACCAGTTGGATCACCATCCAATCCTTCTAAACACAAACCTTCTTAGTACATCTCAACTACCTCACTCGAGAAATTTTCTGTTCTAGAATATGTGGCTGGACCATCCGAAGTTTAAAGAATTTGTTGCTTCTAAATGGAATTCTGACTAGTTTTCATATCCTAAGGATCTGAGTAAATTTCAAACGGAATTGAGCGTGCGGAACGGAGAAGTTTTCGGACTTATTCATGTCAGAAAGAAGACCTTGAGTGAAAGCATCAATAGGGCAAGACAGAATCATTTGGCAGAGCCAACCTAGGACCTTATTGATGCGGAAGGTAGACTACAGCAAGAGTTGCAGTAGATAGTGAAACAACAAGAAAAAATCTAGGTAGCTATGGCTCACTCCTGATGGATTATAGAAGGGGAAAGAAACACACGCTTCTTCCATGCGAGTGTCATGGCCAGGTGATAAAAACGAGAGTATATGGATCGTATGATTAAGTAAGAAACTGGGTGAATGACAGTGGAAAGGTTAAAAAAATGTTCACTCAATTCTTTTGAGGATCTTTTGACTACAGATAGAGCCTTTGTATGGAAACACCTAGCACAGTGGAGTGGAGGGCAAAGAACCATATATGATTCAGAGATTAGATTGCTACAGGAACCACGGACTTTTGCAGAAATAAAACGCGCCCTCTGGAGCATCTGGAACAATAAAACCCCAGGCATCGATGGCTTTGAGCAGAATTTTTTAAAAGATGCTGGAATATAGTTGGTAACATAAGTTGTCAAACGATAGAAAGGATTTTACTAGAGGGGAAGGTATCTCTGGAGATAAACAAAACCTTTATTGTTCTCATCCCAAAGGTTCTAGTTGCGAACAAGGTGAAAAGTTTAGGCCTATAAGTCTTTGTACCACTGTGTGCGAAATTGTTAGCAAATGTCTGGTAAATTGCCTCAGACCTATCAACCCTCAGCAGGCTAGTTTCATACCCAAAAGGTTTGCTGGGTATAACATAGTTGTCCTGCAAGAAGTACTACGTTCGTTTGATAAACGAAATAGGCAGAAGTGTTGGATGGTAATTAAGTTAGATCTCCATAAAGGCTATGACAAAGTAGAGTGGGATTTTGTGTGGACTATTCTCTAAAGCCTCAGATTCCCATACTCTTGGGTGAATCTAATAGGCTCATGTCCTACTACTGTTAATTACCAGATTATTCTTAATGTCTCTTTACAATTTGAATTGATTGCATCAAGGGGCATTCGTTAAGGAGACCTGTTGTCTCCTTATCTATTCATTCTCACCATGGAATTTCTCAGGCGAATTATTAATGTGATGGTTATGGAAGGGAAATGGAAACCACTCAGAATACCAGCCACGGATATTAATCTATCTCACCTCTTCTTTGCGGATGACCTTATCCAGATGGAGGAGGCGAGAGAACAACATGCAGAGTTGATCGTTAAAGTGATGAATGGATTTGGTAACCTATCAGGGCAAAAATTTAACTACAGTAATATAAGTATTTTGTTCTCACAAAATACAAGTACAGCACTGAAACAGAAACTTTCTGATATCTTTGGTATTAAACGAGATGCAAATCTTGGAAAAGTAACTAGGACTGCCTGCAAAGGAAGGGGGACATATAGAGGATAAGGACCTTGATTTCATTCTCGAGAAACTCAGGAAGAAATTAATAGGATGGAAATCAAAGCTCCTCAGCATGGCTATTAAGAAACTTCTGATAAATTCGACCCTTGAGAGTGCAATGAATTACTATTCTCAAGCAATCCCAATACCTCTTGTGGAGATCAAGCCCAAGAATACAGTTAAATCGATCTATGAACATTTAAGTTCTGAGGATCATGAGGAAGAAAATAAAGAGAACTGGGACTGGATCTAGCGAAAACCTGCTCCTCCGAGAATACAATTGCTTCGGCAGTGTATTCTACGTAATGGGCTGGCCACGCTTGCCAAGAGGAAAATTTTTGTTGGCTTAGAATGTCCCCTGTGTAGGGCTGAAGAGGAAAGTATTTTACATTTATTTACAAAATGCAAATGGTCCCAAGAGATACGGCAGCAACTGAGTATTTCCGTACCAATTGGCCTGCAAAGTTTGCAAGACCTCCAAACCTTTGTCATGCAGACGTGCCCATGGAAGAATCGAAGCTGGAGAAGAATTGACACACCAAAAGAAGTCCTCACCCTGTTTGCCAATTGATTGTAGAACCTTTAAAGCTAGCGATGAAACCGGGGAAGAGCCAATTGATTGTAGAAGTGGATTCTCAGCAGGCGATAGAATGGATTAAAAAACCGCAAGTGGACTTAAAGATTCGTCGCCCAATCCTTTGAAACCGTCGAAATATAATGTCTTCTTTCTCTATTGTTCATTTATGTAGGGTCATCCGTGGCTGCAACACTATAGCGGATCATCTTGCCAAAGAAGGACTCAACTCCAGATGTGAAGTGTTTTTCAATAATTAGTTGCCTTTGTTTTTATCTTCTTTTATGCCTCAAGAACAACGTGTTTCTAGTTCCTGTTCTTGTGTTTGTTACGAGACTTGATGTGGACTTGATATAGTTGATATACGATATTATCCTTTCATCAAAAAAAAAAAAAAATGACAAATGATGCTATTTTTTTTTTTTTTCCAATCCAATTGAAAAATACCTTATAGTGGTTTCTGTCCAACACTATACACATTCCCCCCACCAAAAAAAAAAATAAAAAAATTGGGGTTCTTTTTCTTTTCTTTTCCATTTTTATTTATCATTTTTTTAAAAAAGGGGTTTGAATATAAAAGAAGGGTTGTTTTGTTTAGATAAAATATGTTTTTTTTGTAATAAACCTTCTTTTATCTTTCCAAGCATCCAAGGTAAATGTAACATGGATAGTGATGTGGCCAATAAATAGCTAAGTTTGCAAATTGAATTTGAAAAAAGCACGGTCATCATGTTATTGGCTAGGATAATGGATGCAAACGGAAAAATGACAGGTAGTAACATTAGCAACTAGAGCATCGATTTAGTATCTAATTTGATCAGCTGAACGTTGGGGGTGTAAAGTTGCAAAACATGTTAAAATTTAGATAGTTAGCGTAATATCGTCCTTGTATAAAACTCGGTTTTGAACTTGGATATTAATGGTCTTGGTTGTTTTGAAAGAGAGCTTGGTTTATAAACTCAATTTTATAGCATATGGAATGCATATATCAATTTATCTCGGTTAAGTCGCTAAGTGCCGCTCCTTATCCTGGTCGAGCTACTTAAGGGTTGCTCTTTTATCTCGATTAGGATAGTTAGGATACTAGGTAATATATGTTATGTGCAATGATATGGCATATCATTACATACATAACTAAAATCTTGATGACTAATATGATATGTTTGCAATATATCATTATTGCTGCTCTTGTTTCATCATAAGTATTCGATAAATACTTGAAAGCTAAGGGGTTACTTTCTTTCTAACCTTAAGTCATGAAGGAGAATATGTTGAAGATTGGTTTGGGAATATTTGAGAGCGAAGACCATCTAGGTTTTCTAAATTTTTATGAAAGATTATATTCGCAAATAAATTAGGGATTTACTTATATCTAGGCTTAAGGCAATTGAAGACCTATAGTCATGTAATTTATAAATGCTTCTATAATGTTTTTAAATATTTCAACTCTAAGATGGCATAGCACCCATCTCTTTAGCACTAGCATGTCGATGAATATGCTCAGGAGGTGAATTGCCATGGGGTCCAAGATAGTTTGTTGTAACATGGCCATATCAAGTCATAGCTTCATTTTTTGGTTGACATAAAACTGTAAACTCTATGCCCTTGTTAAACTATGCCTTTGGGATGTATCAACATAAACTTGCTACTACTTGTGTGATTCAGATACTTATACACATGAACATTTGCTCTTTAAATGCCCTTTTTGGGCTTATGCTTAGTACCCCCACCTACCTAAATTATCAGGTTTCTTCTTCTTCTTAGCAGGATTCTTCCTCTATTCTCTTAGTAACGCCAAAGTCTATTTTTTCCACCTTGTGAAAGGTGCCATTTGTAATAGAGGTTTATTGTACTTAGAGAGTACAAAACTCTATGCAACCAAGGAAACCTACCTTAATACCTGGTTTGTTAGCTATGCATATTTTGGGACTTACCATATCTCTTGTAAATTTCAGTTTCTTTGTAAAGTTTAGATTTTGTAGTTTCGTTGCCCCATGTGCGATTGTAATTGCTTTCTTCTATTAATGAACTTTTTTTTTACCCCAAATAAATAAATAAATAAAGATGATGGGGTTAAAGAAGAAATTAGACCGAGCTTTTTATCCTTTCTAAAAACTTCAAGAGCTAGATTAAAAATAGAAACTACACCTTTAAAGCTTCACAACAACTACTCATTTAAGTGATTTCACTACGAAATGACCAACTTGTGGCTAAAACAAGTTAGATATGTTTAGAAGATCTAAGCGAAAAATTTAGTAATCTATAAGAGATTCTTAGGAGCACCATTAGGATACAATTCCTTTCAAAAGCATTAGTGTTCACTTGCCATCATATCATGCTGTTGCTATAGGGGACTATCTTAAGCAAGAAGAGTACTGTCTTGAAGATCATTTGGATTAAGCTTAGTAAGCTTAGGTGAGTGATACACAAGGATTTTCATTCTTGTATGTGCTTGATGGTATAAATATTTAACCTAACCTATTAATTATTTGACTATACAATGCATGTGAGGATAAGGGTATCCATGTTTGTGATCGAATTGCTTGTTTGATTTGCTACACTAAGATTAAGACAAATAGAATTGGAAATGCTTGATCACATTTATATTACAATTATTACCGTTACAGGAGTGTTTGTTGTATGTTTTACCACCTGCAAAAAGAACCTAAGAATGGCTTGGCTAAAAGAATAACTTGGTCATGCATAGCATATTCCTAGCTTTATAAGAAGGCCGTCAGGTGATTCTCTATATGTAACCTTACTGACCTTTAGGAACTATAGCCATACTTTGAGATGCCACCCTCTAATTGGAGCATAGAAATCACCCATCTAGTTAGCTTTAGAGTTGGAACATTTGTTTGTGTTATGTAGTTCCATCATGGGAACAAAGATTTTGTTATTCCATAGGCGATCGATATTGATGGCTACAATACTCACCAACAAATTCTTAGAATTTGGAACTTTAAGGCTAATATGTAGGAATGGTCTTTCAAGCCTTCATCTTGGAGGGTACACATCTAAACCTTACAAGATATAGGAAAGGTCTTGTAAGCCTATTGCATTGCATATGGTTGATGTACTACTGCATTTCATCCCTAACATTTGATAACTTGCTTGATCTTTGCTTGATGGTATGGTTTGAGAGTTGATCTCACTAAACCTTTCTGTTGCTTACTTTTATGTAGTTTCCTTCTGCAAGATAATAAAAAACTGGATAGGTAGGATCTCAAGCGAAGAGTGAACTCATTCCTTCTTCAAAAGTCTTACAAGATAGGCATAGACACGATAGTAAGATAGATAAGTTGTAAATTAAAAAGAAAAATATATTTTACCAAGTGTATTAATATAAGTATTAAAGCATTCAAGTTGGATTCTCAATCCATTAGAGATCAATAGTACTAAATGGTTCCCCAGTCTCATTATTTGATGAAGCATATTGACTCTCTATAGTCCTAGATGGTCGATTATACATTTATATTTACGGGTCATTTATCTATAGGTCTTATAATGGTAAGCCAAATAAATTAGTTATAAATTCAATATAACGTACATTAAATCTCGTACACTTTAGCTATGAGTTGGTTATCATGCAGTATGATAAGAATCAGGTTCTCGATTCCTTCAATCACTCTTAAGCTAAGGGCCCGGTTAACATTATCAGCCGAATCCTTACCCGTTGCCTAACTCTAAGGGAGGTTGACCTATTATGCCAAGTTGATTTAACCCTATGTTTAAGCTATCATGAGTGTAGCTTCCTCTTCAAGCAAGAACACATTTAGACAAAGCTACCTAAGGACCTCTAACCCACCATATTGACCTGTTCTAGAGACCTCCTTACTTTTCAAGTGTAGAATTATCATGAAGGTGTTCATGAACTGATCTAAGGATTACTTTTTGAGATGAGTTGAGAACAAAAAACTACTGATCTTATCTCAACAAGTTAAAGTTCACTACAAACCTACTTCTCCCTTAAAGATAGGTATCCCACAACTTGCAACAGTATTACCTGACAATGAATATTCTCTTTCTGGAATGATTATAGAATTGTCCTTTCTCTTTTTATATTATATTTGTATTTAGTCCTTGCTCTTTTGAGTAAATTCATATGATGGGGTAACCTTAAACAAGGTTGTGCGACAAGCAAACCTTCAATCTAGACCCATGGGTTACATTCGGTTAATTGTAGGCTGTGCTGAGCTCTTGTAGTGCATTACATCTACTAAGTTGCTCATGGATTTGCTTAACCTACTACCTACATTTCCACCGAAAGCCCATTTACCTTTTTCTTCAATAATTCTCGAAGGACCCACCCATGCTATGGTAAGACCTCATTAGGGGCTTGCTTTTGTATGTTCGTTTGTAATTGTAATGGTTCTTGCACGTGTTATTAGCTTCTACCATATCATAGTGGGCACATACGCTAAATAGTCATTTATAGGGATGCCTCTATTTAGGCCCCATTTGGGGGTCTTACACCTGCAGGAGTTAATATACCTCTCCCACCTAACCTAGACTTATGAACTTGATATTGTTGACCTTTTTTCCTATTATCAAGAACATCATAGAATTTTGTTGATAAAGCTATAGTCATAAAGTAATCTCCTTACCAAAAATGCCTATCATGTTCAACAACCGAATAGTCCACCTATTACTCCTCTTAGACATTGTCTTTTTCAATTAGTTAATCAACTTCACCTTCTACCTTAGTTCCTTTCAATTCTTCCTCATCCATAATCAACATTATAGAGAACCCCAATCAGAGAAGCTCAATTCCTTTAGCTTTATCCAAAGCACTTACCAAGCTATCCATTAAGAGTGGTAGGGAACTTTGGAGAACTTAAAAGAGACTACTTGATGGGAATGGGAAATAAAATTAGAAGCAAGGATGAGATGATAAATAGGGGTTCAAAAGGAAAGAAACAAGGTCAAGTTCAAGGGCAAAAGTAGATAGCAGAACTTTTGATATTAAGAAAGTTTGAGGCAAGCTAAAGGGGCATTTTAAAATAATGCTAGTCAAAAGATAAGGAAACTTCAAAAGTCATTTGGAGAGTTGCAGAACCAGAAGGAGACAAGTTTCCACAGAAGAGAAAGATATTGTAAGTTAACTTGATTTAGCTTTTGGATTGCGACATATAGAATTAGAGTAGATTTTGATTTTGGCAATAAGTAAGGAGGAGTTTTAAAATAAGTTTTGACTTAGTCAATAAGTATTTGAAAATTGTACTTGTAGTAGCTAATGAGAAATATATATATATATATATATATATAAGAGAATTAAGCAATTTTTCGTATTTTTTACACATGGTAAGAGGGTATGCTAAGATTCGAGTAATTAGGAAATAATTTAGAGTAGTTATATTATTTTTTTTCCTACAGCTATTTTATTTCCTTTTTTGTGTAACTTCCTTTTAAATGGTTATTTCTTATTATAATTGCTCTAGTATAAATACGTACCTACCGAGGGAGGAAAACACCATTAAACATCCTTGAATTGAAATCATTGTTGATAGTTTTTCTCTAAATTATTCTGTCGTTATCAATTCTAGATGATTATAGCAAACCTTAGTATTTACCAATGATTAGGATCTTTATATGATTAAGGTGAAAATTCCATCCTTTTTAAGTAATGTTTTCCCATAAGAGCATTTAGAATGGGAATAAAAGGTAGAAAAAGTTATCTGTTTGTGATGACTGTGACAATCACACTAAGGTAAAGTTGGCTTTGTTGGAGTTTACAATGTATGTAGGTTTGTGGTAGGAGATCTCAAAGGCATAAAGGTTAAGGGAAGGAGAAGAGGACGTGAGAACATAGTAGTTAATGAAGAAGCTCATGCAGAGATTGTTGATACCCAATCTCTTTAAGTAAGAGATGTTCATTAGGTTATAGACTCTAAAGTAAGAAAGCATGAGTATGGAGATACACTAAAGAATTTGAGATGCTGCATATGTAATGTGAAATGTTGAACCAAAAGAAAGAGCCATTACTCGATTATGGGCCTGAGATCTAATATTGCTGATGTAATGGAGTTGTAATTAAGTGAAAGTTTAGAGGATCTTATCACATTGGCTACTAAAGTTGAGAAATAGAAATAGAAGAATATGATTTAATCATCTAGAGTTCGACCTAAAGTAACAAAAAGAGCGAAGTAGAAGAATAGTGACAGCTATAAGGTTAATGACATAAGGCAAAGTCTTAGGTATTTGGATAGAGGAAAGGGCAATAGCTATAGAATTCTGCAAATGCAAAAGTCACAAGAGTATGATCAGAAGCAGAGTAGCAAGAGGGCTAGTGTCATTAAATGTTTTAAGTGTTTGGGATATAGACACAGTTTCTAAATGTCCTAATAAGAGGATAATGATAGCTATTAGTAAGATTCCTACTATTAAAGTTGATAGTAAGGAAGATAACGAAAAAATTGAGGAACCAATAGCTTCTTGTGGTGTTGCATTGAAACATGAAGGAGGTTCTTTGATGAGTTTGGTGTTGAGGAGGACTTTATAAATACAAAGTCGAACAAAAGAAGATGATGATTAAAGGGAAATTTTGTTTCACACTAGATGCAAGGTGTAAAGTAAAGTCTTTTTTTCAATTATTGATAGAGGAAGTTAGACAAACATAACATCTAGTGAATGTGTATAGAAGATGGGTTTGAAATTCACTCCTCATTTATCACCATAGAGCTTACAAGGGTTAAATGTTTAGAGTTCTTTGTTAGCCAATAAGTAAGCACAAGTTCCATTTTTAATTAATCAATATTCAGATTCTATTATTTGTGACGTGTTTCTAATAGAGGTAATACTTCTAAGGTGACCATGAGAATTTAATAAAGATACTTTGTATGATGGACATTGTCAAGGCTGATTTTTCGGTTTTTGTTTAAAATTGATTTCTCATTTCTTGATTAATACTAAACCCTAACTCATTTAATATTAATCCTCGATTAAAGAAATTGAGAAATTCCGGTTTTTTATTAAAAATAAATTTTGGAGTTGCCACCCAACCGAAGTCGGGAAAAGAAAAAGAAACTGTAACCAATTGGGTGGATTGATTACAATTTAGCTACCGGTCTTTGATTTCAAATTTAATAAAGAAACAGAGGGTTCTGAATTCAGTAGCTAACCTATTAAACCCTAACGGGTACCACTATTTATTTACCAAAATTAGGATTATTTTTTCTAATTATAATATTTAAAATAAATAAATAAATAAAATCAAAAGGAAAAAAAAAAAGAACCTAAGTTTCTACATATTTTATCGTCGCCCCGAAGGTGCCTACGTACCCGCTAGCCGAGATCAGATGATCGTAGTTCTTTCAAAAAATCTTTAGTGTGTTAATTTATTTTAATTTTTGAAAACCAACCGAGTTTACGTTATTACTAATTCAAATTATTCAAATAAAAACTAAAGGATCCTAATTCTTAAGTGTTTTTATTTTATAAAAAAAAAAACTCTCTAAAAGTTCTATATTTTTTAACAGGGTCTTTTATTAATTTTTTTATTTAAAAAAAAAACTTTCTATGTGAGGAAATCTTGAAAAATTAATGCTAAAAATGCCTAAACTAATATATATACATATCTATTTATATACCATATTATAAACTCAACTAAATAATATTAATTGAATGAATAAAGAAATAAATAAATAAATAAACAATAATCAAACCTGACTTGATATTTGGTGAAGGACAGTGGATGTACGTGTGTGGATTGCGTCGCGTTGGTGATCGTAGTTAGTTGCGTATGCTGCTGCGAAACTGGTTGTTGAAGAAGACTGCTATTGCAGGTGGGCTGGATTATGTGTAGCTAAATGTGAATTATTCAGGCTGCGGGCATCGGTTGCTTGTTCGGCGAAGGACATGGACGTACGCTATTTAATAGGTGCAGCTTGGATCAAGGGCACGTTGATCGTGTGTTTATCATAGCTGTCGTAGCGCTGTTACTATACTACGTCTGGAATCGTTATGCAATGTTGGCGTGGAGTTTGATGTTGCTGCGTGGCTTGTTCGTGGAGATACTACCGCTGCGTGGAATGATCATGGAGATGCTGTGGCGATGCTACCGCGATGGAGCTCACGTGTAGATTCCTGCTGTCGATGTACGGAGAATAGAGAGTCGTCTGACGTCGTCGGGGATTATCGTCGGAGAAAGGATGGAGTATCAACGTGAATTATAGTTGCTTAGATGGAGTTTGAATGCATGTAGATTTCTGCATGTGATTTGTGTGTGTAAACTGGTGTGTCTAGGGATTGGGCACGGTGCGGAGATCAAGCTATTTTGTTTGTGCTGTGTGAAGTTGTAGCAGTAATGGTGGACGAGGGTCCCCTTTCACTTGCTGTGTATGAGTATTTTTATACAGTCTAAATCATATCGCTCCCAAATCATATCTCATCATATTTAATTAATTTATTAAACTAGAGTCCCCTTTCACTTGCTGTGTACGAATATTTTTATATAGTCTAAATCATATCGCTCCCAAATCATATCTCATCATATTTAATTAATTTATTAAACTAGATCCAAATTTAATTCAAATCTGATTCAATAAAACCAACTAGATTCAAATAATCTTAGATATGAATTCCGTTTTCATCTTTCTTTTGAAAAGATAGAAAAACAAAAACATAAGAGCCTATTGTGACTCGAACCTGTGACCTTCAACTAAATCTACCCAAATGCTCTACTACTTATCCGTTCTGCATCTTGACATTCATTTCAATTAAATTATATTTAAACTATCTGAATCCCTAAACTAAAATTTTTAACTAAAATTTTTAACTAAAATTAACACTAAAATTAATTATTCCTAATATAAATTACTTCCTAAAAATCTACGAAATTTTTATGATTTTTCCTTTTCTTATTTATTATTATTTTGTATTTTCATTATTTGTTAATTTTTATTATTTTTATTAATTTTTTATTTTTTATTATTATTTTTTTCAATTAGGACCCCTTTTGTAAAAATAAAAAATTAAGATTATGAAAGGGAAAAAATTAGGTGTCTACAGACATAAGAACTCTTATATATTTCATAAAGATGGTACAAGATTGAAATGTAAATAGTGCCTTTAGAAGAACTTTAGAAAGGTTAGAAGTATCTTAGGACATGTGAAAAAAAGAAGAAACATACTTGTTCATAAGTTAAAAGAATGAGTAGAAATAAGGTAATGCTTATACGAAGCCCAAGGTGAAGTTGAAACAAGATTTGAGGATGAATCTTTTTAAAGGCTAAGAAGATAATGGGAAATGAAGATGGAATAAAAAGCAAAGACAAGATGTTAGAAGACCAAAGACAAATGAGGGTTTAAAAGGAAAGAATCAAGGGTAGAAGCGAATAAGAAAGACTCTAATATTAAGAACGTAGGTTAAAAGCAAGCTAAATGGACCTTTCAAAATAATGTTAGTTAGAAGAAAAGGAAATTTCAAAAGTCATTCAAAGAGTTGCAGAATCAAAAGGATGTAGGTCTCCATGAAAGAGAAAGATCTCCAAAGTTGACTTAGCTTATGAATCTCCAAATGCAGAATTAGCATAGTTTTTTTATGGCAATAAATCAGGAGGAGTTTTGGAATCAACTTTGACTTGATGTACAAGTATTTGAAGATTCTATTTTTGGTCGTTAACAAAGGAAATCTTTATAAGAAAATTAAGCAATATCTCATATATTCAACATATGGCAAGAGGGTATTTTAGGATACAAATAATTAAGGAACAGTTTATAGTAGTTATATCATTTCTCTTCTTTCAATTATTTTGTTTCCTTTTTCATGTAACGTCTTTTTAGATAGTAATTCCTATTATATTACTTCAGTATGGATATGTAATTCCAAATGGAGGAAACACCATTAGACATCCTTGAATTGAAACTATTGTTGATCAAGTTTTTCTCTCAATTATTTTGTCCTTATCAATCATAGGTGATTGTGACAAACCATAATACTTATCAATCTATTCCATAGATTGTAGCATACATTTGTTTATGTGATTTCTTTGCCATATCAAGTCTTAGCAACTAACTTGTTATTGAGTCTTCTATGAGCTATATCAAATTGTTTTAGAATAACCTGATTAATCAACAATTATGAGTCATGTCATGTCATGTCATGTCAATTGTTAATCTAATCAAATCCCAATCCTATTTTCGATTTATTAGGGTAGTAATTCGGCTATCCTTTCTATCTTTAGTTTTTATATACATACCCATAAAAATACTTCTTTTCTATTTATCAACCTAAAAGACATAAAAAATTATTCGAGTTAACTCACTGACTCTATACTTTGATTGAGTCCTTACACTTTTCATGATTTAGGCACATCATTGTTGTAATTATGAAAAAAGGTAAATCTATTGATGGCTCTATGTAAGATGTAGTTTCAACTCGAAACACCTTATAGTATAATTAAAGAAAAAGAGCACATATCAAGAGAACGAAGGTTGTTAGAGGAAAGTTAGATTTTGAGTTTAAATGTGGAAGTCAATGTAGAAGAGTTGCAAACCTAGTTATTAATGGCCCTAGTGGCTAACCCAAAGCCACCTGATTTCTATGTTAGCCATTTGTTGAAATTTTTAGTGTTTAAGTCAACCCTTGATAGTGAATTATCATAAGATTTAGACCTACAATAGTCTTCTTAATGGAGACATAAAGTAAGCCTACTACAATTGAAGGTTTAAGAAAACGATTGGTTTTTCAGCATTCATATTATGTTGATCCCATGGGCCTTTTAAGCGGTTTAGCATTATGGTGGAGAGAAGGATTGAACGTAAACATCCTCGAATCAAATTTTAACATAATTGATTATTGGATTGTAGATGAGAATGCAATTATAGGATACAAAATCTCTTAGGATTATGCGAACCTAAAATTTATAATAGACCAAGATTCTAGGACAAATTTAGAGAAATTGCATCGATTATGAATGATTCATGGTTGCTTTTGTGTGATTTCAATAAGGTTCTACCAAGAGAAGAAAAAAGCAAAGGAAGAGAAAAACCTATGAGACAATTTATGCCTTTCCAAGATTTTTGGTATGATTGCTAGATAGTAGACTTAGGTTAATAAGGGAAAATCTATATATGATCGAATGAAGGGAGAATGATTTAATGAAAGAAAGATTAGATCAAGCTTTGCGGAATGCACATTGGTTGCAATCATTTCTTGTTACTCAAATCACAAACTTAGAAGGAAAATGTTTAAATCATTCCCTTATAGTAATCAAGACATCTACAAAATTGTTAAAGGGTCCAAGGAACTTCAAATTAGGTAGAGTTCAATCTTTTAGTCCCTATAGAAAGGAAAAAGAATTTCACGTGAAGGGTGAAATCAATGTCTCTCTTTTCTTTGAATTGAGGCTATTATAGAGGCTTTTACTATTCCAGAAGTTAAGTTTTCATGGCTGTAAAGGAATTGTTGAGAGTGCTTGGTATAGGAGCCACTAAGTTATTGATATTTAGAGTCTATTGCATCAACTGATAGATAATAGGCAAGCTATATTAAAGTGGAAGAGATCAAATGTGAGGAATAATATATTAATGATTGAGGAACTTCATGAAAGACTATAGAAGGAAAAATGTAAAGATGCTAACAAGTCAAACTTCGTTGAAGAAATGTGTATTAAATTAGAATTAGCCTAAACTTTAAATAGAGATGAAATGTATTGGCATCATAAATCTCAAAATAATTGGTTGCAACATAGGGATATGAATACAGGATTCTTTCACCAAACAACATTAAAAAGAAGAGCTAGAAATAAGTTATATGGGATAAAAAATAAGTAGGAAGAATGGGTTAAGGATGAGCTAAAAGTGGTAAGTGCCTATACTATCTTTTATGAGAGGCTCTTTTAGACAAAAGAATCCAACATATTATAGAATGAGATAGCTCCAAAACCTTAGTACAAAGTAAAAGTACTAATCTACCTTTACATAATGTATATACAATAATATGCCCCCTCAATATCGTGATGTGATAGTCAATGTGAGATTGGTAAGTGCGTAAAGAATGATTTCATAGAGAGATTCTTAGTGAGTATATCAACTTATTGGAATCATGTAGGGAGGTATTGTATAAGGACTTATTTGAAGGCTACTATCTCTTGCATAAATGTCAATCAATATCTGCGTACTTAGTGCAATCATGCTAAACAGGGTTACGAGAGAGATACACAGCCTTAGGATTGTCATAGTAGAGTATGAGAGGTCTCTAACATAGAAGCCTACTTGACGAGCTAAGTAGTACATCCAAGTAGACTAAGCAACTTTATATGCTAAGGCTTTGTATTCAACCTCTATAGAGCTGCTGGAGATGAGATAGTAGGTTGTTTCTTTAACCACCAATAGATGAGATTACGACTAAGAAGGATTGCATACTTAGTGGTAGAGCGGTGAGTGTTAGGACCATCTTAGTTAGCATTAACAAATGTGGTTAATGTCAGGCTGACAATTTAGGACCTGGATACAATATACTCAAACATGACACAATCAATTTAAATGACTCAATATACGGAAAAAATCGACATGAGACCCAAACAGATCAAACCCATTTAGATACGTTTAAATTAGTGTTTAGGTTCGTATTTAGGTTCTAGACTCGTTTACAAACTTATTTAAATAAATAGGTGTAAACACTTGATTTTTGCCCCCTAGTAGTTATAGTTTTAGTTTTAGTTTCTTAAAATAGGGTCCTAACTCAAAAATGAGAAAAAATAAATAAATAAATAAAATGAAAAAAAAAATTGAAAAATGATGAAAATACAAAAAAAAATGTGAAAATAAAAATTATTATTAAAAAATTATTTTAGATTTTTAGAAAGTAAATCATTTTAGGATCAATTAGTTTTAGTTTTAATAAGGTTCAAATAAGTTTATTTTAGAGAGTTGCGTGGTTTAAATACAATTTAATTATATTAAAAATCAAGGTACTAGTCAATTATTTAATGGATAAATATTAGTGTATTGATATGAAGTTAGCTTAGAGTTACTAGTTTGAATCTCACTAAACACTTATGTATGTTTTATATTTTATGAAAGCAAGTTGAGTATGTAGGATCACATTTATTTAAATCTTTTTTGTTTGGATTTGAATCATTATAAAAAGATTTGAATCTAATTTGATTTTTATGAATTAATATAAATAATTCAAATCTATTTTAATTTTTATCAAAATCAGATTAAAATCACTATAATAGGTTTGATTCTATGATTTGGTTCAGGCTTTATAAAATCAGTTTTCATCTTCAACTAAGTCCCCTGGCCAACGTCAAGCAAGTGATTGAAACAAACACAATCACACACTCACTCCAATGACCATCCATGCACAACTTCACCAATAGCAAGTGATGGTACAGCAAACTCCATCCTTCCTTGCGTCTGTACATCCATAACACATCACTTATTGCACTACCACGCATGGCCATACTCCACTACACTTCGTATCCACGGCCTGTGCACTTCGCCTACTGATCAATACCCATGCTGAGCCATTGTCAACCATTGGAGATCGCACATAAGCTACAGTTGTACTTAGTTTTAAGTCCACGCCGCTACACTTGCTGACTGAACACAAGCACGAAATAACAGCAACGACAACACCTCTACACGACACGGCCTAAAGTCCACGCAGCAGCATCCTTTCTAATCGGCTACTAAACTGCGTAGCAATCCATTGCACCAGCACACCACGATCACCGATCATACTCCGCTGCGTCACGACAACAACTCCAAGCACCCAATCGCACGCCCTCAAACGACTCACTGCTATATGCTAATGCAACAAATTTTCGCACGATGTTGACAGTAGTGACTAGATCAAATACGAAAACTCTAAGCCAACGCTCCAGAACCAAACACCACTTTTGCCAGTGACAAAGTCTACAGCACGGCCGCTACAACTATGAATACACATGCACGTCGAACTGACCACAATCATCACAGCACGCGTAACCCCGAAGCCTCTAACTACACATACTGTGGAATCCCCTGTCCAGTCGCACTTCACTGGTTAGGCAACTCACACAACTAGCTGCCGCCTATCTTCATGCAAACCATTACTCATCAACAACTGTAACAACATCTTTCTCTCGAATAATCCAAATGCGCATCCAGGTGAGTTAACTCATAGTTTTATTTTCAGTTTCTTCTGTTTATTAACTTTGTGATTTCTTTTGTTTAGTTATTTATTCTGTTATTGATAATTTGTTTGGAAGCCAATTTTAAAGTATATAAAGTGAATAACAGTTTAGCTTAGGGAATCTCGTCCTTTCCAAATTTTTTATCATTTATATATATATATATATATCTATTATTTATGTAGATTTGTTTAATAGTGAAATATAAAAATATGTATATCTTAGTTTAGGATTTTTTTTTATTAGTTTTTTAGGTTTCTCATTTAGAAAAAATTATTTCTTTTAGAAATAATAAAATTAATAACAAACCTTTAAAAACTAGGACGTTTTAGAGATTTTATCTATAAATAAAAATACTCAAGTTAGGGCCCTTTTAGATTTTTTAATAAATTAAATTAATTAAACAACGTAAATCTGACCGGTTTTCAAAATTAAAATCAATCAACATACTAAAGTTTTCAACGACAACTACGACTATCTGATCCTAACTAACAGATACGTAGGTACCCTCAGAGCGATGATAAAATCTGTAAAAACATAGGTTTTTTTTTCTTTTTCTTTTGGTTTTTTTTTTCCTTAAAAATATTATAATTTGAAAAATAAACCTAATTTCTGTAAATAGATAGTGGTTTCTGTTAAGGTTTAATAAGTTAACCCCCGGACTCAGATTTTCTCTAGTTTGTATGAAATTGAAATCGAAGATTGGTAGCTAAATCATGATCAATCTGCCTAATTGATCACGATTTCTACTTTTCCCGACTTTAGTCAAGTAGTGACTCTAAAAATTTTTCTAAATAAAAAACTGGAATTTCTCAATTTCTTTAGTTGAGGATTAATATTAAATGAGTTTATGTTTAATATTAATTAGAAAGTGGGAAATCAAATTAAATAAGAAAGCCAAAAAATCAAGCTTGACAATAGGTCCCATAAATAAATCCAAGTTCAACCTAGAACCCGTTTAACACTATATTTGTGTTTTTATTCTCTAGTTTTTTGTTTCCATTTTCCTTGCTAATGCAGTAATATAAACAAAAGTTAAAAAAAATATATCATAAACAAAAAGTAAAAGACATCAAGTTATAGCTACAGTTCATTCCTTCTTCCTCTTTATCTAACTTCCATATCTAGGCAACTACACTCATATTGCATCTTCATTCTAAGAAATTTGTGTCTTTTGTAATTTAGAAGGAATTTCTAAACCAACTTCGATTAGACCTCTAATCTATTATTGATTTTATTTAAGACCTCTCGTATTGGAAATCTTGTTTTTTCTTGCAAATTGTTTTATAACACTTAATTAATAAATTAAATTAAGCTAAATGGATCGAGACTAGATGAAGCTTCCATAAATTTAATATATACCTAAATTAGAATTAGTATTTAGAGGATTTATATTGTGAAGCTTGCCATCATGAAATTTTTTGGATAAGGTTCTTTAAGAGTAGTATAATTATTATGAACCAATAATTAGCATACCAGTTAAAAATTAGTCTTGTCGTTCTAATTATCTAGATCCTTGGAAAGTTGATAAGTAATAATTAATTGTTGCTTGCTAAAAAAAAATAAATAAAAAAGAAGCAATAATTAGTTTGATCAATTTTTGATGTACATTATATTCCAATACTAACGATATATGTGGTACCTCAAATAAGGAAAGCACTTAATTAAATAGGACATCATAAAAGAATTTTATAAAAATATTTTATCAATAAGCAACTAACATGAAATTGTCAACTTAAAAGGCAACTTCAAATAAATTAATATACAATTAGGAGAGGTGATAAACGGGACATGGTAAGTCGTAAGTTCAGATATTTATAAAAGATCATTTGAATTAATGGATAGAGTTCTATGACATGATGCAATTAATTATAGGGAAAGAAAAAGCAATAAGCTTCGGTTTGTAAATTTGAATGATTCCTTTTAATATATGAGTCGTATCATGGTTTGAGGTTTTTTGAACACTAACCTATTTGGACACAAAAAGGAGACACAATACGATGATACGAATGACCAACCATAGGTTAATAAGAGGCTAGATGTCTGTGTGATAGGTAGGCATACATTTATAATACTACAAAGGTATCTAAGAATGTGCTTCATGGCTTACATGTGATTAGTGTTCGGTTGGTGCATAAATTGACTCAATTTGTTGATTGTAAAATTAATGTTTAGGTGGGTGATTGTAAGATATTGCAATGTACCCAGATCTCATGATATGCAATGGTAAGAGGGGATCCATGGATAGTGAGGTGACTCCAAGGTAATAAAGGTATTTGAATTGATTTATAAAGATGAATGTTGTGATGCTTAAGTAGATCAAGAATGAATTGGGATTGACCCAATTAAATACCTTGAAGGGTGAGATTTATAGGAACCTTAAGAAGGAAATGAAGGTCACCAAGATCTTTCATGGAAAATTAGTTTGATAATGTGGAAATGAATTGATCAAGTAGTTAGGGTTTGTTTCTATTGAAGATGATGTCATCAACATAAAGCAAAGGACAAGTGTATTAAAGCCATAGGAATAAACAAACATGGAGTTGTTAACCTTGCTTTCTTTGAACCTAATTTCTATAAGGAAATTGCTAAAGGAAGAGTATTAAGCATGAGGTGTCTGTTTAAGACCATAGAGAGATTTTTTAAGCTTGCAAACATGATGGGGATATTGTAGATGAACAAATCTCGGGGGTTGTTTTATGAAGACATATAGATACTCCATTTTTGCCCTTTGCATTTTTAGTTCTTATCTCAAATTTTTGGTGTCATTAGAACACATTCAAATAGGCTTTTCTTTTATTTAATTACTTATTTATTTATTTATTTCATTATTTTACTTTATTTTTATCTTTAATTTAGGTGTTTTTTTTTTTAAATATTTTTAATGCATATATGATTTATACAATTCGAGTTAGGCCTAGATGTGGTGTTATTTTATTTGATTTTATTTTATTTGTAAAAAGAGCATATTGAATTAGACCAGGTTCAAGACCTAGTTTAAATGTTTCAATTAGGGCCAAAGCCCTCATGTTGGTTTAAAGCATGCAAGCACATTTAGCGCTTGCAATCTTTTTTCATTCCTACATGTATACTACGAGCACGAGTGGGAAGCGTACGGCACGCACCCAGCATATGTGTGCACACCCCAATCTTCTCCTTTCTTTGCATTTCATCGAAGCACGAATTGGTTTCTAGAATTATAAAGGGTTCTTTCTTATTCAAACCCACCACTTTTAACCCATGTTCCAAATCTATATCTTACAAAATTCATCCAAATTTTGTATTTTTGGAAACTATACATAGAATGCTACAAATTGGGACAAAAACACATTCTAATTTTCCTAAATCACAGATTAATTCAAACTTGAAAAAGGAAAAAAAAAAATATTAACACACTTAAATGAAATTTGCAAAACTCTATTCTTTGGGTAAGTTCCTCCAAATAAAAAATGTAGCCATTAATTATTGGTGTGTTCTTATCCATTTCCATCACTTAAACTAACACTTTTCTCAAAATTCGAAAATGGATTAGGCAAGAACAATTAGGCCACCATACTCATGTTCTTCCATTTTTACAATTTCCTAGATTAAATCTAAATTCCACTAGTATAAATAAGGTGTCATGCTTCACTTTATGCATATATTATGATTTGAAACTCACTCAAACATACTCAAATCAAGCTTTCTCTATGGCATAAATTTTCTCTCTCCAAAGATAGCACCACATTATTGGAAGCCATCCAAAAATTCACTAAACCGGCCACTGGTTTGTTATCACACGAGGTAAGATCATGGAATACTTGCTTGTTCTTATTTTCTTTGTGTGTTTATGTACTAAATAATTAAGAAATCATGTTTTTAGGGATGTAAAACACTTTTTCATGCAATTTTTGTAGTATAGTTAATAGGATTTGTTGTTTCTAGAATATAATGATTATGTAGTGTTCATAGTTCTTGATTGTTTAAATTAAGTATTTTGATTTACTCACTTGTAAAATGTTTATCATGAATCATGTTTGAATATATGATGATGTGATTATTCTTAATTATTTTAATTGAACTAAACATTTTAATTAATAAACTATAGAGTATTTGTCATGAATTATGTTTATGCCATATAGAGTAGATATCTAAATGTGTAAATTATATAATAAATGCTTCAACAAGTAAATTATAGAATAGATGTTTGAACAGATAAATTATAGAGTAGATGTTCAAACAAGTAAATTGTAGAATAGATGTTTGAATATGTGAATTATAGAACAGGCATCCAAACATGTAAATTATAGAAAAAATGTCTAAAATATAAATTATTGAATAGATGTCAACATCTAATTATGAAATTAGTTATTTTGATTAATCATGTTGATGTAATATAGAATGGATTTTTTGATTCAAAATTTCATTACAAACAAAATTTTTGTATATAAATAATGAGCATGCCATATTTGTGATTATAGACACCTAATTTTTGTCTCATTTTATTTTTTCAATAAGGTAAAAGGTCTTAAATTAGGAAAAATGCAAATAAATAAATAAATAAATAAGAAAAAACCCAAAAAATAAGAAATTTAGAAAAAA
The DNA here is from genome assembly GCA_024138005.1 of Lumnitzera racemosa. Lineage (NCBI taxonomy): Eukaryota > Viridiplantae > Streptophyta > Magnoliopsida > Myrtales > Combretaceae > Lumnitzera > Lumnitzera racemosa. The sequence continues at coordinate 32,958,194 of JAMXBC010000012.1, read as the reverse complement.
AATCACAAAAATATAAATTTTAGAAAAATATAAAAAAATAGAAGGTTTAGAAAATAATAAATCTTTTAGATAGTTTAGTAGAATATATTTTTAATTTAGATAAAATAAAGAAAGGGTCATTGGGCTTAGGCTTGGGCTTGGATTTCAATTTGGCCTAAGTTTACCTAGTTCATTTGTGCAATTTGTACATATAAATAAGGAAAAACCAATAACCCAACCGGATAAGCACTTAGATTTGATATTGTATATGATTTGGAGATCTTGGGTTCAATTCATGAAAGGTGCAAAATGCATCTTTTAGTTTATTTTCTCACTTTATCGCCATGTCATCACCACGTCACTAATTACGTCATCACCACATCACTAGTTAGATCATCATCACATCATTTCTCAACTCACTTTTAAGTATGGTAAGCACACTTCTATACGCGTTGGATACACTATGACACACTCCTACATGCGCAGCTTTGTATTTGGTATTAAATATTGTTTAAGTTCGCCTAGCCCAAACATAGAATAAAATTATATTGCATTTGATATTTTTCATCCTTAACTCGACTATAATACGTATAAATAGGAGATTTCATTTCACTACAAACCATCAACTCATCACTCGTAATTACTTAAATCCATTCACAACACCACTCAATTTTTCTACATAACCCCTTTTTCTAAGATTTGTGCAAACTCCAACTTAGTCTGGCTCTGCTTTGGTTTTAATTTATGTTTTGTTCGCCGTATTTTGTTTTCTTTGTTTTTATTTATTTTTGTAATATCGTACTTACTTTTTCTTTTTGTTGTTGTTGTTATAATTGTATTATATTTGCAATTGTAAAAAGAAAAAAAAAAAGAGAATAAAAAGAAAAGAAGGAAAAAGAAAAAAGAAAAAAAAAAGAAAAGGCCTAGTTTGTTTAGTTTACTTATTTTTATATTTTAGTTAGAAATATACAATAAAAAATAAAAATAAAAAGTAAAAAGTAAAAAAAATAATAATGAAAAATAAAGATGTCCTCTCACTTAGAAAAATCCTTTTTTCAATAAAATGAATAAACTTTTTAGGCATGTTTTCATAATTTAAACATTTTTTTTTATTTAGGCTTCTTTTCTATTATTAGACATCTTTTTTTATCATTTAAACTTCTTTTCTATATTTAAATATCTTTTTTATAATTTAGGCTTATTTTCTATGATTAGGCATGTTAGCCATAGTAATTGCATATTTCGTAGAAAGTTGCATTTAGGTATTTTAAGATTTTTCTAAAAAGTTTTATCACTTAGAAATTTTTTTTTTCCAAATAAATAAAAATAATGGACCATCTTTTCTTTCAAAAATTAGGAAATTTTTTAATTTTCCCAAACATAAAATCACTAAATTAGGATCATTTTCTTATAGGTGTTTTTCTTAAATAAAATGAAATGGCTAAGAGACGTAAATTTGGCCACTTTCCAAATTTAAAATTAACTAACTTGCTAATATTTTTAAAACGAACTACTAAATTTTGATCTCGAATTGCGGGTACGTAAGCACCTGTACATATGGGATAATTTAAAAAATGGAAAATTTTATTTTCCTCCTTTAGTAGTTAATTCTTTAAATCCTCATTTTTTATAAATAGGCATAATTTCAATTATTGCTTGTAAATAAATGTCATTATAGGAATATATTGAAAGGTAAATCAAAATTTAAAAAGATTAAAAGTAGTACTCATTTATGGTTTAAAAGTTTAGCCTCCGGATTTAGATCTTTGGTTTCCAAAAAAATCGTTTTAATAAAAATCGGTTTTATTGAAAAATCAATAACTAAGTTATAATAAATCCACTCAATTGGTTATTACTTAACTCTTTTTCTCGACTCCAGTTAGGTAGCAACTCCAAAATGTTTTCAAAGTTAAAAAAATCGATTTTCTTTAAACCCTAATTGAGGGTCAATATTAAATGGGTAGGATTCAATATTGTTTGGTTTAAAGAAGACTTATAAAAACCAAGCTCGACAGCTCAATGACTCCACTAGGGACATCAAGAGAGCTAACCACTTAAAATACTTTTTGAAATTAAAATTACCTTTCAAAATACCCATGTTATTTATCTATTTGTTATTTATTTATTTGTTTGTTGTTTGTGTATCGGTGTATATACTTTGCTTTGATTTCCATAGTTATTTTGCATACAATGTACATTGGTATCGAGGGTTATTCGTTGTATCAAAAATGCAAGATAGATGTGGGCAAACCCAAACCATCTTAAGACCTTAGGAAGGAGGCCATTATATAGGCTCTAGGCGTAGAGGTGTAACTACCATTCGGTGTTGATTAGGCCACCCCACTTAAGCTCGTTGTGACTAATGAAAGTTTCTAAAAATAAGTGAGGCCATAAAGCTTAAGGACCTTTTAGAACCCACCCTAATTGTATATACTCCCCTTCAAGCTTGAATTAATACATTACTCTTAAGAATTGCAACCCTACTTATTGTTTAAGAGTTTTGATGCAATTAAGTTTTTGAAAATAACAGTAGGGTTGCAACCCTACATGTTTTGACTTCTAAAAGGTTCTAAGGGTATTTTAAACACTTATTTTTTTTTATCTCACACTTACATTTGTTTATTTTCCATAATTTTTCATAATTTTGAGCTAAAACTGTTATTTTGATAAAAATAAAGAATAGGTACTTTAGTGCAATTAATGGTCGATAATTAAACTACATGTTTTTATGAGTTCACAGTATTTTTCATAGAATTAATTGGGCTTGTATGCTATTTATTATGTATTTTCCTTGTATAAAGTTATATATTAGCCTAATATAAGATATAGTAATATATATTAGTAAGACATTTGTTAAATTTGTAAAAGATTAGTATTTTTTGGTACATAATGGATGCTAACTAGCTTGGAGAATATGGAATTTTAGGATTTTTAGTTTAGAACTAAAGTTTATTTGGGTTAATTACAAAATTATGATAAAGTACAATTGAGTCAATAGCTAAAAAGGGTATTTTCGAGCTTGTAACCATATTGACCAATCTTATTTCTTAAGATATATTAATAGAACTCGAAATAAAGGTCATAAAAATATAAAGTTTACTTAAATTAGATAAAAAATAAGTAAGATATAATCAAATGAAATTTAAAATCACGATAGTAAAAGCTTAAAAGAGTTTGGGTTCGACTTGTAATTGACTTGAAGACTGTATTTATATTTTTTTAGGTACGATAAGTAAGAAAGGACCACATCGTGAAGTTTAGAACTTTACATTATTATTAAGGCCAGGTAAGTGAATCTAACCCATGCTTGGAGTAGATGTATTGTTACTTATAATATTGTGTATTGTTTGATACTGTGTTAATTGAATATGGCTACATCTTAGGTAAACTAACATGCTACCATGGGAGATGTTGATGTGGGGATTTTGAATTGTGGGGATTTTGAATTATGGTAATTATATCTTGGTTAAACTATTACGCTACTATGTTCCATGTTGATGTAGTGTTACGAACGATTGTATTAACTAGGGAATTTAAGTAATTGCTAACCTAATCTTCTAGGTATTTACCCAAGTGAACCTTAAGTAAGATATTAGATCTCCACTAGGGAGAGATTAAAAATTAGACTTAAATAACTAGATTGAATAAAACTTGAAGACTGATTGTGGTGAATGATATACTTGAATTGTTATTACATAGCATGGCAAGGCATCACATAAAAAAGGACCTACGGGTCAAAATTTCAAAATAAAGCTTCCAAGTGATCAAGTAAAAAAAAAAAATCATAGCTTTATAAACTTAGTTTTTAGAAGCATACAAATTCTCATTGCCCAAACAACCTAACTATTTTGATAGTTTGATTTAGTAGGCTACAATGTGTAGTCTAATTTGGTAAAACGAAGTTAAGGGTCCTACTCCCAAGAAACTCCTTGTTGCCTCTAGGTTTTTAGATGTTATACCTAGATGTCTGGGTATGTTAACTAATCGATGAGTATATTAGAAGGGAATAGGATATCAGTACCGATGCATGCCACATACGTCAACATAGCATGCTGCATTGCTAGCAATAAATGCCGATTAGGCTAATGAATGCATGGAGCTAAATCTACTAGTTATGATAGAAATATTTTAGTTATGATATTACTTATATCACTCAGCTTCAATAGCCGAGGGAATAAAATGTTTTATCCTTAGGTTAACAACATTGTGAAGGGCTCAACACTAGGGAGGATGTATACTGAGAGCGTTAGTCGGAGTTAGTGACTTTTGGATGAAACTCGCACTAAGTTAGGAGTCCTACTATTTTAAAGATGAACAAAAAAAAAAAAAAAACAAAGATGGTTCATGTTTTGAGTAAATATTAGGCTATATATATAACTTATAACTAAATATCCAGCTGGACTTCGATATAACAACCCATTATCATATAAATAAAGTTTTCTTTTGATGAGTGAGCATGTTGAGATAGTTTTTAATAAGTACTCCTATGTGATGGTACATTCCATGCTAAGTCAGGATGTGACACCCTAAAACGCTATGATTAAGTTTTGATGAAACTGAGCATGAATCTATAATATTTAAGTTCATGGAATATAGATTGATTGAAGAATAAGTAATGATTATGCTATAATTGAGTTTAAGGAATTCATGATTTATGAATCAAATAATTGAAGATGTATGACACTTACGGTTGTAATTTGAACCGAGTCATAAAAAACATAGAAAGGATGAAAACCAAGTCATTTTAAGACCTAAAGGGAAACCTAGATGAGGCATGATTGAATGCACAAGTCAAATGGCCCTTTAAGAAAAAAAAAAAAAAGAAGTTGATTACTCTTACACCCCAAGTCAACTACTCAATTCATGTATCCCCCAATTGACCATTTGTATCCTTAGGTCTTCCGAGCAACTATTTTAGAGGCCTTTTGCAAACTAATAGGTCACAGTCATATGTATAAATGAGAAAATTAATTTTTACTTTAAGGATTTCTACTTCTTAAATATATTTAAGCATTAGTCTATGTTATATGTTAGGTTTAGGTGTTGATTGTTCTTTTCAGTTATTAAGCTTTGAGTGAATTCCAAGTAAGGAATGTTATTGTGTAATGTGTATACATATAGGAGAGTTGAAACTAGATTGATTAAATATCATACCTTAATAATGTGTACATTATTTATGAATAGCTATTTAAACCTATGAGTAGTAGATATGACAAGCAAATGGTAGAATTATACCTCTCGATTGATGTCTTTAGATTAAGCATAAGGTCATTATAGTGACTTAGTAGTTTGTTGATCTGAGGTAATTGTGTTTGGCATGGGTCGGTTGAGTAGGAATAAAGTTGTAACAAGATGAATCAATAGTATGAAATGTCAATTCAAGTTGTCAAAATACTAATGGTAAACTCAATATGAGATGATTACTAGTAAAAAACAAGAAACAACATCGTTCCTTACAAATATATTGGTCATATAATGAGTGTTTGGGTCTTGTCTTATTGTTTGTTGCAAGTGATGTGTTGTGAATTGTAGTAAAAAACAAATAAGGCCAGTCGCTAAATGAGTCCGAGCTTGCAGAAAGCTTAAAAAGAGTCAATGGGGAAAGGTATGAAAGGGTGAAAGCAAAGGATGAAAATAGTAAGTAAAACTCACAAACAGCTCCAGAGAATATGACTCATCAATGGAACTTCCGAGGACTCATGGCACAATTTAATGTGACATACGAATTGGTCCAATGAGATTACTCGTCACCTAACCTTGCTTAAGAAAAAGGATAAGAGTGATGTCGAGAGTAGACAACAATATTTACGTAAGGAAGAAGGTACTCAAAAGTGTATTGAAGATTATCTGATGTCTTACAACTACATGTACAGGGTATTTATACCTACAAACTAAGGCAACTTGCCCAAAAGGGAAAAGAAAAAAAGGACATTTCCTAATAGGGGCAATGTACACGTTATAAAGGAGCAAAAATGAATATATAAGGAAAATAATCATTGGCACTACAGATTCTATATGTGATAATGTATATGTAACGATGAAGCATTGGCAAGGTCGTTAGGAGATGCGAACAAAAAAAGTACGAACAGATGGGCTTGTCTGAGTAAAGATGGCTTAATCAATCCAAATTCTCTCTCTCGGCTTCTTGGCAAAGATGCTGCCAAGTGATTGTATGGCTCGACATTGGAGAGTACTCATCTACTTAGCAAACTACAGAATAATGGGCTTTCATATGGTATGGCATTAAAGGTGATTCAGCAAGGAAGTATTCGGCTTTGGCAAGGGTTGGTTAGAACATAAGGATTAGATGTACTAGCTCTTCTAGTCCTTGGGCTCGACTGCAAGTCAGGAGTTCCGTAGCTTGATTTCCATCATGATGTGTCTATAAGCTCTATCATATCCAAAAATGGAACTTAGATTTATTCTTAACCTTGATTGTAAGGGTTATATTGTTGTCAATTTATAGAGGGCGAAATTTATTATTGAGCTTTAAGCCTATTAATTAAATGGATTTGACTCCTCAATCTATGGTAACAGGGCCCGAGGAGCTAAGCCCATAAATTATCGAGATGATTAAGGGAGATTTGGCATGGTAGGCTTGAAGTAGGGTTCGTTGGATTGGTTCATTCAATCCAATCTTTCTTGATTTGGCTCACATTAATAAAATATAAAACCCTTTATTTAAGCCTAAACCCATGAAAAAAAAGGCCCATTTCGATCTTAGCCATTAATCAATGTTACGATCCAACGTATTGAATTCACCTACCATATCCTATAATTACCCTATTCATTTCCTCATTTTGACAAGAAAACCTCCCATTAACGTTGTTACTCTGCCAAAACTTTGCCTCAAGGATCAAACACTTAAACACTTCAAGAACACTACCTCGTTCTTCATTTAATCTTGGAGTTTAATGCCATCGTGCTCTTCTACCTGTTACCATACGTGGTAGAGCCTTATTAAGATCACCTACTCTTCCTCCCTACGCTTTTCTCCTGACCATCATGTACGAGTCACTCAAGTCATTTCCTTGATTTCTTATAGTACAACTTCACATGCGGCACACACGTGACACTTGCATCTATACCTAACACCCCCACATTTTTCTGGCGACTCCACTGGGGAGGGAAGACTTAATACTCACATCATGGTACCTCCAAGGCGAAGACAACCTGACCCTATTGAAGGAACTAATCAAGAGAAAAATGTTAATACTATGACCAATGATCAAAAACCACCTCCAACTAGAGACACTAATTAAGGTGACAGAACACAAGAAGGTGTCCTTAATAATGCGCAATTAACGCACGAGCTACGAGAGACTAATCGGAAGCTAAGTGAATTTAGGGTGATGTTTTCTCAATATGTGCATGCTTTAGCTGCCTTTGCTATTACGCAACAAGGAGCAACTTCCTCGAATCCTTCTAATGTTGTGCAACAATATACCCTACCCAACCCTCTAGTTGTCAATGAGCATGTTGCTCCTAGCATTGGAGAACAACTTCCTGCTGTAGAATTTACAGCCATGCAAGATTCATTACCTGAAGTAAGGAATCAAGGAGTTCAAATTGGAGGCTCATCATCCTCACGTATTATGCCACGTGTCACAATTATTGACTTTGGTTAACTAACACCAATGAATCCTATGCCTACAAGATCTACTCCTGTGAATCTAGCGCTCGTGCATCTTGCTCCTACGATGTCACTAAGGGCCGAAGCATTTACTCAAAGAGGTTCATTTGTAACTAAAGAACATTTAGATATATATTTAAAGAAGATACAAGCGAAATATACAGTTAGGATACCAGAACTGAAGCTTCCATATCACCAATGCATTACTGCAAAGTCATACCCTAAGGATTATATCAATCCAAAGTTCATGCTATTTAATGGCAAGAAGGGAAGTGCTAAAGAACATTTGCTGAAATTCATCGAGACGCTGGAAGTATATGACCTAGATGACGATTTGAAACTGAAAGAATTCTCTAAGTCACTCACTGAAAAGGAATAAACCCGGTATGTTAATCTCCCTCTAGGATCAGTAGATTCGTAGGGTAATATGTGAAGATGTTTTTGGAGAAGTTCTTCTCCACAAAAGAGAGAGTTATCCTTAGATCCGAAAAAAGTCCAAAGAAGATTCGATGGATTATACCGAGCGCTTTAGGGAACATTCACTAGATATATAAGACATTTGTGATGATAGAGAGTTGGTCAAGATCTGTATCCAAGAGATGTTTCTTGAGTACGCAGCATACCTTGAAAACCTTTCATTGGCCTCCTTTGCTATGCTAGTCAAGAACGCACGAAGGACCAACAACTCAATGGTACAACAAAGAAGTGAAGTTGGGAGATTCAACAAGCACACTTCGTCTGTAAGTACAACTTAGGGCGAGTCATCAAGGGGAGCAAAGAAACAAAGAGATGATAGGCCTACTAACACTAGGCCATCTTTGACATATCCTTGTCCCATGGCCAAAGTGCATCAAATGCTTGACTAGTGGCTCCATGATGGAAACATCAAGCTTCCAAAGGTTGAGCACCTCCCTACAAATGGAGAAAAGAGTGATCCCAAGTATTGTAGATTTCATCGGATTATTGGTAACCCAAGTAAAGATTGTTTCACTTTGAAGAAAATATTCACTGATCGAGTTGCACGTGTTGAGTTGATCATTGATAACAATGATGTTAGAAATGATTCATTTCTTGCCCACAACAACCGAAGGGGTGCTATCAATGCTGTTAGCCATGATCCCATCACCACTGAAATAATTGATGCCCAAACTACTAGAAATGATGAAGATAAAGAAAAGTCAATTAAAGCTTAGGATAATGAACGCCTACCTATTGTTACGGCATTGTTGAAGGCAGCTAACTTTAGGAATTTCTTTGATCTCTTAGGATTCAATGAGAAAGCTCAACTTGCGATAGCAACTACACTCACACACAGATATTTGAGAGTCAATATGTAGAGTGTAATGTAGCGTTACTTATGAAGAGGATGGCCACAGCACACAAAAATGCGATTTTATTTACTGATGCAGACATTGTATGAAGAATTCCAGTCACAAGCACCCTTTATATGTAGAAGGTATGCTTAACGAGTCTCCGGTCAAGAGAACATTCATTGATAATGGTTCTTCATTAAATATCATGCTAATGAGTACTTTTAAGGTTATTGGAATTAATATCTGATGATTGGTTAAACAACTTATATCAACAAATGGATTTAGCCATGCCCCTACAAATTCTATTATGAATGTTAATGTTGATCTCAAGGTTAGCCCTATCCATGGAATTACTACTTTTCATGTGATTGATGCACCGGTCCAATACCATTTACTCATTGGTAGGAAATGGTTGCACGATCACAACTTAGTCCCATCCACACTGCATCAATGTATTAAGGGCCATTAGAAAGGGAATGATGTATTTATTCAAGCTACCAAGAATCCTTTCTAGCAACATGAATCATATTTCACTGAGTTAACCTACTTTGATGAATTTGCTGAAGAAGGCGAGACCACAATAGCTAAGCCGATTGGTGTCCCTTTACCTACATGGGAAGAAATTCAAGATGGTCAGCAGAAGAAAAGAAAGATGCGTGGGTGTCATGGGGGGAAGAAGAAGAACAAGTAACCTAAAGGAATCGAAAGCTTCATTTGAGAAGACAGAAGAAGGGTATACTGCTTATGATGGTCTTAGGGGTTTAAGGAGGTATATTTTTCCTCTTCAGATCCCATACCAGTATAAGAGGTCTAACTTGCCCTGTAATAACTACAAGACCAAATGAAGCCACAGGCTGAGGAAATAGAAGAATTGGATCTAGTGCGATCGAGAGAGTCGTAGCGGCCAATCTTCATAAGCAAGAGCCTCCCATAAGAAATAAAAGTTCATATTGTTAAGTTGCTAAGAGAATATAGAGATATATTTGCATGGACCTACGAAGAGATGCCAGGATTGAACCTTAATCTCATAGTACACAGGTTAAGCATTGCCCCGGGAATTACGCCTATGAAGTAAGGACAAAGGGTTTTCCTCCCTGAGATTGAAGTTCAAATTAAGTAAGAAGTTGAGAAGTTATTACGAGCTAGATTTATAAGGCCCATCCAACATCCTACTTGGCTTGCCAATATTGTTCCTGTAAGAAAGAAGAATGGACAGATAAGAGTATGTATGAACTTCCAAGATCTAAACAAGGCTTGTCCTAAAGACGAATTTCCTCTACCAAATGTTGATACTCTGATAGATGCAACTGGGAGACATGATTTATTCTCATTTATGGATGGATTTAGTGGTTATAATAAGATTAATATGGAAATTGGGGACACGGTATTATACCGTCATGCCATTTAGACTTAAGAATGCAAGAGCCACTTATCAAAGGGCAATGACTGCTATATTCCATGACATGATGCATGAATTTATGGAGGATTATGTCAATGATATAGTCATCAAGTCTAAAAGGGCACACGATCACGTAGTTCATCTACAAAAGGTTTTTGAACGATGTCAGCTGTACAAACTTTGCACAAATCCTCTCAAATGTGTTTTTAGCGTATCCACAAGGAAGTTTTTGGGGATTATCGTCCATTAGAAAGGAATTGATGTTGATCTTGCGAAAGCACAAGCTATAAGAGAGATGCCATCCCCTATTACTTCAAAGGAACTAAAAACTTTCATGGGAAAAGTCTCTTATATCAGAAGGTTTATACCAGCACTTGTTGAGATTTCATACCCATTGCATTAACTTTTGAGGAAAGGAATTTCATTTGAATGGGAACAGGTCCACGAGGAGGCAATTCAAAAGATGAAGATGATCTTAACTTCTCCTTAAACCATGACCATGACCATCAAGAATTGCCATTGATTTTATATCTTATATCTATCGACAAGTTCGTTGGAGCCTTACTTAGCCAAGAAGTTGATGGTCAAGAGTGACCTACATATTATCTGAGTCAAACCCTTTAAGGTAGCGAAGTCAAGTACCCAACTTATGAGAAACACTGTCTCGCGCTGGTATTTGCCATACAGAAGTTACGACATTACTTCCTTGAGCATAAGATCAATCTGGTAACTCGTTCAGATCCAATTAAGTATTTATTGTCACGATTGGTTTTATTAGGATGAGTTGCTAAGTGGTTACTCCTTCTTAGGGAATTTGATATCTTAGTGAAATCCCCTAAGACCATCAAGTCACAAGCCTTGGCTGATTTATTAGCGCACTTCTCAAATGCCCAAGAAAGCTTGATTGAAGGCATAATACCATCTGAATTTCATGAAGATACTCTAATGGTCGAGGCAGATGGTGAATGGACACTTCAATTTGATGGTTCTATGGGAAATCAAGGCTGGGGAGCAGGAATCGGATTAACATCACTTGAAGGTCAAGAGATACCCTTAGCATTTAAACTTGATTTTCGATGCACCAATAATGAAGCCGAGTACGAGGCAATATTACTTGGTTTGTTATCTGCACGAGGAGTTGGAGCACATAATTTGTGTATTTGAGGTGATCCAAATTTAATCATTAGACAAGCCACGAGTGAGTTTGGATTGAAGGAACCTACACTTGCACCCTATAAGACTACAGTGCAAGTTATGGTAAAAAAAATTTAATTTTATATGGTACGAGCACACGAGTCGATCGGCGAATAGGTATGCCGATGCATTGGCCATACTAGCATCTAAAATGCCAATTCAAAATGTTAGTGGTAATGTGAAAATCCAAGTAGTCAAGAAATCTATCTTGTGTACGGCTTTAAATTTTGTTAGTGAGGATGAAGACATGTAAGACGATTCGCGCGATCCATTCATGGAACAGTTAGTGCACCCTAATGCGGCTTCTATTTTAGCTTTGAAGAATTTCGTTAAAATCAACGGAATGTTATATTATAAGGGTCCAAAAGGTATTCTTTCTCGATGTATTGGTTTTAAAGAAGCTCGTCTTAAGTTAGACAAGTATCACTAAATCTGGTGTGGGGAGGAAGGGCCACCACTGTATCGTCGTATTCAGCGTGTAGGGTATTATTGGCCATCAATGGCTAAAGACGCACTTTAAGTGCAAGTACATTGCCCTAAATGTTCTGAGATTCCTGACCAAAGTGAGTGTAATTTTATATCTAGTGCTGGAGATTGGAGGTGCCTGTACATTGATTACTTGAGGAACAATGTGTTACCAACGAATAATATGGATGCCAAGCTTGTAAAGCGAAAGGCCAGGAAGTATCTTATGCACAAAGGTGAGCTCCACAAAGTATCATTTATGGGAAAACCCCTAAAGTGTATTGCTCCTCCTGAAACGGAAACGGTTTTGATTAAGGCATATGCTGGATAGTGCGGGGAGCATTAAGGAGGAAGGAAACTATATAATTATCTACTCAATAGAGGATACTATTGGTCAACAATGGAAATGGAGGCTTTCAACTTCACTAAGAAGTATGTTGTCTGTCAATAACATAGAGATGCCATTCATGCTCTTGCAATCACACTTCATAGCATCACAACTCCTTGGCCTTTTCACACGTAGGCTTTTGACCTTATTAGACCTATATATCCACCATCAAGAGGATGCATCTAGATTTTGGCAGGAACAGAATGCTTTACGAAGTGGGTAGAGGCAACTCCTTTAAGGAAGGCTACAGGACTAGTAGTTGTAGGTTTCTTAAAGGAGAATATCATATGTAGGTTTGGAATCTCGAAGCGTATTTTATTAGACAATGGCACTCCTTTTATCAATTCGCATGTCTGCCAACTACTGGTTTCCTATAATATTGACCATGTAAAGTCTACACCATATTATCCGAAAGGAAATGGATAAGCTGAGGCCACTAATAAGACCTTCTTGAAGATACTTAGTCGCAAAGTTCATGATAATCATAAGGCATGGCATGATAAGCTACCATTAGCGCTTTGAGCGTATAGGATATCTAAATAAAGGCCAATGCAAGCAACTCCTTTTTCTTTAGTACATGGGACTAAGGTAGTAGTTCCCATAGAAGTCTTGATCTCATTTACTAGGTTGGCAATCAATGCTGGGCTCGAACCCAATATATTGCAAGTGATGGATCTGGAAGCATTAGATAGAAGGCGTGATATCACCAAACATAATCTCATCAATTATCAACATAGGCTTGGAGTGGCATATAACCGTCTGGTGAGAAAGAGATCGTTCCAACAAGGCAACGTAGTACTTCGTATAGTCGAGCATGTATGCCGAGGTACCTCAGCACCCAAGTTTACACCAAAATGGAAAGGACCTTTCGTAGTTGAGGAAGTATAGGAAAGTGGATATTGCAAACTTAAGAATCCTAGCATGGTTGCTATTACTACTCCTATCAATTTTCAATATATCAAAAAGTTCCATTTGTAAAAGGGAAACTGTGATAAAGTTAAATGAATGAAACTTACAGCTTGAGCTATATGAGCTTGTTTTGCATATCTATTCATACTATTATCTCCTTTGCACACCTTAGGTTAAAAAAAATAATAATAACGAAGTATTGGTGTTTGTAATGCTACTTCTTGGTAAGAGACTTGCCTCCTAAGTGCGTAATATACATGTATTGTATGAGTTGTTGACTAGTTGAAGCTTTGACTCCCAGGTATACTATATGATGTTCTATCGAATAAGACAATGACTTGCACTATTTGAGTATATGTTCATGGAGCATGTAAAAATAGTTAAGTAATGGGTAATACCCCCTTAACTTATTACGTGACTGTCTAATGGAACTAGCAATCCTCGTTCCAATCAATATCTTTATACTGTCAAATCATATATTTGAATCCTTGCTTGCAAATGGAATACACTTCTACTGCGCAAGGTTTTCTTGAAAATTTACCAAGCCATGAAGTAAACTATCATGTAAAGTACTGATAAGGAAATTTTCTAAACGCATAATGATGTGAACTTTCAAGGGCTTACTAAATCAATAAATAACTCACGTCAATTTACGATGTTCCATGTAAAGGCATGGATCTCAAATAAGCAAGAAGCAAAACTACACATACTAAGCTTAACAAGTCCTTACACTCCATTAAAAAAGAGGAGGGGTGGTAGAGGAGGGGGCTTGTGCAAAGAGATCAAAAGTAATACTATCAATACTCAATACTAGATGCTATAGTAGAATCAAGATTTATACATGCTAGACGCTCCTCTCTCTCGAGTTCTACCTTTGCAAGTTCAGCTTTGAGGAGCTCACATCTTTCCTCAACGTCTCGACTACTCAAAACCTTTTGAGCTTCAGCTGCAATGATTTCCATCTTGTTGAGCTTTAACCTAAAGGTACGTGCTACAGTGACACTACTAATCAAAAGTTCGAGATTTTCTATAGATAGCGAGCACCAAGCCTCATCAAACTGCCCTATAGCTTACCCAAGTAGGCCCAAGATATGAGTTGTCACATTAGAACCCAAACAAACCGATCCTGCCCAAAAATCATCCTCTATCCTATGTCAGTACTCTGGTGGTGTTAAGAGGTCAGAAGGTATCGTGAAGCCATGAAAGGAGGAAGTATCTTTCGAGCTTGCTACCATCTTGGTTGTTGATCTTTTATCTCCATATTGTATTGTTCTAATCTTTAGGGGATGTGATGATGTGGGATCCCTTGGAACAGGCGAAGTTGCGTCATTACAAAGGTTAGGAACATTGCTAACTATAGTAGCATCCATGAAAGCATTAGAAGTAGCATGTATCTTTTCATTACAAAATCCTACACCCATCAAAGCATCAATAAACGCTTGGATCACACTTTCCTCTAAGAGTAAAAATTCGCTATCTTCATAATCGTCAATGATATTGAACACATCGAGGATTCTAATATTAACATGGGTGTCTTCATAAACCTGTTTTGTGGAGTCTGTTCTATTATTGAATTGTCCCTCTTAGTCATCATCAATGTCTGTCACGAAATTTTCTCTATCATCATCTGCGTATTCAAGAGAATCCCCGTAATCAACCAACTTAACATCATCTTTTCCTTCGTCTACAATCTTGGTAACAACAGGCTGATCTTTAGCTTGAAGTACCTTTCCCATACTATAGCGAGTTGGAAAAGGATGAGTGATAAGAAGGATACTTTGACTCAAAGAAGTTCCTTTAGGGACGCTACCGCCTACTCCATTAAGATGATGCTTCGGCACTTTCTATTTAATAGAAGTGACATCCTTCTCCTTTCCCTTTTGCTCTTGTGACATACACAAAATTGAGAAAACTAAGAAGAGTAAGTTTCAAGAAGATATTAGTGTATAAAAAAGTAGGAGGAGAGTATAATGGTAATGCTACCTCAGGAATGCAGCTACACTTAGGTTATTTGATGATCAATGGGGGAGAGGGTGAGCATTCGCTTTGTGATTTACCTCGAGCATCATCAGACGACTTTGCATTATTAGATGATTTTGGGTCTTCCTTGAGTCGAAAGTGAAAT
This sequence comes from Lumnitzera racemosa, assembly GCA_024138005.1. Lineage (NCBI taxonomy): Eukaryota > Viridiplantae > Streptophyta > Magnoliopsida > Myrtales > Combretaceae > Lumnitzera > Lumnitzera racemosa. The sequence continues at coordinate 32,942,789 of JAMXBC010000012.1, read as the reverse complement.
TCATATCTCCGGATGACTATTTCAAGCAAATACCCTTCAACCATCTCCAAGACATACTTCTTAAACCCATCCAAGCAATTCTTCCAATATATGAGCTAGCTACTCGAAGCAACCCCAGAACGACTCATAGAAGGAAAGAAAAATTGCCTAATCCTCCCATGAATGTTCTTCCAACTCTCAAGTTTGAACATCTTGCAACACTCATCAAAACGTTAGCTAATGACCAAATCTTGAGGTACTCCTTAATCAAACCCTAGTTGTCTAGCAACCTGATCAAGTGAATATTTCATGACACTACACTCGAGGAAGCAATTAGAAGCATTGGCCCAATCATGAAGTGATGGAAGACCTCCGGTGTACTCCATAAGATAAACTCTACCTTAATATTAGAAAGCTCATCATGAAGCTCTATCAAGTTTACTAAGTCCTTTGAACTGGAAGGGTAGATTTCTAAGTACCATTCATATTTAGACAATTCCTTTGTATATAGACGAAAGTTGAACTCATGATAAGTATCAATATAATTCTTCAAAGTACTTGGGAGTTTCCTATTGACCTATCCCCAAGACCGAGGCCTAACGGCATTAGAATGTGTAAGTGGGAGACCAAAATATCTCCTATAACGCTTACGGAAGAACATATGAAGAAACACCAAGTCTACGTACGACACCACAATGTATCTCCTTTGCGAGCGTATCGAAGCTTCATGAAAGAGGTCCAAACGCCTGTACAAGGAACCCAAGTAAAAAGGCCCTAAAGAAAAACGTTCCCCTCGCGTGATACAAATAGCCAAGTGGAAGAGTCAAGGACTAATGCCTTTTTCAAGGCCCCCTAGGAACATAAACGATGACAACCAATAAGCAATGAAAGCTTCCAACTCGTACCTGAAATGTAAGACAAGACATATTAGGTTAGGGTTATAAAGTAAACATCAATAGGAAAAAGGGTAAACAATGACTATGCCACATCAAAATGTAAGAACTTACTTTCACTAATATCAAGCCCCCATCTTATCACTCTTGTCTAGTCTAAAGAAATGCTTGATCCACGTACTAAGCGTTCCATGTCTACGAGTATCTAGAGCTTCTCTTTTGTCCACTTCTAATAGTTCAATCAGTGCTCAATCATCTTCCGAGATTGAAGTTGTAGTGATTTCGGTCAATCCAAGATTAGGAAGGCTCAAAAGGACTGCAACATCTTGTAGTATTGGATTGATCTCACCCTACGCTGTCACAAAGGTATGTGAGTGAGTGCTTTAATAGGACATAACAGCTCGCTAAGTTTCTATTTCTTGCCCGGACGGTGCAAAGTTAAATGAGAAGACACCCATATGGGATAATACACCCCCGCTTCTTCCAAAACGAATGTATATGCGGGATTCTTGAAAATGTACATTACCCAAGACAACTAACGTTCACTATGTGCTTTAGGCCATCAAAACTACTGTCTGAGAGAGGGATTTCTTTCTGCTCATTTCTAAAACGCAGTACAGAATTTGCTTCTATCTCAACCTTCTTATGTACTGGAGGTTCTTGTCTTACAAAATGTATCTTGCCATCCTTAGGTGGATGTGGATGTGTATCCCACCTCTTTATAGCTCACCAAAAGGAGCTACCTTCAATAATTGGGTCTACCTACTTATCTTGAGGTAAGAGGGCTGCTGGGATGTGATTCTCAAAATATGCTAAAATTTCATTGTTCTTATTAGTATTGTTGCTACAAGAACGGCTCTTACTAGATTCTTTACTCATGTCGATGATTTCTAAAAGCAACAGTGACGTCTATATGAAAGAAAGTGAGTACCTATAAATGAAGGGGAGCAAGGGAGTTAGTAGAAGTAAGGTGCATTCGAAAAGTATGACATCAATTACGAAAACTAGAGATGACACATATGCATAAGGATTCTTGCAATAAGTGATGACAGTACGCAATTCACACATGAGATTAGTGATACTACACCCAACTCACATGCTTGTGATGATGTTTAAATGATGTTTTCCAATACGTATTCGTATTAGAAGACTAACGTTCAATGCCTCATGTTCAACTCGTGTAATGGGACCTCACATCGCATTTAGTGCTCATATTGTGTCCAACGTTGTGTTCGAGAGTTATGTAGTTTTCATGACTCATGCAATGCTCAGACCTCATGTCATGTTCAAAACTCATGTTGTGTTCAAGCCTCACATCACATATAGGCCTCATGCAATATCATGTTCAACATATTTGACATGTTTAAGATTCATTCCATATTCAAAGCCCATGTTACATTCATCGATTGTGCCGTATTGAAGATTAACTTTAAGTTCAAGACTAGTGACTATCACTTACACTTACTTACGTTCAACCCTAATGTTCAAGACTCGTATTCACAATCATGTTCAAGGTTTAGATGTGACCCTTACATTCACTCATGATCAAGGCTCATGTATTAAGGCTTATGTTCGATGCATATGATGAGACTTATGTTCAACTTAAATACCAAAAGTGTTGTACTCAAGTTGCGTACTCAACTTACACGTACTCATATAGAAAGTTTAAAAGTGCTCATGATGGAAGCATACATATGCTCGGGCTAAAGAGACTATGCTGAATTGAAGTGTTCAATCCTCATGTGTTCAAGCACAAAATTTATGTCATACTGAGCTCGCGAACCCGCGCTCTAGTCTTATGTGCTTATGTTTAAGTTTTATGTTCAAATTCACATTTTATGGTTATGTGGAGGCCTCATAGTTCTTCTACATGATTATTCCATGAGTGTTTGTATTAAGGGGCAGTGAAGTTCATTTCATGTATTGCCTCATGAGTACTTATGTTAAAGCGAGGTTATGTTCAAGTGAAACGTGTCACTCTCATATGTTCATGTCTAAGACTTGTGTTCAAACTGTATGAGCTTAGCTCATGCTTGACTTTCATATACTTGTGTGTGCATGTCCTTACAATTCAAGACTCATGATTCAATTCACATTTTATGTCATAGTTGGCTTTATAGAAGTTATAAAAAGAAGCCACGTATGACCTAAGTGTTATACCTCTTTGCTACCACCCGTTGATGAAGATCAGTATTCAAGTCACAATCACAAACCCTTAACCCTTGGTTGGCAAATAGTCATGATCCAAGTGGTAAAGAGTTTACCCTCTTTAAACCATGCCAATTTGCTGACTATTGCTAATTCGAGATGCGGTCCTTAAGTTGCGATCGCAGACTTTTGGCCCTTAATTGGAGGCAGCTATAATCTAGGTAGCGAAGGGATCCTCTTTCAACCTAATTGTCGGATGATTATGCTACCTACAAAGTATAGACAATGAAGAAATGTCAGTTTCAAAATTTAAAGAGAAGGAAAGAGAGGAAGAGAAGTAGAAACAATATCAATCCAAATTCAAGACAAAAGCTTAAAAAGATATTATGAATTTTAAGATTTAGCACATATATAAGGCCAATTCAGTACAATGCACAATAAAAGAATAAGTAAATCACATTAGAATCATGAAGAAGGGACTTGAAGCATATTTGTAGCTTTCGATTCTTGGCAGAGATACGAAAAAATAAAAGGGGTAATTGTCAATTACAAATACGATCAAGAGAAGGCATGAGCATAGAACATGAACATGGGTTTCGTCACCACAAAAAAAAATAAAATAAAATAAAACCTTTCTTTTCTTGCTTTAAAGCTTTCCCTTATCCCCTTTAAAGGAGAAGAAACAAGAAGGAGCTACCATAGAACCATTAAGGTGTTGAGTCTTGTATGCTTTTAAATAGATAAATTTTCTCGAAGAAGGGTTCTTGATAAGCTTGTCGCTACTAAACAATCTAGTCTTCTTATGAGGGATGCTGCAAGTAGTAGGGCTAGGAAAGCTCAGCTTTATGACAAACTAAGATGCAATAGTATGCCAAACTCAATAAGAAGTAAGCAAAATGGCAGTACTACTTATAGATATTCGAGGCCCCACTTGCACTCATGCCCTAGTGGGAAGAAGAAGGTTGGAAGTTCCTTTAGAAATAACCCTTCATTAAGCAGCTCCAAAGGTTCCATGCTTGACCCTTGGATCGAACAAATTTCTCAAGAAGATAGTGATTCATCTGAAGCAAGCAGCTATCAGGATGAAATGGGAAATTCTGAAGTAAGTCCATTGCTAGGTGGGATCCCAGGGATACTTCGTATTGGCTCTAAAAGCAGCGAGCTTAACATGGCAAATACAAGATCATAGAATAACAAGTATTGTAAGTATGGTTTAGATGGCTAATATAGCCTAAAAGATTCCTCTATTTCTATAGCATCAAGAAACATCTGCTAGGCAACATGAACTATAAATCGGTATGGTTAGAGAAATCTGAATTATAATTCGATTTCTAATGTTGGCCCATCAAGTAGGCCTTCTTCAAATCCAAACCTCATTAAGAGACATTTTGATGGGAACGTTCATACTGAAGGAGAATCTAGTTCTTCAGCAAGGCACAATTGCTTTTCAGTCAAGAAGCACCCATAGTAGGTTTCCAAGTAGAGTTAACAATTCTGCATCAGTAAAGACTAATCAAAGTAATGGGTGCACATATCAAAGTATACAATCGATTACTTTGACCATCTTAAAGCTTTCTTCAAATCAATTCTTAGTTTGAAACTCTAGGTTTCAAGGGGGGTACTTTTGAGGTCTGGTGTGATTTCTTAGGTTAAATTTGATGTGTTAGGGTTAGCTTCCACAAATTTCTATACTCAATGATCATGACAGTATGTTGGTTGCAATTAGGAGAGATGCAAAGGGTTCATGTTGGAAACTACACTAGTGCAGTAAGTAATAGCGGCATTGGTGGGGCATCAACAGGGATACAGCTCGTGATAAATCACCGGCATTATTTGTAAGCTATTTCAATTCTATGTGGTCATCTCAACTAACACCCTACAAGTTGAAGTGTGAAAAAGAACCTTTAAACTCCCGGCTTGGTCCTCCTGATTACCATCCATAGACTCTAAATTGCCCTGAAGAGACTTTTACTAGGGAATAGGTTTAAGCTGGATACAGGGAGATAGTTGAAGGACTTAAGGGAGCAAGAGAAATCTCATTGACTCAAGTTTAAGCTTTTCTATGCGCTACTGTCCTAAAGTGCAAGGAGGCTATACAAAAGCGACTTAAGACCATTAATGAGTCCCGTGCAACTTAAGACCATTAATGAGTCCCGTGCACAAAAACATAAGGCAGGTTTGGTTTATGGTGTGCCTCTTTTTGGTTCATTATTAAACTAAGATGGAGCTCTTACTGAACAAAGGCCTTAAGGGTTTGTCGCAACCTCACTTAATAAATTGCAAGCTAAACTACCAGCTCCTCGTATGTAATGGAAAGAATGAAATGCCAAATAGTTTCATAGAAGTTTACATTAAAAAGAAAAAGGGAGAGGTGTAGACCTAATGTGAGTCAGTTTAGTAGCAAGTCTTTCAAGCTTAGTCTTCATCTTTAATGTACAGCTCCTAGCTATAACTACAATGACTCCAAGCTTCTTTGGATACACAAATGACAACAACTACTTTAGCTAAGCCAAATTTGCTTTAATACTTTAACATTCAGTCTCCAAGTTTCTTCAAGAATGGCATTGAGTCCACAAACAAGCCACATCCTTCGGGTCTCTAACTGCTCACTGCTGGCCTACGCAATAGAATGGGAAATAAGAAAGGCAAAATAAAAGCTACAACTTCTAATGCTAAGAAGGAACCAAAAGCTAAACAGAAAAGAAAAGAAATGCACCTTAGTAGAGCGAAGAACGAGCTACTGATTCACAAAAAATGCCTAGGCATACTACTACCTGTATTGGTTTAAAGGAGAAATATATCAAGCTCGACAAGAAGTCTTCCATGGTTGAGAAACAAAATGATAAGTTCGTGCCATTGGTTTGACTTCTGAAAGCACGATGAAGATAAAAGAAAAGAAAAGGGAGATCATTATATTTGGTTTCAAATCCTTTCTTGTAGAAAAGAAAAGGAAAAAGTAACGGGGCAACTGTTGAAATCCTAAGGGGTGAAAGAATTTTTTTTTTTTAAAGGAAAAAAATGAGAAACTCCTACCTTTTAATAAAGTACGTGCATAAGGGGTGTGCTGATTTTTATCTTAAAATGCTAAAAAGAAAAAATGAATATGGGCTCACAATGTAGGATTAGGTCATACTTCAAATTGGGACTATGCTGTGGATAGAAATTGCAACATAAAAAGCCTTATGCTACGATCAAGCATCTCTTTTAAAAAAGGAGAGAGAAAGAGATGAAGAAAAGATTGAAAATAATTGGAGCTTAATCATTAATGGATGAAAAATGAAAGGTCAGTTGTTGATAAGGATGTCATTTTGAAATATTTTCGAAGAATTTCTCTAAATAGAGATTTGGAATTTCATTGAGCTTCTGAGGCGCTGCCCCTAAAACCCTACAAGGGATACTGTCCCCTTAACCCCTGCCCACTAACAGGCTAACGGGACCGCCGTGCTTACCAGTCGTAGTGCAACAAACAAAATCTGGTTTACACAAAGCTTTTACATAATATGTGAATACCTTATAGGAAGAATGCTCTTATATGAAGAGAAAATCAAGACAACATTTGATATATGGAGTCGGCCCAACGAGATCGCTAATGTGAACTCAACTTATTAATTTAACTCAAGAAGAGACAACTTAAAGGAGATTCATTTCATGGTGATGCCTTAAGGGCAACATATAATATAACCCAGTTAAGGCTTGACATACAGTCAAGAAGTGCTATGGATTCACACATTAAGACAATTTTTGAATCAATTTGGCAGCAATTTGGCTGTTTAAAAGCGCGTACGCGCCTGAGTCATCTAGAAGGCTCATTCGGTACCTAAACCTTTTAGACTTTGTCCGAAGGACTTTGGTCAGCAGGCAAAATGTAGAGGGCCAAATTTAATATTAAGTTTCAAGCCTATTAATCAAATGGATTTGATTCCTCAAGCTATGGTGGCAGGCCCCGAGGAGCTAAGCCTATAAATTATCGGGATGATCAAGAGAGATTTGGTATAGTAGGCTTGGAGTAGGGCTCGTTGGATCGATTTGTTCGATCCAACCTTTCTTGATTTAACTCACACTAATGAAATATAAAACTCTTTATTTGGGCCTAAACCTATGGAAAAAAAAAGCCCATTTCATACTCATACATAAAAGGCTTCAATCTTAGCCATTGATCAATATTACGATTTAACGTATCAAATTCACCTACCATATCTTATAAATATCCTATTCATTTCCTCATTTAGATAAGAGAAAAACCCCCATTAACACCATTACTTTGCCTCAACTTTGCCTCAAGGATCAAAGACTTAAACACTTCAGGAGCACCATCTTATTCTTTATTTAATCTTGGAGTTTGATGCCATCGTGCTTTTTCACCTATTACCATACGTGGTAGAGCCTTATTAAGATCATCTACTCCTTCTCCCTATGTTTTTCTCCTGACCATCCCATACAAGTTACTCAAGTTATTTCCCTAGTTACGTGTAACGTAACTTCACACACGACACGTACGTGATACTTGCATCTGTACCTAACACCCCCATAGAATCAAATGATTAATAACATAATTTAATAAATCTAGTTATTTTATTTATTAATTATAGGCATATATGTGTGGCATATCATTATGTGTATAAATAGCTATGTACTAGGTTTCAAAACACAACCACTAAGCATTTTACAATTCTGATGCCTTGTTTACTTGAGGGGAATCAGAATTCAATTCTTTTTTTATTCCTTATTACGATGTTCACTTGGTTTTTTTTTTTAAATCGCAATTCCTTAAAATCCCTATTACGTGAAATCAAATAATAGGGATTCCCTTATTCAATCAAAAAATCACAATTCTTTACAAAATTTTATATATTTTTTTAAAAATAATTTCATATCAATTTAACGATGACTATCATTACTATCACCATTGCCACTGCTACCACCTCCGCCACTGCTACCACCTCCACCACTGCCACCGCCACGCCACCACCACCAACCACCATTACCACTGTCGTCGTTGCAACCCTCATCACCATTACCACTACTATTGTTACTACTACTAACCACTAACCACTAACTACTGACCACTATCACCTACGGTCGCTAGTACTGTCACCAATAACACCATCATCACCACCTTGCAACCACCATCATCGCCACCACCACTATTTCCATTGTTGTTACCGTCACCACCATTATCACCGCCAGCAACCACCATTACTACTGTTGCCACTGCAACGCACACTGCCACCTATCATCACCGCCACTATTACTACCAACATCATTACCATTACGTCGCTGCTACCACTATCACCCTACTGCTACCACCATCACCCATCATCACCATTGCCGCTGTCACCACCATTACCACCACCACCTATTACCGTCTCCACTGCCGCCACCGCCATCGCCGCTATTATCATTACCGTCACAATTACCCTTACCTCCCTTCCAAGCCACTACCTCGACTATTGCCATCATCATTAACCATTGCTATTGCCATTGCCATTGCCATCGCCGTCACCGTCACCGTCGCCGCTACTGCTACCGCTACTGCTACTGCCACTGCTACCGCTACCGCTACCGCCACTGCGACTGCTACCGCTACCACTATTACTACCGCCACCACCACCATCACCATTGCTTACAACTACCAATGACCATTACCACCACCTTCACTCCCATAATCGATTTTCACCACCACCACCACCACTACCTATTACTTTAGAATTACTTAAAAAATAAAATGAATTAAAAGTAATTTAATCATTAAAGTTTTATTATGTATTTTTTCTTAAGTTATTTATTAATTCAACTAAATAAAGTAATAGGTATTACAATTTTATTATATTATTTACGAATTTCAATTACATTCCTTATTTATTCTATTAAGTGAAGTAAATAAGTTGTAAGTATCGATAATTTCTTAGATCCATATGATGTTTAGGTTATAACATATGTACTATGAATGGGATCACTAATAGTTGTGGCTATGACTATAACTATAATGATTAGTAGATAAACTGCGTTGAAACATCTGAAGTGTTCTTTTTATACTGTGGTCATTGTCCACCTCTTACCCTTAGTGTGGTTGGAAGAGCTTTTTAAAAAGCTTGTGCAGCTTTTTTTTTTAATTATTTTACTTATTTTTAGATATTTTATTCACTATTTTAATATTAATACATGGAAGAATAGGACTATGCCATGCGTTTTTCTCTATCACAAAAACTAACGCTGTTAACAAAAGTCCTTTTTTTGCATAATTTTACAAACAATCGAGGACTAGATTACAGAAAATAAAAGAGTTAAAAAGGTGACACATGTTATTAAGCTATTGCAAGGAGATGACCTAAGTTTTTGTTTTTGACAAATATATTACTCGAGTTTTTTAATTTTGTGTTAATTATATATAAGAACATATGGTGTTTTTTCATTAGCTAATGTAATTATTAAATAATAAAAATATATAAAGGCCCACCTCCCAGTTCATTTTCACGATGAAAAACACTTCTCTTGTCAACTGATTGGTAGGTTTCTCAACAGGATGACGGAATCGACGGACTCTGGACTCACTCGATAGTCTCAATTCACTGGCCTTACTAAGGACCTCGATGCCAGAACTTTGTGAGATCGTGAAATCCAGTTCCAAACCCATGATGGCATATGATTTAACTAAAGTTATTAAATGAATTACCGTGCCCAAAATTGCCAATGTTCTCTAACTAACGGATCATGATAAACACAAATATGTATTTAATTTAATAATATATATATAACAGAAGACATAAATTTGTAAAATTACTGAAGCACGTAAAGTTCTAATAACGTAGACATACAACGAATCCTTTCTTACTAAAAACTCTATCCAGCTGTAATGAAAACATAAGGAGATTCGCTAGAAGAAATACAGGGTTGTTTTTAGTTATGAGATTTATTGAGTCAAATCAATAGAGTCTAAGAAGAAATGTTTTAATATTAATCTCATCGATATTATCCATCTTAAATATTTTACCTTGTATGAACCTTCATATATTTCTATAAATGAAAAACACATGGCAGAACAGTCACACCCGGTGTTTGGACATAACAATTAGAAACCTTAATCATTTATCTATAAACTTACTTGCACTAACAGGACATAACAATCAGAAAATTTAATTATTTGTATATATACTTCTTTAGTCAAACTTGTATTTTAATAAATACCCGTACATTAAACTACTAACTAGTCGAATTTGAAAATCCTGATAGATGCAATCTCATCATGCACCAGAATGCCAAAGAGAGGAAAATAAAGTACAGAACCTGCCTTCTAAAGATGCTTCAATTGGCAACATGATTATGGACATCTGTCAAAATCTAATAGATCATGCTTTCACTAAATTTACAGGAGAGAGATGCAATTGAGCTCTGAAAATTGAACCATGGGACGTACTCTACTGCGGGGCCATAACACACCAGTAACTCCCTCCCGCTTAAAAGGTCTGCCATAATGAATTATTGATTTGGTGGCCAAAGGAGAAGGGAAAACAAATAAAAGGAAAAAGAATTCGTGATTCAATGTAATTTTCTGTGCAATTCAGTAGGAACTCTGTAAGCACAGGGCACCTCAGAAGAACTGGGAAAAAACGTGGGTCTTCCGTCATTCTCTCTCTATATAATTTCGGTCCGCCTAGAGGGCTTTCTTTACTTGAAAGAAATTAGAACGCTCAGAATTGGCAGCTTCAACATCATCTGAAGATGCTACCGCTACTGCAACCCCCTTATCCTTAATCGCTTCAATAGCACTGGCAAATTCCTTAAAATCCTTTACACTGTTGAAGTAAATAACAGTAGATCAGATATCATTGTAGGGACAAAAATCTTTTTAATCCAGTAATAAATCTTCCTGCAAGAAATATATGTTCCCCCTTCCAGTCAATATAGAACCAGTAACAAGGTTTCATTCCACGTTGGCTCCAAACAACAGCACCAATTTGTCCACTAATAAACAATGGTATGACTAGTGGATAATTCATAGTCATTATAGTATTATGGTGATCTTTCTTATTTCTTTCATTTTTTTCAATGTTCTCCATTTCTAAGTACGTAGTAGTATGCACAAATTAAAAATTTCTTCTGAATCGAGGTGCTCCATGAACGGAAGAAAAATTTCTTCCTGAACTAGTTCAGGAAACGAGAGGGGGGAAAGAAGAAAGGCCTAACAAAAAAGAAAAAAGGAAGAATTTACAGTGCTTATTTGAAATTTGCATAAGAACGTCATTGCTATATGATTTGTGTAACCATGTACTCAAACATTTTGAAAACGATAATTTTACCCACTAAAAACACAAGGGCAAACTGCAGATTGACCCTTTATGATGTACTACTATTCCTCTTCTTTCTTTCAAAACATACACTGCGCTCCTAAACTTCTGACAATGTGCACTTAGACCCTTCATTGACCATTTCACCCTTCGAATAAAACAATAATACATAAAAATAAAAGTTTGGAAAAACAAATCACAAACCATAGGACTTGTATCATTTCATTTGCATTTTTTCTCTTTATTTTTAGTATTTGAGAACAGTTTTCAATCAGTTATTATTTTACAAGACACAAATGTCAAACAAAGATACAAATAAGTGCACACTTTCAAAAGTTAAAGAGGTCAGATGCACATTTTTGGAGAAATCGTGACAATACGCACATTGACTAAGCCTAAGAATGTCCAATTCCACCCACCCACACCCCACCCCCCCCAACCAAAAAAAAAATGCAATGGAAAAGAAAATCTTGCAAGATAAGAAGATATATTTTTTTTTAATTTGTATGATTATTTCCTCACAAGTTCAGGAAAAATTCATTATATGTTTTACATGCATGAGATACAAGAGACTTTTGAGGATAGTGCAGTAACTAATTTTTCCTGATTTAGAGTTCAAGAAAATTTTAATTTCTATTGCAATTAGAGAAAAGTTGAAAGTAAAACATGCTGCAGCCACTCTCTTTAGAACATCATTACCTCGTGGATAATATTTCCTCACGCCTCCTTCGCCTTTCTTCTTCTGTGACTCCCAAAAGATATCGTAACAAGCTGAAAGCAGAAAACTTAAGCATCAGAATAAGCTCCAGAAGAGAGAGAATATAAACCAACAGTAACAATGCCATCACAGCGAGTGCGAAAACTTTATGCTTGCATGCATGTATATTTATGCATGGTTGCAGCAATAATATAAATTCTCGTGGTTAAAGTGAGGAAAGCATCTTTTCAAAAAAAAACAAAGAAAAAACCACAAACATTAAGTGGCAGATCATGGAAAATGCATCTCCTCTCCTGTATAACCGTGATAGATGATGATTAGATCCAAATAATCAATTTTTAGAGACAGAAGCAAATTCTCCTGAATCAAACAGAGACAAGACAACTGAGAACCACACCAGATGAATCTTTTCTACTACTTCACATCAAAAAAGAAAACGAGTCAAACCAAAAATCTGCCAGCGCATATACCTGCTATAACCTTTAGCATCAGGCAACTGGTACGAATCTACATCTCCAATCGTCCCAATAATTGCCTTTGTTAGAGTATCTTCATCCATTTCAAGCTCTCTTAGGTAATCCCATGTAGCATCATAAATGTCTAGTGTCTTCAACAAGTTTGGATCTCTATAGGATAAGAAGGAGAATACACCTGCAGAAGGGAGAGAAATTTTTTTTCGATAAGTGAAGAGAGAAAATTACTAGGATACAATCTAGAAAGAAAACATATGTCCTAGAACGTAATAGTTCAATCTACCCGAATGGGTATCAAAGTCGCAAAAGCCTCCATAAGCCCCACCACTGACTCGCACACGGTCCCACAGCCATGTATTGCTAATGTATTTTGAGATTACATAAGCACTCCCATCAAGTTGATATCCAGTTTCATATACATTGGCTGCTTTTCCTATGTAATTTACCTATAAACAAAAGTAAATTAGGATACAGAGTCAACTGAGTTTCCTGAGCCAACGGTGAAACCAATTTTTGAGAGGATAAGCTTAAACCTGTGTAGGAATCACGATAGCTTCATTCTCCAAAGAATGGCGTGCATTCCAGGTAGCTGCTCCAACTGGTAAATCAAGGGGAAGCTGATCGAGAAAGCTCTCAACAAACTTCTCTGAACTTCTCAAGTTTTTCCCATCAGAAGTCATATTAATTAGGCAATTTTTCTGGGCAAGTAGTGACTTCCTGATTTCCTCCAAGGATGAAGATATCCCTTCCCAGTCTTTATCTACTCTCTCTTCAAGATTGCGGAGAAATTCCAGATAGCTACAAGACAGATGACAAGTCAAACTTTCACTGAATTGATAATCCTTTTGATGGATTGTTCATGGGTAGCCTAAACCAGAAGAATTAATCAAAACCTATAAACAGCAAATTACAGCAGCAAATATAAACAGCAATTCACAGCACCATGTATGTCAACCAAGCTCATGTTCCAATGTACTACACCTTGCATCATACACAAGCAAAAGGGTTTTCAGATTTTGAAATTTCATCGTTGAATGGAGCCTGAGATTTGCAAGTCATTAGCTTACCAACTTACCTTTCATCAGGCAGACAAGCCATCCATATCATCTAATGCAACATAAGTCCTTTTTCCAAATCCTTTCTATTCTCTTCTTTTTTATTTTTTTTATTTTTTTCCCCTTCTATTTGCTAACGAATGTAGTATACTTATACACCAAATATTTCTAGGAGTAGACTTCCAAATTCTTAGGAATCCCTCATTTGGTAATAAAAATGAGCTAGGAATCCAATGCCACAAGTAATCCTATTTCTTGAAATTTATGCAATCTCATTGCTGTCTTACTCTATTATTAGGATTTTAATTCTTAAATAGTCTTTCCCTCATAATAATATTATCACTCCACTCTCTCTCCATCACCCAACCTAGACGTATCCATTTGCGTGTGCAATTTCTCTCCTACTCATAATACTACTGTTTACATCAAGACAATCAAATAAACAAACATAGTAATGGCAATACTATCTCCAGTCTTTATAAATTATCAAATAAATTGTTAATCATATTCCGAAATAATGAATTATCCAAATGTGACACCAAGATTGGAAATGGAAAATGGCCTGAAGGATCATGATCAAGAACATGAATGGCTGTTCAAACATTATCCATATCCATTTCTTGTGTAAAAAGTTCGTTCCCTCCATCTACTTAGGCGTCTTCCATTTTTTGTAATTATTTCAGATTCTATGAAGAGATGTGGATTAGCAGTTCAAGTACCTTTCTTTTTTATTTTTTGGTTGCTTGGATTAGTATTGAGTATTCAAGCATGAAAGCATTAAATTATTCAAAGGTTTCTTCTCTCTCATCTGTAAGATACTTAATTTTCCAGACCACAACATAAGATGCAGATGCAGTATATTATACTTTACTTATTTTTTTATTCTGATATCATTATATTGACAGTAAATGGTAGTAAATAAATATTTAAAAAGACAAAAGGAAAAGGGAGTACAGAACCTAACCTTAAACCTCCCATTTGCTCTGAAATCCAACCTGCAACATTTAGTTTTGCATCCATCCTTGCAGCAGCGATTCCATGACCACTACCTCTCAGCCGATTCTGATTACAATAACAGAAGTTAGAAGGATTAGTAATAAAATCAAATCAAAAGTCAACTATAGAGAATTAGGAAGAAAAGAATAATACATACTTCAGCTAGGTTTGAACATCAAGCCCAAAAATAAAAAAAATGTTATACCTCCATTCTTGCTTTGCTCTGGGAGACAAATTGCTTAAAACGCTGCTTATCTGTGAACTGAACTTCTTGAAGAATGCAGTTAACCTAAATTAACAGAGAATGTGTGAAAAATCATAGCCATGGACTGATATGAATTACTCATAGAACATTTTAGTTTGGCAAAATCCTCAAGTGTTGCAAGGACAGTTCAATGTTTGAATTTTAGTGCATAGACATGGAGACACAAAGAACCCAGCAAACATGTATTGCACATTGAAATAGTAAATAAGCCAGGAAATAAGCAGTTCTTCACATGTAACGCAGAGGTAACATACTTACAGAAATCAATACACCCACAGAAGAATATGACCAAGAATAACAAACTCTTAGTTCTTCTATTGGCTTAGCATGCATCCAAGAGAAATGGTAGAATTAGGTTTCTTCTATTTTTGGTAAGGTTCAATAAAATGCCACAAATCCAAGGGATGGATATTCACACACTCTTAGTTGGAAATATTATATAAAGAGATAATGACAATAAATTGGATGTAAATTTACCTTCATATAGAAATAAAGAACATATGTTCTAATCAATACAAACTGAGCATAATGTTACATTATGTAGTATAAACTAAGAAGGCATATTTCCTCCTAAGGTCAAATAGAGAATAAACACCATGTTGGCAACAAAGGCTGTACATTTCTTTTATTGCAAGTGATCTGGCTAGCTTCTCTCTCCGCATCAAACTGTCCCTGCAAAAGGGTGCTGGCTTTAAGGCAGATGTCATGTCCTGTTTGATCAAATCCCATAGAGAACATTTAGGCCAACACTAAATCCAAGCCTAGAATGAAGGAGCAAAGTCTCGTTTCTTTAGGCCATCAAAACTCATATGTCTCACACTCGCTAATCCAATTTGAAGGAGGACCTTTTGGGTGACAATCATCGTATCAAAAGGAAACAGAGTTTCCAACTCCAGCTTTCCATTTTAGCAACCACAAGGCATTTCCCCTCAAATGTAGGATTTTCCTCGAGTTCCAAGAGGTGTTTGATGGTGCTCTAATCCTCCCCAAAATTATCTATCTTTTAGTAGTTCACTTTTCACCCAACTTGGCCGATGAGAATCCACATTTTCTCCACAAAGATACCACGTGTTTCAGGTGGGTGGTCATGTTCCACATTACTACACCAATAATACCCAGCCCCCCTTCACATTTAGACTTTTGTTTTGCACAAGGGAGGAATCCCTCAACATAAGTTTATTATCTGGTTCATAGTACAACAGAAGCTCCATACGCTGGGTGCTCAGGAGGTGGTGAATCGCAAAACATGCAACATGTGTCAATCTACTAATAAAACTCATGATCACATTTTTTAAGTGCGATTTTGCAAAGAAAGTTTCGAAAGAAGTAAGCACAAGACAGGAGCGGTTGGCTCCCATCTTTGACAGAACCAAGGATTTACAATCCTTCTTTAGACACACTTTTGCTGGCATAAGTGCTCTGGGTGGGAAAGATTGGGCCTACCATAAGAATCAGAGGGAGTTATTAGGAAACTTTTTAACTCTACTAGGCCTTTAGATATTTAAGCTTTCTGGAATTGTAATTGCTCCCACAGTGGGTTAGCCTTCTGTTAGTTTTAAAGCTGTTAGGCCTTCTCTCGGTTGCATAGGGTGCTTAATGTGCACTGTCTATCGCTTGAGATTATCTAGCAAATGAAAATGTAGTTACGACAGAGCTAAAACAATTATACAGGAGTTAACAACATCCTCGATATGCACCACATATTATAAGTATAATTTTTTACCAGTTTGCACCACTCAAATACATATATCCTTTATTTTCACTTGAAACCAAATATGCATGCTCTCCATCATAATTGTCCCCCTTAGATAAAACCATAAATATAGAATGAGAGTAAGAGCACATGTATTTTCATTAGTTCAATATCCTTAGATTGTAGGCACGTAAGTTATTTCAAATGAAAGGGAAAAAAAAATGTATATTCTAAGGTAAAGCCATTCGAGGGTAATATTTAGTTTGACGTAATCAAATTATTTCTGAGCTTTATCAATGTGCAGAATATAAAGCACAAATGGAGCCAGTACAATGAAATCTTATATAAACTCAAATATACAGGTATCCTAATTAACAAAAAATGAAATGCTGCAGATGGAGGCAGAATGAAATACTAATGCATTTGACCAGAAGATTATTTGGTGAATAATTAGAACTATGGGCATCATAGTAATGGTGCTTGCTATGTCCCTTCTTGAGATAAGTGCTATTTAATCAAGAGAAGAACAAGTGATACCAGCATAGAAAAGGTATGTGTGAGGCTATGAAATCCTCATTAGATCAAAATGATACAGGAACTCATACTTGGATCAATTAAAATGAATCCCATAGACGTACACGGAATGAAGCATAAACCAGTTTTACAAGAGAATTGTTTGGAATTCCGGAACTTAGGTTAGGCACAAAAATAGTAGCAATTCGTTCTAATGATTTATGTATTTAACCAAGCAAAAGGAAATTTGTAAGAGCAGCAGACACTAAGAGATCTGCAAGGAAGGAACTGAGTTCATGGAAATGCTGCTGAATAGAGATGGGAAAAGAGTGCAATGACATAAACTGATTCTTTAGAACAGGAAACATCAAAAGTGAAAATGTTTCAAATAATTGGGTTGCTGGGTGATGGAGGTGATTGACTAATAGGTTTTTAGTTATTAAGAAATGAAATATTGATGGAATTAAAGAAAAAAATACCTCAGCTTTTAATCCTTTCTAAAAGACTTCAAGAGCTAGATCAAAATCTCTGCACAAGGACATCACAATGCAAGACCAAGCTGCTTGACCATTATTTTTCCACGACCAAAAGAAATAAGAAAACAATTACGTAGAAGAAAAATATATTTCATGCTTGTATGTCTATCTCACGCTAATTATCTGCAATCAGTTCTCTTTTCTCCTACTCACTAGTCCATACTAACATTTGGCCTATAAAATCAGAAAAATTGAAGGTAGAAAGGTAACTCTACTAAGAATATGATAAGCAGCTAATGTAATAAAGCCATGGAGCACAAAGAAAATGGAAAATTAGTAGCGATATTGCTACAAAAATACTTTTCAGAAGTCAGAATATAATACCAGATTGAAAAGATCCTCAGTACGTCCAGCCATGGCCTTGCCCCGAACTATAATATGACTACAAGGATCCTCTTTCCCTCGCACTGATGATGTGAATGGATAAATGGATATACCTCCAGTCTTCCGACCAATTAGTTGATTTAATTGAACAAAACTTAAATCTTTTGTACCCATCTCCAGCAATGACTGACTGTCAGGATTGAAAGATGCATAAAATGAGAACCTTCACATAGCATGCAATGTTGCAAGTGCTGTCACTTCTAACAGCAAATTAATATAGGCCTATAATTGTTAAAATTTTGCTACAGAAGTTGGTCTGAAGTCATCATTAGTACCAGAAAAGGGGAATTAATGGAAGTAGTTCTTGCTTGAGAGAGCACATATTGAAGACAATCTCAGTGTAAAGAACATCATTTGTGAAGAGATCATGTTGTAGAACTTTTACCCCATTGATATCTCCAATCTGCATACAACATGAGCATTAGACTAGAAATACAATTGGAAAGGTTGCTACAAGAACAACGCCTGCCAACTGTTACCTCTGTTGGCACAAGGATAGGCTCTTTTGGAATGTCACTTAGTGATAGGCTAGGCACAGTTTTCAAAGCTTCTGGAGGATCAGGAGTCTCCTGCTTCAGACGTAACTCCTGTGTTGCACGCGCTAACTCAACTAAATCTTCTTCTGTCATACTTGCTTTAACTTTCCCTAGAATCTCCCTTTCAGCTGCCTCATCACAAGAAGCTTTCTCCGGATCAGGCTGGCCAGACAGTTTGCAAAATTAAGTGATGTACCAAGCAATTATTACATGATATGAAAAAATATATATATTATATATCCTTTGACTAACCTGCATCTCCACTGTAACACGATGTGGATTGTTCAAAATAAACTTCTCTAACAGAGGAGAAAAAACAGCTTTGGAACCTTCCTTGGCTATTCTAGCTTTCAATGCCTTCAGCGGTTCCTCATATTTAAGAGGCTCAAAAGGATTCATATCATATATCCATTTACCCTAAATTTGAGAAAAATCGGGCAGTGAAGTCAAACACAAGTATATTACATTGTCAATTAGCCCCACTTTTAAAGAAAAGCTAAAGAAAATATATTACAATTGATCGTAGCATTAAAGACAAGCCTCGTGGAAATGATCCAGTATTGTTTTCCCGCAAAGAGAACTCAATGGTATTCATTGATGCTTCCACTGCTTCAGCATCAAAACCCTCATCTGCCAACATTTTTAGGGTATTCATGACCAACTCTTCAACTTTTAGAATATCTTCTTTGGACACACCCTTCAGTCCGATGCTGAACTGAGGCTGAAGTAGCTCATCCTCCATTCCTCCACCAACAATGGCTTCCCCCAGGCCGCTTTCTAGTAAAATTTTCCTTAGTGGTGAAGCAGGAAATCCCAACATAAGATGATCGAGAAATCCAAGAGCAAGTTCCGTCTCCAAGTCTAAGGGGTTATCTGAGAGCAACCAATTAAGACAGACCATGTGCTTCTTCTTCAACTCACCATCTTCACCAACAGGATATTTTTCAACAACCCTCACTGGCTCAGAAAATAGTTTTTGAGATTGCACCTTGGACTCATTAGCAGCTGAATTTGCATCAAACATGTCCAAATATTCTGTAAACCAGAATAAGGACATTGGGTGGAGACTTTAGATTAATGGTCTATTGAGCATAAACAAGACATAAAAGTCAAGAGAAAAAGTAAATTCTCACAACTCAAAACGATAGCCTTACTCTTAGTTTCACTTGATCAATAATATCCATTCATACATCTATAACCTTATATGCAGATTTCTCTCAAGTGTTTTGAGTAAAACCTTCCCGTTTCCTTTTTTTTTTTTTTTTTTTACTTATTACATATGACCACCCAAAAGGATAAGGAGGAAACTACAGATGACCTTATAGGAGTGAAGGCATCTGCATATAACAAATAGAAGTAGAAATTTCATACCACTGAGAATACGGAGACGCTCATTTGGATCATCATCCCCATAAAACCATATCCTAGCATTGCTTGGGTGGTAATATTTCCGGTGGAACTCCTGTATTTTTACAGAAAAGATCACTTGTCATTAAAATGGATCATTCAGTTAATTTCTAAGATACTCAGGCTGTCATTTTAGTACATTATTAAGCCCTTGCATAAGGAAATTTCTAAAAGTTCATCTCAAAATACTTACAGGAATAACACAAAGATCCACAAACAAACGAAAAAAAAGAAAAATGTGTGATAGAGTTAACAAAAAGATTGCTCAAAAATTTCATTAATCTTTATCAAGAAGTTAAGAGATACAAAAAGCTCTTACAAGCTCAATCCACAAGAAACAGGGTTCTAACAAATAAAACACTAGGAAAATAATCTTTTTGCAAGGATAACAGCTTGCACAAAAGCAAACATATATGGTCAATAGAAATCTTGAAAATAATCTTTTTGTAATAGGAATAAGTGATTTGAAAGAGGAAGAAAACGTAGAATAGGCTACAAAATTGTATGATCTTTAGACACTCTGTTTCAAAAGGCGAATAATATCTTCTAAGATAAAGAGAGAAGAAACAAACAAATAACCACATTGCACTACTAATATAAAGAATTGGTATGGAACACCTACCTTGAACTCCCCAAATGTCAATTGAGGAATAACCCGGGGGTCACCTCCACTATCCACACCATAGGTGTTATCAGGAAAAACGGCCTGCCAAGTGAGTCAATATGAAGTTTATCACATGAACTGGAGGTGGTAACAATGGAACTAAACAGGCCGCTTCAGTGCCAAACAAATGATTAATGTTTTATGATTTTACAGAAGCCAGCTTTTATATAACATGTCAATACACATGACACACCAGTTGTGGTAGTTTGGAGGGGGTTGTTAAGAGGGATTTGATACTAGCAATCAATATTATAGATTATTGCAAGAATATTTTCTCCAAATGGATCAAGATCCAAAGCAAGATCAGCTTTTTTATGCACTAAGCTGAGGTATTAGCACTAGGCTCCAATCATACAGCTAACAATAGACATCCCATAAGCCCAATGGTAACATCTGTCTAAGATGCATGTTTCCGTTACTGGAGGAAGAAGATCAGACTCGATAGTTCGTGTCAAATGTGATTACAACATCCGTTTGCACACACTGATAACCATATACATACATACATACATACATACACACACACACACACGTGTATGTGTGTATGTATGTATGTGTGTATTATGTAAAACAAAAGGTTATTGGCTTCATATTAGAACTCAGAAAATATTCTATATATATAGATACATACATACATATATATACATAGAGCTAATTGTGCATTAAACTTGCCTGTTGTGAAGCACGTCCCAATATGCTATCAGGCTGGGAGTAGACACCCTTCATCTCATTGAATACAACACCTGAGTTTTTTACACTTGGATAAGCTAGATTTCACAAGAAAAGGTTATTTGCAGAAGGGAGAAAAAAAAAAAAAAAAACTAGAAGAAGTCCATAATAGAAAATAAAATATAAGCTCATGATATTAGCAATGATGGAGTTTCATGTTTTGCAAAACTAATAACCTTTATAAGAAATATCTTCCTCCATGTCATTTAGCTCATAGTGCCAACCCTCCTGTTGAAATGTTCGTACGTCGTCAACACATTTAGGGAAGAAGACTGCGTCCAGGTATACATCTACTAAGTTATAGAAATCCTGTTTAAATAAATGAAATCACATCAGAATCCCAACTAAAATGTGAGACTAATATTAGCTGAACCCAATGTATCCTTTTTCTAAAGATTTTCACCTTTGTATTTGTGGATGCAACTGGGTAACATGTTCTATCAGGATAGGTGAATGCATTCAGGAAAGTATGCAGGCTTCCTTTCAATAACTCCACAAATGGCTCTTTTAAAGGATACTTTCTTGAGCCACATAGCACACTGTGTTCAAGAATGTGTGGAATCCCAGTGGAATCTTTTCTGACCCATTGAAACCAGCAAAATATGCATGTCAGATACATTTCTTAGAACCTAAGAATTTGATTAACTGCTAAAGAAATAAAACCAGATTACCAAAAGAGTCTTAAAATACTGAAAAAGAAGGAATGAAAAAATTGACTGATTAAGAGTGATATGTGTCTGCACCTAAACATCAAACAGTTGCTATAGAAGGCACTGAATAAAACAATGCCAGCAAACACTAATAGGGTAAGGAAGAAGAACAATGTCATAGAAGCAGGATGCGCACACTGAAAAATCTTAATCATTTGAAAAATAAACATCTCCAACAAAAATAAGTTATGTCTGTCTTGTACAAGGACTTTTACCAACCATTCCCATTTGCCACAATTCAATAACTAGGAGATAAGATGAAACACCACAAAACATAACAATCAATGCCCAAGAAAACAATATTCTATTAGTCAGCAACAAAAAGACAAATCAACAAATACAACAAACAAGCCACAAGCAAGGGCAAATACCCCATAAAAGAAATTGTTAGCCCATCTGCATCTGGATGCTTACCAAGAAACAGGAATTTAAAACTAAAGTCCAAGGGTATTTTCAGCCATTTTCCTCCTCTTCTCAAATTATGCTTATGCATGTTATCATACGTCCTGATATGGCCACAAGCACCCTTTGAAGCTCAGGCTTAAGGTCCACAAACAAAAGATTTCTTCCTAGTTATCCAAAAACAATGGCCTAAATTCAGATAATTAAATAAAAAATGAGCAGTGATAAACATTGGCAAATGTGTCTTCCAAATGACAAAATTGCACCACAAACCACATTATCCCTTAAGCACATATTAACCACGTCACAATTAGTGGGCTAATTGGAGATCATCCTTTACATTCTTCCATCCACAGATATAAGCCTTTTAGATGTGAGCATCTACAAGGAGCACGCTTTGGAAAGTTATGACTGGTTTTTAACAATGTGTATAACAAAGAAACTTACCTTTTCAATTATTAAAGAAGAAACTTACCCTTTTAGGTTTAAATCCAAGAAAAGTAGGATTCAGATTCACCATGAAAAGTCCTACTCCAATATTAAACAAGAAGAGGGCAAATAAAAATCATTACGTAAGCGCACGTAATGGATGCTTTCTAACCAAATAAATTACCTAAGTGTCCGAACTTAATGACACAAACTATCACTTTACTCAAACATGTTCATTCTCAACACAAACAGAGACAACAAAGACATGCTATTTGATGTCTACAGGAAGTCAAATGAAAAGAAAACTGCAGCATCAGCAACTCCTAGCCTTGACACAACAAAAATTCACCGAAAACCATTGTTCCAAGGAATCCCTGCACCACATAGCTTTAAATAAAAGTAAATAAAGAAGAATGTAGGATTACACACAAAGCAGTAATCCAAAGTAGGCAAGTCCAAGAAAGATATATTTCAAAGATGAAGAAGTAAGCACTTACGGTGGGGTACGGAAGACAATGCCAAAAACTTTATTCTCATCGTCATTTGACACAGACATGACTTCAGCACCGGTCTTCTTATGTCTAAAAAGAGTAGCTTTTGATTTGCACTCTTCGATAAATTCCTCTGACACTTTCTCAAATCCATATTTCCATGCAACTTCATCTGAAACTCCGGCAACATCTGCATATGCAATATTAATCAGTGAAAAGCAAATAATAAACTGTACTTTCAGCATGCTCAGAACCTTTTATCTGCCTTAGTTTTGCCTATCCTTCAAACAAACACAATGACCTAAGTGATCACAAACCACAAAGAAAATAAAGAAAGAAACAGGAAATAGCACATTCATCTCTTCAGAAGATAGCTCCACACTTTAATTTGCATATGAAAAAAAGCATACACCAAATATAGGTATATAGCTAATAAAATACAACTTACAGATGAATAATCAACAGAGAGAAATCCATCGCTAAGATGAGGCAATCAATTGTATAATCTCTTTTTTATTCATCATTGGGACTCGCACATCAGGACAATATCTGCGCTAAATCGAAGTAATGTAGGACCACTTGGCAAAGTCGTTTTTGTATTCTTTGTTACAACATTAAGGTTTATATTTTACATGTTTCAAAATTTTAAATTATGTCAAGGGAAACTTACAAGGTATTTAGCACTAAAGCAATCTAGTGAATGGAATCTCTTATCTCATCTGTTACAAAAGCAACGCAACTTCTGTATCTCAGCAAACAAACCAGGTAAACCGGGTTTTGGTTTTGGCTAGATAAAAAAGGACAAACAACTCTACCATGCATTTGAGAGGACCCAAGCAAGGGATTAGGCATCGAAAGCAATCCAATCTGCATGCATATCCTAGGCATACAACATTTTTGAGAGATCTCTAAAAAGAAAAGAAACTCATCTTGCAATAGGGAATTAGTAGGTATGAAATTAACGGTTTCCTTTCATTGGTACATTACAGCTGATTACATTCTTTTCTTCCACATCAGTGATTACACATGTTGAAAATTCATTACTACAAATATCTCCTCATAGCAATTCAATATGGTGCCAAAGCTGTTAATAAAGAGAGATCACAAGATCAAAAGGTTACAATGCTATGGCAGTTGGAATCAGAGATGGCTTCAAAATGAGATTTCATGTTTGATATCTCCTCTTATACAGAGACTTCCAGGAGGAAAGGCTACCATTTCTTGCACAGAACATGTTTGCAAGCAATAAAGCTTGCATAGACGTGAATATTTAGTTCAATGGAAATTTTTCCATGCCAATAAACCTCACCTGTGGGAATAATGCTCAAAAGTTGTTGGAAAAGGTTCCAGGACATGTCGCCATTAGTAAAGTACATGTGATGGAGAAATTTACAAGGCTCAATCTGGGACCATTCATGTGTAAATCTGGAATTAGATGTAGCACTAATACCCAGCTAGAGCAATTAGAATCCTTACAGCAATAACCTCTCATTCCAATGAATAGGTAATGACTTGTCATCTATTGATGGTGGTAAAATAATTCAAACACCAAATGTACTGGGATTCGCAAGTAATTAAAATGTTGTTCTTTTTTTTTTTGGGCCTAAAAATGGCTATTCAACTATAATTTTTTAAGAAAAGGGGGAAAAATAAAAAGATTGATATTACCTGCAGTATAACTAAAATTACCTAATGAATTAATCTAATCTAATGGAAAAATAAATACAAGCAATGCATTTTTCTATAGAATGAAGCAAGACAGTAATCAAAAGCCAGCCTGGCGAAGCTTGCAGTCGAAGGAACACATCCCAGCACTTTATTCAGCTCACAATGAGCTATAACGAGCATTATTGTGACAAAGGACAGAAAATTATTTATCTTTGGAAGACAAAGGTCAGAACATTGCGATAAATAGAAAATTGATGGATCTCCAGCAGAAATGGTCAACTATCAATGTGATCCCAGAGATCATAAACACAACAATTACCAATACAGAAAAACAGAGGCATGTGCATATTTTAGACAGAATATCCTAACTCCGCTAAATTGAGGTCCAATTAACAATATTTGCGTGAAATTTCAACCTCAAGCAATACAAATAGTCCACAGCTTTACCCCAAACTTAAGTTATTTGCTATGCATTAGGCTCAAAGCAAACTCATAACAAAGAACTAAGAAAAACCAACACTGTGTCTATTCAGATTTAACTACAAATATAAAGCATGATTACGCCCGAACATACAATTGTATCCGAGTAAATAAGCATTTTATTTCAGTCGCTCTCCCTGTTCAACAGCATCACATAAGCTCGATTACATCCAAATCGACATAACCATACAAGCAGTACTTTCAGATTGCCTTATTCAAAGCAATGATGCACATTCCAAGTTTAAAAAACACTTCAATTCGTCAACATACCGAGGGGAAGAAAAGAACCGAACACGGATAAAAAGTATAAATTAAAACTATATATATATATATATATATAAAGAATCCGCCAAGATATAAAAATCATTTATTTTCTGATACTCCATAGAGTGGCAATACTTGTTTTGTTTAAATTTTTCTTTCGAAAAATATATCCACCATAAATTAAGCATTATCTAATTCTTTCAATAACAAAGCAATGCAAAATACACCTATATAGCACGAGATGAGTACCTGGAGAAGGCTGAGTTGGAGTTGCGACAGCGCGAGCAGATAGAGCGGAGAAGTTCCGATGGAAGCGGAGAGAAGAAGAAGATGTAGTAGAAGAAATAGGTGAGTATGAAGCGGGGAGGCATCGCCAGTGGCGGAGGTCTAGAAGACGTCTTGTGAAGTTATTAATCGGACGGTTGAGACTACGAGTGAAGGAGTGAGAAGAACGAAAGAAGAAACGGTTACAGGAGGCAAGAGAAGAGCAGGAGAGAGAGCGTAAGAGAGCTGTTCTCTCCATTTTCCTTCACTGTAACCTAAGGTGAGCTGCTGAGATAAAATGAGAAGAAGCAGGAGACAAGGAGGGAAAATTAAAAAAAAAAAAAAAAAAAGGAAAATATCTAGAATTGCCGTCTAATCATATTGTGGTTAGCGAAGAAGCTAGCTGTATTTCTTCTTGCCAGAAGAAAAATATGGCGATAAATTTTAAAATGTGTAATTTTTTTTTTTAGGCGTAATATTTTTTTTTCTCCAACAATTATCATAATTCAATTTTGAGCTAGGAAACGGAAGATGAACGATCCTGCTGGGAGCCAGTTATAGTACTTCTGAAATGGAATTAAAAAACTACAACGGTCAAACTAATTCAATTTTTAGAGGAAATAAAAGTTAATTATTTTTCTGAAGAGGAAACAGGATAGGTATCGAAAAAAAAATTTATCTATTCCAAATCTAAGTAAATAAATAATAAAAATTAAGATGAATAGTTATTCTGTTCTCTTTTTATTCCTTATAACTAAGAGGTTTCAGTAATAAAAATAATTAGTTCTAGTAGTCTTGAATATAAGAACAAATTTAATAGTTTTTTTATTGATTTCAACCTATACCTATACCTATAAATTTGTACTTTTTAATATATAAAAATGTGGAGAGAAAGTTTAGAAAATGTTTTTTTATTTTTTGGTTCCAGGAAAAACTTAATATTTTTCATATGTTTTCAACATATAATTAGGGGTTAATAATTATATTCTTTTTTCCTTCAAGATGGACAGGATACTGGCTTCTTTTTAGCCATGTTTTCTTGGAGAGCAGGCAAGAGCCAAGGGGAGGAGAACTACCACGGTCGTAAAACTCATGCAAGGGGCTGTCCTCGTGCGTCTGGGAAGTTCCAACCACCTAGAAGCGACAAGTCTTTATTCCAAATTTTCAAAATCTTTACGTTTGTTATTACCGGAAATTTTTTTTGTTTTTTTTTAAGTATTCTGTTGCTGAAGTGATTCCACCTTAATATATGAACGTGGTTCTCCCACACACACACATATATATATATATATATATATTCTAATTATTACATATTATAATTTAAAAAAAAAAAATTCGAAATCAATCCATTGTGTAAAAAGATTATTGTTTATACCACTAGCTTACAATAATCTTAATGTCTCTTATCCATATGAATTAGATCCACATATCTCGTTTTAAAGTGATAAGATGTGATCTGGTTGTAAATTTGAAAGGAGATAAAAAAAAAATATTTTCTTTTGTCTATTATGCAAATACATGTCTATATATAAACGTAGGCATCAAGCTGAACCGGTTTTAAACCGTCAGTTTACGGGTCGAGATCACAGTAAATAGTGACCAACCTGTATAAGCTAGCAATTCAGGACAGATTCAATGGGCTTGCTTATTCAAAGATTGATTCAAGACCTTTGAACCCCCTTTTTTTTTTCCTTTTCTCTATTTTTTCTTTTTTTTTTCCCTTTCTTTACATAATTTTTTTCCCTCTTTTCTTATCGATCATTTAACCCTTTTTTTTCTTTCATCCTTCCATAAAAGTATACATTAAAAACAGAAAAAAAAATTAAAATATAAAAAAGTCTCTTACAGTATAAATAATTAATCTAATCAAATAGAGTAAAGGAATTGGAGGGAAAATATTTTTTACTATATTTTATGATTGCTTGGATGGTGCCTACGTATCTCTTGATCAGAATCAAACTGTCGTAGTTCGATTTGGATTTTTAGAAAACTTTTAATTTGTTGGTCAATTTTATGTTTTATGAAAAAAATCTAAGTGTACTTGTTTATCCAATTCAAATTTTTTAAATAAAAATAATTTTACACAGTCATAATTTGGAAAAACCTAATACTAGATTACCACTTTTTAGAAAACCATACCATTTTTTTTCAATAATTGTGAAAAAATATTTTTCTATATAATAAAATTTTTTCGAAAAAGATGAAAAGAAAACTTACTGTCTCCTCTTGAGGTAACTATTCACATTCGTAACTAGGAGTGGAACCTATAGCTAAGTTTGGGCTTTCATCAAATCGGTTACAGTCACTAAAGTAATCATCCTCCTTGCTTAATATCTCATATAGTTCTTGTCGTCTACAGGCCGCCTTATACCAATTTTCTGTGTAAGTGTTTGCCTTAATATTGACAACAAATATGGAGGATAGGTGTTTGTCGACGATCAAGCCAATTGTACTAAACGCTTGTTCAACGGCGATGATTAAAGTTAAAGCAGCAAGTACTTTACAAGTAATGCGAGATAAGAGTAAGTAGTCCCTTATGTGCCTTTATCATTACTCTAAAATATTGAAATCCTTAATGGAGATATTCTCAAAAGACTTGAAATTCGCGTTGGTATAGTACTGTATCTCAGATATTATACCACCAAACCATTGCTTCTTCAATTTTTTCATCAGTAACTACTCACCCATCAATGAGTGATGCCACTCCTTAGTAGGTGGTGAAGAAGAGATTGATAACTGGCTATTGTACTGACTTTGGTAATGGTTAAGCATCTCATCTATGTCAACCGTTACTACCAACACTTCTGGCTGTGTTTCCAAGTTTTACACGTCTTGGAAATCTATTAGATCTTAAATATAACTATAATAAGTTTTCAAATATATTAGTAATAATTCCACTTTACAACGAGGATCTAGAATAGTTGCTACAAGATAAATAAAAGGAATATTTTTATAATAAGTTAACTACTTCAACGTCATATCGTATATGCATACGTGTAGGTTTAGGTCTTTATAGGCCTGAAGTAACACGCCAAGTATATTGACGGCAGACATAACAAAAAAGTGAACACTGAGCCTGTAAACTTATAAGAAAATCTTAATAGCATTATGAAAAACTTTCAAAACTTTTAATAGCTAGATACAAATATCCCAATTACTAGGGAAAATGTCAATTCTCTATATGTTGTACATTGCGAAGTCACACAACAATTCGCTATAAGGAACTGTACTATATAACAACTCATAAGTTGAGTTCCAACGATGTTACACATTTATCTTAAACTTCTAAGGCCTCTTCCCATGCTCCATACAGAAGTTCCTCCACTTTTTGTGGAGGGACGGCCTCTCTATTATTATCTTGATAATGTTCTTGATTAAAGCTATACTATCATGCAAAGCTGCAATATCATCCTTAACACCAAAGTTAAGAATATGATATGCACAACATATATAGAAACCCCCTTCTCCCCTCCCCCCCAAATGTTGGTTGACAGTAATTTTGCAAATTAAATATTGATTTAGTATTAGCATTTGTATTATCAAAATCAATTGAAAAAATTTTGCTCACTAATCCATATTCATTTAGGATTTCTCTAATAATTTTATAAATGTTTTGTGTTGTATGTCGCTTATTAAATACCCTTAAAGCTAATAATTATTTATTAAGTTACCAATTATCAATTATCCAGTGGACAGTAACACCTATATAAGAATTATTACGAAAAGAATATGTCCATATGTTTATACATATGGACACAAGCGTATCGAAGGAAGCGAACTTGCTTGTGAGCTCCTTCTTACCTTTATGGTAAAGCTCTTGTATGACTCGAGTTAACATTCTGCGACTAAGCTGTCATGAGCTATGGTTGAATGTCTCATGCTCATATTAATTCCACCACTCTGATGCACCCGCGTTAAATGATAAGTGCATGTTCACCAAGTACTATACCAAGTTATACTTATGCCTCTCTTCATCATACCTTAATAGCAGTTAATTGGATGAACCACTGTAATGTGCCTAGAAGCTCAATTATCACTAGGACTTACCATAGCAGATTTAAACCAATGAGTCCTTAGAAATATCGAAGAAAGTAGAATGAGTAAGTCAACGAACTAATTAGAGTAGTTGATGTGAAGCTGCTTAGAGGATATGAGAGAACATAACACAACTTGACATTTTACTTAATATGGTACACAAGTTAATGTCAAGTCTACCCGCCAATAATCTTGAACTACTCGGCAAAAATAGATAAAAGTGCATGGAAAATGGACTTTGAAAGGATTGTCTCACAAGAACAATATATTCAATATATATTTATAAGGTAAGATGATTCCTGCTATAAGAAGAAGAGACTATTTATAGTAAATCTCTAGAGCAACATTACAAATAAAGAAATTACAAAAAGACATACAAAAAAGAGATTCTTAGTATATATGAAAAAGGGTAAAAAAGACAAAAGACAAAAGACAAAAATAGAAAAGTAGTATAATGTCAGATGAAAATAATAGGTAGTAGTATAACATTGGCTCCATACTAAGATGCTTTGAGTACAACAGGTAAGAGGAATTAAGATATTGCAACAACAAGGAAGTCAAGACAAGAAAGGATGCCATGAGAGTTAGAAGGATGCAGAGAGAGGAGTACTCGGCATTGGTGCAGGTAGCTTACATTACTCGATAAGGATTCTTGATAATAGAGAGGTCAAATCACTCGGTACAGTCTTCGACTAAGGAATAGCCGGCATCAGCACTAGAAAGGGAATAGAACTGGGTGCAATCTTCTAGCGCTATTAAGGAGTTTAGCCATCTTCCTCATACATAGAGTTTCTCATCATCGGCTGGTTGATGAGAAAGAATTCTTCGGGTAAGGGACTAGAGACCTCAGAGTCGTGCACGAGTAAGAATATCGATGGTCAACAACTCATCATAAGGGAGTCGAGCACCTCAATGTATAGTTTTCAAACTTCAACAAGCTGGTTCAAGGCTAAGCTGGTTTATGGTTTGGAACCGATTCTTACCTAGGTTTATTTATACGTCTAAAATGAAGTATAATAGCATGCCCATGATGCATGCATCTAAAGATATTTTTTTCAAAGAAGATAGATATATTGATACAAAATCTATCTACCATTTCATATATTTTTAATACAATAATCCTTCTTCTATTTGTTTAAATTTTAATATTTGTACCAGTAACAACTAAGATGAAAAAGAAATAGTAAATTAGTTTCTAGCAATCATTTTATTGAATGAAAAAACTCGAGTAAGAATGACTAATATGTGAAAAAAAGGAATAAATAACTAAATTAATAAGCAAGCCTATTTCAATCAAATTTCTTAAAAATTGCAATCTTATATTGACAAGATATCCATCTTTGTTGGTAGGTCATTCTAGGCCTAAGCTCAAGTGTCTTTGCATGCTTAAGTACCCTCAAGCACTACTTCAAGCGAAAGAGCTCAGCTCCCTTCAGTAGTTCAACTCACTCAACCCCTATGTAGATTCGATCTAATCCAAGTCAAGTAGCCTTCGAGCACACCCCTTCAAACCCTACTTAGCACCCTGTCCAATTTACCTATGAGCAAGCATAGCCTGCTCGAGCCTATCCCAAACACTGTTTTACCTCAACCTCCTCAGGATAGTCAAAGACTTTATCCAACGCCTTCTATGAGCACCTACTAGGTACTCAAGGCATGGCCCGAAGCCTTCAATGCCTCTCTCCCTCTCTCTTTCTCTTCATTACATGCTCCCCAATGTTTGTGGTACAACTTAGGAAGAGTAGTTGTCATGTTTGAAGTATGGGCAGAAGTTACATCGAGGGTGATTAAGTATGGGCAGAAGTTACATCGAAGGTGACTAAGTATAGAAGTTATACCACAAACATTGGGGAGCATGTAATGAAGAGAGAAAGAGAGAGAGAGAGGGAGAGAGAGAGAGAGAGAGGCATTGAAGGCTTCAAGCTATGCCTTGAGCACCTAGCAAGTACTCACAGAAGGTTTTGGATAGAGTCTTTGACATTGGGTACCCATACATTGATCCACTAGTCATCAATGTAGAGATAGGATACTTCAATGTCCCTAAGATGTTCGTTAACAGTGGCAACTTGGTAGACATTATCTTCTACCATGCTTATATTCAAATGAAGGAGCAATTTAAGAAGCCCCTATAACCTCATAAGCATAACTAAACAGGCTTTAGCAGCAAACATATGCCAGTTAAGGGCTTGATCACTTTCCCTATTCAGCTAGGCGACAATGAACATGTTGTCTCATAGTTGTTTGACTTTGTTATCATCAATCGTTGGTCCATATTTATTGTTAAAGTTAATTGTTATCCTGATTAACCATGTCATATTTGATTTAATGGTCTAAGGGTCTTTCTTTTTCTATTGCTTTGTAATATTTACATGAAGTTCATTATTTCCAATCCTTAATACTTTTTTACTATTTCTTATATCAATTATAGCCCGTACAATGGTTAAGAATGGAAACCTTAAAATGGTAGAAATTTCTAGATTTTCTTTTATATCCAAAACTATAAAGTTTA
This sequence comes from Lumnitzera racemosa, assembly GCA_024138005.1. Classification (NCBI taxonomy): domain Eukaryota; kingdom Viridiplantae; phylum Streptophyta; class Magnoliopsida; order Myrtales; family Combretaceae; genus Lumnitzera; species Lumnitzera racemosa. Next base: position 32,910,263 of record JAMXBC010000012.1, on the reverse strand, counting down.
TAAGGAATATAAGTTTATCCACTTTTAGAAATACATTCTCAATCAATCCTTTTGGTTTTCTAAAGGACCTATTAGCTAATTGGATTGTCGTTTCAGTTCTTTCAATTGCATCCCCTAATCCTAGTTTCTTTACTACAAAGAAAGAAATCACATTTATATTTGCACCTAAATCAGAAAATGTATTATTAAGATTTTCATCTCTTATGGTGCAATTTATAGTAAATTTCCTTAGATCATTTAATTTAGGGGGAAGAGTATCCTTCAATGCATGTTCGAGATAACATAACTATTTTTTCCTTATTTATTTTTCTTTTCTTAACCATTATCTCCTTCAAATAACATTTTTAGCAAGGTGTTTACTTTAATAAATCCACAAAGGGAATATTAACTTCTAACTTCTTAAACATTTCTAGAAACGACTCATTATCCTCATCAATTTTTCATTTAAATAAATGTTTTAGAAAGGGTATAGGATGCGTACCTAGTTTGGTGATAAGCTTATATTTCTTGGGATTGCATCCTTATTGTATCTCTTATTCCTTTGATTTTGATGTAGAAGCTAATGATTCTTGAGATTCAACTTTCTTGCCTAACCTTAGTTGTATTGCAAAGGTGTCCTTTGTCCGTATGAAAGTCTTCACAATATTTTCAAAATATTTTCAAATTGTCTCTCCAATCTTTCAACCCCTATATGGTCACATTGGCAAGTTTCTTAATTGCTGCTTCTCGAGTTGGGTTTTCATTTATTTTTACCACTTCTCTTGCTATTTGACTATTGTAATCAATTTGTGATTCTCTAGACATCAGCCATTCTGGTTTTTTTCTCATCCTAAATAAACTCAAAAGGAACTTCCTTTACACCCATTATTGTGGTGGTCAAAATCTCTATTACTTGTGCTAATTAAGTCTTAATTTTTGGATAATTGAACCTTATCTTACAAATCTTTATTCCCACTTTTGCTCCAGATTTCTCAATAATTTTTCAATCCTCTTTTCTTTTTCTAGACTTGGGATTACAAGATTAGTAAAGAGAGGCCAATTATCATACTCAATACATGGTGCTTCATTGATTATTTTAACTACTTACGTCATTGACATGTTTATCAGTAGTCTTCTAATTGTAGCTTCTATTCTAAATTTATCTTAATGTCAAATCCCGTCATAAAATATTAGAATATCAGCAATTGACTCTATTTAAAAGTATTATGCTATGGGAATCCAGTCATTAAATTGCAAAATCACAATAATGCCTCATATAAGGATTCACCTATATGTTGCTTGACAAAAAGGATTTGAAGTCAAAAGCTTTGCAGTGCAACATAACCGAAATTGACACAGATCATTCCCTAGCAATGGCGCCAAAAACTTGATACGCTTAACTTAACTTTACTTTTTATAACACTACATTTTATAATAAAAGCATATTTTACTACTAAGTGTATTAGGTCACTTACGTAAAAATAATACTAGTGAGAACTAGGTCAAATCCACAAGGAATGATGTCTAATTTTTATTAGTATTAGTCTTATCTAAATTTAGGTAATTAAAATAAAGATTTTATGAAATAATTAAATTTAAAAAAAAAACTAAATTAACAAAATACTAAATCAGGATATTCAAAATCTTTAAAGATTCAATGGTAAACTAGATAATTAGAATACCAATTATGATAATAAAGATATCTTTAATAGGTTTAGTTTTAAGGTAATTAAGCATTAGGTATTCCTTCTTATGAAGTAAACACCTAGGATTAATTAGTTTATCTTTTTTAGATAAACTAAATTAATCATATCTTGCTCTTAAACCTTAATTGAATCAAAAAACATATGTTATGTCTCCTTAATCCAAATCATCCAGGTCACAATAAATAATTAGAAAAAGGTTTCATAACTTAATCTTGATTAACACGTATTCTAACATTAGGAAATTAAAGGCTTTAAATAATAGGCTGAATTTATTAACTGATAATCTAAAAATCCAATAAGTAAAATTAAATAAAGCACAATGAGCATATAATATGAATGAAAATATCTAAATCAAGAATTTATGAAAAAAAAAAAGAAAAGAAACAACCCATCCAATCTTTGATTCAATATTAAATATCACTCTTATTATTTCCTAACATCAAAATCCTTGAAAAGAAAATAAAACTCTTTTCTAAAACCTTAGAATAGTGAAGCTAAGAAAAATAAAAATTGTTTTTTTCTATAATGTACTCATTACTTACTCCATCACAAGACCTACTATTTATATTATAAGGAATCCCATATAATAATAGGCCCTTAAGATACAATGATATATCTTAAATTAATGGCTTCAATTCTTTTAAAAAATAATATGGAATGACCACACCCGAAAACCATGGCCATGGTCTTTGCATGTGATCTTTTTGTACTTCAGTTCTTTCATGGAATAAAAGATATATAGCTTAGCAATTAATAGATACATGGCGTATTGGATAAGTTATTACAAGTATACAGTCTATATTAACAACACCACGACTGTGGTGTATACCTATAGAGCTTACATAATTAATTTCTTTTCCTTATAATTTCACCTGCTTCCACCATAACGTATATGTTTTCCAACTTCGTGCATTTTTCTAATAAAAATTATAAACATATACAAATTAGTGTAATAAAGTGCTAAAGTAAAATATTAACAAATAAAGTACTGATTTACACTAAAACTATACCAAAAAGCCTATAAAAAGCAATATAAAATCTACCTATAAATTAGACACATTTAAGCTCTATCAAACACTACTGTCTTTACCTCATCCCCTAAAGACATGCTAGGAATCATTAAAATCCCTAAGGCAATGTACCATCTCCAGGGTAAACCTTAATATGCAGCCTGTCAAGCAAAAGAGAAGGTGCTCTGCACCTGTATAGAAGCTATTTCAAGTTGGGTTTGTAAGGGAGGAGTGTTAACCGACTTAGCTAACCAATACAATACTAGTCAAGAAGTTAAACGTGAGGTGACGTACGTATATTGACTATATAGACCTCAATAAAGCCTACCCAAAGGACTGCTTTCCTCTCCCTTAAATCGACTAGCTCATCAACTCAACATGGGCCATGTAATGCTCAATTTCATGGATGCCTATTAGGCTACAACCAAATATGCATGGCTCCCGAATATGAAGTTCACACTTCTTTTGTCACTAACTTCAACATGTACTGCTGTAGAGTTATGCCCTTTAGCCTCAAGAATGCCAAGAAACATATCAGCAATTGGTGACAACAATCTTCAAGCACAATTAGGATAAAAATGTTGAGGTCTACATTGATGACATGATTGATAAGAGCAAAGACAAGGCTGACCACGTCTAAGACTTGCACTAGATGTTCAACACATTATACAAATACCAAATGAAGCTAAATCCCCAAAACGCGTCCTTGAGGTAGCTTTGAGCAAGTTCTTTAGTTTCAAGGTCACAAAGCACAGCATAAAGGCCAACCCAAATAAGATCAAAGCCATTTATGATGTAAAACACCCCAAGACCATTAAGGAAGTGTAACGACTCATTGGTAGGATTACTGTAGACTCTGTAAATTTAACCTTCGAAACATGGTATCAGACTCAAGTATCATAAATATTTCCCTAAGTCGATAAGACCACATAAAATGAAAACCAACTAAAGTTTTAAACTCGAAACTTAAAAGACACTATTATACGATTTAGAAACCCTAATCATGCAAGAAAACCCCAATCCTTACATACATGTACAAAAAAAAAATGTAAACCTAAACTTAATAGAAACCATACATATCAAATCATAAAAATTTTTAAAACTTTATAAAATTATCTTAATGCTCGAAAAGCCATAAATCAATAAAATTATCAATAATTTTGTGAAATCATATAAAACTGATAACAAACAAATCAAGAATTATTTCAAGTAATAATAAACAACAAAACTAAGCTAGTTAAAGGAATAAATTAATAAATTTACAAAAATTATTTTACTTGTGTACATAAGTAGCCCCACAATATGTATATACATATAAATATATTAATAAGCAATTTCCTTCTCTTTTATTAATCTATTATATCATATATGTATATATATATATATATATATGTTGCATAATAAAGAAATGTTCCTAAATAATTAAGCCAATTAAACCTTAAGCTCCTAAGTGTAAGTAAGTTATTCTCGAGTTGGTGAAAAAAGAACTTTAAAACATACATAAACTCTCTCAAATCCTAAAACCTAGGATGATCAAAGACTTACGATCCTAAATGAATAATTAAAAATATAATTTGAATAAATTTTATTCAACTCTAGAAAACTCTAAAATTTCTTAAGAAGCAAATCACAACCTATAAATTAATTTGAGAACCAAACCTTAAAAGAATTTCATATAAAACAATTCCTTTATTTTCACTTATAAGCCATGTTATATATGGATAAGTTGTAAACAATACTTTTTAGCGGACTTGTGATTCAACTAAGAACACTTCCCAAATAATCCCAAGGATAAACTAAGCTAAGAATTCAAGTTTACATTTAAAAACGAATTTAATTTTCCAATTCGAAACCCTATTATTGATAAAACTCGAATACAAGAACCATAGACTCTAAACCTAAAACCCTAAAACAATTAATGACTTGTGACTCTAAGCGACTAATTAAAAATTTAATTTAAATAACTTTATTCAACTCTAGAAATTTTCATAATTTTATAAGAATTAAATCACAACTTACAAATCAATTTAAGAGACAAACTCCAAAAAAAATTTCATATAAGACAATTGCCTTATCTTCATGCATAAAATTTGTGCACATGAATAAGTAAACTAACCAATCATCTTAAATAACTTATCAATTGATAAATATAAACCTTACTTTTAGTGAGCCCATGATTCAATTAAAAGTATTGTTTAAATGTTCTTAAGGATCAACGAAATTAAGAATTTAAGCTTACATTTAGAAACAAATCAAATTTTTCCAATTCAAAAATCAATTATCAAGAAAACCTAAGCTTGAAGAACTGCGAGCTCTAAAGTCACTTAAAATCCTAAACCTTAAAAATCAATTATCGAGAAAACCTTAATTTGAATAATTTCATTAAACTTTAGAAAATTTCACAATTTTATAGGATTCAAATCATAAAGTACAAAATAATACAAGATGAAAATCCTAAAACAATTTCCTATAAAACCATGCCCTTATCTTCATGTTTAAGCCTTATACATAAATAAGTAGATGAACTAATCACCTTAGATGACTTATCAATTGAGAGTTGGAATCATTTATCAATTAATAACTTATCAAAATCTAGTGATAAGATATTTTCCTTATCACCTCTTCACTTATACTACATATAGATAATTTTTTACAAGATTTCGCATACTTAATTTCATTAAATTAGACAAGACTATTCCATGACCCCAAAGGACACTAAATGGCAGATTTGACCAAAGAGAAGAGGGGGGCCATGCTCTTGTCTTTCAACCATTAATCGATTTCTTTTACACACCACTATTCACTCCTTAATGCTTACATCATTAATAGTTGCAATTGTTAACTTTTATGTAAGCTGCAAGACAATCAATTAAAGCTTCTTGCACACACTTTTTCTCACATTAAAAAAAGTTCCACTCTCTCCCTCTTTCACTCTCATTTTCACTTCCTTTTCTCTCACTTTGAACACAAATCAAAAGAAGAAATTCAACCCCACAAAAATCTTCCATTTGGCCGCCATGTCTAAGTCCCACTCACGGTACTCCCAGTTCTTTTTCTTGTGTCATTTTCTTCCAACATCTAAAATCTTTTAGAACCATTAGAACCTTCCATAAACCCCACTCCAAAGGATCAAACAACTGAGGTTTCCGAAAGGTTGCAAAAGGAGAAAGCAAAGTTAAGAGCTTAAGTGGAACCTTTATGCACAACCACCATATTTTACTTTAAGGATGAGTAAGTATTTCTTATGATTAGTGGGTTAGTGTTTATGTTAGGAGACTTTGATTTCTTGAAGATATGAGTATGATTTTAAGTTGTTATAACACCAAAGACCATTCTAAGAAACAAACTTATGAAACCCTTACATGAAATTAAAACATGAGTATGTAAAGTTGGTGATTTGTAAAGATGCATGTTTAACACTTTGGATGGAAGATTTTAAGTTGAGAAAATCTTGAAACAAAAACTTGAATGGAAGATGAGCATGCTGGACGTGAGGATTCAAAAGTCCTTTCAATGTTGATTGTATTTCCATTAAGTTAAACATGCTCAAATCTAGACTTAAGTTAAGGAAAAATTCATCACATGAAGTTTTATGAAGAAACCAACTTTATATGACATAAGCTATGATATGGAAGTTGTAATAAGTGTAAGATCTTCTATTTCTTTGTGTAAAGCATAAGTTAAAGAATCATCTTATGGAAGAAAAGTTAAGTTAAGATTTGGATACGAGTAGGTTAAGTGCATGATGTAACACCTAAACTTAAGGAAATGATGAAACAAGTTGAAAAACCAGGTGAGAACCCCTTGGAATCATCACGACCAGATTTGGAACATGGGTAAAAGACACTTAAAAATATGATAAAATTAAGTGAACAAAGTGAAAAGATGAATTAAAGTAAGTATAATAAGTATACAAAGCCTAAAACTCAAAACCGAGCCTAAAACTCTCAAAACAAGCCTATAAGTCTAAGTTGGGCCTTCATTAAAATTCTTACTAGAACTTTAAAATATTAAGAGAGATTGCTTTGAAGCCCACAAAAAATCCACCTAAGGCTCCATAAGCCTACCAAAGTCACTAACTTTAGTTTAAACAAAAAAAAAAAAGCCTATTTGACAACTTAAGCCCACTAAAGATCCCATGAATTGGTTGTTAACCTTAGGAGTATAAATCAAAGTTGTAAATCTGATCTCAAGGACTATTTTGAGCTTTGGATAAAATCTTAAGACCAAGCCCAAAGGATTTCTTAAGTTATCAAAAAGCCCATTTACTAAACAAAGCCCAAAAGTACTCTAAAACATAAGGATCTCTACTGTTCTAGCCTATGGGCAATTTTGTGTGCCTCATCACAAAAATATAACCTCACCATGTTAAAGTACACTCGAAAACGATGAAAATTGACTATTAGATCATAAAAATCGGGTTTAAAACGAGAAAGTTATACGCGATTGAACTTTTGTCCGATCACCTTGAAAATTGAGTTAATCATTTATACGATTAAGAAATCAAAATGAATCATGTATTCCTCATATTACATACAGATAACACCAACTGCCGCTTCACACAGAATATGGGAAGGGACTCACAGGAGGACATGCCTCCTACAAAATTAGGCACTAGCTATGTCATTATATATATTGAGTCTCTATCCTAAGCTAATGGGCTTACTGGGCACCAGAAGACGCCAACCATCGGCGAGGGGTCGAGTCTTGTGGCTTTTGCTTAAAGCGTGTGTTTGTGGATTGTGAAGGCTATCACACCACTAAACTTGGGTTTTTAAAAATATGATTTGTTATTCGATAAAGAAAGTATATACACACACACACACATATATATATATATAGTTTTGTTTTGGCTTAAGCACAATAGTGCAAATGAAATAAAAACTAAGGTCTAGAACCCGGATTTTGGTTTGGGTTGGTTAATTATCTCCAAACCCCGACTACAGGGGGCGTAATTCTGAGTCATATGCAGTTCCTAGGTTACTGCATGCGTTGTTCGGCATATTGATTGTTCATGCATTCATATGATTGTGCATCTAATAAATTTCTGTTATGCGGTATTGATGAGGGCAATTATCTCACTAAGTGTAAGCTTACGCCCCCAACAGTTCTTTTCCTTGCAGGTTGATCAATAGTTAAGAATCGGATAGGAATCGAGTGTAGAGTGCTACCATCGAATCAATATGATGAAAAGCTTGTGTAGTTAATTTGGAATACTCCGAAAAATGACTAATGTCTCAATTAAGTTTAGTATCTTTAGTAAGTTTAGAATTTTCTGAAATTGTCTATCTTATTTCACTATTTTGGTAGGCGATACCGATTCTCTACGATTCTGAGGAATTATAAAAAAATGGATATCCATAATTATTTATATTATATAATGAGTCAATGAACTAAAATTGAAGACTCTAGCAAATAACTATTTAGAGTCTTGTAATCTCTGACTTGCAAGGCGATTTTCTTATCATGGGTGTACACGTGAGATGGAAATTTTAGGCAATACTACTAGGCCCCTCTTAGGGTCGTTACGATTGCCACCTCAATCTCTTTATGTCCAAGTGTGCAGAAGTGCTTCGAGTTCTTTAAGTTACTGAGGAACCCAACGAAGTTTACCTGGACCAAAAAGTGTTAAGCTTCCCTTAACAAGCTTAAGTGGCTCTTAGCCCACCCACTTGTGCTTTCTAAACCAATCTCGAGGGAAGAGCTCTACTTATACCTAGTAGTCAGTAACCAAGCACTATCTTCTATACTCGTCAAGTAGATGGAAGAAAAGACAAGTTGGCTTACTATGGTAGCCATATAATGAAGGGCCCGAAGATTAAGTACACATAGGTGAAGAAATTTTTCCTTTCTATAATCATTGCTGCAAGGAAATTGAGGCCATACTTCTAAGCTCATCTTATTATCATCCTCATTAACCAGCCACTACAAACCATCCTGCAAAAGCTTAACACCTTTAGCTACATGGTCAAGTACCCATTAGAGCTCAGCATTCATGGAGTCTAATTTTAACTGAAGTAGGCTATTAAGACATGAGTCCATGCAAACTTCGTCGTTGCATACACTAGAGAGGAGGAAGCACCTCGAGAGGTTGACATATCAATATGGACTCTTTATGTCAATGGATCTTCTACTTATGAGTGCGTTGCGCTTAAGTTCAAATTCCTAATAAGCAATAATGAGGTTGAGTATGAAGCAATCATTAGTGACCTGAAAATTACTAAAGACATTAGGGTTGAGAAGTTAGAGATCTACTTGGACTCAATGCTTATGGTATAACAGGTGAAAGGGGAATACAACGTGAAAGGAGAAAACCATGATGAAGTATCTTCTAGCAGTGCAAAATCTTGCCTCAAAGTTTACCTCATTGAAAATAAACAAGATTACCCAAGTGAAGAACTTTAAAGCAAACAGACTGTCAAAGCTTATGTCCTTAGCTATCCAATCACCCTATAGGAATGACAAGCATATCTTCTTGTAGTATAGCCTTAAGCAAATAGTCAAAGAGCAATAATGAGAAGTGCTTCAGATCCAACCTCCCCCTACCAAGCCTTGCTGGATGAATCTGATCATTGATTATCTCAAGATTAGGGTACTACCTAAGAATAAAGGCAAAGCCAAGAGGTTAGCTTACAAAGTTGTAAACATTACAATCGACAACATCCTTTATCGCAATAGGCATAATGTCTTACTCTTCGGTGTCTTAATCCCAAGGAGGGCATCTATGCCTTCAAAGATTTACATGCTAATGTCTACAACAATTACGTCCAAGCTTAGGTGCTCTATATCCAAGCCTTCTACTTTGGTTAATAACGGCTGACGATGAAAGCAAATGTAAAGGTTATGGTGTAGAAATGTCACATGTACTAGAAACATCTGCCCATCGGCTACTTTTCGAGTACCAAACTCCACCTTATGATGAGTCCATAGCCATTTGCCTAGTAGGGACTCGACATTCTCAAACCCTTCACCAAAACATGTAAAGGTTCTTAGTTTATCCTGGTAGCAGTTGACTACTTAACCAAGTAGGCTAAAGTTTGAGTGATCGTTAACATTATAGCCAAAGGCTTTATCTTCACCTACATCATTACTAGGTTCGTGGTAGCTTACGTTATAATCATGAACAAGAATAAGAAATTCGACAACACTAAGTTTAAAGAATTATGTGATAAACATCACATAAGGCTCTACTTCACTTCGTTGGCCCAATCTTAGTCCAACGGCCAAGTCAAAGTATTTAATATGATTGTCCTTAGGAGCTTGAAGAAGAGAGTTAAATGTGTAGCGAGGAAGTAGGCCGATAAGTTCCCTAACATTCTTTGGGGGTACATAACCACTTAGAGAACTCCTACCCATTGAGTTAGAGCTCTTAATGAGCATGGTTCAGAACTTTAATGTCGACACTAATTGTATGGCCTTGCAAGCGAGCCTTAATAACATCAATGATGTGTATAACGTTGTTAGAGCCTATCAATAGCGAGTAGCTTAGTACTATAAGAAGAAGGTTAAGTACAAGGTCTTTTATCCTAGACACCTAATATGCTACAAGCTAGAGGCCACGAGCTTTCACTAAAGGATAAGGAAAGCTTACACAGAATTAAGAAGATCCTGTACAAGTGAAGGAAGATGTAGGTAATGAAGCCTACCGTTTGGAGACCCTCAATAAACAACTTATCCTAAAGACATGGAATGTTAATAACTTAAGGCCCTATTTTGTTTGAAGTATTGTAATGAGCTTGGTGTTTATGTAACTATTCATGAATAAATGAAAGATGAGTTCCTATACACTTGTCTATTTTTCTTTTTGTCGGTCTACACCAAACACTCACATCTTTGAGTTGATCTTCATCTTTGAAACCAACCCCTTGTCGTTATTGACACTGAGGCAAGAAAGGCACTTGGAATGATTGAATCGATGCACATCTTTAACGTCTAGGCACTCTTGCTAATCCATATACCTGAGAGCCGTAAGCGTCAAGCATAACAGTCCATTTACATCCCTAACCTTAGGCACCTTAGCAGTAATCACACTTGAAGGGTTTGTGCTCCGCACTAAGTACACTAATCCAGTTAGTACACTGGTTTACAACTCTTCAACAACCTATTAAGACTTAGTGCTTCAAACTAATCATGACTTGGTCATGAAGCCTACAAGCCTATCAGTAGTACTCCCCAATAGAATGACTCTCTCGAGGACACTCAAACACTTGCAAACAAAACATTAATCAAAATACATAAGGTTGGGCAACATGAGGAGCCACACCGAACACTAGACATGACTTAAACTCCTAAGCACTTAAGCAACCAACCTAAGCTCACCTAAACCCTTATGATTCCATGAGCACTTGGACACTCGAGCCTACGTTGACACTTGGAAAAGTAAATAACAAGGGGAATAAACATAAAAATAAGTGATGTAATATAAGGAGAGAACACAAGTTAAGATAAATGTTTTCATTAATAAACGATATAAGTACAAGGCTTCTGGAGTTGACATCCCAACCCAAGTATAAGAAAACAAAAAAGGGAAAAAAGAAAAATATATAAAATAGGGTACAAAAAAGAAAGCAAAGCAACCAAAGAGAGCCATTACTGAGCCTCGGCCGAATCTTTATGGTCACCTTCAACTCCAGACTCCCTTCAAAACCCTCTATGAACTCTAAAGCATCATCATCCAACCACTACAGAGAGTTGAGGTCAAAACCTAAGTACTTTTGAAGAACTTTAGCTCATACTACTCTCCCTCCCTTCATGTTAGCTTCAACAATTGTCCTTTGGAACTAGGGCTTAGCGGAGATCTTTGTAAAGATTCGTTAGATAGCATCTAAGGTTAGACTACAACGATCTCTCAGCTTGGCCTCTTGAACGTAGAACCCAGTTCGAGCCTCCTTGAGCTCCTTTGACTCCTCTTTACCTCCCCTTCACCTTAGTCAATTAATACACACGAGCATCTACTAAAGGCATAAGCTTCTCAATCCCCTTCTTTGTAGCCTCTACTTCGGCCCTCTCTTGAGTTACCTCATTGGCGAGCCTCTTATGCTACTTTTGTTACTTTAAGTTATTGTAAGTCAAGACCAGATTTTTGTTCTTCTTCTTCTCAGCATTGACCTCCTTTTAAAGCTTGGAGACTTGGTCCTCTAGGCGAGTAGTCCTCCTATTAACCACTTACTACATAAACATTTTCATAATGATGAAGTAAAGTAGCGAACTCTTAGCTACTCCCTTTGGCTAGGGCTATGTCCAATACTTGTCTCCTTATCATACAATAACTTCCCTTGGACATAGTTAGCAGCCATAATGCTGATGTTGAACTGACCCTTAAGCCAGAATGCATGATAGGGGATTTCTTCGCTTACATCATCATCCTCAATAGCCATATAGTCCACTGACATTGTCCTTATAGGTCGAGCCCACTAATGGGGAAAGGTAAGTCTCCATTCAACCTCACTTAGATGAACTTATCCTTCTAGCCCTCCACCTTAGACTTGAGCCCTTAGGATATCCTTACATGCTCATTTTAAGCCAAGCTTTAGATCCAACAATCAGGGCTTAACTTCAAAATAAAAAAGTTTTTGAAGAGCTAAGTTGTGAGCCTCTACAGGCGGTTTACAAAAATCACCTCAAACGTAAGCAATTGCTGTCATGCATTCAAGTGCAAAGAGCTTAGAGAAACCCTATAGTACTTGACACTTCAACCTGGAACTTCGTGAAGGGCAACCAAAGCTTGAGCTTAAAAGGCTTCACATATAAACAAAATAACCTCTTGCCTTTAAGGTCACATACCCTCTCTTCTTTTATGGACCTCTCTACAACCTAACCATAGGCTCCATCCCATACGGCTATACATATCATGTTAAACACCTCAATGTTAGGCTTGTATGATATACAATCCACCTCATTTGCAATCTCACTTTTCGAGCACAATAGCTCCATCCACTCTTTATCCACCCTATCATCCGTATACCTCTCTCAAGGCCTCTCTACTGCAATCTTCATCCTCAACTCCTAGGGCTACAAATCACTGCCACTACTTACTAAAGTTGCCACTGTTTGGTGAGGTATGTGGGATTAGTCATTACCCTATGGGTTTCTTCGATCAATGGTAGAGAACCTCCACTAGAAGTTGAAAGACTACCTTGGAACCTTAAACCGCTCTAGTTAGCCATCATAGTCTCACTTCATGAGTAGGTTGGAGAACTTTGGGCATGTTTGGTTGTGAAAGAAGGTTGATAAATATTTATAGAGAAATTTAGGTAGAGTTTTTATAAGAAGAAGTTGAAGGTAAAGAAATGAACCACCCCCACCCAAAGGCCTTTATATAGGCGAAGAGGGGGCATACAAATCGTCCTTTCCTACCTAAACAAGAATTTCAATATCAACCATTCATATGTCTTCGCCTAACACCCAACGGTCCAGATTTGTGTAGCATGCGAATTGCCAACATAGTCCCCACATGCATTCCCAATGCAATGCATACTGACCTAACAATCATCACTAAGCCTCGAGTAACCCAAAGGTTGCTTGGTCAAATCAACCATCACATTAACTCAAGGGTCATGTCGATTAAGTAAACCATCACATTACATGCATAAGTGCTCGATAGCATTCGGTCCTCAATTGATGAGCCTAGGTTTACCACTTATCTCCTTGGAATCACTCCATTACAGCTCAGGCTTCATCCTTTAAAGCTTGAGATGGTTTATTATCCTTGTTGTCCTAATGCTAATGAGAGTGGGGGGTAAGTGTTGATAAACCATTCTAGGCCTAATCTCTAAATGCCAAGGCCCAACTATCTCTGCCTACTCGAATACCCCTGAGCACTACTTCAAGTTGAAGAGCTCAGCTCCCTTCAACGATTCAACTTACTCAACCTCTTCATAGGCTCTCTTTAACTTAAGTCAAGTAGCTTGCTTGGGTCCCTTCGAGCATACCCCCTCAGACCCTACCTGATGGAGTATCTTGTCAAGTTTACTTATGAGCAAGAATAACCTACTAGAGTCTAACCTGAGCACCCATCTACTCTAACCTCCTCAGGGCCCTTGGTGACTTTATCTAGTGCCTTCTATGAGCTCAGCTCCTTAGCCTTCGCTCTAATCTAAACTCATCGTATAGTGCCAACCTTCAACCCTTGAATACATGCCAGGTGCTCGAGGCATGGCTTAAACCCTTCAGTACCTTTATCACTCTCTTTCTCTCCTCATTAAATGCTCCCTAACATCTACGGTACAACTTCCATACTCAATCACCCTATATGTGACATCTGCTTACACTTTAAATGAGACAACCACTCTTTTCAAGGTTTGCTAATCGGCAAAGCAGCCCTATCTTCTCTCATACCACATATGTATGTCTTGCATCAACCATGTATGAGTCGATCCTATCCAGCTATGTATCTCCGGCAGGTAAGCTCCATGTCTTATAAATAGGTCATAGAGCCAAAGTACAAAGGGTCACACTTACATATCTCTCATCTTACTCTTTCAGATGCATATTCTCCTCCCTTTTTCCTTCTTTTGCTAACTTAAGCATCGGAAGGCCCTCATTGGCTTAACCAACAAGAGCTTTCTTGTTGGTTTACCATCATACATGGCTATCGAACTATTAGACTACCCCCTCCTCATGATCAAACTATTACCTATTGCCAAAGCCTTATAAACTAGTGTCAATCCCTCCCATAATTCATGTGAGACTTCATTTTACCATGAGGTATCATAATCTCCATCCCTTAAACATATGACATTCTTGTTGTGAGACCTTACAATTTGGCTCGATTCTTCTCTCTTTTCAGTATATGATTCAGATAACCTACTATCTATAAGTCATCTTATAAATATGCTAGGAGTCACCGACCTAATGACACTTTTCTCCTTCCTTAGGGATTAGATAACACTAATTATGAATATGAAGTGATGAATAGATGAATGATGGTTACTAAAGTGTGCATGATGTGTTAAGGCTCTCAAATTAGACTCTTTTATACATAACATAACACTAGCTAATGCATAATTACAATGTGTGTGAAAAAAATAAATAAAGCAGTTTAATAGAATTTATAAGATACTAATAATTAAATCAAAAGCACTTGAGGAAAATTTTGATGGAACATGTTAATGCTTCATTAAAGAAGTCCTTATTTGACTACAAAATAATAATTGTGAAATTCTTTGTGCATCAATTCAAGAATGAATTTTTTTAATCCTAAAAAGCTACACATAAAAATGAAATTTTAAATATGTTAAATAATTTTTATAGTAATATGAAGTTCTAAAAGAAACTTTTATTTTGCACAACCTTGATAAGGTGAAAGTTGATGGAAGTGTAAGCCTTGAATCTACAATAAAAATTAAAAATATTGTTTCAAGAACACATCATAAAACAATTGAAGAAATAGCATTTGAGATGTTTTTTTTATTGTAATAGCAATTGAGTTTATGATCATCATTAGATTTAATCTCCTCTTAAGATTCAACATCTTGGATGGGTTCTAAGTGGTGTAATTGAAAATTACAATTAAAATCAAGAATTAAATGGATTTTAAGAAAAAAATATAAGATCAAAGAAGATAACTTTGTTTTAATGTTAATAGGACGTTCTTATGAGTTCAAATATTTTCAATCTCTTTTCTAAGAAAAAAGATTCAATAGGTATTATACACTATTGTCTATATGTACACGCTGCATGTAAGTACCAATAAGATGTTTATATGAATTATAATGGAAGAAATAATTGCCAAGTCAATTGCCATATGTGATTTGCACACATTATGTAAGTTAACGTCTTATTAGTATTTACATATTATATGTACATAATACGTAGCGTATTTTACTCATTGAATCTTTTCTCTTTTTTTAAGCATCTTAATGAAAGGCCATTTATCAAATTTAATACAACATCCTTAACCAAAGTTGTAAATTCTTGGATAATTTCACTATGTATGGAAATAAATATGTTATTTATTGAAATAAATATACTTTTATGTTAAGAAGATTCTTGAAAATATAAAAGAGAAAAAAGTTACTGTAGGAGGAGATCGTTGTGGCCAAATTATGGAAGTCTCCAAATTGTATAACTAAGCATTAGTAAGGCTTATAGTTGTATAAAATTCCTAAATTGAAAACATAGATGTTAAATATTAAATATACAGTTAATTTAAAATATCTTAATTAGAGCAATGTTGTATGTACAACTATAGAAACTATGAAATTTCCTTATACCTTATATACACCCAAAGTACGTTCACTTGGAGGGAATTGGAATTCCATTCCCTCTTTATTCTTTATTATGATGCATACTTAGTTTTTTGTCATGAAATCGCAATTCTATAAGAATCCTTATTCTTGAAATCAAGTAATAAGAATTTCTTAATTCAATAAAGAAATCATAATTCCTTATTACTACTACTACTACTACTACTACCATTACCATTACCATCACCGCCACCACTACTACTGCCGACCATCAATGACACCACTGCTACCACTACTACCATTGCTACAGTTATTATTGTCACTGCCACCATTGTAGCTGCCATCGCCACCGCCGCCGCTACCACCACCACTACTACTACAACCGACTACCGTTGCTACCACCACCACCACTACTACCACTGACTACCGTTGCTACCATCACTACCATCGCTACTGCCACCTCTACTGCTACCGTAGCGACCGTTTTCATTACCACCATCAACACCACTACCACCACTACTACTATGGTCACTACTACTACCACTACCATCGTTAACTACCATCACCATCGCTAACCACCACCACCACTGCTTATTACTTTAGAATTTGTTGAAAAAGAAAATGGATTGAAGATAATTTAGTTATTAAAATTATATTACATGTCTATTCTTAAATTGCTTATAAATTCAACTAAATAAAGTAATATATATTATACCTTCATTCCATTTCTTAAGGAATTCCAATTTCATTTCCTCTCATTATATTCCATGAAGTGAACGGGCCATTATTGTAGAAACATGGTAATAGTAGAGGAAAATGATGTAAACTGATGTTTAGCATCACAATCCATGGAAACTATAAAGACTATAATAAATTTACTATAATGATCTGTAATATTATAGGATTTTACTATTAAGTGTTTTTAGTATAAGAAAAATAATGTTAATTTAAAGAGAAATTAAAGCAATGTAGGTGGTAAAACTTAAAGTAAGGTTGTATGTACAACTAAAAAATAGCTTGGAAAATTAATCCATTTTAAAAGCATAGTAATGTATCCAAATGAAATACCTTTTGTTTTGAATGATCAAATTCTTATTGCCTAGCTTTATGCTCCATATATTTGGAAAATCATGAAATCACATATGAGACCATTTGTGAAAACTCAAACAATAATAGAAGAATATTGTGGGAGATAAGGAAAAAGATTGCACCTTTTTTAAGGAGCATACTATCCAAAAACCTTGAATACAATTACACCATCAATTTATCAAAAAGAAAATTTGTATAACTTGTATCAAAGTCACAACAAAACTAAAAGGGTTCCATAAATAACCATAGAGGTCGTATTTCATAAAATAAACAAAAAATTCATCGAATTTAATTAGTTAGCTTTAGGCTTAGTTATAGAGAGAGTTAGATTAATCATCAACACAATCTCAATCATTTCACTGGATTGCATGCACCATCACAATTGATTTTTATAACATCATCATGTGGTGGCTTCCATCTATCATTCCTTCTCTATCTTTTGTTGGTAATTCAAGTAAATGGCATATTTTCATTTAAATCCTTCTACTTCTGTTGTATTGCTAGCCTATTCTCATAATAGACATGATGAAATTCTTGCACTTATTTTAAAACTCTCAATATCACTAAAAGTATAAAAATTCCCATGTTTCCAAATGTTTCACATTATATGATCATTAAATACAATTACTAACATAAATGAGGGAAAAAAGAAATCTTCTTGAAACCAAACACATTTAAACCATTTATCTATTCTAATTATCTCAAGCTCCTTAATATGTATTTGCACTCAAACATAACACACAAACTTGACCTAATTGCAATGGAAAAGGATATGCTGTATTGTCACTTCTTGATCACAAAAATGAATAGAGAGGATTTGTTGTCAATATTCTACAATGTAAATTCTAGTTTAAGGCTACCACATTCATATACATCCTCTAAGCAAAATGCTTTATGTTAGATGGACAAATTGCTACTCTAGACATGCTTTCAAAGCATTTCACTTGTAGATACAAATGAAGAAGCTTCATTTGTATTATTGTTCATAAATTTATTTAATAAGTTATGATAATTTAATTTCACAATATTATTTATATGAATATTTTAGCCAAACAAGGAGATATTTACCTATTTAAAAAAAATCAAAATACTTTCGATAGCATCAACCTCTTCTTTAGACAATAAATAAATAATTGGCCTCAAGTTCTAGCTAAGATTATCCTACCAATTGGCTTAACAACTTTTATATTCCTTAAGTGCTTACCAAGTACTCTATTAGCTAACTTATAATTTTATAAAGAAGGAATCCATATATCTGACCAAACTTCAATTCATCTACATGTTCACTTGCCAAACTAAGCTGCTCATGGTGATTTCTTTCCTTAATCGAATATTTTGCTAAGCCTACAATCCTTTACCACTTTTTTAAGATCCCAAAATATCTCCTTTAGGAAAATATTCTTTAAAAATTTAACCCAAAATACATTTAGATTATTAGTGGTTCACCAAGCAAGTTCCCTAAAAGGGATTTGTTAAAACATTCAAGGTCTCTAAAGTCTAAGCCCCCAACATGATTGGATTTGGTGAAAAAATTTTAACTCTTTCAATGACCAAAAAGTTGGTAATCATACTAAACACTTCCTTATATCATCTTTTTAGAAATACAAATACACTCATAACGTGTGAAGAAGAGCTATTAAAAAACAAGGACAACTTTTGGTGATTAAGTTTTTGGCCATTTGCATCACAATAGAAATAAGAATCTTTTTAAGTTTCAATACATTAGGTCTAGTTACTTTTAAAAAAGAATAAATAGTCATCTATAAAAGATAAGTGGATTAACTTCGAACTTCTATTCTTCACTTTAACCGCCTCGAGCATTTTGTCGGTTTCATCATTCCTTACCATATTAGAGAGAACATGTGCAACTAGTAAGAAAAGGTAAGGAGACAAGGGATTTCCCTATCTTATCCCCCTAGTAAGATTAAAATGTCGTACTCTCTTTCTATTAATGATGAGATTGAAAGATATTGGTGTAATGCATGTAGTGATTCACCTTATCTATTCCTATGAAAATTCCATTTTAACCATAACTACTTTTAAGAAGCTCCATTTTACCCCATCATATACTTTAGCCTTATCTATCTTTAAAGCATAAAACTCATTTTTCCCTTTTTTAATAAATTTTCAAATAACCTTAGATAAACACATTCTTAAAGTGAAAGATGATCAAATCTAAAATAGGTTGTAGTATACTAGCTAAAACTTTAGAAATTACCTCATAAGCAAAGTTGCATAGACTAATAGCATTAAATTGATAAATTTCTTTCGGGAATTCAACTTCTGGGATTAATACAACATCACTACTATTAAAATGGAAGGGAAACACACCTAGAAGCAAAAAATGTTAGACCACCATCATGAAAAAGTCAATTGTATCTTAGTATGACTAAAAGAGAATACCATTAGAACCATTTGATACCGAGGCTTTAATATTACCTAATTGAAACACAGAACACAGCTTGTCATGCTTCATCCTTGTATACATTTTTAATTACTAATTATTCATCTCCATTGTAACCATTGGATCTACCGCATTAAGCACTTCATCACATGTGTAGCTCCTTTTGACATATAAAGATTCATAAAGAATGAGAGAAAGGCCTGATGTACTTCCTTTTCCTCTATAATTCATTCTCTACTTTCATTTTTTATTATTATAACTCTATTTTTAGCTCTTCTCTTCAACACAAAGGTATGAAAAAATTTATTATTCTTATCTTAGCTTTGTAACCATGTAATCCTTAATTTTTGCATCCAGTACAATTTCTCTTGCTCAAAAGCATCATTTAACTGTTTATGTAAAATGTTCATACTCATTAATAACCATTGATTGTAAATCTTGCAATTTTAGAGCAAAGTTCATCAATTCTCTTGAGTTATTCCTAACATAAGCTTTACTCTAATTTATTAACATCTTCCTATACTCATTTAATTGATGCATTCGGCCTTCATAGTCTGGTAACTCTTTAGTTCTCTGCTAAACATTGACAACAACATCCTTCTATTGAAATTTGTGCATATTATACCAAGACAATTTTGACGTAGTCATGAATATTATTAATAAAAGGAAAGTATTTACTATATTTATACACTTTTCTATTTGTATATATTTTACAATAAAATTCCATAGATAATTGGTTGATATATGGAATTATAATAAAAGTATATTATTAGTGAGATTCCATAACATTATATTATCTAAAATCGTCCTTGGTTAGATAATTTTATAGAGGAAATATAGATATTTAGACCAACATGTTGTATAACTAAGGTCATCTCACCAAACTAAGGGAAAGATATCCATGTAATATAAGTGAGTCACCAAAGTTAAAAGGTACACTAGACTTGACCCATTGATAGAGGATACCACATATTTAATGCCATCGATCTATACTTTGTATAAATAAGCATAAATAATCCTTAAACTTGAGACCCTCTTATATTTTATATATGGAATATCGCGCTTTGATATCATTAAACACAGTCTTACATTAGATTGTAAATAATATAGTTATTGGGCACGACATGAAATATAAAGAGGATAATGATGAGTCAAGATAGAATTCATCTTTATTGAATTAAGGAGTTAATATCCAGAGCCATATGGTTGAGATAATAGTGACTTATAAGCATGTGGTCATGGTAAGTTTTACTAAGTCTACTTTATCTCGAAAACCAAATAAATGATTAAACATTGATGACGTTACATGTAATGATTTAATTGGGATATCATTTAATGAATAGATTTAATTATACAGTAATTGACTTAGAGTAGTTTTTGGTTGACAATTTTTCTATTATATTGGATAACTAATAACTGTTGCTAAACGGTTACCTTAATCTGTGTTCAAATGTAGAAATCTCATTTTTATTCCCCATAATTATAAAGCTTCTTCTTAGAATAGGGAAAAAGGGTCTTAATTTAAGGAAAGTATAAAAAAAAAATAGAACATTTAGAAAAAATAAAAATATATAAAATTTAGAAAAACACAAAAAAGATGGAAAATTTAGAAAAAGTTCAAAAAATTAGAAAATAATGAAAAATACAAAAAAAATTTACAAAAAGAAAAAAAATAGAATGGTAGAATTTTTAGGTAAAATAGATTTTTAGGCAAATGAAATATTTTTAGGGAAGTAGTATTTATAGTTTTAAATAATTTAATTGAATAGCATTTTATTATAGAATAGCTCAATCTGTATTGATTAAGTACATTTTAGTTGCATAAGATAATAGGGTATGAGCTAACAGCTCAACTAGTACTACACTTAGTCTTGAGAAGATGAATGAGTTAGAGGTCTTGGTTTCGACACTCACATTAGGCACTTGTGCCTTTTGTTTTTTTATCATTATTTTTTCCTTTTTCCTTTTTTCTTTTTATTTATTTGACCCTATTGCTACATATTAAGCCATGTGTATTGCTAAAACACATGGCGCAATGCCACTAGTCTGTATGGCTGACGTAGTGACACATCGGCATTTTTTCCTTTCTTTTTCCTTCTCTTCCTCCCTAATTCCCTCCTTTTTCTTATGTGTGTCTATCTTGGTCAACCATGTTTCAATTCATTTTTTATACCCTTAACTTTGTAATTTCACCAAATTAATAATGAAATTACAAACTAGGCTTGGGATACTTTGAATCCAACACAAGAATTTGTCTTGATTCAAACATTAAGTGGGTCAATAATTAAGTTAAAGTTTCAAAAAAAATTAGAATGTCCAAATTTTCTCCCTCTTTGAATTTCCTTGATTTAAGCTATTGTAATGAATTTGAAAGCTTTTAATGCTTGTTTCTATCAAAAACAAACCATAATGACACTCATTTGACCAGCTATTAACATAAAATTGCATGAAATCGAGATTGAATTCAATTATCACCCTTTATGCGCATCTTTGAATTCAATGGAAATTAAGGACCTTCCATGCTTAACCTGACCTCTTACAGTATAAATAGGACCTCAAACTAAATCAAGCATCATCAAAAATCTACCCTCGGACCTTAAACATACAGTACTCTCTTCTTCTCTCTCTAAGTCGTACCTGTCCTTTCTCTCTTTAGATCTTTGCCTAAGCTTGAAGCTTTTCGAGCAAGCTCACCACCACTATGAACTTCCCTACGTCATTAGCATCCAATCCTAACTAGTTTCATCAATCGCCGTATCTCTTAGTCTCTCCTCCAACTTACTACTGTCAAACCCCAACCACCGCATGTATCTCTCTCCCAAACACCACTCTTTGCTCCACTGCGACCCAAGCCACTACCACAGCTGAGCTCATGGTAGTTAAAAGCCCCTAGCCACATTATTCTTGCAACTCTAGTAAACCACCACTAGCTACAACTTCTAACCAGTACACAAATCACCTCTATTGGCCACGACATCACTCCCACACCCCCTAAGTCTAACAAAATGCACACAAATATGCCATCAATTGCGCAAAATTGCCCCTAGAACCACCTAGAAGCATCCTTTTTATTTACTATTGGAGAAGAAGGTATTGACTCGGATCCGAGACCAACCTAACCTGAGGTTTCGACTTGAGTTCACTTTACACTCTTGACATGCATACTCATTCTTTGGTTCAACCCTCTTTCATTTAGTTTTGATTTCATGTAATTTTTTTTATTTATTGTATTCCATTGTAATAAAAAAGCAAGAAAAAAAAACGGAAAAAAATCCGAAAGAAAAGGAAAAGAAAAAGAGAGAAAGGGAAGCTTAATTTATTTTATTTTATTTTCTTTTTTGGGTGCAAAACATAAATAAAAAATAAAATAAATAATAATAATAATAATAATAATAATAAAAGTGAAAATCGTTTTATCACTTAGAAAATCATTTTTCAACAAAAATAAAATAAGATCAATACTTTTTCAAAATTATGACACTTTGGAACTTTCAAAAGTTAAAAAAAAAAAAAAACAATTTAGGACTCTTTAGAGTTTTTCTTAAGTAAACTTGAACTGAATTAAAACGTAAACTCGACTAATTTTCAAAAATTAAAAAGAAACAACACACTTTAATTTTATAAAATAAATTACGGAAAGTCTGATCCTTATTAGAGAATACATAGGCATCTACGAAATGACTTAAAATAGGAAAACATTTTATTTTTTCTCTTTTGTAAATAAATTTTATTTTTCGTTTTTTTTTCTATGTAAATAGGATTTTATTTATTTAGACTTACTCTTTTGCTCTAGAATTAGTATTTTAAAAGATAAATTTAAATTTGAAAAGTTAAAAATGGTACTCGACTAGGGTTTAATAGGTTAACCCCCAAATTCAAATATCTAATTTTCAAAACTGCTTTTAAAGAAAATTAGTTTTTTTTCAATAGATCAATGACTAAGTTAAATCAATCTACCTAATTGATCTAACCTAACCATTTTTTCTCGACCCTAGTTAGGTGGCAACTCGAAACCTTTTCAAAATGAAAACCAAGTTTTTCTTAACTCTTAGTTAAGGGTTATTATTAAATAGATTAGGGTTTAATACTAAATAAGTTAGGGAATTTAAGCTTGACATCAAACAGACACTACCTTTAAGAATAGTACAGGGTCGTACATAATAGTATGACTAATGGGCATAAGTTTAATTGATTATACTTTTAGTGAATACTAAAATTATGTCATTGGTTATTTCAGAATTAAAATTAATAAGATAGTTAATTTATTCTGAACTAGTAGAATATTTTAAGATTTAACTGTCAAGTGGATATTCATGTAGTCTGAATCTTGATAAGTTATAATTACTAGTTTGAAAAAGAATTGGTTATCAAATCTTATTTATTCTTATAAGAAAGATTTAATCTTCTAAAAAAAGATTCTCTACTTACTTTATATATATGTGAGAGAAGAGGAGAGAGAGAAATAGTTCCATCCATTAACAAAAGAAAAGTCTTTTTATAAAATTCTAATCTAAGTTATCTAACAATAAAAAAAAAAAAATAGAATTATTTCTATTGTCGTGTGTATAGATACCACTAAAGGGACAACACTTAGTGTTCTTGTGGTGAATGAAGTATATTATTTTACAAAAAGAGCCATGAGAATTAAATCTCACTTGAACTCCATCCTATGAGGAGAATGTTTTGCATTATTAGAAAAGATAATTTTCTTATAACTTAATTTCTCATAATATTATATATGTATATATGGATTCTATGGTAGACTTAGTAAAGAAAATTTTAAAATATCCACTGTGTTTTCATACTACAAAATATAATACCTTCTTCATTAAGCTATGATTGCTTAAATTTAAAGTATGTGGCCTTCTTATATTCACTTCATTTATTTAGAGAATTGATGGTAAATGATTCCTATCAATTGCAGGCAAGTGTGTAATTTGAGAATAAGGAAATGTTAATAGCCATTCCACATTTATCAGGCCTTTATCAAATCTTTTCTTCACTAACACTCTATTAGATCTTTTGTTACATCTTGTACAACGTTGCCCTCTGAACCCCATCTCCATAAGAGAACAATCTAAGAACATATTTTGAAACTCCCTTATTTGTCTAAGAGGTTCATCTTTTCTACCGCTTTTTCATCCTCATGACATATCTTACTAAAATCTCTTAGTAGCATCTAAGGTTTATGTATATCCTTAGATAGCTTATATAACCTATCCTAGAAAATGATTTGCCTAAAAGGCATAACACCATGTAACTTGAGCCTAATCTAATATATTCAAGCCTTTAATTATGGTATCAATTATCAAGCTTGCACAACTTGTAGCACTTCTACTTCTTACTATTCTCTCTACTATAAACTTAATCCCACTCAATCTAATAGGATCAATATACACCTTTCCATCATACCTCAACCTTCTTTTAACAAAATCTATGTTTTTCTCTTTATTCTTAGTGTCCGTTCAAGAAAATTAGAAGGGCCTTACATTTTCATATAATATAATTAAGCTTACTAACTATGAAAAGCTACCCCAAACTTAACAGTTCCAATTCATAACGATCATGGCTCTTAAGTGACTTAGTTAGCCACCAAGTCAATAGGAGCATCATTGATAGGAATCAACTCCTTAGACCAATTATATGCAATTGAGCTAAAGGACTTCAAGGACTCACTCAAAGGAAATTAACTCGAAGCCTTATCTAAAACAATAATTCTTATCCTACCTTCCAAGTTTTGCTTTGCTGTTGACCTAAATACTAAGCTCTCATGTGCACCAGACTTGCCGAACAACCTTGTCATGACACAAACAACATTCGAGCAAATAGCATCAAGTAACTATCTGAGTCGAGCTCTCGAGTTGACCACCAACGTCTAACCCCAACTTAAGCTAAGTACTATCTAGCGACTGACTGATTGAGCTCTAACTTAATCTAGATCAGGTCGACCTTGATTACATATCCTCTTTTTTCCTCATTTCATCCAAATTGTATTATATTTTAGAATGTCTAACCGCCATGCAACAAGTGTCTTTTGGCACAACATTCCAGAAGGATTCTTTACTTTTCCGTATTGAATATTTTTTATCTCTTTTACCCCTTTTAGTATGCTTTATGTGTTCTATTTGTAAATTAACCTTTTGTCATTTCATATATGTAAAGTAACCTTAATAGGATGGGCATATAAACCCCACTTATTTTATGTAGACAATCAATCAATTACATTTTGAGAATTAATGCAAATTTCCTTTTTATGAGAAACCCTAGTATTCTCATTACCTTTTTAGCTCTTATCTACTCCTTTTAGCAAAGAGTAGTAGTAAACGACCCTATAGTTTGGACTGGCGAGTCATATTCGGCAGATTGTAGGCCGAATAGGACCGATGGGTGTGTTATATCTAATTGATGGCTACTCGAGCTTTGCTAACTTTCTTTTTATTCTCTTTATTGTGGTGCTGCCTGCATACGTTGGACCCCAGAGACGCATAAGCTTCGTTGGTATTAGAGTACGGTTTTGAAAAGGATTGTGTGAATTTGCAGTGAAGTTTTGGATCGTGTTTGCTTAGTAGCTCCTGTATTCCTTTTGTAGCTACTTCAATGTGTCTGTGTGAAGTAAGTTCTAAAGGTTTGTGCTGTGTAGTGAAGATTTGTGTGTTGGTAAATGTAGTTCTAGTTGTTACTTTGTTTTACTTTGTTTTTCATTACGAAAACAGAGTAAGTCATATCTATTGCATTCGAGTGACTGTTGGGTATTGAAGTTGTCATGTTAGTAAAGGGTTTGAGTAGTAAGGCAGTAGTGTTGTTGTGTATTGTGTTGTTAATTTGTTTAAAGAGTATTATACCATGTTGGATTAAAGTGTTCAAGGAGTTATTGGTGATTAGGGTAGTAGTGCTCATGCTGAATGTGGTTATAATGGTAGTAACGCTGTAAGGTCAGTTGATCATAAACTTAACAAATTCACTAATCTTGTTAAGAGTCTATTCACCACGATGCAAGTTAACAAACAACAACCCCAAGGTGTGCTACACCATAACCTACCAGAAATATTCTAAAGAAACGTTATAGTTGAGGTGGCTGAGCCAATCGCCTAGTTCGAGCCCATCAAGTTGGAGGAGTAGCAGACCGAGTTACTCAATGAAGGCTGGAGTTAGAGGAGATTGAGAAAGATGATGAGGAGATAAATGTTGAAGAGTATGGAGAGGAAGAAGAAGAGGCCAATTATTATCGAGCAGAAGAGTGAAGACGTTGAGCTCCTAAAAGACTTGACAATGTTAAGCTCCAAATCCCACCTTTTACTGGAAGTGGAGATGTAAAAGAATATTTAGAGTGGGAAGAGAAGGTAAAGAAAGTATTTTATTGTTATGGATATACAGATGTTGTTAAAGTGCAACTTAATGCACTTGAGTTTTTCAAATATGTTACTATATAGTGGAAGAATCTAAATGCTTCCACAGTAAGGGATGGAAGATGAAGTGTAAGAACGTGGGTTGAGATGAAGAGATTGTTGAGGGATAAATCTGTACCTAAGGTTGATATGTACCTAAGGCTAATCTATTGATGATTATGTGCGAGAATTCCATATGTTGATGATCCAAGCTAACGTGGATGAACCCGAGGCTTGCATAGTGCTAAGATTCATTTCCAGACTTAAATATAAGATTCGCAATATTGTCAAAGTACAAGGGTTTTGTACTTTGGAAGAGGCAATTAAGGTAGCATAAAGGGTCGAAAAACAAAAGAGAAATGCTCCGAGCCTACTTAGGCCGACATTTTCCTAAGCCTCCTATTTCACGCTAACTTGTTCATATCAAGTTGAGGAAAGAAATGACTAACTTGATCATAGTTGAGTAGGCCAGTCAAGTCGAATTCAGATTAGGCTAACCTCGAGGACATATGAAAGAAGACAAACCTTAGGGCGGAAGACTAGCGAGGTAGAGTGCTTTAAATGTTTAGGCTTTAGATACATGGCTATTAAGTGTTTGAACTGATGTGCCACCATGCTTCGAGGAGATGTGATAAATAGCACTAATAAGAGTAAGGCCGAGGAGGAGAAGAATGTTGGGAAAGTTGAAGTTGAGGAGGAAGAGGAAACCTGTATATGTGCCTACCAAGGAGAAGTGGTGACCTTAGTGCTGGGATGAGTACTGAGTTCCCTACCGAATTTTGAGGAAGACTAGAGAGAGAATTTGTTTCATACGAAGTGTACCATTAAGGGACAGTTGTGTACTATTATAGTGGACGGAGGAAGTTATACTAACATCGTCGCACAATCCTTTGTTTAGAGGTTAGGATTGCCAACCTCTAGGCACCCCCAACCGTATAAACTACATAAGCTTCATGATAAGGGTGCTTTGTACGTCATAGAGCAAATAACTATACTGTTTAGTAATAGGAATGTGAACAGGGACAAAGTAGTATGTGATGTCATCCCCTTCAGAGCTTCACATTTGTTGATTGGAAGACCTTGTTTGTTTGACTTATGTGTTACTCATGATAGATACAAAAACATATATGCCTTTGTTAAAGATGGGAAGAAGATTGTATTGTAACCTATGATGTTGACTCAATTGAACGAGACCCATAATCAAAATGAAGATTATGACTATGAGCAAGTAAGAAGAAGGCCTTAGTAATGAATCAAAGAGAGCTCTGAGCTGTTGAGAAGGTCGTAGAGCTTATGTTCCTGTTGATTAGAAGATTGCTAGAGATGAAAGACCTTAAAGAAGTGTCTAATGAGATACAAAGGTTGATAGATGAGTTTACAAATCTGTTTCCTAAAGAGTTACCAAAGGGACTACCCTTAATCCAAAGCATAGAGCATTGTATTGATCTATAACTAAGTGCTGCCCTACTGAATTGACTTGCTAACAAAATGAACCTTAAGTAGATGAGCTTATAGAGTGAGGATACGTAAGGGAGAGAATGAGTCCTTATACTATGCCAGCTCTACTTGTTCCAAAGAAGCATGGCTCATGGCACATGTACATCAATAGTGAGTAATCAACTGTATCACTATCAAATATAGATATCTGATACCGGGGCTTGATGACATGTTAGATGAGCTTCATGGTAGCAAGATATTTTCGAAGATTGACTTGTGAAGTGGCTACTACCAAATTGGCATGAGACTAGGTGATGAGTAGAAGACTACTTTCAAGACAAGGCATGGTATTTACAAATGGCCTGTTATAACGTTTGAACTTACAAATGTATTAAGTGTATTTACATGAGTGATGAACTATGTGATATGCCTTCTGATCGAACAATGTGTAGTCAAGTACTTTGATAACATAGTAGTGTACAATATTAACCTAAACAACCGTGTTCAATACCTCCAAGTTGTTTTTGATATTTTACTAGCCGATGAGTTATTTGGGAACTTGAAGAAGTGTTCATTCTGTCAAGATGAAGTGTTTTTTTTTTGGTATGTAGTATCAAGAGAAGGAATTCAAGCTGACAAGGAGAATACCTGAGCTGTCTTAGAGTGACCAAAGCCAAAGAATGTTACTAAAGTATGAAGTTTTCATGGTCTTAATTCTTTCTATAGGCAATTTTTGAGAACTTCAATACTATTGCAGCCCCTTTGACTGAGAAGAGTGATGGGTTCGAATAGAATGAATGATCTGAACACATCTTTAAGGAAATCAAGGAGAAGCTTATCTCTACACTTGTCTTGTCATTACCAGATTTCAATAAGCCCTTTGAGCTAGAATATGATGTGTCAGGCATCGAAATTGGTGCCATCTTGATGTAAAAACAACGATTGGTTACCTATTACTGTGAAAAGCTTAGTGCTGTTACATTGAATTATTCTATGTAAGAGAAAGAGTTGTATTCTTTTTTCGAGCTCTTACTGTCTGGCAACATTACTTATTGTCTTGAGAATATGTTATTTACACTAATCATGAGTAATTAAAGCATCTTAGGTGTTTAAAAGAAACTTTCAAAGAGATAAGCCAAGTGACTATAATTCATAGAAGGTTTTTCATATGTTATCTGACATAAGAAGGAAAGCGCTAATGTGGGTACTAATGCTCTATCACGTTGGTAAACCTTACTGGCCACCTTAGAGATGAAGTTACTAAGATTTTCTCTTATCACTGAATAATATGCTCATGACCCTCATGTTGGTCCTATTGTAGAGTAGTGTAGAGATGGAGTTGCTGTCAGAGGTTATTATATCGGAGATGGTTATTTGTTCACCTAGCTATCTTATGCGTGAGCTATTGGTTAGGGAAGCTAATAGTAGTAGAGTGTTTGGTTATTTTGGAGAGACCAAAATAGCTAATATATTGAAAGAGAACTTTGACTGGCTTGGTTTGGCCAAGAATATCTATAAGGTAGTTAGAAGTTTCGAGGTATGCAAAAAAGCTAAGGGAAAGAGAGAGCCCCATGAAAAGTGTATCCCCTTGCCTATACTAACCTTACCTTGGGCCGATTTCAACATGGGTTTTGTCTTAAGATTGTCTTGAACATTTAGAGGAAAAGATTCAGTCTTTGTTATAGTGGATCGCTTTAGCAAAATGGCACACTTTATCTTGTGCCATCAAACTAACGATACTTTATATATTGCCGATTTATTTTTCTAAGAAGTTGTCCAACTACATAGAGTGCTAAAAACTATTGTTTTAGATTACGACACCAAATTTTTAACTTATTTTTGGAAGACTCTCGGGAGAAGACTAAGCATTAAACTTGTATTTAGCTTTAGTAGTCACTCTCAGATTGATGGTCAGACTGAAGTAGTAAACAAGTTGCTAGGCAATTTACTTAGAGCTGTCATGGTAAACAACTTAAAGGATTGGGATCTGTATCTACCAGTTGCAGAGTTTGCATATAACCGAACCATCTTCAACATCACTAAGAAGACTCCATTCAACGATGTTTATGGCCTCAATCCCACTATCTTCATATATTTGATCGGTACCTCTACAATTGTTGAAGAGAGTCAATTTAGAGTTGACTGAGCCTAAGAATTACAAGAGTTACCCTAGTCTGTGACAAGGAAGATTGCCAAGTTCAATAAAAGATAATAAGAGATTAGTAATCGAGGCCCTCAAATTGTTTCTTTCAAACCAGGAGACTTGGTATGGATTCACCTTAGCCGAGAGCGATTTCCCTACTTGAGATAGAGTAAGCTATCTCCATGAGCTAATGGTCCATTTAAGATTCTCAAGAAAATCAACCACAATTCCTACTAGGTTAAGTTGCTCGATAACTATGGTGTTTCCTCTAATTTTAATGTATCCAACCTGATTCTTTACTGACTAGAAGAAGAAGACCCCATAAGTATCTTAAAAGAACAAGAACTAGAGACCACTTCAGATTTGAGGTTAAATCTTTCCGACCCTTAAGTAGATGATATGAATCGACTCCTTAGACTGATCACACATAGCCAAGTTAAAGGACTTCAAGAACTCACTAAGAGAATATTAGCTCGAAGCCCCAGCCAAGACAAGAATTCCTATCCTATCCTCCAAGTTTTACTCTACTGTTAACTTGAGTACTAAGCTCTCACGTATGCCAAACCTGTCAAACAATTGTGCCATGACATAGACAACATCTAAGTAGACAATCTTAAGCGATTATTCAAGCTAATTGCCAACGTTCAACACTAGCCCAAGTTAAGTACTCTCTCGTGACTAATCGGCTAAGCTTTGACCTGATCCAGATCAGGTCGGCCCTGACTGCATACCTTCTTTTTTCCTCATTTCGTCTAAATTGTACTATATTTTAGAACATCCAGTTACCATGTAACATGTATCTTCTAGCACAATATTCTAAAAGGATTCTTTATTTTTTCATACTGAATATTCATTGTCTCTTTTATCTCTTTTAGTATGTTTTATGTATCTTATTTGTAAATTACCTTTTATCATTTTATGTATATAAAGTAACCTTAATGAGATGGGTATATAAACCCCATTTATTATACGCAAACAATCAATCAATTACATTTGTAGAATTAATATAAGTTTCCTTTTTGTGAGTAACCCTAGTGTTTTTATTACCCTTTTAGCTCTTATCTATTCCTTTTAGTAAAGAGTAGTGGGAAGTGACCTATAGTCTGGATCGGTAAGTCATATTCGGTAGATTGTAGGTCAAGTATGATTGGTTGGTGTATCATATCCAATCAGTAGTTGCCCGAGCTTTGCTAGCTTTCTTTTGTTTTTTTCTAATTCTCTTCGTTGTGTTGCTACCTCCGTATGTCCAACCCTAGAGACACATCAATCATCTTTATCATCATTTACTTCCACTTCGACAAAATCACGGGAGAACTCAATCTTCCCTTTAGTGAATCTCCTTCTTCTTTCTTTCAAGCCTTTTGATTTGATCTCGGTCTTTTGCATATATTTTTTCTTCTTAGAAAAATCACACACAACTCCCTTCCCTTTCTTTGATATAAGAAGCTCCAAGACATTGTCTTCCTCCTAAACTCTATTGATCTTTTATGATAAGGATTGCAATGCCACTGCAACCGATGAAGGTGTATGAATAGCCCTAGATGGAGTTTTTGTAGGTAAAGATATTAGACCAATTATGCTTACCTAGGGTGTATAGATGACTTGATTTGGATGTTGTAAAGATGAGAAAATTGGTTTAGCTATTGAAGATTGGGCGAGAAAGTTCAATGGCATGGGTTGTTATGTAAAGGGGGTGGTATGTGGTTAGATGAAGGTATTGGAATATTTATTGGATTACTAACTGAATACAAAGGGTTTGGAACCAAGAAGGTAGAGAAAGGACATATTTGGTGAGGGTTGAAAGAAAGAAAGTTAAATCCTTGTGTATGCCCATTTGGATTGTTTGCATTCATGTCTAACATCAATGACAAGGAGGCGGAAGAAGAAACTTATCTAACATAAATGACATCAAAGTAGATGAATTACACATAAGATTAATAGCTTTTAGAGCTTTATTCTCCAAGTTCTCCTCCTTCTTATCCAAATTCTCTTTGGATGATGTCTTTTTCCTAAAGAACAACATTTTAGCATAATTTCAAAAAAAGAAGTTTGTTTTGGTAAAAAATTCTTTCAATAGTTCATCCAAAGACCGTTAAGAACTTTTTGAATTTGCATGTTGACTTGCTCTTTACCCTCCTCTTATGCAGAAATTTCCTCAATTTTCATTAATCATATTTTCAATTGTTGGAATTTTCAACTTTCCTTACTAACTCATTCTTTCCCAAAATAACTTCCTTTCCTTTTTCAAATGTCTTCCTTATTGGTCGTGGTGGTTGCAATTTTGCTTCCTTGGTTAACAGAATTAAAGGTACTCATGTGGACTACTTGTGCACAAATTTTTATGAACAAAGCCTGTTTTTGATGTATAGGTACAGTTGTTTTCCGCGTGTCCAATTCTTTCGCATGCAAAGCAAAAGCCTGCAATTTTCTCATATTTTATAGAAAAAACATTGCCTTTCTTTTATAGGTTGTTTTATCCATAAACCCTTCATAATCGGTTTTGAAAAATGGTAATCAATTTTAACCCATAGAAAATTTCTTTTTAACAAAACGTGTATCTTCTACCTCAACAGTTGTACCAATTTTCAACCCTATCATTCAAGCATCATTGGTTGCTAACATATTCGAGGAAAGCCTATAAAGTTGAATCCATACACCATGTGACTCAAAAGACAACTCCTCTAATTTCTCATTCTGATTCCATTTCCTCAAAAATAATGATAAGCCTAATACAAACCACGATTCATTCCTCACAATTCCTCTCGATACTTTTTCATCCTTATATTCTATTGTATACAAATTCTTGCTCAAAAGTGACAATTCGATTTTTCCATAATCCTCCCAAATTCTCCCGATAATATTTGTCATAGCCGCTCTGAAGATAGTCTTCTCAAGAATATTCTTTTAAAAAATGTGGTGTTTGGTAGCATTTGCCACAGTATTCAAGTCCTCAATACTCAATAATTCTAATTCTGAGTCATGCTGGGATCTCTTGTCTCCATTAGATTCTGGGGCTCGACAAATCTGCATACAAGGACCGCACAAAGAGTTTTAATTTGACGAATCGAACCAATATATATTAAGATAATCAAAATGAAATGAACTAGATTGTATACAGAAGATGCATACAGAAGTGTTGTCATGCAATAGAAATCGAGACATAAAATGACACGAATAAACAGTACCTTTATCTCAGTAGTCCTCAAACAAAAAGCCAAAAGGACAACCAGAATGAAACAAAACAAGAACGAAACAAAAGATATGTACATCACATGAGAATAGATACAGAGATTGAAATAGGACTAAAGCATAATACTAAAATGATAAACACTATTAGAAAGGAAAGGATTGAGAAAGATACACCCAAGTTGTCACTAAAATAGTTTAAGGCCCCATAGGGAAAATTCTCTTTCTTAGGGTCTTCTTAGAAAAAATATAGCATATTTCTATGTGTGATAATTTACAATTAATTAAGGAAGAGCATACTTATATTTTTATAAAATGCTTCAAATAACTTTTCTATAGACATAAAACACAATCTATTTGTTGGAGAAAATGGGAGGAAATATTGGTATTAAGTGTACGACAGTTTTTTAGGGCATCTAAAAGTTTATCATCTCTTATGGTGAACGATCTTTTTTTTTTTTTTCTTTCTTTCTTTCTTTTTTTCTTTTTTCTTTTTTGTTTGTTTAGTACAAATGAGAAGGAATATTAATATTACAAAGTTACCTAATAGAGTTACATCTCCATTCTATATGATAAATAATTAATGTATATAGGTAACATAATAAATCACTATAATACAATAACAACTGAAGAGAAGACAAGAGGCGGGAGAAGTTAATCATCTATCATCCTTTATCATTCGATTGATTAATATTTTTCTATTTCCTCTTCCTCCTTTTGTCAACCCAAACTCAACATGGAGAAACAATAAGGTAAAATTATATCAGAATACTAACATTGTAATGCACAATGAAATGGGCCTCTATAAAGATGCATTATTTACATTTGTTTATGAAAATTAAGGGTATCGCGATCGATTTTTAAAAAGAATACATCCCATGTAAAGAAAAAGCTACTTTGTTAGACGTACTTTTCACAACGGATCTCACATACCTTAAAAATACAAATGATGTAAATGCCGCAATAGAATTCCATCTAGTCATGGTTAGCACAATAGTGCTTGATATATCATCATTATTGCGGTATCATATTGAACTTTGCACACACAGCATAGATGTGTGCCTGTTGAACATGAACATGGATTTTCTCATTTTAGTATTCCTTAACAAAATCTCTTTAATAATAACACAAAATTAAATAAAGAAAAGTATAAAAAATTCTTTAATATTTATCGTTTTTTTAATTTTAGTCTTTAATGTTTCAAAATTTTTATTTTAATTCTCAATGTTTTTAACTTTTGTCAAATAAATCTTTTCGTCAAGTCCCATTAGATTTTTCGTTATTAAGGACATGCGGCGGCATATGATTAGTCTATGTGTAATTTTTTAAAATAAAAAAATAATAGAATCCTTTAGAAAAGAATAAAAATATCTAAAATTTCATAAAAAATTTAGAAAAATGAAAGAAAAAACAAAATAAAAAAGCATATATGTAATATAATATATATACATACACATGTAAATATTTATATATTATAAATATATCTACTTACATAAGTATTTATATTAATAATACACTAAAATTAAAAAAAAATGAAAAAGATGAAATTCGGTTACCTAATAGCAAGGAGTGGTTGGTAGCCTCTTTTGAGAGGGAGGTTTCATGTGATACCCCCTTAGAGGTTGCGACCCACCTGCTACTATTGGATGGAATTTTGGCTTAGGTAAGGAAGTGGGTTGCCACCTACTTCAAGAGATGGATCATTACCTACTTTAAAAAGTGGGTTATGTAATCTATTGGCAATCTAAGATAGCCAGCCAATCACTATGCTTACTAAGGGGGTTGGTGAGTGTGAGTTGTGTGACCCTCATTGATAGCAACAGTGATGGGTGACTACCTTAAGTTGCCTAAGGTAAAAAAAGAGAGAGAAAAAACGTAATCAGGTTATGCAATTTAATTAAGTTTTTTAATATTTCTATTTTTTTAATGGGGGTGACTATGAAGTGGTCGCCTAACACTTTATGGGGGTTGACCGACCTTCTTTTGGTAGCCACTAACTACCTTTCATACTTGGATGACCAAATTTCTATTTTGTTTTATTTTTCCATTTCCTGTTTTATTTTTATTTTTTGATTTTTTATATATTATATATAACATATTATCATATCTGTTATCTTACTATTTTTTATTTTTACAATTTTTTTCTATTTTTCTTTCTTTTTTTAATAGATTTTCATCATTTTAAGTACTTTTCTATCTTTTTTATTATTTTAAAATATTTTATTATTTTATTTATTTAATAATTACATGTAGACCAATTACACAATGCTACGTGTCTTCACTAATAAAAAAAAGTAACGGATGGACTTATTTAACCAAAATCTATAATGTTGAGGATTCAAATGAAAAAACAAAAAAGATAAGGATTGAAATAGAAAAAGGATACATGTCAAGGATTTTTTATACTTTTCCTACTTAAATAAAAGAAATTCAATAAGTAACATGATGACATGACTAATAACTATTGTTGTCTAATCCAAGTTAAATTGTATAGCTAGAAGTCCAATGTTGGTTCAAACTCAATTGAACCATAGTTGAATCTAGTTATACCCCTTTAACCTTTGACTATTTCATTTGTCTACATTAGCCATATAGCCGTGTTTGACAATATTGCTAATAACATAGTGCATTCTTATTGCTTCATTATTCTTTAAAAAAACAAACATTTTATTTTTATGTAATTTAAGCCGTAAAGAATTGGCTCTTGCTTTTCCTTATGTTCTTTTCTTGTCTTTTCTTTTTTCCTAATAAGTTATACAATCAATCTATAAAATATAAAATTTTAGATTGGTCCAAATTATACAAAGTGTTGTTAAAAACAAAAGAAGATTAATCTTATACATATAGATAGAACATAATATAGCCCCTATTAATTAGTAAAATAAACAAAGAAGACAAACACGATATTTTTAAACAAAAGGTCAATTTTTAGGACATGCGTAAAAATAATTATGTGGTTTATTAAACATAAAATCAAGATTTTGAGCATAACAATTTTCACAACATAATATACCTAAAAGGCTAAAATTGAAGATTGATCCATCTCTTTGTACTATAGTGGAAAGTAGCAATAATCTTTAGTATAAATGGTTTTTCTTCCTTTACCCACTTTATCTTTACATTATGAAACGTTTACGGATAATTTTTCTATAACTATCATGGGTTATATCTGTTTAACCTTTAATTTGGTACGTCCATTAAGTATCCAAATGAACAAATTAAGAACAAATTAGACTTAATGTGTCATTAAGTAATAATAAGGGATATAATTAAATTGTTATTCTATAATAGTCAATTCTATAAATAAGGCAGCTAAACAGTCATAAAGAAATTAAGCAGTCAGTTATAAAATATATATATATATATATATATCTTACCATTATTAGGCCATATTATTTGAAGAATTTTTAACATTCTCTCACTTGTCCTAATAATTATACATCATTAATATTTAATAGCACCATTATAAGCATGCATCATAAAACTAATATGTTCATTCAACTTAATTACCTATTGTAATACTTTGCTAAATGTAAGTCTCATATGCCATTTTATTTGTATATTTCCTTCCATATACTACTATATCTACAACTTATCGAAGAGAGGTCTATAAGTGATATAAATTTATCTAGTCTTCATAAATTTCCTCATAATATTTTCTGTTACAAAAATAAAACGTAATTTGTAACTAGATAATTAACAGGAAATATCAATATATTTTAAAAACACATATTATTGAGCTTGGAGTGTTTAAATTATCATAAACATTATTCATCATTACAAGACCCATTCTTTGTATATGTTCCTTAAACATCTTTAGTTGTAAACTTTTCATTAAATGATTTGCTATCATCATACCTGTCCTAATATGCTGAATAGACACTTTATGTTAAAAGAACCCTCTCCTTAATGGAAAAATACTTTAATTCCATATTTTTGGCACTTCTTGAATATTTATCATTTTTAGAGAAGAAAAATGCTGCGGAAATATCACAATAAATTCTCAGTAGCTTGATAATGGTGTCAACTACCCCAAGTTTTGAAATAAAGTTTTGCAGCCATATTGCATGAATTGTAGCTTCAAAAGATGCTACAAATTCTGCTTGCAAAGTAGATAAAGTGATGATAAATTTCTCAGCACTTTTCCATGAAATTAGTTATTCAGATAAAAAAAATAAATAACCAAAAGTGGATTTTGTACTGTCAAGACATCCAGCAAAGTCTTAATCTGAGTATCTAATCACTTCAAGTTGATTAGATTTCTTATACACGAGCATGTAATTCTTTATTCCTTGCAAGTACCTTAACACTTTCTTTGTAACTTTCCAATAATCAATTCTTAAATTACTTTGATATATGTCTAACATCTTAATAGTAAAACTTATAAGTTTGTACGTACATTAAACCGCCAATAATAGAAGCATATGGAATAGATTCCATTGCCTTACATTCTATTTCATTCTTTAGACATTGCATGAAACTAAATTTATCTCCTTTTTAGATTGGAATAATTCCGGCTGAGCATTTATCTATATGAAATCTCTTTAGAATCCTTTTGATATAAGTTTTCTGAGACAATCTTAACAATCCTTATGATCTCACAGAATATTTCTATTCTTATAACATAAGATACCTCTCCCATATCTTTCATCTCAAAATTCTTAAAGAGAAAATCTTTAGTCCAATGTAATATGACTAAATCATTAGTAGCAAGTAAAATGTCATTAACATATAGGACTAAAAATATAAATTTACTTCCACCGATCTTTTTGTAAATATACCAGTTAACAATGTTTTCTTGAAAACCAAAAGTTGTTATGGTATCATTAAATTTTATATACCATTGTTAGGAGGCTTCTTTAGTCCATATATTGACTTTTTAAGTTTACACAACATGCGGTGCTTTCTTTCAATTGAGAAAGCCTCAGGCTATTCCATATAAACTTCTTCCTCAAGATCCGCATTAAGAAAGAGTGTTTTCACATCCATTTGGTGTAGCTCTAAGTTGTTACGCCTCGAAGTCGTAGAGTCACAACAGTTCTGCTGTGTAAACCATTCTATAATAGTAACTGGCCTCACAGTGCCTACCATAGACATGATCTATACAAGGCATTGACGACTCCTCGCTTTGAAGTAAACAGTCCAATTAAAAATTTAACTACAATTATGATAAATATTACAAATTTCTAATAAACATATATAATTATATGTAAGTCCATAGAACTTCCCAGGAAATTCTACATATTCACAACTGTTCACTAATTTACATAATAACTATTAGTCTTTCATCCTTAACTACAAAGGACACTTTAGCTATACATCATTACTAAGTAAATTGATCTTCACACCCCTAGCTTCAAAAAGACTAATGTCTGGTAATTGTAGGGTGGCATAATACTTGAAGTGCTCAGAAATCAGGACCTACAAAAGGATCTATAAGGGTATGAGCAACTACAGCTCAATAAGTTGAATTGGAGACTCATGAATGCATATAAGCACAAACAAGATTATCAAGCAATTATTTTCATGTAATGCAACAATCAAGTGTTATCGCACAACGTAGTCCGGTCCGTTATAAAATTAGAGAAATTTCACCCTCTCCACCAAGTTGAGGAGTTTCTATGTTATGCAGCAGCTCACAATCAAACCCAGGCTTGTGTAATGGAGACATAGCTCCTCCCGCGATTACCTTCGAACCATTGACTTCACCCTCGCCGCGACCTTCTCTTTTGTCACTTAGTTTGACTAAGGATGAAGAATGGACCATTTTGCAATCCTGCGCTATCCCTTTCGAAGGGGTTGGTATTTGGTTGGAGAATCTTATGATCCCCTAATGGGTTACAATGCATAACATTTTTTGTTATTAGAGTCGAATAAGATTAAATTTCATTTAGGGTGTTTAAATAATTTTACACTAATTCAATCAATCACGAAATCACTCTCATTACAAATTCAACATGCATTCAGATACATCAAACACATGCGTAAACTACTTACAATTATAGCCATATACAAGCCTAAGTCTTTGAGTACCATAAAACTAGTACTCTATTATAATAAGTAATAACCCAACTTACTTGGAATTTCTCAATCGCCCGATTATTTAGTTGTAAGCCGATTCGTCTCCAGGTGTTCTATAATACAAATAAGTCTTTTTAGTACTTATATTTTAAGGATTCATATTCTAAGTTATAATTTAACTCTTTTTTTTTTTCCATGTATACCTATTATATACTAATAATTTTTTATACTCTATTTCGAGGTTCAGACCCTAAATTAGATTTTAGTTTTGATTCCTAAGTCCTAAATATGCTCGAATCCTAATGTGAAATTAATTATATTAAGCTTGAATATTCAAATATCCTATTGTGTCTTAATTTAGTATTCTAAACTATTCGGTACACGCTATTCCTAATTGGGGTATCGGATTTATCCCCGATGTGAGAAAATCTTATATTTTTATACGATTACCTAAAATTAAATCTTATTTCAGATTTAGTATTATTCTGATTTTTATTATAGTATTATCTAAATAACCCTAATTTTTTAGATTTATAAATTTTCAATTCCATATATTACTAATTTCTTACAATAACTACCTAATTTCCTAAATAAACTATACTTAATACTCCAAAGGCTAGGATTAGGTTTCCACATCAGAGATTAAAATCCCTAAATATCTAATTACTATCTAAATCAGTAATTAGTATCTTAATCACCTAATTAACCTAAAATTACCCAATTTTTCCATCATTTTAGGGCTAAAAATTAACTTAAAAATTTTAAAAATTAATTTTAGAAAAATGGCTTCATAGCACTGTTCTATATCACATAAGCATTCTACAAAAAAAATTGAGCTCCAAACTATACTCCTAAGCCTATTTATTTCTCGTTCTAATCATGTTCAATTTTGCTCAATTTGTTAAGAACCCTATATTTTCAGATGTGATTTAACTAAATCACTATTTTTTCCTAAATCTACATACAATAAAACCTCAAAATAACAAGTTTCATAATTTTCTAGGCAAAATAACTAATTTTACGAAATTAGTCAAAATCGAGGTAAATAAGGGACTCACCTGTTTGATGCTTTTTGGCCGTCCAACTCCAATCCAAGTGTGTTGGCTGGCTTAGACGGTGGGGTTGGAGTAGGGTGGTCGTAGTGGCTCGATCCAAGTTGGTTGTGAGGTGTGGGTTTGGCTTACTAGCCTTATCTGCACTATTTCCTTTCCTTTTTTCTTTTTTTTTTTTTGGATTTTCTCTCGAATTTTTGAAGTTTTCTATTTTTCTCTGATCCTCAACTATCCAAAGGAGTTCTCTGAAATTTTTCCCTATTTACAAATGTTTTGGGTAATTAATATGCATTAATTAGACATGACATTGCCCTATTTCCTTGATTTTTGGTTTTTGTGTTGCTTAATTCTAATTGGATAATTTTTATTTTTCAGATTCTGACCTACCACGACCATATTTGCATCATTCCACACCCTTCTGATTTTTTTTCTTAATTAATTTAATAATTTTCTTTAATTATTTACTAAGTTTTTGGCCAATTTAAGTAATTTTGCGTATTCTTGTCTACACGTAAATATATGTGAGGGTATATATGAACATTCATAATTATTATTTAGGTCATTCTATAATTTTTAGTATACATATAATCTATCTCTAGTAATTTATTAGGTATTAAATTATACTTTTCAACTTTTTGATGATTAACAAGAATAATACTTCGAATTTGAAAATTTTGTAGTCTCTTATTTTATTACTTATTTCCTTAAATTCAAGTTTACGAGGTTATTTTTACTAATATTTCTCTCAATAGTTTATAATTTGGGTTTGATCGGATCCTTTAACCGATCGTCCTAAAACTTGTGTTCTAAGTTCAATCCTACGGTCTTTTTTAGGGCTTACATAAGTCATAATGAGCCATCAAAGCCATTATTAGCCTTAATGAGTCTTTCCTTGAGATTGGTGAAAAGGTCTCTTTATAATCCATATTTTTGAGTATAAGCCTTGGCAACTCAATAAGATCCCAGATATGGTTTTGTTCTATGGATTTTAACTCATTTTTCATAGCACAAATCTATTTATTAGACTCAGCAATTTTTATGACTTGTTTAAATGAAATTAGGTCTTTGTTAATTCTTAGATCAAAACGAGACCTTTATTAATGGCATTCCTTATGGTTCATTCACATTAGGTGGTTGTGAGTTAGTTTCATCATGGTGTGTTTATTATTCAAATGTTATTCCATATTGTCTAACTGTTGTTCAACAACTCGAACTACACTTGAAGTGTTTGTAGATGAAGGAATACTTAAGGGTAGATGAATGTCCACCTTTATCTCTTTAATATCTACAATTTCTCTTTTATCACTCTTACTAACCTTACCAATTTCAATGAATCTAGCATTACCGGTTTCAATAATTCTTGGA
This sequence comes from Lumnitzera racemosa, assembly GCA_024138005.1. Classification (NCBI taxonomy): domain Eukaryota; kingdom Viridiplantae; phylum Streptophyta; class Magnoliopsida; order Myrtales; family Combretaceae; genus Lumnitzera; species Lumnitzera racemosa. Next base: position 32,868,299 of record JAMXBC010000012.1, on the reverse strand, counting down.
TTATGATTAAGACGGTAAAACTTGTACCCTTTGGATTTTTCTAGGTATCCTATAAAATAATAATTAACTATTTGAGAATTTAATTTTCTTTCATGTTAACTATAAACATGTATAACCTTAAATATGGAAGTATCTTAAATTAGGTTTCCTTCCATTCCATAATTCAAAAGGAGTTTTGGAAACTGCTTTATTAGGAACCATATTTAGTTTTTAATGCATACATCTACAATGATTTAGGTAATGAGGAGTTACCCATCATACTCCTAATCATATTCACTAGCGATCAATTACGCTTTTTTGCAACACCATTTTATTCAGGTGTGTATGACATATTATACAATGCACATATGCCATGTTTCTTAGGAAACTTTGCAAATGGACCAAGAGATTGTCCTGTTTCATTATATTTTCCATAATATTCACTACCTCTATTAGACCTTATGATTTTCACTTTTTTATCTAATTGCCTTTCAACTTCTTTAATGTATACCTCAAGAGAAACAACTGCTTAAGATTTTTCATTTAACGAATAGATATAACCATAATGTGAAAAATCATCAATAAAGGTGATAAAATGTTTTTACCACCAAAAGATGGATCATCAAAATGCCCATATATATCGATGTGTATAATTTCAAGAAGATAGGTGCTTCTTGTGGCACTTTTCTTACTATGCCTGCTTTGCTTTCCTTTTGTGCAATCAACACAATTCTTTATCACTTTCTATTTGTGGAATAATAGTCATAATGTTGTTGGAAATAGTCATTCGCATAAACATTAGACTTAATTTGTTAGATTGTGTTCATGCTTTATGATATAACTTTTTTTCCTCATTGCTTGCATCCATAATAGTAGTAGGCTTTTCTTCTACTAGAGTTAAGTTAAGATCTAGCACTCTTAAATAGAAGTTGACTTATTTGTACCACTCGGAAAAGTTTAATCCATTGAATACAGTAAGAGAAGAAGCGTACGAATGGAGTGAAATAATTGCAATTGATAAATAATTGCTCATTAGATAACAAAATAGATTCAGATAAACAAATCATCAGAGTATATTATAGTTCTCTTTTAGGTAGAAACTATAATATATTATCATTTAGTAAATGCCATAAATAACATAGTTAGGTAATTAAATATTTCAAGACAAATATATATGCTATCTTTAGATATATAGATATATTTGACTAAAATACTAATTCACCTATATTATGTTCACTAATCATAGAATGATAATTTACCTTTTGGTAAATTTTGAAATTCTAACGATAAGTGAACTTCAATTTATTCATTTAATTTCAATAATAGGAATTTCATTAATATTATGGATAAATAGAAATTTTATACATAATACATACTAATCATCATCATAGTTTGGCCACTTTGGTGACAACAAACTATAAACATTTCATGCAAATCTTTAGCTTAATATCCATATATTTTAAAAATAAACTAAATAATATAGGGCACTTTGGCAACATATTTATTTTAATTTATCCTAAAAAACTAAACAAGATTTGCAAAGAGGAAAAGTAAAAGTAGGCAATTGCTATATTATCTCGTAAACATTAATACTTAAATAATACAATAAAGAGACAATAGCATCTTATAAATTTGTCAAGTATGTATTTTGATTGCATTCATGAGTTTTTTCATATAATAATTGAGCCTAATCAATAACCTACCAATATTATAGATAAACATCATGGAGCATGTTGAAATTGATATAAAACTAATTAAAGTCATAAGAGGACTATTCACATAATTCTTAAAACATGAAGCATACATAATATGAAACAATGGAAAGAACTTATAAAAAATTACAAGAAAAAGAAAAAAAAATTGTTTTCTTTGTATGCATTTGCTTTGCAAACCTTAAAAATCCCCTTGGTAAAAGAAAACAATGAAGTGATGCATCATCTGATTAGTGAAATAAAAACACATGTATATAATTTCTCAAAGAACCATACGATGATGATTTAATCAACATGTCTATATTATGGATACAATCGGCATCAATTCTTTTATCTAAACTTATGACATCAAATAGTTAACGAATAGGTAATAATTTTAATATAGAATCAAACCATTGTACAACATCAATTTTTTTTTATCACAATGAATTTCAATCCTTTATTATAAGGCATATTACATATTATTTATTGGAAAAAGCACATGTTCAAAACGACTATATGTAAAATTAATTCTATAGTTTGATAAGACATAAAACATCAAATGGGGATCATGAACATAACAATTTTCACAATACAATATATCTAAAGCTAAAGATTGATTCATCTCTTCGTATTGCAGCGGAAAGTAGCAATAATTTTTAGTAAAGAAGTATAAAAAGGTTCTTAACGTTTACTTTATTTTTTATTTTAGTCCTCAATGTTTCAAAAATTTTATTTAAGTTTTTAACGTTTACAAAAATTTGCAAATAAGTCTTTTTAACCGATGGTGTTAAATTTTAAATTGAAAAAGTACAAAAATTTTTTTACAATTATTTCTTTTTCTATTTAATTTCTTAATGTTTTCAAACATATAAAAAATTTAAAACATTAATGACTGAAATAGATTCTTTATGGCAATTTCTTTGTGATTCTATTGTCCCAAATCCCTAAAAAATAAGGTTTTGCTAACCAATGCTAAAAGAACATCATTAAGATAATTTGTCAAATCTGTCGTTATATATACTGATTTATTTTTCCTTTAATAAACATGAACATGGATTTTCTCATTTTAGTATCTATTTTTCCATGAAGCAAAATAGTATTATTCATAATGAAAATCCGCTTATAGAAAATCAACAAGTTGGGATGGGGGTTTATCCTCCTCTAAACTACAACTCATGCTTGATTTTCTAAGTTTAGCTAACCATTCTACATAAAGATTAGCTTCTCTACCAACGAATGAAAAAAGAAAAACATAAAAAAATATATATATATATTTTGATAAAGACATTTTTCAATAATATCATCATAACTCTCAGTCAACATGCTTGCTTATAATATCAAACCAAATACGATGATTAATGGGATCTTGAGGTACGTTTTGGCTAAACCTGGTGTACTTAAGAAGAATATTTACAATAATGATGCCATTTTATAAAGGTGCAAACTTATATCATATTCTCGTGATATGTTTGTTTGATAGTTGCATTGTGTTTATCTATAATTTAAACTAATTTCTTACGCACCAAATGCTTGGTAAAGTATACGTAAGAAGTTACACCTTCACATGATATAATTATTAATACTTGATGTTATACTAATCGTGATAAAATTTTTGAGTAAATTGATTATTCTCTATTAAATAAATGTACTGTAAACTTAAATTAAATCTATGCCTGGACCTCGAACTTCAATTCCGACCCCTTGTGTAAGGGAGGAAAACATACTCGCAGTAGATCGGAAAACATCGAGATATTATTCTTCAAATAGAAGAAAAAACAAACTTTTTTTTCCCATCATCGCGATATTTTCTATTCTAATGCATAAAGGAAGCTATTTTCTTCATCAAAGCTTCAGCATTTTCACTTAGGGGGTTAAATAGATGAAAAACATGATCCTCCCCATGAATTTCCATAACCTCTGTGTCACCTTTCCAACCACTATTCTTCAAGCTCTCTTCATAATAGTAGCCTCTATGCCTCAACACATCTTTCTCTGCCACACAAACCAAAATCTTACCACACCCCATGCTTCCCAATTTCGGATCCTTTCCCGGGTTGATCCATGGGTCGTCGCACCCACTAGTTTTTGGACACGCCAAATGCCATAACCAGGCCGGAAGGGCCCTCTTCTCCGGTTCAACCGACTCTGATCCAACCGGGTCGTTCCCCCAAAAATATGGGTGCACCAGAATAATGCCCACAAGCCCAATTCCTTCCAACTGGACCTGGCCCATTTTAAGGCCCATGTGGTGGGCTATGTTGGCTCCAGCACTATCACCAGCGAAAAACACTTTCTTAAAGTCACCATACAGATTGAGCCACTCTTCCGGGCCTGACCCATTAGAGTGAGAAGCCACCCATTTAACTGCCTCCCATGAGTCCTCGTAAGCTATAGGAAGAGGGTGCTCTGGGGCTCTTCTGTAATTAACAGAAACTACAAGGACATGAGCAGCAAATACTAAAGAGTTTTGGTAATTATGATACTTTGGTGAAATTGCTGTTTCGATACAAAACCCACCACCATGGTAATAAACAAGGATGGGGAGCTTTTCGCCAGTGGTGGTGATTTTCGGGACGTAAAGGCGGACTGACACATCGGTTTCCGGCGAGATGATTATGTCTTTGGAATTGACACCGGTGGCAGGATCTAGGGAAGGTGGCACAATGGCAGTGCCTATAAGTCTTTCTATACGACCGTCTTTGTAAATTTTGATGAATGGAGAATGATCATGGGCGATTTCTGAATCCATGAATTTGGAGGTAGGATACAAACAAGAAATGGAAGGAGCGTCAACGGAGTGAATATGTATGTGGTTGGAGTGGGGCTTGGGTCATTTATACAGGTTAGGGGGTTGCTATGCAGTGAAGGATCTGACGTTGCATTGAATGCTTTTTCCTTTTCTTTTTCTTTTTTGCATGGAATGCTTTTTCTTTTTTTTTCTTTTTTTTTTTTTTTAAGAAAGTTCGACAAAGGGGTAAAAAAACAAAGACAGAGAAATTGTGCCAAGGTAAAAGATAAACCTGCAAATACGGAAATCGCGATCATGTAGAAAACGGCTTCGATATTATCATCCCATGGATGACGAATGGATGGGTACATGTAATATATCATCTGTCCATCCAACCTCCATCTATTCATCTTCTATAATGTTACAGTAGATAAACCTTTTATATGATTATGCTTTACTAATATTTATTCATATAAATGACCCATAAAAGTTACTAATTTATGATGCAAGTTAGTTACTAATGGAGGTTATGAATATTCATCATATAAATTACTTAAGTTATGCTGATATAAAAAAATGAAAAAATTTACTAAAATTACCGGTATTCGCCCTTGTAAATTGCAAATTATTGGACGAGGACGATTTATGTGCTAAAATTAAAGGTCGCATGCATTTGAAAGTTAGATGTTCCAAATAAAAATAAAATAATTAACCATTTTCCAAAATTAGGGCTGCTTTAGAATTTTTCAAAATAAAATATCCAAATTAGGAAACTTTTTAGAATGTTTTCTTTAAATAAAACTAAAATGGCTAAAGAACTTATAGTGGATTGTTTTTAGAATTAAAATTAACCAATAAATTAAGGTTTTATAAAAATGAACTACAAAATTTTGATTTCAATTAATAAGTATATAGGCATCCTTAAGGCCACTTGGAAAACAAAAAATTTAATTTTTTTTTATAATTATCTTAGTTTTTTACTTTTTTAGTAAATAGAAACAATTCCCCTTTCCTAAATAGGATATTTTGAAAAATAAATACTAAGGTTGGAACCATTTAAGTGGAACTTGATTAGGGTTTTAATAAGGTTGCTTTAGATACTTGGTGAACTGGTTTACTTCAAACCTTTTTAGAGAAGTTTTCAAAATTATAGACTAATAACCAAATTAAAATTAATTTGCATAATTAATTTTAATTTGATCATTTTATACTGATTCTATAGAGTGGCAACTCTGTTTATTTTTAAAAATAAGAAACTAAGTTTTTCTTAATTTTAGTCGAGGATTTAAATCAAATAAGTGTAGGGTTTGATAATAAATCAAATTAATAAAAATAAAATGAACGAAAAATCAATCAAGCTTAGACAAAAAACAAAAAAATAATAATTACCCATTACTCTATTAGTAAGTTATTCATTCTTTCTATTTTTAATAACTACCTAACTCTGTATCATTTACATTTTCATTTAATCCTCACTTTACAAAAATAACATTGTAGCCTTTAGTTTTACTTTTGTTTTTCTCTTTTTTTTTTTCCCTTCTTTCTTCCTTTTTTTTTTCTTTTTATGCTTTATAAGTTTCTTCGTTTATTGAAATTACATTATTCACTTAACTTTTTATGGTATAACTCTCTTAATCAATTCATTCGCTATTAGAAAGAGTTAGATACATTATGATTAATACTATTATTTAATATTCTCTTAAATTTATTTTGTTTATTAGAATTTTTTTAAACACTCACATCGCGATTCCATTGTCCACTAGCATAATATTAAATCATTAATTAATGCCTTTGTGATTGTGATAAAAAGATACAAAAGGAAATATGACACCCAAAAAATATCAACCATTTTAATATTACTATGAGAGTTTACGCATTATAATATTTACATTAATTTTTTTTTTCCGGACAAATTTTACATTTACACATTATCTGCCATTTCTGGCACATGGTAGTAACTCCATCATGAGATAGAAAATAAAAACTACAGAAGACATATTTGGACATTCTTACCTTCAATGCAAAACTTATTAAAAATTAGAATATTCTTCTTTTGCTAATATATTTTCAAATCCATCCAACTTTCAAAGCACTTTCTTCTTTGGGAAACAATTAAAAAGATAATCTCTGTAATTCTTCAAATGGAAAATGCCCTCCCAGGCATATTACCGGCAAAATCAAGTTGCAAACTCCTGTTGCTTAAAAATTTCGGGATTGCGGCTGAGAGAGTTAGATCTGATTATAGTATAAATTACTGTATAATTTGATGAAAGATATAAAAGGAAATGAGACTTTAAAATATACTAACTATTTTGAAATTACAGATTTTATATTTTTACATTGTCAACGCCATTGCATCATCCATTAATTTTTGGCAAATGATTTTAACTCGATTGTGGATGAGATTAAAAAGAAACATATTTGGAAATTCCTTGTATTCATCACCAAATTTCAAAATAAGAATATTCTTCTTTTGCAGATATATTTTAAAATTCATTCTTCCTTCAAAGCACTTTCCTTCTTGGGAAGCAAGAAAAAAAAAAGGATAATTTGTATAATTCTTCAAATAGGATTTGCTCGTCGAAGCATATTACTAGCGAAATCAAGTTGCCTGTTTTCATGTTCAGCATTAGCTTTTTACTATTAATTTTTGCTTTATCAAACTTCTCCTTTTTTTCTTTCTTTCTTTTTTTTTTTTTCGCTGAAAAGTACCTAAAACGGAATCCAGTATAAGGCTAAAACGTAAATGGAGAAATCCAGTTAATCAATAATGGTTTATGGGAGAAATTCTGTTTATTTATTTGTTTGTTTATTTAATTTTTTTCGGTTACATTACAACATGAAAAAGGGAAATTCAAACCAGTTCCATCTTATTAAAAGACTAGCATTCATATAAATAAACTAACTAAGTTTTCTAATCAATCATGCAAGGAGGATGGAAATTAATTTCTTTTTCTTTTGTACAAATTTTTTCAACGAGATAAAATTTCTCTAGGTTTAATATTATTAGATTCTCATCAATTTGTATGTAATGATTACTTTTGATGTAATAAATTTAAAAATGGAGAAGTTTACCATCTTTCGGACACTCATGCTATTAGAGGTTAAAAAGAATAGATAATGCATATTTCTTATTCATGTGTATTTATATATAATATCAAGGAAGTTTCAACAATTCGTATGAGTGATTGATGGCGCAACAAAATTAAAAAGGATAGCCTTTCCCTTCTTTCGGAACATTCACTCTATTAGACATTAAAAAAACGTAAATCAACAGTGCACATTTCTTATTATAGAAGCGGGGATCTATTTGCAGCGGTCACGTACGTCATGGGTAAGTCTCAATTCCACTCTACCCTTGAATGCATTAGTGTTAGATGTGAAGAAGTTATGGAACATCCATTTCTCTATTATGAATAAGAGATGCTTTGTAATGTGGCTGTAAAATACACCTTGTACAATTTTTTTTTTTAAGTAGATAACCATTTACAGAACTGCAAATTAATTGTAGTTATCAATTGCCCTCTACATATAATTTTTGTTTTGTCACCCTAGCAGAAATTGACTAACTGCAACATAATTTACTTTAGCAGTATATTTTACATGGATGAACATGAATTTTAATCAGTCACATTTTTAAAGAGTAAAATCCTCCGTTACTTGTATTTACTCTACAAATATTAAATAACCGTACAAATCGCATCTCTCTCTCTCTCTCATATAAGATGGAATATTGGACTTTCCGAGAGTAATAAAATATTAATGTCAATAATATATATAGAAATGTTGATTAACTTCTTGATATTACGAAATATGAAAAATGAAAAAGAAATTTATTATGTTGTCATATAGCTAGATTGGAAAAAAGGAAATAAATATTACAGTTTTTAAAAAATATGTGAAAAATATGGTTTTTACAAAAATAATTCTAAAAATATCGTACATAAAATCAGTTTTTAAACATGCGATTTTAAAATGAATTAAAATCGATTCTTTCTAAAAGGGGGATTCCATACAAATGCCAGAAATCGGCTTTTTCATTAGAAAGTGGTTAAAATCGACTTTTAGAACCACCTTCCCATTTCTTATATCTCTTTGCTCAAAAATTAGATAACCCATAAAAAATGTCAATTCACCTATAAAATAAAATAAAGATCAACATATAAAACACTGTCCACACGTCCTAACTTCTCAAACATTTGCCAATAATCAAACGTCATAACTACATCTCATCCTTATAAAAACATCCAAATTTCAAAACATCTCTAAAACAATAAAACACAACACCTTCAATATAAAGACCCATCAACCATACTCCTTAACTACAATTAACAACTATAACTAATAAAAAAAGATAATAAGAAAAGGAAGTTAAAGACCACAAGTCAAATAAGAAATTCAAAAGTTTCATTAGTTTATATACTTAATATATATACACAACATGTGTACAAAATATTCATGAATACATATAGTGATGAGTATCCAAGGATATCTTTACTATCGATGCCTATAAGCATGCATCTCCTCCTGGGTATCCATCTTAGTAATAAGCTAAAGCTACACCATTTGATTTAGATCTAACTATGCAATCTATGTGCTACCCTAACCTATACCTAGTAAGCTATACAAAGGGGTCAAGCACGTAATATCGGAGTGGGATCAACTTGTGTAAGCCCTTCACGTCTATTGCTACTTTGATATGTAGGTCACCTCTTAAATAGAGCAAGAGGAGTATGAGTAGGAGCAATGGATCTCTCCCCTATAGGCATTTGATACTCTAATGTAGTTTGTAGAGAAGATGCATGAGATAAGTGGTAATGGGGTGAGTAATATTGAAAAATAACTAGATAGTGACAATTGGCTACTTTGCACTACCTATAAACCTTTCTTTTGACATATTTTATCAGGACTTTACTCATGTCCATTTTGGTACATAGCTCGATCTTTTGCTAGTTAAAGTAATCATTGCAATTATAAAATGTCTTCTTGACTAGTTCAACGATGGCCAAGTCCTAGCAACCTTAAAGGTATTATTGTAACTCTTCGCAATATTTGTGGTCCCATGACCTAAATGAGCTCCCTCATCATAAAGTAAGGGTTTACATTCTTGGATACAGGTCACTAAAGTATGTTTTAATATGTAGACTCATTGTAGAGGCCTCATCACAATACTTAGGAACTTATGAAGTTGCACTTGATATGTTGCTTTCTTTATGATTTTTTGTTTCAATTATTTGCTCTTAGCTCGCAAATTGAAGTTATTTGTAACATGGAAAATTTACTAGCTCTATGGATAACCACTTGGTTACTTTGCATTCTTACCTTTTACTGTGGGCTTTATGCTAGCACGATTGTTAGAGAGTAAACAGATGTGTGTACGATCCTTTATCATATACATGAGCACACAATTTAAGAACCAACCCCAATTATCTAGACATTTTTCATCTATAAGTGCAAATGTTGATAACATAATGTCATTGGTACCATGTAACTTTGGTTGCTATGAGTAGCTTATGCTTATATTTCCTATATAGAAATGTATTATCAATGGGGATCACTGGCTTGAAAACAAAAAAAATGGTTAATTGAATCATTTGCTCATGTACAAAGCTATTAGTTAACTTGTATTGAAGAATGTATAGGTTGTAGCGTTACTATCTTAACATTTCTACTCGACCATCGTATTTAAATCAACCTCTTGCATAGCATATAATAGGTGTAGGAGCACTTCATATGATTCTTGCCACTTCCCATAAACTTGTTCAATAACCTTTCACTTAGCCTCTTGAACTCTCTTTAGATGTATAGTATATCTACAATGATTGTAAATGGTTGCTTAAAGATATCTTGCTTAACACTTAGCAATTCTTGTGCCTCCATAGTGATACATTAGGATATGGTGGTTAAGTCTAATCGAGAGTGGTCTTGGTTAATCTCAAACTTAGTGATTTGGAAACACATGGTATGCTTTTTTTGACATGTTCAAAGCCTCCACCTATAAACCTTATCACTATCAGCATATTTTACGAACTAGATTTTCCTCTTTGACTGCACCATAATGTAGTTATGATGGTTTAAAATATGGTATAGTTTCATAACTTGCATCAAATATTCTTTTTTCTTTTTGAAACTACATGCTTACCTTAAATTCATCACTAAAGCTTAATCACTGTTATTGCTGCTCTCCTTAGATGATACATATCCACTGCCTACACTAGCCATATAGAATGGCATAGGTTATAAACTCCCAATTGCATCTACATTTGTTTGGAACCTACGCTACTAATCATTCTTCTTGCTCGACAGATGTGCCTAATCTATAGTTTGAAGCTAATTGTCATTTTTGCTATTACTATCAACGGAGTCAATGTCATTAGAATCCTTGGCAAGATCTACATTAACTTATTCATTCTCAACACATGTCTCCTCATTGACTTTGCTTGTAACCAAAATGTTGGCTTCGAGGAAATTGCAACTAATACTTAGTTCTTCAATGGCTAGAGCTGTTTGGGATTCATATACATGGGTTTCAACTTGAAAACCTAAATAGTTCTCCTGTTCTAAATACTAGCTGCAATAAGCATGTTGATTTCATGTATTTTAATATAACCTTCCATTGAGCCATCAACCTCACCATATCCTTAGGAGAATACTAACATCTACCAGGCGTCATAATCATTGTTTGTAGGCACATCACAAAAAAAATCCTTACTACGTCCTATAAGGAGGCACTTATGGATCAACTCTACTTAAAGGGTCATTATGTTAATTTGAAGATGGCTACATATTATACACACCAACTGCTCATAAGTTATCTCATATGGAACCCTAATGATTATTGTTGGGTATCTAATGTAGCATACCTCATTCTCCAATATGATAATCGGTATAGTAAACCATGCTAATGTTATACTTAGTATGCAAGAATAGATCAAAATAGAATCGCGATTCTGAGTTCCATTTTCTTTCCTTATATTTAGAAGTGTAATTGCGATCCGATTCCATTCTCATTAATTATATTGACTTAAAATTACTTTTTTTAATCTTTAATTAAATTATGACATGTAATAATTAATGGCATTTTTTTGACAAATAGTATTTATTATTAAATATTATTTAATTCAATTCAATTCCATTCCATGCATTTCAAAACATAAGAAATGATTTATTATTCTCATCTCATTCCATTTTAGACCATTCATATGTACTAAATATGAAATGATATTACCCATTTTCTTATCTGTCTACATTTAAATGATGTGCTTTTGATAGATGAATTGGTCACATGTAAGGATAGAGTTCAAATACAACGTAACAATGTATACATTAACATGAGTATTTCATAGGTTCATTAATGTTTTAGGCTAAAGTCTATAAGAATTTTATTTAGTGTTTGCAAAATGTTTCATAAGTATGTAAGCATTTTAATAAGTTCATAATGTATGCATTTAGAGTGTTTACATAATTATTTCTTACGTTTTAGCCTAAAGTGTATAATTATTTGTAAGTTCATGAAAATCCATGCTTATACAAGTGTTTGCATTTGGAGTTCATAAGCATTTCAATTAGTTCATAATGTTTGTATTTGGAGCATTTATATAATTATTTTTTTGGTTTTGGCCTAAAGTGCACAATTATTTCATAAGTTCATGAAAATCTAGATTTACATAAGCATTTGTGTTTAGAGTTCATATGCATTTTAATCATTTTAATCAACAAGGCACTATAATGTAGTATCATATAAACATATTGGAAGTGATAATAGGCATTTTAATCAGTTCTAAAGTTACGAATGTTCCAAAATATTTGCCCCCAATTTAGCTAGGATACATAATGACATACAAGCTATATTAACAACTTAGTAAATGCATAAAAAATATAATGTGTAAAAAGTCAATTTTTTGCTCGTCTTATTTTTGTTTTTTTTTTTAAAAGAGTCTTAATTCAAAAATAAAAAAATAAACAAAAAGTAAAAAAAATTGAAAAATGATAAAAATACAAAAAAATGAAAAAAGAAATATTATAAAGATTTTTTTAGAAAAATAAAACGTTTTAAGGTTAATCAATTTAGTTTTAGTTCGGTTCAAATAGTTTCATTTTAGATAGTCATGTAGTTTAAGTATAATTTAATTATACTAAATGTCAAGATATGAGCCAACGGCCTTACAAATAAGCATTTGAGTATTAGAATTGGGTTAGATTAAGGTCAAGAGTTTGAATCTCATCAAGTACGCATATGCTTCTTATTTTTTCTTTCTTTCTTTTATGAAAATCAGTTGAGCGTAAGGGATTTAAATAATCAAATCTTTTGGATCTAATACGATAAAGATTTGTAAGATTCAAATATAATTTGATTTTTATCAAACTAGGTTTGAATTGATATAAAAGATTCAAATCTATTTTAGATTGATTTGCTTTTTGAATTTTACATATAATGATTGCGCGGTATGAAAGGGGTTCAATTGACACACTCGTAAGCAACCTAAGTTCTCGATCTTAACTTGCTGTATAGCCATCTATAACAGACCCCCTTCATAATCTACAAAATATAGTACTGCTTAGCAATTAGCAATAAGCCAGGGACGCAACGATGCAATCTTGAGTGTTCAACCCAGTCTTCACCGATCATTGTTTGCAACTGCTCACCGTACCATCTAAAGTTACATACGGCCAGTGATACATGTGTGCACCATTACATTGTCGATAAGTTCTAGTCACAAGCCCATCATCCCTATCATAGCAATTCATCAATCGTATACTGTCTACGTACGCTTGACTCACTCTACAGCAATACGTACGACTGAACTCTTGACATGCAACATAGCAGCCTAATAGTAGCCACCGCTCCATCCTTCATCCAGTAAGCACTCCATAGCACTGTCTACGGTAGCTGCAGCAAGTTTAACACGTATGATGTACGTCCATCTTTAGCCATCAATTGATTATAATTTTTATTTTTGACTTTGGTCAGTAGCAACTCTAAAAGCTTTTTAAAGAACTGGAATTTTCCAATTTTCTTTAGTCGAGGATTAATATTAAATGGATTAGGGTTTAGTATTAATCGAAAAATGGAAAATCAAATTAAAACAATAAAAAACCGAAAAATTCATGCACAATACAATGTTCTATCACGTGATCATAGTAGTTGTTGTAATGACCATCAACAATAGCAAAAAAATGGTGAAATAAAAAAACAATTGTACAATTTTTTTTTTTGCAAACAATGTAGAAAGAGAAATAACTTTGACTTAAATGATTTTGCAATAAAATCATGAAATTAGTCAACCAACACTTCAAATAGTGTAAATATATCATGATTTCACATTCAATTTGATGAAAAGGGATGGGAGATGATGATTGATAGAGAGGGTTTGGTTAGGGTTTGTGTTTTAGGGAGAGAATAAAAATGTGAATGAGGAAGAATAAGGAGGATGGCATAGATATAACACGACAAAATTAGCTTCTCAAAAGCCTATTTAATTAGTGAAAAATAATCAACTTTTGAAAAGCCATTTTTTGTGTTTCCAAAGATTCCAATTTTCAAAAGTTGAATTTTATGATTTCATGCCAAAAACATTAAATCGATTTTTCAAGATCCAATTTTAGCAATTTTGTTAAATCCGAACTAGAAGGTTGACCTAGGAATAAAAAGGGATTAAGAATTAAGAGGGTCAACCGAGGTAGAACTGAAATCGAAATGGGTTAATAAAAATGTTATAATATAATTTATATTTAGATATAATGCAATAAAAATTATCTACATTTTTTAGAATTAAAAATTAAAAGATCTTTATAGTTTATTTATTTATTTTCTTTGATCTACATTTTTTTAGCAAATTAGTATATTTTGTAGAAAATTTATGAGAAAATAATATATTTTAATCTAAAAAAAACTTGGTTCTTATAGGAATCAGGCTAGACCAACTGGGTCAATTAGTCGACCGAAGTCATTATTGATGAGGATCAAATGGGTAGCTCGAATCGATTTTATGGAGGGGTTAGGTTGAACTGAAGGGTCAACCGGACTTTGACAACACTGGATTTTGGTTTAGTTTAAAATTATATTTTCAAAAACCAATTTTGAGTATGGTATATTTTGATTATTTTTAAAAGAGCCTATTTTAGGGATTTTACAAATATAATAATTTTTTCTTTTTCCAGCTATTGATAGAAATCTTTACATAGAATCAAACTTAATCACTTCTATTCATCTATTAGGTAGCGTTGATTGTAACGATTGGATAAGATAAGTATAAAGATGATTGGATAATATAAACTTATAGTATCATGTTTGGTTTATACAGTATTAGATGAATTTGATACATGAATAAAAATGAAGTTAGGCATTCATTTATCAATATCCTAAAAACAAAATTTCTTATCAATCTTATTAAGCCTTTTAATGAAGTATTTTAGAAAATTAAACCCCATCAAGAACCATCCCACAATGGGGCAATTTGGAGGTTAGGGTCATTAAAAATGAGAAAAGGTTATAACTAATTTGTATTTACTCCTGTTGCCTTAATTCAAATGTAATTATTACCTCTGAAATGAAGAAAGGCTTCTATGTTTAACATTATACACAAACTGCATATAATGATAGCTATATACTAAAAAAGGGGGATGATCACCTTTGTCTTGGATCAAATTGAAAAAAAAAAAAAAGAAAGAAAAAAAGAGAAGAAGAAAGAAAGAAAAGAGCAAAAAGAAAAGGGGCATGAGGAAAAATGAGGAAATGAAAAGTATACCCTAGAAAGAAATCTACAAAAACAAGGTGATCAAATCCAAAACCATGAAACCTGAAAATGATTAGAGACATATACCTCAAAAGGCCTATTCTGAAGTAAGGCTTATCCCTCAAAATAAAAACCCCTAAATCTAAAAGAGTGGAGGTAAAAACCAAGACTCTCAAAATTTACTCCTCTTGCAAACTAAGGCCCTCCTACAATTCTAATCCTTTCAAAGGCCCTTTTGATTGAGGGAAATAACTTTTTTTTGGTAAAAGTTACATTTGAAACTAGGGTAAGCATAATTTAAGTTTTACTTATAAGGTTCTTGACTTGTGAACTTGGGATGAGTAAATGAACTCTTTTAAAAAAAGGCCTATACATTATTATTTATCTTGAAATAGTGGAACAAAAGCCAATATTATATTGCAATCCGAAAAAGATCTAACATATTGATTGAAGTGTATCACTTGTAAGATAGACCATAATTTTTGGAATTACAGTCAAGAGTGAGAAATTGAACCTAGAGAAGGTAAGGAAGTCATCTTAAACTAAGTTGATCAATTATAAGATATCATTCATGTGACTGAAAGAATTTTGAAAGGTTTTTAAGAGGAGTCACTACCCTTATAATAACTCTAGATGACATCAAATGATTACTTGATCCGAGATTGAAAGCTAGTGCCTCAAACAACTTAAGAAAAGAGGACCCTTGAAGGCAAGATTATCAAATGATTTGAGAAAAGTTAAGAAAAGAGAAAATTGT
Source organism: Lumnitzera racemosa (assembly GCA_024138005.1). Classification (NCBI taxonomy): domain Eukaryota; kingdom Viridiplantae; phylum Streptophyta; class Magnoliopsida; order Myrtales; family Combretaceae; genus Lumnitzera; species Lumnitzera racemosa. The sequence continues at coordinate 32,852,405 of JAMXBC010000012.1, read as the reverse complement.
CAAAGACCCATATATTGGGACTTATAAATCACCCAAACCTGTTAGCTATTCTTAAAAAAGAAAAAAAAAAGGAGAGAAAGAAGAGAAAAGGATAAGTTTTCTAGTCTTTTTACCTAGCTTCAGCTATGTTTAGCCTTAGTGTTGAGTCTTGTCACTTTCAAGCATTTTGTCTTACCCTAGTTCTTCTTTGTACTTAGTTTTAGTGACCATTTTTCATTTGTTAACCTAAGCTCAAATAAAAGGGACTTAATCCCTAATGTCTAATCCAAGGTTTCCAACTTAGTTCAACATTAATCTTTACTAATTCAAGTCTCAAACAACTAGTTTCGGTTTAGTCTCTCTTAAATCAACTTTTGGGTTATTTTTTGTCTTCCAGATACTAAGTGCCATATATCATTGTTTAACTCAAACAACTTGAGGAAATTTGCCTAACAAAGAAAAATTTTCAAATAAGTTGAAATTTGATCAAATTAAATTTGTAAGGGTTTCACAATTGTTATACCCATTAATCTAAGATGGTGTTCAAGTTTTTGCTAAAGCCTATCAATCCAAGATGATATTTTTGCTGAAGCTCATTAATCCAAGATGGTGTTTAAGTTAAAGTTCATTAATCTAAGATGATGCCATACCCATCAATCCAAGATGGTGACAAAGTTTTTGTCCATCAATCCAAGTTGGTACTCACATTGTTGTTAAATTTGAAAAAATTGAAAGACCATCCATTAAAGATGGTCATTTAAGATTTACTTTGTCCATTCTAAAATAACTATATTTTACCATCCATCTAAGATGGTATCTTCAAGGTTTAACCTATTTTCAAGGGCATACCTTGTGTTCTTTCATTTGATTCTCCTCCTTAGGGAACAATTTCTTTCTCTCATATCCAAAATCTCTAGTAGATCAAGTTTAGAATAGCTAGTTGACTACAACACTTCTTAGTATAGTTTATCCCTATGGTAAAAATGGTTTGTTTTTTTATCTTTATGGTAAAGTTTGAGTAAAACTTTACCACAAAAAGGACAACTATAAACACCTTATTTTTATCTCCTGCAATATATTTTAAGAATAAAGGAAAATGGTCCTAATTTAAAAAATAGAAAATACAATAAAACATGCAAAAATTTTTGAAAAAAATAAAAGATACAAAAAATTAGGAAAAATGGACTTTTTATGTCTTAAGTTGTTTAGTGACATAGACCTTGTGATTTCATTTTTAAGGTTAAATAGGGTTTAAATGCACACAATTGTTAAATTGGATGTGATTTCAAAATTATTTAATTATTTATTTTTAGCACGTATTTAGCTAATCAAATTTCAAAGCAGGGCATTTAGAATTTAAGTTTGGTTTGAAATTAGGTTGATTGTTTATTTTATTTTTACCTTTGTTTTTTCTTATTTTTCTTTATTATTAAAAAAAAGGGGGATAGGGGGTTTTGGAAGAGGCGAAAAACTTAGTCTATATTGACAGCAAACAGGGTCGGGGGCCCTAACGTGGGACTAAGCTTACCCATGCAAGTGCAAGAAGTGCTTGCTCCTTCTTTTTTTTTTTGTTTTTTTAACCACGCATGTACATTTCATAAGTGGGTTGGGGCATGTGGTACGTAACTTGCATGTGACCATGGGATGGCTTCCTCCTCTAGTTTTTCATAGAAATGAAAAAAAGAACCCCGCATGATCTCCTCTCTTTTTGACCAGATTGAATTGATTTCTTGGTTGAACTTTATCAAATTAAATGTAGAAATTCATAGAAGACTTAGGATACTACTAATTAGTACTCATTTCTTGTCCACATTTGTTCATTTTCTTAGTCAAAATGGGCATTAAAATTACCTTAAGCTTAAATTCCGAGATTAAGCATTAATGGTTGATTCAACCATTAATGAAGGTTTCCTTCTTTGGTTAAGCTCTAAACTATATAAAAGGACCTCCACTACCACTTAGAGTTTGTTAGCAACGACTTTAGCTTGAATGGCCACTCCTGGCACCTCTTTGTTTAAATTTGATGGCATGGTTGAGTTCATAGTGTCTTAAAACCCAAGGACCCATCTTTAGTTTGTACCCAACCACTACCACGTCTAGTATGCATCACTACCACTGACCAACCTCCTTCAATCACCACCCAAACCACCTCCAAACATTAAGGCATCATCCCTACACTCCCTTACCTATCTAAACCCCCCACTACCCCTCCCTAAAGCCACTTGAATTGAGCTTCCTCTCCACTTTGCACATGTACGTGATAGGTACGTGTAAACTGAATTGCGACTTACTTTTTGACCCAATAACCTGGGTGCATACCTATCTCCTGACTTGTACGTTCTTCAGCCTAAATTTGCATGTGCTCTTCTTCTTCTTCTTCTTCTTCTTTTTTCCTATTTCGGTTATTTATCTATTTATTTTATTTTGCTTTCTTTTCTTAAATTTATTTATATGTTTACTAAAAAAAAAACCTTTTTTTCATAAGTTAGTCTAATGTATGACTATTTAATTTTTTTTTTTAATGTGATACAATATATTTTTCTTAAAAATAGGGAAATATAAAAAATTATAATAAATAAATATTTTCTTTCTATCTCACTTAGAAAAATCAATACTTTTAGAAAATAAATAAATAACAAACTCTTCACAAAGTCAGGACCCTTTCAGAACTTTCAAAATGATACTACTTAAATTTAGGACTATTAAAAAAAAATGGTTAAAAACATAAACTTGACTATTTTCCTAAATTAAAATCATTTAACAAACTAAAGTTTCTCGAGAATGAACTATGGAAAGTTTGATATTAAATAGCGAGTGTAAACAATTACGAGGTGACTTAAAATAGGCAAATTTTTTTAATTTTCCCTCTTGTAAACAAATTTATTTTCTCATTTACTTCTTAGATTTGTAAATAGAATTAATTTTCATTAATTATAAATTAGAATTCATCTTTGATATTAAAAAGGGTAATTTTGAAAAATAAAGTTCATCTCGAAAGGTTGAAGTGATACTTGTTTAGGGTTTAATAGGTCAACCTTTGAATCTAAGATCTCTAGTTTTGAAAATTGTTTTTAAAAAAAAAGAATTGGTTTTTATGATGCCTAGTAGCTAAGTTATAACTAATCTACCAAATTGATTATAACTTAACTTTTCTCTTTTTCTTAACTTTGGTTGGGTAGAGACTCCAATTTTTTATTTTAAAAAGAAAGTCAGAATTTTCTTAAATTTTTAGTTGAGAGTTTATATTGAGTAGATATGAGGTTCGATATATACCGGGTTAAGGAAAATGAAAAATTGAAAATTTCAAGCTCGACATTAGCCTACTATCTTGGTAGTTGCTCGATGACTTTCTTTTGTAACCTCTGGAACTCTTCAGCTTGTTGTAACCGAGATTGGCTTTCTCTACTAGAGGTTGGGCTAATGATCACATCTAAGAGAAAATTTAGGTTAAGTATAACCTTAACGGGTGATTTTCCTGTTGAATTGTAGGAAGAGCGATTGTAGGTAAACTCAACAACTGGTAGACATATATCCTGATTGAGTTAGCTCTTCCCAACAATAGCTGGAAGTAAATTTTGAATTGTTTTATTCACAACTTCGGTCTGGCCATTTGTATAAGGATGATAGGAAGTATTGCACATCAGTTTGGTGCCAAGCTTTTCCATAAGGTCCACTAAAAGAAACTTATGAACTTTTGATCTTGGTCAGAAACAATGCTTCTCAGGACTCTGTGAAGCTATACGATCTCTTGCAAAAAGAGTTTAGTAACATATAATGTATCATTAGTCTTGCGATAGGGAATAAAGTGGCTCATTTTGTTGAATCGATTGATCACCACCATGATAGAGTTATGTTTCTAAGCTATTCAAGGCAGTCTAGGCATGAAATCTATGCTTTGCCTAGTCCAAGGTTGCTCAAGTATAGGTAAAGGTGCATACTCCCCATATGGTTCTTGCCTTCCTTTGGCTTGCTTGCATACTTTGCACCATTCTAAAGCCTTATGCACATCCTTCCCCATCCTTAGCTAATAGAAATGTTTTTTTTTTTAATAGTTTGAGTATTCTCTTTTCCCTAAAATGACTGGCTAAGCCTTTAGCATGCGCTTCCCAAACTAGTAGTACTTTGATCGAGCTCTTTGATGCATACACACTTTTACCCTTCATAAAAAACCCTTGGTTTAGATGGAGCCCATCCATGACACCTTCGTAACTATACTTGATTACTATGGGTCCAAAGTAGGAATGTTGCTCATATTGACTAGGAAGGGTAGTAAATCCTAGTATTCGTGCTTATAGGGTCATAACAAGTACATTTTGACATGATAAGGCATCGACTACATTGTTAGAACTCTCCTTCTTATACTTGATTACATAATAGAAGGTTTCCAAGAACTTTACCCATTTGGCATGACGTCAGGAGAGTTTCATTGACCTTATAAGTGTTTAAAGGACTTATGATTTGAATTTGCAAGGTAATAGGTAGTGTTACTAGTTTTGAAGAGCTTGGATAAGAACATAAACCCCTTTGTCATATGTTGAATAGTTTAGAGAAGCATCACTAAGCCTTCCATTAAAGTACATGATAGGTCGACACCTTGCATGAGGACGGCACCAATGCTAATTCTTGAGGCATCACACTCCTATTCTAAGATCTTATCAAAATAAGGCAATGCAAGCATAGGGGTAGAAGTTAACTTGGACTTTATCTCTTTAAAGCTCTTTTGAGCCTTCTCCTACTACTTAAACTCTAAATTCTTCTTGGTTAGCTCAGTTAAAGGTGATGATATAGAACTAAAGTTTTGGATAAACTGCTGATAAAATGAAGCTAGACTATGGAAGCTTCTTACATCTCTATACAGGTTTGCATAGGCCAATCAAGTATTGTTTGGACTTTCTCATCATTAACTCAAATATCTCCATCAGACACAACATATCTAAGGAACATAACCTCCATCAACTCAAGTTGCCGAACAAGTGTTTAGCTCAAAGGATATTGAACATAGCTCTTAAGTGCTTGATATGAGATGAGAGGTTGGTACTATATACCAAGGTGTCATCATCAAAATATATGACAACATACTTACCAATCAGTGATCTCAAGACATGGTTAATGAGTCGTATGGAAGTGCTCAGTGCATTAGTAAGTCCAAAAGCCATTACTAACTACTCAAAGAGACTCCATTTTTTGAAAGCTGTCTTCTACTTGTCTCTTGATTTTATCTTGATTTAGGGGTAGCTAATATTCAAATCTACTTTTGAAAAGATTCGTATACTATGTAGTTTGTCTAACATATCATCTAATCGAGGTATTGGATGCTCGTATTTGATGGTAATCTTATTGATGGCTTAGCTATCAATGTACATCTACCAAGAGACAACCTTCTTTGGTACTAGAACAACTGGTTCGATGTAAGGGCTTATGCTTTTTTTGGCATACCCTTTGCGAATCAGCTCATCAACTTGTTTCTTAAGCTTGGCTGCCTACTTAGGATTAAGCCTATAGGTAAGTAGGTTTGGTAAAGCCACTCTAAGCTAGAGATTGGCATAGTGCTTAATACTTCTAAGTGGGGGTAACCCTTGGGGTAGTTCATTTGGAATAGCTTAGCACATTATAGGAGTAAGGCTTGCACATCAGTTAGCTGAGCTTCGTCCTCCTTTAGCTTAACTAGCCTCCTGACTAGCAAGATGACATATTCTTTAGTCTTAACTTCCTTAGAGTATGGAGCTCAAGAATCACTAAGGACTTCTTCTTTAAGAATTTTGAGATCTTAACTCAGGATTTCTAAGCTTCTTTAGGGCTCATGGGGGTCAGTACTACTTTTTTGCCATCCTTTTAAAACATGAACGTGCTCCTATATCCATCGTGAAGTACTCTTAAGTCAAATAACCAAGGTTGGCCAAGAAATATGTATGAGACACACATTAATAGGTTATCGCATAATACCTCATCCTTATTTTCTTACTTAATGGAGATCGGCACTCTTACTTGTTCGGTAATCAGAAGTTTGCCTTTCTCATTAATCTAGTGGATCTTATAAGGTCAAAGGTGAGAACAGGTTAACAACTTTTGGGTCTTCACTACTCCTTCGGCAACTACATTAGTGTAATTGCCTCCATCTATAATTAAGGCACATGGATTGCCATTTACATAGCAGTTTGTGTAGAAGAGGTTCTCTCTCTATTCATTCTCATTAGTAGCAAGGGTAAGGACTCTTCGAACAACCATACAATATTCCCCAAATTCAGGTTGAGTCAGGGTGTCATCTTGAAACTCCTCTAACAAATGCTTAACATCTATCTCCTCTTTTCTTTCACTTATACTCTTGACTTTGATCTGTGGGACCTTACCCTTTATGGTCATCATATGTTGGTTTGAACATTGGTTAGAAACATGTCCATAGCTAAGACATTTGAAACATTTAATTTCCTTAGTCTTTCGTCCTAAGCTCTAATCTTGGTTTTTCATGACCTTGGGCTCCTCAGCCTTAGCTTTACCTTAGCTATCATCAAGTTTGCTTAAAGCTTGACTACTTATATCTACCTTGGAACTATAAGGAGCTCGGCTATATCCAAGTTAGCTTGGCATGCTAGGTCGGGTAGCTTAAGCTTGGTTGAGTTGAGTTCGCCTTTGCAATTCTACTCACTGAGCAACTTGTATTATCTTGTCTAAAGTTTTATCTTCTGTACTTCAACTACATTTCTAATCTCAGGTCATAAACTAGATATGAATCTCATGATGGTTTGAATCATCAATAACTAAAATTTAGAAACATACTCATCTATAGATTGGTTGCCTTGCTTAAGCTCTTAAAGACGTAGGCAAGTATCTTGCTTATAGTGTTCAGGGACAAATCTATTCCTTAAGACTCGCTTCATTTCATTCCAAGTTCGGATCTCACGTCGTGCTTGTTAGTGCATAATCTAAAAATTCCTTCCACTATATTGCTACATATTTAAAAAACTCTAAAGTAAAAGCTCAAATTTAGATAGCATCCTTATAGTCATAGAAGTCAAAATTTTTTTCTACCTTCTCTTCCTAGTCTATATACTCATCTACACTTCCTGTTCCAATGAACCTTGGAAATTGTACTTTAGTGTTTTTGATTCCTCGAAGAGCTTAAAGCTCTCACTCATCAAACTGTTCATCCTCTTCTTCTCTTTCTTTAACTTCTTCTAACTCTAGTTACTGTTGAGCGAGTCCCTTAGCTTGGTTAGATCATGCTTATGGTGCATTCATAGCATCAAGAGCTCTAATTTCTATACCCTGCCTTCTGGCCTATATCACACACCTCGATCATACTCAACATTCCTTTCTTATGGTTGAGTCTCCACTAGTCTCTACATAGATATAGTTAAGTTGGTCACAATGGCACTGAAATTCTATATCTGTTTGTTCATAGTTTGAGGAGTTTGTTATTCAATATGACCTCGATCATGCACATTGCCATCAACATTAGTAATCTCTCCTTCTACACTAGGATTTTCCATCCTCATGAAAAAATTACAAAAAGCCTACAACCCAACAAAAGATTCCACACAAAACTAATAAATATTATATTGCACAACAACTTCAACAACTTGCTCTGTTTCAAAGTAGAGAAAACAAAGTACAATAGAGTATGTATATTACTAACAATAAATTAGTCAGTATAAACACTTGGCTTCTGTTTGTAACCTCAAGCTTTGATTTCAAGATAATATGGTGTGTCTTAAAGCTAAGTTATCATAAAGTCTTATCATAGTAGGCAAAGATGGGTCCTTTGAGCTATCAAGGAAAATATCAGATGGGTGGTTAAGGAATTCCAATAGCTCTGTGAAGCTATTCTTTGGATATGACACATTAAGGAATACAATATGACTTAACTCTCACTTGATATTTTCAATAAGTAAAACCTAAGGTCCATTCGCCACTGACCTTAACTACTAACAAGATTATATGAGTGTAAGAAATGTAATTGGAGGGAGTTTCTTGCAAGAACATAAGAGAATATTCATTAACAGTAAGATAGGATGATTCTGGATACAAATGATAAGGGTTATTTATAGTAAGCCCTTAGGGTTATAAAGAGATGTGTGAAATTATGTAAAAGGTAATACAAGGTAAGGAAACTTAGTACAATTCTAAAAAAGGGTAAAAGGGATAAAAGACAAAGGTATATAGTACAAATGTTGGAAAAAGTCGAGACAGGTGGTGAATTACTATTAAATCCATACTGAGGGTATGAGGTATTGGAGCTAAGCTATTTAGATAGGGGGATAGGTTAGTAGAAAAGGATTTGGAGGTTAGAATTAGGGACCTTAGTACTAGGCAGGACGGTTATGCTGAGAAGGATTGAGAGCTTAGCATTTGTGTTAGTAGTAAGCAGACTAGGGTGCATCAAAGCTGGTTACGTAAAGAGTTTAGTGGTAAGCCTTCCTAATACTGCAGCTCATCTTAGGTTAGCTAGGAAGATTGGATTCTTCTTACAAGGCCTTATACGCCTTAGACACGAGCTTGAGTAAGGGATTCTAAGGTTAGTAGTCCATCAAGATACGTGTAAAAAGTCAAAGTACTCTATATCTATCCTAGAACCTATACTTTAAAGTAAACATAATATATGTTCTAAGGTACCTTGTATCCAACTTATAATAATAATTGAATAATATTGATAAATAAAAAGTTAATACGACTGCATTTTTAAGCCTTAAAGAAAATAACAATAAAAGTTTAACTCATAATAAAACCTTAAGACTACAACCTGCTTGTGTCAATTGTTTAGTCTCTTTCTCTCTTTTGTTTTTTTCCTCATTAAAACCCTTTCTCCTTTTTTTTTTAATATTTAATTTTTTCCTCCTCCCTCCTTTACTAACCATAATTTGATAAGGTCTTAAGAACATTTAAGTTCTTAGCTTATTGCCCCCATTAAAAAAGTTTATGGATTATGGAACAGTTTATTTGCCTTACAAGATCTCATTCCTTTCAAATTATTATAGTGAAGTTAGAAATTTGATATTGATTATGCATCTAACAAAATTTTTAATAGGAAGATTAAAAAAAAATTAAGTTCCATATGATACCTTGTACCTTGTAGGGTATAGGATGGTTTCAGGGTACTGCAGGATAGGTTTCACCTATAAAAATTTGAGAATCTACCTATAGGATAAGGTACATATAAGGCCACGCATTGTGGCCTCCTTTTACATGCTCACTCTTAAGATTTTCATTGATTTCTTCCTTACAACAGAATTGATTGTGTGAATGTTGCCTAGGTGTAAATATATTCGATGGTTGGCATTTGTTAAATTCACCATACTACCTTAGTTTGTTATGTGTATATAATTAATAGATTTCCTATACTACTGATTTTGTATTCCATGTGTAGTATAATAGCTACATAGAGGCATTTATTCTAATACTAATACCAGATAGTCTATAATTAGATATTGTATTGGGAAGCACATTGGCTTGACTTACAACTTCCATTAGCCCTATGTTTGTAATCTCCTCATCAACATTGTTGACAAGTGTACAACTCGTAACAATATTTGTCTTCAACTCATTTTCTAACTAATGTCATGTCTCAAGAAACTTAACTCCACTATTGCATAGCATTTCCTACCTCCATAAAAACCTTTGTCCATAAGGGACTATTAGAAAATTGCAACAATACATCATAGACAAATTCCTAAGTTATGTCTGAAGGAGGATGCTTCTTCTAAGAGATAAGTACTATGTATCTACTTTAGTTCCATGTTTTAGCCTTTTTGCTCAAGAATCTCCATGGCATTATGAATCCATGCTTACTATAGAGTAAATCTAATGAGATAAATGGTAGTGGTTTATGGTATTTTTTTTTTCAATTGCAAAACGTAAAATGTTTATTAGACGTTTGCCTTTAGTGGTAATTCTAACCGATAAGATACTGCTCTTATCTTTTCTAACACCTTATGGGGTCCATAATATTTTGGCATCTAATTTTTGTACTTGGTACTTCTTAAGACTTCCTTATCTATACGGTTAAAGATTAAACAAAACCATGTCTCCAATTGCAAATTCCTAACCAATCCTATTCCTACTTCTCATCTTATGTTATACTAGTTTAAGATGAAAACAAAAATTTTTTATTATGTCTTGTTGGCTTGTCAATAGGGGATTGGTTAGTTCATTTATATAGTTACTTAAAATGCAAGGAAGATGAATTAGAGAGGGATAACCATAAAGTATATGAAAAGGAGTTAACTTAGCGCTAATGTGGTAATTAGTTTTATGTCATCACTTTGCTAATCTTAGATATCGACTCCATCTTTTAGGATTTTCCCTCGTCGTAAACCTTAAATAAGTTTCCAAGTATTTATTCATTACTTTCGTTTGCTTATCTTTCTAAGATGATAGGTAATCAATAAGTTCATCTCTATCCCCTATAAGCGAAAAAAACTCCTTCAAAAAATGGTTCATGAGCATAGGATCTTTATTTCTTGTGATTTTTTTTTTTTTTTGCATCAATTTATAGATGTTCTTTAAATATAAGTATGCTACTTAAAGTGCTTTGTAGGGAAAAGGGAATAACAATAAAGTGGTTGTATTTCTCGAAATGATTTATCACCACCATGATTACCTCTTTTTTGTTGGACTTAGGTAAGCCCTCTATAAAGTCTATGTAACTTGCCAACATCCATTGGAATGTTAAGTGGTTGAATTAGGCATGGAGTTGTAACATGCTTAAATCTGTAGCATTGACATATATCACATTCTCTCACAAAATATTGGACTTCCTTCTTTACTTTAGGTTTATAGAACATAAAAGCTACCATCTTATATGTCACATGAGCCTTCGAATGTCTACCTAATATTCTTACATGATACATATTTAATACCTTTAGTTGTAACTTCATTGAAGGTCCTATTATAGCCTTTCCTTTCCTATGTAAAACATCCATGTCATAGGAGAAATGTTGAGCTATCTTCCTTATTTAAATTGATCATTTTGTAGCTATTAGGTAAAGTCAAACTCTTCTTTGACTCCTTTTTAACTTTGGTATGGTTACTGTTATTATCATGTGACATAATTTGAACTCCTTCACTCATGATAAAGCATTTGCTACCATATCAATGTGGCTACTCTTATATTAAAATTTACAATCCATGCCCAAATATTTTGTTAACTACTTTTGCTAACTTGGCAAATGTGTTCTCAATAGATAATGTTGCTACCTTTCAATGCACTAATGTCGTTGATTCACGTATACTAATAAGTCTGTATGCTTAATGGGTAAAGTCTTGCTTAAAAACTGCAATATGATGCTTATCTTGTAAGAGCACTGCCCAATTTTGTCCCTACTTGCATTAGTTTCATTGACAAAAGTCTTAGTGTAAATGAGCAACTTCAAAATAGGGGAACTCATGAAGGTTAATTTTAACCTTTCAATAGCTACTTGAGCATCATATTCCACCTAAATTGATTTTTTTTTTTTTTAACAACAAAGTTAGAGGGCTTGAAATCACTCTAAACCCTTAAGGAACTGCCTATAATACCTAACTAACCCAAAAATTTTCTTAGCTACAAAAGAGCAGTTAGTATGGGCCAATTCCCAATCATTTCCACCTTCTCTACGTAGTACCTACCCCCTACTTCATGATGATAGTGCCTAAGGTATTCAATTTTGGGAACACAAAAGGCATACTTCTTTTTAGAAATAACTTTTCCTTCTCCAGTACTTTAAACACTATCCTCAAGTGTTGTGCATGCTCTTCAATATAGTGCTATACATTAGGATATCATAAAAAAAATAAAAATTCATAGATAAGGCTTAAACTCATAGTTCATTAGTTTATGAAATGTGGAAGGTGCATTACTCATTAGTAGCTTTCATATAAATGGACTATGACTAGGATCAATTATTCCACTCAACAACATCTTATGCACCATATCCTTTAATACAGTTTTTGAATCGAGGAATACCTACATGGTCTTAGATTGCTAGTTGGTGATTGTCTATGCAAGTGAATCTTATGATTATAATCTTTAGGGGGTAGGGTAGGGTGGGGAGGAGTACTTCTTGGTACTCTTCAATTAAGTTAAGTATAATAAGATGTAATTTCACATTGCTTCCATTAGAAACATCCACTCTATTGCCATAAACTAGCTACTGTTGTACTTAGAAAACAATAGAAGACATCAATTTAAGAAATTTTTTACCTTTCATCAGGTATATGTCTTATGTTCCCCTTACAACAAATATTGCTAGTCATGTCATGTGAACTCTATGGTTAGAGTCTTGAAGTTCCATTGAATTTTTCTTGAGGACATCAACTAAGGCATATTAAGAGCTAAGTCACATTGGGTGAAAGGTAAAAGATACAACTTAGCTTCAAATTTAATACCTTACATTTTCCAAGCAAAAGCCAATAAATTGTAGCAACTGTATAGCTTAGCCTTATTAGCCAAAGTTGCTATAGTGGGTTGAATTTTTATTATTGTACCACCTTCCTCTTCTTAAAATACCCTCTTACTTGCATATTAATATCTACTCTAGCACATTCCTCCTTTATGGAACACAAATTTAGCTTAGGGAATTCTGTTTGTAACCCTCCCTCTTTAACCTCTTCCACCACTTCATCACCCCCTTCAATATCTCTTTCAACTATTAACGTGTTGATTTTTATTTTTGTAGTGATGGCTAGGTCTAGATGTTTCATCACACCCAAAGCACTACTTTTCTTAGGGTTATTTTAGTTGGTGGGTTATTATTTGGTAATGTTCTAGAAAGGGTTGGTAAGTTCATGTATTTGGTAAGCATATTGTGTTTTTGATAAGTTGAGGAAGTAGAACCGAGTTGGATTGAATATGTAGGGTTAGAATAAGCAGGGGCTCAACTGGTTTTGGGGGATTGATTAGTGGATAGAAGAGTGGTTTGTTGAAGTTTGGCCAGGTTGTAAGCTTGTTGGATGGCTTAAGGGTAGAACATTTGTATAGGTATTGTACCTCTAGATGGAGGTTACTTAGGAAACAGCTTAGGAGGCTAGATTAGGAAAGTTACACTTGGGTAGTCAAATGGTTGAATTCATCCATGTATTCCTATAATGTTACAATCATTGGAAGCTCTTTAAGTTCAGCCATCGGATCCTCATATACTTGTTCACTAAATCTTGAATGAAAAGCTTAAGTAAACCCCTCCCAACTTACGGGGTTAGAATATACTCTTGGCTTTTAATAAGATTCATACCATTGGAAGGGTCTTTCCTCCAAATGTATGACAACAATCTCACTTCGAGTTGTTCAAGTATTTTATCAATCAAGAAGAATGGTTCAGCTTGCTTAACCCATTGACTTAAAATCTTTACCATTAAAGTAAGAAAACTCTATCTTTGAATTACATATAGGTAATGGATACCTAGTTAATAGATTCTTCTCTAGGTTGGACTCCTTCCACATATCCTTGTCAATGGCCGTGCCTAATGAATTTCCACTTATTTGCACACTAATGGGTAACTAAGAAATGCTACTTCTTTTATTTAGTTGTCATAGCAACTCTTCCATGGATTTATTTGGCTACTTTAACAAGCTTTATTGCTTAGGTCTAAGAAAACATCTTAACCCAGTCCTCCTATTGCTCAATTTGCTAATTGAGCACATTACAAAGAGCTTCCTCCATTCGCTTGAATTCCTTGGTTTTGGACATGGTAACCATAACCAGAGCTTTGATACTAGTTGCAAATTTGAAGGAAAATTATGAAGTGATATAGAGAATTCCAAATGCAAAACTAAACTTGGATGCAAGAAAATTTGGGAGCAACAATTTTTATGGAGATTTTCATTGATTTTTTTCCTTTTCACCTAAATTGGTATATATATATATATATATATATATATATATATATATTATGAATGATCCCTAGGTGGTCAGAATATTTGGTGGATGGCATGTGCAAGATTTTCCACCATATTGTAATTTGTTATGCGTATATAATTAATAAATTCCGTGTACTGATTTTGTATTCCATTTGTGGTACAATATCTATATAAAGGCCTTTATTCTAATACTAACACCGGACAACTTACAATTAGGTATTATATTCGGCCTTGATCCCATCAGCTCGACCCTTGACTTCCATTAGTCCTGTGTTTGTAATCTCCTCATCAACATTGTCGTCAAGTGCACAAGCCATAACATCCCGTCTTCAGCTCATCTTCTAACTTATGTTGTGTCTCAAGAAACCCTAACTCACACTGCTCCATAGCAGCCATGTGGCATAAAGGTCTGAGTTTAAAAATCCAAATATAGCAGTCATCATATATATATATATATATATTTATATATTCTTGCTATCATATGATCCAACCTCCTCAAAATTAGGAAACAACCATTTCTATTGATAAACGTAAATGGATTCCTATGTGTAATTGTACAGTTTTTCTGCATAAATTCAGTTTATATATGGGTCATGCAATTTTGCGGTTTAGTTTTATGGGGCCCTAAAAGTAATTTTCCTTATCAAAATACATGATGTATAAATCACATTATCTAAATATCAAAACTTTTGTCATTTACTCCGCTGATAATTCATAAAGTAAAATATAATTCTAAGAACTTGTATAATGAACTGAATGGTGATAACAATTTAAATTATAATTGTAAAATAAATGAAATTGAATAGAACTACATCTATGTTTAGGTAAAATATTACATCGATAATTTGTAAATATTAGTTTGCTAGTACATAAACAATTATTAAATAGTCACCCGTGCTTAATCACTTGCAACCCCATTGGTGAGGAGCTACCTCTTCTCTCGAAGTTATGGGATTATTTTGCTGTGTTCTTTAGAGAGAATTATCTTATGTCTCTAAGCAATTGAAAATATAAGAAATTATACTTTCATATAATATTTTATTTGAATTATATGTAATAATCAATAAATTCAGTTTAATTCTTTATCTAAGTATGTTCACAATGGTTAGTTGCACTAGTTGGGCAACTTTTCCAATCAGTGGTAACATCTCTTTGATTCATTTCTTTTCATTTTTGAAAGCCCTTTCTTCTCTTTTTAGGGACTCATAAAATATGTCAAAATCAAAATTTACAAGTATGATTCAAATTTCCATCCAATAAAATGACTATCAAAGTAAAAGAAAAAAAAAAAAAGATAGCTAAGTAATCAAAACTATCAACTTTTGTAACTTCTACTTTCACATAATCAATCCATGTCAATATTACATCCTTGGTCTATATTAATTTTATAAAATGTGAAATAGAAACATATAAAAGTGCATTAAAAGGAAAAGATTTAAACTGAAGGAACAATGTTTCTCTCTCTCTCTCTATGGGGTTGTTACTAACCTATTTTGACCCTAAGGTACTTGACAAAAATTATAATGTAGCTTCTACAATATTTAAGTAAAAAATTACAATGAATTGATTATAGTCTATCTTATGCCCACCCTACGCATGGATTCCTTATTTTTGAGAATAACAAATAAAAAGATAATTTAATATTTTATGTATTATCTAGAAAATGCTTTCCATTAAAGTATTTATTTCATCAATGTACATTATAACATATTATAATTTGATATATGATTTTCGTATAAATATTGCATTAAAATGAATAGTTGAATATAATTTTCGACAATGGAATATGAAATGTAATAGACTTTGAAATTATATTTAATATGGCAAAGAATTATGGAAATGTATTAATAATATAATAGGAAAATCATATATTAAAAAGGAAACAACTTTTGAAACTATATATTATAATATGATATAATAAAAAATAAATGTGATTAATAAAATTATAATAAAAAATGTTAGATAAAAAATGAAAGGGTAGAAGTTTCTTAAATTGTCTTGGATTACTGCGTTAAATATTGCATATCTTTATATATATATATATATATATATATATAAAGTTTAGTGAGACAGCAATAATTGCCACAGCTACAATTTTTAAATAATTTGTACAACGGCTCTATAGCCATTGAATTTACAGAAGGGGAAAAAAGAAAAAATTAAATGCTGTTTGTTGGTTCAACCATCAACGGGAACAATTACTCCTATTCATCTACTCGTCTGCATCATTTGATGTGTGCCTTCAATGTTTCCGTCAGAAAAGTCAACAATGGCAAGTTGAGATTAAATTCTAAACTAGACCATGTGTAATTTCTGACTTCATTTTACCAGGGAATACACGAAAACAAATAAAATGACAAGTTAAAAAAAAAAATGAATATAATGTACTGAGTTTACGTTGGAAAATCTTAAAAGAAACAAAGTATAATTTGATTTTCACATTATCATATTGCAAAAATCTCTACAAACCAAATATCTAGGATTTGTTGCTCTCTTCTAAATTACCAAATTCACTTAATAAAAATATTAACAGACAATGCATTCATGCTATGGGTGCAAAAATAATTACATGTAATATTATAAATAATAAAATAAATAGAATTTAATGCACTTATTTGAAAATATATTAAAAAAAAAACTACTCTTGACAACAAAACCAAAAAATTCAAATAGCTTTCTCAGGTGTATATATCATAAGCAACAAACATGAACAGTATACTTATCGAAATATCATTCTTTTGATATATATATATATATATTATATTATATTGTGTAATCTTTTGATATATGTTTTAGTAATAGAGTATCGGCTTGTAATCCTTTTTTGGATTGTTTCTTTCGGACGATTGCATGTTGTAGGTTGGAAGCTTTCATTCCCATTGCGGAAGTTTCTTTAGGCTACCAAATCAATAGGAGGGAAACCTTTATTAGTCTTTTTCTGCCCTTCTGTATTTTTTTTTTCCTTTCCAGGAAAGCAAGCTACCAAAGAAAATTTATAGTCCTTTAGCTTAGGGGATTCAAAAACTTTCATATTGAAATTGAAGCCATGCAAGTTTTCTTCTTCTTCTTCTTCTTCTTCTTCTTTTTTTTTTTTTTTTCCAATTTTCTCTCCTATTCCCTTAACACTCACAACCTTAATGATCAGTTCCAAATTCTTGTCGTTTCACCATAATTTTGTAATTTTATTTTTTTTTTCATTGCACAACATCTATAAACCATGCACGAAAAATATTGTAGTCATTTACCCATTTTAACATCTTTTCGTTTCACCCCGATTTCTAGCTCCTCCCATCCATGGACACCCTGGAAAGGAGGAAAAAAATTCCACAATGTAATCAATGTGATTAGCCAAAATTATGATTCAACCTAACTTAACCTACAATACCGTAAATGCGAAAACAATAAGTTTGCATAAATTTGGAAAAAAAAAATCATGTAAATATAAATGAGAAAGCAACCCATATTAAAAACAACAACATTAAAGACAAACAGAGGGATTGCTTTGCTTTAGTTTCTACATTTGTCAATTTCACTTTTTAGTTCTCCATAAGAGAGAGAGAGAGAGAACGTAATAAAAAAGCCGAAAAAAAAAATCATCAAAATCCTCGTTAAATTGGTCGTCGCCTCATCTTGTGTGGGACGCAAGGGGTTTGTCACTGACTTGTGGTTTCTTCGAGCATGTATATTTATTTTGTAAAATCAAAATTGGAACAACTTTTTCAAGGCATATGATAGTAAACTTTATCTTGTTTCTTTAAAACATAGACGAACAAATGTGAATAGACATTTCATAGTACCAAAATCCTGATCTTTCACTAAATGTACACAATATTAAAAAACAATAAAACTAAAGGGCCAAATACAAAGTGTTTTTGCTAATTCCGCAACTGCAACGTGACTGTTTAAATTTCAACAATTTCTATATTATATACATATCATTACTCTTTTTTCCAACTAATACAAATTACAAATAAATACATCAATTAATTATTTAGTCATATAATCTTTTCTTATGCTTATTCGAATGAATTTATCCAAAAAAAAAAGAGCAAGCAAAGGAGACTTAGCTTACGAAGGAAAGTGTATCTGAAAGTTCAATATTCTAATTAATTATTGTGGCCATTACATTTTATTAGTATTTATATGATTAATTAGGGGCAAGTTTTAGGCATATGTAATTTACAAAAAGGGTTCCTATTGGAATAAGGAAGATACATAGTCTACAAGGGCAAAGTTGTAAATAAGAGAAAAAAATATTCATTTACAAAAGGATAGTACGGATTTCAGAAAATGAGGAGCACGTATCAATTGTCCATTCTGTGGTCCTTAAGATCCTATTTGTTGAGTAGAATAGATTTTGAGCACATCAAGTTAGGGTTAGATGCTTAGTAACTCGGTAGCTTGGGTGTTCCAAATTGAGGAAGGATTAGTCCAAGGGCTAGCCCATTGTCTATTCAGCCTCGATTGGTTGGCTTGGGGTCGGGTTATCTCGGCTTCGGTGCTATATCAAGTTAGTAGCAGGTAGGTTCAATGCTTAACCTCAGATTGATATGTTGAGAAGGGGTTGGCTTGGAAATAGGTTGGACACCTCCGGAGTCACTTTAATGGGATGGAGAGTAGAGTAATTTGGCAGGTCAGATTGGAGAATGCATCATTCTTCAAGGCTTAACTCTTGGATAGCTCAACAATCCATATGGGTAAGTCCTTAAGCTTAGGAGTGAGTGATTGGTCTGTAATCCCTATTATCCCCTTTGTACTGTTTGAGATTTGGGATCAAATTTGGCTTGGTTGATTGTTGCTCATGTTCGAGAACATATAGATGATGGTTAACAATGTTAAAGGAGTCTAAGACCCCATAGTCTTAAGGTAATTCAATCATACAAGCATTAGAATCAATCCTTTCAAGCACTCTAAATAGTCCATCAATTTTAGGAGATAACTTGCTCTTCTTCAAACATAGAAATCAATCTTTATTGAGGTGGATTTAGACCAAATCACCAAGTTGAAATTCTTTATTCTTTCGTCCTTTCCCTCGCCTCTTGAGCTTAGTGGCAGCTCGGCTTAGTTATTCTATGACCTTATGGTACATTATCTTAATGGCCTTGAATCTCTCCATAGTTAGTTAATCATTACTCTAGCTTGGAAGGGGTGCCTAATCCAATGGAAGCTTAGGGTTGAATCTATAGTCGATCTTAAATGGTGACATGCTTGTAGTTCTATAGACAGTCTTGTTGTAGGTGAATTTAATTTTAGGCAAGTATTGATCTTTGATAAAGGCATATTTTTCATATTTCAAAGTGAAAATTACAATAGAATTATTAGTGATTTTATAGAAATCATTAAAAAATGGTACTTAATTATTTTCATTTGGACATTTTAGGAATTAAAGGATTTAAGAGTAGAATTATGGACGATTTAGAGGAGTTTCATACAGAGGAACAAAATCTGAATTAACATGCATAAGTTGGAATTGAAGGCAGCTGGCCTACACTTACACTTGTGGCCTTTGGAGTTTATGTCGTCGGCCTAACAGCCGGCTTTCATGAAAAAGAAGTTTCATACGAGTTAACCCTAATTTTTCTTATAAATAGCTTATGTTTCATCGTTTGGGAGACTTTGAACATACTTTCCTTAGACTTAAGAAAGTCGTAGAATAGTTTTTAGATAGTTCTTGAAATTTTTTTTTGGGAGAATCGCTTAGATCATTAAAAAGAATTTGCTTTTGCTGTGGAGACTAAGTTGAAGTTACAATTAAGGATTATCTTTTCCAATACAGAATTGGTGACATCTATTTCAATTATTCTTATGCAATTCTGTGAATTATTTATGCTTTCAATTATGAATTTCCTTGCAATGTCAATTAGTATTTGTGTTTTTGTTTTTGAATCCATGGCTGGCTAAATTTATTTGTAGGAATTGATGAAACCCGAGATAACTAAGATGATGATTGTATTCATGTTATAAGATTAAGAGATATATGGATGATTCACGATTGCAATTTTTATGATTTCAATTATAATTGTTAGAAGCCTTAATGATACGGGAGTTGATATGGGGTTTGTCAGAAATTCTTAGTTGATTTGATTAATCAATGTGGAAGCAGAGTTAATTGAATTAATTAGAAATTATCTAAAAATTAATGTGATGTTTGGTGATTGATTATTCACTAAGACATTAGGAATAATTGATTTAGGACATTAGACAATCATAGTATCGGGAGATATATGATTGTAATTTAGAGTCTACTATTAATTGGAAGATGCAGAAGCTGACTAATTAATCAGGAGTTTAAATTCTTTAAGTTTTAAGGTATAATAATTTCACTTGAATTACCATATAGCTATTAATCTATATAACATAATAACAATTTGATTGGCATAATATAGGGTGGATTATGTTTTCCTATAATTCTCAATTGATTGCTTAATTTTAGATTTTTCATAGTTATTTTCTTTTCAATAGATTTAGAGTAATTATTAAATTAACTAATTTAATTTTCATTTCCTGAATATTGATAAGAACTAACATAGGATTAGTAATTTCTTAGTCCTTGAAGGATCGATAACCTTACTTTCTCTATATTACTTGATTCTAACCCAGTATACTCACTGGAGCATTCACGATATATATATGTATATATATATATTTTAAGCAAATCAATCCCAATCAGTGATGTTTTGACCAATAGAAACTTGAAGTAGCGTTCCCATAATCTTATTAATAACCTCGGTTTGTCCGTTTGTCTATGGATGGCAAGACGTGCCGAACAATAGTTTGGTTTCCATTTGCTTCCATAATGTTCTCTAGAAGTGGCTCATGAAATTTAGGTCTCGGTCAGATATAATGGTCTTGAGTACTCCATGGAGCTTGATGATCTCTTGCAAGAAAAGAAAAGAAATAATTGAAGTATTATTAGTTTTGGAATGGGGTAGAAGTTTGCCATCTTATTGAATTGGTCCACAATTACCATGATGGAGTCCTTCCCTCAGGACATCCTTAGTAGTCCTAACAAAACGTCTATGTTCAGTTCAAACCATTATTTGGTTGGGATTGGCAATATTAAATACTGTCCTTGCTCGGCTTGGCTCTTCGCTTTTCTACAAGTAATGCATCTCTCCAATATAGCTTAGACATCTCTCATCATCTCTAGTTAAAAGAATCTAGAGGACAGTACATCATGAGTTCGGTGCTTACCAAAATGTCCAAATAATCATCTACCATATGCTTCACGCACCAGTAATTTTCGCAACAAGTTAGGATACATAATCTTTTCTTTTTAAACAAGTATCCGTCTTCCCTATGATAGTCATCAAGTGTTTAGCCTTCTTCACATCTAGCATAGATCGGACCAAAATATGGATCCTTATCATATAAATGCTTGATCATAGAGAAACCAAGTAACCTGGTCTATAGCTCGGTTAAGAGGGAATGCTGTCTTGGTAAGACATCGGCCACTACATTGTTTTGTTGTTCTTGTACTTTATGATATAAGAAAATCCCTCCATGAATTCTACCCATATGGCTTGTCTTTTGAATAACTTGGGCTGGCTCTTTAGATACCTTAAAGATTCACAATCAGTGTAAATCACAAATTCCTTGGGTAATAGGTAATGTTGCCAAACAGTTAGAGCTTGAATCAAGGAGTAGAACTCCTTATCATACATAGAGTAGTTGAGTGTAGCTCTTGTAAGCCTTTTCCCGAAGTAGGCAATAGGTCAGCCCTTTTACATCAATATAGCATCTATGCTTAGTTCAAATGTATCACGCTTTGCTTCAAATACTTTACCAAAGCTCGGTAGAGCTAAGATAGGGGCAGTGGTTAGCTTCTCCTTCACCTCTTCAAAACTCTTCTGTTTCTTCTCTCCCAACCTGAACTTGACATTCTTCTTTGACAGCTTAGTGAGTGGATCCATAATAATACTGAAATTCCTTATAAATTGGTGATAAAATGATGCCAGACTATGGAAACTTCGCATGTCGTCTAAGCAGGTCAGCATAGACCATTTGGTAATTGCTCTTACCTTCTCATTATCAACTTATATATCATCACCACTCATAACAAATTCTAGAAAGATAATTTCAAGTTAGCAAAGGTTACATCACTTTAAATTGGCATAAAGCTTCTTAGCTTAGAGTTTTGAAAAGACTACTCAAAGGTGCTCACAGTAAGTCTCTAAGTTAGGGCTATAGACTAGAATACCATCAAAATATACCACTATAAATTTCCTTATTAGTTCTTGAAGTACATGGTTCATTGGTCTCATGAATGTGCTCGGTGCATTTGATAGTCTGAAAGGTATTAGAAGCCATTCATATAATCCATTGCGTGTCTTGAATGCGGTTTTTCGCTCATCTCCTTCTTTCATTCAATTTTGATGGTATCTAGATTTGAGATCAATCTTAGAGAATACTCTTGCTTCATTTAATTCGTTGAGCATGTTATCAAGCCTTGGTATGGGATACCAATACTTGATGGTAATGTGATCGATTGCTCATCTATCCACACATATCCTCCATGTCCCATCCTTCTTTGGCACCAATAGAGCTAGTATGATACATGGGCCTAGGGACTCTCATACATGCCCTCTCTTAATCAACTCATCTACCTAACTTAGTAACTTGGTAGCTTATCTAGGGTTCAGCCTATAGGTAGGCTTGTTTGGTAGAGTGGCTCCTCGCTGTAAGTTTATCACATGTTCAATGCCTTAGATAGGAGGCAAATCTTATAGCAGTTAACCTAGGAATAGGTTGGTAAATTCGTCTAGTAGGAATTTCACCTTGGTAGGTAGCACTTCCTCCTTTGATCCTCTTATCTCAAGCAACCTTTTGACTAGATAGGTCAGCTCTTCAAGCATCATTTCTCTTTCCAACTTGGCTCGAGTCATTACCAAAGCATTTTTCTTTAGAACTCAACTCAGTTGAGTTTGTATATTTTTAACTTGTTCTACAGTCGTTAGGCTTTGCTTTACATTCCTACCCCTGTATTCTGAGGAGCATGTATTCTTCCTTCCATTGTATACCACATTTCAGTTAAACATCTATGGCCGTCTAAGAAAAATAGGATACACTCATGGGTATTGGATAGCTTCATTAAGTGAACCAATATTTATAGTCTCTAGAATATTTTCAATCTCGCACTTCAACCTACTAATGAATCAGGATACAGTTCGTTCTTCAAGCTCAACAATTTCACAACGGATCATTAACATCTGGAACTCCTTTATGTAGGCATTAACACTTGATCCTCCTTACCTCAACACCTGTAACCTTTTGAAGGTGTAATGTAAATAATAGCTTGGAACAAATTTTCATCTCATGACTTTTTTCATTTCATCCCAATGCCTAATTTCATGTTCTCCTTCTCTTTTGCAAGTGGCTTATGGGTTTTTCCACCATAAGACAGCATAGCTAGTAAACTCTAGAACAGGAAGTTTAACCTTAGGATTATTAGGTACCTCATGATATTCAAACTACTTCTAAATCTTATCTACCTAGTATAAGTAGTCCCCACCTTCACTACTCTTAGAAAAACTAGGGATATACATCCTTAACCCTTCCACTCTAGGAGCTTGGACATTCCTCTCCTTTGGTTCATAATACACTTTTGCTTCATCACCTACTTCCTCATCCTCTTCTTTGATCTCATCTAATGCTAGTTTACATCCAACAACTCTGTTTACTCCTCCAGCTCGGTATGGTTGAACTGGGGTATTAGCTCGGTTGTATTGATCATTGCCTCTCTCGGCTATTCATTGGCTGGTTAAAATAGGGATCATTTTTGGCTTGTTATTTATCATCATTTATGGTAGTCACTAGATTATCTACTAGGTTAGTAAGTCTGTCTAATTGGTCATCCGTAGACTGAGTAGTGAAACTTCCTTATTGACCTTAGCCATTTCTTATGCCACTCTCTTGGTTACCTAGGGTTCCTTAAACATTAGAATCAGACTTTTTTTTTCTATTACAGGAGATTAATAGTTGAAACACAACTCAAATTTTCCTCCTAAAAACTACAACAAAACAGTGCCTAACACACCAACAACTATTACAACAAACACATGAAAAACCACTTAAACACTTAACATTCTATTTTGCGAACAAGAAACAAAGGAAAACAAAGCACTAAATTTCTTTAGCACTAAACACTTTCTAAACACTCATAACAATGATAAATAGCTTTCACAATGCACTATAACAAGTTACTTAAAGTATGAAGTAATAGAGACTTGCAAGGAAGAATGATACATGACTACTAATATCATACAAATTAGGGGTGGGTTTGAACCGGGAGATGGTTCGAAGGATAAATGGAAGTCGAGGTTTAAGTAAGGGTCCTTGTGCACCAACAGTGGATATGACTCACCAATGCTTCATATAAGCTTAAGTCGTACTTGATATGATGTACAAGTGTCGCTGAAGGGTACTTGCCTCTAATCCACGCTCACAATGGATTACGTAAGAGTAAAACAAGAGTAAGTAAAGGACACTTAGCTCAAGGGAAAGTACATATGAAAGTTCAATATTCTAATTGATTCTTGTAGTCATTACATTTTACAGGTATTTATATGGCCTAATTAGGGCAAGTCTTAAATATACGTAAATTATAAAAAGAATTCCTATCAGAAAAGTAAAGATACATAGTTTATAAAGGAAAAGTTGTAAATAGGAAAATAGAATATTTAGTTTCAAAAAGGATAGTATAGATGCTAGAAAATGGGGTACGCATGTTAACTGCTTGCTCGGTGGCCCCTAAGATGCTGTTTGTCGAGTAGAATAGGTTCTAAGTAGATCGGGTCTGGGTCAGATGCTCAAATGTTCTGAATTGAGGAAGGATTGGTCTAAGGGGTGGCTTATTGTTTAGTTGGCCTTGGCTAGTTCTCAAGTTAGGGTCGGGTCAGCTTAGCTTCAGTATTATATCAAGTTCTCAACATGCTGGTTTAATATTTAACCTTAGACTGATGTGTTGAGAAGGGGTTGGCTTGGCAATAGGTTGGGCACCTTCGGAGTCTCTTTAATGAGATGGAGAATAGAGTAGTTCGTTAAGTTAAACTGGAGAATGCATTGTTCTTCAAGGCTTAGAGAAAATTGGAGGATGTACAGCCTAAACATAAAACAAGAAGGCATATAGTGCACTCTACCCAACTGACAAGTGGTGGAAAAGTAATTAGGAAAGGTGTTATACAATGCTAAAAAAGCAACATAAATCATTATCCAAAAGATTGTGTGCAATTAAGAAACAAGTGTTATTTCTGTAAGGCCAGAGATCATGGAATAATGGATTCCCTATAGAAAGTTAATAGCCCATGCTTTATTTGTAAGAAGGTAGGACATTTCTCAAATAGTTGCTCAAAACACTAGAAAACAAGTGTATTCACTATAAGACAAGCTTCTACAAAAGCAGGTCAAGGAGGAACTCGACTTACTAATTAAAAAGCAACTATATGGGGTTTTCAACATGGAAAGATCATGAATAGAAGCGAATGAACTTGAGATGGAGCTTGCTTCTTTGGATGCTTATGATACTAAATACACTGAGTTAGTTGTAGGTTAGAAGCTTATGAATTTCTCTCAAAAACCATAACATAAAATAATAACAATTAAAGCAAATATGTTAAAAGACATCTAAAAATATTTTCAAGAAACATTATAATATGTGATACACCCGTATATACCTTGTTCAACATTGGAGCTACACACTCTTTTATTTCAAATGAAATAGTCGAACAAATAGTAATACCAAAAATTACACTAGCCTTTAGTTTTGGGGTTAAATCACCAACTGGAAGTACAATAGTTACTAGTGACATAGTAAAATCTTGTCTTATTAGGATATTTGATCATGAGACTAAAGTAGATATGATAGTACTTCCAGTAAGAAAGTATGAGGCTATACTAGGTATGAATTAGATGTCATAAATATAAGCAAC
Organism: Lumnitzera racemosa; assembly: GCA_024138005.1. NCBI lineage: Eukaryota > Viridiplantae > Streptophyta > Magnoliopsida > Myrtales > Combretaceae > Lumnitzera > Lumnitzera racemosa. The sequence continues at coordinate 32,826,671 of JAMXBC010000012.1, read as the reverse complement.
TATTGATTGTCAAAGAAAAGAAGTGATGTTTAACTCTTTAGATAGAGCTAGAGTTACATTTGTTGGAGAAGTAATATGTTTTAGACCAAAAGAGTTAAATTTGGTTGAAATAATTGCAAGTAGAGAGCACCTAGCTTGGAATTGGTGTTAGGTATATGCTATGGAGGGAGAAAAGGATAAACTAGATATTAATGAGATCATGGTGGTAAAGGAATTTGTAGATGTATTTCTAGAAGAATTACCTTGATTAACACCAAACCGAGAAATAGATTTTTCAATAGACTTGAAGCTAGGCATAGAACCAATTTCAAAAGCACCATATAGGATGGCTCTTATTGAATTCGAAGAGCTTAAGAAATAACTACAAGAATTATTAGATCGAGGATTTATATGACCAAGTGTATCACCTTAGAGAGTTGTAGATACCTAATTTTTGCCCCTTTATAGTCTTAATTTTTTATTTTTTTAAAAAAGGGTCCTAATTAAAAAAAATTAATAAAAGATAAAAATAATAAAAATTGACAAATGATTTATAAAGATTTTATAGATTTTTAGGAAGCAACTTATATTATGAACAAATAGTTTTAGTTTTAGCTTAGCTTAAATAATTATTTTAGAGACTCGCGTGGTTTAAATGCAATTCAGTTGTACTAAAAAATTATGGTACAGGCCAATGGCTTAATAGATAAGCATTGATGTATTAGATTTGTCTTTTATTTTGATCTTTTTATTTTACAAAAAAATCGGTTGAGCATACGGGATTCAGATTTAATTTTAATTTTATCAATTCTTATGAATCTAATGTAATAAAGATTTGTGAGATTCGAATCTAATTTGATTTTTATCAAATTGGATTGGAATTATAAAAGATTTAAATCTAGTTTGATTTTTATCAAATCGAGTTTAAATCAATAAATGATTTGAATCTTATTGGACCGGATTTATGTTGATATAAAAGATTTGATTCGATTTGATTCGATTTGATTTGAACTTTATAAATAGAGATAACACGAGATAACAAAAAACACCCTTCACTACTGCTGTGCTTTAGCAGCTTCCATGTACCGCCACAGCCCTACGCAGCTTTGCATTGTCAGCTTCGCATTGTTCAAGTCCGTGAACGTTGCTTCGTCTTCACCAAGCCCCAGTTGCCACAGCAGTTGTACAGTCGATGCCAATGAGCAATCAACGCTAGCTGCACAGTCGACGCCATCATAACCTGATTAGTCCAAGCTTCACACAACTACAACTAATCAGCAACACTCTAGTCCATCTACGTAGCATCGAACAGCAGTACTGCGGCATCCAACGCTTGAAAACTAATCAGCTCCACGCCATAGCACCATTGAGTACGTCATTTGTTGCTGCACTTGCATACCAAAGCACCCACGACGGCTTTGTTACGCGCACAACACATGACTGTCCCCTCTTGTACACATAGCAGGCCATACATCTACGAGTCCACACACTGTTATGCACTCATTGATCTATATACACACAAATTTACGTCAACTACACGACCAGAATCTCTCACCGACATGCTGAATCACACTGACTAGGAGCATATATACACATAAATTGACTTCTCACCGATACAAGCTTCATGCCACTCCACCATGAACACAGCGCATAGAACTCCAACACGTCCAGTAGTAGGACATAATCCAATCGTTCACACACGAATTCCGAGCACGCCGCTGTCTACTTTACTAAACATGCCAATCGGTATGCCAATCAACGTTTGTATGATTACTACTACGGCACATCTACACCGACGTCTAGCAGCATACGCATGCCCCTATCACGATCGCTTCACGCTGTCCATTGACTGCATTATTGTTCGCAACTTACTCTCCGAAGAAGCTACACACACAGACTGCAGCATCTGGCACTTGAACAATCACACCGCTGAACACTAACTTGCTTGAGCAACAAGCCATCTCCAACGCCGACCAGTCTGTAAGCTCGTAACGTATTGACACACAACTTCCACGCTACAGCCACGCAAAATAGGAACAACAATTAGGTTTGTCCTTCGTTTTTTTTTCAAATTTTTTATATTATATCATATTAATATTTTAAGTAATTTAGTGTAGTTTATATATAATAGTTTAGAATACTTCTTTAGATTTAGTTTTAATATGGATTATTATATTATATTGATTTAAGTGAATGGCTATTTAATAGTAGTTGTATGAGAATAAATGTATATAAATATTAGTTTGATCGTTACGATTAGTTTTTTATTATATATATACATTGTTATATTTTATTAGTTAACATAATATATATATATATGTTAGTTTAGGAGTTTTAGTATTATTTCTTATACAAGTGTATTATATGGAATTATTTTGTTTCGGTAAATAGTGGTATATATTAGTTTAATGATTTTTTGATATTAGGTTTTTTAAAGGTTCCTCATATAGAAAATTATTTTATTTTTTAGCTTAGGTGTTTCTTTTAGTATTATGATTTTAAGATTTCCTCACTTAGAAAATTCATTCTTTTGAAAAAAAAAAATAATGAAAAAAAAACCATTTAAAAAGAAATAGGACTTTTAGAGAGTTTTTTTTTTTTTTAAATTACTTACGAGTCAGGACCCTTTATGTTTTGTTTAAACGAATCGAATAAATTAAAACGTAAACTCAATCGGTTATCAAATTAAAATCAATCAATACATTAAAGTTTTTTCAGAAAGAACTACGATTGTTTGATTTCGGCTAGCGGGTATGTAGGTACCTTCCGGGCGACAATAAATATGTAGAAACTTAGGTTCTTTTTTTCTTTTGATTATTTATTTATTTATTTTTCTTTAAAAATATTATAATTAGAAGAATAATCATAATTTCGGTAAATAGATAATGGTATCTGTTAGGGTTTAATAGGTTAACCCCCGAACTTAGAACCCTTTGGTTCTTCATTCAAATTGAAATCAAAGACCGGTAGCCAAATCGTAATCAATCCACCTAATTGATTACGGTTTCTTTTATTTTTCCCAATTTCGATCGGGTGGCGACTCCAAATTTTTTTTTTTAAAAAACTGAAATTTTCTAATTTCTTTAGTTGAGAATTAATATTAAATGGGTTAGGGTTTAGTATTAGTTAGAAATAGGGAAATTAATTTTAAAAAGAAACTGAAAAATCAGGTTCGATAGGAGCTGCTGTGTTATTTGTCAAAAAGAAAGATGGTTCCATATGACCTTGCATTGATTATAGAGAATTAAATAAGGTAACCATAAAAAATAGGTATCCTTTACCATTGATAGATGACTTATTTGATTGATTACAAGGAGCAGTATATTTTCTCGTATTAACCTTAAATTAGGATACCATCAGTTATGGATAAAACCAGAAGATGTACCCAAAATTGCTTTTTGTACCTAGAATGGTGATTTTGAATTTCTGGTGATGCTTTTTGGATTAACAAATGCTTTCACAACTTTCATGGATTTGATGAATCGAGTTTCCAATCACTATTGGATAAGTATGTTATTGTTTTCATCGATGATATACAGGTATATTCTGCTACTCCAGAATAACATGAGGAACATTTAAGAATAGTGTTATAGACTTTAAGAGATCATAAGCTATATGCCAAGTTGTCTAAGTATGACTTTTGGTTAAAGGAAATTTCTTCTCATGGACATAAGATATCTAGCATAGACCTTGAGAAAATAAAAGCCATTGTTGAGTGGAAAAGGCTTGAAGTAAGGATTTTTCTTGGTTTAGTAAGGTATTATAGAAAATTTGTGGAATGCCCTGACTTCTTGGTCTGTGCTTAATTTTTTTTTTTTAACCTAAACTCTTGATACTTGAAGATAGTTTGTTACTGCCATCCTTGAGTTAAGGATAAGGCAGAACCCATATCCAACCTGCTTTCTTGTTCTATTAACAATTACTTCTAAATCATTTCTTATTTAATATGACAAACAACAATGTAAGCTATTAAATTAGAGAGCCATACTAAGAGTATCACAATTACAAACTTTTCATACAACATAGTATCTCTTTTACAAATACACATCTTTAGACTACCATGACTTTACTAAACCTTTAGTGAAGTAATACCTATTTTCTTCCGGAAATGCTATCACTATGTACTTAAGCCATATCGTATAGTCAACGACTTCTCTTCGGAGCCCATCTTCAATTGGAGTTTTTGAATTCTCCTTGTTACTCCAAATCTTCTGTCTATTCATCTGTAACCTAAGGATAAGAGAAACTTATGCCTTCATCTACCATGAGCTAAGTGAGAGAGGATAGATAGACAACAATATTCATAACATTCAAGTAGTTAGTCCAATTATGTTCTCTTATAGTTTCCCAGCCAAGCAATGTCAATACGACAAGAGTGTACCATGGTCATATACGTTATATGCATTGGTATTGATATGCTAGCTCAGCTTAGCAACTCATCTAGATTGGTCGACTCAAACTTAGCATTTGTATAACATATATAGTAACTTAGCAAACATTTCAGCCTAGCAATAACCAAATAAAGTGGTTGGAAAATCTAACATATAACTGGCCCAATAGATACAATGCAATCTTGATATGCTAAAAAACTCAACTTTTAAAAATCAAGTATTTCACTTGATAGACCCAACTTTTCATATGGAAACCAACCTAGCAACATGTCGGCTTTTAGAAAACTTAACCTATTAGTCTTCTTCGTACCATGCCATGAATGTATTAGATTTACACCAAGTAAACCTATCAAATCCAAGTAGACTTATTTATCACTTGTTGCCCAACCTTTACTTTGTAGTTTTGTTAGCTTTAGGACCTTAGTATTAGGTTCACTTAGGTAAACATTTTAGAAGATAGACTTGCTCCCTAGATTCCTTTCAAAGATAACATAAGTCCCAACAAATGTCACATATGCATTCATCGGCATTGACATAACTATCAAGTAGTAACAATTATAGCAAGTAACATAACTCACTAAGTGATGCATCAGTTTGTAGCCAATTTCAGCCAAGCCATCGAATAGCACATCAAATTGCAATCGATATTTAGCCAAGCTAAAACATTACATAGCACAAAAGTTAAGAGTAGACATAAGTCTACTTGAAGCATATACAAATATTAATTTACTCAGCTAACGATACATTCCCAATCTTACTCGTTAACAGGAGAGTTGCCCAAAACTGCCAAGGCCTCTGAGTTAGGTTCAGGGTAATTTTATACTAATCTTCTCTAGTTGAAAACCCTCTGAGTTACCATTTGAGTTTCACTAGTGTCATTCATAATATTAATTTTATCTTTTGATACAGCTTTTGAGTTTCCTTAGGATAAGCCCCTAACTAAATTTTCCTCTTAGCTACCCTTTAACTTTGTTGTCTCTAAGGTTTTTAGGAAAAAAACTCTCCCTAAGCTTCTAAATCCCCTATTTTACATTTAACTCATAGATTTTTCCTCTGAATTGTTCTCTAAGTACCATTCTAGTAGAAATTTCATTACTAGAATCTTCTTAATCATCCTTTGCCTTTAATCAATTTCCTATAAGTAGCAAATTTACTGACTTTTTTCCAAGTTGCAATTGTGGAATTAAATTAAAACATCAAAGAACACTCCAAACCAACTTTCCTCAATTTCATTACTTCTTAACTGTTCATTCATTACATCGCAATTCATCAACTGTTTCAAATTCACTAAATTAATCAAATATTAACTTCACTAGTTAAGGCCAATTCACTATTTTCCATAACTTTTCACTTAATCAATCAACCTAATCACTCCAAAATAGTATAAACACTTCATTAACTAAACCATCTTAGAATCCAAGTCAGATTATTAAGAATATAGATTATTTGTCACTAAAATCAACATTTAATATCCAATTTAGGGCTTGGATATAGTTTTATGAGAAATCTCTTCATAGCAATTCAATATCAATATAGGGTAGTTTACATAAAAATTTCGAAGGTGAAACTACAATAATAGCCCTATTTATTTCAATATCGAAATTATCCGATTTCTTTAATTTCTTAAGGACCTATATGATAACTACCAAATTTATATGAAATGATGTTTTTCTTAAGTTCTATACATGAAAATATGTATGAATAAATTTTCCCATAAATTTCTATGAACTTTTTATATTTTTACAAAATTAGTTAAAATGGAACGAGAGTGGGACCTTATTAGAAAATGGAGCTTTGGCCACAAGTAGCTCCTCTACCATTGTTAATGTAGTTGGGCGATGGTTGCTACCCCTTGTGGTGGTGGCATTTGGTTTCTAATAACTCCCTAGCTACTTGTGTACTTTGAAGCTTAGTTTTGCACCCCAATTTTGCTATTTTTTTTCCTAATTTTGTTCTTTGATCCTTTTAACTCCCTTAGATTTTTTTCTAAACTTTAATATGCATAAACAACATCTTGGAGAGGATTTCTGAATTTTCTAAGCTCAAGGATGGTGAAAATGAGAATTTTCTCTCTCTCTCTCTCTTCCAAATTCTAAGCTTATTGCATGTTTAAGCCTATTCTAACTCCAACAGCTATCCAAGACACTTCTACACCTAAACTAGGAATTCCCAGCTATTCTTAAGGGTTTTCTCATAATTTTCATTAATTCCTAAGCTTGTTTCGGCTAAAAACGTAATTTATCAAGTATTTTAATTAGTTTCGAGTACATATATATACATAATAATTATACGCGTAGTATATACCTATATTCTATATATTACTTTTTGTCACATGATATTTTTATAAGTCAAATAATTTATTTTTATGGCCTCATTATGTTTTGGGGTGAAGTTCCTGATAATTATCGATTGTACTTAGTAAAAATACGTTTTTATTGAAATTAAATAACATAAATACTTTATTTTGAGAAATTGATATTTCTAATACTATTTGTCTAATTTTTATGAACTTATATTAAAATTTGGTCTAATTCAAACAAAATTGTCTAAAGGTTCTAAATTGTTCCGAGCACTCTAATTTGCATTGGTATCAAATAGTTCGAATATGGTTATTCAACTTAACCTGTTTCTTAAACTTCACTTAACAGCTTTTCTTTATTACATGCCTTTGGTATATGTCTTACATCAAGTGGTCTGTTGCTCTAAGTTTCGGGTAGCAAGTCTAAAATTGGGTCTCACGATTTTTTAAGGATTTCTCAATAATTGCTAAATCACTTACTCAGTTAACACAAATGAATGAAAAGTTCATTTGTAATGAGAAGAGAGAACAAAGTTTCTCAGAATTGAAGAGACAGTTAGTTTATGCACTAATACTAATGTTACCTAATAGTAATGAACCCTTTACTATTTATAGTGATGCTTCAAGAAATGGATTAGGATATGTGCTAATGCAAAACGGGAAGGTCATAGCCTATGCATCTTGCTAATTAAGACTGCATGAGCAAAATTATCTAACTCATGATTTGGAATTTGCTGTTGTAGTATTTGCATTAAAGATTTGAATACATTATTTATATAGTCAGAAATATGAAATATACATCGATTATAAAAGTCTCAAGTATCTGTTTACACAAAAGGAATTAAATATGAGATAGAGGTAATGGTTAGAGTTAATAAAGGATTATCATTTGAACATTAATTATTGTCCAAGAAAGGTAAATGCAATAGTAGATGCCTTAAGTAGAAAGAATTATGTAGAAGTAGCCTCTTTACTTACAAGCTAACATAAGCTTATTTGAGAATTTGAAAAATTAAACTTAGAATTTATTTGGCATGAATTAAATGTGAAATTAGTAAACTTAATGATTGAATCCACATTTATAAGTCATATCAAAGAAGCACAAAAAGAAGATTCAACTATGTGAATGATTCAATAAGGGAAGGAGCAGGGTAAGTATCCTGATTTTGATATCAAGAAATATGGATTGATTTGAAAGAACCAAAGATTATTGTGTACTATTTAGGAAGGAAAATTTAAAGGAGGCACATTACTTTGGTTACATAGTTTACCTCAAAGGTACCAAGTTGTTAAGAAATATTTTTGGTAGGAAGGAGTCAAAAGGGATATAGTAGAATATGTGGCAAAGTGTGAAACCTATCAAAGAATCAAAGCAGATCATCAAATTGCAATCTTTGCTAATCCCTGAATGGAAGTAGGAACAATCACTATGGATTTTGTAAGCTCTTTACCTAAAACTCCTGTAGGTCATGATGTCATTTAGGTTTTAGTAGATTACCTTATGAAATCAGTACATTTTCTACCTATCAATATGACTTATTTTGTAGAAAAGTTGGCAATGATCTATATTAAGGAAATAGTTCTATTACATGGAATTTTAGCTAGAATAGTTTTTTTATAGAGATCTTAGATTTGCCTTGAAATTTTGGATAAGTCTACAAAGGGAAATGTTGACTAAACTTCATTTCAGCATAGCATATCATTTGTAGATAGATGGACAATCTGAACGGACTATTTAGACATTAGAAAATATGTTGCTTGTGTCTGTCATTGAGTTTAAAGGAAGTTGGGATACCCATCTACCTTAAATAGAATTTTCTTATAATAACAACTATCATTTGACAATACTAATGCCCTCATATGAAGCATTATACAGAAGGAAGTGTAGATTTACCCTATCTTGGGATGAAATAGAAAGGATAAATTTAGGGCCTGAATTAATACAAGAAATAGGGGAAAAGGTAGTAGTAATTAGGCAAATGATGAAGGAAGCACAAGATAGATAAAAGAATTAGGCGGATTTAACACAACGATTAGTGGAATTTGAAGCTGGAGATCATGTGTATTTAAAAATAAGTCCAATTAAGAGTATTGATCATATAAAGACTCAAAGGAAGCTAAGTCGCTGATATGTTGGACCATTTGAGATCTTAGAAAGGATTAGGAACCTAGCTTATTGCTTAGCACTACCTTTGAACCTATTCAGTATCCATAATGTATTTTACGTTTCTATTATGCAAAAACATGTGTGTGATCCAAATCAAATTATTGAATTAGAACCTATAAAGTTGAGGGAAATTTTGACTTATGAGGAACATCTAGCAAAGGTCTTGGATCGAAAAACCTAAAAATTGTAGAACAAAGAAATTCATTATGTAATGGTACTCTGGAATAATCATAGGAAAGAAGAAATTACCTAGGAAGCCAAAGAAGAAATTAAATGAAGATACCTACATTTATTTGATGAATTAGGTACGACTTCAAGTTTTGAGGACAAAACTTTTTAAAGGAAGGAAGAATGTAAACTCCTAAAATTTTTTTATATAAACTCGTGATCACTAAGATATAATTTAGAGATATATTCGAGATAAGTTAAAATTGCTAAGAGAGATTTGAGAGATATAGTCAAGACTACTTATAAACTTTATAAGTAGTATCAAATATTAATTCTTGTAGTCTTAAAATAGGATTTCTAGAACTTAAATATTTTAGTAAATGTTAAGACCTAAAAGCTTATCTAAATCTACCCTAAATCTATCATGACCATATAAAATCATCAAAGATAAGGACTAAGACTTATCAAATAATTGAAAGTGGGATGGATGGATGGATGCATAAGGCAAGTGGCGTGATGATTAGACATGGAAAAGCCATCCATTTGTTATCCAAATGTCATTTTCAAGCCATTACATTATTACCCTACTAATTTGTCCTTCCATGTGAGCATGAAAATGACTTAAGGAAGACATTTAGTCAAATTAGGAGTTTTTTTTTTTTAAGTAATCTACCACTCTATTATTGTCTTATAGTTATCTAAAGAGGGGACAATATCTTACTAGGGATACCACTAAAATTTATTTTAGAAGCTCCTTGGATAAATAAATAAGGAGTCAAAGTTGGTCAACAATGATCAACAATAATGGCCAAAATCAAGATTAGTGGAAAATGATATTTTATTGACCAAAGACCCATCATATGAATACCTTAATTATAAATTAACTAACTAATAACTAAGTGTTAAGTCAATATCATATCTAAATCCTAAAGAGATAAGCACCCAAAAATCATATCTTAACATTTCTTCCAACATGTAATGGCCAAATTGCAAAACAAGTGGGAAAACTCCTAACCACCACAAGTGCACAAGCTCACAAGACGGAAGAAGCATCCATTTGTCTTCGAAATGTCCTTTTCATCCAACTCCATTATTATCTAGTAAAGTAATGTTGACATGCATGCATGAAAGGGACTTAATGGTAAAATAAAAGACAAATTGCCCATCAACTCAAGAGCTTGATTTCTTTAAGCAACTTCCAAATCATATTCAATTAATATCCTAACTTCTATAAATAAGAAGGCTTTACCACTTTTGGCACCACTCCATGTCTACATTCCCCACTACAACTACCTCATTCATCTTGTTTTCATTTCACAAACCAACCAACATTCCTCTTATTCTTCCTAATCTCTAACACCAACAACAAGTGTAGTAGGTTGTTTTTGAATTTTCAAAAGAAACTCTCTATTAAAAAGGTAGTAACACTTTCCAACAATCCATCTTTGATATAATAAAATCCTTCTTGAGTCAAAAGATCTTTCTAAACTTTTATTATCAAAAAGTCTACCAAGATTCCCCAAATGAATTAAGAAGTACTTTTAGTAAAGCTACTTTATGAAACTTTCAAGTTTTTTTTTTTTTTTAAATATTGGTTTCATCTTTACAATCTTCCTTTAAAAATCTTTTTCAAACCAAACATATGACCAACCAAAAGCTTTTCAACTACTTCTCTATTTCATATAAGTTTCAAACTTATCTTATCAACTACTTTTCAAAACCAAGCTTATGATAAGCAAAAGCTTATCTTAGCTAAAGTATGTTATTTATAGAAACAAAACCTTAAAGACCAATATCTTTATCAAAATCTCTTTCTTTTGAAAACCCATCTTGTGTGATGAGACATGTCTTCTATAAAAGTGAACCTTTATCTTTATCAAAATGTTCTTCATTTCATTCTTAGATTCAATATGTACACATCTCTAAAATATTGAGACTAAAAGATTATGTTTCCCTTTCAAAATAACTTGATATGAAACTTATAAGAATCAAGTGAGCAAATTCATGCCTAAGTAATAATTCCAAAGTTTCATGTTCAAATCATTATGACACGTACTTATTGTGGAACTATGACTCTAGAACATATTTAGACATATTGGACTTTTGGATACATGGATATACTCTTTACCTCGACTATTTAGACCATAACGATTGGACCCAATATGAGGACCTATTATGAGGGTGGAAAATCCATACATTAGGACAAATCGGGCTATGGACTTGCAATGACAAGACAATTCGGACTTGATATAAATCAACTAAGTGACTTTATAAAACTATAAGACTATAAGCAACAAAGAAATCTTATTTGTATACTAGTATTTACTTCTTGTTGTATTCTTTTAGGTGATTGTGACTTCAAGCTACCAGAAGACTATTATGACGAGTAATGGGAATGGCCAAGTGACTATTTACGATAAGTATCACTTACTAGTGTTTGTAGTTAATAGTACTTTAAATATATATATTAACTGGTTTGTATTTGGGGTATTAGGAAAGTAATAGGGTTTGACTTGAGTGAATTGTTTGTGAAAGTACTATAAGTTATTCCACATAATAGATGATTGTGATGTGATATGTTCTTATGTGAGTGTTTAATAATTTGGTTGATCGCTCATAAAACAATCCTAAGGACATCATAATTTTAATATAAAATGGTCATGCATAACATATTGCATAAACCTATTTTCTGCCACCATTGTTACACAAGGAATAGAAAAGGTGAGAACCTTCCTCATCTTTTACAAACTAAGTGACTTTGAGAATGGTCATGTACTGGATTAGGCCGTATCCATTCTTTTGTTTTGAGTTTGCATACATTTAGCGGCCAATTAGGGATCTGATTAGTACTTGGTTGTTTAGTGGTTAAGGAAGGTGTTTATTTCTCAATTATACTTCATTTGTGTCTTCTTAGGATTAATCAAGAGATCATTCTCTCGTGACTTATATTTAGGCCTTAGTGAATAGTTCATTTAATTCCTTCAGCTAACCGGAAGATCAATATTCCTAAGGTTATGTTGTTTCTAGGATGAATATATTTCATTTAGTTCTCCTAAGCGATTGAGGGATTGGTTTTCTTGTAGGGTTAAAGAAAATGTTACCCATTTAGTTCTTTTGAAACCAATCAAGGAGCATTGTCTCTTGATCATTATGATGACACGAGTATGAGTTTAACCAAGAATTTTGATTTTATAGGTATTTGTTATGGTAGCTAAGGACATTATGCTAACAGACTTTATTTACTAACTTTGGACATTTGGGAACTGGTGGAACTATGAATCCTGAACCTAAGGTTAAGGGAGGGAATAAACCCTAGACTGCATGCTGGATATTAGATAGTCACATGTATTGCCTCATATGCTTGATTGATTAATTGCATACCATTTGCGTCAAAACTAGCTTATTATGCTTGAATGGTGGTATGAGTGGATTTCTTACTAAGTTATTTGTCACTTACACTTCTATAACTCTAACCATTTTGCAGGAACCTTACCAGCTGTATCTAGGAAGATATAAGCCAATGGTGAGCTATAAGAAGAAAGAAGTGGGCTATAGGATTGTATAGAAAGATTATGAAATTTATAATTGATATGTCTTAATTACTTTATTTATAACGATTTGTAATATTTATTAGAAAGACTCTACAACTTCATAAGTTTTGTATCATCTATTTTATAATATAATGTGAAATTTGATTCTGTACTATTAAATTTGTGATACTCTATTAGTTGTTCTAAAATTGATGCTTCATGCACTTTTCGGAAGTAACTAATGGGTAACAAAACACTAATTGATTACTTCTGACTATTACATAGTGGTCTGTCATTGCTAAACTATCTTATGGCTCATGATACCTTTTCATATTTAAGCCTTTTTTAGAAATTTAAAAAAAAAAAAGATTAAATAAATAAGGAAGAAGGGTTCCTAAATTAAGAACTTTTTCTTAAAATAAAAGAAAGGAATTAAAATGCATACTTAGACAGTTTTCTAAGATTAAAATAGACTAACCAGCTAAAGTTTTAAGAACAAGCTATGGAAGTTTGATCTCGAATAGCAGGTATGTAGGCATCTGTAAGTAATTAAAAGGCGACTTAAAAAATTAAACAAAAAATTTCACCATTTGAATAATTTTTCAATTTCTTTGCAAATTTTATTCTTTCTTGTAAATAGGAGTTTTTTTTTCTCCCTTAAATTAGAAGAGGATTTTGAAGTATAAATTTAATTTCAAAAAGTTAAGATGATACCTATTTAGGGTTTAATAGGATAGACTTCAAACTTGTAAATTTGGTTTCATGAAAGCTTTTTAAAAGGTTTTTAAAATCATAGGCTAGTGGTCAAATTAGAACCTCTTTACCTAATTGGTTCCAATTTAATCACATTTCCTGATCTTATCAGGTGTCGACTCCAAATGTTTTTAGAAAATAAATAAAGTGGGTTTTCCTTAACTTTAGTTGAGGATTTAAACTAAATAAATATAGGGTTTAATTTAAATCAAGTTAAGGAAAATAAAAAATTTGAAAATTCAGGCTTAATAGCTTAGTGACTCCACTAAGGATGTTAAGAGGGCTAACAACTTAAATCTTCTAAAGTTTGACTTATTTTCCAAAATACTCAAGTTAAATTGTAAATTATCCTCGTAAATATATTTCAAGTATAAATAGTTGTACTTACCTATTTGTTATAGCTAACCAGTGAAGTTTATTTTGGTTTTGGTTTAGTTGTTAGGGCCTTTTCAAAAGCTTGGCAAGAACTCATAATGTAGCAAACCTAATAAAGAACTTGCAATTGCAGAGCCATTGTATTTTCCTTATATTGTTCCTTATAATGTACTCGTAAATTTTCTTGTAAAGTTTACATCTAAAGATTAGAATAGGCTTTGATTTAACCTTTTGTTTTGTAGAGATGTATAGCTTCGTTCAAGCTACTAATAAGGAAATCTACATTCAATCGCCTCCTAAAAGTTAGTTTTTACTTAAGAATTGGCTTTAATTTTTTAGCCTAAATAAACAAGAATTTATCAAAATTTTGGACTTATCTTGTCCTTATAGATTGTCATTCTAAACATTACTCTAATATAGGCCTTGGCACATTTTTTTGGAGCCCGAAGCTGTCACTTTTTGTTTTGGCCTACACTAGCTAAATCTAACCATTGAAGAATATTCCTAATTACTCTAGGATTCACCTATTGTTGACAACATCTATGTTTTGGATCTTGAATTCGTTGCATAAAAAATCTTTAGCAAGTTATTTGGAGTGAGAAAGACTGAAATAAACTGGATTTTAGTTAAAGGGGAAGCCATTCGAATGGATGACATAATGGCTTGGTTCTTTATTAAGTTGAAGTATAAAGAAAAACGACACATTTTCTATGTAGATCCAAAACTTTGGCACTAGCATTAGGTTAATGCTTATATCTTAGTGATCTTCAATGCCATCCCATGTACTCGCTATCCTATTTGAATAGATCTGTTCACGGAACCATCTTAAAAATAGGAAACATCCTTTGAAGCAGAAGAGAACTATCCAAAAGCCAAGCCAATAATTGAGTCCTTTTAATAAGAAAGGGTTTATCCTAAGGTTAACTCGACTTTTGAGTCTAACAAGTATTCATTCCCTATTAACATAAGACCAGGGCCTAGTCAAGACAGTTTGAAAGAATTGGAAAGGAAGTTAACCTAGTAGATCATTGAAAGGATGAAAGCACTTGGGAAGTTACGTTGATTTTGAGTAAGCTAGTATCATGGATTTCTTTACATACAATGTTTAGGCTTACCTTGAAAAGTTTAAGGTATCAGAATTTAAAAAGTATAATGAGATTAGATGCCTAAGGCAATACACCAGGTTGTATATACGGAAGATAGGCAAATACATCTAGTATGATAAGCTAATAATACAGACTTTTTGAGATAGCTTGATAGGTTCGACTCTAACTTAGTATGCCTAACTTGGCCAAAATCAGGAAAAGAATTAGAGAAACTTGCTAAGGCAAGCTATGAACAACGAGTCATTCAAGTAATACGTACAAAGATGGAGATCCCTGGCTGCAAAGGTATCCACCCTTATGAATAAGAAGGAGCAGACCTTAGCTTTTATTAATACTCTAGAAAATCCTTATTTCTCCCACTTGATTGGGTAGGCCTCATCATCAAACAAAAGTTCATCTTCTTCATCCTTTGCTTCTAGACCAATAGCTAATAAGGTTAAAGAAGCCACAATTGGTATAGTGAATTTAAATACTAAGCTTAATGCTCAAGTCTCTTTTAGGGCAAATCCTCCTTAAGTCCAACAGTATTTTAGAAGCTAACCTTAGGCTAATAGGACCTTAAGACAATTCACTAGGATATTGAATCTTCTCAGTTAAGTTTTTGAGAAGTTACATAAAGACATTTTGATTTAGTTGAGTTCCCTAGTGAAAGGTACAGGCCAAGGGTTTTTTATCCTAATCAAAAGTGTGAGCATCATTTAGGGTAAGTAGGGCATTTGACCTATACATGTTGGAGATTGAAGAACAAAATTTAAGATTTGATTGATGGAGGCTTGGTCCAACTAGACTTCATGGAAGCTCCAACTCTAAATGTCAATAACAACTCGCTACCTAACCATGACCTTATTATCAACATGATTTTTGATGACTTAGATTTTACCATCAATATGATTAGTTTAAATAGGAAACCCATACTCTTTGAATTTACAAGAACGAAGAAGCCCCAAGAGCTAAGAGGTATACCTTCTACATGCCGATAGAACTTAAGAACTACAAGGTTACCCCATTCGGTTATTAGGTAGTTAACAAAGAACAATCAATTCCTATAATAGGTAAGATTACCTGAAGTGGAAGGGTTTATGACCTAAAGGAAGTGCCCAAGAAGAAGAATGTGTTGGAAGAGGCAAGCAATAAAATAGATGAATATGAAGAAGGGCTATTTGCCTTTACCAAGATGATCAAGTTAAGGGAGTACAAAATAGTGGATCAACTTGCTAAGACTTTAGTATAAATATCATTAATGGGTTTGTTGATAACATTTGAACTACATAAGGATGCTCTACAGTGAGCCTTAAGGGAGGTTAAGGTCCCACATAAAGTGTTAACTGAGAACATGGGACTAATCACCAATTCTATCATCACCATATATCAGATCTCTTTTTCGATTGAAAAATTGGGTGAGGAAGGTAACCACCACATTAAGACACTTTTCATATGGTAAGAAGCAATGGCATAATCATAAGAGTCCTCATTGTCAACACAACTGTAATTAAGTTATGTTCTACAACAATTAGTGCTTTTGGCAGATCCAGAAGAGAGATCATAAGGGAGATTGACTTGTTAGTTGACATTGACCCTTAAACTTTCAATATTTGATTCTAGGTTCTAGGCATCCCAAAGTCTTTCAACTTCCTCTTAGGGAGACCCTAGATCCACTCAGTAGGGGCCTTACCTTTAAGCCTACATCAAAAGGTCAAGTTTATCTCAAATGGCTAGGCGATAATAATTTTGAGAGATTAAGACTATGATATTTATAAAGAAACGACCATACCATATATAGGCATTGAAGAGAAGGAAGACATTGGTTTACAAATGTTTGATTAAGTGTACATGGTTACCGGTACTAGCAAAGAAGAAATTACGAAAGTGAAGTTTAAGGAAGTCTAGATTAATACCTATGGCATCAGTTACATTCTAACCCTAATAAAAGAATTTCAAATGAAACAAGCGAAGGGAAGGAGAGGTAATAGATTGTACCATACCCTAATGACCTTTCCACCATTGACTGAGATATTTATTTATGTTGACACTCAGACCCTAGAATCTATCGAAGAAGAAGTTCCTAGCAAAGTTAAATTGGTACGTTGATCTCCCAAGCTCTATCTTCATTTGAATAATCGAGTATTTATCCCTACGAATGGCGATAGGTCTTCTTTAGGGTAAAGGGTGAACCATAGTCTAGTATTTCCATGAGTTTCCAATTACTGTTATTGTTCCTAAATGTACTTGTGAGAACTCTTTTAATACTTAATGAATAAAATATCCATTTCCTTTCTCCATTATGCTTCATTTATCTTTTACTGATACTCTCTTCTTTTATATACTTTATCTAGATTCAATTCTTTGAACGAAAGCCAAGTATACCTTGTGCAAGTATACTATTAAAACATTAATATTACTTCTAGCCCCACTAGGTTAGTCGTTAGGAGTAATGTTAATGACTATAGTGAAATTTAAGAGAGATAGTAAAAACATGAATTGGGTAGAATTTCCGTTAATGGGCTTATTGAAACAATTAATATAGGGGTCAATGATAACCCGAAGAATTTAAAGATTGGAGGGAACTTGAAAGAAGAGTAAAAGGCAGAATAAACGGCAGAATAAACATGCTATTATTTGAGTATCAAGATGTGTTCATATGGTCATATGAAGATATGCCCGAGTTAGATCCTTCAATTGTAGCCCATTGCCTACTTACCTGAGAAGATATCAAGCCTAAAAATTAGAAGTTAAGAAGATTCAAACTTGATATCTTATTGAAAATCAGGGAAGAAGTTAAGAAGCTACTCGAAGTCAGTTTCATCGAAGTTTTTGATTATCTGGAGTGGGTAGCCAATACTGTGCCTATAATGAAAAAGAAAGAGAAAGTTAGAGTGTATGTAGACTTTCGAGACCTCAATCAAGAAAAACCTAAAGATAACTTTCCTTTGCCTTATATCGATGTCTTAGTAGATAATATAGTAGAAAATCATCTTTTCTCACTTATGGATGGCTTCTTTAAGTACAATCAAATTAGAATGTTAGATGAATATAAGACCAAGATAACCTTCATCATAACTTAAGGTACTTTTTGTTACAAGGCAATTCCTTTTGGACTCAAAAATGCTAGGGCAACCTATTAAAGGGCGATGGTTTCAATTTTCCATGATACAATATATAGAGAGATAGAGGTATATGTTGATAACATGATTGCAAAATCCAAAGAAGGGGAGAATCACATGGATAATTTGAGGAAGTTGTTTGATAGAATAAGGAAGTTTTAGTTGAAGCTGAATCTAAAGAAGTATACTTTTAGAGCAACATCAGGGAAATTCTTGAACTTCATAATCTATTAAAGGGGCATTGAAGTAGATCCCGATAAAGTCAAAGAAATACTTGACATGCCCTTTCCATGCACACTTAAAGAAGTCAGAGGCTTATTGGGTTATTTAAACCACATAGCTCGGTTCATATCTCAGCTTACAAACAAGTGTTACTCTCTAGTCAAGCTGCTAAAGAAGAATGCTGATATAAGATTGGATGAAGAGTGTGAAGAAGCCTTCATAACAATCAAGGAATGCCTTATGAATACTCTAATTAGCTCCTAAACTCGGGAAGTTGTTGTCTCTATACCTTACTATATTAACGAAGTTTATTGGGTGTATGTTGGGCTAAAATGATAAAGAAGGAAGGGAGTGGACCATGTACTACTTGAGTAAGAAATTCATTGAGGGAGACAGAAGTACGCTAAAATTGAAAGAACATGTGCATTTGTCTAGATCATACATCAACTTATACTATATGTACTCTATTACCAAATTGAGTTATTAACACAACATGATCCCTCGAAGTATTTGGTAGAGAAACCAACCCTAATTAGTAAGATCTCAAAGTGGTAAATGTTATTATCAGAGTTTGATATCACTTATGTGAATCAAAATTTAGTTAACAGGTAAGCCTTGGCAGATCAATTGGTAGAACATCCCCTTAAAGATACTCCCCAAGAAGTGCAAGTTAGACTTTCTAACGAGGGTGCCTTGATAGCTAAAGATGATTACAATAAACAAATGGATGAAAAACTCCTAAAATGGAAGATGTTATTTGATGAAGTTGCCAATGTGTGGAATTGTGGCAATACTAATATCCCATGAAGGTACATAGTTCCCAATGGTTATAAGGCTTATTTTCCCATATACCAACAATATTATTGAATATAAGGCACGCATTATAGGACTCAAAATGGCCTTAGATAAAGATATACAAGAATTAGATATATATGGGGATTCTTCACTCATCGTTTACCAAACTTAGAGTGAATACAAAACAAAGGACCCCAAACCAGTACCTTATCACTAGCACTTGATCGAATTAGTGGAGAAGTTCAAAGAAATTACATTTACACACATCCCAAGGACTTAGAACTAGTTTGCTGATGCATTAGTCACTTTAGCATCCACAATTCAAATATTTAGAGAGGTAGAAATTTAGTTGCTTATGATTGAAATAGAAGAAAAGCCTACTTTTTGTCTAGCAATTGAGGACGCACATGATGAAAAGCCTTAGTACCATGATATTAAGATGTTCTTATATGCATGTACCCTTATAAGGCTAAAAAGAAGGACAAGAAGACAATTTGGAGATTGGCTACCTAGTTCTTAATAAATGAATCTACCTTGTATCAGCTATCATTTGATGGTACACTTTTAAGTTGTATAGATGAAAGAGAAGCTAAAGTTTTGATGAAAGAAGTACATGAAGGAATGTGGTCCTACATGAATGGCCATATGTTTGCTAGAAATATGATGAGGCTAGGATATTATTAGTCAACTATGGAAGGTGATTGCATTAAGCATGTTAAGCACTACCACTTATGCTAAGTTTATGCCAACAAGATAAATGCTTTGCTACAAGAATTACATATGCTGTTTGCACCTTGGTTGTAATCAATGTAGGGTATAGACATTATCAGCCTGATCATTCCAAAAGCATCTAATGGTCATCGTTTTATACTAGTAACTATCAACTGTTTCACTTAGTAGGTTGAAACCTCATCTTATTCAAATGTTACAAAAGTAGTAGTGGTTAAGTTCATAAAAGGGGACATTCTAACTTAATATGAGACTTCAGAGTCAATCATTATCAATAACATCACAAATCTCAACAACAAACTCATGTTAGAGTTGTGTCGGCAATTTAAGATCATCCATAAGAATTCCACTCACTATTGACCTTAGATGAATAGGGCTATGGAAGCGACCAATAAGAATCTTAAGAGAATTATTGAAAAGATGGTTGTTACGTATAGAGATTGGCATGAGATGTTACTATTTGCACTTAGAGCCTATCAAACTTCTATTGAAACATTGATAGAAGCAATGCACTACTCCTTAGTATATGGCACTGAAGCCGTACTATAGGTGCAAGTTGAAATCTAATCTCTCAAAATGTTATCAAAAACTTAATTGGATGAGGCTGGTTGGGTAAAGAAGTGCATTGGACAATTAAATTTAATTGATGAAGAGAGATTGACAACCTTATGTCACAATCAATGCTATCAACAAAGAATAGCTTAAACTTTTAACAAGAAGGTGTAGCCCTAGAATTTCAAAGAGGATGATGTGGTGTTGAGAAATGCTCTCCCCAATTTATAAGACCCTAGAGGGCAATTTGCTCCAAATTACGAAGGACTTTATTTTATGAAAAGAGTGTCGTTGGGAGGTGCTTTAATTTTATCATAGATGGATGTTCCAAATTTGAGGGACCCTATAAATATTGATGCAATGAAGTTTTACTATCCATGAAAATCAACGGAATTTTTATTTGGAACATAAAATGCTAGCAATCTTAAATATTACCGTAGCTTAATTTCCATTGTCTACAAGTAAAGTTAGTATTCTTAGCGGTTGTTGACATCAAGTAACTCCCAACACTTTCTTCCTCCATCAAAAGGTCCTCCTCTTTAACTCTACTTAAACAAATCCTATACATTGCAAACACAAGAGAAGATGAATGTAAGCTTTTGAACAATGATAATTAATGAAAACTCTTAAAATACTTTGTTATGAATTCATCTTCCTTAGTAAGGAGATTTCTTATCTATTTTTTAGCATAAAGCCCCTTCCAAAAGAGCAAATTTCTCATGGTAGATAATCGTTACTCAATTAAAGATAAAGGATTGGGCTTAGCTGGAGGAAGTTGAGCGGCAGTTTAGTGAAGACTTTAAGAATTTATGTGGGGCTAGAAATTTGAGATGAGATTTTTCTACTCAAAAGAAGATGGTATTTTATGTGTTGGATCACTTTCCTTAAATTCACAAATAATTAAATCAGAAGCAAGCCTTATGTGCTCTATTCCAAGAATAATTGGGTTTGTGACAAAAAGCTTATGATCATGAAGACTAAATTAGCTGGTTTTAATCAAAATTCTTAAGAAAAGGCATAACTGTTTGGCTGTTATTGACAAAGGTAGGTAAGTGACTACATACATTTTAGCATAAACCTAAGTTCATTTTTAAACATTGTATTTACATTAAGCATTTCTCCTAAGGTTTTAGCCAACCCATAGGGTTCTTTCTCTTTATCTTTTTCTCTTTTAGGATCTTAGCTAGCTCATAGACCACTGTCTTGTGTTATATTTCTCTTAAGGTTTTAGCTAGCCCATAAATCGCTTTCCCTTCAATTTCTCCTAGGGTTTTAGGTAGCCCATAGGGTGCTTTCCCTTCATCTTTTTCTCTTTTAGGGTGTAAGCTAGCTTATAGAATGCTATCCTGTATTATATTTCTCTTAGGGTTTTAACTAGCCCATCGAGCATTTTCCCTCTAATTTCTCTCCTAAGGTTCTAACCAACTCATAGAGCGTTATCCCATCTTTTAGCTAACTTATAGAGCACTATCTTGTCTTTAGTTTTTTTTATTTGTTAAGGTTCTAGCCAGCTCATAGAACATTATCCTGTCTTTAGTGTCTAAAGCTAGCCTATAGGGCACTTTCCTCCCTTTAATTATCTACTAAGGTTCTAGCCAGCTCATAGAGCATTATCCTGCCTTGTAGCTAAGTCATAGAGTACTATCAAAATTCCATTTCTCTTAAGTTCTTAGCTAGCCATAGGGTACTTTCCCTTAGTTCATCAACCTTAAGGTTTTAGCTAACTCGAAGAGCACTTTGCCTACTTACTTAGGATAGTAAGCTCGAAGGAGCACAACCAGGTTCCTAATCAATTTTTCAGTCTGGGCTACCAGTCCCCTAAAGATGCTTTCATCGAGATTAGTCAACTTAAAGGAACATTATTAGGTTTAGCATTACCAACTTTCAAATCAATTCTTATTTTTAGGCTGCTAATCCCCTGAAGATGCTCCCACTTAGGTTAATTAGCTTAGAGAAGCATGACTAAGTTTAGATTCAATTTCCTCATATAAGGTTGCTAGTTTCATAGAGATGCTTCCTTATGGGATGGTTAGCTTAGAAAAGCACTACTAAGGTTCAAATCAATTTACTAGCTAGCTTACAAAGTACTACCATTTTAGGGTTCTTACTAGATTATAAGGGTATGACCCTCCATTTAGTATCATTTTAAGGTTTTTACCAACCTATAGGGGTAATACCCTCCATTTAGTATCATTTTAGGATCTTACCAACCCACAAAGGGCGGTACCCTCCATTTAGTATCATTCTAGGGTTTTTGTTAGCTTATAGAGGTGTTACCCTTCATTCAGTATCATTTTAGGGTTCTTGCAGCTCTTAAGGTACTACCTTATATTTAATACCCTTTTAGGGTTCTTGCAAGCTCTTAAGGCGCTATCCTCTACTTAGTAAGATCTTGAACTTCTTGCCAGCTCACTAATTGCTACCTTCCACTTAGTAGCATTTCAAGGTTCTTACCAACCCATAGGGGCATTACCCTCCATTAAGTCTCATTTTACGGTTCTTACTAGCTTTTAGGATGTTACCCTTTATTTAGTATCATTTTAGGTTCTTGTTAGCTCTTAAGGCATTACCCTCCATTCAGTATTATTTTATGGTTCGTGCCAGCTTTTGAGGTACTACCCTTTACTTAGTAAGATCTTAACGTTCTTGCTAATTTATAAAGTGTTACCCTCTACTTAGTAGCATTTTAAGGTTCTTGCTAGCTCTTAGGACACCATCCTCCATTCAGAATCATTTTATGGCTTTTGCTAGTTCTTAAGGCAATACCCTTCACTCAATCTTACCTTTAGGGTCTTGCTAACTCTGAAATTGCTTCCCTTTCTTCAAGACATTTTAAGGTTATAACCAACTCCTAGGGCGCTGTACCCTTTTTGAAAAACCCATTCGCATGTCTTAGCTAACTCTTAAAGTGCCGTATTTCTTTTCAAAATATTTTTCACCAAATCCTCATTGGATTGGGCTTAGGAAAACTAGTTAGTTGTAGTGCTTTTTAGGGCAAATTGATCCATTAGGCAAAAATAGTGTGTCATTTGTCTTTGTGATAAAGTTTTACTTAAACTTCACCATAAAGAGGGATAACTGTAGATACCCCCTTTTTGCTCTCCATATAATTTTAGAGCATCTTTTTTAAAATAGAAGGAAAAGGGACCCTATTTAAAATACACAAAATTTTTTTATGAAAAATATAATTTTTTAAGGAAGAAAAAGTTTTAACTTATTTTTGGAGTCACGAAATGGGTCATTTCTTTTTTAAGGTCGGTTAGAGTAAAAGTACACACATGTGATCAAAAAGTTTTAGGTCATATTTAAGAATATTAAATTTTACTAAAAAATATTTAAGCCCTAGTTATATTTAAATTAATTTTTGAATTGAGGGTCCTAAAACCGTTAAATTAGGTATAATTTGAAAATTGATTTATTCCAACATATGTGTACATGGCCTATTATTAGAATTGGTCAATTTGGGTTAAATTTGGCATTGGGCTTGATTTAGTGATTAAAAAGATAATAAAAATGAGAGAGAAGGAAATTAAAAAAAATGGATAATTTTGAATTAAGCTAGCCTCAAAGTTTAGCCCATGCATGAGAAAACCTAGTTGAGGCACCTACAGTGCCTCTTTCATTTTTCATTAAGTGCATATAGAACAGGTGGGTCCTGGGCATGTCACATGTGCGTAGCACATGCGACTAGATCTCTTCCTTCCATGGCAGCTCAATTTCTTCTCCATCTTCCTTTCTCTGCAGCTCTCTGTTAGTTGATTTTTAGCTTGTTTCTCTTCAAGATTTCACCAAATTAATGTGAAATCTCGAAGATTACCTAGAAAACCTTTAGATTTAGACTGAATATAAGGCCAAATACAACCATTTTCCTATTCGAATCAATCACAAAAAAATCATAGAAAAGCTTGCGGACACGATTTTAACTATACCATGATCTTTAAATCCAAGCTATAATGAGTAACTTTAGAGCTATATTTTGTCGATATAAGCAAGAATATCATTTCCTTAATTCTTAATATCAACTTAAATAACCTCTTTTCTTTAAAATTCAAGATCACCCGAGCTTCATCTTTAATGGAGGATTTGGCCATTAAAACTCTTGCCAAGCTTAATTAAGGTTGAGATAATATAAATAAGAGATTGGGTGCCCATTCCTACCATCAACTTCATCCCTAATCCTTCCTCTCACTTACTCTTAACTCTCTCTCTCTCTCTCTATAGTTTTTGCCTCACCAAGTAGCTCTCGAGTGAAACTATTGTCATAGTGAGCATCTCCACCATCTTAGCTTCCAGTAGCCACTACCAACTTCACCTGCCATGATCCAAATGCCTCTAACCAAGGAAAATCTAGCTACTTCCTTCTACCACCATTCAAACCTTGGCTTCACTACTTCTCCAAAACAAAACAACCACACCTAAGTGCTTGTGACACCCTAAAACCAATAGTCGCACCATCATCAAGCCTCTAGCAACCACGATGGGGCAACAGCCAATACTGCCACCATCACCTTAAGCTTGAACCACCACTAAATGGCTATGGAACACCGTAGCACTAATTCTACACCCTCTATCCTTAATACAAAACTCACCAATCCTTCTTTTTTCCGCTCACTTTAGTAGTTAAAATGCATTAAAGTAACCACTTAGGCATTGCTGCTATGTTCTACATTGCAACCTGGATTGAAGATTCGACCTACTCCAAACCCAACTTAAATAAGATTAATGCCCATCCCCCTAATCCATGTATCCTCTAGTCTAAGTCCACATGTTTTCTTTTCTTAGGTTATCTATATTTCTTATGTCATTTATTTATTTACATTTTTTTAGAAAAAAAAAGCCTTTTTCATAAATTAGGCAAGTGCATACCTATTAAAAAAAAAGTTCTCTTTTTTTGTAAAATAAAATAAGCTTTTGTTAAAGATAATAAAAATAAAAAGAGTTTCCTTTCAATCACAGAAAAAAATAATCTTATTCCTAAAAAAAAAATATGTATACGATTCTTATCACTTAGAAATATCTATTCTTTCTAAAATGAAAAATAATAACAAACCCCATTTCCAAATTTAGGCCCCTTTTAGAAATTTTAAATAATAATAATAATAATAATAATAATAATAATAATAATAATAATAATAATAATAATAATAATAATAATAATAATAATAATAATAATAATAAAGAAGGGTTCTCAAATTTGAGAGCTTTTTCTTAAAATAAAAGAAATGAATTAAAACGTAAAGCTAGACAGTTGTTATGAATTAAAAATAAACTAATTCTCTAAAGTTTTCATTATAAACTACGAAAGTCTAATCTTAAATAACAGGTACATAGGGACCTATAATCAATTATGGAGTGACTTAAAATATATATAAAAAATTTCCCCATTCGAATAATTTTTCAATTTCTCTGCAAATTGTATCCTTTCATATAAATAAGATTTTTTTTTCTTTCCAAAATTAGAAGAGCATTTTGAAATATAAATTTAATTTTGGAAGGTTAAGGTTGTACCTATTTAGAGTTAATAGGATAGCCCCCAAATCCATGAATCTAGTTTTTTGAAATCCTTTCAAAATTTTTTTCAAAATCATAGATTAGTGGCTAAATTAGGACCAATTTGTTTATTAGTTTTAATTAATTAGTTTTAATTTAATCATCTTTCCTAGTCCCATTAAGTAGCGACTCCACTTTTTTAGAAAATAAAGAAACTGGGTTTTGCTTAACTTTAGTTGAGGGTTTAAACTAAATGAAGGTTTAGTTTAAATCAAGTTAAGGAAAACAAAAAAAAAAAAAAAATTCAAGCTTGACAACATAACTTTGTAATAATACGTCTTCAAATTAGTGATGAAAGAGGTATGTACCTAATTGGAGAGATACATCTTTATTTTATTGTATCAAGAAAAAGTATCCATGAATCTTAGTAAGGCTTGTCCCAAGGTCAAAGTGACCATTTGATCAATATAAGGCAATGGAAAGCAATCCTTTAAGCACACCTTATTTAAGTTGGTGAAGTCGATGCATATCCTTCACTTCCCATTTACCTTCTTAACTAAAACACAATTAGCTAGCTAAGTGGGATATGGTTCTTCTCTAATGAAGTCAGCCTTCAACAATTTTTGAACTTCTTGCCCTATAGTTGCTTGCTTCTCCGGGGTAAAACATCTCATTTCTTTACTATGTGACCTTACCAATTAGATCAATGTTCAGCTTATGGGTAATTACAACCTTTGGAATTCAAGGCATATTAGATAGGGATCAAGTAAAGATATCCTTGTTAGCTTGGAGGAAAAGTACTATGCTTTCTCTAAGGTCAATTGGCATGTTAACTCCGACCTTGGTAGTATATTCGAGGTTATCGCTTAGCTGTATGGTTAGTGTTTCCTTTGCCGGCACTCCTCTCACGTGTAGGTGATTATACGTGCCTTACTCAATGTGGAAAGTTAAGGTAACTACGTCTCAAACTTTTACTAGTTGATTGTTAAACCCACATAAGTTGTATCTGTATGGCTACATCTTGTAATTTTCCATCTTTAGTTGCATTTGAGCAAAGGCATACTTGAAAATGATGTCGACTGAACTCGTAATGTCGACCATAACTTTTCTAACTTTATGGGGAAATTGAATGTCCCACATATCCTTGTCTAAAAATGTCATCATGTCATCTACTCTATGCCTTTTCCCTCTAAGGTTCAACATATGCCAATTTGTAAATTAGCCCAACTTGATGTGGCTAAAGTATTTCCTCCAATCGGACCACCAAAAATTACATTAATCACTCCTCTAGGAGCCCAATTATCTCCTCCTACATTATTCTAAGTTTCTAACTCCCAAATATCAAGCTAAGCATCATTTTCTTGAGGTTGTTACTAAATCCTTCTTCTTTGGGTAGGTAGTTTGATTCTTTCTCCCTTATTTACTATAAACTTCCTTGAATATCCTCTTTTGCTAGCATCCTCTAGTGCATTCTTCAAGTGGATGCACTTATCCTTGTTGTGACTACGATCCCCATGGAAGTTATAGTACTTGTTATAAATTTTCCTCATAGGGTTTTTTCTCATCTTTTCTAGCTAAGCCAAGAATCCTTAGTTGTGCACTTCCATTAAGATGTTTGACAAAGGTTGGTTCAAGGGAGTGTTTGCAACAAAGGTTGAAATGACCTTTTCTGATCTGTTGGAGGTTTGCTTAATCTATCTTCCATGTCAAACTTCTTTCTAAGGCGATCTTTCATGGACCCTCTCTCTTTTTCTTGCCACTTCTGGAACTTTTCTTTCTCGAGCTTGCATTTGATCTTCTTGGCATATAAAATTTTTTTGACCTCTTAGCAAAATCATCTAATAAGGTTGGAGGATGCTTAACAAGAGCTTGAAAAAGTCTAAGTCTTCTTTAACACATCAACAAATAGCATGCAATGTTACATTCTTGTCACAATTGGTAATCTCAATCATCAACTAGTTGAATCCACGTACATGGCCATTGATAGTTAGAAGTGAGGACTCTTTCGCATAAGGTTTACAAGCTAGAAAATATTGTCTGAATTCATTAGCCAATTGGTCAAACGAAGAAATTGACGTTGCTTTTAGTAAACTGAACCAGTTACTTGTTGACTTCCTTAAGGTATAGGGGAATACATTATAGGAAATCACATCAAAAAGTTTATACAACTCTTTTAAAGTATGGAATGTATTCAAATGATCATCAAGGTCTTTTATTCCATTGTAAGTGTTGAATTGGGGTAATGAAACACTTAATGGGAGAACTTTATTCATGATCTCTTGAATAAAGGGGCTCAACTTCCTACCCTTCGTATTTGCTTCCTTTATGGAAGTTCTTTTTGTTACCAACTTCATGATGTATTCATCTAAATCTTGTAAAATCATATATAATACTAGAGTTTGGGGCAAACGAGTAGCTAGATGCTCAATCTTCCCTTTCATATATGTTTAAGCATGTCCTTTAGCTTGAGCTTACGTTGGCATCTATTGAAAGTCCTTCTCTACTTAGGTTTCTTTTCTTTACTGCTGGGTAATTTCATTCACCATAGTAACTTTGCCATGTAATTGTCATAATGCATTATCATGGGCAACTAGGTTGGCTCCTCCTCCAACTACCTTTAGTAAGGGAGTAAAAGAGGAGGCAACATTACGTTCATTAAGTTTCTACCTTAGTTCCTGGTTATTGGCTTGAACTTCCTTAAGCTCTTTAGTAAACTTGGTAGATAAGGTTATTAATTGTGTAATGCGTGAAACTTCATCATTTTAGTCCTATACTCATTTAGGTTGATCACGAACCTCCACCTAATGTACTTCTGGAGTGTGCTGCTGTAGTGATCTTTCTTCTTAAGTTGTATAAGGGGCATCACTTCTCCTCCCTACCCCAATAGTGTTGTGTTCTATAGATCTTGTCTTAGTCACCAGTAAGTTTTTAAAGAATAGATGGCATTAAATCGTTGATGCTGAAAGTTGGTCTTATAAGGTATTTGGACACTTATAAGGAAAAAATTCTATAAAAGGGAAAAAATTAGGCTAAGGGGAGGTGTTAGGGCGAGTTTACAGTAACCACTCTGATGCATAAGTAAGGTAACTGTAAAGATGAAGGAAAGGTGAAAGTAAGTAGTGTAGGGGTTTCTAGAAGAAGCTTATAGTAGTCTTCCAAGCTTTATTTATAGTTACATATTATCACATGCTTAGTAACTATTGCCTCCAAAATATACATGCGCCATATTTGAATTTCATACCATTCCTTAATATCAGTAGGCATGGATGGTGTTCTGGTGGCTAATGGGCAATTATTCTTGCAAGAAGCCTAGCTATTTATGCCCTTTGTTCAAATTTGAATTCTTTTTGGTTGACCGAGTCTCAATGAGCTATATACAATCTTTACGAGTTGATTAGATCGAATTACTCTTAACCATTTAGGTGTGTTCAACTCACTAGCTTTCTCGAGTTAGCCGATCCATAAGACTAGGGTTGTAAGAGGTTGAAAATGTGGTAAAAGGAGCAAAATACAAATAAGTAGGTTGTATGTAATTCATTTCAAATCAATCTAAATCTTAAGGAGAAATCCCTATCAACATTAATAAAACATAAGAAAGGGAAGATGAATGTAGTTATGGATGCCCTATTTAGGTGTCATGCATTACTTTCCAACCTATAAACAAGGTTGATGGGATTCCCTAACATTAAAGAGCAGTATCCCTAAGATGGGTTTTTTGGACTAATATATGCCCGATATAGAGAAGGTATGACATTAGAAGAACATTTTATTGAGGATGGCTACCTCTTCCAAACTGGTAAACTCTATGTGCTAAGTTGTTCAATTTATAAGTTACTAGTCCAAGAAGTTCATAGTAGTGGTTTAGTTAGCCAGTTTGGAGAGAGAAGAATTTATGAAATGTTGAAGTTAAAGTTAGCTAAGGATTTTAAGAGAAGTACATTAAATCATTAAGAGATGTGTGACCTGTAAGAAGGCTAAGAGCCTAGTAGAAGAAGGTAGGATTAGGCCTTTACCAATTTCAGCCAAATCATAGACCAAGCTAATCAAGGAATTCTTAGTTTGCTGAGAACAATACGAAAGAAGGATTTTGTGATAGATGTAGTTGATAAATTCAACAAGACGGCACATTTTTGTGTCTTGTAATCAAACTAACAAAGTTTCAATTATTTCTTTTCTATTTTTGTTAAAGATAGTGGAACTACATGGAGTTCCGAGAAATAAAGTATCTAATAGAGATCTTAACTTTTTGAGCCATTTTTGGAAGACCTTGTAGCCCTAATTGAAGATCAAGTTGTCATTTAGCACATCTTTCTATCCATAGATTGATGGTCAAACAAAGGTCATCAACCGAATAGTTAGAAAGAACCAAGTCGACTAAGATAATTACTTACCAATAGTTGAATTTATCTACAATAGATCTATCTACAATATGAATAGCAAAGCCCCATTCGAGGTATTCTATGAATTAATCCTAAGTTACCCTTTGATTAGACCCTAAGGCCTCGAGCTAAACAATGAGATTAAGAAGCTGAAGATTAAGCTTAGACCCGACAATGGATTTACCAAAGAGTCATTGAACAATTGACCTAAGTTGCTGAGAAGCTTGTAGAGGGAAGCCTACGATGATAGGAAAAGAAGTTGTTCCGACCAAGAGACCTTGTGTGGCTATACCTTAGTAAGGAAAGGTTTCCTAACAAAAGAAAGAACAAACTCTTACCCTAAGCTAATGGACCTTTTCGAATACTTCAAAAGATTAATGAAAATACCTACAAGCTTAAGCTCTTAGAAGGGTTCGAAGTTTTTGATGTCATCAACATTACTAATCTAAGCCTATATATATATCTGAGGAATAAAACCTAACAGAGTACTCCAAGGATTTGATCCCAAATAGTAAACAATTCGGAGGGAATGATAGGAATCAACCTTTAAGACCCTTTACCTAATCAAAAGCAAGAGGCCTAGCCAACTTAGCTCACTAGATCCTCATTTGCCAACCTAGTGCCATAGCTGCTGACCTAAATGATGGAGCTAACCAATTTGATGTATTGAGTACCTGAGCTGTCTGGTGCATTACCATAATAGGACCAGGAGATCAGTTCAAGTTAACTAGAACTCTAGGCTAGATCTCTTAACTTGTTTTGAAGGATGCCCTCCAATACTAGTCTATGATTACTCGATGACAAATCATCGAGTTGATTGAAGGCCCTATTGATGCTAATCTTATTGTGAATATTTAGAAACTATTATTTATGGAGTTGCAAGCGTCTCTCTTGTTGGCACGTGTTCTACTTTTCCTAGATGCACCACTTGATAGATGAATCTATTTTAGAAGGATAACAAATTTGTTCTTCTACTTTTGTAACAATATTTTTATAACATTTTTGCCCTTTTTAGTAATTCCAAATGTTATGTAACCTTAGAAGTTTCTAGGTATAAACACCCTCTGATGACATTTGTTGTAAGTAGATTTCCCCTGTATTGTTAATGAAAATTATTGAGTTCCCATCTCCTTTGTTGATAACCCTACCGTTATAGCTTATAGCAATCCTTAAGTAAGGTTATACAGACAAGCAACTCTTTATCTTGGATCGGTGAATCACATCCGATGAAGTATAGGTTCATGAGTACTTGAGTGGTGAGTCATATGTAGCTCATAAGGCTTAACTTTTGCTTCCTATGTTTCCACCCAAACCCATCTTCTCCTTTCTCTGGTATTTGACTCTAAAAGACCTACATACGCTACGATAAGCCCCCTTTAGAAGCATATGTTTGCCCCATCAAAGTAGCTAGTAGAGTAACCCATTGTGTTGTATACCCTCTCCAGTATCTCACCACATATTTTCACTCTTTCCTAACCTCACGAAAATGTGAAAATGACTCTTATTAACATTACGTGAAAGGTTGTTGCAAAACCTACTTGATACTCTATACTTATACACATAGAGCAAAAGAGACAGGGGAGGAAAGTATAGGTCTTGTATAAGATATCGACAGGGAGGGGGGGGGGTGGTTAGGGTGAATTGATATTTTTTACAAAAATGAAACTTCTTCGATTTTTTTAAAACAAATCCCCCCTTAACATCTTAAATGGCATGACAAGTAGTAGAAAATCGATTGTTTAACTTTAGGCACAACATAAGTCATAAAAGTGAGAAACTAAATAAAGTAAGGAGAAAGAAGATTGAGCGATTGATTTATAGAGTTTCGTCCTTTTGCCTACTGTTCTCTTTTAGCTTTATTGTTAGAGACCTAGTCCTCCTCATTGGTATCGTTTCACTAGTCTAATATTTTCACTAATAAAAAATCAATCAAAGGTTACAAGGATATCCAATAGCTTCTTTGTCCTAGCTCATAAGCTAAACATAGGATACAAAGAACTCCTTAACCTCATACTTACTCAATTATAACGCCAATAATGCTTACAAAGAAAATGAGACAATACACTTAAGTAGCTCTTTACAACATTCACACAAATGCAATAACAATGAAATAGTAAAACTATTTTCACTTAGTTTTTAATGCAGTTTCTGACAGTCTACATGAAGAGAATTTTTGAAATTCAGATCCGTACTCAGTATATATCTACTATTTTATTACAACTCGACTTATATTCTATTGATCCTCAAAGTAACAGTAAAAATAATGGCTAATGCTTTTGTTGTTATTTTGACCAAGCACTTTGTAACCAAGTGGAGAAGATCTCTCATGTGATTGTTATATTTTAATTTTGACTTTGAATTTGAATAATAGGTTTTTTTGCTGCAGTGATAAATTCACCAAGTGTAGAAAGTATATATCTCCTTATATATTCTTAAAAATTCACCCAAAAATATCTGTTCTATTTTTCACTTAATAAACTCCACCAAAAAAGATTGAAAATATACTCAAAACTTATCCTTTCCACATATAAGTATATCCTACTCATTTTAAATTTGAAATCCCTTAAAAATTTCGAACATATCTCTATAAAATATATCTCAAGAAAAATTTGCACCATATCATTATCTATATTTTCATCTTTTCTTATTTGAATTTTAAAATAAAACTCTCCTAAAAAATCTAGTTGAATTTATCCACAATATTCAACCTTATTTTCAGCAAAATATCTTAAAGTTCTTGAATTATTTCCAATAAAAGAGCTTTAACCTTATCTTGAAAATCTTTCAAAAATTTGGATCATCTTTGAAATTTTCGAGTAGAGTTTTATCTAATTTCCTCATAACAAATCCAAACTTTATTTAAACTTGATGCAGCAAAATCCTTTTATGTTTAATATCCTTAATGTATTTAAAAGTTGACCAATCTTATTAAGAATATTATAATACCTTCTTTCCAAAATATAATGCTCAAATTTTAATCAAACATTTGATAAATTTGAGTCTTAAGTGTACTTAAATTAATTCAACTTAAAATCCCTATGAATTGAATTCAACTTTAGTGAAACGGAATTGAATATATTCCCTTAATATGTTCAATAAAGTGGAGCTAGGCCTTCGTGTCCTAAAATTATTTAATTCAAATAATCTACATACTTGATAAATACATTAGTGATAACTTATTATATGTTTTGTTATCATTAAAACCAAATTAGAAGACTTAACATAAAGTAAGAAGTGTCTAGTTGTAAAAGAAAACAAAGAGATAATATATAGAAAAGGTTTGAGTGAAAAACAAATAGGAAAGAGGATATACACATATGAAGGGGATAAGATTTAAGGAAGTTAATTATTAATTATAGTTTCTTTTACATTTTTCATGTTTATGCGTAGAAGTGGTAGAAGAAACCAAGAAACAACGTAGGGGAGAGAGAAAGGAACGGATGGAAGAGAGAAATATATTAATACCATATGTAGCAGAAAACATGGTGGAGGAGAAAAAAGTGGATGAGTATGGAGTAGCCGTTACAAGTGGGGAAAGTGATGGACCAAAAAATATTAAAATTTGGATATAAAAGTGGAGTTGAATGGTAACTAAATACATCCTTACTGGCTTAAATATATATATATATATATATATTGATGTAGTGTAAGCAACAGACCAAAAATATTGAAATTCGGATATAAAGGTAGAGTTGAATGGTAATTAAGTATATCCTTACTAGCTTGAATATATATATATATATATATATATATATATATATATAGAGTTGAATGGTAATTAAGTATATCCTTATTGGCTTGAATATATATATATATATATATATATATATATATATAGAGAGAGAGAGAGAGAGAGAGAGAGAGATAGATGTAGTGTTTAGAAAAGGTTTAAACCATAGTACATAAAATAGGAAACAACTTACACATAAAAATCTAAAAACTTGGAAACTATTACATACTTAATGATGTTAGAGGTTGAGTATGGACCTATAATAGTTGACCATAGGCCACAACAATCAACCATGCCTCATTTAGTAGGCATGAGTTCTAGAGTAATAGTAAAAACATTACACATTTGTAATGAAACACTAGAACTTATTCATTTGAATTCTCAAATCTCTTTCAAGTATTAAAAGTTTTCATATACATAATATTGGCGATCAAATAATATTATATGAATAATGAATTAATAATAGTCCAACCTCATATAAAAACCCACTTAAAATAGTAACTAAATTAATCAATTATTACATAATCCTAGAGTCACACTCTAGGACTAAGGCATGTTTACTTCACTACAATATACATACCTCGACATGTGTATATAAAGGCTTATAACACCTACTAAGAGTCCATAAATACATCTATGAATCACAATGTACTCGTCACTAGAGTTTATCAACAAGTTCACAACCTACACGACATTGTATAAATAATGACTGCATTATAAGCACAATGAGTGTATGATTCTCAAGTTTATCAACCTTCCATAAGTGCATCTATACAATTGGTGTTAGTTTCTCAAAACGATGAATGGAAGTCAAAAGACTTTGGTCTACTTACTAGGGGTATCATTCGCCTACACTTGTGATTTCTAAAAAGCTTAAATTTAAGAAATGAATCGATACGTATATCGATCATAAGTGCAGTATAGCAATAAAAGTATGGTTAACTCTATTGGAGCTTGCATTAAATACTAGATTATATGATTTTGTCCTTGAGTAAGCAATTGAAAATTGATTTAAATGAAACTCAAAATTAATAAATTAAATGAACACAAAATTGAATGTCTTAATAACACATTAATGATCCTAGGATCAAGAGATACAAAAATTGACTTAGTGTTTGCAAATATACATTTTCTTTTCATTTATATTAATGAGATGCTTCAAATTATTGAAATTGAATATTTAGGAATTAACTAACTCATATGAACTCACCTAACTTCTAAAGTAATAAAACTCTAACTATAACATAAACTATTCCACCTAGGCGGTTATTTATAGTAACCTAAATAGTCCTCACTCAAACAAGAAACTACTATTTTAGTTGGAAGTATGAATTGAAGAGTGTGAGCACAACTAAGTAAATAAAACCATATTTCCAACCTCATTAAGAGAGTAAGTTCATAAATTTCATTGAAACTTGCATATGTCTATGGTTAGTTTTTTTTTTTTTTTCAAAATTTAATTTATATTTATTTAAGTTATTGAATTCATCCTAAATATCTCTAACAAAATATAAACACAGAGTGGTGGTCAAGTACTAATTATGTAGATAATGAACATAATAGTTAGACACATTGAATAATCAAAAGTCAATATTGAATCAAGTCAATAAAACATTAATTCATTAAACCCATCACTGTGAGACCTAAAAAAGTAAGCAAACCATCTAATAGAAAATACTAAGCACAATCAAGCTAAGTACTAACATGAGAAGAACTAGGAGTTAATAAAACCTATAAAGTAATGCTTCAGTGTAGTTTTCCATCACAACCATATGATAAACTAGCATCGCTTGATGTGCTTGAATCTCGAGTCTTTGTGCCAAAACAATGGGTTCTTGTGCCTTCAGATCTTGTACTAAAGAAAACAAAATGAAATGAAAAGAAATGCACTATTTGTTTGTTTCTCCTCTCACCTACTATCTTCCCTCAAATGAAAATAAAGTACCCCCTTAAGTTGATGGTAGTGGGACACAAGTGTGAGTAAGTGAAAAAAAAAAAAAGTGCTCTTTTTGATAAAAGCGTACATTTAGTGTTCATTCATAGACAAAAAAATAAATATATATTTTTTATTTTCTTATCCTTTTTTTTTTAAATGCAAATAACCTCCATAAATTTTGACAAAGGTGCAGATTGACTCTCTAAACTCTTAAAGTGTACTCTAAAACCCTTAAATTTTAATAAATTAACAAATAACTCTCATAGGTTGAAAATAACCTTATTAAACTATGATTTTAGTATATAAACATTCTCTAAATTTATTAAAATATACTTTAAAACTCTTTAAACTTTGACAATAGTATGATTTTTTCTAATTGAAAAAAAAAAGGAAATGTTCTTTATTTGCAAAATTATTAAAGTTTAGGAGGTCTTAAAACATACTTTAAAAATTTAAGAGGTCAATTTATGCCTAAATCAAAATTTAAGGAGGTTATTTATAGTTTTCCTTTGTTTTTTTTGTTTACCCCACCAAAAAACAAAACATAAAATAAATGTTTGAAACATGGAAATCCTGCAGTGGTACAACTTATAGAGGAGACTTAGCCAAGGAAATTTATTTTATTGAGATGCACAAGCAATTAAATTCTAAGATGGACACATTAAATGCCACAACACACAAATTTAGTCATTAACTTGCATACATTTACCAATGAGCAGGAGAAACATATCTCAATTAAGTCTCACATAATGTCTAAGAAGGTGAGATAGTGCATGACTCCCCGAAAATTGAACCATATCGTAAAAATACTCGAGATACTGCAACTAAGGAATTACAGGAAAGAGTTTTCGAGTTATGTGATTCTGTCTCTGAAGAGAATCTTATTGAGAAACTATATACAAAAAGTTTTGTAGATCTTTTTATTATAAAGTTGAAAAAACCAGTGAGATTATTCAATCTCCATCTATATCTTACTCTTTAAGCCTCGTTGAGTCGGTTTCCGTTCAAATTCAAGCGAAATTTTACAGAAATTAATCTAAATAAATCTAAATAATGAGTTATGTGACTTTATGGAAGAATTTTATTGCAGAGATTTGAAGTATTTAGAGAAAAACATGGTCTTTATGAGAAAAGAAAAAGAGAAGACGAGAGGCATTATGAAAGTCCAAACTAGAGCCTATGTCCATTTGCTAGAGTGATATCATTTCAAACCAGGAAAAATTGACAACCAACAGAAACGGTTGTTATTTCGTGATTTCAAGATATGTTTTGGCATATTGTAGTTTGATCCAGGAGAATTTGAAGAAAATCTAAAAGAGATTGAGGACAAATCATTTTAAGAGGAGGAGAAATAATACAAATAAAAAAAGAGTAGATATGGAATTATGATATTTTTTGCATAGATTTTGTTTTATTATTATGTTACTTAGATTAGATATAATATTATTATCATCTTTTATTTGATTAAATTTTGTTTTTTTTTTCTAGGATTTAGTTTGTTAGATATCTTTTTTTTTTCTAGGCATTTGAAAATTGATAAATCTCCCTGAAAGACTAATAGTACCACAAAACTATAATTATATTGGTAGTTAGATAGATATCTTATTTTAATGATATCAAATCTCTCTCTCTCTCTTTTTAATTAGTTCATATTATGTTTCTATAGAAATATCAAAGTGCGTAATCACTTTATAATGGAGTGAGTTAATATTAAATAAAATTATTTTGGTGCTTTTCTTCTTCACTATAAGGTAATCATATTTTTTATCAATGGTATATATGGTCCAAAGTTAATCACATGGTCCAAAGTTATATAAATTATCGATAATGTAAGGCTATTATTTAAATCTAATGGTATGAAACTGTTAGATATATGTTTTAGGTTTATTATTTCTTTTAATAAAAATATAAAAAAAAACATAGTTTATTTATTCATATTTATTGTTTGGATTATCCATTTTTTTTTCTATTGAATTCCATGCTTTTCATAATTTTTTATTCCTTTATTGTTTTCATTTCCGCAGTCTTAGACGAGTCTTTATATGGGCTGTTGCTCATGTGCGTTTGTTCTTTGGTCTATCTCATTGTGAAAATTAGGAAAAGAGTAAATCACTTCTCAAATATGCAATGCAATCCCTATCATGTGTGAGAAATGGAAATGAATTCGTCACAAGATGTGCAGGTAAAATCGCAATCTCGGTCTGCACGCGAAAAATGGTCACATGTCCCTCTTTCTCCAATATACATACAGATATATATATATATATATATATATCAACCAATCCTTTTGCACCCGTTTATTTTATTTTCATACAGATATATATATATATATATATATATATACACATATACACTCAAAATCACTCTGTTTCCTGTGCAATTTGGTTTGCATTTGTCGTCTTGTTCAGCTCTTCAGTACAGAGCTCCCTTTTATCAAGTAATTTTGCACGTAGAACAACTTACGTGCATTTTTTTTTTTTTTTTTATAGACTCCACGCATTTTCCTACTATTAGCGTAAGGATTTCCATATAAAAATGGCACGTAATCGGGATAAAAACATGCAAACTACGTATAACTCATTAGACCTTATTTTATTTGTGCATTTGATATAAGATTATGAAATTTATCATTTTTGCTAAGTTTTTTCAATAAAAAAAAGCACCATAAATTATACTCGAGTATATAATTTAAACAAGGAAAAATTTATAAAATTATACATTTATTAGCTACACTCTAGACGAAACAGTTTGCTACGATCACCACTTTGTGATATTAGCTATCCTCTCAACTAGTATCACAATTAGGTGGTTAACAAATAAACTATTCTGAGGTATATTAATCAGCGGAAACTCATATGGTAGTTAAAATATTTGTTAATATTTATAGAAGTTAATATTTAGGCATGTCTACAATCTTTATCGAATGAGATCATCGTTTGCAAAAGTGGACGGTACATTGTTTTAACATGTTTGTCCAAACAGTGTTTATGCACATATAATTAAACCATCTCTCATAAGCATGGTCTACCAAAACTTTAAATACATAGAATCCACCTAATTTTATAGAATCCTATAAAACTAATAAACTCTTTAATCATTAAAATTTATAATTCTATTAAAAATTTATATTTTTTTTAATCAAAAAAAATATCTTAGAATTGTATGGTGTACTCGTAGGCTTAAAGTCTATTCATACGATGATCCACAGTCCACTTACTCACCGGGCAACATGATGTTTGCATTTCAGTGGCCTTGATCGGTAAGAGAGACCGGGGAATGAGCAAAATGCACAAGCTCGATAAGAGATTAGAGATTTGCAGGATATTATTATACAGCATCAACCGGGGACTGGGGTTTTCATACAACTATTAGGTGCTATTTTATAACCATACAAGTGATAGTAAATTCTTAGGTCATTTTTCATGAGCAATGTAGAGGTTCTTTGCTTTGTTCTTCAATATTAATGGCATTGCCTATTTGAAGATGGAATAGCAAATCGAGTTATGAACAAATTGTTAGGGAAATTCGATCCATAGAATCTGAATAGATATACCAAGACAAGGGGAGGTGACATTGATTAGGGTCGACTTTGCTTATAACTTGGCTATGTTTAGTCAACCGGGCGATCACCTTTTGGTGTTGTACATACCAAGGTGTCTCAAAATGATTGGGTGAAATTGTACAATACCTCAGTTTTGAGTATTTCTACTGAGAACTACGTAGAATATTAGGTTCGACAAAACCCATTTAGATGCGAAACATACGCGTGAAGAGTCAAACGGACAATATAAAATTCTGAGGAATATCAATGACAATTCATGTATTATTAATTCACCGAAGCCTGCCCGGATTTTAGGAATTCCAATGTGATTAATATCTTCTAGTATAATGATTCCAAGGAGCCGTTTTGTTCAATTTTAGAATTTCAAACTTTTCATAAGTTATGTATTGAGCTAGATGTCCTTTTTACTTAACCAAAAGTTATGGGGAAAAAGAAAAGAAAGAAACCTATCATAAGAAAGTCATAGTGAATAATACGCTAGAAACAAAGTAAAAGTTGAAGCTTTTACTATCTCTCTCACAAAGAAAAAGAACGTAAAACTGAAAAAAGAACTTACTAAAATGAACTCATACATATACGTCTTCATGATATGATTCAAAAGATAAATAAATCAAGAAAGTTGAGAAATATAGAAAGAATTTATGGCTCACATAGATTTGAAATATAATTTTTCAATAAATGTACCTTAACTTTTCATCGTTATTGATTTTCATCACTTATATTTTGACTTTTCAATATTTCTTTTAAATATTGAAAGAATAGGTTTACCAAGGGCTTTATTAAGAAATGTCATCAAAAAGAAAATATTTAGATAAGATAACTCAATTAATATATGACAATGGTGATGTTTTGTTCTTGGTGAAAATTGAATGTTCTTTTTTTTTTTCCCCCTAATAATGCACATTAAAGGTTGAGGGTTCTTGAATAAGGAATAGATAACCCCATTTAGCAAATATTAATGTATAAA
Source organism: Lumnitzera racemosa (assembly GCA_024138005.1). Lineage (NCBI taxonomy): Eukaryota > Viridiplantae > Streptophyta > Magnoliopsida > Myrtales > Combretaceae > Lumnitzera > Lumnitzera racemosa. Next base: position 32,786,440 of record JAMXBC010000012.1, on the reverse strand, counting down.
ATAAAAATTAGTAATCAATAAGATAGAATAAACTTTGTGGAGGAAAAATTAAAAAACCAAGTAAATATTTTGACCTAAAAAAAAAAAAAAGACAAGGTATTTTGAGGAAGTACATTTTAAGTAAAATTTATTTAGTGTTCCTATAACAACTTTCTAAAATAAAAACTTATATTTAGTTCGAAGGACAAATAAAGGAATATCATGGAAAAAATTTAAAGCTTGAGTGCATGCAGTCCAAAACTCATGTTTTGGTTAAATAATATAGAAGATACTAAATGTAAATATCTGTAATTAGTGTTGTGATTAGTAATAACATTGGCATTGTTATAATAATAGTTATGTTGGCAAATATAAACTTATTATATATAGAAGTAGTCAATTTTTGTGGATAGAGTTGAATTAAGATAATTGACAATCATAACCCTGATGAAATCTCATAAAAGTATGCATTGTAAAATTATAAACCAATAACATGAAATATTTATATTATGAAAGGGCAATTTGGGTAAATAGAAAATGACATTAAAATCTCTCCCATTTTACTTTAATAATATAGATACTTCTCTCTCATTGGCGCAACAAGGGAAAAGAAACATATAAAAAAAAAATTTATTTCATTTTCCCAATTTACACGGTCTTGTACTCATTATATTAATATAAGGATATCATAGGGTAAAGCTTTTACTTTCACCACGAGGGTTCTTTATACAATAAGGATATAATAGCATAATAATTTTTTCTTTTTCCTTTTTCAGCAAACTATTCTAATATAAAGTGATGAAATAAATTAATATGGTTTTAGATATTGAGTATCTAACCATGTGGAATTATTTCATGTGTAGATAACCATAACTGTAGATTTTATTTCTATAATGGCCTAAAAAGGAAAACCAGAATATTAAGGTAAACGTTAGGTCATGGTCCCTTTGTTCGTTTACATGTACATTTTGATGGATCTTTCCATCGCTGCAGCATATAACCCAATAGAGAAAACCCCCTAGGCAAATAAGACAATATGGCATTTTTTCTTTGAGGGCTTATATACGCATTAATTTGGTAAGTCTAGAAACCTTATAAGTATTTACATCTTAAAAAAAAAAAAAAAACTGTGAACCGTGAACCAAATTGTTAAGTCGAATTGAACTAAATTGAAAATTAGCTTGCTTTCTTTTAGCCCATTCAGTTATAAGTTCAGTTTGGCAATGGTTAAACAACTCGTGATTTGGTTTGTGAGGGCGAATTGAACCTATTTCTTTAAAAAATATATTTTCATTTTTTATTTTAAATCCTCACCAGATTTAGCATTCTTTTTTACTTGTTTTCTTCCTTTAATTTCTAGTTCATGTTTTCTTATATAATATTCCCATTGTTGCTAATTACATAGACTAGATGGCTCTCTTTATTTTGGAAGTTATTTATAATCTCAATTGTGGGTTTTGAATTTTGACGGAGCTATAACTTTGATTGAAAATGAACAGCAAACTTAGTTTTCTCTGTTCAATCTCAAAAGACGACGTAAGTGACTGTGCCTAAAAAAGTAGGAAACAATAGCCTTAGAGGAGGAAGACTCTCTTAAACTTACTTATGTCAATCATAGTATTAGATTTACTGAAGCTAATGGAACGAAATTGTCCTATAGAGACACGGTTCTTACGAATATTCTTGGTGCATATGAAAGACACTATTTTCAAGAATCCCCGAACATAATAGACAAAGATTAGGACATGGATTAGGTCATGGAGGAGGAATGGATTTTGAATGAAAAGGTGGCACCAAGAGTTTGCTATGTGAAAATTTTCAAAAGTAAAGAAGAATGCAATTTGTGCACCATGGCAATACACATTTCTTGCTAAGGTTATGGGGCTAAACTTTAGATATAAAATCTTAAAGGATAAGTTTAGACGAATGTAGAAATCCTTAAGCAATTTCAAATTGATTTACACAGGATCCGATATTTATTTAATATCCTTAGATAATGCCTTAGATTTCTAATGGTTCATTAAGATTGGTCCTTGGTTTATTAATTCACACTATTTGGCCTTAAGGAGGTAGAAGCTAGATTTTCGTATGGATCATTCATCCTTTAATTCTATAGCAGTTTGGGTTCAAATTGGTAGCCTTTTACTAGAGTACTACTTGCCAACTACTATTCGAATAATTGGAAAAAAATAGGTCCAATGTTACATTTTGATCCATACATAGCCAGACTAGAAAGGGGACACTTTGTACATTTTTGTATCCAAGTGGATATGGACAAACTATTAAAGCATTCTATTTTTGTGGGAGACCTATGCTACAATATTTAATACTAAGGTTTGGTAAGATTATGTTATTTTTGTGGAAGGCTAGATCATTTGAGAAGTGGATGCCTAGAGCAAGGATAAAGGAAGCCCCAAAGAGAATGTAGGAAATGATGTGGGGGAGCATTTATAGCTGATGAGGGAAAAGTTATTAAGAATGTTAACTCACAAGAAAATCGAGTAAAAGATTTAGGGGAATCTTGAGAGTCTCAAAAGTCTAAAGATAAAGCTAATGAAGTTAATGACATAGTAGTAAATGAGGTGAGAAGATCTATGGAAGAGAGCAAGATGGAGAATATGAAGACTAATACCTAATACGATGAGTAGATAAAAGTTCAAAAGAAAAAAGAAATGCTAAAAAAGAAACAAGTTAATGGAACAAATGTAAACCTAGGAGATAACCAAAAAGGGAAAGAGACAATGGTTTAGAGTATGAAAGGGAATGGTAATACTGAGATGGAAAAACTTCCCGTGAATAAGGACACTCAAAAGGAAAGGACACCTTTGAAGGATTTAACTTCGATATTTAATAGTAATAAGGAGGTAGATGTACCAAGCTACAAACCCTTTATAGGAACACAAGAGTTAGTTTTCACATAAGAGACGAAACCCTATAAAAAAACTAAGGCCCTTAGAGGAAGAAAGAACAAGTCTATTATAGCAATGAAGAAGTTAGCCTAGAATCACAGTGATATTACTTAAGGTATAGATTTTCCTTCAACTTTTGAGGGAGGATTCTTACGAATTGAAACTTTAATTGAACAGAAGATTGTGGGAAGTAAGAATAGTGAGTGATTCAAAGAGAATAGTGGCAAAATTCCAAGGGATAATGCTATACCAATGAAAATGGAAGAGGGAGCAAACCTCGGAGATAATCTTCTAACCATACTGAAGGAAGGCAAGGATTTACTTTCAAGACGGGAACCCCATACAGGTGATTGATGAAGCACTGTTGATAGTGAAGATGCCAATGTTTTGGTCAGACATACTAGTGAGACACATCCTAGATTTTCTATAGTAGACATGTAAATAGATGGTAAAGGCTATCTATAAGGAATGGCGACTCTCAATAGAAATCTAGCGAGTGTCATTTATGGTTCCAATAATGGAGGAAGGGATTAAAGTGGTCCGCTTAATAGTATGGGAGATGTAAATGGCCTTAATGCACACCATATTTCGTCCAGTCTAATGGACCATGACAGTTGAGAATTACCAACAACCCTTTATGGAGAACTTTTGGTTCAAGATTTCTACCTCCATGAACTCCATAGATTTTACAGACACTCTATCCTCTAATATGCAATGCTAGCCTTTTAAGGCGTTAGCATGGAATTCCTAAGGTGCAAACTTTGAGAGATGGCACCAAGTAATTGCAACCTTCAGTTTCTAATTATCACTGAGACCAACATGGGAAAACAAGTAATAAATTCTTTGGGAGACTTCTTGGGATACAACCGTACATTAAGGCCAAAGGGTTTAGCTAAGGGATTGTTGTCTTATGGCTAGATAAGGACGTGACTATTCATACCAACCACATTTCTAACCAACATATTACTATGAATGTCTAGGTATGTCACTTAAATTCTTCTTTCTTTATCTTTGTAATTTATGCTAGTCCATCTATATAGCTTAGATATAGTTTATGGGAGGAGTTGATGCCTTGGGCCCATCATATAAGAGGCCCCTAGGTTATGTTAGGAGATTTTAATGAAGCTTTATATCGAGAGGAGAAACAGGGGGGAATTGAAGTAAATCAAAATAAGGTAGCAACTTATCAACATTGTATGAATGTATGTGATATGGTAGAATTAGGTTTTGTAGGGCTTTGGTTTACTTAGTCTAAGAGATCAAAGAGTCTAGTTGACTTAGTACAAACAAGGTTAGATAGGGCCTAGGCCAATTATGATCGGAGAAACTCTTACCCAGAGGCAAAGTTGCACTACATTGTGTCAAATAGCTCGTACTATCTCCCTATCTTACTAGTGTCCCACTTAATGCAGGAGGTTGGGCCTTAAGCTGAGAGGCCTTTTCATTTTCAAACCATGTGGAGTTAGTACCCCGAGTACAAAAATCGTGTGAGGAATAAGTGGAGGTAGCCTACTTTGAACATCATAGTAGAAAGTAAGATCTTTATTGAAGTACTTAGGAAGTGGAATAAGGAAGTGTTTACATCATACCTCAAAGGAAGAAACCTATGCAAGAAGAACTAAAAAAAGTGAGAGCAAGACTATTTTCTCACTAAAGCCAAGACTTGATTAACAAGGAGCTCTATCTATAAGAAGAGTTGTACTAGGTATTAAAACAGGAGGAAAGATTATGGGTAGATAAGGCTAGATCCAATTGGATAGTTAATGGGGAAAGGAATACACGTTACTTTTATGCATTAGTAATGGCTAGAAGATCGAAGAATTCGACTGGAAATTAGGTTGATAGTGAGGAAAGGATTAAAAATGCTTTCAACAACTATTACCAAAATCTTTATTATTATGAGTGAGTGTTCATCTAGATGAATAATTGTGAATGGTAGAACAACCAAAAGAAGCTGTCGGATGTAGAGAAAGAAGCATTGATCGAGCCTTGGTCTAGATCAGAGATTAAAGATGCCTCAGATATTGATGGAATGCATGTCAAATTTTACAAAAGTTGCTAGGATATTATGGGTAATGATGTAGTAGATGTAGTAAATGGAATTCTACAGACAAATTGCATTCTAGCTAAGCTAAATGAAACTCTATTGGTTCTCATTCCAAAAGTTATGGGTACTAATAGGTTAAAGGAATTCCGACCCATTAGCCTTTGCATAATGATGTACATGGTGGTGAGCAAATGCTTAATGAAAGATTAAGACCACTGTTACAAGATTTCATTAGCCTGAAGCACTAAAGTTTTATCCGAATAAGTATAGCGAGAGATAATGTTGTTGTGTTCCAAGAAGTTCTATACTCCTTTGAACGGATGAAATGGAAAAGAAGATGGATGGTGGTTAAGCTAGACGTCAAGAAGGCACACGATAAAATGGAGTGGGATTTTATCCATAGTACACTCAGATTGCTAAGATTTCTGGATAGTTGCGTGAATCCAATTAGGTCTTGCATCCCGACAATACAATTTAGAATTATCTTAAATGAAGCAATGATGGAAACCTTCACATCTAGTTAGGGTATCTATTAAGGAGATCCTCTCTCACCATACCTTTTTATCCTATCAATGGAGATATTGAGTAGAATCATCCATGTGATGGTCTAAACTGGGGATTGGAAGCCTTTGATGCTATGGGGAAGTGATATTTCTTTATCCCACCTATTCTTTGCTAACGACCTTTTGCTCATGGGAGAAGTGACAACACAGAACACTTATGTTATTCAGGAAGTGATGAATAGACTTGACCATATCTTTTGCTAAAAAGTGAATTACAAAAAGTATTGCATCATGTTTTCAAAGAATGCTAATAGTGAAATACGAACAATAGTATGTAACATCTTTGGAATTAGGTAGAATGCAAAGTTTGGGAAATATTTGGGTATCTTGGTAAAGAAAGGGGGAAACTTGAAATATGCAGATTTGAACTTCGTCTTAAAAAAAATGAGAAGGAAACTTGCAAGTTGGAAGACTAATTTGTTAAGTATGGAAGGAAGACGGATTCTAGCAACATCGGTTCTTGAAAGCATAGTGAATTACTACTCATAGATTCTTCTTATGAATAAGACTTTTGTAGAGAAGGTAGAAGGCATACATAGAGACTTCATTTAGGGGTCAAAGCTTGAAGCAAGAAAGGTGCATTGGATTGGTTAGGACAAGATTAAGAAACCTAAGAATCTTAGAGTAATTGAAATGATGGATATTAAGAAGAGGAACCAAGCAAACTTTGTTAATCTAGCTTAGCATGTTAAGTGAAATGAGGTCCTATGGACGAGATTGATTAAATAGAAGTATAGGTTGTAAGGAGGAAAGGCACAATGCTCTTTTGATTCAAAGTTCTTTAAGGAACTTAAAAAAGCATCAAGTTGGTTGGAGGACAAAATAGAGATCTTAGTTAAAGGTAGACAAAATACAAAGTTCTGGTTTGATAAATGGAGAGATGAAGAAAGAGTTTCAGATTGGCTATTTGCACCTTTGCACAAATATGACAAAAATCTAGAAGTCTATTAAGCCTAGGATGATGAACTTAGATGGAAAGCGAATGTGATAAGATATCCGCTAAGTGAAGAGTTGAAAAAATGGCTTGGAAATTTAGTTTTGCAAGGAAGAGGGGTTGAACAAGACATTTTATGGTGGCCAAAAACAATAGATGGCGAGGTCAGTACAAAATCGGTTTATGCAAGGCTAATGAAGGATCAGGACACTATATAAGGCAACAAAAATTGGAGTTAGATCTAGAAGATAATAGTTCTTCCAAATTATAAAATCCTGGTATGGAGAACTCTCATGAAAAGGCCTAGCAATGGGAGATAGTTTATAGACAAGAGGTGTTCAAGTGACTAGTAGATGCCTATTGTATAATGATGCTGACGAATCGCATGAACATATTTTCCTAAACTATAGTTAGAGCAGGCATCTTTGGATAAGGCTATGGATCCAACTAAACAGGGCAAGCTAAAATGGATTGAGAAGAGTTGGAAAAGAAGGAAGGTTAACTGGAAGTAACTAAGAGCACTAACCTAGGTTCATATAGTTTATGCTTTCTATGAGACTAGGGCGAAAAGGAATAGAAGAACATTTAGACTAGACCAAGTGATAAGGGATTGGGAGCAAAAGGTTTAGCAAAATGCAAATGAATGGTGGATGTGATCCAAGAAAGAGAAATTATACCTTTAGTAAAGTCAAGATTTTAAGAGGGGGATCCACATCTTAGCAGGATGGATCAAACTAAACTGTGATAGAGTAGTAGAAAACTCCAATAGAAGGGATGGGATTAGAGTCATAACTAAAGATCAAGATGGGTTGGTCTTATGGTGGTTACATGATCAACATAGGAACTTGACTTTGATGGAGCTATGCTTATTTATTCTTATTGGATTAAATACCTAACTGCTCGGAATCGGTGAGATTTAAGGCTTTCGAGAAAAGTTTTTGGAATTGAATAAAACTTTAATGTGAGGTCATAAAAGTTAAAAAAAGAGGTTTGGTAAAATATATTTAGTAAAATAAAATAGATAAAATATTTAATTTAATAAAAATAAAATTTTATCGGTGTTGAAATTTTATGTTATAAACCTAGAATATGACCTATGGAACATAGAGAGATGTTACAAATAAATTATTCACCCTATAAAAATAATAATTTGGAGTTAATGAAGTGAAATAACTAATATGTGTGTCATGTAAATACATATAGATGTGTGAATACCGAAATAAGGACATATTAATATTTAGTATTCAAATACTTGTAAATTAATACTATAATTAGGTAAAATGAATAGAAAATCATAAAGGGTAGATAGGAAAGTTTTTTTTGATGTAGAATAGTCGTATTAAGCTTGCATAGAGTTGGTATGGATTATTTCTTAAGAATTAGACACATATACTAAAGGAAAATGTGAAAATGGCCATTTATCATCCAAAATAATCTCCAACCAACCTAGTGGCATCTATAAATTTAGAGGACCATCTCCATTCATAAGTTTAGACATTTTCAAATCCTAGAAAATTTAATGTGGTGCAAGGAAAGCTTAGGAAAAATTATAGCAAAAATTAAGGGAAAAAAAGTGTAGAATAGGGGTTTTTTTGAATTCCTTAATCCAATTATAATCTGGAAGCAAACCACTATTATGGTTTGAAGGAGGAGATGGTGTTGAAGTGGGCCAACACACCCTCCACCCCCAATGGTGGCTGGAGCCTCTTGTAATGGTGAGTGTCGAAAACTACCATATTTTTCAAAATTTTGTAAAACATATCATTTGATGTTCGAAAATTACGAAACTTGGCTTTCCCAAATATTTTTACATGTAGAATGAAAATGTGAAATCATATTTTCAAAATTTTGAGTGTTATTATAGGCTCCTTAAGAAAAAGGTCTTATCAACTAGTTTTTCATTGTATTTTCAATAACCTTAACAATGTAGTTTTGACCTAAATTTTTCTAAGTAAGTTCCTCAAAGGCTATATTTTCACGTGATGTGATTTTTTTTTTCAAGATCTTAAAGTTAGGTTTTTGATAAATTTTTATTTTAACTAAAATAGTGGTTGGAAGCATGTTTTCTTAAGTTGTCTTGCATAAATTATTGTAATTCTTGATATAGATTGAAAGGATGATGGTTTTTAATGATGTACAAAATGGGTTGGCCTTAAATTTTGAAGAAAAATTGGCTATCAAGTTAGATGGGGAAGTTATAAGGTTGAATCTACATGTTTTTCACTAAAAACATATGTAATTTTATTTAAAAATTTTTTTTTGGTAACTTAAATAATCTGCATGAGCATTGAAAATGGTTTTAGGTGATATTGTATACTATCCAAATATGTGGATGGTAGATTGAAGTTGTGTTAAAGTGATTTTGTAAGCTACAAAAGCAAATAGGGGAATTAGAAGGTAAGTTAGAAAATTAGATGTGTTAAGCTGAGATGGTCAAAAAGTGAGTCAGAAGGTTGGCAATAATAAAATATATAAACTAAAGTTAGTTAGAATGTGAGTTAGAAATTACGTAGTATATAAGAAGTGACTTTTGAGTGCTTTGGGTTGAACTGTGAGGTAGAAAGTCAGTTAGAATGTTGGTCAAAAAGTGTATTGGAGAAAACCCGTAAATCATAAACTTGGTCAAAAACTATTCTGGAAGGGGATTTGTATTAAAAAAAAAGGATCATTAACCTTAAACTCTATACTTAAGTAAGTTCTTATTTTAGTTTATGTTCAACATATAATTAATTAGGGTGTCGTATACTTCATGTTTAAGTAAGATATGCAAGGAAGAGTAGCAACATAACGCTTAAGTGTTTAAGGGAAGTTACTAAGTGACCTAATTAAGTAGATATTTTATGTTCTAGAGTAGATTATATCTACTCGTTGTATGGTATTCTACTAACTTGCTTGACAAATTGACTTCATTGTACTTAGATGGTAGTGTAATGTGTTGTCTTGACGAATTTCAGATGAATTGTGGTTACTATCCTATACATGCTTATGATATATTGAGCTATGTTGTAATGCTGAGATTGGTGTTTGCTGCTACATCCAAATGTTTGGTTATAGGTGCTGAGCTAACTTAAAAAACAAACAAATGAGGCACTAACCTTGCTTCCTAAGGTGTTCACTTAAGTGAACTTGATATCGAGGTTTAAGAGTTAAAGATGGAAGTAAGATAAAATAAAGTAAAACGAATATGTAGCTTGTGAATGCTAGTCATTCTTGCTTGGTGTTTTACTAATACATTTCATGGCATGGTACTAAACGACCTCTTAATCATGTTTTACTTGAAAATTTTATTTTTACTAAGTAAAGAACTTGGCTTATAAACCCGGATGTTCAGGCATATAGATTGCATTGCTTAGTTTTTTCCTAGGTTCTTGAATAGTTAATTTTGATGCGAAGCTATATCAACTACATGAAGTCTAGGATTAGGGTAAGGCTATGATATCAATATTGATGCACATCATATACACAAGCATGGCATCATTTTATTACATGTGTTGATTACTAAAATGCTTAAGGATGTTATAACAAATATAATAGCTTGTTATATGGTTGAAAAATGTATTTGTTGTATTGTTGTTGGTATCCACTCTCACTCAGTAATATGCGAAGGGGATAAATTTGTTTTATCCTCAAATTAGAAGATTGTGACAGGCTTAAGCTTGTAGGGGAATGACTTTTGAGAGCACTAGAGAGTAAGCCATTTTGAAGAAGTTTTTGATTAATGAAGTTTAGTTTTACTGAAGTGTAATAGCTATAAAATGAAAATAAAAGGGCTTCTACTTTTGACTTTTTGGCTTGTAAATATTGTATATAATATGCAAACTCTATAAACAAGGTTGAAATCAGATGGAAATACGTTTATGTTACATGAAATAACATAAGTTTCTAAATAGTGTGAGCAGGTTTTTATCTATGATAGAGCATCCTTTATTTTTCAAGATGTGACATTTATAATCAAAATTCTATAGGTTATGGATCTCATGGTTAAATTTATAAATATTCTATTAGAAAACAAACGGCTTGAACTGCAAATCGAACTAATACTTTTAGGTTAAAAAAATTATGAAGTAAACTGTATGATTAAGTTTGATTAAAAAAAATCAAATAATTAATTTTTGATTTAGTTTGGTAAAGAGAGGCGAACAATACTAAACCAGACGACGCTCACCCCTAACTCATGATGCCTCTTGAGTTGACAAATGGCTGGAGTTTTGCATACAAAACAAAACACTGACCATGTTGGATCGTAAAAGTTTTTTAGTGAAAGTGGCAGTGGTATTATGGCATATTTGGAGATAGCGTAACCGATATGTCTTTGAATGGGAAACCCCAAATCCTCCTAATGTAATAAATTTGGTGAACAGTGAATTCCATGATATGCAGGACGTGAAAGGATTGGACTTGAATCTTCCTATTAGTAGCAATATAGAGGCCAATGTAACTCTTCTTTCTTACGGTGATCTTTCTAGTGCAAATAACCATAGAGCTGTTCGTGTAAGTGAACAACGAACGCGCAAAAATAGAAATCAGCGATCTAATTGTAATATGCGGTAACAAGTAGAGTGCAATGGCGAATAGATAGGAAGTCACACCGAGTTCAGAATTGAAGTTGTAGCAAAGATCAGCGTCCAAGTAGTATGAGAAATCATCAGATTACTCAGGTTTGGAGACCCCCATAATTTAGTTTTATTGAAATTAATTGTGATGGCGTAGCACATGAAGTGAAGGGAAAAGCCGATGGTAGAACCGTATGGCGTGATTGCCATGCCTGATTACTAAAAGTAACTGCATATTGCTATAATGGGTTAGATAGCCTAACGTCCGAAGTAAGCACCATAAGAGATGGTCTTCTAAGTGCAAGATGCAAATGTTTGTTCGTTTATTTTTCTTTTTAGAAAAGCAAATTCATGTGTTAATTGGGTAGTATGCCTAAGGTAGAGCAGGGATGTGATGCAGTTTTTTGGTATCTTCACCCCCATCCCAATTGCTGAACTTATTATCTGTAGTTTGGTTTCCTGTCCTTGGGATGGTATTTGAATAATAGATTTTCTTTGGTAGAAAAAAGAAACAAAAAACTCTTGGTATTTGTAGATGGTCAAATTTAATATTGGATTTAAAGCTCATTGATTAAATATTAAATGAATTTAACTTTTTAAGCTAAGATAACAGGTCTGGAGAGCAAAACCCATAAATTATCTAGATGAATAAGAGAGATTTGACACAGTAAGCTTAGAGGAGAACCCATTAGATCAGTTCATCTGATCCAACCTTTTTTGGTTTTGTTTATACTAAATAATAAATAAAGCTTTTATTTGGACCTAAACTCTTAAAAATAACCCACATGACATTCATTAATAAAAGGCATCAATTTTAACCATTGATCATCATTATAATTTGATCGAGAGAATCAACTACCATTTTCTATAAATTCCTCATTCACATCTCATTTTGATAGGAGAAAAGCCCTCGTTAACACCATTACTCTGCTGAAACTTTATCTCAAAGATCAAACACTAAAACACTTTAAGAATTGTACCCTTTTCTTCATTAATCTTGGAGTTTGATACCATCGAGCTCCTTCACCTATCACCACACATGTTAGAACCTCATCAAGATTGTCTACTTCTCTCCCGATCATCCCGTGCAAGTCACTCAAGTCATTTCCCTAGATACGTATAGCGCGACTTCTTACGTATAGCGCGACTTCTTACGTATAGCATGACTTCTTACGCAACACATATGTAACCCTTGCATCCGTACCCATATGCCCATATTTTTTTGGCGACTTCATTGGGGAGAGAAGATTTGATACTCACATCATAGCACCTCCAAGACGAAGATAACCTGATCCTACTGATGGAATTAATCAAGAGCAAGATGCCGCTACTATGACCAATGACTAAAATCCACTTCCGGTTGGAGGCACTAATGAAGGTGATGGCATATAGGAAGGTGTTCTTGATAATACACAATTAACACATGAGCTACAAGTGACTAATCGAAACTCAGGGGAACTCATGGCAATGTTCGCTCAGTGTATGCTTGCTTTGGCTACCTTTGTTGCTGCGTTGCAAGGAGCAACTTCCTCAAATCCTTCTAATGTGGTGAAACAACACACCTCATCTAATCCTCTTATTGTTAGTGAGCATGTCACTCCTAGAGTTGAGGAACAACTTCCTACTGTAGAACCTATAACTACGCAAGATTCATTACCTAAAGTAAGGAATCAGGAGTTTAGATTGAAGGCTCGTCATCCTCACATGTTATATCATGTGCCACAATTGTTGACTCCATGCAACCAACACCAATGAACCCCATGTTTACAAGATCTATACTTGTGAATCTCGTGCCTATGCATCCTGCTCCTACAATGTCGCTAAGGGTGGAAGCATCCACTCAGAGAGGTTCATTTATAACCAAAGAAGATTTGGACATGTATTTGAAGGAGATCCAAGCGAAATCTATGATGGGGATACCAAAACTGAAGTTCTCATATCACCAATGCATTGCCGCAAAGCCGTACCGTAAGAATTATGTCAATTTAAAGTTCATGCTATTTAATGGCAAGAAAGGAACTGCCAAGGCCAGTAGATTTGTGAGGTAGTATGTATAAGATGTTCTTGGAGATGTTCTTTTCCACAAAAGAGAGGGTCAGTAGATTTGTAGGGTAGTATGTGTAAAATGTTCTTGGAGAAGTTCTTCTCCACAAAAGAGAGGGTTACCCTTACTGACATGAGAAGGATCTAATAGAAATCTAAAGAAGATCTTATGGACTATATAAAGCACTTTAGGGAGCACTGACTAGATATACAAGACAATTGTGATGAGGGGGAGTTGTTTAAGATCTGTATCCAAGGAATGTTTCTTGAGTACATGGTCTATCTTGAGAATCTTTTGTTAGCTTCCTTTGCTACTCTAGTTGAGAATGCGCAAAGGACTAACAACTCAATGGCATGACAAAGAACTAAAATTAGGTGATTCAATAAGCGCACTTCATTTGTAAATGCAGCTTAAGGCAAATCACTAAGGGGAGCAAAGGAACAAAAAGATGATAAGCCCACTAACTTTGGGCCATCTTTGACATATCCCTATCCCATGGCAAAAGTACACTAAAAGCTTGACCAGTGGCTCCATGATAGAAATATTAAGCTCCTGAGAGTTGAGTGCCACCCCATAAATGAAGAAAAGAATGATCCCAAGTATTATAGATTTCATTGGAGTATTGGTCACCTAACTAAAGATTGTTTCACTTTGAAGAAAATATTTAATGATCGAGTTGCACGTGGTAAGTTTATCTTCAATAACAATGATGTTAGAAATAATCCACTTTCCGCCCACACAACTGAAGTGATTGATGCCCAGGCTACTGGAAGTGATGAAGATAAAGGAAAGTTGATTGAATCTTAAGACAACAAACACCCACTTATTGTTGCGGCATTGTTAAAGGTAACTAACTTTAGGAATTTCTTTGATCTCTTGAGATTTAATGAGAAAGCTTAGCTTACGGTAGCAACTATACTCACATAGATCTTTGAGAGTCAATACATAAAGTATAGTGTAGTGCAACTTGTGAAGAAGATGGCCACAACACATGAAAATGCAATTTTATTTACTGATGCAGACATGTGTGCGAAGAATTTCAATCACAATCACCCCTTATATGTGGAAGGTGTGCTTAACAGGTTCCTGGCCAAGAGAACATTCATTGATACTAGTTCTTCTTTGAATATCAAGCGAATGAGTAATTTTAAAGCTACTGGAATTGACATCCAACAATTGTTTAAACAACCTATCTTAATAAATGGATTTAACCATGCCTCTATGAATTTTGTTGGGTATGTTAATGTCGATCTTAAGGTTGGTCGTATCCATGGTACTACTACCTTTCATGTGATTGATGCATCGGTTCAATACCATCTGCTCATTGGTAGGAAGTGGCTACATGATCATAACTTGGTCCCATCAACATTGCACCAATGTATGAAAGGTCATTGGAAAGGGAAGGATGTTTTCAGTCCAGTTACCAAGAATCCTTTTGAGTAACATGAATCATCCTTTACTCAGTTTGCCTACTTTAATGAATTTGATGAAGAAGGCGAAACCGCGATAACTAAGCCATTTGGTGTCCCTTTACCTACATGGGAAGAAGTTTAAGATGGCCAGTAAAAGAAAAGGAGCATGTATAGATGTCGTGGGGGAAAAAAGAAGAACAAGTAGGCTAAATGAATTGAAAGCTTCATTCAATAAGACGGAAGAAGGGTGTACTGCTTATGGCAGTTTGAGGGGTCTGAGGAGGTATATTTCTCCTCTTCAGATCCTATACCAGTGTAAGAAGTCCTGCCCGCCCTACAACAATCATAAGACCAAATGAAGCCATAAGCTAAGGAAATAGAAGAGTTGGATATAACGCGACCAGGAGAGTCGTGGCGGCCAATCTTCATAAGCAAGAGCCTTCCATAAGAAATAAAATGTTCATATTATTGAGTTGCTAAAAGAATATAGAGACATATTTGCATGGACCTACGAAGAGATGCTAAGATTGGATCTCAGCTTCATAGTACACAAACTAAATATTGCTTTAGGAGTTACACTTGTGAAGCAAGGATAAAGGGTCTTTCGACTTGAAATTGAAGTGCAAATCAAGCAAGAGGTCGAGAAGTTATTACGAGTTAGATCCATAAGCCCCATTCAACATCCTACTTGGCCCACTTACATTGTTCATATAAGAAAGAAGAATGGACATATAAGAGTATGTGTGGACTTCTAGGATTTGGACAAGGCTTGTCTTAAAGATGACTTTCCTATACCAAACGTCGATACTCTAATAGACATGACCGTAGGACATGACTATTTTTTGATTCAATGGTTATAATCAAATTAAGATGGCAATAGGGGATGTAAAGTGTACCACCTTTCGGACACCAATAAAAATTTTTTATTACACCGTCATGCCATTTGAACTTAAAAATACGGGTGTTACTTATCAAAGGGCAATAACCGCTATATTCTACGATATGATGCATGACTTCATGGAGGATTAGGTCAATGATATAATCATTAAGTCAAGAAGGGCACCCAATCACATGATTCGTCTACAAAAGGTTTTTAAATGTTGTCACCTATACAAGCTTCGAATGAATCCGCTCAAATGTGTCTTTAGAGTGTCTTTAGGGAAGTTCTTAAGGCTTGTTATCCGTTGAAAAGGAATTCATGTTGATCTTGCAAAATTGCAAGCTATAAGATCAATGTCATCCCCTGCCACTTTAAAGGAACTAAAAACTTTTATGGGAAAGGTCTCTCATAAAATAAGGTTTATACCAACACTTGTTGTGATTTTATACACATTGTACCAACTTTTAAAAAAGGGAATTTCATTTGAATGGGAATAGGTCCATGAGGAGGCAATTCAAAAGATCAAGATGATCCTGACCTCTCCCCAGATCATGACTATGCCTATTAAGGAATTACCATTGATTTTGTATCTTACTTCTACTAATAGGTCCATTGGAGCTTTGATCGTGCAAGAAGTAGATGGTCAAGAGCAACATATATACCATTTAAGCAGAACCCTTCAAAGGAGTGAAGTCAATTGCCTAATGTATGAGAAACAGTCTCTAACACTAGTATTTGACATGCAGAAGTTACGGCATTACTTCCATGTGGATAAGATCAATCTAGTAACTTATTTGGATTCGATCATGTATATATTGTCACAACTAGCTTTGTTAGGATGAGTTGCTAAGTGGCTACTCCTTCTTGGAGAATTTGACATTTTGGTGCAATCCCCCAAGATCATCAAGTCAAGCCTTGGCCAATCTATTAACATACTTTCTGAACACCTAAGAGGGCTCTATTGTAGATACAATACCAACTGAATTTCATGAATATACTTTGATGGTTAAGGTGGATGCTGAATGGAGACTTCAATTTGATGGTTTAGCAGGGAATCAAGGTTAGGGAGCAAAAATCATATTGACATTGCCTAAGGGTTAAGACATACCCTTAGCATTTAAATTTGATTTTTGATGCACCAATAATGAAGCTAAGTGTGAGGCATTATTACTTATTTATTGTCTGCACAAGAAGTTAGAGCATGTTATTTATGTATTCAAGGTGATTTAAATTTGATCATTAAATAAGCTATGGGTGAGTTTGGTTTGAAGGAACCTACATTTGCGCCTTATAGGGCTACAGTACAAGCTATGGTAAAAAAAATTTAACTCTATACGGTAAGAGCATACAAGTCGATCTACAAATAGATATGCTGATGCATTGGCTACACCAGCATCTAAAATTCCGATTCAAGATCTAGTGATAATGTAAATGTCCAGGTGATCAAGAAATATATACCAGGTATAGCTTTGAATTTTGTTGATGGGAATGAAGCCATGCAAGACGATTGGTGCATCTTACTCATTGAACAATTGGCACACCCTGTTGCAGCTTCTGTTTCGACCTTGAACAATTTTGTCAAAATTAATGGGATGTTATATTATAAGGGTCTAGAAGGTGTTATGTCTTGATGTATTGGTTCTAAGGAAGCTTGTCTCAAGTTAGATAAGTATTACCAAATCTGGTATGGGGAAGAAAGGCTACCACTGTATCATCGTATTCAATGTACAGGTTATCATTGGTCATCAATGGCTAAAGATGCACTTTAAGTGCAAGTACATTGGCCTAAATGTTTTGAGCTCCCCGACCAAGGTAAATGTCATTTGTATCTAGTGCGAGAGACTGGAGGCACCCGTACATTGATTACTTAAGAAACAATGTGCTACTAATGAATAATACGGATGCCAAACTTATAAAGAAAAAGGATAGGGAATATCTTATGCATGAAGACAAGCTTTACAAAGTGTCATTTATGGGAAAACACCTAAAGTACATTGCTTCTGCTGAAATAGAAACAATTTTGACTAAGGTGCATACTAGAGAGTACAATGACCATCAAGGAGGATGGAAGCTATATTATTATCTACTTAATAGAGGATACTATTGGCCAACATTGGAAGCGAATGCTTTCAACTTCACCAAGAAGTGTGTTGTTTGTCGATAGTATGGCAATGCCATTCATGCTTTTGCGATCACAATCCATAGTATCACAACTCAGCATTTTCACACGTGCGCGTTTGACCTTATTGGACCTATACATCCACCATCAAGAGGATGCATATGGATTCTGGCAGGAACAGAATGCTTCACAAAGTGGGTAGAGGTAGCTCCTTTAAGGAAGGCAATAAGACCAGCAGTTGTAGGTTTCATGAAGGAGAATATCATATGTAGGTTCAAAACTCCAAAGCGTATTTTATTTGACAACAGTACTCCTTTCATCAATTCACATGCCCGCTAACTACTGGCTTCTTATAATATTGATTATGTAAAGTCCATGCCTTACTACCCAAAAGGAAATGGGCAAGTTAAGGCCACTAACAAGAGCTTGTTGAAGATACTTAGTTGCATGGTTCATGATAATCACAAGGAATAGCATGATAAGCTATCGTTAGCACTTTGGGCCTATAAGACATCCAAACAAAGGCCGATCTAAGAAACTCCTTTTTCTTTAGTATATGGGGCTAAGGCAATAGTTCCTATAGAAGTCTTGATCCCATCTACTAGAATGGATATCAACACTAAGCTCAAACCTGATACATTACGAGTGACGAACTTGGAAGTATTAGATGAAAGGTGTGATATTACCAAACATAATCTTATCAATTATCAGCATAGACTTAGAGTGGCGTACAATCGTTTAGTGAGAAAGAGATTATTCCAACAAGGCGACATCGTACTTTGTGCAACCTAGCATGTATACTGAGGTACTCCAATGCCTAAGTTTACACCTAAATGGGAAGGACCCTTCATAGTTGAGGAAGTACACGAAAGTGGATATTGCAAACTTAGAAATCCTAAGACGGATGCTATTACTACCCTTGTTGACTTTTAATATATCAAGAAGTTCCATTTGTAAAGAGGAAACTACGGTAAAATTAAATGAATGAAATTTAGAACTTGAGTTTCACAAGCTTGTTTTGCATATTTATTTCTACTATTGTCTCCTTTGTGCACTACATATTAAAAGAAAATAGTAACAAAGTGTCAATGTTTATAATGTTGCAACTCGGTAAGAGACATGTCTCTTAAGTGCACAATATACATTTATCTTATGAGTTGTTGACTTATTGAAGCATTGACTCCTAAGCGCACTATATGATGCTCCATCAAATAAAATAATGACTCGCACTATTTGAGTATGCAGTTGTAAAGCATGTCAAAATAGTTAATTAGGATATGATTGTCCAATGGAACTAACATTCCTTGTTGCAATTCATATCTCCACATTACTTAATCATACATTTGAATCCTTATCTATAATTGGGAATATACTTCCAATGTGTAGGGTTTTCTAAAAAATTTATCAAGCCGTGAAGTAATCTATCTTGTAAAGTATTGCTAAGGAAATGAAACATTTTCTAAGCGCATAATGATGCGAACTTCTAAGAGCTTGCCAAATCAATAAATAACTCATGTTAATCCATGATGTCCTACATTAAGACACGGATCTCAAATAAGAGAGAAGAAAAATAACACATACTAAGCTCAATAAGTCCTTACACTCCATGTGGAAATAAAAAAAGTGCAAAGAGAATAAGAATAATACTACTAATACTCGATATTAGATGTTACAATAGAATCAAGATTTGTGCCTACAAGATGCTCTTCTCTCTTAAGTTCTGCCTTTGCAAATTTGGCTCTGAGTAGCTCACATATTTCCTCAATATCTTGACAACTTAACACATTTTGAGCTTCAGCTACAATAATTTCCATCATGTTGAGCTTGAACCTAAAGGTGCATGCTGTAGTGACATTACTAATCAAAAGTTCGAGATTCTCTATGGATAACGAATACCAAGCCTCATTAAATAGCCCTACAGATTGCCCAAGTAAGCCCAAGATATGAGTAGTCACATTGGAACCCAAATAGATAGATCCCATCCAAAAATCCTCCTCTATCCTATGTAAGCACTTTAGTGGTGTTAGGAGGTTAGAAGGAGTCATGAAACCATGAAATGAGGTGGTATCGTCCGAGCTCGCTACTACCTTAGTTGTGGCTCCTTTATCTCCATGTTGTAATGTTCTAATCTTTGGGGGAAGTGATGCTATAGGATCTCTTGGAATAGGTGAAGTTACATTACTACAAAGAGCAAGGACATTACTGACTACGGTAGCATCCATAGAAACATTGGGCATAACATGTGTCTCCTCATTACAAAACCCTGCACCCATCAAAGTATCAGTAAATGCCTGGATCACACTTTCTTCTAAGAATGAAAATTCACTACCTTCACAATCATCAATGATATTGAATACATTGGAGATTTTGACATTACTGTGGGTGCCTTCATTAGCCTATTTTGTGAATTCTGTTTCATCATTGAATTACCCCTCTTGGTCGTCATCAATTTTTATCACATAATTTTCTCTATCATTATTTTTATGTTTAGGAGAGTCCCCATAATCAACCAACTCAACATCATCTTCTCCTTCATCAACAACCTCGATAACAGCAGGTGGATCTTTAGCTCTAAACACCTTTCCCATGCTGTAGTGACTTGGAAAAGGCTAAGTGATAGAAGGGACATATTGACTTGAAGAAGTGCCTTTAGGAATGCCACCACTTCCTCCATTAGGATGATTCTTCACTACCTTCTATTTAGTAGAAGTGTCAATTTTATCCTTTCCTTTTTGCTCCTATGACACACAAGATTGGGAAAACTAATGAGAGTAAATTTCAAGAAAATATTAGTGTATAAAAAAAAAGGGGGGGAGGAAGAGGAAGATGAGTATATTGACAATTCTACCTCATGAATGTGGCTAAGCTTAGGTTGTTTGATGGTCAACGAAGGAGATGGTGAATGTTCATTTTGTGATTTACCCCAAGCATCATCAGATGACTTTGTACTATTGGGTGATTTTGGGTCTTCTTTAAGTTAGAAAGTGAAATTTATATCTCCAGATGACTATTTTAGACAAATCCTCTTTAGTTGTCTTTGTGGCATACTTCTTAAACCCATCTAAGCAATTTTTCCAATATGTAAGCCAGCCACTCGAGGTAACCTTAGAACAACTCATGGAAGGAAAGAATAATTGCTTGATCCTTTTATGAATGTTCTTTCGACTCTCAAGTTTGAATGCTTTTCAATACTCATCAAAACTCTAATCAATGACCAAATCATATGGCACTCCTTGATCAAGCCCCAGCTGTTGAGCAACTTGATCAAGTGAATATTTCATGACACTATACCCAAGGAAACAATTAGAAGCATCGGCCTAATCATGAAGTGACAGACGACCCCCAGGTGTACTCCATAAGATGAACTCTATCTCGACATCAGAAGGCTCATCATGAAGCTTTATCAAGTTTACCAAGTCCTTTGAACTTGAAGGGTAGATTTTTTAGTACCATTCATATCCAGGCAATTCCCTTGTATACAAAAAAAAAAAAAAATGAACTCATGGCAAGCATCAATGAGATTCTTCAAAGTACTTAGGAGTTTTTCATTGACCCATCCCTAAGCTCAGATCCTAACAGCATTAGAATGTATAATAGGGAGACTGGAATATCTCCTATAACAATCACAAAAGAACATATGGAGAAACACTAAGTTTATGTATGACATTACGACATATCTCCTTTGTGAGCGTATCGAAGCTTCATGAAAAAGGTCTAAGCGCCTATATAAGGAACCTAAGTAGAAAGGCCCCAAAGCAAAACTTTCCCTTCGTGCAATGTGAATAGCCAAGTGGAAGAGTCGAGGACTAATACCTTTTTCGGGGCCCCTTGGGAATACGAATGATGATAACTAATTGCCTCTAAATAGAGCTTCTGAGTTTTACAATTTATAAACCTATATTCTATCCTTAACTTGGTTTGATAGACAAATGTACCTATCGTTTTATAGCACAAATGAGTATAGTGTTGTCTCCACTGAGAACGGCTATAAACACTAGCATTAATTAATCTTTCTATTATTTAGCAATTCGATTTATCAAGTGATTAATTATTAAAACTTTAAATTGCTGACTAAACTACACTAATCTACAAATTAATGCCACTAACACAATGGTTACAAAACAATTACTAACAATACATTTAACATGTAGACTTGCTTCATCACTTAGCATGATACTATCGAAATACTTTTTGTCCTAATACTTGTTATCTGTAGAAAATTATAATATGTAAGCATTCTTCTCAAAATTACTTACTTCTAATCTTAATTGTGTCTATTGGAATCTCTTCCTAATTAACAACTAACTCGAATTGCATTCATGTCATGTTAATGTATTGATTCTCCTAAGGATGCAGCAACTTTTTTAATAATATCTCTATTATTAGGAATAAGTTGTTCCAATGAACTAGATCTATTCAGTAGAATTGTCTCTCGACATATTCTATTGAAATCCATCCTAAGTCAATGTTATATACTATACCATACTTAGATTCATTAAGTACAATTCATCGAAATTAACATTTATCAAGAAACAACTATTTCATGTACTTAATCATACTAAATGATGTAGCAAGTCCTAACGTACTACTCACATATAATGAAGAAACAAAACATATCAATAACAAGAAATTAACATAGAACATGTAGAAGAATACAACCCTGTTTTGAATTCAACTGTAGAAATTTGATAAATATACGAAGAACGAATTTTCGTTGTCTCTCTCAAGTAATTTTGGGAAAGGTACGAGGTACAACACTTAGAAACTGTACTAAAAGAAAATAATCGAAAATACAATGGGTATGAAAATGTATGATCCAATCCCCCCTTTTGTCTAAAAATTGTGGTGTATTTATACTCTTCTCATCAAAAGGTTCGAAATACACCACTTCAAGACACCTCCTGACATTTAGACTCATTACATACACCAATTTGTATGAAACAATTTAAAAAGAATTATCGTATCCACTCCTATCACACCCGCAACTCGGGGAGTGATCTTCTCGTCACAAACATTCCACCTAATCATGCTCGTGATTAAGGGCGTGGTCATCCTTCTAAGGTAAAGTCACGACCATGATGAACAGGTGGAAAAATATCTTCGGCCTTGGTCACTCTCTTGATCATAGCCATGATGGAGAGAGTGCCGAGTACTGAACACTTGAATTCTTTTTTATCATGCCCGTGATGAGTCTTAATTAATCTTCCTTTAGCATTATTCCTTTATCACAGCCGTGATAGCTTTAAATCTCCTTGTTCTTATCGAATTTTGTCCCTTTTACTTTTAAATCATCTAAAATTGATATATTACACAATGAATTACCAAGAACCTGAGAAATAAACGCATTTATGGTCAATTTATACCTAAATGTGCCTAAAAAGTGGAGAGTGATTTATACTTATCAATAACCAACAAGCAATGAAAGCTTCCAACTCATACCTAAAATGTAAAACAAAGTAGATCAAGCCAGGGGTATAAAGTGAACATCAATAGGAAAAGGGTAAATGATGACTATGTCACATAAAAATGTAAGAACTTACTCGCATTGATATGAAAGCCTCATCTTATGACCCTTATCTAACCTAAAGAAATGCTTGATCCATGTTCTAAGCGTACCATGCCTATAAGTATGTAAAGCCTCTTTTTTGTCTACTTCCAATAGTTCAATCAATGCCTAATCATCTTTCGAGATTGAAGCTGTGGTAATGTCAGTCAATCCAAGATTAGGAAGGCGTAGAAAGACAGCAACATCCTCTAATGTCGGAGTTATCTTACCTTGTACTATCACAAAGGTATGTGATTAAGTATTCCAATGGGATACGATAGCTCGCCAAATTTTTATCTCTTGTGGATGGTACAAAGTTAAACAAGAAGATACCCATATGAGATAGTGCACCCTTACCTCTTCCAAAATGGATGTATATCCGAAATTCTTGAAAATATATATCACCTAAGACAACTAGCCGTTTACTATGTGCTTCGAGCCATCAAAGCTACTTTCTGAAAGAGAGATTTCTTTCTTCTCATTTCTAAAACACAACACATAATCTGCTTCTATCTCAACCATGTTATGTATTGGACGTTCTTGTCTTATGAAATGAAGCTTGCCATCCTCAAGTGGATGTGGATGTGTATCTCACCTCTTTATATCTCGCCAAAAGAAGTCACCTTCAATAATCGGATCTACCTATTTATCCCCAAGTAAAGGGATTGCTGGAATGTGATCATCATAATATGCCAAAACTTCATTGTTCTTATCAACATTATTACTACGAGAAAGGCTCTTCCCAGATTCTTTGCCCATGTCAATGACCCTTAAATGCAGTAATGATGTCTATATGCAAGTATGAAAGAAAGTAAGCAGCTACAAATGAAGGGAAGTAAGAGAGTTAGTAGAAATAAGGAGAATTCAAAAAGTATGACATCCACTTATGAAAACTAAAGATAACACATATGCACAAGGACTCTTGCAATGCATAATGATAATATGCAATTCACATATGAGATCAGTGATACCATACCTAACTCACATGTTTATGATGGTGTTTAATTGATACATTCTAGTACATGTGTTCATGTTAGAAGATCTAATGTTCAATATCTCATGCTTAGCTCGTGCAATGGGCTTATATCTCTTCACATTTATGTTAGGAAAGCTTATAATTTGACTACTTGCTTACTGCTCACATATCAAGTGCTATGGAGTTAAGGCCTATATCATGCTCAAGCCTTATGTCATGTTCAAGAGTTAGGTAGTGTTCATGCCTCGTGTGACGTTCATACCTCATGTCGTGTTCATAGGATACGTTATGTTTAGGCCTTGTATCATGCTCAAACCACATATCATGTTCAGAGCTTACATCGCATTCAAGCCTCGCATCGAATTTAGGCCCCACGTTGTATCATGCTCAAGAATCGTGATATATTCAAGATTTATTTTACATTCAAGGCTCATGTTATGTTTCGAGATTATATCGAGTTCAAGGTTCACCTCAAGTGTAAGGTTTACGTCATGGTTAACAATCATGTATACAACTTATCTTCGATTCTCATGTCAAATTATGTTCAACGGTCACAATTATAGCTCGTGTTCACTTATATTCAACTTTAATGTTCAAGATTTACATTCACTCTCATATTCAAATGCTTAAGTACAGTCCTTATGTTCACTCATGATCAAGACTCATGTATCAAGGCTCATGTTCAACTCACATAAGAAGACTCATGTTTAGCTTAAATGCCAAAAGTGCAATATTTAATTTACATATTCAACTTATGTGTACTCATATAGGAAGTTTAGAAGTGCTCATGTTAGAAGCCCACGTATGCATACCAAAGGGACTACACTAAATTGAAGTATTCGACTCTTATGTGTTCATGCACAAGGTTTATGTCTCATTCATTTGTGCTAAGCTCACAGACTTGTACTCCATTCTTACACGCTCATGTTCAAGGTTCACATTCAAATTCACATTTTATGGTTATGTGCAAGCCTCATAGTTATTCTACATAATTAGCCCATAAGTGTTTGTATTGAGGGGCAATCAAGTTCATTTCACATATTGCCTCACAAGTGTTTATGTTAAAGGGAAGTTATGTTCAACTCAAGCATGTTACTTTCATATGCTCATGTATAAGACTCGTGTTCAAATTGCATATGTTCACCTTATGCTTGACTCTCATGTGCTCGTGTGTGCATGTTCTTACGACCCAAAACTCATGATTTAATTCGTGTTTTAAGTTACAATTGGTTTAGAGGCCATACATGACCGAAGTATTATGCCTCTTTGCTATCACCTGTTGATGAAGATCGGCAGTCGAGTTACGATCGTAGACTTTTAACTCTCGATTAGCAAACAATCACAGTCTAGGAGGTAAAGACTCTATCCTCTTCAAACTATATTGATTTTTGTTGACTATTGTTAGTTTGACATGTGGTCCTCAAATTACAATCACAAACTTTTAATCCTTTGTTGTAGGCAGCTACAGTTCGGGCAATGAAGAGATCCTCTTTAAACCAAATTCTCAAATGTTGATTATGTTACCTACAAAGCGTAGAAAATGAGATGTTAGTCTCAAAATTTAAAGAAAATGGGGGTAGGGGGAGAAGGATGTTATGATTAATTACTAAAGGCACACTTCAAAGCATGAGTAAAATTATAAGAACAAAGGCACTAAGTCATGAGGATTATGTCATTATTCGTTGCACAAGGAGGAAAAGGAAAAAACAAATATTATCATATAATGGAATTCAAAACATATACTCAAGTTATACACACTCATTCATGAAGCAACATCAAGCTTTGTTGAGAAGCTACACTAAGTGAAGAATGACACATTTATGAGGAGTAGAGCACATTAAAATATAATTCGAACAATTCAAAAATAATATTAATTATGATACATTTTTTGGTAAAGAATATGTAGAAGCTCGTATAAAACGATTTAAAGGCCGTATATCATTTGAGAGATAACACCAACAGTGACCAATATGGAAAAGAACACAGTAGCTCCAAGTGACCAATACATAAATAAAAGAAAGCATAAGTGCATTTATAACCTCTGGTTTAGAAGTTTTTAGATCAACAGGAAGTGAAGGCTCAAATTCATAGTTTATGAGATCTATTGTATCTTCTAACTATAGTTCCACACTTATTGTTCTATCTTAATTCCACACAATCGGGTTAAAGATATGAAGTTCATAAAAGTAGATGCTTGTGGTGGAGACAAAAGTGTAATGGTTTTTGTTGCCTCCTTTAATGCTCTACTCCTACATCTTGATGTAAAGAGGAAGAAATGGTCGTAAGACTCCTAATGAAGTAGATTTAGAAGTTGAAAAAGGGGGTGCCTTATACAATCTCGAGTCCTCTGCTCTAAGAAGTTATTATCATCTATTAGCAGCTAACATTCTAAAAAAAAAAAAGAAGAAGAAGAAGAAGAGGAAGAAATGAAGAAGAGAAAGTGAGGAGAATAGAAAACATACATTATTCATTGGATGCGCAATCAAATTATACCATCATCACAATAGTGAAGGAAGAAAGGCACAACTATCGACCTACACCAACATGAACGACTAAGGTGACAAACAAGTGTAATTCTGCTATGGCTTCTCTAAACTCTCCAATAATAGACATTAGTCCCTTTCGACTCTAAGCCTTTCAGATTTAGCTAAGAGAAACACTGTTTTTGTAATGGACAGATACCATTACCGCATACTTAGATCTTTGAGTGCCCTACTACTCTTCACAATGACTGGAATCACTTGTGATCGGCCTTTAACAGCTACTACTCGTGCTACTCTTCTCTCAAGTGCTACTAGTCACACGCTGCTTTCTTAGTTGTTTCCTCCCTTATTTTTCATTCAAATGGTTCCTAACATGAGCTTCAAGTAAAAAAGCAATTAAGTAAGCAATTGAAATGAGAAGCCAAGATGGGGAGCAAAATGTTTTCATAAATATTTAAAAAAAAAGAGAGACTAATGAACAAGATAACTTGTCTTTCTCATGTCAAGCATAAGACATCCTTACCTCAAAAGGCCATTAGTATGTCTGCCTCATATGTAGCAAAGATGGAGAAGAAAAGCCTTAGACCCTTCTACTGTGGCGACTGAATCTGTAGGGTACTGAAATTGCTTGTATCCTACATGGAGGCAACAAAAGGTAAGGTAGACACCTATCGGGATTCTAATGGAGACAAAGGAATAAAGGAGTCCTACTATTCCTACATTTTTTTCTTGTTGAGAAGGTAATTTAATATGGGCTTATGGACCTTTTGAGTAAGGACAGATCGAAAAGTTGGAAAGCATGGAAAATTTTGCTCTAAACATCTTTTGATAGTGAAGTAGCTGCATGTGATGTAATGTTTTCACTAAGTGAGCTATTGAATGAGAAAAAAAAAAAAAAACAAGAAGAAGAAGAGGGGGCTCAATGTGGTAATTTGTAGAGACCAATTTTCGTATGTGACTAGCTTAGTAATGTATCTAATTTGCTATAAAGAAGGGATAGTGAAATGAATACTTCTCCAAATCGGGTCGGACAGTAAAATAGAGATCTAAAAATTCATTTAGCTTTTAAGGCACTGCTTAAGAAACCCTGTAAGGGACGTTGTCCCCTTTTCCCCTGCCCACTAATCGACTAGCAGGATCGTTATACTTACCAATTGTAGCGCAACAAATAAAGTTTGGTTAACACAAAGAGCTTACATGATATGTAAAGACCCGATGAGAAGAATGCTCTTATATGAGAAGAGAACAAAGGCAATATTGATACATGGAAGTTAGCCCTAATGAGATCACTAATGTGAATTTAGTGCATAAGATACAACCCAATGAAATCAATAACTCATATAGATCGAATTGAAGAGACAAATTAGCTTAAGAAGAGACAGCTTAAAGGAGATTTATCTCAAGGTGATGCCTTAGGGGCAACATATAATATAACCCAACTGAAGCATGACATATGATTAAGAAGTGCCATGAACTCATGCACTAAGACAACTCTTAAATGAATTTGGCAATGATGCAACTATTTAACAGTGCACACATGCTTAAGTCATCTAAAAGACTCATTTAATGCCCAAACCCCTTCGACTTTGTCTAAAGAACTTTAGTCAAAGGGCAAAATATAGAGGGCCAAAATTAATATTGGGCTTTAAGCCCATTAATTAAATATTAAATGGATTTGACTCCTTAGGCTAAGATTTAAGGCCCGAGGAGCCAAGCCCATAAATTATCCAAATGATTAAGAAAGATTTGATATGGTGGCTTGGAATAGGGCTCGTTGGATTGGTCCATCCAATCTAAAGTTTCTTAGTTTAGCTCATACTAAAATAATAAATAAAATCTTTATCTAAGCCTAAACCCATAAAAATAGCCCACTTGACATCAATTAATAAAAGACCTCAATTTTAACTATTAATCACCATCATGATCTAATAGATAGGATCAACTATTATTTCCTATAAATACCTCATTCACACCTCATTTGGATAGAAGAAAACCCCCAATTGACGTTGTTCATCAGAACCTTGTCTCAAGGATCAAACACTAAAAAACCTTAAGAACTCTACCCTATTCTTCATTAATATTGGAGTTTGATATCATCACGCTTCTACACCTATCACCACACATGTTAGAGCCTCATCAAGATTGCTAACTCCTCCTCCCTACACTTCTCTCCTGATCATCCCATGCTAATCACTCAAGTCATTTCCGTAGTGTGACGTCTCATGCAGTGCGACGTCTCATGCAGTACACACGTGACCCTTGCATCCATACCCACATCCCGACAATATTTATAAAATTCAAGCATTTTTTCCCCTATTAAATATTTATGATGTCCCATATGTGAATTAAGAGCTTTGATTGCATAGTAAAGTTATGGCATTCATGCTAATAAGGTTTAATCACTGTGAGTTTAATTGGTTTTCATAAAGCTTGATATCATATTTATTGGTAATTAATCATTTTTAAGATTAAAGATTTTAGATCTATGAGTATATAGAGAAGATTTAATTTTTCATTATATAACCAATTATGTTTAATAAAAATAGGTTTTTGCTATAAATGAGATATAATAAAGTTTTGTCTATTCCATCTCAAATGACTTCACAGTTAAATATTTTGGTCACGCTAAGTTAGCAGGTGCCTACTTATCCGGGACTCGAAATTAGACTATCGTAATTCATAATTTTTTTTTAAAAAAAAAACCTTTAGTGTGTTGGTTAGTTTCTACATACGCAAAAAATCATGTGGTTTACATTATTAGCCATTTTAAGTTTTTTTTTTGGTAGAAAAAGTCTTATAGTACACAGTATTTTTTTCTTATGCTTGGATTTTCAAAAATCTAACATATATGTTTATCACCTAACTTTGAAAATATGCCATTTAGGATGAGTTTTCTAATTTCAAAAAATATACAATTGTTTTAAGTGTGAAAAACCTTTTCTAAATTAAAAAAAAATGAATATGTTAATCATTATCACCTTTGGGACTGCTTTGCTTTGATGTGGAGCCTTAACCTCCTCTTAAGGAATTGAAGTAGCTGAAGTATTCATCTTTTTCCATGGACATCCTCACTAGCTCCTATTCTCTATTGGCTGCTTTCCACCAATCTTCATTGTAGGATATGGCTTCCACATTGACGATACTCAATAAGGTATGACATTTGTCAAAGATGAGCCTAACAATACTAAATGTCTTTTCTACTGCCATTATTGAGGTCAGGGTAGCAAAAACATGTCAAGCTTTGCTAGAGAAGACCCACATATGTCTTTCTATGCAACTTTCACCACTTGAGAATATTAAAATCATGTATACTAATATTATCACTAAACTCAAAGTTGGTGTTGAGATATTATCCTCTAGACCTGTAGCGCTTCAACTTTTATGCAAGCAGTTGTTCCCTCGTAAAGGAATAACTGCTTGTTGCTAAGGAAAGCAAGGGAGTGATTGCTACCTAGCCATCATAGGTGTAGAAGAAATGTTCAAATAGCTCATTCATTTTGTCCATCGCTCGTTGAAGCTCATTAGTTGCATTTGTAGTATGTACATCTTGTATACTAGAAAGGTCATCATTTATCCGATAGTACATATTAAGATAGTCTTAAAAAACTTCTATTTTACATCAAAGGTCTAAAATAGCGACGATAAGATAGATGAAGTGAATTTAGTTATAATACTGTAGCTGCTTCTCAAACATTTCAACTATAAAAATTTGCAAGGTTAGGTCCTAATGCACATCAAGTAAAACCGTAAGTGTATCAACAACCTCCATTATAAAATAGTGTACACTAGGTTGTACACTTAGAAAAAAGTCTTAATAACATCATGACAAACTTTGAGTACTTGTAACAACTTGTCACATATATCCCAATCTCTTGTATGAATTTTTGCTTCTTAAAATCTAGTGCAAGCAAAACTTACATAGAAGATCTTTATAGTTCATTGTACCTTCCAACATTTCATACATTGAATTCCAACAATGTTTAACATGTTTTTTAAACTTTTTATACCTTTTATCATTTTGTATGCAATAGTTCCTCTACATTTAATGTAGAGAGGGTCTTTCAGTAATCATTTTAATTGCATACCTTATTGGGGTAACTTTAAATTCTAGAGCATCCATTCCTTTTTTAACACACAAATTTAAAATGTGGCATGCACATCTAATGTGAAAAATTTTTCCTCATAGAGCGAGTTGGCATAGATTTTTAAGTTTATTTATAGATGCAATGTTTGCATAGGTATTATCAAAACTGATTGAAAATATTTTGCGTGTAAACTAATACTCCTCGAAAATGATAGATATAATCCTATATATTACCTATACCATGTATTGTTCATTAAGGATCTTAAGGGTCATCAATCTTTTATTTAGTTACCACTTATTATCTATCTAGTGACCGGTTACTCCCATGTATGAATTTTCTTGCCACCTATTGGTTCATATATCTACACAAATCTATACTTATGTATTTGAGGAACTAAAACATTGTAGCTACCTTTTGCTTACCTTTGTGATACAACTGCTGGTTAGCTTTGTGCATTATTTTAGTATCGAACAAACGTGTCTTTCAGTTCAACGCCTCCTATTCATAACATATGCGAGACTTACACTTAACTGTGCTAAAGGAGAGGTGCACTTTTACACTTACCTAACGTTTGGGAATTGCCGCCACGTGTAATTTTTTGTTGCAATTTATTAATACAATACTCCACTAGACACTTTCTTTATAAGTGTCTTGTCAGTATACCATACCATACCATACTCGTCGCTCTTTTTTGATGCGTAGTTTACGGTACAGCAGTTGCATTGCGCATGATAATTCTCTCTTTCATTTGCAATTTTAGAGAAATGTTTCAAAAATGTTTCAGAAAATCTCTTATTTCGCTAGTTTAGGTGGTTTGTGTGGATCGCCCTGTCGGACTTCCTAGACGTCATTTGTTGCAAGATCTACTACTTCTTTGTCCTTTACAACTTCGATCCCTTATCTTTAAATAGTAGATCAAACCCGAAAGGAACTTCAAGAGTACCATATACATCATCCTATTGCTCTCTTGTGAAGTCGTATCGGATATCGTAATCCTTATTGTCTACGAACTGAGCACCTTGGTCAGTAGCTTTCACCTTTCTTTTGGCACCCTTCTTGTTGGAGGAAGATACACGGAAAAGACAATCCATTTTTTTTTTACCATAGTTATGTGTACAAAAGTCTATACTTAAGCTAAATGTTAGAGAGAAATTTACAAAAAAAAAAAATATTACATTAAAAATTTACTAAGTAATTGGGAGAAAATAAATTATCACTACTATAACAACTAGAGGAAAAAATATATACAAGTGTGATATTAGTTTTCAATTTTGAAAGTAAAGTTTAGATAGAAGAGCAATTGAGGGTTAGTAGAGAGCAAAGATCTACAACCGCATTTTCTAGCATTTGAATGGAGCATTTGAAATTTAAATTTCATACGCGTTTATTGCATGCTAAAATTTTTCAGAATGACTGAAAACACAGAACATTAAAGTGTATGTGTAGTGTATTGTGAATCAGACTGTGTGCTTGTGGAGCATTTATTACGTTCTTTCTTTTTCAAATTTGTAATACGTGTGCATGCATTAGAATTTAGACTGTGTATAGTGTATTGTTTAGTTACAATAAAGTGGTGTGTACATGTATTGTGTTTGTTGTTTTGTGTAGTAAGCGTATGTGTATTGTCTTGTCACAATGGCTTTGGTCACTTCCTAGCCTCTAATTTATAAGCTACAACATGTAGTCTTTTCTTTCTTTTTTTTCCTTTCTTTGTTGAATTTTTTTCTTTTTTTTTTTTTTTATAATACGAACCCACCTGTTGTTACTTCATGCAGCAATGTTGTAAATGTAACAAACTGTTTGTTGCTATTACGTGATGTAGCATCCTTTTATTTTTATTTTTATCTTTTTTAAGAAACTAAGTCGAACTAGTAGGTGAACCCACTGCTCCACATGCTCAAACTGGCCAATTGAGGGGGAGGACCCGTGGTGACCCGCCCAACCCAGTAGGTTCACCCACTGTTCAGAACCAGCCAAGCTAGTTCTTTGAATCGTCCAGCTAAACCTAACTCATCTCTAGGTTTACGTCATAGCAAACATAAAATAAAGAACTAGTAGGTTTGAGTTTATAAAAAAGCATTGGTATGAAACAAAGGACTTATCTCTGTAAAAAGCACGATTCTCATATATGCAATATGCTGAATGTCATTATAGCAAAAGAATTAAAAATAACAAAAAGGACTTTTGATCTACAATTAGCGTGCATTGCATCAATTGTATTGAAATATATTGTGAATAAAATTTAATTCTTACAATGAGTTCCAAACTTGAAAAGGGATACAGCTAGATGTTGCACTACAAAGAAAAGATTAAGATCATAGTGCTCATACTTATTTCTTTTTTGCAGAAGAAACTTTTACAGATGAAAGTAGTTAATAATCAAAATGGTAGATAGATATTCACTAGTTAAAGCACAAATCCATGTAGTGATATTAATATCTTTTCTTAAGCAAACTTTACTATATATTACAATTTGGGGATGGAGGGATTGAGAGGTGGTGCATTTTATGATGAGACCAGTTTTTATTACCATTATATTGTAACCATATTATATAACTAATTAAGATGTTAAGTTTTAGCGATTAGAATGATAAAAACCATGCCTTGGCCTTAGACTTACCTATAGAACAAACGCTTCTTCAAGAGCTCTTATACAAAGAAGTGTAAAACGGAGAGAACCATCTGTTAATAATCAGTTTTTGCTCATCTGACACTCGTCCTTTCGTCAATCGAGATGCTAGATAATCAACTCTCTCGGCATTCGCACTAGATAGATGACGCACGGCATTTATGTCAACTATAAGAAGCGTTCCTGGTTTGAATTCAAGTCTATAGTGTGAACAGTTATCATAAGCAAGGTTATATTGCATAACTGCCTATTGTCCCTACATATTAGGGGAGATATCAAGTCAAGGAACTTCTACGTATCTTAACAGTTATCCCAACAACTACCTTAAACACTACAACCATCGAAGTGGCCGTATCGAATTAGCCCTGGTACTAAGCATTTCATTCTCTTTTGCAGGATCTTTGCTCATCCTAAAATTCACTAACAACATTTAGTGACGTTTGTTTTTCTCTAAACACAACCACATGGCTAGAATTAGGATGACTTGAAGTGTAGGAGCGGGTACTTCCTCCTAACACCCTAAAGGGGGGAGTCGGCATGCCGATGAGCAACGATTGGCTTGACTCAGGCAACTTTATCTTGATTTAGCCAATTCCAAGTCAAATAAAAAACATGAACAAATCCTTGACCTTCTTCATAAAAGTGTTCACCTGAATCAGGATAAAGAGCATGGCAATCATGATGCCAATAATATCGACAATTCCATTTATTCACCTAAATTGCCAAAAAAGCAAACTGAGGTTCCAGCGAAACCTTCGGCTCTTACTTTCAAGAAGATTCATAAGGTCAAGCAACTGTAACACCTGTATCATACGAGACCCTCGCATGTCAATACCCCTATTCAGCGACCAAATAGTTCCAAATCAAGAAAAGTCCTTTTGTCCTAGAGACTTTGGAAGAAATAATATCTTGGCACATTAAGCTACCCCAGTTTGAAACATATGATGGGATAGAGGACCCTGAAGACCACTTGGAGTACTACCGTACACTGGCTAAGTTTCATGGTTTAAGCAATACGGTAGCCTATAAAGCCTTTCCCTCAACCTTGAGGAATGCAGCTAGTACATGGTTCAAACACTTGAAACCAAATGCCATTTCATGTTTCGATGAATTAGCAAAAGTGTTACTTCAACACTTCCTTACTAGCAAACTTTCTGTTAATGACTCTTCAATCCTTAACACCATCAAACAAAAGTCCAATGAGTCAATCAGGGACTATTTAGCCAGATTTATGGCCGAGATGGTCTAAATCCCAAAACTGGATATGAGTGTAGCCCTCAACGCCGTAATCAACAAAGTCAAGCCTTATGGAGACATTTTTAAGTCTTTTGCAATGAACAAGCCAAAAACTTTTGCCGAGTTTAAGGTTAAAGCCACCTCATACATCTGACAGGAAGACAACATAAAAGTACGATGAGAGGTTGATCAAAGTAGAAGAGATAGAAAGAATGACAAGCAAAGAAGTGTGAAGGATAGACTTGATACAGACAATGACCACAGTTCATACGCCAAGAAGAAGAGACCAAAGATCCTGACATACTCCACCCATATGCTTGTCAATCATCCAATCTCAAACATTTTGATGGAGGTATGTAGGGAGAGAGGCGTCCTCCAATGGTCAGAAATAATGAGAGGGAATCCCTTAAGAAGAAATTCTAACAAGTACTGTGATTTCCACCATGACAAAGATCATGATACAGATGAGTGCATTTAACTCAAGAATGCAATTGAAGATGCAATACAACGTGAGCACTTATGAGAATTTCTAGGGCATGATGCCAAAAGAATAGAAAGACTGTCTTAGAGGAGACGAGAGGAATGAGAGGATGACACTTAGCCAGTAATGGTCGTGAGAGATGCAAAGGATGTCAATTCCAGCAAAGCTCCGAATGGAGTAATTAATACCATTGTTAGCGAACACAGTATAAGCCAATGGAGCTCTTCGAGTTCAATTAACGCCAAAAATTACATATGTAACATTCAAGGCAAGAAGGTCAAGATCAACAATACAATTTCTTTTGGACAAGAAGATTTCGAAGATATCCAAAGGCCGCATGATGATGCACTTGTTATTAGTGCAGGTCACCAACTTCGAAGTCAAGAAAATTCTTGTTGACATAGGAAGTTCGACTGACATTATTTTTTAGCATGCATTTGATCAAATGAGGCAGAACATCAAAGCGCAGCTACAGTTTTACAAGTATGATCTCTATTCCTTCAATAATCAACCTATCCAAGTAGCCAGAGTTATCTCTTTGCCGATACAGATCAATGATGATGAGCATGTTGTAGAGGATAAAGTGGACTTTCTCGTTGTCAAATGGTGGTCCCCTTACACATGATAATGGGATGGTCATGCCAACATCTATTTAGCATTATCACTTTAACTACACATCTTAAGGCTAAGTTCCTTACTCCCACAAGAGTCGATGTGTGCAGACAGGATCAATAATTGGCACGGTCGTTATATATAAAGGCCTTGAGACGAGAGGAAGTATTTCAAGTTGAAACCTGTACAGAAGGCAAGTCAATCGGCATAGAGAATGCTAAGAACAATACCGAGGAAATTCCTTTGGGAAATGATTCTGGGAAGACAACAAAAATAGGAAAACCCTTGTTAGCACATGTTTGGCAAAGTCTGATTGACTTCTTGTAAGCCAATGCTAACATGTTTACATGGTCACCTCGGACATGCCGGATATTCCTAGAGAAGTTATGGTACATAAGCTCCAGATTGACCCGAATGCGAAGAAGAGGTCCATAAATTATTAGAGGTAAGATACATCTGAAAAGAACCTTATCCGACTTAACTAGCAAATTGTATACTAGTCAAGAAGTCTAATGGCAAATGGCGAATGTGTATAGACTTCGCGGATCTCAAAAAGGCCTATCCTAAGGATTGTTTCCCACTGCCAAAAATCGTTCAAATGGTAGACGCAACCGCAAGACATGTGTTGTTCTCTTTTATGGACGCTTTCTCTGGTTACAATCAAATCAAGATGGACAAGGCAGATGAAGTCTACACATCTTTTGTTATCAATTTTAGAATGTACTATTATATGGTGATGCCTTTTGGTCTGAAGAACGCTAGTGCCACATACCAGAGATTAGTAACAAAGATGTTCAAATCTTAGATCCATAAGAATGTTGAAATATATGTGGACGACATGATTATGAAGAGCAGAAGGAAGTTCAGCATCTCGCTAATCTGGAGGTGACATTTGCCACATTGAGGAGATATAGTATGAAACTCAACCCACAGAAGTCCATCTTTAATGCAATCAGGGAAATTTCTTGGGTATATGGTTACATGTCGTAACATTAAGGCCAATCTAAGAAAGATTGAAGCCATTAGGAATATGAAATCACCCTGCACGGTTAAAGAAGTACAGGAACTCACCGAATGAATTGCCATCTTCAACAAATTTGTGTTGAGAAGTGCAGATAGGTATGGGGGATTCTTTAAAATTTTAAAGAATCTAAAAGAGTTCAATTGAACCAAAGATTGCGAAAGAGCTTTTAATGAGCTCAAGGAATTTCATGCGTCACCCTCGATACTCTTGACACCCATTCCTGGAGAAAATTTATACTTATACCTTTCTATCAGCTCCTGAACCCTTTCTTCCATACTGGTCTAAATAGACAACAAAGAGCATCAACCCATTTATTACGTGAGGTAAGTTCTACAAGGGCCATAGCTTTAATACACAAAGATTGAGAAGTTTGTATTAGCAGTGGATCTTTTTGTAAGAAAGTTGAAGCCATATTTTGAAGCCCACCAGATCATTATCCTCACCAACCAACCAACCAACCATTGCAGTAAGCATTGCAGCGGCTTGATTCCTCAGGGAGGACGATGAAATATGCCTTAGAGCTTAGTGCCTATGGTGTACAATATAAACCCAAAACAACACTAAAGGCCTAAGTATTAGCGGATTTTATAGTTGAATTCACTAGAGATGAAGATTCAATGGAGGGAGCCGAGAAACCAATCAGGTTTTTTTATGTCGATGGTTCTTCAACACAAGAAGGGAGTAGAGCAGGATTAGTTCTTCAAGGCCCCCATAATGTCAAAGTTCATTACACTTTGAAATTCAAATTCCTAGCCAGTAACAAGAAGCAGAGTACGAGGCTCTAATTACCGGATTGAAACTGGCAAAAGAAATTAGTGCTGAGACACTCGAAGTGTTCTCTGATTCCCAATTGGTGGTGAATCAGGTCATTGGTAGTTATGCTATAAGATAAGAAGAGATGAGCAAATACCTATTGGTGGTACGAATGCTCGTAGAAGAAAACCTATCTTTCTCCATTCACAAAATCCTAAGAAGCAATAATATTGCTTGAGTTTAGCCAGTATGGCATTCCTTGAGTTGAGCGAGAAACTTTTCGTTGAGTTCCTCTTGCAGAAAAGCTTATCCACTCTCTCATAGAGCTATAAGTTGGCTACTTGCCTGAGAGAAGAATCATGGATGGATTCTAGAGTGAATTATCTAAAAGAAGGTACTCTCCCTGACGAAAAAAAGGGGTGCAAAGATTAGCTTACCAAGCTATGAACTACACATTGATTGATGGTCAGCTGTATAAGCGTAGCATATCTCAACCCTACCTTCGATACCTTTCCTCGAGGAATGCCTAAAGGGTGTTATTTGAACAACATGGTGGCATAAGTAGTAATCATGTAAAGGTGCAAACACTGTACATTTGAGTACTGTGACTCGACTATTATTGGCCAACTATGAGAGAAGATGTAAAGGATGTTGTCCAGCAATGTCCTCAATGCCAAAAGCATAAGTCGCTGAGTAATGCACCTGCAATTGAGTTATGCAGCCTAACCAACCCTTGACCTTTTGTCCAGTAGGGGTTAGATATTCTTGAACCCTTGCCAAAGTCTATCACCCAACAACAATTCGTCATTGTCGCTGTGGACTACTTTACTAAATGGGCTAAGGTCGAGGCTGTGGCAAAGATCACTGAGTAGAAAATGGAAGTTTTTGTCTTCAACTCCATCATATCAAGATTCAGAGTTTCCCAACATGATAGTTACAAATAACAGCTCGCAGTTTGATAACAATAAGTTCTAGACATTTTGTAAAGGGCACAACATTTGACTCAACTATACGTTTGTAGTACACCCTTAGACAAATGGATAAGTCGAAGCTGTAAACAAGATCATATTGCACACCTTGAAACAAAAAATGGATCAAGGTAGAGGGAAGTGGGCCAATGAACTACCGAATGTCCTGTAGGGATACAAAACCACTTACAAAACCGTAACAGGAGAGATACCATTTAAGTTAGCCTATGGCACTGAAGTCGTATTGCCAATTGAGCTAGACTTGCCTAATCTGCGAATACATAATTTTGATGTTATGCTTAATCAAGTCAGATTGACAGTGAATCCGGATACTATTAAGGAAATTTAAGACATTACAAGAGCTAGGGTCGCGGCATACTAGTATAGAGTAGTAAGATACTACAATCAGAAAGTGAAGCACAAGGTTTTCCAACCCAGAGATCTGGTTTGCCATAAGATAGAAGCAATTGGTGACCGAGAAAATCAAGGAAAGCTTGACGGAAATTGGAAGGATCCTATCAGGATCTAGGAAGTCATTGGTGAGGGGGCCTATCAACTAGAAAGGTTGGATGGATCCAGCATCCTTCGAGCTTGGAACGTCAGAATTTGAAATCTTATTTCAATCAGTATCAGATGATTTCTACCATTACTCATTTGGTGATAGCTAACATGTTTATAAGATTGGTTCTTATTTATGATAATTATATTTGGAAGTCTCATTGTGTTTTGGTTACGATTACCGAATTAACGAGTTCTAAGCTATACGGCAAACAAACTGACTTAGGTTCTAGCCTAACGCGGTTAACAAACTATACAAATTAACCTTACGACTAAGTAATGCGGCTAGTCCATGCCTTAGACGGTTAAAGGATAGATGGGAGTTTGAAATAAAACATGTTAGAAGATAATTAGGAGTGCGAAATAAAACATGTTGAAAGATAGTAGGGCGTGTGAAATAAAACATGTCGAAAGATAGTTGGGCATATGAAATAAAACATGCCGAGAAATAAATAGTGTATGAAATAAAACATGATAAGCGACAAATAGCATATGAAATAAAACACGTTGACGAACAAGTGTGTGATGCAACATACGTATACCATATACGCCGTAAAAGTGCCTTACATAAAATAAAATGTATTGGAGATCTGTCAACTATTTTTGCTCAAGTGTCATAATCACTCGGCATTGCCTTAAATATATTTCAATTGATAATTACATGAGAATGCAATGTGCTAATACAATAAGTCCTATGGCTTATCCCCAGATTCAGTAGAAGTGATTTTTAAATCAATGGCTGGGCCTTCCTCAACAATTGGGGTCTCGAAGTGGGCAACTTCTTCAACACAAGCTTCATTGTCACTTTTATTCATACTCTCGGCACCTGTGTCGCCGCCTTCATCTTCATCGACACTACTAACTTTGTTGTCGATTTTAGCAAAGTCAAGACACAGGAGATCATAATTAGGATGAAGATTCAAAACCTCTTCTCTTGCTACTTGAACCCTTTCTAACAACTTCTTACGTAGAAGCCTCTCGTATTGCCGATTGAAAGTAACTATATCGAGAGCCTCTTCAACTGATGGTCCCCTCCTCATAGTCTCTCTAAGTCAGCCACACGGCTCTGTAAGTTCGAGATGTTGGTCTCCAACTCCTTTATCTACATCTTGAGCTTATCTTCATCATCACTCATCGTGCAAATAGTTCAGCCCAAACCACAATACTCTTCTTTCTTCTTCTACAGCTCCTCTTTCAAGCCTTCATACTTTTTATACTGTTCTTCTACTTTAGCCTTCAAGCTAGAGATTTTATCAATGATGAGGTCATGTGCCAATTTCTCGAGAGCAAGTTCTTCCTTAAGCTTTCTCGCCTCCATCTCAGCCTTAATCCTTACATTCTCGGTAGCAGCAGTTTGGGCCTTTAATGCATTGTATGCATCCTCAACTTTCTATAGAAAATTCATTAAACACAATCAAGAATGATTGGGTATGACATATACACAATTGAAGATATTACCTTCTTTGCCTCTTTGTCGACCTCATCCAAAGCCGTTAGAATGTGGCTACTCATTTGGAAAAGGAAATGTGTTAATAACCCGAACAAATTCGATATGAAAAGCAATGTTTATGGATACTCACATCATAAAATTTGGCTACGATATGGGCCTTATTGCAACTGCCGACTATATTGACATCCTTCTTGGTGATATCTCTATCTTTTGGAGGAATAATTCCTTCCATCAAAGCTAAACATTTTGTCCCATCTCCTAAAGCTAAGTCGGTATCCAAAATTTGGTGACTCTAACAAGGGATGAATTACTCGCTAACCTCATTGTTGGAGATGAATTTGGCACTACTGATGCCGAGAGCTTTAGATTGCATTGCCTCCTTCACCTTTTTGTCCAAGCCCCTAACTTTCTTGGTAGGTGGTTGACTGGCGAGTTCCTTCCCCTGTCTTTTATTAGCATTTGGCACTGCCTCAATTGCTAGTGATGACCCTTCTACGACAGTGACTATTTGATCCTCCTCACCAGGATGTGTATCTCAACGTTATCATCCCTCGACTCAACAGAAGTTTGAATAATCTCGACCGAAGGCTCCTCAAAACGAACCTCGATCGATATTGTCTTCTTACTCTCCTTCCTCCTCCGGGGAAGCATATCCTCTCCCCATTTCTAGGTCTCCTCAAGTTCCATGTTTTGGGAAGATCTCGCAAGTACTGATTGTATTTTGTAACGAGAACTATGTCAACGAAACTAGCGGTTCTATCTGGAAAATTGCAAAAATAGACTATCGTATTGAACAAATATCTTGCTAAGGACCCCTTTTCCTTTTCCTTGAGATAATCATCCATAAAAAGCTCGTTGATTCGAGCAAGTTTATCCTACCTTGCTTCCATACTATCAACCGAACCGCCCAAAGAACAAGCCGCCTTACTCCGTATTTAGAGGGGAAAAGTGGCCTCAATCTTCGTTGTCTTAAAATCAGAAAGCACAAGTCGAAAGGTAACTTTGCGAACCATACCTGAATGGTTATGTGAAATGATACAACACAAATCAAAGAATTTGAGTTGAAGATGAGGAAATGAATGAAAGTTTAAGATGTGACTAAAGAGGGTAATTCTGATTGTGAATAGTACTTTATATGAGGACAATTCATCCTCATATCCTCATAACTGCAAATCTACTTTTGACAGTAATGATGTACTAATGTGGTAATCACGTGGATCACTAATACGTGTTTTGTGACAGAAATCTGATGGCTAAAAGCTTTCTGACAGTTATTAGGCCTGCCATAAAATGATGACCTATGCTACAGATGTCACACCTCCAATTTCTTGGTTTCTCAAACAGGCGAGAGTTAGAAATCACAACCTTTCAACTGGGATGTGATCCGTTTTACTTCCCATATTACTTGGCATAAATCTAAAAAATCTCTCCCCCACTCGGCCTCTAGTGTAATATATATATATATATATATATATTTGTAACTCCCTTTATCGACTACTTGAACACGAGAGTTGGGGGGCAAATATTGATAATTAACTTTTGCTCATCTGAAACTCATTTTTTCATCGGCCGAGATGCCGAGTAATCGACTCTATCAGCATTCACACTAGATAGATAAAACACAACATTTATGCCAAGTATAAGAAGCATTCCTAGTTTGAACTCAAGTCTATAGCGCAAACGGTTATCATAAGTACGATTATATTGCATAACCGCTTACTATCCCTACATATTAGGGAGGATGTCAAGTCAAGAAGATTTCACATGTCTTAATAGTTATCCTAACAACTGCCTTAGACACTACAACCATCTATAAATACCGGAAAGAAACTCTATAAGAGCTTTCTAATACTTCTTATTCACATACTTATTATACTAAGTCACCTTGCTAATTTAAGTATTGGAGTGATTGTACTAGACTAACCTTGGTACCAAATATTTCATTCTCTTTTGTAAGATTTTTTCTCATTCCAAAATTCACTAACAATACTATCCTTCATATAATACATAAATTTATATTAAAGAATAAATTTGAAAATTAAAAATTAAAAAATAAGGAAACAATAGGATGGAAGTAATGTTAGTACAAATGGGCGTTATAAAGAGTGAAACTTTGAATGGAAAGAGAAAGGCCGACAATAATCATGGTGGTCCTTGGCCTTACCTTGATGCATTCAATTTATGGGAGCATTGATTTTGAACGACATACTCTTCCGGACGTAAATGAACTGCCATAGGAAACGGAATGGGAATCGGTGTGTGGATCGTTCTGAGTCCATATCCACGTATATTTAAAGACACTAATCAAGGTTTGTTTCTTTTTCCCTCCTCCGCCTCCTGTTCTTCTTCTTCTTCTTCTCTCTCAAATTAACAAATGTCCATTATACTCCTTGTGTTTCTTTTTGTAATAATGGTATGAGATATCCAGTATTCTCAAATTTTCAGAATGGTTGAGTAAGCCAAACCATTTACATTTATGAAGGAGATTGTATTGGAAGGGAAGCCTAAACTGCTACTGATCTTTATATGTTTTGGTCATGTTCCTTTTAGCTCTAAAGAGAAAGGTTGGATCTTCCAATCTTAAATCATATGGGATG
The DNA here is from genome assembly GCA_024138005.1 of Lumnitzera racemosa. NCBI lineage: Eukaryota > Viridiplantae > Streptophyta > Magnoliopsida > Myrtales > Combretaceae > Lumnitzera > Lumnitzera racemosa. The sequence continues at coordinate 32,743,603 of JAMXBC010000012.1, read as the reverse complement.
TGACCCATGTTAGGTCCATAAAATGTCATAGCTTTTTGTGTTCTATAATTTACGTCTGAATACCTTTTTGATTTTCCTCTTCACGGTAAGGAAAACGAACCAATAGGTCGGATTACAGCATAGAGAAAATTTGTCTGAAGTACTTTTTGTTCGAGTAGGAAGATATCGATTTTTCTCTTTCCTTCTCTTCAATAAATTTAGGAAGTAGATGAATAGATAACTAAAGTAACTCGAAAAGCTGTATTCCATTTGAAATAGAAAAAAGGAATTATTTCAAGTTTGGTATAAAGAAATAGTCTAAAGTAGAATGAAATGCAATGGAATTAGAACTGGAATGACAAATCCTTTTGGAGAGATGTTCACTAAATTGAATGGAATGAAATTAAATCTTCAAATAAAATTAGTTGTCGAAAATATTTTTAATTATTGCATATTATAATTATTTTAAAAATTAGAAAAGTCATTATAATTAATAAAGTAGGAATGAAATCGTGATTTTTCCTTTTCAAAGATGGAATTGAATTCTATCTTGAAATCAAAATCATCAATTCCATGAAATTGCGATCCTGACTTCAAAATATACTTCCAAACATGGAGAATAAAAATGAGATCCAAAAGCAATATACTTCCAAACATGGAGAATAAAAATGAGATCCAAAAGCACAATTTCATTCCAGTCTATTCCTATGTACTAAATGTGACATTAGTTTATTAAATATAAAATATGCTATAGTATTAAATATGTTAAGAATGTAAGTAGGTTATGAAATATATTATAGTAGTGCAACAAGATATTCTAACCATTCCATGTAAAGGACATTGTCATTGATGAGTAATAAAAAATGACAAGTCCTAATGTTATCAACCATTGAATTTCCAATACCAATTCAGCTCCATGTAAATCTATGAGAAATTCAAAATTATTTAGAATCACCAGTACTTTTCTACACAAGCTAGAACATATAAGTTTAACCCCATTGCCTCACTAATAGATTTAAACTCTTAGCAACATGTGATTGGATAAAATTGTGTGTGCTACGCGAATCTACCAATATTGGAACCTACTTTCCCTTAATCATGTCATGAAATCTCAAAGTTTTTGGCTTTAATACACCCAACAATGCATAGTAGCTTGTTTCCACCGTATCCCCATCTTCCTCATCCTTTTCTATTTACTTTATTTTAATCATATCATTCTGATTTATTTTAATATCATCATCTTCAATATCATCAAGTTCTACTATCATTAAAAATTTTGCTTTGCATATGTCTCCCTTATGAAACTTCTTGATGGGAATTGAGCTACTGGCCCTTTAACCCGCATCCAAGCTTAAGGACTAGAAGGCTTGAACAAACGTGTTCTTCTACTCCAGCCAAGGCCTGTCAAGGCCAAGTACTTCCTTGCCGAGTCACTCCTTAAGTCGTGCCGAATGACTACAAATCTCTTACAAATAGAATGCCAAGAAACGGATGGTCGGGGCAATATCCAATCCTCCCTCATGTCTAACTACTTACTCGGCATCACCCTTACTGCCATGCCGAGAGAGAGACCATAAACTACATAATCCATCCCTACTCAAACAAGTTAGTTGGTCGTATTGTTTTGTTCATGTCTTCTAATAACATCACCAATACATCATCCTCACATGTATAGGACCACATGTATCCACCCCACTAATTATTGCTTTTGTGAGTCTTCATTTTTACCGTTTTGTATTATTATACATTACTACTTTAAGATAAGCCCATTTTGTCTTTTCTCTTTAAGGCAAGTTGCCCTAAATTCTTGGGTATAAATACCCTTTATATTTGGAAGCCGCAAATAGATAAGATTTCAATCAATATACATAAGTATTTTTCCTTCCCAATGTAAACACTCTGTTGTTTTACGCTTGGCATCAATCTTATCATTTCCCTTAAGTAAGGTTAGGTGGTGAGTAACCTCATTGAACCAATTTGTACGTCATATCGAATTGTGTCGTGAGTCCTTAGAAGTTCCATTGGTGTATCATATCCTCTGGAGCTATTCATGGTTTTTGATTGCTTTTCAGTCATTGTTCATTCCTTTTGCGCATTTCCCCCATTAACTCTTTTAAGCTTTCTATAAGTTCAAACCCATCCAGCAATTGGCCTTATTAGTTTTTTGTTACAGTTTGCAACATCTTGGTATCAAAGTAAAGGTTTTTGTTCGAGTTGATGTGTATTTTCGAAGTTTTGTTATACTATGTTTTACATGTATGAAATAGAGCAAGTTAATGTGTTCATTTAAGCACTATGTTGTTAATTGTTAATTTCCTGAAGTATTTGTTTGAGCTTTGAATTTGTAAGGAAGAATGACTAACTTGAATATGAATGTTCGTATTGGCATGATAGTGGAGTTGTTCGCCATGTATGACAGTCTCAAGGAACTCCCAGAAGCACTAATGAGAGACTTGATGAGGCAGCTAATCTCTTAGTAAACTTAACCTAAGTTGTTTATACGTTGTCTTACTGACCCATTGAGGCCGTGCATAAAACCTTATAAGTTGCTTAAGCTGTTAGAGGCTAGAACCCAACTCGACCCGTTCGAGGTGGAGGATTAGGAGGATAAGTGATGAGAAGGATTGATTTAGCAGACATAGGAGATGAGGAAGAAGAGTATTTTGAAGAAGAACGTATACAAATCCCTAGGGCATCCAACTATGTAAAGCTTTGAATTCGAAGTTTCAATGGATCTAGGAATGCTAATGAATATTTGGAGTATGAAGTGATGGTAGAGCATGTGTTTGAATACTAGTAGTATAAGGACTATAAGAAAGTGAGAACTGTTGCTGTTGAGTTCTTCAGATAAGCCACTATGTGGTGGAAGAATTTTCAAATGATAAGGAGACGAGAGGGCTACCAAGAGATTAATACTTAGCCCAAGATGAAGCGAATACTAAAAAATAGATTCGTACCAGAAACTTACCTTCAAAATATTTTCACTCGACTTCAGGAGCTGAGATAAAGAGGCCGAACTATTGACAAGTATCTTTAAGAATTTCAAATGCTCATGATCCGTTGCAAGGTAGAGGAACCACTAGCTTAAACCATATCAAGATTTATTATTAAACTAAGAGGTCATATTCAGGACATTGTGGAGCTTCAACGATTCACCACAATGGGTGAAGCTGTTAAGATTGCCCAACAAATGGAGAGGAAGAGAAAAGGTTGAGTGCCAACCAAAACGCCGACTAGCCGACCCAAACAAGGAAGTCACTGAACTTTACCGACTACTGAACTGAGCAAAAAGGTTAATGTTTGAGCCGAGCAAAAAAGCCGATCCAACAATGAAGTGTCAACTCCAACTTATGAGAAGAGGCAAGGATCTAGAAGGAAGATGAAGTAGATCAAATGTTTCAAATGCCAAGGGTTCAAACATATGGCTGCTCAGTGCTCGAACTGAAGAACGATGGTCATCAAGGGAAACATCCCAAAGCTAGAAGTAGAGAGTAAGGATGAGAAACTCAAGGATAAGGAGGTTCTTGGCAAAAGAAAAATGCCGAGAAAGAGCTAATTGAAGAGGACGTATTTGCCGAGGATTAGATCAATTACCTATGGTTGTCCAACACACTATGAACATAAAACCCTCACGAAAGGAAGTGTAGAGAGAGAATTTGTTTCATACAACCTACAAGGTGAATGATCAAGTATGTGCCCTCATCGTAGATAGTGGAAGCTACACCAATGTGGCATTGGCCAATCTTATTTTAAAACTAAAGTCGCCAACTGTTGCACATCCGAAACCGTACAAGTTGCACTGGTTAAGTGAGAAGGGAGCACTACAAGTTACCTAGCAAATACTACTGCCAATCACTATTGGATACTACTCTAACCAAATTCTCTACAACGTACTATCTATTTGTGTTTCCCACATGTTGTTAGGTAAACCATAATTATTTGATAAGAGAGTCATCCATGACGGCTATAGGAACATGTATATGTTCAAGAAGGATATTCGGGAGATTACATTGAATCCGATGTCACCGAAAAAAGTTAATAAGTTACAGACAAAACTTGCTCACGGATCGAAGAAGGCTTGAGGGCTAAGTATAACCGAGCCCTAAGAAGTCATCAATGCTGATGAGCCGACTCTCGTATTGGTTAGGTAACTATTGGAAATAAAGGAACAAGGTAAGCTACCCTAGGAAATCAAAGAGTTGCTAAATGAATATGCCGACCTGTTCCACTAACAGTTACTTGAGAGGTTGCCCCCAACTCGAGGCGTAGAGCACTGTATTGATTTACTACCCGACGTCATATTGCTAAATAAGCCAACTTATCAGATGAATCCCGAGCAGGCTTCTAAGCTCCAACGCTTAGTCAATGAGTTGCTCAAGAGAGGATGCGTCAAAGAAAGTTACGCTTCTAATGCCAAAGAAGGAAGGAACTTGGTGAATGTGTGTAGACAGCCGAGCTATGAACAAGATCACTATTAAATATAGATATCCGATCCCGAGGCTACAAGACATGTTGGATGAATTGAGTGGAACTAAGATTTCAATAAGATTGATCTTAAATTTGGATACCATTAAATACGTATGAAACCAAGGGATGAGTGGAAGATTGTGTTCAAGACTTGACATAAACTATACGAATAGATGTTCATATCCTTCGACTTATCGAATGCCCTAAGCACTTTCATGAAACTAATGAACCGTGTACCGAGACATCTTATAAGGAAGTATGTTGTTGTGTACTATAACAACATCCTGGTCTACAATGTCAACATGCTAAGTCATTGTGAACATCTTACAGTGGTCCTAGATATTTTTCGTACTAAGAGACTATTCAACAATCTAAAGAAGTATTGTTTTTGCCAGGACTCCTACTACTTATGCCAATATGGGAAGTTTCTATGAACTGGCTTCATTTTACAGAAGATTCGTTAGGAATTTCAGCACCCTTGCTACGCCACTAACTAAACTAATGAAGAAAAACACTGACTTCTAATAGGCAGAAAAGGAGAAGAGAAGTTTTTCCGAGATAAAAGAAAGATTGACCTCTACTCCGATGTTAGTACTACTTGACTTCGACAAAATTTTTTAGTTAGAATGCAATGCCTCAGGCATTGGAATTAGCGCCATCCTAATTTATGAAGGCTAACCAATTACCTTCCACAGTGAAAAGCTCTGGAGACCGCAGTTGAATTACACTGTGTATGACAAAGAACTTTTGGCACTGATCCAACAATACTATTCACTGCCAGTATGGCAATACTATTCACTGCCAAGAGAATTTATCATATAAACTAACCATAAATCATTGAGGTACCTCCGAAGTTAGACCAAGTTGTTAAAGCGGCAGGTGAGATGGGTTAAATTTCTTAAACGATTCAATTTTGTAATAAAATACAAGTAAGGAAAGAGCAACGTAGTTATAGATGCTCTTTCGAGAAGGCATACGCTTTTATTTGAACTACAAACCTAACTGTTTGGATTCACAAGTATCAAGGAGTAGTACTCTGAGGATCCACACTTTGGACCCATACTTTTATAATGTATTGATGGAAAAACAGTGGACAAGTACTATGTGGAGAATGGCTACTTGTTCCAAAGTGGAAAATTGTGCATACCGACTTGTTTCCTAAGGGAGTTGTTGATTAGGGAAGTTCACAGTGGAGGACTTTTTGAACATTTTGGAGAAAGGAAGACCTATGAACTATAGAATGGCTTATTCTTTTGGCCAAGAATGAGGAGAGATGTGCATCAAGTCGTTGAAAGCTGTGATGTGTGTAAGAAGGCCAAGTGCTGAGTTGAGTAAAGGAAAGCAATGCCCCTACGTATCCTAATGAGGTCATAGATTGAATTAAGCATAGATTTTGTTCTCGGACTGCCACGAACTGCTTGAGGCAAAGATTCTATAATTATTGTTGTAGATAAGTTTAGCAAGATGACACACTTCGTGCCTTGTACCAAGACTAACGACGCTTCAGCTCTTCCTTCTCTTTTCTTGCAAGAGATTGTATAGATATACGATGGCGAGCCCTATTTCAATTTCTTTACTTTTAACCTATATTAAGCCTATCCCACATAATATAAACTACTCGACATTACATTAAGGAAATGTTTTTCTTTAAAATTTAAAAATTAAAGTTGCTAACTAGCAAAAATGAAATTAGGGTTTTTGGGTAAGAAAACCCTAATTTAGCCATTAGTTTGCAGAAATTCTAAAAAATTGATTTTTAGAAAATTAAACTAGAGAAAACGAAGTTTGGAGACAAATCTATTAAGACTAAGTCACCATGTAAAAAAAAAATAAAAATTAATAGGCTTTTATTTTTATAATTTTCCAAAAATGTTAAAAATATACCTAAATTAGCAAAAGATAACAAAAGTGATTTTTTTTATTATTTTTTATTATGAATTTCTAAGAGAAAGGAATTTTTTTTTTTTATACAGTTACCTTGAAGGTGCTTATGTATCCGCTATTCGGGATCAAATTGGCTATAGTTCTCTCTTTATAAAATATTTAGCAGGTGGATTCTTTTTATTTTAAAAACCAAGTGAGTTTTACGTTTATTTATTAATTTATTATTTTTTTAAATAAAAACCTAAGAAATCTAATTTTTTCAAATTAAAGAAAACCCCAATTAACTAAATCTTTTTTTTTTAAAAAAAAAAAACCAATTAAGATTTTTTTTATTTTTTAAAATACTACGTGTCAAAAAGTATCTTTTTTAAATCCTAACCTTGAAGATACGATTTAGATACGTTAATTTTCCAAAAAAAAAAAAAACACAATCTTACTAAAAATGTAATTGAGATAAATTTATTAAAAATTGAGATTATCTAAAAATATACCAATATGAAAATAATAAAAACTTGCACTAAAAAATAAAAAATAATTTAGTAAAAATAATTAAATTAACTAATAAAATAAAATAAAATATCAAAATAAAAATTTTACCTACAAGTTGAGTCGCGCATGATTGGAGGATAGACAAACATTGTTTTTGGATGATCACGGGCATGATCAAGGGCATATTAGTTGTTGTTTGCACTTATCATGGGCATGATCAAGGGTGTATTGGTTGTTGTTTGTACTTATCATGGGCGTGATCAAGGGTGTATTAGTTGTTGTTTGTACTTTTCACGGACGTGATTGAGGGCATGTCAATTGCTATTTCTACTTATCACAGGTGTGATGGTTGGTACATTAATGTTGTGGTAGTATGTTTATGTACAGCGTGTGGGCTAAAGTGTGATTGCTTATGTACTCGTCATATTGATGAGTGAGTGAGATTTCGTGTACAAGTGAGTGAGAAATAATATAGGTGCTTGTGTGTTTCATGTGTACGGGTTCGGAATAGTGGAGTTCAAGATGTGGAGTTGTTTCAACGTACATGTTAGATCTATCAAGGAAATTGTCCAAGAGCTTATGTTTTGGTCGGGCAAGTTATAGATCTTTGGTCAAAGAACTATATGTATGGTGTTGTCAGCATGGAAAGGAGTAGTGATGTGTTTATGTGGTATGTCTTAGCTGCTATGGATTGGTATGTAGTGGGACGTTGCAAGGATCTATGTGGTTGTTAAGCGTATTATGTCAAAGTGCTATGTTAGATGGCTTATTAGGCGATAGAGAGTAATCAATGAGTGGGGGATGTTGGTCAACAGCTGTAGCATGTGTTTTGGGTATGCTACACTTATAACGGCTGAAGCGTGTCATAGTGGGCTTGTGGAGTTTGTCTATGTATTGTAGGTTGTAGATCAATGTGTGGGTGATCATAAGTTTCAAGGGATATGTGGATTTACAAAGTTATTATGGGATTGCATAAAAAACGTCCTCAACAGTAACATGCTGACTAGCTATTTATAAACTCTTAATTGTATTTTTCATATCATTTTAATTATAGATTTGGTTGAAGGATACAAAAGATACAACAATGATTCATTAAGATTCAACCTGGCTTTTACAAACCCTTCCTTATTGTAGGCTTTCTATTTTTTGGGCTCGATTCAATTCAATTAGATATAGCTCAGTAACCACTTAATAAATCCTAAGTCTATTTCGACCAAATATAAATTAGATAAAAATCTTCTGTAAATCGAACTGGACCAAAACTATTTTAATAAAGCCAAATTTTTAAATAACTTAATGATTTATTAAATTAATTACGCACCGTTATCCGATTTAACACTACACGATTCGATACTAAACGATCTAACTCTACTCAATACTACTTGATACAACTCAACTTCTTCTTTTTTTATTTTTCATTTTTCTTTTAATTTTCGTTTTTTTATTTTATTTTTTAATGGTTTTTCTTTCATTTTTTTATGTTTATTTAACTTAGCTCAATTAACGAAAAATAAAATAACTAAAAATATGGCAAAAATAATATATCTACATACGACATGCCGAAAAGTGTAGTCTCTAATAGAGATATAAAGTTCTTGAGCCATTTTTAAAGAACTTCGTGGCATTAGCTAGGAATCAAATTACTTTTCAGTACCTCATGTCACCCCCAAACTGACAGTTAAATAAAAGTGGTTAATCACACTTTAGGATCACTGGTCCAAGCTACAATGGGCAAGAACTTGGCCGATTAGGACGTCTGCTTGTTAGTGGTTAGGTTTGCCTACAACCGAATAGTACATGATACCACTAAACAAACTCCCTTTGAGGTGGTCTATGAATTCAATCCCAAGTTTCTCCTCGACCACACCCCTGTATTAGTACTCATACAAAAGGACCCTGACTCCCCGGAAAGAGCGTAATCTCTTTAGCACATATACGATAAGATCACTTAGCACATCGACTAAGCTGCTAAAAGAGTGCGAGAGAAAACCAACGGTCGGATGGCTAAGCAATTTTAACCAAGAGACTTAGTATGACTACATCTTAGCAAGGAATGGTTCCTAGGCAAGAAGAAGAACAAATTATCCGCACGAGTTGAAGAACCCTTCAAAATCCTTTAAAAGATCAATGACAACACATACAAGTTAAAGCTGCTAGAGGATTATGGGGTTTTCGGCACCATCAATATTGCCAACCTCAATCCATGTCACCTTAACAGAGAACTAATCGAATACCATTTGAATTTGATCCCAAATCTGAATCAATCCGAAGGGAATGATGGAATTGAGCTACTAGCCCTTTAACCCACAGCTACTCAAGGACTGAAAGGCTTAATGAGACGTATTCTTCTACTCCAGCCGACTCCTATTGAAGCCAAGTACTTCCTTATCAAGTCACTCCTTAAGCCGTGCCAAATGATTGCCAATCTCTCGTAGATAGAATGCCAAGAAATGAATGGCCAAGACAACATCCAACCCTCCCTCATGCCTGATCACTTACTTAAGATCACCCTTGCTGCAATGTTGAGAGAGAGACCCTAGACTACATAATCCATCCCTGCTCAAACAAGCTAGTTGGTTATACCGGTTTATCTGAATCTTCTAACAACCTCACTAATATAGCATCCCTACGTGTATAGGATCACATGCAGAATCCGCCCTACTAATTATTATTTTTATGAATATTCATTTTTTACCCTTTTGTATTGTTGTACATTACTACTTTAGGATAACCCCCATATTGTCTTTTCCCCTTTAGGCAAGTTGCTCTAAATTCTTGGGTATAAATACTCTTTGTATTTGTAAGCCGCAAATAGACAAGATTAAAAATAATACACATGAATATTTTTCCTTCTCAATGTAAACATTCTACCGTTTTATGCTTGGCATCAATCTTATCATTTCCCTTAAGCAAGGTTAGGTGGTGAGTAACCTCACCGAACCGATTTGTACGTCATATCGAATTGTGCCATGAGTCTTTGGAAGTTCCATTGGTGCGTCATATCCTGTGGATTTGTTCGTAGTTTTTGCTTACTTTTCATTCGTTATTCATTCCTTTTGCGCATTTCCCCCATTAACTCTTTTAAACTTTCTACAAGTTTGAACCCATCCAACGACCAGCCTTGTCAATTCTTGGTCACGATTCGCAACACTTCTTATCACAATTGTAACAAAGACCTTTCTTTCTTCTTACTACTAACTCAACAACAATCATTCTTTTAATTAGAAGTGGTGTATTTTAGTTGTTTGTTGTTTTGTTTAGCATTTGGGAAATAGAATATTTGTTTGTGTTGAAAGAATTGATTGATTTGGATATGAAAGTAGGTAGAATACATTTTTGTGTATATTGGTTTGGTTTAAAACATGAAAAAGATGGTTTAAAAGATTAATTGAATGAGTTTAGATTGAGTCTTTGTAACTTTACTTCATGAAGTTTTGCTAAACTCATTGCTTCAAGAAGAGAGTTTGGTCTCAATGATAGAACTTGTACTTGTATATTTGGCTCAAGACTAGAGATGAAACAACTTGTCAAAAAAATTTTGAAAGACCATGGACTATATTCAACAATTCTTCAAATTGTCTCTAATATTCACTAATTGGACCCTTTTGCATGAGTTTAGCACACTTACCTTAGTAGTCCTCAACCATAGATGGGTCAAATCTTGATTTGACCGCATTAACAAATGCTTGTCATGTTGATACTAATCCACTCTTAGACATCCACTGAAACTAACTAAGAGCTTCGCTTTCTAATGCAAAAGATGCCATCTTGACCCTATCCTCCTCTGGTACTTCATGAAAATAAAAAAAAAAAATAGGATAGTTTAAAAATCTACCCCTCTGGATTTTCTCTACTGAATTTCGATAGTTCCGACATAATATTTCTATTAAAGAAGTGTGACTCTCATGAATTCCCATGAGAAGATGATGAATTTTTTACTACAACTCTAATTCTCAAAGGAACATTCTAATTCTCACCTAATACATTTAATGAGCCTATTAATTTTTCAATTGAACTCTCTAATTTTGACATTCTTGCATTATTTTTTTTTCTCCATATTCGTCATCTTAACCGCATATGCATGCAACTCCTCTTGTAACTAAGAAATACTTCTTGTATTATTCGTCATTCTTGATGTACCCTTAGAAAATCAATGAAAGCACCAATATTAGGCTTGTCCATGGGATGGCTTAAGCCTACTTGCCTTTCTCATGTTTCACTCACATGCATTGTTGAAAAAATATCCAAGAAGTACTTGGATAAAATTGAATCAACAGTCACTTCCACTCTCTCTCTTTCTCTCTCTCTTGTTAGGTACGACTCGCTCTATCTCTCTCTCCCTCGTTCTTTTCTTTTATCTTCTATTCCCTAATGATAGAACTAGGGTTTTTAAGTTTTGGATATCTTTGTTCAACTGATGAAACCAGATACTACCTTCGTGATCCTTAGCTCTTGATCTTTCTTTTGATAGTAATTTCAAACTATTTAGTTGACAACTAAATTATGGTTTCTATTTTTCTGTGTTGTGAGGTACAAAAAGGAAAGAAATAAGAACACTAAAATGGAAAGGAAACCAATGAAGGTTATATAATAAATCAAGCCCTGACTTCGAGTGTCAGAGAAACTCCTTACAAGTCTAATGTGACTATAGTTGGTTTGATGCCTTTTTCCTTCTGTTATCCAACATTTGTATCCCTTCTATTATATCCTAACTACTAATAACTACTTTGGTCAACTAGATCTATGTGATACTCTGTATACAAGGTCATGTAACTTTCTATGTGGCAAAGTCTATGCAATCTTCTATATGCTTAAGGCTATTTCTATTAAGTATACATATAGATGAATGAATACATGTGCTTTTGTTTATTATTACATAAAATCTTCCAATCTTGTGGGAAGCTTCTTTTGCCTTTGAGATCTTCTAATATTATTATTTTTAGTCATAACAAAGTCCTAACCTAGTTTTATACAAAAACACCCCTTTCCTTTCAAGAGATTCATTAAGCCTATCATTGTATTGTAAAATGGGGCTCTCTCGTAGTGAACTCTGTGAATCCTAAAGGTAAGACACAAATCCCTAGGACTCAATTGGCTTGTTATATCACAAAATTAATTGTAATCCTTTTGGTAATGCAAGAGGAAGACTTTGGTAGAGGGGCTATCGTACAAAGCTAAATTGTAACCCTAGAATTCTTAACAGTAAGTGATTTGATGTTACAATAAAGCTTAAGATTGAATGTAAAAGCTTGATTTTGATTTTTAAGGTATTAAACGATTGATTGGTTTAGAAGATTGGTAGAAGATCTCTCTATAGGGTTTCTACAAATATAAGGTAATGTATTCTTTCCTTTGTGATCTTGAATTTTTGTAGAATTTATGAAATTGATTGTAATGTCATGTTGTTGAGGCAAGAATTACTGAAGGAGATTTTGATGTTTCGGGTTAAGATTGAGACTAGAGGTTGGATCAATGTGTTGAGAGTTGTTTTTAGAGAAAAGAGAGAAGAAGCATCAAGATGCAAGAATACAGCCAAAGACCATGAGCATAGTCTTAAATTGTGTTCCCCTTGAAAATGTTAGAGGCAAAGAATTTTGGAGGAAAATTAATGCCAAGGGGATCATAGGCAAAGTACACAGCCTTAATCTAAACCATGGAGTTTCTATAAACAAACATGGTCGAAGTACATGGTCATGGTCTAAGGGTATGGTCTTGAATATTAGTTTGTGCTTGGGATCACAAGTGTAGTCCCCAACCATGGTCCTTGCAATCACTTTGTTCCTTCTTCCCATCCTATGTTAAGCCCTATCTAACCTAGGATTCTTATCTAAAACCTTTAAAAAGTCTATAAGAAGCTGTAGATTGTTACTAAAATGAACTTTATTCATCTTTTCATTAAAGACTATTATTCTAAACTAAAGTAGATCAAGTTATGTTATCAGACTCTAGGTACATGGCATTATGTGTTGCTTGTGATAGCTAGACTAGAATTTATTCTTGCTTTTATATATTTGCAAATGAACTAATTAAATATTACTTGTTGCTTATGTGTGGCTCAACTTAGAGGCTCGAAATGGTAGATCCTTAGGGAGTAACCCCAATGATCCTTGCGATACGTTAGCCTTAATGGAGTCTCTCTTAGAAATGATCTAGGATAGATTTAGGCTAATTAGATAGGGCCCAAAGTGGTATACCCAACGTAAGATGATATAGAGCAGCCCAAAGAGGCATGCCTAACTGCTAGGATGTGGAGTTGATCTATATTGTGACGAGGGTTATAAGGACCTCTTTTGTAAGATGTGTATTTGGCTAATTTAAAGATAATTAAATTATTATATGTGATTTATCTATCTGCATTTGATGCATGTGTTTATGTTATGTATGATTACTTACGCACGTGTGGTTTGTGTGTTACGTACTAAGTTTCAACTTGCTCTTCTTTTCCCGTAATTACAAGTCATGATGTTAGTTATAAAGATCTTGTTAGTTATAGTTATCATGCTAATTATGAGAATTATCCTGGTTATGAGGACTTAGGAGATAATTATTATCAAGAAGACCCCTATGCTAATAGCTATTGTTAATATGATGACTGCTATCAGCCTTAAGAGTTTAGAGCTTGATTTTGGTGTATTATTAGTTCCTGAGACAATGTTTATTTTATTTTTATTGATGTAACAAAGAGATTTCCAAATGTTGTTAGTTGACAGTTACTTTTATGAGAGATTGTTTTGGAGACACTATGCACTTGTTTATGAGGATTAATAATAAATGAAATTGGTGGTTGTTATTTTATTATGAATTAAAGATTTTAGTTTTTGAATTATAGCCTGATGTGTCAATAAAGGACTAAGGGCCCGTAGTGTTCTGTAACATCCTAAGTCTGGAGCATTACAAATTAAGTGATATTAGAGCTTAGGTTAATGGATATAAAACACTTAGGAGAACAATCACTAAAGCAAGAATCAAGTTGGGAATTGGAAAAAAATGTGAATCAAGTGTTAGCCAAATAACTTATGTCCTTGTTAGCTTTTCTTAGAATTTGTTATCTTATGAAGTTATCTATTTTGCCTTGTTTGTTTCCCTTTCCTTTGATCTTAGTTATTTATCTTTTCTTGTATCATTATATCTTGTGGAATGCCACTTAGGAGAAACCTCGCTTTTAACAACTTTGGTCAAAGTCAAGATGCCCCTATGGAGAGGAATGAAGGGGAGGCAATTTTAGGGTAGGCAATTCTCACCGGTAAAGTTTCCTAGATAAGATGGACAACTGCTACAAGGAGGCTATGCAATGTAGGATGGCCCAATACTACAACCAAGGAAAGTGCAAATTGATAGTGTGCAACTGCTTCAGACTATGAATCAGATGCTAGAAGTTTTTACTTAGGGTACAGTACGAGCAGTTCTCCCTAGACAAGTTCACTAGGCAAGTGAACCCTTTCAACCCTAAGAAAGAAGATTTGGTTGAAGCTTACCTTTAGCTTAAGGATATTGAGAAGATCTTTGCTCCTTTTGGGGTGCCAAAGGATCATAAGGTAAATTATGCTACCTACATACTGAAGGAAACAGCTACAGATTGGTAGGAAGGTGAACGTATGTTAGCCAAAGGGATGATTGATTAGTAGAGGTTTCGTGAACTATTATATAGTAAATACTTCCTGAAAAATATGAGGGATGTTATGGAAGCTACTTATTATAATTGCCAATGGGGTAATAGATTTGTTGTTGAGTATGAAGCAATGTTGAACTGCCTAAGCTAGTTTTTTTATAGCCTATTAGGGATAATGATAGGTCTTAAGCTTATTATTTCCTTAGAGGGTTGGAGGTCGACTTACAATATGAGGTAGAGTATTTCCAATTTACTACTTATGTTGATACTATAAAGAAGGCCAATAGTGTTGACCAAAATAAGAAGAGAAGAGAAGAGCAACCCTAGAAATAAAGAGCGATGCCAAGGAAACAAGCAAGCCTAACTATTGCTCTTTAAGACAGGGGTAAGAGGCCCATGTACTAGATGCTAGTGACTAAACCTGTAGCCATATCAGTTAGGCCTCACTAACCCAGCATAATTTATTAATTCAAGCCACCACCTCTACCCCTAGTGGTAATCTCGATGCAAAGATGTTTGCGGTATATGGGGCCACATGAGTAGAGCTAGTATAGCCAGCTAGGAGGAGCTTATTTTTCTTGTGATAAGGTTAGGTACTCCAACAGGACTTGTAATGAGAAGTCGATTCAGAAAATCTTTTGCAACATATGCAAACAAAGAGGTCACAAGACAATTGATTATAGGGCGATAAGAAGGTAGATAGCTATTGTCCCACAATAGATACCACTGCAACGCCCAATAAAGGCACCAGCTAGAGCTCTAGTTCCCAAGCCACTAGGACCAAGATAGCTAGCTCTTACACATATCTTTGCCATGCAGCCGCAACAGCATTAGGAATATCTTGAGTAAGACACCATGGCAAGTACAATTCTTGTACACTTTACTAATGCTTATGTGCTATTTGACTATAGTGTTATGCACTCATGCATATCTTATGTGTTTATGCACGCATGTGATTTAAAAACTTAGTTGTTGTATGATTCTTTGAGTGTTAATACTCCTTTAGGAGTTGGAATAGCGTTAAATTGTCTTTGTAAAGAGATGCACATAGAAGTGCAAGGGAGAGTCTTGCATACAACCTTAAAGGCTGTAGATATAATGGATTTCGATATGATACTTAGAGTGAAATGGCTATCTAAGTACGATACCACCATAGATCGCCACAACACGGTGGTGTATTTTGAATCCTTAAGAGAAGAGCAATTCTCTTTAAAGCTTAAGGTGTAAAGGTTAGTGGGTGTTCCTACTTATGAATTGTGGGGTAAAGGCAAGTTGGCTACCATGACCTTACAAGTAAGTAATGATAAGAAAGTTGAAGAAGTTCTAATAATGAACAAGTTTTGGGATGTGTTCTCAAAAGACTTACCAAGTTTACTACCCTATAGGGAAATCAAATTCAATATCAATTTGGTGCCGAGTACTAAATCGATTTTAAAGCCTACATATAAAATGTGTCCAATAGAGTTAATAGAACTAAAGACTCGATTAAAAGAGTTGCAATAGAAGGAATTTATCAAGCTAAGTGTGTAACCATAAGGTGCACCTATGCTTTTTGTCAAAAAGAAAGACGGCAATATAAGGTTTTGTATTGACTACAGAGAGCTCAACAAAGTGACTATAAAGAATAAGTATCATCTCCCTAGAATTGAGATTTGTTCGATCAATTGCAACGAGCATAGGTATTCACTAAAATTAATTTGAGATTAGGATACCACCGGTTGAGGATTAAGGAAGAGGATGTTTAGAATACTACTTTTAGAACTTGTTATAGTTTGTAGAGTTTCTAATGATGACGTTTGGCTTGACCAATCCACTAACAGCATTTATGGATCTTATTGTAAATACCCTATTTTTTTCTCCTTTTAATTTTAAAATTTTTAGAAGAGACTAAGAGGTCTTAATTTGGAAAAATAAAATAGAAAATTTTTATAAAAAATCACAAAAAAAAGGAAAAAAAATTAGAAAAATACAAAAAAGGAGAAAATTTAGAAAAAACCATAAAGAATAGAAACATTAGAAAAATCACAAAAAGTAAAAGATTTATGAAAATTTTAGAAAAAAAAAAAGGAGAAAGAGAATAGAAGAAGAGAATTTTTCTTTAAATAGTTGAAAATAGAATAGGAAATTCCAAATTGGCTTTAGTTTTCTTTTTGGGTCTTCATAATAAAAAAAAAAATAACAAAGGGGATTTTTGGGCTTAGGCTTAGATTTACATCTAACTCAGGCCAAACTAGTCAATATATGAAAGGCATAGGCCAATAGCCTAATGGCAATACACCTTAACTTTACATGGCATATCACTTAAAAATTTTGGGTTCAAATCTTGCAACAGGCACGTGCCTTTTATTTTTCTAAAACCCTACTTACTACGTGTCAGCATGTTATTGGGCTACATGTTTATTGTTGAAATATGGCACCACTTAGCTATGACCGTGGGATGACATGGTGCTACATCAACATCCCCAGACAAGTGTTATACTACATGTCTAATACATGGTATATGACATGTCGCCTCAACCAAATGTTTAACACGTAGTACGATGTCATTGGGTAGCTTAGCTGACATAATGCCACGTTAGCAGCTCTTTCCTTTTCTTTTCCATTCCTTCTCCCTTCTTTTCCTTAGCAAAATTAGTCTGCATCCCCTACTTTGGCCTCATTTTTTGCACAATTTCCACACAAAAATACACCAATTAGTAAGTGATTCCTATTCTCCACATAGCCTACTTTGAATAGAGCCCCTAAGCTTGTCTAGATTCGCATGTTAATGTAGTCAAAATCGAGAGGAAAAAATGAAAAAAAAAAACTCAGATTCACACGTTTAACACTTGTGTTGACTAAGCAAGATTCAAGCTCCAATAATTGTTTTGGAAGCTTCCATTGAGCTCTTTTAGCATGTTCAAACTCAAGTAAAGTTTTCTTGACTAGTGATTGAATCAAATTATGTGATCTATGCTCAGTTTACTTCTCCTCTTTTATTTTCAAATTTATGCACTTGAAGAGTTGCCATGTCTGTCACTTAACCAAACACCATGAAAGGGGGATTCGATTTTCATTTTGGATCAGAAATCAATACTTGCAATATCTAAATCTCTCAAATTCTTCTAAAACAAACTCTCAAGCTCTCTCTCTCTCTCTCTCTACAATTCTCTCTCTCCGATTTCTTTTAAACTAAGCTCACTACCTCCAATAGCTTCCCTACAACGTAAGCACTTGAACCCAGCTACTCTCGTTATTGGCCATGACTCCTAGCTATGTAGACAAGCTACTACCACTAAACCTTAACCTACGATAGCCCCTCTTCTCAAACCACTACGTACCACCACTTTCGATACAAACTGACCTTACAACTACGTTCTTCATACCCAAAAACCTAACACCATATCCCCCCCTCCTCTTTCCTAAAACCAAATTCCAATAAGATCTTCATAAAAACCCCTTCTCCTGCTCCCTTTGGTAGACAAATCAAGCTCAAGCACCCTTATATGCTACTGCTGCTGAACTTAACTTACAACTCAGGTTCATGACCCCATGCTTCAACCTAAGATCTAAGACTGGCCTAAAATCCAAAGGCTAACCCATGTGTTAAAATTCTCAAGTTCGACCCTTTTCCTACTTTTTCTTTTGTATTCATTTTTTATTATTATATTTAGCGTAAATTGTAGTTGTAGTGTAATCGAAAAAAAGAAAGAAAAGCAAAAACTAAAAAGAAAAAAAGAAAAGAGAAAAGAAAAGAAAAGGAAAAAAAAAGTAGAGTAGCTTAGTTTTAAATTTTTTATTTATTTTCTTAGTTAAAACTTAAATAAAAAATTATAAAAGAACAAAAAATTAGATCAAATCAAAAAAATAAAAAAAATTCATAGAAAAATTTATTTTCTAAATAAATAAAAATAAATCAACTCTCTTCAAAATTTCAACTAGTTTAGAATTTTCTAAAAAATAAAAACCCCAATAAGACCCTTTAAAAGTTTCCTTAATTAACAATAAATTACGTACAAAATGTAAACTCGACCTGTTTCTTTACTAAAATCTTTTAACTCATCTAAAATTTTTATCAAAAGAACAACATACATCTAATCCCGAATAATAGATATGTATGTACCTTTAAGGTGACATAAACAACAAAAAAATTGGTCTTTTCACTTTTAGCTCAAATTACCTAATTTAGTAAAATTAAAAAAAAATATATGATTTATTTAAAATCAATTTTTAAAAGGTGAATTCAAGAAATTAAAATTAAATTAGAAAAGTAAAAGTTGTACCCATTTAGAGTTTAAAATATTAGCCCACGGATTTAAAATCTTTAGTTTTCAAATTTTTTTTCTAAAAATCGTTCTGCCCAATTAATTTAACCTAACCTTCTTTTTTCTTGACTCCAGTTTTAGAAAACTTGTGGCGACTCTAAAATGTTTTAGGTGTACCAATTTTTAGAATACGTTTTAGAAAACTGGGTTAAATCATATTATTCCACCAATAGCTAATTTAAATCATGTTATTCCACCAGTAATCTTAGGAAGCTGGTGACTCCAAAACGTTTTCTAAAGTAAAAAAAAAAAAAAAAAAACCCATTTTTCTTTAACTCTTAATCGATGATCGATATTAAATGTGTAAGGATTTAATATTGATTGGGTTAAGGAAAATAATAATAAAAAAAATCAAGCTCGACACTAATGAATAGAGTCTTCAAGGACTTATTAGAAAAGTTTGTGACTGTTTTTATAAACGACATTCTGGTATACTTTAAATGCAAAGAAGAGCATAAGAGGAATTTAAGGTTGGTTTTGAGCAGGCTACAGGCAAAAAGGCTATATGCTAAGTTTCAGAAGTGCAAGTTTTGTCTTAAGCAAGTATCTTTTCTTGGGCATGTAGTAAATAAGGAGGGCATTTCATTTAACTCTAAAAAAGTTAGAGCAGTAGTTGACTAGCTTAAACCCCTGATGGTAATGGAAATTAAAACTTCTTTGGGATAGCAAGTTACCATAGGGGATTTGTAAAAGTCTTTTTTAGAATAGCAACACCATTCACTAGATTAACTCAAGGGGGGGGGGGGGGGGGGGGGGGGGGGGGGTACCATTAATTTGTGATGATTAATATGAGGTAAGTTTTGTGAAGTTAAAAGAGAGACCTATTTCAGCCCTAATGTTGGCATTACCTGAGAGTAAGATGGAGTATGTTATCTATAATGATGCTTCTATATAAGGCTTAGGGTATGTTCCAATGCAAGAGGGAAAGGCGATTGTCTATGCTTCCTAGTAATTAAAGCCACATGAAAAGAACTGTCCCATTCATGATTCATGACTTAGAGTTGGCAATGGTTGTTCTAGCTTTAAAACTCTAGAAATACTATCTATGTAGTGAAAATTTTTTATAGATCACAAGAGTTTGAAGTATATATTCACACAAAAGGAGCTAAAGCTATGATAGAGGTGGTAATTGGAGTTGATTAAAGACTACGATGTTGACATTTAGTACCACCCAAGTAAAGCAAATGTAATGGCCGATGCTCTCAATAAGAATAAGCAAAGCAAGATAGCAACACTAATCACATCACAAAAGCCTCTATTAGAGGACTTAAGCAGACTAGAGTTAGAGATAGTGATTCAATAGGTATGAGCCAATTAGTAAATCTGTGCATACAACCTACTCTTGTGGATAGAATAAAAGCTATACAGTTTAGGGAGACTGGAATCTAGGAAATCAATAGCAATATGGTGTAAGTAAGGTAGCTAAATTCAATATTGATGATAAGGGTATTTTAAGATATGGATGTAAGTTACATGTACTAAATCAAGAAGAGTTGAAACAAGAAATTTTAAGAGAAGCACATTACTCTAGGTACTCTATTCATCCCAGGAGTACCAAGATGTATAAGGACTTGAAAAAAGCACTACTGGTGAAATAACATGAAGCATGAAGTCACAGAGTATGTTTCTAAGTATACCATGTGTTAGATGGTGAAGATTAAGTATAAGAGATAAGCTAGAGAGTTACAACCCTTGCCTATCCAAGAGTGGAAGTAAGTTCATGTGACCACAAATTTCATTACTACGTTCCTAAGATTAAGGAAAAGCATGATACAGTATGGGTCATAGTAGATAGGCTAACAAAGATAGCTCACTTCACTCCCATAAGGTTGGATTATAGGTTAGAGAGGTTAGTCAAGCTGTATGTACAAGAGATAGCAAGACTGCATGGGATTTTAGTTACAATAACTTATGATAGAGATACGTTGTTTGTAAGTAGATTTTGAAAGACTTTGTAGAAGTCCTTGGGTACTAAAGTGTAATTCAAAACAACTTTTCATCCTTGAATCGATGGAAAGTTTGAGAGAACCATACAAATCCTAAAAGATATGCTCAAAGCCTGTGAACTCAACTTTAGAGGTAATTGGGATGAACACTTTTCTTTAGTCAAGTTTGCTTATAACAATAGCTACTAGGCCACAATACAAATAACTCCGTATAAGGTATCGTATGGAAGGAAGTGTAAGTCTCCCTTGCATTAGGATGAAGTTAGAGAAAGGAAAGTTCTAGGGCTAAAGTTGGTATAGGAGACCGTTGATAAGATATAAGTGATCAAGCAACACATATAGGCGGCCCAAAGTTGATAGAAAAGTTATTTTGATTCAAAGCAATGTCATCTAAAGTGGGAGATTTTGTTTTATTGATAATATCTCCTATGAAGGGTATAGTCAGATTCACTCTAAAAGAAAGCTAAGCCACAAGTATGTTGGATCATTTAAAGTAGTGAAAAGGATTGGCAAGGTGCCTTATAGATTGGCTTTGCCACCTGGTTTAGTAAGGGTACATGACATATTTCATGTGTCTATGTTAAAGAAGTATGCACTCGGCAAGGAACAACATTAGGTCTAAGATGTAACCAAGGTAAAGTTTCGATGGTGGTATTAGAAGAGTTGGAGTTATAACCGAACCTATTGACAGTAGAGCAATCCAATGAAGATAGTGAACACCAAGGTTTAGGAGCTAAGAACAAGAAAGATACCATATGTCAAGGTGCAGTGAGCAAACCACCCAGATCAAGAAGACATGAGTGTTGGAGGAAGAAGTAAGAAGGAAATATCCAAAGTTATTTCAAGAGTTAGGTAACTTTTGAGAATGAAAGTTTTTTTAAGAGGGGTAAAATGTTACACCAAGACAAAAATAAAATACAAAGAAATAAGTTCAGGACATAATATAAAAAAAAGGAGTTAATTATCGAAGGGAAATAAAGCAAATAATAAAAAGAGTTAGGGGCAACTTAAGAATAATAAAAGTCCTAACCTAGTTTTATACAAAAACGCTCCTTTCCTTTCAGGAGACTCATTAAGTCTATCATAGTATTACAGAATGAGGCTCTCTCATAGTAAACTCTACAAATCCTAAAGGTAAGACACGGATTTTTAAGGCTCTATTGGCTTGTTGTGTCACAAAATTAATTGTGATCCTTTTAGAAGTGCAAAAGGAAGGCTTTCGTAGAAGAATTATCACATAAGGCTAAATCGCAACTCTAAAATTCCTAACGATAAGTGATTTGATGTTATGGTAAAGTGTAAGATTAAATGTAAGAGCCTAATTTTGATTTTTAAGCTATTAAACAATTGATTGGATGGGAAGATTGGTAAATGATCTCTCTCTAGGGTTTCCACAAATATAAGGTAATATATTCTTTGTCTAGTGATCTTGAGTCTTTTGTAGAATTTATAAAATTTATTGTAATGTGGAATTGTTGAGGCAAGAATTGTTGAATTAGTGAAAAAGATTGTGAAGTTTCATGTTGAGATTGAGACTGGAGGTTGGATTTAAGGTGTAGAGAGTTACCTATGGAGAAGAGAGAGAAGAAGCATCAAGAGGCAAAAACATGGTCAAAGACCACGGGCGTTACCCTAAACCATGCTCCTCTCATAAAAGTTTAAATGAGGGGATCATGACTAAAGTATATGGTCATGACCCAGATCGTAGAGTTTTTGTAGAGAAAAACAACCGAAGTACATGTTTGTGGTATAAGAGCATGGTCTTCAATATTAGTTTGTGCTTAGGGTCACAGGTATGTCTCCAACCGTAGTCCTTGCAATAGCTTTGTTCCTTCTTCCTAACCTTTGTTAAGTCGTATCTAGCCTAAGATTCTTGTCTAAATCTTTAGAAAGTTTATAAGAAGTTGCTAATTGTTACTAAAGCAAACCTTATTAATCTTTTCATTACAGATTATTATATAAAGCTAGATTAGATCAAGTTCTATCATCGGACTCCAAGTACGTAACACTATTTGTTGCTTGTGATTACTAAGCTAGAATTTATTCTTGATTTTATACATTTGCAAATGGACTAATCAAATATTTGGCTTAAATATTGCTTGTTGCTTATGTGTGGTTAGCCTAAAGGCCTAGAGTAGCAAATCATTAGAGAGCAACAAATGATTCTTACGACGCATTGTCCTTAGTGGAGTTTCACTTGGAATTGGTCTGTAGTAGATCTAGGTTGCGTAGATGCGCTTAAAGTGGCACACCTAATGTAGGATTGTAGAGGGGCTTAAAGAGGACCTAGCTATTAGGTTGTGGAGTCAATCTGTATGCGACGTATGTTATGAGAGTCACCTTTGTAAGATGTGTGTTTAGCTAATTTAAAGATAATTAAATTATTATATGTGATTTATCTATCTGCATTTGACGCATGTGTTTATGTTATATATCATTACTCACACGCATGTGGTTATGTGTTACGTTTTGAGCTTCGGCTTACTCTTCTTTTCCTACAGTTACAGGTCAAGATGTTAGTTATAGAGATCATATTAGTCACAGTTATCCAGCTGATTATGACAATTACATGGTTATGAGGACTTAAGAGATAATTATTATCAAGAAGACCCCTATGATAATAGTTATTGTTATTATGACGACTACTATCAACCTTAAGAGTTTAGAATTTGATTTCAATGTATTATTGGTTCTTGAGACAATGTTTATTTTATTTTTATGATTGTAATGAAGAGATTATCAAATGTTGTTAGTTGACAATTACTTTTATGAGAGATTATTTTAGAGATACTATGTGCTTGTTTATGAGCAAGGTTGTCAAACTCACAGTTATATTATGAAGCATTACGGGTTCATAGAATCGAAACATAAAATCGAAATATAGAAATGTAGGTTTTTACAATCTATCTAAAATACTTTTTAAAAATCTATAGATATGCTTATAATAGTTATAAAAAATTTAAAATACATGATGGAAAAAAATGAAGAAATTAGTTTCTTTTCCCATTAAAAAAAAGTTCTTAATCTATAATATAACATTCATGAAAGAAGGATAAACAAGGTCGAAGCTATTTTTTTTTCCATTATTTTGTCTAAAAAAAGTAATAAATTAAAGCAAACCAAATGTTTCAATGCATCGTGAGTTGTTAATGGTATAAACTTAAATATACGGCTTTTCTTATAAACTTTCAATTAAAGCTAGAACCCTATGAAGGTTATGAATATTTAAAAAAGGGATTAGGGGAGAGAGAAAGAGGGAAAAAAATGGAATATGATAGACAAGATGATTTATTGCCTTAATAATCAAAGGGATTATACAAGCGTAGTTATATTTTTTTATTTTTAGCTCATTCAACTCATATATATAGAATCAGTACACTCAGTTAACAATTATGTTTATGAGAGTTAATAATCAATGAAGTCAACTATTGTTATTTGATTATGAATTAGAGATTTCAGTTTTTAAATTATAACCTAACATGTCAACAGAGGACTTGAGACATGTAATGATTTGTGGCATCCTAAGTTTGGGGCATTACACATATAGGATTTAGCTAGGAGTTTTGGTCTCTCTTACTTCTCTTTTTCATTAAACTTAAACTTCCCCGCATCAATCCTATCTTCAATTTCACTATATCTTACTTTAACTTTCCTCTCCCCATGGTCTTCTAAATCCATATATCTTACTTTGCCTTACTCATTCATATCACTTCATGGACTAAATTGCTCAAAATAAATTTCATCTTGTTCTTGATCAATTCCTTCCTATCTTATGTGACTTACTCCTAATCTTTAACTACTACTTTAAAGCTATGGCTTCACAATACTTATTTAGGTTTTACCCCATTGTTGTTGAATAAAGTTCCTTTTATCTATCCATATTACAACAGAGTCATTAAGTGACTCATATAAGTAGCTAGTTGCTCCATCATATTCTCAAGTTTGACTACTCTCTCACTTAAATAAACTACCTATTGCTTACAATGTAGTAATAATGATCATGGTCTAGGTTAAGTCCAAGTCCATAAACACTCTAAGAAGAATTTTAATTGTTTCTTGAGAAATTAGGGTGATTTCTTTATCTTAGACAGTGTGCACAGAGTCTAGTATGCCTAAGATTGGAATTCAATATTTAACACAACCAACCAATAAGTTAAACTAGATTAAATTTACATTTTTCAAATTAACACGATATGAACGAATCTCAAGGATATAGCTCATTCAAAGAATTGAGTTCTAGTGCTTTTAATTTGATATGATGCTCAAGCCAAGGTTACTTAATAAATACCATAATCAATAGATTTACAATAACAAGGATTTAAAGGGTAAGAACTCAATCAAAGGTTTACTAAAAAAGTGTTATAATGTTTCTAAAACAAGAATAGACTCTTTTATTAGGTCAATTGGAGTTACTAAGGCCGTAGTTGTAATTGAAAATAAATTATAAATATAAAAGTTGCTAAAAATATTAGGCTTCATTTGACTAATAATTCGAGGAGTTTGAGTAGCATGGAGATTATTTCAAATGGGAAGGTTCCATTGAAATGACCTTAGATAGTAAGTTACCAATCTCGACAAAAAAAAAAAGAAAAAAAAAACAAAAAAAAAAGTAAACTATGCTACGATTCTCAAACAGTAGTAGGACATTCCATACTAATCTTTCTGATCCGCTAGCTGGCAGTCCTCTAAAAAAATCCCATTTTTTCATTGGCAAGGAAGGTAAATTAAGTGAAGTTAGGAAAACACTTAATTTAATTGAATTGAGTGCCACTTTGTTCAAATTGTTTGAAGGTTTGTTTGAATGGAGATGTCTTAGTGCATTCTCAAACCCCTTCTATGACACTTTGTTCGAATGTATAAGGTTGTCATTTAAATGAAGTGCCTTTGATTCACTTTGACAGCAAACTTCTCACTTCTTTAATTCCATGTCTTGTACTCACATTAACATGCTCTTACTTTTAGCTTCCATAACATGAGATCTATATAACTCCAAACAAGTTTGCCCTTCTTCTATCATTGAGTTTAACAAAAACTACATACTTTTATGCTTTAAGCAATGGCATCAAATTATATCCAATGACCTTAAAACTATCGCTTGTTTGTTACATTTAATTACTATTGCTTTTGATATAAGGCAACAAATCATGCAACAATAGATGCAACCATTGCCAAGTTGAAGCAATAGTTTTATTTCTTCAAAAGGCAATAGTTTCAAAACAAATAGGCAACGGTTCATGCGTATTTACTGCAATGATTTTTGTGTGAATATACAATGGTTTCTCCTTTTGATAGGCAATAACTATAAGAGACGGCCCTGTGGTCAAGCAAGAATGTTTGACAATAGTTAAAGCAATGGTTTATAATAAAGACAACAATTTGTATGAAATTTTGGTAATAGATAATTAGGTAAAGATAATAATTTTTAACCTTAAAAGGAAATTGTTTCTTACTATATAGGTAGTGGCTTGTTACACACTAAAAGCAACAGTGGCAATGTTTTAACCATAATTAAAGACAACGATTTGCCATATATGTAATTCTTTGAACTTTGACACCGAAAACATATAGATACAGTTGTGCAAGTGGGGTTGTTTATGTAAGCTAGCTTGTTCAACTCCAAAAAATTATGGGTTGAGCTTAAAAATTTTAACCTGCTAAAATGTAATTTTTTTTTTTTTTTTTTACTTGCTCCACTCATTCTACAAGTTAAAGCGGGTCATCTCATTGAGCCAACCCATTGAGGAGCTGGTTGGATCAAGTTCGCCCACTAATTGCATGGAAAAATAAGAAAGAAGAGACAGAGGAAAAAATTAAAAGAAAAAAAAAGAAAAAGAAAAACCACACGTTAGCCTTCTGTTTCACGTTAAATAAAAATTTCCGTATGGAATGTTTCGAAAAATTATTTCTTCTAGTCTTTGCGATGCTGTCTATTTAGAATTCAAAAATACTAGGATGCTGTTTATATATGGATATTTCTTTGAACTTGCAAAAGCAGGAGCTGTGTTTTCCTTTTGTAATTACCAAAATCATACAATGGAATCAACATGGATTGTGCACAGTTTTTTTTTTTTTTTAGTTTTATTTTAAAGAAAAAAAAAAGTGTTTACATAATTAAGAGAGATTTTTTTACTTTTGGAGAACGCGTCGTGCGAGCCTTCCCGAAGACATAAAATTGTCTGAATTTGAAATTGTAGTTGCCATGATAGAATACCACTGTCGAAGCAGATGCAATATTGAATAATTGTTCCTTGAGCCCGCATGTGATGTGCATATGCTCATAAAACAGATATTGCGGGACGGTGGATTGCCTGCTTAACCCATTTTGGATCGAAAATTCTAACCGCATGTTAAACGGGCAAAGCGAGCCACCCCATTTTATCAATGGGTCAATTTGGATTGGGGTAAAATGACTATTTAACCCATTTGTATAACATTATGTGTAGGTATTGTACTTGGTAATATCACAAAAATAACATCAATCAGCACCTGCAAACTTATGTAATATTTTAAATTTTCCATAATAGAAAGCTTGCATTTAATTATAAATGATAATATTATAAAAGTAATATCAATAACCACTTGCAAAACACAAATTTGCATTTAATTAACATCCAAAAGGTTTAAGCTCCGATGCTCTTAAAATACACAAATTAACCAACAAAATAAGTAAGTTCTAATACTTTAAAAGTAAACAAAAAGTTTAATGGCGCCATTGGACATTTCATCCCAAACAGTAATGATATCTCAAAATCCTAATCTTACAAAGGCTTTGACATTTATTCAAGTATTATTGCCTTCAACATTACCATCCTAAAAAAAAAAAAAAGAATAATAATAACAAATCAATATTAAATATACTTAACATCATCCATGAAAATCCATATATATCATATAAAAACTCATGTCTTATATAACATAAATTTTACTCATGGAGATAGACGGATTAAAACATCCTAATTACACCAATACATGATTTAACAGTAACCCGGTCTTCAAGTTTTGTCATCCTATCCATTCGGCTAACATAACATGTGCCATGTGAAAATAAGGTAACATCACAAAAAATCAACAGAATAAGCACCCAATGGAAGCAATGCAAATTAGCGCAAGCTCGTGGACTTCATGCATATATATCCAAGTCTCCTAATAATGAAGTCCTCTTTCATATAACAGTTATATTCATAGAGAAATAGTTGAGTTTTCCCCTTATGGGTAAATTAATTTTTTAAAAGTATCCATGCTGAAACTTATTACAATTTTACTTTTGCAAAATCACATTTCGAAAGTACGATTTAGTTTTCTAAATATTCATTTGAACTGAATATAGAAATTAAAAAAAAAAAAAAAAAAGAGCATTCACAAAAATGCGATTTACAAATCACACTTACACATTGCTCGGATTTCTACTAGATGGACGGATGAAGTGAGAGTGTCAACAATCACAAGGCAAAGTTACCGATTCCTACTGTATTCGACGGTACACAATTTTGTGAGTTTACACCCGCGAAGTGGAAATAAAATTAAGATGTTTGATTGCCTTGCTATGACACCTGGTGGTGACAAACACTTTGTAATTTATTAGGAGAAAAGGAAATAATGGAAAACTTTGGAAAATGAGGAATTGTGGAACATGTCAAAAGGAGAGATAAAATCAACCAACGAAACAGTCGTGGGATTTAGGAAATCGAATAAACATTTGTAAAATCGCATTTCGAATTTGCGATTCCCAAAATGGCATTCCACAAACGCTTTTCTCTTGTACGATACCTCAAAAATAGTGAAAAAATTTGAGAAAATTAAATTTCACTTGAAAATTACGATTTTACAACGGTGAAATGGGAATTAATTTGGCTGCAATCATTTTTTAAGAAATAATTTGTCCCATAAAAGATAAACTCACTTTTTTCTCTACATTTATATCTGCAAGGAGTCGCAGCAATATATCATATTCGAGCAATTCACATATAAGCCCTCTTGCGAATGCTAATCATTAAAAAGAAAAAAAAAAAAAAAGTCAAGCAAGGTCCTTAAACAAAATTCGCAAATGGAAATTTGTAAAAAGAGAAAGCCTGCTCTTACCTATCAGTTAACTCAAACTAAGAAACCAGAACGAATCACATATTTCTCCAACCAATATACAACCTAAATTCTACCTCTTATATAAACATAAAACAACAATCATTCATACAATATAATCCTGAACAATTCCACATCGCATAAATAAATTTTTGGAGCCCCTGAATGGAAAAAAAAAAGCAAGACCTCTAGATAGAGAGAGAGAGAGAGAGGAGAAAATTCAATATACGAATAAAAGACAAAAAAAAATAGGCTATCATCTATCAAGAAAATTAATAAATGAAGAACACAAATAAGGTGTTTGAAAATTTATCAAAAATGGAGAATATCAAGGACACTACGTGAAGAATGCAATAGGCTGCCGGCCTTGATGTAGGACCGCACCTGTACCCACCCCAGAAGCATCTCTCTCAATTATAAGAGCTGTCAAAATTAGGCAAAGCTAATGTTGGAGTAGACATTAAAACCATCTGCAGCTTTTGAAATGCATCCGTAGCTTCTGTACTCCATTTAAAATTATCTTTTTCGAGCAAATTTGTAAGTTAAGCCGCTATGATCGCATATCCACCGATAAATTTTCTATAATATTCTGCAAGTCCTTAAAAATCCCCTTAATTGATTAAGATTAGTAGAAATTGTCCATTTTTTTAATAGCTTGCACCTTAGAGAGATCTGGTTTAACTTCTTCATGCGAAACTACATGTCTAAAATAATAAATGGTGTTTTGAGCAAAAGGACACTTACTTTTCTTGGCGTAAAATTGATCATCCTTCAACACTTGTTGCATGTGATTTTCCCAATTTATGCTACATACCAAAATATCATTAAAAAAAATATTATCATAAATTTTCATAAATAAGGGTGAAATATCTTGTTCGTTATTAATTAAAATGTGGCTAGAGCATTTGAAAGCCCCAAGAGCATGACAAAGAACTCCTATGTCCATTATGAGTTTGAAATGTTGTTTTAGGCACATCTTTAGGGTATATCTATATGTTGTGATAACAAGTTCTTAAATCTAACTTAGAAAATAAGTTTACACCCCATAATTCATCAAGCAATTGATCTATTGTTGGTATAGCAAATTTTTCCACCTCTATAGCTTGAATTAAAGCTCTATAATCTATATAGAATCGCCAAGTTCCATCTTTTTTCTTTACTAACAATACTGGAGAAAATAATAGACTTTTGCTTGGCTATAGGCTATATAACTCCTAATTCCAACATTTCATTCACTAACTTTTCAATTTCAAATTTTTGGAAATGAGGATATCTATAAGGGCAAACATTTATATGGTTATTCTTATCTTTAAGATGAATATGGTGTTAAATATCCCTCATACTTCAAGAAATATGCCCAATATAGCTTCCAAAGCTATGTTGCTGGTGGAATCAATAGAAGAAAACTCCATTTGAGTCATGAGACTACAAAAATACACAATCTAATCACAAGCAATAAATTTTTGTAATTCTCCTAAATGCAATTGCTTGGAAACAGTTTTAGCAAATTATATTAGAATTAATCATCAAAACATGATTATATTAGAATAGAACATAGTTTGACAAAACTTATGTAGAGATTGACATTAGACACTTGACTTAAACAAAACAAAAGTACAAAACATGAATACTTGAAATAGAAATTGAAACTAAACTAGACTTAAGAAAAATTTTAGATTACTTCAAAGCATGAGGACAGAAAGATGATGGACCAAATGATACATAGATAAAAGATAAGGGATCAGAATTGAGGGGCTTAGCGATGGCACTATTCAATTATCGTATACTATCATCTAGGATATCCACTTTAGCGCTCAGGATTTTGACAAAGTCCTTCAGAATTTTCAACTCAATGAATAAATTTAATCCTTCATGGTCCTTGAGCTTTAAACTTTCTTAATCAATCTTCAAATTATAGGCTTCCTACAAACTAACCAAGTAAATAGACCTCTCATCCAACACCTTAGTCAACTCAACTAATATGGCTTCATATCAAGCACAAATTGCATTTTTAATGAACTCTCTATTTTTAGGCAAAGAATCATTGAACTGCTTGAGAGTAACTAATGCATATGAGATAACAGTGAGTCGGATGAACAAAATGGGTACTCGAGATTCAAAATGGGTACGAAGAATAGGAGGGTTTGATGGTAAATGTGGATGGTAAATGTGAATGGATATAACTCACCAAGACATAAACACTATCAAGGGTTTAAGCTCAAAATAGGGTTCGATACAACTTACAAACACTAAATGTCACTCGAGACTCAAATAAGGATTATATACAACTCGCTAACTCACTCAAATGAAAAGGTTCAACACTATCCTTAAGAACAAGATTGATAACAATACAAGAAAGATTAAAGAGTCTAATCGATACTCAATAATCCGACAATGCTAACTCGAAGAGCTTAGAGGTAGCCTTGCTCAAAAAGGGAAATTTTTACTGTAGAAATGATTGTCTTCTTCTATATTCTCATCATCATCCCTGATGTTTATAGATGTTACTATTCGTAGCAAGTCCTAAACCCTAGTGGCAAAAAAGTAAATATTGTAGAAGGTCTTAAACCCTAAAGAATTGGGCTCATAAATAAAATAAAGAAAAATATGTACAAGAATATAAAACTATGTATTTTACAAGAGAAATTAGCATGTAGTCATTTGGCATGTCCTAAAAGGAATAGTATTCAAACCAAATAGGGTCGGCAATTGAATTTACGGGTTTAGGAAGGAGTTCTTAAAGTCTTGCAGTGTTTGGCCAAAACACTAGAAAGGTTGGGTCATAATTGCCAAGTCTTAGAATCAGTCGGCACAAGTCTCTCGGTGATGTGCCGAGTAGTTCTTTAGCCTCGAGTACTCGACCTTATGGTATATCGGTACCTTGGCTAACGACAAACTTGATGCTGAGTGTTTATCTTCCTTCCTCTTGTCCTTCTGGCTTCAGCTCAGCCTTGGCAAGCATTGATAAGCCTCGGCTTCAGACAGGTTTGCCTCAGCTTGGATATAGTCAAAGGCTGATTCTCATCATTAACTCCAATTGATTCTTAAGAGTCACTAGCAATAGCAACAACCTATGTCAAAAAGTCCAACTTCATCCTTTTTGGATCTTCCTCATCAACTAAAATTTTTCCTTTCATTTTCTTACTCACTAAGTCTTCATTAGGAGGATGAACTTCATCCCTTATAGAAATTATGTCTTATTACATGGTCTAATATTGCTCTTGATCTGGAGCATCAGTAACTAGTTAAATTTCTTCTTACTCGGTGTCTTTCTTCTCTTCCTCCCTCTAAGCAAGTGCTAGCAATTTTTTAACATTAAATTTTCTCTATCTAAATGATAAGTGAACAAAGTGAGCTCCATCATTTATAAACCAACTATGTTCTAACACATGGATTCCTATGTACTTTATCACAACCTTACTTGCCACATTTTACATCCATAAGGTATCCAATTTGGTCAAGTAATCTAACATTCTTATACTCCATCAATTTCATTATCAATGAACCATAGAACATGCCTCTCTTATTCGTAAACACATGTTGGATCATTTGCTTAGCTAAATCAATAGGTTATTTGTTGATCATAGCATAAATCAAATAAGCATCTTCTCCTATGAGAGATGTAAAACTTGCTTTCTTGTATAGAAGACAACTTATCAAGATCTTGTGAAGCATCCTAATAAGCAATTTAAAATGCATAATCTAGGGGTTCTCTAGATTTGGAACCAAAACACCATAATTAAGCCTTAAGTACATACACTTCCTATCTACCACAAGAATGCTTTCTACAACTGCTAAACTAAAAGAGCCTATAGTGTCCTCTTTGGAGATTGAAACATCTTACCACAAACTACTATTCTCAATACATTTCTATTAGAATCATCCAGATTCTTAAATATTCAACAATCGCTTCTTCATACACCTCATCATTTATACAACACAAACTTTTGGCTCCCAAAACTTATGAGTATTCATCATAATAAAATCCATTCTTATCAAAGAACTGAAAATCCATAGAAAAACGAGTACAAAACTTTGTCCTTCTCCTTCCTTTTAGCAAAGCTATAGGTCATCCTAAGTTGGGTACTAAGTTCAGGAACATCAAAAGAAATTTTCGTACCAACTTTAACAACTTTTCTTCTAAGCAAAAAAAACCTTCTATGGTACTTCATTGGAAGAAGTTCTAAATTTGGGTTAATTGCTTCTATGTTAATAGACATAGGAGTAAGGGTCTGATGAAACTTAAGAGGTTATAAAGGGTTTAAGGGCAAGTCAAGTTGTGCAAAACGAGTAGATTCTTGGTTTTCTCTTGAGGACATTGAAAAAGAAAAAGGAGTCTAGTTCTTTCTTCTTCAAGATTCATTCAAGTGTGTAAGAAGGACCTAGGGTTTTGCATGGGTTCAAGTTAAAGATTTTCTTCAAAGTGTTATCGATTTTTGCTCTAGTATAGTAATAGGAATCAACTCCTTGGACCAGTCATACATAGCCAAGCTAAGGGATTATAAGGACTCACATAGAGAATATTAGCTCAAAACACCATTCAGGACAAGGATTCTTATTCCAATCTCCATCTTTTACACTACTACCGATCTGGGTACCGAATTCTCAAAAGTACTAACATAGTTTTCAAGCTGCTAAGCAATCATATCGACCTACTAAGTATGCATGCTGACAAGCCAAGCAACCATACCTATTGCTAAGCTCTCACCATGATCCAAGCAGTGTTCGAGTTAACCAACTTCAGATGTCTAACCGAGCTAAGCTATCGAGATAATCGACCTAGAAAGCTACCCTAAACTCCGAATACCTCTTAATGTTTAAGCCTTGACTAGTAATACTCTAGGGATAACCCTAGGATCTAAGCCCCTAAATTTAGGACACCAAGTAACATTATCTATTTTAGTTCAAACTTTACAATAAGGCTTAAAGAAAAAAGATAGAAGAAGTAATCAGGCAAAGTTAATTTCTTAAAAGGAAGTATATAAAAAGTTTAATATAATTGGTCATCAAAAACTCATAAATTTCAATCTTGATATATAATGAGATATGAGAGATAAATGATTTGACCCAAGAATAAAGAGAGACTATTAATGGACCTGTATATTCATCAAATGTATATGTTATTTAGTATACATATACACATGTATTGACATAAGTCTCATGTTGAAATAATAAAGTATTACCATTCGGTGTGTGTAGATATATATATATATTTGAATAAAAGTAAAAAGAAAGTCTTAATATATATATATATATAAAGTACTACATAATGGGAAAACACCAACTTGTATAATATAACATACTATAAAAAAAATTTATCATGATTCGGCCCATATAAAGTGGAACCCAGCCGCAATGTCTACAAATCTTATCGGTGAAGGATCTGTTCACCGCCTTGGAGATTTCATGTCCAGCAAGCACTATCCAACCGCCATAGACAATGTATATATATGTACGCATATATAGGAGATTTTCGTTTGTGAAGTGAAGGGAAAACAGGAAGATCAGCCTAGACTGAAAACATAAAGTAAGTATAAAAGAATTTTAATTGAACTCTCATCATATCCTTTAGTATATTTTCCTTAATTAGTAAATATTAGTTGATGGCCATGGGTAAACACTATCGGATTTTTATAACCCTCGTTTCACAAACATAAAACTTATCCCAATGGTATCCTTCACAAGCCGCAAAGATAAGTAGATATGGTCTTAGTAATAATTTAAACTAAAAACTTATAGAAATAATGATGGTCTATCATGTAATTGTAATATATAATAATTTATTCTTAGGTACTAACTTAGATGTGATAAGGTTTATATATATATATATATATGTATATGTATAAAATATATCTATATGAGTATGAAATGTAGATGGACTTGTGAATATGGCTTCACATATTTATATATTTTTATGTCTCCTCATTCTTATGTATACATCGTAAGTTTATAGGAATATGATATTTTTATTTACAATTTTATAAGTTGAGGTATATCTATCCTTTACAATATTCAACCTTTGATGATGAGCAAGTAACGTAAAGTTTAGGAAAATGTAGGTAAAAGTTGGTATTTTAATTTAGCTGTATAGTCTTTGAAATAATGAGTGCAATGTTATAAAATTTATTAGCATCTAACAAGAAATGAAAAAGATAATACCATTTGAAGTTTAAAAACATAATATCAGTAAGGCATACAATAATTAGTTAATAGAAAATTATTTCCATCCTATAGTTGACTTCAGTATCATATTTCCTTATGTTCAACAGGTGGAGAAGGATCACATCTTGAAGCATAAGATTTGTACTACTATTTATCACATCCTGAATTAATAGAGTCGCAACAATCTCATCATGCAAAGCATTCTAAAATAGAAACTAATCATGCAGTCGTTATATTAGACCTGATTTACACAAGACATTTACAACTAATTCGCTTTGAAGTAAACAGTTCATAAATTAAATATGTTATTAACTTATGAACTTAAGAAAAATATATACTTATATTAAAATATTCTGAGTATATTTACAAGATTTAGCAACCTAACATAATCTTCTTGAATAATTCATAAATTAATACTAAAAACTTAAAAGATAAATATAAACTAGAGAGTGTATTCGGTCTTCAATTCATATCATCACTTCTCCAAGATCTAGCAGTTACTAGCTTTAAGGTAATTATAGATCGCTTCCTCGCTAGCACCTACAATAACGTCTATAAGGATATGAGCAACCACAGCTTAATAGGTTGAGACGGAGACTCAAAACTATACATCAATCACAAACAAGGTTATCAACCAAATTAATTAGATGCAATGCATGTTTAAGTAAATGCTATTACATAATATTGTACGACCCGTTGTGAAATTAAAGAAATTACATCCGCTTTAATCTTAGTTGAGGAGTTTCCATTAATACAATATCTCACAACTAAACCTTGTCAACCAATCTAGGCACTACCATCACCATGTGGTGGGGGTGGCCGTCCACTCCCAAGTTGTAGTTAGGTAGTGGTTCTCTTATAAGGCTCTAATCACACAGATGTTTTGTAATTTTTTGTAAAACCCTAAGTCTCTCAAATTTTCAATTCTCTCCAATTTTGTACAATTTCAAATGGACTAAATGAGCTTCTATAAAAATTTGGCTATTTATAAAGCTCTAAAGAAATTTCGGTGCATTAATTAGACTTGACAAGGGCTTATCTTCTTCCAAATTACCTTTTTTGTTGTGTTAATTTAATTGACTATTTTTTTTTCTTTCTTTCCCTAACTGCTATGACTTTGATCTAGATCATTCCGCACTTCCCTAATTTTTCTTTGATTTTTTTATAATTTTCTTTAATTATTTAGTAATTTTTTAGCATTTTTCAAGCATTTTAAGTAATTTCACATATTTTTACCTAACACAAATACATATAGAGTATAAGTAAATACTCTTAAATATTATTTACGTTATTCTATGATTTTTAGTACACATATAATTTATCTTTTACAACTTGTTAGTTATCAAAATTCAATGTACGCAATAAATAACGGGTAATATACTTAAAATTTGATATTATAATATTCTATTATTTTATTACTTATTTTCTTAAATTCAAACTTATAGGATCACTTTTACTAATAATTTTAGCTTCATCATAAAATTTGGGCTAGATTGGACAGTTTACTCGATCATCCTAAATTTTACGAACCAAACCTCGAGTAACTGATTGCGAGAACTACACTGTCAAGCCCTGGTAAGTGGAGATTTCTATTTTTGTGTAAGTAGACTAATGTCTACTTGACTTGGAGTCAGTTGTGTTGCAAAAAACAATTGTATGCTACATTGGTTGGATATATGGCCCTATTGAATGTGCATTGATTAAGTAAAGTATTTCCTCATGTATGATTGATTTGTCTATATGTATTTCTGCTTGGGAAACTCGGAAACTGATCAGCCCTTCAGGGTATTCACCTAAGTGAACCCTATATGAAGGAATGAATTATAAAGTTGAGAAATAAAGCTGAAGTTGAGATAGTCGATTTATTTATGATGTGGAACTTGAGATTCATACCTGATACTACGTTATTACATTATTTATTGGATTCATGACATGGCACGACACAAAAGAACCTACGGGTCAAGCTTTTGAAAGCCTAATTACTGTTAAGCTAGGTTTTGAGCATATAAAACTACATTGCTCAATTTGTTCAGGCCATATTATGTGTTTTCAACTAAGCCGGCTATCTACTGAATTTTCAAACCACAATAGGTGATTTCTATTTTACTAAGTTGAGGGGTCCTACTCCTAAGCAACTCCTTGTTGCCCTAGGTTTCTAAACGTTATATCTAGATGCCTAGGTATATCGATTAACTAGATAAGTAATTGGGAAGAGCATAGGGTATCAGTACCAATGCATATCACGTACATGAGCATGGCATGAATTCCTTGCATAGACACTTTGTCTTGATAACTTGGGTTATGAAATGAAATGTTATATCGTACTAATCTTTGTGAATATATGTTATGCTTGTTCTATGTTTTGCTTTATCTACTCTCACTTAGCTCATGGAGAAGTGAGGGGTACTTGTATATCCTCAAGTTATGAAGAGAATTGACTAGGCATCAACATTAGCTGGGGAAAAGTCTTTTAAGAGCGCATAAGATGAAGTTAGCAACTTTAGAAGGAGCCTTCTTTCCTTAACCCTAGCTCTTCAACCACAGATGAGGAAATTATATTAACACCAACACAAGAGTCACAATATGCATTCCCAAAGAACTTATCACCAATGGTGCAAGTCAATACAAATTTTCTTAGATCATTTAATATGGGGGAAAGGGTGTTTCTTACTGCTTTAGTGCATGTTTGAGATAACATTATAATTTCTTGCACATCCATCCTTCTCCTCTTACTCAAAACGTCTCTTAAGAACTTCTAGTATTGAGGTGTTGTAAGCCCCAAAGTTCAGCCAAGTAACCATATGATTGAATTTAGAACCCAAGGTTTAGGGCGATCGGCTAAAGGATCCGATCACACCCAAATTATAAACTATTGAGAGAAATATTAGTAAAAATGACCCCGTAAACGTAAATTTAAGAAAATAAATAGAAAAATAGGAGACTATAAAGTTTTCAAATTTTAAGCATAATAACTGCTAATTACCGAAAAGGCAAAAAGTGTAATATAATAACCAATAAATTATTAGAGATAGATTATATATATACTA
Source organism: Lumnitzera racemosa (assembly GCA_024138005.1). Classification (NCBI taxonomy): domain Eukaryota; kingdom Viridiplantae; phylum Streptophyta; class Magnoliopsida; order Myrtales; family Combretaceae; genus Lumnitzera; species Lumnitzera racemosa. The sequence goes on along the minus strand of JAMXBC010000012.1, from coordinate 32,705,640 downwards.
AAAATTTTAGAATGACCAAAATAATATTTAGGAATGTTCACGTGTACCCTACATGTATTTACGTATAGATAAAAATACGCGTAATTACTAAAATTGGCCGAAAATTAAGCAAATAATTAAAGAAAAATATAAAATAATTATGGAAAAATAAGAAAAAATCAAAAGATAATAAGATGAATGAAGATAAGGTCGTGGCAGGTCCAAAGCTGCAAAATAAAAATTAGCCAATAAAAATTGAACAACACAAAAGCCAAAAACTAAGGAATTTAGACAAAGTCTTGTCAAATTAATGCATATTAATTACAGCAAATGTCTATAAATAGGGAAAAAAATTACAGAGCTCATTTGGACAGTTTGGAAAGTGAGAAAATTAGGGAGAGCCGAAAAATCGAGAGAAAATCCAGAAAAAAAAAAAAAAAAGAAAACTGTGCAGTTAGGGGTTTTAAAGGGAACTCACACCATACGAGGAGCTGGGAGTGGACGGCCACCACCACCACACGGTGGTGGCAGCGCCCAGGCCGGTCGACAATGCCACGGCGGCCCGGGGTGGCCAGAGCCACCAAAACCGGTGAGTCCAAATTCCAGCCCGATTCTTGTGAAATTTTGTAAAAATAGTAAATATAATTAAAAAAATTATAAATTTTGTTATTCTAGGATATTTTTGTATGTAGTTTGTAGGAAAAATATTAGTTTGATGAAAACATACCCCGTAATATATGGTCCTTAAGAAATTATGCAAAACCGAGCACATTTCGGTTTAGAAATAAATGACCTTAGAAGTGTAGTTTGAAGCTCAATTTTTTTCTGTAGGATGCTCATGTGATATAGAACAGTGCTATGAAGCCATTTTTTTAAATTTAATCTTCGAAATTTTTAAGTTAATTTTTAGCCCTAAAATGATGGAAAATTTGAGTAATTGGGAGTTAATTAGGGGATTAGGATATTAATTACTGATTTAGATAGTAATTAGATATTTAGGGATGTTAATATCTGATGTGGAAACCTGATCCTAGTGTGTGGAGTATTAAGTATAAGTAATGAAGGTGTTATGTGGTAAATGTAGAAAATTAGGAATATGTAGAATTAAAAATTTATAAATATGGAAAAATTAGGTTTAATTAGATAATTAAATAATAAAAATCAGAACATAACAAATATGAAACAAAATTCAATTTTAGGTAATTATATGAAAAATGTAAAAATTTCTCACAACATGAGTAAATTCGATACACTAATATGGGTTTAAGTGTACCGGAGGAATAAAATGCTGACTAGGGGTAGTAATCGTATTTAGGGTATCTGGAAATAATGTGGTTAGTTTCACATTATGAGTTGAAACAAATTTCTAGGGTTCGGGTACAAAACAGTACCTAGAAATCGAACTAGAATCTAATTTAGAAATCGATGCGGAACCCGAACCTAAACCCACACCTAAAATAATTATAAAAGACTTAATACCTAGATAATTAGGCATATTAAACCTTAAAAAAAACCTAACAATAAGCGTTATAGGATAAGATGAACTTATAATATTATATGAAATACTGAAATCACGTTCGTGTTATAGGGATGATCGGCGATGGCCTGAGCAAATCGGACCTCGAGTGAGTGAGCGAGGAGTCGAGGTAAGTTGGGATTAATACGATGCTGTATTTTGGAGGCTTAAGATTATACTTGGTTGTGCTTGTTAGATAGAGAATGTGTGCATGTGCTTGATTATGGGTGCTGCTATGATTTTGTTTGTTGCTCTGGCACATATTGTATGACTTGTATGAAAGGATTGATCACCCTAAACTGGACTTAGTTAAGTATCCGACCAGTAATCATAATCGGACATGCATGGCAACCCGTTAGGAGAACTTAGGACTCTCCGGCCAAATACCGACCCCTTCGGAAGGGATAGCGCAGGATTGCAAAATGGTCCCTTCTTCATCCTCAGTCGAACTAAGTGACAGGAGAGGAGGTCGCGGCGAGGGTGAAGGTAGTGGTTCGAAGGTAGTCACGGGAGGAGCAAGGTCTCCATTACACAAGCCTGGGTTTGGTCGTGAGCTGTTGCATTAACGGCAACTCCTCAACCCGGATTAGAGCGGGCGTAATTTCTCTAATTTCACGATGGGCCGGACAACGTCGTGCGATGGCATTTGCTTGCACATGCATTGCACCTAATAAGTGATTGAAAACCTTGTTGTGTGTATGGTATAGTTTTAAGTCCTCCGTCCTAACTTACTGAGCTGTGGTTGCTCACATCTCTATAGACATCGTGTAGGTGCTGCCTAAGAAGCGGCAACAACTACTCTGAAGCTAGCAACTGCTGGATCCTGGGGAGTGAGGAAAAACATTGAAGAATCAAAACATGTTTTACTTTTCATTTCTGATTAATGTAATAACTGAATTATAGTGACTATATATAACTTTTCTCACTTTCTTAAATGATTTGTTTAAATTACAAATTGTCTACTTCAAAGCGGGTTAGTCGTGGACGCCTTGTGTAGATCAGGTCTAAGATAGCGGTTGTAAGGCCAACTTCTATCTTAGGGCGGTTTATACGGCGGGGGCTGTTACGACTCTACCGCTTCGGGGCGTGACAGGTGTTCACTCTAGTAGATCAATCAATGGGATATTCACCTCTAACTTCTTGAACATCTCAACAAATTTCTTGAATTCCTCATCATCTTTGCTCATTCTTATCCTTTGTAGAAAAAGCACCAATGGTACTTATGGATTAACATTGGGCTTATTAACAATAGGGGTTAACTCTTACTGTACCACCTTCTCCTTTTTTTCTAATGTAGAAGTTGGAGTATCCCTACCAATGTTCTTGCCTAACTTAAGTTGTACTTCCTTTATATGCTTAGTAGGTGTAGAGATACTCACAATGTTATCAAGCTTCTTCCCATTTAAGCAGGCCTCTCAACTGCAATTTCCCAACTAGTCTTTCTTCCTAAATCTTCACCTCACTAACCCTTAAGGAATTACCATCAACTCTTGTGTCTCTTAATACAAACACCATTTCTTCATCCTCTAGAGATTCGGTCATAGTTTCTTGCTCTCTTTCCCTTTTAGAAGCAACCTCATTCTCTTCTTCATCATTCGTCCAACCCTCTTCTTATACTATCTTTTCAAAAGTCTTTACTGTCAGTTCATCTTGTTAAGCCTTTTCTTCAAATGCCTGTAATGCAGCTTTATTTATTATCATTAGGATTATAGGGTTTGGGCCTCCTGTGATTAAGGAAACTTCATCATCATCGCTCTAAGAACTATTGAATCCATTACTTGACTTCTCTTTAGCTTCTAAAAGAGACAAGTGTTCATTTAGTTGTACTAACTAAGCCTCCAACCCCTAAATGATCAATTCTTGCTTTCCAAACTTTTTAGCCTATTTTTTCTTCAAACAAATAATGAACTCATCAAATTTCCTTGCAATCTCAAATTCTAGGTTGCTGGTATAACTAAGGGGCTTGTAGTACTAGCCTGCCTTTAATCTTTTTCTTGTAGGTGGTGCCACTCTTGATTACTTTCTTAGCACTTAGTGCTCTCTTGTTGTCCTATACCAACTAAATGGACTATTGGATAAGGAGGGCCAGGCCCTTTAAGTAAAGGTCTTGTGAAGCCATTAATCAACATGATCTTTCTATGGGCATACACATTATTGACCCTCCAGTAGCTCTGTCCAACATCATTTGAGCATGAGCATCTATTCCATGTAAAAATATTGACAATTGTGGCCAAGTAAGTAGCTTATGAAAAGGACATTCTCCTATTAGCTTCTTAAATCTCTCTTAAGCACTCACATTGGTATTGCTCAAAATGATATAGTTTCTTGCTCAGCTTAGTAGGATAACATAAAAATAGGATAGACCATTCCATATCATCACCCATACTATTCATCAACTCAAAAATTCAATGTCAACACTTGGTAACCCTATCCAATGCAACTCAGTAAGCCTTCCACATAAGTACTTACAAAAGGAAAATAGAAAAGAGTAGAATTCCAAACTATACACAAAACTTAAGGAAGTAAACAAATATTTACAAGGAACATAAAATCTCTTTTTCGTTTTTCAAAATAAAGCCTAGTCTACAAATGGTCCTAAAAATTGAAATTAGCACCTATTTATTCCCCGGCAACGGCTCCAAAAACTTAGTATCGTATTCACCACTCCCACAAGTCATACACTAATTGAAAAAATTAGCTCCTTTTTAAAATGGTGAAATCAATATACAACTAATCGATCAAGCTTGTAAATTTTGATAAAAACTTATGGATAACGCGAAAACTTCGACAAGTGTACCGGTCGATTAGTAGTATAGGGTGAGCTCTAAGGTCGGATTTCCCAAAGGAATGGTATGCTAGCTCTTAGCCATTTTAGTACTATTCATATCTAGGTAAGCCAAATAAAATTTTATTCTTTTATAAAGCGAAACTCAACAACTAGCTTAATGCAAATAAATAAGTACTTCCAACACCAAAAAGGATAAAGATATGATTTCTATTAGACTATCTAATTTTAAGAACAACTCCTAATTTAACAAAGCATGGGATTCCAATACTCCAATAATTACAATTAAGAACCAAGTAAATGCATTAACAAGAGACATGATGTTTGAGCTCTTCTATCATTCATGTGCACATAGATTAAAGGTTAATTCCAAAAGTGGAATCTTAACCAAATCAACATGTATCAACAATTAATTCAAGTTAAACAAACATGGAAACGACTAGAAATCATGCTTGACACATAATCCCAATCTACACACATTCCTTCACAAGTGAAATACATGTTTAATGCTTAAAACCCATAACCTATGTAACACATAATTGTAATAAACAACACAAACACCAAATATTAATCCATTAACATTAAAAGATTCATAATTTTCATGAATACAATGGGATTATAAAGTTAAACAACATCCCAAAACAATAAAAAATCAGGTAGAGAGAGAAATCACCTAACAAGAGGAGTTCCAATCTTCAATATGCGTTAGAATGATGTTTTTCATATATCGCGGGGTTGGAATTCACTAAAACTAACTTAATCTAAGCTAAATCTAACCTAAAATAACCTAAGAAGGTGAAACCATGAAAACCCTAGAGAGAAAAGAAGAAAAGAAGTTAAAAAAGAAAGAAAATCACATTCTCCAAATGAGCTGCAAATTACAGCTTTTTATATCAAGAGGGTACCATCTTGACGATACTACTAGCATAATGGTAGATACCATCAAGACGGTATGGTCCACTCTTTGCGATACTTGCAATGGTTCTATTCCAAATGCTGGCTTGACAGTAGCTACAATTACCATTAAGCCGGTAGTTCTTACTCCATGTCTTCATCTTTTTTTTTTTTTTGGTGGGTCAAGGGGGTAGGTTCTCATGTAGGGACATGGTAGCCTCAAGACTTATAAGAATAAGTATAAAGAGCTTAAATTCTCCAAATAAACATAACTTTTGAACACTAAAACATAAAAATATGAATTATACTTGTATTAAGAAATTTTATGTGATTTTAATAAAAATTCATATACTTTAGCTGAAAATTCTATTAAATCACATATACTTGTTAGAGAAAGATTGTAGTTTTACACACTTATCATGAATCTTTGATTATATATGTGGAATAAAATGAATTTGGGTTGATATGTGATTTGTACAAGGGTGAATTAGATGTGCGAATGCTGGTATTAAGTTAATAGGGTAGTACAATGGACATTCTATTGAAATAAATGAAGTAGGTGAAAATAGAGGAAAAATCAGAAGATTCTAGGTTTGTGCTACATCTAAAGGCAAAATCAGAAGTTGTATATATGCAAATAATGATTAGGTTGAACTTAAAGGAACATTTAGAGGATGTTTTTAAGGACTTTTGAGTAAACTATATTCAAAGGATCTTTGAGAAGATAATTCATAAGATGAATCAGAGGATAACTGTAGGAAAAGTTGGTAGGGATGACTTGTAAACCTAAACACCTAGATATAATAATACTCTAAGCTTTAGTTAATGAACTAAAATACATGGTAATAATATAATGTACTGGTATAAAGACTAAAAGTGTTATTCATATTATAAGGATTGATAATAAAGAGGTATAGGAGCAACAAGGAAATCTAAGTTAGTTGGGATCAATGCTTAACCATATTTAGGAGTACCATTTTAAGGTAATTGGAAGTTCTAGTGAGTATTTTTTTGTTCTTGTAATTAGTTGGTTGTGTGCATGCTTATATATCTTTGATTATTAATTGAATCGTGATTATGATGTTTGTTAAAGTGTCATCCTTTGAATTGTTTGAATTGATTGGTCACCATTAACCTAAACTAACCTAAAATTAACTTAAGCCTTAACTTGACATGCATTACAACCCATTAGAGGATGACTATAATTCTTCGCCTAAATACCGACCCCTTTGAAAATGATAGTTAAAATGGTCCCTTCCTTACCAGTAATCGAACTAAGTGATAGGAAAGAAGTTGTGATAAGATTGAGGATGCTAGTTTAAAGGTAGTCAAGGGAAGAGGGATATCTCCATTGCATAAGCCTAGATTTAACTATGAGCTATTGCATCGCATTGAAACTCCTCAAACCCAGATTTGAGCAAGTTCAATTTCTTTAATCTCATGATGAACCACACAATGTCATACGATGGCATTTACCTGATTATGCATTGCATAAAACTAACCCAATGGAAACCTTGCTTACTTTGTTGTTTATGAACACTTTTGTCTCCATCCCACTTATTGAGTTATGGTTACTCACTCCCATATAAACTCTTTTACAGGTCAAAACTAAACTCATAACTTACACTAAAACCCAACTTAGAAGCTAACAAAACTTAGGTATGAGGAATTAATGAAGATGTAACCAAACTCCTATTCTTTACTAAAGTCTTATTTACATTTGGAGAAACTAATTAAGCCACCATAAGTGACCCAATAGTTTCCATGATTAATTTATAAGATAAAATGGAATGTAAACCTAATTGATCCGTAAGCTTTCCTTATACTTTTGAAGTTTTATATCAAACAATATGAATTGAGAAATTATTTTACAAGGCTTTTTAAAAGGACTTAACATACCATTATACATGTTTTATGAAAACATAAGTATTGAACTGGACACTTCAAAGCCATATTACCATTATACATGTTTTATGAAAACATAAGTATTGAACTGGACACTTCAAAGCCATATAGTCGAGTTCACCTTATGTGAACCAAGTCTATAGTAGTGGCTGCAAGGTTAGTTTCTCTCTTATATTGGTCCACACTATGAAAATAGTGTGACTTTCTTACATAGAGCGTAACAACTTTGAGTTGGTATCAAAGCATGGTTCTTAAGAACTCACCTAAAAGTGTGATTCTTAAGCACATGCATTGAAGCTTTGTAAATAAAAATCATTGGGCATCATAGGAAACACCAAAAGTAGGTAGTAAAGGATTCAATCTATTAGTTTATATCTATAATATATATATATATAGGAGAAGTGTAGCATGCTCAATTAGCAATACTAACCATGGAAAATGATTAACTTTCTTCTAATTGACTTGTAGAATTAAAGGGAAGTACCTATAATATTTTAACTAAAAGTTGATTAGAACGGTAGAAAACTGCCAATAGAATATGGGGTGTGATTTAGAAGACTGTTGCTAAAGATGACTGCTTAGGTAATGCTTGGATTGATGAATGAAGGTTAAGTAGACTAAATTGATAGGCATAGATTTTATATACCTAAGTATACCGTAAATCTCCTAAGAGAGTTTAGATTCATTGGTTAATCATCATGCTTCTCATCTATGATTGTTGTAGAAATGAATGATTGGAATTTAATGAGACAAACTGTCAAAACATGACAGCAAAACCCCTATTGTACTAAGTGTATTATCTAATGGATGGCAAGGATTTATAACTTTGGGAGTTTAAGGGATTCTAAGACCTTAGAGATGACTTAAGGATGCAATTAAAGTACTGAGTATAGAGGTAGTAGAACCTAATGTGGTAAGTAAAGAAGAACCTAACTAAGAAGGTATATCATAACATAATTTAGAGGGATAAGTAAAAGATCCTAAATTAAACATGGACGATCAAATTGTTGTGTATAATAAAGTAGCCTCGATGTAAGGGTCACGGATGACAATATAGGAGATTAGGATACTATTGGCTTGTATTAATTCAAATGGATGGAAGAAATGATAGGTTAAGGATATACCTCACAATGACATTAAGATCTTATTTATACCATGCTTGAGGAATAGAGTGTTGTAATAATTTTGATTAAATTAAGGATCTCGCTGTAATATGATCTAGTTCCAAACTAATATGACCAGGTCCTTTAATGAGAACTAAACTACGTGATACTTTCTAATTTAAGATATATCCATGTTTCTACAAACATATAGCCTCATTAACATAGATTAGTAATTAAAGAAGAAATGTACTAAAATCTATTAGTAATTAAATTGAATGTCTTACCTACAAGTATTATACTTGCACCATTAAATAGATTATTAAATTTTCAAGATTTCTAAACTAAAATAAGTGTATAGGCATATAATAACAGTAGTTATCTAAGTAACCTTGAAAATCTTAAATTTATGTCTTCTCGCCTCTTCCTAAAATAATTGCTTATAGCTATGAAATTGAACTTCACATTGATCGAGAGGTTTTGCATAATGAGAGGCAATCATACTTAGATAATCTTAACTATGACTATAAGATATCAATCGGTGAAATAAGGATAGACTATTAACTAATTAGAGTTATATATATGATATCTTCTATTGATGCACTAGTGCTGCTATATGTGTATGTTCTTATAAGAGTTTTAGGGGGGGAAATGATATTTCCATAATATGATATAGTTTGTTACAATATGACCAAAATTCTTTAATAAAATGTGAGTTTCATAGTACCTTCTTAGTCCTAGTATATATAATGTTTCCGAAACATATGTAGTCTTATAAACTCAAAAGTGTAATTAGAAGGAGCATAAGATAGTACCGAACTGATTATTGATTAAATTAAGACATAAATGCAATGCTTATTGGTAACATATTTGCCTAACTATATACATTTGTATGATTTTGTGGAATTTAGAGTTAAAATAAGTTGCTAAGGATTTGGTGTAGGAACATAAGAATATTAATTAGGTATGTAATATGAAAAATTCAGAATTTATGATTATTCATTTTTAATGCTATCATCTAAAGGTATAAATTTGAACTTTATAATAGTAAGTGGATGTAAAGTAATTAAGATATACGTATATTTGGAGAAACCCATAAATTTGAACAGAACAATTGAATACTTGCAACTAACATAAGACTTACTTATTCATAAAAATTTGATTCACACATGTAAGTTGTTCATTTATTAAAGACATTATATATGCAAATGTGATTTTTTATAAGTCTTACAAACTCATTGGATTTGATAAGTGTAAGTGATGAGAATCAAGCTACCGAACCTCTACCCGTAGCTAAGCCCGAGGACTAGAGGGACTAGCAAAACGAATCCTCCTATTCCAACCGACTCATGCAAAGGCCGAATATCTCCTTACTGACCCATTCTTCCTGCCAAGCTAAGTGACTATCTATTTTTTGCATATTGAGTGCCAAGAAATTGAAAGCCGAGATAACAACCCATCTTCATTTTAGCACATGCCTGGCTAATTACTTACTCAACCTCAATACTGCCGAGATGCCGAGAGAGAGAGTTCAAACTAACTAAATCACCCCTGCTCAAATAAGCAAGCTGTCCGTACATTTTATCCACATCCTCCAACAGCATCACCAATATAGCATCACCACATGTACAGTATCATGTATAGAATTCGTTACACCAATGATTGCTTTTCTTATATATTCATTTTAACCCCTTTGTATCTTATACATTATTACCTTAGGAAGTGCCTTTTTTTTTATCTCTTCCTTTTTTGGCAAGTTGCCCTAACTTATGAGTATAAATACTCTTGTAATTTTAGCTGTAAGCATATATGGAGATTACCATTAACGCACTTATGCGTTTTCCTTCCTTGAGTAAACACTGTGTTTACTCTTGACATCACTCTTATCTTAAGCCTTAAGTAAGGTTAGGTAGCGAGTAACCTCACCGGACTAATTCATATGTCATATCGAATTGTGCCGTGAGTCCTCAAAAGTTCCATTGGTGCGTCATTTTCTCTAGAGCTGTTCGTGAGTTTCGCTTAGTTTTCATTCGTCATTCATTCCTTTCGCACTTTCTCCTATTAACTTTTTGAAGCTTTCAGTATGCTCAGACCCATTCAACAATCGGCCGTGTCTATTCTTGGTCATGGTTCATACCATCTTGGTATTAGAACCAAGGCTTTGTTTGAGTTGTTGGTTCTTTTGAAGTTCTGTTCATACTCTATTTTTTGTGTATAAAACAAAACAAGCTACTTTATTCATCTTAATTGCTCAGTTTGCTAGCTGTTGATTTTCTGGTTGGCAAGAGTTTTTATTTGAACTTTAAATCAGTAAAGAAAATGACGAATCCAAGTGTAAATGTTAGTATTGGAGACAAAAACAGTAGAACTATCCACCATAGATGACAGTCACAAGAGACACCGAGAAGTATTGACAAACGACTTGATGAGGTGGCTAACCTTTTAATAGATCTGGCCTGAGCTATTCATAAGCTAGCTTACTGACCCACTAAGGCTACATAAAAAACTCCATAAGCTGCTCAACCTATTAGAGGTCAAAACCCAACTCAACCAATTCGAGGTGAAGAAATAAGTAGACAAGTAAGGCAAAGAATAGACCGTGGTTATTTGATAGAAGAGTTATCCATGATAACTATAAAAATATGTACATGTTCGAGAAGGATGACCGAAAGATAACATTAAACTCGATGCCGCCAATAGAAGTTAATAAATTGTACACAAAACTTGCTCATAGATCGAAGAAAGCTCGGGTGATAAGTAGAGCTAAGCACCGAGAAGCCATCAATGCTAACGAGCTAACCCTCTTGTTGGTCAAGTGACTATTAGAAATGAAGGAGTGGGGTTAACTAACCTAGGAAATCAAAAAGTTACTAGACGAGTATACCAACCTGTTCCCAGAACAATTACCTAAGGGGTTACCCCCAACTCGAGGCATAGAGCACTACATTGAGTTAGTACCTAGTACTGCACTGTCGAATAAGCCAGCTTATCGAATGAATCCCAAGCAGGCTTCTAAGCTCCAACGATAAGTCAAGTCTCAACCCTTGCACTGTACCAGTGCTTTTAGTACTAAAGAATGATGGAACCTAGCAGATATGTATAGACAGCTGAGCTGTAAACAAGATCATGATCAAATACAGGCACCTGATCCCAAGGCTAGAAGACATATTGGATGAACTGAATGGAGTTAAGATTTTCAGCAAGATTAATCTTAAATCTGGCTTCCATCAAATCTACATAAAGCTAGGCAATGAGTGAAAAATAGCATTCAAGACTCAACATGAATTATATGAATGGATGGTCATATCCTTTAGCTTGTCAAATGCCTCGAGCACTTTCATGAGACTAATGAATCATGTGTTAAGACATTTAATAGGGAAGTATATCATGGTGTACGTTGATGACATCTTGGTCTACAATGCTGACATGTTAAGTCATTATGAACACTTACGTGCTATATTAGATATCTTCTAAGCCAAAAGACTATTTGACAATCTAAAGAAATGTTGCTTTTGCCAGGAAGAAGTGATATTATTAGGTTATGTAGTCAGTGGAGGAGACTTATGAGTGAATGATAAGAAGATCCAAGCAATTATCGAATGGCCAACTCCTACTACTTATGTTGACGTAAGAAGTTTCCATGGATTAGCTTCATTCTACAGACAATTCATCAAGAATTTTAGCACCATTGCCATGCCTTTTACTAAGTTGCAAAGAAGAACACCAACTTCCAATAAGGAGAAAGGAAAGAGAAGAGCTTTGTCAAGATAAAAGAGAGATTGACCTCCACCCTGATGTTAGTTCTGCTTGACTTGTAGAAAGTATTTTAGCTAAAGTGTAATGCATCAAGCATTGGAATAGGCGCTATCCTGATGAAAGAAGGCCGACCGATTGCCTTCCATAGCAAGAAGCTCAAAGGACCACAGTTGAATTATTCTATGTATGATAAAGAACACTTGGCACTGATCTGAGCACTGCAAGTATGGCAATACTATTTACTGCCGAAAAAATTTGTTATATATACTAATCATAAGTCACTGAGTGTAAACTCCCAAACTAGCAATCCGAGGTTTCGATCGATTAAAAGACCCGATCGAGCCTAAATTATAAAGTAAAGATAGAAATATTAGTAAAATGATCCCGTAAGTTTGAATTTAAGAAAATAAGCAATAAAATAAAAGAATATAAAAATTTAAAATTTTAAGTGTATAATTCGTTATTTATCGAAAATGCGTAAAATGCATTCTGATAATTAACGAATCGCTAGAGATAAATTATATGTATACTAAAAATAATAAAATAACCTAAATAATATTTAGGAATATTTATTGTACTATATATGAATTTACATGTATGTAGAAATACGCGTAATTACTTAAAATACGCGTAATGTGCCAAAATAATACTAAATAATTAAAAAAAATTCATAATTAATTAAGGAAAAATTAAGAAAAATAAGGAATGATCCAAAATTGGGTCGTGGTAGCTGGGAAAAAATAGAAAAAAATCGGCCAATTAAATTAAGATAACATAAAAGCCAAAAATTAAAGGATAAGGCAATTGTCTTGTCCAATTTAATGCACAATAAATTCCCTAAACGTCTATAAATAGGAAAAAAATTCAGTGAACTCCTTTGGACAGTTAGGGATTTGAGAAAAATAGAGAGACTCGAAAATTGAGAGAAAAACCAAGAAAAAAAAAAGAAAAGGAAAACTGTGCAGTTAAGGCCATAAAGAATAACCTAGACCCGACGGGCAGCTGAGAGTAGACGGCCACCACCACCACACGGCGGTGGAAACGCCCAGGTGGGCCGACACACCCATGGCCACCGACGGTGGACGGAGCCACCCAAATCGATGAGTTCGATTTCCAGCCCGATTTTGTGTAATTTTGTAAAAATAGTAAATATTATTAGAAAATTATGAAATTTGTTATTCTGGAATATTTTTGTATGTGGTTTTTAGTAAAAATATTATTTTGATGAAAATATATCTCGTGATATAGGATCCTTAAGAAATCATGTAAAACGGAGCATGTTTCAGTTTAGAAATAAATGACCTTAGGAGTGTAGTTTCGGGCCCAAAATCTTTTTGTAGATTACTTAGATGATATAAAATAATTCTATGAAGCCCGTTTTCAAAAATTAATTTTTGAAATTTTTAGATAATTTTTAGGCCCTAAAATGAGGCATAAAATGGGTAATTTAGGGTTAATTAAGTAATTAAATGATTAATTATTGATTTAGTGAATAATTATATGTTTTAGGATGTTGAAATCTGATGGAGTATGATACTTGTAGTATTTAGGGTGTTAGATGTAATTATTAGGTTAATTATGTAGTAAATGATTACTAAGGAAAAATAGTTAACTTTAAGTTAATTTTGTAAATTAGGGAAATTAGGAGTAAAATCTGATTTAGGATGAATTTAGATATTTTGAAATGATAATTGATGTTTAGGGATGGTAATTAAAGTGATAGAAATATTAGAAATGCATTATGTACATAATAGGCAATAATGCATAATATGTAATTTTTGAAAATATAATAAATAGAAAATATTAGGATAAAAATTGATATTATATAAATAATAAGGATATATAATAAATCTGATAAGAAACTTGAATTTATGTAATTATATAAAAAATGTAAAAATTTCTCACATCAGGAGTAAATTCGGTACATTAATAAGGATATAAGTGTACCTGATGAAATAAAATATTGACTAGGGGTAATGATGATATTTAGGAGATCAGGAAGTAATGTGATTAATTTCACATTATGAGTTGAAACGAATTTCTAGGATTGAAATATAAAACATTACTTAGAAATCGAACTAGAACCTAATTTAGAAATCGATGTGGAAACCGAACTCGAAACTAACCCCAAACCTAGAATAATTATAAAAGATTTAAGACCTAGATAATTAGGCATATTAAACCCTAAACAAAACCTAACAATAAGCGTTATAGGATAAAATGGACCTATAATCATTATATGAAAACTGAAACCACGTTTGTGTTATAGGGATGATCGGCAATGGCCTGAGCAAGTCGGACCTCAAGTGAGTGAGCGAGGAGTCGAGGTAAGTTGGGATTAATACAATGCTGCATTTTGGGAGGCTTGAGGTTATGCTTGGTTATGCTTGTTAGATAGTTGGATATGTGCATGTGCTTGATTATGGGTGATGCTATAATTCTGTTTGTTGCTCTAACATATATTGTATGATTTGCATGAAATGATTGATCACCCTAAACTACACTTAATCAAATATATGACCAGTAATCATAATCGGATATGCATGGCAATCCGTTAGGGGAACTTAGGACTCTCCGGCCAAATACCGACCCCTTCGAAAGGGATAGCGCAGGATTGCAAAATGGCCCCTTCTTTATCCTCAGTCGAACTAAGTAACAGGAGAGGAGGTCACAACGAGGGTGAAGACAGTAGTTCAAAGGTAGTCACGGGAGGAGCAAAGTCTCCATTACATAAGCTTGGGTTTGGTCGTGAGCTGTTGCATTAACGGTAACTCCTCAACCCGGATTAGAGCGGGCGCAATTTCTCTAATCTCACGACGGGCCGGACAACGTCGTGCGATGGCATTTTCTTGCACATGCATTGCACCTAATAAGTGATTGAAAGCCTTGTTGTGTATATGATATAGTTTTAAGTCCTCCATCCTAACTTACTAAGCTGTAGTTGCTCACATCCCTATAGATGTCGTGCAAGTGCTGGCTAAGAAGCGGCAACAACTACTCTGAAGCTAGCAACTGCTGGATCCTAGGAAGTGAGGAAAAACATTGAAGAATCAACACATATGTTATTACTTTTCATTTCTAAATAATGTAATAACTGAATTATAGTGATTATATATAACTTTTCTCACTTTCTTAGGTAAATGAATTATTTAAATTACAAAAGGTTTACTTCAAAACAGGTTAGTCGTAGACGCCTTATGTAGATTAGGTCTAAGATAGCGGTTGTAAGGCCAACTTCTGTCTTAGGATGGTTTACACGGTGGGGTTGTTACGACTCTGCCGCTTCGAGGATCACTATTTCAAGTTGCAGTGGGCAAGAACTTAGCTGATTGGGATGTCTACTTACCAATGGTCAAGTTCGCTTATAACTAAACAGTGCAAGACACTATTAAGCAGACTCCCTTCAAGGTAATCTATGGTTTCAATCACGAGTTACCCCTTGACCACACCCTTATACTTGCACCCGTATAAGAGGACCCTGATGCCTCGATTAGAATACAATCCCTCAAGCACATCTATGATAAGGTCACTTAACACATCGACCAAACTACTAGAAGAATGTAGGAGAAAACCAAGGGTAGGATGGCTAAACAATTCCAGCCAAGAGACATAGTATGGCTACACCTCAGCAAAGAATGGTTGTCGAACAAGAGAAGTAACAAATAATCTGCATGAGTTGAAGGACCTTTTAGAATCCTCCAAAAGATCAATGACAACGCTTATAAATTAAAGTTGCCTAAGGACGATGGGGGTTTCTAATGCCTTCAACGTTGCGAACCTTAATCTGTATCACCCTAATAGAGAGCTTTTTGAAGACCATTTGAATTTGATCCCAAATCCAAAACAACTTGGAAGAAATGATGAAAATCAGGCTACTAGACCTTTAACCCACAACTAAACCCAAGGACTAGAGGGACTGGCAAGACGAATCCTCCTATTCTAGTTGAATCGTGTGAAGGTCGAGTATCTGCTTGTCGACCCATTCTGCTTGTTGAGCCATGTGACTACTTATTTTTCACGCATTAAGTGCCAAGAAATTAAAAGCCGAGATAACAACCCATCTTCATTCTAGCACATGCCTAGCTAATTACTTACTCGACCTCACCACTGTCGAGGTATCAAGAGAGAGAGAGTCTAAATTGACCAAGTCACCCTTGCTTGAACAAGTAAGCTGTTCGTACCTTTTGTCCACATCCTCCAACAACATCACCAATACAGTATCAATACATGTACATTATCATGTGTAGAATCCACTACACTAATGATTACTTTCCTTATATATTCATTTTTACCCCCTTTATATCTTGTACATTACTACCTTAGGAAGTACCTTTTTTTGTCTTTTCCTTTTTAAGCAAATTACCCTAACTTATGAGTATAAATACCCTTATAATTATAGCTATAAGCATATACGGAGATTATCATTAACGTACTTGTTTGTTTTCCTTCCTTGCGTAAACATACTGTTTACTCTTAACATCACTCTTATCCTAACCCTTGAGCAAGGCTAGGAGGCAAGTAACCTCACCGGACTTATTCGTGCATCATATCGAATTGTGTCGTGAATCCTTAGACATTCCATTAGTACATCATATCCTCTAGAGCTGTTCGTGAGTTTCACTTACTTTTCATTTGTCATTCATTCCTTTCGCACTTTCCCCCATTAACTTTTTCGAGCTTTCTATAAACTTAAACCCATTCAGTAACCAATCTTGATTGTTCTTAGTCACGGTTCGCACTAGTAAAAGTACAAAATAAAATTATTAATGCAACATTGTAACTCTGAACGTGAGTTTTTTGTTATAGGTGAACATTGTTGATGAGTGATCCTCGTTCTGGTGTACGAACACATATAATACAAGAAAATGGCTACAGAGAGCACTAAAGGGTACTAAAAGGTGCTTCGATGCAGCCATTCCAATGCCTCAATTAGCCCTCTTGTGATAAGAGTAAAATTGTTGAATGGTTATAGGAATGAGAGAATGGAGAAGAAGGCCCCTTTACTTAAAGGTTTTGCTTGGTATTTATATTGAGATAATGAAATTATACCTGGACTAGAAAATTGGATCGGTCTCAAGTATCGGGCCAACTAATATAAACCCATATAATGATTATTGAAAAATGCCTATCAACACTTGCCCCCTACTCTCTTTGGTGACAAATTCGGAAAAGAGAGTATCCAGGGAGGTTGATTTCTAGAAAGATTTGTAATCTCAACCTAAAGAGGTTAGAGCGCTTGAAAAAGCAAACACCTGAAAAGGCAAAAAATGGGAGTGACCAAAGCACCTATAAATATTGTTATGCCTTGAAAGGCAAAAATCTGAAGACATCGGAGTGCCTAAAGCCAGAAGAAGCAAAGGCCTAAAGAGGCCGATACGCTTGAGGAGGTAAGAGTGCCTAGAAAGGCCAAAGTGCTTGAGGAAGCGAGAGTGCCTGAAGAGGCAAGAGCGCATAAAAAAGTGAAGTATTTGAAGAGGCTGATACGCTTGAAGAGGTAAGAGTATCTAAAAAGGCTGAAGTGCTTGAAGAAGCCAAAGCACCTAAAAAGGTTGGAGCGCCTAAGGAGGCAAGAGTGCCTTAAAAGGCGAGGAACCATGAAAGTTGCCTAAGTTAAGCATGACCTATGCTAAGTCGTAAAATAAGTTGACTAACCTTTGGTCTATTAAAGTATAAGACCTAGGAATTAGTGATTTATGATTTGCTTGTCACTCGTAGTATGTAGGGCTTAGAGCTATTCAAGAGTAACCTATTAGCAAGTTATACTTTGCATGGACTAAAAATAGAAAGGTTTCTTTGGCCCAAATCCATTTTGTACACATTTCACGTATAATTAAAATGGGCTTAAGAATGTAATGGGCTTCAAATGTCCCCTATTCTTCTTGTGGACCATTACTTCACATGTCAACAGCTACACTTCATATCGACATTATTATTGCTAGATTGGGCCTACTTTAAATTTCATAATTGACACTTATGCAAATTTTGAAGCCACGCTTTGCTACTGTTCACAAGGAATTCTCTGCACTAAACTGCTTTAAACTCCATACCAAATTTATTCTCTACCCAGACCCCAAAGTTGTTTAGACTTCGTATAAAGCTAAATTCAAGTCCTAGAGAATAGCTCGACAATCCAATTACCAAATAAATAGCTCAGCAATTTTCAGTAATTTTTCAATTCAGAGAGTATAGTCTAGGTGTATAGCACAAGAAGCTGGGCTTCAACATGTTCGGTTGTGCAAGAGCTCATCCATGAAAGAGATCACATTCAAAAGCTTCTTGGGACTATAAGCAGCTCGTGTTGCTCGGAATCCGGTCAAGTCATGGAGCTGTTGGAATCACTCGGTTCTTATTCATGCACAACAGCCCGGACTAGTTGCTAGTGCTGGCCTTTATCCTTAAGTGAAGTCTGATTTGCTAATGTCGGTCTTTGGCATGGTGAATAGGTCGAATATGTAAAACTCCAACTTATTGTCCTCGTGGAGTTAGGCGATTGTTGTGCAGTGAGCTTCTAGCGTGAACTCAGCTTTGGATTTATGGCTACGTAAAATCCTACGAGTCCTTCCCCGTACTTCCTGAAGAGGTCAAACATGATTCAGCCTTGATGGCAGCTGCCATTCACATTATTCAACCTAGATTCTAATCAAATGCTGTAACGATATACCGTAGAGACAAAGTATTTGAACTGCAAAATTAGTATACTCCTTACTATTTGTTTAATCTTTCAATTGAGTTCATTCAGGCCATGTTATCGAACAGCTCGACATGGAGCGGCTCTATCATGTGAAGAGCTGACAATTGAAAGTCTATAAATCGGCATATGTGCTAGGAGTGGCTCGGCATGGGAATTATTCGGCACACTTGGACTTGTTCGGCATACCATGTAACAAACATCTTGAGTCGACAATTTGGTTGGTCGGCTGGTGTAACTAAACTCCGGTTTAGCATGCTCTCCATTAACAGGAATTTGATGCTCAGTCATCAGTGTAGAAAGCTTGAACTTGCTATCCGTGCGAGGCTTAGACATCGCGTCATCTTGCAGATTTTACTGGAGAACTAGCTCGGCACTCTAGATTTTAAGTGCATACACTGTTGTTGCAAAAGACAGCAGAAATTCATGTGGAGTGCACTGTTGTTGCACTACTACCGTTGCAGACCACGAGTTCATACAAGATCCATTCCCCTTAGGATTGGTTTCCTCGGACTGTTAGCCAAAAGAAGCTCAGAGCTCAGACTCGCTTATAAGGATAGCCTGGTCGAAAAGAAGTTGGACTTGTAAATTAGTTTGGACTTAGTTTGGCCAGGGAGTTGAGTCGGCCACTTAACCATAGATGTTAGTCAGCTATTCAGCCATAGAACTTAGTCGGCTACTCAGCCAAAAGGAGTTTATGGCGTGGAATATCTCGACCACTGGCAGGCCAATAGAATATCTCGGTACAGCATGGTGCTCTGGAATTCGATTACTTTGAATTACTCGGCCTCTAGCCGATAAAAATTGCTCGACACGACATGGGACACAGATTTTATGATTCGAAACAAGGCTGTGCTGTGCAGTGATCTAAGGCAACGAGAAACTAATTTCCAAGCTGATACTTTGCACTTGGGGAATAAAGCTTTGGATTTGCTATTTGGATTTGCTTGGCCTTCTTAAAGTACAATTTATAGATTTGAACAGTTCCATATAGTGGATGGAAACTTGGACTTTGTTTTGTTCAGCACGTAATCTATTTTATCAATGCGTGCGTTGAGCTTGGCCCTTGTGTAGTCGGCTTCTCGCCAATCAATGTAGGCCGATAGAAATAATTCGATATCAGAGGCACAAAATCAGTTGCTCGGCAACTCGACATTTGGTTGGCAGCTCTGGTCGGGATGTGGGGTATTAGTCTTGCTTGGACTTGTTATCATGAAGACCAGTTCAGGCGTTGTGATGAATCAACAACTCAGATGGCTGCTCGGGAACTTGACGTTGCTTGGAAACACTCGGCTCGTAAATACGTCAAAGTTGCTCGGCACAGTTTGTGCTGTATGGCCATTGGGTCCATTCGACAGTCGGCTTCTCAGATAGATGATCCGCTTGTCGGAAGCTCGGCCAATTAATTGAATCAATAAAGAGCTCAGCTTTAGCTAGTTTGTATGCGGCTACCCTTGGCAAATTGCCATAAGTAGTTGATTGTTCGGCAACCATAGAGTAGGCTGTTATCACGTGGATCAGATTGCTAGTAGCTCGGACTAGAATTTGTGACTTCCAACTCGTTCACTGAATAACTCCAAAAGTTGTTCGTCTAAAGAACGTATGTTGCCAATATTACTTGGGCCGCATAAGTTGGGTTAGTGCGATTGATCATTTCCTCACTAAAGATTGTTGATCTTTCTAAACTACCATATTACCGGCCACAAAAGTCGATTCAACACGAAGAGGACAAGCCAATCGACTAGGCGGCAAGGAGAATGGTTTGAAAACCAAGAGGACCAAAGATCGATCCCTAGCAGTAGCGTGTATGCTCTTTCTTTGTTCAACATGAACCAACAATTCAGTTTTTACAAGGATGAAGTTGCGATTATGAACCGGGTGGTGACAGTTATAAACCATGAGAAGATGAAATTACAATTACTCGAACTTATCCACCCACATGAGGAAGGCAATTACGAACCATAATCATGGCAGTTAGACTTTTGCAAGAAGAAAATCGTTATGCAAAAGTGGAAAGCCAACGCACACAAGAAGAGCACCGTTGCGAGCCCAAAGAAAACCGTTGTGTGCCTGAAGAAAATCGTCGCGTGCAAATGGAAAACCACTGCGCTCAGGAAGAAAACCATCATGTTACTTTGCTTCTCACGTATCTTCCAAAGATGGATACTACACCGTAGCTCCTCTTGTAATATATATATATATATACACAATAGAATTTTCTAATGAAAGATATTTGAAGCCATATCCCATTAGCAAAAAGTAAACGATGTTTAGAGCCGTAGTTCCTCGGCAAATCACAAACAAAATGTAGCCAAATTCGAAAATTACATCAGTGACAAATACCAATGGACAACAAACTAGTTTGTCTAGATCAAATGTCAAAGAGTCCATCCAAAAGGGTGAAACGTCCCACTTGTCCCCCTTAAAAGAACATCAGGAATCATAGAAATATATTACACGTTCCCACAAACAATCAATTGTTGACGAGTGATTCTCGTTCCAATACACAAACACTTATAATATGAGAAAACAATTACAGGAGGTACCAGAAGGTGCTCCAGCGTTATCACTCCGTTGTCTAAATTAACCCTTTTGTGATAAGAGTAAAATTGTTAAATAGTTATGGGAATTAAATAACGGAGAAGAGGGTCTCCTTACTTAGGAGTTTTGCTTGGTATTTATAATGAGATAATGAATATTGTACCTAGACTAGATAATTGGACTAGGCTCAAGTATCGGGCCAACTGATATAAACCTATATAATGATTATCGAAAAATACCTATCAACAAACACGATCCGTTATGTATACTAAACTAGATTATATATATATTAGTTAATATTATGCAAGATCATAGAACTTTTATACTCTGCATCATGAGAAAAGATATAGAATGGTATGTTACACCCTGGTCTAGTAATCTTAGTTGTCAAAATTGTGTTTCAATTATACGATTTTACAAGTTTATAATTTTATAATAATTTTCTTAATTAAAAAAATATAAAATCATTTAGATGTAAATTATTGATTGAATTATAAATTTTAATGTATGATTTTACAAATTTACGATTCTACCAAATCTGCACTTTTAAAGGAATAGTAGAATAGCAATTTTTACAATCATATTAGTAATCACTAGCTATAGGAATATATGTTTACTATAATCATTATTTATGTACTAACTAAAGATAACTATGGGATTGACCGACACGATGTTATTACCCTATGACATATATGTAATTGATAAAGAATATAATAGAAAATAACCTAAAACTTAGATGCAAGATGCTACTTCTCACTACTTAGGGGGCTAATCTAGCAAGAAACTCCTTCTCCAACTTTCTAGTAGCTTTTAACCTATGTAAACCAAGCAAAGCTCTACTACGATATACATAAGGACTAAACCCCCACAATACTCTAGTATAGTACTCATAATTAGGAAAGACATAATAAGTAATTGACTTGGAAGTTACTTCAGAAGTAGCACCACATCATGTTAAGTAATAAGGTGGTTTTAATGTGACTCTAAAGTGTTTCGTTAATGACATGGGTAAAACAATGAACTTGGACTATCGTAAAGGATTAAACCCTAAATTATCACAATATATGACTAGTCTATTATATCTACAAGTATTGGGTATAATAAAGCTAGTAAGGAACAATAAAGATACCTTATCAGCCCTAATAAGTAATAATCATAGAACTTTTTGACTACTTGTGTATAGCTCAATTCACTTCTTACATGAGTATCCAACCCCAAAGTAAGAGACATCCGAGGGTAACCTATAAACCCCAACCAACATCCACTACTAGGGAAGAAAATTGATAATTGTAACAAGAGCGTATAACTAAGATACTAGAAACCAAATACCCTTCATATATGTATTGGCAATGATAAGCAAGAAGAGTATGGCAAATATGTGACTATCAAGACCTCTTACTTATCGATTCTCCCGCCTTTGTTAATAATCAAAGCATGTCATGTCATGGGTCCATGTTGATATCTTGATGAGTTTGTAGATTGAGAGTTATATTAATTCCTATCAAGTCAAGTCAAGTTGAGTTAGTTCAAATTATCAACAATCTCATTTAAGTTTAAGAAGAAGAAAAGTCAAGATTTCCTAAACTAACCCTTGTTGAAACTCGTGCTAAGCTACATGAAGGAAAAAATTAATAATTATGGCAATAATATAACTTCTACAAAGTAGAAGGTGCAGATGGGAAGAAAAAGGATTAGATATATATGACCCATGATGGACCAATGTTGTCATCCACCTTAATTAGATCTTAGGAATAGGTAATATAGAGGATACAATGGAGGATAGATAAGAGAGAATACTTGAATGATTATGATAATAAATTGTAAGATGGAGAAATACAATGTGAAGGAAAGACTTTGATGATGGACTTAACATATGAATAGTAGCAAATATGCGACATGTAAGATAGGGAAAAGAAATTAGAAAGACAGATAAGAGATAATTCAAAAGTTCAAGTTGATGATAGTTTAGAAGATTCGAAATAAAGATAACTAGTAGAACAAAAGTTTATGAAGGAAAAGTCATCTTTTCAATTCCTCTAAGTAATGTAATAATAACCTTTACTATGTATATGTATATGTATATGTATATGTATATGTATATGTATATGTATATGTATATGTATATGTATGTATGTATGTATGTATGTATGAGATTGATGACAACCATACGAATACTAGACCTTTACTAAGGAGAAATCGAGAATGCTATAGTTTCAAGAAGAAAACCGTTTGCAAGGAGGTGGAGTATGATACCCTATGAAGTTAGCTGTAAGCTCCACAATTGGACAATTAAAAACTTCTATGTAAAATTTAAGTCAATTGAAGTTCTTCAATTAGGCTTAAATCTTATGATGAGACTAGAAAGGGTTAGTAGAAGTGAACCCACAAGCTTAGGTATATAAAAATAGAACAATAAAAAGATGATGATGGTGATAACAATAATAATAAGATTATAAATATATTATTCATTATTTATCAAAAATGCATCAAATGGATCTCAATAATTAACGAGCTCTTAGATGTAAATTATGGGAATACTAAAAATTATTAAATGACAAGAAATAATACTTAAGATTATGTACTACACATCAAGTATATTTGATATATATATAGATATATATATATATGTAAATCTACCCGTAAATTTATTAGACCTTAAATTTTATATACAACACAGCTATATTGAAGAAATAATATTAAATAACCAACAAATGGGATTTAAAATGTGATGCACATTAGAGAAAGTGGCGTGGCAATACTAGAACTTCCTCAAGCAAGTATAAAATGAAGTTTAGACTAATTATATTATTAAATTGAGATGCCAAATACTTAAACTAACACATGTCCACTACTTCTTGATTCCACGACCCACCTTTCTATAAAATCCTTACATCACTTTCATTTCAATCATTGGTTAGTTTTCCTCACAAGAAATAAAGAGAGAGCTTAGGAGTATTATAGAACAATTTCAAAGAATTTTAGAAAATGGGGTAAAATCTAGGTGCATGAAGTTCTAAGTGGACAATAGAGACTTAACAATAAATCATTACCACCACTCCATGATAGACACCCTACCTGGATGTTTTGATACCCCTTTGTTGTTGGTGGGTGGCTAGAAAACATATTGCCAATAAGTCCTTAAAATTTCTTCAAATTTCAATTAATTACTAAAAAACCAAATTAAGTTAGAAAATTATGTGAAAAATGTTTTCCTAAATATTTTTGCATGTAGAATCTAGCAAAATTGTTATTTTTTAAAAATTAGATGGCTAAATGTATTGTTCTTAAGAAATCATTAAATTTAAGCAAATTCCAATCTCATTTTTGAAACCCTTAATATTGTTATTTTGGCTCCAAAACTTTTTTGGGGACTACTTATGATGTATATTACATTTCTATGTGAAGAGTTTTAAAAAATTATTTTCTATAATTTTTTCAAATTTCTAAGTCCGTAATTAAGAATAAGATAGTTAATATTGAAGATAATTTGATATTTTGCCTTAAATTCAACTTGATTTATCAGCTAATGAATCCTTAACTATATATATATGGAATAAAATGAAATTAGATTGATGTTTGATCTGTACAAGGGTGAATTAGATGTATGAATACTAATATTAAGTTAATTAAGGTGGTAGAGTGGACAATCTAGTGAAATAAAAGAAGTTTAGGTGGAAATAGAGGATCAATCAAAGGATTCTAGGTCTATGTTACATCCAAAGGAAAATAATTTGATTAAACTCAAAGGATGAGTTAGAGGATGTTTTTAAGGGCTTTTGAGTAAACTGTATTGAGAGAATCTTTTACATGATAATTCAAAAGATGAATTAGAGGATAAGTATAGGAAATGTTAGTAGTGAGTGACCTGTAAACCTTAACACTTAGATATAGTAATACGCTAAACTTAGGTTGATGAACTAATACAGGATGATAATATAATGTGTTGGTATAAATACTAAAAGTGTTATTTATATTATGCGAATTTGCAATAACGAGGCATCTCCACTACATCTAGTTGAGCAATAAAGAAATATAGATAAGTTAGGATCTATACTTTACCACATTTAGGAGCACCATTTCAAGGTACATGGATGCTCAAGTTTTTATTTATTTATGCATGTAATTAGTTAGTTATACTCATAACTGTCTGCTATTGATAATTTGATAGTATTCAATAAGTTGTTATATATCAAAACTATTTTATTTACAATGGCGAAAGATAATTTTTTTTAAAATAATATCATCAAATTAATGATAGATAACTAATTATAAGTTAATAATGTGTTAAGGATAGATAAAAAATTTAGTGTCAGTTAATATAAATCATTTTTGTAAAACTTATCAAATATTAAGAATTTGAATATGAGAAAAAAATAAAATTTGAGAGAAAAAAATAAAAAGTTGAAATTGCATTAAATCGGCAATTAATTTAAAAAATTAGAAATTATTAATTATTAGTAAACTAAAAAAAAGGAAATTATATTATTAAAAATTATTAATATATTAAAAAAATTAATAAAAAATAAATATTAAAAAAATAGTTTAAGAACCTTGAACTGACCCTTAAACTACCGGATTAGTGAACCAACTCAAAACCGTTAGTTCATAAATCAATCATAATTTACCGTATCATTGACTCGTGAACCGGTGATTCAAAGCCGATTGTCCCGTTGCTCACCACCATGTAGAGGGCGTGATACAATATAGCTTTAGCAACTTTCGTTGGTGCGCCTCAATCCCCGTTCCATCAATCCAATACTAGAATTATCAGAATCACAACATAAGATAGTACGATAAGAAGTTGAAAAAAAGAGAACGAGAAAATTAAGGAGACATAACGTACCTGACCTATGGCTTTTCCTTCTTTGCTTCTTTAGTGAGAAAATGATGGGATTGAGACAAAGAGAATGAGAAAATTAAAGTTTCTAAAATGTTGGGTTTGTGACGGTGTTTTCACTTTTTAGAAGAGGCGTCTTTTTCAAGTTCTCATTTTTTTTCTAGGGACGTTTTCAAATGCTTTTTCATTCAAAGCATGTAAATTAATAACGATCTAAACCAAGTTTAAACCATTACTCTTTTTTTTTTTTTTGTCTAAACAAAGCAACGGTTCTATAAACCTGTTACCTAAAATATTGATGACAACGTTTTCTTTTTGTAATGAATCATTGCATAATATAAATATTTAATGCTACAATTAGAAATCATTATCTTAATTGTTGCGTATCAAATTTATGATAACAAGTTTTAAACCGTCGCCATGCACATTGTTGTTTAAAATATAAAATGACAAGTGTTTAAATGAAGTTAGAAAAAACCTAACTTAATTGAATTGAGGTTCACTTTGTTCACATTGCTCTATGGTTTGTTTGAATAGAAATGTCTTAATGCATTTCAAAACCCTTATATGATACTTTGTTTGAATGTACAGGGTTGTCATTTAAACGAAGTGCCTTTTATTGACTTTGACAATAAACTTCTCGTTTCTTTATTTCCATGTCTTATGTTCGCATTAACATGCTTCTACTTTCAACTTCCATAACAGGAGATGTGTATAACTCCAGATAAGTTTGGCCTTCTTCCGTCGAAGAGTTGAACAAAATTTACTAAATCAAATTAGCTAATCCTTCAGCTATAGGTCTAATAAGCGGCTACCCTAGGTATTTTCCTTTCATTGCCCTGTCGTTTTTTAATATATGCTCTTAAATCTAGTTCATCTTCTTCAGCAATATATGGATACAAATCTGACTTTTTTTAATATAGCCGTTACACTATTATCTCTAGGAAGTTTTACTTTATATGCATGGTTTATTTTTAAAGATGACTTGAAACTTGTTGATGGTATCTTTTCAACTTTGGTGTGTCTTCTCTTGTATTGAGATATGTTAACAAATCCGTTGATGTCGTATTTGAAGATTACTTCAAACTAGGTTTACTTATTGAGTTGTAAAACAGTCTGTTATAGGTAAACTTAGGAGTTCCAAATCTCTATTTCAAACAAAATGCTCTTTACCTTGTCGCATAATTTCCTATAGAAAAGGTCAACGACCAGAAACCATCTTCTGTTTGGTCATAAGGTATGAAATGTGTCATTTTAATAAATGCATCACTACAACCATAATTAAACCGTAAATGTGTAAATTTAAGGTAAGTCCCAAAACACAATTCAAGCTAATATCAATTTATATATGCGATCATACCGATAATGGCATGCATAATTTGAGCTTCTTTTTTACTTTTTTTTGTCTCTTATAAACTTCTAATTCAAAATGGACAAACTTTTGGTTTCAAATGTACCATTAAACTTAAATTAAATAAAAAGAAAACATAATAAGTTAAATACTCTCTAGAATCGAACATTCGATTGGAGGCCCAAAATCTTAAGTTTTATACGAATACGAGCTCTTTTTTAAAAAATATTATAGAAAAGAGCTAGTTTTTTAAAAATATACAAATATGATATATCGAAAGCACACCAAATGAATACAACTTCAGTTTTTTTTTTTTTTTACACTGAAAGCGCATCCACTACATGCACCTCTAATGTAATTAATTATAACTGAAGATATATCCACTATATGTGTTTTTAGTGTAATTAACATATACATTCAATATACCAACTATATATATCCCGATCCACGTAGCCACAGCTCATTCTTACTTATATCAATTTCTAAAATTTCCAAAATACGAAGAAAACTTAAGGAAACTCATAATTGAAGTACTGAACTATTTCTTTACACAAGTATACGTTTGAAACAGGTAACCATCTATAACTTATAGGCATGTTATTTATTTATTTTATTAATAATCAACATTATACAATTTTTATTTTTAGGAAAAATTTGTTACGTTATTATGTACATTTCGTAATCGTAGATATACCGTAAGTTGTATAAATTATTAATATTTCATAAAAATTTATCGTAAATTGTATAAATTTAAAATTGTTTTATATTACAATAGATAAATTATATGACTATGGGTATGAATAATGTAGAAATGTAAGTGGAAATTGTTGTGTGTGTATATATATATTTGGCATTTTTTATTGTATTGAGTCGAATTAGAAAGTTAAAATTAGGTAGTTGTATTGACAACGCAGCTTATAGAGATGATTAAGTACATTTTGTAAAGTTGTTGCTTAGTGTGTAAATGAAGTTTATAATATCATCTAAATATTCAGTTCATTGTAGCATTACTAAGGTGGAAATTGCAGATTACATGAAAGTTATTATCTATGCGAACGGAAATATAGTAATGGGTAGCTGGAAGCCGGAGTATGATAGGGAGCCCTTTAAGAAGTTGAAAATTAGGAAGAGACTCAAACTTCTCTCATTTCAGTCAAAGGATTTGTGAATGCGCTGGAGTTGACCTGAGTAGTGTTGAACTCGTGCACAGGCATCTCTTTTTCCATAATGTTGGAGTTATCTACAAGTTGATGGCTATTAGAAATGATGAAGATGTAGAAAATTTTATTAAGATGGCAAAGTCTTTTGAGGAACGAAGTATTCAAAAAGTGTACATAAGGCATATTGAGGAATCGAGTGCCTGGAATAAGTATGAAATACATGAGCCAAACGAGCCAAACAATCCAACCCTTTCGAATCTTAATGTGCACTCAACAATGACTGGTGTGGAGTAAACAAATATGGATCAATCAAATAAACCGTACATGGATTTCTCTGAGTACGAGAACGTGAATATCACAGAAGAGCAACTTGACGAAGCATTGGGTCCCATTATCAAACATAAAGAGTCTTATGATCCGTATGTAGAGAAAATGCACATGGATATAAATGTTGATGATGGGGAGAATGCGACAGATGTGGATGGTGATGAAGATGATGTTGGCCTTGAAGATGACTACGTCGAGGATTTGGGAGAGGCCTAGGTGAGACCATATGTTGGCAGGAGCAATGTGTCGATCCAGACACTTCATGGCAATGGCCCTAGCAGGCCATACCATCGAACTGGTGAAGTATTATCAAGTAAGCAGTTTGAAGACCTTTCGCAAATAAATGAACCTGTTGATAGGCTTGTCAAAAATCATGTCCCATTTTACAATAGTTAGTACGATGGTAGCAACCATGCAACATTTGAGAGAGATGTTAATGAAATGTGCAATAACATCATCAGCTCTAATGACTTGAGTATCGGTATGCATTTCAACATAAAGAAGGATCTCATAAATGCAGTTAAGTCATTCTACCTAAGGAACCATTATAATTTTCATGTGGACATTTCGAAACCGAATGTATACGTTGTCTAGTGTAAATAAAAAAAAAAAAGAATAGGGTTGTAAGTAAAGGTTACAGGCTTGTTTGAAGAAAGTAAATGATCTTTTCAAAATAACAATTCTAGAGGGTCCACTCATTTATACGAACCTGATGATGAACCAGGATCATCCTCAACTTGACAGCAACATAATGGCTATACTATTCATCAATAGTGTACAGAACAACCCTGATGTTAAGATACCTAATCTTACAACTAATGTGCAAACTATGTATAGGTACACAGTAAGCAATGGAAGGGTTTTCGAGGCTAAGCAAAAGGCTGTTGAGATGGTATACGGTAATTGAGAGAAGCTGTATAACGAGTTGCCGAGACTATTAAATACAATAAAGTTAAGCAACTTGGAGACACAAATGGATTAAGGTTGGAGTAGTTTACCAAAGCAAGGTCAGTCCCAGTTCAAGTGGGTTTTCTGAACATTTGTACTGTATGTTGAAGCATTCAAATACTGTCAACCTATTGTATGTATCGATGACATATCCTTATACGAAAAGTACAGGCATAAGTTGTTAATAGCTTGTAGCATAGATGGGGACAATTCAATTGTTCCATTAGCATTTGCTCTTGTCAATATAGAATCGCCAAAAACTTGGGGATAGTTCGTATGGAAGCTAAAAGCACATGTAGTCGGCTAGAAGGGGGAAACCTTATGTCTTGTATCCGACAGGGCATCTAGTATTGACTCTACGTATAAGGAACCATTAGTAAACCGACAGCCACCATTTGCAATTTGGGATATTGTCTGCGGCATGTTGCTAGTAACTTCAATATGGTCTACAAAAACCAGTTATGCAAAAAAACTTGTATGGTTTGCAGGTGTTCAGGCACAATAGAGGAAATTTGAATGTTTCATGTAGAAGTTGGCCCAGGTTAAGGAGGACGCTCCTACGTAGTTCGACAATGTTGATTTAGATAGGTGGACTCTCGCATATGATAGATGTTACTGTTTTAGATATATGACATCAAATATTATTGAAAGTTATAACTCCGTTTTAAAATCAACGCATGGATTACTTGTCATTACATTAGTGAAGAAGATATTTTACAACTGTATCGCCTATTAGGAGGAGAGGCATAAGGATGCTAAGGAAGTAATTGATTCTAGTAAGACCTACACTGATTATACTATAAGGATGTATAAAACTTAGAGGGGACGGGCAAGTGCACATAGAGTCATTTTATTTAGCTTGCAGAATGGTATTTTTAAGGTTTAACTGGTAGTCAAATGATGACAACAAGATTGAAGGGAGGAGCAATGACACATACGGTTAACTTTAGGGGCAGTACTTGCACTTGTCAAAAGTGGCAAATATATAAGATCTCTTGAACACATGCATGTATTGCTGCAACAAGTATGAGGGTAAACAACAAATCGACAATAGGTCCATGTATAAGTGGGTAAACCAGATAAATTGTTACCGAGCTTATTTTTACCCAATTGGTGACCAGCTGAACTAGCCACAAGTTAGCTTCCCTTATCTTTACTCGAATATTGACTTAGTATGAAAAAAAGGTAAACCTAGGCATAAGCGATATCACATAAAGATGGATATTCGTGAGCGGTCCAACAAAACTAAATGCAATGCATGTGGGTAAGAAGGACATAATCGGAGGAGGTGTCTAGATATTAATAGTGCTGGTACATATTCCCTTTTTATCTAAGCATTACACTGTAATACATGCATAAGTATAATGATTGATAATTTTTTATTTTTTAGTTACCAAACATATTTATATGTGTTCATAGGATAGATGGAGCCCGGACCAATTGATCCACGCGTACTTGTGAGGCAAGTTAGTTACCGTTCACAGGCTGTCTAGGAGGGTAGGGTGAGTAATGTCATCATCATTTCCAATTAATTCCTTTATTAAAGAGATGTTATTTGCTAACTTAATGAATGTTTCTTTAGGAAGCAGCCTGTATGCTACGAGTACGATGCAGTGAGACATCATTACATAAGGATGAGCAGGATATCCTTATATATCCTAGGGTAGAGCCTTACATACGAGAGGCTAAGTTCTAGAGAGTTATACAGGTTCCATTTACTATGTTGGGTTGACATTTGATTACAGCACTTATTGAGATGGAGGCCCGAAATATATACGTCTCACCTACTTACTAGAGAGGCGATCATTACACTGCATGATGTTAAGATCTAGCTTGGACTTCCAGTTGAGGGGTTTATTGTGGCGGGCTGAATAGAGACTAATTATGAGGAGAGCTAGGGTGACGTAGGGGAGAGACTACTAGGTGTGAAGCCTGCTCGGATGAGGGGTGCTCACTTATCTCTGACGTAGTTATGAGAGCACTTCCGAATACTTCCCCGTAAGGTCAACAACGAAACAGTCTGACAGTACGCGCGTGCATACATACTTAGCTTGATGGGAGGATTTATATCCTCCAACCTTATTCACCTAATGTTTCTGCCATTATTAGAGGACTTCTCAGTAGCTAAGCAGTTTAGTTGAGGTGGTGCTTGCTTAGCATGGTTGTACCGACAATTGTGCTTTGCCTCATCATCCGACACGCATAAGTTAAGAGGGGTAACGATTCTACTACATGTTTAGGCTTAGGATAAATTCCCATATGTTGTCCCCCCTTAGTCGATATAGGTTTATTATCGACGGGGATAGGCCATTAGCGGCTAGATAAAGAGTAATGCTAGATACGACTCAGCATCCGATGCATGTCGTAGATGCGTATCGTACTGCTTTTAACATGCAGACGACGCAGTAGGTATGATATTATAAGTTATCCTCTTTGTTATTCTTTTCTTAACCGTAAGTGATAACCATCATTGTTTGACTAGTTGTTTATTTCTATTTTCTTTTTCTTCTGCCCTTTAGATTATTTAAGAGCCTTATATAGAGGAGTTACCACAGTTGCTGCCTCACTTCTGTATTGCCGAGTGACACATTTGGACTGCCTAGGTACCACTCATATGTTTCGACATCATTGAGTAGTGCTTTCTAGACCGTATTGTCCAGCAGTTTTGGTGGATATTAGTACGTTTTACAAGAGGTCGACATCTTAGAGCAGCTCCATTAGCCGAACCTCTAAGGTAGGACGGATGTTGACTGGATCAATATACACTCTTCTTACATCCAAGCTTAAGGATAGAGACACAAATTCCTAATATACATCCAGGTCCTCTAAAGGTTGACGAGAGCTACTGGCCGTGATATAAACAGATCACTCGGCGTTATATTACACACTATGGAGCTGTCATTGGTCGATTGGTACGTATATCTAAAATCATCCACTATTTTATTTTTCACTTGTTTATACTTGCTATCATATGTACCAACATTTGTTTTCTTTACTTATTTTAGATGGACTCGCTGAGGAGTATCAAACTGGCACCTGACTATTCTACAACGCTCGGTATTATTAATGGGGCACTTGACTTTGTTGAGCAGTATAATGGCCTTATCTTTTACCCACAGTAAGAAGGCGTACATGAGCCAGCTCATATGGACCACGATGGAGAGTAGGAACCACCTGCTGACGAGACGATGCCAGCTCTTCATACACCACCTAGGGGTAGAGCTAAAGTTTGAGGAGACAAGGCTCAAGGGGTATGTCATTGGGTAGACCTCACTGATGATATCTCACCACATGCCAATCATTTCGTAGACCTAGGGCATATCAATGGGGGATATAGCACATATCCTGAGTCGGGTGTTGCCTCCACTTTGGGAGCCGAATCCAACTCTAGGGCTGGATCTAACTCATACATGACTCTTGAGTTCCAACAACATCTTAATCTCGCGACTCCACCAACTCCTCATAAGTAATGTTTCACCTCCATACAGTCATCCATAGGTGAGGACATCACTTAGCTGCATTCAAGCAATCCAGCCGACCTAATTCCTCCTAGGGAACTTGAGCTCAACAATCCACCACTTGAGCCTACTCAGACATACGATAGACTGGAGCGTTCACTCCTTTCTCGTACCATCAAGATCTTTACACGGCATAAGCGCCAATAGATATATTTAGTCTATTTTTTTTGTTTTCTCCTTTATTTTTCCATTATATTAATGTTGTCATTGACAAACTACAAAATTTATGTATATACTGATTATTCAAAATACAATTTACTTTTCATCATATATTGCAATTCAATAAATTGTTTATTTATCATAATTTTACAATTTGCAATTTTTTTTTTCTATTCAACTCGTATGGTCATTGAATGATCATCCCATACGTTTATTTCTTCCCTATTTGTTATATTTGTTAAAGCATTTCACCAATTGTGATTTTATGTAATTGATTACTGTATCAAACTTTCTATTCAATTTTCAAATTAATAGTTGAAAGAACATTATATTATCATTTCAGCCGAGAGAAATTAATAGGTTAAATGAATATTGAACTGAAGATACATCAAATAAATATGCCTTCAATATAAATATTTATACCGAAAGCATATATACTTAATGCGCTTTCAATTCAAATTGTGATACTAAAGACATGTTAGTGTAAATATTTATATTAAAGGTGTATTCACTTAATATACCTCCAGTTCAATTTCTACTAAAATAGTTTATTGAAAGCACATCTACTATATGTATATTTAGTGTAAAAAAAAGTAAGTAACTCAAGATACATTAACTTAATACATTTTTAATATTTTATATTTATATTTTTTAAAAAAATTATATCTTTTTAATAATATTTTAAAAAAAAATTATATTAGTGTAATACTCCGAAATCTTGGAAAATCTCACTCTACTAGAAAGAATAATTGTAATACTCCGAAATCTTGAAAAATCTCACTCTTCTAGAAAGAATAATTATGGCAACCCCACCCCTGTATGGCATACCCTCAATCGACTTTTCTCCGGTCCACACGCAATTCATAATATAATAATAATAATAATAATAATAAACATGAGAGCAAACCAACTTTGTCTTTCTCCAAGCTTCCCCTTTGACGCATTTCCATTCCCCCTTATAAGTAGGTAATGTCCATTGATCCAACAGCACAACTACTTTTCTTTTTTAATTATTTCATTCACAAATTATAGTTCCCGTTCTCCACCCAATTTTGTCTCTCTTTCACCGACGATCAGACCATAGTAGCTTACTATTCCGATGATGAATCATGCCGCCACCCGTGAGGTCCTCCGTGACTTCCGCCCCTTCTTCAAGGTCTACAAGGACGGCCGTGTCGAGCGTTACAAAATTTTCCATGAAGACCACCCAATACCCGCTGGCACCGACCCAATAACCGGGGCCCGCTCCAAGGACGTCGTGATCAACCCGACAACCGGAGTCTCAGCCCGTTTATTCATTCCTGCTACAGTTAAACCGGACACCGCAAATGGCCCGAGGAAGCTCCCCCTCCTTGTCCACTACCATGGTGGCGGATTCTGCGTCGGGTCCGCCTTCTCCAGCGTCACCTGGAACTTCCTCACCACCATGGTTTCCCTCGGTAACATAATGGCTATATCTGTCGACTACCGCCTCGCTCCCGAATACCCCTTACCCATTGCATACGAGGATGCTGTTGAGTCGCTGAATTGGATCGCGAGCCATGTGGGTGGATCTGGGCCTGAACCGTGGCTGAATAAGTACACCGATTTGAGCCGGGTCTTCCTGACTGGGGAGAGCGCCGGTGCCAACATGGCGCAGTACGTAGCGACTCGGGCAGGGGCCAGCAGGCTTTCGGGATCGACGGGTCTGAGGATAAAGGGATTGATTGCCAGCGACCCGTATTTTGCGGGAAAGAATGTGGACAACATGTTTAAGTTCTTGTGTCCGGGTAGTTCCGGGATGGATGACGATCCCAGAACGAACCCCGGAGTCGACCCGGATTTGAATAAGATGGAGGTAGAGAAAGTGCTGGTGTCTGTAGCAGAGAGAGACTGGTTGAGGGACAGAGGAGTGAAATATTACGACGTTTTGTGTAAAGCCGAGTGGAAGGGGAAAGTTAAAGTGGAGTTCGCGGAGACTAAGGAAGAAGGCCACTGCTTTCATTTATTCAAGAAGAATGCAAAAGCTGAGATGTTGAATAAACGCTTTGTTGATTTCATTAATCGGGATTAATGTTTTTTGTATTGGGATTATTAGGGTTATTATTGTTTTACAGTTAACGATAATTAGAGTTGTATCTACGAGGAACTATTTTTTTCCAGCCGAGAGAATTTTTGTGTGTTTCTTTTCTAAATGAGGTAATTACGTTGTTTTTTCGGTAGGATGGTAATTACTTTGTCGCTAATTATTATTTTTTAGAGAGAGACTTATATAGGGGTGAATTAATATTTGTAACCAAGTTCAAACAAAGATACATTAAAGCTCAAATAGAAAATCAAATTTTCACCTAATTAAAATAGGGAATTAACATTATCATAAAACATACAAATAAAGTATTAAAATTAAAATAGAATTAGGGTTTTAATTTTCTATTTGAATCACGTAAAAAGAACACAAATCTTCTATTTAAACAATTTAAAACCTTAATCTTTCATTTGAATTTGATCTCAAATATTAATACTTTTTCATGTAATTTTTTCTTATCTTTTACATATACACATGTCAAATTGATTTTAATATCTGGCAACAAAATAATTTAAATATGCATCCGAAATCATAAGTAAGAAGTCGAGCAATAACCTCACTAATAAGAACAAGGAACAGGCATACTTCATGATGATAACACCGG
Source organism: Lumnitzera racemosa (assembly GCA_024138005.1). NCBI lineage: Eukaryota > Viridiplantae > Streptophyta > Magnoliopsida > Myrtales > Combretaceae > Lumnitzera > Lumnitzera racemosa. Next base: position 32,669,507 of record JAMXBC010000012.1, on the reverse strand, counting down.
TGCATTTATAAACATTTTGGTGGGACTATTTTTCAAAATTAGAATATACTATATTCCAAGAGTAAGAGTAAGTTCCAATTGATCGAAGGCTTAGTTATGAAGTTTTTCCCTTGTCTAATGGTATGTTTTAATATCCCCGAGTTGTACATAAGAATCGGTGGAATTGACAATTTGTAACATATGGTTAGTGAATTTGGACAAGACGCCGTACCATTATAAACAAGTTTTTGTATAGAAAAAACCAATGCGACACTCAAAATAGGTCATATTCATTTTAATATAATAAAATTCAAATTTAACCTATGAAATTATTTATGAGCCTATTTATTAAAAAAATCTCGTAAATATATCACAAGTTTAATTTATGAGCCTATTTAATTTCAAAATAATCAATATTTTAAAAGTTAAAATAGCGATATTTTACCTTTTTTTCATGAATCTATGAAAAATGATATACACTTTCGAGCCCAAAAATTGATGGCAAAAAATTAAGACTTTAGGATTTTATTAATAATTGATGGACAACAGCTTATAAGTAATTTTATGTTAGTTCTTACTAAAGAAAGCCCAGGCCCACTTCTTATCTCAATATGGCTACAAATCCTACAATGTCTGTTTTTAACCAAATTAACAAAGATTCTGGTTCTTCTCGAATTCTCTAACGTATTTTCCACTTTTACGCTATTTGTCTCTCTCTTCCCTTTTATCGATTCTTCTGTCATTCATGATTAGGGTTTCATTTATTTAACGAAACAAAAGAAAAAAAAAAAACACAAAATGTGAACTTTTATCTGTTTTAGGTTTTGTATATATCGATTTCTCTAATGATGCAACTAACTTGGATTTTAATGGTTTTTCTACTAAGGGTAAATCGATGGATGAAAAGAAGGAAGATAGAAATGAAATTGAATGGGAAATATTGCCACTAATCTTCTGCTGTTGGAGTAAACTCTTTAAAGTAAGCTATTTTGAGTAAAAAGATTCAATGGTTTCCCCCTTATTATTTCACTATTTATATTTCTATTGTTACAATTGTGTACACTTATAATTCCAAATTTATATTATTCTTACTATATGTGAAATCTATGTAATAAAGTGACTCCTATTAATCCCACATTGAAATCCCGTTTTTATCTTTGAAATACACTAGCCTTCATATATTTCTTCTTACTCTACTCCTTTTGCTCACACATAATAGATTCTTTTGCCCTTCAAAAATTGGCCTTATTTTCAAGGTCAAAGTCTGGAAAGAAGCCCTATGAAAGAAAATTTTGAGTGACTCTTATTTTATTGTAGTTGTTAGTATATTGGAATACCAAATCCCATAAGAAAATCGGTATAAAATAGTAAAGTCCTTATGATAAAATGTCCATTTCCCATCCCATATACTCACATATTTTGAAAAATTAGCCTTAGTAAAAATTATTGTCAAATGAAATGAAGGGCCATGTAAATCAAAATATGAACCAAAACCAAGCAATGATGAGAATACTGTCGATAATAAGTGATAGCTACTCAATACTTGTTGTTTGATAAGATTGATGGAAGTAATTGTAGCTATATAACAATAATACTCTTAAGCTAATAGCTTTAAATCTAAAGTAAATGTTACTTTATGTGCTTGAGTAAAATCTATGATCACTAGTGCAATTTGCTCCATATGCTTCCATTGGGTCTTGTCATCCTCCATTTCTTCAAAGAATTAATCTATTACAAAATCTTTTGAAACATTTGTGACATGAACATGTTGCATCACCATAATTTCTTATTTGTATTCTTTCTTCATTGAAGCTTTATGTATGTACCTAGCAAGAGTTTTTTCAACATTTAGCACCTCAATTTCTTGCACAATACTTTTGGTTTCAATAATATCATTTTCCACATACAATCCATCATTTTTTGAAAACTTTCTTTGCCATATTTTGCTCAAATTTTGTATCATTCTTGTAAAAATCAACATAATCTTAATGAACTTGCATCAAAGATATATGCATACATGTAGAATCTGATGCTTATATAATATGTGATTGATTAATGTTTGTAGTGTCAAAATCAACATATTCTTTTGTAAGCCCAAAAAATGAAAGCACTTCTTTATCTAGTTGTGTTTTACCTATATAATTTTCATCCCCACCAACTTGCTTATTGTCTTTATGCAATTCCATTAATGAATTAGATAATGATACAAAGTTTTGTTGAATAGAAGACCTAAAATTCATCTTAAATCTATATAACGAAAAATAAAAACTCTAAGTAAAAACTAGTTCATTCTTGGTTAACCATCAAAACCAATCTAATGCCTCACTTTCTATTCTAATGCGCCGCTTTCTATACCACCTGCTTTCATCTTCTAATATGCCATGAGAATCAAACAATCCTTTGAGTTTAAGGATCTGTGAGCTAAGGTCATAACTTGAAAACTAAGGCAATTCCAATTGTATGTTTTGAATGTTTGAGTGTAACACGGATGCATTATCATGATGAGAAGAAAAATTATCTACTATTTTTGGTTGTTCAATCTGAGAAGTCAGATTTGCACAATGTTTCTTAAAAATTTACATTAGGTCCTTCATGTTTTCTTTCATTTTATTTACTATGCATTCTAAATTGTCAAGCTTAGCATTTATATGTTGATTATGCTCCTATAACCTATTCAGTCTACTTGTATAGAAACTTACCTCTTCTTGCAATTGATTCATGCTTCTAGTGTTGTCACCATTGCTTCTATCTTCACTGCAAACACTCTTAACAATTGCTCCTTGAAAATCAATGAAAGCATTGATGTTAGGCTTACTAAGGAAAGCCCAAACCTACTTCTTATGTCAATATGACCAAATCCTATGATATAATCTTTTCAACCATACAAACAAGATTATGGTTCTTCTTGAATTCCTCAGCATATTATCCACTCTAAGGTATGCACTTTGTCTCTCTCATCCTCTTTGTCATTCTTGTATTGTTCTTGATTAAGGTTTCAATTTCTTTAACAAAACCATTAAAAAAAAAAAACAAAGAGCAAAAAGTAAACTTTTATGTGTTTTAAGTTCTATATATATTGATTTCTCTAATGATGGAACGAACTTGTGTTTTAATGGTTTTTCTACAAGAGGCAGATGGATGGATGGAAGGAAGGAATGAAGATGAAAATGAATTTGAATGGAAAGATTGCCTTTGATCTTTGAGTATTAGAGAAAATTCCTCAAAACAAACTGCTTTTCTAAGTAAAAGGTTTTAATGGTTTCCTCTTTTTTATTTTACTATTTATATTTCTATTATTACAGTTATGTAGACTTATAATTATGTTATTGAAAGTTACATTATGTTATAAATCTAACTTCTTACTATATGTGAAATATATGTAATATAATGTCTCCTATTACTCTCATGTTGAAATCCATTTTTTTATCTTCGAAATACACTTGCCTCCGTATATTTCTTCTTACTCTATTCCTTCTCCTCACACATAACACTTTACCTTTTACAATTATGCATAATGGATTTAAATTTATTTCATTTGTTTTATACTTATAATCTTTATTTTATTTATGAATTTCAATCCTTTAAAAGTATGTAAATATTTAGAGGTGACAATAAATTTGAATTAGAGCTATGTTTATATGAAGAGTAGCATATGATGATTGAATTAAGTATTTTGAATTATTGAAATATTAATTAATCTCAATATCCTCAAGTTATAAAAATGGCACATGATATTTTAAGTTTATTGATATTTACAATAGCTTCAAAATTCACATTTAATACACGATCGAATTCTAGATCATTGCAGTAGCCCATGGTAGTTAGAAATTGTGGAAACTTTTTTATGTATGAAAGATTGGAATATAATAAACTAAATTATTTTTATAAATATTATTTCAACATCATTTATTCTTTTATAAATATAATTTGTTTATATGCAAATTTCTTTATTGTCTCTCTAGGGAAATTAACACTAATGATAATATACCATTAAAATATGGTTCAACTTAAATCAAAATGTTATATAGTTAATCAATATTTAAATATGTTATGCTTGATTGGATTTTACTTTATTAAACTTTTGTTGCATTTGTAATTCCATGCATAAGTTTTAAGGCTATATCATTTGATACGAAATATTAATTTATTATTATCATTTTTCCTATATATTTATAACTATCTTATAGATTTAGTTATAATTTTTAATTAATAAATGGACCTAATCCAAACATCTTTTTTCGACAAGTCAAGTTACTTATCAAAGTATTAGAAATACGAATTTATTTAGATATAAATAAAAAAAACATAATAAGTTAATACAAATTGTCAACCCAAACTGAAGGTGTGAAAGTGAAGCAAGGATTTTCATTTTTCTTTTTTCTTAGGGATTAAGGAGTTGAAGAAGGTTGGATGGAGCCGGGAGATGGACCTTAGAATAGATGATAGGGTACATGGACATGACGAGGAGGAGGGATCATCCGTGTTTCATTTATTAACCTGATGGAGAGAGAGCCGTGGATTTTAACGGAAAACTTGTTAAATTAAAATGAAATTTCCCCCCAATCTGATTGTATGCTGGATGTCCAAATCCATAGAGCATACGTGGCTGATCTGCAACCCACGTATCTTCATAAAAGTAGAAAAAAAAAAAAGAAAGCTGAGTTCTATTTCTACCTAACACCCCTAGTGCGATAAACGCTTCCGTACGAAGGACAACTAACAGTTACCATCTGCAATCTATACAGTAGATACATTTTATCATGACTGCGTCATTGTATATCTATCTGGGGTAGGTACCCAGAAAAACGCCATGATAATAGAATAAAAGTCAAAATCATAAGTCGTTTTTTGTACTCGAAAATATCTATAGGATGATATAAAATAAAATTATATTAAATACTTAAATAATATTAGTTATCAAAAATATCTTAAAACTGGAATCATAATTCCATTCTTTTAAAGATAAAATTGAATTCTCCTTAAAAGAGAAATGAATAATTCAAAAAAAAAAATGAATTTCCTTTAAAAGAAAGAGTCAACGATTCAAAAAAAATCACAAAAAATGAAGCTCGAAATCCTCTCGATTCATTACACTTCTATTTTGATTCATTTTTTAGTTTATTTTTACGTATTAAATATGACATAAATATTTGTATTATCATTTGTGATGTGAGGTTAACAAAAAAAAATAGAAGAAAAAGAAGAAGAAGAAGCTTTTGTTATATATTTTTAGAAGAATCAAATAAAATATTTGCTTTTTTCATCATATATAGACCTAAGCATGGGTTGAGTCCAAACTATGACTTAGCTCGAAACCATCTCATCAAGTCTAAGATTCAGCGCATGACTTAGCCATACAAACCTGTTAAGTAAACTGGTCCATGTCGAGTCAAGCTTTTATACTTATAGATTTGGTAGTTTTTAAACTACTAACATAAAAAAAAAAAGGAACAACGATAATAAAAGAAAAGAAAAGAATAAAAATGGTGAAATTAAATAATTTTAAAAATAAATAATAATAAAAATTGAAAATTACAACTAATTTCATAAGTAAGAAAATAATTATTTTCCATTAATAATATTTAATGAATAGTTATTCATAAAAACATAATAAATATAATTTTAAAAACATGTATGATTTGATATATATAAACTTTTACTAAAAGGTAAATCTCATTATTAGCAGTATGGAATTAACTTTTTTTTTTTTTTAACTTCTTTATAACATTCATATTTTTTGTCCCACATTATTAATATAATAATTGAGTTGAATATGACTATATATAAATAAGTTCATATCTTAAAATAATTATTTTATAAAATAGATTAAAGATAATATTCGTCTTATGTTCAAATAATTTAAATTTAAAATCTAAATTTTAGTTTTTTTTTCTTAAAAACCAATTCACGGTTACTAAACCTATTGATTGAATCGGTTGATCTAAGGAACTAGCCTGTAAACTAGTTTTATGGGTTCGGATTAAGATTTAGTTTCCTATTTCAGGAACTGGGAACTAGCGAGTCCAAGTCCGATTTCGAGCTAATTTGAAATCATACCTAAGTCTAATTATATGCTTCAAATGGGTAACATTGTTATCATACTTTTACTTTTTAAATCGCAAACCTAGTTCCTTTAAACAAATTTACAAGCAACATTATTAGGAATGACCAATTTATAATATCATCCAAAAGCCATCATAATTTAAAGATATGAACATAAGTTTTATAGAAATAGATCAAGTTCGAATCTTTCCTTTTTCAAAGTGACGAAGATAAATTGATGGGTAAGAGATTGAAACCTCTATCACACTTGAATCTCAAAAGTATAGTAACCCACAGCATGCTTATGCGCTAATTCAAACACGTAATTTGAGTATTTCTCTCTCCCTAGTCCCCCAAGACCTCTAATTATCGAAAATTTTAGCGGTCCTGAACATTTGTGAGCGTCACTCGACTCCCCAATCTACACTTACCTTAAAACGTCCAAACAACTCAAATTTATCTCCAATTTTCATCAAGATAGAAAATACATAATAAATATCTATTTTCTTCCAATTCACCATATCATTAAGTTTTCATTAAAAGTCTCTTATCCACTAGCTGTTTAGAATTTAAGTTTCCACTTCAAATTATCAAATTTCAACTTTGACTTTTAATTCATCAATTAAGGATTACTTTACCTAAATCAGATCGAAACCCTATTTTTTCGCTGAACTCCAAATAAAAGTCCCGTAACTAACCTTTGCAAATACTAATATTCTCTTGAAAATGATAGTGAGGAAAAGAGCTCTCTATTTATTAGGGAAGTTTCTCCTTTTTAAAAAATTAATTTATATCTTTTTTTTTTCGTTGCAATTTAGTTTATAGCTTATTTAAGTGGTTATCTTATTGACTCTATTCCCATTGTCTCAATTTAGTTTATAATTACATCTTCTAAAACTATTGGGCAAATACAAATGAATCCTTTTTAAATTTTAAACCTATCTTACCTCCTCAAAACCTTTTAAAGATTCATAACTTGTTATTAAATTGAAAACTGTAATGTCAGTTTGAGGAAATAAATTATTCTTAGCATATGGTGAAACTGCGATTTGCCTAAATATTTAAATTACATTAGAACATTAAAACAGATTGCATACAATAATGGAATTACATATATAATTCACAACCTACCCGTTGAAATGCATGATTAGAGTGAGAGCAATTCAAGACCTACCCTTCCTCAATATACTAAAAAGTTTGATATGGGAAGAACCTCCTCCGTCTGGCTCTGTTTGATATAGCTCTGGAATATGGATACTATCAATTTTATTTGTTTCATATACATATGCCAGTACTAGTAGTATTAATTCAAAAAACAGATAGACTTTGCCTTACAGAAATAATGGTCCATGTGGGTTGCTCTATATTTATCGATATTTTAGTAACTTAGGTGAAGAGTAGAAATAGATGAAAAAAAAAAGGAAGAAAATGAGTGGACAAGTTTCCATTTTAGAGTTGATTTCTTTTTTTGTTTTTCAAAATTGAAGAAAAATTGGTGAAAGAAAATGGATGGAAATTAAATGATAATTACAAATTTGCCTCTAATGACAATGCTTGTCATAATAAATTGAAGGTAATTTTGTCAAATGTAACTTGGTTTCTCTTTATCTCCTTCTTATAAAGCCAATCAACCAAAGAAAATAAAGATATATTTCTTCAATTCCTTCTTATATATCTAAATATAAAGTAAAATTTATATTTTTTTTTCCATTTTGCACTCATTTTTTTCCTTTGTGCCTTGGAATTTGGATGAAGAAAAGAAAATTTAGCTCGACTGTCTTACTATGTTAAGAAATTGACGTTAATCTCACTTGTAATGGAGAAATTATATGAACAAAAATATATATAAGACATTATAATAGGAACATTGTCTATCAGTTTGAGGAAAGACCGTGACGGGATAAAATAGATTTAATTCATCTCTCTTCATCTTTATAATAATATAATTTGGAATAAGAAAAGAAGACTAGAAAAGAATATAAAAGAGAAAAACTTTACATTGAAAATGTTATTTCTCACGGGTCACCAACCGTTCCACTTTAGACTATAATTATTTATCACCATACCTTCGCGATATTATTATACCCTCTCTCTCTTTATCTCTCTCTCCATACCTCATAATCATAACACCACATCCCACATCTTTGGGCAATGAATCCTGCTGCCGCCGGCGAGGTACTCCATGACTTCCGACCTTTCTTCAAGATCTATACAGACGGCCGCGTGGAGCGGTACAAAATGTTCCACGACGTCCACCCTGTGCCACCCGGTACCGACTCGAAAACCGGCGTCCACTCTAAGGATTTTATCATCAACCCTGAAACAGGTGTTTCCGCCCGCATGTTTATTCCCGCGAAAATCAATCCGGAGGGCCCGGAAACGCCAAACAGCCTGGAGAAGCTCCCCCTTTTCGTGCATTTCCACGGCGGTGGTTTCTGTGCGGGCTCCCCCTTTGACACCGTCACCTGGAACTTCCTCACCACCATGGTCTCTCTCACCAACATCGTCGCTATGTCGGTCGACTACCGTCTCGCACCCGAACACCCCCTTCCCACTGGGTATGAAGACGCGGTCGAGACACTGTGCTGGATTTCCAGCCATATGGGCGGGTCCGGGCCAGAACCGTGGCTGAACAAGTATGCTGATTTAGGCCGGGTCTTCCTGACTGGGGAGAGCGCAGGAGGCAACATTGCACAGTATGCAGTGACTCGGGCTGGTGCCCGTGGGCTCTCGGGCTCAACGGGCCTGAAAATAAAAGGACTCCTAGCGGTGCACCCCTTTTTTGGGGGGAGCGAAGTGGACGAGATGTATAAGTTCTTGTGCCCGGGGAGTTCCGGGTTAGACGATGACCCGAAGCTGAACCCGGCTGTCGACCCGGAGTTGAACAAAATGGAGGTGGAGAAGGTGCTGGTTTGTGTAGCAGAGAGGGATTGGTTGAGGAAGAGAGGAGTGACGTACTACGAGGCATTGTGTAAGACTGAGTGGAAGGGCAAGGTTAAAGTGGAATTCGATGAAGCTAAGGAAGAAGACCACTGTTTCCATATGTTCAAGAAGAATGAGAATGCTGAGAAATTGATCAAACGTTTCATTGATTTTATCAATCAAGATTGATGTTGTTGTCATTTGATTACTACCCTTTTATTAATAAACATTATCAATGTATTAATCTTAAAATGGTCCATTTGGATTGGCCGGGCAAGCTTGTGGCATCATGTATATCAATGATTACAATGACATTATTCCTGTTTCTTTAGCTTGTTCATCCTGGCAACAGAAATCTTAAGCCTGATGATGAACGATAAGGCAAGAGCAAAAAATTGGACGCGTTTTAGACTCAATAGTTATAATTTTTCTAAGTCCCACCGATAACATTGTCTGAAAAGGCTACAAATCACAATGCCCTAACTACTACTATAAAATCTCTAGCATCGGTTGAGAGGTATTTTTGGCTATTAATAGTGTTGATAGTGATTCTTTCCTAAAACTTGGACGAACCTAAAATAAGGTACAACTTATCTACATACTCACCTCTAGCTCCTTTGTCAAACCAACTAGCTTGAAAAAGTTAGTGAGCTAAATGTGTACAAATGATGTTGAATAACTCGACTTGAATAGGTTGGATTAGCTTCAATCAGCTTAGGAAGTCTAGCCCCTTTGTTCAAGAAACTGCAAATGAAGTTCTCCTATTGAGTGTTTGATTACCTTGATTCAACACTTACAATGGGAAAAAGGATCTAAATGACCACCTAAATATGTTTCGTACATTGAAAGAATTGTATAGCCTTTCTAATGCAATTGCCTGTAAAGTTTTTCCCTCTACCTTAAGGAAATCTACGAGCAATTGGTTCAACTCATTGAAAGCGGCCTCTATCTCTTCTTTGGATCAATTAGCCGATGAATTGCACTAATACTTCCTATTTAGTTGATGCGTCTTCGAGCTCGAACATACGAAAGAGCACCACAATAAAGAGAATCAAAAGGCAATAAAGAAAAATTAGCAAAGTCCAAGCAGCAATTAACCGAATATGACATACCAATTGATCCCACTTAGCCTATAATCCGCTAGATATGATTTATCAGTTCGAACTATAGGGTCACTTACCATTATTCCTTACTAAAGAAAAAAGATAAGAGTTAAGGCTAAGGACAACACTAGGGTTGCTCACAAAGGAAACTTGTATTAATCCTGGCAATTGATTGATTGCTTACCTACATTAAGTAGGAGTTTATATACCCATCCCACTAGGGTTACCTTATACACATAAAAAGACAAAAGGGTAATCTATAAAGAGGATACATAAAACATAGTCAAAGGAGCAAAAGAAACAAAGAATATTTAGTATAGAAAAGTAAAAAATCCTTTTAGAATGTTGTGTTAGAAAACACGTGTTGCATGGTGGCTAGACATTCTAAAATATAATATAAAATTGGGCAAAATGAAGAAAAGAGGGTTTATAGTTAGGGCCAACATGATCTAGATAGGTTGGAGCTTAATCAGTTAGCTATTAGAGAGTCCTCATCTTAGGTTGGGGTCGAGCGCTGGTGATCAACTTGGGGGATTGACTAGGATAGTTACGTGAGGCTATCTACTCGAATGTTATCTATGTTATGGTACAGTTGTTCGATAGGTTTAACACATGTCACAACTTGGTAGTTAAGTCGGTAGTAGAGGGAAACATAGAGGCCGAGATAGGAATTTTTATCTTGGATGGAGGTTCGAGCTAGTATTCTTCTAGTGAGTCCTTAGAGTCCTCTAGCTCAGTTATGTGTAATCATTCCAAGGAATTGATTCTTATCATCTACCTGGAAGTCTAAACTATTTGACCTTAAATTTGAAGTGGTCTCTAGTTAGTGGGGAATTAGGTCGGACACATTGAAAGTAGAGGAAACACCATAGTCATTGGGCATCTAGATCTAGTAGGTGTTGCAGTTTATCTTTTTCAAAATCTTGAATTGACCATCAACTTATAGAGATAACTTATTCTATCTCTAGTGCGAAAATCGTTATTGGTTGAGGGTGAATCCATACTAAATCTCTTGACTAGAAAGAAATAGTTTGACAACCTTAACTACTAATCTCTTGTTGTCTCTGATTAAACTTGGGAATCTTCCTCATCACAGACTGGCGTATCTCTTGCAATTCTTAGGCTTAATTGACTCCAAATTGACTTTCTTAAGTAACTACGAGGGTATCGATCAAATTTAAAGGGATAATGGGATTAAGGCCATAGACAACCTTGAATAAGGTCTTCTTAATGGAGCTATGGACAATTCAATTGTATACAAACTCCACAACCGGTAAACATGGATCCCAATTCATTAAGTTCTTCCCATAACATCTCTGAGTAAATTACTTAGCATCCTATTCACCACTTTAGTTTGGCAACCAGTCTAAGGGTGACTATTGGAGCTGAACACAAGTTTAGTTTCAAGTCTTCTCTAAGAGTCTTCCAAAAATAGCTCAAAAACTTTGTATTTCTATCTAAAACAATAATCTTTGGCACTTTATGTAGTTAGACAATTTCCTACAAAAACAAGTCAAGAATATATAAAGTATCATTAGTTTGATCGTACAAAATGAAGTGTGCCATTTTGCTGAAGCGATTGACTACAACAAATATAGAATCTTCTCCCTTAGATGTCTGGGGCAACCCGAAAACAAAGTCCATGCTAAGGTTAGCCCAAGGTAAGGTTGGTGTTGACAGGGGCATATACTTTCCATGCGTTCTCTTCTCCCCTTAGCTCTCTTGGATGTTTCACAACTATCAATTACCTTATGGATATCCTTTGTTAAACCAGGCTAATAAGAGTTTTCTTTCAACATATTGGCTGTCTTGATCTCTCCAAAATGACTAGATAATCCACCACTATAAGCTTCTCTAACCAATAGCTCATGCGTAGAACAATTTAGTATGCATAGCGTTTAATCTTTGAACAAATAGTTACCCTTGAGGTAATATCCTCTAACAGCAACTCCTTTTGGGAATTGCTCAAGAATGGGACCAAAATGAGGGTCATGAGCATACTGCTTAATGATAAGTAAAAATCCTAATAACTTTATCTACAAAGTAGTCGCAAGGTTTACCGATGTGATACAGCATTGGTGATCATATTAGCGCTTCCTTTCTTATGTCGAATCATGTAAGAAAAACCTTTCATAAACTCTAGCCATTTGGCTTGTCTCTTTGAAAGTTTACTTTGAATCCTAAGATGCTTTAATGACTCATGTTTAGTGTAGATCACAAACTCTCGTAGTAGTAGGTAGTGTTGCCAGATAGTAAGAGCTTAAAAAAGAGAGAACAACTCTTTATCGTACACACAAAATAGTTCAATACGGCATCACTAAGCTTCTTACTATGATAGGTAATCGATTGTCGTTCTTGCATCAAGATAGCACCAATTCTAATGCCTGATGTATCGCATTCTAATTCAAATGGCTTGTCAAAATTTGGTAATGATAGGATAGAGGCAAAGGTGAGCTTCTCCTTGATTTCCATGAAGTTTTGTTTAGCTTAATCATTCCATATGAGCCTTTTACTCTTCTTTGTCAGCTTGGTCAAGAGGGTGGCTATGGTACTAAAGTTTTTAATGAATCACCTATAAAAAGAAGCAAGGTCATGGAAACTTCAAACTTCAATGACATTCTTCGGCGTCAGCCATTTTAAAACAGCTTGGATCTTTTCCTTATATACTCAAATCCCTTCTTTTGATACCACATATCCAAGAAAAACCACTTTACTTTAGCAGACTATATACATCTCTAAGTTCCCATATAGCTTCTCGACCCATAAGATATCAAAAATAGCTTAGAGGTGTTGAACATGGTTATTTAGGTCAAACTGTATACTAATATATCATTGAAGTACATGACCACGCATCATCCAATCAGAGGGAGCATCACATGGTTCATCAATCGCATAAATGTGTTTGGCACATTAGTAAGTCGGAATGGCATAACCAACCATTCATAAAGACTATGCCTTATCTTGAAAGTAGTCTTCCATTCATCTCCTGGACTCATGCGAATCTCATGATAGCCACTTCATAGATCAATCTTTAAAAATACCTTATCACCATGAAGCTCATCTAACATGTCATCTAGCCTCGGTATTGGATATCGGTACTTGATAGTGATACAATTAATTGCTCAACTATTGATACACATACACCATAAACCATCCCTTCTTTTAAAAAAGCAAAGTTGGTACAACATAAGGGCTTATGATTTCCCTTACATGTCCTTACTCTATGTGCTCATCCATTTATCTTTTTAGCTTGGCAGCCTACTTATGGTTTATTCTGTAGGTAGGTTAAGTCGATAGGGCAACAGCTAGCTACAAATCAATATAATGCTCTATGCCTCAAACTAAGAGTAGTCCTTTAAACAATTCTTTAGGAAATAGGTCGAAAAACTCATCAATAAGCCTTTAAATCTCTTTAAGGACTTCTTTCAAATCTTTCATCTTTAACATTCTCTTAATCAATAAAAACCTAGGCTCATCGACCTTCTTAGCAACTTAGAGCTCTCTTTAACTCATTATTAGGGCTTTCTTTTTACTAGCTTGAGTGAGATGATTATAGGTCTCATTCACTTGGGATAGGGCCATAAGTTCCAATATAATCTTCTTTCCATCTTCAACAAAAAGCATAGGTATTCTTATATCTGTTGTAAGCAACACATCAGTCAAACAACCAAGGCTTCCAAGCAATAGATGCAAAGCTCCCACAGGGACGACATTGTACACTACTTCAACCCTATACACATTCCTAACATTGAATTGCACAGTTACTTGTTCAGTTACGTATCGAGTACTCTTATCATGAAGCCAATGTAGCTCGTAAGGTCGAGGCTACTTAGAGGTCGATAGACCTAACCTCTGTACAAAAGACTATGCAACAATTTAGTATAACTTCCTCCACCTACTATGATGGTGTACAACTGTCCCTTGATAGTACACTTCATATGGAATAGATTCTCTCTTTAGTCTTCCTTGGAGGTCGGCAAGGAGTTCAATACTCGCCTTTATACTAAGGTCTTTACTTCTCCTTAGTCGATATAGACACAAGTTTCCTCTTTCTCTTCGACTTCAGCATTTCTAACATCTTTCTCCTCCTTAGGTTTACTCTCGTTGATGCTATCTACTGTTACATCCCGAAGCGGCAGAGTCGTAATAGCCCGGCCGTGTAAACCATTCTAAAATAGAAGTTGGCCTTACAACCGCTATCTTAGACCTGATCTACACAAAGCATCCACGACTAACCCGCTTTGAAGTAAACAGTTTGTAATTTAAATAAATCATTTACCTAAGAAAGTGAGAAAATATATATATACACTATAATTCAGTTATTACATTATTCAAAAATGAAAAATTCTAAAATGAAAACTTAGACCTTAAGAATATATGTTTATTCTTCAAATAATTTTCCTTATTCCCCAGGATCCAACAGTTGCTAGCTTCAGAGTAGTTGTATGCCGCTTCTTAGCTAGCACCTGCACGATGTCTATAAGGATGTGAGCAACCACAGCTCAGTAAGTTAGGATGGAGGACTTAAAACTATACCATAAACAAAACAAGGTTATCAATCAACTTATTAGGTCCAATGCATGTTCAAGTAAATGTCATCGTACGATGTTATTCGACCCGTCGTGAGATTAGAGAAATTGCGCCCGCTCTAACCCGGGTTGAGGAGTTACCATTAATGCAACAGCTTACGACTAAACCCAGGCTTGTGCAATGGAGACCTCGCTCCTCCCGTGACTACTTTCGAACCATTGACTTCACCCTCGCCGCGACCTCTTCTCTTGTCACTTAATTCGACTAAGGATGAAGAAGGGACCATTGTGCAATCCTGCACTATCCCTTTCAAAGGGGTTGGTATTTGGCCAAAGAGTCCTAAGTTCCCCTAATGGGTTGCCATGTAGGTCCGATTATGATTATAGGTCGTATATTTGATTAGGTCCAGTTTAGGGTGATCAATCATTTCATACAAATCATACAATACAAGCCAGAACAACAAACAAAATCATAGCATCACTCATAATCAAGCACATGCACACAACCAACTATCTAACAAGCATAACCAAGCATAATCTCAAGCCTCCAAAATATAGCAATGTATTAATTCCAACTTACCCGGACTGTTCGCTTACTCACTCGAGATCCAACTTGTACAGGCCATCGTCGATCATCCCTATAACACAAACATGGTTTCAATTTTTCTTATAATTATTATAGGTTCATTTTATCCTATAACGCTTATTGTTATGTTTTGTTTAGGGTTTAATATACCTAATTATCTAAGTCTTAAGTCTTTTACAATTATTTTAGATTTGGGGTTAGGTTCAGGTTCAATTTCCATATTGATTTTTAACTTAGGTTCTAGTTTGATTTTCTAAGTACTGTTTTATACCCGAACCCTAGAAATTTGTTTCAACTCATAATGTGAAATTAATCACATTACTTCCCGATCTCCTAAATACCATCATCACCTTTAATTAGTATTTTATTCCACCCGGTACAATTAAATCCTTATTAGTGTACCAAATTTACTCTTGATGTGAGAAATTTTTACATTTTTCCTCTAATTACATAAATTCAAGTTTCCTATCAGATTTATTATACATTTTTATTATTATCATAATATCAATTTTTATTATAATATTTTCTATTAATTGTGTATTATGTACCACTACCTATTATGTACATAATACACATTTAATATTTTTATCACTCTAATTACTATATCCCAACATCAATTATCATTTTAAAATGTCTAAATTCATCCTAAATCAGATTTTACTACTAATTACCTTAATTTACAAAATTAACTTAAAATTTACTATTTTTCCCTATTACTCATTTACTATATAATTAACCTAATAATTACATCTAACACCGTAAATGCTACAAGTATCATACTTCATCAGATTTCAACATCCTAAAACATATAATTATTTACTAAAGCAGTAATTAACCATTTAATGACTTTATTAACCTTAAATTACCCATTTTATGCCTCATTTTAAGGCCTAAAAATTATCTAAAAACTTCAAAAATTAATTTTTGAAAACGGACTTCATAGCACTGTTCTATATCATCTAAGTAATCTACACAAAAATTTTGGGTTCAAAACTACACTCCTAAGGTTATTTATTTCTAAATCGAAACATGTTCGGTTTTGTATGATTTCTTAAGGACCATACATCACGGGATATATTTTTATCAAGATAATATTTTTCCTAAAAACTAAATACAAAAACATTTTAGAATAACAAGTTTCATAATTTTCTAAGAATATTTACTATTTTTACAAAATTACACAAAATCAGGCTAGAAATCGAACTTACCGATTTGGGTGACTCCGGCCACCGGTGTGTTGGCCCACCTGGGCACTGCCACCACCGTATGGTGGTGGTGGCCGTCCACTCCCAGCTGCTCGTCAGGTTTGGGTTCTCCTTTGTGGCCCTAACTGCACAGTTTTCCTTTTCTTTTTTTTTTCTTTAGTTTTTCTCTTGAATTTTCGAAGCTCTCTATTTTTCTCACTCTCTAAACTACCTAAATGAGCTTTTGAAAAATTTGGGGTATTTATAGAACTTTGTGATAATTAATGTGCATTAAATTGGACAAGACATTGTCCAAATTCCTTAATTTTTGGCTTTTGTGTTGCTCTAATTTAATTGGCTAATTTTTTTCTTATTTTTCCTAGCTACCACGACCCAATTCTGGATCATTCCTTATTTTTTCTGTTTTTTATTTATTTTTCCTTAATTAATTATTATTTTTTTCTAATTATTTAGTATTATTTTAGCACATTTCGCATATTTTAAGTAATTACGCGTATTTCCACATGCATGTAAATTCATATATAGTACAAATAAATATTTCTAAATATTATTTAGGTCATTTTATGATTTTTAATATACATATAATTTATCTCTAGCAATTCGTTAATTATCGGAATGCATTTTACGCATTTTCGATAAATAACGAGTTATATACTTAAAATTTGGAATTTTTATATTATTTTATTTTATTGCTTATTTTCTTAAATTCAAACTTACGAGATCATTTTACTAATATTTATAGTTTTATTTATAATTTAGGCTCGATCAGATCTTTCAGCCGATCGAAACCTTGAGTGACTAGTTATGAGGCTTACATCTACTACATCTCTTCAAAGCATCATGATACATCGATTTGAACACTTAATTGCCATGTGTTTGAAACCTAAGCCTTTGAAGCTCTTCACCTCACTGGTCTTCCATTTGAAGGTTTGTCCTCTTTCATATATCCTTAGGGTCAACCTAATCTCAATTCGACTTAGCTAGCCTGGTAGACCCTGCTAGCCTACTCGACTATTGTCAGTTCGGTCATTCCTCTTCTCAGTTTGATATGGCTTTGTTGGCTTAACTTGAACAAGTTTGCGAGGAACAAGGGCTAGGGAAAATGTTGTTCCTAGTCGGCTCGGAGTGCTTTTCCTTTGTTTTTGACCCTCTACGCTATCTTAATTGCCTCTTCAAATGAACAAAACCTTCGTACTTCCACAATGTTGCAAATCTCATATTTGAGCCTAAAAATGAACCTCAATACCGTGTGACCCTCTAGTTCTTTCACATTAGCTCAAATCATAAGCATTTAGAACTCTCCCACATAACCATCGACAAATCGACCTCCTTGACAAAGTTCTTACAACTTTGCAAATATATCCTATAAGTAAGTCTCGGGTACAAATTTACTCCTTGACAACCTAGTAATCTCATCTTAGGTCCTTACTCCTCATCTTCCATCCCTTTCTTTAGCTAAATTCAAATTTTGTCCACCACATAATGACATACCCAGTAAACTTTAATACAACAAGTCAAACCTTAACAGCATCTGTATATCCATAACAGTCAAACACCTTCTTAACTTTCTCTTCCCATTCCAAATATTCATTTGCATCTCCACTTCCACTGAAAGGTGGGATTTAAACCTTAACATTGTCAAGTCCTCAAGGAGCTCAATGTCCTCGCTCTCATACTTAGTAGTACTTAACTTCGTCTTCTTCCTCTCTATCAATCTCCACATCTACTTCCTCATCATTCTCTTCTATTTCTTCTAACTCTAACATTCACCTAGCAGCTCGATCTACAACTCCTCCAACTTACTGGGGTCGAATTACACAATTAGGTTGGCTACCTTGGCCAAAGTATCTCTTCAGCACAGTCATAGGTAGGTTATGATGAGGCATACCTTGGGGTTATTACCTGTTAACTTACATTGCAGTAACTAGATTCTCTACAAGATTAATAAGTCTATCGAGCTTATCATCAACTAACCTATGAGTGTTACTACCATTTTGACCATGGCAAGGTTGAGTACCACTATTCCAATCACCAATAACAACCTGAACACTCGAATCTAACATAATGTGATATTTTCTTTAACAGATTAATAACACAACACTTCTACCTTACTACTTAAAAACGTTTACTAACGTACTCTTAGTAGCTTCTATACCCAACACTTACTTAAACAGGAAAGAAATGAACTTGCTCTATTTTCACAGTGGAAAATAGAGTAAGAATAGAGAAATAAGGAATTACACTTACCAATACACAAACCTCCACTATATAGCTCATAACTCTAAACTTATTCTATACAAACACACTATAGCAACTATAGAAGGAATACAACAATCACTAATAGCAAATGTGAGCAAAAAGAAACAAATTCACTACAACTTCACATACCCTTCTTAAAACCGTGCTCTGATACCAGCAAAGCTGATACGTCTCAAGAGTTAGACATTGATGCGGTAGCAGGTCTTGGATCAAGAATGAGGCAATCAGGGTTTAAGTGGGTATGGCGATTAAGAAGTAAAATAAGTGGGTTCGACAGTGAATATGTATGGATATCACGTACCAAGATACAAACCAATCAGTAGATGAGCTCAAAATAGGGTTTGATATGACTCACGAACACAAAATATTACTCAGGTTTCAAATGAGAGGTTAGGTGCGACTCACTAACTTGCTCAAATAAAGGGTTCACCACAATCTTAGAAACAAGAATCATAAGAACACGAGAAAGATTAATGAGTTCAATCAACACTCAATAATCTAGCAAACGCAAGCTCTAAGAGCTCAAAAGTAGCCTTTCTCAAAAGAGGAAAGTTCCAAGTGCAGGAATATGCTTTTTTTTTATCTAATTTTGTATGATTCTAGGATGATGTTTACTATTTATAGCAAGTCCTAAACTCTAGTAGCAAAATTGTAAATAATGTACAAGGCCTTAAACCCTAAAAAATTGGGCCCATAAATAAAATAAAGAAAATATGTATAAGAATACAAAACTATATGTTTAATAGAATAAGTTAACATGCAATCATTCAACTTGTCCTAGAAGGAGTAAGATTCGAACTAGGTAAGGTAAACAATTAGATGTCTGGGTTTGGGAATGAGTCCTTAAAGTCTCACAATGCTTGGCCGAGACACCCGAAATGTCAGCCTATAATTGCTGAGTTCTATAATTAATCGGCACTAGTCTCTCCGTACCATGTCGAGTGGATCTTAGGCCTCCAACTCTTGGTAATGTGATATCTCAACTATTCGATAAACAACAGACTTATTGCCGAATGGATCTTTTTCTTCCTCTTGTCCTGTTGGCATCTGCTTGGCTTAGACAAGAGTTGATCGGCCTTAACTTAGGACGGGTTGGCCTTAACTTGGAGAAGGTCGCAAGCTGATTCCTATCAAGCATACAGAAGAGCACCACAATAAAGAGAATCAGACAGAAATAAAGAAAAGCTAACAAAGTCTAAGCAGCTATTAACTAGATACGATGCACTAATTGATCCCACTTAGCCTACAATTCACCAGATATGACTAATTGGTTTAAACTATAGGGTTACTCTCTACTATTCCCTACTAAAGGGAATAGATAAGAGTTAAGGCTAAGGACAATACTAGGGTTACTCATAAAGGAGACTTGTATTAATTCTGGCAATTGATTGATTGTCTGTGTACCTTAAGTAGGGGTTTGTATACCCATCCCACTAGGGTTAGCTTACATACATAAAAGACAAAAGGATAATCTACAAAGAGGATACATAAAACATACTAAAAAGAGCAAAAGAGACAAAGAATATTTAGTATAGAAAAGTAAAGAATCCTTATAGAATGTTATGCTAAAAGACATACGTTGCATGATAAACATTCTAAAACATAGCACAGATCGAGCAAAATGAAGAAAAGAAGGTTTATGGTCAAGGTTGACCGAATCTAGATTAGGTTGATGCTTAGTCAGTCAGCTGCTACAGAGTACTCATCTTGGGCCGGGGTTAGATAATGGTGGTCAGCTTGGGGGATCAAATTAGATTATTGCTTGAGGGTGTCTACTCAAATGTTGTCTATGTCGTGGTACAGTTGTTTAGTAGGTCTAGCCCACGTAACAGCTTAATAGTCAGATCGACAGTAGAGGGAAACATAGAAGTCAACATAGGAATTTTTGTCTTGGATGGGACTTTGAGCTAATATTCTCCAAGTGAATCCTTCGAGTTCTTTAGCTTGACTATGTATGATCAGTCTAGGGGTTTGATTCCTATCACTAGTAAATCTTTTGCTAAGGATTCCTTGTTGCTAACTTCAATTAAATAGAAGCCTGGGGAAACTATCAAAGATTATGTACATAGATTTAACTAGTTGATGATCGAGATCACCAATTGCAATAAGAGTATAACACTTTACGCCATTTGTAGAGGAGTTAAGGAAGATTCGAACTTCTTCAAATCTCTTGCCAAACACCCACCAACCTCTATAGACAATTCTACTAAGAGATTGGAAACGTTGATATGTTAGGAAAAGTTGACATTAGAGATAAGCTTAGCAAATCTCTAGGAGATCAAAGAAGGAAAATTTTGACATTTACAGCACGTACCTTCCTAAACCAACCTATGTGAGTATCTTGATGGAAGTGTACAACTAAGGTCTCTTAGCCTGGCTAGAAAAGATGAGAAATAATCTTGCGAGAAGGAATCCTAATAAGTATTGTGATTTCCATGGGGATCTAAGACACAATGCAAATGAGTACATCCACTTAAAGAATGCATTGAAAGATGCTATCCAAAGAGGTTACTTGAGGAAATTTGTGACAGATAAGGAGGAAATGATTGAACAACCCACTTAAAGAAGGAAGATCGAACAACAGCCTCAAGATAATAGTACTCGACCTAATAGTCGAGACCTAGTAACTCAAAATAATGAAAAGGGAGACAATCGAGCTCCAAAATGCCACTTATGTCTTGTAGGTGCATAAAAAGAGTTCTAGGCCTATTGCCAATATTAGGTAAACCTACAAAGCTGTACACAAAGAATAAACCAACTGAGCTATGAGCTTATTTTAAATAAACCTAATAGGAATTATTAAAATATTTATTATTCTTAATAGTTTAAGAAAGATAAATAATGACATTTACTATTTTTGGAGAAAAGAAATAAATGGTAAAATAACATATTTATTAGATATTGTTAATATCCTTTAATATCTCATAATATCTTCTAAAAGATATTATTGCTCTTTCATATATAGATAAAGTAGCTCCCTATTAGGGTTACGCTAATGCCTTGTTCTCAACATTAGACGTATAAAGAAAGTTTGCAAACCAAAATAGAGAGAGTTAAATACGAGATATTGCGAGTTGATTCTTGTATGAATACAGATTTGTCCCAGAGTACTAGCATATACTGCAGCTTATTTTCGGTACGTTCATTCATGTATGGATACCGGTAGAGGGAGCTTCAAGAGTTACAACACTTATTGATTTGCCTAACTAAGAATTCCGAGAAGCATCAAATAAGATAAAACTTATAGTCCTCTTTTTGGTTTAATTGAAATGCTTAGATCTTAAGACGTTTAGGGAAAACAAAATTTTAAAATTCCACTATACAAATTGATAAGAATCGGCATACAACCATCTCTAAGCCACGATCGACCTGTTCTACACCAAGGCCAACCTGCTCTATTCAAGGCCAAGCTAATGCCAGAATGCTAAGAATGGAAAGAAAGACAGCTTGACAACAGCTCTATGGGCTGCCTAACAGACTAGGGACCAAACAATTGAGGTTCCAAGTCCAAAGACCAACTCGGCACGACATGAGGAATCTAATGCCGAGTAATCCATAAGTTCGGCAACTATAGGGCAACCTCATTAGGAGCTTAGCTGAGTACATTATAACTTCAAGGAATCTAACTCCAGCTCGAATAACCAACTACTGACCTAATCTTACTCGAACCTAACGTACCCCAAAACAGCATAGATACCCTATACGCTAACCTTCCTATTAAATGCACTATTTAAAGCCTTATATATTATCACAGTTTTGCCATTAAGGTTTAAGATTTACTATAAATAGAAAAATCTTGTAAGTAGCCAATTCATTACCTTTTATTAAGAATTAAAGTGAGTATTCTCAAGAGCCTTGTCTCTCTTATAAGCTCAATTAAGCCGAGCTTGATTATTGAGTCTTATTTGCTCTTTAATCCTTATTGCATTCTCATCAATCATCTTCATGTGATTATGGTAAACCCCTTCACTTGAGCAAGTTAGTGAGTCACATTTAACCCTCATTTAAAGCCCTGAGCCTTGATTTAGTTTTCGTGAGTCATATCAAAATCCATTTCGAGCTCAATCCCTGATTGTGTTTATGTCTTAGTGCACAGCATCCATCCACGTCTACATTCAAACCCTTATTCCATTTGCTACTTCTTCATTTCCATTTGAACCTCGAATACCCATTTAAGTTTTTATTGAGGTTCATGTTCACTATGTACTTTGAATCGTATCATCTTAGTATTAAAGCTTTAGGGAGATATGTATGTTAGTGTTCTTCAAAGTTTGGTTCATGAGTTCTTATTCTTCTATGAGCTTCTATTTAAGTTATGGTTTATTATATCGTACGTAACAGTAGTAGTGGTGTTTAAGTTTTCAAAGTATAGTGTGTCGAGTAGTGATAGTATTTGAGTTGTTGTCAATTGTATTTTGGTTAGTAGTAGTGATTTTAGCTACTATTTTTTGGTTGTAATTTGTCCTTAATAGTGTTATAATAGCTAAAGTAGTGTTTGGAAGTCATAAGTAGCTGCAAAAAATAAAGTCATAGTGGTTTTAGTTAAGCAGTGTTGAGTATATTACATGTTTATTAAAATTTATCAGTTGGAATTACTATATGGATGAGAATGTCTGAAGATCGTGTGAACAATGGTGGTGATAGTCCTCATGGAAGTTTGAGGTGATGTGTTGATAATCTAGAATATCATATTCAAAATCTCACTGATTCTATCTAAGAGCTTACTAGTTTAATTAGAAGCCGTAGATGTATTGGTCGAGGTAAAAGAAGAGACTAAGTACCAACCAGTAGAAGTGACTCCA
Organism: Lumnitzera racemosa; assembly: GCA_024138005.1. NCBI lineage: Eukaryota > Viridiplantae > Streptophyta > Magnoliopsida > Myrtales > Combretaceae > Lumnitzera > Lumnitzera racemosa. The sequence goes on along the minus strand of JAMXBC010000012.1, from coordinate 32,646,080 downwards.
ATGAACTTGTTAATGATGAATGACAACTCAAAAGAGATGTCAAATCGGGTAGAAGAAGAGACCAACCTAAGTTGAAGAGAAGTAATGAGAAGACTATAGATTCCAAGGTGAACTAAGGAAGAGGAGGGCTCAAGCCAAAGAGAAACTTGGTTGAGTAAAGCTCCAACAGAAGTGGCAGATCAACCAACTCAAAAGAGATGTCGAACCGGGTAGAAGAAGAGACCAACCTAAGTTGAAGAGAAGTAATGAGAAGACTATAGATTCCGAGGTGAACCAAGGAAGAGGAGGGCTCAAGCCGAAGAGAGACTTGGTTGAGTAAAGCTCCAATAGAAGTGGCAGATCCGAGGTGAACCAACTAACTCAAAATGCAAAGGATGAGCCCCGAACGCATAGCCAAAGACTTAACAACATCAAGCTTAAGCTGCTAACCTTTAGTGGTAGTAACCAATTTGAAGAGTTCCTTAACTAGTTCCTTAAGTAGAGAAGTTATTAGAGTGTTATAGATGCGATGATTGGACAAAAGTTAAGTTAGCCTTACAATCCCTTCTTGAATATGCAAGTCTTTGGTGGAGACACGATTGTGTCTTTTGCTCATGTCCTAGGCTATAATAGTTGAAAACAAGCTCTAAATTTGCCTAGAAATGACAAAGTTATGTTGTTCGGTTGTGTTGATCTTTAAACTTTTATAACTTGCTCATTTTACCTCCAATTTGAGTTAAATTTGTTTATATCTTTTCGTTTTCTCGCATAGATAATTTCAAAACCTAGAAAATAAAATTTTACTCAATTAAGTATCATTATCTAAAAATAAACTTAAATTTCAATGGAAAATCATGAAAAATCACTAACTAAATTATAACTAATTTGGAACTCATCAAGATGATATTACCGATGTGGTCAAGCTCCAGCTATTCAATTCATTAGATAAGTTGATCAACCTAGCCTTAAAGGTAGAGTATCACAGGAAGAGAAGGTACCAGAGGTCAACTAATCGACCTCAACATGGTAGCCTTGAGCTTGAGAGGTATGAGGAGAAGAAAAAGCCTGAAAAGAGGATAGAGAAAGGAGAATCTAGTTAACCTAACTAGGTTGAGAATAAGAAAGTAAAGAAGGAGAAAGTGTCCAACACTAAGGCTCGAGAAGTTAAGTGCTTCAAGTGTTTAGGATACAGACATATTGCCTCCTAATGTCTAAACAAGAGGGTTATGATTTTAAAATATGAAGGACTGGACGCTTAAGTAGAGAGCCAAAGTGATAAGAGCTCTAAGAGTGAGGGAATAATAAACATCTATCCTGTGATGGGAGAATTCTTAGCCATCACAAGCCGATAAGTTAAATCAAAGAAGATTTAGGTCAAAGGGAAAACTTATTCTAGATTAGATGTTTGGTGAATGGGAAGACTTATTCCTTGGTTGTTGATGGAGGTAGTTGTACCAACATCGTTTCTACTGAGCTAATTACAAGGATAAAACTACCAACCTACCTGCATCCCTGACCTTATGGATTGAAGTGGTGTAATGATAAAAGTATGGTCCATGTACCTAAGAGAGCTTAGATAATATTCAAGGCAGAGCAGTATGAAGATGAATTAGATTTTAACATAGTGCCTATGAATGCTGCCAATCTAATTCTTGGCAAACCTTGGGAGTACGACCGAAGAGTGATCCACGATGGCTTCCTCAACACTTATACAGTTTGAAAGGATAGACAAATCTACTGCCTAACTCCCGGGTTGAGGAGATTTAGAGCAACCCAGCACCTATGGTTAAAAGAAAAAAGAAGAGGAGCCTATTCGGCTTCTAGGCTTGTGCTCAATGCTTAAAGTTGAGGTCAACTTCTTTTTAGCCCCGCAATGATGATAGGAATCGATCTATGACCATCTCTAAGTCACGACCGACCCATTCCACACTAAAGTCAACCTTCTCCACTTAAGGTCAAGCCAATGCTAAAAGGCTAAGAATAGTAAGAAAGACAGATCAGAAATGACTCTATAGGCTATCGAGCAAACCAAGGACCAACCGGCTGAGGTCCTAAGTTTAAAGACCAGTTTGACACGACATGAAGAATCTAGTATCAAGCAATCTATAAGTTTAGTAACTATGGGCTAACCACACTAAGAGCTCGGCTAAGCACATTATAACTTTAAGGAATCAAACTCCAACTTAGCAGCTAGCTACCGACCTAATCCTACTCCAACCTAACCTACCCTAAAACAATCCAAATACCCTGTATGCTAACCTTCCTATTAAATGCACTGTTTAACACTGTTTTGAATACTTGTAAATATTTTTGTTACTTTTAAGTCTTGGGCCTAGTCTTTAGGGTTTTAAGGCCTTGTATATTATTACAATTTTGTCACAAGAGTTTAAGATTTACTATAAATAGCAAAATCATGTATCTAATTCATTACCTTTGATATTAAGAATTAAAGTGAGTATTCCCAAGAGCCTTGTCTCTCTTATAAGCTTAATTAAGCTAAGCTTGATTATTGAGTGTTATTTGCTCTTTAATCCTTAGTGCATTCCTATCAATCCTCTTCATGTGATTGTGGTGAAACCCTTCTCTTGAACGAGTTAGTAAGTCACATCTAACCCTCATTTGAAGCCTCAAGCTTTGGTTTAGTTTTCGTGAGTTGTATCAAAATCCATTTCAAGCTTAATCCCTAATTGTGCTTATGTCTTGGTACATGACATCCATCCACATCTACATGCAAACCTTCACTCCATTTGCTACTTCATCATTTCCATTTGACCTCAAATACCTATTTAGGTTTTGATTGAGGTTCGTGTTCTCTAGATGCTTTGAATCGTATCACAAATGCATGATTCAAATCCCTAAAACCTTATAAAAATGTCATTTTTGAATAGTGATATGCAAGGAATTTAGTTCCCTACATGATGATGCATTGGTCATTATCACTAGGGTGACTAAATTTGAAGTTAGAAAGGTTATGGTTGATACTGGAAGCTTGACTAACATCATCTTTAAACATGCATTTGATGATATGCAACCAAAGCTCGAGAATTAAAAGATGCAGCCATACAAATACAATTAGTATGGGTTTAATAACCAATAAATGAGGGTTCAAGGAGTAGTCACCTTAAACTTATAGATCGAAGATGATGACAATGTTTTGGAAAAGGAGATTGACTTTATTATAGTAGATTGTACTTTGCTGTATAATAGAATCATAGGCCAACCTTTCATTAATACTTTTAAGATGGTAGTGTCAATGGCTCATCTAAAGGTCAAATTCCCAACCCCAATTGGAATGGAGACCTGTCATGGGGATCAGCAATTAGCCAAAGCTTTATACTTAAAAGCTTTAAATAAAGATCAAGTCTAACACATTAAGCAAGGTAAGAGCAATCATTTGCAGATAAGAAAGGAACCCAAGGAGGAGACATTGACCATACAATTAAGTAATAAACCTAAGCATGTTACTAAGGCCAAAGTTCGCATGTTAGCCAACCTTTGAGAAAGTATCGTGTATTTTGTCCAAGCTAATAGAGAAATTTTTCCCAGTCTCCATCTAATATGCCTGAGATCCCTAAGGAGGTGATTACTTACAAGTTGAACATTGATCTAGGTGCGAAGGTTGTTTAACAAAAAAAAGACACCTTTGATGCATCTCCGGGGTCATACATACAGAGAAGCACCACAACGGATGAGAACTAAAAGAAAGTAAAAAGGGGTTAGCAAATCTAGGTAGCTGCTAATTAGATATGACGCACCAATTAATCCTACTCAACCTACAATTCACCTAATGTGAATTACTAGTCTAAACTCTAAGGTCACCCACCACTACTTCTTACTAAAGTGAATAGATAAGAGTTAAGAGATAAAAGATAACACTAAGGTTGCTCAGGAAAGGAAATTTTGTAATGTAATAATGTAATGTGTTGTTAGTGTACTAGTGAATAGGGTTTGCATACTAACGCTACTAAGGTAGTAGGGCATATGTGGAAAAGACAAAAGGGTAATTTACAAATGGAATACATGAAACATACTAAAAAGGAGAAAGAATATCCTATAAAAAAAAGTAAGGAATTCTTCTAGAATACTATGCTAGAAGATACGTATCAAGAGATGACTAGAGGCTTTAGTGCGGTTGGCTGAGTTAAAATGAATTCTAAGGCTACTTAGCAGTTGTAGGATCATGTTCGAACAAGGTTAAAGGAATGGTATTAGTTAAAGCTGACTTGGTTTAATTCAAGTCAAAGCTTGGGTACTGAAGGATACTCTGCTCCTCTCCAAGTTGGGTATCTAGGCAACCCAATTCGAACAGAGGTCTAATGCTAGTCGACTCGAGACCTGCTCGAGTTATAGTATGAGCTCGGTAATAAGTATGGCTACTCGGTTGGTCAACATACATGCTTAGCAGGTCAGTATGATAGCTTGGTAGCTTAGAAATTATGTTGGTACTTACGAGAGCTTAGTATCAAATCAATAATAGTGTAAAAGATAGGGATTGGAATATGAATCCTCATCCTGAATGGGGTTTTGAGCTAGTATTCTCCATGTGAATCCTTATAGTCCTTTAGCTCAATTGCATGTAATTAGTCCGAAGAGTTGATTCCTATCAACTTTGCCCTAAAGAAGGTAAGCAGCCATAAAAGAGAAAGTCTAAAAATTATTGAAAGTAGGTCATTATAGAAGAATCATATCCTACTTGGCTAACTAATTGTATTATAGTCAAGAAGGCAAATGAAAAGTGGAGAAGGTGCGACGACTTTATAGATCTAAATAAGGCATGTCCATAAGACTATTTTCCTTTGCCCTATATAGACTAAATGGTTGATTTGACCTCAAGACATGCTCTGTTAAGCTTCATAGACACTTTTTTCTAGATATAACTAAATCAAGATGCACCCTTCTGATCAAATACATACATCTTTCATCACCAATTTCAAGACTTATTGTTACAAAGTTATGCCATTTGGTTTGAAGAATGCAGGTACCACATACTAAAGGTTAGTTATGAAGCTATTCAAACCTCAAATACATAGGACCATTGAGGTATACGTGGATGATATGATTGTTAAGAGCAAGACCAATGAAGAACATCTTATCGACCTCTAGGAGACTTTAACACACTCAAACGATACAATTTGAGATTAAATCCTCAAAAATGTATATCCAAGGAATCTTCGTGAAGTTCTTGAGTTTCTTGGTGACACAAAGAGGAATCGAGGCTAATCTTGAAAAGATCTAAGCCATTTTGGATATGCTATCACCAAAGTCCATCAAAGAAGTTCAGAGGTTGATTGACCGAGTGGCAGCATTAAACTAATTTGTTTCCAAAATGGCAGAGAGGTGTGTATAGTTCTTTCATGTTTTAAGAAACACTTTCGAATTTAGGCAAATAGTGAAATGTGACTAGGCTTTTGAGGCCTTAAAGGAATTCTTAACCAAACTACCGATCTTATTAAAGCCAATTCAAGGTGAAACCCTCCACTTGCATCTATCAGTAAGTAATTGTAGACACTCCATTTTAGCCTTCTTCATTATTTTAAGGATATGGAAAAGAGTCCTAATTTAGGAAAAATACAAAAAATAATAAAAAATACAAAATATATAGAAAATTTAGGAAAAGCCAAAAGAATAAGAAATTTAGAAAAATAAAAAAAAAAATTAGGAAAAATACCAAGAAATAAGAAATTTAGAAAAACATAAAAAAATAGAAAAATTAAGAAAAGCCAAACAATAATAAATTTAGAAAAAAATCACAAACATATAAAATTTAGAAAAAAGTTACAAAATGTAGAAAGATAGAAGATTTAGGAAATTTATAAAATAATAAATTTTTAGCTGGGTAATTAGAATGGAGTTTTTAATAAAAAATAAGGAGAGGATCGTTGAGTTTAGGCTTAGATTTAAATTTAACTCAGGTTGACCTTGTCTATAATTGCACATATAAATAAGGTATAGGCCAACGGCCTAACAGATAAGCACTTGGACTAGCATTTACATTAAGCTTAATATGGAAAGCCTTTTTTTTTTTTTTTCAGAAGACACATTGCCACGTTATCCATATTATGCTGCCACGTGTCAAGATCTCATTGTGCTACGTATCTTGACACATAGCATTCAACAAGTAGATCAAGCTAACGTAGCACTCTATGTATCAAGCTACGTGGCAAACACCATGCTGCGTCAGTTGCCACATGTTATAATGAGACACATGACACATGACCACTAGAGGGCACATCTAACGTAGCACTATGTCAGCACCACATCAACACTTCTTTCTCCCCCTTTCCTTCTCTTTCTCCCCAATTCCCTTTGATTCTCACATAAACCTCACCTAAGGTCCTTACTTTAAGCCCATTTTTACTCATTTTTCTTTGTGATTTCACCAAATTAATGGAAAAATCACGAAGTTAGTGTAGAGTAATGTGAACTAGTATAAGCAAACACATCCAGATTTGGTTTTTGCAAGGATTAAATTGGGTTCAAAAATCCAAAAAAATTGAAATTTCATAAATTTGCATTCATTTTGATTTTCAACTTTCCAAACTTAATCTAGTAATTTTAAGAATAAAAAGGGGGTCTAAGACTTCATTTGCATACATACAATCATCAGAACCTACCCATAACCCTCTCCAAACATCAATTCGAGCTCTCTCTCTCTATACTCAATCCACCTCTCTGTCTCTAACTTTGCATCAACGCAACCCACCTCAAGCCAAGCTAGCACCACAGGTAAGCTCCTTAGGTCTTTATTGTTTTATCCTAACCCCCCTCATAAGTGGTCGTGCCTCACAACACAAAGAACAACTCAACCACCGCCTAACCCTAGACGTGATCCCTTCACTCACAAACCACCATGAGTTACTACCTTCAACTCAAGCTAACCCTACAGCTGAACTCGCAACCACCCAAAACCTCCTTTGACTCCAGCAACCCCCAAATGACATGGAACTCCACTGTCGCCACTACCTACATTCCGACCATCCCCCTAACAAGCCCCAACCGCTGCAGCGTTGTACTTACCCCTACTATCCCTAATCCAAAACACATCATAAGATCAAGCCAACCGCGATGTGGTCCTTGTTGTGACAAAACACAACCCAACAACCTATGACCAACCCTACAACCCAACCAAGATCCACAAACACAACCCATGTTTGACTCACATCCCTAGATTATCCAAGCCCATCCTTTCTTTTCTCTTTCATTAATTGTAATCTCTCTCTTTTTTTTTTTTTACTTCCTGTAATATGTAAATGCAAATGTAAAATGTAAAATAAAAAAAAAAGAAGAAAAGCGAAAAAAGAAAAAAAAAGGGAAATAAAAAAAGGGGGTTAAGTTTAATTTTTATTGATACAATGTAATTAAAATAAAAGGAAAAATAATAATGAATAATAAAAAATAAAATAAAATAAAAATAGAAAAAAAAAAGATAATTTAAATAGATCAAACAATTAAAAGGATTTTGCCACTTAGAAAATTAAATTTTGCAAATAAAAAAATAATAAATTATCCTTTTCAATTAGGCCTTTCATTTTCGGAATTTCCAAAAAGCCCTAATCAGAAACCTTTCTTTTAGAAAATTTTCTTAAGAAAACTTAAACCAATTTAAAAACATAAACTCGGCCACTCTTTTTAAGAATAAAAGCAACTAACTCGCTAAAATTTTTATCAAAAGAACTACATACATTTGATCTCGAATAATAAGCACATAGACACCTACGGGATAACGATAAAAAATGAAAAAAAATAAATAAAAAACCATTTTTCCACTTTATTTTAAATTATTCAAATTCATTAATCAATTATTAAATTTATTTTTTCTAGGATAATTATTGAAAGGTGATTTTAAGGGATTAAGCTTAAAATTGGAAACTCAATGAGACCTGTAAAGGGTTAAAAAATTCTAACCCCCAGACTCATTTTTCTAGCTTTTAAAACCATTTTAAAAATTGGTTTTATCAAAAGACTGGCAGCTAAGTTATAACCAATTCACCCAATTGGTTATAAATTAACTCTTTTTCCCAACTCCAGTCAAGTGACAACTCCAAAAATATTTTCAAAGTTAAAAAACTAATTTCTTTAAACCTTAGTCGAAGGTCAGTATTAAACAAGTAGGATTTAATATTGATTGGTTTAAAGAAGACTAATTTATAAAAACCAAAACCAAGAAAAAAAAAACAAGCTTGACTGCTTGGTAACTCCACGAAGGTTTGTCATGAGGGCCAGCCATTCAACTTTCTAAAATTAAAATTAATCTCTAAAAATCGCCTTACTAAGTGTAATTTATTCATTATTATTTATACCATAACCATACTAACATTTCTATAGGTTTAATTATTCAACTATATGAGGATAGAGGAATTAATTTTATGTACTATAAATGCATGATAGACACAGTCAAACTTGGACCGTATCAGGATCCTAAGACGAAAGGGCTACTATGTAGGCTCTGAGTGTTATGGTGTATCAACCGCTCGGGATTGATTAGGCCACCCCCAATTAAGCTTGATGCAACCAATGAAAGTGTTCTTTAACAAGTGAGGTCACATAAGCTTAAGGACCTTTAGAACCCACCTTTTTTGCATTCACGACATCCAAAATCAACAAATAATCAAGCAAGATGAGAATGAAAATATATAATGGCTTGGAGTTTCCTTGATTTCCCTTGTAATTTTCATATGTTGTAAACACAAAATTGTTGTAAATAGGTTTCGTTTATTGTAAATAATGGTTAATCAATCTTGTAACATATTTTTTTCTTTTGTAATTCAAATTAGGAAATGGCCTATTCATCCGACTCCGTCCACTTTAGAGAAATGTTCATTGACAAGCCCATCAGTCCTAAGCCTACCTTAGACCAATAGCTTCAACACTTCAATTCAAGGGAACAAGAGACCATCATCAACAAGATCAAGCCCATTCCATCACTTCCCAAGGTAAAAATGGAGATTAATTTTATTAGGGCTCTTACCAACTTTTGGGAGCTTGAGAAAGTAGCTTTTTGAGTTGGGCCTCACCTGAATAATTCAACACTTGAAGAGTACAGCCAATTACTTCAAGCCCCTTCCTTAGAAAATATATACACCCTACATTTGGAAGTTGACCCGGTGAATTCCTTTTCAAGATTCTTGGGGATCAGAAAAGTTAAAGTGAACAAAGTGTTTAGAAGCTGTAATGGGAACTTCATCAAATTAGAAGACTTAAAAGTTTTGTTCAACATCAAACCTAAATCCAACCTATAGGGCATCTTTTGTAGCAATCTCAAATACTAGGGATAAAATAAAATAAAAGCCTTCATCCTAGCTGCATTCGAGACTCTCCTATTCCCTAATAGAAAGGTCCTCATCCATTTCAGCATTGTTGAGTTAATGGGACAATTTCTTGAAGGCAAATCATATGTCCCAGCCCTTCTCACTAAACAAATTAGAAGCCTCAACATTTTAAAAGAAAAGAACGATGGCGTACTAAAGACCAGCATGGCATTACTAATAGTATGGTTTACGAGCCACATGAAGTATTATGGGCTTGATTTGATTCGAGGAGAATTTGCTCATAATATTGATCTGATCAATTCTTTTATCAATAAAGTCCATCTTCCAAAAGAAAAGTCCACTTATTGCTGGGTAGAAGTATTACGAAATGAACAGTAAGGTGGAGCAACTTCAAAAGGGTAAAAATGATCAAGCAATACCCCTAATTGGGATGAAATTGTGCATAGATTATTACCCTAACAATATGATCACACAATTTGGAGGTATCCAAGATATAGTCTATAGGCCTCCACTAAACATCACGACCTTAGATTATGAGGACCTTCAAATTCCACTACCACAAAAGATGTCAAAACTCTAAGTAATCAAACAGTTATGGGAAACAAGGACTATCAGCCCAAACATCGGTTTAGGACAGTGGCTAGGAGAAGTGGACAAGCACAAGTTCACCAAAGAATACTTGTACGATCATCTCCATAAGGCAAGAGAGATCCAATATTGAGCATCAGAAATTATCCAACCCACACCAGTTGAACCAGATCCTGAAATTAAGACCTACATGGTCCAAGTATAAGCCTACGTAAAAGTAATTTATGAAGAGCAAACATGTAGGAGGATCTTTTTCAAGAATCAAGAAAACGTTCCCGAGCCTTAGAACATCAATAGAGGATGATCCAGAAAAGCATCAAAGAACTTAAAGAAATAGAAGAGCCCATCCTAAAAAAGAGGAAGGAAGCACCAGCAGGACCTAGTAAGCAAAAAAAGGGAATGCCTACCAAGCGCCAGAAGAACATTTAGAAATAGGAATACTCTTCTTGAATGTATTTTCCTTTTCAAATAATGTAAAAGGGAACTCCCAAAGCTACTGAATAATAAAAATGATCATCTTACTGGTTATTCATCGATTCTATTTCTCAGGATTTGTATGCCATGCATTTTTACATTCCTATACATTTCTTTGTTTTTCATTCATCTCATTTAAAAATATTCATGTGCTAACTTGTTGAGAAGTGATCTTAAACCAGATTACCATGATAGCTCCTAAGCATCAAACCTTTTAGAAAAGTCTTATCAGAACCTACTCTCAGACCAGAATGGCTAACCAAGGAAATGACAACACCAACACCAACAGCAGCAATCTCAATTTTGAAATTTTTGTCACAAGGTAAATAAATTAAAAGGAAAAACAATAATAAAAAATGAAAATATAAAATAAAGTAATTTAAATAGATCAAATAATTAAAAGGATTTTGCCACTTAGAAAATTAAATTTTCCAAATAAAAATAACAATAAATTATCCTTTTCAATTAGGATCTTTTTTTTTTTGAATTTCTAAAAAGCCCTAATTAGAAACCTTTTTTTAAGAAAATTTTCTGAAGAAAACTTAAACCAATTTAAAAACGTAAACTTGACCACTCTTTTTTAGAATAAAAGCAACCAACTCGCTAAAATTTTTACCAAAAGAACTACGTATATCTGATCTTAAATAACGAGTACATAGGTACCTATGGGGTGACTATAAAAAATGAAAGAACAAAAAAAAAAAATTTTCCACTTTAGTTTAAATTATTTAAGTTAGTTAATAAATGAATAATTTTTTTTTTCTAGGATAATTATTGAAAGGTGATTTTAAGGGATTAGGTTTAAAATTGGAAAGTTAATGATACCGGTAAAAGGTTTAAAAATTCTAACCCTTAGACCCATTTTTCTAGTTCTTAAAACCGTTTTAAAAATTGGTTTTATCAAAATACTGGTAGCTAAGTTATAACCAATCCACTCAATTGGTTTGGTTATAACTTAATTGGATAGCGACTCCAAAAATATTTTCAAAGTTAAACCCTAGTCAAAAGTCAATATTAAATGGCTAGGGTATAATATTTATTGGTTTAAGGAAGACTAATTTATAAAAACTAGGAGAAAAAACTAGGTTCGATAGTAATCAAACTCTTTCATCTATGCTCCTTACGAGCAAAAGGAAAAGATCTATAGGCTAGTTTATCTTGTTAGTCATGTTTTGTAAGGTTTAAACTTACGATATATAAAGTTAAAGAAGTTTGTTTGAGCCATTATTATCATAGCAACAAGAAAACTTTGACCTTACTTTAAGGCTTTCCAAGTTATGGTTTTAACTAATCAACCCCTATAGCAAGCCCTACGAAAGCTTGGCATCTTAGGTTGAATGGTAAAGTACGCTTTAGAGGTTAGTGCTTTAAGAATTCAATATCGACCTAGAGAGGCCTACAAGGCTCAAATTTTAGTAAACTTCATATTTGAGTTAACTAGGTCTAAGAGACCTGTCACAAACAATGAAGAGCCAACTTAAAAGCTATATGTTGATGGATCATCTACATGTGAAGAGAGTAAGGCATGTCTAATCTTAAAAGGCCTAATGGGAGCTTGAATTTCCAATAAGTAATAATGAATCAAAATACGAGATACTATTAGCAGGAATGAAGCTAGCTAAGGATGTTGGAGCTAAGCATTTGGACATTTACTCTAACTCCCAATTGATTGTTAATCAAGTTAAGGGAGATAACATGGCTAAGGATGAGAACATGATCCAATATCTACAGTTGGTTAAAAAGTTTAGATCAGATTTTGAAACCTGGCAATTGATGAAGATTTTGATGATAGAAAATTATACAATAGATAAGCAATCTTAGTTAGCCTCCATAGGTTTACCAAACTAGGAGGAGAGAATTTTTATTGAATATTTATAGAAAAGAGCATTGAAAGATAATCGATGGAATGTTTAGAAGTTTAACAAAAGCAAGTGGAATACCATTGGATTGACCCTATTCTTGGCTACTTCAAGGATGGTGTTTTGCCTTAAAATAGTAAGGAAGCTCAAAGACTTGTATATAAGGCCACCAACTTTACAATTATTGATGGGAAGTTGTATAAGAGAGGATTGGGCATACCTTACTTAAGATGTTTGCAACCAATGGAAGCAAAATAAGTCCTTTCCAACCTACCCTTTAAAGAGTGCAGCAATCACATTAGAGCCAGAGCTTTGTATGTAAGAGCTCTACGGATGAGATATCGGTGACCCACAATGAAGAAAGACTCACTTTGCTTAGTTTAGAATTGTGATTGTTGTTAGAGAAATGCTCCAATAGAGAAAGCTCTAAGCGCAAATTTGATCCTAGTCATTAGTCCTTAGCCTTTTGCCCAATGGAGGTTAGACATTCTCGATCCATTTCCAAAGAACACTAAGCAAAGATAGTATATCATTTCGCAATGGATTACTTCATGAAATAGGTTGAGGCTATGGCAATGGTGAGCATAATAAAGTGAAGTATTGAGTCCTTCATGCTTAGCAACATTATGACAAGGTTCAAGATACCTTTTACCATTTGACGATGATAAATACCGAGATTCTATGAAGCTTGGAAAATTAAGTTGTGCTATACATCTATCGTATACCCTTAGAGTAATGGCCAGGCAAAGGCTATGAGTAAAGTTATTCGCCAAAGTTTGAAAAAGAGGGTGAACCGAGCTAGCGAAAAATAGGCAGATGAATTACCAAATGTTTTGCAAGGTATAGGACTACATAAAGGACGTCAACCGACCATACTCCTTACTAGCTAGCCTTTGGGTCCGAAGCTATGTTGCTAACTAATTTACAAATGGAGAGTGTAAGAGTCCGAACTTACACTCTCATAAGCTAATTTGGTTACTATCCTTAAAACATAAGCATTAGCTAAAACTCATCTTATTTCCTATTAATAACATGTAGCTTAATACTATGACAAGCATGTTAAGCATAAGTGTTTTCAACTTAGTGATTTAGTCTTCAAGAAGTTGGAGGCATTGGAGCAAGAGAATGTTAAGGGAAGTTGACTGTTGCATGGGAAGACCCTACTAAGGTCAAGGAGGTGATAAGGAATGGACGTGCTTATAGACTGGAGAGACTCGACGGACAAACTATTCCTCGAGGTTAGAATGTTAATTATCTCAAACCTTATTTTGAGTGACTAGTCTATGAGTGAAGATATGTGGATTTTTATTGTTGTTAATTGTGTAGATTTGCAAAAGTTGTTCGTTTGTTTTATTAACATTGATTGTTAGTTTTGTGGTTATGTTTGTAAGTGGATTTGGTCCATAGATCTACTTGATTGTTCATCTTTATTATTAGTGTGTTATATGTGGTTGGAGTTAGTGAATCGACTTTTTTCCTTTCTAACAGTTTATATAATGAAGTCTTCCATTATTCAATGTTGTTCAACTTTATACCGTGCTTTGTTTTAACATAGCATTCTTTATGAAAAGAATGAACATAATTATAAATAATGTATATGATCCTTATTTAACCTGTTGGTAAGGGAAAACTTGAAAAGCCTCTAAACCATACTAAAGGGTGACGAGTAAATCATACAGCACTAAACTCTTAAGTCGTATGTTCGATGGATACTAGGACAAAAGATATTTAAAAATATCTAAGGTTTAAAAGTAACTCGAACGACAAGATTGAAAAGCCTTAAGCTCTTTTAAGAGTGACAAGCACAATAGCTATAAGTCCTCATAAAGGATTACAAGCTATTTGTAAACCCCTAAGTCATCAATTGACAATGGGCATAATACTCTAAGTTTGCTAAATAGATGATGAGTCACCTAAAAGCCTTAGAATACAAGTGCAACGCTTTAAGTCTAATCAATTGACAATGGGCTACCATCACCTTAACTATTCCAATTGCATAAGTACTAAATTCTTAGGAGCTTTCGAGCTCCTAAGTGCTAGTATGATGCTCTAAGTCCTATAATAAACTAGGATAACAAATCAAAAGGGCTTACAGGTATCACAAAGTAAATATATTGCCAAGATCCCTAAACAAACATATAAATATTAGACAAAACCAGAGCAAGTACAATCCAAAGTTTAAGTTGAAGAGATAAAGATATATAACAGTCTCGTAAAAGCTATTACGGAGGTCTAACAAATTATCATTACGTCTAATAAAGGTTGGTGTCCCAACCTAAGAGTAGTTAAAAAAGTAGAAAAATAAGTGGAAAAAATGACAGTTTGCTTCTCTAAAACTTGATTGGAAACAATAGTTTGGTTGTTAGAGCTTGGTTAAGATTGGGCTAAAGACTGGGAGATGGATTTAGAGTAGGAGCTTTAGAGACTTCACGAACATAAGAAGCTTCTTAGGTATTTGCAAAGCCAACCATGGGGACATCAGTACCTTCATTTCGTTGGTTTTCCACCTCAGTCTCATCTGCATTATCTTCATTAATAGGAGTAGCAAAAGCTTCCTCCTTTTGACCTCATTTGGCAAAGTCTAAACAACTCAAGTCATAGTTAAGGTAGTAGATAAAGACCTCATCTCAAGCCAAATTCATCCCATCAAGCATCTTCTACAACATCAAGTTTATATACTCTCAACTCTTTTAGATGTCCTGATAAGCTTTATCATAAGCGTTCTGATAATTTAAGCTCTGCTCCTTCTTGAGATCTATCATCTTAAATCTAAACTCTTCATATGAGCTTTTTAGATGGGTAACTCTTCACTATGCTTACTTTTGAGGGATTCCACCTCACCTTATGATTCTTATAGGTTGAACACTAACTAGGAACTTCTCTTGTATACTTTGACTAGAGCCGCTTCTTTCTCTTCCGTAGACTCCAACTTTTCCTTCTAACTTTTTATTTCATCCTCCAATTTAGCCTTCTCTAAACCATTTCTCTTAAAGCTTTTTTTACTTAGTCTTGACACAAGCGACTTGGTTCTTAACACCTTCAATAATCTAGAAGGAAAGAAGCCAAATCCCTTAGATTAAATAAATGAAAAGAAAATAGGGAGATATGAGGTGTGGGGTTTATAGCCCTCTTCTCTTCATCCAGACCTTCAACAATCATGATTACACGCTAAGAACTTTGAAAATAAAAGTCAAGTGAGATGATGACCTGCAAATCTTATATATAAATGATGGAAAAAGCCTTACGTCATAGATTTTCAAGGCAGTGAATCGTAGCGAACTATCAGAACCTGAATTTTGACAAAACTTAACAATATTCATTAGGGGCCAAATGTCCTTCTAGAGACAAATATCCCTCACCAATGCTAAAGTGACCTATCCATTTTTGAGGGCACGGTTAGCTGTACTAACATTCCAACAAGGAAAGAATTGTAGGACATCCTAATTTTCTTTCTTAGAAGGTTTCAAGGGCTTAGTATGGTGAAAGGCACTTGTTTGGCCTTCTTTAAGTCCTTAGAGCTATGGTTAATCTTATCATCCTTCTTTTAACCTTCGGCAAGAGACCTTCTCTTAGCTAAGTCCCTCTCCAGAGGTGGGCAATCATGAGTGTTAGGTCACTTCCTTAGCTTGATAGCCTCAACAACCTTCCTTTTTGCAGTTGCCTTTATTTGCTGAACTTCCTTAGTGATCTTAGAGGTTGTGGATTTCATAAGAGGCTTCATAGATGACTTCAAGGGAGCTTGTTTTATGGGGACCTTCTTGGAATCTTCCTTCTTCTTAGAATTACTAGCTTTTAACTGGGTAAACAAATCTCTAGAGTCGTAATCCTTGAGTGGCATATCTATAGAGAAATACTTAGGAATTAAGCCAGGAAGACATTAGCATATAAATAAAATAACTTACAAACGTCGTGTCGAACATAAGTAAGGAAGACCACTTAGCTCTTAAGTAGACGCAAAGGTCCCTGTTCTTATAAGCCCACTTAGTACAATAAGACCACGAATGGCTTATGCCTCATTCAACAACAATACCTTCGTTAGTGCCTCTAATGTCCTCACCTTGAGTGGCACTGGCACCGTTAAATTCTCCCACCGCATCCATAAGGAAGATCAAGGCATTACAAGAGTACTTGGAAATAATTGTGTTTGCATCCTAAAGGAACTAATTATTGTTATTGGCTTCTACAATGGTATCGTAGGCCTTCTTGTCATTAGGAAGCAACCGCTTGATGTCAAATTGCCTGATTGGTAGGCTCCAAATTATATGAAAGTCTAAGTTGGTCTCCAACTTGATTACTATACATTTCTTCTCCTAATCATGTATGGAAGATTCTAATGTTATCAGAATTTTTCTATGTAGTTAGGAACATTTGTAGAATCAACCATCAATTTTCTTTAATATGAAAATAGTGCAATATGGTAATGGTAGCCATAACTTCTAGGTCCTCACAAATACATTTGAAGGCCACTATTAATCTAAATGAATTTAAGGTTAGCATAGATGGGCAAACATGATGGTATGTAAGGTAAGACCTCTAAAATATAGAGAATAGAAAACTCAGACCAACCTCAAAATACTTCTCGAAAAGGGTAAATTCTTGGTCTTCAAGGGAGGTAATACACTCGTGTAGTTAAGGCCTCTCTATCCTCCATTATCATAAGACAAAATGAAAGTTAAGCCTTAAGGCATTGAATTCTTGCTTAGTCATTGTGCTGGCAACTCCATTGGGACTCATATCATACTTAATGGCCAAGTATAGTGGACTTGCTTGGGAGTTACCCTCATTATCTGACAGATATTTGTCAAAACGAAGTTTTCTAACTCTCTATGACTTAAGAATACGAATTCTCACTAAACCTGTAAGCTTAAACAAGTCCTAAGGGCAATCATCATCCAAGCCTACTATACTGGTAGGTTCTTTATGATGAGGAGAGTCGCCTACCTAATGTATGGTGGTCAATTCTTAGCTTCGCTACTAAGCGCAAGTCATCAAATTTGATGGTTGACATAGTTACCTTAATGGTGTAGTTGAAAAGAGAAAAGAGTTGATCGAAGAAGGAATAGTGTACAAACAAGATAGAGAAATTTGGGACACAAAATGACACCGAGTAACAAAAGAATAAGGCAAGGGAAAATGAGAAGGAGCAAAGAATATGGAATCGAACTAATAGAGCTGATGAAAGAGTTATGACTTTTGGGATCCATGTAGAGTATGGTCATCAATTGTTGTAAGTCGTTCAATTGTACACGTCTATTGTAGATCTGATGACCCATGTTAAATTATATTATAGAGGACGTGCAAAGGTTCTGACATGACTACGCGTATCTTGATAGTGGGACGTAAAACATCACTATATAGACATGAAGCTTCCTTAACAAGCTAGATAAGGAGGCAGGTCAGTTTCTGTAGAGTACATTATAGTTCTAAAGATAAAATCAGAACACTGAGCTTAGATTCAAGAGATGATGTATGTTTTAAGATAGCTTTCTATAGTTAATGAAAACCGGTGCTCAAGGACTAATTTGAAGGTCTATTAGTCCTTCTCTTGATGTTCCCATTGAGTGGAGTTAGGTAGGGCAAATATTGATAATGAGCTCAAACGATCTAAAAATAAGGGTAACTAATCTACGTGCTCACCTCTAGCTCTTTCTCCATCATATTTCCAAGCTCCTTTAGGTTACACTCGAAGAACCAGCTAAATTAGAAAAGCTAGCAAGCTAAATGTATATGAACAGCATAGAAAAACCTGACCTAAATAGGTCATATTACCCTTAGTCAGCTCAGAGGAGCTACCTGTAGCTCATTAAGACTCGATCAACCCTAAGGAATTCAAATTCAAATAAAAGGCATGAACAATTAAGGCTTCTTGTAGAAATAACTGGCCATTAGTAGCCATCACTCAAGCCATGTCCCTTTATATTGGGGATTGGTACTAAATTCAAATATAGCAAACATGTATATTTAGAGGCAATGGTTATCAAACAGGGGAGATTTGTAGCTATAAATAGAGCTTAGAAGGCTATAGTACATTTCCTTTGGACATTGATGTAACTCACTCACTCTCTCCTTTATTTCATTATTTCCCTCAACTAACTTAAGTATTGAAATGATAATACCAAAGTTGCTCTAATACCCCCATAGGTTAAGTTTTCTTCTTTTACAAAGTTATCATTTGCCAAGTGCCCAACTATTACACACAACCAACTTCTACTCAACAAATAATATTTTAAATTAAAAGAAAATAACGTATAAGATAAATTGAAGCTAAATAAGTTTTTTTTATATATAAAAAAATGAGCTAAATGAATTTAATTTAATTGAGTTTTAAATTCAAAAATCAATGTTTGATAGAGCATGCTTGAGTCCAATTAAAACTTTAAAATCTTTCAATTAAGCTCAAAATTATAATATTATCTTGATTCAATTTATTTGTAATTTAAATCCTATACTCTACAAATTCAATGGTATGAGTGAACTCCAAAAAATCTTTTCTATTTTCCTTTTTAAAAAATTATAATCATGCATGAAATTTAATTATAATGTCGAAATAGCAGTCAGTTTTAAACATAAGTTAGGACAAGTGAGGATATTAAGAATTTTCAGAGCAAAAAATATAGCATAAAAAACTTACACAGGATAGTGACTTGAATTTGGAGATGTGAGATTTGTTTGATACTTATCGGTATGGAGTAATGGGCAGCAAGTCAGAATGACGTAAATGGATTTCTATTGCTTATTTGAAATTGAATTAAATTATATCGATAGAGATCAATTAAGAATTAAATTATACCGATAAAGATCTTCTAGGAACTAGTTACATGATACTTTAAATATAGTGAAGAATCATGAAATACCTATCTTCTTCACTTTGAAGAATAATTGGACTTTCATTTTCCTTTTATTCTTTATTACAATGTTTACTTTATTACATGATATAATTCTATAAGAACCCCCGTTACTTAATATCAAGTAATAAGGATTCATTACTTAAATAAAAAAATCACAATTTCTTATAAAATTTTATATTTTTTTTAAAAATAACCTCATTCTAATTTGACAACATCTAACATTGCCACTACTACCATTAACTACCACTATCGACCACAACCATTATCCGTCGTCGCTATGACTACTAACTTCTACTGTTACTATCATCATCACCACCATCATCATTGTCACTGTCACTACCGCCACCGACATCACCATTAATATTCCCATTGCCATTGCCATTGCCATCACCACCACCACAATTATCATTGCCCATCACTAACTCAAAATTATCACTATCAATTATCATTGTTGCTACTATTATTATCACAACTGCTACTATTGATACCTCCATTACCATTGCCTCTATTATCACCATTGCCGTTGTCGTTGCCGACCACCAATTATTACTTTAAGGTTAATTGAGAAAAAATATGAATTAAGAATAATTTAGTCATTAATATTCTAATTTTATTTCTCTTTCATTCTATTCAGTGAAATAAACAGAACATCAGAATTTAAACCCAACGGTAAAATATAGGGGAATTAGATTCATACATTCTATGTCCATGGATAAATTCTCATTAGGATCCAATAGGATCAGATTTTATAGAGGAAAAAAAGAAAAAAAAAAACAGTTTTTCCTTTTTTGTTTTTAACCTGCACGATAAAGTAAATAAGTTTCTTCAATGAGGTCACTTAGGCCCATATAAGAGACTGTAAGCATGCCGGAGGCCCATCAATCCATTAGTTTTCAGGACGTCATATTTTGATGGCCTTAAACGAAATTTGATTCGCAAAATACTATTACTTCATTTAGTTGTCACTGGGACTTCGCTTCTCATGATTTATGGGACAACCCGATAATAAGAGAACACGGTATGACTAAAAATATGATTATAAATATACATATATATATTAATAGAAGTGTATCCACAGGACATGTACAAAAATAAAGTAAATTGATATAATATAAGCATGTTACTGAATCAAACTATATACATGACTAATAATTTAAAAAAAAATAAAAAATAAAATCAATATATAAATTGTCTTCATGCATGGAAAAAAGAAAAAAAGAAGAGAAAACTACTACAGTAATACATACATACATCCGTTAAAATATAAAATGTACTAATCTATTTTAATTTGCTTCATTCAACGCTCTTTTGTCATTTTTCTCTTTGCTTGCTATTTATAACAAAAACCGACACTACTATAATTCAACTCTATTATTTTCTATTGTTTTCTCCTAGCCATTTACTTTAAAATAAACTGCTATTATTTTTTTAAAATATATTATTTGCATTAAACACATGAATGAAAACAATATTTTATATGTTCTGTATATAATTAATATGTTATGCTGTTTCGCATTTACTTTATATTAATTTGTGGATGTAATTTGATGTTGGAAGTTTATGTTTAGATACTATAATAATATCATAGAAACATACTCCCATAATTCGTATGCTTTTAAGAAGATATAAATTATATGCACTTTAAGGGGAATTGGAAAAAAATTGAAAAGAAAAAAAAATCCAAGAATATCAATTTTAGGAAAATAATCTTAAGATTATAGCACTTGAAATTACCTCTTTCAATTTGAATTGAAATTGCCCTTTCAAAAAGCAATTTGAATTGAAATTGCTCATCTTAATCCTAATGAAGAGTCGATTTTAAGTCCAAATAGAAATCACCTCAGATAATTTTCATAACCATAATACACATACAAAAAGATTTCTATTACATTACATCCTAATATAACACAAGATGTACCATCACATAAGAATATTTGTTTATATTCAATAAAAGTTCTATTTATAAAAAAAAAAGGGTACTATAATGGAGTTTAGCTTTATATGTGTTTATACAAAAAAATATATTCGTCAAACTTAACTAAACCTAAAACACAGTATTTTTTTTTCTTTTTATTTCATATGTATAGATCTTTTATGGAACTAAGATCAAGGATAAGTACTATAAAACATTCAATTACATAACTCGAGTTTATCGATACAAACTATCTATGAAGGAAATTCGTGCCATAATTATGCATATGATATGTATCGATACCAATATCCTATATTTTTCCAATTTCTTATTCAGTTATTCGATATACTTAGGCATCTAGATACAACATCCAAGAACCTAAGACAATAAAGAGCTGCCTAGGAGTAAGACCCCCCCAAAAATCTACCTACTATGGTTTGAAAATCTAACACATAATCAATCTAACTAAAACCACACATCATAGCCAAAATAAGTTAAACAATGCAATTTTCTGTGCTCAAAACCTAACTCAACAATGTTTAACCTTTCAGAAACTTGACCCGTAGGTCCTTTTGTGCTATACCATAAATACAGTAAACAATACAATAACCCAGTATTAAGCATGAATCTTAAGTTCCACATCAGAAATAATTCGATTATTTCAGCTTCAGCTTTGTTTTTCAACTTCATACTTTATTCCTTTACATAGGGTTCACTTGGGCAAACACCCTAAAGGACAATTTGGTTTCCAAGTTTTCTAAACAGAAATACGCATTGACAAATTAGTCATACATGAGGAAACATTTTACTCAATCAACACACATTCAACAAAATCATGTATCCAATCCATCTAGTACATCATTATAGTTTACAATACAACTAATTCCAAGTTAAGTAGATATAGGTCTACTTGCAAAAAAACAAAAATATCCACTTACTAGGGTTTAACGGTAGCGTGAAATTCTAAGCTTCACGATGTGGCCCTTTTTCACCTATCTCACCTAGAAAAATACACATAAACCCCGAGTCAATTACAGATCGATACCAAACTCTTATAAGTTTTTACTATTGCATTACCAAACTCATTCCAATCATGTCTTATTCGATTTTAATAAACTTTATATCATCACGACTATTATTTTAAGTACTATTAAGATATCTTAAGAATCAAGACTAATCAATATTATCAAAAGTCCAAAATTACCCTTTTGTATTACCGATTCAACCGTACATAATTATAACTTCGTAATTAACTCAAATTAACTCTAAATGTAAATTAAAAATTATAAAATTCCATATTTTCCAAACCAAACAACATCTATTATGTACCCAAAATATTAATATTTTATAAATTCAATAAGTATCTCACTAGTATTAATTACTATATCATGTATTAGGCTAATATATGGGTTTATAGAAAGAAAATACATAATAAATAGTATGCAAAACGGATTAATTATACAAAAAATACTATGAACTCACAAAAATATGTACTTTAGATATTGACCATCATTTGTACTAACCTAGCTTATCCCCTATATTTCTAAAAATAGCATTTTAGCTTAAAATTAGTGAAAAATAAGAAAATAAGTAAATTTAATCATAAGATAAAAATTAAGTGTTTCAAACATCATTATAAACTTCCAAAAATCAAAATATATAGGGCTCATACTTTGATTTTGTCAAACACTAATTAATTTAACAAAACAACAAAATTATCAGTTTTGTCTAATATAATTACAATAAATAGTAAAATTTCTTATTTTTAAAAATTTTTGTAATTGCAATTAAATACATATATTAAGTATATTATGTACAAAAATTTAGCTTGAAAGGACATTATTTAATATTTCTAAAATTTAATTTAATTTTCGTTCAAACATAGCATTTTCTTAAGGACCATATATTTCCAATAATTATTTAACTAAAAAAATTACTACATTAATCTACACATAAAATAACCTTATAAAACCAAATTTCATAATTAAATAAGATTTTTTTTTATTTTTTTGAAAATTTAGGAAGTTACGGTTGGAAATTTGATTTACCTAAACCAGCCACCCAATCTTATCAAAAAAGCTTGCCATGCTAGCCTCTCTCTAAACCCAAAAGGCCATCACAACAAAACATCAACAACGTATTGAACTGGCCTAGACTAGAACCATACTATGTTTTTGTTCTAATTTTTTTATTTTTTCTAAACTTTTCTTATCCAAATTTGGTTCACTCAAAGGTTTAATATTTGATGTTTAAGGTCTATTTATAATTTTGGAATTGTTTGGATTGATGAGCCATCACGCTACATGTTAAATTTCCTAACTTATATGTTATTTTTTTGTTATTTTAACATGCCAGGTGTCAATTTCTTATATTTTGGTTTCGATTCATCATTTAATCCTTAGCTGCCACATCATTTGATGATCTCTCCATTTATTTTTTATTAATTTTTTGTTATTTTATACTAATTTACCTAATTTTTTTAATTTATTATTATATATATTTATTTAATACATATAATGCATATCATAAGTTAATACATGTATATTATATATAATTCAGCTTCATTTATTATTTTTTAACATTAATTAACTTATTTTTAGTATCTTTCTATATCTAAAAGCTTAAATTTTACATTTTCAATATTTATCAACTTTATTGATAAATTGAATTTTTTAAAAATTAATCCTTTTTTATAGCTTATTTCAAGAAATTGACCTTTTAAGAATACTTCTCTAACTTTATTGTAAACTTTGAACTAAAATGGATAATATAGCCCAGTACTATAAATTTAGGAACTTGAATCCTAAGATTATCATATAAGCTCGAAACCCCAAAATATTACATATTAAAACTGAAATCATCTTTTCAAAAGGCTATTTCATCATGACAATTGAAATCACCTCTTGAAAAAGTGATTTCAAGTACCATAGTTTTGGGATTATTTTCTAAGGATTGATATTTTTGGTTTTTTTTTTTTAGCAAATTTTTTTCCTTTCCTCACTTTTAAGAAATGTAATTTAGCTTTATCATGATATTGATATTTTTCCTAAATCTTTCTTCATTGTCCATATATATACATGTATATATATGCATATATGACAAAATTGAAAAATTAAATGCAAGTAAAATCTTTCATAAGTCAATGCAATGAAAATGTAACCACTAAAATGCATAGTTGCAAAAATGGAGAACATAGATTATAAATGATATTATATTTTATGCAATTCAAATAATAAACCTAATATTAATATGGGAAAATTGAAAAATAAATCATGTGGACAATTGAAATTAATAATTTGAAAACCATAAATATAAGAGCTATGAGGAAGACAATGATAAATTGAAAGCAAGTATACGAAAGAGAAACACTTAAATTATCAACTTCAAATGGAAAATATAGGAAATCAAAATACTCATTGCTACTCTTCTTAATTGAATTTTCAATCCACAAACTTGATTTCAAAATTAATTAACCCATGTTTTTCTTCTTTATTCTCTGGCAAAGAGGTAAAATAAAAGGAAATGGAAAGTAAACAAATTAATTTATTAAAGAAAACAAACATTACTACATTTATTACTAAATGGAAAAAGAAAAGGAAAAGAAATCTAAAAATGCTTTTAAAGATTAGATTTAGAGAGCTAATAAATTATTGGGAAATTTTTTTTTCTTTTAAAATAAAAAGGAGATTGATAACGAATTACAAATCATAAAACCATATAAAATTGATAAGAATTGGTAGTTGTATTGATGGAGAAATATGGTTAGAGAGACAAATCATAAAACCATATAAGATTTATAAGAATCGGTGGTTATATTGATAGGGAAATATGGTTAGAGTGAAAGATACCATAAAATTAATAAGGCCACATGCTTGTAGAAAACACTGAAGTAGGGATGCGATAATGAAATTTGTATCTCTATGATGTATTATATCTAAAAACTGTAAAACTAATAAAATGAATGGAAAGTCATTAAATATTCGCTATAAATGTGATAAAATGGTTTTACATTTAGAGACATTGGAAGAATATTTAATAAAAATTTTATTCTTTTAGGTGCAAACTTAAATGACCAATTATTAGTTTTGATAATAGTGATAACAAAAAAATCTTTATCTTCCTTACATGAACCAAGAATATCTCTGTGATGATTTTGTTTGGGTAATAACAATGTTGAGAAGAGAGGGGAAACAAATTTAGTGAAATTAATGGGAGAGGGAATGGTTATTTTTGCAACTACCATCATTATAAAATCAAGAAAATTAAAAAGTAGAGTGTTAAAAAAATACTAGAACTATATAATAAAAAATGTGCAAGAGAGAGCATGATGAAGAGAGAGAAAGTATGTGAAAGCAAAAAGTAGAGAAAGTGACAAGTTGTAATTAGTTGAGAAAAGTAGTCATACTATATCCTAAATAAATTAGAGACAAATAATAGATATAAGGTACTTATTTCCACCCTTCTAGCTTAATATTAATATTAATATATATATATATATAAAAGGCATGATACTAAAGATAAGATTATGAATAGACATGATTATATCTTGTAAATTAATTATTTATGATCCGAAAAAATTATAAAGAAGTAAGCTATGTTCTAGAATCTTGAGGTGATTTATGTTTATCTTTTTGAGAAATATGACATGTACTTTTTAATTATACGTTAATTTTAGTTAAGGATACGTGTCAATATTTGATTGGAATATTAATATTATTAAATATATTTATTTAATATAATAAAATAAAATAAAAGATGAAAAAAGAAAGAAAGAAAATGCTTAAAATTAAAAGAAAAAGGGGCAATTGACTGCAAAGATATAAGGATGTTGCAGCCATCCTGTCCTAGTATAGTAGGTAATGACCCTACATACATATAGCCATATGACTTTTTATTCCCCCTTATTTTATGCATTTCTTATTTTATTTTTGTTAGTTAATAATAAATAATAATACTAGTGGCCAAATCAAATATCGATATGTATTTCTAATTAAAATTAATGGATAATTATAAAACACAACTTATGTATTTGTTAAAAAGAAGCACAAGTCACCTTTTCTTACAAAAACCCTAAAATACAATGATCTTTGTTCAATTTTTGTACTTTTGGCACTGACATAATTTCAATAAGAACTTAAGATATCTAACATAGCTACTAATACAAATTGTGACCCTTAATTATGCTTAGGAAAATATGTTTTATGAAATTGATTAGTTTTTCCTTATATTAGAGAAATATGTGGGATGCTATTCATATTTGATCAACCTACATCAACTAGTCATGTTTAACGCAATTTCAGAAGAGGCATTCCATTATATTACTTTCCAATGCTATCATTCAAATTTTACAAAAGGAATGAACCATAATGTTTGCTTCAAGCTTAAGGACTTGTTTGTTTTGTTCCATGAGATCCTTTCTTTTCATTTTTTCCCTCGCTCTAGAACTATTTCTTAAGTTCATTGAGTAAAGATAAAATGATAAGGTTCCTTAAATGATTATATTTCTTTTTAAAAAAATCCTTTATTTCAACTAAATGATGGTAAGTTAGATTTATGTGTCGATATCATAACTGCTCGCTAAGTTAATGATCTATAATTGACCCAGTGGCCAGTTTTAGACTGTCTCATAGAGTACCCTCTTATAGGTTAACCAAGTCTAAGTGAGTTTATTAACATGCTATAAAAAAATGACAAGACAATGATAATTGCATTGTCATTACAACGACAAACAATACAATTACTTCTCCCTCAAAATCATCTAATATGCATTTTTTCACAGTTCACATTAATACACATAGATACACACACATAGCTTCACATATGCTACAATGCATAACCATTCTTATAAGATTTATGAATATTTTTGCCCCTTGCTTTTAAAAAATGTGCCATTTGTTAATAATTTTTCATCTATTATTAAATTTTACAATTACTCTAACATTTTGTAATAAACATTAGCATCTCTTCAAGTGGTACTTCATGTATTATCTTTCTAAAATTCTAAGTTATTAAAACAAATGATTGGAGTGAAGAAGAATGTATGCTTTAAGGAATATAGAAAGATGAGAAGAGGATTACAACAGATCAATACAAGTTGTGCCATAAAAAGAGATGACAAGGTTGTTTGCAACATATATTTAACTATAAATATTTTCATTTGTTTGTCCATGATTTCATGTGTTTTACTTAACAGAGCTAATATTGAAATCAATGGAAGTTCAAAGTATTCGTTTTCATCATCACTCCATATGTCTTGACGTTTACACTATGCTTAACTGTACCACTTGTTTAACAATTTAAGATTTCAAGAGTGATTCCTTAAAATTTCACATGTAAGTATTAGTGCCGCAATAAGGGACCTTAGTGGTGATTGTAATATGAGATAAGACTAATTGCAAAGTTTTCAAGTATATGGGAGATATCAATTGTAACAATAATGTCCCAACAATTTCTACAATATAGTTACTCTTTTTTTTTTTTTAAATAACTTTCTAACAATTTCATGTGAGTTTAATAACCTTTTATATCTTATCTATCTCCAACATTATATTTCTTGTAATAGGAGTTGTCATACCCTGTATGCACCTGTCATCGAATAAATGAAGAAATTGTGTGTTATTCTACATCAATGAATTAATCTTAAAAACTTGATTTTGCAATTTGAACTAATTAGTGAACTTTTCTTTCAAAAAATTAAAATTAAAATGTGAGAGAGAGAGAGGGAGAGAGAGAGAGAGAGAGAGAGAGAAGGCCAACTCATGGGAATTGGTAGGAAACTAGGGGGGTTGGTACGTCAGGGAAGGGTCCTAGTTTAGTATTAAGGAGGATTTGCGACTTGGTAGTTCCTAAAGCTTTACATACCCCTACTTCCTCCCCCTTCCCATTTTAGTAGCTAATTGTTTTTTTTTTTAATTTATTCTTTGAAGTAAGGAGAAATGCTACTTTATTTACTTTGCATCCTTACTAAATGCTCTAAGAGAATAATAAAATAACACAATCTATGGAATAAAAAATGGAATTTGCCAAATAAAATCTAAGATTACGAATATTTACTAATATCATCTTTTAATCAAATCTTATACTCCAACCTAAAAGTCAATTTAAAAAGTTATAACATAATGCACAATCTTTACCCAAAATAATAATAATAATAATGCATAATATAATAAATGGAATAATTACAATGAAACTTCTCCTATCAAATTCAAGCAATCGAGAATAAATGTTACAATGTATCATATATACCATGAATGTACTTTTTACACCTAAATTCAACTAGAGGATAGATGTTACACTACATAGTGCATGTAGAGGATGTATGTTTTTGCTTACAACTATACTTAGAGGATACACTTGTAATAGAGCTAACTAAACTATATAGATTGTTTACAACATGCTTGATATGCACTATGATATACTGCGCCAAGAGCTGATAAGGGCGACAGTATTAAGATAGGTCTAAGCTGTAGAACGCTTAAAAATAAAGATGGAAAGAGAAACGCGCGAACAACAATGAAGGTAAAATAAGCAAAACTTAAGATTAACTTCGAGGATATGATGCACTAGCGAACTACTGATGACTTACGGCTTAACTTGATATGATGCATGAGCTGATCTAATGAGGATACTCATCATCTAGCCTTACTTGAGGATTAGAATAAAAGTAAAAGAGGGAAGTAAGCATACTTAGCTCATAAAAAAGGAAAGTATATTCAATATTTGATCTATGATTATGCAACTACCTTTACAATGAGTATTTGTACCTGAAATATTAAGGCAACAACTGTAAACAAAAATGACTAAAAATGGTAAAGTCTTAAAGAAGTAATATACAAAGAATAGAAAATGGCATAAAGAGAAAATTAAGAAAAATGTCCTCCGGGTAACTTTCTAGCAAAAGTAAACAAACTATATGACTAAGTTAGTGATTACCTAGTAAACTTGGGGGTCCTTTCGAGAAGTCATAGGTATAGATATACGCTGGGTTTCTCAGCATCAATACTATCAAGTTAGAGGTCAATACAATCATAATCGAGTAAACGTTTGAGAGGTCAGACTGTCTAAGCACTTCATACTCAGTTTGGCTGTACAGTTGGTCAAGTAGGCCGAGTTGTCGTTCAAGTACATCTTTGGTTGACAATTGGAGACTATTGACAGGCACAAAAGGGTTTGGCTTGGACAAGGCATCAAGTTAATTGATTGCAGCAACTCAGTCTCATTAGCTGTAGGGTGAGAAGAGAGAACTCTCCCCACTATGCTTTCCAGTCTTTGGGCTCAAGCTTAGGCTTAGGTTAAAGGTCCAACAATCTAATTCTTATCATCCTCGCCAAGTTGATTGAGATTTGGGATCAAATCCAATTGTTTCTCATCTGAGCCTTCCTCGAATCGGTAGAGACTAAGGTCAACAACATTGAACACATTGGATTCTCTAAATTCCTCTGGCAACTCTAATTGGTAAGAGTTGTAATTCATCTTCCAAAGGATCATAAAGGGTTTATCAACTCTACTAAATATCTTGTTCTTCTTCTTGTTTGGAACCCTTTCCTTACTTAAGTGTAACTACACTTGGTTACTAGGCTGAAATTGCTTGGTCTTTCTTCATTCGCCTCTCTCCTTTAGTTTTCTAGCAGTTTTATCAATGTACTAGGTAACTCGTTGGTAGATTTACTGGATGGACTGAGCTCTAGTTCTTGCTTTTAAATCTTCTTTGTTAGTAAGTGGCATTGGGGTATAATCGAAGGGTAGTTTGGGGTTGAAACCATAGACGACTTCAATGTAGACGTCCTAATCGCTCAGTTCTTTCACACTACAACTTGGAGCAATAAACCCAGGGTACGGTTAGCCACCTCTATCTGGCCATCGATTTAGGGATGGCAAAAGGTGCTAAATAGTAATTTAGTTCCCATTCAATGCCATAGAGTTTTCCAGAAATGACACAAGAATTTTGGGTCTCTGTCTGACACCATGCTCTTTAGCACTTTGTGCAAGCAAACTATTTCCTATAAAAACAAAGAAGCAATGGCTGAAGTATCATTAGTCTTGTTGCAGGGCACAAAATGTGCCATTTTGCTAAACATATACACGATAACCAATACATGATCTTTTCATTGAGTAGTTCGAGGTAATCTAAGGATAAAATCTACACTCAGGTCAGCCCATGGTTTAGTCAGAACAAGCAGAGGCATTGCTTTCCTTTATTCTACTTGGCTTTTTGCTTTCTTACAAGCGACGCATCCCTCAATCACACGATGTACATCACGTTTCATCCTAGACTTGAAGAACCTATCATTCAGTGGTCCATATGTCCTTCATTCCCCAAAATGCCTAGAGAGTCCTCCACTATGGGCTTCTCTCACTAACAACTCTCTAATTAAACAAGTAAACACATACAGTTTGCTACCTCAAAATAGATAACCATCCCCCACATGGTACTCATCCACTATTCTTCCTTCTCCACAGTACTTATATATGGGGCTAAAATGAGAATTATTTTGATATTGTTTTTTAATGCTTGCAAACCCTAACAACCTAGTCTTTAACTTAGTGAGAAGAACATGTCACCTTAACAAAGCATTGGTAACTACATTATTCTTACCTTACTTATATTTAATGATAAAATTAAACCCCTTAAGAAATTCAATCCCGTAAACTTAGTGTTTGGAAAGCTTCGATTAGCTCTGCAAATATCTCAAAGACTCATGATTTGTGTATATAACAAATTCCTTTAGCAAAAGATAATGTTACCATACATGAAGATCACATATTAGGGCCAAAAGTTCTTTATCATATATAGAATAATTTAATTGTGCTCTTCTGAGCTTCTTACTATGATAAGAGATAGGTCGGCCTTCTTGCATCAGCACAGCTCTTATGCTGACACTTGACACATTACATTTAACCTCAAACACTCTATTAAAGTCATGCTTTTATCTTAGCAAAACTCCTCTCCTCTTTTTCTCCCCATTTGAACTCCACATTTTTCTTTGTTAGCTTAGTCAAAGGCACTACTATGGTACTAAATCCTTGAATAAAGTGTCGATAAAATGATGTCAATCCATGGAAACTCCTCACCTCAGCACATGAGGTTGGGGTTGGCCACTCAACAATTGCTCATACCTTCTCTTAGTCAATTTTCAGTCCTCCTCCACCAGCTACGTAACCTAAGAAGATCACTTCTTAGAAAAAACAATATTTCTTAATGTTTCTAAATAATCTCTTTCCTTAGAGATGGTTAGTATGCATTGCCAGGTCGGCACTATAGATAAGGATATCGTCATAGTAAATGACAAAAAACTTTCAGATTAAATCCCTTAACACATGATTCATCAGTCTCATAAAAGTGCTTAGGGCATTTAATAATCCAAAAGGCATGACCATTTACTCGTACAGGTCATGATGGGTCTTAAAAGCAATTTTCCATTCATCCCCTTATCTCATTTAAATCTAGTGGTATCTTGACTTTAGGTCAGTCTTACTTAATACTCTCACACCACTCAATTTATCCAACATATCGCCTAACCTCAAGATAGGGTATTAGTACTTGATCATTACCTTGTTGACAACTTTACCATCCAGACACATATGCTAAGTGCCATCCTTCTTCAACACAAGTAATGTAGGTATAGTATACAGGCTAAGACTCTATCTCACATATCCCTTCTCTAATAGTTCGCTGACTTGTTTCTGAAGTTTTGCAACTTGCTCAGGATTCGTTTTATTAGTTGGTTTGTTTGGCGGTGCAGTACCAAGTATAAAATCAATATAGTACTCAATTCCTCGAAATGGGGGCAATCCCTTAGGTAACTATTTAGGAAACAATTCGGAATATTCTTTAAGCAATTTCTCGACCTCTTCTGGTAGTTTCATCTATTCCTTCAATTCCAATAGCCTCCTTACTAATAGGAAAGTCGACAAGTCAGATTTGATGGTTACTCGAAGTTCAGCTCTAGTCAATACTAAAGCCTTCTTCTATCCCTAGGCTAATTTAGCTTATAATTTACTTACTTGACTCAAAGTCATATGGTTTGAGGTAATTTTCCTACCATCCTTCTTAAACATATAAATGTTCCTGAATCTATCATGCATAAACCTTCGATCGAAAAGCCAAGGTCTGCTTAGTAATACAAAAGACGCATACATGGGCAACATGTTACAAAGAATTTCATTAGAATAATTTCCAATAGAGATTGGCAACAACACTTACTAAGTGACATGCAGTACTCCATTCTCATTTAGCCAATGCAACTTATATGGTTTTGGGTGTAAGATAGTAGGCAACTTAAGCTTATTAACTAAGTCAATAGACACTACGATAGTACAACTCCCACTATCCATTATGAGTGCACAAACTTGGTCATTTACCTTATAAGTGATGCAAAATAAGTTCTCTCTCTACTCCTCCCCATTAGAGAGTTCCAAACTCATTGTACATCGAACAACCAGAGTTAACTTATATAGGTCTTCTGCAAATACATCTTCCTTAATAAGTTCTTCTTCTGGGAGGTATTCCCTCAAGAGCAACCTCTTCCTTAGGTTCCTTATCAATGCTATCCACTTCGAGCTTCAAGAAATCTCTCTTGATAATCATAGCCTTTCTGTTCAGATATTGGGCAGCCATGTACCTAAATCCTTGACACTTGATTTAGCTTGTCTTCCTCCCAAATCCTTGACCTTTCTCATAAGTTCTTAGTAGCACTTCACCATCAATTAGTTGGCTTTTCTATTCAGCTCTAACATCTACTCTTTTACTTAGCTCAGCACTTTGCTAAGCTTGGAAACCTCCTTAAGTAGGTCAACTTAACTGACCAAGTCAGCTCAACTAACCAAGTCAGCTCATGGAGGTTGGCTCAGCCTATTTCTCCTCTGTCTTTACACTTGCCGAGCTATTCTTATAACCTCATCCAATGCAGTAAACCGTTAAAGTTCTACAATATCTTGGATGTCATTTGTTAATCTAATAAGAAATTTAGATATTGTTCGAGATGATGGCTTATCTACTTCACATCAAATCATAAGCATTTGGAACTCCCACACATACTCATCGACAGTTCAGTACTCTTGTCGTAGCTCCTAAAGTCTAACAAAAGTATCATGTAGGTAAGTATTTGGTACGAACCTATTTCTAAGAATTCTTTTCATCTCGAGCTAGGTGCTGACTTCCTTATATCCTTCTCACCTTCTCATGGTTTGGAAGATCCTTTACCATAATGCAGTATACCCTGAGAATACTACAGCAAGAACCTTCACCTTCTTACAATCCGTATACTGATAATAGTAAAAAAAACCCGTTCAACCTTTTCCTCCCAATCCAAATAGTCATTTGCATCCCGAAAACTATTGAAGCTTGGAATTTGAAGCTTCACATGGTCGGTAGTTCAAGACACTCAAGCTTGCTTCTCTTCCTCATTATACTCTTCTTCTCCTTTACCATCCATATTACCTAAGTCAATCCTTCTTCATACTCGTTCTCCTACTCCTCCACCTTGAACTTATTGAGTTGGGATCTATCCTCTCACAGGTTAAGCAACTTAAGGGAATATTTTGCACAACCTCTACAAGTCGAAAGGCTAATGCATGTACAATCCTTATAAGGTTGGCTATAAGGTTAGCCATTTCATCAATTTGTTCATTTGTACTTCTAAGGGTACCTTGGGGTTGTCATCTATGGTAGATAACACTGCTATTATCATCCCCAATACCAGTGTTAGTATCAGTATCCATCATTTTCTCTAACAAAACTTAATAACAAACTTAGAATCTAAGAAACAATAGATACTATTCCTTTACGCTAAACAACACATACATTCTTCCATACGAATGTCCAACTAATTTGCAAATACAATAATTACTCTAAAGAGTAATAAACCCAACCAAAACTTACTCTGTTTTTATATGTTTGAAATAGGACAAAACAGAATATGCGGCTACAATGAACTACTATGCCTTAAACTTACTCAAACACTCACAGCTAACTTCTATGCAACTATAACATACTACCACAACAAACACTAGTCACAAGAAAGCTCAAACACAACTTACCCAAATGAACCTCCGCTCTGAAACCGAGATCATATGCCACGCTGAGAGTTGATAAGCCACACTGGGAGTTGATAAGGGCAACGGTATCAGGATAAGTCTAAGCTTACTAAAAGCTTGAAAACAAATATGGAAAGAAAAACACATAGACAATAATGAAGGTAAAATAAGCAAAACCAACAATCAACTCTAAAGATATAACGCATGATGGACCTATTAAGGAATCATAACACAACTTAATATGACACACGAGTTGATCTAATAAGTGTACTCACCACCTAGCCTTACTTAAGAGTTAGGATAAGAGTAAAAGAGGGAAGTAAGCACACTTAGCTCATAGAAAGGAGAAGTATATTCAATATCTGATTTATGATTATGAGACTACCTTTATAATAGGTATTTATACCTGAAATATTAGGGAAACAACTATAAACGGAAATTACTAAAAAGGGTAAAGTCCTAATGAAGTAATGCACAAAGAATGGTAAAGGGCATAAAGAGAAAATCAAGAAAAAATCTGTATTATATGTAGGATTATATCATATGATTGCTCATACACATAGCACTTTATGGATAGGTAACTGATGTGTCTTTGGGGTCGGACACGCAAAGAAACACCACAACGAAACGAACCGAAAATAAACAAAAGAAAAAGCTAGCAAACCCCAAGTAGCTACCAAATGGATGTGATGCACCACTCGATCCTACTTGGCCTACAATCCATCGAATATGACATACCGGTCCAAACTGAAAGGTCACTCACTACTGCTCTTTGCTAAAGAGAATAAATAAGAGTTAAATGATAACAAAAACACTAAGGTTACTCAAAGTGAGTAATTTCTATATTGAAGAGATGATTCTTGCAGACAAGAAAGTAAAGGTTTATATACCCGTCCACTAGGGTTGCTTTACATGTATGAAAAGACAATAGGATAATCTACAGCTAAATAACATAAGATATACTAAAAAGAGTAAAAGAGACAAAGAATATTCAATATGGAAAAGAAAAAATCATTCTACAATATCGTATCAAAAGATACATGTCGCTTGGCATCTGGATAGGAGAAATATGGTACAAGGTAGGCCCAAACAGAGTAACACTTGTGGTCAGGGGCCAACCTGATGTGGACCAGGTCGGGGACCAATTAGTTCTTTAAAGAGAAGTCAGCTTGATTCGAGGTCGGATTCTTGTGGTTGAATCGAGAGCTTACCTCAGCTACTCTTAGGCTATCTCTTGGGATAAAGCGTTGATGTTGAACATAGGTGGATCTGACACATGTAAGAATCTGATAGTCAAGTCAATATGAGATCAACTCAGGATAGGAATCCTTGTCTCGGCTATGGCCTAGAGCTAATATCCTTCAAATGATTCATTAGATTCCTCTAGCTCGACTATGTATGATTGATTAGAGGAGTTGATTTCTATCATCTGCTTAGCAGTCCAAAAGATATGTCCTTGAATTTAGAATAGTCTCTACTCTTTCTTCTGAAGCACTTGTAGGGTCTTCTTCTATTAGTTGGTATGGGATTAGATCAAACACATTGAAGGTAAAAGAAACTCCATAGTCATCAGGTAACTTGATTTGGTAAGCGTTGTGGTTGATTTTCTTCAGGACTTTAAACAAACCATTAGCTCGAGGAGACGATTTATAGGAGATGGTTTATTCTGTCTTAAGTGTGAGAATCGTTCTCGGCTAAAATGTATCTATACCAAGTCTCCTGGATGGAAAGAAATAGTTCGGTAGCCTCAGCTACCAATTTCATGTTGCTTCTAATTAAACTTAGCAATCCTCTTAATTACAAACTGGTGTAACTTATACAATTCTTGAGCTCGGTCCACTCCAGATTAACTCTTTTCAGTAGCTATTGGGGCACCAATCATATCTAGGGGAATGGTAGGGTTAAGGCCATAGACGACCTCGAATGGGGTTTTCCTAATAGTACAATGGATAGTCCAGTTGTATGTAAACTCTACAATGGGTAAGCACAGATCCCAATCCCTTAAGTTCTTCCCAACAACTGCTTTGAGCAGATTGCCTAGAGTCCTATTCACCACTTCAATATGGCCATCAATTTGAGGTTAGCTACTGGATTTGAATACAAGTTTGGTTCTAAGTCTTCTCTAAAGAGTCTTCAAAAAATAGCTCAAGAATTTTGTGTTCCAATCTGAGACAATAGTTTTTAGTACCCCATGTAGTCGGACAATCTCTTGCAAAAATAAATCAACGATATATAAAGCATCGGTAGTTCGATGGCACGGAATGAAGTGCGCCATCTTGTTGAAGCAATCCACTACAATAAAAATAGAATCTCTACCTCTGGATGTCTGAGGCAACCCTAGGACAAAGTCTATGCTAAGGTTGACCCAAGGTGAAGTTAGTGTTGGTAACAACATGTATTCTCTATGGGGTTCTCTCTTCCCCTTTGTACGTTTGCACACTTCAAAACTACTAACCACCTTATGGACCTCCTTACCAAAACCTAGCTAGTAAAAGTTCCCCCCCCCCCCCCCCCAATAAATTGGCTGTCTTGGTTTCCTTAAAATGACTAGATAATCCTCCGCTATGAGCTTCCCTAATCAATAGCTCATGCGTAGAACAATTTGGCATGTACAGCTTTCGGTCCTTGAACAGGTAGCCATCCTTGAGATAATATCCCTTGACAACAATTTCATCCTTGCACTGTTCTATGGTACGGCGAAAATGAGAATCATGAGCATACTGCTTGATAATCAATGAGAATCCAAACAATTTTTTTTTGCAAAGTGATCAGCAACGTTTATTATCATGACAGAGTATCGGTAACCACATTTACACTCTTCTTCTTATATCGGATGAAGTATAAGAAACCTTCCATAAACTCCAACCACTTGACTTACCTCTTTGAAAGCTTATTCTGACTCCCTAAATGCTTCAGAGACTTATGGTTTGTGTAAATAACAAACCCTCACGGCAGCAAATAATGTTGCTAAACAGTAAGGGCTCAGTAAAGAGAGTACAACTCTTTATCATACACAGAATAATTCAGGGTAGGAGTACCAAGTTTCTCACTATGGTAAGCGACTGGCCGTCGCTCTTGCATCAGGACAGCACCAATTCCAACTCTTGATGCATCGAATTCTAATTCAAAGGAATTGTTAAAGTCTAGTAGTGACAAGACAAGTGCCGAGGTGAGTTTTTCCTTAATTGCTCTAAAGTTCTATTCAACTCAGTCATTCCACTTGAATCCTTCACTCTTCTTAGTCAACTCGGTTATTGGGGCAGCTATTATGCTGAAGTCCTTAATAAATTGCCTATAGAAAAAAAGCTAGGCCATGGAAACTTCGAACCACAGTGACATTCTTCGGCATCAACCACTCTAGAATAGCTCGGATCTTCTCCTCATCTTCCTAGATTCCTTCCCTTGACACTACAAACCTTAGGAATATCACTTTTCTCTGGAAGAATATACACTTCTTCACATTTCTGTACAACTTCTCAGTTCACAAAATGCTAAATACTTTGCGAAGATGTTAAACTTGGTAGTTTAGGTTGGTACTATATACCAATATATCATCAAAGTACACGACCACACATCTCCCAATTAAGGGCTTCATTACACGGTTCATTAACCTTATTAATGTGCTTGGCGCATTAGTAAGTTGAAACGGTATAACTAACCATTCATAGAGTCCGTGCTTAATCTTAAAGACAGTCTTCCATTCATCGCTCAGCCTCATGAGAATTTGGTGGTAGCCACTTCGTAGATCAATCTTCGAAAATATCTTTGCACTATGAAGCTCATCTAACATGTCATCGAGCCTTGATATTGGTATTTGTACTTGACAGTAATTCGATCGATTTCTTAGCTGTCGATGCACGTATGCTATGAACTATCTTTCTTCGAAATAAGCAAAGCTGGCACAACACAAGAGCTTATGCTCTCCTTCACATATCCTTGCTCAATGAGTTCGTTTACCTATCTTTTTAGCTCAACAACTTACTCAAGGTTCATCCTATACGCAAGTCGATTCGATAGGGCGGCATCAGGTTATAGATCAATATAGTGCTTTATGCCTGAAACTGTTGGTAGTCCTTTAAGCAATTCTTCCGAAAGTAGGTTGGAAAACTCATTTAGCAAGCTTCAGATCTCTTTTGGAATATTTTGTAACTCCCTCAACTCCATCAGTCTCCTAACCAACAGGAACATCGGTTCATCAACCTTCTCAGTAAATCGGAGCTCTCTTCAGCTTATAACTAAGGTCTTCTTCTTACTAACTTGGGTGAGTTGGTTATGGGTTTCATTTATTTGGGATAGGGTTAGAGGTTACGATACAATCTTCCTTCCATCCTTAACAGAGGCATAAGTGTTATTATATCTGCCGTGCGTAATACGTTGGTAAATAATCAAGGTCGTCTAAGCAATAGATGTAAAGCTCCCATGGGGACGACATTACATATTACTTCGTCCTGTATACATTTTCAATATTGCTTGGCTATCATCGGGTCTGTCATTCCTTTCCTCAGCTCAACTTAAATAGGTCGACGTAGTACTGGAGCTCGTGAAAATATCTGCCCAGGTCAGCTTAGAACATTTCTCTAATGCTTTTCGACCTTCTGTACGATCTTGATCACCTCTTCTAAGGTATAAAACCTCTACACTTCTACAATGTTACAAATCTCATACTTAAGCTTGGAAATGAATCTCAATACTATATGGGCCTCTAACTCTTTCACGTCAGCTCGGATCATTAACATGTGGAACTCTCTTACGTAGTCATCTACAAATCGACTTCCTTGGCGAAGCTCTTACAACTTTGCAAACATATCTTGTAAATAAGTCTTAGGCATAAATCTACCTCTTAACAACCTCTTCATCTCATCCCAAGTTCTAATACCCCGTCTTCTGTTTCTTGCTCTAGCTACATTCAGATTCTTCCACTATATGGTGGCATACCCTATAAACTCCAATGCAACAAGTTGAACTTTGACTGCATCCTTATACCCATAACATTCAAATACTTTCTCTACCTTCTCTTCCCACTCCAAGTATTTATCTGCATCTTTACTTCTACCGAAAGTAGGATTTACACCTTAACATTGTCTAACCCTCGAAGAACTCGGCGTCTTCGTCCCTATGCTTAGTAATAGTCTACTTTTTCTTTACCAAACTCTTCAAGATCCATCTCTTTGTTATCTTCCCCAGTCTCCTCTAACTCCAATCTTCATCTAACAACTTTGTCTATTACTCCTCTAGCTTATGGCAATCGAATTGGGTGATTGGTCCAATTACCTTAGCCATAATGTCTCTTAAGGGTATCTTCCTATGGGTTTTGCTGTTGCATACCTTAGGGTTGTTGTCTATTAACTTGCATTACGATGACTAAACTCTCAACAAGGTTTGTAGGTCTATCAAGTTTATCGTCAACCGACCTTAGGGTGTTATTACCATTATGACCACGACTAGGCTGAGTACCACTGCTCTAGTCACCAATAACACCCTAAACACTTAAATTAGACATAGTACAGTATTACTCAAATGGATTAACAACTTACTAATAACTTCAATACCCGATACTCACTCAAATAATATAGAGCAAACTTGCTCTGCTTTTGTAATGAAAAATAGAGTAAAAACTAAGTAACAATAAAATTACTCTCGCTGTCACACCGACACACACTATAATAGTTACAGAAAGAACATAGCAGCCATTAACAATAAAGCGAACCAAAACTTCACTACAACTTCACATACTCTTTCATGAAGAAGCACCATAATGAAGCGAACTAAAAAGAAACAAAAGAAAAAGCTAGAAAAGCTTAGGTAGCTACCAAATGGATGTGACGTACCACTCAATCCTACTTGGCTTACAATTCATCAGATATGACATACCGGTCAAAATTGAAAGGTTACTCACTACTACTTCTTGTTAAAAGGAATAAATAAGAGTTGAATGATAACGAGAACACTAAAGTTACTCAAAGTGAGTAATTTTTGTATTGAAGAGATGATTCTCGCATACAAGAAAGTAAGGGTTTATATACCCGTCTACTAGGATTACTTTATATGTATAAAAAGACAAAAGGGTATTCTACAGTTAGGTTACATAAGACATACTAAAAAAGGTAAAAGAGACAAAGAATATGAGTGTGAAAAAGAAAGAATCATTCTGGAATACTATGTTAAAAAATACGTGTCGCTTGGCATCTAGATGGGAGAAATATGGTACAAGGTAGGCAGAAACAAAGTAATGTTTATAGTCAGCGGCCAACCTGATGTATACCAGGTCAGGGACCGATTAATTATTCTGAAGAAAAGTCAGCTTGATTCAGGGTCGAATTCTTGTAGTTGGATCGAGAGCTTGCCTCAGCTACTCTTAGGCTATCTCCTAGGATAAAGCATTGTTACAAAATAGGGGTGGATCTAACGTATGCAGAATTTGATAGTCGAGTTAGCATGAGATCAGCTTGGGATAGGAATCCCTATCTTATCTATAGCCTAGAGCTAGTACCCTCCGAACGAGTCCTTGGAGTCTTCTAACTCAGCTGCGCGTGATCAGTCCGAAGGGTTAATTTCTCTCAGTGACTTTTTAGTAGAAGTAGACAAACTGTACGATTAGGTTAGTAATTGTCGAACCGAGGTGTTGAGCAGACTTAGGGGTCCTTCTAAGAAGTCATGGGTATAGGTGTGAGTTAGGCTTCTAGGTACCAAAACTATTAAGCTGGACGTTAGTACAATGATGGCGGAGCAAAAGTGTGAGGGGTTAAATTGTCAGAGCAAATGGGTAGGTCGAGCTATTGTCTAGGTGCATCTCTAGTCAGCAACTAGAGACTATTGATAGGTACAAGAGGGTTTGGCTTGGACAGGGCATCAAGTCAACTAATTGTAGTAACTCGATCTCATCAGTTGTACATTGAAAGAGAAAACTCACCTCGCCATGCTTTCCAATCCCCGAGCTTAGGCTTGAGTTAGAAGTCTAGTGACCTAATTCCTATTACACTATTTAAAAATATATACCTACTAGCTATACTTGAAAACAAATGTTGATTCTCTCTATTATTGTAGTTATATAGATATATTTTATGATTACTAGATTATTGCAAAGAGACTCAAGAAAAAATATTAATGGTAATACAAATTTCTCCTCTTCTTATGTAATAAATACAAGATGATGGCTCTATCATATTATAATAGTTAGAGCTTCCCTATATGGTATACATAAATATCTATACAACTAAGTAAAACATTTTCATATTCTTTTATTTCAGCTAATACATGAATGAGAACTTGAAAATAAAAACATTTTCTTATTTATCACCATGTGTTCCTAAACATAAAGACTCAATAGTTTGGAGATTAAATCTGTAAGAATCCCGAATTGATGGTATCTCTAGTCTAATTATTAAAGGTACAGCTAGGGGAATTTAGCCTTATTCATTGTGACATTACTAACTTATATCGTAATATGTATATGACTCATTTGAAGACTTACAATAGCTTGAATGTAATTTCTGTTTTAGCATCACTAAAAGACTAAGGAGAAGGGGATTTAGCCTTAATGGAAAAGTTGGAGACAAATCAAGACTTATAGATTTTAGCCATGCCATCTAAATGATACTTTCATGCTACTCGAATAATAAATTAAGTTGGGAAGCCTATGCAAATGGTTGTGGGGGAGAGTGTGACTAAATTCTATGAGCTACTAAGCTTAAAATACTTAAAGCGTCTCATGAAGATGATAGCCAAGAGTTGTTCGAATGGGACTACAATGCCTACTATCCTTGAAGCACTCCTTTTCTAGTATTAACAACACTTAGAGAGGTGTTAAACGCTATGATGTTTTGCTACACTTTATTTTTCCGTGTTTTCCTTAATTTTATGACGATTTTACCCCAATAAAATCCTTAATTCTATTATAAAGAATTCCATTTATTGTAAGACAGCTATTACTTTTGGCAATATTGTGTATCATAGGTATCACTCCTAGGGCAACTCATGGCAGTTCATCAACCATGTATAGTAGAGGACTTGCAAAAAGTCCCTTATAGCAAAGCCAATGAGAGCTCTCCGATACTTAAGTTAGTAGGCAGAGAAAAAGATGTATAATGAGTGTGACAAGAAGATTGAAAGAGTTCCCAAGAGTGGTAAAAAAGATCCCTTATCTAGTGATTTTACTCCAATTTATAAGTTAAGGGATTCGACTTGTTTAAACATGTTGCAAACAGGGATTGGCTAGTGCAAAATCTAAGGGAACAATACTGGTAGTACAAGAAAAGACTACTAACCTTCTATCGATTGGTGGAAGCTTAGGAGATGAGCTTGTTACATTAATTGGGGGTAGCTGCCTTATTTCGACAATTAAGCTATAGGCTGGGTGTTAGGTGGCCATTTGGCATTTAATGATGAGAGAAAAAAAAAAGTGAAAAGAGAGGCGTATGCTTGGCTCGTTGGTTAGTAAGCTCTCTAGAGGTAGTCTTTGAGATTGGGAGCAATCTCTCCTCTCGAGGAAAAGAGGCAGGAGGTGAGAGGCTTCTAACGAAAAGCTCCCGGACTATTAATGCTACAAGCCTGAACAAGTTAAGTAAGGCTTAATTGGATGCTAGGCTAACCTCCACTTAAGCAAGCGAAGCCTTAGCACTACATTAGTTGGACTCTTTAATAGGTTAAGCCTCTAGATCCTTGGACTAGGGTTCAACCGTCAACAACTTTAATATATACTATTGTGGAGTTAATCCCCCCTAATGCTATTCTTACCAATCCGTATGATTATGGTGAACACTAGTTTGGTTGATTCATAAACCATATCAAATTAAGTAAATTCAGGCTATTTTATTGTAGTGAGCATATTCATGAGTGATTAGTCATATCTTGATCATCAAGCACTATAGAGTCAAAAATGTTGTTCTTCTCATCAATCCATGGTTATGAGCATGCTTATAGTTTGCTTACTTACATCATCTATAATTTGATTTTCTTGTAATTTTTTCAATTTAGATTCCTTTGTAAGGGTTGATTCGCTTGGATAAGAAAGAGCATTTCTTCTATTAGAAATTGATAATAAAAGTTCTATTTCTTGGCTAAAAAATTATGTAGAGAATTTGAGAATTTTGGAAGTAATAAAAAGAAAAGAGTATTGCAATTATAAAGATTTCAACCTTAGGCACATCCAAATAGAATAACCTCATTAGCCACGTCACCAATTAGTGCATGCCTATCCATACTTATTATAAAAGTTAAAACCCGTTATATATTTAAGCTAAAGGGAGGATTCCCTCTCTCTCTATATATTTTCTAAACATACCTTAGCTTAGTTGCACCTCGTTTTAGATATCTCTTTCCTTCCTCCACTATCTTAGATTTGCTGATCCATCACTATTGATCTCAATATCCATAGTTCCCACCATCATTGATAATTGCATTGTATATCCACTAACAAAATCATAGTTCTATAAATATAGTTACTTTGATTAGGAATATTGATTTATTAGTAGTTTTTAAAGCATTTTTGCTTAATATATTTGTTATTTTTCCTTTTCTTTTTGATGTCATCCCTTATGTAGGATTATGCTATCCCTCTCTCTATATGTATTTTCTAAACAAACCTAAGCTTAGCCGTACCCTTTTTTGGATACCTCTTTCCTTCCTCCACTATCTTAGATGTAATGATCCATCACTATTGATCTCAAAATCTGTA
This sequence comes from Lumnitzera racemosa, assembly GCA_024138005.1. Taxonomy (NCBI): domain Eukaryota; kingdom Viridiplantae; phylum Streptophyta; class Magnoliopsida; order Myrtales; family Combretaceae; genus Lumnitzera; species Lumnitzera racemosa. The sequence goes on along the minus strand of JAMXBC010000012.1, from coordinate 32,602,443 downwards.
GTTCCTACTATCATCGATTAATTGCATTATATATCTACTAACAAAAGTCTAGTTCCATAGATATAGTTAGTTTGATTAGAAATATTGATTTATTAGTAGTTTTTAGAATAAGCATTTTTGTTTAATATAGTTGTTATTTTTCCTCTTCTTTTTGATGTCATCCTTGCATAGGATTATGTTATCCCTTTTATGGAATTGATTAAACTTGCTCATTGGTGAGTTTTATTCATTTAAGAGAAACCATGATATCCCTTAAATGGGACATACTAACTCTTGAATGGATTAATTATTTATCCAATTGGGCTTTTGTACATCAACTATTTGTTTTTGAGTTCTCATGTACTGATAGGTTTGATTGATGTAATAACGGGGGGCTGGAGCGGTTGGTTGACGACTGAGAGAAGTGTGCCAGTGGAGTCGAACTCTAGTGGCATCATTAGAAGGCAACGTCACTAATATCTATACTATTTATTACATCATTATTAATTTTGATTTCTAAAATATAAGTTATATAAATTATTTTCTTTCCTTAAATTTTTTTAGGATCTTAGTGTTGGCAATGACCCCTGCCCTCCTTTCGATCTATCCTAAATACAAAATAATACCATTTTCCCCCTTTATCGCAGCATGTTATAAAAATTTAGAATTCAGTCATATCATATAACATCTAATAGACATCTTATAACTTATTTCCCAATTTCAAAATGTCAACGGCTTGGAAGGAGCACCGTTTTGTAAAGTCAATTGCTCAAGCTTCGGATCTAATGTCAAAGAATATAAAGGAAATAAGACCATTCAAGTTGATGATCCTCCTTTGACAAGGATGAAGTTTCAAAATTGAGGAAGTCAAAACCATGGGTGGTTCGGTGGCGGATGCCGTAAAACTTCAAACGATAATGTAATTTAGGTCCTCGAAAGAAACAAGAAAAACGCGGAGGGGAAGGGGATGAGCTAAGAAGTTGGTCGCCAATTATTGTCTAATCCACCAACCGGTCAAAGTAAGCCGTCGGCAAAACCTTCTATACATGAAATCAATATTTGTCACGTGAATTTACTGGTTTCGTATCGTCAGACCAGCGGGCCACCAGCTTACAACTAACAAAGATCACGGTGCAAGTTGGGAAGAGAAGATTATCATTACTAACATGTCTAGTATACAGCTAATGATATTTCGATATTCAATGATAATATTGAGTTGCTTTTATTATTCATATTTTATAGAAATGAACACATGCTAAAACTTCATAGGTATTGTGCATATAAACTAATCCACCTCGTGCATTAGTATTCCAATAAAACCTTACTTTGCATTGCCGTGATTTATTATTTTCCATTCCATGAAATCCTCACGATTTGCGCATAATTGATCTTTTATTTATTTATTTTTCCTCATTTGGCTTATGCACTATATGCGTCATGATGATTATATGATATCTTACTATAAAAACAATCCAAAATTTTATAAATAACAGCACTGATATTTGAGTAACTTCATATATACTACCAATTGTCCAAAGAGGAAGTTTAGGTACTACTTAGTTGATAATCCCAATTCGAAATAATTCATCGCAAGATTATTATCAATATCCAGATGAAGAAGGAAGCAAGTCATATCGATCATTGCATGTATAAAATAACCTCCTTTTAAGAACAAATAAATCATGCTTATCGAATACATTTAAGAAGTATCCAACTAATTAAGGATATTGTAATCTAATAATATGAATACTAAATTATCAATATGATAGATTAAATTCAATTCTCCCGTTCGTTAAAGTTGTAAATTGTAATATAATATGCTTAGGAAAAAGAAAATTCCGATTAGTTTAATTTAAGCGCATGGACGTGCATAAGATATATACGGGATATGCATAAAAAACGCGTCAGATACGCTAACGACACTTCTTTCCTTGAATTTTTTACGACTCACGAACATAAGAGAATAACGAGAGAAATATTCTCGTTTCCATGTAAGATTAAAGACGTAAAAGCACGTTTTCACTCTCAGTTGAAACTCACCTTCCATTTGAAAGCTTTGGATGAATATTAACAAATATGGTGAGGTTAGCTCATTAGATTTTCAGACTTTCAAGCTAGAACCCTCTTCATTCAAGAACTAGGCACTGTCAAATGTGTAGTCTTATTTTGACATTTGTCCAAGTTTATTGAGTTTTGATTTTAGCAATGTTATCATACACCCATGTATCCTTGCATTACATAATCGATCTAGTTATTTTATTTTGAGAAAATTGAGGATGCAATTTGTATTTCAATATTAATTTAGGTTCTTACATATCTATCTCTATATGTATGTGTCATAACCTCTTTTCTAAAGAGAAATTGAAGCTACACGGTTATATTGATAAATAATTCACCTGATGTAGTTTATGGAGTTTATTAATTTGTGATTTACGCTGCCGAACTTACCGTTGGTCTTGCTTAATGGTGACTTAACAGACAATAAACATGAGCATCCGGTACAATGATAACTTGGTAAGAGAAAGTTATCATTTCATTGCTTCCAAATGAAAAGACTATATAGGGTAAAGATACTGTTGGGTTGCACCTCCAATCCATGAAGACCATGGTTACTTTAACTTGGTATTATATTGTGGAAGGAGAACCTAACAAATTGCATGGCTATCCCTACTGAGCACTAGCATTCCCAAATCCCAACAATTGATCGGCCATAAATATATATACTATTTCTTTTCTTTTCTTTTCTTTTTTTCACTTCGATTACTATTTTTCTTTCTTTTTTTGAATTTTATTTAGTTTTACTGTTTTTCAAATAGCTTTTCAATCACTCTGTAAGGATTTTCTTTTCTTTTCTTTTCTTTTTTTCACTTGTCCTTCAATTATGTTCATTATCTTCACTTTCAATCCATTCATTTATATCTACCTTCATGATTTTCCAACAAAGTGTTACGGTCTTCAAATGATAAAAATAGTTTTTTTCCACCCTTTGACCATCCTTTCAAAAACATAGATAGAATTAAGATAAATTATAGACTAGAGTTAAATGAAAAAAAAATTATTAGAGTAACTATTTAGACTTTGCTTAGATCTTTATAATCCATCTTAATTCATTTTAAGGGAATGAGAAATGTCATCATTTCTCCATTTTTCATTGTTTTAGATTAAAAAATGGAATAAGGGAAATGTTTTGGTGGAATGCATTTTACCTCTAATATACAAATGTATAGCACGCCATGGCCACATATACACACATATATATATTTGTATTTATTGTTACATTTTTAGAAAAAGAAAATAACTACAAAGTATATCTATATATTTGGAATATACATAAATACACATAAAATACATATTTCTTGTATATTTATAATTAATCTAGAAAATAAAATAAAAATAAGCACTCATGTGTGCAAGCGTATATATATGTATATTTAGGCTTAGCTTGTATTTTTGTATTATGTATATGTGTATATATACTATTTTTGAAATATATATATATATATATCCAAACATGTATATTTGTGCATGTGTCCCAAAAATTAAAAAAAAAAAGAAAAAATAAAAATACACATATAACCCTAGCACATGTGATGCAATATACAAGTATAATTATAAACTTACACGGATTTTTGAAATATCTACATATACATAATATATATACACTTTATTTTTTGTTATTCATAAGAAATCGTCCTACACATGCATAATCCTTAATGTATTACCAAGTTACATAAATAAATATATACACACACATGAACATGTACAAGATACTTAGCTAAATACACAAGAAGGAAAACTACAAGAGGAATAATGAAGAGGAGACTTTCTAAAGTTACTCTTGATTTGGCTTTACAAAAAGAAGGCTTATTGGTAGGGTTTCTTCTCACATTCTCCAGGTACTTCAAAGGAATTCCTCTTGTTAGTCTTGAAGTAAAATTGGGAAGTTAAATAGGTAGTGGAGTGAGCGGATAAAAGTGAAAGAAAATGGAAGAAATAAATGGAGGATTGGGAGGCAACAAGGAGAAGAGGGGCAACTTAAAGCAATAGAAAATGGGCGAAAAAAAAGGAAGAAGTGTTGATTACTTTTAATACTTCAAACTTGGGAATGTGTTTTACTTCTTGGGAAAGCTAAAAGTTGAAGCAAAATGGTATAGGTCTTACCTTTTTTGTTTTGGTCAAATTATATAGGATTGGGCTTAGGAATTGATGGAATTTTAGTTGGGGATTTGGTTAAGATTTAAGGAAATTGGTTAACTTAGTTATACTAATAGTTTTAGTTACATTAAAAAAAAATTACTCAGTTAGTATATTTAGTTAGACAAGGATACATAGGTATAATATATAATATAATATAATAGTGTACAATATATATATATATATCATATGATATATTAAGAAAAGGAAAGTAATTAATATATATATATACACATACATTGGTAGCACCACTCTTATACATGTAGGACTAATTTTTGTAATTTATTATTTTAATTAGGTTAGCTTGGTTAATTATTATCATTTAAATTTATCTCTAATCAATCATTAGCAATTTTACGTAATTTCATGTGTTTTCATCTATTTAATGTTAATTTTATCGGACTAGAGTTTTATTGGTATCCAGGTGAATTTTTAGGGTTTTATAATCTTAGGGTTTAAGATCTAAGGTTTTTTTTTACACAATTAGGGTTTTCAAATAGTATATTAAGGTTTTCGTGTTTGTCTTGAGTTTCAAATTATAAATTAATCAATTTTTAACTTATTTAGTCATGTTGACTTAAGAAAATATCTAGGGCACTCAAGTTCGATTTAGGGTCCTATTTGAAAATTATGGACATTTTGAAAAGTTTAAATAAGGTACAAAGTGATTTAAATAAAGGATCAACGTTTCACTAAATAGTTCAAAAAAATTTATAAAATGACTATTGCATTATAATTTAATAATAACCAAATCTCTTACTTGAAAAATTATTTGTAAAACATTATACCTTATTTAAACTTTTCAAAACATTAAATTTATACCCAAACATTAATCCCATTTGTTGTAATTTTCCTTATAAAATTTAGAGATCAATTCAAAATAGTAAGAAGTGATTCAAGTGATAACTTCGGTATCTCTATGAATTACTATAAGATTAATCAAAAGGGCTTTATTGGTAGGATAGGTATATACACATGACAGTTATCATAAATACAATCTTAAAAATATCGACAACCTAAGATATCCTCCTAACCTTACATATAACAACAATCTTAACCTATTTCTTTATCTAATCTATTATAATTCAATTAACTAACTATAATTTAATTGATTGAAGAATAACATTAAGCTTCCTTAAGGTTAGCTTGCTAAATCCTAAAGCTTTAGCAAGAAGTCCCTTCCTTTTCTTCTCTTCTAAGTTCGTATGTAGAAGAAGGCAATGCCAACTAACTTTAACTCTTCACATCCCATTCCAATTCAACTCTTTATATCCTATTCAAACTAATCTAGTTAGTATCCAACTTAGCTTCTTAAATGGGGTGATTAACCAACTTAGCCATCTCCCAAAACAAGCCAACCCCATTCTCTTCTTTTGTCCCATTTTCCATCTTCATGCAATCATATAGTAGTATATTTGTAAATCCCCAAATTTTCAAAACCAATTAGAGTATTCTTTCAAGTTTACTAGGAAATAGATTCGAATTGAGTAATTGATTCAGTATTAGATTATTATTAGATAGTAGAATTAAATCTTATGATCAATTTTATAGTTAGAATTAGTACAAATTCACATTTTAATCTAATTTTTTTATGTGATGCAAAGATTCAACCAACAGTAGGTTAATTTTTGCTTTTATCAAAATAATTTAGATTAATTCTAAAATACTCTAAAGGTGGTTTTAAATATTAGAAATAATAAGAAAATAATCTCTCCTAATGATCCTTCATTTACCATGACCGAGAAAGCACATAAGACTTGAATTCTTAATCATTAAGCAGTTTTATTCTTAATCATCTTAGCTAACTTTCAAAGAAAGCTAATAGAAGTATATGAGAGAAATGAGTTGACTATTAACTAAACCTACTTCCTTATTAAGTATATATTTCTATAAGTGGGTGATCTCATTTCTTTTAATCCTTTTTGCCTTACTCTCATGTAAAACAATCATACGAAACTAAAATACAAATAGAAGTGTTCCTTTCTCTTCCTCTTGTTGTCATAACTTCCATGTCTCACCATACATCATACAACTTCAATTTTTAGCATATCTTCTATATAATCAACTTAGATAAACATGATTCTTGCATTAAGTTAATCATCTTGAGGATCAAAACATCTATAAGATTAGGATTTGAGGTTGAAAGTAGTAATTTAGAAAGAATAGGTAAGAATCCTAGCAAAACTTTTTTATGATGGTTCTAATTTAGGAGTTTCTAATAGAATATGATGAATTTAGTTTAGATTTAATAATAGAATCAATTACGTAGAGTTTAGGATCGATTAAACCTAAAACGCCATTCTCTTTTCCCTCCTATGGATGTGCTAACCATAGATTGATTAAGGAATTCACATTTTCTTTTAACTCAATTGCAAATCATGAATTAAATCATCAATATAAGTTGAATTAAATACCATCTCTCTTGATTGATTGATGATCATTCGTGGATTCAAGAAACTTAGGGTCTTATACTTTTATATAAAGTTGAATCAAGATGAAAAGGAAGTAGAAACAACCAATTGATGGTTCATTTGAAGACTTTATGTTATCTTTTACTTAATACATATATTGGAGATCCACTTAAATCATAACACGATAATTTGGAGGAAGAATGTTAGGTTATATTCATATTACTAATTAAGCAATCGGTTAGATGATGATTATATTAAGAACTTAAAAGCTCTCTTTGAGTTTAAAACCATTAGGAGGGAAAAAAATGGTCATAAGATGAGATTTAATATATAATTTGAAAGCATTATGATAATTAAATATATATACTTACTAATTAGAGAATTCGAATATCAAAATCATAAGAAATAGTTAAGATCAACAAATAAAGCAAAATATCAATCTCTAAACCTATATAAAACATGCACTACATTTAAGGAAGGGATGTAAGGGAATCTTAAGAGTATAATTCCTTATGATCTCAATTACTTCAATTAGGAAAAGTAGTATATGGATGGAAATTAATAATCTATAAGCTTATGTTAAGATTGTCTGTATTTTTTATAGGTGATTCTGTTTTTGAACTCGAGAGATTCTAAAGATTGAGTTAAGTAAGTAGTTATGCTCAAGTGAGGGAGTTATAATAATTTACTATCTACTTACTTTTTAATGTTTGTGTGTTGCTTATTAGTTGATATTGATTATTTGTTAAGCGATTAATTACCTTATGTAATAACATATATACGGATAATAAAATAACTGGAAATTTAAATTATTGACTTAAATAACCAAATATATCTATTGATGTATACCATGCTTTGCCTAATTATAGAAATTGTTTGCAAAATATTTTTTGAAATATTTTCATAACATGTAATAATTTTCTAAAACTCCAACGTATGTTCGCAAAAACTATCATTTCTAAAATTCTTATGAGTTTTCGAAAATTTCCTTTTTTGAGATGGCTTATCAATTTTCAAAAACTACCTTTTATGAAATTACAGTAAGTGTCTTTAGAAACCATTGGTGAAAATTTGGGAGCAAAGCTAATAAACAACTATTGGTTAATTGATAATAGATGACTTAAGTTAGGATCCACTTAGTTCAGCCTTTGCAACATTTTATATTGGATAAGTGATGGATAGCATGAGTTATGGTCCATTCGATTTGGTTTTGTCGCATTGGTAATGATTAAATGAAGGTTGATAGATAGGTCTACCTGATAGACGAATGTCCTAAGTTGAGGTTCTCATGGTGAATAGCTCGAGTTAGGTTCACCTATGAGGGTACTGTTTAGAGTTAGGAGCACTTGACACTACGTGGGTGCAATCATAATGTAGGCAACATAAATTTACACCTTGCATGGTTTTAGATCCCCATAGATGTGTTATTTGTATTTATTGTGCATGCATTCATTTCTTATGTAGCTAAACTATATAATTGTGTTATTAATACTTGATAATTTACTTAAACGTAGTTGTAAGGAATGAATTCACTAAGTTGTGATTTACTCACCTCCCAATAGTTTCTTTTGCAAATCTTTTGAAATAGGATTAGACTAAGATCAGAGTACAAAGTATATCCAACCCAACTTTTAGAAGATAGACTTAGTGAATTAGAATTTATAAAGCTATGAGAGATTACGAGATGAATCTCATAAAATATATACACATACCTATTCATTTGAAATCAAATTTTCCATTTTTTTTAAACCATGTTTTGAATTTATAAAATTTCAAGTTTGTTTATCTTATTATACTGTTTGATAGAAGAAACCGACTCTCTATTATTCCCTTTAACTTTTTATTTTCTTCAGTAAATTGTAGTTCCCTTAGTTAATTTTTCCTATTAATCAACTATACGTATTATGACTAAAAGATATAAATAATGATTTAGGTAGAGTTTTACAATTTGTAACTTACAAGACGTTCTTTACATTGTGGGTCTACACGTAATATGATGGTCTTAGGATAATCTTATTAGGTTCAATTTAGGTCATGACAATCCCTATAGAAATATGCATAGAATTAAGATGAACTATAAATTAAAGTTAAAATAATTATTTAAGTAAATCTTTAACTCTGTGTAGAACTTTAAACATGATCATGAGTCATCTTAAAAGAGTGAGAAATGTAATTACTTCACTTTTCATTATTTTAGAATTTAAAACCAATAAAAGAAAAAGATTTTGTTGGGATGCATTTTGCTTCCAATCCATAAATAATGATAAATCCAATTTGGTATTTTTATTAAAGGGAAATATCATAAATTACAACCACCCTTACATAAAAATTTAAAAAATTAAAAATTAAAGTTAAAAAAAATAATATAAAAGAAAAGACTTAATGGAGTAACTCTTTAAATATTTTTTTAATTAACATGTAATTTTTAAACTTTGTTTAAATTTTTAGAATTCATCATAACTCAATTTAGAAGGGTGTGAAATATGATTGTTTCTCCACTTTTTATTGTTTCGGAATGAAAAAAAATGATATATGAGAAATATTTCATTAGGATGCATTTGAACTCCATTTTACAAAAACTCATAGCTTTACTTTGGTGCTATTATTGAAAGTAAACATAATAAATTTCACTATAATTCCTACTGGACACTTATTTTCCTAACATTTGACCTATAATAACATATATTAGTTTCTTTCACTCTAGTATAGTCTTATGATTTTTCAAAAAGCTACATTGTATTATTCTTTAATAAAATTTTATCTTTATTTCCAATGATTTCTAGATAGTGGTTTTCTCACTTTTTTTTCATTAATTTTTTTCTTTTTTCTTTTAATGCATTAGTTTTTACTAATGTCATGATTTTTGAAGCAAAGTGTTTTAGTCTTCAAACAATAAAAATCTTTTTTTTTTTTAACTTTTAGAGCTTCTTATAGAAACATACATAAAATTAAAACGATTTACAAATTATAAATAAAGAAAAGCTCACTAAAGTAACTTTTTAAATGTTGTTTAAATCTTCAGGATCAATTATAATTTGTCCTAAAAGCAAAGGGATTATCATTAATTCTCCACTTTTCATTGTCTTGAAATGAAGAAATTAACACAGAAAAAAATTTTATTGACATACACTTTACCTTCAATCCATAAAAGTTAATAATTATAATTTTGTGTTATTGTTAAAGGAGATTATGATGAATTCAATGATTATATATACTAATTTATTTCACTTAAATTATACTATTTGAAAAAGTTACAATATATTATCATTAATAAAAGTTTATCTAATTTTCAATCACTTGTATATAATAAATTTTCACTTTTTTTTTCTATTATTTTCTTTATTTTCACTTTCATTACATCAATTTTTTAATTGGTATTATGACTAAGATCATCTTTTCTTTCATCTTTTGACTATCATTATAAATATATGTGTAAAATTAAGATAACTTAAAAGTAGAACTCAAAATTAAGGAACAAAACTTATTTAATTAATTTTTTAGTCTTTATTTAGATGTTTGGAACCCATCATAAGTTATTCTAATAGGATGAGAAATATAATCATATCTTCGTTTTTTATTGTTTTAGTATTAAAAAATAGTATAAAGGAAATATTTTGCTAAGATGATCTCCAACTCATAAAAATTGATAATATTTATATTGTTGTTGAAGAAGAATATAATAAATACCATTATTTTCTTTATTAAACACTAGTAATTGCAATATTCAATTGGCTATAATATATAATAATTTCATTTACTCTAAGATAGTTTTATTATTTTTTGGAAAGTTATATTATGTTGTCATTAATAAAGTTTTATCTTTATTTCTTTCACTTTTGTATAGTTTTTTCCATTACTTTCTTTCTTTTTACCTTTAATTATAAAATTTTCATAAAACATCATGATTTTCTAGACAAAGTGTTATAGTTCTCAAATTATAGAATTTTTTTTTTCCAATCCTAATTTAAACATATACAAAATTAAAATAAATTATAGGCTAATGTTAAAAAGAAAAAAGAAAAAAAATAATTGGAGTAACTTTGAGGACTTTGTTTAAATCATTAATATCCATAGTAATTCACTTGTAGAAGTTTAGAAATATGATTATTTCTTTGCTTTTCATTTGTTTACAAATGAAAGAGTATAAAGGAGAGATATTGGTGAGATGGACTATATCTTAAACTCACGAAACAGACATATTTAATCTATTCTTATTAAAATAGAATATGATAATTTTCATGATTATTATTACTGAATACTAACATTTTCAATATTAGATAACTTTATTATGTATTAATTCACTTTTTCACTTGGAAAATGGCTCTATTATTTTCAAAATATAATATTATGTTATTACCAATAAAATTTTACCTCTTTTTTCAATCACTTTCATATAATATTTTCTTTTCATCATTTTCTTTCCTTTCTTCTTCGTTTCTATCCATTTTTTACCTAACATCATATTTTCCAAACATAATATTTATTATTTAGTAGATTACATTAAATGACAAAGCTAACCTGGTCTATCAAAATGTTACATTGTGTTATTTTTTAATAAAATTTTATTTCTCTATTTTTGATTAATTCTATATAGTGGTATTTTTCATTATTATCTTCCTTTTTTACTTTCAATGCATCAATTCGTACGAGCATTATGATTTTTGAAGCAAAGTATTTTAGTTTTTAATACTATTTGGGATAAAGGAAAGAAAATGGAAGAAAATAAAGTAAGAGAGAAGAAATAGAGAGAAAAAAAAAATAAGAAGAAAATTCTTGTTTAGATATAAAGCAAATAATTATGAAAAGAAAGCTATATCAATTTTTTTTTTCTAAATTTGGTAAATTGCTAAAATATACCTAAAATTTCAAAACATGTTTTTGGTAAAATGGCATTTTTATAAAATTACAAACTTTTTACCTAATTTTCTTCGAATTAAAGAGTATTACTTTTTATGAGAAACATAAAAAATTTTATGTAAAAAATTTCTCCCTTTCTTTCTTCCTTATATTTCCAAATAAAGGGAAGAAATTAGAGAGGAATTATTTCCTTTCATCCCTTGTCTTTTCTCTAATCCAAACATAAGTTTATAAAAAAAAAAAATCCATTTTTTCTATCTTTAGATCATCCTATAAAGACATACATAAAATTAAGATAATTTATAAATTATATATAAAGAAAAGCTCACTAAAGTAACTCTTTAGACATGTAGAGTTTTAAAATCCATTATAGTTTATTCTAAAAGGATAGGATTGTTATTATTTTTTCACTTTTCAAAGAAAATAGTATAAGGAAGAGATTTGTTGAGATGTACTTTACCTTCTATCCACATAAGTTGATAATTATAATTTTTTTTGTTATTGTTGAAAGAGAATATGATGAATTCAATAATTAATATCATTATTAAATATTAGTATTCCCAACAGTTGATTTACGATTATAAACATTAATTTCTTTCACCTAATGGTAATTATACTATTTGAAAAAGTTACATTATATTATTATTAATAAAATTTTATCAAATTTTCAATTACTTGTATATAATAAATTTTTGCTTTATTTTTGTATTATTTTCTTGATCTTTGCTTTCAACAAATCCTTTTTTTTTTATTAGTGTCGTGATTTTCCAAGCAAATTGTTATATGGTCTTCAAATGACAAATATTATTTTTTTCTTTCGTTATACTTATAGATACATGTGTAAAATTAAGATAAATTATAAACTAGAATTCAAAATTAAGGAAAAGAACTTATTTAATTAACTTTTTAGTTTTTATTTAGACTTTTAGAACTTATCATAAGTCATCTTAATAAGATGAGAAATGTGATGATATCTCCATTTCTCATTGTTTTAGTATTAAAACACTATATTGGGGAAATATTTTGCTAAGATGATCTCCAACTCATACAAATTTATAAGTTTATATGCATATTTTTGCTGAAGAAGAATATAATAAATATCATGATTTTCTTTATTAAACACTAGCAATTGCAATATTTGATTGGTCATAATATATAATAGTTTCATTCACTCTAGCTTTATTATTTTTCAAAGAATTACATTATGTTATTGTCAATAAAGTTTTATTTTCATTTTCAACTACACCTATATAGTATATTTTTCCATTATTTTCTTTCTCTTTACTTTTAATCTATCTATTTTCACTTCATGTCATAATTTCCTTTACAAAATGTTATAGTTTTCAAATTACAAAATCAATTTTTTGCTAATCTTTATTTGAATGTGTACAAGATTAAGATAAATTATAAGCTAGTCTTAAAAAGAAAAAACTCATTGGAGTAACTTTTAGGACTTTGAGCATTAATATCCATCATAATTCACTTATAGAGGTTTGGAAATATCATTATTTTTTGACTTTCCATTAATTTTTAAGGAAAAGCACATTATAAAAAAGAGATTTTGATATGATATACTTTATCTTAAACTTACGAAAACAGATATCTTTAATTTGTTCTTATTGAAGGGGAGTATGATAATTTTTATGATTGTCATTACTAAACACTAAAATTTTCAATATTGGAAGGCTACACTATAAATTTTTTTTTTTTCACTTTGAAAATAGTTTTATTATTTTTCAAAGTGTAGCATTATGTTATTATTAATAAAATTTTACTTCTATTTTCAATTACTTTTGTATAGTATTTTCTTTCTACCTTTTTATTTCCCTTATTCATTGTTTGCAACCAATACATTTTTTACTTAGCCTCACAATTTTTGAAACATAATATTTACTATTTAGCATATTACATCAAATAACAAAGTTGACTTAGCTTGTCAAAACGTTACATTATGTTATTTTTTAATAAAATTTCATCTCTCTATTTCCTATTACTTTTATATATTGGTTTTTTCACTTGTTCTTTTCTTATTATTTTCTATCTTTTTATTTTCAACCCATCAATTTTTACTAGTGTTATGATTTTTAAAGTAAAGTGTTTCAAATGACAAAAATGCCTGTTTTCTACCTTTAGACCATCCTACTAAAACATGCATAGAATGAAAATGATTTATGAATTATTTATAAAGAAAGGTTTATTAGAGTGACTCTTTAGATTTGATTTCAATTTTCAGAAGCCATTATAATTTACTCTAAAAGGATAGAAATTATGATTATTCCTCAATTTCTCATTGTCTTAAAATTAAGAAAATGGTATAGAGAAAAGATTAATTGAGATGTACTTTACTTTCAATCCACATAAATTGATAACTACAATTTGGTGTTATTGTTGAAGGAGAATATAATGAATTCCACCGTTAATATCATTATTAAATGTTAGCATTCTAAACAATGACTCACCATTATATATACTAATTTCTTTCACTTAATGTAATTATATTATTTGCAAAAAGTTATATTATATTATTATTAATAAAATTTTATCCAATTTTTAATTACTTATACATAATAAATTTTCACTTTTATTTTCTATTGTTTTCTTTGTCTTCACTTTCAACACATTATTTTTTTTATTAGTGTCATGATTTTTCAAGTAAAGTGTTATTTTTATATTATTAAAGACTTTTTAAAGCTAAAAAGCTTTATTAACAACCTAAAACTACTAAAGTTAGTATCTTTATTATTTTATATTTTAATTTTAATTACTATTATTCAATATTTCATATTTTCACATCATCCATTTCAGTTGTTGTTCTATCTATTCATATCTTGCAAATTATTTTTTCAATCTATGAAACTTGCTTTAAATCCATTTTTTAAAATAACAACTGCTAAATATGTAACTTAAAGAAAAATTTCTCCCTCCTCTTTTTTTCTCTCTTAAAGCTTGCATTAAAATAAAAAGAAACCAAATACTACTATTTACAGTAATTTAATATGTCGTAAATTGTAAAATGTAGTTTTATTTATTTTTACACATTCTTCAAATGACAAAGATAATTTTTTCTTTCATTCTTTGGTTATCCTTATAAGTATATGTATAAAATTAAAATAAATTGTCAACTACAATTCAAAATTAAGGAATAAAACTTATTTAATTAACCTTTTTATTTAGATACTTAGATTCCATCATAAATCATTTTAATAGGATAAGAAATGTGATCATATCTCCATTTCTCATTATTTTAGTATTAAAAGACAGTATAAGAGAAATATATTGCTAGAATGATCTCCAACTCATAATAACTAAGAAGTATATATTCAAATTTTTGTTGAAGAAAAATATAATAAATACCATAATTTTTTTTATTAAACCCTAGCAATTGTAATATTTGATTGGTCATGATAGTTACTAGTTTCATTCACTCTAAGACAACTTTATTATTTTTTGAAAAATTACATTATGTTATTATTAACAAAGTTTTATCTTCATTTTTAATCATTGCTGTATAGTATATTTTTCTATTATATTCTTTCTCTTTACCTTTAACTATCCATCCATTTTCAGATGACATTATGATTTTCTAAGTAAAGTTTTACAGTTTTCACATTAAAACAACCATTTTTTTCGCAATCTTCATTTAAATTTGTACAAGATTAAGGTGAATTATAAACTAGTATTAGAAAAAAAAATTGGAATAACTTTTATAACTTTGTTTAGATCTTTAATGTTCTCATAAAGGTTTGGAAATAACAACATTTCTTCACTTTTCATTGTTTGGAAATGAAAAAATATTATAAAGGAGAGATTTAGCTAGAATAGATTTTATCTTTACCTAATATGATTATTATTGTTGGTTACTAATATTTCCAACAATTGATGCTACACTATATATTAATTCTTTTTTTTTTCTTTCACTTCAAAGATAGCTCTATTATATTTTGTTCATTTGAGTGGAATTGAAATTCAATTCCCTCTTATTCCTTATTATAGTATTCACTTAGTTTTTATTTTTGAATCACAATTCCTTAAGAATTCTTATTACGTGAAATTAAGTAATAAAGGTTTCTTAATTAAAAAAAAATCACAATTCTTTATAAAATTTCAATTTTTTTTCCAAAAATAATCTTATGTTAATTTAACAATAATCACCACAACTATTATCATCACTACTATCGACTACTATTACCACTATTATTGCCATTATTGCTGCCGCCGCCATCACCGCTGCTGTTGCTATTACCGCCGCTACTATTACTAACTATCGACTGCTGCTGCTGCTATTAACCATCGACCGCTATTACTAACCATCGACCGCTATTACTAACCATCGACCGCTACTACCTACCATCACTGCCACTGTCACGTCCATCCACCATTATCATTACTAGCAACACCACTACTATCACATTGTTGCCCCCACTATAGCTGCTGCCCGTGTTGCCATCACCACCGCTACCACTACTACTCATTACTGTTACCGCCATCACCACCATTGTTATCATTACCACCATTAATATTGTTACTATCGTTGCAACTACCCTTACCTCTTCTCTAAGTTGCTACTTTGGCCACCGCTATCACTATCGCTTGCATCTACCGTTGACCATTATTAACACCTCCATTCCCATAGTCGATTTCTACTACTACAATATATTATTTTAGAATTATTTGAAAATAAAAATAAATTAAAAATAATTTAATTATTAAAATTTTATTACATGTCTATTCTTAAGTTATTTATTAATCCAATTAAATAAAATAGGTATTATACCTTTATTATATTATTTAAGAATTTTAATTACATTTTTTTATTATTTTATTTAATGAAGTAAATGAACTATTAGTTTTCAAAATATAACATTATATTATTAACAATAAAATTTTACTTATATTTTCAATCGCTTTCATATAATATTTTTCTTTCCCATCTTCATTTGCAGTCCATCCATTTTTGACCTAGTGTCAGTAATTTCCCAAGCATAGTATTTAGTATTTAGTAGACCACCTCAAATGACAAAGCCGTCCTGGTCCGTCCAGTGCTTCGAGTCACCAACGTCAACACGCATTTGGCGCACGTGGGCCCAATAAAACTCACGGGCGGCCAAGTCAATCCAACTCAACGGTGCAAACGAGGTGTTATGTTTTTAACGCTTTCTTCTAACCTCAACAAAATCAAACTTCCTTTCAGTAGCCTCCTTCTTCCTTCCTTCCTTCCTTCTTAAAACCTACCAAAACACAGGCACCCCCATCCTCTCTCTCTCTCTCTTTGACATATCTTCAGTCAAAACAAACCAAAGAAGAGAGAGAGAGAGCCCTCTTAACCCATTTACTCCATTACTCCATTACTCAATTGCAACATGCCTTCTTCAAGCAATGGCGGCGATCTAAACACCCAATCCCAATCCCAAACACAGACTCCAACACAACCTCAAACTCAATCTCAGCCGTGGATGCAACAGACCCCACAATGGATGGCTGGGATGCAATATCCTGCTGCTGCTATGGTTATGATGCAGCAGCATATGATGATGTACCCTCACCACCATCCTTACATGCATACGGCTGCTTATCCCTCCTATCACCAGCTGCCTCATCAGCACCCCGCTTACCAACACCACAACAACCACCACCATCACCTCCAGCAAGGGCCGGGATCTGGTGGCGACGAGGCTAAAACTATTTGGGTTGGTGATTTGCATCATTGGATGGACGAGACTTATCTCCATAGCTGTTTCTCACACACTGGCGAGGTCTAATTAGCTACAAATCTTATTAAATCTCTCTTTTTTTTTTTTTCCACATGTAATTGTAGTTTTCTTGTGTAGATTTGTTCATTTCTAGATTTGTTTTTTATTTGATTTGTAACTACTTGTTGGTTCTATTGATTCCTTTTTTCTGGTTTCAATAACTGTATTGCTAAACTACTGATCGGACAAAATGAACATGTTTAAATGCCAGATTTTGAAGAAGAATTGTGGAATTACTGGAATAGAACTTGGGATCTTGCTCTTACAGTATCTTAGTAGATAGATTTTATTTGAAAATTGATGGTCATTGTGAATATAGAATAATGATATATGGATAATGACAATTTATTAGGGGCAAATCTTGAAACATTGGGTTATTTTATATGTATGTATGGTTAGAGAGATGCGCTAATGTGTAATATAAATGAAAGCAATAAAGATTAGTAACATATATAATAATTATTGAAAAGACTAAGGAGTTTAAAGATTTTTTTTTATTGGGTAAATTGCAAAATCACGATCTTGATTATTATGCTTGTGTGTTAGCTGATTTAAATCTCCATAGCTACCTTAAAAAGTGAATTTGCCTACCCAAATCATCTAAAGGCGACTATAAAAATATACCTATCAGTGGCAATTGAGGGTCCAAGTACACCTTTTGTGAAAGAGGTGTAACTGCATAAACATATGACCTGAGGGCCAGGAGTGTAACTTACCCTTTTTAATTTAAGGCTAAGCAAGACATCAATGCAAATTTCGACAGTAAATGGTCTGTCCAAATGTCTTTGATTGATATATTATTAATGCATGGTAGTTTCTTCTTTGACATTATTGGTGGTTAACTTAGTTGTTTCCTTGAACTAGTTCATTAAGGCAATTTATTATCCTTTCTTCTACAATGGGCCATGGGTATCCATTTTTATGTGTGCAACGTAACTTATTCATGCTCTGTTGCAAACCTTGATTTGGAAACGAGGGTGTTGATGCATGAGATATCCTAATGGACGTTTCAGATTTTTCTGTGACTTACAGTCCTTTTTACTGAAGATTTATCAAGGAAATGACACTTTATAGAGTGCTGACTCACTAGGTGGAATTAAACTTAGGATGAGCTTGAAAAGAAATTGGAAATATTATTGTTCACAAAAAAAAAAAAGAAAAAGAAAAAGAATATATTGCATTTGAAATGCTCATGCTTGTGGATCTCAAGCTAGTATATAGGTGCAAATTGAATCAAACAAAGAGAAGATGTATACAGATCTGATGTCTTAAAAGCATTGTACGATTAACACTAAAGATCAAGATATTCATTCTTTTTCTTCAATGCACTGCAATTCTCCATTTCTTGTCAGATTCTTGTCAAATGCACTATTCATGATAATTACTAAAATGGTATTTTATTAAACCTTTTTCTTCTAATGAATAAGTGATTCAACTAACTCATCATGAGTGCTAAGATTGTTCTCAATACGAGGACAGTGGTTGGTCATTGAAGTTTTTTGGATATTTCAAAGCTAGGTTAAATCTGTTATATTATGATATTGAACTGGAATGCTTATAACAATCATCTGTGTCACCACTATAATGAAGTCCTGACCTGATTTTGGTCGAAAATCTGATGTTGCTCATATAGGTTGCATCCCCATGATTCTATCTTGTGTTACAGCACCTATGGACATGCTTTAAATGTGTTTTTACTCAAACGGCACTATTCTTCAACATTCTCTGCCTTTTTGTTATGTGGAAAACATGTTAAAATGTAGATGCATGTGATACTTGAATATGTCCATGTATGCTACGGACAACATTGAGTCTCGCTGATGCTCTACTCTTATTAGCAGCTTCAAATTTTCGAAAGAATTTTTGCAGAGTGGTATTGTTGTCACTTTTATTTTTTTTGGTTAATTTCAGTGGTCAGTATGATCTAAATGATAACTCAATGGTACATTTAGGAAATTCAAAAAGGTGCAATGACTTGCCATGGGCTTTATATATTGCTTTTATCATGTTTTTCTGTAGTAGCATTAACTTGGTGCCAAGTGCAAAGGAAGACATGTCTTAAATAGTCTCACTTTTGTTGCTACTACCTGAATGTATAACTCTTTCAACCATTTTTTCATGTGAAGATTGCCCCATATATATATATATATATATATTCTGGGTAATTACTATCTAAAGTGAATCTCCCTAAACATGTTAAGTGGAGATTCATTACTAAGACGCAACCTCATTACTTGTTTTCTCTTGTGCACTTAAAATTATTCTTCATTTTGAGTCTTTGATGGTTTATAGTGAAGCTTGATGTGAGAAATAGTATTAGTAGCCTTGTTTTGTATCTTTACCAGCTTTCTCTTATGTGTTAACTTTGTACTAGTACCGGTTGCAGAGATGGAAAATTTGAGAATTTTTTGGTTCTTGATATTACTCCAGATTTGATGATCTGCCATAATGAATCCTGACACTCTAGGATTGTATCTATGGATTTGAATAAATGGATTATTGCCTTTCTAAGATATCCTATCTGAAATGGTTTTTGCTATATTGCTCCGTGATGTCTTCTTTGTAGCCACAAGTTCCCTAAAATCAATTTTGGAACACTGTGTTCTTTATATGTTTAGTTGTAACTGGACACTCATAAAGCTGATTTCAGATTTCCCTCATTGTGATAAAAAACTTCCCTTCCGCTCTTGATGCTTGCTTCTTCTCACTTATAGTTAGTTACATGCGTTTGCAGGTTGTGTCTGTAAAAGTCATACGAAATAAGCAAACTGGTCAGTCAGAGGGCTATGGATTTGTTGAATTTTACTCACATGCTACAGCAGAGAAGGTTTTGCAGAGCTATAATGGTGCTATCATGCCAAATACGGAGCAACAATTCCGCCTGAACTGGGCAAGCTTCAGCTCGGGTGATAGGCGAACAGAAACTGCCTCTGATCTATCAATTTTTGTAGGAGATTTGGCTTCAGACGTAACTGATACATTATTGCAGGAAACTTTTGCTCGTAAATATCCTTCCGTTAAAGGAGCAAAAGTCGTTATTGATTCAAATACTGGACGTTCAAAAGGATATGGTTTTGTTCGATTTGGGGATGAAAATGAGAGGTCAAGGGCAATGACAGAAATGAATGGTGTCTACTGCTCAAGTAGGCCCATGCGTATTGGTGTTGCAACTCCCAAGAAATCAGCTGGTTACCATCAACAACAGTATTCCTCCCAGGGTATATGATGAAGATTTCCAATCTTCAGACTTTTGATTGCATTACTTGCCTTTCATGAATATAAATTATTATCCAGCGAGCAGCTACTTGTTGTGTGTCTGGTACCTTTAATACATAGTGATCGATTACTCTCATAAATAATGATTGTTGGTTTTTGTTGAAATATGGAAACGACCCATATCTACTAGCTTTATCTTTTAAAGAAATTGGTTGTTGGATCAAATTTAACGTGATAATAGAAAGGAAGGTATAAAGTTTTAGTCCTGCTTTGTCAATAAACACCTATTTAACCATATCTTCATGATGAGTCATTGGGTATTAATTATTTTCTGTTCAATCGATTTCTTTTCCTGCTTCTTTGATGATTTCCTCATCAAGATTATGCATGCTGTTAAGCTATTGCCTGGATAAATGTATTTATATGTTTTGACCTAACATGCTTGTCACTTCCATTTGAATGAACCCTGGACATAACTTACTGCTTGGTTACCTCTAATTTATCCTTTTGAATTATTGTCCTCAATTATTCTTATGAATGAATGTTTCATTGAATAAGGGAAACTAGCATTCAGGTTTTTGTTTGCTGCTGCTTGAATATCAAAATATTTAAAGGGAAGGTTATACTGCTGTCAGTGTCAGTGATAGCTTACACTTAATAGATCTCGATATATATATATATTTTGGGCAATTAGTTTTAAATATCTTGAATTCTACAGATATTTGCTTCGAATGTTTTCTACTCTCACCTACTGTGAATGAGTTCTGGTTGGTGTTGTTATTGGAAGGTTTCTACTGAGAATAGTTGTGACATAATAATTGATTATCATCCAATATGTTTTATCTGAGCTGCTCCATTTTGCAGTTGCCATGGAGATCATCAAAACCATCCAATTTTGATGGGAGAAATCATTTCTTTTCTTCTTTTTGGCTTAATTGCTTTCCGTCATATGTATCTTTAACATACCTGATTTGAATGTCTTGCATCTTTTCAATTTTTTGGCTACTCCGTTTCAGAAAGAATTTTTAGTTTATATTTTTCTTCCTTTTCTTTGATACTCATTAAGAACATAAATAACTTTAGCAAAACATCCAGATATAGAAAACCACCAAAAAACATCTTATGGTTGGAAAAAGGATGAACTAGATGGTTCCTACAAATTGCTTCAAGTTTGCTTCTACTTGGTGAAAATTCGTACTTCTATGGTGTTTGCTTCTACTCGGTGAAAACTCGTACTTCTATGGTGCCCCTATATTCATCTCCATGCTCTGTTCCTTTCCCAGATGTGTGTGTCCTAACTAAAACCTAGTATCTGAGGAATTACTTTGAGCTTATAAAATCTGTATCTTTATGCCACATAACTTATTCTCATTTTAATTTTGTACCTGTTTGATTAGCTGTGGTGTTGGCTGGTGGCCATGGTTCAAATGGTGCTGCTACACAGGGCTCTCAGGGTCATAATGAATCAAATAATACAACAGTAAGTGAATCTGTGCAGCATATTCATGTTTCTCTAGGTTTACTTTTGTTTCATGTTTTTGTTTGTCTAAAATTCAAGTTGTTTTCCAGATTTTTGTTGGAGGGCTTGACTCTGACGTCGGTGATGAAGATTTGAGGCAACCTTTTTCTCAGTTTGGTGAAGTAGTCTCAGTGAAAATACCTGTTGGAAAAGGGTGTGGTTTTGTTCAATTTGCCAACAGGTAGGCTTTTGTCTATTATTTTCTTATTTTATGTTAAATTCAATGGTCATCAAGTTTTTCACTTTTTCTTTCCTGCTTTCTATGTAAAAATGTTCAATGGTTTTGGAAATGTCTATACTAAAATGAGAATGTAACAAGCTATATTGCTGGAGGTTCAGATGTCAGAGCGCTTCTTAACAGATTTCTCAACATATTCTTGGTTCGTGGAGTTCTGAAGGGAGCATGGAGTATGATGGGCTTAATAGATGTATAATGACTTTGCTTGCTATTTTGTTGGCAGGAAAAATGCCGAGGAGGCAATGCAGGAGTTGAATGGGACTGTGATTGGAAAGCAATCTGTACGTCTGTCTTGGGGTCGCAGTCCAGGAAACAAGCATGTAAGTCACCCAACTCAAATCATCTGCATCTGCTCTTAATTCAATGTCTTTGTTTCCAATGTTGGAGTTTATGGCAAATTAATTCAAGCCAGACTTTGGACATTGCAGTGGAGATCGGATAACGGTAATCACTGGAATGGATCATACTATGGAGCACAGGGCTATGGTGGATATGGAAACGCTGTGCCGCAAAGTCAGGACCCCAGTTTGCATGTTGCAGCTGTGGCTAATGGAGCTTCCTGATAGGAAAATAGTATCCTCAAAGAGCTTTAGAGGTGAAGTAGCGGTTGCTAGTTTTTTCCAATATATCTTACAAGAGATATGTTGGGGTGAGATGGAGTGAACATGTACCAGGAAAATTTTTCATATCTACATTGGATTTTGATACTAGAAAATATTTCGCAATTTATTATAGTTAAGGTAGAGGTAAGATTTTTTTAATCCAAATCGAACTCATATTGATAATTGGTTTAAGTGTGGTCGATGTTTTGTTTTAAGCACAATGAACACTAATTAAGGCACCGTCTTCGATGACAAATGATTGTTCACTGTGGTAATTCTTCACTGGCGTTTCCTTTAGTACCACCAACACTGGTTCGAGTGTTCTTCGTTAGAACTCTGAAGTTATTGAAACATTTTATCAGTGCGCTCAGAGAGATGCTGTAGCCTAAGTTCGACTTGAAAACTTGCATATTGTTTAGATTTTATGCTTTAGCTTAACCTGATTGAAGTTGTTTATTTTTCAAAGTAATCTGTTTGATTCAATCAAGTTCATATGGAAACTTGAATTAAACTGAACTCAACTGGATTTAATTTGAGTTTAATCTGCTTTCTCATTTACCCGTGTATGGAAGATAATGATACGGTACAACAGTTAGTCATGGTAGGTGAGTTATGCTTCATCCTTTTTTTGATCATCTCCTTCCATTATAAATAATGAAATATCCAAAAAGCTATATAACAGGATAATTTTAAGATTTTATGTGTATACTACGACTGCTCGGAGAAGCATATAATCAAATCTGATTCATATTGTCGTTGTACCAATATTTATATATTTATACACGATGAAACACCTTAAAAACTGTATAATGGGATAATTTTAAGAGTTGATTTTATTAGGAGATGTGGAATTAAATCTTATCTATTCCGTTGGTAAACTAAGATTCACACCACGTATTTTAATTTTGCAGCACATCCATCTCAATCTACTAGATTTGACACTCGTATCTTCCCCCACTACTTCAATAAAAGGCATACGTTTTTGTTAGTCTCAACTGGAGCAAAGGAGTAAAACATTTGTACACAAGTAAATTACAAACGAGAAAACATAAAATGACGTTTTCATGTCTTTTAAGTTATGTCTTCATTCAGATTTTAGTTCAGCCATATCCTATCACGTATAAAGAATAACAAATGGTTGAAATGTTCTTTTAGACCCTTTTATGCACAATTCTATCAAGACATTGAAGAAGGGAATAACAAAAACTTGGGCTTTAGCACCACATGGACCCTTTTGCACTAAAAATTACTATCAGCGACCACTCGCCTATCTTGCCATTATCAAAACGTGTAGCCTATTTCGTGAAAAATGGTTGAAATGTTCTTTTATGGATTCCCAAAGAGCATGACATTCTCAACTGCAGTTAAGGAATTAAAACGAAGGCAAAGCACATACATATGAGGGGATAAAATATTAGGGAAAATGTAAATGACCCTAAACTTTGATTTAATACTTCTTGAAATAAATTAGCAAATAACTTTCATAGACCTAAAGTTTGATCTATGTGCCTTCTCTTAAACTTCTCATGTATAATGCACCCCTAAGCTATAGTCTCAGTACACTCTATTTTAACTGAAAAAGTAAATGTATTTTATTTAGATTATCAATTTATCAAAGTGTCAGGGTGTTAAAGCACACTTCCTAAGT
Organism: Lumnitzera racemosa; assembly: GCA_024138005.1. Taxonomy (NCBI): domain Eukaryota; kingdom Viridiplantae; phylum Streptophyta; class Magnoliopsida; order Myrtales; family Combretaceae; genus Lumnitzera; species Lumnitzera racemosa. The sequence continues at coordinate 32,578,029 of JAMXBC010000012.1, read as the reverse complement.
GTTGGGGTATATCTGCGCTAACGATAAAATCTTAATTGCAATTACCCCTAAAAGTTTCCCCACTCGCCTTTGCGGACCTTATTCGTATCTCCCCGACAAACAATGTAGTGCCACTGCCAGACTTATAATAAGCAATTAATACAGGTCTCATTTACTACTCTTTTACTTTATTCATATACGGAAGATGTTATTAGCTATAGCAGGAGCCTGGGGATGGGAAAGAATGGATCTTTGAAAACCATTGCCAGTCCAGCTTGCAAACGAGGTCCAGAAGCTATTTTGCTTACCATTTTAAGTTATGACTAAGCAAGTTTTCTGCACCCAGGTTAAGGCTTTGGTAGTTTCTATAGAAATGTTCATTTCAGACTTTCCCTTCTTCGCCAACGCTGACTGCTATGTTGAGTTAAAACACGACGACATGCTAATGATGCTGTAATCAACCGGTTTGATTGTTCTATGATTCCGACGATCAGCATGTTAAACATTTTCTCCGTATTTAATATTTTTCCCACTTAACTTTGAATAATAATTATTTTTTGAGGATGTTCCACCGTCATAACTAGTTATTATCACTTAACTGGACTGAACGGGGGGAAAACGATTGGATTACTTGTTATTTTGAAACCAAAAAATGTGTCCATCTAACGGTCATGTTCGTTACCCGTAAGTAATATGTTGGTTTTGGAGAAATAGGAGAGTTTGCCCCAAATTATTTCCTAAAAAAGGGTAGGAGTGAAATAAGCTTTTAGGGAATAATTTATGAAATATGGTTGTTAAATTGTATTTTGGAGTTGCAATTTAGTTTCCCATTGCCTAGCGGCCACTTTGGTGCTAATTTTACAATGAAATCATAGTTCTATCATGCGATTTAGGAACCGCATTACCTAAATGTTACTTGCTCACTTAAATAAAATAGGGTGTCTTGGGGTTGGAAATCGCATCACGAAGATGCAATTTAGTTGTACCCTTATCACCCCTCAAATCCTTTCTTCCTCCCATTCACGTAGTAAATTCTCTCCCCCCATTAAAGAAAAAAAAAAAAAACAATATGTGTCTCCACTCTCTCTTTCTTGGTTACTTGCGATTTCTAAGGCGTATTTCCATAAAATTTGCATATAGTGAGTTAAACTCACGCCTTTGGTATACGTTTATCAGGTAAGTTTTAATTTTTACTTGGATTTGCAACTTAAATTGTCAACTTATTTTACAAACCCTAATCATTTTTTCTTTCTAAATAATCATCAATTTGTCCATCTTTGTAGGCAAAACTTAAATTGATTAAGAATCTTGCTGTTATTTGGATGTCTTGGCTACTTAAGAGGTAATCTCTTGGTTATGTAATATCGTGTTAATTGTGCATACTTGTAGAGAAGGGGGGATCACGTGAGGTTGTCAATTTATGCCCATAGAAACATATTAGATGGTGTAGATGGGTTTTGTTATGATAAGCTAATAATTAAAAAAAAAAATTAGGGTTAGGGTAAATGTGAGATATGCAAAGCAATTAGAGAGAATTTGTGTATCCATTAGAGTCGATGTTAGAACATAGGATGTTAAAACATATATGGTTTAGGTGTTTCACAGGCAACCTGCTATTGTCCTGGTCAGTTCCATGTAATGAAATTATTCACTAAACCTTATCAATGATGATGATGATGTGGAGGGACTGATTAAATATGCCAAAATAAGCAGATTGTTTATTCATTTAGGAACTGTTTATCGAGTTAGAAGGTATCTCTAAATTGATTTATGAGGGAAATAGACTTAATGAGACAATCATGCCAACTGTTATACAAGTGCGATATTCAATGAATGCTCTAACCACAATTCAAGAAAGTGTTGTGTTTAGGAGCCTTATATCAAGGAAATGGATTTACCCTTTAGTGATAATTTTAAGAGAGATTGATAAGGTTGAAATCAAAATGAAGTTGGTTACAATTAAAAAGTAGCAACAATAAATGAGGAAATAGACACATCAAATAATCCCCTACCTCTAATAGATGATGCAATGCCTAGTTCCCCCATTGTTTAGCAAATTGCTCCATCCATTAATCATCTGATTGTCCCTACTTTTGAGCATACAATTCCATTCTTCAATAGGATGGATGGAGATTATGGTTATATAACATTTGAGGAGACTGCAATTTCATTGGAGGAGTTAAGCATTGGTGATGAGTTGAAAAAAGGCATGCAGTTTGTAGGGATAGCCAATTTGATATATGTAGTCCTTCCATATAAAGCATCACCGCAATTTTTAGGTTTATGAGTTGGATAAGAAGGTATGGCATGTTGTTTGCAGTGAGAGGGATAGGGGGTATAGATGGCAACTATATGAATTCCAAAAACGCACAAACATAGACTTTGTAGTTATAATCGTCAAAGGGCTGCACCCGTGCATCAATCCCGTTTTGGACCAAGATCATCCATAGTTGGACTCAAGTTTCATGGCTCAGTATTTTTTGGGTCAAGTCATTAATGAACTTGGTATAAAGGTCTCTATGCTCAAACAAAGTATCCTAGATGGATTTGGCTACTTAGTGATAAAGAAAAGAGTATGGGATAATAAGAGGAGACAATTGAAACAATTTATGGTGATTAGAACAAGTTATATATAGAGTTGCTAAAGTTGTTGATAGCGTTAACTAACCTAAGCTTATATGTCACTTGGGAATACTTGTCGAGTGTCTTCGAAGGTAAGCATATTGACATGTTCTATAGAGCATTTTGGACATTTGGTCCATGTGTGTAAGCATTTCAAACTTGTAATCATTTTGTAAACATTGATAGCACCTTTTTATACGACAAATATAAACATAAATTCTTATTTACTTATAGCATAAACGGTGCTAACCACATAGTTCCTCTAGCGTTTGCAGTAGTGGATGAATAATTGTTTACTTCATAAGCAAGGTTTCTAATGTTATTGAAGCAACATGTTATTGGTAGATGTAGTGATTAGCAAACCATATGTCTTATCTTAGAATGAGTTGCTGGTATTAAAGAGGCTGTTGAGGATAGGAATGTTAGCTGGCATGAACCATTCGTGAAGGGGCATTATTACATCTACCATGTGTTAGCAATATTTATACAAAAGTACAAAAGTGGCCCCTTAAAGAAACTTGTCACTACATTTGGTTTGAAAACATAGTAAGTAAAACATGAGTTGTACATGGAGGAATTAAGGAAAAGAAATGAAGATGCACCTAATTGGTTTACAAAGATTCCAAATGAAAGATGGATGAAGGCATTGACGAAGGTTACAGATATGGGTTCCTGACTACAAATTTTAATGAAAGCTATAATGTTGTGTTGAAGGATGCAAGGTGTCTTTCTATATTGATATTGTCACGCCGTGAAGTGGCAGAGTTGTAACAGTCTCGTCATGTTAATTATTCTAAGATAAAAGTTGGCCTTATAACCGTTATCCTAGACCTAATCTACATAAGGCGTCTACGACTAATCCGGTTTGAAGTAAACAGTTTGTAATTTAAATAAATCATTTACCTAAGAAAGTAAGAATATATATATATATATACTAGAATTCAGTTATTACAATTAACGTTTATAACGTTTCACCGTAATCTATTTCTTAGTTAATTCATTATTCAAAAATGAAAAATTATAACGTAAGAGCTTAGATCTTAAAAATATATATTTGTTCTTCAATTTTTTTTCCTTACTCCTTAGGATCTAGTAGTTGTTGGCTTCAAAGTAGTTGTAAGCTGCTTCTTAGCCAACACCTGTAACGATGTCTATAGGGATGTGAGCAGCCACATCTCAGTAAGTTAAGATGAAGGACCTAAAATTATACCACAAACACAAACAAGGTTATCAACCGACTTATTAAGTGTAATGCATGTTTAAGCAAATGTCATCGCATGACATTGTCCGATTCATCATGAGATTAGAGAAATTGTGCCATCTCTAATCTGGGTTGAGGAGTTGTCGTTAATGCAACAGCTCACAACCAAACTCAAGCTTGTGCAATGGAGACACCACTCCTTCTGTAATTACCTTCGAATCATTGACTTCAGCCTTACTGTGACCTCCTCACCTGTCACTTAGTTCGACTAAGGATGAATAAGGTACCTATTATTCTATCTAGTGCTATCCCTTTTGAGGGGGTCGGTATTTGGCCGGAGAATCCTAGATTTCCCCTAATAGGTTGCCATACAGGTTGGATTATGATTACAGGTCGTATATTTGATTAGTTCCAGTATAGGATGATCAATCATTTTATACAAATCATACAATACAAGTTAAGTAGCAAATCAAAAATCCTATCATCAGCTCAGAACAAGTACAATTAAGTATAATTTCAAGCCTCCAAAATGCAACACTGTATTAATCCCAACTTACCTTGACTCTTTACTCACTCACTCAAGATTCGACTCGCTCAGGCTATCACTGATTATCCCTATAACACAAACGTGGTTTCAGTTTTTCATATAACTATTATAGGTTGATTTTATCCTATAACTCTTATTATTATCTTTTGTTTAGGATTTAATATGTCCAATTATCTAGGTTCTCAAATCTTTTACAATTATTCTAGGTTTGAGGCTAGGTTCAGATTCAGTTTCTGTATCGATTTCTAAATTAGGTTTTAGTTCGATTTCTAAGTATTGTTTTATATCCAAACCTTAGAAACTTGTTTCAACTCATAATATAAAATTAATCACATTACTTCCAGATATCCTAAATACCTTAATTACCCCTAGTTAGTATTTTATTCTACTTGGTACACTTAAATCCTTATTAGTGTATCGAATTTATTCCTAATGTAAGAAATTTTTACATTTTTCATATAATTATATAAATTTAAGTTTTCTATCAGATTTATTATATATCCCTATTATTTATATAATATCAATTTTTATCCTAATATTTTCTATTTATTATATTTTTAATAATTGCGTATTATGTACCATCACTTATTATATACATAATACACATCTAATATTTCTATTACTCTAATTACCATCTCCCAATAGCAATTATTATTTCAAAATGTCTAAATTTATCCTAAATCAAATTTTACATCTAATTACCCTAATTTGCAAAATTAACTTAAAATTTACTATTTTTCCTTATTATTTATTTACTACATAACTACATAATTAGCATAATAATTACATCTAATACCCTAAATGCTATAAGTATCATACTTCATCACATTTCAACATCTTAAAACATAAAATGATTTACTAAATTAGTAATTATTTATTTAATTACCTAATTAACCTAAAATTATCCATTTTACACCTCATTTTATGGCCTAAAAATTATCTAAGATTTTCGAAAATTTATTTTTGAAAAAGGGCTTCGTGGCACTATTCTATATCACCTAAGTAGTCTACAGAAAAATTTTAGGCTCAAAACTACATTCCTAAGATTATTTATTTTTAAACCGAAATATGTTCGGTTTTGTATGATTTCTTAATCATATATCATGGGACATATTTTTATCAAAATAATATTTTTCCAAAAAACTACATACTAAAATATTCCAGAATAATAAAATTTATAATTTTCTAAGAATATTTACTATTTTTATAAAATTATACAAAATCGGTATGGAAATCGAACTTACCAATTTGGGTGGCTTCGGCTACCATCGTGTGTCGGCCCACTTGGGCATTGCCACCACCATATGGTGGTGGTGATCATTTACTCCTAGCTGCTTGTCGGGTTTGAGTTTTCTTTAGAAGCCCCAACTTATAGATTTTTACTAATTTTTTGTAAAACTGTAATTTACTCTCAATTTTGCCTCTCTCTAATTTTATAAGATTTCTGATATCTAAAATGAGCTTTTGAAAAATTTGGGGTATTTATAGAGATCTTGGGGAATTATTATGAATTAATTTGATTAGATAATTAATTTATCTTCTTCTAATTTGCTTTTTGTGTTGTTCTAATTTAACTGGTTAATTTTTTTCTTATTTTCCTCAACTACCATGACCCAAATTTGGATTTTTCCTTATTTTTTATGATTTTTTTAATTAATTATGAATTTTATTTAATTATTTATTATTATTTTAGCACATTTCGCGTATTTTAAGTGATTACGCATATTTCTACCTACATGTAAATTCACATATAGTGCAAATAAATATTCCTAAATATTATTTAGGTTATTTTATGATTTTTAGTGTGCATATAATTTATCTTTAGCAATTCGTTAATTATTGAAATGCATTTTATGCATTTTCAATAAATAACAAGTTATATACTTAAAATTTTGAAATTTTATATTCTTTTATTTTATTACTTATTTTCTTAAATTCGAACTTACGGGATCATTTTTACTAATATTTCTAACTTTACTTTATAATTTAGGCTTGGTTGGATCCTTTAGTCGATTAGAACCCTTGAGTAGTTGCTTGTGAGACTTACAGGTATTAGTTTTGAAAATCTTCTGCAATTGTGTAGGGTACTTTCAAATACGTCACAAAAAGGAATTGAAGTACTTGGATAAGGGGAAGTATTCCAAACATGTTGCGATAGGCGGCTTCTCAACACTATGTTATAACTTTTGACCCAGTGAATAGGTTGTTTAAGATTGAGATAGGTAGGGGAAAGATGAGATATGGAAGGCAGGGTGGCAACAAACATATAGTCAATATAGTAATGGATGTATGTATGTATGTACGATAAATAACAGACTTATAGGATACCTTGTTCTCACACCTTTCCTACCATGTCACATGTTAGAAATGGACCGGATGGATAAGGTTATTAAGTGGTACCATTGGGATCTCCAGCAACTTATTAATCGTACTAGTTTCTAGCCCCTTGGAGACAGTAGTAGATAACCTTAAGTCTAGACACCATTCATTCCTTAAATTATTAGTTAGCTCGAACTAAGGGCTGACCATAATCATAACACTTTGAAATCGACCTTAAGGAGCCTCAGACAAAGAATTGTTGTTTTTTTATGAAGGAAGGACACAACAGATGAAGCAGCCCCAAATGAATGAATGTGGGAGGTTTAATGAGTTGTTCCTTTCAATTACACAATATTTGATTGTGCTATTTATTTGCATTATTAACTATGCATTACCTAAATGTCCTAACTGTTAATTATTCCTTATGTGAACAAATTCGAGCCCGACTAATAGATTATTACTTAAACTTCAAGATAAAGTTTAGGCTAGATAGGTATAGGATTAGTTTACAATTTTATGTTACATATTCGATGTTCTTTTCATTAATTTAGAGTTATTCTATGCTGTTTTAGGATTTCCCCACAGTAATATGCCGTCAGTGAGAAGCGTCCTTACATTAGCATGGGCATAGGATCCTTTTGGCCCATGCATCATGCCTTATGTACAACGGGCTAACTTTTACGATGTTGTGCTCCTCCCCTTCATATTTCTTGATTGGCATCTTATCACTACTTTAGTAGAGAGATGGAGACAAGAAAACTATACCTTTTATATGTTGCATGGGGAGTTTACGATAGCATGACAAGAAAGTTTCCGTCTATTTTAGGTTGCTTGTTGATGGTCATACAGTGATTGAGGGGATGTCATCAAGATTAATGAGTTTGAGCGCTTATTAAGCATTAAACTTAAGGATGATGAAGATAATATTAGTAATAGGTATGCCAAGATGTTGTGGTTGGAGAGTTCATCTAATTGCTTACCTCTAAAAGTGAATGACGTGACCATCATGAGATATGTCCAAACATATATGCCACAACTGATTGGTCGAGTAGTTTTTCCCTATAAATCAACTTGGTTCACTTGATTTTTTTCCTTTGCTAGAGGACTTTGCAACTATAGAGGAGTATCACTAGGGGGTCCTAGATTAGTTACGTAGGAATCTATGTTGTATCACTAATTGCTAGGTGTCGAGCCTGATTTTTCGGTTTCTTATTTAAAAATTGATTTCTCATTTCTTGATTAATACTAAACCCTAACCCATTTAATATTAATCCTCGATTAAAGAAATTGAGAAATTCCGGTTTTTTATTAAAAATAATTTTTGGAGTCACCACCCGACGAAGTCAGAAAAAGAAAAAGAAACTGTAACCAATTTGGTAAATTGATTACGATTTGGCTACCGATCTTTGATTTCAATTTTAAATGAAGAACCAGAGGTTTGCAAGTTCGGGGGCTAGCCTATTAAACTCTTAACGGGTACCACTATTTATTTACCGAAATTAGGATTATTCTTCTAATTATAATATTTAAAAATAAATAAATAAAATCAAAAGAAAAAAGAAGCTAAGTTTTTACATATTTTATCATTACCTCGAAGGTGCTTACGTACTCGCTAGCCAGGATCAGACGATTGTAGTTTTTTCCGAAAAATCTTTAATGTGTTAATTTATTTTAATTTTCGAAAACTGACCAAATTGACGTTGTTACCAATTTAGTTTATTCAAATAAAATCTAGAAGGGCCCTAACTCTTGAGTGTTATTATTTTATTAAAAAAAACTTTAACAATCCTATTTTTAAAAAGGGTCTTTTATTAGTTGTTTGCTAGCGTCAGTCGCTTGCCGACATGTTCTTGTGGATTAGAGCGAAGTGCAGTCAGTGTAGTGCTACTAAGTGAGAATCAATGTTGGTTTTGAAGTTACGGCTATGGAGTCGTTCTTGGAGTAACAATATCTATGCGTGTTTAAAAGTGGTGATTGCACTGAAACTTGGATGTGATCGGAGCAGTGGGGCGATGAAGCTTAGATTGTTGAGCCATGAGTGCAGCAGCATTGGCCGTGGCTTGGGTGAAGAAGATGGAGCAATGTTGCCGTCAGCGTGCTGTAGTGGTGTTGCGCCGGTGCGTGTGAGCTAATTTTGCATATAATTGGTCACATAGATGGGTAAGTAGGTCTTGTGATGTTGGGGTTTGAGCGGCATGCCGTTTGCATGTTTGTTTGCTATGATTGGGTGGAGAATGGCAACGTTGGTCGTGGCACTGTGCGGATGTGGATGACTGGAGTTGATTTGTAGTTTGTGTTGGGAGTCAGGTTGGCTTTACTTTGTTTGCATTTGGAATCGCTGCTGTTCGCTAGCCGTAGTCGCTCTTCGTGAGTGAAGACAGTGAGTAATGTCAGTGAGGTTTGATCGTGGGAACGTCCTGCAGTATACTACTGTCGGGTTGTGTGAGGAGAGAGTGGGTTCGAGTATTGTTTGGTAGTTGATGATTGAATTATTGCTGTACCTCGATGGATTTTTTTCTCTGCTGTCTCCTCCTCCTTTTTATGCATGTGTATGTATATTTTTTTAAGGTCCAAATCATATATATCATATCTGATTTGGTAATTAAACTAGATTCAAATGAATTCAAATCCGATTTGACAAGATCAAACTAAATTCACATGATTTAATTAGATATGAATCCTGCTTTCATCTTGCTTTTGCAAAGATAGAAAAATAAAGATACAGGTGCCTGCTAAGACTCGAACCTAAGACCTCAAATTAAATCCAACCCAAATACTTCGATACTTATCTGTTAGGCCGTTGGCCTGTGCCTTGACATTCAGTACAATTAAATTATACTTAAACTATCCGCTTCCCTAAAATAATTTTTTTTAACTAAGCTAAAACTAAAACTATTTTCTCTAAAACAATTTACTTCCTAAAAATTTACAAAACTCTTTATAATAATTTTTTTCTTTTTCTTATTTTTTTGGTATTTTCATCATTTGTTAAATTTTTTGTCATTTTTATCTTTTATTAATTTTTTTGTTATTTTTATTTTTGAATTAGGACCCTTTTTGTAAAAATAAAAATTAGGACTACAGAGGGGCAAAAATTAGGTGTCTACAGCTGCCCCTCTTTGTAGTGAAGTTTGAGCAAAATTTTACCACAAAGACAAAAGAGATACCATTTTTTCCTTGGGTCGACTCTATCCTAAGGAACGTTAAGTCACTTAACGACTATTAGAATAGTGAGGGGTAGTGCCTTTGTGAGTTGGCAAAAATCCCTAAAAAGAATAATGAGAACTTGGTCGTGCCTTGATGAGTTGATTAACTAAGGTGGTCGAAGCGCCCTTTGAGCTGGCTAAGACTTGAAGAATGAAGGAACTTGGTCGTGCCCTAATGAGCTGATTAACCAAGGTGGTTAAAGCACCCTTTGAGCTGACGAAGACTTAAAGAAAAGGAAAACTTGGTTGTGCCCTAATGAGCTGACTAACTAAGGTGGTCAAAGCACCCTTTGAGTTGGCTAACACCTGAAAATAAGGAAAACTTGGTAGTGTCCTGATGAGCTGACTAACCAAGGTGGTCAAAGCGCCTTTTGAGCTGGCTAAGACTTAAAAATAAAGAAAACTTGGTCGTGCCCTAATGAGCTGACTAACTAAGGCGGTCAAAGCGCCCTTTGAGTTGGCTAAGACTTAAAAATAAGGAAAACTTGGTCGTGCCCTAATGAGCTGACTAACCAAGGCGGTCAAAGCGCCCTTTAAGCTGGCTAAGAACTGAAAATAAGGAAAACTTGGTAGTATCCTGATGAGCTGACTAACCAAGGCGGTCAAAGCGCCCTTTGAACTGGCTAAGACCTAAAGACAAAGAAAACTTGGTAGTGCCCTGATGAGCTGACAAATTAAGGCGGTCAAAGTACTCTTTGAGCTGGCTAAGACCTAAAAATAAGGAAAACTTGGTCGTGCCCTAATGAGCTGACTAACCAAGGTGGTCAAAGTGCCCTTTGAGCTGGCTAAGACACGAAATAAGGAAAACTTGGTCGTGCCCTAATGAGCTGACTAACCAAGGGGGTCAAAGCGCCTTTTGAGCTGGATAAGATTTGAAAATAAGGAAAACTTGGTAGTGCCCTGATGAGCTGACTAACCAAGGTGGTCAAAGCGCCCTTTGAGCTGGCTAAGATTTGAAAATAAGGAAAACTTGGACGTACCCTGATGAGCTGACTAACCAAGGCAGTCAAAGCGCCCTTTGAGCTGGCTAAGACTTAAAAATAAAGAAAACTTGGTCGTGCCCTAATGAGCTGACTAACTAAGGCGGTCAAAACGCCATTTGAGATGGCTAGGACCTGAAAATAAGGAAAACTTGGTTGTACCTTAATGAGCTGACTAACCAAGGTGGTCAAAATGCCCTTTGAGCTGGCTAAGACCTGAAAATAAGGAAAACTTGATCGTACCCTAATGAGCTGACTAACCAAGGTGGTCAAAGCGCCCTTTAAGCTAGCTAAGACGTAAAGATAAAGAAAACTTGGTAGTACCCTGATGAGTTGACTAACTAAGGCGGTCAAAGTGCCCTTTGAGCTAGCTAAGACCTAAAGAATGAAGGAAACTCAATTGGGATAGTGCTTCCTAAGCTTGCTAAATCCCTTGAAGAAATTTTGAGTCGGGTAATGTTCTGTGAGTTTGACGATTGGGAGTTTAAGAAACTCTGGGACCATGCTCTACGAGCTAACTATCTTGCTAAGAACTTGTTTTTGGAAAACAAGCTATCAACCTTAAGGGGAAACCAATTGCCAATGCAATGTTTTATCAGGCTTAGAACCACTTACCTGGTTTCAATGATAGCTCCCAAGTAGTCCAATGTCTTATTGAGCAGTCCGATTAGAACCAACAAGTCTAACCCTTACCATTACTTTTCTTGTTCTCGTTCTTGTTGTTCTTTCTTCTTCCGTCTCTTTCTAAAACCTCCCCTTTTCTTTTTCTTTTTCTTTTTTTTTTAAAGCAACTTAAGCTTGAAACGAATGTAAAACATATTCTTCTCGAACAAAGATGTCCTATATTGAACTTCTGGTCTAAACATTGGCTTTTCATGCAAGCATCTGTTCTCAAGCAAGTTTCTACTTATGCGCCACACGTTACTCTTTTTGAACATGACCCTGTCCTAAAAAATAGGAAACAAGTCTCCCTTTCTTTGGGGGTGGGGGGGGGGGGGGGGGTTGTTAACCATAATAAAGTATAAAAAGAATTTTTATCAATAGTCATTGCTTCAAATTAAGTGATTATTTTTCTTGTGCTTCTTGTGTGTAAGGTTTATTTAGGTAGATAATAGAGCAAGAAGTGGGGTCTTTTAGTAGGACAAGAAAAGGGTTAAGGATATTATCCAATGCTAATGACTACCAGGAATACCAATCTTTGCATGTAGAAGATGAAAATGAGACCACAGTAATAGTAAGATTGTTTGCAAAAATTTCATTGATGTTCAAGGATAGTACACCTTCAATGCATCAGCATTCACTAGGTCCTTCAAATCTGGACCATCAATTTGAGACAAGACAATAGCTTCCCCTGGCAATACTTTCTTCACAATGTAAGGTCCTTTATAGTTTGGGGCAAACTTCCCTCTCGAATCAATTGTGTTAGGCAACGTCTTCCTTAGCACTATATCTCCTTGCTCAAAACTTCGGGGTCATACTTTTTTGTTGAAGGCCCTGGCCATTCGTTGTTGATAGGAAATGTTGTGGCACAAAGCTGCCAGTCTCTTTTCATTAATTAGGTTCAACTGCTCAACATGCTTCTTTACCCAATCAGCCTCATCTAACTGAGTTTCGGACAATATTCTGAAAGATGGGATCTCAACCTCCACTTGTAGTACAACCTCCATTCCGTATACCAACGAGTAAGGGGTTGCCCCTATTGATGTTCTGATAGAAGTTTGATAGGCCATGAGTGCAAATGATAACATCTCATGCCAATCTCGATACGTAATGGTCATCTTCTTAATAATTCTTTTGATGTTCTTGTTGGCTGAATTTCTATGAATGATCCTGAAGTGTTGGCATAACTCGGACATCAATTTATTATTTAGATTCGTACCGTTGTTAGTAATAATTGTCTTTGGCGTATTATACTGAGCCAGTATGTCTCTCCTGATGAACTTGACCACTACTCCCTTCGTTACATTAGAGTAAGATGAGGCTTCAACCCACTTAGTGAAATAATCAATTGCTACTAATATAAATTGGTGCCCGTTAGATGCCTTTGGAGTGATCGGGCCAATGATATCTATTCCCCACATCCCAAAAGGCCATGGTGCTGATAGTGTATGCAATTCTTGAGGTGGAGCATTTATCTTGTTCGTATAGATCTGGCACAAATGGCAGCGTCTAACATGTCCGATACAATCCGCTTCTATAGTTGACCAGTAATATCCCATCCTCATGATTTTCTTGGCAAGCATGTAGCCATTCATGTGGGGGCCACATACTCCCTTGTGCACTTCTTTCATTAGCATCTTTGCCTCTTCCCATCTACACAACATAAAAGCGTATTGTTAAACGATCGTTGGTACAACGTAGAATCACTCATCAAGTATTGAGCCGCCAATCTTCTAATTAATTTTTTGTCCTTCCTCTCTGCTCCTTCAGGGTACGTACCATGTTGTAAAAACATTTTGATATCATGATACCAAGGCTTTTCGTCACATGAACTTTCCATTGCTAAACAAAAAGCGGGCTTTTTTCAATTTTAAGTGGCTGAATCTCTACTCCTTTTGATATCTGAATCATTGATGCCAAAGTAGCAAGAGCATCAGTGAACTGGTTTTGAACCCTTGGTACGTACGCGAATGTAATCCTTTCGAACTTGGTTATCAACTTGGCCAGGTGTTGCGATAAGGCATTAATTTGGGGTCTTTCGTTTTATACTCACTCCAAGCTTGGCCTATAATCAACAAAGAATCTTCATATACCTGTAATTCCCGTATCTCCTTAAATAATGCGATTTTGAGTCCCAAAATACACGTTTCGTATTCTGCAATGTTATTGGTACATGGGAAAACCAATCTCACAGCCATTGGAAATTGTGTACCTTCAGGCGATACCAAAATTGCCCCTACTCCACATCCGGACACATTAGCTACTCCGTCAAAGAACATTTTCCACCTTGAAGATTTTTCGACTACTTCACAATCATAATCATTTCCCGCTACTAGGATGCTTTCATCGGGAAACTTAACCTGTGCTTCTTGAGGGGTATCATTAGAAGGATTCTCCACTAATTGATCCACCAAAGCTTACCCCTTGATTGAACTTTGGCTCACATACTTAATGTCGAATTTTGTCAGCAACATCTGCCACTTTGAAACTCTACCAATGAGAGCCGGTTTTTCAGCTAAGTATTTCAAAGGATCGTGTTACGTTATCAACTCAATCTGATAATACAGCATATATTGTCTGAGCCGATGCACAACCTAGACCAATGTACAATAGGTTCTTTCGACTTCTGAGTATTTTTGCTCCCTTTTTGTAAACTTCTTGCTTAGATAGTAAACGACTCTCTCTTTCCCTTCTTCATCCTTCTGGCCAAGCACGGATCCCATGGATTCGGGCATTATGGTCAGGTACAAAAACAACGGCTTTCCAGGTTTAGGAGCTACTAACACCGGAGGTTTCATGAGGTATTCTTTGATTTTCGTGAAAGCCTCTTCGCATTCCTCATTCCAGCTGATCTTTACTTTCTTCTTTAATAGCTTAAAAAGAGGGCGGCATTTGTCCAATAACTGTGATATGAATTGGGATATGTAATTTAAACGCCCCAGCAATCCTTGTACTTCCTTGAGTGTTTGTGGAGGAGGCATGTCAATTATAGCTTTGGCTTTATCAGGATCAACTTCGATACCTCTTTAGCTGACTATGAATCCTAACAATTTTCCTGATGTCACACCAAAGGTACACTTCTTCAGATTCAATTTCAGGTGGTACTTCTTCAGTCTATCAAACAGCTTCCTCAGGTTTTCTAAGTGATCTTCCTCCTCTTTGGATTTTGCAATCATATCATCGACATACACTTCTATTTCTTTATGCATCATATCATGACAAATTGCAACCATGGCCCTCTGATATGTTGCACCTGCATTGTTAAGCCCAAACGGCATCACCTTGTAGCAAAACGTTCCCAAAGTTGTACTGAAAGTCATTTTTGCCTTAGCTTGTTCGGACATCCGAATCTTATTATATCCCGAAAAACCATCCATAAAAGAGAATAGATGATTTCCGGCCGTGTTGTCCACTAAGACATCAATGTAAGGCAATGGAAAATTATCTTTAGGCGTTGCCTGATTGAGATCTCGAAAGTCTACACACACTCTGACTTTCCCATTCTTCTTAATTACTGGAACAATATTAGCTACCCACTCCGGGTAATCCGACACTTCGATGAATCCAACCTCCAGTAGTTTCTTCACTTCTTTAATTTTCAGCAAGACGTCAGGTCAAAATCTCCTTAATTTTTGCTTTTTTGATTTGGTGTCTTCATGTGTGGGTAAATGGTAGACTATAATCGACGGGTCCAACCCAGGCATATCTTCATACGGCCAAGCGAACACGTCTTGATATTCGGTTAATAACGCAATCATTTTTGTTTTTTGTTTCTCTTTTAAAGTTGCCTCAATTTTTAGATTCTTAGGATTTTCTTCGTTCCCTACATTAATTGTCTCAATCGGTTCATCAATAGTGATTCTACCTAGTTCATATTTTTGCCATTCCTCTTATATATTACTGTGGTCATCGACATTACCCTCGACGACTAACCCAGTAGGGCCTGAAGCGATATCGATATTCTCATTTTCTACCTGCACGAGGTATTCCTGGTTTTCGCTTGGTTCATTGAATCTGAATGAGAATGCATGAAGAAAAGTATATGTAAGCAAAAGAGAACTAAAGAGCAACATAAGAAAGAAACAAACTAAGATTTTATTGAATAAATGGAAGTGGGTCTCAAATGAGATAAAGGCTTAACTAATTTTGAACGAGAGGTTCGATAATACATTTGAAACGATGACTAAAAATAAAAATTTAGAAAATACTAACTATGGGTTACCCCTTTACCCTAGGGAAGACCTGTTGCTATTCGTCGGGATGGAGAACCAGTTATTCAAATGATGCTGGAACTTGGGTGGCGAGTTTGTTGATCCTTCTTTGCTAGACTCCCAGGCTTGAGTCTCTTCCCGTATGAACGTCTCAGCTAGTGGTGGAAAGGTCATTGAGGTATGATATAATTTGTTACCTCTCTTGCCCCTCGCTTGTTTCTTTTGGAACTCTTCTGCCTGGGTAGGATTGTAGCCAAGGCCGTAGGTGCCGATCTGGCCTTCCTTGAATCCCATTCTTCTATCATCTTCTCTGTCGGGACCGGAAATCATGTTCACTACTTCAAACATTTGTAAACCCAACTCTTCTTGTCCCTCACTTCCTATGTAGGGTATAGCCGTCTCCTTGTAGATTTCATAATCTTGATCTCCCAGAATTGTAATCACCTGGCCATTGGAGATAAACTTCAACTTTTGGTGCAAGCTTAAGGGTATGGCCCCTGCTACGTGAATCCAAGGTCTTTCCAAGAGTAGATTGAAAGATCTTGGAATATCTATGACTTGAATCGAATAGTAAAGTGATGAAGGCCAATACTCACGGATAAATCAATCTCTCCTATAATCTCTCTTCTGGAACCATCAAAGGCCCTAACTGTTGTGGAAGAAGGCTTAATTGCAGATGTGTCAATGCCTAACAAATCCAAGGTGGCAAGCAGGCAGATGTTTAGCGACGATCCATTGTCAATGAGCACCCTGGTGATAATTATGTCGTTCTTCCTCACCATGATAAAGAGTGGCTTTATATGTTTGTTCCTTTCCTCGCCTAATTCTTTGGCTAAAAATGAAATTTGACCTATTGCGAGGATTGAATTAGTAACTAGTCCCATCTTCTCAGTTGGAATTTCTCGAGGGACCTTTACTTCGTTTAAAGTGAGAAATAAAGCCTCCCTGTGTGGTTCAGATGTGATTAACAGGCCCATCAACAATATTTGTGTAAGAGTCTTACTGAGTTGATCCATGATCTTATACTCACTCAACTTGATCATTTTGGTAAAGGCTGATATCCCCTTAATGCGTTTGCCCACCGTCTTATCATTTGGTTGTCCCGACATGACTTTCCTCACATGCTCCTCCCTTGGGTGATAAATGTTTCCCGATTGAGTAATACCCCTTACCAGAGGACCTGGCTCTTCCTAATTGATTAGGTGATAGTTAAATGGAGCAGCTTTGTAATTTTCTAGTGGCAACGGTACGTGGAATGTATACCTCTTCACTTCTGGAGTCTGGTTGCCAGTATAAAACTCAAAAACCTTAGGCTTCTTATCTGAATCGATGACGTTGACAGCACAGTCATAAAAAATCATACCAATCATCAGCCCATGGTTGGGAAAGGGATTATTGTTAATGTTAGGAACCGGGGATTCCACAAAATCCAACTGTACCATCCCTTCATCTATCAAGTCTTGAATCTTGTTCCTCAGTCTCCAGCATGCATCAATCGAATGCCCCACTTGTCCATAGTGATATTCATACTTTACTGTGGGATCAAAGATTCTCGATCGGTATCGATCGCTAGAAAGTTCTTACTGTATCAAATTATCCCTTCGTATCTTCTCGAAGACTTGACTTAAAGGGACCGATATCTTGGTAAATTGTCTATAAGTCTTGCTAGTTTGAAATTGGTCTCTAAATTGTTGCTAAGTAGGATGTGGATTTGCCCTAAAAGCGATTGACCATTTGGTCTGGCATTTGAATTTACCATAAACTGGTCTTTGAACTGTTGCTGAGTAGGAGGTGGATTCACCCTAAAAGCAACTTGAGCATTAGGTCTGGCATTTGAATTTACCATACCAGCAGTAGATTCTTCAAGCTTGTTGCCGGCCAGTCTAGGACCAGATGATGACACTGGTGGTCTTCTATCTACTGGGTCTTGCAGCTTACCGGAAGAGACGATACTTTCAATCCTGTACCCTGCCGCTACTACTTCAGCAAAACTGGACGAGGCCTGCCCGATGAGATGGGAAAAGTAGGGCCTTTCCAAAGTGTTAATGAAAGCTGATGTGAGCTCCTTCTTAGTCGTAGGAGTAGAGATTCTTGCAACTAAGGACCTCCATCTTTAAGTGTATTCTTTGAACGGTTCATTATTCTTCTTCTGTAAGGCGACTAAGTCCGTCACAGTTGGGGCTACTTCTACGTTGAATTTATATTGTTCATAAAATGCTCTAGCAAGTCTCTCCCATATATTTATCTAATTCAAATCCAGCTGGGTATACCAAGTCAGGGCCGGTCCAGCCAGACTATCTTGAAATGTCTGTACCATGAGTGGATCGTACCGAACATATTTACCCATCTTCCTGACATACAACCTGGTGTGGAGCTTGGAGCAACCAGTCCTATTATACTTTTCAAATTCTGATACCTTAAACTTCTCAGGGTATGATCCTATGTCATACACAGAAAATTCTGTGATCCTCACCTATTCAAATCCATCATACCTTACAAGTGCTTTCATCTTCTCAGTTAGTTATTGTGTTAATTTCTTTTCCAGTTCTTTTAAGCTCTCCGCACTTGGCTTATGGTTGACAGGTCTCGGGGCCGCATACGTGTCAGGTTCGAAGGTCGGGTTGTCTTTTAGGTAAACTCCTTTTGACTCGAATGGGTCTTTTTGATATTCGTGCTTTGCTTCAGGAGCTTGTGTATTCTTCCCATAACGGGTTTTGGAACTTTCTTCATTAGCCGGTGTTGCAGCTTGCAGCAAAGCAATGCTGTCTGCTGCAAAGCAATGCTGTCTGCTAAGAAGCTCATTTGTTCTGTCATCTTCTCCATAGCCCTTTCTATGAAATGAAACCTCAGCTTGGAGGGATCATTGATCTCAGGGTCTCCATCATTTCCTTGAGTGGTGGCCATCCTGGTCTGGGAACGTGTTCTAATTGGACTTCTCTGAAAGACTTAATGCTTGGGAGCTATCTTGAAATTTGACTTGACTGCGAAGACCATCTCAACAAAGGGTTAGTACATATTACATTTTCCTAAGGCAGAGTTGTTAATTGTATAGATGCAAGATGCATGTCATACGAATGCAATGAAAAATTAAAAATTGGGAAGAAACCTTTGATGTGGCAAAACCTAACTAACTTTTTATTAATTTTTGCAATTGTGAAGCTTTACACCTCTTATTCTGTTCATAAAAAAGAATTCATAAAACCTAAAATCTAAAACCTAATCTCCTAGTGGCTAGTGGGCTTATCCTGCATCTTTCTCTTCTTTCGAATCATGGGAGCCTGCTCTTCTTTGCCCTTGGTCCTCTTCAGTTGTGCTTCCAATGCCTTTATCTTCTGATGATACTTCTTGCAACGGCTTTCCAACTCCTACTCTCTTTTACTCGTCCTCTCGAGTTCAGCTTGAACTTCCCCCTTCTCTTTGTTGTCTTCTATATCTTTCAGCCCTTTCAGCTGGTGATAAAGAAATCCTTTGGTTGTTTGGCTCCTGGCTGTTATCCCTTTAGTGGTAGGGGTGGTCTTTCTTGTACACCAAAGAGCTCGGATGCTCTGAAGCTTGGTTACTTTGTCAACCATTGTCATGTTGGGGTTAAGGAAGTCCAATGAGACAGCTTCTAATGATAGTCTGGGGATCATGTCGTCAATGAGTCCATTGGCTGGGATGTATGCAGTGCAGAGGTTGAAGCCAATTAAAGGGACCGCCTTGAAGTTTTCACATCCTCTTATCATTTCCTTGCTTGCAAACGAACTGGGTGTCAACAACAACTCTTTTACTTTTATACCCTAAAAGTATTGGACACAGTAGCGGCTAGCTATATTTTCTGGTAGCTCGATTCTTTCTCCAAAAGATTTGATGAGATCATATTGCTGAGTAAACTCAGCCCGATTGAAATTAAGTTGGTAACTTCTCATGTGGCTAACAAACTAGACCACCAGTAGGATCATATTAGTTTTTAGATCTCCTCGTTTCTTTTTCTTAAGATGGTTTAGTGACCGGATCTGCTCGGCCAGAAGGGCCTGGACATATGATTTCCCTTAAAGGAATTGGGTTACAAGTTTTGCAATTTTGAAATGGACTCGACGTCTTTCATCAGGGAACAAGATAGTATTGAAGACCACCAATATAAAAGCGTTGACCTGGTATTGGTGCCATGCTTTTAAATTTGCACAAAAAACCTCGTGTTTTTCTCTATGCTTCAATTCAGTAGAAAACCAATCCATGACATCCTCTAATCAAATGGTCTCTCCTTGATTTAGAACCCGGTTTATTTTGGTTTTTTCTGATTCCCAGCAACTTGCTAAAGATTTTTGGTGCTGCAGCTTCCATGGCTGGGACATAGATATCGTCCGTAATTGTAGGAGCTTACAATAATTGGAAGTATTCTTCTAAAGTTGGGCTTAGTTAATGTAGCCCTATACAGAAACTGGTGGATTCGGGCTCCCATAGGTGGACTAAAGCCCGCACTAGAGTGATGTTCACGGAGATCTTTTGTAAAGAGAGAATGGGCCCAATCTTATTCTTAATAAACTCCTATTTATCTGGGTTGAAGAGTCGAAACCACGTTTAAAGCAGTTTCTATGGCCAATGCGGTAGGTGGACATGAATGTCTTCAAAAGGCCCTTAACTTTATCCAGCCATGACTAATCAAAATCAAAATTAAAGTTACAATTACAACGTAATCTAAACCTTATAAAAATTTTTACAAATTATTTACAAGGAAATATTACAACTACAACTTCACAACTGCCTTTATCCATTTAGGTTTACCACATCATAGGTTCTTGTAATTTTTTGAAAAATGTTTTGTGTAATGCAAAAGGGTGGGTTCTAAAGGTTCTTAAGTTCTACAATCACTACGTTTTTTCAAAGCAACGATTCTATGGTCGCATTTAAACTTGAGTATGGTAGCCTGATCGGCCCTGGAAAGTGGTTACCCCACAACATCCGAAGCTTACACAATTACCCCCCTCCTAAGGTTTTAAGACGGCCTAGTTCTGACTATGTCTACCATGCATTTATGATGCAGAAAAACAGAATAAAAGTAAAACCCTCCTAAAATTCCCCCTTAAATAAATTGCCGCAGCAAAAAAAATGTGTAAAAACGAATAAATAAAATAAACAAACACATAAAAATGACATACTTAAGTTCTTTTTTTTTTTAATTATTTCATCTTTTTATTTTATTTTATTTTTTGAAAAATAATTCTATTTTCGGTAACTTCTAGTGGCTAGCACTCTAACGATCCCCAATAGAGTCGCCAAACTGTCGAGCCTGATTTTTTGGTTTCTTATTTAAAAATTGATTTCTTATTTCCTGATTAATACTAAATCCTAACCCATTTAATATTAATCGTCGACTAAATAAATTGAGAAATTTCGGTTTTTTATTGAAAATAATTTTTGGAGTCGCCATTCGACTAAAGTCGGGAAAAGAAAAAGAAACCATAGCCATAGCCATAACCATAACCAATTGAGTAAATTGATTACGATTTGGCTACCGGTTTTTTATTTCAATTTTAAATGAATAACTAGAGGGTTCCAAGTTCGGGGACTAACCTATTAAACCCTTAACGGGTACTACTATTTATTTACCGAAATTAGGATTATTCTTCTAATTATAATATTTAAAAATAAATAAATAAAATCAAAAGAAAAAAGAACCTAAGTTTCTACATATTTTATCGTCGCCCCGAAGGTGCCTACGTACCCGCTAACAAGGATCAGACGATCGTAGTTCTTTCCGAAAAATTTTTAATGTGTTAATTTATTTTAATTTTCGAAAACCAACCAAATTGACGTTGTTACCAATTTAGTTTATTAAAATAAAATCTAAAAGGGCCCTAACTCTTGAGTGTTATTATTTTATAAAAAAAAAACTTTAACAATCCTATTTTTAAAAAGGGTCTTTTATTAGTTTCATTAAAAAAACAATTTTCTATTTGACAAATCCTTAAGTAAAGCCAAATCTAAAAAATAAATGCCCAATCATAATAATCCCTAAACTAATATATATAGCTATTTACCAAAAATAATATAATTCCATATAATACATTTATATAAGATCTACCACTAAAACTCTTACACTAACATATACATATATATTATTTTAACTAATAAAACATAATAATGTATATATATAATAAAACTGATCTTAACGACTCTTAAACTAATATATATATATATATATTTATATCCGTATAACTGCTATTAAACGCTTATCTACTTAAATCAATATAACATATTTAATTTATATAATGAAGAAAACTAATGCTAAAAGAAATACACTAAACTAATATATACATATATATGCTATGTCTAATAAAATAAGACTAATAACATAATATAATAACTAAATAAATAAAAACTTTGAACAACCGAACCTGAACTTGCTCAGCGAAGGCAGTAGCGTGGACAATTTGATGTCAATGCTCGCTGGCATTAGTTGTTTGCTAGCGTCGATCGCTTGCCCACATGTACCTATGGATTAGAGCGAAGTGCAGTCAGCGTAGTGCTACTAAGTGAGAATCAACTTTGGTTTTGAAGTTGCGACTATGGAGTCGTTTTTAGAGTAACAATATCTATGCGTGTTTAAAAGTGGCGAGTGCGCTGAAACTTGGATGTGATTGGAGTGGTGGGCGATGAAGCCTAAATTGTTGAGCCGTGAGTGAGACAGCGTTAGCCATGGCTTGGGCAAAGAAGATGGAGCAATGCTGCTGTCAGCATGCTGTAGTGGTGTTGCACCGGTGCGTGTGAGCTACTTTTGCATATAATCGGTCACATAGATAGGCGAGTAGATCTTGTGATGTTGGGGTTTGAGCGGCATATCGTTCGCATGTTTGTTTGCTATGATCGGGTAGAGAATGGCGGTGTTGGTAGTAGCACTGTACGGATGAGGATGACTAGAGTTGATTTGTAGTCTGCGTTGGAAGTCAGGTTGGCTTTACTCTGTCTGCATCTGGAATTGCTGCTGTTCGATAACCGTGGCCGCTCTTCGTGAGTGAAGACAGTGAGTGACGTCAGTGAGGTCTGACCGTAGGAATGTCCTGCAGTATATTGCTGTCGGGTTGTATGAGGAGAGAGTAGGTTCGCCTGTTGTTTGGTAGTTGATGACCGAATTTTTTATGTGTGTATGTGTATTTTTTTAAGGTCCAAATCATATCATTCCAAATCATATCTATCATATCTAATTCGATAATTAAACTAGATTCAAATGAATTCAAATCCGATTTGACAGTGTATGTGTATTTTTTTAAGGTCCAAATCATATCATTCCAAATCATATCTATCATATCTGATTCGATAATTAAACTAGATTCAAATGAATTCAAATCCGATTTGACAAGATCAAACTAAATTCAAATGATTTAATTAGATATGAATCCTGCTTTCATCTCGCTTTTGCAAAGATAGAAAAATAAAGACACAGGTGCCTGCTAAGACTCAAACCCAAGACCTCAAATTAAATTCAACCCAACTACTCCGATACTTATCCATTAAGCCATTGGCCTATGCCTTGACATTCGGTACAATTAAATTATACTTAAATTATTCACTTCCCTAAAATAAAATTTTTTTTAACTAAGCTAAAACTAAAACTATTTTCTCTAAAATAATTTACTTCTTAACAATCTACAAAACTCTTTATAATAAATTTTTTCTTTTCTTATTTTTTTGGTATTTTCATCATTTGTTAAAATTTTTGTTATTTTTATCTTTTATTAATTTTTTTGTTATTTTTATTTTTGAATTAGGACCCTTTTTGTAAAAATAAAAATTAGGACTACAAAGGGGCAAAAATTAGGTATCTACACTAGGCTGTAGAGATTAGGAGTGTTGATATGCTATTATAAGTTTAAGCATTTAATAAGTTTTCCTACATCATACCTCGTTGTTTCTAGGTGTATATCCCGAAGTAGAGACCCTTAGTATGTCGTTGGCATGTTGAGTTTGATAGTTCAAAAGTTTCTGCCCATGTAGTAGGGTAGAATTGAAATGCCTTCGATAAGCATATCTTGGAGTAGGTATGTAAATTTATTTAGGTTAAATGTTTACTAGTCATGTGTACATACGATTCTTACATGTTTAAATGAACTCCTTTGCAGATCATTTGGAGGTCTTACTCCTCTAGCATCCTAGATACATTATCATCTAACTGTCGAGTTGATAACGATATTTGGCTTAACCGCATACCTCTTATATGCTTTCACATTGTAGAGTGGCACCTTTTAGATCATATGGTGCAGTTGTTTTGTAGAGTACAGGGTTCCTAGAGGATACTAACACATTAGACGCGATTCATATGATTGATCTTAAGAGGAATATTGACAAGGATTAGTAGGTGTCATGTAGCATGGATCCACATATGGGATGAGTACAGACAGACTGTTGTATATCTAGATTATGATAATGGTTTTTCAAATGTGGTTATTCCCCAATACTATCCATGGTATTACAGTGTTACCAGGAAATACAAAGAACATACTTGAGCTTTACTTAGTGCTATGGTAAGACTGTAGAAAAGATCATGTAGACATCTACTCATTTAATTACTTACATGTTGACTGACATAGTATCTCTTTCTTTTCTATGCAGGCGGATGGTTAGGATTGCATTGATAGTGATCATTACACATAATGATAGGCATGATAGATCACCCAGTTTGCTAAGAAGCTCCTTAAAGGCCATAAGGTGTCACATTATACCCTTTAGGACATTAGGAAGAGTCAATCGATCTTCCACCTCATCCAATACGCCTAAGGGAATGAGGTCATAGCTGTAGTAATACATGGGGTAGTCGCCAGTAAACACCTGCAGGCCAATCTCCTTCTCTACCATAGAATCGATTTCCTACTCCTCCTTTAGATCAACTAGAGGCACATTACTCTTTAGTACATTATGGGGTCATTGTAGCATAAGGCTCCACTCCTTACTTTCTTATCACAACTAGCATCAGATATCATGTTGTTCCTTAACTTACCACTAATCTAGCCCCCACATTCATGTCACTCTAGGTGCTCTTTACTTTAAGGAATATGTAGTAGGCTGACCCACGATAGTTTTCATAGGAGGAGGGACCAAGCACATCTTTACATATTGGGGAGATTTCAATTCTGTAAGGGGAAGCCTACTACAAGAGGAGGTATTGGGCTAAGTATAGAGAGATTGTGTGTTTTCTTGCTTACAAAAATCCATGTTGATTAAAAATGAGAACTATGAGAAAGCTCTTGAACTATTGCACATATGTAAATAACATTATTACGAGAAAACAAAGCTTTAGAGATAGAAATTTTGCAATAGAAAATTTTTGTATCTAAAAGACATGATTATTGATGGATTTACAACATATTTGTGATGATGTGACATGAATAAATTGTTTTTAGCAACAAAATCTATAAGAAATTTCTTTCAAATTTGCGAGAGGAATTATTATTTTTTTTTTGAAAATCTATCTCTAAGTTCATAGCGAGAAAGTAAAATTTTTTGGCGCTATCTCTTATTTGGAAATTCTATTGCATATTTTTCTCTAAATGTTGGAAAGAAATATATATTGTTCTCTTTTAGAGATGGATTAATTTGTCTCTAAGTGTTAAAATAAAATTATATGTATATAATTTGCATCATGTATATAACACATATAATATTATTTAACACAAAACAAATCCAAAGTAATGGTTATGCTAGGTTCAAGGATAAAGACATATTATTGCTTTTTGCATTTGATGAATAAAATTCTTTTTTATGTTTCTAATTTGGATAAAATATACACATCTCACCTATGTTTCTTTTATCTTTTCTGGAGTGTTTCCAATTTGTAGCATGGTAATATCGAGATTTAAATAATTATAATAGAATGGTTAGACTCAATAAAAATTGTGCAAGGTAAGCCATCACATTCTTAAGTGCAAACTTTAATATATAGGCTTAAATTTTAGTACATATAATTTTTTTATACAATGAATAAAGCTTATGAATTATAATTTGTAGATTATATTAATTGCTACAGTTATATAAATACTTGTATAGAGTTCTTATAATCTTATGCATAATTTAATGTGCTCTTGAAAATAGTTGTCAAAATTATAATTTTATTTATACGATTTTACGAGTTTACGATTTTAAGAGACTCTTCTAAGTTAACTCATATATAAAATTTTTTTCATGTATAAACTTACGTTTTTAACTAATTTTATATGTAAACTAGGTAGAAAATTATATTTTTGATCGAGTTTACCAATTCTACATATTTGAGTTGAATGGGTTAAAAAATGAAAAAGTACAATTAAGTTTTTACAAGCCATCAACTATTATAAAATTATATTATTTTTCCTATCCTATTTTAATTTTCTTTCCTCTTTCTCTATTTCTTTGTCTCTTATTTTATGTTTATAACCTTCTTTTAGGTTTCAACTTTAATAACAAACATTATAAAGAAAAGTATATAATTCAGTTTATACTATCAATAATTTAAAATAAATTAAAATGTTTAGTTCTTTATAATTAATTTTTTTCATAAAAAAAATTGAAAAGGTTTAGTTTTGACTTTGTTTATCTTTCTTTTGTATATGTTAAATTATATATTATTAAGAACTTTTCTATGAAAAATAAACTTAATTTTTTCATTTTTTAAAATTTGTAGCATGTATTTGAAGTTTTAAATAATTATTACAAATATATCCATAATTTTTTAAAGCTATTTTATATAGGTTATAGAAACTTAAATTTTTGCATTTTGATTTTACATTCAGATTCTACCAATCAATTAGCGATTCTAGATAGAATTGTAAGTTTGACAACCTTACTTTTGAACTATTGTAAACTCTTGATTTAGATATATGCTTCTTATGGACATATTGTTATTGCTATGTATTATTGCTATCATTGAAAACATGGTGGAGATTGGCAACTTTTGTAATTATAGGAGAGTGATGATTTCTACAACATGTTTATAATGTTGGAAAAGGATTAAAGATTTTTGTAATTTCCTATGACATGTTCATGATGATTTCTACAATATGTATTATTTGAATGCTTAGACACATTTCTCAATGATAAGATTCATTTTTACTCTTTACACTATAATTTCTTATACATGATTGATGTTTATTTCATTAAATGATTAGCTAATTTGAAAGTTATGTAAATTGTGATTATCTCATACAAGTTTTTAAGTTATATTCTACGTAGCAATAAATATATTTTTTATTATATAGACAACCAAGACAGATAGTTTTGTGATAGCATATATATATATTAATAAATATAATTTTATTAAAATTATTATTAAAATAGAGACAAATTTGTAATATAATTTAATTATATATATATTTTCATTAACTATAAAAATAGAGACAACTTTATGAGAGAACTTATTCATACAAAAAAATTAATTTCAATTATCTCAAATTAGTGTTAGATTTCTAATTGAAACTAACATAAATAAAAATTTAATCATAATAAAATTAAATTAGAGATAAATTTGCAACAAAAATTTTTAATTAAAGTATAATTAGTATTAATTGGCGCATAAATTGTTACATTTTATAACAAAATTCTATCTCTTTAATTTATTTTATTGTATATTGTCGTTCCAATTTGTGACTGAATTTATTCACATTAGTAACAAAAACTTTGTCACAAACTAGTGATGAATACATAATCAGTCACCAAATAGAATTAGCAACAATAATTTTTACAACAAAAATTTGTGATAGAATATCTGTCTCTAAAAGTATTTTGCGACAAAACTATTACTTTCAAAAATAGAAATTTCTATCTCTAAAATCTAAATTTCTTGTAGTGTGAAATTTGCATTTATATATTGTTTTTTCATTCCTTTTCAATAAGCAATTTTAATTCAATTTTGTTGTTGAATTTGTTATGTATTTAAGGTATATGGTCTTTAGTTGATATTTATAGAGTTTAGCTAATGTTTATGATGGTATTGTCAGGTGTTGATGGAGTTCTTGCATGTCTAAGATATTGATATTTAGATGGAGTTTATGCTCGGAGTTTGAATTTGGAGTTTGGGTTTTAGGTTTTGCAATTCGGAGTTGGAGTTAGTTTTGGTTTCGAATTTTGGAATTTGAGTTTGGGGTTTTTGTTTGACTTTGGAGTATGAAATCCCTTCTCTCTCACTTCATACCTCGGAATGCACCGTTATTATAGAGAGAAAGGCGTTTTCACATCTTCTAAACCCAAAATGGCTAGGGAGAGGAACTGTTCTTTTTTTTTTTTAGGGTACTCTCGAGAACAGATCTAGTGGAGACGAGGTGGGGCCTGTAGCTCAGAGGATTAGAGCATGTAGCTATGAGCCACGGTGTCAGGGGTTCGAATCCCTCCTCACCCACAACCTGCTCAAAAGGGGAAGGACCTTTCGATATGGGGGTATGATTGGGATACTAGACCCAAGGCTATGGAACTTGGGTGTGGGTCTTTTGTCGAAATGAAATGGCTTTCTTTTCAATTTGTATATCATACTCCATTTTTGTTAAACTTTTGGTTGCCATTGCATAGTGTGTTTTGCTTTTATCATGATTTGTTGCTATAAATTAGAGGAGGAAAGTGTGATATTTTTAAATTGCATTTTAGGAATGTGGTTTTGAAATCACATTTTGTAATCGCATTATTAAGATGCGATTTCTTCAACATACAGCAAACATCAATAATTGCAAAACTAAATTGCACTTTAAAAATGCGATTTTGGAACATGGTAATAAGTTTTGCCCAAACCATTTTTGTAGGAAATAGTTTGACTTGGAGGATAAACTTACTTATTTCTCTCCTATAATGAGTACATTACCTTTTTTTTTTTTATAAGTATTTCTAGCATAACCAAAATTTTATTCTTTAAATAAGAGTTTAGGTGGCCATCACTACGATTATATTTGGCCAAATAGAGTAAAGAAAGTAGCATATGTGATAATAAAGGGTTTACGGACTAAAGGCTAATCTATAGCTTGTATGTCTTTAATACATTGAAGAAGGGAGCTACATGGTTGTTATGCTTGAGATCAAAGAGAAGCTAAACAATACAATAGAAGAGCCCAAAAGCTCAACATGCTAATAAAATATGAATGATAGTTGTTTAAAAACTATCCTTTGTTGCAATCATTCATACACACATGATCGGTATTGGTATTTATCACCTCTTCTATACATACATGGTGCCAATAAATCTTTTTTCTACAAAAAGCGATATGTACCATTCCTTATACTTAGAGAGTCAAATGGATATCTTGAAAACATTTTCTAAACTTTTTTTTTTTAGTTATTTTTCATAATCAAACCTTTAAAACTATCAAATATGCTCATAGTAAACTTAAGATGTTGTAGATATTAGTAGCTTTTTGCCATAAATAGTGGTATGGTTAGTAAGTTGGACGATACAAACCAAAAAAATTGAGGAAGATGATTTCCTCTTTTTGAAAATAAAATTTATTTTTCTCATTTTTCTATTAATTTCCATAATAGCTAACTTCTACATGATATCTACAAGTTTCATTGCTCTCTATCACTTATTGTTAATAGTTACTTGTAACCACGAACTTATGGAATCACTAAGATAAAATTATTAACATGTGTGATGTTTATATTATAATGGATTTCAAAGAAAAACTCTCCAATTCATTATTGGAAACCATGTAAATCAAATGCTATCAAAGAAAAACAGGACAATGGGGGAGAGATGAGGTACGTATATGGCTATAGGGGTTTAAATAATAAAAGAAAGTACGTGTGAAGGTAATTCCAATCTAAATATTCATTATTTAAATAAAGCCATGTGAAGAGGAAATTCTAATCTACTGGTATCTTCAATATTCTCAATAATAAAAGCAAATGTAAACTTTGGAAGTCTTCTAAAATAAAATTTCTCTCATCTTCATAATCTCCATAATAGCTATCTTAATTTTGCTGCTATAGCAAAATGCATAACTAAGATAATCATAGAATTCAACATCCCAAATGTCATCAACATCTAAATTCACAACCCAAACATGGATGAATGATAAAACACAAAATAGAGATAATAGATGACGAGTATAAATACATGACATGCTACATACATAACTACACAATATACTAATGCAACATAAATAAATAAACATCAACATAATCAAATTAATTGTATGGATCATTTGATCTCAACATCCACACCAAATAGAAATGTGATGCTCATTCGATCTTGTCACCCAAAACTATAATTAAGGCTAATTATCTCCAACTAGTTTTAATATTAGTGCTAACCATTGAGCATTTGGTTCATGTAACTATCCTTAATAGTACCCTTTGTACTACTGTGACTTGTTTACAACTTTACTCTAGCATACTTAATTTGTTTATAGCAATTACCTATACTGACAACTCATTTACCCACACATGGTAATTTAATGAATAATGCTACCAATTACTCTATCTTAGATACCTATCATACTATAGGCAGTGAAAACTCAATCCATGACCTATCGATCTGAAATGCTTACTAGCCTCAGTACAAGTTATAGAGCACTCAACTATTATTGATAGCCAAATAGTTTTAAGTTCATTATTTTATCCTATAAGCACATTCAATAAACAACAGTAACTCAAGTACCTAGATAATTTCTCATTGAACTAAATCTCCTTGGATTTGATTAAAAAAAAAAGCCATAATTATACATAGTATGATTGATCACAACCTTATTTATACTAAAGGATCATATTTTGACGATTAAAACACAAATTTTATGTAAACCAATTAAATAAATTCAAAATAGATCAACTAGATTTCTTCCAAGAGAAATTTGGTTAACCTAATACGTAAGTTAGTATATGGTTTCCCTTACAATTACCATTTGATCAACCTAATTGCTTATATGGTTGATTGATCCTCATTATCCCTAATTTGGATGGCTAGGTCATACATTTGATCAACCAAAACCCATATGAGGTTAACCTAATATTAAACTAGTTAGTTGCTTTTACATGTTTTCCATTTTTCTTTTCTTTTCTTTTCTTTTTTTCTAAATTTGAAATTTGACCTAGACTAACTTGGTTTGAATGTCTAACTCGAAATCCTGTTTCTTTTAAGTATTCTTAAACCAAAAGTTCACTAGTTTGAACATTTTCTCCATTTATATCTCTAATTCATACTTTACGTAAGTTTAGCAAATTTTTTTTTTTTAATTTTTTATTTAGCTTAGAATCTAGATTGTCCTTAAACTTATTATTGAGCCCATGAACTCGTTGATAGCTGTGATTAAACTCCTAACCTCTATAGTTTCTACTCCCATTTATGAGATAATACACTTAAGGGTTGTTTTTCGTGGTTTATCTTGAAATACCAAACGGTGTTTGAACTACTTACCTCACAACGATTATGACTAGAACCACAAACCACTATTCACCACCTCTTTCCGCAATCTCTTCACTTTCCTCTGTACTTTTCCTTCAACAGCCATCTATAGTGGTTTAGAAAGATGTTATCGTTAATATTACTCCATTCTTATATATTGAGATCGCGGCTTCCTTACTTTCCCACATTTGTAGCCTGTTGTTGAATCTCCTTCTCCACCTCTCTCCTTAATTTTCATAAAATAATTATTTTGTGGCTAGTATCCCGTTTGCAGTAATCCTCAATTAGGAGAAACTTAATAACATTGAATTAAGGAAACGAAACTTAACAATTTTGTGCTCCAATTTAACCACTAATATTGGTCTTAGAACCGCATGAAAGCAGTATCAAATAGCAAATAGAAAGGGGGAAAGAGAAAAGGAACGAGGCATGAAGATAATAATAATAATAATAAAAAAAAAAAGAATGTTGGATGACGTCCAGTGGAGCAAGTGTCATATATGAAGTCATCAATGCATTTTTTAAGAATTTGACTTATATTATAAAATTATGAAGAAAAATTGTGACAAG
The DNA here is from genome assembly GCA_024138005.1 of Lumnitzera racemosa. Lineage (NCBI taxonomy): Eukaryota > Viridiplantae > Streptophyta > Magnoliopsida > Myrtales > Combretaceae > Lumnitzera > Lumnitzera racemosa. The sequence goes on along the minus strand of JAMXBC010000012.1, from coordinate 32,546,406 downwards.
ATCAATCCAAGATAAAACTTTTTTTCTTTAAATAAATTTTTGCCGAAACATTAGATGTTTCGCTTTGACAGATTTTCACAGAGCTAATTTGATATCGAGAGTCAACGAATTGGGTTGTTACTCGTGTGCTTTTATTGTTTTTATTATTTAAGTTGTTATGTCATGGATACTGCCATCTCGAGATCATTCCTCCTTGACTATTTTTCCTTAATTTCTAAATGGAAATCCGCGTCCCCTGTATCATTAAAACCACGTCGGCCCTCGTTTCTTCTTCATGCTTTCAGTTTTTCAAAATCTTGTTTGAGGTATCCGCGCAGGTAGATATGCCATTCAAGACTGAATTGTACTTATTATATGTTTCTTCGGTTAGATAAATAGACAATCAGATGTGTGTTTTGAGTCCAAGTGCAAAACGGAACTCCACTCATGCAAATAGTTGTTGCAATATTATATAAAATGGTACATAAATGAGACTTAACTTTTAAAGATAGTGATAAATATGAACTACCAAAGAGGTTTCAAGAGAGCTCAGACTCCCATAAGAATTTGTTATGCCCACTCTTATTATTAAGATATTATATCTTTAAAGAATTATGGCATACAATAACTAATAAATAGCTGTTATCTCAGAATGTCTATTACCAATAATATTGACTTTGTTTTGTTGTCCAATTAATATGAATAGTTGTTACTAGGGAATGGCTATTCCAATGTTTGGTTCATGGGAGTGTTGTAAGTAACAGAAGAAAGTACTCCTAATTCACTTAATAGATTGGTTCAATATAATATATATATATATATATATGTATTTATATAATTATTTTCAATTAACATGGCTTAGATTATTATTCCTATAGCTTTTATTAATTAACTAACTATTAGTTAATTAGGTAAAATTAATAAATAATTATAACTAATCAATAATTAATTCATTAGTCATTATCTTTAGTGATAAGTTGTTCTATTATTAGATACTATTAGTAATAAGTAAATAAAATAATATAAAAACTTAATTCCTATTGTAAAATGATAATTAATCATTAACTATTTTTTATGGTATTTTCATTATTACTAGTTAATTAGATATTTTAAGTCATTTCACTAATACAACATGGATACTTCTTCTTTATCTTTTAACAATAGATTTATTATTGATTCTTAACTATTACAATTATAATTACTTATGATTTATTTGTGTTCTTCGTATATCAATAATTGTCTGCATTTATGATAAAATTAATTGTCTAATTATTGTAAATGAGTATTGATTTTGCAATACTTCTCCTCGATTATTTAATTATCGAAGTCCTTGATTAGTAATTATTTTTTCTTTTTAAAAATTAGTTCATAATTGATAATAATTAAATAATATTATTAATTATCTATTTAGTATCACTGACTCAGTCATATACATTATAGTATTACTATGTATCATTGTAAAAGAGGTGTGTTGCCGTTCTCTATTATGTCTGATGAGGGCATACAGATAAAACATGAAAGGAAAAAAACAGAAAAGAAAAGTTCTCAAGGAACTCGAATAACTATTTGCCCAATACTCTGTTTCTTGTAGTTAGTATTCTTAAAAAGAAACTTGGGTAAGTTATTAAAAATTATAATTTTCTAAACACTAATTATAAAATGTCTTACATATATATATATATATATAATATCTTAGAGCAACCTGCTAAGAAATTCTTTTCATATTCATGTGCCATTCTATGATTACTCCTTTTTAGTCTAATGAGGAATTTTATGACATTTCTTACCTTAGGTTTTACTTTTCTCATTACAAAAAAACCTCATAATTGTAAATAATAACCATGAAACGTATTTTAAATATAAATAGTGGGAGGTTTCTTATGACTCCTTATGAAATAATTCTTATGGAGATGATTATTTTGCTCATTATTAATATATGTATTTAGAAACTTCCTTTATAATATGAGGAATTCAATATTACTTTTCAAGGAATTCCATATCTTTTTCTTTTCTTTTTTTGTCAATCATTGAGGAGGAAAGAATCAAACTTGATTAATCCACCGGAAGATTTACTAGATTATCAGAATCTTGACATAATATTCCATGTGTTATTTTTATTCTATTAAATCTCTAGTAATTAAATTCTTAAAAGTACTAAGAATACAAAAAGAAAGCAAATTCAATTTATGAATAATTCCTTTGTGGGCTTAAAATATAAGAAAAGCCCTATTAGGCTTAACTAAAGGCCGAGCCCTAAATATTAGTAAAATGTGGGCCTCTCTTGCTTTGTAGCCTTAACTAGGAGATTAAAGTTAAGATTTCTAGCGTTAGTAGACAGGCATAAGTAGGCCGTCAAGGAACTTCCAAAGACCAAACAATTTCATTCCAAACTCTTTCGCGAGGTCTTTGACAAAGGGTGATCACTAGCTGAATAGTTTTTGCCTATCTCATACACAACCAAGTAAGGTTTGAAACTTTAGCGCTTTCTAATCTCTCATGTTTATGTGTTTACTCCCATTTATTAGTTATTATGCATTTATATGACGGATTTTTTATGGTACGAGGTAATCGTGATGCACAAATGAAAAGCACAGTAATGCAAAGGCACCTGTTTCTTTTATAGGGTAAAGATGATCCCTTTTTTTTTTTTTTTTTCTATTTGTATCTTGATGATGAAGATGATTTAGAGGGTACATGGAAGAACAGTTTTCCTTACTCTTTTACTATCTAGTTGTGATTAATTGTGCTAAACAGTATGTGCTAAGTGATAGATGTAATTTGTACATAATGAATTTTAGATTGTACCCAATTTGGTGCCTTCATAATTCTATTTTCTTGAGTTATAACAAGCCCCATCCCCAAATATAACAGCCTCATGTCCATCCCCTAGAGGATATAACAAGTGATAGCTTAAGAAATGAGTAGGAAAGAAAGTTATACAAGCAATAAATACACACATTTTTATGTTAAATTATCTTCATATATACTAAAGCTTTCTTCCAACTAATATGTTAAGGATAATATTTTAATTGATGGAGTTTCCCCTTAAATTGCAATGCAACTACTTTGGAGAGCATTAGAAAAGGTGATTCGTATGGAAAGAATTCTCACACTCTTTTTCACCTTTTTCAAATCATGGAAAGAATTCTCCAAAACCTATGCCTTTATATTTTTCATCTACAATCAAACAACGAAAAGTGCAATTAAAAATCTAACTTCTCCTACCTTTAAAATTTTTCCTCCTGCTTTTCTTTACTCCAAACACCCTTCAAGGAATGACAATTAGGAATTGGAATTCCTCTCATAAAGTATCTAGTTCTTCCAATCAAATAAGGTATAGCTATTGGAAGAGAATTGGTAATCCTAAGAATACCTATCTTGACAAATCGAATGCTACCAATGTGGTAAAGATAAAAGTTTATATGTGTAATAAATTAAAAAAATGTTTTTCAAAACTAAGGGCATTTTAGGCATTTCAAAACTTCCTAAAACCCTACCCTTGTTTCATTTTCAACTATCCATTTACTTAGCCTCCTCTCTTTTAATCCAAAAACCCTACCAAAACCCTCTTAGCCCACTTATTTCCTCTCTATTTTCGTCACCCTCTTTCCTCCTAGTTGGAACAAGCTCTTAGAGATTCAAATACTCAAGAAAAACCCATTTTTATGCTCCTTTAAGGATAAGGTAACTTGCAAGTCTCCATTCTTAAGCTTTTCTTAGTAAAAAATCTCCATTTTCATGGGGTTTATTGGATATTTGTTTGTAATACGACTTTATGTATAAGTTTGTAGCTCTTTGATGGGTTTTGTCTATTAATGGGTTGCAAGAAGTTCCATTCATTCCTAAGTAAGTTTCTCGTCCCTCTTCTTTTGTTTTCAATTTCTTAATGGGTGTTGTTTCATCCAAAGATAGATTATATGTTGAAGTTGAGATAAGATTGAAATTTGGGGTTAAGTTTTCTCAGTGTTGAAGTTGATTGGTGATAGATGAGTTCATGTATGGAAGAACTAGGGTTAAGATGTTGAAATTTTAAGATTAAATTGAAGTTAAGTATGTCTTTGTAGGTATAGGGCACCTGGACGCTAGAAGGATACCGTTTGGACTCTAATTTTGCCTTGAGAAAAAGGGCTATTTCTAAGGATGCTAGGTCAAGACACTAGATAACATCTTGATGCCATGCTCTATATAGCATCCTATCTTGTTTTCCCTTGATTCGTTGTACTCTAAACCTTCACTCAAGTGTAATACACATCCAATACTACCCAAAACTGTAATCTTCCCTTGTATTTGAAACCTTAAAAGCTTAGGTTGTATAATACTCCAAGTTGCCTTTAGGTTATGTTAAGTTAAGTTGAGTTGGGTTAGGCTTTCTTAGAAAATTAGTTGGTACTGAATTGAAAAGTAAACTAAAATGAACTTGTTATTTTATTAATCATGTTCTTGTTATCGGTTTCTTTAGTTCACTTGATTTGGGGCTTATGGTTGAGTTTGGTTTGGTTTCTCAAGTAGTGGTGCATGCTTTATTCGTGCTTGTTAAGACTTAGTAAAAAAATTGGTTTAATTTATATTTGGCCTAAATAAATTGGTTACTGGTTGTGCTTAACCTGCTTGCTTTAAGAGCCCATAGTAGGAAATCCCTAAGAGAACAACTACTGATTATATGCAAGATTTCCTTAGTGGACTTATATATGGAATGACGCAACTAAAATTGTAGGATTTCTTGACTTTAGACTGGGATGTAAAGAATTTAAAAGAAAAATTATAACTATATCCACTTATATATGTAGACAAAAATCAAAATGTGACGAGGTCATGAGTATTCCTTTTTTGTTGATAGCCTAAATTTAAGAAAATTGATTGATTGTTTACTTGATGTAACTTGCATCATATGCATATGTATGGATTGGCTTAGCATCCATGTATACTCTGCGTCATGTACTGGATTTCGGCTCATTCTTTTATTTTTACAGTTGTAGGATGGTTTGATAAGTTTATTGGTTGTGAGAAGTACGAGAATTGCAATCATCGAGTTGTGAAAGTGACAATTTCAATATTGTGTAAAGGAGATTGCTAAACTATGGAACTAGTGTTGAGACGACTTATTAGAAGGTGTAGTTGTTAGAGGGTCTCTAATATATAATTGTAGCGAGAATAACTCGCTTGTAAGTCATTTTGATTTGTTGTAATTAGAGAATTATTGTTTTATACTTGATAAGCAATTGTTACGAGCAATTTTAGAGATTTTAGTTAGTTTTAACATGTCATTAAAAAACTAAGGACACATGGTGAGTTGTGATACCCTTAGGTTCCAAAGCGTTGCAATATCCTAAAATACTATGTTGGGATTAGAGGAAGGACCATAAAGAGGAGAATAAAAAAGGTATATTAATTTTTTTTCTAATGTTGCTCGGTCAAGCTCAAGTAGTTAGATCCAGACATGAGAGAGAATTAAAGATTAAAGAGATAAACTCAAATCGAGATTGGACTGTATTGATTTCATGGTCAAATTAGATCGAATTGGACTGGATTGTATGGGTTTGACAAGACTGATTTTCCCTTAGATCCACTTGAGACTTAGGGTAGAGCATGTATAAAATTACTTCGAATATTCTTTAAATGGAAAGATAATTTTAAATTTCTTTTTAGTATTTCAACAAATTTGTATATACACACATAAAATACACATACATAGATAAATACATATATACCTATATATATATATATATATATCTACATATCTATTTGTGTCTGTGTGTGTAAAAAATTAACCCTTCCTCTATGTCTTTCAAATGAATCTAATTTTTACCATCCAAGCAAAAACTTCTTCCTTATTTTCATTTCCTTGTAATTGTTTCTTCAATTTTCTTTCAACCTTTTTAAACAGGATTACAAGCGGCATCATATTTTCACCAAATGAGCAAAATTGATATTCTTTCCTTTCCTCTTGATCATATCTATGTCAATGTCACCGACTACTCTAGGGGGGAAAAGGAAAAACCTAAAATAATTACCAATCCACTTGCGTTGCATCCTGAGGAAAGTCATATCTGTTAAAATTAAAAAAAAAAAAGAAAGAAAAATCATATTCACAAGATATATAAGAGATTGGCCAAAAGCAAGATATGTAGCCAACTAATTGATTTCCTCCTTTTCATCTCTCTCTCTCTCTCTCTCTCTCTCATCCATGGAGATGGAAGTCGTGGTAGCAATACACTCTCCAGATTTCAGCTTTGACAGTTCCACCTCAACTCCATACATAACAGCCCCTTCAAGTCCTCAAAGATTTGGAACTTTCTATTTCACTGCACCCACAAGTCCTACACACACACTATCTTCATCTTCATCTTCATCTTCCTTTCCTTACGATCTCAATGACCTCCACAGCAATGATGCTATTATCTCTAGAGCTTCACTTTCATCAATGCCCTTCCAATGGGATAGACAAAAACAGCCCGTTAACCACAACTATGGCATCAATGTTTGTTCCGAGGATGAAGATTTCGAGTTCGAGTTTAGTGGTCACTTAGAGAAAGTTTCTTCTGCTTCTGCCGATGAGCTCTTTGATGGCGGCAAAATCAGACCTCTGAAAACATCTTCAACGGAAATAGAACCTCCCTTCTCATCGAGGCCGAGGCCTGGGCTGCCTAACGGAGATGGAAACGCCAGGGAAGTGCTTTCCAATCATCAAAGGAAAGAATCTGATGAAATCACCATAAGTGGAGAATTATGGGAGATCTATGAGAGAGAGGATAATAGTCAAGATATCAACACGAAGCAACACAAGACGGAACATGGAATAGGAACATCACAAGAAAGAGGAAGAGAAAGAAGAATCGGACCATCCTCTACGAAGAATAATTATTCAAGGAAAGGGTCGAATTCTCTGCCACCACTAAGAGTTTCCGACATATTATTCGAAGAGGAAGATGAGATACAAATCACAGAAAACCTGTGTTCCAACACCGAGACAGAGCAAAAAACGTCAAATTCCTCCTTTTCTTCACTGCTTTCGTCTATTTCGCTATCGAAAGGGTACAGGAAGTGGAGCTTCAAGGACTTTCTATTGTTCCGGAGTGCGTCCGAAGGAAGAGGGAGCAACAAGGACCCGTTAAGAAAGTATGCAGCCCTGTCCAGGAAAGCAGATGATGTGAAGAACTCGAGCTTTCGATCAGTAGAAAGCATCGGATCGATGTCGAGACGGAGAGGGAATGTTTCGGCTCATGAGTTGCATTACACAGCAAACAGGGCAGCTGCAGAGGAGATGAGGAGGAGGACTTACTTGCCTTACAAGCATGGCTTGTTGGGTTGCTTAGGGTTCAATAACTTCAATCCTGGTGTGCATGAGATAACTAGAGGTTTTGGGTCTGTACAGAGATCGACGTTCACATACTAATGAAAGTTTTACTCCATCCTTAATATCATAATAATCGTTTCGTTATTTATTTACATACTATACACAGTTGGATTTATTGTGTAAGGTTTGTCCAGATATTTTTTCTTCAATACACTGAGTCGAAATAATATAAGCACTTGTTCATCATCGTCATTTTCGGAATGCTGAAAATTCGTTTTCTTCTGCGATCATGTAGGAAAAGATGCTAATAGAAACGTGTGACTTCGTAGGAATAAGTCTTTATTTATTTATTTATTTATTTATTTTGGGGATAGGCAATTATAATGATTAATGATTTACCCTTTTTCCTTTACAATTCATATTTGTTCAAGTATGCTTTTTACACTTGGGCAGTCATTATTCATTCAGTTTTGCAACTATAACCGGATGGAATCGAGTAAGAATGTAATATTGGGTCTGTTTTGCAGAAAATATTTTCTAAGTTTCTGTTTTTTTTTTTTTCTGAGTTTTACTATAATCAAGTTTTTTTGGAGAATGAGAGCATTAGTGGCAGCTAATGGTGAGAGGTAAAGGTCGCAGCCAATTACCGATAATAATACTTAAGAAATATAAAAATTTTCAAAAGGAAAAGAGAAAAAGGGATTTTCAGTTAAAAAGAAAAAGGGAAAACTTGTTCATATTTTCTTGGTATTTTCCGTATTTACAAACCAGCACCACTGACAGTCATCGCAACCTTTTGAGGTTAACTACTTTAATAATGTTTGGTAATTGCAAAGTTTTAACTGGGACAGACATTGAAAAGAAAAAAAAAATTTTAAAAATATTTTTCATGAAATAAACAAACTCTAAGTAATTCTAGTATTTCAATAAAAATTAAAATATTACCGTTTCTTTTTAGAGATAATATTTGCATTTATCAGATACATAAATATGTAAAACATGGAAAATAGCTTGAAGTTTTGAACATTTAGAGATTTTGGAAACTTGGTCCAAAACGTTCAGAAGTTAAGAAAATATTTTGAAGGAAGTGTACGTTAGTGGCATAGCATGTAAATGTACTTTTCTTCATAAGTCGGATAAATCACAACTTTTTTTTTAGAATTATATCTAATCTATTCATAATTAATTTTCAATTTTTGATGACTTAATGGAAAAACTAAAGATAGTCTTTTCATACTAAATAAACCTTAATACGACGGTTCGGAGACAGCAAAAGCTTTTTGTTAGAATATCATTGCCTTTGGGGGTAGAATCATCCCAGATCAGACCCTGTGCAAGCGATAATCTAATTGATTAGGTTAAATTAAAACATTACTTTGTGGTTGCATTAAACACGATAAATCACAAAATATAAATGCTAACGTTGTTGTGTTGAATCCGTCTTGCCCCACAAAACATATGCGGAGTTAGTGTTACAAAGAACTAAAAAGGGACATGTTTTCAATTCAATAGAGAAACAATCTTTTGACCGCTCAATAGAATATAAAATTTAAAAAAGAAAAAATGATATGTATTAACTATCACGAATGTAAGCAGCCACGTAAAACCTTTGACATTTGTAAGAGAATTATACACGTGTTCATTAAGTCGTAGTTGCAGGAGTGCTTATAATTTTATTACTTTCATGTTCTTATTAGTTATTTTAGTTTGTGATGTTTATCATTTCTCTATAAAATTTCCTACATTTTGCCTTACATAGTTTTTAGAAAATTATGTGGATTGGATACTTATTAATGGTTTGAAAAAGATACTACGTCATCTTTTTAATTTTTTTTATATATTTATTTTCTTGTAAATTGTATAAATATTTTTACAAATATGAAAAGCATTTCTTCCAAATTTTTTTTTTAGTCAGTGTCTTAAGTGCATCAATTAACCGATTTTTTTTACAAATTCATCCAAATAATTAGGACGACAGTTGCGCTATGCAGATTGGTAATGATTTTTTTTTTTTATGCGGGAATGTGCTTCAAATGAAAATTTAAAAGAAATCCTGATTGGTAATAATTAATCCTTTTCATGAGGTCAGACTTGATTGCATGTAATTTAGCGTTAGAAGACTTTTTAGAAAGCAATCCGGAGCACGTAAACTAAATTCAACTTTGAGAGAGGATAAATAAACACCAAGAAAATGAAGGTGTAGCCAATGGGAGTACGTTCTATTAAAAATATTAAGGTAACTTCTACTACATCCATATTGCTTTATACTATTAATTAATATTTTAATTTGGCCGGAGAAGACATTCTACAAAAGATTATCTCTTGGACCTTGTCCAATGATAATCTTCGATGTCTTCTTTGGATCCTGGAAAAATACATGTAAATGAAGACATTTTGTGGTGAAGGTAATGATTGACAGATTTTCGGTTAATCAATTTCGCATCTCTCCTCTAGGAAGGGTGAACAATTAACTAATTCACAAAAAAGAAAAAAGAAAAAAAAAAAAAACCTAGCTCAAATCGAAATCCCAAACCCTAGTCGGAACACACACGGGCACAGGGTCCCGTTAACAAATGTCTTATGACACATTTTGATGTGGATAGATTTCGACAAGGGAACTTACCTGACGGAATGTTGCAATTGCGATTAAATATATTAGGATTTTGTGAAGGTTTTGGTATTGAAAATTGGGACTTATAGGGTTTTTAGTGTTTAATAAAAGCAATAACCGTAAACGAGATATGGACGAACCTATAACTAGACATGACTCATTTACAACATGAATGGAATTGGGTTTAATTAGATCTAATATTGATATAACATACAAGCAGAGAAATATTCAAGGAAAGGGTTGCTATAGAACTACTGATATTATGCCTAATAATTCTATAGTATAAAGGTTCTGCCAGAATCAATTTTGACACGATCGATTGATAAAAATGATATAACAAAAAAGTCTCCACTGAAATTTAATATGAAAGAAGTCTTAGTAATATTTGTTACAACTAAATGATCTATATGTATTTGCTATTGAAAATAAATGATAAGTAACTATGGAAAAGGAAAGCGCATAAAAAAAATATAATAATTAAAGGAAATCATCAAGTCTAGTTCCTAATCGATCACTCCCTAGTTGGCTGCTACCACTCAATTAATGCTTCATCGGCTGACTTGCTTCTCTTAAATCCATCATTATCTCCTTCATTGCCGTGCATTTTAAAGGCCTAAAAAGAAACCTTTTACATTTCCATAAATAGATTAATATACCTAGAAAAATAACTGCAAAAATTAGGAAAAGTTTCTTGATTTGACATTTTAAGACATGCTTGCAAGAAAACTAATGTGTCTTGAAGGATGTATAAAGTTTAAATTTAAACTTTGACAAATTATCTCAAACGCCGTGTGTATAATATATATGTCTATATATATATATATATAGACATCTTCAGTTTTTCCATATGCCCTCAAATTTCTTTAAAGATGTTTTTCCATATTCGCATACACATAAATGCGGCTACAAAGAAACTACCGCCACCCTTCACTAATTCTCCCATATTTCCTATATTTGGCCTTTAAAATTTATATAAAAAATAGTTAAAGAGACCGCGCAATGCACGGATAAATATTTGAACAAAGACTATAATGTTTTTTATTTTTTTCAAACAAAAAATGTAAATATAATCTAATGTTTAATAAAAATGCGACAAATTATTGAATGAATATGAGGTCCTAAAATTGAGGTTCTAAAACTAATGACTCTTTCTATACGATTACTAACTATTCAAAAGAAAGGAAAGAAAAAAAAAACCAAAAACTCTCTCTCTCTCTCTCCCTCTCTCTCTCGCAGACATAATTAAAATGTTTTTATCACCAAACTATATACAATATATATTATCTACACTATATAATTTCATATAAAAAACGAATTATTAAATGGTAATTTGGTACAATGGAATATAAATGCAGGGGCTTCTGAAATTCTATTAAAGAAGTTAAAGAGTTCGTATGATGCATGAATAAAACTTTGAATGATGATTTTTTTTTAAATGTAAATAAAATCCAATATTTCATTGATTATCCACATTAAAAAATTATTTTAATAATATAAGATGTCAAACGAATGAATCATTACATATAATTTATTGAATATTCAAGGAAAAAAAAAACACTTGAACATTCTCTCTCCTTCTCTTTTTCTCTCTCACTCACATTAACATGTTTTTATCACTAAATTATATGCAATATATATAAATTATACATATTAAATATATAATTTTTATATAAAGAATAACTTCAAATGATTATCAAATATTAATTTACTATAATAGAATATAAAACGCAAGAACTTCCAAAATTATCTATATTATTAAAATGAAAGAGACATCTTTTGTTGTATTTAGCACATTGATGAAAAAATTATTTTCAATTTTACTAAATTGACCTCAAGACATGACATAATCACAAGACATTACTAAATTGTCATTATGCCTTATTTCTCCTAAAAACATTTTTTTCTCTTTCTTCTTCCTGTTTCTCACAATTAATCTGGGTAAATATCTATTGCTCTCAAAATCACTAAATTATTTTCTTTGTCCTTTTTTCTTCTTTTATTTATATATATTTTTAAATTTGATTATTATTTAAATTAAGCATATATTGCTCCCAAAATCCCTAATTTCTTTTAGTTATTATTTAACCTTTTCCTTTTTTGTTTGTGTAACATTTGCATGTTCATTCCCATAATTATGTTGTTTCCCATAATTATGTTGTTTGAGGAAGCTATTTCTCCTTTGGATTTTATATTTATGGAAATATGAAATATGAAATATGGTAATGTCTCTTTATATCCTCTAAGTACCTTCAATTTAACTATATCATATTAGGGTTTCAATACATTTTATTGCTTTTTTTTAAACAAAAATTAAGTCCGTTTTTTCTTACAATAGTATTAATTATGACAAAAAAATAATGGAAATACATTGATAATACCATAAAAACGATATATATAAAAAAAAAGCTTCCAAAACTATATATTGTAATGTGATATAACAAAAAATTATGAAAATACATTAATGATACTATAAAAATGAGATATAAAAAATAAAAGAGTTCCAAAACTATAAATTACAATATAATTATATGGTATAAGGTCAAATAATATGTATTAAGTTAATAAAATAGATGAATGTTCAAAATATATATGCATATGTAAGTTTTAGGTTCTAGTTTAGGATACTTGATATACAAATTTTAACATGGAAAACTCTAAAGACACAAGATAAAGTAAAACATATAATAAGTTTCACAACACAATTTAAGTGTTAACACAATTACATAAAGAAATTATTTTGCATTTGACTCTTGTAAGATTTCTCATAACCATCTTTCACTCACTAATTCACTATGATACATTTTTTTAATAGTTACAAAACTAAAACTTAATCTAATATGTATAGTAACTTATGATAAATCACAAAAGCAAGCAGATTATTCATACATGTTTCTTTCTATGGATTGACTCCACTAAACCAATGTCTAATCAACTAGCTTATCTTGGTATTGCACAATTCTAAGCTTTAGTTTACCTTCTCAATTCCATCGTCTTACATAAGATTCAAATCTTAAGTCCTATGAAAAATTATAGACATACTTTAGCAACTTATGCATATAAAGTTGGAGCTCCACATAGTTTTAGCTTACTATTTAGTCTTTCTTACCACTTGCCTCTAGGCTATTCTATCATATAACTAGATTATATTGTTAGTTAACTATGCAAGCCATATTTGGTAATGAACATCTTAATGTACCCTAAATCTAAGAATTGAATCCGAATGTCTATTAGTGTTGTGAGGCAATTAGAAAGTTAGATCTTTTGGTCAATTTTAAGTTGTAAATCACAGAAAAGAAATATTTTTAGGGTTTTCTAGATGTAAGAGAATGGAAAATTAGAGGGATATGGATGAATCAACCCTAGGGATATGAAGCACCAAAGGACCAATCCAAACTATGTTTAATTATAATTTGATATGATGAACAAATTATAACTAAACGAATTTCAAAATCAATTACTTGAAATTAAGGGTTGTCACTAAAATTTAATATGAATTGATAAGACAAAGAGGAACCATGAGGAACTCTAAAGTGTTTTCATTCAACTAGTAAATCCACTAACTACAGAAGAGATTATGAGAGAGTATTTATAGAAAACTGTGACATCTTAAGGGAAAAATAGGAACACCCTAAGAAATGGTGAAAATTGTAAATAACTAAACCAAATAAATAAAATAAAAAGATTAAAAAATTAGAAGCTCATATCATCAACATGCCTAAAAGAAGACACGTAAGAACACACCCTAAGAGTATAGAGATGTACATGGCCTCCAATACATCTATGTCAATAGTTAACATGCTTATGTTGAATTTCAACACAGTTATCCAGTCCACCCATGTACCTTTTAGACGTCTTCTTCTTAACAACAAGATCATGTTACTCTTGTTATGTTTGTATAGCCCAATAGGGCTAAGGAACGCGGTCATGTAGTAAGCTATGTAAATCTCGAATCCTCCATTTTCTTATTTTCCATCAACGAAACTTGAATTCAACTATTCGAACTTGATTGCAAAAACTGATGACCATATCACATCTCTAGTATAGTAACCCTTCTTCACTCAAACTAATCAACATATCTCACATTCATTTAGGAGTTAAGTACTTGGACCTCCACTGCTCTACCTTCTTCCATACTCTCCTTACTTTGTACGAATACATTTGACACTTGAATGAGGTAAAATTGAAACTCGCCATCCCTTTGCTAATATGTTTTCTCTCTCTCTCTCTCTCTCTCTCTCTCTAATCCACTTACGTTGTTACCAAAGGATCCTTTACCATAGAATTGACATCCATAATACAACCAAAGGTTATAATTTATTGTAATAAGAACAAGTTACTGGACTTAAATCCTCTCAATATCATTCAACCACCTTAGGAAATGATAGTATAATTATTCTCACTACTCTTCAAAACCAATACCATTTGATGTGTTAAATGCCACAACATTATAGTATAATCTAGCTGCATAGCTCACATATGACGGTGTAAATCTAACAATCCTATATTTAGACTTAGACCCTACTTACTCTAAGTAATCTTTAACCTTTACCTAATATTTTCTATTCTCACATCGAAAACTACATATACGATCATTTTGCAATTAGATTCATACTTTACATACGTTAGTAATCTTTGACCTTTACCTTACGTCATTTGTAGAGGACCACTTTACGTAGGCTTTTATATATAGAACTAATCTATCTCGCAATCTTTTAATGCATTTTCATATTTCAAAATCCAATCTAAGGATCTCCTCTATATATCATAATCTAATAATGGTTAACATTTTCTCACCCAGCATTGTTGCATTAGTAATAGCTTTTGCCTTATCATCTTCCTTAATGTCCTCAAGTTGCACTTTCTTCTTTCAAGGAAAGTATATCACATTTTAACTCATAGACTTATTTCTAAAGCCACCACTAATATTGAACATCCATTTATTTTAGTTGCTAGGATGCTTGTAACCTTACTGTCTATAGATCATATCTCATGGTTTAATTGATCCCTACTTAACATATAACTTTAAGCCTCTTTTAGTGGCAAAGTATTTGTTATATAAATTATGATATCTTTGAACACAAAGAATGGATATAATGTAAAGTTTAGAATGATCATTGTTGTCAACCGTAACAAAAAACAAACAAGGCCGGTCGCTGGATGAGTCTAAACTTGCAGAAAGCTTGAAAAAGAGCTAATGGGGAGAAGTAAGAAAAAAGTGACAAAGACGAAAGAAATGGTAAGCAAACCTACGAACAACTCCAGAGGATATGATGCATTAATGGAACTTCCGAGGATTTATGGCATAATTTGATATGATGCACAAATTGGTTCAATGAAGTTATTCACTACCTAACCTTACTTAAGGGTAAGGATAAGAGTGATGTCGAGAGTAAATAAACAGTATTTATGCAAGGAAGAAAAGTACTCAAATGTATTGAAGATAATTAATCTGTTACAGCTAGGGTATTTATACCTGTAAGTTAAGGCAACTTACCTAAAAGGGAAAAGACAATAAGGACATTTCCTAAAGAAGCAATGTATACGATACAAAAGGGTAAAAATAAATATATAAGAAAAACAATCATTGGTATTATAGAATCTACATATAATATTGTACATGTAACGATGTTGTATTGGTGAGGTTGTTAGGAGATGCAGATAAAAAGTGCGGATAGATGGGCTTGTCTGAATAGGGATAGCTTGGTCAGTCTAGATCCTCTATCTCTTGGATTCTCGGCAAGGACAATGTCGAGTGATTGGTTGGTTTGACATTAAAGAATAATCATCAACTCGACATACTACAAAATAATGGATAGTCATATGACATGGCATTAAAGGTGACTCGGTAAGGGAGTACTCGGCTTCAACTTCGACAAGGGTTGGTTAGAACATAGGGATTCTCATGCCAACCTCTCTAGTCCTCAAGCTTGGTTTCGGATCAGGGGTCCCATAGTTTGATTCCCATCAATCATTCTCTATCATTTTATTTCTATCTCTATATCTTATGTTGCTTAAACCGTTAACTAGAGACACGGATTTAGAAATACAATGTCCTACTTATTCGCGCTTGCTCATGCTACTTAAGTACTCTATGGGTCAACATCGGTATATTTACTAGATACTTAGTCATGTGTAGCGGTGATAGATTTTATTTGTTTGCTCTCATCTTTTTGCATATATTTTGTCAAAATTTTTGTTAGTCAAACTCAATCGAATTGCTATCATGGCCTTACATCAAGATTTGTGTACTTATTGTACTTTATGGAGTATAATTACATTAAGATCCCAAAATGTACACTTGGCATGAGTTGGAGTTCGTGGATCAATCAAATTTATCAATGTTGTTATAATACCCTAGAACTTGGAACGCTACAACTTCCCACGTATCCCTAGCCTTTACTGATACATTAGGCATCTCAAACAACTTACTAGCTTTTTCACATAAATGTCAACCATCAATAACTTGTGATAATTCCAATAAATTTTCACAATTGTTCTCAACATCCATAATCTACTAAAAATTCACTACATAATTAACCTTTGAATAACCTTATTTAATGTAAAATAATAATAATTTCTCATTTGATAAATCTATTGTAAGGAAACTAAATAACAAGGTTCTGTATTCTTTTACTCATTATATTCAACTAGTCTCAATAACCTACATACTTTGATAAGAGAAATCTCAAGTGACTCCTTATGACCTAAAATACAAAATAAAAATAAACAACTAAAAGTCTATTTTCATATTCAACCAATTCCATAATCCTACTCAAACTATACAGACTCACTCCTAACGTCGTAATAGTATTTATAGTAATCTACTGCATTGTCATAATAATCAATGTCACAATAATAATCCTCATAATCATCATAACCTGTATTTGTACCTAAAAATTAAATGCAGGATTAGTGGAAGCCTAGTACGGAATACGATAAGCACATGTACATGAACATATGATTTCTAATCATATACAAATATGAAATGCAAAATGCAACAATCAATCAATTAATTACCTTTATTTTAATCTAGTAAGCAACATAGAGGTATTCATGACCTTAGCACACATAATATATTTATACCATATAGTATCGGTGTTAGGTCATCCCTAACACCCTAAGAATCAAGGAACAACCTAAAATCTACTTGCATGATTTCCAACAAGACTCTACTCTGGACAACATTACGCAAGGATCATTGAGGTGTCACCCTAAAACCTAGTCCTCCCAATCCCTTGGACCTAGCTAAGCATAGGTAGTACTATCTAATTAATATCGAATAATTATTTAATTTGATTTTATTATTTAGCCTAGCAACCACAACAAATAAGTAAGAATCTCATACCTGGTTTTGTCTATCCTTAGAAACTGATTCATCAATCTTTCTAAAACCTATCATAATAGAAATACCAAAATTTAATTTATGACTTAAACAATACCTTACTTAATCTCTAGGCTTATTTAACAACGCTCTTTAACTTAACAACTCAATAATTATACACTTGTAACTTATGTTGTTGAAAGAACTTAAGGTCACTACGATGAGAGATTGGTTTGTAAAGTGTTTTGGGTGAAGATTCATGTTTAAAAAAACTTTAGAAAGGATTTAGGATGGGAAAACACACCCCTAAAATATCTAATAACCAAAGGGAACGTTGCTATACGTAACAGGGTCATAGCGTCCGGATACTACACTACTTGGCATACAGACACCATAATCGGGGAGCAGTTTGCCTTCTAGCATTTGGATGTTGATGGGGATGGCGTCCAAATGCTAGGCTGCAGTTTGTTCACGAAGTGAAGGAAGTGAGCTTTACCCTAGCTACTGCTATCCTTAGGAAACCAAAAGAGCTACTGAAGGATAATTCTACAAGCTACAACGATGTTTCATCCTCACACCTTCAATCCCCCTTTGCCCAAACTTGAATACCACCTTTTTCTTATGTTTTCCAACCAATAACACAACCCTATAACCCTCAAAACACCAATCAAACACCTAAATACAATCAACACTCAACCCAAAATTGAAATCGACAATCACACCTCTATCGAAAGCAAACCTACAAGATATAGTTAATGAATACCTACCTTTGAGATTCAAGCACCATGCTTCCACCACTATGAATTCATTGTAAGACTCCTAAATAACACCCTAAATCCATTTTACATACTGTCGTAGTAGAAAAACGAATTTTTAATGAGATTTGATCAAGAACTCAATAAGAAACCATCTAACAACCTTTCCTTGATCTCCTTTTTTGTTAGATCTTATTGGGATAGCACTATTTCCTTCTCTTGTTTCCGAACTTGTACAGACACCTTAAGTCACAAGAGTAGCACTTCAATAATGCTTGCAAAAGGGGTTTCTTAAGAGTTATCCTAAGCTTTACACTTAGGGTTTATGAAACTTTCCTATTGCTAAACTACCTTTATCACTTTTGAATATTGCCAACTCAAGTTCTTAATGAAAAATCAACATTTATTATCCATTTTCCCTTGTTATATTTCTTTATTTTTCTCCTTTGTTTAGGTTTTACAAATGTACTATAATGCCACATCTTTATGTTTAGAATACCAAAGCATAAATCCTAAATTCAATATCTTCTCATTGAAACTTGCTAGATACCAATTTGTTAAGATTTGATTTGAGTTTTTGTTAAAATCAATAGAATGCTAAAAGGAAAAATGATAACAAGTAGAAAGAAGAGAGAATTTGAAAAACAAACCTAAAGCAAGGAAAAGAATTACAAATAAAGTCGAAACACATTCGTTAGTATAACAATGTAGATACAGGTTTCTCATAATTAATCAAAGAAATTACTCCATAATCAAATCTTTTACAATTTCTTGTACTTCTCTTCCATTCACCAAGACACTAGGGACATACTAATAGAGTCGCAAAATTAAACACTAATCATCCAATACAAGAAATAATTTATGTTACAAGATATCACACAATAGGTAACTAGATTCTTGGGGATGACATACTTCAGTTGATTGACTTAATTAACCCATAATTCCATATATTAGTCTAGCCTTTCATTCCGTGCTTCGGTTGACCTTTGCAGTCTTGTTTAGGTGAAGTCATTCCAAAGCCAGTTCCATCAATACTTTAGGACATATATACTTTAACCTATACATACTTATGCAAGAGCCAAACTATTAGGAAATTGCTTCAATTGTATACTTGATTATAATATATACATATACAAATTTAGATTAAGATTTAATGTAAATACGAGATTATAACATGTTGATCATAAAGTAGAGTAGATTTGTATACCTAAAATTGAAGAGATTATCTATCTTGAGTGTCATTCTCAACAGAATTATAAAGAGTATTGGAGAATACTACTCCCTTCTTGACAAAAATAGGTTTAAAACTAATTAATGAGTAAATAGATTTTTCATCCATGTATAAGAGTAAGGAGCTCTCATCAGGCAAAGTGAACAGTCCTAACTATTATGGGCCATTCATATTAAAAGTCCAATTATACTATTCATATTGATCAAGTGCTATAATTAAATAATAATTCTATAATTGATTTTTTAATAATTTAAAAGGATATATTCTAAATAATTTATTAATATTGATACACATGATCAAATAATCTAACATTTAAGTGAATCAATTTTGTGCAACTCATAGAATTCTGCAGAAAAGCTATGAAGAAATATTTACATTGACATTCAGACAACAACATTCCAGTCTAACATTTATAAAATGATTTAAACGATAAAAAACCTGATTTTGTCGTAGCATTCTCGAAAATGAAATAAATATATAGAATGCTCAAATCACTTGTTGCAAATAATTCACAGAAAAGATGCTTCATCACTATTCATCTACATTTTATAGGAAAAGAAAAGAAACGAAACGATTATAGTATTTATTTAAGTGGTAAGTAATAAGCTCTTATTTTGTTAGTCGTGGTCCCTCTATATACACCATCCAGCGCAAGAAGAAGATGCTTAATCATTTGAGTATGCTACCAGACCCAGTGCGAAGGTAAACCCCTAGAGCTTTCCTTTTCTTTTCTTTGTTTTTTTTTTTTTTCTTGTTTCTTTTTCCCCTCAATTTGGCTTTTGAACTTTCGCTTTTATGGTATTATGATTTTATATTTTCACTTCCGTACAAGTCGACCTTATTTTAATTTTTTTCTAACTCAGCCCGGCCCTTCCTTTATTTATTTATTTTCCTATCCTAACAGTTGAATATATATATATATATGTATATATATAGATATTTCACCTAGAGAAAGGGGTCATATATTACTCCATCCTAATGAAAGTACAATAATCATGTCATATGAGCTATAAAATCTCAATAATGCACAATAATTTTTCACTATTAGCAACTATATGAAATTGGAAATGCGATTGCAATAATTTAAACCCGTAGCCTTTACGCTTCTTTCTTTCTTTTTTTTCTTTTTTTTCCTCTACTGAATCATCTATGTCTAATGGATATGATTATGTGTGCTTTCTTCATAGAAAACCTTTTTGGTATTCTTCTAACATTTTTTATAATTAATAGTAATAATTTTAAGATGTTCATATTATTGGCTTTTACTAGTAAGTAGTAATAGCAAATGAGAAAAATAATTCTCTTTATAGAAAACTAGCGGATAATATATTTGTGTTGTATGTATAATAAAAAAAAAAAGTTTAGACTCAATAATATAGAAAGCTCGTAATATATGAAATTGTAATAAATTTTTCAAATTAAAAATCCTTACTATAATAATAAATATTGGCAAAATAAAAAGTGCATTGAATCTTTCTAATAATAGCAACATTGGGCGATTAAAATAATATACAAATAAAAAATAGTAAAAATAGAAGTAGGTATAAGAGAAAATGATACCATATAATTTGCTATATTTTTCTTTGTAACTACCATTCAAGTATATTTGATAGTTAAAATTATAAAACATTGTATTGACAGTTAAACATAGTTAAAAAAATGCTTTTGGTTTAACATAATAAATGTTATCGTTTTTGTTATTTCTCGTTGAGATTCCATGGTTGCCACTTTTAACTCCTATCTTTACTTTTTCGTAAAACCATCAATAAAAGTAAACTCTATAGATTACTGTGCCAAGATCCAACAACTTTTAGATTTTAATTATAGTAAATGTCCAAAAGAAGTCTGAAAAATGTTTTTCATGAAATGAGCACGCCATATTGTTTGTGTTTTTATGTAGATGCTAATTACTTATTAATACTATAATAGCCACTTATACAAATGGTAATGAGCTTACCTACATACTTAATGCTCAAGAGTAGGTTGTACGGCAGTCAGAATTCTAGGGTTTGTTTTTAATATTTCGACTACTATTTGATGAATTATGCTGATTGATGAGAGCAAAAGTAGAATATTTTAGGTTTTTTTTTTTAATTATTATTTCACCTACTTTTTGATGAATTATATATTGATTAATGCGAGTAAAAATAGAGTAATCTTCAATGGAATTTATCATATAAAGAAAAAAAAAATACATATAAAGAAATGGAACCCGTATATGAAACTTTCTTCCACTCTATCAAACTCTCAAAGAAGGTATAGTTGATAGAGTTGATAGGTTTTCGAACCTTAACTGTTGTTTTGTACGAAATGCACAAATCTGGTAAAAAAAAATTAAGTCATTAATTTCAGGAAAGAAAGGTGTTGCAAAGGTCCCACCCATGGAAGCAAGGCAAGTAGGCTTTAAACCCCACAAGGTTACAAAAGCAAAAGAGAGGTTGTAGGCATGCCATAATGATTGGATTGTGGGGTAATCATGCTTATATACAGTGCAACAGATGCCGTTTATCGCCAGTTCTTGCACCAACACATAGTCACGGATAAACAAAAGAGAACCATCACTTGAGATAAATTTGAAAAAGATAAAAGATGCCATGAAAAGTTTATGGAAGTCACGGAATGGAAAACTGGCCTTTTCCACCCCCCCCAAATTTTGTGACCATGATATTATTATCATCATCACTACTGCAATGATGCATAAGGGTGGAAGAGTTCTCCTTTTTCCTTTTTAGTAGTTGCAAAAGTTGGAATGCATGCCCCGCCTGTGGTAGGTTCGGTGTCGTAAGTATGGAAACAATCTGTAATTTGTTGTAATCTCGTACGGATACGGGAAGCATCCAAAGTAGACCGACTCCCTTTATCAATTAGAAAAATCTTTTTATGGACAAGTATCTACTTGAGAAAAATATCATACATGATAATCCTTCTGCTCTAGTTTTGGACTTTGTTCATTCGGGCTTTCCAAGGCAATGACTGAATCCACGGGAGAAATGCATGCAAAGTCCTACACATTTTTGGGAAAAGTATAAATTTATTGTTTGTAAGGTTTTGAGATGCTATGTGAGACTTTTCTAAAGCACTTTTTAAATAAATTTTTTTATTTATTAATTTCAATATCCTTTTTTATTTATACATTTTCAAATAAAAATCACCAAAATGCTGAAAATACTTTTAGTTCTCTTCATCAACTTTGTTGTGGTTAATTTAATTAACAACTGATATCCTAATTTTACACATTAACCTAAATTATTCTAGAAACACAATTATTGGAATAATGAAAAAAATAAAAAAAATAAGATGATAAAAAAATTTAAAAGAAGAAGGCATGTAGTCAGGTTAACCTTGCCAACCATCTAGATAGCAGCGACGTGGAAGTGAGCCACCACTGCAGTAAGTCACAACCATGTTGTTATGAAGAAAAAGCATAAAAGCAAAATATAGAGATTACTGGGCTGCGTCACTTCTCAACTAGACTTAAAAAGGAGACGGAAATTTCTCCTAATTTGCTTTTTCCGTGGCATGTGAGTTTTCAGACGTTTTTCTTGACGATCTAAAGGCCGATGGTGAGATAGGGAAGTTAAGCTTGCTATAGATGTTGCATGAGGTACAAGTCCAATTTGAAAGTACTATACATGATAACTCAAGCAAAGCCGAAAGAGCTTAAAGAGCAAATTCAAACGATAAGATTTTCATATAACCCTAGTGTATTGCGATGGGTTACTTCGAACTATTTGTGAAGAAGGATAACAACATGTGATTGTACATAGACTATAGTCTATAAGGAGCAAACAAAGGGACATTGAAGAATAGGTATCTCTTGCAAAAGTTAGATAGTATAATTGATAAGTTTGAAAGAAATACAAGTGTTTTTGTAGATCGATCTAAGATTAAGGTACCATCAATTGAAAATTAGAACAAATAATATACCCAAGTTGGATTTTTAAATTTGCTATAACCCCTATAAGTTTTTGGTTATGTCATTCAAACTAACAAATACCCTTACAACTTTCATGGAACCATAGTGAACCAAGTAATCCTATCTTAATTGGAAAAGTGCATCGTAGTATTCATTGAAAACATATATTGTTTACTTTAAAGAGCATGATAATAACCTACGGATTATACTATAAATGCTCAAAGACGAACCACTATAAGCTAAGTTTAAAAAGTGTGAAATCTGGTCAGAATAAGTAGCATTCTGATGAAAAATAATCACAAAGGATGGCATATCTATGAAAGCATCAAATATTAGAGTAATTTTTGAGTGATTAAGGGAAAAAATAGTGATTGAACTCAAAGGCTTCTTTAGTTTAGCAAGTAATCACAAACAATTTGTTGGATGTTTCTCAAAGGTTGCAACCCCATTAGCTAGACTGAGTTAGAAAGGGGGTAAAGCCTTTATGGTGATAAGCGTGGGTCTAATTATGAAGAGCTAAAGTAGAGGCTAGTTATGCCTTTGTTACTTTCTCCACTAGATGGGAAAGTAAGGTTTTTTTTTTTTTTCCTTTTTTCTTTTTCCTTAATCTATGGTGTTGATCTATATAAAGGCTTGGGTAGTATGCTGATGCATAATGAAAGAAATGTGACCTATGCTTCTAGATAGTTGAGGTTGTAAGGTCATAACCTTAAATTAGTAGCAATGGTCTTTACACTGAAGATTTGAAGGTACTATCAATATAGTTAGAAGTGTGATGTGTATATATATCAGAAAAGTCTCAAGTGTTTGTTGATTAGGAGTTAGAATATGAGGTAAAGAAAGTGGTTATAACTTATAACTCATCAAATACAAGTAATTAAAATAAACATAAACAACTTGCTATGCTAAGGTTGGTTTATACACATCAACAAGAGTTACAGCTTTTTAGGACTTTGGTCTAAGCAAGTAGGATTCCATTCAAGCAAAGTCTTACAAAATTGGAGTGTTTTGCATCGTTTGACTTTGTTTAATCAAAATAAGATCTTGTTCAAATGAAGACAAACAATAGGCTTCAGCTCAAACAACACATTGATTTCATTCAATAGAAACATACTCTCGAAGGAATGAAGTTAATCAAAAGGTTTCTTTAACTTCAAGAAAAGAGTTTGTAAGAAGCTTATGGAAGACTGGTTAAATAAAGTCCTTGCTTTAAGGCTCTAAGCTATGCTAAGAGACTTCGATTAAACTAAATGCAACTTCATTCAACCAAATTTCAATTCTAAAAGACTTCTTCATTTTGCTCCAAGATTCTCACATCTACCATTTCTTAGATATTTAGCGATTTTCATGTAGCTTAAAGTACCTTGAAACATATAGGAGCATAGATAAAACTTGAGCTTTTAACATTTAAAACATTTTTAAAATCTCAATTATTACTTTTCCTTGCTTATGTCTTTTGAATTAGTTTATATGCATGCTTTTATTTTAAGTTTTAATTGTCTTCTTATATAGATTTTTTCACTAGACTACATGAATCTTCTTCGATAATGGTTGGACAATCCGATTCCAAGATCTATGGAGAATTTTTTAATTTAAAGTATTAATTGAAATAAGCTTCCTTTCAAAAGTGATTTTTTTGCTTTCCCTTTTTATAAAATGATCTTGGATAAAATATTAGTTCCCTTTCTATGAAAAGTCCAATCACAATTTAAAATTGTATTTGTTTAATTTGAACATTATTTTATAAAAAGAAATATTTTAGATTAGGAGATAATCTATTAAAGAATCATTAGCACTTCAAAATAGAATTATAATAATCATAAATTTTTGTTTCAAAGTTTGCTAAGGCATAATAAGGAAATTCTATTTTAGAATATTTATCTTTTTAAATCAACAGATTTGCATATTTGGATTTTACTAGAGACTTTCTAAATAGAGATGTAGTACTTACATGGAGAAAGTAGCATTACTTGTGATAGAATCATGTCCAACAATTTTGAATAATAAGTCTTTTTGTAAAATTGGAATGTGAAACAATTCTTATGACAATTTCCTACTAGTTTTATGAGCTACGTTTAATCTTAAATAAATTATAAGAGTCCATACAATCGTTCATAAATTTTCAATTTCACATAATTTCTTAGAAAAATCCATGGGTCTACTTCAAATACATAAATCTTCCTAATTTTACACATCCATGCATAGTTTCTATGATTTTACAATAAAAAATAATTTGATCATCCTTGTTTTTCAAGATTCTTTATTTAAACATCCCTAACTTTTGGTAACAAAACCCCTTATCTTTTCCAAATATATGCTTTAGTCCTTTATCTTTCTCAAGCAATGTTTTGGCCATTAAATCTTTTTTAAAAAATTTAAAAACAAGCTTCTAAACATTATTATCATAATTTACTTTTTGATCAAAACTACAAGTTGAAAGTTTAAATATTTTGAAAGATTATAGTAGAAAGTAAAACAAATATTATAAATGATTATATTGATAACAAAGATATGAAGTATATATATGAGCACCAACACAATAGAAGAGTTAGCCTTAATAGAGTTATTTATTATACACATTGACAATTAGTTTTAAATTACATCTGTCTTTGTTTTATTGGTTAGTCATATTCACAATTAGTTAGATAAACTCTTACAGTATAAATAGTTATAACAAAGTTGAAAGATATAGTGATTCATTTTTCAAAAACCCAAATACTTATTATTACACTATTCTCAATTTTCATAAATCTTTTGTTCAACTACTTCATATTACTAATGATAGATCCTTAGATTCCATATGGTAATAGAGCAAGATCAATCGTTCTAACATATTTTGAAACATTTTGAATTCCATTTTTGATTGTGACATGTATTCAATTTGCATTAGTAGTGCAATTTTTTTTCTTCTTTTTGTTCAAGTTTGATCAAGCAAAATTAAGTTTGACTCTTTACATAAAAATTAGGTGTGTTTTAGTTATTTTGTATCATTTTCAATTTCTAGTTTCAATCTTATAGAAGTTCTTCATTCAACATAGCTGTTAATTATGAAGAAATTAAGACAATTACTGATGTCTCTATTAATGATTCTTATTATGTTTATGGATTGGATAGCCCTAGTATGTCAATTGGCACTTTAATTTTTAATAGCTCCAATTACTTAGCATGGAGTTGAGCTGTTAAGATGGCATTAAGAACAAGGCTTAAGATTAGATTTATAAATGATTCAATAATCAAACTAATTGATAATTCTCTTAAATTAGCTAAATGGTTGAAGTATGATAATACAGTCTAAAGTTGGATCATTAATCCATCACTAGCAATCTTGCTTAAAGCCTTATGTATACATAATCGACTCATAAATTATGGTGGGAAATAACCAAGCAATAGGCAGTAGCAAATGGACCTATAGTGTTGCAGTTACAAGATGAGATATATAATTTGAAACAAAATAATCAAACTTTTTTAGATTATTACAATAAGTTAAAGAAATGTTAATATGAGTTATAGCAATTTCATGTATATCCGATGTGTATAGAAGATTTGATTATTACACATGTGAACTAGAAACTCATTTGACTAATTCTTAATGAGCTTAAATGACACTTTTGAAGTTGTTAGAAATCAAGCTCTTTCAATGGAACCTATACTTACTATAAATCATAGCTTTTATGTGGTTCAACAAATTGAAAACAAAAGCAAGTCAATTCGATTTTGGGGAACAAATTTGAAAAGCTTGACTTATTCTCAAGAAAGGGACAAAATAGAAGTGTTTAGAATAATATTGCTAATGACAAGACAAAAAGGAAAGAATAGTTGTTTTGTAAGAATTGCAAGGTTGATAGTCATTTAGTTAAGAATTATTTTCAAATAGGAGGTTATCTCGACTAATATAAAGGGAGAAGAAATTTAAAGGTAATAGCAAATAATGTCTCTATAGAAAATAATAAGTCTGATGAATGTGTTGATGCACCTTTTGATCATAATTTTGATGATTCTGCAAATAAGAACAATGTTAAAGGGGCTACACTTGACAAACATTTGATTGAGAGAGTTTGTCTAGAAGTCATGAAACAAATGAGTTTCAAAGAGCAATCATTGGCAAACATCATGCATTTACATGTACACATGGATCTTTTTGTTTTAATACTTGTAATAACTACATGTCTTTTTAGATAATTGATATGAGTGCTACAAATCACATGTCACCAAATATTTCAATTCTTTATGATATCTATGACCTTGAAAATCCTATGCACATTACATTGTCAAATGGAAATCAATTAGTAGCTTTGAAGCGTGATTATGCAATTATTAACTCTTTTCTTACTCTCCATAAAGTTCTCTTTGTTTCTCATTTTACCTATAATTTTTTTTCCATACCAAAACTTTTTTATTCTAACAATTGTCTTGCTATTTTTGATAAAACCACCTGCATCTTACAGGACATGATGACTAGGAAAGAGATAGCAAAAACAACAGTGAGGAGATGACTATATGTGCTACAATCAAAAGCCATAAATGGAGAAATCACTTCTTATGTTGAGCTTGATGAAGTTTCGAATTGTATTAGTACTTGGTTAGTTGTACATCTTAGTAGCCAAAGGAAAAGAAAGCAAAAATGATTCTCGTAGTAGTAGCGAGTGAAATGGGTGCAGCTTCAACTTTTGAAAATCAAAGAAATTGTAGGGATTACAACGAAATTCTTAGTTTCTTTCATGATAAAATGGTTCTTTCACAATAAAATGGGCCATATATACATTTCTGAAATTCAACAAATTGATCTTTATAAACATTTATGTTACAAAGACTTTGTTTATGATGTTTATCATTAAGCTAAATTTCACATATTGTCATTTCCAAGAAGTTCTAGTAATTCTCAATTTCCTTTTCAATTGATCTATGTGGGTATATAAGAACTATAACATGTTGAATACATTATGGGTGCTTGATATTTATTAACCATTGTGGATAGTTTTTCTAGATCATCAATGTAGACACATTTATTGAGTCATAAAGATCAAATTGTTGTTACTCTTAATTATTTCATTCCATTCATTCAAAATCACTTTTCAATTATGCCAACGTTCATTAAGCGGATAATATTCTGGAGTTTTTAAGCTATGAATGTCAAAGATTATTTCATGAATTGGAAATAATTTGTTAAGGAATAGTTATATATACTCTACAACAAAATGGTAAAGTTAAAAGAAAGCGTTGACATCTCTTGGATTTTTCAAGCGACTTAAGGATTAACTCATATTTGCCAAAGAAGTTTAGGTGAATGCATTTTAACTACCAAGACTTAATAAATAGAATACCAATGAAAAAGTTAGAATGGAGGAGTCCTCACGAGAAGGGGGAACAAGTATATATTTTTAGGATATGCACATGAGACAAAGGGATAGAAAGTGTTTGATTTGGTTCAAAACAAAATTATTGTTTCTCATGATGTGATTTTTTATGAGATTGCATTCCCTTTTAAGGATGGTTTATTTGATGACAAATGTACAACCTTTGATTTTGATGACAAACATACAGCCTCTAATTCCTTTTTATGAAATCATGTTTCCTTTAAGTCATTTCATTCATTGATCAGTCATCTACTAATCAAATTAGTGTACAGCCTTCAAATCTTGATACTCTAGAACATTCTTCTATATTAGAATAGGTTGTTAACCAATCAACAAGAGCTTGTAAGTTTCCTTAGTAGTTTTTTATTTTCTCCATGAAGTTCAAGCTTACTCTACTACTGATGTCGGCCTTATTCCTCATCTCCTAATGGACCATATCCTTTAGTTGATGTTGCTTCTTGTGGTCATTTTTCCACTGATTATGTTGCATCCATATAAAATGTATTGTCTCCTTAAGAAACATATAATTATTCATAGGCTATTAAGTAAAAAGAATGGATAGATGTTATGTAAAAGGAGTTGGATACTTTATAATTTAATGAAACTTAGGAACTAATGATTTTCCTAAAGGAAAACAAGCTATAATGTCTAAGTGGATCTATAAAATTAAGTATAGATCTAGTAGAATGATTGAAAGGTATAAGGCTAAGTCAGTTGCTAAGGGATCTACTTAAAGAAAAATGGAGGATATGAGCCCTTGAAATTAAGTTTAGAACAATCGAGCCTAAATTTAGAGCCTTTGGAGAAAGTTATCCAATTGAGCCCAAATTTTGCAATTAAAATAGAAAAGTTAGACGAAATGACACAGTAAAGTTAGATTTTGGAAATAATAACCACAAATCCTAATTTTGCTCTTAAAATTACGATTATTTAATATAATACTAAAATGTTTGAAACCCTTAAAATAGAGATCGAATTGCAACGAAAATTTAAAGATAAGTTAATTAAGCTATAAAATGAAATAATATAGTATAATTTACTATATGAATATATGTGTATTTTTATGAATATACTTGATATAAATAATAATTATATCCGTAAATTAATCCGAATTTACGTAATTATATATATATAATGTGTTGAAATCATGCGAAAAATTAAGAGAATATATCCTAAAAGTAAAAGATATGTTAAAAGCTTAATTATATAAGTATAGTTATATATTACGGTGATATATACAAGGGATATATACTCGTATATTAATAAATAACTAAGTATTAATAAAATATACTCAAAATACCTAAATAATTGCAAATCTTATCCAAAAAGCCTTCAAAATTGCTGATTCAAGTCTAGAAACTACTGGGAATCACCAAAGATAGACAATTGCTGAGTCAAAAGGCAAATTCAACAATCAAAGGACACCTGCCACTTCCATTTATGAGAAAAAGTAAGGAAAAAATTAAAAAGAAAAATAAAAAAAGTAGCAATCAACTCCAACAAGCATAAATAAGCCTCATTACATCAATTCACAACTTAACAAACCAAAAACAAGAGAAAGAAAAAAATTAGAAAAAATCATTGAAAATAGAAAGAAAATTAGAAAAAAAAAAGAAAATTAGAAAAAAAAAAATAGAGCAATTATTGTGGTTTGCTAGTTCCTAGGGCTCCCGATGTTCTACTGTTGAGCCACTTCACCACTAAGGAGCACCCCCAGTGCCTAAGGCTTCCGACACACCCCCATCACCTCACGGATACCAGAGTCACCAAGAGCAGCTCAAGAATTTAAAAAAAAATACCTAAACCATCCAAAAAATTATTAAAAAAAAAAATTAGTTAGGTTATTTTAAATATGCTTTCATGTGGTATTTTCATTTTTGAAAAATTCGTAATATTTACTTTCTTAAAAAATTTATTATTCATCCGAAATTAGAATTGTAAAATAAATATATTAAATGATGTTGTTTCTAGTTGAAAATTTTGTATATGATGTGTATGATATATAAATAATTTCTATGTAAACTGAATTTTGAATTAAATGTTTTTAATATTTATTGCATTTTTTGGCCTAAAAATAACCCGAAAATAGGTTGAAATTATGAATTAAATAAGAAATTATGAAATTAATTGTTCAAATGGACATCTACTGATCTCTAGTGAATAATAACAATGTTGGGTCAGATAAAAATTAATTTGGTATAAAAAGAATCATAATTGAGTAATTTAAGATAATTTAGAGGTAAAATCGTAAATGCGAATATATAGATAATAGATCAAAAACTTGAAACCAAGTGATAATTGAATTCCTTATATTTTTAGGAGCCTATAAAATTTTTTAAGGAATTATTCGGTAATCTAAACTATTTATTACAAATTTATTTAGTAAAATAGCTTAATTTATAAGCTGAGACGTATTTTTGGTAATAATAAGTTAAACTGAATTAAATAATTAAATAAAAACTATGTATGAGATTGTTGATCATATTGGATTAAAAGTGTATATTTAATATATTTATTGATATTTTCTGATTGAGATACACTATAGGTATATTAAGGTTAGATAATACTCATAGTATAACGTTATGTGGATAAATTAGATAAAATATAATTTAATAACGTAAATTACGTATAATACAATAATATTTATATAGATACGTATAGTTGTATTAAAAACTTAAATTACCTATTAAAAGTCGTCTCTAAGAATAGGATTTGTAAAACATGTTGTTAGGTTTAGATAAACCTAATGATACTAATTTTATTATAATCAGACAATCTTAAGTCACATAACGTAAAACTTTATCATATTCTAGAATGTACGTATTTCAATAATCGTATCGGAATTAAAATGTGATTTAATAAATTGAAAGAATGTTTTAATGCCATCAAAACGATATATAATACGTAATAGTATAGATGATATATAGTATCAACAATTAACAACTTAACCCGATATATAATAATAATACGACAATATATATATATTTTCTATAATATATATATAACCGTTTTACATCAAACCCCAATGTTTTTGTAATTATTACGAAAACTAAATTTAGATCTTTTTTGTAAATAGGATCTTCTAGTGAACAGGCGGTAGACTGCTCAAGTTTGCTGTAGTAAGCGTTTGAACAAGTAAGTTGAGATTATGGTTTCACCGCTTGTTGGGATACTGTATTAAAGTATCTGGAGGCTCAAGAGTACTTTTAGTAGTGCTTGTAATTAGTTGTTTGTACACCTGCTGTGTGTATGAATAATACTCAGTAGTGACAAGAGTTGAACTCCTTGGTATACTGTTATGCATATTTGTATTGTCTCTGAATCGTATGAACTTGTTTGGTCATCCTTGATTAACACCAACGTTTATTCGACTAAAATGAAACTAGACATGCATAATACTCATTAGGGGACATGATTAGGGTGTTAGGCCAAATACCAACTTTCTTCGATGAGGATAGCTAAAATGTTCATTTCCCCATCCTTAGTCGAACTAAGTGATAGGCAAGGAGGTTACGGTAAGAGTAGAGGTCGTGGTTCAAAAGCAGTCAAGGGAGGAGAGTATTCTTCATTACACAAGCCCGGGTTTAGTCTAATTTAAGTGGCAATAAAACTCCTCAAATCGAGTTGGCGCAGATGTAATTCTCTAACTTCACAATGGACCGGATAACATTGTGCGATGTTTCATTTGATTGATTGCATTGCATTTCATCATAATTAATAACCTTGCTTATAATTGTTTGGTACTCTTTTAACTCCAACCTACATACTGAGCTAGTTGTTCTCACATCCCCAAAGACTCTTTTGCAGGTACTGAGTAAGGATTAAGATGTTCCGATACCGCCAACCTTAAGTTAGTGTGCTAATGATTGGGAAAGTGAGGGACGAAGCATCAACTGAACCTAGGCTTTTGACCTTTCTTTTGTCTTTCTTGTTAAATTTTGAGAAAACTAATTGAGAATTCCTTGAAACACCCATTAGTTTCCTAACTTTTGTAAATAGTCTACAAACATATAGCTTTTTGATGAACTCTGATTGTAAATTATAACTTGGACATAAGACGCTTATGTTAGAACTGTTGTGTTATGAGACAATAGGTTATGTAGATCAAGTATTTTGTAAAGCTCTACCATAAGTTTGGTTATTAACATGTATTAAAATAGATGTTTCAAGCTGGTTGAGTTATGCATGCCTTGTGTGAACTGTATTTACGACAGCAGCTATGAGGTTAGCTTCTATCTTAGGTTAGTTTATATGGCGGGACTGTTATGACTTCCCCTATTCGGGGTGTAACGGAGGACTACTATGCAATTTTTCATCAATTGCAAAATTAGGAAGATTTTGTGTTATTATAATTGTAGCTACTATTTTTAATTGCCCTATTCAAATTGATGCCAATAATGCTTTGCTATAAGATACTCTATATAAAGAAACTTACATGAAGTCTCCAGTATGTTAAAATAAAGCCAAAGCTGTTCATGAAACCAAACCAAATTGCAAAATACGCTTCTTTTGTGTTTTAGTTCGGTTCGCAATTTAGTTGAAGGAGTGCTTAAACAATTTTCAGTTCGGTTTAGGAAGGGTTTGAATCGAACTGAATTGCTTCGAATCGCTTCTTATTAAAAAATAAGAAAAATAAGTACTACATTTTATTTTTGAACTTTATTGATATTTCAATCTAATTTAATTTACCTTTTCAGTGTTTGTCATTTCTTATTTTACTTTTAGCCTTTACAATCCACTCATTTTCTTTCACAACCATCTCCCGTCTCGAGTTGACCTACACACATTCACAATCATTAAGATGAAATGTTGTTATACAATATTATGTGATTTTAAATCTTGTATAATATTCCTTAATTCAGACATCAATATTGGTTAAAAACTCCAATGACTATTATTATTATCAAAGAAGAAAATGATATTTTCAAAAAGCGATTTGAATACAACCGAACTACATTTAAAGCAATTTTGTACATTAAGTGTTTAAACTGAACCATTTCAAATGCGCTTTAGTTTACCTCAATCCTTAAACCAAATCAAATTGAACCACAATACCCTTAAATAATGCTTTGCCTCATTAAGTTTGCAAATTAAAAAAGGTCTTTATATGGCTCAAAATAGGCTTTTCAATATTGGAACTCATAAATTTCTACTTTCTTGATTGCTAATGGTTTTGTTTAGTCCAAACATGATGACTCTTTGTTTATTCATCAAAGTTTAGATGGATTTGTAGCTATTCTTCTATAAATTTTTGATATGATCATCATGGGCTCCAATTCTACTTTTATTTATGAGTTTAAGCAAAGAATTGAAGCTAAGTTTACTATAAAAGATCTTGGGCTTGCTCGTTTTCTCTTAGGACTTGAGCTTTATAGAACAAACTCTAGGATTTTGAATGATAATAAAATATGTGTGCTTCTAAGTCATCCAAATTTCCTATGCAAACTTCCTTGAAGTTAGATAACATGATTGGTGATTTACTTCAAAATCCCACTAGTTATAGGTGCCTTGTGGGTAGGCTCTTGTATGTTACCATGACATGTCCTAATGTGTGTTATGCTATGCATTTTTTTAGTCTATTTTAGCTCCTAGAATTCCTTATCAACAAGCCTTGTTCCATTTGTTGAGATATCTTAAAGGGACTTGCTTGCTTGGGCTCTTTTATCTTGCACAAAATACTTTGTCTAACACGGATTAGGGTTCTTATGAGTTAGGCAGGAAGTCCTTAACTAAATATTCTATTATCTTAGGGAGTGATCTTGTCTCATGAAAAATTGAGAAGCAGCTCACCATTTCAACATTAACTACTGAAGTGAAGTATAGGAGTTTGGCTACAAAAACAAAAGAAGTATTATTGATCTTTTATTTATTGCATGATTTAAGAGTTTTTATTCAATTGCCAATTTTTACTATTGTGATGATAAGTATGCTAGTCATATATCCTCTAATCTTTACTTGCATGGGAGATCTAAGCACATTGACATTAATATTTATTTTGTTCATAACTATGTTAGTTCTGGTTCATGCAATTGGTTCATGTATCTTTTGATATTTATTTTACATGTTGACAATTTGTTTAAATTGCACTATCTTTGTTTTATTGATTAGTTATATTCATAGTTTGTTAGATAAGTTATTGTGATATGAATAGTCATAACAGAGTTGAAAGATACGAAATTTATTTTTCAAAAGCTCGAATAATTCATGTTACATTGCTCTCAGTTTTCATTAACCTTCTATTCAACTACTTTATATTACTAATTGTAGATCATTAGATTGTATAAAAGAAATCATCAATAATAAATTTTAAAATACATTAAACTTAAAAACAATAGAAAATAAGGGTATGTAATACAAGTTTAATGAAGTATATCTTTATCTTTTTGATGAAATTATTACTTCCTCTTATTTTCTTCAAAATTTGCTTCTTGCTTTTAGAATACATTTTTTTTAATTGAAGTTCTAATTATTTCTTTTCATAATTTTTTATATTTTGATATTTTACTATTTCACCATTTTTCTAAATGGAAAAATGTTTATGTTGAGGTGTAGAAGCATGTTTTCTGAAGGCTGTAGGACTAGGCACTCATTAAAGGTAATAGCTTTAAGTGTATATGGATAAAAAATAATGATTTGTCCTTGCAATTTATTTAAATCGTAACTTTCCTATATATCACCTAATTTGGTTATGAAACTATCAAATCTCCAAACATATATAATTTCCTAGTAGAAATTTAGCAAATCTCATATAATTTTGATTTTATCTTGTAATTGTACAGTAAAATTACAAATCTAAAAAAAAATTCATAATTCTATTATACCCCGTAAATTATGTTTGTAAAATTTGTAATTATGCCTGAAAGTTGCTAGCATAAAATTTTTTGAAGAATGACAAGATCATCGCCTTTAAAATCCGTCGTAATATGCTTTTTACTTGTGATTTTCCTTTTTTTTTCTTTTTTTTTTTTTTAATACACCGTTGATTTTAATGTTGTAATAGCTTTCAAGAATTATCCCATGTTAAAAAGTGGAGGTTTTTGTCTTCACTTTAAAGGAGATACTGTTAATAATAGATGCTCCTCTACCTTATTTAAAAAGTCAACTACCAATAAGATCACTTTTATAATGTTTGGAATGATTGCTCGTAAAACTGTGTTAGGTAAATGCGAAAACCTTCTGATCTAAGACAAAAGTATTAATTCCTGAAATTACGGATGTCAAAGTTCAATGGCGGTTCTGCTCGGTTCACCGAGTATATAATTATTAATTTTTTTTTTATTAATTTAATGTTTATAGACATTGTTACTGAATATTTCCAAGGAGGTCACACTAAATTATTTATAAGGACTTATTGAATATTTTAGTATTTATATGTTGTTTAAATTATAGAAACATTTTTATGGAATATTGTTAAAATTGATGACTAGTACAATATAGAAAAATTGTTAACATTCATGTGGCAACATGATCTTTTAGTTTTTCATCCTTAAAATGTTGTTATTTGTCTTTTAAAAAATGGTAAATCCAAAATATGAGGCTTTTAAGGATGAAATGAAGAGGTTTTTGAAAAACAAAAGTCAAAATATATTCGATTTCTTTTTGGTGCTTGCGGTTGTTGATACTATGATGACGCCAATTGCCAACCATTGGTGTAAGTAATAGCTAAGAAGAATAACCAATATATGTGTATATTATATATATATATATATGTATTTATTTAAAGGGATAACGCTTTATATTTATCCAGAGTTCAACTTCAAAAATATCGAAAATACTTATTCATATTTACTAATTTTCATAGGATTGTCTCAGTTAGAGCACTGACACTTACTTGTAGTAGCCATGAGTCATAAATGATCAAATATTAGAATTTTTCTCAAAACATATCTGCATTTATTTCTACAGTAATCCTATCATGCTTTAAAACTAGAAGGTGTAACAATCTAGTCACATGTAGGGTGCAAACACCACTCTCTTCTCGCGACACCAATTTTTCATACACCAAACCTGGAGGGAGCAGTAGGCCACAAGATGCACTTACGATCAGTCGGGATATGCGACTAATTTTTCAATTGTTTGTCCACACGTCTATTTTCTGATAATATTATTAAAAAATATATACGCATTAGCAAAAAGTTATAAAAAGTGTTCGCAAGTACGAATTTTTTATCTTTTTTTTATCACAGTTATCACAAAAAAAAAAAAGAGAGGAAAATATACTGTTACCAAAAAATTAATAAGTACCAATTTTTTTATCATAGTTATTACAAAAAAAAATAACAATTACCAAAAAAAAAATCATTATCACAAAATTAAAAAAAGATAAAAACAAAAATAAGCTGGAAAATCAACTACTTTTTTCCTTACTGATCCTAAGAATCTCCCCAAATGCCCTTGTATGCCCTTTAGCTAGTTTATTTTTATTAAAAAAAATCTAAAAAAGAAATCCTAATTTTTTTACTGTCTAACTTTGAAAATCCCTAACTTTTGGAAGGAAAAAAAAAAACAAATTCAGTTTCTTTTTATTTAAAGAAAAAACATTTTCTACATGATAAACTTTTTTAAAAATATCCTAAGGTGCCTAAATGTAATTTTTTGTAAAATATGCAATTGATGTGGAAAATATGCCTAAAATACCTAAATCATGGAAAAAATATCTAAACCATATGCCTAAATCATGAAAAATATGTCTAAAACTTGAAAAAGATGTCTAAATTATAAAAAATATGTTTAAATTATGTGCTTAAATCATGGAAAAGATATTTAAAATATGGAAAAGATATCTAACTATGGAAAATATGTCTAAACTACGGAAAATATGTCTTAAATTATAGAAAAATATTTAAATTGTAGAAAATATATCTAATTATGAAAATAATGTACGAACCATATAAAAGATGTCTAACTATAAAAAAAATGTATGAACCATAGAAAAGATATCTAATTATGGAAAAGATACGTTAACCTTAATGATGCAATTTTTACTAAAAAGATGCAATTTTATCTTAAAAATACCATTTTTATCTAAAAAAATAATTTTCTAAGAATATGAAATTTTATTTAAAAATGCAGATTTATTCAATATGCCTAAAACATGTTTTCTATGATAAATATGCAACACATGTAGACACTATTAACACAAGAAATATAAAGACGTGTAAATAAAAAAAAAACTCTAGTTAGTACCTACCAACAAAATAATTAAACAATTTTAAATAAAATTAATGCGTGTGCTAACAACAAGATCACAGAGAAAAAAAAAACTAATAATAAAAAGCTACTATTGAAAACCAACACCAAAAGACAAATTAGAGTTAGTATTGACTCTTGCTAGAAAAATAAAAAATAAAAACTAAATAAAGAAAGAGGTACCAAAATAAACCAAACAAAAGGGAAAATAAACCAAAAGAATACAAACCTACTTATTACTAAACTTGCAAGTCGGATGAAGAGAGATTCTATAATCTTGCCCATCATTTTGACGGGATCGGACCCATCCTTAATCTCACCATTCATTTATACATTTTAAAATCTAAATCATTGAGTTCAAAATTTGTTTAGATTTAAAAAAGTACAAATTAAGGGTAAAATAGATAATAGATAGTAATACCAGTTCTGTAAAAAATAAGGATGGGATCATAGAAAAATCCGTTAAATCAGGAGTTTATTGCTCTCAAGTCGAGTAGGAGGAAAATCCAAGGGTTAGCTGAAGAACAAGAATGCAACAGCAGATCAAGTTCATGCAATGGTCTCTAAGTAACAAATCGAATGGGAAACTTAATTCTTATGAGTAATTGATTAATGATAGGAGCTCTAACTACCATGCCTCAAGATTTCATGATGGATTCATGTGATTTCATGAAGGATCGGTAGTGGTAGTTATGGATGCAACAGCTTGGGTATCGTAGGGTGCTACGGTCGTCAATTGGTGGTCAAGTAGCATAGGTTTGAGTCAGGAGAAAGGGATCAGAGATGGGTAGCTACTATATGGATAGAAAGGGAACGAGGTGAGAGGGGTCTAAGGCACAGTGTTTGGAGTTAAAAAAGAAAATGCCGGGCATGGGATTGCTGATTATATATGGGGCTTAGAATCAGTCCAGATTGATAAACGAACCTCCTTTTTATAGATTGACAATCTTATCATTGTTAAATCTTTTGAATCTCTTCAATTAGAATTCAATCTTGATGAGAGTTTTGATAAATCTAATTTTTCAAGATTTAATGATATTTGCTTTAGATTTGTTAATTTCTCTAATGATTTAATCATGATTCTATTCAAACCCTAAAAAAAAATCTAAACATCTGATACAATCTACTCTTAAGATCAAATTATAGAAACTCTACATTCTATTTTAGCTTTCTATCTAGGACCCAATTTAAACCAACTTGTTTTAAATTGGCTATAGCCTTTTAATATAGCATAAAATACTCACACTAACCCACGTAATAAATCCTAAGTCTATTTTAATTAGTTTAATATAAATTGGATAAAAATCCGCTTTATAGTTCACTTGACTATTTTAAAAAAAAATTCTAATAAAGCTCAATTATTTAGAGACTCAAAATTCATTAAATCATACGTACATCTTCAACTATTGTCTAATCTAACCTTAAATTAACTGACTGACTCGACTTTAACACTTTATATTATTTTGCTTTTGTTTTTCATCATTTTTATTTTTTCATTTTTAAACTTCTTTCATTCTTCGCAATTTTTAATTTTTTTGTGTGACATTTTTTAAACCTAGCCCAAAATAAAAAAATTTAAAATTAAAAGGGAGACAAAAATGGAATATCTATAGCTACCCCTTTTATAGTAAAGTGTCGAGCCTGGTTTTTCCCTCCTAGTTTTTATAAATTAGTCTTCTTTAAACCGATCAATATTAAATCCTACTTATTTAATATTGACCATCGACTAGGATTTAAAAAAAAAAAACAGTTCTTTTTTAACTTTAAAAACATTTTAAAGTTGCTACTTGACCAGAGTTAGGAAAAAGAGTTAAGTTATATCGATTGAGTAGATTGATTATAACTTAATTACTGATCTTTCAATAAAACCAATTTTTTTGCTAAAACGACTTTTGAAAACCAAATATCAAATCCAAAGGCTAATTTTTTAAATCCTTAATGAGTATCAGTTTTTAACTTTTCGATTTTAATTTCGTTTTTTAAAATTGCCCTTAAGAATAAAACATCTAATCATATGTAGATAACATCCAAAAAAGGATCATTGAATTATTATTTACAAATATGGAGAAAATGAAAACTTTCCATATTTTAAGACGGTTTGTATTTATGTATAAGTGCCTACGTACCCGTTATTCAGGATTAAACTTCCGTAGTTCGTTTCATGAAAACTTTAGTAAGTTGATTAAATTTAATTCTTGAAAAGGATTGAGTTTACGTTTTTACTTGATTTAATTTATTTAAGGAAATTCTTCTAAAAGATCCTAATCGTTGTTTTATTTTTAGAAACCCCAAACTAGTCTTAATTTGGAAGGGGTCTATTTATTTTTATTTATTTTTGGAAAATTGATTTTCTAAGTGATAAAGTAACTTTATTATTTTTTATTATTTATTACCAATTTTTACTAAAACATAAAAATAAATAAAATAAAGCTTAAATTTTTATTTACTCTTCTTTTTTTTATCTTTATCTTTTTTATTTTTTTTTTCTCTTTTTTTTTTCATTTTTACAATTACAATAATAAACAAAAAAATAAATAAATAAATAAAAAAGAACATGGGACGAAACAAAAAAGGCCGAACAAAAAATGCTTAAGGAGATACAGGTCAGTTCTGGAGCTCCAGGTCGAGTTAGGTCGGTTCCGGTTAAGTCACTAGGTTACGTACAGCAACCACTTACAGACATCCCTGAGGTAGATTCAAGCACCAAATCAAGTAGGAAAAGGCTTTTCGATAGGTTTCTTATTAGACTTAGTAGGGTTTAGACCAACGCCATGGCCAATGAAGGTGGTTTGGGTAACTAACAGAGAGTGGTAGAGTGGGCGTTGGATCTTCGGATCATGGGTGGTGGTACTACTAGGTTGATCACTAAACAGGCTGCGAAGGACGCTTAAGGTTTGGTCGAAGAGGACAGCTATGCAATTGGGTGTCATGGACCTAGGTTCAAGTTGGGTGATGGTGGGAGAGTAGTCGTTGAGTTTGGTTTTGGAGAGTCATGTGAGGAGAGATCGAGAGGGTGGCAAATCTAGGTAGTTTGGTGTGGTATGTATGTATATGGTTGCCGTGTGTTGGTGTAGTGCGCTTGGTCTTTGATTTATAGTTGAGAACCGGTGAGAGAAAGAAGGGGTGATGTTGTTCAATGGTAAATGAGAGAAAGAGCTTGGTGGAGCAATTCTGGAGAGAGTAAGCATGTATTGGAGAATTGGGGGTTGCTGTTGGGTGTGTGTTGAGCTTATGTGTATGCTACTATTAGGTGCATGAGTGCAGTTTGAGGGAAAAGAAGAAGTGGTTTGAGTCGTATGTGTGTTCGAGT
This sequence comes from Lumnitzera racemosa, assembly GCA_024138005.1. Classification (NCBI taxonomy): domain Eukaryota; kingdom Viridiplantae; phylum Streptophyta; class Magnoliopsida; order Myrtales; family Combretaceae; genus Lumnitzera; species Lumnitzera racemosa. Next base: position 32,505,446 of record JAMXBC010000012.1, on the reverse strand, counting down.
TAGTTATTGGTGTCAATGTGGTTGGTGTGAGAGAGGTCGGTGTTGTTGTGTTTGTGCGTGTTGTGGCTATTGGTGGAGGATGAGTTAGGGATAGGGATCTATTGGTCAATGGATGTGATGCGCGCAAGAGGTTGGTGTTGTTGTTGTGTGTTGCTGATTTGGTATGTTTGGAGAAGGATAGTGGGTCCCTTCTAGATTGCTATGTGTGAGTTTTTTTAAATGAGAAAAAGAGGGAATGAAAAGGAAAGAGGAGAAGGAGAAAGGAAAATGTGTTGTTAAGACCAATCACAAAGTGCCACGTATTATGGCTAGATACGTGGACGTGGCCCAATGATCTCTTGACATGTGGCAGTACATAGAGTGTGGAAAAAATAAAAGAAAAAAGCATTCTTTGCCTTTAATGAGAGTTGAACCCCTAATCTCCAAGCCAAACCCAAATACAATGTATAAGTGCTTATCGTTAAGCTGTTGGCCTATGCTTTATCTAAATTATACATATGAATTAGGTCAACCTAAGCTAGATTTAAATTTACAGCCAGGTTTAATGATTCTCTCCTTATTTTTATTTGAATTCTATTATATTAAAACTATCTAAAAAATTTATTATTTTCTAAATTCTTTGAATCCTTTATTTCTCTGGTTTTTTTTTTTTTGTAATTTTTAAAATTTTCTAAATTTCTTATATATTTATTTCTTGACTTTTCCGAAATTTTCTATTTTTTTGTATTTTTCTACATTTTTTTTCTTGGTTTTTTCCTAAATTAGGACCCTTTATCTTATTCTAAAAATTTTAAAAAATAAGAAAAGACAAAAATAAGGTGTCTACAACTACCCTTCTTTATGGTAAAGTTTGAGTAAAATCTTATCATAAAGACATATAAGACACTATTTTTACCCTAGGGTTGAAAATTGTCCTAAGAAACGCTTTAGCTACCCATCCTAAGCTCGATCCACTAAGGATTTAGTGAATAGTGAAAAGAGAGAGGAGGTGCTCTAAGAACAAGTCGAGAGACTGAAAAAGAAATTAAAGCCTAGTCGTGCCCTTATGAGCTGACGATCTAAGGTGATCTTAGCAAAATGGTTCTTGAGTTGGTTAAGACCCTAAAAAGATATTTAAAAACTTGGTCATACCCCTATTGATAGGAATTAACCTATGTCTATCTCTTAACTAAGGCCAACCTGTCCTAAGTTGACACCAACCTACTAGAAGAAGATGATGACTTGTTTTAACTTGAAGCCGAATAGTTTAAGGCCAAGGCTAAACAACTTTTGCCGAGGCCAAACACCTTTTGTTGAGGCCGAGCAAATGATAGAAGACTAAGAGGAAGAAAAGGAACTACTATGTATCAAGCCCATCGTCTAATGAGAAGCCAAGAGACCATACAGCCGAGTACGAGGGACCAAAAAACCACTCGGCACGGTACCAAAAGATTTGTGCCGACTAATTCTAGCACTCAGCAATTATGGGTCGACCTTTTTAGTGTCTTGACTAAGCACTGCGAGACTTCAGGAGCTCCTCCTTAGACCCGAACATCCAATTACCGACCTTGCCCAGTTTAGATCTTGCTCTTTCTAGAACAGGCCGAGTGACTACATTCCGACTTTTATTAAACACATAGTTTTGTATTCTTGTACATGTTTTCTTTATTTTATTTATGAGCCTCATTCTTTAAGGTTTAAGGCTTTATACATTATTTATAGTTTTTTATACCAATATGATGCAAAGGAACATAGGTATAGTGGATCTCAAAAGGAAGATGATGAAATCTAGGTTCCAATGAGAATGAAAACAAAGGTTTTTGAGTATGAACGTACATGGATATTACGCACCAAGACACAAACATAATTAGGGGTTTGAGCTCAAAATAGGGCTCGATATGACTCACAAACACTAAATGTTACTCGGGATTCCTAATGAGGCTTCGATGTAACTTACTAACCGATTCAAATGAAAGGTTCACGACAACCTTAGGGTCAAGATTGATAAATGTAGCCTTACTTGAAAGAGGAAAGTTTCACTCTGTATAGGAATATTCTTTACTATGTCTCTGTATATGTCTGTCTATATGATTACAAAAGTTGTTGTTTATAGTAAGTCCTAAACCCTTAGGACTTACTATAAATAATGTATAAGGCCTTAAGCCTTAAAGAATTGGGCCCATAAATAAAATAAAGAAAACATGTACTAGAATACAAAACTGTGCGTTTAATAGAAGTCGGCATGTAGTCACTCAACTTGTCTTAGGAGTAGGATCTGAATTGCGCGGGGTCGGTAGTTGGATGTTCGGGTACTAAAGTCTTGCAATGCTTAGTTGAGACACCAGAAAGGTCCGCTCATAATTACTAAGTGCTAGAATTAGTTAGCACAAGTCTTTCAATGCTGTGTCAAGTGGTTCTTTGGTCCCTTGTCCTCAGTTATGTGATCTCTCAGCAGACGAAAAGCTTGATAATGAGTGGTTCCTTTTCTTCCCTTTAGTCTTCTGTCATTTTCTTAACCTTGGCAAAAACTATTCAGCCTTGGCCTTAAATTATTTAGCCTTGGCTTAGAGCAGGTTGGAATCTTCTTTTGGCGAGTCGGTATTGGCTTAGGACAGGTTAACCTCAGCTGGGAGATAGTTATAGGCTGATTCCCATCACTTATGAGTTGACCAACTAAGATGAGATGAGTAAAGCACTCCTTAAGCTAGCTAAGGCTTTAAAAAGATGTTGAGGACTTGGTCATGCCCCTATGAGCTGACTAACCAAGATGAAATAGGCGAAGCGCTTCTTGAGTTGGCTAAGACCCTAAAGAGATGAGATGGGTAAGTACTCTTTGAGCTGGTTAAAACCCTAAATTGAAACCTAATAGTTCGCCCTTTAGGCTGGCTATCCTAGGCGGGAATGTATCTGGTAGATTAGAAACCTTAAATTAGAATTGATTCGAGACAAACCTGGAAGTGCACCTTTAAGCTAACTACCTTAGGTGAATGGGTGTTACGAACTGTAACCAAGAACAGATAAGGCTAGTTGCTGGATGGGTCTAAGCTTGTAGAAAGCTCGGAAAAGTTTAATGGGGGAAAGTGCGAAAGGGAGAAAAAATAAAGAATGAAACAGTAAGCAAAACCTACGACCAACTCTAAAGGATATGACATACTAATGAAACTTCCGAGGACTTGTGACTCAATTCGATATAACATACGAATTGGTCCGGTAAGGTTACTCGCCACCTAACCTTGCTTAAGGGAAAGGATAAGAGTGATACCGAGAGTAAACAAACAGTGTTTACGTAAGCAAGAAAAAGTACTCAAAAAAGTGTGCATTAAGAATAATCTGATGTTCTCACAGTTACAAGTACAAGAGTATTTATATGCATAAGCTAGGGTAACTTGCCTAAAAAGGAAAAGACAAAAGGGCATTTCTTAAGGGAGTAATGTATAAGATACAAAAGGGTAAAAATGAATATATAAGAAAAACAATCATTGGTGTAACAGATTCTACACATGATACTGTACATGTAGTGATGCTATATTGGCGAGGTCGTTAGAAGATGCAGACCAAAAGGTACGGATAGATGGGTTTGTCTAAGTAGGGATAGCTTAGTTAGTCTGAACTCTCTCTCTCAACTTCTTAGCAAGGAAGATGTCGAGTAATTGGTTGGCTTAGCGCTAGAGAATAATCATCAACTCAGTATACTATAGAAAAATGGGCGATCATACGGCACGGCATGAAGAGTGACTCGGCAAGAAAGTATTCTACCTTGGCAAGAAAGTATTCTACCTTGGCAAGAAAGTATTCGGCCTCAGTAAAGGTTGGTTGGAATAGAAGGATTTGTCATACTAGCCCCTCTAATCCTTGGGCTTGGTTGCAGGTCAAGGGTCCGGTAGCTTGATTCCCATCAATCCCTCTGGGTTGTTTTAGATTTGGAATCAAATCTAAATGGTGTTTGTTCAATTCTTCGTAAGGGTAATATGGACTGAAGGCGACATTGTTGAAAGCGTTAAAAACCCCATAATCCTCGGGCATTTCCAACCTGTAGGCATTGTCATTAATTTTCTAGAGGATTCTAAAAGGTCCTTCCGCTCTTGCAAATAATCTGTTCTTCCTCTCGTTCGGGAACCATTCATTGCTGAAGAGCAGCCATACCAAGTCTCCCGGCTGAAGTCGTTTAGTTCTACCCTTGGTCTTTTCTTACATTCTTCTAGTAGCTTTGCCGACGTACCGTATGACCCTATCATAATGTGCTGAAGGGATTGTGCTCTGGCTGTTGTGTTAAGATCCTCTTGCACGGGTATTAGTGTAAGGGTATAGTCGAGGGGCAACTTGGGATTGAACCCATAGACTACCTTAAAGGGAGTCTACTTAGTGGTGTCATGTATTACTCGATTATAGGAGAACTCGACTATTGGCAGGCAGATGTCCCAATTAGCCAAGTTCTTGCTTATTGCAGCTCGGAGCAGTGACCCCAAAATACGATTAACCACCTCTGTTTGGCCGCCAATTTAGGGGTGACATGCAAACTAAAAAGTAATTTGGTTCCCAACCGATGCCACAAGGTTCTCTAGAAATGGCTTAAGAACTTTGGGTTTCTATTGGAGACCATACTTCTCAATAAGTCGTGTATCCGCACAATCTCCTATAAAAAAACAGAAGCAATAACTGAAGCATTATTAGTCTTGGTGTAGGGCACGAAGTGTGCCATCTTATTGAACCGATCCACGATGACCATTATAGAATCTTTGCCTTAGGCAGTTAGTGGCAATTTGAGAAAAAATTTCATGGTCAATTCAGTCTATGGCTTCATTGGAACAAGTAGGGGCATTGCTTTCTCTTGCTCGACTTGGCACTTGGCCTCTTTGCACACGACACAGCTTTCGACAACTCAGTGTACATCTTTCCTCATTCTCAGCCAAAAGAATCGGCCATTTATCAGTTCATAGGTCCTTCTTTCCCCAAAATGTCCAAAGAGACCTCTACTATAGGCTTCCTTAACTAGTAGCTCCCTTAGTGAACAAGTTAGCACACATAATTTTCCACTTCGAAACAAGTAACCATCCTCTACATGATACTTGTCCACTATCCTCCTGTCAATGCATCATGAAATTATAGGTCCAAAGTGTAGATCTTTAATGTACTATTCTTTGATACTTGCAAACCCAAACAGCCTGGTTTGTAGTTTTACCAAAAGCGCATGTCTCCTCGAAAGAGCATTGGCAACTACATTGCTCTTTCCCTGCTTGTACTTAATTACAAACTTAAATCCTTCAAGAAATTCAACCTATCTCGCCTACTACTTCAACAACTTGGTCTGACTCCAAAGGTACCTTAATGATTCATGGTTAGTATATATGACAAAATTCTCTTGGCAATAAATAATGTTGCCATACTTGCATTGCTCGAATTAATGCCAAAAGTTCCTTGTCATACAAAGAATAATTCAATTGGGGTCCTTGGAGCTTCTCACTATGGAAGGCAATTGGTCGACCTTCTTGCATCAGGATAGCGCATATTCCAATGCCCGATGTATCGTATTCTAGCTCAAAAATTTTGTTAAAGTCAGGTAGTATTAATACTGGGGAAGAGGTTAACCTTTCTTTTACCTTGGCAAAGCTCCTCTCCTCCCTTTCTGCCTATCGGAAGTCAGTGTTCTTCTTTGTTAGCTTGGTAAGTGGCGCAATGATAGTACTGAAATTCCTAATAGACCTTTTGTAAAACGAAGCCAATCCGTGGCCACTTCTTACGTTGGCATAAGTAGTAAGAGTTGGCCACTCGACAATTGCTCGGATCTTCTCATCATTGACTTGCAAACCTCCTCCATTGCCTACATAGCCCAATAATACTACTTCTTCTTAGCAAAATCAACATTTTTTTAGATTACCGAATAATCTCTCGATACAAAGGATATCCAAGACTGCTCTGAGATGTTTACAATAACTTAACATGTCAACACTATAGATCAGGATGTCATCAAAGTACACCATGATACACTTCCTAATGAGATGTCTCAACACATGGTTCATTAATCTCATGAAAATGCTCGAGGCATTCGACAAGTCGAAGGGCATGACCATCCACTCGTAAAGTCCATGTCGAATCTTGAACGTAGTCTTCCATTCGTCACCTAATCTCATGTAGATTTGATGGTAGCCAGATTTAAGATCAATCTTGCTGAAAATCTTAGATCCACTCAGTTCATCCAACATGTCTTCTAGCCTTGGGATCGAATACCTGTATTTGATCATAATTTTGTTCATGGCTCGGCTGTCTACATACATTGCCAGGTTCCATCCTTTTTTGGTACTAAAAGTGCAGGCACAGCACAAGGGTTAAAACTCTCTCTTACATAGCCTCTCTTTAGCAACTCATTGACTTGACATTGGAGTTCTGAAGCCTACTCGGGATTCATTCGATAAGTTGGATTATTCAGTAGTGCAGCGTCGGGTATTAAGTCAATGCAGTATTGTATGCTTCAAGTTGGGGGCAACCCTTCAGGTAATTGTTGTGGAAACAAGTCGGCATATTCTTTAACAACTCCTTGATCTCCTAGGGTAACTCACCCTGCTCCTTTATTTCCAACAGTCGCCTGACCAACAAGAAGGTCGGTTCATTAGCATTAATGGCCTCTCGAAGCTCGGCTTTATTCATCACCAGAGCCTTCTTCGATCTGTAAGCAAGTTTTTTCTGTAACTTATTAACTTCTCTCGGCAACATCAGATTCAGCGTGATCTTCTGGTTATCCTTCTCAAACATATACGTGTTCCTATAGTTGTTATGCATAACTCTCCTATCAAACAACTACGGTATACCTAGCAACACGTAGGAAGTGCACATAAGCAGTATGTCGTAGAGAATCTGGTCAGAGTAATTCCCTATAGTGATTGGCAGCAGCATATGTCGATCGACATGTAATGCTCCTTTCTCACTCAACCAGTCCAACTTGTACAGTCTCAGATGTGCAACAATTGGTAACTTTAGTTTTGAAACAAGATCGGCCGATGCCACATTGGTACAATTCCACTATCCACGATGAGGGTGCACGTCTAATCATTCACCTTGCAGGTGGTATGGAACAAATTCTCTCTCTGCTCCTCCTCTCGTGAGGGTTCCATGTTTATAGGGCATCAGATAACCATGAGTAATTGATCTAAGTTCTTAGGAAATACGTCTTCCTCAATTAATTATTTTTCAATAGAAACCTCTTCCTCTTTGCGTTCCTCATCCATACTCTCCACTTCTAGCTTCAGGATGTTTCCCTTGATGACCATCGTCTGTTGATTCGAGTACTAAGCAGCCATGTGTCCAAACCCCTGGTACTTGAAACACTTGATCTGGCTAGTCTTCCTATCAGACCCTTACGCCTTCTCATATGTTCAGGTCGACACTACATCTTTAAGTTGACCTTTTTGCTCAGCTCTATACTCAATTGAGCTTAGTGACTTACTTATCCAGGTCAGTTAGTTGGAATCCTCATCGGTGCATAACTCGTTCTTTACCTCTCTACGCATTGGGCAATCTTACTAGCTTCATCCATTGCATCGAATCGTTAGAGCTCCATAACGTATCGAATGTCTCCTCTCAATCCAATAATGAACCTTAAGACTGTTTGAGCTAGTGGTTCCTCTACTTCACAACGCATCATAAGCATTTGAAATTCTTGAACATACTTATCAACAGCTCAGCCTCCTTGTCTTAGCTCCTAAAGCCAAGTGAAAGTATCTTGTAGGAATGTTTCCAGTATGAATCTGTTTCTGAGCACTCTCTTCATCTTGGGAAAAGTGTTAATCTATCAGTACCCCTCTCGTCTTCTCATGGCTTGAAAATTCTTCCATCACATGGCAGCATATTCGAAGAACTCAACAGTAGCAGTTCTCACTTTCTCATAATCCTCATATTGATAATAATCAAATACTCGCTCCACTTTCTCTTTCCAATCCAGATATTCATCAGCATTCCCAAATCCATTGAAACTCGGAATTCGAAGTTTCACATGGTCGAATGCTCTGGGGATTCTTACACGCTTCTCTTCAAAATACTTATCTTCCTCTTCATCAAGCTCTCTCAGGTCTATCTTTCACCTCACTCATCCACCAACTCCTCTACCTCGAATGGGTTGAGTTGGGTTCTAACCTCTAACAGGTTGAGTAGCATGGGGAGTGTTTTGCGTGGCCTCAATGGGTCAGCAAGATAGTACATGAACAGCTCAGATCAAATCTACTAAGAAGTTAACTACCTCATTAAGCCTCTTGTCGGTGCTTTTGGGATTTCTTTGAGATTGCAGTCCATGGTAGATAACTTCATTATCATTACTAATTCCAACATTTGTATTTGGGTCTATAATTTTTCCTCACAGGTTTGAACTCAAACAAACACTTTAGGAAATTAATGGTTAACAACACAGCAATCAGTTTAAAAAATTAAGATCAAAAGATTTTTATTAAGTAAAGGTGGTATTATAGGTGGGAAAGCCTTGTGTTTGTGTAAATGGCTTTGAGTTTTGTGATGTGAGATGGATATATAGGGCTTATGTTTTTAGTGTTGGGCATGAGATTTAGGGCCTTTTACCTTTTTTGGCCTTCTTCAATTGGGGTTACTTGGTTTTTGCTTCTAGCCTCTTGATTTAGCTTTACTGTCTCTACTAGAAGGTGATATATCTTTTAAGGCTTCCGTCTTACACTTAGGCCTAACTTTTCGACCTTCCCTTTTCTCTCTTTTTTCTTCTTCTTCTTCTTTTTATTTTTTAATTGTTACCCCATTCTTTCTAAATTTATTACGTTGCCCTATTTCCCTTTGGCCCAAAAAAGTAACGATCTCCATTACTGAGTTTTTGTGTTTTTGAGATTCAAAACCTTAAGTCCATGGATTCCAAGCATATAGGCTCGAGTGAGGTATGTGTAGGCCTGAGGTGTTTGAAAAGGAGTTGGTCTCTTCTTCATTTCAAAGAAAGATAACTTATCAGAAATAAAATTTGTCTTCTAATTAAAGTTACTGAGGTAAACATAAATCAATTTAATCCTTCTCTTCTAATCAATGAGCCTAACCTATGAATTGCCCTATGGTTAGGTGGTTTTTGATAGGGTTTAAATTTGAAAATTCTCTAAATTAGTCCAACGAGGTTAACAAAGGGTAATCATGTTTGGGACTTGAAAATGAATGTCTAACTTCATTTTAATCTATGTATTACATTCAAAGTGGACCTTCTTTAAGGAATGAGTCCAAAATATCCTTACCATTAAGTTGTTCAACTCTCAAAGTGTTTTAAGAGTTAGTGTATAGGTTATAGTTTGCCTCTTTTCATTCAAAACCTTTTCCTTTAAAAGTGAGTCACCAATTCCTTAAGGAAGAGTCTTTTTTTTTTTATTCGGCTTACTATAAAGATTGACATGCCCCAATATTTGACTTTATGTTTTACCTTAGTTCATGATTAGGCTTACCTTTCTAAATATACTAAGGGTTTGGCTTAGCTTGGTTTGGTTACCTTTATGGGCTAAGGATTGTGTTTAGGTTAGCTACCTCAACCAGCTATGATTTGGGTTTAGATTAGCTGCCTTAATGGGCCAAGTGGCTTATGCTTAGGTAGGTTGCCTAAATGGGCCTAAGGTTAGTGTTTAGATTGAATGGGCTAAGGGGCTAGTATTTGGTTTGAATGGGCCAAGGAGCTCGTGTTGTCTTCCTTAATTGGTCAAAGGGCCTCGTATGGATTGGAAGCCAAGTGTTTAGGCTCGTTGCTTAAGTTGGCCAAAAGCCTGAGTTTGGGTTACATCCTTAAGCTCATAAGGATTTATAGTTATCAGCAACTTTTCTTTTCATTTTCATTTTTTCAATTTTTGTTTCTTTTTTTTTTTAGAGAGAGAAAGAGAAAGATAAGGTTTTATTTTATAGAAATTAAAAAAAATTACAAATAAGGATGATGATTTTTTAGTGTTCTTTTTACAAGTTTATAAGATTTTACATTTCCTTAAATGGGAGGGAACAGTAGATAAATACTTATTGAAGGACTATTTACAAAGACAGGAATGCTAAAGAACAAAGAATGATGAACTAAAGAGAACTTTTAATATTGTGAAAGATTAGAATACAGAAACAAAGGCAGAGAACCTAATATTTATTTAGGAACTTGATATTTATTTTAAGCTTTCTAGATATGAACAAAAAAACCTAAATTAAGACTCATAGACAAGCCTTAAGGTCCCTATCATTTCATCGGTCTCCCTAATGACCTATGCCAAAAGGGCCCTTAAGGCCCAGTTGTGAGCTTTAGAACACTCAAGCTTTTCCGTTAGATAAGCGATCTCATCTTTCAACAGTTGCTCACAAATCCTAGATATGTCTTATGACCTATCATTCCCTAATTGTTTACTTGGTTATTTGCCATTCTAAGTCTACACATTTTATGGACAAGAATTAGTTATAAATGCAACAAAAGAAAATACGTAGAAATATGCAGATGTTGGGATTGTTTGAGTTAATACATTACTTCCTTAAGTTGCAACCCTACTATTATTTTAAAAAACTTGATTGCATTAAAACTCTTAAACAATTAGTAGGGTTGCAATTCTTTAAAGTAGTGTATTAACTTAAGCATAAAGGGGAGTATATACAATTAGAGTAGGTTCTAAAAGATCCTTATACTTTATGACCTCACTTGCTTTTAGAAAACACTTTCATTAGTCACATCAAGCTTAAGTAGGGTGGCCTAACCAACCTCAAGCAATGGTTACACCACAACACCCAAAGCCTATACAATGGCTCTCCTCCTAGGATCTTAAGACAGCCTAAGTTTGACCACATCTATCCTGCATCTTCAATGTAACAAATGATCCCCCCAAGTCCTAATGCATGTTATATGCAAAATAACTATGGTAATCAAAGCAAAGTATACACATGAAGTTAATAACAAGAAAACAAATAAATATGGAAACAAATAAATAAATTACACGGGTATTTTCAAAAGCAATTTTAATTTCATAAAGTATTTTAAGTGGTAAGCCATCTTGACATCCCAAGTGGAGTCGCCAAGTTGTCGAGTTTGGTTTTTCCCTCTCGGTTTTTATAAATTAGTCTTCTTTAAATCAATCAATATTAAACCCCACCCATTTAATACTGACCCTCAACTAGGATTTAAAAAAATTAATTCTTTTTTAACTTTGAAAACGTTTTAAAGTCGCTACCTGATTAAAGTCGGAAAAAAGAGTTAAGTTATAATCAAATCAATTGGATTGATTGATTATAACTTAGGTATTAATCTTTCGATAAAACCATTCTTTTTGTTAAAATGATTTTTGAAAACTAAAGATCTAGATTTGAGGGATAATTTTTTAAACCCTTAAAAGGTATCGCTTTTCTAACTTTTCGATTTTAATTTCGCTTTTCAAAATTACCCTTAAGAAAAAAACATCTAATCATATGTAGATAACATCTAAAAAAGGATTACTGAAATATTATTTACAAATATGGAGAAAAAGAAAATTTTTCATATTTTAAGTTACCCCGTATTTGTATACGAGTACCTACGTACTCACTATTTAGGATCAAACTTCTGTAATTCATTTCAAGAAAACTTTAACGGGTTGATTAATTTTAATTCTTGAAAAAGATTGGGTTTACGTTTTTACCTGGTTCAATTTATTAAAGGAAATTCTTTTAAAATATCCTAATTAGTGTTTTATTTTTAGAAACTCTAAAGCAGTCATAATTTAGAAGGGGTCCATTTATTTTTATTTATTTTTAGAAAGTTGATTTTCTAAGTGATAAAATAACTTTATTTTTTTAATTATTATTTTTTATTATTTATTACCATTTTTAACTAAAACTTAACAATAAAATAAAACTTAACTTTTTCTTTTCTCTTCTTTTTTATTTTTTTTTCTCTCTTTTTTTTTAATTTTTACAATTACAAATTACAATAATAAACAAATAAAAATAAAATAAATAAATAAAAAAGAACATGGGCCGAAATAAACAAGGTCAGACCAAAAATGCTCAAGGAGGCACGGGTCAGTTCTAAAGCTCCAAGTTAGTTCAATTTAGGTTAGGTCGACCATGTTAGGTTGGTTTAGATTGAGTCGGGTCACTAGGCCACGTGTAGTAGCCACTCATAGATACACCTGGGATGGATTTAAGCACCAAATCGAGTGGGAAAAGGCTTTTTGATAGGTTTCTTATTGGACTTAGTAGGGTTTAGACCAACGCCATGGCCAACAGAGGTGGTTTGGGAGGCTAATAAAGATTAGTGGAGTGGGCGTTGGATCTTCGGATCATAGGTGGTGGTACTACTAGGTTGATTGCTGAGAAGGCTGCGGAGGACACTTAGGATTCGGTCAAAGAGGGCAACTATGTGCTTGGGTGTCGTGGACCTAGGTTCGAGTTGGGTGATGGTAAGAGAATGGTCATTGAGTTTGGTTTTGGTGGGTCGTATGAGGAGAGATCGAGAGGGTAGCAAATCTAGGTAGTTTAGTGCAGTGTGTGTGTGTATATGGTTATCGTATGTTGGTGTAGTGCAATTAGTGTTTCATTCACAGTTAGAACCAATGAGAGAGAGAAAGGGTGATGCTGTTCAGTAGTGAATGAAACAGAGCTTGGTGGAGCAATTTCAGAGAGAGAGTGGGCATGGATTGGAGAATTGGGGGTTGTTGTTGTGTACGTGTTGAGCTTATGTGTGCACTGCTGTTAAGTGCATAGGTGCGATTTGAGAGGCAGGGAGAAGTGGTTTGATTCATGTGTGTGTTCAAGTTGGTCAAGGGTGTCGATGTGATCTATGTGAGAGAGGTCAGTATTGTTGCGTTTACGTGTGCCGTGGCTATTGGTGGAGGATGAGCTAGGGATAGGGATCTGCTGGTCAATGGATGTGATGCGCGCAAAAGGTTAATGTTATTGTTGTATGTTGTTGATTTGGTGTGTTGGTGTGTTCAAAGAAAGAGAGAGGGTCCCCTCTAAATTGCTATGTGTAAGTTTTTTAATGAGAAAAAGAGGGAAATAAAAGGAAAAGGCATTCTCTACCTTTGATGAGAGTGGACTCCCTAATCTCCAAGCGAAAACCAAATGCAATGTATAAGTACTTATCCGTTAGGCTGTTGGACCGTACTTTATCTATATGTACAATTAAATTATACATATGAACTAGGTCTATTGAAATCTAAGCTCAGGCCTAACAGCCCTCTCCTTATTTTTATTTAAATTATATTCTATTAAAACTGTCTAAAAATTTATTATTTTCTAAATTCCCTAAATCCTTTATTTTTCTTTTTTTTTTATAATTTTTAAATTTTTTGAATTTCTTATTTATTTATTTTTCTTGGCTTTTCCTTAATTTTCTTTTTTTTCGTATTTTTCTAAATTTCTTTTTCTTTTTTGGTTTTTTCCTAAATTAAGACACTTTACCCTTTCCTGGAAATTTTGAAAAATAAGAAGAGGCAAAAATGTAGTGTCTACATGAAGTTTGATTAAATATTCACTACAAAGACAAAAGAGATACCCATTTTTCTTGAATCTTAACTTGAACTAACATGATAAGATTAAATAAGAAGAGTCCTGTCCTGAAAGGACGAGATAAAGGGCTTTGAATATAAGACAAATAGGGTCCTGACTTGAAAAGTTGAGTATCATTAAGAAGATAAATCTCTTCAAGGATTTGTTGTTCAAAAGGATAGATCTTTCAAGGACAAGATAAGATGATGTTCTATTAAAGAAAAAATTGGACAGTGCTATTATGAGCAGGCGATCTAACAAAAGATAGGGTAGTGCTCTAACGAGCAGGCGATCCTAAAGAAGAAAAGACAGCGCTCTAATAAGCAAGCGATTCAAGTGAAGATAGGACAACGCTCTAATGAGCAAGTGATCCAACTAAGGAATAGGACAACTCTCTAATGAGCAAGTGATCCAACTAAGGAATAGGACAACTCTCTAATGAGCAAGTGATCCAACTAAGGAATAGGACAACTCTCTAATGAGCAAGTGATCCAACTAAGGAATAGGACAACGCTCCTTTGAGCAAACAATCCTAAAAAGGACCAAATAAAACAGTGCTCTTTTAAGCAAGTGATCCTAAAAAGGAATAGGATAGCGCTTCTTTCAATAGGCGATCCTAGAAAGGACTGGATGGCGCTCCATCGAGTAAGCAACCCAAAAATGAATGGGACAGTGCTCCTTTGAGCAAGCGATCTTGTAAAGGATTAGATAGCATGCCATTGAGCAAGTGACCCAAAAATGAATAGGATAGCACTCCTTTAAGTAAGTGATCCTAGAAATGATTGGTGGTGCTCTTTTGAGAAAGTAACCCAACCAAAGATATGATAGTGCTCTTTTGAGCAAGCGATCCTGGAAATGATTGGATGGCACTCTACTAAGTAAGTGACCCAACTAAGAATAGAAAAGTGTTCCTTTGAGTAAGCGATCCTGAAAGGATCTTTGAGTAAGCAACCCAACTATAGATAGGACAGTGCTCCTTTGAGCAAGTGATCCGGCGCTCCTTTGAGCAAGCGATCCAATATTACTTTATGAAATGGATAGTATACTGAAGGACAAGCGACTTAAGAATTTCAATAACTTTGATGAGTTTTGGCAAAATAATCTGAGACTTAAGTTTAAGGGATTTTAATGATTCTTTAAAAATTTTAACTTTTTCTTTTTAAGAAATATCTCTTGACAATTTTTGAAAAAAAAGGTTTCATTTCTTTTCTAAAAAGGTTTTTTTTTTTCAAAAAACTTCAAAAAGCACTCTTTGATGGAAAATTATGCTACTAACAAGTAAGAAAATCTCGAAGACTCTAAAGATCACAAGTAAAGGGTTAGCTTGCCCCTTGCACATTGATCACTCATTCTTTCAACCTTGTTTTTTGGAGCATAATTCATGATTTCTCAATCTCTCAAAGCACTAATTTCAAAATTAGGAGCAAATGACCATTCACATTCTTAAGAAAGCACTCAACTATTCTTTAACTTTCTACTAAGGGAATAGATATCATTACTTAAAATGTTTAGTCAAACATGACTTCTTTGCACTCTCATAAGTTTGTTTTCACTATTAGCATCAATTTCAAATATTATAGCCTATCTTGTAAGTAGTACACTCTGGTCAATCAATTAGGTCTTTTCTAGGTTTGCAATGTAAGGTTTTTGGTTAATGGTTGAAGTAAATGGATATCAACGAGCTTCGGCCAATTTTCAAGAAATCATATATAATCCAGCTTAAGTTTATAAACCAAGAACCTTAGAAAAAAACTAAACATGGGCTTGCCCTAATTTCATGAGAAAATTTTACTGAAGATAAGTCCATTTCTTTAGTCAAAAGAGTTTCATCAAGGTTAGTATAGTGGGTGAAATCATAAAATGAAGGTTTTGCTTTAAGGCTTAGGCTTAGGCTTAGGAATTTAAAATGTTTAGCCCTTATATATCCTTCACAAGTTCGAAATTTTGGTAATCTGACTCATTTTTTAAGGTGATCACCTTAGTCATTTTCGTTTTTTTTTTTCCTTTTTCATTCCTTTTTTTTTCTATTTTTTCGTTCTTTCTTCTTCTTCTTTTAGGTGAAGGTGGTCACCTTCCACATTGTTGAATTTTCACTTGATGAGATTTGAAGCTCCAAAAAGGTAAGTTCGAGGTATATGAGCTTTAGGTAAGGTATGTATGGCTTTGAAGTGTTTTGGAAAAATTTCTAGACTTAAGGTGTTTGAAGAAGTGTATGAGATTAAGTGAGGTATATATGGTTTGAAAATCTTCTTCATCCTTAAGAAATTAATTATCTATAACAATATTTTCCCACGAATTGAAACAACTAAGACAACCACAAATTAATCTACTCCTTTTATCTATATTAATGACTTTAACCTCCTAACTGCCCTAGTGTAGGGTAGTTCTTGGCAGGGTTAATTTAAAAAAAAAAAATCCCTAAAAGGCTCAAATGGGTTTACAATGAATAATTATGTTTAGGATAACGGAATGAGTGTATAACATCATTTTGATACATATACCAAGTTTAAGACAGACCTCCTTTAAGGAATTAGCCCCAATACTCACATTATGTCACCCAACTCTCATGTGTTTAAGATTAGTGTTTAGAATATGGGTTGCCTCTTTTCATTCTAAATCTTTTAAGTAATGTGTTTCATCCCCTTAAGTAGAAAATTTTAAGTTCCAAGTTCAAATATACTTCACCCATTTTCACTTGCCCCAAATCTTGCATAAAGTGTTTTATTAATGAAGGGTCAATGGCATGCCCCCGTTGAACTAAGCTAACTTCAAAGACAAAAATGCATATGAAAACTACTTTATTCAAATAGACCGTATCTACTACAAGCTTTAGAGTGAAAGATTATTTCAAAAGAAATAAATGCAAGAACTAACACTCTTTTCCACTTCTGTCACTCCTTCAAAATTAGCCCATTCAATTGAATTGATCTCCTGGAAATATACCTAATTGCTTCAAATGGTGAGCCATGTTTTCAAATGATAGTAGTAGGCCTTTAATATTTGGTGCTGGAGGCTATTTGTTTAATGCTTCTTCAAAACCTAAGGAAGGAATACCACTACCAATTAACCCATTAGCCTCTAAAAAGCTTGGCTGGATAATTTCTACATCAATCAAATCTTGCACCTTATACTTCAATTTCCAACAGTTCTCTATGGTATGCCTTGCTTGGCCTATACGATATTCACATCATTTGTTGGAGTCATGATCCCTTCACTTGTGCTTCTTTGCATTGATTCTGCATGCTAGTATCCATGCTTCTCTCAATTGCTCGAACACTTCGACCATTGGAATCTTGAATTGTGTAAGTTACCTCCTCTTGTTATAGATGGGCTTGTCTTGATCCTAGGCTTTCCTAATTGGCATACGCGTTCCTAATGTCTCTTTCTTTGTATCATCCTCATGCTTAGGTTATGATGTCCTATGCATACTAAGATCCAAGTTTTTAAGCCACTTGAGCACATAATTCATTGCTATTTCTATGTTAGTGAGCCTTTCTTCTAACCTCACCAACTTTTCTTCTAAAGTTACAACCCATTTTTCTACACCCTAGTAGTGACATGCCCCCTAAGCTTAACTATTCATATTTGTCTTTGGTAACTTTTCCAAACCTTGTATTATGTTGATAATGGGCTCGTGCAACTACAGCTCTTTAGATTCATTTGCCTGAGATTGTGTGTCAATAGGCACCTTGGATTGGGTACGAATCATGGTCTTGACTTGCTTTACATGCTTAATTAGAACCCTTTCTGTTGTGGCTATTCTTTGTTCAAGAGCTTCAGATATCTTGATTTTAAAAATAAGTGATTATGGGCTTTGAGTTAGGCCAAATCACCTAAAAAGCAATCTTTCAAAACCTATAAGAATCCCTTCTTATTTGCAATACTACATTCCCTAATTTTTGGAAAGTCCCAAATTAAGACTTTTATTTTAAAGAAACAACCAAGTGACAAATTTTATTTTTTCAAGAAAAATCTTGAAGACCTAAAATGCAATTTTTATGAAATATGCAATATTCTACATGGTGAATATTTTATATAGAAAAGATACCTAACCATGAAAAAAAAAAAGCCTAACTATACAAGAAAAAAAAAACCTAAATCATGGAAAAGATTACTAACCATATGAAAGATATCCTAATCATGGAAAAGATATCTAACTATATGAAAGATGTCTAAATCATGAAAAAAAAAAAGAAAAAAAGTCCAAACCATGGAAAAAAGCCTAAATATAAAAGATACCTAAATCATGGAAAAAATACCTAACAAAGGGAAACATATATAAGCTATGGAAAAGATGTCCAACTATAGGAAAGATATCTAAACCATGAAAAAAAAAAAGTCTAAACCATAAAAAAAAAGCCTAACTATAAGGGATACCTAAATCATGGAAAAGATATCTAACTTTACAAAAGATATCTAAACCATGGAAAAGATGCCTAACTATACGTAAGATATCTAAACTATAGAGAAGATGTCTAAATTATAGAAAAGATATATAAATCATAGAAAAGAAATCAAAACCATGTATGGAAAAGATATCTAAACTATAGAGAAGAAACCTAAACTATAGAGAAGAAACCTAAACTATGGAAAATATGTCCAATAATAGAAAAGATATCAATTAAAGATTTTTTTTTTTATTTTGTGAAATCTGAATAAGTGACAAAATTATTTTTTTATCTAGAAAACCTTAACATAATAATGCAACTTTTCTAAATTAATATAATATGCAAAGGATGAGATTTTGTAAAATATGAGATTTCATAAAAATGACATTTTGAAAATATAAAATCTAAAAGAAAAAACTAAAATTTAACCTAACACATGTTCACTAGACACTAACACTATGACTAACTACTAACAATTAAAGACTTGATGAAAATAAAGAAGTTAGTACAAGTTTTAAAAATAACTGTGCATAAAAATAGTGAAATAAATAAACAAATTGCACTAAGTGAAATAAAAATAAATAAAACAAACTATAGACAATAATTAAAAACTACTATTATATACTTACAAAGCAAAGCACGCAAAGCTGACGAAAAGTAATGGATTGGATCCAAAGTCCTATCATGCACACAATTGTAGAATTGGTCTAAAGAATGGGTTCGAGCGTGTTTTTAGCGAATGTCTAATTGAATTCTCAGCTCGCACCACGTAACCCCTATTTATAAAATTTGAAAACAAATCTTTTAGATCAAATTAAATCTAAATTGATAAAAATCCAAAATAAATTCTAATCTAACAAATTTTGATATTATTAGATTTAACGTCATCGTATTAGATTTGTTTTTCTTTCAACAACTATTTAATCAAGATTTTATCTAATTAATCCTTTAAATTTTTTTCTTTTTTACTTTTTCTCTTTTTATGAAAATTTTCTATATTTTTTTTCTTTCTATCATTTTTTATTTTTTTTTTATTTTCTAAATTAGGACCCGAAAAACAAAGATTAGAACTATGAAGGGACAAAAATAGGGTATTTACAATTGCCCCTTTTTTGTGGTAAAGTTTAAGTAAAACTTTGTTATAAAGACCAAATACACACTATTTTTTCCTTAGGACTAACTCTATCTTAAGAAGCGCTACGATTAGCTATTTATTGTAAGATTGGTCCATTAGGGATTTAGTGAAGATAAACTTGAAATGAATAGTAGTGAGGGTAGTGCCTCTATAGGTTAGCAAGAACCCTAAGAGTACTGAAAGGAAGGTAGCACCCTATGAGCTGGCTATTTTAAATGAATGGGTAAAGCATTCCTTGAGCCAACTAAAACCCTAAAGAAATATTGAAAACTTAATCGTACCTCCTATAGGTTGACCAACCAAGGTGAGTAAAATGCTCTTTGAGCTAGCTAAGACCCTAAAGAGATATTAAAGACTTGGTCATACCCCCCATGGGTTGACTAACTAAGGCAGGTGAAGGGCTCCTTGAGCTGGCTAATACTCCAAAAGATATTGAGAACTTAATCATGCCTCCTATAGACTAACTAACCAAAGCGAGTGAAACGCTCTTTAAGTTGGCAAAGACCCTAAAAGATATTAAGAACTTGGTTGTACCCCTTATAGGTTGACTAACCAAGGTGGGTAAAGCGTTCCTTGAGCTGGCTAAGACTCTAAAAAAATATTGAAGTCTTGGTTGTGTCCCCTATAAGCTGATTAACCAAGCTAGGCAAAGTGTTCCTTAAGTTAACTAAGACCCTAAAAGATATAGAGAACTTAGTCATACCCCCTATGGGCTAACTAACTAAGGTAGGTGAAATACTCCTTGAGCTGGGTAAGACCCTAAAGAGATGTTTAAAACTTAGTCGTGCCCCCTATAGGCTGACGAGCCAAGGCGAGTAAAGCATTCCTTGAGCCAGCTAAGACCTTAAAAGATAATATTGAGAACTTGGTTGTACCCCTTATGAGTTGACTAACCAAGGCAGGCGAAGTGCTCCTTAAGCTGGCTAAGACCTTAAAACATGTCGAGAACTTGGTTGTACCACCTATGGGCTGATTAACTAAGGCAGGTGAAACACTTCTTAAGTTAGCTAAGACCTTAAAACATGTTGAGAACTTAGTCGTACCACCTATGGGCTGACTAACTAAGGCGGGTGAAGCACTCTTTGAGTTGACTAAGATCTTAAAAGATTATTAGAACTTGGTTGTGCCCCCTATAGGTTAACTAACCAAGGCGGGCAAAATGCTTCTTGGGCTAGCTAAAACGCTAAAAGATAATGAGAACTTAGTTATGCCTCTTATAGGCGAACTAACTAAGGTAAGAGAGGTGTTCCTTGAGCTAGTTGAGATCCTAAAAGATATTAAGAACTTGGTCGTAGTTCCTATGGGCTGACTAACCAAGTTGGGCAAAGCGCTCCGTAAGCCGACTAAGACCCTAAAAGACAATATTGAGAACTTTGTCGTGCCTCCTATGAGCTGACTAACCAAGGCGAGTGAAGCGCTCCTTAATCCGGCTAAGACCCTAAAGGATAATATCGAGAACTTAATCGTGCCCCTTATGAGCTAACTAACCAAACCGAGCGAAGTGCTCCTTGAGTTGGCTAAGACCTTAAAAGATATTAAGAACTTGGTTGTGTCCCCTATGGGATGACTAACTAAGGCAGGCGAAGCGCTCCTTGAGCTAGCTAAGATCCTAAAAGATTATTAGAACTTTATCATGCCCCTTATGGGCTGACTAACCAAGGCAAATGAAGTACTCCTTGAGCTGACTAAATCCCTAAAAGAGATTGAATAAAGGGTAAGCACCTTATAAACTTGCTAAAATTCTATATGACATTTGAAAAAAGTAAAATCAAGGGACATGACCGATTCAAAAAATCTCTTGATTTGAGAAATTTACAAAGGAGGACATTAGCGAAAACCATTCATAACAAAAAGGCATTAGGGATAAGGTTCTTTATCATAAAAACCTACACTAGGAAGAATGACTTAGTTAGTAAACGACATGAATTGAAGATTTGGTTACTTGGGCCAACATGGATGGAAAAACTTGTAATAAGCTTTTATCTTCTCTCCTTCTTTTTCCTTTATTATATCTCTCTTCTTTATTTCCTTTTCTTTTCTTTTCTTTTTTTGTTTCTTCTTTTTTTTTTCTTAGAAGTCTGCTAATGAATACAAATTCTTATTTAAGAAACAATCCCCTTTCTTGGCAACCATTTGGGGTATCTCACATCTGTCCTAGTTTCTGGCCCTAATACTAGGCTTCTTGGATAGGCCTTAAACATTCATTTCCTAAGGAAAAGGTAACTCACGATTAGCCTAGTCAAAGAAGACTTCCTTGTACACTCTTGGTCTAGATTTCGCTCTTGACTGCTATTTCAAAAATTAGGGTCCAATTTGCAAGTGATACACCTTCATCAATCTATTAGGTCTTTTTCGATTATATATTATGAATTGAGCTTTTGGCCAAATGGTTTCAAAAGATATTAATGAGAAAGCCTATTTTGAAAGAAATACTTTTATCCAACCTGGGTGTATAAGTTGAAAACCCTTTGGAAAAAACTACATGTGTATTTGCCCTAATTTCAAATATAATTTTTATTAAAGATAAATTACCCCTCAAGATCAGAAGAGCTTTGAGTAGGGAGGTATTATGGGTATAGAGGTCTTATGTGATTCAAGATGGATAAAAAGGTATTGTGTTTATGATATGAGGTTTTGTGTTTTGTGGTTGGGAATGCAATTCAAGAATTTGTGTTTTTAGAGCAACTTACACTTCTAGGCCTTCTTTGGTTGGGACTTTTCTCAAGCCCGATGTCTAGGCCTTTCTTGCGTTTTCTTTCTTCTGTTTTTTTCCTTTTTTATCTTTTGCCTCATTATTTTTTTTAAGGCCCTAAATCCATAGGTTTCAAGTATATGGGCTTGGGTAAGGTATGTGTGGTCTTGAGATATTTGGAAAAATATTGGCTCTTCTTCAAAAGGGAACAATTTATAGAGAACAAAAGTTATCCTTAAATTGTTGTTACTAAAATAAGCACAAAATAGTTTTATCCTTCTCTCTTAATCAATGACCCTAGCCTCCAAATTACTCTATTTTAGAGTGGTTCTTGATAAGGTTTATATTTGAAAAGACTCCAAATTGGTTTAACGAGGTTAACAAAGGATGATTGTGTTTAGGATTTGAAAATGAATGCCTAATTTCATTTTAGTCTTCGTATCAAATTCAAAATTGACTTCTTTTAAGGAATGAGTCTAAAAAACCTTCACCATTATGTTACTCAACTCTCAAAGTGTTTAAGGGTTAGTGTATAGGATATAGCTTACCTTTTTTCATTCTAAACTTTTCCAAAAGTAAGTTACCGATTCCCTAGGTAAGAGCCCATGTTGGTTTACCCCAAAGTGGAGATTAACCTTGCCCTCCTAATTTCTTGAAACATGCCCCCTATCGTAAAACAATAACTTTCACTCAATTTGAGTTCAAAATAAAATTTCAAAAACCTAATGCCCCCATTACCCTAGAGTCATAGGTCTTGTTGCCCCTTAGCTTCCATATGTGATTTCGAGCCTAGTTCCTTAGAGTTCAAATGGGTTAGTAATGATAACTTTTGAAGTGAAAGGAACTAATGAATTGCCTTTTTTATTTATACTAAGGATCAAGCTCAGAATGGTGTTTTACAACTTCGTGTTTTGATTCGATTCATGGTTGGACTAGATGGCTCAAAGGCTTTGAGTTGGTTCAATTATCTTGATGGGCTAAGGTTTATGTTTGGTTGGCTACAATAATGGGCCATGTGGTTCATGCTTGGGTTGGCTGCCTTAATGAGCCATGTGGTTTGGGTTTATCCCGAGTCTCATAAGAATTTGTAACCGTTAGAAAATTTTTTTTTTTTTCTGAAAGAGAGAGATGGAAAAGTTAGGGCTTTTATATTATAGAGACTAAGTGATAAAATCATAAATGGGGAATTACTTTTTTAGGATTCTATACTGAGGCCTACATAATTTATTTACTTATAGAACAATACTATTGAAGGTCTATTTACAAAAGAAGAATTCTAAAGAATGGAGAATAAAAGACTAAATAGAGAAAATATCTAAATCCTATTTATTCAAAATGAGAGAAGTTATTTACAAAGTACTAATCTATCCTAAAGAATGAATATTTCTAACTAGTAGAATACTAGGCAAAATGGTAACTACCTAAAATTATTTTACAAGTTTGATTCTTTTCATTTTGTTGCTTTATTTTCTTTTTTTCTTTTTTATTATTTACTCTACGAAGGTTGGGCTCAACTAATGTGGGTGCAAACAAAAAGCAATAGATTCGAGCTTCTATAGATGTACTAAGGCCCGCATAAGGTAATATTGATAAGGCTCTTCTGTAGGGACAGATGAGCCTAATCTTATTTTTAATAAACTCTTGTTTATTTGAGCTGAAAAGTGAAAACTATATCGAGACTAATTTTTTTAAAGCTAATGAGATGGGTGGACATGGATCTATTCAAAAGCTCCTTAACCTGATCTATCCACTCCTATCTAAAAAATTAAAATTACAATCAAAGTCTATCCTAAACTTTATATGGAATTATTACAGGATATTGATAGGGAAATATTACAACGAACAACTGCCCTTATCCATCTAGGTTTGCCACATTATGGGTTCTCACAATTTCTTCTTTTTTTTTTTCAAAAAGGTTTTATTGTATAAAAGGGTGGGTTCTAAATATTCTCAAGTTCTGTGACCACTGCATTTTTTAAAGTAGCGGTTCTGTGGTCACATCTAAACTTCAATGGGGTAGCCTGATCAGTCCCGAAAAGTGGTTTCCCCACAATATCTAAAGCTTACACAATGGCCTCCCTCCTAAGGTCTTAAAACGCACTGGTTCTAACTGTAACTACCATACATTTATGAAGTGAAAAATAAAATAAAATAAAAACCCAAACAACCCCCCTAAATGAGCTACAAGAACATGTTAATATAAAAAAAATAAAAAATAATCGAATCAAGTATTTTTTATTATTTTTATTTTTTGAAAAATAATCATAATTTCGGTAAATTCGAGTAGCTAACCTTCTTGATGGCGTCCCCAATGGTCGCCAAACTGTTGAGCCTGAATTTTGATTTCTTATTTTTAATTTCATTTCTCACTTTTTGTTAATATTCCTAACTCATTAAATATTAATCTTCAATTAGAGAAATTAGGAAAATCTGGTTTTTTTAATTAAAAACCTTTGAAGTCACCATTTGACCAGAATTTGGAAAAAAAAAACAAAAATTGTAATTAATTGAGAGGATTAACTATGATTTGGTTACTGATCTTTAATTTTAATTTAATAAAAACTAAAGGGTTTCGAATTCAATAGCTAACCTATTAAACCCTAACAAGTATCACTATCAATTTTTCAAAATTAGGTTTATTTTTCACAACTATCCTTTTTTTGATATTTTTAAGAAAATAAAATTAAAAAAAAACTTAAGTTTTTATAGATTTTAACGTCTTATGTACTCGAAAGTGTTTATGTACCCGCTAGTTAAGATTGGACGACCATAGTTCTTTTCAATAACTTTAATAAGTTGGTTCTTTTTATAAAAAAAAAATAATTGACTAGGTTTACATTTTATTTTTATTAAAAAAAACCTACAAGATTAATTTTTATTACCAATTTTTTTTTAAAAAAAAAAAGAACCTAAAAACCTAATTTTTGAAAACTCCTAAATTAAAATTTTTATTTTAAAAAAAAACAAAGTAATAAATTTTTTATTTTCAAGAAAAACTCTAAAAACCTAAAATTGTAATTTTTATAAAATATACAATATACTACATGGTAAATATTCTATATAGAAAAAATGCTTAAAAAATGAAAAAAAAATACTTAACTATACAAAAAAATATCTAAATCATAGAAAAAATGCTTAACTATACAAAAGATATCCTAATCATGAAAAGATGTCTAAACTATTGATAAAAAAAAGTCTATACTATGGAAAAAAGCCTAATTATAAAAGATACATAAATCATGGAAAAGATACCTAAATATAAGAAAAATATTTGAACCATAGAAAAGATGCCTAACTATATGAAAAATGTCTAAAGCATGAAGAAAAAAAATCTAAACTATAGAAAAAAGCCTAACTATAAAAGATACCTAAATCATGAAAAAGATGTTTAATAATAAGAAAGATATATAAATCATGAAAAAAATGTTTAACTAAAGGAAAGATATCTAAACTATAGAAAATATGCATAACTATACGAAAGATATCTAAACCATGGAAAAGAAGCTTAAACTATAGAAAAGATATCCGGCCATAAAAAAGATGTCAATTAAAGATTTTTTTTATTTTGTGAAAATCTAAATAAGTGACAAGATGATTTTTTTATCTAGAAAACACTAACATGTCTAATGCAACTTTTCTAAATTAATACAATATGTAAATGATGAGATTTTATAAAAATACCATTTTGAAAATATGAATCTTAAAAAAAAAAATTAACTAAATTTTAACTTAACACATGTTCACTAGACACTAACACTATAATTAACTACTAACAATTAAAGACTTGATGAAAATAAAGAAGTTGGTATAAGTCTAAAAAAGAATTGCACATAAAAATAGTGAAATAAATAAATAAATAAAACAAACTATAAACAATAATTAAAAACCACTATTATATACCTATAAGGCAAAACACACAAAGCTTATGAAAAGGAATGAATCGGATCCAGAGTCCCGTCGCACACATAACTATGGAATTGTTCTAAAGAGTAGGTTCGAGCATATTTTAAGCAAATGTCTAATTGAATCCTTAGCTCGTGCTGCGCAACTCCTATTTATAAGGCTTGAAAACAAATCTTTTGGATCAAATCGAATCTAAATTAATGAAGATCTAAAATAGATTCGAATTTTACAAATCTTGATTTTATTAAATTTAACGTCATCGTAGTAGATTTTATTTTTTTTTTCAACAACTATTTAATCAAGATTATATCTAATTAATCTTTTTGAATTTTTTTCTTTTTTAGTTTTTTTCTCTTTTTTTGAAAATTTTCTATTTTTTTTGTGTTTCTATCATTTTTTAATTTTTTAATTATTTTTTAAATTAGAACCCTAAAAACAAATATGCAAATTAAAAATATAAATAAATGCGATGCAATATGCTATACACACATGCGACAATAAGGTTGATAATTAATAAACTATAGGAATAAAATTATTATAAACACGTGGCTAATATTCATGTAAACTTACATATACAAGTGTATGAATTTCTAATTTTTTTTTTTAAAATAAAGCTCATGTATACTTATATATATAAATATGTCAAGTTTTGAAAATGAGGCCCATTGATTACAGGTTACAGCAATTCTTTTCTAGCTCATAAAGTTTAAAAATTACTAACCCCTTTTTATTTTACAATGTTGTAAGAAGATGGAATTTATAGGTCTTATACTCTATAGCCTTAGACATTCTAGATAAACGCTTAATAAGCTATATTGAAGTATGAGTAGGCTTGCATGTCACTACTAGGTAGAGATAATGACTCTAGCGACTTAAGGGTTACACAATAGCAACCTGTTCTAAGTTCTTCAGGTGTCTCAAGCCTGACCACATCCAAGCATACATACAAATGAAGCTTTAAAGACATTTAAGCCCCCCTAAATTCCTCAATAAAGGGCCTATTGGGCCAAGTTGTTCCTAGTAGGCCTACAACACTAAAACCCGATCGATGCAACTATATTACAATAAAAGAAAAATAATAGAAAGAAAACTTATTAATTAATTTTTTTATTTTTACATGGCTAGCCCATTAGATCCCTAGTGAAGTTGCCAATTCTGTCGAGCCCTATTTTGCTTTTCCTTAATCTAATCTATATTAAGCGCAGCTTGCTTAATATAAGTTACTCAATATAAAATTAAGGAAAAACATTTTTCTTAAATAATTTTTAAAAAAAATATTTTGAAAAAATAACTTAGAATCGCCAACCAATTAAACTGATAAAAAAATCAAATTAGGGTTTTTCGAGTGAAGTAAAGCTATCACCCCCTCTTCATTACTTACCATTGTCGTCGTTTTGGGGGGATTAGAGTTATCACCCCTTTCTCGGGCCAAGTCCTTGCAACCTTAATCCACCTCTTTGAAATGGATTGATTATAAGACTCAATTTGCTAATTGATCGTGCTCTGGTCAGCCATTGTTGAAGATCAAGGAAGAAAGAAAATCACAAAAGGAGCTAGCTTGCGAGTAAGAAATCTGGTAGAGTCTCCCTTAGATTGACAACACAAAGTGAAAAATGAAGATCTATCCACCCCCTTATATGGAAAATAAGGGAGAGAATGCAACGGTTTCTCCCACTCTCAATGTACAAACCTATGAAAGGATGTAAATCAAGTCTCAACCGTCTACATGTCCTATTCTATGAGCCAAGGGCTCCGATCAATCCACATATACAGATCGATGATGTAGCCTAACAAAAGAATGCCCCAAGCGCATAGTTACCCTTTAGGGATCATCAATGCGTACTACGCTTCTCAACAAAGGTTATCATGACACTTAAACTAACCTAACGGTCACATCAATCATGCTAAATGATAGTGTACAGGAAAGTTCACCTAACTAGAGATGTCGAATGTTATGTTATCAACCAATAAATGCAGGCCCCTTTGCTCGGGGGGAAGGACAGCCTTGCCTCAGCTTGGTTGCCGTATACAAATAACTTTGCTTACATTCTGGACATAGAGGAGAGTAAGGAGACAAATGTTGATACTTGATTCTCACCCGGCCTAAAGCCTATCATATGAAGAAGCTCATCAAGAAACATGTAAGTGAACAACGAGCTTATCCTCCATATTGCAACTTGTCAAGCGAGCTACATAACGTCTCACTTGAACAAACCGGCTTAACCACCAGGCCTACATGCGTTGATCATCTAGCATAAGTGAGCTCATCCTCCATACCGCGGCCTGTCCAAGAAGCCGTAGAACACCTAACTCAAGTAAATGGCCTCAATCGCCAAGGCTACGTGCTTTTGCAACTTGGTCAACTTAGGTCTCAGCTTATTCTCAACCAGGAAACTATTGAGCCTTCCCTTGACATCCTAACTTGATCTTTGTCTCTAGTGTCTACTCTCTGCCACAGTCCATTAATGGCCATCTTACATCCATGATATGATTAGTACACCCAACAACCCCTATTCCTACGACTGTCAAACCTATAGGCCATAAATCTAGTTGTTAGGCCGATCATGGTCGATCGCCTTCCAAGCTACCTAGTCTGCACTACGATGCATACTATTTGTCGATGATCAATACAAGTGAACCCTAAGTCGCTACATATCCAAGTGATCCCCATAAAAGGTAGCTAGCATCATAAGGTAAGGGGGACTTGACTCACTTCTCTCTTATTCATCTATACTAAAAAGACCTTCTTTACTTCCTCAGCTCAACCACACACATACACAAGATGAGCACTATCCCTTGGGTCCTTAGTACTCGCCTTCTCCAGTCCTCCTTTCCTTAGTCCTCCTTACTAACTTGAGTGTCAAAGGGCCTCCGTGACCATACCAATAGGGGTTTTTTTCTAGGAACAAAGGGTGGGAGGCGAAGCCTAAATCTACTCCTTCCAAGCTTCACATGAGCCCATTTATACCCATTTGGCTCAACCACAATCAACATTAGGTGAGGCCTAGAACCATTCCTTCTAAGCTTCAAGCGAGCCCATTTATACCCGATTGGTTCAACCACAATCAATAAAGTCAATGTATTAAATGGCACTTTAGGGAAGACCAGCCACTTGTAAATAATAGTTTGGGATTGATTAAATGGTTGAGTTGGCTAAGATGATTCTAGTAGACATGCTTAGCAATTTGCTCTTCCAACCATTCATTTTGTTTTTCAACTTAGCAATGACGTGTTAAAAATGGTTAGGTTTTGGCTTGAGTCCCTTACCTAATGGATATTTTAAAAGAGTCAATTTCCCTCAACCCCAAGGTTTCAAGTATACTCTTTAGTATCTTGTGAGAAAAGGATCCTCGATTTCTACACATTATACTTTAAACCTGATCATGACCCTAAGATCTTGAAGGTTTGTTTGATGGTAGATGCCATTTGAGAAGTGACTTGTGCCATTAGAACAATATCATTTGAAAAAAAATATATATATATATATATATATAATAGTGAAAAGCATGTTTGACCCTCTAAATTTGATTCCTTTCTAATGCTTATCATGTACTTCCTTTTCAATCAATCTACTCAATGTTTCCTTTGCCATTATGAAGATATAAGAAGATAGGGGATCTGACATGTTGGCTGGAAAGTTTCTGTACT
This sequence comes from Lumnitzera racemosa, assembly GCA_024138005.1. Taxonomy (NCBI): domain Eukaryota; kingdom Viridiplantae; phylum Streptophyta; class Magnoliopsida; order Myrtales; family Combretaceae; genus Lumnitzera; species Lumnitzera racemosa. The sequence continues at coordinate 32,476,240 of JAMXBC010000012.1, read as the reverse complement.
ACTTCAATTAACAAACACTTCAATTGAGGAAGAAGTGACGCAATTCGTTATGATTTTGTTTAATTGAGCATGCAAATCCATAGCTTTTAGGGACCAATGAACAAATCTCATTCAAGTATGTCGAAGGCTTTTTTAAAAACTATCCATCCTACTTTCTCCTTATGACAGCTGTGCAACAATTCATTCAATAAAATGATGTGAGCAGCTTTCCTATTAGGGAAGATGCTTGCTTAACGGGGGTGTATAGTATTTTCCAATATAGGTCTAAACCTTGTCACTATGATTTTACTGATTAGCTTGCAAGCTGTATTAGCGCAAGTTAAATCTCAGATTTTATGAACAATACCTTAAATGATGTCTATGCAGATTATAAACTTTGAGCCTATTGAGTACTAAGTAGCCCTTGCAATTCCTTAAACGATGGACCATCGTCCTCATCTCCATTATTACACGATATACTTTCGCTTTGCCCCGTAAAGCTTTCGACTCTCAAAAGGGTCGATCCACACAAATACCGACCAATAGCAAATATTACCGCGTGACCCCTACAACCATGATTGGTTTGGGCCCGGCGATGCGCCTCACCAAATCGCTCATCAAATGCTCATTCCCTACATTCCACTCCCATATGTACAGTCCTTCAACATGTTGAGGGGCAGATTGATAGTATGGGAGTATCCTCAGATGAACAAACGAGAAACTGATTTGCTAGCGCAAGAAGGCAGGAAATGCATCACCATCACCGATGGTTCTCGTCACTGGATAATCCCATTTTTCACTGCTGTGCCATCTCCAATTTTATGAGAAAGGAAACTGGTCCTCCTGCCCGCCAATCGATCCACACTAGATCGAGAGGATTGCACTAGGACTGGAAAGATGAATCCTATATTTTCCGTCTGTAATTCCATAATCATTTCCTCTCCTTATACCACCATACCAACCAAGATAAAAAGAGAGTACATTTGAGCGTAGAAATGAAAAGGAAATGGTGTAGTAAACATTAAAAAACCAACTGTAATTGATCACTTATCATGGTGCATCACCAGAGACAGAAACCTATGACACATAAGGCAAACCAACAAAACTTTACACGGTTGAAGCCAAATTATATTATATATTCCTAGGCTTTTGTAGTGAATCTGATGATAACCTCTTCCAACTTTTCCTCAGCAATCTTGCAGTTTCGATCACTACCGATTTTGGCAGGAATCAACCAACCAACCTCATGCCTACAACAAACACTTAAAACCTTGAATTCATATGACCAGGTCGCTTGTGAAGCATTTAAAACCTGAGACTATCATGAAGACTTGCTCTTCACTGCACCTTTGCAACAGTTCGGCTGGATACACCATGCAGCAATTTTATAAATCCAAGGAAGCTAAGCTTTCCATCAGTGTGCCTTATCCAGTCGTGGAGAACGGCATGCACTGGAACTGAAGGACCAAGGCCAAGTTCCTGATTCAAAGAAAAAAATGTATCAACATTTTGCTAATTCACATATTACAAAAACCTGCTAAACTAATTAGAAGAAAGAAAGGAAAATAGAAAATCATTAATATACTGTGCTACCATTGATAACACACCTCAAGTAAAGCCACCTATTTACATGTATACAGGAGGAAGCTTAAGGAAGTCAATGTTAGTGTGTGTTGGTTTGCTTGTATGTACCTTTTCCTCTGTCTATTGTGTCTACAGAAAATGTTACTATGCATGTGATATTTTCTTTATGCATTAGTAGATTAGTCAGTAGTTAGTGGCTACGGTTATTGGAGGTTAGTTACTAGCAGTAGACTATAAATAGCCGTTTGGCAGGTAGTTAGAAGTTGGTCAGATATTTTCTTATTGTGAGTGTAACCCTAGAATGAGCAAATCACTCTTGTAAGCATTCATAGCTGGATGCTGCATAATCAATTCATTTGAAATCAATAAAATTTATAATATGTTTGCCCTAAGTAAACCCCCAGCTCCACCAACCATATTAATTAAAAAGAACAGATATATAAAAACCTCATACAGATGCATATTTGCAGTGAACTTGCGACATGCCAGGCAAAATTTCACACAGTGAGGTCCTTTTAACCATAAATCATGCTCATAGGAGAGCGACACTTACTGAAGCAAGTTCATCAATCATAATAGCTCTGTTCCCATCTTTCTCAAAATGTTCATAAGCACAACGAGCATGCTGTTCCCAATCATCAAGGGCTTCAAGCTGATGTACACTTAATGTAGCTGCACAAAATTCTTGAAAATCCATCCTTTGATATTGCAGTGGACTTAGCTGCCATGAACATAAAACCTTATTGGTATTGGATTAGGAATAGACGATGCTTCCAACATAAACATTCTCAAAAGACGAAAGTTACAGATATCTTTGTACCAAGGCAAGAAAATCAGAGATGCGAGACTCCTTCATGGCTTCAGTTGCATTTTTCATTAGAGCCTGCCATGCAAAAAAAGCATAGTAGTAAACATATGGATTTACAGGCTTTATATATGCAAATGCACACATATTGTATACAAAATTCTATGTATTATGCTTGGTCACATGCATGTAAGAGAGCAAGAAGAGAACGCGTAAAAAGGAAAGAGAGGAAATTGAAACAGAAATCAACCATCTTAACGTTTTCCAAAGTTATGCTGCCATTTTTGCTGGGTTCCAACAGCGTGAATTGTTCTCTGATGTAAAATAATACATCCACTGATAACGTCTTAGCCAGGGCCTGCAGTTACATGTTCAAAGACAGTAATGAAAACATGCTATACGAATGCCAATACTTAAAGGTGTGTGTCTAAAAATTCTTTGAAGAGCAAAATTGGCATACTCTAGTAAAATACCGACTAAAAGTAAGGGTCTACACACCCTACCCTTAAAGCAGCTTTCCGTAATGATGATGCTCGCATATAAGCCTTCATAAGTTTGAATATTAGTATGTCAAGTGGGACTTTTGCAGCACAATAATTCCGCATCCAAGGGTGGCCTGTGAGTGGAAGAAAGATATTATAACCCTCATACTAGATGTAGTATTAAATTAGCATAATTTGGGTTTTGTCTTTGTAAGACAGAAGAAACTGACTTAAAGCCTGAGCAGCAGTCATTCGCTTCCGGGGATCCTTAATTAGCAGACATTTAACAAAGTCCTTTGCTTCCAATGATAAAGAAGGCCATGGTGGTTCATTAAAACTTGGTTCTGCTTTCAAAACCGCACGAAATATTCCAGACTCTGTCCTTGCCCAAAATGGGCGACTACCACATAAAAGGATATAAGCTATTACACCTATACTCCAGACATCTGCCTCCGTAGCATAAGATCTATGCAGAACTTCAGGACCAACATAGTATGCACTTCCTACAATATCATTCAGCTTTTCATCTGCAATCAGATAAATTTCAGTAAGTAAAAGAAATCCTAACCGCTTACATTCTCTATCCCTACAGTCTGTATGTTAGCAAAAAAGGACAAACCTGGTCTGACAAAATCTGACAAGCCAAAGTCTATCACCTTTAGGGGAGAGTTTTCATCTTTGGCCATGTAAAGGAAGTTCTGATATAACAAATGACTTTCCTTTAGACTACAGAATGATAGAAGACATAGGGTCAAAGAAAACATGACGTACCAGAAATAGGGTACCATGCATACATAAGAAAGAATGATTAATCAAATTTGATGCACAAGACAACAAAAACCAGGCCCTTTATTTTTTTTTTAATTCTGGTATTATGCTCATGAATTGGAGGAACAACCCCTAAGAAAACCACAACGTCAAAAGGAAACAAAACTCATAAGCAGACATACAGGATTATCAACACACAGTAGCAGAAATGATAAGATTTGCTTGATGCTTCTTTCAAGCAAAAAGAACAATTAGCCCAAATTACCCAATGTGTACTGGATAAGCTCAAGGACTTATCAGTTTATTAGAGAGGATGATAGCAAGACAGATAAATAATAACTCAAAATTGAATTTCTTTCAACAAGAAACCTAACTTGCGATAAAAACCGAACTTAGAACATAGATCTAACCCAAGACCAAGAGAGAGACACCAATTGTTGCATAAGGAAACACGATATCATGGAAGAGTAAGTAACACAATCCTCAAGACATCTACTGCTAAAGAAAATTTTCAAGGTAAGAATCTGATAATATATCTTCACCTCTAATAAGCTCATATTTTTTACCTCTGGTTTAAGATCTCTATGAACAATGCCCTGAAGATGACAAAATGCAACAACCTTAAGTATTTGCACCAAGACAGCTCTTGCGTCATCTTCTGAGTATTTACCACCCCTGTAAATAGTTTGGAATAAGTCAGGCTGCAGCAGGCCTAAGAAAATGAAGAATCAAATTAAGTAGCAAGCTCTAAACAAATTACCGAGAAAGTATTCTATCAAGGAGCTCCCCACCTTCACACAGCCTGAAATATTAGGGGAATAAACTAACATGAGGAAGAAATACATGCGTACAGAATCATATTGGTTCTGGAGGAAATGCACACTGTCATTAAATAAAACCACTTGTCAAAAAATTGGAGTTTATAACATGAAGGGCTGGCCTAGTTGATAAGGCCTAAGAATCTCATGACAGCTTGCACACGGTTTTAGGCTCAAATCCTACTATGCCTGGAGGTAGCTGGTCCAATTACAGCGATGCCCCTCATTTAAAAACAAAAATAACAATAACCAAAAGAAATGGGGTGGGAGTCTGGACTGTTGGCTATCATCATATCTGCCATGGCACAAGGCAGCAACCCACAACCACTCAGTCCAAGCAAAAGTATTAACTATAGAAAGTAAAACTTACTCCATAACTATGTACACATTATTATGGTCTTCAAAGGCATCATAAAATTGAACCATATTGCTATGTCCAGTCAGAGCTCGCAAAATTTTCACCTCCCTTCTCACATCCTCAATTGCAATAGCTGTCGTCATCTGGAAAAATATCAGAATTAACAATGAGTTCAAAGAACAACTCAGAGAATGGCATTCTCAAGAATATCCACTGGAACATATCTGAAATGATGACGACATGCTCATGCAGATCAGACCATATATAGGTCCTAGATGTGTTTGTCTGGCAGATAACAATCACCCAAAAAAAAGGAAGAAGAAGAGAGAGAAAAATGAAAAAAAAAATGATAATTATCAAACTTGAAAAACATAAGACACTAAGTAGGGCATAATAAGTCAGACCAACAAGTTTTGAGCCTGGAAACTCTCTCACATTATGTAAGCACCAAAGTTACTCATGTATCCATTTAAAATGCTTGAATGGTAGTGAATGCTGAAACAAAGGGGACGGCATACTCCACAACCAAAAAAAGGATCCTCTATGCAAGGATTAAAACCCTTATCTATGTCATCATAGCAACAAACATCTTACCTTTATAAGCCTTCAACTCATATTAGAACTAAAACATAAGGCCACAATCAATTGAGACAAAATAACTCGATAAAATTAATTATGTCCAATTCCTGCATTACTTGTATAATTAATCACGGCTTCTCTCGATGGATGACATACAAGGAAGTAAGCCATTTCCCACAACCCGAAATTCTAGACTTCCAGCCTGCCTCATAATTTTGGAAACAGCTTTTAGAACATTGAAAACAAATGAGTATAGTGACTGCATACCAGCAACCAATAGAAGACCAGATGCTTTTGTACTTAACAGCCAAACCTACATATTCTTTTCCCTTTTCTGGAGAGAAAAGGGAGGGGAAATGGAGGAGCATAACACAATATGAATGGCTACCTCCGCATATATGAACTACCCTGCATGACTCATACATCAGTTGAGTATAGGTTACCCTACGAAGTGTCCCGGTTAGATTTAAACCCAAGACTTCATGTAAGTTGTTCAAGAAAATGTTTGAACCTTAACCACTAGAGCAATTATCCTTTCTTTTTTGTGGTAATGAAGGACGTCATCATAGATAAACCAGCTGACTCTAGATATGAGCCATCCTGAACAATGCATGTAGCAGAGTCTATCTTGCGCTGCATTGATGACAGAAGAAATGCCCTTCATCTGAATTGAAAGATTATATCATGTTAGTACCCAAGTTTTGACCTCAGGAGGCTAAGACAATCACTTGGGTTACCAATATCACGTTTCAATAGTGCCAAGAGCCTACCACTAATTACATACCATATTTTTCCAACTTCCAATTAAGTAAACAAGAGAGTTCTCACAACCAAAGAAACAACTGCTTTCTATTGAGTACCCAAGACCCAAACAAAACATCTCAAAATAGTTTTCTCTTTTCTCTTTGGTAATTTCTCAAAATAGTGTAACCAACCTCTGATTGCTGCTGTTATTGTAGTTTCTTAAAATATTTTGACCGTATAATTTATGTTTATCCCAAAAAATTGTGAACAATTGTAGCTTTTTTGTTCTTTTTCTCTTTTTTTTTTTTTTTCCCTTTTGGCTTTTCTTTTTATGTTGAAGGCACCACAATATTTGGACCAGCTACTTCAGATCACATGACCACAGTACAAGGTCTAGTGTGGGAGGCCCAACAAATTATCCCATCTTACAAATTTTGAGTTGTTTTACTATGCTATTATGTAAGCCACATTAATCTTCCATTACAATCCTAAGTATGACTTGGTAAAATTTGAATCCAATTTTCCTTGAATGTTAAACCTCAATAACTGATGTTTGCATGGGGTAGTTTGTGTGTATCTGCTTGTGACTGGGATATTTCTTTCCATCCCCTCTCAATGGGAAAGAACCAAAACTGAAAAGAATGGAATTTCACCGATCTATAAGAATAATGCTAGCATTAGTACACACAGATATTAATATCGTTATTATACTACCATTAACAAAAATAATGAATTAATCAAATTGGAGCCATTGTGAGAACTTCAACTCCCTCTTCACCCAAGAAAACTTCATGGTTGATAATCTCTTTGCTTACTTAGATAAATAAAAGATGAATAGGAACTTTATTGCATTTTACTTGTGAAAATGGATCAGAAGCATGAAATTTTTGCAAATTTTTTACACACATAAAAAGAGTCTTCCAATTGTTTTTAGCAGCTAGTTAAAACATGAAAAGAGCAAAGCATTCAAAGAACTAGTTTTATTTTTCCCACAAAAAAATAAAAAATGAAAAGGGAAGGGGGAAAACAAAATGGGAGATTGAAATGGGGGACTAGGATGATTTTCTTTCTCTTTTTTTCCTCTTTTTTTTTTCTTTCTTTTTTTTTTTTTTTGGTTAAGTCCAATGAGGTCTAGGCTAATTGCGATTTCCTCTTCCTTAGGGCAATTTAAGTATTTTGGACCACATAAAACTCTTGATTGGTTGTTAATTTTTCCTTTTTGCTTTGTCCTCTTGCAAGAACTCTTTCTTTCACCGTACTTGGCAAACTTATCCAATCACTGATCTCAATTCGTACGCAATTAAAAGGACTTATTAATATTCTCCTCCTGTTTCTAAGAAGGTTCATTTTCCACCAATAAGAGGCTGAAAAGAAGCGAGTACTACGCTCCATCAACCTCATCCCAAAAGCAGAATGGGATTGAGAATCCAGAAAACACATCTAGTCCAGATTGAAACGTGTTATAGTCACAAGCTTTATCCTGTATGACATTTGAGACAAGGTTTGGGCCTCCAGCAGGAATTAGTTGACTGATCCAATATAGCAACCTTACCTTATACTTGGCCCATGCAAAGACTCATCACAAACCATGATCCTTCACAATGATTAAACTACTGCCTAGGTTGTCCCAAGACTCTCCAAAACCATCCATCGATCTTCATTTTTTTGACAAGTCATCCTAAGCCTATTCGACCAATTAAAGAAAAAGGAAGAAAGGCTACGATGGGAAGTTTTCCATCAAAAAATATCTACCTCTAGATTGGTATCAGATTAGGACATAAGCACTTGCAACAGTTTCTAAACAAATATGACTTCCTGTACATGCTTTTTATAAAAGAAAGAGCGATTAGAAAAATAAAGATATCAAGGTCCACAAGCAATTAAAGCCAACCATAACCAACAGGAGAAACAGGTGGGACTAGTCATCAATCTCTAGCATTGACTAAAAAATCAATAAACAAATAAATTGGTCACTATATGCACCTCGCACTCAATGATCCGATCAAGAGTTGTGTGGATACGATTCTATGAGCCAGGTTTTTCATCTAGAACAATGCCAAAGCAGTCAAAAAGTCTCAAATTTTCACATCCCTTGTGTTCCCTTAGAACTTCAACTTTTTTCACATCAAGTACATAATTGAAAACTCAGGTCGTTTAAGTCCAGTCAATGTGGAGACGTAGCAATTCTAAATCCACATGAGGATAAAAATAGGTCTCAAGCGAGAAAAGAAAAGGCTCCCTGATAAATTATTCAGCCGAATCAAGAAAAACAAACTGGAACACCAGAACAGGATCATAATTGACTTGAAATACAAACTAATTTTCAGAAGGACAGCGAAACCCAAATAGAAGCAGACCCAGAAGAAAAATAAGAATTGCAAAACCCCACAAAGTGCAGAAATTCCACCTCTCCTTCCAATCTGATCGAATTAATAACATCAAGTTATATCTAAATCAAGATCATGCGTCAATGAAAAGAGGAAAGAAAAAGAAAATAGGAAAACATAAAATAATGACGTTTGGTAAAGGAAACTAAAGAAAAAAACAAGGTGACCTTTTATTTATCTCAGAAATTCAAAAAGTGGAAGACCCATGAGCAGATTCAATTAAAAAATACTTCTCCTAATAAACCAATTTAATAATCTAATCAATCAAATGTCATACTGGCAAATCGAAACTAATCATTTAAAACTAAATAATTCAACTTAACACACCCAAATAATTCCAGCAAAACAGACAGTCACATCCAAATGCTAATTAATCTCATTCAAAACAATAATATATATATATATATAATTATGGATATTTACAATAATAAAATATAATTGAATACACGAAAGCACAATTTCACGAATACTTAAGAAACATGATTCTCAGAAACATAATTTACAAAACTTTAAAAGTTAAAAAAAAAAAAAAAAAAAGACAACTAAATAAAGCGACATTTCATTGTATTACCTTAGCCTTAGGAATAACCTTAACAGCAACTTCCTTTCCCTTGAACTCCCCTTTCTTAAACTTGGCAGAACAAGTATACCCAAAATGCCCTCTCCCCACTTCCTCCCCAACCTCAAGCCGGTTCCGAAACTCCTTCGAAAACCCGAACCGCTTATCCAATTCCACCCCATTTTCTTCTCCTTCCTCTTCCTCATCCTCCGGTATCTTCTCAGCCTTCTTCCCGTGCCGCCGCGCCAACAGTGCCTTTATATGCTTCGCGGGGGAGGGTGGCGGGAAGGGCCGCTTAAACAACCGCCTCGGTGTTAGCGTGTTAGGCTTGGGAGACCCTTTTTTGAGGTAGTAGGCGGGGCTTGGGCTGTAGAAAGGGAAGAATGAGGATTGGGCGACTGAGTTAGGGTCAGGGTTAGGGTTTGGAGAGTATAGTTGAGAGCCATTTGTTGGGGTCTGGGTGTGGTAGAACTGGGTTTCTTCCCTTGAGGCGTAAGGGTTGGGCTTTTGGGTTTTTGAGGTACAAATTCCCATTGTGAGCGATCAGGGTAGTGGAGTTTGACCTTATTTGAGTAAGCTTCGGCTATGGCATTTTAGGCTTTTCTAGTGAGAAAAAGAGAGCATGTTTTTTGTGAGCAATGGATTCAATTGTGCTATGTTCCGTTGTGCGGCCTTTTTATGAAAGAGAGTAATGATAAAAAGTTGCCAACAGATGGAAAGAGAGAGAGTGTGTGTGTGCGTGTGTATGAGAGAGAGAATGCTGGGTATGACGTACATCAGTGTATATGTTGGTGTTTTGCGTTTTTGCAGTAATGGAGAGAGAGAAAGTGGTTTGGGAATAGTAGAAGGAGATGAAGTAAGATGGAAGCAGCCATGCCACGTGTCATCATTAGAAGAGCGATTTTATTGTTTGCCTGGGGACGCCAATACGAGGTTTAATTTTGGCTTATAAAAGAAATTTTTTATTCTTTTAGTATTGATTCTAATTTTAAAATTTTACAAGAAAAAAAGAAACATATTAAAATTAAATTCTTTTTTAGCCATTTGCGTGCATTTATAACAACTACCGTTATTTGGTTTTTTTCTTTTTACTTTTGGGTGAAAATGTCCTAGTGTTTATTAACATACTTCCTTTTTGCCTTTGTTTCCCCAAGTTACCATTTTCATGCTTTTAATAAAAAGGAAAACAAAAAAGTGACAAGAAGTAAAGGAATGTTAATGCTGTAGCCGAATATACTACCAAGTCCGAGGTTTGAGGTAACCCTTAGATCCGGAAAGCTCTCCTTTGGGTTTGTTTCAAAATCCCTTATTTTTTCCCTTTTTTTACCTCTTTAAATAATTTGAAATTTATTATCTTAAAAGCAATCCAAATTCAAAAATTATTCTAGTAAACATAAAGATCTTCTCCAATATAAATGGAATCGTTTTAAACCTTTCCTCCCATTAATTATATACTAAAAGACGATGTATTCACAATGTGTATATAAATTAAATAATATTAAATTTATATTTTTAAAATTTATTGTTTCTATTGTGTAAAATATCATAAATTTATTATTATCTATTTAAATTCTTATTTTGGAATGTGTGGATCAAACTTTATTTTAAAAACACATCATTGGTTTTTATATTGTGAAGAGCTCTTTAAATTTTTTAATATCTCTTATATGAATTTTTTTAATATTTCTTATTAATTATCGCCCTATTACTTTTAATAAGTCCCATGTTCCTCTACACTATTATTATTTTCTTTTTATTTCAACTAAGACTCTTTGGTGCATAGAGGGGGAGGGGGAGGGGGAGGATTGGAAAGTTATCCCTAAAATTTAGAAGTTGTGATAACATGGGAGAAAGAAAAAGGAGATAGAGATGAATTGTAGGATTAAAAGGAAGTTATTATGAAATTTATCAAAAGAACTATGTAGTTATTTTTACAGTATTGAATAATGTAAACTTTCAAGGATATTTGATGGAATTTTATTGAAAATAAAAGTAAAAGTGGTTATTTAAAGCTTTTCTAGCTTAAATAATATAAATTAGTAGATGCACCATAATATATGTCCAAAAGTTAAATATCACAATATCATAGGTTTTAAATAAATAAATAATCTGAAGAAAAGTGAGCAAAGGGGAAAATAAAAAATTTAATATCAATAATCCATATTATCAACTAAACTTATTATCACTTGAAATAATTTGCACCATTTTATACTTATATTATAAGATAAATATTATGTTTGGTATCTAAACTTTACTTACTTTTTATGATTAACTATATGGAGTTTAAATGCGTTAATGTATTAATAAAATTTTTGAGGTCATTTATAATATCTAACCAATTTTGTTTATGTAGTTAATTATAAAAATAAGCAAAGTTTAGGTAAGTAATTATAAAAATGGGTAAAGTTTAAATTTTTAATTGGAAAAATGGATAAAACTCATAAATCAAATTGATAATTTTAAATTTCAGATAATTAAATTATAAAAATAGACAAAGTTTAGATATAAAATGTGACATTTAGTTTATATTATAATAAATCTCATACATTCTTGTTAATTTGCTCTCTCATAATAAAAATATAAGCTAAACATATATGCAACAATGTGCTGAAGAGGAAAGCGCATAAACAAATATTATATATATATATATATATATAAAGTATACTTACTAATAGCAAAAGTAAGTGATATGATATAACACGATATATCAATATATAATCAAATATAAACTTATTTGTTTAATGAATAAATTAAAAAGAATTCTCACTATTAGATTAATAATCCAATGCCACTATTTAAAATTATGAATGTAAGGAAGCTATATGGAAAAAAAAAACAATAAATAATTTCTTTATTTCAATATAAACTGAGTCTTTTATTTTTTGTTGATTATAATTCGTTCTTTACCTGTTATTTGTAAAAATTATCTCTATCTTCTTGTAATTGAGCGCTAAATATCCCAAAAGTAATAAATAGCCAAGTCAATAAATATTAATGGGATAATTTCAATCATTTAACCTAAAAGGTTCAAGTTTTTGTTGATATGATATTTACAATTATAACTGTAAACCCCTGAAAGTTTCGATCTAGTTTTTGAGATAGACTCAATTAGAGTAGACAATATAGGAGTCGATAAGGCTAATTAAAGTGAAAACTCTAAAAGACTTAATTAATCGCGTAAAGAATTTTTCGACCCTAAATGTTTCTAAAAGCTAAAGATTCAATTCGAAAGTGATAAAAACCTTAAAAATGATTCCATTAAGGACATATGTACACTAATCCATCATGATATACCCTAAAACCCTAATTGAAAATGTAATGCTTATATTTTGCAAAATCGTTAGTAAATAGTTAGAGATCACCCTCATTTTTACTTATATGATTCAAATTCTCAAGTAATCCATTAGGAACTAAGATAATGAGTCATAGACTATATTTATTCCTTAAAGATATGATTAACATAGTCTTACTTAGGGTTAGGGTAATAGTTGAAGATTAGGTTACATATAGTAAACTTTAATGCCCAAATTAGCACTTTTTACACTTGTTATCCAAAGTAGTTTATCAAATGAGATATATGGACTCTAAAGACCTAAAGTAAGATCTCATCAACCACATTTACACGTCAATGCATCATATACCTCAATTCTTTTCAATTCCTTCATTTCTCCCCTAATTTCCCTTAATTACTACATTATGTGTACAAAATTACACATACTTAAGAAATGTTGACTAAGATAATACATGTTGACCAAGTCAACACATGTTGACTAAAGTCAACATTTTGAAAAGTCAACAAATGTTAAGAGATAAAAAAAATATCTCTTATATAATGATGTCTTCCTTTTTTTTTCTTTTTTATTTTTCTTTTTCTCTCTTTTCCTCTTGTTGCCGTCCACATATTTTCTTCTTAACCCCACCACATGTTGCTTTACATTAAGAGAAACAAACAAAAGAAACAAAACAAAACTCCTCTTTCATTGCCGTGAGTTCCTCTCCCTTCTTTCCCTTTCATTTCTTCCCTTTTGTCTCCTCCATTTCAACATCATAAAAGGTATGTTTTTTAAGTGCTTTATCTTACTTTTTATTAGTCATTAGTTAGTTAATTAGGTAGATTAGAGAAGTAATTATATGGTTAGTTTTGTCTTGAAGAAGAGGAAACAAAGTTTCCTTCTTTATGTGTAGAAACTTGAAGTTTGAAAGAGAAGAAAGAAAGACATGAGGATATGCTTCTATATATGCATACATAAGGAAATACCAAGAGAGTATAAGTAGAACAACCTTTGTACATAAGTATATAACATGTACATAACCTAATTTAAGATCAAATCTTACTAAACATACCTATACTACACTAAATATGTACATAAGAATACAAAAACATGGAATTAGGGAGCTTTTCTTAAGGAGAAATTTAGGCATACGAAATTTTAGTGTAAAATACTTATTCCACCGTATAGGTATACGGATATGTATACATGTATAAATACGGTATAAACCTTAGTATAGGTATGAGTATAAGTATGTATAAAGTATATGTACATAAGTATAAGAAAAAGAGATAATATGTACATCATACATATGTATATAACATAAGCATGATGGAAGGCTTATGTAAGCATATGATGAGGTAAAGGATGACATAAGCACATGATGACATAAGCCATGACATAAGCCATGACATAAGCAAGTGATGATATAAGCAATGACATAAGCAAGTGATGATGTAAGCGATGACATAAGCATAAAATTAGAAAATAAGAAAACTAAGAAAAATGTAAGTGATTAGGTAACTAAATTAGTAAAATCTAATACACTTTCTAAATTAGATTCTACCTAATTCACTATATGAATTAGTAATAGCAAAGTAAAATTCTTTCATTAGAAGAATTTAAGGAATAAAAGATATAAACATAAGTAATAAAAGTACTTAGGTGGTCATAACTAAAAATTTCTATAAATTTAGCTCATAACATAAAATAGAGGTCTTAATATCCAAAATAGATATTACCATGTGAAAATATGTTCAGAAACGATGAAAATCGATTATAAATTCATAAATATCAAAACTAAAACGGAAAAATTACATACGATTGAAATTAAATCTTACCGGGTAAAATTTAATAGTGATTTAAGTAGAACTAGGTACTTAGTTGTTTAGAATTAATAGTTAATTCAAACACTTATTAGTATTGTTATCACTAATGATCAGGTGACTCTGAGGTGAGCGAGGACCTCCCGATCGATTATTACGATTAGGGCGAACCGCTATGGCCGAGTGAGTATTTACCCTGTGATTCCATGCTTGATTGTGATTGTAGATAGTGGACTTAAATATTATTGCTAATTAACTGCTGTGTGGGGTTCGGGATATGCTTGTGTATGTAATTGATTGTTGAGTTGTGAATTTACCTTAAATTCAGAGAATGCCTTGTTTGTTGCATGGTAGTATAGAAAATGATTGTGTGTATTAATGGATGGTCACAGCATAATTTGAACTAACTTATACTCGGCTATAAAAAGAAATTGGAACATGCATTAACATGCATAGCATGGATACTATTCCAGCCGTCACATCACACGGAGGTAAAGATAGGCCATTCGGGGGTTGATATTATTAAGTTATTTGGTTATGTACGGTGCACTCGTACAAAATGACCTTACCCTGGCCCGCGGGAACACTAGGCGTTGGAGGCGCCAACCGCCTGGCTAAGGGTCGAGTCTAGAGACCTCCGTTTAGGGGTGAGTGTGGACTGCGGGGGCCCACTCACAATTATACTAGAACTTATGTTTTTCTGAAAATAAAGAGTTATTTGATATAAGTACGGAACATGGAGTTCCGTAGTAAAGTAAGTTCTAGTGTAATACCCGGATCTAATTGGTGTCGTGTAAACTCCAACCCTGACTTCGGAGGGCGTTAAATCCGAGTTGCGTATATGAACTAGTTAAGTATACGTATTATTTGGCATTTTGTTTGAACATTCATTCATATGCGTGACTATAATGTATTTATAACTTTTTGTTGTGTGGTTGAGGGTTTTGCTCACTAAGCTTAGGCTTACACCCCTTTAGACTTTTGTTGCAGGATAGCCTGTTCGTAGAGACAGGACGAGGGATGCTACAGGTTAGCCTGGGGACTTGGGTAAGAGCGAAGTGTCCTATATGATGAGAGGAAAATAGTTTATGTAGACTATTCCTCATGTACTTATGTTTAACTTATGTTTACCTTATCCTTATGAACTTAGACACACTTAAATACTATGTAATGTAAACTTTTGAGCTTAACTTTTATATAAATATGTTGTGTGATGATATCATGTAAATCTGGATGTACTTTGGCACTAGTAGTTGTAGAGCCTTGTATATTGTGTGAAGAGTTTTTGATTGGAAGGGTAACCAATCAAGGGTTCTTCATACAGTATACGGCGTCTGCCACGACTAGGCCATCCTCAGTTCGTGACAATAACCTTATAAACTAGTATCTCAACCTCCCACCATCTACGTAAAACACTCAACTATGGGGTCTTTTAATCTCTCCTTTTTAAATATGTGACATCTTTATCACAAGATTTTATAATTAAGCCAAAATCTTCTCCATTTTTCGATATATTATTCGGGTCACTCACTACCTATAAGTCATTTTAGCATGCAAAGAGTTATGTCCTCATGATACTTTCTACCTTCTTAGGATCTCTTCTCTAAATTGGAACCAACCCAAATAATCTACCTATTAGTAGGGGATCCGCTCTGATATTTATATCGCTCTAAACCAAAAATAGTGAATAGCCAAGCTAATAAACACTAATGGGCCAATTTCAACTATTTGGCTCAAAAATTCAAGTTTGTATTAACAAAGTATTCATAACCATGGCATTATAAACTAATACCACAGCCATAGCATTATAAACTAGTATCACAACCTTCCATAATTCATGTAAGACACTTAACTATGGAGTCTTATAAACCCAAAGTTAAGAATTAAAAGATCTTAGCCAAATTAAAAAAAAAAAAAACAAAGGAAAGGAAATTAAATCAACCCATTTAACATAAAGGAACAAAAGTATTACCTTTGGTGTTAAAGCTTTAAGACATGACTAGATTTAAATTAGAAAAAAGTATCGTACCAAATTAGTTTATTTCATCCACAAATTATGAGGCGAGGAGTCTTCTTTACTTAATATTAGGAGTTAGAGCAATTAGTGTGTAGTTTTAATAAAACGGATATTAATGCATAATCATATCTAATGAGCATCTCCATAAAAACTTAATAATAATTTCGTTATTACTAATAATCTATTTCAAGGGATATGAAGACAAATAAACCACTTTTTTTTATAATATAGACAATATAGATATATAATGACAATAATATTCTAAATGATTTCTTTAGAAATGCAATATATAAAGAGCTTTTATTTTCTTAACCATAATGAATTGTTAAATTTAAAGGAGTATACATGAAAAAGTACGAAAGTATTTTGGAGAAAAAAGGTATATAAAATATAATTCATTCTCGATATAAGTTACAAAACTGAAGCATTTTGCTATTGTATAAAGATATCAACATGTAAGTAAATATAAAGTATGTACAAAAGTTTATGTTTTATGTATTGAAGCTGTTTGAAAAGGTGTATAGTCTAGAAAGGATGGCATTTGCTTAGTAAAAATAGATAGATATTAAAGGGAAAAAAAGTAAATAAAAACTAAAAATACCAATATGTAAGATCCCAAATTATTTTAATATGTTTCATATCTTATGTAATAATGGAATAAAGTTCACTTCCCCTCTCTCTCTCTCTCTCTCTCTCTATACATATATATATATATATAAATCAATTATTATACATAGAAATAAGCATTCTCCATATGCATGTTTTGAAATTAAAAAGAAAAGGTTTATATAAAATATTATAATAAAAATGTATGATTTTGTTCCATATTATCTATATGGTAGGGTGTAGATGATCAATTATGTGAGCAGACATATTTATTAGCTATGAAAAGGTTTCAATCAATTATAAAGGGATGTCATTAGATAAAGAGAAAAGTAGAGGAGGAATATGTAAACTCAAATTCTTGAAGCGTGCTTATGACAACAGATTGAATCGATGTTCTTAATCCTTTGTTGATTCGTTCTTCATCATTCCATTAGTTTGATCATTTGAGAAGTGATTCCACCATAGTAATGATGTTTATGGAAACCTTGCCAACATTTTGAATGTTGTAAACAAGGAGGAGAAGGCTTTTATTTATAGAATGCAGTCCTTACTCTAGATCTTTAGATAATATTGAATTGGACATACCAATGAACCATTGCTAAGAGTTGCTTGATCAATTTTTAATGATCAACAATCCATATTGAAACCTCTTGATGTGACCAGCGGCCTGAGCTATTAGATAGAACAGCTGTTTGAGTCTTTAGTTATGCAATTTGTGAATTATTACATGAAAATAATGATCCATGGATTGTGGCTCAATTGGAAGTACATAAGGGGATATATGGTATGTATTTCCTTTAAGCAAAGTATATAATGTGTATTGTTGTGAAAATAAAAGTACATAATGTGTCTTTCTATATACATGCCATGTATTGCCATGTTAGAAGTTTATGGCATATGTTATTACTTAAATAGGTCTATACTATGTAATGGAGCAAACAAGGAGGTCTATGCCATATGCTGCAACAAAGAAGGACATACACAACGTACATGTGTAGGAATTTCACAGACCAAATTTATATCCTAGCGAGTTAAGTCATACAATAAGTTAGTTGAAGTTGTGGGTTATTCCAGCACAAGTTGTAACACACCGTGCTAGGGAGCATGGGATAGAGCATGGACATAGTGTTGGCTATGTTAGTAATGGATGCAAAGTTAAGTCATGCTGGTCAATACAACTGTATTGCTAGTCGCATTGACAATTGTTTTGTGAACTACATGTTTTTTTCTCTTATGTCTCTTTCCTATTTTATCTGTGATACTTATGGACATATATATAATGCTTATAAACCCTATAGACATTATTATTGAATGTTATTGCATCATTTTTTGAGTTTTTCTCAACAAAACCCTGTTCTTATCAAATCTTTATGATTTGTGGTAAAAACCATCTAGTTAATTTATGCATAATGTCAAAATGGTTAGGTGTAGTTAAGATTCTAACGGTGCATCATTTCCATTAGATTGCCATTCATATCCAATTTCCATAAACACTAACGAAAACTTGAAAATTATTAGTTTTTGAATTTATCTCACAAAAGCTTACTTTTGGTGAACCAGTGGATGTCTCCTCGGGTCACATTACCCCTTTTTCTTAAGAATTCATATGCTTTTGGAGTAGGTGAGCTAGGCTTAAGCCTAAATCTTTGTAATCTTATGAGGCTTAAGAATAAACCAAGCTCAATTCCTTTATATTATAACTCCATCTCCTTTTCAAATGTAAACCTAATGCTTATAACTCCATAAAAAGTCTAACAGGGGCTTAAAAGAGCTCTTCTAAATCTACTTTTTCGTATGTGAGAAAATCAAGCAAGATTATGAGTAGGTTAATCAATCTAACAATTCATATTTCGAGCTTACCAGGCTAAATCTTTTGAAGGTACCTTTATATTCCAAGATACAGGTTCATGACATTAAATTAAGCCAAAAACTTTATTGACAAAACAACCTCTAATTATCATAAGCTTGTAGAATCTCACATCAAAAATCATAATTCTACAAAAAAATTGTAATTAAATTATAAACTCATATAATCATATATTTGACTTGTGATTTTAATATCCATGTTAAGAGTATAGTTATAAGAAAATCATTGCTTACCTCTATGCACTCATTCTTATTCAAAAGACCATATACTATATGTAGTAGTGTCAAATAGTTGTAAAAGTGTCACTAAGAAAAACAACCACTAATGCTTTACTCCTTAATTAAATGACAATAGAATGTTTTAGATGATACTATGTAAGACTGGTAATTCGTGTTAATGGGTCGTATCATGTATCTTTGTTTTGTGTCAAATTCGAATCAGTGCCAAAACACATAAAATTGAGTAGATATTATAAATAATTTATGTCTTATCATGTTTATAATTGCCAACATTTATGTTATGTAATTAATTCTTTTATTTCCATTTTATTAACCATCTATGAGGGGTGAACAGGTAACCCTTTTGTATAGGGTACCCACCCGGATCACGCTCTACTGAGTAAGTTCTAGGTAAGTAATAAATGTCATAGAGTAGATTTCGAGTAATAATTTTCTGAAATCTACTCTTATAAGATAGGCTACAAGTATGAATACAAGGTACCTTGTTCTATCTTAGAACCTATTATCTAAAGTATATAAAGTACATGCTTTATGATGCATTTACTCACTTTATTCTAATAATTAAATAATATTAAGAAATAAAAATATTAATACTTTTTTTTAAAAATCATGAATAAAATAATAACAAAAACTTAACTAACGATAAACCACTATGTGTTGATAGTAGACCTTCGTTCCAATGTGCGAACACCTATAAAATGAGAAAATAGCTATGAGGAACGCCAAAAGGTTCTCTAACATAGCAACTCCAATGCCTATGTCAACTATCTTGTGATGAGAGTCATGTTGTAAGTTCTAAAGGGATGAGAGAAAAATGAAAGAAGCTTCCCTTACTTAAGGTCTTATCTTGCATTTATGGTGGGCAAGTCAATACTTGTACCCGGATGGACTGTAGGAGTTAAGCTTAAGCCTTAATGTTATTGATTTAGGCCTTCGACCTATTTTACTAAAAAATGTTATCAACATTTTCCTTCCAATCTCTTTAGTAACAAATTCGACAAAGAAAGTATTTAGGGAGGTTAATTTTATGAGATATTTGGAAAAACTTGCAAACTAGAGCTAAAAAAGGCTAAAATGCTTAAAAGAGTAAAGGCTTAAAAAGGCGAAAGGCAGGAATGGACATAACACTTATAAATATTGGTATGCCTTAAAAAGCGAAGGCTTGAAGAGGTTGGAGTGTTTGAAGAGGCAAAGGCCTGAAGAGACTGGAGCGCCTGAAGAGCTAAAGGAGCATGCAGTTCATCCAAGTTGGACGTGACCTATGCTAAGTAAAGCCGTAAATTGGCTAATTAGCCTCTAGTCTGTTAACGTATGGGACTTTGGCTTTATTCACTTGTCGTCCATGCAAGTTGTAAGACTCAGAGTATTTTATCTATCATCGTTTAATGGCTTAAGGCTTTTAAAAGGCCTATCATCAGTTAAGTCAACATAGAGCAATTAAGTTTATACCAACTCATTATCCGTAATGTGTAACACTTAGAGCTATTGAGAAATAGCCCATTAGAGGATTACGTTTGCCTAAACTTAAAGCGAAGGGGTTTCTTTAGCCTTAATCCATTTTTGAGTTTTCATGCTCATTTTTACAAGAAGTAGAAATATGCCTTCTAAAAATTAAATAAATTGTTATAAGTGCCAATTAATCGATACTTTTTTCTTGTTAAGTTTATCAAAGTTTAGATTATGGAGTATGATGTAAATAAATAATACATCATCCATGATCAAATCTAGACATTGATAATTGATTGATACGGGGAACAATCACCAAGCATATGTCCTAAAAATAAATTATTGAACAAGGTGTAAATAACAAATAGAGAAATTTTACTTATCTTTTCTCAATGAGGATCAGGGCATGAATAGGGCTTAAAGTGTAGTAGTCTTAGTGTTGCATGCTCAGAGTAAATCTTGTATAGCCATGACTTAGAGTGTTTAAGCTGAGTGTATTCTATTATATTTGGCATGATTGGTCAACTTATGAACTTGTAGGATGCTCGGTTTAGCTCATCATTTGCTAGTGTTCATCCAAGTAGAAGTTATCACTGTTAATTTAGGCCCTTACATATCCAATTGATGTGAAATAAATATAGGTGCCACCCATTTTGTTTTGTCACATCAGGGTATCGTATGTATTTTAGTCCATTATACTGGGTGCTTGTCGTTGAATTAAGTTCCATGGATAACTCAGCATGCCACTTGTGTTTCTTACGAAGATTAACTCGAATAACCACATAGTTATGAAGAGCAAGCCCAAATCGAGAGCTTGGACTATTAGTACTGAAGAATTTCAGACACCTTTTTCCTCTTAGCTCTGTTCCTAAGAATAGAGATATATAAGCAGTCAATAGCTCGATACTTAGATGAGGCTCGGATGCTTGTAGAGCTCAATAAAAGGTGTCTTGGCAAGGTGTTCTAAGCTTAAAGTTATCCTTTGTCTCTAGTACTCGACAAAGAGAGTAGCTTAAGTAAGTTGTACATGCTTGATGCACATAAAACTTGGCCCAAATGGAGTGTAAGCTAAGCATTGTCACTGCACATTATTATTTGATTGGAGTAGATAATAGATCTTCTCTTGTTTCATGGAGTCTAGAATATTCAGTTGTAATTGCTCTGGCCGAAAGCATGTGTATTAGTGTTCAGCTTCAACAATCATGCATGGTTTAAGTTTAGGTTATCAACACAGCATCGACCTTGGTCAATTATGTCACTAAGCTAGAATTATAGCTCATGTTGTGACTCGACATGCCCACTAGTTTTGAACTTAAAGCTTAGCTATTAGGAGCTTGTTGTTCAGAAAGTGCAACTCAAAGTATTTTTGTTCAAAACTTGGAAGCTCGGTAGGGAGCTGCCATGTATATGATAACTTAGCTTTCAAATTAGTCCACTCAAGTCAACCTCGCTGCAAGCTCGATAAAGTTATTACTCCTCAAGCTAATCTTGATGTATCACTTCTAGTTGCTGATTTTGAACTTATGGCTTATTCTTACTACCCCCCGATTTAGTCATTTATCAAATTGATTGCCACAATGAAGAGTTTAAGTTAGGAAGTGTTCAATTTGGCTTGTACGAAGGTTTCAATTCACATGAGGAAGTGGTGTGCCTAGGAGCTTAGTTATTACTAAGACTTACTGTAATAGATCTGAACTAAATGGGTCCTTCAAAATATCAAAGAATATAGAGGGAATTGGTTCATGGATGAATTGGAGTAACAACGTAAAGCTACTTAGAGGATATGACACATCAACGAATACAACATGGCTTGACACTTTACTTAATATGACATATAAGTTGATGTCAAGGTCCACCAGCCATTAATCCTAAGCTACTCGGCAAGATTAGATAAACGTCTATGAAAAATGGACTTAGAGAGAGTTGTCTCATAAGAACAGAATATTTAATATCTATTTGTCAAGTTGTGCTTTGGCTTACAATGGAAATGGACTATTTATAGTAAATCCCTAAGGCAATATTACAAATAAAGAAATTATAAGAAAGTACAAGAAAATACATACAAAAAGAAAACTCTTAGTACATACGAAAAAGAGTAAAAAGGATAAAGAAAAAAAATGGAAAAGTAGTACAATGTCAGATGGGGTGAATAAGTGGGAGTACAATATTGGTCCCATACAAAGATTCTCTAAACACAGCAAACAAAAGGGATCAAGATGTTGTAATAATAAAGAGGCTGAGACGAGAAAAGGGTGACGAGAGAACTATTAACACGACAAGAGAAAACTACTTCGCCGGTAAGTGAGTCTTTCATCACTTAGCAAGAACCTCTCGGCATTAGTAGGTCGGATTATTAGGCACAAGGTCCTTGGTAAGGGAATACTCGACATCATCACCATTGAGAGTATAGATCAATGTATAACAATGTGGGGAGCTCAAGAAGTTTAGCCACCTTCCTTTAATGTAAGGTTTCTCGTCATTGGCAAGTTGCTGAGAGAGGATTCTTCGAGTGAGGGATTAGATGCCTTCGAGGCATGCATGAGTAATAGGACTAATGGTCGGCAGTTCATTAGTTCCCCGGGGTTGCTAAAGATTTGTTCTCAAATCTTGGTCTTCGTCATCATCGAGTACATAAGGAGTCAAGTCAGTGATGCTGAATGTACAAGACAAATCAAAACACTTAAGTAGCTCAATCTCATAAATGTTATCATTAATGCCCCTCAGGATCCTATAAGGTACGTATGTTTTGGGAGATAATTTGTTTGTCCTCTTGCTAGGGAAGCATTCTTTGCTAAGGAAGTATTCATTACTAAGGAAGTATTCATTACTAAGGAAGTGTTCATTACTAAGATGGAACCAAACAAGGTCCCCAAGGGTATAAACGACTCTTATCCTTCCACGATTTCCCACTTTCTTCTATCGAGCTACAGTTTTGGGTAATTGCTTAGCAATCTTCTAATGTAACCTCTAGAATTCCTCAGTACGCTGTAGGCCGGATTAATTTTCCCCTTGTGTAGTTTGACTATTAATTAAATCTAAAAGTAGGTTTGGGTTAAGTCCATAAAAAACCTCAAATGATAATGTTCCAGTTGAGTTATAAGTTGAGCGATTATAAGTAAATTCAATGATAGGTAGGCATAAATCCTAGTCCTGAGAGTTCTTTCAACAGTGGTGCGTAGGAGGTTACCAACGATTATGTTCACTACTTCAGTTTGGCCGTTTGTTTAGGAGTGACAAGAGGTACTAAACAGGAGCTTAGTGTTAAGCTTCCTCCATAGGGTCTTCCAAAAGAAACTTGTGAATTCAAAATTATGGTTAGACACAATACTTCTCGGCACTCTATGTAGTTGCACAATTTCCTGTAAAAAGAGGTTAACGATGAGTAAAGCATCATTACTTCTGTAGTAGGGAATGAAGTGACCCAGCTTATTGAACCGATCAACCATTACCATGATTGGGTCATGTTTTCTCAATTTATAGGGAAGGCCGAACATGAAATCCATGCTTGGATCGATCCACGGCTGCTTTGGAATTAGTAAGGGTATATATTCTTCATAGGGCTCTCTTCTCCACTTTGCATATTTATACACCTTACACCTCTCAAGTATTCGGTGCACATCCTTCATCATCCTAGGTTAGTAAAAATGCTCTTTCAATATCTCAATTGTCCTCTTTTCTCCAAAATGGCTAACCAAACCCTTGACATGAGCTTCTCAAACAAGTAACTCCCTTGCGGAACCACTTGGCAATTAATCTACTTACCCTTCAGTAAGAACCCCTCACTCAAGTAGAACCCTTCTACAGCTCCTCTAGTACTACACCTGGCTACTAAGGGTCCAAAATGTACGTCATGCTCATATTAATCAAGTAAATTGCCTAATCCAAACACCTTAGCTTGCAATGTTGTGATGAGGGTATGATGGCAAGAAAGTACATCAGACACTGTGTTGGTGTTTCTCTTTTTATATTTGATGACATAGCAAAAGGTCTCTAAGAACTCGACCCATTTGGCGTAATACTAAGAAAGCTTCTATTGCTAGCGAAGATGCTGAAGAGATTCATGATTTGAATAGATAATGAATTCTCTTGACAATAGATAACACTGCCAGTTCTGGAGTATTCAGACAAGGGCATAGAACTCCTTGTCATAAGCTGAGTAATTCAGGGCAGTACCTCAGAGTTTTTCACTGAAGTAAACAATGGGTCAGCACTCCTGCATAAAGACAGCATCAATGCCGACACTAGACGCATCACATTCAACTTCAAAAAATTTCTCGAAATTTGGTAAGGTAAATACTGGAGAAGACATCAACTTAGACTTTACGTCTTCAAAACTCCTCTAAGCTTTTTCTGACCACCTAAACTCAACGTTCTTCCTGGTCAATTCAGTCAACAGTGCAGTCATGGAACTGAAGTTTCGAATAAATCTCTGATAAAACAAGGCTAGACCATGAAAGCTCCTGACTTCGACAACACTAGTTGGCGTAAGCCACTCATTAATAGCTCTGACTTTTTCCTCTTTAACTCAAACTCCCCTCCCTGAAATGACATATCCAAGGGATACAACCTCGCTTTGATAGAATGTGCATTTCTTCAGGTTGCTAAATAATTTCTTGACGCAGAGTATATTAAACACCAATCTCAAATGTTTAACATGAACGAGGAGGTCGGCACTGTGGACCAGAATATCATCAAAATAAACTATAATGCATTTGCCGATCAACGATCTAAGTGCATGATTCATCAACTGCATAAATGTACTTGGCACATTAGTTAGACCAAATGGCGTCACCACCCATTCGAACAAACTATCCCTTATCTTAAAGGCTGTCTTCTATTCATCTTCAAGTCTCATTCGTATCTAATGATAGCCACTCTTCAAGTCAATCATAGAAAAAATGCAGGCACTATGTAACTCATTAAGCATATCATCAAGCCACAAAATCGAGTATCAGTATTTGATAATGATTTTATTGATAGCTTAGCTGTCAATGTACATCCGCCACATTTCATCCTTTTTCGGCACAAGCATATCGATATGGAACAAGGACTCATGCTCTCACAGACACATCCACACTCCACCAACTCATCCACTTGTTTCTTCAATTCAACTATTTGCTTTGGATTAAGCCTGTAAGCGGGTCGATTTGGTAAGGTAACCCTTGATTGGAGGTTGATGCAATACTCAATACCTCTCAAAGGAGGTAAACCTCTCGACATCTCAATAGGGAATATGTCGGTAAAGTCCTGAAGTAGCTGTTGCACTTCGACAGGAAAGTTCTTGGGTTCTCTAACCTCTAAGAATCTCCTAACTAAAAAGAGCACATAGTCCTTGACCTTGACTTCTTGTGTAAACTAAGCTCTATAAATCATCAAGGACTTCCGTTTTAGAGATCTAGCAACCTTTTCTTGGGCTTCTTGCACTTCCTTATGGCTTATAAGTGTCAACATAATTTTCTTCTTGTCATTCTGGAACACATAGGTATTTCTATACCCATCGTATAACAATCTCAAATCAAATAGCCCTAGTCGACCAAGTAATATGTGAGAAGCAAACATGGGAAGGACATCATACAGCACCTCATCCCTGTACTTATCACCAATAGTAATTGGCACTCTAACTTACTTAGTAACGCTGTTCAGCTAGTGAATCTTCTACGGCTTGGGATGTGAAAGGTTTGGCAACTTCATAGCCTTAACCACCCCTTATACAATGACGTTGGTATAGCTCCCTTCATTAATGATCACGGTGTATAGCTTACCATTCGCTTAGCAATTTGTATGGAGGAGGTTCTCTCTTTACTCATTCTCATTAGCCACAAAAGCACTGAGAGATCGTCGAACAACAAAGCAACACTCAACTCTGCCTTTAGCAGGTGTCTTAGCGTCGGGGTCTTTCTAAAATTCTTTCAGCATCTGATCGGTTACCACTTCTTCCTTTCCTTCACTTGTACTTTCTACTTCAAACTGAAACTTGTCTCCTTTTATGGTAATGACTCAACGGTTCGGACATTCACTAACTATGTGTCCATAGCTAAAGCATTTAAATCATTTGATTTCTTGGGGTTTCCTTTCTAAGTTCTTACCTTAGTCCCTTTGGTTCTTAGGCTCCTTGGTCTTGCTCTTACCTTGGCCTTCTTCTGGTCAGTTCGGCATCTAACCTCGATGTTACACCTCGGAATTGTTTGATGCTCTATCATTCCCTGGTCAGTTCGGTAGGCTACTCCTATTTAGCCGCATTATTCAGCTACTCGATATTCAACTAACCTGGTTTAGCAATTGCCTTACAACTCTTTGTGCCATATGGATGGTTTCATCTAGAGTTGTGAGGTTCAGCAGTTCTATAATGTTACTAATCTTAGCCTATGGTCCAAAGATGAACCATGCTATAGTTCGTGTCTCAAGTTTGTTGACATTGCATTGTATCATGAGTAATTAAAACTCTTAGACATAGTTGTCTACTGATCTGTTACCTTGCCTCAAGTCTTAGAGTCATCGAAAAGTGTTTTGTTCATAGTGTTCAAGAACAAACCTACTTCTTAGAACTCTCTGTCTTGTTCCATGTTTAGACTTCGTGTTGAGCGCTCAAGTAAACATTCTATAGTTTCTTCCACAACATCACCGCATATCCAAAAAGTTCTAACGCAGCCATTCGAATATAGACAACGTCTTCATAATTGTAGAAGTCGAATATCTTTTTTATCTTCTCTTCCCAATCCAAGTAGTCATCAGTACTACTAGACTCGTTGAAGCTCGGAATCTACACTTTAAGATGTTTGGGACCTTTTAGTGCTCTAAACTCACGCTTATCAATCCCAACATACTGGTCTTCTTCTTCTTCTTTTTCATACTCTTCCACTTCATATAACTCTAACCTTCTTCTCGCAATTTTATCATCACGTCAAGGTGGTGCTTGGTTCACTAGAAAGGCCTCTAGAGCTCCTTCATTCATCTGTCTACTCGACCTATATCTCATCTCTTGGCCTTGCTCAGCAACTCTCTTACGCAGTCTAGTCTGTAAGACTCTGTTTATTGAGACAGCTAAGTTGGCTACAATAGCAATAAGATCTTATATTTGCTCATTAGTAGTACGTAGTGTTTGTTGGGTAACTTAACCATGATCATGAGCATCACTCTTTGCATCGTTAATCTCTCCCTGTACATAAGGATTCGACATTCTCAATAAAAAGGTTCAAAAAATACACTTCATACGAATGCCTTCAACATACACATAAGTATTTTGAACAACAAACTAATTATCACTACACAGCTTTCAGTCTTAACTTGAAGCTCTGATACTAGGATTATATTGTGTGTTTAGGAGTTTAGTTATTACTATGACTTACCGTAACAGACCTGAACTAAATGGGTCTTTCTAAATATAGAAGATAATAGAGGGAATTGGTTCATGTACGAACTGAAGTAACTGATGTGAAGCTACTTGAAGAATATAATACACCTGCGAACACAACACGACTTAACACTTTACTTAATATAACGTACAAGTTGATGTCAAGGTCCACCCACCATTAATTCTAAGCTACTTGACAAGATTAGATAAGAGTGTATAAAAAATAGACTTGGAAAGGGTTGTCTCATAAAAACAGAATATTCAATGTCTATTTATCAAGTTATGTTTCGGCTTAAAATGGAAAGGGATTATTTATAGTAAGTCCCTAAGGCAACATTATAAATAAAGAAATTATAAAAAATATATATAAAAAAAAGAATTCTTAATACATACAAAAAAAGGTAAAAAGGATAAAGACAAAAATGGAAAAGTAGTATAATATCAGATAAGGTGGATAGGTGGTAATGCAACATTGGTCTCGTATGAAGATTCTCTGAACACAACAAGCGAGAGGGACCAAAATATAGTAGCAATAAAGAGGTTGAGACAAGAAAAGGGTGATGAGAGAACTGGTAACAAGCCGAGAGAAAACTACTCGATCGATAAGTGAGTCTCTCATCACTTAGCAAGAACCTCTCAACATCAATAGGTCAGATTACTCAATACAAGGTCCTTGGTAAGGGAATAGTCAATATCATCACAATCGAGAGTATAGATCAATGTATAACAATGTGGGGATCTCAAGGAGTTTAGCCATCTTCCTTTGGTGTAAGGTTTCTCATCATCGACAAGTTGTCGAGAGAAGATTCTTCGGGTGAAGGATTAGAGATCTCGGAGTCATACATGAGTAATAGGATCGATGGTCGGTAGTTCATCGAGAAGTCAATAGCATAGAAGAATGAGTAGCATATGGCTTGGATAGTAAAGTGTACAGTTTACTTTATGCTATGTGAAGAGAAGCTCAGCATCTCCACGGGAAGCTCAGTTTAGATTGTAGTAATTGGCTTAGCATGGATTTTTTGGCTATTCTTCATTAGAGCTTCTTGGCATGGAACTTAGACTTCGTTTGTTTAGCAAAGTGAGTAACTTGGCACTTAAAGTTCATAGCAGCTCCTCAGGAACTTAGTATAAAGCTTTGGGACTTGGTATGACTTAGATAAACTTAGCATCTTGGCTATTTCCAAGCCGATAGAAAAGCTCAACGTCAATTTCTTAAGTAGCTCCTCAGTAACTCGACATAAAGCTTAAAGTTCATGTTTGGAGAACAGTTCGGCTAAAAACTTCTCAACAGGAGTAATACTTGTCCAGAGGTGAATCACAACTCAAAAGTGGAGCATACAACAACTACAATTAGTTCGAATTTATTCTCATCCAATGGTTCGGCATTAGTTTCTTAGCATCTTGGGTTACATAAGCTTAGTAGATTTTTTGAATTTGAGCTTTTGGCCTTGTGTTCCCCATTTAAGAATTTAGCCGTCATTGATCAAACACTTAGCTTTAAATAGTGACACCAATGATTGAAACTTGCAAAAGTAGTTCAGTTCCTTGCTATTATGTGAAGAATATAACTTGGCATGAAGCTCACTATGAACTTACATGGCTTTAAAGGATAAGACCTAGAAGATGTCAACAAACTCAACATCCGTGTATGCTTGATAAAATGTTTTGGTTGTCTAAGCAAAATTTTGGGCATCTTAAAATTTTGGCCATCCACTTAACAACCACTTTGAATTTTGATGGCAAGCTAATGAATTGGTGTAAAGTGGGTGGTTGTAGATCAAATGCTCAAGTCTTTCGATTATGGACAAATCGTGTTAGAAATTATATTTTTATGATCAATTGTAACCGTAGCAGTTTTAGATAGTCGGAGATAGTTACGGTCATCTTAAGACGAAACTACAACCACTTAAACATGTAAACTTACAAAATTGCAATGGTTACGCCATCGCAAAATAAATAAAAAGAAAACATTATACCTACCTTACCAACACCTCCCCCCCCCCACCCCGACTCTTTTTTTTTTCAGTTGCATGCATCTTTTGGAAGTAATTTTAGCATGGAAGTGTTTATGCTTTAGAGGAAGTGGATTTTCCAAAAAAGGATGTAACATGTAACCGCATGCGTGAATTTTACATTACTTAGCTTAAAAGATACATTCGAAGAATTCTAAAAAACTAAGTTTAAAATAAAAGACTTTTGAAGTCATAGTCTGTTAATGAATTGCAAATGAACATAAATAAATGTAAAGAGGAGATCCAACCAAGGACTATCAAAAGATTTGGGAGAACCAGTTATGAAATGAACTCGTTTCACCACTTCAAGCATGACTAGAAATCATAGTTTCCTACGAATGGTGCCAATTGTTGATAATAGATTTTCGTTCCAATGCATAAACAGTTGCAAAACAAGAAAATAGTTATAAGGAGTATCGGAGGGTACTCTAGCACGGCTATTCCTATGCCTAAGTCAACCCTCTTATGATGAGAATCAAGTTATAAGTTATGAAGGGAATGAGAGAAAAATGAAAGAACGTCCCCTTATGTAGGGTCTTGTCTCGTATTTATGGTGGGCAAGTTAATACTTATACCTAGATGGATCGTAGGAGTTAAGCTTAAGCTTTAATGTCATTGATTTAGACCTTCGGCCTATTTTACTAAAAAATATTATCAACATTATGCGTTGCTTTTATCCATTATTTAGTCCCTCTCTCATCTTTTTTTCTTCTTTTTTTTTTAATAGAAACCTCTCTCTTCCTTCACTATCTTCCCACACCCCCTCTCTTTTACTAACTCTAGTTTAGTAAATTTTTAAAAATATCTCAATTTTTAATTTATTAACTAATTTATCATATTGAAATTACTCATTCATATTTTTTTATATTTTATGTATAACAATCTTATCGTTTGATAAAAAATTTATTTTGTGATTTGAAAAAAAAAAGAAAACAAAAGAAATTTTAGTATGACCCAATTGAAGATTTGAATATTTCCAATTGTAGAAATGTTCTCTATTTTTGCCTACCAAAATTTTATATTGTCTCAATTTAAATTATGTTACAACTTATATAAAATATTAATGGTCTAGTGATAATATAGTTTTTATTTGATATTGATTATGCATTCAATAAAAGGTTTTAAAAGAAGACAAAAGAAAGAAAAAATATTGGTTTTATAAGGTACTTTATATCCTATAGAATCTATAAAGTATAAGGTACTGGGTATAGGGTGGTTCAAAAATGCCATAGGGTAGGTTCTGAGTACAAAAACTTAGAATCTGTACCTACATGATAAAGTACGAGTAAAGTTTTATATCCTACTTATCATATACTCACTCACCCTTACCACGTATGGAGCTTTTTACCATTATTAATTCATCATGCAAGGCATAAAACTTTGAAGTGTTAATACTAACCAATGGACATGGTCCAATAAGTCAAAGCCTAAGACCAAGTAAGGCCAAAAACCCTTTTCTACAAGGAGAACCACAAGCAAACTTGCCTAATACAATCGAGTAACTGAGATCCCGACCAGACTTAGAGTTGCTACCACCCAATTACTCCAGTTGGTTCCTTTCGGTTGAAGCCTTATAAGATCACCACCCAAAACCTATAAGTTACAGACCATTGTGTGTATGGAGCCATCATGGTAGTAAGCCTTAAGCCAAGAATGCCAATTCTAGAACATGACTTCTCCTTGAGCTACTCACTAACTATACGGGTCTTACATCACATTTAATGTGATGTGACAACCAATGCTTTAGGTTAGACAGTTCCCACTAATGCTTCATTTTGTTTGATTTTACTTTTTTTTCCCCCTAATTCAATAGATATTGCCATATTATAATCATAGCAACCTTGTAAGGCACATAAGAACATGTTCGTTGTGGAATGCATTAGGTAGAGCTCTTTAGCTGAGATTACATTAGCAGTCTTTTAACCCTTTACTTTAAAGTAAAGAGAAACAGGAAGAAAGGAAAAAAGGAGGAAAATTTTAAAATCTATTGTTTAGTAAATGATGGAATTATGATGGGAAGGAAATTGGGGGAAAACTTTAAATAGGTCCAAATATCTTTAATTCCCCCCATATTAGAGAGAAAAGGGAGGACAATAGTTAAAATTCCAATTTTATCCCTCTTATTCACAATTTGCTTCATTTGTTTTTATTTTTAATAGATACATATTACTTTCTTTTTTGTCTTTAATGATAATTATTGTTCCTTTGTTTTTTTTTTTTTTGTTTCCTTACTATCTAAAAGCATTCGAGGTAATGTTTTCAATCATAATTCTTTCTTTCTTAATTCTTTCCTTCATATCAAACAAAGTGTAAGTAAAGGCAACAGCTATTAGAGATACAACTACGCAAGTGGTTAAACCTGTAAGGTAAATGTTAGGTTTTGGGACATGATTCAAGATCCTATTAAGATTTAAAGTCAGGTTTTGGGACTACAAAAAGACCTAATGAGAAACCCAATCTGTAAAAATATATATATTAATAAAAATATTTATTTTTAACTTACGCATTATACATACCTTACATAAGTTCTACATTATATAACACATTTGATTTTCAATTTTTATTATTGTGCAAATTAGTAAGTGTAATTTAATCTTGCTTAATTTCTTTTCACTCTACTCTCTCCTTAATCCCATCTCAACCCTATGAAACCTACCCCTGTAGGGTCATTCAAATCCTATAAAAACTTACTCTTATAAAGTTCTTAACCCTATATGGTTGGGTTTTGAGACTAGTATGTAAAACCCTATAGGGTTTTAGGAAATGATGGACTTTATGGAGGTGGATTCAAGTTTCATAAAACCCATCTCGATTGCATCCTTAGCAATTATGCCCTTGCATGGCACGTGTTTTTAAGGCAACAACTATATCCCTCCCTGGCATGTGTTTTATATAGATGTGATCTTTGCTATATATGTTATATTAAGATATACAAAATCAAATAAATAAAATTAGCTATGTATGGGTAAATTATCATACATTTTGAGAACATTTAGAGCATATTAATAAAACTTTTGGTAAGGAGATACTCCTTGCACTAAATTAATTTAAAGAAATTGTTTGTTTCAAAATGTTCGTTCTCTACCTTATATTAGTTACAATAAGAGAATCTTACTTATATTTATTTAATCAATCTATATCTTAATTCATAAATGAATGCCTAAGCATCATAGCTTGCATATACAAAACATCATTGTTGCTCTCTTGTAATAATTCAAAAGGATCGCTTACCCCCACTCCTCAAAAATGTACCATTAGTTGTAACTATTGTAACTAAATAGTGTTGTTATATGGGGTTGGTTGACTTAATCAATCCATCCACTTTGATTTACTTCGATAATAAAATCGATTTGAATTATTCATTACCCATATTAACAACTATCTTTAAGAACTCGATTGGTCTAACCCGGTTTCTATATAACTTAATTGGATATTATAGGATGAAATATTTTCATGTTAAAGATGAAACTAATTTATTAAAAAAGTTAACTTATATCTAAGAAAAAATAAAAAATAAAATATAAAGTGATTTCCAACTTTCAAATATCGAAAAAATGAATAATTTTATTGATTTTATAAATAAATAAGAATTATATTTTAATATTTTTTATTAAACCTTGTTCGACTTCGGTCCAACCTTCATAGCTCTTGACCTCATCTTCTTCAAGGGGCAACCTCCCAACGTAGGTCTAACAACGTTCATCGCAAATTCACAAACATACATAGTATTAACGAACAAAAAACACTAAAAACATCGTTATGTCCAATTTTACAAGCTTAAGTTAAAATTAATTGACTATCCCATAAAAGTTCGTTCTTTGGCTAAATCTTGACGTGATTCTTTTTGTTAGAAATCAAATCAAACCTCAATAGTCAACATCAACTTATCATCAGTCGATAATGCCTATTACTTCAAAGAGAAACACCACCTTCATTTTTTGTGCCTGATAATCTTTGTGCACATTTTATCATAAGCCGACGCTCTTTGAACTAAATATTTAATAGAAGGAAATCGATTGGTTGGCAAATAGATGTGAAAGTGAAAGTACCTTGCTAAGTCAATAAAAAATGTATAAGAAATTATTAAAGACTAATAAGAAAGAACCTAAT
Organism: Lumnitzera racemosa; assembly: GCA_024138005.1. Taxonomy (NCBI): domain Eukaryota; kingdom Viridiplantae; phylum Streptophyta; class Magnoliopsida; order Myrtales; family Combretaceae; genus Lumnitzera; species Lumnitzera racemosa. The sequence goes on along the minus strand of JAMXBC010000012.1, from coordinate 32,442,434 downwards.
ATTCTCCTAATATCCAACTAATTTTAGCTATCAAATCAATCGTAAACAATCTATTCATGGCTATTCAGTTCAAACCAAAAACAGCATTTATTAAAAAGAAATCTCTAAAGTCTATTATACATAGATGAGATATGCGTTTTATTTTAATTGGTAACTAAATTAAGCAAATGATAGCAATACAAAGAAAAGTTTGAATCAATAATAAATTTGATAAATTAAAAGTTTAGATAATAAATTATATTTTTAATCAAAATTTAGATAGTATTAGTGATCCCGACGTAATTTCCCAACCAGAGTGAAAGGTACGAATCTTGTGGACATAAGATTCTTGGGTTCCCAGACAGGCCAATAGATGCAATTAAGACTTCCATTGAGACATGGCCACGTACAAGCAATGGATTTGCATGCCCAAAAGGGTTGAATAAACTTAGTAGAGAAATCCTCCATAATCTTCATAAACAATAATTCGTGGTTTTTGTCCATGTGCGATTACGTTCACCCACATTTTATTAATTATGGAAGTTAATGGAGTAGTTCATCCAACATCACAAGTATCGATCATATTAAATTCTCATGACTTAAGATGTCTAAATTAAAAAAAAAAAATTAAAAGAAAAATCTCCGTAGAAGTTATCTCTCTCTCTCTTTAGTTAGTGCAAATTCTTTATATATATATATATATATATATATGAAGTATGATCTTATGAAAAATGGATTCTCAAAAGTTATATTTTCCTAAAAATTTCTAGAATCATATAATATAATTATAATGTTATCTTATCTTTTGTTTTTTCTTTTTATAATTTTAACCATTAATTATATTAACCGTTAATTACTATTGTTTTGATAGAAGTTGAAAAGGTTGGTTTGTCTTAACTCTAATTTTATGTTTCAAAGAAGATGGAAAACCTCAATTTTTTTTAAGTATATATCTTCATTCTTGTCAATCCCTCTTTGAATGTAATAACGGAGTGAATTGCACAATATAAATCACACAAAGTGCTTAATATACTCTCTTTTATTAACTCATAAAGCGTCTTGAACTAAGGCACGGTGAAAAGAGGTGCAATTGGTGGATTCTAAGTATTAAATTTAACAAACAAAAGTTTTTTTTTCTTTTTAATTTTTGGCAATCAAATAAAAGTTTAGTTAACTTAAAACTTCATATGTAAAATTTGAAAAGCACGTTAAATTTAGATAGTAATTTTAACCTTATTTATATCAGAGTAGCATCATTTTAAAAGTACATCTTATTATAACGCAACTAAAGTTATTATCACCTCTATCGGCGTCATCATCGGCTATAAAGCAACAGGCAACATCCATATTTCCTGTAACCTTCACCAAACCATTCACGACCACCTGAAGTCCATAATGCATTCCACTACCATCAGACACCAACATTAACCTTATGGAAAAGCAATTTTCAAAATATATACCATAAAATTCAAATGCTTTATTTATTCATTTTTTCCAACTACAATATTATAAGAACATTAGAAAAAATAAATCGAATATGAGCCATTTTATAGGAAGATCGATGTTCATGTAACTGAGTTATTAGTGTCTTGACTTAATTACTTTACTTGAATCAGCAACTTATTACATCGGAATAACTATTATAATATTATGTAAGGAAACTTTCTATGATTGGAAGTGTACCCAAAAAAAGTGCCTAAATGGCATCAGGATTTTGAGTTTTCCAACAACAAACAATAAACAAATGCCTCAAGTATCTAAAATAGAAGAATCAATTGGAAAATTATTGGCAATCTCAGTTTAGTCCAAGTTAGCAACTTTTGGTGATATACAAAGATTTATAACTAATTAATCTATCATTATGTAAAATCAACAATCAGCCTTTAGTTTAAATGTTAGAAACACATAAAAGGTAGACATCTAACTTTACCTCAAAAGCAGTGTCTCTTTCCCTAGTGGTTTCTTCTTCCCTAGCACGATATCTTGTAGAATACGTGGCAAAATAGCTGATTAGTTTAGATAATAGTTAAGTAAAATATAACAAAAAAATTAAGAGAGATAGAGTAAAATTTTCAAGCTTAGATTTGCTGCATTAGGATTTCTAAATTTAGAACTAAATGGCAGTGGCACATTTTGGGTTGAGAAGTAATATACTCTCTATAGAACCGGATTTATTTTGTGTGATAAGTAAATAAGTTTACAAAGAGAATCAATGTTTTAAGAAGTTTAAATAAGATATTGATATTTCAATAAGCGATATAAATAAAAGATCGCATTATAATACCATTAAATTTATTTGACATGAATGTTAAATGATGCTTGGTACACATGTGACACTAAATTGTTATTATTTAGAAATAAGAAAAGAGAAAAAAGGAAAAAGTATTTAGAAAATTACAAAGGAGAAAAAAGGTATAAAACAAAAAAAAAAAAGGAATAAAAGAGTGTTAGAGGTATTTATAAAATTAATAAATAACATTTAAACGATTCATTTAATTAATAAAAAATAAGAAAAATTAGATAATTAGAGAAAAAAATAAGGAAGGAAGAAAAATTAAAAAATAAAATTGACCACCCTAATATTAAGAGATGACTAGGTGTATTGATTTTTGTAATTTGATTGCAATTCACTTGTAAATGTGGGTTGTACAACTCACTGTATGATTTGGGGTGGTTGCTAACTGGAGGGTCACGAGCCCCTTAAGGTAGTAGGCGATACCCTCAAGTTGCGCATTTTTTTTTAAAAGAAAAATTATGGAAAACTAATTAAGTCATGCAACTTGTTTGTAAGTTAATCAGTTTTTAATTATATTTCTTTTTGTTTTTTGAGAAATTGGGGTTATGATGGCCGCCCACCACACCAAAGGGGTAGAGTGATCCCTCAAAGGTAGTTAGCGGCCACCATAAGTTACGTAGTAGGTTGTATGATCTATATTTGTAAGTTAATCGCAACCTACTTATAAAAATTGGTCGAATCGGTCAATTCAATACTAAGGTTCGAAGTGGTCATTAGCCATCCCTTGGCATTAGATGAATAGTTTTTTTTTTTAAATTTTTCTTTCTAAAAATTTTTATTAATTAAATTAATTATATATAATTTTATTTATTAATTCGTAAAATTTTTTCTTTTTTTTTTATTATTTTCTAAATTTTTTCCCTTTTTAAAAATTTTAAATAATGACAATTAGGCACCACATAAGTATAATATGTGTGCCGTGTATCATGTGTTATTTAATAGCCACATCAAACAAAGTTAATAGTATTATAACAATAGCTTTTTATTTTAATCACTTATTAAAATATTAATCCCTATTTAAATTTTTTAAAATGTTTATTCCTATTTGAATTTCTTAAAATATTAAATTTCTTAAAATATTGATCCTTTATTTATACTTGCTCTTAAATATTGATGTCTTTCCTTGTAATTTTCCCTTTCATCTATTTTATTCCATTAAAAGAATATTTATTCAAGTCCATTCTATTGGTTCACTTTTTTACTAAATAATTCTGGAAAACGGTTCTCTCTCATTTTTTCTATATATATATTTATAATATTGGGCCTCGATGCTTAGTTTTTATCTTTAAATAATATTAAACTTATAACAGCTCACATATCTACATTTTAAAAATCTTAAAAACGAATGGAAGTTTCTATCCATTTGAACAAACGCCGTGATTCTTGGTGATATGACTGTTGCATAATTGGGAAATTATTCAATTTTTAAATGTGCTTATGTAATTTATTTTAATTATGAACTTGAGGTTTTCGATGCCCTAATGGCTAATCGTTCCCATATCCCAAGAAAACATGGAAATCAAGGGTAGAAAAGGAAGAATCGTCACCACCAGATGCGGTACTTTTCTTACTTCATACTGCGGTACTAATGAGCAAATAGTCTTCAAATTCTATAAGAAAACATCGTATTTTAGCATCATATGGTTTTAATATAGTTATATTTGCTTCTTGCCCAAAAATCAAAGAGGTATCACCTGCTCCATCATAAATTTGGTATTTCATGGAGCACAACTTGAAACACCATCTCCAAACATGGTATATTAAGTTTGAATCTTTTTCTTCAAATGATAATGTAGTTATTTATTAAAAAAAAAAAGTGAAGCTAATACTAATACATATTTATGTCATGGATAATGGTTCTCCCTTCAGAGAATAGATAGAACAAATTTATTAGATAGTAATTGTAATCATAAGTAACAACTGGAGAAAAAAAATGATGCACGTATATATTTATTTATCTATGTATATATTCTAAATTAGCAAGTACATTTCTTATATCATCAACTTGGTGCAAGATATTTGACTATGTGTCAATCCATTTATAAAATTAGCGAAAAACAAATAGTATATAGTGGCTTTCTGATGAGACCGATGAATGATGTATAGACATCGCTTTATGCTAAATTATGTTATGGAGAAAGTATAGCTTATAGTTACTAGTCCATACATTAAGGTGTTAAACTATTTCTAACACTCTTTTGTGATGAAAAAAATTGAGAACTCTATGACTACTTAACTCAAGAGGTTGTGAAGGCTTGATTACTCAAAAATGGCCGTATTATGTAATCATTTTTGAATTTAGTAAATCATCCCTAATTTGTAATAAATTATATTTATTAACGATAAAAACAAAATCATCGATAATAAAAATAACAGTTTTTATGAAAATTATCAATAAATTTAAGTGACCATATACATTTGAATAATTGGACCTTAGAACTTTTTTTTTTTTTACTCTAAATTTATAATAAAATTACAGTGAAAGAATTAACTAGATAACTTATGCATTAAATAGCACTTGGGCAAGGAATTCTGCTCCGATGTACCATATGGGACTGACATTTGGTTATACACATTTTTTCCTTACGTTATAGCAACTAGTCCCGCATTAAAATTAGGATCCATTGTTCTTTTCTTAAAATTCCTTTGCAAAAATGAGTAAGAACAATTTAATCAATTTGTTACAAGATATATTAGAATAATTTGCCTTTTCTTAAATTTTTAGAAAAAAATACATGATATGAGAGGTCATTTAAATAATCAATAATATGATATATAATTATATGTATGTGTAGGTAATATTTAAAAAAACAAAAAATTGTGATTCCAGTCGGACCACTTAACCTTCGACTCGTAATCTTGTCCAGTCAAACTTGTTCAGAACATTGGTTATCCTGCCCGAAGCTTAGATGCACTAATTTCACCACGTGCTCTTATCTTCCAGCAATGAACGTAAAGCTCTATAGCATTAGTAGCAATTCTTCCCCACTTTATCCCACATATTTTGACACCTAAAATAGTTTAAATCAAAATTCTACGTTGAGTAAACCATGATGCCTGGTGAATGCAATCGCTACCTAACAAGTACGTATTTGCAAAAAATAAAGAAAAAAAAAAGGGACTAACTTAGCAGCCAATCAAAACACCATATCTTAGTTTAAGATTATTTTTTTATTATTTTTTTTTGCCATCCAATATTACAACACGGAAGCTGATTTGTCCTGATTTCTTGACCCATAATTGCATCTTCGCTGGTTAAACCTCAACCTAGTTATTTTAAATGCTTATCCACCTTAGCACACGACAAACATCCATAATGATGGTCTCCTACCAATTTCTCTACTTACATCCGACTATTGCTAATTCAGTATGTTATTCTTGTACTTAGCTCCACTCAACACCTAAGTTCATTAGCTATGAGTTTGCTAAACTAGGACTAGCTATAAACAATTAGTCAATGACTCATTTAGTTTAATTAACTAGATATTTCAACCCTTAGAAATGACTATCATTTCAGTCTCAGACTCGATACCATTGGATATCCATATGGTCTAAGTAGTTACAAACCTTTGTTGCAAGCACAAACAACAATCATAATTAAATTATTAAAATTAAATTATTAAAATAAGCTCGATGTATAGAAATTAAAAAGTTTAACTTCTAATTATAAAAAAAGAAAAAGAAAAAGATAGATATTGTATTTACTTTATTGGTAGCATATTTTGGACATAAGTCCTTAGGCTTAGGCCAACCTCCTTAGCTCATGGGCCAAGCTCCTCGAGATCTCATGTTGATCTTTTCCAATTTTGAGATGAAGCCCTTAGAGTCTTGATTTGACCCCTTCAACTTGAGAGTTGAGTCTTGTAAGACCAAGCTAACCTCTTAAGCTTAGCAAATGCCCTTAAGATCTTAAGCCAACCCTTCAATACCTAGCCCCCCATGCGATTAAGCTAATCACTTCGGCCTATGGATCGAACTCTCTTAACCTTATGTTGCTATTGACAAACAATCCTAGGGAAGTGAATGCAATCCTATGGTTTATGGCTTAGTATCCCCTAACATGGCTTGGTAGTAGTTAGATACAATGTAATGGATGGAACCATCTCTATTGGGACACTCACATCTTGATTATATGGTGCCCTTAGAACATTAAATGCAAAAGAATAGGCACAAAAATATATACATGTGTGTGTATACGCGCGAAGTCAATATCATAGTTTACACCTTAAGTTTATCACCTTTTATAATTGTACATCTAAAATTTTAACTTGTTTAATTATACACTGGTTGGCAATTAATTATTATCATTTATACCTTAGTTAACTTTATTTTACATAATTATTTCAGTTAACATAATCAGCTAATGAAGCAGCCGCTTATTACCTTAAGGGGGTTATGCAACCTCTTATAGGTGACCATCGACCATCTACTATAAAATAGTGATCTACTTAAAAAATGTGCATTGCGAGATACACTGGTCACCATAAGTTGCTACTTATGGCCCTAGAGGGGTTGCACGATCCTTTTAAGGTCGTGGATAGTCATCTTATCAATTTATTGTGTTAAATGGATTATCAATATAAGTAGAAGTTAATTGTGATGTAGATTATAATAACTAAATTTTTAATTAATAATGAGGTATAGACCATCTACTATAAAATAGTGACCAACTTAAAAAATGTGCATTGCGAGATATACTGATCATCATAGGTTGTTGCTTATGGCCCTAGAGGAGTTGCACGACTCTCCTAAGGTCGTAGACAGTCATCTTATAGATTTATCATGTTAAATGAATTATTTTTATAAGTAGAAATTAACTGAGGTATAAACTATAATAAATAAATTTTTAATTAGGTGTATAATTAAATGAGTTAAAATTTCAGATACATAATTATAAAATATGGTAAAATTGAGGTATAAAGCATAACATTAGCCCTATTTATGTGTGTATTTTGATGATATGATAGTATGGAATAAATTTGTACATAATTTTACATTCTTATGCATTATTCAGATATCTCTATTGAATAATCAGTTGCAGTTATTATTGGATATAATCCTTGATGCTAAAAAAATGTTAATAGATAACCGATAGACAAAATAAGCTCCGTCTTTTACCTTATAAAATTTATTCATTTGCTTATCTTAGGTGAATCTTCTACTTCTAGATAGAGGAGGACAAAGCTGTCAATAATGGAAAATCTTCTTTGAAGCTCTACTCACTATAAATGAATACACTACAAGGTTGAATTGGACTCAAGCCTTGCCACGCAAGAACCAGAGGAAGAAACTGCCTAATAGTGTGAAGTTTAATGAAATAAGATATTTATACAATAATTAAACCAGGATATGGATCTACAACCCTGATGGAGGTATGCTAAATTACATACGAAATTCCGGTTTTCCCTATTATTTCAATAGATTTAACGGATATTAGCATTCCATCCCTTTTCATCTATTTTAATAATTTTTTCCATATGGGAAAGCTATAAAATGGGACCTCGATGCATGTTTTTAAAGGCCATGAGAATTTTGGGCAAAAAATAACAAAAGACAAAAAAAAAAAAAAAAGAACCAAGAGAATAAGTAGTCATTTTGGATGATAAAGAAATGCACCGTAAGTTTGGTAAAGATAAATTTTGAGTTAGCGCAAAAAGAATCAAACTGAGACAATATAATATTGAATTTAAACTTAAACTTAACTCGAAATTTTAAAACTCAATATTTGTTTGAGGTTGATTGCGTATAGAATTCAAAACTTAAATCGATCTGTAAAGCACTTAATAAGCTTGAGCTCACCTCCATTAATCTTGATTTATCTAAAAGATTTTATTGAATTTCAATTGGACTTGCAAGCTGTTTAAACTAAATATTATAAAACCTGAACTCAGCTTGATTAATAACGCAAATAACGTAAATTCAATTCAATTGTTCTCAAGTTAAACTTTATAAAATATCAAATCAAACTTAAGTAATTTATAAGTAGTTTGATCCATTTATATTCCTAATTGTCATGAATGTTTATCCGATTTTTATTTTTCTGGTGTTGCTTACCTAGAAATGGGAAGGAAAGTTGTAAAATCTTTCCATGGAGCCATAAATCCAATTTTAAGGATTGTGCACTTTCCCACAAAATTTCTATTGAGATTTTTATAGCAACTGGCTATTTTGGAGTTTCCATAAAGAATCATATTATCTTTTAAGATGTGTTCATGCATACCATAAAAGCAACTTTATAGTTTGCTCCTACACCAATACATACCATAAAAGCATCTTTATGGTTTGCTCCTACACCAATGCGTACCATAAAAGCATCTTTATGGATTGCTCCTACACCAACGCATACCATAAAAGCATCTCTATAGTTTGCTCCTATACCTGTTTTCTAATGTTGAAGGAACGGAAGTGCCGTTCCTTAATTAATAAAGCAGGTGCCATGATTTGGGATTGTGTCTTAACAGTTTTTCATGGCAATTCTTTGTTTTGTTCTTTTTTAATTTTCATTCGTTAAGCGTATAATTTGAGATTCATAAAAATTAAAGAGAAAATATTAAAAAAGAAACTTTTTAAAAGAACTTGAGATAAATTTCTTAAAATTACGAAATTTCTTAAAATATTAATATTTAACCTTTTAGTAAAGCATAAAACAGCTCTGCCAATAAACGAACTTTCTACGTTTCCTAATTTCTTTTTCCTGAAATGTCTACTTCCTTTGGAAATCGTACATTTTTGGATCCAAGACGACCGATCATGAGTGCCTATTTTCCTTACCTCAGCTTCCTTCCTTTTGTTGTTGTTGTTGTTTTTCCCCCCGCCCCTGTTTTTCTAACCTTTTGTAGCGCATCATAGTTATGCAAACAGAGGGTTAGGACTGGGCGACACATTGTTGTTGCATTGGTATCTATCACATCATATTTAATCACGACCTACAGTCCTACATGTTGCTTTTTTCACCATCCCCCTTCCTCTCTCTTCCTTTCCATTTGTTTCCGACTATATCTCTTCACTAAACCCCTCCTTTTCTTTCTAGCTAAACTCGATTCATTCAACTTTGACGGGACCTCCATTGATTCAGCCATGGCCTTTCGCTTCGCCAGATCCATGGTGCCTAAAAGCAATCCTTCCAAAGCAGTTCTCCACAAGATGTAACGTGGAACAACATCCTCGTTCTCACAGAATGCTGTGTTACTCGTTGAAAGTCCAATCCACTCTTCTCATAAATAGTACAGTTAACTTGTACTCTTTCTCGAAATATATGACCTAAATCTATTCTAAATGAACCACCACTTGCCATCATTACAGAATACTAGGGAAGACTTTTCTTCGTATGAAGCAAAATTCGCCTTTTCCAGTGGCTTAGATAGCCATTTAGGTGAAAAAAGCGTTTCATTTGCCTGGATTGTGAACATGTTTGGAAAAGGAGGTGATCAGACATGAGTTGAGCTTCGAAACCTGAAATCCACCATAAGGAGGCTCCATGAAAATGAAGTATGATGGAGCTCTTGATTCCACATTACAAGAGGCAGCTGCGAGGATCACAAGAAGAGACTCTGATGGCATGTTTATAGCAAGAGCTGGCTTACCTCAATATAGCTAGGAGTCTAAACCAAGCCAAAGCCTCCATCCTCATCGAAAAGCTTAAGAATGAAGATAAGTACAGCTTTACTAATAGATCAGCTTTCTCATCTTCCTCCCTATCACCATAACGTATGAGAGCATTTCCACTGCCATCAATGGCCCCATCATAGAGGGTTTGAAAATAACTAATGTCTCGGTGGAATCAGATAGCTTTGCTGATATCAACTGCATCTGTCGACCAACAAGGAACTTACGAATTCAGCCCATCATCACAAACATTAAGCAACTAAAACAAGTAATGCACAGTGTCGTTAAGACACTTCGATCAATAGTATATCTCAACTAAAAATGTTCAGAGTCATATAATGTATGATTTCCTACCTTTATCACCACAAATGGCCAATTATAACAAATTTACAAAAAAAAAAAAAAAAAAAAAAAATCCAGCAAACAAATCCAAACAGTCGTTAAGGCTCTTCAATCAATAGTAACTCATCTTTTCAGACTTTTCTGATAATGTAAGCAAAAAAAAAAAAAAAAAAAAAAAGAGAAAACTCGTTTCCAGGCATTTTCTGTTGAAATACCTGGCCCAGATTGTAAGCTATGTTTTTGAGCCCTAAAGTGAGTGAAATTTGGATCTTGCCTTTGTAAAGAAAAGGGGGCACTGGGATATTTTGAAAAAGAACAAAAATTAAAACATAAACTTCTTAATTCCGTACACTTAAAGTGAACCTAATTATGTTTGATGTCTTCCGTAAATATTTAATTGTCTGCTTCCTTTAATGTGTTTGTGCTCTGGTCTTACAAATTACTCCTTATCTCCGTACACAGTAAGCAAAATCATGCAGCAGTCCAGCAGCTTATCAAAGATGGAAAGTTTAAATAAGTAAAAATTACCGTGAGCATTCCCCTTAATTAATCTCCTTAGTATTGAGAGTCAACTCTTCTTCTTTGATAAGTGCAGTCAGGTGACATCCAGGGCTTAGCCCCTAACTAGTACATCTCCTGGCAAGTCAATGGAGGCAGTCCACACTCTGCCTAGGGGTTCTCTTTGGGAAAAACCATTTTTGTCCCACTCCTCACGAGGATTAAACCTAAATTATGTAAGCAAAGGCACGTACCTCAGCCACATCCTCAGTGACCTCAGTATTAACAATTGTCTCATCTGAAACCCAAAACACTCTAGCCCATACGCAATTAATTGATAGGAATGATTTACCGCAATAAAAAAGGTTAATAGGAATAAGCATCTAAATAATATCAGGGCATAAACAAGTTAGTTGATGAATAGAAGTGTAAACAAATGTAAGTTCGAGCTTGAACATGACTTGAAAACTCAAAACTTGAGCATAAAGTTCATCTAGTCCTAATCATTTTGAACAGGAGCATCAGTCTTTTTTTTTCAATCAAAATTATATTTAAACTCAGAATCAATAAAGAGTGACATAAACTTAAGCTTGAGTAACCAGCTGAGTGAGTCTGGTAAAAATTTAAGCTCAGCAGAATAAGCTATTCGAGTGAATCTCAACTCTGACTCAGTGACGTCAAGTGAAATACAAAGACAAGTAATCAAGATCAGCTAAATGGAGTGAGAGGAAAGAGAAATACTTTCCCAAGTTCCCTTTCAACTTCCAATGCAATCCGCAATTCACATTGGCAGTTTAATACATCGACCAAAAAGCTGAAAATGCCTTAATCTATCCAGTCATTTTTCCTTCTGCCATCCCATCATATTGTTGTGACCTAGCTTAGGAAAAAAGCAGATCAGTCATAGCTCCAAAAGCTCTCATGGCATACTAAATGAGCTTTGGACTTGAAATCTCATCGAGATCAATTCTTCAGGATTTTCACTCAGCACAATATGGACTAAGCCGATGAATTGGAGCTTATAGGTGGTTCATATACCCAGGTTGTTCATATACTTAAGATAGTTGGTTCAATTGAGGCAAGAGGGAACCCCTGATGCAGCATAGTAATGATAAATTCAACCTTGACCTAATATAGCACCCTCTAAGATGTTTTGGACATCAGTGGATATACAGTATAGCATCTTGGCTGTATTGTCCACAAAAAAGAAAGGCCGAATCTTAAACGAAAAATCAGGCTCTCAATGTCAGCATTGGTAGTTCTTATAGAACTGTAATCTCCAGAATGCATCCTGTTGGTGAAAGCAGGAATCAGTTGATACAAGCTTGAACAAGGCAAGGGCTTGGAACACTGACAGTTCGCACTATCTCTCAAAAAATCTCACCACACACAATTCTACCAAAACATATGTTTAGTAAGATATCCTCAGCAAAACTCTGGTTATGCCTGCTGATCACAAATCCTTCCATCCTCTGCTACTCAATCACATGCGGCCAGCAATCACTAGAAAATGATTCTTATTGGACAGTTTCTATGCGAGACAAATGTTTGGATCTTCTTCATCAGAATCAAACTCTACCTGCAAATGAGAAAATTGAGATATTGAAAACGAGATGGCATATGGAACAAAGAACGACTAACTGAGATAGCAAGTTTCTGGTACATCCCAAAAATTGTTATCTTTTAGTAAGTTTTTCTCTTGCAGAAGTTAGCTAACAGGATATATCAAAGATGCCCAATCAATTTGATAACAACTCACATTTTCATCCTTATACCATCTCCCATTTCCATCCCGCTTCCATCCAGCAGCAGTAAATTTGAGCTCTTTCTCACGACGCTCCCTGAAATCCAATTGCTGCTGTACAGTGGCCTCCATGTCAGATGATTGATGTGCATGGCAAGAGAAGTTGGAGGCAAGAGCTGGTGGTAATACAATGGCAGCATTCCTTGTGAACATTTCATTACTGCATTCAATTTCAGCATATTGAATGTCAGTTTTCTTGCACAGTATTTCAGAAGCAGCCTTCCTGCTTTGTTCAATCAATGGTTTGCTTCTAGTTCTGTTCTTCAAGGAGAAACCAGGAGGACTTTTAACGGTGGGACAATCAGAGAGGGCAATTCTCTTATTGATCTCATCTCTCTTCCACAGTTCTTTATCCTTCATTTTTGATGCTGCAGCTTGGTGCCGTGATCCCTTGCTATGTGTCTGCAGCAGAGAGAGCTACAGAATCAGCAGAACAACAGGAAAGATCTTTGTGCCAAAAACTTTCTGCTTTCTCAATCACTATAAAAAGCTTTTATGAATCAGTTGCACATCCTGTCATGTCATATGAACACATAAATTGAACAGAAACTTGAAAGTCCTTCCATTAGACTGGAAGAAACCAACTCTTTTATTCACTTTTACTAAACAGGAGTTTGTATCATCAAGTTATCAAAATCAACTAATTTCACTCTATGATTTGCACGAGAACATGCCAACTTTAGGCCAACATAAAATGATACAAACTAAAGAGTATGGTTTTCCTGATCAGCTGACTCAGGACACATGTTTGTTGTACCGATCGTTGTAAAATGCTCATCTCCTCAAAGATGAATTGCTGCAAATACAGCCTGAAATTCTATCTCCAAATTCCAATTGCACCTAAACTTCTTCATACAGGACAAGACCGACGTCCAATATTGATTCCACCACTTGGTCAAATATTGAATAGAGATGCACTAAATCAAAAGGGCACAATTAACATTTCTCCGAGAATCTTATGCCAACATTTGTTTCTCGGTAGTGATTGAACCGGCCATCTCCTTCATTTTACTGCTAAAAAGATTTGCCAATTTATTTTCTTCATCTTTTATGTATAAAGAAATTCTCATCTCCTTAGGCACAGTGCGTTAACGAGATAGCCAAAAAATCCAACCAATCGGCTAATTTAACTTCATTAACTTGTATTCCGTTACCTGCTCTATACTTCAAAAAAATTAGAGTTCACTTAAATGTTGTAGACCTTGTACTCATTCACATGTGATATCAACTGATTCTATTAAATCAAAGGATTTCACATGAGAGAGAGAGAGAGAGAGAGAGGTCGAAGGCAACATACGGAACACATGAGAGGAGAGGAGAGTCGAGGATGGGGTTGTGAGGGCAGACAAGACATGCGAACTTTCCGTTGGATAGTTTCCTGAATGGCGATGAAGAAGAAGAAGAAGAAGAAGAAGAAGAAGAAGAAGAGGATCCATCAAGATTAAGGCCATCAATTATCAAATCGTCCACTCTTCTCTTTCTGTATTGGGCTTCTCTTACCCAGCTATCTCCTCCAAACGTGCTCATTCTTCTTCTTTCGGAACTAGGTTTTCGTAATTTTCTGTTCTGTCAAAGCTTACATTGTGGCACAACGTCAAGCTATGAAGTTAATATAATCTTCGGCGTAAGTAATTACATACATAATTATTTTTAGGTCTAATTACATATGTAATTCTATTTTTCTCTTAATTTTATATACCTGTATTTTAGTTAATTTTTTCTCTCCTTTTAAAAACAACGTTGAAATATCAGAATAGAAACGTAAAATATACACGGGGCAATAAAAATTAAAAACTAAAAAATTAGTTATCATTTTATTTCTCTAATTTAACTCCATTCAAATTTTTTTTCCCTCACAGTCCATATATGTATTTTTATTATTTAGCTAAAGACAGGTTACGCAAAGTATATCAAAAAACAGTGAAAAACCGTGAAAACAGGTGTATATTTTTTATAATCATCCTTCCTTTTAGCTCTACTAAGATATTAAAAAGAAATAATTTAAAGTCCATTCATAATCTTATCATGAAATAAAATGCCTTAAAATATAGGTAAAGTATAAAAATAAGAGACGCATTTTTACTTTTTCATGATTTATTAATAGGAAAATTATATAAGAGGTCATTACCATTTATAGTTAAAATTAAATAAGGATCAACATTTTAAAATATTTAAATAAGAAATCAATATTTTAATTTGCGATTAAATTAAGGGATCGTCATTATAATATCGTTAACTCAACTTATGCGGCCATTGTTTATTACATGGTGTTAATAAGAAATCAATATTTTAATTTGCAATTAAACTAAGGGATTGTTATTATAATATCGTTAACTCAGCTGATGTGGCCATTGTTTATCATATGGTGTTGATATAGTGCTAATTCAATGGACACGTGGTGCTTACATGTATAATTAAATAATAAATAAATAAATAAAGGAAAAAAATATAAAAGATAAATGAAAAATAAAGAACGTTTACATAAAAAAATAGAAAAGGAAAAATTAAATAAAATAAATAATAAAATTTAATATAATATGTAAATTATATGTATGTAATATAACATATATATTATATACATAATATATACTATATATATGTGAATAATAGAGTAAAATCCACTAGATGCTATTGTACTTTTAAAAAATACCATACTAATTATTGAATTTTTATTTTGACTACTAAAACCATCTAATTTCTCAAAAAAGTACAATTATATGACTCAGATGATTATCGGCAATCAAAATCTTATATGGCATTTATGAAGTATCATCTTACCTTTAAAAACACAAACTATTATTTAAAGGAAGTACTTTTATCCATTAAAAGAAAACTATTTTTTTTTTTCTAAAAACATAAACTATTTGTTTTCTTCTAAAGACCAAATTATTAAGGTAAAAAAAAAAAAAAATTCTTTCAATCCATTCGGTGACATAATGCATTTGGCAACTATTTAGATAGAGGAGAAAAAGTGAAAAAAAAAAAAAAGCTTTAGTGATGGGAATGGATAATTAATTGTCAAAGATTCTATGCTTGAGAGTTGATTAAAAAAAAATGTTTCCCACGCTCGGCTTATGTATTGCAATACTTAATAATGGTTGACATTCTTAGACTTCACCTAACCTAAAACAGGCCAAACTTGTCGAGTTAAGAGCTTAGTTCTTCTCGAATTGGAATCGACCTGGTTTAGGTCGATTCTCAGCTTATGAATAGGCTATTTTTTTTTTAATTTTTATTTTTTTAAAAAAAAGAATATTTTTTTGTCTTTATTTTTAATTTGAAAAAAAACCATTAATAAATTACAAGAATTTAAAATTTAACTATTTCACTTTATTAATCATTAGGCACAAAAATTAATAATTTATATTTTTCACAATACATAATTATTATTGCATGTTTATAATTGATGAATTGAGTGAGAAAACCTCTTTTTATAGATAATATCTCAAGAAAAATTTGCTAATATAATCAATATGAGACTAAACTTGTGATAGACAATACTCCTTATGATCTTTTACTACTTTAAAAGAAACTTTAAAAAACAACATAATTTATATAGAAGTGAATCAAGTATTGTAAAAAGAATATTATCTATCTAATATTTGTAATAACTTATTGTTTTATATATAGTATAAATATATTCTTCATGGCTTTCAAATACATTAAATTATAAATACACTAGTATTTTCACAACTCATTAAAATATATAATGTAAGATCCTAAAATTGTGTTTAAGATAATTAAGCCTAGATTTAAGATCTTTAAGGAAAAATTATTCGATTGAGTCCAAACTTTAGATTTTGAAAAGTTAGTTAAAGTAATCTAGTAAAGTTAGATTTTGAAAATCATTATCCAAAATTTTAATTTTATCCTTAAAAGTATGATTACGTAATATAGTACAAAATTGCTCAAAACCCTTAAAATTAAGCTCTAAATGTGACGAGAACTTATAGATAAGTTAATTAAGTTATAAAATAAGATAATATAGTATAATTTACTATATAAATATATACGTATTTTTTTATGAGTATACTTAGATAAATAATGATTATATTAGTAAATTAACCTAAAATTATATAATTATGTATAATATGTGCTAAATTCATAAAAATAAGTAGAGAATATATCTTAAAAATAAAAGATATATTAGAAACATAATTATATGAGTATAGTTATATGCTACATATGATATATACATAGGATATATACTCATATATTAATTAAATGACTAAATACTAACATAATATATATAATATTAGTATTTAACCAAAATATTTATTTAAGCTTATCCAAAAGCGTCCAAAATTTGCTGGAGACGGCTGGAGTGTTCCGTGGCATGTTGTAGGATCTCTAAATTTGCTAAGTAAAAAGAAAATTAAGGGGAGATGAGCACTTTATGCTTAGGTTAGATAAAAATTATAATAATAATAAAAATAACAAAATAAAATCCTAAGAGGTAAATTTCCCCTATAAATAGCAAACTATGATAGAATGGTTTAAGTTTAGCAAAGTTGAGGTTAGATTAAAAAGAGAGAAAGATTTTGGAAAATAGAAAAAATTACATTTTTTTTTTTCACAAAACAGAGCTGGAACCAAGCTAAGGTAGTTCTTAGGGCATATCTTAACCTAAGATGAAGCCTTTCCACCACCACCTAAAATCCCTAGCATCTGGCTCTTCTGACACCACCTCCTCCACCGATTGTTACCAGAGCACCCAAGGATGGGTTAGTTAAACTTCTACCATATTCTTCAATTATTTTTTAAAAAATAGCAAATCCATCCAGAAAATTATGGAAAAATTTGATATTATGTTATTTTATACATATTTTTGTGTGATATTTTTATTTTTATAAAATTTTAAATATTTAATACATTTGCTTAAGAAAGTCATTATTCACCTAAATTTTGAATTTAAAAAGAAATGTATCAAATGATTTTAATTCTAGCTCAAAATTTTTATATAGAATATACATGATATATAGATAATTGCTATGAAGCCAAATTTTTTATTTGAGTATTTTTAATATTTATTGTATTTTTTGGTCCCAAAATAGCTATAATTAAGGTGAAAATGTGAAATAAATAAATTTTGTAAAATTAATTAGGAAAAATTGACCTACACTAACTTTTATGAATTATAATGATGTTAGGATATGTTGAAAATAGTTTTGTCTAAAAAGAATAACCTTTGGGTAATTAAGTGTAATGTATGAGTAAAATTGTAAATTCAAGTATATAGGTGGTAAATCGGATGATGGTAGTCATACCATAATATTTCTTTTGAATAAGCATATGAAACAACTGTTTGAACCATGATTGGAGATGCTTTTGACAATCATTGAAATTTAGTAGCATTTAGGGCAAGTTTTAGGGATAAGTATTTCAGTATCTTCCTCATAAAGTATCATATCCTTTTATCATTTTTTTATTCATTTTTGCTACCAACTCATAATGGAAATTCTCCTTACAAGCACATGATGAGCTCTACCTTTAGATTTATTTTTTGTTTACATCACTTAGCACATAGAGCATGGTGAAATGTTATGACTTGATTGAATTCACAATATTTGAAGAACACTTTTTGTTATTGAAATATTTTTCACCTACGGGCTTATTCCCTTAGAATACCATCCTTTTTTAATTTAAACAAAATATAATGGTTGAGGCCAATATTTGGGAAATAATGCTATTAGCTTGTCATAATTCACATCCTTGGCAAAGTAGATACACATCAGCAAGCAAAAGATAAGGATAAAATGAGCATATTCCTTTTATTCCCTTTACAGTTGGACATTGTACAAATTCACATGCCTTAGCCAACTTGTTACTGCTTCCTCAAGCCTTTTAAACTTTATATGCATCTTACATACATATCAATACTTTTTTACCACCATTTTCATATATAGCTGGCCTTAAGCATTCATGTTTCATAGAATTCTTCTTCTTTACCACTTTCTTCCTTCATTACATCTTTTTTTTTTTTTGTTCTTTTCTATTTTCATTTCATTTACTTGATTCATTCTTTATATCCTTTCTCAGCAACATTATGCCCATTGTTTCCATTTACTTTCCTTTTCAAACACAACTTCCAGCCATTCCTTATGCATATTAATCCCCTTTACTAACATCCCATTTCATATAATCTACTTTGTCTCATTCTCTTCATACATTGAGCTCTTCCTACATGCTAGCTTTCCTTTTTTTTTTTTTCTTTCATTCCTTATTTCCTACAACTTCTTTTCCTTCCTTTTTTATTATTATTATTTGTTAACAAGACTATAGTCTTGTAATAATATATGTATGTATATTTATATGTATATATATTTAATTTCCTTTTTCCCCTTATAATTTGGAGAAGTGCTTATTTCATTGTCTCTTCCTCAAAGCAAATTGAACGTAACATCAAGTCGATCACATATGAGAATTGGTCACTACAAATTACCATATTTGGCTTTTGTTTCTTGAGGCTTTTTTAAAAATCAAAATGCTCAATTGGGCTTTAAGGAAATAGGTGACATAAATCCCTTTCATAAAATACTTAATTGTAACTAACCCAACTAAGATAAAGTAATATATATTACCATCTCACTCTCATTAAAAGATGATACTTGTCTAATTGCTTTTTCTCTTTTCCGGTTGCAATACCTAAGTTTTACGACTCTTCCTCAACCTTATAACAATTCCTAGCCACTAGAAGAGAAAGGAAGCTCAAGCATGCTTGCTTCTTCCCATTCAGTTGAGAACATATCCAAAAAAGATGGGAGGAAACAACCATAGTCATATCATTTGAAATCTAATACTGTTGAAGAGAAAAATGGAACTTAGAAGTCTAAGGTTATAGTGAAGAAGGCTAGAAAATTGGAAGCTTAATGATTTAAGACCAAGCTAAAGTTTGAAGTAATTATCATCTCAATAAGATTTCAAGGATAATAGTATACAACATCGAAAGTCATCTTGGTTGAAAACAAGATGTAGCAAGGTGCCACTATTGTTTTGATTTGCTGCCTAAATTTTAGCTTGGCTAGGAGAGTTGAAAGGGTTGTTCGGGTCTGATTTAGTTGCTGGATGGATTTGTTATGGATGTGAAAATAAAGCTTAGCTTGGATTTGTTTTGTTTGAATAATTATGCACTGCTCAGTATTTAGCTTATGAAAGGCTTTGGTCTGTCATTTTGAAGATGCATAGATGTTTGTAAAGGCTCTACTTTGTTGCTTTAGTTGAGTAGGTATTGGAGGACAACTCAGAGTTACAGGCAACCCTGATACTTGGAAGTTACGGTATGTTTTATTCAATCACCAAAACCATTATTCTTAAAATTATAGGAGAGTAAATTTGATAAATGCTCATAGCTTTTATGGTTCTATCAATATTTGCCTCTCATCCTACAAATGACTTGGATGCCCTCTTAAAAATTGTTGTGCTATCATAAGATGAACAAATACACAATATATAAGTTTAGTTGGCTTTTCTTGTTTGTTTGTTAAAGCCATAACCAACTTATGGGCTCCCATATGTAGCTTCCCATTTTGGTCTCAGTCAGCTTGATTTATCCTATCCATTACCTTCCTCATATGGTAAGTGGAAGTTTCTTGCGATGAAGGCCTTCGAATCGTGATGGCTTTACCTTAGATGTATTGTCCTTTCAATTTAAACCATTAAGTGTTCTTTCTTCTTTGCCATATTGAGTAGCTCTTGGTTACTTCGATTAGTTTTAGTCAATTTGTCCAAAGAGTAGAAGGCAAAGCTGCTCAAATTCACATCTTAACATGATGTTCATGCTTGGCTTCATTTGATTTTTGCTTAGTTATATTATTGTTAAAACTTAGATTGCTTAAGTCTTGTTAGCTGACTAGTATGTGTCGACTCTTTGCTTTGTTCTCCCTCTCTGTTTTTTTTTTTTTTTTTGGAATTCATGTTGTAAGTAAGCTAAGTGTCTCCTACTAGCTACCCCCCCCCTCATTTTTATATAGCCTTGATTAAGGTGCCATAAATTTCTCTACCACTTTTAATGTTGCTATTACTATTGTATAATTGCCCCTTTGCTAGAAGTTGGAGTTGATATTGGTGTTGCTTCTTTGAGTATTGATATTATTGCTTGTATAATGCTCAAACATGCCTTCTTATGATCACAAGTAACCGCAATAGACATTACTATAAACTCTGTAAAATTATGGTCTGAATCCTAAATTAGACTCGAGTACCTCAGATAACTTTATGGGTTGATGAAGACAAACAAGTTAAAACTTAATTAAATCACAAACTCAAACATAATACGATTGAGAAAAACCTTAAAAAGTTTGATCAAAACCTTAATCACTTACAAAATCCTAAACCCTATGTACACGTAAATATAAGAGATTGAACCTAAACATGATTAAAACCCTAAAACTATAATTTTAAGCTTATAAAATGTACAAATTTACCATAGAAGTAATAAAATTCTATTTAGATAAGATTACCAACTAACACGCGTAATCGTGTAAAATTATTAAAGAATGAATAGAGATAACTTTTAAATATTTATAAACATAAAGAGTGACGAATTAATTAACAAAATCAACATGATTTCAAATATTCTTTTATGATCAATTGTGACTTCATATATATATATATATATATATATATGCATATCAAATGTTTATGTATTAGATAGTATACATTTCTCTTTCATTCTATATTTTCTATTATGATTATTTTATCCTAAACTTTATCTAAAAGCTAATAATACTTTTGGAAAAGTCAACAAAACTATTTTGTATTTTTTTTTTCTTTTCTTCCTTCATTTTTCTTTTCTTTCTTTCTCTTCTTCTTTTTTTACTTTTTCTCTTTTCACTTTTTGGCCGAATGGGTGAATTTTCAGCTGCTAGCTTGTTTTGTTTCATTTTCCCATGTGCTTAAAATATGTGGATCAAAATTAAAGAAGAGATAAGCTTAAAGTCAAATCATCTAATCTTTTTGTCTTGATTTCTTTTGTTTTTTTTTTCTCCTTACTTTTTTTCCTTTTCCTTTTCTTCTTTTGGCCAAATTGCAATTAGACATCCACCTTATCATCTTTTCATTTACTTTAAAGGAGACAAAACAAAAAGCAAATCACATTTCTCTTTTTTCCCAAAAGCAAACCAAAACCTCCTCTCCATTCTATCTTCTAATCTTTTGAAATTTCTCATTCTTTTCCGTCAACAATTTCAAGGAGAAGAGCTTAATCTAACCACTTTTAAAGTTACCAAAAGAGTAGCTAAGTAGTACGTATTTTGTTTTTAACTTATTTTGTAATATCAATTTACTTATAGTCCTTGATTGTACACATATTTTGTAAAATTTCTTGTATTTTAGGAAGATGTATTATAGGATTATGTAAAGAAGATCGTATGTATTTTACTATTTTTGTATTGGAACTTTATGTACCTGTGATGAATTATATGTAAAGTTGTATTTTTATGTATATATGTCCATATATGTATGTAACTATTTAGGTATATGACTATATGTACATATATAATATAATGAATTATGTAAACATATAGTATGTAGAAATATATATATATATTATATATAGATATGCATATATACTATATATACATACATATAGTACAAAATGTATTTAAGTTATTATACATATATGTTAGATATATTATGAAGTTATATATGTACATATGTGTAAATAAGGCAAGAGAACATAAGTATAAAGGTATATGTATAAGTATAAAAATATGTGTACTAGTAATATAATATCAGTATTAGTTTATGTATATGCCTAAATAGTACATGTACGAATATACTAAAATACTAAATCCCTAAGTAAAGTAATAATATATATATATATATAAATACATGTATGCCGTAAGCATTAAGGGAAAAAATAGATTAATTTTCAAATTTTAGTAAATTATAATAATATATATATTTGTAAAATATTAAGTAACATTACAAAATTGAAAAAATTAAAAGAATCCATAAAATGATGCGTGGACCAATAAGGAGTTGCCATGTTAGCACCTTCATTATTGTAATTAAATACGCAAAATATAATAATTATAATAAAATAATAACAAGTAATTAAATAGAAAATTATAAATATGGCTAAAAAGGGTTTAAATGTGAATTTAACCTTAAAATAGTGAAATAAGTAAATTATTATAAAATATACTTAAAAATTAAAAAATTTCAAAAATGTAAAATTTAGAAATTTATTAAATCATAAATCTATAAAGAAAAACTTAAAATAATAATGTATAAATAAAATAATAAAATTCGTAACATTTTTAGACCATAATGAAAAATATAGGTTATAGAGTCTAGAATGGATGCTATTATGTAAAAATAAGTTTGAAAGCGATAAAAATTGACTATAAATTCATAAAAATCGAAATTAAAATGAAAAAATTATATACAATTGACGAAAAAGCTTGAATAAGGAATTATATACAAATAAATAACAATTTTTGGTAGATTTTACTAAATGCTTTTGTAGATTAAGTATCTCACGTAAATACTTATTATCTTTCACACTTTCTAATTATTAGATGATCCTGATACAAATATTGACCTTCTAGTGGACTATTACTATCTTTGATAGATTTTGTGGTTGAGTGAGTATTCTTGATGATTCTACGTGTTTATAATTAGTCAATTATAAATTTTCTTGATATATGCCTTAATGTGTAGGGTTCGAGTATGCATGCAATTGATGATTTTATATTGTGAGAAAATACTTTAATTTATGAAACTGAATTGGTTACTATATTGTAGTTATCTATAAAGAATTGATTGTTTGTGATATTGGCTGATTACACAATAATTGGACTTAAGAATAATTAACTTAAATAAATTAAACTTGATTATGCATAATCATGCATCACATTATAATAATTTCGGTAGTTATATCATATGGAGGTAGCGAGAAGGCATGTTTGAGTTGATTATTTATATGAATAAAGTGTTTTAATATGATGCACTCATATAACATGACTTTACCTTAGCTTATGGGATTATTAGGTATTGGAGGTGCCAATGGCCTAACTAAGGGTCGAGTCTAGAGGTATCTGTTTGAAGACGAATATGGGTTGTAGGGGTCTACTTGCAATTATACTTAGAACTTAGTTTTAAAATTGGAAATAAACAAACTATTTTATTTTTTAATACGAAACATAAAGTTTCATAATCATGAGTTCAGGTATGATACTTGGATCTGATTGGTGCCTTATATACTCCAACCTTAACATTAGAGAGTGTTAAATCTGAGTTGCATGCAGTACCTAGCAAACTGTATGTAATTGTGTGGCATTTTACTTGTTTATGTATTTATCTATTTGAAATTAATTGTTGAGTAACTTGCTTATTGTACAGTTGAAAGATAACTTACTAAGCTTCTTAGCTTATACCTCCATAGACTTCATTTATAAGAGGATCTCTTTATCATACTTAGCCGAGGCATGCCAAAGGTTAGTAAAGAGCTTTTGGGTTTTTATATATGGAAGTAGCGAGTCGAGAGAACTTTACTATAACAAACTTTCAGTTAGATGTCCTTTATCTTATGCTTTATGTTATTAGTAATGTTCTGTAGACAAAATCTATTGTAAAGGACCTAAAGTATTTTATTAGTATGTATAGTAGTTGCTTTGAGAACTTTCATGTTAATATAAATATATTGTAATATTATTTGTACTTCCATAGCTTTAAGGTAACTGATTGCAGTAGTAGCTTTATATGTCGTATGAAGAGTTATCGATTGGAAGGGTAATCAATCTATTATCCCTTGTATAATATACGACACCTGCCATGACTAAGCCACCACTTAGGTTGTGATAGTTGCTATCACTTTCAAGAATCAACAGGAGGAGCTAGCATGACATCATATATGAGTAATTCCATATGGTAAATAACTTCAATAATGTTATCTTTTAGATTAAGTAAAAGGTGATGCCATAAACTAGAGTAGTGCATTGAACATCAAGAGTACGCATATATCGAACGCTACGTATGCATCAAGCCTTGTGCATACACGCACTTTGAGCATTACAGGTACATGCACATTAAGCCTTGCAAACATGTGCACATTAAACATCATGCATAAGGACTGCTGTATAAAGCATATATAATGAGTAACGATCATCACTATGTAAGAATAACCTTTTCATATATTGTATTCGTTTATAATTTTCCTCTCTTAGTTATTGATATGTGGAGAAAGGACAAGTCAACAAGTCTTAATATATCTAATTCCCTCATAACACCATTAAGGAACTAGTGCTATATTATAGTGCACTAGTCTTTTAGAGTCACAATTCCTTGACGGAGTATTCTAATTTAGTCTTATGACAACACATTGTTTATATAGAAGTAATTATATGAAACCTGGATGCATGTGCATATTTGTAATTGACCACTTAATATAGACATTGTCTTAAGTTTTATTCCATGTAATTTTCTTAATCATTCATTTGTAATTCTTATATTTTATTGTAAGTATAAGTTGTAATTGAATATATAGAATCAATAATAATGAAGTTCATCGATTGACTTTCATGCCCCTTTATTTGCTTGGTGCTTTCATTAGCTTTTATGAAGGTGTGTTATTATTATGCAATTAGAAGCAATAACTCTTAACTTAGTAGTAGCGTGCTAGATAATTGTAAGCCCTAAAGTTAAGTCAAGTAACCGTAGGCTTGAACTTAGAATCCAAGGTTTAAGGCGATCGGTTAATGGATCCGATCAAACCCAAATTATAAACTAATGAGAGAAATATTAGTAAAACTGATCCTGTAAACTTGAATTTAAGAAAATAAGTAATAAAATAGGAGACTATAAAATTTCTAAATTTTAAACATAATAAGTACTAATTACCGAAAATGCGAAAAGTGTAATCAAATAACGAATAAATTACTAAAGATAGATTATATGTATACTAAAAATAGATTATATGTATACTAAAAATTGATTATATGTATACTAAAAATTTTAGAATGACCAAAATAATAATTAGGAATGTTCACATGTACCCCACATGTATTTACGTGTAGATAAAAATACACGAAATTACCTAAATTGGCCAAAAACTAAGTAAATAATTAAGGAAAATTATAAAAAAATTAGAGGAGCCTAGAATAATCCAAATCAGGTCGTGGAAAGTCAAACTCTGTAAAAGAAAAATCAACCAATAAAAATTAGACAACATAAAATCCAAAAATAAATGAAATTAGGCAAAGTCTTATCTAATTAATGCATAATAATTACAAAAAATCGTCTATAAATAGGGGAAAAATTTATAGAAGTCATTTGGATAGTTGAGCATTTAGAAAAAATAGGAAACCTGAAAAATCGAGAGAAAATCCAGAAAAAAGAAACAAAAAAAAGGAAACTGTGCAAATTCGTGTAGGAGAGCAACCCATACCTCACCACCACTTGGGACTAAGCCGCCACCACCACACCACTCTAGCCCCACCGTCTAGGCCGGCCGACAGCCTTGGACTGGGTTTGGATGGCCAGAAAGCCTTGGACTGGTTAGTCTCTTAAATTTCTCGATTTTGAATAATTTTGTAAAATTAGTTATTTTGCCCAAAAAATTATAAAACTTGTTATTCTGAGGTTTTACTGTATGTAGATTTAGGGAAAAATATTGATTTAATTTAATTACGTCTGCAATTATAGGGTTCTTAACAAATTGCTCAAAATCGAGCATGATTAGAACGGAAAATAAATAGGCTTAGGAGTGTAGTTTGGAGCTCAATTTTTTTCTGTAGGATACTCATATGATATAGAACGGTGCTATGAAGTCATTTTTTTTTAAATTAATTTTCAAAAATTTTAAGTTAATTTTTAGCCCTAAAATGATGAAAAAATTTGGGTGGTTTAGAGTTAATTAGGTGATTAAGATATTAATTACTGATTTAGATATTAATTAGATGTTTAGAGATGTTAATCTTTGATGTGGAACTCTAATCCTAACCTTTGGTGTGTTAAGTATGGTTAATTTAGGAAATTAGGTAATTAATATAAGAAGTTAGTAATATGTGAAATTGTAAATTAATAAATCTATAAAAATAAGGATATTTAGATAATATTATAATAGAAATAAAAAAATAATAAATCTGAAAATAACATTTAATTTTAAGTAAATGTCTCAAAGTGTAAGATTTTCACACATCGGAAATAAATCCGACACCGCAATTAGGGTTAGCATGTACCGAATAGTTTAAAATACCAAATTATGATCCAATAGGATATTTGGACACTCGAGCTTAATGTAATTAATTTCACATTAGGATCGAGCATATTTAAGGCTTAGAAATCAAAGTTTAGAATCTCATTTAGGATTCGAACACTGAAATAGAGTACAACGAATCATTAGGACGTAATGGGTATACACGGAAAAAAAATGAATTAAAATATAACTTAGAATATGAAACCATAAATTATAAGTACTAAAAAGATCTATTTGTATTATAGAATACTTAGAGAAAAATTAGTTTACGATTAAGGGATCAAGCGATCGAGCATTTCCAAGTAAGTTGGATTATTGCTTATGGTAATAGAGTACTGGTTTTATGATACTCGGAGACTTAGGCTTGTATATGATTGTGATTATAAATAGTTTACGTATGTGTTTGATGTATCTGAATTTGTACTGAATTTGCAATGTGAGTGATTTTATGACTGATTGAATTGATATGAAATTGTTTGAACACCCTAAATGGAATTTAATCTTGTTTGACCTTAATAACCGAAAATGTCATGCATTGCAACCCGTTAGGGGATCATAAGATACCGACCCCTTCGAAAGGGATAGCGCATGATTGCAAAATGGTCTCTTCTTCATTCTTAGTCGAACTAAGTGATAGGAGAGGAGGTTGCGACGAGGGTGAAGTCAATGGTTCGAAGGTAGTCACGGGAGGAGCAAGGTCTCAATTGCACAAGCATGGGTTTGGTTGTGAGCTGCTGCATAACATGGAAATTCCTCAACCCAGATTGGAGCGGGTGAAATTTCTCTGATTTCACAACGGAATGGACTACATTGTGCGATGACACTTGCTTGTTACATTGCATGAAAATAATTGCTTGATAACCCTGTTTGTGCTTGTATACATTCATGAGTCTCTAATTCAACTTACTGAGCTGTAGTTGTTCATACCCTTATAGATCCTTTTGCAGTTTTTGATTTCTGAATACTTCAAGTATTATGCCGCCCTACAATTACCTAGAGGTTAGTCTGTTTGAAGCTAGGGGTGTGAGGATAAAGTTACTTAGTATAATGTGTAACTAGAGTAACCATGTAATTAGGGATGAAAGGCTGATGGTTATTATGTAATCTAGTGAACTGTTATGTTTATGTAAAACTTCCTAGGAAGCTCTGTGGACTTATATATATATAATAGTATACATGTTATTAGAAATTTGCATTATTTATCATCATTGTAGTTTAATTGTTAATCGAACTATTTACTTCAAAGCGAGGAGTCGTCGATGCCTTGTGTAAGTCATGTCTATGGTAGGCACTGTGAAGCCAGTTACTATCATAGAATGGTTTACACGGTGGGACTATTGCGACTCTGCGACTTCGGGGCGTAACAATAATGTAGTAGGATCACTTTAATCCCCTTTATCACTTGAAATTTCTTTTTAGATAATGAGAAGCATATATTAACCCAATGGTAACATGACTAAGCATATCTTGAGTTTGAACGTGCTTTGTTCTTAAAGACTTCATGTGCTTAGGAGCAACACCTCAACTAGTGGCATTATTGTCTGGTGTAAAGTAGTATGATTGCCTTGTTATCTCTTCTTTTTTTCCTTAAAAATGACATCGTACAATCAGGAGCAAAAGCTAGACCTAATCACAATAGTGGTAAGAGCTTTAAATTTTTTAATTGACATAATTGCGAGACTACTTAGGTTCTTTGATTTGAGGGGCCTTTTGTAGAATAGACATAATTGTGGGACTACTTAGAATCAATGATCTAAGGAGGTCTCTTTTAGGATAAGCATAATTGCGAGATCATTTAGACTTAATGATTTAAGGGGGTCTCCTGTAGAATAGATGTAATTGTAAAACTACTTAAACTCAGTGATCTAAGGGATCTCGCATGTCATTTCATGTATTGAGGCAAGACTTTTGCTTGCTAATGATAATATTTAAAAGATCCCTTTCAAGAAGTGTTCAATTACGCATATATAGTGATAGTAGCATTAATTGCTTAGGATCAATAATTCTTTCTCATTAGTTAAGGGGATATTTCCCACTACTTAACTACATAACATAGCTTATTAAGATGTTACTTGTGTTTGAATGTCAATGTGTTAAAGTGCTCATTAATGGAATTGTTTCCACTACTTGATGGCAAGAAACTTAGAAATTAATTAGTATGAAAGCTACATATGATTATTATGGCACAATGTGCACCTAAGAGCCAATGCTCTTACTAATTCGTGATATGCAAGCTAAGCACATCATTGTACACTTAGGAGATTAGGCTCTTACCAGTTAGCAATGATGTGTAGATCATATGTTATATTTATTATTGCTTTCTTTTGATTGATCAAGGGGCTTAGTTGTCATCATTTGGACATAAATTGTTTTATGAAATTAACTTCATATGCTAAGAAGACTAGTGTCTTACTTTGCAGTAACAATAATAAAATAATAAAGATATACGAACATTTATCACATTCTTATTAGGAAATATCAATGATAGAGAAAGAAACTTCTTTCATTGACAGGAAGTAGGCATCATTGAGCTTATACATGAAATGAAAAGAAGATTAAGATAGAATTGATAAGGATACATTTTAGTTGTTAGGAGTTCTCACACTTCTTAACTTATAATGTACTTTTTACCTTCATAATATCATTAGTTTGCTGTGTTTTTTCGTACTTCTATGACAATCGCACATTGTTTTCTTCTTGAATGCTCGTGTTTAAGCTACTTCATCTATGGGTAGTGGCACCTCAAGGGGTTCCTCTATAGATGTCTCTCATTTACTTGCATATTCATTAAAGAAGGTAGCTTTAGTAAAGTGAGACTTTTTATGTGTAAATAGATTCTTTGTTATAAAATGAAGATGTCTTAGTTATTCCAATGAACCTTCATGTACTGATGCCACGCTAAGGGTACCATGTTGTAATCACGCAATTATAAGGAGATTATAAGATACAGGTGCATTGATTACATGAAACCATGTAGAACTATTGATATGAGTTGAGCCAAAGACTGATAAAGCTGGTTCTAAGGGGTAGGTCTAAGCTTGTTGAAAGCTTGAAAATAGGGGTGGAAATGCATAAGGAACAAAGAAACCAACAAGCAAAACCTTGATCTACTCCAAGGATATGACATACCTAGAAACTATTGGAGAATCATGGCTTAACTTGATATAACGTATGAGTTGGTCTAACGAAGGTAATCATTCCCTTATTGTTCTCTTTTAGCTTCCTGGCGACTCGGTTGATGTGTTAAGTAACTTGTTGGTAGATTTGCTAAAGGGATTAAGTTCTAATTCTTGCTTTTAGATCTTCTTGATCAATTGAGGGCATTGGGGCATGGTTAAGGGGCAGCTCGTATGATGAGAATCATGCTACTAGACCATTGATCTGTAGTCAAGCCCGAAGACTGGAGGGATTGGAAAGTTAAATCCTTCTACTCCAGTCAACTTTTACCGAGGCCGAGCACTTCCTTGCTGACCAACTCTACATGCCGAGTCGAGTGATTGCCTAATTTTTGGTGATTGTGTACTGAGAGATAGAATGCCGAGAAAGCAGCTAACCTTTACCCTTTCACATTCATGCTTGAGCCGATCACTTACTTGACTTCATGCTTGCCGAGAGGCCAAGAGAATGATATCGGACCAATCTTTAGTCACCCTTACCCAGATAAGCAACCTACTTGCACTCTTTTGCCTACGTCCTCCAACGATATTGCCAATGTAACTATGCCACGTATATAAGACCACGTGAAGGATCTATCATACCAATCATTACTTTGCTTGAAGATTTATTTCTACCCTTTTGTATTCTTATATATTACTTTTTTAGGTTAATACCCTTTTTGTCTTTTCCCTTTTAGACAAATTGCCCTAACTTATTGGGTATAAATACCCCTTGCATCTATAGCTGTAATCATCAGATTGACATTAATATACTTGATATTTTTCTCTCATAAACACTATTTTGTTTACTCTCATTTCACTATTATCCTAATCTTTAAGCAAGGCTAAGTGGCGAGTAACCTCATTGAACTAATTTGTGCGTCATATCGAGTTGTGCTATGAGTCCTCAGAAGTTTCATTGGTGCATCATATGTCATGACTTTAAAAGGGGCCTAGTAGGATTATCTAAAAATTTCCATGTTATGTGTGCACCCATTTTATGGAAACCGCTTTGCAAGTCAGAGATTGGAAGATTCTAAATGATAAATCACTAAGATTACTGATTTTTAAGTAATTAATTTATTGTAAAATACAAATATAAATCATTATGGATGTTCAATATCTTACGGTTTCTCAGAATTGTAGAGAATCGGTATTCCCTACCAAAAGATAAGATTAAATAGTATAAATTTAAAATTCAATCTTATTGAAGTTGCTAAATCTAATTATATAAGTAGTATTCACATTTAAAGTTTCTCATGAACTAAACAACTTCTCTCAAATTCTAACCTCTAAAATGTCTTAGTACTTGCACTCAACGCTCGGCTCTTAACCTATGTCCGATTATCTATCAACCTACAAAAGAAAAACTATTGGGGAGTAAGCTATAAGAGCTTAGCGAGTTATCCCTCATACCATATTGGCAAACAAGTTATTAAACAAATTGTTACAACCATATTAATGCATGCACATGCAGTATGCTAAATAATATATGCAGTTGACTAGTACTGCATAAATATCGGATTATAATGCCATCTAAGATTAGGGTTAGAGATATATCGTCACTAATCACGACCAAGCTCTAGTACCTGGGTTTTTAACCATAACTTTGAATTCCGTATTTCACAAAATACATTTTTCATTTCTAAAAATTCAGTAGTACACAAAATCCCAAGCCTAGCGGTGAGGTAGCTCTCATAATCCACACTCACACCCTACAGCGGAGGTTTCTAGATTTGATTCGCAGCCATACGGTTGGCGTCTCCATCTCCTAGTATGCCCGTAGGTTCGGGTAAGGTCATGTTGTGTGAGTGCATTGTATAAAAACACTTTAATATATAGAAACAACCTTCGCAAGTTCTCTTTTTACCTCTGCATGAAGTAACGGCTGGAATAAGTAATTTAATGCATGGATAATGCATAATCCTTTTAATTTAAGATAGGCTAAATATAATTAAGTCAAATTATGAGGTAATCAATTAATATTGGTAAACTATCTAAATCATGTAACAATCAGATCATCAATTATTGTATTTGACAATATTTCTCATAGTAATAAATCAATATCAAGCACATGCATATCTCGAAACTCCATATATTGAGTTATTAATATTCAATTTAAGTGCACTAACTACAAGCACAAACAAATATAGAGTCATCGGGAGTACTCACTTGACTATGATGTCTTGCACTAATTGCAGTAGTACTCAGGAAGATCCCAACCCTCGTTAGGATTACCTAATTATTATAAGATAAAAACGATAGTAAGTAACTAAATAAATTAGTTATTCTAGGTGTTTGTTCACCTATTTCTACTTAGGTTCCTATTATTTTTTTAATCAGTTGAACCTTATCATCAATCGTATGTAACTTTTTTGTTTTATTTCCGATACTTTCAGACATACGTTCACATGATGATGTCCGTTTTGGATGTTATGACCTATGTTTTATGATATGGATTAGATTTATTGACATTTTAACTATTGAAGCTTAATCATTCTTATTGGCTAGTATTGTATCCTATTTTAGTAGTTAATGATTTCATTAGCCATTAAATTCTTATACTTAGATGATCTTACATTGGTATTACTAATTTATGTGCTTAATTATGTTTAATTCAATTTGAGATGTGTATTAAGGATTAGAGAAGTTTTGGCATATATGCATATGTATATGTTATCTTATATTTTACTATTTTATAGGCTTATATCATGACTTATGTCATGCTTATATCATCACTTTCACTTATGCTTATACTCCTATGTACTATATACATAAGTTATGTGTATACTTATACTTCTAATATACTTATATGTATACTTGTGTACTTATACGTATACTAGTACATATACCCATATATATATATGGTTACCTACGTATTTTCATATGCTTAGTATAACCCTTTAAGAAATCTTTATGAAATCTATATTTTTATACTTTAAGGGCTTATTTAGCAAGGTATATGTGTATATACTTAGTATGTTCCTTATTTTAGGTTATGTATATAAAGGATATTTATGTACATAACTTTCTATGCTTATGTACAAGTAGTTTTCTTATTCTTACTTATGTATATGTACATCTATACTATGTATTTTGCTCTTATACCTAAGTGTTCTTACTCTTATGTACATGTATATAAGAATCCTATTTGTATTAACATACATATACATATTACATGTAAATTTCAAAAGTAACCTAACATACATGACTAATTACTAATCAAGATAAGAGATCATATAAAAATATACCTTTCTCTCCTTTATAATACAAAAAGGAAGACAAGTATATATGGTATGTTAGTAGTTGAAGTTATGTATTGAAATTGTGAAAAGGTTAAAGGTGAAAAAGGCAAGGGAAGTTTACAATTTGGAAGTGAAGGAGAAAAGAGTGTTTTTGTGTCTTCAATTGTGTTTTAAAATTGAAAACAAGTGGGGTCTAGATGTAGGGAAAGATGGACGGCAAGAAGGGGCAAAATTGGGACAAGATTACATGTGTAAATGTATAGAAAGTTGAAGAAGATGAGAGAAAATTCTAGATGACAATGACATTTTGTTAACTTTGTTAATATGTTGATTTAGTCTTTGACTTGGTCAAATGTTAACTTAGTTAACTCTCTTAAATTACATGATATTTGAATGCACATAATGGGTAATTGAGGATAATTGGAAGAAAAATTAAGGAAATGGAAGAAAATGTGATGTTTATTGAAATGATTAGTAAAAATAGTTAATGAGATCTCCCTCTAAGTATTTATATCCTAAGTATTTATATCCTAAATACATTATTTAGTATGGTATTTAGTGTAACTATCATGAAATATATCATCTAGGATACTAATATCTACTATATGTAATATAAACATCAACCAATCACTTAACTCTATATAACACTAACCTAGTTATATAATTAGAAGATGGATATGATCCATTATGCAAAATCTTAGTCTTTAGTAAATCGAATTAGTATCATATACATTTATGAACAATTGAAAGTTATCTTTGATCTTTTACTAATAATTTGGTAAGATACTAAGGATATATTATCAATTAGGGTTTTAAGGTAAATTATGATGAATTAGTACTTTCATATTCTTAAAGTTATAGTTTTAGGATTTTTATCACTTTCAGGTACAATCACGAGTGTTTATATACATTTAGGGTCTAAAAATTTTATACACGATTAAATCTTTAGTTGTTATCTTAAGGTTTTCATTTTAACTAGCTTTGTCAACTCTTAGAGTCTTCAAGCAGATGAGGATCTATTTTGGGTATTAGGTTGAAAATTTTAGGGGTTTACATTATATCCATCGGATTTGTTCGTGGGTTTGCTTACTTTTTATTCGCTTTTGTTCTTTTGCACATTCCCTACCACCTCCTTTTTAAGATTTTGGCAAGCTTGGACCTATTCATTGATTGGCTTTGTCTGTTCTTGCTCACGGTTCACATGATCTTGGTATCAGAATAAAGGTTTTGTTTGAGTTGTAATTTGTTTTCGAAGTTCTATTTATACTTTGTTTTGCATGTGTGAAACAGAGTAAGTTATTGTGTTCATTTGATTGATGTGCCTATTAGCTATTACCTTTCTATTTTGTGGAAGTGTTTACTAAAACACCTAATTGAAGAGTTTGAGCTTTGAATTTATGGAGAAAATGATTGATCCAAGTGTAAATGTTAGTGTTGGAGATGACAACAGTAGAGTTGTCTACCATAGCTAATAGATTTAGGAAACCCTTAGGAGTACTAACGAGAGACTTGATGAGGTAGCTAACCTCTTGATAGATTTAACTAGAGTTGTTCATGCATTGGCTTGTCAAATGATTGAAGTCGTGCATAACACCCCATAAGTTACTCAACCTGTTAAAGGTTAGAACCCAACTCAATAAGTTCAAGGCGGAGGAGTAAGATGAATGATAGACTTGAGAGAACTAGATGAAGAGTATTTTGAAGAAGAACGAGCTCAACTCCCTAGAGCATCTAATCATGTGAAGCTTTAGATTCTAAGTTTCAATGGGTCTGGAAGTGCTGATGAATATATAGAATGGGAAGGGAAAATGGAGCGTATTTTTTACTATTATCAGTACGAAGATTACGAGAAAGCAAACACTATTATTGTTGAGTTCTCTAGATATATCCCCATGTAGTGGAAGAATTTTCAAGTTATAAGGAGGCAAGAAGGCTACCAAGATATTAATACTTGGCTAGAGATGAAGAGAATACTTAGAAACAGATTTTTTCCGAATACTTATCTGTAAGAGACTTTTACTTAGCTTCAAGAGCTGAAATAAGGAGGCCAAACAGTTGATGAGTATGTTCAGGAATTCCAAATGCTCATAATTTAATGTGAAGTAGAGGAACCATCAGTACAAATAATCTTTAAGTTCTTTACTAGATTGAGAGACAATATTTAAGACATTGTGAAACTCCAACGATTTACCACAATGGATGAAGCCATTAGAATAGTCCAATGAGTAGAGAGGTTGAGAAGAAGTCGAGTACCAAGCAGACTACTGACTAACCAACTAAACTGCCAACTAGCTGACTGGGATAGGAAAGTTACCGAGCTCAATTAAGTACTAAGTTGATTTGAAAGGTGGATGTTCAAGCTAAGAAGAAAGGCTTACCTAACAGTGACGTACTTACCCAAACTTATGAAAAAGGGTAAGGATTTAGTAAGAAGATAAGCCAGATCAAGTGCTTCAAGTACTAAAGATTTGGACATATAGCTGCTTAATGCTCAAACTGAAGGACTATGGTCATCAAAGGAGACGTTTCGAAGCTAAGGGTAGAAAGTATTGATGAGGGACCAAACGCGGAGGAAAGCATTGTTGAAAAAGAAGTTGCCGAGAAAGAACTGGTTGAAGAGGATATGTTTGTTGAGGACTTGGATTGGTTAGTGCTAGTTGTTCGGTGTACCATGAACTTGGAACCCTTACAAGAGGAAGAGCAGAGAGAGAACTTGTTTCATATCACCTGTAGGATGAATGATCAGGTGAGTGCTTTAATTGTGGATAGTGAAAGTTGCACCAATGTGGCATCAATTGATCTGGTCATAAGGTTAAATTTACGGACCATCGCATGCTCGAAACCATATAAGTTACATTGGCTGAATGAGAAGAGAGTATTACATATCACTCGGCAAGTACTACTGTCAATTACTATCAGAAATTATTCCGATGAGGTTCTCTGTGATGTGCTACTTATGTGTGCTTCATACATATTACTTGGCTGACCATGGCTGTTTGATAGAAGAGTTATCCATGATGGATATAGGAAAACGCATGAATTCAAGAAGGATGGCAAGAAGATTACATTAAACCTTATGCCGCCGAGAGAAGTTAATAAACTATAGACAAAACTTGCTCACGGATCAAGAAAGACTCTGATGATGAGTAGAGCTAAGCTCTAAGAGGCCCTTAAAGCTGATGTACTAACCCTCATGTTGGTCATGTGACTATTAAAGTTGAAGGAGCGAGGTGAACTACCTCAGGAGGTAAAGGAGTTGCTAGATGAGGATGTCGACTTATTTTTAGAATAGTTACCTAAAGGAATACCCCCACTCTAAGGGATAGAACATTACATTGACTTAATACTCTGCGCCGCCCTGCCGAATAAGTCAGCTTATCAGATAAGTCTTGAACAGGCTTCTGAGCTCTAATGTCAAGTCAATAGATTACTGGAGAGAGGGTATGTTAGGAAAAGTCTTAGCCTTCGTGCTGTACCGACACTTCTAATATTGAAAAATGATGGTACCTGGCAGATGTGTATTGACAGCCGAGCTGTGAATAAGGTAACAATCAAATACAGGTATCCAATTCCCAAGTTAGATGATATGCTGGATGAGTTGAGTCAAGCTAAGATCTTTAGCAAGATTGTTTTGAAGTTTGGCTACCATCAATTTCACATGAGGTTGGGAGATGAGTGGAAGACTGCTTTTAAAATTTGGTATGAACTCTATGAGTAGACGGCTATACCATTTGGCCTGTCACATGACCCAAACACTTTCATAAGGCTGATGAACCATGTGTTGAGACATCTAATAGGGAAGTGTGTCATGGTGTATTTCGATGACATCCTTGTGTACAATACCAACATGTCAAGTCACAGTGAACATCTTTGATCCGTATTGAATATCCTTCGTGGCGAGAGATTATCTAGTAACCTTAAAAAATGTTGCTTTTGCTAAGAGGAAGTGGTATTCTTGAGTTATGTAGTAAGTGGCGGAAGCTTATGAGTAGATGATGAGAAGATTTGAGGAATCGTCAAATGGTCGACTCCTATTACTTATGTTTTTGTAAGAAATTTCCTTAGACCAGCTTCATTCTATGGAAGATTCATCAAGAATTTTAATACCTTCACTGCACCACTTACTGAGGTAATAAAGAAGGACACTGACTTTCAATGGGGAGAAAAGGAGGAGAGAAATTTTGTCGAGATAAAGGAAAGGTTGACCTTTGCCTCTGTACTAGTTCTATTTGACTTTGAGAAAATATTTGAGCTAAAATGTAACGCTTCAGGCTTTAGAATAAACACTGTCCTAATGTAGGAAGGATGACCAATTGCCTGCTACAGTGATAAGCTTATAAGACTCAACTAAATTACTCTGTATATGACAAAGAACATTAAGCATTGATTCGAGCACTGCAAGTATGGTAACATTATCTATTGTCGAGAGAATTTTTCATCTATACTGACCATGAGTCCTTAAGATACCTCTGAAGTTAGACTAAGTTGTTGAAGCGACAGGTGAGATGGGTTGAATTCCTTGAAGGATTCAATTTCATGATAAGGTACAAGCAGGGAAAGAGCAATGTAATTGTAGATACTCTTTTAAGAAGGCATGCACGTCTGAATGAATTGCATACCAAATTGTTTGGATTTGCAAGTATTAAAGAACAGTTTCTAAGGATCTACACTTTGGGCCCATACTTGCATGTTGTGTCAATGGAAGGATAGTGGACGGGTATCATATATAGGAAAGATACTTGTTTCGAGGAGGGAAATTGTACATACTGACCTGTTCACTTCGAGAGCTACTGATTAGTGAAACCCACAATGGAAGAATGTCAAGACATTTTGTGGAGAAAAGGACATATGAATTGTTGAGCAATCGATTCTTTTGGTTGGGAATGAGGTGAGATATGCTTTGAGTTATTGAAAGCTGTGCCATATGCAAGAGGGTTAAATACTGAGCTAAATAAGGAAAAGTAATGCCTTTGCATGTTTCAATGAAACCATGGACCGAATTGAGCATAAACTTTGTTCTTGGATTACTAATAATTGCCTGAGGCAAAGATTCTGTAATAGTTGTCTTGGATAGGCTCAGTAAGATGGTACACTTTGTGCTTTATTCTAAGATTAACGATGCTTCGGCTATTGCTTCTTTTTTCTTATAGGAGATTGTACAGTTATATGGCGTGCCAAGAAGTGTAATCTCCTATAGAAACCCGAAGTGATGGGAATTAGGCTTCGACCATATCCAAGACTAGGCTTATCAATGCTTGCTAAGGCTGAGCTGCAGCTAGAAGGACAAGGGGAAGGAAAATAAACACTCGGCATCAACTTTGTCGTTAGCCAAGGTGTCGAGAAACCATAAGGCGAAGTACTCGAGACCAAAGAATCACTTGGTACGACCCCGGAGACTAGCACTGACTAATTCTAAAACTCGACGATTATGGGTTGACTTCTCTAGTGTCTTGGCTAAGCCAAGCGAGACGTCAGGGACCTCTTCCCAAACCCGTACATCCAATTGCCGACTCTATTCAGTTCAGATACTACTCTTCTCAAGACATGCCGAGTTTTGTAAAACATACGGTTTTGTATTCTTTCCCTTTATTTTATTTATAGGCTCGATTTTTTAAGGTTTAAGGCCTTGTACTTTATTTACAATTTGGCCACTAGGTTTAGGACTTATTATAAATAGCAACATTTGTACTGATAGATAGATGGACATATACATAGATATAGATAAATATATAAAGATATATACATTGAGTGAAACTTTCCTCTTTTAAGTAAGGCTATACTTGAGTTAGCAATTTTCGGATTATTAAGTATTGATTAGACTCTTTAATCGTCCTCTTGTTCTTATCAATCTTATTCTTAGATTGTAATGAACCCCTTTTATTTGAATCAGTTAGTGAGTTGCATCTAACCTTCATTTGAAACCCGAGCAACATTTAGTGTTCATGAGTTATATTAAACTCTATTTCAAGCTCAAACCCTTGATTGTGTTTGTGTCTTGGTGAGTTATATTCATCCACATTCACTATCAAAATCCTTCCTGTTTTTCATACCCATTTTCTTTGAATACCCATTCCTGTTCATTTCTAGATCCGTTGCCGTTTCTCTTCTTCGATCCTTATCACGAAGTTCTTGAGCCATTTTTGGAGGACATTGTAGTGCTAGATGGGGACTAAGCTACTATTTAGTACTTCTTATCACCTCCAAACTGATGGCCAAACAGAGGTGGTTAATCGCACTTTAGAATCACTGCTTTCAGCTACAATGGGCAAGAGCTTAGTTTATTGGGATGTTTGCTCGCTAATGGTCAAATTCATTTACAACCAAATAGTGCATGATACCACTAAGTGGACCCCCTTCTAAGTAGTCTATGGTTTTAATCTCAAGTTGCATCTCGATCACTCCCTTACACTTATGCTTGCACAAGAGGACCCTAGCACAAGAGCTAGAGCTCAATCCCTTTAACACATCTATGATAAAGTCACTCGGCACATCCACCAAGTTGCCGGACGTATGCGAGAGAAGACTAAGGATAGGACGGTGAAACATTTTCAACTTGGAGACTTAGTGTAGTTGTACCTTAATAAGGAATGGTTTTGAAGCAAGAGAAGAAACAAGTTATCTACAAGAATTGAAGGACCCTTTAGGATCCTCTAAAAGATCAATGACAACACCCATATATTGGAGTTACTTAAAAATTTATAGGGTATTTGACACCTTCAACATTGCCAACCTCAGTCCATATCACCCTGATGGAGAGCTAATTGATGGTTGTTTGGATTTGATCCTAAATCCAAATCGATTTAGAGGGAATGATGGGAATCAAGCTATTGGGCTATTAACCCGTAGCTAAGCTCGAGGATTAGAGGGATTGGCAAGGCGAATCCTCTTGCTCTAGTTAACTCCTATTGAGGATAAGTATCTCCTTACCGACCAACTCCGCATGTCGAGCAGAGTGACTGCTTATTTTTTTATTATTGTGCATCGTGAGATAGAATGTCAAGATAGTAGTGAACCTTCACCCTTTTATACTCATGCCCGAGCCTATCACTTGCCCGACTTTACGCTTATCCAACTTTACACTTGTCAAGAGGCCAAGAGAATGATACTAGACCAATCTTTAATCACCCTTGCCTAGACAAGCAACCTGGCTGCACTCTTTTGCTTACGTCCTCCAACGGCATTGCCAATGTAACTATGTTACGTGTATAGGATCACATGGAGGATCTACTACATCAATCATTACTTTTCTTGAATATTCATTTCTACCCTTTTGTATTCTTGCACATTACTTCTTTAGGTTAATACCCTTTTCTTCTTTTCCCTTTTAGGCAAATTGCAGTAACTTATTGGGTATAGATACCCCTTGTATCTATAGCAATAGTAATTGGATTGATATTAATATACTTGACATTTTCCTCTTGTAAACAATGTTTTGTTTACTCTCATTTCACTCTTATCCTAATCTTTAAGTAAGGCTAGGTGGTGAGTAACCTTATTGGACCAATTCGTGCATTATATCGAGTTGTGCTGTGAATCCTTGGAAGTTCCATTAGTGCGTTATATCTATTGGAGCTGTTTGTGGGTTTGCTTACTTTTCATTCGCTTTTGTTCTTTTTCACATTCTCCATCACCTCCTTTTCAAGCTTTTGGTAAGCTTGGACCTATTCAGCGATTGGTCTTGTTTGTTCTTAGTTGCGATTTGCATTATCATGGTTAAAACTGTAGACAACTTCAAATGAGGTATGTCTAGTGGTGGTGTGTACAGTTTTATTGTAAGCAAACTCTACTACAGGCAGGCAAACGTCTCAATCAACTATGTTCTTTCCCACTATAGCTTGGAGCAGTAATCTTAAGGTACGTTTGATAACCTCCATCTGGCTATCAGTTTGGGGATGGAAAGAGGTGCTAAATAAATAGTTTGGTTCCATCCAACACAAAAAAGTTCTTTAGAAATGGCTTAAGAATTTTGGGTTTCTGTTTGACACCATATTCCCTGGTACTCCATACAAGCGAACCATTTACTAAAAAAATAAAAAAGTAATAGCCAAAGCATCATTAGTTTTGGTACAGGGCACGAAATGTGCCATTTTGCTGAACCTATCTATGATAACCATTATGGAGTATTTGCTTCAAGAAGTTCAGGATAATTTATGGACAAAGTCTATACTCAGGTTAGCTTATGGTGTGGTCGGAATAGATAAAGGCATAGCCTTTCCTTGTTCAGCTTGACTTTTTGCTTGCTTATAGATGGCATATCCCTTAATCATACGATGCAAATTATGTTTCATTTTAGGCTAGAAGAACCTGTCATTCAATAGCTCATACGTCTTCTATTCTTCAAAATGCCCAAAGAGTCCTCTATTCTAAGCTTCTCTTACTAATAGCTCCCTAATTGAACACGTCGGCATACATAATTTGCTACCTTAGAAGAGATAAACATCTTCCACATGGTATTCATCCATTATTCTCCTCTCTTCATAGTGTTTATATATCGAATCAAGGTGAAAATTATGTTAATACCGTTCTTTAATGCTTGTAAACCCTAACAGTTTGGTCTATAACTTAGTGAGAAGAACATGTCTTCTTAACAAAGCATTAACATCTACATTATTCTTACCTTGCTTATATTTGATGATGAAATTAAATCCTTCTAGAAATTCAATCCATCGAGATTGCCATTTAGAAAGTTTTGATTGGCTTCGCAAGTATCTCAAAGACTCATGATCTGTATATATGACAAATTTCTTTGGTAAAAGATAATGTTTCCATACGTAAAGAGCTCGGATTAGGGCCAATTTTTTTTTTTCATACACAAAATAGCTTAGTTGTGCTCCTCTAAGCTTCTCATTATGATAAGCGACAGGTCGATCTTCTTATATCAGCATAGCTTCAATGCCGACACCTGATGCGTTATATTCAAGCTTAAACACTTCGTCAAAGTTTGGTGGGGCCAAGATAGGGGTAGAGGTCAATCTAGCTTTCACCTTAACAAAACTCCTCTCTTCTTTTTCTCTCTGCTTGAACTCTACATTCTTCTTTGTTAACTCAGTTAGAGGTATTACTATAGTAATGAATCCTTAGATAAGGCATCAATAGAATGATGCTAATCTACGGAAACTCCTAACCTCCATACATGAAGTTGGGGTAGCCATTTAACAATTGCTTGAACTTTTTCTTCATTAGCTCTTAATCCTCTCTTACTAATTACGTAGCCTAAGAAGATCACCTCTTCTTAATAGAAACAATATTTCTTCATGTTTTCGAACAATTTCTCTACTCGGAGGACATCGAAAATAGCTTGGAGATAGTTAATATGACTTGCTAGGTTTGTATTATAAATAAGGATATCATCAAAATAGATAATGAAAAACTTTTCGATGAGGTCTCTTAAAACATGTTTCATCAATCTTATAAAGGTGTTTAGGGCATTTATAGGCTATGTTGGTTCTTAAAAGCAATTTTCTATTCATCCCTTTGCCTCATTCAAATCTGGTGGTACCCTTACTTCAAGTAGATCATACTGAACACCCTTACACTACTCAATTCATCTAACATATCGTCTATCCTCAGAATGGGGTATCTATACTCGATTGTAATCTTGTTGACAGCCCTGTTATCTATATATATACACCAAGTGCCATTCTTCTTCGACATAAGGAATGTAGGTACAGCATAGGTGTTAAGACTGTCTCTTATATATCCCTTCTCTAATAGTTCATTGACTTATCTTTGGAGCTCTACAGCTTGCTCAAGATTCATTATATAGGTAAGCTTGTTTGATAGTACAACACTAGACACCAAGTCAATGTAGTATTTAATACCTCAAAATTGGCGTAATCCCTCAGGTGACTACTTAGAAAACGGGTTAGAATATTTGTTGAGCAACTTCTCGACCTACTTTGGTAGTTTTACTTGCTCTTTCAATTCTAGTAGGCTCTTGACCAATAGGAAAATCTATCGGTTATATTTGATGGTTGCTTAGAGTTCGGCTTTACTTAATACTAAAGCCTTCTTTGATCCTTGGGCCAATTTGGCTTGTAATTTACTCACTTAACTTGGGATCATGGGGTTCAAGGTAATTATCCTCCCATTCTTCTCAAACACATACATGTTCCTAAACCTATCATGCATAACCCTTCAGTCAAAAAGCTAAGGTTAACCTAGCAACACATGAGATGTAAACATGGGTAGTACGTTATAAAAAATTTCATCAGAATAATTTCCAATAGAGATCGACAACAACACTTACTAAGTGACATATAGTGCTCTCTTCTTGTTCAACTAGTGCAGTTTATAAGGCTTCGGATGTGACATGGTCGACAATTTGTGCTTCTTAACCAGCTTAGTAGACGTTACATTTGTGTAACTTTCACTATCTACTATAGGTGCATGTAATTGCTCATTTACCTTGCATGTGATGTGGGATAGATTTTCTCTCTACTTCTCTTCGGTAGAGGGTTCACTTACTCATTTACCTTGCATGTGATGTGGGATAAATTCTCTCTCTACTTCTCCTTAGTAGAGGGTTCTCTACTCATTGTATGTAAGACAACCAAAATTAGTTTGTCTAGATCTTCAACAAACGCATCCTCTTCAATAAGCTCATCCTCCTAGGTAGTATCTTTCTTAGTAGCAACCTCCTCCTTAAGCTCCTCATTAGTACTATCCATGTTAAGTTTCAAAATGTCTCTTTTGATAATCATAGTTCTTTTATTCAGACATTGGGTCAACACGTATCTAAACTCTTGGCATTTAAAACACTTGATTTGGCTCATCTTCCTCATAGATCCTTATCCTTCCTCATAAGTTATCAGTGGCAGTTTACCTTCACCTAGTTAGCTTTTTTATTCAGCTCTAACATCTGCTCTTTTACTTAGCTTTGTACTTTAGTGAGCTTGGTAACTCCCTAGGTGGGTTGACTTGACTGGGTTGGTCTACTCATTGGAGGTTAGCTTAGCCTATTCCTTCTCTATCTTTCTAAACACTGGGCTATTCTTATAGCTTCATCTAATGTAATAAACTATTAGAGTTCTACAATATCTTGGATGTCACTTCTTAATCTAGTGAGAAACTTGGATACTATTCGGGTTGATAATTCATCCACTTTGCATCAAATCATAATTATTTGGAACTCCTGAACATATTTATTAACAGTTCAACTTCTTTACCTTAGCTCTTAAAGTTGAGCAAAATTATCTTGTATATATGTATCTGGCACAAATCTATTTCAAAGTATCATCTTCATCTCAGGTTAAGTATTTACTTCCCTTT
Organism: Lumnitzera racemosa; assembly: GCA_024138005.1. Taxonomy (NCBI): domain Eukaryota; kingdom Viridiplantae; phylum Streptophyta; class Magnoliopsida; order Myrtales; family Combretaceae; genus Lumnitzera; species Lumnitzera racemosa. The sequence continues at coordinate 32,398,039 of JAMXBC010000012.1, read as the reverse complement.
TTCTTTCTTGTCTCCTCGTAATTTGGAAGTTATTTTACCACATTGTGCATAACCAGAGAACCCTATAACAATAGTCTTCACTTTCTTGCGGTTTTCATACTAGTAATAATAAAAAACTCATTTAACCTTCTCCTCCCAATCCAAATAGTTATTTGCATTTCCAAAACCATTGAAGCTTGGAATTTGAAGCTTTCAATGGTTGTTAGCTCGGGGTGCTCAGGCTCGTTCTTCCTCTTTAATATACCCTTCTTCTTTATCCTTACCATCTACCTTACCCAAGTCGATTCTACTTTGTCCTTATTCTCCAACTCCTTTACCTTGAGTTTGCTAAGTTAGAATTTGTCCTCTTACAAGTTGCGTAACTTGGCAAGTGTTTTGTACAACCTTAGCAAGTTGAAAGGCTAATGCAAGAACAACTCTGGTAAAATTGGCTATAAGGTTAGCTACTTCATCAATTAGCTCATTTATGCTTCTGGGGGTATTTTGGGGCTATTGTTTATGGTGGACAGCACCGTTATTGTCATCTTTAATACCAGCGTTAACACTTGGATTTGTCATACTCTCAGTAAAACTCAGAATCCATAAATAACACATACTGCCCTTTTAAGCCAAACAACTCATACACACTCTTATCCATACCAAAGTTCAAGCTAATTGTCAACACAACAACTACTTTCGAAGAACAATTATATGTTCAAAACTTGCTCTATTTTTGTATGTTTTAAATAAGGCAAAATAGAGTATACCATGATAGAAACTACTATGCCTTCTTACTCACTCAAACACTCACATTTAACCTTTACACAACTATAATACACTACCACAATACACACTAGCCTTAAGAAAGGTCAAACACAACTTTCTCAAATGAATCTCTACTCTGATAATAAGATAATATGAACTAAGCCAAGGATTGATAAGGCCGGTCATGAGAGGGTAGGTCCAAGCTTGCTGAAAGCTTGAAAACAAGGGTAGAAATGCCCGAGGAGCAAAGAAACCAACAAGCAAAACCTCTATTTGCTCCAAGGATATGATGCACCTAGGAATTAACAAAGACTCACAACTTAACTTAATATAACACATGAGTTGGTCCAATGAGGACATTAACTACGTAATCTTGCTTAAGAGTTAAGATAAGAGTGAAGTAAGATAAAAGGAATGTTCATGGAAAGCGACAATGTAGTATATTCAATATCTCATGTATAAGAAGTGCGGCTACATTTTTAATGGGTATTTATACCCAAAATATTAGAGTAACAACTATAAATGGAAATGACTAAAAAGGGTGGAGCCCTAAATAAGTGATGTATAGTGAATGGAAAAGGGCATTAAGAGAAAATCAAGAAAAGCATCCCTCTTGTACAAAGAATTATATCATATGATTGCTTAGACATGTAGCTTTTGGTTGGTGGGTGAATTTTTGGCTGAAATAGATAAAATATACAATCAGGCTAAAGAATGCTGAGTAAGACATGAGGTTCTTTAGAGGTAAGTTTAACTCGGAAAGGCTTAGAGCAGTTTATTTTCAAGTCGGCTGAGCTAGTGATCGAGTGGGCCGAAATATTATCCGAATGTGTCTCAGGTTGGCAATTAGTGACTATTGATAAGCATAAAAGGGTTTGATTCTGACAAGGCAACAGACTCGTAGAGTGAACTAGCTCGGGTTCATTGGGTGTAGGTTGGCATAGGAGAACTTACTTAGCCATACTTTCAAGCCCTCAACCTCAGGTCAAAGGTTTGGTACTCTGATTCCTATCAACTATAGATAAATCCTACATCAAAGTCTACCTTAACACTCTTTATTGTCTTTATGGAAGACTCATAGAAGCTATTTATTGCAATTGGTTGCCTCACTAAGTTTCGAATATCTATCTTTACAACTTTAAAAATGAACATTATCATAACATTGAGTAAAGATCCATTGTCAATAAATGTCCTCCTGATAGGATAAGCATTAAGTAAGCTTTCCACATATAGAGGGTGATTGTGATTGGGTTTCTTTGTACACATATCAACACTAGTTAATGTAATTTCACTTTCATTCATTGAAATGGTTCCTTCTATCGGTTGTGTCATGGTAAATTTCTTGTATTAACCTTGTGTAATCCTCATGAGTGCAGTTACTACCTTGGGCTAGGCATCCTCATTAAAACCATAGAGATCAAAGAAATTTCTAACATTGGAAGTCTTTAACAAGGTAATGAAAGACTAATCATCTTTACTTTCTTCAATTTTAAGTCTTTCACCTCTATCTTTTTACACTTCAATTAGTTGTATGTCTATTTGTTTTATCATTGTAGGGTCAAGAGTGATAGCGTTTACGATACTACGTTGAGCATTATGGGCTAATAGTAGATTATTCTTAACCTTGTAGTCTTTAATAATCAATTCACTATTCTAAACCAGTTCATTAAATATCTTCTTCAAAGTTTAATAATCTTTTGTATGATGACCTATACTCCTATGATATCTACAATATTTAAGGCCATCTTTTTCTTTATTTGTTGGTAAGTGCTTAATCCTTGAGAGCTTGATGTTCTCATCATGTAGCCATTCATTGAGGAGTGCATACACTTTTCCTATTGAGCATGGGTATGCCAAAGACATTTTAGTGCTTGTAGGCTTCTCACATCTAAATTTCTTTGCTCCTTTTGGATTCTCCTCTTAAGCTAAGTTTACTGATAATGTGCGCTTATAAAACCTTGCATTTTTACCCTTTTATCGTACCACCAAATTGTTAGTCCTTCTTAAATTTTCAACTAGTATGGCAAATGAAGCTAAGGAGAAATTCTCTAACTACACAACATATTCAATGAACATTCCTTGAATATAAATCTTGACTAGCTCTCTTTCATCACAAATGTCCTGTATATTTAAAGACTGCTCCTTGAAGTGCTTAATGTACTCCATGAGACCTTCCTTAGGCCTTTATTGAGTCCTCCTCATGTTAGTAAGAGTAACTCTTTACTTGGTGGAGAAGAATTTTTCCAAAAACATTTTACACATGCTTTCCCATTAATCGATTGACCTTGAGCGAGGGTTGACATACCAAGTATAAGCCTTCTTTATGAGTGATTCAGAAAACTCTTTCAATTTCAAGTTGTCATCTAAATCATACACTTCGAAGGTCTTAATAAATCTTAATAAGTGTTTTCAGGCACTTCCTTCCTTACCATTGAATAACATGATTTTTGAATTTACATAGTCCTTGGGGTACGGTTTCGCGATGATGCACAGGTGATATGGGAGCTTTAATTCTACCATTCTAGTCATAGACTTTACTTATGTTTCTTTTAAGTACATATCTAGATCCTCCTTGGTTAAGACTGAACCTTTCTAACTAGATGCTTCCACCCTCATTGATATCATAGGAGTAGGGTTCATAAAAGCAAGATTTACGAGTATAAAGCTCATAGGTATAAGATTCATGGGTGTCAAATACCCGAAGCCAACAATTGTGACATGTGGTAAAACACATGAGGATAATGAGCCTCCAATCTAAACTCTTTAGTTCCTTATTTCAAGTAACAAATCTTATATAGCTATGGGTTTAATTGCAGGAAGTTACTCCTCACTTTAGGAGTGACTTGCTTCTTGATAACAGGAAGACTGAGTAGGGTGCGTTGTTTCACTACTTTAGGGGGATTGGAAGTAGTGGCTCCCTATTGTACAACAACAAAGGCGGCCAAAGCAGATGTACGTTGGACAAATATTGCCATGAGTTTGCTTAGATTTTGGTTAGTTTCTCACAACTCACGCCCTAGTTGTACGCGGTTAGGGGCACCTTCTTACTTGTCATTCCCTTGATTCATTCTTCTAGTTGGAGGTAGATTTGATCATTGGTTACAGTAATAGCATCTTGCTCTTGGTTTCTACCATTAGGTAGGTCAGTTGGTCTTCTCCTTGGAGGTACCGTGATGTGCGTGTCAAGTTTTCCCTCCCTAGTAGAGTTACAAAAAATGTAAGGGTAAGGGTTTGAATGTAAGGATCATGTGCATGCTGCGTGTTTAGTCACTACACGTGACTAAGAAAATGACTTACACTATATGTATGGGATGATCGAATGAGGTAAGATAGAGAAGAGGAATAGGCAATCTTGATAAAGCTCTAATACATATGGTGATGGGTGAAGGAGTACAATAAAATTAAACTCTACAATCGATGAAGAATAGGGTAGAATTTTTGAGGTCTTTAAGTATTTGATCTTTGAGACATGATTCCGACAAAGTAATGAGGAAGTGAAGGGGATATTTATAGAAAATAATAGTTAATCCCTTTCATTGGATCATGATGGTGATCAATAGTTATGATTAAAGCATTTTATTAACGGATTTCAAGTAGATTTTTTTTCATGGGTTGAAACCTAAACAAAGGCTCTATTATTTTTAGTACAAGTTAAACCAAGAAAGGTTAGATTGGGTCGACCGATCCAATAAGCCTTCCTCCAAGCCTATTATGCTAAATCTCTTTTAATCATCTTGAATTCTTATGGACTTGATTCTTTGGGCTTTATTACCTTTGCTTAAAGAGTCCATATCCACTTTGATTATTATACTTAAGGCCTAAATTTAAATTTAGCCCTCTATATAGTTCTGTTATGTATTCTTTGCCATTGTTTTACGAATTGCTCTTTTATTCATTCAATGGGTTATATACTTTAGGGGTTCTTTTAAATTTATATGATGGCTAATTTGCCATTTTACATGGATTAGAGAGGAAGGTTATTATCAATTAGTCAAAGATGGCTCACAAACCAAACAAAAGTTCTTTTAAGTTTGATGTATATATTTATATAAAATGGCCAAAGGTGTACATATTTATGCACACATAATTATTTGAAATAGTCAAATGTGTACATATTTATTTACTTTATACATATTTATTTAGAGTAGAATGGAAAGCTTACTCAAGTTATTTCTTGTATTTTGTAAGGTCTATTTGATTAAAACTTTTCTATTTGATTAATAATATATGAAAAAAAGTGCTATGCTTTTATTTTGTCCTTTTTTTTTTATTTTTCAGTTTTCTTCTTTTGGTTTCAATAATATATTTATTTTTTCTAAATGCATTATACTTTAATATATTTAGTATCTCATTGCTTTTGATTGTAGGGTAAGTTATTAGCTTCACTAATACTTTTCCTCGCATTTATAATTTAATTTAATTTAATATCCCTTGCTTTTGCCTATAAGTTAAGTAATTCATAATAAGATATGTAATATCTTTGTCAATCAATTCTTAGTAAATTATTGGTAATTATTCCCTTTTTTCTCGATAAATTTTTGGTAAATGTTTGCAAATTATTTTTACTACATTAAAGTAACTATTCATTGTCAAATTTTGTTTTGGCTTCACTAATTATTTTCCTTTTTGTTCTATAGCTCAATTGATATTTACATGGTACCGACTACTTTTGGTTTCAAGATAACATATTGATAGTAGTTTAGTTAATAATAATAATTTTACTTCACCTCGTAATGTTACCTTAATAACTTTTTACATCTAAGAGACTTTAATATTTTATTATATTATAATTTTTTTTACCAATTATATTACAACTAAAAAAATGAGAGATTTAAAACTAATCCATCCTATTTGAAGACTAGTAATTATGTTGCTATTATGTTATAATGACCTTGGCATTATAATATAACGTATTGGTGTATTTATTCTTTCTCTTCATGACAAGTGGTGCATTGTTTTACTTTTCAAGTGGTTGTTCATGTATTAATTATTATGAGAGCTAAGTTAACTTATAAGATTTCTTCTTACCTTGCATTGTTGTAGATTGAATGGAGTGACATTGTGGTTACCTTTTAAAGAAAACAAGAATAACAAAAGGAAAAAAAAAAGGAAAGAAAGAAAGAAGGGATGATTTTGGTTCAATTGGAACTTGTACACAACAATTTTTTAGTAAAAGGGGAAAAAAGTAACATTATATAGAGGCAATGTCGTAGACTTATGTTTAGTATTCTAATAGTTAAAAGTTTGTTATTGTAAATTTCTAGGTAGATAAATCGTCATAACTTGATTATATATTTTTTGCATTTGATATTTTCATATATGCACGTACAATACAAATGCATTATTTGCTAATAAATATACAAAAGTGTGAAATACAAAAGCATAGGTTTAGAAAATATCAAATAGTGATAGTTTTGGTATGTGAAGTCTTTATTATAGATAACAAGCAAGGTATTTATTTGAAATAAAGACATACAAAGAAAATTCACATATTGCTAATTGCTATCACAATCATATAGTCCACCTTCTGTATAAATAAGATCACACTCATTTCAATTTTATTTTAACAAAATGTTATTTTAAAAGTGAAAGATGCACCACATGTCTTAAATATAAACATATATGTTATTTATAGCACTGCTTCTTCTCTGGCCTTTTCAATAGTGCCAACGATGGAGGAGAGGAATGACAAAGAACTTCATTTTTCCAGTGTTGCAATGGAAACCACCACGTTCACCACAAGCAAAGTAATAAGGCCTCCATTTGGTGAGGACAAACTCGAAACCATCGGCGGCACCATCCGACCAATTTGCAATCATACTTGCCCTCTTCAAATCACATCTCATGAAGCTCCAAATGGTGGGAAACAAGTACACGCTGTGAGGATGTGTGTTCGTATCGTTTGGTGGATCATATTTGAAAACTGCAATTCCATATATAAAGAAATGTAGCATAAGTGAAAGTTTATTTGAAGTTGATTGATTAGGTTTTGTTTCGAGTTTCGATCTATGGCTTTTTTTTTTTTTTTGCGGCATTTTTCCAGATTTTTTATTTTTTTTGCGGTTAACAGTACTTTTCGTTGGTAGTTATAGTGATAGGTGGAAATAGAAGCCAATAACAATTGCAGTGCTTAACCACCCTCGATGATATCCAAGGAAACAGAAAAGAAAAGCAATATGATTTCTATTTTTAACCAGGGAAAATCATTCCTTTATTTTATATTTGTATTTTTAGTGGTTTTGATAACCATCGCCGTCAGAAAACAAAATTGTTAGTAGTGTTCCTCGCGACCACTTATACTAAAAGCTACCACTACATTTCACTTCTTAAAATTACTACGATAATAAATGACAATAATATACAGAGCTTTTATCATACTTCTAGCATAAAAATATTGAAACAGATGCACTCTTAAGCCAGTGCCTATCTACATGGAAGCTAGGGTCTAAGAAAATATATATGCGTCATTTTAAGGTACGAAAACTGCAAAAAGTTGAGAGTGATGGTTTTTCGTTTTCATCCTTTTCGATTTAATTAACTAATGAGCTGAGAGTGGTATACAATGGAAAGCCACGGAATGAGGGGAAAAAAAAATACACACACCGACAAGAAAAAAAATAATAATAATATTAATACTTTTTTAATAATATTAATACGTTAGATAGATTAACGATCGGTATTTAAGTATCAATAATATTTAAATACTTAATAGATAAATATATTTCTGACAAAGATGACAATAATCAAATTGAAGGAGAATATGGTTTATTTTAATAATATTATTGATAATATAATAGCATCTCATTGTATTATAAAGTCATTTTAATTTATTCATAAAGATTTTCATGAAATCCTTATAATACTATATCAATAATTTAAAGAGCTCTTCACTTAAATCTCTTCACTTTGTTTATTTGTATTTGTATAGCTGTTAAAAACAATTTCTTAGAATTTTTGTGGATACCATTTTGTTATTTCTTCTATAACGATACAAGTTGGAAATATATAACTTTACTATGCCAAATAATGTTGATACTCCACTAAATATCGATACTTAACTGAGGAGCGTATTTTATCTGCTATGGACATCAGCAAGAAATTGTTAGCTTAAATGAATGTTAAATACCTTAAATAAGGTTAGCCTAAAATAATATTAATCTTAAGCCAAAGGAGACATGCATACCGAGTGTATCGTTGATGTAAAAAGGTCCATTATCACGAGCCCATGCCATGTAGTCGAAGCCAAATTGCCAATTATTTGAACCCCCCACAGTGATCTTGTTGGAGCCTTGTGTATCATTATCACAACGGCGATGACCCCAACCACGGTAACTATAGCTACCATTCCAGTTGTCATACCACCCTAGAGTGGTCTTATTGGCTAGGGTTGTTCCCAAGATGGAAGCAACCATCAAAAGAAGGAGCCCTGCAAATTCCATATGAAATCGAAAGTGATAATCTACTGGTAGTGAAAATGTAGAAAGCTAAAATTTTTAGTTAATCTGGATACTTGTGCAGTTGGGGGAGACAAGGCTAGAGGAAGGTTTTTATAGTGCCTTTCTCTCTCTCTTGGGATTAATTTCTTTTCATCCAAATCATGACGACGATAGTGCAAGTGTGCCAAATTGTGACCATTTCAATAAACATGTTTCTGCCATTATCTTTTGACTAGATTGAGTTGGGTGACTATTCCGATGGACATAAATTTCTTGGCATTATTTTCCTAATGACGATTGAGTGATGTCATTTGTATATATGTGTAAAGGCCATGGGAAGAATATGATGATGAGAATTAATCAAAAGGGCCCTATTTAATACGAAGAGAGTTTTGGTTTTGTAAGTAGTTAATTAACCTAATCTCTTATGAGGGGCAAAATAAAATCATCCATCAAATATATCTCTTCTCATAGTATTGATGTCTAAGAATTGAGAGTTAGGGGCTCTTAATTAGCATGAATGAAGACACCGAGTATTAAGAGTGTAATTCATTTGAGTTAAAGTGATATATTTTTTAATTTGAGCTTGATGGTTTTAGGATTTTCAAAACTCAATTAAGCTGGAAGTTTAAACTTTTGAGTTTGGACTTGACTCACCAAGGTGTATTTGCCAATTAAGTCTAAATTTAATTTGATTAAATTTATAATTTCAACTCATTTATTGTAAAAAAATGTATTCTTTCGATAAATTATATATGTAATATAAATCAAACAAAATCAATTTTCAAATAAGTTGAACCTAAATTCATTTGAATTTAAAAATATTTGAAGTTTTCTATATAGAGGCTGCTTAAAAAGATCAGAAACTTTGATAAGTTTTGATCCTCTCAGTAGTTGATTTTATTGGATTGTGGAATAAAATGGTAATAATCTAACCAGACTAACCCAACCCAATGTTGGAAAAACAGCGTTTTCCTGAGGTTTGTTCTACACACTTGTAAGTCCGACAGTGAATAGCATCGAGGAAATGTGCAAAGACGCTCATATGACTCCACAAATGACGAATAATCAGGAGAATACAGCATTGCATCACATGTGGGCTTTGCACACGTTTTCTGTCGGTTTTTCTTTTTTTTTTTTAATTTTTTTTTATAGCTCTTATTGCACAACAAACATTAAAAAAAAAAAAAAAAAAACAAAAGAAAGAAATCATGCACATGCAACGATGTGCATAGAAAACCTTTATAGTGGGCAAGACACCGCAGAAAGAAAAGGAAATAAAACTGTATAAAACAGGAGGCTAAATGAATCGAATTAATAAAACACGAAAATAAAAGGAGAAAAGAGGGGGAAAAAAAGACTATAAACAATGAGTCACGTAAAAGACTCTTAATGCGGGACTGAAAAACCGTGGTAGGAGGACAACACACGAGAGCTAGTCTGGAAAACCAGTCACAAATTCTCATTCAAAAATAACGACCTAAAACTAGATACTAACATTGAGTATAACGACCCAATAATATAGCCATATAGTGAATAAATAATCTTATCGGTAGTTGTCATAATAGTATGGGATAATTACTTGAGACCTTATATAACGTCCATTAAAGATTGAAATTCTCATCGATATTATTACATATGTCTTAGACCTACCTCATTAGACAGGAAGGATTATAGAACTTGTCTTATAGGGAGTCAATGGTTAAATCGACAAGTGATTGATAAGCCATTTCTGTTACTTGCCTAAATGTTAGCAGCTAGTAGTATTCATTTAATATTCACTATTTTGGCCTAATATTACCGTCGTCACTCTACTCCTACAATTGATATGGAATAATAACTTGGGATCTCCCAGTTGAGCATCAAGAAGCCACATATTCAGAAACTTCGGCAAAAAAAGTGTGAAACCCGAAAAATTTTGCAATAGTAAATTAATAATAAATAGAGAATCGACTAGTTTATCGGATAGGCCTAGGAAAAAGTTTCGACAACTAACAAAAGATAAATATTTACTTAAATAATACTGGTGAGTGATAAAGCACACCTAAAAATCCGAAGAAATAAAATGCAGACTTGTACACAGTAACGACAATGTGTAAGATTATTTAGGAAAAATAGCCCAAGCCCATAATGCCCATCCAAACACACACGTAAGGTTAAGATCATTTAGGAAAAAAAGGTTTTACCTTTCCGGTTGTCCCGTTTAATCTATTTTTAAAACAAGTTTAAATTAAAGTTTTTATATCCGTTTAAAAACGGACTAAATGAGCTTGGCTCATTTAACACATAGGTTAAAGTGGATTAGTTTACATTAATTTATTTAATCTACTTTTTAAACGGATTAAGATTAAGGTTTTTTTTTTATCTGTTTAAAAGTGAGTCAAATGAATCCGATTTGTTTAACCTACAGATCAAAATGATTCGAGTTAAGTTAGTCCATTTAACCCATTTGCACGCCTACTATATGGAGCAACAATGGAACGAGATGTGATTTAAAGAATTTGAAAACCCACGTACAAATATTGGCCATGTCACCCACATTACTAAGAGAAGTAAAAATGGACCAAAAAAAAATCAAGTTAACTCATGAAACCCAGCTATATATAAAGACCCAAAAGCTGAGCCCAATATAAGAAACTCAAACAGCCGAGAGAAAGAGAAATAGTCTGTCCGAACAACTATCAAGGCTTCCACATGGACCAGTTAAATTTCATGCACCAGAACCAACCTTGCCAAGTGTAAGAAGTGTTCTGAACATTAATCACTACCATCAACTCTAAATATCTTCGAACTAAATTTTATATCCAACAACGTGAACCTCTTTCTGCCATCCGTGCCCAAATGTGATGCTTCACTTTCCACAAAAGAAAAACTTCCCCTGTCATCTTCCTTTTCTACACGCATGCACACTTAGCTGCAATAAATCACCATGCGACAGTTTCCTTTAAGGCTTCCCAGATATAAAAATGAACGCCACTTCATTTATTATTTTCATGCACTAATGTACACAATGAACACAACCTATATATATAGATATATACATGTACAACTACACGTCCGGCATACATGTCCTTCACCAGACGTTCGCGACAAACACCACACTTGGAGCTACACGACTGTCATTAAGATCATCAAGCTACACAAAACCGACATGAAGTCGAACAAACACACTCCAATTTAAACACCATGTTCGGAGACACTAAGATACGATTGATGTCATCAAGATCCAAAATTTTGCTGCACCGCATAAACAAACAAATATATATATATATATATGCCCTCAATATGTATATGTAAGTGTAAAATATCGGACACACAAAGAATAAACCCGCATCATGGAAGTGTTTGAATATTCTTTATTACAGTGTACTGGTTGAAGACTCCCAATGAGTAATTGCCTATATATTAGTTGTATATATCTTGTTTTACATTGATTAGGAAATGCTGAATCTTTATATCTCTGTGTGCGTGTGTGTACACATATATGTAAACCGCTTACAAATTACAATACTATATATGTGGTACACCAACCGAACAATTCCCGGGCTGTGTCCTATATTTCTATATTTTAATGTTAATCGTAGGTTTGAAATGTATATAATAGTTGAATAAATCTATGTTTATGAATGTTATGGCCGAACAGAGCAGCAATTTTTGTATTGGCTAAGTAAAATATATAATTCTTCCGTCACAAACTATATAAAACATGAAATATATATATGTGGAGAATATATGTTCAGATGAACAAGTATGGGTAGATGTTATTGAAAAGAAAAAAATCCCTCCCTTATGGGAGCACCACTACGTGAACCGTACATGTAAATATAGATTTAAAATTATAATAATTGTATTATATAAATATATGTAATAGAATAAAATTTATAACGAACGACTATATATTCCTGATAAATAAGCTCCTCCTATAAAACCAATAATTAATTTTACAGACCTAAACTAATTTAGCCATTGCCCTACCCTCCTATATAAATAGATTGTATTTAACTTTTAGGACTAATAACCGAAACTTCAAATATGGGAAAAGCGTACCATTTCTTTCTTTTTAATACATTATGTTTGACTTATAAATTAAATAAACTAGTAACCATGGAAGTATAGCTTAGGATACAGCACTAGTGTAATGAGGTAGTTGGGTTCAAAATAGCAAAGCACAAACCCCAAAATAGAACTTTTTATTTTATTTAGGTGATACAAATTTCTATTTTTGAGACTTCACTTAAATCCCTTTTTGGGAGGTTGTTACAAATAAATAGCTATGGATGGATTTGAGTAAGTTACCTTCTATGATTATCATGTTGTTTGTGGTTGTAGTATAGTGAATTAGTTTCTAGTATAATATAAAACTGACAAGTGCTTGGGAGATAATACATGGGTTTGTGCATGTGTTTGTGTTCAGTTTGACTTGGTTGCCTCCCTCTTAATATATCAATATTAAATTGTCTGTTTGACTTATATGTATGTATCACTTGTCCGTTGATTGTTTGCATTACTTTTGTGATTGCATAAATTAATATAGACCTAATTATATTTGGTGTATAATTAGATGAACATGCATTACATCCATGATATAATTGTTGAAGGCTATCGTTACTCTGCATTGCTACGTGAGGGCAGTGGGTGCTCATGTGCATTTGTTTCTTTTTATTAAGGGGATTATCATTGGGAGCTTATGGAAATCCTGCTCCAACCACATGGAAAATACTTGGTATTAGAAAGTGCCATCCTATGATTGGAGTTTAGCCATGGGTATTTAGTACTTTGGCGTGTGGTCGTCGTTGGTGCTGTATAGTGGAGTCTCTCTTAATTTCATGTTATTTTAAATGTTGTGTACATCCTTTTGGGACCTAAGATGGTATACTATTTTTCTTAAAATAATTTAAGTGGCATTAAAAGAGATACTGACACCTAGGAATGGTAGTATTTTTGTCTGTATAAGATTGTTATTATTTTCCAATCATGGTTATAAAGAGAGTAAACTCATAACTCAGTTCGGATATTGGTTACCTATAAGCTATTGTGTTTATACGCTTGATTTATTACATTACACTATGGTTAACTCTATGATAATTTGCTTGATTTCTTACTTGAAAGTATGGTATGAGAGAGGAATCTCATTGAGTTAATAATTTTTTTACTCTCCAACGTTCGTTATGCAGGTCACTAAACAACTTGGGATGGGCTAGGATCTATATGTAGAGCATTACCCTTATTCAAAATCTTCATGAAAGGTTTAGTGTTATGAGTAGTTAGTGTGTCTCAATCATACATAGTCTCCCTAGTCTTAAAATTTAGTGGGGATACAGACTCTCTATAATTTTAAACTGACTCACTATTCTGAATAAGTTATATTTATCTACATATGTGACAATTCGAATACAATAAAGTGACGGATGTTATTAGCTAGAATCTCATGTATATTGACCTCGAGATGGTTGTTAAGTAATCGGTGCAGACTCTGAACGACGACTTATAAGGATACTGCTACCAACCCTTATTTGGGTCACGACAAAAAGTAATACAGAAGTTGAATTCATGGCACCTCCAGTAGGCTACTAATTGGATGGCATGCTCCACGATTTGTACGCTTTCTTAATAGAACTCAACTGATGATTGTTGATGGAACCCAACTTGTTAGTTTGGTGGTCGATCACTGACCTTCATTTGACTTTAATATAAATTTGACGGTCATATACGTAGTAATATAGAATTACTAATGTATACAAAAATAAGTAAATTGAAACAATATTCGTTGCTAGAAAAATTGTCAATATTTAATCTTCTATCAGAGAAGGATTTTAAATTTTACAACCGAATGGAGAGTTCAATATTTAATTAACAAATTGGAAAGAGTAAAAATCACTGGCGAATCCTCACTAACAATTTCACAAGATACATTAACAAGCTAAAAAAAAAAAAAGATATTTGTGATGGAAAAAGTCCATCTCTAATTCCAATATCATCGACGAAATAGCAACAGATGTTACAAATTACAATAGATTTTACAAATAAATAAATTTAATGTATGAGCAAAGAAATGATTTACCTACCACAAGTCTGTTACAAAAAATTTAGTGAAAGAATAAGGAAGAGAGGGCAAGAAATTTGAGATAGATTTGCGAAGGATTTTCTTCATAAATATATTGCGACGTAATGGAAAAATTATGTGAGAAAGTAAGTATAAGATGTATTTTATCTCGATAATTCAAAAAGAATCGTCTGCAACAGAAACTTTCCGTCACGAATTATGTCCTTAGCGATTTACAGGAAAATTTATGACAAATTCTCGAAAAAAAGAAGAAGAAATCTATTACAGATGTATCATGTATGTAACTAATATTGTATAGTATCTATTCATAATTTTTATTAACATAATATTTATGTTATAAGTTGATGAATATAATATATTTAATTCATTATATCTAATTTGCTATTTGTGCATCATATAAAAATATTATCATTATTTATTATGATAAATATTACAAATATCATATTAGAGGTATATTATTTATATTTATTCTATTTTATTAATAGTAATATCATTGTGATATTTTAATGTAATTAGGAAAAATTACCCAAAGTTGTCCTATGTTTTTACGCTTTCATGAAGTTCTAAGGCAAGGCCACTCTGTATCTATGCAGGTATAAAGTGGATAAGGAGGGTGGGTGGCACCATGCAAGTTGGCTAACAAAGAAAGAAAAAAAAGGCTTTCGTCGTCCTTTTATCGAGTCGTTTGATCGAGCAACCAGCGTATGGTCCTTATGGGGGATAAGAATGAAGATGCTTCTCTCGATAGAGTTCTAAAGATATAGAGAGAGACATGCGAAAGTAATTTCCATATCATCTGCACCAAAAAAAAAAAAAAAAAAAAAACTGGAAAGCCTCAAGAATAAATGTTACGTGTGTTGTTGAAAAACTAGTGATTTGTGTCTTATTCCGTTATGCCACGTTTACTTTGCCATTGAAATATCACCTGACTGACTTGTACAAACACAAAAAGCCCCAAATTATATATATAGAAGTCATGACTCTTAAAAATTTCAGAGAAATTGAAAAGATAAAGGAAAAAAATATGTCGTGTTATTGGTAACCAACGATGAGTTTAACGTAGAAGAAAAGAATAAGGTGTAAGGTTGAACCAAAATGGCTACAAGACAAATGAAGAAAAAGATAATAAAGGATTCAAAGGTCCAGTCTAAGTCCACTAGAGAGCTTAATTGATGCATCACTGAGATCTCGCCAACTTGAATGAGGACCAATCCAATGCCCATTCGAATTTTGCGTACCCTATTGGGCCAACCTCGAGCACTCATAGAGTCTTTCAGCGGAAGCTTCTTACTTCTCGCCTTCTATCCTTAAGAGAAGGGCTTCCCTTGAACCTGAGCACCTACCTTGGTGAGCTTGCTAATTGATAGAACAAGCGTATAAACCCTCTTGGTCCTTTTTATTTTTTGCATCATTAAATGTTGAATGACTATCTAACATATAGTCTACTACCTAGCCATTGAATTAGGGTGGCTACCTTCTATTGATGTGAGAAGCTCATTTTCCAACCCTTTACTAATTAGCAAAAGGTTGGCAGTCTTTTCTTTTACCGATAGCATTATCCCCTTGAAGTTCGTGCTAACTAATCTCCTTTTGCCATGTAGCTAAATAAGCTTGATCCTTAACCTATAGATGAGAGTTAAATCACCTGGTAAAGTATCTTTAGACACTTTTGGGGAACTCTCTTAATATTGTTACTCTTTTACTAATACTTTTCTTTTTATTAACTTGAGTATCAGAGAACTTTCACTAGTTATGCTATAAGGAATTTCTTATGGGTTCATTACTGTGTATGACAAACAGACCACAAGGAGTTCACCCCTGAGTCATTATCGCTGTGCATGGTTGATAGACCACGAGAAGTTAACACATGAGTCATTGCTGTGATGCCACCATCACCGGTAGAGATTATGAACATGAATTAATTTGTTTGCTTTTGAGCTCTCTATTCTCTCCTTATTATTTAACTTATCCATTAAGCTCTTAAACATTAGATCCTTCTAAAGTAACTATGCCATGTAACAGAGGTCTTTTTTTTTTTTTCTTTTTTTTTCTTCAGGCATGTTGTATAGTCCAAATGGTAGTCAGTATCTCCATTTGGTTATTTTGTTTGAGCGAAGACAACATGTTACAACCTTTTGCAAAATCTAGCAATGCTAGTTTTGCTCCTTGTATAATTTTCTTAGCTCAACGGGTTTTACCAACTAATATTTAATATAGGAAAAATATAGAAATGTCCTTAATATTGATTTTTTTTTCTATTTTAGTTCTTATGCTTTTCCTTTTTTTTTTTTTTGTTATTTTCAACCCTTCATGTTTTCAATTTTTGTTAAACAAGCCCTTCCATTAATTTTGTTAAATTATTTGTTAGTGGGGACATGTGGCAACATATGATTGGTTAACATGTAATCATTAAAAAATAATAAAATATTTAAAAACTAGTAAGAAATTTATAAACATATATAAAAATTAGGAAAATGAATAAATAGAAAAAAAAAATCAATCCAATCACTCCAAGGTTAAGGTTATTGGTAGCTTCCTAAGTAGGGCTAGTAATTTGAGACTCAACTCATGAACTCGAACACGGCATGACATGATTATAAACAGTTTAGATCAACAAAAGCCAACATGAATAATAAATGAGTTAAACTCAAACACGACAAATATAAATTTGCATTTGAGTTTGGGTTTAGGTCTTAAACTTGTTTACAAATCTGCTTATTAAATAGGTTTTATAACCAAGTCACGAGTCTAACTGGTGAATCCGTTTATTATTAAAAATTATATTATATTTACATTTAATTTTATCTTAATCTTATTCTTATTTTACTTACTAATCACCCATAATAATTTTTTTTAAATGTTAGTCTAGAGTTTCTACCACTCTTTTTGGCTTCTATTCTTTTGCTTAGCCACAACTCTTGAAAAACTCATTCCTTTCTCTTATCCTAAGTCAATTGCCTAGTATTATTATTATTATTATTTATTAACATTGGCACTTGTAAGTTGCATTGCCTTCTTCGTCCCTCTTATATCCCAACACGTGACTTCAAGAGTAATAAAGCCTTATTGTTTTGAGGAGCATTTGTTACTTAAAAAATCTTCTTCTTTTGATCTACTTATCTTTGTTGTACTGTTGCATTCACTATGGTGAAAACTAGTGTCTCTAGTGTTGAAATGTAATGATATTTGCTAACTGTAAAGGTGATGATGAATTTAGATGGTATAATGTTTATTGAGGACAAGGCAAATATTTAAAACATTCACAATTTTTTAATACCAACAAATTGTGAAGTCCTTAAGGTTAATTCAAATCATGGTTCCACTTGATTTAATACAACAAATTGGCATTGGAGGGGTTATAGTAGTAAAGAGGACAAAACTATTTGCTAATCTCATGAATGGTTCCACATTATTTTTAACGTAACGTATTATGATGGAATCTATTGTTTATTGTGTGCAGTAGATGAAGGTCGAATAGCCATTTTTGTTGGCAGATTGAATTAAAGGAGATGCTCATTGTGTGAAGGTTTAATAGCTATTTTTAAAATGTTTATAAGCATAGGAGGATGGGAGAAAACTATTTGTTATTCTCATGAATTTTCTTTATCTAAAAAGCAATTTTGCCTTATTATTCATCTTGGTTTTGCTTCTTTTTTATTGGAATATTTGTTGTATATTTTGGAATTATATTATTTGAGCATGTTATCTACAAAAACCTTTAGTAAGTTACAACACATAATTAAGTAAATATATATGAAAATTATATAGAGCAAGTTTAGGAGGACTAATTGGTATCAAATTGATTATAGTACATGGGTATTCACTTATCCCCCCCCCCCCCCCCCCCCCCCCAAAAAAAAGAAGAAGAAGAAAAATGGGGAAAAAAAAAGAAAAGAAGGAAAAATACTAGAATTGTGTCACAATATTTCTTCGAAGCACTCTTATTAAATTTATAAGTATTTCATAGATCCATTTTTAACTTTTTAATCGATAAACTAATCCAATTCAAACATAAGATATGCTTATTAAACATATTGAATTACGGGTTTAAGTATTTAAACGCAATTAATACTTGGGTATTCACTTATCCCCCCAAAAAAGAAGAAGAAGAAGAAGAAGAAGAAGAAGAAAAATGGGGAAAAAAAAAAGAAAAGAAGGAAAAATACTAGAATTGTGTCACAATATTTCTTGGAAACACTCTTATTAAATTTATAAGTATTTCATAGATCCATTTTTAACTTTTTAATCGATAAACTAATCCAATTCAAACATAAGATATGCTTATTAAACATATTGAATTACGGGTTTAAGTATTTAAACGCAATTAATAAACAGGTTGTTTCATGAGTTGAGATTTTTTAGATATGAATCCGTTTTGATATGGACAAGAAATACAACATGATATGACAATCCAAATTACCAGCCTTACCCCTAGAGTTGCACAACTCGCCTTAGTAATAGGTGGTACTGTAGGTTGTTAATGGTTACATGACCCACTTTGCGAGTGTGGTTGAAATATCGTCACCTAATGGTAGGGAGTGGCTAATAGTTACTTGTAGGGGTCGAGTGTCTTGCCCTAGAAGGTTATCGATCACCCTTCACCCCTATGTGGTCGGATTTCCTTTTTTATATTATTATGTATACGTGTATAAGTATATATATTATTATATATATCATCTTTATATTTTTTTCTACTTTGTCTTTTTTTATATATATTTTTATTTTTAATAACATTTCTTAATTTTTAAAAAATATTTTTGTATTTTTATTCATTTATTTATATTTTTAATATTTTATTATTTTAAATTATGTAGACCAATATAATATTGCCATGTGTCAATATGTAGCTAATAATTTAATATTGTCATTGAAAAGGGCTCATTTGTAAATAAAAATTTTCAAAATATTGAAGACTTAAATAAAAAAAATATAAATGTTGAGAATTGTTTTTATAATTTCCCTTTGATATATGCATTGATATATCATGTTGTTACATGTTGTTACCTACCAGTGAATACAAAATCCTATCTTATGGTGATCGGCTACCTGTTAGTTATAGGTAGCCAACAAATGGATAATTAGGATTTTTTCTTTTCCCATCTTCTGTTAGATTTTATGTATACCTTTTTTATCTATTACAAGTATTATAACTATTATGTTATTAAATCAATTATTATAAATCAATATGAATGATGCGTTTATTTTATTAAATTTATGAAGTGAAATTTGTTTCATCTTTTATTGCTAGTAGCAATCAAGACATTTGCTTGAAATAAAGGGATACAAAGACAATTTACTTATTGTTGTCACATTGATATTGATCATGTTGTTTCCAAATAAGATCTAGACATCTATTTCAATTTTATTATAACAAAAAGATATTTGAGAAATAAAAATTCCACAACATGTATTAAATAAAAACTGCTTCTTCTCTTGCATTTTCAATGATGCCAATGACGGGGGAGAGGAATGACAGAGCTTCATTTTTCCAGCGTTGCAATGGAAGCCACTACTTTCACCTCATGCCACGTAATAAGGCCTCCGCTTGGTGAGGACAAACTCAAAACCATTGTCAGCGGCGTCTGACCAATTCGCAATAATCTTCGCCCTCCTTAGATCACATCGCACGAAACTCCAAATGTTGGGGAACAAAAACACACTATGAGGATGTGTGTTAATCAATTATATTTGAAAACTGTAATTCCATTTAGAATTATAGGATAAGCAAAAGTTTAGTTCAACTTCTTGATTAGTTGCTGCTTCGACTTAGGGTTTGTTTTTACATGCAAAAAAATAATTTTTTTGGAATATTTTTATATTGTTATAATGTTTGTAAACGTAAAATACTATTATAATAATTTCATGAGCTAACTATTAACAGTGTTTTTTTTTTTTTTTTTTTTTAGTGGAAGGAAGAAGTGAAAGCATAAACCAGTTGCATGATTATATCATGGGGAAATCATTTATCTTAATGTTCATTCTTATTTTACATGGGTTATCAATCACCATTGTCGAGCGCTAACAATTATTTTTTTCTCCCATCACCATTTAACATTAATAGCTACCAGTATATTCAACTTATTAAATTGCTATGACAGCATAGAGTTTTTGTGTCAATTTAAGGTATGAAAATTACAAAGGCCAAAACAAATGTTTTTCCTTTTAGTCCTTTCGATTTAATTAACCATTGTTGAGCTGAGAGTTGTATATAATGAAAAGCCATAGACTAATAATAATAATAAAAAAAAATGAATGAATAAATAAATAAGCTTGTCGATGATCTAATTGAATGACTTTTTATAATTTGATAATACAGTTTATTTTACTAACAATATTGGTTAGTATGTTAAGTATTATTGTATTAGAAGGCCATCTTTGTCCGTAAACATCTCGATGAGATTTTTAGAATGCTATATTAGCCATTTAAGGATCTCTTCTCTTAACAATATCTCCATTTGTAAGCCTTTTAAAGAGACTTTTTTAGGATTTTTGTAGGTATCATTTTATTATTACTTCAATATTGATACAAGTTGAATATAGCTTCTTTTTTTTTTTTTTATGCAAATACCGATACTTAGTAAGAACCGACACTTATGAGTGCATTTCATCTGCTAAGTACCTCCATGGGAGATACTTAATCTAGATACCAAATCTCCCGTGATAGATAGTCTAAAATAACGAAGTTTAAGCGGAAATAGACATGCATATCAAGTGTATTGTAAATGTAGAAAAGGTCCATAATCTCGAGCCCATGCCATGCAGTCGAAGCCAAACTGCGAATTATTCGAACCCCCCACAATGATCTTGTTGGAGCCTTGTGTATGATTGTGGCGACGGTGAGCACCCCAACCACCGTTGCTATAGCTACTATTCCAGTGATTATAACACCCTAGAACGGTCTTGTTGGCTAGTTTCGTTCCCAACATGGAAGTAACCAAGTAACCATATGAAGAAGGAAGCCCGCCAATTCCATATGAAAATGATAATGCTAATTTATAGGATAGTGAAAATATTGAAACTTGAAATGTTTAGCTATTTGGATACTTGTATTGTTGGGGGAGACAAGGCTAGAGGAGGGTTTTTTTATAGGGCCTCTCTTTCTTTTGGGATTTATTTCTTCTCATCGAAATCAAGACGGCGATAGTGCAAGTGTGCCAAATTATGACCATTTCAATAAACAAGTTTCTGCCATTATTCTTTGACGAGGTTGAGCTGGGTGACTATTCCAATAAAAATAATTTCTCGGTATTATTTTCCGAATGACAATTGAATGATGTAATTTA
Organism: Lumnitzera racemosa; assembly: GCA_024138005.1. Lineage (NCBI taxonomy): Eukaryota > Viridiplantae > Streptophyta > Magnoliopsida > Myrtales > Combretaceae > Lumnitzera > Lumnitzera racemosa. The sequence goes on along the minus strand of JAMXBC010000012.1, from coordinate 32,376,512 downwards.
CATATGTAAGGGCCAGGGGAAGAATATGATCATGAAGGATTAATCAAAAGGCGAGAGTTTTGATTTTGTGGGTAGTTAATTAACATATAATTTCTTATGAGGGGAAAAAATAAAAATCATCCATCAAATATATCTCTTCTCAGCATTAGCATGGTTCTCTAAGAACTGGGAGTTAGGGGCCCTCAACTAGCATGAATGAAGACAAGGAGTATCAAAAGTGTAATTGAACTGAGTTAAGGTGATATTATTCGGCTTGAGTTTCATCTCTTGAAAGTTTCATAACCTCGAGTTTTTAAACTTTGAGTTTGGACTAGATTTATAGATGTATTTGATAATTGAACTCGAGTTCAACTTGATTATATTAATATTTGCAACTAATTTATTTTTAAAAAATTGTATTCTTTTAGTAAATTATATATATATATATATATATACACACTATATATATATATATGTAAGTTTGAACTTGAATAAAATTAATTTTCAATTAATTTGAATCAAATTTTTTTAAGACTTGTGAGTTTGCAAATTAATTGTTTTGAAATTCAAGCTCTGCTCAAGAAATAACTCAAGTAACATAAGTATAAGATCAAAATGGACTTGACTATTGCTATCAATTGGAACTCAAATATTTAATTTCCTGGCAAATTTCATTTGTTTAAAATCATAGGTCAATACCTATACGTAATAAGGGAATGGGGGCACATTTCAATTATGAGAGCTCAAAAGTACTAATTGAAAGTTATTACCAATAAGATAAGCTGATCATACTTTTCCTTTGAAATTAATTAGCTCCAAATTGATGATAAAGGAAAAGTTCTATATTGGTTAAAAGATAGGAAGGAAATGGTTTTATAATGTGATGGATTAAAATATTAAATTCGCTTAAGTTAATTTAATATAAATAACTCGCACATAAAAAAAAAATACAATTTAAAGAACACTAATACTCTTCCAGGACACTTGGATCGAGGGCATTACGATTCCAACACTCCAATTCATGTAATATATCTACCATTTTGCGTCACTAATAAAAAATGCAGCCCATCAATATTGCCAAGATTATTATCACCCTTTGCGAAGTATATTTCCGGCCCTTGAAGTCTAATATTCTTGCCTGTACTTGTAGCTCCAATATTCCATCCATTCGAACAACAGTATATCCCCTTTAAAGTATTGGGATTAACGAGGTCGTTGTCGTTCCTCCACCAACCTGATGTTTTTGGTGTAATATGGCCTGCTTGGCTTTCTACACGAGTCTCTACTTTTTACTTGTTTCTCAATCATTGACTTTGACTTCGAACAAACGATAAAATTATGGAGCAAACGATGAAATACATTCAAGTAAATTCAGAAATTTGATGACAGTTTTGTTTATGAAGTCTTTCTGTGCTATGTATAGAAGCAATTGAGTCAACCGCTATCTAAAAATATTTGACTTTTTTAATATATGGGATGGCTAAAAAGATTAGAAACTTGAAAGCTTTGACCCTGTCAATAGTTGATTTTATTGACTCGTGGAATAAAATGCAAATTTTCTAACCAGACCGACGCAATTTTGGAAAAAACAGTGTATTTTCGAAGAGTTGTGTTTCTTACACACTCATAATAAATTCCGACAGTGAATAGCATCGAGGAAAATGCGGTATGACGCACATATGACTCTACAATGACAATAGTTGGGAAAACACAGCATTGCATCATCTATGGGCATACGTTTTCAGCAGTTTGTGATTTTTTTATAATGCCTCTTATTGCACCATAAAAAGGGGAAATTAAAAAAAAAAAAAGAAAAGAAAAAGAAAACATGCAACGGCGTCGATGTTCATAGAAAACATTAATCTAGGCAAAACACTGCAGAAAGGAAGGAAAATAATACACTATAAAATAGGAGGCGAAACGAATCGAATTAATACCAACAAGAAAGAAAAGGAGAAAATTACATCTATATTGCCTTTTATTATTACTTAATTTTTCGGCTCTACAATTATATATAAAAGGTAATATTTGAGCTTAATTTTGTAATTTAATGTTAATTTAGTGAAAATTCTGATTTAGTATGTAATTAGATATCTTTAGATGATAACTACTGATGTAGGATGATATTTGTGGAGTTTGAGATATTAGTTGTATATATTATGCATAATATGTAGGTAAAAAAGGGCATATTTAAGTTAATTTTATAATTTAGGGTTAATTAGGTATATATTCTGATTTATGATATAATTAGATATTTTGATATGTTATTAAATAATCAAGGATGATATATCTAGTATTAGATAGGTGATATAAGTGTATAATATTTAACAATACATAATGTGTATATAGGAATTAAATGGGTAGAAAATATTAGGTAAAAATTAATAGTATTATAATATTAAGAATATGACATAAATCTAATTTGGAAGGTGAATTTAGGAAATTATGTGAAAAATGTTGGTTATTCTTACATCAAGAACAAATTCGATAGTTAAATTAGAAATATAGTGTACCACAATAACTAAAATACTGATTAGAAGCTAAAATAGAGATTTAGGATACCTAAGTATAGTTAGATATTTTACATACTGGTTTGAGAGGAATTCTTAGGACTTATAAATGAAAACAACAACTAGAAGTTAAAACAAAATTTAATTCAGAAATCGAATCAAAAACTACTTTAGTCATAAGAAATATAGAACTTAATTAATTGATTAAAATTATAATTTTAAACTAAAAATTAAGGATTCAAAGCTTATATATATACATACACATATGTATTAGTGGTAAGTTAAAATGTGGACAATTTCTGAATAAAAAATTAACTTAGAAGTAGAATTGGAATTAGGATTAATATAAGTATATTAAATAGTAAGTCAAAAATCTAAATTAAAGGTTATACTCATTAAATAAATTGTAAGAAAAAGGTTAAAAGGAATTTAAAAGACTTACAAACAAAGGGTAATAAAAAGAAAAGGTAAACTAAAACTCAATTTAGAAGCCAAAATTGTAATTAGAATAAGAAGCAAGTTCGAAACCTGGCTGAACATGAGAAGTAATCCTAATAGACCTAAACCTAAATCACTAAATATAAGAAGACCATAAACTAAAGATAATCATAATTTAAATTACAGAATAAAACTTATCTATGGTAGTTATTTGGAAACTAAAATAACATTTGTACTATAGGGATTATCGGCGATAGACTATACGAGTTGCATGTTAAGTAAGTAAGTGGAAAGTCCACGTAAGTTAGGATCGATACTTTACTGTATTTTGGAGTACTATTTTATAGTATTTAGGAGCTTAGGGTTATACTTAATTGTGTTTGTTAGATTGTTGACTATACATATGCTTATGTGTGTGTATTTTTAGACTTGATTATATGATTCTAGTTTGATGTTCTGGATTAAAAGTTGTGTGATTTGTATGAAATGCTTAAACACCTTAAACCGGATTTAACTAAATATATGACTTATAAGTTTAAATTGAACTTACATAGTAATCCAATTGGGGACATGTTAAGGGTTCTCTAGCAAATATCTATCTCTTCAAAAAGGATAGCGTTTGATAGTATAATAGGTCCCTTTTTCATCTTTAGTCAAACTAAGTAATATGAAAGAAGATCGCAGTAAAGGTGAAGTCAATGGTCTGAAGGTAGTCGTAAGAGGAGTAGAGTGTCTCCATTGCATAAGCTTGGGTTTGGTTGTGACCTATTGATATGTGTGCTAAACTCCTCAACCCCAGTTAGAATGTGTGTAATTTCTTTAATTTCACGACTAATTGGATAACGTCGTACAATAGCATTTGTTTGTACATACATTACATGTAACCAATTTAGTTAATAACCCTACTTATATTTGATATATAGTTTTAAGTCTCTATTCCAACTTACTAAGCAATTACTTGCTCACATCCCTATAGATGTTGTTGTAAGTGCTAGTTAGGAAGCGGCCTATAATTATCTTGAAGCTAGCAACTATTAGATCTTAGGGAGTAAGGAAATAAATCTGAAGAACATATATATTTTTGAGGTTTTAGTTCTTATTTTAAAATTTTACATTTTCAAAGAAAATATTACTTAGGTAATATAATATAATGAAATCTTGTAAACATTAATTATAATATTTAAATCCTAGTATATAAATATTTTCATACTTTTTTTAAGTAAATAACTTGTTTAATTTATAAACTGTTTACTTCAAAGTGGATTAATCGTGAATATTTTGTGTAAATTAGGTTTAAGATAGCAGTTGTAAAGTTAATTTTTATCTTAAAATGATTTATACGGTAGCATTATGATAACTTTACCATTTCATAGTGTGATACATTACCTACTAGAATCATCATCTTATTAAGTTTGAATTACGTTTCACTTCAAGTTTGTTTTATATGAAAGAAAGGAAAAAAAAAAAAAAAGGAAAAACAAGCATTTAATGACATTTTTAGAAACATTACAAATTAGCATGTAATAATTGTATTTATGCTAAACTTGAGCATCTATAAAGATTCAACAAAATTACTTATAAATTTGTGTCTATTAGCATTGCATTCGAATCATGTTTCATATTAGTGGACATTGCACTACGATGCATATGTAAATTCAATAAATAAAAGTAATTGCAAAACATATATGTATTTGATAACTTGGAGAATAAGTAGAAATTTTTGAAAAAAGAAAAAAAATGTTAATATAAATTTTTTTGGAAAATATGGACAACACAAAATTGCATGATTATTTGTATTTGTCAATACAACACAAGAAAATAATTCTAATTAGAATTGTGTAATAATAAGAAAAATTGGAATTTAGGAATTAATAATAAATTATAATTAAAAAGCAAAGATGGATGAGATCTTTTTTGATAAATTTGTTAAAAATGGAAATAATCAATAAGCATTTATCATAGAAAAAGTAGATTTGCAAACATATAAACTCATTTATAAGTATGTATCTATTAGTTGCATTTGAATCATATATCATATACATTTAGAATTTAAGATTTTTCTTTCTTTTTTTCTTTCACACATAAAAAGTTCTTATTCATTTTTCATGTTATAATCACTATGAAATAAAAATGATAATAATAACTATTGAGGCAATATATGAGTTTGGTTTTTAGTTATTATTCTATATTTGGGGTAAATTTGTTTTAGTTGTTTTATATTTGTTATTTTTTATTCTTGCACATGCAACTTGATTGTAAACCTAAGAAAGGGCCGGTTTCAAATTGGTGAATCAGTGCGGAAATGGCCTGTGGTTCATGTGGGATTAGGTGGTTCAAGCCTCTTAACTTGTCTAAATTAGATTTTTTTTTCAATTTATATATATTTATACATATATATATATTATATTATTGTTTATACATATTCTTATGTGTTCTTCATATTAGCATACATATTATACATATTAACATATATGTGTATGTGTATTGCAAACCAAATATATATATATATATATATATATATATATACATACATACATATAAATATATCTAGGGTGTGGGTATGGATGCAGGTGTCGTGGGTACATCGTGTATGAAGCCACGCTACACGTGATTAAGGAAACGACTTAAGTGACTTGCACAGAATGATTAGAAGAGAGGTGTAGGGAGGAGGAATAGACAACCTTAATGAGGCTCTAACACGTATGGTGATAGGTGGAAGAGTATGATAACATTGAGCTCCACCATTAATGAAGAATGGGTTGATGTTTTTGAGATGTTTAAGTGTTTGATCTTTGAGGCAAGGTCCCAGCAGAGTAATGGCGTTAATAAGTGTCATTCTCTTATCCAAACGAAGATGTGAATGGGATATTTATAGAAAATGATAGTTAACTTGTTTCTATCAGATTATGATGGTGATCAATAGTTAAAATTGAAGCATTTTATTAATGAATTTTAAGTAAGTTATTTTCATGAGTTTAGGCCCAGATAAAGGCTTTATTTATTATTTTAGTGTGAGCCAAACCAAGAAAAGTTGGATTAGACGGACCGATCCAATAAGCCCTACTTTGAGCTCAGCATGCTAAATCTCTTTTGATCATCCTGGTGATTTATAGGCTTGGCTCCTTGGGCCTTATCACCTTAGCCTGAGGCGTTAAATCCATTTAATTAATGAATTTTAAGTAAGTTATTTTATGAGTTTAGGCCCAGATAAAGACTTTATTTATTATTTTAGTATGAGCCAAATCAAGAAAAGTTGGATTGGACGGACCGGTCCAATAGGCCTTACTCTAAGCTTACCATGCTAAATCTTTCTTAATTATCTCGGTGATTTATAAGCTTGTCTCCTTAGTCCATATTACCTTAACCCGAGTAGTCAAATCCATTTAATTAATGGGTTGAAAGCCCAATATTACATTTGGCCTTTTGCAATACATATATATATATATATATATAATTAGAGATCTAATGGGTTTGTGAATTGGTGAGCCCTATGAACTAGTGCAAAACCAGCCCTAGGCGAATCGGTCATAGTTCAAGTTTAAGTCTTTTAACTAGTTTTTATGATAGCAAAATTTATATTAAGTGAATACTAATGACTTTATTAAGTGTGCAATGCAATGTGGAAGGTAAAGTAAAAAGGTTTGTTACTATTGATATCAATAGAATAGAGGCATGTAGAACTTATGTAAAAGTAATCATTTATTAAACACAGCTTCATAACTCTTGTAGAAGTTTTAGTAGAAGCTTGAGGATATTATATAGTTAAGAAGCAAAGTAGAAACTTTAGGTTGAAAAACATATTAAGCACTTGTAGAAGTTTTAGTAGAAGCTTAAGGATATTATATAGTTAAGAAGCAAAGTAGAAACTTTGGGTTGAAAAACATATTAAGCACTTATAGAAGTTTTAGCTGAATAAGCAACTAAGATGGGATATCAAACATTTACTTAGAAAGTTGTAGAAGGTTGAGTAAAAGCTTGAAATTGGAATAACCGACCATTTACGTAAAATTTTGTCTTGATGGTTCAAGTTAGATTAAAGGGTTCTGAAACCCAACTCTACTAAGCCAACATAATTGGGTAATATGATTGACTTGTTCTACTAAAGTTAGATTAATATCATGGGGATTGATTTATGTAAGTGGAATGAATATATTGATTGTGTGCTTGATTAATCTTCAAGCAATTTCATCAATATGTTATATAAGTCCAAGTCTTAGATCTTTTCCATACATGGCAATATGAGCAATGTTTCAAGTATCAATCTATGCCCATAATTCGAATGAGAAAAGAAATTCAATCTTGAATAGGCGGCAGTTGATGAAAAAGCACATCAACATATGATGATTATTATTCAAGTAGCAGTTGGTTTAGTTTTTTAATCATTAAAGCATATGGAAAGCACAAGCTCAACATGTCAAAAGCAACATATGGAAACTATTAAAATAATATTTTCATAGCAATGTAGAGATGAAAACTTCACGTTTCCATAGCTAGAGTGGGTTTAAACTTAATATTAATTTGTTATTGGAGTGGTGAAGAATATTTCTTATAGGATAAACTTTTCAAATTCAAATTTAAATCTACAATAAAGGATTTACTATAGATTTAGTTATGAGATATTTTTCTTGGAATTTAAATCAAAGAAAAGGGGTTAGGATATTGGTTGAGTTGGAAAGATTTATTTTTGAATAAGGAGGTAAGGATAAGTTTTCAAGAGATTTTTATGGTATTTCATCTCCAAATAAAGTAGGGTATAAATATATATACCTAAAGATAAGGTTTGAGAATAATTCCTTAAGGATTTGGGGGAGAATATTAAGAGTAGAATAAGGAGATATATATTGAGCGAATTTTGAAGTGTTTTCAAGATAAAGTCAAACAAGATATTTTTCATATTTGAATTTTAAATCAAGTGTGACTTAATTTGAATTAATATTTCAGATGTCAAGTGGATAAAAGTAAATCCAAATCAATTGTGATTTAAGGAGAAAAATATTCAAAGAAACATTGGACTACAACTTATTTTAATGGCAACATTTCAAATACATAAAGAGATAGATTGGGTATTATCTTTTTTGTTTTGGAGCTTAATTGTTGATAATCAAGATTAATTCTATTTCCTCATTATTTTGTTCACTTATTTGAGTGAGGATTTGTTGCAACTTTAAAAGAATGGATAGATAGCTATAACTTGCGTATAACTTTAGCTTGTGTTTAGCTTTTGTAGAAGCTAGTGAGATAGGATAATTTATTTGAGGTCTTAGTGACTAAGTAATTGTATTCTTTTAAAGTTGATTGATTGATATAGTAGAATGATTGTTCCACTTGATCTTCTTCTTCTTGTACCTTTTAGTTTTTTGCATTATTTATTTTTATTGTTGCAATTACTTTAAGCCATTTAGCATTAACAACTTGAAGGGTTTCTAAATATTTAAAAGCTTCAAATTTAACAGTTATAAAAAAAATTCTAAAAGTTATAATAGTCAATTCACCCACCTTTTGATTGTTAAATGGGATTGACACAACGAATGTTAAACCATGGCACAACGATAAGTCTACTTAGGTGCTGTCATGCCTTGAAAAAGCATAGTTGTAAGAGTCCCATTGTGTGAACCATTCTAAGATAGAAACTAACCATACAACTGCTATTATAAACTTAGTTCAAACTAAGCATATTTCACTCTACTATTTTGTAGTATCTAGTTCGATACCTGTTTGATATAAACTTGTGGAAAAATTCTTTTGAAATAACTGATAAAGCAAACTCGTAGGTTTGACCTTCCAAAAAAGTATTAGTGAAATCCACAGGTATACATTATATGGTATACAGACCAAAAGATGGAAAACTAGTAAGCCCTTTGAGAAAACTCGGGTAGTTTCCTTAGTAGTAAAAAAGGTCAATAATAAGAACAAAATTCGGTTGAATGCTTCTTGATCATTACTCCTCAACTTCATTTGCTAAAGTTATAGTTTTTGGTACAATACTTATAATTACATTATGAACCATCAAAATAGACTATATGGAAACGAGTGATAACTTGCTTAGTAAGTGGGACTGAGACATAAGTATATATTCGGCATATCACAAATAGGGTTTCAATCAAATTAATTAGATGCAATGCATGTACAAAAAATGTCATCATATGATGTTATTCAATTTATCTTGAAATTAGAGAAACTGTGCCCACTTTAATTTGGGTTGAGGTATTTGACACTGTGCGCTTGCAATTCGAAACCAAACTAGGGCTTGTGCAATGGAGAACACTCTTTTCTTGTGATCATATTTGAACTATGGCCTTCGACCTTGCCACGCCTTCCTCTCTTATCACCTAGTTCCATCAAGGTGGGGAGAGGACCATTTCAACCATCATCATCGAAGAAGGTTCATGTTTCACTTGAGAATCTTACTTGTCATCCCTAGTGGGTTATAATACATATCAAGTTAGACGTTAGGTCAAGTTTAAGTTAGATCGTTTTTAGGGTGATTACACAATTTTAAACAAATCAATCAAAGCAATAATTACAAAACAACATTGCATATAGTTAAATTCTTATAGTAATAGACCACTATTCAAGAGCATGCCCCGTATACGTACAAAGAATTAAATTACAATCATAAGCAAAAAACATATCATTGCCTCTAAGTATTCTGAAAGAATACTACAAAATGTTGTAAAGCTATGATCCCACTTACTTAGCTTCTTAGCTAACTATTCCCAAAAGCTTTTGATAAGGTTATGGGTTTAGCCTATTTGATACAAAATAGAGTGGATATTAAAATACAGTATTTAGATGAGATATCTCTAGTATATTAAACTTTCCCCATTTGATTTAGCTCAATGTAGTCATAGATACTTATTATGTAAAGTCATTGTAATTTAACTTTACATTTGAAATTTATATAACATTGGTTTCTAGTATTATTAAAGAAGTTTCTACCTTTTTAAAAAAATTTTCACTTTAGAAACATATCCTTTTCACTAAAAATTATATATACTCAAATTTTACCAAACAATGATGTTAGATTTGTAAAAATATAAAGTTTAATTTTAATAGTTTTGATAATTGATTATTACAAGAGATTCACTCATTTTGAGAATCGGTATTGATGATATATGTCTTACAACTATCACTATTCTAAGTTTGAAATTCAAAAAGTATAAATTTATGAAATTACATAGATAAAATACTTCATTTAAGATAATAATAAGATTACGGCTATATTTCCTATAACACTTATAACTATGAAATGAGGTTACTTAAAAATATCGGATATAGGAAAATTAAATTATATAATCTTCTTTTTCTTTTACTCCTTTTTTCTTTCTTTCTTTTGCGCAACATCCCCACCCACCCCCTCTCTCTCTCCCCCTCTCTCCCCTTTTTCCCCTTCCCTCTTTTTGATTCTTTTCTCATAATCATGATGGCTTTAAAAACATGTTTATAGATGGTGTTCACTGCCTAACTTCAAGGTGATTTTTAGCCATTTTTGTTTTTCAATTTTCCTTTTAAGATATTTTGAGAAATTATTATATTTATATTATTAAAGGGGATGGAACCTTAAGCAACCACTGAAACAATAGCTTAATTATTTTTACTTTTCTAACCTTTTAAATAAAATTTTGATTATTGATAAAAAAAATTTATTTAATATATTTAATTTTAGATATAGGGTAATTTAAAGATTTTAAGGAAACATAACGTCCCCCCCTCCTCCCTCCACCCCAACTTCCACCCTACCCTCTCTTCATCATCTATTAATATTTTTTATTAATATTATAATATATTTGATTATGTTGTATAACTTTATTCATGGCGTCGTTTTCTAGTTTTATTTAATACTTATCTAATTTCTAGAATATTCCTTCTTTTTGCTACCAGCATTATTAATAATGAATAATTTATAGCCTCAATTTTCTTTTCCCACATATTGGGATTTTGAGTAAATTTTAACATGATTTTTAGTAGAAAACTAGAAATATTAATAACATATAATATATAGTTAAGTTTCATTAATTATTTGGGATTTATTCATATACTTTTTATATAGAATTTTACTCTAGTATCAATTATTAAGATTATATAGTTGATTTTAAAAGATTTATCATGAACTATATTTGAAATTACGAAACTTGATATTATAGTGATTAAGCCTGATGAACTTTATGGTTTCAAGCAAAGTGCATATAAATGAGCTTAATTTAAAATATTAAAGCTATACAATTCTTTTAATTTTTATTACCTAGCCATGGAAAGTTAACTTAATTCTAGGAACATTGTTATAAATCATAATTTTTAGAGTGTATCTCATACACTAAACTTTTTCAATTAATTTATATAATTGTGTATCCAAATCTAGATGTAATTTAGACATTCCAATACTTATGAATGCTTCCAATTGATCCAATGAAGAGAAGATATCTAGCCAACTAGGTTTATACTAATTCAATTACTTTTCTATATTATCTCGTGTTACTGGTAATAACATTATACTTATTAATCTATTACTAAGATTCATATTCTTGTGGTCACTAGTAAAGTTAGTATAGATCATTTTATACTTATTGACTGAACTTATGAGTACATATTTCTTTATAAGAGATATGAACTACTAAAAGTCTAGTTGGTTGAAATTGTGAGGTATTACATGTGTGTCCATTTTTAAGTAAGTATTTCTTCTAGAATTAGTGTACTCATTAGTTTGGTTACACAAGTCTAAAACCACCACCAAGCTGAGACTCCACCTTTCTAGTTTATAAACTACTCTGATGCCACCTATAATGACTTGATTACTACTCCTCCTATCGAAGAATTATTTGTTTTGACATCATAGGCTACATGGTTTTATTTTTGGTGTAGCAGCTTCCTAGGAAGTCATCTATCTTAGGATTATCTTAACTTATGTAAGCCTAATTTTGAAGTTTTAACATACTTTAAACCATTATAATAGAAGGTGTTTTGATAATTAGAGTTCCATCATCTAGGAGGCGTATTACACTATCAAGATTGTTTTTACAACTAAGAAGACATAAAGGTAAGACATTTGTGTGAAGAATAAGAAGAAAGAGAGAACCATTTTTTTTCCTTTTAGTATTTTTATGATTTTAGTATTTAGGTTTTGGTTTTTTGTGTGTTGTTTTGCAGGTTGCTTCATTGGGGAGTTGTGGAAATTGTTGTATTTTGTGTTCATATTGTGTTTTGAAAATTAGAATGGTTGATGCATGCACATTGTTTGGTGATATGCATCAAAGAAAGTTGTGTTTTGTGTTAATATTTTGTTTTGAGAAGAAAACTAGAACACGTCAAAGAAACTTAGTTCCTCTATGATTTGAAAATGCACTTTAAATTGATTGGGGATTGTGGTAGCTAGGTAAAATGAGATTTTGAGTATTGCATAGTAGGCCTCTCCTTAATATCCTCCTTTCTCAAACATTTCAAAGTATAATTGTTGAAGACATTTGGCTTCATCCCCATTTCAAGGAAAGCATTATTCATGTTAGGAAACCACAATAGCTCTATAAGTATCCATTCTCAATTTTTAAGATTTTCTAAATTTCTTGTTATAAGTTTGTATTCTACTATTATGTTTTATTGGTTTATAAATTAGTCTATTAAACCATATCATATGGATATGAAGTAGCAAATTTTACTATATATCTTGGATGGATAGATGCGATAAATTAAGCAAGTATATTTAGTGATTGAGGTCCTTTTAAGGTGCTTTCTTCTTTTGGATTAATCTTGCATTTATCCAGAAATTAAATTTTATAAAAACTAAATTGAAACTTATTCAACAACAAAGGAAGAATAATTTAAGTATTTATATTATTAAAGGCTTAGAAGGTTTTTTTTTTTCTATATTTTGATATTTTACATTTTTCTTATCTACAATCATGTAACCTTTTATACTTTTCTTTGATGTAAATAAATTACTTTACCAAATTGATGAAAGCATTTGCTAAATTGACTCCCTAATCCCACTTATATTTCCCATAAAAAATAATGTGCTCAATTCATGAAAATAATTTTTCATCTATTTGTCCATTTCACTTGGAGTCACATAATATTTTGTTCAAATTACTAATATTCATCAGTGTTGAGCCTAATTTTTCGGTTTTTTTTTATTTAAAATTGTTTTCCCCATTTTCCGATTAATACTAAACCCTAGATCATTTAATATTAATCCTCGACTAAAGAAATTGGGAAATTCCGGTTTTTTATTAAAAATAATTTTTGGAGTCGCCACTCGACCAAAGACGGGAAAAGAAAAAGAAACTATAATCAATTAGGTAGATTAATTATGATTTGACTACCGGTCTTTGATTTCAATTTTAAATAAAGAACCATAGGGTTCTGAATTCGAGGGCTAACCTATTATACCCTAACGGGTATCACTATCTATTTACCGAAATTAAGATTATTCTTCTAGTTATAATATTTAAAATAAATAAATAAAAAAATAAAAATCAAAAGAAACAGAACTTAAGTTTCTATATATTTTATTGTCGCCCTGAAGGTGCCTACGTACCTGTTAGCTAGGATCAAATGATCGTAGTTCTTTTCGAAAACTTTAGTGTGTTGGTTTATTTTTAATTTTTGAAAATCGACCGAATTTACGTTGTTACCAATTTAGTTTATTCAAATAAAATTTAAAAGGGCCCTAACACTTTATTATTTTTGTTATATAAAAACACTGCTCTAACAACCTATTTTTTTTTAAAGTATTTATTAATTTCTATTTAAATAAAAACAACTTTCTATATGATAAACCAAATCTTAAGATATAACCACTCTAACAATCCCTAAACTAATATATACGACTACCTATCAATTCCATATGATATACTGGTATAAGAACTAAAATTCCTAAACTAACATATACATATATTATATATTATGTTAACTAATAAAGTATAATTAATATAATAACATATATATTAATTGTAACAATCCTTTATCTAATATGCATATGTCTTTATATCTACATTACTACTTATTAAATAACATTCACCTAAATCAACCTAATATACCTAATCTATGCTAAAAGATGTACCTTAAACTAAAATATACCCATCTATGTATATACACCATGTTAAACTACCAAAGTCTTAAATAATAATAATAACAATATAACATAATAATAATACATAATTACTTAATAAAACTTTGTCAAAGATCGAACTTGATGCTATTCGGCTGGGGCAGAGGCTATTGCTCATAAGTACGTCTAGTCGCTTGGTTGGTGAGTGCAGTGATGGTCAGGCGAGTGTTGTTCGGTTGAGGAAGCTGTGTGCTGTGCAAGGTGCAGTGGATGGATGAAGGATGAAACAGTGGTGCGTGTGTGGAATGATTTGGCTGTGCTCGGTGCGACAGTGTTTACGCTGCTGTGATGGGCGTGGTGCAGCGAGCGTGGACGTTGCCACTACTGTCCGTGCCACTATTACTGTCACTGCTGTGTTGACAGTGTTTGCGCTACTACGATGGGCGTATTTAGTAGTGGAGCATAATGCGTGTGGATTGTAGCTTATCAAGACGTAGACATGAATGGAGTTGTGTGAAAATTTATTGCCAGAGTTAGGTCACGTGCTCTGATGGCAGGTAAAGTGTTGTGTTCATGCTTGAGTGTAACTTGATTCGTGTCTTCAGGCGTTGTGGTTGATATGCGGACGCAGCGAGCTACTGCTATTGTTTGGTGTCGTGAAGCTTCGGTAGAGTACTGCAGTTGTGATTCTGGTGCTACCGCTGTTTATGGGAGTTCTGCCATGGGTTTTGATTCGCTGTCTTTAATGTCGATGGTATAGAAGACAATCGTGGGCGAAGAGGTGGTGGAGCGAGCCACTGTTGTGATCAGGCTTGGTGAAGTAGACGGCGTGCTATGGACTGACACGACTGTAAACTGGCGCAACTGTGATTTAGTGTAATGTTCTATAATAGATGGGGCATGCTGTGGTGTATGAAGCAACGTAGGGATTCAATTTGGCTTGCTGCCGATGCTACCAAGACTAATTTCGTTGGACGAAGATTCTTTTGGGAGTTTTTGTATTTATAAAAATTAAATCATATCAAATCATATCTATTGTATCTAATGAAATTATCAAACTAGATCTAAATTAATTCAAATTCAATAAAATCAAACTAAATTCAAATGATTTTAATTAGATATGAATCCCGTTTATTCTTCTCGCTTTTGTAAAAGATAGAAAAATAAAAGATATAGGTGCCAAGCGAGATTCGAACTCAAAACCTCAAATTAAATAAAATCCGATATTTCAATACTTATCCATTAGGCTGTGGGCCTACACCTTAATTTTTAATACAACTAAATTGTACTTAAAACACCCGATTCCCTAAAATAATTATTTATACTAAGCTGAAACTAAAAATATTTGTTCCTAATATAAGTTATTTCTTAAAAATCTACAAAATTTTTATAATTTTTCCTTTTCTTTTCTTTTCTTTTTTTGGTATTTTTATCATTTGTTAATTTTTATTATTTTTATATCTTTTATTAATTTTTTTATTATTCTTATTTTCGAATTAGGACCCTTTTTGTAAAAAAAAAAAAAAAAAATTAAGACTACATAGGGGCAAAAGTTAAGTATCTATAGCTGCCCTTCTTTATGGTGAAATTTGAGTAAAACTTTGCCACAAAAACAAAAGAGATACCGTTTTTGCCTCAAGATGGCTCTATCCTAAGGAATGTTAAGACATTTAACAATGATAAGTTTGGAATAAAGAATAGCGAGGGTAGTGCCCCTGTGGGTTGCAAAAATCCCTAAAAAGATTAATGAGAACTTGGTTGTGCTCCCTAATGAGCTAACTAACCAAGGCGATCAAAGCGCCCTTTGAGCTAACTAAGATCTAAAGATGAGGAAGCTTAGTCATACCCTAATGAGTTGACTAACCAAGACAGTTAAAGCGCTCCTTGAGCTGGTTAAGACCTAAAGAATGAAGAAACTTGGTCGTGCCCTAATGAGCTGACTAACCAAGGCGGTCAAAACACCCTTTGAGCTGGCTAAGACCTAAAGAATGAAGAAACTTAGTCATGCTCTAATGAGCTAACTAACCAAGGTGGTCAAAGCACCCTTTGAGCTAGTTAAGATCTAAAAATGAGCAAACTTGGTCGTTCCTTAATGAGCTAACTAACCAAGACGATCAAAGCGCCTTTTGAGCTAGCTAAGACCTAAAGATGAGAAAAAACTTAGTCGTGCCCTAATGAGTTGGCTAAGACCTAAAGATGAGAAAAAACTTGGTGTGCCCTAATGAGCTGACTAACTAAGGCGTTTAAAGCGCCTTTTGAGCTAACTAAGACCTACCGCCCTTTGAGATGGCTAAGACTTAAAAATGAGAAAACTTAGTCGTGCCCTAATGTACTGACTAAGCAAGGCAGTCAAAGTGCCCTTTAAGTTAGCTAAGACCTAAAGAATGAAGAAACTTGGTCGTGCCCTAATGAGCTAACTAACCAAGGCGGTCAAAGCGCCCTTTGAGCTGGCTAAGACCTAAAAATGAGAAAACTTGAATTAGGATAGCGCTTCCTGAGCTTGCTAAATCCCTTGAAGAAGTTTTGAGTTGGGTAACATTCTGTAAGTCTAGGATTCTAAGAAACTCTAGCTTGAGACTATGCTCACGAGCTAACTGACTTGTTAAGAGACTATAAATTGGGACTATGCTCTAAGAACCAGCTATCCTAATAATTAATTATTTTTGGAAAACAAGCTGTCATTCTTAGGGGGAAACCAATTGTCAATGTAATGTTTTATCAAGCTTAGAACTACTTACCTAGTTTCAGTGATAGTTCCCAAGTAGTCAAATGTCTTTTTGAGCTATCAGATTAGAAACAACGATTCTGACCCTTACCATTACCTTTTCTTGCTCTTGCTCTTCTTCTTCAATCTTCTTCCATCTCTTTCTAACCTTCTCTTCTCTCCTTTCTTTTTCTTTTTTAAGCTTGAAACGAATGTAAAATATATTCATTTCTCGAATGAAGATGTCCTGTATTGAATTTCTGGTCCAAAATCAGCTTTTCGTGTAAACATCTGTTCTCAAGTGAGTTTTTACTTATATGCCATACATTACTCTTTCTAAACATGACCCTATCTTGAAAAATAGGAAACAAGTCTCCCTTTCTTGGAGGGTTAACCACAATAAAGTATTAAAAGAATTTTCATCAATAGGCATTGCTTCAAGTTAAGTGTTTATTTTTTCTTTTGCCTCTTGTGTGTAAGGTTTACTTAGATAGAGGATAGAGAAAGAAATGGGGTCTTTTAGTGGAATAAGAAAGGGGCTAAGGATATTATCCAATGCTAACGACTACTAGGAATACCAACTTTGCATGTAGAAAGTGAAAATGAGACCACAATATTGGTAAGATTGTTTGCATTTCATAATCTAAACAAAAATTCCATTGATGTTCAAGGATAGTACATCTTCAATGCATTAGCATTTACTAGGTCCTTCAAGTTCGGACCATCTATTTGAGACAAGATAACAGCTCCTCCAGGCAATACTTTCTTCACAATGTAAGGCCCTTTATAATTTGGAGCAAATTTCCCTCTCGAATCAATTGTGTTAGGAAAAGTCTTCCTCAGCACTATATTTCCTTGCTTAAAACTTTGGGGTTGTACTTTTTTGTTAAAAGCCCTAGCCATTCATTCCTGATAGCAGATGTTATGGCACAAAGCTACTAGCCTCCTCTCATCAATTAAATTCAACTGCTCAACACGCTTCTTTATCTAATCAACCTCATTTAACTGAGTTTCCAACAGTATTCTGAGAGATGGGATTTCAACCTCTACTGGCAGTACAACTTCCATTCTGTATACCAATGAGTAGGAGGTTTCCCTTGTTGATGTTCTGATAGAGGTTCGATAGGCCATGAGTGCAAATGGTAACATCTCATGCCAATCTCGATACGTAATGGCCATCTTCTCAATAATTCTTTTGATATTCTTATTGGCCACTCTACGGCTCCATTCATTTGGGGCCAATAAGAAGTATAATTTCTATGAATGATCCTGAAGTGTCGGTATAACTCTGACATCAATTTATTATTCAGATTAGTACCATTATCAATAATAATTGTCTCTGGTGTACCATACCAAGCTAGTATGTCTCTCCTGATGAACTTGACCACTACTCTCTTCGTTACACTATCGTAGGAGGAGGCTTCAACCTACTTAGTGAAATAATCAATAGTTACCAATATAAATTGGTGCCCGTTGGATGCTTTTGAAGTGATCGGGCTAATGATATCTATTCCCTACATCGAAAAGAGCCATGGTGCTGATAGTGTATGTAATTCTTGACGTAGGGCATTTATCTTGTTTGCATAGATCTGGCATAAATGGCAACGTCTAATATGTCTAATACAATCTACTTCTACAGTTAACCAGTAATATCCCATCCTTATGATTTTCTTGACAAGCATGTAGCCATTCATGTGGGGGCCACATACTCCCTCGTGTACTTCTTTCATTAGCATCTCGGCCTCTTTCCCATCTACACAACATAAAAGCGTATTGTCAGATGATCGTCGGTACAGCATAGAATCGCTTATCAAGTATTAAGCCACCAATCTTCTAATTAATTTTTTACCCTTCTTCTCTGTTGCTTCGAGGTACGTGCCATGTTGTAGAAACGTTTTGATATCATGATACCAAAGCTTTTCGTTGCATGAACTTTCCATTGCTAAACAAAAAGCGGGTTTTTCATCAATTTCAATTTTAAGTGGTTGAATCTCCACTCCTCTTAATATCTGGATCATTGATGCCATAGTAGCAAGAGCATCAGCAAATTGGTTTTAAACCCTTGGTACGTACACGAATGTAATCTTTTTGAACTTGGTTATCAACTGGGCTAGGTGTTGGCGGTAAGGTACTAATTTAGGGTCTTTTGTCTTATACTCACCTCGAGCTTAGCCTATGATCAACGAAGAATCTCCATATACTTCTAATTCCCGTATCTTCTTAAACAATGCGATTTTGAGTCCCAAAATACATGCCACGTATTCTGTAATATTATTAGTACATGGGAAAGCCAGTTTCACAGCCATTGGAAATTGTATACCTTTAGGTGATACCAAAATTGCCCCGACTCTACATCCGGACACATTAGCTGCTCCGTCGAAGAACATTTTCCACCCTAAAGATTTTTCGACTGCTTCAAAATCAGAATCATTTCCTGCTACTAGGATACTTTCATTAGTAAACTCAACCCGTGTTTCTTGAGGGGTATCCTTAGAAGGATTCTCCGCTAATTGATTCGCCAAAGCTTGCCCCTTGACTGAACTTTGGCTCACATACTTAATGTCAAATTTCGTTAGCAACATCTACCACTTTGAAACTCTAGCAATAAGAGCTGGTTTTTTAGTTAAGTATTTCAAAGGATCGTGTTGTATTATCAACTCAATTTGATAATAAAATGTATATTGTTTGAGCCGATGCATGACCCAAACCAATGCACAACAGGCTCTTTCGGCTTTTGAGTATTTTTGCTCCCCTTCTGTGAACTTCTTGCTTAGATAGTAAACTACTCGCTTTTTCCCTTCTTCATCTTTCTGGCCAAGCACGGATCCCATGGATTCGGACATTATGGTCAGGTACACAAACAATGGCTTTCCAGGTTTAAGAGCTACTAATGTTGGAGGTTTCATGAGGCATTCTTTGATTTTTGTGAAAGCCTCTTTGCATTCCTCATTCCATCTGATCTTCACGTTCTTCTTTAATAGCTTAAAAAGAGGGCAACATTTGTCTGTTAACTGTGATATGAATCGGGCTATGTAATTTAAATGCCCTAGAAATCCTTGTACTTCCTTGAGTGCTTGTGGAGGAGGTATGTCAATTATGGCTTTAGCTTTATCAGGATCGATTTTGATACCTCTTTGGCTGACTATGAATCTCAACAATTTTCCTGACGTCACACTAAATGTACATTTTTCCGAATTCAACTTCAAGCGGTACTTCCTCAGTCTATCAAACAGCTTCCTCAGGTTTTTTAAGTGATTTTCCTCTTCCTTGAATTTTGCAATCATATCATCAACATACACTTCTATTTCTTTATGTATCATATCATGAAAAATTGCAACCATGGCCCTCTAATATGTTGCGCCTGCATTCCAAATGGCATCACCTTGTAGCAAAATGTTCCCTAAGTCGTAATAAAAGTCGTCTTTGTCTTATCTTCTTCGGACATCTGAATCTGATTATATCCCAAAAAACCATCCATGAAAGAGAATAGATAATTTCCGGTTGTGTTATCCACTAAGACATCAATGTAAGGCAATATCTTTAGGCGTTGTCTAGTTGAGATCTCGAAAGTCTACACACATTCTGACTTTCCCATTCTTCTTCATTACTGGAACAATATTAGCTACCTATTTCGGGTAATCTGACACTTCAATGAATCTAACTTCTAGTATTTTCTTCACTTCTTCTTTAATTTTCAGCAAGACGTAGGTCGAAATCTCCTTAACTTTTGCTTTTTTGGTTTTGCATCTTCTTGTGTAGGTAAACGGTGGACTACAATCGACGGGTCTTACCCAAGCTTATCTTCATATGACCAAGCGAACACGTCTTGATATTTGGCTAATAACGTAATCATTTCTATTTTTTGTTTCTCTTTTAAACTCACCCTAATTTTTAGATTCTTAGGATTTTTTCCGTTCCCCATATTGATTATCTCAATCGGTTCATCAATAGTGATTCTTCCCAGTTCATGTTTTTTCCATTCCTCTTGTATATTACTGTAGTCATCGACATTGCTCCCGACGACTAACCTAGTAGGGCTAGAAGCGATATCGATATTCTCATTTTCTACTTACGTAAGGTATTCTTGGTTTTTGCTTGGTTCATTGGATCTAAATGAGAATGCGTAAAGAAAAGTGTATGTGAGCAAAAGAGAAGTAAAACGCAACATAGGAAAGAAACAAACTAAGATTTCATTGAATAAATGGAAGTAGATCTCAAATGAGATAAAGGCCTAACTAATTTTGAACAAAGGGTTCGACGATACATTTGAAACGATGACTATTGAAAATAAAAATTCAAAAAATACTAACTATGGGTCACCCCTTTACCCTAGGAAAGACTTGTTGCCATTCACCGGGATAGAGAACCAGTTATTTAAATGATGCTGGAACTTGTGTAGCATGTTTGTTGATCCTTCTTTGCCAGATTCCCGGGCTTGAGTCTCTTCCCGTATGAATGTCTCAGCTAGTGATGGAAAGGTCATTGAGGCATGGTATAATCTGTTACCTTTCTTGCCCTTCGTTTATTTCTTTTGGAATTCTTCTGCTGGGATAGGACTGTAGCCAAGGTCGTAGGTATAGATATGGCCTTCCTTGAATTCTATTCCTTTATCATTTTCTCTGTCGAGACCGATAATCTTGTCACTTCTTTATCCATTTGTAATCTTAGCTCTTCTTGTCCCTCACTTCCTATGTAGGGTATATCCATTTCCTTGTAAATTTCATAATCTTGATCTCCCAGAATTGTAATCACTTGGCCATTTGAGATAAACTTCAACTTTTGGTGCAAGCTCGAGGGTATGGCCCCTGCAGTATGAATCTAAGGTTTTCCCAAAAGTAGATTGAAAGATCTTGGAATGTCTATGATTTGGAATCGAATGGTGAAGTGCTAAAGGCGAATACTCACAGATAAATCAATCTCCCTTATAATCTCTCTTCTAAAAACATCAAAGGCCTTAATTGTTGTGGAAGAAGGCCTAATTGCTGTGGAAGAAGGCCTAATTGCAAACGTGTCGATGCCCAGCAAATCCAAGGTGGCAAGTGGGTAAACGTTCAATGATGATCCGTTGTCAATGAGTACCTTGGTGATGATTATGTCGTTACTCCTTACCATGATAAAGAGTGGCTTTGTATGTTTGTTCCCTTCTTCGCCTAATTCTTCAGTTAAAAAAGAAATTTGATCCATTGCGAGGACAAAATTAGTAACTAGTCCCATCTTCTCAGTTGGAATTTCACGAGGGACCTTAACCTCATTTAAAGTATGAAACAAAGCTTCCTTGTGTGGTTCGGATGTGATTAATAAGCTCATCAACGATATTTGTGTGGGAATCTTACTGAGTTGATCCATGATCTTATAATCACTTGACTTGATCATTTTGGTAAAGGCCGATAGCCCTTCAATACGTTCGGCTGCTATCTTATCGTTTAATTCTCCCAGTATGACCTTCCTCCCATGCTCCTCTCTTAGGTGGTAAGTCTTTCCCAATTGAGTAATGCACCCTACCAAAGGACCTGGTTTTTCTTGATTTACCAGGTGATAGTTAAATGGAGCAGCCTTGTAATTTTCTGGTGGTAACGGTACGTGAAATGTGTACCTCTTCACTTCTAGTGTCAGATTGCTGGTATAAAACTCAAAAACCTTGGGCTTCTTATCTGAATCAATGACATTGATGGCATAGTCATCGAAAATCATACCAATCATCGGCCTGTGGTTAGGTAAGGGATTATTGTTAACGTTAGGAACCGGGGATTCCACAAAATCTAATTGCACTGTCCCTTCATCTATTAAGTCTTGAATCTTGTTCCTTAGTCTCCAGCATGCGTCAGTTGAATGCTCCACTTGTCCATAGTGGTACTAACACTTTACTGTGGGGTCAAAGATTCTCGGTCGGTATCAATCGCTAAGAAGCTCGTACCGTATCAAATTATCCCTTCGCAACTTCTCGAAGACTTGACTTAAAGGGATTGATATCTTGGTAAATTGTCTATAAGTCCTGTTAGTTTGAAATTGGTCTCTAAACTGTTGCTTAGTGGAAGGAGGATTCGTCCTAAAAGCGACTTAAGCATTGGGTCTGGCATTTGAATTTACCATATCGACCGTAGATTCTTTAAGCTTGTTGCCGGCTGGTCTAGGAATAGATGATGATACAGATGGTCTTCTATCCGCTGGTTCTTGGAACTTTCTGGAAGAGACGATGCTTTCATTCCTGTACCCTACCGCTACTTCTTCAGTAAAACTGGATGAAGCTTGGTCGATGAGATAGGAGAAATAGGGCCATTCCAAGGTGTTAATGAAAGCTGATGTCAGCTCCTTCTCGGTCGTAAGAGTAGAGATTCTTGCAGCTAAGGATCTCCATCTTTGAGCGTATTCTTTGAACGATTCATTATTCTTCTTCCGTTGGGCAACTAGGTTCATCATAGTTAGGGATACTTCTATGTTGAATTTATATTGTTCATAAAATGCTCTAGCAAGTTTCTTCTACGTATTTATCTGGTTCAAATCAAGTTGGGCATACCAAGTCAGGGCCGGTCCAGTCAAACTATCTTGGAATGTCTATACCATGAGTAGATCATACTGAACATATTTACCCATCTTCTTGACGTACAACTTGGTATGGAGCTTGGGGCAACCCATCACGTTATACTTTTCAAATTTTGGTACCTTAAACTCCTTAGGGTATGATCCTATGTCATATACAGAAAATTCAGTGATCTCCGCCTGTTCAAATCCATCATACCCTACATGTGCCTTCATCTTCTCAGTTATCTATTGTGTCAATTTCTTTTCTAGTTCTTTTAAGCTGTCCGTACTAGGCCCTTAGTCAACAGGTCTCGAGGCTACATACGTGTTAAGCTCGAAGGTCGGGTTGTCTTTTGGGTAAACTCCTTTTGATTCGAATGGGTCTTTTTGATATTCGTGCTCTGCTTCGGGAGCGTGTGTATTCTTCCCATAATGGGTCTTGGAGCTTTCTTCATTAGTCGGTGCTGTGGCTTGTAGCAAAGCAATGCTGTTTGCTAGGAAGCTCATTTGTTTTGCCATCTTCTCCATAGCCCTTTTTATAAAACGAAACCTTAGCTCAGAGGGATCATTAATCTCAGGGTCTCCATCATTTCCTTGAGTGGTAGCTATCCTGGTCTGGGAACATGTTCTAATCAGACTTCTCTGAAAGAGTTGACGTTTGAGAGCTATCTTGAAATTTTACCTGGACTGATGCTAATTCATCAAAGGGTTAGTACATATTACATTTTTCTAAGAAAGAGTTGTTAATCGTATAAATGCAAGATACATGTCACATAAATGTAATAGAAAATTAAGAATTGGGAAGAAACCCTTGATGTGGCAAAACCTAACTAACTTTTATTAATTTTTGCAATTGTAAAGCCTTACATCTCCCATTCTGTTTGAAATAAACATTCTAAAGAAAATAAAAACCTAAAATCTAAAATCTAATCTTCTAATGGTTGGTAGGCTCATCCTGCGTCTTTTTCCTCTTTCGGATCTTGGGAGTCTCCTCTTCTTTGCCCTTAATCCTCTTTAATTGTGCTTCGAATGCCTTTATCTTCTAATGATATTCATTGCAACGGTTTTCCAACTCTTACTCTCTTTTACTCATTCTCTTGGGTTCAGTTTGAACTTCTCCCATCTCTTTGTTGTTTTCTATGTCTTTCAGCCCTTTTAGTTGGTGATAAAGAAATCCTTTGGTTGTCTGGCTCTTGGTTGCTATCCCTTTAGTGGTAGGGGTAGTCTTTCTTGTACACCAAAGGGCTAAGATGCTCAGGAGCTTAGCTACTTTGTCAGTCATCATCATGCCAGGGTTATGAAAGTCCAATGAGACAGCTTCTAATGATGCTATGGGGATCATATCCTCAATGAGTCCATTGGTTGGGACATATCTAGTGTAGAGGTTGAAACCAGTAAGAGGGACTTCCTTGAAGTCTTCACACCTTCTTATCATTTCCTTGCTTGCAAACCACTTAAGTATCAACAACAACTCTTCTGCTTTCATACTCTGAAAGTATTGGACCCAGTAGCGACTAGTTATATTTTCTGGTAGCTCAACTCTTTCTTCAAAAGATTTGATGAGATCATATTATTGAGTAAAATTGGCCCGATTGAAATCAAGTTGGTAACTTCTCATGTTGCTAATGAACTAGACCACCAGTAGGACCATATTAGTTTTCAAATCTCTTTGTTTCTTTTTCTTGATATGGTTTAGTGACTGGATCTGCTTGACTAAAAGGGCTGGGACATATGATTTCCCTTCAAGGAATTGGGTTATGGGTTCTGCAATTTTGAAGTGAACTCGACGTCTATCATTAGGGAACAAGATAGTATTGAAGACCTCCAATATAAAAGTGTTGACTTGGTACTGGTGCCATGCTTCTAAATTTTCACAAAAAACCTCCCATTTTTCTCTATGCTTCAATTCAGTAGAAAACTAGTCCATGACATCCTCTAATCGAATGGTCTTTCCTTGATTAATAACCCAGTTTATTTTAGTTTTTTTGATTCCCAACAACTTGCTGAAGATCTTTGGTGCTACAGCTTCTAAGTCTGGGACATAGGCATCATCAGTGATTGTAGGAGCCCACAACAATTGGAGTATTCTTCTAAAGTTAGGCTTAGTTGATGTAGGCCCATACATAAACTAGTAGATTCGTGCTCCCATATGTGGACTAAGGCCCGCACTAGAGTGATGTTCATGGGGATCTTCTGCAGAGAGAGGATGGGCCCAATCTTATTCTTGATAAACTCCTGCTTATTTGGTTTGAAGAGTTGAAACCACGTTTGAAGTAGTTTTTGTGGCCAATTCGGTAGATGGACATGAATGTCTTCAAAAGGCTCTTAACTTGATCTAACCATAACTGATCAAAATCAAAATTACAATTACAATGTATTCTAAAACTTTACATAAAATTATTGCAAATCATTTACAAGGAAATATTACAACTACAATCACAACTTCACAACTGCCCTTGTCCATTTAAATCTGCCACATCATAGGTTCTTGCGATTTTTTGAAAGAAAAGTTTTCATGTAATGCAAAAGGGTGGGTTCTAAAGGTTCTCAAGTTTGTAAGCACTACATTTTTCAAAGCAACGATTCTGTGGTCGTGTTGGAACTTGAGTGGGGTAGCCTAATTGGCCCCGGAAGGTGGTTACCCCACAACATTTGAAGCTTACACAATAGCCCCCCTCCTAAGGTCCTAAGGCGGTCTGGTTTTGGCTATATCTACCATGCATTTATGATGCAAAAAAACAGAATAAAAGTAACCCCCCCAAAACTACCCCCTTACATAAATTGAAACAAAAAAAAAATGTTAGCAAAAAGAAATAAAATATGCATATATACAAAATAACCTACCTAAGTTTTTTTTTTATTATTATTTCATCTTTTTATTAATTTTTATTTTTTTGAAAAATAATCCTATTTTCGGCAACTTCTAGTGGCTAGCCCTCTAGCGTCCCCAGTGGAGTCACCAAAGCTTGATTTTTCGGTTTCTTTTATTTAAAATTGATTTCTCCATTTTTTGATTAATACTAAATCTTAGCTCATTTAATATTAATCCTCGACTAAAGAAATTGGGAAATTCCGGTTTTTATTAAAAATAATTTTTGGAGTCGCCACTCGACTGAAGTCGGGAAAAGAAAAAGAAATCGTAATCAATTGGGTAGATTGATTATGATTTGACTATCGGTCTTTGATCTCAATTTTAAATGAAGAACCAGAGGGTCCCGAATTCGGGGGTTAACCTATTATACCCTAATGGGTACCACTATCTATTTACTGAAATTAGAATTATTTTTTTAGTTATAATATTTAAAATAAATAAATAAAAATCAAAAGAAAAAGAACCTATATTTTTATATATTTTATCATCGCCCTGAAAATGTCTACGTATCCGTTAGTCGGGATCAGACGATCGTAGTTCTTTTAAAAAATTTTAGTGTGTTGGTTTATTCTAATTTTTGAAAACTAACCGAATTTACATTGTTACCAATTTAGTTTATTTAAATAAAATCTAAAAGGGCCATAACTCTTGAGTGTTTTTGTTATATAAAAAGAATGCTCTAACAATCCTATTTTTTTTTTAAAAGTATTTATTAATTTCTATTTAAATAAAAAACAACTTTCTATTTGATAAACCAAATCTTAAGATATGACCACTTCTAACAATCACTAAACTAATATATACGACTACCTATTAATTCCACATAACATACCGGTATAAGAACTAAAATTCCTAAACTAACATATACATATATTACATATTATGTTAATTAATAAAGTATAATTAATATAATAACATATATACAAATCGTAACAATCCTTTATCTACTATGCATATGTCTTTATATCTTACTACTTATTAAATAACATTCACCTAAATCAACCTAATATACCTAATTTATGCTAAAAGATGTACCTTAAACTAAAATATACCCATCTATGTATGTACACCATGTTAAACTACCAAAGTCTTAAATAATAATAATAACAATATAACATAATAATAATACATAATTACTTAATAAAACTTTTTCAAAGATCGAACTTGATGCTATTCGGCTAGGGCAGAGGCTGTTGCTCATAAGTACGTCTGGTCGCTTAGTTGGTGAATGCAGTGATGGTCAGGCGAGTGTTGTTCGACTGAGGAAGCTGCATGCTTTGCAAGGTGCAGTGGATGGACGAAGGATGAAACAGTGGTACGTGTGTGGACTGATCTAGCTGTGCTTGGTGCGACAGTGTTTACGCTACTGCGATGGGTGTGGTGCAGCGAGCGTAGACGTTGCCACTACTGTCCGTGCCACTGTTGCCGTCACTGCTGTATTGATAATGTTTGCGCTACTATGATGGGCGTATTTAGTAGTGGAGCGTAATGCGTGTGGATTGCAGTTAATTAGGATGTAGACTTGAATGGAGCAGCATGAATCGTACGAAAATTTGTTGTCGGAGTTAGGTTGCGTGCTGCGATGGCGGGCAAAGCGTTGCGTTCATGCTTGCGTGTATGATAATCTTAAAATATTTTACAAACAAGTTCAACCATATCAAGCACAAATAGTATCCCATATGCCCCCATCATGCAATAGATTTAATTACTTGACATAATTAAATGGTTCGCTAACTATAAGCACAAGTATGAAAAGTAAGGGTAGTGTAGTCACTCAGCCATGATACTTAATAGTCCCAATAATCCTGTACAATGTCTAAGTCAAAATCCTCATCCCCTGAAGAAGATAATTAAGTTTTATGAGTATTCTATTTGCACCAATTAACTAGGCTTACTGCTTACAATTTCAAAGTTAGTTGTTTTCATAATTCAGGCATAATTTCTTCGTTTTGACTCTATTTTCGGTGATTTTATAGTCGTTTTCATCATTTTTGAATGTTCTTTCATTTGGTGAAGTTGTTTTTAAGTTTTTAGATTAATAATTTTTCAGTTTGGGCCCTATTAGGTCATAGGCCCAAATGGTTAGTTGGGTTACTTTAAGATTTGGGCCTAGTTTTGGGTTTTAGGTTTTAGGCTTGGTTTTTGACTTTAGGCTTTATATTTAATAATTTTGGACTTCTTTTAAGTATTTTAAATGGGATTTTTCTACCCAATACTTTAAAATTTTAAAGTGGGCCTTAGTGATACTCTTATTAGTCTAAATGGACCTTTTTACTAAGTTTAGTTCTTTAGATCACTAAAGAGCTTATGGAGGGTATCTTAGATGGGCCTTTAGGTTTAGTAAGCCTCTTAGGTAACTCTTCCTAAACCTTTTATCCTAAGGTTTAGATATGGTCACCTAACTACATAGGCTACATAATTGGTTTTTTTGGGCTTTTTGTGTCTAACTAGATATTTAGGGCCTTGGGTTTAAGCTTACTTGTCTTTTTAGACTTAAGCCTAACATTGGACTTAATCCCAACATTGGATTTAAGTTTAGCCAATTTTTAATATGGTTACAGATCTGTCCATCATGGTTCTTCGGGTTATTAACACCATTCTTAAGCTTATAATTGCTAACTAAGCTAGTTTAGGGCATTAACCATACTTCAACTTACTTAACTTGATTAATTAAGTTCTAAACCATACTTAAAACTAAATAAACATGTTATTAAGTTACTAAACAAAAAGTTCTAGATTTGGTGGTTTAATAAAAGTAGCAGCTAAGAATTGTTTTTAGGGTCAAACCTTCCATTTTCATACAACACTTGATTTTTATAATGTTTTGACTTAAGTAACCAATGTTTTTACTAATCTAAACCTTAATCACTTCATAAAAATATGTGAAAATGTGTGTGAGCTTTTATAAAAGGGGTAGCATGTAAGGGGATTAGGGGTTTCATCATCCTACTTGATGATCTCCTATTAACAATTATATTACTCTATACAACTTATCCTATTTGTGTTATAACTTCTACTAAAGGTGGTTTTTCTTATACTTACCTTTGTTAACCTACTTGAAACCCTTACAAATTTTATAGATTTATTGTAAAATAAGTTTCAAAAAAGAAAACATTAGTATCTAGTTTTATCTTACAAGAAAACTAAGGAAAACCTAACCTAAGTTCTTACCGGAGCAAAGTGTGGAAGGCTTCTCTTTGTGGTTTTGTGCCATGAGACTTACTGTGTGTAAGGGGGTGTAAGCGTATTGGTCAACAAGGAGAATATGTATTTGAGGCATGGAACTTGGTTTGGAGTGGTAGTGGTGATGTTTTCAGGGTTGGTGCTAGGGTAGTTAGTGGTGGCTGAGAGAAAGAAGATGGATGGAAGTTTTGTGTGTTTGGATTTTTGAGAGAGTTTAAGGATGTTTGTAAGTGTGTTTAAGGTTTGAGAAAACAAAAATGAGGGTAGGAAATGGGGATAGTAAGTCATGAAAGTGAGGGGGACAATCCTTGATTGTTTGAGAAATCAAGGACAGGGTATAAAATCAAGGTATAAAATGAGGACCAAGTATCTTATGTACTTTTTGCTAATTTGGGCAAGATCTTGTCCCCTTAGGGTATAAGATATTTTAAAAGTGGTTAAGATTTTGTCTTTTGGTCATTATTCAAGTTTGACTTGTAGCTAGTTAATATGTAATGGGGTTGGTTAAGAATTAAGGTTTGATTAGGGTAATTGGTGGCGATTAGGCATGATTAGGCTAATTAAGTGCAATTAGGATGTGCTTAGGGTTTTATTGGACTTTGATACTATACTTTAGCTATTTTAAGTTCCTTACATGTATACTTAGGGTTCCATTAGGGTTTAGTGCTTGTTTATAGTAATTCGATCTGTGTATAAGCTTGAAAGTTAGGATTTGAATCGCTTAGTACTATTGATCACTTATATTCATCGATTTAGCCTTACTATTAGTATTTATTTGTGAAATTAAGGTATTTGATCACTTAATTAGGGTTAGATGATCATTTTAAGATTTTTCCATTATTTTATGGTTTTACAAGTATTACGGTTTGTTGCAAACCGTGACCAAGAATAGATAAAAGGCTTGTTGCTTAATGGGTTCAAACTTACAGAAAACTCGAAAGGGAAGTGATGGTGAATATGCGAAAGGATAGATGCAAATAAAGAGTAAGAAAAAACCCACGAACGGCCTCAATAGATATGATGCACCAATGAAACTGTTGAGGACTCATGGCATAACTCGTATGATGTACAAGATGGTCCATTGAGGTTATTTGCTACCTAACCTTGCTTAAGGGTTATGATAAGAGTGATGGTGAGAGTAAATAAGTAGTGTTTCTATAGGGTAGGAAATACTCAAGTGTATTAATGATGATCAATCCGTCTACAACTACAAGTACAAGGGGTATTTATACCCGATAATTTAGGACAACATGCTAAAAAAGGAAAAGACAAAAAGGGTATTTCCTAAGGAAATAATGTACAAAATACAAAGACTAAAAATGAATATTTAAGGAAAATAATCATTAGTGTAACGAATTCTACACATGATTCTATATACGTAGTGATGCCGTATTACTGATGCCATATTACTAATGATGTTGGAAGATGTAGATAAAAAATACGGTTGGCTTGCTTGTCCGAACAGGGGTAGCTTAGTTAGTCCGAAGTCTCTCTCTCTCGGCTTCTTGGCAAGGGAGATGTTGAGTCATTAGTTGGTTTGGGTGCAAGTGAGTGTTCTACAACTCGACATACTACAAAGAGATCGGTAGTCATTCGGCTCGGCAAAGAAGTACTTAGCATTGGTATTGGCATAAGTTGGTTGAAGTAAGAGAATTCGCCTTGCCGGGCCTTTCAGTCTTCAGGCTCAGTTGTAGGTCAAAGGCCCAATAGCTTGATTCCTGTCATTTCCTTTGGGTTGTTTTGGATTTAGGATCATATCTAAATGGTCTTCGATCAGTTCTCCGTCATGATAATATGGATTGAGGTTGGCAATATTAAAGGTGTTAGCAACCCCATAGTCCTTGGGCAGCTCTAATCTCCTCTTGTAGATAATTTGTTTCTCCTATTGTTTGGGAATTGTTTTTTACTGAGATGTAGCCATACCAAGTCTCCTTGCTGGAATTGTATAGCTGTCCTACTTGTGGCCTTCTTTTGCATTCTTCTAGTAGTTTGGTCAATGTGCTGAGTGACTTCATCGTAGATGTGCTGAAGGGATTATGCTTTGGCTTTTGCGCTTGAGTCTTCTTATACGGGCACTGGTACGAGGGTATGATTAAGTGGCAATTTAGGATTGAAACCATATACAATCTCAAAGGGGGTCTACTTAGTGGTGTCATGCACTATTTAGTTGTAGGCGAATTCAACCACCAGTAAGCAAACGTCCCAATCAACCAAGTTCTTGCCTACTGTAGTTTAGAGTAGTGATCTTAAAGTGTGATTAAGGTCTTCCACAACCATTGTAGGTCCTCTAGAAATGGCTCAAGAACTTCGAGTATCTGTTGGAGACTACACTTCTCAATACATCATGTAGCCATACAATCTCTTATAAGAAAAGAGAAGTAATAGCCGAAGCATCGTTAGTTTTGGCATAAAGCACAAAGTGTGCCATCTTGTTGAACCGATCCACAACAACCATTATAGAATCTTTGCCTCAGGTAGTTCGTAGTAATTTAAAGACAAAGTCCATGCTCAACCTAAGCTATGGTTTCGTTAGAATAGGCAAAGGCATTATTTTCCCTTTTTCGGCTCGACGCTTAGCCGTTTTGCACACAGCACAGCTTTCAACAATTCAATGCACTTCTTACCTCATCCTAGGCTAAAAGAATAGTGAGAATTTGATGGTAGCTAGAATTAAGATCAATTTTATTGAAAATCTTGGCCCCACTCAATTCATCTAGTATATCTTCCAAACTTGGGATAAAATACATGTATTTAATAGTTATCTTGTTCACGGCTGGACTATCTATATACATCTACTAGGTTCCATCATTTTTCTGTAACTCATTAACTTGTTGTTGTAGTTTAGAAGCCTACTCATGATTCATCCAATAGGCTGGCTTATTTGGTAATATAGCACCGAGCACTAAGTCAATGTAGTGCTTTATACCTCGAGTAGGGGGTAACCCCTTAGGTAATTGTTCTGGGAACAGGTCAGTATACTCATTTAGTAGCTCTTTGATTTCTTCGGGTAGTTTATCCCACTCCTTCATTTTTAATAGTCACCTAACTAACATGAGGGTCGACTCCTTAACATTGATGGCCCCTCGAAGTTTGGCTCTACTCATCACCAAAGCCTTATTCAATCTGCGAGTAAGTTATGTCTATAATTTATTAACTTCTCTTAATAGCATCGGGTTCAATGTGATCTTCCAACCATCCTTCTCAAACTTATACGTTTTCTTGTAGCTATTATGGATAAATTTCCTATCAAATAGCTACAGTCTACCTAGTAACATGTGGGAAGCGCATATAAGTGATACGTTGTAGATAATCTGGTCAAAGTGATTCCTTATAGTGATCGGCAGTAGTATTTGCTAAGTGACATGTAGTGCCCCTTTTTTCACTCAACCAATGCAACTTATACGGCTTTGAATATGCAATAGTCAGCAACTTCAATTTTGAAATAAGATCAGCCAATGCCACATTAGTAGAACTTTCACTATCCATAATGAGGGCACACACTTGATCAATCACCTTACTGATGGTATGAAATAAATTCTCTCTCTACTGCTCCTCTTGTGAGGGTTCCATGTTCATTGTGCATCGGACAACCATGATTAGTTGATCCAAGTCCTTAGCAAATATGTCCTCTTCAATGAGTTCTTTCTTAGCAAGGATCCCTTGTTCCTCTTCGAGTTCCTCATCTATGCCCTTTACCTTTAGCTTTGTGATGTCTTCCTTGATCACTATAGTTCTTCGATTTAGATACTGAGTGGCCATATATCCGAACCTTTAGCACTTAAAGCACTTGATTTGGCTCGTTTTCCTACTAGATCCTTGCCCCCTTCTCTTAAGTTTGGGTTAGTATCTCACTATTGAGTTAGCCTTTCTGGTTGGCTCGAACATCCACCTTTTAAGTTAGCTAGGTATTTGACGGAGCTTGATGACCTCCCTGTTTGGGTTGGTTAGTTGGCTAGTTGGAATTGTAGTAAGTATTCGACTTCTTCTCTATCTCTCTACTCATTGGACTATTTGGATGGCTTAATTCATTGTGGTGAACCATTGGAGCTCTACAATGTCCTGAATTTCACCTCTTAATCCCATGATGAATTTAGAGATTGTTCGCATTGGGAGTTCCTTCACTTCACATTGGATCATGAGCATTTGGAATTTCTGGATATAATTGTCAACTATTTAGCCTTCTTGTCTTAGCTCCTAAAGCTGAGTAAAAATGTCTTGTAGATAAGTTTCCAACACGAACATATTTCTAAGTATCATCTTCATCTCGAGCCAAGTATTAATCTGTTGGTAACCTTCTCGTCTCCTCATAGCTTAGAAATTCTTCCACCACATGGTAGCATATTCGGAGAATTTAATGGTAGAAATTCTTACCTTCTCATAATCTTCATACTAATAATAGTCGAAAACACACTCTTTATCTTCCCATTTCAGATATTCATCGGTATTTCCAGATCCTATGAAGCTCGAAATCTAAAGCTTCACATGGTCGGATGCTTTAGGGACCCTAGCTCACTCTTCTTCAAAATAGTCTTCTTTATCCTCTTCATCTAGTTCTCTCAAGTTTATCCTTTATCTTACTCATCCACCTACTCCTCCACCTTGAATTGGTTGAGCTAAGTTTTGACCTTTAACAGGTTGAGTAGCTTGTAGGGTGCTTTGCATAGCTTTTGTATGTCAGTAAGCCAATGCATGAACAACTTGGGTTAGATCTGCCAAGAGGTTAGCCACCTCATCAAGTCTTTCGTCAATGCTTCTAAGGGTTTCTTGAGACTGTTGTCCATGGTAGACAACTCCATTGTTTTCATCTCTAGTACCAATGTTTACACTTGGGTTAATCATTTTCTTCACAAATTTAAAGCTCAAACTTTTCAAATAGGTCATATGGTAAACACTTCTACAAACCAGAAAAAGTAATAACTAACAAACATAGCAATTAAATGAACGCTATAAGTTTCTTTGTTTCACACATGCAAAAACAAAGTATAAATAGAACTTCAAACACAAACCACAACTAAAAAAAAAAAACCTCCGCTCATACCAAGATGTTATGGACTATAACTAAGAATAGACAAAGTTAGTTGCTGAATGGGTCCAAGCTTGTAGAAAGCTTAAAAAGGAAGTGATGGTGAATGTACGAAAGGACAAATGCGAATGAAGAGTAAGTAAATACCTATGAACAACTCTAATGGATATGATGCACCAATGAATCTTTTGAAGACTCACGGCATAACTCAATATGACGCACAAGATGGTCTGATGAGGTTACTCTCCTCTTAGCCTTACTTAAAGGTTAGGATATGAGTGATACCGAGAGTAAACAAGCAGTGTTTATATAAGGTAAGAAATACTCAAGTGTATTAATGATGATCAATCTGTCTATAACTATAAGTCCAAGGGGTATTTATACCCGATAATTTAGGGCAATAAGCTTAAAAAGGAAAAGACAAAAGGGCATTTCCTAAGGAAGTGATATATAAGATATAAAGAGTAATTCCTAAGGAAGTGATATATAAGATATAAAGAGTAAAAATGAATATTTAAGAAAAATAATCATTGGTATAATGGATTCTACACATGATTCTGTATATGTAGCGATGCTGTATTGGTGATGCCGTTGGAAGATGTGAATAAAAAGTACAATCGGCTTGCTTGTCCGAGTAAGGGTGGCTTAATTAGTCTAGAGTCTTTCTATCACGGCTTCTCAACTAGGGAGACACTGAGTCATTGGTTAGTTTGGGTGTGAGTGAGTATTCTACAACCCGACATACTATAGAGAGATGGACAGTCATTCAGCTTGACATAAAGAGTGGCTCAGTAAAGAAGTACTTGATATTGGCAAGAGTCTGCTGGAGTAGGAGAATTTTCCTTGCTAAGCCTTTTAGTCCTCAGGCTTGGCTAAGGGTTAAAGGCTCAGTAGCTCGATCCTTATCAGGGTTCATGATTGTTTAGTTAGGTTTTTAGGGTTTTTGTCGAACACTTGGGGTTTAATTCCTTTACTTAGGTATTATTATTGTGTTTAGAGTGGTTCTAAGGACTATCCAAGGACTCCTTCATTGATTTCGCTTTTGAGTTATCAAAATTTTGTAGGGTTTACACCCTCCCCTACCCCCTACCCTTAAAGTAAGTTTTTTTCCTCAAAACTTAAAGAAGACTTATCTACTGTCTTAAACAACTCTAGGTGTCTACACCTTATCACTTCTTCGACTTCCCAAATAATCTCATCTTCTTTTTTGTGATTCCTCCATAGTACCTTAATGTATTCGATCTCTTTGGTCCGCAACTTTTAAGTCTTATTATCCAAAATGCGGATGGGGTGCTCCTTATAGGTGGGGTTTTCTTTCAATTGCATTAGCTCCAACTCTACCACTCTATCTGGATATAGAATGCGTTTTTGTAGCATTAACACATGGAAGACATTATGTAGCCTTGACAAGTTTAGTGCTGGGGCTAGTCGATAAGCTAGACTTGTTACTCGGTCCAATACCTCAAATTATCCAATATACTGGAGGCTCAGTTTTCCCTGCATTCTTGCCTTATGCAAACCTTTTATTGGCTTCACCTTGAGGTATATATGATCGCCTACTTGAAACTCCACTTCTTATCTTTTCGAATTAACTTAACTTTTTTGGCGGTCCTAAGCTTCCTTTATCTTCTGCTTAATGATAACCACTTTCTCTATAGCCTCTTGTATCAAGTTAGGTCTGAGGGTTAACTTCTCGATATCATCCCAAAATAAGGGGGATCTGCACTTTCATCCATATAAGGCTTCATAAGGTACCATCTAAATGCTTGAATGGAAGTTGTTGTTGTAGGAAATTTTGACTAAAGGTAAGTGCACATCCTAGCTTCCCTTGAACTTTATTATGCAAGCTCTCAACATATCTTCTAAGGTGTGGATGCTCTTTTTAGATTGTCCATCTGACTGGGGATGATAAGCAGTACTGAAGTTCAATTGAGTGCCTAAGTGCTTTTGTAGACTTCCCCAAAACTTTGATATAAAACATGGATCTCATTTGAGACTATGTTCGTAGGAATACCATGGAGTCTCACAATTTCCCTCACTTAGATACGTGTTAACTTTTCGAAGGAGTATGTCATGTTGATGGGCAGAAAATGTGCTAACTTAGTCAGTCTATCTACAATCAACCATATGGGTTCAAATCCTACTTGGGTCCGAGGTAATCTATTGACAAAGTCCATAGTAATCTGGTCCCACTTCCATTCGAGGATTGGTAGCAGTTGCAGCAATCCTTTAAGCTTTTGATGTTCCGCCTTAACCCTTTAGCATATCTTGCATTTTTATACATAATTAGCTATGTCTTGTTTCATGTCGTTCCACCAAAAACTCTTCCTGAGATCTTGGTACATCTTTGTTCCTCCAAGTTGTACCAAATAACTTGAATGGTGGGCTTCACTCATGATCTCTTTTTGGAGGGAAGTATCTTCTAATATACATAACACTCCTTTCAGGCACACAATTCCCTTCTCATAAAATGCCAAAATTGGCGTACTTCCCATTGACCATTTCTTCGTTCATCCTCATTAAAGCTGGATCGATCCATTGGGCTTCTCAAATTCTTTCTATCAATGTTGGTTCAATGACCAGATTCGATAATTCTACTTCTCCTCTAACCTAAGCTAATTCAATATTAAGCCTTTCAAATTCTTTACCAACTCTTGCTATTTGGTGAGGAGTGAAGCAACTTTTGCATGATTTTTTCGGCTTAATGCATCTGTAACGGCATTCACCTATTTGAAGTAGTAATTGATTCTAAGGTCATAATCCTTGATCAATTCAAGCCATTGTCTTTACTTCATATTCAATTCTTTTTGGGTGAAAAGGTACTTGAGGCTCTTATGGTCAGTGTAAATCTTATACCTTTGGCTATATAAGTAGTGTCTCCAAATCTTGAGAGCAAAGACTACTGTAGCCAACTCTAAGTCATGTGTAGGATAATTCTGTTCATGTAGCCTTAGTTGTCGTAGGGCATAGGCCATGACCTTTCCATTTTGCATCGACACACAACCTAAACTGTTTCTTAAAGCATAGCTGTATACAGTAAAAGGCTCATCAGAATTAGGTAGAACTAGAATTGGTATGGACACCAATCTGTGCTTTAATTATCGAAAGCTCTACTCCCTCTTATCGATCCATTCATATTTTGCATTCTTATATGTCAACTAAGTGAGCGATTAAGCTAGTGTAGAAAATTTGTTGAAAAAATTCTGATAGTACCTTGCTAATCTTAGGAAACTACGCACTTCAGTGACTGTCTTCGGCCTTTTCCATTCAACTATGGCCTTTACCTTCTTTAGATAGACTGTTATTCCATTACCTAATATTATATGTCCAAGAAAAGAGATCTCTTTCAACCAAAAATCACACTTGGACAGCTTAGCATACAACTTATGTTCTCTTAAAATTTGCAGCACCATTCTTAGATGTTCTTTGTGCTGATCAGAAGAGGAAAAATATACTAAAATGTCATCAATGAAGATAACTACGCACTTGTCTAGTAATGTTCGAAATATACAATTCATCAAGTTCATAAAGGCAGCGGGGGAATTAGTCAAACCGAAAGGCATTACTAGAAACTCATAGTGCCCATACCTCATCCTGAATGCAATCTTCGAAATGTCATCTAGCTTGATTCTTAATTGGTGGTACTTGGACCTCAAATCAATTCGTGAAAAGACTTTAGCATCCTTCAGCTAATCAAACAAGTCGTCTATCATTGGTAAGGGTACTTGTTCTTGATAGTTACCTTAATTAAATCTCGGTAGTCTATGCACAATCTCATTAACCCATCTTTCTTCTTTACAAACAACACAAGTGCTCCTTAAGGCGATATACTAGGTTAGATGAATCCTTGGTCAAGTAGTTCCTGTAACTACTTTTTCAACTCCTTTAATTCCATTGGTGCCATTCTGTAAGGGGCTTTAGATATAGGCTCAATACTTGACAATAAGTCAATAACAAAGTTGATCTCTCTCTTAGGTGGTAACCCTGGAAGTTCATCTGGAAAGACATTAGGAAATTCGTTAACCACTCGAATCTCCTCCAATTGGGGCTTCTCTTTGTTAACCTCGACCATGTTTAAACTGACTTTTACCTAAGCTCGGAATTCTTCATCTGGTATTAACTCAAGTGAATATACTTCACCTGGTTTACTGATCACCGACTATCTCTTAAAGTAGCCCTTGTTCCATCCAAAGTTTCAAATTCTACTTCTTTACTTTGGCAGTCTACTTGGCTCTTATGTTGACATCCAGTTTATGCGTAGGATGAATATTATTATAAGATGATATTTTAAGAAAGATAAGTATTTAAGTAGTTTCTTTTTTTTTTTTGATATTTTTCAGTAACTATTATTTAAACTTCTTTTCACCGATGTTTCTCATTCATGCTTTTGCATATAATTAGTTAAGTAACTTTTTTTTTTCCACAATCAATATTCCATACTTATGATTTATATAAATTTGCAAGCATATCACAAATATAGCAAATGAAGTGAGAGAGTCCACTTTGGTGTCATAGGTATACAAAAAATCAACTAGACATAAGATTTAGTGTGAAAATAACTTCCCATATCTCCTTCAAATAAGCATTAACTTTCTACATCTCCATTAAAAAATTGATACATAAAATAATTGAATGCTCATTAATTGCATTATGTTTAATTTGAATTTGTGCACTCATAGTAGTACGTGCTTGCTAGTATACATATAATTTGGAGCTTTTTTGCATGCATAAAGTTTGATTTAACATAAAAAGAAAACAACATTTTAGGAAGTTTTTATATATTGAAATATGGATTTTTTCCAAAGGACACTTGCGATATTTTTTAATTAATAATATCAAAAATTAAAAATATTATATTTATAATTAGGAGAATTACAATAAAGTGGATCAATGTTTGGAGATAAATTTAAATAAGGAATCAATATTTCGAAAAATTCAAATAAAAGATTAACATTTGAATAAGTAATTCAAACAAAGGATCAATTCTTTGAAAAGTTTAAATAAGAAATCAGCATTTCATAAAGTGGTTTAAATAATTTTATAAATTTACTGTTATAAATCTCTTATTTGAATGACTTTATGAGACAGGGATCCTTTATTAGAACTTTTCAAAATGTTGATTTCTTATTTAAATTTACTCCCAAATGTTAATCCTTTCTATTATAATTTTCCCATTTTTAACTTATCATATAATTAAAGCTCACACCCAATTACAGTATAAAAAATGAAATGAGAAATATATGGTTGAAATAAAAATGTCATTAAATTGTTGTAAATTATTATATTAATGAATGCACTAAAAATTAATACGCAAATAAGTTAATAGATTGTTGGTTAAACTTATCTTAAAAAATTTATATAATAAAAATGTAATAAAAACTTTATACCCATGAATTTACAAAATAAAGATTCTAAATAATTTATGTAAAAATAGTTTTTATTTAAAATTTAAGAATTAATACCTATAAGATAAAGTATGGAAATAGATAGTAGTTGCCTACTACTTATGTGATAATATAAAAGAAAAATGTTGAAGAAGGCTAAAAGAAAACATGTAACCTTATTAACATCTTGCAATTTTATCCTCCAATTTTATTTTTATTTTCCAATTTTTAATTTTCTTTTTCCTTTTAAGAAGAGATTCTAGTTTCAGTCACCTTTTATATCTCTCTATCTTGCTTGCTCTGGATTTATTATTCTCTCTTGGATTGTTGTATCCCAGCCAACCTTCCTCTCCTTACCAACGACCACTCTCTTGCTTTTTTTTTATGTCTTTTTGTGCTTCTATGATCTCTCTCTCCCTCCACACTTCATGTACGTGAGTTGATCCTTTAAATTTCTAACAAATCAAATGCCTCTTATTTGATCCATTTCTATGTCAATCTTACTATGCCTACTAATGATGAATTATGTTCATAAGAGACTTTTGTTGTTTGTGTTCATTTTAATAATTTGTAATCATTAATGAAGGAAGTAACTAACTAACCATAAACCACATCAAATAGCTTGTATATATTTCTAAAAATGCAACCTTATGAAAAGTTGCATAAATACATATTGATATAAATTGAAATGATGTGTTATAAATATTATCTTTCCAAGTTGATTTTGCAAGAAATAAGTATGAATTAATAAAAAAGTATATAACTATTTAAGAAATTGTTACATTTATTCTATTATAATATATAACGTTAGAAACTTTTTTGTTGCCATATCTCTTGACTTTTCTTTTTATTATTATACCTCTTCAATAGAAACCTATTCTTTTAATTATATCTATTTGGTTTTAAGTTTTCGTCATGAATTTTTCCTTAAAAGACACTTTTTTTGTACAAGTGAGGATAACTTTTACAAGTGTTACTACTTTGCATAATATAAAGCAACACAACTCTTTACATTCTTGATATTTCATTCTTATGTTTTGAAATTTCATGATACTTTTTAAATTAATGTATCATTTTTATAAAAAATATTCAACAATTACATAAAGGTTTAATGTATTTTATTTTATATGAAATTAAATAATATTATTTGCACTATATTTATAATAACAATAATTTGTGAGAGATTTCTTAGCATGTCAACTATGATTTTATTTTTTTCAAGTAAAATTTATTGTTCAAACTTAAAATTATAACTTAAAACAATAATCGAATATAATGTGGGCATTTAGTTAGATTTAATAGAGAAGTTATGGTTCATGTGTTTCTCTTTTTCTCTTATCTATCACACTTAATAGAATAATTTTATTTCATTCCAATTTCTCAACCAAGTTAGCCTTTTATAGTTGGTCGATTCCTTGTTCCCTATCCCTTACTAGCCAACAAGCACTTATAGTAGCTATTTCACTCTGTATTCTTAACTTGATGGATCATATCGACCATTGTTTAATCCGTACATCAATCTATCTTATTGCTACATGTTACTTGAAAATGAATGCAAGACTTACTCTTATGGTGGCTATCTACCCAGTTGTTTATAATTTTCTCTTATTTATTTATTTTATAACTTTTAATATATTATTCAATTAAATATGTTTAAGAGCATTATTTTATTAAATTAGTTGTTACAAACCAATAAAAAACAAACATGTATATTATAATATAATTTTATTAAATTATTAGTGATAGATAGATATAAATTTCAAATATGTAGAAGTATAAAATATCAAAATATAGTTATACAAAATAACAAAGAGTAATAATTCCGGTTTGCAAAGTAGAATTCACCTCTTCTTTTATTATAAGTAGCGAGCGAGACATTTATTTAAATAAAAGGGATATAAAGGCAATTCACTTATAGCTTACAAATTAAAATTGACCTTGTTATATATAAATAAGATTATCATGCTCATTTCAATTTTATTTTAACAAAATGTCATTTCATAAGTAAAAATGCACCACATGTTCTAA
The DNA here is from genome assembly GCA_024138005.1 of Lumnitzera racemosa. Taxonomy (NCBI): domain Eukaryota; kingdom Viridiplantae; phylum Streptophyta; class Magnoliopsida; order Myrtales; family Combretaceae; genus Lumnitzera; species Lumnitzera racemosa. The sequence goes on along the minus strand of JAMXBC010000012.1, from coordinate 32,334,831 downwards.
ACAAAAATATAAATGTTGTTAACAACCTTTTTTTTCATTGGCTTTCTTAATATTACTAATGATGGGGAAGGGGAATGACAAAAAACTTTATGTTTCTAGTGCTATAATATAAGCCACTATTTTTTCGTTGTTGGTAAAGTAGTAGGGCCTCCACTTATTGAAGACAAATTTGAAATCATTATCAGCACCATCCGACGAATTTGTAATCATCTTTACCCTTTTGCAAATCACATATTGCGAGAGGAACAAGTACACAGAATGAGTATGTGCATTTGTGTCACTTATTGATCATATTTGAAAAATAAAATTCCACATAGAATTGAAGTACAAGTGAACAACCACAGAACAAGGGAAGAAAAAGCAAAAAACAATAATGTTGATAATAGTCAAATCGAATCACTTTTCATTATTTGAACTTATGGTTTATTTTAATAATAGTGTTGGTTATTATGATAAGTATGTACTATATTACAATTTATCTTTATTCATAAAAATCTTCCTTAGATTCTTAAGCAACTATATCAACAATTTAACTCTTAAGATCTGTATCTTATACTTGGAGCTCCTATCCCAATAAAATCTGATAGCACATAACTCCTAACACTTGATCATAAACATAAATATTTGGTTTAGAAATCCATTCAATACTTTCTAACTCGACTTAACACTTATCTCCTTTAACTTCACCATCTACATCATCCTTTAAGCTTCGAAACCATCACTTTATATATTACACACCTACTAAAATACTTGAAAGAACTACTATAGGAACAACTTTACACCTATAAGATAGCATCCTTAGACATTTGGTAGCTTATACATATGCATAAGTTATTACATACAAAAAAGCACATAACTTAACTCATACCCATACACACCTTATTCAACACCTACATACAAATAAAACATACACACATACACATGAATACGTAAAACAAACTCACATATACATACATTTCTCATGGACACATACATGCTACACATTAATACACTCATATACACATCTCTCACAAACACACTCTGATACATACACATACATTACAACTAAACACACATACACCAAAATAAATACACTCACACATCAGTTCCCATACAAATTACACACACATACACAAGACTCATGCATCTCCCAATGCACATATGTATATGCAAAACAAATACACACATGCCATTCTCTTCACTGAACACATATACAAATAATGATACTATACACACACTCATGTAGATGCACATACATACAAAAGTCAAGACGCACACACATACACACACTAATTGCCTTAAATAAGGTTTGGGAAATATCTCAATGACTAGACATATTATAGGTGAACTCCATAATAGGTAGGCATATGTCCTATTCATGTAAGCTCTTGCTCATTATAGCTCGCAAGTCCTATTCACCACTTTGATTCGTCAGTTTGAGGGTAATAAGAACTGTTAAACATCAATTTTGTTAGTTTTGTCTCAACTCTCCACCATGGTGTCCTCCAAAAGAAGTTGGTGAACTTCAAGGCCTATTTTGAGATACTGTTATGGGAAACTCTATAAAGTTGTACGATTTGTTACACAAATAGGTTAGCATCATGGGTATTTTAACATAGGACAAAGTAGTCCATCTTATTAGACCAATCCACATGATCATAATAGAGTCATGATGTTGGGTAGCTTGTGGTAGCTCAAGTACAAAGTCCATGTTTAGATTAGTCCAGAGTTGATTGGGTATTGGTAGAGGTGTGTACTCTTATAGGTACCATCTTCCTTTGGCCTTCTTATACACCATACAACTATCCAATATATAGTGGACATATTTCATTATCTTTCAATAGCTTATAAGTATTTTTTTCCCCAAAGTGGCTGACTAAACCTTCAACATGAGTTTTTTGAACTAATAGTTCCTTTACTAAGCTGCTACGCATATGTGACATCTCTTTTATAGGTAGCTATCAGCTCGATAATACCTACTAATAACTAATCGATCCTTACACTTAGTTACAATTGGTCCAAAATACTCATCCTTCTCATATAGCTTGGTTACCCATTCATATTTGACTTTAAGTACATTTGCCTGTAGTTGAGTGATAAGTACATGCTATCTTGATAGGGCATTGGCAACAAAGTTGGCACTTCCTTTCTTATACTTGATCACATGTTAGAAGGTCTTAAGAAACTCAACTTACTTTCCTTATCATTCTAAGAGCTTTTGTTGTCCTTAAAGTACTTTAAAGACTCATGGTTAGTGTAAATTATAAATTCACAGGGCAGCAAGTAATGTTGATACATAGTAAGAGCTTGAACGAGCTCATATACAGAATAATTCAAAGCAGCACTACTAAGCTTCTTATTGAAGTAGGTTATAAATTAGCATAGTTATATGACCATAGCTCAGATTCCAACTTTAGAGGTGTTGCACTCGAGTTTAAAGACCTTATCAATGCTTAATAGTGCTAGAAATGATGCCGTAATCAACCTTATCTTGATTTATTCAAAGCTTTATTAAGCTTTTTCCATTAACTTAACCTCTTCACCCTTTTTATTTAGCTTGTTTAAAGGGGCCATTATAATGCTAAGTTGTGAACAAATCGCTTATAAAAGATGCAAGCCTTAAAAAGCTTTAGACTTCAGCTATGCTCTTTAGGTTGGACGACCAACTATAGTCTTAATTTTCTCTTCATTTAGACTTAGTCCTTTCTAACGAAAAACTTGAAGAGCATCGCTTCGAGGGGTACGTAATGTACACTTCTTCAAGCTACCAAATAGTTTTTCAACTCATAACACTTCCAAAACTTCCTTGAGGTGCTCAACATGCTCAAGCAAACCCTTGTTGTAGACTAAGATGTCATTGAAGTTGACCACATCGCATATGGAAAAATGTGCTTAATGCATTGGTTAACCTAAATAGCATGACCATTCGCTCATCAAGCTTATGTCATGTCCTCAATGTAGTTTTCTACTCATCTCCTCCTTCATTTGGATCTCACGGCCTACTCTTTACATCTATTATTGAGAAAATTTGAACACCATATAACTCATCCAACATATCATCCATACTAGGAATGAGATACCTATACTTTACCATGATCTTATTAACAGCTTGGATATTGATACATATCTTCTAAGAGTCATCCTTCTTAGGCACAAGTAGGGTCGAGATAGCATAAGGGCTTGTACTCTCTCCTATGAAACCTTTCGCAATCAACTTATCTACTTATTGCTTAAGTTCTTTGGCATCATTGAGGTTCTTGTGGTATAAAAGTCGATTTGGTAAACTAACCCTTGGTTGAAGATTTGTAGCATGTTTAATGCTACATAAGGGTGGCAATCCTTTTAAAAGCTCCGCTAAAAACACGTTGGCATACTCATTTAACAAGCTTCTAACCTCAATTAGGGTTGACTCAAAGTTGGCAACCTTCATCAACAACTTAATAATAAGTAAGTACATAAAGTCGGCATCCTTAGGAGCTCACTCTATTTCCCTTTGGCTCATGTATAGGGTTTTCTTCTATACCCAATTGAGGTTGACTTGAGCTTCATATACCTCTTAGGGTGTCATAGGGAAAAGGACAACCCTTTTCCCATCCTTCAAGAACTAGTAATGGGATGCACACATTGGTAGCACATTATATAGAATCTTGTCTTGTACCTATCCGCAATGGAGATGGGCAATCGATCTCGTTAAATCATATGTAAGGCTCTCTTCTCATTCAGTTAGTAAAGTTCATAAGGTTGAGGATAAGAGATGGTTCGTAAATTTAGCTAGACAACTATGTTAACTACAACCACATTGGTATAACTCACTTACAATTAATACGCACAAGTTCCACTTCACTTAGCATCCAATATGAAATACATTCTCGCTTTATGCCTCATCCTTAATAGGAGCTAAACTGAGTATTCAACATAATACCGTTTTCGTGAATCGCTATTTCTTGATATGAATTGCCGCCTCTTCATCTCCATAAAAGTCATTAACGAATCCTCCAATCTCCTTTTACTCAGCCTTTTCTTTCACCTACTCTTCATAGTAAGTACTCTCCAAATCATCCCCTTTCATCACCATCACTTACCTATTTAGGCATTGAGATGTAATATAGTCAAAGCTAAGACACTTGTTACCCATTTACTTAAGGGGAGTAACAATTTCACTCCCTAATTATTCCTTACTAGGTCCCTATCATTGAATCGCAATTACTAAGGAATACTGATACCTAAAAATTAGGAATCCAGATTCCTTACTTGAAGTTATGAATTGCAAATTCAAGGACAGATGAACATTGCTACCCTTTTCTTCTTCTTCTTCTTCACCATTGTCATCCACTACCGTACCATTGCCTTCTTCTTCTCACCCATCACTTCACTACCATTGTTACCTACCTACTACCTAACTCCAATGACTTACCACCAGCAGCTACTAGACAACTCACATGCCTATCAAAGTATTCTAATGTGCTTTCGATAGATTAAAAACAAAATTGAGCCGATGTCATTGAGATTCGTTGAGGTTAAGGCTTAGATGAAAAATTGATATTTGAGTTAGATGAGAATGATAGTAAGCTCTCATGTGGAACAAAAAGTGAAATCACCATCATTTAGATCTATTGTATGAATAAAAACTTTCTTTTCATTGGTTTTTATTTATTTATTTATTTTTGTTTCTTTGAAACCAAACAAAATAAAGACATGTTTGAATTACAACCATAATTGAAGTTTGAGGAAAAAACAAAAATTGAAGACAAGGGTTTAATGATGAAAAGATCATATTAAAGACAATATTTAGATTTTCACTAGTTAAAGATAAAGTTTTGAAAAGAAAATAAACATTGGGAAGGAAGAGGATGAGGGTAAAGTTGACTTTTTAATTTTTGTTATGTGTCCATTCTTAATGGAATTTTTGTGCAACTAAACATTGTAATTAGTATTAACCCCTTATTTTGTTATATAAGAATCCTAATTCTATCTCCCCTTTATTCAATTTAATGAAGTGAATGGGGTTATTGAAATATTTGATCTCCCTTATCACCTTCGTGAACTTTGTTCAATCTCCTTAGAGTCAAGCTTGGAGGCAATAGTTGTTCCCCTCAGATTAGGTTGTTGCTCTTCTCGAATCGAGCTTACACCATAGAGGTTAGTACTCTATCTTACTTCTATCATCTTAAGAGTAGCTTGTAGAGGGAATAGGTCAGGAGCTCATTACTCTACCTATTATGTTACACTGCTGCCTCTCAATCCTCTAAGCAACCCTTATAGCCTTGTTGAAGGTAGCTAACCTAGACATTTCAACCATATAGGCAATTTCATACTTTAGGTACATTGCAAACCTCAATACAGTGTAGGTCTCTAGTTCTTATACTTGGCAGTGAATAATTTCTTTAGCATACTCGTCAATAGTATCCCCTATTTGCCTTAACATTTCCAACTTCCTAAAGGTATCTTAAAAGTAGAAGTTCGGTATAAGTCTGCTCCTCATGATCCTCATCATCTTAGGCCACATTCAAATTAGGGTTCTCCTATTTGTCTCCTAGTCATAAACAAGTTGTTCAACCAAAGGATAACATACTCAAAGAACTTAAGAGGAGCAAGCTGGACTTTGACATCATTATCATAGCCGTGACATTCAAATAGCTTATCTACTTTCTCCTCCTAGTCCAAGTAGTTGTCAACACCTTTACTACTAGTAAAGCTTGGCATTTTCAACTTGATATTATCAAGTCTTGTAGGCGTTTTAGCCATGGGGTTCCTTGAATTCTTAGAAATTGTCATCTTCATTTTCCTCTACATCATCCAATATAATTTAGCTCTTTACACGATGGCCATCGCCTCCAATTCGGTTTTGAACTAGGTAAAACTACTTATTGGCCATTTCCTACCTATGGAATCCTCTTGCCTGGCTACCTAAAGTAGGTTTGCCATCTATTACAATCGATTGGAAGTAGGTTAGGTTAGCTCTAATAGGTTGGATATTGTCTAGAGCTACCTTGATAGATTGAACATTGACCATTGCCGTATGAAAGTGGTCATTTTAACCATCATAATGACCAAATAGTCAATTTTCTCATCGATAGTTCTGGAGATTCAATTCCCTCACCTTCCTCAAATAAGAGCATCACTTTACACATTAACTGTGCCACTATGAACACTAATATTAGATGTCGCCAACTATTCCACAAGCATAGCATGATAACTACAATCGAAAGTTTTTAAGCCACACTAAAGGAAAATACTTAACTTTGAACTTTAAACTCTATACCATACAGTAACAAACCTACGACTCACACTACAGCATCCACTCATAACACCATGTAACTATTTTGCTACACCCAAAATAGAGACATGTACTTCATAACTTTAACAACACCAATAAGCCCTATACTTAACACTCACAATACCTTTAGCTATTAACCAACTTCAATAACTTACACATTAGCTATTGCCTTGATCTTGCAACACCAACATGAACTCGCTTTGCACTTACAACACCTCTTCACCACAAACAAATAGCAAGTTGCTACACTACATCCTCAATTGTAACCATAAACTCTGATACTGGAACTAAGTATGATGTCCCTGGGATCCTTAACAATCATTAGGGCTTAACAAGCATGATAGTGGGTTCTTCTCATAGAGAAGAAAATGGAGTTGAATATACTTTAATTGTTTTTAAAGAAATAGATACTTAATTGAGTAAATTTTTTATTTCAAAGTTTGAACACATTCTTGGATTGAAAACTAAAAAAAGGAAAATGGGTTATAAAATTTTGAAGTTACATAGTTTAGGATACAACCATGTCCCTAGGCTGTGTCTCACTAAGGATGATTTTAGAGCCTAAAAGCAGTAAGTTACACAATCTAGGGATACAACTATATCTCAGGTTATGTCTAGCGATGAAAAAGGAAATTTCCTAATATATTATATAAGGACTTGTAAACGTTTTAGACAAAACTTTTCACATTAAAAAAAAAAAAAGAAGAGACTTGAAGAGAAGAATGAGGAAAAGCCTAAGCATTAACCAACTTTAAGATTGAAGAGATTTTTATCGACAAAAGAGGTTTTTCATGTTTTACTTCTTGATTTTACTGCAATTTTCTTCTATTTTCTTCATGATAGCTTAAGATTTTTGTATTTAGGATTGTGGAACCTATGGTTTCATACGACTGTTGGATTTATAGATAATTTTCAATAAAGTTTCTATCTTTCTTGATTCAATTATGGTTTTTATTGTTAATTGATATTTTTAGAGTATTAATTTATGATGATATGCATGATGATTGAAAAATCACATAGGTAATGAGATCTTGACATAATTGAAGAGAATTACATGTGTACTTAGAGATAAGATGCATGATTCTTTTAAAAAGTTGTTATTTTTTTATGGGAATTTATTATATATTAATACAATTCTAAATTATATTACTAAGTGAAGAAATTCTAATAAATAATTTAAGATTAGGGTTAATATGCTTGAGAAAGGTATTAACAAACTAACCTAATTATGAGACTACAATTCACATGACTCTTATGTAGCTATGAATTGGCAACATAACCTAAAAGGAAAAGACTTAGAGGGTGTAATTGAAAAGGGGGATACATGTGTAGAAGTTAAGGTACAAAAGGAAAAATAGGAAGATCTTCATAGAATAATGTCCACTATCCATTGTCAAAACAAGTCTCCTTTAGGTGTTCGTTATATACTTGGTCCAAACAAATAAAAGAGTATGGATGTTATGATTGTTATATCTCCAACTGGCTTAGGGCACATTTGGTGGTTAGGTTGAATTTGGTCAACATAGCTCGGAATCAAGGAGAGTAGGTAGGAGATAGAATGGTCTGAGCTATCTTAGTCTAAGTTAGAGTTCGAGTAAAGGCTTGGTTGCTTAAATAATTGAAAAGCAGCTAGGCAAGTGTGGCAAGTGATAAGAAAGGAAGCCTTAAACATAGCTCATCTCGTCTTGGGCATTTGCCCTTAGAGTACTTGGCTAGCTAAGCCTTGAAGTTTACAAAGTTGGCTTCAAGTGATTAGCCTAGAGTTTGACATTGTCTACTTAGAGTTTAGCTAGGTTACTCGAAAGGGTAGGATTAGGACAAGTTGGGTCAATAAAGGAAAAGGTCGAATTTCCATCACATTAAGTCTATATAGTAGACTTCCTAATGCCTCTTAATCACAACTTGTTTATATATATATATAAAATTTCCTTTGACTTTGTAAACTTAATAAATAAACATTTGTCGATTTGATATGGATATACATGATTTGGACCAAACACTATAATGCCAATAACCTAACATGTTGTGAGGAGGTTAATATAGGTACATTTGAACACGACCTATTTGTTTTAGGGTCAATGATGTTATGTGATTGACCCATTAGATAATAGATCATGTTCTATCCAACCGTATGGACAAATTTAGAACCAGCACAGAATAGGTTGGTTAGTTTAGGTGTCCAACAAGGATAGATGTAGTATTTCCCCACAATGGATGCAATGAGGATTTACCAAAGGGTTTAGATCCTCTAAAATTTTTATTTCCTAAAGTTTCTTGAAGTTACAAAAGTAATAGCTATTATCATTTAAATTTTTGAAAAATCATCACACTACGATGATATCATAGGATGTTTAAAAAATCTAGAAAAAAACAACCATTTCTTTTTGTAATTTTAGGAACTTTAGAGGATTCGTTTTCCCTAAGTATTGGAGTAAAATGCTCCACTTTAAGTAACCTAGTTTGCCGAAATGGATCCTCTTGGTTTCCGACATGGAATGCCCAATTTCCAATGCGATGCAAAGGTACCATAAAAGCCATCAGTGTACCCATCAGGTTGGATGTAGATTTTTACATGGCGGATTCGAAGCTCAATCGTATTTGTAGTGGCATGCTTTAGGATTTTTGTACAAGATAACCTTATGTTCAAGTTTTTTTCAAATCTTATGCAATGACAAATAGAAGAAGAAGAAAAAAATCTAATGTGGATATTATGATTAAATTTGGAATATTTATTCAAAATTTGAAAATACATTCTCGGCTATGAGGTAATTCTCTATTGCTACAATTCTACGAATCAATTAGAACATCCATTTCACATCCATGCACTAGGCATGCTAACCTTTATTCATTAGGAGAAGGCAAATGATAATAAAATAGTTTCTCAATGACTAAAGAACTATGGTATGACGAAACCACTAACTAAACCTAAACCTTGGAAGTATAGATTAGTCATAGGTTCAATCTCAACTTTATTCAAAAACATAATATCAATTGGAGTTGAAAGACAAAATGAAAACCACACCCCACTAGCTCAATCGAAATGGCAATGCCGCTGCTAGTAGCGCCAATGGCGGAGAAGAGGTGTCATGGAGAATCTCATCTTTCCAATTTTGCAATGAATACCCCCACTTTCACCACATGCAAAGTAGTAAGGCTTCAATTGTGTTAGCACAAACTCGAAACCCTCGCCAGCTCCATCGGACCAATTAGCAACCATCGTTGCCCTCTTAAGATCACATGACGTGAAGCTCCGCATGTTAGAAAACAAATACACGCTGTGAGGATTTGTGTTGGTGTCGTTTGATGGATCATACTTGAAAACTGCAATGCCAATATGCAGATAAAGAAAACATTATTCCAAGGTATTGAGGGTATAATGTAAATGATACATGGAAACAAGAAACCAACAATTCGCGACGCAACAACTGAACATTTAAGACAACACACCTAGAGTGTCATTGACGTAGAAAGGTCCAGTCTTACGAGCCCATGCCGTATAATCATAGCCGAACTGCCAATTATTTGAATCTCCAACAATAACCTTTCTAGGGCCTTGTGTGACGTTGTAACCGGGGTGATGAGGACCCCGACCGCTGTAATTATAGCGATTATTATTCACCTGGTTATTCCACCCTAAAGTGGTTCTGTTGGCCATGGTTGTTCCTAGAACCGAAGCAACAACCAAAACAGTAAGCCCTAGAAACTTCATTTTAAGGTAATATCACGAAAGTATCAAGGAAATGATGAGAGTGCACTAAATAAAACGAAAGATGAGATGAGGGAGCTTGGACAACAAGTGTTGAGGTGTTTTTATAGGTTTTCTTTTGGTGATGTTGAGATTGAATGTATTAGAAGAGAGGAAAAATAGATGAAAGTGCAAAATCACCTAGGATTTGAATTTTGACCAATTGATTTCATTGGGTTGGTAAGTTTTACTACTGAGAATCCATTAAGGTTTGATTTCTAATTTCAAATTAGATTGAAGCACATTCATACATGCCTAAATTTCCTATGTGGTTTTTAAGGTACTAAAATAAGAAATAACAGAGAAACAGGGCCCTTAATTAAATTTTCGTTGGATTGACTTGTGAACATGATGGACTTAACAGTAAGTTGTGCTTTCTTTTTACTAATGATACTACTTTGAGAATTCAATATTTATGTACTGTGGTCTGGCTTCAAACACAAATAGATTGTCTATTTGGGGATGGAGATAAGAGAAAAATAGAGATGGTTTTGAGATTTGAAAAGATAACAAATATAGATTAAATAGGAAACCATAGATAGAGACTTGTTTATTAAATATGTATTTTCAAAATTTAGGACTTTCCTGTTGAGGCTTTGTTATATTATTTCCTCTGAAGAGAAATATATCTATATGTATGTAGCGAGAGTATGAGAGAAAGCAATTTTTTTTAAAAGAAAAAATTGACCGAGTGATTTAAATTCATTAAGTTAACGAAAAAAATCTAATCTTTATATTTTAATAGATTTATTTATATGCATAATGATGTATACAAGACGCTTTTAGCATCATAGCATAAATTATAGAGGACTTAATAATCTGTTATAAAATATAAAGTCTGCTTGACAGTTTCAATAAGTGTGGAAATGAATTGAAATGAAAAGAAAAGAAAGCGAAAGTTATTTCCATTTCTTATGTGGATTCATAAAATGTAAAAATGAGATCAAATGCTTCTTTTCATATTATATTGGTTGGTTGAGTCAAAATGGAAATAGAAAAAATTTAAATATTTGATAGACCAAAGTATCCCTTAGTTTACCTTTTTATCTTACTTTTAATGATACTCTTATAATTTTATAATATTTCCACTCATTTACTTTGTTTTCTCTCCAAATTTAGAAATAAACAAGAGTGGTCAAAATGTGGAGCAGGAGCACCCAATTCATTCCATTCCCAGTGCTCATTATATATTCGGATACATAGCAACAAGGGAAATAGTTTTTTTTTTTTCTTTTTTTATTTAAACTATTCATTACCATTACTATTATCACGTGTCCCAATATGATTAATAATTTATATATATATATATATATATATATATATACCAGTATGTATTACTTAGTAAAATCCTTTCCCGTGTAAAGTTGACTACTAAAATTGGATTTGGCCACATGCACTTGAATAGTAATTGATTAGACGTTAGATTCAAGTTCGGTTTGTACCTTCTAATATTTCCAATTTTTATAATTTTAATCATGATTTATATTTTTTCCTTTTATTTTTGGGTACGAAAAAATTTTCACGTAAAATCTCCACATGATCATAGGATTTTTCTTTCTTTTTTTTTTTTTCTTTGGTATGTGACAGGAGCAAGCGTATAAGATTGTAAGATCTTGGTAGAGGTTAGCATGTTTTGACCCTTTTCTTAAATGAGAAGTGATGAGTTAAATTATACATGGGCATGTGTATTTTTCTAACCATGCAATTCTTCCTTCGAGTGTGTATAACTTAACAATACGAACTGCTGTACAAGGCTGCGTATAAATTAACGTTAGACATATTCTCTTAGGCTGTTGAATTGAAATAAGTCTCTTAATTTCGATCCTTATCACTTTTTGTTAGAAATCGTGTCCTTAAGAATTTCTGAGAAGATTTAAGACGAATTCTCAACTAAAGAGATCTATTATAGATGTATCATATATGCTTTGTATAACTAATATTGTACAATATCTATTTACATTATTTATTTATATATATAATATTTATTTTATAAACTGATGAACATAATATAGTTAATCCATTATATCCGATTGGCTATATTTATATTCATCATATAAATATATTGTGTATAAATATTGTTATTATTTATTATGATAAATTTTACAAATATCATATTATAAGTATATTAATTATACTTATTCTGTTTTATTAATAATTATATTATTGCAGTATTTGAATATAATTAGGAAAACTTACACAAGTAGACCCAAAGAGCTTACCTGGGTTGATATTGTTATCATTATTTTTGAAAAACTAATGATTCGTTTTTACCTTCGATATTCCATGTCTACTTTGCCATTCAAAAATTACGTTGCGTGGGATAACACAAAAAGCCCGGGATTATATACATAAGTTATCAGTATGAAAAGTTTTAGAGCTATAAAAGTTAAAAAAGGGAAAAGAAAATTTGTTGTCTATAACTTGAGATGTCTCTAATGCAAAAGGAAAAAATAAGGTGAAAGGTTGAACCAAAATGGCTACAGCGAAAAAAGAAAAATGAGATAGTACAAGACTCACGAAGGAAAAAGGAACAACTTCCTTTGAATGGAATGCTTGACTTTACACCCAGTGTAGGATTATGAGCATGATTTTGTTGTTTTCTATTGAGTTCTCTGTTTCCCCCTTATAATTTAAATTACCCATTTGGGCTATTGTACATTTGATACTCCTAACCACAAAAATAATTTAGTCACAAGTATGTCTTCTCTATCTTTATTAATGTACTAAAGGCTATGTAATTAACACTCAACTGGTTATTTGGACAATAGAATAATAACAGCAACAATAGAATTTAATGAGAGTGGGTTTGTGTGGATACACCAAATATCAGAAAGTTCAATTGAGGATTTTTTTATGGTAATGTTAGTAATATGATATTACCGTAATACTGGCTAAAGTAACTTACTATAAGAGGTCAGTAGGTTATTAAGCTAATATGTTATTCAGGTAATACATTAGCTTATTTTAATATGATGAACAATATAGATTAAGTTTTACTAAATTAATAATTTAGATTAAATAGTGTTATAGAAACACATTTTTGTTAGTTTTACCATAAAAACTCTCATTGGAGGGCTTTCTCAATTTTTCCTTATCCTTCCTCTTTCTCTCTTGGTTCTCTAATCTCTCTCACTTTCTTAAAATTGTTTCTTTGTGGTTTTTGTGTTTTCAAATAAGGTAAATAATTTATTGGATAATACATGCCATATATATATACATTTTGTGTGTAAGTATTGGTCATACTCTAACACGTGGTAATTATGATAACCTATGTAAATAAAATGTGAATAGAATCTATATGGATTACGAGAAATGTTAAACAATGGAATGTAAGGTTAAGTAGTGAATAATATGTTAATATTAACTAGAAACTTTAAGCAAGTAGTTGAAATGAGTTCATTAGTATTTATTAGGTCAATTATTAACTATTTTTTACTTAAGTATTATAACTAATATCAAAACCAACCCTCGACCTAGTTTAGAGAAGGAATCTGAGGAGGGATGGAAGTACCACTATGGTACGACTCTTAGCATGTTTTAAAGATGATCTATAAATTAAGGATGGTAGGAATTAACTAAATTAGACATCAAAAAGAAAAAAAAAAGGGAAAGAACTTGGCACAATTGTAAAGTTTCATTACGAGAATGTGGTAATACCTCTGTAAATGGAATATAAAGAATCTCACATGAATTGTGGAATATGTTAAGTAATAGCATATACAGCTATATTAATGCTAATTAGAAATCTCTAGATAAATGGTTAAACTAGACTCATTAGTATTTATTGGCTTAGTTATTAATTATTTTTAATTTCTAGCATTACAATAGTTGCAATAGTAGTAGGTAGTTTTAAAAAATATATACTCTTTATGTTGATAAACATTTGAATATAATTGAAAGTTACACAATATGTGTACATATACATGGTAAGTAATTCTCTTTAAAATTTTTCCCATAACCCTTGCTCACAACCTTTAAGTTGAGGGCTAAGTGCTAATATATATATATATATAATCCCCCTCTACTTCCTTTAACTTTGTAAACTTAAAAAGTAAACATTTGTTGGTTCAATACATGAGTTGGATTAATACACTATAATGATGGTATGTTGTTAGGAGGCTAATGAAAGTTCATTCGAACATAACCTATTATCAAGACCGTTTTAACCTAGTAATATTAATACTGATCTCTTAAGTGGGCTAGAATAGGTTAAAATCCTCTCTCCCTTAAATGCAATGTAGTTAGCTAAAGAAAAAAATGAACACAAACTATTAGTTTAAGGTCATTGATGTCATGTAATTGGCCCATTAATCAATAAAACGTGTTAAACTAAGCAATGTGAACAAATACTAAAACTAGTGCATAAATAGGCTAGTTAGTTTGAGTATTTGGTAAGGATAGATGAATCATTTTCCTATAATGGATGCAAGTAAGATATACCTAATTCTTGGGGTAAAACATCTAACTTTAAGTAACCTATCTCGCGAAAATGGATCCTCTCTCCATCTCCAATGTAGATTGCTCAAATCTTAATATGCTACATAGTAGGGGCTATAAACGAGTCAAATTGGTCGGAATTTGCTTGAGTTTCGCTAGCTTTAAACTTGGCTCAGCTTTAAACTTCGCTAGCTTTAAACTTTCGCGAGTTAGCTTGTTTAGGTTAATAAGTAAGCTGTAGAGCTAGTTCGGCTACAAATATTACATATTATTAAAATCTAAAAGTTAATATCTATAATATATGTAATATAATATAAGATAATGTATAATATATAATTTTATATTTATTCACTATTCATTAGTCTATTTACTTATATATTTTTTTATTTTGTATATTTAAACTTATGAGCAAGCTCGAATTTGACTTACTTTAGATTTGGTTTAATTCAAGCTTGATTAGTTAATAAGTTGAACTCAAATTTCAATTTGTAAGCTTAATAAAAGTTTAGCTCATATTTAAACTTGATAATTTTTAAACAATTCAAGCTTGAGTCCTCGAAAAGTTAGCTCACCTTGCCTCGCCATCCAACTCTTTTACAACCGTACTACAAAGATACGTAAAAAGGGCGGGATAAGTTTACTCGTCAGCCTGGATGTTGATTTTCACATGGTGCATTTGAAGCTCCAACTTACTCGCAATGGCATGCAATAGAATTTTTGCAGAAGATATTAAACATTGCAAAATTTTATGCAATGACTGAGATAAAAAAGCAAAAGAATAAATCTAATGGGAAAATTATTATTAAATTTGGAAGCACATTCTCGATTCACCCCAAAAAAGAAAGAGAGCGAGAGAGTGAGAGAGCGAGAGGGCGAGAGACAGGGAGAGAGTACATTGTCCACCCTATTGAGCAATTTTCTATTGCTACAATTCTACTGATCAATTTGGAGATCCATTCCCATATATCCATGCATTAGGCATGCTAACCATCATTCAACAGAGACAAATAGTAATAAAATAGAACAGATTCACAAAGACTATCAAAATATCGTATGATGAAACCTCTAAATAAACCTAAACCTTGGGAGTATGGATTAGTTATTGGTTAAATCTCAAATTTATTCAGAAACAAAATATCAAATGGAGTTGAAGAACAGAGTAAAAATGACACCCCACTAGCTCAATCGAAATCAAATGACAATGTCGCCACTAGCTAGTAGTGCCAACGGCGGAGAAAAGGTGTCACGAAGAACTTCATCTTTCCAGTTTTGCAATGAATACCACCACTTTCACCGCATGCAAAGTAGTAAGGCTTGTATTGTGTTAGCACAAACTCGAAGCCCTCGCCGGCTCCATCAGACCAATTCGCAACCATGGTTGCCTTCTTTAGATCACATGACGTGAAGCTCCGCATGTTAGAAAACAAATACACGCTGTGAGGATGTGCATTGGTGTCGTTTGGTGGATCATACTTGAAAACTGCAATTTCAACGTGCAGATAAAAAACATTATTCCAAAGTATTGAGGGTTTAAAATTCCAATAATACATGGAAAAAGGAACCCAAAAACTCGCGAAGCAAGCTCTGAACAATTAAGATAACGTACCTAGAGTGTCATTGACATAGAATGGTCCGGTCCTACGAGCCCATGCCATGTAATCATAACCGAACTGCCAATTATTTGAATCTCCCACAATAACCTTTTTAGGGCTTTGTGTGACGTTGTAACGCTGATGATGAGGACCCCAACCGCTATAATTATAGCGATTATTGTTCCACTGGTTATTCCACCCCAAAGCGGTCCTATTGGCCATGGTTGTTCCCAGTACTGAAGCAACAACTAAAAGAGTAAGCCCTAGGAATTTCATTTTGATGTCTTTATACAGAAGTATGAAGGAAATAATAAGAGTGCAAAATAAAATGAAGGATGAGATATATTGAATTCGGTTGATGGTGCTTGGCAACAAGTTGTTCAAGGGGTTTTTATAGGATTTCTTTATGTGACGTTGAGATTGAATGTGTGTTAAAGGAGACAAAAAAAAAATAAAAATAAAAATAAAAAAAGATGAAAGTGCAAAACCACCGAAGATTTGACCTATTGACTTCATTGGGTTGGTAAGTTTTACTACTGAGATTCCATTAAGGTTTAATCTTTGATTTCTACTAAGATCAAAGGCACATTCATACATGCCTAAGTTTTCTTAAGTGGTTTTTAAGGTATTAAAATAAGAAATAACGGGAAAAGAATAAAAAAAAAAAAAAAAGGTCCCTTAGATTTCATTGGATTAACTTGTGATCATTGATGGACTTAACAGTAAGTTGTGCTTTCCTTTTATTAATGTTACTACTTTAAGAATTCGATAGTTATGTGCTGTGGTCTGGCTTCAAACACAAACAAATCGTTTTTTCGGGAGATGAGAGGAAAATAGAGATAATTGAGATTTATTAAAATTACAAATACAGTTATATTCATTTCTTAAGATAGAAGCCATAGATATACGTAATTATCAAATATGCATTTCCAAATTTTAGGATTTTTTTTTTTTCTTTTTTCACCTTGTGTGGCCTTGTCATTTTAACTCCTCTGAAGAGAAATACATCTAAATATAGCGAGAATATGAGAGAAAGCGACCATTATTTTAGTAGTAATTTTCCTAGGTTGAAAAGGGGAAAAGAGTAAAAGTACTTTAGTAGAGCACTATGTTTGTGATAAAAGAGAACGTAAGTTCTCTATATTTTTATTTTTATTTTTTATTTTTTGTTTAAAACCAAATGGGATTGAGTCATTTAATCTCATTAAGTTTACCTCAAAATCTGATCTAATCATTATACTTTAATGAGTCATTTACATGTTTTATGGTGCATATAAGAACTTATATAACATAGATAGCCTAAATATAAAGGACTTAAACATACAAAGAAATTACACTACATTCGGTAATCTTAAGAAGAGCATTTTCATTCATTTCCTTTCTTTTTATTTTCTCTTAGAAGAGAAACAATAATAGATAAAAAAATAATAATAATAATAATAAAATACCCAACTCATTCCATTTTCATTGTTCATTAAAATTGCCAAATACAAAATTTTCTCCCGTTTTCACTGGGTTCTTTGATTTCTGTCCCTTTCTATCCATCCACACAGTATTAATTTTGCCGTGGCTATGTGTATGGAGGAGTAATGCAACTCACGTGATATGTGGACTACTTAATTGGATTTTGCCACGTGACTGAATATTATCGGTTAGACGTTATATTCAAGTTGGGTTTGTATCTTGCAATTTTTTTTTCTTTTTCTATTTTTTAGTCAAGAATATATAGTAGATTTTCTTAAGTGTATCCTTTTTTTGTCTCTCTCTTTTTGTACGCAGAAATATTCAATTGATTTTTAAGAATAATATTATTAATATAATGTATGACATGAGATAAAATTAATATTTAATATGCATCGGATGTTAATACAATATTTATAACATTACATAATATAATAGTAAAAATTAAGCACTTACTATTATATTAATATTAATACATATGAATTATACTACGTTACAGATATAGGTTTAATCTTGTCCTATTTATATGTAAAAATTACATATATTATATTTTCGTTTGTCGAAGTTCCCAAAGAGGACATATAAAAATGAAAATGGAAAATCAGTGCGTGAAGGCCCAAACAAGGACATGTAGGATCTAGAAATTGGATGGCATTGACTATGAAACGCATGTAATAATAATGTCTTCTTCATTCCAAAAGAGTCAACCCACTATCTAATGCCAAAGGGGGCAGAGAAAAAACCACTAGTTGAAATATTTCGACAATCCTACATTTGATCGAATGGGTTTAAAGCTGAATATGTCAAAACATGATTGCTGCTGGTCGAGGAAAAATCAAAATTTGCAACCAACTGTTATTTAATTCATATTCGACTCTAGTTGATGCTGGATACAACGTTTTTCTTTTCCTTTTTTCCCTACCCCTTTTATTAAGTTTACCACCACATTTTGGAAGGAAATAAAAAAAAAAAAAAAGAATTGCCACTACATAACGTCCAGATGACATATTAAACAATAACAGTAGACCAACGTTTTCTTTTGCGATAGCTGCAATGGAAATTTTCAGTATTTTGATAAAAGTCTAATCAAATTCTTTATACATTAATAAGTCGTTTAAGTCCACTAAATCTATATTAAAATGCAGCAACATTTTGTATATTTTAAGTAAGTCATTCAAATAATTTTACATTATTAGAACAAGCTAGAAAGTCCCCTTAATATTTTTCATAATGTATAGCTATACACATAAATGGCTTGCTTAGTATAATAGGATAAATGTAGAAGATTCGAGGGACTCAATTAGGATAAAAAGGGCTTACTTAAATTTCATATGAATATAGATGACTTTAAAAATTCAATTGAAAAATATAAAATCATTTGAATTTTAGTACGTGAATAGAGGAGTTTCATTGTGGTTATCTAATTTCTTTTAGGCTCACTTTCTTTTTTTTTTTTTTTGGAAAATACACCAAAGATACTAGGTTATTGCAATCAAATCCTACAACTTTCAATTTTATCAATAAAAATAATTTACTTATAAAAAAAAACAATCAAGATATTTTCAAAAGAAAAGTTAAATTATTAATTAATGTTTAGATGATTATAAATGACAGAGAGAAGGACAGAAATGGAAAGAAACTTTGTATTGTTAATTATGCTAGAAGGGTGGAAACAGAAAGAAGTAGAATAAAATGGATGGAAGCATCTGCTAGTGAAGTTTGTTTATTTTCTCTCTAAAATTGAGAGAAATGGGTAGAAAATGGTGGAAATAAGACTCAAAATACTAAAATGCTCTTTCTGAGAATATTTACTAAAATAAAATGGGAACAAATATTGTCAAATTGCACTACCTTCTCTTCATTTTATTTTAACAATGCCAATAAAGCAAATGAAATCATTCACACCTATTGTGTTTTGTTTATGATATAAGTGCTATAATGTTGAAGATTTCATTACTCTGTGTTTACATATGTTTGAAATCATTTGTTGAAAAAAAAAAAGGTTTATTATGCTTTTTTCACTGACATTGGTCAACCAACCGCCTTTGTTGACTAACTGCCCTAAATTCAAGCTAGTCAACCTTACAAACTTATAGGTAGATGGAGCTTCCCCTAGGCTTTCCTTAACCTACAATAAGCCCTGATCAACCTAATTAAGTATATCTAATTATGGAAATGGGATTCTTTTTTCCATATGGAAATAAGATTTGAAGATCCTCAATATTGATAGGCTTCAAATAATGAGATTTCGCACTTGCATTTTAGAATTGAACATTTCTAATTATTAGCTAGAGTGCAACGAGCATGACTCACGTACGTAATACTTGGTTTATATGATGTGCTTATTAGGTTAACAAAATTTAATCTAAGAATATCTAAACCATAATTATATGTTTCTTGTGCTTAGCTAAGACCAAAAGATTTGAGGCTATTGGTGATTAGAGAAATACCCACTAATTGGTAGCTACGACATTATGATTGGAAAGTTTACCGGAATGGTGTGGTAGTTAGGTGCTAACTTGTTTATTAGGTTAGTGACATGGGTGATTATTTAAGGTTACATTTAATAAGCTATTAGAAAGATGTAGGTAGTTTTTAGTGGCATCAGATGTCTATATAGATCGCTATAATGGATTAATATTACTAATTGCCAAATCAGTAGTTGTCATAAGATGACACAACTAGTTGTTTTTTAATTTAGAGAATGTTGGACAGTAAGCACATTAAGCATTTATATATTGGGGAGTTATAAGATACCTCTATGTCTTGACACACCAAGGATTGTTTTGAGTTGACCCCTTGCATTAGAATTAAGTTGCATGTAATTATGTATTGTTTGTCATACATGTGCCTATGTGATGGTTATGTATTGAAATCTAGCTCACCTTATTGTGAGAAATATCGCTCAGGCATAAGAGAAGATTGAACATTACCAATTGTTGCTCAAGTATAGGATTAGGTATTGTGCTAGTACATTTAAAGAAATTACAAACAAATTGTTATAATATGTTAATTTAGTTTATTATGAGCTATTATAAATTTTTGGAGTTGTAAGGTGTTGAAAAGATGAGATTTCTTTGTCTAAGGTCCCATCAAATTACTAGGTTTCGATGCTACAAATAGAACCCTTAGTTTATAGAATTCTTAACACTAGTATGTGAAAAATGGATGTATCATGACATTCTTGTATACCTCATTTAAAGTACTTTTAAATAAATGTCTTCTTTTTTAAAAAGGATAAAATTTCTCCATTCCCATTTTGTATATTTTCATCTATATCTTATTGTTGCTATGAAGATAAAATATGAGCCTTAAATTTTGTCTCATACGTAAATAGTGCACTTTTAAGTAGTAGAATATCTATGAGACAATTTAAATTGGTTTGAAATAGCTAAATCAATTGATGATTAATGGATCCCTTTTTTATCTACTTTCCCCTAGAACTCTTAACTAAAGGCCCCATAAGTGTAGAAGTTTACCTTGACTTATACCTTATACATGCATCAACCTTGTAATATTATCTACTCTTGTTTGACTATGTTTGAATTCAAGGTCTATGTAAGGCAACCTACTTGCACCTACATCTGTCCAAAAATCATTGTTTGATAGTAAAGAGTTGACAGCGTTATCATTCGTAAACTCTTAATGCAGTGATAGTTTATAACTAAGATAATTTGTAGCTAATAGGTTCCTATGCCCACTTGTTCCAAAAGTTTATTGTTATTATTAACCTCGGATTTACTTCCTTCACTTATCAATCACTTATAGTTTCTTCTAATTTAATGTGGGACTTAACTTTCTACTCTTTACTTCTATAGACTGTACTATTTCTTAGTACTTATGACATCAATGTGTTAACCAATCATATATGATATACATAATAAAGGGTTAATATAAATCCTTAGTCTTGGGTTCTTGTTTTATTTTAGTCTATAGGCAAAATATGAAATGTGGGTATAACATTATCCAATGGTAATTTGACTCATCCATTTTGATCAAAATTGTACTTAATTGATTTATTAATTTTATATTTTTCCCTACTTGTAGGTAATTTAAGGTTCAGCTAGCTTAAACAATTAATTGCAATTTTGTTTGATTCTTTTACATTAGTGATATCATGTTTGGCTTAATATTCACTATACTAACATGATATTCACTAATGATAAAACAAATCTCTAGATTAGCTAATAGTAAGCTGTGATGACTTCAAATTTATTCCTTAAACTACTAACTAACACTTGAAGTTGTACCCTTGTCTATAAGTTATCTCCAAAATTGATTATGTGCAATTTGTCCTTTTATACTCTTATTGAACGCTTGTTATATGGCCTGATCACTTTGATGTATATAACACATAATCAACTAACTATAGTCAATTGTAATGAACCTTAAACTCTATAACAATTGCACTCCCAATAGAAATTATGCTCCATGAATAGGTAGAACTTGAAATGATGTTGTAAATTACAGTTCCTAAATAAGTACTAGAACATAATACATTAGCCTTTGCTTTTAAATATTGTCCATTCCTAATTATTACATGAAACTTTGGATGGAACGATTAATAAGATTAAATATTGAATAATATGGCTTTTCACAAAATCATTAGTACTACCAAAGTCTATTAGCATTGAAACCATGTGCTATTTACTTTTCCCATACATATTTATATTTGAGGTACCATCTCTCCTAACAAATTCATGGAAACTAGTATAGCATGATACATCATATGCTTTGTTCTCTAGTACGTAATGGATAGTCTTATACTGCATATGATTATTTCATTATTGACTATTGTCATCTAATTGCAATAGGAGAAACTTAGCCTTACACTTACAATTTATACTAAATTTCTCATTGCAATTAGAACACAATCCTTTATCACTCTTAGCTTACATCTCTACTCATGTTAACAACTTGATGGGTAATGATGGTTTGATAGAATGTGTTTGTGATGACTATGTTTTTACTTGTAAAGTGGTAGAAGAATGGAAAGGCATAGTATATATGATAGATGGTTTAGAGAAGTGAAGCGATAACCATATAGAAGAATAGGGACGAGAAATAAAAGATTGGAATGAAAATTATTGCTTAGAAATTTTATTCATATATTTTCACTAAGTAAATGGCTTCCATTAAGTACTAGGTCTAGTAAGTTGAACTTCATGACAATAGGCTTTAAATTGGAAGTAAAGTAACTAACTAAGAAGTTTTCAAATAAGCCTACCACTCTATTCAATGCTACATTTTCAAATTGATTTCAACTGTTAATTAATTTTTTATTTTAGATAAAATATCTTATATATCCTTATATTTAGGTGATTCAAAATGAATTTCAAGTGTCTTAAGAATCAAGTCTAGGTTGATAATTATCAAAATTGCAAGTACAAAATGCGATTCTATAATTTTATAATATTTTTTCTTAGTTAAAATAAATATAAAATCATTTATATGCCAACTTTGAGTAAAATTATAAATTTTTAAGTATAGTTTTTTTTAGTTAAAATGAATATAAAATTGAGTCTAGGTATGATTTATATATCCTTATTCTAACGATTTTGTACGATTCTAACGATTTTGTACATTCAAATGAATAGTAGAATAGCAGAATAGCAATTTTGATAACCATGCTAGGCACGAAGCTACTTTACTATCCATTTAATACAATCACTAAAGAACTTTATCCTCCATGGCAAAAAGAAGCAATAATGAGTTGCTAATGTTTGTGATGAAAATTGAAAGATTTTTGAATTTTGAACATCTAACCTAATGCATTATCACCCTATAATTTCAAATTCTCCAATTTGATGCCTTATAATAGAGTATTTTTCATGCTATTGCGAGAAAATGATAGACCCTATTCTTGATGAATTTGACATATATTAGAAAAAAAAAAGAAAAGAAACTGTTTGGTTCTTATCACTATTTACAATTTATTCTTGAATGGTTTTGCATTAAAGCATGTAGTATTGTATTAATCCTTTCAGCTGATTATTGAATTTGCATATAAGATTATGTTATTTCTTTCATTTGCTATTGCATTTGTTAGACTACCACTACAAGTGAATACACTAAACATGGCAATTTCTTCATGTCCATAGCTAGTATGTTGATCATATGTCTTTTGCCACAGGCGAAGTACCAAATATTAGGGCTTAATTTTCACATAACCTAATTCCTTAATACTCTCAATCTACTTATTTGTTCCCTCTCTCTCTTTCTTATTGTAACACACTCAACGAAACACTTACAAACCTTAACTCTCTTTTACTTACTCAAGAATCTATATTATTTCTATTTATCATTTTGAATATGTTACTAACATGATTTATCCATATGTTTGTGCTATTTATTGATGGCAAAGATAGTTACAAGGTTGAAGATGATGAAAAAGGTTATGGCTGCAAATGAGATAGCCAATCCTCTTGATGCTTAAGGTTACATAATTTAGACTTAGCACACACTGATTTTTGTTATTGCTTTTATAATAGAGTTCGTTATAATCTTTGATTTGAAATTACTTTTCCCTCGTAAAGAATACTTAACTATAACTATAGTATTGTAAGTTTGACAGCTCATATTATGTTTATATTTTGTAAATTATATGCTAAGTTAGCCTTTTTTATTTTCTCATCTTCTAATATGTGTAACATATCAATAAAAAATGAGAAAAATAGTTATGAATTATAATGTCTCTTTGTTTCAATGACTCATTGTATAGATATATTGCAATCAATAATAGATCATGTTAGTATCCTGCATAACCAATCATATGACTAAATGAGGATAAAAGAACAATGAACTCACCTTTATTACAAGTCAAAGACAGACTCATAAAGAGGATTATTAAAATAAACCCTCATGAATTTCATCGATGAATTAGATGGATGGGATATGTTTAGCTTTTAGAAAATGCTATTTATTATATTTTATATAATATCTAATTTTCTAATGAATATTGCTAGTTGTATTTATTTACTAATCTACTTAACTAGTCTCTAACATCATGGAACAATTTCTCCTACCCTTGACAAAAACCTTTAAGGTTTAAGGAATTCAAGAAAAGAAAAACAATTTCAAGTAATCTTAACGAAAGCACTACTAATAAGATTCACATAACTTGATTATATGAACAAACAAAAAGAAAAAATAAAATAAAATCGTTTTTAGTTCAAGTTAAAGACAAACTCTTAAAGAAAATTATTGTAAGAACCTTCATCAATTTGATTTCCAAATTTGAATTATGGATACTTTTGTTGTTATAAAATACTCTTCATAATGTTTCCTATAGAAACTAATTTTCTAACTAATTTGACTAATTACAATTATTTAAAACTTACCTAACTAATTTCCACAATCATAATTGTTGATGCTTAATTCTTGCTTAGACTAAGGCCTAATGAGTGAAGCCTATCACAAGGCACATTGAAGTGTGATCAAATGAACAATAAGTTCAACCTTTATCTTGTGACCTTTCCGTAAAGATATGTGCTTATACCAAGGAAGGCGTAAGCTATTGGTGAGCTCATCTTCTATACCTCAATCCCCTTGATGAGCTAAATAACATTCTCCTAAGTAGATTGCTCCTTGATCGTCCAGTTAGAATACACTGATTGTTTGGTGTAACCTCAGAGCTCAACTTGCCATTGATCAAGCATCAATTGATGCCTTCCTCAACATCCCAACTTGGCTTTTGTTTTTAGTGCCTACTCTCCGTCATAGCTCATTAATGAACGTTTGAAATTCATAGTCTGACTAGCAAACTTGGCAACCCCTGCAACTGTCAAGTCCCTAAGTTGCAGATTTAGTAGTCTGGCCTATCATAACATATTGCCCGTAGTGAAGCTCGATGTCTATTGAGGAATGCATTGTCAACTGGCAACCAATACGAACGAACTAATATGAACGAACCCCTGATTGCCACATATCTGGTGACTAGCATAAAAGGCACAAGGTGCCATGAAGTAAAACAAAACACTCTTTCTTCTAAAATCTCCCCTCTTCTTCCTCCTCCTTCTTTCTTAACTTAAGATTGACACATTATACACATAACAACCACTAGGTGAGCATGATCCTTAAGGTTCTTAGTGCTTGTCTTCTCTCTTTTCTAGGTCCTCTTTACTAACTTGAGCATTAGAGGGCCCCTATGGCTACACCTATTAGGGGCTTTTTGCAAGTATTAAGGAGTAGAAGACGAAGCCCAAGCCCACTTGAACTAAACTCTATGTAAGTTGCTTACCCCAATTGATTTATCTATGATCAACATTTTGGCACCTACCATTTTAGGCCACTACGACAATGATGGCTAAAAGCAAAAACAATAACCCATAAGTTTCCTACATAAAGGACACTAACTTCTCCTAACAAGGTAGAGGTGATCAAATACTTCCACCACCTCAAAATGAAAGTACTAAAGTCCAACAGCTAAGATCACATGTCTAGCAAATACTCGAAGAAAATTGAAAATATCATGAATCCACTACAACCTTGCATAAAGATGTTGCACAACTTAAAATCGCATCTCAAAAAGGCCCAAACAAGGAGGCAACTATCAACTCTTCCTCATAGCTATCTAGGAAAGATGACCTACGCACCAGATACATTGCACACTTGTATAAGTAAACTTACTAAGATCACCAACTACATAAAGACCTATGTGGGCGACTAAACCATAACCATGGTAACAAGCATGTGGAAAGAGAGCATAAAATGACAAGTAAGTTGGTTGACATCTTATCACCAAGGCAATCACTAAAGGATTACTTAATGAACATAAACGAGCTTAATGAACACATCCGTCATGCCTCCAACGTGTACGATCAAAAGAAAGTTGAATCATCCACATGAGTGTCATGACAACAACAATAAGCCCATTTATCCCTTCAATCCTTGAAGAAATGCTCCCCATAGGCACAAGGCTATCACATCTAAATACTTATGATGGCATTACTAATCCAGATGATCACTTCATCCACTTTCGAACAATGATGAGCCTCCACAACTTTTTAGATGCTATCATATATAAAGCTTTCCCCAATACGTTAGCAAAAGCTACTTTGCATTAGTTCAACACTCACTTTGAGGCATCTGTTACTTCATTTAACAACCTAGGAAGCAGATTTTAACAACACTTCCTCAAATCCTGAGTCCTACAAAGAGACTATCCCATTCTCTACAATGTTTAGCAGCATCCTAATAAAACCCTATAAGCATACCTTGAGTGCTTCAATCGAACAAAGTTGCAAGTCTCCAACCTAGACATGGGAACAACCCTGCAAGCGCTCCTAACTAGCGTAGATCTTTATGGAAGGCTCTTCAATGCAATGTCATTGGATAAGCCTAAATCCTTAAAAAAATTCATGAAAGTTGTCGAGAAATATGTAGCTCAAGAAGATACCTTTAGAGCTCGTTTTGAAGCGAAAAATAGCACGCTTATTTTAGCAAAAGACTACTTAGGACCTTCTGATCCCAAACCACAACTCCCTATAAGAGAAAAGCGTAAGAAGCAAAGGCATAAATTTTAAGACTACACCTCGTATACATCCCTAACTCGACCACTTAAGGAAATTATGTACGAGGCTTAAGAGCAACTTCCGATAACACCCAACATCCATGAAACATTAGAAGTAGTGAACTCAGGGAAATACTGTGATTATCATGATTACCATAAGGAATATAGACACAACATGAACAAGTGCAGCCACCTCAAGAATGTAGTTAAAGGCTTTATTTATAAAGGCCACATCAACCACTTTATTGCAGATGAGAAAAACTAAATCTAATAACTAACTTAGTGTTACAAAGTAGATCACCAATAGCAACAACATAATCAATAGGCTAATGCCTCCACGGACGAACATAATCGAAGGAGATGACGAGGCTAGGTTAACATAATATTTGGCTATCCTAACCTCCTCTCAAGCGATGCAATCCTAATAGCCAAACATGAAGTGTACATTGTAAGAAATAAGAAGCTAAAAATTGATACAACAATAACTTTTACCAATGTAGATGAATAAGGAATTGACCGACCCCATAATAATGTATTCATTATAAACGTTGAAATCAGATACTTTGACGTCCCTAAGACATTTTTTGACAGTGAGAGTTTGGTAGACATACTCTTTTATTATGCTTTTGAGCAAATGAAAGAGCAACTTAACAAGCCCCTTCAACTGTATAAACATAGTTGCATAGGGTTTGAAGGCAACAGACTAATGCTTACTAAGGGAATCATTACCCTGCTCAT
Organism: Lumnitzera racemosa; assembly: GCA_024138005.1. Classification (NCBI taxonomy): domain Eukaryota; kingdom Viridiplantae; phylum Streptophyta; class Magnoliopsida; order Myrtales; family Combretaceae; genus Lumnitzera; species Lumnitzera racemosa. The sequence goes on along the minus strand of JAMXBC010000012.1, from coordinate 32,307,091 downwards.
TTGACTTAGAGATGGTGAAAATGTCATAACATAGTCAATAGACTTTGTTATTATCGATATATGGTCATCATATAGTACAATCCTTGGCAGACCAAGCATTACCAAATTAGACATGCTTATCAGCCAAAAATGTCACAAAGCAAAGTTCATAACCCCTACTGGTGTAGGCGAGGCCAAAGGGTAGATGCGATCATGCTTTATCTAAGATACTCTACCTAAGATACTCTACCTCAAAGCTTAATCCAAAAACAACATCATGAACATCGAACTCAGTAACTTCTCTACTTTTACATTATGGGGAGAGTCTATAGAAAAGTCCTTATGATGGATTGCTAACCTCTAGTCCTCTCACTCGCACTTGCCTCCGAAGCTTATAATCTCTCACGAAAGGGATTTTATCTTCTCAACTTACCGAGGATGAGCTCTTGTATATGGAAGAGCTATGGGTAAAATCCTTAGGGCCCTAACTCAAGACACATTTTACTCTGTTTGGACTCTTACCCAGTTATAGACCTGCTAAGTGCTGAAGCCAACTTACTGAATGCCAAGGCCTATTTGCCGAGTATCGAAGTTAACCAGTTGTGTGTTGAGTTAGAGGTCCTTATACGTTGAACTCTTATTTTCCATCCTGCTAAGCTATAGTTTCATCTAATTACCTCAATAGCTTTCAATACAGCTCAACAACAGCATAAGCCCATTGACAGGTAGTTACTTATCTAATACTTTTCTGGCATTTATAATATTTTCCTTTTTGTAATTTGTCATTGTACCCTTTTTTATTGTACTAGGAATCTTTTTTTTTTTACATTATCCTTTATATAAATTTCCAAAACTATATTATTGCCCTAAAAGACTTATTATAAATAGTTCTTTTACTATATCCGTAATCATCTTACACAACATTGTTAATGAGTATTCTTATTCTAGTGAGATACCATTTTTTGTATATATCCCTTTTCACACTCTTATCTAATCTTATCAAATAGCTTAAGATTAATGGCGAATAGACCTTAGTATTAACTTCTACGTCATATCAAGTAAAGTCTTAAGTTGTGTAGTGGTCCTTAATGAGCCATATTTAGAGAGTAATTATGTCATATCAAGTGAAGTCCTAAGTTGTGTAGTGGTCATATGGTTCATCAAGGACCACTACACAACTTAACAACTATGTTTATCGACTTATCCTGTCACGACCTGTGGAGGCTAGTTGTAGCAATCTCCGTATACCGTACAAAGGACTGCAGAATGAATTCTTTTACAATCGACAACTCTTTATGCGATAGCTACGGCTACGGCTACGGCTACGGCTACGGCTACAGCTACGGCTACGACTACAGCTACAGCCAAGAATAGCACAAGTGTAAGCAATATTATTTCATGATAATAATAACAAGTTAAGGAAATATAAAACACAATTTATTTATATAGAAATTTATAAATGAGAAGTCCATAATACTTCTTAACTCAAACTAATATCATTTTATTACATATTCGATCTATAATCTAAATAAACTATCACGAGTTCACTTCAATCACATCTTGCTCCTACATTGACACCTGATGTACAACTAACCTCACGCATATGGTAACCTAACTCTATGAACAACTAGGCCTGCGAAAAGAGACTACAAGGATATAAGCTAAATAGCTTGGTAAGATAATCCCTTCAACCATATAACAACCAAATTATACATTAATTAAATTTAAGTAAACAAATACATGCCAATCAATATGCTAAACAAATACATGCAGGTGACCAAGTACTACATGCAACTTAAATTTAATGCCTTCCGAAGTCAGGGTTGAAAATACATCGGCATAGTTAAATTTGAGTATCATATTGGAACTTATCTCATAACGAAATTCCACGTTTCGTATTTAAAATATAATGGTATATCTATTCTTAATTTTATAAAAAACGAGTTCTACATATAATTGTGAGTAAGTTCACGCAGCCCTCATTCAGCCCTAATCAAAGGCCTTTGGACTTAACCTTTAGTCAAGTAGTTGGCACCTCTAACGCCTAATAATCCCACGAGCCAAGATAAAGTCATATCACACGTGTGCACTAGACGAAATCTATAACAATCAAATAATCAACCCACGTATGGCTTCTTGCTACCTCCGTATAATGTGATAACCAGAATTAGTTATGTAATGTATGATAATGTGTATTTCAAGTTAACATTTTCAAGTTGAATAAAATTAGATTTTATTATTCAGTAATCAACAAGGTCACAAACAATTTGTTCCTAGCGAATCTACTATACAATAATCAATATATTATCGTACTTTAAAGTAAATTCATCATTAACAAACAATTATCATATATAAGCATAACCTAACTCCATACAACATTCAATTATTAATCATATTTATTTTATTAATTACAAACACAAGCAAATATGAGATCATTAGGAAAAACTCATTTAACCATAACCGATTCAAGAGTTGTAATAATCTGATGGCAGCTCAGGGTTAAGGTCAAGATCACTTCAAAATATGGAATATAGAAAACTGTAAGTTTGAGAATTTATAACTAAACTAATATGGTAATTTATAGTGTTTATTTTACTTAGTTACGTGAAATTGTCGATTCAAGCTTTTTTTTTTAAATTGTGTATAACTTTTTCATTTTAGTTTAGATTGTTGTGAACTTATAACCCATTGTGATCGTTTTCAAGTGCATTTTCTTGTAGTGAGGTTCGTTTTAGATTGTAGTGAATTGCAGTTTGAACTGTAATATAAAAATATCATAAAATTTATTATTTTAATTTAAAAAGTTATAAAATATTAATTTCATCTTTTTCTTATTATATTTTGATTTAATAATTATTTAAATTATATAACTGATAATTTTATTATTTTAAGCTTATTTTACCTATTTTTCAAGACTTTAGAATTATTAAGTCAATTTTTTCCTACTTTATTAATTTTCTTGTATTTCATGATATACATATATATATATATATATTCTTATTATTATATTTGATTAATTTTTTTCCTAATTTACTTAATTATTAATTCCTTTCCTAATTTACGGTACCCGCGTATATAGCTATTAACTTACTTTATTTATTAAATTAATATTATCATATATCATGTATACTATTTAATTATACACGTATTTTACGTCATATATGTACTTTTATACTTGTATTATATGCTATATACTAAATTATTTTAACTTTACTTATACATTTTATATAAGTATATTATACACTTATTTATACTTTATATACTTATGTACATATATGGTTATACTAAATATGTATATATATATATATATTAAAACACAAATATTATTAATAATATGTATACTTATTAATATATATATACACATATGTATATGAAAAATACACACACACACGTACACGCACACGTACACATACACACTCTCTCTCACACTCGTTGAAGTTCATACCCTCCAAATTGTAATCGACTACATTTATTTCACTATTAAGTAATATTTAATTATTTTATAAGCTTAAAGTTATAGTTTTAAAGTTTTGATCAAGTTCAAGTTCGATTTTGAGTAATTATGCATAATCGGATTAAAGGTTTTGTTACGCGATTTAGGGTTTTGATCAATTTTTAGGATTTTTATTATCAATATTATATTGGGTTTATTAAATTTCATAAACTTTTATTGTTAATAGTCTTATCGACTCATGACATAGTTTGGAACACTCAGATTTAAATTAGAGTTCAGACTACCGATTTTCTAGGGTTTACAAATCCATTCCTTCTTTATTCGATATTTCGAAAGAACCATTAGTTACCTTCTCTTTAGTAAGCCCTAGTGATTAACTCAACTCTTAAGCATATTATATAATCTTAATATCAAAGTTTGAGGTTGCAATCAAAAGTTAAGTATTGTAGTAATTGCTTCTTGTTATAGTATTTGTTTTGTTATACTTTGTTTCTTCAGTGGAAAAATAGAGAAAGTTTTTGTAAACACTATAAAGTTTTAGTCTGAATCCTAAATTAAACCCAAGTGCCTTAGATAACTTAATGAGTTGATAAGGTTAAATAAGTTACAAATTTTATTAAATTATAAATTTAAATATATTATAAGTAAGAAAAATCCTAGAATATGAATTGAAACCTTAATCGAGTATAAAAACCCTAAACCCTATAACTCATAAATACTCGAGATTGAACTCAAACTTAACAAAAATCCTAAAAGTATAAATCTAAAACTTATAAAATGTGTAAATGTACCCTAAAAGTATTAAAACCCTAATGGCTCGTTCACTTCATGAAATAAAATGAAAGAGAATGGAATTGGAATTCCATAAAGAATGAAATAATGGTATAATACATGTTATTTTGTTTAGTTGGATTTATAAATAATTTAAGAATAGACATGTAATATAATTTTAATAACTAAATTATCTTCAGTCTATTTTCTTTTTCAAGTAATCCCAAAATAATAAGTGGTGGTAGTTATAATGGTAGTAGTTGGTGGCAGAAGTGGTGGAGATAATGGTGGGGGTGATGGCGGTAGCGGTGGTGGCGGTGGTAGTTGATGGTAGTAATGGTAGATATAGTTATGGTGATTATGGTGGTGGCGACAGCTACAATAGTGGCGGCGACGGTAATAGTAATGGCAGCGGTAATAGTGGTTGGTGATAGTCATAGCGGCGGCGGCGACAACAGCGATAGCTAGGGAGACTAGTGGTGGTGGTGACAGCAGCTACGATGATGTAGTAGTAGTAGCTACAATGGTGGTAACGGTGGTGGTGGTAGTAGCGGTGGCGATGATGGTAGTGGTAGTTGATGGTGGTAATGGTAGCAGTAGAGATAGTGATGGCAATAGCTACAGTGGTGGTAGTGATGGTAACGGCGATAGTGGTCGATGGTAGTGGCAGCTACGATAGTAGTAGTGTTGGCGACAGTAAACAGTGGTGGTGGTAGCGGCAACGGTTGTCGTTGGTGGTAGCAGTGGTGAGGAATCATTTTTTTTTTATTATTGAATTAAGGAATATGGATTTATAAGGAATTGCGATTCTATGACAAGAAACCAAGTGAAGTCGCAATAAAAAATAAGAATATAGATAACGTAGGTGATATAAAATAGTGCTATGAAGCACTTTTTTAGATATTAAATTTTGAAATTTTTAATTGATTTTTAGACCCTTAATATATATATATATATATAGGGATTTAGGGGATTTATTAATAGTAATTGAATAATTACTGATTGAGGGAATTACTGGGTGTTTCAAGGAGGTGTTAGATGTGATTATTAGGGGTATAATATAATAAATATAAGTAATTTTGATAATATGTGGAATTGGAATTATAGTAAATATAAAATATTATGTTGAAATGGATTATATAGTAATAATATTAATACATATTAAATTTGATATAAAACTTAAATTTAGGTAATTATAGGGAAAATGTAAAATTTTCTCATATTGAAAGTAAATTTGGAACACTAATAAAGATTAAAGTGTATTGGATTGAATATAATACTGATTTAGGACTAGAAGTGATAACTTAGATACTTGAGTCTAATGTGATTGGTTTCACTCTAGGGTATGGACCATATTTTTAAGATTTACATGTAATACTCATAGTTAAAATTGATTTCAAACCTAAATCAAAATCAAATTAAAAAAATGAATCCAAAACTAAACTTGAATGAATTTGTAATAAATAATATGTATATATCAAGAATTGAGCTAAATCATAACCTAGAATATATATATATATGTATATATATATATATATATCAAGATATAATTACTAAAAACATATTTATATTATATATTATAGGACATGGAGACGAGTCAACCTACGACAAGTGATTGAGCAAACAAAGGATACCAAGTAAGTTAGTTTAATACTTCATCGTGTTTTGGAGTATTATTTAAAGTATTCGGAGACTTAGGATTGTATTTGATTGTGTTTGTAAGTAGTTATGTATGCATGTACTTAAGTATTTGATTTCGTGCCGTATTCTGTGTTGTGTTTAGTAATTGATGTGAATGGAATGGTGTGAAATTGTTTGATTACCCTAAACCGTACCTAACTATAACCAACCTAAGTACCCTAACTTAACATGCATTATAACCCTTTAGGGGATTGTTAGGGTTCTCCAATTAAATATCGACACTTTTGAAAAAGATAACGCTAGATAACATAATGGTCTTTTCCTTATCCTTAGCCAAACTAAGTGACAGGATAGGAAGTCACGGTAAACATAAGGGCATTGGTTTGAAGGATAGTCTTGGGGGGAACTATGTCTCCATTGCATAAACCTGGGTTTAGTTATGAGTTGTTGCATTAATAGAAACTCTTTAACCCGGATTATAGCGGGTGAAATTACTTTGATTTTACAACGGACCAAATAACGTTATGTAATAGCACTTGCTTGTTGCATTTCATATAATTAATTGTTTGATAACCTTATTTGTGCTTATTATACATTCATAAGTTTCCAATTCAACTTACTAAGCTATAGTTGCTCATACTCATATAAATTCTCTTGTAGGTTCTAACTTCTGATTAATATGCCACATTACAATTATCCCATGGTCAGTTTTCTTTTGAAGCTATGAGAGTAAAGATCAAATGGCTATATGATTGAGTTTTTTTTTTTTTTAACGTCTTGATAGTACTTTTAGGTTTATGAATTGATGTGTGAGATGTAAGTTAGCTAACTAATGTAGTATGTGTAATTTCTAGGGATTTTAAGACAATATGGATGTAATTATATTATATGAATAATGGTTCTAACTTTTTATGTAAATTTTAGCTTAAACTTTAATTGAATTATTTACTTCAAAGCGAGGAGTCGTGAATGCCTTATGTATATTATGTCTATGATAGGGATTATGAGGTCAGTTATCATCATAGGTTGGTTTATACGACGAAACTATTGCGACTCTATAACTTTAGGGCGTAACACGTTGTAACAAGGGTACCAACATGATGCACCTACTACGGTTGCTTACCCTCGTCAGTTTTCTTAAGCATAGGAGTCAAAGGTCCCATAGTAACCTTAGCTTGCTTTTTCGGTAATTTAGGTAAATACATTGAATCATCACTATTCTTGGCATCATTATCATCATACTCCTCATTTTGATTTAGGTAGATACTGTTATGAAGGAGATGAAGGATTTCATCACATTTTTTGTTTAGTTCTTGGTTCTCTTTAGCTAAGTTGAGACAAAGTTGCTTTAACTTAACTAAGCATTGTTTGTCGGCATGCCTTCTTCCCCCTTGGAGGTGTTGGGAAGAAGTACTAATACCTGTACTCTTAGTCATCCTAGTTTTTTCCATGTGGGTGTATTTGAGAAAAAACAATTGACACCAAACGTTATTGGTGGATTTTGGTAATTGAAATTATCTTGCAAAGAAAGGGAAAACTTTTGGTACCGAGGTCAATCCAGTGTGACCACTCCGATGCCTCAGTAAATGTGAATAGGGAAAGTTGAAAGTAGTAAAGAGTTATCAGATATCTCTTACAATGTTTCTTTCCGATATTTATAGGCAAATGTAGTGTCTGAAGTGGCGATTATCAGAATGAATAATGAGACATATAGAGGCCTCTTGATTAGATACATTCTGAAGATGTAAGGAGAGTAGGCTATTATGTAATATAATCGTGTTAGGTGATAACTGTTCGCGCCGCTTTACTCAATTTAAATCAGATGCTGGTCCATGTGACTCTACATCAGCTGAGAATCGAGTAACTTATTATGTTGATGTTACTTGGCTCAATCAAGAATATAGTCTCTCATTATGAAGGCAATCAGGTAGCCGAGTGATGGAAATTTGACTATCAACATCTTGGATTTAGGAAAACATGCGATCATGTCAAATACCATGCACATTCTCAGTAACACAATTTAATCACAGCCATTCAATTTCTATTATGGTGGTGTGATCGTATGTTGGGAAATTGTTTGTAACTACACTTTTTACATTGTTCCTAAAATTTACATTGTGTTTGCTTCTCTTCTATTTTTCTATGCTTCATTTCTTTTCTTTTCTTCCTTTCTACTTTACAAACACTTCATTCAATCAGTTATATTTTCTTTGCCCCTGATAAGTAATTTCTTCTTGCACTCTTATTTCCATAATGTCAAATTTTCTTGTTCATACAAATTTACAATTTTCTCTCCCCTTTTCACCATTTCTTCATCTCGAGCGTCTTATTAAGATAAACATGTTTGGTTCACAATTAGTTGACTCAACCAATGCCTAACAATGAAGCCGAGAATTGGCTATTGTACAAGGAGTAAATGATTCACCTCCTTATGAACAACCCACCAATATGACAGACATAGAGAGTGACCACCCTTGGGATATCTCACGTCTTATGGGCTTGCTGTTGCTTAAAATTGGTAAGGGTTAATGACTCCTACAAAAGGGAAAAGAAACAAGGCTACGGGATTGCTGGAGCTTGTCTAGCGTAGCCACTTTGTACCTAAATTAGTAAAGTATTCAATTATTTGGAGAAAAAGAGAATAATATTTTTGTAGTCAAAGTGTTTCAAGAGTTCTTACGAAAACTTACATCCCATATTCATAGGCATTTGTCTAATAACCATAGCTAAATTTCATCATGAGTAGAATATGAGGAGAAGAAGACAGTTACGCAGTTACTAGTTGATAGCTTTAAAACTATTTGATTCCATGAAGTGAACGTATCGTAATAGAATGCGACTATTGAATAACATGCATAATCATGTAAAATCGTTCCGATTCCATGAAGTGAACAAAATTCCCATTTCATGAAATGAACGTGCCGTAATTGAATGTGACTATCAAATAACACGCATAATCATGTAAAATCGTTAACGAATAAATAGAGATAACTCTCAAATATTTATAAACATAATGAATAACTTAATTAAAAAAATTTATAAAATTATTAATATTATTTTGTAATTTTTGATAATTTTATAATTTAATATTTAGAAAATTCAATCTAATAATTTTTAATTTTTCTTTTTCCTTTTTCCTTTTTCCTCCTTTTCTTTTCTCACTTCCCCATTGCTACTTCTGGAATGATGTTCGGTTGCTATTTCTTTGCTTTATTTTCCCATACGTCATTGATTTAAGTGGCTTAAGATTAATGCGAATAAGGATATGGTCAAATCAAATTCTTATCATATCTTATTTTTCCTTTTCCTTTTCCTTTTATTTTATTTCTTTCCTTTCTACTAGACCTAGCGCTGACTGCAAGTATAATATTCTCTTACTTATTATTTCTTTCACTTTTACAAAACACATACACAAATTTTTCCTCCCTAAACCGTAACTTCCCTCCATTTCCTAATTTCTTCTTTTAGTTTCCTTTCATTTTATTGTTATAAGTTAAGGAAGAAGAAAGGATCTTGGTTTAACCACTTTACAAGATAAAGATTTTATATGAATAGATAGCTAATTTAGGTAATTGCTACTAAATATATGAATAGATTAATTATTTCACTCAAATAGTTAATACTTTTCTCATTCCTCAAATGTTAGTTGATTCCGATATGGATACCGATCTACTAGAAGATTATTACAATCCTTAACTACTACTATAGCCGAGTGAATACTCCTAATAATTTCATATATGTTTGTATCTACAGTTAGTGAATTTTAAATCTTATTGATAAATGACTTGATGTATGGGGTTTAAGGTATACATATGATTAATGATTGTATATTGCATGAAAATATTGTAATTTATGAAATTGAATTAGTTGTTGCTTTATAGTTACTAGTAGGGAATTGTTTGTTTGTGACATTAGCTGATTACACAATAGTTGGACTTAAGTATATTTAACTTAATTAAATTAAATTGAGTAATGCATAATCATGCATCACATTCTAATAATTTCGATCGTCACATAATATAGAGGTTGTGAGAGACATTACGAAAATTGATTATATAATTATGATTAAAGTATTTAGAATGGTGCATTTATACAGCATGACTTTACCTTAAATATTAGGATTACTAAGCGTTGAAGGTAGCAATCACCTGACTAAGGGTTAAGTTCAGAGGCCTTAGTTTAGAGATGAGTATAAACTACGAGAGTTCACTCACAATCATACTTGGAACTTAGTTTTATTTAAAACTGAAAAAGGATATACCATTTTATTTTTTAACACAAAACGCGGAGTTCCATAATTGTATAAGTTCAAGTATGATACCTGAATCTGATTGGTATCACGTATACTCTAACCTTAACTTTGGAGGGCATTAAATCTGAGTTGCATGCAAAATCTAGTCATCTACATGTATTTGTATGGTATTCTGTGTTTTCATCCATTCATATGTTTAAAAATTAACTATTGTATAACTTGTTTATTATACGGTAGAAAGATAGCTCATTAAGTTATCTAGTTTATACTCCTGTGGATTGCTTTTGCAAGAAGATCTCTTCGTTGCACCCGGTCGAGGCACGCTCGAGATCAGTAGGAAGCTTTTAGGTCTGTGTAAGTTCGAGTAGAGAATTAAGAGAGTATTACTATTACTATAGCAAATTCTCAAATGAAAACTTATTATATGATTTTATGTGTTATCTAGTATATATGTTAGTGCATACAATAGTACATTAAAGATTTAATGTATTTGTTAATATGTATTATAGTTATATTATAAAGCTCATGTTAATATAACTATGTTGTGATATTATTTACGCCTACATAACCCTTGGGTAATTAGTTATAGTAATAATAGCCTTATATGTTACATAAAGGATTGTCGATTAGAAGGGTAACTAATCTATGATCCTTTATCCAATATACGATGCCTACCATGATTAGGCCACCCCTTGGGTCATGATAGTTCTTAAGTCACTATATGATATCATATATCAAGGTTGTATAAAATCTTCTGTTGAGTAGTGAACTTCTTGAAATTTTGTATTAAGAATGTCGAATCTTAATATTTAAAGAGAGATTAATGATGCTGACAATAATGTTCATAGTTGCGATCGTGTTACCCAATAAACCTGGCGAATTACTGACAAAAAATTGCAAGAGCTTACTGTTATTGTAGCCAACCTGGCTATATTAATATAGAGGACAGCAGAGACTAAGCCTCAAGAGAGAGTTGATGAATGAGGTTAAGATGTGAGAGACAAGCCAAGAAGACAAGTAGCTAAGTATAGAGCACTTGAAGCTAATAATACCCAACTCTATCCCAACATATTAAGAGGCTTATGAAGAGGAGACTTAAGTTGGATGAAGTAAAGAAGTGTGGGTAGAGAGAAGAATAGTATGACTATAATACCATGGGTTTTTTCACCAGTTTGATAACCCTAGGATTCAAGCCTCTAAATTTAAGGCATCCAGTAACATTATTTGTTTTAGTTCAAACTTCACAGTAAAGCTAAAAAAGTTGGGCAAAATATTCAAGTAAAGTTAATTTCTTGAAATAAGTAATATAAAATCATTAATTTAAGAAAAAGTCAATTTATCGATAAAACTAGTAAACTATCAAAAAATGCGAAATTTGAGCTTTTAAATATAGTAAGATATTAAAGATAAGTTAGTTAACATATAAAAAAAATGAAACGAATTGTATATCACATAGACGTATTTAAATGTGATATGCATTATATGCATTATATGTATTAAATATATATATATAATAATACATTATTAAAATAAGGTAAATTAGTATAAAATAATGGGAAGTTAATAAAAAAATTGAATGGATGAGTCATCAAACCTGTGTGGTAGCATGATACAAATTGGAAAGCACAAGTCAACACCAAATTAGCTAGAGAATGACACGTGACACTTAGAAAAATGGAAAATTGACATATGGCATACACTTGTCCAATTTCTATTAAATTAAGCTAAATTGAAAACTTATAAATAGGACCTAATCTCTTAACTATAATATTTTAGAACCTTTAAAATAAAAGAACATGATTTAGAAAAATTACAAAAAATAAAATAAAATAAAAATGGAATAAAAATTAAGGGTAAATCAAGTCATGTACGATTCACAAACCAAAACACAACTTCACATTAAGCCACTTTGGGGTTTAAAGGCCCATTGTGAGAGGAAGCTTTTTGACAACGTACATTGGCTGGTTTAGGTGAACTAATTTTTCGCCCGTAACTTGTCTAATTTTCTAAAAATATGGAATTATCTTATTTAATTATGAAATTTGGTTTTCTAGGGTTATTCAATGCATAGCTTAATGTAGTAATTTTATTTTAGTTAAATAATTATTGGAAATATAGATTCCTTAAGAAAATACCTTGTTTAGATGAATTTTTAATTAATTTTTATAAATATTAGATATTGTTTCAATCTCAATTTCTGTATATAATACACTTAATATATTTATTTAATTGTGGTAATAAGAATTTTAGAAAATAAGCATGTCTATTATTTTTCATAATTGTTTTAGATAAAATTGCTATTTTTGCTGATTTGTTAAAATAATTAGTTTTTAAGGAAATTAATGAATGAAGCCTACATGTTTTGACTTCTAGAGGTTTATAAGGATATCTTGAACATTTAAGTTTTATCTTACATATAAATTTATTTATTTTCCCTAATTTTCCGTGTTTTCGACCTAAAGCCGCTATTTTGGTAAAAATAAATAATAACTAGTTTAGGGTGCTTGATAATCAATAATTAAACTAAGTATTTTTATGAGTCTATAATAATTTTCATGAAATTAATCGAGCTTGTATACTATTTATTACATATTTTCCTAATAAACTCCTATATATTAGCTTAATATGTAATATAGTAATTGATACTAGTAAAATATTTGTTAAATTCATGTAAAATGAACATGATGAGGTATATTTAGGGTTATTGGATAGGTTTGGAAAGTATGATTTTTAAGGTTTTTAATTTAGAATTAAAGACTACTCGAGCCAATTACGAAGTTACGATAACATATAGTCAAGTCAAAAGTGAGAAAGCGTATTTTTGCGTTTTTGATAATATTAATTAGTCTTAATTCTTAAGATATCATAATAGTACTCAAAATAACGATTGTAATGATATAAAATTTATCGAAATTAAATGAGGAATGAATAAGATACAGTCAAATAAAATTTAAAAACGTAATAATGAAAGTTTGTATGAGTTCCGATTCGACCCATACTTGACTTGAAGATTGTGTTCATATTTGCATAAGTGTGATGAGTAAAGAAGGAACATGTGGTGAAGTTTAAGATTTTGCATTACTCTTAAGCCTAGGTAAGTGGATTTAACCTATACTTAGAGTAAATATATTACTACTCATAACACCACATATTGTTTGATGCTGTGTTAATTGGATAAGGCTATATCTTAGGTGAAATGATATGCTATTGTAGTAGATGTTAATGTAGTGATTTTGAATGATGGTAACATTATTTTCGTTAAATTGTTATGTTGCTATGTTGGGTATTGATTTGATGCTTACAAATGATTATACTAACTTGGAGAGTTGAGGGATTGCTAACCCAATCTTCTAGGTATTCACTTAAGTGAATCCTAAGTAAGATACTAAACTTCATCTAAGGAGAGTTCGAAAACTAGAATAAGATAATTAGGTTAAACAAAGCTTAATGACTGATTGTATGGAATGATATACTTGAGTGGTTATTGCATAACACAGCATGATATGCCATAAAAGGGACTTACGGGTTAAAATTTTCATAATGAGGCTTTTAAGTAATTAAGAAAAATTATTGCTTTATGAACTTATTTGGAAATATATAGATTTACATTGCCTAAACATCTTGATTATTTTAATAGTCTGATTTGATAAACTATAATATGTAGTCTAATTTTGCATAACAAAGTTGGGGGTCATACATTCAAGCAGCTCCTTGTTGTTTTTTTTTTCATTTAGCAGACTACAGTATATAGTCTAATTTTGTATAACAAAGTTAGGGGTCCTACTCCTAAGCAGCTCTTTGTTGCCTTAAGTTCCTAGACGTTATATCTAGATGCCTAGCTATGTTGATTGATCGGATGTAGAAATTGGAAGGGTATAGTATATTGGTACAAATGCATGCTACATGCTGCATTGCTATCAATAAATGCCTAGTTGGGCTAATTTATGTATGAAGTTGAACCTTCTGATTATGATTGAAATGTTTCAGTTGTGATATTGCCTATATTGTATTATTTGTTATCCACTTTTACTCAACTTTAGCAGTTGAGGAAATAAAATGTTTTATCCTCAGGTGAACAGCATTGTAAAAGGCCGAACACTAGGGGGGATGTATATTGAGAGCGTGAATTAGAGTCAGTAACTTTTGGATAGAACTTGTATTAAGTTGAGAATCTTACTATTTTCAAGATGACTGAAACAAAAAGGATGGTTCATGTTTTGATGTAATATTAGGCTGTACATACAAATTGTAACAAAATGTCCAATTAAACTCCAATGTAGCAAAAGTTTTCTTTTGATGAATGAGAAGGTTAAGTTAGCTTTTAATAGGTATTCTTGTATAATGATGCATTCCATGCTAAGTTGAGATATGATATCGATGGACTCGAAGAGTGTAAGCTTCATATTCCTAAAAGAGTTGAACATCTTAAAGTGTAGATTCTGAGATTTAATGGGTCTGGTAGTGCTTATGAATACATGGACTAGATGGAGAAGATTGAAAAAATATTTTACTTTTATGATTATGAAGACTTGGTACGTATTCAAGTAGTTTCTTTAAAATTTTCTAGGTATACAGCAATGTATAGAAGAAAATTGCAAAATGTACATCAATGAGCCCGATATGAAATCAGAACCTGATACCCTATGTACTAGAAGAAGAAGAAGATCAAGATTTAAGGGAAAATCTTCAACAAGTCACGAAACTTACGGATTGCCAACCTTTAGTCATCTCACTCACGCTTGCCTTCAAAGCCTACAGTCTCTCACAAGAAGAATTATGTCCTTTCAGCTTGTCGAGGATGAGCTCCCATACAATGAAGAGCTATAGGTGAACTCCCTAAGGCCCTAATTTGAACACACTTTGTTATGCTTAGACTCTACCTAGTTGTCAACTTATCGAGTGCCAAGGCCAACCTACCGAATGCCAAGGCTTGTTTGTCCAGTTCTAAAGCCTATCTACTAAGTTCCAAGGTCGACCAACCAAGTGCCAAATCGGAGGTCCCTATACGCAGAACTCTCCTTTTCCATCTTGCCAAACTATAATTTCACCCAATCACCTCGAAAGCTTTCAATATAGCTTAGTAACAGTAGCTCCAACATCCCTTTCTTTTCTAAGTTCTACCACAACACCCTAAGATCCCAAAACACAAACTTATTTATAGGCTACCACCTATCCCTTTTTCTAACTTTTGTTCTCTATTCCTTTTTATCCTTTGTCATATTTTCCTTTTTTTCTTATACTAAGAATCTTCTTTTTATATTATCCTTTTATGTAGTTTTCTATTACTGTATTGTTGTCCTAAAGAACTTATTATAAATAGTCCTTTTTACTATAGCCACAATCATTTTACACAACATTATTAATGAATATTCTTGCTCTTGTGACACACCATTCTTCGAGTACATCCCTTTCACACTCTAATCTAATCTTATTGAGTAGTCAAGATTAATGGCAAGTAGACCTTAGTATTAACTTATGCGTCACATTAAGTAAAGTACTAAGTTGTGATGTGTTCCTCAATGAGTCATATCCATATAGCAGCTTCACAGAAGCTATTATGTTTATTGACCTATCAATTCCTTCTTTCTTCGATATTTCGAAGGACCCATTAATTACCTTCTCTTCAATAAGCCCTAATGATTAACTCAACTTTTTGGCACATCACCCTAGAAATCAAGAAATTGGACGTCCTTAGCATGATAACCAAAATAGGGGCCAAGTTGCCAAATAGTGACAAAGCCAAGCTCATAGATTTCCTTAAACAAAACTTAAACATCTTTAAGTTTACCCTAGAAGACATACTAGGAATCATTAATATATCAAAAGCTATTCACCACCTAAATGTTAATCCATTCATCCGACCTTTCAATAAAAGGAAATGATACGTTGCCCCAGAATGTTAGGTCATAATCAAAGAAGAGGTATAGAAGCTACTTCGACCAAGATTCATTCGCTCAGATAAATATCCTACCTGGCTCGCCAACACAGTACTTGTTAAGAAAGCAAATGAAAAGTAGCGCATGTACATCTACTACATAAACCTTAACAAGGCATGCTCCAAGGATTTCTTTCCCTTACCGTATATAAACTAGCTCGTTAACTCAATGTCTGGCCATGCACTTCTCAGTTTCATGGACACCTATTAAGGATATAACCAAATTCAGATAATTCCCCAAGATGAAGTCCACACATCCTTTGTTACTATCTTCAAGACCTATTACTACAAAGTAATGCCCTTCGGTCGAAAAAACATCAAAACCACTTATCAAAGGCTAGTCACCCACATCTTCAAACCACAAATAAGTAAAAATATCAAGGTCTATGTTGATGACGTGATATCTAAGAGCAAAACCAGAAAAGACCACATTGATGACCTCTAACAAACTTTCCAAACCTTCTACTGATTCCAAATGAAACTTAACCTGCGAGGTATATCTTTGGAGTTGCATTAGGGAAATTCCTTGGTTTCATGGTCACAAAGTGGAAGATAGAAGCCAATGCTAACAAAATCAAAGCAATCTAGGATATAAAAGCCTTAACCAAAATCAAAGAGGTTTAGCCACTAACAGGCAAGATAGCTGCTCCCAATTGCTTCGTATCCCGAAGCGCTAACAAATGCGCTAAATTTTTTTATCTACTTAAACACCGTACTGAGTTTAAGTGGACACTAAAATGTTAGCAAGCTTTCTAAGATTTGAAAAAATTCCTCACAACATACTCTCTAAAACAATACCTAGAGAAGAACTCTACTTATACCTCGTAGTTATTTATAAGGCATTATCCTCAATACTTGTCAAAGCCAATGGCTATGACCACCGATGAGTCTACTGCATTAGTCATATCCTCTAAGGGTCAGAGCTTAGATACTCCAAAATAGAAATGTTTGCCCTCGTAATGGTCATTGCAGCCTGAAAGGTCAAGCCCTACTTCTAATTGCATCCAATTGTCATCTTAACGAACATCCCACTTAGAACTGCTTTATAGAGACCTAACACTTTTAGTTGCATGATGAAATACTTTCTTGAACTTAGCGCTCACTGAGTCTAGTTCTGCCCAAGATAAACAATTAAGGCATAAGTCCATGTGAACTTTATAGTAGAATACATTAGAGTGGATGAGCCTTGACTTAAGCTCACCAAACAAGTTTGCACACTCCACTTTAACAGCTCCTCCACTAAAGGGATGATAGATCAGTATCACATTACAAGGCTCGTATGGAACAAAGATGCTTTAAGCCTTAAAATTTGGTTTCCTAATGATTAACAATGAAGCGAATATGAGGCGCACATCATCAGCCTAAAAATTGCTAAAGATACTCGAGCATAGAAGCTCAACATACACTCAAATTTTATGCTGGTTGTACAACAAGTCAAGAGAGAATATAAGACCAAGGGCAAGACAATAGCCAAGTACCTACATTTAATGTAGAGCTTCCTTATGGAATTTACTTCTTGGGAAGTCAATAAGATCTTCCGAACAGAAAATGCAGAGGTACTCGAATTATCTAGGATAGCCTTATCTACCATCCCTACATCACGTGACTACAATAAGCCGATCTTCATACATATCTCCTCAAGTGAAATACAGATGTATAATAGCAATAAGTCGCCAACACAACAAAACTAACCCCTAAGCCCTCTTGGAAAGACCCCCTTTCGTAGTACCTTAAGACAATGGCATTACTTGAAGACTAAGCAGAGGCGAAGAAGCTAACCTACACCGTAGTCAACTATACATTGATCAATGATGTACTTTACCAATGAAGACATAGTACCTTACTCCTTTAATGCATTCGAATAAAAGAGGGTGCATAGGTCCTCAAGGAGCTCCATGCAGGGATTTATAGCAATCACATACAGTCCTAAGCATCATACCTTCGAGCGCTTAGACTAGGTTATTATTTGCCTATAATGAAGGAAGATGTCAAGACCATGGTCCAAAAATGCCATTCTTGCCAAAAGCATGAGTTGATCACTCATGCCCCCAATTTAGAGTTACATCCCTTGACTAGCCCATGGCCATTCATACGTTAGGGATTAGACATCCTCAACCCCTTCTTGAAAGCCCCATTGGGTTAATAATTTATTTTGGTGGTAGTGGATTACTTCACCAAGTGGGCAGAGGTGTTGGCTATAGCTATTATAATAGCTTAAGCAGTTGAAGGATTTGTGCTCACCTACATATTGTCTCATTTCGAAGTACCATATGGGTTAATCATCAATAGCGGAAGGCAATTCAATAGTGATCGATTGAGAAACTTCTATAAGAAGCACAACATGAAGTTACACTACACCTTAATAGCCCATCCACATACCAACGGCAAAGTTGAGGCTATCAATGAGATAATCCTCAACAACTTAAAGAAGAAGGTAGACCTTAGAGGCAGGTGGATTAATGAGCTTTTAAACATACTCTAGGGATATTACACGATGTAGAGGACCTCAACCGAAGAAACCCCATTCTATCTCGCATTTAAAGTAAAGATGGTCCTTTCTCTTAAGCTAGAATTTCCTACTAGCAAGATCTAGCACTTCGACGTCAATATTATCCACATGGCCCTAAAAGTAAGCCTTAACATCATTAACAAGGTTCACAACGTTGCATGAGTGCACATAGTAGCCTATCAATGGCAAGCCACCCAGTACTACAATTGTAGTGTTTAACATAAGGTTTTCCACCTCGAAGACTTAGTATGTAGAAAGTTAGAAGCTATTGGTTCAAAGGAAGGGCTGGACAAGCTCACCCCCAATTAGAAAGACCTTGTACGAGTAGTCAGGGATGTAAGAAAAAGGTACTTGCAATCTCTAGACACTAAAAGGACGAGCCATCCCCATGGTGTGGATCGCCTAGAATCTAGGACCCTACTTCCCTTAAGGACGATGATAAGAATCAAAAGCACTTATAACCATAGTTGGATCTAATGAATTGATGAAGTTTCCTATATGTGTCTCTCTTCTCTTCCTACTCTTTGCACATCTACGCAATACTTGCTATGCTAAGTTGTGACCTCAGGTTGATCTCCATCCCTAAACATACCTTCCCCAGTTAGTCTTTACATTAACATGGTGGAAGCATGCAAGGGCATCAATTTACATCAAGCCCTCAACCTTAAGTTGATTTTCAGCCTTAAGCTTTACCCAAGTTATTTCCAACACTAATGCCATGGGCACCTTTCTCAGGAATCTATAATCAAGCCTTTAACCTTAGGTCGATTTTCATGCCCAACTTTTACCCAAATTAGTTCCTATACTAATGCCATTGGTACCCTTTTTAGGCATCGATCCATATCAAGCCCTCAACCTTAGGTCAATTTTCATCCCAAGCTTTACCCAAGTTAGTTTCTACACTAAAATCATGGGTACCTTTTTTAGGCATCAATCCATATCGAGCCCTCAACCTTTGGTCAATTTTCATCCCTAAACTTTACCTAAGTTTGTTCCTATACCTACATTAACCTTAGATCGATTTTCTTCCCTAAGCTTTGCCCAAGCCAATTCTTATGCTAACATCATAGGCACCTCTCTCAAATGTCAATCCCCATCCTCAGGTTGATCATCATCCCTGATTACTTGCCCATGTTAGACATTATTATAGCAAGTATTAAATACGATTCTAAGTTAAACTAAATAACGAAAACTAAAAGGTAGAGGAAAACAAAATAAGCAAGTGACAAGTGATGAATGAAAAAGGGAAAACTTTATTTAGCTCATGAGATGAAGTACAAGGCTTAATGGGTCAACATACCGACCTTGATTACATCTAGATAGAAAACTAAACAATACAAAAGCATGTAGCTACTTTCTATGCTACGGCAATACGCTTGACTTAAATAACCTCTCTCGACTCCAATTCGACTTCTCACTTGAAGCTCTTCCTCAAGAAGAACTCTTCTCAACTTATGGCTCATGAGTTTTGAAGCGGTAGTTGTAACTGCCTCCCTATGCTCCTGTAAAGCCGAGCTTCAAACTTCAAGGGTCCTAATGACACTTATCCTCTAAGTGAAAGTCCCTACTCTACCCTCCAAAGCCTTTCTTCCACAGAAGCAATGTTAGGGACAATTGATTCAGATACTCTACTTAGAACATTGAGCTGTCGAGGCCTTGCTAATGACAAAAGAAGTTTGATGCTTCACCTAAAATGAACTAGAAGACTCATGAAGCAGAGGATTCCCCATGAGTGCTTTGATTGATAAGTCAAGGTAGAGAAAAGACCCCCTACTGCCATAGTCACTACAACTACCCTTGCTTGCTTAAAGTCATTTGGGATAGTGCATGTAAAAGTTGCCCAAAACCTCATGTAGATAAGTGGCCCCATAGTAAGGCTGTTCCAGATAAGCAGTAGATAACGCCTAAGCCTCCCTCTTTTGCCTGCTATTAATGGGATAGAAAGAAGGAAGGACCTAAAGGCCATGTACGCCTCCCAATCATAGCTTAGGATGTAAGCCTTATAATGAGAAATTTAAAGTTAATGCGTAAAGTTTAAGACAATCGAACAAGTTATCCGATTGAGTATAAATTATGTGACAAGGTTAGGAATATTAGTAATAGTAATCTCATAAGTTTAAATTTAAGAAAATAAGTAATAAAATAACTAAATATCCTAATATTGAATTATAAGCATATTACTCGTTATTTATTGAAAATATATAAAATGAGTTTCGATAACTAACGAATCAACAGAAATAAATCATATGCATCTAAAAATCATAAACTAACATAAATAATATTTTAGAGTATTTACTTATACTTTGTATATATTTACGTGTAGTTAAATGTTCAGAGTCAGGTTGTGGCAAGTTGGGATCAAGTAGAAAAACATTATCTAATCAAATTCACCCAAATAGAAAGCAAATTGAAAGACAATAAAGGATACTTAGCCATCTAAAAACCAAAAGCAAACCCTAAACCCCTTTATAAAATCAAAAATCATACCCTATAATTCATTTTGGTCAGTTAATTATAAAAAAAAAATTAAAGAGAGACCAGAAAGAGTAAGTTAGATCATTTTAAGAAATATAGTAAAAATTAAGTACAAATAGGACATATAAGGGGATCGTAGACCTAACAGCCACCTAAAATTGAATAGCTACCACTACCACATCTTACCACCACTATCTTACCTTACCAACAATCCTACCATCGTCACACATGGTTAGAAGCTACATGATCAAGCGAGTTCGACTTCAATTTGATTTTTGTTAAATTTAGTAAAATTATTAAATATGTTTAGAAAATTATGAAATATGGTATTCTAAGGTTTTTATGTATATAGATTTAAGAAAAAAAATATTATTTTCACAAACTTAGATATGGAAATGTATAATGCCTAAGAAATTTCAAAACTCGAACTTATTTTCAATTTAAAAATAAATGACCTTAATAATATAGTTTTAAGCTCAAAATTTTTTTATAAACTATTGAGAGTATTTAAAACAATGTTATGAATAGATTTTTTAGAAATTAAGTTTTGAAATTTTTAGAAAATTTTTATGTTTTAAAATGATATATAAAGAAGTGATTTTAGACTTGTTTTAGGAAATTTAATCATAATTTGATGAAAATACTGATTTAGTATGTAATTAGGTCTTTTAGGATGTTAATTTCTGATGTAGTATGATATTTGTAGTATTTAGAGTATTAAATGTAATTATTATGTGTAATATATAGTGTATACATGTAAATTAATAATATTTGAAATTAGAAATATAATAAGTAAAAAATATTAAGTTAAAATTGATAATATAAAAATAGTAATATACGGTAAATGTAATATGAAACTTAAATTTAGGTAGTTATATGAAAAATATAAATTTTTCTCATATCGGAAGTAAATTTAGTAGTTAAATTAAAATTATGGTGTACCATACAAACTAGAATACTAATTAGGGGTTAAATATGATACTTAGAATATCTGAGTATAATGTTATTAATTTCACATTGTGGTTTAGAATGAGCTCTTAGAGTTCATGTATAATGCCATCATCGAAAATTGAATTAAAACCTAAATCAGAAACAGATTTAAAAACTAATTCAAAAACTAACCTAGAATAGATATGTAATAAGTGATACACATACATATTACATATATATATATATATATATAGAGAGAGAGAGAGAGAGAGATAAAATTGAGTTAAAACATAATTTAAAACTTATATATCATAAGAATGCAAATACTAAAAGAGTATTTATATTATACAAACCACAAATACAAGTTGACTTGTGGAAAGTCTAATAAGTGCACTAAGGATTTCAAGTAAGTTAGGTTCAACACATCGTTATATTTTAAAGTACCATATTAAAGTAGTGGGAGGCTTATGATTATATATGATTGTGCTTTTAAGTAGTTATATGTATATGTACTTGTGTGTCTTTGATTATTTGTTGAAAACTTATGAGTCTTAGTGGTTTGTTATGAATTAAGTGATGTGAGATTGTTTAATTACTTTAAGTCAAAATTTAACCACATTTGACTTAATACCTTAACTAGACATGCATCACAACCATTTAGGAGATTATTAGGGTTCTTTAACCAAATACTAATATCTTAGAAAAAGATTACGTTATATAACATAATGGTCTTTCCTTCATACTTAGCTGAATTAAATGGTAAGAAAAGAGATAATGATAAGGATAAGGGCAATAATTAGAAAGATAATCATAAGAGAAGTAGTGTCTCCATTTCACAAACTTATGTTTAGTTGTAAACTGTGACATAAAAATTAAAACTCCTCAACCTAAATTAGAGTGGGTAAAATTACTCAGATTTCATAACCAATTGGATCACGTTGTATGATGATATTTATGTATTGCATTGCATATAATTAATTGGTTCAAAACCATGTTTGAGTTTGTTACACAATCTTAAGTCTTCATCTCAACTTACTAAGAACGCAAACTAGCTGAAATAAACTCTGCTAAGAAGATAACCTATGTTAGTAAAGATCTTATGACATCACCACAAGATCTACTCTGGTAGGCTCATCACCCCATGACACTGAGCCCTTACAAGAACTTAAAGAAGCATAATCTGCTCAAGTAGCAGGATACATCAACTTAAGAGTAAACATTGTTGCAAGTACAAATGAATGGCAACAAGCAAGTATAGACCCTCTCCTCAGGGATAAGGAATTCAAGTGATTTTGAGATGAAACATAATACACCAAATTGCTTAGGAAACATTATCCTCGATATAAAAGACTTAGACAAAAAATGAATGGAGTTTAAGCACACAACAACATCAAAAACACAAGAAACGGTGACCAAGGGAGAAGAGAAAGGAACTTAGAGACAATTACAAAGATATCTCATTCATTCAAGTCTTCGACAATTACATAAAGGGAGGTCGACACTCTAAGCCCCACCAAAATGAGAATGCAAAAAATGAGATGAAAAAAATGGGCATACATCGCCTATACTATCAAAAAGGCAAAAGGAAAAAGTCGTTTCAAGGCAACTTTGGTGTGCCTAGGAGCTTAGTTATCTCTAAGGCTTACCCTTGCAAATCTAACTAAAATGGATCCTCCAAAATATCGAAGAAAGTGAGAGGAAAAAGGTCCACAAATGAACAAAAGTAACTAATATGAAGCTGCTCGAAGAATATGACTTACCAACGAACACAACAAGACTTAACACCTTCACTTAATATGACGCATAAGTTAATGTCAAGATCCACCTGCCACTAATTTTAAGCTATTTGGCAAAATTAGATAAGAATGTATGAAGGATAGACTTAGACAGGGTTGTCTCATAATAATAGAATATTCAGTATTAAAATGTAAGTTCTATCCAACTTATAAGAAAAATAGAGTATTTATAGTAAGTCCCTAGGATAACATTATAAATAAAGAAATTATAAAAAAGTATATATAAAAAGGGGATTCCTAGTAAATACAAAAAGAAGTAAAAAGGATAAAAGGCAAAAATGGAAAAGTGATATAATATCGGACGAGGTAGACAAGTGGCAATGTAACATTGGTCTCAAACGTATATTCTCTAATCAAAACAAATAAAAAGGATCAAAATGTTATGACAATAAAGGGGCCGGATGAAAGATATGGTAGCATGCCAAGAGAAAACTACTCGACCGGTAAGTGAGTTTCTCGTCACTTAGCAGCAGTTGGTTGGATTACTTGGTATAGGGTTGTGGAAGAGTTGGCAATTTCATGAACTTAACTACCCCTTGCACGATGACGTTAGTACAGCTCTCCCCATCAATGATCACGGAACATAACTTGCCATTCAACCGGTAATTCATATGAAAGAGGTTCTCTCTTCGCTTATTCTCATTAGCCACAAAAGTATTAAGAGAATGTCGAACTACAAAGTAATACTTGACTCTGCCCTTAGGAGGTATCTCAACATCGTGATCTTCCTCAAATCCTTCCAACATCTGATCAATTGCTACTTCTTCCTCTCCTTCACTCCCACTTTCTACTTCAAACTGGGACTTATCTCCCATTATGGTCATGACTCGATAGTTTAGACATTAGCTAGCCATGTATCCATAGTCAAGGCATTTAAAACATTTGATTTCTCGAGTTTTTCTCCTTGAACTCTGACCCTGGTCTCTTTGGATCTCAAGCTCCTTAATCTTGCCCTTACCTCAACACTTGTCCGATTGGCTCGATATGTGATCTCGACATTCTACCTCAAAACTATTTGAAACTCTATCATTCATTGGCTAGCTTGGCAGGCTGCTCCTATTCAATATCAATGTTCGATTACTCAGCATTCAGCTAACCTGGTTTCACCATTGCCTTTCAACTCTCTAGGCCATATGGATGGTTTCATCTAGAGTTGTGAGGCTTTATAGCTCTATGACGTTACCAATCTTAGCCCATAGTCTAGAGATGAATCGTACTATAGTTCAGGTCTCAAGCTTGTCGACATCACATCGTATCATGAGCAACTGAAACTTTTGGACATAGTCGTCTATGGATCCGTTACCTTACCTCAAGTCTTGGAGTCGTTGGAAAGTGTCTTGTTCATATTATTTAGGAACAAACTTACTTCTCATATCTCTCTTTATCTCGTTCAACGTTTGGACCTCGCCTTGGGTCCTCAAGCGAATATTCTATAGCTTCTTTTACCACATTACCACATATCTAGAAAATTCTAATGCGACTACTCTAAGACTAATAGTATCTTCATAATCATGGAAGTTGAAAATCTTTTCAATTTTCTCTTCCCAGTCTAAGTAGTCATCGGCATTACCAGACCCGTTAAAGCTCAAATTCTATACCTTAAGCACCTCTTAGTTCTCTAAACTCACACTCATCAATCCTATCATACTA
Organism: Lumnitzera racemosa; assembly: GCA_024138005.1. Taxonomy (NCBI): domain Eukaryota; kingdom Viridiplantae; phylum Streptophyta; class Magnoliopsida; order Myrtales; family Combretaceae; genus Lumnitzera; species Lumnitzera racemosa. The sequence goes on along the minus strand of JAMXBC010000012.1, from coordinate 32,281,699 downwards.
GTCTTCTCTTTCTTCGTACCCTTCCACTTTGTCCAACTCCAATCTTTTTCTCGCGACTCTATTGGCATGTTATGGTGGTGCTTGGTTCATTAGAAAGCCTTTCAGATCTCGCTCATTCAGTTGCTTCCTCGACCTATCTCTCATTTTGAACCTTACTCAGTAACTCTCTTACGCAGTCTAAACTCTAAGACCCTATTTACTAAGATAGCTAAGTTAGCCATAATAACAGCAAGATCTTATATCTACTCATTAGTAGTATGTGATGTTTGTTTGGTAACTTGACTACAACCATGAGCATCACTCTTGACATCGTGAATCTCTCCTTATATACTAGGGTTCAACATTCTCAACAAAAAGTTTCAGTAAAGACACTTCACTCAGATGCTTTCAATATACACACAAGTATCTAAAAGAGTAGACTGACTATCACTACATAGCTTTCAGTCTTAACCTCAAGCTCTAATACTAAGAAATTATATGATGTGCTTAGAAGCTTAGTTATCAGTAGGACTTACTATAGTAAATTTAACTAAAATGGGTCTTCTAAAATATTGAAGAAAGTGAGAGGGAAAAGGTCTACAGATGAACAAGAGTAGCTAATGTAAAGCTGCTTAGAGGATGTAACTCACCAACGAACACAATACGACTTAACACCTTATTTGATATGACACACAAGTTGATGTCAAAGTCCACTCGCCACTAATTCTGAACTACTTGGCAAGATTACATAAAAGTGTATGAAAGATGAACTTAGAGATGATTGTCTCTCAAGAACAAAACATTCAGTATTAAAATATAAGTTCTATCTGACTTATAAGAGAAATGGACTATTTATATTAAGTCCTTAGGATAACATTACAAATAAAAAGATTACAAGAAAGTATATATAAAAAATGAATTCTTAATACATATGAAAAGGGATAAAAATGACAAAAGACAAAAATAGAAAGATGGTACAATGTCAAACGAGTGGACAAGTGGTAATGTAACATTGGTCCAGTATGAATATTCTTTAAGCACAGCAAGAGAGAGGGATTAAAATGTTATGGCAATAAAAAGGCCAAGACAAAAGAGATGGTAGTATGCCGAAAGAAAACTACTCGGCCGATAAATGAGTTTCTCGTCACTCGATAAGAACCTTTTGATCGCAGTTGGTCGAATTCCTCGACAAATGGTCCTCAGCAAGGAAATGGTCAGTATCATCACTACAGAAAGCATAGATCATGGCATAATAATGTAGGGAGCTTAGAGTTCAGTCATCTTCCTTCGGTGTAAACTTTCTCATCATCAATAGGTAGTCGAGAGAGAATTCTTTAGGTGAGGGATTATAGTCCTTGGAGCCATGCGCGAATAATGAGACTACTGGTTAACAGTGCATCAACCCTCGACCTACTATTGCCCCTACTATTGCTACTGCTCCTACTCCTGCCCACCCTCCCCATCAACATCTCTCTCCTCAAAGCCTGCATTCGAGCCATTGCTTGAAGCTCCTTATAAGTCACCAAACGATTTACCACCCGGCCCAACTCTAGCAGCAACCTCAAATTTATCCTGCCAATTTAGTAAGGATAAATTCGCATTAAGCATGTTTTGTTGAACCTGTTTTCGTGCCCCCTATGTCATTGCATAACCAATCATAGTAATACCCTTCTCGATCACAAGGTCATCCAAGGTTTCTAGAAAAATGTCTCGCTTGACCATGGGTGACAACCCCTCCCCTTTCAAAACCCCTCCCCTTTCAAAAGTTTAAACTCCCTCTTAACAAACTTAGCTCACACCTTATCTAGTTCTTCTCCCCTAACCTTCAACTTAGCAGTTAACTTATCTTCAGTAACTTCGCCAAATTCCTAGACTAACTTCAACTCAACCTTCAGCTGGCTTACTTGCCGAAGGAACTCCATTTGTTGGCATTCTTAATCACTAAACACAACGGCAAAGTTGCCACATACCTTTTTCTCCCCATCCAACGCCTTCTTAAGCCTCTCAACCTCAACCCTCATCCAACTCCCCTCCAACTAAAGATATGATTGGTTGTATGCAAGGATGAAATCTATTAGGTCATACAACTGCGAGCACAACATGAAGTCAATAATCAAAACTAAGGCTAGGTACTTAAATAGGAACATATGAGCAGCTTAACTCATACCACTTCAACAATTCTATTAAGGCCTCTATGTCATCCTTCCCCCGCAACAAGTCGCTTAAACGATGCTTATAGTTGCTCAAACCTGTGGGCAAGCCTATTTGCAAGCTAACTAGGGGCTATTCACCTCTAATGACATATTGGAAGCTAAACATCCTTGTCAAAAGTCTAGACTAGCAACTGCAACCTTAGTTTAGACTTTTTAGCACATTACCATCACCTTACTATACAATTACGGGAAGTGTCTACTGCACCCGCCACCCCCCCCCCCCCCCCCCCCCCCCCCCCCCCCCCCCCCCCCCCCCCCCGATGCGGGTTGCTTCCTCTTCTTAAACCTCGAAGCACCCACGAGCCACCTATTTTACACAGTAAGAAGCTTCCCCCTCACCTTCTCCGTAGCCAATTCCAAAGCTATAAGAGAACCGACAAACTCATTAGCAAAACAGAGTAAAATAAAGATAAAGCACTTACTAAGCCGAGGATAAGTAATCTAATGTCCCCCACTCCTACCACAAGACAACACGCCATAGCAAAGAGCCAACCACCCCTCATTAGCTAAACATAGCAGATACCTATCTCCATCCCAAACAATGGAGCACCATCCTTATACTTCTAGCATATCGACAAATGATTCAATTTTTTCTAACTCGCTAAATTCAAGAGCTTAATGTTAGTCATTACATCCTCATCTCCTAAAGCCTTCAACTTCCTGCCCCGAATAGACCATCTCCACTTAGTTGGGAAATCAAGTGGCTCAAGAGCACGAGCACAATAAAAGAGTTCTTTCCATCCTTTAACCTTGTTCAGTAGCTTATCAAAATTACTTAGAGCCTTGCCTTGAGTAGCAACATATACCCACCAATTGACTACCCTCTTTTCATGGAAGAAGTACCTAAACAGCTACATAGTCGATCGTTGCAACTCCTAAATGCTTAACGCCTTAAACATGAATAGCTAAATCTAAATGTTCGCATTAAGACTCCCTAAGCAACTTTAAAGTACTTGAAAAACTACAAAAAGAACTTTGAAAAAGGGAAACGAAGACCGAACTAGAATGGCTTCACAAAAATACCAAACAATCGGTAATCCCCTTATATCATTAGCTTGCTACCCATCCTTGGGTACCTCTACTCACCACCTGGGCACTACTCCTACTGCTTGACTAACCAACCTCAACTTCTACTCACTTACCATATAAAGAACACAAGCACACACATGCCCGTTCATGTTAGTCGTCTACAACAACCACCAAACATTGTCCTCCTAGCTATTCGTAGGGTACACATCACAAGGACGTCACTACTCGCACTCCTTCCTCTTCTCCTATGACAATATCAACCCATCTTCTTCTATTGCCACTATCACTATTTTGGGGGGAATAGACTTTCACCCACTACACAAGACGAGCCCTAGTAACCTTCAACTACCTCCATCAAAATAAAAGAATATGAAAACTCACTCTGATTGTCAATCGTACTCTAATTAGCCATTATGAATGATTAACAAGGAATGAAAACACACGAGGAAAAGTAACTAACTTATAAGTAGAAATTTTGGTAGAGTCTTCTCTAACTAAGTAAAGCAAAGTGAAAAATGAAAACACATGCCCCACTTTATATAAACAAGCAAGGGGAGAAGGCAAATGATTTCTCTCACTTTCATAGCACGAACCCATGAAAGGACATGCATTAAACTTCAATCATCTACATGCCCCTACTCCCTAAATTAAAGACCTCGATTGATCTTTGTATACGGATCCAAGAAGTGGCCTAATGATGGGTTACCCCACATGTACAACCGCTCTTTATAGACCATTAATACGCGCTACATTTTCCAAAGACAATCGTTCTGACACATCGAGCAGCCTATCGATCGCATCAATTACGTAAGAACACGGCATATGGGAAAATGAACCCAACCGAAGGCACTATTTGTCATAATCCTGTGTAACTGAATTAACTCCTTGCTCGAAAGAACAAACAACCCAAGCTTCGCCCAATCGCCTCATTAGATTACACTCTTTGTGCCTTAAAAGTTGAGGAGAATGGAGGGACAAGTTTTGATGTCCGATTTTTGCCTAAACTAAGACCTAATGAGTGAAGCTCATCACAAGGGATATTAAAGTGTGCCCAAACGAACAACGAGTTCTTCCGTTACCTCACGACCTTTTCATGAAGACATGCTCGCACAAAGGAAGATGCAAGTTGTTGGCGAACCCATCCTCTATTTTGTGACATACTTGACAAGACAAATAACACTCCCCCAAGTAGGTCACTCCTCGATCATCAAGCCAACATATACAAATTATTTGGCGTAAGCTTAGAGCTCAACTCGCCCACGATCAAACACCAGTTGATGCCTTCCTCAACATCTCTACTGGCTTTTGTTTTCAACATCTACTCTCCACTGCAACTCATTAATGAATGTCTAACATCTACAGTATACGCTCGACAACTTCTACAATTGTTAGGTCCCTAAGTTGTGGATTTAATGGTTTAGCTAACCACGACTTACCCCCCGTAATGAAGTTCAATCTCTATTGTAGAGCACACTACTAGCTGATAGCTAGTCCAAGCGAATTCCTGATCGCCATATGTCCAAGTGACTTGCATAAAAGTGTCAAGCGCCATGAAGTAAGACAGAATACTCTCTTTCTTAAAATCTTCCCTCCCAAACATAAGATTAACACATTACACATACAACAGCCACTAGGCAAGCATGATTCTTGAGGCTCTTAATGCTTGTCCCTCATCTTTTCTTAATATTCCTTGCTAACTTGAGTATTGGAAAGCCCTCATGGTCACATCAACGAAGAGCTTTTTACAAGTATCGAGGAATAGGAGACAAAGCTCAAGTTCACTTAAATTGGACTTCACGCAAATTCGCTTGCCCTAGTTGATTCATCCATAATCAATAGTAATAATGTCCCTATCCTTGATAAAAACCTCACCATTGAGGTTTAGGGAAATCAAGAAAAATGAAAGAAAAAAATAAGCTTTAATATTCCTAATCGATAATATCACATTTGACTTGCTGGAATGATCTAAAATAGAATAGAGTAAAAAGTGGAATGATAAACTCTTTCTTATATTCGAAAATATCTATGAAAAAGATGGAGTGAAATAAAATCAAACATGTATATAATAGTAATTATTGAATATACTTTTAATTACTAAATGTTATAATTAAATTAAGAACTAAATAAGTAATTTGATTTATAATAGTAAAAATATAGGAAAAATAGAATTATAATTCTATTTACTCAAAGGTAAAATTAAATTCTTCCTTAAAATTAAAATCGCCGATTGTGATTCCAACTTTCAAATACATTTCTAAACTTAAGAAAAAGGGATGAAACCATAATCAGATTCCATTCCGAACTATTTCGATATATTAGACATATCATAAAAGTAACATCTCATCAGCTCGACTTATTGGATAAAAGCTGCCACCGAAAATTGAATTTTGCAAACCAGTACTCCAACAGCAAATTGGAAAATTATGGTGATTACGTTCTCATTTTCAGTTACAACAATAGCCGCGAATGTACTTCCTATTGTGATTGTGCTCTTGGATTTGGTAAGTTTACCATAACTAGGGATTGGTTGATTCTTAATAACGTTCTCGAAAATAAAAGTACTGTAACAACATATTTATCTTCTTACTGAAATTTGTAAATTATGCACTTTCATGAAAATGTTTTTATAAATTTTTTGACATCAAGATTTTGCACAAAACCCTTCAATGGCATCAGTTCTCAGAAAAAGTTAAACTATTTACTAATTTCTTTATCGTAGCTTATATAAATGGTGCGATCTCTATTTTTTGGTTCATTAATTGCTTTTCCTCCACACATTTTTAACAATTGCATGTCCTGTTATACTTCCTTTATCGATTTCACTATTTGTATGACTTAGATGAATGGAATAAGTTCCCTCTTTACGAGATATTATTTACGATACTTCTTATCTAATCCTATTAATTATAACTAGAAAGTAACTTTTCTAAACAATCTCCAAAATCATAAGAGGTCACCAGCAGAGACATTTGACCACCAAGGTGTGGCGTCCAGTTAGGTACCCCTGTAATGACTACTCGCTATGCGCATGTGTCGCCAGTTTCCCATAATGCCCATGAAGTATTTGCACAAATAGTCCAATGGGAACATGACTCGTTCGTTCGAGTAGACTTGAAACAAGAGCATCTGAAATACTCGATTCTTTAACCAATAAACATATCTCAAAGGATAAACATACATGGTAATAGAGGAGGATTGCATCTATAGGACAGGGATCTCAAGGGCAATTGCAACCACTTATTCATGCTGTTCAAGTTTTAAAACTTGCACGACATCAAGTTATAATCTATTTATTAGAGTCAACAAATAAATATATATATATATATATATATTCCCACTTTTGAACTGAAAGGAATGTAAATTAGGACTTACTCAAAGTAGGACTGAACTTTAAAGAGATCATATGAGCAGTAGATCGAAATAAGAGATGCTTTGGACATATTCCATATGAAAATAGGAAACCTAGAACTTGGAGATAAAATCCCCCACAGCTTAGATAACCTGATCAAAACCCTAGTGAGAAGCTCTATCGAGCTTCAACCTCTTGACAAGAACCTTAGGCTTTTCAAACATTTCTACCTTAAAGTGCTTTATCAACATCTTCTTTCCAATCGCTGACTTAATGTATACACTTTTAAGCTTAATCAATCCACTTAGTTGCCAAAAGTTTATGCCATCATCCTTAAGCTATAGAGCAAGGTTGCACCACCACCAAATTTGTTGCGCTATCTCTTGTTTCTTATTACCTTAGGCTAAAAAACCAAGTCACTTCCAAGCTCTTAAGACCAATTGATTTGAGACATCTCAAGCTCTTAGAACCAATAGGCAAGTGCCATACTATAATACTGAGGGAGCCAAGAGGATTACACCCTTCATCAACCAACGTTTCTGTGCTACTTAAACCCTTTGATCCAACGGAAGTTTGCTACACAAAGCTGCTAGAAGACATTTAGAACCAACCGAGCACAAACCCATAACCTTATGCAACCTCAAACTCGAAGGATGACACTCAGCACTCTTAACCCAGTACCATTTCATTCTATAAGGAAACTTAACACCTTTCTGTGCCACTTGCCACCCTAAACTTGGATATCTCATGTGAACCTTGACATCAAGACATCTTAAGAGAATGACACATCAATATGAACATGCTACCAAGCTCTCAAAGGTTGCACCACATCAGAAGAGATTTAATGGTTTACGCTAAAGCATAATCTTTCATGCCTCCTAGAACCACCTCATCACCTCCTCCTTACTCCACCACTCCTCCCTCTCTATAATTAGGTTTTAGCAGTTTCCACTCTATTTATTTCTAAAGAAACAAAGCCAAACACACTAAGAACCCTAGGAAGCTAATGCCACACCCTAGAGCCAATGAGAGCAAGTGTGACCACACAAATACCACTCTAGCTACCCCTGTCCCTTTGTGTATGCCTTGCCATTTCCACCTCCTTGAAGAAACAATAACCTCTAACCATAAAACACCATCTCATCTTCTGCTCTTGGGCAACCAAGGACGCCCCAAAGCCCCTCTTGCCCAACAAAGAAGCAATTTTTGTGGCAACATTTCTAGTTTTAACTCATTGGATAATCTAAGTAGACTTTTTCAACTTTGACAGAGACATTGTCTAGTAATTGGAGTATGAACTATGAAAGTAAACAATGGACTTAAGCATCAAACTACCTGATACGATGTGCTGCTATTTAGGCTAATTGAGTTGACCTAAGTTTAATAGTGCTGAATAGAGTGTGAGAAAGATTGAGCTGAGTTCAAATTGTAGTTCTTTTTTTTCTTTCTTTCTTGTGCAAAAATTGTAGTTCAAGTATGATATGATATAACCTACATTTATAGGAAAAACTGAGCTGAAATGAACATAACAAAGATCATGTCTTTTGAGAACTTCAAGCTTAAGTCAAACAAAAATTTAATCCTATAAGGAAGTTAAACTTGAGCTTAAGCATGTTGTGCTACACCAATGCATTTATCAGTATTGACGGGAGGAAAAAATAGGCTAAGAGAACATTCCATAAGCCAAAAAGTTGGGTAAGATAATGCTGATATAAGTGTCCACATAGTAAACTAAGAAGTTCCAACTTGAATTTTCAATAGACTATCAGCAAATTGGTACAAGCCCTATATCTGTACATTTCTCTGTTTCAATCAATTGGCTGTTGAAATTTCTCTACTGCTTTTATTGCGAATCTGAAAGCTAGAGGATGATAAGCTCATCACAGCAGCAAGAGTATAAATCTGCAGGGCACAAAACATTACAATCTGCAGTTTACCATATAGCAATTCTCCTAAAATGCTAGAGCCTTCATCTAGTCTATCAAGATTCAATAGATGATTTGAATTGCCAAAAGGTTAGATGTTTTGCAAGAACAGAATTAGAATTAGGTATCAATTGGACAAATGTTTTCAAGAGGGACTTGGGTCCTAATACATAAAAGAATTTTAGGCTGTTGATCCTTCACTGTGCTTAGAGAAAAAAGATTGCGGGCAATGTATGAGTTATAGCTGATACAGAGTAAAAGGATGGTGGGTGATAACATTTGAATTAACTGAAGTTTACCTCAATTTATTAACAAAAGACAAAATGTCTTATGTAGCCACAAAACTTAATAAGAACTTCCTAAAATGAGCAGCTGGCAAGTTTAGTCGAACACAAGCCACTATTTTTTCATATAAATGAAAAACTTTCACAAGGAAGCATAATGCGTATTTGTGACTCTACCTGTTATTGGAACATTTTGCGGTATGCTCTCTTCTCCTGTTCACACCGCTCTTGTATCTAGGAACATTAAGGTAAAAAAAATTTGTGTTACTTGATATGAGAAGTAACGGAATATCAGTTTTTTTCCAACATTAAACTTACCTTCTTCCTAGCAGCAGCAAGCTCTTTCCTTATCCCAGCTGAATATCACATCAATGAAAGATCAGCAAAAGAGTGGAAAGAAATCCAGGAAATATATACAACGTATTGACTAGTTAGGTGATGCAGAGTCAGCACCACCATTACAAGGGTAAAGCATGCCAGAACATCGGCTAGCGTTGGATCTAACAATATTTACAAGTCAAAAGTACCTAATTGGTCCTAAATATATGTTGCTTTTTTTTCCTTTTTCCCTTAGGAATTAAAAACCTTTACCTTTTTTTTTTTTTCCTTTTCTTTTCTTTTGGGTCCAGTAAAAGCAAAGGTATAGGTCCTTAAAACTGCACTTCCCTTTTCATTAAGGCTTCTATTCAGGTGCCCCCAGGGCACTTATAAAGAGTCTAGAAAAGAAACTTTTTTTGTATTCCAATATCAGTTATACACTTTACATAAAATGAATATATGGAAAAGTAAAATGTTTTCTTATCTAGATTCTTAAGAAGTACTCTAAGGTACCCATTAATATTTTCCTTTTATTGGGCCAAATATTAATATTTTCCTTTTTATCAATTTGTCTTTGAAGCTCCATGCTCAACATATAAGCATAAGCTCATTTGTGCCAATTGGCATAAGGTTATTATTCTATCTACCACAATGAAAAGATGAAATCCACAACACATGAACTTATTGAGAAAATGAATGGTCCAAAGGCCTTTCACTCACTGTCATTTGGCTCCAATTCCAATGCCTTTGCAAAGCTCTCAACTGCTCCATCAATATCATTAAGGGCCACATATGCCTAAAAGCATGAAGTAACTAAATTAGTGGGACTGAGTCTTTCTCGTTATGACACAAATTACCAATAGAAGTTGAATCAGAAAAATAAAGAGAGCAGAGCGCTTGCAAGTTTGCAATATAGAAAGACTTGGTGACCGCACAGCCAACAGCGGAAGGCTAGCATCAGCTAAACTAGCTACATACTAGATTGTTTAATCCATGCTAGATTCTTTGACCAAAAAATAAAAAAAAAATAAAAACCATGCTAGATTCATAAAGAAAAGAGGCAGAAGCTCATGCCATATAGCCTTCAAATATGCAAACATACTTGCCAACATAGGAAATTGATGTACAACTGAAAAGCTATCAGATATACAAAAATAAACTTTCTCTAGGTCAGTACTCCTCTCCAGAGAAGATACAAACCTGGCCTTGCCGAAACAGTGCTTTTGCATTATTATCTCCATCACGAATAGCAAATTCTGTATCCAACAATGCACCTTTAAAGTCACCTAATTTAAGCTTGCAAGCCTGCAGCAACATCAATATAAACCAGTATCCATTTCAAACTTTTTTTTTTTTTTTTTTTTGGGTAATGATCATTTAAAACTTAACCCATATATATATATGTATATTATTAATCCTAGCTCTGACAACAAGTAACTACATCATAGATGAGGAAGACATAGCAACACGAAATCACTTGCAATAGCACTCTTAGATGCTATCATGAAATGCCACTTTCATGTCTCTCAAATAAACGATTTGAAATATAAAGATATAGACATGTTATGATTGTACACATTCCAATTCTAGGTAGAAACACAAGTTTTAACAATCATATCTTTGACTGTTTAATTCTCCAAAATCTATCCTCCTCTTATTAAGCCAGTAAGGATTAAGAGCATGACTCACTGCATTGTTCGTGAATATCTGTGACTTTGTCTTTCGCAGAGCTGTACTTTTCTCTGCTATGAAGCCAAGAAAGAAGTTAGTTAATTACTCTACAGTCAAGAAGAATGACGAGAAATCATATATGGTAGCATCAAAACATTTGTATATACCTTCATCAATTCCTTCTTTTTCCCAGCAGAAATCCAGATAGCGTAAAGCTTTTCGATACTTCTTCAGAGCCATTTTGTATTCTTGCTTCTACAGATAAAAATCAGGCAACATGTCATTGTGGTAAATATGAAAGGAATGTCTTATCATAGAATAAGGCATGCTTATTTTGACAAAGTGGGTGGAATAGATGAAAGAGCAGAGCAAAAATGGTGAAGAAACATAAAATGTCAAGTAGCTCCACATCACACAACAATCTCCTCTAAGGCAAGTTGTTGTTGGGAGTAGTGCAACTGTTGAAATTTTCTTGTAAACCTATTACACATGATTAACCATGCATCATACATAAACAAATCACTTTTTTTTTTCTTACCAGCCCATCAGAAAACAAGAAATACTCAGTTACTATGTCGACAGGTAACTACTCAAATTGTGCAAGTTCATTTAGCATCAGATAGACAATAAAATAGTTTAACGGACATAGCAAATGTGAATAAATAAAGCATCAATTACCTGGAAATTTTCATTTCCAAAACCCTTGATTGAGTCTACAGCATGCATCCACCAAGAAAGTTCATTAGGGCTCTCACCAAGGTCTGCAGGCCAATCTGGATAAGTATCACCATCTTTGAAGAAGTTACATATACCAGCATCTGCCCCCTCAGGAATCTCTCCACAATCAGCAATCACAACATCAAGTGTTGGACAATCACCACTATTGGTATTGACATGCTCAATAGAACGAACCACTCCCATTCCTTTGATGACTTTCCCAAAGACAACATGCTTTCCATCTAAATGAGAAGTCCGAGTGGTCGTGATAAAGAATTGGGAACCATTTGTGTTTTCACCAGCATTGGCCATTGACAACATTCCTTTCCTTTCATGTTTTAGTTCAAAATTTTCATCCTCAAATTTCAGACCATAAATGGATTCTCCCCCAGTACCATCTCCTGCAGAAATGTCTCCCCCTTGTATCATGAAGCCTTTGATGACACGATGAAAGCATACACCCTACACAAAAGTACCACAAGAACAAATTATTTTAAATCATACACTCACTACCTGAATGAACCCTTTCTTCATTGATGTAGAAAAGAAATGGACTGTCCTAAAAAAACTAGCAAGAATAATATTGCTAATAGCAAACCTTATGGATAATTAAAATAAATTATCAGCATCAAGTAACGATCAGAACTCAAAGCCATCCATAAATCATTGGAATCATAATCCTTGAATTTAAAATGACTGAAGGAAAGCTATAGTAAAGGAAATAGCTCAGATATAGCATATAAAATAAACATTTCAGTCTCAAGGCAGAAACGAAGATGGAAATATGACTTATTAGATGGCAGATGAGCAAGCCTTGTGCCAAATATACTAAGCTTATTGTCAAACTATAGACGCAAGTTATTGAATTGATTTGGTTATTATTTTGCAAACAGCCTCTTCACAACAATCACAATGATGCCGCAAATGCATGCAACTGTCCTCCCCTGACATCCCACTTGACTGGAGAAGCGCTTCACCACTCAAAGGCAGGCCTTTTTTCACTTTTTTTTTTTTTCAGGGGTTGGGGGGGTGGGGTGGGGTGGGTTTGGGGGAGGACTTTGGAGGTGCTCCATTGCTTGCCATACAGAAAGCAGACAACGACTACGATATACGATCTCTGATAAATCACAGAAATATAACAGGCAATATGCAACCTACCATTTAGGACTCGGAGCTATTTGATTAGAAACTATGGCGCATCCTCAGATAAAACAAACACTAGATTCCATTGATGTAGAAACGTCACCTATTTGCTACTAATACTTATTCACAAGGTATAATCACAAAACAATGAAGCACGATATACATCAAGCAACCTATTTTATCATGTGAATAATGTTAGACTCTCATTTGAGAATAATCTCCATTTGTTCATCAAATCAGATTACACAATAGTCTGCGTTTTTTATACACATGAACTTACATCGGCAGTCACTGTATTCTCAGTCGAAGATACACACTGAAACCACATACATACATATAAACACACACATATATATCCATTAACGAAAAAATAAAAGAACTATAAAGATCATTGCAGTTTATTATAAAAAATGATTTAGTTTTAACATGGTAGTACCCTGTCCCCAAGATTCAGTATCCAGGTTTGCCACTAGTAACAAAGGCAATCCAGCATCTTCGGGTCAAAGTCTAAGCATCTACAAGGACCATTTACATTTACAATAAATACAACCTTAGAGTTTCCCTATAATAACAGATTAAAGCAGTCACAATTCGAAACAACATCCAATCTGTCCTGTTAACAATCATCAAACCTTAAAACCAATGAACTACTACATATATCAATTTTGATCATGATAGAACCTATCTTGTAAACAGCCAAACAATTTAACATCGATAAAAAAAGAAAAATGAAAAAAAGACTATAATATATAAATGTATGAAACAAAAGAGACCTTGTAATGAAGAGGCACACCAGTATTCGGACCAATGCCTTTTTCACCAGTACATAAAGCTCGAAAATTTTCAGCCGTTTTCGGCACAACATCATTGAAAAGCTCCGCCACTATTCTCCCTTCAAGCTCTCCTCCTATGCTTATGTCTAAAAAACATCTGGGTCTCCCCATTTCTGTCTTCCTATCTAATAACTCTATTTATCTAATAACTCTATTATTCAAACTATCTGGGGGGTGTTTTTTTATCCTCCTTGGTATATATCAGATAATACAAAAAGGCATGGTATGGATCAAGGAGGCAAGACAAAACCAAGTGGAGCGGTTTGTTTGCTCTCTCTCTCTCTATCTCTCTCTATATATATATATATATGCATGTATGTATATATAAGGGTGACAATAATGTTGGAGAGGTGAACTGAAATAGCAAAGAAGAGGATAGGTACAGCTAAAGTATTGTGCCTTTTGATTATTTTCCTGTTCTAGAGTGAGGCGTTGGTCACGTTTTTAAGCTAGCGTCTAGAACATTCTGCGCTGATGTGGACTCGACCTTTATATTGCACTCTAGGACGCCGTTCCAATGTCTTTTCGCCGTTAATCCGGCGGGTTTGACTAATTTAACCAACTTAAGTCTGATTCGCTAGTTGGACCGAACCATATTTACATTTACCCATTCATTTCAAGGGTATCATATTCCGATAATTAGAATAGAAACACATTTAAAATATTGGTTTAATGTATATAGATTTATGAATTGTAATATGTGGTTTTATCTTCTTACAAATTTTAGAAATGTTTAAATAACTCCGGGTTATAACTAAATTTATATAGTTATAACGGCAACTCGACACTTCTAATTGCAAAGGAGATTGTTTTTTTTTTTTTTCTTGTTTAGAGTTTTATTGTATTTGTTTTAATGAAAATTTAAAACCATAAAATATTATTATATTAATCTCAAGAAATAATGGTTACCAATGGTTTTTAATTAAAAAAATTATAAAATACTAATAAGTTATATAAATAACATATATATATTAATAAAATTTTAATAAATAAATATGAATCAAACGAATAATATTGATGTATATGATTATTAAATATAGGTAAAAAAATGAAAAAAGAGTTATTTCGATTTTTTTTAAGTATATATCATTTTCCTCATTTTTCATTAGTATAAACTATCATCCCTTGTAGTCCGCTATTATAATTTGCTTCTACTACCCTTTTCTATAAAAAGCTACTAACTATTCTTTTACCATTACTAAAATATAATTTAATAATTAAAAAATTTTATTCTAAAAATATCAAAAAATAATTCCTAAAAATTCACTAAATATACTCACATTTGATCCCATTTACCTCCAAATTTTGATCAAGAAATGTCAGTGATTGTCAGGTTCCTGCAGAAATTCTTCCACTGTGATCCATTTTTACCTGCGATGAAGGACGATTTCCTCTAGAATTTACATGGGCCCATCTCGGGCTTATCATCTAAAATAATTATGGGATCCAAAATTGCTATCTGCTCTCTCTAATTATCATAGTCATAATTGAGGAAGCTTCCAGTAGTTAAGAATACGTCCACCGGCATAAAAGGATACCGTTACGGTTGAAAGAAAAAAAAATAGGATAACGATGTAAATAATTAGTAGAAGTTCGATGTTAGTATGTTATAAATAATAATTTTAATAATTGTAATATAGTTTTAGCAATTATTTCTGAAGGAAAAATTAGTTACTAACAATAACAAATAAATTCTAAATTATATATTTCTATAAGTAATGATATATCAATGAAAAGTTTTCAATCAAATTTCTATGTGTCTCCTTTTTAAAAAAAAAAATTAACAAGAAGATTAACCATTTTGGAATAAGCCTAAACCTCTTCATCATTTCTCTTCTTATCTTTTTCATTATTCCATCATTATTATACTTCATATCAACATTCACAATATTATTCACAATAGAATAATAGATTATAGGTGCTAATATTGATATTCTTGTTTCCTTTTCCTTTTTTGTGTCTAATTTTAAACCCCAAAAGCCTTATTCCACTACTCATCTTGTCTTTTTATTTCCAAAAGTTTATCCTTATGCTTCTTTATTTTATTGGACCTTTTCTCACTCATATCCTTCTATAGTTACTTTCATTAATAGATATGGAGAAATTGCAAAATTGTAGTATCAACTCATCCATGATAATGAAATCTTGTTTTGATCAAATAAACCAAGTATCAGTGGAATTGGTATGGTGATCAAAGGCAAGCCTTCTTTCATTAAAGTCACCCGAGCAACAAGAGACACTTACATAAGAAAAATGAATAGTTGCAATATGAGAAAGTATAAGAGAATTACGAACCATTGCCATAAGAAGTCTAAGTTGTGCCAGAAAATGTCTAACAAACATACGGATAATAACGGGACAAGACTCACTCCAGGCATGACTACGATGCAACAAAATATTGATAAGAATTAGTAATATCTTATTACTTTAACGAATCAAAAAGTTTTTGATTTTGTTATATCACATTACTTAAATATTATTTTATACTAATTTTTTATTCTTTTAGTTTTTCAACCATGATGACAAGGTTGATTTTGGGTAGAGGAGAAATTTTTACCATTGGAAAAAAATGATTTTGTTATACCACATTACTTAAATATTATTTTATACTGATTTTCTATTCTTTTAGTTTTTCAACCTTGATGATAAGGTTCATTTCAGGTAGAAGAGAAATTGTTACAATTGAAAAAAAAAATAATAATAACAATAGTAGGAATGTAAATGATTAATAGAAGTTAGCAATTTTAGTATATTAGAAATAGTAGTTTTAGTATACGTAAATAGTTTTAATAGTTGTTTTTGGAAAGAAAATTAGTTACTAATAATAATAAGTAGATCCTAAATTATTTATTTCTATAAACAATGATATATCAATGAATGTTGTATAAAGAAGTTTTTAACCAAATTGTTATGAACTTATTTCTTGAAAAATTGGTAATAAGATTGGTGATCTTGAAATAAGCCCAAACTTCTTCATCATTTCTCTTTCCATCTTTGTTATTATTCCATCATTATTGCACTTCATACCAATATTCACAATATTATTCATAATATGATAATGGATTATGGGTGCTAATAGATACTCGTTAAGAAATGAAACTTCTCTTATAAAGATTATTTAGGAGATTTTACAATATATTTACTCAAAAGAAATTATATAATATAGTCAAGCTCTAATTATTATAAAATTTTCTAAATTATAGTAAAAATAAGGTTATTTATAGTAAAAGAAGTTGTTGATAGAATTTAAAAGCTCTTGATATCTTTACAAAAATTATTGATAGTTTCGTTTTCATCCTAAATCATCCAAAACTATAGTAAATAAGATTCATTGATAATTAAAATAAAACCATGTTATATGGTTATTTTTAAGTGACTGGAACTTGAAATTTACCATTGTATTGAGGCATCTTTATTAATCATGATAAATTGTGCTGCTTGAGACATGCATAATTATTGAAGAGACCCGATAAGATCCAAGGTTATTGCACTCTCCACGCAGTGGTGACCTATTAATGGATGCAAGTGGGTCACTATCAGCAAAAGCTTCCATCATACACATCACCGGCCACTACAGAGAATAGGCTTATCCTGACCTTGCCATTGCCAATGTGATGCAAGCTTCATGGCATTCTCTGTGTGCATCTCTCCAAGAATGATATCAGATTAGGTATGCATCGGGAGGCTTTTAGGTCCAACTTTCAAGCAATTAGACGGAGCATGTTTCTACGTATAGTAGTGTTTATGATTAGAATTGAACCGATGAGACCAAACAAGCCACGCTATTAGACTTTTGACACGAAATAAACCCAACTTGTTAGAGTAACTTTATCCCTGAAAAATTATAATACTTCCTTAGATTGTTACATTAGCTTCTTCTGAATTTCTCTCTTAAAAAACCCTATATTTTATCTCGAAATTCCTTCACCATAATTCCTTCATACTTTTTTATATATTTTTTAGCTCCATACCATAATTTCAAAATCATTAGTTTTGATTTTTGTAAAGTCCCTCAACATTCATGTTGTCGGATTTTTAAAATGGAGAAAACTTAAAGCATGTATGTTCCTTTTAACAATGCATATAGCCTTGTGAGAAAATGGCCTCATTGCCCAACGAACACTGAGGAATGAACAATAGAGTTACTAGGATATGTTTATAATAGAGGTGCTTAGAGAGGTATTTAGGATGTCACATTTAAAGTTAATTAACAATTTTTTAAAACCTATGTGGATTTCATATTATCATTAATTTTTAAATTAATATATACAACAATTTTTAAATATTAGTGATAATAATTATTTTTTATATATTATAACAATATTTTATAAAAAAATGAACAAAAAATAAAAAAGGTCAGGGCAAAGTGAATGCCTAACAAAATAATGCCAAACTTCCCCATCTTGGCATTAGTGCTTTGTGAAGCAACTGGTTGTCTCTAAGCAACTTTTGATGCTTCCCTTTTACAACAAGAAATGGGGTGCTTAGCATTAAGGGTGAACAAATATAAAATGGATAGTTTATGACACTTTACTTATGTCTTACTTTATAGATATATATTCTACAATTTTTATACTTAGAACCTATATCATAGTACTTGAAAACCACACCATACCCTGTAGAACATGTGTTTATATATATATATATATATATATATATATATATATATACTTTATCTTCTCTCGAAATATTATACAAATACATAATTAATATCAAACTTATAGTTATACTAATGGACCAAATAATAATAATTCGAAAAGTCTTTAAATTTATAACATGTCTACAATAGCAATATGAAACTTCAGTTGGCAAAATAGGGAATATTCTTGCAATTGGAAATGTTCAACCTTTGGTAGGGTCATGTTAAGGGTTTTTTTTATCTTTTCTTTTCAAATTATTAAAATAAATTTTTGTTAAATCGTAAAATTGTTATACGTAAAATACAAAAACTATGTGTTCAATAACTTTAATAAAATGTATTAGAGGATAACTTAAGAATTAAGATGTTTTTAATACTTTTCTAAATTATGGTTGGTAAAAGAGGAAGAAAATAGCGTAAAAATAATATAGTAAAAAAAGAAAAGAAAAAGAGAGAGAAGGTTTTACTAAAAAAAAAAAAAAAGAAAAAGAGAGATAGGGGTAAGACGATAGATACAAAATCATATAGTTTTAGGGTTCTATTATAGTCTAGGCTTTTATTGTTATTTTCTTTAAGGTTAAAAAAATACAATAGTATTAATTCTTTTATTTATTAATATTATTCAATTAATATTGTAAGGTAGGTATATGATATATTAAAATCTATAGCCTATATACTTTAGAGTACAAATTCTAGAGTGAGTATAGAGTACCTTAAGGTCATATTCGACCCTATCTTATGGGAATAGTTTTAGAGAAATTAAAATCCGAAATTTGTTATGTGACCCTTTTTACCCACCTAAAACTTATCTAATGGAGCAAGGTCTAGCTAGGTACACTATCCAATGAATTACTCGCTTACACCTACTTGGCACGAGAACTCATATTAAGCACCCCTCATAAACTTACTTTTAATGTGGTTTGGAATTTTCCCCAATTAAGTCGACTTTAGGAATATCATCCTATAAGCATCATGAAAAGAAAGGAGCTGCCTTTACCAGTTTTTAGTGTGAGAGATCTACATTTTTCACTTTAATTTTCAAGTTATCTACATTTTTTGCCTTTACTTCCACTTAAATATATGTATAATTTTTTCGCTTGATGCCTTTATCTTCATTTTAATGTTTAGAGGAAAAAGAAAAAAAAAAAAAGAAAAAGTCCATCTACCATATCTGTTGTTAATGATTCCATTAAATTTTATTGACAAAAATCATTATATTAGAAGAAAATTCCCATTATCAAGTTAGCATTTGAGTAATGATGGCACGATGAGTCAATTTCTTTCTTTAATTTTATGCTAGAAAGAGCCGATATTAGCTCCACAATTGTCTATTTCTTTAATTAAAAATCCATTTCATAAAATTTCAATTGAATCATAAATGAATATAGGGGGATATTTTTTCGGATCTTTGGTTCAAAAGGTAAGTGATTAGGGAAACAAAAGTAAAAAGCTTTAAATCTCATCAACTACATCCACCACTTCTACCTCATAAATTTAAGTCTCATCGGCCAACAAAAGTGAAAAACTTTTGACTTATACTCTTCGAAGCCATTGATATCTTTTGTCGTGTAAACAAAGTTTTATGTTTTTTAAGCAAGCATTCTAGAAGTGGTGTGTCACTTAATAGGAATATAGGATTGAAAAGGAGGCTGAATAAAAGGCGGACAACACATACGTGATTAAGGAGAAAGTAATGAAGTAGTAGGTGGTCAAGAGTAAGTAGGTTTTATGATAGTTAGTTTTTGATCACTTAGCTCGTCAAATATTAATAGTAAAAGTTTTGCCCACTCGTCCATTATACTGCTAAGCAGCCAAATGACTCACATTATCAGCATCTAGTCAAGTGACACAAATCCATTCCTCATTTGAATTCAAGGGAAAATGGCATGAACAGTTATCACTAGCATGGTTATATTACATGACTATCTACTCTCCCTATATTTCAGGAATGAGTCCAATCAAGAGTCTTCTACGTGTCTCGATGGTTATTCTAATAACTACTACTTCAAACATGATATTCGTCTATAAATACAGGAAAAAAAACTGTAAGAACATTTGATAACTCTTCATTACTCACTTAACTTCCCTTACTCTCATTCACTAACTTGGCATTGGAGTGGCAGCATCGGAGTAGTCCTAATACCAAGAGCTTTTCTTTTCCTTATAGGACAATTCCAATTACCAAAATCTACTAACAACATTTGGCACTGTCTGTTTTTTTTTTTTTAAACATACCCACATAGCTAAAACTAAAATGACTACGAGTATAAGTATTGGTACTTCTTCCCAACACCATGAGGAAAGGAGTAGGCATATTGATGAGCAACGTATGACTAGGCTTGAGCAACTTTGCTGCAATTTGGCCAAAGAAAATCAGGAATTAAACAAAAAATATGAACAAATCTTTAACCTTCTCCATAATAGTGTTCACCCAAATCAAAATAAAGAGCATGGTGATCGTGACGCTAAGAACAACAATGACTCAATTTATTCACCTGAATTACCAAAAAAGCAAACTGAGGTTGTGATGGGACCTTTGACTACTGCAATAAAAAAATTTGACGAAGGCAAGCAACTGTGGCAAGTGCACCATGCTGGACCTTCACATGTCGTATCCCTACTGTAATGAGCAAGCAATTCTAAATTAAGAAGAGCT
Organism: Lumnitzera racemosa; assembly: GCA_024138005.1. Classification (NCBI taxonomy): domain Eukaryota; kingdom Viridiplantae; phylum Streptophyta; class Magnoliopsida; order Myrtales; family Combretaceae; genus Lumnitzera; species Lumnitzera racemosa. The sequence continues at coordinate 32,260,943 of JAMXBC010000012.1, read as the reverse complement.
TCTTCATTGCTATGGTTTTGAAGCAAGTGATACTAGGCAAATTAAGTAATTGCAGTTTGAAACTTATGACTAGATGAAGAATCCTGAAGTTCATTTAGAGTACCACTGCACATTAGCCAAGTTACACGGTTTGAGTAATGCAGTGGCCTGTCAAACTTTTCCCTCAACTTTGAGTAATGTGGCTAGTACATGGCTCAAACATTTGAAATTAAACACCATTTCCTATTTCGAAGAACTAATAGAAGTGTTTTTTCAACACTTCCTTATAAGTAAGCTTCTTATTAAGGATTCTTCAATCCTTAACACGATCAAACAACAATCGGATGAGTCAATAAAAAATTACTTAGTTAAGATTATGGCTGAGATGGTCCGAATTCCAAAATTGGACATGAGTATGATCCTTAACACCGTAATTGATGGAGTTAAGCCCTATGGAAACTTTTTAAGTCTCACAAAGAATAAGCCACAAGCTTTCGCTGAGTTCAAGGTGAAGACTACCTCATACATTTGACAAGAAAATAACATAAAGGCTCAGCAAGAAGTCGATTAGAATAGAGAAGATAGGAAAAATGATAAGAGGAGAAGTGCAAAAGATATGTTTAAGAAAGATGATGATCAAGGTTCAGATGCTGAGAGAAAAAGACCAAGGATTCCAACATATTCATTCTCCACCCTTATCAATCATCTAATTTCGGATATATTGATGGAGGTACGTAAGCAAAGAGGCATTTTGCAATAGCCAGAAAGAATGAAAGGAAATCCCTCAAGAAGGAATTCCAATAAGTACTGTGATTTCTATTACGATAAAAGGCCATAACACAAATGAATGCATCTAACTCAAGAATGCAATTAAGGATGCCATTCAATGTGGGCATTTGCGAAAGTTCCTAGCATATGATGTCGAGAATATTGAGAGGCCGTCTTAGAAGAGACGTGAGGAATAGGAGAATGACACTCAATTAGCCATTGTTGGGAGAGATGCAAGGTACGGGACTTCCAACAAAGCACCTAATGGTGTAATCAATACTATTGTTGGCAGACTTACTATAGGCTAATCAAGCTCTTCGAGTCTGAGTAACACCAAAAATTATGTTTACAACATCCAAGGCAAGAAGATCAAGATCGATAATACAATCTCTTTCTTAGAGGAAGACTTCAAGGGCATCTAAAGGCTGCATGACAATACACTTGTTATCAGTATGAGAGTTGCCAACTTCGAAATCAAGAAAATTCTTGTTGATATTGGAAGCTTGGCAGACATCATTTTCCAGTATGCTTTTGACTAGACGAAACCAAAGATCAAAACACAGCTAAGATCTTATAAGTATGATTTATATACCTTCAACAATCAACCCATCCAGGTAACCAGAGTAATTTCTTTACCGATTCAGATTGGAGATGACAACCACATCGCAGAGGATAAGGTAGACTTCCTTGTCATCAAATATTAGTCCCATACAATATGATTATGGGATGACCATGTCAACATCTATTCGACATTGTCCCTTTTACTATACATCTCAAAGCCAAATACCCTACTTCCATAGGAGTCGATGTATGCAAAAGGAATTAACAATTGGCAAGGTCTTTGTACATAAAGGCCTTAAGGTGAGAAGAGGTATTTTAAGTAGAAACCAATCCGGAAGAAAAGTCAGCCGGCATAGAAAGTGCTGAAAATGATACAGAGGAAATCTCTTTGGGAGATGACCCTTGGAAAACGACAAAGATAGGGAAACCCTTGCCGACAAACATTCATCAAAGTTTGATCAACTTCTTGTAAGTTAATGCAAATGTATATGCATAGTCCCCTTCAGATATGCTGAGCATCCCTAGAGAATTTATAATGCACAAGCTACAGATTGATCTAAATGCGAAGTGATCTAACAAAAGAAAAGGCATTTTGCCCCCTAAGAGATAAGCGACCATAGAAAAAGAAGTCCAAAAGTTATTAAAGGCACGATTTATTTGAGAAGAGCCTTATCCAACCTAGCTAGCCAACTATATAACAGTCAAGAAGTCTAATGGCAAGTGCCGCATATGCATAGACTTCATGGATCTCAATAAGGCCTGTTTGAAGGATTGTTTTCCATTGCCAAAAATCAATTAAATGGTAAATTCAACCGCTGGACATGCATTGCTTTCTTAAGTTACAACCAAATTAAGATGGATAAAGAGGATGAAGTTCATACGTCATTTGTTACCAATTTTGGAACATATCGTTATATGGTAATGCCTTTTGGGTTGAAAAACGTCGATGCAACTTACCAAAGACTTGTTATCAAGATGTTTAAACCCTAAATCCACCAAAATGTTGAAGTATATGTTGATGACATGATCGTGAAGAGCGTAACAAAGGATCAGCATCTTATTAATTTTAAGGAGACGTTTACTACTCTTAAGAGATACAACATGAAGCTTAACTCGCAGAAATGCGTCTATAGCATAACTTCAGGAAAGTTTTTAAGATACATGGTCACTTAGCGTAGCATTAAAGCCAACTCGAGAAAGATTAAGGTGATCATAAACATGAAATCTCCTTGTATAGTCAAGGAAGTACAGGAACTCACTAGACGAATAGTTGCCCTTAATTGGTTTATGTCAAGAAGTACGAATAGGTGCACAAAATTCTTTAAAATCTTAAAATATTTGAAAGAATTAAAATGGTCTGATGATTGCGAAAGGGCTTTAAATGATCTCAAATAATTTCATACGTCACCCCTGATTCTCTCAACACCCATCCCTAGAGAGAATTTACACTCATTAGTCAGCTGTTGAGTTCTTTCTTCTATATTGGTCCAAATTGATAGCAAGGAACATCGACCCTTTTATTACATAAGTCATGTCTTGTAAGGGCCAGAACATCCATACATGAAAATTGAGAAGTTTGTTTTAGTAATAGTTCTCTTGGTAAGGAAATTGAAACCATATTTTGAGGCTCACCAGATCGTAGTTTTTATTAATCAACCTTTACAATAGGCAATGCAACAACCAAACTCCTCCGGAAGGATGATAAAATATGCCCTAGAGTTAAGTGCCTATGGTGTACAGTACAAACCCAAAACGACATTAACAGCTCATGTGTTAGCAAATTTTTTAGTCGAGTTCACTAGTGAGGAAGATAATGTGGAGGTCGTTGAGAAACTCGTATGGTACCTTTATATGGATGATTCTTCCACAAGAGAAGGAAGTGGTGCGAGCCTTGTTCTTCAAGGCCCCCACAACATCAAAAATAATTATGCTTTGAAATTCAGATTCTCAGCCAGTAACAATCAAGCTGAATATAAAGCATTGATTACTGAACTTAAATTGGCAAAAGAAATTGTTATCAAGAAACTTAAAGCGCTCTCTGATTCAAAATTAGTGGTGAATCAAGTCACAGGGAGTTATGTAGTAAGGGAAGAAGAAACAAGTAAGTACCTATTGATGGTATAAACACTCATAGAAGAATTTCAATCTTTTTCAACCTACAAAGTTCCAAGAAGTAAGAATATTACTGCCGATAAGTTGTCAAAGTTTGCCAGTATCGCGTTTCTTGACTTAAGCGACAAACTTTTTATTGAATTCCTTCCATAGAAAAGTTTATCTACTGTATCGATGAGTTACGAATTGGCTCCTTACCGAAAAGAAGAGTCTGGAATAGATCCCCTTATAGATTATTTGAAAGATGGCACCCTCTCTAATGATAAGAAAGAAGCATGAAGATTGGCTTATTAAGTTGCAAACTATATGCTGATAGATGGTCAACTGTACAAACGTGGCATATCACAACCCTATCTTTGATGCTTTCGTCCAAAAGATGCCTAACGGGTGTTTTCTGAAATATACAGTAGTGTATGCAGTAACTACGTGAAAGTACAGACATTGTATGTTCTCACTTTAAGATTTGACTACTATTGGCCGATTATGAAAGAAAATGTAAGGACAACTGTTCGACATTGTCTAAAATGCCAGAAGCATAAGGTGCCAAGTCATGTGCCCTTGACTGAGTTATGTTACCTATTTAGTCTTTGGCCCTTTGCCCAATAGGGGTTAGATATTCTTGAACCTTTCTCAAGGTCTACCACCAAGCGACAATTTGTTATTATTGTTGTGGATTATTTTACGAAATGAGTAGAAGTTGAGGCAGTAGCGAGGATCACTAAACAAAAAGTAGAGGCATTTGTTTTCACCTTCATAATATCAAGGTTTAAGGTTCCTTTTATTATAATCACGGACAATGGCTCATAGTTTGACAACAACAAGTTTCGAACATTTTATGAGAAATATGGCATTCACCTGAACTACATGTCTATAGCACACCCTCAGACGAATGGACAAGTTAAAACCGTTAATAAGGTCATCTTGCACAACTTAAGGAGGAAAGTAAATCAAGTTAAGGGGAGATGGGCTGATGAGCTACTGAATGTCTTATGGGGGTACTAGACCACCTACAAAATTGCAACAAGGGAGACCCCTTTCAAGTTAACATTCGACACGAAAGTAGTTTTGCCAATTGAGTTAGATCTGCCTGATCTATAAACGTAGAATTTTGATGTGATGGTTAATCAAGTTGGATTGATAGTAAATTTGGACACCATTGAAGAAATTAGAGATATTGCAAGAGCAAGAGTTACAGCATACCAACATAAAGCAACTAGGTATTATAATAAAAAAGTAAAGCATAAGGTTTTTCAACCTAGAGACTTAGTTTAATGAACGCTGGAAGCAATTAGCGTACAAGAAAGTCAAGAAAAGCTTAACACAAATTGGGAAGATCCTATTAGAGTCCGGGAAGTTGTTGTTGAGGAGGCTTATTGACTAAAGAGGTTAGATGGATCAATCATCTCTTAAGCATAGAATGCCAATAACTTGAAACTCTATTTCAATTGATTTCCTAAATGATGTTCACTTCCATTTGTTTTATAAGGCGATAGCCTACCCGTTTGAGACAATTATATTTGAAGTTTTATTTTATTTCTTGATCTATTTATGACTGACAAGTTAATAAGTTCAAACTACATGGCAAACGGATTGACGTAAATTCTAGCTTATCGTAGTTAATGAACTTTAGAAATTAATCCTACCACTAAGTAAAATGGCTAGTCTACGTCTCAAATAGCTAACGAATATTGTCTATAAAAGATGTAAGAAAGGCGTGTGAAATAAAACATGCCGATAGAGTTGGGCAAGTAAAATAAAATATGTTAAGAAACACTTAGCATGTGAAATAAAACATGCCAAATTATAAGATCAGGTGAAATAAAACATGCATATTAATAAAAGAAACCATACATGTCGGGAAAATGCGGTGCATAAAATAAAATGTACTATAAATACCAACTTATATGAGTAACATTTTTTTCATTCATTACAATATTATTACAAATGCTTGGCCAATCGGCCTAGAGTACTACTGATAAAGAACATAAGTACAAGACTATCCTACGGCCTATTTTCAGAGTGAGTAGATGCAATCATTAGATCAAAGGCTGGGGCTTTCTTAGAGCATACTTTTTTTTCAATGCTTAGGGTCTTAACATAAGTAGATTTCTCTTTCCACTCATAGGAGATTTCCTTTGACAGACGTTGTTGTAAATTGTAACTAAGAATAGATAAGGCCGGTTACTGAATAGGTCTAACTTTATTGAAAGCTTGAAAAGGAAGTAATGGGGAATGTGCTAAAGAACAAATGTGAATGAAAAGTAAGCAAAAACCCATAAACAGTCCCAATGGATATGATGCAACAATGGAACTTTTAAGGACTCATGGTACAACTTGATATGACGTGTAAGATAATCCAATACAGTTACTCGCCACCCAACCTTACTTAAGGGTTAGGATAAGAGTGAAATGAGTTGTAAACAGAGTAATGTTTACGAGAGACAAAAATGTCAATTGTATTAATGATCAATCTGATGTTTACAGCTACAAGTATAAGGGGTATTTATACCTGACAATTTAGGGCAACATGCCTAAAAGGGAAAAGACAAAAAGAGCATTTCCTAAGAAAGTAATATACAAGATACAAAAGGATAAAAATAAATATTCAAGGAAAACAATCATTAGTGCAACGGATTCAACACATGATTCTATATACATGGCGATGCTATATTAGTGATGTCGTTGGAAGATGCAGACAAAAAAGTACGGTTAGCTTGCATGTCTGAGTAGGAGTGACTTAGTCAGTCTAAAGTCTCTCTATCTTGGCTTCTCGACAAGGGAAATGCCTAGTCATTGGTCAACTTGGGTGTGAGTGAGTAATCTACAACTCAACGTACTATAGAAAGATAGGCAGTCATTAAGCTTAGCATAAAGAGTGGTTCGATAAAGGAGTACTTGGCCTTAGAAGGAGTCAACTAGAGTAGGAGAATCTACCTTGTTAAGCCTTCCAATCGTCGAGCTCAGCTACAAGTCAAAAGCCTAGTAGTGTGATTCCTATTATTCCTTCCGAGTTGATTTGAATTTGGGATTAAATCTGAATGGTCTTTAATCAGTTCTCCGTCAGGGTAATATGGACTGAGGTCGGTAATGTTGAAGTTGTCAAAAATCCCATAGTCCTTAGGTAGCTCCAATCTATAGGTTTTATCATTGATCTTCTAGAGGATTCGGAAAGGTCATTCAGCTCTTATAGATAATTTGTTCCTCCTCTTGTTCGGGAACTGTTTCTTGCTGAAGTACAGCCATACCAAGTCTCTTTATTGGAATTGTTTAGCAGTCTTACCCTTAGCCTTCTCTCATATTCTTGTAGCAGCTTAGTCGATGTGCCAAGTGACTTTATTATAGATGTGCTGAAAGGATTATGCTCTAGGTCTTCTTATATAGGCACAGGTATAGGGGTATAATCAAGGGGTAACTCGAGATTGAAACCACAGACAACCTCAAAGGAGGTTTGCCTGGTGGTGTTATGTACTATTTGGTTGTAAGAAAATTCAACCATTGGCAAGCAAGCATTCCAATCAGCCAAGTTCTTGCCTATTGTAGCTTAGAGTGGTGATCCCAAAGTGCGATTAACCAACTCGATTCGGCTGTCAATCTGGGAGTGATGGGAAGTACTAAATAATAGTTTGGTCCCCATTCGATACCATAAGGTCCTCTAGAAATAGCTTAAGAACTACAGGTCTCTATCAGAGATTACACTTCTTGACATGCCATATAATTGTAAAATCTTTTATAAGAAAAGAAAAGCAATAGCCAAAGTATAGTTAGTTTTGGCATAAGGCAAAAAGCATGCCATCTTGCTGAACTAATCCACTACAACCATTATAGAATCTTTGCCTTGAGCAGTTCATAGTAATCTCAGGACAAAATCCATGCTCAACTCAGTCTATGGTTTTGTTGGAATAGGTAAAGGAATTGCTTTCCCCTTTTTAACTTAGCACTTATCCCTTTTGCACATGGCATAGCTTTTAATAATTCGGTGCAAATCTTGCCTTATCCTAGGCTAAAAGAATCAACGACTTAGTAATTCATATATACTTTTCTCCCTAAAATGTCTAGATAACCCTCTATCGTAGGCTTCCCTGATCAGCAACTCTTAAAGTAAATAGGTCGGCACACGTAATTTCTCTCATTGGAACAAGTATCCTTCCTCCATATGATACTCATCCACTGTCCTTCCATCAATATAACGCGTAAATATGGGTATAAAGTGTGGATCCCAAGAATACTGCTCCTTGATGCTGGTAAACCCAAGCAATTTGGTCTGCAATTCAGTCAAGAGCACATGCCTCCTTGAAAGAACATCAGCAACTACGTTGCTCTTCCCTTGTTTATATTTTATTACAAAATTGAATCCTTCAAGGAATGCATTCCATCTTGCCTATTTCTTTGATAACTTAGTCTAACTTCAAAGGTACCTCAACAATTCATGGTTAGTATTTATGATAAATTCTCCCAGTAGTAAATAATGCTACCATACTTGCAATGCTTAGATCAGTGCCAATAGTTCTTTGTCAAACACAAAGTAATTTAACTAAGGTCCTTTAAGCTTCTCACTATAGAAGATAATTGGTCAGCCTTCCTACATTAGGACAGCGCCTATTCTAACGCCTAACGCATGGCATTCCAACTCAAATATCTTCTCGAAGTCAAGTAGAACTAACTCTGGACTGGACCTTAATCTCTCCTTTATCTTGGCAAAGCTCCTCTCTTCCCTTTCTCCCTATCGGAAGTCTGGGTTTTTCTTCATTAACTTAGTAAGTAGTGCAGCGAGGGTGCTGAAATTCCTGATGAATATTCTATAGAGTGAAGTCATTCAATGAAAACTTCTTAAGTCGGAGTACGTAGTAGGAGTCAACCACTCAAATATTGCTTGGATCTTTTCATCATCTACTTGTAAGCCTCTTCCACTTGATACATAGCCTAAGAATACCACTTTCTCTTGACAAAAGCAACACTTCTTGAAATTGCTGAATAATTACTTGGCACGGAGGATATCCAGAATGGCTTGGAGATGTTTACAATGACTTGGCATGTCAACACTGTAGACCAAGATGTTGTCAAAGTATACTATAATACACCTCCTGATCAGATGTCTTAGCACATGATTCTTTAGTCTCATGAAGGTACTCGAGGTATTCGATAAGCTAAAGGGTATGACCATCCATTCATAAAATCCACATCAAGTCTTGAACATTGTTTTCCACTTGTCTTCTAGCTTCATGCAAATTTAACGGTAGCCAGACTTAAGATCAATTTTGTTAAAAATCTTAGCTCCACTTAATTCATCCAACATATCTTCCAACCTCGGGATAGGATACCTATACCTGATCATAAGCTTGTTCATGGCTCAGTTGTTTACACACATTCGCCAGGTTCCATTCTTTTTTGGTACTACAAGTGCTAGTACAGTGTAAGAGCTGAGATTTTCCCTAACATACCATCTCTCCAATAACTCATTAACTTAATGTTAGAGTTGAGAAGCCTATTCAGGACTCATCCAATAGGCTGGTTTATTTGACAGTGTGGCACCTAGTATTAAGTTAATGCAGTATGCTATGCCTTGAATCGGGAGCAACCCTTCGGGTAACTATTTTAGGAACAGGTCGGCATATTTATTTAGCAAGTCTTTTATTTCCTAGGGTAGTTCACCCCACTCTTTCATCTCTAATAAGCGCTTGAATAACATGGGGGTTGGCGTATCAACTTTAAGTGTCTCTTGGAGGTTGGCTCTACTCATCACTGGAGCCTACTTCAATCCACGAGTAAGTTTTATCTGTAACTTATTAACTTCTCTCGGCGACTTTAGGTTTAGCGTAATTTTTCAACCATCCTTTTTAAACACATACATATTCTTATATCCGTTATGGATAACTTTCTTATCAAACAGCCATGGTTGGTCGAGCAATACGTGTGAGGCGCATATAGGCAATACATTGCAGAGAATCTCGTTAGAGTAGTTTTCAATTGTGACCGATAGTAATACTTGCTGGGTGACATGTAATGCTCCCTTATCATTAAGCTAATGTAACTTATACGGCTTCGGGTGTGCAATGGTTAACAACTTCAACTATGTGACCATTTCGGCTGATGAAACATTGGTACAAGTTTCACTATCCACAATTAATACTTGTACCTAGTCATTCACCTTATAGGTGGTATGAAACAAATTATTTCTCTACTCCTCTTCTCGTAAGGGTTCCATGTTCATTACGCGTCAGACAACTAGGACCAACTAATCCAAGTCCTTGACAAATACATCCTCTTCAATAAGTTCTTTCTCTGTAGTGATCTCTTCCTCTTCAGGTTCCTCATTTGTACTCTCTACCTCCAACTTCGCGATGTCTCCCTTGATCACCATAGTTTTTTGGTTCAAGCACTAAGTGGCCATATATCAAAACCCTTGACACTTAAAGTACTTGATTTGGCTCATCTTTCTACTTGACCCTTACCCCTTCTCATAAGTCATGTTGGCACATCACTATTGGGTTAGCCTTTTTGGTTGGCTCGGACATTTACCTTTCGAGTTAACTTGGTAACTTGGTACTTGACTAAGCTCAGTGACTTCCCTATCCGGGTCGGCTAATCGGCATTTTGGCAAGTACTCGACTTCTTCTCTGCCTCTCCATTCGTTGAGCTATTCAGATGGCTTCATCTATTGTTGTGAATTGTTGGAGTTCTATAATGTCTTGAATATCATCTTCCAATCCTATGATGAACCTAGAGATTGTTCGCGCTAGGAGCTCCTCTACTTCACATCGGATCATGACCATTTGGAATTCTTGGACATACTCGTCAATTGTTCGGCTTCCTTGTCTTAGCTCCTGAAGCCGAGTAAAGGTGTCCTGTAGATAAGTTTCTAGAACAAATATATTTCTAAGTATTCTTTTCATCTCGGGCCAAGTATTAATCTCTTGGTAGTCCTCTTATCTCCTCATAGCTTAGAAATTCTTCTACCACATTATGGCATATCCAGAAAACTCGACTGTATTAGTCCTCATTTTCTTGTAATCCTCATACTGATAATAGTAAGAAACATACTCCACTTTCTTTTCCCATTCCAGATATTCATTAGTATTCCTAGATCCATTAAAGCTTGGAATCCAAAGCTTCACATGGTCAAAGGCTCTAGGGACTTTAGCTTGCTCTTCTTCAAAATACTCTTTCTTTCTCATCCTCTTCATTTAGTTCCCTTAGATTTATCGTTCATCTTACTCGTCCACCTACTCCTCCATCTCAAACTGATTGAGTTAGGTTCTGATCTTTAACAAGTTAAGTAGCTCGTGGGGTGTTTTGCGTTGCCTTAATGGATTGGCAAGTCAACACATGAACAGCTCGAGTCAAATCTATCAAGAGATTAGCCACCTCATCAAGTCTTTGGTTAGTACTCTTAGGGGTTTCCTAAGTCTGTTATCTATGGTGGACAACTCCACTATTGCCATCTCCAGCACCAATGTTCACACTTAGGTCAGTCATTTCCTTTATAGATTCAAAGCTTAAAACTCTTCAAATAGGTAATATAGCAAATAGTTCCACAAACCAAAAAAAGTAACAGCTAACAAATACAACAACAAAATAGACACAATGACTTGCTCTGTTCATAAACGCAAGATAGAGTATAAACAAAACTTCAAACACAAACTACAACTAAAACAAAACCTTTGCTTTGATACCAAGATATTGCAAATTGTAACTAAGAACAGATAAGGCCAGTCGTTGAATGAGTCTAAGCTTATCGAAAGCTTAAAAAGGAAGTAATGGGGAATGTGCTAAAGAACAAATGCGAATGAAAAGTAAGCAAAAACCTATGAACAGTTACAGTAGATATGACACACTAATGAAACTTCTGAAGACTTACTACACAACTGAATATGACGTACGAGATGGTTCACTAAGGTTACTCACCACCTAACTTTGCTTAAGGGTTAGGATAAGAGCAAAATAAGTTGTAAACAGAGTATTATTTATGAGAGATAAAAACGTCAAGTATATTAATGATCAATCTGATGTTTATAGCTATAAGTACAATGGGATATTTATACTCGAGAATTTAAGGCAACATGCTTAAAAAGGAAAAGACAAAAAGGTAATTTCCTAAAAAAGTAATGTACAAGATACAAAAGGGTAAAAATGAATATTTAAGAAAAACAATTATTGTTGCAACAGATTCTATATATGATTTTGTATACGTGGCGATACTGTATTGGTGATATTGTTGGAAAATGCAGACAAAAAGTACGGTCAGCTTACATGCCCGAGTAGGGGTGGCTTAGTCAATTTGGAGTCTCTCTATCTCAGCTTCTTAGCAAGGGAGCTGTTGAGTCATTAGTTGGCTCGAGCGTAAGTCAGTAATTTATAACTTAGTATACTACAAAGAGATGAGTAGTTATTCAGCTTAGCATAAAGAGTGGTTTACCAAAGGAGTACTTGGCCTCGGTAGGAGTCAGTTGGAGTAAGAGAATTCGCCTTTCCAAGCCTTTAAGTCCTTGGGCTTGACTGCGAGTCAAAAGCCCAATAGCCTGATTCCTATAAGACATTCTTTGTCTTGCCTAAGATTCTCGACACAAGCTTCCTTATCACCTCTAATAACAATCTCGAAGCCTGATTCGTCGTCATTTCCCTTGTCGCAATTGCTAACTTTGTCATCAACATCGGCAAAATTAAGATAGGAGAGATCATAATCGGGGTGAAGCTTAGTGATTTCCTCTCTTGCCACCTAGACCTCCTCAACAACTTCTTCCTCAAGAGCCTCTTGTATTGGTGACTAGGAGTAACAATGTTTAGTACCTCTTTGACAAAAAGTCCTTTCTTCACAGTCTCTTCCAACTCGGTGACATAGCTTTACAACCTTATGTTGTTGGTCTCTAACTCTTTGTTACATACTGAGCTTATCTTCCTCATCACTCATTGTGCAAAGAGTTTAGCCCAAACCCTAGCACTCTTCTTTTTTTCTTCTACAACTCCTCTTTTAAACATTCATATTCTTTGTACTACTCTTCGACTTTGGCCTTAAGGCTCAAGACTTCATCGACAACCAATGAGTGTGCCAATTTCTCAATAAACAATTCTTCTTGGTACTTTCCGGCCTTTATCTCAGCCCTTATTCTTGTATTCTTGGCAGTAGCAATTTGGGCTTTGGAAGAGTTGTATATATCCTTAATTTTCTTTAATAAGCAATGTAGAACAATGAGTATTTTTTATGAACTAGCAGAATACATGAAGGCTGTTATTATTATTACCTTCCTCATCTCTTTGTTGGCCTCATCCAAAGCTGTCAAAACATGGTTGCTTATTTGAAAATAAATAGGAGCGTTAGCAACTAAACAAACTTAAAAAGTTAAAAGGATATTATAGATACTTACATCATACAGCTTGGCCGCAATGTGAGCCTTATTGCAACCACCAACCTTGCCTACATCTTCCTTTGCAATCTTTTCATCCTTAGGAAAAATAATACCTTTTATTAAGGCCAAAGATTTCATCCTATCCTTTAGGGCCAAGTTGGTACATAAAACGGTGTGGCTCCAACTTGGGATAAAGTACTCGCCAACCTCTGTCTTGGGGAAAAATTTGGCATTATTGATGCCGAGAGCTTTATTGTTCATGGCCTCCTTCATCCTTTCACCTAAATCTTTAGCCTTCTTGACAGGTGGTTAGCTAAAGCTTTATTGTACATGGCCTCTTTTGTCTTAAGATTCTATGCCCCAGAAGGTCTTGCCAGTACCTACTGTACTTCAAAACAAGGACACTATTGGTGGTATTGATTGCTTTGTCTAGTGAATCATAGAAGTAGGCTATATTATTGTACAGATACCTAGCTATAAATCTTCCCTCCTTATCACCAGGGTAAGTATTTATTGCGAGGGAATTGACTTGAGCGAGTTTGTCTCACTGCTCCACCAAGCTATCGACCGAACTACCCGAAGAACACACCATCTCGCTCCTTCTTTAGGTAGAGAAGTGGCCCCAATCTCCATTGCTTCGGAATCCGAGAGGATGAGTCAACAAATTACATTACGAACCATACCTAATTGATTATGAGGAATTTCACGAAATTTAAAGAATTTGAGAGAGTAAAGATAAGACATCGAAGGCAAATGAAAGCTTATGGATGTGACTGAAGAAATCTATTTTGATTTTGAGCAATCCCTTAAATACGGATAGTTCATCCGCATAACTGCAAATGTGTTTCTGACAGTAATGATGTGCTGGTTAGATAATGGTGTGGATTGTTAAGACGTGTTTCAATACAGAAATCTAATGGTTGTTAAGTCTTTGATAGTTATTAAGCTTATAGAGTAATAATGATTGAGGTGACAGATGTCATACCTTCTACCTTTTGGTCTCTTAACAGGCGGGAGAATGAAAATTGCAACTTTTCATTTATGATGTAATTCATCTTCTTTCCTACCTTACTTAGCATCTAAAGAACTGCTCTCCACTCAACCTCTAGTGTATTAAATGTTACTCTCTTTGTTGAATCCTCGAATACAGGAGTTGGAGGGCAAATGTTGATAGTTAGTTTTCGTTCACTCAACTCGTCAAATGTTGATAGTCAAAGTTTCGCCCACTCATCCATTTGGCTACAGAGTAGCTAAATGACTTTCATTCTCAACATATAGCCGAGTGATATAGATCCATTCCTAATTTGAATTCAAGGGAAATGATGTGAACAATTATCACTAGTATGGTTATATTACATAACTACTTACTCTCCTTACATTTTAAGGAATGAGTCTAATCAAGAGTCTTCCACATATCTTGAGGGTTATTCTGATAATTGTTGCTTCAGACATGACATTTGCCTATAAATATGGGAAACAAACACTATAAGAGCATTTGATAACTCTTTATCACTCACTTGACTTCCTTTACTCCCATTCACTAACTTAAGCATCAAAATGACCACATCAGACTGGCCTAGGTACCAAGAGCTTTTGTTTTCTTTACAAGACAATTCCAACTACCAAAATCTACCGATAATAGGTTTAGATGGTGTAAGTGGTCTAAATGCTTGATATAGTTAAAATTTGTTTTTGTTCATGTACATTGATGAGTCGAACTACATCCCTATTAACTTAACATGTTTTTTTTCTCTAGAAAAAAAAAACTCAACATATTTTACTACTTAATCTCTATTTTTATTAGGAAAAAATACAAATGAAGGGTTTATATTTGTGTAGTTTTTGCACACAAAAAAATAGATTTTTTAAACATGCATTTAAGAGTATGTGTTTATAAGTTATCCACATTTGAGAACCTTCATCCATTTGCCATTAATGGGATCTAACATGGCATGAAGGAGTCCCTAAAATGAAGGTAATTTATAAATACAAGTCCTTAAATGCATGATTGAAAAATTTAGATCTTATTTTGCAAAACTGCAAAATTACTGGCCCTTCTTTTACAAATTTTTTATATAAAACATAATTAAATATATAGAATACTTTACTTGTAATGTTACTTTTACACATTTTATTGAATTAATTTCCCTTCGAACATTTTTTTATATAGATAGCTATTCATTTATATAATTTTGGATGGAACGGTAAAATATTTATGGATAAATATGGTATGTAAATCAATTTTTCATTAAAGACTCAATAATTAAAATTAGAAAAATATAAGCATTATAATTTATTTGGACAATAATTAGATTAAAGAACATTTTGGCCTTGGGTATATGAGTTGTAATTGTTTAAAAATGGAATAAATAAAGTATAAATGATTGCAACTCATATAGCCAAAATGTTTTTTAATCCAATTATTGTCCAAATAAATTATAATGTCTATGTATTTCTAATATTAATTAATGAATGTTTAATGAACATTAATTTACTTACTATATTTATCCATAAATATTATACCATTTAATCCAAAACTATATAGATGAATAGCTATCTAAAAAAAAAAAATAGACAGGAAATTAAGTAATATTATATGTAAAATATTCTATTTATTCAATTATGTTTTATCTAAAAAAAAATGTAAAGGAAAGGCCTATAATTTTATAGTTTTGCAAAAAGAGTCTTAATTTTTCAATCATGTATTTAAGAGTCTGTATTTATAAATTACATTCATTTGATGGCCTCCTTCCATTGCCACATTAGATCCCATAATCGGCAAATAGATAAAAGTACTTAAATGAGTATAACTTATAAACATAGACCTTTAAGTGTATGCTTAAAAAATCCACGATCTTTTTTGCAAAAACTATACAAATACGAACTCTTCCTCTACATTTTTCCCAGTTTTATTATATTTGACACTTATTGTTGATTCATTATTAATTAAAGTGGGTAATTCTTCATGTCACTTGGGTGTTCATGTCATGATATGATAGGTTAGTTAATCTTACAATCAGCACTATAGAATGACCCATAATGCTTCCATAATGACATCATTTGGATCATGTAACTAATTATATGACCATTGAGATGTTTGTATGAATTAATATAATAATTTTCCTCAAAAAGAAAAGAAAAAAGACAATAAAAATTTCAATGATTAGATAATAAATTAAACGTTTCTCTTTGTAGGAGGTAGAATAAGCCTAATTGTTGCATTTATACATGCTTAATTGTACTTCAAATGATGGATGTAAAATGATTAGTGAAGATGGGTAAAATCCACCATACTTCACCATCAATATATTAAGTAACAATACTAACAAGGACACCTGTGTAGTCTTAAGTATGATTGATTGAAAAACATTCTTAAAATGACATGTATATATCTCTCAAGGGTGAATGTAGGGCTCCACCTCCAATTAGTCCTCAATGACTAGAAAAGATGGTAAAAAGAAAAACACTCTTGATGAAGATGGGTACAGTATGACGATTTTGTCACAAAAAATTTTCAACTTTGGATAGTATAAGTTCCTAGTTATTTAAGCAAGTAATATGTTTCACATTTTGTCTTCTCTTACTCCACACCTAAGTTAGCCCCAAGTCTAAGATGAACAGCCCCATCATGTTGGAGAGGTTAATGGTTTGCCTCGTCCAATGGCGAAACCCTTCGTACCATCTGGCATCTTTGGGCCCTTGAAAGCAGGTTTGGTGGATGCTTCACTCTGGTTAGTGTTGTTTACTTGAGGAGCTGAGGCTGGTGGCCCACGACCACTTACTGTTTGGGTTGGGCGACCTCGGGACTTTCCACGACCTTTAGCACCTCCTTTCTTGGACCCCATTGGATGTTCTTCAGCCTACCGACACATTCATAGTAAAATCACATGAAAATCATTAACATGAAACATCAATGCAATGATGTGATCTTTAACTGTTTTGCAAGAGAACTCTTACATTACTCTCATGGTTGAATTCCGTGTGATTCGACTGTGAACAATCATTGGATTCTGGAAGAAGAACATCCTCGTCCTCTAACACTGAATCGAACTCTGATTTTCTATTCTTTAAGACAGATTTTGGCTGTAATTTCGTACATAAACTTAGATATAAATATTAGTTTTTTAATAGAATAATAAAATGGGGAAAATCCGATTCACTCCATCCCACAAATTGTAATACATAATTGTTCGTTAAAAAAAATAAAAGAAAGTTCAAAAGAAATTCTTGGTAAGCATATATTGTTATATATTGGAAATCAGGAACACGAACAATAGTTATGGAATAGACATACCGAACACCTAAGCAGCAATCTTACTCGAAGACCCTTTCGCCAGTTCTTTTCATCGTTCAGCTTTTCAACCTATGGAAAAACGATAGCATCATCATTTTCCGTTCACTAGTCCATTTTGAAAGGGATTGATGATTTTGAGTGACAAATAGGCACAAATTTTCCAAAACTCATGCTTTTAAGTGCAGAGAATGTAAATGACCACACAAATCATTATATATATATATATATATATATATTTGTGTGTGTATATTAAATAACAAATAATTCTTTCTGAATTCTAAATGCAATTGCTTTTATTTTTAAATCTATAATCTAGTCAAGACTCTTTTTATTCTATTCTTTCTCCATAGAAACTAATATTATTAGTTTTTTTTTTATTTTTTATTTTTATTGCCCTTACCTTCTCGCTTTCTTCTATTTTTAATCTTTGCCTTCTTTTCCATAGCATAGCACCAAAAAATAAAAAAAAATATATATATATAAAGAATAAATTTCAATGCATCATATAGTATTTTTGGACTTACCGCCATTTCAGCAGCTTCAGTGTTCTCATACTCTATCAAGGCATGAATCTATGAAACAAAGAGAAAACTAATCATCAACACTCGATCCCATATCATGTGGAAAATCTTTTTTACTTAAAACCTTTAAACCATTCCAATGAAAACCCAACCTTGTTACTAAATAAAAATTCCCCTTTAGAGCGAGACGAAGCGGATTCTTGGGGATGGCATATCCGAATATTTTTCACGCTACATATAAAAGAAGTGTGCTTCCAATCATAAATCATCGTATTCATATATGAATTCCGAATTCTATGACCAAGTACACTGTATTATACACATGAAACGTTCAACCCTTACTTTCCGGCCACACGGAACATTTTCTCTAAATTTTGATAGGAGTGATCTTCCGGCAAGTTTTCTACCACCACCGTACGAGACTGCAAATATTTGATGAATTGGGAAACCACGTCATATCACATAATGTCAAAAGAAATAAATAGTGCGAAAATTGAGCCTTTAACTATATCCCAATGACACAAGAATCCAACCTAATTTGGTTATGAGGACTTAGTTTTCTATAGATATGACATACGTTCAGAAGAAAATTCTTCAATACTCACTTTAAAAATAATTTGACAGAATAAACCTAACTCAATTCCTTTTCTCCCCAATAGTTATAATTATGAATAATAGTTAGAAGAAAAATAACAATATGGCTAGGAGGATTGTGAAAGCATACTGATGGTTTTAGATTTTATTTTATTTTATTTTTTCTCCTTTCTTAATACGTTATAGTTATAGAAAACTCTAAGGACTAACCTGCAATTCCTCTTTGTCTTTTTCGGTAAAGGGTTTTCTACGTTTAACTTTCTTTCCATCGCTGCTTACAACCTTAAAAATCATACAAAGCAAATTATAAGAGAACGGTACCAAAATGAATAAATTTAAAGATTTCTCCAATGGTTTAAATAATAAACAAAATAGAAGAGAACAAACTTACGAGCTTTGAAGAAGATCGCAGTGCTTGAGCAATCGTCTGGATGTTACTGGTTAGAGATTTCATCTTCTTTATGGAAGCAATGATAGATATGGGAACTGTGAAGTATGAATAAAGCTCATTTAAACTAAAATTATATATCCTTTCTTTTTACAATATAATAGTAAACAAATAAATTAAATCAATGATGGAGCTAGGGTCGATGTCTATTCATGCAATGATATCATATGCTTACCGAAGCCTTCTCCATCTTTACTTATATGTTTTGACATGGTCTCATTTGCAAGCAAATTTATGTCACTGAACAAATACTCCACCTGTTCTTTCCACCAAAAATAAGTTTGTAAGTATTCAATCAAAATTCTTATTTACATCGATGTGGAGCTCAATCGATCTAACCCGAAAGAAAAATCATTTAAAAAAAAAAAAAAGGGGACAAAAGACGAGGTTTATTTATTAGTGATGAAAAGATGGAACCTGTTTGAGTATCTTTGGTAGCAAATTATTGCCAACAACGTTGGTACTCGAGTAATTAGGCAAGAAGAAACTGTTGTCATGGAGGAAATGGTAAGTTGGTTCTTGTTGGTCCCCAACGTAAAGCCAATGAGACCCTAAGCCTGAAGTCCCACCACCATAAACTTGGAAGTATGGATAATAACAACTCGGAATTTCAAACTGTTGATGAGATCTCGGAACAAACTCAGGTGCTTGTGCGTTGAATTTGAATCCACCACTAGTTCCTGAATTGTCCTTGGTCTCCATTTTTAAGATCCCATGATCTTTCTTGTCCACTTGAGCTCCTGCCATGTTTTTAAGGTTTAGTTTCTGGGAAAGTTCTGTGTCTATGTTTACCCTCACTTTATCTCTCCCTATCTAAAGTGTACGTAGCGGCAGTTATTTGATGTTGAACCCTTGTTTCACGCCTAAATATGGACATGGTTTATTCAATATGAGAGAGGGAGAGAGAAGAACAACCTTAACTATCGGACATGGTGTCCGCTCCGTATGGAGTTTTGACTGTTCTTTGTGGTATTTATGCTTCCAAAATTAGCAACGTCACTTAACATTGGCTATGTTGTTTTCCGATCTTTTCTACAGGGAGGGAAAAGAAGAAAAAGAAAAGAAAAAAAAAAGAGATTAAAAACTTGCAATTTGCCACGGTTGTTAAGATTTAATAACCATTATCCATTTCATGTTGAAAATCAGTACCTTGTTTGTAATATATACAATTGAAGGAGTAGTAGTTAGACGTATGGATAATATACGTAATTATATAGAAACCATTAAAATATGATGATTAAAACTAAACTTAAAATAAGTAACCAAATAACTGCAAATAAGGGAAATAGAGATTTGATTAGTCAAAATCTCCAAGCTTACTAAGGATGCATAGTATTCAGGTTGTTGCGCTTGGATATTATAATCAATCGACACGTGGACAAGATATGATGAGGAATTAAATTCCAACATTCATGAAATCGGTTGATAATAGTAATATATATCGTTTCCTGTCCCTTAGGAAGATTCGACCCGAATATGAAAATGCAATCCTCCTAGATCAAATACAAACATAAATAAACTAATTAATATCCATCCACATCTCTGCATTCTGTCAATCAAACTTCTTGATCTAAATGATCTTCAAATATTTGCACCGGAAAATTATAATACGCCTCAATCATGACAAGCAAAGTCTAAACTTGTTGCGGCACTGAATGATAAAACAATGATATCGATTGCAACGGATGATTTGCATCTTTAGCTTCTGTTTTAATCTGTGATTCTTACATTTCCAACTCATATGAATCTCTGCACTTTATATTTTCTAATTTCCTTAGTGAATGTCTTACTTTCCTCTTCCTTAGCCTTCTTCTCTGCCAATTTCTTCTCCACCTCATCCTTCGTTATGGTTAAGTACATCCCCATAGATATCATAATTAGAGAAGGCTACTCCAACTTATTTCGTTACTTGGACTATCTCACTGTACCAAACAACCTATAAGGTTGTAGGTGCTCATTTCTAGCTATCCCTAATATTTCCACAATAAATGTTGAAATCATGTTACGTTGAGTATCCTCAATAAGCACACCATAAACTTTCCCTTGAATATGAATACATGTGCAAAATCACCTATTGTCATCTTTCAAGCTAATACCCAACAAATCACACCACAACTTCAAATTCAAAAAATCTCAATAATGAAAATTGAAGAAATTTCACACTAACCAAACAAAGTGCCTGAAACACAGCTTTGATACTAAAATAATACCAACGAGATCCGTATAAAATCATGCGGTAAATAAAAGGATGTATCTTTTTTTTTTTTTTTTTGTACCTTTATGGCTTGATTTAAGGAAAACAGATATTTTTATGGTTTTATAGTAGATGTGAGAATGAAAATAATAGAGATATGAACCGTTATTAAATTAGATATAAGGAATTAATTCAATAAACAAACTGGGTTTTGACTAATCTCTAGAGATGACATGGCATATAAATCTAAAAATTGATTGATTCATTAGTGTAACTTAATATGAAGAATTATTATAACAACGTTTATCTATATAATTGATATTAAGCATAATTAAGGAGATTGATGGTGCCACAATCCATATGTTATATTAGTACGATAAAGGAATATGAGAGAATTCTAAAAGGTTTCACATTGTCAAAACTCAAAAGTTGTCTAATGAAAGTACAACTCATGACTTAGCTAGCTAATTGATATAAATTCAAAATAATACAAACAGGAAAAAAAAAAGAAACAACTTTAATAGCCTAATAACCCAAAAGGAAAGAGATACTAAAATAAAAAAATGTTAAATATAAATCAAAAAATAATTAAATGATTGCAAATAAGGGAAATAAATATTTGATTGACTACAAATCTCCAAGCTTGCTACGAAGATAGTCTTCAAATTAAATTGTGCACTTGTATATAATCAGCCAATAGGTAGACAAGATATGATAAAAAACTAAATTCCAACCTCCATGAAATTGGTTGAAAATAATAAAATAAATATTTTGGACCTTAATCCAATCATAAAGTTTAGTGCCTCGGAGAATAAAATGAACAAGTGAAGTCCTTTACTTAGAAGTAATGGAGAGAGAATAGAATAAGCATTCTCTCGTCAATTGTGTATAACCTTATTTACTTAAAAAAATGGAAAGGGAATCATAATTTTAGGGGTTCCTATTATATTGGGAATAGATATTACTTAAGAAAAAGTGGAACGTTGAATCTTTTATTCTCTCAATGCAGGAATAAAATGTTGAAATATTATCATCATTATACCCTTATTAAAATGATAAATAAATTTTGACCATTTCAAAATAACTAAATAGGGGCAAAATGGTAAGATTATTCATATTCTAAACTACAATTAATAAAGTGAAATAAATACCAACATAAATAAATAATGAAATGAATAGTTCACACAAAAATAGAAATTCGTAGCATATTTCTATTAATAGATGCTTTTAAGGTATAACTTTTTTATTTCCTCCCTATTCCATTACCTTTTAAGTTAAAGTTGAGATTGGTTTCCTATTTCGTTTTCGCTAGAAATCTTTGCGAGGGCTAATTTATTTGCACTGAAGTATCAAAATACGTTGATTTTTTTTTTTCTTTTTTTCCCTGATTTTAAGTAAGAAGCAACCCAATTTAGGTTAAAGTGGCTTAGCTTACTTTGACCCTTTGAAGCAAACTATAAGCTATTGGACTATCTTTGAACTAAACTGTGAATGAAGCTGAAATATAGAAGTATGGCATTTTGTTAATTCAATTAGGTAAAACTCAGTCTGGTTCTATGAACTGCTTTACGAACTATAAATGCAGGACGTTTTCATATATTCTATAGACGCACGGTTTGGAACCTAGAGAGTCATATTAGAGGGCAATATTTAGGAGTGAAACATATATTCGACTGCAAAAGATTACCTCTCAAATTGGATAAAAGTGCTAAAGATTCTTCAATTTAGAAAAGATAGAATAAAAGCAGTATAAAGATAAGTACTTTGAAATATAATGGGATAAAACCATCAATATAATTTACAAAGTTTTATACAAATATGAAGCCTTCCAAAAAATAATATGGCAATGAGCCCTTAGTATAAATATTATAAAAATAGTATTCACCGCCTTGATTTTCATGTGCCTTCAGTGTAAAGAATTTCACAAATTGTGGAAAACTGAAAATGTATGCTATATATGCACATTTAGTATGTCCCAATTATATTGAAGGCTACCCAATTATATTGAAGGCACAAGAATGGCTTGTATCTTCCTTTATACCCATCTACAAATAACATCAAAGATCTAAGTTACACTCAAAACATATTATTTGCTGCCAATATAAACACAAGCTACAAACGGTTAAGCTTCCCCCCTTTAATAGACTAATTTTAGTTTCCGAAAGGCATAAGAATAAGAGTTAGCATACATGATAAACATCTGCTTCGCATAAAAGACAGACAAAGTCAGAAATCATGCCACATATTTCATTGAAATAAAAAATTTCCAACACATTTTAACATTCGATAAAAGTGGAACTTATTTTCAAATAAAAGTATATCTACAGAACAATTCTTTATCTATATCTCTACAGACAACTATGATAGTTCACATGCCATCTATTCTTTCTTACAACGAGTGAAGCTTATGACAATCTAAGACAAAAGGAAATGCTTACTGCTATCTAGAGATTGTGAAGGCTCTAGCGATGTCTTGTCTAAATCACAAGGAAGAGGTCTACCTAAATTGCACCCTTACCCATGAAAGATTGCAAGTAGCTCGAATACCGCTTTTAAGAAGTTGATGGAGTAAAGAGGTCCAATTGATGATAGGACTCAAGAATTATGTAAGAGCTAAATTCACCTCCAGAGTTAGAAGCAACTCCAAATCCAACACTTATACCATATTTAAAGCTGATGTGGCTTAGGTATACAAAATATTGCCCTTATGATGGCACATCCTAGTTGTGGCTAACACAACTATGCTTCAGTCGAGCTATGCCTCCCCTAAACTCTAGCTCTACCTTTAGGTGGAAAGCCGAGAGATGGCATAGCCTTGGTTGCAATTGCTCCCCCATCATCAACATGTCCACCATAGCATTGTTGCTATTCCCCCTCGTGATATGGGTAGAGTATGAATCTACTGTGCTCCTCGACGAACTAGAACTCTTCATCTACAACAGTAGGTGTGAATGGATAGTTTATTGCCAACCATACATCCTACAGTAAGCCATGAGGATGTCTGTATACATAACATAAGACATGTAAGCTCATAGAATATAATTCACACATGGAACGACACTTATCAAACGATCTCTATGTAATATCCCAAGGTTTCGAGTTCATATGATAACCCTAGGATCTGATCCCTTAAATTGAGGACATCATGCTATATTATCTATTTTAGTTTAAACTTCACATTAAGGCTAGATAAAATATTTTAGTAAAGTCAATTTCTCAAAATAAGCTATATAAAAAGATTAATTTAATAAAAACGTTAATTTATCGTTAAAATCGATAAATACTAAAAATGTGAAATTCAAGTTTTTAAATATAGTGAGATATTAGAGATAAATTATTTAATTTATAAAAATAATAAATAAAGTTGAATTATATATAATGTACATATATTTACATATGATATGCATTATATATATTAATCATATACATGTAATAATAAAAAAATATCAGTTAAGGTAAAATTAATAGAAAATAATTTGGTGATTCATCAAATAATGTGGTAGCTTAGGATCAGTTGGGATGATGAGTCAAAAGCTAAAGAAAAATAAGGAAACGATACTTAGCAAAGTTGGATACTAAGGATTATTAGATTTTTGACACATGGCACCCACTTTTTGGACACATCATCCAATCTAACACTATAAATAGAACATCATTAGATCTATTACAACATTTTGGAATCTAAAAATAGAAGAAAATTGCATTAAGAAAATTTACAAAAAAATAAAAGAAAAAACAAAACAAAAACAAAGCACGAATCTAGTTTAACTGGTTCAATAGGTTGTGAGTGTGTGTTAAGAGTGGCTATTGAGGGTCAAAGAAAGGACCACCGGGAGAGATGTTCTGACAAGATTGGGTGGCCGGAGGCAGTTGGTTTAGGTAAACCAAAATTCCATCTATATTTTATTTAATTTTCTAAAAATACTAAATGTTGTTAATTAATTATGAAATTTGGTTTTCTACGGTTATTTTATATATAGATTAATTTAGTAATTTTGTCTTAATTAAATAGTTAATGGAAATATAAGGTCCTAAAGAAAATGACCTATTTGGATGAAAATTAAATTAAAATTTTCAAATATTAAATAATGTCCTTTCGAGCTAAATTTTTGTACATAATATACTTAATATATGCATTTAATTCCAGTAACAAGAATTTTTGAAAATAAGCAAGTTTATTATTTATTATAATTATTTTGGACAAAATTGACTATTTTGCTGTGTTGTGGGATTAATTAGTTTATGACAAAATCAATATATGAGCCCTACGTATTCTACTTTTTTGAAGTTTACAATGATGTTTGGAACTCTTGATTTTTATTTTATAATTAAATTCATTTATTTGCCTAATTTACACTAATTTTAAGCTTAAATGCTATTTTTAGAAATATAAGCAATAAGTTAATTTAGTACAATTGATGGTCGATATCTAAGCTATATATTTTTGTGAGTTCACAATATTTTTCATGTAATTAATCAGGCACATATACTAATTATTATGTATTTTCCTAGAATAAACATATATATTAGTCTAATATGCGAAATAGTAAATAATACTATCAAAGTGTTTGTTAGATAATGTAAGGTTGGTAACTATGACTTGTAATTGATATTAAGCATGTTTGAAAAGAATAGTTTTTAAGACTTTTAGTTTAGAATTAAAGCCTATTCGACTCAATTACAAAGTTATCATAGAGTACAATCGAGTTGGTAGTACAAAAGGATATTTTCAGACTTATAACCATATTAATCAGTCTTGTTTTTTAAGATATATTAATAGTATTCAAAACAATGAGAATGATAATATAAAGTTTACTGAAATTAGATAAGGAATGTGTAAGATACATAATGCAGATTAAAAACACAATAGTGAAAGCTTATAAGAGTTTGGGTTTGACCCGTAGTTAACTTGAAGACTATGTTTATATTTTTCTAAGTGTGATAAGTAAGGAAAACCCATGTGGCGAAGTTTAGGATTTTGCATACTAAAAGAGTTTATTACTCATTGCACTACATGCTATTTGGTGCTGTGTTGATTGGATGTGGCTATATATTGAGTCAATTGACATGCTACTATAGTAGATATTGATATGGTGATTTTGAATGACAATAAATATATCTTGGTTAGACTGTTATGTTGCTATGTTGAGTGTTAATGTGGTGCTTACAAATGATTATACTAACTTAGAGAGTTTAGGGATTGCTAACTCAATCTTCCAAGTATTCACCTAAGTGAACTCAAAGTGAGATACTAGAATTCTGTTAGGAAGAGTTCAAAAACTAGAATTCATGTAACTAGATTAGATAAAACATAAAGGCTAATGGTAGTGAATGATATACTTAGGTTGTTATTGCATATCATAGCATAAAAAAAGACTTACGGGTCAGAATTTTCAAAATGAGGTTTCCAAGTAATCAAGAAAAAATCATGGTTTTATGAACTCAGTTTTTGGAAGTATATAGATTCTCATTGCTCGAGCATCTTAACTATTTTGATAGTTTGATTTGGTAGACTATAATGTGTAGTCTAATTTTGTAAAACAAAGTTGGGAGTCTTACTCTTAAGTAGTTCCTTATTGCCTTTTTGATTTTGTAGACTACAATGTGTATTCCAATTTGGTTAGAGGTAATACTCCTAGGCAACTCGTTGTTGCTTTAGGTTCTTGGACGTTATATCTAGATGTCTGATTATATCGACTAACCAAATGAGGATGTTAGTAGGGCATCGGATATAGGTACTGATATATATTACGTGTATGAGCATAGCATGTTACATTGTTAGTAATAAATGCCTAGTTGGGCAAATGTATGAGTGAAGTTAAACATGCTAGTTATGGTTGAAATGTTTTGGTTATGATATTGTTTATATTGTATTGTTTCTTATCTTCTCTCTCTTAGCTGTAGTAGCTAAGGAGATAAAACATTTTATCTTGAGGTTAACGGTATCGTGAAGAGCCTAATACTAGGGGAGATGTATACTGAAAGCATAAGTCAAAGTCAGCAACTTTTGGATTGAACCTATACTAAGTCAAGAATCTTACTATTTTGAAGATGATAAAAGAAAAGGATTATTCATATTTTAATGTAAATATTAAGCTGTACATATAAGTTATAACAAAACGTTCACCTGAGCTCCAATGTAGCAACCCTATTATCATATAAATAAAGTTTTCTTTTAATAAATAAATAGGTTGAGTTAAGTTTTTAACAGGTATTCTTGTATGATGGTGCATCCTATGCTATGTCGGGATGTGACATTCTTTAGGTGATATCAAAGTATTAATTAGGGACCACAACCTTTAGGTACATGTGAGATGTGTGGGGTAGTTAGGTAATAAAGAGTCATAATTTAGTAAAACAACTATAGTAGTTACCAATAGAATTTTATGTGATGTTTATTTAGAAAAGTGATTCGTAGGGAATACGAAAGATCACCAATAAGCTAGGTATCTAAGGAGCAAAGAGAGGATCTAGCATATTAGTCTCAACCTAATCCCAAGCAACCACAACATATGGAGGAATTGGTACAACAATTTACGACAGCATAGGCAAGAGTTGGTAGAGATGGAGATAAGTTAAGCCAAGTGCAACAAATAGTGAAACCATTTATGGGAAAGAACATTGATTATTTAGTGCTAGAAGAGTGGATTGTTTTGCTAAAGAAAGCTTTTGAAGTTCATGAGGTTGAAGAAAATAAAAAAGTTGAGATAGTTGCTATTTTATTAGATGGAGATGCAAGTAATTGGTAGGAGGCAAAGAGATGGAATTTTGCCATAACCTATTAGTTAGGCTGCATTTAGAGATACTTTTCCGGATCACTATTTTCCTGAGCATAAAAGAAAAAAAAATGTGTGAAGAATATTATAAGTTAAGACAACGAGCAGGACAATTGAAGAATATAAGAGGGATTTTAATATGAAGTTTTCTCCTGAAGCTGTGTAAAATAATAAGGTTTCTAAAGTTAAGCGATTCAAGGCTAGGCTTGATCTTTATTATCAGGTAGAGTTGAAGAGGAGTAAGGTGGAAAGATATACTGATGTTGTCAATAAAATTTGTTTAATTGAACAAGTTCGTAATCTTCGACAAGCCATAGATGAGATTGAGAATAAGAAAAGGAAGTGGATGTTGGTCCTAGCAATAAAAGCAATATAACTAAAGGAAAAAAGTCCATTCGATTCACAAAAGGAAGTAAAAGGCCTCTATAAAAAATATAACCTTGTTAGAAGTATAATGGTGAACATCAAGCTTAGGAATGCACAAAATTGAGGGGAAAGTATTATAGGTGCAGAAATTGGCCATCTAGCCAAGCGATGTAAAAATCCTGATTCAAGTGGTATATACCGTTACTAATACCATCAGCAAAGGCATACTATTTAACATTGTGTAAGACAACAATAGGAGAGACTAATTAAGTAGCAAAACTAAACTAATAGATCAGGATCAGATAATAGGAATAAACAACTTAAAGGGGAAGCATTTAGGCCCAAGGAGCAAGGTAGGGTATATGCTAACACTGTTCAGCGAGACAAAGTTAGAGATAACCAACTTGTAGTAGGTATGACCTCTAAACTTGATAACTTAGATTATTTGAGTACTTGGTAACTAATAGTTGATAAATAAGAAATGCTTGAAAGTAGTAATATAGTTATCATAAATTGTTTAAGGACTGGTATGTATGGGAGGTATTTATGCCTATAGATATACTTTGTTTGATACTAGGGTAGCTCACTTGTGTATTTCAAAAGAGTACTTTAATAGAAATAAATAGATCTTAGTTCATGAACTCATAGTTATAACCCTCGTTGAAGGAGAATAAGCAGTGCAGCATAAAGTGAATGATAGGGAATGTGAATCTAGATACTCATGAGATAATTATAGAGTTGGTTGTCTTAGATATAAAAGGATTAGATGTAATACTGGACGTAAGCATGGAGTAAATGTTGATTATGAGGAAAGGATAGTAGCATTTAAGTGGCCTGATGAGAAGGGAATCATAGAAGATTTATAGAAATTTAAGTGTTGAGAGAAGTTATGAGAAGAGAAAGAACTTGTAGAGGAGGAGTTGAAAGTAGGCATTTGGGACTAGATTTTAAGGATGATATGCATGTTGTAGTGAAGTAAGCTAAAGTTGTTATTGGAATGAATGAAATAGTAAGAAATATCGAAGGTAGATGATCAAGAACAAGTTCTAAGAATAAATCAAAATTTTTATTGGAAGTATAATCAGAGACTAATTTAGAAATTGATCTTGTATAGAATGGGATTGTGATTCATGAGATATTAGATAATTACAAGATTAAGGAGTCAAATGAAAATCAAGTATGTGAATTTAATAGGGTATATAACTCCAACATCATGAGATGTATACCTTTTATGTACCCTTGGTACATGTGATAAGTAAGAACAGTATAGCAAATATATGACTTTCATGACTCTTTTGTCTAGACCTATGTTTGTTATGACTCTCGTGTCTTTCATAACAAAATTTCTTATCCTTGTGAGTTATGCCATGTTAATTGTCAATTAAAAAATTGTCCAGTGTCTTTGTGAGTCTTATTTGTCAAGAGTCATGTTAACTTATGTTAAGTCCAATCGAGTCTACTTGGTATGACTCACACTTTATCTCTTTGGTGTATAAGTTGGTGGAAAGTTTAGATTTGTCAAACTCATTTTTGCTAATATATGTGTTAACTATAGGAAGTACCTAAGATCTTAACGGTAGCCATTAATTGACAACAGTGATATAAGGATGGTAGATGTGGAGAAATTGAATTTATTATATTCATCTTAAATGGAAATTAGGACTTAGATAATGCATAAGTGATAAGGATAAGTTGAAAAGATATGTTGACAAATTATAGGATATACAAGGAAATAATGGAAGAAATAACTATGAGTTATATAGGACTAACTAATGTGAGAGTCTGAACTAACTAAAGGAATGAAGTGAGGATTAAGTAAAAGGATTAGTTAGATGGTGATTAAGGAGTGATACAATGAACAATTGTAAGAGGTAAAATCATAGACAGTAATAAGACGGTTATTTAGGTAAGAACCTAACGAAGTTATAGTAATGGACTAATTGCTATGGAAAGACGACTTGAACAATAAGGAAGAGTGGAATAGGACTAGTTATATTAAGCTTACATAGTAAAAGTTAGAAACACAAGATGAAAAATAACAAGGCATGTAAAATAGAAAGTTCACTAGTGAATAAGTTGAAAGTCAAGCTACAAAGGTTGGCATAGAAGAATTTTACATTTAACATCAACTGATGATAATGATGTGATATGCTATGGAAATCAGAGTTGCGCAACGAAAGTGCAGTATTAGGCTACAAACATGAATGTCCTAGATTGTGTAAGTTTCGAGAATGAAACATTTTATAAGGGAGTTAGGATGTAATACCTTAAGGTTTTGAGCCTATACGATAACCCTAAGATTTGAGCTCTTAAATTTAGGGTGTAAGGTTATATTATTTATTTTAGTTCAAACTTCATAATAAGATTAGAAAAGTTAGATGAAATATTCTAGTGAAGTCAGTTTCTCAAAATAAGTTATATAAGATGATTAATTTATTAAAAACGTTATTTTATTGACAATGCTAACAAATATTAAAAACATTAAATTTGAACTTTTAGATATAGTAAAATATTAAAGATAAGTTATTTTACTTATAAAAATAATAAATTAAGTTGAATTATATATAAGATACATGTATTTACATGTGATATGCATTATATGTATTAAATATATACATATAATAATAATAAATTATCAAAATAAGATAAAATTAACATAAAATATTCTAAAAAATAATTTGGTGAGTCATCAAATAATGTGGCAGCCTAGGATCAAATGAGATGATGAGTCAAAAGCCAAAAAAAAAAAGAAAAGAAAATGACACATAGCAAAGTTGGACACCAAGGATTATTAGATTTTTGACACACAGCACTTACTTTTTGGATACGTCATCTTATCTAACACTATAAATAGGGCATCATTAGATCTATTACAACATTTTGGAAGATGGAAATACAAGAAAATCACATTAGGAAAATATACAATAAAATCAAAGGAAAAATAGAACAAAAATAAAGCACGGATCTAGTTTGATTGGTTCAATAGGTTATGGATGTGTGTTAAGAGTAGCTATTTAGGGTCAAAGAAAGGACTACTAAGAGAGGTGTTCTGACAAAGTTGAGTAATCGAAGGCGGTCGGTTCAAGTAAACCAAAGTTTTGTTCATATCTTATTTAACTTTCTAAAAATACTAAATTTTATTAATCAATTATGAAATTTGGTTTTATAAAGTTATTTTATATGTAGATTAATGAGGCAATTTTATTTTAATTAACTAGTTAGTGGAAATATAGGGTCCTTTAGAAAATGCTCTATTTGGACGAAATTAAATTAAATTAAATTTTTAAAAATATTAAATAATATCCTTTCAAACTGAATTTTTTTACATAATATACTTAATACATGTATGTAATTTTAGTAATAAGGATTTTTTAAAATAAGCAAGTTTATTATTTATTATAATTATTTGGGATAAAACTGGTAATTTTGATGTTTGGTTAGATTAATTATTTTATAACAAAATCAATGTATGAGCCTTCTGTATCTTGATTTCTGAAAGTTTATAATGATTTTTGGAACAATTGATTTTTATTTTACAATTAAATTCATTTGTCTTATTTACACTAATTTTAAGCTAAAATGCTATTTTTAGAAATATAGACGATAATTTAATTTAGTAAAATTGATAGTCAATATCTAAACTATTTATTTTTGTGAGTTTATAGTATTTTTTGTATAATTAATCAAGCTCGTATACTGATTATTATGTATTTTTCTAGTATAAACCTATATATTAGCTTAATATATGAAATAGTGATTAATACTATTAAAGTGTTTGTTAGATAATGTAAAATCGGTAACTATGACCTGTAATTGATATTGAGCATGGTTGAAAAATATAATTTTTAAGAGTTTAGAATTAAAGCTTACTCGAGTGAATTACGAAGTTATGATAATAGACGATTGAGTCGGTAATATAAAAGGGTATCTTTGGGTTGATAACCATATTGATTTTCAAAATTTTTATAATAAGATAAAGGGTCATAAATTAGGAAAAATAGAAAAAAATAGAAAAATAAGAAAACCCCAAAAATGAGAAATTTAGAAAAAAAATAAAAATATAAAAATTTTAAGAAAAACAAAAAAAAAAAATTAGAAAAATAATTCACAAAAATATATAATACAAAAAAATAGAAAAATAAGAAAACCCTAAAAAATGAGAAATTTAGAAAAAATTAAAAAAAAATAGAGAATTTAGGAAATATAGAAAATAATTTTTGTTAGAATTTTTAATAAAAATAAGAAGAGGGTTGTTAGGCTTAAACTTATATTTGAATCTAACCTAGACTGACATTATCTATATGTGCAATTTAATTACATATATAAATAAGGCACAGGTCAATGGCCTAATGGATAAACATTTACATTGCATTTGGGTTTGACATAGGATTGGGGGTTCAATTCTCACTAAAGGTATAAAAATGCCTTTTATTTTTTCTTCTTCTTCATATAACGTACTATTACGTATCAATAAATCACTAGGCTACATGTCAAATCGTAACACATGGCACTTGGTGATTGGCCTTGACAGTACACTCCGTTTCTTCTTTTCCTCCTCCTTTTTCTTTGTCTCCCTTTCTCATTAAAAAATAGCACACACATAGAGCAATGATAGACTCTCTCTCTCTCTCACTTCAACCCTAACAATACATACTCAACCTTCTCTCTCTCGACCACATCCCTACATGCCATCCACCACCTATCTACCCGTAACTGAACATACATACGCCTACGTATTGTAGCTCTATCCTCACAAACCAATAATACCTTAATCCATTGCAATCGCTGTTACTCTCCTCACCCACTATCGCATGCCTAAGCCTACACACCAATGCCATACGTAGCCCCTTTATGCACAAACCACCATGTACAACTATTATACACTCTTTCTCTTACTTCTACACACAACACCGACTACACACTACACTCCATTGTCCATCATCAACTAAACTTGGCCACTCACTATCTACCTTAAGTCTACACATCACTTTAACACCAACGACCAACTCCACCCTCGGCCCTTATCCTATCTCTTGCACGTAGCCACCCTAACTACACCCTGACAACCCACTATCATCCATGCCTGCATACACAAAACTCTCTACACAAAACCATATGCATGCAGCAACCACTATGGATCCCCATCCTTGTTGCTGTTCACTCGAACCAACATCCACATATAGCTACTGTCCTTTAACACATATGGCCACTCAACCCTTACTCTTTTACTCTACTATCCTCCCTTTCAAAACCTATAACCAAACACAATCACCATAACCCCATGTACAATGACGCTTAACACCAAACCCAACTCCACCACTACCCTTAAAGTCCTGACCACTAACCAAATGAACTCCATCCACTGTAACACTTCTCCAAACCTGCATTTCCTAATATAAAAGTTACAGAAACACCTTCATCCCCTTCGAAAACCACTCAAAACACTTCGAATTGCCTCCATTCATCAACCTATTAACTTTTCTTAGTAGCTCGACCCACGACTTAGTGCTCCAACCCAACTCGATCCAAGATCTAAACTGCATCCCTACCCTAGTAAACTGACTAGTGTGCCATTTAGTCTGAACCCCATTTGTTGCTATAGTTTTTGTTACTTTGTTTTTTTTTTTTATTTGTTGTAATAGTAAATTAAAGTGAAAAAAAATTAAAAAAGAAAAAGATGTAAAAAAAAAGCTGAAGAAAAAGTAGTTTATTTTTATTTTTATTTTTGATTAAAGAATAATAGAAATATATAAAATAAAATAAATAAATAAGATAATATAGAAACTAATAATAATAATAAATAAATAAATGGGTTTGTAAATGAACAAATCGTCTTATCACTTAGAAAAACCAAATTTTCAATAAAAAAAAAAACCGTTTTCCAAACTAGGGTGCTTTAGGATTTCCAAAAAATAAAACCTTAATTAGAACCCTTGGAAAATTTCCTTAAATAAATTGAAATGGGTAAAAATATAAACTCAACTTTTTTTCGAAACTAAAATCAAACCACTATTTATGTTTTTGAAAATGAACTACGGAAGTTTAATCCTGATTTGTAGATACATAGGCACTCGTACGTACAAAGCGACCTAAAATATGAAAATTTTTCTTTTTCCATTTTCTATAAATAATTGATCACATTATCATTTTTTAGAATTAAATTAAGTTAAATGTTGATAGATTTCATTATAAAGGTATATTGAAAGGTAAAATTAAATCTGAAGAGATTAAAAGTGATACCCGTCTAGGGTTTAAAAAATTAGCCTATGGATTTAGATTTTTGGTTTTAAAAAATCATTTTAACAAAAATTATTTTCATTAAAAGATTAGTAGGTAAGTTATAATCAATTCATTCAATTAATTATAACTTAAATCTTTTTCCCGACTCTAGTTAGGTGGTGATTCCAAAAATGTTTTCAAAGTCAAAAGAACTGATTTTTTTTTAGACCTTAATACACGGTCAGTATTAAACAGGTATGGTTTAATATTGATAGGTTTAAAGAAGACTTATTTGTAAAAACCAAGAGCAAAACTAGGCTCGACAATTATATAGTTTATTTCCACTTTAGTAGCTACTCTCTTGCTATTATGTCAATTATACAAATTCATCTTATATTTTCATATTTGACAAAATATACATAAATGCTAGGAAAATATTTAATACTTAGTATCCAAGCTCCATTAAAGCTATAAAAAATATATTATACTTGGTAAATTATAGATGTTATATTTTGATGTTGAGAAGTATTAAGATAATTTAATATATATTATTTTTTGAAATATCAATTTTAGGTTCGATTTTACTAAAAATTAACTTAAATTAGGTAAATGACCAAATAAACTATAAGATTTAAAATAAATATTTCCAAAATCATAACTAAGCTTCAAAAATCATTACAAATCATATTCGTTAAGGAATTAAATTAAAAACCTATTATTTATTTTATATGAAAAACATGATAGATTCAACAAAAATAATTTTAATAAATACTAAATGTATAGTTTATCAAAAATTATTTTTATGTAAATTAAATATATCATATGAGGAATATGTACACTAAAAATTTGCTCAAAATAACATCTTTTACTATTTTTGAAAATTTATACAAAATTCGTTACAATCAGTCTTATTCTTAAGAAACCTATATAAGCACTTCAAATTTTAAAAATTTGGTTTGATATTCTAATTCTAAAAGCAAAAATATAATGAAAACCAAATTTCATAATTTTTTAACATCATTTCATATTTTTAATAAAAATAGCAACTTATAAGTGAAAATCATGCATTTTCTATTTTTTAGCCACCTTAGCTCCACTAATGAGAAGGGTAGGTCGGCCAAAACCATCACTATGTCAAACCTTAGACCCCCAACAACCACCATGTTAGGTATTCATTTGGTACTTATTTTCTTATCTAGTTGTAATTACACTATAATTGTTAATTTTTAGTAAAAATACTCTCTCGTTACTTTTTGATTTCTCTCTAATTTTCTTAGACTTACAATTGATCAAAATGATTTGTAAAAGAGGGTTTTTGAATTTATAGATGTGTTTAGGTAATTTAATTGAATTATTTGTAGCCAAGTGTCCTTATCTTTTCTCTTTTTCCACTTTCTAGTTGTTCTATTTTTATTGGCTAATTTTCCAACTTCCATCCCTAGCCTTCCATGCCTTATTTCTAATCATTTCTACATTTTCCCTTAATTTTATTGATTTTTCTTTATTTTTTAATGAATTTTACTTAACTAATTAATATTATTATATCATATTCTAGGTAATAAAAGTAATTTCTCTTATTTTTACCTATATGTAAATTCATATATGATAGAAATAAATACTCCTAACTATTATTTATGTTATTTTATGATTTTTAGTATACATATAATTTATCTCTATTGATTTGGTAATTATCGGAACTCGTTTTATGAGTTTCAGTTAAATAACGGATAATATACATATAAATCAATATTATAATATTTAATTATTTATTTTCCTAAATCCAAAATTATAGGATCGCTTTTATTAATATTCTCTACTTCATTGTAAAATTTGAGCTCTATTGGACAACTTACCCAATCGTCCTAAATTTTAAATACCAAAACCCGAACAATAGTTTACATAAGACATAGTCTACTTGGTTAGAGTACTTAACTCCCTGCCTAATGTATACCTCCTCTATGTTGTGTTCCTCGAAAGATTTGACCATCTCAATGAAATTTTTAATATCTTCGTTGTCTCTAATAGCTATCAACTTATAAGCAACTCCCCTATCATAGAAGAATGGATGCCTATGCACAATTTCAACCCCAGTCAAGTCGATTTCAACCTTAGTTGAGTCGATTTCAATGCTTCCACAAATCCTGTCGAAGAAGTGGGAGAAGTTTGCATCATTTCTCATTTTCAATTTTTTAATGGGTTTCTTATCATAATCCAGGCTTGAGTTTTTCTATTAGCATATACGATAATTTTGATTTAATTTTTTGTTTACACCCTAATAATATTACCATCAATCAAAAAATTAGTTCACATAAAAAACCAAATCCCCATACACCAACCATCAATGTAGTAATTTGCATGACACCAACTTCTTAGATTCACTAAGTGTTGGACAATAACTTTTTTAAGGACTTTTATTAAGCATATTGCGTGCGTGCATTTTATACGACAATCCCAAAATCTACACTAACAGTTTTGCAACAAAATCAAGACAATCTAACTACCCAACTAGGGAATCAAGACAATCTATAATTATTCTAACAAATTTGATAGCATTCAATTATAGATGTTTAGGAAAAAAATTAACTACCCAACTAGCGAATCAAGACAATCTATAATTATTCTAACAAATTTGATAGCATTCAATTATAGATGTTTAGGAAAAAAATTAACTAAATGACATGTAATGTAGATATTGTTCATA
This sequence comes from Lumnitzera racemosa, assembly GCA_024138005.1. NCBI lineage: Eukaryota > Viridiplantae > Streptophyta > Magnoliopsida > Myrtales > Combretaceae > Lumnitzera > Lumnitzera racemosa. Next base: position 32,224,069 of record JAMXBC010000012.1, on the reverse strand, counting down.
TTTCGGGATGATTGATGAGCAAAATACGTGAAAGGAGAGTGACATTCGTGGATACCGCATGCTCCTCATACGTATTTGGAGTGTTTTGTTTGAAGAAATGATGAAATCTTCACATGTACCTTCAATGAAAAAAAAAATCAAGTTCATGTGTGCCTTCACTCTATCGTATATAAATAATATTTATCTCCAAGTTACTTTTCTATAATATTTTTTGAAAAGGGCTTTGTATTCATATAAACTTTAATTTATGAACACAACTTAAAATTCAACCTAACCTTTAATTAACATCTGACTTTTTTTTCTGTTTTTTTTTTTTTCGGCCTAGCTTCTTAACATAGCGGTCTTGGGTAATCCATAGCTTGGCCATAGTAATGACAATTAACTCACGTTTATAGTGTGAACATTTTGTTAACTGAGAAGATAAAATCTGATGATGTTTTAACAAAACTAGTAAGTTAACAAGTATTTATTGTTGCTGAAAAATGATGTCTGAAGGTAGTAATTGTTGGTTTTTGAAAAATGAATATGTAAGATAAAAAGCAATAATAAATAAAAGGAATCTCAAGATGTAAAATTTTACACCTTTATTTTCTTTTTCTTTTTTTTTTTAAAGACATCCCATTAGCATATTCATTCATGTTAATTATAGGTTGAATATGTAGTATATTTTAAATTTCTTACGCTTTTATCAAGATTGCAACTTCCTAGCTACTTTTCGTTTTCACTATATTAGGTAGGCCAAGGAAAAAAGAGGGTACAGGGTTTCATAATAAATTATTTTGTCTTAATTTAACTTTTGCTATCGAAAATAGTAAAAATATATAACGATAGATTATTCTCTTAGTAATATTTATCATTTGAACAATCCTATACCTAAAAAAAAATTAAATATATATTGTTGACACATGATTTGTACCCGGACCAAGGCCCAATGAATGAGGCTCATCATGCGAACGAGCTGTAAGCTAGTTAGTCACTTTGCAACCTCCTAGTGAGGTCATGTGCTTAGCTAAGAAACATACGAGCTATTAGTGAGCTCATCTTTTACAACATGACCTACTCGATGAGTTGAATAGCACCCATCCAAGTAGGTTGCCTTCGATAGTCAAGCTGGCATGCACTGATCGTTTATCATTGACTCAAAGCCCAACTCGCCCTTGATCAAACATCAACTGATCCCTTCCTCAGCATCTTGACTCGGTTTTTGTCTTTACTACCTACGTTCGACTATAGCTCATTAATGAGCATTTAACATCTATCGTACAGCCAGCACACTAGGTACCTCTACTCTTGCTAGATCACTAAGCCGCAAATTTGGTGGTTTGGTCGACTATGACATATGTTGCCCATAATAACACTTAGTCTTTACCACGGAGCATATTGTCTGTCAATAGCTAGTATGAGCGAATCCTCAATTGCCATGTATTTAGGTAACCCATATAAAAGGCACCAAGTGCTAGGAAGTAAGGAAAGACACCTCTCACTCTCTAAGAACTTTTCTCTTCCCTTTTTCTCTAGAACACAAGTTTGACACACTGTACACATACACTAGATGAGCACGGTCCACTAGGTCTTTAGTACTCATCTCTCATTTTCTTGGTCCTCCTTACTAACTTGAGCATTAAAGGGTCGTCGTGGTCACATCCACAGAGGGGTTTTCGTAAGTATCAAGGAGTAGGAGGAGAAGCCTAAGCCCACTCTCACTAAGCTCTATGTGAGTTAGCATATCCTAATTGGTCCAACCATAATCAATATTTTGGTGCTCACCATTTTAGGCCACCATGACAACGATGGCTAAAAGCAAAAACAATATCCTATAAGCTTCTTCTGTAGAGGATACCAACACCTCCCAACAAGGCTAAGGTGATCAAACACTTCCAACTTAAAATGAAAGTATTGAAGTCCAACTACTTAAGTCACTCGTTTAGTGGATGCTAGAAGAAAACCAAAAATACCATGAATCTATTACAGCTTTGCACAAAGATGTGACATTACTTAAAAATGCATCTAAAAGATATCTAAATGAGAAGGAAACTGTTGACTCCTCCTCACAACCAAGAAAAAATGACAACCTGCGTAACATAAGCACTATGCGTTCGTGCAATCATATTAAACCTAATCACTAATCGTATGAAGACTTACACGAATGGCTTAACCGCAACTATAGCAAAACACACGCTGAAGGCGAGCACATAGAGATAAGCAAGTTAATGAAAATCCTATCACGATGACCTTTGCCTAAAGATTGCGAAGATATGAACATAGACGAGCTTAATAAACACATTTGCTATGCCTCCATGTTGATAATCAAAAGAAAGTCGAATCATTTGTACGAGTGTTGCCTCTACATCGATAAAGAGCCCATTCATCTCTTCAATCCTTGAGGAAACGCTCCCTATAGGCATAAGGCTACCACATCTCAACACTTTCGATGGCACTACTAATCTAGATAACCACCTTGTCCACTTTAATACAATGATAAGCCTCTACAACTTCTCAAATGCCATCATGTGCAAGGCTTTCCCTAGTATACTAGCGAAAGCTACCTTATTCAAGTTTAACACACTACTCGATGCATCTATCACTTCATTTGACAACTTAGGAAGTAGGTTCTAGCAACGCTTCCTTTGTTCCCAAGTCCTATGAAGAGACTCCACCATCCTTTATAATGTTAAGCAATGCCTTGATGAAACTTTACGAGAATACCTTGAGCACTTCAATTGAAAGAAGTTAGAAGTTTCCAAGCTAGACATAGGAACAGCTCTATAGGTACTCCTAATAGGCATAGATCCTAATGGAAGGCTCTTCAACATAGTATCCTTGGATAAGCCTGAATCCTTAGATAAATTCATGAAAGTTACTGAGAATTACATAGCTCAAGAAGATGCCATCAGAGCTTGCTTTGAAGTGGAAAATAACACCCACATCTTAGCAAAGGACCATCTAAGACCTCGCGATCCCAGACTACAGCCCCCTGTACGAGAAAAGCATGAAAAGCAAAGGTACTAATTTCAATGCTATACTTTGTACACACCCCTAACTTGACTACACGGCAAAATCATGTACGAGGTCTAAGAGCAACCCTCAAGACCACCGAACATTCACGAGACACTAAAAGCAACGAACTTAGGAAAATATTATAGTTATCATAAAGTACATGGATACAACACTGATGAGTGTCTCCATCTTAAGAATGCAGTTAAAGGCCTTATTCGTAAAGGCTGCATTGACTACTTTGTTGCAGACAAGAAAAACCAAATCCAATGGATAACCCAACACAGCCAGGTAGATAACCAATAGCAATACCATAATCAATAGGCCAATGCCCCTATAGATGAATATAGTCAAAGGGGATGACGCAATCAAGTCAACTCCATATTTGGTGGACCTAGCCTCCTCCTAGGTGATACCCCTTTGATACCCAAACATGAGATGCACATAGTTAAAAATAAGAAGCTAAAGACTAACATAGCAATAACTTTTACTGACATAGACAAGTAGGGAATTGACCTGCCTTATAGTGATGCATCGTTATAAATGTTGAAATCGAGTACTTCTACATACCTAAGGCATTCATTGATAGTAGGAGTTTGGTAGACATACTCTTTTATAACACCTTCGAGCAAATGAAAGAACAACTCAACGAGCCCCTTCAATTGTATAAACATGGCCTTATAAGGTTTGAAGGTGGCAAATTAGTAGTCGCTAAAGGGATCATCACCCTACCCATTTGACTAAGTAAAGGTGAACACGTAACCACCTAGTCGATGGACTTCATCGTTGTCAACATATGGTCACCATATAGTGCTATCCTCAGCAAACTAAGCATAACAAAATTTGACATACTTATTAGCCAAAAATGCCTCACAGCGAGGTTAGAGGTGATCAAGCTTTGTTTAGAACGCTTTACCTTAAAGCCCAATCCAGAAACAATGTTGTGAATATTAAGTCAACTAACTCCCCTACTTCGGCAATATGAAGTGAACCTGCAGAAAAGACCTTAGAAGTCTATATATCCAATACCCCTGGAATGATAACCAAAATAGGGGCTAAACTACTAGACAATGATAAGGCTAAACTAATAGAATTTCTTAAGCAAAACTCAGACGTTTTCACGTCTACCCTAAAAGACATGCTAGGGATTATCAACATAATGAAGGCTACTCACCACCTCAATGTCAATCTTTCCATCTAACCTGTTATGTAAAAGAAACAATACGTCACCCATGAACGTCAAGTCACAATTGAGAAGGAAGTATAGAAGTTGCTTTAAGTAGGCTTCATTCGGCATGAGAAATCCCCATATGGCTCGCTAACACAATGCTCAACAAGAAAGCAAATGAAAAGTGGCACATGTGCATTAACTACACCAACCTTAACAAGGTATGCTCAAACGACTACTTCTCCCTACCGCGTATAGACCAACTTGACGATTTGATATCTGATCATTCACTTCTTACTTTCATGGATGTCAACTTTGGATACAACTAGATCTGAATGGCCCCCTGAGATAAAGTCTATACATCATTGTTACAGACTTTGGGACTTATTGTTACAAAGCAATGCCCTTTTGGTTTAAAAAATGCTGGAGCCACATATCAAAGGTTGGTGACCTACATCTTCAAGCTACAAATAAGTAGAAACATCAAAGTTTACATCAACGATATGATCACCAAGAGCAAAACCAGAAAATACCACATCAATGGCCTTCGACAGATCTTCAAAACTCTTTGTTGATTCCAAATGAAACTTAACCTCCAAAAGTGCATCTTTGAAGTTGCTTTGGGCAATTTTCTCAATTCAATGGTCACAAAGTAAGGGATAGAAGCCAACCTTAACAAAATCAAATTAGTCCAAGACATAGAAGCCTCGACCAAGGTTAAAGAGGTCTAGCGACTAATAGGAAGGATAGCTGTCCTCAACCATTTTGTATCTCAAAACATCCATAAGTATGTAGAATTTTTCAATCTACTTAAACATGCTGCTAAGTTTAGATGGACAATAATATGTTGGAAAACCTTCTAAGAGTTGAAGAACTTCCTAGCAACCTTGCCTATACTCTCCAAACTAATATCCAAAGAAGAATTGTACTTATACCTTATAGTAAGTGATAAAGCATTATCTTCAGTACTCATTCGAGCTGATGGCCATAACTACTGACCAGTCAACTACATCAGCCACATCCTTTGAAGGCTCGAGCTTAGATACAACAAAATAGAAAAGTTCACCCTTATGATTTTCATTATAGCTCTCAAGCTTAAACCCTACTTCCATTTACATCCAATTGTCATATTAATAGATGTATTACTTAGAATTGCTCTACAAAGGCATGATAATTCAGGTCGAATGATGAAGTACTCCCTCGAGCTCTATACCTATGGAGTGTAATTCTACCCAAGCCAAGCAATCAAATCATAGGCCCTTATAGAGTTCATAATATAATACATTAGAGTAGACAGGCATCAACTTGAGCTCACCACACCTGTTTAGACATTCCACGTTAACAACTCTTCTACTAAGGGGGGGGGGGGGGGGGGGGGGAGGGGGGGGAAGTGGGACTGGTATCACATTATAAGGCTCGTACGAAACAAAGATCCTCTATGCCCTAAAGTTTGGTTTCTCAATGAGTAACAACAAAGCCAAATATGAGGTACTCATTACCAACCTAAAAATTGCTAAAGACATTAGAGTAGAAAAACTTAGCATACACTTAGACTCTAAGCTAGTTATACAATAGGTCAAAGGAGAATACGAGACCAAGGGCAAAACAATGGCTGAGTACTTATATTTAGTGTAGGGCTTTCTCGCGAAATTCGTTTCTTGTGAAGTCAATAAGATCCCCTAAGTAGAAAATGCATAGATAGATAGACTATCTAAGATACCTTTATTTGCCATCCTTACATTACATGACTGCAATAAGCTACTCTTCATATAGTATCTCCATAAGAGAAGTATAGAGGTACAACAGCAACTAGTTGCCGAAATGACAGAAATAGTATCCAACCCTCTTAGAAGGACCCCCTTACGTAGTACCTTAGGACGAGGGCATTACTCGACTAACGAGTTGAGGTAAAGAAGCTAACCTATGTCGTAACCAACTATACATTGATCAATGATGTACTATATAGACAAGAACATAACGCCCCACTCCTCAAATGCCTTTGAATAGAAGAAGGCACTTAGGTCTTCAAGGAGCTCTATGTAGGAATTTGCAACAATCACATCCAATTGTAAGCACTATACCTTTGAGCATTCAGGCTAGGTTATTATTTACCTATGATGAAGGAGGATGCTAAGACAATTATCTAAAGATGCCACTCCTATCAAAAGCATGCATGATGCCCCCAATTTAAAGTTATACCCCTTGATAAGCCCATAGCCATTCGCCTAGTGGAGATTAGACATCCTTAGCCCCTTCTTGAAAGCTTCGATAGGCCGATAGTTTATCTTGGTGGCAATGGATTATGTCACTAAGTATACAAAGGCATTGGTTGTTGCAACCATCATAGCTTAAGCTACTGAAGGGTTTGTGCTCACCTACATATTGTCCCACTTTAGAGTACTGTATGGGTTAATCATCAATAATGGGAGGCAATTCGACAACGATCATTATATGGACTTTTACAATAAGCATAACATCAAGTTACATTACACCTAGTAGCTCGCCCTCAAACCTACGGCTAGGTTGAGGTTATCACTAAGATAATCCTCAACAGTCTGAAGAAGAGGGTGGAATGAGTAGGAGGTAGGTAGGTCGATAAGCTTCCTAACATACTTTGGGGAAACCGCATGATGCATAGGACCTCAACTGGAGAAACCCCATTCCATGTCGCATTTGGAGTAGAAGCTGTTTTCCTTATTAAGTTAGAATTATCCACTAGTAGGATACGACACTTTGACATGAATACCAATCACATGGCAATACAAGCAAGCTTTGACACCATCAATGAAGTTCGTGATGCTGCACAAGCACATATAACGGCTTATCAACAGTGAGTTGCTTGATACTACAACCGCAGTGTTTGATACAGAGTTTTCCACCTCGAAAACTTAGTGTATGGAAAGTTAGAGGCTACTAACTCAGAAGAAGGTTGGGGAAAGCTTTCCCCTAACTAGGAAAACCCTATACAAGTAGTCGGTGATGTGGAAAAAGGTGCTTGCAAGCTTGAGACACTTGAAGGACGACCTATCCCTAGGATATGGAATGCCTAAAATCTAAGACCTTACTTCCCTTAAGTTACATTGGTAAGAATAAGAAATACTTGTAAACATGGTTGATTGCAATGAACTAATCAAGATTCCTACACATGTCTCTATTCCACTCCCACTTCTCACATGTTTGCGCAACATTTGCCTATGCTACAACATGACTTCGAGTTGATTTCCATCCCTGAACACACTTTCCCTATTAGTCTTCACACTAACGTGGCAGAAACGTCCTATTGCATTGATCTACATTGACCTCTCAACCTTCGGTCAATTTTCACCCCCAAGCTTTACCTAAGTTAGTTCCTACACTAATGTTATGAGCAACTTTCTCAAGCATTAATCTACATTGAGTCCTTAATCTTAGGTCGATTTTCATCCCCAAGTTTTACCCAAGTTAGTTCCTATACTAACACTGCGAGTACCCTTCTTGGGCATCAATCTACATCGATCCCTCAACCATGGCTTAATTTTCATCCCTAAGTTTTATCCAAGTTAGTTCTTATACTAACACTATGTACACTCGAGCATCAATCTACATCGAGCCCCCAAATGTTAGGTCAACTTTCATCCCTAAACACTTGTATATGTAGGGCATTATTATAACAGTTATTAAAGAAAACTCTAAGCTAAATTGAATAGTGAGATTTAAAGAGAAACGCAATGAGCAAACTACAAATGATGAATGGAAAAGGAGAACTTTATTTCATTAATATAGTAGACTATAAGGTTTAATAGGTTGACATACTGATACCGGTTACATCAACAAAGAAAACTAAATGATACAAAATTATATAGCTGCTTTCTACACTGTGCTAATATGCTCAATTTGAACAGTTACTCTCAACTCAGACTTGGCCTCTCACTTAGAGCTCTTCTCTACAAAGAACTCATCTTAACTTCAACTCAACTCGAGACCCTCGAAGGGACAGTTGTGACTACCTCCTTATGCTCCCGCAAAGCTAAGCTATAAGCTCAAGGGCCCTAGTAACACTTAACCTCTAAGTGAAGGTCCCCACTCTACCTTCCAAAACTTCTCTTCCATAGAAGTAGCAATAGGGATAGTTGATCTAGCTCCTCTACCCAGAGCGTCGAGTTGCTAAGGCCTTGCTAACGACAAAGGAAGGTCAATACTTTACCTATAATAAACCGAAGGACTCATGAAGCAGATGATTCCCACGAGTGCCTCAATCTACAGGTTAGGGTGGAGAAAAACTCCCATTTACAGTCATAGTCACTATGGTTACCCCCAGTGTGCTTAGGGTCATTTGGGATAGTACGTGTAAAAGTTACCCCAAATCTTGTACAGACAAGTACCCCTGTAGTGAGGTTGCTAAGAACAAGCAGTGGACTATACTTGAGCATCCCCCCACCCCCCCTCTTTCACTCAATATTATTGGGACACAAAGAGGGGAACCTAAAGGCTACATACACCTCCTCATCACAGGTTGAGATTCAACCACCGTTGCTAAGCAGTTGTTTGTGCCTTATGATCACAACTCAAAGGCTTAGTTCCAACATTCCATCCATTACGATTACATGTGGCTTTTTGCAAGTATCAAGGAGTAAGATGCAAACCCAAGCCCATTCTCAATAGGCTCTATGTGAGTAAGTATATCCTAGTTGGTCTAACCATGATCAACATATATGTTAATTGTTATATATATTACATGGTAGAGTATCGAAACTTATGTAAGATCCCCTTGATTGCATAGGACCTTCATGTAGTGGTCTTCATCATAGATCCTTACAAAATCCTTGACAATAATTTAGATAAGGTGGTATAATGAATTAGTAAATTTATTATAAATCTTAAACTATGATAAAAGCATTACAACTTGGTTATATGGTTTTGAAAAGTTTTATGACTTAATATGTGAAATTAAATTTTTATTATCATGTTAAAAGTTAAAAAATTTAGAATTTATTTACAAAAATTGAAAATTTTATGATATTTTAATGCACTAGACTAAAATCAGTGAAAAACCAAGTTAATAAACACTAATGAGTGTGCCCTTTTCAATTATTTGGCTTAAAAGTTTCTAATTAGTATTAATATAACGTTTACCACATTAATATGATAAACCAATACAATTTCTCTCCTACAATCTATGTCGGATTACAATTACATGAGGTATCACAATCTCTCTCCCTTTCCACCACCAATACACCATTTCCCATACACACACAAAACAAAAACCAAAAACATGCAACGTCCTTGTTGCAAGATGTTACAACTATACCTAATTTTTCTCCCTTTTTAGCATACAATTCGACCCATTTCTATCATTTTCAACCTATAAGTCATCTTGGAAGTTTGTAAGGAGTGACAACTTGGTCACAGTCTTGCCTTCCTCAGACCTCTTTGCTAAATCGAGTTAAAGTAGTTCCTAACTCATCTACCTATTAGTAAAAGGCCGGCTATAATATCATTTTGTAATGCTCGATGCCAAAGTTAGTGAATAACTAAGCTAGTAAATAATTAAGTGTAGATATTCGATTTTTACTCTTAATAGTTATAGTTATAGTTATAGTTTTTTTTTTTTAAAATAGGGTCCTAACATAAAAATAATAAAAATATAGAAAATAAAATATAATAAAAATTGAAAAATGATGAAAATATAAAAAAAATGAAAAAAGAAAAATTATTATGAAAAAAATTATTTTAGATTTTTAAAAAATTAATTATTTTAAGATCAATTAGTTTTAGTTTTAATTTAGTTCAAATAATTATTTTAGAAAGTCACATAGCTTAAGTACAATTTAATTGTATTAAAAATAAAGGCATAAGTCAATGACCTAACGAAAATGTATTAGAGTATTGATATTGGGTTAGCTTAAGGTCATGAGTTCGGATCTCATTAGGCACTTATGTATTTCTTATTTCTATCTTTTTGTTTTTTTACAAAAAGTGAGTTGAGTGAATGAGATTCATATCTAATCAAATTTTCTTTGAATATAATTCGATCATATTAGAAACATTATGAAAGATTTGAATCTAGTTTGATTCGGATCTAATTTAATTTATATCAAATTAGATTTAAATTAATATAAGTGATTTGATTCGATACGATACAATTTGTTTTAGGAATCTATAAATACGGATCATGAGGGATAAAATGGGAATTTTTTTTTTACACACACACTTGCCAAAAAAGAAAACTAAATTTTAGACTGTCTACTGTTTTGTGAACAATAGTCCAACGCCACAAGATCACCAACGGACAACGGCACTACAATAGCCATGTCCATAAAGCACGCAATCTTCAACACAACAGTCCATACGCACAATACAATACTCCATGACTAGGTTCAGCTACGCACTTCCACTGTTATTTCACCAAGCAAAGCATGTGCTGTCCACTTCAGTAAACATGCCAATCAGTACTCCAACCAACGTCTGTATAATCACTACTAAAGCACACTCTACACAAGCCACTACTCTACATGTTCATTGATCAGCTTACACACGATGCCAATCCATTGTCCTTCGCTTGAAGACTCGCATGCTTGATCGCAAGATAGAAACAATCCCCAACTACACGCCCTAACACTAGCCCACTCTACTGCTACTACTTATGCCCCAACCAACAACTATTGTGAACCTGACATTCCAGTCGACGAGACCTTTCCAAACTCAAGCCTACGAACAATTGCATATGCACATCCATTCCTTGACAGCTCATACATAATAGTAGTCCTCACACCATTCCCTGAAGTACAGCTTCAATGTGTGACCAGCAACTAAGGTATGCTCCAAGTCAACACCAAAATAGCACTGCCCAAGCGCAGAACCAACTATAGTGTACGACTGCCCAAGCGCAGAACCAACTATAGTGTACGATAGTGATTTAACCCTAATCCCTACATTCACTCACACTGATCACTTCTGATCCTCCACTAAGACATGCCTAATGCCATACGTACAATCCATCATACCCGCAACGGCTACACCACCGAAACGATCACTACTAGCTACGGCGCTTACACTAAGTCGAATTTCATCAATAAGATCCTCATAAACCTTAAACATCCCGCTTGGAGGCTTGTTTGGTCGTTTCTGATTGCCTTTAACCCAAGATTAGGATCCGACTCGAATTACTTGGAGCATCTAGGACTGACAATCCCCGACCAACCTGATATAAAGTCCATTCCCTGAATAGCACACACAATCATTAGTACGAACATCGAGTTAAGGTTCGGTTGTTTTCAATTTTTTTATTATATTATATTATATTAGTATTTTACTATGTCCTTAGTTTTTTAACATAATATATATATATATATTATATATAAAAGTTAGTTTATGGCATTTCTTTTAGCATTAGTTTTCTCTATTATATAGATTAGATAATGATTTAAGTGAATGGTTATTTAATAGAAGTTATATGAGCATAAATATATATAAATGTATTAGTTTAGGGGTTGTTAAAATTAGTTTTTTATTATATATACACAATATTATATTTTGTTAGTTAACATAATAAATGATACGAGTGTATGTTAGGTTAGGAGTTTTAGTATTAGTTCTTATGTAAGTGTATTATATGGAATTATTTTATTTTGATAGATAGTTATATATATTAGTTTAGGGGTTGTTAAGATTGGTTATTTTTTAGGATTTGGTCCTGTTTAAGGATTTATCATATCAAAAAGTTGTTTTTTTCTTTAAATAAAGATTAATAAAAAACCCTTTTGAGAATAGGATATTTTAGAGTAATTTTTTTATAAAACAAAATCACCGAAGAGTTAGGGCCCTTTTAAATTTTTTTTAAAATAAATTAAATTGATTGAATATGTAAACTCAATTAGTTTTTAAAATTAAAATCAACTAATATATTAAAGCTTTCGAAAAAAAACGATGGTCATCTAATCTCAGTTAGCAGGTATGTAGGTATCTTCGAGGCGATAATAAAATCTGTAAAAACTTAAGTTTTTTTTTGTTTTTATTTTTCTTTAAAAATATTATAATTTGAATAATAAACCTAGTTTCTGGAAAATAGATAATGGTATCCATTAGGGTTTAATAAGTTAGCCCTTAAATTCTAATTCCTTTAGTTTATATTAAATTGAAATAAAAAACCAATAGTCGAATTGTAGTCAATCTATCCATTTGATTATGATTTCTTTTCTTTTTCCTTGACTCTGGTTAGATGGCGACTCCAAAATTTTTAATTTTTAAAAAAATTGGAATTTTTCAATTTCTCTAATTGGGGATTAATATTAAATGGATTAGGGTTTAGTATTAATTTTAAAATAGGAAATCAAATTAAATAAAAAAAAAAACTAAAAACTTAGGCTTGATAGTTTGGTGACTCCATTAGGGATCTTTAAGAGAACTAGCCATTATAATTTACCGAAAATAGGATTATTTTTCAAGAAAAAAAAACGAAAGACAAAAAAATTAAAATTAAAAAAAAGAGCACTTAAGCCTGTTATATTATTTATTTATTTTGTGTCTTTTTTTTTACTAACTTTCTTTTTGTTGCAGTTTATTTAAAGGGGTCAATTTCGGGTTTTTACTTTTATTTCATATTTTTATATATCATAAATACATGGTAGATACAGTTAGAACCAAACCATCTTAGGACCTTAGGAGGGGGGGCCATTGTGTAAGCTTCGAATATTTTGAGGCAATCACCTTTCGAGGTCGATCAGGCTACCCTACTCAATTTCAGACATGACCACAAAGCCATTGCTTTGAAAGAACACGGTGGTTGCAGAACTTGAGGATCTTTGAAACCTACCCATTGCATCACATGAAAACCTTTTTTGTTATTTCAAAAATCATAAGAACCCATGATATGGCAAATCGAAATGAATAAGGGCTGTTGTGAAGTTATAATTGTAATATTTTCTTGTAAATAATTTGTAATGATTCTATGTAAACTTTAGAATTGGTTATGATTGTAATTTTGATTTTATTTTTTGTTTTTTTTTTACATAGGCATAGCTAGGTTAAGTTTAGAACCTTTTGAAGAAATCCATGTCTACCTACCACATTGGCCTCAAAGACTCCTTTAAATGTAGTTCTAACTCTTTAACCTAGATAAGTAAGAGTTTATCAAGAACAAGATTGAGCTTATCCTCTCTACAAAAGATCCTCATTAACATCACTTTAGTGCTAGCCTTAGTTCACCTATGGGAGCCTGAGTTTGTTAATTTCTGTTTGGGCTCACATCAACTAAGCCCAACCTTAGAAGAGTACTCTCAATTGTTGTGGGCCCCTACCATCACAAATGATGTCTACATCTCGGACTTGGAAGCTGTGGTACCAAAGATCTTCAGCAAGCTGTTAGGAATCAGAAAAACCAAGATAAACCGAGTTCTAAATCAAGGAAGGACCATTCGGTTGAAGGATGTCATGGATTTGTTTTCTACTAAACTGAAGCATAAAGACAAATGGGAGGTTTTTTGTGCAAACTTGGAAGCATAGCACCAACATCGAGTCAATACCTTTATCTTGGTGGTCTTCAATGCTATATTGTTCCTTGATGATAGACGTTAGGTCCACTTCAAAGTTGCAGAACTCGTAAACTAATTTCTAAAAGGGAAATCATATGTCCCAACCCTTTTGGCCAAGAAAATCTAGTCACTGAATCATCTCAAAAAGAAGAAACGAAGAGATCTGAAAACTAATATAGATCTACTTATAGTTTGGTTTGTCAACTACATGAGAAGTTACCAACTCGATTTCAATCGAGCTGAGTTTGCCCAGCAATATGATCTCATCAAATCTTTTGAAGAAAGAATTGAGCTGCCAGAAGATATAGTTACCTACTACTAGGTTTAATACTTTTAAAGTATGAAAGTGAAAGAGTTATTGTAGACACCCAAGTGGCTTGTAAGCAAAGAAATGATAAGAGGATGTGAAAATTTCAAGGCAGTACCCCTGATCGGCTTCAACCTCTGTACTGGATACGTCCCAAGTAATGGACTCATCAAAGACATGATCCCCAGACCATCATTAGAAGCCGTCTCATTGAACTTTCATAACCCTAGCATGTTAGTGACTGATAAAGTAGCCAAACTCCTAAGCATTCGAGCTCTTTGGCACACAAGAAAGACCACCCCTACCACTAAGGGGATAGTAAGCAGGATCTAGATAACCAAAGGACTTCTTTATCATCAACTAAAGAAGCTTAAAGACAAAGGAAAAGGAAGAAGTCCAAGTCGATGTTGAACCCGAGGAAGCAAGTGAAAGAGAGCAGGAGTTGGAGAACCACTGTGAGGAGTATCACCAGAAGATAAAGGCATTAGAAGCATAACTAAAGAGGATCAAGGGCAAGGAAGAGGAGGCTCCCAAGATCCAAAAGAGGAAGAAGACTCAAGATGAGCTCACTAGCCATGGAAGATTAGAATTTAGATTTTAAGCTCTTTTAATGTTTTCTTTCTTTAGGATTCTTTTTTTGAACAGAATAAGTGATGTAAAGCTTCACAATTGCAAAAATTAATAAAAATTAGTTAGGCTTTGCCACATCAAATGTCTCTTGCCAATTCTTAATTTTCATTGCATTCGTATGCCGTGCATCCTACGTTCGTATATTTAATAACCTGTTCTTAGAAAAATATAATATATGCTAACCCTTTATTGAGTTTTCACCAATTAAAATCTCAAGATAGCTCCTAAACGTTAAGTTATTCAGAGAAGTCAGATTAGAACACGTTCTCAGACCAGGATAGCCACCACTCAAGGAGATGACGGAGAGCTCGAGATCAATGATCCCTCCAAGCTAAGGTTTCGTTCCATAGAAGGGGCTATGGAGAAGATAGCAGAACAAATGAGCTTCCTAATAGATAGCATTACTTTGTTGTGAGCCACATCACCAGCTAATGAAGAAAGCTTTAAGGCCCATTATGGGAAGAATACACAAGCTCTCAAAGTAAAGCATTAATATCCAAAAGACTCATGTGAGTCAAAAGGGGTTTACCCAAAAGTCAACCAGACCTTCGAACCTAATACATATATGACCCCAAGATTGGTTAACTAAGGGCCTAGCACAAACGGTTTGAAGGAATTGGAAAGGAAACTGACGCAACAGATAGCTAAGAAGACGAAATCACTTGCAAGGTATGATGGATTCGAACAGGCGAGGATCACTGGGTTTTCTACATATGACATTGGAGCTTACCTTAAGAAGTTTAAGGTACTAGAGTTTGAAAAGTATAATAGGATGGGATGCCTTAAGCTCTATAATAGGCTATGCATCAGGAAGAGGGGTAAATGTGTCTAGTATGATTCATTCATGGTACATATGTTCCAAGATAGTTTGATAGGACTAGCCTTAACTTGGTACGCTTAGCTCAACCTAAACTAGATAAATATATGGGAGAAACTTGCTAGGGCTTTTTATGTGCAATATAAGTTCCAATATAAGTTTAATGTAGAAGTAGCTTCGACCATGATGGATTTGGTTGCCTTACGTAAGAAAAACAATGAATCATTTAAAGAGTATGCTCAAAGGTAGAGGTCCTTAGCTGTAAGAATATCTACTCCTACTATCGAGAAGGAACTCACATAAGCTTTCATTAATACCTTGGAAAGGCCTTATTTCTCTCATCTCATCAGGCAAGCCTCGTCTAGTTTTGCTAAAGTGGTAGTAGCAGGATGCAAGATTGAAAGCACCGTCTCTTCTGGCAAGCTTCAAGAGCCAGCAAATAGAAGGCCATCGGTTTCCTCTTCTAGACCAGTGGGCAATAAGCCTAAAGAATCTACGGTCAATGTGGTAAATTCAAATGTCGAGCCAAACACTTAAGCTACTTTCAGAATGAATCCTCCTTCAACTTAACAATAGTTTAAAGACCAACCTCAAGCTAACAAGACTTTTAGATAGTTTACCAAAATACCGGTTCCCTTAAGTTAAGTCTTCAAGAAGTTGTAAAAAGATAATTTGATACAGTACAAACTTCCTAGTGACCAGTATAGGCCAAGAATCTTTAACCCTGTGATGAAATGTGAATATCATTGTGGGCAAGTAGGGCATTTGACCGATTCATGCTAAAGACTAAGGAATAGGATTTAAGACCTGATAGACGAAGGGATAATGCATTTAGATTTTGTAGAAGTCTCAGCTCCCAATGTTAATAATAATCCCTTACCTAACCATGGGCTAATGATTGGTATGATTTTTTATGACTGTACCGTCAATGTCATTAGTTCAGATAAGAAGCCTAAGGTTTTCGAGTTCTACATGAGTGAATAAGCTCTAAAAGCGAAAAGGTACACGTTTTACGTATCGTTAGCACCAAAAGATTAGAAGGCTACCCCATTTAACTACCACGTGATAAATTAAGAGAAACCATGTTCTCTAGTAAGAGGGATTACTCGATTAGGAAGGATTTACCACACTAGAGAAGAGTAGGAGAGGAAGACCATACCAAGGGGATCGAATGATAAAATGATGGCCGAATATGTTGAAGGGCTATTAGCCTTTACTAAGATGATCAAGTCGGGTGACTATAAGATCATGGACCAACTTAGCAAGACTCTAGCATAGATATCGTTGATGAGCTTGTTGATTATATCTGAACCACATAAAGAATCTTTGTTCCATACTTTAAAGGAGGTGAAGGTCCCTTGTGAAATTCTAATTGAGAAGATAGGACTGGTCACTAATTCCATCTTCGCCATGGATTAAATTTCTTTTTTAGCCAAAGAGTCAGGCGAAGAAGGGAACAAGCATATGAAAATACTCTTGATCGTAGTAAGGAGTAACGATATAATCATTACCAGAGTATTCATTGACAATAGATCATCGTTGAACGTCTGTCCACTTGCTACGTTAGATTTGCTGGGTATCAACATGTCTACAATTAGGCCTTCTTCGTCTACAATTAGGGCCTTTGATGGCTCTAAAAGAGAGATTATAGGGGAGATAGATTTATTCGTGAGTATTAGTCTTCAGTACTTCACTATTCGATTCTAGATCATGGACATTCCAAGATCTTTCAACTTAGTCTTGGGAGGACCTTGGATTTATGTAGCAGGGGCTATACCCTTGAGCTTGAACCAAAAGTTGAAATTTATCTCAAATGCCTAGGTGATTATAATTCTAGGAGATCAAGATTATGAAATTTCCAAGGAAATGGCCATACCCTACATAAGAAGTGAAGGGTAAGAAGAACTAGGCTTATAGATGTTTGAAGAAATAAGCATGATTACTGGTCCTGAGAGAGAAGAAGATAAAAGAATAGAATTTAAGGAAGGCCAAATCAGTACCTATGGCCTTGGCTATAACCTTACCCCAGCAGAAGAATTCTAGAAGAAACAAGCAAGGGGTAAGAGAGGCGGAAAATTATACCATGCCCCTAAAACCTTCCTACCAGTAGTTGAGACATTCATACAAGTAGAGACTCAAGCCTTGGAATTTGCCAATAGAAGATCAACAAGCTCGCCACATAAGTCCCAGTATTACCTAAATAACTAGTTCTCCATTCCAGCGAAAGGCAATAAGTCTTCCCTAAGGTAAAGGGTAACCCTTAGTTAGTATTTTTTGAATTTTTGCTTTTGATAGTCATCGTTCCAAATATATCGTTAAACCTTCCATTAAAAAATATTAGTTAGTCTTTGTCTCATTTGTGATTTACTTTCCTTCATTCGATAAAATCTTAGTTCGTTTCTTTTATTCGTTATGTTTCACTTCTCTTTTGCTTATATATACTTTTCTTTATGTGCTTTTCCTAGATCCATTAAAACAAGCGAAAACCAGGAATACCTTGCATAGGTAGAAAATGAGAATATCGATATCGCTTCTGATCATACTGGGTTAGTTGTCAACAATGATGTCGATGACCATAATGATGTACAAGAACAATGGCAAAAGCATGAATTGGGTAAAATTACTATTGATGAACTAATCGAAATAGTTAATGTAGGGGATGAAGATAATCCTAAGAATTTAAGGATTGGAGGGAACCTAAAAGAGAAACAAAAAACAAAAATGATTATATTGTTGGCTGAATATCAAGATGTGTTTTCTTAGTCATATGAGGACATGCCAGGGTTGGACCCATCAATCGTGGTCTACCGTTTACCCATACTAGAAGATGCCAAGCCAAAAAAGCAAAAATTAAGGAGATTTTGACCTGACATCCTGTTGAAAATCAAGGAAGAAGTCAAGAAACTGTTGGAAGTTGGATCCATTGAGGTGCCCAACTACCTGGTATGGGTAGCCAATATTATTCTAGTAATGAAGAAGAACGGGAAGGTTAGAGTATAAGTAGACTTTTGAGATCTCAACTAGGCAATACCTAAAGACAACTTTCCATTAGCTCACATTGATGTCTTGGTGTATAATATGGCCAGAAATCATCTGTTCTCATTCATGGATGGTTTTTTGGGATATAATCAGATTCAGATGTCCAAAGAGGATAAGAATAAGACGACTTTTATTATAACTTAGGGTATGTTTTGCTATAAGGTGATGCCCTTTAGGCTCAAGAATGTTAGGGCAACATATCAGAGGGCAAGGGTTGCGATCTTTCATGATATGATGTATAAAGAGATAGAAGTGTATGTTGATGATATGATTGCAAAATCTAGGGAAGAGGATGATCACTTAGAAAACCTAAAGAAGCTATTTAACAGATTAAGGAAGTTCCAATTGAATTTGAATCCAGAGAAGTGTACTTTTGGAGTGACATTAGGAAAAATTGTTGGGTTTCATAATTAACCAAAGGGGTATCGAAGTCGATCCTGATAAAGCTAAGGCTCTAATTGACATGCCTCCTATGCGCACACTTAAGGAACTAAAGAGGGTTGTTGGGGCGTTTAAATTATATAGCTAGATTCATATCCCAGGTAACAGAAAAATGCCACCCTCTTTTCAAGCTATTGAAAAAGAATGCGGGGATCAATTAGGACGGAGAATGCGAAGAAGCTTTCACAAAAATTAAAGAAAACCTTATGAATCCACCAATGTTGGTGGCTCCTAAGCCTAAAAAGTTGTTGTTCTTATACTTAACTATATTTGAAATCCATAAGGTCCATGCTTAGTCAAAAGGATAAAGAAGGGAAGGAGCGGGCCATTTATTGTTTGACCAAGAAGTTCATAAAAGGGGAGCAAAAATACTCAAAAGCCGAAAAAACCTATTGCACATTGGTTTGAGTCATGTATCAACTCAAATAATATACACTTTACTACCAAATCGAGTTAACAACACAACATGACTCTTTGGAGTATTTAGCAGAAAAACCAGCCCTCATTAGAAGAGTTTCGAAGTAGTAGATGTTTTTTTTCAGAATTTGATATCAAGTATGTAAGCTAAAGCTTAGTCAAGGGGCAGGCCTTAGCAAATCAATTAGCAAAAAGTCCCTTTGAGGATATCTCTTAAGAAGCACAAGTTGAGTTTCCTGATGAAAGTATCTTGGCGACAAAAAATGATTTTGATAGCGAAGCAGTTGAGAAATCCTTAGGATGGAAAATGTTTTTTGACAAAGCAGCTAATGTGTCAAGATGTGGAGTTAGGGTAATTCTGATATCCCCTGAAGGTACACAATTCTTAATGGCCATAAGACTGGCTTTCCTGTATACTAACAATATTGCAGAATACGAGGCATGTATTTTGGGACTTAAAATCACTTTGCTTAAGGAAATATGGGAATTAGAGGTGGATGGAGATTCTTCATTGATCATAGGCCAAGCTCAGGGTGAATATAAGACGAAAGACCCCAAGTTAGTATCTTACCACCAATACTTAACCGAGTTGATGGCTAAGTTTGAAAAAATTACCTTCGTGTATGTACTAAGGGTTTAGAACCAATTTGCTGATGCCCTGGCTACCTTGGCATCCATCATCTAGATATTGGGAGGAGCAGAGATTCAGCTACTTAAGATTGAAGTTGAAGAAAAACCCGCTTTCTGTTTGGCAATGGAAAGTTCATGTTACAAAAAGCCTTGGTATCATGATATCAAAACATTTTTGCAACATGGAATGTACCCCGAAGAAGCCGAGAAGAAGGATAAGAAGATGATCAGAAGATTGGCTACTCAATACTTGATAAGCTAGTTTACTTTGTATCGACGATTGTTTGACAGTACGCTTTTATGATGTGTAGACGAGAAAGAGGCAGAGTTGCTAATGAAAGAAGTGTATGAGGTAGTATGTGGCCCCTACATGAATGGCTACATGTTTGCCAAGAAAATCATGAGGATGGGATATTATTGGTTGACAATAGAAGGAGATTCCATCAAGCCTATTAGACACTGCCATTTATGCTAAATCTATATGGATAAAGTAAATGCCCTGCCTTAAGAATTGCATACATTATCTATACTGTAGCCATTTTCGATGTGGGGAATAGACATCATTAGCCCAATTACACCAAAAGCATCTAACGGGCATTGATTTATACTGGTGGCTATTGATTATTTCACTAAGTAGGTTAAAGCCTCATCCTACTCTAGTATAACGAAAGGGATAGTGGTTAAGTTCATCCAAAGAGACATACTGGCTCGATATGGGACACCAAAGACAATTATTACTCACAATGGTATGAGCTTGAACATTAAATTGATGTCAGAGTTGTACCGGCCATTCAAGATCATTCATAGAAATTCCATTCCTTATATCGGCCTCAAATGAATGAAGCCATGGAAGCGGCCAACAAGAATATCAAAAAAATTATTGAGAAGATGGTTATCACATATTGAGATTGCCATGAGATGTTACCGTTTACACTCACGGCCTATCAAACTTTTATTAGAACATCAATGGAGGCAACCCCTTACTCATTGGTATATGGGATGGAGGTTGTACTACTAGTAGAAGTTGAAGTCGCATCTCTCAAGGTATTGTCAAAAACCTAGTTGGATGAGGTTGATTGGATAAAGAAACGAATCGAGCAATTGAATCTGATTAACAAGAAGAATATGGTAGCTTCGTGCCATAACATCTGCTATTAGCAACAAATGGCTAGAACTTTTAACAAGAAAGTACGGCCTTAAAGTTTTAAAGAAGGAGACATGGTACTAAGGAAAACTTTGCCTAATACACATGATTTAAGAGGGAAGTTTGCTCCGAACTATAGAGGGCCTTACATTGTAAAGAAAATATTACTTGGGGGAGCTGTAATCTTATCTCAAATAAATGGTCTAGATTTGAAAGACCCAGTAAACGCTGACTCATTGAAGATGTACTGTCTTTGAAAAACTAATATAATTTTTGCTCAGGTTATGAAATGCAAATAATCTTAATATCACTGTGGTCTCATTTTCATTTTCTACATGCAAAGTTGGTATTCCTAGTGGTCATCAACATTGGGTAATATCTCTAAGTCTTCTCTTATTCCATTAGAAGTCCCCACTTCTTGCTCTATCCAAATAATCCCTATGTAGAAGAAACATGAGAAAAATAAACACTTGATTTCGAACGATGTGAATTGATAAAAATTCTCTTAATACGTCTTTATAGTTCATCCCAACCCATCCCCCCACCAAAAAAAGGGAAGTTTGTTTTCTATTTTTCAAGATAGAACCATGTTTAGAAAGAATAATAGGTGGCACATAAGTAGCAACTCGCTTGAAAATGGAGGTTTATACGGAAAACCGATTAAGTTGGGCCAAAAATTCAAGACATGACATCTTTGCTCAAGAGATGAAGATGTTTCATTTGTTAAAGTTATCTTCCTGAATGCGTCTTTAAGTATAGCGTACATGTATATGTTTCAGGCTTAAATTGCTTTCCAAAATGAAAAAAGAAAAAAAAATGAGTAGAAGAAAAAGAGCTAGAAGAAGATAAAAGAAAAAGAGGAAAAAGAAAGGGTCAAAACCATTAGTTCTAATCGGATTGCTCATGAAAAGATTTGACTGTTTGAGAACTATCCTAGAGCCAGGTAAGTGGTTCTAAGCTTGTGTAAAACATTACATTGCATTTGCATTTGTTCTCTCCTTAGAGATGGTAATTCAATTTCTAAAACACTTAATCCTTAAAAACTTTTGGGTCAACTAGGTCTTAGAACGTTATCTCAATCCATAGTTTTCTTAGGCTTCCAACCACTTTATAGAGCATTGTCTCAATTCAAGTTTTCTTTATTTATTTTAAGGACTTAGCTAACTTTAGGAGCGCTTTGTCCACCTTAGTTAATTAGCTTATTGGGGTATAACCAAGTTTTCTTAATTCATTTTAAGGTCTTAGCCACCTCTAGGAGCGCTTCGCTTACCTTAGTTAGTCAACTCATTAGGGTACAACTAAGTTTTCTCATTTTTTAGGGCTTTAGCCAGCTCAAGAAGTGCTTCTCCCGCCTTAACTAATCAGCTCATAGGGGCACGACCAAGTCTTTTCATTCTTTAGGGCTTGAGCCAACTTAAGGAGCACTTTGCCTATCTTGATAGTCAGCCTATGAAGGGCACAACCAAGTTCTCATTATTCTCTTTAGGATTCTTACTAGCGCACAGAGGCGTTGCCCTCACTATTCTTCATTTCAAGCTTATCGTTATCAAATCTTCAAGTAGCTAGTCATAGTGTTCCTTAGGATAGAGTCATTTTAAGGAAAAAAAAATGGTGTCTCTTTAGTCTTATGGCAAAGTTTTATTCAAACTTCATCATAAAGAGAAGCAGTTATAAACACTCAATTTTTGCCCTTAGTAGTTATAGTTATAGTTATAGTTATAGTTATAGTTTTTTTTTTTTAAATAGGGTCCCAACTTAAAAATAAGAAAAATAAAAAAAAATAATAATAATTGAAAATGATGAAAATACAAAAAAAAAATGAGAAAAGAAAAATTATTATAAAAAAATTATTTTAGATTTTTAGAAAGTAAATTATTTTAATATCAATTAGTTTTACTTTAGTTCAAATAATTATTTTAGAAAGTCGCATGGCTTAAGTACGATTTAATTATACTAAAAATTAAGACACAGGCCAATTACCTAACAGATAAGTATTGGAGTATTGAATTAGGTTGGCTTAAGGTTAAGAGTTCGAATCTCACTAGACACTTATATGTCTTTTATTTCTATCTTTTTATTTTTTACAAAAAGCGAGTTAAGTGCATATGATTCATATCTAATCAAATTTTCTTTGAATCTAATCCAATCATATTTTCTATCTTCTTATTTTTTACAAAAAGCAAGTTAAGTGACGGGATTCATATCTAATCAAATTTCCTTCGAATCTAATTCGATCATATTTGAATCATTATGAAAGATTTGAATCTAGTTTGATTTTTATTAAATTGAATTTGAATTGATATAAATTATTTGGATCTAATTTAATTTATATTAGATCAAATTCAAATCAATATAAAAGATTCGATACGATACGATACGATACGATTTGTTTTGGGAGTTTATAATACGGATCATGTGAAATAAAATGGACAATTTTTTTTTTTACATACATACGCTCACCAAAAAAGAAAACTAAATTTTAGACCGTCCACTGTTTTGTGAACAATAGTCCAACGCTATAATATCACCGACAGACAACGACACTGCAGTAGCTACGTCCACAAAGCACGCAATCTTCAACACAATAGTCTATATGCACAATATAGTGCTTTACGACTATTTTCAGCTATGCACTTCCATTGTTATTTCACCAAGCAGAGCATGTGCTATCTACTTCAATAAATGCACCAATCAACACTCCAACCAACATTTGCACGATCACTACTAAAGCACACTCCACGCAAGCCACTACTTTATACGGTTGTTGATCAGCTCACATATGACGCCAATCCATTGTCCTTTGCTTGAAGACTCGTACGCCTGACGAAAAGATAACAACCCTCAACCACACGCCTTAACGTTGCTCCACTCTACTATTACTGCTTACGCCCCAACTAACAACTATTACGAACCCGACGCCCTAGCCGATGAGACCTTACCAAACTCTAGCCTACGAACAGCTCTGTACGCACGTCCATTCCTTGAAAGCCCACACGTAATAGCAGTCCTCACACCATTCCCCGAAGCACAGCACCAACGTACGACCAGTAACCAAGGGACGCTCCAAGCCCATACCTAAACAGCATCGCCCAAGCATAGAACCATTTGTAGCGTACGATGGCAATTTAACCCCAGTCTCCACATTCACTCACGTTGATCACTTCTGATCATCCACTACAACACGTCTAACACCATATGTACAATCCATGACACTCGCAGTAGCCACACCACTAAAACAATCGCTACTGGCCACGATTCTTACACCAAGTTGAATTTCATCAATAAGATCCTCATAAATCTTTGACTTCCCGCTTGATTTGTAGATCATAACACATTGTTGGAGGCTCGTTTGGTCATTTCTGATTGCCTTCAACCCAAGATTAGGATCTAACTCGAATTATTTGGAGCATCTACGACTGACAATACTTGACCAACTCGATACAAGTCCATTCCCTGAATAGCACACACAATCACTAGCACGAACATTGAGTTAAGGTTCGATTTTTTTCAATTTTTTTTTATTATATCATATTATGTTAGTATTTTATTATGTCCTTAGTTCTTTAACATAATATATATATAAAAGTTAGTTTAGGGCATTTCTTTTAGCATTAGTTTTCTCTATTATATAGATTAGATAATGATTTAAGTGAATGGTTATTTAATAGAAGTTATATGAGCATAAATGTATTAGTTTAGGAGTTGTTAAAATTAGTTTTTTATTATATATATACATTATTATATTTTGTTAGTTAACATAATAAATGATATGAGTGTATGTTACATTAGGAGTTTTAGTATTAGTTCTTATGTACATGTATTATATGGAATTATTTTATTTTGATAGATAGTTGTATATATTAGTTTAGGGGTTGTTAGGATTGTTTATTTTTTAGGATTTGGTTTTGTTTAAGGATTTATCATATAGAAAATTGTTTTTTCTTAGAATAAAGATTAATAGGATATTTTAGAGTAATTTTTTTATAAGACAAAATCACCCAAGAGTTTGGGCCCCTTTAGGTTTTTTTTAAAATAAATTAAATTGATTGAATATGTAAACTGGATTAGTTTTCAAAATTAAAACTAACCAACACACTAAAACTTTTAGAAAAAAACTACGGTCGTCTGATCTTGACTAGCGGATACATAGGTATTTTCGAAGTGTCGATAAAATCCATAAAAACTTAGGGTTTTTTTTTCTTTTGGTTTTTATTTTTCTTTAAAAATATTATAATTTGAATAATAAACCTAGTTTTGAAAAATATATAATGGTATCTATTAGGGTTTAATAGATTAGCTTCCAAATTCATATTTCTTTAATTTGTATTAAATTGAAATCGAAAATTAATAGCTAAATCATAGTCAATATATCCATTTGATTACGATTTTTTTTTCTCTCAACTCCGATTGAGTGGTGATTTCAAAAGTTTTAATTTTTAAAAAAATTGAAAATTTTCAATTTCTCTAATCGAGGATTAATACTAAATGAATTATAGTTCAGTATTAATCAAAAAAATGAAAAATTAAACTAAATAAAAAAAAAACCTAAAATTTAAGCTTGATATTAAACTAGTAACCTTTTTGAACTACTTATTCAATAAGTTTTTAATTAGTATTAACATAATATTTACTATTTTAATCTTATAAACTAATACAACTTCTCTCCCACAATTTACTATACACACATACACATATATATATATATATATATATATATATTTAT
Source organism: Lumnitzera racemosa (assembly GCA_024138005.1). NCBI lineage: Eukaryota > Viridiplantae > Streptophyta > Magnoliopsida > Myrtales > Combretaceae > Lumnitzera > Lumnitzera racemosa. The sequence goes on along the minus strand of JAMXBC010000012.1, from coordinate 32,198,250 downwards.
AATATAAAGCCTAGTTTAGTTTTTTAGCATTGTATCGTGCGTCACTATTACAACACTTTCATATGGCAAAGCAAATTTCGGTATATGAACAGTTAGATGATGGCAAACAAGATTACATTCTTTCGGCCCTTTTGTTTTGTTTTGTTTTTTTTAAACCGAATTGAGTCAACATTGTAGAAGATCATTTGACTTATCCAAATAAGTCATTTGCACGCGACGGTACTCTTTTCTGATTCCACCACTTTGATCAAAGATCGTATAAATTAGGAGAAAACGCTTTGCAAAATGGAATGAAACCAAAATTACTTTTCGATTCTCCTGATCGACCAGACGCATATTCTTATTTTTCTTAATATAAATAACCAAGATTTGCGGACATGCGGTTCAATCAAGTCAAATCCAATCAGGTTTACACACCTTGCAGCGGTACGGCATGTACTCATTCAAGGGTTTGTGGTTTTTGTTTCTGAACATTAGATTTGTTCGGGTTCATTTCAGACACGAGTTAATTTAAATCTAAAATGTGATTTTTTAATAACGCTATTATAGATTATACTGCTATTAAAAAAATTGTGAGAAAATTGATAGAAAAAATAATTTATTATTTTTATTCAAATATTACCAAAAAGAAAATATAATATTATTACAAAATACATAAAAAAAAGACAAGACAAAAAACTAGCATTAAGACACCAGCCAGCAACTTGAACCAAGAAATTACTAATTTATTCTTATGCTTTTGCATCTTTTATCTAATAAATTTGGATGTAATTTCATTTATTGTACATGATTATTTCAATTCAAAGATTTCAAAAGAAATGGCATATCATTAGAAAATTCATGAACATCTCTAATAAAGGATGACATTTTATTAAAAGTTTAAAGAAATAAGTATTTGACCCCTATTGTTTACCAATTTTCCTATTCAAGTTCTCAGCTTTTTTTTTTTTCAATATTTGAGTTATCAATGGCTTTCAAGCTTTACTAAAGAGATTTCCATCAAGTTTGTCAAAAGTTCTATTCATCCTTGAAACGTGTCAATTTTGATTAGTCGAACAATAATTAATTTTATAGCAAAAAAAAAATTTACAAAATCATATTATCAAATATATTGAATTAAATATTTATAAAGAAAATAATAATAACTTATTAAAGTTATAAGAAAATGAAACTCCATAATTTTTTCTCCAAACGTCGTGGGTGTTGGTTGGTCAAGACCATAAATTGTGGTGGCTCTTAGTGCACCTAAGATGGCCATCCACTATTCTTGAAAAGCAGGATCTAAAAAAAAAAAAAAAAAGAAAAAAAAAGAGTGGTTTCGGCTTGAGACATAATTGGGCCATGCCACCTAATCAATTTTTGGGCAAGTAGTAAGTCATCCCATCCAAGAAACCTGAACACCAGGGGAATCTGCGGTCACTTGGAAGGAATGCATCCCTAGGGTAAAAAATATATATATACATTTTTGTATTTTTATAATTTATCCTTATTTTATTATATTATTTAATCAAATATATGAAATAATATGATTTTATTCAATTATTCTTTTTGACCCAACCAAAAGCTAACAAATCTTAAAGATGAGTAAAGTTTTTAATTGAATTAGTACTCGAATAAAAAGTAAAACAATCTTAGATTTAAAATCGATAAATCCTTTTATGATTCAAATAGAAAAAATAAATAAATAAACAAATGGAGATTTTGTATCCTCCATTTAGTCGGAGTTGCTTCCTTAACTGCTAATTCATCCTAAAATTTATTCAGCATTATGGAGGGAAATTGCCGAGTAAGTTCAAGGAATCTCCGTCGTGTACTATTTTTACGGAATAAAACTGTGCTTGACTTACTTTTCATTGGTCGGACATTGAAACTTTCAAGAAAGTAACACTGTGACATCTTATATATATATAAAGAAAAAACTATAATCTGTTTGAAAGGATAAGTCAAAAAAGTACCCTCTCTTGTTCACAGTTTCTGTCCCTATTTCCTTTTCTTCCCTAGGTTTTCAAACAAAGGTGTCTAAATGTTAAAATTTAAGTCAAAGCACTCAGAGCGGATGACCAAACGAACTATTCACCGCAAGTTGAACGCGCGATTAGGAAACTGTAAAATACATACATACATAGATACATACATATATATATATATTTGTATATACTTCAGGTACAATTTGCCGCCCATCCTAAAAAAGGCGCATTAGATTGGAAAAAGAAAAAAAAAGAAAGCCTTTCAAACCTTTGAATAATGGCCTTATAGAAATAACGAATAAGAAGTATAACAACATATTAAAAATTAAAAAAGAAAAAGGAATTTTTCTTTTCTTGTTTCTGATATTATACATATAATAATCACAAACACATCTCGTAAACTATTAATCTTGTGTAAAGAGATTTTTTGAACTTTTAAAATATAGTTTAATCTTTTTGAAACGTTTAGAAATGTAAATAATCTCCAAATCATTGCTAGATTGAAAAAATTATGAGGATTTAACTATGGTTTGGGAATCATTTGTACATTTTCAAAAGTTGTAGTGGGTGAAACTAAAATATCAAAAGTTTATGAGACTTTATTAGTGAATCAATAGCTAGGGAAGTATATTTGCAATTTGTCCTTTGTTTTTTTAATTATAACAACTTTTTTGTTAGTTTTATTTAAGGGGAAATGTTCATGTAGGGGGTCTAAAAGCACAATTTATTATTATGAAGGTTTGGAGGTTTATTTGCATCCAACTAATAGTTTCAATGTGTATTAACAATTTTTCTAAACAATAGTGTGCTTTTCACGAGACCCTAATATTCGCTTAATTATATGGCATCTCAACGTAGATTTAATTAGGGACTTTCATTTGCACAAATTTTTTTTTTTCTTAATTTCTTTTATTCAAGAGAAACATACTTTTTAAGTAAGGTTAGTGAACATGTCCAGAAAAGGTGAATAGATAAAATATTATAAAATTGTTTGAGTTCTTTTTTTTTTTTTTAATGAAAAGAAATAAAGCTCACAAAATGGTTAGATATACAGGGGTTCATAGTCTTTTAAGTTGAAACCACGAGACAAACCAGCCGGCGGACTCCATCTATCAAAACAAAATAGCTAACTTTTATCTAGTTTAGTTTACTCGATTGGTTTAATTAATCAGTTCCTTTATTTTGTTTGATTTTTATGTGCTGTAAAATTTTTCTTTTTATAAATAAATTTGATACTATAAATACTGCATTTTCGCATCCATAAAATTCTATCTGGGCCAATTAACGTAACTCATTCATTTGAAAAGCCGAATTAAGGTTTACACCCCCTTTCTATTATTTCATAACAAATAAATTAATAATGAACATGGAAAAAAGTAGAGATTAAACACGTGGAACACTAGATGTGAAAGTTTAGATAATGTAAAGCTTGGAAGAATGAACAATATTTTACATACTCACTTATAAATATTTCAAACTTTTCCTAATATTATACTCTTGATCGTTGAGAATTTTCCGGACCGTAGACTAACCGTATTATCAGAAAGAATAATGTCTGATGATTACTTTCCTATCAGCCAGCTGTTTATTTATATTTCACACAAAGTTGCCATGTGAGGGCTGAGAAGCCAATGTGAGTAGATTTTGGATTCCATGGTCCACCTTTTACGGCAATAAACGACACGAAGCAGGTCCTAGATTTATGATTTGGGAACATTTTCCGTGATTCCATAAACAATGCACTGAATACATACAAGTTATGGATAGTCTATTCACATAAGATGGGAATAAGTTAGGTTAAAGTAACGATCATTTTCTTTATTTCACATCTTTCACCAAACAATTCATACCTTTATAATTAAAAAAAACAGGGTTATCATTCAATTATCAAAAGTGGGTATTCAATGTGGACTGATTCGTTGCATTTTGTCGAAAATATCCCGAGAGGGTGACTCGTTTGTCATGAAATCGTGCGAATGACACTGCACGATTTGATAAATTATGAGTCCTGGCAAACTGATTGTTCTACCATATCAACTTTCATAATAAACCGTATATAACTTAATTTTATCAAACGCATAACACAATCAACCAATATATCGGGTACTAATTATTAGAATATCAAAATTGAAACAAGGATAAGCAATTTTGGGTCTCATCAACATTCTAGACATGACATAAAAAATAAATGTTCAATTAATACAAAAACCAATATGCAACGTCCTATGATATCCAAAACCAACATGATACTCTATGGTATCCAAATTCATTTGAAAACCATCTCATACTGGATTCACAACCCATATCAACTATTGAAAATTCTGTCCCCTATCTTCGTCCATAATCATATCCTACATCACAAATGTGATTAGTTATGCGCTTAAGTGAACCTTTAATAAAGAGCAGATTAAAACCAATAAGTGCATCAAACCGTACATGCAATACTGAAAGCCAATGGATATCAAGTCATTTCTATAGGATGGTCGGCTAAACGCACTTATACTAGACCTACTCTTAGCTCAACCACTTAAAAGGAAAGGGAAGAAAAAAAAGAAAAAAGAAAAAAGAAAAAAGATGCAATTCTTATTTCTAGGCTATACCAAAGTTATAAAGCTTTAGGATTACCAACTCAAACCAGCATATTGGAATATTGTGATCAGTGTTACTAATCATGCATCAATCTACACTATATTTAACTTAAATTGATTTGTTGATGAAATTAGATCATCCAATTAAGTATGACAATCTCCTCCTTTCCAAGTGAACTACCTTTATTAATCAATTATTCCTAGACACGGTGAAAATTCATCAGTCAACTAATGTTCTAAACCTTAACCAAATCATAGTGCAAATTTCAGTGTCTACTCTATAATTTTAGTTAAAATATTGATTGACTCGGTGAACAACAAACATTGAAATACATAATAGAAAGATGTAACAATTAACCAACTAGGATCCCAAACATCTTATCTAGTTCATGGTTTTATGATGTAGAAGTGAAAGAAAATAATAATACAATCCATAAAAAAATAATAGATAATGAAAGATAAAACTTAAGAAAATTTAGAGTTCCTATGCTTAAGTCCATGTACTATCCATGTTCACACCAAATCCTTTTTATTTAAATTTCAAGATCATAATGAGAACATACAAGTGAATTACACAGTCCATTCTCAAGTTTTCCTATTTAGGATAGCTTTAAAACTTGGGGTGGCCAGCTACAATTTTAGGAGTTTATATGACTCTTAAAGTTGGCCTGCCACTCCCCCACTTTAAGGTGCCTAAGAAAATGGCTTACATTTTTTATTTTGCATGTTTTTGTTCTTTCTTGGTTTATGTACAGTTTTAATTACTTTTTTATTAATAGTTTTAAAAATTGAGTTTACTTTATGTCCAATGTCCTCAAAGAAGCAAATGAATGTAGAAAAAATTATCTGTAGTGGTGGAGGTATAGCAATTAGATGGTGCTCGGAAAAATAACCCATTAGACTTGTTAGAAACCTTGTTGCATTATTGCAATAAACTAGTCCTAGTGATTAGGAAAAAAGGAAAAGTACAACTGATTATCATAAACAAATTATTATCATAAGGTATCACTTGATCAAAAAAGCTATTGAAAAAGGAGAATTCTAACTTGAATTTAGTAGATAAAAGGTGTGATGATTTATTAATTGTCAATCCCATGATGGGTGACATTTAGGGAAGCTGCTACATAAAGGGACAAAATCTTAGGATATATCACATCAAAGCATATAATACCTTGGTGAGAAGAGTTTCAATCGAGTTTTTACAAAGTGGTATTAGAGTAGTCGAAAAGGTGAAGCCCTTACCTAATGGTAGTTTTGGACTTATGTAACAAAACTGACGAAGAGATTGGTTTTGTAAGAGGAGTAAATTGTAATACCCCTTGTCTATTGGCTAATGGAGCTTTAATCATCGAGGTATTTTTTAGTGTAGTGGCTTAGAGTACGTCAAAATTCCAAAGTTAAGAGTACTTGACCTAGGTTAATACAGGATAAGTGACCTTCTAGGAAACTGTTATATCAAGAGATAAAATTGCAAGGTATATCATACTAAAGTGAACATTACTTCGGTGAGAGAAGTTTCAATCAAGTTGTTATTGATCAAGTAAACTCTAAGTGGGTTTTAAGGGCTACAAGATATGATTTGATACAAATTTTCTATAGCTTGCTTCCATAAATAGAAGTACGTAGGTGGGTTAAATAAGCTAACTCAACTTAACCTATTTTGGCCTACAAGTTAAACTTGTTAGGTTCATTTGGTCTACCTTTTAAATAGATAAAAAAATCTTGAATAAAACCCATTTTAAAAAAGAAAGTAAAACAAGTTGACTTATGGGCCAAAAGTATAAATGTGATAAACGAGCTAATCCAAATGACTTATTTTGGCCCTATGTTAAATGGGTCAGGTTTATTTGGCTCTCTTTTTAAACGGGTAAAAAAATCTCAATCCAAACTTATTTAAAAAACAGATTAAATGGGTCGGTTCATAAGCCAAACCCATTTGCATACCTTTACACATAGGGTAGGGTATGAATATAAGGTCTTTGTACCTTATATCACCATAGAACCTTTTATTCTAAAGTGTAAAGGGTATAAGTTTTAGCATATATATTCCCCTTATAAAAAATAAATAATTTTAATAGATGATATATTTTTCAGCAAATAAATATTTTAGTGGGAAAAAAAATAAAAAAGAAGAAGTTTAAGCTCATAAGTTATAATCTTAAAAGGATAAAAATAATGTCATTTTTCTCATTTCACATTTTCCATTCTATTTGTTATTAGTCCCTATTTTTCTCTTTAACTTTACTTTTTCTATTCTTTCTCCTTATTATTTCCTATTTGCTAAGTAATAAGATCACATAATATTAAAATTATGAAATTAAGGATTTTTTTTTTTGTTTGTTATATGGATTTTGCTACAGGTTCCATAGGTTTTGCATATGTAGAACTTGCAATATCATATACATATTACATTTTTAATATTATATAAACTAAATTTATTAGAAGAAAGAAAAAATTTACAAGTTTCACAAGCACCTTATACCCTATAAATATTATAGTATATAAGTTCCAAAATGGTTCAAAAGTGATATTGGATAGGTTTCAATTTCAAAATTTAGGAATATGTACCTTATTTAGTAAGGTATAAGTGGAGCCTAATACCCACCACCATTATCCACTCACCCCTACTTTTTATCTTAATTTTGTCGTTCTTTTATTATTAGAAAACTTTTAACACATTTTATAGCAAAAACAATATTGAGTAGATGCCCATAATCTAATGAAATGCTATATAATTTTAGAGTTAACAATACCAATTTTCATCTTTATAATTTAATAATAACGTATAAAGGGGGTGATATACCAATGGAAATAATTAATATTGAAAAATTGAAATACAAGATATTAAGAAAAGGACAAGTTACAGATAAGTGGCATGTGTTTTTAGCCTTTTCAAAAGGAGTTACTTAAGGTTTTTTTTTTTTTTGATAAACAAGGTAGATTATTTTACTTAATTTTGTGTTGATTGTAGTTATGGATACGTGTCAAATTCTTACTTGCACATTAATATTAAATAATTTAATTAAATAACATAAATAAAATTTTGTTAAAATAATAAAGAAAACAATAAAAAAAGATAGAAAAAAAAAAGATCGCTGAAAATACACTTATTAACCACCCCAAGGTTAAGAGGTGACTAGCAAGTGGCCAAACCATAAGTTACATCCCACCACAAAAGTAGGTCATGCGATCCACCTTACATGGTGGGCAACTATGTACTACGATAAAGCGTACAACTTTGATCCATTTGGTTTTAGAGCTTTTTTCTTTCTTTTTCTTTTCTTTATATTTTTAGCATAATTAGAGCTACCATCATACAAAGGGGGTTAGGTGACGCCTCTAAGGTAGTGGTAGCTTTGCATTATCATTATGCGTGATGCGTACCATGACTAAGAACAGACAAGACCGGTCGCAAAGCTAGGTCTAAGCTTGCCAAAATCTTGAAAATGTGATGGGGAAACTCGTGAAAGGACAAACAACAAATGAAAAGGTAAGCAAAACCCACGAATATCTCCAAACAATATGACGCACAAGTTAGTTCGCTAGGGTTATTCACTACCTAACCTTGCTTAAGAATTAGGATAAGAATGAAATGAGAGTAAACAATCAGTGTTTACGAGACGAAGAATATTCAATATTTTGATAGTAATCTGATTATTTTCAACTATATGTATAAGGGTTATTTATACTTAAGAATTTAGAGCAACTTTCCTAAAAGGGAAAAGATAAAAAGGGTATTGCCCCAAAAAAGCAACATATAAGAATACAAAAGAGTAAAAATGAATATTCAAGAAAAACAATAATTAGTATAGCAACTTTTATACATAGTCCTGTACACATGGTAGAGATGCATTAGCAATGCCATTAGAGAATGCAGACAAAAAAGTATGAGTAGATTAGTTGTTCGAGTAGTAGTGACTAAAGATTAGTCTAAGGTAGCTCTCTCGGTCTCTCAGCAAGAGTGATGCCAAGCAATTGGTCAGCTCGGAAATGGTTGAGCAGACGCATGAAGTTTGGTTGCTATCTTAGCATTCTTTAAGTCGACATACAACTTTTAAGAGGTGGGTAGCCATATGATTCGATATATAGAGTTGATCAACGATAAAGAGAAACTCGAACTTGGTATGAGATGGTTGGAGCAAGAGGATTTGCCTTATTAGTCCTTTTAGTCTTCGGGCTTAACTATAGGTTAAAGACCCAGTAGCCTGATTCCTATCATTCCCTTCGGGTTGATTTGGATTTAGGTTCAAATCCAAATGGTCTTTGATTGGCTCTCCATCAAGGTGATGTGGATTAAGGTCGGCAATGTTGAAGGTGTCAGAAACCCTGCAATCCTTGGGTAACTCCAGTTTGTAGGCATTATCATTGATCTTTTGGAGGATTTTGAAAGGTCCTTCAGCCCTTAGGGATAGTTTATCCTATCTCTTGCTCAAAAACCTTTCTTTACTTAGGTATAGCTATACAAATGTCCTAACTAAAAATATATCGTCATCTTACCCTTGACTTTCTTTCGACTTCATCTGGCGACTTGGTTGATTTGCTAAGTAATTTTGTCATAGATGTGTTGAACGGATTGTACTCAAGCTCTTGCATTAGTGTTTTCTTGCTCAGATACATGTACAAGGATATGATTGAGGAGCAACTCGGGATTGAAACCATAGACAACTTCGAAGGGGGTGTGCTTAGTGGTGTCATATCTTGTTTGATTACAAGCAAATTCGACCACTAGCAAGCAGGTGTCCTAATCAACTAAGTTCTTACCCACTGTAGCTTGGAGTAGCGATCTCAAAGTACGATTGACTACCTTTATTTGGGGGTAACAAGAAGTACTAAATAGCAGTTTGGTCCCCATCCGTCACCATAGAGTTCTCTAAAAATGACTCAAGAACTTTGGATGTTTATTTGAAATTACACTTCTTAGTACATCGTGTAATTAAACGACTTCCTGCAAGAAAAGAGAAGCAACAGTCGAAATATTATTAGTCTTGGAGTATGGCACAAAGTATGCCATCTTGCTGAACCTATCTACAATGACAATTATAGAATCTTTACCTCAGGCAGTTTGTGGTAATACAAGAGCAAAGTCTATACTTAACTCAGTCCATGGTTTCATTGAAAGAGGCAAAGGCATTACTTTCCCTTGCTTGACTCAATATTTAGCCTTCTTGCACACGGTACAGCCTTTAATAACTTGGTGCACATTTTGCCTCATCCCAAGCTAGAAGAAACGTCTATTCAATAGTTCATATGTTCTTATCTCCCTAAAATTTCCATGGAGTCCTCTACTATAGGCCGCCCTGATAAGTAATTCCTATAGTGAATAGGTCAGCACGCATAACTTCCCTCCATAGAACAATTATCCATCTTCCACATGATACTCATTTACTGTCCTTCCATCAACACAACGCGTAAGCATGGATCCAAAGTATGGATCCCTAGAATACTGTTCTTTAATGCTTGTAAACCTAAACAATCTTGTCTGTAGTTTGGTAAAGAGCGCATGTCTTTTCGCAAAAGCATCTGTAACCACATTATTCGTCCCTTGCTTGTATTTTATTACAAAATTGAATCTCTTAAGGAGTTCAACCTATCTTGCCTGTTGCTTTAATAACTTTGTCTAACTTCAAAGATACCTCAATGATTCATGGTCAGTATAGATAACAAATTCTCTCGGTAGTAGGTAATGCTGCCACACTTGCAGTGTTTAGATTAGCACCAAGAGTTTTTTGTTATACATAGAGTAGTTTAGTTGAGGTCCTTTAAGCTTCTTACTGTGGTAAGCAATTGGTCGGCCTTTCTGCATTAGGACAATGCCTATTTCAATGCCTAACGTATTACACTCCAACTCAAATACTTTCTCGAAAATCAAGTAAAACTAGTACAGATACGGATGTCAATCTTTTCTTTACTTCGTCAAAGCTTCTCTCTTCCTTTTCTCCCCATCTAAAATCGATGTTCTTCTTCATCAACTCAGTAAGGGGTCCGACGAAGGTGCTTATGTTCCTTATGAATCTCTTGTAGAAAGACGTTAATCCATGGAAACTTCTCACCTTGGAGCAGGTAGTAGGAGTCGACCACTCAACGATTGCTTGGATCTTCTCGTCATCCGCTCATAAATCTCCTCTACTTACTATATAGCCCAAGAATACGACTTCCTCCAAGCAAAATGAACATTTCTTAAGATTGCTGAATAATCTCTCGATACGGAGAACATTCAATACATCATGGAGATGTTCACAATGACTTGTCATGTCAGCACTATACATTAGGATGTTGTCAAAGTATACTATGTCGCACATCCCTATTAGATTTCTTAGTACGTAGTTCATTAGTCACATAAAAGTGTTCAAGGCATTTGATAAGTCGAATGGTATGACCATCTACTCATAGAGTCCATGTTGAGTTTTGACCATAGTCTTCTACTCATCTCCCAGCTTCATGTGAATTTGATGGTAGCTAAACTTCAGATCAATCTTATTAAAGATCTTAGCTCCATTCAATTCATCTAACATGTCTTCTAATCTTCGAAATAAGATACCTGTATTTGATCATGATCTTATTCATGGCTCAACTATCAATACACATTTACAAGGTTCCATCCTTTTTCAGCATTAAAAGCGTCAAAACAGCGTAAGGGCTAAGACTTTCCTTAACATGCCCTCTCTTTAGTAGCTTATTAACTTGTTGTTGGAGCTTAGAACTCTGTTTGGGACTCATCTGATAAGCTAGCTTATTTGGTAGGGCGACGTCGAGTACTAAGTCAATGCAATATTCTATACCTTGAATAGGGGGTAACCCCTCAAGTAACTATTCTGGAAACAATTAAGCATATTCATCCAACTCTCTTATCTTTAAGGATAGTTTACCTTGTTTCTTCAATTCTAATAGATGTCCGACCAACATGAGGGTTGGTATGTTAGCTTTAAAGGCCATTTGGAGTTTAGCTTTACTCATTATCAAAGTTTTTTTCGATCTGCGAGCAAGTTTTGCCTATGTAAACTTCACTCGATAGCATTGAGTTTAGTATAACCTTCCTACCATTCTTCTCGAATACATACATGTTCCTATATCTGCCATGGATAACTCTTCTATCAAATATCCATGGTCGACTAAGTAACATGTGTGAAGTGCACATGGGCAGTACGTCATAGAGAATCTCATTAGAGTAATTTCTAATAGTGATCAGCAGTAGTACTTGTCGAGTGACATGTAGTACTCCCTTCTTACTTAGCAATGTAACTTGTACGGCCTCGGGTGTGCGATAGTCAACAACTTCAACCTTATGATTAGATCAATTAATGCTACATTGGTGCAACTTCCACTATCCACAATTAGTGTACACACTTGATTATTCACCCTATAGGTGATATGAAACAAGTTCTCCCTTTGCTTCTTCTCGCGTAAGGGTTCTAAGTTCATTGTATGTCGGACAATCAAGATCAACTAATCCACGTCCTCAGCAAATACATCCTTCTCAATCAATTCATTCTCCTAAGAGATTTCTTTCTCAATAATGCTCTCCTCCTTAGGTTCCTCATCAATACTTTCCACTTCCAACTTCAAGACGTCTCCCTTAATGACCATAGTTCTTCAATTTAGGCCCTGAGTAGCCATATGTCCAAACCTTTGGTACTTGAAGCACTTGATCTAGCTTGTCTTCCTACCAGATCCTTTCCCTTATTCATACTTTTGGGTCAGTATGTTACCTTTTGTTCGACTCTTCTAGTCAGTCCTAACATCTCCTCGTCTGTTTGGGTTAGCACTTGGCCGACCTTGGTAGTTTCCCTAAACAAGTCGGCTTGATTGAACAGGTTTGCTAGTTGGTGATCTAATCGGCTAGTCGGCGATCTAGTTAGCTAGTTGGCCATCTAGTTAGCTAGTTGGGGATCGGGTCAGCATTTGGCTACTTCTCTACCTTTCTACTCATTGAGCAATTCGTATGACTTCATCCATTGTGGTAAATCGTTAGAGTTCCATAACGTCCTGGATTCTACTCTTCAAGCCAGTAAGAAACCTAGAGACCATTTACGCCGATAGTTCCTCCACTTCATAGCTGATCATAAGCATTTGAAATTCTTAGACATATTTGTCAACAGTTCGGCCTCTTTATCTCAACTCTTAAAACCGAGTGAAAGTGTCTTGAAGATAAGTATCTAGTATAAATCTATTTCTAAGTATTTTCTTCATCTCAAGCCAAATATTAATCTCACTATACCCTTCTTGTCTCCTCATAGCTTGGAAATTCTTCCATCACATAGTGGCATATCTAGAGAAGTCAATAGTACCAGTTCTTACTTTCTTGTAATCCTCATATTTGTAATAGTAAAAAATACGTTCCACCTTCTCCTCATAATCCAATTGTTCATCTATACTTGAAGACCCATTAAAGCTTAGGATTTGAAACTTCACATTGTCAGATGCTCTGGGTACTCAAGCTTGTTCTTTTTCTTCATAATACTCTTCCTTATCCTCTTCTCTTAAATCTCCCAATTCAATCCTTCTCCTGACTATTCGCCTACTCCTCTATCTTAAACTTGTCGAGTTAGGTTCTGACCTCTTACAGGTCAGGCAGCTTGTAGGGTGTTATGTATAGTTTTAGTAGGTTGATAAGTCAATGCATGTACAACTCGAGTTAAATCCATTAAGAGGTTAGTCACCTTATCAAGTCTCTCGTCAATATTTCTTGGAGTACCCTGAGACTATTAGCCATGGTGGATAATACCACTGTTATCATCTCTAACACCAGCATTAATACTTAGGTCTGACATTTTCTCTAAAAGATTCAAATCTCAAACTCCTTGGTTAGGTGTTACAACTAACATTACCTCTCTAAACCACACAACACACTTCCTCTAAACCAAGAGCTTAACAATAAGCAAAACACAATAGCTAAATGAACACGGCAAAATGCTTTATTTTATACGCTTAAAACAGAGTATATATAGAACTTCAAAACAAACTACTACAACTTTAATGAAACCTTCGCTATGATATTGGGATGATGTGTATTGTGATCAAGAACAGACAAGGCCTATCATAGGGATGAGTCTTAGCTTGCCGAAAGCTTAAAAAGGGTGATAGGGAAACTCGTAAAAGGATGGACAATGAATGAAAGAGTAAGAAAAACTCACGAACAGCTCTAAAGGATATGATGCACCAATGAAACTTCCGAGGACTCTTGGTATAGCTCAATATGATGCACGAGTTGATTCGGTAAGATTACTCACCACCTAGCCTTACTTGAGGGTTAGGATAAAAGTGAAACAAAAGTAAACAATTAGTGTTTACGAAGGGAAGAATATTTAGTATATTGATGATAATTTGATTATTTTCAACTATATGTATAAGGGGTATTTATATTTGAGAATTTAGGGTAACTTGCCTAAAAGGGAAAACACAAAAAGGGTATTACCCTAAAGAAGTAATATATAAGAATACCAAAGAGTAAAAATGAATATTCAAGCAAAACTAATGATTAGTGTACCAGATTCTACACATAATCTTGTACATGTAGCAAAGATGCATTAGTGAAGTTGTTAAAGGATGCGAACAAAAGAATATGAGCAGATTAGTTTTCTGAGCAAGGGTGATTGAATTCAGGGCAACTTTCTTAGTCTCTTGGAAAGAGTGATGTTGAGCAATTAGTCGACTCAGACATAGTTGAGTAGACGTGTAAGGTTTGGTTACTGTCTCTGTATTCTTCAAGTCGACACATAACTTTTGACAAGTGAATGGCCATATAACTTGGTATATAAAGTTGATTGGCAGTAAAGAGAAACTTGGCCTCGGCATGAGATAGTTAGAGTAGGAGGATTTGCTTGGGCTGGCCAATCCCTCTAGTCCTCGAGTTCGGTTGCAAGTTAAAAGCCCAATAGCCTGATTCTCATAAATGCAAGTCACATAGCCTACATTTAGTGGTAGGTTGCAAACTACATCTTTGTAAGGCTACTCCAATAGTATATTTTCACCTTTTGAATTCTATCAAAAAGAAAAAGAAGAAATAAATAGTCGGTTGTAGCCTAAGTTCATAAGAACCATTTCTTATTTTCATTTGTTCCACCTATTAGTTGATAATTTCCATCCCCCTCCTCATTTTTTCCCCATTATTAATCATATCTTTTTTGGTTTTTTCCACTTAATATGTCCCATTTCTCCCAATTACTAATATTTTAACTATTATAGGAAAGGTATGATATTGAATTTTCTTAAAAATCAAAACATTGGTAGGTCTAACTAGTCAAAAAAATTTACCTAAAAATTTTTATATTATAACTACTATGCAGAGGGTGTTTTGGGGGTAGATTTTCTATCACCACATTTCAATAGTAGGCTATGATTCGTTAGTAAGAATGTGTTCATCACCAAATGACCTTAGAGTATTTTCCCTTTTCATTTTCTTTTTTTTTAAAAAAAAAAAATCTTCTACCAATTCTTTTTTAATTTTTAGATTTTTTTTTAATTTTTTTAGGTTTTTAATTTTGGTTAATTTAATTAAAAATTGATAAATAAATTACTTAGTCATAATCTATATCAGCTCATTTTATAATTAGTAGTCTAGTTAGTAAAGGAAATAAGGCCTTTGTTTATTTCAAGAGTGCTAAATGTTGACTTTTGAGAAAAATATGATACGTTTATATTTTGAAAATTTTCAAGGGTAGTTTATATAATTTACTCAATTTTAAATCAAGCATTTTTTTTTTATTTTAACATTTTGGGCCATATGTTTTCCAATCTTTGCTATTTCTATTATGATTTTGGAATTGTATAAGTAGGGATGAACAAGTAACTTTATTGCACCTTATGCCTTGTAATACGCTACTTGATTGGGTATATTCTAGATGGTTATTGAAGATCTCAAGATAGGTTTCAGCAAAATTTTTTGGAACTTGATCCCTTAAAATAAGCATAGGTGTGATATCTTCATATCTTGTATTTCTGGAACTTATAATCTAAGGTATATAAGATATAGGTCTTAAGGCACTCTATACTTTACCCTGTAAAAATTAGCAAAATAATAATAAATGTAATGAGATATTACATTTTTACCTTCAAAATTATATAAAAAAGAAAAAGGAAAAGGTAAACATTAGGTTATAGCATAAGTCCGTTCTTCATAAGAAACCTTATACCATTTCTTAGTTTCATTTCTCTCACCTTTCACTTGTCAATTCTATGTTTTTATTTCTGTTTCTTTTGTCTCATTTCTTTCCTATCTTTAACACTATCTTTATTGTTATTTTTAAACTCTCAGTCTCACTTGTTCCCTTTACTATATATTTTTTCTTTTTATACTACAAGAAAGATATATACATTAATCTTTCATAAAAATCCAAACATCGATAAGCTTAAATGCTTGAAAACTTATCGAAGAATTTTTGTGCTATAAAAATGTAACAAATTTTTTTTATAAGTTTCAAGTGGTCTAAATGAGCTTGATGATAGTTATTGGTTTTGAAATTTAAGAACTCATACTTATAAGATAGGGAATAAGTAGAACTTCATACCTTATTCAACTTGCACCTACTTTCCACACGTCTAAATAATTTGAATTTTTGTAGGACATGATGCTTACATATGTATATGTATAGATCTATGTAAGGATCGGTTTCAAACTATAAAGTGACTCGGAATTGACTCGTTGAGAAGCTAAATCAATTAGATCCCATCTTAGGTAAGCTTGAACTGTTGGGCCTTAAGGGTAGAGGCGGTTCAATAGGCAAATCAACTTGTTAAGGGCATCACCTTGGATTAACGACGAGTCGAAGCATCTATTGAACTAACGAGTTGGCTCATTAGTTCAACCCTTTCTATATATATAAAATAAAAAATTGAATGACATTATGACATTGTAATTTAAAATAGTTCTTTTATATTATTATTTTTTTCCCTACTATCACTAATTTCTTTATGTATGAAATGTATTATTATTACATTATAACTTACATTTCTTTTCGATAACTGTATTTTGAGGAATCAAATTTTGTAATATACAATTACAATTACGTTGTAATTTATTTTTTCGTTTTTATAATGTATTTCGAATAAGAAATTTTTGCAATTTACAATTTTTGTCATATTGGACATTTTTATTCAATTTTGTAATATAACATTGCTCGAATCAAACGAATTATTTTGGCATAAAAAAATTGTTCGAAAAATAAAATTTTCAATTCACGAGCAAAGGAATAGTAAAACAAACCATAAGTAAATTTCATAAAATATTGAATAAAAAAAGGACAAAAAGTCTATAACAAATTAGAAAAAATAAAATTCCAAAAAAAAAGAAAAAGAAAAATAGTTCACTGTCCACCTGAGCTGACACCAAACTGCTAGTTCAAGTAAACTGGCCTAGGACAGTCCCCTTAAGTGCTAGTCCCGATTAACCTCCATGTTAGCTTGTGAATTGATGATTTGGATGGCTCAGCCCGTTGCACAATTCTATACATGTGTATTGTGTTACTTTTCAAAAACATGCTTAGTGTTTTTCCATCATAACATGAAATTTGATGACAATGTTGGCTTACAACTTTGACATCTTTGGATGAATAAAAGAGGCATTCAAAGACTTTTCTAATTCTCTCTAACATGGCTTAACAAATTTTGATAACTCTAGCATCATTGGTTGATTTGAGAGAAGCATTTAGCATTGTGGGGTTTTATTTTAGATGATAGTAAGACTTCTATCACCTGTAAACATTGAAGTACTTACTCGAATTAAAGATGGGTAGAAGGTAGAGAAGCTAGAATAGGAAGTGTGGGGCATGTCTAACTCCAAACATGACTACTTTGGTGATTTCTACACATCAAGTGAAAGCATGACTTGCTCAACACATCAGGTGGCTAGTAGTTTGTCCATCATTACGTAATTCAATTTTATTTTTCTTGTTTGAACATTTTATATAAAGGTAGTAGTAGTAACTTATTTACTTTGTACAGTAGTTTTGCAACAATTTATAATGGGAGTAGTACTCTATTTATTTTCCTCCAGAAAACTAGGTCCATGTAAAGTGATAAGGTTTCATATCCCCTTTTTATATTTATACCATTCAACTTTACATCAATCAAATTACAGGGTGGCTCACTATAGAAGGCTAAATTTGACTTATGGGCTTCAAGTTCAATAATGACATGGATTTGACTTTTTAGACTAAGGTGATCTAGAGAGATTTAGCATGGTAGCCTTAAAGTAGGGCTCGTTGAATCAATCTACTCGATTCAACTTTTCTTGATTTTGTTCACATTAAAAGATAATAAAGTACTTTATTTAAGTCTAAACTCATGGGAAAAAGTCTACCTAATACCCATATATAAAAGGCTTAAATCATAGTTAGTAATCAACATTATAATCTAATGGATTGAATTTACCTATCATTTTCTATAAATACCCATTTCATTTTCTCATTTGAATAGGAGTTAAATTCTCATTAAGGTTGTTATTCTATAAGAATCTTATCCTAAAGATCAAATACTCAAACACACTTTGAACACTATCCCATTCTTCATTCATTGTAGAGTTTGATATTATCCCGCACCTAAGATAACATATAAGTTTAGCAATGGTACTGCCTATTTATTAATATTGAAATTATAAGTTTTAATCTTCATATTGCTATTTTATCAGAAAAATGCTAGCAAAAAAAAAAAAAAGATATATGATAGCTGTGCAAGTTTAAAAAATTGTCATTTTTAGGAAGGGATTTTGAAAGAAAAAAGAAAGAGGAGAACTATAAAATGGTTTTACTAAGCCTATGTCATAAGATAAACATAATGATAAGTTGGAGGATTAAAATGGTATTAATAATAATAATAATACTGTATTAATATAAATTTAAAACGGTATTTATAACAAAGTGTATATATTTATTATGGATACCGTTTTATATAAATTGTATCTACTAATATCTACTTGTCAAGATTGTTTACTCCTTCTCCCTATCTCAACTCACTTGATCATCCCATATATATAAATTAAATCATTTCCTCAATCACGTGTAATGGAACCTATCATATAGCACACATGTAGCCTCTTTCGATTTGAACCCCATACACTCACCATCCATAGTTTAGGGTTTTTGTTGACGATTTGTTTTATGTGTATGATGTGTTTCAATTGTGTAAACCATGTTTCACATTATTGATTAATTAACTAAAAATAATTATGCTAAGTTGCATTTGTAATTTATAAAACGGTCAAGTATTAACTGGTCATTTCATTTGTAGAAGAAGATTAAAAACTTAAGTTTACGTGGGAGAAAAAATATATAATTTAGGACGGTGACCTAAAACTTATCCTAGAGTAGTTAGTTCATAACCATTCTTGGTGAGGCCAGTACTAGCTCCACAATATTAGAAACAATATGGGTAAATTTAGATTGAGTGGTTGACTTGAATATGCAAAGAGATTAAAAATTGAAAAAAAAAAAAAAAACTGAATTTAACATAAAGTTACACCAGAATCAAATCAGCATCGAATCGAAGAAATTGGGAACCGTTATTCCGGATGATCAATACCCACGCCCATATCTTAATATCGGTTTGCAATCTTTATTATCATTTTTATTTTTATGTGGTAAAAATAAAAAAAAAAAAAAGAAAAAAACTTTAGAAGATGGATAAAAGCCACTTTCTGAACTTTCGAAAATCGAGATGCTATTTTACAAAACTATATAAATTTCACTTTAGTCCCCTTTCCCCCGCCATATTATTTGACGCTGTTACCGTTTACACTAATAGACACTTTTCCCTGATTCCACATTTAAAAAAATTAGCATAAAGGCACAATTTTTAACATTAGATCCGAAGCCGTGTCTTTACGGATAGAGAATTACCACACGCAAGACTAAGGTATCCAAATACGAAAGTATCTTTATCTTCACCTGGAAGGTTAGCTGTACAAAAGCAAAACCCCAACAACCACCCTCTCTCCCGTCCGACCTTCCCGACAAAAAAAAAAAAAAAACCTACACAAGTACTTTCATTTTCCATCGTTACCAACTATCTTAATCTCTGAAGGAATATTGTAGAAGAATAACCACTCCCAAAAGTTCAAATCAGTGGGGAAGAAGAATAACCTAGCCGGTGCTGACCACGTTGATGAAAACATCAAAATTTGATAGGTCTTTCCATTTTAAGAAGAATGTTAGGTAGTCTGTCACTACAATCATTTCAAACGGAATATCATAAAAGCAAAGGAATCATTCTTTCTTCTGGAAATGCACTAGTTCTTACCTCATATATAATGTGAACAGAAACAAGATTAAAACTCATTACAGACTAAACCTGCAAAATGTCGAAGCCTGCCTGCCTGCCGGTCTTTTTATGTATAATATATGTTACTAGTATATAGCTAAGTAATTCCTCCATGGACGAATATTATCTGCAAAAACCATGGTGAATGGGGAAAAAAAAAAAAAAAAAAACTGAAACGAATTACTCTATGAATCGTCTTTTTCGAGTTTGTGAATGTGACTTCTCCAGCTATAACTTTCGGATTTTTCATCTTCATCATCTTCCATGCTGTTGCAACCTGTGATTGATGTAGCCCCAGTGCTTCCACCCAACTGCAGGGGACCTTCAGGAGAACCCGATTGCAGAGTACTCGCCTTCGAGGATTCTCCTCCACCCTGATCTTGAGACATCCATAGTCCCCCTAAAACTACCATCGGGTCTTTCCCGGTGGATGACGAGGGGGTCGGTACTCTGCGGGTATGAAGCCTGTATTTCTGCAATTAAGATAAACAAATTTAACATCATTGACACAAAACCCCAAAAAGTAGGAGATTAAACGAAGATAGAGAAATCCTGATTCACAAAATCAGATTGATCTGGGACATACTTGTAAATGGCTTTTCACTTCATCATTGGTAAGGCCATCGACTTGCATGAGTTCCCTAATTTGTTTTGGAGTAGCAGCTGCAGGAATCAGATAGCTTCAAGCGTTAGATCTTTGAAAGATTGAATTCAAAGGACCAAAAGAAAAAAAAAAAAAAAAAAAAACAACCCTTTCATTATATACCGAATTCAAACACCCCCAAACGACAATCCGCTCCTTTTTTTTTTTTTTGGTAGATACAGAAATCGCTTCATCAACAATATACGCATTCATAAAACTAACCTAAACTCACAAGTAATTATGAATAAAAATACAAATGCAAAAGCAATATGAAAAGGTAAATTACGAATCTCTAACCTTGTGAGCCACCCAGTTGGTGAAGAGCATTAACAAACCGCCGATGCAACTCGGGTGACCAACACCTTCTCTGTTTCCTAGCAGGCTGTTGCTGCACTCCATTCCGCAGATTAGGTTGCGAAACATGTACCGAAGAAGAAACTCCTCTGCTACAAGCAGTGGAACTCTTTTCCCTTGAATTCTTTGTCATCGGACTAAATAGCGAAAGCCCTTTAACCGGCAATTCCACCTTCTCCTGAAGAGGTTGAGAAGGGCATGGGTTGAATTGCAAAAATGACTTCTCCCCATTTTTTCTTTTGCAACTCTGGAGCGTGTTCTCAGTTTTGGCTTCATTTTTCTGCTTAAAAGTATCCACAATCACTAAAAATTTTAAAAAATTGATGAACTAACTGGTGATGCTATAAAACATCAAACTTAACACAATTTTCATCACGATTACAGCATAACTCAAATCCTAAGCAGTTGGAAAGCATGTTTTGGAATAATCAGATTACCTTGAGTTCTAGTTTCAGATCTTGTTTAACATCATCATCATCATCATCATCATCTGCATTCCAAAGCTGAGCAGAACTCAACCAATTCTTCTTGTCCTTGGAATCAACTTCCTTCCCTCTGTTGATTTCCTTGTCTTCTTCTATATCACTGTTCTTCTTCCACGGAATAAATTCCTTTAGAAACGGTTTTGTAGTAGCAGTGGAAGCAGATTGTGCACTCCATTGAACAGATTGCATTTTCAATGCCATAATAACTGTAGCACATCAAAAGCAACCAAAACCATTAAATACAAATAAAAAAAAAGAAAAAATAAAATCAACACAGAAATCCAGAAAATTTATAAATGGGGGGGGGGGAAACAAGTATCATCTATATGTTGGAAACCAACCATCATTTAAAAGCAGCATGCATAGAGGAAGTTCACGTTTGAAAGCTTCGATCTTTTTCAATTCCTCTTGTAATTTGCTGATTAAATCATCAAGTTTGGCTAATCGAACAGAAGCATCACCGATCATTGATACTTCAGTGATGAAATCAGTAATGGTTTTGGGTAAAAAATTAGCTGGTTTTGGCCTATGGTCCAAGCTAAGTTCAGCCGGAAGCGAACCCATTTTTCCTTCGCTCGATCTCGATCTAATATTGTTGACGCCAGACACCGGTCTTGTGTTCTTAATTCTATATATTTATGGGAGAGACAGTGAAAGAGAGGAGGCAGAGAAGAGGATGTGGTATATAAAGATACTTTATATGTTCAGGGAGAAGGGTAGTCAGAGAGAGGTGAGAGGATTGAAAACGAAGATTCACATGTTAGAGAGAGAAAGAAAGATGGATAGTGTAGTGGTTGTATGCTCGGATCGTCGCGTATTTTATCCCATACTCGGTTTCCTTTTGCGATTGTTTACTGTAAAATTTACGGCCTGTCTTGGAAAATCCCATGATTTCATCCTTAAAAATGAAATTTCCCATTCTTACTTTTGTTGTTTTCATTTTCAACCGTAATCTAGGTTTCCTAAAAATTGAGATAGAAGATTTCGTACTTTTTAAGTTTTTATTTTTATTTTCCAAACGAAATAAAAGCTTTTCTTTAATGTACCACAATTTTAATTAAAATGAAATCTCCTTTTTCGTTTTTATAGCTTTTGTAATATATTGAAATAAAGGTTGATCTTTCATCACATATCTAGTTAGCAGAATAGAATTACAATTCTTAATGAATAGACTAAAAGGAATAATTATTATTTTTTTTTATGTTTTAGTTAAAGTTTAATAAGTAAATACAAAAATATGCTAAAAATTATCAATGCACAGAAAATGCATCCTCTCTCAAAAGAATCGCTTAATCTTTGTCTCCACTCGATTTTAGGATTAAGTTTAGTTAAATCATTTTGAACCCTGGACGAAGACGGTCAGTTGTAAAAGTTAACATCTAATGGACATAACGAAGGTTCTCGTTCGTGAATCTCCAACCTAAAAGTCCTACAAAGTGCTCTCTTGTCTACCTTAGTTGGTGGTTTGTTTGCCACTTGGTATTTGCTTTGCTTCCAATCTTTGGTGCTCCAAGAGCATCTTTATTGTAAAATCTATTGCAGAGTTTTTAAATGCAACATTAATATGTTAATTTTTTTTTTCAAATTTATTATTTTATTTCTAAATTCTTTTATAAAAGTTTTTTAGCGTTTTATTTAAAATTTTACAAGTCCCACGAGTCTACTTTTAGCTAATCAAAATTTTAGAAGAGGAACGTTACTTAGCTAAGCTCCACAGTTTAACGGTGAAGGAACCGAACACCATTCTTTAGAGCATTAGGCAACGTTTAGAAACCCACATTATAAATGCCCTAAAGCTCTTAGTTGCTGATTGTTTAATCCCTTTATGCTTATAAAGCGTATGAAAACATAGCTAAAACTCGGATTTTACGTCTAAAACCATTATCAAAATTTAACTTTTCATCACAAATATGTCCTATACGGGTTGATTAATTATTTAAACTAATAAACCTAAACTGTTGATAACACCTAAAATTATGATGGCCCGAACTCGATAAGGCGCTTCCATCTTGCCGCATGTCCTTATTGTTTTGTATGCAAACATAATGATCTAACGTCTAACACTTTCATTATCTCCTTTAATTCAACTATTGTTTTTGAAACATTTTAAAATAAGTCCTCAGTATGACCAAGCTATGAAGGCTAGCGAGTGAAGCACTACCGTTATTCTATATGAAGATACAAACTATACAACATTATTATTTTTAGATGCCACAAACAAAATTTCAAACGGAAAATCTAGCTCCCAATTAATTTATCATATATTTAATTTGTGTAATGAGCATAATCAAGTAGATTCTGATATTCAAATCATCTCTTGTTGAGTTCTTCACTAGTTTTGGCCACCAATGCTTTAGTCAACTATCCTCCTATACAAGCTCATTCCATATGATGACTATGTCTTATTGATAGCTTCATTTTAAGTGTCTTAAACTTTATCGACTACAAATATGTTGTTTAGATGGCATACTTATCCAAATATATGGTTGCAAAGCCTAATTATAGATACATTTTCCAAAATATATGACCTACAATTTGACTCGAACACCTAGTGGATCAATTGCCTACCCTAAATAGTAATGGACTTTGGTATTGACTTTAAACAAATGTCAAACTATAGCTTATATATTTCATTTCCACTTTCATGACTAACCTACATAAAATCAATTGAGCAACGTAGAACCTAGACATTTTAGAAACTTGCTTGCCAATAGTTTTACTGATTCTGTAGCCCTTAATCCTTTCTACAAGTAATTTTAAGAAAATATTAAATCATGTTAAAATTATTTTATTTTATCTTGTAGATTTATTAGTCGCAAAACTAAGGTTTTAAGTCAAAATAAACACTGAAGTTAAGTCAAAGGACTAAGGATTGGAGTAAGCGAGGAAATGGTTGAATTAGACAAAGGTCAATTGAATCAAAGTAAATTGGTTAATTGAACAATCAGTAAAAATTCCCTCTCTCAAATCTTAAAAAAACTCTCCTCTCCTTTCTCCCCAAGAAACGAAGGCACAAAACTTGAAAACCATGGGATCTCCATTTTCCATCTTTTTTTTCCCCTTTTCTTCTACCTTTATCCCGTTCCATCCAATAAATCTCTCCTTTATAGGAGTTACACCACTTTGCTTACCACTTTTGTTTTCTCCCCTTCCGTCAGCACTCTCTCTTCCTCCCTTCACCCCTTTTGTTGCTGCTTATCATACTATAGTTGGTGTCCTTACTACCTCCATCCTTCTCATCATAGCTGCCACTTTTTGCTGTGCTTACTACTAGTGTTTTGCTCTTCTTAGAGCTATTATCTTTTAAGTATGAGGGTTGATGGTCTGTTTGTTTTTACTTCTATTATTGTTTAGTTTTTTTACCTTATGTAGGTATGTTTTTTGGTTATTGGATCAATTTACATTCTAATTCGAGAATTTTCGTTGTAAAAGGGATGCTTCAACTCTTAATTTTTAAACATATGCGTCCTCTATGGAAAAGTGTCTTTAGGCCCTTATCTCTTGATATGGTTGTTGGTCTTCTATAGTAATAGGTTTTTCTAATGGAATGAATTTCATCTTTCTAGCAAAATAATGATAATAAAATAAAATAAAAGGTAATTTAATTGGATGGGAAATTCAACTAGTTAAATTGGGACTCTTTCGATTAAATCGGGACTCTTTTGATTAAATCTAGTGTCTTAGCAGTCAATTTTAGTTGTTTTGATTTTGCCTTAGTTTGATTATTTTCTTTAATTTCATTTTTCATGACCCTAGTATAATGTTGAAGGTTAAATTCAGGGTCATAGCTAATTCTTTTGCACAAATTCTTATGGTTTGACTAAAAATTGATTCTTATCTATATCTAAATTCAAATTATTATAATTGATGCCAAAACAATTGTAACCTAATGAAATAAATAGTGGTCTCTAATAGAATGACTAGTTCAATTCCATCCCACCTCCAACACAACTTCTCAAAGTTGTAATATGTAGATGGCTGAAAAAGAAAAAATTTAGTATAATCTATTAGTAGGTTTCCCATATTATCTTAACCTGTTGGGATTAATTTATTTATATGGATACTATTAAGGGAACAAGTTTGGTACTTCTTGCCTAATAAGGAATATTAGTTAGTATTATTTATTATTAGGTTTATCTATATTTCCTTGTTGTATTGGATTGATTATTAACATAAATTTTCTTAAGGAAACACATATTGTATCTAATTCTTATGGTTTTTAATGTTTTAGTAAAATTGGTTGTGCAATGGAATAAAAGTATCCAAATGTTTCCATTGTATGGAATTTGCTTAACTGTGATATCATATTTATTATGAAGAAAATTTTAATGCTTATGGTTGGATTGGTTTCAAAAAAGAGTTTTGAATTGGAATGTTAGGAACTTCTTATATTTAGTTTGGTTTAGATTATGATTTTTTCATTTTGATTTCGATAATTGGTAGGCTCATAATAAGTATTGTTGTGTCTTACTTATTCACTTTCAACATTCTCAATTGCTCATCCACCTAACAAAGATGACTTAGGTAGTATTTGATTGTAAGGATTAGACATGATAAATAGAATTGGATAAGATAAGTATGAGGAGGATTGGATAGTACAAGTTTATTATATCATATTTAGTTTACACAGTAGTGGATAAAAAAATTATATTAAAAAATTAATTATTTATATTATAAAATAAATAATTTTTTTATAATATTTAATAAAAATAATATTCGTTAACTTAATATTATAATATTGAGGGATATTTTTGAGAATGAAAATTATTTTTTGTTTTTATTTAGTGAATTTCATTTTTAATTATGGTTTACATGGGATAAAATTTAGGTATTTTGTTTAGTCCATCAATCTAATTATTATCCAATAACTAAGCAAATTTATAAAATAAATATGGAATAAATTTTTTATCTAATTTAATATCACGAAAATTACGCAATTAAATGCTACTTACAAGACTTAAGCTCTTAACGAGCCGTTGAGAGAAACCATGGATTAGTAGGTTCACATGTCCTTTAATTACCAAGGCAATCCAACAAATATTATCAAGTACTCCAACGCTTTATAGATAGCCATAGATATTTTTCATTTAACACAAATAAGAGATTAGAGAAATAGTATAGTATTTCAAACTTTTGTTCTTAGAGATCAGACAAGATTTAGATTAAGAATAAGCCACTTATGCTAAAGAATAGTAAAGTCGATTGTTGATTGAAACTCCATCATATGTTGCTTACCCCTTTGGGCCTTTCAGACTACATGTTCATCTCCTTAACTTTTTCTCTATACCAACCCTTCACCTTACATCTCCATGTCACTTCTATAAGGTAATATTTACCTTAGATGACTCATAGGGAGTGTACATGATAATATCAAGTGGATCTCGATTCACTTATGTCACTTTTTCAAGATGATATAAAATTATAGACAACTCACAATAAATGCACATAATAATGTCAAACAGATCCCAATCTATAAATTTTTATAATTATTTTTCTCTAATCTTTTAAATAAAATTTTCTTAACTGTTGAGTGTCAAAGCCTCAAGAACTTTATCAATAGTTAAGAAATGATTTTGTAAATTATCAAAATCAAAATCAATATCTATTAGAAGAATCACTATTTTGCTGCTATATCTGGGTTTGCTAATGGCAATCGGGAACATCGAGTCCGTGGTATTGGAATATTGAGACCAGTTGGTGTATTGAGATTCTAACACGTGTAATACACAAATAAGTCTATTTGTTCATCGTCTTTAATCAATTTCCACGATATTTCTTTAGTATAAGATTCTACTTTGCACTAGTGCCCTTTTGGTCATCCTGACAAATGGAAATAAACCCTTCAGAGGCCTCCTTTGTCCCGACTCGATCCGGTCCACATGCTACAAAACATGTTGGCTTTTGGAGAAAGCACTATCCTTTCACCTAAGAAAAGCTTTCCAATTTGAAAATGTTACTACCTTTACGTCTTTATTTTTTCCCTTTTATCTTTCCCAGTTACTGCATCACTTGCGTACAAAGAGCTCAAGTAGACTAATAGGTATTTCGTATTTGTTAATTAAAAAAAAAAAAGGAAAACTGGTTATATAAGTAAGCTGGAAATGCTAAAAATTTGGAAAATAATTTTAGTATTAAACTTAAACTTTAAAATCAACGTCATATAACCAGTTGATACGGATATTTTCTCGCATGGGAATAGATATGATCGATTCTCTCTTACCTTCACTAGGCTATAGAGTTAAAAAAAATTTATGATGACACGGTTTTAGTTTTGCAATTGTTACTTGATGTCACAAGTGAATGTGGATGTTTAGCCCCCCAAAAGAATGTCAAAACATGGATAGGTTTAATGTAATAATCTTACTAAATCTTATTATGGGATTTACTAACTTCTTAAAATCACCAAATTAAGAGCGAAAACAGATTTGGAAAATAATTAATCCATTGTTTATATCCACCATATTTTTCTTTTAATCATTGCTGCCACGAATATGAACATTTTATTGCATATCATTAAAATAATTTTCTTCATTTTTTATTTGAGAATTTTATCTGTAAGTGGAAAACCTTGAAAAGCGATAAGATACTTCTCTTTCAGCGAACGGAGAACATAACTGATAGAAATAACTTATTGTGAGTTACTATTCTACTTTTATTTACTAGTTTCGAATATTAATATATACTTCGCCCTTTGGCATGGAACGAAAGAATCTTATCTGGGGTGGGACAATCTAGATGCCTCAAGGAATTTCAAATGTGGAGATAGCTTAGTAAAAATCTATTGGAAAAATGAAAATAATTTTTTTAAACTTTAATTTTCATTTGATTATATTTTTGTAATGTTATCAAATTCGGTAAGAATTTTGTATCTAGATATATAAGGGGATTAAGGATTAAATAAATATATCGAATTTAATAAGGACTTAAACCTAGATTAGATTATACTAATTATATAGATACGTTGGATCAAATCACATTGAATGATATACATTAATTTGAGTTTGACAACATTGCATTCCTAAACTTTTGGATATTATATATGATGGTATAAATATTATTCATAAACTTTCAAATCTAATAAATAATTTTTTTAAATTTTAATTTATGTGCTGAAGCATCTTTCTAATTTATTGATAAATGTTCATTTGTGTTGTCCATTTATCAAAATTTAAAAGATGATTTATAATTTTCAAGAGGTCATGGATTATATCCTCAACAGATTAAGACTGATTTGGAAATAATAACCAGATTAAAGTTTACGAATTTTATAATCCAGTTCTTTAGAAGCACCGTCGCTTATAAAAGTTGGACTACGAAAAAAGCCAATCCATGAATGATATGGATAAATCGTTTACGTTTTTTCCAGCCAAAAATGTGATTAGACAAACTCTTTATCTTTATAACATCGCAATCGATGGCATGTGAACCTATCAAGATCAATTAGGTATGCACACCATGGAGATAAGGAATCTTGGAACGTACCGTATGGACCTATTTTCAAGATTGGCTAAGATTTTTAGTCTGGACATCATTAATAATAAAGAAAGTAACAAGAGAGAGAGAGAGGGAAGATGCCTTTTTCAAGCAAAAAGGGGCAAGCTTTACAGCCATCAGATACCAATAAAGAATCTACTGCCTATATTATATTAAATTTCCTTTGATTGATAATCGCAGAACCCGTATATTAAAATTTAAAATATCCTTTTAACCGATGCTTTGAATTTTAAAATTGATTTTAGTGTATTTTGATTTATATTCTACGATGTTCTATTCCTTAAGATCCTCTTCGTTTTCCCGCATCTCCACTGTGTTTTGTCGGATGCTTGTGAAGAAAGAATCTATGGACTCCTCTAGTGTTCTTCTTGTTATTATTTTAACATGTATACGGCAAGTATTCAGAAGGGGACCCCTTTTGAGGTTTTATATAATTGGCATGATTGAGTGTCAATAGGAAAAATCCAGTATAATGTCTTTGAGTTAGTTTCTTTTCTTTTTCTTTTACATTTTTCAGGGATAATAGAGAGTTCGCATTATCTTAATTTTTTAGATTGTTTCAATCTATAATTTGATAATAATTGTGTAAATTTTCTTATTAATAACGAGTTTGGTATAATTTTTATGTTTAATATTAAAAAATTAGAAGAAAACTAAAGTTAAAGAAGAATATAGCATCTTTGATTTGGATAATGTTTCTGTTTTCCATAAATGGTGACTTCAGCTATATTTTCTCTCCAATCATATATTATTATATATGAGAAAATATAACCAAAAAAAAAAAAAGGAAAAAGGACAGAATACTCTTTAACAGTCAAGTATTTGGTTAACTTCATAGGAATATCACTATTTGAGTAGTGATCTTGTAGCCTGTGTGGGAGATTTTCTGTCTTTTTTTTTTTTTTTTTAATTATTACCATGCCGAAGCATTTTAATTGTATTGTAAATAGGTATGTGTCGTATGTTTCGGTAGATATTTCAAAGGCAAAGGTCATAAAATTTCAGCATTGTTATCTCCAGAAGTTTTTTGGAAGCGTCCACCCACATTAATTTGCACTTTGATTTAATTAAAGTTGCTAATTGCCTTAAATAATCCCAATTACATTCAATAATCAATGGCACCACCATAAATAATTGCATTACCCTTTTCAGTCATGTTTGCAAAACCTTCATCTCCATCACGTCCATGCGGTGACAAATGAGACCAGCTTGCGGTATGAAAAATCCAAGATGCAAAAGTTCATTCCATTCACACACACACACATACGATTTTGGCATTCAGATTCAAGTAAAGAGAAAGGATTTAGGCACAAAGCTTGTCTACTCTTACCAACACTCATGCTCACCGAGGTATTTCCTTCCTATTGGATACTATATAGAATGTTTAGGAATAAGTGAATAGAGACTTAAAGAGGGCAAGTAAGCGAATTCCTTCCATATCTTGTTCGAGTAGTGATTACTAGCCTGAGTACATTACTTACAATCTTTAGCTTTCAAAGGTCAACTAAATGCTATTAAGACCTTTAAGCTTTAATCCACGCCCTATTTGAAGGTCCATAATAGGTAACATAAATGAATAAGTTTCTTTTGTATTCAAGTTGCTAAGGGCCAAACCTCATATGAATACATTACTTCATTGTTATATAATGCGTTGCACTAGCCAAAGTCAAGTACAGGATATGAAACTTAAGATTAAATAGCTGTTTTAAAGGATGAAAAACTTATGTTTGATAGAATCAAGGATTCAAAAAAGGCAACTTGTATGAGCTTGTCATCGAGAGCACATGGTCTAACACGACATCTCAAAAAGTTGAATTGATATGACTTATGATATTGAATTTAGGTAAAATGAGAATATACACCTTTAGATGACCGAAGAACCAAAAGAGATGCAGTAGACAAAGTCTAGATCAATTGTTTTTGTACATTTGCTATTTTTGGCATGTTGGATTAGTGGATATGATAAGATGAAATTACAATTTATTAGAGTATAATAAAAAGGTAATAATAGTTATTTTATTTAGCTATACTTACAAATCATATAAATGCTAAATATATTAAGAATGTATATAATAATCTTTTTCCTAAATATATTTAAAAAAAAACTTATTCACTTCTCACCAACTCGCATCTGATAGCAATTCTACCTAAATATAACTCTCTCTTATGCCTTGCTCATCTAGTATAAATTCAAGTCACAAGAGATCATATTAATACTTATTAGAAATCTTCTATTATCTTCTTCACCATCTATGCTTCTTATCCATTTGCCTTCACAAGTTTGATAACAGTTGGATCCCATTTGTGACTAACCAAATTTATGCTTTTGATCAAATTCCTCACACTATTCTTCACTCTTCAATGTGTAGATCACAACCTTAAAACCCTAACCTCCTTGTATTGCTATCAACTCTTAGCTCTCGCCAACAATAAGGGTCATGCTACTCTCCACTAGGCTTTGTCTAATTGGCCTTAACTTTACCCTTTAGCTACCATGTCTTTAATCTTGCTTTGCTAATCTTGGCTTTAACCTTACTCTAATACTAGATTATTAGAGCACAATAAGTTTGGACGTCACTTTATCAAAGGATTTTGGTTCAAACTTATTATTATGAATCACATAGCACATACACAAGAGATAAATAAATAGGAAAAGAGAGAAAGTGGTAGGTAAAACACAACATGGAAAGTTTCAAAAGAGCTAAGATGAAAATTTATGGGTAAGACTCAACAAATCAACTAGTATAACATAATGCACAAGGTTCTCACAACCTCTTTAAACAATGCTCCTACAATTGAGTCTCTAAGATTTACATGGTTCTCTATTGGACTTAAATCTACCTCATAAATAAAATAGTATATGTATAGAGTCATAAGAGGTCCCAAAACCTTGATATAGTAAAATAACTTGCAATAAACAAAAAATACAAAATAAGATACAATTAAGAGGCCAACATAAGCCTCGAGTTAACTGGCTGATCCTTGTGGATGGATTGAACGAGACCTGCGGCTAATTGGCCTTTATTAGTCTACTTCCACACTGGTTGTGAAACTGATTTTATCATTTTGCTAACTTCCTCTATTTATTTATTTTACCGTGCTTTAAAACCTAGAATCTTGTGTAAGTTGGAAATACAAATTCAACAAATATATATTTTAATAATGTGTGGATTTAAGTGCACTACGAAAAGTTTTAGGACTATGGCTCTGTTTGGTTGATTTGTTTTCCATTTAATTGGGGTCTTATTGTTGTCTGCTTGAATCTTTGTATTTAATAAGAATAAAACATAAAAAAGATAAAAACATCTTTTAAAAAATATATTAATTAAAATAATTATTTTTAGTGTATAAAATATATATTTTAAAAACATTTTTTTTAAAAATACATGAATTTTTATTTTTCAAATCTATGACTCTAATTTCCATTTTCATTGTAATTATTAAACAGAAATAAATAAAATACAAATAAGATAGTTTTTCAAATACCAAATTTTAAATAAATACAAATTAGATATAAATAAAATATAGACGAAAAAAATACAATCTAAACAAAATATTTTGGACTTTCTATACTCTTTCACTTTACTTACAACATATTTTACGATGCAAGAGCAAACCTTTTCTGGAATATCATTTGGTATGAGAGATAAACCTTTCCTGGAATATCATTTGGCATGAGAGATAGGTTGGAGTTTTTAGCGTAAAACGTGAGGAATAATAATAATTTATGGTGGCCATTTCTTAATGACATTAATATTCGGCATGTCTTTAATTTTTTATGGCACTTTTACTAAATTTTTTTCGATAAAATATAATAATAAGAATATATAGATATATATATATATATATATATGCATACATACACACACTAGATGTTGCACGCTTAGTTAAACTTCACTTCAAACTTGATTAATAAATATAGGCAACAAACCATATTCAACTTACTTTCAACCCTTGGAAGAAGCAGGTTATATTTGCGATTTTCAACAACAAAACAACCATACGATGATTCCTTTTATAATATAAGTAGATGTGCAACCGATCTGTATGTCTCAAAATTAAGCTCAATTATTTTAAAATAAAATATAATTATAAAATGCTATTTAATGATCTTAAAAAAGAATTGTGGATAAGATAATGATAAAAGAATATGACATATTAGATGATTTTTCTTTTTTTTTTTTGAAAAAAGGTAAAGATTTAAAACTAACACTTGTCAAATAAAGTGGGAAGATAAATGAAAGGAAAAATGTAGTTATAGTTCAATTATAATTTTAAATTTTAAATTGAAAAATAGTAACTATTGTTTTTTTAGTAGAAAATAATAGTTATTGAGTTATCATATTTGAAAGGAAATGACATGAGTGAAAAGAATATGAATCAACCTGTTGATCACTTATAAATTATAACCAAAAGATACCAAAATTTGGTAATTATGATGGTTAAAAAAGATATTTTGTTTTAATAATATATATATAGATCTTATAAACTATTGTGTGAATAAAATAACTATGTTTGAAATAATTTATAAATATAATTTATGTTTATGAAGAAAGGTTACAGTAGTTTGAGCAGTGGCAGCTATCAAAAATGTCCAGGAGAGCCAATTCGGTTGCAGATTAACGGCCACCTATTTTAAAATTGATGTAGAGGGACTGATCTTTTTTTTTTTTTTTTTTGTAATTTCCGGGTGACTAGATATCCTCTGGCAGCAGGGAAGAATCTCAGTAACAGGACCTTTATGTAATGGTTTGTTATTTTCTAATATATCCTTTCCTTTTTTTTTTAACCCCAAATTAAAGAAAAAAACCAAAACTATACTACGAACGTATTGAAGTATCAATAATGTTGGAGAATTACTAAACAAGCCCCTCATTGTTGACTGTTGCGTCGTGTCCAGGAAGACAGAGGGTATCAAAGTATATATATATATATATGTATGGTGATGGCACAGTCGATTACTCTTTTTATGTTAGAGATTTAAATGCTTGTTGAAGATTAGGTCAAAGGGTACAAGATTCTCCTAATCCTGCTTACACAAAAAGCATTGATGGTGTGGAATATATACCAGATCCGAAGGGCCATTCCACACAAGAAAATAAATAGAAAAATTAGTCAATTCAACAAAAGGATGCAAAAAGTGAAACGGTTGGATTTTACTATTTGATGCGTGGAGAGAGAGAGAGAGGACCGCGTGAATGCCAACCAATTCTCACCTGTTGGCCGAATCAAAGCACAAAAACCTAGCAACATTTAAAGCATTATGTCCATGGATTCTTGAAGAATCCGAGAATTGGTATCGTTGAGAACTGCTCCATTTCCATACATACCCTTTATTTATTCTTGCTGTCCAAAATATGGTCATATTATTCGTAGGCTAGTCCTGGATTCCATAATTAGTGCAGAATGAATTCTATCTGGCTTCTAGTCGTAATCTTTTGTGAGAAGATGAGTTTTAGATCTACTTTCAAAATTCTACGTTTTCTCATTGCCTATTTATTGAACTGTCCATCTCATCTAATATAAAGTAAATAAGACTTAAATCACTTGAGTTTTCAATGTGCAGGATTTCCTTTTTGACTCAAACAAAATAAATATAGCCCTAAGCTTAAAAGAAAAAAAAAAAAAACAAAAGAAAGAAAGAAAGAAAGAGGATGCCAATTTATTAATTTTCCTATAAGACGATAATAAATTAAAAACTCATAAGGTTAATGAAAATACAAGATTCATCTTAAATGAGTTTCAAAAACAAATTTTTTCCATAGTAAAATTTGTCGTGGAATGTCCTCAATTATTCATTTTAAAGATAGATATGTTTTTTTATCATAAACCTACGATAAACCTCTTGTTACAAATCCATTTAGGGAGGCATCAATATAAAAATTTTGAAACAAAATATTGAATAAAACTATGTTTAATTCATTATTGGATAAGGCCAAATTGTCATTTATTAATCATATTTTTTTTTTGAAAAATCTATGGAAGTGTTGTAGAAAGACTTTGCATTAGATTTCTTTCATACGAAGTACCTATTGCTCTTCATATAGCCTTCTATCTATTAACTTTCTAAATTTGCTTGCCAGGGGATTTTGAGCTTCAATTTTGGTTTAGGAAATGCAATACGTTATCCATTTTATAGATCACACGAACTCGACGTACATGGTAAATCATTACACCCGACATTTATTTATAAATAAGTTACGCTTGTAATAGAAAAGCTTCGCAGGTGGATTGAGGGGTTATGCTTGTACCGACTTCAACACTTAGTCTTATTTACTAACCAACGAATTAATAAATGAATATCCTTGTTTACGACAATGAAGAACAAAGGAAGAAGAAGATGCACCAATGCCACGAAAAGTATCCCAAAAATGAAGGATTTAGAGCTTGAAAGAATCAGGAAAGATTTTTCGATGACAAAAAAAAAAAAAAAGAAGAAGAAGAATAAAACCAAAATCTTTCAATAGAAAAGCCCACAAAAAAAAGGGTAAAATGAAACTTTTCAGATCTGAAAATGAATTGAGATAGCAAAAGAAAGCGGGTATGGTATTGATGGTGTGGTAGTTGAAGGTGAATTTGGTGGGTGGTTGACAAAGGTAGTTGGTGATCTACAGTGGTGGTGGGTTATTTGCAGTGGTAATGCTATGTTGAGAATAGAAAGGGTAGTGGGTGTAATTTCTTAAGAATCCTAGTTCTTAGCTTCAAATCAGAAATCTCAATTTAAAGTTTTTAGGAATTGGGATTCCTTGAGAATTGGGATTTGGCAAATTAAACATTGCAATAAGGATGTTTCAAAGAATAAGGGGTCCATTCCTCCCAATTGAATCCACCATAAGGGAATTGATTGAGGTGCTTCTCCTTCATTTCTTCTTTGTGATGATATCTTACCTTTGGAGAAGCTTTTATGTCAAAATGTTAGAAAGATGATAGATCTTGTGGAATAACTTGAAACCCTTTTAGAATAAAGAGTCAACCTTGAGAAATCTATGATGTTTTCTTATAAGAATTGTCAAGCTATAAGCTTAAGAAGATTATGAATTTTTAGGTTATGACTGGGTTCCTCCATGACAAAGAATGGAAACTCTAAAACAAAAAATTACTTGGTGTTTATCTTTGAAAAATTAAGAATGAAGCTCATAGGTCGAAAATTGAAGTGCTCAAGTATTATTGGTAGACATAAATTGATAAAATCGATTTTAGAAGGCTTAATGAGTTATTATGAGGAGAAAATGAAATTACAATCAGTTGCTTGGAATAAGGTGACTATATAGAAAATGATGTGGGTTTAGGCATATAGAATACAAGGAAGATAAACTAAGCATGCATTGTAAAGCTAGCATGGAGACAACATCACAAATCCTTATTGTAGATTAAGTTACTCTAAAAGAAATTTGTTAATAGTGCAATTTAAGGAAGTCTGGAGCTCAAGAAATCCATAAGCATGACGTGAAAGTGGGTAAATGCAAAATATATGTCCTTACTGAAAATGGGAAGGACCTTCTTTTAGTTAATAGATTAAATGGGTAGGAGAACACTTAGTTCATAGGGCTTTGGGCTTTTGATGAGAAATGTAGAAAAGATCAACCTTTGACAAGCATAGAAGGATATAAATAAAAGGAGAGAGGAGATTATAGGCTACTCTTAGATGATTACTCAATTAGTTGCCTAGGTAATATTATGTTGGATAAGGAAAGTAATTTTAGTGTTAAAGTTTCTTAGAGATGCAAAATTGGTGGTGAATTTACTACTAGATAAGCTTATGAGATCTTTATGGAAGAGGAAGACAAATCAAATTAGGAATGATGTTGTGGGTTATATGGAAGGAAAGAAGCACATGTTTCTTTAGGGATAGTATGGAAAATCTTGGTTTGTTTGTCAGTTCCATTGTTGTAGCCTTAAAATTTTAGGTGCATTTGGGAAGAAGAAACTTATTGGTAGGGGAAGGTCAAAGACCTACAATGGTTTCCTCTACCGAAGGAGTGAATCAAGTTGAATTGTGATAGAGTTTTCTATAGCAATTCCTACAAAGCTACCACAAAAGGATTATTGAGGGATGCCTTAGGGAGATGTACTAGTGATTATGCAATGAAGCTTAATTTAGATTTGCTCATTAAGGTAGAACATTATAGTACATATTCAAGTGTATGTAGCTTTAGACCAAGAATATCTAACTTAGTTATTGAAATAGATTCAAAGAGACAATTGACTAGTTAATGACAACTAAATTTATTGTTCTTCTTAAATATTATTCTTTTATGCAAGTAGAAAATCTAAATGCTCAAGAGGAGTAGGATTTAATAGATGTCCTATAGTTATGACTTGGTTGCTAATGAGTTAGTAAGATATGTAAGAGATGCAATTAGATTAGAGGTGTTTCTGATTTTTCTTTTATTAAAGTGTTAAATGTTTTCTTCTTCTTTTTTTTTTTTTTTTTTAACTACTTTCTTCTTCTGCTTTAAGGAATGCTCTATGAACTATTTTTATGGTTGGTCTAAAGGATGTCTATATATCTACAATTTAGATGAGGTCATTTTAATTCTTTTTAAGTAGGTAGATTCTTTTTAATTTATAAATATTTCTCAAATTCTAAGTTTTTGAGTTCTTTTTTATTTTATTTAAAAAACTCTAAGAGGTCCTAATCTAAATTTTGTGAATTTTGATACTTAAAAACCCTAATTATGAAAGGTCTTACTTTTTCTAAAAACCAGACTTTGAAATAAGCTAAACTTTTAAAAAAACTAATTTTTGATTAAACTCTAATTGTATTTAAAAGAACCTAAATTTTACTTAAGAACCCTAAGAAGACTAAATTGAAACCCTAATTAGACTAAATTTCAATTGAAAACTCTAATCCATAGAACTTTTTTAACTCAACAAAGAGGAAAAAAAAAACCCTAATCTTTTGTGTTTTTTCACTTTTCAACAAAATAAAGCAAAAATAGAAGAAATCACAGGAAAATAACATAACAATCAAATTGAGTACAATAGGGATGAGTTGAATGCAAAGGATAAAGCTAGGTCGAGTCAAATTATGTAAAA
The DNA here is from genome assembly GCA_024138005.1 of Lumnitzera racemosa. Classification (NCBI taxonomy): domain Eukaryota; kingdom Viridiplantae; phylum Streptophyta; class Magnoliopsida; order Myrtales; family Combretaceae; genus Lumnitzera; species Lumnitzera racemosa. Next base: position 32,160,431 of record JAMXBC010000012.1, on the reverse strand, counting down.
GCTTGCAATTAGATTATGGCTTCCTCTATAGGCTTATTATTAATGTTGGTAAGAGTGTTGACCTAACACTTTTTGATGTAAAAAATACATTGTTGTCCTCATCTTACTCTTAGCTCATAGCAGTTTTGTGGTTTGAAAGCCTTAAGTGCAACTAAAATGGGTTTGCGATTCAAGGATTTTATGAGTGAGATCAAAGCATAAGTTTATGTTTTGCGAGATATATAGATGTTTTAAATCTAATGGGACCATAAATAAATCTCGAGTTTATCTAGATATGAAGTAATTTAAGAGAGAAGTGAAGTAATAGGTCACAAGTTTCTTGAGAAAGAATCAAATTTTAAGCAATTTTAGATTTTTTAAAACTTTGATTGTCAATTGTCTTAACCTTTAAGGATGGCACTAATTATAATAACACTTTTGAAGTTATGGATAAAGCTTGAACTTCTTGTTAATTAGCTTTATTTAAAGCATTTATTTGCCTTTTGATTTTATTTTGGTGGATTTATATACAATTTGAAGGTTAATGGTGATAATTCATAGTTCAAAATCGATTAGCTTAGATAGAAATATATAGAAAATAAGAAAAACAATTTGTGTCATTTGACCTAAAGAATCTAGTCTTGTTTGTTAGTTTGTTAAGTGGAAGAAGGTCTAGACAAGGGTAGGTTGTTACGATTCATGAGTCTTAAAGGCAATGGTGGCATTCAACTTGGGCTTAATGTGAAGTAAGTAGCATCATCTAATAGTTTTTTTATAGGGTAGTGTACTCTTTGAAGGTAGGTTTAGCCTACCGTGAGCTAACTGGTTGGGAGTTAATGTTGCTCTTCTAATGATGACTATGGTAAGTCGAAACTAGTTGTGCTTGCTAAATATATGAGGGCCTATGACAATGTTGGAGGGCATTCCTAAGAATGGAGTGGCTTGGAGCAATCCTGGATAATTAAGAAGGGAAAGACTTGCTTACCATCCAAAATACGAGCAAATATAAAGAGATGGGGGATGATTAAGCACCGTACAGGCATTTCAAGAGGGATGAACCTCTCGTCCTAGGACAAGTGGTATTAGAGAATAAAAGTTTCAATTGAACGAGCCATCTAAATACTACCTAATGTGTAGATTGAAAATAGTAGATCTTGTTGACAATTGGGATTGTGGGGATGAAGCTTGAGAATAAGAGTAGCTACCATGTGAAGGATATCGTTGTTAGATGGGGCATTTGTGTTGCGAGCTATATTGTAATAAGACTCTACCCAAATCTTTAAAAAAATGAAATGGTCTTCAATAGATAGATCCTATTGCTAGGCCATTCAACATGAGGCAACCTTAGAAGATGGAAGAACGGGTGAAGGTGTAAGGGAAGCTTGTAAAAGCCCAAAATCATGGCCAAGGTGATTTTGGTTGGAGTTGGGCAATAAATGGAATAGGGTCAATGATCTTTTGGTAGAGGGTAGTGGCAAAAACTTAACCCTACGAAGAAGGCGTTGTTGATTTAGATGGGAGAGAATATCACTTTCCATGAGTCTTAAAGGAGATAGGGTGTTCAACTCAAGTTTAATGTAAAGTGAGTGGTGTTAACTAATGGTTTGTTTGTAGGGTAGGGTATTTTTTAAAGGTGGGTTTAGCTTCCAATGAGCAATTTAGTTAGGAGCTGATGCTACTCTTTTGATAACGGTTATGGTAGATTGAAACTAGTTAAGATAGTTGAGCCTCCCAAACATACAAGGGCTTGCATTAATATTGGGGAGCACTCTTAAGAATAGAAGGGCTTAGAATAATCATGGATAAAAATGAAAATAGAGGCTTACTTGCCATTTAGTAAACAAGTAAATATGAAGAAATAAGAGATGGCCGAACGTTGCATGAACACTTCAAGAGGAGTGAATCTCCCATCTTATGATAAGGTTGTGTTCATAAGCCTTGTGTGCATGTGATTTACATACTTATTTTTAAAACAAGTGTGGTAAGAGATTAGGATATGAGGAAGCCCCCCAAAGATCCAAACATGTAACATCCCTAAAGCAGTCTAAGCCCCTCAATGGCTAAGCTAACTGACTCTTTCTAATGTAGACTTATGCATGAGCTAAGTATAAACTAAGACCTAACCTAGAACTATCCCATTAGGTTGGGAATCGAACCTTACAGCACCGTTTAGACTTGTACATAAGGCTTATCAAGTGGTGGATCCAAACTAGGTTGGTGAGTAAGACCTATCAACTCGATGGATCATGACTCATCAATATAAAAAAAGAAAAGAAAAATGGAAAAAGTTAAAGAAGGAAAAAAAATGAAAAAACAAGGTCGAATAAAATAAAAAATTAAATAATATTGAATATTTAAAAGTCCATGTGAATAAGAAAAAAATTATCTCATTTATAGCATTTAATGTGTTGTTATTAACAATATAAAGAATAATTTACTTTAATAATATGCTTGGTTTGTTATATATAAACTTTTCCTAAAAGAAAAATCTCTTCCATAATAATGTGGGGCAAATTTTTATTTTTTAGGCTTTTTTGTAGCTTTTATATTTCTTGTCCTAAATTATTATTATTACAAGTCAAGTTGAATGTGAATACATATAAAGTAGTAGTTGATGCATCCGTATTGCGTGTGAAAAAAATAGAAAATGAGGAGAGAGAGAGAGAGAGAGAGTAGAAAAGCGGGAGAGAAAAAAGAGAGATATAAGTGTAGTTAGTGGAAGAGTGGAAAAGTAGGTGAGTAGAAAAAGTTAGAGAGAGTAAAGAAATGAAGAGAGGGAAAAAGAAGTAAGTGGATATATTTATCTATTAGTTATAATTTTAATAGTTCATTTTATTGTTTTTTTTGTTAAATAATAGTAAATAGAAGGTAAATATGTAATTTTAAGCAAAATGATTACTTAAAGTCTCATTTGTTTTAATAATATAGATAAGTATATATTCTCAAGAACTACTTCATAAAATCGGCTAAAGACTACATAGCAACTCTTCAAATTAGACCCATAAATGGGTGGGTCTAAGACTCGACAAGGAGCTAGTTTGGTTTTAGGCGAGGTTGAACCCTTACTTGAGTCTATTTTAGTCCATTTAGGAGATCAAATTGTCTTTATGAGACTTAGTCCAAGTGGATTTTAGGCCTAAAATAAATTTGGACAAAAAATCGACCCAAGACTAATTGATCATGATAGATTAATTTTACGCTGTAGGCAATTGCTTAGTTTAATACGTCTACGTAATTTTTTTTTTTTTTTTTCAAAATGAAGTCAATCTAATAGACTTTTCAGCCATGGTCATTTCCAATTTAGCTTACACTAAAGTTGATTTTTTTTAATTGGAAAAAAAAATTTCCTGAATTGATGTTATTTGATGCCTTTAAGATTGAGGAAACCGACTAGATCTCGAAAATTAATTTTTAAGAATAATTGTCACTTTTTTCAATAACTCAAAATTCACTAAACTTTTAAAGCTTGTTCTAACTACTAGAAAAATCATTTCTCGCCTAAGAAATGTTCTCCCTACCCTTGTGCAATTTTTCTAATTTTTCTTTCTTTTTCCAATTTTTTTCTATGTCGTTTGGATTTTTTCTTATCTTCTTCATTTTTGTTTATTGTTGACCTAAAATATTTATTATCCTAAGCTGAAATTGTAAACATAAAAAGTTCAAGAATGGGGTGCTACACCCTCTAAAGGAATTTGTACTAAATGCCATTACAACATTATGTTTATTGATGGATAATTATTTGCTGTTTTGAACTTTTTTGTATCCAACGTGTCCCCTAAATCACATTTAAACATTTGAGTATAGAATTAGTACATACTTATGTAACTTTATTTAACTAAAGCAAGTGTTTATATGTGATAAGTAGAAAAACGTTTGGGATAAAGAAGTTTGGGACAGTGAATCTTTTTTTTTTTTTCTGTTTACAAATGCATGTTGTCGTATTACAATGGAAATTTTATTCTCGTTTTCATGTTGGTGTAATTTAAGATTATGAATCTTTAGACATTAGTAGTCAAGATATCTTTTTCGCAAGCATTACCTCTATGCGCCTTAATTTTATTAACCAAACGGTAATCTAAGTCCACATACTTTTGAGTTTCAATGTCATTTTCGCTTTTGGTCAACTTGACTTTTCGTCTTCAAGATATCTTTCCAAAGGACTTTTAATATTCTTCAAATGAGCAATTTTAATTCGTGTAGTATTTCAGTAGTCATTATTTGTGTAGAAGAATTATTCATAAAAAGAATTTATATATTTTTACTATCTCAATGATGCTCCAACCAACTATGATTAAGTATATAGTAGTTTGGACAATAAATTTTTGTGTTTGGTTGGTTAATTTGCTCCAGTATTGAAATTATGATTTGTGGAGACAACTGAGGTACCATGTTGAGTCATCTCGATGAGGATAAGTACACCTGAGATTGGGTTTCTAGGGCCAGGTCAAACTCAGCTTGTATAATTAAGGGCTTGGTCTCCTTGAATCAAGATTGGCTCAACTTAGATCGGTTTCAAGTTGGTTTACTTGACTTGATAGGTTGGTTTTTGGCTTATGAACTGCTCTTTTTTTTTTTATAATTGAAAAAAAAATATTCTTTTATCTTTATTTTTTATTTGAAAAAAACCACTAATAAATTATAAGAATTTAAAATTTTCACTATTTCACTCTATTAATTATTGGGTACTAAGATTAAAGATTTGTACCTTATTAATTGTTGGGCACAATATTAATAATTTGCATTGTCAATAATGTATAATTATTATTTTATGCCCAAAATTAATGAATTTAGTAAGTAAACTTCTTTTTATAAGTAATATTTCAAGAAAATCTTGCCAACATAATTAATGTAAAACTTGATTTGTAACAGATAATACTTATTGTGCTTTTTTATTACTTTAAAGGAAACTTTAGAAAATAATATAATCTATAGGGGAGTTGGACCGATATTGTAAAGAGAATAGTATCTATTTAATATTTATAATACACTCGTCATTTTTTATATGGTATAAATATATTCTTTTTAATTTTTAATGGTATTAAATTATAAATACATTTTTATTTTTATAAATCATTAAAATATATTATATACAAAAGTAGTTGCTCTTTCAAAAATTAAAAAAGATTGTATGAAACTTGTGATATTTTATACTCTGAACTCTTTTGGTGGTTTTTTTTTTTTGTTGTTGAAAAAATAGTTAAACTAATATATTTTACATCATAACTATCTATTTTTACTAGTATGAAAGTATACCAGTTTTAAGAATTATTTTTTTATAAATTTATATATATTATTTGATCTCGATATCAACTTTTAAATATAAGTAATATTATATATTCAATTTTATTTTATATTTTAATAAGAGAAAATACTTAAATTTAATTTATAATTTTTTTTAAAATTTTTAGGTTTCAACTAACAAGTTGAACTACTGGTTTTTTCGGCTTGATCTTAAATCTATTGGTTTGACGAGTCTAACACGTTAAAGCGTACCAACCTGTCAAGCTCAACGGGTTAAGGTACGGTTAAAGCCCATGACTCACGGATTCAAACCAATTCAGTAAATTGTTGGGCCAGTTCTAGTTTGATTCATGGATTGAACCCGGCCCTTGGTCTAGTTACAACTGAGTTCTTATATTAAATATGTAGCAGTTTAAATAATAAATACCCATGCTTGATTGCTTAATTTATTTAAATATTAAAATAATAATTGGTCGAGATACAGTAGAGAGACCGTCGACTTGGAACAGCTCATAAAAATCCAACGGAGTTTCCTGTACAAGGACGATTTGCTTTGCGTGGAGACATGGCTTGATGCCACCATCAATGCTAGCACTACCCCACCATCATTGAAGGAAAATAGTATGATATAATGGTTGGAGCTAGGGTCGGCCTCAAATTTCCACGAGATTCACTGAACGCGCCATTCTCTTTCGGCTCCTGGGAAAAATCCAAAACCCAGCTTGATTCGATCCAAAGATACAAAACCAGATACCTTATTTTAGTGCATATCGAACATGACACACACATAACATCCTTGTCATTCCCAACCAAAAAAATAAAACCCTAAAAGCATCTTTCACGTGAAGACAAGCTCACGTTTTTGTGACATCCGCCTTCTCAATGAAGAGGGGTATCTCTTGTCCCCACCGAATAATGTCCTGTCAACAAAAGAGAAACGAGGGAATCTTTTAAAATAATTGACGAATTGACATGCACAAGCTAACAGTTAATTGATCTATGGGAAGCTGTACCTTCTTTTGTCTACTTTAAGGAGTAGTTGAATGACATTATTGTTATTTGCTTGGTGCTGCTTAAACCTAGCAAGAAAGAAAAAAAAAAAAAAAATATTCCCCTTGATGGACCATACTCTGCTCAAAACATAGATCATCATTTTCCTCAAGTGTACGTTCTCTTTTTCTTCTCACATCTTTTACTTTCTCATTTGGCTTTTTCCTCCTTTTTGAAAGACTCAATATGCGGTGTCAAGTTTCCAATGAGCATCTTTCCTATCTAGACTTATCAGGATTTACAAGTGAATTGATGAGGGAAATTTCAATTTTGAACATCTTATTCTTTATTCAAGTTGAAAAAACCCTATAAATCTTCGTGGGAAAATCTTTAGGGTGTTTCCTTGTTTACATTAGCATATTTTCAATAAATATTTACAACAATTTACTTTACAAGCAAAATTGTAGTTGTATTATTATCATTATTATCCTTTTCCTTTCACTATCTTTGTGTTTCAAATGGGATTCATCGTATCCATGTTTGATGTACGTTGTTGTAGATGTTAGGATTCGCTCGCTATCTGCTAAATTCCTTGCTAAGGTTGGTTTATTTTTAGTCATTAAATTATCTTCGATGATCATACAATTTACTAAGGAGTATGTTTTATGTTGAAAAATTTATACCATTTATTGATCATGTGGAACACCAACTAAGGAGTAGAGTTAGATCGAGCTAAGCTTCATCTCCTGTTTCTCGATACTTGTAAAAAAACTTCCGCTTTGATGTTCATGTTAGCAAAGAGGACCAAGAAAGGGAAAGATGAGCAGTGGAAACCAAGTGGGCCATGCTCGTTTGGTATGTGAGTGTTGCTTTTATTGTGTGGTGAAAGGGAGAAAGGGTCTAAGAATGATAGAGAGAGTAAAGGACCTAGAAGCGTTAGGTCTCATTAGCCTGTCTTACTTATTGGTGCTTGATGCTTATTTCTTTTTATGTGATTTACTTGGACACGTGATTATTAGGGGTTCATTCATATTCGTTGTTAATAGATAGCATGCTCTGTAGTGGGTGATAGAGCTTCACTACAGGTGATACGTTATCGCCAACCAGACCACCAATTTTATAGTTCAATTATCTGGTAAAGGTAGAGGTATTCGGTGCGTCAACAGTATTACGAATGTCAGATACTCATTAATGAGTTGTAGTTGGCTATAGTTGCTAAAGACAAATATTGGGGATAAGGCACTCATTAAGGACTAGCCAATGCTTGATGGAAAGAGTTGAGCCTCGAGCTTACCTTAGATAGTTAGCGGGCATCGACCTATTGGTCTAGGATCAATCTATTCAATCATTCATCATTTCGCTTGCCGGGTATGTCATTGATGCCTCTAATTAGAGCTTCCGAGTTTTAAAATTTATACACCATTATTCTATGTTTAATTTGGTTCAACAAGTAAGTGTATCTATCGTTTTATAGTATCGATGAGTATATGGTTATCTCCATTAAGAATAGATTTAACCACTAGTACCAATTATTTTTTCGATTAACTAGCAACCCAATTTATCAAATGATAAAAAGATTATAATATCTAATTTACTAGCTAAACTATACTAATTCACAACAACTTTTATCTAACATAAATTCTATAAAACTATTAACACTACAGTGATTAACGTATAGAGTTGCTTCACTACTAAGTATGATACTACTAATATACTTTTTATCTTAATACTTGTTATCTAAGGGAAATTATAGGTATGTAAGCAGTCTTCTCAAAACTATTTACTACCAATTTTAATTGTGTTTATTATAATTTCTTTTGAATTAACACCCAATTCAGATTGTATTAATATCATGTTAATTTATTGATTTCCTTAATAATGCAACAACTTTCTTGATAATATTTCTATTATCGAGAGTAAATTATTCTAATGAATTGGATTTATTCAATAGAATTGTCTCTTAATATATTTTATTGAAATCTAGCTTAAGTCAATGTTGTGCACTACACTGTACTTAGATTAATTAAGTTCAATTCATTAAAACTAACAAATATTAGGAACTCACTAATTCAAGCACTTATTCATACTAAGTTGATGTAGTAAGTCCTAATTACTACTTATACATGATGAAATAATAAAATATATCAACAAAATGCAGAAATAACAAAGAAATTAACATAAGATAGGTAGAAAAATATAACTTCATTTTGAATTCCACTGTAGAAATCATTACAATAGACGAATGATGAATTCCCATTGACTCTCTCGAGTAATTTCGGGAAAAGTATAGTACAACATTTAAAAACTATACTGAAAATGGAAATACAATGGGTACAAAGATGGATAAATAGTTATGATGTTGGTAAGTGATATGATGTACTTAATGATGTTTATTCCAATGTACTTCTATATCTCTTTTGTCTAAAATTGCGATCTATTTATAGTTGAGTCCACAAAGGACTCAAAAATATATCACTTCAAGACACTGCTTGATGTTAAGATACGTTCCATCTATCGATTCGTGTGAAAATGTTAAAGAGGAACAGTTATGTCTACTCCTATTATGCCCATGATTCATGGAGTGATAGTCTTAAAAAAATAAGATTCTACACTAATGATGGCTGTGACTATGGACATAAACTTCTCATCGTTTTATTACATCCCATTGTGCTCATGACAAAGGGAGTGATCATCCTCCTGATAATCAATTATAGCTGTGATTGATAGAGGGGATCATCAAAACTTCCTTAATCACACTTGTGATGAAGAACATGATTAGTGCTAGCTATTCCAATCCTTTATTATCACGCTCGTGATGGAGTGCATCTTGGTTTTATTTCAAGGTTTTCTTCTCTTTATGACTGTAATTTCCTTAAAACTCATTATTCTTATGTAAACTTAAATTTCTTGCACTTGATTCATATGAAATCAGTACATTACATAATTAAGTACCAAAAACTTAAGAAATAAACACAATTATGGTTAATTTATGCCTAAATATGTCTTGAAAGTATAGAGTAATTTACTCTTATCAGTCGTGATGCAAGGAATTAGCTCGCCTTAGCTTAGCATTCTTCATTAGCATAGTTCGTGGAGTTGAGAGGGAGTCATAGTGTGATGTGTGGGATTGTTGCCTACTTGGCTACCTCCTAGGCATACCTTGTGATATGCTTCAATTGTTAGGCCTTGGGTCGAGCAAGAATCGAGTATTAACACTTGTCCCTCCACTCTCATTAGCTCTTGAAGCGTAAGGAGAGTAATCTAAGCGATGTGAGCAGACTAAAGCCTATCCCCCTAGCTAGAGGACTATTCTTGCTACTTGGGTTGTGGCGAACCAATTTCTCGTCTTTCAAGTCCCTACTTTTATTGACATGACTGTATGATGGTTGTTATTAAGAAGTGTAACTTGCATTGATGGTCTCTTGAAGAATAATTGTACACACAAAGTGACTGACTGTTAGGCTACATTACGAATCTACGTACAGGGATCAATTAAGGCCTTTAGTTGAAGAAGTGGGACACATAGAAGATTGGGGTGTAACACACATCCTAGTCTAAGAGTGGAGAAAACTATTCACCTTCTTGGCTATCTATAAAAAGGGTGGCTTGGGCCTTTATGTTTCACTAGTCTTACCTACTTAAGGGAGGCTTTGCCAAAATTTTGTCTCATAAGCCAAATACAACTTCCTCTTTATTTATTTCTAACTTCTTGTGATGATTGATCAAAGCACAACTGATAGTCGGGTGGGTTGTCTCATCCTTCTATATCAAGGAAGGTGAATGAGGGCTGTGAGAGCTCGTCTCTAATAAGGGATGGTGGCCCTAATACCCTTAAAGAGGTGGTAGCAGTGATTGTCGAGGATGAGGTGATAATACTCTATTGGGAAGAAATATGCGTAGGGGTGCCAATGCCGCATTTTCTTATTGGATGGCCAGGAGGCGAAGGTTGGTGAGTTGTTCTAGACAACCTGCATGAATGAGCATGCATGCTCCCACATTCTGTATGTACTAATAAGAAGAAGCTCAGATTAGTCAGCCAAGTAATAAAAGTGATGTTGGGTAACAAGTGGAGAAGTCGTAGGAGTGGTAATGAGCATATGACATAAGGGATGCTTGATCTTTTATGATGTATGTAAAGCCATTTGAGCTTGGTTTGCGGTTTCCCTTTTCTAAATTCTTAGCTTAGTTCTTCTGGTATTTCAAGGTTGCATGGGTTTAACTACTTGCTTTCAAGGCTCTGTGCATTTGGCAATTGTGGTGGCCAATTGTGTAGCTTTTTAGGCATTTCTTTTTTGCGAGGAAGATCCCCAATGGGTAGATTTATATTGTTGCTCAAGGTACGAGGTTGAGCATTATGGATAAGCCTCCCAATAAGATGGAGTGTGGAAGGAATTCTTTTACTATATTTGTGCCTCGGTGTTACTTAATTAGGGGTACGACATTAAAAGACTTGGGAGAGGAGGACTTGGTGGCTAGCATCAAGCTTCTAAATTTGGTGGGTTGGAGGAAACTTAAACCCCCATCAATATGTGAAAACTATATGAACGGAGAGGGTGTGGTTGGTTTGTCTACCATGTTGCGTCACCTTATTGTTGGAGTGGGGGACATCGAGTTACTCATCCTTGGTGTTGTAAGTTTCTTCTTCTTTTTTTTTTTTGTTGGCTTGTTTTTCTAATCAGGTCACTTATTGTTTTATAGCTACGGAGTTAACATCTAACAAGTTGATGGCGAAGATTTTGCCTATACAAAATAGGCAAATGGAGAATGCTATAAGGCCTAAGAAGAGGAGGTAGCCCAAGAGGGAAGGGGAGGGGGAGACGTTGTATCGCCCCTTAAAAAAGTCTAAGAGGAAATAGGGAATGTAGTAGAGTCTTCCCAAAGTTGTTCAGTATGCAAGGGGTGATGTATTGATAAGAGTGCCTTTAGGTACTATGATAGTAACCTTAAGGGCATCTAGTAGATGGGTAGTTCTGGGAGCACTAGTTGGAGACACTATGATTGAGCCTCACCTTGTGGCGGTAGTTACTCGAGTGGAAGTAGATTGGTTAGGCTCATAGTGAACACTTGAGACCGCTACCCCAGTAGCTATTGAGAATGCCTAAACTTTAGTTTGTTGGAGGCATTGGTAATGATGCTAGGGAGTTACAATGAGGTAAGTTGGTCACATACTTTCATTGAATTACTTGCTTTCAACCAGATCATTGATTGTCGATTATTTTTGTAACTGTATGACTTGCTGGACTTCATTTTGGCCTATAACCACTTAGTTCTTTTGTCGGAGGGAAGGTAGGTGAGGGTTGAGGTAGAGAGGCTCTATAAGGGAGGAGAAGGAAAAAACGTGTAGTGACTTAGTTGCTATACTCAAAGACCGAGAATGTTAGCATATGGAGGTACTCAGTTAGGTGGATCGATTGATTGACAACTTAAGGAAATCTGAAGAGTTTAGTAAGACTATGGAGGTTAGGCTAGCTACTAAGCTAAGGGATAGGAGTGAAGAGCTAGAGAAAGCATAAGCTGACTTCAGTGAGAGGGATGTTAAGCTTTTAAGTGGTGTGGGCCTTTTTGATGAGGTTAAGCACTTGATTTGTATCATGACTTTAGAGGATCCCCTAATCAAGAAGGTTGTCACCAAGGTCGGTTATGCTATAGCAGAGGAGGTAAGGAAGTAAGTTTGATAGAATATGCTAGTCATGAACTTATCCTTTTTGTATTGGCTGGATGAACTCGAGGTTGTTGTTGGGAGTAAACCAGGTGGTGAGTTGTCAAGTGACTCATCAAGAACTTCTAGTAGTAGCTGTAATGTAGACCTTCGGTAGGTGGGTAGTAGCGGCAAAGTCGAGCAAGAGCCAAAGAGGTAGTAAGAGCTATAGCTACAGCAATAACAATAACAATGACAATAAGTCGAGGATGCTTAGGAGTGTCCTCATGTTTTTTGTTTAATTTTGTAGTTATCTCAGATGACGTGTACCTATTTTGTACATTTTTGTTCTATTTCTTTCTATGGGCGGTCGGGATGTCAACCTCTGTTTATGTAATTTGTTGAACCTATGAATGAAGTTTCATTATCGTTCTCGAAACTCTAGCTTACCTTTTTCTCGATTATGGTTTCTTGCCTTCATACTATGTTTGTATGATCGAATTCCACTTGTTTTTTCGCTAAGTTTTTTTTTTTTTGGAGAGGGTTTTCATGGAGCTAAAATCCGATGCATCGTTTTGTTGAATCACAAGATTGGTCAAGCCTTCTTTCCCCAAGTAGTGTTAGCTAATTACTCCTTAGGGACCTACTCATTTTCCCCATGTGCTAGTACCTTATATTTATCCTTGATTTTGCCTAAGTTCTCTTATTTTGTGATGATGTTTACTTGGTCACAAAGTCTATTTCCTTCAAGTAGGTAGTGGCTCTTGGGGCCTCACAGGGGCTCATGTCGAGTAGAAGCGAGCATCTGAGAGCAAATCTTGCGATGATATCATAGAATCTCTTTGGTAAGAGGATTTCGGTAGGGTTGATTTCTTTTTAACATACACTATCCAAGCCATGGAGTTCATTTCGAATAGTGTATTCCTATGGTAGGTGGAATGCATCAGGCACATTACCTTTTAGAAGATAATTAATGTTTGTATGGCTTACCATTAATTCTAAAGGCATCACTTTAATTCCTGATGCTTTGGAGTTGTGCGATGATTGACAAGTGTACGATTGGGGGCATTTCATGGACCTTATATAAAGGGTGTGTGGGTCATTACTTCCCTATATTGATTACCTAAACAACTTTGGTGGGGTATACTTGAGAGCTTCCATGAGTACATCTAAAGCAATAATGTTGCAGTATGGTGCACTCAAGTTAGGGAGATAGTTATCTTCAACCTTCTCCCTTGGGTTGTGATCATGAGGCTTGGAGAGTTGCTTAGTAGTTGAGGTTGGATCATAAGTTGTGACCGGGAGGCCTACGTCATCTCAAGTCCTACCTTCTTTCCATTCTAGTGATGTTAGGTGGAAAAGGGGAGGCTCGAGTGTAGTCCACCGCTTATCCATGGTGGCCTCATCATGGGGTACTCACTTGTACGAGATTTTCGGTAGTCTCTTCCAAGCACTATCCTACATGAACCCGAGTAGGTGAGGGTAGCCTCGGTGACTACGGTAGTAGAAGGGATCTCTTCTCCACCTTTACTTGAGGATCAAAGGGCTCATAGGAGTCCTTTGCTTTGCAAGTCCTTCTAGTCTACTCTAAGTGAAGGATAGAACTTACTTTATCACCAACAAGACTTAGACAACTTATCACTTTAGGTAGAGTAGTTAGATCAGCAGTCCTCGTTACTGCCTTTATGGAGGAAAGGCTAAATTAGGTAGAGTAGGGTCTTTCACTTAGGGACCTTCACTTAGAGGTTAAGTATGCTAGGAGCTCTATAGTTTGGGGCTCAACTAGGTATAATTTCAAGGATGTAGTCACAATGTGAAAGCTGACCGAGTTGAAGTTGAGATGAGTTCCTCTTGGGCTAGAATTCCCAAAGCAAAGAGTCAAGTTGGGACTGATAATAGCCATTCAAGCGAAGCGAGTAACTTTAGCATAGGATGTGATTGTATTGTTTTTCTTTTTGAAGTAGTTAGGCTAGGTATGATAACCCGCAAAACTTTTTAATCCATTTGATCAATGAAATAAATTCCTTATGCTTTTAATCATCACTTTGCTAACTGATTTGTTCTTCTATAGTTTCCACTATTCAATTTTACTTCTATAACTATTATGAAAGCATTCTTACATGGATAAGTGAACGATGATGAAAGATGGGCTCATGCTTGGGGGTGTTAGGTCGATCAACACTTAAGTAAAATGCTTGTGCAATATGTGTAAGAGCTAAGTTGGGAAAAGCTTTAGGACATATTGACCTAATGCTGGAAATCGATGTATAGACTGACTTAGGGCAAGCCTAGAGAGGAAAATTGACCTAAGATTAGGGCATCGATGTAGATTGGAGCCATAATGATACAAACCATGATCATGAACAGACAAGGCTAGTCATCGGGATAGGTCTGATCCTATTAAAGGAACGAAAATGGAATGAATTTAGTGAGGGTTTTAGCGAATCCATGAGCCACCTAACTGGATATGACATACCGACTAGATTCTACATGGCCTAAGACTTATTGGATATGATGTACTAGTTCGAGTGATAGGGTTGCTTGCCAAAATCCTTCCCAAAAAGGATTGATGAGAGCTAATAAGATAGAGAGAGCTTTTTAAGAGAAAATACTCAACAGGGTTTTTCATTCATGTTCTGCCTTTGTATTATTACAAGTATTGTTATTTATAGCAAGTCCTAAACCTTAATGGCAAAATTGTAAATAATGTACAAGGCCTTAAACCCTAAAGAATTGGGCCTATAAATAAAATAAAGACAAACATGTACAAAAATACAAAACTATGCATTTTACAGGGAAAGTCGACATGCCATTCGGCATGACTTGAAAGTAGCTTCGCATTACTTGGCCAAGATACTAGAGAAGATGGCCCATAATTGTCAAGTTTTAAAGTTAGTTTACATTAGTCTCTCTATCTTGTTGAGTGGATCTAATTCTTGAAAACGTAAGTTAGTTGGCACTAGTTTCTTTGTGTCTTGCTGAGTGGATCCAACTCTTGGAAATGTGATATCTCGACATATCGGCGAACGTGAAGCCATGTAAGTAATTGGTCAAGCATAGGTAAGGATCGGGCATTTTGCTTCTTAGCACTCTTTCTGCGAGAAATAGTATCATTTGGCTTAGCAGATAGAATGAGTCAGCTAGTAGATGAGCTTGGCTTTGGTAGTTGGGTTGGGTTGGTACTCCAAATCTTATCACCTAAGATGATGCCCGCATTGTTATTGTAAGGACTAACTAAGGCGAAGCTTAGGGATAAAAATCGACCTAAGATGGAGGCTCGATGTAAATTGATGCCTTATGAGGTTGTTAGTATTGTTAGCGTAAGGACTAACTTAGGTGAAGCTTAGGGATCAAAATTGCCAAAGATGAGGGTACCTACGTCATTAGTATAATGACTAACTAAGGCAAGGCTTAGGGATGAAAATTGACCTAATATAAAGGGCTTGATGTAAATCAAGGCCTTATGAGGGTACCTGTGTCATTAGTCTAAGGACTAGCTTGGGCGAAGCTTTGAGATGAAAATTGACCTAAGATTGGGGTGGGGGAGGTGGGCTCGATGTAAATCGATGCTCTATGAGGTTGCCCACGTCGTTAATATAAGGATTAACTTAGGTAAAGCTTTGCCATGAAAATTGACCTAACATGAAGGGCTCGAGAGTAAGAGAGGAGCAAATGCTAGGAACTTCATTAATTCATTGCATTTAGCCGTAGTTATAAATGTTTTTTATTCTTGTTCCCTTACCTAGAGAAAATAAGTTCTTAGATTCTAGGCACTCCATGCCCTAGGGATCGGTTATCCTTCAATTGTTTCGGGCTTATAAGCACCCTTTCCCACATCATCAAGTGTTTGCATAGGATCCTTCTAATTACAAGAAAGCTTGCCTCATCCTTCCTTAGAGCTAGTGGCCTCCAACTTTCTACACATTAAGTCACTATGGTAGAAAGCCTTGTGTCGAACGTTGTAGTTATAGTATTGGGCAACTCATTGTTGATATGTAGTGGTGCATACTCATGTAGCATCTTAAACTTTATCCATAGTATTGAGACTTACCTGTAGGGCTATGTGATTAGTGTTTACATTGAAGTGTTGTATACTGTTGGTGGGTAGCTCCGACTTAATAGGGAGGATGGCCTTGGCTCTAAACACAAGACAGAATGGAGTCTCTCTAGTTAACATTCTACACATCATGTAATAACCCCAAAGTATGTTGGGAAGCTTATCGGACCACTTACCTCTTGCTTGTTCTACCTTCTTCTTAAGGCTATTGAGAATTATCTTATTGATGGCTTCAACTTAATCATTGGTATGAAGGTAGGCAATTGAGGTGCAATGTAGCTTAATGTTGTGCTTGTTACAGAAGTGCTTGAAATAGTCGTTATCAAACTACCTTCTATTATTAGTGATCAGTTTGTATGGTACTCCAAAACGAGACAATTTGTAGGTAAGCATGAAGCTATTGGTGGCCTGGGCTATGATAATCACATTAGTTGACACTTCTACCCACTTGGTGAAGTAGTCTACCACCACCATGATGAATTGTCGGCTTGCTGATGCTTTAGTGAAAGGGTCGAGGATATCCAGTCCCCATTGTACCAATAGCCATGGGCTAGTTAAAGGGTATAACTCTAAGCTGGGGCCGTGAGTGGTCGATGCATGCTTTTGGTAAGAGTAGCACCTTTGGACCATGGCTTTGGTGTCTCCCTTCATCGTAGGTTAGGAATGACCTAACCTAAGTGCTTGAAGGTACAGTGATTTTGACTAGATGTGGTTGTTACAAACCCCTGCATGGAGTTCTTGAAGTACCCAAGTGCCTCTTCTGTTTAGAGGCATTTATGGAGTAGAGTATTGTATCCTCTTCTATACAGTACATCATTGATTGGGATATAGTTGGCCGTAGCGTAAGCTAGCTTCTTTGCTTTAGGTTGCTCTTCAAGTAGTGCACTAGCTTTGAGGTATTGCATTAGGGAGTCCATCCAAAAGTGCTCTAGGGCTACTTTTGTCATTTTGGTGACCTACTACTACCTTTGTACTTCTTTTAGGAAGGTAATATATGAAGAGTGGTTTGTTACAGTCATGTGATGAGGGGATGGTTGATGAAGTTATTATGGATAGCTTATCTACTTTTGCATTTTTTGCTCGAGGGATCTTGTTAACCTCCCAAGAGGTGAATTCTGCGAGGAGGTTTTACACTAAATGTAAGTACTTGGCCATCATTTCACCTTTGGTCTCGTATTCTCCTTTAACTTGCTATACCACCAACATGAAGTCCGAATGTATGTTACGTTTTTTTGCTTTTATGTCCTTGGCAATCTTTAGGCCAGCAATGAGTGCTTCATATTTTGCTTCATTGTTGCTTGTTTGGAAACTAAACATCGGGGCATAAAGAATCTTTGTTCCGTATAGGCCTTATAGTACAATATAAGCCCTATTCCCCACCTTAGTGGAGGAGCCATCAATATGTAGCATCTAGACTGGTATAATGAGCTCTAGTTGAAGCTCATTAGCTTTAGTATACTCTATTATGAAGTCTACGAGTAACTACCCTTTGATTGCTTATCTTAGGTAGAATTGAACTTTGTGAGTGCTAAGCTCGAGGGAGAGCTTCATCATTTGCACTGAAAGTATTGGGCCTTTACAGGGCCATTCAGAGTGGTGCATCTGTCAATATGATGATCAGATATGGTTGAAAGTAAGGTAAGAGCTTGTGAGTGGCAATGATTACCACGAGGGCAAGTTTCTCTATCTTAGTGTTTAAGCAGATAGAAAAATTCTATGCACTTGTTCATGCTTTAAGAGACGAAGCAGTTGTGGACGACTATCCTTCTCATCATTAGTTGGACCTCATTCACCTTAGTTAGTGCTTACATGTCTTGGATTACCTTGATCTTATCGAGGTTAGCCTCTATACCTCGCCCTATGACCATGAAACCAAGGAACTTACCTAAAGTGACCCCGAAGACACGCTTCTAGGGGTTAAGTTTCATTTGAAATTGTTGAAGGGTTTAGAAGATTTCCTAAAGGTTGTCGATATGGTCTCTTCTGGTTTTGCTCTTGGCAATTATATCATCGACATAAACTTTGATGTTCCTTCCTATTTGTAGCTTGAAGATATGGGTCACCAACCTTTGGGATGTGGCTCCAACGTTCTTTAGGCCAAAGGGCATGATTGTATAGTAGTAAGTCTCGAAGTCTGTGAAAAAGGATGTGTGGACTTCATCTTCAAGAGCCATTTGAATTAACTTATATCCAGAGTAGGCATCCATGAAATTGAAGAGTGCATGACCTGTTATTGAGTTGATAAGTTAGTTTATGCATGGTAGGGGAAAGCTATCCTTCGAGCAAGCCTTATTGAGGTCGGTATAGTCAATGCACATTTGCCATTTCCCATTTGCTTTCCTGATGAGCATTGTATTAGTGAGCCAAGTAGGATACCTCTCATATTAGATGAAGCCTGCATGGAGTAGCTTTTATACTTCCTACACAATCGTAGCCTGAAATTCAAGTGCGACATGTTACTTTTTTTGCTTGATAAATTGTATGGTTGGGTTGACATTGAGGTAGTAGGTTGCCTCGGGGATGCGAATAATCTATGGTATAGTTGATGCACATGCACCATTTCCCATTTGCTTTCATGACAAGCATCGTGTTGATGAGCTAAGTGAGATACCTCTCATATCGGATGAAGCTTGTGTGGAACAGCTTTTGTACTTCCTCCTCAATTACGACTTGACATTTAGGTGCGACATGTCGCTTCTTTTGCTTGATAGATTGCATAGGGGGTTGACATTGAGATGGTAAGTTGCTCCAATGCTCATGTCATCTGGATTGCACTTTTAGGTAGAGTGTCTTGGATAAAGCTTAATCACCTTTAGCCTTACTAACTTTAGTCAGGGTCATGAACTTTACTTTGAGGAATTTCTAGCTAATGAGCATATCGAATTTTATTTTGCTTGGTCTGCTAAGGATGGCACTGTAAGGTGACCAAATGTTAACAACGACAAAGTCAATGGACTGGGTAGCGACGTATTCATCATCACCTAATCTAACAAGCAAGGTGATGATCTCCTTTGCTACCATTGGCCTGTCACCTTTAAACTTAGTAAGGCTGTATTTCTTTGGTTAAAGGGGCTCGTCGAGTTACTCTCTTCATTTGCTCAAAGGCGTTATAAAAAAGCATGTCTACCAAACTCTCACTGTCAATGAATGTCTTAAGGGCATCGAAATACCTAATTTCAACACTTATGATGAGTGCATTGTAATAGGGTTGGTTGACATCCTACTTGTCTTTACGGGTAAAGGTTATTGTTGTGTTAGTCTTGAGCCTCTTGCATCGGACAATATGAACCTCACGCTTAAGTGTGAAGGAGGTGTCAGCTGAAAAGAGGCCAGATCTACAAAATATGGTATTGACCTGACCTTATTGTCCCCTTCGATTCTATTCGTTTGTGGGGGGATTGACTTATTGATGATGGGGTTGTTGTTAGTTATCTATCTAGTAACATTGGGTAGGCCATTGGATTTGGTTCTTCTCATTTACAATGAATTAATCAATGCAGCCCTTATGAACAAGGCCTTTGACGGCATTCTCTAAGTGGCAACACTCGTTAGTGTTGTGCCTGTATGCTTTGTGGTAGTCGTAGTATTTGCTTGGGTTCGCTACTTTTGGTGTCTCGCAGATGCTTTAGGGTCACGGAAGTTACCTTTAAACCTTGTACATGATTTTGCTTAGTGGTCGGTTTAAGGGTGTGTACATGGTGTACTCTTGGAACTTATGCCTCTACTTGTTATGCTTTTCTTGTACATGTGGTTGTGGTCTAGGGTCATGAGGTTGTGGTCTAGGGTCATGAGGTTGTAAATGATCTTTCATTGGGATGCAGATGTTATTTTCTACCTCGAATTAGGCTTTGATGGCATCCTCTTGAGCTATGTATTCTTCCATGACTCTCACAAATTCATATAAGGAGTCAGACTTATTTAAAGATACAATGTTGAAGAGCCTTCCATTTGGATCCGTACCAATTAGGAGCGCTTGAGATGTGCTTTTAAGCTTTCTTTAGTGCACTGTCTAACATTATAGAGGGTAGAGGAATCTCTTCGTAGGACTTTGGAGTGAAGGAAGTGTTATTGAAACTTGCTTCCTATGTCATCGAATGAAGTGATTGACACATTGGGAAGGGTGTTAAACCAAAGCAAGGTAACTTTCGCTAGTGTACTAGGGAAGGCCTTGCACATGATGGCATCTAAGAAGTTGTAGAGGCTCATCATTATTCAAAAGTGGACAAAGTGGTTGTTTAGATCGATCGTAGATGTTGAGATGTAGTGGTCTTGCATTAGTAGAGAGCGTTTCCTCGAGGATTGAGGATATGAAAGGGCACTTTGTCGGCATAGAGGTTGACACTCGTATGGATGATTTGACCTTCTTTTGTTCACATACACTGGAAGTGTGGTGGATGTGCTCATTGAGGCCATCTATGTTCATATCTTCAGTCTTTTGGCATTGGCCTCAGTGATAGGCTGTTAGCTTGTTTACTTGTTGTTGTGCCCTCAGCTTCCGTGTTTATTTTATTACAATTGTAGTTAAGCTACTCCTGAAGGTCTTCATATTGCTAATGATCGTGTCGAATGTGTCCGCATGAGCACATTGGGTACGTGATAACTCTTATTTTAAATACATTTCACATGGTAATTTTATAGTATTTCAAATACATCTTTGATTTTCTTTAAAGAAATTGATACTTAATTGAGTAAAATTTTGATTTTAAGGTTTGAACACGTTCTTGGATTGAAAACGAAGAAAAGGAATAAAGTTTTACTCAATTTGGAGTTCAAATGAATGAGTTATGAAGTTTTGAAGTTACATAGTTTAGGACATAACTGTGTCCCCAGGCCGTGTCCATCCAGAAAAATATGCCAAGGCCAGAAAGTTACATGACCTGAGGACACGACTGTGTCCCAGGCCGTGTCTGGTGATGAAAACAGAAACCTTACAATACATTATAAAAGGACATACTAAGGTTTCACACACAGGATTGGACATTCAAAAGAGAAGAGACTTAAGGAGAAGGAGAAGAAAAAGGCGAAAGCAATACTCAACTTCAAGATTGAAGAGATTTATCAACAACAAAAGGGATTTTCATGTTTTATTTATTGATTTTGTTGCAATTCGTTTTTAATTTTATTATGATAGCTTAAGACTCTTGTATTTAGGATTATGGAACCTAGGGTTTCATGTGACTATTGGATTGATTGATAATTTTCAATAAAGTTTCTATCTTTTCTTGATTCAATTATGTTATTTAATTGTTAATTGACATTTCTAGAGTATCAATCTATGATATTATGCATGATGATTGAGAAATTACATGAATAATGAGATCTTGACATAATTGGAGAGAATTACATATATACTTAGAGATAAGATATATGTTTCTTTTGGAAAGTTGTTCTTTGTATGGGAATTCATTATACATTAATGCGATTCTAAATTATATTACTAAGTGAAGAGATTTCGGTAAATAATTTAGGATTAGGGTTAATATGCTCGAGAAAGGTGTTAACTTTTATTATGAATCCCTCCGGTCAAGAATAATAGAAATTGAATTGAATATATTTTAAGCGGCCACATGTTAAATACTAGGGGAAATAATTCCTAAATATGTTATTTGTATTATTGAAGTCATTCTTAATTTTATTGCTTTCTAAATTGCTTAATCAAGTCTCATAATTAGAATAGTTTGTTAATTTTAGTATTTTTAATTCATTCAACTCATTACAATTTTCCGGTTAGATAATAAAGCTAAAGTTAATATTAGTACTCGAAGTCTCTGAGGGATCAACTTGGACCCACATCTGCTATATTAAAACTGATAGGTGCACTTGCCTGAAATCAAGTTTTTGGTGCCGCTGCCGGGGATTTTTGATATTAAGAACATTAGTTGCTTTATTACTTTGACCATTTTTTTTTTCTCTTTTGTTTTCATTGTTTATTTTTATTACCTAGAGCTACAATTGATTCTATATTTCTTACCCTTGTAGTGCATGACCTGAAGCAACCTGGAAGATTTGGTAGAACTTGATGTTAAAATTGAGAAAACTGTCCTTCAAAATATGAGATTTCGACCTAGATAAACTATGGCTACCATAGAAGATGAGTCAATCGTTGAGATTAAGGAAGAGGGTGAAGAGGCCAACACTTAATTCATCATCAAGAAGATCCACCTCACATGGCTAACAACGTTAATGAAGCAAATCGGACCATGTTCGACTATTCAAGGCCTATACTTATTGGAGCTGACTCTAGTATCACAAGGCCAACCATTGCGGCTAATGATAACTTTGATTTTAAACATATTTTATATGGTGATTTTATAGTATTTCCCTTACATTTTTGGTTTTCTTTAAAGAAATTGATACTTAATTGAGTAAAATGTTGATTTCAGGGTTTAAACACGTTCTAGGCTCGAAAACGAAGAAAAGGAATCAAGTTTCACTCAATTCTGAGTTATGAAGTTGTGTAGAAAATTTGCCTAAGTGTAGAAAGTTACACAACCTAGGGACATGGCCATGTCCCAGGCCATGTCGGGTGACGAAAATAGAATCTTTGTAATACACATATAAAAGGATATCTTAAGGTTTCAAAAGAGAGAGAGACATTACAGAAAGAAGAGACATAAGAGACACAAGAGACGAGAGGAGATTTGAGAAGAACATTAATCAAGAAGCGAGAATAACATCGATTTCAAGATTAGAGAGATTGTTCATCAAATCAAGAGGGGTTTTTATGCTTTATTTTACGTTTTTGATGAAACTCGTTTTTAGATTCATTATGATAGCTTAGAATTCGAGTATTTAGGATTATGGAACCTAGGGTTTCATGTAACCCTTGGATTGAATTATAATTTCAATAAAGTTTCTATCTTTTCTTGATTCAATTATGTTGTTTAATTGTGAATTAATAATTCTAGAGTATCAATATATGATATTATGCATGTTGATTGAGAAATTGCATGTGTAATTAGATATAGGCATAATTGAAGAGAATTACATGTATACTTAGAGATAAGATACATGTTTCTTCCAGAAAGTTGATTGTTTGTGTGGGAATTCATTACACATTAATGCAATTCTAAATTATATTACTAAGTGAAGAGATTCTGGTAAATAATTTAGGATTAGGGTTAATATGCTTGAGAAAGATATTAGCTTTAATTGTGAATCCCTTCGGTCAAGAATAATAGAAATTGAATTGGATATATTTTAAAAAGGTTACATGTTAAACATTAGGGGAAATAATTCCTAAATACATTATTGCATACTTGAAGTCGTTCGTAGTTTATTGCTTCCTAATTTGCGTAATTAAGTCTCATAAGTAGTTTAGTTGTTAATTTCAGTATTTTTAATTCATCTAATTTATCACAATTTTTTGGTTAGATAATAGGCAGAAGATTATCGACAATTTTATTAACTACTTCAGTTTGGTCGTCTGTTTAAGGCTGGCAAGAGGTACTAAATAGGAACTTAGTGCTAAGTTTTCTCCATAGGGTCTTCTAAAAGTAACTCGTGAATTTTGAGTTATGGTCAGATAGAATACTTCTCAGTACTCTATGTAGTCACATAATTTCTTGCAAAAAGAGATTAGCGATGAATAAAGCATCACTAGTTTTGTAGCAAGGAATGAAATTGGAATGAAGTAGCCCGTTTTTTTGAATCGATTGACCACCACCATGATTGAATCATATCTTCTCAGTGTATGGGGAAGGCCGAGCATGAAATCCATGCTTACATTGGTCTATGATCGCTTGGGAATTGGTAAGGGTATATATTCTCCCTAAGGCTCTCTTCTCCCTTTTGCATACTTACATACCTTACACCTCTCAAGTATTTGGTGTACGTCCTTCATCGTTCCGGGCCAGTAAAAGTGCTCCTTCAATATCTCAATTGTCTTCTTTCCTCCAAAATGGTCGGCCAAATCCCCAACATGAGCTTTTTGAACTAGTGGCTTCCTTACAGAATCACTCGGCATGCAAATCTGTTTGCCCTCCATCAAGAACCCCTCACTCAAGTAGAATCCTTCCGTAGCTCCTCCAGTATTGCATCTGGTTACTAAGGGTCCAAAATGTGGGTCATGCTCATACTGATCAGGTAAAGTGTCAAATCCAAGTGGGTCATGCTTATACTAATTAGGTAAAGAGTCGAATCTAAGCACCTTAGCTTGTAAATTTGTGATGAGGGTATGATGGTGAGAAATTGCATCAGCCACTGTATTGGTGCTTTCCTTCTTATATCTAATGGCCTAGCAACAGGTTTCCAAGAACTTGACCCATTTGGCATGACGTCGAGAAAGCTTATGTTACCCACAAAGATACTTAAGAGATTCATGATCCAAATAGATGATGAATTCTCTCGGCAACAGATAATGCTACTAGTTTTGGAGTGTACTAGGGCATAGAATTCCTTGTCGTAGGCTAAGTAATTCAGGGTAGCACCTCGAAGTTTTTCCTTAAAGCAAGCAATGGGTCGGTGCTCCTGCATAAGGACAGCACCAATGTCAACACTAGAAGCATCACATTCAACCTCAAAAACCTTCTCGAAATCTGGTAGGGTGAGTACTGGAGCAGACATCAACTTAGACGTTACATCTTCAAAACTCCTTTGAGCCTTTTTTGTCCATTTAAACTCAACATTTTTATTGGTCAATTCAGTTAATGGTGTAGTTATGGAGTTGAAGTTCCGGATAAATCTTCGATAGAACAAGGCTAAGCTATGGAAGCTCCTGACTTCGGCAGCACTAGTCGGCATTGGACACTCATTAATAGCTCTGACTTTTTCCTCATCAACTCGAACTCCACTACTTGAAATGACATATCTGAGGAATATGACCTTGCATTGATAGAGAGCGCATTTCTTTAGGTTGCTGAATAATTTCTCGGTGCGTAGTATGTTAAACACCAATCTCAAATGTTCAACATGTATGAAGAGGTCGGTACTGTAGACCAAAATATCATTAAAATAAACCACAACGCATTTGTTGATCAATAATCTTATTGTATGATTCATTAGTCGCATAAATGTACTTGGTGCATTAGTTAGTTCTAACAACATCACCAACCATTTGAATAGATTATCCCTTGTCTTGAAGGCCATCTTCCATTCATCCCCAAGTCTCATCTGTATCTGGTGGTAGCTACTCTTTAGGTCAATCTTAGAAAAGATGCAAGCATTGTGTAACTCATCAAGCATATCATCAAGCCATGGTTTTGGGTATCGATATTTAATAGTGATCTTATTGATAGCTGGACTATCAATACACATTTGCCATGTTTCATCCTTTTTTGGTACGAGTACAGCAGGTATAACATAAGAACTCATGCTCTCACGGACATATCCATGATCTACCAATTCATCCACCTACTTCTTCAGTTCAACCTTTCTTTGGATTGAGCTTGTAAGCGGGTTGGTTTGGTAAGGTAGCTCCTGGTTGGAGGTTGATGCAATACTTAATTCCTCTTATGGGAGGTAAACCTTTCAACATCTAGTTAGGGAAGAGGTTGACAAATTCCCGAAGTAGTTTTTGCACTTCGGTAGGTAAGTTCGTAGCCTCTTTAACCTCTAAGAATCTCCTGACTAAAAGGAGCACATAGTCCTCGACCTTAACTTCTTGTATAAACTGAGCTCGAGAAATCACCAAGGACTTCCGTTGTAGAGATATAGCAACCTTTTCCTAGGCTTCTTGTACTTCCTTAGGACTTATAGGTATCAATATAATTTTCTTCCCATCCTTTTGAAACATATAGGTATTCCTATAATCATTGTGTAACACTCTCAAGTCAAATAGCTATAGTTAGTCAAGTAATATGTGAGATGCACACATGAAAAGGATATCATACAACACCTCATCCCTGTACCTATCACTAATGGTAATCGGTATTCTAACTTGCTTAAAGAGGTATAGTCCTCCTTTCTCATTCAGCTAGTGAATCTAGTACGGCTTGGGCTGTGGAAGATTGGCAATTTCATGGCCTTAACTACCCCTTACATAATAACGTTGGTACAGCTCCCTCCGTCAATGATCATAGCACATAGCTTGCCATTCATTCGAAAATTCGTATGAAGGAGGTTCTCTCTTTGCTCATTCTCGTTAGCTACAAAAGTACTAAGAGATAGTCGAACTACCAAGCAATATTCGGCTCTACCTTCATGAGGTATCTTGACATCGGGATCTTCCTCAAATTCTTCAAACATCTAAACAATTGCCACTTCTTCCTCTCCTTTATTCATACTTTCTAAACTTTGACAACGGTCTCTTTAGATCTCAGGCTCCTCGATCATGCTTTTACCTCGGCCTTCGTCTAGTCGACTTGGCATGTGACCTTTATGTTACACCTCGGAATTGTTTAAAACTCTCTCATTCATTGGTCGGCTTGGCAAGCCTCTTCTATTCAGAATCGATGTTTAGCTACTTGGCATTCGGGTAACTTAGTTCTACCATTGCCTTTCGACTCTTTGGGTACATGGATGGTTTTATCTAAAGTTATGAGGCTTTACAGCTCTACGATGTTACTAATCTCAGCCCGTAGTCCAAAGATGAACCAAGTTATATTTCGAGTCGTAGGCTCTTCAATATTGCATCGTATCATGAACAATTGAAACTCTTGGACATAGTCGTATATGGATTTGTTACCCTACCTCAAGTTTTGGAGTTGTCAGAAAGTGTCTTATTTGTAGTGCTCGAGAATGAACTTACTTCTTAGAACTCTCTTCATCTCGTTCCATATCCAGACCTCGGGTTGAGTTCTCAAGTAAATATTATGTTGCTTCTTCCACCACATTGCCACATATATAGAAAATTCTAACGTGGCCACTCTAATGTGGACAATATCTTCATAATCATAGAAGTCAAATATCTTTTCGATCTTCTCTTCCCAATCCAAGTAGTCATCAGCATTACTAGACCCGTTGAAGCTTGGAATCTGTAGCTTAAGATGTTCGACACGTCTTGGCACTCTAAACTCACGCTCATTAATCCTAACATATAGATCTTCTTCTTCTTCGTACTCTTCCATTTCATCCAACTTAACCATCTCCTTATGACTCTGTCGGCATGTTGTAGTGGTGTTTGGTGCACCAGAAAGGCTTCCAGAGCT
The DNA here is from genome assembly GCA_024138005.1 of Lumnitzera racemosa. Taxonomy (NCBI): domain Eukaryota; kingdom Viridiplantae; phylum Streptophyta; class Magnoliopsida; order Myrtales; family Combretaceae; genus Lumnitzera; species Lumnitzera racemosa. Next base: position 32,133,439 of record JAMXBC010000012.1, on the reverse strand, counting down.
TGCTTGTTCATTTACCTCCTCAACCTTTCTCTTATTTCTCGACCCTACTTAGCCATTCTCTCACATGGTCCAATCTGTAAGACCCTCTTTATTGTGATAGCTAAGTTAGCCACAATAGCAGTAAGATCTTGTATCTACTCATCAGTAGTACATAGTGTTTATTGGGTAACTTGATCACGACTATGAGTATCATTCTTGACATCGTTAATTTGCCCTATACACTAGGGTTCGACATTCTCAACACAAAGCTTTAGTAAAGACACTTCACTCAGATGCTTTCAACACATACATAAATATATCAAATAGTAGACTGACTATTAGTGTATAACTCTCAGTCTCAACCTCAAGCTCTAATACTTGGAAAATTATATGGTGTGCTTAGAAGCTTAGTTATTACTAGGACTTATTGTGGTAAATTTGACTAAAATGGGTCCTCTAAAATATCAAAGAAAATTAGAAGGAAATGGTCTATAGACGAACAAGAGTAGTTGATGTAAAGCTATTTAGAGAGTGTGACTCACCAACAGGCATAACACCACTTGACACCTTACTTGGTATGACACATAAGTTGATGTTAAGGTTCACTCGCTACTAATCCTGAGTTATTTGGTAAGATTAGATAAGAGTAAATGAAAGATGGACTTGGAAGGGGTTATCTCATAAGAATAGAGTATTCAGTATTAATGTGTAAGTTATCTTTGGCTTACAAGAGAAAGTGACAATTTATAGTAATTCCCTAGGGCAATATTACAAAAAAAAGAAATTACATGAAAGTATATATAAAAAAAGGATTCTCGGTACATACGAAATAGGGTAAAAAGGATAAAAGACAAAAAATGGGAAGTAATATCATATTAAACAAGGTGGATAGGTAGCAGTATAATATTGGTCTCGTATGAATATTCTCTAAGCATAGTAGGCATGAAGGATCAATATATTGTGGCAATAAAGGGGGTTAGGATGAGAGAGATGGTAGCAAGCCAAGAAAAAACTACTTGGCTGGTAAATGAGTCTTTCATTACTGGATAAGAACCTTTCAACAATAGTTGATTGAATTACTTGGCACAAGGTCTTCGACAAGGGAATGGTCGGTATCATCACTACCGATAGCATAGATTATAGTACGACAATGCGGGGAGCTTAAGGAGTTCAATTACCTTCCTTTGGTGTAAACTTTCTTGTCATCAGTAGGTTGCTGAGAGAGAATTCTTCAAGTGAGGGATTGTAGTTCTCGGAGCCATGTATGAGTAATGGGATCGTTGGTCAGCAGTTCATCAAAGAGGGGGGATTAGAAAATAGGAATTGGATCCTAATATTGTAAACCAAATAAGATCTTAGATCATTTTTGTTTGTGGATTCAAATTAAATATGAAATTTACACTAAATATTTTTAGTTTAAGAACTGATAAGTTGATTGGAAGATTTAAATTTATTATGGTAACAAAGTAGAAGATCTTGTGTTTGATTCCTAAAATGACCTTTAACTCCATATCTAATCAATTCTATAGGCTTTTAATCGACGTGGAAGGCAACATGTGACTTGGAGAGTAAATAACAAAATATAATATTCTATAACATCATAGAAGATTAACTTTTTGATCTTATACAATTTTGTGTTTATTGCTTAATATTTCCCTTATATATAGGCTTAGATTTGCTAAGACCCTTGTAGCCCAGTGGTACATTTTGGAGATTAAGATACATGTACAACCCATCACAAGATAAAATACCTTATGTGATGTAGATTAGGATACATCTCAATAATTAGGGTCTACTACAATAACTTGGTCTAAGAGGCATGGGTAAGGGTTGATTAAGCATGGAATAAAAGGAGAAGATTGGGAGAAGTGTGTACCATAAATGAGTTCTAAGAGAATTTTTGATATAGTTTTGAACATTCAAGTAAGAGATGAGTCATTTTTAAGTAGCAAAGATTGAGTAAAAGTATCGAGAGAAGTCATTAGCTATGAGGGTTTTTGCATAAAATTTAAGGCTTCATGAAACTTGTTCCATCAAGCTTGAAATTTGCAAAGTCACTATAAAAACAAATTTTAGTTCAAGTGACCCAGTTAGGTATAGATTTTGGAAATTGAATAATAAACAATAATATAGTAAGAAAGATAACTATGATGATGTTACTCGTTAAACATTGAAAATACGACATTCAAGTCCTAATAACTAGCTACCTCTTATGGATAAATTGTATGAATAAAATGGTAAATTAACATAAAATAATTTTTGAAGAATAAGAGTATACGCTAAACATATTATAATGTCAAAATAAATATATACTTAGAAGTTAGAACATAATAAAAGCTCCCTAAAATTATATATACATATAACTTAAGCTAACTATATAACTACAATTTAAATAATAAAAAGAAAAATCTAATATTCAGTGATGGTAGAGACTTGCATGGTAGTTGGAAGAGAAATTTAGTGGCAATTAAGTCCAATAAACAACCTCAATAGGACATGCATTAGTTCATAGAATATACGTAAAATTAGTAGACAAGACACATGTATTAGTAGATTCATTCATTTACTTACAATTTGGCATTTCGAAAAAATAGCAACTTTATGGTAAGGAGAAAACCAATGAGAAATCTTATGAAAAATTAGGGATTGTTTCTATGAATTATAGGGAATCTAGTAGCAATTAGGAAGATTAAGTGATATATTGGCCTTGTGGAGCTTTAAGGGCATTAGAAGACCTGACAACCAACCCACACCGCCATCTAAAGGAAAATCCTCTAATTAGAAGCAGCAACAACCCCTCACCATCAGTAGGTGGCCAAAGAATGATTTATTGATAAGTGTTTGATTTATCTCACATTTTCAATTAATTACTAAAAGTACTAAATTTTGTAGGAAAGTTCTAGAAAATTATGTTTCTAAATTATTTTGTATGTAGATTCATAAAAAAAAAAATTACTTAAATGAAATTGATTGATTTAATTTATCACTCTTAAAAAATCTCTCTATCATATAAATTTCACAATTAATTTTCAAGAGCTTAATAATAGTAGTTTTGGCCTAAAAAATTTTCTATAAGCTCCTTATATTGTCTAGCTTCTTGTTATTTGAAAAGAAGTCTTTCCATGACAAAAGTTAAAATTTTACTAATCCTTTTTTAATCTTTAGGAAATTGTTAGATTGAAAATTCTGAAAAATAAAGGATTTTTCATGGAAGTCTTATAGAATTTGATCTTACATCAATATTAGGGTATTTTGTTAGTATATAATAGGTTTGGATTAAATATGTAGATGAAAGGAGTTTGTTTTACAAATATACAAAATTTCGAAGCCAAAATAGTTATTTTTCCAACTATACATATTCATTGTATTTATTAGAACTTACAAGTTAAGTAGGTTCTTTATAAATTTTGGAAGAATCAAGCTTAATTTATCTTTTGATTCTTGGTCATGGTGAGAATTGATGAGAAGTTATTCAATAAATGGTTGGAGGTCTTAGCTAAAATAAATTTATGGCTAAATAGCCAACATTGTAGTTATCAAGGTGATTGTGGTAACAATGAGTGTTTATGACTTGTATTTGGTAAGAATACGTAGAATATGGACTGAAATGTAAAGATTGGTCAAAATAATGATGGTATAGTGGAATCAAAGGATAATTTACAAGATTACTCTAGTTGAGAACTCTAAAATGAACTCACTCAGATGATAAATTAGAGGATTTATTAGATAAAATTATAGACTAGAAACACTTAGAGGATGCTTTAATTGAGAACTATAACTAGCCTAACTTAAATGATATATTAGAAACTTTGATAAGTCTACCTTCATGCTATCATCTTTTTAAATATTGAACCAAAAGGTACTTATATGAGAATTTCAAACTGGAATGGACTTAAAGAGTAAATCAAAATATAACCTGTTAGGAACCTTAAAGCTAACCTTATTTAGATGACAACTTAAAGGGTGATTTAGAGAAAAACTTAGAGGATGTCCTACATGAAAGTTTACCTAAAAGACTCCAAAACTTAAAACACCTAAGTACAAAAAATTTCCCAAAATAGGATCAACAAATCTCGAATCTAGGAATGATGAACAAACTATTGTTACTTTGTAACTTATAAGTACTTAAGCTATTATTTATAATATAGGGAAAATTTGGTGAAGGGATTTGATAACTATAATGAAAGTGAGTAATAAAACTTCCAAATAAGTGGGATTAATGCCTTATAGCATTTTGAAGTGTTGTTTCAGAATATTTGGAGACTTAAGTATGTCTCTGCATGTAGTTATAAATAAATGTTTGTACTTGTGTGATGCATATGCTTAAATATTGTTTTGCTGTAATGAGAGTTCAACTCTATGTTGTGCTTGTTTTATATATAATGCTTTGCTTTAATTGTTTGGAATTGGTTAATTACCTTAAAATTGACTCATCTAAACTCGTTCTGAAACTTAATCTAACAAGCATTGCAACCTATTAGCAGATAACTAAGATTATGAAGACAAATATCGATGCTTTTGAAAGTGATAGTTCATTAAAAGAAATAGTAGATCTTCTTTATCCTTAGTTGAAATAAGTGACAAGAGAGGATGTTGCAATAAGGTTGAGAATGTTGGTTTGAAGGTAGTCATAGGAGGAAGATTTTCTCTGTTACATAAGTTTAGGTTTGGGTTTGATTCGTAGCATCATGACAAAGCGAATAAACTCCTCAACCTAGATTAGAGTTAGTGCAATTTCTCTGATCTCACAATTGATTGGACAACATCATGAAATAGAATTTTCTTGTTCATGAATTGCATATGACTAACTTATTTGACAAACTTGCTTATTGTGTAGTATATGCATACTTTTGTCTTTATTCCACTTACTAAGCTGTAGATTACTCAAATTACTATATACTCTTGTCAATCTAAAGTAATATGGTTGTTACACTCCATTACTAGATTAGTAGCTAACAAGGGTAGGGAGGAATGATAATTAAGATATGGCCGGTCTTTGTTAGGAAAATAAATGCTCTTTAAAAAGGTGACCCAAAAAGCATTAGGGTTATCTATTATGTGCCATGTCAATTTCCTTAATAAAGTGATCTGCCTAAGAGTTGAGTTAATCATTAGGGCTTATCATAGAGAAGGTAACCAATTGATCCTTCAAAATATCGAAGAAAGACGAGATGGATTTGGCAATGTAGTAGCTTTTGTGAAGCTACTCGTTGGATATGATGCACCAATGAACATGACATCACTTAGTATTTTGCTTGATATGATGCACAAGCTAATACTAAGGTCCATTAGCCACTAATCTCTAGCTAAGGGACAAGATTAGATAAGACTATAGGTTGTTGCTTAGAGAAGGTATCTCACAAGGCTAAGGAATAATATTCATTAATATAAAATAGAATTAGATGATTGCAGCTATAGTAAAAATAACTATTGATATTAGGTCCCTTGGGACAATAATACAATGATGGAAAATTACATAAAGGACAATGTAAGAAGAATATTTCTAATACAAGCGAAAAATGTTAAATATGATAAAGGACAAAAAGGAATATAGTACAAATGTCAACAAAGTAGAGGATAGGTGGTAACTTGTCAGTGGGTTTGTGTTTTGGAATCTTAGGGCATTGTGACTAAGCTATACTGATGTTTGGGTTGCTTTTGCTGATCTATATTAAAGGTTGCTGAGGTCATTGAATGAGGTCATAGCTTAGCAAGGTAGGATAGGAGAGCTTAGCATATAGGGACTTCGATGTTAGCACTTAAAAAATCAGCATTTAGATAATAGACTGAGTAAAGTAGAGTACATTTAAGTTAGGTGTTCAAAAAATTTAGCCAACTGCCATCTCGATACTGAATTTCATCAAAGCTAGGCTAAGATGCTTGAGTTCTCTTAACAAGTCCTTGTAAGCCTCTTAGTTAGGCTTAGGTAATAGGTCCTAAGGTTAGAAATCCATGAGATTCTCGGGGGGGGGGGCTAAATATTTTCCCTCAAATATTGATTGTCTTCTTCTTTTAGGACATAGGGCAATAGGATCGGATACGTTCAAGGTAAGTCATACTCCATAACCTTCGGGCAACTCCAACTCATAACGGTTGTCCTTTATCCTTTATAGACTTTGAAAGGGCCATCTAATCTAGGGGATAGCTTGCTTATCCTCTATCTTGGGAGTTATTCTTTACTGAGGTAATCGTTCTTTACTAAGGTGAACCCAGACAAGGCCTTTGAGGTTATAAATAACATGCTTTTGTCCTCTATTTCCTTGCTTTTGTTGTTAAGCAACCATCTTGGCTAATTACTTGATAGCTTTCTAATGCAGTCTCTAGAGTTTCTTAGAGCATTGCAGACTTTACTAGCTTTCTCCCAAATAGGCTAAGCTAGCAATCATATCTAGTAGTAGATTTGGATTAAGCCTATAAACAACCTTGAAGGGTGACCTTCCTATTGAGCTGTGGGTAGAGCAGTTGTAACTAAATTCTATGATTGGCAAGCACAAATCCTAATCATGTGGATTCTTTCCAATAGTAGCTTAAAGCAGGTTGCCTACTATTGTGTTTAGAACCTTTGTTTGTAAAGTCAAAGAAGTGTTGAACTTAAGTTTAATGTCGAACTTCTTCTATAATGTTCGCTAAAAGAAGCTTGTGAACTTTAAGTCACAATCTGAGACATTACTCCTTAGAACACCATGCAACTGTGCAATTTCTTGTAAAAAGATGTTAGTAACAAATAAAGCATAATTAATTTTATGGTAAGGGATGAAGTAGTTCATTTTGCTAAATCGATTGACCACCACCATAATATAATCATGTTTTCGAGGTGTTCTGGATAGGCTAAGCATGAAATCTATCGTTAGATTGGTCCATGGTCGTTTAGGTATGGGTAGAGGTGTATATTCCTTATATGGCTCCTTTCTTCCCTTGGCTCGCTTATAAACCTCGCAAAATTCAAGAACCTTGCGTATATCCTTCATCATCCTAGGCCAATAAAAATATTCTTTAAACAGGTTGATAGTTCTCTTTTTGCCAAAAATAGTTGGCTAAACCCCTAGCATGGGCTTCCCGTATAAGTGATTCCTTAGCAAAATTGCTTAGCACACAAATTTGTCTTCCTTTCATAAAAATTCCTTGACTTAAGTAGAATCCATCCATTACTCCTTTAATATTGCACTTAGCCACTAAGGGTCTAAAGTACAAATCGTGCTCATACTAATTATGTAGCGTTCCAAACCCAAGTATTCTAGCTTATGGGGATGTAATGAGAACATGATGACAAGAAATAGCGTTGGTCATAGTGTTTGCACTTCACTTCTTATACTTAATGATATAGCAAAAGGTTTCCAAGAGCTCAACCCATTTAGCATGACATTAGGAGACTTTCTATTGGCTTTAGAGGTGTTTGAGGAACTCATGGTTCGTATAGATAATAAACTCTTTCGGTAGCAAGTAATGTTGCCAATTTTCAAGAGCTCGAACAAGTGCATAGAACTCCTTATCATATTCTGAGTAATTTAGAGTGGTACCTTTGAGCTTCTCACTGAAAAATGAAATAGGTTAGCATTCTTCCATGAAAACAACACCAATACCTACTCTTGAAGTGTCATACTTCAACTCAAAAGACTTTCTCAAAGTCTGGTAGTACAAGTACTAGGGTAGAAGTCAACTTAATCTTCATCTCATCAAAATTTCTTTAAGCCTTATCAAACCATTTGAATTCAAAGTTCTTCCTAATTAACTTGGTCAATGAGGTAGTTATGGAACTAAAGTTCCAAATGAATCTTTTGTAAAATGAAGCTAGACTATAAAGGCTTCTCACATCTGTCGAATAAGTCGGCATTGACCATTCTAGGATAGCCCTGACCTTTTCGTCATTAACTTCGATACCTTTACCAAACACAACATATTAGTGGAATAAAACCTCACCCTCACAGAACACACATTTTTATACATTACTAAATAGTTGTTTAGCTCGAAGAATATCAAATAATGATCTTAAGTGCTTGACATGAGAATTGAGGTTAGCACTGTACAATAAGATGTTGTTGAAACAAACCACTTCACACTTCACATCCTTTGTTTTGAAAGTAGTCTTCCTCCCATCCCTGGTCTTGTTTTGATCTGGTGGTAACCACTCTTCAAATTAACCTTTGAGAATATCCATGCACTGTACAACTTATCTTACATATCATCCAATTGCAGAATTGGATATTGGTATTTGATCAAGATATCGTTGATAGCTTGGCTATCGATGCACATTATCAAGAGCGATCCCTTTTCAGCACTAGGATAGTTAGCATGGCACAAGGGCTCATGCTCTCTCTAACATATCTATGCTCAATCAATTTATCTCTTCATCTTAGTTGCTTACTCAAGATTGAGCCTATAGGCATGTTAGTTAGGTATAGCAGCTTTAGACTGGAGGTCAATGTAGTACTCTATGCCTCTCATAGGTTGTAAACCCTTTGGCAACTCGATTGGAAATAAGTCAACATATATTTAGAGCAAGGTTTGCACTTTGGCTAGTAATGCTTCAACCTCTTTAAGCTCAAGTAATCTCCTTACTAGTAGGAATACAAACTCTTCCTTCTTGACAACCTTAGAAAATTAGGTTTGGGAAATCACTAAGGACTTCCTTTACAGTGATCTGGAAATCTTCTCCTATGATTGATAGACTTCTCTCGGCTCATTGTAGTTAATATAACTCTCTTCTCATCTTTCTAGAACATATAAGTGTTCCTATATCCATTATGGAAGACCTTAAGATCAAAGAACCATGGTCGAACTAACAGTATGTGTGAAGTGCACATTGGAAAACTGTTATATAGCATCTTATCCTTATACCTTTCCCTAATGGATATCGTCACCTTTAATTACTCAGCGACTTAGAGTCTACCTTTCTCATTTAACCAATGGTTTTTATAAGGTTTGGGGTGAGGATAGGTCAGCAACTTTAGCACCTTCACCACTCCTTGTACTACTACATTGGTATAATTAGCCCCATCAATGATTAAAGCACATAAACTTGTATTCACTCTACATTTAGTGTGGAAGAGGTTCTCCTATTGCTCATCTTACCTTGCAACACTTGTACTAAGAACTCCTCAAACAACCATATTGAGGTATTATTTCCTTCGCTCAAGTTAGGTAAGGACCTATAGGTCTTCTAAGAACTCATCAAAATATTACTCAGCATTTCCCCCCTCTTCCTCACCTTTACTAGCATTTTCCACTTTGAACTAGGGCTTTAATCCCTTAATGGTCATGATATGTTGGTTTGGACATTGATTAGCTATATGTCTAAAACTAAGGTACTTGAAACACTTGATTTCTTAAGCCTTTTGTCTTGAGCTTTGACCTTGATGCTTCCTAACCTCAGGCTCCTTAGCCTTAGTCTTACTTCAACCATCATTAGTTCTGTTATGTATAGGGATCTTGACGCTCGACCTTGGAACTATATTGAGCTCGGTCATATGGTGGTTGGCTTAGGATGTTGGCTTTGCTTGGTAAGTTAGGTTGGTTGCATGTTGCTTAATTGAGCTACCTTTGCCTCTACATTTCTACTCTTTAGGCTACTCGAATCATCTCATCCAAATTCCCAAGTCTTTGTACCTTTACTATATTACAAATCTCAAGCTTCAAGCCAAGAATAAACCTTACCATTGTTTGAGCTTTTGGTTCATCAAGATCACAATGGATCATTAGCAGTTGGAACTCTTAAACATACTTATCTACAGTTTAGTTACCCTGCTTGAGTTCTTAGCGATGTTTGAAGGTATCTTGCTCATAATGTTCTAGCACAAATCTACTCTTTAGAACTTGTTTCATCTCATTCCAAGTTTAGGTTTCACATTAGGCTTACTAATGTACAATTTGCAATTTCTTCCATCAGATTGTTGTATATCCAGAAAATTTTAAACCTGCTACATGAATTCGCACTAAGTCTTCATAGTCAAAGAAGTGAATTATCTTCTCAATCTTTCCCTCACAATTTAGGTAGTCATCAGCATTACTAGATCCATTAAAGCTCGATATTTGCACTTTGAGATGTTCGGCTCTTTTAGCAACATGAAGCTCACGCTCTTTGTCTAACTCAACTTTATATCTTCAACTTCATCTAACTCAAGCCTCTCCTTTCAAACCTATCAACATGTTGAGGTAGAGCTGGGTTTATATTAACAGCTTCCAATGCTTTATGCTCAACTACTTGTCTTCTTGACTTATCTTTCACATCTTAACCTAGTTCATTAGCTCTCTCTTGAGGCCTATCCTCTATTACCCTTTGTACGAATATAGCCAAGTTAGTTACAATAATAGGAAGGTCTTGTAATTGCTCATTAGTAGTTTGCAAAGTTTGGTGAGCAACGCAATTGCGACCATGAGTATCACTCTCATCATCATTAATCTCTCCTTAAACATTGGGATTCGATATTCTTATAGTAAAGCGCAATAAGTACTTCTATCAATACAAAAACCTAATCACATTACTTAGCAACATAGCACTTCAATAGTTTATACACATGCTCTTTTTTTACGGGATAGGAATATAGTATAACATAACTTACACAAGCACTCTTCAAGGACACAGGTAACTCTACTTAGCTTTCAGTCATAACCTCAAGCTCTAATACTAGGATTATCTGATATGTGTTGGAGTTGAGTTAATCATTAGGGCTTGCCATAGAGAAGATAACTAGTAGATCTTTCGAAATATTGAAGAAAGAGTAGATGGAGTTGGTAACGCATAGTAACTTTCGTTAAGCTACGCGTCTGATATGACATACTAATGAACACAATACGACTTACTATTTCACTTGATATGATGTACAAACTACTACTAAGGTCCATTAGTCACTAATCTCGAGCTATGAGACAAGATTAGATAAAAGTTTAGGTTGTTGCTCGGAGAAGGTATCTCTTAAGAACAGGAAATAATATTCATTAAGATAAAATAGAATCAGATGACTACAACTACAGTAAAAAGGATTATTTATAGTAAATCTCTTAAGGCAACAATATAATAATGAAAAATTACATAAAGGATAATGTAAGAAGAACATTACTAACACAAGCAAAAAAGGGTAAATATGATAAAGGAAAAAAATGAATATAGTACAAATGTTAGAAAAGTATGGAATAGGTGGCATCCTATTAGTGGGTTTACATTTTCAAATCTTGGGGAATTGTGGCCGAGCTATGCTAGTGTTTAGGTTGCTCCTATTGATCTATATTGAAGGCTACTGAGGTGATTGAATGAGGTCATAGCTTGGCAAGGTAGAATAGGAGAGCTCGGCGTATAGGGACCTTGGCCTCAACACTTAGCAAATCAACATTTAGATAGTAGACTGAGTAGAATAGAGTACGTCCAATCTAGGCACTTAAAGAGTTTAGTAGACTGTCACCCTAATATTGAATCTTGTCAAGGCCGAGTTAAGATGCTTGAGTCCTCTTAACAACTTCTTCTAAGCCTCTTAGTTAGGCTCAAGTGATAGGTCCTCAGGTCGGCAATCCATCATAAAGACTTATTAAAGAGTTATAAGTCTCTGAAGCCTAACCTTCCTTTAGATTTTGATTTCGTTAATAAGTCTCAACTCTTATAGTGGATTTTTCGCCCTCTCAGATTCTCCTTACTAAAAATTCACAATTATACTTGTTACCGCTCTATACCACTTTTATGGAAAAAATAAAACTTTTATAAAGTAAGGATAGCATAAGCTACTTCCTTCAGCATTACTTCCTTCCCCGTAGATAAAAGCTTCTTTTTCCAACCTCGTAGCTTAAATGCTATGTTCTTTTTAATTGCCTCTCAAGTTTTATACTTTGACCTTGCCTAAATAGATGGTAGTCCCAAGTAATTCTCTGATTTATTAAAAAGATTTATGTGCAAAATATCACAACAAACCTATTTTATTTGTGATGAAGAGAATGAGCTAAATAAAAGAGAGGATGTCATAATATTCACGTTTTGACCAAAGGCTAATCAATAGACTTCCAAAATTTGCTTAATATACTGTTAGTTTTCTTGTGTTGCCCTTAAGAAAAAGAAAGCATTATCAACAAAAAAATAAGTATGAAATCTCAGGACATCTACTTTTCATCTTTATCCCTTCCAAAAGAGAAAAAAAAAAACTCTCTATTATTAGCATTCAAGATCATCTTAGAGAAGGAATTAGCTACTAAAAGAAAAAAAAAATGTAAGGAGATATCAGAACCATCTCTCCAACTCCCATAATAGGATAAATTTTTCTTACTCTAATACCATAAACCATTAGGTTGTACGCAATAGAAGTGACGTAGCTCATAATCCATCCTATCCATTTCCGGCAAAATCCCATTTTGATCATCATAGATTCTAGAAATGACGATTATACTCTACCATAGGCTTCATCCCTATCTAATTTTAGAGCACATAAATCCTTTTTCCTTTTTTTTTTTAATGTATTTTAAGGAAATAAAAAACCTCATGAGCTGTTATCACATCATCTTGTATTAGCTGACGTAGAATAAAAGTACTTTGAAACAGTAAGATATAGATTTTTAAGTATGGTTGAAGCCTTTTAGCTAGATTCTTAGAGATAATCTTGTATTGAAAATTACAAAGACCAATCGGACAGAATTGAGATGCTTCTTTAGGGAAATGAACTTTCGAAATTAAAACAAGATCTTTATCATTGAAAGGTAAAGGGATGGTACCTAATTGCTGGATGTCTCTAATAACCTCAACCAAAAACTTGTCGAATGATGCTTAGTCCGTTTGTATAATAGACTATTAAAGCCATCTGGACTTGGAGCTTTTATGTTATCCAATTTAAACACCGTACTCGTTACCTCTTCCTCTCCAATAGGACTAACAAGCTTCTCATTCATTTTTTTACGATGACTTCCTCAACATTGGCAAATGGCAGCTCTTCATTCATTATACCTTCTGTTACGTATATTTTCTTAAAACAATCTAAGAAGGCTACTAATACGTCTTCTTCTTGGGTTACCCAATCACCACATTCATCGATGGTCTCCACTTGAGTTCATGAATCTTTGCTTCATCACAGTTTCTTGAAAAAAGTTTGTATTTTTATCTTCGCATTTCAACCAGTCCGTATGTGATCTTTGTTTCTAGTATTCTTCTTGTTCCATTACATAATTTAGCTGTTGAAGGATAATGGATTCTTCATCATGGTCATAATCATCTATTGCATGCTATTGCAATTCAGCTAGCCTTTCATGTTGTTCCTCGATACGCTTTGCATTATTCCTTATTACTAATCTACTCCATCCAAATAATGAAGATAGGAAGAAGCTTAGATTCTCCATCAAACCCTTAATATTTGCTTTGCCATTGTGCATCCTCTCAGTATCATTCACCACTTCTTTGTATCTTTCTTCCTTTAGATAAAAATTTTCAAACTAGAAACTCTTCATGCCTCTCTTGTCCATTTTATTCAAGTAAACCACAATGGGTGAATGGTCACTATTATAAGCTAGTAAGTTTAAAACTTACATTCTTGGGAAGATATCAATCTACGTAGTATACTTCATGTATAATGCTGGCCTTTGCATCCTATATCTTGCAATTCACAATCTGATATTAAATTCCTAGACTCAGCCATTTGTTTAGCCAGTTTCTCTTCCTCTACTCTTTTTGCCCATACTTGTAATCTCACTAAAGTTTCCTACTATCATCTAAGGTCTTTCCATTTCTATAGCTATCATTCTTATTCTATCCTACAAAACTACTTAGCAAGCAAAATTGGGATTTACATAACACCAAGTAATAGGTACTTAGTTTCCATTGTTGAATCCCACTACATTTGTCTTTATTAAATTAACATTTGCTTTCTCAACACTCACATCCAACTCTTCCTTCCACTACAGAGCTAAAACCTCCACTTAAACCAATAGGGTCTACATAGAACTTCCCATCAAAGGCATTCCTTCATCTCAAATAATCAATATTCATTCCTTTATTCCTAATTTCCATAAGGAAAACTACACAAGGCTTGAACTTTTTTATAAGATCATAAAGGTCTCTTAGTGTTGAGAGCTACCCTAAGCCTTGATAGCTGTTCTTAGCTAGCTAACCAAACCTTCTATAGGAAGTTCACTGGTTTCAACCCCTTTGACTTCTACTAGCTTGATGCTAAATTCTAATTTGCTTATAACTTTGATGGTCTTTTTGACTTGGCCTTTAACTATCTTTTGCTTTTTTTACTTCTCCACTCCCTTTTTGATACTTATTTCCACCATCTCTTCTTTTCCTTTCTTCATTAATGGCCGATCACTTTCACCTTCATCAACTTGACTTCTTGCTCACTTTAAAGACATATGCTGAAAAGCTTTTGGAACTCGTGATGTGATTGGGTTTGGTTAATCATGTGAGTGTTTCAAGGTCATTATTAGACTTAAAGGTATAAGCTGATCTTCACTATTCAAGGATGGGTTTTTAGAGGGTGAATTATGGTCTGAGCTATTAGAACTACTAGGTTCCTGTATAATATAAAAGTTTGAAAATGTAGGGAAGCTTGCTTAGTTTGGAAACTTTGGTTTGATGATAGAGTAACAACATGTAGGTTTATTAAGGGTAGGCTTTGTGTAGGTTGATGTAAATTGGACAAAATTTTAGAATCAAGATTACCATTGAGACTTTCTTGGTGATGTTAGGTAGGGCATAAAAGAGTGTTAAAATTAGGTCTAGCATAGAGGTTGTCATGACACAACGATTTAGGTCTAACATAAAGGTTGCAAAACTAAGGGAATTTGTTGAGCCATATTGATACTAATGTTTCAGATAATTTCTTCCAATAAATCCCTTATATTTTTTTTAACATTTTTCCCATAATAATCTCCTGTTCTCGTTCCTTGCTTCTCCTTTACTCAATAACCATTTCCTCCTTATGATCGAAAACTAACTCCTTTTCAATAAAGATTGCTCGTGCTTTTCCTTTTTGCTCCTTATTTTCACCAATAACTTTTCCTTATTCCCTTCCTTGTTATAAGTCTTTCCTTTATTGTTCATATTTCGTTTGGTAAGTAGCAAATTTCCTTCAGCACTTAATTCATTCTTTATTAGTAGCTTCCTTCCTTTTTCATCATCAATATTCATAGTCGTAACACTTGCTAAACTACCATGCGATGCTGGTTGTCATGGGCCTATACTATGTTAGTTAGGCTAGTGAACCTGTTAAATAATAATATAAAGGACTTCTAAAATCCAGGGTAATTTATCCTACGAATATTAAACACTTCTTCACTTACACTAAATTGCTCTAGTTAAAATTTATAGAAATATTGATGGTAAATTGAATACAGTTTATGAAATAAGAACTAATTGATAATAAACAACTATTACTGCAATGAATAAAACAAGCCTAATTAACCATGAAAATGATATTTAGATCCTGATCCCCAAAAGATTAACATGTAGTAGCCTAGGGTTTTTAATGAATTCTTTATTCTTATTAACTAGAGGAATTCAATTACTAATTTAATATGAATTACTTCTCTATTAATTCTAATCCTAATTATGTTCTACTCAAACTACTTTTAGAATAGAACTTTTTAGAACAACATTAAGAACATGAATTCCAAAACAATAAGCAAGAAATAAATTTTAATTCTGGAAGAAGTTTATAACTTATCTCTAAACTTATAGCAAATCTCTTTAATTATAGTAAATTTTTTTATGTATTGGCCTCGTGACTTCAACACATAAAATCTGATAATTAAGTTGAGACTCTAAAAATAACAACTTAATCATAACAAAATATGTAATTGAATTAATAAGAATAAGAGAATTTCATTAAAATAAATAACAATCAATATACACTATATGTCACCTCAATGGTTACAGGCCTAAATATCGCTACTTCTATGCTACAAACATGTTAAGAATACAAGCTTTCATGATAAGAATTAACTAAACCCTAAGAAAGGACTTTTATTAGGCTTATTGTGTCCTTGCTCTCTTCATATACATGTGTTTGATATTTATTTACATTGTCTAGACAAAAATAATTTTCAAATGGTAAGTGTTTTAAAATCATGGCAAGTCTATGAGTAAGTATACGGTTGTGGAGTCTGGGCATGAAATTCTTCTTGCAATACTTCTTTAAGTAATTATCTTGAAATTGAAAATGAGAGGATCATGGGTCCAAAACATGGACATGGAATTGGATTGTGGTTTTATACTTAGCCAAAAATTCTTCAAGTTCAATTGGAAATTAATGACGTGGGCTTCATGGCTAAGGAACATGGCCGTGAAGATTGACTGTGGTCATTCTCTTTACTTAATCCTTAGATGAATTCTCTTTGACAATCGTTATCCTAAGCTCACCCTTTTGATTGAGTGCAAATTCCTTAGAAAATCACCTAAATTTTCATCTTTTCTCCATATTACTTCATTTAAGTCTTAAAATTAAGAAATGACTCAAATTAATAGGAAATTCAGCAAAATTAAATAGAAGTAACTTAAAATATTCAGAGAAATAACATAATGGATAAGTGAAAAAGTACCCATTAAATCTTCCCACACTTAGAAATTTTCTTATCTTCAAGCAAATCAATTAATCCTGAATAAGGATTGATAAATTAGGATAAGATCTTCCAATTAACATACTATTATTCAAGGATGTGAAAAATTTTGAATTAACCCCTTTAGTAGACAATGCATTTCCCTAAAAATTACTAGTAACTTGTATTTTCTTCTCATTGTTCACTTTTCAATTTCAATGGCTAATTCCTATAAATCAACATTTAATCATGCAATTTAACTAACAATTCCCTCTTGAGTTAGTTCCATTTTTATTTAATTAGGCAAAAACCATACACAACCTCCTTTATATTTAGCTAAGATGTATACAAATCTCTTCCCAACTTCGTTAAGCATCATAATCAAGAGTAAATACATGTTGCATCCACTCGTCCCACGCTTATTCCTCTTAACATACAATTCTATTAATAGGCTTTTTATTTTGATTAATTATTGAAGCTTATTAGCAATGAAAAAGTACCCTGCTCTGTTAAGGAACTAAGGTAGATCCTTACTAAATTGGTTCTTTTAGATTTCATATTGATATTAGGAAAGAAACTTGCTCTTTTGAGGGACTAAGATCAATCCTTATCAATATTTTTTTTTCTTAGCTTTTCTTTTTTCAATAGATTCGTAGTAGGAAAGAATCTCCCTCTTTTGAAGGACAAAGATACGATCCATACCACCTAATTTTTATCATATTATCTTAAATTAATTCTTTAACCATTTATTTAAATTCAAGGAAAATTACAAGAGACAAGCTTTACTTGCTTATTTACTCAGGATTATAAAACTTTAAAAATCAAATGGGATAAATATACATTTAAATAAACTTCAAAAGTAACATATGACTAAAGCTCAATCACAAATTTTAATTATGTAATGCCTTAGAATTCCGGGCTAAATGACATGTAACTTTTGCTCTATAGGAATTCCATTATTCAATCTAATAACATTTACAATGTGCAATAGTGACTTAGGAAAATTTAGATACAAGTACTATTCTCCTATTTGAATGGGATTGACTACTTGGAGAAAAAAAAAATTGGGCTAAAAATGAACAAATCGATTACTGAATAATAGTAATGTACCCCTTCCTTGCACTTAATTTAGTACATTAATAATTTAGTATATCGTCTTCAATGTACTTAACTTTAGATTATGGGGATAAATGAGTGTAAATAAAAATAAACAAGTACAAAGGAGAAGGAAATGTTCACAATAAGCAACACTTCCCTTAATAAATTAGAGTTGCTTAAATTATCCATGAAACTTGCCTTGAACAATGTCCATTTATCAACTCGAAACAAATCTAAACATATAAACTCAAAAGAAGTAATAAGAGCATATGCAACAAAAGATAGAAAATTTATTACTATGAAATTAAAATATGAAAATTAAGGATTGAAACTAACTAATCATTTTTCAACCTAGATATGGAAGCTAAACAAAAACAAAGTAACAATTGAATATCTAAAAGAAGTGTAAATCTTCATCATAATTCTCCCCATTGTATTTATCTTCCAATTCAATGATTATTGGCTCATTTGCTTCATTGCCCTTTAGCTTCTCCTATTGTGCTTTGGATGTTGCCTCTCCTTTGTCATCCCCTAAATTCGTTCGTCTTGCCACATCAATTAATTCCTAATCCATTGGTGAAGGAATCTTCATCTTGACTTGGTTGGTAGGATTGTTACAAAACTCCATCATTCTTGTCTGGTGCCTACACAACCGTTTTAAGGATTGTTCGAAGACTTCATGGGAAGTAGCTAACCTTTGAATTTCTGCTTTCAATTTCCTTACTTCTCACACTAAAATGTCTTGGTTAGTAGAGTTTTCACTTTCCTTTAAGGGGTATTTTATCAACATCATTTGGGAGAAGTCTCATCTGGCGAAAAGTGGAGAGAGACATCAAGGTGACATCCCTAATAGCTATCAATTATGGGTTGACGATAAGGAGTTTAAGTTGTTTGGCTAAGGCCGTTACATACTGTTCACATCATATTTGGTTTACCTGAGTGTTGGTTACTTAATGTCTCATGTAGAAGGCAAGTGCAACAACTAAATTTATGGAATACCCCTCATTCAAGCCACAAAGGTCGAAATCACATGCATAGCTACAATATGGATGCTTTCCCCTCTCTCACTAATTGTATGAGTTAGTAACCAATGGAGGACTCGGTGTATTGGGTTTTTCAAGTAGGATCCTAGTGTAGATTTTGGGTTATAGATTTTCTCATTGCTTAATTTTAACTAATAGGTTATGAGGTAACACCATGGGGTAATTCACATGGTAACGTGTAAAATTCAGGAGAACAAACATACTCCTTGTATAACCCTATCAAAATGCTAAATTTTACTATTAAGAGGTTTAATTCAATATTCTAAAGCTAGAAGGAGATGATGTTATGGGTTGCATATGGTACTTGATCATGTTTCAAAGACAATGTTGCAAGGAACTCTAAGATTAGTTCCTTAAATATGGGTTCTTGAATGCTAAAACAACTTATTTGATCCTCCTTTCTCTAGCATGGCACTAATTTCTGACTTTATGTTAGTTAGATTCAAAACCTCACAATCTATGATGCTTGACTAAGAAAATGTCTTCTTAGCAAGAATTTCATAGTGAGCCTAATGATTGAGATTATCAAGTTCCAACATGTACTTTAGGTGAGGTGGAAGTGTAGCTACCAGATCTTCTTCTAATATGGGTTGAGAAGAGGTCCTTCGGGTGAGGAGATGGGTGGTTTTTGGTACCATAGTTGTGTTTAGAGGTCTTCTTTCATCCCTACACTTAGTTTCTTAGGTTAGTGTTTGGAAATTTTGGGAGTGTAATAAAAAGTATTCAAAGTTAAGAAGTTCATTTAAATAATATTTATCCTTGGTTGATGTTGTAATTTTAATTAGCAACCTTCTGTTAATCAAAAGTGGCAATTACATCTTTTAATGTTGGCAAGAAGTAATTTTAGGAGATTCCTTTCAATAGACATTGCACCTCAAATAGAGGAAAGCTGTCAGAAAATGGAGAGTAAATTTTAAGTGAAAGTAGTCCAAGTTAGGAAAGTGTGATACAAAATAATCAAGAAAGATTCGAGTGTAACTTGCATTTAATGAGTATTGCAAGTCCATAATCAAGATCATGCCTATGATTTTAACCATGGTTCCTCCTTAAATTAATTCTAAAAAATATCTCTAAGTGTAATTTTTTGTTGAAGAGTCTATGGGTAAGATTATAGGCATTGTCTTTACCAGTGGTTCCTTCTAACCTAGTTTCCAAGTTTAACTTTATGAAAATCCCTTGTCTAAAAGTAACTGATTGGGACCATAGGAATTGTTCGTGATTGTGGTCCTCATGGACTAAATTTCTAAATTCTAAATTTAAGCAAATTTTATGTCAAAAGGATCATAGTTGAGACCATGGGCGTAATCTTTGATTTTGATCTTTTTAGACTTATTTTTACCTTGCCTTTTCTCAAGCTTTGTGCCTTGGTTCATGATCATGGTCCCTTTCCTCTTTTTCCTTAGTTGTAGACACCTCATTTTTTCTATTTTTGTTTTATTATTTTTATTGAGCTAGAAATAAAAAATAAAAAGAAAAAAAGAAAATTAAAAGAAAAGAAGAAAAAATAAAAAAATATAAAGTGTCAAATCATGTCTAATCGTATTGAGTCAAGTTAAGTTGCATCGAGTCGAATTAAGTTGAGTCGTTTATGATCAAATTGAATAATAGTATATGTTTAAATTAATAAATTCTTAAGTCATTAAAAGATCGGGCTTCATTAAAATATTTTAGGCTAATCTAATATAAAGTGGATTTTTCTTTATCTAATTTATATTGGGCTAGTATATACTTAGGATTTATTAAGTGAATTATTGTGCTAAATGAAATTGGACCAAGTTGGGATCGAAAAATAGAAATCCCAAATTAAAATAACGTTTATAAAAGCTTGGTTAAATCTTCAAAAAATCATTATCATATCTTTCGTATTTTTGGTTTGTTAAGATCAAATCTACAACCGAAAGATATGAAAGATTTAAATTTGTGACTTATAAATAGTAGATGCTGGCTTGTAAAAAGGTGGTTTTAAAAAATCACACAAAAAATTCCTAAACTCTATGATACTTCTTATACATAGTCAACACTTTATTGATCCATCATCGACTATCCATTAACCACAAATACACATACCTGTACTGCTCCATGTTTTAATCACCAAACACAAAGCACCTAATGAACACCCAACACCTTACTTCCTAATTCCACATACAATAGACTAAACACTCCAACACCAAATCACATACTGCACCGCATGTCCACAGTACTATCACTCTACATATGCCCTTGACCGAATAGACATACACCAATCCATACAAGCATCGATAGTCCCCAAAGTGTTCGATCATGCACCGATAGTCCCCAACGTGTTCGATTATGCACCGATAGCACCCCACATATTCAAATACGCTGACAACATACACCTAGAGACAATGCCACATGACCGCATTACACTTGCATGACAAATACTAACTTATGCCTGATCCCAATTCACTCATACACAGATGCCGATAACCCTTCATCGATGCTAATCCCTTACCTGAACACATATACACGAGCACCTTCACCAATTTGCATGTCCCTCATTGCACTTACACGCTACACTACCAACACAATTAGCACTCAATCACTCATTTGTCACATTACACAAATACACGAGAACTCATCGACCCCTTGCACCTAACATTCACGCATGATAGCTCATACACACAAAGCAAGCATAATCACATATGATTGCTACGTACAATCAACTCCAATCTAAGTACGACACATACTGTACATTGTATACAATCCATTGCATGCATACTGCATACGATCACGACATAGTTAGTTTGAACATGCCTATCACGTACGACTCGAGTTGTTTAGGTAAAAAAAAAATATTATTATTATTTTATTAGTTAATTTAATTATTTTTATTAATTTATTTTTTTAGTGCAGGTTTCTTTTTGTTATTTTTAATCGTCATGTCTTTTTCTATTTTGTTAGATAATTTTTAATTAGATTGCATTTTTAGTAAAATTGCATTTCTTTTTAAAATTACGTATCTTTTTCTCCGAGATTCATATATTTGGAGAAAATATGTATCTTAACATATCTTACATATGTCATTTAAGAAAGATACGTGTTTAGGTATGTTTCTTAATATACCTTATATATAAGATTTAAAAAAGATATATATCTTAGCATATCTAGATTCGTATTTTGACAAGTGGTGAGTTTTTTGAAAAAAAAATATAAAATAAAATCTTAGCTAGATTTTTTTTTTTAAAAAGAAAGATTTAGTTAGTTAGGGTTTTTTTTTAAATAGATTTGTGAAATTAGATCTTTTAGGTTTTCTAGAAAAAATAATAAATGGTTAGATAAACGTAAATTTGGCTTGATTTTCAAAAATAAAAAAAAATCCACTCACTAAATATTTTATAAAATAGAACTACATTGGTTTGATATTGATTAGTGAGTACGTAGGTACTTCTAGGGCAACTGTCTAAAAAAATTTTTTTCTTGAATTTTGTAATAAAAAATTCATTTTATTTATATTCTATATATTTTATATATCTTAGTATTTTTTTAAAAAATATATAAAAATAAAGCTTGTTAATTAGTTTTTTTTTTATTTACATAGTGACTTAGTCTTAATAGGTTAGCCCCTGAATTTAATTTCTTCTGATCATTTTTCAAAAAATTATTTTCTAGAAAATATGCAAATTAGTGGCCAAATTAAGGTTTTCCCACTCAGAAACCCTAATTTCATTTTTTTACTAGTTAATGTCAATTAATTTATATTAAGTGGGTAAGGCTTAATATAGATTAAATTAAGGAAAACAAAATAGGGCTCAATAGAATTGACGACTTCATTAAGGATCCCTAATGGGCTACCCATATAAAAATTAAAAATTACTTGATAGGATTTTGTATTTTTTTCTTTTATTATATTATAGTTGTACTAACTAGTTTTTAATGATGTAGGCCTAAAAAAAGAAATAGCCCAATGGGTCTATAATGGGGATTTCGGAGGTTTTATTAAAACCTTCAAGTCGTTAAGATCTTTAACTATGCTTAGTAATGATAGGTGAGCTTACTCAAGTTTCGATGTAGCTCACTAGGTTTTTCTTTAAAAGGCTATGAAGTTATAGAGCTTGAGACTCATAGACTTTATCCTCCTATATTATTTTTTTTGAAAAAGAGGTAGCTATTTTTTTAAATTATAGGAAAAGCCTGATTAATCCGTAGTCGATTCGACTTTCTTTTTCAAAAAAAGGGGAAATAAAAAAAAAAAAACCAATAACCCTTATATATAAGTATTTGGGAGCTTCATTTTTTTTTTAAATCCTATTTTGGACCTACTTATATATAAGGGTACTTTTCAATAGTGAATTCATAATACTTCCTATAATTTATTATTTATCAGCCCTTATTGCATTATATGCGTATATAACATATTGCATTTTTTTTATATATATATTTGACTTTTTTTATGCCCATTTCTATGTGATTATTTTATTTCTTCTTTTATATGTGTTTTATTTTTATTTACCTCTTAGTGAGTAAAAGGCTACATAATTTCTAAATTTTTTTTTTTGAAAAAGTTACAAATTATTAATATCATATCTAGCTTTATTATAAATTTAGTGGTTTCGTTATAAGTAATCGTACCATTTCATATTTTTATGTAATATAGATATGGAAAGTTAGGATAATGTCAATCTCGAGCCCATCTATGAGGTCCAATTGGATAAGTATTCTTTTCTCGAGGCTATCATGAAAGATTGGTTGAATCAACTGTTACCTGCCAAGCAAGATCACATTCATAAGAAGATTAGGCCGGTTATATCCCTCGTGCAGGTCCAGCTTCATCGACTTCTAATTCATATAGGCTTTGAGTTTCTTTAGAGAAATTAGTTAAGAGTCCAATTGGATAAGTATTCTTTTCTTGAGGCTATCATGAAAGATTGGTTGAATCAACTGCCACCCACCAAGCAAGATCACATTCATGAGAAGATTAGGCCGGTCATATCTCTCATGTAGGTCCAGCTTCATCGACCTCTAATTCATATAGGCTTTGAGTTTCTTTAGAGAAATTAGTTAAGAGTCCAATTGGATAAGTATTCTTTTCTTGAGGCTATCATGAAAGATTGGTTGAATCAACTGCCACCCACCAAGCAAGATCACATTCATGAGAAGATTAGGCCGGTCATATCTCTCATGTAGGTCCAGCTTCACCGACCTCTAATTCATATAGGCTTTGAGTTTCTTTAGAGAAATTAGTTAAGAGTTTGTTTTTTTTTTCTCTTTTAGTTTATTGTACAAATTATATTTTTATGTTTATTAATAAATTTGTAGCTTCATTAAATGAAAATCTTTATTGATTGCACAGTCTTTTACTCATTTTTTTTTTCTCTTAATAATTGCCTTTTAAATAAAAAATGAACAAAAATAAAAATAAAAACAAGGAAAAAATGAAAAAAAAGAGAAGCAAACAACAAAAAGAAAAAGAAAAATGAAAGAAAAAAGATAAAAAATAAATTTAGTTCATAAAGATATCTAAAACTCGGGTTTTTGTTTAGGATTTTAAAGATCATGCCCAAGCAAGCAAACCCAGCTAAAAGCTTAATATTTACTCTTTCTAAGGTAAGAATGCAACTTGATCCAGTAGAAACATCAGTCAAGCCAAACTCGACTTGAGAGTCATAACCTTGGAAGAAATGATGAATAAGATAGCTGAACAAATCCAAGCTCTCACTCATGCTATTAGAATTCTCAATGACAAGTAAGCATCTCAAGTTAACCTAAATCGAATTGTAGAAGTGACTCCTCCCCCTAAATCGAAAGATGCAAAATCGATTCCTAATGTTAAGATATGAAGGAAGAAGATTAAGGAAAAACATCGAGAAATGGAAAGGAAGTTTATGTAGAAGTTGGTAGAGAAGATGAAAACCCTTGAAATGGTTAATAGACTTGAGCAAATGGGAATGATCAATTTACCGTCGTATGAAGATGATGATTTCCTGGAATGATTTAAGGTGTTGGAATTTGAGAAATATGATGGGATCGGCTGCTCAAAGCTCCACACTAAGTTATACATCAGAAAGATGGGAAAATACACAAAGTACGATAAGGTAATGGTCCAAACCTTTCACGATAGCTTAACTAGGCTCACTTTAACTTAGTGCGATCAACTGGACTTGAATGAGATTAACACATGGGATAAGCTGGCAAAAGTTTTCTACAACTAGTATAAGTTCAATATTGAGGTAGCTTCATCCATATGGGATTTGAATAATTTGTGAAAGAAGGCCAAGGAAAGCTTTAAGGAGTATGCCCAAAGATGGAGGGGCATGGCAGCTAGGGTGAATCTACCCTTAATAGAGAAGGATCTGACTTTTTCCTTCATTAATAATCTCGAAAGCCCATACTACCAACACTTGGTAGGATACCTTACTTCTAATTTTGTAGAGATTATAGCCTCAGGGTACCAAATCGAGGAAGCTATTGTTACTGAAAGGCTTCCCAATCTTGAAGTAGTTGAGAAGAAAACGCCTCCCGCAAGATTTTTTAATAAGGCTAAAGAAGCTATTGTGAGCGTTGTCAACACCAACAACCTTATTAGACCTGTAACTCTGGTAGCTATGTCAGGAGGATCTAATCCCCCACCAAATCCGAGTTAGAATAACCATCTACAAAGGAGACAGTTTACTTATATTCTCATTCCTCTAAGCTAGGTTCTTACATGACTAAGGAAGGAGAATCTATTGACATTTGAAATACCGAAGGAAGGGAAAAGATCGAGAGATTATAACTCGAAGCTCCATTGTGACTATCATTTGGGGCAAGTAGGTCATTCTACGGTCTAGTACTAGAGACTTAGACATAAGATCTAGGATCTTATTGATGCCAAATTGGTTCAATTAGATTTCATTCAGACTCCTACTCCTAATGTGGGT
Organism: Lumnitzera racemosa; assembly: GCA_024138005.1. Lineage (NCBI taxonomy): Eukaryota > Viridiplantae > Streptophyta > Magnoliopsida > Myrtales > Combretaceae > Lumnitzera > Lumnitzera racemosa. Next base: position 32,107,944 of record JAMXBC010000012.1, on the reverse strand, counting down.
AACAATCCTCTACTCGATCATGGATGCTCAATCAACATGATCATTATTAAAGTGTTTGAACCAAAAGTCAATTTAAATAGTCTCTCCATCACTATTGAAGAGGTAGCTTGGAATCTGAGGTAAGCCGGATACCTACAGAATATGAATCTCAGAGATAAAACTCGGACTAAACCCCCACTTTCCTTGTATGCAGAAGATCTAGCTTTCAATAAAAAATTATTCTCTTTTAGCAACCTTAGTGTTCTCGTTAACTCTCAACTCTCATCTATTTCCTTTAGCAAGGAGTAGTGGCGAGTGACCGTTCAATTTGGATCAGTGTATCATATTCGATAGATTGTAGGTCAAGTTGGATCGAGTGGTGTATCATATTCATTTGGTAGCTGCCTAGACTTTGCTAGATATTTCTTTGTACTTTTCAGTTGACCTCGTTGTGGTGCTTTCTTCGTATATCTAACCCTGGAGACGTATCAACTTCACTAGGATTAGAATACAGTTTTGCAAGGGAGTGTATGAAGTTACAGTGAAGTTTCAGTTCTCTTTACTGTTGAGGCTATTGTGTAACTTCTATAGCTACTATAGTATGTTTGAGTATTCATAAGTGTGGTTTCATTGATACTTTGTTTTACTTAGTTTTCCATTGTGATAATAGAGCAAGTTTGTTAATCTGTTCAAAAAGGTATTATGCTATGCTAGATTTAAGTGTTCAAGGAGTTATTGTTGACCATAGTAGTGATCTCAACTAGGTCATAGTCATAATAGTCGTAATACCCCAAGATCTGTTGATGACAAACTTGACAAACTCACAAACCTTATTAAGAGTCTAGTCACCGCAATGCTAGTTAATAAGAAATAACCCCAAGATGTTTAGCAACAATACCTATAGGATGGCACCCTTAAGAGATACTATAGCCAAGGCAATCGGACTAATCACCCAATTCGACCTCTACGAGTTAGAGAAGTAGTAAACAGAGTTACTAGATAAAGACTAAAGTTAGAGGAGATTGGGAAAGATGACAAGGAGATTGAGGTCGAAGAGTTTGGTGAAGAATAAGTTGATTACTACCAAACACAACGACGAGGATGTTGAGTTCTTCGAGGGCTAGACAATGTTAAAGTGTAAATCTCGCCTTTCAGAGGAGGTAGAAATGCAGATGAATATTTAGACTTAGAAGAGAAGGTTGAGAAAGTATTTAAGTGTTATAGGTATGAGGATGCGGTCAAGGTCCAACTTTCTGCATTGGAATTTACTGGATACGCCACCATATGGTGGAAGAATTGAATGCCACCTGAGCTAGAGATGGAAGATGAGGTGTCGGAACTTAGGATGAGATGCAAACTTTGGTAAGAGGTAGATTTGTGCTTGAAACCTACTTGCAAGATACGTTTGTAAAATTGCAAGAGCTTTGCTAAGGGAGCTAATTTGTTGATGACTATGTCAAGGATTTCCAGATGCTTATGGTCCGAGCTGATGTAAAAGAGCTAGAAGCACGCACCATATCGAGGATTATTTCTAGACTTAGATTTGAAATTCGCAATATTGTGGAAGTGCAAAGATTTTATATCTTAGACGAGGCCATCAAGATAACTTAAAAGGTCGAAAAGCAAAGGAGCAATGTTCTAAAACGATCTAGGAAAACATTCTCCCGAGCTCCCATATTGTGCCAACTTGTTCAAGCTAACCCAATGAGGCCATATCAAGCTGAGGAATGGAATGACTGACTTAAGGAATGCCGAGCAGAATAGTAAGGTCGAGTAGGTCAGTTGAGCTGACTTAAGGCTAGGCTTACCCCGAAAACCTATGAGAAAGGCCAGCTATTTAGATGGAAGACCAGTAAGGTGAAGTGTTTTAAGTGCTTAGGCTTTGGACATATGGCCACTGAATGTTCGAACCGACATATCATGGTACTCCGAGGAGACATGGTGGATAGTACTGACGAGAGTAACCCTGAGGAAGAAAATGTTGGAGAACCTAAGGTGAAAGAGGAAGAGGAAACCTGCGTTTATACCGACTAGAGAGAAGTAATGGCCCTAATTCTGAGGTGAGTCCTGAGTTCCCTATCGAACTTTGAGGAGGACTAGAGAGAGAACCTATTCCATACCAAATGTACCATTAGGACCAACTGTGCACAATCATCATGGATGGAGGAAGTTATACTAATGTTATTGCACATTCCTTTGTGTAGAGGTTAGGCTTGCTAACGTCAAAGCATCCTTGACCCTATAAGCTACACTGGCTTCATGATAAGGGTGCTTTTGCACGCAATCGAGCAAGTGACTGTATTGTTCAATACTGGGAACGTATACAGAGATAAAGTAGTTTGCGATGTTGTTCCCATGGGAGCTTCACATTTACTACTTGGGCGACTTTGGTTGTTCAACCAACGTATCACTCATGATGGGTATAGGAACACCTATGCCTTTGTTAAGGATGAAAGGAAGATTATGTTGCAACCCCTAACCCTGTCCCAAGTGAATGAGGCTCATAACCAACTCACTTAAGTTAGTAAGAAGAAAGCTTTGGTGATGAGTCGAACGGATCTCCAATCTGCTGAGAAAGTTCATGAACAAATATTCCTCTTGGTTAGAAGATTGTTAGAGATGAGGGAATCATAGAACGTTCCAAGAGAGATCCAAAGCTTGCTAAATGAGTTTTTTTATCTGTTCTTGGAAAAGCTGCCTAGAGGACTACCACCAGTCCAACGCATAGAGCATTGCATCAATCTGCTACCAAGTGCCGCCCTGCTAAACCAACCTGAATACAGGATGAACCCTGAGTAAGCTGATGAGCTAAAAAGATAAGTGGACGAACTCATTGAGTGAAGATATGTGAAGGAGAGCATAAGCCCTTGTATTTTACTAACTTTGCTCGTCCCAAAGAAGGATAGATCATGGTGCATGTGCATCGATAGCCAAGTAATTAATAGAATTACTATCAAGTACAGATACCTGATATCGAGGCTCAATGACATATTAGATCAGCTTTATGCTGCAAAGATATTTTCAAAGATTGACCTATGAAGTGGTTACCATCAGATTCGTATGAGATCAGAGGATGAGTAGAAGACTGCCTTTAAGACTAGGCACGGACTCTGTGAATGGTTGGTTATGTGGTTCGGGTTTACTAACATGCCGACATTCATGAGGTTAATGAACCATGTGATGTGCCCTTTGATCGAAAGTTATGTGGTCGTATATTTTGAGAACATAATGGTATATAGTACCGACATGAACGACCATGTTCAACATCTTTACGAAGTATTTGATATTTAATGAGCTAAGAAGTTGTATGGGAATGTAAAAAAGTACATGTTTTGCTAGAAAGAAGTGATATTCCTAGGGTTTGTAGTGTCAGGAGAAGGAATCTAAGCAGATGAGGAAAAGATCCAAGCTATTTTAGAATGGCTGACGCCGAAGAATGTCACTGAGGTCCAAAGTTTTCATGGCTTAACTTCCTTCTATAACTGATTTATTAAGGACTTTAATACAATAGCCGTTCTATTGAACAAGCTGACAAAAAAGAATGAAGGGTTTAAGTGGAACGATAGAGTTGAGCGAAGCTTCAGGGAGATCAAGGAGAAGCTAACCTTGGCTCCTGTCTTATCACTACCAGATTTTGTCAAGCCCTTCGAATTGGAATGCAATGCATCGAGAGTTGGAATTGGTGCTATCCTGGTGTAAGAATGACGACCCGTTTCCTTCCATAGTAAGAAACTTTGTGGTCCTACGCTAAACTATTTCATGTACGAGAAGGAGTTGCACTCCCTTTTTTGAGCCCTTAGTGTTTGGCAACATTACTTATTGCCATGGGAATTTGTTATTTATACAAACCATAAGTCTTTGAAGCATTTAGGGAGTCAAAACAAGCTTTCAAAGAGGTAAGCTAAGTGGTTGTAGTTCATGGAAAGTTTCTCATACGTCATTCGGTACAATAAGGGAAGTGTAAATGTGGTCATTGATGCTTTGTCACGACGGTAAATGTTGCTAACCACTTTACAAACAAAATTATTGGGATTCTCACCGATTACCAAGCACTATGCTCATGATTCTCATTTTAGCCCCATCAAAGAACAGTGCAAGGTTAGGATTGTTGTCAAGGGGTATTATCTCAAGGATGGCTACTTGTTCAAGGATTTAATGACTGTGCAAGGTTGGGATTGTTGATTAGGGAAGCTCATGGCAGAGCATTAGTTGGTCATTTTAGGGAAACTAAGATAGCTAATTTGTTGAAGGAGAACTTGTACTAGCTTAGTTTGGCTAAGAATGTCCATAAGGTGGTTAATAGTTATGAAGTGTGCAGGTATGCTAAAGGGAAGAGAGAAACCTATAGAGAATATATACTACTACTGATACTAACTTTACCTTAGGCCAACCTCAGCATGGACTTTGTCTTAGGGTTGCCCTGGACATCCAGAGAGAAAGATTCCATCTTTGTTGTTGTGGATCGATTTGGTAAGATGGCACACTTTATTCTATGCCATCGGACTAACGATGCTCTATCTATTACTGATATGTTTTTATAAGAGATCGTCCAACTGCATGGAGTACCAAAGACTATTGTCTTAAATCAAAACACAAAATTTTTTAGCTATTTCTAGAAAACTCTTTAGAGAAAACTTGGGACTAAACTCGTATTCAGCTCCAGTAGCCACCCTCAAACTGAAGTGGTGAATAGGATACTAGGCAATTTTCTTAGAGCTATTATGGGAAAGAGCTTAAGAGATTAGGATCCGTGCTTACCAGTTGGAATTTGCCTACAACTGGACTTTTCATAGCACTATTGGGAAGACCCCATTCGTGGTTGTCTATGGCTGTAACCCTACCATTCCCCTAGACTTGATTGGTACCTTAGCAACTACTGAAGAAAGTTAATCTGGAGTGGACTGAGCTTAAGAATTGCACGAGTTACACCAGTCTATCATGAAGAAGATTGGCTAAGTTTAATCAGAGACAACAAGAGATTGGCAACCAAGGCCACTGAATTATTTCCTTTTAACTAGGAGATTAGTATGGATTCACCTCAGTATAGAGAGATTTCTACACTTAAGACAAAACAAACCATTTAGTAAGGATTGACCTTAATAGAGAGAGATTTCCACACTTAAGACAAAACAAACTACTCCTCGAGCTGAAGGTCCTGAAGAAGATCAACCATAACACCTACAAAATCGAGCTGCCTGATGACTATGGTGTCTCCTCTACCTTTAATGTATCCGATCTAATTCCCTATAACCAATTGAAGAAAACCCTGCGAACACCCCAGAAGAATGAGCAAAAACCACTTTAGATTTGAAGGTAAATCTTTCTGACCTCCAAGCAGATGATAGGAATCAACCCCTTGGACTGATCACAAGAAGTTGAGCTAGAGCACTTTAAGGGTTCGTATGGAAATTGTTAGCTCTAAGCCATAGCCGAGATGAAGACTCCTATCTCGATCCGACCTCTTGCTGACTTGTCTTTCAAATCCTCACATGTGTCTAACCTGTTCCTACCCAATAACGAAGTCCTAATCTAGAAGATAGCCCCGAACTAGCTAAGTCGAGCTACTGACTTGACTTACTGGCATCTAACTTCAAGACAGCTGACCTTTTTGCTAAGCTGATTGACTCTTGACTTGATTCAGATCAGGTTAGCGGCTGACTCTCAGCACTTCCTGCTTTTGCCTATATTTCATACTCCTAACGTACAACCATCAAGCAATACTTACCTTATGACATAACGTTCCAGAATAATTCTTTCCTTTCCATACTAGATATTCTTTGTTAGTGTTACCCCTTTTTAGTATGATTAATGTAATGTAATTGTAAAATACTCTTTTTTCCTTTCATACATGTAAAATAACCCTAGTGGGTACGTACATAAACCCCCACTTTCCTTGTATTTAGAGGATCTAACTTTCAATACAAAATTATTCTCCTTTAGTAACCTTAGTGTTCTCGTCAACTCTCAACTCTCATCTATTCTCTTTAGCAAAGAGTAGTGGTGAGTGACCCTTTAGTTCGGATCGGTGTATCATATTCGGTAGATTGTAAGCCAAGTAGGATCGAGTGGTTTGTCATATTCATTCGGTAGCTGCCTAGACTTTGCTAGATATTTCTTTGTTCTTTTCAGTTTGCCTCATTGTGGTGCTTTCTCCATGTATTTGACCCCAGATACACATCAAGATAGTTTTAAAACATTGGTTTTTGAGTACTATAGGATGACTAAGAAGGTTAAAGAGTTGGGTAAGCCTAAGAAAACAGCTTTTATTGTTTCGATAGCTCTAGAGAATTACAAAGTAGCCCCTCTAGATTATCAAATGGTAAATCAAGCAATCAGGTCCTTATCACCTATGGTTGGTAGGCTTACGCGCTCAGGACAAGTCTATGACTAGAATGAAGAGGCTAAGAGGAAGACTACTATAGACAAGGCTTTTCAAAAGATCTTTGAAGATATGGATAAGAAAGATCAGAATGTTGTTATGAAGATAGTAAAAACCAGTGAGTATAAGATTATAGATTAGCTAGCCAAAGTACCAACCCAAATTTCCCTAATAGGCTTACTATTATCATCAGATACTTACTGAGAAGCTTTAATCAAAATTCTGAGGGAAGTCAAAGTAGTTGAAGGGATTTTCACTAAAAAGTTAAGATTGGTGGTTAATTTGATATTTGTGATGGATCATATTTCGTTCTCTCTAGATGAACTAGGTGAAGAAGGAGACCGTCACACAAAGCCTCTTTTCATAATGGGTCTTTATTGAATGTGTGTCTATTGGCGATACTGAATTTGCTTGGGGTAGATTTGAATGAAATAAACCCCAGTTCAATTTTAGTAAGAGCTTTTGATTTATCAAAGAGAGACATACTTAGAAAACTTGGGTTGCAGGTTGAGATCGGTCCACAGATGTTTACTATCCCGTTTCAAGTCCTGGATATACTGTAAACTTTTAATCTTTTATTGGGAATGTTATAGATTCACTTAATAGGGCCAATTCCATCTAGTCTACATCAGAGGTGAAATTCATAGCCAATAGGCGATTAGTTACTATTCTTGGGGAGTAAGATTATGAGATTTATAAAAGACGACTATTCCGTATGTCAGGAGTAAAGAATTAGAGGAACCAGGTTTATAGATTTTTTATGAGGTTAGCGTGATTGAAGGGTCAAGGTAGGTGGCACGGGGTTTGTTGGTACAACCTAAGCAGTAGATTGGAACATTTAGGCTTAGATATGAGCCTACAGAAGAAGAGATTCAAGAAATGAGGGCAAAACTAGAGGAAAGAGAGGAGATCACCTATACCATGCTCACATGGACTTTCTAAACATTCGGTAAACATTCCCAAAACCAGTTTGAGCTCAAGAACCCGAAGTAGCCAGTATATATAAGGCTTTGGCTTAGCAATGCAATGTTAATTTAGACAAGAAGAAAGATATTGGCATCCCAGTTTCCTTATGTAACTGGTTTTCCATTCCCATTAATAGTCCTCTTTCGAAAAGCAATATTAGATCAATTAGAAGAATTCGATTTCAATAATTAGTGAGATTACTTAAGCTATTTTCTTTCAAACAATTTGAATCCATTCAATAAAATTAGTTCCTTTCTTTCAATTCTTTATTGTTATTCATTCGTTATCCTTTTGCCATTTTTCTTTACTCTTTAACTCCAATAAAAATGATGAACATAATGGATATCTCATACCTATAAACGATAAAAATACCAATATCACCTTCGACCCTTCTAGTTTAAACGTTAGAGTTGATATTGAGATTCCAAGCAAAATAGAAGAGAGTTAGCATTGATTTGAATAGGGGAGAGTGATTATTGATGAACCAATAGTTGAAATTAATTTGGGGATAGAAGAGAATCTACGAAACATAAAAATTAGCAGTAATTTAGCGAATAATCAGAAACAGGAGCTGTCACGATTGTTATCGAAATATTTAGACATATTTGCTTGGTCTTATGAAGATGTAGACGATTTGGATTTGTTTATTGTAGTTCATAAGTTGCCAACAAGAGAAGTCATTAAACCGAAAAGGCAAAAGATTGGGCAGTTTAAGCTAAATATACCCCTTAAAATAAAAGAAGATGTGAAGAAAAAACTAGAAGTCGGGTTCATAATAGTGTCTGATTTCCCCAAATGGGTAGCTAATGTGGTGCTAGTGTTAAAGAAGAATGGGAAAGTTAGGGTATGTATGGAGTTCCGTGATTTAAACTAGGTAACGCCAAAGGATAACTTCCCTTTGCTACACATTGACATACAGGCGGGCAACATCGCTGAAAATCATCTTTTCTCATTCATAGATGGTTTCTTAGGATATAATCAAATCAAGATGGCAGAAGAAGATAAAATCAAAACTACGTTCTTTACCACTTGGGGAATGTTTTATTATCGCGTGATGCCTTTCGAGCTGAAGGACACTAGGGCAACCTATCAGTGTGCTATGGTTACCTTCTTTCATAGCATGATGCATCGGGAAATCAAAGTTTATATAGATGATATGATCGTTAAATCCAAGAAGGATGAGAATTATGTTCATATTTTGCGTAACTATTTGAGTGGTTAAGGAAGTTTCAACTAAAATTGAATTTGGAAAAATGCACATTTGGAGTAACCTCAAGCAAATTGTTTGGTTTTGTAGTCAGTAGAAAAGGAATTGAAGTGAACCCAAATAAAGTCAAGGCAACTGTAAACATTCCTGCATCAAAGACTATAAAAGAAGTATGGGGAGTGTTTAGGAGGTTGAATCACATCGCTCGGTTTGTATCATAGCTAACCAATAAATGCAAGTTGTCATTCAAACTTTTGAGGAATAATGCAGTGATATAATGGGATGAAGAGTGTGAGCAGGCATTTGCTAAAATCAAGGAGTATCTCTTGAATCTGTCAATATTGGTCACTCCTACACCAAGATAGCCATTAATTCTCTACTTGACAATTCTTCTTGAATCGATGGGATGCAAGCTGGGGCAAAAAGATGAAATAGGCATAAAAGAGCATCCTATATACTACTTGAGCATGAAATTTACAAAAGGCGAACAAAAATACTCAAAAGTGGAAAGAACATATTGTGCCTTAGTGTGGGTGATGCACAGGCTCAGGTAATCTATTCTTTATTACTCAGTAGAGTTATTGACAAAATATGACGAATTGAGGTATTTAGCAGAAAAGTTGAGATCGATCAAGAGAATCTCAAAGTGGCAGATGCTGCTATCAAAGTTTGACATCAAATATGTATGTCAGAGTTCAGTTAAAGGGTAGGCAGTAGATGATCAATTGGCAAAATACTTACTAGAAGATGAAGAGGATGGTTTGGAAGCTCAATTTCTTGATGAAAATGTGATGATGGCGAATGAATTGAGTGGTGAGAAATTGGAATGGAGAATGTATTTTGATGGAGCAACCAATGTGTTTGGATGTGGGATAGGAGTAGTACTAGTATTACTTAAGGGTAATCATTTCCTTATGGCAACGAAGTTAGCATTTCCATATATAAACAACATAGTAAAATATGAAGCCTGCATTTTAGGGCTTAGGATGGCGCTAGACATGGGAATATAAAGGCTTAAAGTATATGAAGATTCTTCTCTTATAATTCTCCAAATCTTGGGAGAATATAAGATGAAAGACGAGAAATTGATACCTTATCACAAGCATTTAAGCAAGTTGATTGAAAGATTTCAAGAAATTTCATTCACTTACATTCTAAGAACCCAAAATTAATTTACTGATGCACTAGCCACGTTAGCATCAATGGTGAAAATCATGAATGGAATAGAAATTTAGCCCTTAAAAATTGAGGTAGAGCAAAGATCGGCTTTTTGTTTAATTGTTGAAGAGAAAGAATCGCAGAAGCCTTGGTATTATGATATCAAAAAGTTACTTTAAATGGGTACATTCCCTAATGAGGCTAGTAGAAAAGATAGAAAAACTTTAAGGAGATTGGTTGCTCATTTCCTGTTAAGTGAAGCTATGTTGTATAGAAGATCACCGGATACAACATTATTAAGTTGTGAAGATGAAGAGTAATTCGAGAAATTAATTAAATAAGTGCATGAGGGAGTCTGTGGTTCTCATATGAATGGGTACATGTTAGTTAGGAAAATCATGAGGATGGAATATTTTTGGATGACGATGGAATCAGATTGTAGGAATCAGATTGTATCAAGTACGTGAGACATTATTATCTGTGTCAGGTATATGCTAATAAAATCAATGCTCTACCCTAAGAATTATGTGTGTTATTGGCTCCTTGGCCTTTCTAGATATGGGGAATGGATATGATCGGTTAAATTCTGCTAATAGCTTCAAATGGATACAGATTCATTCTAGTTGTGATCGATTACTTTACCAAGTGGGTAAAAGTAGCGTCATATGCAACAATGACCAAGGGAGTAGTAGTTAGATTTTTGAAAAGAGATATCATTGCTAGAGATGGTGCAGCCGAGTCTATTATCACAGATAATGGATCAAATTTGAACAATAAGTTAATGGTTGAAGTGTACAACCAATTCAAGATTAATCACAAAAACTCAACTCTGTATCAACCTCAAATTAATAGTGCAGTTGAAGCTGCCAATAAGAATATCAAGAGAATTTGAGCAAATGGCGATCACTTATAGAGTTCGGCATAAGATGCTTCCCTTTGCTCTCATGGCCTATAGAACCTCATTGGTATATGGAATTGAAACGATGCTACTAGTAGAAGTAGAAATACCTTTGTTCCCAGTATTGGCAAAACCTCAGCTTGAAGAAGCAGATTAAGTGAAGAAACAAATGGAGCATTTGAACCTCCTAGATGAAAGGAGGCTTACAGCAATATGTCATGGTTAGTGCCACCAATAAAGAATGATCCAAGCTTTTAACAAGAAAGTTCACCTGAAGTACTTTAAGGAAGGAGAATTGGTGTTGAAGGAAGTATTGCTGAATGCAAAAGACCTTAGGGGCAAGTTTGCTCCAAACTATGAAGGCCCTTATGTGATTAAAAGGATGTTGTCAAGAGGTGCATTGGTGTTGACAAAAATGGATGGCCCAAAATTAAGGGGACTTGTGAATTCAAATGCAGTCAAATTATATTATCCATGAAAAATTGAGTTTGATAAAGATTCCAATTTTTTCTTCAGAATTTTTTGTGGTTAATCTTTCATTGTTTACAAATAAAGTTGACATCCATGAATGTTTTCAAATTTAGATGGTCATCGATTGATAAACACTTCACCAATAAATCCTTCTATGTTATGTTTCTTAACCTCATACACTTAAATACTAAACACTTACCAATGAATTTGAGTCATCAAATAAATTGAGATTAAATGTCCTTATTGATTTAATCTAGTTTTTCAAAAAGAGAGTTATTTTTTAGGAATCATGGAAAGGTGGAAATTGAGACTTAACGACGATAACAGAAAAATCAAGACATAAGCATGGAACAGTTAAGCAAAAGGTTTCAATCATGAAGAAGAACTTATTCTAATAAAAAAGAAAAAAAGAGAAGAAGAAAATAAGAAAAAGAAATAAAAAAGGAAAAGAAGCAAAGCACAATGCCTTGGTGATATTTTCTGATTTGGATGAGTGAATATCAAAGTTAACATGAGGTATTTTGATTGGTTACTATCTACAAAATTCTTCATTCCTAGGAAAAATCATCCTAAAAGTCCTTAAAAGAGATTTAAGAGATTTATCCTCTTTATATTATCCATCAAACCAAAACAAATCTCAAAGAGATCTATCATTTTTGAATAATGCACCAAACTAAAACATGTTAATTTTACCTCTAATGGTTTTTGCTCTATCCTTTCAGGATAAACACCCTAAACTTTTGTCTTATCTTTCTAAAAATAGCCCTTTAAAAACTTTTGCCTTATCCTTTCAAGATAGCCCCCTTTAATCCTTTTGCTTTTTGCCCCTCCACGATAAGCTCCTTTTTGCTTCATCCTTTCAAGATGGGCCACCTAATCACCCTAAATCTTTAGCCCGGGCACCCTAGTTTCTTTACCCTATCCTTTCAAGACAGGTTTACGAGTTTCCCATTCCTTACCCTGTCATTTCAAGATGGGTTGTATATCCTTTACATCGACCTTTCAAGTTAATATCCTTCTTTAAGATGAAACACAGCTCAACTGAACATTCAATTCAGTAATCCTCATTTAGTTTAAAGTAGGGTCTAACAAAAGTGAGTATTTCTTTAGTTAAGCTTCACTACAAAAAAGGATAGCTATTGACACCTCTTTTTTGTCATTTTCATTTTATTATTTTTGTTGAGCCAAAAATAAATGAAAATAAAAAATAAAGAACCAAAATTAAAAAGAAAAGGAGAAAAAATAAAATATATATAGCGTCAAATCGAATCAAGTCGAGTCTAGTTGTATTGAGCTTAACTTAAGTCTAATCATATTGAGTCCAGTCAAGTCTAATCGTATCAAGTCAAATCGAGTCATTTGGGATTAAATTGGATAACAACGTGTGTTTAAATTAATAAATTCTTAAGTCATTAAAGGATCGGGCTTCATTAAAATATTTTAGTTTAGTTTGATATAAAGTGTATTTTTTTTTCTAATTTATATTAGGTTAGAATAGACTTATTATTTATTAAGTGAATTATTGGGCTAAATCAAATTGCATTGAGTTGGGCTCGAAAAATAAAAAGCCTAAATTAAAATAAGATTTCTAAAAGTTAACTCGAATCTTGAAAAGATCATTATTGTATCTTTCGTATTTTTTGTTTGTTAAGATCAAATCTATAACTAAAAGATATAAAAGATTCAAATTTGTGAATTATAAATAGTGGACGCTGGCTTGTAAAAAGGCGTTATTCAAAAATTAGGCGAAAAATTCCCAAACTCCATGATACTTCTTGTCCATAGTCAATACTTCATTGATCCATCATCTACTATCCACTAACCTTAAATACACATAACTACACTGCTCTACATTCTGATCACCAAACACAAAGCACCTAACGATCACCCAGTACCTCACTTTCAAATTCTATGCATAGCTAACTAAACATTCCAGCACTGAATCACCCACTACACCACACGTCTACAGCACTATCACTCTACATATGCCCTTAACTGAATAGATGTACACTAATCTACATAAGCACCAACAGCCTCTACATGTTCAATCAAGCATGGACAGTACCCCATACATTTAAACATGTCGATAGCTTACACCTGAACACACTACCATACAACCACACTGCACTTTCATAACAAACATTGACTTATGCCTGATCTCAATTTACACACATACATCGATAGCCCCTTATCAATGCCTATCCCTTACTTGAATGTGCACACATGAACACCCTCACAAATTTGCATGTCCTTCACTGTACTTGCACGCTACATTACCAATACAATCAGCATTCGATCACTCCTTTCTCACATCACACAAATTCACGACAACTCATTGACCCCTTATACCTAACATTCATGTATGATAACTCGCATATATGACATAAGCATAGTTGTGCACAATCACGCATGACTGTCGTATACGATTACGATCTATCGTACATGTGCACAATTAACTCCAATGCAAGCGTAACGTACGCCGTACATCATACACGATCCATTGTACGTACACCATGCTTGATTACGACACGGTCAGTTTGAACACGTTGATCATGCGCAACTTTTTTTTGTTAATTTAATTATTTTTATTAATTTATTTTTTATTGCAGTTTTCCTTTTTCTTTAATCGTCATATCTTTTGCTATTTTGTTAGATAATTTTCAATTAGATTGCATTTTTAGTAAAATCACATTTCTTTTTAAAATCGCGTATCTTTTTCTCCGAGATTTATATCTTCGAAGAAGATACATATCTTGTATATAGGATTTAGGAAATATACGTATCTCAATATATCTTGTATATAAGATTTAGAAAAGATATGTATCTAGATACGAATCGTAATGTATTTAAATATGTATCTTAGCATATCTTGCATGTAGGATTTAGGAAAGATATATTTTTACATGTAGTGAATTTTTTGAAAAAAAAATAAATAAATAAAATCTTGACTGGAAATATTTTTTTCAAAAAGGAAATATTGAATTAGTTAGGGTTTCTATTTTAAATTAGGTTTGAGAAATTAGATCTTTTAGGTTTTTTAGAAAAAATAATAAATGGTTAGATAAACGTAAATTTAGCTTGATTTTCAAAAGTAAAAGAAATCAATCTACTAAATATTTTATAAAAAAATAACTACATTGGTTTGATCCCGACTAATGGGTATGTAAGCACTTTTAAAATAACCGTCTAAAATTTTTTTTCCTTTTTCTTGAAATTCGTAATTAAAAAATAACAAAAAAATTCATTTTATTTATATTTTGTATATCTTTACATATCTTATTATTTTTTTAGAAAAATATAAAAATAAAGCTGGTTAATTCTTTTTTTTTTTATTTTATATGATGACTTAGTCTTAACATGTTAACCTTCGAATCTATTTTTTTAATTATTTTTCAAGAAATTATTTTTTAAAAAAATTACTCAGATCAGTGGCTAAATTAAGATTTTCTCACTTGAAAACCCTAATTTCATTTTTTTAGCAGCTGAATTAGTTAGCGACTCCAATTTTTTAAAAAAAAAATTTAAGAAATTTTTTTTATTAATTTAATGTCGAGTAATTTATATTAAGTGGACTGAGCTTAATATAGACTAAATTAAGGAAAACAAAATAAGGCTTAATATTAGTGACCGGAACTCTTTATCAAGTGTTTTTCACCTTAGAACACTTAAGAAAACTATGAGAACAACTTATGTTAAATTGTTACATCACCAAACATAAATCAAAAAGACACAAAATGGAAATCTAAGTAAATGTGAAAATGAAAATAGCTTAGATTATCTCTTAAGAAGCGCTTTTGTTTAATATCGTTTGCTTAACAAGTTGAGATTGAAGTTACCTATTTTCTTTAATTAGACAGAGGTCATACTCATGGTTGTTTTCCTTCTTAAACTTTCCACCTAAATATAGTTTGAGTTAATGGCTGTTTATCTTAATAGTTCCTTTCTTTGGACTTTAGATCTCTACCACTCCATATAGGAATTCCTATATTACAATACAAGACCAAGACTATCTAGATTTAAGCTTACTTAGAAAGAGCTTCAATCAGGATTGATGTAGGATAAATTTATCTCCAGCATAGAATTGTTTTCCTTACTTAATTAGGTTGTCGTGATACCACTTTGCTCAATCCTTGAATATCTTTAAGTTTTTGTAGGCTATGTCTTGCCATTCTTTAAGCTCATTCAGCTAAAATTTTCCATAATCACCTATATGCTCAAGATTAAGGTTAGCACGCTTTATAACCCAGTATAATTTATACTTAATTTATTTAGGTAAATGACTTGCTTTTCCATACAAAAGTCGATATGGGGTTGTTTTGATTGACATCTTATGAGCGGTCCTATAAGCCCAAACAACATTGTTGAGCTTCTCAAATCACTTCTTCAATTATGCTCTATTGCCTTTTCTAAAATTCGATTTAGGTCCCTGTTCACCACTTTAACTTATCTATTAGTTTGGGGGTGGTATGGAGTTGCAATTCAATTCTTCACTCCACATCGCTTCAATACCCTTTCTAATTGGACATTGTAGAAATTGGTTCCTCTATTGCTTATGAGTACTTTAGGAGCCACAAATTTAGAGAACAAACTTTTTAGGAACTATCTTACTACCCTAAAGTGATTAACTTATCTACTAGGATATATTTGTTTTCATTTGAATTTAGAAACGGTCTTATAAAATTGATACCCCAAATGTCAAAAATCTTACCTATAAAAGTTGGGTTTGGTTACATTTCATCTCTTTTACAAATGTTTCTATCCTTTAACATCAATCATACAATTCAACAAACTTTTGGGCATCCTTAAACAATTTTGGCCAATAACAACTGCACTCGATGACTTTATGGGTTGTTTTAATTGCACTCAAATGTTCTCCAATTGGCCTTGCATGATAGTGTTATGAAGTTTGGCAACCTTCTAAATGAGAAACACACTTATGAATTTTTTGATCTGCACCTATTTTAAACAAATATTGGCCTTACCAAAAATAGCTCATAACATCATGGAAAAACTTCTTTCTCCGTCTATAATTTAGTATTGAAGGAATAATCCTAACTACTAGATAATTTGCTATATCAACAAACCAATGAGTTTCCTAAGGACTTGGTATAGCTTCTCATCTAGAAACTTATGATTTATCTCTTGTTCATTAATCTTTTCTAATGATAGGTTTTCCAAGCGCAAGAGATGGTTAGTTACCAAATTCTTGGCCCCTTTTTTGTCTTTGATTTCTAGATCAAATTCTTATAGTAATAAAATCCATTTGATCAACCTCGGCTTAGCATTTGTTGTATTCAACAAATATTATAACTTAGAGTGGTTAATGTAAGCAATAACCTTAGAGAGAATCAAATATAACCTAAATTTATCAAAAGTGAAGAGCATTGCCAGGAGTTCTTTTTCTGTGATGGTGTAACTCTCTTATGCTTCAATGAGGGTCTAGCTTGCGTGATAGATTTGCTAAAAGTGGTTCTCCTACCTTTAGCCTAATATTACCCTTATAATATAATCACAAGCATCGTACATGTTAGTTCAAATGGTAAGCTCAAATTTAGGGCTACCATAATTGGGGCATGAGTTAATTTATCTTTTAAAGTGTTAAATGCATCTAGATAATCTTATAAAAATATCAATGGAGTATCCTTTTCTAACAACCAAGTTAATGGTGTAACTATTTTTGAAAAGTCTTTAATAAACCTCATATAAAACCTAGCATGACCTAGTAAAATACATATGCTCTAATAGATGTGGGAGGGTGCAATTTTGCAATAATGTCAATTTTAGCATTATTTGTCTCTATACATTTCTAGGACACCTTGTGTCCTAGCACTATGCCCTCTTGTACTATAAAATGATACTTTTCCCGATTTAAAACTAAATTAGTTTCTTACCACTTATCCAAAACATTTTGTAGATCTTAAGGTAGTTATCAAATGAGTTCCCAAAGACCAAGAAATCATGCATAAAACCTTCCATTATATCTTCTATAAATTCATCAAAAATTACCATCATGTACTACTAGAAAGTTGTAGGTGTATTATAGAAACCAAAACACATTTGCTTATACACAAATGTACCATAAAGGCATGTAAAAGTAGTTTTTTCTTAGTCCTCTATGGTAATTGGGATTTGAAAATAACTAGATGAACCATCTAGAAAACAATAAAACGTATAACTTGATAATCACTCAAACACCTAGTCAAGAAACGATAAGGGAAAGTGGTTTTTTCCTATAATTGTTGAGCTTGATTTCAGTTCGTCTTAATTTTTTTTATTCCAAGCTTAGCTTACTTAATAAAAAATTCTTGATATTAAATTAAGGAAAAATATTTTCCTTTTAAATAATTAAACAAAAATATTTTGAAAATATTTTAGGAGTCGCTCATATGTAAAACTGGTAAAAATCATATTAAAGAAACCCTAATTAAATCATTAGCATGCTATTTAAAAAAAAATAGAAAATATTAACCAAAAAACTAAGTTTGAAGAGCAACTTATTAAAACATTACTTACCACATAAAAATTAAAAAAAAAATAATGGGCCTTTATTTTTAAAATTTAAAAAAAAAACATATGAAAACATGCAAAAATATGGAAACGCATGAAAATGAATATTTTATTATTTTTATTTCGAATTTTCCACATATTTTGAAAATGTACCAAATTTATATTTTTTATCCATTTTATTTTTTATTAAAAAAACCCTAATCTTTATTTCTATTTTTAAACAAAAACCCTAAAACATGCAATTGTCACCAATTGTCAAGAAAACCTTAATGATCTAAAAATGCAACTTTTATGAAAACTTTCTAAAACATGCAATTGTCATGTAAAATATGCAAATATTAGTAAAAAGATATGATTTTTCCTAAAAAAAAGTGATATTTAGTTGAATATATGCAAAATATGCTAAAAATAGCCAACTAATAAAAGATTTACACCAATACCTTCAAAGACCCATGTTAGCACTAATTTGATACTAGTGAATCACACTAATGATGCAATTAAAAAAATTTTGCATTTTATTATTATTATTATTATCAAATACATAATAATGAGTTAATAAATAAATAATACAAGTTAATAAATGAAAATAACTAAAATTAGGACCTGTATTAAAAATAAAGAAACTTAGTATATATTTTTTTATTGATTTTTATGGAAACTAAAATCATTAAAATACATAAAGCAAATAAAATAAGAAAAGGAGCCCAAAATCCACCTATACTAAACTGGTCGGGTTGGACTTGGATCAAAGGAGGTTTCATAAGATTAGATCCGGTTTGGATCTTGATTTCCAAGCGAGTTGGGTCGGGTCGAGTCTCAATGGAAGGAGAAGTAGCAACACTCCAATGGCTTCCCATGGTGGCTTCCTAGTGACGATTTGAGTGGGAAAAATTATATTCGTGAGGTTTTTATTGTCAAAACTCTAATCAATGAGAGTGTTTCAACTTAAAGTGGTGGTTTTGGTGAGTTGGGAAGTCAAGCAGCAAGTTTAAGTTTAGGGATTGCGCTGTAGGCTGGCTTAGGTAGTATATAACATCATAATTGATTCAATGGAGTTAGTAGAGTGGTTTGCATGTGCTGTGGGTTCCTATTGTATGTTACATGGCTGTGTGGTTGGGATACGATTGATGGTTAGGTGTGGCCATGGTCACGACTTAAGTTTATGTCATTGTTGGGTGATTGCGAGGGGGAGTGGTTAAGGTTGAGTAGCTGCTATGTTGGCCACTGTTAAGGTATGGTCATTCATGTTGAAGGTTAGGGTTAAGGTGTTGTTGCTGTGTTGGGGTGCACATGAAAAAGAGGGAAGTCAATAGGGTTGTGGTGTGTGGTTGTAGTGTATGTGTCTTTGTAATACTCTAAGATTTGAGTTCCTAGATTTAGAGCGTCAAACAACATTATATATTTTTAGTTCAAACTTCAAGATAAGGCTAAAAAAATTAGTTATGTAAAATTGGATCTCAAAACTAAGTTAAATGGCACCAATGTCATATAGGAAATAAAGTTAATTGGGTAAAATCTTTACTACCACAAAGGTAAGGAATTGAGATTTAATGAATAATACAATATTATTTTATTTATAAAACATATTATAGAACTTTACGTACAATAAATCAAGATAAAATTTTACTTGAGGAGTCACATAAAATCAAACCATAACATAATATTTATTGACATATATGTTACAAGTGAATCAAATAGTGGTTGGAGATAAGATCCTGGACACATGCTTTGTTGGAAAATTAATGCAAGGGTATACATTACAAACATTATTATATAATTTATTACTATGTTTAAAAATAAAATATATTTTTATTCATTTGTTTGCTATTGCAAATTAAAAAAATTAACAAGGAAGTAATTTATGCCGCCTTCAAACATACTGGTGAAGTAGATTTCCACTACCATTCTAGTCTATTTAAAGTCCACTACGATGGAAAGAAAAAATTTTTTAGAAGCAACACATCAAGTTTGACAAATATATAGTATAGGAGAAGACTTCAATCTAATATCAACTACCATCATAATAAGTTCCAATAGGAGTCAGCAACAAGCATAGGTAAATCGCTATAGCAATATGATTTTTGTTAATATTCTTACTATTATGTAAATGGAATTTTACCTCATGATAATGTTGTCAAATTTTTATTAATTGCTTCATTGAACTACTTAAAGGTGCATCATGTGTTTGATTAAATTACAAGGTGCCAAATTAACCTAGAACATAGAAGTACTTTACATTACTATATATTTTGCTTAACACTACATGATATAGGTATAATTGACTCAAAAATTAATTTCTAGATTTTTCATTTCTTTTGTTTGCAATGTACGTCGATTCTTATTGATAGCTCAATAAATGATGTAAGAAAAGCACAATATATGTAATATGTCCTATGTATTCTTACACAAACTATTAAGTCGTATTTCAATAACTACAAAGGGAGAAGTATGAAATTTGATAAGGTCTTATGATCACTACACAAACTACTATAACTAGGAAAATAATAATAGTAATAAGTTATGATGGGAATCAAGCTACGAGATCTCTGACCAGCAGCCGAGCTCTAAGATTAGAGGGGCTAGTATGATGAATCCTTATATTCTAACTAACCCTTACCGAGGTCAAGTACATACTTACCGAGTTACCTTTAATGCTATATTGAATGATAATCCTTTATTTTGTGTTATGCCAAGTTGATGATTGCTCTAACAACGAGCCGACCAATCACTTGGCAACATCCTTACAGAGAGGTCGAGAGATAGAGAATCTAGATTGACTAGGCTATTCCTACTAGGACAAGCCCACCCATTTGTACTTTTTGCCTACATCCCCTAACAACCTTGCCAATGCAGCATCACCACGTATATAGTATCGTATGAAGAATCTGTAGCACTAATGATTGGTTTCATTGTATATTCATTTTTACCCTCTTGTATCATATACATTGCTTCTTTAGGAAATATCCTTATTGTCTTTTCCCTTTTGGGTAAGTTACTTTGACTTATGGGTATAAATACCATTGTACTTGTAGGTGTAACATATTAGATTACCTTTAATATACTTGAGTACTTTCTCCCTTACGTAAATACTACTTGTTTACTCTTGGCATCACTCTTATCCTTTCTCTTAAGCAAGGTTAAGTGGCGAATAACCTCACTAGACCAATTTGTGTATCATCTCAAATTGTGTTGTGAGTCCACGAAAGTTCCTTTAGTGCATCACATCCTCTAGAACTGTTCATGGGTTTTTTCTTACTGTTCCATTCGTCTTTGTCGCTCTTTTTGTACCTTTCCCCATTAACCATTTTTTAAGCTTTCTGCAAGCTTGGACCTATTCATGGACCGGCCTTGTCTATTCTTGGTCACAGTTCGTACCAAGTTCTATATAGATTTATCAACAAACAACTTTAGATTAAAGAGAACCTAAACCATAAAATACCTTATCAACTTATTACCAATACGCATATTTGCCAATAAATAACTAAGTAAATAAATATTTATATTTTAGATGTTAATGGTAAATGATCTAATTATTTAAAAAGAAAAAAAGGGAAAAATGAGTATTAATGGATACATTACTTTGTTAAGTGGATTCGACAAAGGAGATATGTACTTTGAGGAATAGGAATATATTATCGCTAGATCCTGGTAAGTGGAAATTTCTACTTTTGTGTAAGTAGACCTACATCTACTTAATTTAGAGTTGGTTATGATGGAAAGTATGTTGATGTGCCTTGATTGAATGTGCATTGAATGAATGAAGTGTTTCTTCATATATGACTGATTTGTCAATGCGTATTGTTGTTTAGGAAACTTGGAAACTAAATGATCCTTTAAGATGTTCACCTAAGTGAACCCTATATGAAGAAATGTATTATAGAGCTAAGAAACAAAGTTAAGGTTGAGATAGTTGAATTGTTCATCATGTAGAACTTGAGATACATGCCTGATACTGAATTATTGTACTGTTTACTACATTCATGGCATGGCATAAAAAGACTTATAGGTCAAGTTTCTGAAAGCTTAAACACTACTAAGTTAGGTTTTGAGTATATGGAACTTCATTGCTCAACTTATTCTAGCCACGATGCATGGTTTTATCTAGACTAACTATGTATTGGATTTTCAAACCATAGTAGCTGGTTTTTGTTAGGAGTTTTAGTACTAAGCATCTCCTTGTTGCCCTAAGTTCTTAGATGTTATAGTATATTGATAAGGAATTGGAAAAGTATAGTATATCGATACCGATGCATGTCATCTGATCGAGCATGGCATGAATTTCCTGCACAGATAGTTTTTCTTGATAACTTGGCTTATGAAATTAAATGTTTTGTGGCACTAATCTTTGTGAATGTGTATTATGCTTTAACTATGGTTTGTTTTATCCACTTTCACTTAACTTACGGAGAGCTGAGGAGATACTCATGTATCCTTAGGTTATGAAGAGAATTAATTGCATATCAATATTAGTTGGGGGAAAAGTCTTTTAAGAGCACAAAGAATGGAGTTAACCACTTTTGAAGAAGCCTTGTTGTATTTTGATCTTTGTTCCATAAAGGATCTATACATAAGAAATAAAAGGAAAAAAAAAAGTACTGTGTTTTAGGTTTGGTTAAATTTGGTGGATGTACTCTTTTGTATAAATAGAACTTTTATTGAATATAAATAGGTAGTTTTGTATGATGATACATCTTATGCTATGTCGAGATGTGACAGTCGTAAATGGAGTCATTGTTAGTGACTGAAGGTGGATGGGGATAGGTCCTACGTTAGTGTGAGTGAGAAAGAGGATGGAGATGGGTCTTGCGTTAGTGTAAGTGAGAAAGAAGATGGGTGATGCTATCGAATGGAGATGGGGTTGTTGTGCAGTGGAGATTAGGTTCTATCCTTCTCTTGTAGATTCAATCCCCTATAAAATGTAAAAAATCTAATTTTTTAACTCGTTTTAGATCATCTTAAATCCACCCTCAATAAGATTTGAATCCCCACAAATCTTATCACATCTTCATTTAATCATTATTGAAGCAAATCATTGTAAGATTTAGAGTTTTTACCAATGATTTAATAAAGATTCTTCTAAATCCATAAAGGAAAAAATAAAGATTTGATAGGACATGTTGTGGATTAAGTTTCTAAAAACTTTGCCACATTTTCCTTCCTTTTTTGTTTATTTCTCAGAAAAAGATTGAAGAAGGAAGCAAGTGGTCACATGCTCTAGCAAAAATAAAATGCACCCAAGTGCATTGCATAGGGATCAAACCTGTAGTCTTTAATCCTACTCAAGTCCATGTCCTATACCATTGAACTAATGGCTTTGTTCTCATTCATTCATGTACACAAAATTAACTTAACCCTTTCTTATTGAGCCTAACTTAAATTTAAACCTTCAAACCTAAGCCCAATTCATTTTAAAATGACCATAGCCTTTCTATATAACCTAAAATATATGTACAAAATAATTTTTTAGCACCATTTTTTAATTTAATAAATTTGGAGTCTTATTTTTTTTAATCCAATTAAAATATTTTTTAAATTAGACAAAAATCCATTTTATGAACTCAAATATTTTAATATAATTTTTTTTAAAAAAAAAAAACCTAACGAAGCCCAAAATTTTTATAAACTCTAAATTTATTAAATCGTATGTATATTTTACAGTTGCCCCTATTTGAAGTGAAGTTTGACTAAAACTTAGAAGGTTAGCTAAAAAGAAACCTAACTTAAAAGATCAACTAAAAAGAATATTGACTTGAAAGGTCTGCTTGAAGAAACTTGACTTGAAAGATCAACTAAAAGAATACTGATTTGAAAGGTTAGTTAAATAGCCAAGGCTATTATAGCTTAGTAGCATTGCTGCTAGTCTCTTATTGAGATAGATCAATATTCGAATTCCTTCTTCACAATTAACCAAAAAAAAAAAAAGAAAAGAAAATAAAGTTAAGTTAAATAGTATCTCGTCTTGAAAGGGTGAGGTAAAAGGGATTCCAACTTAAAATGTTAGATAAATAAGACACCGACTTCAAAGGTTGGTGCAAACAATTTTCGATTAACAGAGTCAGATAAGTGAAGGTTCAACTTGAAAGGTTGGAGTAAAAGGCCCTAACTTAAAATTGGTCCCTACTTAAACAATAGGGGTAAAATTCCATAATTATGGTCCCGACTTGAACGGTTGGGGTAAAAAATTCTAAAATAGGATCCAAGCTTAAATGGTTGATTAAACTCTCTTAAACTAGTGGGTATCTTAAAGGAGATAGATCTCTTCAAATAATTCATTTGAACATCTCTTTAGAGACTTTAAGGATTTTTCAATATTATTTGACCTACAATTGGAGAATTTCAAAGATAATAGCCAATCAACATACCATGTATCAATTCTCAATATTCACTCATTTGGAAAGTAGAATGCTGCCACAGTGCTTATCAGTAACCTTTTGCAATAGTACTCACTCCTTGGAATAAATTCTACCTTATGTATGGGACTTAGACTGAATTTCCATCTATTGCAGCAAAATGTGATTGAAGCTTTTAGCTGTGAGCTTACAGCTAAACCATGCCTATGTTCTAATTCAATGCTTGCCATGGCTAACCTTTATGTTCTAACCCTTACAATTAGATCTATCTTGAAAAATAAACCTCTTTGTGAAAAACAAGATTTGATTGCAATGTGTACGTAACGTCATTATTATATGGTGATTTAGGCTCTCTAGTGATATAATAATTATTTAGTGCTGGGAGGAGAGATATAAACAAACTTACCAATGATGTGTTTATTGGTCAATGACCATTCGATATCAATAACCATCATGGATATCAACTTTGATGGCAAATGATGAAAGATTAACCATAAACAACTTTTCAGAAGAATTAGAATCTTTATTGAATTTAGCATTTCACGAGTAATACAATTTAACAACATTTGAATTTACAAGATCCCTCAATTCTAAACCATCCATCTCGACTAATACTAGTGCACTTCCTAACAACACTATTCTCACAGCATAAGGGCCTTCATAAATTGGAGCAAATTCCCTTTGGGGTCCTTTACATTCAGCAATACTTTCCTCAACACCAAATCTCCTTCTTTGAAATGTCTTAGTCATACTTTCTTGTTAATGGCTAAGATCATCCTTTGTTGATAATACTAACCATGACACATTGTTGCTAGCCTTCTTTCATTGGGAGATTCAAATGTTCCATTCACTTTCTTATGCACTTTGCTTCATCCAACTAAGTCTCTATCGACACTCGAAACAAGGGTATTTCTACTTCCACTGGTGGTATCACTTCAGTTCCATCTACTAAAGAGTAAGGAGTTACTCCTATAAAAGTTCTAAATAAGGTTTTATAAGCCTTAAGAGCGAAGAGAAGCATCTCATTCCAATCTCTATAGGTAATTGCCATCTTCTCAATGAATCTATTGGTGTTTTTATTGGTGGCTTCAACCGCCCCATTCATTTGCGGACTATATAGAGTTGAATTTCTATGATTGATCTTGAACTGGTAGCATAACTCATCCATTAGCTTATTATTCAAGTTATACCTATTCTCTGTAATTATAGACTCGGGCTAACCATATTAGGAAATGATATCCCCCTTTAGAAATCTAACCACCATTCCTTTGGTCATGGTAACATATGATGCTACTTTTACCCATTTAGTAAAATAGTCAATTGCAACTAGAATTAACTCATATCTATTTGAAGCCATCAATGAGATTGGACTAATCATGCCTATCTGTACTTTGAAAAAGGTCATGGAGCTAATAACAAATGCAACTCTTAAAGAGGTGCATTGATTTTGTTAGCATATACTTCGCATAGGTAACAATGCTTCACATGCTTAACACAGTTTGACTCTATTGTCATCCAAAAATAACCCATCCTCATGATCTACCTGGCTAACATGTACCTGTTCATGTGAGGATTGCAAACTCCTTCATACACTTCTTTCATTAATTTCTTAGCTTCTTCTTCATCTACACATCTCAATAGCTTTATATCAAATGATCTCTTGTATAAAATAGTTCCATTCAGCAAAAAATGAGCAGCTAAACTCCTCAATGCTTAACTATCCCTTTTATCAACCTATTTAAGAAGCTTGCCCATCTAGAGGAATCTTTAGATATCATAATAACAGGGTTTCTTTTGTTCTTTCTCTTCAGCAACCAAGTAAAATGTTGATTTTTCCTCTACTTCAATTTTTTGGGGTGGACTCTCTATCCCATATGTGAACTTCACGATCGATGCTAGTGTTGCCATTGCATCGGCAAATTGATTCTAAGATCTTGGAATATAAGTGAACGAGAGGTGCTTGAATCGTTTGATCAACTTTCCCAAGTAATTGTATATAGTATTAATTTGCTATCTTTCGACATATATTTTCATAAGATCTAAAGAGTTATAAGTGAAGAATCTTCATATACTTCTAGCCTTTGTATCCTTATGTCTAAGGCCATTTTGAGTCCCAAGATATAAGCCTTATATTCTACTATTTTATTCTTGTACAAGAATGCTAACTTGGTTGTTATAGGGAAATGATTACTCTCGAGTGATACTAATACTGTGCCTATTCTATATCTAAACACATTGGTTACTTCATCAAAATACATTTTCCATTCTAGCCTTTCACCGCTCAATTCACCTGCTACCATCACATCTTCATCAAGAAATTAGGCTTCAGAACTATTAGCGTCATCTTCAAGTAAATACTCTAACAATTGATCTACCAAGGCTTACCCCTTGACTAAGCTACAGCTTACATATTTGATGTCAAACTCATAAATCAACATTTGCCACTTAGAAATTCTCCTAATCAAAGGCGTCTTCTCTACCAAATACCTCAAGGGATCATGCTTCTTTAACAACTCCATCGAGTAATAGATGGGTACTACTTGAGCTTATGCATTATCCATACCAAGGTGCGACATGTCCTTTCCACTTTTGAATATTTCTGCTTGTTATCTATGGACTTCATGCTTAAAAAAAAGGTGTTCTTTCCTGCCCGTCTTGTCTCTCTACCCTAGCATATATCCCATTGATTCAAGGAGAATCATCAAGTAAAGTATTAGTGGTCATCCTAATGTAAAGGTAGCTAATATCGACGTATTCATCAAACATTATTTGATTTTGGCAAATGCTTACTCACACTCTCCATCCCAATCTATTAATGTAATCTTCCTCAAGAGGTTGAATAATAGCTTGCACTTATTAATGAGCTGCGATATGAATCGAGCAGTGTAATTTAGTCTCCTCGGTAATCATTAGGGACTTTGGTATAAGCATGTCTATGATCGCCTTCACTTTATTCGAGTTTACTTTGGTCTCTTTTTTGTTGACTATAAAGCCCAAAAGCTTTCCCGAGGTCACCCCAAAGGTGCATTTTTCTGGATTCAACTTCAATTGAAACTTTCTTAGTCTTTTAAACAGCTTTTGCAGCATATTGACATGATTCTCGCCTTCTTGGACTTGGCAATCATATCGTCTACATATACTTAAGTTTATTGGTACATCTTATCATGAAACAATGTAACCATAGCATGCTGGTAAGTTGCCCTAGTATTCTTTAACCTAAAAGACATTACTCAGTAGCAAAATCTCCTCGAGATGGTAGTAAAAGTGGTCATAGTTTTATCTTCTTCTGCTATCTTAATATGATTATGTCTTGACAAACTATCCATAAATGAGAAGTGATGACTTTTAATCATATTATCCATAAAGACATTGATGTGTGGTAAGGGGAAATTGTCTTTAGGCGTAGCTTGATTCAAGTCATGGAAGTCTATACATATCTTAACTTTCCTTGTTTTTCTTAAGCATTAGTACGACATTAGCTACCTACTTAGGGTAATTTGACACTTCTATGAACCTAAACTCTACTAGTTTCTTTACTTCTTCTTTTATTTTAAGTCATAGGTCAAGCCTAAACCACCTAAGCTTCTACCTTTTAGGTTTAACATCCTCTTGTATGTGGAACTTATAGACTACTATCGATGAGTTTAATCCAGTTATGTCCTCATAACACTAGGTGAATATATCTACATACTCTAATAATAAATGTGAAAATTATTCCTTTTGCTCATCTTTTAAATTACCTCCGATTTCAAATTTTGAAGATTCTCTTCTATTCCCAAATTAATTACTACTATTTATTCATCAATGACTATTTTGCCTTGCTCAAATCGAGGCTAACTCTCTTGTATTTCATTTTAAGTCTCAATATTATCTCTAACATTTGACCTAGTAGGGCTAAAGATGATATTGGTACTTTATCATTTGTTGGTGCGAGATATCCGTGATTTTTATTGTTTTCATTGGATTTGAAGAGTAAAGAAAAGCAAAAGGTGACAAGTGAATGGAAAGAAAGGAGAATTGAAGAAAAAAGGAAGGAAATAACTTTATTGAATGAAATCAAATTGTTTGAAAGGCATAACTTATTGGATTAATCATGAAATTAAATGCTACTAATTGATCAAAGCTATTATTCGAAAGAGTCCTATTAATAAGAACTAAAAACCAATTGCATAATGAGGCAGGGGTATCAATGTCTTTCTCTTTGTCTAAACTAATATTGCATTATTGAGCCAGAACCTTGGCTAAACCAGTTACTTTTGATTCTTAGACAATTGTAGGTGCTAGAAAAGTCTACTGGATGTCAGAAAGTCCATATAAGTACAATATAACCAATCTCATCTTTTTCTCTAATCTTAGCCTTCATCTCTTGAACCTCAGCTTCAATTGGCTCATATCCTAGCCCAAATATTCAATTTTCTACTTTGATTGCTCAGAGTGACCTCGTGTCCCCTGTCTTGGCACTTCTACCATATTAACCTTATCGAAAATATGTAACCTTGGCTCCTCTAATTCTTCACTTCTGATGTATAGAATTATAAACTTCATAGTCTTGCTCCCCAAGAAAGGTGACTAATTGCTCATTAGTTATGAATTTCACCTTTTGATGTAGAATTGACATAATTACCCCTGCCAAGTGGATTTAGGGCTTGCCCTAGAGAAGGTTGAAAGTTTGTGGTATGTTTATGACTTGGAATGAGATAGTGAACATTTATAGACTGATCTCTACTTACAACCTAATTTCCTAAATTATATCTCTCTTTGATCCACCAAAAGCTCGTACTACAATTGAATTGGGCTTTATTTTAGTTAGATTCACTTTAAGTAGATTTAATGTCTCCAATGAACACAAGCTTAACAAAGAACCACTGTTGATCAACATCTAAGCCACTATTCTCACTTTACACTTGACTACCATGAAGAGGGGTTTTGTATGCTAATACCCTTTCTCACCTAACTCTTCTAGCCAAAATGAGATCTAATCCATTACA
This sequence comes from Lumnitzera racemosa, assembly GCA_024138005.1. Taxonomy (NCBI): domain Eukaryota; kingdom Viridiplantae; phylum Streptophyta; class Magnoliopsida; order Myrtales; family Combretaceae; genus Lumnitzera; species Lumnitzera racemosa. The sequence continues at coordinate 32,079,041 of JAMXBC010000012.1, read as the reverse complement.
AACTTTAAGTTGACTACCAGTCCTAACTTCTTAATGGAAGTCCCCTTGAGTGCTTTAACATCCTTAAGACTATTGATTAAAGCTTCTTGATGGGTAACATATGACAAAATAAGCCCATCATGGAAATTTGGTTGATACCATAGCTAGTTAGTCCATGATTTTGTACTTACTAGCTTTGACTAGCTTCTTAACAAAGTTATTTTCATCAATGTTATCAAGGATCTTGTAGGAAGCTTCCTCTACTGTAGCCTTTCTCTTAACCTTTTCACTATGATCATAAACTCATCCTGAGTGGTTAAGCCCTTTAACCATGGTTAGTGAGGATCTAACTATTTGATTCACCATTTGGTAGTTCAAATGGTGTAGCTTTGTAATTCTCTAGTGCTAGTGGGACATTAAAGACATTCTTCTTGGTCTTACCCAATTGTCTAGTCTTCTCATCCTTCCTTAAGTACTTAAAAACCAGAGTCTTAGGATCATCTCCAATCATCCCAATTGCCTTCTTCACTTCTTTAATAAGTCTATCCTCCTCCTCAAATTCTAAACCCTATCTAGTAGGTGGCACATTGGCATACACCCTTAGTGGACTTAAATAGTTGACCAAGTACTTGAATTTACTTGATGGCTCTCCGAAAGTATCAACCATCAAATCCTTAGATTCATACTTCTTCTTGAGTTCCCTCTAGGTACATTACTTTTGTGGCTTTGAGACCAGCATAACCATGATATTAGTTAGCTTCTGCATGAACTTTCTTTCCATCTCCTTTTGTTTTTCCTCAAATTATTTCCTCCATGACTAATTCCTTTCTTGTATCGAAGACTAAGAGGCACTAAGAACTAATCTACATCTTTTAGCTAATCAGGGAGGGGTCATATCTGCATTCCAGTTTAGATTGACTTGGGATGCTTAGTGATTATTGAGAATCCCAATAGCATGAGTGAGGGTCTAAATTTGCTTAGTCATCCTGATCATGTTTTATCCTAAGGTTACAGTTCTTACATCAGGCTCGGCATTGTTGCTACTACTTTTGACTTGGTTGATGTTTCCATTAGCATGAGTCGATATCTTTGCTTTGAAACAAGTGAATATTGAGCTTATAGCAGAGTTTGCACACTTAGGAGATATCTTCAAATTCCTACAAAAAGCCAAGATTTATTAATTATTCCTTCTAGTAAATAAAAATTTTCTCCCATTTTCTTTTTTGAAAATATCTATAGAAGAACAAAATAAAAGGCATAAGTAAAAGATTGCACAATGAAAAAGAACTTTTATTTGAAGGAGTTGCAAATTTATAAATAGTTAACGTTAGATCTAATCAATGTTTGTTTTCCATGTTTATATTATACAAAGTACAAAATTTATATGATCATTTACAAGAAGGAAAAAAAAAAAAGAAAAAATGCAATAAAATTTACAATAAGGCTATAGATAATATTAATAATTTTGTAGCTCTCTTAGTTTAAGTCTTTATGTTGCACAACCTTTTACTCATAAAAAGAAAAAAGAAAAAAAAACACGCACATAGAGTAATCTATGGTACATAAGATATATATTTTACAAAACAGTGCAAATGACAGCATATATAACATAAGAAAAATATATACACATAAAAACAACAACTATAAATTAAAATATAGAAAAAAAAAATTAATCCAATATGTCATACATACATGCAATACAAAAGGGGGCTGGTAATGAATAAATTATATGAATGGAATTATTATAAACCCACGGCTAACATTCACATACACTTATGAAAGCGTATGAATTTCTAAAATTGATTTTTCTTTTTGAAAATAAAGTTACTAGACACTTATATATAGATATGTGAGGTAATTAATTTAAATTTTGAAAATCAAGGCTCAATTGGTCACTAGCATAATAATTCTTCTCTAACTCTTATAATTAAAAAATTTCTAACCTATTTTATTTTATAATGATATAGGAAAGTGAAGTTTATGGGTCTCAAGCTTTATAGCTTGATACATTCTCGGAAAAATAATTCATGGGTTACATCAAGGAATGCATAGGCTTGTCAATTACCATTAGGTTAGGATAAAGACCCCTGCGACTTAAGAGTTATACAATGGTGGCTCATCCAAATTTCTTAAGGTAGCTTATATCATATTACATCAAAGAATATGTATGGTACTAAAAAATAAAAAAATGAGTGCTCCCCAAACTCTTCTTAATAGGCATTCATCACTAAAACCCGGTTGGTACAACTATATAATATGTGTTAATCAAAAGAAAAATAAGAAAAATAGAGGCTCATTAATTAATTTTCTTAATTTTTACATAACTAGCTTACTAAATCCCCGCTGGAGTTACTAATTCTATCAAGCTCAATTTCTGTTTTTCTTAATTTAATTTATACTAAGCTGCTTAAAATAAGATATTTAGTATTAAGTTAAGGAAAAACATTTATCTTATAAAAAAATTCTTTTAAAAAGTATTTTGAAAATATTTTAAGAGTCACCAATAAGTAAAACTAGTAAAAATCAAATTAAGGTTTCTTAAGTGAAGAAACCCTAATCAAATCATTGATCTGCTAATTTTCTAAAAAAAACTTAGAAAATAATAACCCAAAAACTAGGTCTGAATGCTAACTTATTAAGATGTTAGTCACCTCATAAAAATAGAAAAAATGAATGACCTTTTACTTTTATAATTTTTAAAAATATATGAAAACATGCAAAATTATGGAAAATACATGAAAGTGAATAATACAATTAAGATTTTTTATTTATGAAAACTAAGTGATAGAAATAATTTTATTTTTCAAGAAAACACTAAAGACCTTAAAATGCACATATTATGAAAACTTTCTAAAACATGAAATTTTCATGCAAAACATGCAAATATTAGTAAAAATATATGAATTTTCCTAAAAATGCAATATTTATTTGAAAATATGCAAAAATAGCTAACCAATAAAAACATTGACACCAAGACCTATAAAGAGCTATGTTAGTACTAATTTAATGCCAATGAATCACACTAATCATGCAATTTAAGAAGAAAAAAAAAAACTACTTTTTTGTATTTTCTTATTATTATTACCACATAATAATGATTGTACACTAAAATAAGAAAAAAAAAAAACAAGTTAATAAATAAAAATAATTGAAACTAAGACTTGCACAAAAAACAAACAATGTTAATATACATTTTTTTTATTGATTTTTATGAAAGCTAAAATCATCAAAACTCATAAAACAAATAAAATTAAAAAAAAAAGAAGCCCAAAACCCACCTACACTAAATTGGCATAGTCAAACTTGGATTAAATGGAGTCTTGTAAGGTCAGATTCAGTTTACATCTTGGATCTCTAAGCGGGTTAGGTTGGATCTCAAGGAAGGAGAAGCAGCAACACTCTAATGGCTTCCTACAACGGCTTTTAAGTAAATATTTAAGAAGAAAAAATCAGATTTGTAATTTTTTTATAGTCAAAACTCATATAAGTGGGAGTGTTTCAACATAAAGTAGTGATTTTGGTGATTTGGGAAGTCAAGTGGTAGGTTTGAGTTTGGAGATTATGGTGTAGGTCGACTTGGGTGGCATATGAGGTTGTGGGTTGATTCATTGTAGTCAGTCCAGTGGTTTACACGTGGTGTAGGGGTCTTGTTGTGTGTTGCATGGCTATATGGTTAGGATGTAAAGAATTACTAGATGTTAAGATGGTTATGCAGTAGGTTTGGGTCACTATTGGGTGGTTTTCAAGCAGTGTGATTGAGGTTAACTGGCTGTTATGTTTAGAGCTATTGGGGTGTGGTAATTTACAATGTCAAGTTAAGGTTAAGGTAGTGCTGCTGTGTTAGGGCGTATATGAAAGAAAGGGTGGTTGATGGGGCTATGGTATGCATCTATCGCATAAATAAAATCATGGCTATGAGTGACTAAAGGAGGATAAGGATGGATCACGCATTAGTGTGAGTGAGAAAGAGGATTGGTGATGCTATTAAATGGAGATGGGGTTGCTAAGCAATAAATATTAGGTTATATCCCTCTCTTGTTGATTCAACAACCCTTATATAGCGTAAAAAATTAAATCTTTTAACTTTTTTCAAATCATCTTCAATCTACCCTCAATATGATTTGAATCCCCCATAAATCTTATCATATCTTAATTTAATCGTTGTAAGATTTAGAGTTTTTACCAATGATTTAATAAAGATTCTTCTAAATCCATAAATGAAAAAAATAAAGATTTGATAAAACATGTTGTAGATTAGGTTTCTAGAAACTCTGCCAAATTTTCCTCCTCCTTCTATTTGTTTCTCAAGAAAAGATTGAAAAAGGAAGCAAGTGGTCACGTACAGTGACCTAACAAAAATAAAATGCACCCAAGCACATTGCATAGGAATCAAACCCTTGATCTCCATTCCCACTCAAGTCCATATCCCTTGCCACTAAACTAATGGCTTTTTTCTCATTCATTCATGCATACAAAATTAACTTAACCCTTTCTTATTAAGCCTAACTTAAATTTTAGCCTTTAGACATAAGCCTAGTTCATTTTAAAATTACTTGCATTTCTATATAACCCAAGATATACATACTAAATTTTTGCTTAAGACCATTTTTGAATTTAATAAGTTTAGAGTCTTATTTTAATTAGTCCAGTTAAAATATTTTTTAAATTGGACAAAAATCCATTTTATGAACTCAAACTATAAAAATCCAATATTTAGTTATCAAATTATTAGCTACTAACATATTATAGGAGCAAAATGTAGCAAATATATTAAGACAAAAATTTTAGAAGTGGAGGGAAAATCATTTGGCTACCAAATTTGTATTTTGGTAATTATTAAATATAACACAATTAATTACAAAATCTCAAAGTAGGTTAGCAAAGCCTTTCATTAAAGTAAAAATCTTAAATCACTAAAGATATAATTGCTAAAATAAAATACTATGTAAAATGTTTCTTTGGTTGCCATTTTTATAGCACAGTTGGTATGTCGAATGGACTCCAAATAGAATCATCGTTCCTAATTTTATTCTCATTACCATTTTTGCAATTACTTTTTACATTTTTTTTTTGCTGAAAATACTTTTACAAATTGAAATCACAATTTTATTCTATCCTCATAAATGGATAATTACATAAGTGACTTTTAAAATTATTTACATAATTATACATACATGTATTGAAATCTCCCTTAACTAATCATCGTTCTTAAAATCGTGAAAAAGGAACGATACCTCTAGTTGAAATGAGGAAAAAAAAAAGAACAACATGAACACTAAAGCTTATAGATATGAACATAATTTTAATCCTTAAGATTTGAAATAAATATAAAAATTTCTTTCATAAAGGAGAGAGAACAGACAGATTAATTAGGGTAAAAAATTAAGGAGTTGTCACATTTACCCATGTTATAAATCCTTCATAGATAATTTTAATGTTGGTATTTTTGTTGAGTAATATTAGATTGAGGCTCAATATGTAATTTATAGGGATGCATTACTTTAGCCTTCTCTAACTTAAATAATATAAATACAGATATTGTGTATGTGTGCATTTACCTATATATGTAAGCATATGTACTTATTTTATGTTGAAGCTGTCAATATAAATAACATGTAGATTATATATATATATATATATATATATATATATAAAATAACAAGTACACATTTATAGTAAAATATAATTTCGAAAGATTTTTTGTTTAAGTACTATTTGAGTAATATCTTCTTCATTTAATAGTGCCTCTTTGGTAGTACCTTTTAACAATACATCTTTTCAATATTGCCCTATAATACTAATTTGGTGTCAAATTTTAATAAGATACCCCTTTGGTATTATCTTTTTTTTTTAATTAAAATGCCATTTTGGAAATACATTTTTCTTTAATAGTGTCCATCAAGCCTAAATTTTTCCCGATTGGTATTAAACTATACCCCATTTAATACTAACCTTCGACTAAGTGTTAAGAAAAAAGAAAAACTTGGTTTTCTATAATTTTGAAAACTATTTGGAGTTGCCACCCAATCAAAGTCAGGAAAAAGAATCAAGTTATAACCAATTAGGTGGATCGATTATAATTTTGCTGCCAATCTACGATAAAATCATTTTTTGAAAAGGTTTTGAAACTAGAGATTTTGAATCTGGGGACTAGCTTGTTAAACCCTAATTAGGTACCACTTTTACCTTTCCAAAATTAAATTTCTTTTTCAATTTATCCTCTTTAACTAATTATAAATTTATAATTAAAACTATTTTTATTTGCATAAACAAAAATAGCAAATTGAAATTATTTACGAAAGGGAAGATAAAAACAATTTCCTATTTTAAGTTGTTTCGTAAGTGCTTATGCACTCTCTAGTAGGGATCAAACTTTTTGTAATTTATTTTGAGAAAATTTTAATGTCTTGATTTATTTTAATTTTGAAAAATTTCCTAACTTTAATTTTTTTAACCGTTTAATTTTATTAAAAAAAACACCTAAGAGAAAGGGTCCTAATTTTTATTATTTTCTTGAAAAATTCTAAAAAAAATCTAACTTTGAAAATGGGTTAATTTATTTTTATTTATTTTGAAAAATTGATTTTTCTAAGTGATAAATCATTTTATTTTTCTTTTTAATTAATTAATTAATTTTTCATTTTTCTTTTTATTTTGACCAAACATGCTAAAGCTTTTCTTCCCCCTTTTTTTTTCCTTCTTTTTCATTTTCTTTCTCTTTTTTATGTTCTTTTCTTCTTCTTTTTTCTAGTTATTTTTTTATGAATTACATTTTGTTCATGGAAAAAATAAAATAATATTAAAAAGAACAAAACAATAATAATAGAATTACAGTAGGGCCAGACTAGGACAAGGGCATGCATAGGGGTTGGTAATGGAGTAGCTTCGGGTTAAATTAGGGTGGCCTGACCTGATCATATGTTTCATACATGCATGGCTAAAGAAGAAGACAGTGGCCATCAAGGCTTGCTTTGGGAGGTTTCAAATGGCGAATTAAGTGGGGAAAAGGGTTTTTTATGATGTTTAGATTAGTGAAAGCGGGTCTAGTGCTAGCGCGACGATGTAAGGAGATGATTTTTGTGGTTGTTGGCTTTGGCTATAAGTTGTCAACGGTGGCTGACGCATAAGGTGGTTACTAAAGTTAAGAGGAGTGTTAGGTTGGAGGTTCTTAAGGTTGGTGAGTATTATAGTGTGGTAGCTAAGGAATGGTGGCAGTAGTGTTTTGAATGGTAGCTACAAGATTGGGGTTAGGGCTTCATGGTGGAGGTTGCATCTTGTTGGCTTAGAAGACATGGCTGAGCTTAGGATGGGTGTCTTTGGAAAGCTCTGAGCTTAGGGAAGACCACTACATAAGTAGATAAGCTTGAAACACTTAAGTTTAAACAAATTGTTAGAGAGAGAGAGAGAGAGTGACTACTTGCGCCTAAAGAGAGAAGAAGCTCAAAAATCTATTTGAGTGAAAATTTGAATGAAAGTTCATGATCAAATGGGGAGGGGGAAGCTCCTATTTATACTCCTCTAAGATCAAATAAGCATGGAAGGTCAACATTGGAGTTTAATTCAAGATTCCATAATAATGGGTTTTGACGAAATTGAATGCGAATCTATGTTCACTTCGGTGAAACGATCATTCAAACTATAGTTAAGGACTTCAAATCTTTCTAAAAGCACCATTGAAAGTTTTGATTTTCAAGTCAACAGCTCAAATTAAGCTTAATCAAGATTAAGCTTTAACTTTGGATATGAACTTTTCTCAATCTTCAAGAGTTGATTTGATCCATTAAATGAATGTTTCTAGATGTATAAATGATATAGATTAAAAGAACTCCATGCAATCTATAAGATTTGACCATTGATTTGATAAAATCTTATAGAAAACTAGATCAAAAGGGGCTACAAATAGAGGGGAGCAAGCTAGAAAAACATGAGAAAAGGTAGGAAAGTAAGGGGAAGTGGAGGAAAAGGAAGGAAAATTCACTAATGTGGTGCTACATCAATTATACGGACTATTGGTGTGCCACATATCTTACTAAGACACGTCACTTATTGCGTAGTAGTTTTAATAATAATAATAAACAAAAGACATAAGTGTCTAATGTGAGTGTTGAATCCAAGACTTTTAACTTATATAAATATTAAGTCAAGTGTAGTACTAATTGTGCCATTGGCTCATACCTTATCTTTCTATGCAACTAAACTATATTTAAGCTAAAATAGTCCAAGCTATTCTATAAAATGAAAGCTACTCGATTAAGTTATCTATAACTTTAAAGATTATTTCCCTAAAAATATTTTATTTGCCTAAAAATCTATTTTACCTAAAAATTCTAGCTTTCTATTTTTCATTCTTCTTTTTCATTTTTCAATTTTTTTTCAATATTTTATAGTTTTTTTTTTTTACATTAGGACCCATTTTCCCTATTCTAAAAATAAGTTATAAAATTATAAGAGACAAAAATAAAGTATCTACAGCATCTCTTCAATATTTTTTTTATATCGCGAAGTTACTTAAACAAATGTTAATATCAAAAGAAGCATTATCGAAAGAAAAAGATAAATTAAATTATGATATATGATGTCATTAATCAAAAGTTAATAACAATGAAGAGACACTTACTAAAACTAAACACTAATGAGGCATCATTAAAAGAAAAAAAAAAGGAATATGAAAAAGTATTTTAATTAAATAAATTTCAAAATTCTATATACTATTGGTAAAATTCCATGTTATACGCAAGTTATCATTTTAGAAAGAGAATATACTTAATGTTGAAATTATAAAGTTGTTTAAGAGCATTTTATAATTAACATGCTAATAATGTATACCTATTTTATCATATTATGAAGTATTTATCTTTCTCTTAATATTATTCTTTTTTATCAACTTTTGATTATTGGTATTTCTACAAAGCCATCAATAATATTAAAACTTATTTTACCTTGTTATTTTAATGGTACCTCTTTGGTTTAAAAAAAAAATACAAAAATGTATTATCAAAAGAAAAAGAAAAGGAAAAAGATATTATTGATGTTGAAAGGAAAAAGATAATGCCAAGGAGGTATAAAAATTTAATGATAAAGAGGCAATAGATTAACCACAAAAAAAAAAAGAAGTTATATAAAAAAAGTATATTTCCTAAAGTTAACACTGAAGAGGCACTACTAAAAAGGAAAGTACTACGAAAAAATTGATACCTTAACGAAAAATCTTCTAAGATTAGATACTACAATAAATTATAATAAAATAAATATACATTAACATATTAGTTGTAATAATCTTTTAAATAACTATAATTTTACCAATACCTAATAGATATACTCTATTGCAAAAATGGAAAACCAACTATAACATAAGCTTTTACCTAATTTGTGTATATATACATATATACATAAATATATCATATGCATATAAATAACATATTATAACATATGTATTTAGATTATGTGTCATATATACGTTATATATATATATATAAGAGTGTGTATTATATTAGTTATATATGTATTTAATACATAAAAAATATATATTATATATTTATTACATATATCAGATATGTATATATATGTTATTCCATGACATAAACACACATACATACATATATACATTTTATATATGTTATGTTAAACTAGCTAATTTGTTATATATACAAATATAATCTATATGTTATGTATATCATATAACATGTACATTATACTATTTATTATTATATAGCATATATATCAATTTGATATGTAACATACATATACTATATAATATAAAATAAATTTGTTATATATATCATATATATGTATCATGTGCATATAAATTATATGTTATATATGTAGATTATATAAGTGTCATGTATACGTCATATGCTTATGTGTGTACATGTTATATTGATTGTATACATACATATAATATAATATATAACAAACATATAAGTTGGTAACTATAATTTAATGTATTAATTATTTAGTCACAATTGTTAAAGAATGTTAATTTTTTTTTTCTATCTTTGGTTATAAAAACATACATATAAATGTAGATTTATATATTAATTTTATTGGTTAAAAAATAGACTATCTCCATATAATAAGTTGTACTAATATAATATATTTCTTTTTTACAAATTAAAAATACCTTAAATACACATTAAAATAGTAAAAAGGTAAATTTGATTTCCTTTTCATAAAAAGTTAGTGAGATATCATAGTGACAGTAATGAATTACTGTTAGAGTCTTTGATAGTGGAGTTAACTATAAAACAAAACTCCTAAAACTCATGTCACATTTTCATTTTGTATTTATTTTCAAATCCAACATAAATCCAAACCATCCTTCCAAAATTAGTTAAATTTCAATTTTAAACTTTGTCTTAATATTTTTGCCTTTTAGTGTCTTTCTCTCCAAAATCAAATTTGCACTTCATATTATGTATGCACACCTCTTATCCTCTATAAAATCTCTAAGGCATCAAACTAATTAGCTGACATATACTTAAGTGGTTGTCATTGTTTTTCAATGTTTATAACGTTTTGGATTGATTTTGATCCACTTTATTGATTTACATTGTAGATTTCATCATTAAGGAGTTATATCAAAGCCTCACATGAAAAATGTAATGTAAGTTTGATTTCTCTCTATTTTCTGTTTTGTTGATTGAAACTTTATTTTTGAATCGTTATAAGGTTGTTATACTTTTATTAGTATAAATCAAGAATTTTATAATATAATTAGTGAGTCTTGTTTTGGTGTTTTGATATTTGATGCATCTTTTAAGCTTTGTTTTTTATATATGAAATGATTTTTACATTTATTTTGATGTTTGAGGTTATTCAAAGGGCTTTATTGTTATGTTTAAAGCTAATTGATAAGGTTTAATTTTGGAGTTTTAAACAATTCTAGAATTTTGGTTTTTCATGGTTTAAAGCAACTTTTGGGTTTCTTTTTTCTTTTTTGTCTTTTAGTAAAGTTTAATTTTGGTGCTTATGACTTTTGGTTTTTCTTAAAATATTTAAAGATGGTTTTAATATTTGACTAAGGTGATGAAATCTTTTTTTTTTTTTAATTCTATGGCTTTTGCATAGGATTTTTTTTTTTTTTTGTTATATTGATTTAGCTCATTAGGGTTTTGATTTTGAATTCTTATTTTCTGATAAGCTTTCACTGAATAAGAAATATGCTGCTACAAAGTCAAGGATATCTAATAAGATAAATTAGAATGCAAAGGATCCAAATAATACTAAGAGGCAAGCTACTGCTTTCTTTACGGATGTAGGTTTTGATTTTAATGTTTATTTTTATCTAATATTGAAATTTCAATTGTCACCTATGAAGATGATTGGATAATTCATGCAAAATGGTTCTTATTTGGCATGAGTTAACTATAAATAATCTTATTATATATCATATTGTAAGAAAAAAGTAGTTCGTTGAAATACATATTAATTATTTTATGGTTGAAGATATAGTTTTATTAAGTAGAAAATTTTATATTGTTCTTTTTCTTATATGCAAATTTATATAGATAGCATAATTCTATAATCCTATTATTGTCAAGTTTAAGAGTGCCATGTTAATACTATTCTTTTTTTTTTTTCATCAATTCATCTTAATGATTTTTATGATTTAGAAAGTTGGAATGTAGTAGTATATTTTGTCATTATTTTGGAAAGATGTATTCAATATTTATATTAAATTTTATTTGGTTACTTAAGATTAAGTTATGTTTATTGATTATATTATTAATGATGATTTCAACTTATTGTTTTCACTTTATTTTAAGTTTTATATGTTAGAAAAGTATGTGTACCAAATTTATATGAATATTTATGCTACATTTGGTATATAGGAATGGACCGAAATGGAATCGCAATTTTGACTTCTATTTCCTTTCCCTATGTTTGGAAATGTATTTAAAAGTTAAAGTCAAAATTCTATAGAATTGACGATTCCTATTTGAAGGAGAATTCGATTTTGCTTTCTTAAAAGCAGAATCGGCAATTCTATTCCTTTTTTATTTAATACTATTAACTAAATTACTTATTTAACCTCTAATTTAATTCTGACATTTAATATTTAAAGTTATTTTTGATAATTATTATTGCATACACATTTAATTTAATTTAATTTAATTGCATTCCATCTCATGGAAAATGGAAAAGGATTTTCCATTCCACTCTTTGTTCCATTATATTCCAAACCATTCCTATGTATCAAACATAATATTAATGTAATATTTTATATTACATGATTTTTGCAAACAAAGAAGGTGATAATATTATAACCATTTTAACAAAATAATAAGAGATATTTTGCTCTACCAACTGAAATAATGATAACAAATTAGTATTCATATTACAACCAAATCATATTTAGTATCTAATATCATGCCTTTTAGCTATGAAATATTATAATCAAGTAATGTTTTAAGACACAAAAGTTTGGTAGCAAAAGACATGATTTTTCATCACTAAATCTTATTTAGTATCTAATATCTTATTTGTTAACTACCAGATACAAATGTTTGAGATTTTTTTATAGTAGTTTTAGCCACCAAAATTTTGGTAATAAGAAACAAAACAATTTGCTACCAAATATATTTAGTAGTTAATAACATAATTTCTAGCTATCAAGTTTTATTATTTGCCACCATTTTACAATGTTTTTAGCAACCATAAGTCTATACCTTTTAACATCTTCTTAGTCGCTACGAATTAAAAATTGGCAGCTAATACTTTTAGCTACCAATTTTTATCTTTTAATTACCAATTATGATGGTAACTAAATGTCAAATCTGTTGTAATAGTATTTTACTAGACTTTTTTTTAAAAAAAAAAATCGTAGTGAAGTCTAATAATTTTAAATATTCTATATTTGTTAAATTGCATGTATATTTTACACTATTGCCGAATTCAATCTTAAATAACTAACTGATTTGACTTGGACACTTATAATATTTTGTATATTTTAATTTTTATTTATTCATTTATTTACTTTTATTATTATTATTTTAAATCAATCCCACAAAACCTACAATAAAAGGGTAGCAAAAAATAAGGTATTTACAGTAGCATAATTGAGCTTCTTATAATCAATATAGACTTGCCAGCCTACAACTACTCTCATCGAGATTAGCTTACTCCACTTGTTCAGTACTACCATTATGCCTCCTTTTTTAGGTATAACTTCCATTAGACTTACTCAAGAGCTATAAGAAATAGGGTAAATCATACCTGCATTCAAAAGTTTAATCACTTTTGCCTTGACTACTTCCTTCATATTATGGTTCGCCTTGACTACTTCCTTCATATTATGGTTCAAGCACTGCTATAGTTGCACTATAGGTTTGTGACTTCTTTTGATAAAATTTTATAGGTGCAAAACAAGGGATTAATTCCATTAATGTTAGAAATCTTCCAAGTAATTGCTGTCTTGTGATCCCTTTACACACTCAAAAGTTTTTTTGCTAACTAGTTAATTGAGGACACTATTACATGTAATTTTGAATTTTCCTCTAGAAAGGCATATTGTAAATAATTTGGTAGTTGTTTCAATTCTAGTTTTGGATGTTCCTCAATAGTGGGTTTCAATTTTGCTTCTTTTACTTGTTTGAACCTCCCAAACCTTCACTCTACAAATAGAAGATTAGCTTCTAATTGAACTTCTGCATCATTTATGTTGGGATCACTACATGACTTCTCTTGGATTCCCTATTTTAAACATGATTCTAATGGATCTGTGGTTAATAGCATCAAGACTAATTGTGTATCATCTTGTTTAGTACACTTTCTCATTACTTCTTTAATTTTAATTACCATTTCTTCTTCTCCTACCCTTAACATATGCTTATCCTTACTAACTTCTATTATAGCTTTGATTGTAGTTAAAAAAGGTCTACCTAAGATAAGTGGTACTTTAACATCTTCATCAATGTCTAAGATAAAAAAAACAATAGGAAAAATGAATTCATCTATTTTAACAAACACATCTTCAGTTATACCCCTAAAATAGGTTACTAATCTGTTAGCTAAGGTTTAAGTTCACCTAGGCTTAGCTACTTTCAAAACTTGTAATGCAATAGATTTATACTAGCACTTAGATCAACTAGTGCTTTCTTAATAGATAAATTTCCAATAAAACGAAGAATAGTAAAACTCTTTGGATCCTTTAACTTTGTGCAAAGTTTGTTATAAAGAATGGTAAAACACTCCTTATTGAGCATGACCATCGATAACTCCTCTAATTTCTTCTAGTTGGAGAGCAACTCCTTTAAGAACTCCACATATTTGGGCATTTATAACAAAGCCTCTACAAATGATAAATTAATATGTAATTGTTTAAATAAATTTGAAAACTTACCATATTTCTCATTTAAGCATTCCTTTGTTAACCTCTCAAGGTATGGAATGGGTGATTTGTACTCTCTAACCTTTAGGGCTTTGGTTCTTAAGTAGTTTTGAAGTTCCTACGATTTTATCTTTCGGTTCCTCTATTATTAATTCTAGATTAACTTGGGCCTTCTTAGGTTGCTTAGCAATTTGCAACTCATTACCACTTCTTAAAGTTATAGCTTCAGTTGAGCTTATGGTAAGGGCTTTAGTTATTTCTTAACTAAGATCTTGGCGTATTGCTCTATTTGTTTTATGAAACTCAACAACCTAGCATCGTTACTCTATATATACCTGGAAAACATATCTTCCGTTCTTGAATTTTCCTCTCTTTGAGGAGGAGCTTAGAATCCATAAGAAATATTAACATTCCTTAGTTGAGTCACATAGAAATAAACACCTACATAAGGAATACACTCCTTTCCCCATTCTTCATGGTTGTAATAAGGCATATGTTAAAAACCCCATTGATTCATACAATTATTAACTAATCTTTGATAATACAGTGACATATATCCTCTTGGGTTAACTAAATGAGGCATCATGGAAGGTTGTATTAACATAGGATAAAAGTCTAACCTTTTATTTAAGGTATCTACCATAACCACTAAGGTTATGGTAGGTTCTGCATTTACTAACAATAATAATTGTCTTATCATTAGTAGTTACCCACCACATACATAGTGTATTAATATTAATGAATTTTAATCCCTTTCCTTATGGGTGAGCAAGTAACTTTGTTGTACAAGTTATCCAATTACATGTTGCTTAATTGAACAAGTTTTAGGTAGATATTTAGGGTCATATGATAAATTCTAGGTAATAATATCTCGAAACTTGTTTCCCTATGGTAGGGTATAGGATCAAAGTGAAGGTATCAATACCTACCTTGTAACCAGTTTGAAGTATATAAGATACATGTTCTAAAATACCATATACCCACCATGTATTAATAAATTAAAAAGGAATACTGTTGCATTTGCTAGCCCTAAAAGGTTATGTTTCCCACTAGCTTATATGTTAGAATTGTGCATGCTCTTAATTATTGTTTGATAAGTTTATTAAAAGGGGTTAGATGTGTACAATGTTTTGTTATCATTTATAGTAGTTTTGCTAAAGAGAAATTGAAATCTTTCGTAAAAAAGGGTCAAGTATATTTTCCAATTTATTGTTTGTGAAGATGAAAGTAGCATGCATTACGTCTCAATTTCTATGCATTTTTTCTTCAAGGAATGAATACATTTTTTTATAAAGGCTCCATCATTTAAAACATATGATATTGAATTTATAAGGCATGTAAAAAAAAAAAAATTACAAGTTTTACTAAGTACCTTATACTTTTTATAATCTATAGGGTACATAATACAATATGATTCCAACGTGCCATAAGGTGGATCTCAATTGTAAAAGCTTGAAAACTTATATCTACATTATAGGATATGGATATAGTTTCTTATTATATCATTCTTGTAGACACCCTATCTTGCACCTAGCATTCCATTAGTTTTATATCTCTTAAAAAAAAAAAAAAGAGAGAGAGAGAGAAGTAACCTCTAATGTTAGTTGATATATCTCTCCTCTCATCTCATCTTTCCATAGCTAGTGGAAGCCCCCACCACCGGCAATTGCTTATATGTGCTCCGGTTAACCCGTATGTTCAATCTTCTCGAATACATTATTGTGAAACAGCCTAACGTTCAAATATTTCCTTCATTTCACGTGCAACGAGGATCAAGTTGAAAACAAAGAAAAATAATAATAAATTGGTATTGTAAAGATAATCTTCTAACACAGGCCAAAGGGTGTACTATCAAACAAAAATATGGAATGACGCTACCATAAAAAAGACATCATTTTAAGTTGAAGAAAAGCTTAGAAAATAATCACTAATAGATAAAATAAATCACAATTAATGATCCCAATCCTTATCCTTATGTGTCAGCAAGCTCCTTCACGAGACGCTTTCTAACCCCACGTGAAAAACGAAGGAAATTCAGAGATGATCAGATAAGAAATAGTTACAATATCCATTGTCGGAACGGATGCTTAGGATAAAGAAATTTTTTATTTTTATGTATTTTATTTCATGTTCTTACATTATTTCTAGATACCTTTTGGACATATTCCCGTTAAATTTCTATAACGGTTTCATTTCGATATCACAAGGGCTTCTTTAGAGAGAGAAACTAATTAAGATGAAAAAAGAAATTAATGGATATCATACATCATATATATATATATATAAAGTATAATAACCAATTCTATTTACATATGTAATAATACGATATATATATATATATATTTTATGGAGCTTTTGACTACTATTATTACCTGTTCGATCAATTGCGTGCGCATTAGTGTTTGTTATCAAGAAAATCCCTTCTAACGTAGAATTCTAATGCCATGTGTCTTTTCTTCATTGGTTGGATGCCATTAAGTAAGCCACCAGCTGAGGCGGTACTCCTGGTGCGTGTGATACAAGTTGGGAGAAAGCTGCGGAATCGGTTCGCCGCATAAGCAGCGGCAGTGCCCTGAGTTTGAGCATCAATCTGAGTCTCCACTATTGAATATTTTTACGTCAAGGTCCCACCATACTTTATTTGACTGGGGTAGGCACTGAGCTCGGTTTTCCAAATCCAACCTTTCTTCACTTCCCAAAAGAGAGAAAAGGTAAAGTGGTTCACATGGCCTCTTTTTCCAGCATGCCATCACCCAAAAGACTTCCGAGTGGCAATTATTTCCACACCACGGAGCATTGCTTTTCAAGTAGATCTGGGGAAATGCCGTTTCAAATCCATAAACCGACCCGCTGGATATAGGTTATTGAACCATCGGTCTATTGTTGGTCGGTTTGGTTTATACGGTTTCAAGCAGATTACAGCCTCTCATTTGCTTAAATCGACGAGTTGCAGGACCCACTTCAACTATAGGGGTCAACCCACTAGTACAAACCCGCAAAAAAAAAAAAAAAAGTGTAAATGCTCCTATTTTATATCCTATGTGTAATTTATACATTCATATAGTTATTAAAATCGTAATTTTATGTACATGAGTTTACAATTTAAAAAGATTCTTTCAAGTTAATTCGTATGTAAAATTATTTTTGTATATAAACATGTTTTTAACTGAGTTTACATATAAATTCAATAGAAACATGCGTTTTTAATCAAGTTTATTAATTTTTTATATTTAAAGTGAATGAGCTAAAATATTAAAAAATATAGTTAAAAATTTATAAGCTATTAACTATTTGGACATTACGTTATTATCTCTATCCTATTTTAATTTTTTTCTTCTTTCTCTCTTTTGTAGTCTCTTATTTTAAGTTTATAACATTCATCTAGATTTCAATTCCAGTAGCAAATATTATAATGAAAGCTAGATGTTTTATTTTATATTATCAATAATTTAAAATGAATTGAAATATTCGATTATCTTTAATTCATTGCTTTCTTCATAAAAATAATAGAAAAAGTTTTTCGACTTTATTTGTCCTTCTTTTATCCATATCAAATTAAACATTATTATGAATTTTTATTATTATAAGTATATCTATAGTTTTTTTAAATTATTTTATATAAGTTATAGAAACTTATGTTTCAATATTTTAATTTCACATTTTGATTCTATTGACCCTCTGACGATTCTAGGTGGAATCGTAAATTAAACAACCTTGTTATACATGTGTAAATGTAAAATTCGAATTAAAGTAAATATAAATTATAAAATAAAAAGGAATTAAATAAAATAAAGGTTTATGCCATGGACCTAAACAATATTATAACAATAAATGGAAAAAATTTTGGATAGAATAAATGTTTACAAACCCTAAGTATAAAAGGGTTGCTTAGAGTTTAGAAAACCCTTTTTCCTATGTTTTGTCACTTACATGCTACTCTTCTCCTAGGGATTCTATGGTTCTTGAGATAAAGAAAGGATTCCACTAAGTTTTGACTAAGATTGGGTTAGGAGTTAGAAAGTTAAGGTTGTAGGAAACTATTTTCCTTTAAGTTTTTGTTCAAATCCTTAAAATAGTTTGTTTTTTTGGGTAAGGCCATGAGAAAAATGATTTTGCTAGGCCTAACAAGTATTCTTCAATGAGTTTTAGGTAATACATTCAAGGTAAGACGTTTGTGAAGATTTATTTTATAATTTGGGGGGTAGGAGGGAAGGGAGGGAGGGAGGGAAGGGGGATAGCTAGGTGCAATTACTTATAATAAAACTTTGAAATTTTCAAAAAACAAGATTAAAAATGTCTCCTTTGACTACTTAAGTAAGATTACGCGTGAAATAACATATAATCAATAATAAAACTTAAAGTAAAAAGAATAGGGTAAAAAAGATCAAGCAAGAGATTTATAGTGCTTTGATCTTCTGCCTACTTAAAGTAAATAGAATAGGGCAAATCTTTTTACTCTATCTCACTAAGCTATCCTTACGTATACATAAATTTATAGAAATTGGAATCTCTCTTTAACACAAAGCCTATCATACAAACAATAGTGTTTACATTAACTATGAGGATAAAATATAATGATCCTCTCAATGAGAATACACAATAAAATCAAAATATAAAAGTAGAGTAGACAATGTTGTCTCTAAATTAGATTTTAAATAATATTCTGAATTCTCTTGAATGTCAAGCTTTTAGTAAACAAATGTAACTCTAATATGTTGATCTATATTTTCAAAATTTGAACTCCTCTTATTTTATAACTTCTAGAACAATGTCTCTTTGCTAGAATCTTGGATAAGTTTTGATCAAATATTGAATTATTTTGAAAAATTTTGATTTAGTTGTTAATTGTTGTAATACCTTAAGCAGTTGAAACTAAATCACACTTGATCTTGCACTAAATTTGAACGTTCTAATGCTACTCTTATATTCTAAAAGATTTGCTAGTATTTTTGTATAAAAACTTTAGTTTCTTCTTATATTCAACTGTTATAGTCTTTAAAAAATTGAACTCTTTTTTTCATTTTTGACAATAAATATCCCTTAAAAATTAGGAGCAAATCTTGATACTTATTACTCTTATATTTAAATTTAGAGTTTCAAATATCTTCTTGATGAATAACTATACGAATTTTCTTATATCAAATCTGATTTGTTTTAACTTAATCCTTTTCAAGATATTTTTGTATCTTAGCTCAATTCGAATTTGAAAAATATGGATAAGATTCATCCTTATCTTGAATCTTTCTCCTCATATATCTTGATTTAAACTTGAAAAATATCTAATTTTCCTTCCTACAAAATCTTTAAATTTTTCTTAATAAAAATCCTTTAAATGAATCTTAAAAAATCTGATGAACAAATGTTGATACAACTCCATCAAAAATTTGTCCATAACTATGATAACCACATTCAAATCATCTTGTCAATATTTTTTATTAAATTAATCCCCCTTAATTCCTGTAGATTTAATCAACCAACCTAGTAAAACTTGTTGGATGCATTACCCATATATATCTAACATGTGGAGCTGGGGGTTCAAACAATTATAAGCTCAATAGACTTCTTAAAACAATCTACTCTACAACTTCTAATAGTACTTAAGATTCTGAATTTGTCTTTGAAATTGGTTTTGATTTTCAAAATCAATACTAAAGTGGAAATCTTATCTTTCGTTTATTGACTGCACACTTAACAAACTTGTTAAATATATTTATTCTTGTTGTTTTCATCAAAACACTTATGAGAGAACTTCACATTCTCTTCTTTTCTAATGATAACAAAACCCTTTCTCAAAAAAATATTGAACAATTTATGAAAGGTTTTGTAATGCAAGTCATATAAGTTCTTAACAAATTTAATCTAAGAGTTTTAAAGTCCAAAAATTTTCAAAATTTTTTATAGAACTTGTCCTTAGATATTTATCAACTCAGAGTTACATTAACCTTTTAATTTAATATTTTTCTATATTTCTCTCCCTTTTTGCTATCATCACTTATTTTTTATTTTTACTCCCCTTGAAATTAATATGGATAAGAAAATTGATTACAAACTTGGAGAAAGAAAAAAAATCGATAATTCATTAAGAAGTTTGATTACATAAGCTTAATTATGAATAATACTCTAAACATGATTTTGAACATAAAAAGACTAGAACAAACATGAACATCATTAAATAGAATTTTGACAAAGAACAAAAAGA
The DNA here is from genome assembly GCA_024138005.1 of Lumnitzera racemosa. Taxonomy (NCBI): domain Eukaryota; kingdom Viridiplantae; phylum Streptophyta; class Magnoliopsida; order Myrtales; family Combretaceae; genus Lumnitzera; species Lumnitzera racemosa. Next base: position 32,058,534 of record JAMXBC010000012.1, on the reverse strand, counting down.
ACTAAAATAGACAACTTCAAACACTAAAGACTAAACTAGGTTGACTTCTTCTTTTTCTTCTTCAAGAAACTCTTCTTGATTTGAGGAGTGCTTGAAGAACTTGGTTGTGATGGTGGTGGTAATGGGGTAGACTTCTTCCATGGAAGCATCAGGATTGTTTTTAAAGGAACTTATGGCGCTAGTCCCTTTGATGGTTGATTAAGTTCAATAGATGGAGGAATTGGATCAGAAGTCAAGCTGGGTTTAACATGTAGAGATAGAACTTTTTTAGTTGGAAATGAAGATTATGCTTCAGATGCAGCAACATCAAAAGATTGTTGTTGTTCTATAGGAGTTGGAGATTTTGTAGATGGTGGATGATCATGTTACTCATAAGATAGAGGATCAGGTGATGGAAGATTTAGTTCCTCAGCAGGTTGAAGAAAGGATTTCTTAAGTGAAGTGTAAGGTGGTGGAGATGTCTTCATAAGTGAAGAAAGGTTTGCAGGAGATGGTTTAGAAGGTGGTTTTTTAGTTCCTTCCTGGAGTTATGCTTGGAGTTGAGTCAACAAGTAGTCCATCTTTGAATCTATCACATCCTCAATCTCTTTCCTGGATACTACCTTTGCTTTAGAGGTTTCTCCTGGTCCTTTACTTCAAATTCAGTTTTGAATTCGACTCTGAATAATCTTTTGATTCGGGTACCTTCACTCTCTCCTTAATCTTAAATTTTCCTTCTGTCCTAACCTTATAATCTTTCTTGGATTTTTTCTTCTTGCCTTTAAAAATTTCCTCACCCTTTTTTTTTCTATGATTTAAGTTTTGAATCAAACTCTACAACTGCCCATGATAACTCCCCATCAAATAATGATATAGGTAGTCAATTCTTCTTATGTCGGTCATGTAGATAGAATGCTTAGTCATCAATATACCAAATCTTATTCTTCATGGGCATCTCCTTCTTTTTCCTCAACATAGCTAAATAACCATGGCATCTTCCTTCAAAATGCTAGTTGTACTTCTGTTCCTTGGATGTATATAACTAATAACCATTTTGTGCAGCATTTGCACAATCAACCTAAAGTTAAAAATATTAACTTCTTTTCCAAGCCAATCCTTTCACCCTTATTTAACTCTTCAAAAATATGCTTCCTAGACTATTTCATTAACTCCTTATTGTTGTTCATTCTTGGAATCCTAAAATATTTTTAAGAAGAAATTGCATAAACCACCAATACCCCCCCTCCCCCCCTCCTCCCTCCCCATACCCCAAACTTTCACTTAGGTGCAGTTTAACTCTCTAAACTTTCAAAGTGTAGTTTTTAGCCTCCTAAACTTTAATAAATTGGAAAAAAAACCCCTTAGGTTAAGAATAACCCCTATGTTTAGAGAATATTTACAAACTAAAATTACTGTTTATAGAGTATTTATACACTAAAATCAAAGTTTAAAAGGTGTTTATATACCAAAATCAAAGTTTAAAAAGGTTATGAGGGTTATTCACTAATTTATGAAAGTTTAGAAAGCCAAAAACCAAACTTTGTAAGTTTAGAGGGTTAAAATGCACCTAAGTGAAAGTTTAAGGGGGGTTTTGCATTTTCCCCTATTTTTAAATATCATCCTTTGAAATTTCTATTTTCTGTCCATTTACGTTGGACAACCACACTTCTCTCTTATCAGTCAAAATTATCATAAAACTCAATTAACAATTCTCCACACATAACAGTCGCAATAGTGCAGATGCTCTTACATACTAAAACATCTAAAAACTCTTCCCAATAAAAACCATTCTTTCGAAAAAAACTCAAACTCAATGATGCTTAGCTTGATGAACTGTCTTTGTTTAGAAGATGAAACAAACACAATTCTAGGCTTTACCTTTTTCTTCTCAGCCTTAATCTACTTAAAACACTCAGTGTTAGTTTTTGGTTCTAGTTCAAATTCTAGATCTGATTCTATCTGTAGTTCCAATTTTGATTCTAACTTAGCTCCCTTTTCTTCACTTGTGGATTTTTCTTCTTCTTCTTTTAATTCCTCTTCATCTCCCTTAGTCTCTTATTTAGTTTCTTCTTCTATCTGAGCAATTTCCCCACTTAAAGAACTCTTAACCTCATCATCATCTTCCTTTCCTTTGGTAAGAATTTCATATTGGTTAGGGTTAGGGTTTTTAGAAATAGGGTTTTGAGATTTTTGAATAGGTGTTTGTTCAAAATCCAAAGGTTCATCTACTAAAGAATATGGTTTTCTTTAGTATTCTTAAAATCTTTCTTGTTTTTAAAACCAAGATGAGAAGATTGTCTTAGAGCTAAAGAAAGAATGAAAGTGAATGTGAATGAGCTTAAAAGGAAAATTTAGAAAATGAGAGAGAATGTGAGGAGATGAATAGCAAGAGAAATGACTTGCAATTGTAGTTGAATAGGCATTTAAAGAAGTTGAAGATATAAAATGTGAGGATGATTATGAAAAAGTCAAGAAGTGGAGTTAGAATTAGAAAAAGAGAGAGAGAGTTAGCTGTTACAAAATGCAGCAACTCATTAGTCAGGGAGAAGTGCAAAAAGCTAGTGTGGGGGAAGCCAAAAAAATAGTAGTTTGTTTATTATCTCTTAATGGTAAAATTAAGAGATAATTAACCATCTTAAAATTTTACATTTGATAATAGCATAATTTTACTAGCTAAAAATATTGTATTTAGCTAAACAAAATAAATTAATGAACTATACTAAAATACATAAATTTAAATCAAATGAAATATGTACACAAAATTTAATAACGTACAAGAATTAAAGGGATTATAACATTTAATAATATTATACACAATTTTTACATAAAGCTAGTCAACAAAAGAATTCACGTACATGGATAAGAAACACCAATTTCATTTCCTATGAATTAACTTTGGTCTTATCAAGAGGTTTGGTGAAAATATCAACTAACTGATTTTCAATTAACACAAATTTAGTATTTATATCATCATTATTAACATGATCTCAAATGAAATGATGTTTTACCTCAATGTACTTAGATCTAGAATGATGCACTAGATTCTTAGTCAACTTAATTACACTTATATGATCACATTTTATTGGAATATTCTTCAAATTTAGCTTATAATTAGAAAATTGTTGTTTAATCCACAAAATCTAAGTACAACAATTTTCAATTAAAACATACTCAACTTTAGTTGTGGATAAGGCAACTGAATTTTGCTTCTTGAAAAACTAAGAAACCAATTTGTCCCCTAAGAACTAACAAGTATCCAAGGCACTTTTCTTATCTATCTTACATCTAGCATAGTTAGCATTTTGAGTAGCTAATTAAATCAAAGTTATGATTCTTTGAATACTAGATTCTTAACTTTGTAGTGCAAGTTATATACTTGAAAATCCTTTTTACAGTAGATAAATGTGTTTCAGTTGGTTTATATTGAAACCTTGCATAGATACACACACACTAAACAATATGCCTAGCCTAGATGTAATCAAATACAATATTAAACTAGTTAAACTTTCATAAAGCTTTTCATAAACTTTTTTACCTATATCATCAGGGTCTAACCTAGTTAAGGAAGCTATGGGTGTAGATATGCCTATGATATTTTCCAAGCCAAACTTCTTTAAGATTTGCGTGGTGTACTTCTCTTGATGTACAAAGATCCCACCATTGGTTTGTTTGATTTGGAGTCCAACAAAGAAATTCAGCTTACTCATTAATGACATCTTAAACTTAGCTTACATAAACTTAGAAAACTCCTTACAAAATGTTAAATTGGTAGATACAAAAATAATATGATCAACATATATTTAAACTACTAGAATATCATGATCATAGTGTTTAAGAAACAAGGTTGTATCTACATTACCCTTTTTGAATCCATTCTTAATTAGAAAATTTCTTAATCTTTCATACCAAGCTCTAAAAGCTTATTTTAATCCATACAAGGCTGTTCTCGATTTATACATATAATCCTTTTTAAATGGATCTTCAAACCCTAAAGGTTGTTCTTCTTTTATATATCCATTTAAAACTACATTTTTAATATCCATTTGAAACAACTTAAAGGCTACATAACAAGCAAAAGCAAGTAGAAGTCTTATTACCCATAAGCTAGCAACTGCAGCATAAAAGTCAATGCTATCTTGTTGTGAGTAGCCCTTAGCTACCAATATTGCCTTGTTCCTAACAATTTTTCCATGCTTATCTAACTTATTTTTAAATATTTACTTCGTTCCCATGATAGACTTATCTTTAGGTCTAAAAACAAGTGTCCATACTTAGTTTCTTTGAAACTAATTTATCTCTTATAACACGGCATTTATCCAACTATTGTCAAACAAAGCTTCATCAACAATTTTAGGCTCAAACTCATATAATAAATGAAAATGGTTTTCAATATTTCTTAGGTTAGCTCTTTTCTTAACTCTAGTATTGATATTAACTATCACTTATTTAAATGAATGATAAGTTTTAAACCTAATTGTTCCATAAGGCTTAAATATTACCTGGGTAAGGTCGGATTTAGCCTCTAAATTTGTTTCTACTTTGCTTTTGATTGTAATTCTAGATTTGCATCTGAATTTTATTTTGATGATCTCTTCGCCTTAGGTTCTCTAGTATGATTTTACTATACATTTTCATCCTTACCTTTGACTTTCTTTTGTGAATCATTAACTTTAATCTCATCAGCAAATTTAACATTTATGGATTTCTCAACCATTTTAGTAACCTTGTTAAATACACGATATGCTTTAATATTTAAGGAGCATCCTAAGAATATGCCTTTATCAGCCTTTTCCTCAAACTTACCAAAGTTAAGACCTATTTTCTTAATGTAACATGTAGAACCAAACACATGAAGGAATAACACTGTAGGTTTTCTACCTCTATGAAGCTCATATGATGTTTTCTTAGTAAATGGTCTAATGTATACAAGATTGATGATATAATAAGAAATGTAGACTACCTTAGCCTAGAAATATTGTACTACACTACTTTTATTCAACAATGTTTGTATCATTTCTTAAATAGTTCTATTTTTATGTGATTAGCATCAACTTCTCATATCAATTACGTACAGCTAAGCTAGAGAACTCTAAGGACTTATGCGGAGAATATTAGCTCAAAGCTCTAAGATAAGAATTCCTATCTTGACCTCTATGTTTCACTCTATAGCTAACTTGAATACTAAGCTCTCACATACGCCAACATAGTTCCTAAAGTTACTGAGTAAACGTGCCAACCTACTAAGCATATAGGCCAGCCTATCGAGCAATCGTACCATAACGTAGACAACATCTAAGTGTACCAGCCTCAAATGACTATCTAAGCTGATCTCCCAAGTTAATTAGCGGCACCCAACCCTAGTTTAAGCCAAATACTCTCTAGTAACTAATTGAATAAGCTTTAACTTAATCCAAATCAGGTCGGCTTTGACAATGAGCTCTCTTTTCTTTATTTTATCAGAACTGTACTATATTCCAGAACACCAACCACCATGCAACATGTGTCTTCTGGTACTATATTCCTTAAGGATTCTTTACTTTTCCATACAAAATATTCTATCTCTTTTACCATTTCTAGTATCATTCATTTATCCTAATTATAAATTACCCTTTTATCTTTTTTATGTATATTTGTAAGCCTATTAGGTCTAGTATATAATCTACATGTATTGTACGTAAACAACACACCTTTTGATTATCAAAATATATAAGTTTCCCTTTTGAGCAACCTTAATATTCTCATATACCCTTAACTCTTATTTACTTCCTTTAGCAAAGAGTAATGGCGAATAACCTTATAGTTTAGACCAGTGAGTCATATCTAGTAGATTATAGCTCAAGTAGGATTGATTGGTGTATCATATCTAGTCAATAGCTGCTCGGACTTTGCTAGTCTTTTTTTACTTTCTTTCAGTTCACTTCATTATAGTACTTCTCCGTATGTTTAACCCTAAAGATACATCATTATGCTCTTTTCCTCTATTTTGTTGTGGAGTGTTGGACGTAGAAAAGTTATGACTTATACGATTATTCTCACAAAATATTATAAATTTTAAATTATCGAATTCTTTTCCATGATCTACCTTAAAACTGATTATCAATTGCCATTTTCTTAACATCATATGATCTAGTTAAAATCCTTAGTATCCAGCAAACAAGATTAGAATCTTCAATCTTTTTACCTAACAAGGCTAATTCATTAGTAATTGTTGTAAAGTGGTTAAATACTTCTCGTATATTTTCACTCGATTGAAATATGTAAAATTTATATTGTTAGAGCAATGATTTGATTCGAGTGTACTTGATTGTGGTTGTTTCTTCATAAGTTTCACTCGAGGTATTCCAAATGTTCTAATAATATTTAAAAGGTACTATTGTCATTAACAACAAATGCTTAACCTAATTGTTTTTCTTAATCTTTTTCTTCTCAACATCTGTTAGTGTTGAATCTCCATCTATAGCAATTTCGATGTCTCCGTACTCAATGATTTCCCATGATCTAAAATTAGTTACTTTGACATATGCCTCTATCCTCCATTTCCAGTATGCAAAGTTGGTACCATCGAAATGAGGAGCACGATTTGTAGTAACAAATATATTGTTTTCCACCATGGATCTTTGACCTCTAGATAATTAAGAGCTAAGCTCTAATACCAATTGTAGGTCCCAAAAGTAATCGAGAGGGGCGTGGAATGAATTGGTTACAATAAGACTTTGAACTTTTTCAAAAAACAAGATTAAAAATGTCCCCCTTGATTACTTAAGTAAGCATGAAACAATATATAATTAATAATTAAACTCAAAGTAAAGAAAGTAAGGTTGAGAAGATCAAGCGAGAGATTTATAGTACTTCAACCTTATGCCTACTATACTCTTCTAACTGCATTGTTGGGAAACTAATAATCCTCACTAGTGTCATTCCACTATCCATTTTTCACTAACTTCAATACAGAGAAACAATTACAAGTCTTTTTACTCTATCTCACTAGGCTTCCCTTACTTATACATAGATCTACAGAAATCTGAATCTCTCTTTAACACAAAGCCTATCATACAAACAATTATGTTTGTAGTAACTATGAGGAGAAAATGCAAAGATCCTTTCAATAAAAGTATACAATAAAATCAAAATATGAAAGTATAGTAGAAAGTGTCGTCTTTGAACTAGATTGTGAATATGATTATAAATTCTCTCAAATGTTAAGCTTTTAGTAAACGAATGCAACTCCAATTTGTTGATCTATATTTCAAAAATTTGAACTCTTCTTCTTTTAAATCTTCTAGTGCAATGTCTTTTTGCTAGAATTTTGGATAACTCTTGATTAAATCTTGAATTATTTTTAAAAAATCTTAATTTAGTCATTGGTTATTATAATCCCATGAGTTGTGGACATTAAATTTCACTTGATCTTGAATTGAATTTGAGTGTTTCTATGCTACTCGCATATTCTTTAAGATCCGCAAGTATTTTTTTACCAAAACTCTAAATTATTCTCGTATTCAGCTATTGTAGTTGTCAATTTTTTAAACCGATCAATATTAAACCCTACCTCTTTAATGCTAACACTCCACTAATATTTAAAGAAAACCAGTTCTTTTAACTTTCAAAATATTTGGAGTCGCCACCCGACCGTAGTTGGAAAAGAGAGTTAAGTTATAACTAATTGGATGAATTGGTTATAACTTAGCTATCGCTCTATCAATAAAGCTAATTTTTAAAGTTTTTTTTTTTTTAACTAGAGATTTAGATCTAGTGGATATCTTACTAAACCCTAAACGAGTACCATTTTTAACTTTTCAAATTTAATTTTTCTTTTCAAATACCATTCTAATAATATTTATTTATAAGCGATAACTGAAATTATGCTTATTTACAAAAAAATAAAATTTTAAAGAATTACCTATTAGAGGAGGAAAATAATTTTTTTTTTCATATCTTAAGTTACATTATATATATAGGTGCTTATATACCCACATTTGGGACTAGACTTCCATAGTTCATTTACGAAAACTTTCGCCGGTAAATTGATTTTAGTTTCAAAAAAAGATTAGGTTTACGTTTTTACCTAGTTCAATTTATTTGAGGAAATTCTTCTAAAGGGTCTTAATTTAAGTTTTATTTTTGGAAATTCTAAAATGCCCTAGTTTGGAAGATGGTTAATTTATTTTTTTATTTTATTGAAAAATTGGTTTTTTTAAGTGATAAGACAATTTTTTTTTCATTTTTCATTTTTTATTTATTTTATCTTATTTTTATTTTAAAATTATTTTATTTCATACTTATTTTTTATTTTCTAAAAAATAAATAAATAAAGCTAAGCTTTTCTTTTTTTCAATTTTCCTTTTTTTTTTTACATTTAGAACCAAATTAAATAAATAAAAAGACTAACATTACTAATAATACAAAATAACTAAATAAATAATTAAATAAAAAAAAAAGAAAGGGATGGACTTGCAAATCAGAGCATACAAGTCAAATCTTAGAGTGGGCTTCAAGTCGACTTGGTTGGGTTTAGGCCATGTCAGTCAAATCCGAGTCGGTTGTAAGTCTTCTTCAACAACAGCAACTCAAAGGTGGTGGTTTGAAGCGATCCATTGACCAAAATCAGTAAAGGAAGGGATTTTTATGAATTTTGGATTAGAGTTAAGGGATATAAGATTGATGCTACGGCTTGGGGAGGCTGTTTAGTGGATGCTCATCGTTCAACCATAACTGGTGGTGGTGGCTAATCTGTGTAACAGTTGTTAGGAGTACAGGAGGAGTTGGGTTTAGGGTTTTGAACTACCACGAAGTCAGTTGTAGTAGAGGTTCAAGATGAGAAGGCCTTAAGAGAGAGAAAGGCTATGGTTACAAAGAGAGAGAGAGAGAGAGAGAAAGTGATTGAGAATGAGAGAGAGGGTATTCATGAGTGATTTTTAACGCTTCTCTATTTGAAAATAAATGAAGGATCCCTATTTATACAAGATTAGAGCTTAGGTTTACTTAAAAAGTCAAAAATTTGAACATGAATCAAGCTAGCATTTAAACTTTTTTTTTCCATTTTTCGATTCAATTTTAACCATATTAAAGCAAAAATATAGATTATTTTAGTTGCTAGATTCGTAATACTCCAAGTCTATCTTGCAATTTCACCATTAATTTCATGAAATTGAAAAATTAAAGGAGCAAAAATCAAGTTGAAACATGGCTACCTAAGAGTTTAAATACGTGGAAAATAGATACCTTTCTTCATTTAGAGGAAATTAGTTAGCAATGGTAACAATTACTTTTGAATTAATATGACTAAAGTAAGCATAAATTAGTTTTAACATTTTTTCTTCTAATAGATGCCCATAACCTCCTTTTTGCCCCCATTATGGGGGTAGTTCTCAATAAGGTTTAATTTTGAAAGTACCCTAATAAAAGGTCCAACAAAGCTGATAAAGGATTTTATGTTTAGGATATTAAAAAGATTGCCTAACTTCATTTTGTTTTATGTATGAAATGCAAGATGGACTTCATTTAAGGAATAAGTCCAATACTCTCACAATGATGCTACTCGACTCTCAAAGTGTCTTAGGTTGTTGTTTAGAAGTCATCTTGCCTTTCTTCATTCTAAATCTTTTAACTAATGAGATATCTTAAAATAGGAGAAATGTAAACAAAGCACTTTACTCAAATCACTTGTCTTTTACAAACATTGTGAAATCTAACCCTATCCTTGAATTGAGTCCAATTAGATTACCCCTACATCAATTAGGTCTTGAACTCTATTTTTTAATTCTCAGCAGTTGTTAGTAGAATGCCCCTATTGACCCATATGATATTCACATTGTGCATTTGAGTTATATTTCCTCGGCTTTTATCCAAGCATTTGGGCTTTCTGTTGTAATAAGCCTTAGTTTCTTAGTTGGTAAAAAACCTAAGATAATGAGGCCGGGATATAAGTGAACTTCCTTATAGGTATTTTTAGGCCTTTTTTGCTTGGTGTAGGTCTTGACGTTATAGTATTTATATATGCACCAAAATCTGGTGGGGCTGGTCTTTTTTTTATCAGCCTCCCTATCCTTATAGCTTCTTCAATTCAACTCTCAACAAGTACAATGTCTACAAAACTGGCCATTGTATTACCCAATAAGTGCCCATGATATGGTTCTTCCAATGAGTCAATAAACACGAATATTAATTCTTTTTCAAGGAGAAGATGAATGATTCTAGCTACCATGCCCCTCCATATTTGGGCGTATTCCTTAAATGACCCATTTTTCTTCTTTCTCATTGTGCATAAGTCCCAAATCGAAGGGGCTATCTCAATGTTGAACTTATATTGCTCATAAAATGCTCGAGCCAATTTCTCATAAGTATTGATCTAGCTAAGATCGAGCTAGGCATATAAGGTTAATGCAGGCCTTGTCATACTATCTTAGAAAGTTTGTACCATGAGTTGATTATTTTGAACACATTTGCTTATCTTATGGATGTTTAATCTAGCATGTAGGTTTAGGCATTCCGTTCCATTGTACTTCTCAAACTCTAGCATTTTGAACTTTTCTGGGTAAGCTCTAACATCGTATGCAAAAAATTCAATGATGTCAACCTACTCGAATCCATCATCAATCCCAAGTGCTCTCATTTTTTCAGTTATCTACTAAGTTAGCTTCCTTTCCAACTCCTTGATATTTTCTTAACTCGACTTGGGTCCACTAGGAAAGAATAAGTTTTAGGTTGGAAAGATGAATAGATCTTCTCTTTAGGAAGAGGTGCTTCAATAGATTTCCCTTATCGAGCTTTCAAGTGCTCTTCATTCGATGACATTATGGCTTTGAGTAGGACGATCTTGTCAACTAGAAAATTCATCTATTTAGTCATTTTCCCCACCATTTGCTCTAATAAACAAAACCTTACTTTTGCAGGGTTAATGCCATTCGTATTTATCGTTATTTTTACTATTGGCCATTACTCCATATAAGAATCCTTACTTGTTGGCAACTTCCTAATTTTATTTTCTCTTTTGAAAGAATACTCTTCTTTTTAAGAGAGAGAGAAAAAGGACTTTAAAAAAGTAGAATACAAAGATAAGACGTATTTACAAGTCATGAGGAGTAGAAAAACATTTCTAAGGGATCAAGAGCCTAAAAATTTACAATTGATCATTGTAAGTAACCTAAGGAAAGAGTTAGAGTAAAAGGCATAGAAAAAAGAAATCGTAAAGAAATCGTAAAGAAATCAAATATTTAGAAACTTAAGGACATAACTCTTATGATGAATATTTATAGGAAAAAATAAAAAATGCCATATGCGGATGCAGAGAGGGGAGCTAGCAAACTGACTATGATGTGGTAAGAAAAATACTTTTATTGCATCTTTGAAGTTTCCATTACATTATTCAAAATTTTATCACAAATACTCTAAATCTTTTTCTTCTTGTGGTGTCTTGGCTCTTCTTTAATCTTCTTCCTTTTCTTTAGCTCATTACCTCAATCCATTTGGTAACTTAGGAGATATCTTCAACATGGAACTTCCAGAAAGCTTTGACCCAATAATAGGTAGCAACATCTTTGGGTAGTTCAATAACAACAACAAACACATCAATAAGATTCATCTCCTAGGTGTCTTTCTTATGAAGGAAGTCAAGTTTATGGCTCCAAGTATAGCTGATAAACCAAACCACAAGTAAGGCTATATTAGTCTTTAATTCTCCATTCTTCTCTTCTTGTAAAGAACTAAGCAATCTAGCCTATACTATTAGTAGTGTTAGGACATAAGATTTCCTTTCTAAAAATTGGGTCCGTAGCTCTGCAATCCTATGATATATGTGAAATATCTCATTAAGAAATAAAATAGTTCCAAATGTTGCTAAGATATAGACGTTGATCTTATATTGCTACCAATCTTCATAGCTACCGCAAAAGAGTTTCTAGTTATAGCTAAATGAGGTCATGAACCACATAAAAAGATTGCCCACCTTAGTGATTCTCCTGTAGGGATTACCCATATTTTGCATATTTTATATTCACGGAGGCCCAAGTGCTTTTTTTTAAATCTTTGCGACACTAGTTGTGATATTTAGAATATATTTTCTATTTCTGATAGAGGGAACTCCTAACATATAGGAATATTTTTCAATAGTTGGGCTCAATCGGCATCAGCCAAAATGAAAAGATTGACTCTAAGGGTCTTAGAAGTGGACCAAAGCCCATACCATAATGATATTAGTTTAGACTTTAAGCAGTAAGAGGATGAGCTTAATCTTATCTTCAATGAATTTCCATTGGTTTGGATTGAAAAATTGAAACCATCTTTCAAGTATCCCCTTTGGCTGTAAAGGCTCGTGAATATGGATTTCTTTAAAAAGAACCAATGTGAGAGAGGACCTAACCATTTTCTACAAAAAGGATGAAAAGAAAATTACATCAATACTTTCCTATTTTCATAGGAAATACAATGATATTCTAAAGAAAAGAAAACATTTATAAGGAAAAGACTAGAAAACTTCACGGTTAATCTTTATATATATATATATTGCCACATCGTGTCAATTTGCCAATTTTGGGAAAAGGGCAAGTTCTAAAAAGACCCTTAAGCTTTGTGACCTCACTTGTTTTTAGAAAATACTTTAATTAGTCATATTACAACTTAAGTGGGGTGACCTAATCAACCCTAAGCGATGGTTACCCTACTATACCCGAAACTTATACAATGGCCCCCCTCCTAAGGTCTTAAGAGGGCCTAGGTATGACCATGTCTACCCTGTATCTTGGATGCAACAAAGGACCCCCCGTGTCCCAATGCATTTGGTATGAAAAATAAATATGATAATCAAGACAAAGTACACACATGAAGTTAATAACAAATAAAAAAATAAATATACAAATAAATAAGCAAATAACTAAATAAAATGGGTATTTTGAAAGGCAAAGTTAATTTCGAAAAGTTTTTAAGTAGTTAGCCTTCTTCAGGTCCCCAATGGAGTTGCCAAGCTGCCGAGCTTGGATTTTTCTCAGTTCTTATAAATTAGTTGTTTTTAACCCTACCCATTTAATACCGACCCTCAACTAGGGTTTAAAGAAAACCGATTCTTTTAACTTTGAAAATGTTTGAAGTTACCACCCAACCGTAATTGGGAAAAAGAGTTAAGTTATAACCAATTAGATAGATTGGTTATAACTTAACTACTAATTTATTGATAAAACTAATTTTTAAAGCAGTTTTTTAAAATTAGAGATCTGGATTTGGAGGCTATCCTATTAAACCTTAAATGGGTACTATTTTTAACTTTCCAAATAAAATTTTTCTTTTCAAATACCGTTCCAATAATATTTATTTATAAGCAATAACTGAAATTATATCTATTTAAAAAAATAAGAATTTAAAAAATTACCTACTAAAGGGGGAAAATAATTTTTTTTTCATATTTTAAGTCACCTTGTACAATGTATGCTTACATTCCCGCTATTCAAGATCTAACTTTCATAGTTCATTCACAAAAATTTTAGTAGGTGAGTCAATTTTAGTTTAAAAAAAAAAGGTCAGGTTTACATTTTTATCCAATTCAATTTATTTAAGGAAATTCTTCTAATAGGTTCTAATTTGGGTTTTATTTTTGGAAATTCTAAAACGTTCTAATTTAGACGATGGTTGATTTAATTTTTTTATTTTATTGGAAAATTGGTTTTTTTTTTTAAGTGATAAGATGATTTGTTCATTCATTTTTCATTTTTTATTTATTTTATTTTATAATTTTTTTATTTTTTATTCTCTAAAAAATAAATAAATAAAACTAAGCTTTTCTCTTTTTCTTTTCTTTTTTTTTTCAGTTTTCCTTTTTTTTTTATGTTTACAACCAAAATAAATAAATAAATACAAACAATATAAAATAACTTAAAAAAACTAAATAAATAAATAAAAGAAAGGGCTAAACTTACAAATCAGAGCACATGGGTCAAATCTCAGAGTAAGCTTCAAGTCAGCTCGGTCGGGTTCGGGTTAGGCTAATCAGATCCAGGTCAATTCAAAGTCTTCTTCAACAACAACAACAATAAATTGAAGGTAATGTTTTGAAGTGATATAGTGACCAAAATGAGCGGGGGAAGGGATTTTTATGAATTTTGGATTGGAGTTAAGGGGTATAGGATTGATGCTACAGCTGGTCATAATTTAGCCGTAGCTGGTGGTGGTAACCGATCTATACAACGGTTGTTAAGAGTGTGAAGGGAGTTAAGTTTGGGGTTTTGAACCACCACAAAGTCAATCATGGTGGTGGTTCTAGACAAGAAAGCTTAAAGAGAGAGAAAGGTTGTGGCTACGAAGAGAGAGAGAGAGAGAGTGATCGAAAATGAGAGATAGGGTGTTTGCGAGTGATTTTTGATGTTTCTTTGTTTGGAAATGAACAAAGGATCCTTGTTTATACAAGATTAGAGCTTAGGTTTACTTAGAAAGCTAGAAATTTGAACATGAATCAAGCTTGCATTAACACTTTTTTTTTTCTATTTTTCAATTCAATTTTGACCATATTAAAGCAAGAATTTGGATGATTTTAGTTGCTGGATTCATAGTACTCTAAGTCTATTTTGCAATTTCACTATTAATTTGGTGAAATTGCAAAATTAAAGGGGCAAAAATCAAGCTGAAACATGGCTGCTTTGGAGTTTAGATTACAAGAAAGTGAGAGAATCAGAAAGAAAGAGACGGAAAGGCAAAGAAAGGTGATTGATGTGGTGCCATATTAGCCATGCTATGCACTCAAATGTGCTACATGTCTTACTATAATACGTGGTAGTTGACGTGGCATAGTGGATGACATGTGTAAGCCATGGGCTTGACACATAGAGTGCTACGTCAACTTGGTTCACTTGTTAAATACCAAGATACAAAACGTAATGAGATGTTGACAAATGGCAATGCAATGTGTATGTGTTTAAGGAAAAAACAACAAAAGGCATTTTTATACCTTTAGTAAGGTTCGAACTCAAGATCTCAAGCTAAACCTAATGCTATGTCTATGTGCTTATCTATTAAACCGTTGGTATGTACCTTGTTTATAATTGCACATATAGACAATTAAAAAATCTATATTAACTAAAATTATTATTTATCCATATTTTCTAAACTTGATTTAAATTCAAAAATCTATATTAACTAAAGTTATTATTTATCCATATTTTCTAAGTTTACCATCTTTTCAATTTTTATTATTTTTTGTGACTTTTTTCAATATTTTATTTTTTTTTGTGTTTTCCTAAATTTTTCATTTTTTTTGTATTTTTTCTGAATTTATTAATATTATTATTTATGCTTTCATAATTTTCTATTTTTTGTATTTTTTTCTAAATTTAAGACCCTTTATCATATTTTAAAAATATTGAAAAATTAAGAAGGGGGTGGGAATGAGGTGTCTATAGTAGTCTTAAAAAAATTGAACTCCTTTTTTTATTTTTTGAAAATAAATATCTTTTAAAAATTAAGAGTAAATCTTGATGCTTGTTGCTCTCGTATTTAAATCTTGGGCTTCGAATATCTTCTTAATGAATAACAGCACGGATTTCCTTATTTCAAATATGATTTGTTTTAACTTAATCCTGCTCAAGATATTTTTTATTTCAACTTAGTTCGAATATGAAAATATGGATAAGATTTGTCCTTATCTTGAATCTTTCTTCTTATATCTATCTTTATTTGAACTTGAAAACAACTTAATTTTCCTTCCTACGAAACTCTTGAATTTTTCTTGATAAAAATCCTTTAAATAAATCTTGAAAAATTTGATTAACAACTGTTAATATAACTCCATCAAAAATTCATTTATAACTATGATGAACACGTCCAAATCATCTTGTCGTTATTTTTTATTAAATTAATCTTCCTTAATCCCAGTGAATTTAATTAACCAACTTAGTGGAACATGTTTGATGCATTACCCAAATATATCAAACAAGTGGAGTTGGGCCTTCAAACAATTATAAGCTTGATATACTTCTTAAAACATTTTGATCTGCAACTTTTGATACAATACTTAAGGTTTTTAATTTTTCTCTAAATTTGGTTTTGATTCTACTAAAGTAGAAATCTTATATTTTGTTTATTGACCTACACACTTAACAAACTTATTAAATATCTTTACTCGTTTTGTTATTGTCAAAATAATTATGAGAGAACTCAATAGGTACTGGTGAGATGTAAATTGGATTCAAAGTGTTTTGAATTGAGTTTTGAGTTGTATGGAGTTGTTTTGTCATCAAGTTATTGTTTTGGGAGTAGTGTTGTGCAAAAACAATAAAAAAGGGTTATGTGCGAGCATGAACACATCACTACAATCTGCATAATTCTATAGATTACAACAAGCATCCGAACGCCAGTTAATCTAACATTCGAGCGCCATGACCCTTGATACATGTAATGATGTTTCTTTGAGTTTTTAATTGTTTTTTGGTGTGTTTTCTTATCCTAAACCTTTCCAAAACATTTCTATATGTGAATCGACATCCTATATGAGTCTTTAAAACAATATATTCTCTTAGTGATCTTAGGATCCTCAAATGACACAAAAGCGAGTAACGGTTAGTTGCGTATTTTGTTAGGGAAAGTAATTAAGATAATTCCGAAACTAAGTTAGTATGTTGTCTCTTATGTGAATAGATTATGAGACACTTGATTTGGTTTTCAAGCAAACACTATAGTTAGGTACGAGGTTTGTATGTCATTTGTGCGTATATATGATTAGTAATGCTAAATAGATGTAATGAAAACTCGGCTTAAATAAGTGTTTTGCTTATACTTGATTGGGCTTAATAGATTAGGAGGATTAGACCTTGGGGTAACATACCAATGATCTTAGTGTGATGGTTTCTTGATTGGAGTCCTACTTTGAAATGATCTATGTAGATTTATAATGTTACTTAGATACTTAGTTACTTAGGTATTAGGGAGGACCCAATACCAATATTATATGTAATGCATATGGGGTATTAGTGTCATGAGTTACTCTGAGTTTCAGGATGCCGCAACTGTGTTGCTTAACGGACCTAAATAAGATAATAACTTATGGTTATTGCATCAAGATATTAGAATTAGTCTATGTGTGTACTTATGCATTTATTGCATATTCATGCATATGTGGTTACACCCTATATTGGGCTTTTACTCACCCCCTAGGGTTTTATTGTTTTTAGATGCAGGCACAAGTTTTAGTGATTACAAGGATTATTATAGTGAGTCTAGATATTATGGCGATAATGTTGACCATTATGATTATTACTATGAATATAGAGATGAATAAAGTTAGAGTAGATAGTGTTATGAGACTTGTTGCAAAGAGTTATTGAATTTTGTTTTTATGTTTATTTAGTTATTTGAGTCTTGATAAGTTACCTGAGACTTCTCCCATTATTGTCCAATTAGTTGTCAACCTTCATATATGATGTTCTTGGAAATGCTTAAGTTTTGGTTTTAGGTTCCTTAAACAATCTATATTTGAATCATGAGTTTAAATCTATTTTCAATGAATGAATATTGATCTCTTTTTGTATTATTGATGAAATGAGGATGTCTAAGGCATCCTTAAGTTATTGTATTAGAGGTATTACATGTGATTAGTGATTATCAAAGTATTGGGAGATATGAATAGGTGGATTCTAGATGCTCAACGTGTCAATAGGTCATAAGGACATGTGGCAAGTTGTAATCTCCTAGGTTCTTAGGCATTATAACTATAATGGTATCAAAGCCCAAGGTTTAAAGTATGATACATAGATAGCCTAATCTTAAACCTTAATAGAAGTATGTTGTGAATCATAGTGTTAGAATTTGATTGTATTGATGGGATGAGTAGCTTGTGAAGTAGTTTGAGTTTTGTGCTTGAAGTAAATCATTCTGTTTATGCTCTTGGTAATCCTTTCCTTTCTTATGTTTGTAGTACATTTAAGTCACCTAACCCCTTCCTTTAAAACCAACTTACATAACTTTGTTCTTGTGTTCTCTTCTTGTAGCATACTTAGACAAGTTACTACTTCCAACTCTTCCTCTCATCCTTAGGACGATAAGGACACCAACCTAAATTGCATCCTTTTGCTAAATCAAAACTAGGATGTGATAGACTCCCCAGTTCAAAGGTAGCGACTTCCACCACTACTTAAGGCCAATCTAACCTTAGCTAGCCCCAAGATCAATAGACTTAGGGCTATTAACAAACCTAACCTCCTTGGGGCATGCTTACCTTAAACAAAACCTAGCATCAATACGATTGGGATAGGGATCAAACATAGTGATTGCTTCTCAAGTTTTGAACTTAATGAATGCTGTAATAGGATTATTGGTGTAGAGAAAAAAAACAGATCCATTAGGATATGCAAGTGATTTAGGCGAATGCTGAGATTTGGAGACAGGAAGGGCAAGCTACTATAGATGTTGGTATGAGTGGTCATACCAGTAGGAATATTTTTTACTGATTTGTGAAGATCACTCACAACTTTTACCTTAAGCTAGATGGTCCAATAGGAGCTGAGAAGTGGATCACCGAGGTAGAGAAATCCTTTGCAATGGCAGAAGTACCGAATAACAAGAAGGTGACCTATGCTGCCTTCTTTTTGAAAGATTCTATAGCCTAATGGTAGGAGAATGCTCCTAGGGTAACAGAAATGCAACTAGTCCTATCACTTGAGAAGGATTCAAGTAACTATTCTTTGATAAGTTTTCCCTAAATAGTACCAAGGGAAAGATGGAGCTAGCCTATCAAACCCTACAACAGGGAAATCATTCATGAACAAAGTATGAGATAGAGTTAAATCACCTAACCCATTTCTTGCTAAAGTTGATCAGGAGAGATGAAAGGTCACATACCAAATGGTTAACCTTTGGGTTGGAGCTTGAGTTACCAAAGAGGATGGTAAGTCTCAAGGGTACTTAAGACTGTTAAGCAAGCCAAAAGTATGGAGTAAGGTATGAAAAGAAAGGAAAAGTTATTAGCTCGTAGAGAGAAGAAGGCCCTAAGAAAGATGCTTATGCCGAGTTATGGAATACTAGAGCAATTCAAGAGAGATATATCGAGCATCATGATCAAGGAGAGAGACTACTGTAAATCTCTAAATTTTTTTACCTAACATCTGAAGTAGACTTAAGTATGTTAAATATTTCTAGGAGTTGACAAAACTAGTGAATGTAAAAACCTTAAAATAACTAATCAATCACATATAAAAATTTTTTATCCTAAACATATGTAAACACTAAAGGTTTCATTTGAAAGTGATGAAAACCCTAAAAATATAACTTTAAGGGTATAAAAGCACTAATTCACCATAATTTACCCTCAAACCCTAATTAATAATATAACCTTAGTATTATACCAAATTATTGGTAAAATATTAAAGATAATTTTCAATTATTCATAAATACATATAATACTAAAGTAATTCCTTAAAAACTAAAATATTGTATCATAGATCACATTCATCTTCTAATTATATAACTAAGTTAGTATTGCATAGAATTAAGAGTTTAGTTAATGCTTATGTTACATGTAATAAGAATTAATACCCTAAATAACACTTTTCATAATAATTACATTAAGTGGCCTACCAAATGATTTATATAGAATATAAATACCTAAAGGAAGATCTATTTACCTATACTTACTAATCATTTCACTAAACCCTATGTTTTCTCTCATTTCCTTAATTTTCTTCCTAATTTCCCCTAATTATTTCATTATGTACACTTAGATTACATGTAAACTTAAATGTTGACCAAATCAACATATTGAAAAGTCAACAAAAAGTCATTTTCATCTAAAGAATTCTTTCCTTTCTCTTTAGCTTTCAACATATTTTTCTTTTCCAATTTCACCCTTCCTTTTTGCCATCCACTCCCCTCCTCACTTAGACCCCACTTGTCTTCATCTTTTCAAATATAAAACAATACAAAACAAAGTCTTTTTTCTCCACTTCCAAACCATGATTCCCTTTGCTCCCATAATTCCAAACACTTTCTTACTTCACGTTCACAATTTATACTAACATAAATCAAGGAGAAATAGGTATGTTATCGTATGATTTTCTATTTTATGTAGTAGTTAGTTATATAAGTTAGTTTAGTGTAGAAATTTGGTATAATATGTGCATATGTGTTGTTAGAAGTGGAAGGTCCATATCCATGTATAGAAGAAAAGGAATCCTTAGATAATTAGAAGAAGAACACATGTACATATACTTAAGTATGTGTATATAAAAGTATACTTGATAAATACATGTATAAAGGCCCTTGTACATAAATACCCATTATGTACATAACCTAAAATGAAGCATATACTAACTATACATACATATACTATACTAAATATACCCTTAAAGTACAAAAATATGAAATTTGTGAAGCTCTCTTAAGAGGGAATTTTAGGCATACGAAAATACATATAAATATACGTATGTCACCGTACGTGTATATGGGTATATGTACTAGTATATTTGTAAGTACATAAGTATACATACTAGTATGTTAGAAGTATAAATATAAATATAACATATGTATAAAGTGTATGAATACATAAAGATAAGAGTATATATGTTATAGATGATGATGTAAGCAATGACAGAATTAAATAATGATGTAAGCAATGATATAAGTAAATAATGATATAAGCAAATAATGATATAAGCAATTGATGACATAAGCCTCTAAGATAATAAACTACAAGATCATTCAAGTGTAAAAATTTATGGCTAATGAAACCATTAACTACTAAAATAGAACATAAAACTAACCAATAAAAATAATTAAGCTTCAATAGTTAGAATTTCAATAAATTTACTCTATATCGTAAAACACAGGTTTTAACGTCCAAAACGGACATCATCGTGTGAATGTACGTTCGAAAACAATGGAAAACAACTATAAATTCGTAAATATCAGAAATAGAATGAAAAAAGTTACATACGATTAGTGATAAAGTCTAATTGAATAAAAATTGATAGTAATTTAAGTAGAATTAGGTAAATAGATATCCAATATCACTAGTTAATTCAATTGTTTACTATCATTATTATATCATAATGATCAGGTGATCCTGACGCGAGCGAGGATCTTTTAATTGATTACTACGATTAGAGCATGTCGTCATGGCTGAGTGAGTATTTACCCTATGATTCTATGCTTATATATGATTGCAGGTAGAGGACTTAAATGATATTATTAATTGATTGTTGTGTGGGGTCGGGAAATGCTTGTGTATGTTATTATATGTTGAGTTGTGAATTTACCTTAAGTACAAATAATACTTTGTTGTTGCATGATAGTATAGATAATGATTGTATATACTATTGGATGGTCACATCATAAATGGGTTTAACTATACTCATCTCATAAGAAGAAACCGGTACACGCATCAACATGCATTGCATAGATATAATTCCGGCCATTATATCACACAGAGGTAGAGAAAGGCCATTCGGGGGTTGTTATTATAAATTTATTGGTTCTGTACGTTGCACTCCTACAAAATAACCTTACCCTGGTCCGTGGGAATACTAAGCTTTGGAGGCACCAACTGCTTGGCTAAGGGTTGAATCTCAAGGCCTCTATTTAGGGGTGGTGTAGATTACGAGGGCCTACTCACAATTATACTAAAACTTGGTTTTTATGAAAATAAAGGACTTATTTGATTTAAGTGCGAAACATGGAGTTCTATAGTAAAGTAAGTTCTAATATAATACCTAGATCTGATTGGTGTCGTGTATACTCCAACCTTAACTTTGAAAGGCTTTAAATCTAAGTTATATATATGGATTAGTTAACTATATGTATTGTTTGGCATTCTATTTATTCATTCATTTATATGTGTGAATATAATGTATTTATAACTTGCTTATAGTGTAGTTGAGGATTTTACTTACTATGTTTAGACTTACACACCCTTAGACTTTTGCTGTAGGATGGCTTATTCGTTGAGGCTGGTCGGGGGATGCCACAAGTTAGCTTGGAGACTTAAGTAAAAGCGAGCCATCCAGGGTGTTGAAAGAACTTAGTATATAGACTTTTACTTATGTACTTTTGTTTTATCAGTAATATAGCCCTAGATGTACAAAATTACTGTTTACTGTAAACTTTATAGTTCAAATTTTATATAAATATGTTTGTTTGATGATATCCTATGAATCTATATGTTCTTAGGAAGTTAGTGGTTATAAAGCCATATATATTGTATAAAGAGTTCATGATTGAAAGGGTAACCAATCAAGGGTTCTTCATACAGTATATGGCATCTGCTATGACTACACCGTCCTCAATTCGTGACAACCACCATTTGCACCGCTTAAGCAGATGATGTGGCCAACCCTTTTACCCATGCCAGTGCTAACAAGTTGTACTTGTTGCTATAGACAGTACAATATTTCAAAATGTAAGTAGACTTCTGGTG
This sequence comes from Lumnitzera racemosa, assembly GCA_024138005.1. NCBI lineage: Eukaryota > Viridiplantae > Streptophyta > Magnoliopsida > Myrtales > Combretaceae > Lumnitzera > Lumnitzera racemosa. The sequence goes on along the minus strand of JAMXBC010000012.1, from coordinate 32,036,174 downwards.
CTTACTTCCTTTATGGTAAGATGGGACATGTCAACTAAGATTGTAAAGAGCCAACTTAAATGCACTAAGGCTTTTGCTTCTAATGTAGTAAGAGAGGTTATCGAGCAGTAGATTGTAGGGAAGTAAGGAAATAGCCTATATAGACTGCTTAGCCAACTACTACTCAGAATACAACTATAGTAATCAACCTTAGTGAAGACCCTACCAAAGAGCACCAACCTAGGTCTTTACATTCTAATAGTAGAGTCAAAGTCAAGAGACTTTAGAGGAAAGTACCTTAACAAGTATGTTCTCTATCCTTAATTAGAGTATATATGTTTTCTTTGAGTCTAGAGCATCCCATTCTTGTATTGTTGAACCCATGCTATCTTTATGGATGCCCCTTTAATTGTGAATGCACCTCTAAAGAGTGAAACTATTCTGAGTCAAGTATTTTAGGATGTAAAGATTATTGTAGAAGGGAAGATTCTACTAGTAGATCTGTTAATGCTAGACCTATCAAACTTTGACATGATCTTAGGTATAGACTAGTTGGTAAGACACCATGCAAATATTGATTTTCATAACATGATGATCACCTTTGAGCCTCTAAGGGAAGTTCCATTTCGGTATCAAGTAGAATGTTAGAGGCTAGTGAAATGTGTTAGTTACAAGTTGTGGGAAAGCCTATCCTAGCAACCTTAAGTACCAGGATTGGTGAAGAGCTAAAGCCAGAATAGGTACCGGTGGTATAGAAATTCCTAGATGTCTTCCTAGACGATCAACCTAGTGTGCTACCTAATAGAGAAGTAGAGTTCAAGATAGACCTAATACTAGATACTAAGCCCATTTCGAAACTAGCATATAGAATGGTGCCTAAAGAACTCGTTAAGTTGAATAAATAGTTACTAAAGTTGCAAGATAAAGGTTTCATAAGACCAGGTTGGTCTTCTTAAGGAGCCTTGGTTCATTTTATGAAGAAGAAAGTTAGAAGCATGAGAATGTATGTAGACAATAGAGATTTGAATCAAGTGATGGTCAAGAATAAGTACCCGCTTCCCCAAATTGACAACCTATTTGATTAGCTGCGAGTGACACGAGTATTCCTAAAGGTAGACTTAAGGTCAAGTTACTACCAGTAGAAGGTGAAAGTAAAGGATATGAAGAAAACAACATTCCAGGCTAGATATGGACTGCATGAGTTTTTTGTCATACCATTCAACCTTACTAACGTACCTATGACATTTATGGACCTCATGATCCAATTATTTTGAGAGTACCTAGACATATTTGTTATGGTCTTTATCAATAATATTCTCATGTACTTTAAAAGTAGAGAAGAGAATGAACAACATCTAAGGTTGTATTAAGTAAACTCAAAGTAGAGAAGTTGTATGCTAAATTTAGTAAGTGTGAGTTTTGGTTACATTAGGTAGCCTTCCTGGGTCACATGATAAATAGCAAAGGTGTATCGATGCATCTAAAAAATGTATTAGCTGTAGTAGAGTGGCCAAGACCAAAAATAATAACCAAGGTCAGAAGCTTTCTAGACCTTATAGGATATTATAGGATGTTTATATAAGGATTTTCGAGACTAGCAGCGCCCTTAACTCAGTTAAAGTAGAAACGGGTAAAGTTTAACTAGGATAACAGATGTGAGTTAAGCTTTTAGTAGTTGAAGAAGAGACTTGTGACTACTCTAGTGTTGTCCTTATCGCATAATGGCGAGGAATTCATCATTTAATGTGATGCCTCGATCTAGGGACTTAGGTATCTGTTGATGTAGAATGATTGGGTGATAGCATATGGATTATGTTGGCTTAAACCATAGGAGCACTTCTTAATCCGTGACTTAAAGTTGGCCATAGTAGTCCATGCCTTAAAGTTGTAAAGGCATTACTTGGTACGAGAAAGGTGCAAAGTGTATATCGATCATAAAAGCTTAAAGTACTTTTTTACCCAATAAGATCTAAACATGAGGTAGTGAAGGTGGCTAAAGTTGTTAAAAGACTACAACTTGGACATACAATACTACCTAAAGAAAGCTAACGTAGTGGCTAATGCTTTAAGCTAAAAGTGACATGGGAATATAGCCAACTTAATAACGATGCAAAGGTCATTGCTAAAGGATATGAGACAACTAAAATTGGAGATTTGACTAGAGAAGTAAGCGTTAGGCTAGTGACTATGCAGCTTTAGCTCATGATGGTAGATAGAATTAAGATGGCTCAAGTTGAAGGGTATACAAGAGATAAATAGAATGATGGAAGTAGGAAAGGTAGTAAAGTTCACAATGGATGCTAATGGAGTACTTAGGAATAAGGGCTAGTTGTGTCTATTAATGAGACTAGAGTTAAGGAGTGAGTTGCTAACAGAGGCTCATTACTCGAGATAAACAATACACCCGAGTAGTTTGAAGATGCATAGAGACCTCAAAGCACATTATTGGTGGAATAATATGAAGAGGGAGATTGCAAAATATGTGTTAAGGTGTTAAACTTGTTAGCATATTAGAATCAAGCATCAGAGATAGGTAAGTGAATTACAGTCATTATAAGTACCAGAGTGGAAATGAGAGCATGTCACCATAGACTTTGTGAAGTGCTACCAAGAACTTTCAATAAGCATGATTTAGTATGGGTGATTGTGGACCAGCTAATGAAGTCATCTCATTTCATTCCCATTAACTTTAGCTACTCATTCGATAAGCTCGCAAAGTTATATATTAAAGAAGTAATGAGGTTGTAGGGAATACCGATAAAGATTACGTTAAACAAGGATACTCGTTTTGTAGGCACGTTTTAGAGGAGCCAACACAAGGCCTTAAGTATGAAGTTGTAGTTTAATACAACATTCTACCCACAAACTGACGGGCATTAAAGAAAACTATACAAATACTTAAGGATTTGCTTTGAGCATGCATACTTGATTTTCATAGCCATTGGGAAGAACATTTACCCTTAATTAAGTTTGCCTATAACAATAGGTACCAAGTAACTATTCAAATGGCCGCTTATGAAGCTTTGTATGGTAGGAAGTGTAAGTCACTCATTCACTAGGACAAGGTTAGAGAGAGATTGGTTCTAAGGCTAGAATTGGTAAAGGAGGCGATGGATAAGGTAAGGTTGATTAGGTAGAGAATGCAAATTGCACAGAGCTATCAAAAGAGTTATGTTGATAAGTAGAGACGCCTGCTAAAGTTTCAAGTAGGAGATGAGGTTTTGTTGAAAGTATCTCCGTCTAAAGGAATTTTCAGAATTAGGCTAAGAAGGAAGTTATCTCCATGATATGTCAGACCCTTCAAAGTCATAGAGAAAATTGGTAATGTATCATACAAGTTGGAGCTTCCTCCCAAGTTAGAAGGTATCCATAATGTCTTTTACGTATTAATGTTGTGAAAGTTCAAACCCAATCTAGAATAAGAGATAAAGCAACACTAAATATAGGTAATAAACTTAGAGACCCTAGAGTTGCAGCACTACCTATCCTTCATGGAGTGGCCCATAAATATAATGAGGAAAAAGTTCAGTAGGCAGGATACTCAAAAAGGGAAGCAACTTATGAGCTAGAAAAACGATTGAGAAGAAGGTATCTAGAGTTATTTTGAGAGTAAGCTATGTAAGCTCTCAACTTTCGAAGATAAAAGTTTTTAAAGGGGGGGTGGGGGGTAGCGGTGGCATACAAAGAGAGAGAGAGTTGCAATACCTGAATTAAAGTAAGGGGGAAATGCAAAATACCACCCTCGAAAACTTTGACCTTGGTGTAGTTTGTCTCCCTAACTTTTTAAAGTCTGGTTTTTTATCCTTAAACTTTCATAAACTAGCAAATAACCTTCATAACCTCTTTAAACTTTGATTTTGGTGTATAAAGACTCATAAACTTTGATTTTAGTATGTAAACATCGTCTCAACACCTTATAGTTTAAGATATTATTTGCATACCAAAATCAAAATTTAAGGGATTATTCTCAACCTAAGTGGTTGTTTTGTCAATTTATGAAAGTTTAGGAACCAAAAACCATATTTTAAAGTTTAAAGAGGCGAATTGCACCTAAGTCTAAGTTTAGAGAGGTTTTATTCAATTTTCCCTTAAAGTAAATGTAAAGTATAAAATAAAAAGGAATTAAATAAAATAAAATTTTGTGCTAAGGACTTAAACGGTATTATAATAGTAAGTATAACACATTTTAGGTAGAATAAATGTTTGCAAACCTTAAGTATAAAAAGGGTCACTTAAGGTGGTTTCCTGCATTTTATCACTTGCATGCTGTACTTCTCCTAGGGTTTGTCCATTCTTGAGACAAAGAAAGGATTTCATGAAGTTTTGACCAAGATTGGGTTGTGAGTTGGCAAGATAAGGATATTGGAAACCACTTTCCTTTAAGTTTTTGCTCAAATCCTTAAAGTAGTTTGTTTTTCCATGTAAGGCAGCAAGAAAATGATTTTTTTAGGGCTAAATGGGTGTTTTACAGTGAATTTTGAGTAGTACGTTTAAGGTAAGAACCTTGTAACAATTTTTTTTTTTTTAATTTCCATGCCAAGTCCCTATAAGATTTCATTTTGGTATGTAAAGTTGTCCTACATGTGTCCTACGATGTAGTTATGGTAGTAGATGCACTAAAAACGAATCACAATAGATACAATTATGGTCATGCATCTTGTACATGCGTTTCCTAGAATTTTTTTTTTATTGGTAATGTTAGGATGCAAATTGGTTATAAGAGTGTTTTGAATTGAGTTTTGAGTGGTATGGATTTGTTTTGTCATCGAGTTGTTATTTTAGGAGTAGCGTTCCACGAAAACAACGAAAGAGGGGTTATACGCAAGGATGAACACATCGTTGCAATTTGTAGAATTCTACAAATTGCATTAGGTGTTTGGATGCCATCCCTTATAGTGTCTGGACACCATCCCCTATAGTGTCTAGAGACTAGGTACAATTATGTACCTTTTGATCACAGTGTCAGGATGCTAGTTAATCTAGCATTCGGATGCCATGACCCTTAATGTGTGTGGTGACGTTCCTTTAGGTTTCTATGTGTTTTTGGGTGTGTTTTCTTGTCTTAAAACCTTTCCAAAACATTTCTTTATATGAATCGACATCCTATATGAGTCTTAAAACAATCTATTCTCTTAGCGATCTTAAGGTCCTCAAATGATACAAAAGCAAGTAAGGATCGATTTAGTGTTATGTTAAGGAAGTGGTTAAGATAGTTCCGAAACTAAGTTAGTGTATTATGTCTTGTATGAACAAGTTGTGAGACACTTGATTCGATTTTCGAGTAAACATTACAGTTAGGTACAAGGTTTGTAAGTTGTTTTTTGCTTGTGTATGATTAGTAATGCTAAAGAGACTTAATGAAAACTTAGCTTAAATAAGTGTGCAGCTTGTGCTTGACTCGGCCTAAGGGACTGGGAGGATCAAACTTTAGGGTGGAACCCTAATAATCTTAATGCTATGATTTTATAATTGGAGTCTCACTTTAAAATAATCTAAGTAGATTTAGGATATTGCTTGGATACTTAGTTATTTGAGTATTAAGGATGACCTAATACTAATATTATATATATTGTATATCAAATGTTAGTGTCATGAGTTACTCTAAGTTTCGAGACACCACAACTATGTTGCTTAATGGACCTAAATAAGATAATAACTCATGGTTATTGCATTAAGATATTAATTAGCTGATATGTGTGCTTATGCATTTATTACTTGTTCATGCTTATGTAGTTACACCCTGTACTAGACATTTGCTCACCCCCTAAAGTTTTATTGTTTTTAGATGTAAGTATAAGTTTGGGTGACTATAAAAAGTGTTATAGTGAGTATGAATATTTTGGCAATGATGCTTACTATTATAATTATTACTATGAATATGAAGATGGATTAACATAGAGTGAATAGTGTTATGAGACTTGTTGCAAAGAGTTATCAAATTTTGTGTTTGTCTTGATTTGGTTATGTGGGTCTTGATAAGTCACTTGAGAGTTCTCCTATCATTGTCTAATTAGTTGTCAAATTTTATATATGATGTTTTTGGAAATGCTTAAGTTTTGGTTTTAGGTTCTTTGAACAATTTGTATTAAATCATTAGATTAATTCCCATTTTCAATGAATAAAGCAATTTAGGTATTGATCTTTTTTTTTGTATTATTATTGAAATTAGGATATTTAAAGCATCGCTAAGTTATTGCATTGGAGGTATTACAACTGATTAATAATTATTAAAATATGTAAAGATATGAATAAGTGGATTCTAGATGCTTAACATATTAATAAATTATGAAAACATATGACCGGTTATAATTTCTCACTTTCTAAGATATTATAATACATATTACATTATATATATGTAAATATATTTGTTTTTTGGGCCAACTGTATATGTAAATATGAATGATGATAGTTGAGCCAAGGAATTATGCCGAAATTTGCACGTTGACTAATATGGAAGCATTTAATTTATTGCTTTAACTTCATGTTTTAACATCACTTAGCACATCAACTTGCCACTCAAATCTTACTCTATATTTTAAATAAGTTTCGACCAGGGAACAAAAAATAAAAAGATTTTCGCCTATTGAACATTTTTCAGGTAAATATATATTATATGTATTTATATTTAAGGGGAAAAAAAGAAAGATAGACAAAATAAAGAAGAAAATATTAGTTAAAAGCCGTGAATGGACATTTAGAATGGTGACGTTAGAAGCTTTGTCAGGTCATTGAATGGCCTCGAAATTGTTAAAACTTGACATACTAATAGGAGACGGAGGGGAGAGAGGGAAGGAAGGAGAAAAATTTTAAAAATAAAACTAAAATCTAAAAAAAAGGCGTAGAAATTTAAAAAATTAGGGTTCACGATAGAAGAAAGTAGGAAAAAAAAAAAGGCGTAGAAATCTGATTTATGGATTTGTGAGCTAGTCCGTGGACCGATGAGCCTTTTAAATCCGTTTGAGCAAAATCGGATATATCGGGTCAGTCACTGTTTAATCTGTTCAAAATCGGATATATCCGGTTCAGTCGCTGTTTCATATTTTTAAGAACGATGAACAGGCAATAGTGTATGAAATCCATTTAAACTAGAGATATCCATTTCTACCTGCTAAAATATCAACTCAAGATGGGGATCACGAATTTAATATAAAGAATTAAAAGAAGTTGGTTTGATCACTTAGGATGCCACCTTAGTCCACATTTTTACATAGTCTATGAAATAAATCGGACCAGTTAATCTAATATGGTCAATTACTAATTAAAATTAAACACATTTATCTGTATGGATTCATTTGATAAATATATTGATATTTTTTAATTCAATATAACCAACATCAATGGAGTTAAATAAGCTAACCTATCAACTAGAGCCATTCAATTTAATGGTTTGATAGATTAAGTTAGTTAATCCACCAAATTGCTGAAAAATAGATATTTATTTAAGCAGTTTAATAAAATACATAACTTAATATATATATATATATATAAATATATTTTTACCGCAATTTGATGTTTATCATTTAGAAAATAATCAACTATAAATAAGTTTAAGACGATTTGGAGAAATATTGGCTAATGTGCTTAACGAATTTAGTGGGAATTGACATAAACTTTCTCTTGAAGGAAACGAGAGGGATTATAAACTGTGTTCACCCAAATTTACACGGAATTTTTTTATTGTGAGTGATTCGAGGATTTTAGCCTTGCAGAGTTCGTATTTCCAGGACGAAAGTTATAATTATCCTTCCTAAATAGTTTTATCAAAGGAGACGAATCCACTTTCACAAGGGATCAAACTTGGGAGGAAGGGAATTTCTGGTCTTAGTCACTAAGAAGATGACAATTTCATAAAATGAAGGACCTTTGACCTCCAGGTAGATGGTATATCCCAGTAACCCTTGTGGGATTTGTTTATTCCCTGTCGAAGGACTTATTTGTAAAGTTTGAAAGAAGAGTTTTTTATTTATTAGGCTTTTCCACTTGAGGCAGAATTTTGGGCAGTATTTGAATACTTAAAATTGGCTTATGACTTGAATATGGAGAACATTATGATGGAATCTGACGCACCCTTACCTCTTCACTTTATCTTGAAAGAAATCTAATCTCTCTCAAGAATTAAGCATAGAAATTGTGAATTTATGCAGAGAATTTGCTGGCAAAATTAATACTATTTTCTTTTGCAGTCTCCCTTGAAGCAAATTTGGTTGTAGATCTGATAGCAAAGTTGAGGCTTTCTGATAAGAAGATTTATTTTCCTTAAAGTGTCCCCTCCAGGGACATTTTGTCTTGTGTGTTGAAAGATTTACCTGTTGAATGCACTGTATTTGATCCGGACTAAGTTTCCAAGAAGACTCTTGTACACATTTATGCTAATATATTTGGGTTCACTAAAAGAACATTTTTTTTTTCGCCCTCCTGATTATGAGATTAGGAAGGATGGTAAAAATGCAAATAATACCCCTTAAGATTTATTCTCTAAAATTTTAATATCATAAATTAACCTCCTGAACTTTAATCTTGGTGTGAAAATAACTATTAAACTTATTAAAACATATTTTAAAACCTCTTAAGACTTTGACTCTCTTGTATGTGCACCTATGTATTTTAACTAATGAAGTTAAGGTTTTTTATATTATCAATTTATTAAGATTTAAGTGGTAATTTATAATATTTAAAAGTTTAATTAAGTTAAATTAGAATAATTATTTGTAATTTCTCCAAAATTTTCTCTCAAAGTAGCTGAAATTTTTTTGACATTATTTAAGTTACAAAATTAATAGACTTTGCATTTGAAAATAAGTAGGACACAGGGCTTGGTATAATCTTTGACTTAACCAATCGTTTAAAAGGATTTTGTCAACGAAATGACGTGTCTTCTATTTTGGATCGATGCAATTAGCTGGTGGAATGTCTTTTGATTTTCCAAAGCTCTTCTTTCAACAATCTTCGAAAAACCTACAACAACAACCAAAACGCTATAGGCGAGGAGGTTGGAAGTGGAATCAACTGGTAGAAGGCGAGGATGGAATGAAATCCTACTTGGTATCCCATCCTGGAAATATAGTTTCTCAATTTTAAAATTAGAATCTTTCCAGTATCATGGAAAAGTCATCGCGGAATTTATGCAACCAGTGAAAATTTTCACTAATTCGTAAATTGCCTAGGAACTTGCATATTTTGCCACGTACTTGTAACCACTACATATATATTCATGAATTAATAAAATACAACAATATGACTTCAAATAATTTATTACAAAAAAATATCACAAAATTACAATCTATCATAATATCTATATTCACTTATTTAAACAAATAACTACGCAACAAATCCATTAAAATATTAGTACTAATATAAGATCATTTACTGAAAAACCTAATACGATAAAACAAACAAATTTCAACTCGAACATAGTTTTTCCCACAATGGGTAAATGAGCTTAAGCTTTAATCATATGCTAAGGCAAAAATATCATATATTGTTACGTTTAATATTATTAATTAAAATTTTATAAAAAATCAATATAGATTGTCTTAGAACCCCATATCTTATATGCTTTTAAATATAAATTTTAGGGTGAATATAAGATATAAAATAATTTTATCTGTATCCCACTTCTAGAGATCAGGTTTAAAAAATTAAAATCATTATGTATTATGTGATCTTTAATATCCATCAACCACCTATCCAACTATGTAGGATAGAGCAGTTTTTACACCAAGTAAGGTTACCTATCCATCCTTATTGGAAATAGATTTGACTCTTTTAAGGAATTTATGAATATTGAATAGACTTTGACAAGCATTTTGCTTCAAAGGTCGGAAATTACATCTCATATCACATATATATATGCTTACCTATATTTAGACTTAAGCAAGAGTCGATTTTGAGCTGTGAACTGACTAGGCTCGATAGTAGTTGATCAAACTATCGAATGTTAAGGGCTAAGCGATTCACGAGGTCGGAACCGCTTAATCCAATGGTTCGAACAGCCGATTTACACCACACACACAACCCCCCATCCCCCCCCCCCCCCAAACAAAAAAAAAAAAAGAGAAAAAAGAAAAAGAAAAGAGGCTAGTTCTTTTTCACCAACCCTACCAAACTACCTACCCTTACCCCACATCCTCCCTTCACCCCTCCTTCCCTTCCTTTTACCCCTATCCTCAACCCCTTACCCTCTACCCTATGCCCTATACCCTTTTTCCCTTTGAACGCATGCAATTCAAATCTTAAATTGTAAAATTCAAAAATTATGGCTCCAAAATGTTTAAAATTTTGAATTTTCAAAATTCAAATTACATGTTTATACATTTCTCGGTCCTTATAAAAAGAATCGTATCGATATGCAGCAACTATGACTTTACAAACTAATTAAATCGTCCCAAATCTAACTATGCTACCTTCGAATTTTTTCAATTACAAAACATTGTCATAAAAATATTTCCTTCTATTAACTACTAATATTTGTACATAATTTTCCATTCTACTATACTGAACCATTTGTAGTAGTAAATAACACTAACATACACATACTTGCGATATAATTTCCGCTTTGTTTTGTCTTACATATTATTTTTGTCTCTCATTGATAAATTTTTGTTGTAGTAAATAAGAGAAAAAAAATATTAGTATCCATAGAAAAATTTTTGCATTATACCTTTTCTAATAAAAAGCACTGTTCATCATCTAGTGAAAAAAGTAAGAATAAGAGTAAGGGCACTAGAATTTCCAATACATCGTTTGAGCTACAACAGTTCGAAGACGTTCGGGCGTACCTAAATAAAGAGTCTGATTTGAATGAGCAGAAAGCATACGATGTGGTTAAGAACGTGAAAAAACAAGTTACACTACCTCTAGGCTTCGATTTAGAACTTCATCACACGAGTAATTGCAATATACCACCTCCTAACTTTGACACTAAACATCAACGCATGAGTTACTATAGCATACTACCTCTTAGTTTCGAATCTTCATGCATGAGTGTCCTTAAACATCTCACTAGATGAGAAACCTCTTCATATAAGTGTCCTTACACAACCCGCAGGATTTGAACTCTCATGGATAATTTACCCCGCAAGCATGTTCAAGGATGAGGAGGACGGAATAGAAATTATTTCTAAAACAGAAGAGCAACATATGGGATAATATGGGCTCGACAGTTCGAGACCTTCTGACTTAGATAAGCTCCTTAAACATGGCAAGTCTAATATTTTTACTACACATTCTGTAAAGGTACAGATGAAAGGGGGAACTTGAAGGGATTTTACAACTACTACAACATAAGTTACTCGTGGAAAATGAGAGAAGGAGAAAGGGATATGGTACTCTTAATAGGTACTTAAGGTCAAAGCATCCTAAAGAAGTGGGAATAAATAATACGTAGCAATAGAGTACTCGAAGAAGTGGTTCATCTAGTCAATTGCTAATAAGGTATGATAAAGAGAGGCATAAGTATAACTCAATACAGTTTATGGCGAACATGTACCTATCATTCAATGTGAGTGCATCAGAGTAGTAGAGTTGATACGAGCAAGAGACGTTCAACCCCAGTTCGCAACAACTTAGCTGTAGAATATTAACTTGAGCCACGTAGGAGCTTTACCACAAAGGCAAAAGGGAGTCTGAAGGTAAGTTCACTTCCCTTAATCTGCATATGCCCATATGTGCAAATATATGGATAGATCATTTTCGTAATAATTTTTATATAAGTGTTACTATTCAATGAATAGACGATAATTGGCAACTTAATAAACGGCTATTGGTTTTAAGGGTATATAATGAGCGACACACGGCACAAAACATTTATAAAATTATTAAAGAAATCTTAAATAAGTATAGATTAGTGAGGAAAATTTTTTCTATTGGTTTTGATAATGGAAATGCCAATAATGCATCAATATTTAATTCACAAAATTATTATCAACCAGCGTTGAGGGGGTTTTTTCACATACGTTATGTATGTTATATTCTTAACTTATATATCAAGGATTGTATTATAACTTTACACGATAGTATAGCTCCAATCAAGAACATTATCAAGACAATAATAGTGAGATCATCCCTTCACAAAAAGTGGAGGAACTTCTGCATGGAGCACAAAAAAAGGCCTTGGAAATTTAAGATAGATGTGCAACACTATGAAAGTTTAAGATGGCATTGCAACTTTGCATAAGTTGTTGCATAACACAGTTCCTTAAAACGAACTGTTACGTGACTTTACAATGTACAATATGTAAAAAGTTGACATTTTCCCCAATAATTAGGATATATTATCTAGTTGCTAAAAGTTTTGAAAGTTTTTCATGATGTTACTAAGATCTTCTCATAAGTTTACAAACCTAATGTTTACTTGTTTTTTCTGTTAACCATCAGTATATTTAGCTTACTACTTTAGGCATGTGAGGATCCAAACCTACATGATGTGTATACGATATAACGTTAAGGTGGTTAATTTATCATAAAAAAATTTCTCGTATTTATCTTATAACAACTATTCTAGATTCTCATTATAAAACATAATTATTATTAATGTATTTGAAAACTTATTACAGTTACAATCAAAATCTAATGGATTCCGAAGATATGTATAGTTTGGAAGCATAGCAAGAAGTGTTGGCAGCAATAGCTAACGTAAAGGAGATGCTGAATCGCTACCAAAGTTACTATAGTGGCCAATTATCAGTCTCTCGTTCACCACCCACCAAGGAGTGACATTACTTATTTATGAGTAAGTAGTTACTGGTGCAAAAATTAAAAAGGCAACGATCTAGTGGTCCAATGTTTGAGATACAGCATTACATCAATACAAATTTTGAGTTTTTTGAGAATATCTCAGTCAAGGATTTTGATATTTTAGAGTGGTGGCAAAGGTATAAAAGGGACTATCCACTTCTATCTCGTATCACCTGTAAAATACTCGCTACTTCGGCTTCAACCAATGCTATTGAGCAAGCGTCTAGTACAGTAGGCATGATTGTCGACGAGCGCTAAACCTCCTTATTTGTTGTTAATGTTGTGACAAATGTTTGTATAGAAGATTGGTATAGGGTGGCCTACAAATGACAAAAACTATGCGAGACATCAAGAGAGGAGGATGATTACTTTAATAATTTGAATCGATCTATTGAAAGCCCAAGCTTAGCCCCGGGTTTAACCTCTAGTCATGAACATAAACAGCTACCTCAAGAGGAGACAGTAAGTTTTCTTTTCATCCTTTTCAAAAAGATTTTATCACGTAGAAAAATTATTTCTCCTAATTATTCAAAAAAAGTAAATAGCATAATTTTCCTAAAAGTGGTGATCTAGTCTTAGGTTTTTTCAAATTATGACTGAGTAAAATTATTTTCCTTTAGAAAATTCAAATTGAATAATCACATACACTTGAATTCTTTTCGTAAAACGTAAAATTGACTAACAAACTGAAAGTTTTCTAAAAATCCAAATCGAACTATAGCGGTTTAGTATTTTTCGGGTGACCGTAAAATATAGTAAAACATATTTTCTCTCTTATCATTTCACTCTACTTGATCAGATTAGTTATTCATACTGTAAGAGGCTTTTCTATATTTTAATTTTACCTATTTTTAATGTATGCTTTATGGAAGGATGAAAGGAAAAAAAAAAAGAGTCAAAGGATCGACAAGGAAAAAGGGAAAAAATTATGGAAAGGAAAAAAAAGAAAAGAAAGAAAAAACAAAGAACAAAAAAAAAAAGTTTCAAAAGGCCTTAAATTAACTCTTAAATCATCAAGTCTCACGAACCGATCCTAAACTGCTAGCTCATAGATCGATCACGGTTCACCGTGTTACTAACCCGTGAACTAATGGTTTAAGGCTGATTTGACTCTTTGCCCAAGTTTACCTATATCCGAACCAACAAATAAATTCAAGGAATAGTGTTGACTTGAAACATGTTATAAATTACTAAGCTTTCTAATTTGGGCTTAAATTAAAAAAAAAAAACAAAACAAAACAAACTTTTTATACTTCTATTGAGCAAATAACCTCTCACGTGATCCACTTGATGCAATTTCCTAAATCTTCTCCAACTTGGTCCACTCGTTCAACATCCTTCATAATATCTTTAGACTCTAAAGGGGATGTCTCATGTACGTTTCGGAAAAAATAGAAAATTTATTGTATAATCATATTATGTAAATATATATACTAATCATCACAAAAGATGTTCCAATAAAAGACAGTATATTTTTAGTGATGCAAACATGTAGTAAACGCCAACCTAAATGGTCAATTACAGTGACATTAAAATCATAATACATCAAGCTGATCGCGTTGTATGATGTTACCACCTTGTTAATATCTCTATTTTCATTAGATATATATTTATTTTAACCTGTTTATTTGAGTCACGACAGGAAAAGTTGGGAGAACCTGCTAGATCTAGATCATAAGACCAAAATTTTATCAACTAAGTTTATTATATATGGATAACATACTCGAGTAAAAGATTAATGAGTGCTACTAACCATCCAATCCAGAGGGTTTTTACCTTTTTCTAGTGCTACTAACTATCCAATTTGCAGCTTTGTTCGCTTGATGCTGAACGATGGACAGATCAAACGACTCTAAAAAAGTGCTCTGAAATCAGCAACATAAGGTCTAAGGTTCCATTGGACTTCACCATGCTGTTGCAGGGAGTTGAAAATAATTCCACTATCAGTCTCAAAGCAAACCTTCCTCCAATCACATTACACAGAAGGCTCCCTCAGAATCTCTTGTGATAACGCCCGTTGCTGCTCTAGAAGTTCGATAGTCAAAGGATCCATCAAAATTTAATTTAATAATAACAGAAGGTAGGGGTTTCCATTGCACATTTACATTTAGAAACTGAGAAGAAGGCGGCATCATCATGTTATCCCCGCTGAGATACGCAATTGCCTGTAGCTGATGCAAAGAGAACCGCTGCAACTCCAAAAACTGACAAGTGTTAAACGAGTGAGCACGTTGGGAGCTGGAAACCTCAACTCGCGTATCTTCTGTAGCATCTTGCACCGGACGCCCACTGTTTCGAAGACAATAACTTCGAGAAGCGTATTCGATAGAAGGATCGCGGATTGTTGTAGTACTTGCATGCGATGACGAAATAGAGGCAACAACTTGGGGTACTTCGTCTTTCCCTGCAGAAAGAAAAAAAAAAATTGGATCATTCAAGGCTCTTTAGCACGTGCTAATTGTTACTCGCACATCTGGATATTTGTTCCCAAACACCTCGCAGCATCTTGATTTCCATACTCCCCAAGCAACAGCGCACAATTTAGCCAAGAGATCAGCAAACTCCACCTTGCTAAGACCCTTATCTTTTAGTTGCATCAATAACCAACAATACAGAGCGTGAGTAGAATTGCTATCCACTCTTAAACCTAAAGTTCCCTCCTAAACCGGACTAGTCTAGGGGCAATGAAGGAGTAAATGCTCAATAGATTCTTCACCATTGCAAAACCTACATTTGGTTGATTCTATGATGTTCCTTTTGGCCAGGTTTGACTGAATAAGGATGGCATTGTTCAAGGCCTCCAAATGAAATGTTTCACCTTGGATAAACATTTGCACCTCCACACTTGATTTACTAGACAAGCTTTCATTATTATGGTGTTGAGGATGATATCAATAAGGTTGAATGCCGACCTTACACTACATTTTCCATTCTTTTCACAAGGCCATATAAGGCAATCTTCCATGCTACACATTTAATACTACACACTCATGCATTTTATTATAGATTTATCTTAAGCATTATCTAAAGATGATGAAATGCACACTCTTGGATATATTGCATATGAAAAAGGATCAAAAAGTGATTTAAGTAACTTCCATGTTATTTTATGATATTTCCTCGAGTGTTTTTTTTTTTTTATAATGAAAAAAGTGGTTTTTTATATTTTTTTTATTTTTACCAAAGACAACATAATTCATTAAATTATGGAAAAAAAAAAGTCATGCATTTGGTAGCCAAGGGGCCCAATCAACAATCAACAAACAACAAAGAAAGTAATTAGGATGCGGTCGGTCAACCTAGAAACTATAGCTCATCCTAATTTTGCTTGGGTAACAGCCTAGTGAGCAATCACATTTGCTTCACAAAAGACAAAAGTTATTGAACAACTAGTAAAAGAAGATTGTAACATTTTGATTTCATGAACTATGCTAGCCAACTTCCAAGCAGGTGCTGTGTGTAATACCTCTTACATGATATGTGATTAGACTCTAAATCATCAAGACTTCTTTTAGTGTAACAATTCGGAGTAAGTCAAAACTCCAAAGTTAAGCATACTTAGGTTGGAGCAATCATAGAATAGGCTACTTCTTAGGAAGTTACTATACCATGAAACAAAACTGTATGGCATTTCACATCAAAATGAATAATACCTCGATGGAAGGAGTTCCGGCTGGTTCATTATGAGTTGGTATCAGAACACTTTACCAGCTAGAAGGGCAAGTCTCTACATGGTAGTGGTCTTGAACCTATATAACAAAACCTATGAGGACATTAATCCTATAAGGGGGGTTGAATTGTAGTAACCATATATACTATGTGATTGAATTCTAAATTATCGAGACGCCTTTTAGTGTAGCAACTTAAAGTACATTGAAACTTCGAAATTAAGTATACTCAGGTTAGAATAATCCCAAGATGGGTGACCTCTAAAGAAGTTCTTGTATCAAGGAATAAAACCGTATAATATTTCACGTCAAAACAAACAATATCTCGATGGAAGAAATTCCAACCAAATCATTACACTGTGAGTAGAAAAAGCGATTTAAGTAACTTTATTTGATGTGTATTTTACTTTAGAAGTTGGAAACCATGCACTCATAATTGGATACATATAAGGACCCACTTCACTAGCTTATGTTTACATTATCTAACCAAGCTAAATTAGACCTATTCATTTGTGTCTTTAGATGGTGCAACATATGAAAGAGTTGGGCCATTTTCATTGTGTAGATAGCAAAGCTCAATTAAAGAAGATAGCAGCCTGTATGCAAGAACTCAAAAACACTAACTCATGAATGTTTGACTGATGATAATTAATGGTAAATATAACAAATAAAAATTAATATCATTATAAATAAATGTAACATCCAAAATTTTAAGCAAATCCAATGATAACAATTTAAATGAATATTAATGGATGGAAAAGTCATATCAAAATAAACAATAGATCTTATGGTTGTTTCGATTCATAACTCTTGAGTTCTTATTGCATTATCATAACATTACATAATCCAGACTACTGTTACAGTCTAACATATAATTTATTTTCATGTACAAAACCTCAATTATCATAATACAAGAATAATGTTATAGATAAGTTAGGGAACTGTTTTTATAACCTATCTTATAAAGATAACGTACATCCTCATTTTTTGGATAATCAATTAAGACAGAAGCATCATTCTATGGTTTATTTATTATCTATACATCTTTTGAGATCCATGTCAACTTGCTATATCCAGTAAAAGATTTAGGCTAGCCTCTGTGATTAATTTACTTAGAATGTTTCAACATGTTTATTCTCCATCTTTTATTTACACAAAATATATGGGTCACATTTGGAGACTAGTAAGACTAGATATGTGATAATGTAAGTTACATTTAAGGGTCTGCTTATAATTTGTTTGGTAGTTTCAAGATAAGCAATATGGATACTAAGTAAACTCTTTGAAAATATGTATGAGTGACTTCATATGTATCGGGCTTTTCTATACATATATATATATATATATTTTGTTTAGGTTGTTACACTATATTAAACATCAGAATTTATGAGCATATATGGATGATATATTATACAATTCC
Source organism: Lumnitzera racemosa (assembly GCA_024138005.1). NCBI lineage: Eukaryota > Viridiplantae > Streptophyta > Magnoliopsida > Myrtales > Combretaceae > Lumnitzera > Lumnitzera racemosa. Next base: position 32,018,372 of record JAMXBC010000012.1, on the reverse strand, counting down.
TATATTATAAATTTATAATATGCATATTATATACTTTAAGTTTGAAATTCAAATTATGGTTTTTTGTTTCCTAAAAAGCTATAGTTGTTTGATTGAAATAGGTATAAATGTTAAAGTTTGTGGTTTCGGGGCATTTTAATCAATCATATTGTAAATAAAATTGGATTCAAGTTGTAGGTTAGAGTTAGTGGTTGAGGTAACATTGCTAGGTAAATCCTAAGAGTAGATGAATATGATGTTTAGGCTGTTACATTATATTAAACATCAAAATTTATGATGTTATGTATGTGTATACATGTAAGATATATTATACAATTCTTATATTATAAATTTATAATATGCATATTATATACTTTGAGTTTGAAATTCAAATTATGGGTTGATTGAAATAGGGATCAATGTTGAAGTTTGTGGTTTCAGGGCATTTTAGTCAAACAAATTATAAATAAAATTGGATTCAACTTGTAGGTTAAGGTTAGTGGTTGAGGTAGTATGGTCAAGTAAATCCCAAAAGCATATAAATTGGGAAGTAGAGCTTTGGCTTCCATGCTAAAATAGTTTACTAAACAAGCAAATAGGTAAATTAAACTAGAGAATGGTTGATTTACTTAAGATAAATTGATTGAACTTGTGTGGTGAAAGTTGAATAACTTTGTATGGATGAAAGTTGACTCAAACCATTGTTTTTTAGTATTTTTGGATATGAATTCTAAAGGTGTGCTTTATTAAAAAAAAATGAAAAATATTTACATTATAATAAAATACAAAGTGAAAAAAAAAATATATTTAAAAAATAATAAAATATTGTAAAAGGGATTAATAATAGAAAAACAAGATGATAAAATGGGGAAGATGATTTCTAAAGCAAGAAAATACTTTTAATGATCTCATAGAATGAATTGTTTTAATGAATTTAATTTTCTCACAGTTTTGAGTGGCTTGACATTAGTGTCTATTTGATTAAGTCGGACTAGCTTATTTACACTATTAGGGAAGTGATTAATTGACTTAATCTAGTTAAGCCATTTATAACCGCTTATAAAAAGCTCCATTTATTCAATCTGTAAGAGAAAATTCCAACATACAAATGGATATTGAGCTTAGCTTTCGTTTTCTTCAATTGAGATTCAGGCTTCGTACTATCTAAATAAAACCGAAGCTAATGAATATTGAGAAAGTTAATAGCTCAGCTGGCAAGGGGAGAGTTTTGCAAGCAAGAGGCCTTTGGTCATCTTGTACCTTCTTCCATCAAGCTCTTCTCTTCTGTTTTTCGATTCGATTCCATCCAACAATCCCAGAAGCCAGATTAAGCCAAATCATCCGACAATCTTAGCTAAAATATATTGAAAGAAATAAGATTTAAGTAAAATAAAAACTTAATATCCATTTATAATTTATTACAACTTTATTTCATTTTTCAATAATAGCTATTATATTATAATTTTATACTATTCAATAAAGTGAAGAAGCTATCAAAGTAATCCATTAATAATTAGGAAGTCATAATTACGATTAGGAACAAAATCTATCACAGTCTCTATAGTTTAAATATGCTATAATCACTAAAAGTTTTGCTTGAATTTGATTTGAAACTATGAGTTTTGAACTTTAGTTCAAGTTTGAACTCAATAGCATATTGCTTCAATTGGACTCAACTTGATCACACACCTTAAACGTAAGTATGACCTGTGTAATACTATTATTATAAATATAGTATCCTACTTTATTATAAATAAATAAATAGTTGTTAAATAAAAAAGTCCTATAGATTTGGTAAATATTTTATTTTCAGTTCAAACGTCTATAATAATCTCAAATTGTTAAGCCCAGTCAGCATACCTCACTAAATTCCAAAGTAAATTTCGAAGAATTTATTATTTATTCTTTCATTTGCTCAACTTTATTTTATGTTTCTTTTCACTGTCCCTTTTGATTTGATCAAATGTTCAATGTAGAAAAGGAAGGTAAACAAGAAAACGACAAAGGAATATAAAATAACTGCTCGCTCTTATTGTTTATTAAGACAGATAAGGATATCCTTAATCCCTGATTATCCTAATTTATAATCTGATGACCAGAAACTAGAAAAGCATCAACATCATGTAAACATAAACTTATTTTAAACTGGACACCGACAACTGAGAAACAAACAGTCATTAACCAAATGGCAGTGACATCAGGAAATGAGAATGTCCAATTTCCACAACGTTTACATTGTCAGTTAGCAATGTCAAGGGCTGCGATTAAGATAAGAATTTTCAACGGGCGTCCTCCCATTTTTTTAGGAGAAAAAAAAAAAAACGCCAAAGATAATGCTAAAATAACCATCACTTATCGCATATTCGATCCACCAACTTCAATAATGAAGTTACGGACACATTGCTTCTTATGTGCATGAATTTCTAGTTTCGATGTGTGACAGAAACACAACCTTATGTTATTAAAACTTGAAATAATATAAAAACTTATTATTCAACCCCGTATTATATGGTACGTAAATTTTATGAATCAAACTATAGGAAGAAATAAGAATGCGAGGCTTAATGGAGAGTAGTGACCGTTTTGTAACTACACCTCATATGAAATAAAGACGACAAGTTATTTTCATTATTTTAAAGTATATATATATATATATATATACATATACTATTTATCCGTGATTGAGAGTATATGCCCCTTTGGGAATCGAAAAGCCGGATAATAAAGATGTTGCTTTGGATCAAGCCACTGCTTTCATTCCCTGTTTCTGGTATTATGTATATAGGACAAAACTCTTGTGATGAGTATAAATTAAGATGGTGCATGTCCACGTAAGGTGGCCTAGATGAGGTTGAGAAAAGATCTGTTTACAAGAGCTGGATAGGGAAATGCTGATGCAGAGACTAGCAATGTGCGTAGAAATGTTGAAGTTGGCCATCGAGTTCATCTTTGTTGTGGTAGAAGCAGTGAAAATAGTAATGCAGCAGCAGACAAAAATTACCACAGCTTTCCTGTCATGGATATGCTACATCTTTTGTTTCTTTTCGTGGATTCCAGCCATGAAGCCAATCCGGCATGTTCTTCCATATTTATTATTGTAAATGATTTCGAGTTTCTCTAGTTGGGGGAGTACCGTTAAACGATATAGATTCAGGGCACAGTTCATGTAAACTTCAAAAGAGAAATTTCGTCTATTAAATTTTCCTTACGCCGTGACACCGTCAAATATAAGTCGCTGAATTGTTCCGAGAGTGCTAATAATTAATTTCTTTTTAACTTTTTCCCCTTCATGTTGGGAATAAACTATTCACTGGTGCGAACCGGCATCTTTACACTCCCAGACATAACTTCACCTCCCTATTGATTTAAACGGAAATGTTTGATGTAATGAATGTTGGTGTACGAAAACGTCACAAAGTTTTCACAACTTGCCATGTATTCAATTGCTTTCTGCTTGCTCAATTTCCAACCTTTCTTTATTTATTTTCTAAATCTTTCATAGTATATTTTATGGCAATGCAATTCTATCGTGTTATTTATCATTACTCATTTTTTAAAATATAACTTTAGATTTAAAACTATTACTGAAACTTCAAAATCTTCTTAAATATCGTAGTTATTTGAGTGATGGTTTTAAATAAGTAGCAGTGACTTGGCTTTTTATATTTCTAAAATTTATGGAAAGGGAAGTGGAGATTTTAATTGTGTTAAAGCCCTTCTTCCCCTTTTGCTGAGTTTCGTTTGAACCACGCAAGCACTTAAAAGTATATGTTGCTATGGCTGAAAAAATATATAATAATAAAAAAAGATACGTGTCAGCTGTTCATTACTCAATTGTATTTCAAGCTAATCCAATTGTCGAGTTGATCATTATATAGACGTACATTAGTAATGTCAAGTCGGCTATCAATATCCTGATCTGATCGTATGAAAAAATGGACTGTAGGTTGTGTTCATGTCACGATCAAAGCTCTTCAGATTTTTTAAAGCCCACTTGAGCTAAAACGCAAAATCCAAGCCCATTAAAGCTCCCGCTAGTATTTGAAAGGTAGGTAACCTCGTAGCGTAGACGGTTGCATCGAATGCTTATTGGAGGCGTCTTGCATGTAAATGCGCTTTTGATTTGTAAATCGTCCTATATACATTGAGTACAATTTAGTTTTAGAACTTCTCTATCAAAGAACTTTTTTTTTTTAGATTTTAGAGGAATTTACAAGATTGATTTATCTTTTTTTTATTTAAGTTATAAATAATTTAACAACTCGCTGCAATATCAATTTAGTTCTAAAATTTCTCTATTTAAAAATATTCTCTATTTTGAGATTTTAAAGGGATTTATAAGGAAGGTTGACTTATCTTTCTTCTAAATTTATGAAGAGTTTAACAGCTCGCTATAATATCAATTTTACTTTTTCTTTATTCCTTATGGAAGAGTTATTACTTTATTTAGTTATATTTTAAATTAGTAATAGCAATTTTACAAGGAATCCATATTACAATATATATATATATGTTGAATAGTTATTTACTACTCGATCCTATGGATATTCAATATTAAGATTGATTTTTCCCAAAATACCCTTAATAAGATTAACAAATGACAACTTAATATCCATTAATAACTTATTATAAGTCTACTCCATTCATTAGTAATAACTACTCTGTTATGACCTCATTTCATTTAATGAAATGAACTAATTATAAGTGTCATATATAAGAGTGGGTCAAAAGACTCTTTACATAGCACTCGTCGGTATATTTTGTGAGTGCAACATGTGTGTAAGTAAGTTAATTATTGTTGTGAAATTCTTGTAGCCTAATTGGTATGGGCCCTGTCCTCTCATAATTCATGTAGATGATATGGGTTCAAAATTATCCTTTTCCATTGTACCCAGTGGCATGAGAAAAAATAATAAAAGGGGTGAAAATTACCATTCTCATATACTAACTAGACATATATATCTGTATTAGTGTGTAACACTTCCTTTCTCTAGCCTTCTATTGAAGGATTTTCCTCTTGGTTTAAAGAGTTTGTTTTCATACTAATACGATATAGATAGAACTGGTTTTATTTTCTCTTTGATCATCTATCCATTGCATCATTCCCATGTGTTTTCTAGAAATTTCTAGTATCATTCCATCGATTTTCTACATTGATTCACTGAATTAGAGCTATTTCATCATTTTTGTATCACTACTTTTTTCTCCAATGCAGTAATAATAATAATAATAATAATAATAATAGGAAAAAAGTGACAAAATAAAATATCAAAATTAATAATTATAAAAGAAGTGTAGATTTGAAATTTCACAAATGGTTTTATTTTCACTATCATCATCTATCCATTGTGTCCTTTCCATGTGTATTACAGAATTTTTAGTATCATTCCACCGATTTTCTACATTGGTTCACTAAATTAGAGCTATTTCACCATCTATGTTTTGCTACTATTTTCTCCAATCCAATATAATATATATATATATATAATAAAAAGGGAAAAAAGTGACAAAACAAAAGTTCAAAATTAATAGCAATAAAAGAAGCATAGATTTGAAATTTTACAAATCCATTTTCCTTGTTACTTTGCAATCTTTATTTCTAGTTTACATCATCTATCCACATTAGTATGGTATTTCTTTCTCCATCCTTTTATAGTAGTTTATTTGTTTAAGTTGCTTGGTCTTTTTAATCGGTGCATAGACTAATTTTTTGCTTCTCTAGTAGAAGGCTTCCTCTTTTGGAATTGATAATCCAAATAGCTCAACTTTTGATGAGATGCTCCTTGAAGATAAGGATCAATCTATAGAGTATGAAGATGAAAAGTTAAAAGAAATCCTCATTATAACAAAAGTTATAGTAGAGAAGTCTCTAAATAGAACTACTATGATCAACAAATTTGATTGAAATATGGAAGGCTATGGTGTAAGCTCGATACACTTTTTAGGCATTATTTGCATATGCTAAGTGTGAAGGATCAGTCAAATGTTGATGGATTGGTGTTTGAGACTCCTTAGTTAGTTTTGGGACATTGCATTATGCTTGAGTGCTAGCAAAATAACTAGAAATTAGATGAGATCCCATTGAATAAGATTGTTTTCTAAGTATAGATCCATGGACTAAAGCTTAGGAACTTAACTCACAATAACATAGCTTTAATTGGGAGTCAAGTTGGGAAGTATTAGAAGTTGAATCAATTGTCTCTCCATCTAGGGAAAGGAGAGCATTTCTAAGTGTGTAGGTTAGAATTTCGATTGAGGAACCCTTAAAATCAAGCATTTGGGTAAATATAAGGAAAGGTGAAAGACACAAAGTTTTCTTAAGTATGAAAGGTTGAATGATTGGTGTTTCCAATATGGAAGATTAAGGCAAATGAGTATAAAGGATGATAACATGGGTTTGGGACTTAGAATTAGTGGTGTGAAAGTTTATTGTTGTAAAGAACCTACAGAGTAGATGAAGGAACAGTGTAAATAATTTAAGAACCTTAACTCTAACACAACAAAAAATTCCACCCCTCTCTTGACCAAAAAAACCAATTAACGTCACATCTTATCAACCTTTCTAAAGAAAATGTCAACCTAAATACTTTACTTGAATTTTCATTCTCTTCTCTTGCTAAAGAACATCAACCTTGCATTTTGGAAAAATCTGCTACATCTCCTAACATACTCTTTAACCTGACTTCAAACCAAAAAGAGCCCTAAAAAACTAGCAACTTAGTTTTACCTATGATTTCATCACCTCCTACGTTGTACCAATCTAATTTGAATAGTGGTTTGGAGGTTTCTACTCTTTCTAGAGAGTTATCTTATATTGAAATGGCTCCAAAATAGATTTTAAACAATGAGAGAAATTTCATATTGGAAAAATACCTAGCTTTGCTCAATAAAGGTGTGAAGATCATTTAGCTTATGCCTCCTATTTTGATCAATTCTAATATGTTAACAAATGCTGTTAGTAAGCTATGTTTGAAGAGGAGTGTTGTACTTGAAGAGGAGGGCCATGTATAAAATTGAAATTAGTAGAAGATTTAACAAATTTTGATGGAGTTATGGTTAAAAAAATGAGAGTAGATTAGAAAATTTGAAAAGAAAAAGAAAGAAAAAATGTTGTGAAAAAAATAAGAGGTAATAGAAAAACTGTGAAAAACAAAAGTAGTGGTAGAATTGAAAAATCTATTATAGTCATGTGCAAAGAGGTAGAGGAATGGATTGATGTTCTTATAGTTTTTTGTGACGTTTTGGGTAGTGGTGGCTAGCCCAAAATAGCTATACAAAGGCCATTATCTTTTTAAGTTGGAATTATTAAGAGATTAGGCCTCTCGATACAATTCAACATTTAAATGGCCTTGTAGAAAAGTTTAATCCTTTTTATTGTATTTCCTATGGAAACAAAAAGTAAATAAAGAAAATTACAAAGAACACATAATAGTTTGTGCTAAGGGGGGCTTTTTATGTGAATAGAAGAGGTTTAGTAGGGGTTTTAACATTATAGTAGAATAACAACATTAATGTTAAAATCTTGCATGAAGGCAACCAATTTGTAGACTATTATATTAAATGGTAGAATAGTTGGGTAGTTGGTAGGGTTACTTAGATATACTCTTCAAAAGATTTCAATCTTAAGTAAGGATTATGGAATAAGTTAAGATCTTTTGCTGTTGATATGCATTCTCCATGGCTATATATAAGGGATTTCAATGCCCTCTTATATAGACATGAGAAAGAGTGTGGAAGGAAGCTTAAGAATAGAGAAGTGGAAGCTTTTTTTGGCCATGATTAAGGATACAAATATTTAGGACCTAAGTTTTAATGGACCCATCTTTACTTAGTCCAATAAAAGACATGGTGATACTTTGATAAGGGAGAGAATTGATAAAGGTCTTGCATTAATAGAATGGATAGAACAATATCCAAAGTGTTGCATTGAAGATGTGCCTGTAGATGCACTCGACCATTTAGTTGTAAATACTAATGCTGAGATAAGAAAGGTAAAAAGCATTTCAAATTTGAAAATATGTGGTAGACATCTAAGGAATGCAAATCTATGGTTGAGGATGGTTGGTATAGTGTTGTGATTCATGGCTCAAGATGGGATATTGTGTTAGAAAGATTAATCTTGTAAGAGGAGGTTAGTTACTTGAAGTAGAATAGCTTTCTCAAATAATAAAAAAGAAATTGATAAGGTTATAAATGAATTAGTTGTGATCCAAGGGGACCTTGAGGGTTTGGACATGGTGGAAGAAGAAAAACTATTTGGCAATTAAACACTTAATGGGTAAATAAAGAAAAATACTGGTATCAAAAGGTTGTAACAAATTAAAATTCAAGGATAGAAATACCTCATTTTTCATCGATCTACCCTTAGTAAAAGAAGTCAAAGCAAAGTGATAAGGTTAGAGAGAGATGATGGAAGTTAAACGGAGGAGGAAGAAGAGATTTTTGGGGAGTTCCAATCATATTTTCTATACCTATCTGCAACTTTAGGAAGTACTACGCAACATACTTATTTATCTTGGATTGATCATGGGGTTAGTGCAATAATGAACAGAAGTTTGTGTAATGGGGTGGATGAAGAGGAAGTGAAGTGTATTGCCTTTCAATTAAGAGGCTTAGAAGTCCTTAGTCTCGATGGGTTTTCATGAGTTTTTATAAAAAAAAAAAAAATTGGGCTAAAATAAGAGAATCGATTATAGAAGCGGTTAAGGCATTCTTTGAAATAGGCATATTTCCTCCCTCTTTAAATAACATTAATTTAGTCCTAATTCCAAAATCCCCAACCGTCAAGATGCTTCCCAACTTCAACCAATCAATCTATGCAATCTTCTTTATAAAATATAAATAACAAGTAATAAATACCAATTTCCACTTCATTACCAATAAGCTAGAGACAAGAGTAGAGCCTAGGTAATAGGAAAGAGGGAACTATTAAATATGAGGCCCACAATTCATAAGCCCAATCTCCAAATGTCATCAAACAAATTCCTTAGTAACAAGCCATCCTAGATTATCCAAATTAGCATCTAACAACATCACTTATGTCACCACTCTGCATCATCGAATCTAAAATAATCCCCAATTTATGATAATATCTCACTTTGACAATAGCCCCTCTAATTGGTAAAGCTAAAAGTAATAAACAATTATTCTCACTTCTTAGAGCTCGCTCTCTCCCTCAAAATCCAAACAAAATACACTCTTGTAACCTACCCTCTTAGATATCCTCTTTGAGTTAGTCCCTAACATTTTATTTTCACTATACTTTCCCTCATCATCCTCTTTCTTTTTGGTAAGTCTTCCTTTTTTGTTTTCTTCCTCTCGATTCGAACTTACCTAAGTGTGTAAGCATTAATTCTACATCACAGCACATGACTCTCCGTCTTGCTTAAGTGATTGTAGAAGTGTAGAACCTAGATTTTAGATTGCTTCTTAAAAGACAATCCATTCTTGATAGGAAACAAAGGCTAATTACATGATCCCGAGTGTGAGGACTTATTGCCTTAGTACGCTAAGCTACCTAGAAGGACCTAAACCTAGAAGAAAAAGAGTTCCTCTAAGCCAACCTAATATGTATCCTAAGTTCCTTTGACTTATTCACCATATCATAGAAGGAAGAGGTTCCCATAGAAGTTGACAACCCCTACTTGTATCGAGGTTTAAGCTCCCACGATCTTGATCTACTAGATGTCTATGGCCACATCAGCTTAATATCGAGCCAACCTATTGAAGTCGAGCTCCTAAACTCCAATAATTATGACAAGTGTTTGTCAAGCTCCCAATCTATTAAGTAGCCAATCTAATGCTAACCTAACCAACTTTGCTCTACTCTGCATTCAATACCCATTTAGACCATCAGATTGAGATGCAAACATATGTCCCTCCCTTTAACATCCATAATGTCCTTACCAGAATATTCTATTTCCAAATTTTATTGTTTTACCCCTGCATTGTATTTGTTTTCTAATTCTAAAGTAGAATCTTTTTTGTAATTTGAAATAACCTAAGACTTACCTTAATTAGGGTATATAAATACCCCCCGAATGTAATAACTGCATCATCAACATCTTCAATATTCAAAAAAGTTTTCCTTTTGGGCTAAGTGTTTTGCTTACTCTTCTCACTTTTATCTAGTCTATTGTGGGTATGGATTAGTGGTGAGTAACCTCTTATCATATTTGTGTATCATATCAAGTATGGTTTAAGCTCGTATAAGGCGTTGCTATGTTATATGATGTGCCTATGAGCTAAGTTGATCACTAGGGCTTGTTGTAGGAAGTAGCAACGGTAGGTCCTTCGAATTATCAAATAAGAAAGGAATGGAAAAGTTAACAAATATAGTAGCTTTCATGGAGTTGCTTAAAGGATATGACGCACCAACAAGCACAACACAACTTAGTGTTTCACCCGATATGACGCAAAGGATAATATTAAGGTTTACTTGTCATTAATCTCAAGCTACTTGACAAGATTAGATAATAGTATAAGAGAAAATGTGCTTGAAGAAGGTTATCTTACAAGACTAAGAATATTCATTAACTGTAAAGGTATAAAATGATTTTAACTACAAAAGATAAAGGACTATTTATTATAAGTCCTTAGTAATACAATATACTAGCTTAGTACATTGCTAAAAGGGTAAAATAGGACAAATAATACAAAGGAATATAATACAATGTCAGAAAAGACTAACAAGGGGCATGTAGTGATTAGGTCTATGTTTTGGGACCTTAAGGTGCTATGGCTAATTTGATTTGATGTTAAGGATGCTGTTGATGAGTTGTGCTAGAAGCAACCGAGGTGATTAAATGATGCTGCAGTTTAATAGGGTAGGGGAGAAGAGCTAGGTATACAGTGTCTTCAGACTCGACACTTAACAGGTCGGCCTCAATACATGGTAAGTCAACCTTGATACTCAGTAGGTCGACATCTAGCAAGAGTCTATGTAGAGTAGAATGTGCTCAAGTTAGGCCCTTAAAGAGTTCATCCATAGCTCTTCCATGTATTAAGCATCATCTTTGGTTGGCTAACAAAAGAGAATCCTCTTGGTTAGAGATTGGAGGCCTTAGAGATGGGTATAAGTAATGGGTTCGAAGGTCAGCAATCCATCAGTTCCTTGAGGTTGTTAAAAATTTTCCCTCAAATCTTAGACTTCTTCTGGCTCATAGGGTATCAAGTCGGTGACACTAAGAGTAGGAGACACTCTATAGCCATTAAGCATTTCATCTAATCATAGGATTAGATATTGATACTTGACAATGATCTTATTGATTGCTTAGTTATTAATACATATTCTTCATGAGCCATCCTTCTTTGGTACTAGGATAGCCAGCACGACACAGGGGTTCATGCTTTATTGGACATATCTACACTTAATTAACTCATCAACTTGCTTCTTTAGCTTAGCTGCTTGCTCAAGATTGAGCTTATAAGTACATCGGTTAGGTAGAGTAGTTTTAGGCTAGAGGTCGATGCAATGCCTAATCCTTCAAATAGGGGGTAAGCCTCTTGGTAACTCGGCAAGAAACAAGTTAGTAAACTCTTGAAGTAAGGTCTGCACCTTAGCAGGTAATGCTCCAACTGACTTCAATCCTAGTAGTCTTTTGACCAATAAGAGTATAGACTCTTCTATCTTAAGATCTCTAGAAAATTAAGCTCAAGAAATCACTAAGGACTTCCTTTATAATGATCTGGTAATCTTTTCTTATGACTCTTAAACTTCTTTGGGGCTCATTGGGGTTAGTATAACCTTCTTCCCATCCTTTTGGAACATATAAGTGTTCCTATACCCTTTATGGAGTACCTTCAAATCAAACAACCAAGGTAAGCTAAGTAAAATGTGTAAAATGCACATGAGTTAGATATTGTACACCACCTAGTCCTTATATTTATTACCAATAGTGATTGGCACTTTAACTTGCTTAGCAATAAATAGACCTCCCTTCTCATTCAACAAGTGAATCTTGTAAGGCTTAGGATGAGAATAGTTCGGTAGCTTTAGAGCCTTTACTACTCCTTATGCTATGATATTGGTATAACTCCCTCTATCAATAATTAAGGTGCAAAGTTTTCCATTCACTCAACAGTTTGTATAGAATAGACTCTCTCTCTACTCATTCTCATCTAAGACAAAGGTATAAAGAGACCTTTGTACAGCCATACAGTAGTCTCCCATTTCAGGTCAGGTCACGACATTTGAATATTCTTGAAACTTTTCTAACAGTTGATTGCCTCTTACCTTCTTCCTCACCTTCATTAGCACTTTCTACTTTAAATTAGGCTTCTATCCCTTAATGGTCATGATGTATTGGTTAAGACATTGAATAGCCACATATCTAAAATCAAGGAACTTAAAACATTTTATCTCCTGGGTCTTTCTTCCTAAGCTCTAACCTTGATCCTTCTTCGCATCAAGCTCCTCGGCCTTTATTTTGCCTTGACCATCATCAGGTCTGCTCAACATCTGACTATAGCGATCCACCTTAAAAATGTACTGAGTTTAATCATATTCAGGTCAACTTAACATACTAGTTTTGCTTGGCAAGCCTAGTTGGCTGCTTGGCACTCAGCTGATTTATCTTTCGACCCTCTGTGCTACTTGAATGGTCTCATCTAAACTTCCTAATAGGAATCAAACCCCTAGACCAATTACCTACAATTCAGCTAAAAGACTTCGAGGACTCACTTAAAGGATATTAGCTTAAAGCCATATTCGAGATAGAGATTCCTATTTTAAACTAATCCCTTGCTGACCTGACTGTTAGACCCTCACGTATACCAGACTTGCTCCTACCTAACAACTATACTATGACAAGACATCCAAGAAGGCTACCCTTAGACATTCAAGCTGAGCTCTCAAGTCAATGACAAATACCCTACCCCAACTTAAGCTAACTACTCTAGAACATGATTGATTAGGCTCTGACTTAATCCAGATCAAGTTAGCCCCTAACTATAGCCCCTCTCTTCTCTTTTTCGCTACCTTGTACCATATTTCTAACATCCAGGCACCAAGCGACACTTATCTTCTGATACAACTTTCCATAATGATTCTTTTTTTTTTTCTATACTGAATATTCTATGTCTCTTTTACCTTCTTTAGTATGTATTATGTAATGTAATTGTAAGAATACCCATTTTATCTTTTCATATATGTAAAGTAACCCTAGTGATTAGGTATATAAACCCCTACTTACTTGTATGTAATGGATCATCAATACTTTAGATTATTTCAAGTATCCTTTGAGCAACCTTAGTGTTCTCATTTTCCCCTCAACTCTTATCTATTTCCTTCAAGAAGGAGTAATCGTGAGTAAGCCTTTAGTTCAAATAGGTGAGTCACATCTGGTGAACTTTAGGCTAAGTAAGATTAAGTAGTATATTATATCCATTCAATAGCTACTCAAACTTTGCTAGCTTTCTCTAGCTTTCTTTCGGTTCTCTTCATTGTAGTGCCTCTCTATGTGTCCGACCCCGGAGACGTGTTAGCTTCACTAGTATTAGAGCATGGTTTTGCAAGGGAGTGTATAAAGTTACAGTAAAATTTTGGTTCTCTTTGCTATTAATAGCCACTATGTTCCTTCCATAGCTACTGTAATATGTTTGTATGTAAGTAAGCATAGTTTCATTATTACTCTGTTTTTCATTATGAAAATAGAGCAAATTCACTTCTATTCATTTTGAGTGATTATCAAGGAGAAAAGTTGTGATCGAGAAGTATTGTACCATATTAGATTTGAGTGTTCAGGGTATTATTGGTGACTAGAGTAGCGATGCTCAACTTGGTCATAGTCATAATGGTAGTAACACCTTAAGGTCAATTGTTGACAAACTTGAAATACTCACAAACCTTATTAAGAGTCTAGTCATAGCAATGTAAGTTACTAGACCACAACTTTAAGGTATACAGCACTGTAGCCCATAAGAAAATGCCCTTAAGAGACACTATGGCTAAGATAATCGAACCAATCACCTAATTTGACCACAATGAGCTAAAGGAGTAGTATACCGAGCTACTAGATGAAAACTAGAGTTGGAGGAGATTGAGGAAAATGATGAGAAGTTAGATGTTAAAGAGTTTAGGGAGGAAAGAGAAGAAGCTAACTATTACCTAGCATAGGGATAAGGGCATCGAGCTCCTCGAAAGCTAGACAATGTTAATATTCAAATCCCGTCTTTTAATGGAAGTGGAGATGCAGATGAATACTTAAAGTAAGAAGAGAAGGTGGAAAAGGTGTTTGATTATTATGGTTATAAAGATGTTGTCAGAGTCCAACTTGTTGCATTAGAGTTTACTGGATATGCCATAATGTGGTGGAAATGTAGCCAAAGCAAGGGATGGAAGATGAGGTGCTAGAACCTATAATGAGATGAAAAGGTTGTTAAGAGGTAGATTTGTACTCGAGACCAACTTATAAGATACGTTTGCAAAGTTACAGGAGCTTCCCCAAATAAGCTGATCCATTGATGACTATGTTAAAGAGCTCTAGCTGCTTATGATTCGAGCTGACGTAGAAGAACCAGAGGCTTACATAGTATTAATGTTCATTTCTAAGCTCAAGTATAAGATTCGCAACATCATGGAAGTGTAGAGGTTTTATACCTTAGAAGAGGATTGTATTGTAACCTATGATCTCGTCCCAAGTAAATGAAATCCATCATCAGCTTACCCAAGCTAGTATGAAGAAGACCTTAGTTCTGAGCTGAAGAGAGCTTCGATCTATTGAGAAGGCTGATAAACCCATATTTCTATTAGTTAGGAGATTATTAGAGGCGAGAGCTTTGGAGAATGTTCTAGACAAAATCTAAAGCCTGCTGAATGAGTTCGCTGATCTGTTCCCTGAAGAATTGCCTAGGGGACTATCTCCAGTCCAAGGTATAGAGTACTATATTGATTTATAGCTAGGTGTTGTCCTGCCGAACTGACCCGTATATAGAATGAACCTTGAATAGGCTACTGAGTTGTAAAAGTAGGTGGATAAACTCATAAAGCAAGGGTATGTGAAGGAGATCCTGAGCCCTTATGCAGTATCGACTTTACTCATTTCGAAGAAAGATGGTTCATGGCTTATGTGCATCAATAACCTAGCAATAAACTAAATTATTGTCAAGTATAAATATCTGATATCGAGGCTTAATGACATATTAGATGATTTTCATGGCACTAAGATATTCTCGAAGATTAATCTATGAAGTGGCTACCACTAAATTTATATAAGACTAGGTGATGAGTAGAAGATTGCCTTTGAAACTAGGTTTGAACTCTACAAATGGTTGATTTTGTCGTTCGAACTTACTAATGTATTGAGCATATTCATGAGGTTAATGAACCATGTGATGCGCATGAACCATATGATGCACTCTTTGATTGGAAGATATGTGATTGTGTACTTTAAGGACATATTGGTATATAGGGTAGACCTGAACAACCATGTTTAACATCTCTATAAAGTATTTGACAATTTGTGAACTGAGAAGTTATATGGGGAATGTGAAGAAGCGTACATTCTACTTGAATGAGGTAATTTTCCTAGGGTTTGTAATGTTAGGAGAAGGAATTTGAGCAGATGAGGAGAAGATTTGAGCTGTTTTGGAGTAGCCAACACCAAAGAATGTCACTGACATCTAAAGTTTCTACGGCATAACTTCTTTCTATAGGTGATTTATTAAGGACTTCAGTACAATAGTCGCCTCCTTGATTGAGCTGACGAAGAAGGATGATGGATTCCAGTGGAATGATCAAGCTAAATAGAGCTTCAAGGAGATTAAGGAGAAGCTTACCTTGGTTCTTGTCATATCATTACCAAATTTTGACACACCCTTTGAGTTAGAATGTGATGCATTGGGAGTTAGATTGACTGGTGCTTATCATATCATTACCAGATTAAGGATATAATGTACCACTTAATCCTACTTGGCCTGCAATTCATCGAATGTGGTACATCATATCCATTCGATAGTTGTTTGGACTTTGCTAACTTTCTTTCGATTCACCTTGTTATGGTGCCTCTTCATGTGTTCGATCTTACAGATGCATCACTTCAAAGCTTTTATACTTCCACCATGTTGCCAATTTCAAATCTTAGTATAGAAATGAACTATGCTATTGTTTGCACCTTAGGCTCATCAACATTGCATTAGATCATTAGCAATTGGAACTCTTGGACATACTCATCCATTGATCAGCTCCCTTGTCTGAGTTCTTAGAGACATCAAAAAGTATCTTACTCATAATGTTCTAAATCAAATTTACTCCTCATAACTCTCTTAATCTCATTTTGATTTCGAATTTCATGTTAGGATTGTTGGCATACATTCTGCATTTTCTTCCACTACATTACTACATACTTAGAAAACTCTAAAGTAGCTACTCAAATACGTACTGAGTCCTTGTAATCATAGAAGTTAAATATCTTTTCAATTTTATCCTCCTAGTCCATATAGTCATCAATACTACTAGACCTATTAAAACTCGAAATTTGTACTTTGAGCTGTTTGACTCCTTTGGGGCTATGAAGCTCATGTTCTTTGAATCCATCATACTCCTCCTCCTCCTCCCCATACTCCTCAACTTCATCTAATTCAAGTCTCTTCACAACCCTTTTAATATGTTAAAGTGGAGCTGGGTTCACATTAATGGCTTTAGAGGCTTAATGCTCACCTACTTATCTTTTCGGCCTTATTCATCAACTCTCTCTTAAGGCCTAGTCTTTACTACTTTCTGTACAGAAATAACTAGGTTGGCCACAATAGTAGTAAAGTCTTGTAACTGTTCATTAGGAGTTCGCGGGGTCTGTTAAATAAGACGATTGCGACCGTGAACATCACTCTTGGCATCATTAATCTCTCCTTAAACACTAGGATTCAACATTCTCAATATAGAAATTCAAAAATTCCACTTCTCGATAGAAGATTGCACACAACTTTGATAATAGGATTTCATATAGTGACTTAAGAACTTACTATGTTTTCCACTAAAGAAATAGTATGTAATAGATCACATACACTCTAATAAGAAATGCTTTAACACTAAGCTTTCGGTTGCATCCTCAAGCTTTGATATTAAGATTATATGATGTGCCTAAGAACTAAGTTGATCACTAAGACTTATTGTAGGAAGTAGTAACATTAGGTCCTTTAAATTATCGAATAATGAAGGAATAGAAAAGTCGACGAATACAATAGCTTATATAGAGTTGCTTAGAGGATATGATGCATCAATGAACATAATACGACTTAATATTTCACCTAATATGACTCACAAGCTAATACTAAGGTTCACTTGCCACTAATCTCGAGCTACTTAACAAGATTAGATAAAAGTGTAAGAGAAAATGTACTCAAAGAAGGTATCTTGTAAAAATAAAAATATTTATTAACTGTAAAAGTGTAAAATGATTTTGGCTACAAAAGACAAAGGACTATTTATAGTAAGTCCTTAGGGCAATAAGGAAAAATGTACAATTACAATAAAGGATAATGCAATAATATTAGCTTAATATAATGCTAAAAGGGTAAAAGGAGACAAATAGTATAAAAGGAATATAGTACAATGTCAGAAAAAAGGACTAATAGGTGGCATGTTGAGATTGGGTCTGTATTATGGGATCTTCGGCCATTGTGGCTAAGTGGAGTTGATCTTAGGGATGTTATTGATGAGCTGTACTAAGAACTACTGAGGTGATTAATTGACATTGCAGCTCAATAAGTTGGAAGAGAAGAGCTTAGTGTATAGTAGCCTCAGATTCAGCATTCGATAGGTCGGCTTCGGCATTTGGTAGGGCAGCAATTGGGTAAGAGTCTAAGTAGAGTAGGGTGTGTCTAAGCTAGGCCCTTAGAGAGTTCATTTACAGCTCTTCCATGCATTGAAGCTCGTCCTCAACAAACTGATAAGAGAGAATCCTCTTGGTGATAAATTAGACGCCTTAGAAGTAGGTACAAGTAATGGGTTTTAAGGTCAACAATCCATCATCATATCCATTATCGGTGCACGAGATGTAGTAACCCTAGGAGGGGCCTAGTAGTATTGCCTAAATTTTTCATATCACGTATGTACCCAAGATAAGAAAATCTCCTTGTAAATCAGAGATTGGAAGACTCTAAATAGTTATTTGTTAGAGTCTTCAATTTTAGTTCATTGACTCATTATATAATATAAATAATTATGGATATCCATTTTTCCACAGTTCCTCAGAACCGTAGAGAATCGGTATCTCCTACCAAAATAGTGAAATAAGATAGATAATTCTAGAAAATTCTAAACTTAATAAAGATACTAAACTTAATTGAGACATTAGTCATTTTTTGGAGCATTCCGAATTAACTACACAAGCTTTTCATCATACTGATTCAATGATAACACTCCGTACTCGATTCCTATCGCATTCCCAACTATTGATCAATTTGCAAGGAAAAGAACTGTTAGGGTGTAAACTTACGCTTAGTGAGATAATTACCCTCATCAATACTGTATGACAGAAATTTATTAAATGCACAATCATATGAATGCATGAATAATCAATATGCCAAACATTCCATGCAGTGGCCTAGGAACTGCATACGACTTAAAATTACGCCCCCTAAAGTTGGGGTTTGGAGATAATTAACCAACCTAAACCAAAATCTAGGTTCTAGACCTTAGGTTTTATTTCATTTGCACTATTGTGCTTAAGCCAAAACAAAACTATATATATATATACGTGTGTGTATGTGTATACTTTCTTTATCGAATAACAAATCATATTTTTAAAATCTCAAGTCTAGTAGTACGGTGGCCTCCGCAATCCACAAACACACGCCTTAAGCAGAAGCCACAAGACTCAGCCCCTCACCGATGATTAGCGTCTCCTAGCGCTTAGTAAGCCGATTAGCTTAGGACAGAGACTCAATATATATAATGACATAGCTAGTGCCCAATCATGTAGGAAACTTGTCTGTGAGTCCTTTCCCATTTTCTGCGTGAAACGAAAATTGGTGTTATTCGTATGCAATATGGGGAATGCATGATTCATTTTGATTTCTTAATCGTATAAGTAATTAACTCGATTTTTAAGGTAATCAAACAATTTCATTCCATACAATTCACATATATATATTAACACAAACAATTCCCATTATTATATATATAATTAACAAGTCATCACATTCATCCATAAATCCATACACATGCATCTCCCATAACCCACAAGCATCTAAATTTATATATATATATATATATATATATAAGTTTAGGTGCATCTATTCTATAAGCACAATCAAATAAAGAGTCATCGGGAATTTATTCACTTAGCCATGTAGATCAATCAAAATAATTCGGGATAGGTCGTCTCCCCAAAGCCGGGTCCCCTGGACATCACAAATACAATACTATAAGGATTTGAAATAAAACTCAGAAAACTCAGCTAAAACCCTTTAAGTTATACTTTGGACTTTGTTTCATAAATTTTTTTGATTTTACTTAAAAGTTCAATCGTGTATAATTTTTTGTTTTAAATCCGATTTTTATGATCTTATAGTCAATCTTCATCATTTTTTAGTATATTTTAATGTGGTGAGGTTAGATTTTTGAAATGAGGCATACAATTCTGTTCATGGGTCAAAACAGTAGCGTTCCTCATGTGTTAGAGTGCTTTTGGGCCTTGTATGATAAATGAGCTTTTTGATAACTTAAGAAATCCTTTAGGCTTGCTCTTAGGATTTAATCCTGAGCTTAAAATACTCCTTGAGGTCAGATTTACAATTTTGATTTATATTCCTAAGGCTAACAACCACTTCATGGGCTCTTTAGTGGGATTAAGTTGTCAAATAGGCTTGTTTTTTATTCAAATTAAAGTTAGTGACTTTGGTGGGCTTATGGGGCCTTAGGTAGATTTCTTATGAGCTTCAAAATAGTCTCTCTTGATACTTTAAGGTGCTGGTTAGAATTTTATTGAAGGGCCAACTTAGAGTTCTAGGCTCGTTTTGAGAGTTTTAGGCTCGATTTTGAGTTTTAGGCTTTATATGCTTATCATACTTGCTTTGGTCGATCTTTTCACTTTGTTCATTCACTTTTGTCATATTTTTAAGCTTCTTTTTCCCACGTTCCAAATCTATTCGTGATGGTTCCAAGGGGTTCTCGCTTGGTTTTTCAACTTGTTTCATCATTTCCTTAAGTTTAGGTATTAGATTATGCACTTAAACTACTTGTATCCAAATCTTAACTTAAATTTTCTTCCATAAAATGATTCTTTAACTCATGCTCCACACAAAGAAATAGAAGATCTTATACTTAATACAACCTCCATATCATAGCTCATGTCATACAAAGTTGGTTTTTTCATAGAACTTCATGTGATGGATTTTTCCTTAACTTAAGTTTAGATTTGAGCATGTTTAACTTAACGGAAATAAAATCAACAATCAAATGACCTTTGAATCCTCATGTCCAGCATGTTCATCTTCCATTCAAGTTCTTGTTTTAAGATTTTCTTAACTTAAAATCTTCTATTCAAAGTGTTACACAAGTATCTTTACAAAACATCAACTTTACATGCTCATGTTTCAACTTCATGTAAGGATTTCATGAGTTTGTTTCTTAAAACAGTTTTTGGTATTATAATAACTTAAGTCTTACTTATATCTTCAAGAAATCAAAGTCTTCTAACATAAATACTAACCCACAAATCACAAGAAACACTTACTCGTCCTTAAAACAAAGTACGGTGGTTGTGCACTAAGGTTCCACTTAAGCTCTTAACTTTGCTTCCTCCTTTTTACCACCTTTTGGAAACCCGAGTTGTTTGATCTTTTGGAATGAGGTTTGTAGAAGGTTCTAATGGTTCTAAAAAATCTTAAATGGTGAGAGAAAATGACACAAGAATAAGAGGAGAAATTGCCGTGAGTATGGAAGTAAAAATGGTGGCGGCAATGTTGGGAATTTGTGGAGTTAGATTTCTTCTTTTGATTTGTGTTTAAAGTGAGAGAAAAGGAAGTGAAAATGGGAGTGAAAGAGAGAGAGAGTAACAGATTTTGAATGAGAAAAGAAGTGTGTGCAAGAAATGTGTGCAAGAAATGTATGCAAGAAGCTTTAATTGATTGTCTTATAGCTTACACAAAAGGCAACAATTGTAACTATTGATGATGTAAGCATTAAGGAGTGAATAGTGATATGTAAGAGAAAGGAATTGATGGTTGAAAGACAAGTGCATGGCTCCCCTTTCTTCCTTATTTAAATCTGCCATGTAAAGTCTTTTTGGGCCATGGAGTGGTCTTGTCTTATTTAATGAAGTTAAGCATATGAAATCTTGTGAAAAATTGTCCATATGTAGTATAAGTGAAGTGATGACAATGAAATGTCTTATTACTAAAATTTAATAAGTTATCAATTGATAAATGATTCCAACTCTCAATTGATAAGTTATCTAAAGTGATTGGTTGATCTACTTATTGAAGTGTAAGGCTTAGGTATGAAGATAAGGGCATGGTCTTATAGAAAATTGTTTTTAGGTTTTCATTTAGCATTATTTTGTAATTTATGATTTGATTTTTATAAAATTTGTGAAAATTTCTAAAGTTGAATGAAATTATTCAAATTAAATTATCGATTAATTACTTAGGGTTAAAATTCCTTAATGGTTTTAAGGTTTAGGGTTTTAAATAACTTTAGAGTTTGCAGTTTTTCAAGCTCGAGTTTTATCGATAATTGGTTTTTTGAATTGGAAAAGTTTAATTCATTTCTAAATATAAACTTAAGTTTTTAGTTTAGTTGATCTTTGGGAACGTTCGGAAAGTACTCTTAATCAAGTCTTAGGCCCACTAAAATTAGGGTTTACATGAGAACCCCCTTCTTAAATCTTACAGTTCAGACCTACTCCTAGTTTGTGTGATACCACTATTTGTGTGTCCATCTATAGCAGTACCAATATCAATTCTAGTTTGACACATGTATTGGGTGTTGGTATGATATGTGCTTCCTACCCTACACCATTAGGCTATTCTCTCCATCTCCTTAACTTCTGATCATGTAAGAGCACTCATATCTCCATTTGTTAATTCCTTCTTTACATTCGATGACAATCGGCTTGGTTCTTAATTTTCTTTCTACTCCTTCCTTTTCTTGTTTTCTTTCTTTTTTCTTTTTGTCAAAACAACCCTTGTTTCGAGAGTAATACAATAGGATAGCTTATGATAACATTGAAAAAGCTTTGATAAAGTGCAACATCAAAACTACGACAATAAAGTCACACTAGGTAAGCTCTCTACTCCATCGCATACTCAATTATGGTGATTTCTACGACTAAAATGACACTTGGCAATCTTGTTTACGCAAGCCATTTTATTGCACAAGAATAAAAACTCTAGTGAACTTTGAGAGAGACAAGTTGATTTTTGGGAAACAAGTAGCAGTAGCTAGGCATTTGAATCTCCTTGAGGTAAGTTGCTGCCATTATGGTCATAATTTTTATTTTTATTTTTCCCCTCTACTATACCTACTTCTTGGTGATAAATGGAGTTTGAAAAATTAAAATATTAAATGTTAATGAGTTAAAATAAATTATTGGGTGAAAAAAATTTCCTAATCCACAAATGGAATGAAAGTAACAATTTTGTAGTTATCTCGATTTATATAATGGCTATGAACACATTTCCCTCTTATGTAACGAACTCAAAAAGAGAAAATAAGAAATAGTTAATCCTAAGTTATTTTGTTGTAGATTCATTGAATGCAAGGATGGAATGGGAATTTCAAGATTCATGAATAACAATATAAAATCAAAATAAAGTTACAAGAACATGTTAATGTGATATACATAGTTATAGTTTTGGTGTGATGGATGTTTGTAGTGATGAAACATAGACTAGGTATATAGACATTGATGCACAAATATATGAAAATATCATAGCTCAATTTGTAATTTGTAGAGTTGGAGTCATTTAGGGAATATGGCTAGATGTTGGCCGTGTCAATAGAAGTGTAACGAAAAGGAGGTGAAGATTCCTCGAGAATTTATAATATTTCTATAGATGGATTTAGATTGAAAAGAGATGCTAGTTCTTTAAGATGTGTATAACCAGGAATAGAAGTAAATAGGGTATCTCAATTTTTAAAAATTTGTTGTATAATCTGTTCATGAGAAAATAATGAAGTAAATAAATAATAACAAAATATAAATAAGTAAAAATAGAATGGTTGAATATATAAAAAGAATATGTATGCATCATGTAAGTTGAAAAGCATGAAATCTGGGAAATGGTCTATGTTGTGAAATCTTTTCCCTCCTTTGGATTTACAAAACAATAGAGAAGAAAAGCTACTACGGTAGGCTTATAGCAATAAAAAACGTAAAACCTATTTTATAAACTAGAATGTATGCATATATGCATATTTATCTCCCTCTCTCTATATATATGTCTATATGAATGAAAAAGCAAATATAATATAATAATAATAATAATAAGAGGAGTACACACATACATATATTGGTAGAATAAAAACTTGAATAAACAACCGTAATAATTTTTTCAATGAAAGGAAAATAAGCAGTATGTACAAAATGCACATATTTATGATTAAATTGAAATGGATAATTTATAAAATAAATTTTAGCAAGACATAGATAAATTTTAATGAACCCTCTTTACTAACTATTAATAGATAAATCTAGAGTATTTAGAGGATTACTATTACTAGTGAGATATTATGATAGAGTGAGTATTCTTGATGAGTATCATACTTGTTTACTATGGGAGGTTGGGTGTGGTGAAGGAGGAGGGAAGGGTGTGTTGGCTTCTTTTCGGAATATGTATGTGTTTGAATTTCTATGTTATTTAATTGAAAGAAACTCTAATATAGATGAATAGCATTGCCATATTACATTTATTATCTATTGTTGTAAGGGTTTGAATTATTTGGTTAATTGCCTTAAATAAATTATTTTATGAATATCAGAACCTTAGGTGAAATAGGATATATACATGGCATGACTATATTGAAGAAGGTTGTCAGCATTATACAATGGCATAGAGAAGTTGTACAAAGGTAATTCTTCATCTATATCTACAACCTTGTCCTGACCTCTAGAAACTATTGCATACTAGTAAATGTTGTCTTTAGATTGTGGCTTCACCTACTGGTACAATTGCTTAAGGAATATCATACTCCCGACCCTATATGTATTAGATGATTAGTTACTTTAAAAATTAAAATCCCGTCGATCTAAACTAGTAGTATATTTTCTTACCTTATTAACTAATTAAGACACTTAGGGCCAGGGCCCATTTGGTCAAAATGGTGGGAACTTAGGGTTGATTACCAACGTATTAATACTTATTCCCTAACCCTAGGTAACGTAGGATGCAAATCTATACTATATATAGTTTCCAAATAACTATGCATATTGTTTATATTCATATACTTGTCCATACATTGCATGATAGTGGCAAGATATCTTACTAGGCTAGTTGTTACTTACATCCTCTTAGATCCCCTTTGATATAGAGTACTTACTATCTATACCCAAGTGAAGGATGTCCTATGGTGAGTGAATGGAGCTACTTGAAGTATTATGTCTTAGAAGATATATTGATCATGTCTAGATAAATACATACCTTAAAACTCTTGTTATTTTAAATGTAATTTTATTATGTTATGGGAGGTTGAGATTATGTGAGGCTAGTCTATATTTTTGTTATTATGGTATTGTACTTAGATTTTTTATGTCAATATTATCTAATAATTAAATGTATCTATTTGCTTATTTGATGCTATGGTAGAAATGCAACTAACATTGGAGTAACTTACTGGAACGATGCCTTATATATTGTATCGAAGTTTTTAAGTGACAGGAGAGTCATTCCTAGCATTCTATGTAGTATACAATGGGATGTTATGTGAGGCTATCCCTCTAAGGTATCACATACAATCTTTCCATGTTGAAAAAGTTGGCATGAAGGATAGAATCCAAACCAAATGCTTTTTGGGTTAGGGTTCTTAAAGGTATTTTATTTTCTTCCACTAATTTCAAACGTAGTCTTAACCATGGATTGGCTCTTCAAACATTCGCTACAAGGTCTCTAAACTTCTTTTTTTGTAATGAAGCAAAGATAATAGAACACCTTCTTATTAATTGTAGGGTGGGTGAAAGTTGTTTGGTTTAGAGCAATTGGTCTCAAAGTAAATAAGGAGAAAGGTGGTCTTTTTCATGAGTCCATTATTACCTCAAGAATGATAGATTTTGGAGAGAAAATAGCAATTGTGGCATGCCAAATCTAGAAGATGAGATGCAAAGTAATATATGATAAGGTGGAGGTGAATCCATGGGTAATAAATTCTAGGCAAAAGCTCTTTTGGGTGAATGGAAAGATCACGTGGGTAAGGCAATGAGGTTAGTGGCATGAAGGTACAGTAAGTTAGATTAGATGTTTGGAGAAGACAAAGGGCTGCAAACCTCAAGATAAACGTAGATGCTTCTCGGATCTCTAAGGTTGATTGTGCGGTTTTAGTAAGAGTGGTTTAAAATAGTAAAGGACAGGTAGTTAATGATTTTGCTAGTCATATCTTATCTTGCTTTATATAAGAGGTTGAGGCTAGAGTGCTTGGGAATGTTGTCAATTTTTCTTTTTCTCAAGGCTGATAAAGGGTTTTATTTGAGCTAGATTGCTTCCCTTTGGTCTAAGTTGTAAATGGTCCCTTTATTGATGTGCACTAGGCTTTCAGCCCTATGTACATGAAATACAGTTTACTGCACGCTCTATAGACTCTTTTTCTTTTTTTCTTATATCAATATGAAAGAAAATAGTAATACTGATTGGATAACTTCTTTTACTAGATATGTCTATCAAATAAAACCCCCTCCTGTCTTTTGAAGCTTATTCTAATGATTGTATGAACTCTACAAATAGCTGGTCCGAGAGTGGCTTACATATGTGAATAAAATCTTTGTTTATCGACAAAAAAAAGGGATGTATGTATTGGTACTGTAGCTAATATCACTCAAAGTAAATAAACTTTTATTAGGTTAAATAGAGATGAATATAAAAAGTAGGTAATACTCCATTCAAGAAGCAACAATCTAGAGATGAGAAGCAGAATTTAGGGAAAGTTGGGAGAAATGCTTTATTTAATAATAAAAGGGACAAGAATCTAAGGAAAGTTGGTGAAAGCATTATGTTTTTTGATACTAAATGGAGGAAGCACAAACAATTGTTAAAATACTTACATTTGATGATAAAAGGATATAGGAATGGTTTTTTTTTTTTTCATAACTATAACATTTTAACTTTTGTTGTCATTTTATTATTCACTTAAATATTTTAGCTATTATAGGAACATTGTTCTGTAATCATGATTATTCATATGATAACCTTTAGATTTCATAAATTTTGTTCTAATGATTTTGGAATATATAGTAGATCACTTGTTACAATTTTGTTGTATAGTATACATAAGAGCATGATCTTAAATAAAAATAAATATCTTTAAAGATTTTTTTTTTTTTTTACATAAAATCATGCAGCATTATAGTTACAGGTAACATCATTTACTAGGACATAAAAAATTTTAACACCACTTTATTAAATGTTTGATATACATTTATCATTGTTAAACATGTTACCCATAAAAGAGATAAACGAGTAAAAAAGAGTAAATGGGATAAGATTTAACATGAAAACCTCTAGTAGAGTAGCTATAGGTGACATTACAAATGATCCATTGGTATAAGACATGATCTTGCATGGTCCTAAAATTACATAGCTCTGTTAGATTTAACTTTATCTAATATACTTAATAACCTATGTAAAGGTGAGATGCTTCAAACACAAAATAAAAAGAAATGGTCACATGTGGTTTTAAACTTAAGAGTCTCCTTAATATATGTCTTCCATCTTTTAATTAGGAGCATCCCTATCTATAAAGACCTCATTTAAAATCTCTATATACTATATCGATAATTTATTAATCTCTTTTCCGAAGAACCTCCTTATTTTATCTATAAGATTTTTAAACGGATATTTTTAATATTTATTTATATTATTTGCGGAATTCAAATATACAAATTTAAACTAATATAACATTAAAGGTAATAAAAAAAGTAAACAAAACATTACTTGTTGATGTCCTTAACCAAGAACCCCTAAACGACTAAAGACTTGTACTCATCCATCAAAAACTTTAAAAATAACTTTCATTTGTAAACAATAAAAGCCAATTGCTATAACTTCAAATAAACACCAAATAAATTTATTTGTCACCCATTTGAGTGAAATTTCGGATTTGGGCCTAACCTAGCTATTTCCGTTGCATGGGCTTTAAGCTTATTGGACTATGTGTGCATTAGGGCTTGCAGAGATCATTCTTACCCAAAAGGACCCCCATTATTATTTTCCGTAATTTTCTTTTCATTTTTAAGGTTTCGCCACTATTTTTCAATTTATTTTCGTTATTTTTATTTCCTTTTTTTTTATTATTATTCAAAAGGAGAAAAAATGTGGTGTGTGCTAAAGTGGTCGAGGTAGCTGTCTATTGCAATATTGTTTTCGTCAACTGATTTTGATTACATTTATGCAGTCAATGTGAACATAAAACGTATTCTACGTCTTTTGATTGAACTGACTTTATATCTATAGACTTTTATATGCTATAAAAAGAATAATAACGTACAAACTATTAAATATGGAGGTGTTTTAATCAAGCTTACGTTGTAAAAACAGACCTAGGTGTTGGGCTTCCAATCCATGCCCTTCAGAAAGTTTTGAGTTTGCTTATGCACCTTCATTTTTGCTTGTACATGTGTGTATTTGCATATTGTTAACCTACCACGACGACTGGGGAAAATGCCAAATGAATTGATGTGATTTTTGTGCTCGCAGCAGGAATGCACGATTGCCACTTGGAGAGATCTTTGTAATGTCAAATTTTTAACTTTGAGTTTGACCTTTTTTATTTTATTTTATTTTTACATTTTGCTGCCTATGCATTCCCCATGGTTGTGCTTATATGTCTCTTTCCCTTTTTTGTTTTTGTTTTTTCCCCTCAATTACTACCGTATTATAACCTTGAATCTAATCCACCATGTTGAGAGATCTTCAAATATGAATTCTGCATATGAGATTAACTAATGTTAATAATATTTACAAGTGTAATAATCACATAGATTTGGAAAAATATTTTATTGTAATTACTTAATAGATCTGATAAGCTAGCGAGTAAATTATATTAAATTGATTCTATCGAATTAAGGATTTTTTTTTGTTTTAAGAAAATATGTTTACATATACCCTGTATAACTTTTCCACCAAAAGTACAAGAAAGAAAGATTCTTTTTACGGCTAAAATGTTTAATATTTTTAATTTCTAATTTTTACAGGATGTATTCTGCGGGTTAAACTAATGAACTGAGTCAGGATGATTAGAATCATTGTAGTGCATATTTAAATTTACTTCACAAGCATTTTCAACTTCCTTAACATTTAGTCTACTGTTTCCCTCCATATTCTTCAACATTTTGACAATGTCTTTATACATATAACTTCAGAAACATTGTAGTATCAATTATGCATCGATCAATATATACATATACCGTAACTAAATACAAATTATGTTATTGTTTTTTTGACAAATAACTCTTGTATAATGTTCGAAAATGATAATATCTAATTCAAAATGTAAATATTCAAGTTTGTTTATCTAAATGGAATTCTTATTCGTATTCTTATTATTTATATTGTTGTATGATAAAATATGTTTATATTCATATTTATGCTTATGAATTATAAAATGTGATTGAAAATATGAGAACACCATTCAAAAAAACAAAAAGTTCGTCTTATGATATAATTATTATCCTAATGTCCAAGTATTAGTCACCTAATAACTCTGTCATAATCTTTTTTTTTTTTTATTGGCTAATTATGTTACAACAAGAGGAAGGGACTCCCAAACCTCGGCTTTGGCTGATATCATGCATATTTTCTTATTTCATATGAATTCACGGTTCTATTGTAGATGCTGTCCAAATGTCCGAGATTTTAATTTGGTAGCATTTATGGATTGCCCAACCCTAACCCTGTCACGCCTAGCTCACATCGAGCTGTACAATTCTGCTGGGCGACTTATTCCTCTGCAAGGCCGGTGGTTAATTTGGTCGTTTGAGCTCTCTTTTATTTACATCTTAATTAATTGAAGAAAACCACTGCTCAATATGGGCATTGGTTTTTTAATGAGATAAATTATATTCAAATATGCTTTTCTCATTATGATAATAGAGAAAATTAATTAAGAAAAATCATACACGTAACCTTCAAGCTATAGATTAAGTAGGAATAGACTTTTTAAATTTTTGAAGTGTGATTTAATCTCTTTATAACCTTTAAAAATATATGACTATTCTCAAATTATTACTAGAATACCAATACTGTACTAAAATTGGTACAAGTAGTGATAGATGGGGGTTTATATGTATTTTTTTTTTAAATTATGGATTAATAAAATCATATTTTAAAAGCTGAAGAGATTTATCTAATCATGAATATATTGATAATTTGCCTCATTAGTTACTCTTCTTTTGATTATTGACTTAATTAATTTATTTCTAGACATTTGAGCTAGAGTTTAGTCGAAGTAAATACTCAAAACACTGAGTTTATTAGAAAATACTTAGTAAGCAAGATAGCCATATTGGAAATTATGTGATTACTGTACGTTTTTATTTAATATATTGAAATAAGGAGAATATTAACAGCTACCTTACAATAATTGTTAAAAAGCAATTAAAAAAATTCATCACACTTAGACGCATTTATTGTTTCTAGAACATTTAAAAGGTAGAATGGAATTAGATAAGAAATAGGAAGGACTCCATAAAACTGTCATTCTACAAATTAAATATAGTAATAGCTTTAAAATGGAAGATTAACAATTTTATTGCCCTACAAAGTCAACTAATCATATTTGTAATAAAACATAAAATCAATATTTGAAAGAATTACAAATGGAGTAGAAGGCACATCCACCAAATACCATCTCATCTACCATAATAAATGAAGGGGGGTACAATGGCGAAGACAATCGGAAAGGCAAACAAATTTCGATACCATAAGACAGCTCAAGTTTCATAAATCGCCGCTATAAAAAGTCGCTGAAACATTTCTTTCTTTCTTGTTTTCTCCAAAGGTCACAACCAACACCAGTCTTCACAATTTATTGCTTCAGCGTCAGCTCAACCAACCCAACCGTACCATATCATATATATCATTTCTCTCCCATTTTGATATCGGTCACTAAAGTCAAGAGTCCGTGCACCTATCACCAAATAATTTGATTTTCACAAACTACTTGCATATATAGCAAAGCTATTATCTACTTTCTTTTTGTGTGTCATCTATAGTTTGTCACCACCGTGGTTTGTGTGTGTGTGTGTGTGTACTTTCAGCTTTGGGCTTTTGTCTTAATAATTTTGAGATTGAGAAGGGAAGACAAAGTACAACAATAATGCCAGAGGTATACACGGTGAAGGTGGAGGAGGCGAGAGCTGCGGCTGATGGAAAGCCGTCGGCAGGGCCAGTGTACCGGAGCATCTACGCAGAAAATGGTCTATTGGACGTGCCAGATGGTATGGAGTCACCATGGGAGTTTTTCAGGTCTGTGCGAACATGTCTTGCCCTGTTTCTAGTTATTTATATATAATTGATACTAAATTACAGATTGTTGACAATGCACCAGAAAATGGAATATTTTATAAAACTACTTTCATGTCAACATTTGTTAGCAGTTGATGCGTACATTATCTTTGTGTCGTCGACATTATTATCATCTGGTTCGGACGAAAAATGGATGGAAAAATGAGTGCTAATATCTTGACAATTTCGAGAATCTCCATTACATGAACTATATGCTTAATGTCCCCGGCCATGCAATAAATATATATATATATATATATTCATGCTTTTAGATTCGGGAATTTCAAGCGTACTAGTTTTATTTTCATGATGCTTTAGACGCATTTAACTTAAATAAAGTGATATATAAGGTGAGTCTAAAATATTTTACGGAATTTATAAACTATCTAACATGATGAACTATCATTCCATATAAAATATATAGTTATAGTTATTTTTTGAAGTCTATTCATTATTTAGTTTGGAAATTTGGTGTTTCGATGATGGATCAGTTTCTAAAACATTGCAACTGTATATGAAAAGTAAAGATTGAATTAGTACCGAATCGGAAGAAATCGGTTGCAATATCAATATTTTTCAAGAGTATAAATACATTATTTTTCAAATTTAAAGTATCACTATAATTATAGTAATTTTAAGGAGTGTCATTATTATTTATAATTGATTTCATTTACATATAAATTGGACAAGTTGAATAAAAGATATATATTTTCTAAAAGTGAGATTCGATAAAAAAGAATGCAATTGGATGAGCACGAATTGTAGCATAAATTTCCAGTCCTCGAACTTGGACCATTTTATCCTTTTACTTTCGTATTTCATCTAATTACATGACATAGCATATTAAGAACATTTGATATGCATTCAGATTAGCATTTGATTAAATCGACACTAATGAAGATACCATTTAGAGTTAAAACTTTGAATTGAATCAAATTTCGTTATTTTGAAATAACGAATCATATATGCATTTATCTATGCCCTCAATTTAAAGTTGCAAGAATTATAACAAAATGAAATATATGATTATGGAGTTGAATAAATGAGGTGCTTATTAATAATATAAATATAAATATAAAAAGTTCCATATGAAGCATAAATTTGGAGTTGGATTTGAATTGTATATATGTATATATATATATATATATGATTATATGTAATATAGATACACTTAGAGCATAATGTAATTTGATGTTTTTGGTTTGATTAGATATTTAGTTGTCAAGATTATTGTATATTAATGATATCAAGACTGAAAGAACATCGACAGGTGATCCAATTATAGTACAAAAACGATAGGGATCATAAAATGTAAAGCCAACTTAAAGTTACGAAATACTTGTGACAGTGTTGACATGATGTTTTATTGGGTTTTGTGTCTTTATATTATTTCTATTGGTGATATAATGTTTTCATTTATTCGGCGACTGACTTCGGTTGCTTCGTTTCGCAATCTCTATCATCACTCATTGTAATACAATTGAAAAAAAAAAAAAAACAAAGGACTTTTAGCTGATGGAATAAATGCTTGGGGCATGTGGTGGGGGATGCCGGCAATTGATTTGAGTTATTGAGTAATTGCTTTACCTCCTGTATTGTGCTCTCAGCAATGCGTCACCAGCTGTAGACATTGCTAGTAGAGTCCCATCCCATAAATCTATTTTCGATATGATATGAATGAATAAGGTTTTTCTTATTCGGATAAAAAAAGTAAAACATGTTGGATTTTTCTGTCTGTTTTTAACTTTAATTTCTTTTTCAGGAAAAAAATAAACCCAAAATATATTTAAAAAACTCGATGGCCCATGCAGGTCTCGAACCTGCGACCTTCGCGTTATTAGCACGACGCTCTAACCAACTGAGCTAATAGGCCTTATTGTTTTGTTAAAAAAACTTTTATTTCTAATAATTATTAGTTTCGCAACAGTGCCACCGTCAACAGAAGCCCCGATTGCCGGATGCTCGGACGTCGTCAAGTGGTCGACTCCAAGGTATGAATCTTTCTATATTCGCTTCCATAGAAGTACAGTTATTAAGTATAGAATTCCTACACTCGAAGGAAGCAAGAGGGAGAGAGAAAACTCTGACAAATAGAAGGGTTAACATCAAAACATAATTGTAAGTTTCATATGTAGTTCAGATGTTGAATAAATTAACCAATAATTTTAATATATTCGCACATCTAATTCTTTTAATGCTAAATAATTATGTTTTTATATTAATTTGCTAAATAATTATGCTAGAAACAGTACAATTATGATCTCATTTGCATTTATTTTATAATAATTCATGTTCTTCAGCATTGCCGGTTTTTGGGGTTTGCTAAGATGAAAACATAAAATGCAGGCCGGTCCATATGTGTGGCTTACCTACAAGGACGTTTGTGCTACTGCAATCCGTATCGGCTCTTCCATTAGGAGCTGCAGTGTTAAACCTGTGAGTTAATGTTGCCTACGATGATAAACTATTTTACGATTGCATACAATAGATTTCATTTTTCTAATTTTGAATTGTATAATATAATGCCTAAATATTGAATGATTTTTTTTTTTATGCTGCCAAGGGCGATCGATGCGGTATATATGGATCCAATTGTCCCGAGTGGATCATGGCTATGGAGGTAAGTGGCTGTATTTTCCTACCAACTTCCAGGCTTTGTGGTTTAGTTAAATGGAAATTCACATGTAATGCCAGTTTTGTAAGTGCAAAAAATTAATTATTGCACGATGCATGGTTTTGCCTCCTAGCCAAACAAAGCAAGAAAGCAGGACCAACACTGACCTCCCAAGGGTCTCCTGGAATGGTTTTTCTTTCAAAATAAGTATGGATTCCCGATTCTATCAAAATTTTGCTGAATTTAGAATGTAAGAAAAAAGAAAAAGAGGAAAAGAATATTGTCAGTTAGAATTTTCTTGTCAGCTAATATTCTTAGATTGTTTTTGATCATGCTGATATTACTTGCATATGTTTAATATAGGAGGTAAGGAGATTCTGTTTACTTTGGTTTTGCAGGCTTGTACCGCGCATGCAATGACATATGTACCATTATATGACACCCTTGGTATGTTACTCTTCCTGTTTCTAGAGATTGTGCTACTTATGATGATCTATTATTTTCTTGCTATTGATTCTAGGATCAACAAGTTAGAATTTTAGGATCAATGGGTAATTTTTTCAATTTTCTGATTTTTCAGGTCCAAATGCAGTGGAGTTCATCATAAACCATGCTGAAGTTTCATTAGTCTTTGTTCAAGAGAACAAGATTCCTTCTGTATGTTTGTCTACAAGAATTTTCTAGTATTGATCTCATTTTTTGCATTTCAGAAGTTAAACCTATTGATTATGAATGCTCATGCAGATTTTGTCATGTATCTCCAAGTGCTCATGTTTAAAAAGTAAATTACACAATTCCCGAGCCACAAAATTATCCTCCTGTTTTTAAGGATAGATGGTAATGCGGTATTCTCTTTGTACCCAGCTATTGTCAGCTTCACCGATTTTCCTAGTTCCCATAAGACACAGGCAGAAGAACTAGGAGTGACTTGCTATTCCTGGAAGGATTTTTTGCAACTGGTATGATTGAAGCATTATGAAATTAAATTCTGGGAGCAGATTACTATTTCATATTAATGGCCTAGGTTATGATACTCTTGTTGTCTCCCCTGCTAATTTCTTTATCAACAGGAAAGTGTGGAGTGTGAATTGCCCCCAAAGAAGAAAAGTGATATCTGCACAATAATGTATACAAGTGGAACAACAGGAGAACCAAAAGGTGTTCTTCTTACCAACAAAACTATCATGGCTGAAGTATTGTCAATTGATCAGCTACTTCATGACACTGATAGAGTGGTAAGCAAGAAAAACACTTACTTATAATGATATGTGAAAGAAAACTTTTTGATCATTTCTTTGATTTATTATTAGTTGAAGAGATAGAAGCCCTAACCTATAGCTTATAAGTGCACAGATACCAATATTGTTGCCAGACAAAAGCCAACTCTTCCATTTGAGTTCTTTTACCTTAGAATATGCAGGCTTTGACCTCCAGCTGTGCTTGTAAAATTGCAGAATTGAATGACCTTCTCTCTAGAGTTATTTTTCAAGCAATTAAGAAGGATTGTTATACTGTCAGTGGTATTGAGAGGAAAACCATGTCATAATAACCATCAAATATCTAGTTGATATTTAGATTTACAGGAGTATGCACTTCTCAAAAGCCAGCAACCTGGTAATGTATTGAACAATGGAACCTAGTGTAAGAATGATCAAGTTGTAAATCCATGTTAAATATGTCAGAAAAACCTAGTGTAAGAATGATCAAGTTGTAAATCCATGTTAAATATGTATGTCAGAAAAGCTACTGAAGAAATGCAATACTAAGGATAAACGTCAAGAGGCCAGTTGGACAAAGTACGAGTTGAAAAACGTACATAACATGGTCGGGGAGCTGAATACATGTACTGAGATATTTTCCTCTGTTACAGTTTTCAGAAGAAGATACATACTTCTCGTTCCTCCCTTTGGCACATATCTATGATCTGACAATGGAAACCTACTGCATCTACAGAGGTTCTGGAATTGGATTTTGGCGTGGCGTAAGATCATCATGAATAATCATCATCAATTTGCTGAAGAGTTCTTTTCTCAAACAAGATAGAATGGTTCCAAAAATGTTGACAATTATTATATTTTACAGGATGTCAGGTTTTTGGCAGATGATCTTCAGGAACTTAAGCCAACAATCTTTTGCGGAGTTCCTCGAGTTTATGACAGGATACACACTGGTTTGTTCTTTAACTCATAACTGCATATACGCAAACATTTACAAGTGACAGATTATTGTAAGCTCCTTTTGCTCTGGAGTGATTAATAATTTTGCTTCTCTAAAGGTATACTTAATAAAGTTTCAGCTGGAGGTGCATTAAAAAAAAAATTGTTCCAATACGCATATGACTAGTAAGCTCTGTCGTATCCCTGATGATTGTCTCATGATATTCTGTGTGAGTACTAATATTTACTTGATGACAGCAAGTTAGCATATTTACAGAAGGGACTTCCACAGGACAAAGCAGCACCTCTCATGGACAGGCTTGTCTTCGAAAAGGTAATGTTGTTGATTTTTCCTGGAAACTATGGAATTTCATTTCTCTGCACTAAACTTTTCCTAATTGTGTCAGACAAAACAAGGGCTGGGAGGTAGGGTCCGGGTTTTATCATCTGGAGCTGCACCCCTACCTAAGCATGTGGAAGAATTCTTGAGGGTCACAAGCTGTTCTACTTTATCCCAAGGATATGGTAAGGAAGGATTTTTGAAGCTTTTCCATGTTGTCTTCCATAGCTATATCTATAAATTTTAATTGTTTTGAGAAACTAAAATATGTAATTCATTTAAAGCTCAATGTGCTACCAAAACAGGAATCACTATTTTCAATCTCTCTGATGGTCATCCCAATGCACTTCATGAAGTAGTTTTCATCCTCTCAATGAAACTTTTCACTTGATAGGTCTTACTGAAAGCTGTGGGGGGTGCCTTACATCTGTTGGCAATGTATGGTCGATGATGGGAACTGTTGGTATCCCCATGCCTACTGTTGAAGTACGGCTCGAATCTGTCCCAGATATGGGATATGATGCACTATCAAACGTGCCTCGTGGAGAGATATGCCTGAGAGGAACAAGCTTGTTTTCTGGCTACCACAAGCGCCCCGATCTTACTGATGCTGTCACCACTGATGGGTGGTTTCATACAGGTTAAGGAACTCATTGCTTTGCATCTTTGCCAACAATTCAAAAAATGCAGAGAAATTTGTCAGTAGCTTTGAAGCTAGCTGGTTTGTGTCTCAAAAACTTGCTTGTTCCTTGCAAAGAATAGAGAGAATTGACCTTCTAGTTGTCTATCATCAGATGTGCTAGCCAACCCGTTTTTATTGTTAGCAAAGCAGCACGTTTGCATGTGTAGTTTGGTCAGGGAATCTATATCATACAGAAATGGATAATAGTAAGTGGGAAATGTTTGATACTTCTCATTAGGCAATCTGCTGACCAACATGAAATCTCTATTCCATTGGAGAAAGCTGATTGAATATTTTTAAGACAATTTTTCTTTTATTTGTTTATTTTTTGTTAGTAACATCTTGGCAATATCTTTACGATATGAGAATTAGAGATCATCTTTTTAATTATTTCTAATTTCATGCATCTTGAAAGATATTGTTACATTTATCATTATATCTCATTTTCCCAAGGGATTTAGAAGTTTGTATAAATGCACAACTACTATCAATAATAATACAAGCAAGAAAATTAGAAATTATTCTAGGATAGCTTACACCGAGAAATGCTGTAACATCAACAAAGGCAAATCCATTCTCATCGATCAATTTGCTACCAGTGGCCCAATGACTAGATCCCAATTGGGGCTCATAGTATCAGTAATTCACAATGTTGAGAAGATTCCTTCTAAACCCTCCACCATGTAAGTCATTGCTTCATTTTGTGTTTACTTTGTTCTTCTTCCTTAGGCTAAAAGACTATCAATGCCATAGTTCAAAATCTTCAATATTATTTGCTGATGTCAGTTCACATTACTACAGGTGATATTGGAGAGTGGCAACCTGATGGAGCAATGAAAATCATTGACAGGAAGAAGAACATATTTAAGCTCTCACAAGGCGAATATGTTGCCGTAGAGAATATTGAGAGTGTATATGTGCGATGCCCTTTAGTGACTTCGGTATGCATTCAACTTGCACTTATCAATTATATTGGATAAGGAAGATGCATCTTCTGTTCAGGAAGTAATTTTGGACATTGCACTTGCACACAGATATGGGTATATGGAAACAGCTTCGAGTCCTTCTTAGTTGCTGTTGTAGTCCCTGACAGGAAGGCCCTTGAGGACTGGGCGGCTAACAGTAATGTGAAAGGCGATTTTGAC
Organism: Lumnitzera racemosa; assembly: GCA_024138005.1. Taxonomy (NCBI): domain Eukaryota; kingdom Viridiplantae; phylum Streptophyta; class Magnoliopsida; order Myrtales; family Combretaceae; genus Lumnitzera; species Lumnitzera racemosa. The sequence goes on along the minus strand of JAMXBC010000012.1, from coordinate 31,980,805 downwards.
TCATTGTGTAAAAACGTTGAAGCAAGGAAGTTCATCCTGGATGAGCTCAATAGCACAGGCCAGAAGTACCAAGTATGCAGATGAACTACTTTCTGACAGTCTTTCTTATATACTATAGACTATGATGTTTTGAATGAAAAATGTGGCTTATGTATTTGCAGCTTAGAGGTTTTGAAATGTTAAAAGCAGTCCATTTGGAGCCAAATCTTTTTGACATGGAGAGGGATCTGATTACTCCGACCTTTAAATTGAAGAGGCCGCAGTTGCTCAAGTACTACAAGGTAAACTTACTAGGTTCTAAACATAGATCTTTAGAAATAGATTTTCAGTTGCACTCTACCAAGGGGCATAGATGAACAAAGCCTACTAATCTTGAGCTCAGCTTGATGTTTACTTAAGTTTTGATTTGATAACATTCAAATAGAGTTCATTGAGGGCTACTTCAAGTCAAGCTTGAGCTTAAAATCCAATGTTTGACTGATTTTGAATGGAGTTTGTTTGGAAATTTTGAGTCAAGCTTGAGCCTAAGTGCAAACTATAGTGTCTCATTGGACTCATTCACAATCCTATTCCTGACCTAGATTTCTTAGCTTTATGATGCATCAATGCTTGCATTACCTACTGCTTGAGTTGCATAGCATTTTACATTATGAAAACTTGTATCAAGATTAAAATCATATGTCAAATTTCCTGATTCAAGGATGCCTCTGGTAAGCACTCATAGATTGTCACTGCACTTTGGTAATAGGACTTGGGTTTAATATTTTATGTAAGCAAGCATAAACCTGAGTGCAAGTATTCCTTGTTTGCAGGACTGCATTGACCAACTATACAATGAAGCAAAGGAAAAGAAGTGAGGGCAGTACCTATATGTAGAAATAAAGATCTTCGCATAAAATCTTGATCATATTCCCAGCTTCTCGTAGAGTCTCTCTGATGTTGTACGCCGACATGCAGCATATTACATTAAAACTACTTGGAGATGAAGTCCTCCTAGTGTACATGTTTGGAAATTTGATTGTTTGATACAGCATTTTCTCACGCACATTGAAGAACTAAGCTATTTGTTGCCTCTTCACCAAATGAAAGCTTATTATTGAGTTAGAGTCTTTGCAGAATCCCTACTGAAACAGTGCAATAAATGCCGTCTCATATTTGATCACTCAGACTAAAAATACCTCGAGAAGATTTTGTATTCCCTTTAACCTCAGAACTTAAAACAGGGACACCTGCTTGTTCTTATCTTATCAAAGCTAAAGTTAATGCCATCCAGTGAGAAATAATGGAAGCAATGGAAAATCTTGGCCATAGAGATCCTAGAGCAATCCAGGAGAGGAAATTTGAAAGCACCTAATCACTGCAAACTGCAAAAGCTTTTTGTTGACTGTATGAAGAATTCTCTCAATACGTATGCACATTACAATATGGTATTGGAAATTAATGAAAAATCTGTGTACGGCTGAAGTATTTGTGCCATAGCTTGAAGGAGACAAAATGATACATTAGTTGAAAGAACCATAGCAAGACCATCCGTTGAAAGAACTCCATGTCGAATGCCAATGCTCTGCAGCAGGTCGAATGCCATTCTTTTGCTTGGTATTCCCCTTTACAGTTCAAGGTGACAGTTGAAAGTTTTACAATGTGGCCATTTCGAACGATACAAACTTGGAAAACCTAGTCAAAAATCAGAAGTAACTAAAATAAAACCAAATAATGGAACTCATTGCCTGAAGGTTATGACAGCTCTTAGTCTGAGATTATACATATAGAAAAACGTCCTCAAAAGTAATCTATTTATTACTGAATTACACCCATTCTCATGGTTCATAATCCAAGGAAAACTGCACACCCGAAGAACAAATGATACCCAACAGAATACACATCAATGAGAACACAAAATTTATTTAAAGCGATGTCAACAGTAACCTAGCAACAAATTAATTACTGTCTATAGGAAATATATCACAAGTGCCCAAGCTGGGTAAACCAATAAGATGATTATTCCAATTGTATTTGAAATGCCATGTGGCCTAGTGAAGGCAACCCTAAAGCCGCCAGCTGCCCGGATGTGTTCTTGAAGGAGATAGCATGCAATTGCCAAGCATATTGCTGCACCAATCCAGCTGCTCCTGAGAGTGCTTGCAAAAAAACTAGGTGCTACCACAATTAACAGGATCAGAGCAGCAGGCAGTTGTAGCCACTCTACGAGAAAAATGATAACAGACAATGTGGTTAAGATCAAGCATAGAGATACAAAACTTGTTCTAATTGTACAAGATGCATCTAGCCAAAAGCAAAAAAATCTGGTCATAAGGCAATTTGAAGTTGATGAATATTGTTAAGACAACATGGCAATGAACTCAAGAAAATAGTGACATCCGATTCTAATGCCTATAAATAAGCGCTAGCAAATTTTTCTCTTTTAGATTACCGGGGAAACGGCGGGGAAAGAATAGGCGTAAAACAACAGCAATGAGAGCAATCCACTTTCCAACTTGCCCCCTGCGGCATACAGAAATCAGTACAAGCAAAGAGTAGAACTTCTATCACCACAGAAGCACTTTTGCAATTTTGATGATTACCTGAATATGTTGAAGATCACAGTAGGGAGACTGAAGAAAATGTATGGGATTAACAATCCTGTGAGTATATTTGTTTTCCAATTTGTATGGTCAAGGATCAACAGATAACTGCCATGAGATCATATGAGATGCAGTTAATTCAACTGGAGATACACATTAATTTTTGGTTCCAACAAAAGGCTTACACTAAAAGGTAAAACAAGTAACATACTGAAGACCTTTCTTGACGTGTTTTGCACATTGAGGATTATGGCAAGTAGAGTTCTCGTTTCAAATTCTATGCAGCCTACTTGTGATTCTTTTCTCTCTAGCAAGTGCTATGAATACACTTCACAATTTGATTTTAAATTCACCATTGTAACACAATGAACTCCTTATGATCCACTGATAAGATGTAATTACATTATGGAAGATCCATAGTATTGCTTTTGAAGTACTAAAATGGAAAGATTTGACAACAATAATAAACAAGCCGCACTCTGCACAACATCAAGCCGCTTAAAATTGAGTATTTCCACTGTGTAGAAAGACCAACTCAAAGGGTTTTTCCATGAGGTGTACTTTTTGGACGAGAAATCAACTTACAGAAACTGTTATGTATTGGAAATGTAACCAATGAATTCTTGTTTATAAGATCAACCGTTCTATCTCAGTATACCTGTCATGATTTACTTATACGATGTGATTATATAATGAAAGATCAGTAATGTTGCTTTTGAAGTTCTAAAATGGATAGATGTGACGACAATAGTGAACAAGCCGCTCTCTGCACAGCATCAAGCCGCTTCAGATGGAGTGTTTCCATTGTATAGGAAAAAACCGACTCAAAGAGTTTTTTCATGAGGTGTTTAATTTTTCGGACATAAAATCGGCTCACAAAAAAACGATCAAATCAATTCTTGCATCAAAGAGAGCACTATATACATGCAATTGTACTATTATCCACATCAACTACAGCAATCAGACACATCAACTGCAAGTGGAAATGATCAAACTTCTCAAACGAACAGATCTAATAACTAAAACCAAGCACACTAGCTTCGATAATTATGTAAAACTGTGATTTTCCACCAGAAGCGGACCGAAGATTTTCAGGTAGCGCGAAACTATAAAAGTAATAAATCGACACACAAAACTTTAGATTTTGTAAGGTTAATTTGAAAAACTACGACACTAGGAGGCAGCTTCCGCCAGCTTTCTGCCACTTTATTCAAGCTGAATCCACCCTCAATCCATCTACTGAAAATTCATAATACCGGATAACCTAAATCTCTACCAGCTAAAAGATCCGCAAAAACAGAGTAATTTGAGGTATAAATCGGAACCCGGATAACCAATTTCTGCGTGCATCACACATATATATCTGAAGGAGATATGGAAAACAGGGGAAAGTGATGACGAGAGCTTACATTGCAGCAAAAGAAGCAACCCATTCAAGGAAAGTGGTTCCAAAACCCAAACTTCCAAGCTTCATCGCATCATTCACGAGCTTTTTAGACGCATTCTTCAATTCTTTCATGTCAGAGCTGATCAAATCATCATAGGCATCATCAGTCTTCATTCTTAAATAACCATACCTCCCCATGTTTCTTCTTTGTTTTTCAATCCCTCCTTGTCACTTGCCTTGAAAAATAATACACCCAGAAGGTGAAAATTTGAACTTAGGGCCTAGGGGTTCACGATGTGTGTGTGTGCGAGATCGAGAGAGATAGAGAGCGAGATCGAGAGAGATAGAGAGCGGGAGAGGCGTGGTTGAGTGTCGGACGGACGGCTAGGAAAGAGGAGAAAGAACGAAAATGTCGTTGAAGAGGACGATGGTGACAGGTGTAAATGATGATGAACCTTTTTTTGGGGCAAGATGATGAACTTATAAAGAATTACCTTTTGTACGTGATAAACAAGATAATATTGTTTTGGACATACATCTCCATTTGTCCTTTTTTGTATTATTATATTGTGAATAAATAGGTCATTTAACAAGATTTTACATGGCAAGTTTATTTATATATATATTATATTATATATATATATCTATATTCGGAAACACTAATAATAATCACATCAAAATATTTCTTAAAGTTTTGATAAAATAAGTATATGTAAAGTTTTTAACGGGTACTTACCAGATATTACATTATCAGAATAACTGGCATCGTCCAATGCATTTTAATCGATCCATTTTTTCGATTTTCTCTTATAGTCTAGTTCTTCTGTCCATAGGATGTAACAAATTCAATTGAAGCTATATTATTTCTCCAACACTATTATAATTTAGTGGTTTAAGTATTGGTTTTTGACAAGATAGATTTATATTTATTTTTCTTCAAATTGTAATTTGATAGAAGTTGGAAAAAAAAAAAACACTTATTTGTATGGTATAAATATAGTTCTTTTATTGTATGAAAGTTCCATTTATTTCCTTTCCCATCTTTACCGAAAGAGTTGAAAAAAAAAAAAAATCCAAGATGATGGAAAATTTCCACTTTTTTAAAGAATAGAAATAAAACTCATTTCATCCTTGAGATGCTGAAATGGGTATGTAAATTTGGTTTAAATTTGTTTAATTTGTAAGCAAATATTTACTTTAAATTTATGCTTTTTTTGCCAAAAAGAAAAAACAAGTTATATTATCTTTTTTTCTTGTGTTGCATGAACATTTAAGAGATGTTATAAATGAAAGTTTTATCCGGGTTTACATGTCGGCCTTTTATTCTTAAAATCTAGAAGCCATAGTATTCAACGGTCACTCCCGCAATGAAAAATGCTTCCAATTCAACGGCCATCTGACTCTTCAAATGACTCATAAGAATTAATACAATAGCAATTTTAATTTTTAACTGTGAACTAGACGATCTATAACAATATTTTAATATATTTTATTGATAATTCAAGAAGGTCCACACACAAACGGGTCATAATTTACAGACTTGGTGTGATTTAGTTGATATTAATATTACTACGGACCTGGCAGTGCATTCATACAGCTTTCATTGCCGCGCAGAGAGCGCCGTACCAGTGTCTACGTGTTGGGAATGTCTGCCAGCGCACCTATAATTTGTTTCATGTATAAAAAGTTTCGTTTTACTTTTGTTTAATTCTAGGTTAATGTTTATTTTACTGTTGGATTTTGCCACACTTTACAATTTACTACTATACTCTTTGATGTAACTGCATTAATGATGATCTCCATACACGGATATAGGCAAACCATAAGTCGACACTTGAATTATGAAATCGATTAAGGTGTTTATGTAGTATTTGCACGACTGCACAGTTTGTAAGTGCCATTTTTCATGCCAACGTAGTATTATTTTTATTATTATTGTTTATTATATATTAGCTGTTAATATTTTAATAATAATAATTATTAGTTGCCTCGCTAATGTGGCATGCAAGTGGCATTTCTCACGCATATAGGTCATCCATGTGGCATTATTATTAAAATACATTGTCTATTATGACATACATCAAGTCTACTTGTGTCACGTCTCTTTCAACCTATCAATGATTTGTCGATTTATTTAATACAAATTCTATCTAAGTTGATGTCCAAGAAGCAGGTAATGTAAGATAACAATTACAACCGTGACATTTCCTCTCTACATAAATGATAAGTATAAAATTAACTTTTTATTTTTTTTGTTTTTCTGTACTCATGCAAATTTAAAATTAAAACCATAAATAAAAGTACTCTTTATCTTCCTATAATCACACTATACAAAAATGTTTGCAAAGTAGACCCCTTAAGTTGATTCTAGTATATGAAAAATATTCTAAGTACCAAAAACAATCCAATTTTACTACTTTAAGCCACTATTATTTGATTTCGAGCCACTTTAGTTTCAATCACCACTATGACTTCACTATATACATGGGACTCTATCAAATGGTAGGTAATCAAAGTAAAAGAAGTCTGATAATCAAATGGTGATAATTTAAAGTGGCATGATCAAGTTGTTTCAGGTATTTAGAACATTTTTCAAGTACTAAAAGTAGCCTAAGGATAAAAGGAGGGAAGAGGAAGGTTACTTTGTAAGTGTTTGTCGATAAAAATGTGGTGTTTAGTGGTTATGGGATGATAGAGGATGTGAATACTTTTTATTTATGGTCTTAATTTTGGATTTTTGTAAGCAAGTGAGAAAAATCAAATAGATGGAAAGTTAGTTTTACACTTATTGTTTATAGAGAGAGGGAATGACATGTTTGTAATTGTTATTTGCTTATTTCTCACACTTTAACCCACTATATAATGAAGATTAAAAATGGTATTAGTTGAGTGATTCATTGGTGAGTGTCAAAAGGTGTAGGGTAAGTAGACTAGATATGTATATGAATGGGTTATATATTTTACTTATAATGTATGATAATAATACCATGTGAACGCCGTGTTTATGTGAGAAAATGCCCCATGGATACTACATCAACATGTAAGTAATAATAATCAAATATTAATAATTAAAATATAATAATAATAATAGTAATAGTAAAAATATTGTCACATAGGCATGAAAAATGCCACATAAGGCATCCAAATGCCATAGAAACACCTACATAGACTTCATAATCTGTGTTTCAATTCATGGTTTATCTATATATCTACATATGTAAATAGTCATTAACATAGTTACACCAAACTAGTATAATTGACAATGAATAGCTTTATTAGGTAGTTAATTGACTATTTCAAAATCTTGATAGTAAATGGCAAAGTTGAGGAGTAAATTTGATATTAACCCTTTCCTTTGCCTTTTTTTTTCACAATATAAATTACAAATACACACTAAAAATTATAACCAAATAAATAAACTCACTTAATCAATTTGTTACATACGGAAATTTTGTCGTCCTAGTTTTCTTCGTGGCTAACCAATTTGGGCCACTAAGAGAATATATAGCATGTTTAATTTACATAATGAAACAAGGAAGGAGCTGAATTGCAATTTATAAAAAGTAGAATGGAGAAGTAATAGTAATTCTTTTGTTTGTATTCACTAAAACATAGCATTATTGATATATTAAAAGCTTATTTTAAAAAACTAGCATGCTTTTACTAGACCTGTAGCTTAAATATTTAGCTAAAGTCTTATAAATAGATATGAAAATATACTTAAAACTTCTAAGGAACATCTATTCCTTTGAATATGTAACAAAATTGCAATTCTTCAATTTGGAGTAATAAGAATTTTATAAAATATCTATTTCACCATCCAAATGTAAGAATATGTTCATATGAAAGGAATAGTTGTCCAGTCTACCCTATTGATTACGTATATTGTTTTCTACTTATATTGTGTTAGTAACCGATTTAAGAGGTAGTTCATGGATTGAGTATTCATTACTTATTGATTGTTGAACATTTGAGATGAAGTGGTGAGCATGTTAGGCACATTGGACCACTAAGTGAAGGAAGTAGGTCACCATATAGTAGAATAGCTTTGATAGGGGTTAAGACTTTTGTAGAAAAGTTGTTAGGGAATCACACTAATTGTATGAGGCATAATATAGATAATAAAGTTGGAGACTAGTTGATTGATGGCTTATACAAATGGTAGATCTACAAGACAATTCTACTCTTGGATTCTAGAGGTATGAGGATCCAAATTTTGACTCATGCACTTCAGTTTTGCATGGATCTCTATGTTTGCTTATACTTGTTAACCTCTACATAAAATAAGATATTTAATTATGTTTGTCTTTCTATTTGCTATTGCTTATGCATCGGTATATTAGGTAGATACCCCTAAAATAAGAAGTCCTTTATCTTGTTTGTTTAACATTGATTGATAATTTGAGACAGATCAAATCATAATTTATAAACCTTATGTGATTTGCTTGCTATTAATATAATAAATGTTGTAGATTTGGTAGTGCATTCATATTAGTTTCAATTCTAGCCACAAAGTAGCATCTAAAGTTTTTATGTTTGGGAATGATTGTTAACTCCCCTATAATTTCTCTTAGTTATTAAAGTTTCTTATTCTTTTTCTTTTCTAATTACAAACACATCCCCAAAATTATAGATTATGTATAGATAAACTGTAACACCCCTGAACCCGAAGATTATAGTCCCGTCATATATCCTTATCTTTTACTAACATATTAGACATAAATAATTACTAAAATCTCTAAATAATTTATTGAAATCTCCAAAGAAATTTTAATTTTTCAAATAAATCCAAAATAACTTTTGAATAATTTTTATAAAACTATGAACAAAAATTTTACTAATTGTAAAATAATTGTAATTATCCTAACTCAAGTTATTTCAATTTCTACTGAAACACATGATAAGTTTGTAGAAACTGAATATATATATATATTTAAACAATGAATTAATATAAGTTTATTATAGAAATTCTATGCATGAATTCGAAAATCTAAAGGCAGACATGCTAGTTATGAACAAACAGACAGAAGAGTTAATTAGCATTGTTAAGATTAAGACCACGACAGTGGAATTAACAGATACTGTGATCGCATCTATTTGCTAGAGTTAAAAATTTTCAAGTTAAGGACAAGTTATGGGAAAAATGAAGAACTATTATGTTGCAAATTTAAGAATAGATTTTGCAAGTTGCTGTCTGATCATGTGAAATCCTTTTAATATTGATCAAGGTTAAATCTTCTTAAGAAAAGGTGAATGATGTAGATGAGAAATTGCTGGGATAGCAATTTTGTTATGTGAATATTATTTTATCTTAGGTTATTTAAGTTAGACATGATTTTATTATTATTTAAATTTGTTTTCTTATAAACGATAGTAAATCTTTAATATCCTTTTTGTTATTTTCTTTATTAAAGTGGTTATTATTCAATAACCATTTGACCAAATCAAGATTATAAGGATCACATTTTTCCCTTTTATAAGTACTCTCATGTATAAACACTCTAATTGTTAGAAAAAAAGATTTAATAAGTAGTAAACGCCACGGATAAGTATATATGATATATAATTGCTAATTATGTTTGGATATATAACAAAATAGATAGTGGATATTTTAGTAATCATAAACTACCAATTTATGTATTCAAATTCGATTGGTAATTACATGCCATGTGTATTTTCATGTAGTATATACTATCAATTGAATCTCTTCTCAATTATTAAGGAAATAATTTTAATAGACATAAATGATGAATATAAAATAAAATTACTCCTTTAGAAACCGGCGTGATGCTTTCTCTTCCCTTTGATAGTTTAATCTATCACAAATCCAAGTTTAGTGTGATGCCATACTGCCTCTGTTGCTGGTGTGATTCTATCCCGAACTTGTTGGTGTGAGGCTGTTGAGAAAGTTTAGATGAATCAGTTTTTGCTGCTCGACGCCAAACTTCCTGAGAAATTAACAAATGGTCAAAATACTTTATGTGCTCTAAGAGATGCAAAATACGCTTGATTTATGAAATAAATGTAAAATAGTCTCTTGGCCAGGTAGATTTTTACAACAAATGGAAGTGTTGAGAGTTGAATCTATCCTGACAGAAGTCCTCATAATGCAGTAAGGGTCTTGGTCATATCATAACCTTGACTTGGCAGGAGTTTTTATTTATAATTCCAACAAATGGACTGAGACCACCATTTAAAAAACAATGTTTAATTATGTATAGTTATCCATTCTAGCAACACAAACCTCTGTTTGTTGGACAAGCAGTATGATCCCTAAACTATTCTAAAAGCTCCTGCAATATAATTATAGGATGTTGTATCTAAAATCTATGTGCCTTCTCATGTAAATACGTTCATCTCATGACGACGTGTTCATCAACTTCTTTAACAACTTCGATTAATGTGTTCATCTTTAACTGGAACGTGGCCAGACACGAGAAGATAGACAATTTGGACAAGTTTGTAATATATTTAAATACAAGGAGAAACAATGGCTCCTCCAATGACTCACTTTTTGAAGGAATTATGACTTACTTCGTTTTAAATGACCTTGTGGCTATCTTAAGGTCAAAAGGTGGTCAGCAATTTAGTGGGGGCCATGCAACTTCAATAATGTCATCTCCCTCATTCTTAGGGTGGTGATAACATTCAATTCTTGGTTTACTCTTGTGTCTACATGATTGGCTAGCAACTATTCTTATCAAATTATAATATAATAGATTAACAAAGTCCAAGTTGTCAATCCGAAGATTGCACACACTATTTATCTTTGCTTTATTATTTTACTTATGAGGAATTAATTAAGTTCAATTATTAAACAAATAATTAAATTTTAACGACTAAAAGAAATAAAATTGTATAACCACATATTAACAAAGCAACAGTGAAGCAAGAAACCTTAATGAACCATATGAATATCTAGACTGTACTTTACCAAGGAATTAATATGCAATAATTTTAAAGATTTTTCATTTATTTCCTATTCTTATTAACTAGGGAAATTCAATTAGTGAGACGATATGAATCGCTTCACCATTAACTCCTAACTCTAACTACATTCTATCCAAATCACTTCTACAATAGAATGAACTAAGACATTTGAACCAAATCACTTCTGCAATAGAATGAACTAAGATAGCATTATGAACAGGAATTCTCTTTATTAATGTTATAATAAAATCCAGAAGAGGCCTATAACTTATCACTAAAATTGTAGAAGATTCTTATTAATTGTGGTAGATCTAATTACACATCAGGTCTCGTAACCTCAATATATAATATCAAATATTTAGATTGAGACTCTAGAAATAATAATCTAATTCAATACAAAACATACTGAATTAATAAGAAATAGGGACTTTAATTAGAATAAACAAAATATGCACTTTATATGTCAATCTAAGGATTTATAAGTCTAGATATCTATAACGTATGCTACAAGCATGCTAGAAAATAAAATCATACAACTAAAAATGAAAACCCTAAGCATAACAACTTTCTTCTCGTTCTTGCTTTTTCTTCTTTGAGTCTTCTATCTCCAAAATGAGTATCTCACTTCCTATTTATAAGATTGGATCAAAATCACCTAAATATGGAAGTTTTTAAATAGTATAGCATGACCACACCCTAAGAACATGAGAATGTACTTGGCATATACTTCGAGTGTGTATAGTTTGCAATAGTCATGGTAAGACTATGCCCTAAGAAACACGAGCATATTCTTTGGCATGTTCTGTTTGCAATAATCTTCCAGGAGATTCATGAAATTCTTAGACAAGAAGATCATGGCTAGAGAACATGGACGTAATCTTAGTTATGTTTTTCTCTAAACTTTGATCTTCACTAAAATTTGCTTCTAAGCTTGCTTTCTTTAACCAATTCCTTAAATTAAGTGAAATTCTTCTCAAATTTAAGTGACTTTCATTTTTTTTTTTTACTTGAATAACTCCTCTAAGTCCTAAAACTAATCATTTACTCATCTAAGCATCATAACTCATTAATATCCATATCAAAATGGAGTAAAAATCACTATCAAATGCTTCGATAAATAAATGTGAATTTACACTCATTAAATCTCCTTACGCTTAAACATTTACTTTTCCTCAAGCAAATCAATTAATCCTTATCAAGTGTTGATGTAAAGAAAATTGGACAAGAAATATTAGCTTCACTCATTACTATTTTAGATAACATAAATGTTAATATCTAACATCAAAATAAATTAATGATCAACTCCTCACAAGTCAATACAACCCTATATAGCTTCATTGAGCATCTTTAGCAACTTGCATAATTTTTTCCTAATCAACTTCTTAATGCACAAAAAACACAAATATCATAATTTAACAGCTAATCCTTCTAAACCAAAGTTTACTGACATTGTTTAACTAGGGATTCATCCTTTTAATAGTTTATTTTATATAATTAGGTGGAGACCATATACAACCCCTTACACTTAGTTAATATGCATAAAAGTCTCTCCTTAGTCTCACTAAGCACTATAATCAAGAGCAAACACAATTTGTATCCAGTCATCTCTTGATTATTCCTTTAGTTTATAACAATGTTGGAGGGATTTACCATTAAAATTAATTAAGCATTATTATGTTGGCATTGGGAAACGATCTCACTCTTTTGAAGGATCAAAGAACCATTTTAATTCTCACGTTAGTAGCGAGAAAGAACCTCGCTCTTGTGAAAGACCAATGCCAATCCTTATTAACTCGTCTAATTTTTTTTACATTGGTAGTAGGAAGGAACCTTACTCTTTTAATGGACTAAGGTTAAATCTTGCCATTTTATACTTTCATCTAATTAATTATTTTTGCAATTGCCTTCAAAAATTTTGATTTTTCAAGGGAATTACGAAGAATAAGTTTTATCTACTTGCTTGCTAAAGATTATATGGTTCTAAAGATAAAAAAGGGACAGGTATATATTCAAGTAAGTTTTAAAGTAACATATGACTAATGTTCAATCAACAAGGTTATTATTATATTTACACCTTATAGTCCTAAGCTAAATAGTGTGTAACCTTGCCCCACATAGATTCCATTATTAAATTCTAACAATGTGTAAAATGTGCAATAGTAATTAAGAAAATATCATGCAAGCACTATTCATGCATCACATAGCCAAATGAAATTAGGCTACATAATTAAAAAAAAAAATTGGGGGTTTAAATGAGATGTAATTGGTTTCCTAAGGTAATGAGTGATACATTTATATAACATTACCCCTTCCCCATATTTAATTTAGTACATTGTCCTTAGTGTACTTATAGGGTATGCAATAAAAGAATAAGTACAATAAGAAAATAAATATGGAAGCAAAATGGGACTCCCTTAGGATAAGTATGAATTGCGAATTGATAGTCCATTTGAGTTGTTTTTGGAGGAAGTCATTGATGGATTATTCATGAATATGAAGGAGACTAACAAAAGACAGAAAAGTGAGTAAGGGAAAAAAAAATCTATTATTTTATTAGTAATAGCAAATTGAAGACATCAATAGAGAAATTGTGACTTAAAGGAAATGTGAACAAAAACTAAAACAATGTAATTAAAATAAAAAGGATAATCAACTTAAGCAAAAGAACAATCAACATAACAATCAAAAGAAATCTAATTCATCTTCTTCGGTGATATTCTCTTTTGCTTCACCATCTTCATCACTTGAATCCACATTAATGGTTTCCTTCTTTTCAAACTCTTGTTCATCCTCTTCGTTATTACCCTTTAAATCCATTCTCTTAGCTGCGTCAATTAAGTCCTCTTCAGTAGGTGGAGAGATTTTGATTTTGACTTGGTTGGCTAAGATGCTACAATAATCCATTAATCATATTTGTCTTTGGAACAACTTATTCAAGGATTGCTTGAAGATTTCTTGGGATCCCACTAATTTTTGAACCTCATCCTTTAGTTTCTTCACTTGATAAGCCTCCCTTGATCAGGGAACATCATAGTCTTTTCTTTTGGGTGTTTCCTTATAGACATCATTCGATAAGAGGCGAACAGTTAAAAGTACCGTTGGAGCAACATCCCTCACCATAGTCAATTGAATGTTGTCAATAAAAAGTTTCAATTTCTTTGCTAAAAGTATAACATATATCCTACATCCAATTTGTTTAACTCTCACATCGGTAGCTTTGTATTGCATGTAGAATGCTAATGCCATCAACAAATTGATTGGGTATCCCTTTACAAACCATAAAGGTAAACACTTCATGCATTGCTACCACCTCAGTGCTTTTTCCTCTCTCATTAATTGTATGGGAGAGCAACCAATGGAGGAATCAACATGTAGGATTTTTCAGGTGGGATCTTCTAGCAAATTCAGGGTTATAGGTTGTTTCTCCAATCAGTTTTTGCTAATAGTTTGCAAGGGTAGCTTTACATTGGAGCTTTTAGGGCAGTGTATAAAAGTTAGAGGATTAGACAAATTCTTTTTCTTACAGCCCCACAAATACCCTGAATTTGGCTATGGAAAGTATGGATTTGATGTTTCTTAAATGGAAGAATAATGAGTTTTGTGCTTTACATGGTAATTGGTCATGTTCCATTGATAGGGTAATAAGGTTCCAAGGTGAGTTCCCTAAATTTGGCAATGGAAAGTATGGATTCGATGTTTCTTAAATGGAAGGATAATCAGTTTTATGCTCCACATGGTAATTGGTCATGTTCCATTGATAGGGTAATAAGGTTCCAAGGTGAGTTCCTTATGGACTGGCTATTGGACGTTCAAGACTTTCTCCTAACTCCCTTTTTCAATCATGGCTCTAATCTCTAGTTCTATATTGGCTTGTTTGATGGTTTCCCAATATAAGAAGCTTGATCTTGAAAAGCTCTTCTTACTTAGCATATCAAATCTTGCTTTATGTTTAAGTGTTTCAAGCTTAAGCATGTGTTTGGGGTGTAGTGGTAAGGAGCCTAGTGGATCTTTATCCAATGGGTTGAGAAGAGGCCTTTTTTGGGTTATGATGGGTGGTTTTATGTTTTAAGGGACCATGATTGTTGATACAAATTTCCTTACTCTTAATGTTTTGGCTATATTAGTGAGATTTTATTGAAGGGGATGATAATTCACATACAACATTGGAGATATATACAAATAGAAACTACTTGTGTATTGTTGCTCCACAAAAAGGAAACTTGATCTTTGATAAACAAGGTAAGTGAATAGTGACTATACTTCGCAACAATCAAGATCAATAAGGTTTTTTTTTTTTTTTCTTAGTTTTAGAGGCCACTTAAAGAAGTAATATAGTAAAAGAAGAAAGTGGTTTTGCAAGAGAAGTGAATTGAATTAAGAAAGTTTTAAGAAATATAATCAACGAAAATTCAAGTAGAGTTGTTCATGAGTGGGATCATAGTTGTGTTCCCTAGGCATGAACAATAATTTGCAATTTGAACATGAACATGGGCAAGATCATGGTCATGTTCTTGGCCTTAGTCTTTTCCTTGACAATGCATGCTTGAGTCCTTGTAAGACTATGCCTAAGATCATGGGTGTAATCTATAGTATAATGACCTAACAGTATCATTGTCGTGATAGGTCGCCGTGTACTATATAAAGGTCTATTATCAACCCCCTTGCTGATCATAGGCCTTTCATACGATACACAAGGCTCCTTCCACTCTACGTTACCACTAGGCCTATAGACAAGTAATATAGAGCAATTTAACTAAAATTACTTCTATGTTATAAATTAACTAATTGTATGGGCTCGTGAGACCCACACCAAAACATTATTACAAACAAATTCAGTTCATAACGGAACTGCATAAAATCTAAGTTATGCATAAATACATAAAAGTATCTAAATATCTATAATCTATTAAAAAATGTCCTTTTCGCTCTCTGATCGCTCCAACCCGTCTCTACCCAAGACTTACCACGGGCATGCCTCGGCTCGGATTGACGAAGAGGTTCTCCTGCACCAACAAAAATCTATAGGGGAGTAAGCTTACGCTTAATGAGATAAATGCCCTCATCAGTATCACATGACATAAATTTATTAGATGCACAATCATATGAATGCATGAACAAACAGTATGCCAAACAACGCATGCAGTGACCTAGGAACTGCATACGACTTAGAATTTCGCCCCCTGAAGTCGGGATTTGGAGATAATTAACCAACCTAAACCAAAATCCGGGTTCTAGACCTTGGGTTTTATTTTATTTGCACTATCGTGCTTATACCAAAACAACACTCTACATATATAAATATATATATACTTCCTTTACCAAAATCAAATCGTATCCTTTAAAAATCCTAAGTCTAGCGGTGTGGTGGCCCTCGCAATCCACAAACACACGCCCTAAGTAGAAGCCACAAGACTCGGCCCCTCGCTGACGGTTGGCGTCTCCCAGTGCCTAGTAAGCCCATCAGCTTAAGATAGAGACTAAATATATATGATGGCATAGCTAGTGCCCAATCCTACAGGAAACTCGTATTCCTGTGAATCCCTTCCCATCTTTTACTTGAAGCGACAGTCGATGTTACCTGTATGTAATATGGGGAATGCATGATTCATTTTGAATTCTTAATCATATAAGTGATTAACTTGATTTTCAGGGTGATCAACCAATTTCATTCCATACAATTCACAAGTATATATTCATGTAAACAATTCCCATTATTATATATAATTAACAAGTCATCACACTCATTCATAAATTCATACACATGCATCTCCCATATCCCACAAGCATCCAAATTTATAAATATAAGATTAGGTACATCTACTTTACAAGCACAATCAAGTAAAGAGTCATCGGGAATTTACTCACTCTGCCATGTGGTTCAATCAAAGTAGTCTGGAGGCAAGTCGTCTCCGTAAATAGTGTCCCTTAGTCATTGAAATAATTTTTATAAGGAATTGAAGCAAACTTAAGAAACTATGTAAGTTTTCCTTAAGTTATATTCTTAACTAGTTTTCGTATTTTTCCCGGTTTTTACCTAAAGTTCAATCGCGTATAACTTTTTCGGTTTAAATCCGATTTTTATGATCTTATAATCAATCTTCATCGTTTTCGAGTGTACTTTAACGTGGTAAGGTTAGATTTTTGAAATGAGGTATACAATTCTGTCCATGGGTCAGAAGAGTAGCGTTCCTCATGTGTTGGTGTGTTTTTGGGCCTTGTTTGGTAAATGGGCCTTTTAATATCTTAAGTAATTCTTTGGGCTTGGTCTTAAGATTTTATCCTAAGCTTAAAATACTCCTTGAGATCAAATTTACAACTTTGATTTATATCCCTAAGGCTAATAACCACTTCTTGGGCCCTTTAGTGAGCTTAAGTTGTCAAATGGGCTTATTTTTGGTTCAAACTAAGGTTAATGACTTAGGTGGGCTTATGGGGCCTTAGGTGGGCTTATGGGGCCTTAGGTGGATTTCTTATGGGCTTCAAAACAACCTTTCTTGGTACTTTAAGATGCTGATCAGATTTTTATTGAAGGCCCATCTTAGAGTTTTAGGCTTATTTTAGGAGTTTTAAGCTCGGTTTTGAGTTTTAGGCTTTATATGCTCACTATACTTGCTTTAGTTAATTTTTTCACTTTGTTCTTTCACTTTTATCATATTTTTAGGCCTCATTTTCCCATGTTCCAGATCTGTTCATGTTGGTCCTAAGGGGTCCTTACTTGGTTTTTCAACTTGTTTCACCATTTCCTTAAGTTTAGGTGGTAGATTATGCACTTAACTACTTGTGTACAAATCTTAACTTAAGTTTCCTTCCATCAAACGATCCTTTAACTCATGTTCCTCATAAAGAAATAAAAGATCTTATACTTAATACAACTCCCATATCATAGCTCATGTTATACAAAGTTGGTTTCTTCATAAAATTTCATGTGATGGATTTTTCCTTAACTTAAGTCTAGATTTGAGCATGTTTAACTTAATGGAAACAAAATCAACATTCAAATGACCATGGAACCCTCATGTCCAGCATGCATATCCTCCATTAAAGTTCTCATTTCAAGATTTTCTCAGCTTAAAATCTTCCATTTAAAGCATTAAACAAATGTCTTCACAAAACGCCAACTTTACATGCTCATATTTCAATTTCATGCAAGGGTTTCATGGTTTGTTTCTTAAAAAGATTTTTGATGTTTTAACAACTTAAACCTTACTCACATCTTCAAGAAATCTAAGTCTCCTAACATAAATACTAATCCACACATTACAAGAAACACTTACTCGTCCTTAACGCAAAGTTTGGTGGTTGTGCACTAAGGTTCCTCTTATGCCTTTAACTTTGCTTCCTCCTTTTTGCTTACCCTTTGAAACCCGAATCTTTTGGTCTTTTGAAATGGGGTTTATGGAAGATTCTAATGGTTTTAAATGATCTTAAATGATGAAAGAAAATAGCACAAGAGCAAAGGAAAAAAATGCCGTCAGTTGAAGCTTCAAAATGGTAGAAAATTGATTTTGTAGGGTAAGGTTGTTTCCCCTTTTTATGTTTGTTTCAAAAGAGAGAAAGATGAAGTGAAAGTAAAATTGAAAGTAAGAGAAATGGGGAAGAGTATGGCTTGTTGGAAATGGAGAGAGAAGGAGTGATTAAATGCCTTGGAAGTGTTGCCTTGTAGCTTACATAAAGTCAACAATTTCAACTATTGATGATGTAAGCATTAAGGGGTGAATAGTGATGTGTAAGAAAAAGTGATTGATGGGTGAATGGCCAATGCATGGCCCCCCTTTCTCCCCTTTTCAAATCTGCCATTTAAAGTCTTTGCATGCCATGGAGTGGTCTTGTCTCCTTTATTAGAGTTAAGCTTATGAATTCTTGTGAAAAATTGTCCATATGTGTTATAAGTGAAGAGGTGATAAGGAAATTATGTTATCACTAGATTTTGATAAGTTATCAATTGATAAATGATTCCAACTCTCAATTGATAAGTTATTTAAGGTGATTGGTTGGTCTACTTATTTATGTGTAAGGCTTATACATGAAGATAAGGGCATAACCTTATAGAAAATTGTTTTAGGATTTTTATCTTACATTGTTTTGTAATTTATGATTTGATTTTTGTAGAATTGTGAAATTTTCTAAAGTTGAATGAAATTATTCAAATTAAATTATCGATTAATTATTTAGGGTTAAATTCCTTAATGGTTTTAAGGTTTAGGGTTTTAAGTAGCTTTAGAGCTCGTAGTTCTTCAAGCTCGGGTTTTATCGATAATTGTCTTTTGAATTGTAAAAATTTAATTTGTTTCTAAATATAGACTTAAGTTTTTTTTTTTTTTTTTTTTTTTTTTTTTTTTTTAGTTTAGTTGATCTTTAGGAACGTTCAGAAAGTACTCTTAATCGAGTCTTAGGCCCACTAAAAGTAGGGTTTAGATATAGGGCGTATTGCTTTCGTACTTAATTACTTAAATTCATGATGAGAGGAATATGGGTAGGAATACTATTGTATTCCTTGACCGTGGTCTTATTTTTTCTTTCAAGCTTCTCCTTTGATGTAGATTACGTCTTGAATCATGATTATGAATTGTGATATTTGACTTTGTTCTCCTTAGCATGAGTTACTTATTCTTAAGCTTCCTAAACTTGAAACACTTCAAAATATTTTTCAAAGTAGAGTATTTTGAACTATTAGAAAATAGAAATCAAAATCTTAATGACAAAGGAAAGAAGAATAATAAGAAAAGTGACTTGGGTTGCTTACCAAGAAAAGTTATTGTTGAACGTTGTTTGCTTGATAGGTTAAGATAAAAACCACTCATTTCTTGAACTAAAGAGAGATCAAACTTGATGCTATCTTCTTAGTCTAAGTCTCCTTCAAAATATAACTTGAGTTCGTGACCATTTACCTTAAATGTCCCTCGCTCAAGGTGTAAAATCTCTACTGTTTCATATGAGAATATTTAAGTTATCTTATAGGGTCTAAACCATCATGATTTAAGCTTATTTAGAAAAAGTCACTATTAAGATTGGTACAGGATAACCTTGTCCCTGACTTGCAAGTACTACCCTTGCTTAATCAAGCTATGATGGTATCGCCTAGCTCATTCCTTAAATATTCTTGAATTCTCAGAAGCCATTCCATACCATTCTTCTAACTTATTAAGATGAAGTTTTCTATGTTCACGTATGCACTCAAGATTAAGGTTAGCATACTTTATAGCCTAATAAGTTTTATGTTCAATTCCCACAAGTTGGTATATAGTGGTGCTTATACATGTCTTATATATGGTTTAATATGCCCAAAGAGCATATCGAGCTTCTTTAACCAATCTTGTCTATTGTATTAAATTATCTTTTCCAAAATCCATCCTTGTTGCAACTTCTACTTGTTAACTTGTTTGCTGGTAGTATAGTATTGCAATTTTATGAGTAATGCCATATCACTTAAGTACTTTATCAAGTCAAACATTGCAAAAATGGGTTCCTTCATTACTTATAATCTCTCTAAGTGCAACGAATCTAGAAAATAGACTTTGAAGGAACTGTTTCACTACCGTAACATAGTTTGTTGGTAGTGCTTAAGCTTCTACCTATTTGGACGCATAGTCTACTGTTATTAGGATATATTTGTTTCCATTAGAATTTGGTGACGGACCTACGAAGTTGATACCCCATATATTGAAGATCTTAGAGATTAAAATGGGATTCTAGGGCATCTAATCTCTTTTAGATATATTACTTACCCCTTTGACATCTATCACATATCTTAAAAAACCTCTGAGCATCCTTAAATAATGTTGGCTAGTAGAATCTAAACTTAAGGACCTTACATGTGGTTCTATTAGGATTGAGGTATCTTTTAGTTGGCTTTAAGTGATAATGGCCTAAAATCTGCTAACCTTCTAAATGGTATATGCATCTCTAAATCATTTGATTTACATAAATCTTAAATAGATACGAGTCTTCCATAAAATAATTTTTTCTCATCATGGAGAAATTTCTTTTTATTTTTTTATTGATAATCCAATCCTTTAGGAAAATTGTTAGCAACTAAATAACTAGCTATGTTAGCAAACTAAGGAGTTGCCTAAGGACTTACCTAATAGAGTCACTCCTTTGGAAACTCGTCATTAATATCTTACCCATCTAATTTTTCTAAGGATGGATTCTCTAAGTAAGATGGATGATCTGTAACCAAATTTTCTACTTCCTTTTTATCCTAGCATTCTAGGTTGAATTCTTGAAGTAGTAGTGTCCAGCTGATCAATCTAGGCTTGGCATATACTTTGTTCAACAAATAACGCAAAGCAGAATGGTTAATACAAAAAATAACTTTAGAAAGGATTAGATATGACCTAAAAATGATCAAATGCGAAGAGCATTGCTAATAGCTCCTATTCTATGGTAGTGTAGATTTCTTGAGCTTTTGTGAGTGTCTTGTTAGCATAATATATTGGCTAGAAGTGTTTCTCTCTCCTTTGCCCTAAAACTATGCCTATAATGTAGTCGCCTACATAATACATTACTTCAAATGGTAAATTCTAGTCTAGTGTTGTCATTATGGGTACGTACATCATCTTATCCTTTAGAATATTAGAAGCCTTTAAACATTCTATTAAAAAGATAAATGGAGTATCTTTCTCTAATAACCTAGTTAAGGGTCTAGCGATTTTCAAAAAGTCCTTAATAAATATCTTATAAAACTTTTCATGGTCTAAGAAATTATACATGACTTTGACTAAAGTGGAAGGGTGTAGTTTTACAATATTATCAACTTTTGCATTGTTAACTTCAATACCTCTCCACGACACTTTGTATCCTAGTATTATGCTTCTTGTACCATGAAATGACACTTCTCCTAATTTAACACTAGATTGGCTTCTTCACATCTATTTAGCACTTTTTACAAGTTTCTAACGTATTGATCAAAAGAGTTTCCAAAAATTGAAAAATCATCCAAAAACACTTTCATTATATCATCAATAAAATTTGCATGCCATCATGCACTGTTGAAATGTAGTAGTTGCATTATAGAGATTAAATGACATCCTCTTATAAGCAAAAGTTCCATAAAGACATGTAAACATCATTTTCTCTTGGTCCTCTAAGGTAATTGGGATATGAAAATAATTGGAAATGCAATCTAAAAAGAAATAACACATAAGGCTTGATAAGTGTTCCAACATTTAATCAACACATGATAGATAGAAGTGATATGTTCTTATGGCGTCATTGAGTTTCTTGTAGTTTATGTAAACTCTCTACCCTATGACTAGTCGTATTGTAATCAACTCATTTTGCTCATTTGAAACCACTATCATCCTTCCTTTCTTAGGTACATCCTGCACAAGACTAACCCATGAACTATTAGAAATTGGACAAATCATACTTGCATTAAGTTATTACTTCAGTTTTAACCACTTCTTTCATGTTTGAGTTCAGTCGCCTTTGTAGTTATAATATTAGTTCATGTCCTTCCTCCATGAGTATTTATGGGTATAAGAAGATGGACTAATTCCCTAGATGATAGGAATCAACCTATGAGGATCCTTAGGTCAAGGACGACATGTCAGGATTTGAGGCTAACCAATAAGATGTTGAGGCTTACTAACTCTTATCGAGGCTGCACTAATAGCAGAAGGTTGAGGGATACTGGTACAACTTAGCAATTAGCCTGCTGTCTGTTGAAAAGCTGAGAGACCATACAGTTGAAGCCTTAAGGCCATAGATCCACTTGGCATGGCATGGAGAGATTAGTGCTAACTAATCATAAAACTTAGCAACTATGTGCCAACCTTTCAAGTATCTCAACCAAGCACTATAAGATTGCAGGGGTTCCTACCTAAACCCCGACATCTAGTTGCTGACTTTGACCAATTCAAATCTTGGTCCTTCAAGGACATTCGGAATGATTATATGTTGACTTTTTTGCTAAATGTATAGTTTTGTATTATTGTACATATTTTCTTTATTTTAATTATAGGCCCATTCTTTAGGATTTAAGGCCTTGTATATTATTTATAGTTGTGCTACTAGGGTTTTAGCACCTACTATAAATAGCAACATTTGTAAGCAACTAGACAGTAAAAAATACAAATGTAGTGATTACACTTGGAACTTTCTTTTTTTGAGTAAGGTTATTCTTAAGCTCTTAAAGCTTGTATTTGTCGGATTATTGAGTGTTGATTAACTCTTTAATCTTTCTTGTGTTCTTATCATTCTTGACCTTAAGATTGTGGTGAACCTCTCATATAAGCTAGTTAGTGAGTTGCATCTAACTCTCATTTGAATCTCAAATAACATTTAGTATTCGTAAGTCATATCGAATCTTATTTTGAGCTCAACCCTTAATTGTGTTTGTGTCTTGGTACATGATATCCATACACATTCACTACCAAAACCCCCATTTTACTTCCTGTTGTTCATAGCCACTTGAATCCTAACTACCCATTTTGGTTTTAGCCCATTGCATCCACTCCAAGCCATAACATCTTAGTATCAAAGCTTTGGGAAGACATACATGTTAACATTCTTCAAAGTATAGGTCGTGGTGTTTATCAACATTTTGAAGTATAGTGAGTTATTTGAGTTCTTAGTAGGAAATTTTGGGTTACTACTAGTTGCATTTTGTTGCAGTAGTATCTGTGGAATTGTCTTAGTGGTGGTTCTAAGTCAAGTACAATTGAGTATATCATGCATTTGTTCAATTTTCTCTAGAAATTACTGTAAGGACAAGAATGTTTGAAGATAATGTCAATAACACTAGAGATAGTCCTCGAGGAAGTTTACGGCGACGTATTGACAACTTGGAATATTAGATTCAAAATCTCATTGACACTATTTAAGAGCTTACTGGCTTAGTTAAAGGTTATAAATGTGTTGGCTGAGGTGAAAGAAGGGAACAAACACCCACCATTGGAAGTGGCTCCAATGAGCTTAATAATGATGAGCAACAACTGAAAAGAGCTGCCAAATCGAGAAGAAATATGGTCGAGTAGAGCTCCAATAGAAGTGGTCAATTCGAGGTGAACCAACCAGCTCAGAACGTTAGGGATGAACCCTAAGCACTTGACTAAGGACTTGATAATATAAAGCTTAAGTTGCTGACTTTCAGGGGAAGTTGTTGACTTAAAGAGTTCTTAGACTAGGTTCCCTAAGTCAAGAAGTTATTTGAATACTACGAATGTGACGATTGGACAAAGGTTAAGCTAACTTCATTATCCCTTTGTGAATATGCAAGCCTTTAGTGAGATAAGTTAGTGGCTATGTAAACCTTACTTTTATTAAGCTTACAATTTGAGTAAGAGTACTTCTTGAACATTCTCAAGGATCAACTAAACTAAGAATACATGTTTACATTTAAAAATGAATTTAACTTTCCAATTTGAAAGTCTATTATCGATAAAACTTGAATATGAAAATTTGTGAATTCTAAAGTCATTCAAGACCCTAAACCTTAAAACAATTAAAGACTTATAACCCTAAGCGAGTAATTGATAATTTAATTTGAATAATTTCATTCAATTCTAGAAAAATTCATGATTTTATAAGAATTAAATCATAATTTACAAAACAATTTAAGAAACAAACTCTAAAAGAATTTCCTATAAGACAATTTCCTTATCTTTATGCCTAAGCCTTATATATGTGAATAAGTGAACCAACCAATCATTCTAAATGGCTTATCAATTGAGAGATGCAATCATTTATCAATTGATAATTTATCAAAAACTAGTGATAAGACACATTCCTTATCAAAGCTTAACTTATACTACATATGGACAAGATATCACATGATTTCATGTGTTCAACTTTAATAAAGAAGACAAGATAATTCTATGCCCAAAAGGAGGCCTATATGACTAGTTCTTACAAGGCTAGAAAGGGAGGCCATGTCTTGACTTTCATCCATCGATCACTTTATCTTACACTCTACTATTCATCCCTTAATACTTACATCATCTAGTCTTGTCAAATGTTGGCTTTTGTACATATTGTAAGACAACAAAATTAAGCTTCTTAAATACACGTCTTTCCCCCATACAATCAGCCACACTCTCTCTCATATCCTTCACTTTCACTTTCATCTTTAATTCCATTTGCCTCACTTTAAAATCAACCAAAAAGAGGAAACATAAAAATCCTACAAAAATCCACATTGCCACCACTTATAGCTCCAATCCTTACGGCACAAAAGCTCCACTTTGTGAATTCCATTTGTCAACCTTGAAAGCTAATTTTAGGATCCTTAGAACGCCCTCTAAACCCCACTTCAAAGGACCAAACCTCAAGATTCCGAAAAGGTGGTAAGAAGGAGAAAGTAAGACAAGAAGCTTAAGTAGAAACTTAGTGCACAATCACCATACTTTTGCTTTATGGACGAGTAAGTGTTTCTTTGTGTTTATAGCTTAATATTCTATGTTAGGAGACCATGTTTTCTTGAGGATATTAGTATGATCATAAGTTGATGAAATAACTAAGAACATCCTAAGAAGCAAACTCACAAAACCCTTACATGAAAGTTAACTTATGAGGATGTAAAATTGGCGTTACGTACAGATACTTGTTTAATACTTAGAATGAAAGATTTTAAGTTGAGAAAATCATGAAATGAGGACTTGAATGAAGAGAAAGCGTGTTGGATGTGAGGAGTTGTGAGTCATTTGGATGTTACTTTCACTTCTATTAAGTTAAACATGCTCACATTTAGATTTGGGTAAAGGAAAATCCATCACATGAAGCTTTTATGAGGAAACCAACTTTGTAAGACATGAACTATGATATGGAAGTTGTAATAAATATGAGATCTACTATTTTCATATAAATTTTGAGCTGAGTAATCATCTCTTAGAAGATAAGTTAAGTTAAGTTTTGAATATAAGCAACCTAGGTTCATGATCTAACACCTATACTTAAGGAAATGATGAAATAAGTTGAAAAACCAAGTGAGAGACCTTAGGATTCACCATGGAAAGACTTGGAACCTTGTTGAAAGAAACTTAAAAATATGATAAAAGTATGTAAACAAAGTAAAAAGAGCAACCAAGGCCAGTGCGATAAGTGTCTAAAGTCTAAAACTTAAAACCGAGCTTAAAACGTCCAAAATGGCCTCAAACTCCAAGTTGAACCCTCATTAAATTTCTAAATAGCAATTTACCCTAATAATAAAAGTTGTTTTAAGACTCTTAAGAAGTCCACAAAACATACCTTAAGCCCAAGAAAGTGACTATCCTTGATTTGGATAAAAATCAAACCCATTTGACAACTTAAGGCCACTTAAAAGCTCAAGAAGTTATTGTTAGCCTTAGGAGTATAAATCAAAGTTAGAAATATGACCTTAAGGAATATTTTAAGCCTAGAATGAGATCTTAAGCCTAAGCCCAAAA
This sequence comes from Lumnitzera racemosa, assembly GCA_024138005.1. NCBI lineage: Eukaryota > Viridiplantae > Streptophyta > Magnoliopsida > Myrtales > Combretaceae > Lumnitzera > Lumnitzera racemosa. Next base: position 31,954,538 of record JAMXBC010000012.1, on the reverse strand, counting down.
GACTTCTCAAGTTACCAAAAAGCCTAATAACCAAACAAAGCCCAAAAGTACTCCAAATCATGAGGGTCGATACTGTTCTGACCTATAGATATATTTTCATGCATCATCTCAAAAATCTAACCTCATCATATTAAAGTACACTTGAAAATGATGAAGATTGACTATAAGATCATAAAAATTGGATTTAAAATGAGAAAGTTATATGCAATTAAACTTTTAAGTAAAATCGAGGAAAGATACAAAACCAAGTCAAAAGTATAACTTAAAGGGTTTTGGCTTAGTTTTCCAAATTCTATTTTGAATCCTTATAGTATTATATTTGGAATGTCTAGGGGACTTAACTTTTGGAGTAGGCCTACCCCTAGATTATTTTGCTTAATCCGCATGGCTGAGTAAGTGAATTCCTGATGATTCCTTATTTGATTTTGATTGTAGAATAGATGCACTTAAACTCATTTATGGAATTGAGATGCTTATGGGACATATGAAATGCATGTGTGTGAATTTATGATTGAATATGATGGCTTGATAATCAGTAATAATGGGAATTTTTTTTATGACATATATGTACAATTGTGTAGAATGAAATTTTTTGATCACCATGAAAATCGGATTAAACACTTATACGATTAAAAAAAAATTCAATGAATCATGCATTCCCCATAATTGCATTAGACGACATTGATTGTCACTTTACGAAGAAGATGGGAAAGGACTCATAGGAGGAGGGCCTCTTACAAGATTGGGCATTAGCTATGCCATCATTTTACTAAGTCTCTTTCTTAAGCTAATGGATTTACTAGGTACTGGAAGACGCCAACTGTTAGCGAGGAGCCATGTCTTGTGGCTTCTGCTTAGGGCATGTGTTAGTAGATTGCAGAGGCCACCATATTACTAAATTTAGGATTTTGAAAATAATTTGTTGCTTGGAATGAAAGTATATTATATACATTATATATATATGGTTTTGTTTTGACTTAAGCACAATAGTGCGATCGATATAAAACTCAAGTGCTAGGTACCAGATTTTGGTTTATATTGATTAATTATCTCTAACTTTGACTATAGGGAGCATAATTCTAGGTCGTGTGCAGTTCTTAGGCCATTGTATGTATTGTTTGGTATACTGATTGATCATGCATTAATATAGTTATGTATTAAATAAAATTTTGTCATACGTTATTGATGAGTAGATTTATTTCACTAAGCGTATGCTTACACTTCGATAGATTTTTGTTGATGTAGGACCATCTCTTCATTCATTTAGGCTAAGGAATGCCTGAGCTAAGTCTCGTTTGGTGACGGGATGAAGCGTTTTGGGAGTGAAGAGGAGATTTTTTTTGCAATAGACTTTTGTAGATAATTATTTATCTTCATTTTTCAGTTTATTTTATAGATAGAAGTTTCTAATATAGATTCCTATACAAATTGCATTCATTTGTAATATTCTTTTGGTATGGAATTCAATAAATCCATATGTTTATTTAATTAACCTATATCAAAGAAGTAAATTTTACTTAAATTGCTTGATGTTACTTATCTATGGGCCTAGTGGTAATGTATAGTGGAAGGAACCTTTTGTGTTGTATGAAAGGCTTACAATCAATAAGGGATCGATTGCAGATTGTTATGTGGTATACGACAATCTACCACGACAACGATACTATTGGGTTGTGATAGGCTAAGCGAGATGTCGAAGGAGAGAAGCCGATCAGAACTTGGAGACTTATGAAAGGATTAATGAACCAACGTTTTGTGTTGACATACTTCAAGCAAGAGATGCTCCATGCTTTCGAATACTTGAGGTAAGGTCAAAAACACTATTGAAGAATATTTGCAAGAGTTTAAGACCTTAATGACGAGATATGAGATTTCCAAGCCATAGGACGGCACCATTGCTAGGTTTGTAAGTGGACTCCAAGATGATATTGCTAACATAGTTGAACTGTGGCCACTTAACTCATTGGACGAGTTGATCAATCTAGCATTGAGAGTAGAAAGACAGAGGAGAAGAAGGCATTAGAAGTAGACCAACCAACCTCAATAAGTTAGCCTTAAACTTGAGAGGTATGCCGAGAGAAGAGGACCAAAAAAGAAGATGGAGAAAGGTGAGTCTAGCTGACTTGATCAGGCTGAGATAAGGAAGGTAGAGAGAGAGAAAGTACCCAACACCAAGGCTTAAGAAGTTAAATGCTTCAAATGCTTAGGTTACTAACATATTTCTTCTCAATGTCTAAATAAAAGGGTCATGATCTTAAAGGGTGAAGGACCTAAAGCTTAAGTAGAGAGTTAGAGTGAGAAGAGTTTAGGAGATGAGATGATAGAAGAAAATGTCTATGTTGATAATCTAGATGAACTCTTATCAATGATGAGCTAATGAGCTAACCTGAAAGTAGATTGTAGAAAAAGGGAAAATTTATTTTATATTCGATGTTTGGTGAATAGTAAGACCTGTTCTGAGGTTGTTGATTGAGGAAGTTGCACCAACATCATTTTTGTTGAGCTAGTAGAGAAGATGAAAAACCTACTCGCATCCCCGACCATATGGATTGAAGTGGTTTAATGACAAGGGTACGGTTCATGTGCATAGAAGAGCTCAAATAGCATTCAAGGCTGGGCAATACGAAGATGAGATTGACTTTGACATATTACTTATGAATGTAGCAAATTTACTTCTTAGCCAACCTTGGGAGTACGTCTGGAAAGTGGTCATGATGGCTTCCTTAATACTTATACAGTTTGGAAGGATGGAAAGAGCTATTGCTTGACCCCCAAGAGCATTGAGGAAATCCAAAGTCACTTAACACCTATGGTGAAGAGAAAAGGGAAGAGAAGTTTCTTCGGCATCTAAGCCCGTGCTCATTCTTTAACATTGAGGATGACTTCTTTTCGAACCCATGGTAATGATAGGAATCAGCTTACGACAATCCCCAGGCCAAGGATGACATGCTAGGATTTGAGGCTAACCAATAAGATGTCGAGGCCTACCATCTCTTACCAAGGCTGTACTAATAGCAGAAGGCCGAAGGATACTATTGTTTACCGAAAAGCAGAGAGACTACACAACTAAGGCCTTAAGGCCATAGACCCACTCGATATGACATGGAGATATTAGTGTTGACTAATCATAAAAATCAGCAACTGTATGCCAACCTTTTAAGTATCTCAACCAAGCATTACAGGACTTGAGGGGTTCTTACCTAAACCCAGACATCTAGTTGCTAACTTCATTCAATTCAAATCTTGCTTCTTCCAGGACATTCTAAATGACTACTTGTCGACTTCTTTTGTTAAACGCACAGTTTTGTATTATTATACATATTTTCTTTATTTTAATTATGGGCCCATTCTTTAAGATTTAAGGCCTTGTATATTATTTATAATTTTGCTACAAGGGTTTTAGCACCTACTATAAATAGAAACACTTATAAGTAACTAGACAATAAAGAATACAAATACAATGATTACACTTGGAGCTTTCCTCTTTCAAGTAAGGTTATTCTTGAGCTCTTAGAGCTTGCATTTTCTGGATTATTGAGTATTGATTAACTCTTTAATCTTTCTTATATTCTTATCAATCTTGACCTTAAGATTGTGGTGAACCTCTTATTTGTGCCAGTTAGTGAGTTGCATCTAACCTTCATTTGAATCTCAAGTGACAATTAGTGTTCGTGAGTTGTATTGAACCCTATTTCGAGCTCGATTCCTGATTATGTTTGTGTCTTGGGGTGTGATATCTATACACATTGACTATTACAACCCCCATTTTACTTTCTGTTCTTCATATCCACTTAAACCCTAACTACCCATTTTGGTTTCAACCTACTGCGTACACTTCAAGCTGTAACACTTAACATTTGAAATCTTCTAGGAAATCACTCTTTTGCGCTTTTTGAGCACATTCAAAATCTTTTCCTTTTACTTTGAATTTAACCAGGAAGAGATTATCATAGACAATTTTGTACGTTCTTCTAAGAAGGCATGTTCTAAGTAGTTTGGTAGTTGTTTTAATTCTTAAACAGGAGGCTCTTCTATAGAAGACTTTAGTTTTGACTCTTTTGCCTACTCTATCCTCTCAAACCTAATACTTTCGACAAGTGATGAATGGGCTTCTAACTGTGTTGTTACTTTAACATGAGTTAAATTACCGACCAACTCTTCTTGTTCTCCTTATTTTAAACAATAATCTAGAGGATCCTTTGTGAGTAATTCTTACAAAATACTAGTTGCAAAGGTGTTAGCAATATTAAGGCAAAAACATTTATCATCTTGTTCAATACACTTTTTCATTGCCTTTTTTATTTTAAATACCACCTCTTCTTCTCTTACCCTTAAAATGAGCTTATCACCACTAACGTAAATAATAGCTCTAGTTGTAGCTAAAAAGGGTCTCCTTAAGATGAGTGGTACTTCAATATCCTCATCTATGTCTAAAATTCTACTTTAACCAATACATGTGCAATTATACCCTTAGGGTATGTAACAGATTGATTAGTTAATTACAAACTCATTTTAGTTTGTTTTGGTTCTCTTAGGCCTAGCTTCTTAAATAATTTTTACGGCATTAAGTTTATGTTAGCTTCTAGGTTAGCTAAAGCTTTCTTAATAAATAAATCACCAATTAGACAAGGGATGGTAAAACTTCATGGATCCTTTAACTTTGTTGGAAGCTTGTTTTAGAGTATTGCTAAACATTCTTTACCTAAGGTTACTATAGAGAGTCCTTCTAGTTCTTTTTGTTGGATAGTAGCTCTTTCAAAAATTTTGGATATTTGGGCAACTACGCCAAAGCTTCACCAAAAGGTAAGTCAATATATAATTGTTTGAAAAGGTTTATAAATTTACCATACTGTTCATCTGAAAGCTCCTTCTTGAGTTGTTGAGGATAAAATATTAACGACTTATGTTCTTTTACTTTCTAAAGCTCTACCTTCTCTCTTGTAATTTTTAGAGTCTCTTCAACTTTGTTTTCTTGATCTTTTGCCACTAACTTTTGATTAGCTTGTTTCTTATGAACTTATTTACTTACTTGTAATTCTTTACCACTTCCAAGGGTTATAGCTTTTGCTTATGCTTAAGGAGGTAGTTCTTGTTGACTTTTAATACTGATATTTGCAAGCTATTCAATTTGTCTTTCAATCTTAGTTTAGCTTCACTAGTTTTGATATACGTAGCTAGAGTGTCTTTCAACCTGGGCTTTTCTTCTCAATGCGAGAAACTTTAAATTCCTTGGGAGTAATTCATATACCTTGGTTAAGTCCTATAGGGATACACCTCCCCTCGAAAGTTCATCTAATCCTTATGTCATTCTTTACAATTATTATGAGGCAAATGTTGAAATCTACGATAAAAAATTGGGCTTCATCAAGTGTTTTCATGTTCAACGATCCTCTTGTAGTTGAATCAATTGATTGTTTAGTAGAAAAATTTAAACCGCTATAGAAGATTTGCACTTGAATCTAGAGTGGAAGGTTGTGATGTGGACATCTTCCATGTAGCTCTTTAAAAGACTCCTAGGCATTGTAAGGGGTTTCACATTTAGACTAAACAAAGGATAATTTGAAGCTTAACTATTCTAGAAGGAGGAAAATATTTTTCTAAGAATTTATTAATCAACTCATCCTACGAAGTGATAGGATCTTTCCAAAGAGAAGATAGCCATTGCTTTGCTCTCCCTCGCAATGAAAAAGGGAATAATCTCAATCATATTGCATCATCCATGGCTTTATTAATTTTGAAGATAGCACATATCTTTAAGAAATTAGCAATATGTGTGTGTGGATCTTCTTCTGGCAAATCTTCAAATTGTAGTTGCTGTTGGACCATTTGAATAATAATTGGTGAGATTACAAATTCATTAGTAGTTATTGTTTGCTTTACTATACTGGAGTTAGCTCCACTGATTTAAGGTTTAATTTAATCGAATAGGGTCTTTGGTACTTCCCCATTGTTGGCCATTACTCTAATTCCCTTAGACACAAAAAGAGAAAAAACAAATTAGTAAATAAATAGAAAAATAAATGAGAGAGAAATAGTAGAATAATAAAGTCATGAGCTTTCATGATTCATAATTCATGTCAATAGTGCTAAAGCCTTAATCGCTTGGCAAGTGCACTTGTCAAGTTATAATATAGTGGACTAGTAAATTCTAGGCTATCGATCCCTTGAGGACTACATACATTACTCACCTCGTGCTATTTTTATACTTATGAGGAATTAATTAAAATTCAATTACAAAAAGAACAATTAAATTTTAATAATTAAAAGAAATAAAATTGTATAACTACTGATTGATGAAGCAACAGTAAACTAAGAAGCCTTAATGAGCCATACGAATATCTAGGCTTTGCTTCACCAAGGAATTAACATGCAATGATTTTAAAGATTTCTAATTCATTTCCTATTCTTATTAACTAGGGGAATTCAATTAGTGAGCTGATATGAATCTCTTTACTATTAACTCTTACCCTTAACTATACTTTATTTAAATCATTTCTACAATATAATAAATTAAGATAGCATTAACAACAAGAATCCCCTTTATAAATATTATAATAAAATTTAGAAGAACCCTCCAACTTATTACTAAGATTATAGAAGATTTTCATCAATTGTGGTAGATCTAATTATACATCGGGTCTCGCAACCTCCATATATAATATTAGATAATTGGATTGAGACTTTAGAAATAATAATCTAATTCAATACAAAACATACAATTGGATTAAGGAGTAGGTAATTTCATTTAAACAAACAAAATATGCACTTTACATCTCAATCTAAAGATTCACATGTTTAGATATCTAATACTTATGCTATAATCATGGTACAAAATAAAATTATAAAACTAGAAATGAAAATCCTAAGAACAACAACAATCTTTTTGTTCTTGCTTTTTCTTCTCTGAGTCTCCTCTCTCTTAAATGAGTATCTCACTTCCTATTTATAAGATTGCATCAAAATCACCCAAATATGGAAGTTTTTAATCATGGTGTCATGACCATGTCCTAAGAACATGGGCATATACTTAGGCTGTAATCTAAGTGTGTTCTATTTACAATATTCTTTTATGAAATTCGTGAAGATCTTTGATGATAGGATCACGGTTAAAGAACACAAATATGTTCTTGGGTGGATTCTTTTTTGGACTCCGATCTTCAGTAAAATCTACTTTTGAGCTTGCTATCTTTGACCAGTTCCTCAAATAAAGTGAAATCCTTCTTGACTTTGGGTGATTTTCATTCTTTTTACTTCTATAACTCCTCTAAGTCTTGAAACCAACAATTCACTCATCTAACTATGACAATTCATTTAAAATCCATATCAAAATGGAGGAAAAGTCACTATAAAATGCCTCAATAAATATATATAAACTCATACTTATCACCACATCAACAAATGGACCTAATGGAGTTAATTAAGGTAGTTAAAATGACTAAGAAAACTTCAATTAGATAGTTTATTGATCTTTTTAAGGTACATGTGGTAAATTGTACGTTTTGGCAAACTTTGGGTGCCATTCATGATATTGACCCACAAATTTTTGGAAATTGAGAATAGGGATTTATTGATTCAATTTCTTATGGGGCTCAATGATGTATGTGAAAATACTCGAAATCAAATACTCTCAATGAAACCATTACCTAGTGCTAATAAAGCATACTATTTGATTTATCAAATAGAGAAACAAAAACAATTGAGTGACTTGGCGATATGCAATGATTGAACGGTTGTATGTTCTATTAGAAGCTGACAAAAGAATTCAGGAAATGAGAGAAAATAAAGGAAGAGTAAAATGAAGGACAAGATATTGTATTTTCATTGTAAGAAAGTTGGTCATATGGTTGAAAATTGCTTTGAGTTGATAGGCTTTCTAGAGTGGTACAAGAATTCAAGGGCAAATTTCCTTGTAAAGTTGCTAAAAATGTAGAAATCTCAAGAGTTACTTGATATTCCATTGGATGGACAAGTTTGTGAATATTCTGGTTCACAACAAAATAATGTAAACGAGAATGAGTTAATTACAAACATTTGCATTGAAGTCCTAAAGATAATGAAGGGGAAGCAACAAATTGAAGAGAAAACTACTATTGCTAATTTTGTAGGTACGAGTAACTCATCTCATTCATTTTTAGCTTCAACATATTATAGTACTTTGAATAAATGGATAGTAGATATTGGAGCCTCTAATCACATGATTCCATTTGAACATCTCTTATTAAACAAATACTCTCTTACTAATCCAATAAAAATCAAGCTCCTTGATGGCCACACCAAATTAGTAGGCTTAGTTAGTAAAGTGAAGATTAATGATCACAAATTACTAGTTAATGTGCTAAATGTCCCTCAATTTCATTATAACCATCTTCCCATTAGTAAACTTCTTCTTACACATACTAATTTGAATGTTTCTTTCACTACCACAATTGTAGTTTCTAGGACTAGATTTTTAAGGAAAAGATTGCTCAGGCTCATAATTCTCGGACTTTAGTACTTCAATCAAAGCCATTTGTAACTGGTAATGGCGAAATATACAATCCTGAGCTACAGTGGGCACAAACTGAGTTCCGATCGACTAAGGACAGCAGCCTAATATCCAGACCATTGAGCTGAACTGTCCATCAAAATGTCCTAGCATCGCCAAGCATACATGCTGCAATTACAAAGCAACCAAAAGCCGAGTTATACTTATGCCAAGACGGGCAGTTGTGGCATGGACAGGAGGATATTCTTCTCACACCGAGGTATTCTTGTTAAGCAAAGTGGCCGAGACACTGCTAAATCCTACGATGCAATTCCCGACCTCGACTACCGAGCCACTAGCCAAGACACGAGTTGACTGGTTCATCAAGCGGTACGTTAAAAAAAGGGGAAAAGAAAACTCAAACTACACTGCAATTCACGAGTAGACCGAACAAGCTTACGGGTGACTCCACAAAGACCAGCAGTACCTTTAATTGTTTGAGCTAAACAAACACGTACTGGGTTGAGCACTCAACGACACTCTAAATGCCGAGCTTCAACTTTTTACACACATGGTTAAGCGTTGGAGGACGGACTTGGGCTGAATCAATCCTAGCTAGTCACCAAGTGCACACGCCGACCTAACATGTTGGTGCGAATGTAAATACCAAGCTGTCGCCCGAGCTTCACTTGTCCGTGCATCTAAAATGCAGTTCGCGGACAATTGTGATAGGCCTTCTTCTCTTTTGGCCTTCACGACAACAGCAGCAGTGTGAATAGCAAACCCCAGGTATCGGCCCATGAGCAAATAGCATATTGAGTCCCAAGCTCCATGTGGCAGATGAGAAGATCAAGCCATGAGTGCGACAAGGTTCGAGTAGTATAAAATGTCGGGCTGTCCCTTTATTGAACACTAGCATTTTGTTTAGTTGCCCGTACCCTGACGAGCCACGACTCCATTACCGAGCTAAGAACTCGGAGCATAGAACTCCGGGCTGAAAACTCCATCAAGTCTACCAAGTCCAAATTCTTTGGACAACTCCAAGCACAATACGAAGAATCTGAGCTATTTAGTATACAAGAAGGGCACGGAGCAGTAAAACGGTTGGTTTAAGAGCTCTGCGCTCCCATTGCTTAAGGATGGCGGTAGCAGCATAAGAAATCCGAGCTACAAGTACATGCCACGCTCTGAGCTTACAGAAGAAGTCAGAGCTCCAGTTAGTTAAGGACAGTGGTAAGCAAACCCGAACTCCAAGCTGAGCTCCACGCGAGCTAGTTAACAATTCCAACCTGAACTTTCGAAGACGCTGGGCTCTAAGCAACCCTCGACTAAGTTTCTACAAGTAACCAAACTAAACTAGCCTCGCATGCTGAGCCTGTGTCTTGTTGCCAAGTTAGTTATACACGCCAAGCTCAAGTCCACTTGTCGAGCTAATCTCACATGCCGAAGATGATCTTAGTCTGTGGACAACGACACACAAAAATGAAAATTTTACGGACAATTTAAGTGGATAGTCCGAGCGGAATCTGCTCGGCAACTTTCTCAGCAATATACTTAGTTGATGCATGCATGCAATATACTGCCCTAAAAAGTTCATGGTCGAAGCAGCAAATTTTCTCCATACTAACTTAGGCAATTCTTAGGGAAACAAAGTGGGACTCGCTCCATGGATTAATCTCAAGGGTTATGAAGAGGGATGCCAATAGACAGATATGGACGCAAGCTTTCTCTAGCAATATCTAGATTACCAACAATGGCAACAACTATACCTGTACAAACTAGCTATTGAGAGAATGTAACACCTCTAGCAAATATAAAATGCAATGGTCAAAGCCTATATCTGTGTAAAACAAGTTGATACGAACTGAGGGCCAAGGACAGATATGGCTGGCTATAGGTGTAGTGGGTTTGATCTTGTCGGAGGAACAAAAGATAAATGGGAGTTGATGGTTTAGCAAATCCTACGCATTAACTTTATGGATATGAAACATTGTAGAACCATATACGGACCTAAGACTCGCCGGATGTGATGTACCGGTTTGAGTGATAAGGTTGTTCACTGCAATTTTTACTAAAGGGATTGATAAGAGTTAGTAAGGGGGAGAGAGCTTTCTGAGAGAAAAGGACACAAAAGGGGTTTTTCATTAATTCTATTATATCTCTATATTGTTACAAATGTTGCTATTTATAGTACGTCCTAAACCCTTGTGGCAAAAACTGTAAATACTATATAAGGCCTTAAACCCTCAAGAATTGGGCCTATAAATAAAATAAAGACAAAAATATACAAAAATATAAAGTTATGTATTTTACGGGGAGAAGTCGGCATGTGGTTATTCAGTATGCCTTGGAAGTAATCTCGTGGTGCCTAGCCGAGTAAGCAAAGAGGTTGGCCCATAATTTTTGAGTTCTAAGGTCAGTTGGCAATAGTTCTCCGAGGTGTACCGAGTGAGTCCAACACTCAAGGTGATCTCTTGGCTGATAAGTCGACGACAGGCTTTAGCCAAGTGAATGCAACTCTTAGAAACATAATACTTCGGCCTATCAGCAAGCATGATGCCGAGTAAGTGATTGCTCAGGCATAGGTGATGATTGGTTATTGTCTTGGCCTTATGCTGCTTGACACTCTATCTATAAGAAATAGTGTTATTCAACTTGGTAGACAAACTGAGTTGGTAAGTACAAGACCTCGGATTTAGCAGTTGGCTTAGGTTGGTATCCTGAAGCCTATCACACATTCAAGTCTTATTTCTCTTCACAATGTAATACACGTGTAAGGAGAATGATAGAGGTCCATAAATGTCAGTTGTTTGGTGTTGATGGGAAATTTTGGATCATGGGCTCCCAAGGTCCATTCCAACCCTTATAGATTATGGGCCAACCTAGAATTGCTCTGGCCTATGATTGGTTTATAGCAGACTAGAACCTGGCCCAAGAAGATTGCCTATCTTACAACCAACCTCTATTGCCCTTAGACTTCTTGAAGGTTAGGATGTTATCTCAGTCCCTATACTTTGGTTAAGCCATGGCACCTATGCCAAAGGGACCTCAAATCTTGACAATCCATCTAAGAAGCCCGAATCTTGGATACTAAAGAATACCATAGAATTATCATTGCGGGAATAACTAAAGTACTACGTCACATTTAGAAATCTAGGACCATATCTTGTGTATCTAAGAACTGAGTTTTTACTAGGGCATATCATAGTAAAGGAGATGGGTCCTTGAAGATATTGAAGAAAAGGAGGATGAAGTTAAAACAACAAGTAGTATCTTCGTGAAGTAGTTCCTCGAATGTGACTCATTTATGAGAATAACACAACTTTGTCTTCTACTTAATATGACTCATAAGTAGAAGACTAAGGTCCACTCGCCACTAATTCCTAGCTACTAATGGAACTTGATAAGAATATAGAAAACACTTGGATAAATGTCTTAGAAGAAGAAGAATATTCATATATGATGTAATAGATTGATTTTGGTTGTATAAGTGAAAGGACTATTTATAGTAAATCCATAGGGCAACAAGAGGGTGCAAGAAAATACAAAAAAAGGTGATATACAAATATTGGATCCTAATACATACTCAAAAGGGTAAATAAGATAAATGAGTCAAAAGGAATATAATATAATATCTGAAAAAGTAAATATGTATCAAGATGCCATTAGTGTTGTGCTCTAATAAGGAGATTTTCTAGGGGCAAGCTATCCTAGAGTAGACATTGGTCAGTAACGGGACACTTAGACCTCCATAGGTGGATTGTCAGTAGATAGCTTAGTCATTGTAAGGAGACCTTAGGTTGGGATCTTAGTATTAGAGAGATCAATCGAAGTTCGAAGCTCAACAACAAGTTCCTCATTAGCTTGGATTAGAGTAGGGTTAGATTGACTTCATAGTGAATTAAGCCACAGGCCATCCTGATATTAGGACTCATACTTGGTCGACTACAAAGTCAATATATTCTTGGTTAAACCTTAAAAATCTTAGAGGCAAGCATAGGTAAAGGGTCTCGAGGTCGACATCCTATTAGCTCCTTAGGGGTGTTGAAGATTTTCCCTTAAATCTTGTCTAATCTCCTCTTCATGCACATAAGGCATTAGGTTACAATGTTGAAGGTTAATGACACTCGATACCCCTCGAGTAATTTAAGCTCATACGTGTTGTCATTCTCTCGAGTAATTTAGGCTCATATGTGTTGTCATTGATCTACTGAAGAATCTTAAAGGGACCATAGGACCTCGATAAAAGCTTATTTACCCTTTTATCGAGGAACCATTCCTTGCTGAGGGGAACTTTACTAAGTTTCCAAGGCTAAAGATAATGTTGTTTTGACCTTTACTGCCTTGCTCTGATTAACATATTATAGACTTGGCTAACTATTTGACGACCTTCTTATGCAGCCTCTAGAACTCCTTAGTATGCTACAACTCTTGTTGACTTGCTCCTCTTAAAGTTGGGTTAGTGATCATATCTAAGGGTAAGCTTGGGTTAAGACTATAGATGACCTTGAAAGGAGACCTTCTAGTTAAGTTGTGAGTAGAGTGATTGTAAGCAAACTCAATGATAGGAAGTAGGCTTTCGATTGTCTTTTGACTACCTTATTCTCATCATCTATTTGGGGATAGTAGGAGATGCTAAACATAAGCTTCGTACTAAGCTTCTTCCATAAGGTCCTTTAAAAAAGTTCATAAATCTTGCATCTTGATCAAATATAATACTTCAAGGAACCCCCTGAAGTACTATTTCCTGTAAAAAGTGGTTAGTAGCAAATAAAGCATCATCGATCTTATGGCATAGATTAGAGTGGCTCATCTTGTTGAACCAAACCGATCTATTACCATCATAGAATCATGTTTTTGAGCTGTTTGGGGTAGTTGGAGCATAAGATCCATGCTTAGGTTGGTCTAAGCCATTTAAGCATGGGTAGATGTATGTGGTCCCTATAGGGTTCTTTTCGACCTTTCGCACATTTGTACACCTTGCACCTCTTTAATACTTTACGAATGTCCTTTATCATCCTTAGCCAATAGTAGTGCTCTTTCAATAGTTCATACCTCCTCTTTTTCCCCCTAAATTGGCCAATTAGGCCTCTAGCATGAGCTTCCCAAACTAACCATTCCCGTACCAAGTTGCTTGGCATACATACCCATCTTCCTTTCATAAGAAATCTTTGGTTCAAATAGAACTTATCCACAACACTTCTAAATCTACACTTGGTTGCAATGAGCCTAAAGTAAGCAACTTACTCATTTTGGTTTAGGAGAGTACTAAAGCCAAGTATTCAAGCTTGTAAGGTTGTGATAAGTCCATCTTGGAGTGGTAAGGCATTGATTATGCTATTAGAACTACCCTTCTTGTATTTAATCATATAAGATAGATTTCAAGATACTTTACCCACTTAATATGATGGCATTAGAGCTTCTGTTGACTTGAAGATACTTTAGCGACTCATGGTTCATATAAATGACGAACTTTCAATGTAACAGGTAGTGTCACCTAGTCTTGAGAGCTCAAAAAAAGGTATAGAACTCTTTGTCGCATGCCAAGTAATTCAATGCTGCATCGTTAAGCTTCTCACTAAAGTAGGCAATAAGTTGATGATCTTGCATAAGAACTGCTCCAATGCTTACTCTCAAGGCATTTCACTTTAGGTCAAAAACCTTATCAAAATTACGTAATATGGGGGTTCAATTTAACTTAGCCTTAATCTCCTTAAAAATCTTTTGAGCTTTCTTCGACCATCTCAACTTCGAGTTTTTCTTAGTTAGCTCATTTGAAGATATGGCCACTGAACTGAAGTTTAGGATAAACTACCTATAAAAAGTTGTTAGACCATGGAAACTTTGGATACCAACCATATAAGTTATGGTTGGCCAATCAAGAATATCCTTAACCTTCTTGTCATCTACTTAAAAACCTCCATTAGACATAACATATCTAAGAAACACTACTTCCTTCTAATAGAATACTCACTTCTTCAAATTGCTAAATAAGCATTCAACTTAGAGGACATCAAAGGCGGCTCTCAAATGCTAAACATGGGAGGAAAGGTCAGCACTATATACGATACGAGTCATTAGGAACAAGCATACATGACGAATCAGTATCATATGAACTAAGGTGGTTTTGAACCTTAAGATGGTTTGAAAGATAAATGGAAGTTGATGGTTTAGCAAAAATAGAGCATTAGTCCTACAAATATGATGCATTGTAAAACCATGCATTGACTAGCTAACTTATTGGATGCGATGCACTAGTCTAAGTTAGATGGGTTACTTACTATAATCCTTGTTAAAGGGATAAATAAGAATAGGTCAGAATAAGAAAAACACTTAACCCATAAAGGAAATGCCTCAAATTGATTGTTACTGATGATGTGGCTCTTATACTTTATAGGGGTATTTATAAGGCCCATTTAGGGAAACTCCTAGGTTGTTATAATTACTAAAAATATTCCTATTAGGAAAGGAAAAGTATATAATTTACAAGGGTAAATCAATAATTCAACACATAAATAATATCCTTCATAAGGATAGTACAGTTATTAGAGAGGGGATATGTATTAGTTCTTTCGTTTAGTGGTCCTAGAGGATAAGAGTTGCAGAGTAGAGCTGATTCACTTAATGCTTGGTTTGTATTTCAGTAAAATGGAAGCTTAGAGAACACTCATCTAGGAAACAAGAATTTAGCAATTTACATTCGGTAGCTTGGGTTAGGTAAGTCAGCTTTACTACCATTTGGCTGCATTAAAGAAACTTGAGTCTAAGATGAGGGAGAGTGAGAGTGAAGTAAATGAGCTTGATAGGTTAGGTTTGATGGGTTCTTACTCTTTAAGGGTCAACTCATTATAGATAACTTAGTAGACTAAACTAGCAAGTCCTCGGGCTTAAGAGTGAGTAATTGACTCTTAATCCCTATCATCCCCTTTAAGTTGCTTGAGATTTAGGATCAAATCTTGTTTGGCTTCTTGTCACTCATTATTGGGGACAAATAAGTGGATGTTAGGAATATTGAAAGAGTTTGAGACTCCATATTCTTCGAGTATTTCAATTTGATAGGCATTAGGATTGATCTTTTTAAGTACTTTGAAAGGTCTATTAGCCCTTAGAGATAGCTTACTCTTCCTTAAACTTAGGATTGGTCTTTATAAAGGTGTATCCAAACCAAATCACTGGGTTGAAATTCTCTATCCTTTTGTCCTTAGCCTCACTTCTTGAGCATGTAAGAGGCTTAGGTCAAATGCTTAATGACTTTTTGATGCATAGCCTTGATGGCCTTTAATCTTTCGACAATCGACTAGTCTTCTTATTGGTGTAGACGGCGTGTTTGATCTAACGGAAGCTCAGGGTTGAAACCATAAGCAACCTCAAAAGGTGACATGCTCATGACACTATGTGTAGTCTTGTTGTAGGCAAACTTAATTATAGGTAGACATAGATCCTAATTAGTTAAGTTCTAACTAATAGCAACTCCAAGCAAAGTTTCTAATGTTCTATTGACAACTTCTGTCCGTCCATCTGTTTAAGGGTGGTAGGATGTGCTAAACAACAACTTGGTTCTCATTCGCCTCCACAATGTCCTCTAGAAGTGGGTCATGAACTTTAGATCTCAGTCTGACTTAATGATTCTAAGAACTCCATGGAGCTTGACGATTTCCTACAAGAAGAGAAAAGAACTAGTTGAAGCATTATTAGTTAGAGAACAAAGCATAAAGTGTGTTGTCTTGCTAAATTGGTTTACAACTACCATGATGGAGTCTTTTGCTTGTAATGTCCTTGGTAAACCTAATACAAACTCTATACTAAGCTCAGACTATGGTTTGGTTGGGATCAACAAGGGTAAATAATGTCCTTCTTAACTCGACTCAGCTCTTAGCCCTTTTACAGGTAGCATACATCTCTAGTACGGCCTAGAAATCTTTCATTATTCTCAGCTGATATGAGGCAAGTGCACCTATCAGTTTTAATATAACGGATGTGAGTCCGAGTCGATCCCTCAGAGATTTTGAGTACTAATATTAACTTTAGATTTATTATCTAATTGAAAAATTGTGAAAGTTTGAATTAATTAAAAATACTGAAATTAACAACTAAACTACTTATGAGACGTAATTACGCAAATTAGAAAGCAATAAATTACGAACGACTTCAAGTATGCAATAATGTATTTAGGAATTATTTCCCCTAATGTTTAACATGTAACCTTTTTAAAATATATCCAATTCAATTTCTATTATTCTTGACCAGAGGGATTCATAATTAAATCTAATATCTTTCTCAAGCATATTAACCCTAATCCTAAATTATTTACTGGAATCTCTTCACTTAGTAATATAATTTAGAATTGCATTAGCGTATAATGAAGTCCCATGCAAACAATCAACTTTCCGAAAGAAACATGTATCTTATCTCTGAGTATACATGTAATTCTCTTCAATTATGCCTAGATCCAATTACACATGCAATTTCTCAATTAACATGCATAATATCATATATTGACACTCTAGAATTATCAATCCATAATTAACGACATAATTGAATCAAGAAAAGGTTGAAACTTTATTGAAATTATAATTCAATCCAAGGGTTACATGAAACCCTAGGTTCCATAATCCTAAATACTCTAATTCTAAGCTATCATAATGAATCTAAAAACGAGTTTCATCAAAAACGTAAAATAAAGCATAAAAACCCCTCTTGATTTGATGAACAATCTCTCTAATCTTGAAATCGATGTTGTTCTTATTTCTTGATTAATGTTCTTCTCCAATCTCCTCTCGTCTCTTGTGTCTCTTGTTTCTGTAATGTCTCTTCTTTTTCTTTTGAAACCTTAATATGTCTTTTTATAGTGTATCAAAAAGATTTTGTTTTCGTCACCTGACATGGCCTGGGATACGACCGTGTCCCCAAGTCGTGTAACTTTCTGCACTTAGACAAATTTTCTGCACAACTTCAAAAATTCATAACTTCTTCGTTTGAACTCGGAATTGAGTGAAACTTGATTCCTTTTCTTTGTTTTCGAGCGTAGAACGTGTTTAAACCCCGAAATCAACATTTTACTCAATTAAGTATCAATTTCTTTAGAGAAAACAAAAAATGTGCAGAAAATACTATAAAATCACCCTATGAAATATGTTTAAAATTAGAGTTATCAAATTTCCCCACACTTGAGCATTTGCTTGTCCTTAAGCAAATAAATCAAAACAAAACTTTCAGGACAAGAAACACTAAACAAAATTTATCACTATTTAAGAAACCGGTGAACAAATACACATGACCCGAAGAAAAGTAGGAAAATCATTCTCAACTAACTTGCAATAATAAAGTCAACCAATTTCATCTGACCATATTTGAATGCTCCAACAATACTTAATACTAGAGTTCACTAGTTAATTTATAAAAATCAAAGTTTACTCAAGTCATTTAACCAAGGATTCTTAAACTAAAAATTGGATTTAAAATCTCGCCAACCAAGAAAGAGTCATAAAAATTTTGTCCATTCGACTAAAGTGTATACATTTCTCTTTTTTCATCTCACCAAGCACCATAATCTAAAACAAACACATTTTACATCCACTGATCCTCTGATCATCCCCCTAGTTCGTGCTTTTATTGAGAGGTCTTTTTAAATTTACTTTATTTAAGCACAATTGCGTTGGTAGTGGGAAAGAATCTCGCTCTTCTGACGGACCAAGATCGATCCATACCAACTTATTTCTTATATTGATAGCGGGAAAGAACCTTGCTCTTCTAACGGACTAAGGCCGATCCATATCAATTTTTTTTTCATTTGAATTGGCATTAGGACTCATTCTCGCTCTTCTGACGGACCAAGACGAATCCTTACCAATTTTTTTCTATTCATATACTTGTTATTACTTTTGACCTCCAATCATTATGATTTTTCAAGGGTTTCTCAAAAGAAGAATTTCATTTTTTTATTTGCTAAAAATTATAAGACTCTTAAAAATTTCTAAGAGAAAAGTATACATAAAAGTAAATTTTAAAAATAACCATGACTAACTCTCAACTAGTGATGTTGCTTCAATCTCAAGTCTTAAAATCCTAAGCTAAATAACTCGTAACATTGCCTTCCAAAAATTTGACTAATCAATTCTAGTAAAGGATAATAAGATCAATAATAATCAAGATGAAACAGTTAATTTGGCTTAATACCAGTTAATCACCTATTGCAAGTTAACTTAAAAATTAATTGGGTCAAATGTGAATAATTGGTCTCTTAAACAGTAATAAATTCATATATATCCCTTCCCTATACTTAATAATGTACATTGTCCCTAATGTACGACAAAAAATCATAACAGCACGAAAAAGCAGCATAGGGAAAAAGAAAACATATGAACTGAAAAAAAAACTAATACTTCCCTGCCAGTCGAACAGAAGCGCAAAATGAAGAAGCATCATCATTATATAGCAGAGTTCACAAGCCTTAAATAACAAAAGTCAATACAAAAAAATGAGAACTAAGAAGAGAGATCGGAATCCGTCTCTTCATGTGCCTCATTAGACGATGCCTCAACCATCATAGCATCATCATTTTCATCATCGGCCTCATCATCCTCATCACATTCGCCAGCCTAGTCATGAGGAAGAGAGAGCAAAATTAAGTAGGAAACTTACTTGGATCAAAATGCGGAATGCAATAATTATGGAGAGAAGAGGGAGAATAAGAGAGAAGATGAGAGAGATATGTTTGATTGGGAGTGTGTGAGAGGGTGTGTTTAATTTAAATAAAACGGGCGTGTGCAAAAATCGTGTTATTTTGGGTCGATACAGGCTGGGATACAACCGTGTAACAATCTGCGTATGCCATGTGGAGTCTGGTCGGACACGGGCTGGGGACACGACCGTGTCCCACGCCCGTGTAACTCTCTGTGCCCGTGCGTGAAAACTGGATGGACACGGATTGGGACACGATCGTGTCCCATGCCCGTGTAACTCTCTAAGGTCTATCATGAAATCTGAACGCACATGGGCTGGGACACGACCGTGTCCCTCGCCCGTGTAACTCTCTGTGCACGGGTGGAAAATTCTGGGCGCACACGGGCTAGGGACACAACCGTGTCCCTCGCCCGTATAACTTTCTGTTTGCTTGGAGTATAACTGGGCGAACACGGGCTGGGACACGACCGTGTCCCACGCTCGTGTAACTTTCTGTGGGTGGGCAGTTGTGAAGGTCTGGATGGACACGGGCTAGGACACGACCGTATCCTTTGCCCGTGTTAATTTTTTTTTTTTAGTAAAAATAAAGATAAAGGAAACTTAAAGAAATAAAAGTAATGAAACTAGAAAAATAAGAAAAAGAAAACTAAAGAGAAGAATAAAAATGAAATTAAAAGGGAAAAGCCTATGACTAAAATTGAAACAAATAAAAGAAGTAAGGAAAAGTTAGATAAAAGAAAAATAAAATGAAATAAACTTAAAGAACTAAAGTGTAAGCAAAGTTAGACATGGGTTGCCTCCCAAGAAGCGCTATAGTTAACGTCGACAGCTCAACGGGATACGTCTTCTCATAATAGTTCTTCATCCAGGGGGAAATAGAACTCCTCCTGTATCTCGCTTTCGAACTCTCCATACAAGTGTAGATTTACCCTTCGACCATCGACCTTGCCAATTCCATTTCATTGATGCATAACTTCCATAGTTTCTCTCCTTATCATGCCACTTATCAAATTCATGTAGCCTAAACTTCTTCGTTTTGTTTGCTTTTAGCTTAGACGCGGTTGTCATTGGGGGTTTTGAACTTTTCACCGCAAAGACATGTTCCAAATGATTTCTTGACAGTTTTGGTTCCAAAATTGATGGCTTCTCTTTGAAAGATTTTAACGTACGATCCTTTGGCTTGTGGAGTGGATCAATTCCCTTCTTGTCCACAATGGATTCATGAACTTCTATTTGAGCTGCCACTTCTGCACAATTGGGGTTAATCACCAAATTTTCATCTCCCTTTTGCAAGCAATAGCTTGAGGAATCTTTGGCAAGAGTTTCCTGCATACATGTAAATGTAATGACATTAGTGGCATTAACATTGTGACTTATGTCCTCTAAGTCAAGAAATTTGTTCATTGCCTCTGGAGTTTTAAAAACTATTTCATCATCCCCGACCCGTAATATCAACTTATGCTCATTAACATCAAAAACAGCCTTAGCAGTGGCTAGGAAGGGTCGACCTAAAATGATTGGCACGTCAATATCTTCATCTATATCAAGTACAAGAAAATCCACGGGAAAGATGAATTTGTCTACTTGTACTAAAACATCCTCTATGATGCCGCTAGGGTATGTGATAGACCTATCAGCTAATTGAAGACTCATGCCCATTAATTTAGGTTCTCCTAACCTTAGCTTTTTGAACACTTTATACGGCATCAAATTTATACTAGCTCCTAAGTCTGCCAAAGCATTATCTACCAACAAATTGCCAAGCATACAAGGAATAGTGAAACTCCCTGTATCTTTTAATTTTTGTGGCAGCTTTTTCTGGAGAAGTGCCGAGCATTCCTCGTTTAATGTGACAGTTGTAAGCTCCTCCAACTTCCTCTTATTCAATAGAAGATCCTTTAGAAATTTCGCATACTTTGGCATCTGCAAGATGACATCAACAAGAGGTAAGTTAATGTGTAATTGTTTGAAAACATCAAGAAATTTACCGAATTCCTTATTCTGATCAGTGTAACTTTGCTTAATGCGCTGCGGGTAAGGGATGGGAGGCTTGTACTCCTCTACTTTCAGTGGTTCCATACTTTCTTTTGATTTTAGTGGCTTTGCATCTTCCTTACGGTTGACTTCCACTTCTTTCTCAACTACTTCCCCACCATCCTTCTTCTCCACTTGCAGTTTTCTATCACTTCTCAAGGTCACTGCATTAACATGTTCCCTAGGATTGACCTCGGTATTCCCTGGCAGTGTCCCTTGTTGCCTCTCAGAGATCATTTTTGCAAGTTGACCAATTTGGTTCTCAAGGTTGCGATTGGAAGCCTCTTGATTCGTCAACGATGATTCAATATTGGATAGCCGAGCCTCATTGCCTTGAATATATTTAGTGAGAAGTTCTTCCACACTAGACTTCTTTTCTTGAGAAAGAGAAGGTGGGAATGGTCTTTGAAATCCAGGTGGGCCAAAGTTGGTCTTTTGCTGGCCTTGGTTTTGGTTTCCCCATGAGAAATTGGGGTGATTCTTCCATCTTGGATTATAAGTGTTGCTGTAGGGGTTATTTTGTTGCATGGGTAGATTTCCTAGATAATCTACCTGTTCTAATTGTTCTTGTGCTCCATACCCCTACATACCAAAGTCACTTACATCCGATTGCACTTGTTGAGGGCCAACTGAGAGTGCATCAATCTTCTTACTCAATAAGTCCACCTTGGCTACCAAAGTAGTGGTCAAGTCTACCTCATAAACTCCCATAGCCTTTTGCTTGGCTCTAGTGCTTTCCTACTGATAATTGTTCATCGCTATTCCTTTAATCAGGTTTTGTGCTTGCTCAGGTGTCTTTGTGTTCAAAGTACCTCCTGCGGATGCATCAATCATCTGTCTAGTGGATAAATTGAGACCATTATAGAAGGTCTGAATCTGTATCCATAATGGAAGGCCATGATGTGGGCACCTCCTGAGCAAGTCCTTGAATCGCTCCCAAGTATCATATAGAGTCTCCGCTTCCAATTGAGCAAAACAAGAAATATCATTCCGAAGTTTAGCGGTCTTTGCAGGTGGGAAATACTTCTCCAAAAATTTCTCTACCAATTCATTCCAAGTTGTGATTGAATTTCGTGGTAGAGAGTTCAACCACTGTTTTGCTCTACCCTTTAATGAGAAAGGGAATAGCCGCAGTCGGATGGCATCATCCGTGGCTCCGTTGATTTTAAAAGTATCACAAATCTCTAGAAAGCTAGAGATGTGGGCATTGGGATCTTCATCTTGGAGACCGTCAAACTGAACATATTGTTGCACAATTTGTATGATGTTAGGTGCAATTTGGAAGTTATTAGCTGCGACGGTTGGCCTTGCGATGCTAGAGTTAGCTCCAATAAGTGTAGGCCTTGAATAATCGGACATGGTCCGATTTGCTTCATTCCCGTTGTTAGCCATGTGTGATGGATCTTCCTGTTCGATGAATTGAGTGTTAGTCTCTTCACCTTCTTCCTTGATTTTAACAATCGACTTGTCGTCAATGGTCGCCACACTTTGTCTAGGTCGTGATTTCAAATTTTGAAGGGCAGTTCTCTCAATTTCAAGATTAAGTTCTACCAAATCTTTCGGGTTACTTCTAGTCATGCACTACAAGGATAAGAAATATAAAATCAATTGCAGCTCTAGCTAATGAAAATAAATAATAAAAACAAAAGAAAAAAAATGGTTAAAGTAATAAAGCAACTAGTGTTCTTAATATCGAAAATTCCCAGCAGCGGCGCCAAAAACTTGATATGAGGCAAGTGCACCTATCAGTTTTAATATAGCGGATGTGAGTCCGAGTCGATCCCTCAGAGATTTTGAGTACTAATATTAACATTAGATTTATTATCTAACCGAAAAATTGTGAAAGTTTGAATTAATTAAAAATACTGAAATTAACAACTAAACTACTTATGAGACTTAATTATGCAAATTAGAAAGCAATAAATTACGAACGACTTCAAGTATACAATAATGTATTTAGGAATTATTTCCCCTAATCTTTAACATGTAATCTTTTTAAAATATATCCAATTCAATTTCTATTATTCTTGACCGGAGGGATTCACAATTAAAGCTAATATCTTTCTCAAGCATATTAACCCTAATCCTAAATTATTTACTGGAATCTCTTCACTTAGTAATATAATTTAGAATTGCATTAGCATGTAATGAATTCCCATGCAAACAATCAACTTTCCGGAAGAAACATGTATCTTATCTCTAAGTATACATGTAATTCTCTTCAATTATGCCTAGATCTAATTACACATGAAATTTCTCAATTAACATGCATAATATCATATATTGACACTCTAGAATTATCAATCCATAATTAACGACATAATTGAATCAAGAAAAGGTTGAAACTTTATTGAAATTATAATTCAATCCAAGGGTTACATGAAACCCTAGGTTCTATAATCCTAAATATTCTAATTCTAAGTTATCATAATGAATCTAAAAACGAGTTTCATCAAAAACGTAAAATAAAGCATAAAAACCTCTCTTGATTTGACGAAAAATCTCTCTAATCTTGAAATCGATGTCGTTCTTGCTTCTTGATTAATGTTCTTCTCCAATCTCCTCTCGTCTCTTGTGTCTCTTGTTTTTGTAATGTCTCTTCTTTTTCTTTTGAAACCCTAATATGTCTTTTTATAGTGTATCAAAAAGATTTTGTTTTCGTCACCTGACATGGCCTGGGACACGACCGTGTCCCCAGGTCGTGTAACTTTCTGTACTTAGGCAAATTTTCTGCACAACTTCAAAAATTCATAACTTCTTCGTTTGAACTCGGAATTGAGTGAAACTTGATTCCTTTTCTTCGTTTTTGAGCCTAGAATGCGTTTAAACCCTGAAATCAATATTTTACTCAATTAAGTATTAATTTCTTTAAAGAAAACAAAAAATGTGTAGAAAATACTATAAAATCACCCTATGAAATATGTTTAAAATTAGAGTTATCATTAGCCAAAAGAATCTAGAGGCTAATACCTCATGAGTTCAATGCTTACCGAACTGTCTAGATAGTCCTCCTTCATGGACCTAGTGTAAGAGTAATTCGTGCATCGAATAGGTTAGGATACATAACCTTCACTTTTTGAACGGGTATTTGTCTTCCCTATGATAATCATTAATAGTTTGGCCATCTTCATACCTAACATAGATTGGACCGAAATGTGGATCATGGGCATACAGACCTTTGATCATTAGAAAATCTAAAGAGTCTATTCTGCAGCTTGGTTAAGAGGGAATGTAGTCAAGATAGGGCATTTGCCATTACATTGTTCTTATCGTTCTTGTACTTGATGACATATGAGAACCCCTCTATGAATTCAACCCACTTAGCTTACCTCTTAAACAATTTAGGTTAGCTCTTTAGGTATCTCAATGACTCATGGCTAGTGTAGATTACAAATTATTTGGGTAATAAATAATGTTGCCAGATTATGAGAGCATAGATCAAGGAGTAGAAATCCTTATCATATACAAAATAGCTTAACATAGCCCCTTGAAGCTTCTCTTTAAAGTGGGCAATAGCTCGACCTTCCTGCATTAGCACGGCTGCTATGCCTAAACCTGATGTATCATACTCCCCTTTAAACACTTTGTTAAAGCTTGAAAGAGCTAAGATAGGAGTAGTAGTCAACTTCATCTTCACCTCCTCAAAACTCCCTTACTTTTTCTCTTCCTACTTAAATTCAATGTTCTTCTTCGATAATTTGGAAAGTGAGGCTATAATGGTACTAAAATTTCTGATGAAATGATGATAAAATGATTCCAGGCCATGGAAGTTTCATACATTGGCAAAATAGGTTGGTACAAGTCACTTGGTAATCACCCTTTCCTTCTCCTTGCCTACTTGTATAATACCACTACTTATAACAAATCTTAAGAAGATTACTTTAAGTTAATAGAAGTTTCACTTCTTAAGATTGGCATATAGCTTTTTAGCTCGAAGTTTTGAGAAAATAGCTCTAAGATGTTCGTAGTGAGTCTTTAGGTCAAGACTATAGACAAGAATGTCATCAAAATAAACAACAACAAACTTTCCAATTAGTTCTTAGAGCACATGGTTCATCAACCTCATGAATGTGCTTGGTGCATTTCACAATCCCAATGGCATCATAATCTACTCATACAATCCATTGTGTGTTTTGAATGTGGTCTTCTACTTATCTCCTACCTACATCCTAATTTGATGTCAATTTTCTAAAAGATCCTTGCTTCATGTAGCTCATTGAGCATGTCATTAAGCTTAGGTATGTGGCAGCTATACTTGATAGTGATACAATTAATAGTACAACTGTCTATGCACATTTTACATGTACCATCTTTCTTTAGCACCAACAGAGTTGTCATGGTAAAAAGGCTTAAGGATTCCCTAAAATATCTTCTTTTCACCAATTCATCAACCTGCCTTTATAGCTCATAGCTTATTCAAGATTTAGTTTGTATGCAGGCTTGTTTAGTAGTACGGCTCCTAGAAGTAAGTCCATTACATGTTTAATTCCTCTGATTGGTGGTATAACTTCTAGTAGCTTCCTTGGGAATAAGTTAGCAAACTCATCTAACAAGGCTTTTACCTTTATTGGTAGCTCAACATTCAACTCCTTCATTTCAAGAAATCTTATAACTAGCAGGTAGGTTAGCTCTTTAAGTTTCATCTCTCTCTTTAGCTTAGCTTAGGTCATTGCTAAAGCCTCTTTCTTCTAAAGTCGACTTAGTTGAGCCTATATGGTTTTGACTTGCTCGGTATTCAAGGGGCTTAGCTTTATCTTTCTGCCTTCATACTTTAATGAACACGTATTCTTCCTTCCATCATAAATCACCTTTCGATTAAACCTCTATGCTCGCCCAAGAAGAATATAAGACACATTCATAGGCAACACATCATAGAGTACTTCTTCTTAGTAGTTTCCAATCTAGATCGGCATGGCAACTTGTTTAGTCACCTATAATGCTCCTTTATCACTAAGCCAATGTAGTTTGTAAGGTTTGGGGTACAGCGACATTGAACACTTCAACTGCTATACTATAAATGTAGATACATCATTAGTATAGCTGTCACCATCAATAATAAGTGTACACAATGACCCTTTGACCTTATAACCAATGTGGAATAAGTTCCCTCATTGCTCATCTTCTAGTACTTAACTTACATTCATCACTCGCGTCAGTACCATGGTTGCAGGCATAAAGTTTCCTTCCTTAGTATAGATAACTTGCTCATCTTTGGATAAGTTAGCTTGTTTGGACTCTTTCAACTCCCTTACTTTCTCATCAGTACTGTTTACCTCTATGGTTGGCATTTCTTCTATGATTACCATGGTTCTTCTATTTGGACACAATGCTACATATGTCAAAATCCTTGACACTCGAAGCACTTAATCTCACTTTTCTTCCTTCCTAAGCTTTTCCCTTTTCAAACTTCCTTGGGGGCTCCTTCTCCTCTACTCTAATAGTTGGAACTAGTCGGACTTCATTGATCTTACTTGTTTCTAATTGTACATCTTTGCTTGGAATAAGTCAACTAGGGGTAGTTCAGCTGACTAGTGCTTAGAATTTGCTCATTTGATGTCGTTCTAGTTTTTGAGCAACTCAAATTGCCTCATATAATGACCTAATGTCCCTTGTTTCCAAGATAACTCCAATCTTATACTTTAATCCACTAATAAACCTGGAGATAGTTTTGTCTTCTGGTTCCATAACTTCATAATGAATCATCAACATCTGAAACTCATTTACATAGGCATCAATAATCGATCCTCATTGTTTGAACTCTTGCAACCTTTTGAAGGCATCCTATAGATAGCAGCTTAAAATAAATTTTCTCTTCATCACTTTCTTCATTTCTTCCTAGTCTTTAATTTCTCTCTCTCTCTATCCTTACTTGATGTAGCTTGCATATTTTTCCATTACAAGGTTGCATACTTTGAAAACTCTAAGACAGTAAAGCTCACCATTGTGTTATTAGGGACTTCATGACATGTGAATTGCTTTTCTATCTTATTTACCCAGTTGGGACAATCATCAACATTATCATTACCAGTAAAACTTGGAATCTATAACCTTAGCTTTTCCACTCTTAGAGCTTGAATGTTCCTTTCTTCGGGTTCATAGTATTCTTCTTCCTCATCACCTGTCTCCTCACTCTCTCCTTCTATCTCTTCCAACATGAGTTTGCATCGAGCAACTTTATCTACTCCTTTAGCTCATGGTTGTTGAATTGGGAAATTTCCTTGGCTTGGTCACCTATTACCTCTCTCAGGTAGTTCATTTGCTCAACTTTGATATGGGTAATTTGCAACTCATTGCCTATCCTCATTTATAGTACTCACTGAGCTAGTCACTAGATTAGTAAGCTTGTCTAGTCTCTCGTCTACAAATTGGGGTGTAAAACTCCCTTATTAACCTTAGCCATTATGAGCACCAAGCTCTTAGTTACCTAAATTCCTTGAACATTAGAGTCAGACATTGTTATTTACTTCAATAGATTAACAATTGAAACACACTTCAAAAATTCTCCTTTAAACAATAATGAACAGTACTAACACACAAACAATTGCTAGAAAAATAGTAATTTTACTTTACTCAACAACAAAACCAACTAGTCATGCATACTCTATTTTATGAACATAAAAGAGGGGAGAATAAAGTATCGAACTTCCTTAACTTAGTACCTTACTCCAATACTTACTACAATCACATACAGCTCCTTCAACATGATGATAGGCTTAACTCACTAATCTCACACATAACATACTGCAAGAAATTATTCACAAACACAAATGATTAGAAGCTTACTCAAACGTAACTAGGCTTTAATACTAAGATGGTACAAGTCGCTGGAATGAGTACACATGACGGACCAATAATACATGAACTTAGGTAGGTTCAAACCGCAAGATGGTCAGAAAGATAAATGGGAGTCGATGGTTTAGCAAAAATCAAGAACTAGTCCTACTGATATGACACACTTTAAAATGATACACGAACTAACTAACTTGCTGAATGTAACATATTAGTCTAAGTTAGATGGGTTACTTGCTACAATCCGTGCTAAAGGGATTGATAAGAGTAAATTAGAATAAGTAAAACACTTATCCTATAGAGGAAATTCCTCAAATTGATTGTTATTAATGATGTGGCTCTTACACTTTGTACAGGTATTTATATGGCTCATTTAGGGTAAGTCCTAAGTTGTTACAATTGCTAAAAAGATTCTTACTAGAAAAGGAAAAGTATATAACTTATAAGGATAAATCGATAATTCAGCATAAAAAGAATATCCTTTACAACGATAGTATAGTAGTTAGAGAAGGGATACGTATTGGTTCTTTAGTTCGATGGTTCTAAAGGATAAGAGGTATAGAGTAGAGTTTATTCACTTATTGCTTGGTATGTAGTTTGATAAAATGGAAACTTAGAGAACACTCATACGGGAAATAAGAATATGGCAACTTGAGCTTACCAACTTAAGTTTGGTAGGTTAGCTAGGTTGCTATTCAACTGCATTAAAGAAACTTGAGTCTGAGATGAGGGAAAGGGATAGCAAAGCGAATGAGCTTGGCAGGTCAGGTCAGATGAGTTACTACTCTTTAAGGGTCAACTCCTTGTAGATAGCTCAGTGGACTAAACTGGTAAGTCTTTGAGCTCGGGAGTAAGTAATTTGCCTTTAATCCCCATCAATATCCTAGGATGTCATCAAATTATACTACATTGAAATTGTTGATCAATACTCAAACACATGGTTTATTAGTTACATGAAAGTACTTGGTGCATTCATAAGTTTAAATGGCATAACTAACCATTCATAGAGATCGTCCTTTGTCTTAAAGGTTGTCTTCTACTCATTGCCATGTCTCATATGGATCTAGTGATAACCACTCTTGAAATCTCCCTTGGAAAAGATCCTTACACCATTGAGCTGATCTAACTTGTCATTTAGCCAAGGTAACAAATATTAATACGTGACAGTGATTTGTTAATAGCTTGAGTATCAATACACATGCACTAAGACCTATCCTTTGTAGGTACTAGAAAAGTTAGTACAACATATGGACTTAAGCTTTTATAGACATATTTGTAGTCAATTAACTTATTAACTTGTTTCTTGAGTTTAGCTGTTTGCTTAAGATTGAGCCTATAGGTAGGTTGATTAGGAAAAACTACTCCTAACTGTAGGTCTATGCAATGCTTAATGCTTAATGGGTAATAGTCCCTTTAGCAATTCTTCTAAGAAGAGGCTAACAAACTCTTTAAGATCTAGCAACCTTCTGACCAATAGGGGGTACCTAATCTTCTAACTTGATTGCTTTAGAGAAGCCTACCTAGGATATCACCAAGGACTTCTTCTTATGGGACTTCAAGATTTGAGCCTATGCCTTTTGTACTT
Source organism: Lumnitzera racemosa (assembly GCA_024138005.1). Classification (NCBI taxonomy): domain Eukaryota; kingdom Viridiplantae; phylum Streptophyta; class Magnoliopsida; order Myrtales; family Combretaceae; genus Lumnitzera; species Lumnitzera racemosa. The sequence goes on along the minus strand of JAMXBC010000012.1, from coordinate 31,924,983 downwards.
CCTTTAGACTCATTGGTGTTAGTGTAACCTTCTTACCATCCTTCTAGAACATATAAGTATTTTGGTACTTGTCATAAAGCACTCTCATATCAATAAGACAATCACTTAGAAGTATGTGTGATGTACACATGAGTAAGACACCACACAATACCTCAAACTTATACTTATCTACAATAGAGATCAACACTTTAACTTATTCAGTAACTTGAATTCTATCCTTCTCATTCAACCAATGTATTCGGTAAGGTCATAGATGAGGAGAAGTTAGTAGCTTCAAAGCACTTACTACTCTTTAGGTAGCAACGTTAGTACAACTGCTCCTATCTATGATTAGAGGACACAAGCTTTCATTTACCCTGCTATTCTATGGAAGAGGTTCTCCCTTTGCTCATTCCCTTCAAAACTAAGGTATTACTATGGTATTAAGAGCCATCCTGATGATCATGTTCAAGTATTCCACATGTTTAGGTTAGACTAAGGCATCCGAGTCTTCTTAGAACTCATCTAATAAGTGCTCCACCTCAATTCCTTTTCACCTTCGTTGGTACTCTCAACTTTAAACTATAGCTATTCCTAGTTAATGGTCATCATTTGTTAGTTTAGGCATTGATACTTATGTGTTCCAAGCCTCAGCATTTGAAACACTTAATCTCTCGAGGTTTTTGTTTGGAGCTCTAATTTAGTTTCAGTATCTTCCATTATTGCCTTTCCTTGGCCATCATTAGGTCAGTTAGAGGTTAGACCACATTGACCCATATTAGAACTATAAAGAGGTCGGCCTCCATTAGGTCGGCTTTAAGAGATAGGTTGACTAATTGGAGCTTAATTCAACTACTTGTGCATTTTCCTTTGAACTCATTAGGCAATGCAAATGGCCTCAGCGAAAGTCCCAATCATCCAAACTTCTACTAAATTACTTATCCCATATCATAGGTTGGCTATGAAATTAGAAATGATCTTGGCCTTAAGCTCTTTCACATCATAATAGATTATCAATAACTGAAATCCTTGGACATAGTTGCCTATAGTTCAGCTACGTTGCTTAAGCTCTTGGAGGCACATGAAAGTGTCTTGCTCATAATGCTTAGGGATAGACCTATTCCTTAAGATGTGCTTCATTTCATTCTAAGTCCTAATCTCTTATTGAGCTTGCTGACGTGTGGCTTACACCGTCTTCCAACACATCTTTACATATCCTAAAAATTTTGGGGTAGTTAACTAAATTGTCATAACATCTTCATAGTCATAGTAGTTGAATATCTTTTCAATCTTCTCTTCCCAATCTAAATACTCATTGACACTACTAGTTCTTGAAAAGCTTGAAAATTGTACTTTAATGTTCTCTATTCCCTTAGGAGCTCGAGCTTCTCTTTATTCAAAGTCAAGAAAGTTGTCATCCTCTTCTTCCCTAGCAACGTCATCTAATTATATTCTTTTCTTAGCTAGGTATTTGTCTACTTCTATACCTCCAGCTTAGTGTCAAGTTGGGTAATTTTGTTTGGCCATATCCTGCCTTATGTTTACACCCATGTATCTTCTCTGAATAGGTCTGTCACCCAATCCAATAGGTTAGTGAAAAGCTTGACCATCTTTAATAGGTCAGCTGTTATCTTATACCATCTCGGTGAGTTAGTCATTAGAGATCTAGTCCATAAACATGGTCATCTTGACCATCATAGTGGCTAAGTCATCTATTTTCTCAACTATAGTATAAGTAGTTTAGTTCCCTTGATGACTACAACCTGAAACATCACTCTTGGCCTCGGTAATGCCACCATGAATACTTAGAGTTGACATTCTTGCTACTTTACTATAGGAACTGCTACTACACCCAACAAATCTACTATTGAACTTGGGTGCTCTACTAGCTGCAATCTACTCCAAGAACCTTACACAAACCCATACAATACAATTGGCTCTATTTTTAAATGTGAAGATAGAGGAAAATAGTGTAACAATACCGACCAAATAATATACCAATCACCTTCGTGCACAGTATCAACACCTTACACCACTATAGCACTACAATGTATTGAATGCAACACAAATATAAACACAAACATACCCTTGGCTGGAACCTTGAGTTTTAATACCACGAAAGCATATAGTGTGCCTATAAGTTAAGTTATCACTAAGGCTTGTTGTAGTAGGGAAAATAGGTCATTTCAGATATCGAAGAAATTAAGGATGAAGTTGAAACAACTACTAGTATTTTTGTGAAGTAGCTTTTAGATGTAACTGACTCACCACTAAACTTAACACGACTTAGTCTCTTACTTAATATAATCGTAAATATAAAATCAAGATCCATTCGCCACTAATTCCCAACTACTAATGGAACTAAATAACAGTGTAGAAAACACTTAGAGAAATGTCTCATAAGTTAATTAATATTCATATATGATGTAATAAATTGATTTTAGTCGTATAAGGGTAAGGACTATTTATACCAAGTCCTTAAATCAACATGAAGGTGCAGGAAATCACAAAAAAAGGGGTAATACATAATATAAAAAAAAAAAGAAAACATGTGTTAAGACATCATTGGTGCCATGCTTTAGAAAGGAGATTCCCTAAGGGTAAGCTTTTTTGGAGTAAGCACAGGTTGGTGACGGGATGCTTAGACCTCGGTAGATGGATTGTTAATGGATAGCTTGGTAGGTGTATAGTGACCTCAAGTTAAGATCTTAGAATAGAGAGGTTGACCAAAGTGGACAAAGCTTAGAGCTTCAGAGTAAAGTCCTCATTAGCTTACAGTAGAGTGGAGCTAGATTGATTTCCTAATGAGTTGAGCCATGGGTTGCCCTAATAATGGGACTCATCCTCAGTTGACTACAAAGTTAACATGCACCTAGTTAAACCCTAGAAACCTAAGAGGTAAGCCCAAATGAGGGCTCTTAAGGTTAGTAGTCCATAAGCTATCATTTAAAAGATATACTTGCCTAATTAGGAAAGTCACAACTCTATCAAGATTTCCTCTCTAGAACCTATAAATAAGGGGTTAAACCCTACAAGTACGACACTTTATGTATATACATATAAGCCTTCTTGCTCTCTCTCTTCCATTAAATCCTATGTTTACTAATTTAAGCATCTAAGTAGCCACGTTGAACAATCCCTCATTGCCACCAACTGTATTCCATCTTATAGATTTGGGCTTGCTTCTAGGCTCAAGGTAAACAATCTTTATCGATGAATTCAAAGGATAACTCTCGGTATGATCTACGAGAACTTTGTTCCATTCGAGATTAACAATTTTTTGCATCATGAATCAAGATTGTAAGAGCAAAGATGGCAAGAATCACAAGATTTAAGCAATAAGAACTAGCTCATTCGATGGCTACCAAAGTAGCTAAGGCCATTAGGAGCTAAGTGGTTGATTCTAGTAAGGAAGCAGATGTTAGAGATGTCATCGTATGATAAACACTAGGTCATTTTATACTATAGGCAGTGGTTGATAAGGTAATGGTTTTACAAACAACTACCTTAAATTTAATATGCAATAATTAAGGTTATAGTTTGAAAATGTTGCATTAGATATTTATATTAAGCAATGGTTTCTTAAAAACCCATTACCAAAATTACATTAAGTAATGGTAATTTAGAAATGTAACTTATTCTAAATAAGATGGCGCTTAAAAAAAAAAAAAACTAGCTCTAGAATGTTAGTAAGGAAAGCAGATGCATTGTTCTCTTTCTATTTTCATTTTAGCTTATCAAAACCCTCTCATATATGAAAGCCCCATTTTTCAAAATAATCTTGCTTACCTCAATAACAAAGAAATAGGTTGCAATCTCTCTTGTGTATGTACATTATTCATATATATCAAGTTTTGGTATTATTAAACTATGTTTGTTTTATATGTACATTTGTGAGATGTTAAATATTTTATATGCCTATGTTTGTTGCATGTTAATTAGGATAAAATCAATCATTTGAGCAAGAAAACTTACTGCTTTATTGTAGGTTTGTAGAAGGTCCTACAATTATAATTTGGATGGTTTTCTTTATTGGAGAAATTATAAAAAAATTTGTCTTGATGTACTAAATGTCGATTTTAAAAAGGTCGATGTTTGTCTTTCCCCTTGTGTAAGTGTGGTTGATAAATCTTTTAATTCCATACTATACTCCAACACTGGCAAATAATCAGAATAGAAACTATTAATACTATAGTATGTTTGTAATGGATACTACCTAATGTTCTATGTTTATTACAAATTTTTTTTTCTATTGCAATATATGCCTATAGCTTTGGTACTGCTTCTAGGAGGCTTGACCACATCTGTTATAGTTTAATAAGGTATATCTATACTAATATTTCCATAGAAAAAGAAGTAATTGAATTTATAGACATTGAGGTCCCTTTTGGCTTAATAACTTAGAGTTCATTAGATTTCTAGCTTCAGTTCTCTCAAATGTTAGTCTTTGTTCTAATTGGGAACTTCTTGCGTTGTACTACCTTGGGAGTTCATATTTGAGTGGCTTCCATCTATACTTAAGATAGTGTTGAGTCTACCATATATTTGGCCATCAAACTCGAGTTCTACTATTGGACAATCTGAGGATTCATACATAAGATAAGTGTCATCATGTACCTAAGTTTAGTAAACAATGCATAGGTTGTTTGATTTGCTCTTTAAGTTGGTCTCTTATTACAGTAATGATTATTATGGTGGTCCTGTAAGCTAAGTAGTATCGCAAGAGAAACCATTCTCTATTGAACCAAAAGTAGACATTCTACTACAATTTGTTCAACAAGCCTCAATTCTTGAAATGCCATTTGATTAGAGAAGAAACAGAAAAAGAAAATAGGAGAAAAGTGAAGAATTAGCAGGATGAGATAGGACAACATTGTTTTTCCTTTTTTTTTTCTTTGAAATTTTATGTTTGGATATTTTTATTTATTTATTTATATTTTTTGTAAGTAGGATAAGGGTGAAAGCTATATTTTCTATTCATAAAATCTTTGTTCCATGGGTAAGAGCCATAAGTTATGAATTATTAGTTAGTAATTAACCCACATTTGAGTTCCATACGTTGAGATAAATCCATTGTAGAAGTTAGCATTTAGATACTTTGTGCAAACCTGCAAATTGTTGTGGTAGTCAAAAAATAAGAAAAATGACTTTGTAACAACGTTTGCCAATGACTCAATATATCCATGGACTTAGTTTTATAAAGAATTACCAGAGGTTGGCTGAATCCGAGCTAAAAAAATGTATGATATTCCTCTAGCATTGGGGAAATAGCAAAGTATGGCTTCCCTTGATCCTTAGAATCTTATATGCATGAGAATTCAAATTGATGTCAATAGTGCAATATTAAGAAAGAGTTTCAACCTTAGAGTATAATTGCATGGTCTAGTTTTTTTTTTTATTCCATGAAATAATTCATTTTTGGTTTTAATGAATGTTTTGTCATATTGCATATGCAATGATCAAAACCTATGAGTTCATGGTTTCTGATTCTTTGAAAAAATCCTAATAACTAATAGGAGAGGAGAATCCAATTCCAAGAAAATGAAAATAATTACTAATAATAAATATAAAAACCATATCAAATTTAGAAGGGCTTGACTTTAAGTTTAAATGGTCATTTAAACTTTTGTTGGAAGGTGTAGTACTTGATATTACACTTATATTGTAGTATATATTGCTAGGTTTAGTTTTACATGTATATTTAATGGTAACTACCTAGCTTAGTAGGACTTATATTGCACTTATATTGTAATATATACTGTTTTGCTTTTTGAATTTGTATTTAATGGTATCTAACATTCGGTCTGTGAATATTCCACTAATTATATTATTTTTAAGTGTATAGTACACTTGGATTGCATTTAAATGTATATGTATAGTAACAGAAAGTAATATTGTTTAGATTGGATCATTTTCCAACGAGTTGGATTCTTTTCTATATATATGATTGTTTAAATGTTTATTGAAGCACCTAATTTATTCTAAACATTAGTATTGCCTTCGAATCTCTTTCTACCGTGTAAGGGTTAGGAATTGGTCCATGTTTTAAATGATGCTAACACTAAATTTATTTAACATGCAAGTTGTTGAAGTTAATGTTAAAGTTGAGGGACCTAAGACAAATAATGTTCATAATAATGCATTGTAAGTGGAGGAGGAGCCTATGAGGTTTGAGATATGAATTATACCTGATTGTGATCCATTATTGGATTGCCATTGGAATGTGAGATTCATTTCATCATCTTTTCGTTCTTCTATTTCCCCAAGATTACACCATGTTTTATTTTCCCCATCATCTCTTTGATTAGCTCATCATATTGATTGTGTTTTTTAACTTCACATCCAAAAGTATGTCTACTTTTTGCTGCTTATATAGTTATTGAATATGGATAACTTTAAGTGCTTTAGTATTGATAATGATAACTCTTCAAAACCATTCTTATAGTTGATACGTAGTGGAAGCAAGATTGAATTTAGAAGTATGATGTTGTATGTGTACGATGTTATATGATTATAGTTTGCTTAACCAAAGAAACTCTTCGTTCCTTCAACCACTCTATAATGATTGATATGTAAATTATGATTTGTATTGAATAATTTATATGTATCTTGTCTATCTCTTAAGTTAATTGCAATAATGTTTTGAGATTCCTTTGCTTTTTTTATTTTCCTTCTTTTTGCTTATTGAGTCAAGTAGCTTAAATTCATTGGCTACCATGTTTCAATGTCTAAGTACTGCTTTTGGATTATTGTTAATCATGGTTTATAGAGTATTCATACCATCAAGTAAATAATGAGTTGGATCAGGTTAGGTGCTACTAGCTTGCCTCTATAACACTTGGAATGAGTTAAGCATGTTTATTTGTTAACACTAGTAAGAATCAATTTAATCAAGCATTTGGGGCCTTTTAATAATTGTAGTTCACTAAGTAGTATATGTAAAATTTATTTAACATTTTTTATCTGAGGAAAGGTGAAACCAAAATTTTCTTCTAGCTAATCTTATTCTATTTCTTTTTTTCCTTTGTATAAGTCAACATTCATAACTATACATTTACTATAGTGATATTGGAAGTAAATCCTCAACCATTTACAAACAAATGTAGTTCCTCCTCATGTTTAGAAGTTAGAACTAGCAGCATCATCCTAAAGGCAAATGGCTAAAAGTTTTACTCTCTAACATAAGTATATATTATTAGTAGCAATTTCCTTATTAAAGATGCTAGATTTAGCCAGTTTCTTCAATAGGGTTCTTGATGGCATTCCCTACAATATAAACACTTGATATACCTTCAAAATCTTGCTTATGTACCAACAGTTTTTGCAAGAGCAACTTCCTTCCCTAAAATGGTGAAATCGAAGATAAAAAAAAAAGGAAAAAGAAAAGGAAAAGAAACATTACAAATCTCATAAGTTGTATGAGTACAATTGCCTAAGATTTTAGAACATTTTTGTTTATTTCGACCTTCCTTTTTAAGTTATTTGCAAAACTATTTGACCTTATCCTATTAAATTAATTCATGAGCTATGTAGATAAACATGCATCATATTATTGATATTTTATGTAAACATATTATCATGGTTTATATGTAGAAATGTATCACATGGGATAAAGTTGTAGTTATTAAATATATTATATGTATGATATCATAAATTATCTTCTCTTAGCATATAATACATTAATGTTTACATGGTATACAAATAAATCTAGTACATACACAAACCCCTATTTGTTAAATTGTTTCTTTTTCTTTTAAAAACATGTGATAAAACATTTTAATATATAGCTCTTGCCTTTAACATATATGTGAGACTTGTGAAACCTATCTTGTCAAATCATATTTTGTGGGTTTTTTTGGACCACATGCCAACTTATTGTAATGATTTATAGAAACACATCTCAAGTGGAATGATGTTAGTATCGCATGCATAACACAAAAAGAGGTGTATCAAGATTGTTGATTTATTATTTTGATTTTGGTCGGCTTTTACTCATGGATAAAGGAGACAAACAATAGATGACGTATCCTAGATTGAGTGGCGAATATATTGATGGATTGGAAGGATTTTTGGATATGGCTTTTACTGGAGTAGCTCATGGAGAGGAAATTGCTTGTCCATGCAAGAAATGTTGTAATAGATATTGGTATCATAGAGATATTGTTTTGAACACTTGATATGTGATGGGTCTACTCTAAGATACGCCAAATGGATCTTTCATGGAGAGGGATCATTGTCAAACTTTAATTTAGATAATGTAAGTGATGTTAATGCTAATGATGGTGCATTAAACATGCAAGATGATATTGACAGGTTATTGTATGATAATTTTAGAGAAATAGCTGAAGAATTTCAAAACCATGGTAAGGAGATTAGAAGGGGACCAACTATTGAGGCTAAGAAATTTTATAAGTTAGCAGAGGAAGGTCAGCAAGACTTATACCCGAGTTTTAAAAGCTTTTTGAGACTTTCTTTTACAATTCAATTATACCTCTTTAAATGCCTTCACGGGTTAAGTAATGCAGCATTTGTTGATCTTTTGGAGTTGTTTAGGGAAGCATTTCCTAATGCACAAATTTCAAAGTCTTTTAATAAAGCTAGAAATATGGTGAGAGATTTAGGTTTAGATTACAATAAAATATAAGCATGTCTAAATGATGGTATCTTATTTTGAAAAGATGATGAAGGAGCAAACTAATGTTATATATGTGATGCTTCCAAATTGAAAAATGTGGAAGATTATCAAATGAATAGTGATAGTAAGTCCAATAGGAATCAACCATTTAGATTGATTACGAGTAGTCGAGCCGAAGGAGTCCAAGGAATCACGAAGAGAGTAATAGCTCGTAGCCCCATCTAGGACATGAAATCCTATTTCGACTTCCATGATTTACTCTACTACCGACTTGAGTATCGAGCTCTCTTATGTACCAACATTGTCTCTGAAGCTGCTAAGCAAACATATTAACCCTTTAAGTAGTGCGCCTACTTACTAAGTAATCATACCATAATCTTGACAGCATTCAAGCATACCAACCTCAACAACTATCTAAAGCCAAGCTCTCGAATTGACCAGGACTCGATCCCAGTCTAAGGAGAATATTCATCAATGATTGATTAGCTAAGGATTGACCTGATCCAGATCAAGTCGGCCCTGATAACATACCCTCTTTTTCCTCATTTTGTTTGAATTGTAATATATTTCAAAGCGACTAGCCATCATGTAACACGCATCTTCTTGTACAACATTCTAAAAGGTTTCTATACTTTTCAGTATTGAATATTCTTTATCCTTTTTATTATATTTCATGTATTCCAATTGTAAATTACCCTTTTTGTCTTGTTATATGTTCTTATAACGTTAATGGAACTAGTATATAGATCCCTTTCATTTTGTAAGCAGACATCAATCACTTCATTATCAGAATTAACACAAGTTTCTTTTGTGAGCAACCCTTATGTTCTCCCTAGCCTTAACACTTATCTATTCTCTTTAATAAGGAGTAATGATAAGTGACCCTATAGTTTGGACTGGTGAGCAATGTTTGGCAGATTGTAGGCTAAGTGAGATTAATTGTTACGATACATCTAGTTGGTAGCTGCTTGGACTTTCTTAACTTTTCTTTATTTCCTTTTCTTCGTTGTGATTCTCCTTTATGAGTCTGACCCCGAAGATGTATAAATTTTGCTGGTATTAGAGCATGATTCTAAGAGAGAATATGTGAAGTTTTGGTTAATGTTGCTATTTATGGCTATTGTGTTTCCTCCATAGCTACTTCAATGTGTTTATGTGAAGTAAGTTATGAAGTTTTGAGTTGTGTAGTGAAGATTCATGTATTGGTAAGTGTAGTTTTTATTGTTATTCTATTCCTACTCTATTTTTCACTATAAAAATGGAGCAAGTTCATTGCTATCCTATTCAAGTGATTATTGGGTATTGAAGTTGTTGGAGTGTAAGGAAGTGGTGTTTTCCGTGTATTGTGTGGTTAATTTGTCCAAGAAGTATTATACCATGACGGATTTGAGTGTTCAAGTGTTATTGGAAACTAGAGTAGCAATGCTCTACCTAGTTGTAGTCATAATGGTAATAACACTTTAAGGTCAATTGATGATAAGCTTGACTGACTCACTAATCTTGTAAAGAGTTTGGTCATTACGATGCAAGTTAATAGGCAATAACCCCAAAGTGTACCTCATCATAGCCCACCCGAAAATGTTCTAGAGAGACATTATGGCCAAGGTGGTCGAGCCAACTACCTGGTTCAACCTCCCCTCCTCCTCCTCCATTTTGAACTGGATGTGTAGTAGAATGGTTTGTTAGACAAAGATTAGAGTTAGAGGAGATTGAGGAAGTTGATGAAGAGATAGATGTCGATGAATATGGAGATGAAGAAGAAGAAGCTGAGTACTACTAAGTGCAAGAATGAGGATGCTGAGCTCCTCGAGTACTTGACAATGTTAAGGTCTAAATCCCACCTTTTAGTGAAAGTAGAGATGTAGATGAATATTTGTAATAGGAAGAGAAGGTCAAGAAGGTATTTAACTATTATAGATATATAGATGTTATCAAGGTCCAACTTACAACAGTAAAGTTTACCAGGTATGCTACTATGTGGTGGAAGAATCTAAATGCAGCCAAAGTAAGGGATAGAAGATGAAGAATAAGAACTTAGGATGAGATGAAGAGATTATCGAGGGGTAGATTTGTGCCTGAGACCTACTTACAGGACACATTTTCCAAACTATAGGAACTTTGCAAAGGAGGCTAATCTATTGATGACCATATGAGAGAATTCCAAATGCAGATGATCTAAGTCGACGTGGATGAAACTAAGGCTCATATAGTTTCAGGGTTCATTTTCTAGACGTAAACATGAGATTCGCATTATTGTAGAAGTGTAGAAGTTTTATAATCTAAAAGAGACCATTAAGGTAGCGTAGAGGGTAGAAAAACAGAGAAGAAATGCCTTAAGCCTACCTGAACTAACATTTTCTTGAACTACTATTTTATACTGACCTACTTAATCTAAGTCAAGGAGATCCTCTTGAGCTAAGGACAAAAATAACCGACTTGATCATAGCCAAGTAAGCCAACTAAGTCAAATTGAGATTAGGTCAACCCTAAGGACATATGAGAGAGGACAAACCTTTGGATGGAAGTCTAATGAGGTGAACTACTTTAAATGTGTATGTTTCGAACATATAGCTAATGAATGTTCGAACTGTCGTATTAGGTGCTCTGAAGAGATATAGTAGATAGCACTAATGAGAGTAAACCCAAAGAAGAGAAGGATGTAGGGAAGGTTAAGGCTAAGGAGACTTGTGTCTATACCGACTAGGGAAAGGTGATGACCTTAGTGCTAGGGTGAGTACCGAGTTCCTTACCGAACTCAGTAGAAGATTAGAGAGAGAATTTATTCTATACAAAGTATATCATCAAAGCACAACTGTGCACTAACAAAGTGGACAGAGGAAGTTATACCAACATTGTTGCACAATCCTTTATGGACAAGTTAGGATAGTTGATCTCTAAGCACCCTCAACTTTACAAACTACATTAGCTTTATGATAAGGGTGCTCTGTGTGTGATGGAATGAGTAACCATGTCGTTCAATGTTAAGAATGTGTACAAGGATGAAGTAATGTGTGATGTCATCCCAATGGGAGCTTTATATTTATTACTTGGAAGACCTTGGTTGTTTGACCACTGTATTACTTACGATAAATATAAAAACCTATGCCTTTCCTAAGGATGGGAAGAAGATTGTACTACAACTCATGACGCTAGCCCAAGTGAAATGAGACCGATAATCAGCTCACTCGAGCCAATAAGAAGAAGGCCATATTGATGAGCCAAAGAGAGCTTCGAGCTACTGAGAAGGCCGATGTGTCATGAACTGAGGATGGTCTAGTCGTAGCGGACGCCGTATACTGTATAAAGAACCCTTGATTGGTTACCCTTCCAAACATGAACTCTTCACACACTATACAAGGCTCTATAGCTACTAGCTTCCTAAGAACATATAGATCCACATGATATCATCACATAAGCATATTTATATAAAATTTAAACTACAAAGTTTGTAGCAAGCAGTAATTTAGTTCTTTTAGGTTTAAATTACTAACAAAACAACAATACATAAGTAAAAGTCTGCATAGTCAGTTCTCTCATTACAATGAATGGCCCGCTCTTACCTAGTTCCCCAAGCTACTTGTGGCATTCTCTAGCCAACCTCAACTAATAAGCCATCCTATAGCAAAAGTCTAAGAGGGTGTAAGCCTAAGTTTAGTGAGCAAAAGCCACAGCCACACCATAAGCAAGTTATAAATATATTACATTCACGTATATGAATGAATGAACAAATAGAATACCGAACAATACGTATAGTTAACAAGTCAGTATATGCAACTCAGATTTAACGTCCTCCGAAGTCAAGGTTGGAGTATATATAGCACCAACCAGATCCGAGTATTATACTAGAACTTTATTTACTACGGAACTCTACGTTTCGTACTTAAATCAAATAAGTCCTTTATTTTTATAAAAACTAAGTTCTAGTATAATCTTAAGTGGGCCACCATAGTCCACATTCACCCCTAAATAGAGGCCTTTAGACTCGATCCTTAGCCAGGCAGTTGGCGCCTCCAACGCCTAACATTCCCGTGGGCTAAGATAAGGTCATTTTGTATGAATACATAATACAAAACTAATTAATTTATAATATCAACCCTTGAATGGCCTCTCTTTACCTCCGTGTTATGTGATGGCTAGAATTATGTTTATGCAATGCATGTTGATGTATGTACCAGTTTCTTCTTATAAGCCGAGTATAGTTAAGTCCATTTATGATGTAACCATCCAATAGTACACACAATCATTATCTATACTACCATACAACAACAAAGTGTTATTTGTACTTAAGGTAAATTCACCACTTAATATACAATAACATATAGAAGCATTTCCCGACCCCACACAACAATCAATTAACAATATCATTTAAGTCCACTATCTACGATGACATACAATCATAGAATCATAGGGTAAATACTCACTCGATCATGATGACTCACTCTAGTCGTAGTAATCAATCGGGAGATCCTTACTCGCGTTGGGATTACTTGATCATTACGATATAATAACAATAGTAAGCAATTGAATTAACTGGTAATTCTAGATATCAATTTACCTAATTCTACTTAGATTACTATCAATTTTAATCTGATTAGACTTTATCATTAATCGTATGTAACTTTTTCATTCTATTTTTAATATTTACGAATTTATAACTGTTTTTCATCATTTTAGATCGCACGTTCATGCGGTGATATCTGTTTTGGACATTGAAACCCGTATTTTATGATATAGACTAAATTTATTGAAATTCTAACTATTGAAGCTTAATTATTTTTATTGGTTAGTTTTATGTTCTATTTTAGTAGTTAGTAGTTTCATTAGCCATTAATTCTTACACTTTAATGATCTTATGGTTTATTATTTTAGAGACTTATATCATCGCTTAATTACATCATTGCTTACATTATTATTCAATTATGCCATTCCTTACATCATCATCCATTATTATCCTCATGTATTCATACACTTTATACATATATTATATATATACTTATACTTCTAACATATTAGTATGTATACTTATGTACTTATACATATATTAGTACATATACCCATATATACATATAGTGATATACGTATTTTATACATATTTTCGTATGCCTAATGTTCCTTCTTAAGAAAGCTTCATAAATTCCATATTTTTGTACTTTAAGGATGTATTAAGCATGGTATATGTATGTATAGTTAGTATATTTCTCATTTTAGGTTATGTACATAATGGATAGTTATGTACAAAGGTCTTTATACATGTATTTATCAAGTATACTCTTATATACACATACTTAGGTATATGTACATGTGTTCTTCTAATTATCGAAGGATTCCTACTCTTCTATACATGGATATGGAGCTTCCACTTCCAATAACACATATGCACATATTATACTAACTTTCTACACTAACCTAACTTATACAACTAACTACTACATAAAATAGAAAATCCTATGATAACATTCCTTTTTCTTCTTGAACTATGGATGTAAAGTTTGAAATTTGAGAAAGGGTGAAAGGGAAATGGAATCACAGTTTTGGGTAAGGAAAAAAAAATACTTTGTTTTGTACTTTTAAAATGAAAATAAGTGCGGTCCTAAGTGAGGAAAGGAGTAGATGGCAACAAGGGAAGAAAAGGGGAAAAAATCTAAAAGAAAAGAAAAGAAATCAATAGAAAGGAAGAGAAGATTCTAGTTGATAATGACACATATGTTGACTTAGTTAACCTTTGACTTGGTTAACATTTCACAATTACATGTAATCTAAATGTACATAATGAAGTGATTAAGAAAAAGTAGGAAGAAATTTAAGGAAATAAGATGATTAGTAAAAATAGGTAATGAGATCTTCTCTTTCGTATTTATATCCTATATTCATTATTTGGTAGGCCACTTAATGTAATCATCATGAAAAGTTTCATTTAGCGTATTAATACTTACTACATATAACATAAGCATCAACTGATCTCTTAACTCTATGTAATACTAACCTGGTTATATAATTAGAAGATGAATGTGATCTATACAATATCTTAGTTTCTAAAGGATTACTTTAGTATTATATGTATTTATGAATGATTGAAAGTTATCTTTAATCTTTTACCAATGATTTAGTATAATACAAATGTTATATTATCAATTAGGGCTTGAGAGTAAATCATGGTGAATTAGTGCTTTTATACCCTTAAAGTTATAGTTTTAGGGTTTTTATCACTTTCAAATGAAATTTTTGGTGTTTACATATGTTTAGAGCAGAAAAATTTTATACGTGATTAATTAGTTATTTTAGGGTTTTCACTTTCACTTTCATACACTTAAGTTTACTTCAGATGATAGGTTGAAAAATTTAGGGGTTTACACGAAGAGCTTATGTTCCTGTTGATTAGAAGATTATTAGAGATGCGAGATTTAGAAGATGTACTTGTTGAGGTCCTAAACTTAATAAATGAATTTTCTGACATGTTTCTTGAAGAGTTGCCTAAAGGATTACCTCCAATTCGAGGCATAAAGCATTGTATTGATTTGTAGCTCAGTACTACCCTACCAAACCAACGTACTTACAAAATAAACCCTAAGCAGCTATCAAGTTGAAAAGATAAGCGGATGAGAACCTTACCATTGTCAAGTATTGATATCTAATACCGAAGTTAGATGGCATGTTAGACAAGCTTCTTGGTGCTAAGATATTTTGAAAGATTGACTTGCAAAGTGACTACCACCAAATTCACATGAATTCAAGTGATGAATGGAAGACTATTTTTAAGACAAGGCATGGTCTCTATGAATGGCTAGTTATGCCATTTGGACTTGCAAATGTACTAAGCATGTTTATGAGGCTTATGAACCATATGATGCATCATTTAATCGGATGATCTATGGTTATATACTTTAATGATATATTAGTGTATAGTACCGACATGAACAACCATGATTAACATCTTTAAGCTGTTTTTGATATCTTATGAGCTGAGAAGTTATTTGGGAACCTAAAGAAGTAGACATTCTATTAAGGTGAAGCGGTTTTTCTTAAGTATGTGGTATCAAGGGAAAGAATCTAATTTAATGAAGAGTAGGTCCAAGCTATCTCGGAGTAGCCAATGTTAAAAGTTATTGTTGAGATATGAACATTTCATCACCTTGCTTCTTTCTATAAGTGATTTATTGAGAATTTTAATACCATTGTAACTCCCTAGATTAAGCTAACCAAGAAGAGTGAAGGGTTCAGATGGAATGACCGAGCTGAGGAAAGCTTTTAGGAGATCAAAGAGAAGCTTACCTCTAACCCTATCTTAGGTCTACTTGATTTTGATAAGCTGTTTGAGCTGAAATGTAATGCATCAGGCATTGGAGTTAGTGTCATCCTGATGAGAGAATGATGACCGGTTGCTTACCACGCTGAAAAGCTTAGTGGTGTTGCATCAAAATACTCTATGTACAAAAAAGAGTTGTACTCTTTTTTTCGAGCTCTTACTATTTAGCAATATTACTCGTTACCCCAAGAGTTTTTTACTTATACTGACTATGAGTAATTGAAGCATCTTGGGAGTCAAAAACAACTTTCAAAGAGGCAAGCCAAGTCGATAGAGTTCATTGAAGGTTTTCCATATGTGAATCGACATATGAAGGGAAGTGCCAATGTGGTTACCGTTGCTCTGTCACATCAGTAAACCTTATTGACTACCTTATAGATGATGTTACTAGGATTTTCACTTATCACTGAGCAATATGCTTATGACCTCCATTTTGGTTCCATTCTTAAGTAGTGTAGACAAGGAGTTGCTAATGGAGGATATTACCTCAATAATGGATATTTGTTCAAGGATTGAAGATTATGTATACCAAGTTGTTGCACACGTAAGCTATTTGTTAAGGAAGCCCATGGTGGTAGATTATCTAGTCATTTTAGAGAGACTAAAACAACCAATTTGTTGAAGGAAAATTTTATTAGCCTGGTTTGACCAAGGATGTCCATGAGGTAATTGGAAGTTACAAAGTGTACAAAAGAGCTAAGGGGAAGAGAGAACCCAATGGAAAGTATATGCTACTACTAACACCAACCTTCCCTTAGGCTGACCTTAGCATAGACTTTGCCCTAGGGTTGCTGTGGACATTTAAGGGAAAAGAGTCAATCTTTGTTATAATGGATCACTTCAGTAAAATGGCTGACTTCATGCCATGCCATCGAACTAATAATACTTTATATATTGCTGATTTGTTTTTTCAGGAAGTTTTCTAACTACATGGAGTGCTGCAAACTATTGTTTAAGATCGAGACACAAAATTCTGAAGCTATTTCTGTAAGACTCTTTCAAGAAGACTAGAGACTAAGCTTATGTTTAGCTCTAGTAGCTACCTTCAAACTGATGGATAGACTAAAGTGGTGAGCAAGACATTAAGCAATTTGCTTAAAGCTATCATAAGAAAGAACTTAAAGGATTGGGGTTTATGTTTACTAGTTGTAGAGTTCGCATAAAACTGAACTGTCCACAATGCTATTAGGAAGACTCCATTTGAGGTTTTCTATGGCCTTAATCCTATCATTCCATTATATATGATCGGTACCCCTATAACCATTAAACAGAGTCAATCGAGCCTAAGAATTGTAGGAGCTACACTAGGCTGTGACAAAGAAGATCACCAAGCTCAATCAAAGACAACAAGAGATTGGTAGTCGAGGCCGTCAAACTACTTCTTCCAAGCTAAGAGACTTAGTATGGATTTACCTCAATCAAGAGCGATTTTTACACCTAAGACAGAGTAACCTATCTCCATAAGCTCATAGTCTATTCAATGTCTTAAAGAAAATCAATCGCAATGCCTATTAAATCTAGCTACTTGAGAACTATGGTGTTTCCTTTACTTTCAATGTGTCCGACATGATTTCCTACCAACTAGAAGAAGAAAATCTAGCAAGCACCGTAAAAGAACAAGAATTGGAGTCCACTTCAAATTTGAGGTCAAATCTTTATGACCCCCAGGCAGACGATAGGAATCAATCATCTGGACAAATTACGTTTAGCCAAGCCAAAGGACTCAAAGAACTCAAAGGACTTATAAGGAGACTAATAGCTCGTAACCCCATCTAAGACAGGAATTCGTATTCTGACCTCCATTATTCACTCTTCTACCAACCTAAGTACTAAGCTCTCTCGTGTACAAACATTGTCTCTGAAGCTACTAAGCAAACGTATTGACCCCCCAAGTAGATATGCCTACGTGCTATGCAACCGTACTATAATCTTGTCAACATTTAAGCATACTAACCTCAACAACTATTCGAAGCTAAGCTCTCAAATCGACTAGGATCCAATTTGGTCTGAGGTGAATCTTCATTAGTGATTGATTGGTTGAGGATTGACTTCATCTAAATTAGGTCGACCCTAATCATATACCCTCTTTTTCCTCGTTTCATCTGGATTGTACTATATTTTAAAGTAACCAGCCACAATGTGAAACATATCTTCTATCATAACATTTTGAAAGGATTCTTTACTTTCACATATTAAATATTCTTTGTCTTTTTTACTCTTTTTAGTATACTTAATGTATTCCAATTGTAAATTACCTTTTTTATCTTTTCATATTGCTTCCAACCCTAATGGGGCTAGTATATGAACCCCTTTCATTTCGTATACAGATATCAATAACTTCATTAATAGAACTAATACAAGTTTCCTTTGTGAGCAACCTTAGCGTTTTCTCTAGCTTTAACTCTTATTTATTCCCTTTAGTAAGTAACAGTGGTGAGTGATTCTATAGTTTAGACCGATGAGTCATATCTAGTAGATTTTAGGCCAAGTGGGATCGATTAATGCATCATATACAATTGGTAACTGGTTAGACTTTGCTAGCTTTTCTCTATTTCCTTTGACTCTCTTCATTGTGGTGATCTTGTGTCCAACCCCGAAGATGTATCAAATTCTAAGCATTAAATACCTACAAAGGCATTAAGATACTTCCCATTAAAACTTAGGCTTTAAAGGTTGCTCATGTGCTAAAAAATAGCAAAGTCTATGAGGTGGTAAAAGGAGGAATGCCTAAAACATGGCTATATCAAGCATCTTGCTGATGGTTAAGCTTTGAAGGATTTTGATTCAAGGCATCCTAATTTTTTTTAAGAGCTCCATAATGAGAGATTAGGTTTAGTTGATGATGGTTTTAATACATTCTAAATAGTGAGCATTACTCGTAGTACATGCCTAATGGTTTTGATAAACTACAATTTAGCACCATTGATGTCTATGAAGCCTGAGTATTTATGTTATCTTTGGTCATATTAGGCCTGAATAGTCCTAGAAAGATAGAGATGTTTACTTACAACCATTAATTGAAGAGTTAGAAGAGTTATGAGAGTTTGGCATTGAAACTTATGATGCTTCAAACAACTAGAACCTTAAGATGCATGCAGCTTTACTTTAGACTGTCAATGACTTTCCTACTTATGCTATGTTATCTAGATGGAGCACTAAGGGACGACTAGTGTGCCCATCTTGTAACTATGGAATAGCTTCTCAACAATTGAAACACAGTAAGAAAATTGTATATGTGGATCACCATAGGTTCTTAGATACTAATCATCCATGGAGATTTGATAAAAAATCTTTCAATGGTGATGTAAAGGTCATAAATGCACCAACTCCTTTATTAAGCACTAATGTGTTGGCTCTTACATTTGAGGTTGAGAATGATTTTGAAAAAAAAAAATAGGAAAAGAAGAAATCAGATGGCCTAAGGAAAAAAAAAAGGTCTATTTTCTTTGGGTTGACATATTGGAAGTGTAATATGTGTCACCATAACTTAGATTTGATGCATACAATATATATATATATATGTGATAGCTTGCTTGGGAGACATCAAAGGATCATGTGACCCCTCAATTTGACTTCCAAGATTTGGGCATAAGAAAAGAACTCCATTCTATTCCTTCTAATGATCTTTGTCATATATTTTATGCTAAAGTGTGCTACTCTTTGACCTATGAAGAGAAAAATATTTTTTGCACTGTTATGAAAAATGCAAAATTACCTCAAGATTGTGCATCAAATATAGGTTGGTGTGTACAAATTTCAAAGATAAAGATTTCAAGTTATTATACTCATGATAATCATATTATGCTGCATCACTTGCTTCAAGTTGCAGTTAGAAAAAAACTACTAAAGCATGTGGCAATTCCCTTAATTAGACTAAGTGCCTTTTTTAGAGGGTATGTAAGAAAGTTTTCAAGATAGAAGATCTTCATTATTTGCAAAATGAAATTATTGAAATTCTTTGCCATTTTGGAAGGATTTTTCCTCTAAGTTTTATTGACATAACGGTATATCTACTCATGAGATTTGGCTCGGTAGATCGGTGCATTATCATTTAATGTAGTGCATTATCATTTAATGTACTTATGTGATTTCAAATAGTTTGATTGTAGTAGAAGTCATCTGGAAGGATCTATAGTTAAAGGATACTTGGCTGATGAGTACTTAACATTTTACTTAAGATATATGCATAATGGTGTAAAAACAAGATATAAAAGAAGATCAATGCATTAAGGTGAAAGGAGTGAAACAAACAAGTTATTTACTTTATTCCTAAAAATTGGTCATCCTATAAGAGGTAAGAAAAAAAGAAAGGGCAATGCAATTTCTTTAGATTCTCTTTCTTATACTCAAGCACATTGACATATCTTATTTAACTGTGGAGATGATCGAGTTGAAATGTATATCAGGTAAATACTTCTTTTTTCCTAAAAAAATTTATTAGTTACTATTTTAGCAATTGACATATATAAATGCATTTAAACAATTTAAATTTTTACTTATATAGAGAACACATGGAGTTGCAAAAAAAAAAAAAAAAAAAAAACAAAAATAAAGAGTTAAAAGGAGTAGGTGGGAAAGAGAACATTTCATAGTTGGGGTTTTGTAAATTGGTTTCAAGATAAAGTTGGAAAAGAACAAGTTTTTCCTCACATTATATAGTTATCGAAAGATCTTAACGTTGCGGCAAAAAGATATAAAGGTTATTTCATTAATAAGTGTAGATTCCATACAAGAAAACGTGATGCAAGATGTAAAACTTAAAATAATGGAGTTGCATTAAAATCATGGAGTATAAGTTTTGCATTTTTTAGGGATCAAAATCCTACAGGAGGACATGTTACTTATTATGGAGCTATTCAAGAGATAATAGAAGTAGATTGTTGAGGTTAATTTGATTTTACCCTCTTTCAATGTGATTGGTTTGAGGTTAAGGTAAATGATTATGAGTTTACTCAAGTTAACTTCAATAAGTTATATTATTTAATGATCCATTTGTTAGAGCTTAACAAGTTTATCAAGTTTTCTATGTAGAAGATCCTATTGAAAAAGAATGGCATTATGTTACGGAAATATTAGCTAGGGATTTGTTTGTTGTTGTCAAATGAAGTGATTCTAATATGAAAAACACATATTGGCATGAGTAAGAGATACAACATGAATTTATTGATACGGGTAATATAGAGGATGTCAATTTATCTCAAGATAACGAACCAAGAGATTCACTAAACATAACAAACCCTTAGACTATGATAAAAGATGGTGATGAAGATTCTGACTTTGATGATATAGATTGGGATTGGATGGATTCAAAAGATTCATAAGAGATTTATTCTTTATGGTAATTATAAATAGCAAGTTTTTGTTTGAAAACATATATGTAATGTACATTTCTTATGTATTTGTTTAATTTTTATATTTATTTACAAGGTATTATGAGACAAATATATATATATTGCCTCTAAACATGGTTACAGGTTAAGGAGTAATTACAATGAATAATCTGAAAAAATATACTATTAAGAAGCATCTATAAAAAAAGCAAATATCTTTATCATTTTCTTAGGGAGTTAGACCATAGAAATAACCACAACATCAATTGTTAAGGATTGTAAAAATATTCAACATATCATGGTTCTTAACTACCATAACAGCATTAAAGATAGTAATCTCAAATTTCTTTGGGGGCTTCAAATTACTTGAAGATGTTACGGAGAAATCATACTTAAGAGATAGAACAAGAAAGAGAGGAATACGAGCGAGAAGGAGATGATCAACAACATGAAGAATAGGATCAAGAAGAAGAAGAAGATTATGATCAAGAAGAGGAAGTAAAGGATTAATTATGAGAATAAGATAATCCTAAATACAAAGGTACAATATTCTATTATTCATTGTCATTTAAAATATATATATATATATAACTTTGTCCATTAACTTTTTTATGATTACTATTATTTCTTGAATATTACATTTGAGGGCCAACATCAATAAAAGAGGTGTATACTCGACGTGATGAAGAATGTAAACCAATTATTTTAATTAAGTTCAACTAACCTATTGGTCTAGATGATCAAACTTTTAATGAGCTTAGTAACTTTTTGGAGAATTTAGCTTGAAAAGTAAATCTTGCACCATTGAATATTATGAGTTTTATAAAATGACAAAAAAAAGGCTGCAAGTAAGTCAAATACTGAATGAAACCTTATTTTAAATTTATTTTTGTGAACTTTATGAATTTTACATACTAATAATTGATATCTATAACTGTTATTTAATTAAGCTAATTATTTTGTTATTGTTAGAAAAAAATATATGGTTTCTTAAGAGGGTAAAAAGTGCGTCTTAGAGATGATCGGGAAACTTATAGATTGAAAGGGAATCATTACACAAAGCACAAAACTAATAAAGAGAGATTGCAAGATAGACTGAAAAATGTTCGTAATGAACAATTTAGATATCTTCTGGACTATTGGAATTCTAGAGTTGCAATGGTATAACATATTGTTTAATGTATTATACTTACATGATGTCAATTTTGTACATAATTTAAAAAAAGAAAAAACCTATAATCCCTTGCATAAACAGTAAATTATAGCTCTAAATAAGGTTAATAGAGAAAAACGTGAGGACTTATATGTTATGAGACCAAAAACCTTACCAAGGGTGTGTAATGAATTGGTAAGTAGGTTCTCTTGTAGTCTCTTTATTATTATGCACTGATGTCAAGATATGTTTTGTCATAATTTACGTAATTATTCTATTTATATTTTTCATTTAGTAAAACAAAAAGGAGGATAGAGCACTACCTACTCATTTGGAGATATATGTTGCCACTCGAAAAAGAAATCCAAAACGAGTATACAAACAATCAAATGAAGAAACAAAACAAAATTGTAAGTATTATTTACATTTCCTCATTGTATTTGCATTTCTTCCCATTCATATATATTAGAAATATACTTATAAATTCTATCATGCTCTTGATAATGGGTAGGCTCACATGGAGGTGCTGCAGTCCCAACAATCTGATCAAGATGAGGATAGTCATGAGACAATTGATATATTTTCTAAAGTGATGAGAAAGAACATAAATGGATGTGTTAGACTTTGTAGGAGGTGAGTTACTCCATCTGATTTGAAAGGAAAGGGAGTTGCTTACGAGCCATCTATAAAATCTCCCTAAGATCTAATAGAGTCTATCACAGTAAAGGTTAGGGCAGAGATGCAAAAAGAAATGGACATAGAATGGGAATGAAGAGTGGAGCAATAGGGAAGCGAAATGACAAGAGATATCATGTCCATACTAGTTTCATAATTGCAAAAGGTCAATCTTAATTCAATTATTGATCCTAACATTCTTAGTAGCATAATTCCACCAGCAAGGTCTCTTAGAGACACTTCTAGTGCCCCATTAAGTGCTTTTGGTAATTTGCAGTCTTTAAGTGCCATGCATAGTCCTCTTACTCAAGTAATTACATAAAATCTATGTTATATAAGATATGAGTTTTTATATGACATATATGGGTTTTCATCAATAACATTAACTATATTTAATATAGACATATGATTAATTTTTATCATTCTCTTTTTTGCAAGATGAAAATATTGAAGGCAATGGTGCTACAAAGTCTATGCGAGCTAAGAATATTTAAGATATCTTTGAACATTTTTTTATGAAATGTTAGATGATATCATTTGACTTCTTTTTGTTACTTTAGAGTATTTATCTAAACAATTTGCATTTTATTAGAGCTTGGTTGTTTGGTTAACTAATTGTGTATTTTGAGTTTGTTGGCACTTATAAATCATTTAAATGGTAATTAAATGCAAACTTATGGTTTAGAAGTGGCTATTGATGTTACTTTTATGATCTTATCTCTTATAAAATCAAGGCTTTTCTTTATGAAAGTTCAAAATGTTACCTATAAGTTTGCAAGTAGTCATTGATGTTACTTTTGTGATATAATCATTTACATTATCTACAGGTTTTCCATATTAAAAGTCTAAAATGTTACATATAAAGTAAAACTATTGCCTTAAATTATTCTTGAACTATTACCTTTTTATTATAGGAATTGTTGCTTTCTACATACACCAAACCATTACCTTTATATGGAGAAACCATTACATTTTGAATGAAAACTATTGCCTTTTACCTAATTATTCGTTACCAAAATTTTGCATGAACTGTTGCCTTTATCAGAAACCATTTCGTCTTATTCCTTTCAAACCATTACTTTAAAGATTGTAACCATTATTAAATATTTGTACACAATGATTGCATTATCCCTCATAATTGTTTCCTATTTAATAGGACAAACCATTGCATATTTATATAAAAAGCATTGGAGTACATATGTACAAAACATTGCCATTTGAAAAATTGAAACCATTGCTTTAGCTAGGCAACTTTTGTCTCTCTTGTTGCACTATTTGTTACCTTATATTGATGACAATAGTGGTCAAATGTGATGGGCTTAAAATAGTTGCCTTAGATTTAAGGTAATGATTTTATGGATATTGGCTATAGTTTATTGTTGTTGTTGAAAGCATAAAATGACATAGTGAAAGATGCTAGAGATGACAATAACGAAGTCTAAGGTAACAATAAAGATGTTGTCATTACAACAAGTGGGGGTGATTAGGGCAACCCCATGTAGAATGACAAACTTTGAAACTTGAATGCTTAAGTGGTTGAATAGAGTAAGTAGATCATGGAGCAAAATGGGGAGTTTAGGGTAAAATTTCTTAGAAGATGGTTTCGTGCTTATTAGGAAGACAATGAAGGCTTGAGTAGTTCTCATTCCTAGGGCTTTATATCTAATCACCGGGGTCCTCATAGGTAAAGGAACTATTTTAACTAGGAAAAGGGCCTTAAGTGAGTTGGGAGCAAGCATGATTGATTAATTGACAACCATGATAGAGCTTAGAAGTCAAAGAGCCCTATTGGTAACAACCTGAGAAGCAAGGAAAAACTTGTTAGGTTGTTCAACCGATTGAAGGTATCAATTAAACAAGCTCATAGATTCATCACTAGGAGGATGTCTAGATCCTATAGGAGTGGAAAGATGAAGGTTGTTGCTTCAAGTGCCCATAGCAAAACTCCATTCTCCCTAAAGATGTAAGAGTAAGTGCTCTCGCCTTGAAAAGCTCGCAACATTCAAGTTATATGATGGGACTACTAACTCGAAAGACCACTTGATGCATATAAACTCTAATGGACTCACATGGCCTTATTGACGATGTGAGATGAAAGCCTTCCTGAGTAGTCTTTAGAAGGTAGCACGTACATGGTTTAATCATTTGTAGGAGAATCTAATAACCAGTAATGATGAGCTCATTAGGATGTTTGTCCTCCACTTCTAAGTGAGTAAACTTGAGCCAAAGGATGACGCTTCCTTATACCTTATTTAGCAACGAAAGGGAGAGCCCCTCTAGTCATTCATAGACCTGTTTCATAAGGTAGTAGTAGAAAATACCACAATTGAATGAAGGGGTCACTATCTACATAGCTACCTTAAGAGTTGATCATGGTGGTGATTTCTTTAAGTCCATAATGAAGAGCAATCTAGCTACCCTGGTTGAGTTTTAGGGAAAGGCCTAGAGGTATATTGATTAAGAAGATAACATCTATACTTGGCACGAAGCCACCTTAGGAAGGTCAAATAGGGAAGAGAAAAGGAAAGGGGCTTAGTAAAGGATTGCTTAGGTACTAAAGTGGGTAATTAAGGCTTAAAGGATTGAAAGCTATTTGATCTAACATCGAGCTTTAATTAGCATACTACCCTTACTAAGCTAATAGGTGAGATTTTCATGGGCATATAGAATCTTAGGTTGCTACCGAAGCCTAAAAGGATGAAGAACAAGTAAAAACAACTTGTAAACAAAAAATATTGTAATGTTCACCAAGCCTCTATGTACAATATGGATGAACGTTACCAACTAAAGAATGTGTTAGAACATACTATCTAATGTGGGTAGTTGCATGAGTATATTGCTAACCCAATAAATAAAGTTGAATGACCTTTTCAAAGGAGAAGAATTGAGGAAGACTACCAATGTGGCAAAGATCATGAAAACCAACATCAAAATAGGCGTCTTAGTGGCATCATTAATACCATAATAGAAGGCCCATAACTTAGGAATAGATCAAATTCATCAAGCTTGGGATCTACTATGAATGGCAAGAAAGTTTACGAGGTAAGGGGGAGGAGGTAGAAGATTAATACGTCTAACTCCTTTATAGATGATGACCTTCAGATGATTGAAATTGCCACTAAGATGTCCTGGTGACTAACACTCGCATTATTGAGTTTGTTCAAGAGATGAAGGTGGATATTGGGAGCTTAGCGGACATCATCTTCAAGCATACCTATGATCAAACTAGAGAAAAACTCCTAACCTAGTTGAAGCCCGATCACTATCATCCGATCAGCTTGAAACTAAGTTGTATGACCCAAAGGCATAGTTACACTCGACATGGGGCTCGAGGATGATGATAATGTTGCTGCTTACTCTGTGGAATTTGTAGTAACGGATTGTAAGTCCCCCTTCAATGGGATCCTTAGGAGATTAAGGATGAATGCCTTTAGAATAATTGCCTTCTTTTTACATCTAAAGGTAAAGTTCCCGATAATCATAGGAGTTGCCATTTGTCGAGGCAACCAAACCTTATCTTAAGAACTTTATACTAAAGCCTTGAAAGGGGATAGTGTTCGATCCCTATAGACTGAGCTATAGTAAAAGCTAGCTAAGAAGAGGCCATACCCAGGTGAAGGAACTAAGGAGATCCTGCTCATTGAAGGTGTTAAGTAGACCACTCATATATGGCAAAGATTGACCCAAAGATCACAAAGCATAAGCTTAGAATAAATCTAAAAGCCAAGCTAGTTAAGTAGAAGAAAGGACATTTTGCCTTAGAGAAGCGAACAACAATCGAAGAAGAGGTACAAAAGTTGTTAAAAGCCAAGTTCATCTAGGAAGAGAAATACACAACCTAGCAGGCCAATGTAAGTCTTTTCAAAAAGGCTAATAGGTGGTAGCAAATGTGCATTGACTATATTAACCTTAACAAAGCTTGTTCAAAGGATTGCTTTCCACTCTTAAGTATCGACCAATTAGACAACTTAACCTTGGGACATGCCTTTCTAAGTTTTATGGATACTTTCTTTAGTTATAACCAAACTATGATGGCATTAGAGGATGAAGTACATACATCCCCCGTCATGGACTTTGACATGTATTGCTACATGGTGATGCTCTTTAGCCTTAAGAATGTTGAGATTATGTCTCAAAGGATGGTGACCGAGCTCTTCAAGTCTCAACTCATGTGGAACATGGAAGTCTATGTGGACAATATGTTGTCAAGAGTAAAAAGCCTAAGGATCATCTCTAAGATTTTCAAGAGGCTTTCAAATACATGAAGAAACATAGAGTGAAGCTAATCCCTAAATAATGTGTCTTTGGTTTGGATTGGCATTTGGTGAATTCCTTAGGTACCTAGTAACTTAGAAGGGCATGAAGGCTAACCTAGAGAAGCTCTAAGTTGTAGCTTACATGAAAGTTCTAAACCCCAAAAATCAAGCCTTCTGAGTATAGAGTTAAACTCATGTACTATAGATGATTTCCTAAAGTCAATAGAGTTAGTAAAATTTAAAAATAATTAAAATTTCAATTCAAAAAGTAAAGCGAATATGAAAAACCTTAAATTATTAATCGAAACCTTAATCACATATGAAAACCTTAAATTCTATCGGTGTATACATATGAGAAATCAAACTTGAACCTAATTAAAACCCTAAAATTAAATTTTTAAGCTTAAACAATGTGCTTATTCATTAGAATCACACTAAACCCCTAATTGAATGTAAACACTTAATAATATGCTAAATCATATAAAATCAATAACTAACGATCAAAGATAACTTCTAATTGTTCATAAATGCTTGCATACTAAATTGATTTATTAGAAACTATGATAATACATTATAGATGCTAATAAAGTTATAATTTTACAAATATGCTAGTATTATGTAAATTTAAGTGTTTAGTTAATATTAATACTACATATAGTTCATGTTAGTATTCTATATGGCACTTTACATAATAGTTATACTAAGCATCATATTAAATGATATATATAAGATATAAATACCTAGAGGAAAATCTTAATAACTATTTTTACTAATTATTTGATTTAATTTCATATTTCCCTTCATTTCCTTAATTTTTCCTACTTACCTTCAATACTATTATTATGTACAGTAATTATATTTAAATTAAGAAAGTTGACTAAGTCAACATTTAGCTAAATCAAATGTTGACCAAGCCAAGTGTCGACTAATTCAAAGTATTGAGTAAAGTTAATATTGGTCACTATCACTCTAGAATTCTCTTTTCTTTTCCTTTGATTTTTTTTCCCTTTTTCTTTCCCTTTTGTTGCCATCCACTTGCCCTATCTAGAACCCTCATTCCTTTATTTTTCTTACACATTTAGGAGATAATAAAACACACTTTTGTTCCCTTTTCCAAACCATGAACCCTCTTCTCCATTCCCTTTTCTTTAACCTTCTAATTTCACTTCCATATTTTCAATAACTCATCTACAAATTACTACACTATATACTTGCTACAAGGAGAGAGAGGTACAATTTCATTTGATTTTCTTTTTTAACAAGTAGTTAGTTATCTACCTTATATTGGTGTAGAAATTTTGTGTAATATGTACATGTATGTTAATACAAATAGGACTCTTATATATATTCCCATAAGTGTAGAAATACTTATATGTATACGAGAAGAATACCCATGTTCATATGACTCATGAATGCACATGAAGTGTGTATGTATAAACCTAGTAATATACATAGCACAAATGTACATAACCTAAAATAATGAAAATACTAAGTACATATACATATAGTATACTAACCAAACCTATAACATGCATATATATGAATTATATGAAGAGTTTTTAAAGGTGTATCGAGGACATGCAAAAATACATATAAAAATATGTATACAACCGTATGTATATATGGGTATATGTAAAAGTATATTAGAAGTATACATACATGTAACATACATATAGGGTGTATAAATACATAAGTCTAAAGTAAGTACATATGTAAGTTATAACATAACCAACTTATATAATAAAGCATAATACAATATAATAAAGTAATAATATATATATATATACATACATATATGGGCCGAAACCCCAATAGATTCATAATGCATATATTAATTTATATTAACCTTATATGTAATAATAGTAATAGTTCAAATTATAAGAATATAAAAAAATTTAGAAGTTAATTAGATTATATATTTACAAAAAGGAAACCAAAAATTTATAAATAAAAACATTTAAACTAAAATGACTAAGTTTATAATACTTTAAGCCTATATCATAAAATGCGGATTTTAACGTCCAAAATAGACCCCATTGTGTGAATGTACATTCGAAAACGAGGAAAATCGACTATAAGTTTATAAGTATCAAAGTTAAAGTGAAAAAGCTATATACGATTTAAGATTTAAGGAAAACTAAGCTCATATAATGTTACTAATTTGAATATTATTACCTATACAATTGAATTGGATATTATTATATATAAGATAAAATAATGTTTCCTAATTTAATCAAATTTTATCCTTAAAGAAGTACATTTAAACTTAATAAGAACCTACTATAAGAATATAAAGATACGAGGTAAAATGAAAATGTTTGCATGTAATATAGTACTTAAGTAGAACGGAAATCATAAGGTTGATAGTAAGTTAGTTAGGTTATCTAACATTACGTCTAGATACTTATTAGGTTATTTTACCTCTATTTATCAGGAAATATCGATTAAGAAGGTAAGCTGCCTGATGATTGTTAGGAGTCACATTGACTTTGGCCAAGTGAGTACTCCCGATGACTCTATACTTGTGTTGTGCTTAAATTGAATATTAATAACTTGATGCATGGAGGTTCGAGATATGCATGTGCTTGATATTGATTGATTATTTTGAAAAATATTTTTAAATATGATAAGTGAAGATTTGATTATATGATTAATTGTTATGTGATTTGGATGGTTTGTTGATATTGATTGATTCCTACATAATTTGACTTAATTATATTTAGCTTATCTTAAATAAAAAAGAGTCATGCATTAACCATGCATTGCATTTCTTATTTTAGCCATCACTTCATGAGGGGGTAAAGCGACACTATGCGAGGGTTGTTTATATACATTGAATTAAAGTGTTTAGTACGGTGCACTCGTACAACGTGATCTTACCTTAACCTACAGGCTTACTAGGCACTGGAGATACTAACCGTATGGCTGAGGGTCGAGGTTAGAGACCTTTACTATAGGGTGTAAGTGTAGATTGTAGGGAACACCTCACTGCTAGACTTGGGATTTTATGTATTATTAGATTTGTTAGAAATGGAAATGTATTTTGCAAACTATGAAATTCAAATTATAGAAATGTATCTCCAACCCTTATCTCGGAAAGCATTAAAATCTAATGTTATATGCAGCACTAGTCAACTGCATATATTGTTTGGCATACTACGTGTACATGCATTCATATGGTTATAATAATTTGTTTGATAACTTGCTTGCCAATACAGTATGAGGGATAACTCACTATGCTCTTATAGCTTACTCTCCAATAGTTTTTCTTTTTCAGTTTGATAGATAATCAAATACGGGATAAGAGTCGAGCATTAAGTGCAAGAATTGGAATGTTTTAGAGGTTAAAATTGGAGAAAGATTTTATAGCTTATTTGAGACTTTAAATATAACTACCACTTATATATTTTAGATTTAGTAACTTCAATAAGCTTGAATTTTAAGTTTATTCTATTTGATCTTATCATTTGATAGGAGATACCGATATTCTACGGTTTTAAGGAACTGTGGAACATTAGATATCCATAATTATTTATATTTTATAATATTTTAATTAATTAACAATTTAGAAACCTTAGTGATAAATTATTTAAAGTCTTGTAATCTTTGACTTGCAAAGTAATTTTCATATCATGAGTATATACATGATACAAAAATTATAGGTAATCCTACTAGACCCTCTATAGGGTCCTAACAAAATCCCTAATGAATGTCAAAGAAGCATAGAAGTTGATGCTTATTGCCGCACTCAACTGCTTTATGTCTTGAACTGTAGACAAGTATGTTGAATTTTTTAAGATTCTAAAGAATACCCCTTGGTTTGAATGGACCTTAGCGTATGAAGAAGCTTTCAAATAGTTGTAGACATCCTTGACCTCTCTACAAGTTCTCTCTAAGCTAATACCAAGTGAATACTTTCACTTGTTCTTGTATTTGGCTTTGAGTGATCGAGCTCTTTCCTTAGCTTTAGACTGGGCAAAAGGGAGGGAGAATAAGCTAGTTTATTATGTCAACCATTAATGGTAAGCAAGTGCAGCTATCAATTTATATGGTAGCAAATTTGAGTTCAGACGTTGATCCTTTAGAGCCTGTTAGTACTAATAGTTACTCTAACTCTATTATCTAATAGGTAAAATTGTTTGAAATTAAAGATAACCACAACTTAATTTAATTCTTTCAATTAAAAGAAAACCAAATTAAACTTGATTAAAATTAAATGGTAAAAAACAATGGAATAAGGAAACTCTAAAATTACACCATAGATATCCAGACATTGTTCCACCAAGAGATTAACATGTAACAATCAAAAGCATCCACTTCCTTCCCTAGTTATAATAACTAAGAGAATTCTTTTTAATGAGCTAATAAGAATTGCTTCAGTTATTAACTTTTAGTCTTAATCATACTCTACTCGAATCGCTTTTGTAATATAATATGCTGAGACAACATTAAGACCATAAATTCTCTTAAAAAATACTAGAAAAGCATTAGGAAGAATTCCATAACTTATTGCAAAGAATATAGATATTCTCTTCAATCATGTTAGATCTAATTACTCACTTGGTCTTGCAGCCTTCGTGCATAATATTGGATAATTAGGAATGAAACTCTAAAAATAATAATCTAATCAATTAAGCACAAATGATTAAATTATCAAAAACCAGGGTTTTTAGTGGAATTAACAAAAATAATTAATTTAGATGTTAATTCTAAGTTCTACAAGTTTAGATATTGAAGAACTACTATACAATCAAGATTAAAGAGAAAACTTTCCTATAAGCAATGGAAGAAATCAAGAAAAAAAAGTAATGTGAATGCTACAAATAAGGAAACCCTAATAAATCCCTAAGAATGACTACTTTTCTCTCCATTTCTCTTGAAATCTAGCTCCTTATTTATAGAAATTACTTAAGATAACTCAAACAAGGAAATTTCTCATGTAGTATCATGATCACGTCTTAAGATCATAAGCGCAAACCATAGCCATGGTTCTCCTTGAATTCCTTGAAGATCTTAGACAAAAGAATCATGGTAGAAGCACAATCATGATCTTCAACTTTGATCTTCTCTTATCATTTATCCTTAGTTAAATTCTTCTCTAGAAGCTACTATCTCTAGCTGCCTCTTTAGATAAGTGAAAATCTTTTCTAAGCATCTTCAATTTAGAGCAATTCCTTAGCATATTATGCTCTTTCCACTTTAGTAGCTCCTTAAAATCCTACAATCAATAATTCATTCAATTAAGAATGGAATTCATTAAAATTGCAGCAAAATAATGGGAAATATTATAAAACTCATCAACGAATATGTGCAATTTTACATTCATCAAATGTTCCCACACTTAAATATTTACTTGTCCTCAAGAAAATCAGTTAATCGTTATCAAGGATAAAAAACAAAGATTATGAGAAGAAGTGTTAACTCAACCTATCATTATTTAGGAAATCGATGGAAGATCACATCTAACCCAAAATACTCTAAGGATTGAACCCCTATAAGTTCTTGCAACCCAAAAAAATTTCTCAACTCAATACTCTTGGAAACTTTCATAGCCTCTTCCCAACCACTTTCTCAATATACACGAAACAAAACTATTAGATTTCAATAGCTAATCTATGTAAATCAAAGTTTACCACACTATTTAACTAAGGATACGTACCTTTAATTTCTTTTTATATTAACACTTAGCTCGTATGTATATAAGTTTCTCTTCAATCTCGCCAAGTACTATAATCAAGAGCAAACAAACATAAGTTGCATCTACTCATTCGCTCATCCGTTGATCATTCCCTTAATATGAGCTTTTGTTGGAATTTTTTTTTTTAATTTTTTTAATTGAACTAGAGTAGTTTCATCGATTAGTATGTCCTGCACCAAACGATCTTAGCTTACACGGCATTAAAACCCCCCTTTGAACTATCTACATACTCTAGCTAATTTTATTCTTTCCACTTTTATACAAATTCAACCTTCACATGGACTTTTCTCTTAACCTATATAATAAACTTTCTGTCAAAAATTTAGAGCTTGTCACCTAAGTTGATAGCCATTATTCCATACTAAGGAAGTACCATGCAGGCTCAATTATTCGAGTCAATGAGGCCTATAGCTAGACTCTTTAATGTTTAGCACTTTTATTTTTACTCTTAGACTTAACCTTAAACCCTTTTTCGTTCACCTATTTATTTCATTATTTATTTGCCTCCAACTTCTTAAGATTTCTTAGGGAATTTCCAAAAGACAAGCTTCGTCTATTTGTTTGCTTAAAATTATAAAGTTCTAGAAATCGAGAAAGGGAAAAGTATACATCCAAGTAAGCTTAGAAATACTATATGACTCATGTGCAATCATTAGTATCACTTTTGTCTTAAAATCCTAGACTAAATAGTATGTAACTCTACCCTGCATAGATAAGAGGATTCGCAGCATGTTAAGTCTTGGTAAGGTTTCTTATGATCTTGAACCGATCATACCTAAGATTACAAATCCTAAGTTTCAAACATTGATCCGCAAACTATTGAATAGTGAATAGAAATTCCAAAAGGATCTTACTTCCCAAAGAGATCCCCCTGCATCTATATATAAATGCTAGTTTAGTTTTCAATTCCAACAATGTGTAAATGGCACAATAGTATTAAGAAGACAAAATTCAAGAAAATTCTATTCAGAAAGTAGCTAAAGATCGGGTGTAGATTAAAAAATTGGGTTAGATAAAACAAAATTGATTTCCTAAATAATAATAAGAAACATAGCCACATACACCTTCTACACACTTAATTTAGTATATTATTCCTAATGTATTCATAATAAAGCTGACATCTAATAGCCATTAAAACAAAAGGAGGAAAGGGAATAGTATGGGAAAGAAGTGAGACTCTAATAACGCTCACATATAACGATAAAGCAATGCATAGTCCTTTAGAGTCATAATTTAAAGGATTCATCTTTGAGTCAGTGCTTAGAGAGAGATAAAAAAATAACAACAAAAGAGAGCAAAAGGAAAGAAAAAGATAAAAAAA
This sequence comes from Lumnitzera racemosa, assembly GCA_024138005.1. NCBI lineage: Eukaryota > Viridiplantae > Streptophyta > Magnoliopsida > Myrtales > Combretaceae > Lumnitzera > Lumnitzera racemosa. The sequence goes on along the minus strand of JAMXBC010000012.1, from coordinate 31,890,633 downwards.
TAAAAGAAGGATGATTATGTTATTTGAATAAAGATTAACAATGAAAACTAGGAATCTAAAAACAGATAAGCTACTTAAGAAAAAAAGAGTCCAACTATTAGAAAGAACAGATTAAAAGAAATACTAATCATCTGCTTTAGTGATCTCAACATCCACTTCACCATTAACTCTTCATTGGAATCCACATCATTTATGTTAAATTTCTCATGATCTTTTCCATTTTCACTCTTATCATCATTCTCACCCATGTCTTTGCCTTTCGCTACATCAAGGAAATCATCATCGATAGGAGGAGGAATTTTGATTTTGATTTGATTAGCTACCTTATTACAAAATTGTATAACTCGAGATTGCCTCTTGAACACCCTTTTCAAAGCTTAGCTGCAAATCTCCTGAGATTTAATCAACTCTCAAACTTCTCCCCTTAGCTCTTGTATTTTGTGTGTCAAGTTACCTTAGGTGGAAGGAATGTCTTGTTCCTTTCCTTTTGAGGCTCCCTTTCCAAAATCTTCAATCAAAGGACCTATTTGGCCAAAAGTAGAAACTATTAGAGGTATGACGTCCTTTAACATGGTCAATTGAGGATTGTCATCAGAAAATTCTAGTTTCTCTACTAGCTCTATAACATATGGTACAAAATAGATTTGTTTGACTCTTGCATTAATATCCTAATGCCTCATGTAGATTTCTAAGTGACAGTAAGATTGATTATGTATTTCTTTACCTAACTATACAAGTAAAAAACTTCATGTGTAGCTACTACCTCAATACCCTTTCATCTCCTACTAAGTGTGTGAGTGAGCAACCAACAATGAATCATATAGGTTAGATTCTTTAAGTACAATCCTCTTGAGAATGTTAGATTGTAACTCTTTTCACCACTTAGTTTCATCCAATAGGAACTAGGTGTAACACCCTGAGGTAATTTATATAACAATGTATATAATTCAGATGATTGAATAAAATCTTTTTCGTAAAGCCCTATGCTCACTACAAATTTAGCCATTGAAAGAGTAAATTTTGTATTCCTTTGTTGGAAGGAAATAAAATTCCTAGCCCCATAAGAAAGTTGTTCATGTTTTAGATTCAAAGTGCTCAAAAACTCCAAAGCGAGCTCTTTATACACTAGTTCTTGAATACTTGATAGGAATTAGTGTACTAGACTTTTAACCCGACCCTAAGCTCAAGGGCTTGAGAGTATGGCTAAGCGAGTTCTTTTATAGCAACTCGTGCCTGATGAGTCTGAGCTACTTCAATCTACCAGTTTGCTACCATGTCTGAGCTTAACCTTCCTATACTTATCAATAGTCTCTAACTATCTATCTAAGATACACTCAGACAATAGCTTGAATCACTCAGTCATTAGTTTAACCAACCTGAATAAGAACTGCTTTGAGCTTATCTAAGCGGAACTTACCTTAATAGAACCCCTAATCCTACTTAGTACTTGTACTCCGTAGTAACTAACCTAATTGTATAGCTTGTCTATTTTAGCCAAAAATTGACCCACCAACTGACAACCATGTATTTAAGCAATCATATGATAGAATACCTTATATAAGATGGATGCTTTTCTTGATTTTCTCTTCCATTACCTATTTAGGACTTTACCCTTTTTGTCATTTCCATTTATAGTTGTAAGCTTAATATTTTAGGTATTAATATCCATTATAAATGTAGTTGCAACAACACTACCTCAGATATTGAATATATTGCTTTTTTCTCTTTCGTGAGCATTCCACTTTACTTGCTTCACTCTTATACTAACCCTTAAGTAAGGGTAGGCAGTGAGTACCCACATTAGACCAACTCTTGTGTCATATCAAGTTGAGCCGTGAGTCTTCAATAGTTTCTGAGTATATCATATCCTTAGAGGAAATTATGGTTTTGCTTGCTAGTTTCTCTATTCTCGAGCATCTCTACCCTTGTTTTCAAGCTTTCTACAAGCTTAGACCCACCCCTTGTGATAAGTCTTATCGTTCCTTAGTGTTGTTCATATCATCTTGGTATAAGAGTGGAGGTTTATTTGGGTAAGTTGCTAGTTAATTATGATTGTTATTGTGTAGTATATAGTACTGTTTTCAAGTGTGTTATGAAAATGAGATGGATTAGTTAAAGTGTTTTAAAGGATATTTGAAGTTTTTTTTATTGTTGTGAGACCTTTGTTGCCAAATACTTTGTTTTTCCCTATTTTAAGCATACAAAAACAGAACAAATTTCAATTAGGTTTATAGTTCTTCAAAGTAGTTATTATGTTCATAGTTAGTTTAACTTTTCATGTAAAGAATTATGTGTACGAGTTGTTTGGCTAGAAAAGGATAGTATCTGTTGTTTCGAGAATTCAAAGTTTATTACTAAGCTTTGTTGAGAGTATGACGGACCTAAATGTCAATGCTGGTATTAGAGATGACAACAGTGGTATTATTCATCATGGACAAAAACCTTAGAATACCCCAAGAAGTACAGATGATCAAACTAATGAGATAGCTAATCTTATAGCTAATTTGACCAAAGTTGTTCATACATTGGCCTTTCAATCTACTGAGGCTATATAGAATACTCGCTAAGCTACTAGACCTATGAGAAGATAGATCTTAACTTGACAATAGCAAGGTGGAAGAGTAGGAGGACTTATACAGAGAGGAATTGACTTAAGAGATATAAATGAAGAAAGAGAAGAAGAGTACATTGAGGAAGAGGAGTAAATTAGAGCACATCGAGCTACTAACCATGTGAAGCTTTAGATTTCAAGCTTCAATGGTTCTAGGAATGCCGATGACTATCTAGATTGGGAAGAAAAGGTATAATGTATTTTTTATTGTTACCAATAGCAAGACCGTAAGAAAGTAAGGATTGTTATTATAGAGTTCTCAGGTTATGCTGCATTATGGTGGAAGAACTTTCATACAATTAGGAGATGAGAAGGACATAGGGAACTAAGTGCTTGGCTCGAGATGAAGAGGATACCTAGAAATAGATTTATGCCTGACAATTATTAGCAAGATACTTTTGCTCGACTTTAAGAGTTGAGATAAGGAAGCCGAACTGTTCATGAATATATTCAAGAGTTCCAAATGCTTATGATCTAATATAAAATGGATGAACCATCAGCCTAGACAATATCTAGATTTCTTATTGGGTTAAGAAGTGACATTTGAGATATTATGGAACTTTGATAGTTTACTATGTTAGATGAGGCTATAAGAATAGCTTAGCGAGTGGAAAGACATAGTAAGAATAGGTCGAGTTGACCTCTAATGGCCAACCATTCCAATCAAGCTGACCTACTTAAGGACGCTACCAAGCTCAACAAAGTGCTGAGTTAAGTAAAAGCACATATGTTAAAGTTGAATAGAAGAGCTGACCAAACGATGGTGAAGCACTAATGAGAACTTATGAGAAGGGACAAGGATCTAAGAGGAAGACGAGCCAAATCAAGTACTTTAAGTGTCAAGAGTTTGGATACATAGTCACCCAATGTCTAAATAGAAGAACTATGACTATCAAAGGCAACATTCCAAAACTTGATGTGGATAGTACTAATGAGGAGCTTGAGGAGGAAGAGGTTATTCCTGAGAAGGATACAACCTAAGAGGAAGAGCTTGTTGAAGAGGATGTGTTTGTTGAAGCTCTGGACAAACTAACTTTGGTTGTTCAACATGCGATGAGTATAGAGACCTCTACTAAGGAGGAATAAAAAGAGAATCTATTCTATACTACATGCAAGGTGCATAAGCAAGTATGTGCACTCACAGTGGATAGTGAAAGTTGCACTAATGTAACATCTTCTAATCTGGTTAAAAGGCTCAAGTGGCAGACTATCTCACATCTAAAGCCATACAAGTTGCATTAGCTAAATTAGAAGGGAGCACTACATGTCACTTAGCAAGTGATGCTAATGATCTCTATCGGAAATTATTCTGATGAAGTTCTTTGTGATATGTTTTCCATGTGTGCATCTCATGTGTTGCTAGATAAACTTTAGCTTTTTGATCGGAAGATTAATCATGACAGTTTTAGGAACACATATGTGTTTAAGAAGGATGGAAGGAAAATTATCCAGAATCCCATGGCCTTTAGCCAAGTAAATAAATTATAAGCTAAGTTGGCTTGAGGATCGAAGAAAGTTTTGGTACTCAATTGAGCCGTGCTCTAAGAAGCTATTAAAGCTGACATACTGTCCCATCTATTAGTCAAATGACTATTAGAGTTAAAGGAGCAAGTTAAACTGTGTTTAGAGATTAAGGAGCTATTGGATGAGTATGTAGACCTATTTCCTGAATAGTTACCAGAAGGGTTATCTCCTTTCTGAGTTATAGAACATTGCATAGACTTAATACTTGGTGCTATCCTACCAAATAAGGTCACTTATATAATGAATCCGAAGCAAGTTGTAGAGCTCTAGAGATAAGTCAACAAGCTATTAGAGAAGAGATATGTGAGAGAAAGTCATAGCCCTTTGTACCTTCATTGCTAATGTCAAAGAAAGATGGCTCTACCAACCTTTGATAAGGTGTTTGAGCTTACATGTAATGCACTAGGTATGAGCATCGAAGTTGTATTGATGCAAGAAGGCCAATTTATCGCTTATCATACTAAAAAGCTTAAAGGAGCACAACCAAACTATTTTATGTATAACAAAGAACACTTGTCATTAATTCAAGCTCTTCGCATATGTTAGCATTATCTCATACTAAAGGAATTTGTCATCTACATGGATCATCATTCCTTGAGATATTTATGGAGCCAATCAAAGCTTTCCAAATGCTAAGCTCAATAGATTGAATTTTTAAAAGGATTTAATTTCTTCATCAAATACAAGCAAGACATGAATAATGTAGTTGCCAATGCTTTGTTGAGAAGACATGTTCTTCTTACCGAATTGCAAACCAGATTGTTAGATACGATGAAGAGGGGGAGAATAGTGGATGAATACCATGTGGAAGTTGATTATCTATTTCGAGGTAGCAAATTGTGTGTATCGATCTATTCAGTTAGGGAGTTACTGATGAAGGAAGCCTGCAATGGAGGAATCTTTGGGCACTTTGGAGAATGAAGGATGTATGAGCTACTGAATGATAAGTTCTTTTGGCCTAAAATGAAATGTGATGTGCATTACATGACTAAGGCATGCAACATATGTAAAGAGGTGAAAAGTCAAGCCGAACAAGGGAAGGCAATGCCTTTATCTATTCTAACTAAACCATCTGCTGACCTAAATATGGATTTTGTCCTTAGATTACCCTAAATTGCTTGAGCTAATGACTCTATAATGTTTATCATGGATAGGTTCAATAAGATGGCATACTTTGTGCCTTACACCAAAACTAACAATGCTTTGACTATTACCTCTTTATTTATGCAAGAAATTGTTCACCTACACTGAGTGCTAAGGAGTGTAGTGTCAAACCGTGATCCGAAATTCCTAAGCCATTTTCAATAAACTCTCTAGCATCGAATGAGAACCATGCTACTATTTAGTACTTCTTGCTATTCCCAAATCAACGGACAGACAAAAGTTGTCAACCACATTATAGGGTTACTACTCTAAGCTATAGTGGGAAAGAACTTAACCAACTGGGATGTTGCCTCCTTGTGGTAAAGTTTTCTTATGAAAAAAACTGTATATTCTACCACTAGATATACCCCATTTGAAGTCTTCTATGGTCTCAACCCTAAGCTACCCCCCCTTAATCACGCCTCAATGCCCTCAACCGACTAAGAAGATCTAAAAGCAAGAACTAGAGCTTAGTCCCTCTATCGAATCTACCAATGAGTCATCTAATGGATCGACCAAGCTACTAGGAAACTAAAAGATAATGGCAAAGGGAGAAAGACTAAGAAGTTTCAGCCCGAAGATCAAGTATGGCTACACTTGAGTAAATAGAGATTCCCTAATAAGAGGAAGAACATGCTATTTACTAGAGCTGATGGACCTTTGAAGATCCTTTTGAACATTAACAACAATGCTTACAAACTAGAGCCGCCAGAGGACTTCGTAATGTTAGCAACCTTAGCCCTTACTGATCTGAGAAAGAATTGAATGAGGACTAATTGGATTTGATCCTAAATCCTAGCCAACCTAGCAAGGATGATAGGAATTAAACACTAAACCATTGATTCAAAGCCTAAGATTGAGAGCTTTAGAGCATGGCTAAGCAAGTTCTTTAGTGCTAACCTATGCTTGATGAGTCCAACCTACTTCAATCCACTATTTTGGTGTTGTGTTTGAGCTAAATCATCCAGTACTTAACAACAGTCTTTAATTATCGATTTGAGATACGCTCGTACAAAAGCTTGGCTTACTCAATCACTAGTTCTATCGACTTGAATAAGAATTGCTCTAAGCATATCTAAGCTGAACTCATCTCAGAAGAATCCCTAATCTTACTAGGCACCTTTACTCGATAGTTGCCAACCTAACTATCCAATTTGTATGTTTCAACTAAAAATTCACCTACCAACCTATAGCCACATATCTAAGCAATCATATGACACAATCCCCCTTACAAGACGGATGCTTTTCTTGCTTTTCTTGATTTTCTCTTTATACCCTTCTTGATTCTTTGTACATTACCTATTTAGGACTTTACCCTTTCTTATCATTTCTAGTTATAGTTATTACCCTAATATTTTAGGTGTAAATACCCATTGTAAATGTAGCTGCAATGACACACCTCATATATTGAATATACTACTTTGCCTCTTTCATGAACATTCCCCTTTGCTTACTTCACTCTTATAGTAACCCTTAAGCAAAGCTAGGTGGTGAGTACCTTTATTAAACTAACTTGTGCATTAGATCGAGTTAAGCTATAAGTCTTTGATAGTTTTGAGGTGCATCATATCCTTAGAGCAAATGGTGATTTTGCTTGCTTGTTTCTCTATACTTGGGCATCTCTACCCTTATTTTCAAGCTTTCTGCAAGCTTAGACCCACCCCTTATAACTGGCCTTGTACGTCCTTAGTGCGGTTCATATCAATACTTAACAACCTGTCATACATAAAATCTCAACCAATTCACGAATATCCCTTTCCATATTAACTTTTTGATAACATCCCCCATCTAAATAACTATATCTAGAGAAATCCTTCCTTGACAACATCTTAAATTGAGCAAGATGTTATGGCTTGTCAAATTCTAACATATGCTTTGAGTGCAGTGGTAGCATGGTGATCAGCGCTTCTTTTAAGATGGGTTTTGAAGATAACTTTCTAGGATAGCCATTGGAACCCTTGTGATGTGCATTTTCTCAGTGTTTTGAGGATGCCATCCTTGTCTTGTCAATTAAGGAAACACATCAAATACAATCCCCAAAGATTTCCCTTACACTTAGAACTTTGTCAATGTGCAAATATGATGTAGTATGGCTAATTAGGAATGAAAGCGGTGAGAGATAAAAACATAATTATTACCAATTGATCATGCAAAAGAAGAAAAAGATAGAAGTAAAGACATACCTATCATGGAAATTCAATGCAAAAAGAACCTTAACTTAAGGAAGAAGTTAAAGGAAGATGCGAACAATATAGAGCGAGATACTGAGATTAAAAGAAGTGTTGTAGGTTTTCTCAATAGCTTATAAAAGTACTTAATAAAAAAAAAAGGTGTATTATAAGGGTGACCTAGCCAAAATGGAAAAATGAAAGTTAATTCAATAAAAAAATTTAAGCAAGGAGGTTCACATGTAGAATTATGGGCATGATTCCTGATCACAAATAATATTGCAAGCAATATTCAAAATTTGAGCATAATCACAAGCAAGATCTTGGCCATGAATATTACCTTATTGCTCTTACCTAACCTAGTGAGGATCATGCTTAGGATCATAGCTATAATCCTTAAGGCATGAATCTTTGGAAAATTTTGCTTAACTTTCCTTAAGAGGATCACACCTAAGTTCACATGCGTGATTCCTTGGCCAAGCTATTTTCTTGACAATTACCTACTTCCTCTAATGAGGATTACACCCAAGATCATAGGCCTAATCTTAACCATGCTTATCCGCCATGCATTAGACTTCTCTAAAAGCTTCCTTGAACCTACAAGACCTAGAAAAATTATTCAAAATATGTATTAAGCTTTCAACAAACAAGCTAATAATTAAGATAAAGAAGAAATGCAAAAGAAAAGAAGCCTAGTTGCCTCCCATTTTATGCCATTAGCTCAACAGAACAAGGTAGAATTTACTCATATTCTTGTGTTAAGAGGTGGTTAAACTCTACTTGATCATCATTCTCAAAGTCTCCTCCTAAATATAACTTTAATCAGTGACCATTAACCTTGAATGTCCCATGTTCGGTGTTTGAAATCTTCACTGCTCCATAGGGATATATTTGAGTCATCGTATGTGGATTAAACCATCGTAACTTGAGTTTACTTGGGAAAAGATGCAATCAAGATTAATATAAGAGGGCTATCCCCTACTTGAAAGTGTTTCCCTTGCTTGATTTGGCCATCATGGTACTTCTTGGTTTGCTCCTTAAATAATCGTGAGTTCTCATACACGATCTCTAGTGACTCTTCTAACTCATTGAGCTAAAGTTGCCTATGATTTCCTACATAATCAAGATTAAGGTTAGCACACTTTATTGTCTAAAATGCCTTATGTTCTATTTCCATAAGTAAATGGTACGCTTTTTCATATACAAGCCAATGTAGAGTGGTTCCTATAGGAATTTTGTAAGCTATCCAAGATACCCATAGAGCATCATCTAACTTCTTTGACCAATCTTATTTGCTATGCTCCATAATCTTCTCTAAAATCCTTTTCAAGTATCTATTGGCAACTTCCACTTATGCACTTGTTTAAGGATGACAAAGGGTAGCAATTCTATGTGTGATGCCATAGTACCTTAACAGCTTCTCAAGGTAGGTATTACAAAAGTGGGTCCTCTGATCACTAATGATTAATTTAAGGGCACCAAATTGGGAGAATCAGCTCTTAAGGAATTTGTTAACCACCCTGGCATCATTTGTAGGTAAGGCCTAGGCTTTTACACATTTGACACATTATTAATGACCAATAAGATGTGTTTATTCCCATTAGAGTTCAAGAATGGTCCCATGAGGTCAATACCCCATATATCAAAGGCTTCATAAGTCAAAATTGGATTTTGAGGCATGTCATATCTTTTGTATATGTTACGTACCCTTTGACACCTATCACATAACTCCACTAATTTTTATCATCCTAAAAGAGCTTATGTTGGTAAAATCTAGAATCAAAGACTTTATGTACAATCCTATTTGCACTAAGATGTCCTCTAGTAGGTCCTGAATGATAATGACTAAGATCTACCAACCATCTAAATAGGGTATGCACCTACAAATCATCTAGTCTATACAAATCTTAAGCAAATAAGGGTCTTCCTAAAAATAATGTTTAACATCGTAGAAGAAATTCTTCTTCTATTGATAGGTTAATCCCTTTAGAAAGAGGTTAACAGCTTGATAGTTTGCTATATCTACAAACCATGGAACTTCCTAAGCATTTACCTAGTTAAGTATGTGGAGTCACTCTTTTGGAAATTCATCAATTATCTCTTACTCTTCTAACTTCTCTAAGGATGGATTCTCTAAAAGATATAGCTGGTTTACAACTAAGTTCTCTGCTCCTTTCCTAATTCTAATTTCCAAATCAAATTCTCGTCATATTTGGATCCATCTAATCAGTCCTGGCTTAAAATCTATCTTATTCATCAAATATTGAAGAGTAGAATGGTTGGTATAAACAATAACTTTAGATAGGATCAGATATGATCTGAATCTATTAAATGCAAAAAAACTACTGCTAGTAACTCCTTTTCAATGGTGGTGTAATTTTCCTATGCTTTAGTGCATGTTTTGCTAGCATAGTATATTGGTTAAAAGTATTTTTCTTGTCTCTATTGTAGAACTGCTTCAATGGTATAGTCACTTACATCACACATAAGTTCAAATTGGAAAGTCTAATCGAGTACTAATATTATTAGGGCATGTGTCAATTTATCCCTAAGGATGTTAAACATATCCAGACCTTCTTTTGAAAAGAAAAATAGGGTATTTTTCTCTATGAGTCTAGAAAAGGGTCTAAGGATTTTTCAGAAGTCCTTAATGAAACTTCAATAAAATCATGCATGTCTTGGAAAACAACATACTACCTTGACTTAAGTTAGAGGTGGCAACTTCGTAATAGATCAATTTTCACATTGTTTACTTCAATACCTTTCTAGGATATTTTGTATCATAATACAATACCTTTTTGTATCATAAAATGGCACTTTTCCCAATTGAGTATCAAATTAGTTTCCTCACATCTTGCTAAAACTTACTTTAAGTTCATGAGATAGTTATCAAAGGAGACTCCAAAAATTAAAAAGTCATCCATGAATACTTCCATGATCTCTTTAATAAAATCTTTAAATATTACTATCATGCATCGTTGAAATGTTGCGTGTGCCTTATAAAAGCTAAAGAACATCCTTTTGTAATAAAAAATATCATAGGGACATGCAAACATTGTTCTCCCTTGGTCATCTATGGCAATTGGAATATGAAAGTAACCTGAAAGTCCATCTATGAAGCAATAATATTGGCCAGTTGAGCATTCCAACATCTAATATATGAAAGGAAGAGAAAAAATGGTCCTTTCTTGTAGCGTCATTAGGTTTCCTATAATCAATGCAAACATGCCATCCTATGAATACTCACATAGGGATTAACTCATTTATTTCATTTGGAAACATTGTCATTTCTCCTTTCTTGGCATGATCTACACAAGACTAACCTATAAATTTTTAGATATTAGATAAATTATACTTACATCAAGAAGTTTTATGACTTTAGCCTTAATTACTTCTTTCTTGTTTAGGTTTAGTTGTCTTTGAGGTTACACTAAAAGAGACTATCACAGGCAATTTTTCATCTTCCTCTAGTAAGGATTATTCCAAATAATCTAGCAATTACTTCAACTCTAGCTTTGGAGGCTCTTTGATAAAGAGTTTTAGTTTTGCCTCTTTTTCCTACTCTATCCTTTCAAATCTTTTTCTCTTTTTAGTTAGTGAGTTGGTTTCCAGTTATGTCACTATCTTGGCATAGATTAGATTATTTGCCAACTCTTTTTGCTTTCTCTGCTCCAAACAATATTCAAAGGATCCTTAATAAGTATCTCTTATAAAACATTACTCTTAGAGGCATCAGCAACATCAAGACAATAACAAGCATCATCTTGTTCAATACATTTTGTCATAGCCCCTTTGGCTCCAAATACTATTGCTTCTTCTCCTACCCCTTAAATAAGTATTTTGTCATTGACATCAATAATTGATCTAGCTCTGATTAAGAAAGGTTTCCTTAGAATAAGTGGTATTTTAATGTCTTCATATACATCTATAATGGCAAAATCTACAAGAATGATGAATTTGTTTATTTGAACCAACACATCTTCAATTATACCTTTAAGGTATGTAATACATCTATCAGCTACTTGCAAACTCATTTGAGTTGGTTTAGGTTCACTTAGGCCTAGCTTTTTAAACAATTACCAATTGAACAAGGGATTGTGAAACTTCTTAGATACTTTTGTTGGAAGCTTATTCTAGAGGATTGTTGAACACTCTCCACTCAATGTTATTGTAGAGAGCTCCTCTAGTGTTTTCTTGTTGGACAGCAATTCCTTTAAAAATTTTGCATACTTTGACATTTTCGATGAAACTTCAAATTGATATGCATTGAAAAGGTCAAGAAACTTACCATATTACTCATTTGAGCAATCTTTTCTAAGGCGTTGAGGATAGGGAATTAGTAACCTATATCCCTTCACCCTCTGAGCTTTTGCCTTTTTTGTTAGGGGTTCTAAGGTCTTCTCACTCTTATTTTCCTATTCATTTGCAATTAGTTCCTAGATGACTTACTCCCTATCAAATGGCTTATTAACTTGCAATTCCTTACAACTTCTAAGACTTACCACTTCAATTGACTCTTATGAATGTGGTTCTTATTGCTTTGTAAGGAATGATTCAATTTCCAAAGAGAACACTTGGTTGAGAATCAATTGAGGCATAATACATATACTTAAAGCTTCTAAGGTTCTCCACTTTGAGAAGATCAGTCTAGATTAGAAGATATCCTAACTAAATAAATAGATAGTAGTGAACCTAAGCTAACGAGTATTGAAAGGAAAATTAAACAACTTGCTTAGGAGTAGTGGTTGGAATCCCTATTAGTTTCAATAATAATAAGCTTTTCTCATCTAATGTTATCTTACATATTCTTCTTGATTGACACAACTTATCATCATCATAAGATATTGTAGAGGCATCAAGAAATCATCTACTCTTATAATTAATGCTTCAACCTTGGTTGCTAAGGTGATAGCAATGTTTGCATCATACATACCTAGAGCTCTTTTATTTATCTTGGTATTCCCCCAGTGATAGCTGTTCATTACCACTCTCTTAATTAAATTATGAGCTTCCTCAAGCATTTTCATGTTTAATGTCCCCCCTGTAGCTGTATGTCAATTATTTAATGGGAAAATTTAAACCATTACAGAAACTTTGTACTTGCATCTAAAGCGAAAGACAATGATATAGGCATCTACTAAGTAATTCCTTAAAACATTCCTAAGTATCATAGAGGGTTTTAGACTCTAACTAAGTAAAAGATGAAATATCACCTATGAGCTTAGTGATTTATGTAGAAGGAAAATATTTCTCCAAAAATATTTCCACTAACTCATCCCATGTAGTAATAGAGCCTTTTTAAAGAGAATCAAGATATTATTGTACTTTGTCCCATAATGAGAAAGGGAATATCCTTAACTGAATCGCATCATTAGTGGCTCCATTAACCTTAAAAGTGGTTCATTGATAAAGGCATATTTTTTTATGTTTTAATGTGTAAATTAGATAGAATTATTATTGATTGTATAGAAAACATTAAGAAATGGTACCTAATTATTTTCATTTGGACATTTTAGGAATTAGAGGATTCAAAGTGGAAATATGGACGATTTAGAGGAGTTTTATGCAAATAAATGAAGTCTGAATCAATACGTTGCAATTTGGAATTCAATACAACTGGCCTATACTTACACCGGCGGCCTTGAATCTTACATCGCCAGCCCTCATTAAAGAGAAGCCTTACATGAGGCAACCTTAGTTTTTCTAATAAATAGCCTTATGTTTCATCGTTTGAGAGACTTGTTTTTTAAAGACATACACACCTTCCTCAGACTTAGAGAGTCGTAGAATGGCCATTAAATAGTTCTTGAAGAATTCTTCTATAGAATTGCTTGGATCATTGAAAAGATTTTGCTTTGGAGACTGATTTTTTGAGTTGCAATTGAAGTTTATCTTTTCCAATTACAGAATTGGTGACATCTATTTTAAATATATTTACGCAATTCTATTGATTATTCATACTTTCAATTATGATTTTCCTTGCAATTTCAATTAGCAGTTGCACTTTTGTTTCAAATTCTATGGTTGGTGAAATTTATTTGTAGAAATTGATGAAACCTTAGATAGTTGAGATGATGATTGTGTTCATGTTATAGGATTAATAGATATAGAGATGATCCATGATTGCAATTTCTATGATTTCAATTATAGCTATTTGATTTATTATAATTGTTAGAAAACCTACAGATACGGGAGTTGATATAGGGTTTGTTAGAAATTCTTAGTTAATTAGATTAATTAATGTGGAAGCAGCTTTAATTGAATTAATTAGAAATTATTTAGAGATTAATGCGATGTTTGGCAATTGATTATTCACTTAGACATTAGGAATAATTGATTTAGGACATCAGACAATCATAGTATCAAGAGATATATGATTGTAATTTAGAGTCCACTGTTAATTGAAGATGTGAGAGCTGACTGATTAATTAGGAGTTTAAATCCTTAACTTTTAAGGCATAATAATTTCACTTGAATGACCATATAGCTAATAATCTATAAAACATGATAACAATTTGCTTTACATAATCTACGATGGATTCTATTTTTCCCACAATTCTTAATTGATTGATTAGTTTTAGAAGTTTTATAGTTATTTTCTTTTCGATTGTTTTAGTATAATTATTAGATTAGTTAATTTATTTTTTATTACTTGAATATTGATAAGAACTATTATAGGTTTAATAATATTATAGTCCCCGAAAGATAGACAACCTTACTTGCTCTGGATTACTTGATTCTAACCTAGTATGCTTACTAGAGTATTCACAATATATATATATATATGCCGTTGTCGAGGATTGGAAAAATTAAACCTTTTAGTTCTATTGGTAATTTAGGCACACTTAACAACGTATGTTATTTTTATTCTCTTTGTAGGTGTTTTATGCGTAGGAGAAGAAGTGCTAAAATTTTATCACTAGATTCTAAAATAGAGCACATTTTGCATCATTTGAGGAAAGAGAATAGAAGAAAGGTAGAAGAGATAGTAGGTAGCGAGGATAATAATCAAATATAAGTAGTTCTGTGAGCACTACGAGATTATACAGTACCCACGGTAATGGTTTTGGCTATAAGGAGGCCTACCATTTAGGCTAACAACTTTGAGTTGAAGAAATCCCTCATTTAGATGGTTCAGACGAATTTGTTTGCAGTATACCCTAATGAAAGTCCTAGCAAGCATATTGTAAGGATTCCTCCAATACTATAATACAATTAAGATGAACAACGTAACCAATAAGGTTATCAGATTACAACTCTTTCCCTTTTTGCTAAGGGATAAAGCTAGAGTTTGGTTTCATTCACTGCTATAAGAGTCCATCACCACTTGGGTTGATCTTTCATTAAAGTTCTTATGGAGATTTTTCCCACTAACTAGGACTGTAAAATTAAGGAACGATATCACTAACTTCACTAAGTTTAGTGGTGAGTCACTTTATAAGGCATGGGAGAGATTCAAGGAGGCGATCAGAAAATGCCCATATCATGGCTTACTAGATAATCTCCTGATTGAGATCTTTTATCTCAGTCTAGATGAGATACTGAGGTCCCTAGTTGATGCTATAACTAGAGGTGCTCTGATGGGTAAGACCTATAATGAAGTAAGTGCACTAATAGAAGAGATGGCATCCAGTACACATAACTAGAAAAATGAGAGAAGTAAGTTAGGAGTGGCGGTAGCCAGTGACAATAACATTGTATCTCAATTAATAGCTCAGATTGCAACTCTCACTTTTCAGGTAAGTAAACTCATCTCAACACATTTTTTTCATGCTAATCTTATTTTTTTTTTATAAGTTATGTTGAAGACTACATTCGACTCTTGAGTGCCTAACTGGGAATCACTTAGCTCCAACCAGTAGAGAACAGGTGAATTTTGTCAACAATTTTCAATACAGCAATCAAGGACCATATTCGAATACATACTATTGAGTCTGATTTTTTTATTTTTGTTTAAAATTGATTTCTCATTTCTTGATTAATACTAAACCTTAACCCATTTAATATTAATCCTCGACTAAAGAAATTGAGAAATTTCGGTTTTTTATTAAAAATAATTTTTGGAGTCATCACTTGACCGAAGTCGGGAAAAGAAAAAGAAACCATAACCAATTGGGTAGATTGGTTACGATTTAGCTACCGGTCTTTGATTTTAAATTTAATAAAGAACCAGAGGGTTCCGAATTCGGGAGTTAACCTATTAAACCTTAACGGGTACAACTATTTATTACCGAAATTAGGATTATTTTTCTAATTATAATATTTAAAAAATAAATAAAGAAAATAAAGAAAAAAGAACCTAAGTTTCTACATATTTTATCGTCGCCCCGAAGGTGCCTACGTACCTGTTAGCCAGGATCAGATGATTGTAGTTCTTTCTGAAAACTTTAATGTGTTAGTTCTTTTTATAAAAAATGATTGGTTGAATTTACGTTTTTATTAACCATTTTATTTTTATTAAGAAAAATCCCTAAAAGCTTAATTTTTATTCCTAATTATAAAAAAAAAACTAAAAACCTAATTTTTGAAAAGTGCCAAATTAAAATTTTTATTTAAAAATAACTAAGTGATAATTTTTTTTTTATTTTCAAGAAAAACCCAAAAGATTTTATGAAATATGTAATGTTCTACATGATAAAGCTTTTATATAGAAAAGATGCTTAAAACATAAAAAAAAAAAATTCTAATCATAGAAAAGATAACTAAACTATGAAAAAGATTTTTAAACCATAAAAAAAAAATCTAAATTATAGAAAAGATGTCTGAATAATAGAAAAGAAACCTAAACTATGAAAAAGACATTTAAATTATGGAAAATAAGCCTAAAATAATATATATAAATATCTATTTACATACCGTATTATAAACTTAACTAAATAATAATAATTGAATAAATAAAGAAATAAATAAACAATAATCAAACCTGGTTATTGAAGAAGACTGCTATTGCAGGTGGGCCGGATTATGTGCAGCTATTTGTGAATTGCTGATAATTGTTGTGCGTCTATGGCGTTGGGCTAGCGGTAGACTGGCTATTGGAGATTCGGTGTATTCGGGGCTGCGAGCATCGGTTGCTTGTTCGACGAAGGACATGGATCGGTACAGCTTGGATCAAGGGTACGTTGATCGTGTATTCACCGTAGTTGTCGTAGCGCTATTATTGTACTGCGTTTGGAATTGTTATGCAATGTTGGTATGGAGTTTGATGTTGCTGCGTGGCTTGTTTCTGGAGATGTTGCTGTTTTTGTTCTTGGATGAAGCAGATTTTTTGAATTTTTGATGAAGCTGATGATGATTCCCGTTGTTGTTTTTCTTTTATAAAGCCCAAATAGAATCCTATCATATCTATTGTACTAGATTCAAATTTTATTCAAATCTGATTTCAGATGATTTAATTAGATATGAAACTGATTTTCATCTCGATTCTGCAAAGTTAGAAAAATAAAGACATAGGTGCCTACTGAGACTCGAACCTGTAACCTCCAACTAAATCCACCCAAATACTCCGTTGTTAGGCCATTGACCTGTTTCTTAACATTTATTACCATTAAATTGTATTTAAACTATCTGAATCCCTAAACTAAAATTTTCTACTAAACTAAAACGAAAATTAACATTAAAACTAATTATTTATAATATAAATTACTTCCTAAAAATCTACGAAATCTTTATAATTTTTCCTTTTCTTATTTTTTTTGTATTTTCATTATTTGTCAATTTTTGTTATTTTTATCTCTTATTAATTTAATTTTTTTTTGTTTATTATTTTTTAATTAGGACCCTTTTTGTAAAAATAAAAATTAGGACTTCAGAGGAGCAAAAATTAGGTGTCTATACATACGATCCTGGGTAGCATAATCATCTAAATTTTTCATGGAGAAATGAGAACAATGCATTTGAACTACCACTTAGATTCTAAAAGCAAGGTCTTACTCAAAACACTCCACCTCAGCAAAATCAATCTAGAATGGAAGAGCTTATGTTGAGCTATATGCAAAAGACTGACACCATGTTACATAATCAATAGGCGACTATTTAGATTGTAGAGAATCAAATTAGTTAGATCTCTCAACAGTTGAGAAATAGACCATTGAGGTCTTTACCTTGCAATACTGAAGAAAATCCTAAAGGTGTCAATGCTATTGTGCTGAGGAGTGGAAAAGCAATGGAAACAGTTGATAGATGAGTTAAAGAAAAGGTAGAGATTCTAAAGGAAGAAAAAAGGGAAGAAGGTGAAAGAGGAACCAAAGCAGAAGTCACTAGAAGTGAAACCTTATGTTCCTCTAGTCCCTTTTCCAAGAAGACTAAAGCAATAGCCGATAGATGCTCAATTTGCCAAATTCTTAGGTGTCTTCAAGAAGATGCAAATCAACATTCCTTTTGTAGAGGCACTTCAGCAAATTTCTTCGTATGCCAGATTCATGAAGGATTTGCTCACCAAGAAGAGAAAGATTGATGGGAAAGAACCAATAATACTTATAGGGGAGTACTTATGATCCTTCAAAAAAATTTATCTGCCTTACCTAGAAAACAAAGAGATTAGGGGAGTTTTAATATTCCTTAAACTATAAGAAATTTTCACTTTGATAAGGTTCTTATTGATTCAGGTATTAGTATAAATTTAATGCCCTTGTTTATTTTCAAGAAGCTAAGACTTAGAGATTATAAGGAGACCAATGTCATCTTGCAACTTATTGACAAGGGTATCAAATACCCATGGGGTATTGTTGAAAATGTCCTTATGAAGGTAGACAAATTTATCTTAAGTAGACCATTTCTTGCAATAGGTAAGGCATTAATAGATGTAGAGCAAGGTAAGCTTACTTTAAGAGTTATGGACGATTAAGTAACATTTAATGTTTATGAAGCCATAAAGCATTTTGATGATTCCAAATCCTATTACACTATTGATATTTTTTAGCGATGACGACGAGCTTGAAGAAGAAGGCAGGGAACAGGTGTCAGAAATCAAAGCTTGATACTATGAAGAGATAGGCGCCAGTGACAAGAAGCTAGTCCCATCATTAACACAACCCTTAGTACTTGAACTTAAACCTTTACCTAGTCCTTCAAAATATGCTTATCTTGGAACAAATGATATTTTGCCAATAATTATCTCCTCTTCTTTAATAGGTGACTAGGAGAAACAACTTCTAAGAGTTCTAAGAGAGCATCAAGAAGCCATCTGGTGGACTATTGCTGATATTAAGGAGATTAGTCCCTTAATATGCACTCATAAGATATTGCTTTGCAAACCCATTGTACAACTACAGAGATGACTCAACCCAACTCTTAAGGAGGTAGTGAAGAAAGAGGTACTAACATTGCTGGATGCAGGTATTATTTACCCTATCTTAGATAGTAAGTAGGTTAGTCCTGTTTAGGTAGTACCAAAAAAAGGTGATATGACCATGGTGAAAAATGAAGATAATGAGCTAATCTCTACTTGCACTATGATCAGTTGGAGAGTTTGTATAGATTATAGAAAACTGAATGATGCTACCTGTAAAGACCACTTCCCATTCCCTTCCATAGATTAGATATTAAAAAAACTTTGAAGGCATGATTACTATTCTTTTTTTAGATGGATATTCTTGTTACAATCAAATTCATATCGTACCTAAAGACTAGGAGAAAATTACCTTTACATGTCCTTATGACACTTTTGCTTTTGGGAGAATGTCTTTTGGTCTTTATAATGCACCTACTACTTTTCAAAGATGCATGATGTCTATATTCTCTAACATGTTAGAAGATTTTATTGAAATATTTATGGATGACTTCTCTATCTTTAGGAAGTCATTTAATTTATGTCTAACTAATTTAGGTTGTGTGCTTAAAAGGTGCAAAGAGACTAATCTATTTTTTAATTGGCAAAAATTTCATTTTATGGTAAGAAAGGGAATAATATTAGGTTACAAGGTGTCAAAAAAGGGGATTGAAGTTGATAGAGTCAAAGTGGAGATAATAGAGAAGCTACCATCACCTACTTCAATCAAAGGAGTCAAGAGCTTCCTAAGGCATCTTGGCTTCTATAGGAGATTTATTAGGGACTTCTCTAAAATCTCTAAACCTCTTTGTAATTTACTTGAAAAGGATTCTACCTTTGTTTTTGTATGACAGTTGTTTGCAGGCATTTAATCTATTAAAAGAGAAGCTTACTTTAGTACTAGTGATCATCGTACCTAATTGGGACCTCCCTTTCAAGATGATGTATGATGCTAACAACTATGCCGTAGGAGCAATACTTAGGTGGAGGAATGGTAAGTTATTTCATGTTATATACTATGCGAGTAAAACCTTGAATGAGGTGTAGAGAAACTATGCTATGGCAAAGAAAGAACTTTTAGTGGTTATATTAGTTTGTGATAAGTTTAGGCCTTATCTCATAGGTTTTAAGATCATAGTATACACAGACCATACTGCTCTAAAATATTTGTTTGCTAAAGCTGATGCTAAACCTAGGTTAATTCGTTGGATCTTATTATTGCAAGAATTTGACCTTAAAATTAGAGATAAAAAGGGAACTAAAAATGTAATTGCTGATCATTTATCTCGTTTACAATTTCAGTGTTTGGAGCTACCCAGTAATGAAAAGTTCCCTCATGAACAATTGTATGCAGTACAGATCCAAGGGTTAACTTGGTATGCTGATATAGTCAATTACCTAGTTAGTAAGATCATACCATACAGTTTCTCATTTCAATAGAAAAAGAAGCTTTTACATGATGTGAAATTTTATTTCTCGGATGAACCGTATCTGTTTAAAAGTTGTGCTAACTAAGTAATTAGATGTTATGTACTTGTAACAAAACAGCATAGCATAATTCAACACTATCATTCTAAAAAAACAAGAGGCTGCCTTAGTATAGAAAGAACCACAAATAAAATTTTATCTCGTGGATTTTATTGGCCTAGTTTGTTTAGTGATTATAGGAATTATGTTATGTCTTTTGCTCAATACCAAAGGACTGGGAATATTTCTAGGAGACATGAATTACCACAAAATAGTATTCTAGTAAGTAAGCTTTTTAATGTGTAGGGAATAGACTTCATAGGTCCTTTCCCTTTATCTTTTTCAAATAAATATATACTTCTGGTAGTAGATTATGTATCGAAATGGGTAGAAGCAATTGTTCTACAAGCTAATGATGCCAAAGTAGTAATTAAAGTTTTGAAAAAGAACATTTTTCCCAGAGGTACCTAAGATTATTATAAGTAATGGGGGATCGCATTTTAGCAATTGGTAGTTTCAAAAATTGTTAACAAAATATGGAGTCACTCATAAAATTGCCAACCCACATCATCTACAAACTCGTAGATAAGTTGAGGTATCCAATAGGGAAATAAAGCGTGTCTTAGAGAAGACTGTTATGCATCTAGGAAAGATTGGTCTTTAAAACTTAATGATGCATTGTAGGCTTTTAAGATAGCTTTTAAAACCTCTATAGGAATGTCCCCATACAAAATTGTTTATGGTATGTCATGTCACCTACCTATAGAGCTCGAGCACAAGGCTTATTGGGTCATACCTTAACTTTGATTTACAAGCTACAAAGGAAAAGAGATTGCTCCAATTGAACCAGCTAGACAAGATTAGAGAAGAATCTTATGAAAACACTAGGATCTTTAAAGAGAGCTAAGAGATGGCATGACAAGAACATTCAACAACGATAAAATCATACCTGGTCAGAAAGTGTTATTATACAACTCTTGACTAAAGTTGTTCCCAAGTAAGTTAAAATTTCGATGATCTGGGCCATGTGAAATAGCTAATGTTTTTCCTTATAGTATAGTTAAGTTAAAGGTAGGAGACAATCATACTTTCAAGGTAAATGGTTATCTCTTCTAACACTATTTTGAAGGAGAAAACATGGATAGTGATGCCAATATGGTAGTAAGCGAGAATTCACAATAAGATCAGAAAAGTCGGGCTAGCGACTATAAACTAAGCGCTTCATGGGAGATAACTCATATCTAACCAAACTAATTTTTTATCTTACTTATTACTATTTTTATTTTTTATTTATTATTATTTATAAAAAAAAAAGAGAAAAGTGTGAAAATTTTAACTCAAAGCCGCTAACCTACTCATATATGTTAGCATACAAAGGAAAGAGCTATCATACAGTGCTCTTTAAAGCATGACCATCGGTTTTCTCTCTCTCTCCTCACTCATTTTCTTCTCAATTTCTCTCTATAAATTTCTCTCAAACTTTCCCTCTCCTACATACCTATAATCACATATACTCACTCTCTTCACATTTCCATTCTTCTTTGCAAATTTGTGCTTTCCACATCTACCATGCCGCCTAAGAAGATGTAACCTTAGTGAAAGAAATAGAAGACAGCAGTCGCCTCGTCTTCTAAAAGTTTAAGCAGTGATCTACTTTTCACATCAGGAGTATGTTAGGGAAAGAAGGAGGAAGTTATAACAAATAACATTCATGAATCAACAATATATAGATTGGACTCTTTTGCAAGAGTATGGAATGGACAATAGAATCCAGTAGATGGTTCCTAATAAAACATGGTTTCGATTATTTGAAGTAAAAGAACCCACTCTTAGAAAATATAGCTTTTGATTTTTTGTCTACTTTGCAACTAGAGAGAAGTAGACGAATGTCCACTTTCACATTTTAGGTTTACGGAGAAATTCATGTAATTGAATTGAGTTAAATTGTTTTTTTCTTTTTTTTTGGTTTATATGATGAGGAGGAAGTCAATTTGCCCAACTCCTAGCTTACTGATATGACTGCTGAGAGATTTTGGTTTTAGTTGATTCATCTTAGGTGGGACAATTTTGTACCTTTAAAGTTGCTTGCCATGACTTTCTCAGCAATGGAACATAAGTTACTCCACCATATTCTTGCTCATACTTTCAACTGTGAGAAAACTAGCCATAGTAAGGTAATCAGTCTTGACATGTTTTACCTATATAGTATGATTTCTAGGTATTAGATAGATCTGAGAATAAAAATAGCATGTTTTATTTATAGATAAATAGATGATACTAGGACATAGGTTATCTTCTGTAGTGGATATATTATAGCATTATTGAAGGGTATGAAGCTTTTTTTAGTACCGGAGGGGGATAATGGCATTCCATGTAAGCCTATTTTTGCTGTACCCTTTAGGGGTTGGGGTTTGGTTAAGATAAATAATAGGCCCCATCCTGTTGATGAGGAGGATATTCCTAACAATCCTCCTACCGCTAAAGCGTCTAATTCATATCATCGCCCAGCTAGTAGTTTTTAGCAGTTGAGTGTTGAAATTAGAGAAGTTCGGAATGAAATTAGGAAAGAAAGGAAGAAGAATAAGAAGTTTTGGACTCTTATGTTCAATGTTCTAAAGTTTGCTATTTCATGTTTCTAGCCAGTAGCTACAAAGTAACTTCATTACGAAACTTCCAGTATAAAAAGTAGCAGAACCGACTAAGGCAGTTACATATTTGTGCACTTTTTTGATTTTTTTGTGTTATTTTCTTTTATTTATTTATTTATTTTTAATTTTCTTTTATTTTCACTTTGCTGTTAGGTTATTTTTGTTGAGTACTCATCTATTTGGGTAACTCTAGATCATGAACTCTACTGTATACTCTTGAGTGCATTTTTATGATATCTTTGCTATTTCATGTTTTTTAGCATTTGATGAGACAAGTCAGATTTGAATTTTATGGTAGCAATGATCTTATACTTGGAATTTTCCTTATTACTAAAAATTTGAATCTATGGGAGCATCAATTTTTCATTTCTTATTGCTAAGAATTTTTATTTCCTATTGAATATTAAATAGAAGAGAGTGTAGACATTGTCTATCCTAAAGTAGGGGGAAGGAAATATAGTATATGGATTTTGAAGTAAATTGAATATCAATTTTGATGCGGGTGTTTGTTTACAAATAGTTATACTTTCTTACTACTTAAACTTTATTTGTTCTTGAGTATCTAGCAATGTTTAGGCCAATTTTTTTTTAAATTTTGAATTTCTTATTTGGAATCTAAGTATTATATAAAGGAAAAAAATTTGTTGATAGCATTTGATTGTGATTTGAATAATTGACTCATTAAGATACCCTACTCAGCAATGTTGAGATTTTTGTACTCAGTTAAAATTAATTAGTCAATTCCTTAGGAACCCAATTTATCTAGTTTTTAGCCTTAGAATTTGAAGTTTAAGAGTTGGTCATGTCCTTAACTGAAAAGTAAATAGGTTCACTTCTATGCAAAGTTAGTTAGTACATGGTCTTTTTAGTTATTCTAACGGTATTTTAACACTTAATGAAAGAGGTAAGTAAAGATTTAGGCTTAGTGATTCCCATAAAAGAAGTTTGAAAAATTTTAGTGAGCATTCAAAAAGTGATGAAATGAGAGCCTTTACTCCAATAACTCAAGAAATTGAGTTAAGAGTATCCTAACTTGAATGTTAGAGTGAGGAAGAGTTTGTAGGGGTTCCTTTAAAACTTGGTCACTTAGGTGATAAGCTCGAGATGTGCCGACTTAATGCACTCACTATAACGAGAAGGGTGGAAAGGCAAAAGTTCAGTATTTGAACTAAAAAGAAAAAAAAAAGGGAATGGAAAATGGACATTTTGAATGCAATTCAAGAAATGAATTAAGGCTTGTAATAAAAAAGGAAGAAAACCTAGGGTTAGAGCAGATACCATATGCTTTCACTACTTTGTTAAATTGTTTGTCAGAATAATTAGAGAGATAATATATTTGCTAACAATTGTGAAGTTTAAATGGGTTTTTTTCCTTCTAGGATTGAGTATCTACTTTTGAAATAGATATCTTAAGTTAAACAGTTAGATTAAAATTTGTTTTCTTCAAAATGGCTGGTTAATTTCAATTATAGTACTTTGATCACATATTTTGGTTTGGTTCAAGTGGTGGGCGTTATAAATTATTGATTTGAAAGTGTGATATATCATATGTCTTGCATTAATAATTGGAAAATTTGTATTTTTAATGATAGATTTCTTTGATTCTATTTATTTTGCTTGAGGACAATCAAAAGATCAAGTGTGAGGGAGTTGATAAACACATATTTTTCATGTTTTAATGTGCAAATTAGATAGAATTATTATTGATTTTATACCTAATTATTTTCATTTGGACATTTTAGGAATTAGAGGATTCAAAGTGAAAATACAGACGATTTTGAGAAATTTTACGTAAGTAAACGAAGTCCGAATCAACATGTTAGAATTTGGAATTCAAAATAGCTAACCTACACTTACACCGACGGCCTTAAATCCTACGCCACCAGCGTTCATTAAAAAGAAGCCTTTAGCGAGCCAACCCTAGTATTTCTTATAAATATCCTTACGTTTCACCGTTTAAGAGACTTGTTTTTTTGGAGACACACACACTTTCCTCAAACTTAGAGAGTCATAGAGCAATCATTAGATAGTTATTGAAGAATTCTTCTATAGAATCACGTAGATCATTGAGATGATTTTGCTTTGGAGACTAAGTTTTCAAGTTACAAATAAAGTTTATCTTTTCCAATTACAAAATTAGGGAAATCTATTTTGATTATATTTATGCAATTCTGTTAATTATTTATGCTTTTAATTATGAATTTCCTTGCAATTTCAATTAGTAGTTGCACTTTTGTTTCAAATTCTATGGTTGGTTAAATTTATTTATGGAAATTGATGAAACCTTAGATAGCTAAGATGATGATTGTGTTTACGTTATAGGATTAATAGTTATAGAGATGATCTATGATTGCAATTTCTATGATTTCAATTATAGTTGTTTGATTTATTATAATTGTTAGAAACCCAAGAGATACGAGAGTTGATATAAGGTTTGTTAGAAATTCTTGGTTAATTAGATTAATTAATGTGGAAGCAGCTTTAATTGAATTAATTAGAAATTATTTATAGATTAATGCAATGTTTGGTAATTGATTATTCACTAAGACATTATGAATAATTGATTTAGGACATCAAACAATCATAGTATCGGGAGATATATGATTGTAATTTAGAGTTTACTATTAATTGGAGATGTGAGAGCTGACTGATTAATTAGGGGTTTAAATGCTTAAGTTTTAAGGTATAATAATTTCACTTAAATGACCATATAGCTAATAATTTATATAACATGATAACAATTTGATTTACATAATCTAGGGTAGATTCTGTTTTTCCCACAATTCTCAATTGATTGATTAGTTTTCGAAGTTTTATAGTTATTTTCTTTTCGATTATTTTAGTATAATTATGAGATTAGTTAATTTATTTTTTATTGCTTGAATATCGATAAGAACTATCATAGGTTTAGTAATATTATAGTCCCCGGAGGATGGACAACCTTATTTGCTCTATATTACTTGACTTTGACCCAGTATACTTGTTGGAGTATTCGCAATATATATATATATATATAAATAGATAGTTTAAGCGAATCATGCATATCTTTAGAAAACTAACAATGTAGGCATGTGGATCTTCATCTTATCAGCCTTTGAATTACACTTGTTGAACCATCTAAATAATTGTTGGCAAGATCATAAATTCATTAGTACTTGTTATCACCTTTGTTATGCTAGAGTTGGCTCCACCCAAAGAGGGTTTAATAGAATTTAATATAGTCCTTTGTCATTCTCCATTGTTGGCTATTACTCCAAATTGTTGAGATACTAAAAAGAGAAAGTTTAATGTTGTCGAGCCTGGTTTTTCACCCTCTTTATTCTTTTTATAAAATTAGGTCTTTTCTAAGCCAACTTATATTAAACCCTAACCCATTTAATATTACCCCTCGACTAGGGTTTAAATAAAACCATTTTTCAACTTAAAAAGATTTGGAGTCGCAATCCGACCGGAGTCGCAACCCGACTGGAGTCGTAACCCGACCGGAGTCAGGAAAAGGGGTTAAGTTATAACCAACTGGGTAGATTGATTATAACTTGGCTACTGATCTATTGATTTGAAAAACCAAGTTATAAAGCGTCTTTTTTGAAAACCAAAGAAGCTGGATCTAAGGGTTAGGACTTTTAAACCCTTGCGGGCACCATTGAGTTTCCAAAATTAACTTTAATCTTAAAAATCACCTTTTTATTTTATTTTGGAAGATGAAACTAAATTTAACTATTATAATTGGACAAATGAAATAATCTAAACAAAAAAGGGAAAATTAGGTTTTCTTCATTTTTATTGTCACCCCGTGGATGCCTACCTACCTGCTATTTGGGATCAGACATACGTAGTTCTTTTTTTGTAAAACTTTAGTGGGTTGGTTTAGTTTTAATTTGAAAACGATCGAGTTTACGTTTTATTCAATTTTGATTTATTGAAGGAAATTCCTAAACATGTCTTAATCAGTTTTTTAATTTTTAGAAACTTTAAAATAGTCCTAATTTGGAAAGAGGTCTGTAGACACCTAATTTTTACCCCTCTTTTCTTTTTCCAATTAGGTTATAGGGTCCTAAATTAGAAAATTTTCAAAAAAATAGAAAATTAAAGAAAGCCTCCTAAAATGAAGAAATTTAGAAAAAATAAGAATTCTAGAAAAATATAAAAAAAATAAGAAAATAGGAAAATGTACTAAAAAAATAAGAAATTTAGAAAATATTGAAAAAAAATAATAAATTTGAAAAGTCACAAAATAAAATAGGGTATTTAGAAAATAATAAATTTTTAGGTTGTTTAAATAAAATATAATTTTAATTTCAATAGTTTTGAATAAAAGGCTATTGGGTTTAAGCTTAGATTTAAATCAAACTTAAGCTGACCTGGTCCATATGTGCAATTAATTACACATATAAATGAGGAAAAACCAATAGCTTAGCTAGATAGGCATTTAGACTTGATATTACATATGACTTGGAGATTTTAGGTTTAATCCGTGGATGATGCAAAATGTATCTTTTATTTTCTTTTCCCACTTTATTGCTATGCCATTGCCACGTTACAAGCTACGTTATCACCATGTTATTTGCTAACTCACTTCTAAGTATGGTAGACATATTCTGGCACATTCATACATGCGCAGTTATGCATTTGGCACCACATATTGTCCAGGTTCGTCCAATCCAAAATTGGAAGAAAATCATATTACATTTAATTTTTTCCATTCTTAATTAGACCATGACACCTATAAATAGGGTTCTACTCTTCACTTTCAAAACACAACGAAAACTTCGAAACACTTTATAAAAAATAAAAATCGAAGTTGCCTCTCTTTAGCACGGTTCCTCTCTCTCTAGGATAGCTTTCCCTATGGTTTTTTTTTTTTTTTACGAAAACCACCACCATTGGATTTCTTGAGCCGACACGAGCCGACTCTAAGCCGATCCAAGTCGAAGTGAGCCGACTCAAGTCGAAGTGAGCTGACTAAGCCGAATTGAGCTGATCGAGTCGATCCAAGCTGAAGTAAGCTGATCTAAGTCAAAGTCAGTCGATCGAGTCGATCCAAGCCAAAGTGAACCAATCCGAGTCGCCTCTAAGTCGTCTGAGCTGATCCGAAGGCAATCTAAGCTGACTTGGTTTTTCTTTTTCTTTTTTATTCATTTGTTTATTTGTAAATGTTGTAAATGAGAAAAATAAAAAAATAAAAAAGAATGAAAAAGTAAAAAGAAAGAGAAGAAAAATAGAAAGAGAAAGAAAAAAAGAAGAAAGGAAGTAGTCTATTTATTTATTTTAATAGAAATAGATATAATAAGTATAAAATAAATAACATAATATAATAAAAATAAAAATAAATAAATAGGTCAATAAACGAAAATAAATAGGTCACACTTAGAAAAATTAAGTTTTCTACAAATAAATGAAAATAAATAGACCTTTTTCCAAATTAGGACTATTTTAGAGTTTCCAAAAATAAAACACCAATTAGGACCCTTTAAAAGAATTTCCTTGGATAAATTGAATTGGGTAAAAAAGTAAATGCAACTCTTTTTCAAAAATTAAAATCAAAGCACTAACTAATGTTTTTTATAAACGAACTACGAAAGTCTGATCCTGAATAGCAAGTACGTAGGCACTCTTACATAAGTACAAGGCAACTTAAAATATGGAAATTTTATTTTTTCTACTTCTAGATATTTATGTAAATTAACCAGTTTAGTTTCATGTATCATAATTGGATATTTTTAGAAATTAAAAAGACCGTATTTGAAAATTGAAGTTAAATTCGGAAAGTTAAAAAATGGTACCCATTTAGGATTTAATAAATCAGCCTCCGGACTTAAATCTCTGATTTTCAAAAAAGCCATTTTGTAAATTGTTTTTTTTTAATCGATAGATTGGTAACTAAGTTATAGCCAATCCTATCAATTGGTTATAACTTAACCCTTTTTCCCGACTCCGATTGGGTTTCCACTCTAATCCCTTATTAAATTGAAAAAATGGTTTTCTTTATACCTTAGTCGAGGATTAATATTAAACGGGTAGGGTTTAGTACTGATCAGCTTAGAGAAGACCTAACTTTATAAAAGAATTAGGAGGGTGAAAAACCGGGCTCAACAGCTTGGCGACTCCACTAGGGATATTACCCGCATTGTTTAGTTATTTATTTATTTGTTTATTTCTTCATATATTGATTTGTTTATTTATTGTTGGCTTGGTGTATATATTTGTTTTAATTAGCATATTTATTTTGTAAATAGCATACACCAAGGCATAGGGTTTCCTTTGTTGTATCAAAGATGCAAGGTAGATACAGTTAGATCTAGTTAGACCTAAGCTATCTTAGGACCCTAGGAGGGAGACCATTGTGTAAGTTCTAGGTGTAGCAGGGCAACTACTGTACAGGGCCAATTAGGCCACCCCACTTAAGCTCATGTGACCAATGAAAGTGTTTTCTAAAAACAAGTGAGGTTACAAAGTTTAAGGACCTTTTAGAACCTACCCTGTTTGCATGTACTTCTCTCCAAACTTGAGTTAATGCACTACCTTTAAAAAATTGCAACCCTACTGATCATTTAAGAGTTTTTGCAAAAAAGTTTTTGAAAATTACAGCAGGGTTGCGACTTAAAAAGTAATATATTAACCCAAGTGACCCTAGCATCCGCATATCTCCACCTTTTTGTTTTTCTATCATTGCATCAATGACTAATCCTTGTCCATAAAATATGTAGACTTAAGATAGCAAGCAACTAAGATCAGCTAAGTAAAAGGCTACTAGACGCCTCCAGGTTCTACGAGCAGGTGCTGAGAGATGAAATTGCCTATTTGAAAGAAAAGCTCAAGTGTTCTAAAGCTCATAACTGAGCCTTAAGGTCCCTTTTAGCATAGGTCATTAGGAATGTTTATGAGATGATAGAGGGCCTTAAGGCTCGTTTACGAGACTTAATGTAGGGTTTTTCCAGTTCAAGTTTAAGGAGCCTAAAATAAAATTCCTGAATAAAGTTTAGGTTCTCTGCCTTTTTTTTTTGTATTCTCATCTTCCTTTTTCAAAAATAATAAAGCTCTCTTTAGTTCATCGTTCGTCATTTTTTAAAATTCCCGTCTTTGTAAATAGTCTTCCATTTAACCACCATTTGCTCTCATTTAGAAAAATGTAAACAAAATCCATAGACTTGTAAATAAAAACTGAAATATATATATATATATATATATATAACCACCATCCTTATTTGTAAATTATTTTCTGAAGATAAACTTTACATTTCTCTCTCTTAAAAAAAATTGAAAAAAAAATGAAAATAAAAGTTGCCAACAACTACAAATGCTTATGGGCCTAAGGAACCAGTACAAGCTTAAGCCTCTAGTCTACTCAAGTAACCAACCCAAATACTTGGTTTCCAAACCACACAAGGTCTCTTAACCTATTAAGGAAGCCAAATACGAGCCCCTTAGCCCTTTCAAGCCAAGCACGAGCTCTTTGGCCCATTCAAGCCAAATAGGAGTCCCTTAGCCCATTCAAACCCAAATACGAGCCCCTTAAACAAACATGAGCCCTTTAGCCTACTCAAGCAACCAGGCCTAACATTTGGCTTTCTACGCATACCAGACCTAGCCCTTCATCACCATTTAATCCAAACAAAAGCTACTTAGCCAATACTAGCCTTAGGCCCATTCAGGTAACCTACTCAAACACAGGCTACTTAGCTAAGCATTCAACCTAAACACCGGCTTACCCAAACACAAGCCATTAGACCAGCCAACCAATCAGAGCATGAGCCACAGCCAATCAAGGCTGCTGACCTGAGCACAATCCTCAACTACTAAAAGTAACTAAGCCAAGCCAAAAACCCTTGATCTATTTAGAAAGCTAAGCTCAATCATGAATCAAACTAGAACATAAGATCAAATACTGGGGCATGATTTGAGAAACTGGGGGGCAAAACCCAATCCTAGGTAATAAAAAAGTGGACTCCTCCTTAAGGAACCAGTAACTCATTTTTTGAAAAGTTTAAGAAAAGAAGAGACAAGCTATATCCTATTTACTGACCTGAAACACTTTGAAAGTTGAGCGACATCATTCCTTAAAGGAGGTTCATTGTGAATGTGATACGTAGATTGAAGTGAAGTTAGGCATTCACTTTTTAATCCTAAACATAATCATCTGTTGTTCACCCCATTGGTCCTATTTGGAGAATTTCTAAATTTTAACCTTATCAAGAACCAACTCGCAATGAAGCAATTCAGAGGTTGGGGTCATTGAGTAGAAGATAGAGGTAAGATTGGTTTATGCTTATTTAAATAAAATTAATTAAAAAATGACTTTTATTTCTGATAAATTATTTTTCTTTGAAATGAAGAAAAGCCAATTCCTTTTTTAACCACCTCAAGCCCATACACTTGAAATCTATGGAATTAAGGCCTTCAATCATCAATGGAAACAATCACTCTTGGGGCCAAAAGGAAAGAGAAAAATAATAAGAGATAGTGGGGCGAAGCAATTAAAATAGAAAGAAGAAAAAAGCCAAAGAATAAGGCCTAGAGGAATAGGATAAAAAGACCCAAGAGATGTTTTACATCCTAATAGGGGCAACCAAACCAAATCAAAAGGTCTAAGAGTCGATGCCCAAACAGCCTTAGAAAACACAAGGCCTTAAATCATACTCCTAAGCCCGAAAACCTAAATTTCCATATCTACATTAACACTTTAAAGCCTCTCCTACGTATACTAAATCACATAAGGCTTCCCTATCCACAATACTACCCTTATACATGTAGAAGCTCTTCAAATCTTAAAAGATAATTTATCTTTAATAAAAATTGTTTTTGAAACAGGGGTAAGCATGCTTCTAATTTTTCCCCAAGGTTCTTGATTTGTACACCTGGGATTAATAAAAGTGTTTCTGTCAAAACAAGCCCTTTCATTAATCTTTTTTGAAACCCTTAGACTAAAAGCCTAAATTCATAAGGGTAAACCGAAAAAGACCTAACGGATTGGTTAAGGAGTATCACTTACAAAATGGACCATAATTTTTGGAACTGAAGTTGAGAGTGTAATCTAAATCGAGAGCTAGTAAGGAAGACCTCTTTGACTAAATTAATTGTAAGTTGCCTTCTCTTTAAGAAAGGAATGGCTAAGATCACAAAAGCCCTAAAAGAAGCCTTAGGGTTAGGGGCATTAAGAAATTCTACATGATTACCAAAGATAGGGTTGGTAATAAGATTGTTCCTTAATAAGAGTTTATACCTGTTGGCAAAAATTTCAAAAAAATAAAAATAAAAATAAAAAAGGAAGAGAGGGAAAGTAATGGCTCATCGCAAAATCTTTTATCTAAATCCATGTTGGTTCGATTAGCCAAGTTGTTAATCCATGTGATCTGTTTCCTTTCGAATAGCCAAGTTTTTAATCCATGTGATCCGTTTCCTTTACAAGCTTGCCATTTTTCTAGTTTAAGTCATTCTTCCCTAATTGTGGCTTTTAATGTCCTTCAAACTATTTATTCAAATTAAGGGGCTCATCCTTACTCTTTTCCTTATTCATAAATGGTTTTCAACAATCTCTCTGTGAATACTTTTTCAAGCAAAAGTGTCTTTTGAAACCGATTGCTTACCTTACATTAGATCTTCAATCCTTCATCGTTTTTCTCTTAGGGTTCGAACTAGCTCTTAGAGTACTGATCCTTCTTATATTCTTTTTAGGGTTCTAACTAGCCTTTAGGGTACTGTCCCATCTTTCTCTTAAGGTTCAAGTTAGCTCTTAAAGCGTTGATCCCTCTTTATTCTTTTTAGAACTCTAGCTAACCTTTGGGGTACTGCCTCATCTTTTTAGGGTATTACCTGGCTCTTAGAGCACTAAACCCTCCTTTATTTCTTTTTAAGGCTTTAGCTAACCTTTAGGGCGTTGTCCCTTCTTTCTTAGGTGTTAGCTAGCTCTTAGAGCTAACCTTTCTTTTGTTCTTTTTAAGGCTCTAGTAAGCCTTTAGTGTGTTGTCCCATCTTTCTGGGGTGTCAGCTAGCTCTTAGAGTTGACCCTTCTTTTATTCCTTTTAGGGTTCTAACTAGCCTTTATGGCACTATCCCGTCTTTCTCTTAATGTTCAAGCTAGCTCTTAGAGCTCTAATCCCTCTCTTATTTTTTTCAAGGTTCCAGCCAACCTTTAAGGTGTTGTCTTATCTTTCTCTTAGGGTTCAAGTCAACTTTTAGAGCATTGATCCCCCTCTTATTAGGGTTCTAGCTAGCTTTTAAGGCATTGTCTCATTCTTCTTAGGGTCTTAACTAACTCTAGGAGCGCTTTGCCCACCTTGGTTAGTCAGCTCATTAGGGTGCGACCAAGTTTGCTTATCTTTGTTAGGATCTTAGCCAATTCTAGGAACGCTTTTCCCTGCCTTGGTTAGTCAGCTCATTAGGGCACAACTAAGTTTGCTCATTCTACTTAAGGTTTTAGCCAGCTCTAGGAGTACATTGCCTACCATGGTTAGTTAGCTTATTAGGGAACGACCAAGTTTGCTCATCCTTTTTAGGGTCTTAGCCAGCTCTAGGAGTGCTTTGCCCACCTTGGTTAATTAGCTTATTAGGGCACGACCAAGTTTGCTCATCCTTCTTAGGGTCTTAGCCAGCTCTAAGAATACTTTTCCTACCATGGTTAGTCAGCTCATTAGGGTACGACCAAGTTTGCTCATCATTCTTAGGGTCTTAGCCAGCTTTAAGAGCGCATTGCCCACCTTGGTTAGTTAGCTCATTAGAGCAGAACCAAGTTTGCTCATTCTTCTTAGGGTCTTAGCCAACTCTAGGAGTGTTTTACCTACCTTGGTTTATCAGCTCATTAGGATACGGCCAAGTTTGCTCATCCTTCTTAGGGTCTTAGCCAACTCTAGGAGTGCTTTGCCTACCTTGGTTAGTCAGTTCATTAGGATACAACCAAGTTTGCTCATCTTTCTTAGGGTCTTAACCAGCTTTAGGATCTCTTTGCCCACCTTGATTAGTCAGCTTATTAAGGCATGACTAAGTTTGCTCATCCTTCTTAGGGTCTTAGCCAACTCTTAGAGTGCTTTACCTGTTTTACCTCAATTCATAAGAACATGACCAAACTTCAATTCTGCTTTTAGTCTTTCGGCTAGCTCTTAGGGCGCCACTCTTCTCTTCTCCAAATCTCCAATGGATTGGACCTAGAATAGTTAGCTAGCTATAGTGCTTTAGCACTTCTTAGAATAAAATCCACTCTTGGAGCAAAAATAGTGTTTGTTTTATCTTTATGACAAAGTTTTGCTCAAACTTTACTACAAAGAGAGACAGCTGTAAATACTGAATTTTTGCCCCTCTTTTATTTTTCAAATTAGGTTATAGGGTCCTAAATTAGAAAATGTTCAAAAAAATAGAAAATTAAAGAAAGCCCCAAAAAATGAAGAAATTTAGAAAAAATAGGAATTCTAAAAAAATATAAAAAAATAGGAAAAAGTACAAAAAAAAAGAAATTTAGAAAAAATTCAAAAAATAAGAAATTTGAAAAGTCACAAAATAAAATAGGATATTTAGAAAATA
Organism: Lumnitzera racemosa; assembly: GCA_024138005.1. Lineage (NCBI taxonomy): Eukaryota > Viridiplantae > Streptophyta > Magnoliopsida > Myrtales > Combretaceae > Lumnitzera > Lumnitzera racemosa. Next base: position 31,856,292 of record JAMXBC010000012.1, on the reverse strand, counting down.
ATAAATTTTTTGGTTGTTTAAATAGAAAATAATTTTAATTTCAATAGTTTTGAATAAAAGGCTGTTAGATCTAGGCTTAAATTTGAATCTAACTCAGGCTGACTTGGTCCATATATGCAATTAATTATACATATGAATAAGGAAAAACCAATAGCTTAGCTAGATAAGCATCTGGACTTGATATTGCATATCACTTAGAGATCCTAGGTTCAATCCATGGAAGGTGCAAAATGTATCTTTTATCTTCATCACCATATCATTTGCCAACTCACTTTTAAGTATGGTAGACACACTCTGACATACTTTGGCACATTCATACACGCACAGCTATGTATTTGGCACTACATATCATCTAGGTTCGTCCAATCCAAAATTAGAAGAAAATCATATTATATTTAATTTTTTCCATCCTTAACTTGACCATGACACTTATAAATGGGGGTCTACTCTTCACTTTCAAAATACAACAAAAACTTTGAAACACTTTAGAATAAACAAAAATCAAAGTTGCCTATCTTTAGTACAGTTCCTCTCTCTCTAGGATAGCATTCCCTATAGTGTTATTTTTTACGAAAACCACTACCTTCAGATTTCTTGAGTCGATACGAGCCGACACTAAGCAGCTCTAAGTCGAAGTGAGTCAACTGAGCTGATCCAAGCCAAAGTGAGCCAATCTAAGCCGAATTGAGCCAACCGAGTTGATCCAAGTTAAAGTGAGCCGACCGAGTCGATCAGAGCTGATCCAAGTTGAAGTGAGACGATCTGAGCTGCCTCTGAGCTGTTCGAGTCGATCCAAAGCCAATTCGAGTTGACTCGGTTTTTCTCTCTTTTTTTTATTCATTTGTTTATTTAGTCGCATGTATCATAATTAGATATTTTTAGAAATTAAAAAGGATATATTTGAAAAGTGAAGTTAAATTCGAAAAGTTAAAAAATGGCACCCGTTTAGGGTTTAATAAACTAGCCCCCAGACTTAAATCTCTGGTTGTCAAACAAGCTATTTTACAAATTGGCATTTTTTTTTAAGTGATAGACTGGTAGCTAAGTTATAGCCAATTTACACAATTGGTTATAACTTAACCCTTTTTCCCGACTCCAGTCTGGTGGTGACTCTAATCCCTTTTTAAATTCAAAAATTAATTTTCTTTAAACCCTAATTGAGGATCAATATTAAACGGGTATGAAAAATATAAGGGGGTTGAAAATTAGGTATCTACAAATGTCAGAAGTGATTCAAAATAAAAAGTAAAAAGGAGAAACAGATAAAAGAGAGATGGTTAGAATAATAAAGTCACAAGCTTTCTTAATACCATTGTCTCTAAAAATTGTATAAAAAACATGATGAAAGGCAAGTAAACCTATTAGTTTATAGTGTAGCGAATTTGAGTCCAAATTTTGAATCCTTAAAGGCTACAGGTATTAATAATTACTCTAATCTATTATCTAACAAGTAAAATTGTTTTAAGTTAAAGCTAACCACAACTTAACTAAATTGTTGCAATTAAAAAGAAAACTAAATTAAACTTGACTAAAATTAAAGGGAAAAAAACAATGGAATGTGGAAACTCTAAAATCGCAACATAGATATGTACACATTGTTTCTCTTAGAGATAAACATGGAGTAATAAAAAGTATCCACTTCCTTCCTTATTTTTATTAGTTAAGAAAATTCCTTTCAATGAGCCAATAGGAATAACTTAACTTAATAAATTCTAATCTTAACTAAATTCTACCCAAATTGCTTCTATAATCGAAAATGTTAAGACAACATTAATAACATGAATTTTCTTCAAAAATACCAAAAAAGCAATTGGAAGAATTCCATAACTTATCGCTAAGATTATAGAGATCCTCTTCAATCATGCCAAATCTAATTATAGACTTGGTCTCACAACCTAAATGCATAATATCAGATAATTAGGATTGAAACTTAAGAAATAACAACCTAATCAATTAGGTATACATAATTGAATTAATGAAAGATAGGGATTTATTAGACCTAATGGAAATAAGTATTTACATGTTAATTCTAGGATCCATCTAGATATTAAAGAACTACACTGGAATCATGATGAAAGAATAAACTTTCATAAAAATAGTAGAAGAAATCAAGGCAAAATATAATGTGAATGCTATAAATAAGAAAACCTTAATAAGCCCCTAAGAATGGCTACTTTTCTTTCCACTACTCTTAAAGTTTAGGTCCCTATTTATAGAAGTTTCTCAAAAGGACTCAAATAAAAAAAATTATCACGAAATGGCATGATTACGCCCTAAGATCACGACCTTAAACATTAGGCATGATTCTCCTTGGAATCAAAACTCTTGAAATCCCTTGAAAATCTTAGATGATAGGATCACAGGTAGTATGATTGTGATCTTCAGTAGAGATCTTCTCTTATCATTTATCCTCAACGAAATTCTTCTTCATGAGTTGTTATCTCTAATTACCTCTTCAGATAAGTGAAAATCTTTTCTAATCATCTTCAATTTTGACCAATTCCTAAACATATTCTACTCTTTCCATTTTAATAGCTCCTTGAAATTCAAAAATCAATAATTCACTCAATTACGTATCGAATTCATTAAAATTGCAACAAAATAATGGGAGATCATTATGAAAACTCATTAATGAGTATGTGCAATTTTACATCAATCAACTACATACTCCAAGGGGTAGAACTCCTGTATTCCAAGATCAAGAACTTTGCTCTTATGATAATGATCTTGGTTAAGAGGCTTCGGCTATTCTTGAAAGTACACCAAATCATGGTCCTCATCAACCAACCCTTGTACACCATACTCCAAAAGCCAAATACCTCAGGAAGAATGATGAACTACTCACTTGAACTTAGTGCATATGGAATTTAATGTAAATCTCGAAAAGCTTATAAAGCCTATGTCTTAGCTAACTTTTTGGCTAAGTATACTGGGGAAGAACTACTAGAGAAAGAGGAAGGTCAAGAGCCCATATGGATACTCTACATTAATGGATTAACCATTCAGTAATGCAAGGCTATTACTTAAAGGCCCTCATGGCATATCAATATGATGCGCCCTTAAATATGGTTTTGATGCCAATAATAATGAGGTAGAGTATGAACCCTTGATAGCTGAATTGAAGCTATCAAAGGAGTTCGAACCTAGGAAATTAGATATATTTTTATATTCAATGCTTGCATTGCAATAAGTTAAAGGTGAATATGAGGCAAATGGGGAAGGGATGATTAAGTACTTAGAGTTGGTTAGATCCTTAACCATAGAGTTTCCGTTGTAGACCATAACGAGAATCATCTAACTCGAGATCTCTAAAACAGATAGTTGATCAAGATACGCATCCTCGAGCATTCCAAACTTGTACACAAGAGAAAGAAGATTTTTGTGGAATGCCCACCAAAAAGGAGCTTAAATTAGTTGCTTCAACAAACTCTATTAGTACTTGCGATCTACTTGAACCATGCTGGATGGATTGATCATCTAACTCTTAAAGCAGAATGCTGCACTAGTAGATCTAAAGGAAGCTCAAAAATTAAAGTACAAGGTAGCTAACTATACCTTACTAGACAAAATCTTGTACCACCAAGGTTTTTATCTTCCTTTACTTTGATGCCTCTATCCAAAGGAAGGTTGAAAACTCTTAGAGGAGTTGCATATTGGAGAATGCAACAATCATATCAAATCCTAGGCTATTTACATTTGACCATTGAGACTGAAATATTATTTTTCCATGATGAAACAAGACATGAAGTAGTTAATGCAATGGTGCATGTGAGCCCCAAAGTCAATGAATAGGAATCGAGTAGATAAATTTAGAGTGCTGGTAAAACTAATCTTATTACCGTAAAAACTTACATATAGACTTGAGACATTAGTTGAAGAGATTACGTAAGTTCAGAATTTAAAAATATAACTAAAATAGTAAGGATTTACTAAATTGTTATTATATTATTAGATACATGCAACATAAGTTTCGAAAATTAACAAATACTTGAAGATATATTATAAGAGTAATGTAATTAATTTTAGACATTAAATAATATATAAAATATATGTATGTACATCGGGTATTATTATTGTGTAATTATATATATCCTTAATTATTATAAATACCCAAAATTAAGTATAAATCACTAAATAAATTAATAAAATTAGGAAATATAGTAAAAAATTTATAAAAAACTAGAAAACATTTGTAAGAGGCATGATATGGAGTTTAAGAATGCATAGGATAAGAATTTAGAATTTTGACACCTAAGTATATCAATTTACACTTGTATTAAGGTTAGGAAAAATACAAAATCAACTCAATTGGAGATGAAAATTACATCTTGCAATCTAGAGCAAAGTTTGATCATTTGTTAGCTTAGAAAAATTCCGGAAGTGAAAAATATAAAGAGAGAAAGTGAAGAACAAATTTAGTCACAATTTTAGGAAATTTAGTCACAATTTTGAGGTTTTACATGACCCTAGGGAAGTTGACTAGCTAGGAGTGAAACTAAGTGGTAGCTTGCAAGAGTGTCAGTGACAAAGTGGGGCAACACAGCCTCCCCTCCCTACAGTGGTCGAAGCTTAGGTTTACAATAAGTCATTAAACTCTTCCAATCTAGTAAAAAATTAGGGAAAAATAGCAAACGATCACCAAAAATTATGAAATTTGGTTTTCTTACGTATTTTCACATGAAGAATTCAAATATCTAATCAGATTTTTAAAATTTTGAGTATTGATATAGGATCCTTAAGAAAAACATCTTGCACATCGAATTTTAAAGGAGTAATTGAAAGACCAATTGATGTAGTTTCGACTTGAAATTTTGTGGTTATACTCTTAAGATGATGAATTTTGATGTTAAGTGGTTAGATTGCAAAAATCATGTTGTCGGATTTTGAAGAAAAATTCATTTTCGTCAAAAAAATGTGCTGGACGAGTGTTTCCAAAAGAGCTTTAGTGATTTTTTTTGTAAAACTATAGTGTAATATATGATTATTGCCCCATAGCAGCTTGAAGTAGATTATTATGATATAAGAAATGATGATTTTTAAGTAAAAAGTTGGTATTTGGTGAATTTGACATTAAATCTTTATGTTATTATATAAGTGTATGTGTGTCTGTGTGTATATAATTGAAGTTCTTAGAGGATATTTACTGGTATTGTAGAGTGTGAAAATTATAGAAATGTAAGATAAACTTGTGTATGAGTTAAATAGTAAGTTATAATAGTGGCTAAAGAGTCAAAAACTATGTTAGAAAGAATATCAAAATATACTATAGGATTGAATAACTTGATTATGCTAAAAAAGATGGGCTTTAGGTAAGAAAGTAATTGATACTAGGACATTATAACTATATTGGAGTAAAAATATAAGTTGGGAACTTATTAAGTAAAAACCTAACTTACGGTAATAGGTTAGAACTTTAGCCAGAATCTATCGCAAGTCAATTGAAAATTAGATAAATAACTAAAGAATCTATTAATGTCATAATGTACTTAATAATGAAAATAAGTTCTTACATCATATGTGAATTTAAAATTGAAGTTGTGTATTACTTTCAAGGAATTATTAATGAAAATCACAAACGTAATGTATAGGAGTACATGACATTACATCTAGGTAAGTTTGGATCGATGCTTAATAGCATATTGAAGTATCATATCAAGATACTTAAAGGAGTAAGAGTGCTTGTTTACGGTTGTAGTTAGATTGTTTATGCATATGCTATCTGTGTGCTTGGGATACTAATTGTTAATTAGGAGTTGAACTCCAAGTGTTGTTTTCTACTTAAACATATATCATATCTTGTATGTATGAACTTAGTTAATCACCCGTTAATTTGGACTAATCTTAAGTTGACTAAATGTCTAACTTGACATTCATGATAACCCAATAGGGATAACAATTAGGTTGTCAAACTAAATATTGACGCATTCGTTAATGATAGTAAAAATGGTCCTTTTCCTACCCTTAATCAAACTAAGTGATAGGAGAGGGGGTCGTAGTGAGGCTAGAATCAATGGTTCATATGTTTTCTAGGGAACAGGGTGCTCTTCGTTGCATAAGCTTAAATTTAGTTTGCTAGTGTCATGTTGAAACTCAAAATCTAGGTTATAATAGACGAAATTACTCTAAATTCATAGTGAACCAATTAAATATTTTGAGATGCTATATCATTTGTCTATTGCATTTGCATAAAATTAATAATTGAACAACCTTGTTTGTTAATGTGTTCTTATGACTTCATCTGTTCTTACTCAGCTAGTTGAGCTTGCATCCCTATAGATTGTTTTACAAGTGTAGAGTAGTACCAAAAGATGCCTCATTACACTTATCTAAAGGTTAGTTTCAACGGGTTAGGAGTAAAGTGGAGGAGTTTAATGAATGGAATGAAGCTTAAGTTTCTTTTGTTTTTCTTTTATGGGGGGATTATAAGGTCTTCCTATGAGGCCTTATAGTCTTCGTTGGCTCACTGTTATCATTATATATATAATGTAGTCCTCCTATGGAAATGTATAGTTCCTTTTAAAAACTTTGGTCTCTTGATGTACCTAAGATTATGTAATGAACCAATCTATTTATAAGTGTAAGAAAATATATTTTGTAAAATGTTACTCCACAGGTCTTATATACTATAGGTACCCATCTGATTACTTCAAAGTTGGTTGAGTTGTTGATCGCCTTGTGTAGACTACACCTACATTAGCAGCTAAGGGGATAGCTTTTAATTTAGGTTGGTCTATACGGTAGGATTGTTACAACTCCTCTAGTTTAGGGCGTGACAATGCATTCAGTGCCAAACATATGTGCCCATCATCCATTCACCAAGTAGCAACTTGCAATACCTTATCAACTCATAGCCTTCTAACAATGGGGCCTTGACATCCTTTGTCCTTCCCTTAAGGCTACTGAAAGCAGGTAGTATATTATAGTCATCATAGACTACTTCCCTAAGTGGGTAGAAGTAAATGCTATGATAAGGACAACTAAGAAGAGCATGGAGACCTTCATCATAAACTCCATATTAACTAGATGTGGCATCCTATACATAATCATCATAGATAATGGGCCTTAGTTTGGCAATTTAATGTTTGATGCCTTATACTATAAGTATTGTATCAATCTCTACTATACCTTCGTGGCTCTTCCATGGACTAATGCCTTGGTCGAGTATTACACCTTGAAGAGGTGGAGCCACAATCATCCTGCTATGCAAACCATTATAAGATGGAACTGGTCTCATAGTTTTTATTATAGACTTAGTCTACATTAGGCGTACTTGACTTAACCACTTTGAAGCATCAACTTCAGTACTGGTCTAATAGAAACTTGTAATGTAGTCCTTCAAAATAACTGATAAAATGAACCTATAGTTAAAACTTTTAGGAAAATCAAATTTCATATGTAATGAGTAGTACAATACATTAAATTCAACAATAATTTACAAGGTTGTAATTGCATGAAAAGTTAACATTTCCAAAAGAGACTTTGTAATATCGACATATTTGTGATGATTAATGTGCATACCAAAAGTTGAAAACTATTGGGCCACCTAAGGAAACCCTTGTAGTTTTCCCAAAAATTTAGTAAAGTTGATAACAAAAAAAATAAGAGTCCTATCAATTCTTCTTGTTCCTTACTCCCCTATCCTATTTTTTGATATTCTCATTTTAGGTGAAATGCTTATAGTCTACTTTGAACTTATAAAACAAACTATAGTCAAATGAGGGATAAACTTCTTAGTAAGAAGGATGAAGACAGGAGTATGTAGCCAACATAAAACAACAAAGGTATTTAAGCAGATTAGTTAAATGGTTGAATGTACAAGCAACTTTCATTATATGAAATTATCTAACCTATCATGATCAGAGAAATTGTGCTCATTCATATCCAAGTTGAGGAGTTTGTCCACATACTCACGAATCAAGAGCAAGTAAGGATTTGTGTATTGGAGAACACCCTCTGCTCGATACTACCTTTAAACTATGGTCTCTAACCTTTGCAATGACCTCCTCTCTTATCGCTTAGTTTAACTATGGGTAGAGAAAGGACTATTTCATTTATCCTCATGAAAAAGTTCATGTTTGGCTCAAGAATCCTAGTTATCCCTTAGTAGGCTGCAATGCAAGTTAGGTTAGAAATTAGCCTAAGTTTCAGTTAATTTATTTCCATGGTGTTCAACCAATTTTAAACAGTCCTATCAAAGTAGTAATCACAAAATAAGCCATACATAGAGTTGAGCTCACTCGATAGTAGAACAATATTCAAGCAATTGCATTGCTCGCATATAATCAATTAATTTACAACCACAAACAAATACATACTAAGGCCTCTAAATATTCTAAAACAATACATCAAAATACGATGAAGAGTGGATCCCACGTATATTGATGCTTGACACTTGTCAGTCTTGTGTGTTAATCTTGTCTACATCTATTCACCCTAGATATTCAATACGATTACTTTAGTTTTTGCTAAATACAATGTATATGAGTTTATTTAATTGTGCTTGTGATTTGATTTAAGCAAGTGCATTTGGCTATTTGTTAAGTATCAACTTACTATTGAATTCTTTGAACAAGGTTCTAAAGTATGCGTAATACTAAGCATTTTTCCAAGACCTCTTTGACAAAGTATCTGGCATAAGTCTTCCCTAACAAGTAACTTACTGACCAAGTCTTTGAAGTTGTTATACTTGGGTTTCTCTCATTAGCTAACCATTTGAAAAAGTCTCTAACTTAGTGGGTAAGCTTCTTCTTCCAAACTTACTCTCTAACAAACCCTCTAACAAGGCCTAAATTTATATTTTTACACTAAATCATTCATTTATTCACTTCACTTTTAGTTTAAAACTCCATATAACATCCTAATTTTACCCTTCATAAATCTTATTACACATCTATACCTTAGTCCTTTCTCTCCCATAAACTTTATGTTTAGTATTTCAACTCTAAAACTACTTATTCAGCGTCCAATGTACTGTTAGTTACTCTTTATAGTCATATGCTAGAAATTCACTTCTTGCATACATTTGTGATCTTTGACCTACCTTTCAACTATCTCTAGTTTATATGTTTCAATATAGTAAACCTTTTGACCTACCTTTTGACTTCCCTATTTTGCCTTTCTAACCTATGAAGCTTCTTCACCACAGCACCAAGTCTACCATCTAAGTATTTAACTAAACCATAACATCACTCATGATAGGAATCAGCTTACTAAACCTCTAACCCGTAGCTGAACCTAAGGCCTTGAAGGTCTGACACGGTGAATTCTCCTACTCTAGATGACTCTTGTCAAGGTCAAGCTAATCATAGCTAACGACCAATTACTAATGCCAAGCCAAGTGACTTCATGTCTCTCAGAAGTTATTTGCCAAATGGACAATTGCTCTACTTATAGACCAACCCCCTTACTCACTCCTGCCCAATGTATTCAAATAAACCCATAGCTTAGCAACATTAATGCGGATAAGCCAAAAGATCCCACACGAGCCTATAACCACTCCTTGTCAGACAAATCCACATTTGCTCAATAACCCTACTCAACCACCTATCCTAATTGTACTAATCTATCAACATCTTCCAAAGGCATCACCAATACATTGCTGCCACATATCTAAGCCCACTTGGAGAATTTGTTACACTTAATCATTACTTTTCCTTAAATATTTGTTTTTACCCTTTTGTATTCCTTGTAAATTACTCCTTTTGGGACAATACCCTTTTTTCTTTTCCATCTTTGGGCAACTTACCCTAATTTCTTGAGTATAAAAATCCACTATACATGTAGTCACACATGATCTTATCATCATCAATATACTGAATATTTTCCTTTGTGAACATTGCTCCCGTTAGCTTATTTTCTCTTTCTTCACTCTTATACTAACCCTTAGGTAAGGTTAGGTGGTGAGTAACATCAATGGACTAACTCGTACATCATATTGAGCCATGCCATGATTCTTCGAAAGTTCTACTTGTGTGTCATATCCTTTGGAGCTATTTATGGGTCACTTATTTTCGTTCTTTTTTGTTCTCTTGTACGCTTCCCATCACTCATTTCAAGCTTTCGAAAAGCCTAGACCCATCCTTGTGACAAGCCTTATCTATTCTTGGTCTTAATCTGCATCATCTTGGTATTAAAGCGGAGGATTCATTTTGGTAAGTTATGTTTATGTTCTATGAAGTAGTGCTTGTGGTAGCAATGTGTGTTAAGGTTGTGAAGAGAGTAACTAAAGTGTTTGAGTAAGTAATAAAGTGTAGTGGTTGTTCTCGAGTATACTTTGTTTTGCCATGTTTTGTACATCCGAAAGCAAAGTAAGTTTATGTGCAATAGTTTGTTCATTTTTGTAGTTGCTATGTTTACCGATTAGCGGAACATCTACGTGTAAAGTGTACGTGTTGTTTAGTTTGAAGGCATAGTGTCAGTTGTGCCTAAGATTCAAAGTTTGAAACCAAATTTGTCGAAGAAAATGACAAACCTGAGTGTTAATGCTGGTATTGAGGATGAAAATAGTGGTGTTGTCCACCATGACTGATAATCCCAAGGTACCCTTAAAAGTACAAATGAGAGACTTGATGAGGTAGCCAACCTCCTAGTTGATTTAACCAAAGCTATTTAAGCGATGGCCTATTTACCTATCGAAGCTATGTAAAACACCCTACAAGTTGCTTGCCCTACATGAGGTTAGAACCCAGCTTAACAAACTCGAGGTAGAGACGTAAGAAGATGAGCATGACGAAGGATTGACTTGAGAGACATGAATGATGTTGAAGAAGAAGAAGAAGAACAAGTTAGAGCACCCCATTTTGCCGACCATATGAAGCTTCAAGTTCCGAGCTTTAGTAATTCTAGGAGAATAGATGGTTTTTTAGATTGGGAAGAGAAGGTTGAGTGTGTATTTGAATATTACCAGTATGAAGACTGAGAGAAGGTAAGGACTACTACTATCAAGTTCTTAAGATATGCCGCCATGTGATGGAAGAACTTTTAGGTCATGAGGAGAGGAGAAGGATACTAAGAGATTAACACTTGGCTTGAGACGAAGTGAATATTAATAAACAAGTTTGTACTACATACTTATTTATAAGACACTTTTGTTCAACTTCAAGAGTTGAGATAAGGAGGCCGAACTGTTGACGAGCATGTTCAAGAATTTCAAATGCTTATGATTCATTGTGAAGTATAGGAGCCATCAGCGTGGATAGTCTCTAGGTTCCTTACTGGTCATCAAGGGAGATGTTTCGAAGCTTAAAGTGGAAAGTACTAATGAGGAACCTTAAGAAGAAAATATTGCAAAGAAACAGACTACTCAAGAAAATGAATCGGTTGAAGAAGATCTGTTTGTCGTGGACATAGATCAATTAATCTTAGTTATCTATGTACAATGAGTTTAGAACCCTCACATGAGAAGGAGCAAAGAGAGAACTTGTTCCACGTTATTTGCAAAGTGAATGATTAGGTATGTAAACTCATAGTGGATAGTGGGAGTTGTACTAATATAGCATTCACCAATCCGATTAAGAAGCTTAAGCTACTAACTACTTTACATTTGAAGTCATATAAGCCACATTGGTTGAATGAGAAGGGAGCGCTACATGTAACTCAGCAAGTACTACTATTGATCACATTTGGAAATTACTTCAATGAGATTCTTTACAACATATTGCTTATGTGCAGGTCGCATGTACTATTAGGTCAACCTTGGCTTTATGATTAGAGAGTTATCTATGATGGGCACAAAAACATCTATATATTTGAGAAGGATGGAAAGAAGGTTACTTTGAACCTAATGACACAAAGTCAAGCTAGCAAATTGCAAGCTAGACTTGCTCGAGGATCCAAGGCTTTAATGCTAAGCAGAGCTGAGCTCTGAGAATCTATAAAGGCTAATATGCCAACTTTTATGTTGGTCCGGAGGCTACTAGAGTTAAAAGAATCGAATGAACTGCTTGTTGTGGTGAAAGAGCTATTGGATGAATATGGCAACCTATTCTCAGAATAGCTGTTGGAAGGTTTACCACTATTTAGAAGCATTGAGTACTACATTGACTTGATAACCGCTACTGCCTTGTTGAACAAACCAACTTATCGAATGAATCCTAAACAAGCTACTAAGCTCTAGAGGCAAGTCAATGAACTACTAAAGAAAGGGTATGTGAGGGAGAGCCTCAATCCTTGTGTTGTTCCAGCACTCCTTATACCAAAAAGGGATGGAACTTGGCAAATATGTGTCCATAGCCTAGTCATGAATAAGACTACGATTAAGTATAAGTATCCTATCCCTAGGTTGGATGACTTGCTTGATGAATTGAGTGCTGTTAAGATCTTCAACAAGATTTATCTAAAGTTTAGCTACCATCAGATTGGGATGAGGTCAAAAGATGAGTAGAAAACTACTCTCAAAACTTAGCATGGACTTTATAAGTGGATGGTAATGCCATTTGGCTTGTCGAATGCACCAAGCACTTTAATGCAACTAATGAACCATGTATTGACAGAACTAATTAGGAAGTAAGTCATGGTGTACTTTAATGACATCCTAGCATACAATACCAACATGTCGAGTCACTGAGATCATATTCATACCATATTAAATGTACTTCAAGCCAAGAGGTTATTTAGCAATTTTAGGAAGTGTTGCTTCTACTAGGAGGAAGTGGTGTTTCTAGGCTATGTAGTTTGTGGAGGAGATTTATGAGTAGATGACAAGAAGATCCGAGCCATTATAGAGTGGCCAATTTCTATCACTTTTACTGAGGTAAGGAGTTTCAACAGATTGGTATCCTTTTATAGAAGGTTTATTAGGAATTTCAATACCATAGCTACAACCCTTACTAAGCTGATGAAGAGGAACATTGAATTTAAATAGGGAGAAAAAGAGGAAAGAAGTTTTGCTGAAGTAAAGGAAATATTGACTTCCGTACCTATACTATCTTTACCTGACTTTAAGAAGATATTTAAGTTAGATTGTGATACGTCAGGCATTGGTATAAGTGTTGTCTTAATGCAAGAAGGTCAACCAATTGCCTACTAAAACAAAAAACTTAAAGGGACTTCGTATACAATAAGGAACTCATAGCTCTTCTCTAAGCACTCTAAGTTTAGTAGCATTACCTATTGTTAAGAGAGTTTATTATCTATACCTACCATAAGTCTCTAAGGTACCTCCGAAGTTAGACCAAATTATTAAAGTGGCAAGCAAGGTAGATTAAGCTCCTTAAGGGATTTAATTTTGTGATTAAGTATAAATAAGGGAGGAGCAGTGTAGTTATAGATGCTCTTTCAAGAAAACATACACTCTTGACCAAACTGTAGACTAGGTTGTTTGGGTTCACAAGTATCAAGATATAGTATTCCTAAGACCCACATTTTGGACCTATACTAGGGTACTATGCTAATGGAAGAACAGTAGACAAATATCATGTAAAAGATGGTTACTTGTTCTGAAGTGGAAAATTGTACGTACTGACCTATTTAATAAGAGAGTTGCTTATTAGGGAAGCCCATAATGGAGGATTTTTGGACATTTTAGGGAGAGAAGAACTTATGAGCTATTCAGTGGATGATTCTTTTGGCTGAGAATGAGGCAAGACGTATACCGAATTGTTAAGGGCTGTACCATATGTAAAAAGCCAAATGCCGAGCTGAGCAATGGAAAGCAATTCCTTTGCTTACCCTGACCAAACTTTAGACCAAGTTAAACATAGACTTTTTCCTCGGATTACCTAGAATTGCCTAAAGCAAAAATTCTGTAATGATAGTCATGGATAGATTCAGTAAAATGGCATACTTTATGCCCCGCTCTAAGACTTAGGATGCTTCGGCTATTTCCTCTTTCTTTTTGTAGGAAATCGTTCGATTACACAATGCACTAAGAAGTGTAGTCTCAAATAGAGATCCAACATTCTTGAACCATTTCTAGAGAACTTCATAGGTACAGATAGGGACTAAACTACTATTCAGCACTCTCTATCAACCCACAAAATGATGGCTAAATAGAGGTGGTCAATGGCACATTGGGATCATTATTCTAAGCTGTAATAGGGAAGAACTTGATATATCGGGATATCTCTCTACCTATGGTAGAATGTGCTTACAATTGAATGAAACATGACACCACTAAGTAGACCCCCTTCAAGGTCATCTATGGCTCTAATCCTAAACTTCCTCTCGATTACACCCTTGTAACTCTGTTTGAGTAAGAGGATCCTAACATAAGAGCCTGTACCTAATCCTTACAACACATCTATTAGAAAGCTACTTAGCAAATTGATCAATCCACTAAGAAAATGCAAGAAAGAGCCATGGGGAGGAAGTCAACATAGTTTAAACTTAGAAACTTAGTATGGCTCCACTTGAGCAAGGAGAGTTTCCCAAATAAGAGAAAGAATATGCTATTTACCTAAGCTAAAGGCCCCTTGAAAATCCTCCAGAAGGTTAACAACAATCCTTATAGACTAGAACTACCTGAAGATTATGAGGTTTTCGAAACATTTAATGTTACTAACCTCAGTCCTTATCATCTTGAAGGAACACTGAATGAGGACTAGTAGGATTTGATCCCAAATCCAAATAAACTATGAGGAGATGATATGAATCAAGCTACTAGACCTGTAACCTACAATCGAACCCAAGGCTTCGAAGGTTTGATGTAGCAAATTTTCCTGCTCTAGTTGACTCCTACTAAGGCCAAGCTGATCATAGCTACTAACTAATTCCTAATGTTAAGTCGAGTGACTTCATGTCTCTTAGAAGTTATTTGTTGAATGGACAATTACTCTTAATCCCCTCCAATTAGAGCTTCTAAGCTTTACAAATTACAAACCTAAATTTAATCTTTAACTTAGTTCGATAGGTAAGTATACCTATTGGTTTATAGCATGAATGAGTATAGGGTCGTCTCTACTGGAAAAATGACTCAAACACTAGTACTTAATAATCTTCCTATTATTTAGTAGTCTAACTTATTCAGTGATTGATTATTAAGACTCTAATTTGTTAACTAAACTATACTAATCCAAAAACTAATGCCAATAACATAATGGTTACAAAACAATTACTAACAATACAATTAACAACAAACTTTCTTCACCACTTAGTATAATGCTACCAAAATAATTTTTTTTTTATCGTAATACTTGTTATCTGCAGGAAATTACAGTATGTAAGCATTCTTCTCAAAATTACTTCTTCTAATCCTAGTTATGTCTATTGGAATCTCTTCCTAATTAACAACCAACTCGGATCTCATTAATATCATGTTAATGTATCAATTTCCCTAAAAATACGACAACTTTTCTAATAATATATCTATTATCAAGAGTAAGTTGTTCTAATAAACTAGATCTATTTAATCGAATTATCTCTTGGCATATTTTATTGAAATCTATCCTAAGTCGATGTCGTACACTACACCATACTTAGATACATTTAGCACAATTCATCGGAATTAACATGTATCAAGAAACTGCTATTCAATGCACTTGATCATACTAAGTGATATAACAAGTCCTAACGTATTACTCACACATGATTAAAGAACAAAACATATAAACATAATGCAAAAATAACAATGAAATTAACATGAGATGGGTAAGAAAATACAATCCCATTTTAATTTCATTGTAAATATCTTTATAACGTACAACAATGAAATCTAATCGTCCCTCTCAAGTCATTCCGAGAAATGTATAATACAATATCTAGACAACAATGCTCTAAGTGAAAACACATTGATACAGATACAAATGGTTAGGTGTTTGTTGTGAATTGATGTTTGAAATGTTCTCCAAAAATATGTCTCAAATGTGTATCAAATTGATATGCATTTTCTCTACAAATTGCAGTATTTTTATATTCTGCCTATCAAAGGACTCAAATCTACCTTTTGAGGAACCACCTAACATTTTCCACTTGAATCTACCTCTTCAAGGAACCACCTAACGTAATCTACATACTGGTTCAAGTGAAAAAGGTTAAAAAGGAATAGTTATGGCCTTGCCATCACGTCTATGACTCAAGGCATTATAGTTTTGAAAACATAAAACTCTTCACCCATTATGACCGTAATAAATGCCGTGAACTCTTCGTCACTTTATTAAATTACATTATGCCTTTGATTGGGAGCATGATCAACCTCATGCTATGCAATCACAACTGTGATTGATAGGGAGATTAGCAATACTTCCTCAATTACGACCGTGACAGAGGGCATGATCAATGATAGTCTCTTCATTTCTTCTTTATCATGCTCATGATTAGGTGTTTCTTGATATTACTTCAATAATTTTTTCTCCTCACGGTCGTGACTAACTAGAAAGTCATTATCCTTGTGTATTCATCCCCTTGCTAGTGATTTACCTAAAATCAATATTTTATATAATTAAGTACAAAAATTTAAGAATTATATCACAATTATGATAAATTCTATGCTTTAACATGCCTTGAAATTGTAAAGAAAGTGTAAAGTAATTTACACTTATCAAGCTTCCCCACACTTAAGCTTTGCTTGTCCTCGAGTAAACACTTAAAGTAATCAATTGCATATTTGACAAAGCATCCCTAGTGGCTTAACTTTATGCATACTCCATTATGTTCTTAGAATACAAAAGCAATATTATAAAACTAATCAAAGTAAAACACACTTTACCCTAACTATTTAATAAAATTTTTCAAAGGTCTAAAGTGAACGCAAGCCGAATAGATTAATGAAAATTCGTTATACTTCATCTATTTCCTAAAGTGTATAAAAACCCTTCAATTACTTCTTAAGAACGCTAATCTCAAAGAAAAGTATATTGCATCCATCTTTCCCCTGTGTTTCTTCTTCTTTTATGGAATCTCTTCAAAAATAACTTATACAATGCATTTGGATTTTTTTCTTTCATCTTTCATAATAATTTTTTTAAAAAAATATATACGTAAGAATACCAAAGTTCAGTAGTAAAGTCAAACTTTTCCCTTCTGAGGTACCGAAGCCTGCCCTTACTAACTTAGTTATAAGGTCAAAGTTTAGCAGTAAAGCTAGACTTCACTCTTCTAAGGGATCAAAGCCCACCCTTACTAACTTGATCCTTACAAATTCTTATTGCAAAGTCATAAAGGCAAAAATTACTAGCGAGGTCAAACTTCACTCTTTTGAGGGACCAAAGTCCACTCTTACTAATTCAATCCTTAAACACTTCAATTTATTCTAATTTGAAGAGATCCTCAAGAAGTATCAAAAAGTGAACTACTTCATTTCCCTTTTCATTCAAGATTAAATTATCTCCCAAAAGTAATCAAAAAGTAGATATACTATTGAAAAAATTTAGAAGCACAATCAATTAACTTTGAACTAAAGACTATGATTCACTTCTAACCCTTAAAATTATTCATTAAATAATAAGCAAGTGTGATTTACTGAGATTCTATCCCATAATTTTGATCATGTAGACTAAGTTCGCAAGAAGTTAGTAAGGCATAAAATTAACTCACAAAATTGATTGCTATTTTGTCAAATCTACAATCTATTAAGTTTATTCATCACTTAAAACAAACAAACTTAAGTGGAAGATTTTTGATAAACTTAGTTTACCCTTCCCCACACTTAATGAGAGACATTGTCCTCAATGTCGGAAGGAAGTAAACATGTAAGAGGCATTTAATTGACATAACTAGAAAGATGAAAATTAAGAAACAATAGGAATTGACCTTTCCTAAACATGAAGTTCGAGCAATTCATTAATTCTTAAACGATCAAAGGGTACAACTTCTAACACCATGACAACTCGAACAATAAAAGACATCTGACCATCAAGATAAAACAAAAAAATAAAAGATGATAAGCTCGTGATACGAGAGTCTCCATAGAAATACATATGTAAAGGTAAGCTCTCAACGAATTAGTGGTTCTAAACCAACAAAATACAATAGAAGAAAACAAAGAAAACATACAAGAAAGAAACAAGTAAGTCATCATCGACTGTTGTCTCCTCATCCGGCCCGTCTTCATCTTCCTTAGAGGACTCCTCCTCACTTCCATCCTCAGCATCTTGTCTAGCTAGTGCTTGCTGAGCTTCTTCAATGCCTTCTTCAACATCATTATCATCCTTATTAGACTTATCCTCTTCATCACTAGAGCCTTCCTCTTCATACTTTTCATCTCCTTCTTCTTCTTCTTGGGGAACTGGTATTGGTGGGGGAACCGGGGTTTGACTAGGACTCGCATCTTCCTGGGTTTAAGGATAAAAGAAACAAGAAAGAATAGCCACTTCCACTTTTGTGGCTATATTCTTCAAGAGTTCAACAATCTCCTTTTAAGTCTCCTTAATCTCAGCCACTTCGGTTTCTAATCTCTTTAAATTCCTAACTAAGAAGCTAGATGTTGATGGTGCAAAATCAGAAGCTCTAAGGTCCTCGATATCTAATTCATGATTCGAGACTCTTGTAATACCCCATTAATTAAAATGGGTTCTCGAAAGTAGTTTTGGACTAGCATAAGAATCGCTTAGTAGGCTATAACTGTAGATTCCTTGAGATTCTAGTGATTAGCCCCCTTTACAAATAAACCCTTACTCTTATCAAAAATCTACTAACAAAGTCCAAATGCGGTTAAGATGCCCACATTTACTAGAAACCACTTCTATACACTATATAAGGGTAATAGATCATGCTCCCCTACTACTCGAAGGCTCTTGTTCTTCCCATAAATCGTCCTCACCAGGATGTAATGGAAAACTCGAGCACTAGTCTTCTTTAAAGTAGAATCTTTGGATTTGCTTGCCCTAAAGCTGCTCTCATTGGAGATTTCTCTCTAAAACTCAGTTACTGAAGTTCCTCAAGGTAGGCTCATGGACAGATCAACAAACTCCTCATCTTAAAGTTCAACTCAGGTATACAACCCATTGCCTGCACAAATGTTAGTATATCAAAGGTGTGAGTCCTTTCAAATGCAAAGAACTCCACCTCATTATCCATCTTGGGGCTAATATACTTGTACTTAATCCTAAAAGAGGAGAGAAAAGCTAAAGTTGTTTGTTGATAAGTCTTCTATTAAACTGTAAACAAATTTAGCAATAGTCCATTGCTTAATAACAGTTGCAAAGCTATCTTTAAGCCATACTCCCCTAACACATCCCAATCCACCATACAATGTCGCTTAATAATCTTCTCAAAGGCGAACTCCTTGAATCAGCCTTTTTGCTCCTCAATCATACTAACTGGTGGAGTAACTAATTGATTAGAACTTACTATGTCGGATCGTCCAGGAGGAGGAGGAGGAGACCTATCAACCCTTGGTCACTTATAATGAGAAGTAATTGACCTTTTTGGTGCTAACTGCAAAATCAATGTTAGTTCAAACTCATTCAATTCAAGTATCTTTCTGACTAAGCAAACCCTATCTCAACTTCTTTCAACTTCCAAACTCAACACATATACTTACTCTATGATGTACTGTAACCCACTTTCAAGTACGCACGATAACTGAAGTTAAAATAACTTAACTCGCAACCTAGTAGCAATTAATGATTAGAATCTCCCCTTAATTATACAACACCTAACGACACATTACTACCCATAGACTCAACAATTCAATCATACATAACAACAACGAATAATACAATTCTATGGGACAAATAAATGCTAACATGAGACACATTCAACAACTTAGGCTCAATTTACAGAAATCCACAACTCTATCCTTATCAATAGAAAATAGGGTTCAATCTTAATGTGCAACTTCTACTACAATTTCATGTAAAGTCAAAGTCTAAAGATGATACAAACACACTACTATTACTAAACAACACTTGTATAGATCATGGAAAACACACAAATATAAACCCTAAAACAAGAATGAAGTCTACGAAAATATAGAAAAATGAAATAAAAAGAGAGAGATCATACCTTAGTAATGCCTTAGGTTGCTAGAAGAAGGATGTACAAGTGTTAGAAGTGAGTAAATTATAAATTCAAGTGAAGAAAATAAAGGGTAAGGTTTTGTAGGGAATGAGCATGCTGAAAGGATTACGAGGTGGAGTTTTGAAATGTGAGAAATGAGGAGAGAGAGAGAAAGGGAAATTTCTTATATAGTAGGATAATAGAAACATGATCACTGTTGTGACTCGGGCCGTTATCCCCTTTTTAAGCTTGGTTATAGGCATAATCAGTCCCATGTGCCCAAAATTTTTGAACCATCATAGCCTTCCTCCTTTTATAGTCACAAGCATAATGAAACCCGTGACTAATACTATGATAAAAAATTTCACACTTATCTCATTGTATCATGGCTGTGATGAATTGAAAAAATCCTACGGTATCGATCACAGTGTAAATGAGATGTAAACTCTTACTGGAGAATGATCATAGCCATGATGCACAAGTGGATTAACCTTATTAATTTATCACGGCCATGATGGATGCTATACTTGAAAAATGAAGTACTTACCTTTTTATCACAATCAAGATGCGTATTAGACTTCTATCCTCCCTCTACGTCCTTATGCCTTATGAAATTCTTCTCTCCACTTTGAATTTCCATGACTTCCACTTACTATTTTCTTTCCTTGTGCCTCAAAATATAAACAAAATACTCAAAACAATTGAAATGACTAACCATAATAATAATCAATTAAATTATAACTTAACAAATTTCAAAGTATTCAAAGCAAACAAAATGAAATTGATAGTTTAATAAAAATAAAAATATGCTTGTTTAATGTCTTAAGCTTGATGGACTTAGAGTATGTAGCTTCATTCCTCAATTGGATAAGTCTTAACTCCTCCTTATCTTAAAGTTATCACTTGAGCTTGTTCTCTTAGGTTTGTCTCATGATTCCCTGGAAAAGATCCCGAAACCTTTTCTAAAAGTGCTTTTACAATCTGCCCAACTTGATTTTCCAAGTTATGAATCGATGCCCCTTAATTTCTCAAAGTAGTTTCAGCAACCTAGTGATGTGCTTTAGAAGTCTTGGTGTACTAAGCCAATATCTCCTAAATGGAAATTGGCTTACTTTGAGAAGGAGGCACTTATGTTTGAAATCCAAGAGGTGGCACATTGGAACTTTGACCGATGTTGGTGCTCTATCTAAAATTTAGATGATTTCTCTAACCTGGGTCATAAGTGTTACTGAAAGGATCATTTCTTGGTCTGATCGAGTTCTCCATGTAATTAACCTCTTCCACATGATCTATCTCTGAAGGGTTAGCTAACTTGAATTTGAAAGTGCCAAAGCCTTATTGTGACCCATTGTGAGGCTATCAAGCTTCCTTATCAAATTTTTACCTTATGTGCTAAAGTAGAAGTAGAATCCAATTCATATTTTCCTTCTTACCTTCTTTCTCTTCCTCTTATCAATGACCATTGATAATCATTATTGGCCATTTCTTCAAATAATTGAATACATTACTCCAGCAACTTATGATTTAGGCTTCCTTTAGCAGCTGCGTCAATGAGTTGCTTGGTTATACAGATTAGTCTATTATAGAATGTTTGAACTTGGTGCCAATCCAGAGGAGCATGATGAGGGTACTTCCTTAAAAATTTCTTCCACCTCTCCTATGCTTCGTATAGAGTCTTTGAATCCATTAGACTAAAAGAAGAAATATCTACCCTTAACTTAGCTATCTTTGAGGGTAGGAAGTATTTTCTCATAAATAGCTTAGACATTTCTTACCAAGTATTAATGGAATTCCATGGCATAAAGTTAAGCCACTGCTTTGCATTGGATCTTAGTGAAAATGGAAATAACCTAAGTTTGATAGTGTCTTCAGAAACTCCACTTATCTTAAATGTGTCACATAACTCCAAGAATTACTGCAAAGGGGTGTTAGGGTATTCATCAATGAATACATTGCTGAATCATTTGAATGATATTCGGTTTCATTTTAAATGTATTGGCTTGAACTCTAAGCCGAGCTATGCTAGTACTAGCCCCATCCAGATTGGGCTTATAATAATCCAATATTGTTTTAAAAGCTACAACCCAATTTACTCCAAACTCATTTCTTGCTTGTACTACATTCCGATTTCCATCAAGATGTAGGTCCAAATTTAATGGAAGATCTCCTTGGATACCATCTTCTGGATTCAAGAATTGACTTCCTAATGGTGGCTCGATGTTTTGATTTGGATCATTCATTTTATATCTCAACAGTTCTCATGCTCTTACTTCCTTACTAGCTGATACTTGCTTCTTAAAATACTCTCGAACTTTCTTTAAGTTACTTCTAAGTATTCTTTTAGGTTGAGGATTAAAGTCAGCTAGATCAGTTGTGCTGCTTCGGGTCATAAGTTGCAAATTAATACAATAAACCAATATGAGCATAATGATCTCAAATAAACTAATTAACAATTAACAAAAGAAAAACTAATGCTAGAAGAACAAGAATCTTAATTTTCATAATGATGGTGTCGATTTTCCCCAACAATGACACCAAAAACTTGAACGCCTCTAATTAGAGCTTCGAATTTTATAAATTACAAACCTATATTCTATCCTTAACTTGGTTTGACAGGTAAGTGTACCCATCGTTTTATAGTATAGATGAGTATAGGGTTGTTTCTATTAGGAAAATGACTCAAACACTAGTACTTAATAATCTTCCTATTATGTAGCAATTCAATTTATCAAGTGATCAATTATTAAGACTCTAATTTGTTAAATAAACTACACTAATCTAAGAACTAATGCCACCAATACAATAGTTACAAAACAATTATTAACAACACAATTAATATGCAGACTTTCTTCACCACTTAGCATAATACTACCAAAATATTTTTTTTAATCCTAATACTTTTTATTTGCGAAAAATTACATTATGTAAGTATTCTTTTCAGATTTACTTACTTCTAATCCTAATTGTTTATTGGAATCTCTTCCTAAATAAGAGCTAACTTAGATTGCATTAATATAATGTTAATGTATCAATTTCTATAAAGATATAACAACTTTTCTAATAATATCTATATTATTAGGAGTAAGTTATTTCAATAAACTAGATCTATTTAATAGAATTGTCTCTCAACATATTCTATTGAAATCTATCCTAAGTCGATGTCGTGCATTACACCTTACTTAGATTCACTTAGCACAATTAATTGGAATTAACATGTATCAAGAAACTACTATTCCATGCACTTGATCATACTAAGTGATGTAGTAAGTCCTAACATATTACTCACACATGATAAAAAGAACAAAAAGTATAAACACAATGTAGAAATAACAATGAAACTGACATGAGATGTGATACGAATAGCCATGGAAGAACATAGGGGACGTAGTATCACACGTAACCAATGGATGGGTCTAAGCCATGAGATGGCCTAAAAGGTAAATGAAAATCAAGGGTTTAGCAATCTTGCACACTAATTCCATGGATATGACGTACCGTAGAACCACATGTGGACTTAAGACTCACCAGATGTAAAGCATCGGTCCGAGTGATAGGGTTACCCACCACAATCCTTGCTAAAGGATTGATAAGAGGTAGTAAAGAGGGAAAGAACTTTCTACAAGAAAAGACTCAAAGGGCTTTTTTCATTAATGTTATATCTGTGAAACCCTGTACAAGTGCTCTATTTATACAAAAAGGGTAAAGTTGTAAACAAATGAATAAAAGAACGCCTTAGTGGCATTATAGTAATTATAAATGAAACAAGAACAACAATTAAGGGAAAATACAAGAACAAAAGAAAATCCAAATAACGTGAGTGAAATAGATAGCCAAGTGTGATCTTCGGGTAAGGGCTAATGGTTGGATTCCAAAGAGCTGTTGAAGAGTTGAGGTTGTAATTTGGGAAGACTTGATTTTGGATGTCCTGTCTTTGTCCAAGGCCGATCTAATATGTCAAGGTCGACCTTGAATGGCCAGTCTAACCAAAAATCAAAAGATTGACCTAATATGGAAGTAGTCGAGCTGACATTTTGTTAGTCGACCTCGCATGGATGGGCCAATCTATCTTGGTCATGACTGACCTGTTTAATATGTCAAGGCATAGCCAAGCCGATATGGAATAACCAAGCAGCCACACCATGACTGAGTAGATTTGACTGAATAGACTTAGTAGAGCAAATCGATCTTGGTAAGGTAAAGCAGCCGAGTAGGACAGGATAGTCCTGTATAGCTTATCAAAGTAGACTCAGTAGAATAAAATAGAGCCGCCTATAGTAAGATAGAATGGGCCAAGTATAGCAAGGAAGACCTGGCAACGTAGGGTACAAGTAGTAGGTTAGGACAGAACTTGCAAAGCACATCAAGTTTTCTAATATTGCCATAGTTCATGAATAGGTCTATAAGAGAGCTCCATCAAAGTGAAACAGGTTATACTAAGCATAACAGGGTAGACGCAATAGAGATGGGTAGGCTGTCCAACGAGGATTGAGATTACAAATAGGTCATCAAGTCACGCGAAGTTTACGGGCAAGCCTCCTAAATAGTCCGAAACTAAGTGTGGCATGGGGTCGGTACCTGGAATCCTATCATCCCCTCCCTCTTGGAAGAGTTTTGACCTAAAACTTAGCAGTTAAGGGCTCTAGATCCCTCTAAAGTCAAACATTAATCAACAAAATTGAAATTTAAACATAAGAATACACTTCAGTTCTGGCAAGGGCATCACTAGCTGACACTCCCTCTACCCATCATGGGCTCTATCAATCATATTTATCTTAGATCTTTCCTTCCATTCATCATGAATCCAATCAACTACACCTTAGTAATCCCGACAACTATTAATTATGGGAAGTAACACAATCTCAAGGTCATATAACAAATTAGGGGCTCATAGACCTTATATTGGCAAGATGTAAGATGGATCATCAATTGCAAATGCTTCCTCCTCTTTAAGCTCAGCTAGCTCAGACATCATGATCTCCTCATAAGGTGTAACCAACATTCCCTCTACTTCTTTGTAAATCTATTTTTCCTCCTCCTTCTATCTATACACCTGAAATCTCTCCAGTACGAGAGTATTCAGAGTCAAAATAACATATCCCCAATACACATATCCAATACCTCATCCTTTATAAACTCCAATAGATAGTCGATAATAGCTGATAGGCATGATGCTGTAACTACTCATATTGGTTCCATGTAAACTTATCAGATGACTAGGACATAAGATTTTGATATGAGGAAAGCGAACATAGTAGTTTTGGGAGCTACCCTTGGTGGCATTTATAGCAAGTAATGGAACCACTTTCAGAACATTGGGGTTTAACCACAATTTAGCTTGATCCTTCTCGACTTTATTGATTGTCTCTTTAGTAACCTTTACCTCTCCTCGGTCTTCTTTCTCATCAGCTATCTCCGTATGAGTATCCCTTTGCTGCTTCAATTCTTCTTTGAGCTACTCAAGCTAATCAAGTATAACCTCTAATCGTTCATGTACATCATAATGATTGGTACCCATGGTAGATTCTTCTCTTAAGGTTAGTTTGATAGCCTCATTTAAGCTTCTTACTCCTGAGGGGTTAAAACATTGGACAATTTCTAGTCTCAATCCTCTCATGAATCTTGAGATAATATACGAAAGAGATACATACAATTCACAACACCGCAGGAGTGCCTTATACTCTTAGGAAAATTCTTAGACACTCATTTGTCCTTGCCTCAAGGTAAACAGCTCCTCATACAACTCATCTTGACATAATGGGCGTACAAATTTTTCTCTCATTGCAGGTGTCATTGAGCTCTAGGTAAACCTTGTCCCTCTTAGGATCCTTTGCCTTAATACATTCTTCTACTAAGTCTTAGCAAGGCCTTGAAGTTGATCCTCTTTAATATATTCCTTGTTACGTTCAGTGCATGGATACTTTTCAAAGACTTTGTTGACCCGTAATTCCCTATCTAAGTATTCGTCTAGGGGTCCACAACCATCGAACATGGGTATTCTTAACCTTACATCTTGAAAGTCATAGTCATAACCATATCTTCCTCAATTGTCATTAACCATGTTAAATGAAGGTATTACTTCAGCAAACTAGCTTAGCTCATAAGAAATCTTGTCGACAATGACTAAAACACAATAGTTCGAATGCTTACACAGCTCGGCAGCTGAATAGGTGTACAACTTAGCTTAGTAGCCTTAGGAGTATAACAATTCAACACTAATCAACACCTTTCATGTACAAACAGTTCAGATCATTATGATAATAGTAGCTTAGACTCCCCTCTTGTTCCGCTTGGCAAGTGTTGAACAGAACATCTTAATCCCGTGACTATGTACCATAACTCAAAAACAAATCAGCTTGACCAATTTTAAGATAGTTCGATACTTTACTTCACTTTGGCACTTTAGATTGAAACAGCTTAGGCTCGGATACTTCAACACAGTAGAATAGTGCAAGTACAACACAAACACTATTAGACATGTCAATACAACTTTGATACACCAACTCTCAACTTGCAATTACGGTCAACACTATTACCTTTAATCAAATTGAACAACTGTACCTACGTGAGACCAACATTCACCGAACAGTCTTACACTAGACTTGGCACACCACTGTAGAAATAGACAGCCTCCTGCAATTAGCTTACATGTCCTTAATCTCAACTACCAACGACCTACCTTAAAGACACACCTAAACCACCATCAATAACTCCTATCAAACAACAGCAAATCACACATACAACCAAGTCCCATTAAATATATGATAGTAGCACACAACAATAAAAAAAACTCCGTCAAAGCAAACTTAATCTCTAAAGCCAAATTTTGTTGGAACAATTCGAACCTTGATGCTTAGGGTTGATATTTCTTTCTCGAAAGGAATAAGGATTAACCCTTAAATGTCCACATATAGTATACTAAAATTTTAGACACAACAATGCCTACTGTTGCTACCCACTCACTTAATACTAAAGAACTACTATCTGTACAAACTCCGATGACCACCGCTACTCCAATAGCATAACATCACACTAACCTATAGTCAATATGACTCAATCTTGCAGGGCCACTTCCAACTTAACTCCAGCAACCAATATACTCTAATACACAAGTGTATATGTACGGAGGTATACAGAAAGTAACCTCCTCTATTTTCGTAATGGAGAACAGAGTACAATAGAGCATAATAGGAATCACTCTTATTGACCTAAAAATCTTCACTTTGTAGCTCATGATCTTCAAACCTACTCTAATTGAACCAACTCCAATACCTACAATAGGAACATAACCACCAATTCAGCAAATGCGAACAAATCTTCGCAGCAACTTCACATGCTCCCTTTTAGAACCGTGCTTTGATACCAAGATGATGGAATCACTGTAGATGAACACACAAGATCCAGTATCACGCATAACCAATGGGTGGGTTTGAGTCGCGAGATGGCCGAAAAGGTAAATGGAAGTTGGGGGTTTAGCAATCCTAAGCACTAATTCTACAAATATAACACACCAAAGAACTACATGCGGACCTAAGCCTTACTAGATGTAACGCACTAGTCCGAGTGATAGGGTTGCCTACCACGATCCTTACTAAAGGGATTGATAAGAGCTAATAAAGAGGGAGAAAGTTTTCTACAAGAAAAGACTCAAAAGGGGTTTTTCATTAGTGTTGTATTTGTAAAATGCTATACGAGTGCTCCATTTATACAAAAGGGGTAAAGTTGTAAACAAATGAATAAAAGAACACCTTAGTGGCATTCTAGTAATTATAAATAAAACAAGAGCGACAATTAAGGAAAATACAAGAACAAAAAGGAAATATAAATAACATGAGTGAAATAGATAGCCAAGTGAGATCTTTGAGTGAGGGCTAATGCTTGTATTCTAAAGAGCTGTTGAAGACTTGGGGCTGTAATTTGGGTAGACCTAATTCTGGATGTCCCGTCTTTGTCCGAGGCTGATCTGATATGCTGGGGTTGACCTGACGTTGGCGAGGTTGGCTTCGAATGGCCAATCCAACCTGACATGATATGGAAGTGGTTGAGCTAACATTTCATTGGCTAACCTCACATGGATAGGCCAATTTGTTGTGGTTGTGACTGACCTATTTAATATGTATCGGTATAGCCGAGCTGATATAGAATAACCAGGTAGCCATACCATGGCTGAGCAAATCTTAATCGAACAAACTTAGTAAAGCAAATCGATCTCGGTAAGATAGAGTGGTCGAGTAAGACAAGATAGTCTTGTATAGCTGATCAAAGCAAACTTGATAGAATAAAATAGAGCTAACCATAGTAGGGTAAAATGGGCCAAGTATAGTAAGGAAGACCTGGCAATGCAAGACACAAGTGGTAGGTTAAGATAGAACTTACAGAACACATCGGGTCTTCCAATATTGCCATAGTTCATGGATAGGTCAATAGGAGAGCTCAGTTAAAGTGAAACAGGTCATACTCAGCATAGCAGGGTAAACCCAACAAAGATGGGCAGGCCATCTAACGCGGATTGTGCTTACAAATAGGTCATCCAGTCACGCAAAGCTCGTGAGCAAGCCTCCCATACAATCCGAAACCTAGTGTGGTATCGAGTCGGTACTTGGAATCCTATCAAGATGGGTAAGAAAATACAATCCCATTTTAATTTCATTGTAAATATCTTTATAACATACAACAATGAAATCCCATCATCCTTCTCCAGTTGTTCTGACAAATGTATTATACAATATCTAGACAACTATACTGTAAGTGAAAACATACTGATATAAATACGAATGGTTAGGTATTTGTTGTGAATAAATGTTTCGAAATGTTCTCCGAAATGATGTCTCAAATGTGTGTCAAATTGATGTGCATTTTCTCTACAAATTGCAATATTTTTATATTCTGCCCATCAAAGGACTTGAATCTACCTCTTAAAGTAATTTACACTTATCAACTCTGCTAATGGACTATCCCCCTCACTTACTCTTACTCGACATGTTTAAACCGACCCACAGCTCGGCAACATTAATGCCAATAAGCCGAGAGATCCTATATGAGCCCTTGCCCACTCCTTCTCGGACGAATCTACATCTACCCAATACTCTTGCTTAGTGCCCCTACTTAGCTACCTATCCTAATTGTACTGATCTGTTTACATCTTCTAATGGCATTGCTAATACATTGCTGCTACGTATCTAAGCCCGCTTGGAGAATCTATTACACTTAATCACTACTTTTCCTTGAATATTCATTTTTACCTTTTTGTATTTCTTGTACATTATTCCTTTAGGATAATACCATTTTTGTCTTTTCCATCTTGAAGCAAGTTGCCCAAATTTTTCAGGTATAAATGCCTATTGTACATATAGCCGCACATGATCTTATCATCATCAATGTACTAAATATTTTCCTTTGTGAACATTGCTCTCGTTAGCTCGTTAGTTCTTTCTTTACTCTTATCCTAACCCTTGAGTAAGACAAGGTGAAGAGCAACCTTATTGAACCAACTTGTGCATCATATCGAGCTATGTCATCAATCCTTGAAAGTTCCACTAGTGCATCATATCTTTTGGAGTTATTCGTAGGTTGCTTATTTTCATTCTTTTCTATTCTGTCGCATGCCTACCATCACTCATTTCAAGCATTCAACAAGCTTGGACCCATACTTATGACTACCCTTATTTGTTGTCGATCTTGGGCTACATCAACTTAAAACCCTTTCTTGATACTTACATAGGTTATTTAAGTAGCAAAACATAAAGTTTCAAAAGAAAAGTATATAGTCATAGTGGAAAAGCATGTAGTTTGGCCATTTAATTCTCATATCCAAATTGTCAGTGAATTTTTCTATAAAATCTAAAGTCATTTCACTCTAAGTATCATTATAAATCACCATTTGCTTAGTTTATATTAAAATTATTCTAAGTTCATTAAAGAAATCCTTAAGAAGAATAATCTTTAGCTATTGTTTCACCAAAAACCAAAATTTATCATAAACCTAACTTTATAATCTAGAAAACTTGATTACATAGCATGAAAATATAACCTTTAAGGAACTCACACACAAAAATTTAAGTTGAAACTAAATTGTCTGGCTTATTGAAAATGGGATTAAAAATCAATTAACGGGACATTTTTCTTAAGGAACCTATACATGCACTTAAAATTAAGAAAATCTAGGCTAACATTTGAATTCTACACAAAAAAATTCCTAACGAGAACTAAGTTTCACAACTTTTGAAAACCATTTTCTATTTTTAGTCATATTTTGTTGAAAATGATAAAAAAACAATCACTAACTTGAAACCATTACTCTGTTACCTCCATTCATCAACCATCACAACTTTATCTACCCTCTAAAATGCTACCTCCATTATTTCCTTATGATGGTAGTTTGTACTAAGGTCGCTTGATGGTCTTCACTCTACGATCTTGCTCAGTTTGAGCTATTTTCCTCTTATTTTCCTAGGATTTTTCTAGATAACTTCTTCAACTTTACTAGATTTTCCCAAGAATCTTAAGACCTTAATGCAGCATGTAGAGAGTAAATTCCATGTTTTATAAGTTTGCATGTGAGGGAATGAAATTTTCTCTCTCTTAAAAGCATTTATATTCTCCTAATGTAGCTAAAGCAAGGTATCATAAAGCTGTAATCTCTTAGCTACAATTGTCCTTAGTCCAACACATCTTTTCCAACAAAATTTTACTGACCTTAGTATTTTTTTTTTAATTTTTACTATTCTTTCTTAAATATTTTAGCTTTTTTTTCATAATTTTAGGTATTTTAGGTTATTATAGGTATATATTTATATATACTAATTATTCTTGGAGTACCTATTGTAGGTCTCATGTAAGATATTAAGAGAGGGGGTGAATTAATATTTTTTGCAAAAACTACAACTTTTCAATTTAAAAACAAAACTCTTCTTAATAGTTTAAAGAGTGTGATAGTAGTTGAAGATTGATTGTTTAACTTTAGGCATGAAAATAAAAACATAAGTAATAAAAGTGAGAAACTAAATAGAGTAAAGACAAAAAATCAGGCGACTAATTTATAGAACTTCGGCCTTTTGCCTACTACTCTCTTCTAGCTCTACTGTTGAGGACTTAATCCTCATCACCAGTGTTGTTCCGTTAGTCTAATCTTTTCAATAAACAAAAATCAATGAGAGATTATAAGGATATCCAATTATTTTTCTGTCCTATCTCATTAGCTTCTTCTTAAGCTATATATAGGATTCAAAGAACTCCCTAATTCTCTCATACTCAAAACAAATGTCAATAACATTTACAATGAAAATGAAACAATACAATCAAATATCTTTTACAACTTTCGCACAAAAAAAAATAACAATGAAATAATGAAATTAATTTTGCTTAGTTTTTGACTGAGTTGCTAATAGTGTTTATGAGAGAGATTTTGATTTTCAGTTCTTACTTCTGTCAATCTTATGCAACTTCTATTTATCTTGGATCAATCTTTTTTGTAACAACTAGCAACGGCTAGTTCCTGATTTTCCTCCGAAGAAAAAAGAAGAAAAAACTTGATTCAAACAAAATTGGTTTTGATGTTGGAGAAATATCCCATGAAAATAGGGATGAAATATTTGAATTTTTGAAAACTTAAATCTAGCTGATCTTGATTTGTTTCTTTGTTGAGTTTGAGTTGTTTGATAGTTGTTACATGAGGTAATTTGTTCCAATCCTCTTTTGATTATGTGAAAATTCAAAACACACTTTAAATAATAAGGATAAGCATAAAAAGATATAAACAAATCTTCATATAACCAATTCTTTAAGAAATAGTCCAGCACTACATTTCTAATTGCCATGAACAAATCTTCTTCCTTCTTCAATATCATTGTTTATATTTTGTTATAAAACTCTTGTAAAAGATCAACTTAGACTTATCCAAAATATTCAGCTTTATCTTAAACAAAATATCTTCAAATTCTAGATTTTGTTTCCAACAAACTAAATTGTAACTTTATCTCGAGAACTTACTAAAATTTTGTATATAAAATTTTCAAACACAACTTTAACCAATGAAACCTCATATAGAGATCTTGATACATAACTTTAAAGCATAAAATCTTTTTTTGGATCTCACCAAAACCACCACAAAATGTTATTCCTAAAAATATATTGCTTAAACCTTAATTACTCAATTTACAAATCTAATCCTCAAGCAACAACAAGAATCCAACTTAAAATCCACGTGCACTTAGCCATCCTTAATGGAACAAAATTGAGTATATTTTCCTAAAATACCTAATAAGGTAGAGCTAAGCCTTTTTGCAAATCTGCTCAAATTAATCAGTAAATGATCTAAGAACAGCAATTGAACCCAAACCTATATACTAACGGTATTGTTTTGATATTTTGCTTATATACTTTCTAAAACACATTCTAACAAATTCAAACTTACTTTCCTCTTAACACTTCTTTTCTTTAGGATGTCCTGCATAGTCACAGAGTTTGTTAAATTCATTCACATCTTTTTGTTATCATCAAAATATATTAAGATAAAACTCAATACCTATATTAATTTTCATATTATTTTATGTGTTCTAAAATTTTATAGTCAATATAATTTATTTAAAAAATTTAGCTAACTTCTAATACCTATTCTTCGCCACTCTAGTACATATAATGCAATATTATAAAATTTAGTTTTTAACTATAATATTGTTATTTTATTATATTTTCATATTCTGAGCCCTTGAGATATCATTAACTAACTCCTAAGACTTACTCATAAAGTATCGACTTAATCAAGTAATCTTTGTAGATGCTCTAAATTGATTGGTCAAAACA
Organism: Lumnitzera racemosa; assembly: GCA_024138005.1. Taxonomy (NCBI): domain Eukaryota; kingdom Viridiplantae; phylum Streptophyta; class Magnoliopsida; order Myrtales; family Combretaceae; genus Lumnitzera; species Lumnitzera racemosa. The sequence goes on along the minus strand of JAMXBC010000012.1, from coordinate 31,823,619 downwards.
ACTATGTAAAAGTGTGGGTCTTACGTCAAAGTAACAAATTAGACTATTCTCAAGAGTCTTAAGAAGAAAGTTGATTGAGCCAATGGGATATGGGAAGATGAACTCACCCTTTTCTTGTGAGACTATCAAATTACCTACAAGACGTATATCAAAGAGACCCTTCTCCACTTAGCTTTTGGTATCAAAGTTATCTTACCGATCGAAATCAAACATCCTAATATTTGGACCTATGGTTTTGATGCAGTAGTTAACTAGGTCGGCCTCCTTACTGACCTTATCACCATCAAAGAAGTTCAAGACATAGCCAACAAACATGCCATTACCTACTACTATAGAGCAATAAGGTAATTTGACAAAAAGGATAAGTATAAAGTGTTCAAGCCTGGCGACTACATATTTAGAAAGCTAAATGCCATTGGAGCACGAAAAGCCTAAGGCAAGCTGGCATCAAACTAAGAAGACCTCATCAGGTTGAAGGAAGACTTGGGGTATAGGGCTTATAAATTAGAAAGATTAAACAGGGATAGAAATCTTGAGGACATGAAATGCTAACAACCTATGGCTATTATTTGACTAAGTTGTAACATTATGTTTTACATTATTAGTGGAATAATGTTTCTTTCTCTCGCATATTAAGTTCTTTTGGAACTTTTTCTTATCATTAGCCTGGATTCAGACAACTTAGGTGTCGAAAGAACACTACGGGCAACAAAAATCGAGGTAACCCTAAGGAGCTAAGTCCCTAAGCCTAGCTTAAGAACACTTAGCTTATGTATAAACAATGTAATCAAAACCTTAGTGCTAAGGGAATCTAGGAGGTAACAAAGCTCAGGGTGACCATCGAAAGCTAGGTCCCTAAGCCTTGCTTAGGAAATCCGATAATTAAATCTAAGGCTACAAAGCCCTGGTGGCTAAAAGCATTAAGGCCATAAAGCTTGGATAGTTTAAAATGGACTAAAGGCTAAAAAGGCCTTAAATAAAAAATATCCAAGACTAAAAGGCATGGCAACTACCAAAAGGACAAAAGCCTTATATCCCTTAAAAAAAAAAAAAAAAAACTAAGGGGCTACAAAGCCTAAACGATATAAGTCCATGACTAAAAGGCCTTATAAGGATTAATGGGTCCGAAGTAATGAAAGTCAAACATTCCTTAGGTTTGAACCAATGTGTCTCAATTGAAAAGGCTAACTCTATGGACTTAAGCCATTAGACAACTCACAAGCACTTAAGGCTCTTATGCCAAAACAAACACTAGTAATTCCTCTAGGGAGTCCCGAGGATTAATGCTACATAAATCCCTGAGTCATGGCACCTAAGCCTAACCTAAATAGGCTTAACAGCCAAGCTCTAAAAAATATAGCACAACCTATAAAAATTATTAGAAAGAACAAGGCTAAGGAGGGAAATCAATACTTACATTCTACTAATAGGCATTTTTTTATAAATGAGCTGAAGGTTATAAATGACTAGATAAAGGTTTAAGCTCAACTCTAAAAGTTTAGTTTGGGCACAATTCATTCTCATCCACTATAAATATGAACCAAGACCCTTAGGTAAGAAAACTCTCTCTATTTTTCCTATTCACTTTCTCTCTTTAAAATTTGATAGTTTCATTTTCAATAAAAAGCTAATTTAAGCATTAGAGTGGTTGCATAAGAGTACTCTCTAATGCTCTCCATAGCCATTGTTTGTTTTACAGGTACTCACGTACCGAAACAAGAAACGACCATCGACAATCGGTGCCGTTTGTAAGAATGAGTAATCTACCACCATGGTTTTTCAAGATTTATCGAAATTTTGCAGTGGAACATGTCTTTCTTTTACAGATTCTTCCAATCTAGATTGTGGTAGTTTCTTTCTCTGATTTTTGTCTCTAGATTTGGGTCAATATGCTAATAATCCCTTGATTTATTTGGGCTTAGAGGATTGCTTTTTTCCCTTATGCTTTAAAAATGCTTTGATGTATCTTTTCTTTGCATTTTAACGTCTGATGATGTAGTGATGTGAACACATGGTTACTTTAAGTGGCTTTTTATTCTTAAAAATCCGTTCATGCCATAAAAGTTCAAAAAACTACCGCGTAACCGTCATTGTGTCGCACGACGGAGAGGTCTGGACTTCATTCATGAGAAAATAATCAACACCTGTATTCTACAATATCCCTTAAAACGAAAGCATAAAATCTGAAAAATCTCCCTTTTGGCTTTTCGAAACTTCTCCGAAATCGTCTGCCTTGTTAGCCGATTGTCATAAATCATAACGCTAAGACGGCCGTACGGTTTTTTCTCTAGCACTTGCATATATTTTTTTTATTCTATTGCAGTTAGATTTAAAACAATCGTATAATCATCCAAATCAAAGAATTAGTCGCGTAGAAGAATCATTCGTGCCGAACCTCTACTGGTGCGCGTGATAGTGAGTGTTGTAATGTGCGTTTGTGTTCTTCACAACGTCATGCATGCGAACGGCCCGATAGACACCGAGCAACCACAATCCGCGCTACTAAGCAGAGTTGATATGACTGAACTGTCCTTTTCCATTGATCGCCGACCTGCTGTGGTTATATATGTGCTGTTCTGCACGTAAGCTGAAGTGCGGAGTTGAACTATTCCCGAGCATATCCTTGCCGACCAAAATTGATAGCTATCGAGGCCTACATCTCAGTGGTACCGAACAACCAAGCTTTAGAGTCAATCCTTAATGTTGAGAACTTGAACTGCTGACAATTAAATGCATGATAAGGATTCAAACGAAGACTGGTGCAGGATGAGGAGCGAGAGAAAGGAAGCATTGGAAAAGAATTTTCTGGGCTTATATAACAATGGTTAAACGTGGGCCACATTTCCCAATCTTCCTCATGGCTCAATCATCATTCCAAGTATTACAAATTGCTAATAATTATTGGATGGCTTGGGCATCTCCCCGATGAGCGAGAGTGGGCCAAGAATAGAAATGAAATTTATTTTGGTTGTATATGTGTTACTTGCTGTTGGCAGTTCACTCTGTGTGCTTGTGTGGGCAAATGCTAGTGGCAACAGCAGGACTTTGGACAGCACAAAAGCTCTTTCTAAACATGCTTTATAGTGTAACCAGGGCGCCGATGTCCAGCCTGAGTTGCTCTTCAGCAGACCGTGGATTAGAATTAGTAGCAGCCCCCTTGCACGTGACCAGCACTTCTCCTTCCCGAATGTGACCTCGTGTTTTGATCAGGCAATTTGACATCCAAGGCGCAAAAGAACATGGCCGAGCTGAATAGTCTACGGCTGATCGAGTTATTTAAGCCGATCCGAGCTGTTCTTTTAAAGGGTCCATAGCCGAGCTACAACTCCACTTAAGCAACACTCAACCAACCACTTCTTCGCTACAATGAGGAGCTATCTTTTGTCGTGCTTCTCGCGACTCCATGCCAAGTGTGATCAGCTGAATACCTGCTAGACAACTGTGATTAGCAGCTGATTAAACCAAGCATGATCAGTAGTTGCAACTTGCAGCTTTATTTGATCCACAAACTTAAGGGTAGCATCATGTTCCAATTACAACGGCCATGCAATTCCACGAACAACTTTGCCAACTTAAATAGCTCCATGACTGATATCAGAGCTACGACAAACTACAAAGCTCGAGTAACTCTCTAGCATTTGCGAACTCCGAGCTGTCCTGTGATCCATGAAAACAAGCTGATTAGTTCCTCGCGCAAGCACGAACTGAGGTTACCATTGCTGGCCGTGCTGTCCACTAATGGCTGAGCAGATCCACAAATTTTAGAGCACAATTATAGCATCATACCCTTGCCTCAATGACGACCCTGAGCTACCATGTGCAAGCACGGCAGACGACCCTAATAAATGTGCATCTGAGCTGTTTGTCTCAGTATATCTGAGCTGTCCACCATGCAGAAGACCAACAACAGCTAATTAGATTTTACTCGAGAATACAGGCGAGCACCAGCAACTAGTCTGAGTTGCTGCGCATGAACAAGAACCGAGTGAACTTTTCTGAGCACTCAATAGCTTGACTGGATTCCGAGCAGCGTGCACACGAAACTCTGAGCTGCTACAACACAAGCTGCTCATACATGAACGATCAGGGAGCTAATATGAGCAGCTCTAGACCTAAACTGCAGCAACTTCTTGGTAGCTAACTTAGAGCTAACATGCTTTGATAAGCATCCGCATTGCCGACATTATTCAAGTTCCCAACAAATAGATACAGCTTAGAAGCTTCGTCCCATACACCAAGCAAATAGCGAGCTCTCTACACTCATGACCGAGCTGCTTTTTATCAAGCCTCAATCAGATCTGCAGCTCACCTATCCAAGTAATGGGGGGTTGTCGAGCATTTGTCCAAGCTGTTAACGATATACTATACTCGAGCTATTAATTTTAGCTCCCGTGCAACATCTGACCTGAACTTCCAAGAAGGGTAATTGGTCGAGTAGCTCCTTAGACGTAGAAGCTCCACCAAATAGATGACATGGATGTCCAAGCAGTACACCATGAACGGAGCTCTCGAGCTGAGCTTGAGTTCACATCCAAGGAGCTCTCCGAGCTCATTCAATAGATTTGTGTGAGATCCTTTTGATCGAATACAATTTCCAAACATTAGCTCCGATCTCCAAGCTCATTGATCAAGCTTACTTCTTACCTGAGCTACCATATCCGAGCAGGTTGCAGCTTGTCTGATTCAAACAAGAACAGTTCCGAGCTCCATATGACAGCAGCGACCCCATTGCCGAGCTAGTTATGGGTGTCATGAAGGGTGTCGAGCTAATTAATCGGAGTGTATGAGTGAAAAGTCGTGCCAAGCTGTGACTGTGGACCAGGTCGATTGTGAATTAGTCGGAGTAGTGTGCCAAGCAGGATTACCAAGTTGTTGAGAAGTGTGCACATCAAGCTGTACAGACTAAACTTTCATCGAGCTGTAGATAATAGCTGCTCGTGTTATTTTGATAAGTGCAGAGCTAGCCGTGCTTCTATTTTAAGAACTTTGCCAAGCTTAGGACTTAACCTCCGAGCTGCTTACCAACACAACCGAGCTCCTCCACTTGAATGCGCAGGCTGCTAGCAAAGCGATAGGATGCTACAATTGCCCAAACCGAACACCCTGTCAATATTGCCGAGCTGTCAGGAGACTGTCTGACCTATGCTTACGACCAAGATGACAACAGATCTAGTCAACATGTCCGAGCATCATAAGGACATAGCTGAGCTTGTTCTACTCTCAAAACAGCTTTTCCTCTCGAATCGAACTGCTGTTAGTGTTTATAATCTTTCTATGAAAGCCAAACTGAGATGATCGTGGCCGGTCTTAACTGCAACAAATTTGAGCTTCCGATGCTTTCATTCCTTCATCGACCTTAAGCGTCCTATCGTCAAGCAAGTTGGCTGCAGCAAAACAGCAAAAAGGCAGAGCATACCTCTAAGCCCGAGCCATCCACTATCTAACCTAGATGAACCACACTGATCAAGTTACGTAACAAAACTGAATTCCTTTTTTATTTTCCAAAGCTGCAGCAAAACGTAAGGCAGACCTGAGAGCTCGCAAAGCACAGCAAGAGAGCTCTTCCCACCGAACTGAGCAACCACTTAACCAAATTTCTAATCTGAACAACTCAATAAGGAGTGTGATGTTACAAATGTGACGTATGAGCTAGAAACTGCAGAAAACTCTTAAGAAATGTATCAGGAAGGAATTTCTACTCGATCTAGTGCACCTGCACTGTCAAGTTCGGCTACCCTTGATAGGGAGGGTTCTTCTCTAGCCAAACCTGGTACGGCTGATTGTTCCTACTTCCCTAATGCCATTTGTCAGCTATCTGGTCGCAACTCAAGAAACATTGACATTAATGGAGTTCCTACCCCCGACGGAAATTCAATGTACAAATCCTCTTTTACCAACATTGATAGTGCTGCTAGTAACTCTGATTTTGTTTGTTCTTATCTCTGTTGCTCCAAATGCTTGAGATCCAAGAGCGCAAGTGCCAAGTTACTCGTCATGACAGAGAATAACAATTCCAAGGCGAGAACTCTATGCTGCTGAACAACAACATTGTCAAAAAAAAAAAACAAAAACAAAAAGCTTCGAGCACCGAACTTCCCTTGACTAAGCCGAGACAAAGCCAAAGAAATTAGACACACACTATCCCAACCTACTGTAACCAAGGAGTTACCGAGCTGTATGTCTGCTAAAATGCCGACCTCAAAGTTCCTTTCAACATATTTGTATCACAGTAGTCGAGTTCTTCATTTACAGCAATATCGTTACAAACACAGCCGAGCAGTCTCCTCCATAGCAGCTTGAAGTATCCAGCCTTGACAAACACAACCCGAACTTGAAAACTATACCCAACACTTGAGCAAAGGAGCGCTTAACCGAGCTGCCCACGGCATTACCTACATAACAAACCTGTCCTGAGCTTCTACTCCACCAACCCAAGCTCTTTCAAGCTCAACTGCTCATTCAAGCTCCAAGCAAGCCATGAGCCACTGACACAGCGGTTCAAAGCCAACAACTCGGGTACGAACAATTCTAGTGAAGCTGCTGATAACGGCACAAAAAATTTAAGCTCCACACCATCCTCAACATCTGTAGCACATGACTGAGCTCTCTATCAGTCAAAGCTCGGACAGGCAATTGTGCATAAATTGAAGCACAGGTCATAAATCCGACCCCTGTTTGCTTGTACATACTTTGGAGTAAATTGATGTGGAGGACAAACGTAGATATCCTTATTTGAAAGTTGAGTTACTCATAGATGATGTGATACGAACCACGTCAAGAACAAATAAGGCTAGCTATCAGGGTAGGTCAGATCCTACTTAAGGAACGAAAATAGAGTAAGTATAGTAAGGGTTTTAGCAAATCTGTGAGTCATCTAATTAGATATGACATACTAGTTAGATTCTATATAACTTAATACTATCCGGATGTAACGCATCGGTCCGAGTTATAGGGTTGTTCACTATAATCCTTGCAAAAGAGATTAATAAAAGTTAGTAAGAGAGAGGACTTTCTAAGAAAAAAGACTCAAAGAAGTTTTTTCATTAATGTTTTATCTATCTCTCTATATTCTTATCAATGTTGCTATTTATAGTACATTTTAAACACTAGTGGCAAAACTATAAATAATGTATAAAACCTTAAACTTTAAAGAATCAAGTCCATGAATAAAATAAAGACAAATATGTACAAAAATATAAAACTATACATTTTTACAAGAGGAAGTCGGCATACAGTCATTCGACATGTCTTAGAAGTAGTCTTGCATTGCTTAGCTGAGACACTAGAGAGATTGATCAATAATTACCGAGTTCTGAAGTTAGTCAGCATTAGTCTCTCCATGTCTTCCTGAGTGAATCCAACTCTTGGCAACATGATATCTCGACATATCGGAAAGCATGAAGCCGAGTAACTAGTGAAGCATGGGTGAGGATCAATTATTGTCTCAGCCTTTTGCATCTCGGCACTCTATCTAAGAGAAATAAGGTCATTCAGCTCGACAAGCAAAATGAGTCGACAAGTAAGTAAACTCAGCCTTGGCAGTTGAGTTAGGTTGGTATCTCAAAGCCTATCATGATGTGTCTATCATGCAAGTAAAAATGTGACCCAACTTCATAATGATATTTTAAAAGCTAAACTATTTGCAAGTTATGTGTCAATGTAGCTACTCAATTCCCAAACAAAGATAAAACATACCTATCTATAATTTATTGGTTATTTATCCTTCATGATATGTGTCTCATGTTGTATTGTTGATATTCACATTTAATTCCCAATTTTTGCACCAAGTTATATCCATTTGCATTATTCTTTAATTCTTAGCAAGTTCATTTCAACCTCCATTCGGAGACAAGTACAAGAACTTAAAAAACAGACCAATACTAAAGAAACGCCTTACTTTGAGCCCATGTAAATATGATTTGTTAATGGGTAAAGAGTAAATCATAAAGCGCTAAATCTCTAAATCTTACATTCCATGGAACACATGAAAAGGATATCCTTACATTTTTAAGTCCTAAGAAACGATAATGAGATGTAAAGTCTTAAGCTTTCTTAAGAGCGATAGGCATAGTAACTATAAATTCTTGTAGAAGATGATGGGTATTTATAAGTCTTTATGCCACAAACTAGCAAGGGGTACAATGATTTAAGTTTAATGATGAATAGACGACAAGTTACTTAAAAGCCCTAAGCCATCAATTAGCAATGGGTACAACGCTTTAACTCTATTAACAAATAGATGACAAGCTACATAGAAGCCCTAATATGTCAATTAGCAGCAAATACAATGCTACAAGTCTAACGAATAGATGATCAACTAGTTAAAAACCAAATGGGAGTCTTGTACTTAACAAAGAGGCATCAAAAGTGTAAATTTAGGGTATCGATGAAATTAACTTGATTAACCTAAAAACTTACGTATAGGCTCAAAACATTAGTCAAGGAGACCTTATGAACCCAAATAATAATAATATACCTAAAGTAATACAATTAACCATATCATGTATTATTTACTATAATTGGATAAAATAGGTTTCGTTAGTTCTTAAACTTTAAAGATAAATTATATATATAATAGAATTAATGTAGGACATAAAATAACATATGAAATATATACGTATGTGTCATGTGTAATTTTTAAGTATATACCTATACTCGTAATTAGTTAAAATGCCTTCATATATACATTTTAGGCTAAAACAACATAAGAAAATCAATAAAAAAATACTAAAAATTATAAAAAAAAAATTGGGAATAATTGGGAAGACGGACATTTAGGCATTTGGAGGCCATGGATAGGTGTTTAGATTATCAAATCATGCAAGAGTTGATATTTAAAGGAAAGTCTATAAAGAGAGAGAAAGAAAAATTCATTTCGTTACTCCACAAGTTGGGAAAATCCAAAAATCTTCTCCAACATTTAGTACATGCAAGTTAAGGTCTATGAAAGTTAAGTGATGGATTTAGGGATTTAAAGAAGTAAATTAGGAAAAAATATAAAAAAAAATAGGTGTAATCTAATCACTAGAGGGTACAAAAGTTTAAAGGGTTATTGGAGCTCAGCCACAACCACCAGTAGAAGGCATACCATCGTGTAGAGCTGCCAACAAGGCGGGGGGGGGGGGAGCAACCATAAGTAGCCAGAGATCAATTTTTTGTTGAGGTCAATTTTTTATATGATTTTAAGTAAATTTGTAAAGATATAAATGCTTAGAAAATTATGAAAAAAAGGTTCTTCTTACATACTTTTACGTATAGAATCTGGGAAAAGTATATTTTTTTATAAATTTAGTAAATAATATACACGTCCTTAAGAAATTGGAGAAATTGAAAAATTTTTGAAGTTGAAACAAATTGGGCAAATTATGTAGTTTTCACTTCAAAATTTTTTTTATAAACTATCCTGAGTTAATATTAAATTGCTATGTGAAAGTTTTTTGTGAAGCTATTTTCTATATTTTTATTTGGTTTTTTTAGCCTTAAATTATGCTTAAAATAGTGTTTTTAGTAAAAATAATGTATTTCTTTGCATAACCCCACTTAGATATTGAGTTTGAATCATTATTGAAGTATGATTATTGTTTTAGTTGGATTGATTTGTAAAGTGTGAAGTTAAGGAAAATTGTGTGTTGGCCTTAAAAAGTGAAGTTAATAACTTAAATGTTTTGTTGAATTTGAAAAAAATTGATGAATTATGATGAAGTGTATGAAGAGTTGAGAAGTAATAAAGCTAAGGAATGGTTGTTTGGAATGTTACTGGTTGTTATAAACTAATTTTGTAAGTATAAATTGGAAGAAAGTTAGTAAATTAGCTAATTATAGGATATTGATTTAAGGTAAATGATGATTAAGAGGATTCTATAAATGAATTTTTCACTGGAATAATATTAAAAGTATAGGTCAGAAGCAAAACTTAGGAAAAAAAGGTAAAAACAGGGGAAGCGGAAGATTAGTCAGAGGATGATTTTATTAAAAACTTTAGAGATAGTAGAGTTAGAGAGTAGCTCAAAGGATAGTGTAATAAGGGCTTTAACTTAAAGAAGTTTAGAGACTGTCTTAAAGGATAATATTAGTGTAACAAATGACCTCTATATAGCTCAGAGAGTAATTCAGAGGATTTTTAACTAAAGAAAACTACTATAAATCTACTCAAAACTTGACTCAAAGGATTTCTAACTAAAGAAAACCATTATATATCTACTTAGAACTTAACTTAGATGATTTAGCTGATTAAGGTAACTTATAAAAATCAATGAATGGTCAAGAAATCATAATTTTTAAGCAGAAATAATTTATAGAATTTATAAATAAAAAACTAAAAACTTATAAAATAAACTAATGACTAATGAATTAAGGCTTGAAAACTAATCTATTATGTATTTCTAGGGATAATTGATATCAAGGAGGCAATTGTCAAGAGTAAGTTATTTGTAAGCGTAGGTAAGTTGGGATCAATGTTTTGCGGCATATTGAAGTATCATATTAGGATACTTAGAGAAGTAAGAGTGCTTGCTTATGGTTATAGTTAGATTATTTATGCGTGTGTTATGTATATGCCCATGATATTGATTGATGATATGGAGTTGAACTTTGAGTGCTATTTTCTACTTAAACTTAGTTTTTTGCCTTATAATTTAGACTAATTTGATGTTGGCTAAAGATCTAAGCTAACATTTGCGAACTCAATAGGAATAACAATCAAGTTATCAGACTAAATATCGATTGATAAGAATCAACCCTCTAGATCGATCACAAGAAACTAAGCTAAAGGACTCTAAGGACTCACTTGAAGAATACTAGCTCGAAGCTCTACTTGAGATGGAAATTCCTATCTCGAACCTTTGTGTTTCTCTTTTCTATTGACTTGACTACCATGCCTTCACGTGTTCCAAACCTTCCAAATAGATATACTATGACAGAATATCCGATTAGATAGCCCCAAGACCATCTAAGCTATGCTCCCGAACCAACAACAAATGTTTAACCCTAACTTAAGCTGACTACTCTATAGCGAGACGGACTAGGCCTACCTAAGTCAAGTCTACCCTTAATTGCAAATTCTCTCTCGTCTACTTATACCATATTTCTAATGTCTAACCATTGATTAATATGTGTTTTTCGATACAATATTCCAGAAGGATTCTTACTTTTTCTGTACTAAATATTATTTATCTTTTTTTACCTTTTCTAGTATATATTATATAACCTAATTATAAGAATACTGTTTTTTCTTTCATACATGTAAAGTAATCGTAGTGAATAAGTATTTAAACCTCTACTTAATTGTATATAGATAATCAATCATCAATATTAGAATATTATTCAAGTTTCCTTTGAGCAACCTTAGTATTCTCATTATATTTCAAGTCTTATCTATTCCCTTTAGTAAGGAGTAATGGTGAATGACCTTTCAGTTTGGACCGATGAGTCATATCTAACGGATTGTAGGCTGAGTAGGATCAATTGGTGTGTCATATCTAGTTGATAGTTGCCTGGGCTTTACTAGCCTTTTTCTTTGTTTCTTTTCTACTTACTTCATTATGGTGCTTCTCCCTATGTTTGACCTTAGAGATACATCAACTTTGTTGATATTAGAGCTCGATTCTAAGATAAAGTGTATGAAGTTACAGTGATGTTTTGGCTTGCTTTGTTGTTAGTAGTTGCCGTTTCCTTCCGTAGCTACTGTAGTATGTTTTTGCTGAGTAAGTTGAAGTTATGAGTTGTATAGTAGAGATTACTATATTGGTAAGTGAAGTTCTTTATTACCTTATTCTTACTCTGTTTTTCTCCACAAAAACAAAGAAAGTTTCATTCTTGTCTTCTTTATGTGATTAATAAGTGTTAAAGCTGTTAGAGTATGTTAATTGAAGTTTTAGATAGTATGGCGATAGTATTTTCCATATAGTGTATTGTTAATCTATTTGAGAACTATTGTATCACGTCAAATTCAAGTGTTTAAGATGTTATTAGTAACCAAAGTAATAGTGCTTAACCTAGTCATAGTCATAATGGTAGTAATGCCTTAGAGTCAGTTGAAGACAAATTTAACAAACTCACTAACCTTATTGAGAGTCTAGTAACAAAATGTAAGTTAATAAACAACAACCCTATAGTGTACAATACCATAACCCACTAGAAAATGCCCTTGAGAGACATTATAGCCAAGGTAACCAAACCGATTGCCCAATTTGACCGTAGTAAGCTAGAGGGGTAGCGAACCGAGTTGCTAGACGAAGATTAGAGTTGGAGGAGATTGAAGAAGATGATGAGGAGATAGATGTCGAGGAGTATAGAGAGGAAGAAGATGAAGCTAGTTATTATTGAGCATATGAGTTAGGATACTAAGCTCCTCAAGAACTAAACAATGTCAAAATCCAATTCCTACTCTTCAGCGAAAGTACATATATAGATGAATACTTCGAGTAGGAAGAGAAGGTTGAAAAAGTGTTTGACTGCTATGATTATATGACACTATTAAGGTCTAACTTATTGCACTTAAGTTCTTTAAGTATGTTATTATGTAGTAGAAGAACCTAAATGCAACTAAAGCAAAGGATGGTAGACAAGGAGTAAGGACTTGGGATAAGATGAAAAGGTTGTTAAAGGGTAGATTCATTCCCAAAACCTATTTATAAGAAACATTTGTAAAGTTGTAAGAACTTCACTAAAGAAACTAATTTGTTGATGACTATGTGAAAGAGTTCTTGATGCTTATGATCCGAGATGACGTAGAAGAACTAGAGGCCCGTATAATATCAAGGTTCATTTTTAGGCTCAAATATGAGATTCACAACATTGTGAAAGTACAAAGGTGTTACACCTTGGAAGAGATGATTAGGATAGTGTAAAGGGTCAAAAAGCAAGGGAGAAGCACTTTGAGCCAACTTGGGCCAAATTTCTCTTAAGCCCCTGTTCTATGCCAACTTGTTTAAGCTTAGCCAAGGAGGTCATACTAAGCCAAGGAAAGGAATGATTGACCTGACAATAGCTGAGCAAGTCAACAGGGTTGAGTAGGACAACTAAGCCGAACCAAGGCTAGGCTAACCTTGAGAACATATGAAAGAGGACAAGCCTCCAGATGAAAGACTAGTGAGGTGAAGTGCTTTAAATGCTTAGGCTTTAGATACATGGTTATTGAGTGTTAAAACCAATGTATCATAGTGCTCCGAAGAGATGTATTGGATAACATTGACGAGAGCAAGCTTAAGGAGGAGAAAGATGTTGGAAAAGCTAAAGCTAAGGAGGAAGAGGAGACTTATGTCTAAGTTGACTAAGGAAAAGTAATTACCTTAGTATTAAGATGAGTATTGAGTTCTCTACTAAACTCTAAGGAAGACTAGAGGAAAAATTTACTCCATACCAAGTGTACCATCGAAGGATAGTTGTACAACATCATAGTGGATAGAGGCAATTCTACTAACATGGTTGCATAGTCTTTCATACAGAGGTTAAGTTTTCCAATCTCTAAACATCCTCGACCTTACAAGCTACATTAGCTTCATGACAATGGTTTTTTATATGTGACTAAACAAGTAATCGTACCATTCAGTATTAAGAGTATGTATAGGGACGAAATAGTATAAAATGTCATCCCCATAGGAGCTTCAACCAATATGCTACATACGATAGATATAAGAACAGCTATGCCTTTATTAAGGATTGGAAGAAGACTGTGTTGCAACTCATGACCCTATCCTAAGTAAATAAGATCTATAATCAACTCACTTGAGTTAGTCAAAAGAAGGCCTTAGTGATGAGCCAAAGAGAGCTTTAAGTTGCTGAGAAGGCCAAAGAACTTGTGTTTCTATTGTTTAGAAGATTGCTAGAGATGAGAGATCTAAGGGATATTCTCAATGAAATCTAAAGGTTGATTAATAAGTTTACCAACTTATTTCCTGAGGAGCTACCTAAGGGATTACCCCCAGTTTAAGGCATATAGCATTGTATTGACCCACAGCTAAGCATCTCTCTATTGAACCGACTTACATATAGAATGAACCTTGAATACGCTACTAAGCTGAAAAGACAGGTGGATGAACTCAGAAAGCAAGGATATGTAAGGGAGAGCATGAGCCTTAGTGCTGTACCAGCCCTTCTTATCCCAAAGAAGAATGGTTCATGGTACATGTGCATCGACATCCAAGTAATTAATTGAATCACTATTAAATGCAAGTACCCCATATTGAGGCTCAATGAGATGTTGGATGAACTCCATGGCACCAAAATATTCTCAAAGATTAATCTACAAAGTAGCTATCACCAAATTCATATGAGATCAAGTGATAGGTGAAAGACTACTTTGAAAACTAGGTATAGTCTTTACGAATGGTCGATTATGCCGCTCGGACTTACTAACACACCAAGCACATTTATGAGGTTAATGAACCATATGATGCACCCTTTGATCAGAAGATGTATGATTGTATACTTTCATGACATATTGGTATATAGTATCTGCCTGAACAATCATCTTCAACATCTTCGAGCAGTATTTGAATTTTTATGAATTAAGAAGTTATATGAGAATTTGAATAAGTGTACATTTTGCTAGGATAAAGTGATTTTTCTTAGGTTTATAGTGTTAGGGGAAGGAATCTAAGCAAATGAGGAGAAGATCTAAGCTATCTTAGAATGGTCAACATAAAAAAATGTCTCTGAAGTTCAAAGTTGTCATGACTTAACTTCTTTCTATAGGTGATTCATTAAAAACTTCATTACCATAGTTGCCCCCCTAACTGAGCTCGTAAAGAAGAGTGATGGGTTCAGATGGGACAACCGAGCTGAACTAGGCTTTAAGGAGATCAAGGAGAAGCTCACTTTTGCACCTATCCTATCATTACTGGATTTTAACAAACTCTTTGAATTAGAATACAATGCAACAAGAACTGGAATTGGTGCCGTCTTGATATAAGAACGAAGACTCATTGCTTACCATGATGAGAAATTTAGTGGTGCTGCTATAAACTACTCTATGTATGAGAAAGAGTTATACTCTCTTTTTCGAGTCTTTATTGCTTAGCAATACTATTTACTATCACGAGAGTTTGTTACTTACTCAAACCATGAGTTTGTAAAGCATCTTGGAAGTCAGAACATACTATCGAAGAGGTAAGCCAAATGGTTGGAGTTCATGGAAGGATTTTCATATGTAATCCAACACAAGAAGGGAAGTGCAAATGTAGTTGCCCATGCTCTGTAATATTAACAAACCTTACTTACTACCTCACAAACAAAATTATTGGGATTCTCCCTGGTTACTAAGCAGTATGCTCATGATCCTCATTTCCACCTTATCCTAAAGTAGTGTAGAGATGGAGTTGTTGTTAGAGGATGCTATGTTAGGGATGGCTGTCTCTTTAAGTAAAGAAGGATGTACATTTTTAACTATTCCACACATGAGCTCTTGGTCAATGAAGCTTATGGTGGTAGATTATCTAGTCACTTTGGAGAGACCAAGTCAGGCAATCTATTGAAGGAGAAGTTTTACTGGTTAGGTTTGGATAAGGATGTCTATAAGATAGTTGGTAGTTATGAAATGTGCAAACGAGCTAAGGGGAAGGGAGAGCCCTATGGAGAATATATACCCTTGCTGAGGCCAATCTCATTATGCAAACCAAGACCAAAAACCGATAAAGACAGCAATATTGGGGTAAGCCTGACCCTACCAAAGGAATGAACATTGGAGTAGGTTTAGTGAGAGTTTTAGCGATTTTGTAAGCCACCTAGGTAGATATGACTCACCAACTAAATACTACATGGCCTAAGACTCGTCGAATGTGATGCATAGTCTAAGTGATAGGGTTACCTGCCACAATCCTTACTAAAAGGATTAATAAGAGTTAGTAAAAGACAGCTTTCTATGAGAAGAGGCTCAAAGGGTTTTTCATTAATGTTCAAATCTGTATAAACCTTACATACATTAGCTATTTATATATAATGGAAAACTTGTAAATAAAAGGGCTAAAAAGGATGCCGTAGTGGCATTTCTATAAATAGAAAATAAACATTAGAGAAGTTTAGGAAAAATATAAGAAATAGGAAATCTAAATAACATAAATAAAAATAAGTCGTCAAATAAAATGTCTAGATAAGGAGTAGATGAGCTCAGCTCTAGCATTTAGGTTAGGTCGATACCCCAAATCCTATCATTCCCTTTCCTTTAGAGGAGTTTCGACCTGAAACTTAGTAATTAGAGACTTCAAATTCCACTATGGTCAACTACCAACTTGCAAAAATGAAATGTAAGTGCAAAAAAGTCCTCCAACTCCTCCACTAGTGTTATCATTAGTTGATGCTCCTTCTATTCATCATGTGCCCTATCAACCAAACTCCTCTTTAAGGATCCTTCCTACCATTCATCGCATATCTGATCAACTTTATCCTAATAGCCCCAGCAACCATCAATTAAGGAGAATCACACTATTTTTAGCCTAAACATCATGTGATGAGCCCAAGGAATTTGAACTTGTAAGATCTCAAACTTCTCTTCTAAATCAAGAATCCTTAAAACTTCATGTGCTCTTAATGTTAGCCTCACAACATCATGCTCAGTAGCCTTCTCCCCTTCCGCTTCCTCACAACTCAATGCTTTCTCCTCCTACCTATACATTTCAAATTTTTCTAATGTAAGAGTACTAAAGATAAGAATAATGCAACCTACATAGGAATATCCATCACTATGACCTCATAATACACTAATATACACTCTATAGCATCTCATTGGCATAATATTACTATAAAACACTTCACATCTAGACAACCTCAGTAATGGATCAAAATAGAAGAGTCTTAGATGTGGAAGGCTAATATAGTAGTACTTAGGGTCGTTAGTAGTACCAAGTATCATTGGCAATGGGATCATGTCAAGAATAAGGCTATTGAGTGGCAACACTTCTTGTCCCTTGTTGTTCTCCTCTTCAATATTATTTGGTTAAGTAATCCTTTCTCGCCTCCTTTCTTCCTTAATCTCGTCAACCTTGCCTAGTATAACCTCTAATTGTTCTAACCATAAGGAAAAATAGGATTTGGGGCTTGGTAATAAGATCTTGCCTTCAAGCCTGGTGCATAACATTGCCTATGTTGAGCCTTAGTGGCCATATCAAATAAATTTAAATTTAACAATGTTGAAATAAATCTAAGAATGTAACA
Source organism: Lumnitzera racemosa (assembly GCA_024138005.1). Taxonomy (NCBI): domain Eukaryota; kingdom Viridiplantae; phylum Streptophyta; class Magnoliopsida; order Myrtales; family Combretaceae; genus Lumnitzera; species Lumnitzera racemosa. Next base: position 31,806,471 of record JAMXBC010000012.1, on the reverse strand, counting down.
CTTAAAGTCCCAACAGCATACAACAGCTTAGCACAATTAAAACGGCAACTTTATAGCTCCGCAATTGACTTCCTTGCAGCACTTAATGCTTAGAACTTTAATCCTTGAACTAATATGCATTTGGTCTATACTTTAGTCGGCTTGATGAGTTATTTATCAACTCAACTAAATTCCACAATTGCAGCTCAACAGCTTTTAATTAGCACAACACAGCCACTTATGCACTAGGAGCTTAGATACGCAAGTTCAACCAATACCTCATGACAATGAGCTCAAATGTCCAGCTTGGATACATAAAAGAATTTCAATTCGACCCCAATCATACACAGAGATAGTCAACTTTAAAAGAATAGCTTGATTACACGCTTCATATACCATTATAACATGTAGTAGCTCGGCATGATCTCAATTTAACAACAGCTCAGACAATGATCATGACGGTTCTGATAAAGTACACTTAAAATAATTTAGAATTTTCGAGCACAACCACATACAGTTGTTCGGCACTCACACTTCAATAGTCAGCTTGAAACTTGGTCTATTCTAGCCTTTTATAGCTCAGCACAGAACAGCACACCCATAAAGTATTAGAGCTTAGATAGCAAGTATTAACAACTCAACAACAACTAGCTTAGTTTGTACTTCTATCCAACTCGTCACTTAGACTAACACGCAAACAAGGACAGCTCAATCAGAGAAGAAACTCGGCAATTTGATTAAGTCAATAGTAGCTCGGTAGCTTAGCTCGGACAGCAGTTGGTTTGACAACTCCAAAGACACTTCAAATCAGCGTGGCAACTTGGATTGAGAAGTTCAGTAACTAACTCACATACGTGTCAACTAGCTCGGAGAGAGAATAGCGCATTACTCTCTCCACAATTACAAGAGCTCAACTCAATTTTTTTTTTAACAAACCAACTAAACAGTGGCTGAAATATCCAAAAGCTCAGATGATTACTTCGAATTGACAGCAACTCGTATTATACACTTAGTAGCTTGGACCCCTAAACTCAATTCAATTTGGCAATTGCTTGGAGTATAAAGACAGCCGCTTGTTGTAATAGCTCAGCTCGACTACGCAAATGTTAGCAACTCGGCAATATGCGTATTTTAGTAGCTTAGAATTTAATCTAGATAGCTCGATCAAGTAATGGCGATAGCTCGGTACTTGAGCGCTCAACTCGGCAAGTCCAACAAAAGTTACTTAGGTCGGCACTTCGGATTGCAGTAGTTCGGAGCTTGGATCGCTACTCCAGTTCACTCCGGCACTTCAATTTAGCTCAACAAGTTATTCATCAGCTCGGATAATTCTTTTCATTAGAATTTCTACTAGGCAGACACAGCAGCATATACACGTGTTGGCTCTGGTCTTTAGGCAGCTCGGCACAAGTTCACATCAGCTCGGATCACAATCGGCAAGGAGTTAGGAACTTCCATAAGCAGCTAAGATGTTTACTCAGCCAATAGTGAGCTCGGTTTCTATCAAACAGAGCAGTACAACAGCAATAAGCTCGACCTCGGCACTTCTACAAGACAACCCAGTACATACCTCAACTTAGCAACTTGGCTTCTTGCTAACACTTGGTTTTGTTCGGTACGATAGTAGCCATGCTCACGTCGGCCCGCACAAGTGCACTAATTCCTTATGCTACCCTTCGCCTATGCTCAATAGTTCGGCAATTTCAAATATTTGGTTCGGTATCTAAAGTAGCTCAGTTTCTCCTTCTCTCTATGCTGATCTAGGATAGATCGATACCGATCTTAATTTCCACAAGCAGTTCAGCAGCTCAAACACATGCGTACACATAGCAGAAACTCAGACTTAAAGTAGTTCGGCTATGTAACAAATTTCAACTCGGTACTACAACTAACGCTTCAAGTAGGACAAAACGTCACCCTAAAAAAGGTCGACACCAACCTCGACGAAAAGAAGCTCGACAGCTTATACTCCCTACATGTGTTTACCCAAATAGAGTAGCACACTAGCACACTCTGCTTTTCGTAAGCTCGATTCAATCAAGTAGTTCGAGAAATTCAAGATTGTTCAGATATGCAATCTCGGCTCAGCGACTTGGAGTTAGTTCAGGTCAGTTAAGAAGTTACGACAACTCAGCAAGTCTTAAACCCTTTTACACACACCGACCACCCACTTGTACGCTTGTTGTTATTCGCGATAGCTTAGTAAGAAGACACTACACTTTTTACGTAAGCTCAACTGTACATGATATGACTCAGCCACTTCCACTATTACGCTTGTAGTTGTGCAAGGTAGCTACACTACTATACAAGTGAACCATGGCATCACTATCCTTTGTCAATATTAGCAATTTATGTACCCACAGCTGCAATTTTCACTCAATATTTCATTGCAAACTCACGGATAATCTCCAAATCATACACGCACTTCACAACCTTACTCTTACCTACAAACACAACTCGAACGACTAAATCATGTAGACCCATGAACCTAAGACACAACCCTTAGTCTTTTACAATCCAAACGAAATACCACTTTCTACAGCCACTTGAGACCTCCAAATAAGTACCTTTAGTCCACAATTAAATATCCAAATCAGAATTAGGAGCAGATATTGCAAGAAATTGAGTACCTACTACAATCATAATTGAGTGTCCCTCTTCATTTGTGTCTTTTGTTCAAAACCCTAAGTGATGGGACTTAAGTTGTCCTTCAAAAAGTGAGATACCCACAAGTTTCAAACCCTATGGTGGCCTTTGTCACAACACTTGTGACTTAGTGTACAATCGTCATTCAAGGCAACACTTCAAATATAATATCAAGTTAATGTCTACATTTATAAGCTGCAAATCCCTAAGACATAAAATATGAAATTTCAATCTTTTCCTTAGCCACCCTTACTTTTCTTAACACATTTGCGAAACTCAAGAAACTTTTAGCCCTATTCGAGCTTTGATATCAAGATGATACACTATGTTAAGAACCGATAAGGGTAGCAATATCAAGGTAGGTTCGATCCTACCAAAGGAACAAAAATGGAGTGGGTTTAGTGAGAGTTTTAGTAATTCTATGAGCCACTTAGCCGAATATGATACACCAGCTAGGTACTACACGGTCTAAGACTCACTAGATATGATGTACTAGTCTAAGTTTACCCCTTACAATCCTTGTTAAAGGGATTGATAAAATCTAATAAAAGAGAGCTTTCTAAGAGAAGAGGCTCAAAGAGTTTTTCATTAATATTCAAATCTATCTAAAACACTACATACATGAGCTATTTATACCTAATGGAAAACTTGTAAATAAAAGGGCTAAAAAGGATGCCATAGTGGTATTCCTATAAATATAAAATAAACATGAGGGCAATTTAGGAAAAATACAAGAAATAGGAAAGCTAAATAATATAAATAAAAATAAGTCATCAAATAAATTGTTCAGATGAAGAATAGTTGAGCTCAGCTTTAGCATTTGGGTTGGGTCGGTACCCTAAATCCTATCACTTACCATGGTTTAACCTCTTCGACATCTAAAAGGGAAGATTCTATATTTGTTGTAGTAGACTACTTCAACAAAATGACATACTTCATTCCATAACATTGAACTAACAATGCTTCATATATTGCTGATTGTTTTTATAAGAAGTAATCTAACTATATAGAATGCTGAAGACTATTGTTTCAAATTGAGATACAATATTCTTAAGCTATTTTTGGAAGAATCTTTGAAGAAGACTTAGAACTAAACTTGTATTTAGCTTCAGTAGCCACCCTTAGATTGATGGCTAGACTGAAGTGGTAAACAAGATGCTAAGCAACTTACTTAAAATTGTCGTAGGAAAGACCTTAAGGGATTGAGGTCTATGTCTACCAATTATGGAATTTTCCTACAATCGAATTATCTACAACACTAATGGGAAGACCCCTTCAAGGTCTTCTTTGGCCTTAATCCCACTATTCCTATAAACCTAATTGATACCCCTATAGCTATTGAAGAGAGTTAATTGGGAGTTGACTGAGCCTAAGAATTGTAAAAGCTATACCAATCTATAACTAAGAATATCACAAAGTTCAATAAAAAACAACATAAGATTAGTAACCGAGACTGTCAAACTATTTCTTTCTAGCTAAGAGACTTAGTATAGATTCAGTTTATTCGAAAAAAATTCCTGCACTTGAGATAAAGTAAGCTATCTCCTTGAGTTATTGGTCCATTCAAGGTCTAGAAGAAGGTCAACCATAATGCCTACTAGATCGAGTTACTTGATGACTATAATGTCTCTTCTACTTTCAATGTGCCCAACATAATTCCTCACCAACTAGTAGAAGACCCTACAAATGTCCTAAAAGAAGAGCTAAAGACCACTTCCAATTTGAGGATAAATCTTTCTAACCCCCAAGCAAATGATAAAAATCAACCACCTAAACCAATCATACGAAGCCGAGCTAGAAGACTTCAAGGACTCACTCGAAAAATACTAACTTAAATCCTTATTTGAGATGGAAATTCCTATCTTGACCTTTGTGTTTCCCTTTTTTGCCGACTTAACTATTAGGCCTTCACATGTGCCAAACCTGTCAAACTTATGTGCTATGATAGAATATCCTAGCAAACAACCTTAAGACTATCAGAGCCGAGCTTCCAAACCAACAGTAGATTTTTGACCCCAACCTAAGCTGATTACTATACAGTAGGATGGCCCTGACTTAATCCAGATTAGGTCAACCCTTGACTGCAAATTCTCTCTTAACCACTTATACCATATTTCTAACCCGTAGCCACTAATTGACACATGTTTTTTGGCTTGATATTCTAGAAGGATTCTTTCTATTTTCGTACTAAATATTCTTTATCTCTTTTATCCTTTTAGTATATATTACATAAATTAATTGTAAGAATATGTTTTTTTCTTTTCATACATGTAAAGTAACCCTAGTGGATGAGTATATAAACCCTAACTTAATTGTATGCAGATAATCAATTATCAATATTAGAATATTATTTAAGTTTTTTTTTAGCAACCCTAATGCTTTCATTACCCTTCAACTCTTATCTATTCCCTTTAGGAAGAAGTAGTAGTGAGCAGCCCTTTAGTTTAGATTAGTAAGTCATATCTAGTAAATGGTAGGCTGAATAGGATTAATTGGTGTATCATATTTAGTTGATAGTTGCCCAAGCTTTGCCAGTCGCTCAAGCTTTGTCATCCTTTTTCTTTGTTTTCTTTTATGTTCAATTTGTTGTGGTGCTTCTTCGTATGTCCAACCTTGGAGATGTATCATTGAAACTTCAATAAGGATAGTAGAAATTGTCATTTTGCCACCTTAGTTGAACTAAGTGATAGAAGAGGGGGTTGTAGTAAGGCTGGGAACCGTAGTTAGAATGTTGTCTAAAGAGGAAGGTGTTCTTTATTGCAAAAGTTTGGATTTAGTTTAATAATGTTATGTTGAAACTCCTTAAAATCTAGGTTAAGTGGACGAAATTTCTCTAACTTCACAATGAGCTAATTATATATTGTGTAATGATCTATCATTTACTTGTTACATTTGCATTTAATTAATGATTGAACAACCATATTTGTTAATATACTCTTATGACAAAGTTCCTTTTTACTTAGCTAGTTGAGCTCTCATCCTAGTAGATTATTTTGCTAATATGGAATAGTACTCGAAGATGCCTTGTTACAATTATCTACAGGTTAGTTCCGATGGATTAGGGAGTGAAGTATTGAAGTTTAGTGAATAGATCCAAGCTTATGTTACCTTTTTTTTTCTTTTGTGAGATGGTTATAAGGTCTTCCTTGGAGGTCTTATAATCTTCACTGGCTTATTGTTACATATACTATATGTAATGTAGTCCTCTTAAGGAGATGTACAATTTCTTTTGAAAACTCTGGAACTTTTAATGTACATAAAGCTTTGTAAATGAACTAAACTATCTACCGATATGAGAAAATGTATTTTTGTAAAATGTTACTCCATAAGTCTTATACACTATAGGTTCCCATTTGATTGCTTCAAAGTTAGTTGAGTCATCCTTTATCGTATGTGAACTATACCTATGTTAACAATTAAGGGAGGTAGCTTCTAACTTAGGTTAATGTACACAACGAGGCTATTATAGCTCCTTAAGTTTAGGGCATAACAATTCCAGGTGGTCTCAAAGCATAGTTCATAAAGAATAAGGCTTTTAAGCATTTAATTAAAATGAACTAAAGGTTAGGAACACTGAGAGTGTAGAAAGCAAGTGGGCATAAAAGATTTAGATTTGTAGGTGTATATGTAAGTTCTCTATATATTATAACCTAAACAACATAAAACAAAAAACAAGTAAAAGATAATATGATTCTAACTTGTGTTGCATTGTGTTGTGTTTACTTTCAAATTTGTAAACATGGGCTTATTTATGCTTGGTCACATTTTGTTGGGAAGGAGAAGAGTGTCCTATTAAATATCAAATTCATTTGCAAAAGTTATTACTATACTAGATGATATTTTATACTATTGATGAGATTATAATCACTTAGAAGAAGAGATTATCTTAGAGCATAAAGGACAATTGGAAGATTTTGGAGGATGAGTTAGGTCCTTTATATAAAGAATACATTACAGTTGCATCTTTTGAGAAGAGATATATGCATGATAAGAGGATTGTATCCATGATGGTTCCAGTGTTGTACTCTCCTACTATAGTGGAACCCAGTAAGAATTATCTACTCAGTTTTAATCAAACACCTATAAGAACTCCTCATGTACCTAGAGTCCTAATTTTTATTTTTACAAAAAGGGTCCTAATTCAAAAATAAAAATAACAAAAAATTAATAAAAGATAAAAAAATAGTAAAAATTTAACAAATAATGAAAATACCAAAAAAAAAATAATAATAAAAATAAAAAAAAAAAAAAAAATAAGAAAATAAAATTTAAAAAGACCTTTTAAAATTTTTTAGGAAGTAACTCATACTAGGAACAAATAGTTTTACTTTTAGTTTTAGTTTTAGATTAGTACAAATAATTATTTTAGGGAATCGGGTAGTTTAAGTATAATTTAATTGTATTGAATGTTAAGGTACAGGATAATGGCCTAACGGATAAGTATCAGAATATTTTGGTTAGATTTAATTTGAAGTCTTAGATTTGAGTCTTAGCAGGCACTTATGTCTTTATTTTTCTATCTTTGCAAAAACAAGATGAAAATGAGATTCATATATAAGATCATTTGAATTTAGTTTGATTTTATTAAATCAAATTTGAATTAGATTTAGATCTAGTTTAATAAATTAATTAGATATGATAAGATATGATTTGGGAATGATATAATTTAGACTCTATAAATACATACACGCAATCAGAAAAAAAGAGGGAGAGAACAGAAAACAGGAGGCCGAACTCCATCTTGATATAGCAGTAATCCAGTCCTCACAAAACAACATAGAGCACATCAACGCAGTGTACATGCAACAGCCCAATTCACGTACGCCCAGTAGCCACAACACACGATCAACGTAGCTCCATCCTCACTACCAACAAAACACTTTAGTGCGGCTGCTATTCGCAATCCACACAAGTCTACAACAAGTTGAAAATCCATCAGCACACAATTAACAACAAGAGCTAGCACTCACACAATTAGCAGCATCTGACTGAATCGCGCACAACCCACACGCTTGGAGACACACACACGTTACAGCCCCTGACACTAACGCACGTCAACAACACCGAGCACAACCGCAGTACTCCAAGCCATGCTTCACTACTGCCTATACATTAACACAGATTCTTCAAAGCACTATACATTCGAACTACAAGTTCAAAAAAAAAAAAAACAGCAGGAGCTTTAAGCTACCGTCCATAAAGAACACAAACCCACTACGCCGTCCAACTCAAAACAGACACAATCCCCTTCAACTAAAAACTTGCAACACTATACGACTAAACCAAGCTCCGATACGCCACCTCCAATACCGTAGTCCCCTGAACAGTAGCACTCCAAACTACTACAATAGCCCACTGTCATTCAATTCAGGTCATGACCCGCTACACAGTGCAATTCGATCAGCACAAGCCGAATCCAAACGTCCAAGAAATGGAACACTCCAACATTAAGTCTGATCCGCAACGCCACTATACATTCACCCATCATCGCTCTGTCCTCGCCACTGCTATCTTCATCCACTATAGAACAATTAAGTTCATTTTTTTATTATTTTCTTATTTAGATTATTATATTATTAGTATTGTATTACTGGTTCTATAGTTACTTAGCATAGTACATGTAAATATGGATAATATTAGTTGCGGAGATTTATGGGTATTGTTCTTTTTTATTTACATTAGAGTATATGATATCACTAACTTATTTAGGTCTATACTTATTTAGTTGTAATGATATATATATATATATATATGTTAACATAGGATTTTTAGGATTAGATTTTTTTTTAGTAATCACCATATAGAAAACTAATTTATTTATTTATTTTTTATTAACATTTCTCACATAGAAAATCGTTTGTAAAATAAAAATTAATAACATAAAAGACCCTAATTTTTTTTTTAAAAAAATAGGATTGTTAGAGCATTTTTTTTGTAAAACAAAAACACTCGAGAGTTAGGACCCTTTTAGATTTTATTTGAATAAACTAAATTGGTGACAAGATAAATTCGGTCAGTTTTTAAAAATTAAAATAAATCAATACATTAAAGATTTTTTAGAAAGAACTACAATCGTTTGATCCCGGTTAACGAGTACATAGGTACTTTCGGGGCGACGATAAAATATGTACAAACTTAGGTTTTTTTTTCTTTTGATTTTATTTATTTATTTATTTTTTAAATATTATAATTAGAAGAATAATCTTAATTTCGATAAATAGATAGTGGTACTCGTTAAGGGTTTAATAAGTTAGCTCCGAACATGGAACCCTATGGTTCTTCATTTAAAATTGAAATCAAAGACCGGTAACCAAATCATAATCAATCCACCCAATTGGTTACGGTTTCTTTTTTTTTTTCCCGACTTCGGTCGGGTGGCGACTCCAAGAATTATTTTCAATAAAAAATCAAAATTTCTCAATTTCTTTAGTCGATGATTAATATTAAATGGATTAGGATTTAGCATTAATTAGGAAATGAGAAATCAATTTTTAAATAAAATAAGAAACCGAAAAAACAGGCTCGACAAGTATCAAGTAACTCGTGGTGGAGGCATGGATCGCCATGTTGCATGAGACTAATTGACATGGCATCAACTAACACGTGACAATGACATAGATAAATACGTAACATGACACTATGATATGACATCCACATGGCATGGTTTACTAAGAAGTTGACTTAAGTTAAACTTAGACAAAAGCCTTGACGATATGCTCACACCATGATCTTCTCCATGTATTTAAACTCAATTAACTATCAACCTATGTTTAACATATATAGGGAAGTTTCTTGAGGGTTGGCAATGTGGCAATTGTAAATAAAGGACTTAAATAACTTGTTACTTTATAGTTATTTTTGTGACTTCGTTCCACTTTTCTCTTTTTTTTTTTGTTTCACTTCAAAAAAAAAAAAACTCTTAATATTTAATCTATTCCATGAGATTTTTCATATTATATAAAAGTTTCTTCACAATCCTTCCAAAATGGGTTGTGAATAGTAGATCAAAATAGGCTACTTGCTATAATATTCTTAAAAATCAGCTTAGTAAGCCTATTTTGATATGCTATTTACAACCTATTTTGATCTACTATTTACAACCCATTTTAGAAGGATTTTAAAGAAATTTTTGTATGATATGAAAGAACTCATGGAATAAATTGAATATTGAGAGTTTGCTTTTTATTTTTGAAGTGAAACAAAATAAGAAAAAGTGAAACAAAGTCGTATAAATAACTATAAAGTAGCAAGTTCTTCATACCCTTTATTTGCAAGTTCAACATTGCTAACCCACAAGAAACTTCCCTCTATATATTAAACTCAGGTTAATAGTTAATTGAGTTTAAATATATGGAGAAGACGATGACGTGAGCATGTCATCATAGCTTTCATCTAAGGTCAACCTAAGTCAACTTTTTAGTATGCCATGTCACTAAGTATCATACCATGTGTCTATCTGTAATACCACCACGTATTAGTTGATGCCACATCAACGCATTAACAGAGTGTCATGTTGTGTATTTCTCTATGTCATTGCCATGTGTCACTTGATGCATGTTAGCAAATGGGCACTAACTCCATTAGGCTAGATAGTGTAAGTGTACATGAAAACTTTAATTAAGTATTAAATTGATCTTTTTAAACTTTATATACTAAATTGCTCATTTGAATAAAGTTCTGGTATCAAATATGACATTGTCCCCAATTTTAACCCTTGGATATAGGACTTACCTCCCTTAAGTGATCCCTTTTAGTCTATCATTGTAACGATATTTACATTTTGTAATGCCAAAAGCACTTAGGCGTCTCACATAGTCTATTTTTATAATTTTTACTAGGTGCATGTTCTATTCAATAGTATTATGTTTGCTACTCTAAATTTAGATTTTATATTTATTTCATAAATGGGTTGCTATGATTGAAAGTGAGAGAGTATTTAAGAAGCCTAGCAAATTTAGAGATTTTGTAATAAATCAATAAAAGCACTAATAGTTTCTACACAACAAATTAGCAGTTGTAATAAACATAGAGTTGTAAACAACAGTTAGTCAATATCACAGATCTTAAGCAAATATAACAAACAAACAAGAAGTAGTTACAGATTTGTACAAATATAAAAAGAAAAAGAAAGAAGAATAAAGGATCATCCCTGATTATGTTCCTAAAAGGAAGTGCTTCACTTCAAGAGTTTTGGTGCACTTGAAGAGACCATCCAAAATACCTAAACACATATAAATAGATCAAGTTAGTATTAGTTCTCATCAAATAATCATATAATATAAGTGAAGAAAAGAGAGATTAGTATTTGAGACACTTATCTTAGAAGTGTCTAAAGAAAAAGAAAGAGTTTGATTGAGAAAAGAATCCAAATAATAACTTAGGGTTGTTTTTAGTAGCAATGTGGCCTAGGTTTTCAACGTTAGGGCCCAACATGGGTACTCCTCAAATACATATCTTGTAATATTAATTATAAACTTTATAAAAAGCTAAGTATATGAAAATATAAAATATTTTTCTTTTATTGCAACCATTATATTATAGTTCAATCCTCCTACATGCGATGCTCCCAACTAATATGCATGGATGTCGCCATCTTAGAGTAAAGAAAAAAAAAAAAGTAGTTTTCTAACTACTTCTTGAGGAATCACTAGATATAGTTTATTCCCAGGAGACACTACAAAATCATCCAGTTGAGCGGCGAATTTTATTGGTTATTTAAGGCGTAATGGCTAACGAAATTGTGACTTCGCTTATGCCTTGCCCTTGCTTAGAGAAAGGCTTCTATAGTATTAATTAGTTACATAAATTGATGAGTAACGTATAAATATTAATAAAATTTTAATATATGAAAATATAATTAATACTTTTTCATAAAAATATATTCACTCATCATAATGTACTAAAATTTTATTAATATTTATACGTCATTTATAAGTTTACGTAATATACTAATACTATTGAATTCCTAACTTAAAATAAACAATGAAAATTGTAGCATCTTGCCTAGCATACAATGATCTCCATCGCATATTTATTTATTTTCATAAACATCCATTTATTTTGTTATAGAACATCTATTTATTTATTTTATTTAATTCATTTTCCAAAATTAATTGAATTATATTGATAATTAAAGTTATTATATAATAAATAATGAAAGGATATAAATAGAAATGTAATAATTTATATTAATTAACCAACCGCTAAACTAATATATGATTGAATTTAAACACAATATGAAACCATCGGTTTGAGTTCCTAAAAAAGTTTCCAAACAAAAGTGACTGGGTCCAAGAAAAAAGAGAGTAACATGCATATAATCTAAAATTTTAACATGAGAAAAATCTATATAGTTCACCTTATACCTCGATAGGCATTTTGATTGATCGGTGGGGCAGTGGTATTGATAATCGTCGACTGAGTATAGCTATGAGGAACTGACGTGCAATAACAGTAAAACGAATGTTGCTGTTAGGGAGGTTAGACAGTCGGGAGAGCTGTGGACGATGTAGGGAAAGGTTTGGATAAGATACAGAAGATAGTTGCTGCTAGGATGACTGGCTACTTAGAGGAGTTGTCGATGGGCCAACGGGAGGCCATATAACAAAAATAGGAGGTAGTTACTACTGGGACTAGCCGCCTTGTGAAAAACCTCTGGACATGGGAGGAGAATTCCAAACATAGGAACTCGAAGGAGTTTCTCGAGCTTTTTTTTTTTTCTTTTTTCTTTTAATTCAATTTATATTAAACTCAACTCATTTAATATAAATCACTAAACAAAATTAAGGAAAGTTTTTAAGAATAATTTATAATTTTCTAAAATAAAGTTACCACCAACTAAAGTCAGAAAAAAATATGAAAAAAAAAATGAAAATCTGAATTTTGAGGAAGGGGCTATCTTTCCGAACATAAGGTTTTCGTATGGAAATTTCCTAAACTGATTAAAAGGTCTTTAAAAATAAAATTTATAGTAATCTCAATATTATTGATATTCCAATAATCAATACCAAATACTGTATAATATTGTTTCTATACTATTAAACTTTTATATGGTCTACCATATATTCAAATTAAGACTTCTCATTTTAAGCCGATAATTAGTAGAACTACATAATAGTATGGCAATAAATGCAATCTAATTGGAATACAATCACAAAGACACTAAAATTACATGATATATTTAAAATTAATTAGCCATTTTTATTTTTTAAGAATATAGAAATAAATGGGGGAAGGATTAGAAAATTACAAACATTAAAAATCTCATTTTGGACGTATTTTGGATAATATCATTGAAATGGAAAAAAACAAAATAAAGAAACTATCCTGACTTGGATACATGCAGACCGAAATCCTAATAGAGATGGACACAACTCCATGAAATATGATAGGAATTTTTTTTTTTAAATGCTATAAATTTTCATAAAAAGTAGATAATGTTTCACGGGAATGACAAATTAGAAAAATAATTTAGCTGTTGTAAATAATACCAGGAGTGGCATTTAATGAATCGAAACTGCTAAATTATCCCATTATGTGTTAATTTGGGCATATACCCTTATTCTTTTTTAAGAAATCACGTAGACTCTGTTAATTGGCCACATTTTCTATTTTTCAGGAAAGAAAAAAGATTTTACAATGACGAAGCAAATAATTGCGTGTTAACTTAATGTATACAATAGATGACATGCTTTGCTATGGTTTCCATTATTGCATATGCCGACGTGACTCTTCTTTAGGTGATGGTTAGCATTCACTCCCAAATGGCTAGGCACTGAAGTAATGGCATGGTAGTTTCTCTTATGGTGGTTTTTTTTTTAAATATTCCAAATATATATATATTTTATTTTTCTTTTGTTTCATTATAATTTTATTTGTCAAAAGAGAAAACCTTGTAAAGTAAGCTTTAAAAGAATAAATTCAATAGTATAAGTGTAGTCTAAATGCTGATGGAGAAGTTAAGGGGGTTAGATGTGCATCAGGCAAAGTTAAAAGGAGTTCTTTTGCAATTTATGCTATTTAAGAAATTAAAATAGTGATAAAGCTGTTAAAAAGGGAAAAAAAAAAATCTTTTGAAAATGTTTTACATCAATTTAAACTATCATTGTTTTAGAAAAGTTAACATACATCAAGACTCTTGTAATATGTCTATATTTTGATTCATATGACGCTGGACGTACAATGTTCCTAGATTGGATTCATGGATTGCCGCCACTCATGCAAAACGACATGCCAATGCAACAAAAACGTACATCCATAGATCATCTTTTCATAGTTGATTCCTTGAGTTTTCCTTGAATAACTAAGGTCAAAAGGTCAAAACGCTCCCTAAACTCCTTCACAAAAGGAGAGTATATTAATATATAAAAAGTTTCTAAACTTGCTAGAATTCAATCACCTTCTAGTTTTTTCGGTATCCTTATTTAGATTTCTTATTCATCATCATGAATAAATCGGTAAATCAGATGGATTCAAGTGATCTTGTTGCTATAAATCCTTTGCATATTTCATCCTCTAATAATCTATGAATGACAATGGGAATATAGCTTTCAATAGAACCAATTTCCCTAAGTGGAACAGTTCCATTCAAATGGCCCTAGGTGTGAAACTTAAACTAGGTTTTATTGATGGAATAGTACCAAAACATGATGAAAATACTATCAATCTTGTTAAATGAAATCAATGTGACCTTATGGCTTGATGTTTGCTACTTAATTTGATGACTAGTAAATTAGCACAAAGATTCATTTTTGTTCTATCATCCAATGAAATTTGGGATTAGGTTAATGAATAGTACAAATAAACAAATGGACCATTAATTTTTCAATTGCAACATGATATATCAAATGTTAGATAAGGGACTCAATCAATTACTTCATATTACAACAATTTGAAGTGTTATGGGGAAGAATTACAATCTATCAATCCTTATCTTACTCATAATTGCGATCGTCCTATGTATTGCACATGTCACCTTAATGAAAGAGTAGTTGAATTTGAGTCACAATCTAAACTAATGCAACTACTAATGGGGTTATTTGATGTGTATGAGGTAGTTAGGAATCAAATTTTGTCATCCCTTACATTTCTAAGATGAGCATTTTATTGCTTTTACAGGTTAAGAAACAACTACATTTTATTGTTTTGCACTTAATGAAGGAGATATAGCATCCTTTGCTGTGAATAGGACCTCTAATAGATCATGTTTTGGTGGAAAGAAAATAAAGATGCATTATAAGAACTATAACAGTGATGGTCATTCAATTAAGACTTCCTTTGAGTTGATTAGGTACCTAAAGTGGTATAAGGGAAAGAAGAATGAAAAATTGGTTCTCATCAACAAACATTCAAATGGAGAAATAGGAATCAGTGCTGGATACCCTCTTTGATCATTTGTTTGACTCGATGCAAAATAAGTAGTTGCAAGATAGTGGAGAAACATGTAGGACTTCCTCAATTCATTTTACTAGTATGTCTCAACTTATTACTTATCTAGATGTTTCAAATAATAAGAAAGGTATTTGAATTGTAGACATAAGGGCTGATCACATGATCCCCTTTGAAACCATACTTCATGATAAAAACCATCTTACTAAACATGTTGTCATTAATCTACCCTATAGATCATAGATATTAGTCCATAGAATTGGATTTGTTTCTGTTAGTCTAAATTTAACTCTTCATAATGTATTTCTATTACTTAGCTTTCAATACAATCTCTTGCTATGCATAAGTTATTAATTGATTCACCTCTTGCTATAAAATTTGATCAAAATTCATGCATTTTTCAGGATCAAGTAACAAAGGCTTGTGTTGCATTGACTCAAGCTTATCATGGTCCTTACATTCTATAGTTTAAAGCCACCATTAATTGTAATTCTCTTTTAAATATATCTTTTTCATTTTAGCTGTATAAGTTCTAAAGTTGTTTCAAATGCCCATAATTTTATTTCTTCTTTGCCTATTGTACATTCTTGAATGGGACATGCATTTATCTTAAAACTTGAACACATGGATTCTTGCAAATATTTTAATTTGAAAGATTTTGTTTGTAACACTTGAATTAGACAAATATCACAAATTGTCCTTTTTAAGAAGTGAATTTGCCTTTAACTTGATACATTTGGACTTATAGGGCTTATATCATGTTATTTCACATAATTGTGCTAGACACTTCATGACTATAATTAATGATTTTTCTTAAGCCACATGGACTTATTTGCTTAGTCACAAACATCAATGTTACCTACTTTAAATCATTTCTTTTCCTATATTTCAAATCATTTCCCTTATACTCCAAAAGCACATTAATCTGACAATGTGGTTGAATTCTTGTCATAAGATTGTCAAAATATGTTTCTTTCACTTGGTATTGTCCTTCATGATTCTACACCATATATTCTACACTAAAATGGAGCAATTGAATGGAAACATGAAAATTTGATTGAGGCAACAAGGTTATAAGAATCCGTATTGGTTTCCAAAAGATTTTAGGGAAGATTGTACATTGATAGCAACATATCTCATTAATAGATTGCATGTTGCAAGATTAAAGTAGAAGATACCTTATGAAGTTTTATTTGGAAAAATTCCCACTTATGATCATTTGCTTGAGATGGGGTGTTTATGTTATGTCATAAAATGAATCCTTCTAAGGACAAGTTTGAATCAAGTTCTTGTTAGTAGAGATGCTACATTCTTTCTAGACCAATTTCCTTTCAAGGAACTTATTATAGATTCACTACCTTCTTCTAACATTAATCCTTTGCCTCATGTTCCGTTACACTTAGATCCTTCATTTCTACCTAACCAATTTGACCCACTTTATTTAAAACTTGTCTCTATTGTATCCATTTCAAACTTCGATCCTGTTGCACCAGATTTGAGTCCTATTGTACCTATTAATGAATAAAGACATATACCCTATTTTTGTCTTCCTGTAGTTTTGGAATTTCTTTTAAGATAGGGAAAAAGAGTCATCATTCAAAAATATAAAATAAAATTAAAAAGTAAGGACAAATACAAAAAATTTAAAAATTAGAAAAATATAAAAAAAAAGGAAGATAGCATTTTAAAGCTATTTTTAGGGTTAGGTCATTTCATTTTTTGGGTGAAATAAAGCCCAATTACAAATATACATTTAACAATTTCGAATTGTATTTGATAATATTCAAACTTTCCTGAAAATTTAATATCCATACTATGCTTAAGGTCAATTTTTTTTTTTTGGTAAAAAATGAAATTAATTTAAGTTAATTGTGGCTTCAGATAGTGCTTCAAATGGATTTAAATTAGTTGGTTTACAAAAGAAGTAATTTTTGAAATAATCGTGTGATTAACAACCAAAGCTTAGAAAACTGTTAAATTGGATTTGCTCAGGAAATATTTTGGCATATGTATAATATTTGAGAACTAGATGATTCGTGGTTCAATTCGGCTTAAGCTAGATTTATTGTTTAAATTTTATTCATGCCAACATAAAATAGATTAATTACATTCTTTTTGCATAACTAATTGAGAAAATACTACTAGCTTAGTAGTAAAGTGCCTGATTTGCTTATGAAGGAGATTTAGGTTCGATTCTTAATAAAGGTGTTAAGCATCATACCTTTTATTTTTCTTTACCTAATCAAGATACATGTAAGGCGCTAAATGGATGCACTTGGCAATTTCCATCATTTTCCCACCTTTCCTCTTTTTTCTCGTACGAGTCATGCCTACTAAGCCTACTTTGAGTCTAGTTTTTTATCCCCTTTTATTTTTCATGATTTCATCAAAATTAATGGCAAAATTGCAAAGTAAACTTGGAGTACTTTGAAACTTGTGACATGTCTAAATTCAAACATTTAATGGGTCAAATTGAGTGTTGTACCTTTTATTTTTCTTTACCTAATCAAGATACGTGTAAGGTACTGAATGGATGCACTTGGCAATTTCCATCATTTTTCCACCTTCTCCTTTTTCTCTTAGGAGTTATGCTTGTTGAGCCCACGTGGAGTCTATTTTTTTATCCGCTTTTTTCTTCACGATTTCACCAAAATAAATGGTGAAATTGCAAAGTAAACTTGGAGTACTTTGAATCCATACCCATGACATGTCTAAATTCAACCATTTAATGGGTCAAATTGAGTTTTGAAAAAAAAATCAAAACATGGAACCTAGATTTTCCTTTGATTTGAATTTGCTTGATTCAAGTTTCAATGATAAAAATTGAAGCCTCCATTAGATGTTTTTAGTAATAATAAATGTTTAGGGACATGTTTTGACAAAAATTTTATCCAAATTGCATCAACTCACATTCAATTCATTCAAAACCCATTAAATAAAAAGAATTAAAATGTGATATGGTCCTTGACCTTTCCATGTTAAATTCTTGCAATAAAGCTATAAAAGGGACCTTATGAAGGTGGAATCATCATCAATTCACTCTTAATCACACTCAAAAACTCATTCAAAGTCACACTCTTGCTAACTTGTAAGTCTCTTTCTTTCTTTATAGATTTGAGACTTGCTTAAGGCTTATCAGGTTTGGTTAAGCCATCTAGGAGACTATCTGAATCTCTAGCATTCAAGCCTAAGTGTTTTTTTCCACTTCTGTAGCCTAAAGTGCAAGCTCCACCATCTTAGTGTCCCAAACCTAAGCCACTATAGCTTCTCTTGTGAAACACTAGCCTCCACTACTTCCTTAACCAAACTAACACTACCATAAGCTTCAACATCCTTGAGAACCACTATCCATACCCTTTTTTAAACCTTAGCCAGCATCATACATGCCAATTACCAACACAACTGATAGCTAAAACCAATTACCATCTAAACACTACCTTTTAGCTATGGCACATCACCTACCCCCATTCTCTAATAAAACTCGTGAATCTACCTTCTCCTGCTCGATTTGGTGGCTGAAATGATCTCTAAAGCACCACTTGCAGCCCCTTGTCCCCTTCTTCACCAAGCTCACGTGCAACATATGTGCTTAGGTCGAATGACTAAAAGATTGACCTAACTTAACCTCTTGACTAGTGTCTCCTTTCAGCCTTGGTTTAGCTTCAGTCCTTTTTTTTTCTCTCTTTTATTTTGTTTATTTTTTTTCTATTAGTTATTTATCTTTTCTTCTTTCTTTTATTTGTTGCCCATTTTTTTTAAATAAAAAACAAAGAAAAAAAGGAAATAGATAAATTGATAAAAAAAATTATTTTCTTTTGATCAAGTGTTCCTTTTCTTTTAAAAGTCTAAAATAGAATATTTATAAAATAATGAATGAGAAATGTTTAATCACTTAGAAAAGATATTTAAAAGAAATAAGCCTTTTGAGATTAGGGCTTCATTTATAATTTTCCAAAACTAAAACATCAAATTAAGACCCTTTCTTTTAGAATGTTTCCTTAAATGAACGCAAAATGGATTAAAAAAAAAACATAAACTCGATTTTGTTTTTCTAATTAAAAGAAACTAATGAACTAAAATTTTTATGGAATGAACTACAAAAATCTGATCTTGAATAATAGGTAAGTAAGCACATGTAAGCAATTATGGGAAGACTTAAAATATAATTATTTTTTCCCCTTTGAATAGTTTTTCAAATTTTTTTTGTAAATTTTATTCTTTCTTTTACTTGTAAATAGGAATTTCTTTTTCCTTAAATTAGAAGAGTGTTTTGAATTATAAATTTAATTTTGAAAAGCTAATGTGGTACCCATTTAAGGTTTAATATGATAGCCTCTGAACACATGACTCTAGTTTCTTGAAATCTTTTCAAAAAGTATTTAAAACTGCATGCTATTAGCTAAATTAAAACCAATCCATCTAATTGGTTCTAATTTAATCAGCTTTCCTAGTCTCACCAGGTGGTGACTCCAAACTTTTCAAGAAAATAAAGAAATTAGGCTTTCCTTAGTACTAGTTGAGGGTTTAAACTAAATGAGCATATGATTACTTTAAATTAAGTTAAGGAAAATAGAAAACTTGAAAAATTCAAGCTAAACAACATTCAATAATAGAAACTAGAACTACTAGGTAACTTTAAGACTATGTGTATCATGTTCATAATGTTATTCCATCAAGCTTTACTCCAAATGCTTCTTCACATCAGATCTATACTTCAGTTCATTATCTATTGTTTGCTTCAAAGATCTTTCAATCTTATCCTTTTAAATATGTGTATTCATTAGCAAATGTTTTCAAATCCAAAGAACCATCTTATTTACATGTAGTTGAATATGAGTTATGGGTTAAGGCAATATAGAGAGAGCATAAGGCTCTAGAGGATTATTAAACTTGGGGATTGACAAATTTGCCTCAAGATAAATTGACTATTGGGTGTAAATGGGTATACATACTACATCATTTTATGCTTTCAGCAATAACAAACTATAGCCGACATCTATAAAACCATTACCTTTCATTTGAGGTAATGGTTTTATGTCTATTATGTTTGACCATTATTGCCTTTAATGTAAGGCAATGAATTCTACGATAATTGAGAGAAAACATTGCTTAGTCGATGCAACGGTTTCAATTTTTCAAAGGGCAACAGTTTTAAAGTAAAACGACAATTCTTTGTACATATTTACTGCAATGATTTTATATAAGTATGCAATAGTTTATCTTATTAAATAGGCAATAATATTTGACAACAGCTACCTAAGAATATTTGACAACAGTTATAATCTTTAAAACGATAGTTTGAAAGGACTAAGACACAACGGTTTTTGATAAAGGCAACAATTCATGTAAAGGTTTGGTAAAGGGTAACTAGATAAAAGGTAACAGTTTGCAAATTTAAAAGATAACAGATTTTTTCTATAAAGGTAATGATTTGGTACATATTGAAAGTAATAGTTCCTATATTAAAAGGCAACAGTTTAACAATTATTAAGGGCAACTATTTTTCTTTATATGTAACATTTTTCACTTTGAATATGTAAAACCTATAGATAATATAAATGATCATATCACAAAAATAACATCAACAACCATTTGCAAACTTATATGTAACATTTTGAACTTTCACAATAAGAAACCTATAGATTTTATAAAAGATAATATCACAAAAGTGATATCAAAAACCACTTGTAGAGCATAAGTTTACATTTAATTACCATCTAAAGGGTTCATAAGTGTCAACATACTTAAATTACATAAATTAGTGAACCAAATAATCAAGCTCTAATAAAACGTAAATTATTTAGACAAATACTCTAAAGTAACAAAATGAAGTTCAACGATATCATCTAACATTATATACAAAAAAATGTTCAAAGATATCTCAAATATTCTAGTCTTACATAGACTTTGACATATGTTCAAGCACCATAACCTTTAACATTATCATCATACAAAAAAGAGAATAATAAAAATTAATAACAAGTATATACTAAAAATAGTTGACATTATCTATGAAAACCTGTATATATCATATAAAAAAACATGTCTTATATAACATAGATTTTATATAATTATCTAAGAAAGGGGACTATGTATGCCATTTGAAGACTGCATATTCCCAAAAGCGATTGACTATGCACTAGAAGCATCTCCAAGAGACTATGTTGGTGCAATTATACTACCAAGAATGTTAAGATCAATATTTAAATCAAGATTGACCCTTGGCAATTGTGAAACAAGGCTAAACACGATATCATTTATCATTTCACTTCTATGTTGCTTTATTCTTTGTTCCCATTTTATATATATATATATATAGTGAGTTTCTATAGATGACTTAATAGTAACTCCCTTTCCTTTCAAATCAGACAAAGTAACTCCCCTCCCATAAAGTCTAATACGTCCATTATATTTTTTTTCCCATCACTTCATAAAATACATCAATAGTCTCATGACTTTCTTCATCTTGGTTAGATAGTTGGGACTGTAGCACCTCCATGCTAGCTTACTCATTATCAATCGCTTGCTAGAATTTTTAAGTGTATCTTTAATATATACAAATGCGAAGAAATGGAAATATAAGGAGAAAATGTATAGAATACTTACATTTTTGTTTCATAGCTCTTTACTTAATTGTTTGTATTGATTTCTTTTTCAAGTGGCAACATACATCTCCTAATAATCCTAACAAGTAGGTAGTGTTTTATCTTTTTTTGTATTTTTCTAAATGAAAAATATTAATGGAATAATTACTTTAATTATGATAATATATATCATGATATCATTACATAATAATAAAAAATGAGAATACAAGACGACTTCCTTATCGATTCATTATGCATCTTTGCTAAGATTTTTTGTCCTAGAGTATATAGATCATTATGTTTATCTTAGTTAACCTTATTTAGGGCTGCAATTTCTAATTTATCCAAGGGATTATAAATATATTTTAAATTATGTAGAAAATTAACATTATATAAGTACAATACATTGTACCTTTGCAACTCTAAAAGTTCAGTAATCCATAAGATATCTAATTGTTCATTAAGCATATTTTTTTAGTTTATTTTTACAATCTCTCTTTATTAGTCTTGTACTTTTTGTAATGACTTTTTCTTGTCAAGCTGCATTTATAAGTCCTTAATTCATCTCCAGTTGTCTCTAATACATGCTTTTTACCTTCTTAAGGAACCATGTATTTTTTCTACAATAACAAAATAATTAGTTTAATTAAATATGCCATAATAGTCATTAAATAATAGTACTTAAAATTCATAATGTTAACAAAATAAATTAAAAATCAGGTTTCATTCAATATTTAACTTACTTACACATGACCTTATAACTGGTCTTTAATTGTCATTTTATGCTAATTCATGATCTAATAGTGCAAAATTTGCTTTTCAAACCAAAGTCCGTAAAAAATAGCTAAAGTCATTCAAAATGTGATCATCTAGACCTATAGGTTGGTTGAACTCATTTGAAATAATTGGTTTACATTCTGCATCACTTCGAGCATGCGCCTCTTCCATAGTTGTTGGCTTTCAAGTATTCCTCTTTTCTAAATGCGATGTTCAAGAAATAATAGCAATCATAAAAATTTGGTAGGAAAAGTTATATATTTTTCCAAATGATAGTGAAGAATATAATATTGTACCTTTATCTTGAGGATTTTCTTGTTCTTGTTGATCCTCTACTTTCTCTTCTTGGTCATCATCTTCGTCTTCTTGACCCTGTTCTTCCTATTCATCTTTCTCTCTTTGTTATTCCATTCCTTGAAGAGTATGTTTCCTCTATAGCATGTTTAAGTGATTTGATGCCCCTATAGACATTTGAAATTACTATCTTTAAGGTTGTTGTAATAGTTGAGAATCATGAGATGCTAAATTTTTTTACCACTCTTATCAGTTGTTGTTGTGGCTGCTTCTGTAGCCCAACTCCTTAAGAATGTGATAATGACATTTGCTTTTCTAATGAATGTCTCTTAGTAGTATATTTCTTTAGATTATTTATTGTAATTACCCCATAACTTGTAACCATGTTTCAAGGAATAAAAAAACTATTAAGTCTAGTAACGTATAAATAAATATAAAAATTAAACAAATACATGAGAAATGTACATTATATGCATGCTTTCTAACACAAACTTGCTATTTTTAATTACCATAAAGAATAAATTTCTTATGAATCTTTTAGATCTATCTAATCCCAATTTGTATCATCAAGATCAAATTCTTCAATACCATCTTCCATCATAGTCTAAGGGTTTGTTATGTTTATTGGCATGTCAACAACTGCTCTTGGTTCATCATCTTAAGATAGATCAACATCTTCCATATCACTAGTATCAACAAATTCAGATTATATCTCTTACTCATACTAGTATGTGTTTTGTATATTTGAATCACTTCATTCAATAACATCAAACAAATCTTACGGCAATCTTTCCATAACATAATGTCATCCTTTCTTGATATGATTTTCTATATAAAAAACTTGATAAACTTACGATGCCACAACAAATGGATAATTCAAATAAGATAGCTTATTGAAGTTAACTTTAGTAACCTCATAATCGTCTACCTTAACCATAAGCCAATCATATCGAAAGAGGACAAAACCAAATTAACCTTAATCTACTTTTAAGATCTCTTAAATGGCTTTGTAGTGAGTAAAATCTCCTCTAGTAGGATTTTGATCCCTAAAAATTACAAAACTATTAGTCCATGATGTTAAGGTAACTCTATTATCTTGAATTTTTCATCTTACATCACATTCTCTTATATGGATTTGAACCCATTAATGAGATATCCTTTTATACTTTTCAGCTATAGTGTTAGGACCTTTTGATAATCACATAATGTAGGGAGGAGTTTGTTTTTGTGTAACTTTGTCTTGACTAATTTATGAAATCCCTACTATTATCTCTTACTCTTTCCCAACTACTCCTTTTATCTCATCTTTTTAGAAACTCCATGTATTCTCTATATAAGTAAAAATTTCAATTTTTTAAATGCATTTACATATGCATAATTGATAAAGTAGAAGCTACTAAGTTTTTTCTTTTAGAAAAAAGAAATTTACCTAATATATATTTAAACTTGGTCATCTCTATAGTTAAACTAGATTTATTGATGTACTTGAGCTAAAGAAAGAAAATCTAAAGAAATTGCATTACCCTTTCTTTTTCACTTACTCCCTATAAAATGAATGACTCATTTGTTTTACTCCTTTTATTCTAATGCATTGATCTTCTTTTGAATCTCATTTTTACACAATTATGCTTATATCCTAAGCAAAATGTTAAGTACTCAACAACCAAGTGTTCTTTGACTATAGATCCATCTAGTTAACTTCCATTGCGAACAAGCCCTTTTAGATCACATAAGAACCTCTTAATGAAGCAAATCTAATGATAATGTATCAATCCACTAAGCTAAATCTCATAAACCAAATGAATAA
Organism: Lumnitzera racemosa; assembly: GCA_024138005.1. Taxonomy (NCBI): domain Eukaryota; kingdom Viridiplantae; phylum Streptophyta; class Magnoliopsida; order Myrtales; family Combretaceae; genus Lumnitzera; species Lumnitzera racemosa. The sequence continues at coordinate 31,781,997 of JAMXBC010000012.1, read as the reverse complement.
GTGGTTGTTCCATTATGTCAAAAATTTTAGAGGAAAAATCCTTTTAAGATGGTAAAGAATTTTAGTAATTTCATTTTGAAAATAATCAAGATTTTTTAGTTTGAAAACTTTTCTACATACCCCTCTTAAAAAGGCACATAGTCTGATCAAAGCGATTACCACATGCTTGGTAGAGTTTTTCTAGCTGTAACTTAAAGTAAGTGATGTAGCATGATACGAGCATCATGAGTTTTATAACCTAAAATCTTTTTCTTTGAAATTTTCACACATCGACCAATATTTGATGTACATCCTTGAGGTAATTTTGCATTTTTTATAACAACACAAAAAAATATTTTTCTCCTTATGGATCATAGAATAACATGCTTTAGTATAAGATACATGATAAATATCACTAAAAGGAATGTGATGGAGTTCCTTCCTTATGTCTATATTTTACAAGTCAAATCAAGCATTCACATGATCCTTGGATTCACTAAGGATGTCTAATAATGTCCCAAGCAAGCTATCACATATGTTTTTCTCTATATGCATCAAATCTAAGTTATGGCGACACATATTATACTTCTGATGTGGTAACTCCAAGAAAATAAACCTTTTTAAAAATGGGCAATCTAAATTTCTTCTTTTTTTTTTTTTCCCTTTCTAAGACATTATCAATCTTAAATGTAAAAGTCAATGCTTCAATGCCCTATAAAGGAATCTTAACCTTTACATCACAATTGAAAGATTTTTTTTATCAAATCTCCATGGATGATTGATGTCTAAGAACTTACGGTGATTTGTATACATAGTTCTTCTACTATATTTCAACTATTGAAAAGTAGTCCCATAATTATAAGAAGGACATGCTAGTCTTCCCATCTAGAAAACATAGCATAAGTGAAAATGCTACTAATGATCCAAAGTAAGGTTACATGTACTTCAAAGTTCTTGTTGCTTGAAGCATCATAAGTGTCAATGCCAAACTCCCACAACTCATTTAGCTCTTCAATTAATGACTGTAAGTAAATATTTATGTTTTTTTTAAGACTATTCGACACTTGTATAACCAAAGATAACATCAAATACTTAGGCTTCATAGACATCTATAATGCTAAATTGTTGTTTATTAAAACAATTGGCCATATGCTATAAGCAATGCTTAATTTCCGAAATGGATTAAAACCATCACTAGCTAAACCTAATCTTACATTACGGAGCTCTTATGAAAAATTAGGATGTCTTGAATTAAAATCCTTTTAGCCTTGAATTAAAATCCTTATGCTTGATATAGCCCTATTTTGGGAATTAGTCCATATGCTACCTAATAAACTTTGTTGTCTCTAAGCACATGAACATCATTTAAAGCCTAAATTCTAATGGGAAGTGCCTCTACACCTTTATAGGTATTTGATGCTTGAATTTGCTATCACTATTCATTTGATGGTCTTCGACAATTCTTAATCGAAAAGCACTACATATACAACATTGGTTTGCTCCTTCATCATTCTTTCATAATAAGATACAATCATTTGGACACACATGCATTTTATTATAATCCAAACCTCAACCTCTCACTACATTTCTAGCATTATTGAAAGACTTTATAATTTGTGCATTAGGAAAAGCCTCCTTCAACAACTTCAAAAGATTAGTAAATGCTACATCACTCAACCCACGAAGGCATTTAAAGAGGTATAATCAAATTGCAAAAGAAAGTTTTTTAAATCTTTTTCAACTTGATTACAACTCTTGCTGACCTTCCTCCACCAGCTTATAAAATTTCTTAACCTCAATAGTTGGTCTTTCTCTAATATCCTCTCCATGGTTTTAAAATTTTTCAGCTTCTTCTCTACAATTATCATATAATAACCCATCAATATTGTCTTACATGTTTAATATACGATAATTAGCATCATTATCACCTACATTATTTACATTAAAGTTTGACGATAATCTCTCTCCATGGAAAACCCATTTGTCATATCTTGAAGTAAACCTATCACATATTCAATGTTCAAAAACAATATTTCCACAATACCAATATCTATAGCAACATTTCTTACATGGGCAAGAAATTTCCTCTTCTTGAGTTGCATAAGTAAAAGCCATATAAAAAATGTCCATTAAAATACTTATTGCCTGATTTAGAATATGCCATCCATTGTTTGTCTCCTTTAACTATAAGTAAAACTATTGAATTTGAAATAATAATTATTACATGAAGACTATCAACTTAATAAATTTTTTTTACGCTATTTTAGATAGTAGAATTAGTTTAACCGTATAATATATATTAACGTATTGCCTTTCTAGGTCACAAACTCATGGCACATAAAATATAATAACCTTAAATGAATATATACATCAACTATTAAAACTCTCATACTGCAATGGTAATATTTGAGACAAAGCACCAACTCATTAGGTTAACTAAATGTATATCAAATATGGTTAAATTGTATTTTTTGAATTTATTACCATAAAGTAACTTTAAATAAATCAAAAGTCATTGTAAGTACTTTAGAATGGATGCATGAAATATTTACATAAAGTAACATCCAGTAGTACCATACTAAGTGGATGAAAAGGTCACTACTTACCAACTAAATACCTACCGCTTTTCCTTTTAAGACTTGTAATGAAAACTTCCAATATAAGTTCAACACATTAGTTGAAATTGAAAAATTCCCATATAGATTACTCTATCAAGCATTAAGGCATCCCTATAGTCAAGTAACTTCTAAATTCCTTCTATATAAAATCATAATTTTATGTTTAATTGAGCACCTATTAGCATATTGTCTTTAAGTAATGAAAAAAAAAAAAAACTAGTTGCTTGTCCTGTGTATGTGTGTATTTTACACTATTCAATTTAACAAGATCTCAAAACTTTTGCACTCAAACATGGTTTTAAAAAATAGTTCCATTTATTGAAGATTATAGATGCTTTAATAATATGTGGAGATTCATAACAAGAACTTAAAATCCCATAATGAAGTAGGGAATTTAAGAAAAAAAATTCAAAATTCTATTCTTTCTAGAATAAGTGTTTGTAAAGAAACAAAAAAGCTATTTATATCTAAAAGAAATATGAAAGAATTCCTAAAATATCTTTAAAATATCGCCTAAAAATAAAAAAGGCTAGTAAAGTGTAACCAGGAAATCTGACCAATTTACCATGTCCACATCATGCTCCCCCCCTTAACAAGAACTCATCCTCGAGTTGGAAACATCATCTAGATAAAAGGGGTCTTCACACGAGTAAATAGGATAAATATCTACTACATTAAAGGTCTTCGATATACTCATATTATTCGAGAATGCAACAACATATGCATTGTTGTTTGTCTTTTGAACTATTTGATAAGGACTATATTTCTTAGGTTATAACTTGTTGTTGGACACCTCACCCTTTTGAAGAAATACCATGACCTCTTCTCTAATAGAAAACGTCTTTTTCCTCTTGTGTTTGTATGCTACATCTTTATACTTGGTATTACTTTTGTCTAACTTCTGTTTTACCTTTATTGTAGTAGTTTGCTATTACTTGGCGGCCATATTCTTAGCTACAATATTCAAACCTATCTTTACTAGAAGCTTTAGTAAATTTAAATTATGTTGAGGTGGCTTCATGTAGATGATAGCAAATGGCGCCTTTCTAATGGAAGGTTTCACAACACTATTATAAGTGAACTTTGTATGTACTAAAGCAGCATCCCATTACTTTTGTTTATCTCTATATATACTTCAAATTAAGTTACTAAGTGTCTTGTTAACAACTTTAGTTTGGTCATCTATTTGAGGATGTACAACTAAAATTTAGTGAGGAATCAAACATCTTCCACAATGTTCTTCAAAAGTGATTAAGAATTTGCTATCTCTGTCTAAAGTAATTGACTTCAGCACTCTATGCAAGTGAAAACTTCCTTGAAAAACAATTTGGCTCTACCAATCGCATCTAAGGTCTTCTTGCAAAGAATAAAATGCACCATCTTTGAAAACCTATCAATAACAACAAAAACAATCGAACCCTCTTTAGGTTTGAGGTAAGCTAACTACAAAATCCATGTGGAGATCCTCCCATATATTCTCGAGTACTAGCAAAGGCTTGTATAATTTGGTATTTTGAGATTGACCCTTTGTTATCTAACAAATATAACATCTTGCACAAATTTGGAAACATCTTTCCTTAGATCAAGATAGTTTTACTCTCTACAACTATAGCAAGTGCGTTATCTCGCCCTAAATGTCTAGCAAGTCCACCTCTATACAAATCCTGAATCAACTTCTCCCTTAAGGATGTTTTAGGATACAAAGTTGATTACCATGCATCAAATATCCATCATGAATGTAGAAATCATCATGAACCTAGCCTTTACTATACTTAACCTAAATTTCTCAGAAATCCTCATCCTCTCCATATAACTCCTTCATGCAATCAAACCCTATAATTTCATGACTCAAAGTCAATAGCAAATTTGTATGGCAACTCAAGGCATCTACCACTTTACTCTCCATCCCAACTTTGTGCTTAATTTTAAAAGGAAGTCATTATAAAAATTGAAACCACCTAGCATGCATGTCTTTACCAATCCGAGTCTGACTATTCAAATGCTTTAGCACCTATAAATCAGATTAAAACAAATACCTTGTCAAGTAAGTAATGCTCCCACATCTTCAGAGCTTACACAATAGAATAGAGCTCTTTATCATAAGTTGATTAGTTTTATCTTGCATTGCTCAACTTTTCACTAAAATAAGCAATTAGCCTCTCCTCTTGAGAAAGAACTGTTGTTATTCCCACATGACTCATGTCGTGATAAAGAGCAACAATTCTTTCTTAAGAGAAGAGGTCGATTGCTAACTTAGCACCCCAATTAAACTTTGCTAACTCATGAAAAAATGCCCTTCTTCAAAGTTTTATAAGTTGATTGCTAACTCATCACTTGCATCATAATAAATTGCCTATAAAACTTTGCCAACTCATGAAAACTCCTAACTTCAAAAATTGTTTTAAGAGTAGGCTACTCTCTCATAGTCCTTATTTTCTCCTCATCCACCTAGATAATTGAAGCACTAACAATAGACCTAAGGAACGACAACTTCCTTAAAGATGCACTTCCTTAAATTAACATGTAGTTTATTCTTTCTTAGACTAGTTAACACTTCACGTGAATGTAACAAATGCTCTCTTTTGACTTAATATAAACCAAAATATCGTTGAAATAAACAACCACAAGTTTGCTAATAAAAGGTCTCAATACTTGGTTCATAACTCGCATGAAGGTGCTAGCATATTTGGCAAGTCAAATGGCATAACAAGCTACCTATACAACTTATCCTTCATTTTGAATGCCATCTTCCACTTGTCCCTAGGCTTAATTTGAATTTGATGATACTTGCTTCTGAAATATATCTTGGAAAAGATAATAGCTGTACTCAACTTATCTAACATATTGTTTAGCTGTAGGATGGGAAATTTGTAGCTAACTGTGATTTTATTAATTGCCTTGCTATCCATGCACAATCTCTAACTCCCATCTTTCTTAAGAATCGATAGGGCTAGAACTACACATGAACTCAAACTCTCTAAAATATGTCATATCTTTAGCAACTCTTCCACCTTCTCCTTCAGAATCTTACTCTCCTTTGGACTTATCCTATACTGAGGAAGGTTTGGTAAACTAGCAACTAGAATCAAATCTATCTAATGTTGAATATCTCTCAATGAAGGTAAGCCATTTAGAAGCTCATTTGCTATAACCATCTATAAACTCTTCTAACAATGGTTTAACAATCTCTAGTTGCTCATATATTGTCTTCTCTTCTCCCAAAGCTACTACCTACTTTGCAATTAAAGCATGAAACACCCTAGACTCCCTTACATCTACCTCCATTACTTATACTAAAATGTTGATGGTAAAGAAATTATGTTTCTCCACTTTAGAAGTTTTGTAACAACTTCTATTCTTTATTAGGATCAAAGTAAACAGTATACTATCTCTTTTTAACCTGTACACATTGTATTTCATGAAATGCTATACATTTTGATCAAACTGCTAATGTGTATTGAGAAGGATATGGCAAGCATCCATATTAACTACACCACAGTACATCTCATCTCAAAATTTTCCTATAAAGAAAGGCACCCTATACTACTCCTTAACTTGAGTCTTTTCTGCTACCTTAATCTACCCAAGCATATATGGATTAGGATGGACCTCTACTTATAACTTCAATGCATTTACGACCCCTTTGCTGATAATATTCTTACAATTTCCGTTGCTATGCCTCGAATGGTGGAGTCATAAAAGTTTTATTGTATAAACTAATCTAAGATAGAAGCCGACCTTACAATTGCTATCTTAGACATAGCCTACATAAGGCAAATATGACTCAACTAGTTTGAAGTGTCTAGTAAGGAGCTTATTATAAGTAGAATTTGTGGTTTCCCTTTCATAATAATAACAAGAAAAACCTATAGTACATACTTTTAGCACTTATCTCATGTTTACATGGCTATATTTCTATCAAAAGTTATATTATGTTAAGGAAAGTTTCAAAAGCTCACAAGTTCTAATACATACATATAAACTTCATCAGAAAACTAATGGCTACCTAAGATAACCAGTTAGTTTTCTCAAAACATGACACCAAAAGTAATATGATTTCAATAGTCTTCATACTTTTTCTTACTCCTAACCTCTTGTGAACTAACCTATGATTGGTTGTAATGCTACGTCTTTTCTTCTAGTTAGTACCTGTGATATAAGGTAAGTACACCTATCAAATTGTAGTACACAAATTAAGTCCAAATGTTGATATCTCAAAGACTTTGATTACTAATACTTACTAAATCTCTATTATGTAACTGGCAAATTTAAATATAAGAAACTTAGAGAACCTAAATTAAATTGCAGCAACTTACGAAATTAATCAACTAATTAATGGTTATTAAAGAACTTAAACAAGTAAGAAACAAAAGTATAGATTAACTTAAGATTTGGAAATTGTTCCTAGATCTTTGTTTTCCTTAGATCTAACATGTGACTCTCTACAAGGATAATATAATCTCTTCTTTAATCTTTCTTAATTGGGAGAATTCTCTATTAAAGTTAATTGTTTTCTCAAATCATTTAACCTTAATCTTAAAATCACCTATTAGAATCTCTTTTCAATAACATGATTTAATATCGCATTATTGCACAACAAATTGCTTACAATATAAATCAAGATTCTGGAAAGATCTTGCAAATTATCTCTAATCTTGTAATAATCTCTATCAACTATACTTAGATCTAATCATGTAAGAAATCTCTTAATTCTCTTATATGATATCAGGGTTTAGATCACTACCTATGTAAATAAACAATCTAAAACATTAAGCACATATAGTTGAATCAAGAAAAAGAATAAAGAATTCCTTAGATCTAATAGAATTCTTATCACATGAATAGATCTAGGTTCTACAAAACCTACATACAAAATATTTACTCTCTATGCATCACAAAGTAATAATGTTGCATGTAGAAACAAAGAAAGGTAGAAAAGTGAATCATGAAATCAAATAAAAATTGAATCTTAAAGTTTTGATGTCTCTTACTCTCTTGTGTGTTCTTGTCTTGAAAAGCTCTTTGAAAGTTATCAAAAGTTGCTCTCTAGAAAAACCTAAACAAGGTTTATATGGGAGACGAGAAAAATAAGGGTCACTACAATTGGCATGACTGTATCCCCTAGTCATGTAACAGGCTATGAATGCTTTTTTTTCTTTTTTCTTTTTTCTCTTTAATGCTAAGAATTACATGACCAAAAGTTTTTGGTGCTATTGTCGAGGACTTATGATATTGAGAAAGCTAGTAACTTTATTAATCTAACCATCATTTCTTTATCTTTCTTGATTTCTTTTCTTTTTCTTAATTCTTTTATTCATTTAATGCAATCATGAACTAATTCTACATATTCTTTAATGCAATGTATGACAAGAAGTTGTTCACAGGATTTGATTGACATTGATCCCGAGAGTAAGAGGATGGCTTTGTAAAATTTGAGGCAACTGATAGTTAAGAAGACAGTAGGGGCAATCAACCAAAGGTCTCCCATTAGAATTAAAGGCAAGTCTGAGTTGATAGAGGGTGAAGTAAAGGACCAAGTGGTAGAGCATGAATCCAACTAAAAGAGTTTACTCGATAACAACATGGCTAAAAACTAGGGGGACAAAATGGAACCATGTTAGACTTCTCATCGCCGTCTCTGACTAGTACTCAATCAAGGATTAAGTAACTAGTTATTGCAGCTAACAACTTTGAGATCATGCGTAATATTATTCAGATGGTGCAATAGCTTGTACAATTTGATGATTTACAAGATAAAGATCCCAATGCACAATTGGAAATATGCAATACCTTTAAGATTAATCGGACAACTAACAATGCCATTCAATTGTGCCTCTTTCAATTTTCTCTACGTAGCCGAGCTAAGTAGTGCTTCTCACAAAAAAACATACGCATAGTTTCTACATACTTAACTTACTATTTCACAGAAAACACGCATTGATTACTTGCTATGTTTTTGTAGCTCAAAATAAAGTACAATAGGGCACACATACAATAGTAAATCCACACGTTTTCTACATACTCAAACACTCACAACTAACCTTTACATAACTACCACACACTATCATAACTGTTACTACTCACAACAAAGCTCAAATACAATTTACCCAAATGAACCTCTATTATAATACTAAGATGATAGGGTTGCACCAAGGACAAACGAGGTTGGCCTTATTGGGGATGGGTCTAAGCTTATAGAAAGCTTGAAAATGAGGGTAGCAAAAACAATCAGATAAGTAAGCAAACTATGATTAGCTTTAAGGATATGATGCATTAGGAAACTATTGAGGACTTACAAATCAACTCGATATGACTCACAAGTTGGTCCAATGATAGTACTTGCCACCTAGTCTTACTTGAATGTTAGGATAAGAATGATAAATGCAAGCAAGCAAACAAAAAGGGAAGTTTATAGGCAAGCAAGGAGGGCCTTAGAATATTTTGTAGTAATGTTGATGTACCTTGTGAGTACAATGTACAAGAGGGTATTTATACTCAAAACATTAGAGAAACTGCTATAAATTGAAACGACTAAAAGGGTATTGTTGAAAATAAGTAATGTACAAGGAATATTAAGGGGTATAAACGAAAAATCAAGAAAAGCAGCCATCTTATGTGGAACATTATATTAAATGGTTGCTTAGACACTTAGTTTTCAATTGGTGGGAGAATTTTTGGCTAAAAAGGACAAAACTATATGGTCAAGCTAAAGATTGCCAATCAAAGGTGCCAAGTAGAATTAGGGTTTCTTCCAAGGTGAATTCAACTTAAACATGCTTTGAGTAGTTTAGATTCTGGTTAGTTGTACTAGTGGTCTGGTGGGCTTAGCTGTTTTTCAAATATGTCTTAAGTTAGTAGTCAGAGACTATCGATAGGCATGTGAGGGTTCTGCTTATACACGATAACAGATTAGTAGATTAAAGCAATTCAAACTCATCAACTATAGGTTCACATAAGAGAACTCACTTACCCATACTTTCAAGCCTTCGAGCTTAAGCTTGGGTTAGAGGTTTGGTGCTCTAATTTGCCAATAGGGGTTTCTAGGAAATGAATAAATGGAATAAGTTAATTTTCTAGAGAAACCTTCAAGACCTCAGTGTAATCCATTTAGCAACACCTATAACTGGGGTGGAGAGATCACCCTAATCTTTCATGGGGAGGTTAGAGTCAAAGTCAAGGCCAATAGTAGTAGGTAAGGAACTAGTCTTAACAAAGATTAAGCTTGCCTCCACCTAGATTTGAACAACCTATAGCTTCTCCACATGCTTTAGAGAAGAAGTTGGAAAGTCTCTTGGAAAAATGCATTCAATCTAATGAGGTATGAATGCAACAAACGGAAGCCTCCTTAAGAAACTAAGAAGCTTCCATCCATAACCTTGAGAATTGGGTTGGTCATATTGCTAGAATTTTAAACAAGAGGCAAAAGTGAAGGAGTATAAGCCACCTATCCTTTATACACAACAACTTAGACAAGATTGCCTTAATCTAAATAAGAAATTCAATAAATTCTTTGATCTTTCTAAACAACTTCATGTAAACTTACCTCTTATTGATTGCAAAGTTCTTAAAGGATCTTTTGTCGAACAAGAGGAAGTTAGAGGATCTTTTAACTCTCACATTTAATAGGGACTCTGAAAAAAATTTCGAAAGAAATTAATAGATCCAAGGAGTTTTACTATTCCTTATGTGCTTGAAAACATGTTTACTGATAATGCTTTGGCGGATCTAAGAGCTAGTATTAATTTGATGCTCATAAATTATTGAAAAAGCTAGGGTTAGGAGAACCTAAACCAACAACATATGCATTCAATTAGTTAATAGGTTCACCACATTCCATAAGGCATCATGGAGGAAGTTTTGGTCTGAGTTGATAAGTTTATTTTTCATATGGAATTTGTTATTCTTGATATACATAAGGATCTTGAAGTTCCATTGGTCCTTGGCAAACCCTTCTTATCTACTGTAAGGGCCATGTTTGATGTCAGTACGTGTAAGCTCATCTTAAGTGTCGCAGATGAAGACATTGTTTTCCAAAATTTAGATTCAATGCATAAGACTCTTAACTTATAGGGCATAAGATATAATGTGAATTCTACTAATGACATCATTACTAAATGTTTACAAGAAACACTTGTGAAAAAATTGGTGAATCATTGCTTAGAAAAGGATGACGGAAAGATGGTGGAAACCCTTAACCAACCTAAGGTTGTAGCTCAATTGGATGCTAATGAGTCTTGTATGGTAAAGAAGGGCCTTAAACAATTTTGAAGACCAAGGGATGGAAAGTTAGAGCCTTCCAAAATAAAACCATCTTTATTGCAGCAAAAATACTCAAAAGATTATGGAACACATTTTTGTAGCGAGGAGCTTAAAGCCACCAACAACTACACCATCTAAGTGTAAAGCATAAAAAAAGGAAAAACTTAAAAGTTATAAGTTTGATAGATGACGTGATAAGAGGAAAGCTAGTAGAAGCCACATACTTAGAAAACAAAATTTGCTAGACTAATGGAAAAAGTGTAAAGCTATTCTTGAGTGGTGAGTACGAAAGTGAGATAAGGAAGGAGATCCATCTCCACCTAAATTAAGGTAAGTCAGTCATGCATTCTGTCGAGCTATTGATGTTAAACATAACACTTTTGGGAGGCAACCTAAGCTGGTAAGTTACTTTATCAATTCTCTTTATTTATTTTAGTACCTTAGTATTTTTTAGTACTTGTTTTATTTATTTCATACATTAGATTAGACAATTTTCAAAAAAAAAAAAAGAAGAAGAAAACTTGTGCACTAAAAGTTATATGGCAAGAGATACGATCGTATCCCTCAATCGTATCATTTCTAGGGGTCCTTGTTACATAATCTATAGCAAGTTACACAATTATGAGATAAAGTCATATCTCTAGGTCATGTCTTTCCTAGACCCTAACATCATCTCGCCCACAGAAAGTTACATGATTGGGAGATATGGTAGTGTCTCCTAGTTGTGTTAGCCATAATATAAAAGGTCACCCAAAATTCTCTTCTTATCACTCTTTCACTACAATTGTACGGCATAAAACATACATTCCTCTCATCTGCTTATAGTTTCATGCACATGCACTTACGAACAATAACACATGCTTCATTTTCTTCTACATTTACACCCTAGTAAGGACTATAACTACTCTACTTCACTTCAAGAACAAGGTAAGTACCTTGATCTCTACTCGTTTTATGCTTATTTCGATATTATGTTGTTTACAAGTAGATTTGGAGCAATTTTTAGGTGACCATAGCTAGTTAAATGCTTGGTTGTGTCCTTGGGTCATGTAATTGGTTGTGGTCACTTAAAAATTGCACCAAATTTACTTGCAAATGATATAGTCATGTCATTCAGTTATGTTGATCTTCAAACTTTCATAACTTGCTCATTTTAGCTCTAAATTGAGTGAAACTTGTTTCTATTTTCTCATGTTCCTACATAGATAGCTCCAAAACCTATAAAACAAGATTTTACTTAATTAAATATCATTTTATAAAAATAAACTTAAATTTCAATGAAAAAGTATAAAAAATCGCCATATAAAATATAACTAATTTAGTGCTTATTAACCTATAATAGAATTTACAGGGATATGAGCACAACTAGCTTAGTAAGTAGGACAGAGATAGAAAAGTACCATATAAACACAAACAAGGTTATTAATTATAATAAAATGCAATGCAATCAATCATTTGTGACATCGCATACAAATTAAGGAGTTTACCATGGCTCAAATCAAACCAAACTCAAGCTTGTGCAATGGAAAATACCCTTCTCCTAACATTACCTTCTGACTACAACCTTCACCCTTACCATATTTGACTAAGGATAAAGAAATGACCATTTCAACTATTCATGTCAAAGAGGTCAATATTTAGTCTAGCGTACCTAATTGTTTCTCTTAATGGGTTGCTATGTATGTCTAGTTAAGTTAGTCGTTAGATTTCTATTAGTTTCATTTAAGTATGGTTAAACAAGATCAAACAGTCCATTAATAAGAAATCATGTATAATAGCCCTTAAGGAGTTTAACTCCTATCACAAAATAGATTATCAATCATACATGAAGCATACGCATAGATAGCTAATTCACAATCATAAACAAAAATACTCTTAAGCCTCTAGATACTTTGATACAGTAGCCTAACAAGTAGTAAAGCCACAATCCCTACTTACTTGTACAGATGTTCACTCCTGTAGGTTTATACTGTCAACGTTTTACTAACCTCAAAATCCTATGTATACCAACACCTACCTTTAGTTTTTGTAAGATTTACAAAAAGGTTAGCATTCTATCTAACTCTTTGTGTTATCATATAACTTGGTTGAAATGCTATTTAGATAGTTATTTTAATGAAGTTGTGTACATATATATATATTTAAAGTATATTATTCATATATTATAAATATAGTTATATTTATACATGTACTTAGTTATTATAGCTTTATTATATAAGTTATATTTGCTAATATTAATGGTTATATGTAATTATATCATTTGTTATTTTCATTTTATCTAAATAAAATATATTTTCATAATTTTCGAATAAAACATAGTAAAACATATATTGTCTAGCCCTAGTATATGTATATCATAACTTGGGCCATATAACCTTACAAAATATAGGCAAAAAAAAAAAAGGAATGTAATCATTTCTGATAAAAATACACATAATTATGATTTAATCAAATAATTAACATATTTTAGCCTAATATTACTAAAAATATGTCTCGGTTAGTAAATTAAGCCATTTAATTAGGCATATTCATAATAAATAGCTAGGATTATCAAATAAATCTATAAAAATTTCTGTAAACTCAAAAATTATATGTAATATAATAGTAACTTGTTTCATGCAATTGAGGTTATCGTTTAAATATGCAAAATTACATTTTTACCCTTAAATTATGATTACTTAAGTGAATAATATCTTTTTTATACAAAATAATTTCCAACATGTCCTAATATTATTAAAATTTTCCATAATTCATCAAATGTCAATTTCATCAATTATTTTTATAAAAGTTAATTTATTTTAGAAATTTCCAATTTTAGCAATTTTTAGGGCAAAAAGTACAATAAATATTAAATATCTATGAAATCAAAATTAGGCTACATAGCATTAAACTAGATGTAATAGGGATCTTACAAAAAAAATTAAATTTAAATTCAAAACAACATTATTTAACATACTTATTTTTGAATTAAAAATTCGGATGAATAATACCCTTTCTTAAGGAAGTATATGAAATAATCATAATTGTGCAAAAATAAGATTAAATCATGAAAGCATCCTAGAAGTAACATAGGAACAATTTTTTTTTTCATATTTTTGTTGATTAATTTGCTATTTTAAAAAAAAAATAGATAAAGAATAAGGCAAAAAATTAAACCTTATGGTCATCGAATCTCTGATCATCATCGGCGGATGGGGGTATGTCATTTGGCAAGGGCATAGATGGCTCTGTTAGGGGTCGCTAGGGTCTACAATAAGTCATGGTTTGGGTTAGGAATTGTCTTGAGGAAGTGGTCGCTGTATTTTTTTTTTCTAATTTATTTATTTTTTCTATAATTTTTCTAATTTGTCTTCAAGTGTCTTAGGATTCCAAAATGTGCATAATTTAGTCTTAGGGTCTTGTCTATATAGATTTGGGTCAACCAATTTTTTTCCTTCAATATTTGGTATTCTGTTTGCTTTTTTCCTCATATTTTCCTACAGTAGAGGTGGCTCAATCCCTTTATTCATACTTTTGATTCATTCTTTGGCTAACTTAGGGGTTACCATGGTTGGTTCTAGATTTTTCCTACCTATTTTGATTAATTTAGTTAGTATTTTAGATAAATTATCATAATTTAGATATAATATATTAATATTTAGGGGTTTTGTCAATATATGTGTAAATATCCTATATAAATGATACATGTAATGACTATTCATATTAATTGGGTTATGTTTTACCCATATTATTATTATCTAAAACCTATTTTCTTTTTAACTTTTTTGAATTTCTTGCTTATTTTTTACATTTTTTAGGTTTTTAGGTTAATTTACAAGTATATTTGTAAGTGTATGTATATATTTCATACATTATTTTAGGTAATATTATTCACCATTTCAACTTATAGAATTTATCCTTAGGGCCTTGTTATATTTTGGGGTTTAGATTTGAACGTTTTGATGAATTTAATGTTATATTAAATAATTACACTTTTAAGCCGAAATTAAGGTTTTATAAAATTATTTTTAAAAGTAACTATACTAAGTCACTTCCATTAACTTTTTTGACCTCATTGTAAAGTTTTGACTCAATCAAATGAATTTTCCCGAAGAGCCTAAATTTATGTATATTTGACCTAAATGCAACTTTAAGGGCTCATATTTGCACCTCCCTTCAAGAAATTTTTATCCTTAAGACTTTTAATCTATCCATTACATAAATAATAAGTACTTTTTTTTTTTATGAAAAAGCTATTACTCACCTCTCTCTTTGAAGAGTTCCAAGTAGTGATTCTTCATTGCCGTAATCGGTTCCTAAGTTATCTCTACTCTCAAGCCATCACCCCATTGAACTTTTGCATATTTCACTTCATGATTCCTTAACTTTTGAATCCAATTTTCTATCATCTTGATTGGTTTCTCCTTAGCTATATAATCTTTCTATACATCTACTGGTTTTGGTTCGACTATTGATTGTAGGTCCTTCACAAATCTTCTTAACATTACCACCATGATACCCTACTAAACATGGAGGTAAAGCAGTTCGATATGCTACATCTCTAATTCTCTCCAATACTTCAAATAGTCCCATAAATCAAGGACTTAACTTCCATATGGTAACAAATCATTTAAATCCCCTAAAAGGGCTTATTTTTAAGTACACATGATCTCCTATTGCAACTTCCACAAGTTTCCACTTCAAATCAACCCAACTCTTGTAACAATCCTAAGCGATTGTCTTTCCTTGCCATATTATCTTCACTTTTTCATTCATTTGGCGGATCCTATTAGAACCTATCATTGCATATTCATTGCTTCCCCCATATAGTGGCTATTTACAATTTCTTCCATATAGCACTTCATATGGAATCATTTGTATAGTTGCTTGATATCAATTGTTATAAGTGAACTCCACTAATGGCAGATATTGATCCCAATCACCATCAAAGTCTAATATACAACCCATCAACATATCTTTTAGTATATGAATTTCTCTTTCTAACTGACCATCTATTTGAGGATGATAAGCTATTCTGAATTGTAACTCAATTCCTAAAGATTGATGTAGACTTTCCTAGAATTTAGGTATAAAACAGCTATCTCTATCTAAGATAATACTCACAAGTACACCATGTAATCGGGAAATCTCTCACACATATGCTCGAGTTAGCTTTTCCATTGAATCTCCAGTATGATAAGGTAAGAAGTGAGTACATTTCATCAACCTATCCAAAATAATCAAAATTGAATCATGACCCGCTCTTGCTCTTAGAAATCTTACTATAAAGTCCATAGTAATGTGATCCCACTCCTACTAGAGTATTTCTAATGGTTGCAACAACCTACTAGGTCTTTAGTATTCAACTTTTACTTGTTGGCACTATAATATATCTTGACACATATTGTACTATTTCCTTTTCATGCCTTTCCACCAGAATAATGATTTCTAATCACTATACATCTTATTTCCATCATGATGTAAAGTATAAACAATAGTATGAGCTTTGTCCATAATTTCCCTCTTTAACTTGACATCTTAAGGTACATAAATCTTATTCTTGTATCTTAGTATTTCCTTCTCACCAATTTGAAAATCTTGGGCATCTCCCATTTGCAACCTCTCCTTAATTTCCTTTAAACTTGTATCTCTATCTTATTGAAATTTAATTTGCTCTATCAATGTCGGTTACACCACCAAGTTCATCATTTGTACCTCCACCTTATGCCACCTAAATCCAATCTCTAGTTTCTCAAACTCTTAAATTAACCCCTACTGAGTAGTGAGTAGGGAAGCTATTTGCCCATAGTTCTTAAGACTTAATGCATTTGCTACTACATTAGCTTTTCTAGGATGATAATTGATAGTTAGATAATAATCCTTAATCAATTTTAACCATTTTTTTTCCTTATGTTTAACTCCTTTAAAGTAAAAAAAGAAAATTCAAACTCTATAATTAGTATAAATTTCACAATGTTATCCATATAAATAATGTCTCCAAATTTTTAAAGTAAAAACTACAGCTGCCAATTCAAGATCATGCATCAGATAGTTTCTTTAGCGAAGTCTTTGTTGCCTTGACACATATGCTACTACTTTACCATTCTACATTAATAAATGACCTAGGCCATTCTAAGAAGCATTATTATATATATAATATGGTTTATTTGGAATGATCCCTTAACTCTTGAAAACGTTACTTACATTCATTACTCTACTTGAATTTAATATCTTTCTATGTTAGTTAAGTTAAACGTTTCGCTATCTTAGAAAAATCCTTTATAAACTGTTTATAGTAACCTACCGTCCAAAGGAAACTTCTCACTTTTGAAACTGTAGTCGGCTGCTTCCATTAAGTTACAACTTTAACTTTCTCAAGATGAACTGATATTTTTTCACCTAACTCTATATGCCCTAATAATAAAATATTATCCAACCAAGATTCACATTTATGTAATTTAGCATGCTCCTATTTGGCCTTCAAATAAATTAGAATATCATTAATAAATATAACAACAAATTTATTAAGATATAGTTGATAAATTCGATTCATCAAATTCATAAATACCTTAGATACATTAGTTGGTCTAAATGGCATTAACAAAAACTCATAATGTCCGTATCCTGTTCGAAAAGCTACCTTTGGTATATCCTTAGGCTTAATGTGTAACTAATGATATTTAGATCTCAAATCAATCCGCAAGAATGCGGTAGCTCCATCTAATTGATCGAACGGGTTATGAAAGTGGATACATATTTTTAATAGTCACCTTATTTATTTCTCTATAATCAATACACAATCTCATAGTTTCATCCTTCTTCTTCACAAATCGCATCGGTGCCCTCCATGGAGACATATCAAGTTGAATGAATCCTTTGTCTAACAATTCCTATAGTTGCTTCTTTAACTCCTAAAGCTCTATTGGTAGCATTCTATATGGTGCTTTTAATATGGGTTCATTTCCTAAAATCAATTCAATGGTAAAGTCTAATTCTTGATGAGGGGCTAAACTAGGTAAGTCATCTAAAATTTCACATACCATTTGCATCTTAGATACATTTGGTGTCTCTTTCTTTCCTTCTACTATGAGTATCCAACAAATCTGCCAATTCTCTGTAATATCATCTATTTCTTCACTTACTTCTACTATTGATAATCTCATTCTCTGCTTCCCAATTTTTCCTTAGAATACCACTTTACCTTCATCTATGGTTATACTCTTATTTTGACAATCCACTTAAGCCTCATGTTTAGATATCCAATCTATTCCCATAATTACATCATAACCTTTCAATGGTAATACTATCAACTTTATGGGGAATTCTTTCCCTTGGATTTAAAGTTATCCATTATCCACTACCTTCTATGTCAATACTTCTTCACTAGTGGAGGTTCTTACTCTATAAGTGGCTTTAGCTTCAATTGCATTGATTTTGTTATTTAACATGAACTACTAACTAATAAATGGGGCTCCAGTATCAAATAATGTATTGTACTTTTATAATTACATTACATAGTTAAATTACTTATTTCCTCCATTCCCACTATTCTTCTACTCAAAGCAAACATTTCATATTTAACTTATAAGTAGGAAGATTTATTAGATTAGATATCTACACTATCCCCTATTTAGTTCCATCGATCTCCATGTCATCATCAAACCCATCATGGAAATATTCTTCTATCCATTCATCAAATTCCTTAACAACTTCCTCCATACTTTCTATTGCGAAAACTTGAGTTAGTACTATAGCAATTTCCATCTACCCAAATTCTTAGCTCCTAGGTTTACTTATCCACAATACCTCAAAAAGTGTCCTAACTTTCCATACCTATAACCTTTTACAGTTTTCATCTTTGAGCATCCTTTTGATACATGATTTGGATCTCTACATAAATACTACTTACACTTTAACTATGCATGCTAGTGAGGAAAGTGTTGATCTCTACATTTCCCACATTTTACATTCCCTTCCTTATCATAAGAAATATACCCCCCTTTAGTTTATGTTATGCCACTAAATATTGCTGCCATCTTTTTTCCTTTTTGACTCAAATTACTACAAACACTCGAAGATGACCTCTTGAAAGAAGGTTAAAATCGAGTAACTCCTCTTACCTTCTTACTCCGTTGCTCTTGTATGGCCAATTGGTTATTCGCCAGTTGGCATGCTTTATCCACAATCTCATGATAGCTAGTAAATCCACAATCCATCAATTTACACCTCATTGTCAAGTCAAACCCATTAACAAAAAGGTCCTTCTTAAGTGCTTGGTGTAGACACTTAATTTTTGCCCCTATGTAGTCTTAATTTTTATTTTACAAAAAAGGGTCCTAATTCAAAAAATAAAATTATTATTATAAAAATTTAAAAATAAAAAAAAAGAAAAAAATGAGAAAAAAGAAAAATAAAAAAAAAAGATTTTTTTATTCTTTTAGGAAGTAACTCATATTAGAGTCATTCATTTTAGTTTTAGCTTAATTCAAAAATTATTTTAGAGACTAAATGCAAAGATACAGGCTAATAGCCTAATGGATAAGTATTGGAGCATTCAAGTAAATTTAATTTGAGGTCTTGGGCTCGAGTCTTAGCAGGCACATATGTCTTTACTTTTCTATCTTTGTAAAAGTAAGATGAAAACGATGAAGATTCATATCTTATTAAATTTAATTATTATCAAATCAGATACAATAAATATGATTTGATTTAGACTTCGTAAAAGGAAAAAACCACAACAGCAAGATCGGTGAGTCTCTATCCATAAAAATATACAAAAAACCAACAACTGATCAGCAGCAAACAGGACAGTAGCAAGGCGGACAGTAGCGAAGCAAACTCAGACAATAATCACCGTCATACACCGGCCATCGTCCTTCATCACATAATCAAGAAGTTCAGGTCCGTTTCTTTCCAATTTTGAAATTGTTTATTTATTATTATTATATTATTATTACTATTATTATTATTTAGATCTTTAGTTATTGAATATAATACATACGAATATGAACATATTAGTTTTAGGAGCTTTTACTTTTAGTCTTTTATATATAGATAATTGTTTAACAACAATAATATATGTATATGTATATATTAATTCATCTATTCTTCTTTTAACATTAGTTTCTTTTATTTGATAAATTAAGTATTGATTTAAGTGAATGTATATTTTATATTAGTTTAGGAGTTATTAGGATTGGTTATTTTTGTTATGATTTGATCTTGTTTAAGGATTTGTCATATAGAAATTTGTTTTTTTTTTTTAAATAAAAGTTAATAAAAAATCCTTTTTCAATTTTAGGGCTTTTAGCAAAATTTCTTTTTATAAAACAATAATATTCAAGAATTAGGACCCTTTTTGTAAAAAAAAAAAAAACACATTTGTTAAAAACACGCTCAAACCCACTCCTTAGATTAATTCTGTAGTTGTGCACGTGATTAGACTAGGGATCCAATCTGTTCCCTTTCATCAGCTTTACGTGTTTTTCCTTGCAGTGACATAATAGTGGTTTTTAATTATTATTTTTAACTTGTCTTATTTATTTATTTTTATCTCACCTAGTATATGTGCAGTTATTTTTAAAACTTATGCTAATTTTTTTTTTTATCACGTATTTAATTTCTAGTAATTAATTATAGCATTAGTGTTTAGTGAACATATGTTAAGTTAAGTTTTAGTTTATTTATTTTTCATTATTTTTTTTTACATTTCATATTTTTCAAAATGATATTTATGTAAAATCTCATATTTTACAAAATCTTGTTCTTTGCATATTGTATTAATTTAGAAAAATTGCATTAAGCATGTTAGGGTTTTCTAGATAAAAAAATCATTTTGATGTTCATAAAAAAAAAAAAAAAATCTTTAACTGACTTCTTTTTTACGGCGAAAGATCTTTTTCATACTTTAGGCTTGTTTTCCATAGTTTAGATGTCTTTTCTATAATTTATATATTTTTTTCATTATTTAGGTTTCTTTTCTATGATTCAGACATCTTTTCTATGATTCAAATATCTTTTCTATAATTTAGATTTTTTTCTATGGTTTAGGCATCTTTTCTATATTTAGACATCTTGTCTATGTTTAGACATCTTTTCCATAATTTAGGCTTCTTTTCTATAGTTTACATATCTTTTCCATTATTTAGGTTTTTTTTTCCACAATTCAAACATCTTTTCTATAATTTAGATTTTTTTATTCTATGGTTTAAACATCTTTTTCATAATTTAGACATTTTTTCTATGATTAAGGCATATTTTCTATTATTAGGAAATTTTTCTTTTTGATTCTTTTTTTTTATGTTTTAAGCATATTTTCTATATAAAAGATTCATCATGTAGAATATTGCATATTTCATAACAATTTCATTTTTAGGTCTTTACGGTTTTTCTTGAAAATAAAAAAAAAAATTATCACTTAGTTTTTTTAAAAATAAAAATCTTAATTTGGAACTTTTCAAAAATTAGGTTTTTAGTTTTTTTTTTTATAATTAGAAATAAAAATTAGGCTTCTAAGGATTTTTCTTAATACAAATGAAATGGTTAATAAAAACGTAAATTCAATCATTTTTTTTTTTTTTGAAAAGAACCAACACAATAAAGTTTTCGAAAAGAATTACGATCATCTGATCCCGGTTAGCGGGTACGTAGGCACCTTCGAGGTGACGATAAAATCTGTAAAAACTTATGTTCTTTTTTTCTCTTTTGATTTTATTTATTTATTTATTTTTAAATATTATAATTAGAAAAAAATCCTAATTTTGATAAATAGATAGTAGTACTCCTTAAAAGTTTAATCGGTTAGCCCCCAAACTTAAAACTCTTTAGTTCTTCATTTAAAATTGAAATCAAAGACCAGTAGCCAAATCGTAATAAATCCACCAAATTGGTTACGGTTTCTTTTTCTTTTCCCGACTTCGGTTAGGTAGCGACTCCAAAAATTATTTTCAATAAAAAATTGGAATTTCTCAATTTCTTTAGTCGAGAATTAATATTAAATGGATTAGGGTTTAGTATTAATCAAGAAATGAGAAGTCAATTTCAAATAGAAAACCAAAAAATTAAACTCGACAGTTTGGTGACTCCATTGGGGACCCTAGAGGGATAGCCACTAGAATTTTCCGAAAATAAGATTATTTTTCAAAAAAATAAAAAAATAAAAAGATGAAATAATAACAATAATTAAAAAAAGAACTTAGGTATGTTATTTTATGTATTTATTTATTTTATTGCTAACATTTATTTTGTTGTTGCAATCTATTTAAGGAGGTAGTTTTGGGGGATTTACTTTTATTCTATTTTTTTTTTACATTATAAATGCACGGTAGATACGGCCAGAACCAGGCCATTTTAGGACCTTAAGAGGGGAGCTATTATGTAAGCTTCGAATGTTGTGAGGTAACCACCTTCTGATGCCGATCAGGCTACCCCAGTTAAGTTCAAATGCGACCATAGAATCGTTTCTTTGAAAAAATGTAGTAATTGCAGAACTTGAGAATCTTTAGAACCCGCCCTTTTGCATTACACAAAACCTTTTTTCAAAAAAAAAAAAATCATAAGAACCTATGATGTGGCAGACTTAAATGGACAAGGGTAGTTGTGAAGTTGTAGTTGTAATATTTCCTTTTACATAATTTGTAATAATTTTATGTAAAGTTTAGATTACGTTGTAATTGTAATTGTAATTTTAATTTTGATTTTAATCAATCATGGCTAGATTGAGTCAAGGGGCTTCCAAATAGATCCATGTCTACCCACCTCATTGGCCTTAAAAGATATTCTTGATATGGTTCCAACTTTTTAGCCCAAATAAGTAAGAATTTATTAGGAATAAAATTGGGCTCATCTTGCCCATATAGAAGAGCCTTATAAATATTACCTTAGTGCGGGCCTTAATACATCTATGAGAGCCTAAATTTATCACTTTTGGTTTGGGCCCATCCCTTACAGAGTAAATAGAAAACAAAAATAAAAATAAAAAAAAGGAAGCTAAAAGAAAAGAATCAAACCTGTAAAATGATAGATAGTTATCATTGTGCCTAGTATTCTACCAACAAAAAATTTTCATTCTTTTATGTAAATTTAACATTTTGCAAATAGCCTTCTTCATTCGGAATAAATAAGATTTAGATATTTTCTTTATTTAGTCTTTTATTCTTCAGACTTCCTCGCTTGTAAATGGACCCTTAATAACAATAAATTATATAAACTTGTATATAGAATTCTATGAAAGCAATCCTCCATAATCATCTATTTACAATTCCATCACTTGGTCTTTGTAACACAAAAGCTGTAACTTTTCCTCTCTCTCTTTCAAAAAAAAAAAAAAAAGAAAAAAGAAAGAGAAAAGAAAGAAAAAAGAAGGAAAGGAAAGAAAATAAAAAGAAAGAAATTTGCTAATGGTTATAAATCCTTATAAGGTTTGAGACAAATACAATTACTTAGCCTGTTAAGGCAGCTAACCTAAATAGATCCACTTGGCTAGAGAAAATAACCAACCAAACCCGAACCCTAACCCATCAAGATGATTCAACTAACTCAATGCCCCTAAGCCATCAAGTCCAACCATGAACCGAACTAAAACACAAAGCCAGTAAACACTATCCTAAGCTTGATTCTTGGTACAAACAAAAAGGGAAATTCATTAGTCTCTTCTACTTCAAAAGTTGTCAGTTCTAGCCCATTTGAACTCTAAAGAACCTAACCCAAAGTCACATATGGAAGCTTAAGGGCATTAAGACCTATAAGTTTGGGGCATGGGGCATTTTGTCTTTGAAATTTCACAATTGGGGCATGTTCTAAGAAATTAGGGAGTAAGGTCAATATCCTAAGGTCAATCAATCCCTATGTAAGGAATTGGTAACTCACTTTTAAAAAGTTTTGAATAAAAAGAGGCAAGCTATATCCTATGCACTAACCCTTAAACACTTTGAGAGTTAAGAGACATCATGGTGATGATATTTTGGACTCATTTCTTAAAGGAGATCCATTTTGAATTTGATACACAAATCAAAATGAAGTTAGGCATTCATTTTCAAATCCCAAACACAATTATCCTTTGATAACCCCGTTGAACCGTTTTGGAGTCATTTCAAATGTAAACCCTGTCAAGAACCATCCGATAGTAGGGCAATTCTGAGGATAGGATCATTAATTAGGATAGAAGGATAAAACCAATTTGTGTTTACCCCAGTAATAACAATTCAAGGATACTTTTTGTTTTCAATAAATTGTTCCCTTTAAAGAAGAGCTAACATTTTTCCAAATAACTCAAAGGCCATACATACCTTTCCAAAGCCAATGTACTTTGAACCAATGGATTTAGGGCCTTCATTCATTTAGAGACAAAAACTTGACAAAAGAGAGTTATTTTTAGGGAGAGAAAAGAAAGAAATGAAATGAAAAAAAGAAAAAAAAGAAAAAGAAAAAACCAAGAAAAAAGAAAATGAAGAAATACCCAAATATCAGGTTTTAGCAAATACCCAATCAAAGAAGGCTTCAGTTGCTTAAAAAAAAAAAAAAACACAAGGCCTTGAATCGCATTCCCAACCAAAAGCACAAAATCTCATATTCATTCAGAATCATGTTCTCAACCACAAACCAAAGACTCCATATTCAGTTCAAAATCACACTCCAAATCATGAAATAGTGCTTTTCTATCCACTCGATTCTCAAACACAAGACCTTCCCACCCACAATACCTCCCTACTTAAAGCTCTTCTAATTTTGAAGAATAATTTATCTAAGATAAAAATTATTTTTGAAACTGGGGCAAGTGCACATCTAGTTCATTCCTAAGGGTTTTTTACTTGTACTCCTAAGTTAGATGAAAACACTTCTTCAAAAATAGGCCCTCTCAATTAACTTCTTTTGAAACCATTTGACCAAAAGCCAAATTTACAATACTGAACCCAAAAAGACCTAACAGATCAATCAGAGCATATCACTTACGAATTGAATTGTAATTTTCGGAATAGTAGTCAAGAGTGACGTCTAAACCATGAGTACGTAAGGAAGTCTTCTTTGACTAGACTAATCATGAGTTACCTTTTCCTTACAAAATGAATATTTAAGGCCTATCCAAGAGGCTCATTATCCAGGTTACAAACTAGGATGGATATGAGATATCCTATATGATTATATCGTTTGCCTTTTAAATAGGAATTTGTACCTGTTAGCAAACTTTTAAGGAAAAAGAAGGAAAAAGAAAATGAAAAGGAGAGAGAGAAAGTAGAGGCTTGTTACAAGTTTTTCCATTTCATCCCTAGTAGCCAAATTTTCAATTCATGATATAAAAAGATTTCACCAAATTCCTTGTTTGTAAATTTCTCAAATCAAGAGTTTTTTTTTTCAAGTCGGCTATGTTCCTTAGTTTTACTTTCAATTGTCGATAGAGTTTAAGTGAGTCCGAAGGGTGCTTACCCTTTATCCATTTTCTCAAGGATATAGCCAGCTCATAGAGCACTGTTCCTATCCATATCTTCTTTAGCACTTTAGCCAGTTCATGGAGTACTATCCAAATTCATATTCTCATTTAGGGATCTAGCCAACTCATAGAGTGCAGTCCCAATCTAAAGTTTCTTAAGCTTCCAACTGACTCCTAAAACAGTCCCAATTTATAATCTCTTAGGGAGCTAGCTAGCTCGTAGAGCGTAGTCTCAATCTATAGTTTCCTAGACTCCTAGTCGCCCGACTCACAAAATGTTACCCAACTGAAATTTTCTTCAAGGGATTTAGTAAGCTCATGGAATGCTATCCCAATTCAAAGTTTCCTCATTTTTAGGTCTTAGCCATCTCAAAGGGCACTTCAACCGCCTTGGTCAATCAGCTCATCCAGGCACGACTAAATTTCCTCATTTTTAGGTTTTAGCCAGCTCAAAAGGCGCTTTGACCGCCTTGGTTAGTCAGCTCATTAGGGCATGACCAAGTTTTCCTTGTTTTCAAGTCTTAGCCAGCTTAAAGAGCGCTTTGATCACCTTGGATAGTCAGATCATTAGAGCATAACCAAGTTTCCTCATTTTTAAGTCTTAGCCAGCTTAAAGGGCGCTTTAACCGCTTTGGTTAGTTAGCTCATTAGGACACAACCAAGTTTTCCTTGTTTTCAAGTCTTAGCCAACTCAAAGGGCGCTTTGACTGCCTTCGTTAGTTAGCTCATTAGGGTACGACCAAGTTTTCTTTATTTTTAGGTCTTAGCCAACTTAAAGGGCACTTTGATCACCTTGGTTAGTCAGCTCATCAGGGCACGACCAAGTTTCTTCATTTTTACGTCTTAACCAACTCAAAGGGCGTTTTGATCACCTTGATTAGTCAACTCATTAGGGCACGACCAAGTTTCTTCATCTTTAAGTCTTAGCCAGCTTAAAGGGTACTTTGACCACCTTGGTTAGTCAGCTCATCTGGGCATGACCAAGTTTTCCTCATTTTTAGGTCTTAGCCAGCTTAAAGGGTGCTTTGACCACCTTGGTTAGTCAGCTCATCTGGGCATGACTAAGTTTCCTTGTTTTTAGGTTTTAGCTAGCTCAAAAGGGCACTTTAACTGCTTTAGTTAGTTAGCTTATAAAGGCACGACCAAGTTTTCTCATTTTTAGGTCTTAGGCAGCTCAAAGGGCGCTTTGACCGCCTTAGTTAGTCAGCTCATCTAAGCACAACCAAGTTTCCTTGTTTTTAGGTTTTAGCCAACTCAAAAGGGCGCTTTAACCGCCTTGGTTAGTCAGCTCATTAGGGTACGACTAAGTTTCTTCATTCTGTAAGTCTTAGCAGCTCAAAGGATGCTTTAACCACCTTGGTTAGTTAGCTCATTAGGCCACGACCAAGTTTTCATTATTCTTTTTAGGAATTTTTGCTAACTCACAAAAGCGATACCCCTCGCTATTCTTCGTTTCAAACCAACCTTCATCGAGTGACTAAACGTTCCTTAAGATAGGATTGGCCCAAGGCAAAAACGGTATCTCTTTTGTTTTTGTGGTAAAGTTTTGCTCAAACTTCACTACAAAGAGGGGTAACTGTAGATACCTAATTTTTTCCCCTTTGAAATCCTAATTTTTATTTTGCAAAAAGGGTCCTAATTCAAAAAATAAAATTATTATTATAAAATTTTAAAAATAATAACAAAATAATAAAAATTGAAAGAAAAAAGGAAAAAATGAGAAAAAAGAAAATTTTTAAAAAAAGGATTTTTTATATTTTTTTTAGGAAGTAACTCATATTAGAGTCATTCGTTTTAGTTTTAGCTTAGTTCAAAAATTATTTTAGGGAATCGCGTGGTTTAAGTGTAATTTAATTGTACTGAATGCCAAGATACAGACCAATAGCTTAACGGATAAGTATTAGAGCATTAGAGTGGATTTAATTTAAGGTCTTATGTTCAAGTCTCAATGAGCACATATGTCTTTATTTTTTTATCTTTGCAAAAGCGAGATGAAAACCATGAAGATTCATATCTTATTAAATCATTTGAATTTAGTTTGATCTTATTAAATTAGATTTAAATTAATTTAGATCCAATTTAATTGTTATCAAATCAGATACAATAAATATGATTTGATTTAAACTTTATAAAAGAAAAAAACCACAACAGCAACAGCAAGATCGATAAGTCTTTGTCCATAAAAACACAAAAAACCAACAACTGATTAGCAGCGAACAGGACAGCAACAAATAGGACAGAAGCATAACGGACAGTAGCAAACAAGGCAGATAGCAGCAAACCGAAGCAAACTCAAACAATAATCAGACGTCAATAGCCATACGCAACAACAACTTTGTTATACGCCCGCCATCGTCCTTCATCACATAATCAAGAAGTTCAGGTCCGTTTCTTTTCGATTTCGAAATTTTTTATTTATTTATTATTATTATTATTATTTAGATCTTTAGTTATTGAATATAATATATACGAATATGAATATATTAGTTTTAGGAGCTTTTACTTTTAGTCTTTTATATATAGATAATTGTTTAACAACAATAATATATGTATATGTATATATTAATTCATGTATTCTTCTTTTAACATTATTTTTTTTATTTGATAAATTAAGTATTGATTTAAGTGAATGTATATTTTATATTAGTTTAGGAGTTATTAGGATTGATTATTTTTGTTACGATTTGATCTTATTTAAGGATTTGTCATATAGAAAGTTTTTTTTAAAATAAAAGTTAATAAAAAATCCTTTTTAAATTTTAGGGCTTTTAGCGAATTTTTTTTTATAAAATAATAACATTCAAGAATTAGGACCCTTTTTGTAAAAAAAAAAAAAAAAAACACATTTGTTAAAAATACGCTCGAACCCACTTCTTAGACCAATTCTATAGTTGTGCGCGTCATTGGACTAGGGATCCAATCTGTTCCCTTTCATCAGCTTTACGTGCTTTGCTTTGCAGGTATATAACAGTAGTTTTTAATTATTGTCTATAACTTGGCTTATTTATTTATTATTATCTCACTTAGTATACGTGCAATTATTTTTAAAACTTATACTAATTTTTATTTTTATTTTTATCACGTCTTTAATTGCTAGTAATTAGTTATAGCATTAATGTCTAGTGAACATATGTTAAATTAAATTTTAGTTTATTTATTTTTTATTATTATTTTTTTACATTTCATATTATTCAAAATGATATTTTTATAAAATCTCATATTTTACAAAATCTTGTTCTTTGCATATTGTATTAATTTAGAAAAATTGCATTAAGCATGTTAGGTTTTTCTAGATAAAAATATCATTTTGATGTTCATAAAATAAAAAAAAATCTTTAATTGACTTCTTTTTTTTGGCAAAACATCTTTTTCATATTTGAGGCTTATTTTCTATAGTTTAGATGTCTTTTCTATAGTTTATATATCTTTTTCATTGTTTAGGTTTCTTTTCTATGATTCGAATATCTTTTCTATGATTCAGACATCTTTTTTATGATTAAGATTTTTTTCTATGGTTTAAACATCTTTTCCAAAGTTTAGGCATCTTTTATATGGTTTAGGCATCTTTTATATGATTAGGCATCTTTTCAATGATTAGGCATCTTTTCTATGGTTAGACATCTTTTCCACAATTTAGGCTTTTTTTTCTATAGTTTATGTATCTTTTCCATTGTTTAGGTTTTTTTTTTTCATGATTCAAACATCTTTTCTATAATTTATATTTTTTTTATTCTATGGTTTAAACATCTTTTTTATAGTTTAGACATTTTTTCTATGATTAAGGCTTCTTTTCTATGATTAGGAAATTTTTCTTTGTTTTTTTTTTTTATGTTTTAAGCATCTTTTCTATATAAAAGATTTATCATATAGAACATTGTATATTTCATAAAAATTGCATTTTTAGGTCTTTAGGGTTTTTCTTGAAAATAAAAAAAAATTATCACTTAGTTGTTTTTAAAATAAAAATCTTAATTTAGAACTTTTCAAAAATTAGGTTTTTAGTTTTTTTTTTTATAATTAGAAATAAAAATTAAGCTTCTAAGGATTTTTCTTAATAAAAATGAAATTGTTAATAAAAACGCAAATTCAACCAATTATTATTTTTTTTCTCAAAGAAACCAACACATTAAAGTTTTTGGAAAGAACTACGATCACCTGATCCTAGTTAGTGGGTACGTAGGCATTTTCAGGGCGACAATAAAATCTGTAGAGACTTAAGTTCTTTTTTTTCTTTTGATTTTATTTATTTATTTATTTTTAAATATTATAATTAGAAAAAAATCCTAATTTTGGTAAATAGATAGTGGTACCCGTTAAGAGTTTAATAGGTTAGCCCCCAAATTTAGAACCCTCTGATTCTTTATTTGAAATTGAAATCAAAGACTGGTAGCCAAATCGTAATCAATCTACCCAATTGATTACGATTTCTTCTTCTTTTCTCGACTTCGGTTGGGTAATGACTTCAAAAATTATTTTCAATAAAAAACTGGAATTTCTCAATTTCTTTAGTCAAGAATTACTATTAAATGGGTTAGGGTTTATTATTAATTCGGAAATGAGAAATCAATTTCAAATAGAAAACTAAAAAATTTGTCTTGATACTTGGTTATCCCAGTATGACTTGGGTGCTTACTACAACAATCTATTAAACTCATTCCCATACTAAGATATACACATTGTACCTTTCTTTAGCTCCATCAACTTCCTAATCATTTGATTCTATACACTTACAAGGAAGTATTCATTTTTAAATTATTCTCTAAATAATTGCTATGTAATTGGTCATGTGATTGATCTTGCCTTTATGTCCTACCAAATTCATGTGCCAATTTTCAACAAGAAAGTACCAGAAGAAACTTTTTGATCTTTAGGAATCTTAAAGGCCTTAAAACTTCATTCAATCTGTATAAGCTAGTCATTCATTAAGGCGGGCTTTCCTATCTTACCTTCGAAATACCAATTCACTTTCATGAATTCAAGAAGCCTATTAGCTTCTCAATGTTGATTCCCTCTTAGTTTGACCTCTAGTAATCTTCTATCTACAACATTTCCACCTATTACAAGATGCTAGATCAAAGCTCCCTATTGTTAAATCATGGTATTCATATTTGTAAGAATATATCCGAATTGGACTAAATCCATCATATTTAGAGGAAGAGGCGGTGGCGGTATGCCATTCCTAGATAATTCCAATAGTATAGGAGGATCAAGGGGTAGGTCAACATTCCTATGTCCCTTATCTAGATCTCTATTCTCGTTCTCAACTGTAGATAGAATCATAATGACAAACTATTGAGCCTACACTTAACATAATTAATCTAACAATTAGTATAAGGTCAAGTTACTCAAAAATCTATAGGATTCAGAAGTCCCCTACTTAAATAATATAAATATAAATTAGCCTTAAATTTCTAGCATGACATTAACTTTCATGTTCACTTGTAGCATTATAGCCCTACTTGCATAATGATAAAAATAATATATATATATGTATGTATCATTTGTAATTCATCTCCTATAATTCCTTCATAGGGAACATATATAATACAAATACTAACAAAAGTACACTTTCTTCTCACATAACTACATACAAAATACGTTTACATTTTCAATAAAACTTCATTTACATCCCTAGAATTTACATAATTGGTTCCTTAATACATCATATCTATTTACAACTTTATATATATACATAATTCTAATAATTGATAACCAAAATACAACTACAATTTACAAAAGTTAACAGTACATCAAAAGATAACATATAACCTACATACATAAAAAATAGCTAGGTCACATATCATAGCCATTGTCCAAAGACTAGGACCATCCTAAGTTAGGCTAGACAACTAGTCATCTATTGAATTCACTGACTATTTGAAACCTCAAAATCTGTTGCCACCTCATTAGGAACTCCATCTTCTTATTTTGCTTCCTCAACTTCTTCTTCTCCTTCTACTCCCTCAAAATCCAAACTTAATGTTACAAGTTTTAGGGTTTCAAGTATCATGATAACTTCATAAACTTCATCCTCATCATGCATATTATCATCAATAATTGTCACTTTAGGCTCAGCTTCAATTATTACTTCAAAAGGTTCTTTCCCATTTACTTCATTACTTCTTACTACACATTCTAACACATGTTCTTCTTCTTTTGAATCCTCCTCAGCATCCTCTTCCTCATTCACTCTTGCATTTACTAGTATATTTTGATGTAGGTTTTTTCGTGGCTTATCAGGAGGTTTAAGTTTTTGAGATTGTAAAGGTACTTCTATCCCATTATTTTCCATAATTGGAAATCGAGGACACTAATCAATAATACCAAATTGATAGTTTCTAAAGACATGATGAACACCTATGAGTATTTGGTCAAGATTAGGTAGATAGTTTTTACCTAGTTCTATAATATTTGGGAATTATAAGACTAGTAACATCATGGACAAAATTCCATTTCACTCTAAGTATCTTTTCTCAAAAGTTGTGATGGTAGTATACTCATTATACATTGGTCCCAGCTTATACTCCATCATTTTCCAATCATCCTTCAAACTATAAGACAATCCTTGCTTATAAATAAATATGATTTCATCAATTGTATGAAATAACCACCAATCAGCCATATCCAAGAACAATTTTTACATTTGAATCTAATAATTTATAAGAGACTCATCACCTTCCCAATTGAAATGCATCTAAGTATAGATAAGCCCATTTCTGAGAAACTAAAACAATTAAAATCCTTAAGTTAGTTTCATTCTTTATAATACTTATAATTAATTTGCTTATTAAATTCTCATATGTATAACTTTTATATTTAAACACATACACCTGTAAGTTTAAATCTTTTATGACCCCATTAATTCCCAACACTTAGGGTACCTAAAAGGTTTAATTGATTTTAATTACAACGCTTCAAAGCTCGATTCTTAGGAACCATGCTTAAAACAGTCCCTTTATGTAAACTAATTGTTAGATATCTCTCATATATTTTGATGATAACAAAAATACATGAATGTTAATGAATCATCATGAATGCAAGCATTTTGAGGGTTCCTATAAAGTTAAAAATTACAAATTAAGTTGTTTTCAGAATCTTATTCAAAAGGTTTTAGTCGTTTGAAAAAGAGTTTAGTTTGAAAATCTTCATAAAGTATTTAAGAAGCTTTTATAACAAGAATTGGTACAACACTTTAGAAACTTGTTTAAAGACTTCAGAAAAAAAAAATTGTTACTCTTTAGAAGGTTGTTCAGAAAGTTGGTCTAGAAAAGTAACATTGAAAATTAACTCATATTAGATTTGAATTAAACAAGTCCTAGCTCTACTAAATTTGGTGTATTAGGGAAATACACTTAACCTCGTTTCACTTAAAATGGAATCAAGTTTGACTGGGATTATTTTTAAGTGAATTTATTTTTGATAAATCAAGATATACACAAGAATGGATAAGGATAAGGTTGATTTGGATTTTCTGAAATTTCAATTTTTGAATATAAGGTTTATTTGAAAATTACTAATAAAGCATATCTCTTCGTTAATTTCAAATCTGAAGCTTATCTAGAGGTTGCAGATAAATGAATATCTCATTGAATCAAGATTAGAAGAGCTTATTTTAAAAATCAAAATACCAAGATCCTCT
The DNA here is from genome assembly GCA_024138005.1 of Lumnitzera racemosa. NCBI lineage: Eukaryota > Viridiplantae > Streptophyta > Magnoliopsida > Myrtales > Combretaceae > Lumnitzera > Lumnitzera racemosa. The sequence goes on along the minus strand of JAMXBC010000012.1, from coordinate 31,749,098 downwards.
CAAAAATATCTAAGGATTATCACTATCAATTAAATTTTTAGATAAACATAAGAGTGAACATAATCTTCAATAAATTAGCTATTGGAAGATTTCAGTGTAAAAGGGGAAAGGATTCAAAAATGTCTTTGAGAAAATTTTCGTTACATAAAAATTGTGATAAGATTTTACCTTTTGAAAAGGCATAGAAAGTTTCTCATATACTTTTTGAGAAAGTTACATTGAAGTGAATTATACATCAATCATTATTTCTATTTAGTGCAAAATTATTTAAGACTTATATTATGGTTCTCACTTGTAATTTATAAACTTTGTTTATTGTTTGAGCGTTAAGAGAAGGTAGATTGTACTTTGTAGATCTGCATTAGCTTAGATTATGGAAAGGCTAGATAGGAAAAGTGTTGTATTATGTAAGCCTATGTATGGTAATTACTTGTAATCTTCTTGTGATTTTAATTTAGTGGATCAAGTGGAATAGCACCGGTAGAATAGATTGAGTCCCCAATAGTGGAGCTAAAAGAGATCAATAAGTAGAAGGCTGAAGGTTGAAGGCTAAAGGCCAAAACTCTATAAATCCTCAGCCTCATATTCTCCTTCTTTATCTTTTTAATTTTTTTGATTTAACTATGTTGATTATTTGTGTTAAAATACCTCTGTTCACTAAATTAAGTTATTAAGAGGGGTAATTTTATTCTACAATGAAAAAGTTTTCAAAAAATTTAAAGATATCAATCAAGATTAGAAGAGCTGATTTTAAAATTCAAAATACCAAGATCTTCTAAAAAATATCTAAGGATTATCACTATTAATTAAATTTTTGGATAAACATGAAAGTGATGATAATCTTCAACAAATTAGCTATTGGAAGATTTCAATATAAAAGAGGAATGGATTCAAAATGTCAAATATGTCTCTGAGAAAATTTTCATTACATAAAAATCGTGATCAAATTCTACCATTTGAAAAAGCACAGAAAGTTTCTTAGATACTTCTTTAGAATGTTGCACCAAAGTGAATTATACATCAATCATTATTTTTGTTTAGTGTGAAATTATTTGTGAATTGTTTTATTGTTCTCACCTATAATTTATAAACTTTGTTTGTTGTTTGAGTGTTGAGAAAAGTTAGATTGTACTTTGTACATATGTATTAACCTAGATTGTAGAAAGGATTGATAGGTAGAACGGAGTATTATGTAAGCCTATGTATGGCAATTACTTATAATTTTCTCGTGATTTTGATTTAGTGAATCAAGTGGAATGATATCCGTGGAGTAGATCGAGTCCTCAGTAATAGAGTTAGAAGAGAGCAGTAAGCAAAAGGCTTAAGCTCTATGAAGCCTCAACCTTATATTTTCCTTCCTTATCCTTTTAATTTTCTTGATTTAATTGTGTTGATTATTTGTGTTAAAATGCCATTATTCATCAAATTAAGTTATTAAGAGGGGTAATTTTATTTTACAATGAAAAAGTTTTCAAAAAACTTAAAGATATCAATTTGCACCCCCTCTCTTGATATCTTATACAAGACCAACACTAATCTAAGATAAAAATTGACTTTATGGCCACTATTATAGATGTAGCCCACATAAGGTGAACATGGCTGAACCAGCTTGAAGCGTCTAGTAGAGTACCGGTTATAAGCAAAACTTATGGTATTTCCTCTATAATAATTATAAGAAAAACCTATAGTCTATACTTTTAGCACTTATCTAATGTTTACATAGCTATATTTACATTAAAAGTTACATTATGCCAAGGAAAGTTTCAAAAGCTCACAAGTTTTGACGCATATATACAAATTTCATTAGAAAACTATCAAACACCTAAGATGACAGTTAGTTTTCTCAAAACATGATACCAAAAGTGATAATGTTTTAGCATTCTTTGTACTTTTCCTTACTCCTTACCCCTTGCAAACTAACCTATAGTTAGTTGTAATGCCGCATCTTTACTCCTGGTCAATACCTACAATAGAATTTATAGGGATATGAGCACAACTAACTTAGTAAGAAAAACAAAGACAGAAGGGTACCATAAAAACATAAATAAGGTTATTGATTATAATGAAATGTAATGCAATTAATCACCTACGACATCACAAAATGTTATCTGGTCCATTATGAAGTTAGAGAAATTACATTTACTTTAACTTGGATTGAGAAGTTTATAGTAAGTCAAATCAAACTAAACCCAAGTTTATGTAATAGAGAACACCCTTCTCCTACTATTACTTTCAAACCACAGCTTCTACCCTTGTTGCGGCCTCCTTGCTCATCTCTTAGTTCGATTAAGGATGGGAAAATGACCATTTCAGCTATCATTATTGAAATCAATAATTGGTTTGATACACCTAATCATTTCTCTTAATGGGTTGCTATGTATGTCTAGTTGAGTTAATGGCCAAATTTCTATTAGTTCCATTTAAGAGTGGTCAAAAAAGATCAAACAGTCTAACAATAAGAAATCATGTAAAACAACACGCTAAGGAGTTCAACTCCTATCACAAAAATATATTATTAATCACACATAAAGCACGTACATAGATAGCTAATTTACAACTATAAACAAAAGTTCTCTTAAGCCTCCAAATACTTTGATATAGTATCCCAATAAGCGGTAAAGCCACAATCCTTATTTATATGTATAGATGTTCACTTTGTTAAGTCTATATAGTCAATGTTTTACTCACTTCGAAATCTTATATATACCAAAACCTAGATTTAGTTTTTATATGGTTTACAAAAGCATTAAGGATCTATCTAACTCTTTGTATTATCACACAACTTGGTTGAAATGCTATTTATATAGTTATTTTAATGAAGTTATGTACATACATATATATATCCAAAGTATTTTATTCATATATTATGAAATATAGTTATATTTATACATGTACTTAGTTGTTACAGCTTTATTATATAAGTTATATTTGCTAATATTAATGGTTATACGTAATTATATCATTACATTATTTTCATATTCTCTAAATAAAATATATTTTTCATGATTGCCTAATAAATCATAGTAAACCATTTTTAGTGTAATATTATTGAAAACATGTCCTGGTTAGTAAATTAAGCCAATTAAATTGAAAAATTCATAATAAACAGTTAAGATCGTCAAATAAATCTACAAAAATTTCTATAAACTCAGAAAAATATATGTAATATAACCAACAACTAGTTTCATGCAGTCAGGGTTATCGCCTAAATATCGTGCCACCTACCACATTAATTCCACCTTCAGTGCCATATTTTTAGCTTCACTCAAATTCCTCATAACCTTACCTCATCTACCATAATTATTTCGGCTACTGTAGTAGTTACTACCATCTTCATAATCTACGTATCGAATTTCTACCACGTATTTATCTTCTTCATGTCATTGTCATATGTAACATGAACGAGCCTACTGATAGGTTCTTATAGGGCAATGTCTTCCCTAAGGTTTCTTCTATCACCATCCTTGGTAAGACCTCCTATTTGTAAGACATCCAATTGATCTACAAGCTCTTCAACATGTTTCTCAAACACTTGGAATTTGTGTTCAATTGTTTGCTCTAACACTGTTATGGTTGTATATAAGGCTACTACATCTTAAGCAATGTCTTAGATAGTAGGAACTCACTCTCTATCATTTGACATCAAATTGGATTATTTTTCTGTGCTTTAATACCAGTTGATGTAGGGAATGTAAGAAAGAAATTCAAAATTATATTATTTCTGAAATAATTGTTCATAAAGAAACAAGAAAAGATGTAAAAAAGCTAATTATATCTAAAAGAATTCCTTAAATATCTCTAAAATATCACCTACAAATAAAAAGGATCTACATTTAAAAGAATAAATATCACCTAAAAATAGAAAAGGTTGGTAAAACTTAATTAGGAAAACTATCTAATTTATCATGTTCACATCACATGAAGATACGTAAAGCTAAACAAAGAAAATGGCAATCATGTTGTATCATAAAGCATTGTTCACATTATTGCTAACAAGTATAGAATAGAATCTTTCTAGGAAATTTACTTGCTAAAACTATTGATGTTCATCTTCATGCAAAAAATCTAGTTATATCATCATAGCTCCATGTAGGTTTATCACATGTACTTAAACTAATTGATTATAAGACTTGAATGTCAAGGTATTGTAGTAACTTTAAGGGATACTCTATAATTTTACTTAGTAGAGCATATAAACATAAAGAACAAATTTGTAGGTACATCTATATCTACTTCACTTATTCTTAACTATGCCAACCATGTATACTTAAACTTTAAAAATTTTTAGTACAAACTTTGGTGGGATTCATCAACTTAGTGCACTTCCATTTTCAAAGTATAAGGGAAATACAGATAGAAAAAAATCTAGAACAAAAGAAAGAAATAGTTCAAAAACTCATGCAAATATTTCCACTTGAATTAAACGCAATTAATGAAATGGACTATATGGAGTAAATAGGGCATGACTCTTAACAATATGCCATTGTTACCATCGAATGTGTGATGACAAAATATGCAATTTTCCATTATGTATGTAAGTATCAACAAAATTTTATAATCTCGAGAAATAAAAATTGATTCAATGTTTATAAATTTATTCAATAATAATATAATGAACTCCATGTTATTAAACCAAAAGGCACCTTAGTGTCTATAAGTTTAATTGCTTCTTCTTATATGGAGAATATTAGTAAGCATACTCATGATATCTTATTGAATTGTAACAAATGTTAAGGTCGAGCCTCTGAGAAGTAATGTAGAAGCTATAGATATACATTGCAATAGAAAAAGGATTTTGTCATAAACATAGAACATTGGGTAATTTTTCATTTTGAACATAGTATAGTAGTAATAGTTCCTACTCTTAGAAATTAGTGTTCAAATCAATTCAAGTTTAACCATTAGAAGCAAGCAACTAGAACCATAGTGCTAAAATGAACCATTCATTCATATTTCTTGCACTTGCGCATAGAAGTTTAAAGTATAGGAACTTCACAGTGAGAAACTAAAACCAAATTCAACCATATTCACTTACAATGAAGAAGTGAAAACATTGCATCCAGCCATGAGCAAAAAAGGCATCAATGCCCTTTCATGTAAAGGATAGATCATAGATGACTAAGTAAAGAGGGCTACTTATTTCTATGAGAAGAATTCTTTCTCCGTTACTTAAACCAATTTCGGTGAAATTTCTTTCTTCAAAATGAATACTACATTAAAAAAGATGTAAGTTATGAATTAGCAGCCTAACAAATTTCTAAAAGGGGCTCTTAATCTATCATGTGAAGGATTGAGAAATGAACAAACCTATGCTTGTTTTACTTCACCTTTACTTAGGTTTTGTTAACTGTAGCTAAGTGATACTTATTAAGCACATGTAATAAGGAAATAAATAATTACCAATACTTCTTTTAAGTAAGCGTAACAGCACTCAATTAATAAAAGCCTTATTTTAATGTAACTATGTGTGACCAACTATTACTATGTTTTATCCACATAGTAATTATTCTCGTTGACATATATAATTCAAGGAACTTATACACAAATCATAGCCATTTTTAAGTCAACAAAACTTCGTACATGAGATTTTTGATATCCTTAAAGCAGTAACATTTTGCCCCCTTAACCCTATCCATTTTGAGTCCAAAAAAATAAAAAATAAAAAAAGACAAACATTTGGGTTCAATGAAGAAATGGCAAAAAATACATGAGTCTTTAAATTTACTTTTATCAATACACATTATGGCAACCTATAGATTGTAGTTATGATATTAAATAAATAAATAAGACATGAACCACATAGACATAAGACAAAAAATTCTAATTATTCAATTGTTGGAGTATAGTATGGGAATTAAAAGGTTATCAATTACATCTACACAAGGGAAAAGACAAATATTGACCTTTTTAAAACTGATATTTAGCATATCAAGAAAGATTTTTTGATAATTTTTCTAGCAAAGGCAATCATCTAAATTATAATTGTAGGACCTACAAAAATTTAGGCCTTATGGGGAGACTAAAACCACCTTAAGAGATTACTTATTAGGTGATTAGGCATTAAGAGTAGCTACATTATGCGCTTTTTAGGTAAGATGCTATAGTAGGACTTTTAGTTAAAATTGCCCTAACAAATTACTATCTCAATAAATTGTTTATAAAATGAGTGAAATTGATCCAAAATCCCTTAAACTTTGCCTTCTTCATGATAGCTGGTACACATGTGGCCGCCCTTAAAATCACCTTAACGAGATATTATAAGGTGACTATACCTACTATAAAAAGCCATTTGATAAGGCAGTTAGGTCAAAACTATTGTAGAAAATGCATGTGATGGCAAGTACTAATTTTTCAAGTAGTATGTTATTACACTTAAGAGCAAGAAAAAGTATTTTTTGATGAAAAAAAAGCCCACATTTCCTTTATATAAGGAAAAACCCTATATTAAATAAAAGCATATGTATCCCTTCTTAACTCACCCACTCTTTTTCATACAAAAGAAAATAATCATTATCTCGTTTCTCCATTAACTCTATCTCTCTTTCGTTAGACAAGTAAAAATTTCCCTTCTAAGCTAACTCTCTCTCTTTACACAAGCCCCCTCCTATCACTTCACATGCAACTCTAAGGAAAGCCCCCAACCTTTTTTCTCTCTCTATTCATTTATCTATAGCATAAATCCCTAAAATCACTAGAAGCAAATGTAAAGATCAAGTCTTTACAAGTGGAGGACTAGATTTGACATTCTATTTAAGAAACAAAAAAACCTTACAAGCACTCAATGTCTAAAGAAATGGTTTTTGCATGATTGGTGAAGATCATTATGAAACCACTCTATTTACAGCTGATTCTTTGCAACTAGTGTGAATCTCAAACTTATACTTCTATTTCTACATGAACTATTGACTGGGAAGTTATATGTGTAGACTCTGTAAATTTAACCTTCTAAATATAATGTCGGACTCTAGTATCATAAATATTTACCTAAGTCGATAAGATCATATAAAATGAAAACCGATTAAAATTTTAAACTCGAAATTTAAAATGAACTTGAAAGACCCAATTATACGATTTAGAAACCTTAATCATGCAAGAAAACCCCAATCCCTACATACGCGTACTTTTAAAAATGTAAACCTAAACTTAATAGGACCTATAAATATCAAATCATAAAAATTTTTAAAACTCAATAAAATTATCTTAATGCTTAAAAAGCCATAAATCAATAAAATTATCAATAATTTTTTAAAATCGTATAAAACTAATAATGAACGAATCAGGGATTATTTCAAGTGATAATAAACAACAAAACTAAACTAATTAAAGGAATAAATTAATAAATTTACAAAAATTATTTTTACTTGTGTACATAAGTAGCCCCATAATATGTATATATATAAATATATTATTAAGCAATTTCCTTCTCTTTTCTTAATCTATCATATGATATATATATGTTGCATAATAAAGAGATATTCCTAAATAATTAAGCTAATTGAACCTTAAGCTCCTAAGTATAAGTCAATTATTCCCGAGTTGGTGAAAAACCCTAAAACGTACATAATCTCACTCGAACCCAAAACCTTAGGATAATCAAGGACTTATGGCCCTAAATAAATAATTAAAAATATAATTTCAATAAATTTTATTCAACTCTAGAAAATTCTAAAATTTCTTAAGAAGCAAATCATAACCTACAAATTAATTTGAGAATTAAGCCCTAAAAAGAATTTCGTATAAACAATTTCCTTATTTTCACTTATAAGCCATGTTATATATGGATAAGTTGTAAACCCTACTTTTTAGCGGAATTATGATTCAACAAAGAACACTTCCCAAATATTCCCAAGGATAAACTAAGCTAAGAATTCAAGTTTACATTTAAAAAAGAATTTAATTTTCCAATTTGAAACCCTATTATTAATAAAACTTGAATACGAGAACCATAGACTCTAAATACAAAACCTTAAAATAATTAAAGACTTGTAACCCTAAGCAGCTAATTAAGAATTTTATTCGATTAATTTTATTCAACACTAGAAATTTTCATAATTTTATAAGAATTAAATCATAACTTACAAATCAATTTAAGAGACAAACTCCAAAAGAATTTTATATAAGACAATCTCCTTATCTTTATGCATAAATTTTGTACACATGAATAAGTAAACCAACCAATCATCCTAAATAACTTATCAAAACCCTACTTTTAGTGGGCCTAAGATTGGATTAAGAGTACTTTCCGAATGTTCCCAAAGATCAACTAAACTAAAAAATTAAGCTTATATTTAGAAACGAATTAAAATTTTTCAATTCAAAAACCAATTATCGATAAAATCCGAGCTTGAAGAATTGCAAGCTCTAAAGTTATTTAAAACCCTAAATCTTAAAACCATTAAGGAATTTTAACCCTAGGTAATTAATCGATAATTTAATTTGAATAATTTCATTCAACTTTAGAAAATTTCACAATTTTATAAAAATCAAATCATAAATTACAAAACAATGCCAGATGAAAACCTAAAAATAATTTTCTATAAGACCACGCCTTTATCTTCATATCTAAGCCTTACACTTCAATAAGTAGATCAACCAATCACTTTAGATAACTTATTAATTGAGAGTTAGAATCATTTATCAATTGATAACTTATCAAAATTTAGTGATAAGACATTTTCCTTATTACCTTTTCACTTATATTATATATGAATAATTTTTCACAATATTTCACATGCTTAACTTCATTAAATGAGATAAGACCATTCCATGACCTAAAAGGACTTTAAATGACAGATTTAAACAAGGAAGAAAGAGGGGTCATGCTCTTGTCTTTCAACCATCGATCACTTTCTCTTATACATCACTATTCACCCCTTAATACTTACATCATCAATAGTTGCAATTATTGACTTTTGTATAAGGTACAAGACAATCAATTAAAGCTTCTTGCACACACTTCTTTTTTCATTCAAAATCTGCTACTCTCTCCCTCTTTTGCTCCCATTTTCACTTCCTTTTCTCTTACTTTAAACACAAATCAAAAAAAGAAATCTAGCGCCACAAATTCCCAACATTGCCTCCACCATTATTACTTCCATACTTACGGCACCAACCTTTATTTTATGCCCTTTATTTGTCAACTTCAAAAACCACTTTTAGGAACTTTAAAATATCCTCAAAGATCAAGACTCTTGTTTCAAAAGAGCTTGCAAGAAGAAGGAGGAAAAACAAGGAACATAAGAGGGTACTTAGTTGTATAACCACAGTTTCTATACTTTTAGGATGAGTAAGTTGTTTCTTTGTGTTAATGGTTTAGTATTACATGTTAGGAGACCATGTTTTCATGAAGATATTAGCATGATTATAAGATGATAAAATAGCTAGACCACCTTAAGAAGTATGCTTGTGAACCCCTTTACATGAAAGTTGAATTATGAGCATGTTAAGTTGGTGTTATGTAAAAATATATGTTTAACACTTAGAATAGAAGATTTTAAGTTAAGAAAACCATGAAATGTATACATGAATGAGGAGACATCATGCTGGATGTGGAGTACATGTGAGCCATTTATATGTTATTTCTATTTCTATTAAGTTAAAGATGCTCAAACCTAGCCTTAGGTAAAGGAAAATCCATTACATGAAGCTTTTATAAAGAAATCAACTTTGTATGACATGAGCTATGATATAAAAGTTATAATAAGTGTAAAATATCCTATTTCTTTATGTGAAACATGAGTTAAAGAATCATCTTACGGAAGAAAAGTTAAGTTAAGATTTAGATACAAGTAGTTTAAGTGCATGATCTAACACTTAAACTTAAGGAAATGATGAAACAAGTTGAAAAAAACCAAGTAAGAACCCATTGGATTCATCACAACCAGATCTGAAACCTAACTAAAAGCCACTTAAAAATATGATAAAACCAAGTGAACAAAGTAAAAATATCAACCAAAGCAAGTATGGTAAGTATACAAAACCTAAAACTCAAAACCGAGCTTAAAACTCTCAAAACAAGCCTAGAACTCTAAGTTGGGCCTTCATTAAAATTCTAACCAGCACTTTAAAATATTAAGAAAAGTTGTTTTGAAGCCTACAAGAAATCCACCTAAGACTCCATAAGCCCATCAAAGTTATTAACTTTAGTTTGAACAAAAAATAAGCCCATTTGACAACTTAACCCCACTAAAGAGCCCATGAAGTGGTTGTTAGCCTTAGGAGTATAAATCAAAGTTGTAAATTTGATCTCAAAGAGTATTTTGAGCTTAGAATAAAATCTTAAGACCAAGCCCAAAGGATTTCTCAAGTTATCAAAAAGCCCATTTACCATAAAAGGCCGGAAAGCACTCCAACACATGAGGAATGCTACTGTTCTGACCCATAGATAGAATTTTATGCTTATTTCGAAAATCTAACCTCACCACGTTAAAGTACACTTGAAAATGATGAAGATTGACTATAAGATCATAAAAATCGAATTTAAAACGAAAAAGTTATACGAGATTAAACTTTAAGTAAAAACTGGGAAAAATTACGAAGACTAATCAAAAGCATAACTTAAGAGAAGTTAACTTAGTTTCCTAAATTTATTTCAATCCCTTATAAATATTATTTCGATGACCAAGGGACATCGTGTATGGAGACGACTTGCCTCCGGATTTCTTTAATTGATTCACATGGCTAAGTGAGTAAATTTCCGATGACTCTTTACTTGATTTTGCTTGTAGAATAGATACACCTAAACTTATATATATATATATATATATATTTAGATACTTGTGAGATATGAGAGATGCATGTGTATAGATTTATGGATGAATGTGATAACTTGTTAATTATACATAATAATGGGAATTGTTTATACTAATATATACATGTGGATTGTATAGAATGAAATTGTCTGATCACCTTGAAAATTGAGTTAATCACTTATATGATTAAGAAATCAAAATGAATCATATATTCCCCATATTGCATACGGATCACACCGACTACCACTTTACGCAGAAGATAGGAAAGGACTCACAAGAATACGAATTTCCTACAGGATTGGGCATTAGCTATGTCATCATATATATTGAGTCTCTGTCTTAAGCTGATGGGCTTATTAGGCGCTGGGAGACTCCAACCATTAACGAGGGGCTAAGTCTTGTGGCTTCTGCTTAGAGCGTGTGTTTGTGGATTGCAGAGGACACCACATCGCTAGACTTAGATTTAAAAAATATGATTTGTTATTCGGTAAAGAAAGTATACACACACACACACACGTATATATATATATATAGTTTTGTTTTAGTATAAGTACGATAGTGCAAATGAAATAAAACCCAAGGTCTAGAACTTGGATTTTGGTTTAGGTCGATTAATTATCTATAAACCCTGACTTTAGGGGGCGTAATTCTAAGTCGTATGCAGTTTCAAGGTCATTGCATGTGTTGTTTGGCATACTGATTATTAATGCATTCATATGATTGTGCATCTAATAAATTTCTATCATATGGTACTAACGAGGGTAATTATCTCATTAAGTGTAAGTTTATACCCCAACAGTTTTTTTCCTTGCAGGTTGATCGATAATTGGGAATGGGATAAGAATCAAGTTCAGAGTGGTACCATTGAATCAGTATGATGAAAAGCTTGTGTAGTTAATTCGGAATGATCCGAAAAATGACTAATGTCTCAATTAAGTTTAGTATCTTTAGTAAGTTTAGAATTTTCTAGAATTATCTATCTTATTTCACTATTTTGGTAGGGGATACCGATTCTCTACAGTTTTAAGGAACTGTGGAAAAATGGATATCCTTAATTATTTATATTATATAATGAGTCAATGAACTAAAATTGAAGACTCTAGCAAATAACTATTTAGAGTCTTGTAATCTCTGACTTGCAAGGTGATTTTCTTATCATGAGTGCACACGTGATATGAAAATTTTAGACAATACTACTAGGCCCCTCCTAGGGTCGCTACAATTTGTGGTTCCAATTTTTGGGATTTTAATTGTAGTTCTTGTCCATATTCATTAAAGGGTTTTAGATGTTTAATAAAATGTTTATGTATGCTAAATCCCTATTGTTGGTGTTCATTTCAAAATAATGCATATTTGCAACCAAATGTGATCTACCTTTTGTTTAGAAACAAAAATTGTTTGAATAATAACTTGCTTAGCAAATGTACCCTAAAAATTAAAATGATGATCCCTTTATTTTGTACTAAAATTGATTGATTTCTCAAATGATGTGTTGTGTTCTTATTGATGTATAGTGATATTATGTGCTTTGCCTTTAGTTTGTTTCCATGTGATAAAGATAGAGACCTTTTAAAACAATAACAATAGTAAAACATTTGTCTTTCATTGCTCCATTTTGCAATGTTTTTAGGGTTAGTTGTATGTAATATTAAAGTTGTAGCTATTTACTTATTGTTCAAGACGTGTCCACAACTTGTGGAAGTTATGTAAGCAGTAAGAAGCTAGGATCTTCCCAATTTAGAAGCAACATATACACTCCAAAACATGATGAGAGTGATGGGTTTAGTGACATAAATCAATTTTAGAATGGAAACTTAACCTAATATAGTTGCAGTGGCAATGAGAAATAAAATAACAAGCCTTGTAAATATTACAACTAAAGTGGGGTTAAATTAAGAAACTTTCATCCTTTGCTTATCTCTTTTGGTTTTTCTAAAGTAACTTTATTTCTAATTATATGCATATGAATAAATATATGTAGTAATAGTGAAGTAAAGCATTACAATAAATTTCTTATAAATGTGATAAGGCTAATTTAAGATTTTTTGACTTCGTACTTTTTATGATGTTCAGGTATACATAAGACATTATTGCAATTTTGTTTAGGATAAGAAGTTGATACTTTGCTCATAGTCTTCTCACATGACTCCAAATATTGGTTTTCTTTTTCGTTTAAGATAGATATTATGTTAAGTCAAGCACATTAGATCATCATAGAAATGTATCAATTGGAATTGTAGAATCAAAACTCAAAGTAAAAGCTAGTTATCTTGCTTTTTTTTCTAATTCGAAAAATTTCCACATAATATATTTTTACTTTTTAAGTGTAGTATTTATGGTTAGTGCTTACAATGATCAATCGCTTTGGTGTTAAACTCTACTTCAATGTGTAATGTCTAAATATGGACAAGTGCTAATTTGGACCATAAATGGATCAAGCTTTGTTCATAAAATATTTTAGCTCCATTGTTACTTGATCTGGATTTAATCATAGTCGAGAGAGATTAAACTTTAACTTATTAGGCTTGACGAACATATGAGCTTAATTAAATTTGAGCCAAACTACTTTTGCATAAATTTAGTTTAGGAAAATATGTTTTTCTTTTTCCTTCCTAATTAATTGTGCTAAAAAGAAGTTAGTTGAACTAAATGAATAATCAAGTTGATATGCTATCATCTTGAGAATATTGGGCTTACTAGCTTTATTTGTTTGAACAAGTCAATAGATATTACTGTTGGACAAGATGACATATGTGAAATTAATGGTAATATGAGTTCTAATGCTATTTTGGTGATTTTTGAGTTCATGAACCAAATTGGATCAAACCAACTTAGGTGTTAAGTTGGCCATACACACAAGTTCATGAAGTAACTTAGTATTTTCTGTTTTCTAAAATTTAAAGAATTGTGTTTGAAAAGATTTAATTAGAAATGAAGAGCTTGAAAAAATGGATATTATCATCACATGATATTAGATATCTACTTAAGGAGAATATTGTTTTCACTTGTGATGTCTCTTTATTTTCATATTTATCGAACATAAACTTGTTGATTTAATCTAATTGGTTGTCACATTGAAAAAGCTTAGACATTGGAGTTGCTTCTTTTAAAGACATACTTAGACCAAAGTTAATCATTTAAAGAAAATTAAGCTGCTCTTAGACTTTTAGTGAGTTTCCAATGGAAATTAAGGACTTAATAACTGATTGGGTTTTTTATTTGCTTAATCACATGATTATTTAATAGTTCGATAATGTACTGCCTTATGTTGTTTCTTAGGAAAAAAAGTCTAAAGTTACATGCATTGATCTCTTGTATTAACTAATAAGTACTAGCTTGAAGATAAACTAGATATAAATCTTCATATTTGTTTCCACGATAAATAATTTTTCAATGTTAACAAACAAAATAAAACATTGTTTTTTAATACCAATGTTCTAATTTTCGAATTTTTCTTTTAAAGTTTATGATTGTTTCGTTTGATTTGCTATAGGATAAAGGGTTATTGAGATCAAAAAGAGGGTAGAATTTTTTGTTTTTGTATAATGAAGGTCTCAAATAGAAATTTACGAGATTTGATCTTTTATCAATGGAAGAGTTATTTGATTGTAGATTTTGAGAGATTGAATTACAATAGTAGCTAAACTTTTAATGTTTGCTAACTGTGATTCCCATAATATTTGTGAGGAATAATTAATTTTTAATTTGTGAAACTTATGGAAGTATATGCAATAAGAAGAATTACTAAGTGGTTAATGGAAACTAGTAGTGCTAGTGGTTACCATGTGAAAAGAAATATGATTGTTTGATGTTTATCAGTTTTTTGGTAGATCAAGTTGTTACTCATCGAGTACAACATAACTAATACTCTCATATTTCTTTCTTATAGGATGCTAAAGGAAATGATGTTGACATCAACAAATACAGGGGAAAGGTTCTGTTGATTGTCAATGCTAGATCACAGTAGTTAGTTGCTTTGCATTCCTTACTTATTACTATTTTATAAACAACCTTTAACAACTACAGTAATTTCGGGTTTATAAAAAAATCTTTAGCGATGGTGTTACCATGTAGCTATAAAATAGGTATATTTTAGAGTCAAAACATTTGATATAATAGTTTTTGAATGAAGCTACGTGAATGTTTTTTTTTCAATCCAACTTTTAGAAAGAAATTATTCAATCATTGTTTGTTGTTTGCTTTCCAAAGAAACTCCATGCATGCTCTTTCTATGCTCTTATGCTATCAAAGTTATCAAGAAGTTTGAATGCTCTACTAATTTTATTATTTGAATAAATGTTGTGGATGTCTCATGTTAACCTTCCTCAACTTATATTGGCAAATGAGATGTTTAATGTTATAACATTTGTTGTTACTTAGAAAAACATTGTTTTCTTTTTAGTCTGACTCTAGTTTTTTTTTTTTTTTTAGGTTTTTTGTTATTTTTTTTTAACCCTAAGATGGTTACAAGGACCCCTATAGTTTTTGTTACCCTATGTTCTTGTACATATCCTTTTCTATCTATCAAATCTTAATGAATTATTCAAAAAAATTACCTTATAATTTGTCATGAATCGAATCTATTTAAGTAACACCTACTTATCCTTTTTGAATTTTCTTGGTTCCACATGCTTGAACCTTAGCTAGATTTTATGTCTTAAATGATACAATTGGAGGTACACCCATTGCTTATTTCACAGGTGGGAAGTAGCAACATACATGTGCGGTTTATATTATACTAATGATAACTATACTATTTTGCTAGAGGTTATGGAAGCACCCCTGAGGCCATATGTGCAAGTAAGTTTTGTGTAAATTTAAAATGATTTGCTTTCCATATCCTCTAATGGTAATTTATTGAGCTATTATATGATATGTGAAATTGCAACATGTATATTGTGAAATGTTAGATGGATCTTCTCATTATCTATCTTATTTTTACTATGTTATAAATGATATTGTACAGGGTTTACAAGATAATCTATGGATTATGGCAAAGAATTATTTATTTTCTTCTTTTTCTATTTCTTTTCCATTAAAGATGATTTGGCTCTTTCATAACCCTAAAATTTTTTTATAATATCCAAAGATTTAGTAGTTGGAAAAGGAATCATGTCTTTTATTGGCACATTATCCATAGTTAGTCTCATAAACTTGAAAACAAATCCATTTTATTAGGGTAAAACTACTAGAAATACCTAAACCTTTTTTTTTTTTTAGTACATAAACTTTAAACTTGTTCATTTTAGTAACCTAATTTTTTAAATGAGATAAATTAGTATTTCTGTTTATAACAATTATTATAAAGAATATTTATTTGTTTCACTTTAAAAAGTTGAACCACCAAAATGAAATTAAAAATAAAGTTTGAGCACAAAAATGGAAATAAAATGAAAGCTTATATACTTGTATTATTATTCTACCATTCTATAATAACAGTCGTTATAACGAAGATATATATTTATCTCATTTAAAAAATTGGAGTACTAAAATGAATCAATTTAAAGTTTAGGTATTAAAATAAAAAATTTGAAAAGTTCAAGTACTTGTATTGGCTTTATCCTCCATTTTATTTTCCTTTTGATGTCAACATTATTGTTAGTAATTTTGTTTAACTAACATTTCTTTTATAACCACTTGAAGAAGTTAGATCTAATTGCTTAGGTGTTTGCATTATTGAAGTAGAATTTTCAAATTATAGGTTTATACCTGCAAATTCCTAGTCCATTGTTGATAGTTTTTTGTATTGTATTTATGTAGAAACTATTGATTCTCCTTCTTTTAGTATTCAATTTTTGTTTAGGATCTTACTAAAATATGCCTTAGAATAGAGGTGTTGCTATTGCTGGTTACTTCTTCGTGAATTAGAACTCCATCTACTAATTAAGGAGTAGTACCGGTTGAATATGTTTGGTGGCCTATGGTTTGATCTAGATGATATGGGTTTGGCATATAAGAGCCTAAAGATTAAAGATTGTGTTGGTTCACTTGATGGCAATTCATTGGATTACTGCAATGTCTATTCTAGAGTTCTCAGCCTTTCATTATAGAAGTGGAGAATGTTAAAGAGAGATGATGCTTTTGGCTTGAATACTTCCATGGGCCTTAATGCATAGGTTAGCATAATGCAGTCTTGGAAAGATGTTATTATAGCTATTTAGAAGACTAGATTGGAAGAAATTTGGTAAAGCATGGTAAGTTCTCTGCTTCTCCTCATGTCTATTCTTTTTTCAGCCTTAGTAGTATTATAACACTAAGAATGAATTCACTTGATTGTACTCTTGATGCCAATCTTTTTGTAGAGATGCATCTTTCTTGTAAATCTTTATTATAGGGAAATAAAATGGTGAAAAATAAATCATAATTGATGGCTTATGATTGATATAAAGCTTTAATATAATCTTCAACTCTGTGCTTTGATAAGAAATTAAGTATTATGATTATAATGTTCATCTTAACAAAGTGAATGGATCATATAGTCATTATTTATTTAATTGATGTAAAGCTTTAATAATATCCATTGTCCTTCCATTCTATGAAATATATTTTCGTTTCTAGATTATTCTGTAACAATTATCTTGTTGAAACATGAAATTCATGGTTCTATACTTCATTTGTAGTTAGTTGATTGTATTTTTTTTTCCATATATGTTTGCAAAAGTTGTTCTAACTTTTAGATGTATTTTACTTCCTCCATAGCAAGTTGGGTGCATAATCATTTGTGAGTTTCTAAAATACAATATTTTTCTCTTCCATTAGCTTACAACATGTCAGCTTTTTATGTACTTAATCTTGAGTATAGTCAAATTAGATTACTTTTGTTGCTTCTAGTATAGTGTATGAGATGTCTATGCTAGACTTTAGCTTTTACTTCACCAATGGTGATGAATCCATCAAATAAGAATGAATGAGAGATTTAGTCAATCAACCGATGGGTCAACAGCTATTGAATGTGTAGTTGAGTACATTCATGTTGAATAACTGTCTTATGTTTGTTTGATGCATTTGCCTCTTAGTCATCCTATATTATAAACTAATGTAATTAAGTATGACATACATATGAGTTGCGATATTTCTCTTAATTTATCTTATTTGCATCATAATATGATATGTTTAATTATTTATTCAATAGATTGATTTAGAGAGTTTCAGCGTCCATTAATGTGAATTATTGGATTATTATAACTTGAGGAGCTAATAGTTTTCATTAGTATATGAGCTTATTATTGTTAGTTAAGTGAACACTAAAAGTAAATGCTTATAAGCTATTTAAGTGTTAACAGGGTGATTTTAGTTACCTTAAAAAGTGAGATTCATTATATGATGACAATTCTATCAAATTCCTTTCTAAAGTGGGTACAATTGCCCTATAATATATTGTTAGGGTGATTTTGGTGATGGCACTTGCATACCAGTAGGTGGTGAGGATGATAAAGTTTTAAGACTTTTGGGGTGGTTTTAGTTGTCTTATAAATAATTTATTAAGGGGTAGCAATTTGTTAGGGTGGTTTTAATTGCCTTAAAGGCCTATTGTCGCACCTTACCTACGGGGGACACAATGTAGTTATTCTTAATTCTTGACTACCCTAATAGGTCGTCTTTTAGGATAGTTTTAGTCGTAACAATATATGCTTATAACCAATTCAAGGGTTTAGAGGCGATTTTAATTGTCCTAAAAAGTGAAATTCATTGTATGATGACCACAAACTCATAATAAAAAGGTTAACCTTCTTTCTCAAAAGATTGATTTTACCCTAAACAACATGTAACTAACATAAGTATATAATATATGACATCTCACAAATATATAACAAACATAAAGATAGTTTAACAATACCAAAAATTGATCCATACAAACATTGAACACATATAGGGAAGGTAGGGAGAGAGAGTTGTGACCCGGCTTCTTCATTTGTGAGGAAATTGATGCAACTAAGAGATTAGAGTGAAAATGTAAAGTTTTCATATAAGAGGGATTTGATCGGCTAAAAGGAAAAAAAAAGAAGGAGAGGGGTTTCAAAGTGATTTTAGCTTAATGCTAGTTTATTTTTCTTTTAGGTGCCATCTTATTTAGAAGAGGCTATCATTCCAAATATCTGTTACTTAAGGTACTTATGGCAACATTTTTTTAAGAAACTATCATCTAATATAAATATCTAGTGCAACAATTGTAAACCATAAACTTAACCATTAAATATTAAATTTAAAATGATAGTTTTTATACCATTAACTTGCCAATTGTTACCCATAGCATAAAATGATGTAGTGACAGGATCAAATGTAAGGCTAATGGAGGTATAGAATGTTACAAAGCTAATTCAGTTGCAAAGATGTTCACCTAAGTTGAGGATGAAGATTATCATAACACCTTTTCTCTTATTGCTAACTTAGATGTTGATTGTATTCTCTTAATGGTTAGTAATCAAAGTTTTTCCCATTTATCAAGTACACATCAACAATGCATTTTTTTATGGCTACTTAGATGAAGAGAGTTACATGACTCCTTCTTAGTAGATATTCTAAGGTAAAACTAAGATAAGTATGTAAATTTTTTAGGTCAATTATGGGTTACAACAAGGCTTACACTAGTAGAACTTACAAGTTTCTAGTTTTTTTTATTTGTTAAGGTTTCATTCAATTTAAACATGACCATTCACTTTTTACTCATGCTAGTAGTGATGGATTTTTAGTTATGCTTCTTCATGTTGATGGCATGATACTTATAGGTACTTACAGTTAGAATATTAAAGTCCTTAATTCTCAATAATGTGCTACATTTACAATTAAAGATTTAGCTTTTGCAAAATATTTTCTTAGACTTAAGTTATCTCGCACTTCACATGGCATTGGTGCATTAATGCAAGTTCATGTCTAATATTCTTTATGATTGGGGATTGTCAACTACTATGCCTATGAAATCTTCTTTCCATTTGATTTAAAGTTTATAAAAGATGCAAGACAATGCTTAGAGATTGAACATTTTATATACAAATCATTGGGTATTTAGTTTATCTTACACTTACAAGACCAAACATTTCATTTGCTATGCACAAGTTAAGTTAATTCTTGGCTAAACCTTATTAGGTCATGTTTAGTTGCATTTCATGTCCTTAAATATCTTAAGGGTATTGTTATTCTAAGATTGTTTTATCTTAGTGATTCCTTTGATAAATGTACATATCTAGATTTTGATTCCAAAGCTTGCACGCTTAATAGAAAATCAATGACCAAATATTGTGTTTTACTTGGCAAATCCCTTATTTCTTAGAAAACAAAGAAACAAAAAAACATATCTACATCCTTTACATAGGTTGAATATAGAAGCATGGCCTCTACTACAAAGGAATTGCTTTGGATTTCATACATTTTATAAGATCTCATTATACCCATTTTCTTGCTTGTGACTTAACATTATAACAAAAACTCAACCTAATTACTCACGAACTATCCTTGTTTTCATAGTCGAATAGAACACATTGCAATTGATGTCCATTTTATTAGAGATCAAGTCGCTATAGGCTTCTTACATACTATATATTTTAAATTTACGTCCCAACTTGCAAATTTTCTATTTGCCAATTCAAAGCTGAGCCTTTGTGATGGTTTATTTGGTTTTTTTTTTTTTTTTTTCGGGGGGAGGGGGGTGGGTGGGTAGGGGGCACGGTACAAGGGGTGTGTGTGTTGGTTTAATCATTAAGAATGGCAAGTTAGATACAATGGTTACACATTTAGAAGTTAATTATACTAGTTAAGCAAAATGCTCCCATCCAATATGCACAAATGTCCCATGTTTGAGTTAAATTCTCAAGAGACACCACAATAATCATCCAATTAACAAGTAAATTTTATTGGTTGTTCAAGGCTTAAAATTTGCCACTTCAAGACATAAGGGGTGAATAAAATTGCTACTTGACAATTACTTACTTATATCTTAGCCTAACTTAAGTCAAGATATGAATAGAAACATCCTACTAGGCATATGACAATTTTCACCATATATTTATTTATTTTGTAACATTGTTTAATTTTTTTTAATAAAACATCTATTTAACGTTTTATCAATTTTTTTTCTAACGCCAATTGAATTGTATTAATTATTAAAATTATTATAGGAATAATGAAAATATATAATAAGTGTAACACTTTAATTAATTAAGTAATAACTAAACAATAAGATTAAATTTGAACATCATACGAAATTATTGGATCAAATTCATGTTACGGAATATAAAACAATTTCAAATAAACATAACTTTGTCCAAGGAAAAAGAGAATAACATACATATAGTCTAATAAATCTACACATGAGAAGAATCTATGTAGCTAGCTCAGTACCTTGATTGGCTATATAAAACAATTACAAAACTCGTATACGGTAATAGCGAACAAACTGCTACTGCTTAAGAAGGTTGGACGCTTTTACGAGCAGTGGACAATGCAAGGGGACGCTGTGGATAAGATACAAGAGGCGGCCAGTGCTGGGATGACAGGCCACCTAATAGAGTAGTCGATGGGCCAATGGGAGGCAATAAATAAAAAACAAGAGGCAACTGCTGTGGGAATTGGATACCTTGTGAAGTAGTGGATGGGAGATGGATGTTAAGCATAAGGAATCGGGATGAAATTCTCAAGCCCAAGTGCTTTTTTTTTTTTCCCCCTTTAATTCGACTTGTGTAAAAGTCCATCTTACTTAACAAAAAGCCACTCAAGGAGATAGTTTATAATAAAACACGTTTTTTTCTTTCATATTGAAAATGGAGTTGGCATAGCTTGGGAAAAAAAAAAAAATGGAATCTTAGGATTTAAGAGGTAATTAAACCTTAGCTTAGCCAAAAATATTTAAGAAAAAAAAAAGTAGAAACCATAGATTTTTGGTTTTGAGGGCTATCCTTTCAAAATCAAAGTTTTCACATGGAAATTTCCTAAATAAATGAAAAAGCCTTCAAAAGTAAAATTTATGCTACTCGCAATATCATTGATATGGTAGTGATCAATACCAAATACTATAGTAATGTTATTTTTTATACTATTTAATCTTCTATAGGATCTAACAATTATTTTATGATACTTAAAATATTCAAATTAAGACTTCAAATTTGAAAATGATAATTAGTTAAACTATATAATGATATATAAAACAAATCCAGTCTAATTGGAAATACAACCATAACGATACTGAAATCACATGAGTTATTAAAGTAAGTTAATATTTTTTAAATCTTTTAAGAGTGTAGAAATAAAAAAAGAAAAGGGTTAGAAAATCATAAAAATTAAAAGTCCTATTTTGGACAATGCCATGGAAATGGAGGAAAATAAATAAATAAATAAGGAAACCAATCATCGCTAGAATCTATGCAGACCAAATTCTAATTGAGAGGGAGATAGCTACATGAAATATGAAAGGGGAAGAAAAAACCTTTTAAAAGTGCTATAAATTTTCATGAAAAAAAAAAAATTATTTCATTAGCAATGACAAATTATAAATAAAATTTTACTTGTCGATATCACAAGTAGAAGTAGTAAAAGAATTCAAACTACCAAACCACCCCTGTATAAATGGCTATACTCCTTATTCTTTTTACATTAGAACCATCAAATAGCCTCCAAAATGTGTTAATTAGCTAAATTTTTCTAATTTTTAGGGAGAAAAATAATTTTTCAACTTTATTATAGTAAGAATTGTATCAAACAATTACTTATTGGCTTAATATAATAGAGAGTATATGAAATGTTTTGTTATAGTTTACATTATT
The DNA here is from genome assembly GCA_024138005.1 of Lumnitzera racemosa. NCBI lineage: Eukaryota > Viridiplantae > Streptophyta > Magnoliopsida > Myrtales > Combretaceae > Lumnitzera > Lumnitzera racemosa. The sequence goes on along the minus strand of JAMXBC010000012.1, from coordinate 31,726,594 downwards.
ATGTATATTCACGTAACTCTACCTTAAGTTGTGGTTAGCATTTGCTCCCAATGGCCAGTCGTTGAACTACAGGCCATGGTAGTTTCCCCTATCATAGACTTTATTGTTTTTAATTTCATAATATTGGAAGTATTAATATTTATTTATTTAAATTTTCGTTCCTTTCATAATATTATATATTTTAGAAAGGGAAAACGCTATAAAGTAAGCTTTAAATGCACAAATTTAAAAGTTTTTGAGTAATAGTGTAAATACTCATGGTAAAAGTTTGGGATAGATGTGTATCAAGCAATCAAGTAATGGGATTTCTTTTACAATTTATGCTATTTAAGAAATTAAAACAGTGACAAAGCTGTTTAAAAAAAAAAAAAAAAAGAAAGAAAGAAAAACCCTCTTTGAAAACTTTTGCTGCACAAATTTAGACTATCATTCATCTTCAATAAAAACTAATACATATCAACACGCTATCAATGATTATGTATTACTAATGATGTGCTGGAATCCTTGGATTGCCGTCCCCAGGACTCATGTGACACAACATATAGCAGAAACGGACATCCAGGGACTATCTTTTCACAGTTGATTCCTTGAATTTCCATTAAAGAACAAAGGTCAAAAGGTCAAGGCCCTCCCCAAACCCTGAATAAAACGTGGTCAAAATTTTCCAATATGGACGCATCCATGTCCCTCATTTCTTATGTTTTACTAAACCAAGATTGGATTACTACTTTCCCAAAATTACCACTAACATAAAAATAAATATATTTTATTCTCACTGTTTCTGTTTCCTCTTACACTACACGTATCCCATCCGTATTGTTCACGTCTGCTGTCACCACGCGTCGCGAGCCCAGTATTTCCACTCACCTAACTTACCTTTTTTCTTTTTTTATATAAATATCATTCCATCTCTCCAGTCTCCGTGTTCCAATTGTCATACTACTGATACAATCTCGTGACATAATACAGAGGCAACCGTAGCAGTCTTGCTTCTTTTCTATTTGTTCTCACCTTTTTGTGTTGATAATCACCACAGCTTAGAAAAAATGCGATTCCAGAAAGGAGGAACAAGTGCTAAATCCTTTAAATTTGGAGCAATCTTGCGTTCATACCCCAACATATTCACTGTAGACGAACATGATTACGAGGAACGTCGAAACAGCAGCGCATCAAGCCCTAGGATGTCATACTATGCCTCCTCAGACGAAGCCACCACTACCCCATATGAAATGTCTCCATGGAATAACCATCCTTCTCCATACAACAAGTCTCCATGGTCGATCATCTCATGTCGCATCACTAACCATGTCGACGACGGCTTCGACTTTTCACAGAACGGCCTTATGTGTTCACTGGTTCGTGAAGAAGGACACGTCTATTCGTTAGCTGTTTCGGGTGATTCTCTATATACGGGATCAGAGAGCGAGAACATACGCGTATGGAAGAATATGGAGGAGTTTTCTATGTTCAAATCCAATAGCGGATTGGTGAAGGCAATAGTTGTATTTAATGATAAAATTTTCACCGGTCACCAAGACGGCAAAATAAGAGTATGGAAGACGAATCCAAATAACCCTTCGTTTCATAAACGTGTGGGGACCTTACCAACGGTTAAGGAATTCATCAAGACTTCAATGAGTCGCAAAAACTACGTCGAAGTGCGACGGCGGAAGCGCGTTGTGTGGAACCGCCACTTTGACGCCGTGTCGTGTTTGAGTTTGGACCATTATCATGGATTGTTGTATTCAGGATCTTGGGATAAGACCATAAAAGTATGGAGAATTTCGGATTTCAAATGCTTGGAATCCATCAATGCCCACGACGACGCAGTTAATTCCGTGGCCGTTGCGGGTTTTTGTGGTCTGGTGTTTACTGGATCCGCGGATGGGAAGGTGAAAGTTTGGAGGAGGGAAAAGGAGGGGAGTGAAACAAAACATTGTTTGGTGCAAGTTTTGATAAAACTGGAAAGTGCGATTACCTCATTGGTTGTTAGTCAATCGAATCCTATCTTGTATTGTGGGTCTTCAGATGGGTTAGTCAACTTTTGGGAGCTGAAGGCGGCACGTGAAGTGCACTTGACCCATGGAGGGGTTCTGAAGGGCCATCAATCGGCAGTTCTATGTTTGGCAACCGGTGGTGATTTAGTATTTAGCGGGTCTGCAGATAAGAGTATATGCGTGTGGAAGCGGCACGAGAGTGGCTTCCACGCGTGTTTATCCGTACTGTCAGGGCACACGGCACCCGTAAAGTGTTTGGCAGTGGAGGAGGACGAAGAGAGGCATGGAAGATGGGTGGTGTATAGTGGAAGTTTAGATAAGTCCGTGAAGGTGTGGCGGGTGTCAGAGGATCTTCCGGAGGAGATGGAATTCGTGGAAAATGGAAATGCAACAAAGGAATTGGCTGGTGCACATGGTGGGAGATTTTATTCCATAACAAATATGAGATGAATACCGCATGAAATTGAAATGAGCGAGGGATAATGATAGGAGAAAATTAGAAATTACAAATATTTATTTGTGTAGACCGTGAAAACTGTATGCTATCAGATCATGCATAGGATGTCCAGAGTATATTCTTTTAACAAATTATGTTACTGAATAGAATAATCTTTTTATATTTTATGTAATTTTTTTCCTCCTAAAGTGTGCGATTAATTTTGAAATGTATAATGATGTCATTTTAAATACTTCTAATGGATGCTTCAAAAAATAGAACGATGGAACTGTTAACATTTGGCAAAAACTTAGTGAAAGTTAGCGGATCTCATAATTCATAATTGATGAGAGTTTGCAGTTTCAAACATGTAAGGCAGGAAGATTGACTCTTTCCATTCGGTCCTCTCATTGGGTTGAAATTGTTTAGATAGCATAGGTGGGACATGGTAACTATAACAAAACAGTTGGTGTAGGCTACCGCCCAACCGGTAATGGGTTCAATTAAAGTTTCATCGGAGCCCGAAAGGTCCTTGTGAAAGGCACCGCCCACAAATTATTCGAGTATTTAAGGAATGGGGAGCTTTCTGTCCTGGGCTAGAAAGGGGGGACCATCCATGTATCATCTTCGTGAAGCCGACAACAAAGCTAAGGATTACTTTAAAATAGCATTATTGTTTGATCAAATTATAATATATACAGGGTGTTTATTTTGTGATAATAGTCATTCTATTCATCCTTTATTCCTTATGAAATAACTATTACAGTGTTTAGTTTAATTTAAAGTTGTAATACCAATTCCTTATAGAATCACTATTCCTAAAATTGCTAAATTAGGATTCCTTATGTGGAGTCATGAATGACAATTTTGAGTCTTAGTTATTTTTTTCCTTCCCAAAATATCATTATGCAAATTGCCATATTACAAAATTATATCATTAATCAACCCTAAGTAAGAATTCTAGATCTGTTTTTGTTGTCAACTTCTCTTCCTCTTTATCTCTCTTACCTTGAATCTTCTACCACCCCTTTGGACTACCACCACCAGGCTCAAGAATCAATGCCACTAGCTTAGGGACTCGCGAATCAGCCACTCAGAGACTCATGGTTGCAAATTTGTTCTTACTATCGACTGTAAGTATGTTCTTTAACCTTAGCAATCGCTTAACTTAGGGACTCACGAAATTATCTCTAGATCCATTGAATTGCTTCTTCTTTATCTTACATCCATCTGATTTAGCTCTAGAAAATCATCAAAGTAATCAAGATTCAATTCCCCTCATAATCATTATGCCACTAGACTTACAATTGATTCTTCTTTTTCTTCTCTTTGGCGGGAGGATCTATGTTGCACGATGTATGCAAATAGAGTGATTTTGTAACTTACATCATGGTTAGGTTTAGGCTTCTTAAGTTTATTTTACATTTGTTTGGTTGTAATGTTTGTAGATAGATTGATTCTTAAGTCTGTTGAATCTATAATTTATTTTGAAGTTATACTCTATGATGACTGATTGTAATAGTTTAGATTTAAGGTTAGGGTTTTTAATCTAGATTTAGGTTTTGATTTGCATAATTTTGTGGATGGTGTTTTCACCTTGGGATGAAGTGGATTCATGTTATTTTTTAATTACTTTTTTATTTTGTGAATACATCAGAATATTACGGTCACTATAATTATTCATTTAATTTTATTTTTTCATCTATTCTTTGAACTAAACAATGTAATAAGCATTCATAACATATTACACCTTTATTCCATTCTTCAATAATAGCCATTCTACTCTACTCCTATTATATTCAGTGAATTAAACGAGACCATAGTATAATTTAAAGGAAATGGAAAGAGAAGTTGTGCTTCCTCCCAATGTAGTGTGCTAAAAGCCTATGTCCTGGGTAAACCATCAGTTAACCTTCAAGTATTTTAAGGGAAGTTGAAGGATATAAGAATAGAGGAAAGGTAGAAATAGAGATTCCAATATATTATTTGCTTTTGTGTTTAAATTTCTAACTCTTTTTTTCCTCCTATTTGAACAGTCAATATTTTAAAATTTTCTATTTAAATTATTCCTTAACTTTGCTAAAAACTTTCATTAGGAGTTCACACATGTTAAAATCCGAATGGTTCATAATGATTAATTTAACAAATTTCTATTGCAATTGTAAAATAAAAAAAAAAATTGGAAAACAAATTGCAAAACATAAAATTATGAAAAATTAGGCAACAAAATAAAATAAAAGAAAGAAGAAGAAGAAGAAGAAGAAAGACCTCAAAGTTAGTAATGATGCATGTTTAATACCTCAAAGTCAAGAGTTTGTTGGTCACTTGGACATAGGCATAAGTGTCCAATTTTACCCAAAATCTTGACCTTCTCAATTAGAAGACTTAAGTGAAGAGGTAGTTAATTTGAATGAATTTTTTTCATTAAGACCATGGTGACTTAATTGTATTAATGCTTGTCTTTCAATGAGATGAAGTAAGTTTAAATCCCCCTCCCTTAGTAGCGATAACTAAGGATTAAAAAAAGAAAAGCCTGAACTCTTTTCTTCTTAGTTTTTAGTGTTAAATTTTATGGGCTTTATCGTATGGTTTTTATTATAATAAGTAGTATATTGGAAATATTTCTTCTTGCCAAGAGTCTAGTACATTCTATTCACAATAAAGTAAGAGGTAACAATTTAGTGATTACACTAATGGCTATAAATGAGACAATTTGAGATGACACAATATTTGAGCTAAAGCTTAGTTTGAAATTTTAAAAATTAAATTTGATTGATCAAGTTTAGTTGAGTTTAGAATTTTAAGCTCAAGGTTTACTCAAAATGGTATAGAACAAGCTTTAGCTTAACTCATTGAAGTTCGTTTAACTTGCTCTATCTTATGAATATTTTTTTTACAATTAAGATAATATAAATATTCAAACATAACTCAATCTTGATTATGCTTGATTAACCCTTATGTAGATTCTAAGGATTCATAATAAACATTTTGAAGTCTTCTATGTTATGAGTCTTACAAGTCAACAACTTGGATATAATACTTGAAAACTTAAGATGTCTATGAAATTGATGCGTATACATTTGGAACTAGCTATAGCTACCCAAAAGTTGGTTAAGGTGATCTTGTAAATTTGATATTTGAAACAAAATATTAAAATATTACTATAGGCTAAAATAATAAAACTAACTCACTCATTAATAAAATATCTGAAGATTTCGAAAATAAAAAAAAAAAGAACTAAAACATGAGAAGAGCTTAGAAATAAACTAAATAAATAAGAAGAGTAATAAATGAAATAAAATAATAATAATAAATATATTTTAAGATAAAATAAAATAATAATAACAAAGTGTATATGGTTAATTAAGGCTATAGAAGCTCAAGTGGAAGCTCCTACTTATAATGAAAAATAACCTAAGTGATTAAATATAATAAACTATGTTAGATAACTTCCTTAGTAAGTCATGGAATGTGGTTTATTTTAAAATAAGGGATTTTGCTATTAGATTTATATTGAAAACCATCAACAAGCCCATGGTTTTGGGGGACATATTTGCCACTTGGCATGCTAAAGCTTAGAAAGCCTTACACTTGTTCTTAGTGCATATAAAGACACCTACTAACCAATGCTTATAAATATCCCTTTCCTTAACTATTTTAGACTCTTTGGATGCTCTAAATACTAAGAAAATTTAGATGATTTTTTTTGGGGTTTTTGAAAATTTTTTACAAATTTAAGAAAATTAGGTGATAATCTACAAGTTAAAGGTTCCTAACTTAGGAATAACTTGATCACAAGCAACCTACACCACAAAGACCACCACCTAATGCCTTCATTGGTTAAAAAACCTCCTACCACCACTAGTGGGTAGTGCCTCTTCTATCGGTAAGGACAATTTTTAGCTAGATTCTCAAAAATTTGTAAAAACTATCAAATTTTATTTAAAAATTATGAAAAAAATTATTTTGACATTATTTTGAGTATTCTTCCATGTAAAATTCATTCATCTTATATATTGTACTTAAGAAATGGGACTTTCAGAACAAAATTTCACTTTAATTTTCAAAAACTAGAACGATGTAGTTTTCCGACCAAAATTTTTCTATAAACACCATATACCATATAGAAAATTGCGATGAAAATAATTTTTGCATATTTTTTTATTTGGGTTTATGAAAAATTAATAAGTTGAAATTTACAAAAAATTCACTATTTTTCATTATATTTTGTTTAATTTAACTAAGAAACATTTTTTAGGAAAATATTTGACGCATCTCCAGAGCAGGACACATGGAGTAGCACCACAATTAAGAGAACCAAAAGAAAACAAAAGAAGACTAGCAAAATTCGAGTAGTTACCGACTAGATGTAATGCATCAATCAATCCTACTTGGCCTACAACTCGCTAGCTATTACTCACCAGTCCGAATTATAGGGTCATTCACTACTATTTCTTACTAAAGGAAATAGATAAGAGTTAAGGGTGATGAAAACACTAGGTTTGCTCATAAGGAAAACTTGTATTAATCTGATAATAAAAAGGGTGATGTTTACGTATAACAAATGAAGTTTATGTACTAGCTTCACTAAGGTTACAAACACGTATGAAAAGACATAAAGGTAATTTACAATTGGAATATATGAAATATATTAAAAAGGGTAAAAGAAACAAAGACTATTCAGTATAAAAAAGTAAAGAATATTTTTGAAATGTTATACTAGAAGACACGTGTTACATAGTGGCTAGCATCTTGAAATATAGTATAGATTAGATAAAATGAAGAAAAGAGGCCCTACAGTCAAAGCCAACTTGATCTAAATCAAGTCAAAGCTCAATCAATCAATCATTAGAGGATATTCAGTTGGGATTGGGGTTACGTGCAGGTGGTCGGCTCAAACAATCACTTGAAGTTAGATGGCTTAGATGTTGCTTATGTTACAGTAATGCTGCTCAATAGGTTGGTATGTATGTTGGGTAGGTTGGCATGTCGACTTGGCAACTTCAAAAATTATGCTGGTAGACATGAGAGCTTGATTTTCAAGTTGGTAATACAGTAAAACATGGAGGTTAAGATAGGAATTCTTGTCTTGGATGGGGCTTCGAGCTAATATTCTCCATATGAATCCTTAGAGTCCTTTAGCTCAACTAAATGTGATTGGTTCGTAAAGTTGATTCCTATCATCTGCTTAGGGGTCGGGAAGATTTGTCCTCAAATCTAATGTGGTCTTAAGCTCTCATTCATTCGATGCATCTATAAGGTCTTCTTCTTCTAGTTAGTGGGGAATCATGTCAGATATATTGAAAGTAGAAGAAATACCATAGTTTTCGAGTAGCTCAATTTAGTAGGCATTATGATTGATCTTCTTCATGACCCTAATTGTACCATCAGCTCAAAAAGATAGCTTATTATGTCTTAAGTGTAGAAATTGCTCTTTGTTAAGGTAAATCCATACCAAATCTCCTGGTTTAAAAGAAATAGATCGTCGGCCCTAGTTACTAATCTCTTGTTGTCACAGGTTGAACTTGGCAATCTTCCTTATTATAGACTAGTATAGCTCTTACAATTCTTGGGACTCTAGATTAACTTTCTTCAATAGCTACAGAGGTGCTGATTAGATCTAGTAGAATAGTAGGATTGAGGCCATATATAACCTTGAATCAAGTCTACCCAGTAGTGTTGTAGACAGTTTGGATGTATGTAAACTCCACAACTAGTAGACATAGATCCCTATCTTTTAAGCTCTTTCCCATTACAGCTCGGAGTTAATTGCCTAGTGTCCTGTTCACCACTTCAACTAGGCCATTAGTTTGAGGCTAGTTACTGGAGTTGAATACAGGTTTAGTCCTAAGTCTTCTTGAAAGAGTCTTCCAAAACTAACTTAAGAATTTCATGTCTTGATCTAAAACAATGGTCTTTAGTACTCCATATAGTCGAACAATTTCCTACAAAAACAAATCAGCAATATATGAAGTATCGTTAGTCTGATGGCATGGAATGAAGTGTAACATTTTCTTGAAGTGGTCTACTATAACAAAGATTAAATCTTTTCCCCTAGATGTTTGTGGCAAACCTAGGACAAAGTTCATGCTAAAGTCGGACTAAGGTAAGGTTGGTGTTGGTAGGGGTATATGCTCTTAATAGGGCTCTCTTTTCCCCTTAGCTCTCTTGTATACCTCATAACTTTCAATTACCTTATGGACATCCTAGGATAAACCAAGGCTAGTAAATTGGTTGTTTTAGTCTCTTTTCCCCTTAGCTCTCTTGTGTTCCTTCAATAAATTGGTTGTTTTAGTCTCTCCAAAATGACTAGATAATCTACTACTATGAGCTTCCATCATCAATAACTCATGCGTAGAATAGTTAGGTATGCATAGATTTCGATCCTTAAATAAATAGTCATTCCTAAGGTAATATCCTCTAATAGCAACTCCTTCTGAATACTGTTCAAAAACGGGCCCAAAATTGGGGTCATGAGCATACTGTTTGATGATATTTTGAAAATCTTAGTATCTTTGTTTACAAAGTGGTCAGCAAGGTTTATCGATGTGACAAAGCATCGATAACCACATTGGCATTACTCTTCTTGTGCCAAATCACATAAAAAAAGTAGCCCTTCCATGAACTTCAGTCACTTAGCTTACCTCTTTAAAAGTTTGTTTTGATTTCCAAGATGCTTTAATGATTCATGGTTAGCATAAATGACAAACTCTCGTAGTAGTAGATAGTATTGCTAGACAGTAAGAGATCGGAAAAGAGAGTGTAACTCTTTCTTGTACATAAAGTAGTTCAAGGTAGTAACACTAAGCTTCTCACTGTAGTAGGCAAATAGTCATTATTCTTGCATTAGGACGGCACCAATTCTAATGCCTAATGCATTATGTTCCAACTCAAACAAGTTGTCAAAATTAGGTAAAGCCAAGACAAGGGTAAAGGTAAGCTTCTCTTTGATCTCCTTAAAGCTTTGCTTAGCTCAATCATTTCATCTAAATCCTTCACTCATCTTGGTTAGCTTAGTCAAGGGGGCTGCAATGGTACTGAAGTTCTTACTGAATTACCTATAGAAGGAAGCAAGGCTATGAAAACTTTGAACTTCAATGACATTCTTTAACGTTGGTTACTCTAAGATAGCTTATACCTTCTCCTCATTAGCTTGGATTCCCTCCCCTAATACTACATACCTAAGAAAAACCACTTCAACCAAATATAATGTACACTTCTTTAGGTTCCCAAATAACTTACCAGCTTATAAAGTATCAAAAGTAGCTTAGAGATATTGAACATGGTTATTTAAGTTAGTACTGTATACTATATGTCATTAAAGAATACGACTATACATCGTCCAATCAAAAGGTGCATCATATGGTTCATAAGCCTCATAAATGTGTTAAGTGAATTTGTAAATCTAAATGGCATAACCAGCCATTCGTAGAGATCATGCCTTGTCTTAAAAGCAGTCTTCCATTCATTACCTAGTCTTATGTGAATTTGGTAGTAATCACTTCGCCTGTCAATCATCGAAAATATCTTAGCACCGCAAAGTTCATCTAACATATTATTGACTTCGGTATCAAATATCTATAATTAATAGTGATTTAGTTGATTGCGTGACTGTTGATACACATACGCTATGGACTATCCTTCTTTGGGACTAGCAAAGCTAACATAGCACAAGGACTCATGCTTTATCTCATATATTCTCTCTCTATGAGCTCATTTACTTGCGTTTTTAGCTTAGCAGCCTGCTTAAGGTTCACTTAGTAGTTAAGTTAGTTTGGCAAGGCAGCGCTTAGCAGCAAATCAATACAATGTTCAATGCCTCAAACTGAGAGTAGTCCTTTAGGTAACTATTTAGGAAATAGGTCTAAAAACTTGCAAATCAATCTTTAGATTTGTTCAGGTACTTCTTCTAAATCTCTCATCTCTAGCATTTTTCTAATCAATAGAAACATAGGATCTTTGGCCTTCTTAGTAGCTCAAAGCTCTTTTCAACTCATCATTAAGGCTTTCTTCTTACTAGCTTGGGTAAGCTAGTTATGGGTCTCATTCACTTGGTTTGGCATCATGTATTGCAATATAATCTTATTCTTATCCTTAACAAAGGCATATGTATTCTTGTAATTGTCATGAGTAACACATTGGTTAAACAACTAAGATCTTCTAAGCAACAGATATGAAGCTCTCGTAGGGACGATATTACACACTTTTTCATCTTGGTGCACATTCCTAAAACTAAATAGCATGGTTACTTACTCTATGATGTATAGAGCACCCTTATCATAAAGCCAATGTAGTTTATAAGGTTAAGGATGCTTAGAGGTTAGCAGTCTTAAGTTTTGCATAAAGGACCGAGTGATGATTTTAGTACAACTTCCTTTATCCACTATGATGGTGTACAACTATCCTTTGATGGCACACTTCGTATGGAATAGATTCTCTCTATACTCGAAGATCGATAGAGAACTTAGTACTCGTCTTAGCACTAAAGTCATCACCTATCCTTAGTTAGCATAGACACAGGTCTCTCTTCCTCCCCGACTTCAATCCTTCTTACATTCTTCTCTTCCTCGAGCTTGTTCTCGTTAGTGCTATCTACTACAACTCCTTGAAGCATCGTAGCATGTCAGATCAAACACTTAATCAAATTCTCAGTAGCAATGTGTCTGAAGCTTAAGCATTTGAAGCACTTCACCTCTCTAATCTTCTATATTGAGGTCCATACTTTCTCATATGTCCGTGAGATTGGCCTAACTTTAGTTCTGTTCAACTAGCCTACTTAGCCCTATTGTCCATCTTGGTTATTATTAGGTTAGTCATTTCTCTCCTCAGCTAGGCATGAATAGGTTAGCATAGAATCATAGTTTGAGAAAATGTCAACTTAAAGTATTTTTCTTTTTTTTTTTGACCATTTGTGCCACCTTAATTACCTCTTTCAAACTATAACACCTATTTACTTATACAATATTGCAAATCTCATATTTAATTCTAAAAATGAACCTTGACACTATACGAGCCTTAGGTTCTTCCACATCGGCTCAAATCATAAGCATTTGGAATTCTTTGATATATTCATCAATAGAGTGGCCTCCTTGGCAAAGTTCCTATAGTTTGGCAAATGTATACTGCAAGTAGGTTTCAAGTACCAATTTAACCCTCAACAACCTCTTCATCTCATCTTAAGTTCTTACTCCTTATCTTCTATCCATTGCTCTCACTGCATTTAGATTCTTCAACTACATGGTAACATATCTAGAGAACTCAATTGTAGCAAGTCACACTAGAGAGTATTCGATTGGGATTAAGGTTAGGAACGAGTAGTTGGCTCAAGAGTTCAGCTTAGGCAGTTGCTTGAAGCTTGTTAGCTCAGATGCTATTTGTGTCATGTAATGTTGCTTAGCAGGTTGATTTATATGCTGGGCAGGTCCGCATGTTGGCTCGACAACTTTAGAAATTATGCTAGTACATTTGAGAGATCGATATTTAAGTCGGTAATAAAGTGAAATATGGAGGTCGAGATAGGAATTCTTTTCTTGGATAAGGGCTTCAAGTTAATATTCTCTGTGTGAGTTATTAGAGTCCTTTAGCTTGACTATGCATGATCGGTTTGAAAAGTTGATTCCTATCAATATTTGTTACATGCAACATATTGACCTTGATTTTTAGGGGGAATGTTGAGTATCCTAAAAGGATATGCTTTTCAAATTTAGATTTGGTGATTTTTCGCTTAATTTATAAGTGTTAATTTTTGTCAAGTGAGTGAGTTATCAATTTTTTGATAAAAATCCAAATAATCAATAGTAAATACAATGTATATGTTGCTATACATGTTTAGTTTTTGTCATAAAACTATATTTTCCTGACTAAACTCATGAAGTCTAAGTGTTTTAGTTGACTAGATAGGAAACAACCCCATTTAGTGAAGTTCGAGATCAAGTATTTTTGTGTAAGAAGTTTCTCGAACCTTACAAGTTTTTAGTTGTGGAGTCTTGATTAAATTGAATCTAAATGAAATAAAAGGAAGTCTAAATTATGGAGTTTTTGTTGATTCAAAGTGATCCTAGCAGTTGTAGTAGGTTTTGTAGAAGCTTCCTTAACAAAGCCAACCTCAGACCATCATGCTAGAAACTCAAGTGGAAGGTTCCTTAGAGAAGAGCTACACCTAAAACCTTAGTAGAAACTTTAGTAGAAGCTTCGCTAATGTATAACTAAATCTTAAGACCTTATAGAAGGATGTATAGAAGATCACTTAGGCATAGAGTATAAATAAAGTATCCTTCTAGAAGGTTGAGTAGAAGGTCCCAAAACTATAATATACCTTTGTAAAAGGTTGAGTAAAAGGTACTGAAGCTTTAGAATACCCTTGTAGAAAGTTAAGTAAAAGGTTCCATTAACATATAATAAGTAATAAAACCTAATACTCATAACAAATATCTAACTAACATTAAAAGAATGTGAAGATTAATTAAGAGTATAATGTTTAAACCACATTAATATTAAATGATATAAAATTGAAATATGATTTGTAACATAGGGGTTACTGAAGAAGAAGGAGCTAACATCTTGGAATTGAAAGAGTAGTAGTAAATCCAAGTAAGTGGGATTGATGCTTAGTGGCATTTTGGAGTACTATATTATAAGTACTTGGAGGTTGAAGTGTATGTTGTTTGTGCCTGTAGAGTAGTTGTTTGTGTGTATGCAGCGTTTGTGATTAGAATCTATTGTACTGATGTGGTAGCTTGTCTACTTGTATTGTTTGTCTTGTTGTGTTTTGTCCTATATCTAAATGTATAAAATTATTTGACTACCTTATAAATGGAGTAACCTTAACTCGAATTAAGCTCTTAATTGGACATGCATTACAACCCACTAGAGGAACAGTTAGGATTTTTGACCAAATGTTGACCCTTTAACGAGGCAACTGAAATGGGCCTTTCTCTACCTTAAGGTTTAACTAAATGACAGGAGAAAGGGTCGTAGTAACATTGGAGGCATTAGGTTTGAAGAAGGTCTTAAGAGGAGCACACCTCCATTGCATAAGCCTGGGTTCAATCGAAAAGCATCATAGTTGGAGCACGTCTCCAATATGCAAAAGACCCCTCAACTTGGGTTAAAAGTAGGCGCAATTTCTCTAACTTCGCAACAAACTAGACAACATTATATGGATGGCATATGTTTGATTGCATTATATTATATCTAACTAATTGATTGATAATCCTGCATGTTGTTGTATCATGTCCACTTCTATCTTTATCCCATCTCACTAAATGGTTGGTTGCTCGTATCTCTTTAGATTGTTTTGTAGATACCTCATAGATATGCAATGCTACTCTTACTTGCAAGTTAGTTACATTTTGGATGCTATGAGCATCAAGTAATAAAGGTAGCTTTAGATCTTTTTTAGTATTTTATGTCTTTCTCTTTTTAGGGTGAATTTGATAAGCCGTTTAGGTGACCTAAATAGATTCTATTTTAGGTTGTAAATATTTATCTAAACTACTTCTATACTCTTGAAGTAAATGACTTTTGTAAATATTTAACTATGCTACTTTTGATGTAACAACTTGTGTAAATATTTTCTATATGAATGACTTAAACAACTTCCATTAAGATTTACCTATGATGTTTATATTTGTAATGAGCTGGACTTTTCTGAATTGTTTGGTTATGTACGCCTTGTATAAACCCATCTATGATAGTGGCTTACTAGCTAACTTCTACCTTAGGTTGGTTTATATGGTGGAACTATTATTACTTTACTATTCTAAAGCATGATAGTTTTGGGTTGGTATGAAAGCGTAGTTCTTAAGAGCAAGCTTTGAAGTGTCTTAACTAAGATGAAGTAAACATCATAAGTGAAAGTGAGTATAGGTAGTAAGTGGATAGTAAAAAGCTTTACACTTAGTAATATATAATTGTATTATAATAATAAAAAAACTTAAGGGTAAAGTAACTGAGAATGAGAGAATATGTAATATATTAATTATTCTTCTTAATTAAATTACAAGGCCATCGAAGGGAGCTTATTATATCCTGGTTAGATTTTCAATGGTATAGTAAGACATTTGTGATTGAGTATAGGGTTTGATTATAGCATCTATTGTTAGAGTTAGTTGATTGGGAGATATTCCAAACAGTAGAGATAGGATTAGTAATGCTTATTATATAGGCCTTTCTTATAGTTGGAGAGATACTTAGCATATTATGGAGATGGATTTAAGGCCACAATATGATCGATATATTACGATAGCAGCTTTTGAGAGGGGATATTTGTAGAGTATTAGGATGATTATTATGATGATTCTTATTCTATATTTTTCTACTAGGTTGGTGGATGGTAAGCCATACCTAGTAGGTATTGATCACATTCCTACAGATATTCCACATATTCAGAGAGATTACCCACTAATCATCACATATTGGTTTCCTTGTTTTCCGCCTCTAGTTGATGACGGGATTGAGCTACCCCTTCAATAAGGTGAGCCAACTGATAATGTACCAGAGATGTAAGGAGTTCAGGCAAATAATACACGAATTGGTCTAAGGAATGAAGAGGATCTTAAGATTAACGGATAGGAGGATCTAAAGGTCGAAGAGGAGGAGGATCTAAGTGATGATCTTATTGTAGCTATAGCTTAGGCAAAGGCTAAGGGAGATGTAGATAATTGGATAGATTTTGCTAAGAAGGACCCTATTTCCTTGTTTTCTACATGAACTTCAATAGGGTTACCATATGTTTTCCTTAATGAGATAGCGAGTTCAGTTCCATATCAGAAATTAGATTTCTCTATTGATTTGGTATACGGAACAAAACCTATTTAAAAGGCATCTTATAGAATGTCCCCTATAACACTATAAGAGTTGAAGAAGCAACTTCTAGAGCTATTAGATAAAAGGTTTATTTGACCAAGTGTATCAACTTGGGGAGCTCCAATACTATTTGTGAAAAAGAAAGATGGTACCACAAGGCTATATATAGATTATAAGGAGTTAAACAAAGTTACTATCAAGAATAAGTATCTATTTCCTCGAATAGATGATTCGTTTGATTAGTTGTAAGGAGCAATGGTATTTTCAAAAATTGATCTTAGATTTAGGTAGCATCAACTATAAGTAAAGCTTGAACATATACCTAAAACTACCTTTAGAACATGATATGGACATTATGAATTTGTAGTGATGCCTTTTAGTTTAACTAATGCCCTAACTATGTTTATGGATGTAATGAATCGGATTTATTAGTCATACTTGGATAAGTTTATTGTTGTGTTTGTTGATGACATATTGATTTATTCTAAAAGTAAGGAAGAACTTGTTGATCATTTACACCTGGCACTACAAAAGTTCACAGATAACAAGTTGTATGGTAAATTAAGCAAAAGTGAATTCTAGTTAGTTAAGATATTATTCGTGGGTCATATAGTATCTGGAAAAGGGATTTCTACCAATCTTGAAAAGGTTAAGGTTATTACTGAATGGAAGCAACCTACTAATGTAACAAAGATTTAGAGTTTTCTAGGGTTGGCTGGTTATTTTAGGTGATTCATAAAGGACTTTTAAAATATAGCAAAGCCTTTAACACAATTGACGCCGAAGAATATGAGGTTTTGAATAGAGTGAAGAGCATGAACGGAGCTTTCAAGAAATTAAGAATCAATTTGTTACAGCTTTAGCACTTGTAATACGTAATCCTAGTAAGCCCTAAAGATATATAGTGATGCCTCACGGAATGGATTGGGATGTGTTGTAATGCAAATCGAGACAGTTGTGACCACATAAAGGAAATTATCCTAGGCATGATCTAAAGTTAACTACAATGGTCTTTACATCGAAATTTAGAGGCTATTTATATGGACAATGTTATGAAATATATATGGATCATGAGAGTTTGAAGTACTTCTTTTTGCAAAAGGAGTTGAATCTATGACAAAGAAGGTGGCTAGAATTAACTAAAGATTCTAATTTGATGATTAATTATCACTTCAAAAAGGCAAATGTTGTGGCTGATGTGCTTAGTTGTAAGAATTATGAAGAAGTCGCTTCACTATTCACACCCTAATAGGAACTGATGTGGGAATATGAAAGACTAGAGATTCGATTTAAGTAGCATGAATCTAAAGACCAATTGATGAATATAGTAGTAAACTCGTTATTGGAGAGAATTAGAGATCAACAAGAAGAAGATGAGGGTCTTAAAGAGAGGGAAGATAATGTTTAGAGAAGTACCATATTTTCAAATAGATGATACTGGAATGTTGAGATTCAAAGGAAGAATAAGTTTAGCCCGAGATCCTAACCCAAGAATGGAAATAATGGATGAAGCCCATGTTATCGGGTATACGATACCTAGGTGGAAATAAGATGTATCGGGATGTGAAATCACATTATTGGTGAAGTGGTATGAAAATGGATATAGCTCAATATGTAGAAGAGTGCACCACCTATCAGCAAGTTAATGTTGAACACCAATGGTTTGTAAGTGCTTTACAATAACTAGAAGTTTTATAATGGAAATGGGACCATATTACTATGGATTTTGTGATAGCATTTCCAAGGACTCAATTAAGACATGATTCAATATGGCTTATTATGGGCCGATTAACTAAATGTGCATATTTCTTGCCTTTTTGAAATGGAGGTTTTATAGAAAAGATGGTCAGGTTGTATATTAGAGAAATCTTTTGGTTGCATGGAGCAACAGTAAGTATCACTTCTAATTGAGACAGTCGATTTGTATCAAAGTTTTAGGAGATTCTACATTGAGCATTAGGTACTAAGTTGCAATTCACAACTGCTTATCACCCTTAATCAAATGGCCAATCTAAAGAAACAATTCAAACTTTGGAAGACATGTTAAGGGCGTGGGGTATTGGATTTTGGCAAAGATTAGGATAAGTGCTTGCCATTGGCTAAATTTTCTTATAGTAATAGTTATCATGCGACTACACAGATAGCATCCTATAAAGCTCTATATGGACATAAGTGTTGATCACCTTTACATTAGGATAGTGAAGAGGATGAAATGCTTAGTCCTAATTTGATTGTTGAAATGAGTAAAAACGTAAAAGTTGTTCGACAAAGGATGAAAAAACCCAAGATTGGCATAAAGTTAGGTAGACCTAAAAAGAAGATCTGTAGAATTTAAAGTAGGAGATCATGTTTATATTAAGATCAATCCATTTAAAGGGCTAAAACGTTTTGTATCCAGAGGGAAGTTAAGCCCTAAATATGTCACACCTTTTGAGATACTAAAGGAAGTGGGAAATGTACCGTATTGAGTTTCTTTACCCTCGAGCCTATCAGGTTATAATGATGCATTTCATGTTTCCATGCTACGAAAATTTGTGAAGAATCCCAATACAATTGTAGAGTTAGAACTTGTAGAAATATAAAGAGCAATACTAAATAAAAGCGGCCCATTAAGATATTAGGTAATCGGCTTCAAAAATTAAAAAAATAGAAAAGTTAAGTATGTGAAAGTCCAATGGGGTAGTAGCTAAGAAGTTGAAGCAACTTGGGAGCCGAAGGTTACAATGGAGCAGTAGTACCCATGGCTCTTTTAGGTCATAAGTTAGTACCATCTACACTCAAAAGTTAGTTATCATATGAGTAATCACCTAACTATATAAAATTTGTATATAAAAGTTTTGAGAACAAAACTTTTCTAAAGGGAAGTGGAAATGCAAGTCTCGTAAGTCTGTAACTTAGAAGTAATACCTAAAATCTTAAGATGCTTACAAAATCAGTTTACATAGGTTCAGAACTAGTCATAACTACCTAAAAGTTGGCTGAAGTGACCTTGTAAGTTTAATTTTTGAAATTGAATATTAAAATATTGCTGTAGGCTAAAATAATAAAACTAACTCACTGATTAGTAAAATTGCTAAAGATTTTGGGGAAAAAAAAGTAAAGAAAAAAGACCTAAAATAAGAGAAGAGCTTAGAAATAAACTAAATAAATAAGAAGAGTAATAAATAAAATAATGAATACATTTTAAAACAAAATAAAATAATAACAAAGTGTATTTAGATAATTAGGGCTATAGAAGCTTTAGGAGCTACTTCAGTAGAAGCTCTTACTTAGAATGAAAAAAATAAGTAAGATAACTTCCTTAGCAAGTCATGGAACATGGTTTATTTTAAAGCTAGGGATTTTGTTGCTCGATTTATGTTGAAAACCATTAACAAACCCATGGTTTTAGGGGACTTATTTGCCATTTGCTATGTGAAAGCCTAGAAAGCCTTACACTTGTTCCTTATACACATAAAGATACTTACTAACCCATGCATAAATATCTCTTTCCTTAACCATTTTAGACTCCTGGGATGCTTTAGATATTAGAAAAATTCGAGTGAATATTTTTAGGGTTTTTGAAGAATTTTTAGAAAATTAAGAAAATTAGGCAATAATTTCTGACTTTGGGATTTCCAAGCTTAAGAGTAACCTGATCACAAACGACTAACACCATAAGGATCACCACTAAACACCTGAATTGGCCAACAAACCTCCAACCACCACTAGAAGCTATAGCCTCTTCCATTAGTAAGTCCAATTTTCAAAAATCTATAAAAGTTATCAAAGTTTATCCAAAAATTATGAAAAAATTTATTCTAGCATTATTTTGAGTTTATTTTCATTAAAATTAGTTTCTTTCATAAAATTCATTTATCTTATATATTGCTCTTAAGAAATGGGAAGTTCGAAATCAAATTTCGCTTTGATTTTCGAAAATCCGAATGATGTAATTTCTTCATCAAATTTTTTTTACCAATAGCCTATACTATATAGAAAATTGTGATGTAAAAAGTTTTACTAAAGCTTTTCATTTTACTTAGTTTTTTTTTTCATTTATAAGAAATCAATAAGCTATAATTTGCAAGAAATTCAACATATTTTGTTTAATTTGACCACCGAATATTTTCTAGGAAAATATTTGTTACATGCAACATGTTGATGTTCATTTTAAGGGGAGATGTTGAGTATCTTAAAAGGATAGGCTTTTTAAAGTTAGATTTGGTGATTTTCGCTTAAACCATAGGTGATAATCTTTGTTAAGTGAGCAAATTAACTATTTTGGGTTAAAAATTCAAATAATCAATAGTATATACAATGTATATGCTATTGTAAATGTTTAGTTTTTGTCATAAAACTATGTTTTTTTAGCCAAACTTATGAAATTTAAATATTTTAGCTTACTAGATATGGAAACAGCTCCATTGAGTGATGTTCGAGATCATGTGTTTTTGTGTATAAAGTTCCCAAACCTTGTAAGTTGTAGGAGTGGAGTCTTTATTACATCAAATCTAATTGAAGTAAAAGGAAGTGTAAATTATGGACTTTTTGGTGATTCGAAGTGATCTTAGTAGTTGTAGATGGTTCTATAGAAGCTTTCTTGACTAAACTAACCTCATTCCATCATAGTAGAAACTTTAGTAAAAGATACCCTAGAGAAGAATTACACCTAAAACCTTAGTAGAAATTTGAGTGGAAGGTTCACTAGAGCATAACTAAATGTTAAGTCCTTGTAGTAGGCTGTATAGAAGATCACTTAGGCATAGAGTATAAATAAAATATCCTTATAGATGATTGGGTAGAAGGTCCTAAAGCTATAATATATCTTCGTAAAAGGTTAGGTAGAAGGTACCAAAGCCCTAGAATACCCTTATAGAAGGTTAAATAGAAGGTTCCATTAACCTATAATAAGTAATAAAACTTAATACTCTTAACAAATATCTAACTAGCATTAAAAGAATGTCAAGACTAATTAAAACTATAATGCTTAAACCACCTCTTGTATTGAATGATATATAATTGAAATATGATCTGTAACATAGGGGTTACAAAAGAAGGAAGAGCGAACATCTTGGAATTGAAAGAGCAGTAGTAAATTCAAGTAAGTAGGATTGATGCTTAATAGCATTTTAGAGTACTCTATTATAAGTACTTGGAGGTTGAAGTATGTTGTTTATGCTTGTAGAGTAGTTGTTTATACGTATGCAGTGTATGTGATTGGAATCTATTATGCTAATGTGGTAGCTTGTCTACTTATGTTGTTTGCCTTACTGTGTTTTGTCTATTATCTGAATGCTTGAAATTGTTTAACTACCTTATAAATGGACTAAGCCTAACTTGGATTAAACCCTTAATCAGATATGTATTACAACCAACTTGAGGAACGATTAGGATTTCTAATCAAATGCTGTCCTTTCAGTGAGGTAGCTGAAATAAGCCTTCCTTTACCCTTAAGGTCAAACTAAGTGATAGGAAATGGGGTTGTGGTGAGGTTAGGGGCATTGGGTTTGAAGAAGGTCTTAGGAGGTACATGTCTCTATTGCATAAGTTTAAGTTTGGTCAATAGGTATCGTGGTTAGAGCATGCCTCTAGTATACAAAAACCCCCCTTTATTTAGGTTAGACTGGGCAAAATTTCATTAACTTTATAACGGATTGGATTGAACAACGTTATGCAAATGGCATATGTTAATTGTGTTGCATTGTATCTAACTAACTGATTCATAACCTTGCTTGTTGTTGTGCCATGTACACTTTTATCTCCATCTTATTTCATTGAGTGGTTGGCTCCTCACACCATTATAGATTGTTTTGCAGATACCCCGTAAATACGCAATGTTACTCTTAACCTCATGTTAGTTATGTTTTGGGGGCTAGGAACATAAAGGAATGAAGGTAGATTTAGATCTTTTTGAGTCTTTTGTGTATTTCTTTTTTGGGGTGAATCTAATGGGTTGTTCAAGCAACCCAAATAGATTCCTATTCTAGGCTATAAATATTTATCTAGACTACTTATGTACTCTTGAAGCAAACGATTCTTGTTGATATTTAACTATGCTACTTTTGATGTAACAACTTGTGTAAATATTTTCTATATAAATAACTTAATAACTTCTATTAAGATTTACCTATTATGTCTATATTTGTAATAAGCTAGACTCTTCTAGATCGTTTGGTTGTGTACAGCTTATGTAAACCCATCTATGATAGTGGCTTAGTGGTTAGCCTCTACTCTAGGTTAATTTATGTAGTAAGACTATTATGGTTTTACTGTTTTGGGGAATGATAGCCATAAAATAAAAGCACAAATCAATAATATTAAAAAAAATCCACTTTATTCATCACATTATTTTAAATGCATAATTTAAAACATCCGGTCATAAAGAGTCCCCTTTTTCAACAAAGTCCCATTATTTAGGCAAATTCAACCTCGACAACGTTTATGTCCCTTTCACATACAAGATTCGCACACATTAAACTTTTTTCTACTTTATAAATATGGAGAACATTAGCCAAACTCAACATCTTCCCAAATGTGATTTTCAATTTCATGCTATATTTTTAAAATGATTTTTTGTTTTATTGTCATTACCCATCGAAACTTCTTTTCCTTATTTCACATCTTCACTGGTCTCAACGTGATTCATATCATTTGAACGTGTACTGCGGTACTATAATCCAACCATCGATCTTGAGATTCGAACAATAAATCCATTGAAAATTATGTAATCATGCTAACATGCAAACTGAAATTAATGTAACTTAACTGTCAATTTTTTTTCCCCAACCTCGTTAGCATTATTTGCAGCATTTGTCGTCTCCTATTTCCTTTTCTCCAAAACTGCATACGCTTTCTTGAAACTTACAACTTTACCATTGTTAAAACATTTCTCTTTCTTTTTGCGTGCTTTCATATTCATGGCTTTTCTCTTCTTTCCCTAGAATCCTCGTCGTTATTCTTACTGTTTTCACCAAAACAGTTTACTTTGATTCAGAATTCATCGTTGCATGCGATTTTAATTATTGATCGATTTGACGATGATTTTGAATTCGCCTAGAGTATACTCAATTGATGAGTGCAAATGTTTCTTTCTATAACATCTCGAACTTGGTGAAAGTTCGTAGTAAACGATAGTATCAACTTGGACGCTTTCTAGGACGATAAATTTTTAAATTAGTATTTGTACATCATTGCAACGTGATAAAAAACAAGGAGTTTATCATACGAAGTTAAGAATATTTTCCACGTAATTACCATTCAGGCACTTCATTGTGGTGGAAAATTTAAAAGAATAAGAAAATTAGAGCACTTTGGAGTAATAAAGGAAGGGGAATATTTTTGAAGACTACCTCTTAACATGAAGTTGAATTACAAACCAATCTAGATCGCCTCATTCCCCACCGTAAAATAAGTTAGCAGAAAGTTGAAAAAATTAAAATAAAAAATAAAATAAAATAAACTGTAGTAGACTTGTCAATGCATTACCCATGAATTTATATTGTTAAGTTGCACTAACGGACAGTCATCTATTAAATAGAATCCCCTTTAAGAACGTTAATGTGTTTTCTTGTGAATAATGGAAAAGAAGGAAATATAGTCTAAAGCATTCAAGGAAACAAAACCTTGGACGCATTCCCGGATTTCCAACAATTCTACTGTGGGAGTAATAAACGATTTAATAAGGATGGTGCCGATTTATTTTGAGATAGATTATATTTATTCATTGAGTATTACATTATTTACCCAGAAAATAAATTTCTTATCGTATCAATTCAAACTCTGGCATAAATCCACCATTTTGTCCCATTCATAGATTTTTTTTTTTTTTTCCTGGAAGACTATAATGCCATAGACCGCAATGAGGTCGGAGAGCTGGTGAACTTTAAGTTTGCCATTCAATTAAAATATCAATCTATTATAATTAATACGTATATTTATTTATCACTTATCAAATATGTCCATCCGTCGTTAATTTAACGGCCTTGTATCATCCAACCAAGCGGACACAAAACTAAAATAGTAGGCATTTGGCATATAGCTAAGTCATTATCGTTTTGTTCATCCCAACTCACTTAGATTTTGTGACAGGTGGCATGCATAAGTGGATGGATGACCATTGACCCGTAAAAGTGCATGCACCTCTCGTGATTTCACTTTTTTTTCCTTGGCTTACCGTGTGCAACATGTTCATGGTCATGTGCGAAATGATGAATGATCGCCTGCCATCGCACAGTGGCAATATTTTTGCGATAAAGGAAAAAGAACCAACAAAGAAAAATTCTCCCTAATGAATGAGAAGAAATCAAGAAAGGTTAATTGTATGTACATATACATATATATATTGAATCTGTTGAATAATCGAAAAAAAATAAATCTATAATATTAAATTGATTACTCATGTCATTTTTGTATAATTTCCTTTTGCATTCTCTTTATATTTGGAAAAAAGAAAAAGAAAAAGAAAATAGAGATTTTGGTAAGACGTAGGAAAAGTTTTGCTTTGTAAATCCATTCCCATCCTTATCTTAGCCAACAATTCGTAAACAAAGGCAACAAATTCCAAATAAGCCTATGACATCCTATGTGAGTATAATTTCATTTCACATGGGTTGTGGAAAAGTTTTAATAATGGTTCATTAGGTAGTAAATATCAAGTTGATACCAATTAGTACTTCATGGGCAAAATGGTTGAAAACACTTATTAATTACCTATTGTTCTGCTTATTGAATCATTTTAGGCTATAATATCATAAATGGCATCAAAACTAACCCCTAATTAAAAGTTGGATAATTTGGAAATGAATTAAGGTGAAAGTTGGTAGACTTATTTTGATCCAATTTGAAAAAGAGGTCTACATTTAGTAAGCATTACAAGGTGGTTTGAATCACTTGATTCAAAAGATCCTAACAAGTGTTGATTTGATATTCATCACATTAATCTTACAACACCATTTCTCTTCCATAGTCCATAGATTTTAATCATTTTAGATACCTCAATCCCCTTCTTCCATTGTAAATACACAACATCATTGTTATTTTACCTTTCAATTGGTTCTAATTCTTCCCCCTATTCCTATCATGTAATTTGATATATTTTTACCTAGATGTTTGCTAGGAGCTATATTCTAGGGACTCTTCTTACTTGCTCTTGATTACTCTCCGATGCTAGATGTGGTCAACAAAGATTCATTAGCTTTTACTTTGGTTCAAACATTAAATAGTGTTTACTGATGGAGAGCTAGTTTTGATATCATTTGTAATATGTCTTAAACTATCGGTAGCTAATAGTTAAACCATTATGTGGGTTGTTTTAACCATTCAACCTAAAAATTCTTAACTAAACATCAATTTGGTATTCATTACCTTAACTTTATAGGTTACTTGTCTTCCTCTTCCACAATCCAATAACATTTTGATCCTTTGGATATCACATTTTTTAAAACATATATATCTTTATTAGCTTTAGCCTTTCAGATAGGATATACCCTCCCTTAAACTAAAACTTTAATATTTTCTCTCAATTCATGAAATTAAAGTACCTTAAAGGTAAACACTCTATTGAGGTTACTGCTTCTAAAGTCTCTTCTCCATTATGAAAAAGAATCTTAAAAGCTTGTGATATGGTTGAAAAGCACATTTATTTTGGTTTAGGTAGGGGTGATGAAAATTTTTGGTTTGACCAATGGCACCCTCGAAGCCATCTCTTTTCTTAATTCCCTATCACTTCTCCTCATATTTTAGTGAAGGATCTTTAGATCAATGATAGGTGGGATATCAATAGGCTTAGTAGATTACTTCTCGATGTTGGTATTGAGGAGATGTTACACATCAATTTGAAAAAGAAGGTAGCTAACTTTACCATTTGGAAAGCTTCGGCTAATGGTCAGTTTTTAGTATCTAGTGTGTAGATTAATGTTAGAATTAGGTTCGATCAACTAGTACTCACACTTTTTTTTGGAACAATTTCCTACTTGTCAAAATTGCTTTCTTCATTTGGAGGGCTGTTAAATTATTCATAGCCACAAAAGATAAACAATGTTTTTTGGGGTAGGAATCTAGCTTCTCAATGTATAAATTGTCGCATTGATGGTGAATTAGCTATTCAAGTCCTTTTAACTTGTTATTATGCTAGAGATGTTTGGAATGGTGTAGCTTGTTACTTTGGTATATTTCCTGTTCCAAACATCTCCACCATTGATACTAATGTGAACTATGACTATGAACAAATAAGGCTCGTCGCGAGGATGCATTGAAGTTTGCCGAAAACTTGAAAAAGGTGATGGGGAATGTGCGAAGGAATGAGAGAGTGAGTGAAAAGTAAGCAAAACTCATGGATAGCTCCAAAGGATATAATGCATCAATGGACTTTCTAAGGACTCACAGCATGACTCGATATGACACATAAATTGATTCAGTGAGGTTACTCACTACCTTACCCTGCTTAATGGTTAAGATAAGAGTAAAAAGGAAGTAAAAAATCAATATTTACGAGAGGAGGAATATTCAGTCTATTAATGGTCATCTCCTTCCAACTATAATTATAAGGGTATTTTTACTCGATAAGTTAGGACAACTTACCTAAAAGAGGAAAAGACAAAAAGGGTATTGCTCAAAGAAGTAATGTATAAAGAATACAAAGGGTGAAAAAAAAGAATATTCAAGAAAATAATAATTAGCACAACAAATTCTACACGTGGTCTTGTAATGTAACGAAGATGTATTTGTGGGGCCATTGGAGGATGCAGACAAAAGAGTACGATTAAATTGCTTGTCCCAGCAAGAGTGACTGAGGATTAGTTCGGGGTCTCTCTCTTAGCCTCTTAGTAAGGGTGATGCTGAGCAAGTGGTTGGTTCAGACATGAGTAAGTGTATGAGGTTTGGTAGATATCTTAGTAGTCTTCAATTCGGTACACAATCTCCAAGAGACAAGCAATCGTTCGGCTCAGCATGTAGAGTGGCTCATCATAAAGATAGTTAGCTTCAGCTAGAATAGGAGGATTCGCCTTCCCAGCATCTCTAGTCCTCGGGCACTACTGCAGGTCCAAAGCCCAATAGCTTGATTCATATCAAATACCATATTAAAGTTTTGGAAAAGCAGAGCTAGTAACATTGTCAATCATATTAGAATATTCGCTCATTCTCTTACCTTATCGCATATTTAGGGTGAAAGGAATAATCGTAAGCATAGAAATATTAGCAAACCTCCTCATATTCTTGTTAATCAGATCATTGATAATCTGATTATGTTGAGGAGGGGTAACCCCATTACTTTGTGACAAATCAAGGATGATAAGAACATTTTTAGATGCATTGCTAAACCTTCAAAAAAGAAAAAGCTTTGTTCTCTCTCTTGGGGTCATCCTAATAAAGGTATTGTCAAGTTAAATGTTGATGGTAGTTTCTCTAAGGATAAAGGTGGAGGAGGTGGGATTCTTAAGAATTTAAGTAGTAAGTTTATCTAGGGCTTTAGGTTTAAGGAGAATAATAAATCTATTGAAATAATAAAATTAAAGACTCTTGTAAAAGGTCTTGAGTTGAGCAAGCATCTTAATATTACCTACGTGTGCATAGAGACAAATTCATTGGTGGTATCAAGATGGTGGTTGTCAGCAGGTACAAGATAGGATGTTTAGAACAACATCTCTTGGGTGAAGAGACATTTCGTTAAACACAGGGGTAAGTTAACCATGTGTTGAGAGAAAAGAATAATGCAGTTAACTAGTTAGCTAAAAGAGCCAAGGGGCATAAATAGACTTTTTAATCATAGATTTGTACTAGCTAGATATTGAGTTTAAGAGAATATTGATGTAGAATTCCATGGGAATGGAGTACCCTAGGATTGTTATTTGTTAGATTGTTTTATCATTTGCTTGTTTTAGGTATTTTTTAAAAGTTTGATTGAACTGGTTATTATATTGGGAAAGTTTCCCAATTTTGTTTAGTGCTTTTCAAGTAGGTGATCACTTGTTGTAAGCGGAGTAGTACTCTTACGTTTATTTTTTGGTATGTAGGTGATAGGTACTTGTGTATCAAGATGTTAGGTTTTTACCCCCATCTCCCCTTGTATTTTGTCTTTTCATTGATGAAATTTGGGGCTAGCATCCCCCCATCCCATGTATGGGGTTTGCCACTAAAAGGACAAAACTAAACCTTTAATAAGATGCGAAAATATCTATGTTACTAATACAAAAAAACACTCTATTGTGTAGGAAATTATGGCCTAATATGTGATTTTTTATTAAGAAGAGTCATGAAATTAAGTGTAGTGGCTTTTCAAAATCAGATATCTTAATGGGAGATATTACTTAATGTTTTATGAAGAGGTAAGGTTATATTTCTACCGTTTTATGTAAAAGTAAATATTGTAACAAAAAAGAAATCACTTTTATTTTCATGTTTTACTAACTCGATCATAAAATTAAAGGGTTAAGGAAGAAAAATCCTACCCTTGGAGAAATAAGGCTGGATTAGAGAGATAAGGCATATCGAGAGATCAAATTATTCTTCGCACTACCAATTTTAAGAAACAATTATGGAAAATGGTACATAATATTATGTGTTCGTAATTATATGAAAAATAATGAATTTCAAAGATTTTGAATTTATTAAAAAAAAATTTGTCATTAATTATGAAAAATTACTTATACATTGATCCTCATCATACACCACCTTCTATATTTTTTTGAGGTGAATATTATATTTCATAGGATTACATTTATTATCCAACTTCCCAACCTATAGTTATCTATAAGTTTTGTAGATTAATACTTTCAAACAGTTATTAAAAATATAAAAAATCAACTTTTTAAAAATATTTTTCGATTATATACTTAAAAAAATTAAATATAAAATATTTGAAAAATTTACCTATTGAAGAACTTAATGACAACATTTAGAGACACCCATCATATTATGGTTCTATCCTTTCACATCTAACCCTCTCATCTAATACATGTGGATGCGATGACACAACATGCATCTTAATCTCTACTCTAAGTTAATTTTTAGCATCCTTAATTAATAAATATGAGTCATAATTCACATAAAGCTACTTTTTCTTATGCTATTCATTAATGATGAATTTTCATATTCATTTTCTCCGAGGGTATTTTCTAATATTAAAATGAATTTAGGCTTTACAAATAAACATTAATAGTACAACTTTGGTACATGGATTATTTTTATTATTAATACAGTTACTTAGCAAAAGGTCATCTTATCGATTATTATACCCTACAAATAACATGCATATATTAGAGTCCTTACTAAATTCTAAATTGTCGCACCAAAAGTGGTTTCTGATGGAAAAGTATGGTTACTTTATGCTTAGGAATATTATAATCTCCTCACATATTAGGAGGACATCCTCATCACTATTGCTATACACACACCCATGATTAGATTCAGATAAGAGTTAGTTTCGAATCGTGAATCAGTCCGGTATGGAAGTGGTCAAACTGAACTGCTAAACTTTAAGGGTTTAGGTGGTTCACTCAATTGTGGGCACTACCCCCTCCCTTCTTTATTTTAGACAAATCCCCCATGCTCTCCTTACCTTTAGGCTTTAGAATTCAAAAAATCAAACAATTTGAAATGTCCTATTACTTTCGGCGTATACAACTTGAGATTTGAATTGAAAAATGTGGCACCAAAATGCTTGAAAATTCAAATAATATGTTCACACATTCCTCGGTCCTTATAAATTGGATGGCGCTAATATGTAGTCCACAAACTAATTAAAATGCCCTAACTCCAACCATTTTACCTTCGAATTTTTTCATTTATGAAATGTTGTCATAGAAATATTTCCCTTTATTTACCACTAATATTTGAGCATAATTTTTTATTCCACTGCACTGAATCATTTGCATTAGTAAATAACACTGATATATACATACTCGCGATATAATTTTCGTATTGTTTTGTCTTATATATTATTTCTGTCTTTTATTAAAAAATCTTTACAGTAGTAAATAAGAGAAAAAATTTTAGCATCAATGAAAAGATTTTTGTGTTGTACCTTCTTTGGTAAGAAGCATAGTTCCTATTTGGCAGGAATTGGTATGTTGTCTGAGCCATAACGGTTTAATGATGTTCAGGTGTATCCCGATAATAAGTATGACTTGAATGAGCAAAGGGCATACGATGTGGTTGAGAACATGGAAGAGCAAGTTACACCACCTCTTAGGTTTGATCTATAATCTCATTATATGAGTAATTATAGTACACAACCTCCTGGCTTTGACGTTGAACCTCAATGCATGAGTTATCGAGGCATGTTACCTCCTGGTTTCGAACTTCCATACATGAGTATCCTTGAAGGTTTTACTAGATTCGAACCTCTTCTTATGAGTGTCCATACATGACTTACAAGATTTGAACCTCTATAAATGAGTTACCTTGTAAGCATATTTGAGGATGAGATAGAAATTATTTCTAAAATAGAATGACAACATATGGGACAACAAGGGCCCTATAGTTCAAGACCTTTAGGCCCGGGTAAGCCCCCTAAACCCGGTTAGTCTAATAATTTTATTACGCATTTTCGTAAAGGTACAAATGAAAGGGGGGACTCGAAGGCATTTTACAAATACTGCAATGCGAGTTACTCATGGAAAATAGGAGAGGGATATAGTAACCTTAATAGGCACTTGAGGTCGAAGCATATTAGGGAGGTGAAAATAGATAGTACACAGCAACAAATTACTCAAAGCGGTGGTTCATCCAGTCAATTGCTAATGAGATATGATGAAGAGAGGCAGAAGTACAACTTGGTACAGTACTTGGTGAACATATACTAGTCATTCAATGAGTGTGCATCAAAGTGGCATAGTTGATATAAGTAGAAGACGTTTAACCCTAGCTCCTAACAGCTTAGCCGTAGAACGTTAACCTAATCTATGCCAAAGCTCTACCACAAAGGTAAGAAAGAGCTTATAGGTAAGTTTGCTTCCCTCGATATGCATGTGTCTATATGTACAGACATATGGATAAATCATTTTCATAATAATTGTTATATGGATGTTACTGTTCATTGGATAGAAGATAATTAGCAACTTAATAAATGACTATTGGCTTTAAGGGCATGTAGCAAGCGACACATGATGCAAAACATCTATAAAATTATTAGAGAAATCTTAAATAAGTATAGATTAGTGAGGAAAATCTTTTCTATTGGTTTTGACAATGCAAGTGCCAATATAGCCTTAATGTCTTATCTGAAAAATTACTGTCAACTAGCATTGGAGGGTTCTCTACATATGTTGTGCATGTCATATTCTTAACTTATATGTCAAGGATGGTATTACAGTTTTATAGGACAATATAATTCTAATCAAGAACATCATTAAGATAATGATAAAGAGGCTATCCCTTCATAAAAAGTGGAGGAACTTCTGCATGGAGTACGGGAAGTTGTTGCATAGTACAATTCCTTACAATGAACTATTATGTGACCTTGCAATATATAATAAGTAGGAAGTTGACATTCTCTCCAATAACTGAGATATATGTGTCTAGTTACTAAAAGTTTTAAAAGTTTTTTATGATACTACTAAAACTTTCTCTTAGGTTTACAGGCCTAATATACACTTGTTTGTTATGTTATCCATCAGTACACTTGGCATGCTACTTTAGGCTTATAACAAACCAAACCTTTATACGTGCATTTATAATATGACGTTGAAGTGGTTAACTTATTACAAAGTCATTTCTTGTATTCATCTTATAGCAACTATTCTAGATTTTTGTTGTAAAGAGAAATTATTACTAATATATTTGAAAACTTATTAGGGTTACATTCAAGGTCTAATGGATTCCCAAGATGTGTACATCTTTGAAGCACAGCAAGAAGTGTCAGTAGCAATAATCGACATAGAGGAGATGCTAAACCATTACCAAAGTCAATACGGTGGCCAGTTATCAGTCTCTCCTTTACCACCTACTAAGGAGTGACATTATTCATTTATGAGTGAGTAGTTACTGGCACAAAAATTGAAGAGGCAATGGTCTGGTGGTCTAATGTTTGAAATGCAGCACTATACTAATATGAATTTTGAGTTTTGTTGAGAATATCTCCATTAAGGACTTCGATATTTTATAGTGGTTGTAAAGGAACACAAGGGAGTATCCAAACCTATCTCTCATCACCCGTAAAGTACTCGCTACTCCAGCTTCAACGGTTGCCGTTGAGCAAGTGTTTAGTACAGTAGACTTAATTGTTGACAAACACCGAGCTTCTTATCTATTTTCAATGTTGAGGCAAATACTTGCACAAAAGATTGGTGTAAGGTGGCTTGCAAATGACAAGAACCATGCAGGATATTAAGCGAGGAGGATGATTACTTCAGTAATTGGAACTAATCTGATGGAAGCCTAAGCTCAGCTGCGGGTCCTACTCCTAGTCAC
The DNA here is from genome assembly GCA_024138005.1 of Lumnitzera racemosa. Taxonomy (NCBI): domain Eukaryota; kingdom Viridiplantae; phylum Streptophyta; class Magnoliopsida; order Myrtales; family Combretaceae; genus Lumnitzera; species Lumnitzera racemosa. The sequence continues at coordinate 31,694,965 of JAMXBC010000012.1, read as the reverse complement.
AAACATGAACAGCTACCATAAGAGGAGACATAGTAAGTTTTCTTTTCATTATTTCTAAAAATGTTTTATCATGTAGAAAAATCCTTTTTCCTAATTATTGAAAAAACGTAAATGGCATGGTTTTCCTAAAAATGGTGATCTAGTATTAGGGTTTTTCTAAATTATGACTAAGTGAAATTATTTTCCTTTAAAAAATTTCAATTAGGTAGTCACATACACTTAGATTCTTTTTGTAAAACGTAAAATTGACTAAGAAAGTAAAGGTTTTTTAAAAATCTAAACTGAACTATGGCAGTTTGATTCCGATTAGCAGATACATAGACACCTTTTAGGAAACTGTAAAATATAGTAAAACATATTTTCCCTCTAACCACTTTACTTTACTCAATTAGATTAGTTCTTCGTATTGTAAGAGGCTTCTCTATATTTTAATTTTTTTCCATTTGTAATATATGCATTATGGAAGGAGGAAAGAAAGAAAAATAAAAGGTTAAAGGTTCTATTGATAGTCAGTTTTCATCTACTCAGTTTGACAAGTGTTGATATAACTTCGCTTACTCACCCATTCGGTTGTCGATAGGTCAGGTAATCAAGACTCGACATCTCACCGATTAATTGACATTTTTGGCATTCCACCAAGTAACACAAATTTGTTCCTAATTTAAATTCAAGTTTGTGGCATGAACAGTTATTGCATGCATGGTTATATTAGATAACTGCTTGTTCTACCTATATTTTAAGGAAAGTGTCTAATCAAGAAACTTTTATGTATCTTGATAGTTATTTCGATAATTGCTCCTTCAAACATCATAGTCTCCTATAAATATGAGAAAGAAGCTTTGTAAGGGACATTTGATAACTCTTAACCATTTACTTTACTCTCCTCATTCCTACTTACTGACTTAGGCATTAGAGTGTTTGTAGCAAACTAACCTCGATACCAAGCAATTTTATTTTCTTTATAGGACATTTCCAACTCCCAAAATTCACCAGTAACATTTAGCACTATTTGTTTTTCCTAAACATACCTACATGGCTAAAACTAGAATGACCAAGAGTACAGGTGCTGATACTTCCTCTCAACACCTTGAAGAGGGGGGAGGGGGGTGGTGTCGGCATACTAATGAGCAATAACTAGTTAGACTCGAGCAACTTTGCATTGGTTTAGCTAAAGAAAACTTGAAGCTAAATAAAAAACGTAAACAAATCATTAACCTCCTTCGTAATAGTATTCATCTAAACTAGAACAAAGAGGATAATTTCTTTACCGATATATATCGATAATAACGAGCATGTTGTAGAGGATAAACTAGATTTCCTCATCGTCAAATGTTAGTCCCCATATAACATGATAATGGAATAGCTGTATTAGCATCTATTTACCATTATCCCTTCAACTGCACATCTTAAAACTAATTCCTTACTCCTACAAGAGTCAACGTATGTAAAGGGGATCAATTATTGGTAAGGTCCTTATATATGAGGGCCTTAAGATGAGAAGAGGTATTTAAGATAGAAACTTGTTGGGAAGGCAAGTCGGATAGCATAAAGAATGCTGAGAGTAATATTGAGGAAATTTCTTCAGGAGAGGACCCTGGGAAAACAATAAGGATAGGGAAACCCTTGTTAGCAAATATTCGGCAAAGTTTGATTGAATTCTTACAACCTAATGTTAGTGTGTTTGCATGGTCCCCTTCAAATATGCCAAGTCTCTTGAGAGAAGTTATGGTATACAAGCGCCGGATTGATCTTAGTATGAAGGTGGTCCAACAAAAAGTAAAATAAAATGGAATTTTGCACCAAAGAGACAAGCAGCAATAGAAGAAGAGGTCCAAAAGCTATTAAAGGCAGTATTTATTTGGGAAAAGCCTTATTTGACTTGGCTAGCTAATTGTGTGCTAGTTAAGAAGACTAGCGGCAAGTTGCAAATGTGCATAGACTTTACAGATCTCAACAAGCTTGTCCCAAGGAATGTTTCCCATTGCTAAAAATCAATCAGATGGTAGATTCAACCACTTGATACGTATTACTTTTTTTTTTTTATGGATGCTTTCTTTAGTTATAACCAATTCAAGATAGACAAGGAGTATGAAGTTCATGCATCATTTGTTATCAATTTTGGAACATATTGTTATACAATGATTGCCTTTGAGTTGAAAAATGCCAATGCAACCGATCAGAGGCTTGTTACTAAGATATTCAAACCTCAGATTCATAGAAACATTGAAGTATATGTTGATGACATGATTGTGAAGAGTGTGAAGTAGGATTAGTATCTTACCAACCTTGAGGAGACATTTGCTACATTAAGGAGATACAACATGAAACTCAACCTATAGAAGTACGCCTTTGGTGCAATGTCAAGAAAATTTTTAGGATATATGGTCACTTGACACAGCATTGAAGCCAACCTAAGAAAGATTAAGGCGATAAGGAACATGAAATCCCCTTGTATAATTAATGAAGTGGAAGAACTCACAAGATGAATTGCCACCCACAATAGGTTTGTGTCAAGAAGTATGCATAGGTACACAAAATTCTTTAAAATCTTAAAGAATCTAAAAGAATTCAAATGGTCCGACGATTATGAAAGAGCTTTCAACGATCTTAAAGAATTCCATGCATCACCCCTATTACTTTCGATACCTATCTTTGGAGAGAATTTATTTTTGTACCTATTAGTCAGCTACCAAGTTCTTTCTTCTATATTGGTTCGAATTGACAGCGAAGAGCATCAATCTGTTTATTACGTAAGTCATGTTTTATAAGGGCCAAAGCTTTGGTACATGAAAATTAAGAAATTTTTTTTTGCAGTGGTTCTTTTAGCAAGGAAGTTAAAGCCATATTTTAGGGCTCACCAGATCATAATGCTTACTAATCAGCTATTGTGGCAAGCATTACAATAGCCAAACTCATTCGAAAGGATAATGAAATATGCCTTAGAACTAAGTACCTATGATATATAGTACAAACCTAAAACGATATTGAAGGCTCAAGTGCTGGTAGATTTTGTAGCTGAATTCACTAGTGGGGAAGATTATATGGTGCTTATCAAGAAACCTATCTGGTTCCTTTATATGGATGGTTCTTCGATGAGAGAAGGAAGTGGTGTAGGCCTTGTTCTTCAAGGCTCCCATAATGTTAAAGTTTATTATGTTTTAAAATTTGGATTCTCGACTAGCAACAATGAAGCAGAATATGAAGCTTTGATTACCGGATTGAAACTGGCAAAAGAGAATGGTGTCAAGAAACTTGAAGTGATCTTTAATTCTTAATTGGTGATGAATCGGGTTACGGTAGGTTATATAGTAAGGGAAGAAGATACGAGCAAGTACCTGTTGGTGGTATGATTGCTTGTAGAAGAATTTTAATCTTTTTCTATCCATAAGATTCTGAGAAGTAAGAATATTGCTGCCGACAAGTTATCAAAATTAGCCAATATGGCATTCCTCCACTTAAGTAATAGACTTTTTGTCGAATTTCTTCCATAGAAAAGTTTATCCACTCTTTTGCAGAGTTATGAATTAGTTCCTTGCTTAAAAGAAGAATCTTGGATAGATCTCCTAATAGATTATTTGAGAGACGGTACTCTCCTTGACGACAAGAAAGGAGTAAGAAGATTGGTTTACCAAGTCATGAATTATACGCTAATTGATGGTCAACTGTACATACATGACATATCATAACCCTATCTTCAATGCCTTCCTCGGAGAGATGCTTAGAGGGTGTTATATGAACTGTATGGTAGTGTATACAATAGCTACATAAAAGTGTAGACACAATACATTCGAGCACTGTAACTCGATTATTATTGGTCGACCATGAGAGAATATGCAAAGGAAGTTATCCAGTACTGTCCTCAGTGCTAGAAGTACGAGTCACCAAATCATGTGCTTATAATTAAGTTATGCAGCTTATCTAGTCCTTGACCTTTCTCCTAATGGGGATTAGATATTCTCGAACCCTTTTCAAAATCTACTGCTTAACGAAAATTTGTCATTGTTATCATGGATTACTTTATCAAATGGGTAGAGACTGAGGCAGTCATGAAAATCACCAAGAAGAAAGTGGAAGTGTTTATTTTTTAGTTTCATAATATCAAGATTCGGAGTTCCTTACATGATAATCATGAATAATAGCCCATAGTTTGACAACAACAAGTTCCAAGCATTTTGCGAGAAGTTTAGCATTCACCTCAACTATATGTTTGTAGTACACTCTTAGACAAATGGACAAGTTGAAGCCGTAAACAAGATCATCTTGTACGGCCTAAGAAGGAAAGTAGATCAAGTTAGAGGGAAATGGGCTGATGAACTATCGAATGTCTTATAAGGAAACCGTACCACCCATAAAACTATAATAGGTGAGACTCCCTTTAGGTTAGCATACGGAACAAAAGTTGTATTGCTTATTAAGTTGGATTAATAAGAAATTTGGACACCATTGATGAAATTAGAGATATTACAAGAGTTAGGTTTGTAGCATACCGGTATAAAGTGGCAAGGTATTATAATCAGAAAGTAAAGCACAAGGTTTTTCAACCTGGAGATCTAGTTTGCTGAAAGATAGAAGCAAATGGTGTACGAGTGAGTCAAGGAAAGCTTTGCGTGAATTGGGAGGACCTTGTCAAGGTTCGAGAAGTCATTGGTGAGGGGCCTTATCAACTAGAGAGATTAGATAGATTAATCATCCCTCAAGTATGGAATGTTGAGAATTTAAAATTGTATTTCAATTGATTGTTTGGATGATGTTCATCTCCATTTGTTTGTAAGGCAACAGCTTACGTGCTTATAAGATGACAGTTTACTTTTTTATGAGAATTATGTTTGAGGTCTTGTTATGTTTCTTGATCTTTTTATGATTATCGAGTTATTGAGTATTAAACTGCATGGTAAATTAATCTTATAGCCGAGCAATACAGCTAGTATACGTGTCAAACGGTTAACAGACAATGTCTACAAAGACACATGAATTGGGCATGTGAAATTAAACATGTCTAGAAATAATTAGGCATATGAAATAAAACATGCTAAGAAATACTTAGCGTGTGAAATAAAACATACTAACGAATAAGAACAAGTGAAATAAAACACATACATCATATATGCTAGGAAAACGCGGTGTGTGAAATAAAACATACTAGAAATAGTTATATAAAAGATACTTTTCATTTAACAATGTATTGTTATAAATATTTAACCTATTTATAGAATGGCAATGTGCAAGGAATACAAAGAAAATCCTACGACTTATTTTTAGAGTTAACACAATTAATTTTTTGATCAAAGGCTAGGGCTTTCTCTGGGTAAACTTCTTTCTTGATGCTAAGGGTCTCAAAGTCAGCAGATTTCTCTTTCAGCACATAAGGGATTTCTTTTAATAGACGTTCTTCATCTTCCCCTAGATCCTCCACATGAGCTTCATTATTACTCTTCATAACTATCTTGGTGCCTGATTCATTGTTGTTACCCTTGTCACAACTATTGACTTTATCATTGACATTGGCAAATTTAAGGCATGAGAGATCGTAATCAGGGTGAAGCTTTAAGATCTCCTCTCGTGCCGCTTGGACCTCTTCTAACAACTTCTTTCTTAGAAGTCTTACGTACCACCGACTAGGAGTGACTATATCGAGTGCCTCTTCAACAAAGGGTCCTCTCCAAACAATCTCCTCTAATTTGGCAACACGACTTTGTAAGTCTGTGTTGTTGGTCTCCAACTCCTTAATCTGCAATATGAGCTTATCTTCCTTATCACTTAACGTACAAAGAGTTTGGCCTAGCCCCTAGTACTCTTCTTTATTCTTCTATAGCTCCTCCTTTAAGCCTTCAAACTCCTTGTATTGCTCTTCAATCTTGGCCTTTAGGCTTAAGACTTCATTGGCACTTAAGGCATGTGCTAACTTTTCAATAGTAAGGTCTTCCTAAAGCTTTCTTGCCTCTATTTCGGCCATTATCCTTGCGATCTTGGTAGCAACAATCTATGCTTTAGAAGCATTTTATGTGTCCTTGATTTTCTACAATAATTTTATTTAGTATGATAAGTATTGGAAATGACTCAACAGAAAACATGAAGACTACCTTGAATCTTACCTTCTTAGTTTCTTTATCAACCTCCACCAAAGCTGTTAGAATGTGGCTACTTATATGAAAAAGAAAAGGAATATTAGCAACTGAGTAAATTCAACAGTTAAAAGATGGATATAGATACTCATGTCATATAACTTGGCCATGATATAGGCCTTATTGCAACCATTGACCTTATCGACATCCTTCTTAGCAATCTCTTTATCCTTTGAAAGAATAGCTCCTTCCATCAAGGCCAAAGATTTTGTCCTATCTTCTAGGGTCGAGTTGTTATCTAAAACATTGTAGCTCTAATACGGGACAAAATACTCCCTAATCTCCTTGTTGGTGATGAATTATGCACTGTTGATGTCAAGGGCTTTGGACCACATTGCTTCTTTTACCGTTTCATCTAAACCCTTAAACCTTTTGTCAAGTGGTTGGTCAATAAGTTCCCTCCACGGTCTCTTATTAGCACTCGGTGTTGCTACCTCCACCAATGATGACCCCTCAACGGTAGTGGTATCTTCGATCTAATTGTGTGGTTAGGTCTCTTAACCACCTTTTCTCAGCTTGGTAATAGGTTGAATATTTTTGAATGGAGGCTCCCCACAATGAGTGACTTCGATCGATATTATCTTCTCACCCTCCTATCGCTTCTCAACCAATTGGGAAGCTTTCTTTTATACTATTACTTGCTTTACTGTGTTTTCCTTTACCACTTTCTTCTAACAGTAAGTCGAGTGGTGGTGGCTACGTTAGCCACCTACTTATCAGCTTTTGATTTTTGAGCTTTGGCTTGGGCTAATAACTTGACAGGATTTATCTAACCAACACCTATATCTATAGTATGAGCAAACACGTAAATATTAATGTAAGGGTAAAGAATAAACTTACATTATCTGTGTTGAGCAATGCTTAAAGGCAACAATTCTCCTTCTAAGTCACGAGAATGGTTTTCCTCTTGTAGTTATACTTGGTATGGTGGTAACTTATTAGCGTACCTTCCTTTTTAGAAAAGATTAGCTCTCCGCTTTCATAACACTATATAATTCTCTCTATGTCCTAAAAGAACATTTTGTTCCTCTTCCTTTCTTGAATTTTCTTTGCCGCTGTGGCATCATTCAACATTAGTTTTACATCCTTTGTATGAATTGGCTCAATCCATTGAATCCAGAAGTCTAACTCCTCATTAAGTACTATTGACACGAATTTATCATGCTACTTATATATCTTGGATTTTAACCCATCCATGAACTTACCTTTATGCCTTATAGTGGTAAAGTACCACCAGTCAAGTTGCCTCCCAATTATGAAGAAATACTAAAATGGTTGAGGCATAGCCCTGACTTTGACTTCTTCACAAACTATCTTGAAAGTCTCTAAAAGCTGGTATGTGTTTGGTAAGAATATACTCGATACAACTCGAGAGTAGTTGAAGAAGCCTTTTAAAAAGGCTAAGAAAGGGAAGCGTAATCCAAAATCTAAACATTTCAAGTATATGTAGAATTTGCACTCTCTTGGGGAGCATACCCTTTCCTCCTCTCTCGGCCTCCTTAGATTCTACGATTTAGGGAGGTCGTACAAGTATTGGCTATATTTTGTGATAAGGACTCTATTGCCAACATTAGCAGTTCCATCTGGAGAGTCGTAGAAATAAGCTATATTGTTATATAGATATTTTTGCTAAGGATCTCCCTTCTTTGTCTTCAGGGTAATTATTCACTGCAAGAGTGTTAATCTAAGTGAGTTTATCGCACCTATCCTCAACGTTGTCGATTGAGTTATTAGAAGAACATGCGATCTCACTCCTTATTTAGGGGGGAGAAGTAGCCTCAGTTTCTGTTGCTTTAGAATTAGATAGGACAAGTTAACGGACTATGTTATGAACCATACCTAAATAGTCATAAGGAATAATATCACGGAAGTTGAAGAATGTGAGAGTGAAGACGAGAAAGAAAATGAAAATTTAGTGATGCAATTAGAGAAATGTGTTTTGATTTTGCACAGTCCTTTAGATATGGACAATTTACCCTCGTAACTACAAACTTGTTTCTAATAGTAATGATGTGCGGATTTGATAGTGGCATGGATTATTGACACATGTTTCAAGATAGAAATCTGACAGTAGACAACTATCTAGTAATTATTAGGCTTGTGGTGTAATGATGACTAAGGAGACAGGTGTCATGCCTCCTACTTTTTGGTTTCTTGAATATGCAAGAAATTAAAAATTATGACTTTTTGATTAAGACGCGATCCATCTTACTACCTACTTCATTTGGTATCTAAAGAATCACTCTCCACTCGACCTTTAGCGCATTATATTTCACTCCCTTTATTGAATTCTCGAACACGGGAGTTGGGGGGCAAATGTTGATAATTAGTTTTCGTCCACTTAGTTTGATAAATATTGATATAACTTCACTTACTCGTCCATTTGACTGTTGATAAGCTTAGTAATCAACACTCGACATCTTGTTAAGTAATTAACATTTTCGGCATTCTACCAAGTAATACAAATCCATTCCTGAATTAAATTCAAGTTCATGGTGTAAATAGTTATCGTAAGCATGGTTATATTATATAACTGCTTACTCTTCCTACATTTCAGGAAAAGTGTTTAATCAAGAAACTTCTATGTTTTTCGACAGTTATTCCAATAATTGCTTCTTTAGATATGACGGTCTTTTATAAATATAGGAAAGAAACTTTGTAAGGGACATACGATAATTCTTAACCATTTACTTTACTTTACTTTTCTTGTTTTTACTTACTGACTTAAGTATCAGAGTGACCACACTAAACTAGCCTCGATACTAAGTAATTTTCTTTTCTTTGCAAGACATTTCTAACTCCCAAAATTCACCAATAATAGGCTCGATAAGGAAAAAGGGAACAAAATTCTGAAAGGAAAGGAAAAATTAAAAGAAAAAAACAAAAAAGAAAAGGTTCAAGGGCCTCAAATCGGATCGGCCCTCGAATCGCTGAGCCTATTGAGTTAACTCGAAACTACTAGCTCATGGGTCAGTCATGGTTTACTGTATCCCCAACTCATGAACCAACGGTTTAAGTCTAGTTCGGCCCTTCTCTTAAGTCTACTTGTAACCACAATGGGTAGCAAAGACCATAGATGTGCATCCTAATAAATAACACTTTTTCCAAACCATAGATGAGACATTAAACATGTATATCACTTAATTGATACTATTTATAGCAATCAAAGCTCCTACTATCTAGCTATTGTTCATTTTTGACATAGTATGCCTCATGATTTTTTTCTTAATGCCATTTTTTCCTAATATATCATTCATTATAAGACTCAAGGATTATTCTTTTTTTTTCACTTCCCCATGATATCTTATGCAAGCTATATTCCCATTTAGTTTCATGAACATTTTACGATACAAATTTAGCAATAGCAACCATTTATGACCGTGCCTGGCCAACTATATATATTGTTCCCACCCTTCATGCAACACAACATGCATCCAGAAACTTCATGGTTAATTCATTGAGTTTTCCTATAAACGAACTATGTCAAAAGGTCAAGACCCTCCTTAGCTCTACTCTTAATATCACACTCGGTCAAAATTTCCAACATATATGAACTTGACCTTATGGATTATTTTTTTCACGTGGCTTTGTTCTATACCAAATTTATACAAGTACTTACCCAAGATTACCTTTAACAAATGAATAATCTCCTCTCACTACTTCCCATTGCAAGTATCTCATCCGTATTGTCCACGTCTAGTTTCACGTGTCCTCAACCCATAATTTTTATATTCCATTCACCAAACTCACCTTTTTCCGTACTATCTAAATACAATCACTCAAACCGGCCTCCATGTTCTTCCAATTGTCATAATCTAGTAAAAGCCTCGTCACATATTCACAGAAACAATCGTACGTAACACTCCCTGTCTAGCTTCAATTTCTAGTTTTTTCTCTATATTTTGTGTTCATAATCACCAAAACTTATGAGGGAAAAAATAAAAAAAAAAAGAAAGAACAAAATCCGAGTTAATGGGTGAAATTGTTTCAATAGCATGGGTGGGACATGGTATGGACCTTACATCAAAACAGTCGGCGTAGGCCACCGGCCAGCTTGGTAATGGGTCCAGGTGAAGTTTCGTTGGACACCGAAAGGTCCTTGTGAAAGGCACCTCTCATAAATTATTTGAGGATTTGAGGAACGAGCTAAGACGCTTTCTGTCTCTGGGCGAGGAAGGAGGAACCATCAATCTAGACCCTAATCATCTTAATGAAGACGAGGACAAAACCTAATCGGTTCATAATAACTAATTTAACAAATTGTTATTGAATAATTTTTTCTAATTATATAAAATAAAACTTTTAAAATAAATTAAAAAAAAAAGGAAGAAAGAGCTTAAAGGTTGCAATGGTACATGTCCCTCTCCAGCCGGCTACCTCAAGGTCAGGAGTCAGCTGCTTAGTGCTCACCTAGACATGGATAAAGAATTTGACCGAAGAGATTGTTAAGTTGAATGATGTTGTTGAAGAAGTTAAGATCTTTTTCGAGGGACGTACTTTGCCTATAGTTGGAAACCTTTTACCAATAAAGTTCACTTTAAATAGAGACTCAGAATTCTTCTTTGCATGTGATTTTGATTCTTGTTCGATTTGATGGTGCCTTTAAATTCGCCCAGAGTACGTACGTTCTTCCGATGAGTGCAAGAGTTTATTTCTATCGTAATAATTACATCAACTTGGATGCTTTCTAGGATAATAAAGTTTGCTTCTCTTTTGATTTTCAAGTACAGCACTTTACATAAAACTAGAAGTTCATCTTTTATACAAAATTCAAAATATTTCTAGAGTACTAGTTTCTTCAGATCCTTTACTATGGTGGAAAATTTAAAAGAAAAGAAAATTAAAGTAGTACATGGAGGAGGCAAATATTTTTCAAATACTGCGTCTCGCGGTAAAGAAGATGAAATTGCACGCGAATCTAGTTTACCCTGTTCCCCCACAATAAAATGGGTTTGCAGGAGAAAAAAAAAAAAAGAAAGAAGGAAAGCAAGCTAGTGGACATGATCCATGCAAGTACTTTTAAATGCTAAGTTGCCCCTGAGTTTTTACCCTTGAGTTGTGTTAATAGGTTGTCATGTATTACACAGAATCCCCTATTAAAAAATCAGAACTTTTTTTTTTTTTTGTTAAAAAATGGAAAGGAGAAAAACATAGTCTAAAGTGGAAACACAATCTTAGGACGAATTGCCAGATACTGTTGTGAAAGTCATAAAGGCTATCTTACGTTGATTTGTGATAGATTATACATTTTTATTCATAGTGTATATTATATTTTCCTAGATAAGAAATTTACTTGTCCTACCAATGATTCAAACTCTGGTCTTAAATGTGGTTTGGTTCTAACGTTAGAAGTGGCTCTCTATTCTCGCACTGAAACGACAATCAATGATGTAACAAAATAAAGCGAAACAGGGCCGCCGTTGATAGTTGCAAAACTTTAGAAGTTTCAATTGAAAATATAATATATGAATATTAATAAAATTTAAATATATTAAAATATAAATAATAATTTTTAAAATTTTATATATTATTATTAAGACTTAAACGTTAGTTATCTATTTATTTACCATCCTTAAATTCTTTTTCTTTGAAATTTAACCGCTGACAAGGCTCGTGTCATTCAACGAATGGGGGAAACAAATCCAAATCGGGCATGAAATTTTCGTTTTGTTCATCTCTATTTCATTCAGTTTAAATTTTGTTCCTGGTGGCTTAACAAGAATATTCACTCACCTAGCAACCGCACCACGTAGATGCAAAAGCCTCGCTCTCGTGATGATTTCATTATTTATTGTTAGGTTTATTTTAATAATAAATTGTATACGTTTATATATGTTAATAAATTTTTTTTTTTAATAAAGCTAATATATTTTATAAAGTATAGATAAAATGATTTAAAATACTTATAGGCTTTAATGCATTGTTGGTTTATATGTATAGAAAACGAAGATATTATTTTTTATTTTATAATGGACATAACTAAAAATAATAATTACAGATTAATAGGCAGTTAATCTATTATTATCTATATATCTATATATATATATATATTTATATGGTCATAGTCCCTAAGTCATGCAAGATTCTGTTCTCTCTAACTCTATCACCAGAAAGGATGAGAGACGATATTTCTACGGATCTATATGATTGACTTGGAAGGTCCACCATTAATCCATTCTCTTGTGTGTCTTCAATCCTGGATTTAGGTATGCTTTTACAAACTTTTGTTTTTTGATTATACCCTAATTTTACACATTTGTGGTTCTTGGTGAATTCAATTTATGGAAATTAATATTTTTTAATTCCAACAAGTGACATCGGAACTATTATGTGTAAAACTAGAACACAAAATATAAAGATTGTTATTTTTTTAAGGAATTTGTATAAGACATTATTTTTTTTCCCCCCAAATTTTGAGCGTTAGAGTTCCTAACGCTAATGAATTCTAGTGATGGAATTCCCTGTAATAATTTGTTCTGTTATCATGTACAATATTGATGATGTCAAGATCTGGATATATTTGGTTTCCATTAATTTTTCTCGAGATGCCATACGCGATTGGATTTTCATTTAGACGAGGCATAAGAAATTTGAATGATTTTTACATAATTCCGTCATACATTGAAAGAAAGAGTTTAGAATAGATAGATATTCATAGAGCAAACTGGAATAAACTCTACCGTTATGGATCAGCTTACAAAGGGTTACTGCCCAAGGTCTTTCACGGGCATGTTACTCGTGTGAGTGATATATATATATGCAGGATGTTTGGTTTAATGGGAATTTGTATTATATTTAGTGCTTATTGAATTAGATATAATATTTGTCATTTTAGATACAGATTATAATACAATTATAGTAAACATTAAGTTCAGTCTTTAGGTTGTTTTCAGTCACGAGGTATTATAGTTGAATTTTATTTCTAAACTTTTGAAGTAGAACCACTTGGAAATAGGCATGTTAGATCACATTGCATAATGTAAGTGCCTATAGTTGGTGGAGTTGGGTATGCAATCATTAAGCCATCTATTCAGGCCAATGATTTTGAGATAAGGCCCATGCTAATTCAAATGGTTCCACCCAACTAATTTGGAGGTGCAATTAGTGATGACCCATATGAGCATATTGCAAATTTTATACAAATCTGTGAGATTATCAAGTACAATGGGGTATTAGATAATGCAATGAGGCTTTGACTATTTCCTTTCTCCTTATGAAGTGAAGTGAAAAGTTGGTTGAACTCCCTTCTAGTTAACATGATTGCAACATGAAATCAAACAGTAGAAAAATTTTTAATGAGGTTCTTCCTACTTGCCCATACTATTAAATAGAGAATTAAGATTGTATCTTGTAAGTAGTACAATGGTGAGTCCTTGTTTGAGACTTAGGAGAGGTTTAAGAACTCATTGAGAAAATGTCAGCATCATGGGCTTTTTACTTCGGTATTGATTCAAACATTCTATCATGGTTTATGAGCCTAGTTAAAAATGATATTGGATTCAGCTTTTGGAGGTACAATAATGAAGAAGTCATCAAATGGTGCTTACAAGTTGATTGAAGAGATGGCAACAAATTCTTATAATTGGCAAATAGAGAGAGAGACACAAAGAAGAATTGCTTAGGGACATAAGGTTGATGTGATCACATAGTTGACAAACCCAGTAGCAACTCCGACTACATAGGTAGAAAGATTCATGTTTGCTTCACAATTAAATCCTCCAATAGTTTGTGAATCATGTAGTAACCTACGTAATCATTTAGAATGCTAGGTATGTAATTCTTTTACCCCATTTGGAAATTTATGTTTAGAACAAGTCAACTATGTTGATAGCCATCAAGTTAAAGAGAACTGGGGAATGTATTATAATACATCCAATTTAAAGTGGCATCATCACCCTATTTTTTCATGGTAAGACAACGCCATGAGACCTTTTGTACATTCGACAAACCTATGTTATAAGAAGAAGCAAACTCTTGAAGAGATGATGATGGACTTAATGCAGAAGTAGGATATGCAATTTGAAAGCCAACAATTCTTCATCCATAACTTAGAGACTTAGATGGTGCAACTATTAAAGATTTTGGCTACCACTTGGCAAATTGTCAAGCCAAGTAAAATAAAAGGAATTGAGGCTCCAAGTGGTAAGATTGAGATTGCAAATCAACTTGTTGTATCATGTGACACAAGTCACAATTCTTCAATAGTTAGTGGGGAGTTTATAAAAGTTAAGAAACTAGCTTAAGAGATTGCATGTGAGAAACTTGCTAATATGACCATAGAGGGTGTAGAGAGACAAGAAAAGAAGATTGATAGTGTTGTAAGTTTAGAAACTAGCCAGTATAAGAAGTTACATTGAGGTCAGGCAAATAGGTTGGTTAAAAGGATGTTGTAGTTTCTAAATCTAAGCAAAAGGAGAAAGTGGTACAGTAGGAGTCTACTTTTGAAGTTATAGAGCCTATGGTAAAGCCAAATATGCCACCAATACCATATCCAGGAAGGATGAAAAAGAAGCAAGATGATGAATAATATGCCAAATTCCTAGATATGTTTAAGAAATTGCATAAAACATCCCATTTGTAGATATATTAAAGTAGATACCTCACTATAAAAGATTTTTGACAGAATTTCTTAGTAAGAAGAGAAAGTTAAATGGGCAAGAGACAATCATGTTTCCTTAGGAGTGCATTGATGCAATTATAGACACTCTCCTTCTTAAGTTAAATGATCTAAATAGGTTTACATTGGAATGCACCATAGGTAATTTGTTATTTAAGAATGGTTTATGTGACTTAGGTGCTAGTGTAAACTTGATTCTACTTTCAATGGTAAAAAAATTAGGATTGAAAGATGTATTGAAGAAGTCTAAGACAACTGTTCAATTAGCATACCAATCTATTAGAAGACCTCAAGGATTGATTGAAGATGTTTTGGTAAAATTGACAAATTTATATTCCCTATGGATTTCATCATTTTAGACATAGAGAAAGATTTAAGGATCTCAATCATCCTTGGGTACCCATTTTTGGCTACTGTTGGAGTTGTGATTGATGTTAAGAATAGCAAATTATCATTGAGGGTTAGAGATGAAGAGGTCAATGTGAATGTGATGGAAAAAGAGAGACCCTCTTGTTAATAAAATTGGTACAATAACTGATGCTTTACATAGGGTAGAGATTGATACTTGTTAGAAAAAGCAGCGTGCGAGATATATAAGAAATGGGGCACACAAAAGTAAGCCCTAGTTTGATCCACTATGAATAAAAGTTAAATAGTCAAGCTAATAATTATAAACTAAGCGCTGGGTGGAAAACAACCCACTATTAGTTATTTATTCTATTTGTTTATTTTATTTTATTTTTAGTCGATTTAATCTTATGTTTTTAGTATGTAAATGCAAAGGCTAGGAGATTTGAGATAATGTGGCAAAAGGCAAGGCAATTCATACCAATTGCTTTAATCAAGGAAGTATCAGTTTCTTTGATCCTTTTCCCTTTGTGCTTTATATAGTTTTATTATGTATATTGGGGATAATGTACAATTTAAGAATGAGGGAAGGGATAAAACAATATTTTTTATGTGATACTGGTTATAAAACACTTTGAACTTTTATGGTTTAAATTACCCTATACTTATTGTTACATAGAATTATTAACCATTATATTGCATAAATTTGATTTACATTCAAATTGAAGAAACAACAACTTTTTTGGCATAATATTTTTTATTTTATACATAATTTTACTTGATTATTTATGGCCTTATTACACAATGCCAGAGTTGAATTGTATAATCTATGTGAAGTAGAGTTACATGTTATTTAGGCTTAGATTTTATACTTGAGATTAAGGTAATGTCACTAATTAGGAGTTATTCATTCTTATTTTTAATCTTACTTTAACGTATACTCATTCCTTAGAAGTTTTTAAAGTCTTATAATTCATAGTAAACTAACAAATGAAACTTGTTTCTTAAAAATCAACAAAAAAATTTAATTTATTTGGAGGCTAGAAAAAGAAAAAGAAATAGAGAAAAAGGAAACTAAATGAAATGAAGTTATCATGTTGGTAAGGATCGACCTTAGTTAATCAAAAGAGAAAAGTTCACTCCCACTACCAATGTGAGGATAAGTTGGTAAGGATTCGTCTTGGTTCATTAGAAGAGTGAGGTTTGAATTTTGCTGCCAATGGCCTCAAATAATTGTGGTTAAATAAATAATGGAGTAAGTGGATGGTTCGAAGGGGTGTCTTAAAACCTAGTAGCCTATAGTCATTTGCCTAATTAAATGAAAAAAAAAAGAGATGACAAAAGATATCCTCTACTAAAAATCAATGCTTAGGGGATGATCAAAGGATAGGTAGAGAAAATATGCATTTACTTTAAATTATGATGTTTAGAGAGATGAAAAAGTGGAAGGTATACAATTTAATGAGGTATAGAAAATTTTAATAATTATTTCTTGATTAGGTAGATGTTAATCCTAATTTAAGTTTGTTAATCTTTAGTTAAATGATATGGTTTGAACTCTAATTTACATGGATTGGCTCTTGAACTCTAGTATGGTTTTAATACCCATTACTTAAGTATTTTGTGATTTAAGGGCATGGTTATATGATTAAGTGAAGTTATGAAGTAAAGTTGTTAAGGAATTTTTAATTGATAGGTGCAAATCGATATTAAGCTTTGGTTGAATGCAATATATGGCTAATTTTCTTATGTAATGGTGATTAAATAATTATTGTCCTCATGTGATTTTCTTGGTTTTTATTCACTTTGCTTGAGGACAAGCAAAAGGCTAAGTGAGAGGGAGTTTGATAAGTGCTTTATTATATATATATATTTATTCATGGATTTTTATTAGTACTTTTGACATTTTTATGGATATTTGTTATTTAATGAGAAAACATTTTGCTTTGGTGTAGTCGTTACTTCTCATTTCAATTGCTGGACTTAGAATATAAAGTTACTATTGGAATGGACTATTAAAAATTACTCCTTGATGCACGACATTCAATGAAATTTCAATTGAAGCATGGGTGGCTTTAGCATTACAACTCAAGGGCCTTAATTGATTTCTAGTTAACTGACTTTGGATGGATTCTGTATATCGTTGCATGAGTTGTATTGTGGCTTGTAATTAACCATCATAGACTAAACTTTAATTAAATAAGACAAAACTACGCAACATAATCATGTCAATTAATTGTGTAACTTTTTTCCCTTTATTCTAATCATGTCAATTAATCGTATTGATCTTTAAAAAGCTCATACTCTTCCAATTTAACTCCAAATCAATTGAAATTTGATTCCTTCTTTTCTCAAATATTCACCAAAAGCCTTAAATAAAAATATTTTCTGATGCATCTCTAGGTTCAAATATACGGAGGAGCACTACAACAGGAAGAATTGAAAGAAAATAAAAGAAGAATAGCAAAATTCGGGTAACTACAAACTAGATTTGACATACCAATCGATTATACTCAATCTACAATCCACTGGATATGACTCATCGATCCAAACTGTAGGGTCACTCACCACTACTCATTGCTAAAGGGAATAAATAAAAGTTAAGGATAAAAGAGAACATAGAAAACTTGTAATAACTTGATAATGTAATATGATGTTTGCATACAACAACAAATGGGGTTTATATACTAGCCTTACTAGGGTTACAAGTATAGGTGAAAAGATAAACACATAAAATTTACTAAAAAGGGTAAAAGAGAAAAATAATATTCTATACGGAAGGTGAGGGACTCCTTCTAAAACGTTGTGCTAGAAGATACGTATCACATTGTGGTTGGTGTCTAAAGTATGAGACAATTTAGATAAGGTAAAGGAAAACAATCTACAGTTAGAGTCGACTTGATCTAGTTTAAGTTAAAGCTCATTCAGTTAAGGATGTTTAAATCCCTTTTAGGTTAGGTACTCCCAATTCAGTATGGATTAGGAGCGGATATTGGTTGGTTCAAAAGCTCGAACAAACGTTTGAAGTTGGTCTACTCAGATGTTGTTTGGGTCATGGTATGGATGCTAGGTAGGTTAACACGTTTGCTCAACAACTTTAGAAACTATGTTGGCACATGTGAGAGTTGGTTACTTAAATTGGTAGTAGAGTGAAACATTAGGGTTAGAATGAGAATCTTCGTCTTGGATGGGGCTTTGAGCTAGTATTCTTCATGTAAGGCTTTAAGCTAGTATTCTTTGTACAAGGCCTTGAAGTCCTCTAGTTTGACTACATGTGATTGGTTAAGGGAATTGATTCCTATCATCAACCTAAGGGTTGGAAGATTTGTCCTTGAATCCGAAGTGGTTTCAGGATCTTGTCCTTCCTAGGCATTTGTAGAGATAGGAATCAAACTATTGGACCTCTAATGTGCAGCTAGGCTTAATGCCTTGAAGGACTATCAAGATAACTCCTTTTGCTCTAATTGACTCCTATAGAATTTGAGTTAATCCTTGCTACCCACTAACTCCTTATGTTGAGCCAAGTAACTCCTCATCTCTTAGAAGTAGTGTGCTAATTGGACAAAAGCTCTACTAATAGCCCAACCCCTCACATGCATCTACTTGGCAATGACCGGGATAAACCCTAGCTTGAAAACATTGGTGCTAAGAAGTCATGAGCTCCAACATCAATCTGTCGTCATTTCTTCCAAGATGAGTTTGCCTTAGCTTGACAAAAATCAAGCTAGTCATGTCGAATTGTCTTTTATGCTAGAAAGTCATCTAGCCATAGTAAGCCACGTATCCAAGTTGGCATGTGACAAAATCCCTTGTAAAGAATACTCACTTTTGTTGTATTTTCCAATATACTCTTCGTCATTCCTTATATCTTACTCCTTTTAGACACTATTCTTTTTGGTCATTTCCATTTTAGGCAGGTTGCCCTAGTTTTATAGGTATAAATATCCTTTGTACGTATAGCTGCATTAGAGCTAATATCATTTATATATTAAATAATCTTCATATTGTAAACATTGCTTATTTACTTTTTTGACTCTTGTCTTAACCCTTAAGCAAGGCTAAGTGGTGAGTAAACTCATCAAATAACCTTGTGCATCATATTGAGTTATACTAGGAGTCCTCAGAAGTTCCTTGGTGCATCCCATCCTTAGAGTTGTTAGTAGGTTTGCTTACTTTATCTTTATTATTTTTCGCACAATCCCATCACCATCTTTCAAGCTTTCGGCAAGCTTAGACTTATTGTGCTATTGGCCTTGTCTGTTCTTGGCTTTAGTATACATCATCTTGGTACAAGAACGAAGGTTTCACTTGGGTAAGTTATGTTTGTGTTTTGTGAAGTAGTACTTGTTGTAGTAATGTGTCAAAGTGTGGTAGTCGTTCTCTAATATGCTCTATTTTGCCCTATTTTGAACATCTAAAAATGGAGTAAGTTTTTGCGTAGTAGTTTGTTCATTTGTGTAGTTGATATGTTTACGAGTTAAAATTTGTATAGAGAGTATACACGCTGTTTAGATTGGAGGGATAATATCAATTGTATCTAAGATTCAAAGTTTGATTCCAAATTTGTCGAAGAAAATGATAAACCCAAATGTTAATGCTAGTATTAGAGATGACAATAGTGGTATTGTCTACTATGGCCGATAATCCTAAGGTACCCTTAGAAGTATGGATGAGAGATTAGATGAGGTGACTAACCTCTAAGTTGATTTAACTAGAGCTATCTATACGATGGCATATCAACTTACTGATGCCGTGTAGAACACTCTATAAGATGCTTAACTTGCTAGAGGTTAGAACTCAACTCTATAAGTTTGAAGTAGGAGCAAGCAGATGGGCATGATAAAGGATTGACTTAGAAGATATGAATGATGTTAAAGAAGAAGAGCGAGTTAAAGCACCCTAAGTTGCTGACCATGTGAAACTTTAAATTTTGAGCTTTAGTGGTTTTTGAGAATGCAAACAATTATTTGGATTAAGGGGAAAAGGTTAAACGACTATTTGATTATTGCAAGTATAAGGATCGAGAGAAGGTGAGAACTACTGCTGTTGAGTTCTCAAGATATGTTGCTATATGGTGGAAAAACTTGCAGCTCATGAGGAGATAAGAAGGATACCATGAAGTAAGTACTTAGCTCGAGATGAGAAGGATACTCAGAAATATATTTGTGTCAGATACATATATACAAGACACTTTTGCTCAAATTGTTGATGAATATGTTAAGAAGTTTTAGATGCTCATGATTCCCTGTAAGGTAGAAGAGCCGTCAATTTAAATAGTTTCTAGGTTCCTTATTGGATTAAGGAGTGATATTTGAGACATTTTAGAACTTCAACAATTCACCACATTGGATGAGGCTATAAGGATAACCCAATGAGTAGAGAGGTAGGGAAGGAGCTAAGTGCTGACCTAACCCCAAACAAGCCAACCTAGTTAGTCAAGCTAATCTATTTAAGGAAGCTACCAAGCTAACTAGATGATTAGATGTTAGGATTGAATAGAAGGCTGACCTGAACATATGAGAAGGGGAAATGATCTAGGAGGAAGACGAGATAGATTAAGTGCTTTAAGTACTAAGGGTTTGGGCATATGGCCGCCTAGTATCTGAACTAAAGGACCATGATCATTGAGAGAGATATCGTGAAGATTGAGGTAGATAGCATGGATGAGAAACTAGAGGAGGAGAAGAATGTGGATGATGAGGTTGATGTTAATGTTGGCCCAATTGAGGAGGATATGTTTGCTAAAGACTTGGATAAGTTGACTTTAGTGGTTCGATGTACCATGAGCTTGGAACCCTCTACTAAGGAGGAGTAGAGAGAACCTATTCCATATCACTTGTAAAGTGAATGATCAGGTGTACGCACTTATAGTAGATAATAGGTGCTGTACCAATGTAGCATCTGTCGACCTGATCAAGAAGCAAAAATTGTCAACTATTACACATCTAAAGCCGTACAAGTTGCATTGGTTAAATGAGAAAGGAGCATTACATATCACTTAATAAGTATTGCTGTTGATCTCTATAGTAAGTTATTTTGACAAGATTCTCTATGATGTACTACCCATGTATGCATCCCATGTGCTGCTTGGCCAACCTTCGCTTTTCAATCAAAGAGTTATACATGACAGATGTAGGAACACCTATGTGTTTGAGCAGGATGGGAGGAAGGTTTCTCTGAACCCTATGACGTTGAGTCAAGTTAGTAAGCTACAAGCTAAACTAGCTTGAGGATCCAAGAAAACTTTAATCTTAAATAGAGCCAAACTTCAAGAAGCTATTAAGGCTTATGCATAGACTTTCCTATCAATTAGAAAATTACTAAAATTGAAGGAGTGGGGTGAACTACTCCTAGAAGTTAAGGAATTGTAAGTGAATGTGCTAACCTATTTCCTGAGTAGTTGCCAAAAGGGTTGTCCCCTCTTTGAGGCACCAAACATTGCATTAACTTAATACTCGGTGTTGTCTTGCCGAACAAGATAGCGTATCAGATGAACTTAAGCAAGCTTCAAAGCTCTAAAGACAAGTCAATGAACTTTTAGATAAAGGATAAGTGAAGGAGAGTCTCAGCCCTTATGTTATGCTAATGCTCCTTATGCCAAAAAAGGATGGAATTTGGTGAATGTACGTCGATAGCCAAGTCATGAACAATATTACCATCAAGTACTGATACCCTATCTCTAGGTTGGATGTTATGTTGAATGAGTTAAGTGGGGTTAAGGCCTTTAGCAAGATTGACTTGAAGTTTGGCTACCATTAGATCCGATGATGTTAGGAGATGAGCGGAAAATTGCATTTAAAACTTGCCATGGGCTCTACAAGTAGATGGTAATGCCTTTTAGCTTACAAAATGCCTCAAGCACTTTCATGCAATTAATGAACCATGTATTAAGGAATTTGATCGCGAAGTGTGTTACAGTGTAATTTGATGACATCCTTTCATTTAATATCGACCAAGAGAGGCAATATGAACATCTTTGTGCTGTGCTAGATGTACTCTAAGTCAAGAGGTTATTTAGTAATCTTAAGAAGTGTTGTTTCTGCTAGGAAGAAGTAGTATTTTTTAGGTTATGTAGTTAGAAGTAGCTTATGAGTAGATGATGGCAAAATCCAAGCTATTGTTGAGTAGCCAACTCTAACCACTTGTACTAAAGTAAGAAGTTTTCATGGACTAGAATCCTTTTATTGAAGGTTCAATAGAAACTTTAGTGCCATTATTGCACCCCTTACCGAGTTGACTTCAAGTAAGGAGAAAGAGAGGAGAGGAGTTTTGTTGAAGTAAAAGCAAGGTTGACTTTCGCACTCATATCGGCCTTTATACCGACCACAAATTTTTGACGTACCTCATAAGTCATACTAAGTTATTGAAGTAGTAAGCAAGGTAGGCTAAATTCTTAGAAGGATTCAACTTTATGATAAAGTACAAACAAGGCGAGAACAATGTCATTGTCGATGTTCTATTAAGAAGACATGTTCTCCTAACCAAGCTGTAAACTAAACTATTAGGGTTTGTAAGCATCAAAGACCAGTACCTTAAAGACCTACAGTTTAGACCTATATTCGAGTATTGTGGTGAAGGAAGAACAATGGGTGTGTATCATGTGAAAGATGGTTATTTGTTTTGAGGTGGAAAGTTATGTGTACCGACCTGCTCATTGAAGGAGTTGCTTGTTAAGGAAGCCTACATAGGAGGACTCTTTAGGCATTTTGGAGGGAGAAGAACATATGAACTATTGAGTGGACGGTTCTTTTGGTTGACATTAGGGTAGGATTTTCAATGAATTGTTGAGGGTTGTACTCCTTACAAGAGGGCCAAATGTTGAGCTAAGCAAGGAAAAGCAATATCGTTACAAACCTCGACTTGACCTTGGATTGAGTTGAGCATGGACTTTATCCTCGAATTACCTAGACCTACCTAAGGCAAAGATTTTTTGTTGGTAGTCATAAATAGATTCAGTAAGATAGCGCACTTTATGCTCTTCTCTAAGACTAACGGTACTTTGGCTATTACTTCTCTCTTTTTGTAAGAAATTTTTCGGCTACATGGTATGCCAAAAAGCATAGTCTCAAACAAAGATCCAAAGTTTTTAAGCCATTTCTGGAGGACTCTATGGTGTTGGTTAGAGACAAAATTGTTATTCAATACCTCTTGTCATCCCTAAATTAATGGCTAAATTGAGGTTATCAATCATACTTTGAGATCATTACTCTAAGTTGTAATGGATAGGATTTTGGTTGATTGGGACATCTATTTGCTCGTAGTAGAATTCACTTACAATCATATAGTACATGATACCACCAAGTAACCCCTTTTGAAGTTGTATATGGTTTTAATCTTGAGTTACCCCTCAATCATACTCTTATACCCATATCCGAGCAAGAAGATCTTGTTGCGAGAGCCTGATCACAGTCCTTATAACACATCTATGATAAAGTTACTTATTAGATTGACCAAGATGCTAAGAAAATGCGAGAAAAGGTCAAGGGAAGGATGTCGATATAGTTTCATCCTACAGACCTAGTATGGTTGTACTTGAGTAAGGAGAGGTTCCCAAGTAAAGGGAAGAACAAGTTATCTACCCGACCTGAAAGCCCTTTCATAATCCTCTGGAAGATTAATGACAATGCTTACAGGTTAAAATTACTTGAAGATTATGGGATTTTTGACACCAACAACATTGCCAACCTCAGCCCCCATAACCCTAAGGAAGAATTGAGTGAAGACCAGTTGGATTTGATCCTAAATCTAAATTAATTAAGAAGGAATTATAGGAATTGGATTACTAGACCTTTGATATGTAGTTAAGCCAGAGGCCTTGAAGGACTAACAAGACGAAGCCTCCTACTCCAGTTGACTCCTATAGAAGTCGAGCTGATCTTTACTACCAACTAACTCCTTGTGTTGAGTTGAGTAACTCCTCATCTCTCGAAAGTCATGTGTTGACTAGATGAAAGATCTACTGATAACCTAACCCCTCATACATGTTTTCTTAACCATGACTGAGTTAAACCCTAGTTCGGTAACATTGGAGCTGAGAGCTCTAGTATCCATTTGTTGCCATTCCTTCTCAAATGAGTTTGCCTCGGCCCGATAGAAATCAAGCTAATTGTGTAGAATTTTCTTATAGCTTACTCCTTTAAGACACTACCTTTTTTTGTCTTTTCCATTTTAGATAGATTGCCTTAGTTTTGCGGATATAAATACCCTTTCTTGATGGACTACTGACCATTGGCCCCCTCATACACACGTACCTCCAAAGCATCTAGTCACTAGCTAAAAGGATTCTCTCTAGCCAGCCTGCCAAGGACGAAGCGTAGTTTATCCAAAAATGGTGGAAGAACTCCTTGAAATCCCATCTAGGCCATACCTTACTTTGTCTAGCTCCAAGTGCTAGAACTTCCCTATTGAATGCTAAGGTCAAGGTGCCAAATACTAAGGCCATGGACTTTAACTATACAACATGGCACTAATCACGTAGACTCTTATGTACCAAGATGTTGAGTGCTATGGCCAATTGATCTTTATGCCGAAAACACTCCAAATCGCCCCTTAACCTGTTATCTTTACTATACCCCTTAACCTGTTATCTTTACTATACAATGACATTTAACATTTATTGCTTGTATTAAGCCAATGTTTTACTGCCACCTATTCTTTTACCTAACTCTGTACTATTTTTCCTTTTTTGTCATTTCTCTTATTTACCCTTTTCTTACGTACTAGGAATCTCTTTTTCATATATGCCTTTTTGTAATTTTCCTTATTTATAATATTGCCCTAAGGACTTACTATAAATAGTCCCTTCTCTTTGTAGCTAGAATATCATACATTCTACATTAACATTGAATATAGTTGTTTTTATGAGGTATTCCTCTTTGAGTTCATTTTCATACACTCTTATCTAATCTTGCCGAGTAGCTCAAGATTAATGGGGGGTAGACCTTAGCATTAGCTTATGCGTTACATTAAGTGAAGTGTTGAGTCGTATTGTATTCATAGGTCAGTCATATCCTCTAAGAAGCCTAACGTTTAGTTGCTATATTTCGTTCATTGACCTACTCATACTATTTTGGGTGATATTTCAAAAGACCCATTGATTCTTTTTTCTTACAATAATCCCTAGTGATAATTGAGCTCTTAGGCACATCATATAATACTGGTATCCAAGCTTGAGGTTATGACCAAAGGCTATATAGACTAATTACTATTAGCATATTGTTTTGTCTCACTTTGTTTTACTTTAGAAAAATAGAGTAAATTCCCAGTCACTGTTGTTTGGTAATTTTCTATGGCTTATATGGAAAAATCTCGAGTGGAGTGTTTCTTGAAAGTTTTATAGCTGAAATGTCAAATCCCAGTATTCAAGAAGAGATTAACGATACCAAGAGCGATGCTCATGGTCATGGTTATGTTACCCAACAAACACTGTGTACTATTAATGACTTAGTATAAAGAGCCTTAAGGACTGGGCTGCTAAAGAGAGTTGTCAATGGATTGCTGAGCCAAAGTAGCATGTCGAGTTGATTGGATTATGTTTGAACACTAAATAGTTCTGAGGTAGACAGCCGAGGGCAAGTACCAGGTCGACTTGAAGAAGGCCTAGGTAAAGGCAAGATTGAGGAACTTGAGGTTCGAAGAGACCAAGGTTAGAGCTTAAGAAGGAAGACTCGAGAGATCAAATGCTTTAAATGTCTTGGTTATGGACACCTAACTAGTCAATGTTCGAACTGACATATCATAACGATTAAGGGAACAAGCCTTAGTTCAAAGTAGAAAGTGCTAGTGAAGGAGAGGAGGAAGTGGTGGTTAACCCAATGCTAACGGAGTTTTAGGAAGACCTTAATGCCCTTACACCTCCTAAAGCAAGAGCCTAATACTGTTTTGTTGTGGGATGATCCCTCAACACTTTTATGGTCAATGAGAATGCATAAAGGAAGAATCTCTTCCACACGAATTGCCAAGTGAATGGCATGTTGTGTGCCTTGATCATTAATAGAGGAAGCTATACCAATGATATAGTGTAAGGACTAGTTAAGGCCATGAAGTTGTTGACCCTTCTGCACCTTAAGCCATATAAGATTTATTTGTGGAATGAGAAGGGAGGTTTACCCATTGCTGAATAGGTTAAAGTACCGATTGCCCTTGGAGATAGGTATAAAGGCGAGGTGTTGTGTAACATCCTTCTTATGTGCACTTTGCATATCTTACTTTGCTAACATTAGTTGTTTGACTTAAGGGTATTACATGATGGGTATAGGAACATTTACATATTCCAAAAGGACTAGAAGAAAGTTGTATTGATGTCTATGAGTCTTAAGGAAGTGTAAGAGGCACAAGATAAGGTTGCCAAATCACTATAGTGAAAGTACTTAGTGATTTCCTAAGCTTAATTTGCCTGTAAAATCAAGGTTGAGGAGTATGTACCCCTTTTAGTCAGAAAACTTTTAGAGTTAAGAGAAGTCGAGAGCTTACGTACCAAAGTGTAGATAATACTATAAGAGTATTCTGACCTATTTCCTATTGAGATGCCGAAAAACTTACCACCTTTAAGAGGCATTGAACATTGCATTTACCTTCAATCGAAAGCTATGCTATTAAACCAACCTTCCTATAGGCTAAATCTCAAATAGGTGGCCGAGCTGAAAAAATAGGTCAATGAGTTGGTTGATTAAAGATATTTTTGTAAGAGTATGAGCCCTTGTACCGTACCAGCTATACTAATGCCAAAGAAAGATGGGTTATAGAGAATGTGTACTGATAGCTAAGTCATCAATAAGATTACTATTAAATGCCGATACCCGATCCTATGACTTGATGATATGCTTGATGATTACAATTAAGAACCAAGTAAATGAATCAATAAGAGACATGGTATTTTAGTTCTTCTACTGTTCACATGTACATAAATTAAAGATTGATTCTAAAAGTGAAATATTAACCAAATCAATATGTATCAATAACTAATCCAACTTAACAATCATGGGAACGATTAGAAATCATACTTCACACATAATCCTAATCTATACACATTCCTTCATAAGTGAAATACATATTCAATGCTTAAAACCCATAACCCATGTAACACATAATTGCAATAAACGACACAAATAGCAAATATTAATCCATTAACATTAAGATATTCATAATCTTCATGAATATAATCGAATTACAAAGCTAAACAACAATCCAAAACAATAAGAAATCGGGTAGAGAGAGAAATCACCTAACAAGTGGAGTTCCAATCTTCAATCTATGTTGAAATGATGTTTTTGATGCATCTGAGGGTTGGTATCTACCAAAACTAACTTAATCTAAGCTAATCTAACCTAAAATAACCTAGGAAGGTGAAACCTTAAAAACAGTAGAGAGAAAAGAAGAAAGGAAGTTGAAAAAGAAAGAAAATCATGTCCCTCGAATGAGCTATGAATTGTAGCTTTTTATATTAGGAGAGTACTGTCTTGATGATACTACCAACATGACAATAGATACCATTATGATGATAGTTAGGACTACCGTCAAGACGGTATGGTCCACTTTTTGCAATACTTGCAAGGCTTAATGATAGTTGGGATTACTGTTAAGCCGGTAGTTCTTGCTCCATGTCTTCATGTTTTTCTTTTCCTTTTTTTTTGGCTTCTCATAAAGGGGCACGGTAGCCTTGGGACCTACAAGAACAAGCATAAAGAGCTTAAATTCTTCAAGTAACCATAACTTTTGAACATGAAAACATAAAATTTTGAATTACACTTATGTTAAGAAATTATATGTGATTTTAATGAAAAGTCACATACTTTGGCTCAAAATTCTATTAAATCATAGATAATTGTTAGAAAAATCTTTCAGATAAGTGTATAGTTTTGCACACTTATTAGTATCCCTAACTTTATAACTTTTTTATCCTTAAGCATGCTTAAACCACTTGTAGAACAACTGGTTAAAGATGGAAACTCTACTTTTTGGTTGTTAAATCTATCCTCTAGTTTATACATACTAAGTTATGCATTTTTCAATTTAGTTTTTGCTACCAATTAATTATTCATGAAATCTAAGTAAATGGTTGAGTGTGCCTAATTACATATGCAATAGAATTAGTGAATTAATCCATGGTTCATAAATTTAAGCCTCTTATTTAACTTAAGATTGGATTACCTGAGATTAAGTAAGTTGTCATAAAGGAAGAGAAAGGCATGTATAATTTATAAATTGATCAACGTGTATATAGCCCTAATATTTCCTTAAGCCAACCTTAATTCAGAAAAAATATGACAAAATTGGATTGTTCTTTACTCAAATCTCCTAAAATTTTCTTGCTTATGGCCACTTTTCACTCACATATCCCAAACTTTTGTTCAAGGAAGCTCCTTATTCCTCACCTTTTCCTCAAGTGAACATTAGGGGCTCATGAACCCATTCTAGAATTCATCATTCTAAATGATGTACCAAGTACTTATTGAGTGCCGTAGATGTTTGCCTGTGCTCTCTTTTTATTTTTCTATTTCTTTTTTCTTTACCCCAACTTTTGAATTTAGGATAATTTTCATTTTGCTTTTGATTGGGAAATCCTTTTCAAGACCAAAACAATTTCAGCATCTTTTCTAACACTATACCTAGCCATTTGGAAATTCAAAGAGCACAATACATGAAAATCAATTTTCTAAAATGTAAACACCTAACCTTAGCTAGTGGCACCATCTTATTCTTAGCTCATGAATCTAAATTTAAATGTAAAGGGTAACAACCTAATCTAAAGATTTTGTTCATTAATTCTAAAGTAATGTAATAAGTTCACTCCATTTAATCCTCATTCATGAACATAATAAAAACAAAAGTTACTTACTCTTTTTCACACAACTTAAGGATTTTAAGAAAATAAAATAGACTCAACCACCAAATAACTCAACATAAATATGATTTCAGTTCAACACAAAAATTGCAAACGTGTCTTCAATCCACTTCACATATTCCTTACCTTTAACTTTAAGTTCTTTTATCATTTCAGCTTATCATTAATTACAAACAGAGAAGATAGGGTTAAAATAGGACTGCTTTAGGGATTAAGCTAAGTTGCTTTGTCATGATTTCTTTTTGTTCCCTAAGTCCACTTATTGTCAACCCTAAGCCTCTTTGAATATCTGTATATGAGTAGAAACCATCTCAAAGTATCTAATTTTTCCATTTTCTCTAAGCATAAAAAAGTGAAATAACTTAAAAGTAGAAAAGAAAGAAAGATGCATGAAAAGTAAATAGAATTGAAGGGCTGCTTCTTATCCAGCACTTAGGTTTTTAGTCCCTTAACCAGACTATCCTATTCCTTCTTTTGCTTAAGGCAGTTCAAATCGCAATGGTCTCTTATCATCAACCTTTTTTCTCTTCTTTCTAGCTTTGTGCTCCTTGTCTTGATTTGAATTAATCACCTCTTTAATTAGGGAATCAAGTGTTGTATCATACTTTGTGTCTTAAGGAGGGTTTCTTTTCTACCTCTTTCAAATGTTCACAGTTCTCTCTTTTCTTCCAACCTTTAAAAACACCTTACTATTCTTAATGTTGATGGTAGCTATAGCAGTGGCCATGAATGGGCACCCAAGAATGATTGGTGTCCCTCAATCTTTATCCATGTCTATCACTATAAAGTCTACATGAAACACCAACTTATCTATCTGTACTAGTGCGTTTTCAATCATCCCTTCGAGTGTTCTCAAAGAACTATCATCAAATTGAGTGGTTAACTTAAACTTCTTTACTTCCCTTAACCCTAACTCTTCAACCATAGATGAGGAAATCATATTAACACTAACACCAAAGTCATAATATGCATTCCCAAAGAATCGATCACTAACGGTGCAGGTCAATAGAAATTTTCTTAGATGATTTAATATGGGGGGAAGGGTGTTTCTTACAGCTCCAGTGCATATTTGAGCTAACATGAACATTTCTCGCCATCCTTCTCCTCTTACTCAAAACTTCTCTTAAGAACTTCTAGTAGTGAGGTGTTTGCTCTAGTAGATCAATCAGTGGGATATTCGCTTCTAGCTTCCTAAACAACTCCATAAATTTCTTGAATTCCTCATCATCTTTGCTTATTCTTAGCCTTTATGGAAAAAGCAACATTGGTACACGTAGATTGACAATAGACTCATTAACAATAGGGGTTAACTCTTGCTATACAACCTCTTCCTTTTTACCTAATGTAGAAGTTGGCGTATCCTTACCAACCTTCTTACCTGACCTAAGTTGTACTTCCTTTATATGCTCAATGGGTATAGAGGTATTCACAATGTAATCAAGCTTCTTCCCTAAGCCTCTCAAACCCTTCCATGGTCACTTTAGCAAGCCTCTCAACTACAACTTCCTAAGCTAGTTTTTCTTCTCAAATCTTCACCTTACTGACCCTTAAGGAATTACCAGCAAATCTTAAGTCTCTTGATACAAACACCACTTCTTTACTCGCTAAAGACTCAGTTATAATTCCTTGCTCTCTTTTGCTTTTAGAAGTAACCTCATTCTCTTCTTCATCAATTGTCTAACCCTCTTCTTGTACTATCTCTTCATAAGTCTTCACTGTTGGTTCATCTTGTTGACCCTTTTCTTCTACAAAAGCCTATAATGTAGCTCTATCTATTATCATTTAGATTATAGGGTTTAGGCCTGTTGTGATTGTGGAAACTTCATCATCTTTACTATGAGAACTATTGAATCCATCACTTGACTACTTTTTATCTTCTAAAAAAAATAAGCATTCATTTAGCTATACTAACTGAGCCTCTAACCCCTGAATGATCAATTCTTGCTTTCCAAAATTTTCAGCACACTTTTGCTCTAGAGACATAATGAACTCATCAAATTTCTTTGCAATCTCAAAGTTTAGGGTTATTAGTATAACTAAGGGGCTTGCAACACTACTTTGCCTAAAATATTCTTCTTGTAGGTGGTGCTACTCTTGATTACTTTCATAGCATTAAGTGCTCTCTTGTTATCCTATACTAACTAAATAGACTACTAGTTAAGGAGGGTGTAGCCCTTTAGGTAGGGGTCTTGTGAAGCCATTAATCAACATGATCACCATTTATATGGGCATATAGATTATTGACCCTCTTACAGCTTCATCTAACATCATTATAGCATGAGCATCTTTTCCATGTAAGAATACAAAAAATTGTAGCTAAGTAAGTGGCTCATAGAATAGGACATTCTCTTATTAGCTTAAATTTCTCCCAAGCACTTACCTTGGTATTGCTTAAAATGATATATTTTCTTTCTCAACTCAGTAAGGTAACACAAAAATGGGATAGACCATTCCATATCATCACCCATACTATCCATTGACTTGAAAATTCAATCTTAAAACTTAGTGACACTATTCAATGCAACTTAGTACATCTTCTACATAAGTACCTACAAAAGGAAAATAGAAAAGAGTAGTATCCCAAACTATAGACTAAACTTAAGGAAATAAACAAATATTTACAAGAAAGGCAAAATCTCTTTGTTGTTTTTCAAGGTAATGCCTAGTCTACTAATTATCCTCAAAACTAAAATTAAAATCTATCTATTCCCTAGCAACAGCACCAAAAACTTAGTATCACGTTCACTACTTCTACAAGCTTACAAATTTCGATAAAATCATATAGAAATTGCAAAAACTTCGATAAGCATACCGATCAATTAGTAGTATAGGGTGAGCTCCAAGGTTGTATTTCCAAAAGGAATGTATGTTAACTCTCAACTATTTTAGTAATATTCATATCTAGGTAGGCTAAATAAAATTTAATTCTTTTATTAAACAAAACCTAATAACTAGCTTAATGTAGATAACTAAGTGATTCCAACACCAAAAAGGATAAAGATATGATTTCTGTTATATTATCTAAATCTAAGAACAACTCCTAATTTGACAAAGCATAGGATTTCAATACTCCAATGATTACGATTAAGAACTAAGTAAATGAATGAACAAGAGGCATGATGTTTGAGTTCTTCTACTATTCATATGTACATAGATGAAAGATTGACTCCAAAAGTGAAATCTTAACTGAATCAGCATGTATCAATAATTAATCCAACTTTAACAAGCATGGAAATGACTAGAAATCATACTTCATACATAATTCCAATCTGTACACATTCCTTCACAAGTGAAATACATGTTCAATGCTTGAAACTCATAACCCATGTAACATACAATCACAATAAACAACACAAACAACAATTATTAATCCATTAACATTAATAGATTCATAATCTTCATAAATACAATCGAATTACAAAGTTAAACAACCTAAAACAACAAGAAATTGGTTAGAGAGAGAATTCACCTAATAAGGAAAGTTCTAATCTTCAACCTATGTTGGAATGATGCTTTTCATGTATCCTGGGATTGGAATTCACCAAAACTAACTTAATCTAAGCTAAATCTAACCTTAAATAACCTAGGAAGGTGAAACCCCAAAAACCTTAGAGAGAAAGGAAAAAGGAAGTCAAAAAAGAAATAAAATCACATTCCTTAAATGAGCTATGAATTGAAGCTTTTTATATGAAGAGCGTACTACCTTAAGGATACTACAGTCATATTGTCATGCCAATAGATACCATCATGATGGTAGCTAGCACTGTCGTCAAGATAGTATAGTCTACTCTTTGTGATACTTATGAAGGTTTTATTCTAGATGCTCGCTTGATGGTAGCTAGGATTATCGTCAAGCTGGTAGTTCCTGCCCCATGTCTTCATCTTTCTCTTTTTCTTTTTCTTTTTTTTTTTTTGGCTTCTTATGTGAGGGCATGGTAGCCTTAAGACTTGTAAGAACAAACACAAAGAGCTTAAATCTTAAAATAAACATAACTTTTGAACACTTAAACATAAAAATATAAATTACAATTGTGTTAAGAAATTATATATGATTTTAATAAAAATTCACATACTTTGACTTAAAGTTCTATTAAATCACTTATAATTATTAGAGAAATCTTTGAAATAAGTGTGTAGTTTTGCACACTTATTACAAATCGACGTACCATGGTGCTCTGAGGAGATGTAGTGGATAGTACTAATGAGAGTAAGCTAGAAGAAGAGAAGAATATTGGAAAGATTGAAGCCGAGGAGGAAGAGTAGACTTTTGTCTATACTAACTAGGGAGAAGTGATGACCCTAGTGTTAAGGTGAGTGCTAAGCTCCTTATCGAAACTCAAATGAAGACTAAAGTAAGAATTTATTCCATACAAAGTGTACCATCAATGGATAGTTGTGCATCTTCGTAGTTGACGGAGGAAGTTGTACCAATGTCATTGAACAATCCTTTATGTATAGGTTAGGATTGTTGACCTCTAAGCTCCATCGAGCTTATAAGTTGCATTGGTTCTACAATAAGGGTACTCTGCATGTAACTAAACAAGTATCTGTGCCATTTAGCGTTGGGAATGTGCCCAAGGATGATGTTGTATGTGATGTCATTCCCAAAGGTGCTTCACATTTGCTGGTTAGAAGACCTTAGTTGTTTACCAATACGTTATTCATGATAGATACAAGAATACATATGCCTTTATTAAGGATGGGAAGAATTGTGTTGTAACCCATAATACAAACCTAAGTGAATGAGACCCATAATTAGCTCACTCGAGCTAGTACGAAGAAAGCCCTAGTGATGAGTTGATGAGAGCTCTAAGTTATTGAAAAGGCTGATGAGCCTATGTTTTTGTTGATTCAAAGGTTGTTAGAATTGAGGGATTTTGAAGAAGTACTTAATGAGATCCAAAGAGTAATTGATGAGTAATCTGACTTATTTCCTATAGAGTTGCCTAAAGGATTACCTCTAGTCCGAGGCATAGAGCATTATATTGATCTGTAACTAAGCACAGCTCTACCAAACCAACCTACCTATAGAATGAACCTTGAGTAGGCTGTCAAGCTAAAAAGACAAGTGGATGAGCTCATATAGGTAGGTTACATGAATGAAAGCATGAGTCTTTATGTTTTACTAGCTTTACTTGTCCAAAAGAAGGATAGATCATGGCACATGTGCATTGGTAACTACACAATAAACCAGATTACCATCAAGTTCAAATACTCGATACCGAGGCTTGATGACATTTTAGATAAGCTTCATGGTGCCAAGATATTTTTTATGGTTGATTTGTGAAGTACATACCACTAAATTGACATGAGACTAAGTGATGAGTGGAAGACTACCTTTAAGATAAGGCACGGTCTCTATAAATGGTTGGTTATGTCGTTCAAACTCACAAATGCACTAAGCACATTTATGTGATTGATGAGCCATGTGATGCACCCATTGATTGGAAGATATGTAGTCATATATTTTGATGATATATTGGGGTACAGTGCCAACCTGAATGACCACATTCAACATCTTTAAGGAGTTTTTGATATTTTACAAACTATGTAATTATATGGGAACTTAAAGAAATGTGTAGTATATCAAGGTGAAGTAATTTTTCTTGGGTATGTTATATTAGGGGAAGAAATCTAAGCTGATGAAGAGAAGGTCTAAGCTACCTTGGAGTGGATGATGCCGAAGATTGTTACTAAAGTATGAAGTTTTGATGGTTTTGCTTTTTCTACAAGTGATTTATTAAAAACGTTAATACCATTGCAACCCCTTTGACTGACATAACAAAGAAGAGTAAAGGATTCCAATAGAACAACTAAGATGAATAGAGCTTCAAGGAGATCAAAGAGAAGCTTAACTTTGCCCCTATTTTGACAAAACATTTGAGGTAAAATGCAATACATCAGGCATTGGGATTGGTGCCATCCTAATGCAAGAATGACGATTGATTGCCTATTATAGTGAGAAACTCAATGATGCCGCATTGAAGTATTATGTGTAGTGAAAGAGTTGTGTTCTCTATTTTGAGCTCTTACTATTTAGCAACACTATTTATTACCATGAGAGTTTGTAATTTACACTAACCATAAGTCATTGAAGCATCTTGGGAGTCGAAATAAACTTTCAAAGAGATAAGTTAAGTGGCTAACGTTTATGGAAGGATTTTCATATGTAATCCAATAAAAGAAAGGAAGCTCCAACATGGACACCAATGCTTTGTCATGTCGATAAACCTTATTAACCACCTTACAAACAAAATTATTGAGATCTTCACTTATCATTGAGTAGTATGCTCATGACCCCTATTTTAGTCCTATTCTTGAGTAGTGTAAAGAAGGAGTTGTTGTTGGAGGATATTACCTCTATGATGGATATCTATTCAAAGAAAGAAAGCCATGTATGCTTAGTTGTTCCATGCATGAGCTCTTGGTAAGGGAAGCTCATAGTGGTGAATTGTTTGGTCATTTTGGAGAGACCAAAATAACCAATCTATTGAGAGAGAACTTTTATTGGCCTTATTTGGCTAAGGATATCCATAAGGTAGTCGAGAGTTGTGAAGTATGTAAGAAGGAAAAGGGAAAGAAAGAGCCACATGGAGAGTATGTATCTCTACATATACTAACCTTATCTTGGGCAGACCTCAATAAGGACTTTGTCCTAAGTTTGCCCCAAACATCTAGGGGAAAATATTCAATCTATGTTGTAATGGACTGCTTTAGCAAAATGGAATACTTCATTCCATGACATCGAACTAATAATGCTTTAATGCTGTTGATTTGTTTTTTAAGGAAGTTGTCTAACTACATAGAGTGCTAAAAACTATTGTTTTAGATTATGACACCAAATTCTTGAGCTATTTTTAAAAGACTCTTTAGAGAAGACTTAAGAGTAAACTTATGTTTAACTCCAATAGCAACCCCCAAACTAATGTTCAGACTAATGTATTGTATAGGATGCTAGGTAATTTACTAAGAGCTATTGTACGAAATAACCTAAAAGACTGGTATCTATATCTACCAATTGTTGAATTTGCATACAACCAAATAATCTATAGCACTACTAGGAAGACTCCATTAGAGATAGTATATGGCCTCATTCCTACTATTCCTCTAAATCTAATTGGTACCCTCGTAACTGTTAAAGAGAGTTAATCTGGAGTTAATCAAGCTTAAGAATTATAAGAACTACATTAATCTATGGTAAGGAAGATTACCAAGTTTAACCAAAGATAACAAGAAATCGGTAGCTGAGGTGGTCGAGTTATTTCTCACAAACCAAGAGACATAATATGGATTCAACTCAACCAAGAAAGTTTTCTACACCTGTTGCAAAACAAGTTATCTCCATGAGTTGATGGTCCATTTAAGATCTTAAAGAAGATCAACAGTAAGGCTTACTAGATCAAACTGCTCGATAGCTATGGTGCTTCCTCTACCTTTAATGTGTCTAACTTAATTCCCTACCGACTAGAAAGAGACCTCGCAGATGCCTAAGAAGGAGAAGAACCCAAAACCATTTGAGGAAAAATCTTCCATACCTTAAGCAAATGATCAGAATCAACTCCTTGAACCAATTATGCACAACCAAACTAAAGGACTCTAATGTCTTACAGGGAGAATACTAGCTTGAAGCCTCACTGAGGATGAAGATTCCCATTTTAACCTTATGTTTCACTCTACTGTTGACCTAAGTAACGAGCTCTTATGTATGTTAACATAGTTTCAAAAGCTACTGAGTAAACATACCAACCTGTCGAGCCTACAAGCCAACCTGCCGAACATTTATACTATGGCCTAAACAATATCTAAGTTGACCAACCTCAAATCTCTATTTGAGCTTCTGAGTTATCTAGTATCTGACTCCAGTTTACGTCGAATTATAAGATACCTAACTTGAAGGGGATCTATACATCCACAATTAACTAAGCTCTAACGCGAACTAGATTAGGCCTACTTTGATTGTAGATTCTTTTCCTTCACTTTGTTCGAGTCATATCATACTCTAGATGCCAACCACCATACGATACATGTTTTCTAGTACAACATTTTGAAAGGATTTTGTCACCTTCCATATGAAATATTCTTAGTGTTTTTTACCCTTTTAGTATATTTCATGTATTTAAATTGTAAATTTCCTTTTTTGTCTTTTCATATTTGCTTATAACCTTAATAGGGCTAGTATATAGGCTTCATTTTTTGTTATATGCAAACATCAGATTACATTATCAAATTATTATAAGTTTCCTTTATGAGTAACCATAGTGTTTTCATTTATCCTTAACTTTTATCTATTCCTTTTAGTAAAGAGTAGTGGTAAGTGACCTTATAGTTTAGACTGATGACTCATATTTAATGAATTATAAGTCGAGAGGATTGATTCTTATGTCATTTCTCTTTGGTAGCTACTTGGATTTTCCTAGTCTTTTATTTTCTTTCGGTTATTCCTGTTGTGATGCTCCTTTATGTGTTCGACCCTAAAGACACATCATTGAGTCTCATGTGTAAATGTTTTGGTTAGGGTGTATTTAACTAAGGTGGTGATATGTAAGAGATGAAGGATAAGATAGCTTGTTATGAGGGTAAAGCACAAATGGCATAGGCAGAGGTTAAAAGTGTTTGAAAAGAGCATAAGATAATAACAAGGAAACTAGAGCCGAAAGAGCTAGCCATAAAGGAGCACGAGTTCCATTTAGACATAAGCATTAGTGAACTAGAAGCTAAGTAGAAGAAGGCTACCAAGTTGAGCTCTTAGGTTGTAGAGTTGCAAGGGAAGGGGAAAGATGAAAATAGGGAAGTAAAATGAGCTTAAAGGGAAGATTTCCATGCTTAAGTAGTAAGAGGTAGGACTATAGGCCAAAATGACTAAATTGGAAAAGGAGGTTATAGAGAAAACGTCAAGGATTAAGTTCTTAAAAGAGGAGGAGCATGAGTAAGTTTTCATCCTAGAAGTCGCCTAATTTCGTGAGGAGAAAATTCAAGAGAGAATCCTGGAGATGGACTTAAGTTGTTTAGACTTCCTAAATCAAGTGGAGCCCATCACACCATATACTAAGTGTAACGCTCTACCTTATAGGCATCTGCTTAAAAAACTTTCTCAAACTTTTGGTGCTTAAAGATAGTTTGTTACTACCATAAGTTAAGGATAAGGAAAAATTATGTATCTAACTTGCTATTCCATCTTATATATAATTTGTTTCCAAATAACACCTTATTTAACATGGTAAATAAAAGCTAAAGTTTTACAAAAGTGCACCATATACAGAGTATCACAGTCATATACAATTATATAATATAGAAATCCATTACAAGTATGCTCTCTTATCTATACATGTAAACTAAATCTTTTGTAGGATAATACCAACTTCGTCTTTGAAGAGTTGCCTTCATGTATTCATGTCATATCCTAAAACCAATTACTTCTTCCAAGAACTCATCTTCAACTCATATTCTAAAGTCTCCTTGCCTCTATGTTGTAACACAATGTCTATTTCATCCATAGCTTAAGGATAAGACAACTTATCCCCTTAGTTACTTTGAATTAAGTGAGAGTAGACAAACATACAATAACAAGCATGGCTAAATAGGCATGTCATTTAAGTAGTTAGTCTAATTACATTACTTACCATTTCTTAGCCAATCAATGCAAATGTGGCAAGCACGTGCCATGCTTATGCACATAACATGCATTGGTACTAATAACCTAACCCAACTTAGCAACTTATCTAATTTGGTTAACTTCAACCTGGGCATCTAGATAATATATCTAAGAACCTAGCAAAGAAACCATTAGTTTCCAAAACCATGCAACCTAGTAATAACCACATGGAGTGGTTAGAAACTTCAGCATATAACTGGCCTAGTTGATATAATACAGTTTCTATATGTTCGAAAACTTAGCTTTTATAAATCAAGTAGCTCACTTGATAAGCCCAACATTTCATGTGAAATCCAACTTAGCAAAATTTTGGATCTTAGAAAACTTGAACCACAAATCCTTTTTTGCACTATGTCATGAATGCATTAATCTACATACCTAGCAAACCTTTTCATCACTTATTACCTAGCCTTCATTTAGTATCTTTGCCAACTCTAAGACCTCGGTATCTGGTTCACTTGAGTGAACACCTTAAGAGGTAGGGTTAGTCCCTAAATTCTTTTCTAGGTTAATGTAAATCTCAATAAATTTCACATCAATAGTAAGTAACGTAGCCATAGAACTAAGTCCAATATCAAATCATCATTCAATTAACAATAGCTATAAAAGAAAGCTCCATATGATTTATTAAGCAGCACATCAAATTCACAACCAGGTTTAGCCAAGCCAAAATGTCACCAAACATGCAAGGTTTGGTGTAAACATAAGCCTACTCGAGGTATGCAAATATATCTACTTAGCTAGTTTTGCTAAATGCTCCGACACTGCTAACTAACATAGCCTCCTCTTTAGCTACTTTACCTAATAAAGATTAATACTACCATGGTTAACTATAGATCATGCATGTATATATATTTTAGCTTAATATTATCTTAGTGATACTGTAAGTTTGTTAAAGGTACATTTAGTATAGTCTACCTCTAACTTAGTCTTTGAATTAGCTTTTGATATAGCTTCTAACTTAACTTTTGTATTATTCTCTGATTTAGACCAACTTTAAAATTTCTAATTAGATGCTATTTAACTTATAATCCCAATTTACCAATAAAGCATCTCTAACCTTTCACTTAACTCATTTGTTTAAGTTAACGTACAAGAAACACTAAAGTATAGTTGCTTTTGATTTTGTCTCAAATTAAGCTTTTGATTCGACCATAATGCTTTATTTACTTATAATATTTCCACCTTTTAATTAAACCAAGCTAAGATTAGTAAAGTATACTTCAAATATAACATACAGTTCGAACTCCCCCATGTTATAATGTTAATTATATAAATTTATCTTAAATGATCATATTTGACAAAATATGTATAATGGTTAGGAAAATATATAACACTTAGTATCCAAGATCCCTTAAACCTATGGTAAATATATTATAGTTGTTATATCATGATAATAAAAAATATTAAGATAGTTCAACATATAATATTTTTCAAAATATTGATTTTAGGTCCAATTTTGATGAAAATTAGCTTAAATTAGGTACATAACCAAATAAAATTTCAAGATTCAAACTAAATACTTTCAAGATAAAAAATAAGCTCTAGAAATCATATTTGTTAAGGAATTTAATTAAAAACCTATTATTTATTTGATATGAAAAGTAGGATAGATTTAACAAAATAATTTGAATAAATACTAAATGTATAATTTATCAAAAATTCTTTTTATGAAAATTAAATATATCATATGAGAAAAATATATACCAAAAATTAGCACCCAAAAAACATCATTTACTATTTTTAAAAATCGATACAAAATTTGTTGGAATTAGACCTATTCTTAAAGAACCTATATGAATACTTCTAATTTTACAATTATGGGTTGCTTTGACCCTATGATTTGATGAAGATCTTGTAAATGAGCATCTACTGCATACTCAAAAGTGAATGCTTCTACTAAGT
Source organism: Lumnitzera racemosa (assembly GCA_024138005.1). Taxonomy (NCBI): domain Eukaryota; kingdom Viridiplantae; phylum Streptophyta; class Magnoliopsida; order Myrtales; family Combretaceae; genus Lumnitzera; species Lumnitzera racemosa. The sequence goes on along the minus strand of JAMXBC010000012.1, from coordinate 31,654,478 downwards.
GACAATAACTTCTAAGATGATCACTCCGACCATTCATGAATAAGGTAATTAAGCTTATGATATCACAATTATACTAGTGAGCAGTTTAGTGCAATAATTCCAATATTAGATCATACTCAAATTGTAAATAAAAATTAAAAACTAGACTTTGGGAAAAAATTTAATGGGGAGATAAACCTAATTTTAGGCCTCAACCAAATAATAGAATCCCCAATTTAATAGATTATGTTTAACTTATAAATTAATTATTTTATAAAGTTAAGAAAACTATTTAATAGATTCGAGTAATCTATCTAATATGACATATCTTATAGGCTTGCATGTTCAAAATTTTGATAGTCTTATGTGAAACTAGAACTTCCAATTGTCAAAACTACTATTAATTCGCCAAACATGAAATTAGGATGAATAAACTACATTAATTCTAGGTGAATACTAGAAAGTGAGTGGAGTTAAACAATGTTTAAGTTAGCCATGATTTTAGATACCGTATTCTTCCATCAATGATATCTCTGTATAATTGATTTTTACAATTTCCAAACTAACAAGTTTCCTAAAGATTATTACAATTAATCACTATAGACAATGAGTGACTCTTGATTATGCAATAACATGAATATGAATTGTATGGAGAAAAAGGGATATTTGTGTAATACCTTAGAATTTGGAATGCTACAACTTGTCATGCGTCTATAGCCTTTATTGATACACTAGGCGTAAACCTTTAACTAAAATCTTAAAACATTCACATTTTAGCCTTCAAATAATTTCACAAAATTTAATTCTTTGAATTAACTCCATCAAATTTGAGACTTTAAATAAATATAACATAATTGGAAAATAAATTTTACAAATTTTTTACATAAATATTTACAAATCACATGATGAACTCTAATTGATAAGGAATTAATGAGTAAGATGATACAGCAGTAGGATGGAACTAAAGATGGATATTTGTGGATTCGAGTGGGTATGAAGAACAAGAAGTAAAATAAGGGTTTTGAGTGTAAATGTAAATAGATATCATATACCTAGATAAAAACACAATCAGGGGTTTAAGCTCGAAATAAGGTTCGATACAACTCACGAACACTGAATATCGCTTGGGATTCAAATAAGGATTAGATGTAACTAACTAACCGATTCAAATGAAAGGCTCACCACAATCTTAGGGTTAAGATTGATAAGAACGTGAGAAAGATTAAAGAGTTTAATCAATACTCAATAATCCATCAATGTAAGCTCTACTAGCTCAGGTGTAGCCTTGCTCGAAAGAGGAAAGTTTCACTCTTTGTATGGAGGAATATTCTTCATTACATGTCCATCTCTACCTCCTTTACGATGTTTACAAATTTTGCTATTTATAGTAAGTCCTAAATCCTAATGGAAAAACTATAAATAATGTATAAAGCCTTAAACCCTGAAGAATTAGACCCATAAATAACATAAAGAAAACATATACAAAAATACAAAACTATGTGTTTTATAGGGAAAGTTAGCATGCATTCACTTGACATGTCTTCGAAGAAGTAGTATCCGAATTAGATGGGGTCGATAATTAGATGTATGGGCTCGGGAAAGAGTCCCTAAAGTCTCGCATAGCTTAGTCGAGACACTAGAGAGGCTAGCCCACAATTGCTGAGTTCTAAGGTTAATTGGCACTAGTCTCTCTATGCCATGCCAAGTAGACTCTACGCTTGGTAACATGGTCTCTCGGCTACTCGGTCGACAACAAATTTGTTGCTGAGTGGTTATTTTTCTTCCTCTCATCCTTTTGGCTCAACTTGACCTCAGTAAGCATTGATTGGCCTTAGCTTTGGATCGGTCTACCTTGGCTTGGATGTAGTTAGAGGCTAATTCCCATCACTATTGTAGGTTTGATAGGAAGTTGTCGACGTCAAGTATAGAGTATAGGCCAGGATGCCAAATAAACTCCTCTTCCCTCTTGGCTTCACCTTGAGTGTCGAGTGTCTCTAGATTTCCTTAATGCTCATAGGGGTTAAGCAATAGCTCTTCCCATCCTTTCGAATAGTATAAGTATTGAGGAAGCTGTTATGGATCACTTTTCGATTATACTTCCATCGTTAGCCAAGAAGTAAATTTGTGGCATTCATTGGGAATACATTGAAGTCAATCTCGTCCTCATACTATCTTGCCTTGAATGCAATCCGAGCTTGCTTATGCATATAGACCATACCTTTGTCATTAAACCACTTTAGTCCATAAGGTCAGGGGTACAAGTAAGTTGGCGATTTCATCTTCTCTATGAGGGAACAAGTCTTTCTATTCACTAGGCATCACATGTGAAATAAATTTTCCCTTTATCTGGAATCTGCCTTTAGGTTAGCTCGTATTACCATAGCTAAGAGTTTATCCAGGTCCACGACATAGACATCTTCTTCCATCAACTGGTCTTTAGACTTGTTGTCACTCAAGCTCTTGATTTGAGCCTTGGGCCCTTTGCCCTTTTAAGACTATGACCTTCTTATTTGGGCATTAGGACATAATGTGTTCATATCCTAAGCATTTGAAGCATTTCACATCTTGTACCTTGTTGCTGGGTGCCTTTTCTTTCTCGACGATCTTCTTCTCTACATGGACTGGTTAGCTAAGCTCTCCTTTCTCCATCCTCCTCTTTAGCCCTTTTCTCTCGGCATACCTCTCAAGCTTGGGGCTACTTTACTAAGGTTAGCTACTCTATAAACCCCTAAAATTTTCGATCTAGCTTTTGAAATAGACTTAACCATGTTAGATAATTTAGGAGTTGAAAAGGGTAATGAAAGTGAAAACCCTAAAAGAATTAATCAATCGTGTAAGAAACTTTTCTACCCTAAATATATCTAAATGCTAAAGATTTTCATTCAAAAGTGATAGAAACCCTAAAATGATCACCTTAAAGACATATGTGCACTAATTCATTATAATATACCTTAAAACCCTAATTAATAATATAACCCTCATATTTTGCCAAATCATTAGTAAAAGGTTAGAGTTGACTTTCAATCATGCATATTTGTTTTGAATCCTCAAGTAGTCTTTTAGAAACTAAGATAATGAATCATAGATTACATTTATCTCTTGAATATATGATTAAGATAGTATTACATAGAGTTAGAGGTATAGTTGAAGATTAGGCTAAATGTAGTGAACTTTAATACCCTAATTAATACTTTTCATACTAGTTACAATAAGTAGTTTACCAAATGATATATATAGGTTATAAATACCTACCAATAAGACCTCATCAACTATTTTTGCTAATAAATTCACCAAATACCTCATTTCTTTTCATTTCCTTAATTTTCCCTTAATTTTCCTTAATTACTACATTATGAGTACAAAATGGCATATGCTTAAGGAAAGTTGACCAAGTTGACTAAGGTCAAAAGGTTAACTAAGTCAACAATTAGAAAAGTCAACAAAAGACACTAAAGCATAAGAAAAATATCTAAGCATCTAATGATTTCTTTTCTTTTGGTTTTTCTTTTCCTACCTCCTCTTTAATTGCTGTCCATCCATTTCCCCTTCTAGACCCCACCATTTTCTTTCTTCCATAAACAAAACAAAACAAAAAGAAACAAAGTAAAATCCCCTCCATTACTATGACCCTTCTTCTTCCCTTTCACTTTCAATACTTTCCTCTTTGTCCCCATAATTCCAACACAAATTAAGGCATGTGATCATGTTACTTTATGTTGCTCTATCTTACTTATTAGTTAGGTAATTAGCTAGATTAGATAAGTAGACATGTGTTATGTGTGATCTTGAAAAATAGGACGTAAAGGTCCCATCTTTAAGTATAGAAAAAATAGGAATCATGAAGAAGAGGAAAGGAATATATGTGTATATGCCCTTAAGTATGTGTACATAAGGATATACTAAAAGAATACAAGTATGGGGATCTTTGTAAATGAGTATTTACCATGTACATAACCTAAATTAAGACAAATACTAACTATACATACCTATACTATACTAAATACACACTTAAAAACATAAAAGAATGAAATTAGGAAGATTTTCTTAAGAGGAAAATTAGGCATACGAAATTTGTACAAAAATATGTATATGACCATATAAGTATATGAGTATGTATACAAGTATAAATACAGTATAAGTATAAGTATATGTATAAGTATACTAGAATACATATAAGTATAGTAAAGGTATATGTACATAAGAGGTTAAGTGAAGTGTACATAAGCTTTTTAAACATGACATAAGCATAAGGTGAAGCATATGTAATCAAATGATAAAGTAAGCAATGAGGTAATCAAAAGACGACATAAGCAAATGATGATGTAAGCAATGACATAAGCATAGGTTTATAAAATAAGAAAATAAGAAGAGTATATAATAAGTAGGTACCTAAATTAGTAAACCCTAATACACTTTCTAAATTGGATTATACTTAATTAAGAACATGAATTAGTAATAGCAAAGTAAAATTCTCTAAGTATAAGAATTTAAGGGTTAACTAAATCATTAAGTATAAACAAAAGATATAAATATAAGTAATAAGAGTAACTAAGTTTCCATAGTTAAAATTTCTATAAATTCAATTCATATCGTAAAACACAGGTCTTAACATCCAAAACGGACATCACCGTATGAACGTACATCCGAAATCGATGAAAAACAACTATAAATTCTAAATATCAGAAGTGGAACGAAAAAGTTACATACGATTAATAATAAGGTCTAACTGGATAAAAATTGATAGTAATTTAAGTAGAACTAGGTAATTAGATAATTAGAATTATTAGTTAATTCAATTACTTACTAGCGTTATCATATCATAATAGTCAGGTGATCTCGATGTGAGTGAGGATCTCCTGATCGATTACTACGATTAGGGCGAGTCACCATGGCTGAGTGAGTATTTACCCTATGACTCCATGCTTGTTTGTGATTATAGATAGTGGACTTAATTATTATTGTTAATTGGCTACTGTGTGGGGTTTGGGAAATGCTTGTGTATGATATTGTGTGTTGATTTGTAATTTTACCTTAAGTACAAATAATACTTTATTTGTTGCATGGTAGTATAGAAAATGATTGTGTGTACTATTGGATGGTCACAGCATAATTTGATATTAACTATACTCGGCTAATAAAAAGAAGCTAGAACATGTATTAACATGCATCGCATAGATACAATTTCGGCCGTCACATCATATGGAGGTAAAGAGAGGCCATACGGGGGTTGTTATTATTAATTTATTGGTTCTATACAGTGCACTCATACAAAATGACCTTACCTTGGCTGATAGGAACACTAGGCGTTAGAGGTGCCAACCACCTAGCTAAGGGTCGAGTATAGAGACCTTTGTTTAGGGGTATGTGTAGACTGTAGGAGCCCACCCACGATTATACTAGAACTTGGTTTTTATAAAAATAAAAGAATTATTTGATTTAAGTACAGAACGTAGAGTTTTGTAGTAAAATAAGTTCTAGTATAATACCCGGATATAATTGGTGCCGTGTATACTCCAACTCTGACTTCAGAGGGTGTTAAATCTAAGTTAAGTATATGAACTAGTTAATTATACGTATTGTTTGGCATTCGGTTTGATCATTCATTCATATGCATGAATATAATGTACTTATAACTTGCTTGTGGTATGGCTGAGGGTTTTGCTCACTAAACTTAGGCTTATACCCTTTTGGACTTTTGCCGCAAGATAGTCTGTTCGTAGAGGCGGGCCGAGGGACGCTACAGGTTAGCTTGATGATTTGGGCAAGAGTGAGCTATCCTATGTATTGAGAGAGAATAGTTTATATAGACTCTTACTCATGTACTTTTGCTTTTATTAGTATTATAGACTTAGATATACTAAATTACTATATATTGTAAGCTTTATAGTTCAAATTTTATATAAATATGTTTGTGTGAAGATATCATATGAATCTATACTCTTGGGAAACTAGTGGTTGTAGAGCCTTGTATATTGTGTAAAGAGTTTTTTATTAGAAGGGTAACCAATTAGGGGTTCTTCGTATAGTATACGATGTCTGCCATGACTAGGCCGTCCTCGGTTCATGACATACTCGGCCTCTAACGCCTTCTTCTCCTCTATCTCTCTACTCTTAATGCCAAATTGATTAGCTCATCGAGAGAGATGAACGGCTGCAATTTAACTATGTTGGCAATATCATCTCGGAGTCTACTCAGGAGCTTAGTGGACTAATTTATCTTTACAATCCCTTAAGCCCAATTAACCATACGTAGCACAAAACAATTTAATGTCAACTTATTTATTAAGTTTAGTTAATTATTCTAACTTAGCAACCACACAACATAAGTAAGTATCCCATATCCAACTCAACTATAACTTTGGAATTCTACTCTATTACACTCCAATTATTTGATATAACATAACACCATCTCCTACTCCTAATGGATTGGTTGCATTTAGATACAATCACCTCACAACCTATTCACAATAGAAATAAACAACTTACTTAGTTTCTAACTCTTCTAACAATAGTTTAAAACTTAATTACTCAACTAACTCTTAAAAGTAACTTCAATTGAAAGAAGAGCCTAAGATTACTAAGAGGAACAATTGGTTTATGAAATGTTTTGATTGATCATTCATGTTTAGAAATAGTTTGAAAAGGATTTAGGATGGAAAAAATACACATGAAAAACATCTAAAAACCAAACGAAGTGTAGCTATTCACAATAGGGGTCATGGCGTTAAGATGCTTCAATACGTAGCATCTAGACGCCATGAATCTGGGAGTAGTTTCCTCTCTAGCGTTTAGATGCTGATGGGGGAGGCATTTGAACATTAGGCTACAGTTTGCAGAATTCTATAATTTACAACAACGTTTCACCCCCCCAAATCTCAACCCCTTATTGCCAATCTCAAAAACCATTACTCCAAATAGCCTCTAAACATCTTTTTCCAATAAAAACTCAACCCATCTCTCGTTGGAATCAAAACACACATCAAAGAAACAAAGCACAATAGAATCAAGGCTACGATCTTACCTTTGAAATTCGATATCCTCACTTCTACCACCATAGGACTCTTAATAAACCACCCTAAATTGGTTTTTTATGGTGCCTTATGAAGAAAAAACGAATCTTAATTACAAATCTACTAAAATTCAACAATAAAAAGGCATCCTAAAACCTTACCTTGTTTCATACAACCCAAATCTAGCTTAAAGTAGTTGTGATTTCCTCTTTGCTTTAAGATTCATGTAGACACCTTAGCCAACAAGTGCAGCACGTGAGAGAGTTTGTGAAAAAGGTTTCCATTGAGCTTTGGTCGGCTTTTATACTTAAGAGTTATAGGAATTTTACTATGCATAGACTACCCTTACTGCTTTTAGTTAATACCATCTCATATCCATAATGAAAAAATAAAATCAACACTTATTCATCTAATTCCCCCTATTATACTTCTTTACTTTTTTCTTTTTGTTTGGATATTAAGATTATTCCCCCTTACAAAAACTTTCATCCATGAAAGTTTGCTTAAATTTCTTAAATGAATACTTGTTATCTCTTCTTACAACTCTCATGTATCTTATTGTTTTTGATTGATTGCTCTACTGTATCTCAATATACTTGCTCAATTATGATTCTTGAAATCTATCTTTTCATTTTCATGTAACTCTCCCCATTACAAGATAAAATTCTCAAATCCCTTATTTGTCTCTTAAGTCAAATAATTTTGTGGTTCTTAATAAGATCCCTCATTTAATCATAAACTCTATCAGTCTCCAATATCAAGAGTTATATCTGTTTCATCACTTAGTCCACTTTGATCTAAGATACATAGGCATGGGTTACTTCCTAATTCTCCATGGTTTTAACTAGTATCTCCTACAATAACATTTTTAGATTCATGTTTATGCAACTTTTATCTATAAAGCTTCCTTATTCTCTTCATTTCTCTTATTTTAGGATCCTCTAACTAAAATTTACATCTCTATACGTCCTCTATATAGACTTAGACTTCCAATTACGATATTTGAATTTTCTACCTTGATAACTACTTCTCATTTATCTAGATAGCAAAATTCCTCCTTTCCATCATAAAATTTTCAAAATCATTTCCACTTGCCAATAGCTAAATCTTCTCAATTCACTATAAGCTTTCTAGCCTATGACTTACATGTAACTTTCTTTCACCGTACTTTGCTCCTCTAGACTTTTACATACTAAATTATTTATACTCTTGAAATATGCTTTTGTGCACCTAAAGGATTATCCTTTTATAAGATTAAATTCTTAAGTCCCATTAGTTTCTTAAATTAGATATTTTTGGGTTTCTGGAATGTCTCCATTTTAATAGCAAATTTCTACCAATATCACATGTAAAAAATCTTACCATATTCATTCTTTATTCTAGTTTGACTTTAATACTCAAGCTGGGATTACTATTCTAATACTATTATATTACAACCAAATCTCCTAAAATAATAAAGTTGTCACCAAACATCCTTCATCTATAAAATTTCCTTCGTTCTGTTCAATTTATTTATTTGCAGTCCTCTAATTAAAGTTTGACTCTCTAAATTTGTTTTATCATACAGTCTTTAGATCTCTAATTATGATCTTTAAATTTTCTCTACACTACTTCTAAAAATTTTCCCTCATAACTAAATACCTAAAAGTAAACTCTTTCCATCTTCGCTTACTAGTTTGTAAACACTTCTGTTATAATTACTTTTTAGTTTCGTTGATCCATATGACTTTACCCCTTTTCCTAACTGCAATAAAGTATTCCCATACCCATCTACAAAATTTTTATTTATTCCATTTCTCGTCCACTTACAACTTATTACAACACTATAATCCTCTACATTAGTGTCTAAATGTCAATATACTTCACTCTATTACCTCAAATTTTCACACATCTTCACTATAGTATAGCAATGTAACTAACAACAACATCCTTTCGGTCACTTTCTTTCCATCACCAACCTTGCACCATAACATGTTAATAGTATGTTTCTCTATCAAGGGGAAGCCATTTATTGAGACTTGTAAGCTCTTAAGTGACCCCTGGACTTTATGGTGGTGAACACACCCTCCTTCCTTCATTGCTCGATAATAGTCACCAACAATACCATTGTTAAAGGTAACTCCACCATTCATTTTCTTTACTCGTCCCATGCTCATTATTATTAGCAAGTTATTATTGTTGTCCTTATATACTTATTTTCATAATTGTTTTGATTTGCTCATTACTAAGGTTATGTTGTCGCTATAATGTCTATCATTAGTATAATTTTGTGTTTACTAAAAGCCGATAGACTCTTTATACGGTTTAATTGAGTTTAATAAAGTTTATCAAATTCAACATTATCTTGTTATATTTTAGTAATTTTTTCCTTTTTATTATCGTTAATATATTTAATTTTTGAAAGGGGGTATGACTTAATTGAATTCTTTATTTATTTAACCTTTTTTATTGTCTTTAATTAGTGTTGCAAAGTTCATATCTTTTGTAACTTAACATAAGTACACATTTGATGGAGTTGATGAATATCAATATGACATTGAATTGACTCAATAAAACTATATAGGCCCTTCAACTCAACATAGACTGATAGATTAACTAGACTTGTATCGATTAAACAAAACTAACATGACATGCCATGTCATTAGAAGGAAGAAACATTCATCAGCTTCAATATAAGTGTACATATGCTAAATTTCTATAAATATTTTGTTCAACTCCTTTTTAAATTAGTTTTATGTTTCATATTTTAGTTCTTAGTTTTTATTATCTTCATTAATTTTCAATTAGCTATGTTTACATAATACAACTTTATATTGTAATTGATTTCAAATTGTTACTATTCACTTTGTATAGTTTGGTGAACCAGTTTAGTATTTGGAACGTTTATTATCTATTTGAGTTTTGCTATTTAGTAACATTATGATAATGATTATTATTTCCATTATCATTATTAATGTTATTTTTATTATTTTAGAAAGGTATTTATGATTGCAGAAATTTTCTTGTCCTACTTGTTTACCTCTGAATTAATACTTTCTTTGATTCATTTTCAATTTGCAAACATCCTCATGTCTTTTACACTGGTATGCTTGTTAATATTATCATAATAAACGTTTTGGTCAAACATGAAGGTGCCTTATTTGAATTAACAAGTGCCTTGGCCAATTTTAGAGTTTTATTTATTTTTTGCATTACTAAAGGCTATGAGTCACATGTGTAATTTTGTATGTAAATTGGTATATATTTGTTTGTATTATGTGTGTACCTAGACATAAATTTGTTGGTGGTATCTCAAATATTTTCTCTATAACTACTACACATTAAATCCTTTTCCACTCATTATTATTTATATTTAAAGTTATTTTGTGCCCACACCTAGCTTTTTAATTAATGCAATAAGCTTATCAGGGACAATCTTAACCAAGCTATACTATTATACTCTATAATACAAACTTTACTCTCCTAAGTCCGCATATTCATCAGTTGACAACCCAAGAAGATGAAAATAAAAGAAAAGTGACCTAAAGAAAAGAAAAAAAAAAAGAAAGCATAATCAAGCTAGATAAATAAATAGATATTTAAATCCATATGCAAAATATAATAATAAAAACACAAATGGAAGATATATAAATCAAATAATGTAGGTAAGATAAAATAGCTAAGCTAGCTATGTACTATAGCACTAATCGACCCCCCCTATGTTACCTACTCTTTCCATCTCACCATTCGATAGAATATTTCCTAAATATTCATAACTTATGCTCTTTTATGATTGATTGGCCTAAGTTGTTCCACAATTTATCAGCCTTAACTTTTGTATGATCCATAATCTAAGCTCTAATACCGTTTAAATTGTAATGCTTTAGAACTTAGTACACTATAGCCTACAACGTATTCTTAACCTCTACTGATATGTCATGCATAAGCCATTAACTAAATTTTCCAAGCAATCACATTTTAACCTCTAAATAATTTCACAAAATTTAATTCTATGAGTACTTGTAATAATCTCTAAATAATTAACTCCATAAAATCTAAGATTTTAAATAAATATAACATAACTGAAAAATGAACTTTACAAATTTTCTAAACAAATATTTATAAACCATATAATGAACTCTAACTGTCCTAAATCAATTTCTAAGCTCATAAATAAAGATTTTATCTGCTACTCCCTCACCTCGTAATCTCGATGCCCCTGACTAAAGCCAAGAAATTCTAAAAATTTTCACAAAGCACCTATACTTGAAAAATTAAAGACAAGATGAGCTAAAGCCTAGTATGGAAATACACAATCACATGTGCATGAACAAAGTATCACAAATTGCATGTATTACATGTATCTACCACATACCACGAACTAAACAACTGTTTATTATCTTTGATTTAGTTGTCATGTAACATAGTGGTACTTATGACCACATCACATATTATATATGAAATACTTCATAGAATTGGTGTTAGGTACTTGTTAACAGCCTAGGAACCAAGTAATCTAGGAACACGTAAATCTACCTGAATCATTTCTAAGCAAGACTACACTTAGGATAATGTTATGCAAGGATCTTCGGGGTGCCACCTCAAGTTCACCTATCCTCCTAGTCCCTTAGGCCTAGCCAATAACACTCAACACAAAATAATATAATGTCCAATAATCTATTAAGTCCAATTAATTATTCTAACTTAGCAAACACACATCACAAGCAAGTATCTAGTACTTAGTTCATTTGCAACTCTGGAATTCAACTCTATCGTACTCCTAGAAGCTAACATAATAAAACACCATCTCTTACTTGTAATGGATTGCTTAGATTTGGATGTGATTACCTCACAAGCTATTCACAATAGAAATAAACACTTTACTTAGTTTCTAAATCTTTTAACAACGCTTCAAAATTTAACCACTTAACCAACTCTTTAAAGTAACTTGAATCATATGAAGAGCCTAAGATCACTAGGAGGATTAATTGGTTTATGAAACGTGGTGGGTGGTGATTTACGTTTAGAAATTATTTGAAAAGGACTTATGATGGAAAAAAATTCTCGAAAAACATCTAAAAACCAAGGAAATGTCATTGTACGCAACAAGAGTCATAGTGTCTGGATGTTGTAGAATTCTATAACTTGTAGTAATATTTCACCCCCAAAATCTCAACCCCCTTCTAGCGATCTCAAAAACCTCTACCCCCGATTTGTTAACCCATCAACAATACAACTTTGCACCACTCTAAATAACCTCTAAAAATCTTTCCACAATCAAATCTCAACCCTTCTCTCTTCAAAATGAAAACACATATCAAAGAAACAAAGTACAATAGTGTTTATGCCATGATCTTACTTTGGGATTCCGAAATCCTTGCTTCGTTTACCTAGAAATCGCTGTAGGACTTTAGATAAACCACCCTAAATTCTTTTTTATGATTCCCTATGAAGAAAAATGAATTTTTATTGAAAATCCACTAAAAATTTTCAATAAAAAGGCATCCTTAAACCTTACCTTGGCTCTTGTGATCACAATCTAGCTTAAACTCACTGTAATCTCCTCTTTGTTTCAAGATTCACGTAGAAACCCTAGCCAATAAGTGCAGCATGTGAGAGAGTTTGCAAAAATGGTTTCCTTTGAGCTTTGCTAGGCTTTCATACTTAAGAGTTATAGGAATTTTCCTATGCACAAACTGCCCATTATTCTTTTAGTTAATATTGTCTCATATCCTTAATGAAAAAAAAAAAATCAACACTTATTTCTAATTTCCTTATTACATTTCTTTATTTTTCTTTTTGTTTGGGTTTTACAATTATGTATACTGGATATTGGTTGATGATATGTGAAAAGCTCTAAATTATATGGAAATGAAATATTGAGTACTACATCCTATTACATTACAACTTCTGTTTAGTGTTTACTATATTTAGATGATTGCCCCATAAGATATCTAATTGTAGACACTACATTTTTGTTCCCACTTATAATTTAAAAATTTTTAAAATAAAGTAAAGGGTCTTAATTTAGAATAAAAGCACAAGAATATAAAAAAAATTAAAATTTAGAATAGTAAAAAAAAAATAGAAAATTTAAAAAAAAAAGACAAAAAATAGAAAATTAGAAAAAAATCACAAAAATTAGAAGATTAGAAAAATAAAAAACTTTAAAATTAAAAAAAAAGGAAAAGAAGAAGAAAAACAAATAAAAAGTAAAGTTTTTGGATAGTTTAAATAGAATATGATTTTTTTTAAAAAAAATTAGCTTTAGTATTTTTTAGAGGCCTTAAATAATAAAAGAATGAAGAGGGATCAGACTTAGGCTTAGATTTAGATCTAGCCTAGGCCAACATAATACATATTACATATATCGATAAGGTATAAGCTGATAGCTTACTGTATTACACTTGGACTCAACATGGCATATGGGTTAGAGATCTTCTATTGGAATCTCTTAATAGGTACCTAATGCCTTTTTCTTTCTTTCTTTTTTTATCCACAACAAAGTATACGTGGCATGGGGCTCTTAGACCATATGTTACGCCTGACATGTGGCACACAATTGGTGCTATGTCTCCCTCTCTTTCCTTTCTTCTCCCTTCATTTTCAACATGAAATTAACTTATATCCTTTATTGTGATTTGATTTTTTGTAAGATTTCCATACACAAGGTTGAAATAAGGTTGGATTGACTCCATACCCTACATAGCTTACTATGAATTGAATCCAAAAATAAGGTTTGATTCACTCATTTGACCATTCCAATTAAGGTTGAAAAATAGGAAAAAAGAGGAAAATCTAGAAATTAGTCATTAACATCCATTTTTTTCCTTATATTAACCTAGCACCCTAAATCTTCATGGTCCTCCCTCTTGCACAAAAGCCAAGACAAAAACTAATCTCTAATCACAACCCAACAATTATATCAAACCCATTCTCTCTAAAACATTCTTGTAGCATTGTATGATAGGTCACTCCTTCTCATCCATTATTGCCTACCCAGTCACATACAATCTCCCATCTTTACTCCATCCACACTTGAATACCAAACAACTTAGTTCTAAAACATTCTTGTAGCATTGCATGATAGGTCACTCCTTCTCATCCATTCGTCAACCCATGTACGTAGTGCTTAGTGACGTCAACCACTTTAGCCCGTTACACTAGTTGCAGTAAACTCAACTATGCTATACCTACACTAAGCAAACATCAACCCACCATCAAAACCAACATAACTGTATAGCACCAAGCAACCTTTGCCTCTGCTACCCACTCTTAATTCCTTACTCCCCAACAATAGCAACAATGTAGTCGTTCCAACATTAACCAAGCCCCTATGCTCTATCGCACTAATAGCCAATCTTTAACATGACCCCTACTACATGATACTCTCACACATGAAACATATCCTTACCTACAGCACTCTCATACATGAGACCTAACCACAACAGTATACATACCAAACTTAACTTCACATAGCAACCTACATGACTAATGATATGACCTAACTACAACAGCTCCTTCATTCCAACACCAAACCCAGACTACTCACCTTTACCTAAACACCAACTACAACAACCTCTTCGCTGCACGACCATCCACCATGTACAACACATACAACCAACGATCAAACCCCAATCTAACTATACCCTTTATTACATAGTCAACCCCCTTATGACCCAAGTCCTTGTCGCTGATTATCGCGACAACCACCACCGTCAATCAATCCCAAAAAACTACCTAATCCACCTCTGCTGGCCTTGGCATCATTCCTAAACCCCATATCCCTAATAAAAATCACATGAAAAATGTGATTTCCCCATTAATTCAATGCTTAGATTGACTACCAAGGTATCAAGAGTTGTCAAAAACCACTCCCTAGCCTTGTACGTGCAATATACGTGATCGAATCAGTTGACTCGACTTGACTCGAAGACCTGCTCCAAGACCTGCGTGCCCCTACCTCTAGTTTGGACTGGCTTGTTTATTTGTTTATTGTTTACTGCTTCTTTTTTTTTATTAATTAATTAATTTCATGTAAGCATTATGATTATAACAAAAAACAAAAGAAAATCTAAAAGAAAAAATAAAAAAGAAAAAGAAAAAGAAAGAAAATAAAAAAAAAGGAAAAACATTAAGAAAGAAAAAAAAAGAAAGAAGAAAAAGAGGACCTTATTATTCAGTTATTTATGTTTCAATTAGGAATTAATAAATAATAAAAAAATACAAGGAAAAAGAAAAAACATAAATAAATTTGTAACTAAGTGAGTTTAATAACTTAGAAAAATCTATTTCCCAAATAAATGAAAATAAACTAACCCTTTTCAAAATTAGAACATTTTTTTCCAAAAATAAAAACCTCCATTTAAGACCCTCTTTTTAGATATTTTCCTTAAAACAAAATAAAGTAGCCAAGAGATATAAACTTGACTAATTTTTCAAAAATTAAAAGTGATCAACAAATTAAATTTTTTATGAAAAAACTATGAAAGTTTGATTTAGAATAGCAGCTATGTAGGTACTTGTACACAAATACGGGGTAACTTAAAATATAGAAAATTTTCTATTTTCCATCTTTGTAAAAGGTAGCTCAATTGTCCTTTTTAGATGTTATTTTCTTGTTTATATGTGATTAGATGTTTTCTTTTAAAAAGGGTAATTTGGAAAAGTGAATCTAAATTCGAAAAGTTAAAAGTAGTGCTCATTAAGGTTTAACAAGTTAGCCTCTAGACTTAAATCTTTATTTTTCAAAAACTCGTTTTTTAATTTGGGTTTTCATGTAAACCAATGTTTAGATCAAAATTAATCTACTCATTTGGTTTTTATCTAAACCATTTCCCAACTTTGGTCCAATGGCGATTCCTTTTGTTTATAAAATTCTCTTAAAACAAATCATTCTTTCTTAATCCTTATTTGAGGATTAATACTAAATTGGTAGAGTTTAATATTGACTGGATTTAGGAAAACTTATAAGATAAGGAAAAAAATTAGGCTTGACACTAATAATTATTGTAACTTAAATATAACTAAATATGTCTTGCATAACTAGCATGAATAAGGCCAATAGCATTACATAGTGGTATGGAAAGGTAATAGTAAGGTAATTCTTTGTCCAATACAACCTTGTCCTAACCACTATGAACTACTTTATAGAGGGAAATGTCATCTTTTGATTAGAGCTTTGTCTATAAATTTATTGCTTAGGAGTGAAAAGTATTGTGTTTACTTCTCATATTTACACAATTGGGCATAGTTATGTATTATTACACCTACTATTTAATATATATATATATATACATATTAAAAATAATTTGCTTGAGCTTTAAGCTTGCAACTAAAAAATAAATGCTTTATAAATCAAACTTTAGGTTTGAGCTTGTGATGGGATAATTTATTTATGAGCTTGTGGGGTTGTTGCACTAAAAATGATATACGAGAACTTATTTCTCAATTCCTAGCAATTAAAGGCCATAAATTCAAGTTGTACATAGTTTTTGAATGACTACATGTGTCATTGTATTCATATGATTTTTTATACATAACATATTAATGATTAATGACTTGTTTGTTATTACTTGATATATGTTACAGGAGATAACTACACTAAATAGCCATGACTTACATACCAATAGCTTCTTCTTTAGGTCACATGAACATAGGGAATGGGTTAGTATTAGAGTAAAAGGATTTTCTCATGTCAAATCTCAAATGATAGTTGCGGAACCTAAAATAGATTGTGAGGTATAATTATCAAGACTCATATATCCTTTTGATTAAAAATTCCTATGTTTCTTAAGTACCATCTGGACATATGACTTTTAAAATTTGGTTATTTAATCTTATTGTATGGTAGATTTTGATTTTTTGAGGTTCTAACAATCTATACAATATCAATTTTTGTAATTATTTTCTAATTTAATACAATGATTAAGTAAAATGAGTGATTATTCAATTACTCTTTCAATCATTACCACTTTAGAGCAAGTCTATTGGCCCTCTTTTAGAGTCGTCACACTAAACGAGGTCTCATGCCCATTTCTACTAGAGGATTTTTATCTTTACCTAGCTCTTTTACTCCTCGGTACATGCCATGTTTTTGCATGTGCTAACATACACCTTTTTTTTTCTCTGTTTTTTTTTTTTCCCTTTCTTCTTAAGAAGACATAGCTTCTTTTACTTACATTTACATATACGGTATGATCATAACAAGTGCCCTGAAATTTCATTGTAAGAATGAATATATTATCTTACTAACAAAGTCTCTTCACTAGTTTTCTTGCCATTGAAATAAAAAAAAAGAAATAAAATATATTCGAAAACATATTATAATATTTTCATTGTGCAAAATAATTTTTGGAAAAGTCTTTATTATGTACTAAAATTTAAAGTTGTCCTTAACCCATTTTTTTAATTTTCTTATATATTTGATAAAAAAAGTATAGGCCTACAGAAAAAAAAAAATTAAATGGTATTAATATACCACATGTTAAAGTATTTAAATATCAGTGATAGTGTATAATTTTTTAAAACTTTACCATTTATATTTTTATATTAAAATTTTATTGATATGTATTTGCTACTAATCTATCTACATAACCTACTAGTACAATTAAAGCTTTCTCGAGTCCTATGCGTCATAACATATTCTTGGTCAATTCTATTGATTACTTGCAAGTCGAACTTTTATCAATTTGATTATTCGTCTAATAAGGTGAGAAGCCGACGTTTTGAGAAGTATTCTCTCCCAGCACTTAAACATTATAACTCCGAGCTAATGTCCTACTTTCGCATGCACGGATGTATGTATTGCGTTAATGATGATTAAATTTAATTTTTCCTCCCTTTATTATTTTTATAACAATTGACTTTTATAATAATTTATCTAGTCTTTCATTTGTTACCATTTTCCACGTCACACCTCACTTAAAGGAAGAGAAAGAACTAAATATTCCACTACCTGATGGAAGACAATCCTCAATCATTTCGCACGATCAAAAACTAATGCTGCCCACGTTAGGCCAGGAAATATATGTTGGATTTAAAAAATTTTAATTTCCATAAATTAAATTCACCAGTAACGATATATATGCAAAATTATGATGCAATAAAAATACAAAAGTTTGTACAAACGTACCTAAATCTATGATAGAAAGCACATGAAAGAATGGATTGATGGTGGGTTTTCCAACTCAATCACATAGATTCATAGAGATAATATCTCTTATCTTTTCTAGTGATTGAGAGTCAGAAAGAATGGAATCATCTGTGATTTGAAAACCCTGGCCATATATATATATATAAAACCCTAGGTTAAATACCAATTAACTAATGCCTTTCACAGAATAGGAAATAATCTCTTCATTCTCTATACATATAAATCCATACTTTATTTAATGCATTAAAGCCCATAAAATATTTCAAATCACTTTATTTGCAATTTATAAAATATAATAATCGTATTATACAATTATTTTGTTAACACGTATAAGTCTATATAGTTTATTATTAAAATAAACACAACAATCTCCCACTTGCATTATATGTATAACTTTATAATTGTGTATAAACCTTATAACTACTCAAAAATTTTTCCATCACTACTGATGCATCACCAACAAATTGTTTATTCATATCAATATAATTGCAAAGCACGTTTACTTATATAGGTTGTCATTAACCCTTCTATGATCACTTAAATTAATATAATTGAACGACATGGATTAAGCATTAATGTGGAGCATGGAAATTATGCAATGTGATTTAACATCCCTATTTCCAAGTAGTCTTACTTCAAGAGTTTAGAATAAAATTCAACTATACTACCTTATGAATAAAAACAACCTTAAGACTTAAATTAACGTTAATTATACTTATACTATAATTTGTACTAAAAAAGATAGATATTATATCTATATCCTGAATACAAACTCCCATTAAACCAAATATCCTGAATATATATATCTTCCATATAAGCAACATGGTTATGAAAGACCTTAGGTGGTAGCCCCTAAGTAAGTTGATCCACAACCATAGAATTTTTTCCATTGTGCTCGTTGGATACCCATCTATTCTGAACTATTTTTTTTCACAATTAGGAACTTGATATCGTTGTGCTTTAACTTTGTTTAGCTCCTATTGCTATTGGAATATAGTAATGTTGATTTATCATCACAATATACCCTAAGTGGTCTTTTAATGCTATCAACGATCCATAGCCCAATAATAAAATTTTGCAACTAATTTCATGATTGGAATCCTATAATATGCCATGGACTCTACTACTATAATGGAAGAAGCTATAAGCATCTACTCATCACTCTTCCAAAATACTACTCCACTACTAAGTAGATACATATAACTAGATGTGGATCCTTAATTGTCTTAGCATCTAATGAAATCAAAATCAAAGTAACCAATGAGTTTTAACTAATCTGATTTCTATATGAGCATGTAATCCTTTATTCTCTATAGATACCTCATGATTGGCTTAGCTATCTTTTAATGATCCATCCTTAGATTGGTAAAATATTTTCCTATTATGCTAATTATGTATGCAATATCTAGTCACATATATGCATAAGAAGACATTAGACTTCCTATTGCTAAAGTTTAAGGGACCTTTTCTATTTCTTTACTCTCAAATGGTATAAGCTTCGTTGCTTAAGTTTTTCTCCAAAAAGTGCCTATAAAAAAATAAAATAGAAGTAGTAAATTAAAACCTAATAAAACAAAAAAAATAGAAAATAAAATATTTTCATGTTTTCAAATTTCTTCTTTTTTCTTTTGAATGATACAAAAAATTAAAATAAATTAACTAAACGTAATTATAACCTAAGAAATAATAAAACAAAACACCTAGTATATAACTAGTCTTAAAAATTGAAATTAGCACCACAATTCCTTTCGATGGCATAAAAAACTTGATATGAGGTAACTGCACCTATCAGTTTTAATAGTATTGTAGATATGAGTCCTAGTGTCAATCTCTTAGGGACTAAAATAATTACTAGTACTTCACCCCTTTTTCTAATATCTAATCTTATAATTTTAGTCAAGAAATAAATTTAAAGAAATCAAATATAAACCAAAAATAATTAAGCTAATATGCAAAATAAATAAAAACTAAAGATATTAGTAATGCATGAATTTAGTATTCAATTATTAATCACCCTAGAATACCCCATCCTAATTAACTAGACTATGAGAATTCCTAAAATATATTAATATTCCTCTCAAGATTACTAGTGCTTAACCCTAAAATAATTAACTAGAATCTCTTCTCAATTAACAACCTTAAAATTATATTAATGATCCGTGAATTCTACTATTAAGTCACCTTAATACAAAAAGTCATGTCGTCCTATCTCTTGGATTGCATTTAACTTCTCTAATTATGCTACGATCTAATTATATAAAAGAATCTCTGAATTTTTATATAATATTTAATATTAAATCAATACTTCAGATATATTGACCCAAAATAATGAAAGAACATGTAATTAGATCATAGAAATTAGAAATCATATATTGATAAAAGAAAAATAAACTATTTACATAAAAAAAGTAAGATTTATAATAGTTGAATACTAAAAAGAACCAATTTAAAGCATTGATAAAATAAAAAGAAATGAAAGATGAATCTCTAAAACCTTAGAATGTGAATGAATGAATTGTAATATTTGCAACGTTTTTATGATCTATTTATATATTATAGAATCTTGAAATATATCTCTCATATATCTTGAAATATCTTCCTTGTATCTTTATAAAATAAATCTTCCAATTATCTACATAATTAAAAGAGATATGGCTAGAATATTTGGATGGCATGATTTATTTTTATTATTTTCTATTTTCAATTTTCATTCATGGCTAGAACCTCTTGAACCTCCATAAAGCAAAGATAAGGCAGGGACTTGATTTTCCCATATGTTTAAAAGAAAATTACTTTAGGTTTGTAGGACTTGTTTCTAATTTCAACGTAGCTGATTACTTCATTCCATGCATTAAGGATGTATGAGTTTATTCGAAATTCATGGACAATTGAATTTGTATTTGTGTATATTTATTAAAATCTACACACAATTTCTATCAAAAAAACAAAAATATACATATAAATGTAATAGAAATTTAAGATAAAATATTGGCAAATTAAGTAGCAAACTACACTCGGTTGATCAATTCGTTTTTGAATCTACATGCATGTAACTCCCTCGACCCTAGAGGATATTTTCATATTTTTTTGGATGTAATTCTTGATACAATCTCTTATTTTATATCTTCTTGTAGACCTTTGGAATAATATTTTGGTTGTGAAAACCAAATAGCACGATGATTTTTGAGTTGTACTAAGTTTGAAACCAAGTGGATTTATTTTTTTATCCCATAGTCATCCACTATTATACATATCATGACGTGTTTTATCTTTGTGATTATTCTTATTATTTTGACCCATTTGGCTTTTATAAGAATAAGAATTTGATGGTTGTATCTGTTTATGTGATGGAACGTTATATCTTTCACAATAATACTTATATGGCAATTGGGTCTTTTTATTGCATAACTTCATCCTTTAGCTTGAGGTTTTTATCTTTTCAAGGTATGACTCTCATTGACTTTAGCTTCACTAATAACTAAACTTCCTTCCTCGAAACCCAAATTGAGATGAGCATTTGCTGCTACAAAATAAACCGATCTTAAAATAGGATAACATCCTCGATAAGGCATTAGTTCAAGTAGCATAAGTGTTTTCTCATAGGAACATCCATGAATCTCATCAATCATTCTTCATACTTTGTGAGTAGAAATAAATATACATTGACTTAATGCATTTTATTCCTTTTTAATGATTTTTTTTTTAGTTTTACATTTGTTATGCCTAGGTGCTTCAAATGTTATGGACTTATTTCTAGTATGTTCATTTTCATAAAATTCACCTCTTAGTAATGATCAACAATTATCTATATTCATTTTAGTACTTATTAATGATGGGATTAATTATCAATTTTCACATGTGCAGTAGATTTCATGATAGGTGATTCAAATGTTGTGGACCTATTCTTAGTATTTTCTTTTTCATAAAATTCACCTCTTAGTAATGATCAATAATTATCTATATTCATTTTAGTACTTATTAATGATGGGATTGATTATTAGTTTTCACATGTGTAGTAGATTTCATAATAGGTACAAACTTTCCCATTTTATGGCCTAACATGTGATCATTTATAAAAATAGGCCAATGTTCTCATCAAATATGTATAGTAAGAGTATGTCCAATCATTGTAGGTATATTAGTAGATGCTCGAGACTAAGCTCTTATTATTTCTTTTTGCTCCCTTTATGTTAAGTTTCTCAATTTTTCTTAATAAATGATTCACTACAAATGAATTTTTTTAGTAAATGTGTCATGGTTAATTGCTCTTCTATTTTTTTTTTTTTTTGTAAAGACAAAGAAAGAAATTAGATTGTCTCCCCTATTTACTACTTATTACGATAATAAAGAATCAAATTATCACTATATTTATTCCTTTTTCTACTTCTTCTAAGTGCGAGATAACCCTAAAGGGTTGTGGGTTTTTTTATACCAATTAAGGCTCTCCCTTCACTACCCCGATGAGGATGGTCTATAGGGTTTATAACTACTCTTCTTACTATTAGATGCTTACCTAGCCAACATTTCAATCTAGTTCTACCCAAACTTTTCTAGTTCACACCAACATTCCCTACTTATCTGACTATTGCTGAGCAATTTTTGGGTATCAAACAAACCTCTTTAGAAGGTAATTTTAATGTAGCCAATTTCTCCTCTTTTGTAATTGGTTTTGCTATAATACCCGTTGCTCTAGCTAATTGTCTACCCTTTTCAAGTGTAATTTCTATGTCTTTTTCATTCCATCGAAAATCAATTTTACGGTATAAATGCTTATGACCTCCCCCTCTATGCCTTGCGATAATGATTCCTCTAGCATTACAGCCTTTACTAAATGATCCTATCCATAGATTAAATTATTTCACATATTTAATTTTCACTTGATTGTCTATAGCATTGTTGCGTGTGCTCGAGATATAAGTTTTGTATAAATATATTGGCATGCTATTAAGTATTTTGATTTAAGTTCTTTATAAGAGGTGGAATAAAATAACTTAGTTGAAGTGTAATGATTATACATATGCAATGCATTGTATGTCCCATAATAGGTCTCATTCTTTTACCCTTTCCCAAGAATTAATAACTATTCATAGCTTTTACCTTGATACTAAAGAAGAGTCCAACCTAGTGCTTTATTTTTATCTTAGTGGATCCTTATTTGACATTAGAAGTATATTGATTTTCCCCAATAATCGAATACTTTTATCGGTCAATGTTGCATATTTGCTTCTATCGATGAGTCACTTTTCTTCCCTAAGTTGTAGTATTAATAAGTAGGAATGCTAATTCTTATTGTTCATATGTTATGATATGATTATACTACATCAATTAATTACGTATGGATGATGAGGTTCCATTGATACAAAGCCAATTCCAAGAGACTTTTTAAGAGGGTCCTATTGACGTACATCTAGTAGGAATTGAACCTACGAATTTGCAAATTATGAGTTGGGTGCTTTAACCATTCAATGATGGATGCTTAGCAGGCATTCTTATAAATAGTGAATAACCAAATTCCAACTAGAATGAAACCTTTAGGATAAATAAATCCAATTCCATGAAAGGACATTGACTCAAATCCTAGATTTTCAAATTGAGAGAGATTAAGAATTCTCACTAATTCTTATATTCATTAACCTAAATCAATTCAATGGTACCTTTCATTCACATTTTTCCCTACCAAGAACGTTTTATAAAACTCTTAGACTCTCAAATTTTGAGTATCTTACTTTCACGCAATTTATAGGGTTCAAGAAGCAATCAATATTTTACGATCAAGGGTGTAGTACAATTTATAGTAGTATTCCTTTTATATTGTATAAAGAATTGAAATAGGGTTAAAAGAAAAAATCACTATTTGGTAGGCCTTCTTCCTATACCTATGAATTCCATTAGACCCAAAAAAAGATATGCTAGAAGAATCTTTTGGGTCTTCCAATATCAATAGGTTGATTATTTTGCCTCTTTGTCTTTTGAAAGGAAAAAGGATCTCTAAGAGCTATTTCCTAAATTCAAAAGAAAGTATTTAGGTTCTCTTAACAACTAAAAAGTGTATCATGCTTAAATCTAACTAAGGTTTGCAATGGTAGAGTAACTGGATAAAAAAAAAGAAGAGGGATTCTAGTTGTAAGATATGTAATGAAA
Organism: Lumnitzera racemosa; assembly: GCA_024138005.1. Taxonomy (NCBI): domain Eukaryota; kingdom Viridiplantae; phylum Streptophyta; class Magnoliopsida; order Myrtales; family Combretaceae; genus Lumnitzera; species Lumnitzera racemosa. The sequence continues at coordinate 31,630,214 of JAMXBC010000012.1, read as the reverse complement.
CCGTCATTAGAATTGAGATCTCATTCAAAGAGAAAGATATCAAATATTTGAAGTTTCTTTTTGTATATTCTAGAGATGATCCAATCTGCAAGGACCATGATTGGGAATTTTTTAATCATCTTTTTTTGAGTAAGAAGTGAAACATAATTATCTTGAATTCATGACAGCTAGTTAAAATCTTAGTTAAAGACTGGATTTTTTATTTCATGTTTGCTTTTTGTGAAAAAATTCCAATTGAAGTAGGGGGTTTCTTCAAACAATAAGGACCTAGGACAACTATTTAATCAAATGATATCGAGCATATTTCCTATCTCCTCTTGAGAAACAAGTGGGCTATTTCTTTGCAAAATTGTGCTCAATTTCATATGTGATAATTTTGCTAAGATCTCTTCGTTAATCGAGAGAAGAATTTGCACGAATCGAATTTTTTTAGGAACATATCAAGACAGAATTGAATTTGGTTAGACAATTTATGGTTGGTAAACAAGGAATGGTATTTTAACAAGGTATGGAATATATTGTCAAATATTCAATATGCTTTTGCAAGATCTAGTTTTGTTCAAACAACGGATTCTAGCCAATTCAAAGGATCTTCTAACCAATTTAGATATAATTTCGATTCCATTAGTAATGAGAATTTGGAATATCACCCATTGATCAATCAAAGGGAGATTTAACAAATAAAAGAAAGATTGATTCTTTTAGATCCTTCCTTTCGTCAAACGAAACAAATAGAGATAGAATCAAATCAACTCAATAAATGTAGAGGTTATATGTGGAGTATTGGAAACAAGTTATAGTGCTTACTCTTGGTAATTATATTGAGGCCTAGAATTAGTTGACGATCGTAAGACGTTTTGATTAAGAACACTCTTTTTTTCTCAACTTTCCTCTATATATTTAATTTAAATTAATTAAACACATTTTGTTTGCTTCATTAGTCAAATAAAACGGATTATTTATCTAGGAAACACCAACAAAAAAATTTCATTATATCCACTTTCTAAGATCATTTTCAATTTTTCTTGGCAATTTTTTTTTTTTTGTAGGTAGAAAGAATATACAAATCGAATATTTATTTTCTACTATTAAAACTAACTTTCGAATGAATAAATAGAGAAATTGGAATATTTTATTAGTAATGATTGCTCATGAAATTTTGAATACCTTAATAATTAATATGTTTCTTGGAATGGAAGATGCTACATCTAGGAACTTCTAATTAAGATTTTAATAAACAAACTAGAAATAAATGCACAAAAAGGGTTTTGAACGCACCAAAAAGGTTCTCTAAGATTAAAAAAAAAAAAGGTTTGTTGAGTGCCTCATGGCTATGCCATAAGATCCGAACACTTGCCCCAGATCAACTTTCAAATCATAAATGCTCTAGTGAATATCTAAATAAAATACATGGGAGATAGAAGAAAAGGAAACTAAATAGAAACATCTCTCATAGGTTCACTAATTATTTGACTATTGGCTAGTTTCCTTATATGTCTTGTAGATATGGATCCCATAAAAATTTCTTTTTTGGGGTGGGCCAAATCGGGTAATTTCTCAAGAATAATAGCTAAGGGCCTTAATATTAGCATTTGGATATGGAACATATATGTTGACGCTCACAATTTCAATAGTCATACAAGTGATTTGGAGGAGATCTCTTGAAAAGTCTTTAGTGCACATTTCGGCTAATTTTCCATTATCTTTGTTTGCCTGAGTGGTGTATTTCTATAGTGCTCATTTTCCTATTTATAAAGCATGGCTAAGTGACCCTACTCTTATTAGGCTTAGTACCCAAGCGGTTTGGCTAATAGTGGGCTAAGAAATATTGAATGGCAATGTGGGCAAGGGTTTCTGAGGGATACAAATAACCTTTAGTTTTTTTTTCCATATTTGGTGAGCATCTAAAACAACTAGTGAATTACAACTCTATTGTACCATAATTAGTGCATTAGTCTTTGCAGCCTTGATGCTTTTTGTCGGTAGTTCCATTATGACAAAGTTGCTCCAAAATTAGCTTAGTTCCAAGATGCAGAATCTATATTGAATCACCATTTAGTAGGGTTACTAGGATTTGCATCCCTTTCTTAGGTTAGGTATCAAGTATGTGTATCTTTGCTAATTAACCAATTTCTAAACGTTGGACTAGATCCTAAAGAGATCCTGCTTCTTCATGAATTTATCTTAAGTTAGGATCTTTTGGCTCAACTTTATCCTAGTTTTGCTGAGGTAGCATCCCCTTTTTTCACCTTAAATTGGTCAAAACATGTGGAATTTCTTACTTTTCATGGAAGATTAGATACAATAACTAGGGGTCTATGGTTGACTGATATTGCTCATCATCATTTAGCTGTTGTAATTCCTTTCTCTATAGTAAGTCACTTGTATAGAACCAATTGAGGTATTGGGCATAGTCTAAAAGGTATTTTAAAGGCTCATAAAGGTCAATTTATAGGCCAAGGCCATAAAGGCTTATATGAGATTCTAACAACCTCATGGCATGCTTAATTATCTCTTAACTTAGCTATGTTAGGCTCTCTAACCATTATTGTAGCTTACCATATGTATTCCATGCCCCCTTATCCATATCTAACTACTAACTATTGTATACAACTATCATTATTCATGCATCACATGTGGATTGGCAGATTTCTCATAGTTGGTATTGCCGTACATGTAACATCTTTTATGGCAAGAGATTATGATCCAACTGCTCAATATAATGATCTATTAGATCTCATCCTTAAGCATTGCAATGCAATCCCATCACATCTTAACTAGGTATGTATATTTTTAGGCTTTCATAGTTTTGGTTTGTATATTCATAATGATACCATGAGTACTTTAAAGTGCTCTCAAGACATGTTTTTTGATATTGCTATTTATTTACAACCCGTCTTTACTTAATGGATACAAAACACCCATGCTTTGGTGCCTAATGCAACGGCCTTTAGTATAACAACAAGCATGAGTTTGACTTAAGGAGGTGATAATTTAGTAACAATAGAGGGAAAGGTTGCTTTTTATCTATTCTACTAGGAACCATAGATTTTTTAGTACATTACATTCATTCGTTTACAATTCGTGTAACGGTATTGATACTCCTAAAAGGTGTTTTATTTGCTTATAGCTCTCATTTGATACCAAATAAAGTAAACCTTGGTTTTCATTTCCCTCATGATGATCTTAGAAGAAGGGGAACGTGTCAAGTATCTACTTGGGATCATGTCTTCTTAGGACTATTTTAGATGTACAACGCAATTTCGATAATGAAATTTCATTTTAGTTGGAAAATGCAATCAAATGTTTGTCAGAGCATAAGTGATCAAGGAATGGTAACTCATATCATAGGAGGAAACTTTGCACAAAGTTTCATCACTATTAAGGGTTAGCTCTATGATTTTTTATGCGTACAGGCATTTTAAGTAATTTAATCTTATGGTTCTTCTTTATCTTCATATGGACTTTTTTCCCTAGGTGCTCATTTTATGTGAGCTTTTAGTTTAATGTTTCTATTCAATAGGTGAGGTTATTAGCAAGAACTTATTGAATCCATCATTTAAGCTCATAATAAATTAAAAGCTGCTCCTATTACTTAGCCTTGAGCATTGTATAAGGACGTACTATAGGAGTAACCCATTACCTTCTAAGTAGAATTGCCACAACATAGGAATTCTTCTTAGCAAAAATTATTATAATAGGATAATGATTAGGAGGATTTGAAAGGTACTATGGCATTAAGATTTCCAAGGTTTAGCTCACGACCCCACTAGTCATATTATTTGATTTGGTATTGTGACCGCACATGACTTTGAGTGTTATAACCCTAAAGACAGTTGGGTAGTGATAGACCGCTATGTATAGATTAAATATAACTATTCACATACTTGAAAAACTTTACTAGTTACTTCCAATAAGTACATGAAGTGTCAACACTAGAATTTTACCAAGTTTCGCAAGCTTAATGGTATAAAACATAGTCCAAATATTATTATTTGAACATAAAATTACAAACTTAATTAAAATTCTTTATAAGTCTTCTAAATAAAACATATCACAATTAACTTAAAATATTTCCTTTCTAAATTTATAGCTTAAACTCCTTGCTTACTCTCCCCTACCTTGCTCCTTAGCTTTTAACCTCGCCAAGGGTATGGATCTTCTAGGGTAAACCTACTAAGGTACCTGCAATACGTCAAAACTATTAGGGTATAAGCTACAGTAAGCTTAGTAAGATACTAACTCATACCATCATTTAAGCAAGTTAGTTAAACGAGAACATGCTATGCAACAATTAAATAAATGTACCAATACCCTCCTACTTTGACCTTAGGTTGAAGATTTGTCATTCTATTAGTGTCCAAGTGTCCAATTTAGTGTAAAAGTCACTTAGCATAACATCCTTGGCCACCATAAAATAACCAAAGAATCTCAATTCTCTATTGAACCCAATGTTAATAATGATCGAGAGATGATGTCCCTTAATCGGTCTTAAGAGAACCAAATGGGCCCATTCTCGCTAACCTCATAAGAGAATCAATCTCTCGATATTGGTTCTCTAAGAGAACCAATTGAAATATTCACCTAGATTCCTCATAATCTTCAGGAAGATGGATCTTTCGATTAGCTAAAGGAACCAAAAGAAATGTTCACAAAGGCCTATCAATAAATCACAAGAGAAGGATCTCTTAATTGGTCCTAGGAAAGCCCAAATGAAAATAAGAAACAACACCTTCCTTGACCACCAAATGACTAGGGACTAATTAGATCCCTGATTGGCCCCCAACGATATGTAAACTCAAAACATAAGAATGGATTCAGCCTTGTCTAATGCATGACCATCCTCAAAACTACTTAGTATGCAATAAATGAGGAAGGTTTTAACCTTTCCATTCCATATATAACAATAATAGCAAATAAAAAAGAAAAATTTATGCAATATACTATGCATGACTACTTTGATATTCAAATTTCGATATGCTTAACTTCCATTTACTTTAGTGATCACCCAAAACATTACATAATCACATCACATCATAATCATCAACTTTATTTATGGAAGAAATTCTTAAGTGCCTTAACTAGCAATTTGAGCATACATGTTTCCCAAGTACCCTATATAAAATAAATAAAGTATATGAACTTAAAGATACAACTCCTCTACAAGAACATACAAGTGGTAATCATAGGAAGTACTCACTTGGCCATCTTTCTATTCGTCGTAATAATCTTTTGGGAGCTCCAAATCAAAAGTACCTAGAAGGATAAAGATAATTGAGATACATATTGAATTATTAAACTTCCTAATTAAGTTTTATTTAAAGCCTTTTCTTTTATAAGTCTTTCATTTCTTAATTTGATTATGTTCAGTGTTTCTTTCCTCATATCATGTTTGATTATGTCCTTGCATGTACTTGGTTCTTGTTCTATGGTTTTTCGATCCTCATATAATGTCCATATCATTATGATAAGGATATGATAGGTCCATGTATTGATAAGGTCCAACTCAAAAAAATTTTATTCAGAGATGATAGTTTAGTTACTTTTTGAGGCATAACTTTCTCCACTTCTTTGTCTTAGTTGTATAGTATTTTTCTTTTTTGTTGCTATACACATGAAGCTGGTTCCATATGTAAATGAGTTTAGAGCATTCAATTTTTCCACATGGTGATGTAAAAGAGAAAATTAGGTCATGGCTTACATCATAGTCAATTAATTGTTCAATTTTGCTTCTTCCTTCTTTACTCTTAATTTTACATGTATTGATGCTCACATGTAGTTGGCACAAGTTGTAGCTTGGATAGGGTCTCTTTTATTTTGTTTCATGTATTGGTTTTGAAACTTCATTTAGTTAGTTTATTAGTTTTCTTTAAGTCCTTTGATTTAACTAACATTCTTGTATTGCCTTTATTTGACCAACTATTCATACATTTGACTAGTTAATTCTAAAGAATATGGATAGTTTCTATCACTCTTTATAAATATCTTATCAAGTCTTAGGCATATCTCTCAAATCTCTCCTAACGATTTTAGCCTATGTCTAGTAAATTTCTAAATATTTTGTAACAATTAGTCTAGCTTATACTAATGTTTTTAGGGGTTTACATTCTTCTCCTCTTAAATAAGTCTTGTCCTCAAAACTTGAAATTGTACTTAGTTCTTCAAATAGTTAAGGGTAGCTTTTTCAAACTTCATCCTCCATTTCACATATAACTTCTTCTTCACTATGCTTAGCTTCTCATAACTTTACCAAATGTATCTTCTTATTCTACAATTTATGAGTTTTTTGATCTAGAGTCTTAGCTAGATGTTCCTCATATGTCATGTTAGGCTTAACTTGACTAAGTCCAACTCAATCATTCGATTTAGTTGGATATATGTCTCCACAAAATAGAAACATGAAATACGTTATGAACAGTAGATAAGTTTTGAGGTAAGGTGAGACTATAAGCTAGATTACTCACTCTTTCCAATTTTTTAAAAGGTCCAACATACAGTGATCTTAACTTTCCTTGAGTTCTTACTCTATGAATACTCCTAATCGAACTTATATTCAAACATACGTGATCACTAACTTCAAATTCCACACTTCAGCATTTCAGATTTGCCTAGCTCTTTTATTTATCTTAAGCTTCATCGATCTTTTGCTTAATAATAGCTACCCTACTTATTGTTTGTTATACTAAGTTCGACCTTAAAGTTATCATTTATATTTCATTAGAAAATAATGGTGATATATACTTTCTACTATAAAGAGTGTCATATGGGGCATTTGTATAGTTGAGTGGTAACTATTATTATAAGCAAATTCTACCAATGAAAGATACCTACCCCAGCTTTCCTTAAATTCACTTATATAGGTATGCAACATATCTTCTAGAGTCTGTATAGTTCTTTTAGATTGTCCATCTATCTATAGATGATATGTTGTACTAAAATGAAGTTTAGTGCGTAACTCCTTTTGTAAACTTATCCAAAATTTTGAAACAAACCTGCGATCTCTATCGAAAACAAATCCAGCAGGTATGCTATGTAGCCAAACTATCTCCTCGATATATATTCTCATTAATTTCTCTAAAGGATAAGTCATATTTATTAGAACGAAATGGGATAATTTGGTAAGTTAGTTTACAACTACATAAATCGCGCCATGTCCAACTAGAGTTTTAGGAAGAGAACTTACAAAAGCCATGGTTATTGATCCCATTGCCATTCTAGAGTTGAAAGTGGTTATAACAATCTACTTAGCCTTTGGTGTTTTTCTTTGATTATTTGGCATGTTTCGTACTTTTCCACATATTCTGTAGTGTCCCTTTTCATCCCTTCTCACCAATAAATTTGTTTTACATCTTAATACATTTTACTTCCTCCTAAATGAACTGTATAACCAGAATAATGCACTTCTTTTAGAATCTCCTTCCATATGCTTTCATTTGCAGGTATACATAATATTTTACCCTTCCACATAGACTTGTCTTCTTTGACATCAATTTTAGGATATTTTCCTTACTACACTTGACTCCATTGATTTCATGATAAGGTCTTTTTGTTAAGACTCCTTTATTCTACTTATCAATGTTAGATTAATCATCAAGTTTGCCAATTCCATATTGGGTTCATACCAATAAAATTATAGATTTAATCTTTCAAAATCTTTAACAAGTTCACTTCATTTAGTAAGCAAACATGCTACTCTAGCATGAATTTCTTGACTTAGCGCATCTACTACCGCATTTATCTTTTCTAGGAAATAGTTAATGGCTAGGTCATAATCTTTAATGAGTTCTAACCATCTTATTTTCCTCATGTTTAACTTCTTCTGAGTAAACAAATATTTGAGACTTTTATGATTAGTGTATATTTCACATTTCTGACCATATAAACAATGTCTCCAGATTTTTAGAGCAAAAACGATTATAACAAGTTATAAATCATCGGTAGGGTAATTTTTCTCATGTGGTCTTAATTTTGTAGATGTGTAAGCAATTACTTTCCCATTCTACATTAGCACACATCCTAGACCTTTACTTAAAGCATTATTGTACATCGCAGAAGGTTCATTACTGTTGGCACTACACCAAATTCACACTTATAGGGTGGCTAAAACCATATTAATATATAACCTAATAGGGCGGCTAAGCTTTTGTAGAGGGCATAATTTATGTCTTGTAGGTAGCTGTTGCAAGAACATTTTAGGAGGACTTTTGGCATCATAATAACCCTTGCCATAAGAAGTTCATAATTGGACAATAAAAGCTAACTTAAAATATTTACCCATAACTAACAAGGTACACAATTTGAAGACATTTATATCCATCCTATTAGCTCTTACCACAAGAGATGTATATAATGACAACATAATACATCGTAAAAGGTTGTTCATAAAAAAATATACATAGTTTTTAAAATACTAATACCCGTCCTAAAAACTTCTAATATTAGGAAGGCTATTTATTATTCTACAAAAACTTAACATTTCCATCTCAAAAATTGTAACTAACAAATGAACAAACTTATAAGATAACACCTATTTATCTTAAAAGACTTGCATAGTATATATTATGAGGCCAAAATAGTAGCCTTAAGAAATTAAAAGGGTTATTTTATAAGTAAAATGGTAGCAAATTATTAGGACGGTTTTATGACCACTAAATGCTTGTACCTCTGTGTCATGATTTAGTGCCTATGTAAGGCACTGTATATAATTTATAGAAAATAAATAACTTGACTTGAATGAATATGAAGAATTAACAAAAGTATGATATCAAAATGATAAACTTAGAAATTATATCATCTTGAAATTATGATTGACAAAATAAAGTTTGGTAGTTTATATCCCAAATAACATGAAACTGTAATTAACAAAATAGATTGTGCATCATAATCCAACACCCACAAGTTTAATATCCCAAAAATTAATTATAAAAATTACTATTGATTGATTCTATTTTATAATGATTACAGTCATTGTCTAACCTTCTTATGTGATGCACATATCTTTAATCAAAAGTAGTCTAAATCATCAATAAAAAATCCTCATCTTCATCAATTTCAACCTATACAAAAGTAATTGTACATCAGATTACAAGCCACCATCATGTGCTTTAGTAACACATGTATATTGTATCAATAAAAGAGAAAGGCAAATACTTCAAATAACTATTATAATTAATTAGTAAACATATTTAATTTACGGATGACCTTAACTTCAAGAGTTATGATAAGTATGTCAACACTTCATATCTTAATTGAGATTTTGCAATAATTACTTGTAGCTAAATAGATTTTGATTAACAAAGACAACATATGACTCAGTACATTAGGTTAAAAACAAAGAACTATTCTTGCAATATCATGAACAAAAATGAGTACATATATACACTAATTTGATAGATAACATATGTGACCAACATAATAAAGCAATTAAACTACCAATACAACAAAATTACTTTCCGCAAGTTCATCGAGGAAATAATTCATCTTTCACTCAACTTTTACTTCCAAAGCTTATGTCATAACTCTAAATTCCCAAACTTGTCCTAAAATCCTAACTTCATTTATATATCAGTACTTGGAACTAAATAAGGAAATCTAAGCAAAAGAAACAATCCAAGTTCATTTAGGACATAAAGTTATGATTTTTTTTTTCACATTTCACTATAAATTAATGATTGATCCAAAATCTATACGAGAGAGACACAAATAACTCTAAAAATTGAATAATGAGAAATTATTATCCTCATTCATAATTTTTTTACTTAAATATAAAATGTACTAGATTTAGTGGCCCTGCAATTGGTACACCAATGGCATCTTCTATTATCCTTAAGGAACTATAAGATCTAACCAAACATTTATCACCATAATAGAACACAAATATGTACTTCACAACAATTAGGGCAAAATGTCTCTCCCCTAACCAGTGTTGTTGCATCAATACTATTAACCATCCCCTTTGCAACCTTTTATCCACAGTAAGTTATCCCTTTCAAGACTACAAAAGATCGCCGCTGTCAACAAAAACAAATAAATGAAATAGTACTATTTAATATTTCATTGTAGCTAAGAAATCCATATATACTAAAACTTCCCCACTTTGCCATAAAGAAAATGGAAACATGAAACACCATCCATAAAGTAATTCAATGAAATAACTTACATGTTCATCACATTATTCCAATACATAGTAAAAAATAACTCCTTCACTTACCTATATCAGTCTATGCTTTGAATTTAAAGTTAGGGGGGGTAAGATCAACATTTAACATTCGAGGCTTATGTTTAGACCTTAGTATATAGGGTCTATCATCTGAACTTAGCATAAGCAAATTGTTATCTAGACTTATTATAAGAGTACAATTTGAAAGGCTTCTTGAAGCACAAATGGAGGGGCCCCTTTGTTGTTTGTTCTCCATGACAAGTGATGTCAAAATCTGAATTTGTTGGTGCATTTCATGAAATTGTGATTGATACTCCAAGTTCCTCCTATGACTAGTTGCACAACAAGGTATATCATCCTAAACATCAATAGGAGAGACACCTAAACCATAAGTCCTAATGTGTTTAGACTTATCTTTTCCCATAACTTTGAATACACATCATCCTTTATCCTATTATTACATCCTTTTAAGCCAGAATTAGTTAACTTCTTCATACCATCCTATTGCACAATTCATACATTAGAGGGAAAACAAATAATTAATTATTTTTAATCATTAAAATGTATTAAGCAGATAAGAAACTTACAATCAATTTATTAATAGCTTTGTATGCGAGTATTCCACCCAGTTTAGAATAGCAAACCCTAAAAATATGATCACGTGTTGGTACTATCTTAATTTCTATTCCTGCACATGTGGTAAAAGTAGGAAATAGATATTACTTTAGCAATACACATGAAAAAAAAAATCAATCACTTGACAGCAATTATTTGAAAAAGTTTAGATTAATTGTACTTTTATTGCATTTTTACAGAATGCTTTTGTATTTTAGTATCTTATGACATATAAATTTTTCATGATATAATGCCTAATATGAGTGGTTTCATGGAGTTGAATTAGAGAGTAAGTCTTAGGTTGAAATTTATGAACATATACTATAGGAATTCCTATTTTTCTTCACCTATAGCTAAATCTTACAAAGTGGTCTCAATTAATTAATTTGATTATGCTAAGGAAAGTGTCATAGGAGAAATTCTTTTCTCTTTTCCTTTTACAGGGGGTTTGATTTTGGATTAAACAATAGTGTTCTCTACATATATCATCTATAATTGCATTAATAAGTGAGTAAAATGAAAATTCAACTTGCACTAGACTTTAAAAATCATACCTGGTAAAAGGATTCACTTCATCACAATTAAATAAAACATAGTGATGTACTTTTACCAATATCTCCCTATCCAATGTTACAATACTCTCCTTTGAGATTGGATGACCCGGCATTTTAAATATGGATAGTTTCGTAGTTAAAGCAGTGTCCTCATTATAGTTTCTTGAAGCTTGATTGAATTTAGTTTATACATCACTCAGGTACCTTAAGCAAAATGTCACACATTCTTTTATTAAATAAGCTTTTGTAATAGAACCCTTAAGTCAACATTAATTATGCACTTATGATCTCAACATCAACAAATACCTCACGATTGGGTACATTTAGAGATAGAACTTTTACTAGAATTCTACTAACTTACTCCTCATTTTCATTGTCCTAATTACTTACATATCTAGATAACTTACAAACATGAAAAGTGGTATCTTGCTCATATTCTTTCCAGTATAACTTATAATCATTGGGGGTATGCATGAATTTTTTGATAACTTAATCCTAGGTCACCAATTATCTTCTTAACCTCATAGTATGAGTTAGGAAATTTCTCTCCTACAGGTAATAACTCCTTTAAAAACTAAAGTAACTCGGATACTGATTTGTCTCTCCATTTGTTTATGCACTTCAAAAGAAATAATCGTACTATAAAAGAAAATTTTGAGAATTTTGTGCACCCTAGATATATTTCTTGTTTGGCATCTTTTAACAACTTGTAAAATTTTTTGGCTTCTTCAATAGGTTCATTTTGTGCTTCTACACACATCTCATCATATTCACCCATTATTCCTTCATAACCTTCAAAAGCATTGCATAACATTTCATGTATATTGTTTTTAGTGTTAGAACCATCATTAACTTCTACAGTAAGGCAAGTACTTAATAAACCCTCTTCTTACAAAACCTATTCTTCATAACCTCTCATAAAGCCATCACATATCAAGTAAACTTATGCATCTTCTATTGTTGCCTACATAATGTTTCTACATTTTTACATAGGCATACGACTTGTCCATCTATACCAATATTTCTAAATGTTCTCTTCAAGTAATTATTAGTTCCTTTCATGTATTTATGACTACATATTGATTCATAAATTCAACTTCTATCCATTTTTACATGAGAAAAAATAAAACTACAAATATGTAGCATATAATTACAAGTGTAACACTTAAAATTATAGAATAAATAGCATTATATGTGGTAAGAAAACCTTAGTAATTAAAAAAGAAAAAGAACTAGCCAAGTTGCTTTTTATCTTAAGTAAAATATGATAATTTTTACCAATAAAAATAAGTTCGAAGGCTAATTTCTTTCTACCTAATTGATTATATCTAATTTGAGAGACATATTGCCAAATGATTACTTCTAATTTGAGTTTGGTTCATTAACATTAATATTGTTTAATAAAGGCTTTATTCATCTTGACTTTACCTTTCATGATGTGTTAATGAAATACAACCATCATCTTTTGACTTAAGTTTCTACCATAAAAGGTAAGCTACCAAAATAGTGTTAAAAGAGAAATAGTGATTTGCCATGTTTTAGTGTGCTAAAGTAGGAGTATGAACCACCAAGTTCAATGGAGATCAAATAAACTTTTATAACAATACATAACTCACTTTACGTGTTAGACGTTGCTTTATGGTCCATTTGTACACAAGAAATAGATGGCCTCTATACATCTACACATATATAGATGATGCATTATTCATTTCCCTTTCAACGTAAGGAATGATTAAGCCCTTCCCATGTTTGTGCATCATGTTTTCTTTTACAAAACATCCTTAAGAGACATAATTCAAAGAACCCTTCTTGCACATGACTTATTTCCTTAACTATTCCAAGCGTAACTTTATCCTTTCCTCCTCTTTCAAATTAGGTCAATATAATCTACTCTAGTAACTACTAGTGCCCAATTAGGCAACCATAAGGGTTAGATCCTATCGTTGCTCTAAGCTTTGAAATTTTCTCAAAAATCTACCTTTATAGTAAAAAAGTACATCAATATATGTTTGAGTTCATTATCTTCATACTTTATGACATTCCTGTCATTTCTTTTAAATAATAGCTTACTACTGTCAATAACTAACTATATGCTATGCACAATTACAAATATATGTTTCTTTATAATTAAAATTAAGGATAAAGCAAGATAGATGAGAGATGAATCAAATCAAAATAGTAAATAGTAAAAATCGAAAATGATAGAATAACAATTTTTCATGGCAATACTTGCAACAATCTTTGAGTTGAAAACTATGGAAGAAATAAAAATGAACAGCCTTATTAATACCAAAAAAATATGTAAAATTTAATAACAATAATACTTTTTATTAGATACAATACTAATTATATTATGTACATAGAAAAAGTCACTAATAATCCATTTGGGTTGTTCTTAACATTGTAATTTTATTGTGATAGTAGGATCAGTTGATTGTTCAATCCTAAACTTGCTATATCTACTACTGTTCTACACTTACAATATATATGAAAAAATAAGTAGAGAAAAAAATTGTGGTTTGAAGATGTCCCTAATCAATCTATAGTTTTCAATTGCCCGTAAAATGAAACTTTTATTTTGTTCAATTTTTACTTTTCCAAGAAAATCAAAGAACAACAAAAAAAAAATTCCTTTTCAATAAATAAAGCTCTTACATCTATCATATATATCATATTTAAAAAAAGAAAAAGAAAAAGAAAGAATATAAGGAACCAGTTACCTTATATTTAGATGTCAAGGCAATCTTAAGCTGTTCTTAGATGTAAAACTAGCTTCCCATTTTCAACCAATTTTTAGTGTTGTTAACAGTAACTATATCTTTCAGATGTTGGTTGGAAATGAAACCTATCTACCTAAAAGCCTCAGGCAAAAAATGATTTAAATATGGCTCATATTTATATTACTTTAACTACGCAAAACAATTATTCAGTATCCAACAGGTATGAGATCAAATGAATCAACTAGAGAATATAAGAGAAAAGAACATATAAGAAAAGAAATCATACATGTTTGCTTTCCTTCTTTGCTACTCTGACTTCATTTTCACCCAATTTTCAGTGTTATTAACAGTAACTATATCTTTGAGATGTTGGTTGGAAATGAAACCTATTTACCTAAAAGCCTAAGGAAAAAGACGATTTAAATATGGCTCATATTTATATTACTTTAACTATGGAAAATGATTATTCAATGTCCAACAGGTATGAGATCAAATGAATCAACAAGAGAATGTAAGAGAAAAGAACGTATAAGAAAAGAAATCATATATGTTTGCTTTCCTTCTTTGCTATTCTGACTTCAAGCTTCACACACAACCTTTGCTAACTCATAAGAATTGAAAAAATTTAAATCACACCATAATCAATAATAAGCCAAAAATTAAAATGGAAAAATAAAAAGAAAAAACTAAACCAAGATACTAGATCGCAATTTGCTTATTCTCATATACACTCCAAACTAACGAATAACATTAACAAAGAATTAAAAAAAAAACGATGGCCATTTATCAATATTTTTCATAACAATAAAAATATAAAAAGTGAATAATAAAAAACATAGAAGAAGAAAGATGAAGATATCCGCTCCTTTTTGCTTAAAATTGTATTTTTCAATTAAGACAAATAAATGAATGAATAATTAACCTCTAATCAATAAGTCACTTAAAAATGAGAAGATAAACAAGAATTCAGAGAACATCCTTTAATCTACATTTGACATGAAGTTAAAGAGACTATTCCATAAATCATTAAGAAGATTCATGGAAAGCTTCAACCATTGCATAACTACCCAATCACTAACAATAACAAATATATCAATAGAAAACCTTATAGTCCGTATTGTAATTAAAACAAAAAATAAAAAGGGGGAAAGATTTAAACTTTTAAGATTACCACTAACTAGCTTCTTTTTTCTCAAACAAGACCAATAGACAACAGACCAAATCAATATCGTTGCCTAACCTTTTCATATGTCTTATACTAAGAACCTATAGGACAAAACATCACATTTTCAATATATGCGATTGTTGTCATAATACATATAATAACTTGAAAAGTAACTAAAATTGCATAATGCTACACATATACATTTTATAGTACAAGAGAACATCATTAACCAAATCAAGAATAAAGCCAAACAATTGACCTTCAATATCCTAATGGAGGCAACAAAGAGTGAAACCCTAATTATATTTTCCTAATTTAACACATATTTATTGAAGAGAAAGTATCAGCATTCTCAGCTATTGTTTGTCCTTTAAAAATAATAATGGTGCTCTACGTTGACTATGCTTATTATTATGAAAGTTGTCTGTCTTTGAAAGGATGATGGCATGAAAAGCCTATAGAGAGAAATTAATACACAATACATGAAGAAAAAAGAGATAATTATGATCATTTTGGTTTCTTGAACAAAAGAGAATAGAGAGAGAGAGAGAGATAGAGAGAGATGAAAAGTATACTTATAGTAAGAGTGATGACTTTTAGTTTGGGAGGAGAGAGAGGGAGAGAGACAAAAAGATTGATGAATTGTAAAAGGTAAAAGAAGGAAAAGGGTGGAAATAGGTTTTAGTATAATTTATTATTATTTTTACTAAACATAGACTGAAATTAAAAATTATATATGGAAAAATCATTGGCTCCTTTGTCTTTTTTTTTTTAAAGTCTCAATTTCAATTTCCATCACCTAGGATTCTACTAGTAGAGCTTATAAGTTTACTTTTTTTATTTTTTCTTTATTTTTTTCTTTTCCTAACCATTGTCTTAAAAAGTTACCCCCTCAAAATGTTATTTATTATGATGGTTTTACATAACCCTTTCAATAGCTATGTCTTAATAAATTATAATTGTTGTAGTATAGGTAACATTAATATTATTGCAGTGACTAATCATTGCTTTAGTTCTTGAAAACTCTTCTTACAATCATCATTCCAAACAAACTTCTCATTCTTTTATGTTAATTGGGTTAGGGGTTTGGCAAATTTTGAAAATTCCTTAACAAAATTTCTATAGTAACTAGCTAACCTAAGGAAAAACATTGCTTTAGTAACAGTTTCTGGTTTTTTCCATTCTACAATTGCCTTAATCTTTTTAGGATCTACCAATATTCCTTTACTAAAGATCTTATATCCTAGAAAAGATATCTCATTTAGTTGGAACCACATTTAGACAATTTGGCATACAGCTAATTTTCTCGTAAGAATTGTAATACTACTCTCAAATGTTCTTTATGTTGTTCCATAGTAGTTGAGTATACCAAAAATATCATCAATAAAAACAATAACACATTTATCTAACAATGAACAAAATACCCGATTCATTAATTTCATAAATGCTGTAGGAGCATTTGTCAATCTGAAGGGCATTACAAAAAATTCATAATATCCATATTAGGTACGAAAAGCAATATTAGGCACATCTTCTACCTTGATCCTTAATTAATGCTATCATAACCTTAGATCAATCCAACAAAATACACTTGCTCCTTATAATTGATCAAATAGATCATATATACTGGATAATGGGTATTTGTTCTTAATGGTTTCCTAATTTGACTCTCTATAGTCAATATAGAGTCATAAGGATCCATCCTTCTTCTTTACAAACAAAACTGAAGCTCTCGAGGGATATATGATAGGTTGTATGAATCCCTAATCTAGTAATTCCTATAATTGTTTCTTAAACTCTTTGAGTTTAATAGGGGCCATCCTATAGGTAGCTTTAGAAATAAGTTTTGTTCTTGGTATCGAATTAATTGAAAATTCTATTTTTTGATTAGGAGGTAACCCTAGTAATTCTTTCATGAATATGTCTACAAATTCTACTACTACTCTAATATTAGTAATGTCAAGTTTACTTTTCTCTCCTTCTATAGCATAGGCTCATCACCAATCCCATGTTAGGTGCTCACTACTTACAATTGTATCTATCAAACCCAATTCTCTCTATTTTCCTTACACAGTTTCTCCTATAAAAGTTACTCTAAATACATCTAGGGCATTCAATGTTGCTTCTTTTCTATGACAATCTACCATTGCTTGTACAAACAACATCCAATTCATCCTTACTATTGCTCTATACTTTTATATAGGGAGAATTATTAAATCTGCCTTAGACTCATGATCAAATATCTTAATAAGACAATATTCTAACACTTCATCTGTAACTATCATATGTCTTGTTGGTGTTTTGACCTTAAAATTGTTATATAAGGTAGTTTTTGTCATCCCTAATGGTTTTATGATTCCTATCGCAACAAATGAATGTATGGCTCCTATGTCGAACAAAGTATAGACAAGTATATTGCATATCATAATATTTATTGGGAGAAGATTTGTACGTCTTTTAGAATTTGTTGTCATATTAAGTTATTTTTATTCTTATGTTTAATATTAAGTATTGATTAAGGGTTATATACTAATAAATTAATAACTAAACTACTAACCTATAACCAGTTCATTATCTTTCATAGTGTTGATAGGAGTTTTCTGATAATTATTGTGTAGGCTAATATTACTTAGCTTAATACTTAAGTCCGGTCTAATAATCCAATCCAAATACAATTTCTATTAACTCACTATAAATATCAGGTAAGACCCCCTCGTGAGTAGCCCTCTTCGACTCTCTCTCACTCTTTCGATGATGCTACAAATTTACTCTTATCTCAAGGGAGTTGACTTAGGCAACAAAGCAGTCACGCCAAAGCACTCTCTAGCATTTCTGGTAGCCGTTTTATTATTTTATAAGTGTTCGTGTGCCGGAACAAAAATCACTAATTAACAATTGGTGCCGTTTGTGGGAACAATAACTTTTAAACTGATTCCCAAAACAGTAAAATTGATCTAAACGGAATGGATATATTCTAGAAATGGAGTTGTGTATTTCTACTTGTAGAGGCATCCTACAAGCATTTGAGGAAAATGCTAGAAAGAAGCCAAAGGAAATTAATACGATATTTTTCTTTTTTCCATGGCATAACCTTCATACCCCATTAGTAACGATCGTACTGCATCTAGTCTGGGAGGATAGCAAAGGAAGGGGATAGCATTTCATCTCACAGTTGATTATTCTAGTTATCATGATAGTCCTTCTCATATTTGAAATTTATCTTTGGACGAAACTATAGAAAAGCTGATGAGCAATGATTTGTGAAGTTGGAAGAAAAGGAACATGTCGATGTCCTCTCTCGAAGTTTAGCAACTGCAATTTCGTCGACCACTTGATTCGTAACAATCTCCCTCATGCTCGAGTAACCGCAACTTCATCTCCCTGTGGTTCATAATCGCTGCTGCCTGGTTTGTAACCGCAACACCATGCATTGCCTGGTTTTCTTTACTTTGCAAATTAGGTGTATTGACTTATACTAGCTGAAGAAAGGTTTTGCTGTTCGATGCTACACATACTCGTATGCTTATTGCTGCGCATGATTATAGTTCATGTCGAATTCAACTCACACATACGATAGATCTGTGCTATTCACTTTTTATTTATTATTTCTTATTTTTCGAGCAGCTAGTTTGAACTGTACCGGTAAGGGAGAGGTTATTCCTATGTGTTGGATCGTTAACCACAAGTTTGAAGTTTCCTTAAATTAGAGAATCGCCTGCTTTATATTTCACGTCCTATTTATGGTGATTTGTTCCCAAAATGATGGGTGATATAGGCCAGCGTCATTTCCTTTATTGTTGATATATGAGGAATTGTGTTGTAGATCTTGAAAATTTTCTAGGAGATAACTTCATGCTACAAAAAATTTGGTCTAAAGCAATGTGTCTCAATAATAGGATAGAGTTCGGACTTGTATGTTGAACCCCACGCTCCGAGCTACTTTAAGCCAACAAGCAGCCATAATTTTTAAGCTTATTGCCGAACTCTTTTTGGCCGAGAATAGTTCATGGCTGAGCTGAGGTCAGAACGGTGATATCTGAGGCCAACTTATCCTATTAGGCAACCCACAACAATGAGAGAAATATGCTGAATAACAGCTTTGTACTAATGAAGGGAAATTGTCGAGCTATCTCTTCTCTAAACGAGAAGGTCTGATCATTTTCAATTATGGACAATGGTAGTAGAGCTTCTCCAAGCATAACTCCACTTCCATGACGAACGGCAGTGAACTTTTGCAGAGAAGTTTTGGCCTAGCAACTCAATAGCACCTTAGCCAAGCTTTGATCCCATCTCGACCAAGCTCTTCATGAATGGATCCGAGCTACTCTAAAAAGGTCAACACGCTAAGATATTGAGCAATAGCTCGGAACAGCACCTCTACACGGCATGGCCGAGTAACTCCTAGAGCAGCAAAGATAATAGAAGCAGCCAAGGACAACATACAGTAGAATATCTAAACTATTCAAAAGAGGATAGACCGAGATCCTTGCACATGGAAGTAGGACTGAGCTTCTATTAGATACCCCATCCGGGCTTCAACATGGACTACCACATTCAAATTCCAATTAAATGCGGACAGCTTAGTGCTCCAAACTCCAGGCTCTAAGTTTCGCCTGGATCAAGCAGCAGCCATGATGTTGACTCTTCTCTACAAGATGCCGAATTTGTCCATCTCCTTACCGAGTAAGTACTACCGACCAACGATAAGTGCCAGGAGGCTGCGTTTTTCCGAGTTGAAGTAAGTCACCAAGCTCCATGCCGAGTTGTTGAGAAGCTACTACAAACTTAAACTGGCATGTTGTTCATTGTTTGTGCCGAGTTGCATAACTGTCTGACCTGCATTAAATATTTCCATCATCATTAACAAGGAGGTCAAGCTATAGCAATCTCTTACCGACCTGTGTTTCCATGCCGAGTGATCCATAATCTCGGCAAAGCGAAAGCCGAGAAATCCAAAGCTCCTCAATTGAGCTACAACTCAACCATAACAACACCAAGCTCACACCAAAATTCACAACAACTGCTGCACAAACTAATCAAACTCCAAAGTTACCGAGCTATTGACCGCTTATATTGCAAGTTGCCAAGCCGCTAGTTTATGCCGAGTTACTATTCTTCTACGGGATTGTTGACTGGCAACACTTAATTATGTTTGTATTATCCTATCGAGTTGCGGCAGCTAACTCGAGCTCTTCACAACTTCTATGCAAAGTTATTGCCAACAAAACAATCAACTTTGTATGCGGTATTGACTCGAGATGCTCGTCACCCTACATGCCGCGCCAACTATGATGTTCGTCATTCCTTATGTTGCTTCAATTTGTATACGTGCTAGTACACATGCTGACTTGTAGAATATTTAAATTGCTAAGCTCTTGATCTAAGCTCGTATTCACATTCGAATTGTCAGAGCTACTGGCTTGAACGTGGATCTGAGAAAAAAAAAATACTAAGGGGAACCGTACCATGTCCTTTTATGTGCGTAAGGAGAGTGAACCATAGGTCAGCGCATACACAAGGGACCGTCGATATATATCCTTACATTAAGGAGCTACTCAATGAAAGGCGATGGCTTGAACCCAAATGTTGAAAGCTCAAAATCATACCTATTTTTATACTAAAGCGCCACACATTCGAGTACTTGGTCAAGTTGTCAATAACAAGTTGACGTGGTGCAATTAGTATCTAGCAAATTAAGAATAGCTTTAAATCCACCTGTCTTTTATGCAGCATAATTAACAATGTGATTACATAAACAATAGCAGCTTGAGTGAAGGATAATTTCTTGCTTAGGACCTATTATTACTTCGATCCTCATTAGAAATAGATGAGTAAAAATCCTCTATTGTTATTTATGATTCATTCAATCATTTATTTTTAAGCTACATGTTTTACCTTGTTCCTTATGCCAATCAATTGTTAACGTTCATACCTTGAATGCTCCAATGAGAATTCAAAGAGAGATTGGGGCTAAAGAAATGCCCTTTATTTTGAGCTCACATTACTATAATTTGCTAACAGGCTATTCCCCTACAGTTCGAAGCCCTAGACACAACAAGTGATGAGCAAGTCGTATAAAATGATAGTCCATAAGTCCTATATTCAATAGACGGTAAAAGATAGAAATCTTTGAATCTCTAAGTCCAAAGAGAAATTTGGACGACAAAATATAAAGTCTTAAACTCTCTTAAGAGTGATAGACATAATACTATAAGTCTATTGAAAGGATGACTAGCTATATGATTGCCCTAAGCAATAAAGCAATGATGGGTAAAATATTCTAAGTCCTACAATTGATATAGATGACGAGTAAGTAAGCCCAAAGTCCTATACTTCAATAGACATGAGGCTAACTAGCCTATTTTACAGCTTAGCACAAGTCATACCCAACCTGGACAACTTACATGCTTCTTCACCTCTTTAGGCACTTTAGCCTCATCAAGCCTTAGCCTTTTCAAGAACAATGGCTTCTTTAGGCCTTCACATCTTTAGGCACTCTAACCTCTTTAAGCGCTTCAACCTCTTTAGGCCCTTACTTCTTTAGACACTCAAACCTCTTTAAGCCCATACCTCTTCAAGCGTTCCAACCTCTATAAGCCTTCACTTTTTTAGGCATATCAATATTTATAAGTGCTTCAATCACTCCCAATTTTCACCTCTTTGGGCCTTGCTTCTTCAAGCATTCTTGCCCCTTTAGGCTTAGATTACAAACCTTTGTAGAAATCCTACAATATCTACCTCCCTAGATGCTCTCTTTTTAACTTTGTCACCAAAGAGAGTGGCAAGCAAGTATTGATAGGCATTTTCTAATATTTATTATGTAGGCTTACATTAATTGGCCTAATACTTAAGCTTAATCCAACAATTTAGTCTAGGTACAATATCCATTAACTCACTATAAATACTAAGCAAGACTCCTAGGTAAGTGGCCTTATTCCATTCTCTCTTACTCTTATGATGATGCTACAAATTTACTCTCATCTTAAGGGGGCTAACTTAGGTATCAAAGTAACTGAGCCGGAGCACCCTTCATAGCTATTTTCTTGTTTTGTAGGTTTCCACGAACTAGAACAAAAATCACCTACCAACACGTATCACAGGCATTTAATGCAGCAAGTTCCATTTCCAAATCATTCATATCTTCATATGGTCCTTCCATATTGTATACTCAAGTGGTTGCCTTAGAATTCATAGCTTGATTTGTTCCTTGGTTTGGTAGCTATTGGTTACATCATGGTTGCACTAAATTTCTAATGCTATCAGTAACTTATGGAAAGGTATCCAATCTTCTTACAAATAAAGCATGGATTATTCATCTTCTTTGGACAATCTAATATTTTATGGTCCCCTAATCCATAAAAATAACACATGTTTCTCAACTGCCCAAAATCCTTTGGATAGTGCCTTGCTTTACACTTCCAACATTGCACATTAATGTTTCTAACCACCTTTCCACTTTGAACTATCGATAGGAAGTATGTGAATAGCCTCTTTCCTTTAGAATTTATAGGGTCCTCATCTATACTTCTATTTCCTAACATTATTCCTCTTCTCTTTAACCTTTCTTATTCTCTTTTCTTTGCTCCTTCTAAAACTTGAGCTTTTTCCACCACCTCATTAATATTTCAAATTCCTCTAACCTTTGTTGCATCTCCAATTCCAATCCATCAATAAATACTTAAGTTTTCAACTCATCACTATTTTGATATGATTTAGGAGCAAATTGTAGTAGGCTACTAGATTAACATTTACATTGATCATTGGTTTTCCTTCCTTGCAAAATGTAGAGGAATTTAGCAAGGTATTTGGTTTGCAAGCTACTTAGAAAATTTTCTTTCAGGAATTCTCTCTTAAAAATGGCGAAGTTATAGGTTATGGTAAGGATCTTCACTTAGATTCCCACCATGTTCGAGCTCTTAATTTTAAAAGATATATCCCATAATTAACTAGAAAATGGAATGGAATCTCAAATGCATCATATGGTCTTTCTATATGGGTATTCCAATCCTCTACCTCATCAAGTTTTCCAAATGTCCCATTAAAAGAATTGTTACATTTGATAAATTCCAAAACAATGCTTCGTTACTACCTTTGTATTGGTGCTCCTCTTCCATTTGGTAATGGAACAACCTCTAATTCTACTGGTGATTGTTTAGGTACTAATTATGGGGGTTGCTGTCTTGCTTCATTGAGACTTCGTAAGAGCTCAATTTGCTAACATATTGCTTCCAATAAGTTGCTAACCCTATCTTATGGTGGTACGGGATTATTGGTCCTTGGGATTTCAAGTGCTTCATTTTGAAGTTGATGACTTTGATGTCTATTGCTATATGGAACAAACAATATTTGTCTAGTTATTCAAATTCAGAATTACCAAAATGGGGCAATACCCATCGTAGTCTCTTTTACTTAGATCATTTACCTAGAAAGAGTATATTACTTTCCATTCACTATTATAGATAATTCAAAAAATTAAGAAACTACTAACATTACAACAATATTCATTAACTATAAAATACGAAATTTCATCACTTCCTTCTTTTGCAAGGGATCAGATCGCACCATTACTCATAAAACCATCTACCTCGAACTCTACTGAAGTATTTCAAACAATTTCTACTTTTATTGTCACTATGGGCTCATCATTTTTAGATCATGAGGTAAAGTCATCTTTGTCTTAGAAATTCAATCATTATTTGTATGGGTTCAAGTTTAAAGAGCGAGAGATTCATGTCAATATCCTTACGAAGAATATAAGCTGATTCAGGTACATATGGAGCTAGACTTAATGGAGTGTAGTTTTTAAAACCTAGGGGAATAAGAGTAGTGCAAGCTTCAAACATAGAGAATTTGTTCAAAGAATTGAATTGGTCATAGTTTAATGGTAGAAACATGTCATTCATGCTAGAGGGTTCACTATATCAACTTTCTTAATTGTAACCATCCTATCCATACCCTGCACTAGTTTCAAAGCATATGGGTCATTTTTGAATTGAGAAGTTATACTCTAATATGTGATGGAAATCAACCTTCGACTACATCTAAGCCGAAGTTGACTTGTCCGAAGTTGATGCTGATCCTCTAAAAGAAGATGTTGACCTATTCTAACCCGAGGCCAAATAGTTCAAAGCCGAGGCTGAACTACTTTCATCGAGGCTAAGCAAATGATAGAAGGCTGAGGAGAAGAAAAGGAGCCACTCGGTAATAAGCCTATCATTTATTGATAAGATGAGAGATCATACAACTGAGGACTCAGTACCAAAGAACCACTTAACATAACCTCGAGAAACTAGTACTGACTAATTCTAGCACTCGACAATTATGGGTTGACTTATTTGGTGTCTCAGCCAAGCTACGCGAGACATCAGGGACCCCTTCCTAAACCCGTACATTCAACTATCAACCCCATTCAGTTTGGATACTACTCTTCCTAAAACATACCGAGTGACTACATATTGAGTCCTATAAAACGCATAGTTTTGTATTTTTGTATATGATTTTCTTTATTTTATTTATGAGCCCAATTCTTTATGGTTTAAGGCCTTATACATTATTTACAGTTTTGCCATTAAGGTTTAAGACTTGCTATAAATAATAACATTTGTACAAAAAATGGATACACACAAACATATAGAGAATACATCTAATGAAGAATATTCCCTCATATAGAGAGTGAAACTTTCCTCTTTCGAGTAGGGCTATACTTAAGCTAGTAGAGCTTGCGCTTGTAGGATTATTAAGTGTTGATTAGACTCTTTAATCTCTCTTATGTTCTTATCAAACTTGACCCTAAAATTGTGGTGAGTCCTTCATTTGAATCGGTTAGTGAGTTACATCTAACCTCATATTTGAAACCCCGAGTAACATTTAGTGTTCGTGAGTCGTATCGAACTTTATTTCGAGCTCAAACCCTTAATTGTGCTTGTGGCTTGGTGTGTGATATCCATCCACATTCACACTCTAAACCCCTGTTCTTCATACCCATTCTATTTGTTTAAGATTCGCTGTTGTTTCTTCATTTTCAATCCTTATCATATCGGTATCAGAGCTTTGGGGAGAAACGCGTGATAGTGTTCTTTAAAGTTTGATTATAGTTGCTATGAAAGTGTTTGTTGGTTATAGGTAGTTGCAGAAATTAAGTAGTAATCGTTTCTAGGTTACTGTAGTTTTGTTGTAAAACGTGTTTGCTCAATTTGCTGGTAAATAACTAAACGAACAAGAATGTCAGAGGATGGTGTCAACAACACTGGAGACAGTCCTCGTAGAAGCTTAAGGAGACGTGTTGACAACTTGGAATAACAGATTTAAAATCTCACTGACTCTACTCAAGAGCTTACTGAGTTAGTCAGAGGCCACAGACGTGATGGCCAAGAAACAAGAAGGGAATTGACACCCACCAGCAGGAGTAGTTCCAATGAACTTTGTAATGATGCAAGATAACCGATAAGAGCTACTGAGCCTAGAAGAAGAGAAAACTCGCTAATGTTGAAGAGAGGCAATGACAGGAGTATTGACTCTGAGTTGAAGCACGGAGCTCAGAGAAAAGAGCTGAGGTAGAGAAGAGATATAGCCGAGCAAAGCTCGAACAGAAGTGGTCGATCCAAAGTAAACCAACCTACTAGGAATGTAAGGGATGAACCCTAAGCACCTGGTTGAGGGCTTGACAATGTCAAGCTAAAACTACCAACCTTTTGTAAAAGTAGTTGACCTGAAGAGTTCCTAGATTGGGTTCCCCGAATCGAGAAGTTATTTGAGTGCTACGATTGTGATGATCAAGCAAAGGTTAAGTTGGTTTCATTATCCCTTGTTGAATATGTAAGTCTCTAGTAGGATCAGCTAGTTGCTAACCAGGATACCAAAGGAAAAGAGTTGATCAGAACTTGGAGGCTCATGAAAAGATTAATGAACCAACGCTTCATACCGACTTATTTCAAGTAGGAGATGCTCCATGCTTTCCAGCACTTGAGATAAGGTTGAAATACTATTGAAGAGTATTTACAAGTGTTTGAGACCATGATGACGAGATGTGAAATTTCCAAGCCATAAGACCATACCATTGCTAGATTCCTAAGTGGACTTCGAGTCGACATTGCTGTTATAGTTGAATTGTTGCCGTTTAACTCCCTGGATAAGCTAATTAATTTAGTATTAAGAGTAGACAGGCAAAGGAGAAGAAGGCACCAAAGGCTTAGTAGCCAACCTCAATAAGGTAGCTCTAAGCTTGAGAGGTATGTCAAGAGAAGGCAAGAAAAGAAGATGGAGAAAGGAGAGCCTAGCCGACTTGTCCATGCCGAGAAACGGCTTGCTGAGGAAGAAAAGGCACCCGGTAATAAGGCCTAAGAAGTGAAGTGCTTCAAGTGCTTAGGCTACGGACACATTACTTCTCAATGTCCAAATAAGAGGATTATGGTCTTCAAAGGTGAGGGACCTAATGCTCAAATAGAGAGTCAGAGTGATAAGAGCATAGAAGATGGATTGATCAAGGAAGATGTTATGTCAAAAATCTAGATGAAATCTTATCCTTGATAAGTCAACTAGCTAACCAGAAGGCAGATTTTTGACAAAGGGAAAATTTATTTTACATGCAATGCCTAGTGAATGGGAAGACCTATTCCCTAGTTATTAATGGAGGTAACTGCACTAACATTATTTTTGCCAAGTTAATAGAAAAGATGAAATTGTCGACTTACCTACGCCCCTAACCATATGGATTGAAATGGTTTGATGACAAGGGTATGGTCCATGTACATAAAAGAGCGCAAATCACATTTAAGGAAGGACATTATGAGGATGAGATTGACTTCGACGTAGTACTTATGAATGCTGCGAACCTACTTCTTAGCCCACCGTGGGAGTTTGATTAGAAAGTGATCCATGATGGATTCCTCAACACTTACACTATTCGAAAGGATGGAAAGAGCTATCTTAGCCCTGATGAGCATTGAGGAAATCTAGAGACACTCGGCACCCATAGTGAAGAGAAAAGGGAAGAGAAGTTTATTTGGCATCTCAACCCATGCTCAACACTTGACATCAAGGCCGACCTTCCAGAAGAAGATATCGACCTATTCTAACCCAAGGTTGAACAGTTTAAGGTTGAGGCTGAACTACTTTCGTCGAGGCTAAGCAAATGATAAAAGGCTGATGAGAAGAAAAGGAGCCACTTCACAACAAGCTTATCATCTACCGAAAAGATGAGAGATCACACAACTGAAGACTCGGTACAACCCCGAGAGACTAGTATCGACAAATTCAAGTACTCGACAATTATGGGTTGACTTGTTTGGTGTCTTGGCCAAGTAGCGCGAGACATTAGGGATCCCTTCCTAAACCCATACATCCAACTGTCAACCCCGTTTAGTTTGGATACTACTCTTCTTAAGACATATCGAGTGACTGCATATTGAGTCCTATAAAACGCATATTTTTGTATTCTTGCATATGTTTTTCTTTATTTATTTATGGGCCCAATTCTTTAGGGTTTAAGGCCTTATACATTATTTACAGTTTTATCATTTGGGTTTAAGACTTGCTATAAATAGCAACATTTATACAAAAAATAGATAGACATAAACATATACAGAATACATATAATGAAGAATATTCCCCCATACAAAGAGTGAAACTTTCCTCTTTCAAGCAGGGCTATACTTGAGCTAGTAGAGCTTGTGCTTGTAGGATTATTGAGTGTTGATTAGACTCTTTAATCTCTCCTGTGTTCTTATCAATCTTGACTCCAAAATTGTGGTAAGCCCTTCATTTGAACCGGTTAGTGAGTCACATCTAACCTCACATTTGAAACCCCGAGTGACATTTAGTGTTTGTGAGTCATATCGAAATCTAGTTCAAGCTCAAACCCCTGATTGTACTTATGTCTTGGTGCATGATATCCATCCACATTCACACTTAAAACCCCTGTTCTTCTTACTCATTTTGTTCATTCGAGATTCATTATCGCTTCTTCATTTTCAATCCTTATCAATATGGGTCCTTTAGTAACTGTGGTCATTGTCAATTTTCATCATATCTAGCTCATATACTAGGGAATACAAGTAAAATGGAGGTTTTGGAATTTCAGGTTCCAACATTACTAAAGGAGGTCCGGTTAGCTAAGCTCTTCATTCAAATATTTCTTCCCAACTTAAATGGTCTATAATTGTATTGACATTGTTTGTATAAACATCTTTTCCATAGACTAAAGTTGAGGTGATTGGTGTCCGAACCATGAAATCTAGTAAGTTGGGTTATTTACTATTGGAAGCTAAAAAAACTATCTTCTATAGATCCTTTCTAACCGTTTTGAACTACATAAGTCTCAAGCCTATACACATACTCTACAAGAGTGATCTATAGTACCAAACTTTTGTCAAATGCATCTATTATTCATTTCCAAGTAAAACCTAGTCCCTTTCTCCACTTTTTCGAGATTTCTTATGTGGATTTCTCCACTCCATAAAGTATGAGATCTTCACATAATGATTACAGATGGAGATGATAGTTAGTTAAAGACTCCATTTCTATCAGAGTGAAGTTTTTCCAAAAGCTTATTGTAGTTACATAGTCTATCTATGATACAGAAAAGCACATTTTAGTAGTATAACTTATGTTTGTTTTACCCCCGATCTACGTACTCTCATTTTTTTATTGTATTTATTTATTTTTATTAATCCCTTATATTTAAAACATCAGATCTAATATCAACAAAATCTATCACAAACCCTAAAAACGACTTATGTAGTATCATAGACTTAATAGCATAAAACAAAGTCCAAATACTATTACTTAAATATAAATTGAAATCATAATTATAATTCTTCAGAAGTCTTTCAAATAAAACATATTACAAATAACTTAATATATTTCTTTTCTAAATTCCTTGCTTGCTCTCCCTAACCTTACTCTTAAGCTTTTAACCTTACCAAGGGTCTGGATCTTCTAAGGTAGACCTAGTGTGGTTTATGTATCAAGTTAAGGCTATTAAGGTATAAGTTACAGCCTACTTAGTGAGATACCAACTCATATCACCTTTAAATAAAGTTAATTAAACAAGATCATGATATGCAACAATCAAATAGACGTAGTAATATACGCAGCCTTTTGATATCTAGAGTATAGTATAGGCTTTAATTTCTACCCTACCCCATCCCTAACCCTTCAGCCATAGGTTAAGGAATTATATTTCCACTAGTGTTTAAGCGACTAATTTGGCATAAAAGTCACTTAGCATGACGTCATTAGCTACCATAAAATCGCTATAGAATCTCAATTCTTGTTTAAACCCAATTTTAGTAAATTATGGTTTCTGAGTGAAAAAATCCTAATTTAGCCACTAGTTTAAAAATATTCTAAAAATAATATTTTAGAAAATTAAACTAGAAAAAATAAGCTCGGTGGCTAACCTATTAAGACTAAGCCATGCAAAAATAAAAAAAAATACTAATGGCCTTTATTTTTTATAATATTTCTAAAATTGCTAAGATATGTATAAATAGGCAAAAATGTAACTAAAATGAATTTTTTATTATAAATTGTCAAGAAATAAAAAAGTCATTTTTTTAATTTTTTGAATAGTTGCCCCATAAGTACTTATATACCCACTAATCGTGATCAAACCAACGTAGTTCTCTTTGAAAATTTTAGTGTATTATTTCTTTTTAATTTTGAATACTAATGGAGTTTACATGGTTATTAATTTAGTTTATTCAAAGAAAACTTTAAAAGAGCACTAATTCTCGAGTAT
This sequence comes from Lumnitzera racemosa, assembly GCA_024138005.1. Lineage (NCBI taxonomy): Eukaryota > Viridiplantae > Streptophyta > Magnoliopsida > Myrtales > Combretaceae > Lumnitzera > Lumnitzera racemosa. The sequence goes on along the minus strand of JAMXBC010000012.1, from coordinate 31,600,261 downwards.
CTTTATTTACAAAAAGCCTTTAAAGCATCCTAGTTTTTTAAAAAATGTTCGTTATTAATTTTTATTCCTAAATAATAATTTTTCTAAATGAGAAAAACTGAAAAAAATAATGCTAAAAAATTTCCTAAGCTACAAATATCTTTCTTTTTATACTTTAAAACAAATACTTAAACCAATCAAGACAAATAACTAAATAAATATAAACGAATATAATATTATTACTATAAAAAGTACAAAACAGAACTTGAATTGGCAGTTGTGCAGTATGGAATTGCTCATACAAGGTTGTATGTGAAAAGAATAATCGGTGAAGTGAAAGTTGTTGGAATTGTTGCTGGATGGCATATGTGACAAAGGCCGTCATTAGCTTGGCTACATCATGTGAACAATGCTATGCAATGTAGGTCATGAGGAGTGAGGATGGAGCAACAGCATGATGTAATTGTATGGCTGGTCATGGGGTATAGTTGACATGTTAGAGTAATGATCAGTGAGATGTGCAGTCCTTTTGGGGGGTTAATAGAGGGGTAGAGTTTGTTGTGTTGATCGTAGAAGCAGTGCGTTTGGACTGCTGTTGTTGACTAGCGCAATGTTGTCAGTGACATGCTTGTATGCGATGTAGACAGTGTAAGGCGTGAATGAGTGGTAGCAAGGAGTGAAGTATTTGATCGGTGAACTGTGTGCAGTGATATGCAGTTGAGTCGAGCAGTTGCAATAAAGAGAGTAATGTACTCAGGTTGGTATCCTACTGTATGAGTGCATTATTGGTTAAGGAAAGAGCAGTTGTATAGTATGGCTCCTTAGATCATGTGTGTATCGACTGTCGGGTGGGGTTTTGATGTGTAAGCTAGTTTTTTTGGTTCATGGTAGAGTTGTTATGTTTGTAAAGGGGTTGGATGTATGTATAGTGTCTTAGCTGCTATCATTTGTAAGGAGTGGATGTGTGTACAATGTGCTATGTTAGGGATGAAAAGAGAATAAAGGTGATTGGTGCTTTGGACTGCAAGTTAATGATCGGCAATGGACGATGGCAATAGTATGTTGTGGATATGAGGCTAGTATAGTGTATCATCCACGAAGTTTGTGTGTATGTTGGATTATTGATGTATGTTGTAGTTTTGTGGAAGCAAGTGATTGATGAAGACAATGTGTAAAGCGTACAAGAGTGTAGGTTGTGAATGTGAAGGATGGAGAAAGAGAACTTTGGTTCTTTTCAAGTGTATCCTTTTTCAACTTTATGCCACGTGATCAATATTTGTAAAACTCCATATCAAATCTTCTATATTGATTCAAATCCATATCAATAAAAATCATATTAGATTTTAATCTTTATAGATCTTTATTCTTTTGGATTTAATACTATCGTATTCGATTTGTGTTATCTCCATTAATGATTTAAATACAATTTTGTTATATTCAAAAGATTTGGTAAGACTTAAAATTAGGTTTTAGAAAAAATCCCATATGTTTTACCAATTTTCACAATGGAAGAAAAGAAAAAGGTACATGTGTACCTAGTGAGATTCGAACCCATCACCTCAAGCTAACTCAATGCCAATACTCAAGTATTTATCAGTTAGACCGTTAGTTTGTGCCTTAACATTTAATACAATTAAATTGTACTTATACTATGTGACCTTCTATGAATTTGACCAAATCCATTTACCTTAAAATATTTTATTTTCTAAAAATCTATTTCCCTAAAAAAAATCTTTATAATTTTTCTTTTTTCTAAGAATTTTTCATTTTTTTGTATTTTTATTACTTTTCAAATATTTGCTCTTTCGTTTCCTTATATATATATATATATATATATATTTGAATTAAGACCCTTTAAAATAAAAAACTAAACCTCCACGGGGGCAAAAATGGAGCGTCTATAGTTGTTCCTTTATGGTGAAGTTTATGTAAAACTTTACTATAAAGATAAAAGAGACGCCATTTTTGCCTTAGGGATGACTCTATCATAAGAAGTGCTATGATTAGCTAGCTATCTTAAGACTAATCTATTGGGGATTTGTAGATCAAAAAATTTCGAAAAGAACAGTGGTAAGGATAGCGCCCCTATAGGTTAGTAAGAATCTTAAAAGTACTAAAAGAATGGTAACGCCTTATGAACTAGCTGACCTAAGTGAATAGGCAAAGTGCTCCTTGAGCTAATTAAGACCATAAAATATACTGAAGATTTGGATGTACCCCTATGAGTTGACTAACCAAGATGAAATGGGTGAAGTATTCCTTGAGCTAGCTAAAACCCTAAGTGAAAACCTAAATTAAGACAATGCTCTATGAGCAAGTGATCCCATAAAGGATTGGATGGCACTCTAATGAGCAAGTGATTCAATAAAAGATAGGATAATGCTCCAATGAGTAGGTGATCTTAGAAAGGATTGGATGGCACTCTAATGAGTAAGCGATCTAAGAAAGAATTGGATAGTGCTCCATTGAGCAAGCGATCCTAAAAAGGATTGGATGGCACTCTACTGAGCAAGCGACCCAAGTAAGGATAGGATAGTGCTCCTCTGAGCAAGCGATCTTAAAAAGGATTGGATGGTGCTTTACTAAGCAAGTAATCCAAAAAAGAATATGATAGTACTCTTTTGAGTAAGCGATCCTAAAAGGACTAGATAGTGCTCCTATGAGCTAGCGATTTGATAAAAGATAGGATAGTGCTCCAATGAGTAAGTGATCCTAGAAAGGATTGGATGGCACTTTAACGAGTAGGCAATCCAAGAAAGGATAGGATAATGCTCCTTTGAGTAAGAGATCCAAAAAAGGACTACACGGCGCTCCACTAAGCAAGCGACTTAATAAAGGATAGGATAGCGCTCTATTAAGTAAGCGATCTTAGAAAGATTTGGATGGCACTCTACTAAGCATGTAATCCAAAAAGGAATAGGATAACGCTCCTTTGAGTAAGCAATTCTAAAAATGATTAGATGACGCTCCTATGAGTAAGCAATTTGATAAAAGGTAAGACAATGCTTCAATGAACAGGCGATCCTAAAAAGGATTGGATGGCACTTTAACAAGAAAGTGATCAAAGAAACAATAGGACAATGCTCCTTTGACTAAGCCATCCTAAAAAGGACCAGATGGTAGTCCATTGAGTAAGCAACCTAACTAAAGATAGGATAGCACTCCATTGAGCAAGCAATCCTTGAAAGAACTAGATGGTGCTTTCTTAAGCAAGCAATTAAAAAAAGAAAAAGGACAATGCTCTTTTGAGCAAGCGATCTTAAAAAGGACTAGATGGTGCTCCTATAAGTAGGTGATTTGATATAAGGTAGGTAGGACAGTGCTCCTTTGAGCAAATGATCCTAAAAAGGTCTAGACGGCCCTTTACTAAGTAGGCGATCTAACTAAGATTAGGACAACGCTCTTTCGAGCAAGCGATCCTAGAATTTTGAGGACTTTGATGAGTTTTGATGAATTGATCTGAAACTTGAGTTTAAGGATTTTGATATTTCTTTGAAAGTTTTAACTTTTTTCTTTTTAAGAAATATCTTGACAATTTTTTAAAGATGTTCCATTTATCTTTTGAAAAGTTTTTTTTTTTTTTTTGGTAAAAAAATCAAAGAAAGCACTCTTTGATGAAAAATTGTATTGCTAACAAGTAAGAAAGTCCTAAGACTTTAAAGATTATAAATAAGGGGTTGACTTGCCCCTTGCCCATTGATTACTCATTCTTTCAGTTTTGTTTATTAAAGCATAATTTGTGATTCCTAAACTTTTTAGAAGAACTATTTTCAAACTTGGGGTTAAGACTTCATGTTTTCAAGAAAACAATCAACTATTCTTTAATTTTCCATTAAGGGAATAGATATTATTACTTCAAATGTTTATTCAAAAAAGACTTCCTTACACTCTCATAAGTTTATTTTTACTCTCAGCATTAATTCCAAAAATTATAACCTATCTTGTAAATGGTACACTCAAGTTAATCAATTAGGTCTTTCTTGTGTTCACAATGTAAGGCTTTTGGTCAATGGTTTGAGCAAATGGATATCAATGTACTTCATCTAATTTTGAAGAAATGATATACAATCTATCCCAGGTTTACAAGCCAATAACCTAGGAGAAACTAGACATAGGTTTGCCCTAGTTTCATAAGCAAGTTTCGCTTATGATATGTTCATTTCTTTAGTCAAAAGAGTTTCATCAAGGGTGGTATAGTGGATGGGATCATAAAATAAAGGCTTTGATTTTGGGCCTAGGAGTTTAAAATGTTTAGTCTTTCAATATCCTTCAGAAGTTGAAACCTCGAGTTTATTAGCAATTTGGCTCATCTTTGGAGATGGTCACCTTGCTAATATTTTCATTTTCTTTTCTAATATTTTCATTTTCTTTTTTCTTCTTTTTTTTTTCCTTCTCTTCTTCGTTTTCTTTTTTCTTTAGTCAAGATGGTTACCTTCCATTGTTGGGTTTTCACTTGATGGATTCGAAGCCCAAACACCATGGGTTCAAAGAGTATAAGCTTAGGAGATGTGTATACGGCTTTAGAATGTTTGGGAAAATTTGGTAGGCTTAAGGTGTTTAAATGTGTATAAGCCTAAGTGAGGTGTAAATAGTTTGAAACTCTTCTTCATCTTAAAGAAATTGAATTATCTATGATAATATTTTCTCATGAATTGGTGCAACTAAGGCAAGCATAAGTTAGGCTACTCCTTTTCTCCAAATTAATGACCTTATCCTCTTTATTGTCCCAGTGTAGAATGGTTCTTGGTAGGGTTAATTTTAACGAAAAATGCCTAAAAGGCTCAAATGGGTTAGCAAGGAATAGCTGTATTTAGGGATGATGAAATGAATTCCTAATATCATTTTGACATGTATACTAAGTTCAAGATGGACCTCATTTAAGGAATGAGCCCAATTACTCACATTGTGTTGCTCAACTCTCATGTATGTTTAAGGTTAGTGTTTTAAATATGGTTTGCCTCTTTTCATCCTAAACTTTTCAAGTAATGTGTTACATCTCCTTAAAGCACAAAATTTTAAGTTCCAAGTTCACATTTTACTTTATCCATTTTTGCTTGTTCTAAATCTGCATAAAGTGTTTCATTTAGTGAGAGGCTAATGATATGCTCTTATTAAGCTAAAGACAAAAATGTACAAAAAAAAAATTGTTTTATTCAAATAACTTATATCCATTACAAACTCCAAAGTGAAGGAAAAAAAATAAATGCAGGAACTAAAATTCTTTTCTATTTCTTGCCCCTATTTTTGTCACTCCTTCGAACTTAGTCCATTTAGTTGAATTGGTCTCTTGGAGATATACCAAACCGATTCAATTGGTGACCCATCTTATTAGATGATAGCAGTAGGCCTTTAACATTTGGTGTTAGAGGTTGTTTGTTTGATGCTTGTTCAAAACCTAAGGAAAGAATACCATTGCCAATTGACCCATTAGCCTTTAGAAATCTTGGTTAGATAATTTCCATATCAATCAAATCTTGCACCTTATGTTTCAATTTCCAACAATTGTCTTCGATATGCCTCACCTGACCCACATGATATTCACACCATTTGTTAGGGTCATGATCCTTTGGCCTATACTTCTTTGTTAGGTTTTCACATGCCAGCAATCCTACTTCTCTCAATTGCTTAAACACTTCGACTATTAGAATTTTAAACTATATAAGTAGCCTCCTCTTAATGTGGATGAGCCTGTCTTGATCCTAGGCTTTCCCAATTGGTACATTAGCTCTTGACTTCTATTTCCCTAAATCATCCACATGCTTAGGCTATGACTTCCTATACATACTATGATCTAAGTTTCTAGGTTGCTAGAGCACATAAACCATTGCCATTTCTATACTCGTGAGTTTTTCTTCTAACTTCGTCAACTTTTCTTCTAAAGCAACAACCCTTTTTTCCAAACCTTAGTATTAACATGCCCCTTGCTAGACCAATTTTTCATCAATCAAATCTTAGATTTTATTCTCCAACTCCTAGTAATAGTTAATAGCATGCCCTTGTTGACCCATATAGTACTTACATTACACATCGAGATCGTATTTCCGAGGTCTATATATTTTTAGAGTCTTAAGATGCAGCAAACCCTCTTCTTTTAAGCAACAATAGACCTAAGACATAAGAATCGAGATATGAGTGAACCTCCTTCTAGGTGATTTTTGGCTTATCTTATTTTCCATGAACATTGCGCTAATGCTTAGGGCACCAGGATCTCGTATCGTTAGATAGGATATCATAGTGTTCATAGTGGCCTTTAGATCCAACGAGGCTGATCTCTTCTCTATCAATCTCCTCACTCTAATGGCATCTTCAATGTGACTACCGGCCACAATTATGTCTACAAATGTAGAATTGGTATGGCTTAAGAGGTGATTATAATTAGGTTCACCTAATGTATGGATGAATATATTGATTAATTCATTTTCTGGCACTTATACTATGGCTTGAGTGGCTATAGATCTCTATCTTTAGGCATATTCCTTAAAGGACTCGGTCGGCTTTATTTTCATGCTATTTAGATCCATCAAGGAAGGAGCCACTTCTTCCTTGAACTTATGTTACTGATAAAAGGCTTGAGTTAGCTTATCCCAAGTATCAAACTTAACTAAGACTTATTGGGCATACCAAATCAACGTTGGCCCAATTAGGTTATCTTGGAAAGTTTGAATCGTCAATTGGTCATGTTTGGTGAATTAGGCCATCTTGTGGACATAAAGCCTAAGGTGGAGCTTAAGGCAACATGTTCCACCATACTTTGTGAAATTTGGTACCTTAAACTTCTTAGCTAACTCATGGTCTTCAAAAGCGCAAACATTACTCAAGTCTAGATCACTCTGCACATTGTGATCCTTTAGAGCTCTCATTTTCTCTTCAATTTTCTAAAAGATTTCTTCTTCCATCTTCATCAATTCTTGTTCCAATTCCTTCCTTAAGCCTTTGTTGTTGTTGTTAGGCTCATGAACTAGCAACTTTTTAGACTTATTTGCCTTAGATGGTATGTCAATAAGCCTTTGGGCTTAGGTATAGGCGATGGTCTTAACTTACTTTGCATGCTTACTCAGAACCCTTTCAATTGTAGTTATTCTCTATTCAAGAGCTTCAAACATCTTAGTTTTGATAACGAGTAATTATGGGCTTCAAGTTGGGCTAAATCACTTAAAAAGCAATATTTCAAAGCTTGCAAGAATTTCTTATTATTAGCAGTACTGCATTCCTTTTTGTTTCTAAAGCAAGTTTTTAATTTTGAAAACCATTCATTTTTTTTTTCGAAAATTTTATTGAAAAAAATTAAAACAGCTATTCAAAATCTTAGTTAAAGACTGGATTTGTTATCTCATGTTTGCTCTTTGTGAAAAAAAATACCAATTGAAGTGGAGGGTTTCTTCAAACAACAAGGAGATGAATAAACTATTCAGTAAAATGATATTGAGCATATTTCCCATCTCCTCTAGACAAAAATGTGGGCTATTTCTTTGTAAAATTATGCCCAATTTCATATGTAGTAATTCTACCAAGATCTCTTCATTAGTTAGGGGAAAAATTTGTATGAATTGGTTTTTTTGAGGAACATATTGAGAGAGTTGGATTTGGTTAGATAATGTATGATTGGTAAATAAGGATCAGTTTTTTGGTGAGGTATGAAATGTATCGTTAAATATTCAATATGATTCTACAAGATCTAGTTTCGTTCAAGTAATGGATTGTAGCCAATTTAAAGGATCTTCTTATCAATCCAAAGATCATTTTAATTCCATTAGTAATGAAGATTTAGAATATCACCTACTGATCAATCAAAGAGAGATTCAACAACTAAAAGAAAGATCGATTCTTTTGGATCCTTCCTTTTGTCAAATGAAATGAATAAATATAGAATGAAATTGACTCTCTAATTGCCTTTTTAGATATTCCTTAATGTCCCAGTTGTTTACAAAACACGAGAAGGGGATGAATAATCATTTGCCTTTGAATTGCTGAAAGCATCTAAGTAATGAGTCTACACCAAGATGAGTACTCTCTTATTTCGACTTCCTTAGAGCCTCCGGTAGCATAGCTAAGATAAAGATGGGTTCTTTTCCCTTGTAGGGAACGAGCTCAAGAAAAGGTCATGGCAGGACAAGTAGCTTATTATTACAATAGGTGTCAAGTGGAAGAGTAGTGATGTATTCTGTTGAGGCATCCTAATAAACCAGTAAACTTAAATCTTGTTCCTACATGACCTAATCAATTTGATCAAACATTTACCATCTATTTTCATTGTTCAACTCTTTGATAACATGAAAAAACTAAAAGCTTTGCCCCCTCCCTCTATCTATCCAAGGGATGGAAGGGTAGAAGCCTTTGGTGTCCCCTCCAACAAGAATTGAGGCCTCATAATCACTAGTCGATATGCTTTTCTCTGATGCCTTTCTTCATTCATGGTTTGATATTTTGGTGTCCTAGGTGTAGAGAAACTACACTAATCTATCCTGAACTTAAAGGTTAAACTTTACTGTGGTGATGATACTGTAGGGGAAGTCCTATAGAAAAATAGCTCGACGCCAAGATGATAAAAAGCTTAACACCTCTCATTCTTATTACTACTTTTTGAGAAAGAAAAAAAAAATGAAAAGGTAATTTGATTCAAAACCCCAATTATGAAATCTTTTTTATCCTACTTCACACTTTAGAACATATTGTTATTATAGGGAGAAAGGCGATTTCGCATCTTCTTAACCCAAAATGGTGAAGGAGAGGAATAGGTTCCTTTTTTATTTAGGGTACTCCTAAGAAGAGATCCAATTGAGATGGGATGAGGCTTATAGCTTACATGATTAGAGTACATGGCTATGAACTATAGTGTCAAGAGTTTGAATCCCTCCTTGTTCACAATCGGCTCAAAAGGGATTGGACCTTTCCTCATAAAGGTATGATTCAGATAATGAACCTAAGGCTATGGAACTTGTATATGGGTCTTTTGTCGAAATATAATGGCTTTCCTTTTATTTATTATTGGGCTAAAAATTTAAAAAAAAATTCCACATATATATATATTTTTTTGTTTTACGTCATATAACTCTTTCTTAGCTAGGCTTGGTTAAAATAGTAGAGCAAGTAAAAGTACTAGTAACATAAAAAAATTGTGTTCCTCATCATTAATATGTTTGCTCACGGTAATTGTAGCCTCTTGAGAGAATTGATAACTACATCTTTGATGCATTTGCTAATGCATTTGAGAATTCCTAATTAGCTAGTTGTAAATAGCCCTAAGACTATGGAATAAGGGGTTATCCTAAACTTATACTGACATATTGATGGTGATTCTCAAATATCAAAGAACATAATGTGATACGATGAGATACAATCAAATAAAAACAAAGATACAAGGAATGAAAGGGGGTTACATACTCTTAATGGTCAAAGTAAACCCCTTCATTTTGAAATTCGAAGTGAATCAAATCTCCCCAAGTAAGATTAGAACCTACAATTAGGTAATTAATAGCCAATTGCTCAACTACTGAGCTACTAAGGAGCTATAGGAGATTAGATCTCACAGAGTTCAATTCCGTTCTCAACTCATAAGTAATATGAGCTTGAACTTTCCTTTGTAACACCTGAAACTTCTTTGTAATGGCTTCATTCCATGCCTCATTTCGTAAGGAACCTTAATGTGGCTCTATTTCATTATATCCCATCTATATCACAATTTCATTCTTTTAATATCCCTTTGGTGTCATTGACATAAGAGATGTCGTTTCAAGTCTATATCTTTCTTTTTCTATATATCATATGAAGTTTTGTTTCTTGGGGTTTTATGCTAGGCTATTCATTAAAGATATAAGTACATTAAGGCCATATGAAGTTTTACCATGAGTAGATTGTATCCATTGGGCAAATGTAGGTTTAATTAAGATTTGTTTCTCTAGAGTACCAAAAGCAAGCATGACATCATTATGAACAAAGAGTCCTAAATTATGGAACCCCAAAAAGAGGCTAGCCTAACTTAAATGGGATATGATAGCTTCTTTGTAGTCTAACATTCTTACCAATACATTATCCTCATTATGTTTCGGATTGTAATCTCTAATGAAAAATATAGCCCTATGAGCAAAAGGTCATGTCATGATGAATCCTACGATGTATTGGTGACAAGTATATAAGGTAGCTTAAATAATAAAATCTTATGCTATGAACACATAAGCAGGTAAGAGTATATGTATTAAGCTACCCAGGAAGTAATAACACCTAAAGAGGCTAGAGTAAGGCCTAATTAAAAAATGAATTGAATTATTGATTGTATCACAAAGACCTTTACAGTCATGCCTTAATCACCCCCTTAGAGAAATATTTGCTTCGAAAAGAACTTTTATACTATGCCCAATCCTGAAGTTATTTCTATACATATGACCAACAATAAGAAAAATGTATGCAATAGCTAAATGATGATGAGCAATATTAGTTAACCATAAATTTTGCGCTTGTAGATGGAATCTGCCAAGAAGAGCTAAAATGGTAGTCCTTGATCCTTAGGAAGTCCCAAATAAATGACTACTTAAATCGAGGTTTTAGGCATAAAGATTACTGACCTATAAAAAGGACTCTTAACTCTTCTAGATTTGGTAATAAATCTAAGAAATTATTTCATCAAACGTATTCTTCTAAGCTCCAAGGATAGCAACATGTACTAAATGCTCTATCCAAGCCAAAGAACCTACATTGAAGAGTCTTGACAAATGATGATTGAGAGGAGATTTGGCATTTTTGAACCACAAGACACTTAATTTCTATTTCAATTGTAAGTGTAACCATTTTGATATTAAGGATGTTGTAGAAAGAAATAATAAAAAAAGAGATCCCGTATAAATATCTTCATTAGTACGTAAACTGATTGTATGTCACCATTGATAAACACCAAAATAAGCAATATTCACTAGGCTAAGAGCACCCCCTCTAGTAAAAGCTTCTACGGTTGGTTGACTAAAATGAAGATCCCAAGTTGCATGAGCAATAGATCTTTCATGTAAAAGATCCTAAACCCATGCCTCAAAATTTCCTTGCCAAGCTACATGAAACAAATTTTGAGAAGTCCATAAAAAAATTATTACCATTTGCTTGAAATGAGAAGCAAAAATATTTTGATAAAAATGTTCCTTAGTAATATCATCATGACTCTTAATATAAACCTCGAAAAATATTAGTGCATGCTAGACTAATTACTTGAAAATATTTAGAGATATACTAGAGATATGCTAATATTGCTATGAGAGAATTGAGAGATATGCCTAAGACTTGATAAGACATCTATAAATAGTGATGGAAATTACCTATATTCTTTAGAATTGACTAGTCAAAGGTAGGAATAATTGATCAACTAAAGTCAACACAAGAATGTTAGTTGAATCAAAAGACTTAAAGAAAACTAATAAACTGACTAAATGAATTTTCAAAATCAATACATGAAAAAAAATAAAAGAGACCCTAACAAATCTACAATTTGTGCTAACTAAATGTATACATCACCACATATACAATCATGACTTAAGAAGGAACAAGCAAAATTGAACAAGTAATTAGCTATGATGTAAGCCATGAGCTAATCTTCTCCTTTACATCTACATGTAGAAAAATTAAATACTCTAAACTCATCCACATGTGGTGCCAACTTCATATGTGCATCAACACATGTTAAAAATGCTACGAGACTAAGACAAAAAAGAAGAAGAAGCAAAGTTGGACAAGGAACCTCTTTCTAGAAACAATGAAATCATGAATGATGAAATTACTTCATTACATCATGCTATAACTCATCAATTCTAGAAGAATAAGACTCTTAAATCAACATAGAAATTTCATGAGAAGATGCACTAAATCTAGAAGCTGTGATGTCATGGATGATGAAATTGAAATAAAAAAGAAAAACATGTAGAAATGGAAATGGATAATCAAAAGTGGCATTAAACAAAGTAGATGCATGCCCCATGTTCCAAATTATTCCAACATCCCAACATAATGAAGGTTAAGTTCACAAAGCAACAAAGCCTATAAAATAAGTTAAACTAACCTTTTCCTGTAAGTAAGCCCCACCATTCTCTTTTAGGACCACATTTGCTACCATTCCAACCAACACACATCTTTTTCTAAACCCCACCAAACATTCTCACCAACCATTCTTCATACTCCTCCTCACCTTCCAAACTTCTAAGACATCAAGGGTAAACTTTGATAACCCATTAAAACTTATACATCATGAAAGAAATCCTTTTCAAACTATTTTCTTTAAAGGGAAACTTCCTTCTACTTATTTGCTAAAAAAAACTTATAAAGAAGAACATTTTTTTTTCAACTTATTTTCAACAAAATCCTTAGCAAACAAGAGGAGTTTTTTATAAGAAGTTTGGAAAGAAACTCATATATTTTACTAAAAGATTAGATTTTCTACTAAACTTAAGCTTAAGCCTTGTTTTGAAAATTTTGTCAAACCAATAAGTTCATTTATAAGCAACATTTCTTAAAAAGTCATTTAGATGAAAAGCTCTTTTCATTTTAAGATTATTTATTCACATGGTTTCCAAGAATAATTAAGGAAAAGAAAGTTTCAAAAAGAAGTTTCTCCAAACTCAATAATTGAGAGAAAAACCCCATGAACTCATTCAAAAGGAAGTCTTTCTAACTCTTTGTCATATTTTGAGAAAAGATTCCTAAAATAATCTACTCAAGTAAAATTCTAAAAAGGAATCAAAAGAGTTCCTTAAAACCAAAGACTAACATAAGAAAAGCTAAAATAAGTGGATAAAGTCATGCCTTAAAAGGTAACTAACCTATTATGTTCAAATAAAATTTTCTTGACTACATTATCAATATATCGACTTATCTTATTCATATCATAATGATTTGGAATTTATATGAGAACTGGAAAACTATGGAACAAGAACTAAGAACATTCATGGACATATAAGGACCATTCAAAGACAATATGGGGAAAGAAACAGTAAACATAATTAACTTAAGAAATGGAAGACTTATAAAAGAAAAGTCTCAAAACAAAACTCAACTAGAAAGTTTAATAATTCAACATGCATCTCAAATATCTTTATCTTTACAAGTACTTTCAATTTCAAACTCCTAGAGGATTATTATAACGAATAGAAAGATGGCTAGGTGAGTACCTACCATGATTATCACTTGTATATGCTTATAGAGTAGTTGTACCTTTAATTCAATATACTTAATCTATCTTGTATGGAGTATTAGGGAAACGTATGTGCTTAAATTGCTTGTTAAGATAATTTAGAATTTCTTCCATAAATAAAGTTGTTGATTATGATGTGATGCAATTGTGTGATGTTTTGGTTGTCACTAAAGTAAATGGAAGTTAAGCATATTGAAACTTAAATATCAAAGCAGTCATGCATAGCATATTGCATTTTTTTTTTTATTTGCCACTACTATCACACATAGAATGGAAAAGCTAAAACTTTCCTCGTTTATTGCAAATTAAGTTGCTTTAAGGATGGTCGTGCATTAGAAGAAGCCGAATCCATTGCAGTACACATAACTGATCCAACATACAAACACACTACATTAGCCTCACATCCACAGTAAGATACACAGTTGCCATTGTCTACTTCTGATCACTAACTTATAGCCTTAAGCATTGATCACCCTTATTCTCTCTTTGTCCCCAACACAATACGACGTATGCCCATCCAACCCCTACAAACGATAGCAGCCAAGACATTGCATACACATCTAGCCCATTCACAGACACAACAACTTTACTATGAACTAAAAGAACCAACCTACATGCAACTACAACCACCATTGTCAAACCCCTACTTAACAGCCGATATACGTACGATCCAAGCTACTACACTATACAATCGCTCTTCCCTTGACCAATAACATACTTATGCAAGATACCAACCTGAGCATGCCATGCACATCACTACAGTAGTTGCATGACTCAACTATACAACACTATACACAGTTTACCAATCAGACACACCACACTTCACTACCACTCATTTACGCCCTATACTATCTACGTTGTGTATGAGCACATTACTAACCACATTGTGCAAGCTAAGAATAGTAATCCGAACGCACTACTTCCATGATTAGCAGAGCCAACCTTACCTTCTATTAACCTCTAAATACGTACAGTACCAAGCATGACTATACATCTCCCCAATCACTAATCCTATACATCAACTATGCCCTATGACCAGTCATACGATCACATCATGCTACTGCTCCAATCTCACTCCTCATGACCCACAATGTACAACATTACTTACTCGACGTAGCCAAGTCATTGATAACCCTTGTCATACATGCCATCCAGCAACAACTCCAACGACCTTTACTCTACCGGCTATTCATTTCACATACAACTACGTACGAGTAATTCTAAATTGCACAACTGCCAATTCAAGTTTAGTTCTGTACTTTCTTTTATTATTATATTAATTTATATCTATTTAGTTATTTTTCTTGATTAGTTTAGGTACTTGTTTCAAAGTATAAAAAGAAAAATGTCTCTTACGAAATTTTTTAGCATTAGTTTTTTTTATTTTTTAGTTTTTCTCATTTAGAAAAATTATTTTTCAGAAATAAAAATTAATAACAAACTTTTTTAAAAAACTAGGACGTTTTAGAGGTTTTTCTATAAATAAAGATACTTGAGAATTAGGACCCTTTTAGAGTTTGCTTTTAATAAACTAAATTAATAACCACATAAACTTGATCGATTTTCAAAATTAAAAAGAACCAACACACTAAATTTTTCGAAAAAAACTATATTGATTTGATCCAAACTAGCCGGTATGTAGGCACCTTTGTGGCAATCATATAAAAGATGAAAAAAACCTCCTCTATTTTTCTTGACAATTCATAATAAAAAATCATAAAATATTCATTTTAGTTGTATTGTTGCATATTTGTACATATCATAGCACTTTTAGAAAAATTATAAAAAATAAAGCCCATTAGTTTTTTTTTTTTTAATCTTTACATGGTGATTTAGTCTTAATAAGTTAGCTTTCGAACTTAGTTTTTTTGGTTTAATTTTCTAAAAATTATTTTTAAAATATTTAAAAACTAGTGGTTAAGTTAAGGTTTTCCCATCCGAAAACCCTAATTTCATTTGTTGCTAGTGTAACTGATTGGCAACTCAAATTTTTCTAAATATTTTTTAAAGAAAAACATTTCCTTAATTTAATAATGAGTAATTTATATTAAGCGAGCTAAGCTTAATATAAGTTGAATTAAAAAAAATCAAAATAAGCCTCAACAAAATTGGGACTTCACTAAAGACGTTTGGTAAGCTAGCCATGTAAAAGTAAAAAAATTAATTAATAGGATTCACTTTTCTTTTCTTTTTTTTTTATGTATATACTATAATATAGTTATACTTACTGGGTTTTAGTGATGTAGGCCTCTGAAAAAAAAAAAAGCCTGACTCAATGGGCCCCTTATTAGGGGATTTAGGGGGATTTTTTTTTTTTTTTGGTCAACTATGTGCTTAGATGTAGTTTGACTTGGGTCACCGTAGGAACTCAGGAAAGGTCGCTACTGTGTAACCCTCAGATCGTTGGGATCTTTACCCCCACTTGACGATGATAGGTAAGCCCTCTCATATTTCAATGTAGCTTATTAGGTGTTTCCTTTAGAATGCCAGTAGCTACAAAACTTAAGAACCATAGATCCTACTCTCTTACAGCATTATAAAATAAAAAGGAGATATTAATTTTTAAATTATAGAATATAGAAAAGAATTATTATTACCCATGACCAATTATACCTTATTTTCAAAATTTAATGCACTTATATATATATATCTATATATATAAGTGTACATAGGCTTTATTTTTTTTAAATAAAACTTTTAGAAATTTATACACTTATATATGTAAGTTTATATAAATATTGACTATGAGTTTATAATAATTATATTCCTATAGTTTAATAATGACCAACTATTGCATGCATATGTAGCATATTGTATCACATTTATTTTATACGTTTAATTTGCACATTCGTCTATATATGCTATCTTATATAATATGTGTGAGTCTTGTAAATTTTGTTTTATTTCATAAGTAATATGTTATGTAACATAAGATTTAATATAGAAAGCACAAAATCATTAATATCCCTTTGTACCATATGTGCCAATGTTAAAAAAAAAAAAAAAAACTTAATATCAACTTGTAAATTTTTTTTTTGGGGCATGTAATTATGGAAATTAACTATTGTATAGATTATTATGGAACTATTATTTTTTTAAGGCTTAACAACATTTTTTTCTAAAAGATATTTTCTAATAAAAAACCAATTTCATGATTTTTTTTTTACTTAGTCGATTTCTATTACAATGCTTTACATGTACCATACCGTTAAGAACCAACAAAATACCAAAAAAAAATAAAAAATATAAAAAAGATTTAACTCTCAAATTTCCATTGTAAATTATTTTCCATCTTAAGGTCATCATTCAACTAGATGTCTAAGTACTTGTTTTTAATGTTTACCTATTAACTTGTCACAGTCTCAATAGAGCCTTCTCTATGAGCCATCACTCTTATGTCATCTTTTAATAAATTTCTTATTGTAAAATAATTTCTACTTTTCTATATCACTCTTATGTCATCCTGTGTCTTGGTCATCAATCTTAATGTTTCCAATTTTTTTTTTTTTTTGTTTAGATTTGTGGATGTCAGTATTAGGCTTTTGTAACATAAAATCAACATTCAAGTTAATTGTGCTTCACTTCTTACTTAAAGAAACATGATTAAGAAATTCCCAATCATATTCCTTACAAATCAAATTATCCCTGAATATACAAAAAGAAACTCTAGATATTTGATATCTATCTCTTTGAATGAGATTTCAATTCTAGTGACAATTTCATTTGATATCTTACAACTAAAATCCCTCTTTTTTTCAATCGAATTCCTCTACCACCATAAACCCTAGTTAGATTCAAGCATGATATACCTTTTAGTTATTAGGAGGACCCAAGTGCTTTCTTTCAGATTCGAGAAAGAGCTCTCAAAGATTTTTTTTTCCTTTTAGAAGATACAAGACTGAAACAATCAACCTATTAATATTGGAAGACTAAAAAGATTCTTCTAGCGTATCATTTTTGGGTCTAATGGAATTCAAAGGTATTGGAAGAAGTCTTATCAAATAGAGATTTTTTCTTTTTACCCTATTTTGATTATTCATATGATATAGAAGGACCACTACTATACCCTTGATCATGAAATACCAACTGCTTCTTAAACCTTATGAATTGAGTGAAAGTAGGATGCTCAAAATTAGGGGGTCCATGACCCTTATGAAATGTTCTTGGTAGAAGAAAAAGTGAATGAAAGGTACCACTAAATTGATTTAGGTCCATGAATATAAGAAATAGTGATAATTCTTGATCTCTCTCAATTCAAAAATCTAGGATTTTAGTTAATGTCGTTTCATGGAATTGGATTAATTTATCCTAAAGGTTTCATTTCAATTGAAACTTGGTTATTCACCATGTACGAGGATCCCGGTTAAGAATCCATAGCTAAATGGTTAAACAACTCATAATTGGTGAATCCATAGGTTGAATTCCTATTAGATGCACGCTAATGTGACCCTCCAACAAGTTTCTTAGAATTGGCTCTGTATCAATGAAACCTCATCATCCATACATAACGAATTGGTGTGGTGTATTAGCATTCTTACTTATTGATACTACAACTCATAGAGAAGGAAAGAGACTAATGGATAGAATCAAATATGCAATATTTACAAACAAAAGTTTTTAGATTTTGGGGAAAAACCAATATACTTTTAATGTTAAATTAGGATCCACTAGGATAGAAATAAAGTACTAGGTCGAACTCTTCTTTGGTGTCAAGGTAAAAGCTATGACTAGTCATTGAATCTTAGGAAAGGGTAGAAGATGAGACCTTTTATGGGACATATAATGCATTACAAATGCATGATCATTATGCTTCTACTAAGTTATTCTATTCCACCTCTTAAAAGGAACTTAAATCAAAATACTTAATAGTATGCCAATACATTTATACAAAACTTCTACCTTAAGCACATGCAATGGAGCTCTAAACAATCAAGTGAAATCTAATATGCAAAATAATTTGATCTATGGATAACTTCATTGTACTAAAGGTTGCAATGCTAGAGGACTTATTATTGTAGGGCATAAGGAGGGAGGTCATAAGCATCTATACCGAAAAATCAATTTTTGATGAAATGAAAAAGACATATATGGTAGAATTGTAAGCGCAGAATATGACCCCAATCGAAATGCATGCATTTGATTCATATATTATGGGGATGGCGAGAAGAGATATATTTTACATCTTAAAGGAGCTATTATTGGAGATACCAATGTTTTTGGTACAGAAGTTCCTACGAAAATGGGAAATGACTTACCTTTGAGTAAGATTTAAACTATTGATTTATGTAATTGGAAGTAATCAATTAGGTTTACAAAGAAACTTAAAAATTGATCATTGATCTAATTTGAGTACCTTTACAAGACAGACCTCAATAAAAAACGAAAGAGTAATGGCAACAAGTAATTAAGTTCAGTAGTTCCTCATAGAAAATTGTTGACCATAGAGATATAGTAAGATAGAGAAGACAAAATTATTTGAAGCCTTGGCAAAAGTTTTTGGGTTGACTATCATAATGGGTTGAGAGTTTATGTTTAGGTTAGCTATCTTAATGAGTCGAGAGTTTGTATTTGGTTTAACTATCTTAATAGGCTAAGAGTTTGTGTTTGCGAAGGCTACCTTAACCAATTGAGGGTTTGTGTTTAAGTTTGGCCACCTTAATGGGCTAAGGGTTTTGTGTTGGTTTTCATTACCTTAATAGCAAAGAGCTTATGTTTAGATTAGATATCTTCATAAGCCGGTCAAAGGGTTTTTTCTTATGCCTCTTAGTACATGGGCTAGGTTACCTTATGTTTTTCTTGATCCTATAAGAATTTGTAACTATTAGCAACCTCTTTTCTTTTCTTTTCTTTTTTTTTTAAGAGAGAGAGAAAGAGAAAAAGAAATATGTTTAGGATGCAAATGAGAAATGAAGGCATAACTATGTTTACGAGGGAGCAATGAAAACCTTAAAAACCTATAAGATTTATTAACATTCCTTTGAATAAGTGGAACCTAAAGGTTACATGAATGTTACAAATGTGAATTTTGGCTTGTATAGATATGAGGAATACTATTAAAGAATTAATGAAATTATAAAGAATGATTCTAAAAGGAAACAAATTCTTTTTATTAGTTTGATAGCATGAAGGATAAGGTGACAAATTGAGGATCTTAACATTTATTCCTGACATTTGTTCTTTAACTTCATTTGAAAATTTCTAATCTAGTTCTTGTAGTTGAGTTGCAATTTTATCTAGAAAATCTAAAGCTAATTGTGTAACCCTTTCGTTTTCTTCAACTCAAGCCGATAAGGCTTTGTTAGAAAATTTAGTATGTTTGGCCCTTTGCTTCTAATAGGTAGCTTTAACTTGCAATAGTTGTTCATGGATTTTAAGGATATCTAGAAATCTATTAACTCTTTGATTATTCATTTGTTGGTGACTTGCCATTATTATAAGCTTGGGTAGTTCACAAAGTAAAAGCCACTTAATGATAAAAATGCAACAATGTGAATGGAAGCACATGGATGCTATAAATATTAGGTCAGTGCATCATTTCTTAAGTTGCAACCCTTCAATTGATTCAGTGTTTACTTAAAAAAAATATATTAATTTCTATATACATCTAGTACATATCATAAGATATCAAAAATACTTACAAAAGGGGGTAGGTACAATAGTTAAGTGTTACAAGAAATTTCTATGACACTCAAGCATTAATAGGCTAGCCAATCCTGAAACATTGTATTAACTCAATGTTTAGGGGTGATATATGTAATTAAGGTAGGTTTTAAAAGTTCTTAAGTTCTATGACCTCGTATCCTTTCAAGGAAACAATTTTTTGATCACATCAAAGCTTAATTGGAGTAGCCTAATTAGCCTTGAGTGATGGTTGCCCCATTACTCCTACAAATTTCATAATGGCCCCTCATCAAAAGGTCTTAAGGCTGCTTAGGTTTAGTGATATCTACCATGCATTTATGATTTAATTACTATAACATCCTACACCTACCCACCTAACCCTAAATAAAAAACCTAAAAGTCAGTTGCAAGTAGAAGTTAGCATAACTATAAAGAAAAAGATTTACAAAAAAAATAAAATAAAAATTAACATGGGTATTTTTAAAGATAATCATAAATTCAGAAGGTTTAAGTGCCTAGCCCTTTCGATGGTCCTTAGTGGAGCACTAAGCTATCAAACTTAAATTTTTATTTTTCATGATTCAATCAATATTAAACTCTATTCGGTTAATATTAATCATTAACTAATAAGAATTAAGAAAATTTTGGTTTTTCTTGAAAAAGAAAATTTGAAATTACCACACTATTGAGGTCAATAAGAGTTAAGTTAGAATCGATTGGGTAAATTAATTTTAACCTAGCTATCAATATACGGGGAAAATCATTTTTAGGAAAAAAAAAAAGATTTTCAAAAACTAGATAATTTGAATCCGAAGGCTAATCTATTAAATCCTAAATAAGTATTACCTTAATCTTTTAAATTTAAATTTATTTTTCAAGATACCCATTTAAAAAATAAATTTTTTTCCCACAAATGTCTACGTATCTACACTTCAATATCAGATTTTTATAGTTCATTTTCAAAAAATTATATATGTAGATTTATTTTAATTTCATAAATTGACTAGATTTACACTTTTTAAAATTAATTTAAAAAAAAAAAGTACGAAAAATGGGTTCTATGTTTGTGTGACTTTTTTAAAAGAGATCTTACATCTATTACAATTTGCAAATGAAGGTTTATTTCATTATTTTCTATTTTTTTTTTTAAAAAAGACATTTTTCTAAGTGTTATAAAAAGTTCACTTTTATAGTTTTTTAATGCTATTTTTTCCTAAAATGAAAAGCTTTTTTTTTAAAAAAAAAAATTATTTATTTAAGAGGTGGATAAGAACTCTTTTTTTTTTTTTCTCAATTTCATTCTTTTGTTTTTGAAAATAAGTAACTAAAAATGAAAGAGAAAAAATAAAAGAAAAAAAGAAAAACAAAATAAAAAATAGTAATAGGAACAAGACTTGGCAGGGGCTACAATTGTGAGTCAAGGATGTAAGTTTGCAGCAGATGATCGAGTCATGAGTCAAATCTTATCCATGTAAGCTCTAGTAGTTGAAATGGGGTGCTTGAGGACATTCTCATTAATGATAAGTGCTAAATTATATATATATATATATATGTTAAAGGGTTTTTACAATGATTTTATTGATGTTTTATGGATATTTGATACTTATGAGAAAATATTTTGATTTTAGGTATTTACAGAGTATTTGAAAAGAAAAGGAAGAGAATGAATCAAGTTTTGCTTGATTTGTAGTTGAAATGGAATAGTTATAAGATTTTGAAAGTTGACACATGGGATTTTACATAAGGTTATATCTATTTATTCAAATATGATCAGAAAGTCATCATCTTATGATGGTATCTCATTTAATCGAAGCAATTGAAGCCCACATGTAAGTTATAAGTCCAGTCCTTTCCGTGTCAACGTTAGGATTTCGATGAAGAAGTCAACACGCTGAATTGAATATTTCTATAGTATTTTCAAGCAGTCCACGTTCCTGTCCAATTGAAGGTCATATGTCCACATAAATTCGGTCCAGACGAAGTACATGTCCCAGGAATTTCAAGTCCAGGTCCACGTGAAGCCAGGTGTTGAATCCAATTGCAAGAAGTCTTTTGATCCAATTAAATTAGAAGTTGCCCAGTTATCACATGTTCAGATTCAAAGAATTGTACGAAGCCATGTTCAACTTTCATCCAACAATAATTGGAAGCCCACAATCACGCCCGATCCTGGCGAAATTGAATGCCCACAAGCAAAAAAAAGGCACTCACAGATCGGTAACTGAAGAACAATTCAACAATACGAAGACAGAGCCGCAGTGTCTTTCTATAGTTTTATAAAGTACTTTATTTTCTTTTAGCTTTTGTTAACGGACCAATACTAAATGCAAGCGATGACATAATTTACATAAAAGAATGAAAATTGGGAACTCTAAATTCTTTTATATAAGTTAAGTTTTCTCATTCTTTCTTCATATCTTTGTTAATGGATTATGTTTTTACTCTTGTGATCTATGTATTCTATTTAATCATGAATTAGCTTTCTTCGTTGGGATATTGGATTGATGAATCTGTGATTTTTCTATATTAAATATTTGAATATTAGTATTCTTGATATTTTTGTTATCGAATATGTCTTTTATAATTTTGGAATATATATTAGATTGAGTTAAAATTTGAGAAGAATAAAATTATTCTATCAATTCCATGGTAGTCTAATATTGGATTACAAGTAAGACATAAGAGATTATGCATTGTAATTGAGTTAGAGTTTAGAATATAAAATGATTAATTAATTAAATAATCTTTTCTAAAAATAGAAAGATTTATTTAATTAAAGGAAATAATCATACTTCCAAAAAAAGTAATTTTATGCTTCATTACTTTGATAACTCGAGAGACAAATCAAAAGAAATAATCTAAACTGATCAATTATCTAATAGTTAAATGTAGTATATTTTAGTACCATGATTGTTAATATCATAAACCAATATTCTAATTTGTTGGTTCATTGATTTAATCCTTTAGGTGTTGGTTTCCTATATCCTTTCCATTAATTAGAAGTAGATTTAATATTTTATATTAATTAAAAGTATATTTACATTCTTTTATTTTTTTATATTTCGGGTTTGCCTATATATAGGTAAGACTAATATAATTGAGAGCTACTCTTAATCCTTATGGGAGTGACTTAGTCTTCACCAATATTATTTTACATATGTGACCTAGTGTACTTACTAGTATAAAGATTTGTTTTATTTTAAAAGTAGTAGTTAGCATATCAACCACTAATTTAAGTAAAGTAAGTCACTTTGATGTGATTGCCATTAATAAAAACTCCATTGGTATTGGTGCTATGCTCTAAAATGGTATACTTTGTACGCAATAGTCATCGGAGAGAGGTTGTACGCAACTCGCATGGTGGACATTAGAGCTTGAAGATATGTTGGGTTTTGGATTTTTAGAATTGATGAGTATAGTGGTAGTGTTAATTTTGAGTAGAGGTGGTTGGAATATGGTGGTTTCAATAGTGGTTGCAGCAGCAGATCTTACGTAGCGGCGGCTAAGGTGTTGCAAAGTGCAAGAAGATTCTAACCTTAGGTTTTTGAGTGCTAAGAAGTTAGCTGTGTTGGTCATTTTCGGTTAAAGAGGGGCAAGGGTGGTATTTTCAAAGGAGGCAACAATGGTTAGCTTTGGTTTTGATGATCAACATTATTTGGGGTTGTTCCAAAGTATGGGGGTGGTATGGATTGAAAGCTTAGGTGATGGTGGTGCTAGGGCAATGCTAATTCCTTTTGAAAATGCCTAAAAACTAAGAGACTATGGAAAGAGGAAGAAGGATAAGGAAGAGAGAAAAGGCTTCAAGAAAGCTTGAATGGAGAGGAACAAGTGAGTGCGTAATGCTTGGAACAAACCAAGGAGGTGCTATTTATACTTTTCCGTGCTTACATAAGCTCAAAATGTCCATTTGTGGCTAATTTTAGCCATGAACGTACCATCTCCATGAATATTTTTCCTTTAATTTTAGGCTTGATTTGAGAGAGCAAATGAATGAATACGAACTAAATATTGGACCCTATTCAAAGTAGGTTACATGTAGCACGAGATTATATCATGAGATCATGTGGCTTCACATGGAAAACCTATTGAAAATTAAAGGAGAAGTGAGAGGGCATGCAAGGAAAGGGGAGGAAAATTCAAGCATAATAATTTTTTTTTTTTTTTTATTTTCAAATCTCAAGTTAACCCCTCAATGATTGAATTTGGATGAGAAAATAAGTTCAAATCAAAGTGTTGCAAGTGTTCTACATGATTTTACTTTGCATTGAACTCATTTTCTTATGGTGAAATCATGGATAATATCTAGTCTATAAAAGCCACGAACAAGAGGGCCTAAGCTAGGTATGCATAAGAAAGGGATGGAAAGAGACAAAGAGGGAAGCAAAGTAAGTTATGCCAACCACTAGTAAGCTAACAAGTGGCATGATGGCAAGAAAAGAAAACAATGAAGTGCCCAATGCTTCTAGATGGAATCAAACTCAAGAGCTCTTTTTCCCCTTGATTCATAATCTAAGTTATCAACAAATGGGCCATTTAGCTCATACCCTAAAATTATTACAAACAAAATATACATAAAAATTTAATTCAAACTAAATTTAAATTAAAAGTGCAAATTCAAGCCCAATCAAATTGGTTTTCAAATAATTGAAAACATAAGGCCTTCCCTAAGTAAGTCTAATAAACATGAACTAAAATTAATTTTCAAATTGAATTACATTTAACAATTTTGCAAGCTTTAACCCGTTGATTACATGGTTTCATTCAAAAATTGTTTTTCTCATAAATCAAACAATTTAAGTCCAATTGAAGTAGGGTTTGAAGCCATGATTAACTTAAATTAGTTTCATTTTTACGATTCAAAAATATTTAACATCAACCATGGTCAGCTTATTAAATTTAATATTCTCAAATATAACTTAGAACCATCAAATTGCACATGTGCACTTTAACTTTATTAGACCTTGAAAATGAGATGACCTCCTCTAAGTGGCCTAAAGCCCTAAAAAATAACACATGACCTAAAAATCCTATTTTCCTAAAAATTCTATTTTCTTAAGTTTTTTATTTAAAATTTTTTAATTATTATTTATTTTTCAAAAATATCTTTTATTTTTTGTGTATTTTTTAATTTTTTTATATTTTTCTAAATTGTCTAAGTTATTATTTTAAAAAAATTCTAAGAAAAGAAGACAAAAATATGGTATCTATAGCTAATTGCTTCAAAGCACTTAGATTGCATGTTTTTGGAGCGTTATCCTGATTTAAAGCTCTTAGATCACACGCTCTCAAAATGCTATCCCAATTTAAAGCCCTTAGATCGTATGCTCTCAAAGCACTATCGCAATTTAAAGCCCTCAAATCCCATGCTCTTGAAGTGTTATCCTAATTTTAAAGTGTTTAGATCGCTTGCCTGCCTAATATATGATAGAATATAGAGTGCATCGGGCATTCAAGCTTTAGGGTACAAACTTGCTTTTTAGAAGCATAGCCATTTCTTCCCCTAAAGAGTAATAGTTACACTTCACTTTCAAAGATAGCTTACTCATAAAGCACTAACTCTTTCCCTAGTCTCTACAAATCCCTAGTGGATAAAAACTTAGTGTAGCTAATTGACTATAGCCTCTCTTGGTACAATTTACCATTGGGTAAAAATAGTTTCTCTATTATTTTTGTGGTAAAGTTTTACTAAAACTTCACCATGAAATGGAGCAATAATAAATACCCCATTTTTGCCCCCTATATTTTTAGAATTTTTTTTTTTTTTTACACTAAAAAAGGGGTCCTAATGTAAAACCTCGATCTATAAAAATATATGGGGTGATTATAGATAAATTATTTAATATATTAAAATAGTATTTAGGAGTAAAATAACATATAATGTGATTATATAGTCATGTTGTATACATGTTATGTACCCAATATGTATATATATTATAAAAAAATGCTAAATAATTACTAAAAATTGTAATTCATTAATGAAAAATTATAGAAAAATGAAAAAATAAAAAACCTACTCACATTTGGATGTAAGCATGGCACACTCCTAACTTTAATAGAAGGTGTGACTTATAAGTTGGCAAAGCAAAGTAAGGAAAAGTCATTATCATAATGTTAGAATAATATACAAAGTGACACTTATAAATCACTTTTTATGCCCTAAGCAACCTGATTCTTATAAAAGGGTAAGGAGTGTTCAGTTTTTAATCATTTTTAGTAGTAAAATACTAGAAAACTCTCAAAAAAGAAAAAACAACAACATTCTTTATTAAACAAAAATTAAAAAATAAAAATAGGGAAAATATTGTAGAAAATAGAAAATATAGAAGATGAAGACTTGACATGGTGGCTTTAGGGGTTAAAGTTTAACATTGAAAGAGGGATTTCTAATAGGGGGTCACTGCTAGTGGAGCTTTGGTGGTCTTTGTCACAACCCAAGGGGCAACTAGGACATGGTAGTACAGCCGTGTACCAAGAGAAGATCTAAGATTAGTACCGCTACTGGTTAGGAACATTAGTCATATCATACAAAGCGTAAACACAATTCTAACATTCACTAGAGAAACTAACATAAAGCAATATCAAAGCAAGTAACTAAGATCCATCACATAAAACTAAATATCATAAAGAGTGGGGTAAACGGTTTCCCCTTAATTAAGTTTTACATACTATAATAAGATACTACTAGTTTAAGCTATTACAAACTCTTAAGAAAAATATAAGATAATACTAGATAACCCAAACATATCATGAACATCCACTTGTGCTCTTATCTTTCCTCTAACCATCCCAGAGCTTCTAGTACTAACCTCAAGCATCCCTTGGCCCAACTCTAGTCATAAGTCAAGATGTAACAATAAACTACATAGGAGTAAGCAATAACAACTTAGTGAGTAACTCCTATCCTACCAACAAACGATTTCAAATAAGTTGTTTAAACATGCATATGCAATACAAGCAAGCATATGAAATACACACATCGTATGCAACTTGCCAGTGACTATGTAAAGTATGGTTTTATACTCAGCTTTGCTTGGGTTATGAAGTATTTAGGCATGTCTGGACCCAAGTCTCTACGTTTATCATCCATGACATATATCATTTTCTCTTGATAGAACTAAAGTAATGAACATGACTTGACCTCAAGCCGATTGCAGTGCTCTTTGGGGCTAAGTAGATCCTGAAGGTTGTGGTAAGTACATGTCATGCAAGTACATCACATGAAACAAGAATAACAGTATAAAATATTTATCTAACATGCATGATCTCTCTCTCCCTTATGTAGTGCTACTGCCCTATATATATAATATATAAATGTACAATGCATGTCCGGTTCTTATTAGAGTTAAATAATTATTATTTCGATTCGTATTTAACCAATCAATTATATAATAGACACTCCAAGGCCCTATATACTAACATAATAACCAACTCTTGGTTCAGATATGTTATTGTATTTTATCTTACAAGTACAACCAGTCTAAGCAATTTCAAATAACTTGACCCCAAGCATTTACAATTTCATATATATAATTAATCAGTGATCTACACTACAAGTACAATAAGATAAGACAAAGGTTAGTGTACTTACTCAGCCATAGAGTCTAATTGTCTTAGTGACCCATAGTTAAGTTGATCCCTAGGTCTACATCACTTGAATATCATAATTAAGATTACAAGTATTGTATCTTAGTTCACTTAGTTAGCCCTTCTCATCCTAAAACTCTCGCTTTTACTATTTTCATATTTTGATCATAACTTTCTTGTTTTAAGTCTATTTTTGATAATTTTATAATCATCTTTCATTATTTTCAAGTGTTCTTTCATTTATTGAGGTCCTTTTTCAGTGTTTGGGCTTGTAGGGTCTCAATTTAGGTTAATTAAATTTGTTGGTCAAAGGATTATTTTGGCTATCTTAGTCTTTGGGCTTAATGTTAGGCCTTACATAAGATTTCTTGGGTTTTTCTTTAAGTGTTTTAAGTTAAATTTTCTACCCAATTTCAGTAGCTTTTAATTTGGATGCTAAAGTTACTCTAATGTGCCTATATGGTCACTTTTCACTAGTTTAAGGCCTTAGTTGGTTAAGGGGCTTATAGGGGGTATCTTAAATAGGCCTTAACACTTAATGGGCCTTTTATATTGTAAATAATTAGCCTCTTACTTTTAATTTCAGATTTGGCCACACTCATTTATAGCCTAGACTTTAATTCTTTTAAGGTCTTTTAGGTTAGTTTTACCATTTAGAGCCTTAAGCCCAACTTTACTTAGTATTTTAGGCTTCAACCTACTAAAGCCCTTCAGTTTGGTCCAATTTTATTAGAGTTCCAAATCTGATTCATTTTATTAATAAGGCCATTAAGGCATATAAGGAGAAAGCACACTCGAAAACCACTTGGGAATGGATAGCCACTATACTAGACAGTAAAGGTTGTGTCTAGACTGGCTGATAAGGCTACAACAAATGGAGCTAGTAACTCCGATAAGTTTAAATTCCTATCCAATTTTTATTTAATTTATTAAAAATATAAAAAAGTTATGGAAAATTATGAAATTTGGTATTATGTAGTATATTAGTATATGGAT
The DNA here is from genome assembly GCA_024138005.1 of Lumnitzera racemosa. Lineage (NCBI taxonomy): Eukaryota > Viridiplantae > Streptophyta > Magnoliopsida > Myrtales > Combretaceae > Lumnitzera > Lumnitzera racemosa. The sequence goes on along the minus strand of JAMXBC010000012.1, from coordinate 31,571,919 downwards.
TTAGGAAATAATGTCAATTTAATAAATTTAGGCCTCAAGATATACTACTCTCAAGAAATGATTAAACTCAAGCTAGTTTTCGATTTAGATTTAAATGACTTTAATAATGTAATTTTGACTTCAAAATTTCTATAGACGCTATTTACAGTGTTTATAACAATGCTATGAAAGAATTTTTCAAAAATTAATTTTCTAAAATTTTACCTAATTATTAGGCCTTAGAATTGTAGAAAAATAATAATATATTTAAGTTAATTTTATGATTCAAAGTTAATGTTTTATATATACTGATTTAGTATGTAATTAGGTCTCTTAGGATGTTTGCTAATGTAGTATGATATTTATGATATTTAGAGTATTTGATGTAAGTATTATGTAATAAATATGTGTTATTGAATAATAGGTAAAAAGGATATATTTAAATTAATCATGTGATTTAGTGATTATCTAGTTATAATTTTTGATTTAGAATATAATTAGACATCTTAACATGTTATTTAGTAGTGAAAAATGATATATGCATTGTTAGAAGTATTAGATTGGTGATATAAGTGTGTAGTCTATAAGAATGCATAATATGTATATATAAGAATTAAATTAGTAGAAAATGTTATGTTAAAATTATTAGTATTATAGCATTAGGAATATGATATAAATCTCATTTAGATTGTGAATTATGAAAATATAAAAAAAATGTAGGTTGTTCTTGCATCAAGAATTAATTCGGTAGTTAAATTAGGAATATAGTATATCGTTAGAAGTTAAAACGGAAATTTAGGATATAAAAGTATAGTTAAATGAATTTCACATATTGATTTTAAATGAATTCTTAGAGTTTACAAATAAAAATAGTAATCAAAAGCTAAAACAGAACCTAAATTTCAAAACTAATTCAAAAATTGAATTAAAAACAAGTTTAGAATTAGCTTAGTTATAAGAAATATAGAACTTGAATAATTGACTAAGACTATATGTTTAAACTAAAACTAAGGATTTAACCTAAATGTAGTAAGACCCTAAACCAAAGATAATAATTATCTAAATTACAAAATAAAATCTATTTAGGGTAGTTAAATGAGAACCAAAACAATATTCATATTATAGGATTATCAACGATGGTTTGCTAAGAGTCGTATCTTGAGTGAGTAAACGAGAAGTCAAAGTAAGTTTAGGATTAATGCATCACTGTATTTTGGAGTACAATTTCAAAGTACTCAAAAGCATAAGATTATACTTGTTAATGCTTGTAAGAAGTTTGAATGTGCGCATAATTGTGTGTTCGTGTTCTTGAATGCATTGTCTATTATTGGCTTTTTGTACCAGTTTACAATTGTTTTGTATTATGTTATATGGACTTATTACCTTAATTGGACTTAATAATATATGGCTTGTAAAATTAACTAATTAAGCATTTCAACCCATTAGGGAAAATGTTTAGTATTTTCTAAACAAATATTGACCCTTTCAAAAGAAATAACACTAGATAGCATAATTGGTCATTTCTTCATCCTTATTCGAACTAAATGATAGTAGAGGAGGTCGTAGTAAGGATAGAGTCAATGGTTCAAAGGTAATTATGGGAGAAGCGGTATCTTCATGGCATAAGCTTAGGTTTTCCTGTTAGCTATTGACATATGCACTAAACTCCTTAACCTAAATTAGAGTAGGTGTAATTTCTTTAATTTCGTGATAGATTAGATAACATCATACAATGGCATTTTCTTATCAAGTTGCATTAAAAGAATTAGTTGATAACCCTGCTTATGTTTGATGTATAGTTTTAAATCTTCGTGTTAACTTATTGAGTGGTTGATTAGTCACATCCCTGTAGATGTTATTGTAGGTACCAGATAGGAAGCAGCTTATAATTACTTTGAAATTAGTAATTGCTGGATCTTGTGAAATGAGATTATAAAACTTAAGATTAGTTTCACTCTTAAAGTTTAAGCCTTATCTTTAAATCTTTTAATATCAATTTATATATTACTTAAAGTAAGAAAATGGATAGCTCATGAATTCACTAAACCCGATTTTTTTTTTCTTTCTTCGATATCTTAGAGGACTCACTCGATTTTCTATGGTAGGCATATCATATAATTTCTTGGTATTAGAGCTCAAGGTTTCATATAGGACGAGAGTTTTTGTATATTGTATCTATTCTGTTTTGCAGTTGAGAGAGAGTGCTGGTTTATTGGATTTATTTACTGGGTTTAGTGATTGGGTTTTATGGCAATACATTGGCATATTTTACTGTTAGGTTTTTCTATGAAGTTACTGATTATTTGCTTTGAAATTCCTTTATGGTGGTTGATGATTTGATTTTAAATATTTTAAAAAAGAGAGAGAAATTTTGCATTACCTACGACTTGAGAAGAGAGTGTCAGTGGAAGTGTGACGACGCTTGTTGTGGTTTCTCAAAGTTTACAGTAGGTATGCGTATTGTGCTGCGATGAAGGGTTTAAAAGGGAAACGGTGAAAAGGGTTTTGAGTCCAGACAATTGTGGGTTCCTGTTTGTTTGAGGCATCCAATTGGAATTATCTAGGGCATATGGTATTGATTTTTAGGTATTCAGTGAGTTTGTACTACAGTAGACTTATGTGTACATCCGATTGTTTCGGTGGTGGGTTAGTGTTTGTTGCGAGTGAAAAGGAGATTGAAACAAGGCATTGTACCACGATTTGAGTGCAAGACGACTAGTCATTTTGTTGTTGATCCGTGGATTGTAGAGGGATTTCCAAATTTGTAAGTTGGGTGATGTCTGCTGTAATTTGCTGGAGAATGCAGTTGTGTTTATACGTAACGGTGGAGTTTGTGTTGGTGTATGTCCTATGGTGTTGAATTATTGTTGTACCTTATCAAGTTACCGTTAGTGTACTCTGAATCACCCAAGTGCTCTTGTGGTGTGCTAAGCTATCGTGTGTGTAGGTGTTAGTGAGTCTGTAGTAGCAAACGAGTTGCCTTCGCATAGTGGGTTACGGATTGTGTAGCTATGAGGGTTCTACTATGTAGGACTGTGGTGTTTGGTGAGTGACTGAGTTGTTGTCTAGTGTCCAAACAAATTGCTGTAGAATGCCGAATTGCAGAAGAATTGTTGAGCACCTGTGAACTACTATTAAGCTGTGGAACTACATGTCCGAGCTAATTTGTTTGGGGAAGTATAGGATCCGAGCTGCTTTAAGTATCTTCCATCTAAGCTTTTAAATTCGTGTTGTCAATGGAGAAGTATTAATTTTTTGCTGAGTTATTTTACTTTTGCGCAACGAAGCTACTCATCCATGTTCAATACAAGCTGCGGCATTCCGAAGCACTAAACTAATTAAGTTGTTTACTCTACTATTTGCTGTCTTAAGCTGATTTCGACCAAGCTGTTGTGTTGTTATGGCCATGCAATTGTAATTGAGCTATGCGTCATTGTCTGATCGGAGCTAATTGGAGTGTCTAAACCAAGTATTTATCGAGCTGAATTGCCATGACTAAGTAGTTGATAAGTAGAATTGAGTTGCTGTAGTGCATGAATTGTATTATTACGCTACCGAATTGAAGGGCCAAGAAGTTGAAATTATGTATGGCCAAACTTTTGTAACACTAAAAGCTACTAAGCTACTGTTAAGAGGAGAATTGCGTACGAAGCTTTTGAGGTGAGAAAGTCTGCACAAAGTCCAAGGAGGTTTTCAAGGAAGAGTGTAACTCGAGATTCTATAATAGAGTATCGTGCTCATTGGTTTATAATTGCTGTTGAACTATTGTCTGTAAGCTTAGATTTCGTTCAAGCTATTTTGACTAGAATTTTTCCTAGCTGCTGCGAATGAACAATCGGAGACGTGCAATGGTGCCTTATGTGATTTTTTCCGAGTTGTAGTGACTTAGTGTTTGTCAAAGTGCAGTAGTGGTTCGCACTCTAAACTGTAGCAATTCAAGTGTCCAGCTGAGTTAACTTTTGCTAATCTACTTGCTGTACCGAGTTCCTCTAATCGATTTATTGCGAGCACCCTATTTCGTTTGAGTACCACTTGCATTATTGTAGCGCTAATTTGAATTCAGTAGCGGTTCAATTACCAAGTTGTTAGTGCAATTGTATAGTTGTATTGTCCACCGAATTGTCCCAATGCATGCAGTTGAAAGTGTGCCGACCTAGTTTCTTAGAAGTGTCAAAGTGAACTTAGTGAGTGAATTGGTCTAAGCTTATTATGTAGTGCACGAATTGTAGAATCAAGCTGTTTTATTCAACACTTGCTGAGTTAAACAAGCGAGTTGTACCGAGCTGCTAGTCGTGCCGAATTGCCAACTAACTTTGTCTGAGCTAAAGAATACTATGGAGTTAATCTGTGTCTGGAGTATAGGGTAAACACGTGTGTGCAAGCTCAAGGAGAATGACAAAGAAGTTGAACGGTTGGAATATTTCAAGAGTAGCGGAGCTGTCCTTTTCAAAATTTCTAAGTTGACTTGTTTAGAGGAAATCGTGTAGAGCTGTTATGATATCATATTGATCTTTGTCCTACTGTGTGTATAAGACTAAGACTATAAATCATCAAGTATGGCATATCAAGCTAGGTATGGGCATAATCCTGAATACAAAGGTATGACATTAAGCATCTAGAAATTTGATAGATATGACACTTTGGATGAATATTTGAATTAGAAATCTCAGGATGATTGAGCCTTTGATAATTATTCTTATTCGATGCATGAAAAAGTAAGGTTAGTCAAGAGCTTGTTGAGTGGTTTGCGATGACTTGGTGGCTGTATATGATAGGTTAAAGGATTGAGGAAGGAAATCTTAAAGTTATTACATAGGAAGAGATAAGACATTTGATATGAAGAGAATTTATGCCTCAAGATTACCAAGACAAAGTGTATAAAAGAAAATCCAATTATGAAACTAACATCTCTAGTGTGCAATAACAATTAGAGATTATACTTATTAGGCTCTAAGAGATTAGAGAAGAAAGAAAACAATAAAGGCTTACTCATTCAAAGAATATTGAAGGGGAGGAAGCGAAGGGAAAAGAAGTAGGAGGTGAAGATGAATGGAAGAAAGGGTACTTAAAGAGGAGTTTGGTTGACCGTGCTCATGACGAGTGGAAAGAGCCAAGGATGATGCTAGCATTAATCATGGACTCGAGCTATCTCTATATCACTCTATTTGGTTTTTGCAAGTTAGTATCTGACTCAGGTAGATTTTGGAGTGAGCTAACACCAAGTTTCAGGTTGAAACTATTTTCAAGGGAGGGGTAATCTTAGGCTCTAGGATTGCTTATGTTTTTTTACTGGATTACCTATATATTTTACTTTATATTTATTAGATTGCCACTAGGGCATCCTTTACTTTACTTTATTTATATAATTGCCACTATGTATAAATAGCTTATGTTGTAGGGTTTTAGGGGTAACACACTTATGACATGAATGAAAAACCCTTTGAGTATTTCCTTGTGAAAGCTTTCTTATCCTGCTGTTATCAATCTCTTTAGTAAAGATTGTGGTGAGCAACCCTAAGTAATCCTTTGTGCATAATATCAAAATAGAGATTAGGTTATGTAGTGTTAATTTGGTGTGTCATATCCTCATAAACAATTTAGGAATTCGCTAAACCCGATCCCATTTTTCTTTCTTTGAAATCTGAAAGGACTTACTCGATTTTCTATGATAAGACCTAATGATAACTAAGCTCCTAGGCATATCAGTAGTAACAATTATATATATATATATATATCTTATAGATATAAGCAAAAGAGTATATGATAATAAAATCTTACTAATTTCCTTTATGCTAACTTATAAAACCATGGAAATGAACTTGTGACTATTTAGTTATACTTAAAAGATTTAAAGGGAAGTAAAGAATGCTATAGCACCTAGCAATAGAAGCTCTTGTAGAACCTTAAGTAAAAGACTATAATTATGTATAGATGAACTTATAGAACCTCAAGTAAGGAGTAGGCAAAGGTCATTTTTAGAAATTGTAGAACCTTGTATAGAATCTTATAACAAAGCTTAATGAAGGGAGTTTAATTGGAAGGATAAAGTAGAATCACATGAGGAAACCCTGTAGAACCTTTTTGTAGAAGGTGATTTAGAGCTCTTAAGAAGGAAAGTAGATGAGACCTAATAAAGAGAACTCTATAGAAGATAACCAAGTAATAAAACCTAATGGAGTACAAACTATAGAAGCTAATGTAGAAGGATGGAATTAGAAGTCAAAGACAATGGATTTCTTATCCTTAGTAGTTCCAAGAACACATCACTATGTGGGATGTTTTTATTGAGTATAAATATAAGAGTGAGATAGATATAAGGTAATTAGAAATATAATCAGATACTTAAATAGATTGGATGGGGAAGTAGACCTGGACAAGACTTAAACAAAACATGAGTTAGATTTTAAATGAGAAAGAGAATAGAAGTTTAGATGCACATATAATTGATGAGTCGACGAGTGTAGTGATTGATAAGCTAAGCTTCGAACTAAAAGTGATGAACTGGGCTAATTTTGGTTTTAGATCGACTAAACCAATGAAGTGGGTGAGAATTGTTTCTCACTTAAATAATTAGAAAAATTTGGTAGTTTTGACATGTACTTATATTAAGCTTTAAGAACTCATCGAAACACTTTCCCTAAAATAGCATATACCTTAGTAATTTTCGATTGAGAAAAGAACCTTTTTGTTAATATAATATATATAACTTGATGTTTAGATTTTCAACATATATAGGATACATAAAAAATTATAAATTGAAAAGATCCCTTGCTTATATAGACGTTTATAGTTATGAATTTGGATATAATCAAGATTGATGTCTACTTCTATATATATTATATAGCTGGGAATTTAGATGTAATTATTAGAAATCAATCTAATTTAATCATGAATAAAATTATATCTTTCAAAATAATTTTGAACTACATTATGTATGACTTGTGCGTTATGTGTTCTATTTGTATTATTATGTATGAAATTTGAAATTGATAAAAAACCTAACATGTATAAGAAATAATAAGTATCTACTATATATACCTTATACTAGAACTTACATCTTCTCTTCCCCTTTTAATTAGACTTTACACAAGTAGTAAATCCCATATGACTAATAATTCATTTATTTTTCATATTGTGACTGAATATATTGAACTATCTATCATAAAAGTTTCAATAGAGGTAGATCTACATTTTACCTTGCTTAAACCTATAAATCATATGTGTATATATATATCTATATGTACACTAAGTGGACTATAATTGATAATTCTAACTATAAAACCTAATCGAGATTTAGGATGGAAAAGATAGCAAACTACTTGAAACCAACTCATACATCAACCTCCATCCTTTAATACATAAAATGAACCTTAAAGAATATCCTACCTCATCCCTTATAGCTAAGTCAACTACCTATCACCATTCTCTTCCTTTTAACCCTGCAAAATATTCCTTTATCACTTCTATTATTAACAAACCTACATACAGGAGCAAAACTTTGCCCGGCAAACATTATGATCAGATCCTTATATATCCTAACAATGATGTAATCAAACAACGACCCATAAGTTAAGGATAAAACTTAATCTTAAAAATCAAAACCACATCGATCATCTTAACATTATGGTGATAACATAAAATCACTTCAAATGAAATAAAACTTGCCTCCTCAATCCTCAATAATAGGCAATAAATGTGAAAATGAGAGTACTATAACAAATATGAATTTAAATTAATAAAGAAATAAAGACTCCAATAACAAAATAATGAATAATTATAACAAGACACAATAAAGAAGTAATCAAAATAGTAATCTTCATGTGTAGTAAATTGAATATCTAATTGAGAATTAATGGAAAATTTGTATGGTCTATGTAAGTGAGTTAAGCCCCATCGGCCTCAAGTCATGATTAAGTCTTGTTGCTTCAAGTTGAGTTCAGTTAAGTCAAGTTGAGTCGAGTCAAATGTATTGAGTCAAGTCAAGTTATTTGATAATTATCATGGTTGGGTCCTAGTCAATGGAAGGTTAAGGTTTGCCATGCATTCCTATTAGTATAATTGTATCAAGATATATAGAGTGTAAGGAACTATGGAACTAAATAAGTAACAAATAACAATTAGATATGTAAAATATAAGGATAAAGGATAAACTAACCAATAATATGAATTAGAAACCAAGATAAAACAAACAAACTCTATGTCTTAAAATTTACCTTGCAACTCCAACTAATACTAACAACTATATAATAGCATTGAGATACTTATACTTATATAACCAAGATCAAAGTGCTAATTCTAAAAAATCAAACAACTAATGTAGTTGTAATATGATTCGAACAATCAAATTTGATATTTGAATCAACATAATATATAAATGATCAAAGGCAAATCCAATAACCTATGCCTATATAAGCACCTAAGAATAAAATCATTAATTCTAAATTATTCTTAGAAATAAATATGAACATTAATCCCTATCATAGTGGTAACATAGGTAGTAGTAAAAAAATCTTTATAATTAGAATATGATACAATTGGTATAAACATGATAAATAGAAGTATTTATAAGAAAGTTATAAGAAATTTAGAAAACTAAAAAGATAACCTTATAAGGTATTAAATACATAAGCATAATAATAAATCATAAGACAACATACAATATTGTAACGCCCCACAAGGGGGCTTGGTAGTTTTTCTTGAAATCTTCACATCACATGTATACCTATGATATAAAGACCACTTTACAAGACAAAGATTATAAAACTTTAACTAGTAAGTTTCTAAGGGTATGTATTCATTTTAGTTACATTTATTTATATAAGAAACTTAGGTAACTTAACAATCCATAGTCTACCAAGACCATAGAGAGTCAAAATCACCTACAAAACAATAAGACAAGATAATTAAACTTCTATGACATCAAGAGTTACTAAATATTATAAAGATCTAGCTTAACTAATACAGTCTAAAAAAGTAATCTTATTCGTTTAATCCAGCTGCTTAAGAAACACTCTATACTCTAATCTTAGCCCATTCCCAACTTTTGGTAACCTGCAAAAAGGAACTGTTGGGGGGTAAGCATATCACAGCTCAATAAGTTTGTCTCTTGCTACTATCGTTCAAGCAAGTTATTAAGTATTATTAACAAACATGCAGATGATCTACATACAAAATGACTACACATGTGGTAAATGCAAGCAATGCATCCAAAGGGCTCTAGAACCATAGAAGGTATAGATTTATGTTATCTATACGTCGATTATCTCCTATACTTATTCGTACAGGGTACCTTACATTTCCCATATGAAGCTGTCTGTAGGTATCATCCCAATAAATGGCACTCGACTACTACCCTAATTATAACACCATATTAATAAGTTAAGTAGATTCCATCTAAGGCAATCTACTATCAATAATCAATATAACCCCCCATGGGCTCACTATCAACAAATCCATATAATGCTCCAAAGGCTAAATCATATAAGTCCCAATTTAGGTTACTTAATATCAATCAATTGAAGATGGTTTACTAGCTTTGCCTTAACAAGTAAAATGTCGTAAGGGATTGCCATGAGTACTCACTAAGTTAATAAATCTTTCTTTGAAACATAAAACATTTCAAACATGTATTTTAGCAAAATTTTTTTGTTTAAAGAACTTGACAAAGCTACAGACATCACCATCCGCAACTAATAGATCATTGACATGCAACAAATATGATAAGATTTAGGGTACCGACCCAACTCAATTGTCGAAGCTGAGCTCATCTACTTGCTAACTCATTCTATCTACCAAGCTAATTCTCATACAAAGAGTACCAAGAAGTAGGAGGCGTAATCCTTACCCATGCCTAACCAATTATTTACTCAGCTTCATGTCTATCGATATGCTAAGAGATCACATCTTCGAGAGCTACATCTACTCGGTAAGATACGAAGAGACTAGCTCGACTAACTTATGTTTCCGAGAGTTGGATCCACTTGGCAAGACAAGGTAAGACTAATGCTGACTAACTTTAGAACTTGACAATTATGGGCTGTCTTCTCTGGTGTCTTAACCAAGCAATGCGAGGCTACTTCCAAGACATCCCGAATGACCACATGTCGACTTCCCTGTAAAATGCACAATTTGTATTTTTGTACATATTTGTCTTTATTTTATTTACTGGCCTAATTCTTTAGGTTTTAAGGCCTTACATTATTTATAGTTTTGCCACTAAGATTTGGGGACGTTCTATAAATGGCAACACTTGTAATAATATAAATAGCAGAACATGAATGAAAAACCCTTCTAAGTATTTTCTCTTGAAAAGCTCTCTCCCTTATTAGCTCTTATCAATCTCTTTAGCAAAGATTGTGGTAGGTAACCCTATCACTTGAACCGATGTATCACATTCGGTGAGTCTTAGGCTGTATAGAATCCAATTAGTACATTACATCCGGTTAGGTGGCTTATGAATTTTACTAAAATCCTCACTAGACCCATTCCATTTTTGTTCCTTCAGCAGGATTGAACCTACCCCTATAACCAGCCTTGTCTGTTCTTGGCACGGTTCATATCATCTTGGTATTAGAGCTCAAGGTTCCAAATAAGGTCGATAGTTTTTAAGCATTGCATATGTTATATTTTGTATCTGAAGTTGTGCCGCACTACTTAGTATGCTGAATTAAGTAATTCTAATAGTCAAATTGATTTCCAAACCAGATTGTCCTATTCAAACACTTACCGAGCTGTACTCGAAGTTTGTTAAGCTCCTATAGTTGTCGAACTACAATTGTGAAACTTATCTAAGTTGATAGATAACTTGCCAAACTTCGAAAAGAAAGGAATTACCGAGCTGCATAATTGATTATTTATACTGTGTTTCTTTAGTGCTACCAAGCAATTCTCTCACTTATATGCTTAAGTGCCATGCTATTGAATTGAACATCCTTAACATGGCATATAAAGTTGGATACGATTATGAATATTATGAAGATGTGATATGAAAAATTCTAGAGTTTGATGGATATGGCACTCCGAATGAATATTTGAATTAGGAATTTCAAATCTATTAGGTTTTCAAAGGCTATTCTTATCTCGAGCATAAGAGAGCCTATGCTATAAAGAACTTGATGATTGGTTTTGTAGCTACTTAGTGGAAGAGAATGATAAATCAAAGAATTGATAAGGGAAACATTAAGATCATTACATGGGACAAGATAAGATGCTTGATGCGAAGAATATTCATGCCCTAAGGTCATCAAGAAAAATTGTATGAGAGAAGACCTACCTATAAAGCTAACCTCTCTAAAGTATGGGATCAGTTGAAGGAGATTGAAAGATGACATGGAATGATCAAGGATGAAATAAGACAATAGAGGAATGCTAAGTTAGAGAGTATTGAAGGAGAATTTAAGGTGATGGAGGTTGTTGGAGAAGTGAGTAGTAAAGGGGAAGAGGACCAAGTCAACTTGAAGTTAAACCCCCATATTCTTGATGTGCTCCCATTGTCGACTATCTAAATTGGTGAGCTTGACCTTAGATGGGAGGAGAAAGAATTGAGTTTTGAGGAAGTGGAAGGGGAGAAGGCTATCGAGCATGAACTTGTGAGACCAACATTGAAAGCACATGAAGCTTTAACGATTCTTAAGTCAAAGGAGAAGTTTAAGATTTTACATGTTTAAATTCCCTAGGCTCATCATGTGACGTTTGAGCTAAAAATTGTATTAATCTCCTTAATTAATAGTTGCTGGGGCTACTTGGATGGAGTTAGTTAGATACACGATGAATGGAAGGAAGGATCTTTGAAGAGGAGTTTCATTGATTAGGCTCATCACTAGTGGAAGGAGCCCAAGCTGATGCCAACACTAATCATAAACCCGAACCATCTCTATATTACACTCTTTGGTTTTCATAGGTTGGTATTTAATCCCGATAGGATTTGAAGCAGCCAATTACCAAGTTTCGAGTCAAAACTTCTCTAAGGGAGAGGGAATGATAGGATTTGGGATATTGACCCAACCCAACTACTAAAGCCGATCTCATCTACTTGCCAACTCATTCTATCTACTAAACCGAATGTCACTATTTCTTATAGAAAGAATGCCAAGAACAAGAAACCTGATCCTTACCCATGCCTGACCAATTATTTACTTGGCTTCATGTCTACCGATATGCTGAGAGGTCACATCTCTAAGAGCTACATCCACTCGGCAAGAGACGAAGAGATTAGTGCCAACTAACTTATGTTTCCGAGAGTTAGATCTACCTAACAAGAGAAGGTGAGACTAATGCCGACTAACTTTAGTACTCAACAATTATAAACCGTCCTCTCTAGTATCTCGAACAAGCAATGCAAGGTTATTTCCAGGACATGTCGAATGATTGCATGCCGACTTCATCATTGAGCCTAAATCCAATAAATGAGGCATTTTCTGTGGCAATCCCAAAGATTGGGGTAGAACAAAATGATGGCTTTTATCCTAGCTAGATTTAAGATACTCCTATTCCCCAATGGAAAGTTCTTCATCCATTTTAGGTTTGCTAAATTAGTAGGCCAGTTTCTTGAAGGCAAATCCTATGTCTTAACCTTTCTCTCAGAACAAATTAGAAGCCTCAACATTTTGAAAGAGAAAAACAATAGTGCATTGAAGACCATCATAGTACTATTGACAATATGGTGTGTGAGCCACATAATGTATTATGGGCTTGATCTAATAAATGGAGAATTCACCATAATATTGATTTGATTGATTCTTTTATCGATAAGTTCCATCTCCTAGAAGAAAAATCTACTTACTATTAGGTAGAAGTGTTACAAAATTTCTAAGTCGCTGATATTTTATGGATAGCATGATGGAGCAACTTCAAGAGGATAATCTTAGTCTATAAAAATTATCAATCAATACCCCTGATCGAGTGAAATTGTGTGTAGGTTATTACCCTAACAATATGATCAGACAATTTAAGGGAATTCAAAATATAGTTTACCGGACCCCACTGTATACCACAACCTTGGATTATGAAGACCTTTAGATTCTACTGCCATAAAGATATTTAAACTCTAGGCAATCAAGCAATTATGGGAAATAAGGATTGTCAATATTGACAATGATTTAAGATAGTGGTTAAGAGAAGTAGATAAGTAGTAGATAACCAAGGAATATTTGTATGATCAGCTCCATAAGGTAAGGGACATCTAGTATCGAGCACCAGAGATCATCTAACCCGCACTAGCTAAACCAGAGCTTGAAATCAAGAGCTATATGGACTAAGTATAAGCCCATGTAGAGGTAATCTATGAAGAGCAGGACGTGTAGGAGGATCTCTTTTGAGAATCAAGACAGTGTTCCTGAGTCTTAGAACATCTATTGAGGATGACCTAAAAAAAGCTTAAATAACTTAAAGAAACAAAAGAGCCTATCCTAAGAAAGAGGAAGGAAGCATCAGTAGGACCTAGTAAGTAGAAAAAGGGAATATTAGCCAAGTATTAGAAGAACGTTTAGAATTAGGAGCACTTTTTTTTTTCATGAAACAATGTATTTTTCTTCTCTTCTTTTCAAATAATGTAAAAGTGAACTTCGAAAGCTGCAAAATAATAAAAATTATCATCTTACTGGTTATTTGTCGGTTCTATTTCTCTACATCTGTATGCCATACATCTTTGCATTCCTGTACATTTCTTTGTTTTTCATTTATTTCGTTTGAAAAATATTCATGTGCTAACTTGTTAAGAAGTGATCTTAAATCAAGTCACTAAGATAACTCCCAAGCATCAAACCTTTTAGAGAAGCCCTATTAGAATTCATTCATAGATCAAAATGGCTAACCAAGGGAATGACAACATCAGCGCCAACAACAATAGTATCGACCATGAAATTGTTGATCCTACTAAGTTGAGGTTCCGCTCTTTGGAACGAACAATAGGGAAGATTGCAAATCAACTAAGCTTCCTTATTAATAGCATCGCCTTACTTAGGTCTACAACACTGTCGAATGAAGAAAACTCCAAAGTTTGATATGGAAAGAATGTTGAAGCCCTACCTCTTAAATCAAAAGAAGCTTATCGCAAAGTCAACAAGGCCTTTAAATCCTTTAAAACAAAAAGGGTCTATTCGAAGGTCAACCCAACTTTTGAGCTAGAAGCTTTCTTATTTCTAGTCAACCCAAAGCCTAAAGCTGATCCAGACAGACTAAAAGAGCTTGAGAGGTGATTAACTCAACAAATCACTAAGAAAATGAAGATGCTCAAAGTATACGATGGTTTTAAGTAAGTTGGTATTATAGACTTCTTTACTTATGACTATGGAAGCTTTCTAGAAAAAATTTAAAGTACCTAACTTTTAGAAATACAATAGGATTGGATGCCCTAAACTACATACCAGACTGTATGTACAAAAGATAGGCAAATACGTTCAATATGACTAGCTCATGGTACGAAACTTCTAGGACAGCCTAATGGACACTACTTTGACTTGGTATGCTTAATTAGATCTAAATCAAGTAAACACATAGAAGAAGTTAGCTAACGCGTTTTATCAGCAATATAAGTTTAATGTTGAAGTGGTACTAACCATGATGGACTTAGTTTCCTTGAGGAAGAGGCGTAATGAATCTTTTAAAGAATATACCTAAAGGTAGAGGTCCCTAGTTGTAATGGTTTCTATCCCCATGATAGAGAAAGATCTAACTTCGGCTTTCATCAATACTCTTGAGAGACTCTACTTCTTTTACCTGATTAGGCAAATCTCTTCTAGTTTTGTAAAGGTAGTGGCAACAAGATGTCATATTGAAAGTATCATCTCCTCTAACAAATTACAAGAACCACTAGATAAAAGTCCACCCTCTATTAAACCCACCACTAGCAAACTTGGCGAATCTACTATTAGTATGGTCAATTCAAATACTAAGCCCAATGCTCGGGTCTCTTTTAGGGAAAATCTTCTACTAGCTCAGCAGCAATTTAGAAGCCAACCATAAGTGAACAAGGCCTTAAGGCAATTCACCAAAATACCTATTCCTCTTAATCAGATACTTAAAAAGCTAAGAAAGAATAATCTGCTGCATTCAAAGCCTCCTAATGAAAGGTATAAGCCAGGAGTTTTTTATCCTAATGCAACGTATCAATATCATATAGGGCAAGTGGGCCATTCAAGAGACTCGTGATGGAGAATAAGAAATAAAATTCAGGATTTAATCGACAAAGGCATAATTTAGCTAGACTTCGTAGAGGCTTTAGCTCTAAACATCAACAACAAGCCCTTGCCTAACCATAGGCCTATCATCAACATGATATTTGACAACTCAAATCCTGCCATCAACTTGATCAGTTCTAACCAATAACTCAAGGTCTATAAATTCTATAAATAAGAGGAGAAGCAAACTTTAAAGACTAAAAGATACACCTTCCATGTATCAGCCCTTAAAAGTTATAAAATTGCCCCTCTCAACTACCAGGTAATAAATCAAGGGTAATCGAGTTCACTCGTAGGGGGAATTACCCGCTAGAGTAGAATTTATGACCCAAAGGAAGGCTTGAAAAAGAAAAATATATTGGAAAGGCCAAACAATGAACCGACTAAAGATGAGGAAGGATTGTTTACCTTTATCAAAATAATCAAGTCTAGTAAGTATAAAATAATGGATCAGCTCACCAAGACTCTAACACAAATATCTCTTATGAGTCTATTAATGACATTGGAACTACATCTAGAAGCTTTATTTCGAACTTTGAGGGAAGTCAATGCCCTTCGTAAAATACCAGCTAAAAGAATGGGGTTTGTCACCAACTCTATCCTCACCATGGATCAGATTTTTTTCTCTATCGAAGAACTACAGGAGGAAGATAATCAACACCAAAGCCTCTCCTCATAATAGTGAGGCTAAACAACATTATTGCAATAAGAATCCTCATCAATAATGGATCATCATTAAATGTCTGCCCTCTCACAACCCTATATCTATTGGGTATTGATATGACAGCAATTAAGCTAAGTTCAACAACAGTTAGGGTTTTTGACTTGTTTGAAGGGAAATTATAGGGGAGATTGACTTACTGGTTGATATTGGCCTATAGACTTTCAACATCTGATTCTAAGTCCTAGACATCTTAAGGACCTTCAACTTGTTATTGGGAAGAACTTAGATATATTCAATGTGGGCCATACCTTCAAGATTGCATCAAAAGGTTAAGTTCATCTCAAATAGCTAGGTCATAACAATTATGGGTCATTAGGATTACAAAATATATAAGGAAACAACGATACCTTACATAAGCATCGAAGAGCAAGAGGACTTTGGGCTCCAAATGTTTGAAGAAGTATGTATGATTATTGATTGAAAGAATGATTAGAGGCTAAAATTCAAAGAAGGATAGGTTGGTACCTATGGGCTTGGTTACATCCGAACTCTAATGGATGAGCTACGAAATATGTAAGTGAGGGGCAAAAGAGGTGATAGATTGTATTACACCTTAATGACCTTCCTACCATTGTTAGAAACTTTCATATGGTTGATATTTAGACTTCAGAACTTGCCAAAGAGGATACCTCTAGTAGGAATAAAATAGCTATCGCATCCTCTAAGTCCCAACACCTGAATAATTGGTTCTTTATCTCTATGAATAGCAATAACTTTTCTTTATGGTAAAGGATGAATCATAGTTAAGTATTTTATAGAGTTTTGCAATAATTACCTTTGTTCTACAATATTATAATTGAAAGAATTTCTTCTAACATAATAAGAATTATTCTTTTTTCTCTTCACTCCTTCCTTACTTACACTCTTCTCTTTACATATTTTGTCTAGGTCCAACGCTTCGAATAAAAGCTAAGGATTCCTCGTGCAGATAAGAGATGAAAATATTGATATCACCTCTAACCCTGTTGGATTGGTTATTAGGAGTAATGTCAATGACTGCAATGATGTACAAGAAATCTAGAAAAGACATAAAATGAGTAGAATTTCCATTGACGAACCATTTGAGAGAATTAATGGTAGGATTGATGACAACCTAAAAATATTGAAAATCGGAGGGAATATGAAAGAAGAATAGTAAGCATAATTGATTACATTACTATCTTAATGCCAAGATGTATTTGCATGGTCTTATAAAGATATGCTTGGATTAGATCTATCAATCGTGGTCCATCGCTTACCCACACGAGAAGATATCAAACCTAAGAAGGTTTCGATCAAATGTCTTATTGAAAATTAAGGAAGATGTTAGAATCTTACTGGAGGTCGATTTCATCTAGGTATCTGTTTATCTTGAGTGGGTAACCAACATTGACCAAAGAAGATAAAGCTAAGAAAAAATTTATCACAACTTGGGGCACATTTTGCTATAAAGTAATACCTTTTAGACTTGAAAATGCCGGGGTAACTTACCAAAGAGCCATGCTTGCAATCTTTCACAACATGATGCACAAAGAAGTTGAGGTATATGTTGATGATATGATTACAAAGTCTAAGGAAGGAGAGAATCATGCAAATATTTTAAGGAGATTGTTTGATAGGTTAAGAAAATTCCAATTGAAGCTTAACCCAAAGAAGTGTACCTTTAGAGTGACTTCAAGGAAACTATTGGGTTTTATAATTAGCAAAAGAGGCATCACAGTAGACCTTGATAAAGTCAAAACAATAGTCAACTTTTCCCCTCCATGCACATTCAAAGAAATTGGAGCCTTGTTAGGTCGTTTAAACTACATGGCCAAATTCATATCTCAACTCACAGTTACATGCTATCCCTTATTTATGTTGTTGAAAAAAAATACCAAGATAAACTAAGATGAAGAATGCGAGCAAGCCTTCACAACGATCAATGAGTACCTTATGAATACTCTAATTTTGATAAGTCTTAAACCGAGGAAGCCTTTATTTCAATACCAAAGGATATTACCAGAATCTATGGGGTATACACTTGGCTAGAAGGACAAGGAAAAGAATAGGCTATATATTACTTAAGTACAAAATTTACTGAATGGGAACAAAAATATTTAGAAATTGAAAGAACTTACATTGCTTTGGTATGGGTAATGCATCAGCTTAGACAATATATACTCTAGTACTGGGTTGAATTGCTAACTCAGTACTATCCCCTGTAATACTTAGCAAGTAAACCGACCTTAATTGGTAGAATCTCAAAGTGGCAAATTTTACTATCAAAGTTCGACATTACATACATAAATCGAAATTTAATCAAGGGCCAAGCTCTAATAGATTAGCTAGTAGATAATTCCTCTGATAATACCCCTTAAGAGATACAAGTCAATTTCCTCGATGAAGATATCTTAGTAGATAAAGAAAGTTCTAATAAAGGAGAAGATGATGAACTATTGAAATGGAAGATGTTCTTCAACAGGGTAGCTAATGTGTTTGGGCGTAGAAATGGGGCAATATTAATATCCCCTAAAGATACGTAGTACCTCATAGCTGTAAGGCTCGTTTTGTCATACATCAATAATATCACTGGATATGAAGCTGCATCATGGGACTCAAAATGGCCTTAGATAAAGATGTTCAAGAATTAGAAGTGTATGGGAAGTCTTCACTCATTATCAGCTAAGCTTGGGGAGAATACAAGATGAAAGATCTAAAACTACTACCTTATCACCGTCACTTGATTGAATTGATGGAGAAATTCAAAGGAATCACTTTCAATTACGTACTGAGGACTCATAATCAATTTGTGATGCCTTTTCCACTCTAATATCTATAGTCTAGATATCTAGTGGAGTCGGGATTTAGCCCCTTAATATTGAAATTGAAGACAAATCCACCTTCTATCTAGCAATTGAAGGAATGAATGGAAAAATGCCATAGTACTATGATATTAAAGTTCCTAGAAGAAGGTACATACCCTGAAGAGGCTAAGGAAAAAGATGGAACGACGATCAAGAGATTGGCTGCCTAATTTTTAGTAGGCAAGTCTACTTTGTACCGATGATCTTTTAATGGTATGCATTTAAGGTTTGTAGATGACAAAGAAGGTGAGATATTGATGAAAGAAGTATAAGAAGGAGTATATGGCCCTCATATGAATAGTTACATTGTAGCCAAGAATGGAAAGTGATTGCATCAAATATATCT
Organism: Lumnitzera racemosa; assembly: GCA_024138005.1. NCBI lineage: Eukaryota > Viridiplantae > Streptophyta > Magnoliopsida > Myrtales > Combretaceae > Lumnitzera > Lumnitzera racemosa. The sequence goes on along the minus strand of JAMXBC010000012.1, from coordinate 31,552,869 downwards.
AACATTATCACTTATGCTAAGTTTATGTAAGTAAGATGAACACCCTACCTTAAGAATTACACATACTCTTTATGCCATGACCATTTTCAATATGGGTCATAAACATCATCGACTCGATTACTCCAAAAGCATGTAATGGGCATCACTTTATACTAGTCACCATCGATTACTACAGTAAATGGGTTGAGGCCTCATCCTATTCAAGCGTTACTAAAGGGGTAGTAGTCAAGTTCATCAAAAGAGATATATTGGCTCGATATGAGACCCCAGAAACAATCATCACCAACAATGGCACTAATCACAACAGTAAGCTTGTATCTAAGTTATGCTGATAGTTTAGGATCATTTACATAAACTCAAAACCTTATCAACCCTAAATGAATGGAGCCATTGAAGTAGCCAATGAAAACCTCAAAAGAATCATAAAAAAAAAACAATGGTTGTTACATAGAAGGACCATCATGAGATGTTGCCATTCACACTTATGGCCTATTTAACTTCCATTAGAATATTGATTGGGGAAACACCCTACTCTTTGGTATACAGTACTAAAGCAATGTTACTAGTAAAGATTGAGATCCTATCTCTCAAAGTGCTGTCAGAAACCCAATTAGATGAAGCCAATTGAGTGAAGAAACACATCGAGCAGCTAAATTTGATTAATGAGAGATGATTGATAGCCTTATGTCATAATCAATGTTATAAAAAAGAATGGCTCAGGCTTTCAACAAAAGAGTACGATGCCAAAACTTTAAAGAAGATGATATGGTGTTGAGAAAGGCTCTCCCCAATGTACAAGACTCTAGAGGAAAATTTGCTACCAATAATGGAGGACTTTATGTTGTGAAGCAGGTATTACTAGGAGGGGTTTTGATTTTGTCCCAAATGGATGGTCTAGAATTGAGAGATCCCATAAATGTTGATGCTGTAAAGTTGTACTACCCATGAAACGTCAATGGAAATTTTTACTCAAAACATGAAAATGCAAGTAGTCTTGAATGTTATTATGGTCTAATTTTCATTCTCCACAAGCCAAGTCGATATTGTTGGTAGTTGTCAAAGTTGGAATTATCACCATCCCTTCTTGCTCCATTAAAAGGTCCAGCTCCCTTACCCCATTTAATCGAACCCATACACTAAAAACATGAAAGAAGTTGAAAAGTGAGATATAGAACATTGGTAATTGATTGATGAACTACCGACCAATGGTCCCATTACTTATGCATAGCTCTAAGGAATGTGGCTAAATTACTTGAGCTCACTACATTGTCATATGTTGACCTATACATTCGGTAGTGAAGATACTAACCATTCCCTTATTGAGAAGTTCTTACTGATTGATGAGAGACTCACTTAAATAGCCGAGTAGTTTTCTCTCAACATATCATCTCGACCCCTTTATTACAACAATATTTTCACCCCTTTCACCTTCTATGCTTAAAGAATATTCGTACAAGACCAATGTTGCACTACCACTTGTCCATCTCGTCTGACATTATACTATTTTTCCATTTTTCATCTTTTATCTTTTTACCCTTTTTAGTATGTACTAGGAATCCCCTTTTTGTATATACTTTCTTGAAATTTCTTTATTTAAAATGCTACCCTAGGGACATACTATAAATAGTCCCTTTCTCTTGTAAGTCGGAGACAACTTACATTTTGGAATACTGAATATTTTGTTCTTATGAGACAACCCTTTCTAAGTCCATTTTTCATATACTCTTATCTAATCTTGCCGAGTAGTTCAAGATTAATGGTAAGTAGACCTTGACATCAAGTTATGCATCATATCAAGTGAGGTATCAAGTTGTATTATATTCGTTAGTGAGTCACATCCATCGAGCAGCTTTACATCAACTACTTTTGTTTGATTATGGACCATTTCCTTCTAACTTTCTTTGATATTTTGGAGGACCCATTTCAGTCAAATTTACTACGGTAAGTCCTGATTATAACAAAGCTCTTAGGCACACCATATATTCCTAGTATCAAAGCTTTAGGTTGAGACCAAAAGCTATGTAGTGATAGTCAATGTGCTATTTGAGATATTTATGTGTGTGTTGAAAGTACTTAAGTGAAGTGTCCTTACTGAAGCTTTGTGTTGAGAATGTTGAACCCTAGTGTATAAGGAGAGATTAAAGATGTCAAGAGTGATGCTTATGGTCATGGTCGAGTTACCCAATAAATACTACATTCTATTGATAAGAAGATACAAGATCTTGTTGCAATTGTGGCCAATTTACCTATCTCAGTAAACAGAGTCCTAAAGATTGGACTATATGAGAGAGTTGCTGAGCAAGGCCAAGAAATAAGAGATAAGCTGAAGAGGTAGATGAATGAGTGAGCTCTGGAAGCCTTTCCAATAAACCAAACACCACCGTGACATGTTAACAGAGTTGTGAGGAGAAGGATAGAGTTAGATGAAATGCGAGAGTAAAAAAGAAGAAGAAAACCAATATGTTAAGATTGATGAGTGTAAGTTCAAAGCTCTAAGAGGTACTGAACACCTTAAGGTATAGATTCCGAACTTTAACGGGTCTAGAAATACCAATGACTACTTGGATTAGGAAGAGAAGATCGAAAAGATATTCAACTTCTATGATTATGAAGATGCTATCAGCATTAGAGTAGCTACATTAGAATTTTCTAGATATGTGGCAATGTAGTGGAAGAAACTATAGAATGTTCGCTTGAGGACCCGACGCGAGGTTCAAACATGGAACGAGATGAAGAGAGTTTTGAGAAGCAGGTTGGTTCCCAAACACTACGAATAAGACACTTTCTGATGATTCAAAGACTTAAGGTAAGGTAACAGATCCGTAGACGACTATGTTTGAGAGTTTCAGTTGCTCATGATATGATGGTATATTGATGAGCCTAAGACCCAAACTATAGCACGGTTCAACTCTAGATTACGAGCTGAGATAGGTAACATCATGGAACTATAGAGCCTTACAACTCTAGATGAAACCATTCATGTGGCACAAAGAGTTGAAAGGTAACGGCGGAACTTGGTTAGCAGAATGCTGTGTAGTCGAACACCAATATCTTACAAGAGTAGCCTACCAAGCTAACCAACAAATGGTAGAGTTTTTAACAATTCCGAGGTGGAACACCAAGGAGACATGCCAAGTCGACCAGACGATGGCTGAGGTAAGAGCAAGACTGAGGAGCCTGAGATCCGAAGAGACCAAGAAATCAAATGTTTTAAATACCTTAGCTATGGACACATGGCTAGTCAATGTCCTAACCATCGAGTCATGACCGTAAAGGTAGATAAACCCTAGTTTGAAGTAGAAAGTGTGAGTGAAGGAGAGAAAGAAGTGACAATCAATTAGATGTTGAAAGACTTCGAGGAAGATCATGATGACGAGATACCTCCTGAGGGCGGAGCCGAGTATTGCTTTGTTGTTTAAAGATCTCTAAGTACTTTTGTGGCTAATGAGAATGAGCAAAGAGAGAACCTCTTTCGTACAAATTACCTGGTGAATGGCAAGCTATGCGCTGTGATCATTGATGGAGAGAGCTATAGCAATGTCATCACGTAAGGGGTAGTTAAGGCCATGAAATTACAAACCCTTCCATACCCTAAGCCATACAAGATTCACTAGCTAAATGAGAAAGGAAGACTACACATTTCTAAACAAGTCAAAGTACCGATTACTATTAGCGATAGGTACAGGGACGAGGTGATGCGTAATGTCCTTCCTATGTGTGCATTTTACATATTACTTGATCGATGGTAGCTATTTCATTTGAGAATGCTACAAAATGGGTATCGAAACACCTACATGTTCTAGAGGGATGGAAAGAAAATTGTATTGACACCTATAAGTCCTAAGGAAGCATAAGAAGCCTAGGAAAAGATTGCTACATCTCTACAATAAAAGTCCTTAGTGATTTCCCGAGCTTAGTTTGTACACGAAGTCAAGGCCGAGGACTATGTGCTCCTTTTAGTCAGGAGATCCTTAGAGATTAGAGAGGCTGAGAACTTACCTGCTAAAGTGCAGCAGCTACTTTAGGAATTTGTAGACCTCTTCCTTACTGAGATGCCAAAAGGTTTACTACCCTTGATAGGAATTGAACATTACATCAACCTCTAATTTGGGACTGCCTTACCAAACCGACCTGCTTATAGGCTCAATCTAGAGCAAGTAGCTAAACTAAAGAAGCAAGTAGATGAGCTAGTGGATCGAGGATATGTTCAGGAGAGCATGAGTCCTTATGCCAAACTTGTTGTACTTGTGCCAAAAACGAACGGAACATGGTAAATGTGCATTGACAGCCGAGCTATCAATAAGATCACTATCAAATACTAATACTCGGTCTCGCGGCTTGATGATATGCTTAATGAGTTATACGGCGCCTGCATCTTTTCTAAGATTGACCTAAAGTCCAACTACCACCAAATATGGATAAGACTTGGGGATGAATGGAAGACGGCCTTTAAGGCAAGGGATGGTCTATTCGAATGGTTGGTGATGCCGTTTAGACTAACTAATGCACCGAGTACTTTTATAAGGCTGATGAATCATGCACTAAGATTATTGATTGGCAAATGTGTTGCGGTTTATTTTGATGATATTTTGGTCTACAGTGCCGACCTCTTCATTCATGTCGAACATTTGAGATTGGTGTTTAATATACTCCATGCCGAGAGATTATTTGGTAACCTAAAGAAATGCGCATTCTGTCAAAGCGAGGTTGTATTCCTCGAATATGCCGTTTCAGGGAGTAGAGTTCAAGTTTATGAGGAAAAAGTCAAAGCTATCAATGAGTGGCCTACACCAACTAATGCTACATAGGTTAGGAGCTTCCATAGCCTAGCCTCATTCTATTAGAGATTTGTCTAGAACTTCAACTCTATAATTGTACCGTTGACTAAATTGACCAAGAAGAACGTTGAGTTTAGATGGACGAAAAAGGCTTAGAGGATTTTTGAAGACACAAAGACTAAACTGATGTCTCCTCTAGTACTCACCCTACCAGATTTCAAGAAGGTTTTGCAAATTGAATGTGATGCATCTAATGTCAGTATTGGTACTATCCTTATGCAGAAGCACCGACCCATTGCTTATTTTAGCAAAAAACTCTAAGGCGTTGCCTTGAATTATTCCACCTATGATAAGGAATTCTATGCCCTTGTCTATACCCTTTAGAACTGGCATCATTATCTATTACTGAGTGAATTCATCATCTATTCAAATCATAAATCTCCGAAGCATCTTTGCGGATAGCAAAACCTTTCTTGGTGTCATGCCAAATGGATTGAGTTCTTAGAGACCTTTTACTATGTCATCAGATATAAGAAAGGAAGCACCAACATAGTAGCCGATGCACTTTCTTTCCATCATACCCTCATTACAAAGTTACAAGCTAAGGTGCTTGGATTTAGTACTTTACCTAATCAATATGAGCATGAACTGCATTTTGGACCCTTGGTAACTAGGTATAGTGCTAGAGGAACTGCGGAAGGGTTTTACTTGAGTGAGAGGTTCTTGATGAAGGGCAAGCAACTTTGCGTGCCGAATGGATCTGTAAGGGAGCTATTAGTTCAAGAAACTTATGCCAAGGGTCTAGTAGGCCATTTTAGGGAAAAGAAGACAATTGAGACATTGAAGGAGCACTTTTACTAGCTTAGGATGATGAAGGATGTGCACCAAATACTTGAGAGGTGCAAGGTGTGCAAATATGCAAAAGGGAGGAGAGAGCCCTATGTAGAACATACACCCCTACCAATTCCAAAGCAGCCATGGACCGATCTGAGCATAGATTTCATGCTCGGCCTTCCCCATACACCAAGAAGATCTGATTTGATCATGTTAGTAGTCGATCGGTTCAACAAGAAGGGCTACTTCATTTCTTGCAACAGAACTAATGATGCTTTATTCATCACTAACTCCTTTTTGCCAGAAATTGTGTGGCTGCGTAGAATATGGAGAAGTATTCTGTCCAACCGTGATTCGAAATTCATGAGCTTCTTTTGGAAGACCCTATGGAGGAAACTAGGCACTAAGCTCCAGTTTAGTACCTCTTGCCACCCCTAGATAGACGAACAAACTGAAGTAGTTAATAGAACTGTTGGTAATCTCTTATTTACTATTGTCGGAAAGAACTCTCGTAACTAGGATTTATGCTTGCTCATCATTGAATTTGCCTACAATTGCTTAACTCATAGCTCCACTTGAACATCACATTTAAGGTTATTTATGGATTAACCTAAACTTACCTTTAGACTTGGTTAACAATTTGACTATATAAGGGGAGTGTCAATCTAGCCTGCAGCGTGCCGAGGAATTTCATAAGTTGCATCAAAGGATTGTTGAGCAATTGGCTAAGACTGTAGCCAAACAAAAGGAAGTGGGAAGCTGTAGAAGGTGACAAGTCGTTTACACCCCTAGGGACCTTATCTAGATCTATCTTAGCAAGGAACGTTTCCCTAGCAAGAGGACAAATAAACTATCTCTCAGAGTAGATGGACCATATAGGGTCTTGAGGCGCATTAATGATAATGCTTATGAAATTAGGTTACCCGAAGGTTTTGGTGTATCTACCACATTCAACATCGTTGACTTAACTCCATATGTGCTTGAAGATAATGAAGACGAAGATTTGAGGGAAAATCTTCAACAACTCCGGGGAACTGATGAATTGCTGACCAATGGTCCCATTACTTATGTACAGCTTTGAGGACTCTAATCCCTCACCCGACGAATTCTCTCTTGGCAACCTACTATTGACGAGAAAGTTTACGCCGAAGGAATGTAGCTAAACTACTTAAGCTTACCATAGTGTAATACGTTGATCTATACATTTAGTACTGATGATGTCGACCATTCCCTTACCAAAGACCCTATGCCGAGTAATCCAAACAATTGCTATGAAGAAGTTCTTGCCTAGTAATAAGAGACTCACTTAAATGGCCAAGTAGTTCTCTCTAGGCATGCTACCATCTCTCTCATCTCGACCCCCTTATTACAATAACATTTTGGCCCTTTTCGCTTACCATGCTCAGAGAATATTTGTACGGGACCAATGTTGTACTGCCACCTATCCACCTCATTTGACATTGTACAACTTTTTCATTTTTGGCCTTTTGGCCTTTTTACCCTTTTTCGTATGTACTAGGAATCTCTTTTTTGTATAAACTTTCTTGTAATTTCTTTATTTGTAGTGCTATTCTAGAAACTTACTATAAATAGTCTTTTTCTTTTGTAAGCCAGAGACAACTTATATTTTGGAATACTAAATATTCTATTCTTATGAGATAACCCTCTCTAAGTCCATTTTTCATACTCTTATCTAATCTTGTTGAGTAGCTCAGGATTAATGGTAGGTAAACCTTGACATCAACTTATGAATTATATCAAGAATGGTGTCAAGTCGTGTTGTATTCATTGGTGAGTCACATCCATGGAGTAGCTTTACATCAGCTACTCTTATTCGATTGTGGACCATTTCCCTCTAACTTTCTTTGATATTTTGGAGGACCCATTTTAGTTAGATTTGCTATGATAACTCCTCGTAATAATTAAGCTCCTAAGCACACTATTGACAAAACTCTTTAAAATACTTTATTGTAAATTTATCCCCTTCAACAAGGGAGTTTTTATTATCTATTTTTCAGGGAGAGGCAAAGTCTAAATAGGCAATCACCTCACAACAGATACTTACTAGTTAAGAATAAGGGTTTTAGCTCATAAAAGTTTTGAAAAGACAAGTGGTCAATGGAAAAAAATAATGGGTGACATTCTGTATAGGGATAATTTTCATGGTTTCTCTAAAGAGCCAACAAAGTCTCAGAGGCTCCATATCAAGATCGGTTAGGTGACAACTAAGGATCAAAATTTGAATTCATTTCGAAAAATGAGTTAGTTAGTTTTGATAGGACTTTTCAAAGAAAGATGTAGTAGTTTGGGTGCTATTGGAAAGACCAGGTAAGTACTTCTATACTCTGTTGGCATATTAGCTTTTGAACTTTGCATTTGCATTTGGACTATATCTCCCTAGATAATAACTAGTGTTCACGTTTCTTTTAGTTAGAGTCTTTAGCCAACTCGTAAGGCACTTACGCTTAGTATCATCACTTTAAGGTCTTATCTAGGTCAGGGAGCACTTCCCTCGTTCTATCTTGGTTAGTCTACTCATAGAAGCATGACCAAGTCCTTAACATCTCTTCAGGTTATTAGCCAGCTTAAGGAGCGCTTTGCTTGTTTTATTTTGGTTAGTTAACTCATAGGGGTATGACTAAGTTCTTAACTTCTCTTTAGAGTTTTAGCCAACTCAAGGAATGCTTCGTTCGTTTTATCTTGGTTAGTCAACTCTTAAGGGCATGACCAAGTCTTTAACATCTCTTTAAGGTTTTAACTTACTCAAGGAGTGCTTCCCTTGTTTTATCTTAGTTAGTCAGCTCACAAGGACATAACCAAGTCCTCAACATCTCTTTAGGATCTTAGCCAACACAAGGAGCACTTCGTCCGTTTCATCTTGGTTAGTCAACTGATAGGGGTATAACTAAGTCCTAAACATCTCATTAGGGTTTTAGCTAGCTCGAAGAGCACTTCGCCTATTTCATCTTGGTTATTTAGCTCATAAGAGCACAACCAACTCCCCAACATCTCTTTAGGGTCTTAGCCAACTCAAGGAATGCTTCACTTGTTTCATCTTAGTTAGTTAGCTCATAGAGCCACGACTAAGTCTTCAACATCTCTTTAGATTCTTAACCAACTCAAGGAGTACTTTTCCCATTTCATCTTTGCCTACTTAAGAAGTGCTTTGCCTATTCTATTTTGGTTAGTTAGCTCAGTAAGGTACTACGAAGTTTCAATCTTTTGTTTAGGGTTTAATAACCTATTTTTTAAAGATTCTTTTTTGGTTTGTGCTAGCCTAAAGGGGCGCTACTGTTTTTCAAATTTTTATTGTGTTTCAACTAGCTCTTAGAGCGCTTTCTCTCTCTCTACCAAATCCCTAATAGACCCAAACCTAGGGTAGCTAGCTAGTTATAACGCTTCTTAGGACAAATTCTACTATTGAGACAAAAATAGTTTCTGTTTTGTTTTTGTGGCAAAGTTTAGCTTAAACATTTCCACAAAGAAGGGTAGTTATAGATATTCTATTTTTACCTACACAACCCCCCCTACCCCTCCCCCTTTTTATTTTATTTTACTTTTAGAGTAGGACAAAAGGTCTTAAACTAAGAAAAAGCATAGAAAAAAAAAATTTAGGAAACTAAAAAAAATTAGAAAATTAAAAATATAATAATAATAATAATTAGAAAATTTAGAAAATACAAAAAAAAAAAAGAAAATTCTTTTAGAAACTATGAATTATGCTTTTCATTTTTGTTTCTTTCTTCTTTTTACTTATTAAGACTATAAATTTTATTTAAAAAAAAGAGGGGCTATTAATTGGACTAGGTTTAAACCTAGTCCGCAAAACTAGAACAAGTTCGAAGGACCTTATCTTACTTGCTTTTATTTTTCACCCAAGCACATATGGTACACGTACTAGTCCAAGTGCGTCTACACATGCTAGGGAAATAATTTTCCTTCACTTTTCGGCTTTTTCTCTCGAACTCTTACCTTTTCCACATCACTTTATCTTGAAAAAACAACTCGGTGGCTCATTTTTTGAGCTATTTTTTAGGTATTTATTGTACGATTCCATCCAAATTAATCATGGAATCATGTAGTACGCCTATCCTATTTTGCATTTGCCCAAAATTCTATCCAAAAACATTCATTTATTGGGTCAAATTCGGCATTAAAATATGAAAAACTTTAAACGCACAACTTTTACTCGAGCTTAATTTGAGCTTCATTAGTGTGTTTCAAAGCTTCTAATTGGAATTTTAAGCAAAAATGTTCGTTTAGGGATTGTATTTAACAGGTAATTTTAGCCGATGTCAAAGAAAATGATATCAAATAGTCAAGACCTATTAGTTTTCAATTTCGAATTGAATGGTGATTTTGGACTTTCCCGAACATTTTCAAAATAGGAATAGTATAAATAAGGCTTAGGGATCACATTTTAAACACAACCAAGCTTTCAAACACTTGGGATAAGCTAAAATCAAAGCTTGTTCTCTTTAAACCACTCCCTTTCTCTCTTTAGGAATCTGACACTCACAACTTCTTTTAAAGAAAGCCACCACTACGGTTGAACTTAGAGTGGTCAAGAACTACAAGCTAAACTATTAGCTTGTCCCAAGCAATTTCCTTCGCTCATCAACTACCACCACCGTCGATAGCCAAATCTAACCACTGCCTAAACGAACTCCAATGTTAAGCCATCAAGGCTAACCCTCCCAAGCCTAATAAAATAGTCACAAAAATCCTTTTTCCCATTCATTTCGGTATCTAAAACGTCTAGAAGCATGCCTAGCCACTACTGCCATTAGAGAAGACTAAGGTAACCTATGCCCTTACTCCTTGGTCTAGCCATTTGCTATTTTCGGTTGTTTTGTAAAAAAATTTTTATTTTATTTATTTATTACTCATGTATTTGTAAATGTAATTATAAGAAAAAGAAAAAAAGAAGAGAAGAAGAAAAGAAAATAAAAGAAAAGTAAAGAGAAAATGAGAAAAGAGAGAGAAAACCTCAATTCTTTTTTATTATTTTTTATTAAGATTTAAATAAGAAGAAATAAAGATAATTAATAAAATAATAATAAAAAATAAGATAAAATTAGGTTAGTGAATAAAAATCGTTTTGATACTAAGAAAAATCGGTATTTCTAAAATAAGTAAAAGTGAACAATCCTTTTTCAAAATTAGGACCTTTTCTAAAATTTCCCAAAAATGAAACTTCGATTTAGGACCTTATAATTCTTTCTTAATAAAATCAAATCTACTTAAAAACATAAACTCGATGTTTTTTCAAAATTAAAACAAATCTAACATAGTAAAGTTTTACAAAAAGAATTACATACGTTTGATCCCAAATTGCGGGTATGTAGGCACCTCTAAGGCAATGATGAAAAATAAAAACATTAGTTTTTCCACTTTTTGTTGCTCCATTCAGTAAAAAATGAAAAAATTTTAGATTTCTTGCAATTTAGCTTAAATTTAATAGAATAGGACCCGATTCATTAATTAATGAATGAAGTTTGTTTTTAGGATAGTTTTGAAATATGATTTTAAGGGATTAAATCTAAATTTAGAAAGTTAATGATACCTATAAAGGTTTAAAAAGCTTAACCTCAAACTCAATTTTTGGTTTTTAAAATCATTTATAAATTTGGTTTTATCAAAAAGACTAATAACTAAATTATAACTAATCCACCAAATTGATTATAATTTAACTCCTTTTCCTAACTTTAGTCAAATGATGACTCCAAAATATTTTCAAAATACAAAAGATCCAGTTTTCTTTAAACCCTAGTAGAGGATCAGTGTTAAATGAGTAGGGTTTAATATTGATCGGTTTAAAAAAAAAAACTTATTTATAAAATCGGGGAGAAAAACTAAGCTTGAGAAGTTTATTCTAGAGAAGAAGTGGAGTAAAATATAGATGGAGGGGTCAAAGAAAGAGTTAATTATGAGTAGGTGTGGTAAGAAACAAAGCCCTTCAATTCTTGGTTGCAATATACAAACATAAGTGGGAACCAATTTGCTTTTTATGTTTTTTGCCAATTGAGGCAATGGTTTGCTCACAAAAGGTAAGTGGTCTTTTGTTTTTCCAACTAATTATCTTGTTATGTCTAGTTAATTGTGATTATCTTTAGTTAATTATGATGTATGAATGCATGTAGATGATTAAAATGTAATTTAACTTCATGACTCTAATTGCTAGTGCAGATGACTATAATTAGATATAGTTTACGGTTTGTCATATTTAATTAAGTTAATTAAGCCTATTGGATCATTTTATCTAGTTTATTTAGGGTTTCTAAGGGTTGGAATTGATTATCCCTAATCAATTACGATTTCAAAAGGAAAATTGGGGTTGTTCCAACAGTTTAGTGAATTATTAGTAATTACATAATAATATAGCTATATAATTAGAGTTTAATAATCAAATTAAGGCTTTTGATATTATAGTACAGTTGCTAATTCATTTTAAGGCTTCTCGCATTTTAGGGTTTTAAGCGGCTTTGAGGGCTTTGAAGGTACACTTATGATTTTTGCATTATTTTTGGAGAAATTGTATTATTTAGGGTAAATAAGTAATCCTATTAATTTATTACCTTAATTGAATTAATTTGATTAACCGTTCTCATTTGTAGAAATCTCCTACCATTCGTTATTGAGTTTATACAATTTATGTAATTTAAGTTAAATGTTTTAATTTAGGATTTTCATTATGTTTGCAGTTTAATCAAGTTTCTTAGAATTTAGGGTTTGAGGTTTAGAGATTTTATTCAATTCGGATTTTTAATTTACGGTCATGTGTACTTGGGTTTAGAGTCTTTGTGCACAATTAGGTTTTATCGTACTTTATCTCTAGGGTTTTTCAAGTTCGTTTTTAGGGTTTTGATTTAAAATTTTTTGTTTTAATTTCTTCGGTTTGATTGAACCTAGGGAATATTATTAGTTTTTTGAATTTGATTCTAAGTCTAAAATGTAAAATTCATGAGGTTTATAGATATTTTTAGAAATGAATACATATAAAATATCATTATATTAGGATAAACGATCAAGAGTTATATCCATAAGTCAAAGGTAAATTTATTTAATGATAGAAGAAGAATGTAAAATAGATAGCCAAAATTTAAAAACTAATAAGACCTTAAAATTGTATAATAAAATATATTTTGAAACCTAGATGAGAACTAAGGTAAGCAAGAAAGAAGGTTAATGAAAAGTGGAATATGTTTAAATTAAAAAAAAAAATCAATGAGTTTTAATTAATTTAGACCCACAAAATCGAGAAAATTATAGGTAGTATAAGTACCCATCTAATTTAAGAAAAACTATCGATAAAATACCTAAATCATAAGGTTATTTTGTAAGGTTACAAAGGACCTAGAATAAGTCAGATTGCTATATCAATCATAGAAGTGAAGGCTTATGAAGTTAGTCATAGAAGCTTTTGTAAAAATATATGTGTGTGTGTCTATATATATACATATTTAACATTAACTAGAGAAAACTTAACTTACTTAGAATAACATTTGGAAATAGAACTAAGTTAAAGCATTAAATTTTCTAAAAACTAAAGAAATTGGAATGGGATATTATTTAATTTTAGAAAACAGCTTCTAAGATACTGGATAATCGAGTTCAGAAGTTAAGAAAATCAAGATATATAATAGAGTGTAATTATAAGAATATATATATATATATCTCCTTTTAAGTAAGATTTAGAATACAATAGTTTCAATGAAGAAATTATTTGTAAGGGGATGGAATGTAAGACCTTATAAAAATTAGTAAATAATTCACAGTCAATCGATTTGGAAACGATTCGAAAAATTTAGAGTGATTAGGTAAGTTATTTGATCGAGCTGAAAATATACGACAAAGCTAGAAATATTAGTAAAAGTGATCTCATAAGTTTAGATTTAAGAAAAATTAATAATAAAATAATTAAAAATTATAATATTGAATTATATATATTACCCGTTATTTATAGAAAGCGTATAAAACAAGATTCAATAATTAATGAATTGATAAAAATAAATTATATACATACACTAAAAACCATAAAATAGCATAAATAATATTTACACGTATTTATTTGTACCATATATGTATTTATATGCCAGCAAAAATACGTGATATAACTTAAAATACTTGAAATATACAAAAACAAAACTAAATAAATAAGAAAAGATCAAAGAAATTGCTAAAAAATGTGGAATGGTTTAAAAATGGGGCATTGTAAACTAGAAATAGAGAATGGAATTCAACCAATAGAAATTAACCAACAAAAGAGTGCTAAAAAGAAGAAGATGAGGACATTTGGCAATAAAAAATTAAAAGAAAACCCTAAACCCTTCTATCGAAATCAAAAGACCCCCCACCAAAACTTACTTTAATCTGTTAGGGATAAAAAAAAAAATATAGGGAGAAGTGAGAAGATGGGAGAAACTAATTTTACCAAAAATAGACAAATTATAATATAATTAGTGCATATAAGAAGAGTACACACCTGATGACCACCTATGAGTAAATGGCGACCACCACTGAATGGTGGAGGTAATGCCCAAACTAGTCAACATGGCTATGGTGGTCAGAGCTAGTAATGCTGGTAAGTTCAAATTCCCTTCCAACTTTTGATTAAATTATTAAAAATATTAAAAAGTTATGAAAATTATGCAATTTGGTATTTTAGGATATTTTGGTATATAGATTTAGGAAAAAATGTCAATTTGATAGACTTAGGCCTCATGATATACTACTTTTAAGAAATGACTAAATGTGAGCTAGTTTTCGATTTAGATTTAAATGATTTTAATAATGTAGTTTTGACTTCAATGTTTTTGTACAGACTATTTAGAGTGTTTATAACAATGCTATGCAGTGATTTTTTAAAAATTAACTTTTTTAAATTTTACCTATTTTTTATGCCTTAAAATTGTAGAAAAAGGAGTATATTTTAAGTTAATTTTATGATTTAAGGTTAATTTTGTGTAAATACTAATTTAGTTTATAATTAGGTGTCTTGAGATGTTGTTTACTGATGCAATATGATATTTGTGGTATTTGGAGTATTAGATGTAAGTATTATGTATTAAATATTTGTAATTGAATAATAGGTAAAATGGATATATTTAAATTAATCTTGTGATTTAGGGATTATTTAGGTGTCAATTCTGATTTAGGATATAATTAGATATTTTAACATGTTATTTGGTAGTAAAAGATGACATATGTAGTGTTAGATAGTTGATATAAGTGTATAATATATAATAATACATAATATGTGTATATAGGAATTAAATTAGTAGAAAACATTAGGTAAAGATTAATGGTATTATAATATTAGGACTCTGATATAAATCTAATTTAGAATGTGAATTTATGAAATTATATGAAAAATATAGGTTATTCTCACATCAAGTGCTAATTCGATAGTTAAATTAAAAATATTGTATATTATATTGACCAAAATACTAGTTATAAGGTAAAATGAAAATTTAGAAAATTTAAGTATAGTTAGATAGATTTCACATATTGATTCGAAAGAAATTCCTAGACTTTATGAATAAAACCAGTAACTAGAAGCTAAAACAGAACCTAAATTTCAAAACTGATTTAGAAATTGAATTAAAAACTAATTTAGAATTAGCTTGGTTATAAGAAGTATAGAACTTAAATAATTGAATA
This sequence comes from Lumnitzera racemosa, assembly GCA_024138005.1. Taxonomy (NCBI): domain Eukaryota; kingdom Viridiplantae; phylum Streptophyta; class Magnoliopsida; order Myrtales; family Combretaceae; genus Lumnitzera; species Lumnitzera racemosa. Next base: position 31,537,594 of record JAMXBC010000012.1, on the reverse strand, counting down.
AGACTATAAGTTTAAACTAAGACTAGGGATTTAACTTAAATGTACTAAGACCCTAAACTAAAGAAAATAATTATCTAAATTATAGAATGAAATCTATTTATGGTAGTTATATGAGGATTAAAACAATATTCATATTATAGGAATTATCAATGACGATCTATTACAAGTTGCACCTTAAGTAAGCAAGCACGATGTCCAAGCAAGTTTGGGATTAATATATCACTATATTTTGGAATGTTTTAGAGTACTTGAAGGCATATGATTATACTTATATATGCTTATAGGTAGTTTGAATGTATGTATGCCTATGTGTGCATATTCTTGAATTTATTGTATATCATTAGTTTACTGTATTAGTTTGCAATTGTTTTGTATTATTTGATATGGATTGATTACCTTAATTAGACTTAATAATATATGGCCTATAAAATTAGCCAGTCAAGCATTTCAACCTATTAAGAGAGACATTTAGGATTCTTCAGCCAAATACTGACCTTTTTGAAAGGGATAGCATTGAATTGTTGTAATGCCCTAGAAGGAGGCTGGTAGATTTGCCTAAAATCTTCATATCATGTATGCACTCATGATATAATGATCGCCTTGTAAATTAAAGGTTGTAAGGCTTCAACTAATGAGTTTCTAAGGAGGCTTATTGATTTTATATATAAGGGATTCAATAATCCATAGTCACCAGAACCATAAAGAATTGGAATCACTTACCTAACAATAAGAAAAGGTATATATATCTCAACAATCATAAAGCCACTAAATATCTTAAAAGTTTAATCCGACTATACTATTTGCTTTTCTAAACTTATATTATACCTTCTCTACTTGATGGTGCACTACACTTAAATCCTAGCCCAACCCTAACTTTGTCAGACATGTCAAAAAATAAAATAAAATAAAATGATTGAAGGTTAATCTACCTCTAACTTAATGAGTAACCTTCTTACCTTACTATCAGGTAATAACAAACATGTTATTTCTTAAACATATGAATGCATATATTAGCATATGCAATGCAAATAGTGTATACAGTCGATCAGTAATTGCATATGGTACGGTTTAATGTCCATCATTGCTTGGGTCAAAAGGACCACAGTATCTACGTCTAATATGAGTTCTCTTAGCAATATAAGTACCCTTAATAGTAGATACGGCTCGGCTAGAAGTAAAAGGTGGTATTCCCCAGAGCTAAGTAGATATCAAAGGTCGATGCAAGAAAATGTCACAAAATACATTGTACGTAAACAATCACAACATATAATATCAATATAGATCCATCCATATATGATTTCCCATGCTACTGCAAAGTGCTAATACCTTTTTACTTATGCAGTAAAATGCAGTACATGTTAAGTTTAATTAAAGGATAAATATTTATTAATCCGAATTTATAGGATGACTAAGCAAATATATTCCAAACACTCTAATACCTAGAGTTTTAATGCAGCAAATAAGGGTGTTCGAAATATCTTAGGATATTTTGCAAGTAAGAGTCAACCAAAGTAAGAACATATAAGTTCCCATATAACCCAACAAGCAACAAGTTCAATTATCAAATTTAATTAGGTAGTGCACTAACTACAAGCACATAATAAAGTAAAATATAGGGCGGTATACTTACTCAGCCTTGAAGTCTAATATTCCTAATAGTCCTTAGTAGTGTTAAACTTGATACCTTAAGTTACCTAAGTAAGGTAATTAAAGTAAATAAGAGCAATTTGAAACTCAATCTATTTACTAGCTTCACTATAATTTTCATATTTCTACTTATTTTTTATTTTGGTCATAACTTTCTCGTTTTAAATCAAAATTTCATATTCTTACAATTAATTTTCATCTTTTTTGTAGACACCCAGTTCCCACCCCACCCTCCACCCCCTTTAATTTTTTTTTTAGAATAGGTTAATGGGTCCTAAATTAAGAAAAATAAAAGAAAAATAGAAAAAGCACAAAAAATAAGAAATTTAGCAAATACAAAAAATGGAAAATTTTAGAAAAATAGAAAAAATTGCAAAAGATAGAAAAATTTGAAAAGGATAAAAGATTTAAAGAATTTAGAAAATAATAATTTTTAAATAGTTTAAATAAAATCATTTTTTTTTAATTTAATTAAGGAGAGGACTGTTAAGCCTAAGCTTAGATTTCAATCTAGCATAGGCTAAATCTAAGCCTAAGCTTTGATTTCAATCTAGCCTAGGTTTACCTAGTCCATTTGTGCAATTTAAATACACATATAAACAAGGCACAAGCTAAAGGCCTAACAGTAAAACATATGGACATTGAATTGGGTTTGGTTTAGAGGTATAGGTTTCATGTCCTGTAGAAGGGAGAAAATACCATTTTGGTTTTCTAAAAAACACATTGCTACATGTTAGGGTCTTATTGTACCACATGTCAAGACATGTAGCACTCATTAATTAGGCCACATCAATTTCACGTACACCATGTAGCATGGCATGTGTCAATTATGTGCATGACACATCATTACTATGTACCTATCAAAGACACATGGCACTTTCTCATTGGCTAACGTAGCTGATATGGCACTACGTCAATGCTACGTCAGTACTTTTCTTTCTCTTTTTCTCCATTTCTTGTATTTTCTCCATAAATCCTATACTTTACTTATTGGTCAATCAACCTTAGCATCAATTTTAAACCCTTGTTTGTTGCAATTTCACCAAATTAATGGTAAAGTTTCAAAATAAGCATGGAACACTATAATTTAAGCACAAAAAATAGCTTTATTACTGTCATTTACTGTGGTCAAAATGGATTTGAAAAGAGAAAAAAAAAAAGAAAGATAGGCATTGAATCCATTTTTGAAAGCTCAAATTACACACAGTAGGGGGAGTTCCATTGGAAATTCACACTTATGCATGCAGGGGAGGGGCTGTAGCCCACTTAGAGAACAGCACTACAATCCATCTCTCTCTCTTTAAGAACCTATCTCTATTGGCCTCTCTCCTAATCCACCTCTCTCGACCATACACACACTCTCTCTTACTCTCGGCCTACTCTTTCTCTCCTACGGGCCAAACACATCCTACATACGATACATAAACACAACACATGCCTACTCTCATTTGACTCGAGATCTTCCCTAATGCCACTAAGACCTACGCCTACTATCCACTCCCAAACATGTTGATGCCACTGCATACTAACCACCTCTTTTAACCTCTAGCCGTGACCCCCACTGGCCGAGCTCCACCTTCGACTCTCTCACTAAACTTGGACACAACCAATATCCATCCTTTAGTACGTCGAATAAGCATCCTTCATAGACCTATGACATTGAACCCCAATTCATTCGCCCTCACCTATTTCCTGAACCCATTGACCTCGATCTCTCTCTCTCTCTCTATCGTCTACCTTTGTCTCTTTCCCTCGCTAGGAATCGATCTCTTCCTTTCTCTCTCTATTATCTCTTTCTCTTCCTCCCTCAATCACTCCTCCTTTCACTCTCGACAATCCACTATGTCCATGAACCACAATGACAGTCAATAGACTGCTCTCTCACCATGCACAACATAGTCCTCACCACTATAGCAACCCAGCACTGCCACCAACTTCGCAATACTAACTAAATAGCTGAGTTAGGTTGAAGCATCCATCCCATACCTACTAAGCTTAATAAAATACCCACAAAAGTAGGTTTACCTACATTAGAAGATGAACAAAAAATGCCCTTTGCTGCCCCTATCGACCATTATTGCTATGCATGTGTGGGTCATGTGCTAACCCATTGGAGCTCCAAGTCCGACTCGATTACCTGACCTAACCGACCCGAACCAAAGCCCTAGTTTAACTTGTGTGCCTGATTGATTATTCGGTACGATGGTTTTGTTCTTTCTTTTTTTTTTAATTTTTTTATTTACTTATTTGTTTCTTGTAATTGTAATTATACATAAAAAGGAAAGGAGAAGAAAAATAAAAAAAAAATTGAAAAAGGAAAAAATAAAAGAAAAGCAAGAAAAAAAAAACAAAAGAATAGTTTTGTTTTATTTTTATTGATTTATTTTTTTAAGCATGATAGAAATAGATAAAATAATAAATAAATAATAATAATCAAATAAAAAATAACAAAAATCATTTTCATTACTTACAAAATCCACTTTTCAAAAATAAATAAAAATAATTGTACCATCTCTAAATTAAGACCACTGTAGAGTTTCGAAAAATAAAACCCTAAATTAGGAATCTTAGAAATTTTCCTCAAATAAATTGAGATGGGTAAAAACATAAACCCAATTAGTTTTCAAAAATTAAAATCAATTCAACCCACTATTTTTTTAGTAAACAAACTACGAAAGTTTGATCCCGAATAATAGGTACATAGACACTTATATGTAAGTAAGAGGCGACTTAAAATATGGAAAGTTTTTTCTTCTTCCTATCGTTGTGAATATTTATGTAAATTAATTAGATTAGTCGTATTAGTCATTCAAAAAATGAAAAAGGGTATTGATGAAAAGCAAATTTAAAATTGGAAAGTTAAAAGTAGTATCCATTTAGGATTTAATAGGATAGCCTCCAGATCTAGATCTTTTACTTTAGAAAACTGTTATGTAAAATTAGTTTTCTCGTTAAGATTAATAGCTAAGTTATAACCAATCCATCTAATTGGTTATAACTTAACTTTTTTCCTAACTCGATTGGGTGGCAACTCTAAACAATTTTCAAATGCAATAAAGAATTGTTTTTTTTAAACCCTAGTCGAGGATCAATATTAAACGAGTAGGGTTTAATACTGATTAGTTTAAAGAAGATTAATTTAAAACAATCGGGAGGTGAAAAACCAAGCTCGATAGTTTTCAAGTGTTCTTTCAGTTGGTGAATTCTTTTTAAGGTGTTTGGACATATGAGAATTCATTGGGCCAAACAAGTTCATTAATCAATAGTGTTTGTTTGATTACTTTAAGATTTGGGCCTAGTTTTGGGCTTTAGGCTTAAATTTGGGTGTTAGGCCTTATATATGACCTTTTGGGCCTTTACTTATGTATTTTAAGTTTAATTTTCTAATCGAATTCCGTAACTTTTAATTTGAGCCTTAATGTTACTCTCATGGGCGTAAATGAGCCCCTTTTACTTATTTAAGGCCTTAGCCTACTAAGGAGCCTATAGGTGATGACTTTAGTGGGCTTTTAGACTTAATCAACCTTTTATATTTTATTTTATAAGTATTTTAATTTAGGGATCAAATTTGGTCACTAAGTTATTAGGCTTTATCCTTAGTTCTTTAAAGGGTTTTTGGGCTTATCTTGCATTTTAGGACCTTAAGCCTAACTCCACTTATTATTTTGGGCCTAAAGTTGCTAAAGGCCTTAAGATAAGTTTATTTTCTATTAGGATTCAAATCTAGTTCTTTTCATTTATTGGGCTTCGAATCATATTTCTAAGGCCCTAAGCACTAACTAAGCTAATTTAAGGCTTGTTTGCATTCTAAGACCTTAAACTTGATTCTAACTTATTCCAATGGGCCAAATATCCTAATGGGGCTACTAAATAACTCATTTTAGTAAGTTTTCCAAGTCTAGTTAATTTCATTAATAAGGTTTCTACTACTATTTCTATGGCCTTAATCATCAACTAAGCTAGTTTAAGCCATTAACTCGTCATTACCCTACTTAACTTAGTTAATTACATCTTAAATCATACTTAACACTACATAATCATGTCATTATACTAATTAATCAAAATTAACAGCTCAATAAGTCCATCAATAGTGGCGGTCAAGAAGGGGCTTTATAGGATTTCTTCAAGTCCATCCATCCAACACTTATTCAAATGTGTTTTTTTTGTTTTAATCACGTTTCTTCTTGCTTTAAGCTAATAATATTACATAATATGTTAAAAGAAAGATGGATATTCACTAAGGAAGGGCAAAATGCATGGTACTTAGGGTTTTATTGGGTTTTATTGAGTTTTATCAACTTCTTGTCAAGTTATCTATACGAAACTATCTCTCATACTTCTAGAAGGCAAGTAACAAAATAGGTAAGTAAATGAATGAATATATGATTATAGAGCTCTAAAATGACATGTACATGATTATAACATGTTTCTCTAGTATTTCTAATCCTAAACTCTCAAGATATCATAGGTATAACTTATGTGAACAAGAAAGTCAAGTTGGATGAGTTTAACCTTCAGCTAACCTGCATGAGTTCTAATTTTTCCTCTCAAAACCAAAGACGAAACTTACTCCTTTGAAGATAAATGTTTGTTAGTAAGAAACTAAGGTATGTATATGATCTTTTGGTGGTGGTGGCTTGTCATTGGGTAGCATGTGGTGGTGATAAGGGAAAAAAATTCACTAGGGTACGTAGAGGGGTTCTATAGCTCCTTTTGTTTTCTTCCGTTTTTCCTTTGGTTTTTGTTTGGTTTTCTTGAGAGTGTTTTCTAAGGTTTTGTAATAGTCAACAATGGAGTCAAAATGAGGGTTTTGAATGGGTGAAATTGTGGATAAAGAGTATAGGATAAGGAAGGACAAGATATTGGTTTAATTGGTTAAAAGGGTACAATGATCAAAGGGGGGGGCCACTTACTCCTTGACCATTTACTTGATTTCATAAGGGATTGTCTCAAAATATCTTAATTATCTAATTAGCCTTTTTGTCTTGTCTCCTTAATTGATCTTATCCATTTCTTAATTAAGAAAGCTAGGGTTAGTAGATGGATTAAAGGGTAACTAAGCTAATTAATTGCAATTATACTTAATTGAGTAATTTAGGCCTAATTAGGGTATAACTAAGGTCTTTCCATATTCTATCACTTTAATTAAGTGCATTTAGCTATAATACTTTGTTCGTTATAGACTTTTGATATGGTCTAACATGGACGGACACATGACATTCGGTATCATACATTCTAAGAGGATGGGTTCAAACCACGAGATGGTTTGAACAATAAATGATAATCAAAGGTTAATCAAGGGTCTTTGTGCACCGATAGTGGATATGACTCACCAATACCTCATATGAGCTCGTATCGCACTTGATATGATGAATAAGTGTGGTCGGAGTTCACTCACCACTAGTCCACACTCAATGGGCTAGATATGTGTAGTAAAGAGCAAGCAAGGAAAACACTTAGCTCATGAAAACGTATCTAAAAAGTCTAGATTGTATTTATTGTTGTGGCTACTACAATATGTAAGTATTTATATGACCCATCAAGGAAAACACTTAACTCATGAAAATGTGTTTGAAATGTCTAGATAGTATTCACTACTATAGCTATTACAATATACAAGTATTTATATGACCTAATTAAGATAAATTCTAGGTTAGAGTAAATTACAAAAAAAAAAAAAAAAAAACGATTCCTATAAGAAATGGAAAAGAGAATAATTTACATGGATAATGTTGTAATTAGGCAAAAAGAATATCTGGTAGCTGAAAGGACAATATAGAAGTTAGAAAAAGGTAGTACGTATGTTATTTTCTCATTCTATAGTCCTAAAGATACTACTGGTTGAGCTAAGTAGGTTTTGAATAGGCTAGGTTAGCATCAGCAGTTTGATAGCTCAAATATTTGCAATTGGGAAAAGGTTAGTTTGGGCGGCAACTCATTGTCCAATAAGCCTCGAGAGGTTAGCTTCGGAGAGTTGGAAACTTAGCTTCAGTACATATCAAGTCAGTAGTATTCTAGTTTGATACTTGGGTAGGTGTATTGTAGAGAGCTTGGCTCAATATGTCTGCTGTTCACCTCGATAGCTTCCTAGAAGATGTAGTGAGCAAAGTAACTCGGCAGGTTAGATTGGGGAATACATTGCTCCGTAGTATTTAACTTACCTTAAACAACTCAGTAAACTATCTGACTAAGTCCTCAAGCTTAGGAAGGTATGATTGGTCCATGATCCCTATCACCTTTATTATTCAGGACTGATTAGGGTTTTCAAATTGTGTACAAAATTAGCGATTTAGGGTTTCCTTGTGAACAGAGAAATTATTTGCAATTAGTGAATAGTTTAGAGATATACGTAAGATTTAATAGTTGAATTAGAGTTTTAAACTTTCAATTAAGGTTTTACTCAGTCTATTGATATTTTTCGATTGTTTTCATATTTCTTACGTATTAGGAGTTTTAGCATTTTACATGTACAATTAAGGTTTTATGGTTTTACTCTCTTTAAGGTTTTCTAACTTATTATTTAGGGTTTGTGACTTATGATTTAAGGTTCAATCATTTTATTTAGGGATTTTATTATTATATCATGAGCAGTTCTAAGGGTTACCTATTAACTCCTATATCTAACTCTAAGTTTAGATGTGAAAGTTTGTAGAGTTTATATTATCTCCCCAAGTATAACATTGGCATTATTAAGCAAAAATTTGCATATAATTCCTTTGGCTTTATATGAATAATCTCTCTTGACTTACTGTCAATTATGATGTAAAACCCTATTAGCGAATTAAGTTTTGTTAATCTTAAAATTAATCTTAATTACTAGTACACTAAACATTAGTTAGGTATAGTTTAGGGCTTAATGTGCCAAATTAAGTTAGTTGGGCCTGCTGGGCCATCTTGTCTAATTATTTTAAGGAATTGAGACAATTATTGTTGTTCAAGTACATTTTAGAGGGTAGATTACGGTTTTAATGCAATTTAGTGATCATTTTGCTATTTAATTTGATCACAATAGATGGATTAAGGTTTTCGACACTAGAATAGGGTTTTACAATCATTTCAAATGTTTGCATGTATTAGGGTTCCAATTGGGATTTTGGTGTTCGAAAGTTCATTTGAGAGTTATAGTATTCATTATACGGTTTTCAATTTATTGTTAGGATTATCTATATCAATATTCATTTTTGGCTTAGCTTAGTCTTATCGGTTTCAAGGAGCTCTCATAGGCTTCGAATTTCAATCTCGTTCCCATTAGGATTAGTTTCATTTGATTAGGTTGATCTTGGGAGCTAACATTAGTTATTGGAATTTGTTTAGAGGATTTTAAGGCTTTGAGTGTTGGGGTCAAGCTAAGCTAAGACTGCCATTTAAGGTTTTAAGAGTTTACATTAGGGTTTTTTTTTTTTTCTAAGCATAGCCTCTCAAGTTTAAGGTTAGTTATCTTGGCAACACTACGAGTATCTTTCAAAAGAACTTATTAACTTATAGCCTCCATTCCATGAATTTTATAGGATTTACAATAGCATAATTGGTTCATTCTTTATCCTTAGTCAAACTATACGACAAGAGAGGAGGTTGCGACAAAAGTGAATTTAGTAGTTGAAAGGTAGTCACAGGACGAGTAGTATCTCGATGGTATAAGGTTGGGTCTGGTCGTGAGCTGTTGGTATGTACGCTAAACTCCTCAACTTAGATTAAAGCAAATGTAATTTCTCTAATTTTGTGATGGATAGGATAACACCTTACAATGGCATTTGCTTATCATGTTACATCAAAATAATTGATTGATAACGTATTTGTGTTTGATGTATAGTTTTTTGTCTCCATCTCAACTTATTTTAGTGACTAAAGTGATGTTTTGGGGTCTCTACTATACTTGTTCATCTATTCCTTATTTCAGTATATTTCCTTCTTCTAAAACATGTATGTGCTTAATGGAAGTTGGTTTTTCCATCAAATGGAACCAAAACAAGTTGAAACCCTTCTAACAAGTGGCAATTATGTAATAGAGGTTGGTTAGGGTTTAAGCTATAATTAGGGCAATTACGTACAATTGAATCTAATCAAGTTTATTAAGCATAAGTAGGGAAATTCTAAGACTTTGCTACATTTTATTACTTTAATTCAATTAATCTCAATGTCACACATATGCTCTTAGGATTTCCTTAAGGTTTTGAGTTCGTTTACTATTATCAGTTCACGTACGCATTTAGTACTTTAGGATTTTAGGAGATCAAAGTACTTATTTATACATAACAAGTGATTATTACTATATAACTTTGTTTTTCTAAGTACCTTAAGGTTTTTAGAAAATAGTTAGGGCTTCTATATCATTTTAGGGTTTTAAACGTACTAGGGTTTCTAGGGTTTGACACATACAATTAAGGTTTTAGGGTCAAACCAACTCTATAGTTTCCTATCTTTTTATTTAAGGTTAGATTACCTTACTTAGGGTTTTCATTCTTACATTTCTATAAGGTTCCAAGGATTATCAGTTGACTCTCTCTCTTGCTTGACTTCCCTATGAGCTTAAAACCCATATGGTTTACAGCTAGTGAATTGAAAACATATGATTTTTCGCTTGTAAGTTGCTATTTTTATTAATAATATCAAATGATATAAAAAATTATGAAACTTGACTTCCCTTGGTATTTTAGCATGTAAAATCAGAATATCAACCCAAATTTTCAAAAATAGAAGCGTATATAAAGGTTCCTAAAGAATAGGACAAGTTTCGTTGAATTTTGCATCAATTTTAAAAAATAATAAACAATATTGTTTTAAGCTAGTTTTTGGTATATATATTCCTCATGTGATATACTTAATTTACACAAAAAGTATTTTTGATAAACTATATATTTAGTATTTATTAAAATTATTTTGTTAAATCTACACGATTTTTCATATGATAGAAATAATGTGTTTTTAGTCAAATATCTTAATGAATTTGATTTGAAATTATCTGTAGAGCTTAGTTTTGATTTTGGGAATATTTAGTCAAATTTTATAATTTTATTTGGTTGTTTACCTAATTTAAGCTTATTTTTAGATAAATCGGGTCTAAAATCATTATTTTAGAAAATATTATATATTACACTATTTTAGTACTTTTCATGACCAAAATATAACAACCATAACTTACTGGGTATAATATATTTTTCGTAGCTTTAATGGAGTTTGGATACTTAGAATTATATATTTTCCTAGCATTTATGCATAATTTGTAAAACAAGATAATACAAAATAAATTTGTATAATTGACATTATAGCGAGAGGAAGTTCTAGCTGCTACGATATTTAAAGAACACATTGCTTATCTTAGTTTTGTTCAATTGAAAAATGGAAATATTGTAAGTAAATAGAGTACTTTATTCAAATTAGAAGCTAGATTAAAGACAAAATTAGAAGCAGTTATACTTATGTGTTCTTATATAAGTTAAACTTAGATGACTATGTTATGTGATATACTAGGTATGTTGGTTAGTGAATTGAAGATACATGTTAACTAGTATCTAATTAAAAATTTTAAAGTTGAACTAGATTAGAGAGGAATTGAGAAACTAAATTAGAAGCGAAGTTAGAGACCAAATTAGAAATAGTTTGGGAGTAAACTAAAAGCCAACAAACTGATATCAAGCTATAATATATTCACATGTAATCTATAGTTTACCTTAGTAGAATTTACTTTTGTTAGGTGAAATCACAAAGGAAGGAGCTCATGTTAACAAGTAAGTTTGAAAATATATCGTTGGCCAAGTAAGTAGATATTTGTGTACCTCGAGTAAACTTATGTCTAATCTTAACTTTGCATGCTTGGTGATGTTTTGGCTTGGCTAAACTTAGTTGTAAGTTTGATGTACAGCTTGGTGAATTACATGGAGCTTTTTGTTGTAACTATTGTTGATGGAGAGATGATCCGATATTAGATCGGGTTGTTATGGTTATGTTGCCTTTAATGTGATTGATGTATATGGGTAAGTGCACCCTATCAAATTGTAATAGTGGATTAAGTCTAAGTGTCGATCCATTAGAGAGTAGTATGATTACTAATACTCACCAAATCTTTATTATATAACCGGCAAATTAAATTTCACGAAACTTGAAGAAGTAAATGTAGATTAACTAACATGAAATTCAAATATTATCAAGAAAGCAATCTAATTAATTTAAGATGCAATACTGTACCTAGATCTTGTTTCCCTTAGATCTAACATGCTATTTTCCTAAAGATAATCTAATTTTTTTCTTTAATTTTTTCTTAACTAGGAGAATTCTCTACTAAAGTTAATCACTTTCTTAAGTCAATTAACCTTAACCCTACAATCACCTATTAAAATCTCTTCTCAATTGCATGACCTAAGATTTCATTATTGAATAATGAATTCTCTACGCTTTAAATTAAAATCTAGAAGAATCTTACAAATTATCTCTAATCTTATAACAATTCTCATCAACAATGCCTAGATCTGGTCTTATAAGAAATCTCTTGATTCTCTATTTCTTATAAGATATCAAACCAATCAAACAATTAAAATATCATATGAATAGATCTAGGTTCTACAAAACCTAGATACCAACATTCTACTCACTATACATCCTAAAATAATAATCTAAAATCAAACTATAGAAAATAATGGAAAGAATCATCATGAAATCCAAACAAAATTGAGTCTTAAAATCTTTGCTTCTCCTCGCTTTCTTAGTTGTTATTGGCTTCTAAAAACTCTCTCCAGGTTGTACACAAAAGTTCTCTCTTTCTCTTTTTAAAATAAACCCTAACAAGAGTTTATATATGAAGAGCTTGAAAACTTAGGTCGGTTGAAAAAGATACAACCAGCGATACAATCGTGTCATTTGGTTGTATCCCTTACTAGACTTTACATTTTCCCCTTTTAAATTGGAAATGACACTACCGATGACATGATCGTATCTTTTGGTCATGTTCTAGGTTATGACAACTGAACATCAGCTCCAATTTCCCCTGGAAATGACACAGTCGTATCGTTTGGCTATGTTGATCTTCAAACCTTCATAACTTACTCATTTTAGCTCCGATTTGAGTGAAATTTATTTCCATCTTCTCATTTTCTTACGTAAATCATTTCAAAACCTAGAAAAAAAAATTTACTCAATTAAGTATTATTATCTAAAAATAAACTAAAATATAAAAAATCACTAAATAAAATATGTGTAATTAAGAACTTATCATTAATACTTACTTAAATATGCATTAACTTCGAATAAACTACATCTTACCCTTACCTCTTAAGGTGTTCACTAAAGTGAACTCAATATTGAGGTCTTAGAATTGACAACGACACTAAATAAAGACTGGGTAATAAATGAATAGTAAGTTTTGATAAGAATCAACCTATAGCAATCTCCAAGCCAAGGCCAACTTATCCTAAGCCGATATCGACTTAACTAAAACTGAAGTAGACCCACTCTAACTCGAAGCTTAATTGGTCAAAGTTAAGGCTAAGCTAATACTAAAAGGCTGAAAGGAAGAAAATGAGCCACCCGACATTAAGTCTATCACCTACAAAGAAGCCAAGATATTACATAGTTGAGGCCTTAAGGCCATAGATCCACTCAGCATAGCAAGGAGAGATTAGTGTCGTGTAACCATAGAACTCGGCAACTCTAAGCCAACCTTTCAAGTATCTCAGCCAAACATTACGAGACTTTAAGGGTCCTTACCTAGACCCAAACATCCAATTGCTGACCTCACCCAACTCAAATCTTGCTCCTTCTAGCCCTAAATAACTACATGCTGACTCTTTGTACCAAACGTATAGTTTTATTTTTTTGTACATATTTTCTTTAATTTAATTATGGGCCCACTCTTTAAGGCTTAAGTCCTTGTACATTTTTAACATTATTTCCATTAGGGTTTTAGGACTTGCTATAAATAGCAACATTTATAATTAGTAAGGGTAGATCATCAAATAGTGAAGAATATGCAGACAGTAATTGTGCTTGAACATTCCTTTTGAGTAAGGATATTCTTAAGCTCTTAGAACTTGCCTCTTTTGGATTATTGAGTGCTTATTAACTCTTTAACCTTTCTAGAGTTCTTATAAATCTTGGTCTTAAGATTATGGTGAACCCCTCATTTGAGTGAGTTAGTGAGTTATATCTAATCCTCATTTGAATCTTAAGTGACATTTAGTGTTCATGAATTATGTCAAACCCTATTTCAATCTTAACCCTTGATTGTGTTTATTTTTTGGTGCATGATATCTATATAAATTCACTGTCAAAACCTCCCTTCACATCCTTTTCCCCATTTCCTCCAAAAACCTATATACCCATTCGTAGCTCGAGTCCCACTACATATATTCTTGAGCCGTATCATCTTGCTATCAAAGCTTTAGGGAGACGTGCGTGTTAGTGTTCTTCAAAGTTTAGTCCATGGGTTGAACATTTCTGCTTATCATCATTTAATAATATGGTGAGTTGTTCGAGTTCTTAGTAGTAATTTCAAGGTTACTGTTAGTTGTATTTTATTGCAGTAGTATTTGTGGAATTGTCTTAGTGGTGGTTCTAAGTCGAGTACAGTTAGGTGTGTTATGTATTTGTTAAATTTTCTATCTAGAATTTATTGTACAAACCACAATGTCTGAAGATAGTGTCAATAACAATGGCGATAGCCCTTGTGGAAGCTTGAGGAGATACATTGATAACTTAGAATATTAGATTCAAAATCTCACTTATTCTATCTAGGAGCTTATTGGTTTAGAAAGAGGCTACAAACGTGTTGGTTGAGATGAAAGAAGGGAATGAACACCCCTTAGTAGAAGTGGTTCCAACGAGCTTGATAATGATGAACAACAGTTGAGAAGAGTTGCCGAGTCAAGGAGATGAGAAAACTAACCTAAGTCAAAAAGAAGTAATGATAGAAGTGTTGATGTAGAGAACCTAAGAGCTCAAACAAGAGAGCTGAAGCCAAGAAGAACTATGTTTGAGTAGAGCTCCAACAAAAGTGGCCAATCCAAAGTGAATCGACTAGCTCGAAATGTAAGGGATGAAACCTTGAGCAAATAGTCGAGGACTTGATAACATCAAACTTATAATGCCAACCTTTAATAGAAGTAGCCTATTTAAAGAGTTCCTTAATTTGATTCGCCAAGTCGAAAAGTCATTTGTGTACTATGAGTGTGATGACTGGACAAAGGTTAAGCTAGCTTCGTTAGCCCTTCTTGAATATGCAAGTATTTGGTGGGATAAATTGATCTCCAAGTGTGATGTCGAAGGAGAAGAGCCGGTTAGAACTTGGAGGCTTATGAAGAGGTGGATGAACCAACACTTTGTGCAGACCTACTTTAAGCAAGAGATGCTCCATGCCTTCCAATACTTGAAGTAAGGTCGAAACACTATTGAAAAGTACTTGCAAGAGTTTGAGACCTTAATGACAAGATGTGAGATCGACAAGCTACAGGATTACACTATTGTAATGTTCCTAAGTTTACATAATGGAATTGTAGCTATTCAACTCACTAGACGAGCTAATCAATCTAGCCTTGAGGGTGGAAAGATAGAGGAGGAGGAGGAGGTACCAGAAGCCGACTAATCGACCTTAACCAGTCAGCCTTGAGCTTAAGAAGTCTACCGAGAGAATGCTAGAGAAGAAGATAGAGAGAGGTAAATCTAGCTGATTAGATCAGGTCAAGACAAAGAAAGTAGAGAAGGAAAAGATACCAGGCACCAAGGTCCGAGAAGTTAAATGCTTCAAGTGCTTAAGCTACAAGCATATTGCTTCTTAATGTCCAAATAAAAGAGTCATGATCTTAAAAGGTGAAGGACCCAAAGCTGAAGTAGAGAGTTAGAGTGACAAGAGTTCAAAAGATGAGTTAATAAAAGAAAATGTCTATATTAAAAATCTGGATAAACTCTTAGCCATGATAAGCCAATGAGCTGACCTGAAAGCAAATCCCAAACAAAGGGAAATTTTTTTTTTTTCATATTTGATGTTTGGTGAATGGGAAGACCTATTCCCTGGTTGTTGATAGGGGAAGCTGTACCAACATCATTTCTTTAGAGCTAGTAGAAAAGATGAAGATGCCAACTTACCTGCATCCCTAACCTTATGGAATAAAGTGGTTTAATGGCAAGGGTATGGTCCATATACATAAGAAGGCTTAAGTAGCATTCAAGGTAAGATAGTATGAGGACGAGATTGACTTTAACGTAGTCCCTATGAATTCCACAAATTTACTTCTTAGCCAACCATAGGAGTATGACCAAAAAATGATCCATGATGGCTTCCTTAACACTTATACAGTTCGGAAGGATGGGAAGAACTATTGCTTAACCCCTATGAGTGTCAAGGAAATCTAGAGCAACTTAGCACCCATGGTAAAGAGAAATGGGAAGAAAAGTTTGTTCACCATCCTAGCCCGTGCTCATTGCATAGCGATGAGGACGACTTCTTTTCGAACCCATAGTAATGATAATAATTAGCCTACCACTATCTCTAAGTCAAGGCTGACCTGTCCCAAGCCAACATCAACTTGCCTAAAATAGAAGCTGACTAGCTTTAACCTTAGGCCGAACTATCTGAAGCTGAGGACGATAAACTCTTGCAGTCGAGCTAATACTAGAAGGTCAAGAGGAAGAAAAGGAGCCACTTAACATCAAGTCTATCATCTACCAAGAAGCTGAGAGATCACAGAGTAAAAGCCTCAAGGTCATAGATCCACTTGGCACGACATGGGGAGATTAGTGCTAAGTAAACATGGGACTTAGCAACTGTAAGCTAGCCTTTTAGGTATCTTAGCCAAGCACTGTGGGACTTCAAGGATCCTTACCCAGAACTAGACATTCAATTGCCAACCTCGCCCAATTCAGATCCTACTCCTTCTAAGACAACCCAAATGACTGCATGCCAACTCTTTTTACCAAACACATAGTTTTGCATTTTTGTGCATATTTTCTTTAATTTAATTATGGGCCCATTTTTTAAGGCTTAAGGCCATTAAGTTTTTAGGACTTGTTATAAATAGCAACATTTGTAATTAGCAAGGGGAGATCATCAAAGAATGAAGAACATATAGATAGTGATTAAACTTGAACACTCCTTTTGAGTAAGGATATTCTTGAGCTTTTAAAGCTTTCCTCTTCTGGATTATTTAGTGCTTATAAACTCTTTAACCTTTCTTGTATTCTTATCAATCTTGGTCTTAAGATTGTGATGAAACCCTCATTTGAGCGAGTTATTAAGTTACATCTAACCTTCATTTGAATCCTGAGTGACATTTAGTGTTCATGAGTTATATCAAACTCTATTTTGAGTTCAACCCCTGAATGTGTTTGTGTCTTGGTACATGATATCCATACACATTCACTGTCAAAAACCCCTTTCACGTCCCTTTCCCCATTTCCTTCAGAAACCCGAATACCCATTCGTAGCTCAAGTCAAATTGTGTATACTCATGAGCCGTATCAAAGTTTGCTTAAATTTATTAGGTATTGCTTGGTATGTTACTTGATGCATTTATAGCATGACACAAAAAGGACCTATGGGTCATGTATTATAAAATTGAGATTTCGTTAGGCTAAGTTTTAAGTAAAAGCAAAGTTGGGTTTCAATAAACAAATGATTTGACATTTGAAAGTTAGGTTTTCCAAGAAAGCCACTTTAGGTGATTTGACATTTGGGGGTCCTACTCTTAGGTAGCTTCTTGTTGTCACTTGGTTCCTGGACTTTGTATCTAGATGCCTGAGTATACTAGCTAACCATATGAGTTGCTAAGATGGGTTAGGATATCATTACCGATGCATGTCACATGCATGAGCATGGTATACCATATCTGCATTGACTGTTTGGCTAGAAATTATAAGATATTTTATTTTAACTAACCAACTATTGGTATTCATATAGTAATAGTTGTACTTGTTGTTGTGTGTTTATCCATTCTCACTCAGCTCATAATAGTTAATAGGATAAGTTATCTTATCCTTATGTCAAGGATGAATGAGACAGAGTGATACATCATAAAAATGAGGAGACTTTTGATTATTAGTTGAAGATGAGCTCCAAGCATTTGAGATATGATTTGAATACATGAAGGCAACACTTTAAGGAAGAAGTTGTTGTTACCTTATAGAATATTTAGCTTAGTTGTTGTAGACAAAAGAGTATACTTGTAAAGGAACTTTATGTTTTGTAGAAGTATACAATTGTGATAGTCTAAATACAGTTCACTTGTGTAAATATTCCACTACTGCTTACCAACTTGAATAAGGAGTATTTGAAATCAAATATTAAACAATATGGAATAATAGGTTAGATACATATCTCTACTTTATCCTTAACTTAAGGATAACAGTGATAAACCATTTTCAAGCACCAAAAGTTTGAGAAATTTTTTTTAAGCAAATGCTTGAAAGGTGGGGCAATATGCTTAATTCAAGAAATACATAAAAATGATAATAATAAAATTTTAGAAGAGTACAAAAAAATATAAATTGAAAAAATGATTGCAAATTTTATAAGAATGCAAAAAAAAGGGGGGGGGGGGGGGGGGGGGTGGGTGCGCGGGGGGGTGGAAATAAGATTTTTTAGGAGCCTCTTATCAATTTTAGGTTCTTTAGAACAAATGAAGAGGGTCATCTTGTTTTCTAAGTCAAATGGAGAGAAAGCGCGCATATGCAATTTCACGGTTTTGAGCTATATTCGAGAATGTTAAATTTTTCTAAAAATTTGATATTCAAACCATGGTTGATGCTAAAATAATTTATTCTTGCTTCAAACTGCACTTCGATCTGACTTAAATTGATTGTTTAAAGAGAAAAACAATTTTTGACTAAATGTACAATGATTGCACTAAAGCTTGTAAATTGTTAAATTGGACTCATTTTGAAAATTAATTTTGGCATGTGTACTAAGCTTACTTCGGGAAGGCCTTACAATTATAGTTATTTGAGAATCGATCCAATTGGGCCTAAGCTAGCTCTTTCAATTCAAGGTCACTTTAAGCCATTGAAAAGTTTAAATACATTTTGCTTGCATAAGATAACAAGGCATAGGCTAACTATCTATCTGGTTGAGCACTTAAACTTGCAACTTAAAGGACTTGAGTTCAATTCTTATTAAATGTGTAAGGAGCATTTTTATCTTTTGCTCCACCTCATGCTACGCATCGAAGCACAATGAGGTTACATGTCGAGTTACAAAATGTAACTTTCTTGTTTTGGCCTACATGGTTGATGCAGCACCTATGTAGAGCTACGTCATCATCTCTTTCACTCAAAAATTCCATATTTTCCTCTTGTTTCCATTCCTCTTAATCCCTACACTTCTCTTAGATTTTCCATGTGAATTCTACAAGATTTATTAATGTGATCTTGTTAATGGCATGACTGACTTTGTATTGAACCTAAAATTAATCCAAATAGGCATCTATATTTGTTAGTGAAATAAGAAAAAAAATGCTGGAAGTTGGAGTTTAATGACCATTTATGCACTTTCCAAGTTTGCTTAAGCGTAGAAAAGTATAACAGGACCTCCTCCATCCCCGTTTGGTGGCCTCTATTGCAAACACACACTCTCTCTCTCTAAGATTGTAACTTCCATACAAATTTTAAAGCTAAAATATACTTACACTAGCATCCTCTACTCGAAAGCTCTCCATAGCCACTCTTTTTTACCATCATCATGCCTTTTAAGAGCACCACCGCCCTCCTAGGGTTTGATGGCGATGGCCACCATGGTAAAATGCAAACCATCAATGACTCCACCTCAAAACCAATGCTACTAGTAGACTTTTCACTTCCAAAAACCCAAGACTTGACCCTCATTTGAATTGCAACCATAACTAGGTAAAGTTTATACAACCACAATCGATAAGCACTCTTCAATTCCTTCCAAACTACTACTAAAAGCCAAGGAGGCACTATCAATGAATGTTTTGCCTATGAAACTATCATGAAAATGGATTTAACCTAACAAAAATTATCACCATAGGATGTTGTAGTAGCCCTTTGCTATCGTTACTCTTCCATCACACAAAATCACATGTTGAGCATGTAACCGATCAAACTACCTAGATCCTGACCCTAGAACTCATGCTGTAACACCCCATAAGGAGGCCTGAAAGTTTTTCCTAAAATCTTCATATCATATATGTACCCATGATATAAAGATTGCCTTGCAAGTAAGAGGTTATAAGACTCAAATTAGTAAGTTTCTATGGGAGCTTATTCATTTTATTTACATTTACTTATTTCTATAAACAGCTTGTGTAACCCAATAATCCATAATCCACCAAAACTGTTAAGAGTCAGAATTACCTGCCAAACAATAAGACAGGATAATTAAACTTCAACAACATTACAGGTTAATACATATTGTAAAGATCTAGCTTAACTAACATAGTCTACAAAAGTAATCTTATTCGTCTAATCCAGCTGCTTAAGGAACACTTTGCACTCTGAACTTAGCCTAGTCCTAGGTTTTGGTTACTTACAAAAAGGAATTGTTGGGTGGTAAGCATACCTCAAGTCAATGAGTTTGTCTCTCATCACTATCATTTAAGCAAGTTATCAAGCATTATTAATAAACATGTAGTTTAGCTAAATATGAAATAAATGTACATGTAGTGTATGCAAGCAACACATCTATGGAGCTTTAGAATCATGGAAGGTTTAGATTTGCGTCATCTATATGTCAATTATCCCCCATACTTAAATATACAGGGCACCTCACCTTATCTATATGAGGTTGTCTACAGGTATCGTCCTAGCAGACGAAACTCCACTACCCTAATCAAGAATATCATACTAATCAATTAGGTAAACCCTATCTAGGGCTATCCATTATCAACAAATCAATACGATGCTCTACAGGTCCATTTTCAACAAATCCATATAATACCCCATGGGCTAAATCATGCGAGTCTCAACTCGGGCAACTCGTTTTCAAACAACTAAAGATGGTCTATTAACTTTGCCTCAACAAGTAAAATGTCATAAGAGACTGCTATAAGTGCTCACTAAGTTGATAAATCTTTCTTTGAATAATAAAGCATTTCAAAAATGTATTTTAGCAAAATTTTCAGAAAACTCAGCAAAACTATAGATATTACAGTCTACATTTAATTACTGAAGTACAATTAATGAAATCTACTATAAATTTAGGTTTAGTTCATGTCATAGGGCGCATATCTTAACTTTATTCTAATCTAATGAACCTAATAGTTTACTAAAATTATTAAATGACCCATTTTATCATCAATTTCAAATATGATACTAATGGTTCATTTGTTCTCAAGTGGGTTTTTCTAAACATAATGTTTATTTTAGGCCTAACTACTCAATATAGACCTTGTTTAGCCTCATATCTTGTGAGATTAAGTCCTAAATCGTAATTATCTTTAATTATTCATATGATTGACCCATTAATGAACATTTCACAACAAGTTATTCAACATATTTGGGATGGTTTAAGATGATTTCTTAGGGCTTTCTACATATCATGTACTTAACTTGCTAGAACATAATGTTTACTACACTAAAAATCTAAGAAAATGCACATGTAAGGGCTTGTAAACATAGTAAACAAAGGTAGAATTTTCATAAATTTTTCCTTAGTTTTTAAGCCCAAGAACCATGCTCATAAACTCAAATTAGAAGGAAAGTTGAAAAGGTGCATGTTTATCTTGGTGGATATTCGAATGGTCCCATTTCACTTTAATTTTGGAAAACGAAACAAACCCCTTTAGTAATGGATATTTGTCAGCAAGATAGGGGGATGAAAGAGGATTCAAATACAAGTGGTTTTGTGTAGTTAGTTTGGAGGTGGTGGTGGACAGTTACAGCTTTAGGCATTTAGGTGCATAGCTAAGCTCGAGAAGCTTACTCTTGTTTCCTTCCTTGTTTTTCTTTTGTTTTTAGATTGTGTGTTTCAAGAGTGTTTCTGGGGTTTATTGCTAATTGATTACAATTTCAAAATGAAAATTGGGGTTATTCTAGCAATTTAGTGAATTATTAGCAATTACTTAATAATATGGCTATATAATTAGAGTTTATTAATTAAATTAAAGCCTTTGATACTAAATTAGAGTTTCTAATTTGTTTTAGGACTTCTCGCATTTTAGTGTTTTTTGAGGGTTTAAGGGCTTTTAAGGTACGCTTATAATTTTAGCGTTCCTTTTCTAGAAAGTGTATTATTTGGGGTAAATTAGTAATCCCATTAATTTATTAACTTAATTGACTTCATTTGATTGATCATTATCATTTGTAGTTATCTCTAACTATTCGTTATCGAGTTTATACGATTTACGTAATTCAAGTTAAATATTATAATTTAGGGTTTTCATTGCATTTAAAGTTTAATCTAAGGTTTTACGACTCTAGGATTTGGAGTTTATAGTTTTTATTCAATTCGGATTTTTAATTTATAGTGACGCGTACTTGGGTTTTAGAGTCTTTATATGCTACTATGGTTTATAGAACTTTATCTTTGGGATTTTTTTATGTTCGTTTTTAAGGTTCTGATTAAAAATTTTGTTGATTTTAATTTCTTTCGTTTGATTAAGCTCAAGGAATATTATTGGTTCTTCGAATTCAATTCAAAGTCTAAAACATAAAATTCGTGAGGTTTACAAATGCCATGCCCACTTCTTGACCTACATGGAACTATATTTCCATCTTGTTATTTTTTCTTTTGCTTATTTGTTTATTTCATTTTTTATTTATTCAATTACATTAAAATGAAGAAAATATGCAAAAAAGCCATAAAAATAGAAGAAAAAGAGTAAATTTTGTTTTCTTAACATATTTTTTCTTTTCTTCATATTTTCTAATCTTTTTTTCTTTTTTTTTCAAAACTATTCTTTTATAAATTTATTTTGGAATTTTTTTCTCATATAAAAAATAGTTATTTAAAGCATTTTGTCACTTAGGAAAAAGAAAACATTTTTTCCAACGTAAATGAAATAAATGAACCCTTTTCAAAATTAGGCCATTCTTTAGAATTTTTCAATAAAACAAACATTCAATATTTAGGACCTCTTTTTTTTTTTAAATTTTCCTTAAATAAAATTAGAAAGGGTGGAACACGAAAACTAGGGTAATTTTTGAAATAAAATGGACTCAGCAACTAAATTTTTATAAATGAGCTACAAAAATCTGATCCTAAAATGCTAGTACATAGGCAACTGTGGCCAATTATGGGGCTACTTAAAATAGGGATTTTGTCATCTTTCCATTTGTAAATAAATTTAAATTCTCAAGTATTTTTGTAAATAAAAATTTATTTGTTTCATTAATTGTAAATTAGAGTTTTTTTTTTTAGTTTAAAGGGTACTTTTAAAAACAAAATCAAATTCAAAAGGTTAGTATAAACCCTATAAGTTTTCAAACTCATATGCAAAGTTGATCAAGAGAGTCAATTGATAATTCGTAGAACCTCATAGAATATGATGGTAAGAATTCTAACTAAGACGACCAAACCTTAATTAGCAAGTCAAAAACCCTAAATAATAATATTGGAGACCCTGAAGAAAGTTTGACTCTAAAACCCTAATTGTAGATGTAAAACCCTAATACTTAAGAAATCCTAAATGATTACGAAACCCTAGCAAGTTACTTAAAACCCTAATGGCATGATTTAAAACCCTAAAATAATAAGAAGATATAATCATATAGTGAAAACCATTCATTAAATATAAACAAGTACACTAATAACCTAAAACCTTAGGTTTCGAAGGCACCCCTCCAATAAGTACAAACAGACATAGAACCCTAAGAAATTGCATGGGACACCTGAATAAACTAAATTGAAGTAACAAAATATAATCAAACCTTAAATTTACCTTTAATCATGCCTAATGTGCTTAGTTGTACTTAGCTGTGTTTAATTAGCTTAATTACACCCTAACCTATTATCAACTCTCATTACATCTTAATTAACAACAAAATAAGCTTAATTAAAGGAAAAAGACAAAGGGATTAGTTGAAGTAACCAAGGAAAATGTCCTTTTGGAAGACAAAAACTATACCAAAAATGGAAAAAGTAAGTATGGTATTAAGGTACATGTGGGAACTATGTACCATTAGCGTAAAACAACATCCGTTTATCCCCTTTCCTCTTTCCGTTTCCATGTCTACCACACCTCATCCCCTATTCCATTTTCTTTTTTATTTTTCATCATATTTCATTCATCACAATCACTCTTAAATATTCTCTCAAAAATCACCCTCAAACACTTTCCCTAAAACACCTATCAATTACCATATTGCACCTCCCACCACTGGCTACTCCTCCACTACCACCACTAAATCACTAACAACCAAGCACCACCCTACCCCTACATGTCCCCCTTCCTTGCCAACATACATACATAACACTCTATACTCCTAAGCTCATGAGATACTTAAAGAAAAGAGGATCAATACACTTAACTCTGGTAAGTGACTAAGCCCAGTTTTTCATTGTTTTTCCTTATGATATATGATAGTTCCTTACAGTTTAGTCACTTAAACATTCATGTACATGTATATCCTAGAGTCATGGTGTAGTATAATGTAGGATAAGTTTTAGAGTAATGACACTAACATGTGGTGGGCTTAAGTAGTAAGTAGGTTTTTACATCAAATCGCCAAGAAAAACCCCAAACCCCCATTCCTCCATGTATGTTGCCATACCCTCAACATTTAATCATCTTGCTATCATCATATTATGTGGTAATATTAACTTAAAACAAGTAGAAATGTGATTGATAATAAGGATACACATTGGAATAGGTGATGCATAAAAAAAGTGGAAGTAGCCCTAAGGAAAATGAACTTAGCCGCATCTTTTGGGAGGGTTAATAATCTATAAATTTTTATTAATTAGTGTAATGACATGATTAACTAGTGTTAAGTATGATTTAGGGTATAATTAACCAAGTTACGTAGAATAATGATCAGTTAGTGGCTTAAACTAACTTAGTTAATAATTAAGGCCTTAAGAATAGTATTAGAAGCCTCATTAAAGAAAGGAACCAGATTTGGAACTTAGATAAGACTAAGGTGCAAGATGAGCCCAAAAGCCCTAAAAGGACAAAAAATAAAGCCCAATAACATAGTGACCAAATCTAATCCCTAAACTGATAAGCTCATAAAATAAAATATTAAAGGCTTATTAAGTCCAAAATCCTATTAAGGTCATCCTCAATAAGCCCCCTAGTGAATTAAGGCCTTAAAGTAGCAAAAAGTTCCCAAAAGAAAAAATTAGGGCCCAAATTAAAAGCCATGAAACTTATGTAGAAAATTTAACTTAAAATACCTAAATAAAAACCCAAAAGATCAAGTGTAAGACCCAACACCCAAAACTAGGCCTAAAGACTAAAATTAGGCACAAACCCTAATGTAGTCAAACCAATACCTTTAACCAATGAATTTACTTAACTTAAATTGAATTCCTACAAGTTGAAACACCTTAAAAGAACTTCGCCAAATGAAAGAACACTAAAAAATGATGGAAAATGACTACTAGATTGTTACAAATAGACTTAAAACAAAGAAATTATGACCAAATAACAATAGTAGTGAAAACAAGAAGTTTAGGACGCAAGGAATCATTGGGTAGCATAGGATATAATACTTATGCACTTTAATTATAATCTTCAAGTGACGTAGGCCCAAGGATTAGCTCTACTAAGTATTACTAGAACTGTTAGACACCATGGTTGAGTGAATATACCTAACCCTCTGTTATCTTGTATTTGCTTGTAGCATAGTGCACTATTTAAATATATCCATGAAAATTATTATGCTTGGAGAATCAAGATTCCTCGAGTAGTATGCAGTAGAGCAAAAGATCATGCATGGTAGATCCATTATTATCATATGCTATCATCGCATAATACTATGTGCTGAAATGACATGTTCTTACTTCGACCTTAGGGATCTACTTGGCTTTAGCTTCCCTCTACTTGAGGCCGAGTCATTTCTACTGCTTTACATCTACAACAGTGATGATATTTGGACAATATATGTAGAGGCCTAGGTCTTGATGTATATAAATACTTCCTAACTTGAGTAATGGTGGGCATAAAACTGCACCTTATACAATCATTGATAGGCTATATACAATATTGCATTTCATATGCTGGTTGAATTACATATGCCTGTTTAATTAACTTGTCTGTTAGTTGCTTCTTAGTAGGATAGGAAAGTTATTCACTAAGCAGTTGATAGTCAGCCCTTTCAACAATTAGGCCATAAGATGCCTAAGGTTAGTTCCAGTAGCTTTTGGGATATCAAGGAGAAGATGAGAGAACAAGTGAACATTTATTTTATATTTGGACTCTTGAGTATTTACTTTATCTTTTAAAGACCTATGGTAGTTTAGACTACTGATCATTTGGATATGGCATGTATGACCTATTTTAGAGGAATACAATGTATCTTTGAGTATTATGTTATTTGATGTTAATGTTTAGACTATTAATGTGTGCCTTGATATTATTTTATGCAGATTTCCCCAATGGGAGCTAATGTTATGTTGATGCCTTATGTATTACAATGGAGGTTCTTAACCAGTTAGGCTATTAGTTTTGGATCTTCTCGTAGTATACAGTGGTATTACCATAACTTAGCCGCCCTTTGGGTTCTAACAATTAAGATGGTACCTACTTAGAATTTAATAGGCTAGCCCCCGAACTTAAGATCTCTAGTTTCAAAAATCTTTTTCTCAAAGATTGATTTTCCTATAGTCTTATAGTCTAGTAGCTAAATTATAACCAATTTACCTAATTGGTTATAACTTAACTCTTTTGTCAACCTTAATTGAATGGTAACTCCAAATATTTTTTCTTGATCTATAAGAAATCAAATTTTCCTTAATTCACAGTTAACATTTAGTAATAAATAGGTTATAAAGGTTTAATACTAATTGGATTAAGGAAAATAAAACGGTAAATTCAAGCTCAACAACACTATTCTAAACCATTTGCATTGGACATACATAGTAGTAGTTGAGAATGTTCATAAAGAAATCCTAGAATGGATACCGAAGTTGCTTGGTCTTGAAAGTGATAAAAAAAGTGTGAAATTGTGCAACTCAATCATTGTTTTCTAAGAAGTACACAAGCAATTACAGATGCCCCATTTTTATCGCACTTTTTTATCTTTTTTATTTATTTTGGGGATAGGTTTATTAAAAAAATGAAAAAATTAAAAAAAAATTAAAATTGAAAAAAAAAATTAAAATAGCGAAAATTTAAAAAATAGAAAAGTGTTAAAAGTGTTTAAGTCTAGTAATTGAGTTGCTTTGGGTTAGATTAAACAATAATAAAAATATACATGTAATTTAATAAATTTTGAATCTTGAAAATTTGATCTTTATCAAAACTATAATTTTGGAAAAAGTCTAATGAAAGTTTAGATTCATGAAAGTGGGCTTTGATTGAGAAATAACTAGGCAAATTAAAAATAAGACTCGAAATTTACTAAAATGGACTTATGTTGAAAAATCCTTTTGCATTTATATTTTGACTATTTAATTATCTTAAGGGTATGTAAGATATTTTCAAAGATAAATTAGATTAATTTAGCTTTGGGTTTGAATGCCTAATCTAAAATTGGCCTAGGCATGAAAGCTTAAGAGAAATTTAAATGCATAAATGGTTAATAAATGAGCAATAGCTTAGTTGGTATAGATGTATGTGTTAGATCCATAGGTAACAGGTTCAATTCCTCTTTTTATGCATCCATGTGTTTTTTTATTTTTTTTTGGCCCTTGTCATGTGCTGCATGTGATAGCATCTTCTACATTATGGTCGAAAATGGAGGAGAAAAAGAGATTTAACCACCGTACCTTCATCAAATCTAGTTAAATCTTTTATATTTTTTCATGGAAATTGATTTAGATCTAGGAAATCACTATGAAAACTTCCAAATATTGTGAAGATTGGCATTAATAATGTGAGACCCTAGTTACTTAACTACTAATACAAGTTAGGCGTTTGGTATGATTTAGGGCTTGTGGAAATTTTTTTCCAAATTGAGTCAAATTCTAATGTAAAGCACAAAAGTTAGATGAGAAGTCCTAGTATGGTTAATTTCTCAAAATAAAGTATACATAATATTTAATTTTGATAAAACATTTTTTTACCGAAATTTTTAATAATTGTCAAAAACTCAACGTTTGAGCCTTGAAACCTAATGAGCCCTTAAATATAAATTATTTGATTCATAAAAATAATATTTAGGACTCAAATAGCATATAATATGATTATATTATCAAGTCATATTAAAGTTAAATACCTAATATGTAAATATATTATTATATATAATAAATAATTGCTAAAATATAATAATTAATTATTAAAAAATTATAAAAAAAAAAGATAAGAAACATACTTGAAAAGTCTAGATGTATGCATAGCACAAGTGAGCCACATTAGATTATGCAAAGCATTAGTTGTTCATAGGGGTAGATGTCACTTTATGTAATATTGTACTTAATTTGGTTAAAAAAACGAGACTATACATCCAATGATTAACCTAACTGACCTAGCAAATCATAAAAGGACTTTAAGTAGTGACATTTGACTCATTTGGAAATCTAAAGTCGGTAAAAACCCTCTCTAAAAACTAGAATTAAGTAAGAGAAAATTTTAGAAAATTATTGCAAAAATTCGGATCAAAACAAGGTAATTGGGGTTCCCACAACAAATGACAACCTGACAACATGAGGCTTGGAGCTTAAGCAATTGAGGGTGAGGGAAGGTAGGCTGGTAACCCCAAGTAATCGGAGGGTAGTCGGATGTCTATGGATTGATAAGGTTAGATTTTAAATCAAATTTTCATTTTTGTTTTCTAAAATGTAGTAAAATAAGTCAGAAAATTGTGAAAATTTGTCCTAGGTTGTCTTACATATACTTTCATGAAATAATTTTATTTTCTGAAAATAACAATGATTTATAGTACTTTCTTAATGATGTAACCTGTTATAATGAATTTTGAATAAATTTTCCAAAATATCAAATGGTGTTGTTACAAGATGAAAAATTTTGCATAACACTCTTATAATATATACTAAATTGTGGTAATAAGAATTTTTGAAAAAGTTTATATTTACTATTTATTGTAATTTATTTGTATTTGCTAGTTTTTTCTTAAATTAAAAAAAGAATTGGATTTTTTTAGTAATTTGTGTACAAAATTAACATGATACAATTTCTATTAGTTAGTAATAATGAAATATAGGTTATATTCACATTTTAAAGTTATGTATACTTATTTACCTATTTTTAGCTAATCATTGATAAAATTAAGCTAAAACAAGTATTTTAGAGCATATTGTATAATATACTATTTTAGTGCTTTTCGTCATCAGAATATAACAACTATAATTTATTGAGTATAATATATCTTGTATGGCTTTAATATAGTTTGAATACTAATTATTATATATTTTCCTACCCTTTATGCATATTTCGCTAAACATGAAAACAAGAGTCAACTGTCTAGTTAACAGCATAACAAGCGAGAATCTTAGCTACTGGTATACTTCAAGTACACTTTACAGATCTTAACATGATTTGGATGAAAAGTGGGAATTTTATGGGCAAATATAGTATATTAGTCAAATTATAAGCTAAATCAGAGATAAAGTCAAAAGCTGCTAGACTTAAGAGTTGTTGTGTAAGTTAAATATAGACAATTGATATGGCTATTTTTTCTTCAAGACATAAAATAAACCTAACCATTTTTCTTTTTCTTTTTTTTTAAAGAAAGAAATTGGTCAATTAAGTTGATCTTTCAAATGACACTAAGGGTCCATTGAGGTTTATTTTCGACCAATTTTTTTCCTTATAAATAGTTCTTTAATCATTATTATTATAGATGAATTTTTATGAAAGCATTGTACAAAACATTCTTTCTAATTTTTTTCCATAAATGGTTCTTTAATCATTATTATTATTGATGAATTTTTATGAAAGCAATGTGTAAAACATTCTTTATGTAAACAAAACATTCATTTTGTAATAACATATTGCAGAGACATTTAAGGGAATCAATGAGAGTAGTAAACATCGTACTCAATGTAAGATTTACAAAGTTTATTAAAATGTGAGTAAAAGATTCACAAATTTGTATATTTCAATAATTATAGGTGTAACGATAATATATGTTCAAACAATTAATCATGAGAAAAAAAGACATAACAAGGAAAACAGAACAAAATATACATTCAAATTAAATTGTTTTTCTTCCTAAGGATACATACATCAGTAAAATAATCTCCCTATACTATAAGAATTAAATTTTGCTCTAGTAATAATACTAATTCTTTTGCTAAAAATAAAATAAACTAATTATTCCACTATAGAAAACAAGAGATGGACAGTTGTTATGGCTTGTAGATGGCAGTAAAAGTAGAAACTAAGAATTTAGATTCCCTTTTTTGAACTTTACTAGATGATAGATTTAGTAAATAAGGAAAAAGTAGAAAGAAAACAACATTGGAGTGAAGACTAAAGATGAAAGATGGAAGAGAAGGGACTAACAAATATTTAATTTAGGGTTTCCAATAGGTTGGGCTATGCTTCATTTTAATGAGATAATATCCCTTTTTTTAATTTTGTTTTATTAATACCCCAAGGTGAGGACCCTGGCTATGTTTTGTATGCTTTAAAGCATAGCTTCCAAGGTGAGTACATGGTACCTTAACTTCTTACTTATACTCTACTATATTAGAATAGGTTTCAAAAAATTACTACTCAAAACTTACCTTGTGATCTTTATTAACCACATAAAACCTACTTAGTCAAGCAGGGTTTGGGTGGATACCTTATATGACGAGGTTACTCTCTTACCTATGGTAAAAATCACATGTTTGCCATAAATTTATATCTTTAGCATAAACTTTACATATAAAATATGAATTGCATATTTAAAATATAAATAGAATGCTTTTAGTAAAAATTCACTTTTTTTTTTAATTTTTCAATTTTAAGTAATTTTAATATAAATTGCATTTCTTTCAAAAAGAATAGCATTTTTTTTATGGGTTAAAATTACATTATTTAGAAAAATAACATCATTCTGTATTTTTTGCTAAAAACTACAAATTTTCACCTTTTCATAAAAATTAGAGTTTTTATTGGAAATTGCATCTTTTTGTTAAGATTTCCATATCTTTTATGAAAATTGCATCTTGTAGATAAAAATTATATCTTTTTGTCAAAATCCTTATCTTCTAGTTAAAATTTACATATTTTACATTGAAATTTCATATTCTAGAATACTAAGGTAAAAATCACGTTTTTCATAAAATCGCATTTTTTAAATGCTTTAATTTCTTCAAAAAAATATTTTTTTATCATGTAGATTTGATTTTTTAGAAAATAAACAGTCTTTAATTTGTTTTTTCTTCAACAATTAGCTTTTTTAAGGTTTTCAAAATTAGGGAATAAAAATTAGGTTTTTTTAGAATTTTTCCTAAAAAAGTAAATTAGAAAAAAAAAAAAGTAAACCTAACCTGTTTTCATGCATAAAATCAATTCACACACTAAAGTTATACAAAAATAAATTGAACTACATTGGTTTACCCTAATTAGCGAGTATATAAGCACCTCTAAGGTAACCATAAAAAATTTTAAAAAATTGTGTTTTTTTTTAGAAAATTTACAACAAAAAATCACTTTTATGCACTTTTCACATTTTTGTATATTTTTGCATTTTTTAAAAAATTATAAAAATAAAGGCCCATCATTTATTTATTTCTAATTTCTCCATGGTAGTTTAATTTTAATATGTTGGCCTTTGAATTCAATTTTTCTAAAAATTATTTTTTTAGAAAAATTTGTATATTCGTAGCTAATTAGGGTTTTCTATCCAAAAACCCTAATTTTAATTTTTATTGGTTTTTGCTAGTCCCTAATTGATTTTTTCTAAAAATATATATTTTTAACATTTTATAAAGAAAAACATATTTTAATTTAATCTTGAGTATTATATATTAAACAGCTTGTGTTTAATATAGGTTAAATAGAGGAAAATCAATATAGGGTTAAACAGTCACCTCTCTAAAAGAAATTATAAGCAAATGGCTCACTTCTACGTAGGTAATCTCACTTTCGTAATTAAAGGGAATGAGCTCCACATTGATGACCCTGATCAATCACTGATATGTCCACTTTCTCCATACCATCGTCGTCTCTACCTAAACATTCATCATTAAGGACTATAGCTACCCATATTTGCTTATGTTTGTATATGCATATGTTCCTCGAACCATTATTACTTTCTCTTCCTTACCAAGTCATCATTACCTTTATCAATGGAGGAGCTACTACCTCGTCATTTACATTGTTCCTAATATAGATGGTGGTGAAAGAGCTATAGGACCTTGATGTTGAATCCTCTCTAAGATCTACTATTTCTTGATGTTGCCAAGAGAAGGATGAAGTTCTTGAAGCAAATGAGAGTATTTAAGTATAGGAAAATTACAGGAGTTGCACAGAGTGAATTCGTGTATGTAAACCCTTGGATAAGCATTAGGGTTCAAGCTTTGGCGGATATGGGAAGTTTAAGGACTTGACATGTTTGTTCCCTAGATGTTGCCATGTAAATGCCTCAAATTTTCTAGATAAGGAGTTGGAAGTTAATAAGATTTCCTGAAAAATACTCTTAGTGTTGGCAAGATAACTAACCTTAAACTTGAGAGGCTACATCAAGAACCCTAATGCAAACTCCTAAAGCCCTAGATGGTAGCCTTAACCTTTGTATGGCCCCTACACTTAAAGTCCTATGATCTTACAAACAAATGTCAATAATCAATGTTAACTCTTAAGGTCAACCTAATCTAACGAAACTAACCCTAAACCCTAATGGAACAAAGATCGATAGTAGAAAACTATGAGAATTACCTAAAACCAATAAAGGGTAAACCAAGCCAAAAATAGATATTAATATAGATAACCCTAACAAAGAATTGAAAACCTTACAATGAATATAATAATCCTTAAATAAACCTTTGAACCCTAAAACCTTAATTAGAACCTTAATACATGAACCTTTGAAATGATTGTAAGACCCTAACCCTAATCCAACTATTGTACTACAATTAAATAGTAAAATTATTCACTAATTGTAGACTGATCACTTCATTGCCCTAAAACCCTAATATACCCTCTAAAATGTACTCAAACATCAATAATTGTCATTGTTCCTTAAACTAATTAGACAAGATGACTCTATAGGCATAACCATCTTAATTCAACACATTAAGCCTTAAATTGCACTTAGTTAGTGTCAAATGTACCAATATTTAAGAGTAAGAAATTAAATTACACCTCAATCTACTAATCTGGTTTTATACCATAACTAACTACAAGTCAAGAGTGATTAATTATACGAAACCAAGGTAATTATACGAAAACATCTCCTACATTATAGTTGGGGAGACAATATAAATCCCATAAACTTTCAAATTTGAACTTAAGGTTGAATATAGGAGCCATTAGGTAATCCCTAGAACCACTCAAGATATAAAATGATTGAACCCTAAATAATAAGTCAAAAAACCCTAAAGAGAGTCAAAACTTCAAATCCTAATCGTACGTATAAAACCCTAAAATCCTTAATATGTGAGAAACCATAAAATGATTGGGAAAAATCAATAGACTAACTAAAACCCTAAATGGATGTCCAAAACCATAATTTAACTAATAAACTCCAAGTGTATCCCTAAAATATTCACTAATCATAAATAATTTCTCAAATTGGTTGGAAACCTTAAATGGTCAATCTCATATGTAGTTAAAAAATCTTAATCAATCTCGACTGCTAAAATACACTAATAAATGAAGTGATATAGGTCAATGAACTTAATTAAAATAATAAAATATGGCATGACACTAATTACATCCTAATTATATAGTTAAACCCTTTGCTAAAAGTAATCGGTTCCATCAATCACCTAAAACCTTAAGTTCCGAGTACATATGTGATTCGATAACTATAAACAAACATAAAACCCTAAGAGAACACTAAGTGTACGTGTAGAGTACTCAAATCAACTAAATGGAAGCAGAAAAACATGACAAAGACCTAAACATGCTCTAATTACACTTGATACACTTAATTATACTTAATTGCGATTAATTACCTTAAGTATACCCTAACCCACAACCAAGTCTCATTACATCTTAATTGGCGACAAGTTAAACCTAATTAAGAGTAAGTGTACAAGGAAATAAATGGGCATAAAAAATCTTGTACAATGAGGAGACAAGATTTTTCCCAAAATGGCAAAAATGCAATAAGTACAATAGTCATAAAAAAAGGCCATTTACTCCCTTCCCAAAACACATAAGCCTTATTCCCCCTTCCTTCCTTGTTTACATGCTAGCCACCCCTCCCCTTCACTCCCATTCTTTGTTTTTCAAACTTAACTCACTCACTAAAATACTCTCTAAAGTCTCTCTCAAAAATGCTTGACACTTCACTTGAGAAAACACTTTACTCCTCGCTCTACACACACCATTGCCACACCTTCTAACTCTACTACCACTCCACCAAATCAACAACCACCAAGCACCATACCACCCTCATACATCTCCCCTACCTTCGGTATATACCCACACCCCAAATCGTTAGCTTCCCTTGGAAAAGAAGGCACAACACTCTTAACTCTGATAAGGCAACTAAAACTAGTTTTTCTTATTTTTCCCTTAAGGCTCATGTTAATATCTTGCACATTAGACACTTATGCTTTCATATACATCTATATCCTAGAAGTTTAAGGCATAGTAGTGAAGAACAAGTCAAAATAGTGAAGGAATAAAGTTCATTAGCTAGGGGCTTTAGCATTAACATGCAAGGAAGTTAAGCATCTAGTGAATTTTAAAGTTAAACCACCAAGAAAAACCTTAAACTACCATCTTCCCTAGCAAGACATCCCTTCATGGCCCTCACTACCCTTGCCATTATGATATTATGCAATGATAATGGCCTAAAACAAGTAAGTATGTGGATTTGATTAAGGAAAAATACCATATCACAATTGTTACATGAAGAAGATGAATAAATCCCTAGAAAACCCTATTGAGCCACCACTAAGGGTGAGCATAACAAACTAAAACTTTTGATTTATTTGTGTAATGCCATGATTTTTAAGGGTTAAGTATGGTATAGGACTTGATTGACCAAGTTAAGTAAGAGAATGATAAGTTAGGGCCTTAAACTAGCTTAGTTGGTAATTAGAGACTTAAAATGGTATTAATGACAAGGACTAGATCTACATCCTCAGTAAAAGTGGATCAAACTTGAGGCCAATGGTGGGCTTAAGCCTAAAAAGATAGTTAGGATTGGGCTTAAGGCCCTAAATTGCAAAATGAGCCTAAAAAGTCCCAAAAGACTAAAGATTAAGGCCTAATAGTTGATTGACCAGGTCTGGATCCAACTTTAAAAGACTCACAAGAAGAAATGCAAAAGGCTTACTAAGCCTTAAGGCCCACCTAAGATTTCTACTATAGGCCTTTTAGCGAGTTAATGCATTAAACTATGAAAAAGAGCTCATTTAAGCCCATAAGAACAATGACAAGGCCCAAGTTGGAAACCAAAGTTTTGGATAGAAAACCTCACTTAAAATACCTAAATGAAATGCTAAAATATTAAGTGTAAAGCTGAATATAAAAAACTAAGCCTGAATCCTAAAACTAGGCTCAAACCCTAAAGTGAACAAACTAATACCATAAGCCAACAAACTAATTAAGCCGAAACTAAAACCTTGCTAACCCAAATGCCCAAAAATGAGCTCACCAAATGAAAGAGCATTTGAAAATGATGAAAAGCGATTATAAGATCATTAAAAACACACTTAAAATGAAGAAACTATGACCAAAATACAAAATCAGTTATGATAAGAATCTAAGATAAGAAAGAATAGATAATTAGTATAAGTAAGGTATTTGTGTGCTTTAATTGTATTCTTTAGGTAACATAGATCCTGTGATTGATGCAGTCAAGGACTCTAGTACTATTAGACGTCATGGTTGAGTATCCCTATCTTATCATGCATTTGCTTGAGGTATAGAGCACTAATTAATTATATTTATGAAAACCATTATGCTAAGGGAATTTGGGATTTATACATGCCTGTATTGGTTACACTTGTATGCCAAAAATACCATAATATATCAAAATTGAGAATTGACTGCTACATTAGTAGATAGGACATTAGAGTGTTTGTTATATATATTGGTTGGTCACTTGTAAACCAGATTAATAATTATTCAACCTATAAACTAGTCATGCATTACATGCTTCTACATTACTACGAAAGGGTGTCAACACTACATAATAAAGTGGGAGATCATGCATGCTGGATCTATATTTATGATGTATTGTTGTTGTATCATACAACATATTTGTATGACATGTTATTTCCTAAACCTCTAGGATCTACTTAACTCTAAGGAGTTCTGCCTTTTACTTAAGGCTAAGTTGTATCCACTACTTTAGGTCTATCAAGAGAAGATGATATTCGATCGGATGATAGATGTAGATACGTAGGTCTTCGCATGCTTAAATGCTTCCTAACTAGGCAATGGTAGGTGTAAAACCATGTTGTATGTAGTTATTGGTTGATTTATACCATAGATACCCCATTTTTGCCTTCTGTAGTTTTAGAAATTTTTAGAATAAATAAAAAGGATTCTAATGCAAAAATACAAAAAAAAAAAAACCCACGAAATTCAAGAAAAATGCAAAAAAAAAAGGAAATTTTGGAAAAATAAAAATAAAAACTGAAAAAAGTTAAAAGAAAAAACTTTAAATTATAAAGTTGGAGTGCTAGGAGTAATAAATAATTTAGAATAGCTTTTTAGAAATATTAAGGCATTGGGGTGAGTATGCTATTTTAATTTAAGGTTGCTATAGGCCTTATAAAATTCTAGTCTAGCCATTTTTATAAGTCAAATACTTTTTTATTGCATGATATATTAAGGTACGAGCTAACAGCCCATCTATTATTATACTTCGTCTTAGCATTGGTGAAAGTTAGAGATCTTGGGTTTAAGTCTCCCTAGAGGCACTTTACGCCTTTTATTTTCTTTTCCCTAACATTTGCCATTCGTCAATAAATAACTAGGCCATGTATTAACCTTGACACATGACAGACCACAAGTGGACAACATAGCTAAGGTAGTGCAACATCAAAGTTTATTTCTTCCTCTTTCCCTCTTTTTCTCCTCCTTTCCTATGCTTTGCCAATTTAACCCCTTTTGTTCATGGCCAAATTTGATTCTATTTTCTTCATGATTACACTAAATCAAGGGTGAAATCATGAAGATCTCATGGTTTCCTTTATAATGAACCTAAAAACTCATCTAGATTCATTCGTTTAAGGGGTCAAATTGTACATTGAATAATACAGAAATCTCGAATCTAATACATAAGCTTCCTACAAATCTAAGTAGTTGAGGGATGTTTAGAAGCTCCTTTTTACTTTTAGAAGCAAGGAAATCACTGTACCAGAAATCAAGCTTCCCCAAATCTTGAATCGCGCCTCATTTCAAAGAATTGCCTAAGCTTGCAATAATGGTCGACTTGACCGTTATTGCTCCTTCTAAGCTTAATCGAGCTTAGTTCAGTATAAAAGGAGCTCCCCCATTCTCATCTCAAAATCAACAATCACCTGTCTACTCTCAAACAACACTTTCTTACTCTATAGAAGCCCAACTTGTGATCTCTCTCTCTTTCTGTAGAAACTAAGTGAGCTCGAGCACTTTGAATGCGAGCCATTGATCATAACGAGTTCCTCATGTCAAAAGTAGTCAAACTACACCACTTTCAAACCCTATCGTACCTTCCACCATAACTTCCACCACTTAGTGTTTTTGAACCCATGGCTGCCATATGAACCACCACCTCATGATGGTTCTAACGCTAAAATAAGCACATGATAGAGCTCATTGTAGCTTGAAACGTAGCACCCTAACTTCCTTTCTTGTCTTCAACAAGTGTTGCTAGTCACAACCACCACCACAGTCGTAGCTTAATCTCTAAAAGCCCTCAAACCACCACCAAACACGGTAGCATTAGCACCAAACCCCTATTCCCCAATGAGATTCACATGAATCTAATTTTTCCCATAGCAAAAAAAAGGGTTCTATAACAACCTTGGACCACCTTCGCTCACCACTATTCTCCCCCTTCCACATGTGCACTTACAAAGGATACGAAATAGGTCGATCAAACCGGCTCAACCTGAAGACCTAACTCCAACCCATTCCTGACCTATGCCCTACTTTAGATTTAGTACAATCTTTCTTGCTTGTTTCATTTATTATTTTGTTTTTGTTTTCTTTTTGTTGCTTTATTCTATTATAAACATAAGGAAAAATCCAAGAAAAAATTGAAAAAAAAAAACAGAAAAAGAAGAGGGAAATAAGGGAAAGCTTTGTTTTATCTTATTTTTGAAAAAAATAAAAAAAAAGTAAATAAATAAAAGATAAAAAATAGTAAAAATTTTTTTAAAAAGAAATACAATAAACAAAGATGCTCTTATCACCTAGAAAAATTGTTTCCTAAAGAAAAAAAAATGTTTTAAACATTCCTCTTCAACGACAAGACATTTCTTAGAATTTTGCAAAAATAAACACCAATTTCGGACCCTTTTCTTTTAGGTGTTTTTCCTAAAATAAAGTCAAATGGTTAAAAACTTAAATATGGTTGTTTTCTTTAATTAAAAGCAATCAACAAGTTAAATTTTCTAAAATGAATTATGGAAAGTTTGATCCTTGCTAAGGGTATGTAAGAACATATGGAGTGACTTCAAATAAAGAATTTTCTTTTTCCCTTTTGTATAAATAAATTTAATCCTTTAATTTTTTCACTTTTGTAACTAAAAAAATAATAATTTTCTTTCTTTCTTATTAGTTAAAACTATTCTTTTAAGTTGAAAGGGTATTTTGGAAAATTAAATTAAATTTAGAAGGTCAAAACTAGTATCCATTTAGGGTTTAATAAGATTGTATACCCTATGAAATTTCAGTAACCTAAAAGCAGAATTAGATGAAGGAGTCTTTAGATAGTCCCTAGAACCACCCCAAACATGATAATAATACCTAAGTAAAGGAATCAAACCCTAAGTGTTTGACCAAAACCTTAAATAAAGTAAGCCCTAAAAACCTAACTAAACGAACATGAACCCTAATACTTGAAAAACCTTAGAACGATGGCGAAACCCTAAAATAATCATCTAACCTTAAATAGGTGATCAAAAACCTTATTGTCACCAATAAACACTAATAGTAAGGTTGAATCGATCAATACAAGTGATTGGTAGTATTAAGCAATTCAAATCCTAATTTTCGAGCTCGTACGTGAATCAAATTACTATAAATGAGTACCAAACCTTAAGGAAACCATAAGTACATGCATAGGGCATTTATAATATCTAAATTGTAGCATCAAAGTTCAACCAAACCCTAAACACATCCTGATTGCTCTTAATTAGCCTAATCATGCCTAATCACCACCAATTGCCCTAATCAAACCCTAATTCATAACCAACCCCATTACATCTTAATTAGCTACAAGTCAAATATGATTAATGATCAAAAGAAAAACTCTTATCCCCTTTTAAAATATCTCGTACCCTAAGGGGACAAGATCTTATCCAAATTGGCAAAAAGCACATAAAGTACATAGTGCCCATTTTGTACCTTTCCTTGATTTCTCAAACAATCAAGGCTAGTTCCCCCTTACCTCTCCTTACTTCCATGACGTACCATCCTCATTTCCCCTACCCTCATTTTTGTTTTCTCAAACCTTATAACACACCTAAAAACTCCCTCAAACTTCACCACCTGCACTCTAAATAACTCTAAACCAAGTCTCATGCCTCACCTATACCCTAAACTAACCCATCGATAAACATACCCACCCTTGTACATATGAAGGCTCATGATACACAACCACAAAGAGACGCCTTCTATACTTTGCTCTAATAAGCACGTATGTTAGGTTTTTCCTTAGTTTTCATGTAAGATAAGACCAAATACTAATGTTTTCTTTGTTTAAAAGCATTTTACAGAAACTCTATAGAATTTCTAAGGGTTTCAAGAAGGCCAACAAAGGTAAGTACAAGAAAAACCACCTTTAGTAGAAGCTATAACACAAATAGGCTAAGTAGTGTAATTATTAGTAAGAGATCATCAAGTAGGATCATGAAACCCCTATTCCCAATGCATGTCGCCCCTTGTATGTTCTCTCTCACACATTTTCACATACTTTTATGAAGAGATTAAGTTTAGATTAGTAGAAACATAGGTTATCTAAGTCAAAACACCATAAAAATCAAGTGTTGCATGCAAATGGAAAGTTTAACCTTAGAAACTACTCTTGGCCACCACTTTCATTGAACTACCAGATGTAGAACATTTTTTTTAGTAGCTTAATAACCTATTTATTTAATGTTAAGTATAGTTTAGGACTCAATTAATCAAGTTAAGTAAGCTAAAGTATGGTTAAGGCCCTAAACTAACTTAATTAGTGATTATAGGCTTAAGAATGGTGTTAATAACCTAAAGAACCATAATGAACAGATTTGTAACCATGTTAAAAATGGGATAAACTTAAGTCCATTGTTAGCCTTAAGTTTGAAAAGACAAGTGGGCTTAAGCCTAAGGCCCTAAATAGTGACCTAGATACAATAGCTAGATGACCACATCTAAACCTAATGTACCTAGGAGCTCGGTTATCACTAAAACCTACTGTAGCAAATTTGAACCAATGGGTCATTCGAAAAATCGAAGAAAATTAGGGTAAGTAGGTCGATAAACTAACTTGTGTAGCTGACGTGAAGTTAATCAAAGGATATGACCTACCTACACAATATGACTTGATACTTCACTTAATATGATGCACAAATAAATGTCAAGGTCCACCCACCACTAATCCTAAGCTACTTGGCAAGATTAGATAAGAGTGCATGAAAATGGACTTGGAGAGGTTGTCTCATAAGAATACTATATTCAATGTCTATGTATATAGCAAGACGATCCAGACTTATAAGGAGAAAAGACTATTTATAGCAAATTCCATGGGTAACATTACAAATGAAGAAATTACAAAAAAGGCATACATCAAAAGGGAATCCTAATACATATGAAAAAAGGGCAAAAAGGAAAAATGACAAAAAGGGAAAAATAATACAATATCAAATGAAATGGATAGGTAACGGCATAACATTAGTCCTGTTCAAAGATTCTCTAATCACAGCAGACGAGAGAAATCAAGATGTTGCAGCAACAAAGAGGCCGAGACAAGAAGGGGGGGTGTCGTGAAAATTGGTAGTAGGCCGAGAGAGAAATACTTAGTAGTACAAAAGTATCACATCACTCAGCAAGAACCTTTCTATAGCTCAAGGTCGGATTACTCGACACAAGCCCCTCAGTTAGAGAATAGTCAGCATCGACACAATCAAGAGAGCAAAGCATAGTATAACAATACAGAGTGCTCAGCAAGTTTAGCCATCCACCTTCTACACAAAGTTTCTTATCAATGATAGGTTGCTAAGAGAGAATTCTTCTAGTGAAGGATTAGAGGCCCCAGAGCCGTGCGCAAGTAAGAGGACTAATGGTTAGTAGTTTGCCAGTTCCCTAGGGTTGTTGAAGATTTACCCTCAAATCTTGGCCTTCTTCTTCATCAGATAGATAAGGTGTCAAATCAACTACATTAAAAGTAATAGATACACCGTATCCATCAAGCAGCTCAAGCTCATAAGCATTTTGTTAATGCATTTAAGGATCTTAAAAGGTTTGTTTGATTTGGGGGAAAGCTTACTCGTCCTCTTCCTAAGGAAATACTCCTTGCTGAAGTGGACCTAAACAAGGTCTCTAGGGCTATAAACCACTCATCTCATTCCTTAGCTTCCTTGCTCCTTTTGCTAGGCTACAGTTTGTGTTAGTTGTTCGGTAACCTTTTGATGTAACTTCAGGTATTTCTTGGCACGCTGCAAGCCAGATTAACTTTCCCATTGTATTGTTGGGCTAAAAGCCATATCTAGGGACAAGTGCAAGTTAAGTCCATAGATGACCTCAAAAGGTGATCTTCTTGTCAAGCTATGAACTGAGCAGCTGTAAGCAAATTCAATGATAAGCAGGCATAAATCCTAATTATGCAAATTCTTCCCAACAATTACTCGCAGGAGGTTATCAATTATCTTATTGACAACTTCGATTTGGCTATTTGTCTGGGGGTAGTAAGAAGTACTGAACATAAGCTTAGTGTTAAGCTTCCTCCAAAGGGTCCTCCAAAAGAAGCTCATGAATTTTGAGTCACGGTCAAACATAATACTTTTTGTCACTCCATGTAGTTGCATGATTTCCTATAAAAAAAGGTTAATGACAAATGAGGCATCATTAGTTCTGTGGCAGAGAATGAAGTGGCTCATCTTATTAAATTGATCAACCACCACCTTAATTGAGTCATGCCTTCTTAGCGTTCGGGGTAAGCCAAGCTTGAAATCCATGCTTAGGTCGATCTATGGTCGCTCGGGTATAAGCAAGGGTATATACTCTCCATACGGCTCTCTCCTTCCCTTTGCATGTTTACATACTTCATACCTCTCAAGAATTCGACATACATCCTCCATTATCCTAGGCTAGTAAAAATGTTCTTTCAATATTTTGGCTATCCTCTTTTCCCCAAAATGGTTTACTAAGCCCCTAGCATGAGCTTCTTAGACTAGTAGTTCTCTCGCCAAACCACTCAACGCACAAACCTACTTACCCTTCATCAGGAAGCCTTGATTTTAGTACAACCCATCTACAACTCTTCCAACATTGCACTTGGCTACTAAGGGCTCAAAATGTGGATCGTGCTTATACTGATCAGGTAAAGTACTGAATCCGAGCACCTTGGCTTGTAATGTTGTGATGAGGGTATGACGAAGAGAAAGAATGTCTACTACAATGTTGATGGTCCCTTTCTTATACTAAATGACGTAGAAGAAAGACTCCAAGAATTTAACCCACTTGGCATAATGATGAGAAAGTTTTTGTTGCCCACGGAGATGCTTGAGAGACTCATGATCTGAGTAGATGATGAATTCTCTCAACAACAAATAATGATGCTAATTCTATAATGTTCAGACAAAGGCATGGAGCTCCTTATCGCATACGGTGTAATTCAGGGTAGCACCTCAGAGTTTCTCGCTGAAATAGGCAATTGGTTATCGCTCCTGTATAAGGACAACACTAATGCCAATTCTAAATGCATGATACTCTACCTCAAAAAGTTTCTTGAAATCTGGTAGGGCGAGAACTAAAGTGAACGTTAACTTAGACTTCACATTTTCAAAACTCTTCTGAGCCTTCTCCGACCAATTCAATCAAAGGTGTAGTAATGGAATTGAAGTTCTAAATGAATCTCCGATAGAATGAAGCTAGACCATGGAAGCTCCTGACATCAATAGCACTAATCGACATAGGCTCCTCAAGAATAGCTTTGACCTTCTTGTCATCAACTCGAACTCATTTCCCTAAAACAACATATCTAAGGAATACAACTTCTCTTTGACAAAACATACATTTCTTCAGGTTATTGAATAATCTCTAAACACAAAAGATGTTGAATACTTATGTTAAGTGCTCAACATGAGTGATGTGGTTTACATTGTAGACCAAAATGTCATCAAAATAAACTACAACACATTTACTGATCAATGTTCTAAGTATATGATTCATTAGCCACATAAATGTACTCGGCGCATTAGTTAGGTCAAACAACATTACCATCCATTCGAACATACAATCCCTTGTTTCAAAATCCATTTTCCATTCATCTCTTAGTCTCATTCGAATTTGGTGGTAGTTACTCTTTAGATCAATCTTCGAAAAGATACAGGCACCATGTAACTCGTTGAGCATATCATCTAACCGTAGAATCAGATATCGATACTTTTCTTAATGGCACAACTATCAATGCACTTCCTCTATGACCTATCTTTCTTCAGTACTATGACCACTAATATGGCACATGGGCTTATGCTCTCTTAGACATATCTACGATCTCCTAGCTCATCTACTTGTTTCTTCAGTTTGGTTGCCTACTTAGGATTGAACCTATAAATGGGTTGGTTCGGTAAGGCAACTCCAAGTTATAGGTTGATGCAATGCTCAATGCCTCTCAAGGGGAGTAAACCTTTCGACATCTTGGCAAGAAATAGGTTAACATAGTCTTGAAGTAGCTGCTGCACCATGGGCAGGGAAGCTCTCGTCTTCTATCACTTCCAAGAGTCTTCTGACTAAGAGGATCACATAGTCCTCTACCTTTACTTCTTGGGCAAATTGTGCTTGGGAAATCACTAAGGACTTTCGTTGAAGTGATCTAGTAACCTTCTCTTGGGTTTCTTGCACTTCCTTAGAACTTAAGGGTATCAATATAATTTTCTTCCCATCCTTCTAGAACATGTAGGTGTTCTTATACCCATCGTACAATACTCTCAAGCCAAACAACCATGCTCAACTAAGTAATATGTGAGAAGTGCACATGGGAAGGACATCATACAATACCCCATCCTTGTACCTATCACCCTTCGTTCAACCAGCAAATCTCGTATAGCTTAAGCTCTAAAAGGTTTGGCAATTTCATGGCCTTTATTACCCCTTGTACTATGACATTGGTATAGCTCCCTCCGTTAATGACCAAGGTGCATAGCTTGCCATTCACTCGGCAATTCGTATGAAAGAGGTTCTCCTTCTACTCGTTCTCATAAGCCATAAAAGCATTAAGAGATCGTCGAATGATAAAATAGTACTCAGTATCACCCTCTGGAGGTTTCTTGACATCAAGGTCTTCTTGAAACTCTTCTAGCATTTGTTCAACTCCCATCTCTTCCTCTCCTTCATTCACATTCTCTACTTTAAATTTGGGCTTGTCTCCCTTTATAGTTATGATTCGGCAATTCAAACATTGACTAGCCATGTATCCATAACTAAGACATTTGAAACATTTGATTTTTTGAGTCTTTCTTCCTAAGCTCTAACCTTAGTTTCTTTGGACCTCAAGTTCTTTGGCTTCTCTTCCTCTTCATACTCCTCCACTTCATCCAACTCTAACCTTCTTCTCGTAACCTTATCGATACAACAACGTGATGCTTGGTTCACAAGAAAGGATTCTAGTGTACATTCATTCAATTACCTTCTTGGCCTATCTCTCATGTCTCGGCCTTACACAACAACTCTCTCATGCGGCCCAATCTCTAAGACTCTATACTGAGATGGCTAAATTGGCT
The DNA here is from genome assembly GCA_024138005.1 of Lumnitzera racemosa. Taxonomy (NCBI): domain Eukaryota; kingdom Viridiplantae; phylum Streptophyta; class Magnoliopsida; order Myrtales; family Combretaceae; genus Lumnitzera; species Lumnitzera racemosa. Next base: position 31,492,698 of record JAMXBC010000012.1, on the reverse strand, counting down.
ACAATACTTGTATCTGCTCATTCGTCATACGTAGTGTTTGTTAGATAACTCGACTATGACCATGAACATCACTCTTAGCATCATCAATCTCTCTCTAAACACTAAGATTTGACATTCTCGAAAATGACATGTTAGAAAAATGCTCTTCACACAAGAAATCCTCTCTCACATACATAAATACCATATGAACTATGAACTTTCTATGTTCTTCCAAATGAAAACAGAGTATCACAAGTAGCAAACAAGTAAGGACTATCACCATACAGCTCACTGTCACAACCTTAAGCTTTGATACCAAGATTAGATGATGTGCCTAGGAGCTTAGTTATCACTAAGACTTACCGTAGCAAATTTGAACCAATGGGTCCTTTAAAATATCAAAGAATATTAGGGTGAGTAGGTCAACGAAATAACTAAAGTAACTAACGTGAAGCTACTCAAAGGACTTGACCTACCTACGAACACAACATAACTTGACACTTCACTTAATATGACGCAGCAAGATTAGATAAGAGTGTATGAAAATGGACTTGGAGAGGTTATCTCATAAGAACAGTATATTTAATGTCTATGTGTATAATAAGATGATCCCAGCTTAGAAGGAAAATAGACTATTTATAGCAAGTCCCTAGAGCAACATTATAAATGAAGAAATTATAAAAAGGCATACATCAAAAGGGAATCCTAGTACATATGAAAAGAGGGCACAAAGGATATACGACAAAAAGGGAAAAATAGTATAGTATTAGATGAAATAAATAGGTGGCAATACAATATTGGTCCCATACAAAGATTCTCTTATCACAACAAGGAAGAGGACTCAAGATGTTGTAGCAACAAAGAGGTCGAGATGAGAAGGAGGGGTACCATAAGATTTGGTAATAGGCCAAGAGAGAAGTACTACTTGGCAAGAACTTCTCAGTAACTGAAGGTTAGATTATTTAGTACAAGCCCTTCAGCTAGAGAATAGTTAGCATTAGCACAATGGAGAGAGTAGAGCATAGTATAACAATACAGAGTGCTTAGGAAGTTCAACCATCCGCCTTTTATGTAAAGTTTCTCATCATTAGTAGGTTACCAAGAGAGAATACTTTAGGTAAGGGATTAGAGGCCTCAGCGTCGTATGTAAGTAAAAGGACCAGTGGTCAGCAGTTTATCAGTTCCTAAGGGTTGCTGAAAATTTGCCCTCAAATCTTAGCCCTCTTCTTCATCGGGTACATAAGGTGTTAGATCAGCCACATTAAAAGTAGTAGATACACCATATCCATTAGGTAGCTCAAGCTCATAGGCATTGTCATTGACATGTTAAGGATTTTAAAAGGTTCATCTAATTTGGGGGAAAGCTTGCTCATTCTCTTTCTAGGGAAATTCTCCTTAATGAAGTGGACCTAAACAAGGTTTCCGGCATTGTAAACCACTTGTCTCCTTCCTTGGCTTTCTTGCTCCTTCTACCAGGCGACAGTCTATGTCAATTGTTTGGTAACCTTTGATGCAACTTCTAAAATTCTTCGGTACGCTACAGGTTGGATTGACTTTCCCATTATATGGCCAGGCTGAAAACCATATCTAAGGGCAAGTTCAAGTTATGTCCATAGACAACCTCAAAAGGTGATCTTCTTATCAAGCTGCAAGCTGAGTGGTTGTAAGCAAATTCAATGATGGGAAGGCATAAATCCCAGTCATGCAAATTCTTCCCAATAGTTTCTCATAGGAGGTTACCAATTTTCCTGTTCATAACTTTGGTTTGGCCATCTATCTAAGGGTGACAAGAAGTACTAAACATACGCTTAGGTCAAGAGAGAATTACTCGGCAAGAACCTCTCAGTAATTAAAGGTCGAATTACTTAGTACAGGCTCCTTAGCTAGAAAATAGTTGGCATCGACACAATCAAGAGAGAAAAACATAGTATAATGTCATGAAACGCTCAAGAAGTTTAGCCATCCACCTTTTGTGTAAAGTTTCTCATCATCTACAAGTTACTAAGAGAAAATTCTTCGGGTAAGGAATTAGAGGCCTCAATGCCATACATGAGTAAGAGGACTAATAGCCGGCAATCCATCAAAACCTTAGGATAAAAGGCTTAATAAGAGTTATTTAAGAGGCTTACCAAACCTAAAAACCCATCTAAGATCCCCCCCCCCCCCCCCCCCCATAGGCCCTTTAGTGATTTAGGGCACTAAACTTAGTAAAAAGGCCCATTTGGACCTATAAGAATATCACCAAGCCTTACTTTAAAATTTTAAAGTGTTAGGTAGAAAAAGGCCATTTAAAACACATAAAAAAGACCAAAATTATTAAGTATAAAGCCCAAAGTCAAAAACCAAGTCCAAGACCCAAAATTAAGCCTAAACCTTAAAGTGACCTAACTCACTATTTGGGCCTATGATCTTGTAAGGCCTAAACTAAAAACTTACTAATTTAGAAACTTAGATAAAACTTCACCAAATGAAAGAACATTCAAAAATGATGAAAATGACTATAAGATCACTAAAAACAGAGTTAAAATGAAGAAGATTTGCTTGAATTATGAAAACAACTAACTCTATGATGATGAGAGATAATCCTAGTTAATTGATACAAATAAAATACTCATAAAACTTAATTATCTTCTTTAGTGGATGAGGAGTTTAACTTGGACACAGTAGAGGATTACTAGGACTATTGAGCATCATGGCCGATTAAGTATACTGCCCCCTTACTTTGCTTGTTTGTGCTTGTAGTTAGCAGAATACTTAATTATATCCAATAAATGCAATTGTTATATGTTAGGGTAAACAAGAAATTTTATGTGTTTGAAATGATTGACCTTGTTTGCAAAAATACCTTAAGTTGATATGAATATTATATGTTAGCTACGTTAGAACTTAAGATCTTGGAGTATATATATATATATATATATATTGATTGGTCACTTATGTACCGAACTAATAAATACTTGACCCCTAATTAAATCGGACATGCATCATATCTTATAACATGATAATATAGGCGTTAGCATCACACAGTAGAACATGGGATCATGCTTAGAGGATCCATATTGTATTTTGTGTATTGAAGGTTGTTATCATACGACGTACTTTGTGCAACATATTCCTGCCTTGACCTTTAGGAACTATTTGGCTCTTGGGAGTGTTGCCTTCTGCTTGAGGCCATTTCATATCTATTGCTGAAGGTGATATTGATAACAAAAGACTTCGAATTGGATGTGAATACTAAGATCCTAACATGCCAAAATACTTCATAACTTGGACAACAGTAGGCATTAAAACTATGTTGTATATAGTTACTGATAGATTATATATACTGTTGTATTGCATATGTTTGACTATGCATTCATACACTTGTTTAATAACTTGCTTAGTATTGCTAGTTGTAGAGTAGGTAGGTTACTTACTAAGCAATCAAGCTTACTCCCCTATAGTTTATTGTTGTAGTAGGACTTGTGGCTGGAGCCGAGCTACGGAATGCTTGAGGTTAGTAGCACCAATTGGGATTAGGATGTGAAGAAGTTGAGAGCTCAAGCAAACCATTTGTTTATATATGTAGACTCTCCTTAATTTTCACTTATTAAGTATCTTTAATTTGTTGAGTAGCATAAACTACTTATGGTGATTTATCTTGGTATTGTATGGCTAAATTAAGGGAAATCTGATATTCTCACCTATTTATGTTATGTTAGTGATTATTTAGATAGTTTAACTTTAATTTATATGTTTTGTTATTCCTTAATGCTAGTTCCTAAGAGAAGGTCATAGTTGTAAATGCCTTATGTAGTACGTCGAAGGCCCCTAATCTCGGATGGTGCTTGATCTTAGATCTTCACATATTACATGGCGGTACTCCCATGACTCAACCTGCCTTCGGGTTATGACAAAGATAGCCCCTGAATCTAGTATCTTTAGTTTAAAAAATTGGTTTTTTAAAAAATAATTTTTCTATAGATTAGTAACTAAGTTAAAATCAATTAACCCAATTGATTCTAATTTAACTATTTTCAGATTGAGAGAAGAAAAAGAAAGGGGTTGATATGGTTGACTTCCATGCTATGTATCGCCACGTAATTTGACCATGTACTGCTACGTAGCAGATAAGTGGTCTAATCATGGTATGCTATGTGAGACCCAAACTTTGAAAAAGGTGACACATGCTACCATTTGTTTGTTTTTTTTTTTTCCTTTTCTTTCTTCTTTCATTTCCAATTCCTGATTTGCCTTTTGCATTTTGATTTTCAAAATTTTCTTTCTTTTTTTAATTTACACACGAAACAAGACCCGATTAATTATTTATCTTTCCAAAAATCTCATTACACTCTTCAAGGAAATATGGAGCCTAATAAACATACGTTTAGAATACTTTCAAAACCTATCCAATTCGATCGAATTTGGAATATCCTTTTTACCTGCATTTGACTTGTAGTTGACAACTTCAAATGGCCATAAAATATTGATTTTAACTTCAATTGAGGTGCAGATTAAGGCCATGATCTCTTGAAAAAGTAAATTTAAAAGTATCTCATAATAAATTAATCAAACTTGAGCAAGAAAAAATGATTTTCAATAAAATGTTTATTTTTGTTCAGAAGTCCTAATTTAGTCAAATTACATATATTTATTTTGACTCCAAAAGCTATTGTTGACCTTAGAAATTATTTTTAACTTAAATTGACATAAATAGACCATTGCATGGCATTTTTTCATGATTTTTTTATTTTTTTTATTTTTCGAGGTTTTCTTTTTTTCTATTTTTTTATATTTTCCATATTTTCCTTTTTTCTTATCTTTCATTTTTTCAAATTTTTTTTAGGTTTTTTGCATTTTAAATTTTTTTTGGCTTTTATTAAGTTTTCATTTTTAAAAAAAAAAAATTTCCCTGCTTTTGGGATTTTTTGAAAACTAAGAAATTATAAGTTAGTGATGAACTTAGGGAGGGCAAAAATAGATTGTCCACAACCTAAGGCTTTTATTTTCCTAAAAATTCAATTTTTCTAAATTTTGTATATTTTTTCATTTAGTATTGATCCTCTAACATTTGTAAGTCCACCATCTTACTTAGTAATTCAACTTGTAAAACAACAGCATGTTACAAATTCATTTAGTAATGAAGCAAAAGGTTCTTCCTTCTTTGTTAGTAAAGGAGGTGTAAAAGAAGTGGTCATGAAAAAGAAAGAGATTGGTCAAAGAAGCAAGTTCTTTTGCAAGAAATGTAAGACAAAAGGGCATCTTATTGAAAAATACTTTGAGCTCATTGGGTACCTAAAGTGTTGCAAAGGTAAAAGAAATAGGAAAGGCAATATTAAATAGTTTATGGCATCACATTGTTGTGCTGATAGACTTGTAGATGTTTCTTGTTCAAGTTTCAATACACCATTCAATCATGTAATTTCAAATTTGTCTAACATAAAGGGTTGTTCCAATGCTTTGGATTCGCAAGTGTTGCAAAGCGTATGTTAAGTAGTTTACAAGATGATGAAGGCAAAGGACAATGTTGAAGCCTATAGCTCTTTATTGAATTTTGGTAGTATATGTGTTTTTACATCTTATTTTGTTGCTTCTCATAATAAGTTGAGTTCTTCGATAGTTGACTTAGGTATTTGATGTTAGACAAGTGCACCTATCAAATTATAGTAAACAGATTAAGTTCAAATATCAATCCTTTAGGGACTTTAACTACTAATACTTACTAAGTCTCTATTATCTAACCTACAAATTCAAATTCGAGAAACTTAAAAAATCTAAATTAAATTACAGCAATTACTAAATTAACAACTAATTAAGAATTATTCAAAAACCTAAATAAGAAAGCAATAAAAGTATAAATTAATTCAAGATTTGAAAACCGTATATAGATCTTTGCTTCACTTAGATTTAAGATGTGACTTTCCCTAAAGATAATCTAATTTATTCATTAATTTTTCTTGGTCAAGAGAATTTTCTATTAAAGTTAATCATTTTCTCAAATCAATTAACCTTAATTTTAAAATTACCTATTAGAATCTCTTCTCAATAGTATGACCTAAGATTGCATTATTATACAATAAATTCTCTATGATATAAATCAAGATAATGGAAAGATCTTACAAATTATCTGAATAGTATGACCTAAGATTGCATTATTGTACAATAAATTCTCTATGATATAAATCAAGATAATGGAAAGATCTTACAAATTATCTGTAACTTTACAATAATCTTTATCAACTATGCTTAAATCTAATCTTATAAGAAATCTTTCGATTCTCTTATAAAATACCAAATTCTTGTTCACTATCTATAAAAATAATAATCTAAATCATAAAGCACATATAGTTAAAATAAGAAAAGAATAAAAAATTAATTAGATCTAATAAAAATCATGTCACATGAGTAGATATAGTTTCCATAGGACCTAGATATAAAAGGTCTATTTTCTATACATGATAAAGTAGTAATCATGAATTAAAGAATAAAGAATTGTACAAGAGTAAATGATGAAATCTAAGAAAATTTGAATTTTCAAGTCTTGATGGTCCTTTGCTCCCATGAGTGTCCTTCTCTTGAAAAGCTCTCCAAAGGTCGTCTAAGTGTTTTCTTTAAGAAACCTTAAAGAAGCATTATATAGGAATCAGATAAATAAAACCCACTGCAAACAATATGACTAGGGATACCATCGTGTCTCCTAATCATGTAACTCACTGCGAAATTTCTTCACACGTTTTTTTTAAAAAAAAAAAAAAAGAAAAAACTGGAAATGACACAATCTTGTCCTTTGGTCATGTAAAGAAAAATTGCTCCAAACGACATAATCATGTCACTTAGGTGTAACAACCTTCAAACCTTTATAACTTGCTCATTTTAGCTCTAATTTGAGTGAAACTTGTTTATATATTTTCATTTTTTTGCATAAATTGTTCCAAAACCTAGAAACCAAGATTTTACTCAATTGAGTATCATAATGTAAAAATAAACTCAAATTTCAAGGAAAAATCATCAAAAATCACTATGTAAAATACATGCAATTAGGAACTCATCAATGCTAGTGATCATATGACTCCATTTGAGTTTTTGTTGATCAATAAATAATATCTTTCTAAGCCTATTTTGGTCAAACTGCCTAATGGAACAAATAAACTTATTCATGTTCTTGCATTTATCCATACTACTCTCATACTTATACTTCAAAATGTTTTTCTTATTCTAGATTTCCATCACAACATAATATCAATGCATAGAGTCATTTAATTCTCCTTTTCTAGAAAATTTTGATGCATCATCATGCTAGTTTTAGGACTTGACAACTAACAAATGCATTGGAAGAGGTCTGACAATTCAAGGATTGTACTTAATGTAGTTTTGAACATGTTACTTTTTCTATTTTTATCGTTGTTACTCTACCATCTCCTATTCTATTACTTCTGCTTGTGTCTCTTCTATTAATTCCTCTTCAAATTTAGTCTTATATATGCTCAACTTAGATAATCCTCCAGTTTTAGCTTGAACACTTAGATATTTGCAAAGTATTTCACTTGAAAAGTTTCTATTGCCAAACTTGCCCACTTGCTAAATTTCATCGTTTATCATTCAAAGGGGTGGATTTGCATCAAGTTTTGTATTTGAGTTGCTACATGTTGATGTATGGGGGCCTTATAAAGTTGCTTCATTGATTGGAGCTCACTACTTTTTAATGATTGTGGAAGATTTTTCTAAAGTAATATGGGCATATTTGATGAATTTTATATCTCAAACACTAACCAACACCCAACATTTTCTTTATTATGTCAACAATCACTTTAATATTGGTCCTAAATTTTTACAAAGTGATAATGGCATGGAGTTTGTTTCTAAGGAGTATTAAAAATTATTTTACACCCTTAGCATTGTTCATTAGTGAACAATGACCTATACACCCCATCAAAATGTGTTTTGGCGATAATAAAAAGGCAATATACGTGTGTCTATTAATTCTTCAAGTGAGTAAGATGTACTTTATTTCTTGTAAAAGAACACGATAAAGAAAGCTAAACATATCATTTTGAAAACTTTAGAAGATAGATTAAAGGCCGAATCAAAGTGTTTAGGAACAATCTTTATCTATGGCACATTTCGAAATTAATTCAAGTCATTTTAAATCAATTGAATACCTAGCTCCATCTATTAAATATATTTAGGTAATATATTTAATACATTCCACTAAGTTGGACAAATCTATGAGGATTAAGTTTATGAAATTTTATTGAGGCATGGTTTGAAAATCCAAGGAGGAGTTCTTGATTAGACTTATATTACTTGCAAAATTATGCCCATACATTTCAAATCTAGAAAGGGAAGTATTTTTCTTTTTCTTTTTTTTTTGAAAGGTAAGATATTATTGACCAAAGTTTGAGAGAAATATATCAAGAATATTAAATTTGCAAGCTCATTAAATTAAAAAACATAGCAAGTATATCTTCCCTTCAAAAAGAGTAAAAATTAGGATTCCTTCCATAATAAATAGCATGGTCAATTTCTTGTGAATTGAAGGATTGTATAATGCTATTGAAAGGAAATCAAAACCCATCTATACACTCAAAAAGGAAGAGAGCAACAAGAACATCTTAACAAACACATGAAATCTCTAATCAAGCAGTAAAAGAAAATCTCCTCCTAAATGATTGCTTCAAGAAATTTTAAAAATAAGTGGATCACAGGAAAGATCAAGTGTTAATTCAATTCATTCAAAACATTGAAAGGCATTCCAAATATTCCTCAACTAGCTATTGTGAAATATTTTTGAAATCTTCTTAAGTCAAACATATAAGAGGACTATTTTTATAATATTACTTAGTTCATTTGTATTTGTGCTTAAAGATTAGAGGATCAATTGTATCATTTCCTTATCATTTTTTCTTATATTCTATTTTAAGAGTTAGCCTTGAGTATTGATAGAGACTTTTGTTATAGCTCTGAAGATCTAAGTGTTAATAGATGGAAAAGTATAGTAGACATAAGATCGAAGTATTATTATTGATTTTCTAGATCTTCTATACTCTTCCATTTTATGTCATGCAATTTATTTAAATTGCTATTCTACCCATGTTTTCATGCCAATAAATTATGTAATTAAGCAGTTTTATTTTTCTAAAATTTTAAACCACAAACCCTAACCTCCCCCAAGGGGGTACTCTTGGTTACTTAATCAAGACCTACGGAGTTGAAAGGAAACACTATCATTTGCTTGATACTTCTAGAGATTTGCAATTTCATGCTTATTTACTTGTCATTTATAGACTATTCTATTGCCTTTATCTTCTGACTCTTGATTGAAGTCTAGTATCTCTAGTTTTGCTAATCCTTATGTAGGTAATGATTCAATTTCTACAGATTACAGTACTAATCATGCTCCTATTATTCATAATTCTTCCAATATTCCTTCACTTGTTATAAGACTATCTACTAGATAAGTTAAGCCACCAAAGTGGCTAGATGATTATATATACAATATCAATCATATGTTTCAGTCTTCTAATACTTCACCCATTTTTCCACATGTTCCTTATCCCTTATTCAATTTCCATTGTTTTTCTTCCTTGCCTTTGGATTATATGGTTTCTCTAGCTAATGTTTTTGCATTTAAGAAGCCAAATTCTTACTCTCAAGTAGATTAAGATGAGTTGTGGATTGAAGCATGGATAAGGAATTAAAGGCCCTTGAGGAAAATAATACATGGGAATTGACTTTCCTACCTCATGCTAAGAAACCAATTGGCTTTTAGTAGATATAACATATTAAATATAGAGTTGATTGGAGCATTATAAAGCTCACTTAGTTACCAAAATTTTTATGTAAGTAAAGAGAGAAGACTATCATGATACTTTTTCATTGGTTGCTAAGTAAGGCATGGTTTGCATTTTGATTGCAATTGCATCTACATATAACTGGCCATTTTATCAAGTGGACATTAACAATACCATTTTGCATGGTTACCTAGATGAAGGTTAAACTTAGGTAAGTTTGTAGGCTCTTAAGATCCTTATATGCCTTAAACAAGCTTCTTGTTAATAGAATCTTAAAATTTCCAAATTCTTGATTTCTCGTAGTTTTATACAATCTCACAATGATCACTCTTTATTTACATGAATTGATGGGGATGGTTTCTTAATTATGCTCCTATATGATGACGATATGTAATCATGGGCACCAATACACATTCTATTGAAGTTTTGGCACAAGAGTCACATCAAACCTTTACTAGTAAGAATTTGGGTTTAGCTAAAATTTTTTTAGGAATTGAACTTTGTAGAACATCCTAAGGAATTGTTTCAAATTAGAGGAAGTTTATTACAGATATACTTTATGTTGGTGGTTTAGTTGTAGCTCATCTTACCAGAGTTCCTCAGTGTTGCATTATCTACTAAATCAAGGGAACAATTAGATGATCCTACTACCTATTAACAATTGGTTGGTTGTCTTTTATATCTTACACTTACACACCTAGATATTTCATTTGTTGTGCACATGTTAAACCAATATTTGGCTCATCCTTATAGTAGACATTTGTAGGTTGATACAAAAGTTACTCACTAATTTTCAATCATCTAAGCATTTCAAGTCCTTAAGTAATTAAAAGGTACTGTCCAATTTATGCTCTTTTATCTAGCAAACAACTCTCTCAAACTTTTAAGATATATAAATTCAGATTGGGAGACACACTTAGATTATCGAAAATTAGCGAACGGCTTTTGTATTTTTCTTAGAAATTCACTTATCTCTTAGAAGACAAAGAAACAAAAAATAGTGGCTACATCATTAGCAAAGTCTAAATATCATAGCATGGCTTTTTCCATTGAAGAATTGCTGTAGGTGTCTTATGTTCTTCAGCATCTTCACATTCCTATTCCTTGTCTTGTTCCCTTGTGTTATAACAATAAGGCTGCTATATTAATTGCTCAAAATCCTTGCTTCCATAATCGTATAAAGTATATTTTTATAGATGTTCATTTCACCTGCTCAACAACGTTGCTAATCGGTTCTTACCATTGTTGTATGTTTCATCTTGGATGCAATTAGCAAATTTCCTTACCAAGCTTGTCTCTAAAGTTCAATTGACATTTGCATGCTCCAAGTTAGGTCCTTTTGAAGCCTACATGTATTTTTTCATTTGCTTTCTACAAGTAGTTACATAGTTGTACACAACACACTGAGGGTGCAAATACTCTGTGTAACATAAATTTAACACAGTGACTTTTCTCTTTGTTTTCACTTGTTATAAAGATATCTATACAAAATCAATCAATGGTGATTGTTATAATAGTTTATTTCATCACTTTTCTCCTTTATATCAACAAATATAAGCTTGTAACATGATACATGTCTTAATTGTATTTGAAAATCTAATATAGCAATCCAACTTATATATAGTATGTATCCTCTCATTAAGTCAAAAATCTAAAATAAATTTTGATATAGTTGTCAAATTGGTTAAAATAATTCAAAGGATAAAATATTTTCATAAAATAGAAACTTAAAGATATAAATTACTTAATCTCTTAAACATGATGGATTACTATGCAACAAATAAAATTCTTTACTAAGATAAGTCTAATTAAGCCTAATAAAGTCAATCATCCATTTGGTTCATCATAATCACTATATTATATTGAGCTATGGCTTAATAAGATCTTAGTAATTAAATTCAAATTCACGGTATATCATTTGTTAACACTTCAAGTGAAAGCATCAAAAGACTCTTCATAGAAAGAAGCTATTAAGATAGTACTAAAAAGGTTAATAAGAAGATTGAACACTCTTTATCCTTTTCAAGTACTTTATATCATCAAAACTTAATTGTTATACTAATGGATATTAAGATCCAACAGGCATATGGAAATCACATACATCAATCTATATATTAAGCATAAGTAAATTCATTTGCTAGTATATTTCAAAACAATTCAAACACTAATGTTTCCTAAACATGTAATGCAATAAAATGCTATACTATGAACTTACTATGAAAGGTAAATTAACACTAGAAGAAAGATAAGACCATTTTTCAATGTGGATATATAATGATAATCACATATGGGAAGAAAAGGAAAATGATAATAATTAACTTAGAACAGTTATCAAGCCAAATAAGTAGCTTGATTGGCATATACCAATATAGATTGACATTCTCCTTATCAAAGAAGCGTATATCAGCTTATCTTTTCATGTGTGGATGTTTCTTCACCAATAGAGAACATGAAAAAGTAACAAAAGAAGTACTATTCCATGTTCATGAGTAGTGTCTATGAAGCCGATGAGGAACTCATCCCAAAAGATGCGTTAGGCATCGGCAAAGATCTAGTAATTGTATATCTACCTCCATTGCTACTACTTGTTATATCGTATAATAAATGGGGTGATAGAAAATGACCATCAACTTGGGTTCCGCCATATGTTGGAACAGGAGGTGTGGATGGAAGAATTGGTGGAAGAGCTTCAAAATTTAGAACACTTGACGCCTCTCTTATGGTTGGCCTACAGTTATAGTCAGGGTGAACGCACCACAATCCAACTATCATTAGGCATTGCATTTGTTTTGGGTCATAGTCTCCTTCTAGCTTGATGTCTACTGCATCTAACAGCCTCCCAATTCCATAAAGCTCCCATATCCAATCTACCAAACAAATATAACCATCGACATCCCTCGTATCAGTAATTTTTCTGCCACAAGCAATTTCAAGTATAACTACTCCAAAGCTGTAGATATCCGATTCCTTACTAACCTTCCCCGTGTAAACGCATTCTGGAGCCATGTACCCCAATGTCCCAGCTAAGGCCGTAGTTTGGGATCCTTTCCTATGGTCCACTAGCCTAGCCAAGCCGAAATCTCCTAATTTGGCATTAAAATCTGAATCAAGCATAACATTGCTGGCTTTTATGTCTCGATGAAGCACGCATTGCTCCCATTCCTCATGCAGGTACAGCAACGCCGATGCCAATCCTCGTGTGATTTTGTGTCTCATCTCCCACGTCAATAAGCTTTTTCCTTTGAATAGATGGGTGTCCAAGCTACCATTTGACATGAATTCATATATTAGGAGTAGTTCCTTTTTCTCGTGACACCAACCAACTAGTTGTACTAAGTTTCTATGTCTTAGCTGGCTTATGGTCTTGACCTCCGTTGCATACTCCTTAATCCCCTGTCTGGATTCTGGTGTGATCTTCTTAATAGCAACTTCCCAACTACCTTCTCTTAGATACCCCTTGTAAACCTTTCCAAATCCACCTTGTCCAAGTAATCGGTCTTTCGAAAAGTATTTGGTTGCAGCGGCCACTTCTCTAAATGAGAATCATTTGGGTCCAGTTACCTTTGCAAATTCTTGATCAATAGCTTCTATCGTATCTTCATCTTCACTTAGAATATCTCTATTTCTTTTTGATCGATGGCGGGACCACAAAAAGCCAAAAACAAGACAAAGAAGCAACAAGGATCCAGCACCTGTGATGATCCATTGCCAATAGTCGTTCCTTTTCTTTCCATGGGATGGCGGGGGAGGCGCTGGAGGATCTTGATGCTCGTTTTCATTTGAAGTAACGTCAAGACTAGACATAAAATTCCAAGATTTTACTATATGTGTCTGGAAATACTGACCAGTTGTAGCAGAGAAACCGAAATCAACCCATTCCGGCAAATGGTCCTTCACATTAAATCTATAACTAACGTTAGAGAAAAGGCTGGCATTATCAGCATCTGTCATCTTAACACTAAAGATCTGCTGACTGGAATTGTACACGACCATGGCATTCACTACACCCCCAGAATTGATTCTGTTCCATAACCAAGGAGCAGTCTTGACAGAATGGATCGTATTTATATCAATACCGACATGTACATACCTTGGATCCCAAGAATTCCCGTCTTAGTAAGTGTCGAATTCAACAGCAATAAAAGGCGGATAGGATCCATCATAAGTCCCGTTGGAGTTGGCGGCTAGAGCAAAAGAAGCCCCCTTCGAACCTTTTGGTATGGTTGTCCCACTCCCATTACGGGTGAGGAAAAAGGTCAAGCCATCAGCATGCACTTCTTTCGGATCGCCTCGAATAACGAAACTGAAATTGGAAGTGAAATCAGCAACATGTCCCGTTGCACGATCCCATAGGTGTAAAGGATTATAGTATGTAGCCCTGCCCGATTTCCAAGTTTCGTTGTCGGTGAGTACGATACCATCTTGTACCAGAGATGTGCCACCTGTCAAACTCAAATTCTCCGGAGTCCAGGAACCATCAGGGTTTGGGAAGTTGACAGATAAAATTTCAGCGGATGCTGAAGTTGGGAATGGAAGAAGAACTACCATGGAAATCGCAATAAACGTTGCAGCTACGACTACAACTAAGCGATTTGCGTTGATGCAATCAGCAATCATCTCCATCAGCGAAAATAAAGCACAGTAAAAAGATTTCTTTTGTGGAGGCCCCCAGGAAATTAAGCAAAGTCGTATTGGAAGGACGGCAGGTCTTGAGCGACCATTTTGTGTATTATGTAGGGAAGACTCATTCACACCGTGTTATCTTTTTTATGTTGAGTTTAATGGTTTCGTGATCGATTAATTCAATTGGTAATATTAGCTGTTTATTGATCTTATTTCTTGTCCGGTCAGTAAGCTAATTTTATATTCATATTAAATCTATTGTTGTCAATTAAAATATTATTAATATAAATATATCATAATTATCTACTAGAAAAACACATTTTCAATATTACTTTCTATTTGCTAAATGTTTATCACATGGAAACTACATTAAAGACTAAAAGTGTATGAAAAATTAGTTTTCTATTTTTATGCTAAATTTATGTACAAGTTTGATAAAAAAAATGCAATAGCTGTGATGAGACCAACTTAAAAAATATGTATATAATATGGTTCCTCTATAGAGTTAATGCACAACATGTTGTGACTAATTTAAACAAACAATAATTTATATTTTCAAGTTGTGCTCTATTAATAATACCAAGTAGTTTTACCAACGACGTTGGGATATTTAAATGCTTATATTTTTTAATGTTATAGATTAGGTTAGGGAAAGAAATTGAAAGTTAAGTTTGTTACTCTTACCATAACTAGGGGATGACGATGATGGAACGGAAGAAGTGAATGATGAGAGAGAGGTGCAAAGTCTGACACTAAAGAAGATATCAGAGTAAGTACATAATAATATATAATTTTTAATTATATTAGTAATATTAGAAATCCTATTCTTAACAGATTGGCGAGTTAGATTTATACACTTCTACAAGGCTAGTTTAAAATGGGTTTGAAAATATGTTTAGGCGCTAGGTCTAAATCCAGAAATGTTTTTAAACAGGTTTAAGCAAATTTGACATGGTCATTAATAAACAGTGCAAAATTTTAAATATGTAGTTATGGCTTAAAGACGTTTCTTCACATTGTCAAATTGCTAGATATCCCGCTTGAATTTTCGGTTTTATTTATTTTAATTTTATTTTTCATTTTTTGATTAATACTAAATCATAACCTATTTAATATTAATCTTCAATTAAAAATAATGGAAAATTCCAATTTTTCTCTAACAAAAAAAACTTTTGAGGTCGCCACTCAATAGAAGTCTAAAAAACAAAAATTATAATCAATTAAATGGATTAACTACGATTTAATTACTAGTTTATTATTTTAATTTGATAAAAAAAAATCAGAGGATTTTGAATTCCGAAACTAACCAATTAAACTCTAATGGGTATTGCTATTTATTTTTCAAAATTATGTTTATTTTTCGCAATTATCCTTTTTTTAATAAAATAAATAAAAAAACTCAAGTTTTTATAAATTTTAATATTGCCCTAAAAATGCTATGTACTCGTTAGTCAAAATCAAACAATTATAATTTTTTCTCAAAAAAAATTTAATAGGTTTCTTCTTTTTATCAAAAAAACAAATGGGCCAGATTTATGTTTTTACTAGTCGTTTTATTTTTACTAAGAAAAACCTCTAAAAGCTTAATTTTTATTCCTAATTTAAATAAAAACCCTAAAAACCAAATTTTTGGGAAGTCTTATACTAAGATTTTTATTTAAAAAAAAAAACAACTACATGATAAATTTTTTTATTAAAAAAAACCCTAAAGACCTAAAAATGTGATTTTTATGAAATATATAATGTTCTACATGATGAATCTTTTATATAGAAAAAATATTTAAAACATTAGAAAAGAAAAATTCCTAACAGTACAAAAGATACCTAATTCATAGAAAAAATACCTAATTACATGAAATATATCTTAATTATAGAAAAGATATCTAAATCATGAAAAAAATATATATATAACTATAAAATATGTTTAAATTATGGAAATGATGGTTAACTATAGAAAAGATTGGATTTAACCTCATGGTATCGGATTTGCTTTTTTTTTTCAATAATTATTTAGTCAAGATTCTATGTAATTAATCTTTTTGAATTTTTTTTTTCTCTTTTACTGAAAATTTTCTTTTTTTTTTTTATCTTTTTATCATTTTTAAATTTTTTTAATTTTCTAAATTAGAACCCTAAAAAAAAAATTAAAACTATAAAGATACATTAGTTTTTGTGCTTCCGATGGAAACTCACGTGAAGTTGAAAATTTACTAATCGGCTCGAAGTCTTTGTCTACAGTTCCCCATATACTCATCGAAAATTTTTAAAATGCTGGTTGTCTTAATACGGCAATACGGCAAGCGTGTCAATTTTATGAAGCAAAAGAATGGTATTTTTTAAACATAATTGTCATCTTATTATAGTGACAATGATAACGACAAGATTTAAAAACAAATGATAACGACATCAACAGTCCGGGACAGATTGAACAACACACATTCTGACAGATAAAAAAAACCAAAATAAATAGAAAACTATTCAAATCGTTATTACAACTTTAATGGGTCAATGAAAGAATACAATCACCGAGCAGAACTTGAGTATTATTTTTCTAAATAAAAGCTTATGCCTCTTTCCGTCTCCCTAATGATCGTCTTATTCACAGATATGGATGTTAAAAATGCCCGGACTTGGATACCTTCCCTTTCAAACTTTTTTATAATATTAACGGCTCGTTCACTTAATGAAATAAAATAAAAGGGAATGGAATTAAAATTCCATAAAGAATAGATTGTAAGTAATTTAAGAATAGATGTATAATATAACTTTAATAATTAAAATTATTCTCAATCCATTTTCTTTTTCAACTAATCCAACAACAGTAATTAGCAGTCGAATAGCGATGGCAATGGTGATTAATAGTGGTAATGATAGCAATGACTACGATGGTTAAGAGTAGTAGTGATAGTGGTAGTGGTTAATAGTGATAGCGGTGGCAATAACAGTAACGGTAGCAGTAACTACGGTGATTGATGGTGACGATGGCAATTGCTGATAATGATGGTAACGGTAATGGTAACGGTAACGGTAACGGTGGTTATGGTGATAGCAACGGCTATAATGGTAGTATCAGCAGTTACAATAATGGTGATAGCAATAGTAGTGATGATAGTAATAACAGTAGCTATAGTAGTCGCTGGTGGCAGCGACAACAATAATGGCAACGGCAGCAGCGATGGCAACTATGGTAGTCATGACGGTAGTTGTGATAGTGGTATTAATAAAGAATTGTGATTTCTTAGTTAAATTAAGAAATCCCTATTCAAGTAATAAGAATTTCTACGAAACAGCGATTGCGTAATAAAAACTAAGTGAACGTTGTAATAAAAAATAAAGAGAATAAAATTCCAATTTCATAAAGTGAACATACTATAATGGTTTGGTTTTGTAGAAAGAAAGAAACTTGCAAAACAGAGGATATAACTGATGTGATTATGTAGTAAGAACTCAAAACAAAAAAAAATACGAGGGTAAAATTATATTGCTAGCCTACCCACACCACTGCCCCCACCTCGGTGCTTCACTAGGCCCTCACTTGGCTTTGGAAAACAGCTAAGAAGACTCAGATAGAAGACATGGGTTGAGAGCAATCTGTATAGTGGATTTGTTGTTGCAACAATGTAACGGGAAAGGAAATATCAATTCCCAATTCTCAAAGAATATAAGACATCCACAACAATTCTTTAGCAGTGTAAGACATACTATAGGATATTCAGCTTCAATAGTAAACGTAGCAATCGTGCTTCCTTTTAGTTTTCCGGGAAACAATAGCTGAACCAAAAAATATACAATATCCAGACAACGATTTTTGATCCATACTAGAAGAACCCTAATTGGCATCAGAGCAACCAGCCAAATTCAAAGACTTTGACGAGATTGGCCTTTTGGAACTGCATGTTTGCAAAGAAAAAGATGCAGATTAGCAACAACACAGACAAATGCATTCATGGGACCCTGTGCTAAGCGTGACATCTGAGGGAACTTCAACTACGAGACTAATTGAGTTGCAGTCCCAGTGGCAAGCCCCTCGGCACGGCAAAAGCGACGATCAATACCATATGGTATATATATGATGATGCTATCTATTGTATTATGGTTTTGCTTGTTTTTGTAGATTCAATCTCAAACCACTGTTTTACTTAAATAATCCCGATTTCTGAAATATAAAAGTTGGTTGGAAACCACTGTAAATTAAATAGCTTTGTGGCACTCTGATATTACACGTGCTGTACTACTACACCAGTGGTAGATTCGTGGCGTAAAAATAAGCATTTAACAGATTAAATAGAATATTGAAACATATTTTTTTAAGCAGGCTTGATAATTATGACATATTTATTTTAGAATATTCTAATTGATAAATATGCGAATTTCACAACAACACACTCATTAAGACAATTGAGTTGAAATTTTTCAATAACATTAGGGAAAGGGTTATATTATGGATTGAGACTTTCTTGCACAAACTCATCTAGACTTGTATATAAAATATGATATAATAATACGAATCACTATCTTATATGTTATAATATATATCTTAGTGGCTTGTAGCATTCAATGATCTCAAGACATGAACACTATTATATTTGGTTAATTGTAAGTAATACCTTGATTATATAATTAATTAGATTGATTACTAAATATCTAATAGATAACTTTTACGTCTGGTACAATTTTTGTATTTTATGTATTACTAACTCTCTTGTATTGATTATATTATATTATATTATATATCATTTACATTTATTAATAGCTATGTTAAATTGTATTAAATATATAATAAAAAACATTTACACTGATGTCATCTATCATATTTTATATATTACCAAGCAGCATGACTACATAAATTATGTTATATATTATTTACATTTACTAGTTATAATTATTATATTACATTATGTAGTTACAATTATTATATTACATTATATTAGTAAAATCTATATTAATCTAGTCAAAGTAGGTTCTAGTAACTGCCTCCCTAAAAATTACCTATTTAGCCTTAATGTAATATTATTCAATAAAAATACTAATATTAATATTATCTATAGAAGATTCATAACAATCTCTCTTATCTATCCTTTCTCTTTTTTTTTTTTTAATGACAAATCATCTGTTTAGCCTAAATATAATATTATTCAATAAAATTAGCAACAATAATATCATTTATAAAGGTTTTATAACATGGATAAATATTGACAACTCCTTAATTTTTCTACCCCATTAATCTTTTTCTCCTTTCTCCTCTTTTTCAAGGCAATTTTAATTTGTTTCTCCTCCTCCCCTAAGGTTGTTCATCGAACTGAACCAAACTGAATCGAATTAGACTAAACCACAAAATGAAATCCTTTTATATTTCAATTCGATTTGCAGTTTAGTTTAGAAGATTTTCAAACAGTTTGTGATTCAGTTTAAGAGGTTGAGCCAAATCAAATCACTTGAACCCGAATAGAATCACTTCTTATTTAAAAATAAAAAATAAATGACATTTTTTACTTTTAAATCATATTAACATTTCATTTTAATCTTATTGACATTTTGTTTTATTGTAGTCTCTCTTTCCACATTCAATTTCTACAATCTACTCCTTCTTAGTCTTATTTTTCATCTCTTAAGCAAATTTTCATACTTTATAAGATGTAATACTAATGTAACATAATGTTATATAGCTTAAACTCTTGTATAATGTTCCTCATTTTAAACATTGATGTGTAGTTAAAAGCTTCAATAATTATTTGTATTATTAAATATTATGAAATGTTTTTAAAAGTGGTTTGAACCGAACTACATTTGAAGCAGTTCAATTTAGAACTCTAAACCATTAAAAGTGGTTCATTAAGGATTTAAATCGAATCATTTGAAATATGGTTCAATTTGATTTGATCGCTAGTTCGAACTGAACCAAATCATAAGCACCCTACCTCCTACGTTAATCTCTCCCTCCCTCAATAATCTCTTTCTCCTCTCTCCTCTTTTTTAGGGCAAGTTTCATATTAAAAAATAGTTACTTCAATAATATAAATTTACTTGCTCGATTTTTTTTAATTGCTTTTTTTTTTGTTATCCATTTTACTAATATAATAAATCTCACACCAATATTAATATTTTGTTTTCATTATATAAATTTTTATTAAAATCTCAAAACTAATCCATATTCTTTAATTTGAGTAAATTTTATATAAGCAATTTTTATATTCAGGAATCCACAATGCAAGTGGGTTGTCTAGTAGTATTATTTTATGTATGGAATCAATTCTTAAATCCTAAAATAAAAAAAAAAGAGAGAAAAGAAAAGAAAAAGAGAGAATCTTATTATAATATTCGATCTTAATTGAGATTTAACAAAATAGAGTATGGAAACTAATTTTCAAAATGACGTTAAGATTTGGAAAATAGTTCTAATAGAAAATAGTTGGTTTAGACCAAGAGAAAGTACATATAGAATAGGCAAGGTATGAGGCCCTACTTATACCATATTTTGTAAATATAGGTTTCTAAACTTTTATGCTTGAAACTTATCTTATAACACTTTAGAAGACCTTATACCTTATACTCTATAAAATTTATTGAGGAAAGGATACCCTATATAACTTGTTTGAAACATTATGTTAAACGCATAATCAATATCAAACTTGTAATTGCACTACCATTGGACCACCTCATAATAATTTGTAAGGTTCTTAAATTTGTAACAAATTTTAAGTTCAAAAAATATAAAACTTTGGTGAGTAGAATAGAGAATATCCCTATAGTTGAAAATGTTCAAGCACTTAATTGGGCTATGTTTAAATTTTTTTTGTCTATTCTTTTTAAATTATTGAAATAATGTTTTTATTAAACCATAATATTGTTATACATGTAGAAGACTAATATGCTAAGTATTTCTAATAAAATATATTAGACAATAAACTAAGAAGTAAGATGTTTTTAAGACCTTACTAGAGTAGTATTAATCAAAGAGGAAGAAGGGGGGCGGGGGGGGAATGAGATAAAAGACAAGGGGTTTTAGCAAAAAAAAAAAAACATAAAAGAAAAGAAAGAAAGAGGAAAGAGGGATTAGATAGTAAGGAAAAGGGAAAAAAATGTAAAAAGGAAAATTAAAAAAATACTATTCTTGAGAAAATATTCCCAAGAATGCAGCAAACAAAATCACCTCTTGGAGAGGTAAGAGGCAATTTTGTATTCAACCAAGAGGTGATTTTGTATTATAAACCCCTACCCTGTCCTCCCAAACTTACTATTATGTTACATATACACCCCACTCTTGGCTTAATACAAAATCATTTTTAAATCAACTAGTATATCTCAAATTAAATTCTATCCGATTATATGTTAGTGAAATGTTCAGTTTTCTTCTCTTTCTCTATCCTATAAGTATTCCTGTTGAATCAATAGAGAACTTTTTTTCTATATCTATATGAATCAATATTGTGATATTAATTATTGCTCTAAATTTGGATCAATCCAAAATCACCAATTCCAACCCAAATTCACCTCCTTAAGATGCGCTTTTAAACAATAAAATACTTTGTATTTTTAACACAACTAATATATTGGAACTTAAGATGACATATTCAATTATAAATGTATGAAAGTGTTATGAAAGCTGTAATTGTACTTTCAAATAGTTACATAGTTTTTAGAAACTAAGGATAAAATATAAACTCGAATATAAAATATGTAAAGCTAATGACATCAACATCATCATCGCGTAAGTGGATGAACTTCCTAAGGAGCTACATCAGCCTGGCCTTGAACCATCTGATCTACATCCAACTGGGTGATCTTTATCTCATCGTGACTATAAGCACTCGAAAATGATGCATGCATGAGGACCAGAGTAGGTATGGTTATTAAAATCGAGATTAAAAAATATAATTCTATGAGTCTAAATTTTATAAAGTATTTCTTAGTTAAAATGGATGATTTATGAATTTTCAGATATAATTTTACAAGCTTACGATTTTATCAATTCTGTACGATTAGAGTAGGGTGCATTGATGTGACACCTTTTATTAAGCCTAATTTTTCCTGATTTTTAAAATATTTTACTTAACCTAATAAATATTAAACCCCAACTTGTTTAATATTAACCCTCAACTAGGAGTTAAGAAAAAACTTGGTTTTTAAATGTATTTAAAAAATCCTTTAGAGTTACCACCCTAATCGGAGTTGGGGAAAAAAAAGGTTAGGTTAAATCAATTAGATAGACCAATTTAACCTAGCCACTGATTTGCTTAAAAAACCGTTTTTTAGAAAAAGGTTTAAAAACTAAAAATTTTAGGTTTGGGGGCTAATTTTTTTAAACTTTTAATAAGTATCACTTTTTTAACTTTCCAATTTTAATTTTACTTTTCAATATATGCTTATTTACAAACTATTCACATGCAACTAAATTAATTAATTTAAACAATTATTTACAAAATATGAAAAAAAAGAAAGAAATTTTTCTATATTTTAAGTTGCCCCATATTTGCTTACAAGTGTTTATGTACCTGCTATTTAGAATCAAACGTACGTAATTTTTTTCGAAAAAATTTAAGTAGGTTGATTGATTTTAATCTTAAAAGGAAAACCGAATTTACGTTTTAAGTGGGTTCGAGTTTTGTTGAGAAAAATTGTAAGGATCCTAAATGGGGGTTTTATTTTTAAAAAGTTCTAAGAAGTCCTAATTTTGAAAGGGTTCGTTCATTTTTATTTACTTAAAAAAAGATATTTTCTAAGTGATAAAATAACCTTATTATTTATTCATACATTTTATTTGTTATTATTATTTTTTATTTTATACTTATATTACTTTTCTAGTTTTATACTACTAAATTGTAAAAATAAATAAAATAAATCCAAGCTTTTTCTTTCCTTCTTCTTTTTTTTTTCTTTATCTTTTATCTTCTTCTTCTTTTTTATGGGCTTTTGTTACAATTACAAATTACAGTAATAAATAAATAAATAAATAACTACAAAAAAAAAAGAGATAAGACTAAACCAAATCAATTAAGAGTCATGGGTTGATTTATATGGATGGGTCTTCAGGTCAAATTTCCAAACCTCGGTTCAATTGGATTAGAGTTGGGTCCTAAACCTTCTTCAACAACAATGGCAGTAGGGTGTGTTATAAGATAATTTAATCACCAAAATGAGCAAGGAAGGTTCATTTCATGCGTTTCTTATTGGGGTTAGGGGGTATAAGGAAAATGCCATGGTCGACAATGGTTGTTTTAGAGGCAGTCGGTGTTTCGATGGTAAGTGGTGGTGGCAATTGGAGTTGAATGGAGTGGTGAGTGTTAAGTTTTTGGGTATAGAAAAGCTGGTCATGATGGCCATTTTGGTTAAAGAGTGGCAGAGCTACCAGCTTCATGGTAATGGCATAAGGGTAGTTAGGGTTTGGTTGTTAAAGCCGGTGAAGCCATAGCAAAGAGTACAAGCTATTAGGTTCAGATGCTTAGAGGCTGGGGAAGCTAATGGAGTTGACAATTTTGCTGAAAACCATAGAAACCAAGCTCGAAGTTAGAGAGAGAGAGAGAGACTAACCATAAGTGATTATGGTAGAAAGAGAAAGGATTCGAAGTGATGTTCGGGGAGAATTATGAGTGAATTCTGATGATTATGTATGTCTAAAAACAATTGATTGACCCTTATTTATACTCAAAATGACTTAATTAATCTCAAAAAGTTGAAAATCGAAATGAATGTAAAACCCCTAATTTCTAGTTTTGTTCCAAAATTTGCAATGCTAATGTGAATGCTCAAATGTATGAATCTGTACTTGTTCTTAGGTTCTATTTGAAGTAGGTTGTGTCTACTGCTATTTCACCACTAATTGGGCGAAATTGCAATGTAGAGTAACTTGAATTTGGAGCTAAAGTAGGTTAACTGGACAAGACAGTGTAGTATTTTTGGGGAAAGCACAGGAAAAGGGGATAGTGAGAAAGGAAAGGGAGGGAAAAGGGACTAATATGGCATTGACGTAGTGCCACGTTAGTCAAGTCAACCAATGAGAAGTTACTATGTGTCTTAAAAGACACATGATTGGTGACGTGGCATGATATGTATTGCACACATGTTATCTACGTGGCAACACATATCGTGTGGTGCTTAATACGTATCGCTATGTAGTGACATATGTCATGTGGTAGTGCCACGTTCCTACAATGGACAACTAGCATGATGATGTCTTGACATGTGGCATCATGTGCTATGTATGCTATAAGGGGGAAAAAAGAAGAAGAAGACATTTTCTACCTTTGATGACATTCGAACCCAAAACTTCTAATGCAATTCTTTAGTGCTTATTTGTTAGGCCGTTGACCTATGCTTTATCTATATGTGCAATTAGATTGCACATATGGACTAGGTTAGCCTAAACTAGATAGAAACCTAAGCTCAAGCCCAATAGTGCTCTCTTTATTTTTATCAAAATTAAAAATTTTATTCTATGAAACTATCTAAAAAATTTATTATTTTTCTAAATTTTATAAATCCTCTATTTTTTCTAATTTTTGTAAATTTTTTAAATTTTTAAATTTTTTTTGTAATTTTCTAAATTTTGTATTTTTTCCAAATTTCTTTTCCTTTTTCCCTTAAATTATTACCCTTCACCCTATCCTAATTTAAAAAATTCTTTTTTAAAAAAAAATAAAAAAGGGAGTAAAAATAGGGTGTTTACAATTACCCATTTTTATTGTGAAGTTGCAGTAAAACTTTACCATAAAGATAAAAGAGACACTATTTTTATCCTAACAATGACTTTAATCTAAAAAAGTGCAACAACTAGTAAGCTATCGTAGCTTTTATTCATTAGGGATTTGATGAAAGGTGAAAGAGAGAGAAGGTCCTCTAAGAGCTAGCTAAGTGAGTCTTGAAAACTTCTAGTGCCTTAAGAGTTGGTTAGAAATATCAATTTAAAACTCGATTGTGTACTTTTGAGCTAACAAACCTAGGCAGGAGCGTCTCTAGGGACAAGCAACTTTAAATTACCTTAAAAGAGGCACCCTATGGGCTTGCTAAAAGGAATCAATGATGAAAGGAAGTGCTTTATGGGCTTGCTTGAGAGAAAATTGGTAAAGGAAAGCGCCTTACAGGCTTGCTAAAAGAAATTGATGAATAGAATCGCCTTTTAAGCCCGCTGAAAAGGATCGGTGAAGAGAAGTACCCATGGGCTCGCTACAACAAATTGGTGAAAAAAAGTGCCCTATGGGCTTGCTAAAAGAAATTAATGGAGAAAAGCACCCTATGAGCTTGCTATAACAAATTGGTGAAAAGAAATAGGATAATACTCTAAGTACATGCGATCTAGAGGTTTCAAATTAGGATGATTCTTAGAGAGCATATGATTCGATGGTTTCAAGTCAAGATAATGCTTCAAGAGCATGCGACCCAAGAGTTTTAGCATGGGATAGCGCTTCAAGAGCATGCAATTTAAGAGTTTCAACTTAGGATAGTGCTTTGAGAGTATGCAATCTAAAGGTTTTAGCTAATTCAGGATAGCACTCCAAGAGAATGCAATCCAAAGGTTTTGGCTAATTCAAGACAGTGCTCTAAGAGCATCCGTTCCAAAGGTTTTAAGATAAGATAGCGCTTTGAGAGCATGTAATTACTATTACTTTTACTACATAAACAATACTCTAAAGAGTAAATGATCCATGGGGACCAAAGCAAAGAGAGCTTATGTAAACATATTTGCAATTTTGCAAGACAAAGTAGACATTAGGGATAAAGTCCCTTGATGGAAAGAGAAGTAGATGACATCAGCCATGAGGGTGATCATGTTAAAGAGGATGATTTTAGCCTCTAAGGCCAACTTGGGAGCAATTTTCACGTGGGAGTAGATGCTTGAACTTTATGTAAAAGGAAGTGAACTTCTTTGAAAACAATAATTGCTAGAGTAATCACATTTGAATGATAGAAGCTTATCGCTAGGGTAGATTCTAGTGAAGATGACTTTTGAATTGTTAAAAACCTAGACCATTAGGGTGACATGAAAAGGAAAGGACTGAAATGAGAGACAAAGGAATTTTACTTCAATTTTTCAACTTACTAACAGGTTTGGATTCTCTCAATAGTTTGTAGGCTTTTTAGTGACACAACAACTTAATCTTCTAGGCTACCTTTATTTAAGAGAACCATTCTTTTCCTTTGGGGGCAAATAACTTTCCATGACTTCTTCAGATTTCTTCTTATCAGAGGATATCTCATTAAAAATAGGTTTAGTAAAAAGGGACTTCCTCACACTTCTAGCTTAAATTCTTCTCTCTTGACTTAAATTCCAAAAATTATGGTCCATCTTATAAGCAATGCATTCTTAATCAATCCATTAGGTCTTTTTTCGGACTGTAATGTAATAAAGACTTTTAGTCTTAGGTTTCAACATGGATATTAACGAAATGGCTTTTTATGAAAGAATCGCTCTTTAACCTAGGTTTATAAGTCAAAAACCTTATAAGTAAAACTAAAATTGTGCTTGCCCCAACATCAAATGTAATTTTACCAAAGATAAGTTGTTTTTTTTAATAAAAAAGGCTTTTTAGAATGGGTGGAGTTGTAGGCATGCTATGAGCCATGTGTCAATTGTAATTTCTTTAGGGACCATAATTTTTGGGGGAAATTTTGGTACTTGCACTGGCTTCTTTTATGCTCAACTGCTTTAACTGTGTTTTTGGGACCTTAAGTTGAAATGTAGGTCTTAGTTCAGGAATAGGTTTCTATACCCCATATCCTTTTGGGTTTTAGCGCTTTGAACTTAATCACTTTGTTTGTATCAAGCACACTTTTCATTTTTCATTTCACATTTTCTAATTTTTCCTCTTTTTTCCTTCTTCTTTTCATTTTCATTTAAGATAAAAAATGATTATTCTTTTTTCTGGCTTGCAACTTAAAGCGTATGTGATTTATGTTTAGTGTTAAGAATGGATGCCTTTCTTTATCTTAGAAGAAATTAGTTATCAATGGTAACAATTACTCTTAATTGATGCGTCTAAAGCAAGCATAAATTAGTTTTAACATTTTCTTCTAATAGATGCTCCTAACCTCCTTTTTGCCCCATTGTAGGGGTGGTTCTCGATAGAGTTTAATTTTGAAAATACCCTAATAAAAGGTTCAACAAAGCTGACAAAGGATTTTGTGTTTAGGATATTGAAAAGATTGCCTAACTTCATTTTGATTTGTGTATTAAATGCAAGATGGACTTTCTTTAAGGAATGAGTCCAATAGTCCCTCAATGATGTAACTTAACTCTCAAAGTGTCTTAGGATTGGTGTTTGGGATTCATCTTGCCTTTCTTCATTCTAAACCATTTAAGTAATGAGATATCATAAGAAATGAAAACAAAGCACTTTATTTAAGTCACTTGTCTTTTACAAACATCGTAAAATTTGACCCTATCCTTGAATTGAGCCTAATTAGATTGCCCCTACATCAATTAAGTCTTAAACTCTATTTTTCAGTTCCCAACATTTATCAATATAATGCCTGATATGAGGTAAGCGCACCTATCAATTTTAATATAATGGATATGAGTCCGAGTCGTTCCCTTAGAGATTTTGAGTACTAATATTAACCTTAGCTTTATTTATTATCTAACCGAAAAATTGTGATAAATTGAATAGATTAAAAATACTGAAATTAACAATTAAACTACTTATGAGACTTAATTATGCAAATTAGGAAGTAATAAACTACGAACGACTTCAAGTATGCAATAATGTATTTAGGAGTTATTTCCCTTAGTATTTAACATGTAACCTTTTTAAAATATATCCAATTCAATTTCTATTATTCTTGACCGGAGGGATTCACAATTAAAGTTAATATCTTTCTCAAGCATATTAACCCTAATCCTAAATTATTTACCGGAATCTTTTCACTTAGTAATATAATTTAGAATCGCATTAACGTGTAATGAATTCCCACACAAACAATCAATTTTCCAGAAGAAACATGTATCTTATCTCTAAGTATACATGTAATTCTCTTCAATTATGCCTAGATCTAATTACACATGCAATTTCTCAATTAACATGCATAATATCATATATTGACACTCTAGAATTATCAATCCATAATTAACGACATAATTGAATCAAGAAAAGGTAGAAACTTCATTGAAATTATAATTCAATCCAAGGGTTACATGAAACCCTAGGTTCCATAATCCTAAATACTCGAATTCTAAGCTATCATAACGAATCTAAAAATGAGTTTCATCAAAAACGTAAAATAAAGCATAAAAACCTCTCTTGATTTGATGAACAATCTCTCTAATATTGAAATCGATGTCGTTCTTGTTTCTTGATTAATGTTCTTCTCCAATCTCCTCTTTTCTCTTGTGTCTCTTGTTTCTGTAATGTCTCTTCTTTTTCTTTTGAAACCCTAATATGTCTTTTTATAGTGTATCAAAAAGATTTTGTTTTCGTCACCCGACATGGCCTGGGACACGACCGTGTCCCCAGGTCGTGTAACTTTCTGCACTTAGGTAAATTTTCTGCACAACTTCAAAAATTCATAACTTCTTCGTTTGAACTCGGAATTGAGTGAAACTTGATTCCTTTTCTTTGTTTTCGAGCCTAGAACGCATTTAAACCCTGAAATCAACATTTTACTCAATTAAGTATCAATTTATTTAAAGAAAACAAAAAATGTACGAAAAATACTATAAAATCACCCTATGAAATATGTTTAAAATTAGAGTTATCAAATTTCCCCTCACTTGAGCATTTGCTTGTCCTCAAGCAAATAAATCAAAACAAAACTTTCAGGACAAGAAACGCTAAACAAAATTTATCATTATTTAGGAAACCGGTGAACGAATACACTTAACCCTTAGAAAAGTAAGAAAATTATTCTTAATCAACTTGCAATAATAAAGTCAACCAATTTCATCTGACCATATTCAAATGCTCCAACAATACTTAATACTAGAGTTCACTAGTTAATTTATGAAAATCAAAGTTTACTCAAGTCATTTAACCAAGGATTCTTAAACTAAAAATTGGATTTAACATCTTGCCAACCGAGAAAGAGTCATAAAAATTTTGTCCATTTGACTAAAGTGTATACAATTCTCTTTTCCATCTCACTAAGTACCATAATCTAGAACAAACACATTTTACATCCACTCATTCTCTGATCATCCCCCTAGTTCATGCTTTTGTTAAAAGGTCTTTTGAATTTACTTTATTTAAGCACAATTGCGTTGGTAGCGGGAAAGAATCTCACTCTTCTGACGGACCAAGACCGATCCATACCATCTTATTTCTTATATTGATAGCGGGAAAGAACCTTGCTCTTCTGACGGACCAAGGCCGATCCATATCAATTTTTTTCTTTTTTCATTTGAATTGGCATTGGGATTCAATTTCGCTCTTCTGATGGACCAAGACGAATCCTTACCAATTTTTTCTATTCTTACACTTGTTATTACTTTTGACCTCCAATCATTATGATTTTTCAGGGGTTTCTCAAAAGAAGAATTTCATCTGTTTGTTTGCTAAAAATTATAGGACTCTTAAAAATTTCTAAGAAAAAAATATACATAAAAGTAAATTTTAAAAATAACCATGACTAACTCTCAACTAGTGATGTTGCTCCAATCTCAAATCCTAAAGTCCGAAGCTAAATAACTCGTAACTTTGCCTTCCAAAAATTTGACTAATCAATTATAGTAAAGTATAATAAGATCAATAATAATCAAGATGAAACAGTTAATTTGGCTTAATACCAGTTAATCACCTGTTGCAAGTTAACTTAAAAATTAATTGGGTCAAATGTGAATAATTGGTTTCCTAAACAGTAATAAATTCATATATATCCCTTCCCCACACTTAATAATGGACATTGTCCTCAATGTACCACAAAAAATCAGAGCAGCATGAAAAAAAAAAAACAGCACACGAAAAAGGAAACATATGTAATGAAAAGAAACTAATACTTCCCTGCCAGTTGAAAAGAAGTGCAAAATGAAGAAGCATCATCATTATTTATATCGGAGTTCACAAGTCTTGGCCAACCAAAAGAGAACACAAAAAATGAAGAACTAAGAAGAGGGATCGGAATCCGTCTCTTCATGTGCCTCATCAGACGATGCCTCAGCCAGCGTAGCATCATCATCGTCATCACTGGCCTCGACATCCTCATCACATTCGCCGGCCTAATCATAAGGAAGAGAGAGCAAAATTAAGTAGGAAACTTACTTGGATCAAAATGCAGAATGCAAGAATTGTGGAGAGAAGAGGAAGAACAAGAGAGAATTGTTTGATTGGGAGTGTGTAAGAGGGTGTGTTTAATTTAAATAAAACGAGCGTGTGCAAAAATCGTATAAGTTTGGGTTGATACTGGCTGGGACACGACTGTGTCCCTTGCCCGTGTAACTTACTGTGCCCGTGCGTGAAAAATGGATGGACACAGGCTGGGACACAATCGTGTCCCATGCCCGTGTAACTTACTATATGCGGGTGGGGTTTCTGGGCGTACACAGGCGAGTGATTTCACTGGGCGCACACGGGCTGGGGACACGACCATGTCCCTCACCCGTGTAACTCTCTGTGCCTGAGTAGGATTGCTGTCTGGGTGCACACGGGCTGGGATACGACCGTATCCCTCGCCCGTGTAAAAATTTTTTTTTAATTAAATCTATAGATAAAGGAAACTTAGAAATAATAAAATTAAAGAGAAAAGGAAAAATTAAAGCTAAGAGAGGAAAGAATTATGACGAAAAAGATGAAAGCAAAAGAAAAGAAGGAAAGCAAAGTTAGATTGAACGAAAAATAAAATGAAGAAAACTTAAAGAACTAAAGCATAAATAGAGTTAGACATGGGTTGCCTCCCAAGAAGCGCTTTAGTTAACGTCGATAGCTCGACGGGATACGTCTTGTAATTCATGATTCTTCACCCAGGTGGAAATAGAACTCCTCCTATATCTCGCTTTCGAACTCTCCATACGAGTGTAGATTTACCCTTCGGCCATCGACCTTGCCAATTCCATTTCATTGGTACATAACTTCCATAGTTTCTCTTCTTATCATGTCACTCATCAAATTCATGTAGCTTAAACTTCTTCATTTTGTCCGCTTTTAGCTTAGATCCGGTTGTCATTAGAAGTTTTGAACTTTTCACCGTAAAGACATGTTCCAAATGATTTCCTGACAGGTTTGGTTCCAAAATTGGTGGCTTCTCTTTGAAAGATTTTAACCTAAGATCCTTTGTCTTGTGGAGTGGATCAATCCCTTTCTTGTCCATACTGGATTCATGAACTTCTGTTTGAGCTGCCACTTCTGCACAATTGGGCTTAATCACCAAATTTCCATCTCCCTTTTGCAAGCAATAGCTTGAGGAATCCTTTGCAACAGTTTCCTACACACATGTAGATATAACGACATTAGTGGCATTAACATTGTGACTTATGTCCTCTGAGTCAAGAAATTTGTTCGTTGCCTCTGGAGTTTTAAAAACTATTTCATCGTCCCCGACCCGTAATATCAACTTATGCTCACTAACATAAAAAACAGCTCTAGCAGTGGCTAGGAAAAGTCGATCTAAAATGATTAGCACCTCAATATTTTCATCTATATCAAGTATAACAAAATCCATGGGAGAGATGAATTTGTCTACTTACACTAAAACATCCTCTATTATGCCTCTAGGGTATGTGATAGACCTATCAGCTAATTGAAGACTCATGCCCGTTAATTTAGGTTCTCTTAACCCTAGCTTTTTGAACAATTTATACGGCATCAAATTTATACTAGCCCCTAAGTCTGCCAAAGCATTATCTACCAATAAATTGCCAAGCATACAAGGAATAGTGAAACTTCCTGGATCTTTTAATTTTTGTGGCAGCTTTCTCTGGAGAAGTGCCGAGCATTCCTCGTTCAATGTGATTGTTGTAAGCTCCTCCAACTTCCTCTTGTTCAATAGAAGATCTTTTAGAAATTTCGCATACTTTGGCATCTGCAAGATGACATCAACAAGAGGTAAGTTAATGTGTAATTGTTTGAAAACATCAAGCAATTTACCGAATTCTTTATTTTGATCAGTGTAGCTTTGCTTAAGGCGCTGCGGGTAAGGAATGGAAGGCTTGTACTCCTTCACTTTTGGTGATTCCATATTTTCTTTTGATTTTAGTGACTTTGCATCTTCCTTACGATTGACTTCCACTTCTTTCTCAACTACTTCCTCACCATCCTTCTTCTCCACTTGCAGTTTTCTACCACTTCTCAAGGTCACTGCATTAACATGTTCCTTGGGATTGACCTCGGTATTCCCTAGGAGTATTCCCTGTGGTCTCTCAGAGATCATTTTTGCAAGTTGACCAATTTGGTTCTCAAGGTTACAATTGGAAGCCTCTTGATTCCTCAACGAGGATTCAATGTTGGATAAACGAGCCTCATTGCCTTGAATATATTTGGTGAGAAGTTCTTCCACACTAGGCTTCTTTTCTCGAGAAAGAGGAGGTGGGAATGGTCTTTGAAATGCAGGTGGGCCAAAGTTAGTCTTCTATTGGCCTTGGTTTTGGTTTCCGCATGAGAAATTGGGGTGATTCCTCCATCTGGGATTATAAGTGTTGCTGTAGGGGTTATTTTGTTGCATGGGTAGATTTCCTAGACAATCTACCTGTTCCAGCTGTTCTTGTGCTCCATACCCCTGCATACCAAAATCACTTATATCCGATTGCATTTGTTGAGGGCCAACTGAGAGTGCATCAATCTTTTTACTCAATAAGTCCACCTTGGCTGCCAGAGCAGTGGTTAAGTCCACATCATAAATTCCCATGGCCTTTTGCTTAGCTCTGGTGCTTTCCCGTTGATAATTGTTCATTGCTATTCCTTCGATCAGGTTTTGTGCTTGCTCAGGGGTCTTTGTGTTCAAAGTACCTCCTGCGGATGCATCAATCATCTGTCTAGTAGATAAATTAAGACTATTGTAAAAGGTCTGAATCTGCATCCATAGTGGGAGGCCATGATGTGGGTACTTCCTGAGCAAGTCCTTAAACAGCTCCTAAGTATCATATAGCGTCTCCGCTTCCAATTGAGCAAAACAAGAAATATCATTCCGAAGTTTAGCAGTCTTTGCAGGTGGGAAATACTTCTCCAAAAATTTCTCTACCAATTCATTCCAAGTTGTGATTGAATTTCGTGGTAGAGAGTTCAACCACTGTTTTGCTCTACCCCTCAAGGAAAAAGGGAATAGCCACAGTTGGATGGCATCATCCGTAGCTCCATTGATTTTAAAAGTATCACAAATCTCTAGAAAGCTAGAGATGTGGGCATTGGGATCTTCATCTTGGAGACCGTCAAACTGAACATATTGTTGCACCATCTGTATAATGTTAAGTGCAATTTGGAAGTTGTTAGCTGCGATGGTTGGCCTTGCGATGCTAGAGTCAGCTCCAATAAGTGTAGGCCTTGAATAATCGGACATGGTCCGATTTGCTTCATTCTCGTTGTTATCCATGTGTAGTGGATCTTCTTGTTCGATGAATTGAGTGTTAGTCTCTTCACCTTCTTCCTTGATTTCAACAATTGACTCATCGTCAATGGTCGCCACACTTTGTCTAGGTCGTGATTTCAAATTTTGAAGAGCAGTTCTCTCAATTTCAGGATCAAGTTCTACCAAATCTTCTGGGTTACTTCGAGTCATGCACTCTAAGGGTAAGAAATGTAGAATTAATTGCAGCTCTAGCTAATGAAAATTTATAATGAAAACAAAAGAAAAAAAATAGTTAAAGTAATAAAGCAACTAGTGTTCTTAATATCGAAAATCCCCGGCAGCGGCGCCAAAAACTTGATATGAGACAAGCGCACCTATCAATTTTAATATAGCGGAAATGAGTCCGAGTCTTTCCCTCAGAAATTTTGAGTACTAATATTAACTTTAGCTTTATTATCTAACCGAAAAATTGTGATAAATTGAATGGATTAAAAATACTGAAATTAACAACTAAACTACTTATGAGACTTAATTATGCAAATTAGGAAGTAATAAACTACAAATGACTTCAAGTATGCAATAATGTATTTAGGAGTTATTTCCCCTAATGTTTAACATGTAACCTTTTTAAAATATATCCAATTCAATTTCTATTATTCTTGACCGGAGGGATTCACAATTAAAGCTAATATCTTTCTCAAGCATATTAATCCTAATCCTAAATTATTTACCGGAATCTCTTTACTTAGTAATATAATTTAGAATCGCATTAACGTGTAATGAATTCCCACACAAACAATCAATTTTCCGGAAGAAACATGTATCTTATCTCTAAGTATACATGTAATTATCTTCAATTATGCCTAGATCTAATTACACATGCAATTTCTCAATTAACATGCATAATATCATATATTGACACTCTAAAATTATCAATCCATAATTAACGACATAATTGAATCAAGAAAAGGTAGAAACTTTATTGAAATTATAATTCAATCCAAGGGTTACATGAAACCCTAGGTTCCATAATTCTAAATACTCGAATTCTAAGCTATCATAACGAATCTAAAAATGAGTTTCATAAAAAACGTATAATAAAGCATAAAAACCCCTCTTGATTTGATGAGCAATCTCTCTAATATTGAAATCGATGTCGTTCTTGTTTCTTGATTAATGTTCTTCTCCAATCTCCTCTCTTCTCTTGTGTCTCTTGTTTCTGTAATGTCTCCTCTTTTTCTTTTGTAACCCTAATATGTCTTTTTATAGTGTATCAAAAAGATTTTGTTTTCGTCACCCGACATGGCCTGGGATACGACCGTGTCCCCAAGTCGTGTAACTTTCTGCACTTAGGCAAATTTTCTACACAAC
Organism: Lumnitzera racemosa; assembly: GCA_024138005.1. Lineage (NCBI taxonomy): Eukaryota > Viridiplantae > Streptophyta > Magnoliopsida > Myrtales > Combretaceae > Lumnitzera > Lumnitzera racemosa. The sequence continues at coordinate 31,457,536 of JAMXBC010000012.1, read as the reverse complement.
TTCAAAAATTCATAACTTCTTCGTTTGAACTCGGAATTGAGTGAAACTTGATTCATTTTCTTCGTTTTCTAGCCTAGAACGCGTTTAAACCCTGAAATCAACATTTTACTCAATTAAGTATCAATTTCTTTAAAGAAAACAAAAAATGTGCGGAAAATACTATAAAATCACCCTATGAAATATGTTTAAATTAGAGTTATCAATGCCCCTACTAACCTATATGGTATTCACATTGTGCATTTAGGTTGTATTTCCTCGGCTTGTATCCTAGCATTAGGGCTTTCTATTGTAATAAGCCCTCATTTCTTATGTAGTCAAAGACTTGTGATAATGAGGTAAGGATCTAAGTAAACTTTCTTCTAGGTATTTTTGGACCTTTTTTGCTTAGTGCAGGTCTTGATGTTGTAGTATTTATATATGCTCCTAAGTTTGGTAGGGATGGTCTTTTTCTAATTAGTCTCCCTATCTTTATGGTTTCTTTAATTCAGCTCCTAGTTAGTATAATGTCCACAAAACTAGCCATTACTTTACCCAATAGGCGCCTATAATATGGTTTCTCCAATTAGTCAATAAAGTTAGATATTAGTTCTTTTTAAAAGAGAGGAGGAATGATTCTAGCTATCATACCCTTTCATCTTTGGGTATATTCCTTAAATGACTCATTTTTCTTCTTTCTCATTATGCACCAATCCTAAATCGAAAGAGCTATCTCAATGTTGTACTTGTACTGCTCATAGAATGCCCGAACCAATTTCTCCCAAGTATTAATTTAGCTAAGATTGAGCTGGGCATACCAGGTTAATACAGGCCATGTCAGAATATCATCGAAAGTTTATACCATGAGTTGATTATTTTAAACATATCTACCCATCTTGCAGACATATAATCTGTTGTGTAACTTTAGGCATCCAGTCCCATCATACTTCTTAAAGTCTGGTATTTTGAATTTTTCTAGGTAGGCTTTGACATTGTATGCAAAAAAGTCAATGATCCCAACTTACTCGAATCCATCATCATTCCTAAGTGCTCTCATTTTTTTAGTTATCTGCTGACTTACCTTCCTTCTAACTCCTTGATACTTTCTTGACTCACCTCTAGGTTAACCAAGAGAGTAAGTCTTAGGCTAAAAAGCTGAATGGATCTTCTCTTTAGGAAGAGGTGCTTCAACAAATTTCCCTTATCGGATTTTCAAGTGCTTTTCATTTGATCACATTATGGCTTTGAGCAGGACAATGCTGTCAATTAGAAAATTCATATGTTCAGTTATTTTCCCTATTGTTTGCTCTATTGAACAAAACCTTACTTCTATAGGGTTGGTGCCAATAAGTTTATCATTATTTCTACTATTAGCCATTACTCTTGATAAAAATCCTTACCTATTAGCAACTTCCTTATTTTACTTTGAAAGAATACTCTTCTTTTCAAGAGAGAGAAAATGACTTAAAAAGAAGTGGAATACAATGATAAGGCTTATTTACAAATTGTGAGGAAGGAGTAGAAAAACATTTATAAGGTATTAGGAGCCTAAATATTTACAATTGATCATTATAAGTAACCTATAAAAAAAAAACCCATAAGAGAAGAGATTGGAAAGAGTTAGAGTAGATGGTACAAAGAAAAGGACCTTTAAACAAATCAAATATTTAAAAACTTAGGGATATGACTCTCATGATGTTGTTCAAATAAAAACTAATGAATGTAATATGGGGGCAAGCCGATGCAGAGAGGGGAGATAGTAAATTGACTATGATGTGGCAATGAAAGAAAAAAAAAATAATTTATTTCATTTGAAGTTTCCATTACATTATTCAAAAATTTATAACAAATACGCTAAAGTCTAGATCTTATTCTTCTTATGGTATCTTGGCTCCTCTTCAATCTTCTTCCTTTTCTTCAGCTCAATTACCTTAATCCATCTGGCAACCTCAGAGATGTCTTCAACATGGAATTTCTATAAAGCTTTGACCCAGTAATAAGTAGCAACATCTTTAGGGAGTTTAATGACAGCAGCAAATGCATCAATAGGATTCATCTTTTAGGTGTCTTTCCTATGAAAGAAGTCGAGTTTACAGCTTCGAGTATGGCTTATAAACCAAACCATTAGTAAGACCATACTGGTCTTTAATTTTCCATTCTTCTCTTCTTAGAGACAATTGAGTGATCTATTTTATGCTGTCAGTAGTGTTAGGACATAAGGTTTCCTTTCTAAAAATTGGGTCACTAGCTTTATAATCTTGTGCTGTATGTGAAATATCCCATTAGGAAATAAAATAGTTCTAAATGTTGCTAAGATATAGGCATTCATTCTATGTTGCTACCAATCTTCAAAGCTATCAAAAAAGAGTTTCTATCTATAACTAGATGGGGTCGCGAACCAACTAAAAAGATCATCCACCTTAATGATTCTCCTATGGGGATTTGCCCATATTTTTCATACTTTAGATTCATAGAGGCTTAGGAGCTTTTTAAAAATCTTTGCAGGGCTAGCCGTGATATTTGGGACATATCTTCTAGTTTTAACAAAGGGGAGTCTTAATAGATAGGAGTATTCTTCAACGGTTGGGCTCAGTCGACATAGGCCAAACAAAAACAATATTGACTCTAAGGATCTTAAAAGTAGACTAAAGCCCAGACTAAGGTGATTTAGTTTAGACTTTGAGTAGTGAGAGGGTAGGTTTAACCTTATATTATGAATTTTTGTTGGTTTGGATTGAAAAATTGAAACCATCTTTTGAGTATCCCGTTGAGCTCTAGAAGCTCATGAATATGGACTTATTTGAAAAGGGCAAATGTAAGAGAGGACCTAACCATTTTCCACAAAGAGGATAAAAAGAAAATTACATTAAAACTATTCTATTTACATGGGAATTGCATTGATATTCTAAAGGAAAGAAGACATTTACATGGAAAAGATTAAGAAACTTCACAATTAATTTATCTATATATATGTATTTTCTATGGTCTTGCCACATTGTGTTAATTTACCAATTTTGGGAAAAGGGTTTGTAAATGCAATTAAAGTAGGTTCTAGAGGTCCTTAAGTTCTATAATCTCATACAGTTTTAGGAAAGCAGTTCATTGATCACATTAAAGCTTAAGTGGGGTAACCTAATTAACCTTAAGTGGTGATTACTCTACTATACCTAGAGCTTATACAATGGCCCCTCTCTTAGGGTCCTAAGACAACCTAGGCCTGACTATATCTACCTTATATCTTTGATGCAATTATTCCTCCAATGTCCCAAGTATGTTACATGCAAAAATGAATACAATAATCTAAAAACATTTATATTACAATAAATAAATAAATAACATGGTATTTTGAAAGGCAAATTTAATTTTAGAAAGTTTTTAAGTGGCTAGCCTTCTTAACATCTCCAGTAGAGTCGCTAAGTTGTCGAGCTTAATTTTTTGAGTTTTTAAAATATTTTCTTTAACTCAATTAATATTAAATTCTAACTCATTTGATATTAACTCTTAACTAAAAGTTAAGAACCACTCAATTTTTAAATGTTTTTCAAAAATCCTTTGGAGTTGTCACCCGACTAGAGTAAGGAAAAAGAGGGTTAGGTTAAATCGATTAGGTAGATTGATTTAACCTAACCTCTAGTCGGCTTAAAAAATCAATTTTTTGAAAAAAGGTTTGAAAACAAAAGATTTTGGGTCTAAGGGCTAATTTTTTAAACCTTTAGTCAGTAACACTTTTTTAACTTTTTCATTTTAATTTCACTACTCAATATACCATTATTTACAAACCATTCATATGCAACTAAATTAATTAAATTAAAAAATTATTTACAAATATATGGAAATATGAAGAAAAAAATTTTCATATTTTAAGTCACCCCATATTTACGTATGAGTGCTTATGTACCCGTTAATCGTGATCAGATGTATAAAGTTTTTTTTGAAAAAATTTTAGTAGGTTGATTGATTTTAATTTTGAAAGGAAAACCGAGTTTACGTTTCAAGAGAGTTTGAGTTTTATTGAGAAAAATCTAAAGGGTCATAAATTAAGGTTTTTGTTTTTGCAAAGTTCTAAAATGTCATAATTTTCAAAGGTTCCATTCATTTTTATTTATTTAGAAAATGAATTTTTCTAAGTGATAAAATAACCTTGTTATTTATTCATACATTTTATTTATTATTATTATTTATTTTCTACTTTATTATTACTTTTCTAGTTGTTTACTACTAAAACATAAAAATAAATAAAATAAATCAAAGCTTTTTCTTTACTCCTGCTTTTTTCCTTTTTCTTCTCTTTCTTTTTTTATCTTCTTTTTACTTTTCTTTTTTCAGTTTCTTTTTCTTTTTTATTGGGCTTTTGTTACAACTACAAATCACAATAATAAATAAATAAATAACTACAAAAAAAAAAGATAAGAGTGGACCAAATCAATTTGGAAGCATGAGTCGGTTTATGTGGATTGATCTTCGAGTCAAATTTCCAGATCAAGTCGGATTGATTAGATCCAGGTCAAGTCTTAAACCTTCTTCAACAACAATGGTGGTAGGGCATGTTGTAGGGTGATTTAACCACCAAAATGAGTGGGGAAGGTTGATTTTATGCATATTTATTAGGGTAGGGGTTATAGGGAAAATGTCATGGCTGACAGCAACCGTTTGAGAGGTGGTTGGTGTTTACGTAGTGAGTGGTGGTTGTGGATAGCGTAGGTAATAGCTATTGGAGTTAAATGGAGTGGTGAGTCTTAAGCTTTTAGGTGTGGTAAAGCTGGTTGTCATGGCTGTTTTGGTAAGAGGGGGGTAGAGCTACTAGCTTTATGGTGGTAGCATAAGGTTGGTTAGGGTTTGGTTGTTAAAGGCGGTGGAGCCACAACGAAGAGTATAAGCTATTGGGTTTAAATGCTTAAAAGGTTAGGAAGTTAGTAGAGTTGACAATTTTGCTAAAAAACATAGAAACCAAGCTTGAAGTTAGAGAGAGAGAGAGAGAGGGAGAATAACTATGAGTAATTATCATAGAGAGAGAAAGGATTCGAATTGATGTTTAAGGAGAGTTGTGAGTGAATTATGATGATTGTGTTTGTATAGATTCGATTGATTGACCCCTAGTTATACTCAAAATGTCTCAATTAATCTTGGAAAGTTGAAAATCAAAATTAATGTAAAATCCCTAATTTCTAGTTTTTTTTTTCCCGAATTTGCAATGCTGATTTGAATGCTCAAATGTATGAATCTATACATGTTGTTAGGTTTGATTCGAAGTAGGTTGTGTCTAGATTGCAATTTTTCCACTAATTAGGCAAAATTGTAATGCAAAATGGATTTAATTTGAAGCTAAAGTAGGCTGATTGGAGAGGAAAGTATGGGATTTCTAGGGAAAGTGTGGGAAAGGAGGAGAAAGAGAAAGGAAATGGAGAGAAAAGGGGCTGACATAACGCCACATCAACCAACAAGAAGTTGCCACATATTCTAAAAGACATGTAATTGGTGACATGGTTGACATGTATACAAACACATGTCAGGCTACGTGGTAATACGCATTATGTAGTGCTCATGTGTATAGGAGTGCCATGTGTCCTATAGTGGATATGTAGTGCGATGATGTCCTAATACGTGGCATAATGTGCTATGTGTATTGCAAAGGAAAAAAAAAAAAGAAGAAGGTATTTTCTATTGTTGATGAGAATCAAACCCAAGACTTCTAATGCAATTCTCAAGTACTTATCCATTAAGTCATTGGCCTATGTTTTGTCTATACGTATAATTATATTGCATATATGGACTAGGTTAACTTGAGTTGAATTCAAACCTAAGCTCAAGTTTAACAGCCCTCTTCTTATTTTTATTTAAATTAAAAATTATATTCTATTAAACAATAAAAAATATTCATTATTTTCTAAATCCTCTATTTTTTCTATTTTTTGTGACTTTTTCAAATTTTCAATTTTTTGTAATTTTCTAAATTTTGTATTTTTTTCCAAATTTTTTTTTTAGCTTTTCTTAAATTAGAACCCTTCATTTTATCCTAAAAAAACTTGGCAATCTAAAGATGTTAGCGATGAATAGTGTAAGGGAGATGCATTGTCTCAAATTTACATGCTAACCTATCTACATCCTTGGCCTCCCAACTGGTGACAACTACATCCCTAGAAGGCCCCTTTTTTATTATGGCTCATTCAATAAGGAGTCTCTTTATCTACATCCAAATTAAGTGTAGGTGATTCGCCTAGGTAGACTACAATAATCCCTTAGAAGAGGTCATCAACCCACTGCTATTCAAATATAATGTCCCAGTACGACATTTACGGTAACCTATGTATAAAATTCACCTACAAGCCAAATATAAAAGTTTGATTAGCATATAAATAAAAAAAATAAACGAATGGGTAATTGCAATAGCAATTGTATGTAACATATACATCAAGGAGGCCCCTAACCTATTGATGTATCTATAAGTAACTTATTGGTACCAAGGGATGCAATCAATATGTACACCAATTAATGGTTGGATTTGTACAATTTGGTTTTGTCATTCCTCTTACTATATTATCCAAGTTGCATGCCTAGTTGCCCAATTGATCTTGTTCTAGCTCTTTAAGTCGATTTCATGTAGTGCTTACCCTATGTTAAAGTAAGCTGGGATCTCCTACGTCCCACCAAACTAACTAGTTATGCGGTTGAGATAATGCATCTCAACAATGTGAAAGTATATTAGTAGGACACAGGCTAGCTACACATCACTCCCATCCTGACAATAAGTAGGGAGTCTAACTACATCCTTGTATGTATAGGGTATCCAATCAACCTAAAGTAAACATCAATAATGAGGTTAAAATAAAGTAACACTTTGGAAATCTACAAGTAATCAAGTACGTTAAATACGTATCTACTCCAGATGATATCAATTGAATGCATATCTATATTGGCTAGTTATATGCTTGGGTAGCTTCGTAACATTGAACTCTACCCCTATCGGCTCATAAGTGGTCGATCGTCAATCATTGTTGTAATCTGACCATGTAAAGGGGTAATGTATGGGAAATGCTCCCACTTCCACACTTGAAGATTCACTAGTAGATTGCTAATCTCTCCAGTTTGGATTTTAGAAGTGAGGTACAACTAGCGGTACAGCTATGCCAAATAAGCTACTCCCTTAGTGTAGCGCCTGGCTATGGTAAGGCCTGATAGAAGATGGAGGAATATAAGGTGCACCATGTTGTTGGACTTATTCGAATATAGTGCTATACCATAATGTTGTCCACATCAAATGTCAAATAAGTGAAATTGTGTTTCAATTAGGACAATTTAAATCCTATACCCTTCATGGCACTCTTTGGTAAGCGAATTCTTAGTAGGTAGTACCGTCATGCCTATAATTGCATTGCCATCAATAGGGAAACCAATGAGGAGGTAGATATTTTATAACGTCACCGTCATCTTACAGGTATGGAAGTGAAATGTATAGGTCCGTTCCCTCCATCACTCAAGTAAGGCGATAATTAAGTGCTAATCCAACTGTATGAAGGGAACTTGCCATACACCAATAAAACCTGATTGCACTAAATATGGGATAATGTAGGGATCTATCGGGATCTCCTTGCCAACCCGATGTCTAAATATCACCTCACATATATGGTATATGAGCTAGTAGTTCTCCTACAATCAAGGAAGAAGAGCTAATCTTAGACACATTACGTGAAATGAACATATCGCAAGTATGTTTTCAATTTGCTATTTCTTACTTGACCACCATACACCAACTTAGACTAACAGGATGGCTACAAGTGAAGTAGTAACCTATTAGCCGATCATGGATCCATATGCCCTTATAAGTCTAAAAAAAAAGAAAAAAGAAGAAAATAGTAAGCTGACTATCATATTCATCAATGAAAAGCAAATACTGCATATGATTCCTCCTACCTTCTGTAAACCGGTTTAATTGCTCTACACATTGCTTCTCTAATTCTCTTTATGTGCATAATATAATCGTATTGTTTGCAAATGGCTACCTACAAGTGTTTTACGTTAATGCTTGGCGACTCCTATACATCCTTTATTAGAAAGTAAGATAGAGTGTTTGAATCCAATTTCGAGTAGTCCTACGCTAGGAATCAACCCCCTAGATAGATCACAAGAAGCTGAGCTAGATGACTTTAAGGGCTCGTATAGAAAATACTAGCTCTAAGCGATAGCCGAAATGAGGACTCTTATCCCGATTTGACCTTCTACCGACCTATCTCTTAGATCCTCATGTATGTTCAACATGCTCTTACCTAGCTACGAAGTCCTGATCCAAAAGGTAACCTAAGAAAGGATGGTTGAGCTAAGCTCTCTAACCGACTAATGGTGCTTAACTCCAATTCAGCTGACTTCTTAATTAGACTGATTAGCTCCTGACTTGATCTAAATTAGGTCAGCCCCTGACTACCAACACTTCTTGTTTCTACCTATGTTGTATCATATTCCTGACGTCTAGCCATCAAGCAACATGTGTCTTTTGACACAACATTCCAGAATGATTCTTTCTATTCTGTACTAAATATTCTACGTCCTTTTTACCACTTTTTTTAGTATGACTCATATAACGTAATTGTAAAATACCATTTTGTCTTTTCATACATATAAAATAACCCTAGTGCCTAAGTATATAAACCTTTATTTTCATTGTACACAGCATCATATCCTTTTCAATACAAAAATTACTCATTTGTCCAGTCTTAGTGCTCTCGTTATTTAACTTTTATCTATTTCCTTTACGAAGAAGTAGTTGTGAGTGACCCTTCAATTTGGACCAGTGTGTTATATATGGTGGATTGTAGGCCGAGTAAGATTGAGTGGTGAGTCATATCTATTTAGTAGCTACTTGGACATTACTGACCTTTTCCTATTTGTTTTGGTTTGCTTTGTTGAGATGCTTCTCCTTATGTTCAGCCTCGAAGATGCATCAACTTTACTAGTATCAGAGCACAGTTCGACGAGGGAGTGTATAAAGTTGCAGTGAAGTTTTGGCTCGTTTTATTGTTAATGGCTACTGTATTCCTTCCGTAGCTACTGTAGTATGCTTGAGTGTTTGTAAGTGTGGTTTCATTGATAGTCTATTTTACTCCGTTTTCTATTGTAACAACCGAGCAAGTTTATCTCTATTTTATTTGAGTAACTTTAAGGACTAAAGTTGTCAGTAGTTGGTTAATTTATTCAACAAGTTATTACGCTATGTTAGATTTAAGTGTTCAATGAGTCATTGGTGACTAGGGAAGTGGTGCTCAACCTGGTCGTTGTCATATGATAAACTTTACAAGCTCATAAACCTTGTTGAGAGTCTGATCACCGTGATGTAAGTTAACAGACAATAACCCCAAGGTGTGTAGCCATAAAACCCATAAGGAGCCCTTGAGAGACACTGTAGCCAAGTCAATCAAACCATTCGCCCAGTTTAACCTCCTCAAGCTAGAGGAGTCGCTAGACGAAGACTGGAGTTAGAGGAGATTGTGGAGGATGATAAGGAGCTAGATGTAGAAAGGTTTGGTGAGGAAGAGGAAGTTGATTATTACTAAACACAGGGATGAGGACGTTGAGTTCCTCGAGGGCCAAACAATGTTAATGTGTAAATCCCGCTCTTCAGTGGAAGTGAAGATGTAGATGAATACTTAGAGTGGGAAGAGAAGGTCAAGAAGGTATTTAAATGTTATGGGTATAAGGATGCGGTTAAGGTCTAACTTGTTGTGTTTGAGTTTACTGGATATGCCACCATGTAGTGGAAGAATCTGAATACTGCCAAAGCTAAAGATGGAAGATAAGGTGTTAGGACTTGGGATGAGATGAGAAGGTTGTCAAGAAGCACATTTGTGCCCAAGACTTACCTACAAGCAAAGCTATAAGAGCTTTGCCAAGGAAGCCAATCTATTGATGACTATGTGTGAGAGTTCCAGATGTTAATGATTCAAGCCGATGTGGAAGAGCTAGAGGCCTGTACTGTTTTGAGGTTCATTTCTAGGCTCAGTTATGAAATTTATAATGTTGTGGATGTACAAAGGTTTCATGCATTAGAAGGGGCCATCACTCTGGTCCTCATTAGAGCTCAATAAGGAACTCAGCACTCTCTTCAAGACTAAGGACATCACTTCTCCCTAATCGATATAGACATAAATTTCTTCTTCCTCTTTAGCCTTAGGTTTTCTAACATCTTCTTGCTCAAGCTCACATTCGTCAGTGCTATCTACTACATCTCCTTGGAATATAATGATGCGTTGGTTTGGGCATTCAACGGCCATATGTCTAAAGTCTAAGCATTTAAAGCACTTTACTTCACTAGTCTTCAATCCGAAGGTTTTCCCTTTCTCATACATGCTCTGGGTCAGCCTACTTTCGGTTCGGCTTAGAAGATTAGCTCAACCTTGCTGGTTTCCTCGATTGTCTTCAAATCAATCATTCCTCTCCTCGACCTTATGTAGCCTTTTCGGCTCAGCTTGTATAGGTCGACGTAGTTAGGTCTGCCAATCTCAAAGCATCCCCAGTCTTACAAGTTATATTAGCTTCATGATAGGGGTACTTTGCACGTAACTGAATAAGTGACCATGCCATTCAGTATTATAAATGTATATAGGGACGAAGTGGTATACGATGTCATCCCTATGGGAACTTCACACCTACTACTAGGACGACTTCAGTTATTCGACCAACGTATTACACATGATGAGTATAAGAACACCTATGCCTTTGTTAAGGATGGAAGGAGGATAGTGTTGTAACCCTTAACCCCATCTCAAGAAAATGAAACCCATAATCAGCTCGCCCAAGTTAGTAAGAAAAAGGCCTTAGTAATAAGCTACAGGGAGCTCCCATCTATTGAGAAGGCTAATGAATTGATGTTCTTGTTGGCTAGACGATTGATGGAGATGAGGGAATTATAGGAAGTCTTGAAAGAAATTCGATGCTTGCTAAATGAGTTTTCTATCTAGTTTTTGGAAGAACTACATAAAGGATTGCCACCAGTTTAAGGCATAGAGCACTATATTGATCTACAGTCGGGCAATACTTTACCTAACTAACTTGCATATAGGATGAACCTTGAGCAAGCTGCCAAGCTAAAAAGATAGGTAGATAAACTTATCGAGTAAAGATATGTGAAGGAGAGCATGAGCTCTAGTGCTGTATTAGCTCTGCTCGTCCCCAAAAAGGATGGTTCATGGTGCATGTGCATCAACAACCAAGTGATCAATTGAATTACTATCAAGTATAGCTACTCAATACCGAGGCTTGATGACATGTTGGATGAGCTTCATGCTGTAAAGATATTTTTAAAGATTGATCTACGGAGTGGCTACCACCAAATTTGCATGAGGCTAGGTGATGAGTAGAAGACTGCCTTTAAGACTAGGCATAAGCTCTACAAATGGTTGGTTATGTCATTCAGACTAACTAATGCGTTGAGCACATTCATGAGGTTAACGAACCATTTGATGTGTCCTTTGATTGGAAGATGTATGGTCGTATACATCGATGACATATTGGTATATAGTACCAACTTGACCAACCATGTTCAACATCTTCGTGAAGTATTTAACAGTTTGTGAGCTGAGAAGTTGTATGGGAATGTGAAGAAGTGTATGTTTTGCCAAAAAGAGGTAGTTTTCTTAGGGTTAGTAGTGTTAGGGAAAGGAATCTGAGTAGATGAGGAGAAGATCTAAACTATTTTGGAATTGCCGACGCTGAAGAATGTCATTGAAGTCTAAAGTTTCCATGGCCTAACTTCTTTCTATAGGTGATTTATTAAGGACTTCAGCACAATAGCCGCCCTATTGACCAAGTTGACAAAGAAAAATGAAGGGTTTAGGTGGAACGATCGAGTTAAGCGAAGCTTTAGGGAGATCAAGGAGAAGCTCATCTTGGCACTTGTCCTTTCACTACCAGATTTTGACAAGCCCTTTAAATTAGAATGTAATGCATCGGGAGTGGGAACTGGCGTTGTCTTAATGCAAGAGCGATAACCCATTACCTTCCATAGTGAGAAACTTAGTGGTCTTATCTTGAACTATTCTGTATACAAGAAGGAGTTATACTCCCTCTTTCGAGCCTTCACTGTTTGGCAACATTACCTGTTGCTACGAGAGTTTATTATTTACACTAACCATAAATCATTGAAGCATCTTGAGAGTTAGAACAAACTTTCGAAGAGGTAGGCTAAGTGGTTGGAATTCATGGAAAGGTTTTCATACGTCATTCAAGACAAGAAAGGGAGCGCAAATTTGGTTGCCGACGCTCTATCACGACGGCAAACTTTGTTTACCACTTTATAGACAAAATTATTGGGATTCTTACTCATCATAGAAACGTATGCTATAGACCCTCACTTTAGTTCTGTTGTTGAACACTGTTGAGCAGGGGTAGTTATTAGAGGATATTATCTTGAGGATGGATATCTGTTCAAGGATCATAAGCTATGTATTCCAAGCTGCTCCATGCGTAAGCTATTGATGAGAGAAGCCCATAGTGGGGGATTATCAGGCTACTTTGGAGAGGTCAAGATAACTAATTTGTTGAAGGAGAACTTCTATTGGCCAAGGATGTTCATAAGGTAGTTGGTAGTTACGATATATATAAGCGTGCTAAGGAGAAGAGAGAACCCTATAGAGAGTACATACCTCTGCCGACGCCAGCCTTACCTTAGGCTGACCTCAGCATAGACTTTGTCTTAAGGTTACCCTTAACATCTAGAGGGAAAGATTCTATCTTTTGTTGTAGTGGATCGTTTCAGTAAGATGGCATACTTCATAATTAAGACAAAGTATAGTCTCAAATTATGACACAAAATTTTTGAGATATTTTTAGAAGACTCTTTGAAGAAGACTTGGAACCAAACTAGTATTCATCTCCAGTAGCTACCCTTAAACTGATGGCTAGGCTATAGTGGTAAACAGGACACTAGGCAATTTGCTCAGAGCTATTGAGGGAAAGAACTTGAGGGATTGGGATCTGTACCTACCCGTTGTGGAGTTCTCATACAATTGAACTATCTATAGCACTACTGGAAAGATCCCATTTGAGGTAGTCTATGGCCTTAACCCTACCAATCCCCTAGATATGATCAACACCCCAACAGCTATTGAAGAGAGTCAATCCGAAGTAGATCGAGCCCAAGAATTACTTGAGCTACACCAGTCTGTCATGAAGAAGATTACTAAGTCCAATTAGAGACAACAAGAGATTAGTAGCCAAGGCCACCAAACTATTTCTTTCCAGCCGGAGACCTAGTATGGATACATCTCAGCTAAGAATGATTCTCGCACTTGAGACAGAACAAACTATCTCCTCGAGTCGATGGTCCCTTCGAGGTCCTGAAGAAGATCAACTGCAACGCTTACCAAATCGAGTTGCTTGATGACTATGGTATCTCTTCTACCTTCAATGTGTCTGATCTAATTCCTCACCAACAAACTGAAGAAGACCTTGCAAGCGCCGCAGAAGACCGAGCAAAAACCATTTTAGATTTGAGAATAAATCTTTCCGACCCCCAAGTAGATGATAAGAATCAACCCTCTAGACTGATCACAAGAAGCCGAGCTAAAGGACTTTAAAGGCTCGCATGAAAAATACTAGCTCTAAGCTATAGCCGAGATGGGGATTCTTATCCTGATCCACTCTCTTATACACCTATCTCTCAGATCCTTACGTGTGTCCAACATGCTCCTGCCCAACTGTAAAGTCATGATCTAAAAGGTAACCCAAGAAAGGCTAGCCAAGTCCAGCTCTCTAATCGACTACTAGCATCTTACTCCAATTCAGCTGACTTCTTAACTAGACTGATTAGCTCTTGACCTGATCCAGATCAGGTCAACCTTTGACTACTATCACTTCCTATTTCTGCCTATGTTGTATCATATTCCTAATGGCCAGACATCAAGCGACATGTGTCTTCTAACATAACATTCCAGAATGATTCTTTCTTTTCCGTACTAAATATTCTTTGTCCTTTTTACCACTTTTTTCAGTATGATTCATGTAACGTAATTGTAAAATACCCTTTTGTCTTTTCATACATGTAAAATAGCCTTTGTAGGCAAGTATATAAACTTCTACTTTCTTTGTCTGCAACATCATATCATTTTCAATACAAAAATTACTCATTTGAGCAACCTTATTTCTCTCATTATTCAACTCTTATCTATTCCCTTTAGTAAGGAGTAGTGATGAGTGACCCTTCAATTTGGACTAGGGTGTCATATCCGATGGATTGTAGGCTGAATAGGATTGAGTGGTGAGTCATATCCATTCAGTAGTTACGTAGACTTTGCTAACCTTTTACTATTTGTTTTGGTTTGTTTCGTTATGGTGCCTCTTCGTATATTCGACTTTGAAGAGTCATCATCCTAGCTTATAGTAGGATTGAGGCATGTATGTAGACTCACAAACATGATTATCACAAAGCATCCATCATGTTACTTCTTACAAGCTCTAAGTCTCCACTTGCATCCCTTTTCCCATTTAACACATCTAATAGACTAGAATGTAGGTTCGGAATCCTTCACGATGAAGTTGTGGTGGTTCATAACATGATGCATCTTCATAGTTGTATGTATATGTTTTTTATTTTCAAACCGCATGCCTTACTTCAATTCATTATTGAAACTCTACTTACATTCATTTATACTCTCCTTAAATGGCACTAATCCATCCCCAATACTTGCCATGTAGAAAGGTACGGGTTTCAACATCCCGACTACATCCACATTGGTGGCTAACCTATGCCTCTAATCATTTTGTCCATATGACCCTTATGCTTCTTCTACTTCTTGTAACTAGTATGCAGTCGGACCAACATCAGCAATATAATCAGCATCATCAAAATCTACATCAATATCCTCACAAGCCAATTTATTCTCTACATCAATATGTCCATTAGATTCACTACTGATCAATACCTTAGGTTCATAATGTTACACCCCAAAGTCGTAGAGTTGCAACAGTTCCGTCATGTAAACCATTATATGATAGTAACTAGCCTCACAGTGCTTACCATAGACATAATCTACACAAGGCGTCAACGACTCCTCGCTTTGAAGTAAACAGTCCGATTAACAGTTAAACTACAATTATGATAAAAATTACAAATTTCTAATAAACATGTATAATTATAAGTAAGTCCACAAAGCTTCCCAAGAAGTCTTACATAAACACAATAGTTCACTAATGTACATAATAACTATCAGTCTTTCATCCTTAATTACAAAGATACTCTAGCTACACACCACTACTAAGTAGTTTGATCCTCACACCCCGGGCTTCAAAAAGACTAACCTCTGGGTAATTGTAAGGCGGCATTCTACTTGAATTGCTCGGAGATCAGAACCTGAAAAAGGATCTATAAGGGTATGAGCAACTACAGCTCCGTAAGTTGAATTGGAGACTCATGAATGCATACAAGCATAAACAAGATTATCAATCAATTATTTTCATGTAATGCAACAATCAAGTGTCATCGCACAACGTAGTCCGGTCCGTTGTGAAATCAGAAAAATTTCGCTTGCCCTAATCCTGGTTGAGGAGTTCCATGTTATGCAGCAGCTCATAACCAAACCCAGGCTTGTGCAATGGAAACCTCGCTCCTCCCGCGACTACCTTCAAACCATTGACTTCACCCTCGCCCCAACCTCTTCTCCTGTCACTTCGTTCGACTGAGGATAAAGAAGGGACCA
The DNA here is from genome assembly GCA_024138005.1 of Lumnitzera racemosa. Lineage (NCBI taxonomy): Eukaryota > Viridiplantae > Streptophyta > Magnoliopsida > Myrtales > Combretaceae > Lumnitzera > Lumnitzera racemosa. Next base: position 31,441,880 of record JAMXBC010000012.1, on the reverse strand, counting down.
TTTTGCAATCCTACGCTATCCCTTTTGAAGGGGTCGCTATTTGGTTGGAGAATCCTATGATCCCGTAACAGGTTACAATGCATAACATTTTTGGTTCTTAGAGTCGAATAAGATTAAATTTCATTTAAGGTGTTTAAACAATTTCACACCAATTCAATCAATCATAAAATCACTCACATTACAAATTCAATACGAATTCAGATACATCAAACACATGCGTAAACTACTTATAATCACAACCATATACAATCCTAAGTCTCCGAGTACCATAAAACTAGTACTCTATTACAATAAGCAATAACCCAACTTACTTGGAATTGTTCAATTGCTCGATCCCTTAGTCACAAGTCGATTTGTCTCTAGGTGTCCTATAATACAAGTAGGTCTTTTTAGTACTTATACTTTAAGGATTTATATTCTAAGTTATAATTTAACTCATTTTTGTCGTGTATACTTATTACGTACTAATTATTCGTTGTCCTCTATTTCGGGGTTCGAATCCCAAATTAGATTTTAATTTGGATTCCTAAGTCTTAATTATGCTCGAATCGTAATGTGACATTAATCATATTAAGCTTGAGTATTCAAATATCATATTGAGTCTTAATTTAATCTTCTAAACTATTCGCTACACGCTAACCCTAATTGGGATATCGGATTTATTCTCGATGTGAGAAAATCGTATATTTTGAGACATTTACGTAAAATTAAATGTTATTTTAGATTTATTATTTTTTCTGATTTCTATTATAAATTTATCTAAATAACCCTAATTTCTTATATTTATTAATTTTCAATTTTACATATTACTAGTTTCTTACATTAACTACCTAATTTCCTAAATTAACTATACTTAATACTCTAAAAGCTAGGATTAGGTTTCCACATCAGAGATTAGCATCCCTAAACATCTAAATACTATCTAAATCAGTAATTAGTACCTTAATCACCAAATTAACCTAAAATTACCCAATTTTTACATCATTTAAGGGCTAAAAATTAACTTAAAAATTTCAAAAATTAATTTTTAAAAAATGGCTTCATAGCACTGTTCTAGATAACATGAGCATCCTATAGAAAAGAAATTGAGCTCCAAACTACACTCTTAAGCCTATTCATTTCTAGTTCTAATCATGCTCGGTTTTGTTCAATTTGTTAAGAACCCTATATTTTCCGACTTGATTAAACTAAATCACTATTTTTCCCTAAATCTACATACAATAAAACCTCAGAATAACAAGTTTCATAATTTTCTAGGCAAAATAACTAATTTTACGAAATTATTCAAAATCGGGGTAAATAAGGGACTAACCAGTTTGAAGCTTTGTAGTCATTCAAACTCGGTCCAAGGTTGTCGGCCGGCCCAGACGGTAGGTCTAGAGTAGGGTGGTGGTGGTGGCTTGGTCTCAGGTGGTGGTGAGTTGTGGGTTTGGCTCACTTGCCTAATTTGCACAGTTTTCTTTATTTTTTTTGTTTTCTAGATTTTCTCTTAAATTTTTTAGCCTCTCGATTTTTCTCAGATTCTTCACTGCCCAAATGAGTTCTGAAAATTTTTTCCCTATTTATAGATGATTTTGGTAATTATTATGTATTAATTAGACATGACTTTGCCCAATTTCCTTAATTTTTGGCTTTTGTGTTGCCTAATTCTAATTGGTTGATTTTTATTTTGCAGATCTTGACCTGCTACGACCTGATTTGGATCATTCTATCCTCTTCTAATTTTTTTTTTTCTGATTTTTCCATAATTAATTTATAATTTTGTTTAATTATTTACTTAGTTTTTCGCCAATTTTGGTAATTTCGCGTATGTTTATCAACACGTAAATACATGTGGAGTACATGTGAACATTCCTAATTATTATTTTGGTCATTCTAAAATTTTTAGTATACATATAATCTATTTTTAGTATACATATAATCTATCTTTAGTAATTTATTAGTTATTACATTACACTTTTCGGTAATTAACAATTATTATGCTTAAAATTTAAAAATTTTATAGTCTCCTATTTTATTACTTATTTTCTTAAATTCAAGTTTACGTGGTCAGTTTTACTAATATTTCTCTTAATAGTTTATAATTTGGATTTGATCGGATCCTTTAACCGATCACCCTAAACCTTGTGTTTTAAGTTCATTCCAACGGTCACTTAACTTAGCTTTAGGGCTTCCAATTCCACCCCCCTTCAAAAAAGTTTTGTCCTCAAAACTTCTGTATTTCTAATTTACACTTAAATGACTAAATATAATAATTTGCATACTTTTACTAACTTGGAAGTTAGAAAAGCCATGGATACTGCTCCATTATCGCGACTTTTGGTACCCAAGTCATCTCCAAGTCTGGACCTTCATTTCATTGAATCTTCACGTAATCCATATCTCTATTCCTTAACTTCTGAACCCGACTATCTAATATTTTTATGGGTTGTCTCACCAGTTGAAAATTTCTCGTTAACTCCACTGGCTCTATTTCCACCATCACATTCAGGTTTTTAATGAATCTTCTCAATATAGATACATGGAATACATTATGATAGCCTGATAAACTTAGAGGTAAAGCTACTCGGTAAGATACATTGCCAACTTTCTCCAACACTTCAAATGGACCAATGTATCGTGGGCTCAGTTTTCCTTTTGAACCAAACTGTCTGAGTCCTTTGAATGGGCTTATTTTAATATAAACATGATCACCAATTTCAAATTCTAAGGGTCTTCTCTTCAAATTAGCCCAACTCTTATAACGATCTTGAGCTTCTTTCATCCGCTGTCGAATGATCTTAATCTTCTCACTTGTTTGATTGATCATGTCTAGTCCAATCATGGCATACTCTTCGTGATCCCAATACAGTAGCGATCTGTACTTCCTCCCATATAATGCTTCATAAGGTGCCATCTGTATGGTTGCATGATAACTATTATTGTAGACAAATTCTATCAACGGCAAATATTTATCCCAATCACCTCCAAAATCTAACACGTAAGCTCCTAACATATCTTCTAGCGTTTGAATTGTTCGTTCAGACTGCCCATCTGTTTGTGGGTGATAGGTTGTACCAAATTGCAACTTTGTACCCAAAGCTCTATGTAAACTTTCCTAGAATTTGGATACAAACCAACTATTTCGGTAAGAAACAATACTCTCAGGAACACCATATAGCCTTATTATTTCTCGGACATATAACCTAGCCATCTTTTCCATTGAATCACCCGTCTGATAAGGTAAGAAATGTGCACTCTTCACTAGTCTATCTACAACTACCCAAATGGAATCGTATCTAACCTGAGTCCTTGGTAATGCTACTACAAAATCCATAGTAATATGATCCCATTTCCATCTCGGTATTTCTAAAGGTTGTAATAGTCCACCCGGTCTTTGGTGTTCTGCTTTAACTTGTTGGCATGTAATACATTTTGATACATACTGTGCCACTTCTCTCTTCATCCCATTCCACCAATACATGAGTTTTAAATCTTCGTACATTTTATTTCCTCCTAGGTGCATAGTATAACTTGTAATGTGTGCTTTATCCAAAATTTGCTTCCTTATGTCAGCATCTTGTGGTACACATATTCGTCCTTTAAACTTTATTGTACCTCTATCATCCACCTTAAAGTCAGGGTCCTGTCCGTTACTTAATTTATCTTTTATCTCCATCAGACCCTTATCTTCCTCTTGCTTTTGCTTTATTCTTTCTAATAGAGTAGGTTGAAATTCCCAATTCATCAACTGGCTATTAGGTTCACACCAATCAAACCCAATTTGCAACCTCTCAAATTCTTGCACTAGTTCACATTGAGGTGTTAACAGTAAGGCAACCTATTCATAATTCTTTCGACTTAATGCGTCTGCCACTAAATTAGCCTTTCTAGGGTGGTAATTTATATTCAGATCATAATCTTTAATCAATTCCAACCACCTTCTTTGCCTTAAATTCAACTCCTTCTGAGTAAAGAAATACTTCAAACTCTTATGGTCAGTATACATCTCGTACCATTGTCTATAAAGATAATGTCTCCAAATCTTCAAGGAAAACACTACAACTACTAACTCTAAATCATGAGTTGGATAATTCCTCTCATGTGGCCTCAATTGTCATGATGCATATGCAACAACTTTTCTATCCTGCATCAATACACAACCTAATCCATTCCATGAAGCATTACTGTACATGTTATAAGGTTTATCCGGATCAGGTAATGTTAATACTGGTGCTGTAACCAGTCTTTTCTTCAACTCCTAAAAACTCATTTCATACTCTTCACTCCATTCAAACTTTACATCCTTCTGGGTCAATCGAGTCAACGATTTGGCAATTTTGGAAAAATCCTTTATGAACCGTCGATACTATCCAGCCATAACTAGAAACTCTTTATCTTAGTCATTGTGGTTGGTTGCTTCCAATCCACTACTGCTTTCACTTTATCAAGGTCTACAGAGATTCCTTCACCAGATATAATATGACCTAGAAAAGAAATTCTATCCAACCAAAAATTACATTTACTTAACTTGGCATACAATTTATTCTCTCTCAACTTCTGTAATGCCAATTATAAATGCTCTACATGCTCCTTCTTAGTTTTTGAATAAATCAAAATATCATCAATAAACAACACAACAAACTTATCCAAATATGGTTGATATATGTGATTCATCAGGTCCATGAATACAGCCGAAGCATTCGTTAAGCCAAATGGCATCATGAAAATTCATAATGACCATATCGAGTTCTAAATGCAATCTTATGCACATGTTCCGGCTTAACTCGTAATTGATGATATCCTGATTTTAAATCTATTCTAGAAAACACAGTTGTACCTTGGAGTTAGTCAAACGAGTCATCAATGCGAGGTAAAGGATACCTATTCTTAATGGTAACCTTATTTAACTCTTGATAGTCTATACACAATCTCATGGTACCATCCTTCTTTTTCACAAAAAATATTAGTGCTCCCTATGGTGAAACACTCGGTCGAATAAACTTCTTATCCAATAGCTCCTGAAGTTGCTTCTTTAGTCCTTGAAGTTCCATAGGTGACATCTGATATGGAGCTTTAGAAATAGGATCAGTTCCAAAAACTAATTCTACAGTGAAATCCAACTCTCGGGTTGGAGCTAACCCTAATAAATCCTCCGAAAATACATTTGGAAACTCATTCACTACCTGTATGTCTACTACCTTGGGTATTTCCTTCTTTGCATCCACAGCAAATACCCAACAAAATTTCCAATCATTCTCCTGTACTTTTTTCTCACACATTTCATCACATATCTCCATTACTGATAAATTCAACCTACTTCCACCAGCCTTTCCTTGAAATATCATTTCTCCCTCATTAAGATTGATAATTTCATTTCTACACTCAACAATGGCTTTATTCTTAGACAACCAATCTATTCCCACTATTACATCATAACCTTGTAAAGGTAATATTACTAGACTTATAGGATACTCCTTCTCCTGAATTTTTATTCTACCATCCACTAGTACTTCTCGAGTTATTACTTTCTCTCCAGTTGGAGTTCTAACTTTATAAGTTATATTAACAATAACCACACTAATTTCTTGTTCATGTACAAATTTCTGACTTGCAAAGGAATGAGATGCACCAGTATCAAACAGCACAAAAGCAGGTTGTCCATTTATCAGCACATGTCTTGGAATGTACTAATACTATGGTTACTAACTATACTAGCATTCATAAATCTTAAAATACAAATATTTCAATTTAATTCACACTTAGAATTATCATTACAATAGATAGTCTGAGTACATATCAGTTACAAGTCCTTCATCATTTTCCTCTTCAACTTCCATGATCTCCTCGACATCATCATGGTAGTACTCCTCCATAAAATATGAGAAATACTCATTCTCTTCAATTTCCATATCCTAGAGCAAAGATACGAGCAGGTGCAGTGGTATTATCAAAACCTTCTGTTCGCTTAGCTCCTTGTACAAACTGTAGATAGTATCTGGAGAAATGACCCTTTCTACCACATTTATTACACTTTACTAATTTCATCTTAGGGCATGCCTTCAGTACATGGTTTGGATCTCCACATATAAAACACTTTCCTTTAAGCTGAGCACAATTTCTCGGGAAATGATTTGTACCACACTTCTAGCATTTTACATTACCATCATTGTCATAAAAACTCAAACTAAATACTGACTGCGCTGGGTTACTAGCCAGAGTTACTGGTCTCCTTCTCTTCTGCCCAGAACTGCTACTAGAAGCACCGGGATATGATCTCTTAAATGGTGGACCAGGTTGATATCCTCTGTTGATCTTTTGACTCCACATTGCTTGCATCCACACACGATTATCTTCCAGTTGTCTTGCCTTATCTACCACTTCATTGTAAGTGGTAAAACCATAATCCAACAACTTACAACACATTGTGGGGTTAAATCCAGTCAGAAACAAATCTTTCTTCAACTCAATATTATCTCGATATGAGCCAGGTACATATTGTAACACTCTTGAACTTAGTCTCATACTGGGTTATACTCATACCTCCCTTCTTCAGTTCAAACAAATCTCGCACTATTCTATTTTGGACACTATGAGGGAAATACTCCTTCCTGAATTCCTCCTTAAATTGTTGCTAATCAATGTTATTTTCGAGTTGTCTTGCTCTTGTGTCCTACTATACTTTCGCAGCTAACTTTAACATAAATGTACCATAAGATAACTTTTGAGATTCAGGGACTCTAAAAGCCTCATAACTCCATTTAACTTAGGCTAATCAATCATCAGCTACATCTAGCCTACCCATCTCTCCTTCATAATAACAGTTGGCTTTTATAAACTCAGGAAGTTTATTTACCTCTTGAGGTCGCTCCATTCGTTGTTCAACTTCTTGGGGTCTTCTATTTCCCACATTACCACCGATCATAAGATGTTGAATCAACATTCCTTGCTGTCTCATCATCGTATGCATACTGGCAAGTATTTATCCAATAGGCATATTTTCTTGTGGAGGCGGCAAGGGTAAATCTGGTCTATGTTCTTCTCTTGGTGGTGATGGTGCTCGTGGTGAAGGGTTTTGATTTCCTTCAGTTTCTCTTTGACTACTTTCATTTCCAGCTTCAACCATAGTCGCTTAATAGTTTAACTTATAATCCTATATTCATATCTATCTATAAGTTATCCATGGTTTTGTTTAGAGAATCTTTTTTTTTTAATTAATAAATGTTTTGCAACATATTCTCATATAGAATAATAATAACAACATCATTATGATCAACATACTTAGTAGCCTGACCTCTACTATTAACTTTATTCATCCTTACATCATTATCAGTACAACCTCAAAACAAAAAGATACAACTCGATAGCTTTTCAATACATACATCAAATTTACAACTCAATTACATCATTACTTACATAATCTAGTACAGACTCGATCTTTTCAATTGTACAAGATAAACGGTTACATCAACTTAATTACAACATACATCTAACTTGATCCAGAAGCTACAAAGTACATCAAAAGTCAAAATACATCAAAAGATCCTAAAATACATCAGTTTCCATCAAAATCGCTACTAGATCATATCTAAAAATCTACCTAACTAAAATAAGTCAGCTATTTAACTAAGCTAATCCTCCTCTGAATCCATGGTAGCTACCTCATCAAAGGAATCGTGATCCACATAGCCTCCTACCGAGTGATCCTCAAGCTTGCTATTTGATGCAGAGTCTATAAACACTATCTCTAGAGTCTCAAGAATCACAATCACCTATTGTACATCATCATCATCCGACTTAGCTGTAGTACTAGCTCCAACTCCAGCTATCACGGTGTCTGTGATCACCTACATAACTACAGTATGTATATCTATATTGGGCTCATTCTCATTCTCTTGCTCCTCCTCAAGGTCTTCTTCTGGATCTTCTTCTTCTAGGTCCTCCTCTAAGTCTTCTTCGGGGTTTTCCTCAACATGAACTCCATCCACTTGGGGTTCAACTGGAGGTGGGTTTTCTGGTGGTGGTTCTAGTATTTCAAACTCAGGTTCAGGGTTAGGGTTCAATGGTATCTCCATACCATCCCCAGCAAGCTCTGGAAACTGAAGTAACCAATCGATAATCCCTAGTGGGTATTGTTTGGGAATGTATGGAATGTCAGCCAGGATATGTGCAAAACTAGCTGGGTATGGTCTCCCATCCTCCAACCTAGTGGCAAAATACCGTAAGGGCATCATCAAGGTTATAATTCCCTCTGTCTCCAACCATCTCTGCTCAAAAGCTGCTATGGCAGTGTATCTATTATACTAGGGTTCTAAACTCATCTCCATCCATGCCCACTCATCCTTCCAACTATAGCACATTTTATCATGAAACTTATCAATAATCTCATTAATCGTCCTAAAAATATTCCAATCGGCTAGTTTCATCAATAGCCGCTATAATCTAACCCTATAATTAATAGGAGATACTTTTCCATTCCATCCAAACCGTATCCAACTATGGATTAGTTCTCCCCTTCGACCCTGTAATTATAATTAAACCAATTAATATTTCCTATGTTAAAGATTATGGTTACTAATGTTATACAATCTTTTATCGCCCACTTAATATTACCCACTCTCAATATTCCTATAATATCTATTTCTTTTTAAAGTATGACGCTTAAAAGCGAGTTTACTAAAACTATGTTCTGATACCAACCGAGAACTGTTACTCCCCGAAGTTGCAGAGTCACAATAGTCCTGTCGTGTAAACCATTCTATGATAGTAACTGGACTCACAGTACCTATCATAGACATGATCTATATAAGGCGTCGACGACTCCTCGCTTTAAAGTAAACAGTCCGATTAACATTTATACTACAATTATGATAAATATTACAAATTTCTAATAAACATGTATAATTATATGTAAGTCCGTAGAGCTTCCTAAGAAGTTTTACATAAAAACAATAGTTTACTAATGTACATAATAACTATCAGTCTTTCTTACTTAATTATAAACATACTCTAGCCACACACCACTACTAAGTAGTTTGATCCTCACACCCCGGGCTTCAAAAAGACTAACCTTTGGGTAATTATAAGGTGGCATTCTACTTGAATTGCTCGAAGATCAGAACCTGCAAAAGGATCTATAAGGGTATGAGCAACTACAGCTTAGTAAGTTAAATTGGAGACTCATGAATACATACAAGCATAAACAAGATTATCAATCAATTATTTTCATGTAATGCAACAATCAAGTGTCATCGCACAACGTAGTCCGGTTCGTTGTGAAATCAAAGAAATTTCGCCCGCTCTAATCCCGGTTGAGGAGTTCCATGTTATGCAATAGCTCACAACCAAACCCAGGCTTATGCAATGGAGACCTCACTCCTCCCACGACTACCTTCGAACCATTGACTTCACTCTCACCGTGACCTCCTGTCTTGTCACTTAGTTCGACAGAGGATAAAGAAGGGACCATTTTACAATCCTGCGCTATCCCTTTCGAAGGGGTCGTTATTTGGTTGGAGAATCCTATGATCCCCTAACGGGTTACAATGCATAACATTTTTGGTTCTTAGAGTTGAATAAGATTAAATTTCATTTAAGGTATTTAAACAATTTCACACCAATTCAATCAATAAAAAAATCACTCACATTACAAATTCAGTACGAATTTAGATACATCAAACACATGTGTAAACTACTTATAATCACAACCATATACAATCCTAAGTTTTCGAGTACCATAAAACTAGTACTCTATTATAATAAGCAATAACCCAACTTACTTGGAATTGTTCAATCGCTCGATCCCTTAGTCGCAAGTCGATTTGTTTCTGGGTGTCCTATAATACAAGTAGGTCTTTTTAGTACTTATACTTTAAGGATTTATATTCTAAGTTATAATTTTACTCATTTTTTTCGTGTATACTTATTACGTACTAATTATACGTTGTACTCTATTTCCAAGTTTGAATCCTAAATTAGATTTTAATTTTGATTCCTAAGCCTTAATTATGCTCGAATCCTAATGCGACATTAATCATATTAAGCTCGAGTATTCAAATATCCTATTGGGTTTTAATTTAATATTCTAAACTATTTGGTACATGCTAACCCTAATTGGGGTATTGGATTTATTCCCGATGTGAGAAAATCTTACATTTTGAGACATTTACTTAAAATTAAATGTTATTTTAGATTTATTATTTTTTCTGATTTCTATTATAATATTATCTAAATAACTCTAATTTTTTAGATTTATTAATTTTCAATTTCACATATTACTAATTTCTTTCATTAACTATCTAATTTCCTAAATTAACTATACTTAATACTCCAAAGGCTAGGATTAGGTTTCCACATCAAAGATTAGCATCCCTAAATATCTAATTACTATCTAAATCAATATTTGGTATCTTAATAACCTAATTAACCTAAAATTATCCAATTTTTCCATCATTTTAAGGCTAAAAATTAACTTAAAATTTTCAAAAATTCATTTTTAAAAATGGCTTCATAGCACTGTTCTATATAACATGAGCATCTTACAGAAAAGAAATTGAGCTCCAAACTATACTCTTAAGCCTATTCATTTCTAGTTCTAAACATGCTCGGTTTTGTTCAATTTGTTAAGAACCCTATATTTTCCGACTTGATTAAACCGAATCACTATTTTTCCCTAAATCTACATAAAATAAAACCTCAGAATAACAAGTTTCATAATTTTCTAGGTAAAATAACTAATTTTACGAAATTATTCAAAATCGGGGTAAATAAGAGACTAACTAGTTCGAAGCTTCCTAGTCGTCCAAACCCGGTCCATGGTTATCGGCCAACCCAGACGGTAGGTCTAGAGCAAGGTGATGGTGGTGGCTCGGTCCCAGGTGGTGGCTCGGTCCCAGGTGGTGGTGAGGTGTGGATTCGGTTCACTTGCCCAATCTGCATAGTTTTCTTTTCTTTTTTTGTTTTCTAGATTTTCTCTTAAATGTTTGAGTCTCTCGATTTTTCTCAGATTTCTCACTGTCCAAATGAGTTCTGAAAATTTTTTCCCTATTTATAAATGATTTTGATAATTATTATGCATTAATTAGACATGACTTTACCCAATTTCCTTGATTTTTGGCTTTTGTGTTGCCTAATTCTAATTGGTTGGTTTTTATTTTACAGATCCTGACCTGCTACGACCTGATTTGGATCATTCTATCCTCTTCTGATTTTTCCATAATTAATTCATAATTTTCTTTAATTATTTACTTAGTTTTTGGCTAATTTAGGCAATTTCGTGTATTTTTATCTACACGTAAATATATGTGGGGTACATGTAAACATTCCTAATTATTATTTTGGTCATTCTAAAATTTTTAGTATACATATAATCTATCTTTAGTAAATATATTAGTTATTAGATTACACATTTCGCTTTTTCGGTAATTAGCAATTATTATGCTTAAAATTTGAAAAATTTATAGTCTCCTATTTTATTACTTATTTTCTTAAATTCAAGTTTACAGGGTCATTTTTACTAATATTTCTCTCAATAGTTTATAATTTGGGTTTGATCAAATCTTTTAACCGATCGCCCTAAACCATGTGTTCTAAGTTCAATCCTACGGTCACTTGGCTTAGCTTTAAGGCTTACACATAAGATGTGGGATTGCTACTCGGTACATGACTCGATGGGAGTGGTTGGGATTCGAACACCCAAGTTTCAACTTGCATTCAAATGTCGTTATTATGTCCTCCAACATCATACTTAACTATGGGGAAGAAGGGTGGAGGGGGGTGGGGGGTACCTAAGGAGGTGCTATTGATGGTAGGTTTTCTTTATGAATTTCAATATATAACTTCGCTGAATCATTGACTCTATTATGTCTTACTAAGGAAGCCATTGGTTGTTAGATATTATAAGGATGGCATAAAATGTCCCTAATCTCACTTACAAGGAGGCATTTGTGAATCAACTCGACTTAGTGGGTCATTATATAACCTAAAACTGATTACATATCAATCCAACCAACTTGTCATACGTAGCCCCAAATGGAACTCCAATTACTATTCTCGAGTGCTTATCGTACTGTATTCCATCCTCTCCTTCCATAATATTTCCATTGACATAACAAACCAACCTCATATTATCTATTTTACACCTATTTACCACATCAACTTCATATATTTCAACGTTTGAAAATAAAAATACTACCTTATACTAATAGACATAGTTTATTGGATTTTACAATCACATTACCTTACTAGAGTTCACTATCATATTCCCTTAATGGCACTACATTCATTACTTACTCCAATTCAAAAAAATAAAGAACTAACACCATCTCGTCCATATTTCTTAAAGATAATTATTTGTATACATATCACCTAATATATGTATACATAAAATTTAGTAACGAAGACAAATTTTTGCAAAGAAAAACTATAGACACGTATATATAAAATATACTAACTAACGAACACAACTTTATATAAAAAAAATATAAACATGTATTTATTAAATGTACAAACAAACACAAATTTATACAAAAAATATTAAACTTACTGACAATGAAATATAAAAAAAAAAAAAATTCAATGCATGTATATGTTAGAGAAAACATGAATAGTTCGTCTCATCTACAAAATGCTAATAGACAATAATGTATTGTAATGTATCAAGCAAAAATATTAATTCTTCAAATTACATGTTCTTAAAGCAAATTGAAATAAGAAAAAATGACACCCTTTTAATATAGTTGTTTAGAGACAGAAAGTGATGAGATTGCATGGATTATCTTTCGGTTTCGAAAAATCTTCCTACAACTGCAATTTACACTGCACTATTACTCTAAATCTACGATTGATTTGTAAAAAGAAAAATAATCAAAATGACAAATTAGGTTAAGGAAGTGTCAAAAGCGGTTTAGAGAGAGGAAATGAGTTAGAAATACAAATCATAGAATGAGGGCGAAGGTTAAAGATGAAGATATATGGCCATGGAAATCCCCTCTTTAAGAGGTGATTTCAAATGCCATATTCTTAAGTATATTTTCCCGAGTACAATACTTCTATAATTTTGTTTTTTACCTTTCTTTTTTCCTTTTTCTATAGATGGTGGACACAATTAGTATGTAGTCTTAGAGTTTTATACCTATGATTCTTCCTTATGGGAGCAAGTTCAGGGAATATGAGTTATAGGATAGGCATAGAGTACTATAACTTTATATTTGTATTCCACTTTATTGGAGTAAGTTCAAAAAAATTATTACTTGGAATGTATCCCAATATCCTCATCACCTACTTAAAACCTACTTAGTACAATAGGATTTAGATGATACCTTATACAATAGGTTTATCCACCCAACCCTAGTTTAGATCCCTTTTTTTCCTATTTTATATAGCGGAGTAGAATGACACACTGAGATAAAAAAAATTGTTACTTACTTTGCTGATTCATATTAAAACGTTGTATTTTATGTCTAGCTAAATAGATTTGTATAAAAAATTACCGATCCATAACATGACATAATCTTAATTATATTTGAAAATCTAATCTAGTAGTCCAATCTACTTAATATATATATATATATTTATTGAGGTTAAATCCTCTCATTAAATTTTAAAATAAATCCAAATACAGTTATCAAATAAATTAAAATGATTCCTAAGAAACAAAATTTGCATAAAACTAAAGCCTGAAAAAATAAATTACTTAATCTCTTAAACATCACAGATATAGTGCGACAAACAGAAAGCTAATCAAAATAAGTCTAATTAAACATACAATGTAAATCATCTATTTGCTACATTATATCATTATATTATATTGAGTCATGGTTTAGTCAAATTAGAGTAATCATATTCAAATTCACCACGTATAACTCTTCTAGAGAAACCATAAAAAAAAGTCTTCATACAAAAAAGTTGCTTATATAGTGCTATCTGAATTTATTCGACTCCACAATCGTTCTACATGGTTTATCTATACATTCCTTTTTTTTAGATCACTTTTTCCACATTTCATATTCAATCTTATTTACCCACCACTTCCCTCACGTTCCATGTCTACACCCCGTTAACATAATTCGACTAAAAGTAACCGAGTCATTCACTCATTTCTCTCTTTAACAGCTAAATGCTCCTGACACCCACCATTAAACACTCACAGGTTATTTATGTTCTCTTCATATTCTTTTTTATTTTATTAGAGTTATTTTCACTTTCTCTTCTTTTTTCACTTTATCAATCAGTATCTGTTTTGCGCCTACCTACTACAAATAAAATATGTCATTTAAGTTTTTTGCGATTATCCTAATTTAGATTCAATAAATAACTGTGGATTATCTATTTTAATTTATCAATCATGTTAGTGATATGATTTAGTCCTTAATATATCACAATTTTTTCTACACAACTTTATTTTATTTTTATATGCAATTAATAAAGATTAATGAGATTCTCTTATTATTTTCTTCATCTTCTTCAAGTACTTTACATCACGGAACCTTAATGTCCAAAAGCCAATATAAATCACATAATTCAATCAATATATATATATATATATATAAACATATATATGTTAAGCATGAATTAATTTATTTGCGTAAAATATATCGAAAATATTCAAACACTAATGTTTTGCAGATGAGGTAAGAAAGAAGATAGTCTAAACTTATTATAAAAGATAGAAATAAAATTACAAGACAGATAAAACCACCTCTTAATGGGGATATTGGATAGTACAAGATAACTCAAACTAGAAATCCTATATTATATGAAAGAGATGATCATAAACGAAACACGTTACATGAAAAATATCAAACATAGTCCGAGAGAAAAAGATAATTACTTATTAGATGATAAGGAATATGATAATAATATAACTTCGAACCACATTTTTGGAAGCTAAAGAAGTGACTAGACAGACATACGCTAACATTCTCCTGATCAAAGAGACATACATCGGCTTATTGTTTTTTTGTGCATGGATGTTTTCTTCATCGATACACTACCTGAAAGAGTGAGAAAAAGAAGTACTATAACCATTCATGAGCAGTACTGAGGAAGCCACTGAGGAAGTAATCTCAGAAGACGTAGAAAACGTGGAGGATCGAGTAGTTGTATATCCACCTCCATTGGTGCAATTTTGTGTATTGCATAATAAATGGATCGATGAAAAGGACCGGTGTACTTGGTGTTTGGGAGATGTTGGAACGGGAGGTGTGGATGGAAGAATTGGTGGAAGGGCTTCAAAATTCAAAACATTTAAAGCCTCTCTTATTGTTGGCCTAGAGTCGTAGTCTGGATGAGCGCAGCACTATCCAACAACCATCAGGCATTCCATTACTCTTGGGTCATAATCTCCTTCTAACTTGGGGTCTACTGCATCTATTAGTCTCCCAATTCCGTAGACCTCCCATACCCAACCCACCAGAGGAATACCACCATTGATTTCCCCTGGATCAGTAACTTTTCTACCACAGGCTATTTCAAGTACAACTCCAAAGCTGTATAAGTCCGATTCCTTACCAACCTTGCCTGTGTAAACGCACTCGGGAGCCATATACCCCACAGTCCCAGCTAAAACCGTAGTTTGTGATCCTTTCGCATGGTCCACTAGTTTAGCTAAGTCAAAACTTCCGAATTTGGCATTAAAATCTGAATCAAGCATAATGTTGCTGGCTTTTATGTCTCGATGAACCACATATTGGTCCCATTCCTCATGCAGGTACAATAAGGCTGAGGCTAATCCTCGTGCGATTTTGTATCTCGTCTCCAATGCCAACAAGCATTTCCCTTTGAATAAATGGGTGTCCAAACTACCATTTGACATGAATTCATATATCAGGAGTAGTTCTTTTTTCTGGTGACACCAACCAACTAGTTGTACTAGGTTTCTGTCTTAGCTGGCTTATGGTCTTGACCTCCGTTGCATACTCCTTGATCCCCTGTTTGGATTCTGGTGTGATCTGAATAGCAACTTCACAATTGCCTTCTCTCAGATAACCCTTATAAACCTTTGCAAAACCACCTTCTCCAAGCAACCATTCTTTCAAAAAATCGCTGGTTGCAGCAGCCACTTCTTTGAATGAGAATCTTTTGGGTCCAGTTACTTGATCAATAGGTTCTATCATATCTTCATCTTCACTTAGAATGTCTCTATTTCCTCTTGATTGACAACGAGAACACAGATAGCCAAAAACAAAACAGAGATGCAATAAGGATCCGGTACCTGTGATAATCCATTGCCAATAGCTGTTCTTTTTCTTTGTCTGGGACCACGGAGGAGGCGCCGGAGGATCTTGCTCGTTTTCATTTGTATTAAATTCAAGACTAGATATGAAATTTCAAGATTTTATCACACGTGTCTCGAATGAAAAGCCAGTTGTAGCAGAGAAACCGAAGGTTATCCATTCTGGCACCAAGTCTTTCAAATCAACGCAGCAATTAACAGTAGAGAAAAGGGTGGTTTTATCAGCATCTGTCTGACTAGAATTGTACACGACCGAAACATCAACTCCTCCCCCAGAAGTGATTCTGTTCCACAACCAAGGAGCAGTTGCATTTGAACGGATCTAGGTTAGATCATTGCCAACCTGCTGATAACGTGGATCCCAAGAATTAGTTACATAATATGTATCAAATTCCACAGCAATAAAAGGCGCATAGGGTCCTTCATATGTCTCGTCGGTCTTATTTACTAGAGTAAATCCTCCTCCGAGTGAACCGTGTGGCATGGTTGTCCAATTACGGATGATAAAAAAAGTCAGACCATCAGCGTAAAAATTTCCAGGAACAGCTTGAATAACGAAACTGAAATTGGAGGTGAACAGCAACACGACCTGTTACGGGGTCCCATAGGTGTAAAGGCTTATGGTATGTAGGCCAGCCGGCGCTGAAATTTATGTTGGCGTTGAGACTGTAGGCGGTGAGTGAGATACCATCTCGGGACACAGATGTGTTACCTGTCAAAGTCAAATTCTCGAGAGTCCAGGAACCATCAGGATTTGGGAAGCTGAAAGATAGAATTTCAGTAAATGCTGAAGTTGGGAATGGAGGAAGAACTACCATGGACATTACAATAAACGTTGCAGCTACGACAGCTAAGCGTAATCATCTCCATCAGCGAAAGATAAACAGAAAAAGTTTTCTTTTGTTGAAGCCTGCACGAAATTAAGTAGTCTTATTGGAAGGACGATGGGTCTTGAGAGACCATTGTGGCATTACGTAGAGTAGACACGCACCGAGTTATCCATTTTATGTTGAGTGTAATGTTATCGCGATTAAAAACTTCAACTTGTAAAATCAGCTGGTTATTAATCTTTTCTAAAAAATCTTGACGCTTAACTTCATCGTTTGATAAGCTAAATTTTATATTAAGACTGGTGTCAACTGTATGGAAGTACGTGCAGTTGGTGAATAAACATGTTTCTAATGTCATTTTCAGTTTTGCTAAATGTTTACCACATGGAAACAACATTAAGGATTATAGAAAAATACATGCAAAAATAGTCCTCCATCTCAATATTAAATGTATGCACAAAGTTCGATAAATAAAAAATCCATTAATAATTTTAAGAATTTAAGTGTAACATGACCAGCTTAAAGAAAATTTTATGGTATGATTGTTACGTATAGTTAATGTACAATAAGTTGTGACAAATTTAATTGAGATTGTGTATCAAAATACTTAAATTTTCGAATGTTAGAAATTGGAATTTGAAATAAATTAATTACATGTTCACTTGGAGGGAATTAGAATTCCTTTCTCTCTTTATTTTTTATTATAATAATTATTTAGTATTTTTATTACGGAATCATAATTTCATAAGAATCCATATTGCTTGAAATTAAATAATAGGGATTCCTTAATTCAATTAAGGAATTATGATTCCTTATTACTATTACTACCATTATCGCACCACCACTACTCCTGACTACCATTGCCACCGTCGTCGCCGTCGCCATCACCATCACTATCACCATTGTAGTTGTTACTACCGTTGCCGCCACTACCGTTGTTGTCGTTATCATCACCATTGACCACTCTAGTCACTATTATCACTATCATTATTGTCACCACTACTAACAATCATTGCCACCACTGCTATCATCACCACAACCACTAATTAAGGATTATAGAAAAATACGTGCAAAAATAGTTCTCTATCTCAATATTAAATGTATCCATAAAGTTTGATAAATAAAAAATCCATTAATAATTTTAAGAATTTAAGTGTAACATGACCAGCTTAAAGAAAATTTTATGGTATGATTGTTACCTAGAGTTAATGTACAATAAGTTGTGACTAATCTAAACAAAAATTTATTTATAATAATACTAAGTGGTTTCACTAATGAGATTTTGTATCAAAAAGCTTAAATTTTGGAATGTTAGAAATTGGATTTTGAAAAAAATTAATCGCATGTTCACTTGGAGGGAATTAGAATTCCTATCCCTCTTTATTTTTTATTATGATAATTATTTAGTTTTTTTATTATGGAATCACAATTTGGTAAGAATCCATATTGCTTGAAATCAAATAATAGGGATTCTTTAATTCAATTAAGAAATTATGATTCCTTATTACTATTATTACCATTACCGTGCTAGCACTACTCTTGACCACTATTGTCATCGATGTCGCCATTATCATCACTACCACCATTGTAGTTGTCACTACCACCATTGTAGTTGTTACTACCGTTGCCGCTATCGCCACCATTGACCACTGTCGTTACTGCCACCACTACTAATCACCATTGCTACCACCGCTGCTATCACCACCACTACCACCAACTATCATAGTCACCGCTAACATTATTATCATCAACCACCACAGCTACCGTCATCACCACCAACCACCATACCATCACCTATTACTTTTAGATTAGTTAAGAAAAAAAAATGAACTAAGTATAGCTTAGTCATTAAAGTTATATTACATATCTATTATTAAATTGCTTATAAATTTAATTAAACAAAATAATATATATTATACTATTATTATATTCCTTAAAGAATTTCAATTCAATTTACTCTCATTTGATTCCATAAAGTTAACGAACCGTAAAAATTAAGCTTACGAGTCTTATTAACACAAAGATCAAAGAATATGATGATGATACCCGCTGAGAGAACGATGGCAACTAGCAAGACGAATGATGGAGCGGTAGTAGTGAATAATGAAAAAGAGGTATAGGAAATGTATTATAAAATATACATAACAAAATATAGTTTTTAATTATAAATATTAGAAATCCTAACCTTAATAGCTTCATGAATTGTGTTTGTATGCAATTATAAGGCTCATTTAAAATAGATTTATATAGAAACATGTTTAGGTGCTTGATCCAAATCCAAAGATGTTTATAAAAGGGTTTAAGCAAATTCTACATGTTTATTAGGTAGGGTAAAATTTTAACTAGATAATATTATTTAAAGATGTATCTTATCACATCAGACTGACGCCGGCCGGGCGCGAAAATGCTACTTTTTGTATTTGTGATGGAAACTCACTTTGAAAAGGTGATAATCAGTGCCAGGTCTTTGTTTAAGTGTTTAAAGTCGCCCAGTGATTCTCATCGAAAATTCTTAGCATGCTAGCTGTCTTAATTTGCCCACTTGTCATTATATATATTGCTTTTTCGGTGACCTAGTGAAATAAGCTAAATAAAAAATTGAAGATAGATAAAGTGAATGATATTGAAAGGCGGGAACTCAAATGGTTCATAGCCATGCATTTCCTTTATAAAAATAGGGAGATTCCAATTCCTTTTCATTTTGCTTACCATACAAGACGTAGTAAAGATTACGTTAGTATTTGATTTAGCAAAATCGAAAAGTATAAATAAAATTGGAAAGAACATTGCAAGAAAAATATAGTAATATGATCATCTTGTACCACATTTCGTGTATTTACTACTAGACACAGATTTTTATAATTGAAAGATTAAAAAAACTTAAGAATTGATTATTCATATTGTAAATTACAACAAAGTTTAGTATTTTTATTTGGAAACTTGATATAAAACTATATTTTAAATTTCAAAGATATATTTATTTTGTATTGTGAAATAGATTTTTCTATCAGGAAATATAATGTACAAATTTTTTAGTTTTAATGCAGTACCTTAATAAGGTCAAATTTTACAAAATAGGCCCATCCCTTTAGTTTCACATAACCCTAGTCTTTCTTTCGTAAATCACAAGTCCCTTGACTATCTCTCTATACTTGATCACTACGCCTTTTTCTCGGTATCTTGATTAGATTGAAGCGTTTTACTCTCAAATAGATCAACTCATGATACTAAGATTTGTAGTTAGTTCTCACTGTTGTTGTGTTTGTTTACGTTGCGTAGTGCATGATAAAATGTGTGAAATATTTGGAAAAAGCAAACAAAGTGATGTGTTTTAATGATAAAGTTTTTCCCTTTTCGAGCAAAAGGTGAGCTCCTAATGCTAAGGCACATGATTTTTCAAGAAAAGTGATCATAAGATGCACTCTTTGCCATTTTATACTTAATGATCATTAAAATATGAGAGTTTGTTAGATCACTACTAACAACATGTAACTATTTTCTGTTTATAATACCATCAATACTACTGTTGTAATGCAGCCATTCTTGACTCTTGTTTTTGGTTGTAATGATTTTCCCTGTCCTTCAAAATAGCTTTGTCCGAATGGTTGAAAAAGCTGGCCCAAACTAGAAAATCATAGCTATCCTAGGTAGCACATGTTCCCTTGTAACAAAGCGTAATCTAGAATGATGAAGAGAAAAATGTAGAATTGAGTTGGCTACCCATATCTATAGATGTGTTGATAGTAAGCTATGAGATATTGTAATCAATCCCCTCGATCTCTAAGTGAAAGTAAGAAGCTTTGGCATTTGTTTGCATTGATATCTCACAATTGCATAAAGTTTTCCCTTAGATATTTGGTGCTACCCTTTCCCTGTAATGCGTTGTCTCTAATATATTGTAATGTCCCAAAACCTAGGAAATTATAGCCCACTATGTATTCCTATAATCTATTGATACATCCAACATGTTAATTCAACCTGTATTCTTCT
Source organism: Lumnitzera racemosa (assembly GCA_024138005.1). NCBI lineage: Eukaryota > Viridiplantae > Streptophyta > Magnoliopsida > Myrtales > Combretaceae > Lumnitzera > Lumnitzera racemosa. The sequence goes on along the minus strand of JAMXBC010000012.1, from coordinate 31,420,847 downwards.
CCACATAATTTTTAACCATCAAAACTCTGTAATAACTTCAACAAAATATCATGGATGTTTTTAACACCAAAAGACCATAAGTAAATTCAAAGTGATCAGCTTCTCAATTATTTTGCTCAATGGAAGTAAAGTTAAATCCATAATTTAACAATATATGCCTTAAGGAACCAAAATAACAAAATTCAAACGTCTCATATTTGCCAAATTTGATAAATAGCGTGTTATCATAAACATTGATAAGAGAAATCTTAGGTGACTTCTCATGACTCAAAATACAAAATAAAAGTAAGTACATTGTCTAATTTCATGACTTATCCAAAACATAGAATCTAAAATAAAACTAAAATGAACTGCTTTTATCGTCATAACAGTAGTCATAATAACCAATTGCATCCTCATAATAGTTAAAATAACCATAGTAATACTTAAACTCTCTATAACCTGATCTTGTGCCTTGAAATAGAAATCCTCAAGTGGTGAACAAAGGCTAGTATAGCATAATCAAGCAACCAAACATGATTACACAATAAACGCATAAGTACACACGTTAACTAAATCAAAATCACTAAATGCAACAACAATAATTTCTTATCTTTTATTACGTTGGTCAAGCAACACAGTTTCGATGTCCCAAAACTTGGAGTATCTCATGACTCATGCACACAAATACATATAAGTACATAAAAGTATAGTATTGGGTCCTCTCCAACATTGCAATAACCAAAGAAACAGCTAAAACTACTTGGATAATTTTAAAGTGAGATTCCAATTACAGAACATTACACTAAAATCATTAGGGTATCACCTAAAGGTCACTAGTCCTCCCAACCCCTTGGGCTTATTCAAGCACATGCAACATACTTTAAATTTAAGCCAAATAGTTATTAAGTTCATTTAGCATGCACTAGTCCTACAAACATAGACAGTGTACAATACTCTATACTTGACTAAATGGTTTGCTTTGACTTTGAAATGTTTGCTTCACAACTTAGTCATATGAAAATAGAACACCTTAGTTAGTTTTGAAACTCGTCTATCAGTGCTCTTTAACATAACAACTCAACCTTTTCACACCTACAACTTAAGTCACTTGAGTATCCTAGGATTGCTATCATGTTAGATTGATTTATGAAACATTTTAGATGATAATTCATGCTTAGAAAGGCCTTAAAAAAGATAGGAATGGAAAGATACACTTAAAAAACATCAAATAATCAAGAAAACATCGTTGTATGCAACAGGGGACTGGCATTCGAATGCTACATTACGTAGTATCTAAAAAACATGATTTTGAGAGTGTTCGTGCCCTGGCATCCAAATTGTGAGGCCCCTAAAATCTCTTTTAGGATAACCATACTTAAATTTAGGACCTTTGGGAATACTTATCAGGTTAAGCTTAAACTTTACAATTAAGTTAAAAAAGTTAGTTGAAATGACTCAATAAGGTTAGATTTTAAGAATAATGTCTTAAAACCTCAAATTTAGCCTTATAAGTGCAATTATTCAATATAATGTAAAACTTATTGAATCTCTAAAACCAAACATAAAATGCAATGAGGGCTTAAAGATAAATTACTTAAGTTATAAAAATAAATAATATAACATAATATATAATATAAATATATGTGTACTTTTATGAATATACTCTTTATATATAATAAATATGTTTCTAAATTAACTCAAATTATATAATTAAATATGATAATAGAAAAATTCAAAAAATTAAAATAAAGATATATCTTAAATATTAATAATATAAGTAAAACAACATTACTTGAATGTGATTACTCATTATATATATAGGATATATATCCATATATTAACAAAATTAATAAATATTAATATATTATATATAAACAATAAAAAATATATTAAAAACCCAACCAAAACTTTAAGAATAGCTTAAAATCAAGCTAGAAATCAAATGTGGCAGCATCAACAGCAACTAAGGATGACTCAAAAGTTGAGTTCAAGATTGATTAACACCTTGTACTATTTTACTTAGCTATTTAAAAAAATTATTGCCATCTAATTTAGTATGAATAGGACTCCCTAACTTTCAATTACACACTTTAAGAATATAAGATAGTCAAAGAAAAATCAAAGGAAATTAATAGAAAATAGAAAAAAAAAAAAACAAAGGAGCCATTGACCCACGTTAGTTCCCAACCTAATTGGAAATCTATTGTTGAACCCCTTCAGACCTTGACATAATGCCTAACAATTAGCACCGTCAATAACCCCCTATCTGCCAACAATCACCAAGACACCAACAAACATAAATTCTAAGTTTCTATCTTATTTTTCTCTATTTTCAAAAAAATATTAAATGAATAGGGAAAAATATGAAAAAATTTATTCTTGGTTTATTTTAGATGTACTTTCATGCTATAATTTTGTTTTTTTCAAAATTATGAATATTTTATATACTTGCTTAACAAGTGCACTCTTCATCTGAATTTACAATTTAAAAAAAAATATATTAAATGACATTGTTTTAAGTTCAAAATTTTTTTGTAGAATACATATTACATCAATCTATTGTTATGTAGCCCAATTTTGATTATATATATTTAGTATTTATTGTATTTTTAGGCTCTAAAAATGGCAAAAAATAGGATAATTTGTGAAATAAATTGAATTTAGAAGAAATAATTAATGAAATTAGGATTCAATTAATTATGAATGTTTGTAATGATTTCAAGATAGGTTGGAATGAAGTTGGTGTAAAAATCATAATATTTGCCTAATTATCTATGATTTAGGGAAAAAACATAATTTTACATTTATATATGATAAAATCAATTACATGAAATAAGTTACAATTTGAATTCCATATATTTTTCTAAGTTTATAGAAATTTTCATAGGATTATTTGGTGATCCTAACTATTTATTATGAATTTTCCTAATTAAATGACTTAGATTAGTAACTAGGATATGTATTTAGTAATAATATGTTAAAATATATTAATTATTCAATTAAATTACAATAAAAAATACTCTGATAAGAGAGGATTACTTATTTTTTTACATTTCACAATATTATCTACATCAAGATATGGTATATACATGTTAGGTTTAGATAATATATGATTTATCGTGTTTATCGTAAAATTATGTAAAAATATATATTTATTTATATAATACGAGAAATGATATCAATGTGATATTGCTTATTATATAAGTTTTATCTATATAGTAGGATTATAAATATACTTTAGTATTCACCTTTTGAAAAGAACAAGTAATACGTATTGTCGAGTTTAAACAAACTCTATAATACTAACTTTATTAAAATTGGATAACTTTAGATAATAAGATAGGTATTTTCGATGATATTATTGAAGTACTCTAATCAAAGTTAAAATAATAATTAAGTAATAAGATTTATTTAAATCGTGTCAATATAAAATCCATTCTCAGAAGTGAAAGTTTTCAATTTATAAATCTTCAATTAATTTTGGGCTTTTATGGAATATATGTCTAAATTAATGTTTTTGATAATATATTTTTAGTAAACCTTATTTTACATAATCATAAAATGGGATAATTTTATTTTACAAATAAAGTATATATTTTTATGATTACGCTATATCTTTCTATATTTTAATCTTTATTCATTTTTCTTAATATTCTTATTTTCTTTTATTTTCATTCTAATTATATTTTATTTTTCCTTTTTCCCCCAATTTTCTTGGACATACCACCTTAGATTCTAGAATACCCTTAAATATCTTAAACTCTACCTTATGTTTTTTTCTCTGCTATGATACTTCTTTCCATTTCTCTCTCTTAGCTCACATTTTCATCCTCTCTCCCACCATCTATTTTCTTCATTGGACCTTACCTTTCCCCCTCATTCCTCTCCCTCGTGTCAACTCTTTATCACCTTATTTTTATTTCTCTCCTTACTCTCTTAATCTTTCTCTCATTTCTTAATCTCTCTTCCTTTTGTCTTTCAATTACTCTTTCTCTCAACAGTCACTTCTCTCACGGAACTACCCTCCATTATTTGGCTGGACCAGGTGAACACCACCCCAAATTCTTACTTGATTAGCTTGTTGTCTTCATTTTTCTTTTATACAACTTTCTACATAAACCTTAACATTTTCATAGATCTTAGGAAAACTAAGTCTCAATTTGTTATATATAGGATTTTTAAGTAAGAAAAGCATTGATGTCCTAAACCTATTGAATGAGCTTTAGTTAAAGTAAGTGGGAATTGTGGAGATTAGAGTATATGTTTGCTTGTAGTTGTAAGTAGTGATTGTAGGCATGCTATACCTATGCTTAGTTACTGAAATGCTAATCGATAGATAAACTACATGCTTTGTTGTGTTGGTTGACCTTGTTTGGTGTGTTATGAATTGGTTGATCACCCTTGATTGGACTAACTGAAATATGAACTAAAACTATAAATAGACATGCCTCACATCCTATTAAGGAACGGCTGGGTTTCTCTAACTGAATTCTGACAACTTCAACGAGGTTGCAGTGAATTGGCCTTTCACTACCATTGATCAAACTAAGTAATAAGAGAAGAGGTTATGGTGAGATTAGAGGCATTGGGTTCAAAGGTAGTCACAAGTGTAGGAAAAGCCTCTATTTTACAAGTCTAAAATTTGTTGTAAGAGGGCCTTATGGCCATCATATTGCAACTCCTCAACTTGAGTTAGAACGGGTGGAATTTCTCTAACCTCTTGATGGATTGGATAATGTCGCATGGATGACATATTGCTTATTCACGCATTACATGTAACAATAGCTTGATAACATAGTTATACTATTCCACTTGTATATGTTTTTTGCCTCCTCCATCTTACTGAGGTATAGTTTGCTCGCTTTTCTATAGATTTTCTTATAGGATCTAAGCGATCATGCCGTGTAACGATCACCTCCAAGTATGCGAAAAGGGTGTATTTAGGCCTGGGTGAGGAAGAATTGATGATGACTATGTTTTTGTTACTTTTTGTTTTCTATGAGTTCAACTAGATCATTTGGACGATCTAGTTAGGTTCTTACTTTTAAGTTGTATCACATATTTATATACTTTTATAAACACTTTGTACTTAACCTTATTGTAAATATAAGTTTGTTATGAATATAGTGTTAGTATATTTGTGAAACTATGAATGCTTCAAAGCAGTTTGTCATTAGAGCCTTGTGTATATTAGGGTAATGCTATCAACTAAGTGGACAATTTCTAGTATAAAATTGATATATACGATAGACTGCTATGATTTGACAATATTTAGAGCGTGATAATTCTTGGTTGGTATCAGAGCATGGTTCATAGAAACCATCTTTGAAGTGTCTAAGTTAAAATTTGATAGACATTATAGGATAAGTAAGTAGATAGCAAATGGATAGTAAAAAGCTTTAGATGTAGGACACATGTACACATACATACATACTTATACATATTATTACTAATATATTGGAATAAACAAATTATAACATAAACTTACCAATGTGCTAATTATTGCTTTACTTACAGGATTTAAGAACCCTACTTTAGAATACTTAGGAAAATTTTGGATGGAATGGGGAAGAAGCTCTTATAGATTATAGGATGAATTTAGACAACAATTCTTCCCAAAAAGAGTTTAGTTGAAAATGCTTAAGGACTTACTTACCTTGAAGAAAAAGAACATGACTGTAGCCTAATACGATATTAAGTTCAACAAGTCATTTCAATATGCGCCATCCTTGTATAAGGATAATAGACATTTGAAGAAAACATTGTTTGTTCAAGGATTTGATCCTATAATGGAGTGTAAACTTTATGATTATGATTTGCTTAATTATAATGACATGATAGAGAAAGCCTGGAAGCTAGAGAATAATTGCTTCAAAATGCTATCATAGTTAAATAGAAAAGTGGGTAGTTGATATGCTTAGGAGCTCAATAATTGATAGGATTTACTGTAAGGAGTAGTAACTAAGCAGGTCCTTAGAAATACTAAAGAAAATGAGGATGGATAGGTCAGTAAACTCAATAGGCTATGTAAAGTTGCTTGGAGGATATTACATACCAACAAACACAATACAACTTCGTATTTTGCTTGATGTGATGCATAAGCTAATATTAAGGTCCATTCGTCGCTAATCTTGAGCTACTCGATAAGATTAGATAAGAATATAGAAGAAAATGTACTCAAACAAGGATATCTCTCAAGAAAATGTATATGATTACGGCTACAGTAAAGAAGACTATTTATAGTAAGTCCTTTAGGGCAACAATACAATAATGAAAAATTACACAAAAGACATTGTAAGAAAGTGATTCGTAGAATGTATGAAAATGGGTAAATATGATAAAGGACAAAAGGAACATAGCACAAGTGTTAGGAAAGTAGGAGATAGGTGGTAGCTGTCATTAGGCTCATAGTCAAGGGTTTCGAGGCATTATAGTTAGACTATGTTGATGTTGTAGTAGTTGTTAGCTAATTGTACTAGGGGTTGCCGAGGTGAATAAATGATGCTAATGTTAGAAAGGCTGGATAAGTAGAGCTTAATGTGTATTAGCCTTAACCTAAGCTCTCGGCATGTTAGCCTCAAAACTCGATAGCTCAACCTTGGATTTGAGTAGCTCTGTAGGCTAGAAGAGTAGGGCTCAACTTATAGTAACCTCTCACTCGATACTCATTAGGCCAGCCTCAACATATAAGTGGTAGGAAACTAGACAAGAGGTCAAGTAGAGTAGAGTATATTCAAGTTAGAACCTTAGAGAGTTCACCCGCAACTCTTCTATATACTAGAACTCATCCTTAGCAGGTTAGCGAGAGATAATTCTCTTGCTGAAAGATTGGAGGCCTCAAAGATAAGCATGGGTAAGGGGTTCAAAGGTTGGAAATATATTTGTTCCTTAAGGTTATTAAAGGTTTGCTCTCAAGTCATGATCTTCTTCTCCATATTTCGGTACATAAGGTATTAAGTTGACAACATTGAAAGCAGGAGATACTCCATACTATTTGAGTTTCTCTAACTCATAAGCATTGTCATTAATGTATCTGAGGATCTTGAAAGGACTACTCGACCTAGGAGATAACTTGTTTATCCTTTTCCTTAGAAAATGCTCCTTATTGAGGTGGATCTAGATAAGGTATCTTGGGTTGTAAATGACTAGTCTCCTTCTTCGGCTTCCCTATAGGACACAATCTTGGATAATTACTCAATAACCTTTTGATTCAATCTCTAAAACTCCTCGGTACATTATAAGCCTGATTAACTTTCTCCTTAGGAAGTGGGGTTGATAACCATGTCCAAGGGTAAGTTTGGGTTAAGTTCATAGATGACCTCAAAAGGCATTCTTTCGGTTGAGCTATGAGAAGAGTGATTGTAAGCAAATTCGATGATGGGAAGGTAGAGATCTCAATCATGTCGATTCTTGTTAACAGTAGCTCAAAGGAGGTTACCTATAGTTTGGTTCATAACTTTTGTTTGACTATCTATCTGTGGATGGTAAGAAGTACTAAACATGAGCTTAGTGTTAAGCTTCTTCCATAATATTCACTAGAAGAAGCTTGTGAATTTCGAATTACGGTAAGAAACAATACGGCTTGTGACTTTATGTTATCGTACGATCTCCTATAAAAAGAGGTTAGCAACATTTATCATTGGTTTTGTGGCAAGAGATGAAGTAGCTCATTTTGTTGAGCCGATTGATCACCATCATAATAGAGTTATGCTTTTGAAGTGTTCTAGGTAGGCCGAGCTTGAAATTTATGCTTAGATTGGTCTATGGCTACTCGGGTATAGGCAGAGGTGTATATTCATCATGAGGCTCCTTCCTTCCTTTGGCTCACATGTATACCTTACATTGTTCAAGAACTTTGCATACATCCTTCATCATCTCAAGCTCGTAGAACTATTCTTTCAACAACTTAGTAGTCTTCTTCTCGCCAAAATGGTTGGTTAAGCCCCTAACATGGGCCTCTTAGACAAGTATGTCCCTAGTAGGACTACTCAGCACATAGACTTGCCTTCTATTCATTAGAAATCCTCGACTTAAGTAGAACCCATTTACAGTTCCTCTAACATTGCACTTAACTACCAGAGGTTCAAAGTACGAGTCATGCTCATATTAATCAAGCAAGGTGCCAATCCCAAGTATCTTGGCCTATAAAGTGGTAATAAGAACATGTCAATGAGAAAGTGCATTGGCTACGATATTGGTGCTTCCTTTCTTGTATCGAATGACATAACAAAAAGTTTCTAAGTATTCGACCCACTTGGCATAGCACTGAGAAAGTTTTTGTTGCCCATTGAGATGTTTAAGAGATTTATGGTCCATATAGACAATGAACTCTCCCAGAAGTAAGTAGTATTGCCAATTCTGAAGTCCTCAAATAAGGGCATAGAACTCCTTGTTATATGTCAAGTAATTTAGTATAGCACCTTTGAGTTTCTAATTGAAGTATGTAGTTGGTCGGTGCTCTTGCCTGAAAATAGCTCTAATATTGACTCTAGATGCATTCATTCTATTTCAAAAACTTTCTCAAGATTGGGTAAGACGAATATTAGGGAAAAAGTCAACTTAGACTTGATCTCATCAAAGCTTCTTTAAGCTTTCTCAGAACATTTGAATTCATAGTTTTTCTTAGGTAGCTATGGAACTAAAGTTTTGAATGAATTTTCGATAAAACAAGGCTACACCATGAAAACTCCTTGCTTTAGCAGCACTAGTCGGTGTCAACGATTCAAGAACATCTTAGAATTTCTTGTCATCAACTCTAATACCTCCTTCAGAAACAACATAACTGAGGAATACTACCTTACTCTAATAGAATACACATTTCTTTAAATTGCTGAATAACTGTTTGACATGGAGGATATCAAACACAAATTTCTAGTACTTAACATGAGAAATGAGGTTGGCACTATAGACCATAATATCATCTAAGTATGCCACTAAACATTTACCAATTAAAGTCATTAGAACATGATTCATGAGCTAAATAAAGGTGCTTGATGAGTTGGTAAGGCTAAATAACATTACTATCCACTCGAATAAACCATCCTTTGTTTTGAAAGAAGTTTTCCACTCGTCTATAAGTATTATTCGGATTTGGTGGTAACCATTCTTCAAATTAATCTTCAAAAATATTCGTGCACCATATAATTCATCAAGCATATCATCCTGTCGAGGGATTGGATGTCAGTACTTAACAGTGATTTTGTTGATTGCTCAGCTATCAATATACATCCTTTACGAGCCATGCTTCTTTTACACTAGGATGGGTAGTATGATACAAGGGCTCATGTTCACTTAAGCATATTCACATTCAATCAACTCATCAACTTATTTCTTTTGCTTAGCTGCTTGCTTGGGATTGAGCTTATAAGCATGTCTGTTAAGTAAAGTAGCACCAAGCTGAAGGTTAATGCAATGCTTTATACCTCTTACAGGTGGTAAACCTTTCGGCAATTCATCAAGGAACAACTTAGCATATTCTTGAAGCAATGTCTGCATCTCAATAGTTAGGGCTTTGGTTTCCTTTAACTCAAAAAGTTTCTTAACCAATAAGAGTAGATATTTTTTCCCCTTAACATCCTTAGAGAATCGGGCTCATGAAATCACTAATGACTTCCTCTATAGGGATTTAGAAATCTTTTCTTACAATTCCTAAACTTCTCTAGGACTCATTAGGGTCAACACAACCTTCTTCTTGTTCTTCTCAAACATATAAGTGTTCCTATACTCAACATAGATTATCTTTTGATCAAAGAACCAAGGTCAACCTAATAGTATGTGTGATGCACACATGGGTAAGACGTCACACAACACCTTATCCCTATACCAACAGTAATCAACACTTTTAATTGCTCAACAATATGTAGACCTTTCCCTTTACATTTAGCTAGTGAATCTTATAGGGCTTAGGATGGAGGTAGCTCAATAAATTTAGGGCTTTCACTACTCCTTGTGTTATGACATTGGTATAACACCCTTCATCAATGATCAAAGCATAGATTTTTTTGTTCACTTCACAGTTCATAGGTTTTATATCTGTTTATTCTTGTTAGAGGTAAAGGTACTTAGAGATCTTTACACAACCATATAATATTCTCCCATTTTGGGTTGGATCTAGGTGTTAATATCTTCCTAAAACTCATCTAACAGGTGATTAACATCTACCTCTTCTTCACTAGTGTTCTTCACCTTAAACTGGGGGTTCTTTCCCTTAATGGCCATGATGTGTCGATTAGGACATTAACTAGCCACATATCCAAAACCAAGACACTTAAAGCACTTTATCCTTTAAGTTTTCTTTCTTAAGATCTAACCTTGATCCTTCTTGACCTTAAGCTCCTCGGCCTTACTCTTGCCTTAGTTATCATTAGATTTACTTTGCATTTGACTTCGATAGTCTACCTTGGAACTATATTGAGCTCAATCATATCTAAGTTGGCTCATCATATCAGTTTTTCTCGGTAAGCTAGGTAAGTTACTTAGTACTCGACTGATTTGATTTCGTCTCTGCCTTTCCACCCTCTATGCTGCTTAGTTAGTCTCATCTAATGTCCCTGGTCTCTTTCAAACCTAAGTCTAAAAATGAATTGTGTTATTGTCCATACTTTAACCTCATCGACATCACATCAAATCATTAATAATTGGAACTCCTGAATATAGTCATCTATTGACTGGCTACCTTACTTGAGTTCTTGAGGTATCGGAAAGTATCTTGCTTATAGTGTTTTAGGACAAACCTACTATTAAGAACCCTCTTTATCTCATTCCATATTTAGATTTCACATCGGGCTCTTTGATGTACATTATACAATTTCTCTTACTACATTGTTACATACCTAAAAAATTCTAACACAGTTACTTAAATGCATACCAAGTCTTCGTAATCATAAAAGTCAAATATCTTTTCAATCTTCTCCTCCTAGTCCAAGTAGCCATCAGCACTATTAAACCCATTAAAGCTTAGAATTTGCACCTTAAGATGCTCGGCTCCTTTGGGAGCATGAAACTTACATTCTTCTAACCCATTGTATTGCTCTTCCTCCTCATACTCCTTAACTTCATCCAACATAAGTCTCCTTCCCATAACCTTTTCAGCATGATGGGGTGAAGCTAGGTTCACGTTCATAACTTTGGGTGCTCAATGTTTACCCTCTTATCTTCTCGGCTTTGTTCAACAACAGCTCTCTTTTAGCTAGGCCTCTATTAGCCATTACATAGAAATAGCCAGATTGGCTACAATAGAAGCAAGGTCTTATATCTACTTATTAATAACTTACGAGGTTTGTAAGGTAACACAATTGTAACCATGAGCATTACTCTCAGCATTATTAATCTTTCTTTGAACACTAAGATTCAACATGTTCAATGCAAAACTTTAGAAAATCCACTACTTGTACAAAAAATTCTCACAAATTTTGAAGATATGATTTCATACAGAGACTTAAGAAATGGCTTTGTTTTTCCACTAAGTAAACAGAGTACAAAAGGACACACTCTAACAAAAAATTCTTCAACACTAAGCTTTTGATCACAACCTCAAGCTCTGATATTAGAATTATATGATATGCTTAGGAGCTTAGTAATCATTAGAGTTTACTGTAGGAAGCCATAACTAAGTAGGTCCTTCAAGATATGGAAAAAAATGAGGATGGATAGGTTAGCAAACTTAATAGCCAACGTGAAGTTTCTAAGAGGATATTATGCACCAATGATCACAACAAGACTTAGTATTTCACCTAATGTGATGCACAAGATAATATTAAGGTCTACTTATGATTAATTTCAAGCTACTTAGTAAGATTAGATAAGATTGTAAAAGAAAATGTACTTAGTGAAGGGTATCTTTTAAGAACAAGTATATTCAATATCAGTAATGTAAGATGATTATAGTTACAGTAAAAATGACTATTTACAGTAAGTTCTTTAGGGCAACAATACATTAGTGGAAAATTATACAAAAAACATTGTGAGAAAGTGATTCCTAGTATGTATGAAAAAGGGGTAAATATGATAAAGGACAAAAGTAATATAGTATTAGTTTCAGTAAAGTAAAAGACAGGTGGCAACTTGTCTTTTGGCTCGTAGTTAGGGGTCTTGAGGCATTATAGCTAGACTATGATGATGTTGTGGTTGCTATTAGTTAACTATGCTAACGGTTGATCAAGTGATTAATTGACGCTTTCGTTTTGAAGGCTGGATAAGTAGAGCTCGGCATGTGTTGGACTTGGCCTCAACTCTAAGCATGTCGACCTTTAAGCTTAATAGGTCGGCTTCGTATCGGGGTAGCTCTATAGGTTGGAAGAGTAGGGCTCAAGGTGTAGTAACCTCTGGCTTAGCATTCAGTAGGTCAGCCTTGATACTTAGCAAGTTGGTGACTACACGAGAGGTTGAGTAGAGTAAAGTATGTCCAAGTTGGGACTTTAAAGAGTTCACCCATAACTCTTCCATATACAATAGCTTGTCTTCAGCAAGTTGACTAGAGATAATCCTCCTGGTGAGAGATTGTAGGCCTTAGAAATGGGCATGAGTGAAGGGTCTAGAGATCAACACTCCGTTAGTAGTGAATCACAATCCAGATTTCCTTTTAAGAGACTCCATCTAGTTGCTAGTAGTTCAAGGCAATGAAAGAGACTAGCTATTGTAGCAAGCAATCTTACTTAACCTATACTAACAAGGAATTCTTATGATAAGAGCGGTAATGCAAAGCAATGGAAGTGTGGTGCAAGACATTATCCATAGTACTATAAGCAACTAAGAGGGAAGTGCTACATGTGTGGCAAAGTGAGTCATATAGTTAGAAACTGTCTTAAGTTAAAGAGTATTAAGTGTGGATGATGTGGACAAAAGGGACATTTTAATCATTATTGCCTACAATTTGGTATGGTTTTGGGAAAAGAGAGAATGCAACCTAGTATGTAGGAATCGGGAATACTAGAGGACCTAGTGCAGCTACAACTCCTACAAAAATATTTGCTATTAAGAGTAGGAATGAACTAGAGGAATTTGAAGATTTACTAGATGATTATTATAGAGAAGATGATCGGGAAGAATTAAAGAATATGGAGGGTAAAGTGGACGAAGGACTAGTAACAGGTATGTAACTTACCTTAGTCTTTAATTTTGCTTTATAATGTGATCCACATGAAATAAATTGTACTTGGGAGATCTATATTTTTAGAATAATGAATTGATAAAGTATGTGATGATATTGTTTGAATGAATTTTAAATAACTAAGATAGTTAAATATTTCTAGGGAAATACAAATAAATTGATAGCTTACCTATGCCTTATTCAATATATGAGCATCACATTCCTTTATTAGCCAAGATTTTACAAAATGGAGCAGAATTGATATGACTAAAGTAGATACCACATATAGAGTTAGAACTCCTATTGTAGAAAAAATATTAACTTGAAAGATTGTAGATAATGGGCAAATTAAAATACAAGAGACATAATTCCCAATTCATCTAATAATACTGCCTCTGTAAGGCCATGATATTATTGTTAGAATTTATTGGTTATCATAAACATAAGTCGAAGGTGGAATGGCAATGTAAAGGTATTACTTTAGATGAGGGAAGCTTGGTGTTCTAAGGAAAAGGTAATAAAGGTGTAACCATTAGGTTAGCAGTCGTCAAAGCTAATGAGGATGTTATGGAAAGTGAAGGAAATTAGCAGTTTTGTTGGGTTTTTATAGCATAAGGAAACTCTAAAGTGTTTGATATACGTCTTGTATGCAAGTTTCCAAATGAATTTGCCATGGATCTACTTGGATTAGCTTTACATAGGGAGCTTGACTTCATAACTTAACTAGTGCTTGAAACAAAACCTATTTCTAAGGCATCGTATCAGATGGCACCCATTAAACTTCAAGAATTGAAGAAGCAATTACAAGAGCTCTTAGATAGGGTTTTACTAGACCAAGCGTATCCCTATGGGGAACCCTTGTGCTATTCATGAAAAAGAAAGATGGTGCATTGAGATTATGCATTCTCTATAAAGAAATTAATAATGTCACCATTAAGAATAAATATCCATTATCTTGCATAGATCATTTATTCGATCAATTGCAAGGAGTGATTGTATTTTTACAAATTGATCCTAGGTTAGGGTACCATCAACTAAGGCTAAAACCTGAAGATGTTCTTAAAATTGCTTTTCATATGCAAAATAGGCATTGAGAATTCTAAGTTATGCCATTTGGATTGACCAATGCCCCAACAGCATTTATGGACTTAATGAATGGAATATATTAGTCATATTTGGATAAATTTGTAGTTGTTTTTATTAATGATGTATTGATATATTTTAAGAAGTAGGAAGAACATATTTAACACTTGTGGCTAACCTTACAAAAGTTGAGGGAAAATAAGTTGTATAGAAAATTATCAAAATGTGAATTATGGTTGGACAAAATCTCATTCTTAAGTCATGTTGTATCTAGAAAGAGAGTTTTGATGGATTTGGAAAAGATTAAATCTATAATTGAATGAAAATAGCTAACGATTGTCATCAAAATTCAAAGTTCCTTAGATTGGTAGGTTATTATAGGTAATTTATGAGAGACTTTTCAATGATAGCTAAGCCTCTAACTCATCTCACTTAAAAAGATGTAAAGTTTAAGTGAGACAAAGAGTACGAAAGGAGTTTTTGAGAACTTAAGAATCGACTGATTATGACTCCAATATTGACATTACCAGATCTTAGCAAGCCGTATAGTATAAATAGCCATGCTTCCCATAATGGTCTAGGATGTGTTCTAATGCAAAATGAAAAAGTTATAGCATACACATCAGGACAATTGAGGTTGCATATGGGCAACACTATGAGATATATACTGATCATAAGAGTCTGAAATGCTTTTTTGCTCAAAAAGAGTTGAATTTACGATAATAGAGATGGTTGGAATTGATTAAACATTATGATTTGACCATCAACTATTACCTTGGAAAAGTTAACATGGTAGTTGATGTACTTAGCCACCAAAACTATGGACAAGTTATCTATTCTCCTACTATACAATAGGAGTTGATTCAAGAGTATGAAATGTTGGAAATAGGATTTAAGTGGCATGACCTTGATTAGCATTTGATGAACATGATAGGCTAACCAACTTTACTTAATAGAATCAATGAATTACAGGATAAATATGAAGATTTGGTGCAAATCAAGTTTAGATTAGTGCATAAGGAAGAATTAACTAACTTCAAAATGGATGTCTTAATCTATTCATTATGTTATGATGATAACAAAAAGGGATAATATTAAAATATTTACATGTAAGTTCACCTTGATCTAATAAAAGGTCAGTTAGAAGACTAATCAAAAGGTATAAGAACTAGAAATAAGGAATACATTTAAAATATAAGAATCATTGATTAAGACTTTAAGAAGACCTAACTTCATTTTTTAATATCTTTGGGAATATGTTCAATACATTCTACTAAGTTGGATTAAAATTCATGGGGATAAGATCAAATTATTCTTGTTATAAAATCTGTTTAAGATTGGAAAGTTTTGATATAAAAGAATTTTTTGATCAAGCCATCCGAATCTAAAAAGGAGTCATATATTGATAGCAAAGTTTACCTTATATATACGTTTGAACTAGCCGATGTAAGGATCACCACTCTAGTAGCATATATAGTATGGAAAGTATCTCACATATATAAAAGGTCAACAAAGAAGATATTTCACAAGCTATTTCTATCAAAGTAAAGGTTCGAAATAAATTCTTTAAAGACTTCCCTTAATACAAGTTTTTAGATATTACAATTTCAAATATCTATTGAAGGTAAGGTCTTCATAATAAAGATACAAAAAAAGCAAAGTGAAAAAGAAAGGAAAAAATTTCTATGGTCATTCTAAAGTGCTGCAAACAATCCATTTCTAAGAACAAAAGATTGATCAGAAGCTTACATACTTATCTACATACTAGTTCTTATTTATCAAGAAACCATTTTTTTTTTGTTCTCATTATCTTTTATAATCCTTTAAGTTTTGTTTTAGAGAGTTTTTTTTTTTTATATCTATGTAGTTCTAAGTGATTAACCTAGGAGTAAGGCTAAGTGAGTTAGAGCATAAAATATTCTTTGAAACCTCTTTAAGTGTTTGAATATTATGGATAGTGGAACAACTCTAGAAAGTAAATCGGGTCCCCAATAGTAAGGTTGGAAGAGTGCAATAAGCATAAGGCCAAAGCACTATATTTCATTTGCTTGCTCTTCTAACTCTCATCTCTTTATTTTCATGCACCTTATTTATATTTGCTTGTCTATTTATCTTCTAGTTGATATCTTAAGTAAGCAAGGGATAATTTTTTCTTAAGCATTGCATTTATTTAAAATTTGAGATAAATAACCAATTTATAACAGGCCCCCTACCTCCCCCCTTACCTTCTGTTACTTAACTAAGACATACATTTGTTATTAGAGCCTAGCTCCAGTATCATTTAGAGTTTAAAGGTGAAGGCTAAAGGTAGTAAAAGTTGCGTCTCTACCATACAACCTAGAAAAGCTCCATTTTTTTTTTATTGGAAGTTTAGGATGGAGACATATGTTAAGGCATATGATTATCAAGCATGGCTAATTATTGAAAATGAGGATGTGAGACTTCCTAAGAGCATCACTACTTAAGGAAATATTGCAAAAGTTGAGATGAATTTTAGAGCCAAAATCTACTTTTATCTACAATAGCTCAATTTGAATTATATTTGATTTTATCTTGCAAATTAGAAAAAGAGATATGGTATACATTAGCATAGACATATGGAAGCACAGACACTATTAAAGATATAAGGATCAATTCTCTAATGTAGCATTACACAACGTTTGATATACTGCCTTGACAAGAAATAAAAGAATTGTTTAGCAGATTTACTATCATCATAAATGAACTGTCATCTCTTGGAAAGAAAATTGATGATATTAATTTTGTACAAAAAATGTTAAGAGTGCTTACTAAAGCATGGAATGCAAAGAAAATTTCTATCGAAGAAGTGCATGATATGAAAAGATTGAAACTTAACCAATTAAGAAGCAAACTAATAGCATATGAGGTAGATTTCCTTAAATTATGAGTTGTATCATAATAAATGAAGAAAAAGGGGAAAGCCTTTAAAGCTTAGAAGGTCGATATTGATTCAGAATCAGAATGCAAAAGTGATAACGGAAATTATGTTATCTTTATTACAAGAGGACTAAAAAAGATTATCAAAAGAGAAGGTAAGAAAATATTTTCTTTATCTAACAAAAATGATGCAAGTAAGAGATACAAGGAGAGATATCAGAAAAAGGATAAAAAGGAGAAGAAAGAAAAAGTGTGCTATGAGTGCAAAAAGTCTGGATTTATTAAATATGAATGTCTTATACCGGTGAAGAAATTGGAGAAATATAAGAAAAAGCATAAGTCATTGTAGGTCACTTGAAGCTACTTAGACGAATAAAAAAACAAATCGATAGATAAATTATATGATGAAGAAGAAGCTAACCGATCTCTAATGGCACTATTTGAGGTAAGTTTTGATTTCGAAGATGATATGTCAGAAAGTGTATGCAAACAGATAAAAAAGTTGCTAAAAGCCTTATAAAAGGCTAATCTAAAGCTGACTAAAACCAATAGAGAGATCGACTAGAACTAGAAATAGATCAATTAATTCAGGAAAATGAATACTTAAAAGAAGAAATATATGTACTTAAAACAGATAAAGAAGCGTTAGAAATCAATAGTGATAAACTTCATATTGAAAATAAGAATTTAGAAAAAGATAAATGAGAATTAAAAGATGAGATAAGTAACTTGAGATCAAGGATTGATGAATTGTCTAATTCAATAGACTCAACATATAATAAATTTTGTAAAAGTGATAAAAAGTTACAAATGCTTATTGCTCCGCAATGATTGGATAAAACTAAGATAGAATTAGGATATGAATATGGAGATAATTCAAAATCAAATAAGATAACAATATGTGTTAAAGGAAAAGAAGTTCTAGATAGTTTAATTAATAATTCCAAAGAAACAAAGCAAAATCATTTGATTTGAAATAGATAAGTTAGAGGTCCTATTAGTTGCTCCATCAAAAGATACTCAAACCAAAAGGCATAGGTAAAAGATAGATATAAGAAGTCATATAGATGTATTTTCTTATAATAGATTAAGACATATTGAAAGATATTGTCATTTTAAAAATCACAAGTTTAGTACTTACCAAGTAAAAACATTAAAAATGACGAGCTTAAATTTTGGTAGACCTAAGCTTATCTGGGTTCCCAAGAAAAGTTAATACATTTCTGTATGATTATGAGAGCATGGAGTTCAACTCAAAGGAACATGGTATTTAGGCAATAGGTGTTCTCATCATATGATTAGAAATGCCTCACTCTTCACAAACATCAAATGGAAGGAAGGTAGTTTTGTTAAGTTTCTAGATAATGGTAAAAGATAGATTATTGCTTCTAGTAACATTAGAACTCCTCCATACACCATTGAAAATGTCTCTCTAGTAAAAGGACTTAAACATAATCTTCTAAGTCTAAGTCAACTATGTGATAAAGGTTATAAGATGACACTTAATCAAAATAAGGTAGAAGCCTTTGATTAAAATGGATTAAAATTATTTGAAGGTTCTAGGGAAAAGAACATTTATTTAATTGAACCTGCTAAAGTAAAGATTAAAAAATGCTTTCTTAGCATTGCAGATAATATAGTTCTATGGCATAAGAAGCTAGGACATGCACATTTCAATCAATTGAAAAATTTATCGAAAAATAATTTAATTTATAGACTTCTTAAGATAAGTATAAAAGAGGATGTATGTTGCATAAGTTTCCTTAAGAATAAGTTAACATTAATAGTTCACAAATCAAAGTAAGTAATCACATCAAATAGACCTTTAGAATTACTTTATATGGATCTATTTAGACCTACTTGGATGTTAAGAGGTAATAGGTATGGTATGGTTGTTAACGATTATTCTTGATATTGTTGCGTGCTATTTTTAAGGAATAAAAGTGATGCTTTAATTGCCTTTGAAAAGTTTGCTAGACATGTCTAAAATGAAAAAGTTATACCATTATCAATCTTAGAATAGATCTGGTAAAGAGTTTAAGAATAAAAATTTCATTAGATTTTGTGAAGACTAAGAAATTGCTCACAATTTTTTGCCTCCATATACTTCACGACAGAATGGTATCATAGAATGTAAAAATAAAACTATAATAGAAATGATAAGAACTCTTCAAAATGAACGTAGGATTATACAGTATTTTTAGGTTGAAGCTATCTCAACATCTTGTTATATAATTAATAAAGTTTACTTAAGACTAACTACGAAAACCTCATATGAAATATATAAAGGGAAAAAACCTGAAGTCTTATATTTCCATATTTTTTGTTCAAAGTGTTACATTAAGAAGCTAGGACAAAATCGAGGCAAATTCAAAGAGCAAGAAGATGAAATATTCCTTACGAAGTAAAGCATTCTAGGTATATAACAAAGCTATTAGAACAATTGAGGAGTCAATCAATGTAAAATTCATTGATAAAACAAAGATTGAAGAATCAGATTTTTTCTCATAGGAATGAAATTGAGAAGGAAGAAATCAAGAAAACAAGAACTGTTGAGGAAGCTTAATGAAAGATTCCTTTAGAGGATAAATCAGAAGGTATGTTAGAAATCATTTATGTAAGTTCAAAACCGAAAAGGATTTAGAGATATAAATCACATCATCTGCCAAAACAAGTTATTGGATAGATACATTCTGGAGTTAAAACCAAGGCAAGATTATAAAATATAAAAAATCACTTTGATTTAATATCCAAAATGGAGCCAAGCACTATAGATGAAGCTCTATCTAATGTCAATTGGATAAATGCAATACGTGAAGAGCTCACATAATTTCAAAGAAATCAAGTATGGTCCCTTGTTCTTAGACCACATAACAAAACAATTATTGGCACAAAATGGGTATTTAAGAATAAACTAAACGAATATGGAAAAATAAGTAGAATTAAAGCTAGACTTGTTGTAAAAGGACATTCACAAGAAGAAGGAATATACTTCAATGAAACATATGTGCCTATTGCACATTTGGAAACTATAAGATTACTTTTAGCATTTAGATGTTATAGAGGTTTTAAGCTTTTTCAAATCGATGTTAAAAGTGCATTCATAAATGGTTATCTAAAAGAAGAAGTGTTTATTGATTAACCCCTTGAGTTTGAAGATCCATTTAAAGAAAATTATGTAGTTAAGTTAAGAAAGGTATTATATGGACTAAAAGTACTTCATGTATGGTATGAAAGGCTTAGTGAATTTTTCATTAAAAATGATTTCCAAAAAGGACATGTTGATACTACTCTATTCATTAAATATTATGATAATGATTTTGTTGTTGTTTCAATTTACATAGACAATATTATTTTCTGTGTTACTAACTAACAATATTGTAAGGATTTCTCTAGGATGATATAGGTTGAGTTCGAAACGTCCCTAATGGGATAATTAAACATTTTCCTTAGGCTTCAAATAAAACAAACTAAGGATGGAATTTTTATCCATCAAGAAAGAAATATTCCAAACAAATTCTTAAAAAGTTTAGGTATGAAAATTCAAAAGGAGTCACAACTCCTATGTTAACCTCAACTAGATTAGAATAAGATAAAACAAGTAAGAAGGTAAGTGAGAAGCTTTATAAAAGCTTAACTGGTTCCCTGCTATATTTAACTACTTCTTAACATGATATTATTTTTAGTTTTTGCTTGTATGTCAAATTTTAAGCTAATCCTACTGAATAACATTTAGCTATAGTAAATTGAATATTTTAATATATATATCTTGCACAAGTAATCTTGAAATTTGCAACTCCATAAATAATAATTTTAAATTAATAGGATATTTTGATGTAGATTTTGCAAGATGTAAAATGGATAGAAAAAGTACATCTAGAACATGTTAGTTTTTAGAGGATAAATTGGTTTCTTGGTCCTCTAAAAAACAAAATTCAATGGCATTATCAATAGCAGAAGCTGAAATGTATCAATAGGAAATTGTTGTGCTCAAATATTACGAATTAAGCAACAATTGTCTAATTATGGAATAAAAGTAAATAACATTCCTATCAAATATAACAATACTGGTGCAATTATTTTAGCAAAAAATCCTATGGAGTATTCCCAATATAAACATATTGAAGTCAGACATCATTTTATCAAAGACCATGTTAATAATGGAGATATAAGAATTGAATATGTTTCCATAGATAATCAATTAGCTAACATATTTACAAAGCCCATAGATAAGATGAAGTTCGAAAATATAAGGAATGAAATTGGAGTATGCAATCTTGTATAATGTTTTAAATATTTTTTTTTTTTTTGCTTTTCTTTTACATATGTACTTTCTTTTTTTTTTCCCTAAAGAGAGATGCATGGAAGATTGCCTTAATCGATGTATTGCCTATCATCTAACCAATATTTCTCAAGCGTAGAAATAATCCCATCATTCCATATTTATTCCTATTCTTCTTTTCCTCTCTTACATTCAACAATTGCAAGCATTCTTCCTTCTCATAACTCACACTTCATTCACGTCTTTTGCTTTTCTTCCTCACTTGAAAACCCTCATCTCATCATGACCAATAGAAAATCCTCTCACATTCTCTCCATAAAGAAGACTATGAAGGACCTAAACAACACCATGACTAACCCCTATCAACTAGTTGATGAATCACTTGATTAAGAGAAAATCAAGTCTCTCAATACCTCACCTAAAGCCAAAACCAAAGGAACTAAAGAAACTAGTAAGAAGGGAAAATATTCCAAGAAACCTAAAAAGAAATTCAACTAAGCTGAGGTGGAAAAACTAGTAGTTAGGGTATTGGAATCATTTGATGAACTAATTGGGTTCATGGATGTTGGTAAAAGGAAAGGAAAAGACAAAGAGAAGTAAAAGAAAACAAAAAAAAAAGGAAAATAGAAGATAAGTCGAATGATAAACTAGAAGAAAAGATGGAAGAACAAAACATTGGAGTTGCTCATTCTGATTCAATAGGCTTTAAGAAAAAGGTAAGTTAGAAATTTATCTCCTTAAAGAGGAAGTTAGATTATAATGAACCATGTGTTTTCGACTTTAAATACTTCACTGTGTATGGATTCTACTAAGATAAATTACTATGTGTTATTAGGTGCAAAGAGTTGTATATACTAGATGCAGTAGTTTATGGAGAGGTTATTTTTTAGTTTTACGAAAATTTGGACTTAAACAAAAGGTATAAACT
Organism: Lumnitzera racemosa; assembly: GCA_024138005.1. NCBI lineage: Eukaryota > Viridiplantae > Streptophyta > Magnoliopsida > Myrtales > Combretaceae > Lumnitzera > Lumnitzera racemosa. The sequence goes on along the minus strand of JAMXBC010000012.1, from coordinate 31,398,587 downwards.
AAGTTTGATGATACTAGGAAAGGAAATTGTCATTACTAAGAGTGATATTGTGAAATGCTTTAATCTACCTTATGTGAATAATGATGAATGGCTTATGGCCATAGGAAAAAGTAAGTTTTTAACACTATCACAATGGTAAATCAAAAATAGAGGTGAGAGAGGTATTTGTCTTTTATTGTTAGTTGTTGATAAGGCTATTATATAAATTGGTTATAAGTTATATCCTACCCAAGAAAGGGAGTACAACTTCAATTTCAATGGAAGATGCTCTAATAATCATTACTATGCTCGAAGGTAGGATAATTGATCTAGTGAATCTAACCATTAAGCATGCATTTTCTACTAAAGCAAGGAAATCTTATGGAAATCTTCTCATGAAATTGCTTAAAGTAAAGAAGTTAAAAATTCCAAATTTAGCTATGGGGCAGTTACCCATCATAGTTACTGGAGAATACGACATTAATCACATGGGGACTAATGTTAGGAATAGAATTTGGTTTACAGATGATTAGGCATTTTATGTTAAAGAGAAACATAAGAAGAAAAAATTACCAAAATATTTTTTTGAGGGGATGGTTTCATATGAGGCATTAGAAAGTGAAGCAAAGGATGATGAAGAGGAAGAATTTAAAAGTAGTGAGGATATTTTAAGGAAAGTTAAGGGTAAGAAAGTAGTTAAGCCTAAGGAAAAGAAAGGAAAGGTGTTTGATTTGAAGAATAGAGGAAAATTCTCAATCAATGAAGGAAAGAAAAGGAAGAGAATGTTTGAATCAAAAAATGAATTAGATAGCTTTGACGGTTAGTTGAACAAAGGAAAGAACCTTGAGGTTGGATATGGAAGTAAAATTTCTAAGAGGTTGAGGATCTAATGGACAAAAAATTTACAGATTTCATGAATCTATTGAAAACTCAATTTGATAAGATAACTCAACCATCAGCTACAAAGGATCCCTTTATTTAACATTCATAACCTTCCTTACCACAACAACCTCCAACTAAGCAAGAATCAATTCAACCAATCTTATTATCATCTTCTCTATCTAACATTGTTCAAGCCACCAAATCCCTTGAACAATTTATCCTCTACCAAAAACTCAACAACCTCCAATTCAAGTTATCTCACTATGTCCATAACATCCAATCCATCTCCTGAATTAGTTCGTACTCCAACTGTTCCTACCACCAATTTGAAGAAGCTTTTGCTTCACTTTAGGAGCCTCTAGGACAAATTTTGTATCGACCTTAGAAGCTTGATCAATCATCAACTCTTGGAAGGATTAAGAAGTCCTATCCTAAGAAGAAATCTTAGATTTTCTAATGGTCATTGAACTTTCGTTATGCTAATTATTTTTATGTTTGGATTATGAGTTATTTCCTTCGGTTTAGACTTTGTTTTATGTTTTGAGTTGGATTATGTTTTATGTTCCAAGAACTATATTTTATCATCGTTTTTGGAAGTTTTTTTTTATCTTATGGTCTTATCTATGCTTTTGACAAATGACATAGTCTTAGGGAAAGCTTTTACCCTAAATGCTCTTGATAACGAAAAGGGGTAGAAGTATACGAGAGCTAGATATGTTGTTGATATTATTTAGCTGCAAGTGTTATGATGTTATGTCTTAAAGATATTTTTCTTTTATTTTATTTATGAAGGTTTTGTTATCATCAAAAAGGGGGAGAATATTAATCTCTTCATTATGTTTTAATGATAATAAAAATGGATGATAGTAAAATATTTACATGTGTATTTACCTTGACCAGATATTATTGTATGTTTTTATTAGTTTTTTTGGTATATTAAATAAAGTCTTATAAAATCTATCAAAAGATTAGTCAGAAGACTAATCAGAAGGTATAAGAACTAGAAATAGGGAATACGTTTAAAATATAAGAATCAATTATTAAAACTCTAAGAAGACCCAACTTCATTTACTAAATATTTTTGGAAATATGCTCAGTTTTATCACTAAGTAGGATTAAAATCCAAGGGGAAAAGATGAAATTATTCTTGTTATAAAATCCATCTAAGATTGGAAAGTTCTGATATAAAAGAAGTTTTTTATCAAGCCATCTAAATCTAAAAAGAACTCATATATTAATAGCAAAGTTTACCTTATATATACATTTGAAGTACTCAGGGTAAGGAAAGAAAATATCACTACTCTTGTAGCATGTATAGTATAGGAAGGATGTCACATATATGGAAGGTCAACAAAGAAGATATTTCATAAGTTATTTTTGTTAAAGCAAAGGTTCGAAATAAATTCTCCAAAGACTTATCTTAAAACAAGTTTCTGGCAATTACAATTTCAAGTATATAAAGTATGCAAGATCTTTATAGTAAAGATACAAAAAAATAAAGAAAAAAAGAGATGAAAGAATTTCTATGGTTATTCTAAAGTGCTGTAAGCAATTCATTTCTAAGAATAGAAGATTGATTAGAGGCTTACATAGTTATCTTCATACCAGTTCTTATTTGTTGAGGAACCATTAACCATTTCCTTTATTCTCCTCATTATCACTATAGTTTTGAGTGATTAGCTTAAGAGTAAGGGTAAGTGAGTTAGAATAGAGAATATTGTTTGTAACCGCTCTAAGTGTTTGAATATTATGGATAGTAGAACAACTTCAGAAAGAGAACTGGGTCCCTAATAGAGAGGCTAGAAGAGTATAGTAGGTATAAGGTTGAAACACTATAATTCATTTGCTTACTCTTCTAACCTTCATCTCTTTATTTTTTTGTACACCTTATTTATATTTACTCATCCATTTGTTCTTTAGCCGATATCTTATGTAATCAAGGGGATAAGTTTTTCTTAAGCATTGCATTTCTTTAAAATTTGATATAAATAACCAATTCACCTCTCCTCTTGGTTACTTAACTGGGACCTATAGGATGAAGTAGGAGCATTAAGACTTATGGGGCAAATTTATGTACCTTAGGTTCTTGATTGAAAGAGAGAAATAATGGATGAAGCACATACTTCTACTTATATACTATATCTTAGTGGAACTAAAATGTACCAAGACTTAAAGTTTACTTTTTGGCGGCATGGGATGAAGAGACATGTGGCAAAATTTGCAATGGAATGTACAACATGCTAGCAAGTTAAAGATGAGCACCGAAGACCAGAAGGCATACTACAACCCTTAGAAGCATCATAATGGAAGTGGGACTACATTACAATGGATTTTGTTGTTGCCTTCCTTAGGACATGGTTGGACGTGATTCAATATGGGTGATTTTTGATAAGTTAACCAAATGTACTCATTATATACGATATCATAATGGGTACTTATTAGAGAAAATGGCTAACTTATATGCGTAGGAGATTGTTAGACTACATAGAGTACCAATTAGCATAGTTTTTAATAAAGACACTAGATTCGTATCTAAATTTTAGGAAAGTTTACAATGAGCCCTAGGTACCAAATTAAAGTTTAGTATTGCATATCATTCACAATTCGATGGGAAATTTGAAAGGATTATTTAAACTTTGGAGGATATGTTGAAAGCAAATGTACTGGAATTTAGTAGAGTATGGGATAGACAATTCCTGTTAGTAAAATTTTCTTATAATAATAGTTACCAAGCTACTATACAAATGGCCCCATATGAAGCTTTGTACAAACATAAATGTCGATCCCCTTTATATTAGGAAAATGAAGAGCATGCAATACTCAAACCTGATCTGATATCCTAGATGAAGGAGAAAGTGTAGGTAATTTGGCAAAAGATGAAGGAAGCCAAGGATAGATACAAAAGTTAGGTAAATATGAAGAAGAGACCATTAGAATTTGAAAATGGAGATCACATATATGTAAAGATAAGCCCATTCAAAGGACACTAGCAATTTTGATTTAAAGGGAAATTGGGCCCAATATATATTAGACCTTTTGAGATATTAGAGAAAGTGAGAAAAGTATCGTATTACATTGCACTACCCCCAAATCTATCTAGATATCATGACGTATTTCACATCTTAATATTGAGGAAATTCATAAAGAACCTTGATGTGATAATGCAATTGCAACCTATGGAGTTTCAAGAAAATTTGACATTTGAAGGCAGACACATCAAGATACTAGATAATAATGTTTAGAAGTTAAGGAACAAAGAATTGGAATATGTTAAGATATAATGTTGTAGTGGTTTGAAAGTAGAAGCAACTTAGGAATTAAGAATTTCAATGGAAACAAAGTATCCATGGCTCTTCAGATTCATAAGTCAGTGATCTCTTGTTAACAACCTAGTTAATCCTATAAGTAAATGATTCTATAACTCTAGTTATGAAGAAGTTTTTAGGATAAAACATTTTCTAAGGTGAGGTGGAAATGTGAGCCCTTAAAATCATTTTTAGAACAACTATACCAAGATTTAGGGCTTATGTGAAAACTTATTGGATTGATTCTAAACTTTATAACTAAGTTATAAAAGTTAGTTGAAGTAACCTAGTAAGGTTATATATTAAACATAATATCATAAAACCTCAATTTTAGCTTTAGAAGTGCAATTATTTAATATAGACCAGTCTAAACCCCTATATCTGAATCTTAATTGAAATGAGGACTTTGAGATAAGTTATTTAATTTTAAAAAAGGAATAATATAGTATAATATATTATATGAATATATATATGTATTTTTTATGAATATACTTGGTATATATAATAAATATACCCATAAATTAACTTCAAGCTATATAATTATATATGATAAGCGATAAATTTGCAAAATTAAAAGTAGATATATCTAAAATATTAATAACATAAGTAAAACATCATTACATGAATATGATTACTCATAATGTGTATTATTTATATAGGATATGTACATGTTTATTAACAAAACTGTTAAATATTAATATATTGTATATAATCTATTAAAAATACATCAACATAACATATAGAACTTTAAGAATAGAGTAGAATCAAACATGGTAGCATCAACAGCAACTAAAGATGACTTAAAAGTTGAATTCAAGATTAATTGACAACTCCTTGATAGGAATCAACCTGCAACAACCCTCTTATTGAGGCCAATTTGTTAGAAGCCAAGATCGACCAACTAGAAGCTGAAGTAAACTTGTCATAACCTAAGGCTAACCTGCTCTTCCTGAGGCCGGATTGATGACTAAAGTCTGAAGGGAGGAAAAGGAACCATTCGCCATTAGGCTTGTTGTTTTCCGAGATGATAAGAAACCAAATGATTGAAGCCCCTAAGCTAAAGAATAACTTGGCATAGCTCGGTAAAGCTAGTACTAAGTAATCCACGAGTGCAGCAACTATAGGTTGACCTCACTAGGAGTTCGGGCAAGCACAATAAGACTTCTAAACATCTTACCCTTATTCGGGCATCAAACTGCTAATCGACCTATACTTGGGTCTAACCCTACAAATAGCTCGGATGATTGTACTTTGACTACTCTGTTAAATGCACAATTTTGTATACTTTATAAATGTTTTTCTTATTTCAATTGTAGGTCATTTTTTAAGGTTTAAGGTCTTATATATTATTTACAGTTTTGCAATTTGGGTTTTAAGACTTGCTATAAATAACAATAATTGTAATTATCAAGACGGTAAAGAATATTTAGATAAAGAATTTATACTTGAACGTTCCTTCTTGAGTAACAAACATTCTTGAGCCCCTTTGAGTTGGCGTTTTGGATTATTGAGTGCCAAGTACTCTTTAATCTTTCTTACATTCTTATTATTCATACCCCTATGATTTTATCTAACCATTTCATTTGAATGAGTTAATGAGTTACATCTAACCTCTCATTTGAAATCCAAGTGACATTAAGTGTTCGTGAGTTATACCAAACTCCATTTTGAGCTCATCCCCTGAATGTGTTTGTGTCTTGGTGCATGATAGCCATACACATTCACTATAAAACCCCCCATTTTAACTTCCTACTCATTATTCTCATTTGAACCCTAAATACCCATTTGTGGTTCAAAACCCGCTACATGGATTCGCATCAGCTTTGCTTATATCAGAGCTATGGGGAGATACACATGTTAGTGTTCTTTAAAGTTTGATTTGTGGTTTGGACATTTCTATTAATCATCATTCTTAGTGTAGTGTGTTGTTCGTGTTCTTAGTAGTAATTTCTAAGTTACTATTTATATTTTGTTGTAGTAGTATTTGTGGAATTGTCTTAGTGGTGGTTGTAAGTTGAGTACGGTTGAGTGTGTGACATGTTTATTAAATTTGCTCTCTCTGAAATTTAGTATATGAACAAGAATGTTTGAAGATAGCGTCAATAAAAATGGTAATAGTTCTCACGGATGTTTAAGAAGACGTATTGATAACATAGAATATCAAATTCGGAATTTTACTGATTCTAGCTAAGAACTTACTGACTTAGTTAGAGGCTATAGACATGTTGGCCAAAGTGAAAGAAGGGAACGAACACCTCCCAATAGAAGCAACTTTAATGAGCTTGATAATGATGAACAATAGCCAAGAAGAGTTGCTAAGCCCAGGAGAAGAGAAAATTGACTTAAGTTGAAAGAGAAATGAAAGGAGTGTTGACTTCAAAGCAAATCAAGAAGCCCGAAGAAGAGAGCCAAGGCTAAGAAGAGACATGTTTGAGTAGAGCTCTAACCAAAGTAGTCGATTCGAGGTGAATTGACCAACTTCAAATATAAGGGATAAACCCCGAACACATGGCTGAGGACTTGATAACATCAAGCTTAAGCTATCGACCTTTTGTAGTGGTTGCCGACCTGAAGAGTTCCTTGACTGGGTTCCTTGAGTAGAGAAGATGTTTAAGTGCTATGAGTGTGATGACATAACCAAGGTCAAGTTAGCCTCATTAGCGCTTGTTGAATATGTAAGTCTTTGGTGGGATAAACTGATTACTAAGCGAGATGTGGATGAGAGGAGCCAATCATAACCTAGAGGCTCATGAAATGATTGATGAACCAACATATTGTGCCAACTTATTTCAATAAAGAGATGCTCTATGCATTCTATCACTTTAGAAAAGATTGAAACACCGTTGAAGAGTACTTACAAGAGTTTTAAACTCTAATGACGAGATGTGAGATTGTTAAGGCATAGGACTGCATAATTGCTAGATTCCTGAGTGGACTTCGAGATGACATTACCGATATAGTCGAACTCCAGCTGTTCAACTCATTGGATGAACTAATTAATTAGGCATTAAAGGTAAAGAGATAGAGGAGGAGATTACCTCTATCAACTGACCTCAACAAGGTAACCTTGAGCTTAAGAAGTATGAAGAGAAAAAAAAGAAAGCTTAAGAAAAGGATAGAGAGAGCAGAGTCTAGCTGACCTGACGAGGCTGATGTTAAGAAAGTATAGAAAGAGAGAGTATCTAATACCAAAGCCCAAGAAGTTAAGTGCTTTAAATGTTTAGGTTACAAACATGTTGCTTCCCAATGCTCGAACAAGAGGGTAATGATTTTGAAAGGTGAAGGACTTTACGCTTAGGTAGAGAGCCATAGCAAGAAGAGCTCTAAAATTGAGGAAGCTATAAATGTCTACCCTGATGAGGGAAAACCCTTAGCCCTAATGAGCAAATGAGCTAACATGAAGGAAGACTCGGGTCAAAGGGAGAACTTATCTCAGATTTGATATTTAGTGAATGGGAAGACTTCTTCCTTAGTAGTTGATGGAGGTAGCTATACTAACATCATTTTTGCTAAGCTAGTAGAGATGATGAAATCGTCGACCTACCTACATCCCTGCCCATATGGACTAAAGTGGTTTAATGATAAGGGTATAGTCCATGTACATAAGGGAGCTTGGATAACATTTAAGGCCAAACAATACAAGGATGAGGTTGGCTTCAACGAAATACCTATGGATGTAGCAAATTTGCTTCTTGACCGACCTTAGGAGTATGATCGAAGAATGATCCACAACGGCTTCTTCAATACCTACACGATTTGAAAAGATGGGAAAAGTTATTGCTTAACCCTTATGAGCGTAGAGGATATTTAGAATAGCCTAATGCCCATGGTAGAAAGAAGGGGGAAGAGGAGCTTATTCAGCATCTAGGCCTACGCTTATAACCTAAAGTTAAGGATGACTTCTTTTCAACCCTACGGTAATGATAGGAATCAGCTTATAATAACCCTCTTGCCAAGGCCGATTTGTTAGAAACCAAGATCAACCAACCAGAAAACAAAGCTGACTTATCATAACCCGCAGCTGACTTGCTGTTACTGAAGCCGAACTGATGACTGAAGGCTGAAGGGAGGAAAAGAAACCATCCATCATAAGGCTTGTTGCCTACCGGACGATAAGAGACCAAAAAACTATAGCCCCTAAGCTAAAGAGCAGCTCGGTATAGCTTGATAAAGCTAGTGCCAAGCAATCTACAAGTGCAACAACTGTAAGCTGACTTCATTGAGAACTTAGGCAAGTACAATAAGACTTCCAAACATCTTAACCTTGCTCGAGCATTCGATTGCCAATTGGCCCCTGCTTAGGTCTAACCTTACAAATAGTTAACCTGATTGCATTTTGACTACTCTGTTAAATGCACATGAGAGAGGAGCAACACAATGTGAGTACTTGAGCTCATTCCTTAAATAAGATCTATCTTGAATTTGGTATACGTGTCAAATTGATGCTAGGCATTCATTTCACTACCTTAAACACAATTATCCCGAGCAAACCCATTTGAGCCTTTTTAGGGATTTTTCCTTAAAGTTAGCCTTATTAAGAACTATCCTACACTAGGACAATGAGGAGGTTAAGATCATTAATTTGGTGAAAAGGAGCATACTAACTTATGATGTGTTTATGAGCAAATATTGTCATAGATAATTCAATTTCTTTAAGATGAAGAAGAGCTTCAAATTGTATGCACTTCGCTCAAGCCTATGAATTTTTCCCAAACACTCCAAATTTATATACACTTCTCCCAACCCTACACTCTTTAAACCCATAGTTTTACAGCTTTGAATCACATCAATTGAAAACTCAGTGACGGAAGGTGGCCACCTTGATTAAAAAAAAAAAAAAGAAAGAGAAAAAAGTGAAAAAAGGAAGAAGAAAATATTAGCAAAGTAATCACCTTCAAAGATGAGCCAAATTGCCAATAAGCCTGCAGTCCAAACTTTTGGAGGATATATAAAGGCTAAACATTTTAAATTCTTAAGCCTAAAAGTAAATCCCTCATTTTATGATCCTACCCACTTTACCACCATAATGAAGCTATTTGACTAAAGAAATGGACTTATCTTAAGCAAAATTGGTTATGAAACTAGGGTATAACCATGTTTAGTGTCTCCTAGGTTCTTAGCTTATAAGCCTAGGATGGATTGTATATGATTTCCTCAAAATTCAAAGTATATTGATATCTATTTGCTCAAATCATTGATCAAAAACCTTACATTATAAACCAAGAAAAAGACTTGATTGATTGACTAGAGAGTACCATTTACAAGATAGGCTACAATTTTTAGAATTGATGTGAAAAGTGAAACGACCTTGTGAGAGTGAAAGGAAGTCCTTTTAGACTAAACATTTTAAGTAATGATACTTAGTCCCTTAGTAGAAAATTAAAGAATAGTAAGTGCTTCCCTAAGGGAATAAACCTCAAGCTCGAAATTAATAAGAGAGATTTCGAAAGTCATGAATTATGCTCCAAGAAAAAAGATTGAAAGGATAAGTGATCAATGGAAAAGGGGTAAGCTAACGCCTTATTTGTGATCTTTAGAGTCATTGAAACTTTCTTACTTATTAGCAGTACAATTTTCTATCAAAGAGTGCTTTCTTGAATTTTTTACAAAAAACAAAAAAAAAGGACACCTTTTCTAAAGAGAAAAGAAACCTTTTTCAAAAATTGTCAAGAGACATCTCTTAAAAAGAAAAAGTTAAAATTTTCATAGAATCATCAAAATTGTTCAAACTCAAGTCTAAAATTAATTTGTCAAAACTCATGAAAGTCCTTGAAATTCTTGGATCGCTTGTCCTTTAGTACGTTGTCCATTTCGTAAAGTAATCTTAGGTCGCTTGCTCATTGGAATGTCATTCAATCCTTTCTAAAATTGCTTACTCAAAGGAGTGCTATCTTATTCCTTACTAGATCACTTGCTCAATGGAGTATCATCCAGTCAATTCTCAAATCACCTATCAGTCAAAGCATTATCTAGTCCTTTTTAAGATTGCTTGGTCACAGGAGCACTATTCTATTCTTTATCAAATTGCTTGCTTAAAGAAGCACTATCCTATTCTTTAATAGATTGCTTGCTTATTGGAGCACCATTTATGCCATTTTAGGATCGCTTACTTGAAAGGGCATTTTCCTATCCTTAGTTGGATCCCTACTCATTAGAGTGCCATCCAATCCTTTTTAGGATCAGTTGCTTAAAGGAGTACCATCTTATCCTCAGTTGGAGTCCCTTAGTAGATTACTTACTCAATGGAGCGCTATCTAGTTCTTATTTGGATCGCTTTCTCATAAGAGTGCTATCTTATCCCTTGTTGGATTGCTTGCTCAAGGGAGCACCATCCAATTCTTTATCGAATCGCTTGCTCATAAGAGTGTTATTCTATCCCATGTCAGATCGCAAGCTCATAAAAGCACTATCTTATTTTGTATCTAACAGAGAATGATCCTATCTCGCCTTCGAAAGATCTATCATTTCGAGCAATTGATCCTTAAAGAGAACTATCCTCTTATGGATACCCAAGCTTTCAAGTCGGGACCCTATTTGTTTGATATTTAAAGCCTTTTACACTAAGCTATCAAGTCAAGCCCTTATCCATTTTTACCCTGTCCTTTCAAGACAAGACTCTTCTTATTTAATCTTACCCTATCAATTCAATTCAGGACTCAACAAAAACGGGTATGTTTTTTCCTTATATTTGCAGCAATGTTTTTACATGATTCCCTACAAAGAGGAGTAATAATAGACACTCCATTTTTACTATCCTTTATTTTAGTCTTTTTTTACTTTTAGAGGTTTAAAAAAAATAAAAAAAAATAATAAAATATTGACAAATTGAAAAACAAAGTGTCAAAAGTATTTGAGTTAAGTTAATAAGTCTTTTAAGATTGGTGATGATAGGAATCAATCCCCTGGACCGATCATGCATAGTCAAGCTAAAAGACTCCAAGGACTCGTTTAGAGGATACTAGCTCTAGGTATAGCCAAGACTAGAACTCCTATGCTGAGATGGTCTCCTGCCAACTTAACTAATGGATCCTTAATTGTATCAAATCCATCCTTGTTCAACAATGATTCTTAATCCCAAAAGACAGCCTAAGAATAGCTAAGGTGAGCTCCCGATCTGACCACAAGCATCCAACCCAGCATGGAGCTAACTCTTTTTCAAAAGAACTGATTGGTCCCTGACATGATCAAGATCACGTTGGCCCTTGACAGCAATACTTTCTTGTTTTCTACCTACTTTGTATCATATTCTTAATGTTCAACCACCAAGCAATATGAGTCTTCTAACAAAATATTTAAGAATGATTCTTTTTCATACTGAATATTCTTTACCCCTTTTGGTATTATTTATGTAACCTAATAATAGAATTTTTTTTTCTTTTCATACATATAAAGTAACCCTAGTGGATGTGTATACAAACCCCTACTTTCTTTCATGTAGAATCGATCAATAAATATAGAAATTATTCACTTTGAGCAACTTTAGTGTTCTTGTTATCCTTCAACTCTTATCTATTCTCTTTTGCAAAGAGTAGTAGAAAGTGACCCTTCAGTTTGAACAGATGTGTCACATTCAGTGGATTGTTGGTCGAGTAAAATCAAATGGTGTATCATATCCATTTAATAGCTACTCGAACTTTGCTAAAACCCCCTTTTCATTTTCTTGTTTGGGTTCGTTATGGTGACTTTCCATGTGTCTAACCCCAAAGATACATTAACTCCATTGGTATTAAAGCACGGTTCCGCGAGGGAGTGTGTAAAGTTTTGGTAAAGTTATAGTAAAGTTTTGGTTCACTTTATTACTAGTAGCTACTATGTTCCTTCTATAGCTACTGCAATGTGTTTGTGTGATAACAAGTGTGGTGTCATTGTTACTCAATTTTTACTTTGTTTCTCATTGCAAAATAGAGCAAGTTTGTTTCTATTTTATTTGAGTGACTATCAAGCATTAAAATTGTTAGCAAGTTGTTAGTTCATTTAAGAAGTACTATACCATGTCAGATTGAAGTGTTTAAGGTATTATTGGTGACTAGAGAAGTGGTGCTCAACTTAGTCATAGACATAATGGTAGCAACAACTTGGGATCTATTGACGACAAACTTGACAAGCTCATAAACCTTATTGAGAGTCTAGTCATCGCAATGCAATTTAATAGACAATAACCCATAGGCATGCAGTAACAAAACCTATAGGAAAACGCCCTTGAGAGACATTATGGCCAAGGCAATTAAACTAATCACCTAATTTGACTACTACGAGCTAAAGGAGTAACAAACCAAGCTGGTAGACGAAGACTGGAGTTAGAGAAGATTAAGGAAGATAATGAGGAGCTAGATATTGAAGAGTTAGGTGAAGAAGAAGAAGTTGACTATAACCAAGCGTAGGGACAACTATTATCAAGTCCTTCGAGGATTAGACAATATCAAGGTTCAAATCCTGCCCTTCAGTAGAAGTAGAGATGTAAATGAATACTTGGAGTGGGAAGAGAAGGTTGAGAAAGTATTTGAATGTTATAGGTATGAAGATGTCGTCAAAGTCCAACTTGTTGCATTGAAGCTTACTACGTATGCTACCATGTGGTAAAAGAATCTGAATGCAGCTAAAGCACGAGATGGAAGATGAAGTGTCAAAACATAGGATGAGATGAAAAGGTTCCTAAGAGGAAGTTTTGTGCTTGAGACTTACCTACAAAATACATTTGCAAAATTGCAAGAGTTACACCAAGAAAACCGATCTATTGTCGACTACATAAGGGCGTTACAGATGTTAATGATCTGAGCCAACGTGGATGAACCGAAGCCCGTAAAGTATCGAGATTTATTTTTAGGCTCATGTATGAAATTCACAATATTGTAGAAGTATAGAGGTTTTATACATTGGAAGAGGCCATCAAGATAACGTAGAGGGTCGAAGGGTAGAGGAGAAGTGTTCTAAGCTAACTTGGGCCAACATTCTCGTGAGTCCCAATACTACACCGAGCTGATCAACCTGAGCCATAGAGGCCATTTAAGGCCAAGGATAGGAACAAAAGAACAGTAAGGTAAAGTACTTTAAATGCTTAGACTTCGAACATATGGCTATTGAATGTCCAAACCGATGCATTATGGTGCTTCGAGGAGATGTAGTGGATAGCACCGACGAGAGCGGACTTGAGAAAGAAGATATTAGAAAACCTGAGGCCGAAGAGGAAGAGGAGACTTGTATCTATGCCAACTTAGGAGAAGTGATGACCTTAGTCTTGAGACAAGTACTAAGTTCTCTACCAAACTCTAAGGAGGACTAAAGGGAGAAGCTACACCATACCAAATGTACCATCAAAGGCTAGTTACATACAATCATCGTAGATGGGGGAAGTTGTATTAATGTGGTCATATAATCCTTTATGTATATTTTGGGTCTATTGACCTCAAAGGATCTCTAACCTTATAAGCTGCATTGGTTTCATGATAAGGGTGCTTTGCACGTGACTGAACAAGTGACCATGCCATTCAGTGTTGGCAATGTATATAAGGATGAAGTAGTATGCGATGTTGTCCCCATGGTAGCCTCACATCTACTGTTTGGATGACTTTGGTTATTCGACCGATGTGTCACATATGACAAGTATAAGAATACCTATGCCTTTGTTAAAGATGGAAGGAAGACTGTATTGCAACCCCTAACCCTATCCTAAGTAAATGAAACCTTTAATCAGTTTACCTGAACTAGTAAGAAGAAGACCTTAGTTATGAGCCAGAGAGAGCTCTGATCTACTAAGAAGGCTGAAGAACTCATGTTCCTGTTAGTTAAGAGATTGTTAAAGATGCGAGAATTACAGAATGTTCCAAAAAAGATTCAAAGGTTGCTAAATGACTTTTTCAACCTGTTCCTAAAAGAACTACCTAAAGCATTGCCACCAATCCAAAGCATTGACTACTGTATTGATCTATAGCTAGGCACTACCCTATTGAACCAACCTACATACAGAATGAACCTTGAGCAAGCTGTCGAGCTGAAAAGGTAGGTGAACAAATTGATAGAGCGAGGATATGTGAGGGAGAGAATGAGCCCTTGTGCTATACCAGCTTAGTTCATTTCGAAAAAAGATGTTTCATAGTTCATGTGCATTGACAGTCAAGTAATCAACCAAATTACTGTCAAGTATAGATACCCGATACCTAGGCTTGATGACATGTTAGATGAGCTTACTAGTGCCAAGATATTTTTGAAGGTTGATATGCAAAGTGGTTGCCACCAAATTTGCATAAGGTTGGGTAATAAATGGAAGATTGCCTTCAAGACTAAGCACAGACTCTAAGAATGGTTGGTTATGTCATTTGGACTTACTAATGTGTCTAGCACATTCATCAGGTTAATGAATGACATAATGCGACCCCTAATTAGAAGATGTGTGATCATATACTTTGATGACATATTGGTATATAATGCTAACTTGAATGACCATGTTCAAAATCTTCATGAAGTATTTGACATTTTGCGAATCAAGAAGTTGTATGGGAATGTGAAAAAATGTATGTTCTACTAAAAAGAAGTGATTTCCTAAGGTTTGTAATGTCACGAGAAGGGATCCAAGTAGATGAGGAAAAGATCCGAGCTGTTCTGGAATGGTTGAGACCAATGAATGTTAGTGAGGTTTGAAGTTTTCATAGTCTAACTTCTTTCTATAGTTGATTTATTAAGGACTTCAGTACAATAGCTACCCCATTGACTAAGTTAACGAAGAAGAGTGAAGGATTCAGGTGGAACGACTAAGCTGAATAGAGCTTTAAAAAGATCAAGGAAAAGAACACACTAACACTTGTCCTATCCTTACAAAATTTTGATAAGCCCTTTGAATTAGAATGTAATGTATCAAGGGTGGGGATTGACGCTATTATGATGCAGGAGTGACAACCCGTCACGTTCTATAGTGAGAAACTTAGTAGTCCTACCCTGAACTATTCTATGTATGAGAAGGAGTTGTACTTCCTTTTTTGAGCCCTTACTGTTTAGCAACACTACCTATTACGTTGAAAGTTTGTTATTTACATTAACTATGAAACATTGAATCATCTTGGGAGTTAGAACAAACTCTCAAAGAGACAGGCTAAGTGGTTGGAATTTATAGAAGGGTTTTCGTACATCATTCGGTACAAGAAGGAAAGCACAAATATGGTTACTGATGTTTTGTCACGATGACAAACTTTAGTGACCACTTTGCAAACAAAATTATTAGGATTCTC
The DNA here is from genome assembly GCA_024138005.1 of Lumnitzera racemosa. Lineage (NCBI taxonomy): Eukaryota > Viridiplantae > Streptophyta > Magnoliopsida > Myrtales > Combretaceae > Lumnitzera > Lumnitzera racemosa. Next base: position 31,383,202 of record JAMXBC010000012.1, on the reverse strand, counting down.
ACTCATCATTTAGTAGTATGCTACTAACCCTTACTTTGGTCTCGTTGTTAAACAATGCTGAGAAGGGGTAGTTGTTAGAGGATATTATCTTAAGGATGGCTATCTATTCAGGAACCGTAAGCTATGTATTCCAAACTGCTCCACATATGAGCTATCGATTAAGGAAGCTCATAGCAAAGGATTATCTGGTCATTTTAAGGAGACCAAGATAGCTAGCCTGTTAAAGGAGAACTTCTAGTAGCTAAGACTAGCTAAGGATGTCCATAAGGTTGTTAGCAGTTGTGAAGTATATAAGCATGCTAAAGGAAAGGGAGAACCACATGGAAAGTACATGCTACTGCTAACATTAGTTTTACCTTGGGCTGACCTCAGCTTGGACTTTGTCCTAAGTTTACCCTAGACGTCTAGAGTGAAAGATTCTATTTTTGTTGTAGTGGACCGCTTCAGCAAGATGGTACACTTCAGTCCATGCCATCGGACTAACAATGCCTAATATATTGATGAATTGTTTTTATAGGAGATTATCTGACTGCATAGAGTACCTAAGACTATTGTCTCAAATTGGGACAAAAAATTTTTGAGCTATTTTTAGAAGACTCTTTAGAGAAGACTTGGAACTAAACTTCTATTTAGCTCCAGTAGCCACCCTCAGACTGATGGCTAGACTGAAGTGGTAAACAAAACGCTAGGCAATCTACTCATAGCTATTGTGGGAAAGAACTTGCGAGATTAGGATCTATGCTTACTAATTGCAGAGTTTGCATACAACCGAACTGTCCATAACACTATTAGGAAGACCCCATTTGAGGTTGTCTATAGCCTTAACCCTACCATTCCCCTAGATATGACTGGCATCCCAACAGCTATTGAAGAAAGTCAATCCATAATGGAATGAGCTTAAGAATTGTATGAGCTACACTAGTTTGTAACTAGAAAGATTGCTAAGTTCAATCAGAGGCAACAAGAAATTAGTAATTGAGGCCATTGAACTATTTCTTTCCATCTAGGAGACTTGGTATGGATACGTCTCAGCCGAAAACAATTCCTACACTTAAGACAAAATAAGCTATCTCCTCGAGTTAATGGTCAATTCAAGGTCCCGAAGAAAATCAACTACAATGCTTACCAAATCGAGTTGCTTGATGACTATAGTGTTTCTTGCACCTTCAATGTGTCTAATTTGATCCCTCACTAACCAACAAAAGAAGACCCTGCAAGTATCCTAGAAGAAAAAGTATAGACTGCTCATAATTTGAGAAAAAATATTTCTGACCCCTGGGAAAATAATAGGAATCAATCTCCGAAACCGATCACGTGTAGACGAGTTAGAGGACTCCAAGGACTCATTTAAAGAATACTAGCTCTAGGCCATAGCTAAGATAGGGACTCTTATCTCGAGATGGTCTCCTACCAATCGAATCCTTAATTGTGTCAAATCCACCCTTGTTCAACAATGATGCTTGATCCTAAAAGACAGCCTATGAATAGCCGAGGTGAGCTCTCGATCTAACCATAAGCATCCTAGCTCATATTGAGTTGACTCCACTTTAAAATCCTCAACCTGATCCAAATCAGCTCGGCCCTTAACAGTAATGCTTTCCTATTTTCCATCTACTTTATATCATATTCCTAATGTCCAATCACTAAGCAACACGTATTTTCTAACATAATATTCCAAAATGATTCTTTTCTCTTTTGTGTTGAATATTCTTTACCCCTTTCACCCCTTTTGGTATTATTTATGTAACCTAATTGTAGAATACCCTTTTGTCGTTTCATACATGTAAAGTAACCTTTGTGGATGAGCATATAAACCCTTACTTTCTTTTATATAGAATCAATCAATCAATATAGAAATTATTCACTTTAAGCAACCTTAGTGTTCTTGTTATCCTTCCACTCTTATCTATTCCCTTTAGTAAGAATTAATGGGAAGTAACCTTTCAGTTTAGACCGGTGTGTCATATCCCTTGAATTGTTGGCCTAATAACATCAAGTGGTGTGTCATATCCATTCAATAGCTGCCCAAACTTTCCTAAAAGCCCCTTTTCATTTTCTTCTTTGGGTTCATTGTAGTGCCTCTCTGTATATCCAAGCCCAGAGATGCATCAAGTAAAGTTCAAAAAAATACATGCAATTTATTAAATTTAGAATCTTTGAAAAATTTTAGGCTTTATTAGAAAATATTTTTAAGAAGTAGTCCAGTCAAATATTTGAGTTCATAAAAAGGATCTTTGTCCAATTTAAAAAATAATTTAATTGGACTAATTAAAATGATGCTTCAAATTTATTAAATTTAAAAATGATGTTAAAATATATTTAGCATGTATACTTTCGAGTAAGGTCATTTTAAAAAATAATTGGGCTTAGGTTTGAAAGCTGAAATTTAAAGTAGGTGTAAAAAGAACAACTTAAGTGTTTTTGTGTGCACAATTATAATGACAAAAAGCCCAGTTGAGTTGGTTAGGCACATGGACTCATTAATTGTATAAATGGTAAGTTGTGGGTTCAAACAACAACTATGCTGTTTTGTTTTTTATCAGCCCTATCTATGGTCATGTGCTATGTCTTCTTTGCTCAAACAATAGCAACAAAAAGGAGAGAGAAGTGGTGCAGTGAATCTATTTGAAATCTTTTAGATAATCAACTTATCATAATAGATTTATATTAAATAAGATTAATATAATCAAGTGGGGCTTTAATCTTATCCATGGTTGATTCGATATCAAACAAAACTAATAAACCAAATTCACGTTACAAAATTATAAAATGGTTAGTTGAGGCCAATTTCAGGGGGAAGATTTTGGATCCAAAACAAGAAACATAAAGCATCAAACTTGACACTATACCTTCTCTCCACTACATAGCAATCACGGTATAGAACATATACACATCATCGTTGATACACTACAGTCACTCTCCGATACACCATACAAAAGTACCCTATCCACACCCAGCGACACATAGCCATCATCATACCTTCATACTACCCCAATCCTCGGCCACATCGTCAAACCCATGCAGATGACCATTCTTACCTAGACCATCATTGCCTTATATCAACCCAACAGTACCCTTTAACTCCATCTGCCTTTAAACCCAACCACTTATAACCTACAACAGTCTACTTAAGCTATACTCTACTCGTGAACCCTAAGACTTAGACTTAACTTGAACACAACCTACAACTAAGCACCCACCATCAAATTTCACTCTCTCTCTCAACCACACGACCTATAAATCTCTAATCTCCCTACCTTACTATCAACATAGACCCCACGACTGCAATAGTCATCCATTCAACTACCGTGCACCAAACATGACACCATTGTCAGTCTTAACTACTGTTGACTCTAAACCCATTATAACTAATCTTCCTCTCATCAACGAAATGGCCTTGAAAGTGCAATTTCATGCTTGAAATACAGATTAGAAGCCACTACATAAACTAATCTTCTCTAACTTGTTTTTCAAAATTGGAAAATAAGAATTAGGCTTTCTTTCGTAAGATTTTTCTTATTAAAAATCAATTGGTTAAAAAACATAAACTTGGCTTGTTTTTATAAATAAAATTTGTCAACCCGCTAAATCTTTTCTAAGAAAATGAGAATTGTGATCGATTTGATCCTTATTAGTCGATATGTAGGTATCTTCGAGACAACTGTAAAATTTGTAAAATATTTTATGCTCGTTTCATTTTTTAGGGAAATTTCATAATAAAAAATAATTAAATATCATTTTCATGCATTTTCACATCCTTTACATGTTTTCTCATTTTTCTTAAAAATTATAAAAATAAAGGCTGATTAGTTTTTTTTTTTGTTAATTTTTATATGTTGATTTGATCTTAATAGGTTAACTTCCGAATTTAGATTTGTTGGTTAAATTTTCTAAAAAATTAAGTTTTTAGAAAGTCCATAGACTAATGGCTACCAAAAAACCCTAATTTGACTTTTTACCAATTTTAATTAATTGGTGACTCTAAGTTATTTTTCAAAATATTTTTTTTAATGAATTTTTTAAAGAAAATTTTTTTTCCTTAGTTTTATATCCAGTAACTTATGTTAAGTAAACTAAGCTTAATATAGGTTAAATTAAAAATAAAAACTAAAATATGGCTCAACGATTAGGAAGTAGATATGCTAACGAGTACATGGACTGGGAAAAGCATGTTGAGAAGTTATTTAAATGTTATCCTAATGCTGAGGAAGATAAAGCATTACTCACCACCCAAGAATTTACTATTTATGCTCACATGTGGTGGAAAATTTTCAAATGATGAGGAAAAGGAAAGGCAAACTTAGTGTTCGTATGTGGAATGAAATGAAAGAGTTATGCATGATAGATTCATTATAGAATTGTATTATCAAGGAAATGTTGCTAAGTTGCAAGAATTGAAATAGGCTAGTCAATTTGTTGATGAATACATCTTAGATTTTCAAATGTTAATGATTAGGTGTAAAGTAGAAGAGCTAGAAGCCTAAACTAGTTTTAGGTTTGTTACTAACCTAAAGTATGAGCTAAGGGATGTTATTGAAATGTAGTCCTTTCATGCCATCAAGAAAGCCATTAAGGTCACCCAATGTGTTGAGAGATAGGGGAGGAACTGACTATACTAAGCTCCTAAATCTTAACTTATTCAAATAGCTTGACTTATCCAACGAAGTATCAAAAAGCTTGTGAGCTTAGTATTGAGCAAAAGAGAAGGAAAATTGTAGTATGCTGAAGGAGCAAGAGAGAAGTAACTTGAAAATAGGCTGACCTTTAGATGGCAAACCAGTGAGATAAAATATTTTAAGTGTAAAGGCTTTAGACATATGGCTACCCAATCCCTAAATAGATGAACTATGGTTATTAAGAATGACATTCAAGCTGTTGAAGTGTATAACATTGAAGAAGAAGTTAGTAAAGCTATGAAACAGGAAACAACATCTATCTATAGGAAGGGGATATACCAAAATTAGCTATTTGCCAAGCTCTTAGTGTAAAACATGATCAATAGGATGAGCAACGAGATAATTTGTTCCGTACTACCTATAAGGTAAAGGACTAACTTTGTGGTTTAATTATCGATAGTAGGAGTTGTGTGAATATTACATCTATGAGAATGGTTGAGTTGTCAAGCTTGTCGAATTCTACACATTCCAAATTGTATAAATTGCATTGGTTGAGTGAGAAAGAATCATTACATGTTATGAAGCAAGTTTTATTACCAATTACCATTATGAGTTATAATGATGAAATATTATGCAACGCATTGCCAATGTGTGCTTCACATATTCTACTTAACTACTCTTGGTTGTTTGAAAGGAAAGTTATAAATGATGAGTATAGAAATACCTACACATTTGAGAAAGATGGTTCACATATTACACTCATCCCAATGACGCTTAGCCAAGTCAATAGTATGTAATCTAAACTAAGTTGAAAAACAAAATCAACTCTAATAATGAGCCAATCTAAGCTAAAAGAAGTTGTAAAGCCTAATAAGCCAACCTTTTTGCTCATACAAAGGTTACTAAAATTTTGAAGGCATATCAACTTACATAAAGAGGTTGAGAAATTGTTAACTTAGTTTGCCAATCTATATTTGGATGAGTTGGCAAGAGGAATACCTCTAAAGTGAGGAATAAAGCATGGCATTAACCTGCAACTAGGAGCCACATTACTATATCAACTGGCTTACCAAATGAATCTTGAGCAACCACTAAACTATAAGGACAAGTGAATGAACTCATTGAGAATAGGTATGTATGAGAAAGCAATAGTCCATATGCTATGTTTACACTATTGGTCCCCTAGAAAGGATGGAAGTTCAAAGATGTGTATGGAGAGTTGAGTTGTTAATAAGATCACAATCAAGTATAGGTACCCAACTCAAAAACTAGATGATATATTAGATGAATTGCATGGTATGTGTAATTTGAAGTTAAGATATCATCAAATTGAATGTGGGAAGGCGATGAGTGAAAAACAACCTTTAAAACAAGATATAGATGATATGAGTGGCTTGTCATGCCCTTTGGGTTATCTAATGCCATAAGCACATTGATGAAACCAATGAACCATGTACTAAGGAGCTGAATAGGAAATTTCTTATGGTTTATTTTGATGACATCTTAGTAAATAGTCCTAACCTACCTAGCCATGTAAAACATCTCCAAGCTATCTTTGAGGTACTCCAGGTCAACCAACTATTTGGCAATCTAAAGAAATGCTACTTTTGCCAAGACGAGGTTGTATTCTTAGGATATGTAGTTAGTGGTGGAGGCTTAAGAGTAAAAGTGGTAGAAATCAGTAGATTCGCGATAAGTTTCCTAAAATGTAGCCATTTCCTCTACATTGACTTGATTTATGATCCTATTGGAGTTAAAGAAGGGGTCTAAAGAAGAGTTGAGGCTAGACTCTATTAGTAATAAGTAAATCCTTTGTATGTAAAAAGTTTCAACGTATTGGAGGATAAAGTTCAATTGCAAGGGTTAAGATGGCCATTCAAAGCAATTTATATGAAGGATTGTCTTTAACAGAATATATCATTTCTTGCTACAAAGCCTGCAAAGGAGTCGTGGCTGCTACTATATGAACATCAGATGCTCGATATCTTACACACAAACTTGTTGAAGTAGTTCAACACATTGCTGTGCATAACAGATTATGGAACTAACTAAGGGGTTTCTGTAAGTCCTCGAAATGGGATGATATTGAAAAGAATTTTGATTCAAACATTAATATCTCTTTACTTGTATGACTTAGATGACTTGTATGTTTTGAAAAAGTGATTTGATGGATGGGATTTGATATGATACATAAGAGATCGATAATATCGATGAGATTGATATTAAAATATTTCTTCTTAGCGTATTGATTTGACCCCATTAGCGGGACCACCACTCCATAGCACATTGCCACTAGAAGCAAAACCCTATACTTCTTGTAGAGAATCTCTTAATTTTTTCAGAGCAACTAGAATGTCTTACCTTGAAGAGAAAGTTCAAGATACTATAGGATGGCTTACCTCGACTTCATATGTCAATGTTAGGAGGTTTTATGGATTAACTTCTTTTTATTAGAGGTTCATTCAAAATTTTAGTTCCATAGCCATACCCCTTACTAAGCTTACGAAGAAGAATGTTAGTTTTTGATTGGGAGGAGAGGAAGAAAAGAGTTTTGCAAAGTTAAAGAAGAGGTTAACTTTAGCCTTAGTACCATCTTTATCTAATTTCATTAAGGTCTTCGAGCTAGAGTGTAATGCGTATGGCATAGAATTGGAGCAATACTTATGTAAGACTATTGACCTATTACCTACTTTAGTGAAAAAGCTTAAGGGATCAACTCTTAAGGGATTAACTGTAAATGATTCTGTTTAGGAGAAAGAACTGTATGCACTTGTCTGAGCATTACAAAACTGGCAACATTATTTCCTACTGAAGAAATTTGTTGTTTATTGCCAACCAAAGCTATCGAAGTAATAGATAAAATGAGTAGAATTCTTAGGATTTTCATTTGTGAACAAATACAAGAAGGGGAAGATAGAACATAGTTGCAAACACCCAATTTAGGTGGCATGGACTACTTTCTAACCTATAGAGAAAGTTATTGGGATTCTTTAGTGTTAAAGGGAAATATCTCTAGGATAAGTTCTTCGAACAAATCTATGCCCAATGCACAGAGGGTGGAACATAAAATTATTATTTGGTTAAGGATGAATACCACTTCTAAGCTAGAAAAATATGCATAACAAACTATTCAATACATAAGTTACATGTTAGAGAGGCCTATAGTGATGGGTTAGCTAGCTACTTCAAAGAGAGAAGAACTTATGAGATGTTGAAATCAAGATTCTATTAGCTAAGGATGTTAAGAGATGTACATCATGTTGCCAATAGATGTTCAAGTTATAAAGAGGTTAAGAGCTAAGCTAAGCAAGGAAAAGCTATGCCACTGCTAGTTTCAACCAAACCATGGATCAACTTAAGTCTAGATTTCATCAAGTATAGTGTCTAATAGAGACCTAAAGTTCTTAAGTCATTTCTAGAAGATCTTATGGCATCAACTAAGAATAAGTTGCTATTCAACACATCATGCCATCCATAAACAAATGGACAAATAGAGGTCATCAACTACACATTGGGTTCTCTTCTCCAAGCTACACTAGGGAAAAGCCAAGTCAACTAGGAAAATTGTTTACCTATCGTCAAGTTCACTTAATACAATTGGCAACACTCCATTTAAGGTTTTCTATGTTTTTAATCGCAAGATATCTCTTAACTAGGCACAAAAATCCCAAGCTAAACAAGGTAACCTAAATGTTGAATATTGAGTTCAAACCTTATAGTAAATCTATTGAAAAGTTACTAAGCAATTGGATTATGCAGCTAAGAAGCTTACGTAAGGAAGCTAAGGGTGTATGGAGAAGCTATATTGACCAAGACACCTAATATGGCTACATTTGAGTAAGGAGAGGTTCCCAAAGAAGAAAATAAAGAAAGAAAGAACAACTATTATCTCAAATTGAAGGACCCCTTCAAATACTACAAAAGACTAATGACAATGCCCATAGGCTCGAACTTCCTAAAGGCTATGGGGTTTCCTAAACTTTCAATATTGCTAACCTGAGTCCTTACATTTCAGAAGAAGATATCCCAATGAAGGACTCTAAGGATTTGACCCTAAATCCTAAACAACTTAAAGGGGACGATAAGAATTAGCATTTAGGAGTGATTAGCCTCCTAAGCTAAAGGTCTAGCTAACATGACTCAATAGATTCTCAAGTGTTGTCAACTTGAGATGAAGCCAACTTCCATTGTCGAGATGATCTTATGCTACTAATAAGCTGTCAACTATTTTGTCTTCTTGTCAAGTAATGCCTAGATGATGCTAAGCTACATGAAGCCTACTAACCCATTATTTCTCATGTTCTAAGGATTTCTCTCTTCCAAAAATGCATGTCTGTAGAAAGGATACTCCTAAGCTAATTCTAGAGGAAAATCTCAAGCTGACAAACATACCAAAAGTTACCAACCTTATCCCTACACATCCAAGTTAGTTATGTAATAGGATCACCAAGCTCTCTTTTAATGATGTATGTCTAGCCATACCACCTAACAAAGAATCTTCTCTTTCTAGATGAATTACTAAATTTTCCTTTATTCTATTTACCCTTTTATGTAAATTCCATGTACTTTGTAACCTTAGGTTTTCCGAGTATAAATACCTCATTATAATTATTATAATTAGATTATGCCTTTTTGATTTAATAAAATATCTTCCATTCATAAAGAAACCCTAACCTAGCTCATATCAACCCTTAAGGAAGGTTGTGCAAAGCATAACCCTTACCTTAGACCAATGAGTTACATTAGGTGATATATAAGTTCAAGAGTCTTTACGTAGTAGGTCATATCCATGAGTAGCTTACAAGACTGAATATTTTACTTTGCATTTTTCTAGCTAAAACCCATCTTCACTTTTCTGTAATACTTATCTCTAGAGGACCTACCCATACTAAGGTAAGCCTTCTTTTGAGGTATGCACTATTTTTCCTATCAAGCAAGGATCAATCTTATTCCATCAAAAAAGGAAGGTTCTTTCTCGCTGCAAACATAATCGATGCTTAAATATAGGAATTGAATTAAAATAAAAATCCTTCTAATGAAAATATATACTAAGGAGACAATCAAAGGATGAGTTGTAACATGCATCTAATTTGAGGTTTGGTGACAAAAATAGCATAAGGAAGATATCTCTCCTACTGTGTTAGAGTAGTGATGTTATTATAACTTTTTCTTAGTTGGTTAACGTTCATTTTGATCTCTAGTTTAGTTTCTGTTTAAGTGATAAGGCTAACTCTAGATTATTTGGATTGATTGTTAAAATATAGCAATTCTTTATTATTACTATCTAAGTGCCTTAAGGGCATTGTAAAGTAAAAGAAGAAATAGTGATATTAAAGGAAATTATGAAAATCTTTAATTTGAGGATGTACTTTTTCCAAAGTTATAAGAGAAATTGATAATCTTATCCTAGGGATGTTTTATTTTAACAGTTTGCTTGAGGATAGGCAAAAGCTTAAGTGTAAAGGAATTTGATAACACTTATATAGCATATATATTTTAGGGCCTATTTTTATAGTTTTTATGCATTATTTGTGTTAAGTGTAGCTAAGTTGGAGATAATTGTTTGTTATTTCATTTGTAGGTGTTATAGAAGCTTTTGACAAGTTTTTCGACGAATGTGATGAAGTTTTGGAGCTTCAAAAGAGATGTACATTGATTAAGCTACTCATGCGAGTGAAGATCGAATACAAATTATAGTCCTGAAAGGTTTACATGCAGCAATATGGTCGTATTTCCTAATCATATACCTTTCATCTAAGAATTTCACTAAATTATAAGAGTAGCACGTAAAGGAGAAGACCATGCTTAGAGATTACGGCTATGATCCTAGGTCATGAACATGCCATGTATTAGAAAATCTCTTATTTTGGAAAAGTTTCCTTATAACCATAGGCCAAAACTCTATAAATAAATGCTTAGGCTTAGAGTTTACAAAGAACCCCTTGAGGAAAAATTATGTATGTTAAAGTTATAATGGAGGTTTCTCATGTCTTCTACTTTCTTTTATTTTAATTTCACGGCACAATTTATTATTTTTAGTAAATCTTTTATTGAAATATAGATCCTAATGTAACACTTACTTTTACATTCATTATAACTACTACTTTTTAGGATCTAGTTGCATTGTCTTATATTGTCTTTAATTTAATATTGCCAACTGGATTAGTATATGAGTCTACTGTAGAGTTTGTAAGATCCTATAATTAGATTAATTGATGCAATTAGAAGTAACTAATTTGACTAAGGTTTGGCTTATTAGTTTCTCCATATTATGGCAACCTAATAGAAGGATTCTAGGTCTTAATGTGATAATGAGATACTTTATTGCTAAAAGTGATTCAGATAGAGTATACTTAGGGCTAGAAATTAATTATAAGATGTAGGTCTAGAATTCATACTAGGAATCTCTACGGTCTAAAAGTACTATTGAGATTGAAGTTACATAGAACTAGGTAGTAAAAAATAGATTTACTGAAGATTATATTTTCCACAATTTGATTAATCTTATTCATTTATTTTATTTTATTATTCGAGTTTTGTTTACTCTTGTTTATTTTTTTTATTTTAATGTAATTATTTAATTTTTTTTAATTTGGAATATTAGATAGTTGGTAGTTTAGGGAAAATTGCTAGTAATATAGGGTTTCCTCAATCTCATGGTTCCTTATAGCATCAACAACTCGAACTTAAATTCATGTTATACTATAACTTAACTAAGTGCACTTGCTTAGGGTTGGTATTAGCCTCTTTACCACTAAAAGTTTAATCAATTTCATCATTGATGGGGCTTCTTCTTTAACTTCTTCTTCTTCTTTAAATTCCTCTTCCGTCTCATCATGTATATCCCCTTTAAGTTCAACTATTGGTTCTTCTTCTAACAATGTCAACATTTCCTTATCCATGGTCTCAATCTCTTCCTTAACAAGATCCTTAAGCCTCTTATATTCACCCTCCAAATATTTGCTTCCCATTATAACACAACTCCTTCTCTCCTATACTAGTTTATTTACTATTCCCATTAGTTGTACCAACTTAGTATTTAGGGCTTTGTTCAATATTGCTAGGTAATTGCCCTAAAAGTCTCTTGGTGATATTTTCATCATATTAAGCCATCTTTTTTTATAGATCTTATAATGAGGCCTTGTTTACATTCATCATCATACCACATTTTTTGAATAAAACTTCTCATTAAGTCTTTATTGGTCTCTTCTTTTAGTTTCCATGCATGTGGAGGTAGAGGTGGTAACTAGTGTTGGTTAAATAGTATCTCAGGTCCCCTAAAACCTCTATTAAATCCTTCTCCTTAATTGTCTCTGTACGACAAGTTTGGATGGTCTCTCCAACCTAGGTTATATGTGTTTAAATAAGGGTTGTAGTTCATTTGCCTTTGATTGAATTTCCCATTACATTAACTTACTCTTCCTGAACTTCTCTTGATGGGGCAAAGGGATTCAAAACTTGACAATTTGTACTTGCATGACATACTCTCCTGTACATACAAAAATATTCATAAGGCTACTTATAAGAACTAAAACTATTAGCTTGGTTTGCTTTTTCTAGTTAAGAGAGTTAAGTGGTACGTAAAGCAACTTGTTCCTTAAGCCAGCTTAATTTATCATGGAAAATTAGCTCAATCAAATAAGAAAGCAAGTAAAGATTATACATTTAACAACTAAACTACTTAGAAATAACAAAAATTACACTAAGCTATCAATTATAGCTAATAGTTACAACTAAACGAAGGCCTAATCGAGTAATGGTATCAAGCAAACTTAGGCTCATCCAAGAAGTAGTGGTTGTAGATATGAGCTGGAGCTCTTGGCTTCTCAGCACCAATGTTGTCCATCTAGAGGTCAGCTTGATCATGGCCAAATGGATGTGTAAGGAGTTGGGCTATCAACAAAGCATTCGGCTAGTCGATATATGACTTCTAAGAGATTTGTAGTTACTCAACTTTGCATAAGAAGTTGGTCAATGACAAGAATCATCTTAGCTTCTGTAAGAGTTAGTTGGAGCAAAAGAATTAGCTTTGTTAATCTTTCTAGGCCTCGGGCATAACTAAGGGTTAAAGGTCTAGTAGTCTAATTCCTATCATAGTATACCAAATGGTCTACAGTAAAAATACTAGTCAACATTCACTAAGTCATTTGCACGAGGAGAAGGGCTTATCTAAGTACTAGATCTTAACCTAGTACTCCAATCTAAGCTAATCAAATAAAGTATGTTTGAAAGTAGAATTGCAAGTAAATGCAATTAACTTAAGTAATAACTAACAAAAGTAATAAAGAGGTGGGCTTGTGACATGCTTCTAATGTAGTAGTCTTTAAGTGGGTTTTGATGAGATTCAATTGAGTTCAATCTTAACTATGGCATCTTACTCAACTATTTAGTGAAAAAAAACTCCTCTCAGTCTCATTTTTCTATACGATCAACTAAACATTCAATTCTTAACACAAAATAAGTGTTCTAATTATAGAAACTAAGAGGTCAATCTTCTTTTAGCCTCATAACCTATCCTAATTTACTAGATTTGCATAAAGCAATGTGAATTCAATGAGTGTTCTAGTACGGTTACTCTAATGCCTAAAGTAACCCTCTTATAGGAAGAATAAACTGTAAAGTAATAATGGGAGTGAAAGAATGAAAGGGGGCTTCCCTTACCTAAGGGTCTTCTACCTTATTTATAGTGAATATATATCTTTACTTGGATTGGGCCTTTAGAGTTAGGCTTAAGTTATGGGCTAGTTAATATAAGCTTACGAAGTAGTTATTGAAAAATCCCTATAACACTTGCCTTTCACTTTCTTTGATGATTGGCTTAGTAAAGAGAGTACCTAAGGAGGTGATTTTGTAGGAGTTTTAGAAAAGCCTGTGATTAAGGACCTAAGGAGGCTAAGATGCCTAAAGGGGGGAAAGCTTAGATTGGTGAAGATTAGGAGAGGCTGGAACACTTAATGATGTCAATATGCTTAAATAGGTGAACGCATGAAGAGGCTGAAGTGCTTAAAAAGGCTAGTTAGCCCCAAGTCCATTAGCAATATGGGACATTGAGTTTATTTATTTGCCATCCATATAAGGTGTTGGATTAGAGCAATCTATCCGTCACTATTTAGTGGTTTAAGGTTTCTAAGTAACTCACCTTCTATTTACTAGACTTAGAGCAATTAGGTCTGCAAAAAATTTTTTTCCTTTAATAGGACTTAAAGTATTTTACCCATTACCAATTAGTGGCTTAGGGTTTTATATAACCCATTTCTATTCATTAGACTTAGAGCATTGTGCTCATTACTAACTAATGGCTTAGAGCTTTTAGGTAGCTCATCATTTACTTATTAGACTTAGAGCAATTGCATTTGTCACTATTAAGAGAGTTAAGGCTTTATGTTTTGCTATCTAAGCTTTCATTAAACTTAGAGAATTTCGAACATCCTATTCCTAACACTTGTTAAGCATAAGATTTAGAGATAATGCTTTATATGATTTTCTTATCACCAGTAATGTGTAGGGTTTAGAGCTATTGAGGAGTAACCTGTTAGCAAATCATACTTACTTGGGCTCAAAGTAGGGCATTTCTTTAGTACTAATATATTTTTTTGTTCTCCTACTCATCCCAATGGGGAGTTAACATGAGCTTGCTAAGAATTAAATAAGTTGTCATAAATGCTAATGAATATAACATGGTATAGAAATGAGGAAATAAATGTAGATATTAAAATATCGTAGTATAAAGTGCAACATTAGAAACATATCTTGAAGGATAAATAACCAACAAATTACAAATAAGTAGATCTCATCTTTGTTTGGAAATTAAGTGGCTAAATAGTCATATAATTTGCAAATAGCTCATCTTTTCAAATATCATTATAAAGTTGGGTCATGCTATTTACTTGCATGATATACACATGGTATATGAATGATTCTGCTTTCAAATAAGGATATTTGAGCCTACTCCTTCATACATTATGGCAAATGTTCAATACAATACTTGGCATTTCAAGTAGTATAAGACATGTCTTAAGCATAAACTGCTAACAGTCGATTTTCTTCTTACATGCAGGTACCTACAAAACAAAAAAGGGCTATAGGGGGCACCAGAGAATGCTTTAGTCTAGTCACTTCGATGCTTAAGTCAATTCTTTTCTCATAAGAGTAGAATTGTAAGTTATGATGTGATAGAGGGAAAAAAAATGCAAGAGATCCCCTTACTTAGGGGTCTTGTCTAGTATTTATAGTAGGTAATTAAATACGTGCATCTGAATGGGCCCTAAGATTTAAGGCTTAAGCCTTAATATTACTAATTTAGGTCTTCAGCCTCATTTATTAAAAAATGCTACCAACACTTTCCCCCCACTCTCTTTACTAATAAGTTCGACAAAGAGAGTATCTAAAGAGGTCAATTTTGTTAGAGTTTTGTAAAAGTCTATGATAAAGGGTTTGAAGAGACCAAGATGTTGTAAACGCTTAGAGAAGCAAATGCCTAAATGGGCGAAGGTCAGGAGTGGCTAAAGCATTTGTAGGTTTTGGTATGCTTGAATAGGTAAAGGCTTAAAGAGGCAAAGACTTGAAGAGGCTGGATCATATGAAGAGGCAAATACTTGAAAAGATTGGATGGTACTAAGTGCTTTAATGATATTAGACAGTAGACTTATTTACTCGTTATCTGTATATGTCATTGGACTTAGAGTATCTTATCCATTGCCATTTATTTGCTTAAGGCTTTTGAATAGCTTATCATCTAGTAAATAGACTTTAAGCAATTAAACTTATATTAGCTTGTCATCCGTACTATTTTCAAACTTATATTATATTGCTCGTCACTAGTAAGTGGCTTAGAGTTTTCATATGACTCATCGTCTATTTATTAGACTTAAAGCGTCATACTCATCATCAATTTATGACTTTGAGCTTTTGAAAATAGCTCATCATCCTTTATTAGGACTTATAGCATCATGTCCATAGCCAATTGATGGCTTAGGGCTTTTTAAATAGCTCATCATCCGTTCTTAAGATTTAGAGATTTAAGGATATCCTTTATCCATCGTCTATTAGGTATAAGATTTAGGGATTAGTACTTTGTGATTTACTCATCACCCATAATACACGAGAGTTTAGAGGTATGGAGGAGTAGCTTGTTAGCAAAGTTATACTTACGTGAGCTTAATGTGGAGGTTGTTTCTTTAACCCACTCTTGTTTTTGAGTTCTCATGTTCGTCTCCAAAGGGAGTAAATAGTAAGCATGCGAAGGATTGAATAAGCCATTATATCACCAAACTTGTCAAAGTTCAAATTATGGAGTGACATATAGATAGATGTAACTTGATACATCAATTAAGTGTTGAGTGAGAATGTTAATGAAAGGCTAACTTAAAACTTAACACAAGACATGTTTGTCTAATACATATTTTCTTGAAAAATGAATAATAAAATTCAACTAGCAGGAGTAAAGTTTTATTAATCTTTTATCAAGAGGATCAATGTGTGAGTGAACACCTAAAAGTCGGTAGGCTAGATGCTCGAAAAACATATGCAGCAGCTCGAACTAGTTGTTGGTGGACAGTTCAGATATGTAAAGCGCCAACTTGCCATTCACGTAGAGTTAGGCCTTTGATACGGTGTGATAATGCTAAGATGACCAACATCAGAATATGTTGCGGCTTACACTTGCCGTAAGGTGAACTTTCCATAGGAGCTCAGTCTTAGAGCCATTTTATTTCACAAGTCAACTCTTAGAGTAGCTCAGCTTAGGATTTGTGGCTTAAATGCGTGCGTAAAATACATAGAGGCCTTCCTCCTCTTCCTACTGCCAAATTCAACGGCCAGAAACTAGACATGAAAGTATACCTCCACTCTCTGATAATCAGCACATAAGGAGCGCTCAGCTATGCAGTCAGCTGGCTTGGATTTCACTTTGCTCTGTACCGAGTTGTCCATATGAGTGGACGTTGAAGGTCGATTTGGAGTTGTATGACCCGAATTAAGGTGTAACTTAATACTTGCGTGATCGGCTTGGGGAACTCAATTATTATGTCGAGAGGTGCTTGGACAGATCCTTGAATGCAAGTTCAAACCCAGTCGATTGACCCAATTCACGGTTTGTTCTATTGTAAAGGAGAGCTTGGGTTCTGGTTCTTGGAATTGTGTTTGTCATAATCTGAAGCAGCTTGGATACTCGACTTGGATCTTGTTAGTACTAGAAGTTACTACCACGTTCACATGCTGCCATGAAGCTTAGTGAGTCAGTTTCTACTAGAGAGCTCGACAATGAAATGCATAAGAGAGCTCGGCGATTTCTGAGATAGGAGAGCTTGCTACAAATAATTCGGTAAAGAGCATAGCAATTTTGTCTTCACTATGCTCGGTCACAACGCAACAAACAGCTCGGTATTACACTCTTTTCTCTCGGCATGTGCTAGGCATGGCTCGGCATGTGAATTGCTCGAACTTGTCTTGCAACTTGGCGCACCTATAAGCAACTCGGCCACATGTGAACAGCCCGTGATTGTTACACTTAGAAGTTGGGGAACAGATTTGTGACAGTCTTAAATATTGACAGGAGGTTAGGACATGTATCCAGGCTTAGAGCGGTGCTTGTCCGTGTCCATCACAGTGGCTTGAGTATCCGTCAGGGCAGGTTAGGTCCGGTTCTGTCTACTTCTCTATTGTTAGGTAGCTGCGTGCCCAGAGTTCAACATTGCCTTGTCGAAGCTCACTGCAGCATCTGTGGACAGCTCCATTTCGTTTGAGGATGAACTCGCTCATCCTTTAAGTCACTCATGAACTTGGAGCTTCAGAAAAAGTGCTGCTGCAATGTAGCGAGTTAATCCGAGTTGATCTACACTACAGTGAGCTGCTATGTTAACCGTGAGCCTTGTTGGCCCTGTTTGGGCTCGGGCTGGGCCACTCGCGACCATGGCAATAGGTTGCTTGGCTTGTGTATGCCGTAGCTTGGCTCGGCCATGTGCAACATAGTGCTACAGAGCAGACTCCATGGATCGAACGTGAACGACGAGTGCATATTAAACTCAAACCCTTGAAACCTCAGAAATTTGGCATGTAACTTAGCCCGAAAAGAAAGTGCACACACGAGCTCGACAACGATGACACTTTCAATTGGTACGCAACAACACATGCTATCCATATTAAACTCAGGACAGCTAGGCCACTTCTTTCTTGAAGACTTGCAGCATTCGAACTGGTTGGGAACCCAAGGAACGGAGAATTTAGATCGGTTGTTTGGCATGGAACTCCGGCTGCTTGGCCCTAGTGGCTTGGTGTGACTTAAACAACGTCGGGTAGGGAAGTAAACCAACAAACAGCTGGGCAATTATTCACAGCGGCTCCCTATACATCTCCTTGGCCGGAGCACTAATCTGCTTGGCATGAATTGGAGTTCAACACTAAACTGCTCGGCTTGAAGAGAGATAGCCCGGATGCTCCGAACATAGATGCTCGGCGAGTGGAGACGGTGGGCCGGCTCTTCTTGCTTACATATTGCTGAAACGTGGGAGTTTAGGAGATGAGCTCAGACTTGGTTCCATTTGCATGTTTGTAAGAAGCTCGAATCAGCATATAACTTGGAATTACAGTTCGGCAACCAATGGGGTTGGGAATTACAGTTCGAATCAGGCCTCGGTCTGGTATTTAGCTCAAGACAATTGCTGCACACTTCTAAGCACGCCAATTTTGCACACACTGCACTCTACCACACTCAACCGACAGCACAACACTTAACATAACAGCTCAGAAATACATGCTTTCTTGACGACCTCCGTTTGAGTAATATTTGCATAGCCCAGCGCGTGCACAACAGCCCAACTTCTAGAGCTCGGCACACACAAAATATAAGTTCTACACACACAAGAAGCTCACTAGTTAGACAAAACTTGTCAATTAGCTCGGCTTGGAGCTCGGCAAGTGGAGAATATAGCTCGGCTTAGAGTGTAATCCAGCTTCACTGATCGCGTTGGTTTTAGGCTTCTCTGACTGAGGATGGCAACTTCTGATTTTAAGGCATAAGGTTGGCTATCGTGAGATCGGACAAAGTCGTTCACATTAGCAGGACTTGAACAAGAATTGAGCTTGGTTTGTCATATGTTCACGGCAGCTCGAATTGGGGTTGGGGCTGTATCAGTAGTTCGGATTGTGGCTGCATATTGGAAGCTCGATGTAGAATGCATGAAGCTCCAATGTGGTTCCAAAACAAAATGTGCTGCTGGAGCAGATAATGCATGACACGTGAATCCTTTTTCTGTGCATGAATTGTCATTCGGATTGAACCTTGGTACACGGAATTTCATATGAAGTTCTACTCTGTTCCTTGATGATCAATGACTGGAAAATGAATTTGGGAGCCATGTGGGTAGACTTCAATAAGGGCGTAGACGTTAAATAGCAGAACCTTTCTTTGGTCTGTATGACCCAACACGCTCAGTTTCAATGGTCAGAGAAAATCAAGTGGCACGTGGAGTTGCAGTAACATATCGGACGGTGGCGGTTACGAACCATAAAAAGATGAAACTGCAATCACTTACACATAATAAATCATAGGAGAAGTACGGTCACCAACCATGGAAAGATGAAATTGCGGTGGTTTCGTTTCTGCAAAATAAAAGATCGTTGTGCCTTTTTCCTTCAAATCGCATGCATCTTCCAGAACTAAGTGCAGCATGGTGGTTATGCTTTTAAAAAAAAGCAAATTTCAAGAAAAGGATGCAACATGTAACGGAATGCGTGAATTTTGTATGTCTTAAGTTGTAAGATACATTCGAAGAACCTAACTCTAAAATAAAAGACTATTAATGAATTGCAAACAAATGTAACTAGGTGCAAAGAAGAGTTCCAACCGGGGACCATAAAAAGATCTAGGAGAACCAATCACCAAACGATCCAACTCTTTTTTTGTTCCCACAATGTCAATTGTTTACAGTTGATTTTCGTTTCAGCATGAGGGTATTTACATGATAAAAAAGGCCTAAGGGAAGCATCGAAGAATGCTTCAATACAGCTATTCTGATGCCTAAGTCAACTATTTTATTATGAGAGTAAAATTGTAGGTTATGATGAGAAAAAAATGAAAGAGGTCTCATAACTGAGGGGTCTTATTTGATATTTATAATTAGTAACTAGATAGGTGTATCTAGATTAACCTTAGTAGTTGAACTTAATCTCAATATTATTAATTTAGGCCTTCGGCCTATTTTACTTAAAAATACTATCAACACTAACCATACTCCATCCGACACAGTAGCCCCAACTTTAGAACAATATAGTTTACAGTTTATTAAAAATGATCATCATCCAATACTTGGAATTGCTTGACCAGCTCCAAGTTCGGAAAATACAGCTTGAGCTTAAGCGACAGCTCAGCTCGGTTGTCCTTCAAATCATTTGCAAAGACTTGATTACTTGGAAAAAGAAAGGGGTACTACAATATCGTAGCAGCTGGGCTTCCAATCCGACGAGCTGTTAGGATGTTCAGGCACAACTCTACTCATGTTCTTGGTGTAATCTTGTTCGGACTAGTTTTGTGTAGATCTATTATTCCGGTTGATTGCTGGTGTTGAGCTTAGTTATTACACTTCGGTTATCTCAACTACAGGAAAGCTTGTATTCAATTTCAAACTCAGATTGACTTTTGAATTGTGCTGCTGGACATCGACATGTAAAGCTAGGAGAACACAGAATTGAAGTGCCGCGTGAGACTCGATTTGTTGTTCAGAAGTTGGCTTTCATATTTTGTCCAAGCACATTCGCGCTCTTGGTTCAGCTCAATGTTGCTTTGAAGAACAGCTCGGGTCTGACTTCTTGTTGCTGTACGAAGTCCGGACATTAAATGTGCTGCTCGTCTAATCGGGTTTTAATTCGCAAGAACAACTCGCATTGGGCAGCCTGAAAAGATCTTAGAGCTTGGGGCTTGTCATTTAAGCACAGCTCGGAGCTCGAGCCATTTGCAGCTCAGGCCTAATTTGTAAGGACAACTTATGATGAACAGCCTAGAAGGAGTCAGGAGCTTAGTTAGCTCGGTTTCAAGAGAGCTCGAACTGGCGAAGTGTAGTTGCTCGGCCATATGTGACTCGGTTTGACATGGATTGACCATATAAAGCTCGGCAAGGAGTCCATGTGCAGCTCATCTTAGATGTATTCTTACCGTGAAGAACTTGGTCGGGAGTGTCCCAACAAATTGAAATTGTAACAGTTTTCCCATATGAGTTATTCTAATATAAAAATTATCTTCACAATTGCTATCTTAACCTAGTTTACATCAGGTATATTCGACTCTACCTCTCTAAAATATTTAATTCAATACCTATTTGATATAAACTTATAGAGTAAGCTTTTGAAATAATTTGTAAAAAGTAAACTTGTAATTTGACCTTAAAAAAGAGTAGCAGTAATTCTATAGATGCTTATTATTTTAAATACAAACCATAATATTGAAAACTATCAAGCTCCTTAAAGAGTCCTATGTAGTTTCAATGGTAATAACCAACTATTTCTTATTGTATCTCACTCCTCATCTTAGTTTACTAGTGTTCTGGTTATGAGTAGATATTTGTAATCTACTTAGAACCTTCAAAACAAATTATAGGGATTAAGCGATAACTTACTCAGTAAGTGGGAAAAGATAAAAATATGCATCCAGTACATCATAAGTAGGATTTTCAACCAAATTGATTAGATACAATGCATATACAAGCGAATATCATCGCACAATATTATTAGGTTTATCATAAGATCAAAGAAATTGCACCCGCTCTAATTCGAGTTAAGAAGATTAACGTCACACAATCAAGAATCGAGATTAAACTAAGGCTTGTACAATAGAAAATGCCCTCCTTCCATAACCACTTTCGAACTACGGCTCCCAACCTTATCGTAACCTTCTCTTTTATGAGTTAGTTCAACTAAGAGCGGGAAAAGGATCATTTCATTATCCTCATCGAAGGGGGTCCGTATTTAGCCTGAGAATCCCAGTCGTTACCCTTAATGGGTCGGAATGCATATCATGTTATATATTAAGTCAAGTTTGAGTTAGTTTTTCTATTTAGAGTTATCAATCAAGCTTAAACGATTCAAGCATAACAATATTCACAGAATAATCATAACATAGAGCTCAACTCCTATCATAGTAAGTCAAAACCCACCCACAAATGTTGCATTCATACAAATAGCTAAGTACAATTACAAGCCAATATATACTAAGGTCTTTAGATATTTTGAAATAATACTCCAAAATGTTGTGAAACATTGATTCCACTTACCTGCTAAGATGCTTTGTATAGAAGACTCAGGTTGTTAACGGTCTAATCATCAGGGATCCTATATACACAAAATCTAAATTTAGTTTTCGTAATAGTTACGAAAACATTAAGGTTTAATCTAAAACAATTATATATAAATATTTTTGTATATATATAAAGTATATTATCATTTTCCTTATATAATAATTTGAAGTTCTATTATATAAGTCAAGTTAAGTTGTTAATTATTAATAATATACATAATCATATTATTACATATAATATATTGTTTCAATTGTATTGAAACATACTTTCAATTAATTAAATTACGTTTTCATTACGTTAAGGTTATCATGATATGTAAATTCTCATAATATTATAGAGATATAAGTTTATGACCTAGGATTGTCCGATTTTAGTAAAAATAATATTGTTGAGTTCGTATAAACCTATCGATACATATTATAAGTCATATTTATAAAGATGACTTCTAACGGGTAGTTCAAATTTCTAATATAGTTATACGTATCTAAGTAAATATTATTATATTGTATGTATTTCATGTTATTAAACTATATTTTATGTTATGATTTGTTAATATAACTCTATAATATAAACATTATCTAACCCTAATACATATATAACATATCCCAACCGTCAAAATATCATTAAATGTACTAAAAATATACTATTTATCAAATCTAACTAGTATACATATAAATGGTTTTTTTATTTAATTATCTATTATATTTTAGTTTATTATTACTAAAAATGAGTTCCGGTTCATAATTTAAGCTATTTTATTATGTAAATTCATAATAAATAGCTCGAGTTATTAAATAATTTTTCAAAAATTTCTATAGATTCCAAAAAAAATGAGGAATTCATTTAAGACTTAGTTTCATGTTCTCAATTTATTGCCGAAATACTCGAAATTACAATTTTACCTCTAAATTATACTGAATTACTCAAATGTTATTCTTTTTACACAAAATTACTTTCAACCAATCTTAACATCACTATAATTCATTAAAAGACAGTATAGGTCAGTTTTCCCTAATTAATTTCACAAAACCTATGTATTTCACATTTTCACCTCATTTAAAGCTATTTTTTAGGCAAAAAATTACAATAAATATTAAAAATATATGAATAAAAAATTAGGTAAATAATACATTTGTTAAGTAAGTATATTAAATATTCCTAATTTTTTAAAAATAAATTTACAAAATGAAATTACATCTAAAATAACCTAGGAATTAATTTTTTATATTTTTCTTAATTAATTTAATAATTTTTTGAAAAAGAGAAAAACAAGGTAGAAGCTTAGAACTTGTATTCATCAAAACTCCAGCCACCATTGGCCGAAGAGGGGTTGTCAACTGGCCTAGTCGATGGGGGCTCTTTTAGGTGGCGACCAAGCTCTACATGAGGCTATCAAATGGTTGAAGAACTATCTTAGATCAGTCCTTGCTTTCTTTTTGTTCTAATTTTTTCTATTTTCTATCAATTTTTCTGATTTTTTTTTTCTATAATTTGAGTTCCTAAACATATATCTATTATAGGGAGTCTTATTTATAGTAATTAACATTCGTTACAAATTTTTCTTAATTATTAAGTAACTTATTTTAATATTCTTCTTCAAAAACAAAAAGCATGAGGTGGCAAATTGTTGATGATTCACTTTTGAGTCATCCATTATAGTTCTTATTGAAGTAATACATGGATTTAAGCAATTCCCACATCATTTGGATCATTTTTAGTTTAATTTTAGTGTAATTTTAATGGAATTTGAATAATTTAAGTATATTTAATTATTATATTAATATACGTAATATATGCGCTCTATATGTAATACATGTAATGAGTAACTATAAATATATAACTATGTTTATAGCATGTTTTTTATTTTTAAGATATTTTTCCTATTCAATTTTTATGAATTTAATACTTATAATGCATAATTATATAATTTTAGGTTAATTTACTGGTATATTTATTATATATACCGAGTATATTCATAAAAATATGCATATACTAATATATTATATTATGCTATATTATTTTCTTTTATTACCCAATTAACTATGCTCGAACTCTTTATCGCATTCCGAGCTTAATATTAAGAGTTTCAATCATTTTTATACTATATTGAATAATTATACTTCTAGGGCTAAAATTAGGATTTTTGATAATTATTTTTGAAATATAACCTTATTAAGTCATTTTGTAAAATTTGGGCTCAATCAAACGCGTTTTCTCAAAAGTCCTAAATCTAGGTACGATTTCCCCAAATTCGACTTTAAGGTCTCATATAGAGTAAATTCTTATTATTTTGATTGTATTCTTGATATTCTTAATATTCTTGTTATATTATGGACTTCCAAACGTGTGAGAATTCCTTGATTAAGGTTATCATATTTCTCATAACATTCTATCCTAATTGATTTACTTTTCCGAATGCCTTAGGTCAACTATTGACCTTAATCATATAAAGACAGAGTTTTGTCCTAATGTTTAAATATTCATATCTTGATTGCTGATTTATGGGGTATTACATAGAGCTTTCCTTACAAATAGTTTCATCCTCGAAACTTACACATATCATATCTTTTCATGGAAAAAGTTATATAAATTCATAAATTTGTTATCAATCTTATATTTATGGTTTATAAGGGTTGCTATTTTATCACTTAAGAGAACCAAAGGGATGGCCTTTCTTTTCAAGAGCTTCATTTCTCTAAAGTGCCTCTATTCCATATTTATCTAACCTTACTTTATTTAAACTTCTTATTCATCTCCTATCCCTCCTTCTATTTTCTTTTTCTTAATCTCTTGTATCTCACATTTGATGCTAAATAGTTTCTAAGCCCATCACTAAATTCTTTCATTTGCATTATACTTTTCTAATCTTGTAACCTTCTATTTCATTTATTTAAGTGTCTTCTCACTAATTTGTCTTATATTGTATCCTTTATATGACAATTTTTTTTTTGGTTGTAGTTAAGACCAATAATAACACTGATCCAATATATGCCTAAGTATTTTTCCTCTTTCCATCTGAATATTATATCTTGTAATGATTAAGTTACTGCAATAATTAATAGTTTATGCTTTTCATATAGCTCAGTGCAAATATCAACAAGATTAAGCTTAGCAAATGTAGACTTTTCTCTACCTTGAAATCAAATGAGATGGTCAACAATTTGAATCTTTACGACTTGACCCCACTCAACAGGAACTGACATAACTCTCAATCAATAGACTTACATTAGTATCAATATGAACTCATTACTTGACTAAATATGATAGAAGGTGAAGTACATTAATGAGAACAGGTGACTCATCAAGGAAGGGACTTAATAATTATAGATTTATCATTCTTTTTCTTGATTACCCATCACCATCGCATAAAGGATTGTTGACTAAAGTTTGAGGCTTCTCCTTGATTTTCTTCTTTTTAGATTAATTTTTTTATGTTAGATGTACAATCTGTGATATAACTAGTTTGGAGTACCCATTATTTATATTTTGTTGAGATTAGTAACATATCTTTAAGGTCTCTAGTTAGCATTCTCATGTTAGGTATTTGTTATGATACCAAATGATTTGTACCATACTAAGGGTTTAATTCATAATAATTCATAGTTCTAGCATAATACTTTTAGGTTGCATTAACATTTTACTTTTTAATTAGCATGATAAGGTTACTATTTTTAAGGTTACATCCAACATCAATCCTCTAGTATGTCTTTCCTTGTTGTCGAAGCATTATGGAGTTAACCCTCATGCTTGTTAGGACAGTGCTTAGTTACTAAGAAATTAATAAGTTAAAGATTATGTTTCTCACTTCATTAGTTCTATAGGTAATAAGAATAGTATCTCATATTCAAGTTTTAATATATTTCCTAATATTGCATCAATCAATCTTAAAGGTTAATACTCATTTAAAAATAACTACCATATGCATTCACCTTTTTCAACAATATTTACTTACTTTAGGATGTAACGCACAATTTTACTTATGCATTTTTCATGATACAAATTATAAAGATGCCAAAAATCTCATAACAAGAGCTAGTCAACACTAATATATAATACAATTAGTATATGCAACATACTATAATCAGGAAACAATAACTCACACTTGAAGTTACAATATTGCATTCATATGAATATCTTTATATTACTTCACATTTTAAGTTCAATGATCAGGTATTAGCTCTTAGAACATATGTAAATTTATATCTATGTAATTAGTAGTTTCCATAATTAAGAAACATACATATTAACTTCTATAATTACACACCATACTTACACAAATCTAATTTATTAGCAAGAAATTATTATTTTATTTGTAAATATCTTATAGTCAAGTTCCAATTTTTATAAGATCACTAGTCTTATATATAAGCCTTAAATATAAGCCAAGTCACCGTCGGATCGAACTTAATACACAAAGTTTAAGGCAATCGGTTAAATAATCCGATCAAGCCTAAATTATAAATGAAAACTAAAAATATTAGTAAAAGTGACCCTGTTTTTATGAATTTTAGAAAATAAGTAATAAAATGAGAGAATATAAAATTTTTAAATTTTATATGTATTACTCATTATTTATCAAAAGTACGTAAAATGTACTTCGATAACTAATAAATAATTAGAAATAGATTCTATGTACACTTAAAATCATAGAATGACCTAAATAATATTTAGGAGTGTTTACTTGTACTCCACATGTATTTATGTGTAAGTAGAAATATGTGAAATTACCTAAATTACTAAAAAATTGCTAAATAATTAAAGAAAATTATAAAAAAATCAATGAAAAATCAGGACAAAAATACAAAACATGGAGAACAATTCAGAAAGTGGTCATAGCAAGTTAGGGAGTAAGAAATAAATATTAACCAATAAAAAAAGCATATAAAAAAGCAAAATGGAAGAGATATAGGCCTTGTCATGTCTTAATTAATGCACAACAATTCCTACATAGCCCTATAAATAGCAAGAAGATTTTTAGAGCTCATTTGATCAGTTGAGAGCTGAAAGAAAATGAAAGAATTGAAATTGAGAGAGAAATTAAAGTTTTAGAAAAATTATTTCCAAATCTATATAGATAGTGCAAGTAAGTTGAACCCACACATCACCACCACCACTTGGAACGGAACCACCACCACCACTACTACCCCACTCCAAACCTACCACTTAGACCAGCCAATACACTTAAACTGGTGTTGGAGGCCAAAAAGCTCGCGAACCTGGTGAGTCTTACATCTCCTCCAATTTTGAAAAATTCCTTAAAAATATTAATTATGTGTAGAAAATTTTGAAATTTATTATTCTAAGATTTCATTATATGTAGATTTAGTGAAAAATAATGATTAACTTTAATCATGTCTGTAGATATAGGATTCTTAAAAAATTGGACAAAACTGAACATGTCTAAAAGTAGAAATAAATAGGCTTAGAAGTATAGTTTGGAGCTCAATTTTTTTTTCTATAAAATGCTTAAGTGATATAAAACAATGATATGAAGCTATTTTTTTAAAATTAATTTTCAAAATTTTTAAGTAAATTTTTAGCCTTAAAATGATTAAAAAATAGGTAATTTTGGCTTAATTAAGTAATTAAATGATTAATTACTAATTTGGAATGTAATTATATGTTTAAGAATGTCAATCTCTGCTGTGGAAACCTAATCCTAGACTTTGGAGAGTTAATTGTAATTAGTATGGGAATTATATAGTAATTATGAGAAATTCAGTATTATGTGAAGTTAGGATTTTAATAAATATGAAATAACAGGTTAAATTGGATAATATAACAATAATATCAATACAAAATAAAATTTCTACAAAACAGAATTTCAGGTAATTGGATTAAGAAATATATAAGATTTTCTTATATTAAGAATAAATTCAGTACCCTAATTAGGATTAGAGTGTACCGAATATGTTGGAATACTAAATTAAGACTTAGTATAATTTTTTAGAATACTCGAGCTTAATGTGATTAATTTTCACTTTAGGATTCGAGCGTATTTAGGATTCCTCGTAGTTGAAAACAATTTAGAACCAAAACTGAAATCTAATTCAAAACCCGAACCTTAAGCTAATCTTTAGTAAAGAATAGGTATACATGGAGAAGTAAGTTAAATTACAACTTAGAATATGTATCACAAAAATATAAGTACTAAAAAGATGTATTTATATTATAAGATATACAGAGATGAATCGATTTACAATTGAGTAATTGAGCAATCGAGAAATTGAGAATTCCAAGTAAGTTGGGTTTATTACTTCACTATATTAGGAGTATTATTTTAGAGTACTCGGAGACTTAGGATTGTGTATGATTGTAATTGTAAATAATTTTATGCATGTGCTTACATATCTAACTTCGCGCTACAATTTGTGTTATAACTGATGATTGTTATGGCTAGATTGGTGTGAAATTATCTAAACATTAATCCTAATCGACCTTAATACCCTAAATTATCATGCAATGCAACCGTTTAGGGGATTATTCAAAATCTCCAACTAAACACTGACACCTTTGAAAAAGATAACGCTGAATAGCAATTTGGTCTTTTCCTTATCCTTAGCTGAACTAAGTGACAAGAGAGGAGGTCACGGTGAGGATAAAGGCATTAGTTCAAAAGATAGTTTTAGGAGAAGAAGTATCTCTATTGTACACTGGGTTTGGTTGTGAGCTGTTGCATAAAATGAAAACTCCTCAACCTGGATTAGAGTAGGTGAAATTACTCTAATTTCGTAATGGATCGGACTACATTGTATTATGACACTTACTTATTAGATTGCATGAAAATAATTGCTTGATTATCTTGTTTGTGTTTGTATGTATTCATAAGTCTCCAATTCAATTTTCTAAGTTATAGCTGCTCATATCTATATAGATCCTTTTGCAAGTCTTGATTTCTGATTACTCTGACTAATATACCACCCTACAACTATCTGAAGGCTAGTTCTCTTTTAAAGATTAGGAGTGTGAGGATCAATTTTCCTAATAGTTAAGTTATATCTAAAGTCTCACTAGTATGTTTAAGGCTGAAAGACTGATATTTTGTATGTAAACCAGCTAACTATTATGTTATGATGTAGAATTTCCTAGGAATTCTATGGAATGTATATGTAATTACATATATTGAATTAAAGTTTTTGATACTTATTGTAACTTTAGCTAGATTCTTAATTGGACTATTTACTTCAAAGTGAGCAATTGTTGATGCCTTGTACAGATCATGTCTATAATAGGTACTGTAAGGCTAGCTACTATCATAGAATAGCTTATACAATAGGACTGTTGCGACTCTGTGACTTCGGGGTATAACAGTTTTCGGTTGGTATCAAAGCGTAGTTCTAATGAACTCGCTTGGAAGCGTCAAAGTTTAAAAGAATTAGATATCATAGGAATATTGAGAGTGGGTTGTATTAAGTGGGCAATAAAAGGTTGTATTAATCATACTAAAGTAAAAGTAAGCATGATGTTTAGTGTAGTAAATGTTAATTGATTCTAACTGTAATTATAAGGTTGAAGGGGAGAACTAATACTTAGTTGGAAATGGCTTGGTTGGAATGGAGAGGTGTCTCCTATTGACTATAGAGTTAACTTGCAAAGGTTAATGATAGAATTGGCTGATTGGAATATCTTTAAGACAATTGATGAGATTATTGACAAATTTTATGATGGGATGTGCTATAATTAGAGGGAATAGTGGGAATGGATGGAGATGAGTCTAGGGCCTCAGTATGATAGATATATTGCTATAACAGCTTTTGAGCAGAGATGGTTAGAGAGAAAGGGAATTGTAACTTTGATGATGCCCTTATAATATTTTCCTACTAAGGTAGAGTATGGTAGACCTTACCCAGCCAGTATTACCCATATCACTACTAACATCCTATTCATTCCTAGATAGTACCCACTAGGGCTTATTGATTGGTTTCCTCAATTTCCAGAACCTACTGAAGAAGGTATAGAGATACCATTAGACCCTAACCTTAAACCTGAGCCTAAGATGCAAGAACCCCTACTAGAATACCTACCTTCAGTTGAATCTCAAGAAGCAACCCATTCAGATGCTCAAAGTAATCACCAAGAAGGTGGAATGGATGATGAAAAAGATCCTGAAGAGGAGGATCTTAAGGAGGCCTTGAAGAAGAAGATCCAGAAGAAGACCTTGAGGAGGAGCAAGAGTTCAAAAATGAAAATGGACCTTGTGTAAATATTCATGCATTATTTATGTAGGTGATAGTAAACACTGAGGTAACTGGAGTAGGTGTTGGTAATGCAGTTGAGTCAGATGAAGATGATGTGCAGGAGGTGATTGTGATTCCTGAGACTCCAAATATAGTATTTATAGATTCTAAGTCAAATAGTGAGCATGAGGATCACTTGGCAGGGGGTCCTATGGTTCATAATCCCTTTGATGGGGTAGCTATCACAGATTCATAGGAGGATTAGCTTAGTTAGGTGATTGACTTGTTTTGGTTAGCTAGACCTTTAGATTGGATCTAGTAGCAATTTTGATGAAAACTGATGTATTTTGTAGCTTTTGGATCAAGCTAGACATATGTCGTAAAAGCGTCTATTGTAATCGAGTTTGATGTAACCTTTTGTATTGTACAGTTATAAACATCGAGTTTGTATTAGGTTATGTGAGCAATGATGTAATCGAGTTGTAAATATTATGTATGTATTCAAAAGTTATCTAGTTGTACTTTTCTGTTTTTGAAGTTGTAACTAGTTGCAACGATGTAATGGTTGAACTAAGTAAATAGTAGAAGTTAGATCTATCATATACTTTAATTACAATGATACTGTTACTACTACTCCATATAAACACATATTGCAAGAATTTATTAATTTTTTTGAGAAGTTTCTAAAACCAAGAAATGGGATAACTTATAAATAAATATGAATGCAGGGTTATAAGATATAATTATTATGCGAATATGGCTAAAGCTAGAAATGAGAGTAGTTATGGAGGAACTGAAGGAAATCAAAACCCTCCACCACGAGCACCATCACCCCGAGAGAACAAAATAAACAAGATTTAACCCAATCGCCTCTACAAGAGAATACACCTATTGGACAAATACTAGCTAGTATGCATAAGATGATGAGACAGTAAAGAATGTTGATTTAACATCTTATGACTAATGGTAATGTGGGAAATAAGAGACCCTAAGAGGCTGAACAAAGGACAGAGTGACCTCAGGAGGTAAATAAACTTTCTAAGTTTATAAAGGCCAACTATTATTTTAAAGGGGAGATGGGTAGGCCGAATGTCGCTGATGATTGACTAACCTAAATTAAATGAAGTTTTAAAGCCTTTAGAGTCCTTAAATCTCAAAAGTTATCTTATGGAATGTTTATATTAAAGTTAGCTGCGAAAGTATAGTAGGACTCGAGAGCAAGGCAACTGGGGAATAATATTGACTAGTAAAAGTTTAAGGAGGAATTCAAGAAGTATTTCCCTCAAAGTGTTCAAAACAGGATGATGTAAGATTTGTTCGAATTAGAGAAGAGAAGTATGAATGTAACCCAGTATGAAATTGAGTTTAATAGATTGTTACAATATGTACTTGGCTCATACTGAGATAATGTTGAATTAAAAAAGGATTTGTTTTTTTTTACCAGATTTGACCCTACAATGTGTTGCAAGCTGTTGGATTATGGTTTCACCACTTACAATGAAGTAGTAGATAAGGTATTGGAAGTCAATCGTGTAAGGATGCAAACAATGTGGAGTCAAAAGATCAACAAAAGTTATCGACCCGGTATATCATTCAAGAGATCATATCCTAGTGCCACTAGCAGTTCTAGATAGAAGAGAAGAAAACCAACAACTCTAGATAGTAGCCCAATGCAGTTAGTACCCAGTTTGAATTTTTATGACAAGGATGGTAATGTCAAGTGTTGGAAGTGTAGTACAAATCATTTTCTGAGAAATTATGCTCAACTCAAGGGAAAATGTTTCATATGTGCAGATCCAAACCATATGTTGAAGGCATGCCTTAGGATGAAATTGGCAAAGCGTAACAAATGTGGTAGAAAGAGGTATTTCTCCAAATATCATCCACAATTTGGACAAAGAGTTTAGCGAATAAAAGGTTTTGATAGCATAATTGCACCTGCTTGTGTCTTTAGCCTAGAGGATATGGGAGTTGAGGAGGATGAGGATTTCTCCAATTGGATGGAGGAGTACTGCCATAATGATGTTAAGGAAATTATGGTAGTTGAAAAGGAAAATGATGAAGGACTTATGATAGGTACATGCTCAATTATCTATTTTGATGATATTTTTAAGTGTGAATTAAATTGAAGTTTTGTATTTTAACATCTATGAATGCTAGTTTAGTTAGTAATCATAGTATTAGTACATTCCAGGACATGTGCGAATAAATGGACAACCTACTTTTTTGCTATTTGATACTGGTGCTTCTCATTCCTTTGCAAGTCAGAAATTTGTAAATAAATAAGAGATTAGTATAGTTATTGTTAATACAACTTATAAAGTTAGAACTCCGACTTAGGAGAAAGTAATGACTCGAGAAGTAGTAGCTGATGGTAGAATTAAGATTTAGGAAAAGGAGTACCCTATAAATCTTGTAGAATTACCTTTATAGGGTTATGATGTAATAGTGGGAATAGATTAGTTGTCTAGGAACAAAGCGATTGTAGAGAGTAGAAGTAAAACTATCACTCTTAATGATGGAGAAATGGTATTTCAAGGAAAGGCTGATGGAAGTAAGTTGAATTCATTTATGATGGAGATATGTGATGAATTGTATGAGACAAAGGTAAAGGAGAATGATTGGAAATATTGCTGCGTGTTTACTATGGATGTAAAGAAAGAAGCACCTATGGTAGCAGATATATGGGTAGTGTATGAATTTTCAAATGTATTTCTTGAGGATTTACTAAGTTTAGCCCCACATCGAGAGTGAGATTTCACTGTAGAGTTAATTCCTAGAACTAAGCCTATTTCTAAAGCTCCATATTAGATGTCACCTATGGAACTCCATAGGGTTATGAATAAGATTTCTAAAGCTTATTCATTTACAAGTTAGAAATTTGTAAATGAATAAGAGATTAGTATAGTTATTGTTAATACAACTTATAAAGTTAGAACTTTGACTTAGGAGAAAGTAATGACTCGAGAAGTAGTAGTTGATGGTAGAATTAAGATTTAGGAAAAGAAGTACCCTATAAGTTTTGTAGAATTACCTTTATAGGGTTATGATGTAATAGTGGGAATAGATTAGTTGTCTAGGAACAAAGCGATTGTAGAGAGTAGAAGTAAAACTATCACTCTTAATGATGGAAAAATGGTATTTCAAGGAAAGGCTGATGGAAGTAAGTTGAATTCATTTATGATGGAGATATGTGATGAACTGTATGAGACAAAGGTAAAGGAGAATGATTGGAAATATTACTGTGTATTTACTATGGATGTAAAGAAAGAAGCACCTATGGTAGCAGATATATGGGTAGTATATGAATTTTCAAATGTATTTCTTGAGGATTTACTAAGTTTAGCCCCACATCGAGAGTTAGATTTCACTGTAGAGTTAATTCCTGGAACTAAGCCTATTTCTAAAGCTCCATATCAGATGTCACCAATGGAACTCCAAGAATTAAAGAAACAACTTCAAGAGCTATTGGATAAGAGGTTTATTCATCCAAGTGTTTCACCATGGGGATCACCGGTATTGTTTGTAAAGAAGAAGGATGGAACTATGAGATTGTGCATATACTATTGGGAGTTAAATAAGGTTACCATTAAGAACAGGTATCTATTACCCTGCATTGATGATTTATTTGATCAACTACAAGGTGTAATTGTATTTTCTAGAATTGACTTAAAATCAAGATATCATCAATTACAAGTTAAGCTGGAAGATGTGCATAAGACTGCATTTAGAACCCGATATGGTCATTATGAATTTTTGGTGATGCCATTTAGTTTAACAAATGCCCCAGCTGTATTTATGTACCTAATGAATTGCATATATTAACCATATTTGGATAAGCTTATTGTAGTGTTTACTGATGATATTTTGATTTATTCAAAAAACAAGGAGGAGCATGTAAATCATTTACGATTAGCGTTACAGAAGTTGAGAAAGAATAAATTGTATGCAAAGTTAAGTGAATGTGATTTTTGGTTGGATAGAATTTCTTTTCTGGGTCACATTACATCTAGTGAAGGAATCTCTATAGAGCCTGATAAAGTGAAAGCAATAGTGGATTAGAAGTAACCAACCATTGTTACAGAGATGAGAAGTTTTCTAGGTATGGCTAGATATTATCAACGATTCATAAAGAATTTTTCCAAAATTGCCAAGCCATTAACTCAATTGACCTAAAGGGATGTAAGATTTGAATGGAATGATGATTGTGAATTGAGTTTTCAGGAGTTGAAGAGATGACTAGTTACAGAACAAATATTAACACTACTTGATCTAGATAAGCCTTATAGTGTGTATAGTGATGCTTCTTGAAATGGATTGGGTTGTATATTGATGTAGGATAGAAAAGTTGTTGCATATGTGTCACGCCCCGAAGCGGTAGAGTCGTAACAGCCCCCGCCGTGTAAACCATCCTAAGATAGAAGTTGGCCTTACAACCGCTATCTTAGACCTGATCTACACAAGGCGTCCACGACTAACCCGCTTTGAAGTAGACAATTTGTAATTTAAACAAATCATTTAAGAAAGTGAGAAAAGTTATATATAGTCACTATAATTCAGTTATTACATTAATCAGAAATGAAAAGTAAAACATGTTTTGATTCTTTAATGTTTTTCCTCACTCCCCAGGATCTAGCAGTTGTTAGCTTCAGAGTAGTTGTTGCCGCTTCTTAGCCAGCACCTGCACGATGTCTATAGGGATGTGAGCAACCACAGCTCAGTAAGTTAGGACGGAGGACTTAAAACTATACCATACACACAACAAGGTTTCCAATCACTTATTAGGTGCAATGCATGTGCAAGCAAATGCCATCGCACGACGTTGTCCGGCCCGTCGTGAGATTAGAGAAATTGCGCCCGCTCTAATCCGGGTTGAGGAGTTACCGTTAATGCAACAGCTCACGACCAAACCCAGGCTTGTGTAATGGAGACCTTGCTCCTCCCGCGACTACCTTCGAACCACTGCCTTCACCCTCGCCGCGACCTCCTCTCCTGTCACTTAGTTCGACTGAGGATGAAGAAGGGACCATTTTGCAATCCTGCGCTATCCCTTCCGAAGGGATCGGTATTTGGTCGGAGAGTCCTAAGTTCCCTTAACGGGTTGCCATGCATGTTCGATTATGATTACTGGTCGTATATTTGATTAATTCCAATTCAGGGTGATCAATCATTACATACAATTCATACAACATGTGCCAAAGCAACAAACAGAATCATAGCATCACCCATAATCAAGCACATGCACACATTCAACTATCTAACAAGCACAACCAAGCATAATCTTAAGCCTCCAAAAATACAGCATCGTATTAATCCCAACTTACCTCGACTCCTCGCTCGCTCACTCGAGGTCCGATTTGCTCAGGCCATCGCCGGTTATCCCTATAACACGAACGTGGTTTCAGCTTTTCATATAACTGTTATAGGTTCGTTTTATCCTATAATGCTTATTGTTAGTTTTTTTTTAAGGTTTAATATGCCTAATTATCTAGGTATTAAGTTTTTTACAATTATTCTAGGTTTGGGGTTAGGTTCAAGTTCGGTTTTCGCATCGATTTCTAAACCAGGTTTTTAGTTCGATTTTTAAGTAATGTTTTAGACTCCAACCCTAAAAATTCGTTTCAACCTATAATGTGAAATTAATCAAATTACTTCCCAACCTCTTAAATACCATTATTAACTCTAATTAGTATTTTATTCCATCCAGTACACTTAAATCCCTATTTGTGTACTGAATTTACTCCTAATGTGAGAAATTTTTACATTTTTCATATAATTACATAAATCCAAGTTTCCCATCAGATTTATTGTACGTTTTTATTATTAACACAATATCAATTTTTATTATAATATTTCCTATTTATTATATTCTCAATAATTACCTATTATGTATTATTACCTTTTATGTATATATTACACTTCTAATATTTCTATTACTCTATTTATCATCTCTAAACATCATTTATCATTTCAAAATGTATAAATTCATCCTAAATCAGATTTTACTCCAATTTACCCTAATTTACAAAATTATCTTAAATTGTACTATTTTTCCATATTGCCTATTTACTACATAATTAACCTAATAATTACATCTAACACTCTAATTGCTACAAGTATCATACTCCAACAGATTTTAACATCCTAAAACATGTAATTATTCACTAAATCAGAAATTAATCATTTAATTACATAATTAGCCCTAAATTACCCATTTTATGCCTCATTTTAGGGCTTAAAAATTATCTAAAAATTTTGAAAATTAATTTTTGAAAAAGAGCTTCATATCACTATTCTATATCACATGAGAATCCTACAGAAAAAAATTGAGCTCCAAACTACACTCCTAAGGTCATTTATTTCTAAACCGAAATGTGCTCAATTTTGCATGATTTCTTAAGGACCGTATATTACGGGGCATTTTTTCATCAAAATAATATTTTTCCTACAAACTACATACAAAAATATCCCAGAATAACAAAATTCATACTTTTATAATAATATTTACTATTTTTACAAAATTACACAAAATCGGGCTGGAAATCGGACTCACCGATTTGGGTGGCTCCGGCCACCGCCGGCCGCCGTGGTCTTGTCGTCCGGCATGGGCGCTGCCACCACCGTTTGGTGGTGGTGGTCGTCCACTTCCAGCTCCTCTTCTGGTGTGGGTTCCTTTTAAAACCCTTAACTGCACAGTTTTTCTTATTTTTTTTATTTTCTAGATTTTCTCTCGAATTTTCGACTCTCCCTAATTTTCTCACTTTCCAAACTGTCCAAATGAGCTCTATAAATTTTTTCCATATTTATAGACATTTTCTGTAATTAATATGCATTAATTTGACAAGATTTTGTCCAAATTCCTTAATTTTTGGCTTTTGTGTTGTTCAATTTTTATTAGCTAATTTTTATTTTGCAACTTTGGACCTGCCACGACCTTATCTTGATTCATCTTATCATCTTCTAATTTTTTCTTATTTTTCCATAATTATTTTATATTTTTCTTTAATTATTTGCTTAGTTTTCGGCCAATTTTAGTAATTACACGTATTTTTATCTACACATAAATACATGTAGGGTACACGTGAACATTCCTAAATATTATTTTGGTCATTCTAAAATTTTTAGTATACATATAATCTATCTGTAATAATTTATTGGTTATTATATTACACTTTTTGCCTTTTCGGTAACTAGCAGTTATTATGCTTAAAATTTGAAAATTTTATAGTCTCCTATTTTGCTATTTATTTTCTTAAATTTAAGTTTACGGGGTCATTTTTACTAATATTTCTCTCAATAGTTTATAATTTGGGTGTGATCGGATCCTTTAACCGATTGTCCTAAATCTTGGGTTCTAAATTAAATCTTGGGTTCTAAATTCAATCCTACGGTCAATTGGCTTAGCTTGGGGGCTTACAATATGCATCAAGATAATTGAGGCTACATAAGAGGAATTATCTAACCCATGACTTAAAGTTAGCAGCTGTAGTGTTTGCTTTAAAGTTTTGGAGACACTATCTATATGGACAATAGTAGGAGATATATAATTATCATAAGAGTTTGAAGTATTTCTTTACTTAGAAGGAGTTGAATTAAAGGTAAAGGGGATGGTTAAAACTGATCAAAGATTGTGATCTGAATATAAATTACCACCTTGGAAAGGCCAATTTGGTGGTAAATGCATTAAGTTGAAAGAATTATGAGTAGGTTGCATTATTGTTAACAACCCAATGTGAATTGGTGCAAGAATTTCAAAAGTTATCAATTGGGTTTAATTAGTGTGAACCTAATAGTTAGATGATGAACTTGGAATTGCAACCTACTTTATTGGAAAGAATAAAGCAAAAGAAAGAGGAAGATAAGGACTTGATGGAGATAAAAGAGAAATTAAGTAACGGAAGTGACTTTGACTTTAAATTGGATGGAAGAGGAATACTGAAGTTTAGAGGAAGATTGTATGTACTACAAGATTCTGACATAGGAAGGAAATTATGGATGAAGCATACATTACAGGTTATACTGTATACCTAGGAGGAAATAAGATGTACCAAGATCTGAAGCTTATGTTCTAGTGGAATGGAATGAAGAGAGATGTGGCACAATATGTAGTAGAATGTATTACGTATCAACAAGTTAAAGCGGAACACCAGAGATTGGGTGGACCACTACAACCTTTAGAAGTACTGAAATAAAAATGGAATCATATTACTATGGATTTCATAGTAGTACTATTAAGGACTCAAGTTGGATACGATTCCATTTAGGTAGTCGTGGATAGATTAACAAAGAGTGCACAGTTCTTACCTTATTAAACAGGTAATTCAATGGAAAAGATGGCTAGACTATATGTTTGAGAAATAGTAAGATTACATGGTGTACCTAAGAGTATTGGTTCTGATTTAGACAGTCAGTTTGTATCAAAATTCTAGGAGAGTTTACATAGAGCCTTAGGTACAAAGTTGCAGTTTAGTACAACTTATCACCCGCAAACAAATGGGTAGTCTGAGCAAACAATTCAAACCCTAAAAGATATGTTGCGAGCCTACGTATTGGATTTTAGAGGGATTGAGAAAAATAATTGCCATTAATAGAGTTTTCCTATAATAATAGTTATCATCCAACCATACAGATGGTACCTTATGAAGCATCATATGGGAGAAAATGTAAATCACTACTGTAATGGGATCATGAAGAATATGTCATGATTAGACTGGACATGATCAATCAAACAAGTGAGAAGATTAAGATTGTTCCACAATGAATGAAGAAAACTCAAGACTGTTATAAGAGTTGAGCAAATTTGAAAAGAAGGCCATTAGAGTTTGAAGTTGGTGATAATGTTTATGTTAAGACAAGCCCATTCAAAGGACTTAAATGGTTTGGCTCAAAGGGAAAACTGAGCCTATAATATATTGGTCCATTTGAAGTATTAGAAAAAGTTGGTAATATATCTTATAAAGTAGCTCTACCTCCAAGTTTGTCGGGTTATCATAATGTATTATATGTTTCCATGTTAAGAAAGTTTGTTAAGAACTCGAATGCAATAGTGGAAATAGAGCCAGTAGAGTTAACGAGGAATATTCAATTTGTGAGGCAACGCATAAAAATACTGGATAGTCAAGTTCAAAAGTTAAGAAATCGAGATATGGAGTACATGAAGGTTCAATGGAACGAAGGTTTAGACTTAGAGATTACTTGGGAGCTAAAAGCAACAATGATGAAGCAGTATCTGTGGCTTTTCTATCTTCCAGGTTAGTAAAAGTATTTGATTAATGATTTTGGTCATTTAAGTACAATTTAGATATACAGAAGTTTTTAGGACAAAACTTTTTCGAAGAGGGGTAGAAACGTAAACCCAAAATATAAGCTAAGTCACTGTTTGATCGAACTTAATACGTAAAGTTTAGGGCAATCAATTAAATGATTCAATCAAGCCTAAATTATAAATTAAAAATAGAAATATTAGTACAAGTGACTCCATAACTATGAATTTATGAAAATAAGTAATAAAATAAGAGAATATAAAATTTTCAAATTTTAAATGTATTACTTATTATTTATTAAAAGTACGTAAAATATATTTTGATAACTAATAAATTGCTAAAGATAAATTATATATATACTAAAAATCATAGAATGGCCTAAAATATATTTAGGAGTGTTTATTTATACTCCACATGTATTTACGTGTAGGTAGAAATACATAAAATTACCTAAATTGCTAGAAATTTGCTAAATAATTAAATCAAATTATAAAAAAGTAAATGGAAAATTAGAAAGGTGGAGAACAATTCAAAAAGTGGTTGTGGTAGGCTAGGGAGTAAGAAATAAATATTAACCGATAAAAAAGACATATAAAAAGACAAAATGATAGAGATATGAGCCTTATCTTGTCTTAATTAATGCACAACAATTCTTACATAACCCTATAAATGGTAAGAAAATTGTCAAAGCTCATTTGGTCAGTTAGGAGCTAAAAGAAATTGAGAAAACCAAAATTGAGAGGGAAGTTAGGGTTTTAGAGAAATTCTTCCCAAATCTATGCAGATAGTGCAAGTAGGTCGAACTCACACATTACTACTACTTGGAACCGAACCACCACCAGCACCACCAGCACCACCCTACTCCAAACCCACTGCTTGGACTAGCTAACACACTTGAATTGGTGTTGGAGGCCAAAAAGCTCGCGAACCAGGTAAATCTCACATTTCCTCCAATTTTGTAAAATTCCTTATAATTATTAATTATGCCCAAAAAATTTTGAAATTTATTATTCTAATGTTTTAGTATACGTAGATTTAGGGGGAAATAATGATTAAGTTTAATCAAGTTTGTAGATATAGGGTTCTTAAGAAGTTAGACAAAACCGAACGTGTTCAAAGTTAGAAATAAATAGGCCTAAGAGTATAGTTCAGAGCTCAATTTTTTTTTTCTATAGAATGCTTAAGTGATATAGAACAATGATATGAAGCCATTTTTTCAAAATTTTTAAATAA
The DNA here is from genome assembly GCA_024138005.1 of Lumnitzera racemosa. Taxonomy (NCBI): domain Eukaryota; kingdom Viridiplantae; phylum Streptophyta; class Magnoliopsida; order Myrtales; family Combretaceae; genus Lumnitzera; species Lumnitzera racemosa. The sequence continues at coordinate 31,342,628 of JAMXBC010000012.1, read as the reverse complement.
ATTTTTAGCCCTAAAATGATGAAAAAATGGGTAATTTTAGCTTAATTAACTGATTAAATGATTAATTATTGATTTAAAAGGTAATTAGATGTTTAAGGATGTTAATCTTTGATGTGGAAACCTAATCCTAGGTTTTAGAGTGTTAATTGCAATTAATATGGGAATTATGTACTAATTGTGAGAAATTTAGTAATATGTGAAGTAGGGATTTTAATAAATATGAAATAATAGGTTAAATTGGATAATATAATAATAATATCAATAAAAAATAAATCTAGTACAAAACTTAATTTTAGGTAATTGGATAAAAAAAATGTAAAATTTTCTCACATCAAGAGTAAATTCGATACTTTAATTAGGATCCGAGTATATCGAATAGGTTAGAATACTAAATTAAGAACTTGTATGATTTTTTGAATACTTGAGCTTAGTGTGATTAATTTCACATTAGGATTCAAGTGTATTTGGGATTCCCCATAGTTGAAAACAATTTAGTACCAAAACTGGAATCTAATTCAGAAACCGAACCTTAAGCTAGTCTTTAGTAAAGAATAGGTATATATGGAGAAGTGGGTTAAATTATAACATAGAATATGTATCATCAAAGTATAAGTACTAAATAAACGTATTTGTATTATAAGATATACGAAGATGAATCGACCTGTAATTGAGTAATTGAGCGATCGAGAATTCCAAGTAAGTTAGGTTTATTACTTCACTGTATTTGGAGTACTATTTTAGAGTACTCGAAGACTTATGATTATATATGATTGTGATTGTAAGTAGTTTTATGTAAGTGCTTACGTATCTAACTTCGTGCTAAAATTTCTGTTGTGACTTATGACTGTTATGATTGGATTGGTGTGAAATTATTTGAATACCCTAAATTAAACTTAATTTGAATCAACCTTAATACCCTAAATTATCATGCATTGCAACTTTTTAGGGGTTCATTCGAATTTTCTAGCCAAACACCGACACATTCGAAAAAAGATAGTGCTGGATAGCAATTTGGGTTTTTTCTCATCCTTAGCCAAACTAGGTGATAGGGGAAGCAATCATGGTGAAGATAAAGGCATTGGTTCGAAGGATAGTCTTGGGAGGAGTAGTGTCTCCATTGTACAAACCTAGGTTTAGTTGTAAGTTTTTGCATAATATGAAAACTCCTCAACCCGAATTAAAACAGGTGAAATTATTCTGATTTCACAACGGACCAAACTATGTTATATGATGACACTTGCTTATTGCATTGCATGAAAATAATTGCTTGATAATCTTGTTTGTACTTGTATATATTTATAAGTCTCCAATTCAACTTATAAGGTTGCAACTGCTTATACCCATATAAATCCTTTTGTAAGTCCTGATTTCTTATTACTCTAACTAATATGTCACCCTATAACTATCCAGAGGTTAGTTCTTTTGGAAACTAGGGGTGTGTGGATCAATTTGCCTAATAGTTAAGTTATATTTGGAGTCTCATTAGTATGTTTAAGACTAATATTTGATATGTAAACCAGCTGACTATTAGTTATGCTATAGAATTTCCTACGAATTCTATGGAATATACATGTAATTATATATATTGACTTAAAGTTTTTGATACTTACTATAACTTTAGCTAAATTCTTAATTGGACTATTTATTTCAAAGTAAGGAGTTATTGATGCCTTTTGTAGATCATGTCTATGATAAGCACTGTGAGGCCAGTTACTATCATAAAATGATGTACACAATAGGACTGCTGTGATTTTGTAGCTTCGGGGCATAACATTATATACATTATACTTTCTTGGCATCTATTTATCATTGTACAGTTTAATTTTACAATCATAGATCAATAGTATTCAAAGTAAATAAAAAGATATACCTTCCAAACTTCCCATACAAAATATGAAATTAATATTCTTATGTTTCTCTCCTAGTGCTAAATATGATGGCTTTATGATTTCCCAAATTCAACTATAGAAACCTATAAAAGGTGATTTTCTAAATTAAAATTACATTTATGATAGGTGATTGAAATTTATTTTATCAAATTTGGTATAATTCACTTAACTCAATTTATTTACAAAGCATCTATATACATATATTAACATAAACATTTAATAGGTACATACAGTCAAACTAATTCATTTACTTCTTATTTTTGTATTTGGTATCTCCATGATTGTTATAGGATCACTTTAATATGATTGTATATTCTTAGGATATAGTATCTATCAATCACTTACTAAGTTACTTTTTATAAACAAGATAAATAAGTTCGAATGAGATGGAAAGTGTAGAGTTTCATTTTCAATGTTAGCTATTCATTTTTCAGTTACTCATATATATGTCATGCCATCTACATAAGCACATATGTCATCGTATACAAGGTAACATGGTTATATTATTAATTAGCAATACTTACATATTTTAAGTTAATCAAATCGTTATATCATATCAATCTCATATTTATTTTAGTTATTTTCTAAAGTTTGTAAAGTTAAATCTTTAGAACATAACTTTATTTCTAATTTTAAGACATTCTATTGTTATGTACCAATTAAGGGAGTTATCTAAATAGATGCATCTTAACTACTCGGTTTCATCTTACTATTATACCATTTAATTTTATAGAAACAAACAATTACATGTTAAAATGAAAGAGTATTGATTCAAAACTTATGAAGTAGTCTAATTTAGTACTCATATGTTTTCATATTAATCAAACATCATATAATTTATCTAACTTCAACTCTTACTGAGACATTCAAATATGCATATAGTCATGCAAATATGCTATTAATATATGTGATATTTAGTTTAACCAACACAAAGCTTCACTCTAATTCATGGTTATTCCGATTACTCTTCCATATTAATAAAACTATATGTTGGTAAGATTATAAATATATCTTAGGTTAGAGGGGATTTTATAGTTTAAATATCACTAAAGAACATAGTCATATTAATGTTAAGATATATTAAGTTATAGAGTAACCTTTAATAACACTACAACGTTCCAATCTCGCGTAAGGTTTAAACAAGGTTTAATGTCGTCATTGAGTATATTATTAACATACCATTCTTTCTACATATTAGCCAAAGTTTATGGCCCCAATATTATATATTGTTTACCATATTGTTGTCTGAAATTATCAATTTAAGATTAACTTTATCACCTTTCATATTCAATCTTTTATGTTTATCTCAAAATCCTCTACTTTATATTTGAATCAGGTTCTACAATATTCTTTATAAATAGGTTTTATCTAATTCACTTCTCTAAATTCTACTAAATGTTCTATACTGAGTTGCTATTTAATACTTCCTTACACTCCAAAATCAACACTAAAGTTTTTCTTGAGATCGCTTCTCTTAGTAATTATTCAACTCTTCAAAACTTCTAACCTATTAGTAATATCTTGAGTATAGTAAGGGATTTACTACCAAGTTCTAACTCATTAAATCCTAATGGTATATCTCAATACTTATAAGAAATTAATCGATCTAAGAACTCTTATAAGTGGTGTGGTAATTAATCAATCGGTCTAAGAACTCTTTCAAGAAATCTAAGAGATGAGCATAGAAAGTTATGATTTCTAAATTAGGTCTACCATAACTTTTTTGTATTATTTAAATATTACCTATTTAGTCATGTCTAGTAATAACTTAGAAAGACAATATTCTATATCTAATAAGCACTTTCTTACTGCCCTACTTAGGGGTCAATTAAGAAATTAAGGGTGCTTTTCTATAGTCGTAAAAAGCAATTAGATAAAAGTTAATTAATTCTAAAGTTATTATTACTTATTATAGCCCTAACTTGCCCATAACTATATAAATATTATGTTTATATATTCACCTATAATTTAAATCTCCTCTTAATACCTACTTTCAATGTTTGCTAACATGTCTAATTCATTTTATTTATGATCCTTCAAAGGAAATCCTGAAGAACAACACTCTGATACTAGTATAGAACTATCACACCTCAAAAAAGATAAAATTATAACAATCCCGCCATGTGAGCAATCTTAAGATAGAAATGATCCTTACAATTGCTATCCTTAACTTAGTTCACACTAGGCGTACTTAACTCTACCCTTTTAAAGCATCCAATTTGATACTTATTTAATATAAACATGTGGAGTAATCCTTTGAAATAATTTGTAAAAAATAAACTTGTAATTTGACCTTACAAAAGAGTAATAGTATTCCCACAAGTACCTATCATTTTATTTACAAACTAGAATATTGAAAAGTACTAAACACTAGGAGTCCGTGTTTGGCTTAAGAATCATAGTCGTTATCCCTAATGGATTGCGATGCATATCATGTTAGGTATTAAGCCGAGTTTGAGTTATTTCATCTTTTTAGAGTGATTAACTAAGCTTAAACGATTTAAGCATAATAATATTTAAAGAACAACCATAACATGGAGCTCATCTCCCATTACAACTAATCGAAACCCAACCACAAGCGTTATATACACACATATAGTTAACTACAATTATAAGCCAATACATACCAAGGCCTCTAAATATTATGAAATAATACCCCAAAATGTTGTGAAACATTGATCCCAGTTACCTTCTCAAATGCTCACTATGGGAGACTTGGGCTATCGGCAGTCTGATCACTAGGGGATCCTATATATACAAAGCTCAAATTTAGTTTGTCTAAAATGGTTATATATATGTGTGTGTGTGTGTGTGTATAAAGTATATTATCATTTTCCTTATATAATAATATATAGTTTTATTATATAAGTTAAGTTAAGTTGTTAATTATTAATAATATACATAATCATATTATTACATATAATATATCGTTTCGATTGTATTGCAATATACTTTTAATCAGTTAAATCACGTTTCCATTATGGTAAAGTTATCATGATACGTAAATTCTCGTAATATTATAGAGATATAAGTGATATTATATAGGATTATCCAATTTTGGTAAACATAATATTGTTAGGTTTGTACAGACCTATTAATACGTATTATGGGTCCTATTTCTAAAAATTACTTCTAACAGGCAGGTCAAATTTCTATCACAGTTATACATATCTAAATAAATATTTTTGTATAGTATGTATTTCATGTTATTAAACTACATTTTACATGATTTATTAATATAACTCTATATTATGAATATTATCTAACCCTAATACATATATAACATATCCTAGCAGTCAAAAGATCATTAAATGTATTAAAAATATACTATTTGTCAAATTGAACCAATGTACATACAGATAGTTTTTTTTATTACTTATCATATTTTAGTCTATTATTACTAAAAATGAGTTTCAGTTAATAATTTAAGCTATTTTATTATGTAAATTAGTAACAAATAGCTTTAGTCACCACATTATTTATCGAAAATTTCTATAGATTCCAAAAACATATGGAGAATTCAGTGGTCACTTAGTTTTGTGTTCTCGATTTATAGCCGATATACTTGAAATTACGATTTTATCCTTCAATTATGCTTAATTACCCAAATGCTATTCTTTTTACACAAAATACATTCAACCTCTCCTAACATTACTATAATTCACAAAAAGTCAATATAGGTCAATTTTCCCTAATTAATTTCACAAAACCTATGTATTTCACATTTTCACCTTATTTATAGCTGTTTTTTAAACTAAAAATTACAATAAATATTAAAAATACATTAATAAAACATTGGGTGAATAGTACATTTGTTAAGTATGTACATTAAATATTCCTAATTTTGTACAAACAAATTTACAAAATGAAATTACATCTAAAATAACCTATGAATCAATTTTTTATATTTTTCCTAATTAATTTAATAATTTTTCTAAAATAGAGAAAAACAAGGTAAAAACTTGAAACTTGAGTTCATCGAGACTCCAACTACCGTTAGCTGGAGAGGGGTTGTTAACCGGCCTAATTGGTGGTGGTTATGCTAGCTGGTGACGAAGCTCTACATTAGGCCATTGGATGGTCAGGGAACTGTTCTAGCTTAGTTCTTATTTTGTTTTTGTTCTAATTTTTACTATTTTCCTTTAATTCTTTTTCTATAATTTGGGTTCTATTATAAGGGAGTCTTATTTATAGTAATTAGGGTTAGTTACAATTTTTTCTTAATTATTAAGTAATTTATTTTAATATTTTTCTTGAAAAACAAAAAAGTATGAGATAGAAAATTATTAATGATTCATTTTTGAGTTATCCATTCCAGTTGTTGTTGAAGTGCCACGTAGATTCCAACAATTCCTACATCATTTAGATAAGTTTTAGTTTAATTTTAGTGTAATTTTAACAGAACTTAAATAATTTAAGTATATTTAATTATTATATTAATATATGTGTGTATATATATACTATATATGTTACACATGTAATGAGTAACTATATACATATAACAATGTTTATAGCATATTTTTTATTTTTAAGATATTTTCTTATTTAACTTTTGCGAATTTAACGCTTATTATGCATAATTATATAATTTAGTGGGTAAATCTTTTCCAATTTGAAAATCGAGTAAGATTTACATTTATTTATTAATTTATTCTTTAAAAAAATCTAATTTCATGAATCTACTTTAAGGAAAAATAACCTAACTAACTAAATCTTTTTGAAAAAACTCTGGTTTAAAAAAAATTTGTCTAAAAAAAAAAACTATTTTTTCCTAAATCCTAAATGGAAGATACACTTAGATACATATTTTAGTTATGTATCTTCTCTAAAGATACAACTCTGAAAGAAAAACATGCGATTTTTTTTAAATGCAATTTTGGTTTAAAAAATGCAATTTAACTAAATTTATCAAAAAATAGAAAATTATCTATAAAAATATAGCAAAATGGTATGATAATAAAAAAAAAATGCACTAAAGAAAACAAATTAATGACACAAATTAATTTAGCTAATAAAAATAAATAATTAAAGAAAGTAATTTTTATTACCTAAACAAGTTGAGTCGTATGTAATTGCCGTGTTCATATTGATCATATCGTGATCATCTAGAGAATGTCTACATGCTTAGTTGTGGAATTGATCATGCGCATGCAACAGCAGATCGTGTTCATATGTAGCGTACAACAATGTAGTGCATGTGGAATCAAGTAATTGAGTAGAGTATGTGCTGGTGAATAATCAATGCGGTTGTATCCATGTGTGCATGGACATGGATGTATGTATGGCAGTGTGAATGCAGGTGGGTGTATGCTATGTTAACTTCATGCGTGTGTCAGTGTATGAGATTGTATGGTGGCATAAGTGTTGTCATATATGAAGGAGTGAGTGGTAGTGAGTGGTGAGTGCTATGTGAGGGAGTGAGTGATCAAGTGTGACGAGTGTTGTGTATGAGGGAGTGAATGATTGGATCTTTTGTAGACAGTGGGTGGTTGGTCAGTAAGTGATAATCATGTGTTAGTGTATGGCTGCGTAAACAGTGTATGAGATCAAGTGTGAGTGACGCTAGTGAATTAGTGATATGTGTGAGATCATGTGTAAGCAAAGGATGGTAAGCATAGTAGTGGGGTATAAGTGCTAGCAGTAAGGGTCAGTGTGTGTAAATGAAGTGATTGTATGCTAATTGTGGAGTAGTGATTAAGTGATTCGGTTGTATGATCGTGAGTGGAGTACAGGCGATGGTACGTATGAGGGTAGTCATCAGAATGAGTTGTTGGTGAATATGGGCTTCTTGTCATAGTGTGAATTATGGGTGAATATGTGTTTATGTGTTGGGGATTGTGAAAATGTATCAAAATGTTATCGCCAACTTCCTATTTATAAGCTACATAATCGAATCTTTTGAATCTTTTTTAGAAGAAGATTTAATTTTAAAAAATCCTAGATACGAAAGATACAACAACAAATCTTAAATACGGAAAATACAATAATCCCTGAATTAGATTCATTAAATATTCAATTTAGTTTCTAGAAGCCCTATTTTGATTTAAGCTTTCTATCTTTTAGGCCCGACTCAATCCAACTTGATTTAGCCTAATAACTCATTTAATAAATCTTAAATCTATTTAGCCCAATATGAATTAAATAAAATTCTACTATATGTCGAACTAGACTAAAAAATATATTTTAAGGAAGCCTAACTTAGAATTTATTAAATCAAATGTGTTGGTCCTGTATAAGCTATTAAGAAGGGAGGGGGGAGGGGGGGCGGTGGTATGAATTGATATCTTTGAACTTTTGAAAACATTTTTATATAGGAAAAATAAAATTACCTCTCTTAACAACTTATAGTAGTGAGCAGTGATATTTAAATAATTAAACACATAACAAATAATAAAGCAAATTAAAAGAGTAAGGAAGGAAAATATTAAGTAAAGATTTTATAGAGTTTCGGCCTTCTACCTGCTGCTTTCTTCCAACTCCACTACTACGGACCTAGTCTACTTTACCGGTGTCATTCCACTTGATCCACTAAATCAAATCATAAAAATTATAAGCACTTATCACACATAGACTTTATAACACTCTGCTCTACCTATCTAGCCTCTCAACAATCTAAGCTAATACAGATCTACAGAGTACAAATTTACTTATCTTCAACACTTAAACAAAAAATAAGAATTACAAATTATAAATGAAAACAAAAATATAAATCTCAAATTATTTCGCTCAAGAGAAAAAATGATGAATGTTAAGTAATTTGTTTTGGTGGAACTTTTTGAAGAACTATCTTAAGAACTTTCTGTAACTTTTTAGAAGGTAGTATTTGATAACGATTTTTTTTTTTTTGTGCAATGAAAGTTTTTTTCTTCGAAGTTGTATCACCTGACGTTTTGAATCCTTTCTTTTTTTATATATATATATATATTGAAATCTTCTAATAGCTAAAAATTTGAAGATTATCTTTCATTCAATTGTTAGTTATTTAAGATAACTCCTTAAATATTTTTAGAAAGGATCTCGGTTGTTTGAATTTCAAAAACATCTCTCCTTATCTTGTTTAGATCAAATATACATCAATTTGTAACCACCAGATAATCTTCTAATTTGAATTTAAAAAAATATGCTTTGTTAGCAACTTTCGAATAAGCCTCATGTTCAAATTTTGAAATTCCACAAAATCCGATTGAACATTATCCTTATCTATACTTATGCATGTCTTGATTTTTCAAAAATATTTTTTCTTAAAAATAATCCTTAAGGATCTTGATTCTATCTTAAATGAAACGGGATTAAGTGTATTTCATTAATATACTCAATCTAGTGGAGCTAAGCCTTAATTAATTCAAATTTGATTTAAAGCTATTTTCAACATTATACTTCTAAACTTTCTTTCTAAACAACCTTTTGAAAAATATCAACCTTTTGAAAAATATCAATCTTTTGTTTTGAAGTTTCTGAATAAGCTACTGAAATATTGTATTAATTTTTCTTATAAAAGCTTCTAAAATACTTTCTAAAAGAATTTTAGGATATTTCCTTTTTCAGTCAAGTCAGACCTTTTGAATAAGCTTTTGAATATAACTTGGTTTTGCGAAATTACACTTTTTAAGAATCCTTCTAAATACATGCACACTTGTTAATTCATTACTGTTCTTCTCGTTTTATTATCATCAAAATCTATGAGAGATATCTAATAGAATATGCACTATTATCCAATTCGACCCCAAACGACTTAACTCAACTTGACTTGAGCTGACTTGATACATTATTTTTTATTATTTTTCAATTTTTGTTTGTTTATATTACTTATTTTTTAATTAATTTTTATTTAGTTATTTAATAAATTTTTTATTTTTTATTTATTTTTAAAACCTAACTTACTAAAAATACTAAAATAAAAATAGCAAAAATAAGCTATCTATAGTTGTAATATGATCTAGTAGTAAGAGTTCTTCTAAGGGGTAGATGTCTCGTTGGTCAATAAGAGTTCCTTAAAAAGGTCGAGTCTGTGGCATTCTAACTTGCCTAGTCAATGCAAGTTCCTCTAGCTAAGGAGTGTTTCCCTTAGTTGAGGTTACTCGAGAGGGGGGGAGGGGGGGGATAGGTTGATGACATTCTAACCTACCTAGTTAATGAGAGTTCCCCTAGTTAAGAGGCATTTCCCCTTATTAAGGTCACCCAAGGGGGTCAAGTCAATAGCCTTTCAACCTACCCGGTCAATGGAAGTTCCTCTAGTTATGGGGTGTTTCTCCTTATAAAGGTTATCTAAGGGGGTCAAGTTGATAGTGTTCTGACTTGCCCGACTAATAGGGGTTCCTTTAGTTAAGGGGTGTTTCCCCTTACTGAGATTACTCAAGGAGGTTAGGTTGGTATTGTTTCAACTTACCTAATCATGGGGAGTTCCTCTAATTAATGGGTGTTTCCCTTTATTGAGGTTACTCAAAAGAGTTAGGTCGGTAGCATTCTAACTACCTAGTCAATGGAAGTTCCTATAGCTAAGTGATACTTCTGATGCATCTTCGAGGTTAGACATACGAAGAGGCACTACAATGAAGCAAACCTAAATAAATAGGAAAAAGGGTTAGCAAAGTTTGAGCAGTTATCGAATGGATATGATGCATCACTCGATCCTACTCAGCCTACAATCCGCCGAATATGACATACCGGTCTGAACTAAAGGGTTACTCGCCAATACTCCTTGCTAAAGGGAATGGATAAGAGTTTAATGATAATGAGGACACTTGGGTTGCTCAAATGAATAATTTTTGTAATGAAGAGATGATTGTTCGCATATAAGAAAGTAAGGATTTATATACCTATCCACTAAGGTTATTTTACATGTATGAAAAAACAAAAACAGTATTTTACAATATGTTACATAAGACATACTAAAAAGGGTGAAAGAGACAAAAAAATATTCAGTATGAAAAAGAAAGAATCATTCTTGAATATTGTATAAAAAGACATGTATCGCTTGGCGTCTAGATGAGAGAAATATGGTACAAGGCAGGCAGAAACAAAATAATGGTTATGTTCAAGGGCCGACCTAATGTGGACTAGGTCGGGGACCAATTAGTTCTTTTGAAGAGAAGTCAACTTGATTCGATGTTGGATGCTCATAGTCGGATCGGGAACTTACTTTGTCTACTCTTAGGCTGAATAAAGGTGGACCTAACACATGTAAGGGCTTGATAGTCAAGTTGGCAGGAGATCAACTAGAGATAAGATTTCCCGTCTCGACTATGGCTTGGAGCTAGTATCTTCCGAGCGAGTCCTTAGAGCCCTCTAACTTGGTTGCACGTAATTAGTCCAAAGGGTTGATTCCTATTAGCTTCCCCTTACTAAGGTTACTTAAAGAGGTCAAGTCAGTGGCATTTCGACCTACTTGGTCATTGGGAGTTCCTCTATCTTAGGAGTGTTTCACATTACGAAGGTTACCAAATGAGGACAAGTTGATGGTATTCCAACGTGCTTAGTCAATGAGTCCGTTCACCATCTAAGGGCTTCGACTTGGTATGAGAGTGAGAGAGGAAAAGAAAAACACAAAAGGTGTATGCAAAATGGAACGTTTCACTCAAAACTTAATGATTTACACAATGATACAATAGTCAAAGTAAAGTCAAAGGTTGTTGGTGTTCCATGTACACAGGATGAGCTTGCCATCCAATTTTTCTAATCTATATACCTTATTGCGTAAATTTTCTCTAACTCTAACCAGGCATTCCCAATTGGAGGCCAACTTGCCCTATCCTTCTCGTAAACTCGTAGCCTTTAACATCCAATAGACCTAATCGCCAACTTTGAATTCTCTATGTCTGGCCATTTGATTGTAATATCGGGCTACTTAGTGTTGGTAAGCCATTACCTGAGTGGTGATGAGGTCTCTAATTTCTTTGATGGTATCAATGCTAGCTTACAATAGGAACTTATTAAGAACAACATTGAAACTTTAAGTCTAGATATTAAGGGGCTTAAGTTCAATGCAGAGGACTGCCTTAGATCTAAACACTAAGCGAAGGGGATTTCACTTGTAGAAGTGTAGTGGGTGGTCCTCTACCCCTAAAGAATGTTGGGTAGTTTGTTTACCTAAGCACCATGGATACAATCCACCCTCTTTATTGAGCTATCAAGGATCACTCGATTAGCTACTTTAACTTAGCTGTTCGACTGGGGAAGGGTGACCAAAGTGAAGTATGGTATAATGTGGTGCTTAGCATAGAATTCCTTAAATTTTGGGTTGTTCAACTATTACCCATTATCCATAATAAGGGCATAAGGAACCTTAAATCGAAAGAGGATATTGTTGCAAACAAAGGACTTGATACTCCTCTTTGTGATACTTACCATGGCTACAAATTCGATCCATATGGTAAAGTAGTCAATGGCAACTATGATGGATTGCTAACCTCTTGAAGCATTTGGGAACGCTCCAAGGATATCGATGCCCCATTAGGCAAATGACCATAGACTGGTTAAAGGTTAGAGACTATTGATGGGGGTATGCTTTTAGCATTAGAGGTACTTCGGCCTTGGCATCTTACCTCATGGTAAGCTAATAGTATCTAAGCCATAACACCTAAATGTAAATGGCTTGGGACTACATGTGGCTGTTGCATACTTCGTCGTATAGCTCTTCCATGACGTACAATTCCTTATCTTCTTAGAGGCATCTAAGTAGGGAAAGGCTAACCTCTACTATCGTACAAGATGCTGTCGACCAAAGTATAGTTGGTGGTGTGATATTTGAGCTTCTTTGCCTCTTTCCTATCTTCTAAGAGAGTGCCTTACCCCAAATAGCTCCAGATAGGAACCATCTAGCTAAGTGCTGACATTGCCACTACCACCAATTCTAGTACTTTTGCTAAGCCTAGAGATATGCTCTTCTTTAGCAGGTACTTTTTGAAGATCTTTCTATCCTTCACTTCAAGCTCCTATATCCCTATAGAGGTAAGTTTGGATAGCCAATTCATCGCTAATTTTTTTTAGTTAAGGGATCTTCATGATGGTCTACAAAGGAAATTTAGCTAAAAGGTTCTTCACCTTCTCTAGGTACCTTACCATAGTGTTGTCCCTAATCTCATATTTATGTTAAACTTACAGGACAACTAGCATAGAGTTCGAGAAGGCATGTAAGTGTTCAGCATCGATCTCTTTAGCCAGCTTGAGACCAGCTTTTAGGGCCTCATATTCAGATTCGTTGTAGTTGGTGTTGAAACTAAACATCAAGGCATAGTAGATCATGATCTTGTATGGACCATTTAATATAAGGCCTACACTTCTACCCCTTGAGGTAGATGACCCACGTACGTAGGGAGTCCACGTCGATTTGTCATAGCCCATTGGTGCTTCTTCCTTTCCAATATACTCAACCACGAAGTCAACCAATACTTATACTTTATAGCCATTCATGGCTGATATTAGACTCCATACGTGTTCATCTCCATCACGTATTTCACCATCTATCTAAGTATGTCTAACTTCTACAGCATAGTGCGTAAGGGTTAGTCTGTAAGCACAATAATTTGGTGCACCTAAAAATAAGGCCTTAGCCAACATGCTAAAATGACAACAGTTAAGGCAAACTTCTCTACTTAGGTGTACTTAGCCTCAAGCTTGGAGATGTGGCTAACATAGTATATGGGCTTATGTTCTCTCCCCTTCGCCTTGACCAATATGGAGGAGAATGTCTAGTCACTTATGGCCAGGTACAAAAATAGATCCTTTCCTCAGATAGGCTTAGAGAAGACTCGGGGTTGCACGAGGAAATCTTGTTGTTGTTGGAACAATACCATACACTCTAAATCCATTCAAGAACCTTTGGATTTTTTAAGATTTTAAAGAACGCAGTGCATCTATCTACGCTCTTCAAGACATACCTGCTTAGTACAGCTACCCTATCGATGAGCTTCTACATGTCTTGGTCCGAGGTAGAAGGCTTCACATCCCTAATGGCACATATTTTTTCAAGGTTGGCCTCAATACCCCTTTAGCTGATTAAGAAGCCCAAGAATTTGTCAGAGCCGACCCCAAAGACAAACTTCTCAAGATTCGACTCCATCTTATGCTTTTTCATTTGGTTAAAAGCTTCTTGGAGGTCCTTGACATGATCACTCAGCTTCTTGCTCTTGATAATCATGTCATCAATGTACACCTCCATGTTATACCCAATCTGGAGCTTAAACAACTTAGTCACCATCCACTAGTATGTTGCCCTAGCATTTTTTAAGCCAAAGGGTATGATTGTATAGTAATATATGCCAAAGTCAGTAACAAAAGAGGTATGGACTTCATCCTTCAAGACCATTTTTATTTGGTTCTAACCCAAGAAGGAATCCATTAATCTTAATAAAATGTATCCCGAAGTAGAATCTACTGGTTGGTAGATCTTAGGGAGAAGGAAGTAGTCTTTTAGGCAAGCTTTATTGAGGTTAGCGTAATCGATGCACATATGCCACTTTCCGATCTTTTTCTTAACTAGCACTATGTTTGCTAACTAGGTCAAGTACTTCTCTTCTCTCATAAAGCTAGCCTTTAGTAGCTTCTATACTTCTTCCTCGATCATGACTTACCTTTCTAAGGCGAAGCACTTCTTCTTCTGCTTGACAAGCCATACGATGGAGTCTATTTTGAGACATTAGGTTGTTAAGTTGGGTAAGAACCTGGGCATGTCTGACACTGACAAAGCAAACCTATTTAAGTTGGCTTATAAGAGAGCAAGGATATGATCCTTTACCTCAAAAGGAGTCTCAATCCTAACCTTCGTGGTTTGGTTAAGAGAAGGGTCAATCTAACCCTCTTCAACTTTTTCACCTTACTTACCTCTCTTAGCTGGCTTCTCCTCTGAGTTGATCTCTAAAGCGAAGACTCCATTGCTATTAGTTACCTTAACATAAAACTCTCAAGAGAGCTTCTAATCACACTTTCATATTCCTACCCTAATTGGGGTTAAGAATTTAGCATTCATGTGAAGGGAGGATGTGATGACCTTAAACATATTCGAACTTAGTCTTCCCAAGAGAGCGTTATAAGGGGATAAACAGTCGATCATGATGACCTCCATTGGTCATCGTGCAACATAGTCATTTTAAGCTCTAAAATTAAGCTAAATGACCAATGGATTGAACTTAGTATATAAAGTTTAGGACGATCGGTTAAAGGATCCGATCAAACTTATATTGTGAACTATAGATAGAAATATTAGTAAAAATGACCTCATAAACTTGAATTTAAGAAAATAAGTAATAAAATAGGAGATTATAAAATTTTTAAATTTTAAGTATAATAATTATTCATTATCGAAAAGGCGAAGAGTATAATCTAACAACTAATAAATTGCTAGAGATAGATTATATGTATGTTAAAAATCATAGAATGACCTAAATAATAATTAAGAATGTTTATATATACTCCACATGTATTTACGTATACATAAAAATACGCTAAATTACTTAAATTAGTTGGAAACTTGTTAAATAATTAAATAAAATTATTAATTAATTAAGAAAAAATCATAAAAAATTAGAGGAATAAGGAAATATGTGGATTTGGTCGTAGTAAGTTAGGAAGTGAAAAAGAAATTAACCAATCAAAATCAAGCAATACAAAAGATAAAAATTAAGAGATTTAGGCAGTGTCTTGTCTAATTAAATACATAATAATTACTACAAAGCTCTATAAAAAAGGAGAAAAATTACAGAACTCATTTGGATAGTTAAAAGTTAGAAAAAATTGAGAGCACTAAAAATTGAAGAGGAAAATTAGGGTTTAGGAAAATATTAAGGAAATTTGTATAATAGGGGCTAGTGAACCGAACCCATACATCACCACCACCTAGGACCAAGCCACCACCACCACCCCACTCCAAACCCACCGCCTAGGCTAGCCGACAAACTTGGACTAGTATTGGAAGTCCAAAAGTCATCGAACTAGGTGAGTTTCTCATTTGATCCGATTTTATATGATTTTTTAAAATTATTTATTTTGCCAAAAAAATTATGAAATTTATTATTCTGAGGTTTTATTATATGTAGATTTAGGGAATAATAGTGATTAAGTTTAATCATGTCTGAAAAAGCGAGCATGATTAGAATAAAAATAAATAGCCTTAAGAGTGTAATTTGGAACTCAAATTTTTTTTTTCTATAGAATGCTTAAATGATATAGAATAATACTATGAAGCCATTTTTTTAAATTTAATTTTCAAAATTTTTAGCCCTAAAATGATGGAAAGTTTGGGTAATTTTAGGTTAATTAGGTGATTAATTACTGATTTAAATAGTAATTAGATGTTTAGAGATGTTAATCTCTGATATGGAAACCTAATCATAGCCTTTGGAGTATTAATTGTAATTAATGTAGGCATTATGTAGTAATTGTAGGAAATTAAGAATATGTAGAATGGGAAATTTAATAAATATGAAAAATTAGGTTTATTTAGATAATATAATAATAAAATTTAGTATATAAGAAATCTGAAACAAAATATAATTTTAGATAATTGTGTAAAAAATATAAGATTTTCTCATATCGAGAATAAATCCAATACTCCAATTAGGATTAGAGTGTACTGAACAGTTTAGAACATTAAATTAAAACCCAATATGGTATTAGAATACTCGAGCTTAATGTGATTAATTTCACATTAGGATTCAAGCATATTTAGGATTTCAGAATCAAAACTGGAATCTAATTTAGAAACCGAATCCCGAAATATGATAGAATGAATCATTAGTAAATAATAGGTATACATGGAGAAATGAGTTAAATTATAACTTAGAATATAAATCATTAAAGTATAAGTACTAAAAAGACCTATTTTTATTATAGGATATCCGAAGATGAACCGACTTGCAATTAAGTGACCGAGTGACTGAGAATTCCAAGTAAGTTGGGTTATTACTTATTGTATTGGAGTATTATTTTATGGTACTCAGAGACTTAGGATTGTGTATGATTGTGATTGTAAATAGTTTATGCAGGTGTTTGAGTATTTTAATTCGTGCTGAAATTTATAATGTGATTGATTTTGTATTATGACTGGATTGGGGTGAAATTGTTTGAACACCTTAAATGAAATTTAATCTTATTCCACTCTAATGACCTAAATTGTCATACATTGCAACCCTTTAGGGGATCATTAGGATTCTCCAACCAAATACCGATACCTTCAATGAAAATAGCGCTGGATAACAATTGGTCTTTTCCTCATCCTTAGCCGAACTAAGTGATATAAGAGGAGGTCGTGGTGAAGATGAAGGCATTGGTTCGAAAGATAGTCTTAAGAGGAGCAGTGTCTCTATTGGACAAATCTAGGTTTAGTTGACAAATTTCTTTGATTTCGCAACGAACCGGACTACATTGTGTGATAACACTTACTTGTTGCATTGCATGAAAATAATTGCTTGTTAGTCTTATTTGTGTTTGTATACATTTATGAGTCTCTAATTCAACTTACTGAGTTGTAGTTGCTCATACCTGTATAGATCCTTTTGTAGGTCCCAATTGGTGAATGCTTCAAGTATTATGCTGCCTTACAACTATCCAGAGGTTAGTTCTTTTGAAGCTTAGGGTGTGAAGATCAATTCGCTTAGCAATGGATGTATAGCTAAAGTGTCCTCTATAGCTTAAGAATGAAAGATTGATAGTTGTTATGTAAATTAGTAAACTATTATGTTAATGTAGAGTTTCCTAGGAAGTTCTGTAAAATTTACATATAATTATGTATGTTGATCTAAAATTTTTGATAATTACTATTACTTTAGCTAAACACTTAATTGGACTATTTACTTCAAACTAAAAAGAGTCGTCGATGCCTTGTATAGATCATGTCTATGGTAGGTACTATGAAACCAGTTACTATCATAAAATGGTTTATACGACGAGATTGTTGCGACTCTGTGACTTCGGGGCTTAATAGTCATCATCACTAGGCTCCATATCGAGAGTAACAATTCCCTTAGCTTGGACAATACTTGCATTGAAGCAGACAAGGTTATAGTAGTATGGCTTCATCTTGATCGATAGCTTAGTCCTCATCATTTCATATGTATGGAGGAAGAGGATATTAGTGGAGCTACCAGTATCTATCATAATCTTAACAAACCTGAAAGTTCATAATCCTTACCCTTATGACTAGAACATCCTGATAGAAGGTATCTACCCCCTCAAGTCTTTGTCGGAGAAGAAGATCAAAGTATCTAACTTCTACCTCTTCTCCTTCATTACCAACACCTCAAACAAGGCATTAGCCGAGCTACATATGCTTGGTTGGCTCCTTAGGTACTATCGACCAACAATTATATTAATAACACCATTAGGGGCCATGGTCATAGCTCTAATTCACTCGAGCACCCTTAGTCCACCGACTCTAAGGTACTTTATCCTCGTCATCATTGAAACAGTCGTCATTCCTTGGCTAAGCTATGTATTCACTAAAGAAGCCCCACTGAATGACACAATCGATTACATTCTTTAGCCGAAAGCATTTATCAATAGTATAGCCGTAGTCATTGTAGAAATAGCAGTATTTGTCCGAGTTTTTATCGCTAGGGTTCCCCTACGTCTTAAGGGGTTTTTGAAGTAAGTTCAACTACTTCACTTCAAAATAGACGTAGGCAATTGGTCTATTTAAAGGGGTGTATTGTGTGTATATGGGAGGGGATAGTGGTGCTCTTTCGACTTAATGCTTCTTCCTACTTGAGCCTTCCCTCTAAGATCTACTTAACACCCTTCCATTGAAGTAATCTTTTACAAACAATCTCTCCTTATCTTATTTTCTTCTCAACCTCTTACAATTGACATCATACTTTGCATAAATATTATCCTCCTGGTCTATGTATTTCTAGGCTTTTTCCAAAAATAAGCCAGCATCTTCGGCTTGCTCGTCACAAGCGATCGAAAGAAATCTCATGAAGGATGGATGTCGAGTTTAGTAGCATGTACAATAACTCCTTCATCCAGCTGATGGATCTCGACCCTAGCATTATTGAACTGAGCCACAAATTCATACAAAGTTTTTCCTTCACTCTACCTAATTAAATATAAGGATGATGTATCCTTAGATAGTAGCTTGCTAGCCTTAAAGTAAAGGTTGAACTTGCATGCCAGCTCGTTAAAAAGAGCTGATAGAATTCTCAAGTGAATGTTTGAACCATGTCTAAGCAGCTTTTCTTAAAGTATCTAAGAATGCCTTGTACATGATGGCATCCCCATGACTGTAGAGGTTCATGAGGGTATAGAAGTGGAAGAAGTGATCATCAAGATTACCTGTGAGCTTATCCATGCGGTTATGCAATCTTCGAATAAGAATCCATTCTCTGAAAGGTCTTGGCTTTCGTGCTTTGGTGGGTCTTCGACATCCTTTCGATGACCTATGTTGTGTTGAAGGGATATCTATATGATTCGATCGATTGCATAAAGCCAGCGGTAACAATGAAACCAGGGAAAGTATACAGAAAAGATAGTTCTTTTCAATTCTATTAGTATTTTCTATTCTACCTATTAGGATTAGTTAGTGCTCTCAGCTTAATGAGTCCTTTCTTCCGTGATTCACTTTTGGCACCAATCCTACATTTTGTCTCTGTGGACCAAGGAAAAAGGGGGCTCAACGGGAAGAGGATTCTATCATGAGAGAAGCAGGGAGATCAACCTCTTTCAAATATACAACACAGATTCTGGCAATGCAATGTAGTTGGACTCTCATGTTGATACGAATGAATCATCCTTTCCACGGAGGTAAGTCTTTGCCTGCTAGTTAAGAGGATAGTAAGTTACAAATTCTGTTTCGGTAGGATATGGATTTCTATTACTATGAAATTCATAAATGAAGTAGTTAATGGTGGGGGACCATTATCCTTTTTGTAGTGACGAATATTGTATGTGTTCCTAAGAAAAGGAATTTGTCCATTTTTCGAGGTCTCAGAGGCGCACGGAAATACATCAAAACTCTTGAATGGAAAAGAGATGTAACTACAGTTCCTTTGGAAATGGTAAGATCTTTGGTGCAAGAAGAAGAGGTTGATCCGTATCATCGTGACTTGGTTCTGATTTCTCTATTTCTTTTTTTAAGAATAGCGATATGGGTTCTTTTCTTATCCATATCGAATAGAACATGCTGAGCCAAGTCTTCTTTATTTTAAACCTGCTTGATTTAGATCGAGAAAATCGTACGGTTTTATGAAACCATGTATTATAGCTCGAGTTCGTATTTAATCCTATTTCCGATAGGAGCAGTTGACAATTGAATCCAATTTTTTCATATTTTAGTATCTGTAATAGTGCAAAACGAAGGCATTGAGTTTCTCGGCCCTTTGTCTTAGGATTAGTTAGTTCTATTTCTTTTCTTGATGGGAGCAGGGAAGGGATATAACTCAACTATAGAGTATCACCTTGACGTGGTGGAAGTCATCAGTTCAAGCCTAATTATCCCTAAAACCAATGCGAGTTTTTCTATTTTGACTTACTCTTCCGCCGTGATTGAATGAGAATGGATAAGAGGCTCGTGGGATTGACACAAGGGGGTAGGTATGGCTATATTTCTAAGAGCGAACTCTAGGAGAATATGAAGCACATGGATACAGGTTATCCCTTGGAATGAAAGCCAATTCCGAATCCACTTTGTCTACGAATAAGCAAGCTATAAGTAATGCAACTATGAATCTCATGGAGAGTTCAATCCTGGCTCAGGATGAACGCTGGCGGCATGCTCAACACATGCAAGTCGGATGGGAAGTGGTGTTTCTAGTGGCAGATGGGTGAGTAACGTGTAAGAACCTACCCTTGGGAGGGGAACAACGGTTGGAAATGGCTGCTAATACCCCGTAGGCTGAGGAGTAAAAGGAGGAATCCGCCCGAGGAGGGGCTCGCATCTGATTAGCTAGTTGGTGAAGCAATAGCTTACTAAGGTGATGATTAGTAGCTGGTTCGAGAAGATGATCAGCCATATTGGGACTGAGACAAGGCCTAGACTCCTACAGGAGGCAACCGTAGGGAATTTTTCGCAATGGGTGAATGCCTAACGGAGCAATGCCGCGTTGAGGTAGAAGGCCCATGGGTCATGAACTTCTTTTCTTGGAGAAAAAGCAATGACGATATCTGAGGAATAAGCATTGGCTAACTTTGTGCCAGCAGCTGCGGTAATACAAAAGATGCAAGCGTTATCCGGAATAATTGGGCGTAAAGCGTCTATAGGTAGCTTTTTAAGTCTGCCATCAAATCCTAGGGCTTAACCCTGGACAGGCGATGGAAACTACCAAGCTGGAGTATGGTAAGGGCCGAGGGAATTTCCGATGGAGTGGTGAAATGCACAGAGATCGGAAAGAACACCAACGGCGAAAGCACTCTGTTGGGCCGACACTGACACTAAGAGACGAAAGTTAGGGGAGCGAATGGGATTAGATACCCCAGTAGTCCTAGCTGTAAACGATGGATATTAGGCAATGTGCGTATCGACCCGTATAGTGCTGTAGCTAATGCGTTAAGTATCCCGCCAGGAGAGTACGTTCTCAAGAATGAAACTTAAAGGAATTGATGGGGGCCCGCACAAGTGGTGGAGCATGTGGTTTAATTCGATGCAAAGCGAAGAACCTTACTAGGGCTTGACATGCCGCGAATTCTCTTGAAAGAGAGGTGTGCCTTCGAGAACGCGGACACAGGTGGTGCATGGCTATAGTCAGCTCATGCCATAAGGTGTTGGGTTAAGTCTTGCAACGAGCACAACCCTCGTGTTTAGTTGCCACTGTTAAGTTTAGAACCTTGAATAAACTGCCGGTGATAAGCCGGAGGAAGGTGAGGATGATGTCAAGTCATCATGCCCCTTATGCCCTGGGCAACACACGTGCTACAACGGTCAGGATAAAGGGTCGTGATCCTGTGAGGGTGAGCTAACTCTAAAAACCCGTCCTTAGTTCGGATTGCAGGCTGCAACTCGCCTATATGAAGTTAGAATCGCTAGTCAGCCATACGGCGGTGAATTTATTCCCGGGCCTTGTACACACTGCCCGTCATACTATGGAAGCTGGCCATGCCTAAAGTCATTACCTTAACCGCAAGGAGGGGGGTGCCGAAGGCAAGGCTAGTGACTGGAGTGAAGTCGTAACAAGGTAGCCATACTGGAAGGTGTGGCTGGATCACCTTCTTTTCAAGGAGAGCTAATGCTTATTGGGTATTTTTGTTTGACATTGCTTTACACCCAAAAAGAAGCGAGCTACATCTGAGTTAAACTTGGAGATGGAAGTCTTCTTTCGTTTCTCGACAGTGAAGTAAGACCAAGCTCATGAGCTTATTATCTTAGGTTGGAACAAGTTGATAGGATCCCTTTTTTTATGTCTCCATGCCCTTCCTGCATGGTGACATGGGGGCGAAAAAAGGAAAGAAGGGGGATGAGGTTTCTTTCGCTTTTGACATAACAAGCCCGGGCGGGAGGCTTGTACGACGGGCTATTAGCTTAGTGGTAGAGCGCGCCCCTAATAATTGCGTCATTGTGCCTAAGCTATTAAGGCTCTCAGCCACATAGATAGTTCAATGTGCTCATCAGCGCCTGACCCCGAGATGTGTGGATCATCCAAGGCACATTAGCATGGCGTACTTCTCCTGTTCAAACCGAGTTTGAAACCAAATCCCTCCTCAGGAGGATAGATGGGGCGATTCAGGTGAGATCCAATGTAGATCCAACTTTCTATTCACTCGTGGGATCCGGGCGGTCCGGGGGGGACCACTATGGCTCTTCTCTTCTCGAGAATCCATACACCCCTTATTGGTGTATGGACAGCTATCTCTCGAGCACAGGTTTAGGTTCGGCCTCAATGGGAAAATAAAATGGAGCACCTAACAACGTATCTTCATAGACCAAGAACTACGAGATCGCCCCTTTCATTTTGGGATAATCGAAATAAGCTCTTTCCTTCAGCTTTCCTTATGTTAGCTTCCGCTAGTTCAAGAGTTTCCTGAGCTTCTTGTAGATCGATGACACTACCCTTTTCCACATCATTTACTAAAATAGTGATCTCATTATTGCCTATTCTAGCAAAACCGCCCATTAGAGCCATTGTTAACCATTAGTCATTAAGGCGTATTCTTAATATACCTATATCTACAACTGTGGCAATGGGCACGTGATTTGGTAGTACGCCAATTTGTCCACTATTAGTAGATAAAACGATTTCTTTCTCTTCGGAATCCCAAACAATTCGATTAGGGGTTAGTACACAAAGATTTAAGGTCATTTCTTCAATTTACTCTCCATTTCTAAGTTCATAGCCTTTGCAGTGGCTTCATCGATGTTACCTACCAAATAAAAGGCTTATTCAAGAAGACTATCTAATTCTCCGGAAAGGATCAATTTAAACCCTCTAATTGTTTCTGCTAAGCCAACATATTTCCCCGAGGAACCAGTAAATACTTCTGCTACGAAAAAGGGTTATCATAAGAAACGCTCAATTTTTCGTGCTCTTGCTACGGTTAAGCGATCCTCTTCGGATAATTCATCCAACCTAAGGATAGCTATAATGTCCTGAAGTTCTTTGTAACGTTGTAAAGTTTGCTTAACCCTTTGCGTAGTTTCATAATGTTCCTCTCCAACAATTCGAGGTTGGAGCATAGTTGACGTTGAATCTAAAGGATCGACTGCTGGATAGATACCTTTAGCAGCTAATCCTCTTGATAGTACGGTCGTCGCATCTAAATGGGCAAATGTCGTAACAGGCACAGGATCGGTCAAATCGCCTGTAAGTACATAAACTACTCGAATAGAAGTTATGGATCCATCTTTGGTAGAAGTAATCCTTTCTTGTAAAGATCCAATTTCGGTACTAAGGGTGGGTTGATAACCCACAACGGAAGGCATTCTACCCAATAAGGCAAATACTTCAGATCCTACTTGGACGAAACGGAAGATATTGTCGATAAATAGAAATACGTCTTGTTCATTAACATTTCGAAAATATTCTACCATAGTTAAGGTAGTCAAACCAACTCTCATATGAGCTCTAGGAGGTTCATTCATCTGACCGTAGACTAGAGCTACTTTTGATTCTGCAATATTTTGTTCATTAATTACTCCGGATTCCTTCATTTCCATGTAAAGGTCATTTCCTTCATGAGTACGTTCACCTACTTCGCCAAATACGGATACGCCCCCTGAGCTTTAGCAATGTTGTTGATTAATTCCATAATAAGTACTGTTTTACCCACTCTAGCCCCCTCGAATAGTCCTGTTTTTCCGCCACGGCGAGAAGGGGATAAAAGATCTACTACTTTAATTCCTGTTTCAAAGATAGATAATTTAGTATCTAACTGTATAAAGGCGGGCACAGATCTATGAATAGGAGATGTTATACGAGTATCTACAAGTCCTAAATCATCAATAGGCTCTCTAAGCACATTGAAAATTCATCCTAGAGTCGCTCCGCCGACTAGAACACTTAGAGGAGCTTCCGTATCAATCACTTTGATTCCTCTCATTAGACCATCTGTAGTACTCATAGCTACAGCTCTAACTCGATTATTTCCTAATAATTGTTGTACCTCATAGGTTACATAAATTTCTTGACCAAGAGTATCTTGACCTTTAACTACCAGAGCATTATAAATATTGGGCATCTTACTCGGGGGAAAAGCAACATCCAATACCGGACCAATGATTTGAGCTATATGTCCTAGGTTTTTTTTTTCAAGTGTGGAAACTCTAGGACTAGAAGTAGTAGGATTGATTCTCATAATAACAATAAAAGTTAAATATGTTTAAATCTTTTATGAAAATTTTCGAATCCAAAAAAATGTTCAATAGCAAGTTGATCAGTTAATTCAATAATTAATGGTAATTAACACTCGATTTTATTGGTACCATCCAACTGAATTCAATTCTATTTATTTTGTTTACTTATTCAATTCAAATAAATTTTGAAGTTCAATTGACCCATTTTCAAAATATCAAGTGGATGAATAATAATCTTAAGCTTTGAGAAAGTCATTCATTTGTCTACCATTATAAACAATAACATAGATGTTATCTATGGAATTCGAACCTAAACTCTATTTACGATTCGTTATTTTTATCTCATTGGGCCTCAGTTCTTTTTTTAGTGGATTCATTTATGTCTAGCCTTTTCTTTTCTTTTTTTTCTACCTAATAGATACAAAATTTTCCCATTTTCACATCTAGGATTTACATATACAACGTATCTCACTATCAAGAGTCAATTTCTTATTATTTCGATTCAAAAAAAGTAAGGGATTAGAAACTTCAAAAACAAGAGTTAGGTTGCGCCATGTATATGTTTTTGAATACATATCAAATTTTACATCCCACAGCTTCGGCAGATCACTTAGCCCCATTCATCTTCGACGCAAGAGCGCTCGATCAGTGAGCTATTATGCACGCTTTCAAAGGTGGCTGCTTCTAGGCAAACCTCCTAACTGTCTTTGCATCCCTACCTCCTTTATCACTGAGCGGTCATTTAGGGGCCTTAGTTAGTGATCCGAGTTGTTTCCCTTTCGACAATGAAGCTTATCCCCATCATCTCACTAGCTGACCTTGACCCCTATTATTTTGAGGTCATATCTTGTATTTAGAGTTTACCTTGATTTGGTACCGCTCTCACGGCCTGCACCGAAACAGTGCTTTACCCTTAGATGTCCAGTCAGCTGCTACACTTCAGTGTATTTTAGGGAGAACCAGCTAGCTCTAGGTTCGAGTGGCATTTCACCCCTAACCATAAATCATCCACTGATTCTTCAACATCAGTTGGTTCGGACCTCCACTTAGTTTCACCCAAGCTTCATCCTGGTCATGGATAGATCACCCAGGTTCGGGTCCATAAGCAGTAACAATTGCCCTATGAAGACTCGCTTTCGCTACAGTTCCGGTGGGTTCGCTTAACCAAGCCATTGCCTATGAGTCACCGGCTCATTCTTCAACAGGCAGGCGGTCAAAGCCTTGGTCTCTTCCCACTACTTGGGAGCTTATGGTTTCATGTTCTATTTCACTCCCCAATGGGGGTTCTTTTCACCTTTCCCTCACAGTACTACTTCGCTATTGGTCACCCAGGAGTATTTAGCCTTGCAAGGTGGTCCTTGCTAATTCACACGGGATTCTATGTGCCCTATACTACTCGGGTTAGAGAGTAAGCTAGTGATGCTTTTGGCTATTAGACTACCAACATCTAGGGTACAGCACTCTACTACTTCACCTAGCAGCACAATGCTTGTATTGCTTTCCTACAACCCCGTTTTCATGGTTTAGGCTACTCTCATTTTGCTTGTCGCTATTACGGGAATCACTTTTGCTTTCTTTTCCTCTAGCTACTAAGATGTTTTAGTTCACCAGGTTGTCTCTTGCCTACCCATGGATTCAGCAGCAGTTCGAGAGGTTGACCTATTTGGGAATCTCTGGATCTATGCTTATTTTCAACTCCCCGAAGCATTCCGTCGCTTACTACGCCCTTCCTCGTCTCTGGGTGCCTAGGTATCCACCGTAAACCTTTCTTCGTTTGAACCTCACCCTTCACTTTAAGGCTATGCCATCATAAGGTGCTGCTAAATGGAAGGATCTTATTAACGTCCATGAATGATAAATCATAGATCGAACTGCCGAATCGAAAAAATTGGGTGCTATCATATAGCTTTCTATCCGCTAAGTTCACGAGTTGGAGATAAGCGGACTCGAACTGCTGACATCTGCCACAGGGTAAACCACCACCTCTTCGGCCCCCCGGCTGATTCTACCATAGAGGCCAACGATAGACAATAACTCCCCCCTAAATACAGCTTTCAAATTTCATCCTATTGTGCTCTCTAAAGTGCAACTCTTCTCAAAATCTCAAAGGGTGCTGAGTTGGAATCCCATTCTAACTAAGGATTCTTATGGTTCCAGGGGATCCAAGTACAAGAGAACCAGGAATAGAGAGCTTTCCCCCCCTCCCCCTCTTTCCGCTTGACTCTTTGGTCTTAAGAATGCTGGTTTTAAGAATGAGTGTTTCTAGGAGTTAGTTATTCACCAACTAGCGGTTATCGAGGTTGCTAGCATGGAACATGGTAGTTAAAGGTGGTGTTTGGGGAGAGTATTTAGTATTTTCAATTTATTTTGGTAGGAAATTAGATCAAATCCCAACAGACGACACCAAATGTCATATCTAGATCTTAGCCGATATTAATTGGAATGAGATTCGACTTCATGTAAGTAGAAAAGCCTACAAAAATTAGCACTATGAGAGGATGCTAGGGTATTATCCGATGTGGCCACTCCAATACTTAAGTCAACAATGAGTTTTAGGGAATTAAGTACTCAAAAGTAATTAAGAGACTTAAATGTGCAAAGTGTCAAGTAGTTTACCATTAAGTGATAATCTTGTATTTATAGAGTAGTTGTGCTGACAATTGGAGAGCAATTAGTAGGTAGAGCTACTTCCACGAGTATTGGAGTGTAAGTTTATGGTGCCTAACATGGTCTGGATAAGTAGTAAGTAGTTATTAACTTAGTTTGTTGGCCTTATCTAGAGTTTTCTAAATGTTGGAGTATTGCCCTAATTGGATAGGTTAAATTCTAGGCCTTGGCTGAAAGCAGCTTAAAGTGAGGAATGGGCCTTAGTATGTTGGAACAAGCCTAAGGGGATCATGTCTAAAAGACCTTATCAGTAATAACTTTCATGGGTTTCTTATAATTCACAAATAAGGAGTAAATTTAGATATGAACAAATTGATCATTAGATACCTACAAGAATTTTGGCTTTGGTAGCTCTTTTTCCATATATTCAATTGCACTTTTAGTAGCCATAAGGACTTTTAGTGGTAGTGCCACTATGGATACAAGAATAGGAAAGCATCATTAACGTCATTTTTTCTAATATATGCGTATACAGTTCTATACCGACAATTTTTAAAAAGTGAAGACATACATATACTACAATAACATTTGTTAAAAGTTACTAAATTAATTATGGATAAATTAAAAGTATATGGCATGTGTAATAACATTTTTGTAAAGAGGTGGCTTGAATTATTGTTATCTTTTTCTTTTTGACATGCATATCACCTAGGAAGATGCCCCATTTGAACAAAACCTTATGTTAAGTTCTTTGACTTCCTTTTGCTATCAAACTTTACGTTGCTTCTTACTCAACTTAACTTCACCCATAGCTTATCTTTCACTAACAAAATTCCTCATAAACCTCTTCTAACTCCTAATCTCAACCAATCTTGATCTTGATCTCTATAAGCTACTAAAAGCTTTTACAAGTCTATTGGACCTAATTTCTTAACCTGGTTCGTAATGCACATCAATACTCATTTAGTCCCATTCATAGATGTGTCATGGTTGAGATTTAGCACCTAAATTTCTTTATAGGTATATTTAATATCTAAGTTGAAGATTTAGATTTCCAATATTTATAATTCATTTTTATACCTTACTTACTTTAGTCTATTATCCAATGTTCACCATCGCACCTCCCTCTTTCTCTCTCATCATCCATAACAATTGGCTCCTCCTATAGTTTTGCTACTTGTTGTCATCTTATATTTGATTATCATCATTGATAACTTTGATTCAAATTTAAGTAAGAGTATTACTCTTAAATTTTAGTTCCTTCCATGCTTTAGTTTCTAACATACTAAGACAAAACCATATGTTTGTGTGTGCACTCGTACATGTATGCATGTATGCCTATGGAAGTAGTCTTAAACTTCCCTTTCATATATAAGGCCATTTATGAGCATATCTTGTTTGCTCCTAACCTCATTAGTGATACTACTCAATATTATGAACAAAACCTAAACTGAACGTATGAATAAGACTTTCTTTAAGCCAATCAAGATATTCTATGCATTAACCTCATTGAATAACCATACCATAAATTTCATTTCAATTAGTAAAATGACACTTAGAGTCAAACTCAATGGCTGGATTTTTGCACTGATGCGTTTTCCTTAGATTTGTCCATACATTTAATTTAGAAATGGAACACCATCTTTATAAGCAATTTTATAGAATTCAATGTAGTTTGTAGCAAACTAAAGAGAATATTGTACACATGCTTTTTAGAGAAAGGCATGACAACTATAATATATTCATAGATATGTTCAATTCGCTAAGAAACAATGGTATTAAATCTTTCATGTTACAGAAAAATGATTAATAAATAAGTTGTGTTAAGTTGTTATTTTCATACACAAACCCAATTAGATCCATAAATAAAGTATGATATGTTGACACAAATCGCTAGCCTTATGTAAAAGAATTTATATCGAAGTGGCAACATCTTAGTAGTCTTAAGACTCTATAATTATAGTATTTGGTTAATTATAAGTACTTATAAGTACCTTAATTATACAATTAATAATATTGATTACTAAATTATAATTAATAACTATTATTTTAAAATCATATGTTTCAATTTATATATTACAAATTAATTATCAAGTATTGAATTTGTCATATTGTATACTGCATACATTCTTCAATACTTATATTGAATATTATGAAATACATTATAAAAATATTTTAAATGATATTATATGTTTTATTTTATATATTACTAATATAATGACCTTATCTATTATTGTGTTTGTGTGAGGGTTTTGAATGTGAAAATCACGTACCTGCTATGTGACAATCGTGCTACACATGACAAAGAAATAACTTGACTTATTAGTACTCATGAGATGATTAAGTGAGATATAGTAAGGAGAAAGAGTAGTGGTCTTAGTATGGTTTTAACATAGATTGTGATAGGTGGAGAAGATGAAATGTATCAAACTCCACTATTTGAGATGAATAAGGTATGTGTTTTCTTATGGAAGTTGAGTGTTTGACTTGTTTTAGTGAGGAATCCAGTAGAGTAACAACGTTAACTGGGGATTTCTCTTACCGAAATCCAAATGAAGGACGGAATAGGGTATCTATAGAAGATGGCCATCCATCCGTCAAACTGTAGTCGTGATTAACAACGAGAATTGACCTAATATAGATTTTCTTAATTGGCTTAGGACCAACAATGGTCTTATTTTCTTAGTATGAGTCAAATTGAGAGAGGTTAGATTAGGAGAATTGATCTAACAAACTCTATTCCAATTCCACCATATCAAATCTCTGTTGATCATCTTAAAAACATATGGGCTTGACTCTGTAAATGTTGTCACCTTACTTTAAAGAGTCAAATCTATTAAATTAATTGGTTTAAGGTCTAATTTTCGGATTTAGCTCTCTACATTTTACCTCCTGACAAAAGTCTTTCAAACAAAATCAAAGGAGTTCGGGCCCTATCAAATGGTTGCACCACTATTGAACTTATTTCTTGGCAAATATATATATAGCTTGACAACATCTCAAGAGAATAAATTGATAACTATTCTTAGTGTATAAATTTACAGCACCATTTGATTACCTGTCTTGCCTTAGACAAATGTTTTTCTGCCCTCAAGACAATAACGGAGTTGCACCATTTGTTAAGGCACTATTGACGCCTTAAATCTTCTTCAATTTTCCTTCGTAAGCCGGTTCACCTACTCTAATCGATCCGCACAAATTAGTTGTCCTACTGGGTTGGCTTTACTCTCATTTGTACGTGTTTTGTCAGGTATCTTTGTCACATTCAACTTGCCGGTTGTTGTACTCCACACGTGAATGATTTTTCGAGCTACGGCTTCAATACGAACTTCATTAATCGAATCATGAGTTCATTTACCCTTCTTCTTTTTTTTCCCCCGCTGAAATATAGTACAGACCATGTATATTCCAGTTTGCTGAAGTGGCCACTTCATGTGATGATAAAAGAAAAATAATGCAGCACTCGGTAGAGAGCTTCATTTGATTAATAACCCGGCTTTCTGCATTTGAAGGCATAAGATAAGGAGAATTACTTACTAGCCGGCTCGTTTCGTCAATCCATGAACATTCATATAAGACTTGAGATGGAGTGCCACAACTATCCATTGATGGGGTGAAAAGAAGGTCCTTCGTTAAAGTGCAACTGCCCAGCCCATGTCATAATGAAATCCACCCAAACAACCTAAATCCACGGTCTTCAAGGAATCAACAAAAAGCTCTGATACGTATCATTGTTTTCTTTTCCTAATGGATTTGCTTATATGATTCGTATAGCTCATGTGACTGGAAGGCCCACGCTGAGTAAACCAAACTAAATGTTCAAGGAACAAATATTTGCAATAATATAGGGCCCGGTTTAATTTGCGTCCTTGTTTCTATCATGGATTGTTGAATTCAGTGACGAGATTATTCACTCAGAGAAATAAAATCCACACTTTGCAATTTCTGCTTACAAACAAGTCCAATTGAAGCGTAGCTGTTCACATGGTAAAAGACTATTTGATTTCGATCAACTATCTTGAATAATTTTTTTAAATCTTCAATATGCCCTGAGCTCATCGGAGTTGTCCCTAACCGTGATTCTATAACACTTGTGAACCTGGAATAATTAACCGATTTTCTAGAATCCTTGCTACCTGTTCATACTGTCGGACCTACCTCCAAATTTAACATTAATTCGCTATCTCAGTAATGGGAATCAGCTTATCTCTAAAAAAGAAAAAAGGAAAAAAGAAAAAAAAAAAAAGGACACAAATAAACGAAGGCTTGTCTCCCCCACCCTCTCTTTGATCCAACTAAGGTTATACATAATGTAGGCCATCCTTGCGAACCTATTTCATTGAAACGGACACGTATAGGATTATCATTACTGCCTGTGCAGCACTTATCACCACACTTTTTTAAAATTCACACACAAATAAAGCACAATAGAACATAACCAAGTATACGTGCCACAGCTGTGTAATGGGCAATTCTTGCAATTTTATAGTGGAAGTACTCGTACGGGCAAATAGGGAATGTCTCACCCTCAGATAGGTACACAAATTACCAAAGACTATTTTGGTAGCTGTGTAGTGGACAGAAAATGTACAAGAATCAAGTCTCTTGTTCCCACCACAAAACTTTTGTCTTATGTATATTTCCTTCTTTCTTTACGCTTTTCATTTTCTTTTCATTTCACAGCAGATAGGAGACCTTGCAAAAGCCAATCCTTCATTCATTCGTTCAATATAGATATATATATATATATATATACATATATATATGTGTGTGTGTGATATATATTTTATGCACAGCAGCTTCCATCTTCATCCATCGTCTCTCTTCTTTCTTCTTTCTACATTACTTCTTAAAGTTCTTCTCCAAGTACCAGTCTTCGATATTTCTTCTTTTTAGCTTTTCACCTCCACAATAAATAGAGAACTTTGCAAGTCACCATATTTTTTATTCACAATCTTTTTATCTCTTTTTTACTATACAACCAGCTTTCATATTCATTCCCAGCTTTTATTTTTTTTTAATACAGTTATCTCTCCTCTTCATTTCTTCTTACACATCTAATCTTCTATCTGATACATCTACAGAGGCACATCCATCAACAGTATCAAAAAGTCAAAGGACAAACATTAAGCAATCACAGCATTACAAAGATTTTGTTCATTATCAAAACTTATACAGACAAATAGTAGTGATAGTAGTTATAGGTAGTTACACATAATTACAACTAATAGCAAAATAGATTGTAACAGATCTAAATCTAAGGTTGTTACAATTCTATTTGATGTAATGTACAAGTATAAAAAGGAAAAAGAAGGAATAACAAAGGATACTAAGATTCCCTTTCAGATCTGGCCTTTGGCTATTAGGAGTTGCTAATGACTCAAACTGCTAGAACCAACAAACACTTTCCTTCCTTCTTTCATTACCTTGCACATAAAATATAATTAGTTAGTATGGAATATAGATGAAGAAATCTAAAACTCATTTCTACAATCAGATTGAAAAGATAAACTAGATTTTCTAAGTGTTATCAAATCATAGTTTTTTAGAGAGAAGTTTCGAGAGTATAGATACAAAAAGAGGGGCATACCTAAAGGAGAGCATTTGTTTGTCATTTTAATTGTGATACGTATATTCTTGCACAAACTAAGTGCATAGTGGACTTAGGCTAATGGTAGGCATAACATTACTACTCTCATTATCACAAGAAACAAATTCTTGAAGATAGTAACCTCAGAGATATGGCTAACAACACTAGAAAAATATCACACTTGCAAGAAGAGGTGTATGCATATGCAATTAGGATAGGAGCTATGGAGGAACATAGTAAAGAGACCAATGCACGAATTCATAAGTTGGAGAATACAATGGATGTAATGAATGATAATATAATGATGACCATGGAATCGTTAAACGCAAGGAAATAGAATCAGAATGCTATATCAAATCAAAAGAATAATATAGAGTAATCATCATCTTCTCACAATGCAACACAAGATCATGTTGCTTATGCTCTGAATATAAAATTGGAGTTGCCAACGTTTGATGGAAATGATCCATAAGGGTAGATCTTTAAAGTTACTCAATTCTTTGATTTCCATAAAGTTTTTAATCGTAAGTGATTAAGGTTGGCATCATTTGTAATGGAGTAGGAGGCATTGAGTTGGTTTCAATGGATAATAAAGAGTGGATTTATTTCAACATGGCAACCATTTTTACAAACACTAAAATCAAGATTCAGTTCCTCAATGTTTGAAGACTACCAACGTAAGTTGGCGAAACTTATACAAATTACTACTGTTGAAAAATGAATTTGAAGCTTTATTGAATGGTGTGCATAGATTATCAAAATGTTCCATACAAATTTGTTTCATTTAAGGTCTTAACTCAAACATTCAAGCAAAAGTCATTACAATACTACCAAATTCATTAATAGAAACAATGAGTCTTGCAAGATTACATGATCCCAAATTAAACAAATTTAAATGCAAAGAACCTTTCATATGTTCCAAACAAACCATCTCATCATAAAAACCCACTATTTCATCCAAACCATTCGTTTTGAAACCTTTCATTTCCGAACCACCAAATAGTACATAATCACAACAAATTACCATACAAAAATCTTTACCAATAAAGAAAATGACTCCCGTTGAATTAGCTATTTGTAGGGAAAAATGCCTTTATTACAATTGTGATGAAAAATTTCATAAAGGCTATGTTTGTAAACTAATTTTTTTTTTATAATGATTCAACTGAATGAGATTGAGGAAGAAGATAGTAGTGAGTTTAAATTGCTTGTATAGCAGATTGAAAATGAGGAGTTGCAAAATATACAAGTACATGATAATGATACAATAGAGAATAGTTACCATGCCTTATCTCGAGTTTTACCTCCAAGAACACTTCGATTATAGGGGACTATTAATAGGAAAATTGTTTCTATTTTAATAAGCTTAGGAAGCGTGCATAGTTTCATGTTGTCTAAGTAGCAAGGCATCTTAATTTATCAATTATTGCTATTCTTGAGTTCTCTATAATGATTGGCAATGGAGATAAGTTAGTTTACTTAGGCATATGTAAACGAGTCCCCTTAATGTTGAATTAAGTGCAATTCCTTGTGGTTTCTTATATATTGGAGACAGAGGGCATAGAAATTGTTTTAGGAATTTAATGGTTGACAACATTAGGACTAGTTATATTTGATTACACAATGTTGATAATGAGTTTTCTGTCTAAGGGACAAATGTCAAACCAAAGGGTCAAATGGAGTTGTAGCTGAAAAAGATTTAGCATAGGGAGCTATGGAAAATGGTCCATTTGAACAATATAGCTTGTTTATATCAACTGGTGGCTCAAGTAAGTGACTCATCTATATATACTACTTGTAACAACTCTTTACAAGAGTTACTAGGTAGATTCAAAGATGTCTTTGCAACTTTTTCATCACTACTACCATTAAGATTAGTACATCATCAAATTCATTTAAAAGATGAAAAACAAGTTATAAATGTTTGACCTACTGATACTTGCACTTTCAAAAGGAAGAAATAGAGAAATTGGTTTAAGAGATGCTACAATCAAGTGTGATTAGACCAAGCATCAGTGCGTTCTCATCACTAGTGCTATTGGTAAAGAAGAAAGATGGATCATGGTGATTTGCATTTATTATAGAGCATTAAATTAAGCTATAGTTATGGACAAATTTCCTATTCAAACAATTGACCAATTGTTGGATGAATTAGGGGGAGCTACAATTTTTTCAAAAATAGATTTAAGAGCAAGATATCAACAAATCAAGATGTATCTTTATGATATACATAAGACTTCTTTTAGGATATATGAACGGCATTACGAGTTTTTATTAATGCCAATTTTTTCAAAAATAGATTTAAGAGTAAGATATCAACAAATTAAGATGTATCTTTATGATATACATAAGACTTCTTTTAGGATACATGAACGGCATTACGAGTTTTTATTAATGCCATTTGGCTTATTAAATGCTTCATCTACTTTTGAAGCTATCATGAATTCTATTTTCAAACCTTACTTAAGAAAGTTTACTGTGGTATTCTTTGATGACATGTTAGTTCACAACAAATCAATTAACAACATTTGGTGCATTTGGAAAAAGCATTCACTTGATTAAGGGAGAACACTTTCCATCTCCAAAAGAGTAAGTGTTCCTTTGTTCAAAATTCTATTGAACACTATGGTCATATTATATCTCAACAAGGTCTACAACCTAATCTTAGGAAGATTGTTGTAATAAGTAATTGGCCATAACCATAGAGTATGAAACAATTGAGAGGATTCTTTGGAATAACTAAGCATTATAGAAGATTTGTGAAGAATTATGCTATGTTGGCTTCACCACTTATAAACTTGTTAAAAAAAAAAGATGGTTTCAAGTAGATTGGTGATCCAACAATGGCTTATTAAAAGCTTAAAGAAGCACTAATCTATGCTCCAATTTTAGTACTGCTTGATTTTTCTATGACTTTTATAGTCAAAACAGACACATCTAGTATTAGGTTGGGAGTAGTATTACATCATATTGATAAGCTAATAGAATTTTTTACTAAAAATTCAACATCATATTATAGAAAGCAAGGGCTTATGTTATAGAATTAGTTGCACTTGTGGAGGCTATGAGGAAGTGGAGGCAATATCTTTTAGGCAAACATTTTATTATTAGAATTGATCAAAAGGGCCTAAAAGAAATTCTAACCCAAGTTATCCAAACTACTAAACAACAACAATATTTGGTAAAAGTTGATGGATGCATAATTACTATGTTGAGTACAAACTAGGAGTTGATAATAAGGTGGTTGATGCCTTATGAATTTTCTGATGTGTTTCATCTCTTAGCCTTTTTTATGCCTTCTTTCGATTCTCTCATAGTCTTAAAATAAGAGTTGCATAGAAAATGAGGAGTACCTTACTTTAAGGAGCAAAGTAGAAACAGGTGAGTTGCTTTCACCACCTTCAATTTTGAAAGATGATAAGCTAATGTAGGGATCTAAAATTTATATCCCAATAATATGTTCTTTCATTCGTACCTTAATACTAAAATATCATGCACTCCTATGGGTAAACATGTCAAAGTACCAGAGACATTTAAGACATTGAGTGCTACATTATATTGGAAGAATATGAGGAGTATGCATCCAATAGGATTGCTTCAACCTTTGCCCATACCTTAAAGGATATTTCTATGGATTTTATCACTAGATTACCTATTTCTCATAGGTATTGTGTGATTTTAGCCATCATGGATAAGCTAACCAAGTATTTCCTTTTAGATTAATTGCTAATAGCTTACACAACTAAAATGGTAGCAAAATTATTTGTTGATATAAAGTTGAAGTTACATGAAATACCTAAATTTGTTGTATCAAACAAAGATAAGGTACTCCAAAATAGATTTTGGTAAGAGCTTTTCAAGTTGATTGGTATTCAACTTAGGATGAGTTCATCCAATAATCCACAAATAGATAGTCAAATTGAAGTGCTTAGAAAATGTATTGAGCAGTATCTAAGATCATTTGTCATGGCCTAACCTAAAGAGTGGCCTAAATATTTTCCATAGGCAAAGTATTACTTTAACACTAGTTATTGCCCTAGTACAAAGACGACCCCTTTCCAGGCTTTGTATGGTAGAAAATCACCTACATTATCAAATTATGTACTCAAGTCTAGTACTGTAGAAGTAGTAGATTAAGAGTTGCTTGCTAAGGATAAGTTGCTAAGATAATTGAGACAAAATATACAACAAGCCTAACAAAGGATGAAGACATTGACTGATCAAAGAAAAGCTGTTGAGAAATTTGAGATTGGAGTTCATGTACATGTTAAGCTTCAAACTTATAGACAGTCTACAGTAGCTAATAGACTCTCCTACTAATTATCTTAAAAATATTATGGACCTTTTCAGGTCACTCAAAAGATTGGGCTTATTGCTTATAGGTTAGCTTTATTAAAAGGTTTTAGGTTACATCCTATTTTTCATGTTTCATTATTGAAGAAAGCCGAAGGTAAAAGAGAATAGCCTAGAACTTTGTCATCACAAGTGATCACAACACATTTAATTTCAAAACCCTTTGGCAATTCTAGATGTGAGGGACATTTATCGACAAGAGACTAAAATCACTTTAATTTTAGTACAATGGGAGTCACTTGATTTAAAAGATTCCACATGGATGGATCTCATTGACTTTTGCTAGGATTATTCCTACTTTGACCTTAAGGATAAGGTTAGTTCTCAAAAGGATGAGGCAAATGATACATCTACATAGACACATCTATTTACTACTTTAATTTGGCCATCAGTCTGAGAGTGGCAAGAGGTATTGAACAGAAGCTTAGTGCCGAGCTTTCTCCATAAGGTCTTCCAAAAGAAGCTCATGAATTTCATATCACGGTTGGATATAATACTCCTTAGCACCCCATGTATTCGTACAATTTCTTGCAAAAAGAGGTTAGTGATGAATAAAGAATCATTAGTCTTGCGGTAGGGAATTAAGTGACCCATTTTACTCAACCGATCAACCACCACCATGATTGAGTCATGTCTTTTCAATGTATGGGGAAAGTCGAGCATAAAATCTATGCTCAAATAGGTCCATGGCCACTTTGGAATTGATAGGGGTGTATATTCTTTGTAAGGCTCTCTCCTCCCTTTTGCATATTTGCATACTTTGCACCTCTCAAGTATTTGGTGCACAAGCTTTATCATCCTAAGCTAGTAAAAATGCTTCTTCAATATCTCAATTATCCTCTTCTCCCCAAAATGGCCAGCCAAACCTTCGACATGAGCTTCTTGAACGAGTAGCTCCTTTGCCAAACTACTCAACATACACATTTGCTTACCCTTTGTCAAGAATCCCTTACTCAAGTGGAATCCTTCCATAGCTCCTCTAGCATTGCACCTAGCTACTAAAGGTCCAAAATATAGGTCATCTTCATATCGATCAGGTAAAGTGCCGAATCTAAGCACCTTAGTTTGTAACGTTATGATAAGGGTATGATGGTGAGAAAGTATATCAGCTACTGTATTGGTGCTTCCCTTCTTATACCTAATGACATAACAAAAGGTCTCTAAGAACTTAACCTATTTGGTATAACGTTGAGAAAGCTTCTGCTACCCATGAAGATGCTTGAGAGATTCATGATTCGAATAGATGATGAATTCTCTCAACAACAGATAATGCTGCCAGTTCTAGAGTGTTTGGACAAGAGCATAGAACTCCTTGTTGTAAATTGAGTAATTTAAAGCAACACCTTGAAGTTTTTCACTGAAGTAGGCAATGGGTCGGCTCTCCTACATAAGGATAACAGTAATGCCGATACCAAACGCATCACATTCAACCTCACAAACTTTCTTGAAGTATGGTAAGGTGAGTACGGGAGCATACGTTAACTTTGACTTTACGTCTCCAAAACTCCTTTGAGCTTTTTTTGACCACCTAAACATAGTGTTCTTCCTAGTCAATTCAGTTATTAGCGTAGTTATGAAAATAAAGTTCCGAATAAATCTCCGATAGAATGAGGCTAGACTATAGAAGCTTCTGTCTTCGGTAGCACTAGTTAGTATAGGCTACTCATTAATAGCTCTGACCTTTTCGTCATCAACTCGAACTCCATTCCTTAAAACAACATATCCGAGGAATACAATCATGCTTTGACAGAATACTCATTTCTTCTGGTTGTCGAATAATCTCTCAGGGTGAAGTATGCTGAACACCATTCTCAAGTGCTCGACATGAGTGACGAAGTTGGCACTTTAGACTAAAATATCATCAAAATAAATCACAATGCATTTTCCGACCTACGTTTTGAGCACATGATTCATAAGCCACATGAATATACTCGGCACATTAATTAAACCAAACGATATTACCATCTACTCAAATAGACCATCCTGTGTCTTAAAGGTTATCTTCCATTCTTCTCCCAATTTCATTCGTATTTGGTGATGGCTACTCTTTAGATTTATCTTCGAAAAGATACATACACCATACAACTCATCGAGCATATCATCTAACTACGAGATTAAATATTGTTACATAACAATAATCTTATTGATGGCATGGCTGTAGACACCTCATTTTTGCCATATTTTTTTTATTTTTATCTAAGCTAGGTTAAAAATCAACAAAACAAAAAATAATAAAAAAAAAAATTAAAAGGAGGAAAATGAGAAAATAAAAAAATAAATAAAAATCAAGTTAGGTCATATCAAGTCAAGTCATGCGTCGAGTCATGTCAAATTGGATTAAGTTGAGTTGTTGGATTAGGAAATGAGATGGGCTAAATTAATTTTAGGCCAGACCAATATAAAATAACTATTTATCTAATTTAGGGGCTCAAAATCAGGATTTATTAGGTTATTGGGCAAAATTAGATCAGATTGGGTCAGGCCTGCAACGAAAATGCTCGAGTTAATTAGGGTTTCTATAAGCCAAGGTAAATCCTGGAAGAATCATAATCATATCTTCTATATCTTCGATATGAAATATTTGATTTTAAGCCTATAAATAGTATGTTGGTTAGGAACTTGAAGGAGGTTTTTTTTTTTTTAATTGCATAACAACCATATAGCCACTGCACAACCACTGCATAATTACCACACAATTACCATGGCACCACCATAACACCATTGTAGCACTACCTAGATCCTAGCCCGAGCCATCACCAGAATCGCCCAGCTTGTCACCCAACATTACCCAACGTTACCTGGCTTATCGCCTAGCATCGCTCGACTTATCGCCCAGCAGCACCTAGCTTATAGCCTAGTCTCTTGCCTAGCTTGTCACCGAGTCACTGCTAGCATTGCCTAGCCCATCACCCAATAGCACCCAGCATCGCTCAACGTCGCCTACTCTCATCCAGTAACGCCCAGTACACTACCCACCATTGACTTACACCGATACGATCTAACGTTAGGTAAATTTTCATTATTTTTATTTATTTATTTATTTCATTAATTTTCATTTATTTATTTTATTAGTTATGTTTTTTTTTCTCCTTTATTAATTTATTCCTTTTGATTAAGTGTAGGTTTTAGTTATTATTTATTTTATTGCAATTTTTTTTAGTCATTCCAACAAAATGTAATTGAATTAAATTTTTTTTAAATCATATTTTTTAATAAAAAGTATATATTTTGATACAGTGGTTTTGAAAAAATAAAAAATTTAAATTGAGTTTTTTCCAAAATGATTTAGTTAATTAGTTTTTTTCTTATTTCATTCGGAAAAAATTAGATTTCATAGGTTTTTGTTAAGTAATAAATTGATAAAAAAAAAACGTAAACCTAGCTTGGTTTTCAATATAAAAATGACTTACCTACTAAAAATTTTATAAAAAGAACTATGACCGGTTTGATTCCAATTAACAGGTACGTAGGCACCTTCGAGGCAATTATCTAAAAATAAAATTTTTTTCTTTTTTTTTCGAAATTTGTAATAAAAAATCATTTTTAATTACATTTTGTGAACTTAGGCATATTTTTAATATTTTTAGAAAAATTATAAAAACAAACCTCATCAATTTCTTTTAATTTTCATATGGTGACTTAGTTTTAATAAGTTAGCTCCCGAACCCGGTTTTCTAGTTCAATTTTCAAAAAATTAGTATGGAGTTTATGATAATATTCTCAATGTTCTCCTTAGTGATCTTTACCATGGTGCTTACTTCTACTTAGTGAAATAATCTACAGCGATTATGTATTGCTTATTACCCTTAGCCTTGGGGAAGGGGCCAAGAAGGTCAATGCTTTACTATGCGAAGGGCTTTGGGCTAATGAGGAATTGTTGGCTACTACTTAGTGAGTAGGTGGTAGGTAAGTGCTTCCGGTACAACACCTACTGTTGCACCAGCTCCAAAGTTTATTGGAGTAGCGTCCCTACTCCTCTCTAGCAGGTATTCTACAAAAATCTTCTTATTCTTATCTATGAGCTTCAAGGTTCTCGTAGATGCATATTTAGACAATCTATCCACTTCAAAGTTCTCGAGCTAAGGAATTCTCATTATAGTCTACGAGGTAAAATCCACGACTAGTGATCTGACCAACTCTAAATACTTGATCATCCCTTCCCCCTTAGCTTTATATTCACCCATTACCTATCGTACCACAAGAATTAAGTTTGAAAAAATTTCCAATACTTTGGCTTCAACCTCCTTTTCTTGCTTCAATTTAGTAATCAAGGCTCAATACTTAGTCTTGTTGTTGATAGCATTGAACCTAAACTTAAGGGAATAACATATTAATGCATCTTAGATTCCTCGAAATGCTAGCTCTACTCTATACACTTTTTGAGTAGAAGACCCATCCACTTAGAGTATCCATATGGGCTTCTGACTTTCAATTTCTAGGGGTTCTTCTCTAATGTACTTAGCCTTGAAGTCAACCAAGACTTAGGCGTTACAAGCTTCTTGGGTTTTGTACTAGATTCCATATGAACTAAATTCGAGAGCATACTTCATCATCCTCTTCAAGGTATCAAGCTTTTGGAGTATGGTGCATAAGGGCTTATCGGTCAAGACGATATATGGTTGAAGTCGCTTGGCCTGATTATTGATAGAGAAAAATTGTCAATCTTAAATACAAGAGTTCTGCGCCCATATCATATGGCTAGCATAATAAAATGGCTTGTGCTCTCCCTTCTAGACAAATTAACACCAAGGAAAGAGCTTGGTCACTTACAACTATATATAAGAATAGGTCTTTGCTGGGGATTAGCTTTGAGAAGAGCGATGGAGTGGAGAGACAAGGAATTCCTATAACTATTTGAAAGCTTTCTCATACATTGAAGTCCATTTGAAACCAATGGGGGTTCTTTAAAATTTTCAAAAGCTCAGTATATTGATCTGCACTCTAAGACATAAAGCGGTTGAGTACAGCTATTTGTCTTGTCAACTTCTAGACTTCTTTACACTACTTAGGGGCTTTATGTTGGCTATAGCTTAGAGTTTCTTAAGGTTAGCCTCCATAGCCCGTCTAAGTGACTAAGTAGCCTTGGAATTTCATGGCTGTCATCTCAAAAACATACTTTTGGGGATTCAACTTCGCTCTGTGCTTCTTCATTTGGTTAAAGGCTTCCTATAAGTCTCAGTGGTAGTTTTTGGACTTCTTACTTTTACCTATCATATCATTTAGTATACTTCCATGTTTTGCTCGAGTTGAGGCTTGAAAAGTTTCGTGACTATCCTCTAATAAGTAACCACGACATTCTTGAGGCCAAAGGACATCACTATGTAGCAATAAATGTTGAAGTTTATGAAGAATAATGTATAAACTTTGTCCTCTAGTGCTATTAAGATCTAGTCATAGTGATCAGACATATATCATACTAACAAGTAAGTGCATGTAGTAAAGTTATAGCAGAGAATAAAATGGATGTGAGTCTGAGTGTCAATCCTATTAAGAATCAATATGTGATAACTTAATTAATAGCAATTTACCTAAAATTTCCAATTATCTAATTTATCAATATAGAAGAAATTGTGATAAAACATGCAAGTTGAATAATAGGCAATAAAGTAAGAACAATAAAATAAATAGGAACAAATGAAATAACTAAACTAATTAAAACTAAAACAAATAAACAAACATAAATTAATTAAAATAAAGAGAAAATGATTCTTAGTGAATCTTTATTATTTACTGTATAGTTCCATTCCTTTCAATCTCAATTATCCCTTAGACCGTAAAGATTCATAATCCCATTCCTATGAAAATCATATTCTAAATTAGCTAGACGGGCATCTCTGGCTAATTTTGAATGCTAAGACCCTCTCTACTTACATCGCTATTGAATAAAGCATCTCAAGATTGCATAAAGTACATAGATCTCGCTATTAGGTCTCCATAATCTAGAGAGATCCAATACATAATCTCTTAGTCCATTGAAACTCTTCTAATTACCTTGTATGTTTTTTGCAAGACTAGTGACTCTATAGTAAACTCAAACATCAAATTGGAAACCATGGTAAATACTAACTAACGGTAAGATAATCTACATAATCGAATCATTAGAAAATAATATCATAAATAGAAATAATAGTTTTGAAAAAGGATCAGATTTTAATAATATTTAGTAAGAATAATTTAACAAAATAACATTATAAAAGAAGAAGGAAATAATTTGAGAGACCTTCATCACTAATTCTAAGATATAATTCTACTAATAGGGCCTTTCCTTGAAAACTCTAGCCTAAAGATCTATTTATAATGAGTAGGGTTAGATTTATAAAAAGTGACTTAGGAAAATAAAAGATATGTTGAATATTACATGTCCTAAAATGTAAGATGTACTGCAAAAATAAAATATTTGCTCATTAAGGGATGATTATGCCCTAAGTATACGGCTGTAGTGTCTTGGTATGTACTTATTCTTCATGTAAAAGCTTTGAAATTGAAGAAATTACTTGATGAAGGGACCACAAGTGATGACC
Organism: Lumnitzera racemosa; assembly: GCA_024138005.1. Taxonomy (NCBI): domain Eukaryota; kingdom Viridiplantae; phylum Streptophyta; class Magnoliopsida; order Myrtales; family Combretaceae; genus Lumnitzera; species Lumnitzera racemosa. The sequence goes on along the minus strand of JAMXBC010000012.1, from coordinate 31,298,957 downwards.
ACGACTGTAGTGTGGCTGTAGTTGTCTCTAAATGCCAATTTCTACTTCATTTCTCACTCCCTTGCTCACAATTTCAATGCACGTTCATTGTTCATGGGTATGGTCCTTTGCAAGGCTTCAAAATTCGTCCAAAACATCTTCAAATTTTCCAAAACTTGATCTAAAATTATTGATCTCTCCAAATCAATCAAATGAAGCCTCTAATTACTCTAAAAATTGGTAAAAACCTTTAAAACGTCATAAAATGCTTTGGAAGTCCTTAAAAATGAAATTTGAATGAATTACGCTCAAAATAGCATAAAATTCATTGGATTAAAGTATAAAATAGCATAAAATGACCATAGAAAATGTATGCTAATTTGATGTTATCAAATAACTCTATACTTAAGATTTTGCTTATCCTCAAGCAAAAAGATAAAGATCAAAGGAAAAGTCTATATGGACTAAATGATTAACACCATCTTAGAAAAGTGTACCCTTAAAATTTAATAGCTTAGTAAAAACTTTTCTTGAATGAACCTTTTTCCTTGTTTTTGTAATGCATTTAGAACACGTAAGTATTAATAAATTGAAAACAACTAAAATTCTGTAATCCATCTAAATGATTTAGATTTATCTACAATGCTTAAGCAGAAACTAAATTAGAGATTAGAACATGCATAAAATAATCAAGAAAAGTTACTAAGCTTTCTTTACTCTTACTCAAGACAAGAGAAATCTTCCTTAATTTTTTTTAACTTGGAAACTAAACTGGATACATGTTACATCAATTCATCCTCTAATTATCATTCTACTTTTGTCAATTTCTTAGGATGCTTATCCATTAAATTTTGATTTTCTTATTTGAAACTCGATTAGCATTGGGAAAGTATCTCGCTCTTCTTACAGACCGAAGCCGATTCTTACTAATTTTTCTCTTTTAATTACTTTAACAGTTGTTAGTGGGAAAGCACCTTGCTCTTCTGACAGACGAAGGTCGATCCTTAACAATTTTCAATTCATTTCACTATCTTAGATAGGCAATGAGAAAGAGTCTTCCTCTTCTAAGAGACTAAGATTGATTCATAGTGATTACTTTATCAATTCAATTCAATTCAATTATTTATTTTACACCTTCAACTATTTTGATTTTTCAAAGGACTTTTAAAGGATAAATTTCACTTATATGTCCATTCTAAAAATTTTGAAAAAGAAGGATAAATAACTATCCTATTAAATTAAGCTTAGAAATTGAAATGACTATAACTTAACCTGTTTATATCTATCCTAATCCTAAGTCTTGGTCTAAGTTGAGAGAAAGGTAACTTTGAATTATAAAGATTTAAATTACTCAAATTTAGCATAGTGTTGGAAATTCATAAAGGATTAGGCAAATTCGAAAAAAGAAAAAAAAGTTTGCTTCCTTATGTTAAGAGGTGCAAATTTCTAAAATTTTTAAGAAAATTTATCAAAAACTTAAGCGTGAATAAAAAAACATTACTATACATAGTCTATCCTTCCCTTACAGTTATGTTGTACATTGTTCTCAATGTATATAAGCATACAATTCAAAATACAAAAGTAGGAAAGAAATAAAAATAGAAAAGGAACTAGAACTTCCCATATTTTTTGCATTGATCCTTGAAAATAGTGAAGTCTAAAGTTTGAATTTCATTAACCAATTAAGCACATGGCTCTCTTTGTTGCTACCAAAAATAAATTAACTAGAAAAAGAAAATAAAAAGTTAAATGAAATAAAATGATAACTAATTCAAGTACCAACTATTAGTTTCATACAAAACTTACAAAGCATAACAAAAACAATTATCTAAAAGGAAGAAAATAATAGTATATAAATTAGTAATGTAGTCATCCAAAATAAAAATCAAATCGAGTTTTCTTAGAGAAAAATACGATCAAAAAGGGAAAGAATTCGATTGTGATGAAAAGGAAATAATTCATGTTGCATAGATAATAGCTAATTTAAGAATCTAATAAAACTCAATCGTCATTCTTACTTAATTGAGAGTTTACTCAACTAAGTAGCATGGCCAATGATCATATTTGTATAGTATAGTACTAATTTTGCTAAAGTCATGGATCAATGAACTTACAGGATTGATCAAATCATAGCTGCATGATCTTATTGACAAAGATATTTCTCAAATTTTTGTTTAATATAAGAAATTCTCAAAACATAAAATTAAAAGGCTAATAAGACATTAATGTAGACACCCCATTTTTGTACCCCATTTTTGTCCCCCAATAGTATATTTTAAGAGAAAAGGAAAAGAATCCTGATTTAAAAAATACAGAAAAAAATAGAACATACAAAAAAACAAAAAAAATTGAAACAATGTAAAAAGTACAAAAAAAATAAGGAAAATATTTTTTTTAGATCTTAGGTTGTTTTAGCATCGTTTAGTGACATGGATTAGGTGATTTTACATAATTGTTTAGGTATGATATCATTTATTTAATTATTTATTTTATTTATCATAATTATTATTTAAAAAAGAAAGCAAGAGAGAGGCCAAGGGATTGGACTAGGTGCAATGCTTAGTTTGCATCAATGCCAACAAAGCTAAAGGCCCTTAATGTGGGATGAAGCCCATGGAAGCAAGTGTAAAGAGCACCTACTCTATTTTTTAAGCCATGTGTATGCATCACACACGCTAGCTAGGCATAAGGTCACGTTCACTGCACGTGACCAGACTTTGTTTCTTATCAATTCCGTCAATTTCTCTAGTTTTCTACCACCTTTCGTAATAGCTTCCTTTGCAAAGCTCTACTCAGTGGCTCATGTTCAAGCAACTTTTTCATGTAGCTTACACACAATGCCACCCAAATTCTTAGTGGAATTATGTTGTTCGCATATCTTACTATGAATTAAACCCACTATCTTGCTTGAATTCATGATTTTAATGGTCAAATTCAGGCCAAAGTTTTGAAAAAGTTTAAATGCTCAGGTTTACTCAAAGCTTCATTTCCGTACCCTTAATGATTTTCAAAGCTTCCAAATGCTAAATTAAGTAAAGATGAACATTTGAGGAATGCATTTAGTCACTCATTTCAAACAATTTGTGTTAAATTGCATTAAGATAAAATCAAATTAGTGAAAACCTATTAATTCAAATTTATTTATTTTAATGCGAATGTGGACTTTCCCAATCTTTGTTAAACATCACATTATACGAGGTCTAGGAACTCGATTTCATGAGGAAGCACTACACAAACTCTCACTCAAATCCTCCCTTCAAGCTCATTCCAGTGTTTTCTTTCTTTAAACAAACCTTAGGCTGAGCTCTTTCTCTTTCTAAGAATTCCTCCGATTTAGTAGTTCTCGACAAAAACCACCATCACCATCCACTTCCCTATCTTCCAAAAACCCCTTGCCACATCCTCCCTTCACCTTAAGAAACCTCTACTGGGCTTTACCATTGCTTTCTCACTCTACCCCATGACCATGACCTTAATTGCCATCAACCGCTACTCCCCACACAAAACGATCGACACCACAACAATTGCCTCACTAAAACCCAAATTTGACACTACTGTAGTTGTCAATCACAACTACAAAGCTTCGTATGAACACTTTCTCTCTCTACTCTCAAATGTACTACCTTGCACCACCACCAAATGGCCACCATTGGCTATGACACCCTTACCAACACCCCTATCATTAATAAGATCCACATGAAAGTGGGTTTACCCACTTTAGAAACCTTTGGAAACTACCCTTAGCCATACCATTTTCAATTGTAGCTTTTACGTCTTATGGAAAACGTGTAGTACACTTGAATCAGGTTGGGCAACCCAACCCAAATTCATAAACTTGTACTATGCTTGCCTATCAACCCACCAACCCTATTCCTAAGTTCGTCCCTTTATGTTGTTTCACTTTTATTTCTTTCTTTATTTTTTTAGTTATTACTTATTTTATAAAGAAAAAAGAAAGAAATATAATTAAAAAAAAGTGAAAGGTAAAAGTTTTTTAGTTTTTCTTTTTTCTTTTTCTTTCAGTAAAATTTTTCAAATAAAAGCATATTTTAAAGAAAGACAAATAAATCTATTTATTCACTTAGAAAAGAAGTTATTTTCAAAGGTAAAATTTAATTAACCCTTTTTCGAAATTAGGACCACCTTTTAGAATTTTCCAAAAGAAGAATGAATTACCAAAATTATGACCATTTTTGTATAAATTCTTTAACATAAACCAAATAAATTAAGAAACGTAAACGTTGGATGTTTTTAAAATTAAAAGAAACCAATTCACTAAATTTTTATAAATGAACTACAGAAGGTTTGGTCTAAAATAATGGGTATGTAGGCACTAAGGGTGGGAACGGATCGGATCGGTTCGGTTTTGTGTAAAATCCAAACCAAACCATAATTTATGGTTCGATTCTTCTTTTTGCTAAACTAAACCATATGGTTTGGATTAGGAAAATTTTTAAACCATTAAATAAAAGTTTACTTTGATTTGAATTATGGATTAAACCAAAATTATCTCGTTTTTCTTTATCAACCTAAATTATCATTCAGTAATTTACCCACATAAATAAATTAAGGTATCACAAACAAATTCAATCATGACTCCTTGTTTACCCACATAAATGAACATAAAGGAAAGGGAGAAAGGCAATATCTTTTGGCTTTTTTGCAATTATAAATATAATTATAGTACTAATCAAATTATAGTACCCTGGAAAGTCCTAGAAAAACAATACGATACCACCATGCTTAATCACAAAAAAATAAAAAATAAAAAATAACATGTGACTAGTCCTTTATTATTAAAAAATAAATGGTTTGGTTCGGATTAATAGGTACGGCTCGGATTATGTGCCTGAACTAAACTGTAAATCGTTTGGTGGGTACTAATATGAACCATTAAAAAAAACTGCTATTTTGGTTCAGATTGGCTCGGTGTATGGTTTGGTTTGGTTTAGACAGTTTTTTTGCCTACTACTAGTAGGCACCCGTATGCAACTATGAAGCAACTTAAATAGGGATTTTTTTTTTCTCTTTTGTAATTAAGTAGATTTAATTTCTTAGTTTCTTCTTTTTGTAAATGAAATTAATCTTATTTCTTTCTTGTAAATTAAAATTTTCCTTTCATGTAAAATAGGTATTTTGAAAAGTATAAAACTAAATTTGAAAGGTTATTGTGGTACTCATTAAGGTTTAATAGGTTAGCTTCGACTCCAAAAAACTTTGGTTTTCAAACTGTTTTTAAAATTGGTTTTTCTGTAGACTAGTGGCTAAGTTATAACTAATACACTCAATTAGTTATGACTTAGCCTTTTCCTAGCTCTAGTTAAGTAGTGACTCCAAAATCTTTTTAAAATTAAACAAAAACTAAGTTTTTTTTTTTTTTAAATCTTAGTTAAAGATTAATATTAAATGAGTTAAGTTTTAATACTAATCGAGTTAAGGAAAACAGAACCAAAAAATTCAAGCTTGACAGCTTGACGACTCTACTAGGGACATCAAGAGAGCTAACCACTTAAACCTTCCGCAGTTAGAATCGTTTTTCAAAATACCCTTTCCATGTTATATTTCTTTTTTGTAAAGATATATTTTATTTATTTTTATTTATTTGTACTAACCCATGCAGGTATAATAGGGGCATATTGTATGGTTTATTACATCATAAATGTGTGATAAATACAGTAAGAACCAAGCCATCATAGGACCCTATGTAAGGAGCTATTATGTAAGTTTTGAATGTTATGGGTAACATCTTTTAAGGCTAATCATGCTACCCCACTTAGGACTTTTAGAACTTACCTTATATGCATACATGAACCTATAAACTGATGAACAAATAGCATTATGGTATGCTAACAAAGGGTTGTTAATTTATCTAAACTCCAAAATGTTTTCCCTATACTATCCATGTAATTTTCATGTATATTAGTTCTTTATATAAGGCTTGTTCATTGTAAATTTGTAATTTCCTTATATTTTGATTTGTATAAGCCATTTTGTAAAACTGGAAATTCCTTGTAAATTGTATCCCTATGAAATAATTTCTATTTTTCCACAAGAGAGTTATGATAAAATCATAGCCTTTAATCCTTGATATTGCTACATTACTAATTAATTGTCAACCCCTTTGTATCTACATTTGTGCTTACTCCAATCACTTCAATTCAACAATAATTTTTACTTTAGATATTTATTTTGTTTAAGATGAAGAAGGGCTTCCATTTTGAACACTATACACAAACTGCATACACTGTGAGTTATATAACAAAAAAGGGGATGATCACTTTTGTCTTGGATCAAATTGAAAAAAAAAAGTGAAGAAGAATGAAATGAAAGAGGAAAAAGAAAAGGGGCATGAGGAAAAATAAGAAAATGAAAAGTATGCTTAAGAAAGAAATCTACAAAAAAAAGGTGATCAAATCCAAAGCCTTGAAGAAATTGTCAAATAATTTGAGTAAGGTAAGGCAAAGAGTAAGTTGTCAAAAGCCCACACTCAAATGGTGGCATTAGGACTTACAAAGAACCCAAACCTATTAGCAAGTCTAAAAAAAAAGAAGAGAAGAAAATAGGATAAGTTTTCTTTAAGTTGATTTCAAACTAGTCTTTTTATCTGGCTTTAGCTATATTTGGCCTTAATGACGAGTTTTGTCACTTTTAAGCACGAGTCTTGCCTCAATTTTCTTCTTACTCAACCTTCGTGGCCAGTTTTTTCACTTTTAAGCATGAGTCCGATCTTAATTTTCTTCCTACTCGGTCTTAGTGACCATTTTCAACTTTTTGATATTCACCTAAGTTCAACTAAAGGGGCCCAATCCTTAATGTCTAATCCAAGATTTCTTTTTGCTAATTTATAGGAAGGGTTAGGGGCCTAACCCTTAGCAACCAGATCAAGTGACTACGATGACTTAATCTCTTTCTTAAATCAACCATTGAATTTAATTTTGTCAATTCAAAGAAAATTGCATAATTGAGAAATTTTTAAGAAACTTGGTTGAATTAAAAACCCATTAATCTAAGGTGGTGATGAATTTTTGAAGTCAATCAATCCAAGATAGTGTTTAAATTTTAAAAGCTTATCAATCTAAGATGATGCTAAGCCTATCAATCTAAGTTGGTGCTATGCCTATCAATCTAAGATGGTGTTCAAGAATTTGTTAAAGCCCATCAATCTAAGATGGTGTTATGCCATCAATCTTAGATCATGATACATGCATCATTTCAAGATGGTATTTAAATTTTAAAGGCCTATCAATCCAAGATGATGTTAGTTTTTTACTAAAGCCCATCAATTAAAGATGGTGTTACACCCATCGATCTAAGATAAAGTTCAAGTTAAAAGCTATCAATCTAAGATGGTGTTAAAGTATTTACTATAGCCCATCAATCCAACATGGTGCTATACTTATAGTGACAAAGTTTTTGTCCATCAATTCAAGATGGTACTTGCATTATTGTTTTGAAAGACCATTAATTGAAGAGGATCATTTAAGATTTACTTTGTTGAAAAAGATTTTTTCTTAGGTTTAACTTATTTTCAAGGACATACCTGTGTTCTTTCATTTGATTCTCTTTCATAGGGAACAATTTCTTTCTCTCCTCTTTGAAATCCCTAATGGATCAAGTTTATGATAGCTAGCTGATTACGATGCTTCCTAGTATAGTTTATCCATGGGGCAAAAATAGTGTTTCTTTTATCCTTATATTAAAGTATTACTCAAGTTTTACCACAAAGAGGGGCAACCATTGATACTTAATTTTTGCCCTCTTGTAGTATATTGTAAGAATAAAGGAAAAAAAATCTTGATTTATAAAATACCAAAAAAACTTATAAAATATAGAAAGACACAAAAAATTTGAAAAATTGAAAAAGTACAAAAAATAAGGAAAAATATATTTTTTAGGTCTTAGGTTAATTTTAGTATCTTTGGGTAACATAGATCGAGTGATTTCATACACTTGTTAAGGTAAGACTTCAATTATTTAATTATTTATGTTTACATGACTTAGTTAGTTTAGATTTAATTTTTGGCTTAGAAGTAGGTTTAACGTTTTATTTATTTATTTATTTTATTAATCATAATTACTATTTTTTTTAAAAAAAGAGAGAGGTTAAGGGGTCAAACCAAGTGCAAGGCTTGGTTCGCATGAATGCCAATAGGGCTAAAGGGATGAAGCCCATGCATGCAGGCATAAAGTACACCTACTTTATTTTTTAAGCCATGTACGTACATTATATGTACAGGCTAGGATCATGGTCACATGTGTTGTACGTAACCACGCTTTGTTTCTCTCCAATTTCGTCGATTTCTCCACTTTTCTACTACTTTCCCCAGCAACTTACTTTACAAAGCTCCCCTTAGTAGCTCATGTTCAAACCACTTTTCATGTGGCTTATACACGATTCCACTCTAATTCTTGGTGGAATCATGTTGTACACATATCCTACTACAAATCAAACCTGTTATCTTGTTCGAATTGATGCTTTTAATGGTCAAATTTGGGCCCAAAGTTGTGTAAAAGTTTAAATGCTCAGGTCTACTCAAAGCTTAATTCATGACTCTCGATGAAACTCTTACTCAAATCCTCCCTTAAAGCTCATTCAAGCATTTTCTCTCTCTAAGCAAACCTTATGCCGAGCTCTTTCTCTCTCTAAGAATTCCTTCGATTCAATGGCTCTCGACAAAAACCACCATCACCATTCACTTCCCCATCTTTCAAAACCCTTTGCTACATCCTCCCTTTACCTTGAGCGACCTCCATCGAGCTCCATCGCTGCTTTCTCACCCTATCCTACAACCACCATCTCGACTGCTACTCCCTACACAAAACTATCTACACTACAATAATCGCCTCACCAAAAAACCTAAATTCAACACTACCGTAGCTGTCAAGCACCACCACGAAGCTTTACATAAACACTTTCTCTCTCTACTCTCAATCGCACTAGCTTGCACCAACACTAGCCGTAGTACCCTTACTAACACCCCTATCATCAATAAGATCCACGTAAAAGTAGGTTTACCTACGTTATAAATCATTCGAAACTACCCCTAGCTTGCCCATTTTCAATTGTAGCTTCTTCCTCTTACTAGAACACATGTAATGTATGTGAATCGAGTTGGGCAACTCGACCTAAACCCTTAAACTTGCTCTAGATCTACTGATCGACTTGTACACCGTATTCCTAAGTCTTCCCCACTATGTTGTTTCGATAAAGCTACAAATTTAGCTTTTTAAGTACAGAGTCAAACTCTAGTATTGTAGGTAATTTTAGTAAGTTAATAGAGCCAAAAATTTAAAATCGATTAAAATTTAAAAATTGAAACTTAAAATATGTACGAAAAACCCTAATTTATTAACCAAAATTATAATCATGTATGAAAACCCTAAATGTTGTATATGCATAAATACAAGGGTTGAACCCAAACCTGATAAAAACTCTAAAACCAAAACCCTAATATATCCTAATAGTAATAAAACCCTAATTGGATACAATTACCAATCAATACGCGTCACTAATGAACAAGTAAAGATAACTCTAAATATTTATAAACATAAAGAGTAATGAATTAATTAGAAAAATCAACATGATTACGAATATTATTTTATGATTATTTGTCACTTCATATATATATATGTGTATGTGTACGTATGTATGCTAGTTTTATATTGATTTAATTATTTTGATTCAATTTTACTACATATTTTGTATTTATGTATTAAATAGTATAGATTAATTTTTCATTTTATATTTTTTGTCATGATTATTTCATCTTAAACATTATCTAAAAGCTAAGAATACTTTTGAAAAGTTAATCTAATAATTCCATAATTTTCCTTTTCCCTTTTTCTTTTTTCCTTTCCTTTCCTTTCTTTTTCTTTTCCCTCCTCCACTTTTTCTTGCAAAGTTATGGTACCCAATTGCTTTCATTCAATTCCCACATGTTATTAAGTAGGAGATAAAAATCAAGGAGAATTGGATAGGGATAAGGGTCAAATCTAATCTTATCCTTTTACCTTGTTTTCTTTTTCTTTCTTATATTTTTTTAATTTAATTTTTCCCTTTTTCTTTTGAACTAGCTGCATGTATGTATATGCTTCCTCATTTCTTCACTTTTGTTTTGAAACCAAATACAAGTCAACACACATATTTTTTTCCTTCTAATACCAACACTCCCTCTCCTTTTTCCCTTTCCTTCCTTTGGTTTCTTCTTATTTTTGTTTCCACAAATTGAACGAGAAGAAGGGCTTTTTGTTCTACAACTTTTGAAGATACAAAAAGATTAGTTAATTAGTATTTATGTTGTATTTGATTTACTTATAATATCAATTTATTTGTATGCTTTGTTATATATGAAGTATATGAATAAGTTGTTATTTTCATGTGTATGTGTTCATATATATATATATATATAGTATGTGTACATACATATGGTACTTGGTATATTTAAGATATCAAACATATATGTAAAGTATAGTATGAGATTGTACAAATACATATATATGAATAGAGTAAGAAAACATAATTATATGGGTATATGTATAAGTATAAATATACATATAATATTAGTATAAATACATGTACATATCCAAATAATAAATGTATATGTACATTAAAATACCAATTCCCTAAAATAAAATAATATATATGTATACATATACATATGGGCCGTGACCTTAAGGAGAAATATGGAGCTAATTTCCAAAATTTAATAAATTATAACAATAGATATATAAGTATAAATATTAATTAATACTTCAAAATTGGAAACATATAAAAATTAAAATAATTTAGAAAATGACACGTGGGCTAACAAGAAGCTTCCATGTCAGCATTCCTAATTATTTTATTAAATTCATAAATTATAAAAATAATAATAATTAATTAAATAGAAAATTGTAAATGTAACAAAAAGTGATTTAAATAGGAATTTAATTTTAAAATAGTGAAATAAGTAAATAATTATAAAATGGACTAAAAAAAAGAAAACTGCAAAAATATAAAATCTAGAAACTAATTAAATCATAATTTCATAAGGAAAAGTTTAAAAAATAATTTAAAAATATTTGGGCTAAAATAATAAAATTTGTGACATTTCCAACTCACAATAAAAAACACAGGTTACAACATTCAAAACGAATCTAACTACGTGAAAGTATGACAAAAAACGATAAAAATTGATCTTCATTTCATAAAAATTAGAGTTATAATGAAAAAATTATACGCGATTTAACATTTATGAAAAACTAAGGGATATAAGTAAATTGATTAAGTTATTCGAATGATATGGTTTTATAAATAGTTAATTAGGATAAAATTGTAACCAAATAAAGAAATATGTAAATGTAATTATTTATAGGTGCATGCATAAACTTTCCCACAGAGGAAAACCAATTAACACATATTATAAAGCATTGATATGACATAATTAAAAGATGCAAAATTATTCAAAAAGTTAAAGTCCCACACATATATACATCCTTAAAAGTCAAAACATTCTAAAGAAAATATTCTTTTATTTTATAAGTAATTAAAAATATAAAATGTAATAATGACATTTTATGAAACAACAACAATAATAACAACTAATAATAATAAAAATAATGATGATAACAATAGTATGGGATCATGCATCTACGATAATTAAAATAAGTATATTTATATATGTACGTATTATCACGTAATATCCCGAGTTTTTTCAACTAGTTCAAAAAATTTAGCGCGTCGAACGATAATATTTATTTTATTTCAAACTTCATAGTAAAGTTAAAAAAGTTAGAAGAAGTAAGTAAAGTCAATTTCTTAAAATAAGCTATATAAAAATATTAATTCGAGAAAAACGTTAATTTATCGATAATGCCGATAATCGTAAAATTTGAGCTTTTAGATATAGCAAGATATTAGAGATAAGTTAATTATATTTCAAAAATAATAAATGAAGTTGAATTATATATAATATACATGTATTGTATGTGATATACATTATATGTATTAAATATATACATATAATAATAATAAATTATCAAAAATTAGGCAAAATAATGGAAAATTAATAAAAAAATTACATGGATAAGTTACCAAATGATGTATCAAGCTAAGATTAATTGTAAATGATTAATCAACACTTGGTTAATGAGGAAATGACACATGGCACATAGGGAAAAGTGAAAAATGGCATGTGTAGTTTTACTTTCCCATGCAAAAAAAATCCAAAATACTATAAATACGACCTCAAACCTCATTTGCAATGCTTTACAAACCTAAAAACATAAGAACATAATTTTAGAAAATCGGAAAAAATTAGAAAAAAAAATATAACAAAATTTAGGGTTAGAATGAATCTAGGGCGGTTTGTGTACCAAACCACCACCTAAGTTGGAGTGGCTTGGAGAACCAATAGAGGGTAGCCGTAGAAGACTTTCTGACAAGGTGGTGCGGCCGGGCGGTAGTCGGTTTAGATGAATCAAAATTTCGTCCATAATTTTTTTAATTTGCTAAAAATATCAAATATTATCCATTAATTATGAAATTTGATTTTCTAGAGTAATTTTAGGTGTAGATTAATGTAGTAAATTTATTTTAATTAAACAACTAGTTTACATATGGGTTCATTAAGAAAATGCCTTGTTTGGGCGAAAAGTAAATGAATTTTTATAAATAGTAGATGATGTTGTTTCAAGCTCAATCTTCATATGTAATACTTCAAATATATATATTTGATTGTGGTAACCAAAATTTTCAAAATTAATCATGTTTACTATTTTTTATAATTTTTTTGAATAAAATTGTTAGTTTTATCAAATTATTGAATAATTAGTTTTTGATGAAATTAATGAATGAGCCCTACATGTTTAGACTTCTCGATGTTTGTGATTATATTTGGAATATTTAATTTTTATCTCACCTATAAATTTATTGATTTTCCTTAATTTTTCATAATTTCGAGTTAAAATCGCTATTTTTGTAAAAATATATAATAACTGGTTTAGTATAATTCATGATTAATAATTAAACTACATATTTTTGTGATTCAATAGGAATTTTTTATGAAATTAATCGGACTTGTGTACTCTTTATTTCATATTTTCCTAGTATAAACTTATATATTAGCTTAATATATAATATAGTAACTAGTACTATTATAATGCTTACTAAATCTGTATCAAATGAACACTTTGGGGTATAATAAGTATTGTTCTATAAGTTTTGAAAGTATAATTTTTAGGGTTTTTAATCCAGTACTTAAGCTTACTCGAGTCAATTATGGAGTTAGGGTAACATACGGTCGAGTCGTAATGAGAAAGGGATATTTTTTAGTTTTTAACGAAGTTGATTAGTTTTTTATTTTTAATATATATTAATAATACTTAAAATAATGATCGTGGCAATATAATGTTTATTGAAATTGGATAAGAATTGAGAAAGATACGACTAAATGAAGTTTAAAAACATAGAAATGGAAGCTTATAGTAGTTCGGGTTCAACTTATACTTGATTAGAAGACTATGTTTTATTTTCATAGGTATGATAAGTAAGGGAGGACCATATCACGAAGTATAGGATATTATGTTATTGTTAAGCCTTGGTAAGTGAATCTAACCTATGCTTGGAGTAGATATATTGTTATTCATAACACTGCATGCTGTTTGATACTGTGTTGATTGAATATAAGTATATCTTAGGTGAACTGATATGCTACTATGGTGAATGCTAATGTGGTGATTATAAATGATAGTAATTGTACCTTAGTTGAGTTATGTTGCTATGTTGGGTGATGAATTGTGTTTGCAAATGATTGTGCTAAATAGGAAGGTTGAGTGATCGTTAACTCAATCTTCTAGGTATTCACCTAAGTGAACCCTAAGTAAGATAATAGAATTCTGCTAGGGAGAGTTCGAAAACTAGATTCGGATCAATAGGTTGAATAAAATCGAAAGATTGATTGTGTTAATTGATATTCTTGAGTTGCTAGTGCATATCATGGTACAAAAAGGGACCTACAGGTCAGAACTTTCGGAATGAGGCTTCCAAATGATAATGGAAAAAGCATGGCTTTATGAACTCGGTTTTTAGAAGCATATAGATTGCACTGCTCAAACATTACGACTTTTTTTACAATCAATTTTGATAGACTATAATGTGTGGTCTAATTTGGTAGTGTTGCCACTTTGATTTGGTGAACTACAGTATGTAGTCTAACTTTGTATAGTTGGGAGTCCTACTCTTAAGTAGCTCTTTGTTACCCATTTTGATAATGGTAAACTAGAGTGTGTAGTCCAATTTAGTAGGGGTCCTACTCTCAAGCAGCTCCTTATTGCCTTAGGTTCTTAGACGTTGTATTTAGATGCTCAGCTATGTCAACTAACCAAAAGATGTTTGGAAGGCATAGGATATCGGTATCAATATATGTCACGTGCATGAGCATAGCATGCTATACTGCTACCAGTAAATGCCTAGTTGGGCGAATGCATATGTAAAGTTAAACCTGCGAGTTATGATTGAAATGCTTAGTTGTGATATATAATATTATATATCATATTGTCTATATTGTGTTGCATGTTATCTACTCTTGCTCAGCTTTGGTAGCTAAGGGAATAAAATGTTTTATTCTTAGGCTAACTATATCATGAAGGGCCCAACGTTAAGGGGGGGGGGGGGGGGATATATATGCTGAAAGCGTAAATCAGAGTCAGTGACTTTTATATGGAGCTTATACTAAGTCCGAGATCCTATTACTATGTAGATGATACAGGAAAAAGCTAATTCATGTTTTGATGTAAATATTACATTATACATATAAGTTGTAACAAGAAATTCAGCTGAACTTCGATGTAGAAACTCCTTTATTATGTAAATAATGTTGTCTTTTGATGAATGAGCAGGTTGAGTTAAGTTTTCAATAGGTAATCTTATGTAATGGTGCAGCTTGTGCTATGTCAGGATGTGCCATTCTTTAGGTGGTATCAGAGCATTAATTAGGGACCATAACCTTTAGGGATGTGTGAGGCATCAGAGAATTAATTATAAACCATAACGTTATGGCACGTATGAGATGTATAGGTTAGTTAGGTAACAAAGAGTCATAGTTTAGTAAAACAACTGTAGTAGTTATCCATAGAGTTTTATGTGATGTTTATTTAGAAAGATGATTTGTAGGGAATGTGGGATGTCGTCAATGAGTTATGTATTTAAGGAGCAAAGAAAGGGTCTATCACAACAGCCTCAATCTAACCCCAAACAACCACGACATATGGAGGAATTAGCACAACAATTTACGGTTGCATTGGGAGGAGTTAGTGAAGATAGAGATAAGTTAGCTTAGGTACAATGATTAGCAAAACCATTCAATGGAAAGAATATTGATCCTTTGATGGTAGAAGAATGAATTGGCTTATTGGAGAAAGCCTTTGAAGTATATGAAATTAAAGAAAATAAGAAAGTTAAGATTGCTGCTATTTTGTTAAATGGAGATGTAAGTATTTGGTGGGAAGCAAAGAGATGGAATTTACTAGAACCAATTGGTTGGGCTATATTTAGAGATATTTTTCTAGAATGATATTTTCCTAAGTGTGTAAGGGAGAAAATGTGTGAAGAATACTATAAGCTAAGACAACGAGGTAGGACAATTGAGGAATATGAGAAGGATTTCAATAAGTTATTGAGGTTTGATCCTGAAGCTAATGGAATAATGAGATTTCTAAAGTTAAGTGATTTAAGGTCGAACTTGATCTTTATTACTAAGTAGAGCTGAAGAGGAGTAGGGTGAAAAGATATACTGATGTTGCTAATGAAACTTATTTGATTGAACAAGTTCGTAATCTTTGATAGGTTGTAGATGAGATTGAGAATAAGAAAAGGAAGTTGGATGTTGGTTCTAGAAGTAAAAGCAATATAGTTAAAGGAAAGAAGTTGATTCGACCGACAAAAAGAAACAAAAGGCCATTATAAAAAAATACAAACTTGTTGGAAGTGTAATGGTAAGCATCGAGCTGGGAAATGCCCAAAATTGAGAGGAAAGTGTTATAGGTGTAGTGAAACTAGACATCTAGCCAAGTAATGTCATAACCCTGATCCAAGAGGTATATATTGTTATCGATGCCATCAGTAAGGGCATATTGTTCAACATTGTGTAGGACAGCAACAAGAGAGTCTAGTTTAGCAGCAAAACCTAACTAATGAATTAGGACTGGGTAATAAGAATAAACAACCTAGAAGGAAAGAACCAAAGCTCAGGAAGCAAGATAGAATGTATGCTTATGCCATTCAACGAAACGAAGCTAGAGATCACCAGATTGTGACAGGTATGACCTCTGAACTTGATAATTTAAATTATTTGTGTACCTAGTAGTTGACAGTTGATATATAAGAAATGTTTGAAAGTAGTAATATAGTTATCATAATGATGTTCTAGGACTAGTATATATAAGAGATGGTTATGCTTATGTGTATACTTTATTTAATATTAAGGTAATTCACTTGTATATATCAAGAGAATACATTAATAGAAAAAAACTATTTGTTGAAACTTTAGAGTAAATGGTTACAACCGTTGTTGAAGGAGAACAAGTGGTGCAACATAAAGTGAATAATGGGGAATGTGAATCTATATACTCATGAAATGATTATAGAATCAGTTATCTTAGATATAAAAGGATTGAATATAATACTAGAGTTAAGCATAAAGCAAACGTTAATTGTAAGGGAAAGATAGTAGTATTTAAGTGGCCTCTTGACAAAGGGAATCATAGAAGATTTATAGAAACTTAAATGTTGAGAGAAGTTGCGGAAGGAAAAAGAACTTGTTAGATGGAGTAATGCAGATTTTGAAGATGATATGTATGTCGCAATGAAGCAAGAAAAAGTTCTTATTAGAATGAATGGAATAGTAAGAAATGTCGAAGGTAGATGATCATCAGTAAGCTTTGAGAATAAATCAAAATTTCATTAGAAGTATAATTGGAGACTAATTCAAGGATTGATCTTATATTGAATGAAATTGTAATCCATAAGGTAATAGATAATGATAAGACCAAGGAGTCAAAAGATGATAAAGTATGTGAAGTTACTAGGATATAGAACTACAAAACTTTGAGATATATACCTTTTATATACCCTTGGCACATGTGATAAATAAGAATAGTATGGTAAATCTATGACTTTGGTGACTCATTTATCCAGTCTCATATCTGTTATGATTCTCATGTCTTTCATGACAAAGTTTCTTATCCTTATGAATTCTATCGTGTCAATTATCAACTAGAAAAGTGTCAATTGTTAGCCAGAAATGTGTCAAGCGTCTTTATGGGTCTTGTCGTCAAGAGTTGAGTCAATTCATGTTGAATCCAATTGAGTCCACTTAGTTCGAATCATTCTTTATCTCCTTGATGTGTAAGTTAGTGGAAAGTTTAGATTTGCCAAACTTATTCTTACAGATATATGTGTTAATTATAGAAAGTGCCCAAGATCTTAATTATGACCATTAAGTGACAATTGTAGCATACAACCTGTAGACGTGAAGAAATTGAATTCATTATGTTCATTATAAGTGGAAATTAGGACTTGGACAATACATAAGTGATAGCGTTGAGGTGAAAAGACATGTTGGCTAATTTTGGGATAGATGAGGAAATAATGGAAGGGACGATTATGAATTCTATAGGATTAATTAATATAAGAGTCTAAACTAATTGAAGAGATGAAATGGAAATTGATTAGAGATACTAGTTTGAGTAGTGACAAAGGTATCATATAGGAATGTGCTAGTTTAATATGAATAGTGATAGGGGGTAAAAACATAGATAGTAATATGATGATTATGGTATTTGAATAAGAACATAATGAAGTTAAAGAATGGACTAGATACTATTAGAAAGACGACTTCAACTAAAAGGGGGAGTAAAACATGACCAACTATATTAAACTTACATAGAAAAAGTTAATAACACAAGATGAAGGAAGTAAAAAGATGGGTAAGTTAAACAGAAAGTTCACGAGTTGATAAACTTGAGGTTAATATACAAGAGCTAGTATTAAAAGATTTCACCTTTAACAATAATTGATGATTGTGATGTGATGTGGAAATCAAATTTGCATTGTGGAAGCTCAATATTGGTTCATGAGCATGAATGTTCTTGATTGTGAAAGTTTCGAGGACAAAACTGCTTGTAAGAGGGGGTAGGATGTAATATCCCGAGTTTTTCCAACTTATTTAATTACTCTAGGATTCGAGACCCTAAATTTAGGGTGCTAAACTATAATATCTGTTTTATTTTAAACTTTACAGTAAAGTTAGAAAAGTTAGATGAAGTAATTTAAGTAAAGTCAATTTCTCAAAATAAGCTATATAAAGATATTAATTTGAGAAAAACGTTAATTTAAGGATAAAGTCGATAATCGTAAAATTTAAGCTTTTAAATATAGCGAGATATTAAAGATAAGTTAATTAAATTTGAAAAATAATAAATGAAGTTGAATTATACATAATATACATGTGATATCCATTATATGTATTAAATATATACATATAATAATAATAAATTATCAACAATTAGGTAAAATAATGGAAAATTAATAAAAAAATTACATGGATGAGTCACCAAATGATGTGTCAAGTTAAAGTTAATTGCAAATGATTAGTCAACACTTGGTTAATAAGGAAATGACACATGCCATATAGGGAAAAGTGAAAAATGACGTGTAATTTTACTTTTTCATGTAAAAAAAAAAATCCCAAAATCCTATAAATAGGACCTCAAAAATCATTTGCAATGTTTTACAAACCTAAAAACACAAGAACATAATTTTATAAAATTGGAAAAAAAATTAGAAAAAAAAATTAGAAAAGAAATAAAATAAAAATAGAATAAAATTTAGGGTCGGAATGAGTCTAGGGCGATTCGTGTACCAAACCACCACTTTAGTTAGAGCGACCTAGAGAGCTAATAGAGGGTTGCCGAAGAAGACTTTCTGACAAGGTGCGGTGGCCAGGCGGTGGTCCGAGGCAGCCGGTTCAAATGAACCAAATTTCGCCCATAATTTTTTTAATTTGCTAAAAATATCAAATGTTTTCCATTAATTATGAAATTTGGTTTTCTACAATTATTTTAGGTTCAGGTTAATGTAGTAATTTTATTTTAATTAAATAATTAGTTCACATATGGGTTCCTTAAGAAAATGCCTTGTTTGGGTGAAAATTGAATGAATTTTTATAAATATTAGATGATATTCTTTCAAGTTAAATTTTTGTATATAATACTCCTAATATATATATATATATTTAATTATGGAAACATGAATTTTCAAAATTAATCATTTTTAATATTTTTATAATTATTTTGAATAAAATTGCTAGTTTTACTGAATTATCGAAATAATTAGTTTTTGATGAAATTAATGAATGAGCCCTACATGTTTAGACTTCTCAATGTTTATGATTATATTTGGAATATTTAATTTTTATCTCACATATAAATTTATTGATTTTCCTTAATTTTTTGCAATTTCAAGTTAAAATCGCTATTTTTGTAAAAATATATAATAGCTGGTTTAGTATAATTCATGATTAATAATTAAACTACATATTTTTTTGATTCCATAGGATTTTCTGTGAAATTAATCAGATTCATATACTATTTATTACATATTTTCCTAGTATAAGCTTATATATTAGCTTAATATGTAATATAGTAACTAATACTATTAAAATGCTAATTAAATCCGTGTCAAATGAACACTTTGGGGTATAATAAGTGTTGTTGGATAAGTTTGGAAAGTATAATTTTCAGGGTTTTTAGTTTAGTACTTAAGCTTACTCGAGTTAATTACGGAATTAAGGTAACATACGATTGACTTGTAATGAGAAAAGGGTATATTTTGGTTTTTAACGAAATTGATTAGTTTTTATTTTTAATATATATTAATAGTACTCAAAATAATGATCGTGATGACATAAAATTTATTGAAATCGGATAAGAAATGAGTAAGATACGATTAAATGAAGTTTAAAAACGCGGGAATGAAAGCTTATAATTGTTCGGATTTGACCTATACTTGATTGGAAGACTGTATCTTATTTTCATAGGTGTGATAAGTAAGGGAGGACCACGTTACGAAGTATACAATATTATGCTATTGCTAAGCCCATGTAAGTAGATCTAAGCCATGTTAAGAGTAGATATATTGCTATTCATAACACTGCATGCTGTTTGATGCTGTGTTGATTAAATAAAAGTATATCTTAGGTGAACTGATATGCTACTATGGTGAATGCTGATGTGGTGATTATAAATGACGGTAACTGTACCTTGGTTGAATTGTTATGTTGTTACGTTGGGTGATGAATTGTGTTTATGAATGATTATGCTAATAAGGGAAATTGAGTGATCATTAACTCAATCTTCTAGGTGTTCACCTAAGTGAACTCTAAGTAAGATAGTAGAATTCCATTAGGGAGAGTTTGAAAACTAGATTCAGATTACTAGATTAAATAAAACCGAAAGACTAATTGTGCTGATTGATATTCTTAAGTTACTATTGCATATTATGGCATAAAAAGGGACCTACAAGTCAGAACTTCAGAATAATGTTTCCAAATTATCATGGAAAAAGCATGACTTCATGAACTCAGTTTTTGGAGGTATATAAATTGCATTACCCAGACATTATGGATATTTGGATAGTCAAATTTGGTAAACTACAGTCTGTGGTCTAATTTGGTAGTGTTGCCACTTTGATTTGGTGAATTAGAGTGTATAGTCTAATTTTGTATTGTTAATGGTCCTACTCCCAAGTAACTCCTTGTTGCCTTAGGTTCTTGGACATTGTATTTAGATGCCTAGTTATGTTGACTAACAGGAAGAAGTTTGGAGGGCATGGGATATCGATATTGATGCATATTACATGCATGAGCATAACATGCTGCACTGCTAGCTGTAAATGCCCGGTTGGGCGAATGCATATGTAAAGTTAAACCTATGAGTTATGATTCAAATGTTTCAGTTGTGATATGTAAAATTGTCTATCATATTGTCTAGATTGTGTTGCATTTTATCCACTTTCGCTCAACTTTAGTAGTTGAGAGGATAAAATATTTTATCCTTAAGTTAATTGTATTATGAAGGGCCCAACACTAGGGGGGGGTTGTTATATATATATTGGGAACATGAGTTGGAGTCAACGAATTTGGTATATAGCTTACATTGAGCTAGAGATCCTATTATTGTGAAGATGACGAAGCAAAAAGCTAGTTCATGTTTTAATGTAAATATTATGTTGTACACATATATTATAACAGGAAGTCCAGGTGAACTCCGATGTAGAAACCCCTTTATTATATAAACAATGTTGTCTTTTAATGAATGAGTAGGTTGAGTTAAGTTTTCAACATGTATTCCTATGTGATGATGCATCTCGTGCTTTGTTAGGATGTGACATGTTATGACCTTAAGAGAGGCTTAGTAGGATTGCCTAGAATTTTCATATTAGGTATGCATTTAAGATACAAAAACTATTTTGTAAGTCAATGATTGCAAGACTTTAAATAATTAATCATTAAGGTTTTCAATTTTTAATTAATTAACTTGCTATAAAATATAAATGACTATGGCTATTCGATATTCCACAGTCTACCAAAATTGTAGAGAGTTAGTATCCTTTACCAAATGCTAAGATAAGGTAAAATAACTTAATAATTTACAAGAAATATTATATTATATATAATCTTATCATATAAATATTTTCTATATCAATTGCTTTTGTACCAATTATACACATTTCAATAAACTCTAACATTATCAAACCTATTTCTAGTTTATTCCTCTCAAGATTTTCCTCGATTCCTATTTAAAAAAACCTACCAAAGAAACTATAAGGGAATAAGCAAACTACGATTCAGTGACTTCATTCTTCACTACTATCTTTTAAGCAAGTTATCAAACATTATTAATATCCATGCAATCAATCTATAAGTGAAATGAATGCATACATAGTGAATGTAAGCAACACATCCATAGGAGTCCAGAACTATGGAAAGTATAGATTTACGTTATCTACACGTCAATTATCCTCTATACTTACTTACACGGAGCACCTTACCCTAATCGCATGAGGCTGCTTAAGGGCATTATCCCTCCAAATGACACTCTCACCCTAGTCGAGAATAGCAATCAATCTAGGTGGACCCTAACTCAGGCTCATCTATTGAACAAGCATACAAAGTGAGTCTTCTCGCTATCAAAACATATCTAAAGCCCTATGGGCACAACTATGTAAGTCCTCTCGTAATCAAGTGGAGATGTTATGCTAGCTTTATTTTAACGATAAAAATATCATTCATGGGTACTACGAACCCTCATAAAAGTCATATAAAATATATTTAAGATTGGTAAAAAAGAAAAAAAAAATTCCAAAAATACTTTTCTAAAAAATCTACAAAGCTAGCACTTTACATTAATAAACCAATTAGATTACAAACATGTAATAAAGATAATTAGTTATTTTAGTCGAATAGTTACATTTACCAATTTAAGAAAGTGATTACATGGATGATAACATAGAAAGCAATCAGTCATTCAATAAATAATTAATATTAACCAATAAGTAGCATACAAATAATAAATAGGAAGCAAATAATATATCATAAGAACTCTTTTACTTGGGTTAATGCTTACTCTCCAATCCTTCAGATTTTCCAGTTCTTGATAATTGGGTACTTAAAAGATAAATAAATCTATAAGTATTCTGAAAAACTAGGTTTATTGATTAACTAAATATTTATCATTATTTACTTAGTTTCTTACTATAACCTAAGTATGATATAAACATAGTTTAACTTAAATCTTTTACTTACATTTTCTCAATTTATCTTAAATTTTTAGTTGCATACAACTTTGTCATTTTAACTCCAATTTTTATGAACTTCTAGTCAATTTTTTTTTTTTTTATAGTTTTCAAACATATATTTACGTAACGAGATTCATTTTAAGCGTTGTAACCAGCACTTTTTGTTATGGTTTAAAAATATTATGAATTTTATTATTTTGAATTAAATAATTCTAATTTATTATTTTAAGCCTTTTATTTACATATTTATGATTTAATAAATATCTAATTCTTATATTTTATAATTTTCTTATTTTTTCTTTCGTTTTATCATAATTTATGTATTTTTTCATTTTTAAGGGTTAACACTTGTTTATTTAATTTTTGGCTATTTTAATAATTTATTAATTATTTTTAATTACGAATTTTAATTGAATTTAATTAAATGCTGAAGTAGCAGCATAGAAAGGGGCTGCATGTCATTTCCGATATTTGCATATATTTCCAATATTTTTCCTACTTCATATTTTTACGTAATATGCATGTAATTATATTATTATTATATTTTATTAAATTTTGTAAATTAGTTATTCTATTTTCTTGAAACCCACGACACATGTTTATGTATATATATTACTTTACTTTATTTATTAATTTATTATTATAGTATATTATACATGTATTATCTAAGTATATCCATATATTGATTTACACTATACTATTAATATATGTATTTTATATGTATATGCGTACTTGTGTAATATAATCATATGATCATAATTATACTACATATGATTTATGTAAGTACGTATATACGATATCAATATATACTTGTATTTTCATATTTTATACATATATACATATATGACCATATTTACATATATATATTTATTGAAAATACTTAATATACATAATACCATATACAAATAGATATGCATATACAATCACGTCTCTATATATACATATCTATTTACTGAAAATACATAATATAGATACTATTGTATACATCTTTATATATATGTACTGAACATATACCCTATTATACTTATACTATACTATATTAGTATTTTTGTACTTTATACATACATAAATTTATATATGTATATATTTTTGGTGACATGTTTGTACATGTACATATGTAGTCAAAATTATACAAACACAAGTATACATATATTATACATGCATATCTATCTATCTATTTATCCATATAGTCTCTTATACTACATAAAGTATTATTAATATAACATGTATGTATACATGAACATACTTTAGTATTTGTATATCTATAAACATATATACATAAGGAAATACAAACCTTATATATAATTTTGTTACATGATCCTATATTACATATAAATTCTACAAAATACATGTATTAAAAAATACATCAAGATAATTATTACAAAATAAACATAATATACATGCTAAATACTTCTTCCTTTGAAATATCTTGAATAAATAAATCCTAAGCTTCCTCCTCTTCTTCTTGATTTACTTGTTGAATTTAGAAAGTAAAAGAAATTAAAGAAGAAAGGAGAAAATATGCTTTACGGTTAGGAAAATGAAAAGGGATGTGTGTGATTTTGTTTGTGTTTTGAAAAAGTATGTATGTATGTGTGTTTGTTTCTTCTCTTTTGTTTATCTTTTTCTCTAGCAAACGTGCTACTTCACCAAGAAAGGATAAGAATAAAATGAAAAAGAAAAAAAAAAGATAAGATAATTACTTGATTTGACATGGCCTTATCAATATCTTTGTTTTATCAAAGTAAATAACACATGGTTGAATTAGATAGCACAAGTGGTAGCTGAAAACATTCTAGAAGTAGGGATGTGAAAAATTTAGAGAAGGAAAGACCAAAAAAAAAAGGAAAAAAGAAAGGGAAAAGGGAAAGAAAAATAAAAAAGAAGAATTAGGAATTTCTAAAAATAAATCATAAAATAATAATTAACAAATAACATTTGAAATTTATTATTTAAATCGTTATTCGTTATGTTTATAATATTTAGGAGTTATGTCAACACATTTGTTAATAATTTAACGCGATTATGCATATTGGTCGGTAAACGTATTCTAGTAGGTTTTTAGTACTTTAAGGATATAATTATTCATTTTACAATATTTGGTTTAGGAGTTTCATACGCAATTTAGGTTTCAATTGAAATTCTATGGTTTTTATTACTTCTAATATATTCAATTTCATAATTTAATAAAAATTTTATTTTACTTAGCCTTATTGACTTACGAGATTATCTTCGGTACTAAAGTTCGATTCTACTCATAAATAGCTAAATTTACGAGGTTTACATTCTTCCCCCTCTTACAAAATGTTTCATCCTCAAAACTTGACTAAGATAATTCACGATAAAGGCATATTTTTCATGTTTTAATATGCAAATTAGATAGAGTTATTATTGATTTTATAGAAATCATTAAGAAATGGTACTTATTTATTTTCATTTGGATATTTTTAGGAATTGGAGGATTCAAAGTAAAAACACGAACGATTTAGAGGAGTTTTATGCAAACGAAAAAGCCCAAAATGAGCTATGGCACGATTAGAATTGAATATAGCCGACCTATTAGCTGGCCTACAGTTACACCTATGGCTTTGAAGTCTACACCGCCGGCCTTGAAGCTTACACCACCGGCCTTGAAGCTTACACCACCGGCCTATCAACCGGCCTTTAGGAAAAAGAAGCCTTACACGAGCTAACCCTAATTTTTCTTATAAATAGCCTTATATTTCATCGTTCGAGAGAATCTTTTTAAACACATACACTTTCCTTAGACTTAGAGAGTCATAGAACAGTCATTAGATAGTTTTTGAAAAATTCTTCTATAGAGTCACTTAGATCGTTGAGAAGAATACGCTTTTGCTGTAGAAACCAAGTTTTGGAGTTGCAATTGGAATTTATCTTTTCCAATTACAGAATTAGCGACATCTATTTTAATTATATTTATGCAATTTTGTGAATTATTCATGCTTTCAATTATGAATTTCCTTGCAATTTCAATTAGTAGTTATGCTTTTGTTTCAAATTCTATGCTTGGCTAAATTTATTTGTAGGAATTAATGAAACCCTAGATAGCTAAGATAATGATTCTATTCGTAGTATGGGATTAATAGATATAGGGATGATTTATGATTGCAATTTCTATGATTTCAATTGTAGTTATTTAATTGATTATAATTGTTAGAAACCCTAGTGGTACAAGAGTTCATATAGGTTTGTTAGAAATTCTTGGTTAATTTGATTAATTAATGTAGAAGTAGCATTAATTAAATTAATTAGAAATTATCTAGAGATTAATGCAATGTTTAGCAATTGATTATTTACTAAGACATTAGGAATAATTGATTTAAGACATTAGACAATCATATATTGGGAGATATATGATTGTAATTTAGAGTCCATTGTTAATTGGAGATGTAAAAGCTGACTAATTAATTATGGGTTTAAATTCTTAAGTTTTAAGGTATAATAATTTTACTTGAATGACTATATAGCTAATAATCTATATACCATGATAACAATTTGATTTGCATAATCTAGAGTAGATTCTGTTTTTACTACAATTCTCAATTAATTGCTTAGTTTTAGATATTTTATTGTTATTTTCTTTTTATAGTTTTAAAGTAATTATTAGATTAATTAATTTAATTTTGATTGCTTGAATATTGATAAGAACTGTCATAGGTTTAGTAATATTATAGTCCTTGAGAGATCGACAACCTTACTTGCTTTGTATTACTTGATTTCGACCCAGTACACTTGCTAAAGTATTTGCGATTTAATTTTTATATATGGTTTAAGTGAATTAAGTTTTTAGCGCTATTGTTGGGGACTAGAAATATTAAACCTTTAGTTCTGTTGGTAATTTAGGTGCACTTGACAATGTATGTTATTTTTGTTCTCTTTGCAGGTGTTTTATGTACAGGAGTAGAAGTATTGAATTTCTACCATTAGATTCTAAAATAAAGTGCACTTTGCATCAGTTGAGGCAAGAGAATAGAAGAGATGGTAGGTAATGAGGATAATAATTAGATAAAAGGAGTTCTATAAGCACTATGAGACTAAATAGTACCCATGATGATGGGTTCAGTTATAAGGAGGCCTTCCATTTAAGCTAATAACTTTGAGTTGAAGCTATCCTTCATTCAGATGGTTCAAGTGAATCAGTTTGGAAGATATCCTAATGAAAGTCCTGACGAGCATATTGTAGGATTCCTTCAATACTGCAATATAGTGAAGATGAACAACGTCATAGATGAGGTTCTCAAATTACAGCTCTTTCCCTTTTCTCTAAGGGATAAAGTGATATCAGGCAAGTACACCTATCAATTTTAATATAGCGGATGTAAGTCCGAGTCGATCCCTCAGAGACTTCGAGTACTAATATTAACCTTAGCTTTATTATCTAACCGGAATATTATGATGAGTTAAATGAATTAAAAATATTGAAATTAACAAACTAAACTAATTATGGGACTTGATTAAGCAAATTAGAAATCAATAAAACTAAGAACGACTTCAAGTATGCAATAACATATTTAGGAATTATTTCCCCTGGTGTTTAACATGTGACCACTTAAAATATATTCAATTCATTTTTTATTATTCTTAACCAGAGGGATTCACAATTAAAGTTAACAACTTTCTCAACCATGTTAACCCCAATCCTAAATTATTTACCGGAATCTCTTTACTTAGTGATATAATTTAGAATCACATTAATGTATAATGAATTCTCACACAAATAATTAACTTTCCAGAAGAAACATGTATCTTATCTCTAAGTATACATGTAATTCTCTCCAATTATGTGTAGATCTAATTACACATGCAATTTCTCAATCATCATGCATAATATTATAAATTAATACTCTAGAATTATCAATCAATAATTAAACAACATAATTGAATCAAGAAAAGATAGCAACTTTATTGAAAATTATAAATCAACCCATGAGTCACATGAAACCCGAGGTTCCATAATCCTAAATACATGAATTCTAAGTTATCATAATGAGACTAAAAACAAGTTCCATCAAAAAATAAAATAAAACATGAAAAACCCCTTTGATTGATGGAAAATATCTCCGATCTTGAAGTCGGTGTTGTTCTCGCCTTTTTGTTCTCCTTCTCTTCAAGTCTCTTGTCTTTTCTAATGTCTCTTATGTCTTGTGAAAACCTAATATGTCTTTTTATACTGTATTATAAGGTTTTCGTTTTCTTTACCAGACACGACCTAGGACATGACCGTGTCCCCAGGTCGTGTAACTTTCTGCCCCTCGCCAATTTTTCTGGATGGATATAGCCTGGGGACATGGCCGTGTCCTAGACTGTGTAACTTCAAAACTTCAAAACTTCTTCATTTGAACTCCGAATTGAGTGAAACTTGATTCCTTTTCTTCGTTTTCGATCTAAGAACGCGTTCAAACCTTGAAATCAAAATTTTACTCAATTAAGTATAATTTTATTTAAAGAAAACTAAAAATGTAAGGGAAATACTATAAAATCATCATATGAAATATGTTTAAAATCAAAGTTATCAAATTTCCCTACACTTGAGCATTTGCTTGTCCTTAAGCAAATAAATCAAAACAAAACTTTCAGGACAAGAAACGCTAAACAAAATTTATTACTATTTAGGAAACCGATGAACGAATACACTTGACCCGTAGAAAAGTAAGAAAATCATTCTCAACTAACTTGCAATAATAAAGTTAACCAATTTCATCTGACCATATTCGAATGTTCCAACAATACTTAATACTAGAGTTCACTAGTTAATTTATAAAAATCAAAGTTTACCCGAGTCATTTAACCAAGGATTCTTAAACTAAAAATTAGATTTAACATCTCGCTAACTAAGAAAGAGTCATAAAAATTTTGTCCATTTGACTAAAGTGTATACAATTCTCTCTTTCATCTCACTAAGCACCATAATTTAAAATAAACACATTTTACATCCACTCATCCTCTGATCATCCCTCTAGTTCATGCTTTTGTTGAGAGGTTTTTTAAATTTACCTTATTTAAGCACAATTGTGTTGGTAGAGGGAAAGAATCTCGCTCTTCTGACGGACCAAGACCAATCTATGCCAACTTATTCCTAATATTGATAGCTGAAAAGAACCTTGCTCTTCTGACGGACCAAGGCCGATCCATATTAATTTTTTTTTTCATTTGAATTGGTATTGGGACTCAACCTCGCTTTTCTGACGGACCAAGACGAATCCTTACCAATTTTTTATATTCATACACTTGTTATTACTTTTAACCTCCAATCATTGTGATTTTTCAGGGGTTTCTCAAAAGAAGAATTTCATTTGTTTGTTTGCTAAAAATTATAGGACTCTTAAAAATTTCTAAGAGAAAGGTATACATAAAAGTAAATTTTAAAAATAACCATGACTAACTCTCAACTAGTGATGTTGTTCCAATCTCTAGTCTTAAAGTCTTAAGCTAAATTACCCGTAACTTTGCTCTCCAAAAATTTGACTAATCAATTCTAGTAAAGTATCATAAGATCAATAAAAATTTTGTTCATTTGACTAAAGTGTATATAATTCTCTCTTTCATCTCACTAAGCACCATAATTTAAAATAAACACATTTTAAATCCACTCATCCTCTGATCATCCTTCTAGTTCATGCTTTTGTTGAGAGGTTTTTTAAATTTATCTTATTTAAGCACAATTGTGTTGGTAAAGGGAAAGAATCTCGCTCTTCTGACGGACCAAGACCGATCTATACCAACTTATTCTGAATATTAATAGCGGAAAAGAACCTTGCTCTTCTGACGGACCAAGGCCGATCCATATTAATTTTTTTTTTTTTCATTTGAATTGGCATTGGGACTCAACCTCGCTTTTCTGACGGACCAAGACGAATCCTTACCAATTTTTTATATTCATACACTTGTTATTACTTTTGACCTCCAATCATTATGATTTTTCAGGGGTTTCTCAAAAGAAGAATTTCATTTGTTTGTTTGCTAAAAATTATGGGACTCTTAAAAATTTCTAAGAGAAAGGTATACATAAAAGTAAATTTTAAAAATAACCATGACTAACTCTCAATTAGTGATGTTGTTCTAATCTCAAGTCTTAAAGTCCTAAGCTAAATAACCCGTAACTTTGCTCTCCAAAAATTTGACTAATCAATTCTAGTAAAGTATCATAAGATCAATAATGATCAAGATGACACAGTTGATTTGGCTCAATACTTGTTAATCACCTATTGCAAGTTAACTTAAAAATTAATTGGGTCAAATATGAATAATTGGTCTCCTAAATAGTAACAAATTCATATATATCCTTTCCCCACACTTAATAACGTACAGTTTCCTCAATGTACGACTAAGAAAGCACAATAGCAAGATATCAAACAAGAAAAAACATCATAGTGAAAAAGGAATTACATGTATTGAAAAAGAAACTAATACTTCCCTGCCTTGAAGCATAAAATACTCTAGTGGAGAAAGAGTTGCTAGTAGCTTGACAATATTACCCTCATGAGTGGAAGATGATGTAATAGATTTGGACCTCCTTTGAATAAACTACTTTGCACGAGTTTTCATTGATTACTTGGATCAGGAACGTGAGGAGAAGATGAAGAGAAGAGAAAAGGAATATGTGTTGATGTTTGGAAATGGTTGAGAGAGTGCGTGTGTGCTGGAATAAATAGGGTGTGTGCTGAATCGTGTAGGTTCTGGGCAGACACGGGCTGGGACACGACCGTGTCCTACGCCCGTGTAACTCTCTGATGGCGAGGCCTTACCTGGGCGGACACGGGCTAGGATACGACTGTGTCCCACGCTCATATAACTCTCTGTGTTCGGGCATGACTTTTGGACACACACGGGCTAGGACATGACCGTGTAACTTTCTGTTTGCACGCAAGATAACTGGGCGGACATGGGCTGGGACACGACCGTGTCCCATGCCCGTGTAACTGTCTGTGGGTGTGGCATAAAGCTGGGTATACATGGGCTGGGACACGACCGTGTCCGACGCCCGTGTAACTTTCTGTGGGTGTGGCAAATTAAAGGGTCCTGGACGGACATGGGCTGGGATACGATAGTGTCCTATACCCGTGTAACTTTCTGTTTTTTTTTTATTTTTTATTTTTGTTTGAATCCTAAATTCATTAATTTAATTTAAAATAAAGGAAACTTATAGAAATAAAAGTAATTAAAATAGAAAAATAAGAAAAAGAAAACTAAAGAGAAGAATAAAAATGAAATTAAAAGGGAAAAGCTATGGCTAAAATTGAAACAAATAAAAGAAGCAAAGCAAAGTTAGATAAAAGAAAAATAAAATGAAATAAACTTAAAGAACTAAAGTGTAAGCAAAGTTTGACATGGGTTGCCTCCCAAGAAGCGCTATAGTTAACGTCAATAGCTCGACGGGATACGTCTTGTAATTCACAATTCTTCATCCAGGTGGAGATAGGACTCCTCCTATATCTCGCTTTCGAACCCTCCATACGAGTGTAAATTTACCCTTCGGCCATCGACCTTGCCAACTCCATTTCATTGGTGCATAACTTCCATAGTTTCTCTTCTTATCATGCCACTTATCAAATTCATGTAGCCTAAACTTCTTCATTTGTTCTGCTTTTAGCTTAGATGTGGTTGTCATTGGGAGTTTTGAACTTTTCACCACAAAGACATGTTCCAAATGATTTCTTGATAGTTTTGGTTCCAAAATTGGTGGCTTCTCTTTAAAAGATTTTAACCTAGGATCTTGTGGCTTATGGAGTAGATCAATCCCCTTCTTGTCCACAATAGATTTATGAACTTTTATTTGAGCTGCCACTTCTGCACAATTGGAGTTAGTCACTAAATTTTCATCTCCCTTTTGCAAGTAATAGCTTGAGGAATCCTTAGCAAGAGTTTCCTGTACACATGTAGATATGACGACATTAGTGGCATTAACATTGTGACTTATGTTCTCTGAGTCAAGAAATTTGTTTGTTGCTTTTGGAGTTTTAAAAACTATTTCATCATCCCCGACCCGTAGTATCAACTTAGGCTCACTAACATCAAAAACAGCCTTAGCAGTGGCTAGGAAGGGTCGACCTAAAATGATTGGCACCTCAATATCTTCATCTATATCAAGTATAACAAAATCTATGGGAAAGATGAATTTGTCTACTTACACTAAAACATCCTCTATGATGCCTCTAGGGTATGTGATAGACTTATCGGCTAATTGAAGACTCATGCTAGTTAATTCAGGTTCTCCTTACCTTAGCTTTTTGAACCATTTATACGGCATCAAATTTATACTAGCTCCTAAGTTTACCAAAGCATTATCTACCAATAAATTGCCAAGCATACAAGGAATAGTGAAACTCCCTGGATCTTTTAATTTTTGTGGCAGCCTTTTCTAGAGAAGTGCCGAGCATTCCTCATTCAATGTGATTGTTGTAAGCTCCTCCAAGTTCTTCTTATTCAATAGAAGATCTTTTAGAAATTTCACATACTTTGGCATCTGTAAGATGACATCAACAAGAGGTAAGTTAATGTGTAATTGTTTCTAAACATCAAGCAATTTACCAAATTCCTTATTCTGATCAGTATAACTTTACTTAAGGCACTGTGGGTAAGGGATGAGAGGCTTGTACTCCTTTACTTTCGATGATTCCATGCTTTCTTTTGATTTTAGTGGCTTTGTATCTTTCTTATGATTGACTTCCACTTCTTTCTTAACTACTTCCTCACCATCCTTCTTCTCCACTTGCAGTTTTCTATCACTTCTCAAGGTCACTGCATTAACATGTTCTCTGGGATTGACCTCATTATTCCCTAGGAGTGTCCCTTGTTGCCTCTTAGAGATCATTTTTGCAAGTTGACCAATTTGATTCTCAAGATTGCGATTGGAAGCCTCTTAATTTCTCAACGATGATTCAATGTTGGATAGCCGATCCTTATTGCCTTGAATATATTTGGTGAAAAGTTCTTCCACACTGGAGTTCTTTTCTTGAGGAAGAGGAGGTGGGAATGGTCTCTGAAATCTAGGTGGGCTAAAGTTAGTCTTCAGCTGGCCTTGGTTTTGATTTCCCCATGAGAAATTGAGGTGATTCCTCCAGCCTGGATTATAAGTGTTGCTGTAGGGGTTATTTTGTTGCTTGGGTGGATTTCCTTGATAATCTACTTGTTCCAATTGTTCTTGTGCTCCATACCCCTGCATACCAAAGTCACTTACATCCAATTGCACTTGTTGAGATCCAACAGAGAGTACATCAATCTTCTTACTCAATAAGTCTACTTTGGCTGCCAGAGTAGTAGTCGAATCCACATCATAAATTCCTATAGCCTTTTGCTTGGCTCTAGTGCTTTCCACCTGATAATTGTTCATCGCTATTCCTTCAATCAGGTTTTGTGCATGCTCAGGTGTCTTTGTGTTCAATGTACCTCCTGCGGATGCATCAATCATCTATCGCGTGGATAAATTGAGACCATTATAGAAGGTCTAAATCTGCATCTATAGTGGGAGGCCATGATGTGGGCACCTCCTAAGCAAGTCCTTGAATCGCTCCCAAGTGTCATATAGAGTCTTCGCTTCCAATTGGGCAAAACAAGAAATGTCATTCCGAAGTTTAGTGGTCTTTGCAGGTGGAAAATACTTCTCCAAAAATTTCTCTACCAATTCATTCCAAGTTGTGATTGAATTTCGTGGTAGAGAGTTCAACCACTGTTTTGCTCTGCCCTTTAAGGAGAAAGGGAATAGCCACAGTCGGATGGCATCATCCGTGACTCCGTTGATTTTAAAAGTATCACAAATCTCTAGAAAGCTAGAGATGTGGGCATTAGGATCTTCATTTTGGAGATCGTCAAACTGAAGATATTGTTGCACCATTTATATGATGTTAGGTGCAATTTGGAAGTTATTGGCCGTGATGGTTGGCCTTGCGATACTAGAGTCAGCTCTAATAAGTGTAGGCCTTGAATAATTGGACATAGTCCGATTTGCATCATTCCCATTGTTAGCCATGTGTGCTGGATCTTCTTGCTCGATGAATTGAGTGTTGGCCTCTTCACCTTCTTCCTTGATTTCAACGATTGACTCGTCCTCTATGGTCGCCATAATTTGTCTAGGTCGCAATCTCAAATTTTGAAGAGTAGTTCTCTCAATTTCGGGATCAAGTTTTACCAAATCTTCTGGGTTGCTTCGGGTCATGCACTATAAGGGCAAGAAATATAAAATCAATTGCAGCTCTGGGTAATAAAAATAAACAATGAAAACAAAAGAAAATAAAGAAAAATGGTCAAAGTAATAAAGCAACTAACGTTCTTAATATTGAAAATCCCCGGCAGCGGTGCCAAAAACTTGATATCAGGCAAGTGCACCTGTTAATTTTAATATAGTGGATGTAAGTCCAAGTCGATCCCTCAAAGACTTCGAGTACTAATATTAACCTTAGCTTTATTATCTAACCGGAAAATTATGATGAGTTGAATGAATTAAAAATATTAAAATTAACAAACTAAAATAATTATGGGACTTGATTAAGCAAATTAGAAATCAATAAAACTAAGAACGACTTCAAGTATGCAATAACGTATTTAGGAATTATTTCCCCTAGTGTTTAACATGTGACTACTTAAAATATATTCAATTCAATTCAATTTCTATTATTCTTAACCGGAAGGATTCACAATTAAAGTTAATACCTTTCTTAAGCATATTAACCCTAATCCTAAATTATTTACCGGAATCTCTTCACTTAGTAATATAATTTAGAATCTCATTAATGTATAATGAATTCCTACACAAATAATTAACTTTTCGGAAGAAACATGTATCTTATCTCTAAGTATACATGTAATTATCTCCAATTATGCGTAGATCTAATTATACATGCAATTTCTCAATCATCATGCATAATATCATAAATTAATACTCTAGAATTATCAATCAACAATTAAACAACATAATTGAATCAAGAAAAGATAGAAATTTTATTGAAAATTATAAATCGACCTAAGAGTCACATGAAACCCTAGGTTCCATAATCCTAAATACACAAATTCTAAGTTATCATAATGAGACTAAAAATGAGTTCCATAAAAAATATAAAATAAAACATGAAAAACCCCTTTGATTGATGGAAAATATCTCCGATCTTGAAGTCGGTGTTGTTCTCACCTTTTTGTTCTCCTTCTCCCCAAGTCTCTTGTCTTCTCTAATGTCTTTTATGTCTTGTGAAAACCTAATATGTCTTTTTATATTGTATTATAAGGTTTTCGTTTTCTTTACCAGATACGACCTGGGACATGACCGTATCCCCAAGTCGTGTAACTTTCTACCCCTGGCTAATTTTTTGAATGGATACAGCCTGGGGACATGGCCATGTCCTAGACTGTATAACTTCAAAACTTCAAAACTTCAAAACTTCTTCATTTAAACTCCGAATTGAGTGAAACTTGATTCCTTTTCTTCGTTTTCGATCTAAGAACGCGTTCAAACCTTGAAATCAAATTTTTTACTTAATTAAGTATCAATTTATTTAAAGAAAAAAAAATGTAAGGGAAATACTATAAAATCATCATATGAAATATGTTTAAAATCGGAGTTATCATAAAAGCTAGAGCTTGGTTTCATTAACTTCCATAAGAGTCTATCACCACTTGGGGTAATCTTTCATTGAAGTTCTTAAGGAGAATTTTTCCTACTAGCTAGGACTGTAAAACTAAGGAACAACATCACTAACTTTACCAAGTTTAGTGGTGATTCACTTTATGAGGCATGGGATAGATTCAAGGAAGCGATCAGAAAATTCCCACATCATAGCTTGCTAGATAATCTCTTGATTGAGATCTTTTATCTCAATCTATATGAGACATTGAGGTCCTTAGTTGATACTGTAAGTCGAGGTGCTCTGATGGGTGAGACCTATAATGAAGTAAGTGTACTGATAGAAGAGATTGCCCCCGGTGCACATAACTGGTAAAATGAGAGAAGTAAGTTAGGAGTAGCAGCAGTTAGTGGCAATAACACTATATCTCAATTAACAACTCATATTGTAGCTCTTACTACTCAAGTAAGTAAACTCACCTCAATATAGTTTTTTAATGCTAATCCTATTTTTTTTTTTTTGTGAGTTATGTTCAGGACCACATTCAACTCTTGAGTGCCTAATTTGGAATCACTCAACTCTAACCAGTAGAGAACAGGTGAATTTTTTCAACAATTTTCAACGCTATAATCAAGGACCTTATTCAAATACATATAATCCTAGGTGGCATAATCATCCAAATTTTTCATGTAGAAACGAGAACAATGCATTTCAACCACCGCTTAGATTCTGGAAGCAAGGTCTTGCTCAGAACACTTTACCTCAACAAAATCAGTTTAGAATGGAAGAGCTCATGTTGAGCTATATGCAAAAGAATGACACCATGTTACTGAATCAATAGGTGACTATTTAGAATTTAGAAAATCAGATTAGTCAAATCTCTCAACAGTTGAGTAACAAACCAATAGGGTCTTTACCTAACAATACTGAAGAGAATCCTAGAGGTGTTAACGCTATTAGGCTGAGGAGTGGAAAAGTAGTACAAATAGTTGATAGACAAGTTGAAGAAAAAGTAGAGATTCCAAAGGAAGAAAAAGGGAAGCGGGTATAAGAGGAACCAAAGCAGAAGTCACCAAAGGTGAAACTATATGTTCCTCCAGTTTCTTTTCTAGGAAGACTGAAGTAACATTAGCTAAATACTTAATTCGCCAAATTCTAAGATGTCTTCAAGAAGCTGCAAATCAACATTCCTTTTACAGAGGCACTTCAGCAGATGCCTTCATATGCTAGATTCATGAAGGATTTGCTCACCAAAAAGAGAAAGATTGATGGGAATAAAGCGATAATGCTTATAAGGGAGTGCTCCATGATCCTTTAGAAAAATTTATCTACCTTACCTAGAAAATAAAGAGATCAAGCGAGTTTTATTGTTCTTGGCACTATAGGAAATTTTCACTTTAATAAGGTTCTTATTGATTCAAGTGTAAGTATAAATTTAATGTCCTTGTCTATTTTTAAGAAGCTGGGACTTGGAGATTGCAAAGAAACTCATGTTACCATGTAACTTGCTAATAGGAGTATCAAATACCCAAGGGGTATTGTTGAGAATGTCTTGGTGAAGGTAGTTAAATTTATCTTCCTAGTCAACTTTTTAGTCTTGGAGATGGAAGACGACAAAGAGGTACCCATGATCCTTGGCAAACCATTTGTTGTAATAAGTAAGGCGTTGATAGACGTAGAATAGGGTAAGCTTACTTTAAGAGTTATGGACGATCAAGTAGCGTTTAATGTTTATGAAGTCATAAAGTATTTTGATGATTGCAAATCCTGTTACACTATTGATATTTTTTATAAGATTACTTATGAGTCTATAAAAGATAAAGTAGGAATGAATACCATGGTATCAATTCCTTATTGAAACTACTTTCCTCATTCATAAACAAAATGTTTACATATAATTAATAAGCTTTTTATCAATATTTCACATAACTATAAAGATCATACTAGGTCC
The DNA here is from genome assembly GCA_024138005.1 of Lumnitzera racemosa. NCBI lineage: Eukaryota > Viridiplantae > Streptophyta > Magnoliopsida > Myrtales > Combretaceae > Lumnitzera > Lumnitzera racemosa. The sequence continues at coordinate 31,261,621 of JAMXBC010000012.1, read as the reverse complement.
ATACAATGTTTTTCACATACATAATCTCTTCAAACTAATTATATTCAATCTCTAGGGTTCCTCAATAGTCACTAGATTTATTCAAAGTTTACTCACTTCCAATAGCATTCAGAGATATTATGACCATTCCTTGCACAATTACTGTATGTCAAGGCATTCTTCCTTTTAAAACACCATTTTGCTTTATGTCCAATTTTTCCATTACAAGAACATTTTCCTTTTAGCTGTAGGCAATCTTTTGGGTGATGATCTTGGTTGCACTTCCAACAGTTTACTTTGTATGGCTTCTTTTTAATTAGCTCATTTACTAGTGACTTTCATGTCTTATTTGGTTGCTTGCCACTTTTCTTAGTATCATCTCTCGACTCTTTATTTGATTTAGTGATTTCATTTTTTTTCCCGTTTTGTCTTTCTAGGAACTCTTTTCCTATATATTCTATCACTCTTGCTCTTTCTATAACTTCGTTATAGATCTTTAACTAAAATTCTTTTAACTTAGTTTGAGTTTCATGATCCAATCTTGCTAAAAATACTTAGATGCAAAATTAATCACTAAGTCTGAATTCTGGGTAAGTAAGATGCATCAGTCTCTTGAGTTCATGTTCACATTCATATTCACCAATGCTTCGATTTCCTCTTCGTATAAGCAACAAGTCTTCTTGACGTTTCTTTTGTAGGCTTCCCGGAATGTATTCTTTTAAAAATTCCTCCTTAAACTCATTCCAATTGATAGGTTTAGACATAACTTTACTCTTGAAGTTCCACCATATCCTTGCATCCTTATGTAGTATAAAAGTCCCATAAGTTAGCTTTAAGTCTTCTAGAATCTCATAGATTTCAAAGGATTGCTCAATAAATGCCAACTAATCATCTGTTTCAACTGTATCATCCGATTTACCTTTAAAGTATTTGTTGACTTTGATAAACTTAGAAAGTTTCACCTTTTGTGGTTTCATTGTTCCTAAAATATTTTTAGGTTGTCCTTCAATTTCTGAATTTTGCAATATCTACAAAGGATCAAGACCAAGATCAATTATAATAACCCTCTTAATATAATATTTTCTTAAATCAGTATCATTTAGCTAACTCGTTTATTTAAATCATCAAACATCTAATTCAATCCTCCTTATAGTATTATATCCTTTCATTTTATAGGTATGATTACCTTTAAGTCACTATTTAATTCTTACCTATAATGATCAATCATACTTTTCCTCTTGTTGTATTATAATTAAACTCCATATAATATCACCTATGATCCATTCTTAATAATCTATTCTATCAACAATTCGGATTCACAAACCTATTATCACAACATTTCTCAAATCTCCATTCCTGTGATTTAAACTCTTTAAATTTCTATTCAATTTGCTATTACTATTTTTAGAAATTAGAACCTTTAACTAAAATATTGAAACTTCCATTTATAGTTGGAATATTCTAGTATACCTTGTCTCCAATATACACTTGTCTTTAGTTATACCTTTAAGAATACTTATCTTCATATCACCTTATGTTCAAACTCATCAAACTATTCATCTACCATATTGAATTTACAATCAACTATCATAGCATCACTTCTATGTTCCACTTATGCTATTGAATTCTCGATTTTGAACATTGCTGAGATCGTCAACGTTGATGAACTCCTAATAACTACATTTTGAACTTTTAACATGAAATTAAGGTATCCTTATACTCTAAATCTTTAATAGAAACATTTCTTCTTAATTCAACACAATTGAAAATACCTCCTTTTATCCTCTTTTCAACACTTGCTCTTTTGTATCTTTATTTCTTCACTTCAAACTTACAGTTCTAAGCCTCTTGAAAATATACACATCATCAATACCTAGATTAGGGAGAAGTTTCACAATTAATGGACAAACATACATATAAGATAGACATAATATGTATAGGTGATATTAATTATAGTACATAATCTAAAAGTATAAGTCTTTTACTTTTAAATCCTAAATCTACCCAAGTTCAACCCTATCTCACAATTTGGTAGGTTTTTCGTATCTCTGATAACATAAAGCTTTTGTACCACTTTTATCATGACCCTAAGAGAAACTTAGTAGGATTGCTTGGAATTTTCATATCATGTGTTTACCTATAATACGAAAACTACCTTATAAGTCAAAGATTGTAAGACTTTAAGCAATTAATTACTAAGGTTTTCAATTTTTAATTAATTAACTTGTTATAAAATATAAATGACTATAAATATCTTATATTCCACAATCTACCAAAACCATAGAGAATTGGTATCCGTCACCAAATGCTAAGATAAGGTAAAACAACTTAATAATTTACAAGAAATATTATATTATATATAATCATATCATATAAATATTTTCTACATAAATTGTTTATGTACCAACTATACATATTTCAATAAATTCTAATGTTATCAAACCTATTTTCGATTTGTACTCTACTCTTAAGATTTTTCCTAATCCCTATTTAAAAAAACCTATAATAGCAACTATAGGGGAATAAGCAAACTATGGCTCAATGAGTTCATTCCTCACTACTACATTTCAAGCAAGTTACTAAACATTATTAGTACCTATACAATCTATCTATAAGTAAAATGAATGCATACGTAGTAAATATAAGCAATACATTCATAGGAGTTTAGAATTATGGAAGGTATAGATTTATGTCATCTATAAGTCGATTATCCTCTGTACTTATTTGTACAAAGCACCTTACCTTAACTACATGAGGCTACCTAGGGACACCAACCCTCTAAATAACGCTCTTACCCTAGTCGAGAATAGCAATCAATCTAGGTAGACCATAACTCGGGCTCATACATCGAACATATCTAAGGCCTCATGGGTATGTAAAGTAAGTATTCTCGTTATCAAAATATATCCAAGGTCCTATGGGCATAACTATACGAGTCCTGTCACAGTCAATTGGAGATGTTATGCTATTTTTGTTTTAATGATAAAAATATCATTCATGGGTACTACGAACCCTCATAAAAGTCATACAAAATATATTTAAGATTGGTAAAAAAAAAAAAAGGTTTTCCAAAAGTACTTTTCTAAAAAATCTACAAAGCTAGCACTCTATGTTAATAAACCAATTAGATCACAAACATGCAACAAAGATAATTAGTTATTTTAGTTGAATAGTTATATTTACCAATTTAAGAAAGTGATCACATGAATGATAGCATTGAAAGCAATCAGTAATTCAACAAATAATCAATATTAACTAACAAGCAGCATACAAATAATAAATAGCAAGCAGATAATAGTTCGTAAGAACTCTTTCGCCTGAGTTAATGCTCACTCTCCAATTCTTTGGAATTTCCAATTCTTGATAATTGGGTATTTAAAAGATAAATAAATCTATAAGTATTCTGAAATACTAGGTTTATCGATTAACTAAATATCTATCATTATTCACTTAGTTTCTCACTATAATCTAAGTATGGTATAAACATAGTTTAACTTAAATCTTTTACTTACGTTTTCTCAGTTTATCTTAAATTTTTAGTTGTGTACGACTTTTTCGCTTACTCCAATTTTTATGAACTTCTAGTTGATTTTTTTTATAGTTTTCAAACATACATTTACGTAACAGGATCCATTTTAGACGTTATGACTTGCACTTTTTATTATGGTTTAAAAATATTATGAATTTATCATTTTAAATTAAATAATTCTAATTTATTATTTTAAGCCTTTTCTTTACATATTTATTATTTAATAAATATCTAATTTTTATATTTTATAATTTTCTTATTTTTGCTTTTGTTTTATCATAATTTACGTATTTTGTCATTTTTAAGGGTTAACACTTGTTTATTTAATTTTTGGCTATTTTATTAATTTCTTAATTATTTTTAATTACGAATTTTAATTGAATTTAATTAAATGCTAACGTGGTAGCGTAAAAAGGGGTCGCATGTCATTTCCGATATTTGCATATATTTCCAATATTTTTCCTACTTCATATTTTACGTAATATGCACATAATTATATTTATTATTATATTTTGTTAAATTTTGTAAATTAATTATTCTATTTTCTTGAAACCCACGACATATGTTTATGTATATATATTACTTTACTTTATTTATTAATTTATTATTATAGTATATTATACATGTATTATCTAAGTATATCCATATATTGATTTACAGTATACTATTAATGTACGTATTTTATACGTATATGTGTACTTATGTAATATAATCATATGATCATAAATATACTACATATGCTCTACGTAAGTATGTATATATGATATCTATATATACTTGTATTTGTATATTTTATACATATATAGCCATATTTACATATATATATATATCTATTGAAAATACTTAATATACATAATACCATATACAAATAGATATCCATATACAATCACGTCTCTATATATACATATCTATTTATTGAAAATATATAATATAGATACTAGCGTATACATCCTTATATATATGTACTGAACATATACCTTATTATACTTATACTATACTATATTAGTATTTTTGTACTTTATACATGCATAAATTTATATATATATATATATTTTCAGTGACATGTTTGTACATGTACATATGTAGTCAAAATTATACAAACACAAGTATATATATATATATTATACATGCATATCTATCTATCTATCTATCTATCTATCTATCTATATAGTCTTTTATACTACATAAAGTATTATTAATATAACATATATGTATACATGAACATACTTTAGTATTTTTACATCTATAAACATATATATATATATATATAAGAAAATACAAACCTTATATATAATTCTATTACATGTTTCTATATTACATATAAATTCTACAACATACATGTATGAAAAAAAAAATACATCAAGATAATTATTACAAAATAAACATATTATACATGCTAAATACTTCTTCCTTTGAAATATCTTGAATAAAAAAATCCTAAGCTCCCTCCTCTTCTTCTTGATTTACTTATTGAATTTAGAAAGTAAAAGAAATTAAAGAATAAAGGAGATAAGAAGCTTCACAGTTAGGAAAATGAAAAGGGATGTATGTGATTTTGTTTATGTTTTGAAAAAGTATGCGTGTGTGTTTGTTTCTTCTCTTTTGTTTATGTTTTTGTCTAGCAAATGTGCTACTTCACCAAGAAAGGAGAAGGATAAAATGAAAAAGAAAAGAGAAAGATAAGATAATTACTTGATTTGACATGGCCTTATCAATATCTTTGTTTTATCAAAGTAAACAACACATGGTTGAATTAGATAGCACAAGTGGTAGCTAAAAACATTCTTGAAGTGGTGACGTGAAAAATCTGGAGAAGGAAAGAAAAAAGAAAAGAAAAAAGAAAGGGAAAAGAAATAAAAGGGAAAGGGAAAGAAAAATAAAAAAGAAGAATTAGGAATTTGGAAATATTAATCATAAAATAATAATTAACAAATAACATTTGAAATTTATTATTTAAACTGTTACTCGTTATATTTATAATATTTAGGAGTTATCTCAATGCGTTTGTTAATAATTTTTCACGATTACACTTATTGGCCGAGAATCGTATTCTAGTAGGTTTTTCATACTTTTAGGATATAATTATTCATTTTATAATATTTGGTTCATAGTTTTAGTATTTTTGTCAAGTTCGTATTCCATTTTGCTTACCTACGCGCACATAGGGTTTATAGTTTTCGGATACGATTTAGGTTACAATTGACATTTTAGGGTTTTTATTACTTATAATATATTCAATTTCATAATTTAATAAAATTTTTATCTTAGCCTTATTGACTTACAAGATTATCTACAATACTAAAGTTCAATTCTATTCTTAAATAGCTAAATTTGCGGGGTTTACATGTATGCTAGTGCAATACGTTCTTAGAATAATACTATATTATGATAAAGTTAGAGTTTTCATTATCAAGCTAGTTATTTAAATATATAATTTGAAGATTTTCCACTCAACTTTATTACTTTATCTGACTTGTACTATCACACTACTATCTATTCCACTATGTATGAGTACTGTAATTAAATTATGCTATAACAAAATATCGATACAAAATTTATAATTAATTAGATAATCTAAACATGTATAATATTTAATAAGTTATATATTATTACTCAAAAGATAAAGTAATACTTCTTATTTACTCTAATAAATAACTTAGGTGATGTGAAATATTCTTGAAAGTTTTAACTAAATTATATTGTTAAAAAAGTACACTCAAACTCGATAAAGATTGATCATGAAAATACGAAGATTTAAGATAAAACTAAAATGTTATATGAGGTTTAAAACCTAAGCAGAAAGAGAATTATAAGTACATGGTAAGTTGATTAAGTCATTTAGTACTACATCTAGACACTTGTTAGGTTTCTTTAATTATTATTTATTAGGTGACATCGATTAGGATGGCAAGCTACCCATTGATTGCTAGGATTCGTATTGGCATTGGTCAAGTGAGTACCTAAATTTTATAAATTAACAAATTGATGCTTGGGGTTCAGGAATATGCATTTGGTTGGATACTATCTGCTTGTTGTGTAAAATGTATTTAAATATAGTAACTAAAGAATTGATTGTGTGATTGATCTTTGCATGGTTTAGATAGTTTGTTGATATTAGTTGATCACTTAATAAATTGACTTAATTATATTCGACTTAAATTAAATGGATCATACATAAACACGAACATTGCATATAATTTTCTAGTCGTCACCTCACATGGATGGTAATAGAGGGCCTTATAGGGATGCGCTTCCCACATGATTTGATTAGTATAGTGTAGAAATACTAGTACAAGACCTTACTATTGGCTTACGGGTTTACTTGGCCCTAAAGACACTAATCGTAGGTGGTTGGAGGTTGAGTTTAGAGACCATCGTTATAGGGCATGAGTGTAGACTGTAGGGGCTACCTCACTATTAAGGATTTTGCATACTACTAGATTTCTTTTAAATAAAAATGTATTTCATGAAATATGGAATTTAAATTTATATTTAAAACCTAAATGTTAGAACCTAGTTATGATTGGTGTTGATGAATCTTCAACCCTTGCTTCAAAGGGTATTAAATCTAATGTTATATGTAGCATCGGTCAATTGCATATATTGTTTGGCATTTTGCTTGTTCATGCATTTATATATTTGTTAATAAATTGTTTAATAATCTACTTGCTAGTATAGTATAAGAGATATCTCACTAAGCTTGTGTAGCTTACTCCCTAGCAGTTTTCTCTTATAGGATGATAAACAATTGAGTATAAGTTAAGAGCCAAGCAATGAGTACAAGCATTGAGATGCATAGAAATTAGAATCTGAAGATATACTATATAGCTGGTTTGAAATATTACATGAATTTCTTAATAATATACTTAAATTTTGTAACTTCAATAAGTTTAAATTTTAAATCTTTACTACTTGAGCTTATTGTTTGGTATGGGATACTAATTTTCTACTGTTTTGAGAAACCGTAGAATATTAGATATCTATAGTTATTTATATTTACAATGAGTTAATAAATTAAAATTGGAAGCCCTAGTGATTAATTATTTAAAGTCTTACAATCTGTTATTTACAAGATAGTTTTTGTATCTTAGGTACATATGTGATATAAAAATTTTAAGCAATCTTGTTAGGCCCTTTATGGGGTCCTAGTTTTCCTTTTCATTGTTTCTTCATTGTTAAATTATTACTTATTTAAATAAAAAAGAAAGAAATATAATTAAAAGAAAAAGTGAAAGATAAAAAGTCTTTTAGTTTTTCTTTTTTCTTCTTCTTTCAACAAAATTTTTCAAATAAAAGCATTTAGAAAAATAAATAAATAAATGTGCTTATTCACTTAGTAAAGAAGTTATTTTCAAAGGTAAAATTTAATTAACCTTTTTTCCAAATTAGGACCACCTTCAAAATTTTCCAAAAGAAGAATAAATTACCAAAATTAGGACCATTTTTGTAGAAATTCTTTAAATAATCAAAATGATTAAGATACGTAAATGTTAGTTGTTTTTAATATTAAAAGAAATCAATTCACTAAATCTTTATGAATGAATTACGGAAAGTCTAATTTCGATTAGTAGGTACAAAAGCAACTGTATACAACTATGGGGTGACTTAAAATAGGAATTTTTTTTTTATTTACCTTTTAGTAAATAAGTAGATTTAATTTCTTAGTTTCTTCTTTTTGTAAATGAAATTAATCTTCTTTCTTTCTTGTAAATTAAAATTTTGCTTTCATGTAAAAAAAGTATTTTGAAAAGAATAAAACTAAATTTGGAAAGTTATGGTTGTACTTATTAGGGTTTAATAGGTTAGTTCCCAAATAAAAAAAACTCTGATTTTCAAATCATTTTTAAAATTTAGTAATTTACCCAATTAATTATGACTTAGCCTTTTTTCGACTTTGACAAGGTAGCAACTCCAAAATCATTTTAAAATTAAAAGAAAACCAATTTTTTCTTAACTCTTAGTTAATGATTAGTATAAAATGGGTTATGGTTTAATACTAATTCGGTTAAGGAAAACAAAATAAAAAAATTTCGGCTCTATAGTTAATTTTCAACCTTTTAATTGAACTTATAATTTCACAGTCTCAATTTGACAATGAACATTAGTATTCAATGGGTGAAATTTGTTTCTCATAATTTGTTAGTATAATTATTAACAACAAATATCCTATTTCTAACATGAATTTAGGACATATGCTATAACAAATCCATGTTAATAATTCAAAGGATTCATGGATTTCCTAATTATACAATAATTTCAATATTAACAAGTTTTCTAATTTTTAACATGACTTATCGCCGTCATATTACTAGAACAACATCAAAACCATGTTTTCTATCACATTCCCCCACTTGCCTTCACTTTCTTTTACTTTCTCACTCTTTCTCTTCCTCTCCTTTATCATGTAAAATCATCATTTCATTAAATTCTTAATAAGCTTATGTTTTTCATATAATTTCTAGTGGATAATGAATACATATCATGTTTCATTACATTATCTATGCTAAATTGCTCCTAGAAACTCCAATTTCTATACATGCATCCAAAGATATTCTTTATGAAACCCTCATCAAAAATTAAAAATTTACATAATATATCCACAAATCAAAGAACATAAATTAAGAAGGATTATGTACGTAACTTGATTTTGAAGTATGTAGTGTTGGATTGTGATGCTTTGTGAAGATTTAGGGAGTGTATGGAGAGAGAAATAGAAGAAAATAGGAATTTAGAGAGAGTATATGTGTTAGAATAAGTTTATGTGTACCTAGGTACCACTGCTGATAGGGATCAATGACTAATCACTCGCTCCTAAGCTTGAGGGCTTTCTCTGATGGTTTGCCGAGTTGCTTAAGGCGAGTTAAGCACTGAGGAGTAGTGTTTACCCCAGTCTGATTAGTCGAGCTACTTTGCTCTCTATACCATCTGGGAAGCGGCCGAGGTAATTGGTTGACATATGGAGCCAATCCCTTAACAATACCCTAGTCTAAGCACTTAATCAGGAAAAGAGTCATCTTTACAATGCTGAGATTGAGTTGACAATTGCTAGGAGCTGACCATCTGAGGCCGACCTGAATGGGAGTCATCCCTAAGCCAATCTATGTCCGACCCTAGTAGTCAAAGTACTGAACAGTCGATGTCGAATAAATTTGATCAAGGTCCTACCTTTGCTCGGCTTATGGTATTATCAAGACCGCAGAATGAGTAAAAACATATGCGCACTGTCCTTTCTAACATATGTACTATTAAGGATGTTCTTTTTACACGATTTTGTGCTTCCCTTATAATTATTCTCCTTTAGTTTAGCACTTAGGGATCCATTTATGTAATTTCTGTAATTTAAGGCTTACTTTAACTAGGTATTATAAATACTGTAATAGCCATAGAACAAATCACATAGAAAAAGAATACACCAAACTTTTATTCCCTCTTGAGCTAAGTATCATTTTGCTTACTCTTAAGCTACTCTTATCTAGCCCATTGAGCATGGACTAGTGACCAATGACCTCCGGCTATGCTTGTACATCATATCAAGTGTGACCTAAGCTTGTGTGAGGCATTAATGCATCATATCCATTGTCAGTGCATGTGAACCCCTACTCACCCTCTACTATTATTTACTTTTTGAGCCATCTTGCAGCTTGGAGCCACCCTTTTGGTTATATGTGATATAGGGTTCATGTGTTGATCTACGAATCTGTATCATCATAGTATCAAGGCTTGGCTACGTTCGAAGTTGGATTTTGCTATAGTGTTCTTTGAGTGGTTTGATTATTGCTCTTATGAGATAACAGTTTTATTGTTATCCTTGGAGTTTAGTAGTTGAGAATTGTTACGTACACTATTTTCCCCTGTTTCTAATACGCAAAACAGAGTATAGTTGGCTATTCGTTTGTTGTATAGTTGTTATGGTGATTGGAGTATCAGTTATTGACCTCCAAGTGGTATTATTAAATATCAATTTTTATGAAGTAACCATCGATGTCAAACTTAAGTATTCATGGAACTTTGGGAAACCAAGAAAGTGGTACTTGACATGGCTAAGGGCAAGAAGGAAGCTTCACACCTCAGTCGGTGGATGACCGCTTTGATAGGTTCACCAACTTGATAGCTAGTTTGGTGACTGTTATCCAGGAAGATAGGTAACAAGCTAGGAATAGCCCTACTAGAGGTCGTAAGCAATAAGAGTGAGGCAATGATCATTTTAGCTGAGTTAATGCCTCAACTCGACCACCTTGAGCTAAAGGAGTTGGTAGGGATGCTAGATGAAGGCTAGTGGTTAAAGAGATTGAAGAAAAAGCAGAAGGAGTTGTTGATGTAAAGAAGTACTATGAGGTTGAAGAGAGAAATGTATGAACCCTTAAAGTCGAAGGATTAAGGATGCGTATTCTAAGTTTTTTTAGAAGTGGTGATGTAGAGGACTACTTGGATTGGGTGGATAGGATTGAGAAGCAGTTTGAATGCCACGACGTACCTGACTTGGATTGGTTAGACTTGCTATGTTGGAATTTACTAACTATGCCATCTTATGGTGGAAGAACTTACAAGCTACCTAAAGAAGGGAAGGAGAGCGAGAAATTAGGAGTTGGGATGAAATGAAGAGGGTTATGTAGAGAAGGTTTGTACCAAGCTATTATTTGTAGAATGCCTTTAAAAGAATACAAGAGCTTAAACAAGGAGGGTCAAGTATAGATACTTATGTTAAGGAATTCCAAATGTTAATAATTTAATGTAAAGTCATAGAGCTAGAGGACTGAAGGACTGAATTATATCATCGATTCATCGATAGATTGAAGTATGAGATTGGAGATGTCTTGGAAACCCTGGATATTAGAATGCTTGATAGCGTAATCCGAGCCGTCCAAAGGATAAAATGGCATTGAATAGGAAGGTTCTAACTGCTAGTTAGCCAACCAAGTAGCAGTTAAATTGTTCCGAATAGACTAATGTGAACATTACCAAGTAAGGTTGTTGAGACTTGACCCGTTTTGGCTACACAAACTGAGGAGAAGGAACCCTTGAGGAAGTTCGAGAAGGGCTAGAGTTCAGGGAGGAAGACAAGTGAGATCGAGTGTTTCAAATGCTAAGGATTTGGACATATGGCCGCTTAATGTTCAAATAGGCAAACAATGGTGATCTGAGGTGAGGTGCTGACTATTGAGGTTGATAGTACTGATGAAGAAGTAGAGGAGTTGAAAGAGGACGGATAGACCAAATTATCTAAGTTATCTACAATGAGGAAGGCAACTTTATGCCAGCCACTCTAGTGTTGAGAAGGATGATGAGTGCCAGCCTCATACCCAAAGACAAACAAAGGGAAAATCTCTTCCATATTAAATGCAAGGTGAATGAATCACTCTACGTATTGATCATTGATAGTAGAGGCTACACCAATGCAACCTCTACATTTATGATCTAGCAGTGGAAATTACTGACCAAGCCCCACCTGAAATCTTACAAACTTCATTAGCTTAGTGATAAGGGAGCCCTATAGGTGAACAAGCAGGTGTTTATGCTGATTTGCATTAGTAAGTATCAAGATGGAATGTTGTGTGATGTGTTGCCCATGAGTGCATTACACATTCTAGTAGAATAACCATGAATGTTTGATTGAATTGTTATATATGACGAAAGAAAGAATACATGTTTTGTAGAGCATAAAGACAGGAGGATGAAATTAATCCTATGACTGTGGAGTAGGTAAAGGTCATGTAGTCCCAACTTAGCCAAACCCTAAAGAAAGAGGCTTTAGTGATGACCCGAGCCGAGCTGAAAAGGGAGTTAGAGCTCGAAGGACCAACTTACCTGCTTGTCCAAAGAATTTTGGAGATGAGATCCGAGGAGGAGTTGCCTACTAAGGTGAAAACCTTACTAGAGAAATTTGCTAACCTATTTCTAGAGGAACTGCCGAGCCCCCAATCAAAGGCATAGAGCATACAATTAACCTGTAGCCAGGAGCTGTACTACCGAACAAGCTTACCTATAAGTTGAATCCTGAACAGGTTGCCGAGCTATAGAAGTGAGTAGATGAGCTACTGGAGAAGGGGTATGTCGCGAGTCCCTTAGCCCATGTACTGGTTTGACCTTATTAGTGCCAAAGAAAGATGGTTCTTGAGGATGTGTGTGGATAGCCAAGTGATTAATTGAATCACCATCAAGTACAGGTATCCTATACCAAGGCTTGACGACATGCTAAATCAATTAAGTGAAGCAAGAGTGTTCTCTAAGATTGACCTTAAATTTGGGTATCATCAAATTCGAATGTGCAAGGGTGATGAGTGGAAGACCACATTCAAGACATGACAAAATTTAATACGAATGGCTTATAATTCCATTTGGATTGTCCATTGCGTTGAGCACATTTATATGCTCAATGTATCATGTGCTTTAAGAATTAATAGGAAGGTTTGTTGTAGTTTATTTTGATGACATTTTGGTGTACAGTCCCAATTTAGAGATTCAGCAGGAACATCTCCGAAGAGTCTTTACAAAACTTCGAGCGGAGTAGCTTTACACCAATCTAAAGAAGTATGACTTTTGTTGATTTGAGGTGATCTTCTTAGGGTTTGTTGTGAATGGAGGTGGCATCTAAGTCAATGACGAGAAAATTAGTGCAATCATAGAATGGCTTGAGTCGACCTGTTCTATTGCAAATTTATAAGGAATTTCAATATGATTACAACCTCACTTATTGAACTGTCAAAGAAGAGCTTTGAGTTCAGATGGGGAGGGAAAGAGAAGAGGAATTTTGAGGAGGTGAAAGAGAGGTTAACTACAACCCCCGTCTTAGCTCTACCGAGTTTTGACAAAGTGTTTGAAGTAGAGTATGATGCATCTGGACTAGGTATAGGTGCTGTGCTGATGCAAGAAGGCCGACTTATTGCATACTTTAGTAAGATACTTTAAGGAGCTACAGTAAACAATTCTAACTCTGACAACGAGTTCTACTCCTTAATTTGAGCCCTAACCGTATGGCAACACTATTTGCTACTTAAGGAATTTATGATTTACATCGATCATGAATCCTTAAGATATTTAAAGAGCTAGCCCAAGTTGTCCTGAAGGCAAGCCAAATAGGTCGAGTTCATGGAGGGTTTTTCTTATGTCGTAAAATATAAGAATGGAAGGAATAATGTAGTGGCCGACGCCTTATTGAGACTACATAACCCCTTAACCAAGCTGCAAACAAGACTACTTAGTCTTTCAACCATAAAACATTTGTATGCTGAGGATCCACACTTTAGTCCTAACTATACCTGATGTGAGGAAGGACAGACATTGGACAACTATCATAATGAAGATGGATACTTATTCAGGAAGAGGTGGTTATGTATCCTAACCTATTCCACGAGAGAACTTTTATTGTGCGAGGCCCATAGAAGAGGATTGATAAGACACTTTAGCTAGCACCATACCCATGAAGTACTATCAACGAGATTCTTTTAGCCAAGAATGATGAGAGACATATAGTCCGTATTGAAGAAGTATGCTACCTGCCAAAGGGTAAAGAGCCAAGTTGAGCAAGGACATTATCTGCCCTTTTTTGTCCCAACCAAACCATGGTCTAAGCTAACTATGGACTTCATGTTAGGATTGTCGAGGATGTCCCAAAGGAAGGACTTCATCATGGTGGCTGTGGATCGATTTAGCAAGACGGTACATTTCGTGTCCTACTCCAAAACTAACAATGCTTCGGCTATCTCTTTTCTTTTCTTATAGGAAGTAATAAAGCTTCAAGGAGTTCCTAGAACCATTGTTTCGAATAAAGACCTAAAGTTCATGAGCCACTTCTAGAGGACATTATGGAGGGTAATCTGAACTAAGCTGTTCTACAGTATGTCCTATCTTCTATAGATCGATGGATAGACTGAGGTTGTCAATAGAACTGTGGGTACTTTACTGCGAGTTATCGTCGGATGAAACATGGCTAACTGGGATTTATGCTTGCTAATCATTGAGTTTGCCTACAATAGGACCACTTACAATGCAATAAGTATGTCCCCATTTGAGGTCACCTATAGGTTTAACCCGGACCTCCTAATAAACTAAGTAACCCAATCGAAGCTTGATGATGACCGGCTAACCATTGAAAGAGTTGAAGCCATCGAAGCTATGCACCAAAAGGTTGCAAAACAATTGAGCTAAGCTAATACTAAGCTCGAGAAGCAAAACTGAGGATGGAGGAAGAGAGAATTTCAGCTAAGTGATTTGGTCTGGATACATCATAGCAAGGAATGATTTCCAAACTTAAAGAAGAGCAAGTTGTCTCCTAGAGCTGACGGACCTTTCAAAGTGCTCGAAAGGATCAATTCTAATGCCTATAAGATTGAATTACCTGAAGGTTATAGAGTCTCGAACTCTTACATTACCCATCTCCAACCTTACACTCCCGAAGGCGAGTAACTTAAAGTCAAACCAGATTTGATCTTAAATCTCAAACAACCCAGAGGAGATGATAAGGATCAAGGACCGATCACTCACTCTTGAGCTTTCTCAAATGGTATGCTAAGCTGCTCGAAGTGAGTTAAGCGCCGAGGAGCAATGTTTATCCTAATATGATCTGTTAAGCTACTTCGCTCTTTATACCATCTAGAAAGTTGCTGAGGTGATCAGCCGACATGTGGAGCCAATCCCTTAGCAACAGCCCAGTCTAAGCACCTAATCAGGAAAAGAGCCATCTCCATAGTACTGAGATTGAGTTGACAATTGCTATGAGCTGACCATCTAAGGTTGACCCAAATGGGGTCATCCTTAAGCCAACCCATGTTCGGCCCCAATAGTTAAAGTGCTGAACTGTTGACATCGAACAAACTTGATCAAGGTCCTACCCCTGCTTGACTCATAGTATTATCAAGACCGTAAACTAAGTAAAAATGCATATACGTTGTCCTTTCTAACATCTGTATTGTCCTTTCTAATAGAAGATGTTCTTTTTCTACGATTTCGTGCTTCCCCTATAAATTATTCTCCTATTGTTTAGCAAGTAGGGATCCATTTATATAATTTCTGTAATTTAGGACTTACCTTAACTGGGTATAATAAATACTGTAATAGCTGCAGAACGTATCACATATAGAAATAATACATCAAACTTTTATTCCCTCTTGAGTTAAGTATCCTTTTGCTTACTCTTGAGTTACACTTACTTAGCCCATTGAGTGTAAACTAGTAGCGAATGACCTCTAGCCATACTTGTGTAACATATCAAGTGTAACCCGAGCTTGTGTGAGGCGTTAGTGCATCATATCCATTGTCAGTGCATAAGAACCCCTGCTCACCCTCGACTATCATTTGCTTTTCGAGTCATCTTGCGACTCGAACCTATCCTTTTGGTTACACATGATATTGGGTTTAAATATTCATCCGCGAATCCGTATCAACTACAAGTAAGGTCCACTTATGTGGTCCTTTCCCATAGACTTCTCATTTGCTTTCAATTTTTTTCTTTTTTCTCTTTTCTTTTTTTGCAAATTTTTATAGAAACAATTTTAGGAGGGAAACACAAGCAAAGTACACGGGTGTATACTTTGGCCATGTTTTTCTCTAATTTTTAAATTCAAAGAAATTTGGTTCTCTTGACTCGATTCCTATAGTTGCTCTAAAAAAACTCAAAATTAGAGTGACTTAGAGCATAAAAACAAATTACATAACACTTCAAGATGACAGCTTTAAATTTGACTATTACATAAACAAATTCAATAACTGCTTTTGATGCAACAAATTGATCATAACAAGGAAAACATTAATTGTTCAAAACTTGATACTTGCATTAACACATAGAAAAATAGATGAATAAACTAAGAAAAATAATTGAAATTAAAATAATCAAATCAAACATGGGCTACCTACTAAAGAGGACTGTTGTTTCATGTTGTTGGCTTAATTGGTGAATCCATTACTTCATGCAATTCCTTAGCTAATACCTACATACTTAATCGATCAAAAGCAAGCTAATAAAGAAAATACCAAAATAGTTACAAGAAAGATTATTATAAAAGTGTTAAAATATTTGGAAATTAGGATTCTTGCTAATTTTAACTAACTTACTCATTTTGGCAGTGTTAAAAAAACCTAATCGAGCATATATCACACTAATAGGTAATTGCACTTAGTCAATTTATAGTACAAAATAAAATAGATGTGAGTCTAAGTGCTAATCTAACATGGAAATAATGTGTGAGAATCTAATGACTAGCAATTTACCAAAAATTTTCGGTTACCTAACTTATCAACATAGAAGAAATTGTCATAAAACAAGCAAGGGAATAATAGGCAATAAAGTAAGAACAATAAAATAAATATCAACAAATAAGATAACTAAACTAATTAAAAGTAAAACAAACAAACAAACAAATGTAAATTAATTAAAATAAAGAGATTATAATCCTTAATAAATCTTTATTATTTATTCTCTAGTTTTGTACAACCTTTTAATCTCAATTATTCTCTAAATCATGGAGATTCCTAATCCTATTCCTATGGAAATAGGATTTTAAATTAATTGAACTCACATCTCTGGCTAATTCATTATCTTGAAACTCTCTTTACTTGCACCGCTGCTGAATAAAGCATCTCAAGATTGCATGAAGTACAAAGATCCCACTATTAGGTTTCTCTAATTGGAAGAGATCCAATACCTAATCTCTTAATGCATTGAAACTTTTTTAATTATGCTTATCTATTTATTGTAGGCTTAGTGACTCTATAGTAAACTCAGACATCAAATTAATAATCATGATAAATAGTAATTGATGACAACATAATCTGCATAATTAGATCATTAGAAAATAAGATCATAGATAGAAAGAATAATGTGGCCAAAAAAACTAGATTTTAATAATATTCATTAAGAACGATTTAATAGATTAACATAATAAATGAAGAAGGAAATAATTTGAGTGACCCCAAACAATAATTCTAAGATACAATTTTACCACGGGGACTCTCCCTGGAAACTTTAGCCTAAAGATCTATTTATAATGAGAAATGTTAGGTTTAGAATGAGAGACTTGACAAAAATAAAAAATAAAAAAAACGTTGAATATTACATGTCTTAAAACAGAAGATGTATTGCAAAAATAAAAGAATAGCCCATTAAGGGATGACCACGGCCTTGGTATACGGCCGTGGTGGTTGGGCATATACTTATTCTTCAACGAAAACTCCAAAATTGAAGCAATTACTTAATGAAGGCACCATGGGCGATGACCACAATCATAGTGTGGCTATAGTCGTCTCTGGACACCAATTTCTACTTCATTTCTCATTCCCTTGCTCATGATTTCAATGTAAGTTCATTATTCATTGGTATGGTCTTCTTAAGGCTTCAAAATTCATCTAAAACATTTTCAAATCTTCCAAAACTTGGTCTAAAACCATCAATCTATCTAAATCAATCAAATGAAGCTTCCAATTAGTCCAAAAATCGCTAAAAACCTTTAAAACTTCATGAAATGCTCTAGAAGTCCCTAAAAATGAAATTTAAATAAATTAAGCTCAAAATAACATAACATTCACTGGATTAAAGTCTAAAATAGCAAAAAATAACCACATAAAATTTATGCTAATTTGAAGTTATCACATAGCTTGAAAATGCATCCATGAAACTCAAATAAGCATGTCTCGAGGTTGAGTCAACTAGTAAGTCAATCTTCAGGTGCAGGAGGCAATCTTTCGAGTAAGCTTTATTAAGGTTGGTATATGATATGAGGCAAGTGCACCTATCAGTTTTAATATAGTGGATGTGAGTCCGAGTTGATCCCTCAGAGACTTCGAGTACTAATATTAACCTTAGCTTTATTATTTAACCGGAAAATTATGAAAGTTTGAATTAATTAAAAAATACTAAAATTAACAAACTACTTTAATTAAAAGACTTAATTAAGCAATTGAAAAAACGATAAAATTAAGAACGACTTCAAGAAAGTAATAACGTATTTAGGAATTATTTCCCTTAGAGTTAGTCATGTGATCGCTTAAAATATATTCAATTCGGTTTCTATTATTCTTGACCGGAGGGATTCACAACTAAAGTTAAAACCTTTCTCAAGCATATTAACCCTAATCCTAAATTATTTACCGGAATCTCTTCACTTAGTAATATAATTTAGAATTGCATTAATGTATAATGAATTCCCACACAATTAATTAACTTTCCGGAAGAAACATGTATCTTATCTCTAAGTATACATGTAATTCTCTTCAATTATGTAAAGATCTAATTACACATGCAATTTCTCAATCAACATGCATAATATCATATATTGATGTTCTAGAAATATCAATCAATAATTAAGACATAATTGAATCAAGTAAAGATAGAAACTTTATTGAGAATTCTAAATCCATCCGAGAATTCTAAATCAATCCAAGAATCACATGAAACCCTAGGTTCCATAATCCTAAATACTCGAATTCTAAGCTACCATCATGAATCTAAAAACGAGTTTCATCAATAATATAAAATAAAACATGGAAACCTCTTTTATTGATGAATAATCTCTCTAATCTTAAAGTTGATGTTGTTCCTTAAGTCTCTTTCTCTTCTCTTGTGTCTCTCCGTTTCTGTAATGTCTCTCTGTTTCTGTATTGTCTCTCTGTCTTTTGAAACCTTAAGATATCCTTTTATATGTGTATTTCAAAGATTCTATTTTCGTCACTAGACACGACCTGGGACTTGATCGTGTCCCCGGGTCGTGTAACTTTCTGCACTAAGGCAAAATTTTCTACACAACTTCAAAATTTCATAACTTCTTCATTTGAACTCCGATTTGAGTGAAATTTGATTCCTTTTCTTCGTTTTCAAGCCTAAAACGCGTTTAAACCCTGAAATCAACATTTTACTCAATTAAGTATCAATTTTTTAAAAGAAAACAAAAAATGTGCGGAAAATACTATAAAATTACCCTATGAAATATGTTTAAAATTAGAGTTATCAATATAGTTGATGCACATTTGCCACTTATCATTGGCCTTCTTCATAGTGACCACATTAAATAGCTAAGTTA
Source organism: Lumnitzera racemosa (assembly GCA_024138005.1). Classification (NCBI taxonomy): domain Eukaryota; kingdom Viridiplantae; phylum Streptophyta; class Magnoliopsida; order Myrtales; family Combretaceae; genus Lumnitzera; species Lumnitzera racemosa. The sequence continues at coordinate 31,242,106 of JAMXBC010000012.1, read as the reverse complement.
GGTAGTTCTATTCTTAGATAAACCCAGTTTTCATCAAATTCTACACTTCTTCCTCGATCACCGCCTACCTTTTTAGGGCAAATTGTCTCTTCTTCTATTTCATTGACTTGGCTTTTAAATTAATCTTGAGTTCATGCTTAGCAATCGTCAAATCTATCTCTAACATGTCTTGTGAAACCATGTAAACTAGTCCAAATTAGCTTGAAGGAGGTTGATAAGCCTTTACCTCTAGTCTTTTGGCAAAGATTTGCCAATGCAAGTGGCATACGCGACATTTATGATGAGCTAGATCTCTTTGGTATCTTCAACAAGACAAGGCATCTTCTTTGTAGGTTCTATTGCAACTTAATCCTTAAGGATAGAACACTATCCCCTTTTCAAGCCTTGGTATAGAGCTATCGAGACAAGGCTTCGTTGCCTCGATATATACTAACTCCTATTGGGGTTAAGAACTTTGCCTTTAGATATAACAAAGAGGTAACTTGTAAACCTTAGAAAATCGATAGTCTTAATCTTAATTCAAGTCTGAGTGTCCTAAACTGTGTAATAAGTCGATGAGGCTAGTAACAATAAAAGATTATGAAATTTAATAAATCAAATATAACACTGATAACAAAACTCTAGAAATTGATTAAAACCTTAAATCGCGTACTAAAACCCTAAAGTTGATTTATGTACCATTAATCAAAATTAAAACCAAATTTGTTCGACACCCTAAAACTATAACTATAAGCTTATAAAATAGTTAAATATTATTTAATAGTGATATAATTATAGTCAATTGCAATTATTGACTAAATCGCTTATTCGCATAAAATTTTAACAAAATCGCTACAATAACTTGTAAAAATTATAATTGTAATAGGTACTAATTAAATTGATAAATTTCTACAAAATTCCAAAATTAATTTATGATGAGTATTGTTATTATTTTTATGTTAGAAAAAATTACATATAATTATTTGAAATTTTTATTTTATTCCTTTTTCTTTCTTTCTTTTTTCTCTTTTCCTTCTTTTTCTCCTTAATCACATTCTGAAAACAAAGAAAAAAAATAAAAAACATAGCAATGCACATAACCAAATTCAAATGCCAAGTGTTGCTTATATAATGAAAGAAAAATTTAGAAATGATTAACTTGTTTTGTCTTCGTAAATATAGAGATTAATTTTTTTTTTCTTTATAATTGCTAGATACGTGAATAAAAAGAAGAAGAAAAAATCTGAAAACAAAAACAGTACAAATCAAAATCGAAAAGAAGAAGGAAAAGAAAAAATTTTGGAAACCAAAATAACAAAACCGTAAAGAAGAAAGAAGAAAAGAAGAAGAAAAAAATAAAAAATAATGGGTAAGTAAAATTATTTTTATAGTACAAATGTATATTATATGGTATGTACATGTATATATGTAGTATTTGTATTGTATTTTAGTAAATATTACATTACCATTATATGTATGTATGCATAAGTAATTAAATTGAGATATATATGTATGTATAAAGATATGTATGTAGACATGTATGTACATAGGTATAATATACGGTAGGTATATGTAGTATGCATTTATAAGATTACATATAATATGTAATAAGTATTTTTACAAAATAAGTTAGATATATATATATATGTACACGTGAAACACTTATGGATGTATATATGTATACAAATATATTTTCATATATATATATATAGATGAATATGTAGTCGTATAGTATGTATAAGTATTTGTATATTATCTATATATATTTATATATTCGGTAGTTATATATTTATATACACATGTAAATTATATTTTATATACATATGAGTATACCTATGCGTAGAAATAAAAATACATGAATTTATGTATTTGTACATAAGAGTATGTCAAATAAGTATTTATTGTTTTCGTAAAATAAATATACACATATGTCTACATATGGGTTATAACATATAGTATATATATTGTATACCGAATATTAAGTAAGTAGTATATATAATATAATAATATTTACTAAATAAAATAAATTTATAAATATGTAAGGAGTAGGTATATATATATATATAATATCGTAAATAAGGAATTACTCATTAAAGTAAAATTATAAAATTTGTCAAATATGGTATAAGTCTATATATATATGTGTATGTATATAGTGAAATATAAATGAGTAATAAGAAAATAATGAATAATAAAAATAATAACAGCAATAATAATAATAATAATTGTAATAAGACTAAAATCTCAAAAATAGGAAAAGTATGCTTAAAATAATAAAAATATCAATTATATGATTTAAATAATTAGTAAATCATAAATATATTAAGAAAAAAGCTAAAATTAATATTTTATAATTTTTATACTAAAATAATAAATTTTGTGTTATTTTTATATCACAATTTAAACTACGAATCACAACATCCAAAATGGACCTCGTTACGAGAAAATACACTCGAAAATGATCAAAATTGACTATATGTTCATAATGATCCGAGCTAAAACGAAAAAGTTATATGCGATTCGATAAAAAGCTTGAATCGACAGTTTCACGTAACTAGGTGAAGTAAACCTTAGAAATTACGATACTAATTTAGCTTTAAATTCCCAAGCTTACAAATTTTTATTATTCTAAAGTAATTTTGATATAGACCTTAAGCTGCCATTAGATTACTATGACCCTTGACTTGGCTATGGCTGAGTGAGTTTTCCTAATGATTCCATACTTATTTGTATTTGTAGTTAATGAATATAAGTTATGATCAATAAATTAATGTATATGGGGTTGGGTTATGCTTGTGTATGATAATTGTTATTAATGGTGAATTTACTTTAAATTACAATAATGTATTGATTATTGCATAGTAGATTCACTAAGAATTGATTGTTTGTAAGTTGGAATAATCACTAAATTTTATTCAACTAGAAAAGTTAAGTCAGATCATGTATAATCATGCATTGCATAACTAATTCTGATAGTTATATTACATGAAGGTAGCGAAAGGCCATACATGGGTTAATTATTGATTGTTATAGATTTCGTACGGTGTATACGTACAGCGTATACGTACAATATGGCCTTACCCTGGCCTGCGAGATGACTAAGTATTGGAGGCGCCAACCGCTTGGCTAAGGGTCAAGTTTATAGGCCTTCGTTTAGGGGTGAGTGAGGGCTGCGTAAACCTACTCACAATTATATGTAGAATTCATTTTGATAAAACTGATAATGGATATAGCATTACATTTTAAATACGAAAAGTGGAGTTTTGTTATGAGATAAGTTCTAATATGATACTCGGATCTGACTGTGCCGATGTATCTCCAACCCTGACTTTGGAGGGCGTTAAATCTGAGTTGCATGCAGTACTTGGTCACCTGCATATATTTGTTTGGCATACTGATTGTCATGCATTCATTTGATTAAATTTAATTATTGTACAACTTGATTGCTGTATGGTTGAGGGAATTATCTCACTAAGCTAGTTAGCTTATACCCTTGTAGTCTTCTTTCACAGGCCGAGTTATTTTTGGAGTTAAGCCATTGCATACCCAAGGTTAATGTTCTATATGGAGTTAATGTGGGAGTTGGACATGATCAGAAAGTATTTCTGATAGTTTATAGAGCTGAATATGCAATCGAGTAATATTGGTTTGACTTAAGACATATTTTAGACTTCTTATTTGTAAATTCCTATATAAATAGACTATGTGTTATGTTTCTATAATTTATTTTTTATTATGAAATGATATTGCTTATGCTTGCGCACTCTTGGTAGTTAGTTGTAACTGTAGCCTTATATATTGTATAAAAGGGTCATTGATTGTAAGGAAATTCAATCTACAATCCTTGGTACGGTATACGGTGACTACCATGACTAGCCCCCTCGGGTTGTGACATAACCATCCTAAGGCATTCATACTTAGTCGCCTAAGTATCCTATTGAAGGAGGACTTATAGTCTGCTACTACAAACTCTACTGGGCATGCAACTACATTATCAATATCCCCGAGCACCATGTCTAGGGTGATTATGCCTTTGGGGTACATTGCTTGATTAGGACACATGCTTACTTTTTGAAGCCAATAAGATCATGATTGTATGACTTCATTTGGGTAGGAAGCTTCTCTCACATCTGGTCATATACATGATTGAAGATGTTATCTGCTGAGTTTTTAGTATCGGCCGTCATCTTTTGAACTTCAAGCCTGGCAATGCGAGTCTCAATTACTAGCACATATTAGTATGGGGTTTAAATCCTTTAAAGGTCATCATCTATGAAGGAGATAGAGGCATTGATCTTTTACCTCTTCCTCCTTACCTCATAAACTTTCTTATCATTTGGTATAGACCTTAAGTTAGAGGGATTTGATATGCTTCTAGGGAGTGAGCCTTACATTATAGTATTAATGATGCCATTAGGGGCCCTTTTTGATGTTGATCAACGTATTCATCTCCAACTTGTTGATCTTCCTTAATTCATCTCTTTTGAAGGGGTCGTTCAACTTTACTTACTAGATTGGCAAGATACTCATTTATGTATCCATGTTGGATAGCGTGTTCCAATACGTTCTTCAATTGATAGCATTCATTCGTGCTATGCTTGATAGCTTTATGGAATTGAAAATAATTATCGTCATCACGATGTATGGACCTCGTTTTCAACCTTTTGGGTTTCGGTATCAACCCAAAGTTACAAACCTCCATAAAAATATCTCCTATTGGCTTGGTCATGGAAGTATGCTGATCGTAACTCAATTTGGGGTTAAATCATTTTTGGTCCTATAAACTCCGATCACTAATTTAAGGGCCTAAATGATCTTTACCCTAGATCTTTTCCCTTTCTCTTTCTTTCCCTTTGTTCAATCTCCTTAAGTTAGCTTTACGCTGGGTATAGATGTTATCTTCTTGATTAATATAGCCTTAGGCAATCCATTAGAACTTGATTAAGGTAGTTAGCTTGCTCTTCATTATAGACTTAAAGAAATCACCATCATGATAAACTCCCAAGGTAGCTTTGTAGATGATGACCACTTCATTTAACTGTGATATTTCCACTACCGCTTTGTTGAGCTAGTCGATGAATGATATGAAAGACTCTCCCTTTTATTGTTAAATGAGGTAAAGGGATGAATTGTCCTTTAGAGTGGGCTTACTTGCTTCGAAGTAAAGGATGAACTTCTTAGTAAGAACTTCAAAGATGGAGATTGAATTCTCCAACAAGTTATTAAACCTTGTCCGTGAAGCTTTATGGACAGTGCTCGCGAAGGCCTAGCATCTCACCCTGTTACTGAGGCTGTATAAGTCCATTATAGTTTGGAATGCATCAAATGGTTTTCCAGATCGTCAGTTCTATCATATGGCTCTAATGTCAAGAGGATCTTACTCCTTAAAAGCACTTGCACCTGAATATCCTAGGAGAATGGAGTTTTGCCATAGGTGATTGAAGCCCTAAGCTCCATCTTTCCACTACTGTAAGTGTCCAACATCCTTCTAAAAACTAGATATGCTAGGCGATTGTAATTAACATCCTCGATTAGTTGATCTACCTAAGGAGTTTTCCCTTTCTCCTCAACTTATGCTTTATAGGTGGGATTTCCTAGCCTTTGAGCTCTATATCAGTCTTCATCAGCTCGATTATGCCTATTCTAGACTTGTGTAGGGCTCTTCTCCTATTAAATACGATTCTTTTCTTAATAAAGAGCCTAACAGTTAGATATAGAGCTTTGGGAATGGGAGCTATTGGAGCCCATACTGTCTTCTTAGGAAGCATAAGACCATTGGCATCAGAATCTTCATATTCTATATAATTACACCCTGAATGCGTTGTTCTGCTCCTTGAATAACTTATTCTATCCACTCGCTTGAGCATTTAAGGTCTAAAGTTAATCATTTTAGGTTATCAAATTCTTCACCACTTCTTCAAGCGAGTAGGTTCGAGGTTCTAGGTAAAATTTCCCTAATCATCTCCTTTGATCATAATGACAACATCATTATTGTTGGCCTAGATTTCTTTCTTTAGCATCTACTTCCTTATCAGTATTAGCTATTTGGCTTCCAATGGGCTCAACCTTCTTGGGAGTCGCTAGATTAGCTAGTTCTTGTTGCTTAAATCTTGAGGTTTTTATCATCATCATTTTTAGAATCTTGATTCAAGATGCAAAAACTTATCAATCTTGGATCGAACAGTTCCTACAAATGGCACTAAGTGTTGTTACTTGAATTTCATTAGTAGAGATTGCTAGAATTGGGCCTAGATCTACAAGATAAAATGCAATTAATGGATACTAGAGGGTTATCCAGCATAGCCACTTCGATGCTCAAATCAATATCTATGGGATTAGAAGAAAGAGGAAGAGTAAGAGGGGTAGTGTGAGTATATGTAAAGTGTCTTACCTAAAGGGTTTAATCCCTATTTATAAGTTTCATGTAGGGATCTTAGATAAATATGTATCTTACCCAATTAGGCAAGTGTGTCTTCCAAATAGATACAGTACAAAATTCTTAGAGGTGACATGACACTTTGGTTGTTCCTACGAAGTGATAATGTCACAATGTTCCTTAATACCTCAGGTATAAGCTTCCTAGATGCACTATTAAGGTCCCCATAGTGTAGATGTCATAGGTCTACTCATAGTATGGGAACTAAGGCGTCCAAAGTTAGTCCTACTGGTAGATAGTCCTGTAAGGCCAAGATTTAGGCTACCTAAGACCAACAACAGACCGAGAATAGTAGACCTACAATTGATAGAGGTTGAAATGGGTCTTCAAGTCAACGGTCCAAAAGTACCCATCAACACCCCATGAGAGCACTTGTTTTATGACTTTATTAAAATATTTCTAATGGCTATATTATAGCAACATTGTTTTTATTTCATATATATAAGATAACATTATAAGATACAAATGAGATGAAATTTAGACATCAATTTGGAGGCCATATGGAATTTGTTTGGTGAGCGTATTTATAAAACCAGAAAATAAAAGAAAAAAAAAAGGAAAAAAGAAAATAAATGGTATTAAAATAAGGACAAGTCAAGCATTAGCAAGGTTAACCAAGGGCATTATTAGAATAGGAAAAGTTTAGCAAACCTTAAGTACAAAATGGTCACTTAGTGTTTTAGGAAAACCCTTTTCCCTACTTTTCCCTCATGTGTACAACTTTATGCTAAGGTATCCACATACACTTTGATCTAAGAAGAAGTTTCCAATACATTTGATAAAGATCCATCATAAGAAGATTCAAGGTAAGTTGTGCAAGCCCCTTTTTCCATTGATTTTAATACAAAGAATAGTAAGGAATTTGTTTTTTGGTTAGGGCAATACGGGAAAATGAAATTAAGGGGCCTAACCGGAGGATTGCAATGAGTCTTTGTTTGTGTAAGTACAATTAAACGCGATTTGTTTTATGGTAAGGTGGTTTGCATTGCTTTTATTGACTTTTAAAGAAAACTTTTGAGGATTTTTATTTTTATATGTAAGGCACTAGGAAAAACAACCTTAAAGACATCCCATATGTGTGTCCTATGGCGTTCTTATAGTGGTGGATGGGCTAAAATTGAATTACATCAAGTACTGTATTACTTTGTGCACATGATATAAGTTGTTTCTTTGAGTGTTATGATAAACAATAGAGTTGAGATGCAATTTGGATGAAAGAGGGTATTGTGATATGTGTTTTCATTGTGATGTAGAGAAGTTTTGATGTTAGGAGTTGTTTGGAAATGTTGTGTTTTGAAGTGGCATAAGGCAACATTGTACGTAGGGGGGTTTTTCTGCTGTAATCTGTAGAATTTTACAAATTATAGTAAGAGTTTAGAAGCCATTCCCCTTAGCATTCGGATGCTAGGGTTGAAGCAATGGTATTTCGAGCATGGTGCCCGGATGCTAAATAAGCTAACATCCAAATGCCCGACCTATGTTTTGTGCAGCAATTTTCCTTTGTGGGGGGGTGGTTTGATGTTATTTATTAGCCCTAAACCCTTTTTTAAACCTTTTTAATAAAAAGTCGATACCCCAAATTACTTTTCAAATTTTTCTAACTACATAGTGATCCTAGACTACCTAAGTGATTCTTAAGTTCTCTTAAGTCCTTGGAGTGGCTGTAATGAGGATGACGTTAGTTTAGTATTGGGTCTAAGCGAATTTTTTTTTTCTTTCTCTTTTGAATAGGTCGTGAGACTTTTGATATAGTTTCTAAGCAAACGTTGTAGTCAGGCACTGGGTTTGTTTGTTACTTGTGTGTACATAGTATTAGGAATGTAAATGGACTTAATGAAAACATGGCTATAATAAGTATGTTGCTTGTGCTTAGCTAGTCCCATGGGACTAGGAAGACTAGACCTTAGAGTAACACTCTAATGATCCTTGTGCGATGATATCTTGATTGGAGTCATGCTTGGAAATAATCTGAGTAGATTTAGGTAAATGTAAGGATATTTGGTTTTGGTCACTAAGGTATTAGGGAAGACCTAACACTAATACCTATATGCATATTATATATATTGCATACTAGAGTAATGAGTTACTCCATGTTTCAAGACACCGGAATTGTTTTGCTTATTGGACTTAAATAAGATAAAAACTTATGGGTGTTGCATCTAGATACTTAAATTGATTAATGCATGTATGTGTTGTGCATTCTTAGCATGAATCATATGCATGTGTTTGTACCCTATATTGAGTTTTTCCTACCTCACTAGTTTCTATGTTTTTAGATACAAGCACAAGTATAAGTGATTACGAGGAGTACTGCAGCAATTGTGGATATTATGGTGAAGAGGCCAACTATTATGACTATTATTATGATTTTGGAGATGGTTTAGCATAGTTATCTTGGTTAATGAGACTTGTTCATATATGTTATCAAACATGTGATTCTCTTTTAGTTTTGTTATTTGGGTCTAGAGAAGTCACTCGAGACTTCTCAAGTCCTAGTCAATTGATGTTTATTTTTTTTTTTAAATATTGAAGACTAAGTTAAAAAGCTTTGTTTATGGCTATCAAGTCTGAATTTTTTGGTTTTATTTTCCTTAACCCAATTAGTATTAACCTTCACCCATTTAATACTAACCATTAGCTAAGAGTTAAGAAAAACTTGGCCTTTTTTTTTTAATTTTAAAAAGATTTTAAAGTAGCTACCTGATCAGAGTCTAGAAAAGGTTAAGTCATAATTAATTGGGTAGATTAGTTATAACTTTGCTAGTATTCTATGAAGAAGCCAATTTTGAGGACCAAAGTTTATGGATCTATAGGCTAACCTATTAAACCTTAATGGGCACCACCATAACCTTCCAAATTTAGTTTTATTCTTTCCAAAACACCCTTCTTACGTGAAAAGGAAATTTTAATTTACAAGAAAGGAAGAAGATTAATTTCATTTACAAAAATAAGAAATTAAGAAATTAAATCTACTTATTTACAAAAGAGGAAATAAAAATTCGGGATTCGACTTTTTGTAGTTCATTTCATAAAACCTTAGGCCTGTTGATTTCCTTTGATTCCTAAAAATAGTTGGGTTTAAGTTCTTTAGCAGTTTGACTTTATTTAAGAAACAATCTAAGAGGAATAGTCCTAATTTGTTAATATTTTATTTTCTTAAATATTCTAAAGAAAATTTTGAAAAGAGTTCACTTATTTTTACTTGTTTGGAAAAAATGTTTTTCTAAGTGATTAAAAATTATTTATTAATATATTTTATTTTTGACCGAAGCAAAAAAAATTTAAAAAATAACGAAGCTTTCTTATGTTTTTTCTTTTTCTTTTTTTTTTTCATTTTTTATTCTTTTAAATTTTTGGGTTTTTTATTATAATAATACAATAATGGAAAGAAAAAAATAATAATAAAATACACGGCAATAGAAGAAAGGAGTTTTATATGAATATGGGCCCTTTTCTAAAAAATATTATGGGAAATGACCTCTTTTGAAAAAAAAATACCAATATAGTATACTTATATTTTTTACACTAAAGGCGCATGTAATACTATCTATATGAACTCCAATCTACGTAGTTAGACTCTATTATCACCGATATCAATTTCTAAAATTTTTAAAATACAGAGAAAATGCAAGGAAACCTATAGTTAAAGTATCAAACCATTTTTTAACGCTAATGTACATATGATACAGGTAATAATCCATAACTTGTGGCCATGATTGTTTTTTTTTTTTTATCTTAGTAGTAATCGACATTATACAATTTCTTTTTAGAAAAAAAATTGTTACTTAATTATGTAGATTTTGTAATCATAGATGTATTATAAGTTATGTAAATTATTGACATTTTATGAAAATTTATTATATGTTGTCTAAATTAAGCCATTTTTTGTATTACATTAGATAAGTTATATGGATGTAAGTGTGAAAAATCTTCGAATGTAGGTTGAAATTGTTGTGTAAATATATATTTTTTGGCATTTTTATTGTATTAGGTCGAATTAATAAGTTAAAGTTTCGTAGTATGTAAAGCAGCTTAACGAGATGACTAAGTGTATTTTGTAAAGTTATCACTTAGTGTGTAGATGAAGTTTTTAATGTCATTTAAATATTCGGTTCTTCATGGCATTATTAGGGTGGAAATGGCAGATTACGTAAAAGTTATTATCTATGCGAACGAAAATATTATGATGGGTAGTTAAGGTCGGAGTATGATAGGGAGCCTGTTAAGAAGTTAAAGATTATGAATGATTCGAACTTCTCTTATTTCAGTTGGAGAATTTGTGGATGCATCGGAGTTGACTTGAGTGGTGTTGAACTCATATACAGGCATCCCTTTTTTTATGATACTAGAGTTGCCTATAAGTTGATGGTCATTAGAGACGATGAGGATAATGAGAATTTCATTGAGATGGTAGAGTCTTTTGGAGAATAGAGTATTCAGGAAGTGTACATAAGGTACATTGGGGAATCAAGTGCTCGAAACGAGCATGAAATACATGAGCCAAACAATCTAACCCTTTTGGATCCCAATATCCATTCAATGATGATCAGTGTGGAGCAAACAAACACAGATTAGTCAAATGAATCCTATATGGATTTCTCCAAGTACAAACATGTGAATATCATAGAAGAGCAACTTGACGAAGCATTGGGTCCTATTATCAAACATGAAGAGTCTTATGATCCGTATGTTGAGAGAATGTACATGGACATAAATGTCAATGATGCGGAGAATGCGGTAGATGTGGATGGTGATGAAGATAATGTTGGCTTTGAAAATGACTGCGCTAAGGATTTAGGAGAGGCCCAAGTGAGACCATATGTTACTGGGAGCAGTATATCGGTTCAGCCATTTTACGGTGATAGCCTAAGTAAGCCACATCATTCAACTGGTGAAGTATTGTCTAGTGGGTAATTTTTGGACTTTCTACAAATAAATAAACCTATTGACAAGCTTATCAAAGATCTTACCCAATTTTACAACAGTCAATATGATGGTAATGGTTATGTAACATTTGAGAGAGATGTTAATGAAATGTACAACAACATCAGTAGTTCTAATGACTTGAGCATTAGTATGCGTTTCAACATGAAGAAAGATCTCATAGATGTGATGAAGTCGTTCTACCTAAAGAATAGTGTAATTTTCATGTGGACATTTCGAAACCGATTGTATATGCAATCTACTGTAACAAGAAAGAATAGGGTTGTGAGTAGAGGCTACGGGCTTGTTTGAAGAAAGTAGATGGTCTTTTCAAAATAATAATTTTAAAGGGTCCATACACTTGTGTGAACCCGATGATGAACCAAGATCATTCTTAGCTCGAGAGCAACTTAATGGCTAGGTTATTCATCAATAGTACATAGAACAACTCTGATGTTAAGATACCTGATCTTATAGCTAACGTACAAACTATATATGGATACACAATAAGCAATAGAAGGGTTTTTGAGGACTAGCGAAAGGATGTTGAGATAGTATATGGTAATTGGGAGAAGTCGTATAATGAGTTGCTAAGACTATTAAATGTAATGAAGTTGAGTAATCTGGGGACATAAGTGGATTGAGGCTGGAGTAGTTCGCTGAAGCAATGTCAGTCCCAGTTTAAGTGGGTTTTTTAGACATTTAAGCCTTGTGTAGAAGCCTTCAAATACTGTCGACCCATTGTATGTATCGATGGCACATTCTTATACGGAAAGTATGGGAATAAGTTGTTTATAGCTTATAGCATAGATGGGGACAATTCAATAGTTCCATTGGTATTTGCTCTTGTTGACACAAAATCGGTAGAAACCTAGGGGTGGTTCCTACGAAAGCTTAAAGTGCATGTAGTCAGCCAGAAGGGAGAAACGTTATGTCTTATATTTGACAAGGCATTCGATATTCATTCCGCATATAAGGAACCATTAGTAGGTTGGCAGCCACTGTTTGCAGTTTGGAGATACTATCTGAGGTACGTTGCTAGTAACTTCAACATGGTCTACAAAAACCAATTGTATCAGAAACTTATAAGGTTTGCAAGTGTTCAGGTACAACAAAGGAATTTCAAATGTTTTATGGAGAAGTTAGCACAAGTTAAGGAGGATGCTCCCGTGTGGTTCGATAATGTTGATTTAGATAGGTGGACTCTTGCATATAATAGATGTTACCATTTTGTATACATGACATTAAATATTGTCGAGAGTTATAACTACATTTTGAAATCAGCGTGTAGCTTACTTATCACTGCAATAGTGAAGAAGATATTTTACAGCTATGTCGCCTATTGGGAGGAGAGACATAAGGACAATAAGGAGGCAATCGATTCTAGCAAGATCTACACTAATTACGCTCTAAAGATGTATGAAACTTAGAGGGGGTGGGCAAGTGCACATAAAGTCATTTCATTTAGCTTCTAGAATAGTATTTTCAAGGTTTTAACTAGTATTCGAATGATGAGGACAAATTGAAGGGAGGAGGAAGGATACATACAGCTGACTTCAGGGGTCGTACATGCACTTGTTAGAAGTGGCAAACATATAGGATCCCTTGCTCCCATGCATGTACTACTGCAGCGAGCATGGGGGTAGACAACAAATCGGAAATAAGGCATTAGTCACAATTTCTTGACTCTATATACTCAGTAGCAAAGTGAAGTTCTAGAACGTCAAAATAGAACTATGCAAGAAATGATGAAAACTTTATTAAATGAAAGTAAAGAAGCAAGATACTTTTTGGTTGAAGTAGTTTCTACCTCATGTTACATAATTAAGAGTCTATTTAAGACCCTTAACGAAGAAATTAGGACACAATCTAGGCAAATTTGAAGAATGAGAAGATGAAGGAATCTTCCTACTATATTCCTTGCAAAGTAAAGCATTTCGAGTATATAACAAAGCAACTTAAACTATTAAAGAATCAATCAATGTGAAATTCATTAATAAAGCAAAGACTGAAGAATCTGATGATGATGAACCAAACAACCTAAGTAAGAATTCTCTCACTCATAAGAATGAGATAAGAAAAACTGAAAGTGTTGAGGTTGATCCATTAGATATTCAATTTGAGTCTAAGCTAGAAGATAAATCGAAAGATACATCAAAAGCTATACAAGTAAGTACTAAGCCTTCAAAGACATGGAAATATAAAACCTATCATATGCCCAAATAGGTGATTGGAAGCATACATTTTGAGGTAGGGACCAAAGCAAGCTTGCAAAATATTGAAAATCATTTTGCTTTAGTATTTGAAGTTGAATTAAGTACAGTAGATGAAGCACTATTAAATGCAAATTGGATCAACTCTATGCAAGAGGAGCTCATGCATTTCCAAAGAATTCAGGCATGCACACTAGTACCTAGACCTAAGGATAAATCAATTATAGGTACAAAATGGGTATTTAAAAATAAGCTAAATGAACATGGAAAAATAACTAGAAATAAAGCTAAACTTATGGCAAAAGGATACTTATAAGAAGAAGGAGTAGACTTTAGTGAGACATATGCACCAACTGTATGTTTAGAAGCTATAAGATTGCTCTTATCTTTTGCATGTTTCAAAGGGTTTAGCTTATTCTAGATGAATGTCAGAAGCATATTCTTAAATGGATATACAAAGGAAGAAGTGTATGTCAAACAACCCTTAAGGTTAGAGGATCCTTTCAAACATCACTACATATATAAATTTAAAAATGCTTATATGGGTTAAAACAAGCATCTTGTACGTGGTATGAAAGACTAGTTTTTTTTTAATAAAAAATGGATTTAAAAGAGAACAAGTTAATACTACCCTATTTATCAAATATTTGATAATGATTTATTGGTTATTCAAATTTAGGTAGATGATATTATCTTTGGTGTTACTAATGAGAAATATTACGAGGATTTCTCTAAGATGATACAAGTTAAGTTCAAAATATCCTTAATGAGAGAATTAAATTTCTTTCTCAAACTTCAAATAAAACAAACTATGAATGGAATTTTTATCCATCAAGAAAAATATACAAAATAGATTCTCAAAAGTTTAGATATGAGAATATAGAAGGAGCGCCAACTCCCATGTTAGTGTTAACATGGTTAGAACCAGATGAAATAGGTAAAGAGGTAAGTGAAAAGATCTATAGAAGTTTAGCTGGATCTCTATTGTATTTGATAACTTCTCGACTTGATATTATATTCAGTGTATGTATATGTGCTAGATTTCAGGCTAAACCAACTAAAACACACTTGGTTGTGGTAAAACATATCTTTAAATATCTATCATATACATCTACGCTAGGAATATAGTATCTGAAGAATCATAATTTTGAATTAATAAGATATTCAGACATGGATTATGCTAGTTGTAAGATAGATAGGAAAAGCACATCTGTAACATGCTAATCTTAGGGGACAAGTTGGTTTCTTGGTTGTATAAGAAACAAAACTACTAGGCCTATCTATAATAGAAGTCCAGTATAAATCAATTAAAAATTGTTGTGCTCAAATATTATAAATTAAACAACTTTCATATTATGGAATAAATTTAAATAACGTGCCTATCAAATGTGATAATACAAGTGCAATTAATTTAACTAAAAATCCCGTGTATCATTTATGTTGTAAACATATTGATGTTAGGTACCATTTCATTAGAGATCATGTCAACAACAGGGACATAAATATTAAGTTTGTTTCTACAGATAATAAGCTACTTGATATATTCACTAAATCCCTTGATAAAATAAAATTTGATTACATTAGGAATGAAATTGGTATATGCTATCCAATGTGATTATTGCATGTATTTTAGCTTCTTCTTTTTTTTTATTTCCTTACGTGTGAAGGATTTCTTTTCAAATGAAACATCTCCCTCACATATTTTTTAAATAATACAAATTTGCCAGTTACATATTAACAATATGTGCCAAGTTCCTTATCCAATCCCTCTTAAGCGTGGAAAGAAATCATCATTTCACTATTAAATAATCTCTCTTTCTCTCTCATACATCCTAATTCTATTGACAGTTACACTCTTTCCTTTTCCTTGTTTAAATCACTCTCACTCTCACACTTACAACCTACTTTCCTTTTCTCCTTAAAACCCTCATCTTACCTCTCTAAATCCTAAATGCCAAATTGAAAATCCTCTCACATTCTCTCAAAAGGACGAAAAACAATATAAGACTTAACAAACACCATTGCAAACCCATATGAATTAGCTGATGAATCATCTGATTTAGAGAAGACATAGTCACATGAAATAGAACTCAAAACAAAAAACAAAGGAAAAGCAAAAGATTCAATTAAGAAAACCAAGGAAAATGAGAAAGCTAAAAGGAAACTTACTAGAGCTGAAATTGACAAACTGGTGGCTAGAGTTATAGAATCTTTATATGAGTTTTTAGGGTTTAAAGGTGTTGGAAAAGGGAAAGGTTCGAAAGACAAAGGACCTATAGTAGAGAAGGGAAAAGAAAAGAAAAGCAAAAGATGAGTTAGAAGATGTGTCAGAGCATGTACTAGAAGAATAGGATAGTGTAGCAATTCGATTAAAAATCAAAGGGTTGAAGAAAAAGATAATATCCAAATCTTTCTCTTTAAAGAGGAAATGGATTATATGGAACCACGTGTGTTTGATTTTGACTATTTCACTACAAATGGTTTTTATTAGGACGAATCTTTAAGTTTAATCAATTGCAATGAGATCTATGTTGTAGATATTATAGTATATGGTGAAGTAATTTTTGAGTTTTATGAGAATTTAGACCTGAGCAGAAGAGATAAGCTAAGTTCAATTATGTTAGGAAGGGAAATTGAAATCACCAAAAATCACATTATCAAGTGTTTTAATTTGTCTACTATAAATAGTGATGAAAGATTGATGAGTATGGGCAAAAGTTAGGTTTTTAATATTATAGCAAATGGTAAATGGGAGAGGGAAGCTAAAGAAGTTTTTTTTTTTTTTCTGTTGAATTTTAATAAGGTTGCTACATCAATTGGTAATAAGTTGTATTTTTTCAAAGAAAGGAAGTAGCAATTCGATTTTAAGGGAAGAAGTACTAATAATAACTGCAATTTTGAAAAGGAAAAAAATTGGTCTTGCAAGTCTTATCATTACACATGCATTTCTGACCTAAGCAAAGAAACCTTATAGGAATCTTTTAATGAAGTTGTTTAAATACAAAAAAATTCAAAATCCCCTCTATAGCAAGGAGGTAATTACCTATTATGGTGATTAGGGAATATAACATTAATCATGTGGTGATTATTGTTACAAACAAAATTTGGTACACATATGATTAGGCCTTTTATGTGCAAGAGAAGCATAAAAGGAAGAAGATATCGACATCTCTCTTTGAGGGTAAAGATTTAGAAGAAGAATCAGAAGATCCTATAGAGGAAGATTCAGAGAGCAATGAGGATATATTGGTGAAGGCTAACGGGAAGAAAGTAGCTAATCTTAAAACTAAGAAAAGCAAGATATGTGATCTATAGACTAGATGAAAGTTTTAGATTAATGAAGGAATGAAAAGGAAGAAAGTTTCTAATTCAGAAGATGAATGAGATGATTTAGAAGATTAGCTGGGTACAAGATAGAACCTTAAATTTGGCTCTAGCAATGGGATATCTAAGAAGGAAGTTGAGAAAATTATGGATAAGAAACTCTCAGATTTTCTGAATTTGATGAAGACTCAATATGGTAAAACCTTTGAACCTCCAATCAATGAAGCTTTATATGTTTAACACTCTTTACCATCCACTCCATTACCTAAGTAACTTGAGTTATCTCACTAAGACCAATAGCAAAACCAACCAACTCTATAACCCTCATTACCATTCAACATTGTCCAAGCTGATAAATCTCTTAAGAAAATCCCCAAATAAACTCCTATTGCAAATTTTGTTTAAAACCCTAATTAGTAAGCTCTTACTCCACCATCTGAACAAGTTTCCCATCCATCTCCTAAACCAATCTCTAGTCTAACAACTTCAACAGGTTAACCACATTTGAATGCTGTATAGGCTCTTGAAGAGGGCTTTATTCCACTTCAAACTCCAGTAGGATAAATCCTTTATCTCCATTGGAGGCTAGAGCAATCATCTCCCTTTGGAAGAATAAAAAATTCTTGTCTTAAGAAAAAGATGACCTAGATTTTTTCCTATTAGAAATCTTCTATTCCTTTTATTTTAAGATTTTGGTAAACCTTTGCTATGTCTATCTTTTATGTTTTGATTCTATCATTGGCATGTTCTAAATTGTGATGAACTTATGACTTTCATTGTTATTTGAATTATGATCAAATTTCTAATTATTTCTTAATGCTTGTGCTTAGGGGGAGTATTTCACTAATGGGGAGACTGTCTTATTCTAGATGATAACAAACAAACAAAAAAAATGGTGAAGTTAGGATGTTGTTGAGGTGTTATTGATTCATTGAATTGTTGCTTTTAATTGTGTTTAGAAACTTGATTTTTTCAAAAGAAAAAAGAAGAAAAGGTTTTGTTATCATTAAAAAAGGAGAGAATGTTAAGTTCTCTTCATGTTTTTTGATGATAACAAAAAGAGATACAAGTATATGTGTATATTTGTATAAATTTCTATATTTCAGTGTATAGAAACAAGAAAAGCCAAAACTACCTTCAAATCTTGATATCTATCAAAAGGTCAATTAAAGGATGCATCAGAAGGTCTAGTTACAATTAATAGGAACATAAATTGAATGAAATTATCTCAAGAATTGGAGTAGAACGAGTCAAGAATCCTTTAAGACAAAAAGAAGACCTAACTAAATCTATTGAATATATTTAGGAAACATATTCTATACACTCCACAAAGAAGGATAAAAATCTACAATGACAAAATAAAATCATAGTTAAATATTAGCAAACTTTTTAAAAGATATATTTCTAGATTTTATCAATGTGATGAAATCTCCAAATGAATATCTAAATAAGAAATAAAGAGGGGCAGTAGTCAAATTATTCTAGAAGACCAATCACAGAAATCATTCCTTTAATGAAGTTAAAAAATAATGAAAAGATGTTCTTCCTTATAGAACAATCAAATGTTTTTTGAAAAAGGGAAAGACATTTAATCCTTAAGGATTCGACTCACACCATGTGACTTTATAGGAAGGTTATTTGAATCGAAAATAGAAGGTCAGTCAATTTAATACAAAAGAAAAATCAAGATTATTATGAGCTTTCAAAAGTCAATAATAAGAGTGGAGAATAAATTTTGACTGAACTTCCATACTTCAAGTTCTTAGCCATTACAAGCATCAATACATAAAGTTATGTCGGCTTAAAGATGAAATATATACAAGAGAACAATTACAAGTGTTTCAATGAACTTTTCAAAATCCTTCTTATATAATAAGAACAAAAGATCAATTAGAAGCTCATTTACAAATCTTTATTTCTGTTCTTATTTGTCGAGGATCCATTATGTTATTTGCTCGTTATTTCATTGTATTTCTTTGTATGCCTAGTGTATGTAGTTGAGATAGACTTATGTGATCTCTATAGTTTTGAGTGATTAGCCTAGTGATGGACTATAGGACATTGGTCCTCTTAGCTGCGTGCGAATCTAAGGCCTTCAATCACTCACTAAAAGAATTCTCTTTGATTAGCTTATTGAAGATGAGTTGCAGTTTATAGGAGAATGGTGGAAGAACTCCTTAAGGGCTCATCTTAGCCTTACCTTACTTTGTTAGGCTCCAAGTGGCAAACATTATCCACCAAATGCCGAGGCCCAGATGCCGGGTGCCAAGGCCAACCAACCGAGTCATACGGTACCGTACCTATCACTTAGGCCCCTTTTGTATTGAGGCTAAGGTACCGAGTGCCTAGGCCCACTTGTAGAGTGGTCAGATCCCCTTGACGTCAACCCCTACTCTTCAATCTACTATCTTTGTTACTTCTACACAATGATGCTTACATTTGCTACCAGTAAGGAACTAATATCTCACTACCACTTATCCTTTTGCTTGACACTATACTATTTTCCCTTTTTGTCATTTGTCCTATTTATCCCTTTTCATATGTACTAAGTATCTCTTTTCATGAATGCCTTTTTGTAATTTTCTTTTTTTGTAATGCTGCCTTAGGGACTTAATATAAATAGTCCCTTCTCCTTATAGTCATAATCATCTTACATTCCTTACAAACACTTTGAATATATTTAGTCCTAGCAAGACATTCTTCTTTAAGTTTGTTTCCATACACTCTTATCTAGTTTTGTCGAGTAGTTGAAGATTTATAGCAGGTAGACTTTGGCATTAGCTTGTACGTTACATTAAGTAAAGTACCAAGTCGTATTGTCTTCATAAGTGAATCATATCCTTCGAACAATTTCATGTCAACTACTGCATTCAGTTTGCTGACCTTACCATTCTATTTTCCTCGACACTTCGAAGGACCCATTTGGTTCTCATCTTCTATGGTAAGTCCTAGTGATAACTAAGCTCTTAGGCACATCATATAATTCCTAGTATAAGAGCTTAGGGTTGTGACCGATAGCTGTATCGTGATAGTTCCTACTAATTTGTTGTTTGTTATACTTTGTTTTCATTTAGAAGAATAGAGCAAGTTGTAGTTTACTGTTTGATTTGTATTTTCTATATGGGAATTTCTTGTATGAAGTGTCTTTTGAAGCTTTATATTGAGAATGTCCTATCTTAGTATTCAGGGAGAGATTAATGATGCTGAGAGTGATGCTTATAGTCGTTGTCACGTTATCAAATAAACACCACATATTACTGATAAGTAGATATAAGACCTTACCGCTATTGTGGCTAATCTAGTTGTCTTAGTGCAAAGAGTCTTTGAAACTATGCCACAAGAGGTAATTGTCATTGAATAGGCCTAAGAAATGAGAGATAGACTAAGACAATAGATGAATGAGCAACAAGCCCCTAAGCACATTCTTGTGAACCAAGCAGAACCTCGTCATACTGATAGAGTTGCGAGAAGGAGAGTTGAATTGGATGGAGTCGAAGAGTATGAGGAGGAAGAGCAATATGTTGGGATAGACAAACGTGACCTTAGAGCCCCTAAGGGAGCCGAGCATCTCAAGGTACTAATTCTAAGCTTAAATGGGTCTAGTAGTACTGATGACTACCTAGACTGAGAAGAGAAGATTGAAAAGATATTTGACTTTTATGATTATGAAACTGTTGTTCGTACTTAAGTGGCTACATTAGATTTTTTTAGGTATGCAACAATGTGGTGAAAGAAGCTGCAGAATGTTCACCTAAGAGCTTGACACAAAGTCCAAACTTGGAATGAGATGAAGAGAGTCCTAAGAAGCAGGTTTGTTCCCAAACACTATGAACAAGACACTTTCCAACATATCTAAGACTTGAGACAAGGTAGTAGATTAGTGGACGACTATGTTTGAGAGTTTTAATTGCTCATGATCTACTATCATGTTGACGAGCTTGAGACATCAACTATAGCGTGGTTTATTTCTAGGCTAAGAATTGAGATTAGTAACATAATGGAGCTACTGAGTCTTGCAACTCTTAATGAAGCCATCAAAGTGGTACAGAGAGTTGAAAGGTAGAAGCATAACTAGATTAGCCTAATGTCGAGTTGCTGGCCATTACTAGCTAACAGGAGTAGGCATGCCAAGTCAACTAGGAAATGACCAAGCACTAAACAATTCTAAGGTGGATCGCTAAGGACCAATGTTGAACCAACCTGAAGAGAATCGAGGTAAAGGTAAGGATAAAGAGACCAAGTTCAGTGCTTAGGAAGGAAAACTTAAGAGATCAAGTACTTTAAATGTCTCAATTATAGACATGTAGCTAGTCAATGTCCAAATTGACATATCATGATGATCAAGGGAGATAAGCCTTGCTACGAAGTGGAGAGTGCTAGTGAGGGAGAGGAAGAAGTAGAAGTTGACCAGACGCTATAAGTGTTCCAAGAAGATATCAATACCTTAACACCTCCTGAAGTAAGAGCTAAGTACTATTTTGTTGTTCGTTGATCTCTCAATACTTTTGTAATTGATGAGAATGCACAAAGAGAGAACCTCTTCCATATGAATTGCATAGTGAATGATAAGCTATGTACCCTAATCATTAACTGGGGAAGTGGTACTAATGTTAAAGCATAAGGAGTAGTTAAAGCCATGAAGTTACAAACCCTTCCGTACTCAAAACCATATAAGATTCACTAACTGAATGAGAAGGGAGGCTTACTTGTTGCCGAGTAGGTTAGAATGCCGATTGCCATTTGCGATAGGTATAAGGATAAGGTATTGCATGATGTCCTTCCCATGTGCGCTTCGGACATCTTACTCTGCCAACCTTAGATATTTGACTTAAGGTTATCACAAGATGGGTATAAGAACACCTACATGTTCCAAAAGCACAAGAAGAACGTTATACTAACTCCTATGAGTCTTAAGGAAGTGCAGGAGGCACAAGATAAGGTAGCCAAATCACTACAACAGAAGTCCGTAGTGATTTCCCAAGCTCAATTTGCCCATGAAGTTAAGGTCGAAGAGCATTTACTCCTTTTAGTCATGAAACTTTCGGAGTTAAGAGAAGCTAAGAGCTTACCTACTGAAGTACAAATAATACTATAGGAGTATGCCAACCTATCTCCTGCCGAGATGCCGAAAGGCTTACCACCTTTAAGAAGCATTGAACATTGCATTGAACTTCAATTAAGAGCTATGCTGCCAAACTGACCTACTTATAGGCTCAATCTCGAGTAGGTGGCCAAGCTGAAGAAACATGTAGATGAGTTAGTGGATCGTCGATATGTTCATGAGAATATGAGCCCTTATGCTATACCAACTATAATGTGCATTGACAACCGAACCATCAATAAGATTACTATTAAATACCAATATCCGATCCCATGACTTGATGACATACTTAATGAGTTACATGGTACTAGCATCTTTTCAAAGATTGACCTGAAAAGTGGCTATCATTAGATATGAATGAAGCTTGATGATGAAGGGAAAACTGCTTTCAAAACAAAGCATGGTCTGTTCGAGTGATTAGTGATGATGTTTGGTTTAACAAATGTGCTGATTACTTTTATGTAGCTCATAAATCATGTATTGAGGTCATTAGTTAGCAAATGTGTTGTGGTCTATTTCGACAACATTCTAGTCTATAGTATCGACCTCATCTCCCATATTGAGCATTTAAGATCAGTATTCGACATTCTTCATGCCGAAAGGTTATTTAGCAACTAGAAGAAATGTGTGTTCTGCCAGAGCGAAGTCATATTCCTCGAATATGTTGTTTTAGAGGGAGGAGTCCGAGTTGATGACAAGAAAGTCAGAGTTATTATTAAATGGCCTACGCTGACTAATGTTGTTGAAGTCAGGAGCTTCCATGGTCTAGCTTCAGTATCAGAGATTCATTTAGAACTTCAGTTCCTTAATGGTACCATTAATCGAGCTAACTAGGAAGAACTCTAAGTTTAAGAGGTCGAAGAAAGCTTATAAGAGTTTTGAAGAGCTAAGTCCAAATTGATCACCTTACTAGATTTGGAGAAAGTTTTTGAGGTAGAATATGACATGCCCAGAGTTGGCATTAGTGCAATCCTTATACGAGAACACCAACCCTTTGCCTATTTCAACGAGAAACTTAGAGGAGCTATGCTGAATTACTCAGCATATGACAAGGAGTTCTATACCTTTGTCCGAACTCCATAGAATTGGTAGCATTACCTATTACTGATAGAATTCATCATCTACTCAGATCATAAATCTCTCAAACACCTCTAAGGGTAACAAAAACTTTCTCGGCATCATGCCAAATAGGTCGAGTTTTTTGGAGTCTTTTTTGCTATGTCATTTGATATAAGAAGGAGAGCACAAATACTATGGCTAATGCTCTTTCTCGTCGTCGCACCTTCATTACTACAATGTAAGTAAAGGTACTTAAATTTCGCACCTTGCTCGACCAGTATGAGTATGATCTGTATTTTAGGCCTTTAGTAACCAAGTGCAATGTTAGAGGAGTTGTAGATAAGTTCTACTTAAGCCAAGGGTTTCTAATGAAGGAGAAGCATGTTTGTGTGCCGAGTGGTTCGGCTAGTGAATCACTCATCCAAAAAGCTTATGTTGGAGGATTAGCTAGCCATTTTATGGAAAAAGAGAATAGCTAAACTGTTGAGAGAACATTTCCATTGGCTTAGGATAATGAAGGATGTGCGTAGAATTCTTGAGAGGTGCAAGGTGTATAAACATGCAAAAAGAAGAAGAGAGCCATATGGAGAGTATACACCTCTGCCTATACCTAAGCATCCATGGACCGACTTAAGCATGGATTTTATGCTTGGCCTACCCCGAGCCTTAAGAAGACATGACTTCATTATGGTGGTAGTTGATCGGTTCAATAAGATGACCCACTTTATTCCTTGCCATCAGACCAATGATACTTTATTTGTTGCTAACCTCTTTTTATAGGAGATTGTGCAACTACATAGAGTACTTAGAAGTATTACATCCAATTGTGACTTAAAGTTTAGTAGCTTCTTCTAGAGGACTTTATGGAAGAAGCTCAGTACAAAGCTTATGCATAGTACTTCTTTCCACCCTTAAACAGAGGCCTAGATTGAAATAGTAAACAAGATAGTTGGTAACCTCCTACGAGCAACTGTTGGGAAGAACTTACATGATTGGGACCTATGCTTACTTGGCATTGAGTTCGCTTACAATCGATCAACTCATAGCTTGACAGGAAGGTCAACTTTTAAGGTTCTCTATGGACTTAACCTAAACATACCCTGGGATATGGCTATCAGCCTGGCCGTTCAATGGAAAAGTCAATCTGGCCTACAACGTGCCAATGAATTCCAAAAGTTACATCAAAAGGTTGCTAAACAATTGGTACTAACTGTAGCCTGACATAAGGAGAAAAGAAGCTAAAGAAGGAGATAAGCGGTTTGCAATCCTCAAGACCTTGTCTAGGTCCACTTCAACAAGGAGCATTTCCCTAGGAAGAGGACAAACAAGCTTTCCCCTAAGTCAGATGAACCTTTTAAGATCTTTAAGCGCATCAATGAAAATGTATATGAGCTTAAGCTACCTAACGAATACAATGTATCCCTTACTTTTAATGTGGTTGATTTGATACCCTATGTACTCAATGAAGAAGAAAGCTAAGATTTGAGGGAAAATCTTCAATAATCTCGAGGAATTGATAGACTATCGACCATTGGTCCTCTCACTTGCGCATGCCTCTAAGGCCTTCGGTCACTCTCTAGAAGAATTCTCTTTGTTTAGCTTGCCGAAGATGAGGCATAGTTTACAAGAGAATGGTGGCAGAACTCCTTGAAGGATCATCTCAACCATACCCTACTTTGTTAAGCTTTAAGTGCCAAACATTATCCATCGAATGTTGAGGCCTAGATGCTAAGTACTTAGTCCGACTAATCCAGTACCAAGGTTGAAGACCTTAGTCATACGGCATTGCACCTATCACTTGGACCCCTTTTGTATCAAGGCCAAAGGTCACTTACCGAGTGATTAGATCCTCTTTACATTGGCCCTTGCTCTTCAACCTGCTATCTCTATTACTTCTATATGGCGACACTTACATTTACTACCAGTATGGAACCAAATCTCATTATGACCTATCGTTTCGCCTGATACTGTATTATTTTGCACTTTTTGTCATTTGTCCTATTTACCCCTTTTCGTATTTACTAAGAATCTCTTTTCACAAATGCTTTTTTGTAATTTTCTTTACTTGTAATGTTGCCTACTATAAATAGTCCCTTCTGCTTGTAGCCGTAATCATCTTACATTCTTTACAAACATTTTGAATATACTCGGTCCTTATAAGACATTCCTCTCTAAGTCTATTTCCATACACTCTTATCTAGTTTTACGAAGTAGCTCAAGATTAGTAATAAGTAAACCTTGGCATTAGCTTATGCATTACATCAAGTGAAGTGCCAAGTCGTGTTACGTTTATAGGTGAGTCATATCCTTCGAGTAGCTTCATGTTAGCTACTGCATTCAATTCATCGACCTTACCATTCTATTTTGTTTGATATTTTGAAGGACTCATTTGGTTCTCATCTCCTATGGTAAGTCCTAATGATAACTGAGCTTTAGGCACATCACCTAAGGCAAGGTTAAGTGGGTCAAATTAGAGGATCTTGAGGTTATAAATCTCTCAAGGCTATGATTTGTAAAAAGCGGATAGTTGAACAACTCCAGTAAGGTAAATTGTGTCCCCGCCGATAGAGCTAGAAGAGTATAGTAAGCATAAGGCTGAAATACTGTAATTCGTTTGCCTGATCTTCCATCCTTACTATTTTATTATTCTTATGTGCACTTTATTTATAGAATTTTTAATTCCACATACTTTTAAGCTAAACACTCAAGTAATCAAGGGGTTTATTTTCTAAAAATCTTGCTCTCTTAAAATTTTTAAAAAGTAACCAACTCCCTCCCCTCCCATTCTTATTTCCTTAGTTAGGATCTACAATAAGTATGGAATGTTGATGTTAATACAGACTTAGGGTTAAGCCTAAACCAACCTAGAACCATCAAGTTACAGTTCAACATTTCGTTAAATTGTATCTACCTTACCTAAAGTCGATTCTAGGCTAGTTAACGAGGCCCGCTGGTTCATGGGTTGGTTTTTGCACCTACGAACTGGATCTCTAATAAAATTTTTTGTTAAGTTTGCAATGTATACATATACCTATACATATATATGTAAAACATGTATATTATATGCATATATTATATTGCGTATTTTAATATGTATGATATATATAATACATTAATATTTATCATACGTAGAATACATAATAAAATGTATAAATATATATATGTTACTATAATATATAATATGTATAAATTTATATATGTAAAATAAAAAAGAAATTCAATTTAGGCTTGCCGGTATAGACGGGACAAAGGCTTGAACCGCTTGGACACTCATGAACTAATAGGTCCTTGGCTAGTTCAAGCCTACCATATGTAAGCTAATTTTGATTCAATGAACTGTTAGGCTAGTTTTGTATTAGTTTACAATTTGGAATTAGCCCTTCCCCAAGTCTATATTAATATATATATATATAGGTATTATGTAGACATTTTGAATATTATAAATGTAATATTTTAATTTAAATTTGCACTGTTGGTGTCTTTTGAATGCTAGTCTAAGAATTACAAGAAGTTCTTAGATCTAGTATTGGAAGGGAAACATAAGAATGTTAATTAAATACTTCATATGGGAAGTCTAGAACTTTTATCCTCTTATCCCCTTTTGAATGCTATTGACTTGAATTATAAAGCTAAGCTATTTACTAATGAATGGATGTTGAGCAATTACAATGCATATATATAATTGGGTGATTCTTTAAAATTTAGGCTTGACCATAAGATACATACAAATAAATTAGGAATTTCTTGCTAATAACTTAGATATGTCACTTAACTATGGAAGTTATTATATACATCAATGTGACTTCGTGTTTTTTTTTTTTTTTGGGGCTTACACTTGATAATTAGATTTGAAATGAGTAGGATCACAAAATGTTCATATGAATACAATCTCGTAACTTTGATTGTAAGTTTTTGTTTCTCGCCTCTATATTTTGTATCATAAGAAATATATATATATATATAGATATATATATAAATTTGCATGTTACACTCAAAAGCAAGTAGGTGTTATTAGTAGAAACATATGTATACTATAATCCTTGTTTCATGGGCTAGCTAGAAATAACACGTAGGTTAGAGTAGCACTTTGTCTATACAAATAAATAAGAATTCCATAGGAAAATAACTTAAAACCTAAATGTGAGATGCCATCTCTAATATCTATGGAGCTAGTGTAAGAAAAAAAAATGCCTTCCTTAACCTATTTGAAGTTATAATTACATGTCAACCATGCAAACCTTTACCGTGATATGTATTAGGATTAATTCCACAGTGTTTTGGCATTAAGGAAGGACATAATAGGTGATTAATGCTATATATGACTTCAGAAAATAACATTCCCTACCATGTTGATTGAATCCTAAGGAATCCCATTAAGAATGTAAGTAAATAATGATCTTGAATCAATGTGATGAATCAAACCAAAAATACTATGTAATCACTCCCTTAAAACAACAAATATATGGCACAATAGCACTAGTAAGGAACCACAAGGATCAGCTAATGACCTTAATGAATAAAATCAATGAAATTCATGGACTAATCATATAGCTTACTTTGTCTTTTATACAAGTACCTTACTTGAAAAGTAAAGAAACCTAAGGATAAGTTGCAAGCCTAACCGACAATCACTACTAGGAGAGGAAAATGATAGGTGGGGGATAATTGAGATACTAAGAAACAATACACTTCATATGTACATTAGTAATGGGCACTCAAGAAGAAAATGGAAAATCTATAACTATCGAGTTTCCCACTTGTCGAGTTTGTTGTTTTCGATAATCATCAAAGTATGTCATATCATATCATGATAAGTTAAGTAATGAGTCCATGTTGGTATCCTTGTGAGTCTATTGATCTTGAGTTATGTTAGTTTTGTTAAGTTGTGTTAAGTTGAGTCGATTTAAATTGTCAATAATCTCATTTGACTTCGAGATGGAGAAAATTTTAGATCTACCAATCTCATTTTTGTAGACACCTATACTAAGCTAAATGAGGAAATACAATAATGCTTATGGCAATAATAAAGCCACCATAAGGTGAACGTTTAGATGGGAGGAAAGACCATCATATATGCTTGGCACATAGTGGATCAATGCTATTGTAGATCTTAATTAAAACTTAAGGATAGGTAATATAGAAGGTACCATATGAGATGTAATAGAGAATCAATTAGAGAAAACACTTGAATGATTGTGTTGATGAGTAATTCCATGAGGAAGTATAGTGTAAGTAGAGAACTTGGGTGATGAACTTAACATATGATTAATAACAAATATGAAGTATATGGAATAGAAAAAAAAAAAGATAAGAAGATAAATCAAAAGTTTAATTAAATGAAAGTTTAGGAAGAAAAAAGGCTATCTTCCAATCCTTTTTAAGCTGTAGAGCAGTAGCCTTTACAAATCATACACATACATATATAAGATTAATAACCATCTTATGAATACCTATAGCCCTTTCTATAGAAAGATTTAGAATATAATTTCAATGACGAAACTATTTGCAAGGAAAGTAGAGTGTAAGATCCTGTAAAAATTGGCTATAAGTTTGAACTTGGACATTTTGGAAATAATATGTAAAATTTATAGCAATTGTTGAAGTGGTCCGATTGACCCCAAATTTTACTAAAAGCTAGTTAAAAGTAAAATGAGTAGAAATGGCCCTGTAAGTTGGAATTAAGAAAATAAAATATTAAAATAATAATATAGAAAATTTATTATATATAAGTATATTATTTTTCATTTATCGAAAGCACACAAAACAAGTTCTGATAATTAACATGATACTAGAGATAAATTATATAGATGTAAAAAATTATAAAATAACATTTCAGAGTGTTTATTTATATTAAATATATTGTTACGTGTATAAATACATGCCCATAAATACTAGAAATACCTAGAATATGTTAAATAAATATAGTGAATAAGCAAATAAATTAACAAAAATATATAGTGAATAGGGAAATTGGTGATAATGTTATGGTAGGTCGACAAAGTGATTTTAATGTATAACAGTTACCTTAAGACACACATTAGCATAAAAAGGAAAACAAGTGGACACTTGTTAAACAAAAAGAACTCTCTACTAACCCTTCCAGACACTATTTAGATTCAAGTTGCCTTTTGGAAATTACTTTGGCATCTATAGAGTTTAGGAAAACTAGAGGAAGCTTAGGATAAGTTAGGAAGAAATTAGAAAAAAATTATGTGAATTCGAGTGAAAATAAGGGGAAATTTAGTTATAAGGTTGAAAAGGCTTTTAAGAGGAAATGGTCACCACCACTTGATAGTGGACTTATGCCTTGAGCTACTAATATGAAGAGGAGTGCCATTGATGGTTAAATTCTTAATCGTCGATAAGTGCTTATTCTTTATCTAATTTTCAATATATTAAAATAAATACTAAATTTATCAAAAAATTATGGAAAAATGTACTGTAGAATATTTTTATTTAAATTTCAAGAAAAATATTATGTTGTTCAAATTTTATGTCTAAATATATTGATATTAAGAAATTGTTGAAACTAAGCATATTTAGCTTTTATTTTAAAACACCTAAATGAAGTTGTTTCTATTCCAAAATTTTTCTATAACATCCCTATGTTATACATAAGTTTGCTATGTAAAAAGTTTTATAAAAACTATTTTCTATATTTGTTAATTTTCTAGCCCTTAATTAGTGTAAAAATAGTAAATATTAAAGATAATTTGATATTTTGCCTTACAAATTCGTTATGATTCTAGTTATGGGAACTTTGAAGTATAACATGAATTCGAGATACCGAAGCTAAAATGAATTTTTATTGAGGCGTATTAGTAGATTTCCAATATTGTAAATGGGGGCTTAAATGTAAGTTTCCATAAGTGTTTAGTTGATGACCTATTTATTATATGTAAAAGGAATGACAATGAGTTGATATGTGATCTGCATAAGGGTAGATTGAACATATAAGTACTAACATTAGGCAATTTAGGGGTGGTAAAGTGGATGCTTTATTGGAATAAGTGGAAATAGGGGATAAATGAGAAGATAAATCAGAAGCGTATAAATGAGTATTATCTAAGGAATGTATTTAGAAGCTAAATTTGAGACAAGCCTTGTGTGAGTAACAGATGGGTTAAATTCAGAAGATGGATTAGAGGATGTCTTGAGGGCTCTTGAATACACTATAATTGAAGGATGATTTAGAGGATAACTAGAGATGAACTAATAGCAAGTGACATAAGAATCTAAATGTCCAAAGGTAACAACATTGTAAACTTAGATTGATGAACTTAAATAAAAATAATAATATATATTATGCTTCTGTGCATACTAAGTTGTCATTTATGTTATAAAACCTACAATAAGAGACATATCTTAGCTGCCTGTATACGAGCGATGAGGAACCCAAGTAAGTTAGGATCAATGTTTTATTGCATTTTAGGTACCATTTAAGGGTACTTAGAGGATTGAGTATGCACTTGTTTATGCTTGTAATTACTTTGTTGTGTACATGCTTATGTATCCTTGATTATTGATCGAATCTTGATTGTAATATTTAGTGAAGTGTTGTTCACTAGCTTGTTTGAATTAATTGGTTACCCTTAATCTAGATTAACCTAATCTTGACTTAAACCTTAACTTAACATGTATTATAACCCATTAGAGGCAATTAGGATTCTTCGATCAAATATCGGTCCCTTCGAAAGGAATAGCTTAAATGACTACTCCTAAACCTTAATCGAATTATGTGATAAAAGAGGAGATTGCAACAAAGCTAAGGACATTAGTTCAAAGGTAGCTACGGGAAGTGGGATGTCTCCATTACACAAGCTTATGTTTGGTAGTGAGTTGTTACATCGTATTGAAACTCCTTAAACTTAAATTAAAGCGAAGACAATTTCTCTCTTCTTATGATGGACTAGATATCAACATACGATGATGATGCATTGTATAAAAGTAACTTAGTTGACAACCTAACTTACTTTATTATGTACACACACTTTTGTTTCCATTCCACTTGTTAAGCAGTTGTTGGTCACTCTTCTATATACTCTTTTGCAAGAAAGGAGAAGAGACACCACCTATATAGAAACCTAACCTTAAAGCTGTCTAGGTTAGGGAGTGAGGGATTAATAAAGCTGTAATCTGACTCATGTTCCTTTCTGAAGTTTTATTTGTTCTTAGAGAAACTAATTTAGGCCATTGTGTATGATCTAGTAGTTTCTGTAGTTGGTTTACATATTGAAATAGAAAGTAAAATTAATTGAATTGTAGGTTTTATGTATACTTTAAAGTATTACACCAAAGCTTGTAAATCGAGGACCTATTTTACAAGGCTTTACAAGATGAGTTAACATACAATTACATAAGTTTTACAAAAAATGTAGGTATTGGATTAGATGCTTTGAAGCCATATAGTTGAGTTTGCCTTATGTAGACCAAGTCTACAATAATGGTTGAGAGATCAATTTCTATCTTAGATAGGTTTATATGACGGGACTTTATTACTTAGGGCATAACACTAGGAATGATGAAAAATATGGATTAATTGAGAAAATTATCTTGGAAAACATATTTAGAATAATATAACATTTGTATTAGTTTCATCTATCATAAATTATAAAGTTTTCAATATATAATTTCATTTTTAATGTTAAATTTGTTCTCTCTTTCATAATCAAAATTTGTTGAAAACGGATTTTAGACTATGATTACATGGAGTACTTTTAAACTGATTAATTTTTTCAATCAAATGTCATGAGAACAAATTCACCCAAAAAACAAAAAATTCATAGGTTAAAGTATAGTTATGACAAGAATAAAAAATAAAAAACATCTTAAATATTTATTTTTTAGTAATTCGAAATAAACTTACAACTAGATCATATATGTTTTTATATTTATTATTATCATTGACCTTTTGAAGGGGGGGGGGGGTCAAGTTCCAAAATAAAGCATACAAATGATTATTAGAAATATTGCTTAGTGATATTTCATAAAAACTTTTATGTAAAAATGTTTCTCTGTTTTTTCAATTATTGATCTTGAACGTAAGTAAATGTATGGTAGTTTCACAGTTAATATCTCATATATTTGATTTTTTTTTTTTTCATATTAACACATGTATTGCAAGTGTATAGTCCGTCTGTATTATTCCAAGTGTCAAACGTGTCAATTCTTAAATCCTGTTATGTCATGCAATCTTGATTAAGTTATAATTAGATAGAGTATGGAAAATAATTTTTACAGCAACATGAGATTTGGAAACAGTTCCAACAAAAAGTAGTTGGTTCAAACCCATTCATGTTTCCACGTCATTTGCTACTTCAATTATGGAAAAAATCGTCGGTCGGCAATCAATGCTTGGCCTATTCGCGCTAACACGTTGTATTTTATGCATAACAAATTGGACTAGTAACTATAAACATTAACTCGTTATGTGGCACATGTTTTAATCATATTAAAAAATCTTAACCCATAATCCAATTTGTAAATTATGTTCTGGATCTAGTATATATATCCTCTCATTGATTCAATTGTCAAATTTATTAAAATAATTCTAAGGATAAAAAGTTTTCATAAATTTAAAGCCCGAATTAATGAACCACTTGATCTTTTGGACAAGACGGAGACCAAATTCTACATTACCCGTTGACTAGGGACTAAAGCAGCCTTGGTGCTTGCAACAAAGGCAAACCCCAAACCACATTTTAATTCTTTTTCTTTTTCTATAACAGCCAAAGATCATTCTTAATATGTCAACAGTATTATTACGGGTTATTGACCATTCAAATTTCTTATATCAACTTCATTACAACTACCATTAATCATGTTGGTGGTTAGAGCTGTATATATAATCAGGGCAGATGATATGGTTCGGTTCGTGTAGCTTAAAAGTAAGAAAAAATAAAAAAATAAAAAAAAGTGGATCAAACTAAAAAATTTTGGCTCACTTAAATGGGAGTTTTATTAGCTCTTCTTACTTAACCCACAAGTCAAAGTAAATGAACAATTATAGAACAAGTTGGCTTGCCAACCCACAAAATAAAAAAAAAAAAAAAACACAAAATATGTATATATGTATATTATGTACATATTATCTTGAAGTTTCATAAAGACTATATCCTCATTATGTTCATGTCTTACAAGACTATTATTAACAACTCAAAATTTTTGCTTATGGTTTTTATATAACCATTATGATGCTACTGGAAATAATGATTATGGAAAATTTTGTTATAAATATACTTATACATTCATATTATTAGCTATAGGATTTTTTTTTTCTTTTCCATACTAGTGAAAATGTATAAATGTATATCATGTATATATTTTCGTGGAAGGATTGAAACTTCATTTTTTCAAAACAAAATAAAGATTAAATTTTGTAGTAAATAGAAACAAAATATATACATTAGAATCGATAAGATTGTAAATTGTATTTTTTGATTTGTGGTTTGTGAATATTCTATATAATGTATTAATGGAAAATGGAGGATAGTACAATTCGTAGGTTGCCCTGAACATAGTGGGGTAAGTTGGATTGGAAATTCTTACCCACATATATAAGTAAGCTAAAGTGGGCAAACTTACTTAACTCGCGGGCCAAATGCATGAAGGCCAGATTGGTCCACATTGCCTGCTTGTATAGCTATATTAGCATTTTCGTATTCACTAGTTTCTAAGATAATAATAAAAATGAATTTCCGTCATTATAGGAAAAAAAAAAAGAATATCCTTTTCTATTAGTAAAGAAAGAAAACTATTTCATATTTGAATCTATTTAATTGGATTTGAATTGTAAAGCCTACCATATCTACAACTTATCTTAGAAATATCAATCATCCCCTCTACATAATTTATTGGCAAAAAAAATATATATATATTTTCTATTTATTTACTCTTTATTTTATTATAGAAAGTAATCAACTATAGATACTATATTACCATTTATATAGACAAAACATCTTTCAAAACCAATAGCACAATTAGATATCACAAGTTTTTTAATATTGCAATACAAACTTTCACTCAAATGATTTTTTTTTTTTTAATCTAGCATTTTGTGGATGTGTTTTTTTCTTTTTTCATATAATATGAGATGGACTTGATGATTTTAATGATATTGGTTTTACCCCTCGTTACCTTATAATCCTCTGCCTGTTCCTGTATTGAACGACAGTTTAATCGGACCTTAATAATCAATTTTAATTCACCCGTATCATTTATTGACTCTTCAAGGGAAACCATCAAGTCATCATAGAAAGGAGTTATTTAACATGCTGCTGAAAGGACTAATAAGGAGAACTCATCGTTCTTTCCATCGTTTTCATGTACTTTTATTGTAATGCTAAGGAAAATTATTTTAAAAAATAATGATCTTACCAAGATTTCAAAAGCTTACTAAAACCCTACTCTTTTAGACAATCATTAACCCTCTCAAACTTTAATCTTTTCCTAAAGTAACCTAACTCTCTCATTTTGTACAAAAAAACTAAGTATAGCCTTAAAACCTAAACCAAAGAGAAAAGTTGGGAAGAGCTTGTTAGTATTACTTGAAGAAAATTCGTTTTGGGGGCTTAAGGACACTAAAGTGACTTTTTTCCTTACAAATTGCAGCTTGTTATCTTGAATCTTCTTGGGTAATATCCTAATTCTCCTCAACAACATGGAAGGGATGAGGTAAGAAAACAAGTGGGTTTTTCCATTTTAAGTTCATTATAAGGGAAACCCCACTTTAGGTGTTTAAGTGGGTTTTCTTTTAATCTAAAATTAAATGAGCATTTAGTGATATGTTCAGGTGACTCTCGACTTGATTCTTGTGCATTTAAAGTAAGTACTCTTCATCTCTTCTTTTATTCCTTAGTTTAAGGTTGGTTTCTTAAAGTTTGTTGGTAGCTTTGGGATTTTAAGTTGGTTGATCTGAAATTTATAGTTTAGATGGTGTAAATGTGTGATATGTTGATGGGTTGATAAGTAATCCAAGTGTATTTGAAGTAAGTTTAAAGAAAAGTTTGGATTTGAGTTGTTTTGAGGATGAAATTCGAAGTTTTGTTGTTGTTTTGGTATGAACCATGGGACGGTTGTGACCAATCTTCTATTAGGCTGGTAAGGACTAGCCAACTGGTTTCCTTTGAACCTTGTGGCTAGTCAAACTGGAAAGCTAAATCAAGTTTTCTTTCATTCTTTTTTCTCAAACCAATTTCTTTGTGTCATAACCTAATTTCTAAAACATATTTTATCCTTTAAAGCCATTTTTGAATATCTTAATATTATAACTCATTTATAAGCATGCTTTACAAAAACTCAAATTCTATTTTGGAACTTCTTTTTTTAAACCTCCAAACCCTCATCCGAAGTGCTTTAATCATTCCTTTTTTAAGCCAAAAATTGATTTTACCCTCTTGTTTAACTATAATTACCTTTAGAATCCTATAATAAAATAGTTGTTTAGGGAGCCTTTAGAGGGTGTTATCCAAAGACAATTTGAGTTACTTGAGATATTTGAATTGGATTAATTAGAATAGAAGATTAAGATAAGTTTACTGCTATAAGTATTAGGTTGTTAAATTTAGGTTCTAAGGTTGATTCAGGTTTTGTAATTGGTTCAAATTCGGCTTTCTAAGTATGTAGTACTTGTTTGTCTGGTTAAGCATACTAAGAAAAACAAGATCTAACCGAACTAATATAAATGAATGGTTTATTGATTTTGGTTGAATCACTTGCTTTAAGGGCTCACAATGTCAATTCTTTCGAGGAGTAATTGATGATCATATGTGAAGATTCCATAGTAGACTTTCATATGAGATGACATAACTAGAATTCTAAATATTTCTAGACCCAAACGTAAATGACTTAAAGGAAGGCAGATATTTATATCAAATTATGTATGTAGACAAATATCAAGGTATGGTGAGATCTTGATTTGTTGGTTGTTGACATAAATAAAGATAATTAATTTATTGTTTGCTTTGTACTTGTTATAATTTGCATTCTTATGCCTGTATGTGATTTTGTTTGCCATCCATATGTGCATGTGCATCACGTACTAGGTTTTAGCTCATTCTTTTATTTTTTACAACTACTGGTCAATTTGATAAGTTTTTTATAAGTATGAAAATTGCTATTATCGGGTTCAAGAAGAGAGGTGATTATTTTTGTATATTGTAAAAGATCAAGATCTAGTTATTAAACATATTTGTGGTTAAAGTGACCCGCCTATGAGTTACTTAAGTTGATATACCTGGAGAATTATTATTTTATATTTAATAAGCGATTGTTACAAGTGATTGTGAAGATTATAGTTAGTTTTAGAGATTTAACATGTTATTAGAAAATTAAGGACATGTGATAGGTTGTAGTGACCTTAAATTTTGAGGCTTTACATTTGTATCATCAAAAAACTCAATTGTTATACTTATTGATATTGGATCCAAAATTCAAACGCAAAACACCTGAATCGATCTATATACCAAGAATCAGCAAATTTATTTGCATAGAACATATATCTAAACAATTCCAAGACTCGTATTTGGTGAACGTGCAATGAAATATGATAGTAGAATATAAACTCTTTATAACAAGTAAAAATAACATTACAAGAAAGATAAAACTACATCAAAATTCCTATATTATATGAAAAACAAGGATCATAATTAAAACTCACTGCATGAAGAATTCGATCGTTGTTTGAGATAGGCTAATGATAATTACGTATTGAAAGGACAGGAAAGAAAAATGATAATAATTAACTTGGAACGTCTTAAAAAGATGAAAGACGTAACTGGATGGACATACAGCCACATTCTCCATATCAAAAGAGACGTACATCGGTTTATTGTCTTATGCACGGATGTTTCATCATCAATACAAAACAAGAAAAGGTAACTAAAGAACTACTATTCCGTGTTCACGAGCAGCATAGATGAAGCCAACGAGGGAGTGATCCCAGAATAAGTGTTAGATATCGCCAAAGATCCAGTAGTTGTATATCCACCTCCATATTCATTGCTACTACTTGTTATATTATATGATGAATGGAGTGATGGAAAAGGCCCATATACGTGAGGATTGGCATATGTCGGAACGGGAGGTGTGGATGGAAGAATCGGAGGAAGAGCTTCGAAATTCGGAACACCTAATGCCTCTCTTATGCTTGGTCTACAGTTATAGTCCGGATTCACGCACCATAATCCAACCACCATTAGGCATTGCATTTGTCCTTGGTCGTAGTTTCCTTCTAGCTTGGGATCTACCGCATCTAGTAGCCTCCCTATCCCATAAAGCTTCCATACCCAATCCACCAAACGAATATGGCCATCGACATCCCTCTGATCATTGACCTTTCTGCCACAAACAATTTCTAGTATAACTACTCCAAAGCTGTAGATATCTGATTCCTTACTAACCTTGCCCGTGTAAACGCATTCGGGGGCCATGTACCCCATTGTCCGGCTAAGACTGTAGTTTGGGATCCTTTCAAACGGTCCACTAGTCTAGCCAAGCCAAAGTCTCCCAATTTGGCATTAAATTCTGCATCAAGCAAAATGTTGCTAGCTTTTATGTCTCGATGAAGCACGCATTGCTCCCATTCCTCATGCAAGTATAGCAAGGCCGACGCCAATCCTTGTGCGATCTTGTGTCTCATCTCCCACGTCAACAAGATTTTTCCTTGGAATAAATGGGTGTCTAAGCTACCATTTGACATGAATTCATATATCAAGAGTAGTTCTTTTTTCTCTTGACACCAACCAACCAGTTGTACTAAGTTTCTATGTCTTAGCTGGCTTATCGTCTTGACCTCTGTTGCATACTCCTTAATGCCCTGTCTGGACTCGGGTGTGATCTTCTTGATAGCAACTTCGGAATCACCTTCTCTTAAATTCCCCTTGTAAACCTTCCCAAAACCACCTTCCCCAAGCAACCGGTCTTTCAAAAAATCATCGGTTGCTGCAGCCACTTCTTTGAATGAGAACCTTTTGGGTCCAGTTACCTTTGAGAATTTTTGATCAATAGGTTCTACTGTACCATCGTCGTCACTCAGATTACCTCCGTTTCTTTTTGATTGATGACGAGACCATAGGAAGCCCAAAACAAAACATATAAGCAAGAAGGATCCAACACCAGTGACGATCCATTGCCAATAGTTGTTCTTTTTCTTTCTCGGGGGCAGTGAAGGAGAAGCTGGAGCTGGACGAACTTGCACGTTATGATTTGAAGTAACTTCAAGACTAGACATAAAATTCCAAGATTTTATAGTATGTGTCTAGTAAACAGCACCAGTTGAAGCAGAGAAACCAAAGGTTACCCATTCCGGCAAATGGTCCTTCAAATTAACGCTGTAGTTAACTGTAGAAAAAGAGATGGAATTATCCACATCTGTCATGGTAACACTGTGCTGCCTTGTTGTCTCCGTGCCCGTGTACATATCCCGTTTTATGTGTCATGATTTGCATGTGTTATATCCCGGTTGTAAATAAGAAATGGGATACTGAACTACTATGGTGGATTATGCAAATAGGAGAGTTGGTGTTAAAATCGAGTGATTAGATGATTTAAGAAGCATTTTGTGTAGGTATGAATTTGAGTCAAAACGTAAGTTAGATCGTCAAGCAAGTGAAAATATAAAATAACTTGACTTGTAAAACTTCAATTAGAAGTTAACATAAGGGGTTGGCTAATTTTGTATAAATATATGCATTTTCATAACAATCCTTTTATAATTTCTATATGCACTTAGCCATATGATTAGCATATGCTATATATTGTTGATACTACGATAATTGGACATATAGCAAGTGTTTTATTGAGATCTCTTATCTTAGAACTAAAATGATGCAAGAAGGAAATGCGATATAGTAATGTGTAGCTGATCCAAGAAGCAAGTTTAGAGGCAATAAACATCATTTATGTATCTACAAAAGTTAAGAAAGAAAATCAAGAGTAGCATGACAATAAAAGGACATGCAGTCAACCCAACCCCTTAGTCAATTAGCTAAGTGCATTTTAGAAGCGGCCATAAGTTAGCTTATCTTAGTCAACCAACCAACCGCTTATCTAGGGTTGATATTGCCTAATTTTCCTTTTATTTCATTGTTTTATTAAGGAATTATCTTTAGGCAATTTGTTATCTTTATGCTTATAAATAGGTATCTCATTTGTAATTTAAAAATAACTAAGAATTGTGAATTACAAGAATTCTTGAACTTCTCAAGAATTCTATTCTTGTGGTCTTCAATCTTTATACTAAGGTTCTTGGCTCCTTTATAGCCAACACGTCGAGGTTCTTGATGACACAAAAATAACATAAATTCTTTATAGTAATTTTGTACTGATTTTGACTTTCTTTCTTATAATTTGGTGTTATTTTAAGCTTAATTTTTTTTTATCACTTTTAGGAATTTTCAAAGTACTTTTGTGAAGATTTTAAGAATTTATAGACAATTTTGGACAATTTTAGAGTAAAATCATAGCTAACAAAGTGAAGTAGAAAAATTTTAAGCTAGAACAAAAGTCCAGCAATGACAATAGTTATGGAGCATGCTGATGGTCCATACCTTTAGTCCTCTTGTAAATGAATTCAATTTGATTTTCAAAGTTTTGTGTTAAAGATATGACCTTGGCCATATACTATGGGCATGAAGATATTGTGAATTCCTATATTATATTTTTATTTGGTTTATGTTGTAATCTTAAGAGTGTTGCCTATAAATAGATCTTTAATCCTAAGGTTACAAAAAGAGGCCCTTTAATACTTGTAGGTTTTCATTATCATAAAGGGGCTCCTCCATCATGTTTTTCTCTTTAGTTTTAGTTTTTATGCCTTCTTTTCAATAACTTAGTAAATCATTATTGAATTTTATTTATGAAATTCTTTCATTGATTTTGCTTATTGTGATCTAGTTACATCACTTTTATTGTGTCAGATTAATATTACCCGAGATATTAATTTAATACTTGAGTTTGCTATAAAGCCATAATGCCTATAGTAAATAGAAAAGTGTAATTAGAAGAGAATAAGTATTCAATCTTTCTAGATTAAGGAGACTTAATAGCAAGATCTATGTACTTCATGCAATCTTGAGATACTCTATTCAACTGCAATATGGGTAGAGAGGGTCTTAAGATTAGTAATTGTCAGAGATGGGAGTTTAGCTAATTCAAAATCTAACTTCCACTAAAATAGGATTAGGAATATGTATGGTCTAATAAAGAAATTGAGATTGAATAATCCCTTAGAAGCAGGTAGTAAACAATAATTAAGATTTTCTAAGGAAAATGTTGACTTTTAATTAATTAATTCATAATCTTAATTTAATTTCATGATTATATGTCTTTATTGATTTTATGTTAATTTTACATTTCCATGCTATTATTTTATGTCACTTTTATTGTTTTGTTGTTTATTATTATTTTTATTTAGTTAATCAATCATTTGATTATTTTATTAATAGTTAGCTATTTAAATTTCTCTATTTTTATTGTTAGTTTGATGTTTGATGTCATTATAATTTCTATTTTCTATATTTAGTTTATTTGATTGAATCTTAGGGTATTCCATAAAATATTCCATTAAAAAAATTTAGGCAATTGAATAAATTAAGAAGGTTACACTTGCTAGTAATAATTAGATAAACTTTTATAACTTAACTCCTTGTAGGATTAATTCTTGGACTCAAAAATCCATTTTAAATATGTACTATAACTTAACCAGATACACTTGCCTGTAATGTAATATATACATGATCAATTCTTGTGATATTGGTTCTTAGTTCCTCATAGCCAACAGGTCATAGCTTTCACAAATAATTGATTCTTCATTAGTTATAACCAAAGGATCAAGATTTCTAACTTACTTTTAGCTTTCTTAAGATATCATATCAGCTCATCGATGTTGGGTGTCAAGATCTATTCTTGGGGGTCGCATAATTATGTCTAGCTATAATGATTACGATTAATCTAGTGTATAAATATAATATGTTAATTAATGAACTACTAAGTGGTTCCTAATCTTTCTGGTACATGTATTGCTAATTGGATCAAGTTCGGTTGA
Source organism: Lumnitzera racemosa (assembly GCA_024138005.1). Classification (NCBI taxonomy): domain Eukaryota; kingdom Viridiplantae; phylum Streptophyta; class Magnoliopsida; order Myrtales; family Combretaceae; genus Lumnitzera; species Lumnitzera racemosa. The sequence goes on along the minus strand of JAMXBC010000012.1, from coordinate 31,201,028 downwards.
TGATGTTAATGTTGATGCCAAGTTGCCGATTGATTTTATTGTGCTAGGCTTTATACTAACTTGACTCAAGAGTTACGTACTAACCTTGCTTCCTAAGGTGTTTATTAAGTGAACTTGAAATTGAAGTTTTAGTATTCAAAAGAAATATAAGTAAAAGTAATAATGGGATTAAAGAGTAAACTCTCTTGGTAATTGCTTGATATTGCTTGGTTTTCCATAGGATATGGATATTAGATTCATGACATGTCACAAAAAGGACCTATGGGTAAAGTTTTCTAAAATTGAGATTTCGCTTAGCGAAGTTTTATTTTGAAAACTAAAGTTTTTGTTATGTAAGCAATTAAGCTCCTAAAATCTTGGTTTGGTAAAGTAAACAGCTTGATTTATATAAACTAGTTTTCATGCATATAGTTTACATTTAACTGATAATCATAACCACAATAGTGGTTATGGCTAGGTTGAGCTCTTTATGTTCCTGGATGCAATATCTAAATGCTTGAGATTGTCAACTAACCGAATGGATAGGGTTAGGACTAAGGCTAGGGATAGGGTTGTACTAGGATGTCGACTCTTATGCATGTTACATGCATTAGCATGGCACACATTTGCTATATTTGCATTGCTAGGTTGGACTAATGAGTTTTGTGACGGAAATGATAACTTGCTTGGTGATTATGCTTTGATATTACTTTATTGTTATGTACTATACATTTTTACTCAGTTTGCAATAAACTAAGGGGATAAGTTGTCTTATCCTTAAGTTAAGGAAGAAGTTTAGGAAGAAAATCATTAGAACAAGAACACTTTGGAGAGCTTAGTGAATTAGTTTCACTTGAGAAGGATCAAGTTGTTGCAAGATTTACCTTAAGCTCTAAGAAGTGGCTTTACAAGGAGTATCAACATGCTATGTAAGGATTACAACTTAGAGATTGTAAATGTGTTACATATGCTTATATTGAAATTATGTATAAGATTATATAGCTATGATACTCTGATCTTAGCCCATTGTTGTTTGTTATATTGAATGAGGAGTTTTGGGAATAGGAGTTTCATGTTGTTGTATGATAGGTGAAAAACATATTCTACCTTATTCTTAACTCAAGATTGCAATAACAAACAATCTTTAAGTACCATAAGTTAAGTAAAACTTTTAAGTAGACACCTAAAAGGTAAGACGTTATAAGATAACATCAACATAAGGTTTGTAAAATGGGTCTCGGAGTATCATAACTTATCCCTAGATAAGGATTGAAGGTGTGATGAATTGAAAAGTTTAGGCATTTATGTGGATTCAAAGAATCAACGTAACGATGGAAATGAGATTTAAGGCATGTTAATGAGTATGGATTAAGATTATCTAAGAAGATGAGATAGAAAGTATGAGTAATATGGATTGAAGTAAGTTCAAAGTAAAAGTCTTTAGGAAGTTGCTAAGAAATTAATAGATTTAAGTTGATATTGAGGAGGAAATCTTAGTAAATTCATAATAAATTAGTGTATTGAAGGAATTGAGTAGAAAATTTAAGAACATATAATGGTTGGAATTAATAAAGAAATGGATCAAATTATGCTATACGCTGGGAAAACTTTCTAAAGATGAAAATGTAGTAACAGGAATGTATGTATGAGGCTGTCTAAAGTAGCTAGATTAACTTAAGAAAGCAAAAGAATCGTACTCCTGTACAAAAAGAGTAGGTTAAAGAATTAGTAGAAAAGTTATACATTCCTACTAACCACCATCATCGAAAGAAGAATCAATGGATATAACATGGGATATAGTTAAACTAGTATGTAGTAGCATTCTTTGTATACGCTTTTGGCACACATGAGTAAGATAAGAGGGAAATGGCTTCAATTCTCTGACTCTCATGACTCTTATGTCCATATGTTGAGTTTTCCGTCATTACTATTGATCTAGTCATGCCATGTCAATTGTATGATCAGTAATTGGTTAGCTCTTTCGTGTTTCTTATTGGTCTAAGAGTTGTATGAGTCTTATTTGATTCAAATCAAATCTAGCTAGGTCGAGTCATTCTCTATCTCATTTAAGTCTAAGTTAGTGAAAAGTTCATATTTTCCATACTCATACTTGATGCAAGATGTGTGCTAGTTATATGAAGTATTAAGGCCTTAGGTTATGATGGATACGTGATACTTGGAAAATAATAAAAATATACAAGAGGAAAGGGATTAGTCATAAGTTACATCAAATGACAATATTGTTATGACTAGCATGACAAAATGTAAGAAATGAGATACATGCTAGGTGGTAGAAACTAAGTCAGAAGATATTTGAAGGTGGAATCCTATCTAAATTAAGGATCAGAAGATGGGTTAGAATGTGTCTTACTATAACTTAAACTTGATATGATTCAGAACTTGCCTCAAAGAGAATTATAACTTGGAAGAAAGAAAGTGTATCAACTTAGAACCTAGGTTAGAAGTATGAGAGGTAAGGATTAAGTTGAAATGATATAAAACTTCACAAGTTCATCAACTTGAAAGAACTTATATAGTAACAAATGGATCTGATGTACTTCCAAAACTAATATTCTTATTAAAGACATTATAGGAATTGATAACATAGAAAATATATTAGAAGCTATTTTTATTGGGAATTATGAAAATAACTTTACCAAGAAGATGTGTTTAGTTCATAAAACTATAAGAAGGAAAATGGAAAAGAGATAGAGGAGATGGATATTGACCTTGATAGAAGTTAATGAAAGATAAGGGAAGTATAAGATATTGTAAAAGCTAAGGCAAAGTATGTTTAGAGCCAATTGTATTAAGTTTATGATATAGAAGTTGCATAAAAGTAGGATTAGTTTAACCATCACAAGCATTTAGGTGTAGAGGGTAACACAAAATATAAGGGTAGTGATACGAATCAGCTCAATTGACCCATTATCAGAAGTTAAGCTAGGGGATTACAAAGACTAGCCCAATGAGTACTAGCTCATAAACTCTCCAAGGATGAGGAACCACGGTATGTTATACTTCATCTACACTAAGCACCAAGCTATGGTCATGATAAGAACAATTTCCAAGCAGGCAAACACCACAAGTCTTCTAAAGTTGAGTAAATAGTTATTCAACCTATTGAGACCATAGAACAATGCCCATTATCTAAGCTTTAATCTAATCCAAATTAGGTTAACCAATTCATCCATCTCTTTTGTAACCACTACTTAGCTGACACCATTAGTTGTAGAGCTGCTAGACATCTAACATTCGCAAGGATAACCAAACACACAATATTAAGCTCGCCAACCATAATTTGATACATGCCCTTTAGCCTAATAACCCAAAATGATTCCCCCTTCAATACATTGTACCATATAGTGACATTTTTATCCTTTCTAGCATTTGCCATAGGAATCATTATATCTAATATGTAATTTTCCTACTTTTGTCTTTTCTTTAACATATAACCCTAAGGAGGCCATATATAAGCCTCACTTACTTATAGCGCAAGCATTACTTCTTACATTGCAGAATATAGATATTTTCCTTAAAAGCATTCATTGAGTCTTCTCTTCCTTAACTCTTATCTATTTCTTTTGGTAAGAAGTAGTGGCAAGTGACCCTAATCCTCACTTATGTATCATATCAAGTGGAAGTTAGCTTAAGTAGGATTAGTTGGTGTATCATATCTAGCTAATAGCTACTCAGGTTTTACTAAACTTCTTTGGTTCTTTCTTTCTCTTTTATCCATTGCAATGTGACCTCCATATGTACGACCCCAAAGGCACATTAAGTAGCCCATGCTTTTGGCAACTATGTTAAGTTATGAATGTATAGAAATTGAAGCAAAAGATAAAATTTAGTTCTTAAATTGTAAGCACAAGACTTGAAAATTAGAATAGAAAGTCTTGTTAGCTTAGGGAAAGTGTTAGGGATTTGGCAAAGTGAGCATGAATTAATCATAGATAAGATAATCACTATAGCTACTTGAACTCTTATAGTACGAAAGGAGTATGACAAGAAATTATAGACTTGAAAAAAAAAAGGCCTTATACAATGCGAGAAATGACTAAGTAAACCCATATGAGAAAGTTCAGAAGTATTATTGTGAATAAGTATATTATAGTTACAATAATAACAAAAGTCGATGATTGTGTTGTGCAATAGAAGTGTAATAGTAAGAGTGAAATACACCCACTTTTATAGGTCCTACGGTATCAAATACACCCACTTTTATTGTGAATAAGTATATTGTAGTTACAATCATAACAAAAGCTTGAAGTTTTTCATGCAAAACTAGTTTTATAGCAAGCATTCCTAAGTCCTACAATATCAAATACACCCACATTTACCTACTTTTGTACCTCCTTACTCCTCCACCTAGAGCTTAAGGTTTGAAGGTGATAGCCATCATTCGAAAATGACATACCCACTCCTCCCCATGTGAAATTGCCTCCACATTTGATCTCATGGTGGCTAAGAACCTAAGACCACACCACTCTTTCGCACCCAACTATCTTCATACATGCAACTCTAGGTTGATTTTCTATTTTTTATTTCTTTCCCTCTTTCATTGTCTAAAAATGTAAACAAAGCCCATTCTCGAAATTAAAATAAAGCTATACACCAAATTTTTCGAAAATAAACAACAAAAGTTTAATCCTAAATGACGAGAATATAAGCATCTTCAGGGTAACTTAAAACATGAAAATTTTCTCTTCTTTTTTTTTTCCTTTTCGTATATGTAAATAAATTTTATTGTTTTCTTCTTTTATTTTTCTTTTTCTTTTTTGTAAATTAGATATACTTTTGTGATAAATGGGTAATTTTGAAAATATAATTAAATTTGGATAGTTAGAGTGGTACCCGTATAGGATTTAATAGGATACCCTTTGAACTCATGATATCTGGTCTCTAAAAAAAAATTTTAAAGGATTTTAAAAAGGTAGGCTAATACTAAATTTGAACCAATCCACCTAATTAGTTCTAATTTAATTACCTTTCCCAATTATATTGGATGGCAACTCTAAAGTTTTTTGAAATAAAGAAACTAAGTTTTCTTTAACTTTAGTCAAAGGTTTAGACTAAACGAGTATAGGGTTTAGTTTAAATTAAGTTGAGGAAAATGAAAAACTAAAAAAATCAAGGTTGGTAATTTAGCGACTCCATTAGGACATCAAGAGGGATAGCCACTTAAACTTTCCGAATTGAGTTCTATTTTTAGAAATACCTCTGTTAAGTTTTGTTTTCTAGTTAATACTTTTACTTGAAAATATTTGTACTAACTCTCAACTATAGTTAACTTTCGGGTTTTAACTGAAACAAAAGAAGGGGTGCTTAATTATTGAATCACAAATGTGTGGTAAATATGGTCATAACCAAACTACCCTAGGACATTAGGAGGGAGGCCATTGTATAAGTTTCAAATGCTATATGTAACCACCTTCTAAGACTAATGAGGCTACCACATATAATCTTTAATGTGATTAATGAGTGGTGTCTTCGAAAATACGTGAGGTCACAATGTTTAATCATTTTTAAAACTTACCCTAATTATATTTTGCAAACTCTTTGATGAAATTTGCAAATATAACATGATGTGGTAAGAACTGAAAGGAAAAATCGAAAAAAATGGTTTTGCAACCATGAAGTTTCCTAACCTGCTTCCCTATAATTTACTCCTTTATATATTTTTTCTCTATTTTTTCCTTTCTTTGTAAAGTATTAATGTAATCTTCATGTAAATAGGATCCATATGACATAATTTTCTTTTTTATTTTCTTTTGGTAGAAATGGTTAGTGCCTCCTTCACACAGGCCCTTTTCAAGGAAGTCTACATACACAAGCCTTTAGAACCCAAGGGAATACTCGAAAGGTGGTTTTAGTTTTTCAATTTAAACCAATAGAAGATCATATAAGATAAAATTAGGCCCATCTTTCCATCACTCAAAGTTCATATCACAATTACCATGGTGTAGGCTTTAGTCCATTTTTGGGATCTAAAAATGTTAGCTTTTTGTTTTGGCGCACATTGTTTGAGACCAACTATCAAAGAAAGCTTCCATTTACTAAGGATCTCTTCAATTGGAAAATGGTATAGTTAAGACATTATAGTTGGGCTTGTAAAGATTTTTAATAAGTTATGGACCTTTGTGAATCCAAAATATGAAAATTATGGGTTGATCTCAATAGAAGAATTATTAGAGTAAACGATATCTTCACATGGTTTGCAACCTCATCTAGCTATAATCAAGAACCCTTTTGTATTAGTTTTGAAGTTTGGTGGTAACATAGAGTCAATGCTTACATCTTGGCAGCATTTGGGATCATCTTGTTTCCTAATGGGTTATTCCATATACATCATATAATTATAGAGATGGTAATCTAGTTTTTGGAAGGAAGGTCCTACATTCTAATTTTGCTTCCTGAACAAACTAGATCTCTCAACTATCTCAAAAAAGAAAGAAATGGAAATTTAAAAACCAATATGGCTTTACTCATGATTTGGTTTATCTTCCATGCATGGAGCCACAAACATGACTTCTCTTATAAGAAAGGCATCCAAACAATGAAACCCATTGAGGCATTTATTGCTATCGTTAAACTCCTTAAAGATGTTGCTATCTATAACTGGGTCAAAGCAATCCAGAAATTTTGTACTAAAGATATCTCCTAGGTTGCAAGATGGATGAAAGCACCCAACATTAGAAAGTGGAAGAAGGAAGACAAGTTAGGACATCACAAGAAAAAGAAGAGCTAGACTTTGTGGTCTTTTGTAATCAAATAAAGTAAACAAGGTCTAAATAATGTATTAGAAAGTTCAAAGCTGTAATATTAATAAAATATCAATTTCATTATGTCATGGTCTATATGCTAACACCCTTCTCTACATCCTCATGAGTTCATAAGGCATTTTCACTCTTTTTCTTTTTTGTCTTTCTTTATAAATATTCACTGTTAGCTTTGTAAAAGTAAATAAATAAAAAGAAGGAAAACCAAAATTTTCTAATTGTAATCAATCTCCTTTAAATAAGTTCTTTTCTTATTTAGGATTCTCAATTTCATGAATATCGAAAGCCATTTCTTTAGGCTTTCATATTTGATATCATTTACAAATCCTCTTATCGATTCTTTCCTTTCAACTCTTTTTGTCTTTTTGTTAATTCTCACTTATCTTCCTCAATGATGAGATTTGTTCTATAAATATCAAGCATCCCATAAAATTTTCCTTTTTTCAAATAGATATCCAAGATTATACTTCTTGTAACCTTTTAAATGATTAGAGGCTATAAGTATTTATCAGCTGTAAATATTAAGCTCCCTTTTCATTCAAAAATTTTTTCCACTTTAAGTTAGATACTTTTACCCCCTTTCTTACAATTTGTAAATCATGTAAATAATCCTCATCATTGTATTCCACTGCCTAGCTTCCCTCTGCCTAGTTTGTTTCATTTTTATTTTTTTTTTAGATAAGCCCTTTCCTTTCTTAAAATAAAAATTTTTCAAAATTAAAAGGAAAAAAAGAAGGAGAACAAGGAAAATCTAGAAAATTGTTAACAGGTACGGATTCTTATAAGGAACAATGGCCATAATGAAAATGACGACAACAATTTTGATGACACCAACCTTGTAGAGTTGGGGATTCGCTCATTAAAGTAAATTGTAGGGAAAGTGATTGAACAAATGAACTTTATGGTTGATGGTATAGCTTTGCTCAAGGTAACAATGCTAGCAAATAAAGAGCACCTAGAAGACCAACATCAAAAGAAAGCTATAGAATTCCTAACTCCTAAATTTGAAGAGATCCGCTGGTATGTCAACTTAGGATTAAATCATAACTCTTTTATGGTCAACATTAGAATGATCAATCTAGGACCTGTCAATTTAGGAACAATCAACTTCGGACTAATTAACCTAAGGCCCAATCAAGATTGCTTTAAACAATGGGAAAGAAATTTGACCCAACATATTACTAAGAAGATGAAGACATTTGGAAGTTATGACTGATTTAAGCAAGCTAACATCACCGATTATTCTGCTTGTGATATTAAGGCCTATCTTAAAAAATTTAAAGAACTAAAGTTTAGGAAATATAATGGGACTGGATTCCCTAAGCTCTACATTAAGCTGTATCTATGTAAGATGACTCGTTACATTAAAAGCTAGTAGCTAATGATCCATACATTCCAATACAGCTTCACTAGACCAACTTTGTCTTAGTTATCCTAATTAGATTTAAGGTAGGTTAATACATAGGACAAGTTTGCTTGAGTGCTCTTTGAACTTTATGAATTTAATATGGAGATAGCACCATCTATTTAGGACTTGACCAATATGAGGAAAAATGAAAACAAAACCTTTAAGGAATAAGCCTAAAGATGAAAGGGCATGGCAACTAAAATCACTTCCCCTTTATTAGAAAAGGAACTAACTGATGCATTCCTTCAAACACTAGATGAGCCATATTTTAGTTAACTCTTAGAGCAATTAGCTACTAGTTTTGTAGATGTAGTTTCAGTAAGCAGCTTCGTAGAGGAAGCTATAGGGATAGGAAAGTTAGTTAAGGACCAAATTATCTCAATAAGTACCAAAATCGCTGTAAATCCAACAAACTTTGAAAAAAAAAATGGTTAGTAGGCATTTTACCCCAATCTTGATCCCAATGACTGATCTCCTATAACAATTAAGGTAATAGGAATGATAAGCCATGCACCTCCTCTATATGGACACAAGCTCTAGAGACTAGATCCTAACTTGCCATATGTTATGTATGTCCAATAGGTCATTCTACAAGAGAATACTGAAAACTTAAACACAAGATTCAAGACTTAATTGATGTCAATCTACTTCAATTGGATGGGCTAGAGGTTAAGGTAAAAGTTCCTTCACAATATACTTGATCATGCATCAACATGATAAGAACATAGAGAGGAATGGCTAGTAATAGTTCAAGCTAAGGGAAATTGGGGCACTTCAATTGGGACCATATGATGAGGGAAAATTATTAATGAAGTCTAAGTATTTTGTGATTTGTAATGTCAAAAATTATCTAAGAAAAAGCTCTTTGTTTCTTGGATATATTGGTATTCCTTTTTTTTTTTTAATTAATGGGACAAATGAATGCACATTTGAATAAGGAAAGATATCTCATTTTGAAAGGTTAGAATGAAAAGAGGCAAACTACATCTCAAACACCAACCTAAAACACACTTTCAGAATTAAGTGACATTATTATGAGGCTACTAGATTGAATTCTTAAAACAAGTCCATTTTAAACATTTTCAATATCCCAAACCTAAGATATCCTTTGCTTACCTTTTTGATCCTATATTAAAAGTGATTTTTAAATTAAACCCTATAAAAAACCATCCCATACTAGTGCAATTTAGATGTTAAGGTCATTAATTAAGAGAAAAAGATAAAACTAACTTATGCTTCCTTAATAACATCAAATTTAAGGATAAATTTTATTATTGATAATTTTTTTTCTTCAAGATGAAGAAGAGCCAACAAGGACCATACACTTCTCTAGACACCCCAAGCCTATTAATCTTTTTTAAGCAACCTAAGTCCATAAGCCCATTCATGAGTCTCGCTAAGGGAAATAATCACTTTTGGACCAAGAAGAAAAAAAGAGAAAAAATGGTAGGAAACAACAAAAGAATGTGCCTAGAGAGAGAGAGAGAGAGAGAGAGGCTAAGAATCAAGCAAAAGTAAAGTGTAAGCATAAAACCTACAAGAGGCTTGAAAATGCCAAAGGCACTCCAAGCCCATCGAAGAAGCTAAAATAGATACCATCCCCAGTCCACCAAAAAGCCGAAACTTAAGCCCAGTAATAGTCTTAAAACACACCCCTCATTTTGAATAGCAAACATAAGGCTTTTTCATCCACAAACTCTTTTCATCGGACGGAACAATTTATCTTGAATAATGAATGTTTTTGAAATTAGGGCAAGTACTTTTCTAGTTTTTCTTAGGGGTTCTTCACTTGTAAACCCAAGATGAGTGGATAATCCTTTCAAAATAGGCCTTTTCATTAATCCTTTTTGAAACCATTAACCAAAAGTATAACGACCCTAAGAGGGGGCCTAGTAATATTGCCCAGAATTTCCATATCACGTGTGCACTCATGATAAGAAAATCACCTTACAAGTCAAAAATTGCAAGACTTTAAATAGTTATTTGCTAAAGTCTTCAATTTTAGTTCATTGACTCATTATATAATATAAATAATTATGGATAACCATTTTTCTACAATTCCTCAAAACCGTAGAGAATCAGTACCCTTACCAAAATAGTGAAATAAGATAGACAATTTCAAAAAATTCTAAACTTAGTAAAGATACTAAACTTAATTGAAATATTAGTCGTTTTCCGGAGCATTTTGAAGTAACTACATAAGCTTTTCATCATACTGATTCAATGGTAGCACTTTGCACTCAATTCCTATCCCTATCCCAACTATCGATCAACTTGCAAGGAAAAGAACTATTAGGGTGTAAGCTTACACTTAGTGAGATAATTTACCCTCATCAATATCGCATAACATAAATTTATTAGATACACAATCATATGAATGCATGAACAATTAGTATGCCAAACAACGCATGCAGTGACTTAGGAACTGCATACGACTCAAAATTACGCCCCCAATAGTCGAGGTTTGGAAATAATTAACCGATCCAAACCAAAATCTGAGTTCTAGACCTTGGGTTTTAATTCATTAGCACTATTGTGCTTCAGTCAAAACAAAACTATGTATATATATACATTATATACATTATATACTTTCATTATCGAATAATAAATCATATTTTCAAAATCCCAAGTCTAGCGGTATGATGGCCCCCGCAGTCCACAAACACATGCCCTAAGTAGAAGCCACAAGACTTGGCCCCTTGCCAACGGTTGGTATCTTCTAGTGCCTAGTAAGCCCATCAACTTAGAACAAAGACTCAATATAAATAATGACATAGCTAGTGCCTAATCTTGCAAAAGGCATGTCCTCTTGTGAGTCCCTTCCCATCTTCTACGTGAAGCGGCAGTTAGTGTTATCCGTTCGCAATATGGGGAATGCATGATTTATTTTAATTTCTTAATCGTAGAAGTGATTAATTCGATTTTCAAGGTGATCAGACAATTTCATTCTATACAATTGCATGTATAAATTATTATAAACAAATCCCATTATTATATAATTAACAAGCCATCAGATTCATACACAAGTGTTTCCCATATCCTACAAGCAACCGGATTTATATATATATATATATATATATATATGTTTAGGTGCATCTATTCTACAAGCAAAATCAAGTAAAGAGTTATCAAGAATTTACTCACTCAGTCATGCAGATTAATCAAAATAATCCAAATTGGTCATCTTCCTAAAGCTGAGTCCCCTGAACATTGCAAATACGATACTATAAGGATTTGAAATAAAACCTAGAAAACTAAGCTAAAACCCTTTAAGTTATACTTTTGACTTGGTTTCATAATTTTTTCCCAGTTTTACTTAAAAGTTTAATTGCGTATAACTTCCTCATTTTAAATCTAATTTTTATGATCTTATAGTCAATCTTCATCATTTTCAAGTGTACTTTAATGTGGTGAGGTTATATTTTCATGATGAGGCACATAAAACTGCCCGTAGGCCAGAACAATAGCGATCCTTATGTTATGGAGTACTTTTGGGCCTTGTTTGGTAAATAGGCTTTTTGATAACTTGAGAAATCCTTTGAGCTTAGTCTTAAGATTTTAGCCTAAGCTTAAAATACTCTTTGAAATCAAATTTACAACTTTGATTTATATTCCTAAGGCTAACAACCACTTTATGGGCTCTTTAGTGGGCTTAAGTTGTCAAATGAGCTTGTTTTTGGTTCAAACTAAAGTTAGTGACTTTGGAGGGCTTATGAAGCCTTAAGTGGATTTCTTGTGAGCTTCAAAACAACCTCTCTTAATATTTTAAAGTCCTAGTCAGAATTTTAATGAAAGCCCAACTTAGAGTTCTAAGCTCAGTTTTGAGAGTTTTAGGCTCAGTTTTGCGTTTTAGGCTTTGTATACTTGCTTTAGTTAATCTTTCCACTTTGTTCACTTACTTTTATCATATTTTTAAGTTGCTTTTAGTTATATTCCAGATATGGTCATGATGAATCCAAGGATTTCTCACTTGGTTTTTGAACTTGTTTCATCACTTCCTTAATTTTAAGGGTTAGATCATGAACTTAGGTTACTTATATTTAAATCTTAACTTAACTTTTCTTCCATGCGATGATTACTTAGCTTATACTTTACATGAAAATAGTAGATCTCATACTTATCATAACTTCCATATCATATTTCATATCTCACAAGGTCAGTTTCTTCATAAAAGCTTCATGTGGTGGATTTTTCTTTACCTAAAGCTAGATTTGAGCATCTTTAACTTAATAGAAATGGAAATAACATCTAAATAGCTTACATGTACTCCACATCCAGCATGATGTCTCCTCATTCATGTACACATTTCATGATTTTCTTAACTTAAAATCTTCCATTCTAAGTGTTAAATATATATCTTTACATAACACCAACTTAGTATGCTCATATTTCAACTTTCATGTAAAGGGGTTCACAAGCTTACTTCTTAAGGTGGTCTATCTATTTTATCATCTTATGATCATGCTAATATCTTCAAGAAAACATGGTCTCCTAACATGTAACACTAAACCACTAACACAAAGAAATAGCTTACTCGTCCTAAAAGCGTAAACAAGGTGGTAGTACAACTAAGTATCCTCTTAGTTCGTTGTCTTCCTTCCTCTTCTTATAAGTTCTTTTGAAAATAGAGTGTTGATTTTTGAAGTGGGGTTTTGAGGATATTCTAAAGTTTATACAAGTGGTTTTTGAAGTTGACAAATAGAGGGCACAAAATAAAGCTTAGTGCTGTGAGTATGGAAGCAAAATAGTGGTGGCAATGTTGAGATTTTTGTGGGGTTGAATTCTTTCTTTTGATTTGTGTTTAAAGTGAGAGAAAAGGAAGTGAAAATGAGAGTGAAAGAGGGAGAGAATGGTAGATTATTTAATGGAAGAAGAAGTGTGTGTAAGAAGCTTTAATTGATTGTCTTGTAGCTTACACAAAAGTTAACAATTACAACTATTGATGATATAAACATTAAGGAGTTAATAGTAGTGTGTAAGAGAAAGTGATTAATGGTTGAAAGACAAGAGTATGGCCCCCCTCCCCTCTTTGTTCAAATCTGCCATTTAGTGTCCTTTGGAGCCATGGAATTGTCTTATCTCATTTAATGAAATTAAGTATGTGAAATCTTGTGAAAAATTGTCCATATGTAATATAAGTGAAGGGGTGATAAGAAAAGTGTCTTATCACTTGATTTTGATAAGTTATCAATTGATAAATGATTCCAACTTTCAATTGATAAGTCATCTAAAGTGATTGGTTGGTCTACTTATTTATATGTAAGGCTTAGACATAAAGATAAGGGTATTGTCTTATAGGAAATTGTTTTAGGATTTTCATCTTGCATTGTTTTGTACTTTATGATTCGATTCCTATAAAATTATGAAAATTTGTAAAGTTGAATGAAATTATTCAAATTAAATTATCGATTAGTCACTTAGGGTCAAAATTCCCTAATTGTTTTAGGGTTTAGGGTTTTAGGTGAGTTTAGAGCTCGTAGTTCTTCAAGCTCAGCCTTTCTTGATAATTGGTTTTTGAATTGGAAAATTTTAATTTGTTTCCAAATGTAAACTTAAGTTCTCAATTTTGTTGATCCTTGGGAACGTTCGGACAGTATTTTTAGTTGAATCATGGGCCCACTAAAAGTAGGGTTTATATTTATCAATTGATAAGTTATTTAAGATGATTGGTTGGTTTACTTATTCATGTGCACAAATCTTATGCATGAAGATAAGGAGATTGTCTTATATGAAATTCTTTTGGAGTTTGTTTCTTAAATTGATTTGTATGTTTTGATTTAATTCTTATATAATTATGAAAATTTCTAGAGTTTGAATAAAATTATTCAAATTAAATTATTAATTCTTATATAATTATGTTTTAGGGTTTTAGGTTTAGAGTCTATGATTCTCGTATTCGAGTGTTATCGATAATAGGGTTTCGAATTGGAAAATTAAATTCATTTTTAAATGTAAACTTGAATTCTTAGCTTAGTTTATCCTTGGGATCATTTGGGAAGTACTCTTAGTTAAATCACAAGTCCACTAAAAAAGTATGGTTTATAACTTATCCATATATAACATGGCTTATAAGTGAAAATAAGGGAATTGTCTTCTATGAAGTTTTGCTTAGGGCTTGATTTTCAAATTAATTTGTAGATTCTGATTTGCTTCTTAAAAATTTTAAAATTTTCTAGAGTTGAATAAAATTTATTCAAATTATATTTTTAATTATTTATTTAGGATCGTAAGTCCGTAATCATCCTAGGTTTTAGGGTTCAAGTAAGTTTATGTATGTTTTAGAGTTCGAGTGAGATTATGTATGTTTTAGGGTTTTTCACCAACTCAGGAATAATTTACTTACACTTAGGAGCTTAAGGATCGATTGGCTTAATTATTTAGGAACACCGCTTTATTATGCAACATCTATATATAAATCATATAATAGATTAAGAGAAGAGAAGAAAATTCTTAATTATATATTTATATATATACATATTGTGGGACTACTTATGTACACAAGTAAAATAATTTTTGTAAATTAGTTAATTTATTCCTTTAATTAGTTTAGTTTTGTTGTTTATTATTACTTGAAATAATCCTTGATTCGTTCATTATTAGTTTTATATGATTTCACAAAATTATTGATATTTTATTGATTTATGGCTTTTCAAGCATTAAGATAATTTTATAGAGTTTTAAATTTTTTTATGATTTGATATTTATGGTTCTGGTTAAGTTTAGGTTTACATTTTTAAAAGTACGTACATATAAGGATTAGGGTTTTTCTGTATGATTAGGGTTTCCAGATCGTATAATAGTGCCTTTCAAGTTCATTTTAAGTTCTGAGTTTAAAATTTTAGTCAGTTTTCATTTTATGTGGTCTTATTGACTTAGGAAAATATTTACGATACTTTAGTCCGACACAATGTTTACAAGGTTAAATTTACAAAGTCTACAAAAAGCCCAAAATTACATTAAAGTCCAAAAAAGACCCAACAGATTAATTAAAGTGCATTACTTGCAAAATATATCATAATTTTTGGAATTATAATGAAAAAGGTAAGGAAGTCCTTTTAGACTAATTAATCATCTTGAGATATCATTCTTATGATAGAAAGACATTTAAGAAATCTTTAAGAAGAGTTACTCTAAGCATCAATGACCAAAGAGATCATTTAGAAATAGTTTACCTGAGTGATCACCCTAAGTAACATTAAAAGAACACTAGCCCCATGATTGAAAGATATGCCCTAAGGAAGAAAGTAGAACAACTCAAGAGAAGTAGATCCCATGGTGGCATTAGGACTTGTGAGGAACCCTAATGTATTAGCAAATCTCCTAAAAGGAAAAGAAAAGAGGGGGGGGGGTAGTTGGTGGGTAAGGTAGAATAAGAAGAAAGAAGAGAAAAGGACAAGTCTTATTTTTTTATTTTTTTCCTAGATTAGCTTTACTAGTTGGCTTCACCTACATTTGGCTTTAATGTCCAGTTTTGTTTCTTCCAAGCATTTTCCATAGTCTTATCGTTGTATAAGTCATAACCTTATTTTAAAAGATTTTCTTCCACTTTACCTCAGTATCTATTGCATCATATTCACCTAAGGGACTCAATCCATAGTTTCCAATCCAAGGTCTCCATCTAAAACGACTAAGATTGAACCTTAAAGTCAATTTTTAGCAACTCAAGTTTTGAACAACCAATTCAGATGTCCCTAATGGTTTAGTCTCTCTCCCAAATTGGCCATCAAGATCAATTTTGGTCATTTGAGATACTAAGGACTGTATCCCTTGTCTAATTCAGGGAGCTTCATTCTAGATATTTCCCATTTATGTAAATTATCTAATAGAGAAAATTTTTTGAATGAGTTGAAATCTAATTGGATTAAACTTGTTTCCTATATCCATCAATCTAAGATGGTGATCAATTTTCTAAAATCCGTCAATCCATGGTACTGAAATCCATTAATCCAAGATGGTGATCAATTTTAAAAATCCATTAATCTAAGATGATACTAAACCCATCAATCCAAGGAGTATCTACAATCCATCAATCCAAGAAGGAGTATCTACAATCCATCAATCCAAGATGTTGATTAAATTTTCAACATCCATCAATCTAAAATGGTGATAAATTTTCAAGATCCATTCATCTAAGATGGTATCCATCAATTCAAAATGGAGCTCATACCCCTTTATCCATTCCTCCAAGATGGTGTTAAATTTGATGAATTGAAAAACCACCCATCCAAGATGGCCATTTAAGATTCGCTTTGTTTTCTTGAAAATTTTTTGTCCACTCTAAAGCAACTATTTTATCATCCATCCAAGTTAGTGTCTTTAGGTTTTATCTTATTTGTAAAGCGTACTTATTTTCTTTCCATCATATCACTTCCTTAAGGAGCAAATTCTTTTCCCTCTCTTCATAAAATCCCCAATGGATCAAGTTTAAGATAGCAAACTAAATGTAGTGCTTCCCAAAATCATTTATCCCTAAGGCAAAAAAGGTGTATTTTTTTTTTTGTGTGGTAAAGTTTTACTCAAACTTCAATACAAAGAGAAGCTGTGGTAAACATCTTATTTTTACCCCCAATAGTTTTAGAAATTTTTACAAATAAGGAAAAGCATCCTAATTGACAAAATATAAAAAAAAATAGAAAACCCAACAAAATTTGAAAATTTAAAAATACAAAAAAAAGAGAGAAAAAAAAGTTTAGTAAAATATTAGATTTCAAATAAATTATAGTTTTAGAAATAATTAGAGTTTAGGGGAGAACTTTAATTCATGAGGTTCTATTTCTTAATAGATTAGAGCACATAGACTAATTTGGGCCAAAGCTTATTTTGAATTAAATTTGACCTAGCCATTTTTAAACCTTATGTACCATTTAGTTGCAAGTTAAAAGGGAGAATTACAATAGAGGAGATTAACGTTTGGGAGTAAGTTCAAATAAGGGATCAAAGTTTAAATAAGAAATTAATATTTCATAAAGTGGTTCAAATAAGGGATAAATGTTTCAAAAAGTTCAAATAACAGATTGACGTTTCACAAAGTGGTTCAAATAATTTTATGGATTAACTATTATAAATTTCTTATTTGAACCATTTTATAAAACATTAATCCCTTATTTCAACTTTCTAAAATGTTGATCTCCTATTTGAACTTAAACCTAAATATTGATCCCCTCCATTGTAATTTTCTCTAAGTTAAAATAAGGCATAAGCCAACTACCTATATGGAAAGACAAAGCACATGCATAAGGGAAATCCTGGGTTTGAATCACAATAGGCATAATCGCACATTGTTTTTTGTTTTGCATGGAAAACGTGTTTTTCATTATCTTCTACACTATTTGGAATCCTTGATTACCTACCTTCTAGCATGATTTCTTCCTTTGTTTCATTTGTTGAGTTCTCCCATCATTATTTTGATGACAACAAAAGGAGTAAAGATGTTTAGTTTGTATGCTAAGTGTCCAAGTCATTAAGCAAAGTTAAGATTTTTTTAAGGTCTAAATTTGAGAATAAAAAACAAATTCACAGATACTAGACGGTATTAGAAACTTATAGAATAGTAAAATTCGTGTGATTTATTAGACTTATAATTATTTAAAAGCTCAGCTCCACTTGTTGGATACATTTGGATAGTGTATCAAACACATTCCAGTAAGTTAGACATTAAATCCACCGGGAATAAAAAGGATTAATTATATTGCTTTAGATAAGTTTACTTAGACAAGAACATTATGATAGTGAACAGATTTTTGTTGGAACCATTTTAGCATATAGTTATCAAATTATTCACGAGTTATTTGGGGGATTTTTATTAAGATAAGTGGAACATTTTGTATTTATCATAAGCTTAAATCAAGGATACACATGTGAAGGAAGTTCATGACAAGCATATATCTTATTTTTGCTATATATCTTTTAAATTCAAAAACAATCTAATAAAGTTATATCTTCAAGGATTATTTATTTGAACATATCAAATCTATTACAAGATCATTCGTACAAAAATTCAACAAGAAAGCATCAGAAGGATGAAGTTCAAATTTAAAGTATTATTAAGCATGAAAGATTTGTTCTTGATTTTTAGGAAATATTTTTAACAAGATGGAATTTAAATTCTTAAAATTTTCTTTGAAGAATACAAGAGATGAAGTAAGAAACAAGCAAAGATTCATGATATATTTATAATAGCAAGAGTCCAACTTTCAAATTGATCAATAAGAGTAATTCAACTTCTAAAAATTAAGGGATAAGAAGTTACAACTAAAGCATTTCAAATTTTAGATACACACTGATCTATACTTTTCTACTACAATCTTCATTCCAAAAAGAATTTAGAGACACATTCGGAAGCTAATTAGAGACAACACTATATGCTCTATTTTGATATTCTATTTTTCTCTTATGCTTACATATTGAGGATCATTGTTACTATAAATCTTATTGTTTGAGGATAGGATTGGTGTTAGACAAGATATTCAAAATTCATAGATTTATATATAGATAAGGCTAGCCTAGTGAGATAAGGCAGAAGACTTGTATTTCTCTCTTAATTAAGTTAGTGAAAAGCGAATAGTGAAATGACACCAATAGGGAATACCAAGTCCCTGGCAATGGAGCTATATGAGTGTAGTAAACATAAGGTCAAAGCACTATAATTTACCATCCCTACTCTCCTTTATTTAGTACTTTATTTGCTTTCTATATATTATTTTACTTCATACTTGTTAAAGTAATCAAAGGGAATACATTTAAGTCTTGATTTGCAAAAAATTTAAAACTTTCTATGTAACCAATTCACTTCCACCACCCCCCTTCTCTCTCTTTTTGGTTACTTTTGGCAACTACATTATCAAATTTCTTCATGATTTCACCAAATTAATGGTGAAATCAT
Organism: Lumnitzera racemosa; assembly: GCA_024138005.1. Taxonomy (NCBI): domain Eukaryota; kingdom Viridiplantae; phylum Streptophyta; class Magnoliopsida; order Myrtales; family Combretaceae; genus Lumnitzera; species Lumnitzera racemosa. Next base: position 31,181,980 of record JAMXBC010000012.1, on the reverse strand, counting down.
GAAGATTACATGGGATTCTATTAAATCAAGCTTAAAACATGTCTAAGGATTCCTAATATGCTATTAATGGACATTTTCTTCCTTGCTTGAGCTTAAGCAAGTATAAATAGGAACTTAACTCTTCATTTCATTCATCAATAAGCAAGTAAACACTTTCTGAAGCACACATTATACCTACTCTCTCTCTAGCTCGAGTAGCAGCTTTTTCTCTCTAAGTTTGGCTTAAGCTTAAAGTTTTCGTGCAAAACCATCATTATAACAAGCATCCATAAGTTTAAGGTATCTAATACACCCCTTTTCATCTATTACCATGCCTCCTAGCTCCTATACCAGGCACCTAAGGTTTGAGGGTGACAACAACCATTCAAAAACACGATAGCCATTCCTCTTCGTGTGAAATTATTACCACGGTTGATCTCGTAGTGATAAGGAACCTAAGACTAAACTACTCTCTCAAACCTAACAACCTTTACGTAGCCTAAATACCACTACCACTACCATTGAGTGGTTTTCAACCTTTACCTAAATGGTTACCAAACGCAATGACATTTCACCAATACCCCTTTTCCTAATTAAAAACCCATCAATTCATTTCTTCTTATGCACAAATTGACCTAAAACCAACCGAAGTAAAGCCACCCTACTACTTAGAAGCCTCCTTGCATGGCAATAGAGACTCGTCCTCAAAACCATGCTTGACCTAACAACTTGACCCAAGATCCACCTTTAACCCAAGATCCACCTTTAACCCACTTTAGGAGCTACATGCAACTCTAAGTTGGTTTGTTATTTTATTTTTTTTTCCTTTCTATGTAAAAGAAAAAAGAAAAAAAAATGAAAAGATATCAAAGTGGGTTTCTTAGGTAAAAAAGAAAAGAAAAGAAAGTTTACTGTTCCTTTCAAAAACTAATCTGTTTATATATATATATATATGTATATGTATATTTAAATTTTTTATACATTTTTAAAAAATAACTTTCTTTTTAAGGGATCCATAAAATAAAGACCTTTCTCACTTAGAAAAATCTATTTTCCCAAGTGAAAAAAATATTAATAATAAATCCCTTTATAAAACTAAGGCCTTTTAGAATTTTGAAAATAATAATGACCCAAAATCATGAACTTTTCCTTAGAATTTTTTTATTTAAAAAATAAACTAAGCTAGTTGAAAACATAAACTAGGCCTTTTTTTCAATTAGAATAAAATCATACACCTAATTTTTTTTAAATGAACTATAGAAATCTAATTCTGAATAGCGAGTGAATAAGCAACTCTGAGATGATTTAAAACATGAAAATTCGCTCTTTTTTTTTTCCCTTTTTGTGTATATAAATAAATTCAATTATTTTCTTCTTTTATTTTATTGTAAATTAGATTTATTTTTTGTGACAAATGAGTAAGTTTGAAAATAAAGTTAAATTCAAAAAGTTATAATAGTATTGATATTGGTTTTAATAAGATAGCTCCTAAACTCATGTTATATGGTTTTTTGAAATAATTTTCAAAATATTTTAAAAAACATAGGCTAATGGCTATATTAAAACCAATTTGGCTAATCAGTTCTAATTTAATCACCTTTCCCAGTTCTACTAGGTGGTAACTCCAAAGTTTTTCAAAAATACGAAAACTAAGTTTTCTTTAACTTTAGTTGAAGGTTTAGACTAAATAGGTGAAGAGTTTAGTTTAAATCAAGTTAAAAAAAATAAAAATTGAAAAATCAAGTATGATAGTAATTTTCTCCTAATCATACTCAATAACTTTGATTTTTATCCCACAAGTTTATTCTTCATTTCCTGTAAGATATATTACATGTTACCGCCATTCACAAGTCAACCAAGTTTAACCAAGATCCCTAGATACTTTCCTATGTCTACATTTGGTCTTATTCCAAAGAGCTCACAAATTTTCTTCTTTATGTCTTGATTTGTATTTCTTGAAAATAAGATGCATACTTTCTAGTAATTACCTTTTGTCTTGATAAGTTATAGAAGCTAGCCATTACTTCCATTATTTTCAGATCATTTTCTTCAATTGCCTCACCTATTAACTGTAGGTCATCAACAAAAATAGATGGGAGATCTATAGTTATATGTATTAGAGTTTGATTGGCCTCCATGTACCTTCTTTGACTATAACATGAATCAATTAGCTCAAGAATTCCATAGCTAGAATAAAAAGGTATGGGGAAAAGGGTATCCTTGTCTAAGGCCTCTACTAGATGAAAATTCTTCATCATAGCACCATTCAACACAATCCAATACTTTATAGTGAATCAACATAACCTAATGATCTTTATCTACAAGTTTGAGAAGTTGAGGCTTTAGAGGTACAGCTCTCACAAAGTCTTACTATATACAGTCATTGGCCTTCTCTAAACCGAGCTTTATAGTCATGCAACTTTTCCTTCCCTTCCTCTTATTGAAGATGTGGAGGATTTCAGGAAATATAATGAAATTATCTCTAGCAGTTCTCCCTAGAATAAAGCTAGCTTATTTTAGGTTAATTAGATCATTTAGCAAAGGTTAGATTCTATTCACTAGTAATTTACTTACATTGTAGTATATAGACTTATTGGCTTGAAGTATTTCACTTTGTTAGTTTTGATCATTTTTTAGATAAGAGGGATTAGTTTCTTTTGATGTCATTACATATAGTGTTAGCATCTAAGATGTCCTTAACTGTTTGACACACAATCAACCCTGCAATGCCCCAACATTTTTTTAAAAATCTCAACATGGTAACCATCAACTCCTGGTGACTTATTATTCCCTATACTCCATAAGGTTTGCTTTATCTCTTCATCCATCCATGTTTTCTACAGATCTTTATTTTCTTAGTTAGGATTTTCTATCCTCCTACCTATATAGGAAGGTGTCAATTTACAAAGGATCTCTTTGTCGTAAACAGGTTCTCAAAGAAACTTTGGAAAAGAATCTTTATTTTCCCCTATGTCAATAGTTCAATTTCCTATTGAATCAAAAAGTCTAAGGATTCTAAACTTAGATCATCTCACCACAACAATGGCATGGAAAAATCATATATTTCTCTCTCCATCCACTATCTATCTAGATCTTGCCTTCATAGCCCAAAGCTTCTCTTCCTATACAAGGACCCATTGAAGTTCTCGTTATAAAGAGTGTTCTTTATTTAGAGGCTCTTGAGAAGGGTTTGAAAATAGTTCATATCTTATTATTTCAATGCTAGCCATAATACTTCTTTTTTTCAAGAGGTATAATACCAAACACCTCTTTGTTCCAAGTCTCTAATGACATGGTGAAGTTTTCAAAGTCATTTAGGATTATGAAAAAGGGCTAGCACCAATTACCCTTAATAAAGTCCATAGAATCTAGGTGGTTCAACTACAAGGGCTAAAACTAAAAAGGCCTCATTTCCTTTGGTCCATCTCTCACCAAAGGGAGGGTATTAAGCAAGATTAGTAAGTGGTCAAAGTGAGATGAAGAGATAAGAAAAAAGCTTTGCTTCTATGAACATTCTCTTTTACTCCTAATTCCCTCAAAATCTATCCAATCTCATCTATATGGGATTACATAAGTGTTTGGATCTCTTGGACTAGATAAATTTTGACCCAACAAAGCTTAAATCAATCATATTACATTCATTCATACAATTCTGATAATTATCAGCCTTAGCTTGGCAAATAACCATACCTCCCCACTTCTCATTGCTAGATAGGATATCATTAAAGCCCCCAACATGCGCTAGTGCCATCTAATCCTGTCTACCTACTTTATGTGAGACCTTGGTCTTCAATCAGCTATCAAGAACTCAAAATAATGGTACTTTCTTAATAAATATGGAACTTTAAAAAAAAAAAACAAACTTGGGAAGTGCAGAAATAAAAGTGTTCATGAGATGTACAAGTCATGTATACTATTATCTAAAGTAATCGTACTTGCTCTAAATTAGTAGATTTAGGATTTTGAAAAATATTCTTGGAATCAAATGAATTTTTGATATAAGGTTTTAATAGTTAAAAGAAGAGCCTCGATAAAGTTTATTTTCAAAAGATAAAGTATATAAAATATTTAATTTAACAAAAGTATAGTTTTATTAGGATTGTTTATTTTCATCGAAAACGTGTGATTTGAGTTCTGATAAATTACAATCCCTTAAAGATAAATTATTTGGATAAAGAAATAAATAAAAAAAGACATAGAATAATGTTTAGGAAATATGTATACATGCTAAATATACTTGGTGAATAACAGATGTACCCCTATTTTATTTAAAAGAAAATATATCATTTTATATATTACATATATATATATTAAATTATCTACGTAAGTTAATAAAAAATTATTAAAAAACAACACTGACAACTTCCTCATGAGGTCTTAAGCATGGTAGTAGGGGATGAATTATAAGAGATAAGTGTCCGATGGGAAGAATGATGGGCATTAAGCAAGATAAGATGAATTGCCAAGTATTATTCAAAAAGAAGAATTCCTAAACTACAAAGTGGAACACCTCAAAAGGGGGCCTAGTACTTTTTCCTAAAATCTTTATATCATATATAGACTCATGATATAAAGATCACCTTACAAGTCAATGGTTACAAGACTCTAACTAGTAAGCTTCTAAGGATACTTATTCATTTTACTTATATTTACTCATTTATATAAGCAACTAGGGTAACCCAAGAATGCACAATCCACTAAGATCGTAAAGAGTCAAAATTACTTGCCAAATAATAAGATGAGATAATTAAACTTTAATGACACCATAAGTTGCTAAATATTATAAAGATCTAGTTTAACTAATACAGTCTACTAAAGTAATCATATCTGTCTAATCCAGTTACTTAAGAAACACTCTACACTCTGATCTAAGCCAATTCCCAGTTTTTTGTTACTTGCAAAAAGGAACTTTTGGGAGTTAAGCATATCATACTGCAGTGAGTTCATTTCTCACCACTACTATTCAAGCAAATTATTAACAAGCATGAATTTTAGCTACAAACAACATGAATGCATACGTGGTAAATACAAGGAACACATCCATGCGGCTCGAGAACCATAGAAGGTATAGATTTATGTTGTCTACACATCGATTATCCCTTATATTTAACTACATTGGGCACTTCACCTTACTTGTATGAGGTAATCTATGGGTACCATCCTAACATATGGAACTCGACTATTACTTTAGTCAAGAATACCATACTAATCAATTAGGTAGATCCCATCTAAGGTTATCTACTATCAACAATCAATACAATGCCCCACAGGTTCATTATCAATAAATTTATAGAATGCCTTACGGGCTAAACCATGTAAGCCCTTACTTAGGTGACTTGTTATGAATTAACTGAAGCTGGTCTACTATCTTTGCCTCAACAAGTAAAATTTTATAGGCGATTGCTCTAAGTACTCACTAAATTGATAAATCTTTCTTCGAATTGTAAAGCATTTCAAAAATGCATTTTCGCAATTATTTTAGAAAGCTTGGCAAAGCTATAAACATCTCGATCCACAGCTAATTGATCACAGACATGCAGCGGGTATATCTGGTTAATTTGGCCAAATATTTGAACTTACCAATTTTAATAATGCGATCACATAGATATTGGCATACAGAACAATCAATCACTTAGTAGACAACCAAGGGCAAGTAATAAAATAATAACCAATTATCAAATATAAGTAAGAAGCAGTTCATCGAAACTCCCTCACTTTGCTTACTTACCTACTTGTCTTGACCTTCGGGTTCTTGAATTAGAAATTAAGCCACCTAAAACATAATAATAATGCATACGTAAGTAATTAGAAAAGGGTTTGTTTATGAACCTAAAAGTCTACCTAATTACTGAAGCTTGCCCTAATCCTCATGTACAGTTAAGACTTGTTTTCACACTAGCTTCTTTATTTTAAGTCTATTTCTCGCATTCTTATAGTCAATTTTATGCAATTTCGAATGTACTTTCACATGAAGGGATCCATTTTAGGAGTTGGGACCCATAACCATAATTTTGGATAGGTGTCAAATTCGAATTTTGTATGTTTCCCTTTTAACTAGTTGATTTTCTAGTTTAGTTAAGTATCTTAAGTATGTAAGGACTTATTCTAGTTCTTTATTATTATTAATTGGGTTCTTATATTATCATTGGGTCTAAAATATTAATTTTTTATTTAATCTCTAACTATAGGCTTCCTTTTATTATACTTAGTCATTTTACGTTAATGAACTTATTTTATTTATTATTGTGCCTTATCACATTATCCTAAGGTCGTTAATTTAATTAAACTATTTTAAGTTGGGTTAAAACCTATTTCTTATGAATTAAAGCCCTATTCAAGCTGTTTAAGTGGTTATGGGCCTTAACTCTTATCTAAGCTTATCATGGGCTTCTTAGAATACTTAATGGGCTTCATGAAACTTTTATTTATAAATTGAATAGTTGTTATATTAACCGGTCAAGTAGTTTTGGGGTAGGCTTAGGATTTTTTTTGGGGGGCTTTTAACTTGTCTTAAGTCCAATTTGCATTCTAAGACCCTAAACTTATTTCTAACTTATCCTAACGGGCTAAATAACTTACTGAACCCACTAAATGACCCATTTCACATTTACTTTCAGATTAGGTCACATCAATTAAGTGGGCTCCTAATTATTCTCTAGAAGCCTAAAGTCCACCTCTTATCATTTTATGACCTAAACCACTTCTTTTAACTAGTTATGGGCTCTATTTACACTTAGGCTCATTAGGGCTCTTCAAATTATTTAGTAGTTTTAATATGGTTTTTTAATTAATTTTATTTGTCTAACATATCAGCTGGTTATGAGTGATTAGGTGAACTCAAGGCTCGATTTGTGTACCTTTTAGTTAAATTTAGGCTTAGTTTATATCCTAAGGTCTATATCTTGACTATATCCTAATTCAAAGGGCCTAATAGTTTACTAAATTGATTAAATGACCCACTATATCATGAGTTCCAGATCTGATTCTAATGTTTTATTGGCTCTCAAGTGAGTTTTTCTAAACCTAATGTCCATTTTAGGCCTAATTACTCACTATAGAGCTTATTTAGCTTTTTATCTTGAAAGATTAAGTCCTAAATCCTAATTATCTTTAATTAATCATGTGATCAACCCATTAATAAACATTTTATAGCATGTTATTCAACATGTTTGAGGTGGTTTAAGATGATTTCTTAGGGCTTTTGACACATCATGTACTTAACTTGTTAAAACATGCATCAAACTACCACTTAAAAGCACCTAAGACCATTTTCTACCAAAATAAAGATGAGAAATAAAAGATATAGTGGGGATAGACATACGTATGTTTTGGCCCTAGCATGGGAATGAAGATATAATAATGATTCTTCTACTTTTATTTGAGTTATCATCTTAATACAACTTATGTGCTTCTAAAATTATATGTAATACGTTTAATATACTAAAAATCTAAGAAAATGCATATGCATGGGCATGTAAACATAGAAAACAAAGGTAGCATTTTAATAATTCTTTCCTTAGTTTTTAAGCCTTGGAACCATGCTCATAAACTTAAACTAGAAAGAAAGTTGAAAATGTGTAAGTTTACCTCGATAGAAATTCAAAGGGTCTCCTTTCACTTCGTTTTTGGTAAACAAAACAAAATCTTTTGGTCAAGAATATTTGTCAAAAAGAAAGGGGGGATGAAAGAGGATTTGAATTTAAGTAGTTTTATGTCATTTGGAGGTAGTGGTGGGGAGTTATAGAATGGGGTATTCTAGTGCGCAACCAAGTTTGAGAAGCTTATTCTTGTTTCCTTCCTTCTTGTTTTTCTTTTGTTTTAGATTGTATGTTTAGAGAGTGTTTTTAGGGTTTATTCTAAGGATGAAGATAGAGTAAAAATGTAGATGGAGGGGTCAAAAAAAGGGCTGATTATGAGTAGGTGTGGTAAGAAACAAATCCCAACTGTTCTTCGTTACTTGGTACAAGCACAAGTGGAGGCCAATTTGCTTTTTATGATTAATGCCAATTGAGGCAATGATTTGTCTAATAAAGGTGAGTAGTCCCTTGTTTTCCCAACTAATTATCTTGTCCTATATAGTTAGTTGTGATTATCTTTAGCTAATTATGATGCTTGAATGTATGTAAATGATTAGAATGCAAGTTAAGCTTACAACTTTAATTACTAGTGTAAATGAGCATAGTTAGACATTGTTTAGGTTTTTTCATATTTAATTAAGCTAATCAAGCCTATTGGGCCATTTTATCTAATTAATTTAGGGTTTCTAAGGGTTGGAATCAATTATTATTAATTAATTATGATTTCAGAAGGCAAATTGGGGCTGTTCCACCAATTTAGTAAATTATTAGTAATTATTTAATAATGTGACTATATAATTAGAGTTTTTCACACTAAATTAGAGTTTCTAATTCATTTTAGGGCTTACCGTGTTTTAAGATTTTACGAAGGTTTGAGAGCTTTGAAAGTATGCTTACGATTTTTTCTTTACTTTTGGAGAAAATATATCTTTTAAGGTAAATTAGTAATCTCATTAATTTATTATCTTAATTCACTTAATCTGATTTATTGTTATGTTTTATAGATATCTCTCACAATTCATTATCAAGTTTATTCAATTTACATAATTCAAGTTAAATGTTTTAATTTCGTGTTTACTTTATGTTTAGAGTTTAATCTAAGGTTTTACATTTCTAAGGCTTGGGGTTTAAAATTTTTATTCAATTTAGATTTTTAAATTTGTCGTCACAAGTAGTTGGGTTTAGAGTCTTTATACGCAATTAAGTTTTTTCAAACTCTGTCTCTAAGGTTTTTCGAGTTTGTTTTTAAGGTTCCGATTTAAAATTTTATCAATTTTAATTTTTTTTATCTGTTGAGCCTAGGGAATATTTTTGGTTCTTCAAATTCAATTCTATGTCCAAAATGTAAAATTTTCAAGGTTTACCCAAAGGACTTGTCCTTCTTACATGTGGAATTCTTTTGGAATTAAGGAGAGAGAATGGAGTTTGGGAAAAATCTAAGAGTTAAGAAAATAATAGAATTAGAATGGGGGAAATTTTGAAGAAAAATAGAGTAAATGTAGGGTATTTCAAGTTTCATAATCTAAGCATCACTTGGAAATGAACCACTACCGTCCCTTAAAAGAGGAGGCTATGTCTTAGCTAACCTACAAAGCCCTTAGTGTCGACTATGGCCGGATGTTCCAATAATGGTGAATTTTTAATTTTTCCCTGATTTTTCTCTAAAATTCTAAAAATAGTGAACATTGTCTAAAAATTATGAAATTTGGTATTCCTAAGTGTTTTTACATGTAGAATCCAAATATTGAACCAAATTTTTTAGATTTAAAGCAAAAATTTGAGGTCCCTAAGAAATCAGGCTTGGAAACAAATTTTACAATAAATTTTAAAAATAGTAAATGATGCAATTTTCACTACAATTTTTTTATACAAGTTCTTAAAAAGGTCTACTTTAATGCTATATAAAGAATTTTGAAAAACTATGAAGTTGGATTTAGGGTAATTTTGGTTTAACATGAAGTAATGAGTCGGAAGTATATATGAGGATAATATTTCCTTAAATAATTTATTTGCATGTGTTATATTCTAACTGTAATTGTGTTTTAGAGCATAGCATTAGTTTAGAAGAGTATGGAAATAGGGGAGTTGTTATTGAAATTTAGTGATTTAACGATTTAAAAGTATTTTATGCAAGTTAGAATATGAGTCAAAACATCAGGTGGGTGAAAATTTGAAATAACTTGATTTGTAGAACCTAAGTTAGAAGTTTATGTAGAGGGTGAACTAGGCCTAAGAAGAGCTTCGAATGCAAGAGTAAGCCTTGAGAATTTTCTAAGTAGCTTAGATAAGTGGATTATTTGTATTCTAAAGTAGATATCATCTACTCATAAGTGATATAAGTGTAATTGAATTAGATGATCCTACGTATATGAATGTGACATGTTGATTGGTAGGTTATGAAATGACTTCTAAACTATTTTGTATACTTTGTTAGATAAGTCATGCTTAGCTATTGACTATGATGACTTCGATTATGATATTGCTTAGTATAATCAATGAAGTGGATCTATTTCTAACTAGGACAAGAAACTGGGTACTAACTACTAAGCCTACTTCTTCCGGTATTCACTTAAGTGAACCTAATACCATGGTTTTAGAGATGGAAACATGAAAGAAATAAAGTAAAGGCTTAGCCAATGAATTGATGAGTAAGCTTGCTTGTGTTATTTGATAGTTGTTTAGTCTTTCTTCATATGTAGTTAAAGCATCCATGGCATGGCATGAAAACAACCTACAGGTTAAGTTTTCTAAAAACTAGGATTATACCTGGTTAAGCTTTATGTTAAAATCCTGGTTTTGTTATGTAAACAGTTAAGCTTCTAAAAGCTTGGTTTTATAATGCAAACATTTTGGTTTTAAAGTATACAAAATTGTATAGCTTTAGCTAATTTAAACTTGTTAAGCTCTTTTTTAGGTTCCTAAATTAGGTAATTCAGATGTTTAGCAATGTCTACTACTCGAATGTCCTAGGCTAAGGCTAGGCTAGAATATTGATACTGATATATGTCGCGTACATTAACATAGTATGCGTTTGCTACATTTGCATTACTTGGTTAGAATAAAGTGTATTGTAACTAAATTGGTGAATTGCTTATATGTTTATGATATGATTCTACTTATACTATTATTTGGTTATCTACTTGTACTCAGCTTACAATAAGTTGAAGGGATAAGTTATCTTATCTTCAAGGTAAGGAAAAAATTTAGGAAAAACAACAAATTACACGAGTGGAAAGGCTTGGAAACACTTGGTGGAATAATTTATCTCGAGAAGGATTAAGTAGTTGCAGGATTTGTCTTAAGTTCTAGAAAATAGCTTTACAAGAAGTATCAGTATTAGATGAATGGATTACAACTTAGAGATTGTAAATATGTCACTTAAGCTTTATATTGAAATAATGTATAAGATTATGCAACTATGATACTCGAAGCTTAGTCCATTGTTGTAAATATTTTTGTTGTGGTTTGTTATATCGAATGAGAATAGATTTTAGAACAAGTATTTTCTTAAGTTAAATGATAGATGAATTATAAATTCTACCTTATCCTTAACTTAAGGATGATAGTAACAAACCGTTTTAAATACCAAAAGTTATGAAAATTTTTAAACAAACACATATAAGGCGAGGTTACAGGGCGCTATCAGAGCCAGGTTTGTAAAATGGCTCTCGGGGTATCATAACTTGTTTATAGATAAGGATTAAAGGTGTAATGGATTGAAAAGTTTATGCATTTATGTAGATTAAAATAATTGATAATGGAAATGAGATTTAAGTCATGTTAAGGAATATGGATCAAGATTATTTAAGAAGAAGAGACAAAAAGTATGAGGAGAAACATGGATTGAAGTAAATTTTGAGAAAAAAATCTTAAGGAATTGCTATGTAATTGATAGATTTGAGTTGATATTAAGGAGAAAATCCTACTAAGTTCACAATAAATTATTGTATTAAAGGAATTGAGCAGAAAATTTATAGACATATAGTAGATCGAATTATGAAAGAAATGGATTAAGTTACATTGTGAGCTTAGGAAACTATGTAAAGATGAAAATTTAGCAATAGGAATGTATCTATGAGGCTGTTTAAAGTAGCTAGATTAACTTAAGAAGGTAAAACAATAGTATTCCTTGTATAGCAAGAATAGGTTAAGGAATGAGTGGAGAAATTATATATTCTCACTAGTCACCATCATAAGAAGAAAATAAATAGAAATAACATGTGGTATAATTGAATTAGTATGAAATAGCATGCTTCATATACAGCTTGGCACACATAAGTACGCTTAAAAAGGAAATGGAAAATCTACGATTCTTGTGTTTCTTATGTTTCTCATTCTTGTAACTTCTATGTTGAGTTTTATGTCTTTACTATTTATCTAGTCATGTTATGTCGACTATAAGATCACTGATTGGTCAGTTCCTTCATGTGTCTTGCTGGCCTAAAACTTTTGTTAGTCTTGTTTGATTCAAATGAAATTCAACTGGGTTAAGTCATTCCTTATCTCATTTGAGTTAGAGATAACTAAAAGCATAGATTTGTTAGACTTATACTTGATACTATATGTGTGCTAGCTATATGAAGTAATTATAATGGAAGCATGATACTTGGAGAATTATGAAAGTATACGTGAGGAAAGGGTTAAGTTATAGGTTACATTTTAATGATAATATTGTTATAAGTAGCCTTGAGTAAAGGTAGGAAATGAGAAATGTACTAGGTGGTAGAAACTAAGTTAGAAGGTATTTAAAGGTGGAATACTATCAAAATTATAGGTAGAAGATAAGTTAGAACATGTCTTGTCACATCTTAAACTTGATATGACATAAAACCTGCCTTAAAGAGTACTATAGCTTGGAAATGAGAGAATGTATTAGCTCAGAATCTAGGTTAGAACCTAGATCAGAAGGTATTGGAGATAAAGACTAAGTTGAACTAATATAGAACTTCAAAAGTTTGTTAACTTGAAAATAACTTATATAGTAACAAATGTACCTTATGTACTTCTATAATTGATAGTCTTAATAAAGTCATTATAGGAATTAATAATGTTGAAACTATGTTAAAAGTTATCTTGCTATGGATTTTAAAGATAACTTCATCAAGAGGATGCGCTCAACTCATAAAGTTATAAGATGGAAACGATGGCTATTAACCTTAATAGGAATTAATGAGAGATAAGGAAAGCATGAGATGTTGTAAAAGCGAATGTAAAGGATGTTTGTATTAAAGTTATGATATAGAAGTTACATAAAAGTAAGAGTGGTTTAACCATGATAAGCATTGAGGTGTAGAGAGTAATGCAAAATATAAGGTAGCTCATGCTTTTGGCAACTATGTTAAGCTACAAATGTACAAAAATTGAAACAGAAGATAAAATTTAGTTGTTAAACTATAAGCATGAGACTTAGAAATTAAGGTAGAAGGTCTTAGTAGCTTGGGGAAAGTATTAGAGATTTGGCAAGTGAACAAGAAATAATGGTAGATAAAATATTCACTACTGTTACTTAAACCCTTATAACACAAAAAGAGTATAACATGAGGTTGAAAGAATTGCCACATGAATTAACATGGGAATGCCTATGAAATTGTTAATGTGTTAGTGTATTGAGGATACAACCTTAGCAAAAGTTGATGATTTTGATACAATGTGAGAACTAGAGCTGTGCAGCGAATGTGTGGTAGTAAGAATCAAAACTCTTATAATATAGAATATGAAAGTTTCAAGAATGAAATTTTTTGTAAGGGGGTACATCTCTTCTACTCCTAATTCCTCAAGCTCTATTCAATCTCATCTATATGAGATCACATAAGTGTTTAAATCTCTTAGACTAAGAACATTTCAACCCAACTAAGCTTAGATCAATCATATTGCATTCATTCATACAATTCTAATAATTATCAGCCTTAGCTTAAGAACTAAGCACACCTCCCCACCTCTAATTGCTAGATATAATCTCATTAAAGCCCCTAATCATAGGCCAACATCCCATAATCCTATCTAACCAATCTATGTGAGACCCTAGTCTTCAACTAGCTATAAAGGACTTAGAATAATGGCACATTCACAACAAATATGGAATTTAGGAAAAGGACTTAAGAAGTTAGGAAATAAAAGTATTCATTATAAGTACAAGTCATGAGTGGTATCACATAAAGTAGTCATAGTTACTTGAAATTAGTAAATCTAAGGTCCTAGAAAATATTCTTGGAATCAAATGAATTTTTAATATAAGGTCTTAAAAGTTAAAAGAAGAGTCTTAGTAAAGTTTATATTCAAAATATTTAATTTAAAAAAAGTGGGGTCTTATTAATATTGTTTATTTGCTTCGAAAACATATGATTTGAGTTCCGATAAACTATGAGCCCTTAAAGATAAATCATTTAGACAAAGAAATAAATAAAAAAGCCATACAATATTGTCTAGGAAATATGTATACATGCTAAATATACGTGGTGTATAGCATATGTAGGAAATATATCATTATATATATATAATATATTAAGTTATCTACTTCATTTAATAAAAAAATTATTAAAAAACAACAAAGACAACTTCTTCATGTGGTCTTAAGCATGGCACTAGGGGATGAATTATAAGAGATAGGTGTTCGATGGAAAGAATGATAGGTATCATGCAAAATAAGAGGAATTGCCAAGTATTATTCAAAAAGAGGAGTTCTTAAACCATGAAGGACTTATCCCTTCTGTATGTTGAGTCCTTGTGAAACTAATGAGAAAAAATGGGGTTTGGGAAAAATCTAAGAGTTAAGGAAAGAAAAGAATTAGAGTAGGGAAAATTTTAAAGAAAAATAGGGTAAATGTAGAGTGTTTTAGGTTCCTCAATCGAGGCATCACCTGGAAGTAAACTACTACTACCATCCAAAAGAGGAAGCTGCATCTTACTTGGCCAACAAAGGCCCTAGTATTAACATTGGTCGTCAGTTCCAACAACTATGAGTTTTCAATTTTTGGTTGATAATTCTCTAAAATTATAAAATAGTAAACGTTATCTAAAAGATATAAAATTTGGTATTACTTGATATTTTTTCATGTAAAATCTTAATATCAATCCCAATTTTTTAGATTTAAAGTGAACAATGTGAGTTCCTTAAAAAATCGACCTTAAAAATGAATTTTGCAATAAATTTTTAAAATAGTAAATGATATAGTTTCCACTCCAATTTTTTGTATACAAGTTCTTCAACAGGTTTACTCTAATGATATGGAACAATTTTTGAAAAATTATGAAGTTGGATTTCAAGTAATTTTGGTTTAACATGGAATAATGAGTTAAAAGCGTATGAGGGTAATCTTTCCTTAAGTAATTTGATTAGCATACATTATATCCTAGTTGCTATTGGGTTCTAAAATACTAGACCGGTCCCCTGACTTTATGAAGTATAACAGAATCGGTTACCCATTACTATACATAAGACTTTATTTCTAAAAGATGGCCCATTTTGCCAATAACAACCAGCTTAGGATCAATACTTTTGA
Organism: Lumnitzera racemosa; assembly: GCA_024138005.1. Classification (NCBI taxonomy): domain Eukaryota; kingdom Viridiplantae; phylum Streptophyta; class Magnoliopsida; order Myrtales; family Combretaceae; genus Lumnitzera; species Lumnitzera racemosa. The sequence continues at coordinate 31,166,925 of JAMXBC010000012.1, read as the reverse complement.
AGATAGTTTATTGGCCCGACCCTGATGTGGTACCCTTAATTGGATATAGTTGAGTTTAAAACGTGGGAGAAATTACCCCAAGCCTTCTACAAGTAGTATGAGTTTAATACAATGATGGCCTTTTCCTTGATGAACCTATATCAAATGTCCACAAAGCCAATGGAGTCCTTTAAAGATTATGCTTAAAGGTGGAGACTTATGGTAGCTTGATTCATAACATTGCTATGAGAGCAAGATTTACTTGACATGTTTATTAGCAAACTAAGTGAGCCCTACTATGAGCATCTTTTGGGTCATATAAACTCCTCATTTGTAGATGTAGTTATGGTCGGAAGTTGTATTGAGGAGGCCATAAATATAAGGAAGTTAACAGTGACAAAGACAATACCATTAAGCCTAGGGGCAATCATAAATCTAGTGAATCCTAATCACTTATCCATAAGGCCCATGTAAGAACCCATATAGAATAGACAAGGCCTAAAGAAACCTAAAAGGAAATTCGTCCACATCCCAATCCCATTGTGTAATGTTTATAAGAGGTTAAAGGAAGAGAATCTACTACCTCCTAAGACCCTAATGCCTAGGTATAGGTCGTAAAATTATGACCCCAATACGTAACATAAATACCATATGAGTCAGTAAAGACATGCCACTGATAATTGCTAGGAGCTAATTAACAAAGTTTAATATTTGATTAATAAAAAAGTGATATATCTAGAGTTCATTAGGCCCAATACCAATCATGAATGGCATATAATCATCATGTTGGAGAAGGAAGGAAATTACTAGAAGAATTACCTATACCCCTCAAACAAATATCTCATCAATTGGAGCAAGTAGATCCTTTGCAAGGGTTTGATTCATTCAACCCAACCCAAGTCAGTGCAAAGGTAGAGAAATTGATAGTAAGTGGACTAATTAAAGAGCAAATAGAGGAAAAGTCCAACAATCAATCAAAACAAGTAGGTCTAGAAGAAAAAGTTGCATCTCTTGAAATAGCTATGGAGTTTATACTTCAAAATCTCCAAGAGATAGATTCTACCTTCAACCAAGCATTGCCCCATGAGGTCTAAAAGCAGTTACCATGGTCCGACAATGAGACTAGGCTAAATATTAAAAGTACAAGAGTAAGCTTATAAGAATTAAGAACAAAAAACCAAGAGAAACCTACTCATCATAATCAATGGAGATAATTTACCCAATTCAAAATCCTAATGGCTCAAGTTTTCAAGCAACTAAGGGAGGCAAGTATGATAGCATTTGAAGTCCCCATGAAAGGATACAAGCCAAGATACTATAATCCTAAAGTCCAATGCAAGTTTCATATGGGTTAAAAGGGCCATTTTATAGAAAACTCTTGGAGGCTAAAGAATAATGTTCTAGATTTGATTGATTGAAAGCTCATTCGGCTAGAAATCTACATGGGTAGTGGAACCCCTAATAGTAGCAACTCCCAGCCAAGCCATGAGGGGACCTCAAGTAAGTCAATCACAAACATTAAGAGCTTATCATTACCATTAGAGAAGTTACCTCATCATTTGAAATAGTTAGGTTTATCTTCACAAAATCAATCCAAATAAGCAAAGCAAGGCTAAGAAGACCAATTTAGCAAAGGTAAGAATAATTAAGAGAATCTTAATTTAGCAAAGGACCAATTAATATATGCAGCTTATTTTAATAAATGTAATATTGGATCATTTTCAAGTTAGTAATAAGTTCATTCCTTGTGTTTTTCTATTTTTTTAGGCTTCTTAATAAAGGGGCAACCAATAATGCACCACATTAAATTAAGAGCTAAAACATGTGGCATCTGGGCCCGTTGCAAAATATGATTAATAAGGTTCACTTTTTCAAGATAAAAGAACTAAGCCAATACACGTATGGGAAAAAATCAACCTTAACCAATCAAATTTAGGGCAAGTAGGGGCAACTGAAAATTTATGCTTAAGCAAATGTATCCCATTAATTGAGAAGTTTAAGAGTAAAATGGGTAAACTAAATTCGAAATACTAATCCTAAAATATGCTTAAGAGTTGAGCGACATCAAATGAGGAATTGCAATACCTTTCTTAAAGGAGGTCTATCTTGAATTTGATATGCAGATTGAAATTATGATAAGTATTCTTTTTTATTATTTGAGCACAAAATATCCTTTCTCAAGCCATTTCAGCCTTTTAAGGAAATATCTCTCAAAATTAGCCCTGTCAAGAGCTACCTTATACTAAGGTAATTGAGAGTCTAAGGTCATTAATCAAAAGAATAGGATTAACTATTTGCGCTTGCCCTAGTTGCATTGATACATAGAAATCATTAACATTAATAATTCATTCCCATTGGAAGGAAGAAAAGCTTACGTCAAGAAGTCATGTATGTAACGCTTTAGAAGGGGGGCTGATAGTTTTTCTTAAAATTTTCATATTATATGTGTACTGATGATATAAAGACCACCTTCTAAGTTAGAGATTGTAAGACTCTAACTAATAAGTTTCTAAGTGTACTTATTCATTTTACTTATATTTACTTATTTATATAAATAACTAAGGTAATCCAATAATCTACGGTCTACTAAGATCGTAGAGAGTTGGGATCACTTACCAAATAATAAAATGGGATACTTAATAAAATGGGATACTTAACTTTAACAATATCACAAGTTACAAAATATTATAAAGATCTAACTTAACTAGTACAGTTTACTAAAGTAATCTTATCCATCTAATCAAGTTACTTAAGAAAACTCTATACTCTGATCTTAACCTATTCTTAGCTTTTGGTTACCTACAAAAGGGAGCTATTGAAGGGTAAGCATACCATAGCTTAGTGAGTTTGTCTCTCACTACTATCATTCAAGCAAGTTATCAAGCATTATCAATAAACATGCAATTTAGCTACATAAGAAATGAATGCACATGCTGCGAATGCAAGCAACACATCCATAGGGCTCCAAAACCATGGAAGGTGTAAATTTGTCTTCTATACATCAATTATCCCCTCATACTTAATTGTACAAGGTACCTCACCTTACCCACATGAGGCTATCCATGGATACCATCCCAATAGATAGAACTCAACCATTACGCTAGTCAAGAATACCCTGCTAATCAATTAGCTAGATCTCATTTAAGGCTATCCACTATCAATAATCAATACAATGCCCCACGGGCCAACTATAAAAAAATTTATATAATACTCCATGGGCTAAATCATATGAGTCCTAACTTAAGTGACTCGTTATCAATTAACTGAAGACGGTTTACTAGCTTTGCCTCAACAAGTAAAATGTCATAAGTGACTACTATGAGTATTCACTAATTTGATGAATCCTTCTTTGAATTGTAAAGCATTTAAAAAAAAATGCATATTCTTTTTTTTCTTTTTTTTGGAAAACTTGGTAAAGCTATAGACATCCCAATCCATAACTAATGGTTCACAGACATGTGACAGGTATATCTGATCAATTAGGCCAAATATTTAAGCTTACTAATTTTAGTAAGGCAATTACACTGATGTTGGCATATAGAATAACCAGTCATTTAACAGACAACTAAGAGTAAGTAATAGAACATCAAGCAATTATCCAACATAAGCAAGTAGTAGTTCATCGAAACTCCCTTACTTAGCCTACTTGCCCACTTAGCCAACTTACCCACTTGTCTTGACTTTCGGGATTCTCGAATTAGAAATTAAGCCATCTAAAACATAATAATAATGTATATATAAGTAATTAGAAGAAGGTTTCTTCAAAAACCTAAAAGTTTACCTAATTGCTGAAGCTTACCTTAATCCCTAAGTACGGTTAAAACTTGTTTTCACTCTAACTTATTTATTTCAAGTTTGTTTTTCACATTCTTATAGTTAATTTCATTCAATTTTGAATGTACTTTTGCATGGATCAATCTATTTTAGGAGTTGGCAACCATAAGCATAAGTTTTGATAGGGGTTAGATTCAAATTTCGTATGTTTCCCTTTTAACTTAGTTGATTTTCTAGTTTAGTTAAGTATCTTAAGTGTGTAACACCTTGTTATAGTCATTTGTCATTATTAATTGGGTTCTTATATTATCATTAGGCCTAAAATATTCAAGTTTTATTTAAATCTCTAACTATAGGCTTTTTTTATTATACTTAGTCATTTTAAGTTTTAACTTACGAAGATGTGAGCTTTCTTTTAAGCCCAAGGCTATTTTAAGTTAATGAACTTATTTTATTTATTATTGGGCTTTTATCACATTATCCTAAGGTCATTAATTTAGTTAGATCATTTGAGGTTTGTTCAAAACCTATTTCTTATGAATTAAAGGCTTGTTCAAGATTTTTAAGTGGCTATCAGCCTTAACTCTTATCTAAAACTATCACAAGCTTCCTAGAACACTTGATCAGCTTCATGGACTTTTTATTTAGAACTCAAATAATTGTTATAACTGTTGGTCATGTAGTTTTTGGGTGTGCTTATGTGAAACCCATATTGGCATGACTAATTGTAGTAACAGATTTAGGCCATTCGAGAAAGTAACCCAATTAGGCTAGAAATTTATGAAGGATTTCATGATATTAGTTGAGGAGTTTTCATAGGCTCAGAATTTGATAATACAATAAAATATTAAAAATATAGCTAAAATAGTAACAATTTACCATATTACTATATTATTGGTAGTACACGAATTATGTTTGAGAAATTAATGAATACTTGGAGATAAATTATAAAAGTGATATATTTAATATTGGAACTAAATATATATAAAACATATATAGACACTTCAGGTATAATTATTATTCAAACATATATACCCATAATTGTCATAAATACTCCAAATTAAGTAGAATTCACTAAATAAATTAATAAAAAAATAAGAAAAACGGTTAAAAAATCATAGAAAACCAAAAGACATCATTTTAGGCATGGAAAGAATCTAATATGCATGAAGATGAGGGATACTAAATTTTGGAAACCTCAATCTCCACTTTTCTACATGTCCTTAGGTAGGAAAAATCAAAGATAAATAAAAAAAGGCTATGAAAAAATGAGACCATCATTCTAGACAAAGCTTAGTCAATTGCAAGGTTGGAAATATTTTTATAATGAGAAAATAGAGGTGGAAAATGTGGAAACGAAATTAGAGAAAAATAGTGCGCAAAGGAGGGGATTTGTGAGATCTTAAAGAAGACGACTAACTGGAAGTGAAACAAGATGGTGGCCTAAAGTAGTAGCTAGTGCCTAGCCTTACCAAAAACCTTCCCCTTCCCCATAGTGGCCGAAGCATTGGGTTCCTATGAGTGGCGAATTATCCCTAATTTTCTTAAAAATTAGGAAAAAATTAGTAAACGTTCACCAAAAATTTTGAAATTTGGTTTGCCCATGTATTTTTGTGTGACCAATTCAAATCTTCAATTAGATTTTAAAAAATTTAAGTGTAAATATAAGGTACTTAAAAAAAACGTCTTGCATAATAATTTTCAATTAGGTTTTTCAAAGATCAATTCATGTAGTTTGAACTTGAAATTTTATTAATATACTCCTGAGATATTATATTTTGATGTTATGTGGTCGAAGTTTTAAAATTAAGTTGTTTGGGTTTATGAGAAAATTCTATTTTCATGTAAATAGTGTACTGGACATGGTATTTTGCTAAAATAGATTGATGAAATTTTCTAATACAATGGTATACCCTAAATTTCCTTAATATAGTAGCTAAAAATGGTTTAATATGAGTTTAGGATTGATGATTTTTACTGAAAATGAATAATTGTTTTATTTAAGGTTAATTTTCCAAGTATTTAGTACACTTGTAAACTAATAGATAATATAATGAAGAAGAGAAGTAGATGATTAAAGTATTAGTTGATTCTTACTGTACATGTAGGGTTTAGACTTTTGCAAACGCAAAGCAAGTGAAGAATATGTGAAATAGTTAGACGTATTAGCAGTAGTAAGGTCAAAAACTGCATCAAAAGGTAAATCAGAATGTAACCTACAGTGAATATGCTAAATACACTAGAAATTGGATCTGGATCATAAAGTATCCATCCTTAGACTCTATACTATCTCTAGAGAATAAACTATAACTTAGAAACTTCTTAAATAAGAATCTGATTTTGGACTGAGGGTTAGAAACTTTGTTAGAAGTTAGGTCAAAACATTGTTTGGTATTAAATATCCTTGACTATACTAGGAGTTTGACAGTAGGTCAATTAGTGATTTGTATATGAATTATATACCTTCATCAAAGTCAGAACATGAGTCAGAAGCCATTCGATTAATAGCCATATCATATGGTCGGGTTAAAAACCTAAATAAAAAACTTAAACAGAAAGTAGTTTGATGGAAGATGCAAAATGTAAAGCAATTGGAAGTTTGAAGATGATTAGTACTAAATATTAAATCATTGGAAGTCGAAGAGTAGATCAGAAAGTCGCCTAATTATACCTTCTAAGAATTTACTAAAGTTAAAACATAGGTTAGTTACTACTAGGTTGTAATTTGTACAAGGTCAAAACCTTGGTTAGAGTGTACCTTATTTAACTAATATTTAATCAAAACTTTAGAAAACTTACCTAACACAATTGAAAATTTACTTTAATGTCCATAATGAATACATATGTTATGTATTGGACATAAACTAACTATGTTGTGTTAAATTTTAGGGATAATAAAGAAACACAAGAATGATACACAAGGAGAATGAGCATCAGTATCTAGATAAGTAGGAACAGTACTTTACCATACTTTAGAGTATTGCTTAAGAATACTTAGAGACCTTAGTATGTATCTTATTTGTGATTGTTAGCTGGTAGCATATGCCGGTGCAACGTATATGTTTGAATATTATACTACTGAAATGGAGTGCTGGATTATATATATTGGTTGTTCCGTAATATTACTTGCTTTGAACCATTTGTAATTGCCTGATCACCTTAAAAGCAATCTAACATAAACTCGACTTAACTACTAACCTGACCTACATCACAACCTAATAAAGAAGACGACTAAGATTCTTAGGCTAAATACAAGCCCTTCATTGAGGATAATAGAAATGGTCCTTTCTCTACTCTTAGTCGAACTAAATGATAGGAGAGAAGGTTGTTGCAAGGTTAGGGACCATGGTTCGAAGGTAATCTCGAGCGTAGTGTGTTTCTTCATTGCATAAGCCCCAATTTAGTGATTGATTCCCAAAGTGTGGCATGAAACTCCTCAAAACCCACATTAGAGTAGGTGCAATTTTTCTGATCTCATGACTATCGGTCAACGTTATAGGAAAGCATTTGCTTGATCATGCATTACATCTAATTAAACTTGCTTTATTACCTTAGTTACTTTATGTCAAATATATACTATTATTTCTATCCCAATTATTAAGTAACTTGTTGCTCATCTCTCTATAGTTGTTTTGTAGGTTTCCTCAGTAAATTCATGGGTATTATTTCAAATTCCAGAGGATTAGTGGACGAGATTGAGGAGTAAGATTTAAGACTACTCAACTAGATTTCTACTTTGTTTATTATCTATACTAACCTCTAGAAAAACTAATAGGGTCTCCTCATATGACCCCTAGTTTTCAATTAACGAGATTTATTCCATGCTTTACAAGCCTATGGATTTTAGTAGAATTTTCGTAGATGTTATATATTTTTGTAACAACATAGTTCTTGCAATTTTTACAAACTTCAAGGTTTCATCCTTCATACAATTTATAAAACTTAATTTTCTTGAGAATTTAAGCTATAAAACTATTTTTAGTAGTTATTTTGAAAAGTTACACCATAGAGTTATTCCTACCAGGTACTATGTAGGATGCTTCTAAGTAATAGAGTGATGAACACCTTATGTAGGCTATACCTATGTTAACAACTAAAGCAACTAGCTTCTAACATAAATTGGTTTATATAGTAGAGCTATTACCACTCTTTAGTTTAGAGCGTAACATCTTAAGCTAAGTTTTTAAGGCCTTTTTTGACTTGTCTTAAGTTCAAGAAGTAAAATTTATGGGGTTTATAATGTACACTCAGAACTATAAGCCATTCCATCCGAAGCTCACAAAAAGGAGCCTACAAGAAGGAGAAACAATTAAGAGAAAAATGGCAATCAATGATTAAAAAAAACAATCAAAGAGGATATGAATAAAAAGAAGAAAAAATAGAAAAATGGGCATCAATAATATATTTTCCCATGCAAAAGAAACAAATGTGAAGGAAAGAAAGACAAGCTAAAAGTGAAGAAATTTTATGGCATCTTTTGAAGCCCAAAGAAGTTCAAGCACAATAAGGAGAACAAAACTTATAGCTCAAAGGTCAAACGTCAAAGGTCAAAGCTCTAGGGCTATACTAGCCTAATTCATAGGTCTCCCACAACATCACCCTCAAGAGGCTTTTCTAATTAAAAGGATTGGATTATCTTAGGCTAATGAGTACTCATGGAATTGAGCCAAGCCCTTTATAGTTTTCCCTAAGGTTCTTAACTTGTAAACCTAGGATAAATGAAAATAAGTTCTCTTTAGATTAGCCTATATACATCATGTCCTTTTCATTATAGGCCAATGACTAAAAGCTTACATTACAATCTTGAATTTGAAATTGAGAGAAAAAATTTGAATTGAGAGAGTAAGGAAGCCCTCTTTGACTAAATAATCTAAGAAATAGGATGCCTATTATTAGGAAGCTTTGAAGGTTTATAGAATCAATTTTCCCTAATGATGTTGAAAGTCCAACAAGAGTGACATGCAAAAAGTTACAACAACCATTTATCAAGTAAGCTTATCAAAAGGTTTAGAGATACAAAAAGGATTCCTTAGGTATTTAAAGAGAATGACCTAAGAGGTTAACCTGGTTGAGTTACATAATAACCACGCCTAAGACTTTGAAAATACTTATAAAAAGCAAATTATTAGAAAGCAATGAGGCAAACCTACTATTTACCTATAATTTTCAAAGCCTAAGAGATCCTCTTACTTGTTAGCAAAAAAAAGAAAAATATTTTGCCATAAGGCTTTAGCCTAGCTTGTCATAAAATATTTTTTTTTATAAAAGGATAAAAAAAAAGAAAAAAATAATTCAAGAGGGGTAACCTAAAGAAAAAGACAAGTTTTTAAGAAAAAGAATATGAAGAAAAGAGAACCATTTGTAGAGAAAAGCAAATTTTCAAAAAGATTGAGAAACCAACTTCAACAGAGTTTTTAAAGTCCCTAAGCTTTACTTTAACTTTACTTGTCAACCTAGCACCTCCTTAGGATTTAAGGTAACTTTAGTTTCCAAGCATGCTAAAATCACCATTTTGAGAAATCTAGGGGCCACTAACTCATTGCAACACTATCTATCCCTTTTGAGAGACCTAGGACCATTGGCTTAGTAGAGCGCTGCCTACCTTTTGAAAAGTTTAAGTTCACTAGCTCTTGGAGTGGTATTTTCCCTGAGTAACCTACTCACTAGGGCACTTTCCCTTTAAAAGAAAACTTGGATGGCTTACTTACAAGGTACTGTCCATTTTTGAAAGAAATCTTAGATGGTTTGTCATTCTAGATAGCTTGCTCTTAAAACGCTATTTTCCTCATATGGCCTACTCATAGAGCGCTATCCATTTTTGAAAGAAATCTCAAATGGTATACTCATAGGATGCTATACCCTTTTAAGAAATTCCAGATAGCCTACTTTTAAAGTGTTATTTTCTTCTGATGGATTGCTTACATGGTATGATCCATTTTTGAAAGAAATCTCAAATGGCCTACTCAAAGGGAGCTATCATCTTTTAAGAAATTCTAGATAGCCTACACTTAAAGCATTATTTTTCTCAGGTGGCTTACTCATTAGAGCACTAACCCTTCAAAAGAAAACTCAAGTGGCTTACTCAATAATGGGCTAACCTCTTTCGAATGGCATGCTCTTAGAGTGCTATCTTCCTTGAGTAGCCTACTCATTGAGGCAATATCCATTTTAAAAGAAATCTCAAATGGTTTATTCATAGGGTACTATCTTAGCCTAGATGGCCTACTCATTAGAGTGCCATCTTCCTCAAGTAGCCTACTCTTAGAGCACTACTCTTCCAGTTTGAAATATCCTAATAGCCTAATTTTAATATCTTATAGGGTATTCACAAGATATGCATGTCTGATCTCTTTTAAAGATTAAGCCTATTACTAAGGTAGTACCCTCTTAAGCCTAAACCCGTTAGTAGGCCAATACCTTCTCAAGTCTAAACCCATTAAAACGCCGACACCTTCATAGGCAAAAATGGGTAATCTTTTTTTGTTTTTATATGTGTCTTTATGATAATGTTTTCACATAACTTCCAAACTTCATAATAAAAAGGAACAATTATAGATACCCCATTAATGCCTACCCTAATTTCATATCTAATTCGAAACCTTGATTTTGGGGGAAAAAAAAGCTAATATATGAAAATTTTTCAAAAAATCAAGAATAGGCCAAAACAAAAAAAGTTATGAATTGGAAAATACAAAAAATTTAATAAATTAAGAAAAACCCCAAAAAAAAAAAAAGAAGAAAAAAAAATCATAAAAAGTGTAGTTGGTAGTCCATTTAAGTCAATTTGAATGGAAAATAATTTTATAAGATCAAAAATGGAGTAAAAATAAGTATATGTGATTTGATCAAATTAGGAATTTCGAACAAAAATGAGTATTTATTGAAAATTCATTTTTCTTATACGAGTTAAGATAACTCATTTTGAAATGTCTTGAAATTACATAATTTCAAGAGACCATGGCCTCAGATCATACCTCAATTGAAGTTAAAATGAGTATTTTCTAGCAATATCAAATTTTTAATAAAAGTTGAACACAGTTAGAAAATAGGATTTTAATTAAGTCAAATTAGATCAATTTTAAAAATATTTTGAATATATATTTATTAGACTCCACAATAAGTTGAAGAGGGAGATGTAATTCTAAAAGTTGGGTAATTAATCAAATCTTATTTAGAAGGTTTTTTTGAAAAAAATAATAATAAATATTTTAAAAAGAAAAGAAAAGAAAAGAAGGTTATTAGTGTAGCCAAAGAAAGTAAAATAAAAATGAAAATGGAAAAAAAAATAAAGAAAAAAAATGTGAGATGTGTCAGCCATAGAAGGTGCCACGTAACACCCAAAATAGGTGCCATGTAGCACCATCCATTAGGCGCCATCAACCAAAACATAGCGGTTGACATGGTATTATAGCAACTAAAGAACGTTATTTCAATTCAAAATTAAAAAAAAAAAAAGAAAAAGAAAATAAAGGGACTATGCCCTATAAAAAAAAAAAAAAAGAAAGAATGTCTTCTAATAAACTAGTCTACACATTTTTGAGAAAATGAAAAATTGAATCTCTCATGGCTAACCTAGCATGAAATTGATATTTAGAATTGACAATAGGACATAGAAGAAGATTTTAACTATTTAGTTAGTAAAGATTCCATCTAAAATGTTCTAAAATCAAATGAGAAAAAGTAAAAAATGTAAGAAATGAATTAAATCTTCATGATAAAATCAAATGATGTTTCTTGACCACCATGTCAAACTCCAAACTACAAATAAAACCCTATAGTACTCATCCGAAAAAGAAATTAAAAGAATCATCAAGCAAAATAAGAGAATTTCTCATATTTTTAATATAGGAGCTACTTTAGGGTTTTGCAAGAGAATCCAAGTTTCAATAGAAAATTTGAAGGGGTACAACATGAATTATTCTAAAATTGGTTGAGGGCTTACTAAGATTGGAAAGTTAAGAGTCAAGAACCGCCACCACCTTACTGGAATACTACCCGAAAACCCTATAAACTAGCCTTCGGTTCATTATAATATGGGTAAGTTTCCATGAATATTGAATTGTTCTCATGCGTTCATGTGATTTTAATGAATATTGTTGCATGACATAAGACCCTAACTACTTAATAGTGAAATAGGTTAAGGCATTCAAAGCAATTTAGAATTTTCAAGAAAATTTGTTTGAATTGAGTGAAATTTTAATACGGGGAAAAAAATTAAAAGAAAAATCCTATTAAGGTCAATTTCTCACAATAAAGCTTACATAAAATTTAATTTCAACAAAACGTATTTTTACCAAGTATAATAAATAATTATCAGAAATTTGGAATTTGAGTTTCAAATAATTAGGGGACCTTAGAAATAAATTATTTAACTTATAAAAATAATTTTGGGGGTCAAATAGTATGTAGTATAATAATATAATAGTGCTATAAGCAATATATATACTCGATGTTTAAATATATTAATAGAATATACTAAATAATGCCAAAAATTATAATAAATTAAAGAAAATTTATCTTTTTTAAAAAAAGGAAAAAATCACTAGATAAACTTGGAAAATTCTATAGCATACCCTTGGACACTTGGAAAAGTACATGGCATGAGTTATCCATATAAAATAATAATTAATTTAATAAAAAAATGCTTAATATACTAACAAATGACACTTATAAAATTCCATACACCTTTCCATCGCCTAGATTCCAATAAAAGAGGATGTGAGATCAAACTTTGGTTATTTTAGTAGAAAAAGCCTAAGGAATCCTCTCAAACACACTAATTTGGTATTTTTACAAAATTTAGTAAGAATAATAGTAAATTAGGATGAAATATTCTTCTTAAGGCTATGAGCAACTTAACATAGAGCCACTTGAGACTTAAGCTATTGGTGAACAGAGAAGCTTGGCCAACATGGGGTGGTGGTCGAAGGGTAATCGAAGCACTATGTATTAGTGAGTCCAATTTTAGTGTTTGATTTTTACAATATCAAAATAAATTAGAAAATTATGAAAATTTGTTTCATTAAGTTATTTTACATATACTTTCATGTAGTAATTTTATTTTGCTAAAATATTAATAATTTATGATACTTGCTTAAGAAATCACCCTTTTATTCTAAAGTTTCAATTGATTTTTTAAAATATTAAACAATGTTGTATTAGGCTAAAAATTTATGTATAACACTTTTATTATCTATCAAATTTTAGTAACAAGAATTTTCAAAAATTTCAATATTTACTATTTATTATAATTTAATCTTATTAAACTAGCAATTTTACCTATTAGAGGAAATAAGCGAATTTTAAAGTAATTTGTGAATAAAATCCATATGTTTTGATTTCTAGAGTTTAGTAATATTAAAATATATGTTATAGTCAAATTTTAGTAAAAAGTATAATTATTTACGTATTTTTAGCTATTTATTGATGAAAGTAAGCTAAAACATGTATTATAGAGTATAATGTATAATATACTATTTTAGTGCTTTTTATGATCAAAATATAACAACTACAATTTACTAAATATAATATATTTTCTATGGCCTTAATACATTTTAAATACTAATTATTACATATTGTCTTACCCTTTATACATATTTCACCAAATATGATAATAAAGGCTAAATTGTATAGTTAACACCGTAGCAAAGGGGAGTATTAGCAACTGTTGTACCTGAGGTACTTATTATTGGTTTTAACTTAGTTTAGCTGAAATGTAGTAACCTTATAGGTAAAGATAGTATTCTAGTTGATTCATAAGTTACTATATACTTAAGTGTTTTGGTGTAAGTTAAAGTTTAATGAAGCGAAATATTAGGGTTTTTAATTGGTAAACTAAGGATGTAAGTCAGCTAGCATTTGATTAGCAAATTTTGAAGTTGAATTGAATTAAAGAGTAATCCAGGTTAAGTTAGAAGCTAAATCAAAGGTTAAGTCAAAGACTAAGTCAGAAACTATAAAACCTGGAAATTTATTATTTTTAGTATAGAGTCGAACATAAGTGTCGTACATATTTCTTTGAGTCAATAAAACTACGTAAAATTAAAACATATTAAATTTTAAAATCAAAACCTAAAACAATTATGAAAAATACAAATATACTATTTAAAACCCTAATTACATAAAAAAAAACCCTAAATACTATATACCCATAAATACAAAAAATGAAACCTAAACTTGATAAAAAACCTTAAAGCCAAAACCTTAAACTTATAAAATATCAAAATTTATCTTAATGGTGATAAAGCTTTAATTTGGAAAAATTATCCATAGACACATGTGATTACGTAAAATCGCTAACAAATAAATAGAGATAATTTCTAAATACTAATAAATATAAAATTAATTAATTGATTAATCAAATTAACAAGATTACAAATATTATCCTATGTTCATTATGGCATCACATGCATGTATATGTATTTATATATCTGTTAGTTATTATATTGATTTAATTTTACTGTATACTTTATGTTCATGTACTATGAAGTATACATTAACTTTATATCCTAAATTTTTCCTAAAGTTATATCATACATTATCCTAATTCTATTCTTAAAATTACCAATTTATTTACACTTAGGATATTTCATTGTAAAAGTGGAAAAAGTTTCAAGAAAAAGTCAAAAAGCAATTTCCCTCTTTCTTTCTTTCTTCTTTTCTTCCTTTCTTGTTCCAATTTCGGCTGTACAACATCCCTTTCATTATCCCATGTGATTAAGGTAACTAATAATATCAAGACATTTTTATCCCATGTGCTTAATAACTTGGATAATAACAAAGTCAAGTCAAATTTTTTTCTTCTTATCTCTTCTTTCCCTTTTCTACCACTGGTTCTTGTCTCATGTACACAAACATACTTCACTTTTATTTTCTTTTTACTCTTCCAAATTCACATCCAAGTCCCCTTTTCTCTCTTCTTGGTCGATAAAATTAACCCCCTCCCTAACCTTCCATTTTCTTCAATTTTGTTCCCTTTTATTCCATCATCTATTACCTTTATTTTATAGCATATCATCGGATCTTCACTTTAAGGGAGTTAGGAACATCAAGAGGGAAATAAGGACATCTTTTCCAAAAACTTCAAGACAAGAGTAATCAAAATACTCTTTTATGTTATATTTCTTTCTTTCCTTATAATATAAATTTTTATGTATTTTCTTTTTTATTTTGATATGTATTTGTAGTGTTTCTTGTATTAGGAATATATTAATAAAGTTATATGTATTTTTTTTAGTATCTCTTGTAGTAGGAATTATGTGTACATGTATTTGGTTTTTTGTACCAAGTGAAACAAAATACATCTTCATTTGGGTGTATAATTTTTCTTCTTATTTATGTATTTATGCATCTATACACTTAGCATACTTATTTATACATATATATATGGTTTTCTTATATGTATAGTACATGTAAATATAGATAATACGAAATATACTTACTTCAATATACATATGTATAAATATATTACGGAATAGTATAAATACATATATGAATAAGTAGTAAAATATGGATGTATAAGTATACTTATATATGTATATATATTTTTCTACTTTTCTAAGGTTAAAATAAATATACATACAATATAGTATAAGTATATATATATGTGTATATACCAAAAATACATGTATATGTATATTAGTACTCTCTTTTCTTAAAAGTAAGTTAATAAGCAAATGTGTATGTATGTGTATATTGGACATGAGTTACATGGAAGGACAAGAGTTATTTTTCTTTTATTTTTTGACATTTAATTATTTAATGGTATTATATATATGTAATAATATTATAAATTAGTAAAAAAGAAAAAAAGGATAAATTAAGAAAATCACATCATGAACCAATAGGAAGTTACCAATTTAGCCTTCTCAAATTTTTTTATTTAAATTGAAAATTTATAAAAATAATAATAATAAATTAATTAGGAATAATTATTATAATAAGAATTAAAATAATTAATGATTTAGGTCTAAAGTTGTATATTAAAGAAATTATATCAAATTGGGCCTAAAAATAAAAATATTAGAAAATATATTAAGTTAGAAATTATTTATGCCCATTACTAAATTTAAAGTAAAGCCTAATAAATAAACTCTTTAAGAAAAGCCCAAAATAATAATTAAAAGTATTTAGACTTAAAATAAATAAATTCATAACACCTCAGGCTCATAATAGAAAATGCAAGTTTCAATGTCCAAAACGGATCTTACAACATAAAAGTACATTAAAAAATGATAAAAATTTACTATAAAATCATAAAAATCAAAGTTAAAATGAAAAAGTTTTACGTGATTGAAAATTTAAGATAAACCAAGAAAGATGGATAGAATAACTAAATTAATTATCCCTATAAATTAATAATTAAGATAAACCCTTAAAGTAAATAAATAAATACATAAGATACAATTATTTACAAATATACACATAGATTTCCTATGGAGAGAAACTGACAAAATACTCATCATAATGTGAAATAAAAGACATAATTGTATGATGTAAAATTATCCAAAAAATTGTAATTCTATAAATATTCTATACATATATATACTAAAGTCCAAACATTTTTGTAAAAGATATGCTTTTATATGTATAAATAATCAAATCTATAAAATGTAATGATCATAATATAGTAATATAAAAAAACAATAATAATAACAAATAATAATGGTAATAATAATAATAATAACCATATTAACAATAACAACAATAAGAATCACAATTTTAATGGTGATAAGACTAATATAAGATCATACACTAAAATGAGTACTTATGAATGCATGTGCATAGGATAGGTTCTTATAATAATAAGTTACTATGGTTGGGTTAGAGTTTTAATGATCAAGTTATTAAGTTAATAATATAATTTCAAGTCTTCTACTTTATTCTAAGAATTCATGTGCCTAACTTATACCATATTTCCTTGTTGCTATTATTTTATTCTACTTCGCATAAACATTACAATTAAATCATAACATAACAATATAACTATACAGAATTTACAAATAGTGATATAATCCAAACTTATATAATATTTACTAATCCGTATATTATTACTCATATGGAAAAAAAATATTTCTTATCTACCCTAATAAATAAGTTAAACCATGTTCATACTATGCTTAGGTAAACTACAATAGACATTTAGTTAACTAAGAAGGTTAACTTTTCCAAATAATTATAAGTCTTATTATCTTTCAGGTAATCAATTGTCAAGTTCTAAAAATTCCAAAAGCCCATAAAGTAAGCATTAATCCAGGTGAGAGAGTTCTAGTGATCTACTTACTATCTATTTGTGCTTGATACTTGCTTGATGTTTTGCTAGTCGTTATTATTTGTATGTTTGAATAACTATTTTGCCTTGTATGCTATCATTTGTGTGATTGC
Organism: Lumnitzera racemosa; assembly: GCA_024138005.1. NCBI lineage: Eukaryota > Viridiplantae > Streptophyta > Magnoliopsida > Myrtales > Combretaceae > Lumnitzera > Lumnitzera racemosa. Next base: position 31,149,789 of record JAMXBC010000012.1, on the reverse strand, counting down.
TTACTTAAATTGGTAAAACTTAAATATCAAACTAAAATAATTAGTTATATTTATCTCATGTTTATGTTTTAACTCGTATGCTTATGGAGAGTATTAGTTTTGCCAACTTATGAAATAGAATGAGAAAAGTATTTTAGAAAAGTTTTTCTAATTTTAAAAAGATTTTTCTTATACAACTTCTGTATAGGCTCATGAAGCTCATCGATGATATTTTTACCGTTAAAGCAAAGCTAGTACGGCATCTCCAATTGATTAACAGCAAGAGAACTCACATAGTTGAGCCCTTAGAGCCTTGGATTGGATTTACTGATATTAAGCCCATAGGGCCTTAGATATGATCTATTAATGGCGGATGGCTCTAGTTGGGGTCCACTTATTTAGATCGGTATTTCTTTCTTAATTAGGGTAATTGTAGAGTGTTGTCTAAAGGGATAATACTCCTAGGCAACCTCATACGAGTAAGGTAAGGTACCCAGTATGAGTTTGTACGAGAGATAATCAATGTATAGATGATGTAAATGTACACCTTCCATGGTTCCAAATTCCTATGAATGTGCAGCTGACATTCACTGTGTATGCATCCATTTCGTGTGTAGATAAACTTGCATACGTACTAATAAGGTTTGATAATTTGCTTGAATGGAAGTGGTAAGGAACGAACTCATTGAGTTATGGTTTGCTCATTCTCCTATTGTAAACCCTACAAATTTTCTAGATAAGGGATTGGAAGTTAATAAAATTTCTCGAAAGATATCCTTAGTAACGGCAAGATAACTAACCCTAAACATAAAAGATTGCTCTAAAAAACCCAAACTCATACTCTTAAGACTATAAGTGGCAATCCAAGCCTAAGTTTGAGCCCTACACTTAAAAGCCCTAACATCTTATAAAAAAAATGATAATAACTAATGTTAACTCCCAAGGTCAACCTAATCTAACAAAACTAACCCCAAACCCTAATAACAAAGAGACTGATAGTTGAAGCCCACGAGAGCTCCCTGAAACCGATAAAAGGTAAGCTAAACCAAAAATAAATGTTTGTATAGATAATCTTAACAATGAATTTAAAAACTTAAAATGAATACTATAACTCTAAAATGAACTTTCAAATACTAAAATCCTAATTGGAACCCTAATATAAGCAAGCCTTTGAATTGTAAAACACTAATCTATAATGAAAAAGCCTAATCTAACTATTGTACTATAATTAAATAGTAAAACTATTCATTAATTGAAGACTAATCGCTTAATTTCCCTAAAACCTTAATCTACCTTGTAAGATATATTGAACAATAATAATTGTCACAATTCCTTAAATTAATTAGATAAGATTATCCAATAGGCTTATTCAACTTAATTTGATACATTAAGCCTTAAAATGCACCTAATTTGTGCCAAGTGTGTTGGTAATTAAGACTAAGAAACTTCATTATAACTTAATCTACTAATTAGGTTTTCTATCATAATTAACTAAATAAAGAATGATTAATTATATGAAACCAAAGTGATAATATGAAAATATCTCCTTAAGAATACCAACATCATACTTACAAAGATAATATAAACTTCGTAAACTTTTAGATCCAAACTCGGAGTCAAATATAGGAGTTAATAAGTAACCCTTAGCACCATTCAAGATATAATAATAAGAGTTATAATAATAAAATGATTAAACCATAAATTATAAGTCACAAACCCTAAATAATTATTCTAAAAACCCTAAAAAGAGTAAAACCCTAAAACCTTAATTATATACATAAAACCTTACTACGCGGAAAAGCCTAAAACGATGAGAAAATATCAATACATTGAATAAAACCTTAATTAGAAGTCCAAAACCCTAATTCAACTAATGAATCCTAAGTATGTCCTTAAACTATTCACTAATAACAAATAATTTCTCCAATTGCTTAGAAACCCTAAATTGCTAGTCTCATGTACGATTCGAAAGCCCTAATCATTCTCGAATAATAGTAGACTTTAAAAAAAAAGTAATATAGGTAAATGAACTTAATTAAAGTGATAAAATATGCAAAGACCTTAGTTACACCCTAATTAAGCCTAAATCACTTAATTAAGTATAATCGCAATTAATTAGCTTAATTACCCCTTAACTCATCTACCAACTCTCATTACATTTTAATTAGTAACAAATCAAACTCAATTAAAAACAAAGGATAAAGGATTAATTGGGAATTAAAGGACACTTGTCTTTAAGGAGACAAAATTTTTCATCATTTGGCAAAAAGCAAACAAGGTACAATAGTACCAAAAGAGGATCATGTACCCTTATCTCAAAATCGCCACCTCTTGTCCCCCTTCATCCATCTTCAATATTTGCCATTTCACCCCTCCAAAACCCTCATTTGAAATTAGTCTTCATGCATAGAAAACCTTAGAAAACCCTCTCTACAAACCTAAATAAAAATCAAGGAAAGAAGGAAGGATGCTCTTAGATTCTCCTACATACATCAATGCCTTTTAGTACTACTACCACCACCACAGGCCACCAAATCACGAACCACCACCACCAAAATGTCACACACACATTGTAGTTTCTTACCGACAAACTTGTACACCTAAAGAAGCACATTTTGATTTCACTTTTTAGTGGAAATTTTAGAGCTTATGTAAACCAGTTTAAGGTAAAACTCATTCAACTTAAGTTTTCTGTTTACATTAGTTTTATCTATGATATCTTGACAGTTTAAGATTATAAATACTATGTAATATGGTATAATCATGTACATATCATTTTAGAACCTTATAATTATGCATTCATTCATATACTTAGTTAGTTTGCTATTTGTATTATAGAGATATAGGAAATACTTCTATTTAGATAACTTGAAAAGATGTTAATAAAACTCCGTGAAACCCTAATTACCATCCATGCTACCCCCTCCTTGATATGTCTCCATCTTGTTTTCAACATGTTATGTGATATTATTAGCTTAAAATAAGAAGAAATGTGATTAAAACAAGGAAACACACTATAATAAGGGTTAGATTGAAAAAGTTGGAGGAAAGCCTAAAAGAGCCCTACTTGGCCGCTACTTTCATGAAAGTTTCAAATCTATAAAATTTGATTTATTAGCTTAATAACATGGTTATTTAGTGTTAAGTATGGTTTAGGATTTAATTAACTAATTTAAGTATAATAATGATGAGTTAATGACCTAAACTAGTTAAGTTGGTGATTAAGGCCTTAAGAATAGTATTAGAAACCCTATTAATGAAATGAACTAGGTCTGAAACACCTAGTAAAATGGGTTATTTGGTAAACCCATTAGTGATGGGAATTAGGCTACTAAGCCTCTAATTTGCAGTCGAGCTTGAAGACTAGAGGGATTGGTACGACAAATCCTTCTATTCCAACCAACCCCTATCGAGGCCGAGTACTTCTTTGCCGAGTCACCCTTCATGCTTAGTTGTATGACTGCCTATCTTTCTATAATATGCCTAATTGAAGATTACTCACTCGTACTTGAGCCAATCAATCACTCAGCATCTTCTTTGTTAAGAAGCCAAGAAAGAGAGACTCTAGATTGACTAAGCCATCCTTACTCGAATAAGCCAGCTATTCGTACTTTTTGTCCTCATCTTCTAATAACCTTGCCAATGTAGCATTGCCATGTGTATAGTATCATCTACAGAATCCATTGCACCAATGATTATTTTTCTTATATATTCATTTTTATCCTTTTGTATCTTATCCATTACTTCCTTAGGAAATGCCTTTTTGTCTTTTCCTTTTTAAGCAAGTTGTCCTAACTTATGGGTATAAATACCCTTTACTTGTAGCTGTAAAAAGACAGATTATCTTTACTACACTTGAGTATTATCTTCCTTGCATAAACACTATGTTTACTCTTGACATCACTCTTATCTTAACCCTTGAATAAGGCTAGGTGGTGAGTAACCTCATCGGACTGATTTGTGCGTCATATCAAATTATGCCGTGAGGCTTTAGAAGTTCCATTGGTGCATCATATCCTCTAAAGCTGCTTGTGGGTTTTGCTTACCTTTCATTCGTCATTCATTCCCTTTGTATTTTCTTCCATTAGTTCTTTAGAGCTTTCTGCAAGCTTAGACTCATCCAGTGATTGCCCTTGTTTGTTCTTGGTTTCAATACGCAACATCTTGGTATTAGAGTGGAGATTTCTTGTGAGCTATAATAAGTTCTTTTTGAAGTTCTATTATACTCCATTTTGCGTATGTAAAATAGAGTAAGTTACTATATTCATTTGAGCACTGTGTTGTTAACTGTTAATTTCCTGAATCATTTGTTTGAGCTTTGAATTTGTGAAGAAAAATGACTAACCCGAACATGAATGTTGGTATTAGCAATGACAGTAAAGTTGTCCACCATGGATGACAATCTTAGAGAACTTACAAAAGCATTGACGAGAGACTTAATGAGGTAGCTAACTTCTCAGTAGACCTAACCCAAGCTATTCATACACTATCTCACCGACCCATTAAGGCCACATAAAATACCCTACAAGCTACTCAACCTATTAGAGGTTAGAACCCAGCTTGACCCATCCGAGGTAAAGGAGTTAGCAGATGAGTGAGGCGAAGGATAGACTCGAGAGTACTTGATGAAGAGGAAGAAGAGGAGTATTTTGAAGAAGAGCATGTACAAGTCCCTAGAGCAACAGATCATGTGAAGCTTCAAATTATAAGTTTTAATGGATTTAAGAATGTTGATGAATACCTAGAGTAGGAAGAGAAGGTAGAGCGTGTGTTCGATTACTATCAGTACGAACACTATAAGAAAGTGAGGATTGCTGCTATTAAGTTCTTTGAATATGTTGCCATGTAGTGGAAGAATTTTCAGGCCATGAGGAGACGAGAAGGCTATCGAGAGATTAATACTTGGCCTGAGATGAAGAGAGTACTTAGAAATAAATTCATACTGGAAACTTATCTTAAAGATACTTTCATTCGGCTTTAGGAGTTAAGACAAAGCGGTTAAACTATTGACCAGTGTGTTCAAGAATTTCAAATGCTTATGATACGATGCGAAGCGGAGGAACTACCAACCCAAATAGTCTCAAGATTCATTATTGAGTTGAGAAGAGACATTCAAGACATTATAGAGCTCCAACAAGTTAACACAGTGGATGAAGCTATTAAGATTACCCAGCAAGTAGAGAGGGAAAGAAGGAGCCAAGTACCAATGAGGATGTCGACTAGCCGACTTGGACAAGCAAGTCATCAAGCTTAGTCAAGTACCAAGCTAAGTAGAAAGATTGATGTCCGAGCCAAGCAGAATGGTTGACCTGATGGTGAAGTGCCCACCTGAACTTATGAGAAGGGGCAAGGGTTTGGTAAGCAGACAAGCCAAATTAAGTACTTCAAGTGCTAAAGGTTTAGACATATGGTTGCTTAGTGCCCAAATCGATGGGTGATGGACAATGGTCACCAAGGGAGACATCTCGAAGCTAGAAGTAGAAAGTACAGATGAGGAACTCGAGGAGGAGGAGGTTCCAATTGAGAAAGAAAATGTTGACAAAGAGCTGATTGAAGATGTGTTTGTCGAAGACTTAGATTAGTTACTGATGGTTATCTGACGCATTATGAACATAGAACCCTCATGAGAGGAGGAGCAAAGAGAAAATTTATTTCATACAACCTACAAGGTGAGTGATCAAGTAAGTGCCCTCATCGTGGCTAGTGGAAGCTACACTAATTTAACATCAACCAACCTTATCTTAAAACTAAAGTTACCAACTATTGCATACCTAAAGCCATATAAGTTGTACTGGTTGAGTAAGAAAGGATCATTACATGTCACTCAGAAAATACTACTACTGATCACTATTGGGAACTACTCTAAGTAGATTTTTTCCGATGTACTACCCATGTGTGCTTCCCACATATTGCTAGGTATGCCATGGTTGTTTGATAAGAGAGTCATCCATGATGGCTATAGGAACACATATATGCTCGAGAAGGATGATTGGGAGATTACACTGAACCCAATGCCACCGAGAGAAGTTTATAAGTTACAGACGAAACTTACTCATAGATCGAAGAAGGCTCTAATGATAAGTAGAGTCAAGCTCCGAAAGGTAATGAAAGCAAATGAGTTGACCCTTATGTTGGTGAGGTGACTTTTGGAAATGAAGGAGCAGGGTGAACTACCTCAAGAGATCAAAGAGTTACTAAATGAATATGCCGACTTGATCCCATAAAAGTTACCTGAGGGATTTCCCCCAACTCGAGGCATTGAGTACTACATTGACCTAGTACCTAGCACTGCACTATCAAATAAGATAGCTTATTAAATGAATCCCGAGCAAGCGTTTAAGATCCAACATCAAGTTAATGAGTTGCTGTAAAGAAGCTATGTAAGAGAGAATTTTAATCCATGTGCTGTGCCAGTGTTTCTAATGCTAAAGAAGGATGAAACCTGGAGGATGTGTATAGACAGTCGAGCCATGAACAAGATCACAATCAAATACATGTATCCCCCCTAAGGTTAGAAGGCATTGTTAGATGAACTAAGGGCAGCCAAGATTTTCAACAAGATTGATCTTAAATCTAGCTACCATCAAATCTGCATGAAACTAGGGGACGAGTGGAAGATTACATTTAAGACTTAACATGGACTATACGAATGGATGATCATGCCCTTCGGTTTATTGAATGCCTCGAGTACTTTCATGAGACTAATGAACCATGTGCTGAGACATCTCATAGGGAAGTATGTCGTAGCGTACCTTGACGATATCCTAGTCTACAATGTGAACATATCGAGTCACTGTGAACATCTTAAAGAAGTCCTAGATATCCTCTATACCGAGAGGTTATTCGACAGTCTAAAGAAAATTTTCTTTTGCCAGGAGGAAGTGGTATTCTTAGGCTATGTAGTCAGTAAAGGAAGTGTACAAGTTAATGTTGAGAAGATCTGAGCAATTGTCAATTGGCCGACTCTTACTACTTATGTATACGTAAGAAGTTTCCACGAACTGGCTTCATTCTATAGGTGGTTCATCAAGAATTTCAATACCCTCGATGTACCACTTATCGAGTTAACAAAGAAGAACACCGACTTTTGATAGGGAGAAAGGGAGGAGAAGAGTAGAGTTTTGCCGAGATAAAAGAAATATTGACCTCCACCCTAGTGTTAGTGTTACCTAACTTCGATAAAATTTTTGAGCTGGAATACAACGCATCAAGTATTGGAATAGGTGTTGTCCTAATGTCAGAATGCCAACCAATTGCCTTCCATAGTAAAAAGCTCTAAGGATCCTAGTTGAATTATTTCGTGTATGACAAAGAACTTTTGGTACTAATTCGAGCACTGCAAGTATGGTAGCACTATTTAATGTCGAGAGAATTTGTCATTTATATTAACTATGAATCGCTGAGGTACCTCTGAAGTCAAACCAAGTTATCAAAGCGGCAGGTAAGATGGGTTGAATTCCTTAAATGATTCAATTTTATAATAAAATATAAGTAGGGAAAGAGCAACGTTGTTGCAAATGCTCTTTCAAGAAGGCATGCGCTTTTATTAGAACTGTAGACTCAACTATTTGGGTTTGCAAGTATCAAAGAAAACTACTCTAAGAACCTACGCTTCATACCCATAATTTTGCAATGCGTCGATAGGAGAATAGTAGACGAGTATCATGTAGAGGATGGCTACTTGTTCCAAAGCGTAAAATTATGCGTGTCGATTTATTCACTAAAGGAACTATTGATTAGGGAAACCCATAGTGGAGGACTCTCCTGATATTTTGGAGAAAGAAGGACCTGCGAACTATTGAATGGCTAATTCTTTTAGCCAAGAATGAAGAGAGATGTGCATCGAGTTATTAAAAGCCGTACCGTATGTAAGAAGGCCAAGTGCCAAGTCGAGTAAGGGAGAGCAATGCCCCTACCTATTCCAACGAGGCTATAGATTGAATTAAGTGTGGACTTTGTTCTCAGACTATTGCAAACTACTCAAGGTAAAGATTTTGTAATGGTTGTCGTAGATAGGTTTAGTAAGATGGCACACTTCATGCCCTACATCAAGACTAATGACACTTTAGCTATTACTTCTCTTTCCTTACGAGAGATTGTGTGGATACATGGTATGTTGAAAAGTGTAGTCTTTGATAGATACTCGAAGTTCTTGAGCCATTTCTAGAAAATTTTGTGGCATCGGTTAGGAACCAAATTACTCTTCAATATCTCATGTCACCCCAAAATTAACGTCCAAACAGAGGTGATTAATCGCACTTTAGGATCATTACTTCGAGCTGCAATAGGTAAGAACTTAGTTGATTAGGACATCTGCTTACTAGTGGTTGAGTTCGCTTACAACTAAGCAGTACATGACACCACTAACCACAACCACTTCAAGGTAGTCTATGGATTTAATCCTAAGCTAGCCCTCAACCATACCCCTATACTAGTACCCATGCAAGAGGACCTTGATGCCTCAGCCAAAGCACAATCCCTTCAACACATATATGATAAGGTCACTCGACACATTAACCAAGCTATTAGAAGAATGACAGAAAAGACTAAGGGTAAGATGGCTGAATAATTTTAGTTAGGAGACTTGGTATGGCTACACCTCAGCAAGGAATTGTTCCTGAATAAAAGGAGGAGCAAATTATCTACAAGCACAGAAAGACCTTTTAGAATCCTCTAGAAGATGAATGATAATGCCTACAGATTAAAATTGCTTGAGGACTATAGGGTTTTTGATACCTTCACCATTGCTAATCTTAGTCCATATAACCTTGATGGAGAACTAAGCGTAAACCATTTAGATTTGATCCTAAATCTAAAACAACTCGAAGTGAATGATGGGAATCACACTACCAAACCTCTGACCTATAGTCAAGCCCGAAGACTAAAGAGACTAGCACAACTAATCCTTTTATTTTAGCCGATATCTATCAAAGCCAAGTACTTCCTTACCGAGTCACCCTTCATTTCAAGCCATATAATTGCCTATCTTTTTGTGTCGTGCTAAACTGAAGATTACTCACTCGCACCTGAGCTAATCAATCACTCGGCATCTTCCTTATTGAGAAGTAGAGAAAGAGAGACTCCGAACTAACTAAGCCATCCCTACTTAAGCAAGCTAGCTGTCCATACTTTTTGTTCACATCTTCTAACAACCTCACTCATGTAGTATCGCTACTTGTATAGTATCATATGCAGAATTCGTTACACCAATGATTGTTTTTCTTATATATTCAGTTTTACCCTTTTGAATCTTATCCATTACTTCCTTTAGAAATGCCCTTTTATCTTTTCCTTTTTAGGCAAGTTACCTTAACTTGTAGGTATAAATACTCTTGTATTTGTAATTGTAAGAAAACAGATTATCTTTAATATACTTGAGTATTATCTTCCTTGCGTAAACACTCTATTTACTATCTGCATCATTCTTATCCTAACCTATGAGCAAGGTTAGGTGGCGAGTAATCTCACCGGACCAATTCATGCATCATATCAAATTATGCCATAAGTCCTTAAAAATTCCATTGGTGTGTCAAATTCGCTGGAGCTGTTCGTGGGTTTTGCTTAACTTTCATTCATCATTCATTCCTTTTGCACTTTATTTCATTAGTTCTTTTAAGCTTTCTACAAGCTTAGACCCATTCAGCAATCGACCTTACCTATTCTTGGTTTCGATACACAACAATTAAGATATTTGGCCTAATGAAATAAGTTAAAATCAAGTTTAGGGTCCTATAATACAATTAGTCCTAATAAACGAAATGAACCAGATTTGAATCCTAATAGAAAATGGACTTATCTTAAGGCTTTTAATGGGCTTAAGCTCAAAATAACAAGTGGAGTTAGTGAAGGCCCTAAAATGTAAGATAAGCCAAAAAGCCCTTAAAAGAACCAAGAATAGAGCTTAATAACTAAGTGACTAGATCAGAACCCTAAATTAAAAGCATCATAAAATAATATATAAAAGACCCATTAAGTTTAAAAGCCCATTAAATCTATCCTCTATAAGTTCCTTAGTAAACTAAGGCCTTAAACTAGTAAAAAGGGCTCATTTAGGCTTACAAGAGTCCAAATTGAAAGATGTGGAATTTATATAGAAATTTAAACATAAAATACCTAAATAAATGCTCAAGAGGTTAAGTCTAAGGCCCAACACCTAAAATTAAGCCCAAAGCCCAAAACTAGGCCCAAACCTTAAAGTACTCAAACAAATACCATTGACCAATGGACTTGTTTGACTCAAACTGAATTATTACAAGTCTAAAAACCTAAAAAAGACCACACCAAATGAAAGAACTCTAAAAAATGATGAAAAATGACTATAAGAATGTGAAATTCTAAATTAAAACAAGAAAGTTATGACTAAAGTACGAAATAGGCAGAAATAGGAAAATTATAACGAAACTAGCGAATAAATTAAGTTTAAGATGAGTTTTATTTAATTTAATTACCAAACTCAGGCGATTTAGGATTCTAAATTCAAGATTACCGAAGACTACTAAGAATACTATACTTTAAGGCTAAGTGAGTATACTACCTCCTATTTTACACACTTGTATGTATATGCTTTGGTTGACCCTTGCTTGCAAAATACCTTAAGATGTTTCGAACACCCTTGTTTGTTGCATTAGAAATCAAGGTATTTGAGAGTTTAGAATATATTTACTTGGTCACCCCATGAATCTGGATTAATAAATATTCTTCTTTTAATCAAATCGGACATTCATTGCATCCTATTGCTTAAGTCAAAGGGCATCAGCACTACACAATAGAGCAAGAGATCATGCATAGATGGATCCATATTGATATTGCATGTTATGATTGTTTATTGTACGACAAATTCGTGTAATATGTTCTTGCCTCAACCTTTGGGATCTACTTAGCTCTAGGGAGTTCTGCCTTCTGCTTAAGGCTGAGCTATGTTTATTTTTGAAGGTGCTTATATTGATAAGAGAACTAGCATTGGATGTAGATACCTAGTTCCTAATGTACCTAAATACTTTCTAACCTGAGCAATGGTGGGCATAAAACCATATTGTATGTAGTTACCGATCAACTATATTTTTGTTTGCATTGCATATGCTTGTACATGCATTCATATGTTTGATAAATAACTTGCTTGTTATTGTTTGATGATAAGGTAAGAAGGTTACTCGCTAACCTTAATGTAGCTTACCTTCCAGTAATTTCTTTTGCAAGTCTTATAAAGCTGGGGTTGGGCCAAGATTTGAGTACAAAGTGTTCAATCAAGTTGAGAAATTAGAATATAAGTTTAGGAAAACAAGTGATATAGTTGTATTAAACTTTTAAGGTATTTAGTGGCTTTATGATTATCGAGATGTAAATACCCTTTTTTATTGCTTGGTAGGTGATTTCGACTTTCTGCGATTCTGGTGACTGTAGATTGTTGAATCACTTGTAGTTATATATATATAGTTAAGAAAATATATGTAAATTGATAAGTACCCTTAGAAATTTACTAGTTAGAGCCTTACAACCTTTAACTTATAAGGAAATCTTTATATCATGAATATACACATGATATGAAGATTTTAAGTAAAACTACCAAGCCCCCTACTAAGGTGTTATACCTATAGCTTCTTTTACAAGTCCATTTGAGTTCGGACTAGGATAAGCTTGAGTATAGAATGCAAATCCAAGTTATGTAAGAGAAAGCTAGATTTATTTGTGAAATGTATAGCTAGCATAGGAGCTCCTCATGTGAAAAATATTTGTATATTAAGGTTCTGGATCATGTAGTATTTGTTGCAATTTATAAAATTGATTTAACATGTCTGATTGTTTAGTAAGGGATACCAATTCTCCACAGTTTTGACAAACTATGGAATATTGGATATCCATAGTTATTTATATTTTACGATAAGTTAATAAAATAAAAATTGGAAACCCTAGTAATTTATTACGTAAAATCTTGCAATCTTTGACTTATAAGATAATTTTCTTATTATAGGTGCACGCGTGATATGAGAATTTTAGGCAATCTCACTAGGCTCCATCTAGGGATCTTAATAGAAACAATGTAGAGCAAACTAAAAACCAACAAGCTAATACAAGCAATAATATAAATACACACATGATCTATAGTTGATCGAGGTACCATATGTATATCTTTTAGGTAATATAGTTGAGGTAGAATGTAGTCTCAACGCATAAATTTAAGATTACTGTTGTCACTAGATGAGTGGATCTAACCCATGTTTAGAGTAGACTTTGTTTCTACTCATAACATTGTATACTAATTGATATTATGCTAGTTGAATGTGACTAAACCTTGGTTGGTTTGCTATGTTACTATGTTTGATGTTGATATGATGTTTTCTATTTGTTGTATCAACTTAGAGAGGAAAGCAGGAACTAACACTATCTTCTAGGTGTTCACCTAAGTGAATCCTAGGTAAGAGATTAGATTTTCACTATGGAGAGTCTAAAAACTATACTTGGATATCTAGGTTGAATAAAACCAAAGAACTAGTTGTGTTGAATGATGTACTTAGTTATTAGTGCATAGCATGGCATGGCATGACATAACATAAAACAAGACCTATGAGCCTAGATTTTCAAAGTATGAAGCTTTCAATAATTAAGAAAACAATGGTTTTATAAACACGATTTTAAAGCAATTAAGTTCACATTACTTAAGTTTACTACTCTTTGTAGTCTGATTTTATAGGACTAAGGTTAGGGGTCCTACTCCTAGATTGCTCCTTGTAGTCTCTAGGTTCTTGAACATTGCTTCCAAATGTCCATGTAAGTCAACTAACCAAAAGTGTGAGCTAGGCAAGCTTAAGATATTGGTATAGATGCATGCCATGTACATAAGCATAGCAAATTGCAATTTTAGCAACAAATACTTGACTTGGTTATTAATATGGATAAGGATTGAATCTGCTACCTATGTATGAACTAAAAGAATTGTAATATTGGTTGGATTGTATTGTTTATTGTCCACTTTCATTTAGCTCAATAGTTAAGGGGATAAAATGTTTTATCCTTAGGTTAGTAGGAACATAATGAGCCTAACACTAAGGGGGGTGCACTTTGAGAGTGTTAGATAAAGTTAATCTCTTTTGGAAGGATCTTGCATTAAGTAAGAAGTATTACTACTTTGAAGATGAAAAAAAATAAAAAAGAGTTCATGTTTTGATGTAAATAGAAAAATGTACATATAATTTGTATACTAAAGAGAAGTAAAACTTTGTTTTAGAATCCTTTTATCATATAAATAAAGTTATCCTTTGCTAAATGAGTAAGTTAAATTTAGTTTCTTATAGGCATTCTTATATGATGGTGCATCTTATGCTAAGCCCAAATGTGACACATGATGTGTGTGAATAACACTTATAACCTTATTGTGTGTACTAGATTAGATAGTTTGAAGTATAACTTGTGAAGTTTTTATTATAATTCTTGTTTGTATATTATTGTGTTTGATGCCTTTTGTCATACCCTAAAATGTTTAGAAACCAACAGTCTCACCATGTATATTGAACATATGTGATCAAGATAGTATTCATCAACCCCATAGATGTTCAATATACACAAGGTTCTTAAAATAATACCCAATACTTAAGGAAGGGAATATTTCACACAATTTTATTTCCTTTAATTACATTATTCTGAGCATTTGTACAGCTATTTCAAATTCGAGTGAGAGGTGCTTTCACATTGTCTTTTATATACTCCAGTTAGCCTACCTAAACTATTCTTGGCATGTTTTGACTCAATTATTCCTGCAAAAAGGACTATAAGGAGGTAAGTAAAAGCGTACAATCTAAACAAGCAAGTCCTTTAGAGTGTAAGGTAATGCAATCATAGTAAGTGCAGTCTACACGACATTAACCAATATGTTACGTGATTAGAGAAAATAACCTCACTTTAACCTAGGTATCAAGAAGTTTTACTTTTGCTCATCACTTAGTAAGCCCAAGTTTCCCATTAATTTGAGGATGTACAATGGACTCTTCATCCCCTTTATACCCAATTCTGTATTATTTTACTTAATACTTACAAACTTGAACGGCGACCTCCTCTCTTTTCACTTAGTTCTATAGGGTTGAAAAAATGAAAGTCCTTATTTCCTCGTTGAATGGGTGGTATTGATGGGAAGATGCAAAATGCTTGATATGCCATGCATGTATAATTATTAAAGTCAAATATTACATTAGTCAAGTTATTTAAGTGATCAAGCAATGAATCAATACCATATTAGAATAATACAAAACAAAATCACAATGATTATCAAACAACATTATTACACCTACATTCATTGAATGCATAAATACAACTAATCTGCAATGAGAAGCAATATAACGACTTACTACCCCTTGTTAACATATCAATAACTGCTGTAAGGCAGACCTCTCACTTGTTAGCAGGTCACCAAAGTCCTTTAGATAGTGATTGTTATACCCCTAAAAGAGAATTATTTATTAGTTACATTTGCTATACCCAAAAAGGTTAGTTTGAGATGTAATCAAATAGTTATGTTCTTCTTTAATTCATTGAAAAGAGATTTATTATGAATTTTTTTTAAAAAAGTGAGATATTTGGCTTTTATGGGAAAAAGACTAGGGTTACTATTATGCATAATAACGTATATATTTTGAGAAGTTGAAACGAAAATTAGGAGATCGTTAAGCATAGTACTATAGGATAAATTGATATGAATACAATAACTTTTATATACTCTAAAATAAAGTCAATGGTGAACTTAAAAATATATAATGTATATAAATAATGAGCATTCTAAAGAAAACATACATTATGTAGTTAGAGTAATATTCATAATTTAGCAAAAATTTGACCCAAAAAGTAAGAAAATTATGATGTAATTTAGAAAATGTCATGGATGGAAGCAAGGACACATTATGTATGGGAAAGTAGTCAATAAATAGGGTTTTACAATTTTCTTTTAAACTAGTATATTATAGTAAAATAGGTAGTAATTTTGCAAAAATTATAAAAATTACTAAACATGCTAAATTAAATCTAAAAAAAATTTATTTGTAGAGATGTAAATAAAGAACTTATAGTAAAAAGAGTGATTTGAAATGAGGAAATTCATTTTGAATATGCAAAAATTTCCGCATTACAAACCACCAAACTTGCGTAAACCACCACCTTTGACCACCCTCTTCTACTATCAACCTATCTAGCCACCTAAGGAGCATCCCAATAGAGTGTTTGTCTATTCTTGTTAATTTTGGAAGCTAAAAGCACTGTATGGAAATTTTTGAAGGGAAGATTTATAAGGGGGATTCATGTTGCTTTTTAATTTTTTTTATTATTTTTTAATGTTTGAAAGTTCCTAAAATCTTACCACGTATTACTGCATGCATGATAGGTGTAAGGTAAATTTTTCACTAATTTTGGACACTTGGAGATATTTTTGCTAAATTATTGATTAAGTTATCTTATTTTTTTGTATATTTTCTGAAAAATTCCAAATTTTTTCCTAAACATGTTTATTCACTTTTCTAGAATTTTTTAAATATTTAGGAGCATTTTAGAACATTCTTGACATATGTTAGAATGTCTTGGGCATTTTTTGGTATTTTTATAGGGTATTTTGTCATATTTTGATACTACAACTATTATTTTAATATTTTTCCTTATTTTTTTAGAGTATATTCTTATAACATGTTACAATGATGCTTTTCATGCAATAGAAATTATGTTTCTAACCTTTTTTTTATTATTTACATTAACCAACTTACTATTTACTATTTATTAATTATGAATTCAATATTTACTATTTACAACTAAGGGTAAATTAATGTTTGTATTTGTTAATTAATTTTTTTCCATAAATTTACTTACTTATTACTTCAAAATAACTTTATATTTTTAATTTTTAAATTTGATTGTGCCTTCAACCCTTATTATTAGATCATGACATCTTATTACTGCCTTGTAAGAAGATAATCAAATAGCTATTAACATTAATGGTGTAGAAAATGAGTTTGTTCTTATTGAATAAAAAAATAAAAGGGGTTTTGATTTTATTAAAATAGATAATTTGGTGAATAAATTGGTCACAATTGTTGTTTGTATAATATAGAAATCCATAGTTTAATGCTAACTTAATGTTAAATGTATAGAATAAATGTCTTTGTCAGAATAATGTGTTTAGAATAAAAAAGATTTTTAATCTTGATGATTTGATGAATGAATTGTAAAATATTTGTCATAATCCTTATTTGTATTTATTAAAAAAAACTGATTTTGTTAAAATAGATTATTTATAAATAATTTGTACTATACTTGTTACAATCCTTGATGCTTATGTGATATAAGATATGTAAAGGTAGGTGTTTAAAGAAAACAAAGTGTTGTTAACTTGTTGTACATGTTATTTCTTAGATGATTTGTATGATTGTAATATAATTTAGTTGTGTATATTGTAGCTTCTATGTACTTGTTTATCATGTGATAAATCTCTTTTTGAAATAAAAAGAAAGGCTTTTATAGAAAAAAAATTTTGTTACTTTCGAAAATTTTTTTTGATAAATAAAAAAATCTAATTGGTGTATTTTGAAAATTAAGTATTTCTTAGGTTTTTTAAAGTTGGACAAAAAACTTTTTTTTTTTAGTTTAATTAATATACATATACTTAAAGTGAAATTATTTTAAATAAAATTGACTAACCTATTAAAATTTTTATAAAAATACCTTTAGAACTATGTAAGCCTGATTTTGGCTATTAAGTACGTAGACATTTCAAGTAGCCTTAAAAATTCCATATATATATCCCTATTAAAGCTCTTCTTTCATTTTGAAAAGAATTAAAAACCTTCTTACTTATTTATGGATCTTTTGTGGTAACTCTATTAGGTTTTAATATATTAACTCTTTTGTGGTAACTCATAGGCTTTAATTTCATTCTTTTCTTAACTCAATTAGGTAGTGATTCCACATTTTTCTTTAAGAAAAGTTGTTTTTAAAAATTAAACTTTATTTCTAATATGGAAGAGGGACTTACACTTGGTAACTTAAGCTTGATGCAAGCTAGATTAGGAAAAAAGGAAAACCAAATTTTCAACTAAATAGCCTTAATTTTCCTTCAAAATTCTTCATGTTGAACTCTCTAGAGAGGATCATGGTTAGTAACACATCTATAGTATTGGATTGTGATCTTGCTTCTTCGAATTTTCTTTTCTATTTTCTCTAAAAACATAACTACATACACCAAATTCAAGATACCAACCTCAACCTTGCTCTAAAGACATTGAAATCCCCATTTTCTCAACCAGATTCACATCAAAACATCTACATAATGATGCTTAATCCAATAATATTTGTAAAAGATAAAGAATTGTAAGGATGTGAATGTATTACCTTATTGATTGATGAATCCCTAAAGTGATTTCTTACGAGATCTTGTACAATCCTAATTGTTACTACTTCATATCTACCAAACAATCAACCTTAAAACATTAAATCTTATCAGAATTTCTTAAAAGTTGTACTTTCCTTCAATTTTCATACTTTTCCTTATCTATAGTTCTTATTCTACCATAATATCTCTTTTCTCTACCCAAAATTTGATGATAGACAAACTACTCTACATCCTAAATAATATTAAACATCTTATATGCTTACAAAAATAATAAGAGGTGGGAAGATAATGGCCTTATTTTAGAGTTTTACTTAAGGTTGCTTAGCTTATGGGGAAATAACTCTCTCTCTCTACTACCAGTTGTATTTGTGCCAATTGGCAAAGAAGAGCTTTTTAAAGTTAGGTCAACCATGAAACCCTAACCTTTGTAATTCCTATTATGCCCTCTACTTAAATTATTAAATTACCATGCTATCTTATCTTTTATTTAATGGGTTTTCTTTGTTTTATTTTATGTGTAAGATAGATTTCCTAAGTGTCACACACATTTCAATCTATTTAAAGTAGATTTTAAAAGTCAAGCCTTATCATATTTGTAATTTGTCTTAGAATAGTGATCATCTACTCTATCTAATTTAATGGCAAAAGAATTTTTTTTATTAATTTACTCTTTATTTTATTATAGAAAGTAATCAATAATAGATGCTATATTGTTGTTCATATATATATATATATATATATAATCAAATATCACAAGTTTTCTAATATCATAATACAAATTTTCATTTTGACATTTCATAACTTAACATTTTATGGTTGTGTTTTTCCCCCTTTATATAATATACCATAGATTTGGTAATTTTAATGATATTGGTTTTTAGCCCCTACCTTATAATCTTGCATTGATCCATAGTTTAATCATATCTTAATAATCAAATTCATTTTACCCATATCATTTGTTAATTATTCCGGTGATACCATCTTAGTCTTCATAGAAAAGAACTTATGAACATGCTACTAAAATGATTAATAAGGGAATTCATAATTCTTTTCATCTTTTTCACGTATTTTTATATCATCAATACTTAATTATTATACGATTGGATATAGGATCCAAAAGACATATGCAAATCACATAAATCAATCTATATATTAAGCATTGGTAAATTTATTTGTATAGTATATATCTAAATAATTCAAAGAATAATGTTTGATAAACATGATACTATAATATAAACTTATTATAAAAAAAAATAAAAACAAAATTGCGAATAAGATAAGACCACTTCTTAATGTGGATATATAAGATAACTCAAACCAAAATTCCTATATTATATGAAATAAGATGATCATAAATAAAACTCACTACATGCAAATATCAATCAAAGTATGAGATAGGATAATGATGATTACATATTGGAAGAAAAGGAAAATGATAAAATTGATCTGGAACATGTTAAATAGATAAATAACTAACTAGACAGACATACACCAACATTCTCCTTATCAAAGAAACGTAGATGGGCTTATTGTTCTATATGTGGATGTTTCTTCGTCGATACACCACATGAAAAGGTAACCAGAGTAGTATTATACTATTCCATGTTCTCAAGCAGTATCGATGAAGCTGATGAGGAAGTGATCGCCGAATATGCTGTAGACATTAGGAGAGATTCAGTAGTAGCATACCCACCTCCACTGCTGCTACTTGTTATATGGCATGGTAATTGGGGTGATGGAAAAGGCCCATTTTGTTGGAATCGGGTGTATGTTGGAACGGGAGGTGTGGATGGAAGAATTGGTGGAAGAGCTTCAAAATTCAGAACACTTAACGTCTCTCTTATTGTTGGCCTAAAATTATAGTCTGGGTGAGCGCACCACAATCCAACAATCATTAGGCATTGCATTTGTCTTGGGTCATAGTCTCCATCTAGCTTGGGGTCTACTGCATCTAGTAGCCTCCCTATCCCATAAAGCTCCCATACCCAATCCACTAGCCGAATACGATCATCAACATCCACCGGATCATTTACTTTTCTGCCACAAGCAATTTCTAGTATAACTACTCCAAAGCTGTAGATATCTGATTCCTTACTAACCTTGCCCGTGTAAATGCATTCGGGGGCCATATACCCCATTGTCCCAGCTAAGACAGTAGTTTGGGATCCTTTTTTATGGTCCACTAGTCTAGCCAAGCCGAAGTCTCCCAATTTGGCATTAAAATCTGAATCGAGCATAATGTTGCTGGCTTTTATGTCTCGATGAAGCACACATTGCTCCCATTCCTCATGTAGGTACAATATGGCCGATGCCAATCCTTGTGAAATTTTGTATCTCATCTCCCAAGTCAATAAGCTTTTTCCTTTGAAGAGATGAATGTCTAAGCTACCGTTTGACATGAATTCATATACAAGGAGTAGTTCTTTTTTCTCGTGACACCAACCAACTAATTGTACCAAGTTTCGATGTCTTAGCTGGCTTATGGTCTTGACCTCTGTTGCATACTCCTTAATCCCCTGCCTGGATTCTGGTGTGATCTTCTTAATAGCAACTTCACAACTCCCTTCTCTCAAATAACCCTTGTAAACCCTTCCGAATCCACCTTCTCCAAGCAACCTATCCTTCGAAAAATCATTGGCTGCCACAGCCACTTCTCTGAATGAGAACCTTTTGGGTCCAGTTACCTTTGCAAATTCTTGGTCAATAGGTTCTACTGTATCACCATCTTCACTCAGATTACCTCTATTTCTGTTTGATTGACGACGAGACCACAGAAAACCCAAAACGAAACATGCAAGCAAGAAGGATCCAAAACTTGTGATGATCCATCGCCAATAGTTGTTCTTATTCTTTCTTGGGGGCGGTGAAGGAGGAGGTGGAGCTGGAGCATTTGAAAAAGCTGGAGCTGGAGGATTCTGCACGTTTTGATTTGAAGTAACTTGAAGACTAGACATAAATTTCCAAGATTTTATTGTGTGCGCCTCGGTAATTCCACCAGTTGAAGCAGAGAAACCGAAGGTTACCCATTCCGGCAAATGGTCCTTCAAATTAACGCTGTAATTAACTGTAGAAAAAGAGCTGGAATTATCCACATCTGTCATGGTAACACTTAGAAGCTGCTGACTAAAATTGTATACGACCAAAGCATTCACTCCTCCACCAGAAGTAATTCTGTTCCACTTCCAAGGAGCAGTCGCATTTGAAGTGATCCTACTTATATCAATACCGACATGCTCGTATTTTGGATCCCAATCATTTACAAAAGTATCAAATTCGACAGCAATAAAAGGCGGATAGGATCCGTCATATTTCTTGAGGGACCTATTTACTAAGGCAAAGCCACCTCCGTAGGTATTTTCCGGCATGGTTGTCCCATTAGGGGTGAGAAAGAAGGCCATGCCATCAGCATACTGTGGAGAAGCAGCTTGAATAACGAAACTGAAATTGGAGGTGAAATCAGCAACACGACCCGTTGCAGGGTCCCATAGGTGTAAAGGCTTATGGTAAGTAGCCCAGCCGGCTCTGTAAAGAGAGGCGGGGGTGAGTGCGATACCATCTCGTGTCACAGATGTGTCACCTGTCAAAGTCAAATTCTCAAAAGTCCGGGAACCATTAGGCTGGTTTGGGAAGTTGAAAGATATCATTTCAGTGGATGCTAACGTTGGGATTGGAAGATGAACTACCATGGAAATTACAATAAACGTTGCAACTACACGTACAACTAAGCGATTTGAGTTCATGCTATCAGCAATCATCACCATTAGCAAGCAAAGATAAACAGTACAAAAACTTTTGGTTTTTGAGGCCTGCTGGAAATTAAGTAGAGTCCTGATGCATGAACCGGGTGTTGGGCGACCTTTTGGGGTATTATATGGGGAAGGTGGACCGTGTTTACTGCTGTGTTTTATCTTTGAGTCAATAATGGTTTCCTTCTAAAAAGTCTCGGCATATGCGCATGACGGTCCAGTTTGTTTGCTCTGTTTGAAAGTATAACTCCGTGTATTTCACCTCCAGATCAAAATCTATATATGGATTTTAAAATTTTATAAAGTACATCATAACTATCAAATTTCTACTAGAAAAATATTTTTTCAATTTCATTTTTCAAATGGTTATAATGGAAACTATATTGTAAACATTAAAAATACTTGCAAAAATATCTTTCTATTTCTAATCTAAACACGTGCTAATAGCTCATTGTAAATAATGAATTATAAAATTAAATTATAAATATTAAAAACTCTAATCTTCACGCGTTTACAAGCCAAACTTACGTATACAAATTTATGAGACCATTTATTATTTCGTTTTCCACTGATAATCGTACTTTATCTGTGGCCTCGGTGTTCTGATGAAAACTCATTTTGCCCAGTGGAAAAATTGCTAATCGACGCCAAGCCTTCGTTTACTTGTAGAGACTTCAAAGTCCCTCAGTGGGCCCCATCGAGCATTCCCGTTTATTTAGAAGATTTTTAGCATTATAGTTGCCCCAACTTGCTCACTTGTCATGGATAAAGTAAATAACGTTGAAAGCGTACCTAGGAGTCGGAATATTTTAGAAAGCAATCCATTTCCTCTTTGTTCGCTATAATACGACATCAATCTGAGGAGATTTAGGAAAGATCAAGGGAAACACACAACTGTTGATCGAGTGTGTCAAACCAATCAACTATTTGGGCGGCGTTGTTGTTTCCGTGCCGGTGTAGTGTATATGCCAGTTACTGGCAATTCATCTTAACTAAGCGTGTTTTGTATTCTGATGTAAATAAGTAGTATTTAAGAAAGCACAATAGATAACGCATACCCACAACACAATTCTTTTCTAAGTAGTACTAGTATATGAGCCTCAACAATGCGTGTTTCTTGTTTTAATGGCACCCGTTTATTGATTGAAAGAGCTCTAAAATAGATACACCATGCTTATCAAGTTTCTGTTTGAAAATATGTTTCTATTATTATCTTGAATTTGCTCTTACTCATAAAATAAACTAAGAATGAAATTGAAAAAAAATGCTTTATATCTAGGCTAAACGTACAAGGAAGTCCTAAGAAAACAAAGATCAAGACTCCAACACTAATTAAAACTTTGATTGCTATGTAACTAATTGAAGCAAAAAATGCATGTATGGTTTTTTGGTGAGGGTATAAATACGCATGTTTTAACTAAATTAAAGAAAACCTTATTCATACATTCAATTTAGTTTTTATTAACAATACTGATAAGTGATTTCTTTAACGTGCTGGTATCTAAATGAGATATGACTAAAAATATGTATATGTTGTAAAACACAGAAAAATTTATATTGAAAAGGGAATAATAATAGTGTATTGGGAGTGGCAATTGAATAAGTACTTATTATGTTCGGGGCAATTTAGAAAAAACAAGGAAATTATATAAATAGAAGAGAAAACCTAAGTTTTATTTTCTCCTTTTCCCTAAAAGTGGTCTTTACTTACCCCTCTCATTGATAAAAGCGCTTGTTCATTCATAGTTGACTCTAGTCTAGCGGGTCAAGAAAACACTCAGATTACTGATAAGTTTCTGCATCGACGAGGTTTATGGGATTTATGAGGTAGATGGGATCATTAGAATCTTTGTGATATTTGTTGAATAAATTTAAAGATAATAAATTTGATTGTTTGTTATTTTCTTTTTAAGGTGCGAGAACTATAGATAAACAAATAAACAAATAAATTATGGTGAGTATGGTGATCCATATTACTATTATCAAGATAGGAAGAGTAGTAATTATATTTATTATTTTGATCGAAAGAATTGAGTTTATGAGATATTTTGAGAGGAAACTACTTAATTAGAATATTCATTGGTTTTAATATTTTGATGTGACTTTAGTTAGAATTTTTGGACTTGTGGGTATTATAAATTGTTCATAGTTTGGAGATATTTATTTATGAGTTATTTTGAATTCGAAAAAAGAATTATTCGAAGTTAAAGTTTTGTAGCGTAAGAGATTGTAAAATATAATTAGAGCTTGATGTGTCATTAGCTAATAGTGACACAAGCAATCTATGGCATTTTAAGTCTTGAGCTTTATCCATGTATACATGCACATACATACACAAACATATATACACACATACTCCTACCTCTCACCTCCTTAAAAACAATGTGTTGAACTTCCACGATCATCATCTCTTATAACAAAGAAGTTACATTACTTGAGAGAAGATAAGGAAATAAAAGTTCTAATATTTCAATTAGTAGGTCTGATATTTATTTGTACAAGTAGCACATGTGCAAGTTAAGAACATGTGTAATATACCCTATGTGTACTCACAAAAACATGAGGAAGGCATTAAGCTCCAACTTGCAACAAAAAGTAAGCGATTGAGACTCCCCAATCGCTTTAGCCATAATATCTGCAAGTTGAGTGGTAGAAAAAACATGAAAAATATTGAGAGAACCACTTGAGACATGTAAGTTACAGTTTACGTTGCAGCTACAACCAAGTGATTTGCATTGGTGTAATCAGCAATCATCTCCATCAGCAAAGCGAAGATAAACGGTAAAAAGATTTATTTTGTTGTGGCCTACTGGGATTTAAGCAAAGCCCTATTGGAAGGATGATGGGTCCTGAGCGACCAATTTGCGTATTATGCGGGCTGAGGTAGACCGTGTTTACTGGTTTGTTAATACCCTTCAGTCATGTTTTTTGGTCACCGACTCCCTCGTCATCCGGAGACCAACTTCACTGACTTTCCAGCACTGGGCAGGCTTCAGGCCCCATACAAGGTGTTATGGCTTTGGGGAGACCCGTGTTGTGTTTTTGCTCCGTCGATAATTTGCTAATTGATCGGTGCATTGTCTTCGTTTACTTGTATTGATTTCGAAGTCTCCCAATGGCCCTCATAAAAGATTATCATTTATTTAGAAGAACTTTAGCAGTCTAATTGTCCCAGCTTTCCTACTTGTCGATCTTATATCTTCGTTTCGAAATCATGAAGATGGATGATGTAAATAAATCACGTTTTATTTGATTCATTTATTTTTTATTTTATTAATATTTATTTGGTATCTACTTAAATTTTATGTTTGGCAAAAATAAAATACTAAAAAAATAAAAATATAATTTCATATATATTTTTTTAAATTAATTATCCAATTAAAATAATTATCTTTACTACATAAAATATATATATATTAAATCTTTTTTCTTAAAAATACGTAAAATTTTATTTTTTAAATTAAACACTCCAATCACTACTTTTATCATAATTATAAAATAAAAACAGAGAAAATATAAATAAGATACCTTTCCAATATTAGATTTTAAATAAATATATATTAGATATAAAAGAAATATTGATAAAAAAAAAATATCAATCCGAGAAGATTTAAGAAAGACCAGGGTAAACACCCTACCGTTGATCGAGTGTGTCTAAATCATTCAACATTCTCTGCCGCGTTGTTGGTTTCCGTGCCTGTGTATATGCTGAGTTCATAAGTAAAATAGTAAAAGTCTGATTGGATTCACCAATTTCAAGCAGCATATTGTTTACTGAAAATATTTTCAGGCTTTTTTTTTGTCTTTTTTTAATATTGCCATGAAGCATTGGTTCATTTCTTAAGCTCATGGTGACATTGTAAGATAAAATCATAAATCTAACATGTAGAATCTACATAGTAGTGAGAGTAAAAGTGAGGATGGGGATGGAAGTCTCTAAGCCACCGACCCACATTAAATTGCATTAATGCTGAAATGGAAACTCACTTGGTGCAGTGGAAAAATTGCTCGTTGGTTTCAAGCATTTGTGTACTTGTACAAAGTCTCGCTGTAGTTATCATAGAAGATACTGGCATTCTAATTATCTTAGTGTCAGAATCTCTTTCGGTAAAATACTTATACTAACAAAAATACTTATATTAACAAAAGGTTATTTTTTTTATACATATTGTAACATAAGAGGTGATTTTATATTTGTGTAGTTAGAACCTTACTATTATTAAAAATTTTCATTTGTAAAAAGTGATATCATTTCTCCAATTTCAAAATCTTATTCTACTAAGCCCAATAATGTCTATAAATCTCTTTATGAAGGTGTGAGTATTATTCTTGATTGAAACTTTTACTCACCACGTTAGTTGATTACGATCAATGACACCTATTACATACATTGTACTCGCGTGCACACACATTGCAACCTTATATTATTGTCGAATTAGTAAAAGTGTGCTATTCATTTTTGCATTCATTCCTATATTCCTTATAATCTGTTGGTTTTCTTCCTTAGTTGTGTTGCTTATAGGTTTAGACCTTATTGGCTAGCATTACATGCAAATTAGGCTTGTTTACTACTACAAAGGCAAGATAGTAAGCACAACACGGTCTGTTTGTATACTAGAAAAAACCTTAGACAGTAATAGTTGGTATCATACCTAGGTTATTCCAGCATGAACGACCATAACATAACAAGAGGAAGTGAGCAAGAGGCTAGATAACTAGAAGGAAATCCTCAGGGGATTATCTAAGTAGATAGATAATTTGGTCAAATTGTCGGTAAGAGTAGCTGAAGTTGAGGCCAATCATCAAGAGATAAATGCTAAGATGATAGAGATGGCTGAGAATTTCGGTATTACAATACAAACCCTCAAAGGGGAAATACATGTAATGACCAATGAGGTAAGACAACACTTAGAGAC
The DNA here is from genome assembly GCA_024138005.1 of Lumnitzera racemosa. Classification (NCBI taxonomy): domain Eukaryota; kingdom Viridiplantae; phylum Streptophyta; class Magnoliopsida; order Myrtales; family Combretaceae; genus Lumnitzera; species Lumnitzera racemosa. Next base: position 31,123,792 of record JAMXBC010000012.1, on the reverse strand, counting down.
TTAAGTAGAGGACATGAGAAGACAAGTTATTACTTGTATCTCAATCGAAACTGTTGAGGAGCTATGGACACAAGTAGCTATTTTGACTCGAGCTATGGGAAATGCTCCTATCCCTGAACCCATTCATGATCCTGCTAATGCAAGACATCTAAAGATGCCTGAGCTCAAGGCATTCATTGGCGTAAGAGATGTCAAGTTGTTGGAGAACTTTCTATTTGATATAGAGCAGTACTTTGCCACTATGAAGATAAATGATGAGAGATTAAAGGTTACCATGGTTATAATGTACTTAATAGGTGATACCAAAATGTGGTATCGCACCAAATATGAGGATATCCAAAATGGTAATGCTCATGTAAATACACGGGTCAAGTTGAAGGCTGAGTTACGGACTCAGTTTTTTCTTAAGAATGTTGAGTCCAATGCTCGAAAGAAGTTGAGGGAACTTTAACATGGTAATGACATTAAAAAGTATATCCGCAAGTTCTCGACATTGATATTGAACATCAAGAGCATAGCGAAAGATGATGAGCTATTCTATTTCCTAGGAGGACTGAAGCCCTATGCTAGAAAAGAGTTGTAGAGGCAACGAGTTACTAACTTAGCCACAGCACAGGCATCAGCTAAGCGCTTGACTAACTATACTCATGACAATAAAGGAAAGAATGTGTCTATAGGACACAAGTGTGGAAAGTCAGTCAAGTTAGGCAAACCTAAGAGTGGGGGAGCCCTAAGCTCGAGTAACAGCAATAATAATACTAGAGGGAGTCAAAGGAAATCCTATAACTCTCATCGGTCCAGAAAGAATAGGGTAACCAATGGAGGTAAGAAGGCCCATTCTCGTGTTTCTTGTGTAATGGCTTACATAAAGTAGCTAAGTGTCTACATAGGATAGCACTCAATGCTATGGCACAAAAAGTTGAGAGTATCTACTAAGATGATGAGTTAGGGAGTGATGGCAAGGATCAACCCCCAATGGGCGCATTACACATGTTATCAACTATTGGAAAGAGTTCCTCAGTATGACGTAAGTCCAAGAACGATAATGAGTTGATGTATGTCCAGTTGAACATCAACGGCAAGAGTGCCAATGCAATGGTAGACTTCAGTAATACACACAACTTCATTGATGTGCTTGAGGTGAAAAGGTTGAAGCTAGTGCTTGCCGAGGACATTAGCTAGATTAAAGCTGTTAACTCTAAGGCTCGCCCTATCCGAGGAGTTGCTAGAGAAGTGAAAGTGAGGGTTAGAGATTGGAGTGGAAATCTCAACTTCACAGCTATTCCATTGGATGACTTCAACATAGTCCTTAGAATAGATTTCTTGAGACAGGCTAAAGTTGCTCCCATACCCATAGTTGATTGGTTATTATTCATGGGTAGAAAGCCTTGCTGTGTGATAATTCAGAGGAACAAGGTAAACAACAATGATAAAGAAGGGAAAAATATTAGGGTTATGATGCTATTAGCACTCCAACTTAAGAGAGGGCTAAAATATCAAGAGCCAACTTTCCTAACTTTCCTTATAGAGAAAGAGGAAGCAAGAAAGACAGAGCTACCGGAGGTAATAGAGAATGTCCTAAAGGAGTACAATTATGTGATGCCTGACAAGCTCCTAAAGGAATTACCTCCTAGAAGGTCAATAGACCACGAGATTGAGTTAATTCCTAGTGCCAAACCACCCGCCAGGGCTCCTTGTAGAGTGTTACCTCCCGAACTTATCAAATTGAAGAAGCAATTGGATGCCTTGTTAGAGGCAAGCTTTATTCGACCCTCATAAGCACCATACATGGCTCTTATTCTATTTCAAAAGAAGCAGGATGGGAGTTTGAGATTATGTATTAACTACCAGGCTCTAAACAAGCTGACGGTGAAGAATCATTACCTAATTCCTCTAATTGTTGATCTATTTGACCAACTGAGCGGGGCTAAGTATTTTACAAAACTAGATCTTTGCTCAAGCTATCAGCAGGTTCACATTGCTGAAGGGGGTGAGCTTAAAATGACGTGTGTAACCTGGTATGGCGCTTATGAGTTCTTAGTGATGCCCTTCGGTCTCACTAATGCTCCTGTAACATTTCGTACCTTAATGAATAATGTATTTCGTAAATATCTCGACAAATTTGTAGTCATCTATCTAAATGACATTATTGTGTATAATCGGATATTACAGGACCATGTAAAGCAATTACAGGACCATGTAAAGCACTTACAAATGGTTTTCAAAAAGCTGTAGCAGAATCATTTATACGTAAAGCATGAGAAATGTGCCTTTACCTAGAAACGCATTAACTTCCTAGGTCAGGTTGTTGAAGAAGGGTGGATTCGAATAGATATGGCAAAGGTAGAAGCAATCAGGCAATAGCTAATGCCTAAGAGTGTAACAGAGTTATGGTCCTTCCTTAGACTCACAAATTACTATTGAAGATTCGTTAAGGGATATTCCTATCAAGTCATACCCCTCACAAATCTATTGAAGAAAGACCAAGCATGGTCGTGGGATGAGAAATGTCAAAATGCCTTCGAGGAGTTGAAGCATGTAGTAACTAAGGAGCCAGTCCTTGTACGTCCTAACATTTCTAAGCCTTTTGAAGTCTACACGAATGCTTCAGACATTGCATTGGGTGGAGTGTTAATGCAAGAGGGTCATCCAGTAGCATATGAGAGTAGGAAGCTAAATCAAACAAAGCGTAGATACTCAACCTAAGAGAAGGAGTTACTTGCAATTGTTTACTATCTGAGGACCTGGAAACACTATTTGCTGAGATCTAAGTTTCTATTGAAGACAGATAATTCTACTGCCAACCATATATTAACTTAACCAAAGCTTTTAGCCAAACAAGTAAGATGGAAAGAGTTTCTTGTAGAGTTTAATATGGAGATTGAGTATTGTAGTGGACGAACTAATCAGGTGGCAGATGCTTTAAGTAAGCGAGCTGATTTAGCATCCTTAGCACAGATCGCACACCAATCAACAAGTCAAATCTTGACTTCAATTCAAGAGCAAAGCAAGCAATACATAGGTCAAGACCTACTGGCTAAAAATCTCAAGCAGTTGGTTGAGGAAGGGAAAACACGTAAATTTTGGGTAGATAATGACCTCATTTACACAAAGAGGCACCGGTTGCATGTCCTGAAGGTAGGCAACTTGAGAAGGGTACTCATGAGAGAGTGCCATGATACTTTGTGGGCTGGATATCTCGGCTGGCAGAGGACATGAAGCTTGTTGAAGTAGGGCTATTACTATTTAGATATGAAGGATGATGTGATGACTTATACGAAGACTTGCTTAACCTGCCAGTAGGACAAAGTTGAGGGGAAGAAGGTATCAAGCCTCTTGAAGCCACTTCCTATGCCCTCTTGCCTGTAGGAGAGCATCTCCATAGACTTTATCACTTCCCTACCAAAAGTAGGGGAGCACTCATCTATTTTTGTTGTTATTGATAAGTTCTTTAAGTTTGCCACCTTCATTCCTACCACGAAGAGTTCAAGCACAGAAGAGATAGCCTAACTTTTCTTCAAGCATGTGGTGAAATTTTAGGGTATGCCCTAAAATATTGTGAGTGATAGGGATACTAGGTTTATAGAAAAGTTTTGGACAGAATTGTTCCATCTCCTAGGTTCCGAGCTGAGCATGACCTCCAGCTACCATTCATAGAGTGACGAACAAACAGAGAGATTCAATGGGTTGTTAGAGGAATACCTTCAACACGTTGTCAGTGCCAACCAGAAGAATTGGGTTGACTTACTGGATATTGCTCAGTTCTATTTCAATATGCAGTAGAGCTCTTCCTCCAATAAGAGCCCTATAAAGATCATTACGGGTCAACAACTACTGCTAGCCTACACAATGGCAACACTATACACTAAGAGATGCCCAAGAGCTTATTAGTTCACTAGAGATTGGAAGCAGAGTTCAGAAGTAGCAAAAGCGTACCTTAAAAAGGCTTCCAAGAGAATGAAGAAATGGGTAGATCAGAACTGTCAACTTAGAGAATTCAATGTTGGAGATGGGGTCCTCATAAAGCTTCTTCCATAACAGGTCAAATTATTGAGGAACAAGGATAGAAAATTGATCCAAAAGTACATTGGTCCAATTCCTATCATATCAAAGATTGGAAGAGCAACCTTCAAGGTTAAGCCTCCCACATGTTTGAAGGTCCATCTAGTTTTTTATGTCAGCATTTTGAGGCCATATTATCCAGACATGGAAGACCCATCTTGTAATGTGTCCAAGCGATCACACATCAAGATCAAGTTCAACCTTATTCAAGTCGTAGAAGACATCCTTGTAGAGTGAAAAGTCAGAGATCCCTCGACTAAAGAAGAACATAAAGAATATTTGGTTAAGTAGAGAGATAGAGGAGAAGAAGATACTGGTTGGGAGAATAAAGAAGATCTGAAGCCTTCATTCGAGAGAAAGTTAGCCTTACTAGCCAGAAGACCTCCGCCACTAGATCCAAGCTCCAATACATATTACCGAGGACGTCAATAGAATTAAGTGGGAGAGGATATCAAGGTCTCCTCTTGTAAGATACTTATACTAATAAGAGACCATTCTTTTGTACATATTGTAATATAAGGGGTGACTTTATTTGTGTATAGTTAGAGCCTTACTATTATTAGAAATTTTCACTTTTAGAAAGTGGTGTCATTTCACCAGTTTTAATGTCTTCTCTTCTAGGCCCAATAAAGTCTGTAAAGCTCTTTACAGGGATATGAGTACTCTTCTAAATTGAAGCTCTTACTTACCATTTTGGTTGATCACGACTGATGGCACCTATTACATACACTGTACCACCGTGCATATACTTTGTAGTCTTGTTTTACTGTTGAAATTAATAAAAGTGTGTTATTCATTTTTCCATTCATGTCTGTATCCCTTATGGCTTTTTTCCTTGGTTGTGTTACTTATAAGTTTAGGCTTTGTTGGCTAGCATTACATACGAGTTAGACTTATTTACTACTATAAAAGCATGATAGTAAGTGCCGTACAACCTGTTTGTAAGCTAGAGAAAGCTTTGGACCATGACACTTAGCTTGTACACTTTGGAAGATCAGGTAAAACATACTGACTGTTCAAGTATCTGGCCTTTGAACATATTAGGGTGCTTAGTAGGGCCAGGTAAGAAAATCGATTAAATCATGAACCAAATCGAACAAGAAATTGGACTTTTTTTTTTTTCATTTAACTCAATTCAGTTTGCAGTTTGGTTGGACAAAAGTAATCAGTTCTGATTTCGGCTTAGTGAACGAAACCAAACCGATAACTTTAAGAAGGGGGGGGGGGGGGGGCTTGTGGAAATCAATTTCAGCAAAGAGTCAATATCTTGGATGAACAAGAAAGATTCATGTCTTTTCTGGTGGACCCTATTCCTCACAACTGCAGCATGGTTATTGCTTGGCATTTCCTCTCGTGCAAGATTCTAGGCTGATTATGTGATTGTAATTGGTGTTTGTTTGACTCTTAGCATTGCCAATATGGTGGGCTTTACAAAGTCGTTAGAAATTTCAGGCATTTGCTACCCAGAGCATTGCTTCTCGGTTCCTTCCTCATTAAGGGCAGCATTCAGTGTTTTTAGAAATTTTAAATGAGGACTGATGTTGGAAACTGGAGAGGAAATTTTGAGCAGTCGTGACAGAATATGTAAATGATCAGTTTATTGGCCAATTTTGAATTGAATCATTATTTTCAGAGGAAAAAAGGAAGAAACTTTCTTTGCCGAATTTTCGTAGGTTACAAAAACAGATATATTACCTGTGGCTTCTACAGCAGTTTAGTTAAGTCCATGTTGCTGCTCTATATTTTGTTGTCTCTAATCTTTCTTTTCGGTTTGTTCTTTTTTTTTTTTTTTTTTCTTTCTCTTTTTCCTCGGCATTGTATAAACTTTTAAAATCTATTTGCTTCTTTCTCTTAAAAAAGGAAATTTTAAAAAGTAAATTTTCTTTATATTTTTTTCCAAACTTGATGTGTGTTACTCTGCACATATATGTGTTCCCTTGTTTATATCCTTTGAGTTTGTGCCAACATGGCTACGGACAGTCGGATTCATCACTAGTGAAATTTAAGAATTAACCGCATGTGGAATTCGACCATATACGTATGTAATAGGATGTAAACATAAGTATTGGTTAAAATATAGGACTGTTTTACTTCATGTCATGGAAAAGTGACCTCCCTGCTCATGATTTTTTTTTTTAGTGGAGTTGCAAAAGTGAGTTTCATTGTTTTACTTTTAATTTTTATTTAAGTTCCAGCTGTGTTTTCTGTAGTGACTTTATCAACTAAATTGTAATTTTGTAATATGTAAAAGCAATAATTGATTTCAGAAAACCGCTCCAACCATAAATTGATACGGACCTAATCCTTTTTTTTTTTCCTTTTTAACTCAAAAGTGTTACGAATTAAACCATATAATTACACTTGACTTGAAAAAAAAGGGACAAACTAATGTATATCAATTTCTATAGTTGTTTAATTAAATATATGTATTATGACTAAATTTGATGAGGGATAGTTTAACTAGAGTATATTGCAAGGTAGTTTTCATATTATAGATGCATTATAACGACTATAGGGCAATTTTAATAAACCCCCTTTAAAGATGTTAAAAAATGATACGGAAAACTACAAAGATTCTTGTAAAAATATTTTTCTATTTCTAGACTAAATTTGTGCACATCTAATGAAAATATATTAGTTTAAGAAGTAGATAGAAAATAATAAAATTAATTATTCGTATTATAAATACTACTTTAATGGGTTTATAAGTTAACCTCTATTATGCCCTTGCAAGACTTTTCAAATTGATATGACCACATAAGAGAGTGAAAAAAAAAAAAGGATGTCAAAAATTCCCAAATACATGATGATTACATGACTTAGACATACATAATATGTATTAATCACACTCACCATAGACTAATACATACATCAATTTAGTTGCAGCAGAATTGCAATTGTAAAAGGGAAATATAAGAGAAACACAACAAAAAGAAAGAGGTATTGAGATTTTCCTTGAAATACTTTCTCTTTCTCCTTTAATCTTTCTTAGAGTTACTAGTGCTTGAAACCTAGATAGTCACCTTGCAATCAGACATAGAAATATGGTTTTTAGTAAGAGAAAATGGTATCAAACTATAGATCTAAGAGAATATGATTGAGATTTACATAGACATCTCCTAAAAATTTTTGATATTGCATGAACTCCCTAATTTTTAAAAATTCTACAGTTAGACCATTAAAATGATTATGGGGCCTACTTTTTTTATATGTTGACAACCTATGGTTTCTTTTGCATTGGAGTCACATGTTGCTCAATGGTTTTTGTGAATGCATAAAAACAAATTGATACATAGTTGGTCCCATTTTCTTGAACTTTCAATGGCACAATTTGGTCCATCGAAATATAAAAATTATCAAGGTAGATTAAGAAAATTGGTTCAAAAGGAGTATAGATGAATTCATTACAAAATTTGAAGAGTTATGTAGCAAACTTACTAATCTATCCAATAGTACTTTGAAGGGCTTTTTTGTTTCTTATCTTAAACCTATCATTAAAAAAGAAGTCACATTATTAAGACCCGAAACTTTACTTAAATCAATGAGTTTAGCAAGAATATAAGAAAATAAATCCTATCATCTTTCTTTCACTAACCATTTTTACAAACAACCCAAACCTTCTTCATTTGCCACCAATACCAATCTACCATCTTGTTCTTCTTTCAAATTCAACCTAAACACATGCTTTAAACAACCTCCAAATCCTACCAAACCACAATTATTACCTACATAAACAAATTTAACCAAATAAACCAACAACATTACCAATAAAAAAGCTTTCTAGTAGTGATGAAAAGTTCCATAGAGGCTATGTTTGCAAAGCTCTTGCCTTTAGTTACAACAAATGAGGAAATTGATAACAATATAGACATGGGAAATGATGAATGATCATATAGGAAGAAACTAAGGATAATCCATAGGAAATAGAGATTAGTTATCATGTAATTACCGATGTACTTGCTCATAAAACTTTTCGATTACATGGATCAATGGTAGGAAAGGATATCATTTTGTTGGTAGGCTTAAGTAGTACACACAACTTTATTTAATCAAGCATTGTTAAATAGGTTGGTTTGACTATTTTAGATACCCCATCTTTTCAAGTAATGGTTGGAAATAGGTACTATTTGGATTATAAGGGTATTTATCAAAGTGTGCCTATGACAATACAAGGTCATACTTTTTATGTTGAAATGCTATGTTCTACCATTATAAGGAGTTGATATTATAGTTGGAGTACAATGGTTAAAAACATTAGGACCGGTTTTAATGGACTATAGTGCACTCGTTACGTCTTTTTAATAAATGGAAATGAGGTACAACTCAATGGGCATAATGTAGTGCCAAAATAGATATCAACTAAGCAATTGCACAAATTAATTCTTTAAACAATGTAGTTTATTTTTTGATTTTAGTGGCTTAGATTGGAAATTCTTCCATAGACACCACCAACAGTGAAGCCTTAGATGCTTAATCTAGTAGATTTCTAAAAATTTTGCAACTCATTCACCATTGCTTCCTTTATGAGAAGCACAACATCATAGTAATCTTAAAGATGAATTGATGCTAATAAATGTTTGCCCATATTGTTACCCTCATTCTAAAAGACAAAACTTAAGATATTAGTGGCGGAAATGTTGGAATAAGGGATAATACAGCCAAGTACCAATCCATTTTCTTCACTAGTACTCTTCATCAAAAAGAAAGATAGGAGTTGGAGATTTTACATAGACTTTAATGCACTTTATCAAGTTACAATTTTAGACGGATTCCCTATTTCAACTATAGATGAACTCTTGGATGAATTATGAGGTGCTACATTATTTCTAAAGTATGATTTGAGAGCTAGGTATCATTAAATCTAGATGTACCCATGAGATATACCTAAGATAGCCTTTCAAACATAAGAGGTCATTACAAATTCTTAATATTGCCCTTTGGTTTATCTAATGTACCTACCATGTTTCAAGCTATCATGAATTGGATTTCTTTCCCATATTTACAAAAGTTTTTGATTTTTTTTTTATGATATATTGTTGTACAACCAAACATGGTAAGAGCATGTAAATCATCTTTCTTTGGTGTTATAAGTGTTGAAGGATCAACAATTTTCTATAAACGGATCAAAGTGTTCATTTGTAAAAACTTCCATACTATTTGGGACATATTGTGTCTAAAGAAGTGGTTCAACAAAACTAGAGAAAGCGAAAGCTATAGCATGGTGAAAATCCCCCACAAATGCTAAGCAGTTACATGGGTTTTTTAGTCTTACTAGATATTATTGTGATTTTTTTTTTATATGCTTCAATAGTAGCAACGCTTACAAATTTATTACAAAAAGATGTGTTTTAATGAAGTTGCACAATAACCTTTTGAAGCTTCGAAAAGGTCTTTAATGTCAACACTAATTTTAGCTCCTCCTAACTTTGACGTTACTTTTATTGTTAAAACAGATGTATCAAGACTAGGTATTAGAGTGACTTTACATCAGGAAGTTAGCTTACTGCATTTTATAGCAAAAAGTTGAGTTTAATACTACAAAAGGCTAGAGCTTATGTATAAGAAATGGTAGTTGTAGTAAAGATAGTGAAAAGATGGAAATTATATTTAGGGCATAGATTTTGTCATACATACTAATTAGAAAAGTTTAAGAGATATTGTAACTCAAACTATTCATCAAACACCTAAGCAATAACATTATTTGGTAATGCTCCTTAGCTATGATTATGAGATTCAATACAAACATGGGAGAGTTGCTAATGCATTCTCTAGATAGTTTATAGAGGGGGCACAAACACTAGCAATTTCAATGGCTTCTTTTGATTTCATTTCTACTTTAGAGAATGAACATCAAACAAATGATACATGGATGAAATTATTACTTGAAGTTGCTATAAGAACAACTTTTAACTCCAATTCAGACAAGTGTGATGGGTTATTGTTTTATGGGGCTCAATTTTGTATTCCTCCATATTAGGAAATGAGATGTCTTTTTATCAAGGGAATTCCATTGTGCACCAATAAGAGGACATATAAGAGTATTGAACATTTTGAAGTGAATGAGCGCTTCATTTTATTAGGAAACTATGAAAAAGGATATTGAACAATTTGTGAAGAACAATCATGTGTCAACAAATAAAATATTTAACCACATTCCAAGTTAGGTTCTTCAACTACTTAATATCCTTTTAAGGAAATAGCAATGGATTTCATTATAAGATTACCAACTATAAGAGGATATTCTGTAATTTTTCTTGTAGTTAACAAATTGACTAAATCCTATCATTTTAGGGCTCTTCCTTTTAATTAATCAACTACAAGAGTTATAGAATTATTTCTTAATATAGTAGTCAAGTTACATAAGATCCCTAAGTCAATAATATCTGACCAGGATAAGGTATTTGTTAACAACTTTTGGAAGGAGTTATTTAGACTAAGTGGCACCACCTTGAAGATGAGTTCACCGCAAATAGATTGTCAATTTAAAGTATTGAATAGGTGTTTGCAACATCATTTACGAGCCTTTATGATAGACTGTCTTAAGGATTAGATGAAGTGTTTACCATGAGCTTAATGTTATTTTAATATTAACATTTAGGCAGCCATTAAAGTAACCCCTTTTGATGCCATGTACAAAAGAGAACCTCTTAAGATGTTGATTAGGAGTTATGGACTATAGACAATATTCTTAGACTTTTGAAGTCTAGTCTATTTCAAGCTCAGTTGATAGGGATAAAATTGAGAAGTTCCTAGCTATTAGAGATTATCCTTATGCAAAGTTACAACCTTATAGACAAAGTTCTATGGATACAATGTTCTCTAATAAGTTATCTTAAAGATACTTTTGAGCCCCAAATTTTCAACTTTAATTCTTTTCCTTGATCTAATTTAAATCAAACCCTAAGCCTATTTGATTTAAATCCTCAACTGAAATCAAGGAAAACCTAGTTTCTTGTTTTTTCAAAACAAATGGAGTCACCACCCAATAGAACTCAGATAAAATGATTAAATTATAATCAATTAGGCAGATTAATTATAATTTAACTAATAGCTTGCAATTTTTGAAAACTTTTCTAAAAAGGTTTCAAGAAACTTGATTTTTGAGTATCAAGGGCTATCTTATTTAAACACTAATCAGGCTTCACCTAAAACGTTTCAAATTTAAAATACTTTTTTTAAAACACCTTACAAATGATACATATTCACAAGTAAATAAAACTATATCTACAGAAAAGAAGGAAACTAAAAAACATTCACAAAAGGCAAAAAAAAAAAAAAAAAAAAGCTTTTACATATTTTAAGTCACCCCATAAGAACCAATATAGCCACTATTCAAGATCAAACTTCAATAGTTCGTTAGCAAAAATTTAGGTCTGTTGGTTCTTTTTTAATTTCTGAAAACTAGCCGAGTTTATGTTTTAATTCGATGTAGTTAAAAAAAAATCTAAAGGGTCTTAATTTTTAAGTGTTTTTTATTTTTTTTTCCGAAAAAAAGTAGTCTAAAATGAACCTTATTTTGAAAAAAAAGATTCTTATTTTATTTATTTTTATATATTTTTAATCATTTTTCTAAGTGAACTCTTTATTATTTTTTTGTTGAGAAAATAAATAAATAAATGAAGAAGGTTTTCCTTTTTCGTCTTTTTTCTTTTTCTATCTTTTTTTTTTTTACAATTAAATTAAACAATAACAAAAAGAAAGGAAAAAACTCCAATGAAAGGAAGTAAAATTAAAAAAAGAAAGAAAGAAAGAAACGGAATCAAACAAAGAAGGCACGTAGCTTAGGAGTGGATTATGAGTCAAACTTCGGTAAAGTTTGAATCTAAATCCAGGTCAGTTGGAGTTTGAAGACTGGGTTACACTTGATGATGAAAGCAGCAGCTTTAGGGGTGCAAGTAAGGTAGTTCTAAGCCAATTTTTGAAGAGCAAAAAGCACTTTTATATGCTTTTCATTGGCAAAAAGGCTAATAGTGATCATGGCTTGGTTAATTGTGGTAGTTATTGGTGGTTGCAATTTCAGACTGTGGTGGGTAGCGAATGTCGTAGGTGGTAGCTTGCTAGAGTTGAATGGGTGGTTAGGTTTAGGATTATTAAGGGTGGCAAAGTTAGCCATGGTATTGGATTAACATGGAGAAGGGTAGTGGTGGTGCTTTAAGCTAGGGCTAACGGTGGTTAGGGTTTGGGTAGGTGGTTCTTAGTTCTTGCAATTCAGGGCACATTTGATGATAAGGTCGGTTGGGGTAGAGAGGTAAGGAAATAGGGAAGCTAGTAGTGGTGGTTTCAAACTCCAGAACTACTTATGGTGTCTTGAATCTTAAAGAGAGAGAGGAACAATACGATAGAGAGAGAGAGAGCTAAGAATGAGTGTTTGAGAGCTCAAGGATGAGAGCTTAATGGATTTCTCCACCTTAGGAATAAACACCACAATCTTATTTATATTATTCAAATCATGAATAAGCTTAGAAAGCCATCAATGGAGGATCTTGATCGAAATCAAATAGTTACTATGATCCTACAATTCTTGGAAAAAGATATGATTTGAGCTAATATTTTAGGATGAGATTTGATTAACTTCTCATATAACTGTATAGAAGCTTCAATTCTTACCCTATTACTTCAATTTTGACAAATTGGATTGCAGCTTGAATCTTGGGTAGCTTATTTTTTCCTGATTTCAAGTGTAGATTTAATTACGAAATGTTTAAATCAAGACATTTTCTTAGCATGGATCAAAAGAAGGCTATGAGATTTATGTGACTCTGCCATTGATTTGTAGAAATCATAGATAGAATAAAAAAAAATAAGATGAGAAGTGACTTGGTCAAAAAGGAAAAGGGAGGAAAATATGGGAAATGGAAAGAAAGAGATGATGACATGGCGCCATATCATCCATATGGCCCAATCAATGCCTACCACATATCTATATGGACACTTGGTCCAATAAAATAATGATACATTATAGATAAAGGGGATGGAAAATAAAAGGCACAATTTGGCCCTATTTGGAATGAACATAAGACCTCTTCATTGTTAAGGTCGTTGGCATGTGTCGTGTTCATATATGCAATTAAATTGCATATATGGACTAGATTAGCCTAGGTTAGAAATAAATCTAAGCCTAGGTTAGGCTCAGCGTTCCTCTTCTTTTTTTTTTTTATTACTTAAGACTCCAAAAAAAAAAAAAATACTGCAGCTATTTTAAAATGTTCTTATTATATTTTAAATGATATACTTCTTCTTCATTTTATTTATTACTTTTTGTAAATTTTCTATTATTTTGTATTTTCCTAAATTAGGACCCTTTTTTTCCTATTCTAAAAATTTCTAAAATTTCTAAAATTACAAGGGAAGCAAAAATGAGGTCTCTATAGCTACCTTGTTTGTGGTGAAATTTGAGTAAAATTTTACTACAAAGAAAAAAAAAAGGCATCATTTTTGTCTTGGAAATGAATTTACGCTAAGAAACACTACAACTAGCTAGCTATCATAGGTCTGATCCATTGGGGATTTTTTCAAAGAAGTAAGATGACACTCTGGTAGTTGACTAAGACCTTAGAGTGAGTTTTAGAAGGATCTAGTGCCCTAAAAGCTGACTAGAACCCTAAAAGATATTGAGAAGAAGGTAACGCCCCTATGGGCTAACAAGAGCCCTAAAATGATACTGAAGGAGGGTAGTACCCCTATGGGCCTAAAATGAAATGTAAGGTGAGATACCACACCTTGAGCTGGTTATAACCCTAAAGAGAACCTAACTATGCTCTATTGAGCTGACTAACCTAGGTGAATTGGCAAAGCACTCCTTATGCTAACTAAGACTCTAACTAAGATCTAGGTTGTGCTTCTTTGAGCTAACTAACTGAAATGACAAACTGAAACCCGATTGTATCCTTATGAGTTGACTAACCTACGTGAATGAGTGAAGCACTCCTTAAGCTAGCTAAGATAATAAATGATAAATTAAAACCTAATCATGCCCTTATGAACTAACTAACCTAGGCAAATGGGCAAAGTGCTCCTCAAGCTAGCTAAGACCTTAACTAAGAACCTATATGTGCCTCTATGAGCTGACTAATCTAAGCGAATGGGTAAAGCGCTCCTTAAACTAATTAAGACCCTAAATGATAAATGAGATAGGTTAATTCTCTTTGAGCTAACTAGCCCTATAAAGATATTTAAGTTTGATGCAAATGCAACGTTTAAAAACCACCTTAAGTATATGCTTAAATGCATGGAAGCACTTACCTAGCTTTGTCGATAGTACGTAAACAATCAAACCTTTTCTTAAGAACTCTAATTAAAACCAATGACTTAGCCTTTGAAAACCATTCTGATCTTGAAATGAAGCTTGCAAAGTCCAGCTAGCCACTAACTTTACGAAAAGTGACCCAACACATGAAATACCTCTTCTTTAGATTAAAAAAGTCATATCCCACATAAATCCTCAATTTTTCAATTGAACCATCTTTTAGCTTCCTTTGGTCAGACCTAAGCCTTTATTGGGTGATGGTTATCTACCATGAGATGTAGCTATGCCTTGAAAACTAGAAAACTAATCTCCCTATTGAGAAAGGTGAATGCATAATAAAGAATTTTAAGAGTTTTTCATTAATTATCATTGTTCCAAAGCTCACATTCATCTTCTCTCGTGTTTGTAGTATATAAGATTTCTTTGAGTGTAGTAAGAGAAAAGGACCTTTTGAAGTGTTGGGAATCATCCATTGCTGACGACCACTAGGGATACCAGCTTTTCTTGTAGAAAAATGAAAATTAAACTACGGTGATATTAAAGATTACTAGCATTTTATGTTCCAAGTAAAAATTCCATTAATTTTCAAGGGAAGTACAATTTTACTACATCAGCATTTATAAGGTCCCTCAAACCTAGACCATCCATTTGTGACAAAATTAAAGCCCCTATTAGTAGCACTCTTTTCGTCCTCCATAATTTGAAGCAAATTTCCCTCTAAGGTCTTTCACACTGGGGAGAGCCTTTCTCAACACTATATCACCCTCTTTGAAATTCTAATACCATATCTTCTTATTTAAAGCTTAAGCCATCTATTATTGATATCATGGATTGTGACACATGATTATCAATCTCTTTTAGTCAATTAATTTCAATTGCTTGATGTGCTTTTTTACCTAATTAGCCTCATCCAATTGATTTTCTGATAACACTCTAAGAGATGGGATCTCTAATTTTACCAGTAATAATGCTTTAATGCCATATACTAAGGGTTTAGGCATTTCCCCCATTGACGTTTTGATAGAAGTTCAATAGGCTATGAGTGCAAATGGTAACATCTCATGCCAATCCTTATATATAATAACCATCTTTTCAATTATTCTTTTGAGATTTTTGTTGGTGACTTCGATTGCCATATTCATTTGAGGTCAATAGGGAGTGGAGTTTTTATGGATGATTTCAAACTGCCGACACAACTCCAAGATGAGTTTGTTGTTCAAATTTGTGCCATTATTGGTAATGATTGTTTCTAGAGACTCATATCAAGCCAAAATATCTCTCTTGATAAACTTAACCACTGACCCTTTTGTAACACTTGAATAAGATGAGGCTTCAACCCAATTAAAATAATAATCAATGGCAATTAGTATGAAATGATGATTGTTAGAAGCTTTTCGAGTGATTAGGCCGATGATATCTATACCCTACGTTGAAAATGGCATAGTATAGATAGTATGTGTAATTCTTGAGGCAAGTCATTTATCTTATTCACATAAACATAGCAAAAGTGACAATGCTTGACATACTTAATGCAATCACCCTCCATAATTGATGAATAGTACCTTATCCTCATAATATTCTTAATGAGCATGTAGCCATTCATATAAGGGCCACATACTCTCTCATGTACTTCCTTCATTAAAACTTCAGCTTCTTTGTCCTCAACACATCTTAGAAGCATACCATCAAAAAATCACTGGTATAAGGTGGACTTACTTATTAAGAATTAGGTGGAAACCTTTTGATCGTCTTTCTATCCTTTTTCTCAACATCATCAAGATACATGCCTTTTTGTAAGATCACTTTGATGTCATGGTACCAAAGCTTTTCATCATGTACACCTTCAATTGCTAGAAAGAAAGCATGCTTCTCTTCAACTTCAATTTTGAGTAGCTAAATTTTATTCCTACCAGATATTTGGATAATGGATGCTAAAGTGGCCACTGCATCAGCAAATTGGTTCTGAGTTCTTGAAACATATGGGAACGTAACTTCTTCAAATCTCTCTACTAATTTAGTCAAGTGTTGGTGGTAAGGTACCAGTTTAAGATCCTTCATTTTATATTCTCCCCGAACCTAACTAATAATTAGTGAGGAATCCCCACATACTTTAAGTTCTTAAATCTCCTTATCTATGGCCATTTTTAGTCCCATAATGCACGCTTCATATTCAACAATATTGTTGGTATATGGGAAAATGAGTTTTATCGCCATTGGGTACTACATATCTTTAGGGGATATCAATATTGCCCTAACCCCATACCATAACACATTAGCTGCTCCATCAAAGAACATCTTCCATTTTAAGAGCTTTTCATCTTTCTCTTCACTAGAATTACCTTCAACTACTAAGGTTACCTCATTACAAAATCTGACTTGTACTTCTTGGAGAGTTCCTTCAAGGGGATTCTCTACTAGTTGATTTACTAATGCTTGCCCTTGGACTAAATTTTGGTTTACATATGTGTTGTTGAATTTTAACAATAACATTTTCCACTTCGAGACCCTACCAATTAGGGTCGGCTTTTCAGCTAAATACTTCAAAGGATCATGTTGAATCAGCAATTTAATCTGGTAATAGAGTGTATATCATTTGAGCCAATACATGATCCAAACCAAAGCACAACACGTTCTTTCAATTTCGAAATATTTTCTGTTCCCCCCTTTGTAAGCTTCTTAATCAAGTAATATATAGCCCACTCTTTCCCTTCCTCATTTTTTTTACCAAGCGTATACCTCATAGACTTTGGTAATACAATAAGGTATAGGAACAACAGCTTCCTAAGTTTAGGAGCTACTACAACTAAAGGGTTCATAAGGTATTTTTTTTTTTATCATTGTAAAGACTTCCTCGCATCCTCATCCGAGTTTATCTTAGTGTTCTTCTTCAGTAACTTAAATGAAGGATGATATTTATCTATGAGCTAAGATATAAATCGAGCTATATAATTCAATCTACCTAATAAACCCCTGACTTCTTTAAGTGTGCGTGGAGAGAGCATATTGAGTATTGCTTTGACTTTATCAAGATCTATTTTGATAACCCAGCAATTTTCCTGATGTTACCCCAAATGTATACTTCTCTAGATTTGGCTTCAATTGAAATTTCCTCAATATGTCGAACAGCTTCTTTAGATTGTCTACATGATTCTCCCCTTTTTTAGATTTCACAATCATATTGTCAACATATACTTCAACTTTTTTATGCACCATGTTGTGAAAGATTGCAAACATTGCCCTTTGGTAAGTTGCCTTAGCATTTTTTAGTCCAAAGGCATCACCTTATAGGAGAACATTCCCAAAGTAATAATGAAGGTTGTCTTAGTCTTATCTTCTTCAAACATTTTGATCTAATTGTATCTAGAGAAGCCGTTCGTAAATGAAGAAAGATGGTTCCCATCTATATTATCTACCAAGACATTTATGTGGGGTAAAGGAAAATTATCCGTTAGTGTTGCCTAATTGATATCTTGGAAATATACTCATACTTTGATTTTCCAATTCTTCTTCATAACCAGTACAATGTTAACCACCCATTTAGGATAATCAGATACCTCAATAAAACCAACGTCAAGTAATTTCTTAACTTCTTCTTTGATCTTTAACAAGATATCTAGTAGAAATCTCTTAAGCTTCTACTTCTTAGGTTTGACATCCTCTCATGTAGGCAAGCGATGGACCATAATTGAGGGATCTAACCTAAGCATATCTTTATAGGACCATGCAAACACATCTTGATATCCTGATAATAGCATGGCTATCTTTACATTCTGCTATTCTTTTAAGCTACCCCCAATCTTCAAATTCTTTGGGTTATTGTCGATCCCTATATTAATTGTCTCATTTGGTTCCTTAATAGAAATTCTACTCAGTTTATGTTTTTGCCAATTGTTGAGCCCGATTTTTCACTCTCTTGGTTCTTTTTTATAAAATAGTCCTTTTTTAAACCGATCAGTACTAAACCCTACCTATTTAATACTGACCTTTAATTAGGGTTTAAAGAAAACTATTCCTTTTTCTTTTGAAAACAACTCTGGAGTTACAACCCAATTGGAGTCAAGAAAAACAATTAAGTTATAACCAATTTGGTGCATTGGTTATAACTTAGCTACTAGTCTAACAATTAAAACTAATTTTACAAAACGGTTTTTTAAACTAGAGAATCTAGATCTAAGGGTTAGGAATTGTAAACTCTTATGGGTACCATTGACTTTCAAAAATTAGAATTAAACTTAAAAATCACCATTTAATTTTGAAAGACAAAACTTGATTATTGGTTACTCTAATTGGATAAATAAAATAATCTAAACTAAAGAAAGAGGAAAATTATTTTTTATTTTATTTTTATTGTTACCTTATAAGTGCTTACGTACCCACTATTTGGGATCAGTCGTACATAGTTATTTTATAAAAACTTTTGGTGAGTTATTAGTTTTAATTCTTAAAAATGATTGAGTTTATGTTTTTTTACTCAATTTTGGTTCATTTAAGAAAATTTCTAAAACATGTTCTAAATTGGATTTTTCTTTATTTTTGAAAAATTCTAGAATACCTTAAATTGGAAAAGGTTAGTGTATTTTTATTATTTTTGAAGAACTTTGATTTTTCTAAGTGTTAAAAGGGAAGAAAAAAAATTATTTATCTCCTTATTTACTTACTTTTATTTTTATATTTTTTCCTTTCTATCTATTTATTTATTTATTTATTTTTATTTAACAACTAATTAAACTACCTTTCCTTTACTTTTTCTTTCTTTCTCTTTTTTTCTTTTCTTTCTTTTTTCCTTTTTCTTTTTATCTTTTTTTTATTTTATTACATTTACATAAATACAAAAATGAAACAAATAAATAAAGGTTCGTATGTAGTTGGACGCATGGGTCAGACTTGGAGTAGGTCGTTTGGTTCGGTCGAGACGGATTCAAGTCGTCGGATCAAATTCAAGTCAATCGGATTGGCTCTACTAGATTTGGGCCGAGCTTGTAATGGTTGTTTAGTAGGTGTTTGTAAGGGGTTGATAGTACTGGTTGGCATGGTGGTGGTTGCTAAGTTCTAATTGGTGATTAGGGTAAGGGATTTAGAGTATGGAGAGTTCGATTATGGGTTCAATTTGGGGCTAAGGTGGTCGGAGATGGTGTTTTGAGGGAGGGGGGGGTGGCTTACGGTGGTTAGGGTTAGGTGGCTACAAACTTAGTGGCGTCATTAAGGATCACAACGAAGGATAAGCTGAGTTGGGTTAGGGAGTTAATGATATGGGGAAGCTAGTGAAGGTGGTGGTTAGTGGTGGAGGGCTTGGTAAAGAGAGATTCGAAGAGAGAGAGCACGGGTTAAAGAGAGAAAGAGATCACGAGAGAGAGAGAGCTTGGGAGTTAATTTTGAAGCTCATGTATAGTTATGTGTGTTCCATGATCACCCCCGACACCCCTTTTATACTTATAATTATCCTAAAAGCATGGAAAGCTTAAATTTGGATTAAAGTAGAATCTTAGATTTTCAGTTTTTTTTTTCTACTTTTGAAGCTTGATTTGAATTCGTTTTTAACCAAATTTGGATGCGTTAATGGGTCCGATTCAGAATAGGCTATGTGTTCAATAAGATTAAAGCAAGAAATTGCATGAGTATGTATGAAATCTATACAGAAATTGGAGCTGAAGTGAGGGGTTGGGTATTCTTGAGCCAAGAAAAGGGGAGAAAATCTAGAGAAAATGTGGCAAATCTGAGAGAAAGCGAGGGAAAGTGCTGACATTGTGCTAATGTGGCACTACGTCAACTAACCCTACCAATTATAGCGTGCTACGTGTCAATGGTAACATGTGGTAGCTAGCGTGGCATGCTACATGACGCTATGTTAGCACGGGTCGTCCAACTCGATACTACCACGTGTCAGGACACGTAGTGCAATAAGATCTTAATATGTGATAGTCCCTGATGTGAGAAAAATTAAAAAACAAAATACTTGTTCATGCCTTCTTCAAGATTCTAACCCAACACCTCATGGTTAAACCCAAACTAAAGTCCATGTATTTATCTGTTAGGCCGTTGACCTATACCTTGTCCATATTTATAACTAAATTGAACATATGGAATTAGTCAGTCTAGACTAGATTAGATTTAAATCTAAACCTAAGTTCAACGGCCCAATTTCTAAATCTAAATTAGAATTAAAAATCTACCTTAATAAAATGTTATTTTCTAAAATCTTTTATTTTTTTCTATCTTTTGTGATTTTTCATTTTTTTTATTTTATAAATTTCTTATTTATTGATATTTTTCCAAATTTCTTATTTTCTAAATTTCTCAATTTTTTATGTTTCTTATCCAATTCTCTTATCTTTTATGTTTTTCTTATTTTTGGAATTTTATTTTTCCTAAAATTCTTATTTTTTCTAAATTTCTTAATTTTTAAGGTTTTCTTTATTTTCCTATTTTTTGTGTTTTTTCTATTTTAGGGCCTAATGAGAAAAGAAAGAAAAATAATAAAAATAAAAATAAAGGGGGCAAAAATTAGGTCTCTATAGCTACTCCTCTTTATGGTGAAGTATGAACAAAACTTTGTCACAAAGATCAAGAGATACTATTTTTGCCCTTAGGATGATTCTAAAACAACTATAGCTATCCTAAAATTGATTTAGATGAAGAAATGAAACCTGGTTGTACCACTTTAGGCTCATTAACCTAGGTGAAAGTGTCTCTAAGGGACAACCAATCTTACGCTGAAACTGATCTAAAGCTTAGCCATGCCTCACAAAGCTCACTAACCTAAGCGAGAGCCTCTCTTAAGGACTAGTAACCTTAAATTAGGATTAATTTAAAACCTAGTCATACCTTACTAAGCACATTAACCTAGGTAGGAACATCTTTTGGAGACTAGTAACCTTGAGCTGGGATCAATTTAAAACCCAATCGTACCTTACTAGACTCATTAACCTAGGCGAGAGCGTCTCTTGGGGACTAGCAACTCTAATCTAGGATCGATCTAAATCCTGGTCGTACCTCACTAGGCTTATTAGCTTAGGCGAAAGTGTCTCTCAAGGACTAGCAACCCTAATCTGGGATCGATCTAAAATCTAGTCGTGCCTCATTAAGCTCACTAACTTAGACAAGAGCATCTCTCAAAGACTAGCAACCCTAGTCTAGGATTGATCTAAAACTTGGTCGTACCCCACTAGGCTCACTAACCTAAACAGGAATATCTCTTGGGATTAGCAACCCTAAATTGGGATTGATCTAAAATCTGGTCGTGCCTCACTAGGCTTACTAACCTAGGTGGGAGCATCTCTCGGGGATTAGCAACTCTAAGCTTGGATAGATCTAAAACCCAATTATACCTCATTAGGCTCACTAACCTAAGCAAGAACGTCTCTCGGAGACTAGTAACCTTAAGTTAAGATCAATCTAAAACTTGGTTGTACCTCACTAGGCTCACTAACCTATGTGGGAGAATATCTTGGGGACTAGCGACCCTAAACTAGGATTGATCTAAAACCTGATCGTACTTTACTAGGCTCACTAACTTAGGTGGAAGCATCTCTTAAGGACCAGCAACCTTAAACTTAGTGTGAAAAAAAGGAACTAATGAGGAGAAGAGCCCTACGGGACTTGGTGAACAAATGGGAAATGACCTATGGGCTCGCTTGAGAGAAATTTAGTGAACAAAGGGGTCCAATAGCCTTGCTTGAAACAAAAATGTCTCATAGGCTTGCTTAATAAATTTGGAAGAGATATTGATTTAAGATTGCATCTTCAAAGACTAGCTAATCACTTGGATGTAGAGGGTAAGTATCTTATGGGTTGGACAGATGAGATGACGAAGAGAAGTACCATTCGGACTCGCTAAGAGAAACTTCATGAATAGATGGGTCTAATTGGCATGTCTAATGAAATCAAGTGTCCTGTGAACTCGTAACATAATCATTGCAAAAAGAGTTGCCCTATAGGCCAAAGGCCCTATGAACATACTTAAGAGAAGCTTAGTGAATGCCTCATAGGCTTTTTAAGAAAAACTTTGTAAATAAAGATGCCCAACGAGCTCACCTAAAGAAATCAAGCATCTTATGAGCTCACTACAAGATTTTTGCAAAAAAGAAGTGCTTTATGGGCTTGTTAAAAGAACTTGGTGAATTGAAGGGCCCTATGGGCACGCAAAAGGTAATTGAGAAACAAAGGCACCCTATGGGTTTGCTAAAGACCTTGAAGAGAGTTGAATAGATGGAAGGTGGGATAGCCCATTCGAGAGCTAATTAGTATAAAAACTTGTCCAAAAGCACTACTCTATTTTTTAGAATGGATTGAAAACTTAGCTACCCAAAGCAACATAGACTTGAAATAAAGATACTTTTTCTTTTTCTTCTTCTTCTTTTTTTTTATTACCTCTCTTTTTTTTTCTTTTTTAGTTTGCTAATAGGTAAAGAACCCTTCCTTAATAATCACATGGGGCTACTTATGTTCCCCCTAATTTAGATGCGGAGTCATTTGGTGGGGCCTTGTGATCTCAAACATCCTTAAAAGATAACTCATGATTGGTTTAGTCACAGAGAACTTCCTTGTAAACACTTGGTCGAGATTACACTCTTTACTATAGTCTCAAAATTGTAGTCCATTTTGCATGTGATATGCCTTGATCAATCTATTAGGTCTTTTTTTATTTAACATTATGAATTTAGGATTTTGGTCCACCAGTTTCAAAAAGAACTAATGAAGAAGCCTAAAATAAATATCAATCTCGGATTTACAAGTTGAGAACCTTAGGAACAATTAGAAATATAATTGCCTTAACTTCAAAAGCAACTTTTATTAAAGATAAATTATCTTTAAAGATCAAAAGAGCTTTTACCTATGTAAGGGTAGCATTGTAGGTAGAAAGGCTAAGTGTGAGAGAGGCTTTAAAGTGGATGTAAAGATTTTGAGTTTTTGTGCTTGGACTATGATTCAAAGCTTTACGTCTTTGGGGCTATTTAGGCTTTGATTTTTTATTTGATTGCCTATGCTTTCACTTGGCTCTTGACTTACACTTAAGCCTAATTTTCCAACCTCTTTTCCTTTTTCTATTTTGTTATTACTTTGCCTCACCATTCTTTTTTTGTTCTTTCTTTTTCTTTTGGCCCTAATCTCCATAGCCAAGTTTTAGCTCTTAAGCGATTTAGGGTTCTAAATCTATTGATTTCTATTATATGGGCTTGAAAAAGCTTAAAGTATTTAAAAAGGATGTGGCTCTTCCTTATTTCGAAAAACATAACTTATCAGAAATAAAATTTGCTTTTGAATTTAATGTTACTGAAGCAAATACAAACCAATGTTAATATCTCTGTCCTTATCAATAACCCTAACCTCTGAATTGTCCGATTGTGGGGTTGTTCTCAATAGGATTTCAATTTGAAAAATTCTTCAAATAGGTCCAATGGGATAAACAAGAGATTATTGTGTTTAGGATTCAAGAAATGAATGCCTAATTTCATTTTAATTTACATATCACATTTAAAGTGGACCTCCTTTAAGGAATAAGTCCAAAGTATCCTCACATTTGTGTCGCTCAACTCTCAAAGTGTTTTAGGTTAGTGTATGGAAAATAGTTTGCCTCTTTTCATTCTAAAACTTTTAAAAGTGAGTACCGATTCCTTTAAAAATAGAGCAATCATTCCATTGAGAAAGGCAATTATATTATTCTAGCTATTATAGACTTTATGGAAAATAACTTTCTTTGCCCCTAACTTAACAAGCACCCAATCACTTGAAACAACTCGTAAGCTTATTAGAAGGTATTGGTAAGCTCAAAAGATATGAAGCTTTAGGCAACTTAGTTAGACTACCCTCACGACTAGAAGAAGGAACGTCTTGTTATAACTCTAGCAAAATGACTTTTGCATCAACCAGGTCTCAATCTCTAGTATTTTCCAATAGGGCACCCCTTTTGACCCATATGATAGTCACATCTTGCTTCTAGGTTAAAGCTGTATGGTTTGTAATTCAAATTAGGGGATTCATAAGCTATAACCTTTACTGCTTTCAAATGATAAAAGAGTTAGGTGATTGATATCTTCAATTGAGTGAATTGTCTCCTCTAAGTTCCATGGGTTTGTTCTTTCTCACTTCTCCTTGGCTTCTTTTTACTTGGGCCTCCTTCATTACTTGCACTTACTAGCACTCGATAAGTGTTGAATGTTGGGTGTTGAAATCTTCTAAGCATGAGGCCCATTACCATTTCTAGATCTAAAGTGCTTTTTTGTAACATGGCTATTTTCTCTTCTAGATTTGAGAATCTCCTTTCCAATTTCGAATCTTGGGATATCTGGAGAATGGTGATTATTAGGAACAAAACTTACCATTGTTGGGCCATCTAATGCATCATCCTTTCTAAGGAGGCTAGTTTTTCATCAACCATGTGAACTTAGTCGAGAGAGTTTCTTTACCAGTTAGCAACTTTTCTTTTATTTTTTAAGAGAGAGAAAGAAATCGCTAGGGAAAAAAAAAGAATGTAATATAAGGATAAGACTTTTTCACAAGTTATGACGAAGGAGTGAAAACAATCCTAAGGGATCAAAGGCTAAAGTACTAATAAACTCACAAGAAAAAAGATCTTAAGGATGTAAAGAAGAAAAGATTAGAAATAATTATAGTAAAAGGTACATATGACTTAAAGACTTAAGGACATAACTCTCATGATTTTATTCAAATAGAAACTAAAGAATGCATTATGAAGATGTATGAATGCAAAGAAGGGAGGTGGCAAACTGACTACGATGTATCAAATAAAAAGATTTTTATTGTATCTTTGAAGTTTCTCTTACAAATAAACTGTAAAGTTTAGATCCACTTTTTCTTGTGAAACCTTGGCTCCTCTTCAATCTTATCTCTTTTCTTCAACTCAGTTGCCTTGATCCATCTAGCAACCTGAGAGATATCTTCATTGTAGAACTTTTGGAAAGCTTTAACCCAGTAATAGGTGTCAACATCTTTGGGAAGTTCCATGACAGTAGCAAATGCATCAATAAGATTCATCTTCTGGACGCTTTGTCTATGAATGAAATCAAGTTTAGGGTTCTGAGTATGGCTGATAAACATAACCATAAGTAGGGCCATAGTAGTCTTTATTTCTCCATTCTTCTCTTCCTATAAATGACTGAGTGACCTGGCTTGTGCTGCTAGTAGTGTTGGGACATAAGATTTCCCTTCTAAAAATTAGGTCACAAGCTCTATAATCCTATGATATATGTGAAATATCCCATTAAGAAACAAAATAGTTCCAAATGCTACCAAGATATAGGCATTGATCTTATATTGTTGTCAATCTTCATTGTTACCATAAAAGAGTTTTTAGTTGTAGCTAGATGAGGTTGCAAACCAAGGAAAAAGATTATCTAACTTAATGATTCTCCTATAGGAATTTGTCCACATTCTACATATTTTAGATTCACGAAGGCTTAGGAGCTTTTTAAAGATCTTTATAGGGCTAATCGTGATATTTAGGACATATTTTTTATTTCCAACAAAGGGGAC
This sequence comes from Lumnitzera racemosa, assembly GCA_024138005.1. Lineage (NCBI taxonomy): Eukaryota > Viridiplantae > Streptophyta > Magnoliopsida > Myrtales > Combretaceae > Lumnitzera > Lumnitzera racemosa. The sequence goes on along the minus strand of JAMXBC010000012.1, from coordinate 31,097,994 downwards.
CCCCAATAGATAGGAGTATTCTATGATGGTTGGGCTCAGCCTGCATGGGCCAAAGCGAAAAAGACTGATTTTGAGGGTCTTAGAAGTAGACTAAATCCTATACCATGGTGACATTGGTCTGGATTTTGAGCAAAGAAATTATAGGTTTAATCAAAAAATTGAAACCATCTTTTAAGTATCCCCTTGGCCTCTAAAGGCTCATGGATATGGACTTCTTTGAAAAGGGCCTGTGTAAGAGGGGACCTATCCATTTTCTAGAAAAATGAAGAAAAGAAAATTACATCAAAACTATCTTATTTACATATTGATTATATTGATATTTATAGGAAGAAAACATTTACAAGGAAAAGATTAGGAAACTTTACAAATTTTTTTTTTTTGCCACATCGTGTTAATTTGCCAATTTTGGAAATGGGTTCATGAATGCAATTAGGGTAGGTTTTAAAAAGGTCCTTAAGCTTTGTGACCTCATTTGTTAAAAAAACACTTTCATTGGTCATATTGAGCTTAAGTGAGGTAGCCTAATTAACCTTAAGTGTTGATTATACCATAGTACTCAAAGCCTACACAATGGCTCTTCTCTTAGGGTCTTAAGATGACCTAGGTTTGACTACATCTACCCTGTACCTTTGATACAACAAAGGACCCTTATATCCCAATGCTTGTGATATGCAAGATAATAGTACAAACAGATAAACAAAAGCTAAGAATGAATTCTAGGAAAATATAGGGAAAGAAGTTTCGGGTTTGTCTTTAGTTTTTTTATTTTATAACAATGTCGCCCTAAAGCCTTAAAGGATGTATGCAAAAAGGGTAGGTTCTAGAGATCCTTAAACTTTGTAACCTCATGCATTTCTTACAAAATGGTTCCTTGATCACATTAAAGTTTAATTAAGGTAACCTAATTAGCCCCAAACGATGGTTGCCTTACTATGCCTGGAACTTACATAATGGCTCCCTATCCTAAGGTCCTAAGACGGACTTGGTTCGACTATATTTATCATGTGTTCATAGCATAAGAAATAAATCACACCCTCACTCCCCTCTCCCCCCCCCCCCCCCCCCCCCCCTCCCCTAAAAACAATTTAAATACATAAAATTAAACTTACAAAAATGTTGGTACAGTCATGATACAAATAACAAAGAGTGAAAAATAAAAAAAAATTACACTAAGGTGATTTTTAGAAATTAATTTTAATTTTGGAAAGTTAAATGGCTAACCCTCTTGATGTCCTTAGTAAAGTCGCTAAGCTGTCAAGCTTGGTTTTTCACTCTCTAGGTTCTTTTTATAAAATAGGCCTTCTTTAAATTGATCAGTACTAAACCCTACCAGTTTAATACCGATCCTCGACTAGGGTTTAATGAAAACTATTCCTTTCTGTTTTGGAAACAACTCTAGAGTTGCCACCCGATCAAAGTCAAGAAAAATAATTAAGTTATAATCAATTGGGTGAATTGATTATAACTTAACTACTAGTCTAACGATTAAAACTAATTTTACAAAACGGGTTTTAAAACCAAAGAATCTGGATTCGAGGGTTAGTAATTTTAAACCCTTACGGGTATCATTGACTTTCCAAAATTAGAATTAAACTTAAAAATCACCTTTTAAATTTGAAAGACAAAACTTGATTATTGATTACTTTAATTGGGTAAATAAAATAATCTAAACTAAAGAAAAAGGGAAATTATTTTTTTTAATTTTTATTATTGCTTAGTAAGTACCTATATACCAACTATTTAAGATCAAACATGCATAGTTTTTTTACAAAAACTTTAGTAGGTTGTTAGTTTTAATTCTTGAAAATGATCGAGTTTACATTTTTGACTCAATTTTGATTCATTTAAGAAAATTTCTTAAAAGGGTCCTAAATTAGATTTTTCCTTTATTTTTGAAAATTTTTGGAATACCTTAAATTGCAAAGGGTTCGTTTATTTCTATTATTTTTGAGGAACTTTGATTTTTCTAAGTGATAAAAGGAAGAGAAAAATTAATTATTTATCTCCTTATTTACTTAATTTTATTTTTATATTTTTTTCATTTCATTTCTATCTATCTATTTATTTTTATTAAGCAACTAATTAAACCACCTTTCCTTTACTTTTTCTTTCTTTCTTTTTTTTTTTACCATTTCCTTTTTCTTTTATTCTTTTTTTTATTTGATTACATTTACATGGATAAATAAAAAAAACAAATAAATAAATAAATAAGAAAAAGGTTCGGATGCAACTGGATGCGATGGTTGGACCTGAAGCGAGTCAATTGATTCAGTCGAGTTGAATCGAAGTCATTAGGGTGGATTTGGGTCGGGCTTCCATAGCAGCAGTAGTGACGACGTGATTTGGCTTGTTTGAGGCTCCAAATGTACCAGCAAAGGAGATTTTTATGGTTTTCTAATTGGATTTAGGGGGGGGAGGGTGCTCAGGCAAAGCACCGTGGCTTGTAGTGGTGGTTGGCATAGTGCTTGCTAATTTCCGGTGATTAAGGTAGGGGTTTTGGAGTGTGGAGAGTTCGATTATAGGTTCAATTTGGGGCTAAGGTGGTTAGAGATGGTGTTTTGAGAGGGGGTGGCTTACGTTGGTTAGGGTTAGGTGGCTATGAACTTGGTGGCATCGCTAGGGGTCACGATGGAGGACAAGATGAGTTGGGTTAGGGAGTTGATGGAGTAGGGAAGCTAGTGAGGGTGGTGGTTGGTCGTGAAGAGCTTGGTAAAGAGAGATTCGAAGAGAGAGAGTGCAAGTTAGAGAGAGAAAGAGGTCATGAGAGAGAGAGAGAGAGAGAGAGCTTAAGAGTTGATTCTAAAGCTCGTCTGTAGTTGTGTGTGTTCCATGATCATACCTGACACCCCTTTTATACTTGTAATTATCCTAGAAACAAGGAAAGCCTAAATTCAGATTAAAGGAGAATCTAGATTTTCAGTTTTTTTCTACTTTTGGAGATTGATTTTGGTTCGTTTTTGCTCAAATTTGGACACATTAATGGGTTCGATTTAGAGTAAGCTATGTGTTCAACAAGATTAAAGCAAGAAATTGCATAAGTGTGAGCAAAATTTATGCAAAAATTAGAGCTGAAGTGAAGGGCTCGGGTATTCTTATGTTGAGAAAGGGGGGAAAAATCTGGAGAAAATGGAGGAAATCTGAGAGAAAGGGAGGAAAAGTGCTGACATGGTACCACATCAACCAACCCGACCAATAATGATGTGCTATGTATTAATGGTGACATATGGTAGCTAACGTGGCATGCCATGTGGCAACTGACGTGGTATGCCACATGGTACTACGTCAACACGGGTTATCCAACTCGATGCTGTTACATTTCAAGACATGTAGTACAATAAGAGCCTGATACGTAGTAGTCCACGATGTGAGAAAAATAAAAAACACTTATTCATGCCTTCTTTAAGATTCCAACCCAAGACCTTAAGCTTAAACCCAAACCAAAGTCCATGTATTTATTCATTAAGTCATTGGCCTATGCCTTATTTATATGTATAATTAAATTACGTATATGAACTCAAATAGCTTAGGTTAGATTTAAATCTAAGCCTAGGTTCAACAGCCTAATTTCTAAATTAAAATTAAAATTAAAAATATATTCTAATTAAATGTTATTTTCTAAAATCTTTTATTTTTTTTTCAATTTTTTCTATCATTTGTGATTTTTCAATTTTTTTATTGTATAAAGTTCTTATTTTTTTATATTTTTCTAGATTTCTTATTTTCTAAATTTCTCAATTTTTTATGTTTCTTATCTAATTCTCTTATCTTTAATGTTTTTCTTATTTTTTTAGTTTTTTTTGTTTATTGCTAAAATTCTTATTTTTTCTAAATTTCATATTTTTTTGACGTTTTCTTTAATTTCCTATTTTCTTTTGTGTTTTTTCTAATTTATGGTCTAATGAGAAGAGAAAGGAAAATAACAAAAAAAAAAAAATCAAGAGGGAAAAAATTATGTGTCCATACCAGCTTTCCTGTATTTCACTATGGTCATTAACATTACTCCTGATAACTAACCCAGTAGGGCCAAGAGTGATGTTAATATTTTCAGCATCTACCTGCGTAGGGTATCCTTAACTTTCGTTCAAAACATTGGATCTAGATAAAAAATATATAAAGCATGGTTATTAAAATCACGAGTCAAAAATACATTTCTACGAGTTTATGATTTTATAATATTTTTCTTAATTAAAATGGATATAAAATCATTTATGTGTAAACTTTTAATGAAATTATAAACATTCTTATATAATTCTCTAAGTTTACGATTTTACTAGTTTTGTATGATTCTACCAATTCTATGTATTTAAATGAATAGTAAACTCACGATTTCAACAATTATGATATAAAGGAAATAAGTATAAGTGATAGGAATTGGAGAAAAAGGGAACTAATATTTTATTAAATATTAAACGAGTTCTCACGAGTACATCAAGGAACAACAATGATTATTGAAAATTCTTTAAAACAAAAAAAAAAAAAAACTAGATTGCGGTTCACCTTTTACCTTAGGGAAGACCTATTGTTATTTGCTAGGATGGAGAACCAATTTTTCAAATGTTGGAGCTTGCAAGATGGGCCCATCGATTCCACTTTGTTGGGGAATTTTTCTTTAGCAAATTTAGGGGTCTAAGTGTCAACCCGAACAAATATCTCAATCAACAATGGAACGGTCATTGGGGCTCGTTAGGGTCTATCACCTCTTGTGCCCCTTACTTACTTCGATTGAAATTCTTTAGTCAAGGTTGGAACATAACTAAGACCATAAGTACTAATTTAGCCTTCCTTAAACTTCATTTTCCCCATTTTTCCTTTGTTGGGACCACTAACCATGCATATCTCATTGAACATTTGTAAACCAAAGTCTTCCTGCTCCTCATTATCCAATAGGGGTATGGTCGTTTCTTTATAAATATCATAGTCTTGACCTCTAAGAATTGTTATCACTTGGTCATTTCAGATAAATTTGACCTTTTGATGAAGGCTTGAAGGTATGGCCTTTGTTGAGTAGATCCAGGGTCTTCCCAAGAGCAAGTTGAAGGTCTTTGAGACATTTAGAACCTGGAACCAAATATTGAATGTTTAAGGGCTAATATCAACTAACAAGTCTATCCCCCCTATAATCTCCCTTCTATATCCATTAAAAGCCCAAACTATAGTAGAAATTGGATTGATGACAGTTGTGTCGACACCCAATAAGTTTAGGGTAGTGAGAGGACATATATATTCAGCAAAAATCCATTGTTGATGAGGACTCTAGTTATGATTATGCCATTGCTTCTTATTACTATGAAGAGTAGCTTAGGATGCTAGCAACCTTCCTCCCTCAATTCTTTGGTAAAAGAAGATATCTAATCCATAATAACGATAGAATAGGCGATTGGTCCCAACTCTTAGTTGATATTTCATGAGAGACCTTAACATCCCATAAGGTTCGGAATAAAGCTTCCTAATGTGGTTCAGATGCCATCAACAAACCCATAAGTGATATCTATAATAGTGTCTTGATGAGCTGCTCCATTATCTTGTATTCACTTGACTTAATCATTTTAGTGAAGGCAAACAATCTTTCCTTACATTCAACTGGTTTGTTGTTTACTTCCTTTTGTACATTTTTCTTTTTGAGATCTTCTTTTAGGTCATAAACTCTTCCACTTCAGGTAATCCTACCTACTAACAGACTTGACCTCTCTTAGTTAACTACTTAATAATTGAATGGGGTAGCTTGATAGTTTTCAAGTGCCATCGGCATGTAAAAGGTATACATTTTAGCACTTAGGGCTTATTCATTCTTATAAAATTGAAAGAATTTAGGCTTCTCATCTGAATCGATCATGTTGATTGCAGGATTTAAATCATCAAAAATCATGTTGATAATAAGGCCATGGTTAAGCAGTAGAATGACGTTCGAAGTTGGAGCTTATATGAAGTTTAGTTAGACTAAGCCTTCATCAATTAAATCTTGGATCTTGTTTTTTAATCTCCAACACAAATCAGTTGAATGCCCTATTTGACCCAAATGATATTCATATTTTTTATTAGGATAAAAAATCCTTGGTCTATATCTATCATTAGGGGTCTCAAACCTAATCAATTTGTCCTTTTTTAGCTTTTCGAAAAACTGGCTAAGAGGAATAGGTATTAGTGTGTTGTCTTAGATCTTTGCTAACTTGAGGTTGGTTTTTGAACTGTTGTTAGATTTGAGGCAGATTCACCTTAAAAGAAACTTTAGCATTAGGCTTAGCATTTGAATTTGCCACGTTGAACATGACATATCTGGCCTTATTGGCTATTAGTTTAGGAGCAGACGATTAAGAAGATGGTCTTCTGTTGAATGATTCTTGAAACTTACCAGAGGCGATAGCATTTTCAATTCTACATCCTACTGCTATAACCTCTACAAAGTTGGATGAAGCTTGCCCAATCAGATTGGAGAAATAAGGCTTGTCAAGTGTATTGATAAAGGTGAAAGTGAGTTCTCTTTAAGATATTAGGGTGGATACCCTTCCAGCAATGGCTCTCCACCTCCAAGCGTACTCTTTCAAGGACTCATTATTCTTCTCTTGAGATTCATCAAATCAATTGTTGTTAGAGCCACTTCAACATTAAATCTGTACTACTCATAAAGTACCCTAGTAAGTTTCTCCCATGTGTTTATTTGGTTTAGGTCAAGCTAGGCATACTAGGTCAATGCTGAACCTGTTAGACTATCTTAGAAAGTTTGAACCATAAGATGATCATATTGGACATATTTTGTCATTTTGTACACATATAGTCTAGTATGCAACTTGGGGTACCCAATCCCATTATACTTTTCAAATATTGGTACCTTAAATTTCTTAAGGTAAGCCCTAACATCGTATGTGGAGAAATCTGTGATTCCAACCTACTCAAAACCATTGTAGCTTCTAAGTGTTTTTATCCTTTCTGTGATTTATTGGGTCGACTTTCTTTCTAGTTCTTTTGCGCCGTCCTAACTAAGTCCCAGTATCATGGTAACCGGGAATGAATATGTATTAGGCTCAAACGTCAAGTTGACGTTCAGATAGACCCCTTATGATTCAAATGATTCCAATGTTGGCTAACCTTATGGATAGCTCTCTTCAAGAGGTGGTTCCTTGACATTCTTTTCACAATGAGCCTTTGAATGCCCTTTGTTCAATGTTGTTGTGGCCTTAAGCAAAACGATGCTGCCAACCAAGAAATTCATTTATTTGGACATTTTTACTATAGTTCTTTCTAAGGAGAGAATCCTTAAGTTTGTAGGATCAGTGTTTTCAAGGTTGACACAACTGTTGTTATTATCATTGATCTTGTCGTTGTGATCTCCCTAGCTAGCCACTCTAGTGAGTGAATGGGTTTTGATAGGACTTCTCTAAAGGGTTTAGTGTTTAGAAGCTATTTTTGAAAACCTAGAGTAAGAACACTTCACAACAAGTTAGCACCAATATGCATACATCTTTTACTAAGATGAAAAAAATAAATTGGTAAGGATGTATGGCACTCGGATGTAAAGAATTTTAAGTTTAACAAGAGACTCATAATGTCATAAAATAATTCAAGTTTTATTAATTCCTACATTTTGTAGGCCTTACATTATTAGAAAAAAAAAAAAACAAAATTTCTAAGGCCAAAATTCTCTTCTTCTAGCAACAACTTGGCTCAGCTTCATCCTTCATTTTCTTATGATTTTTGGAGGCCTTTGACTATTACATTTTACCCCTAACCTTCTTGAGTTATGCTTCTAAGGCTTTATCTTCTATTGATACTCTTTGCATTGGGCTTTCAGATTCTATTCTTCTTCTTTTGGTTTCTTTAGCATAGTTCTAACTTCATTCTCTCCTTTTTCCTTCAATTTATGAAGTTGGCAATAGATGAATTCCTTAGTTGCTCAAGATTTGTCAAGTGTCCCTTTGATCATGGGGGTGATTATCCTTTTATACTAGAAAAATTTGATGTTCAAGAGTTGGGATACTTTATCGACTAAAAGGATATGGGTGTTATGGAAATTAATTAAAATAGGCTTAAGTGTTGGTTTTTGAGCCAAAGCTTAAAAGGGCCTAGCTTATTAGATTATTGTGCCTAGATAGTATCCAGCACAGGTTTTGAACCCAATTAGAGGAACTGCTTCAAAGCCCTTACATCCTTTAATTATCTGATTACTTGAATTCCATCTGGTTGTCTATCACTTCAACATACATGTTTTGAAAATACTAAACCTAATGACAAGTAGCAATACCTTTAGGTAAGTAGATCCTTTCTTTAAAAGATTTGATGAGATCATACCGTTGTGAAAACTCGGCCCAATTAAAGTCTAGCTAGTAGCTTCTTATATGACTAATGAACCAAACCAAAAGAAAGACCATGTTAGTTTTCACATCCCTAAGCCCCTTACTATATAGATGATTCAAGGAATGGACCTGCTCAGCTATGAGGGCAGGTATGTAAGATTCCCCCTCTAAGAATTGGGATACAAACTCAACTACCCTAAAATGAATACAACACTCATTTAGGAATAAAATGGCATTAAATACTATTAAGATATAAGTGTTTACTCAATGTTAGTGCTAAGTTCCTGGATTTGCATAAAAGATATCTCATTTCTCTTGATATCTCAATATAATGGTGAACCACATAATAATATCATCCATTTTGACGGCCTTTCCCTTAACTAGAACTTAGTTTATTTTTGCTTTCCTTACTCCTAGTAGTTTGTTGAAAATTTTTGGTGTAGTAATCTTAAGTTTTAATACATAAATGTCGTTAGTGATATCTGGAGCCCAAAGTAACAAGGAGTATTCTTCTATAGTTGGGCTCAACTGATTTGGGCTAAAACAAAAGGCAACGGCTTCGAGCTCCCATAAATGCACTAAGGCCCATGTTAAAGTAATATTAAGATTGATGCTCTATAAGGATAGGATGGGTCTAACTTTATTCTTGATGAATTCCTACTTGTCAAAGCTAAAGAGTTGAAACCAATTCTCTAATGACTATTGCTACTTACAAGGCGAGTGGATATAAATCTCCTTAAAAGTATCTTGTGTAGAGCTAACCATTCTTACGAGAGATAATTTTACATTAGAAAACTACTCTAATCATATAATCTTTATAAGGATATTTGTAAGGAAAATTTACATGCTAAAGAAGAAAATACAAGAGAATTACAATGGCTCTATAGTTGCAACAAATTTTTCTCTTTTCTTTTTAGTTTACCACATTATGGGTTCTTACCAATCTTTTGACAAGGCGTTTCACACATGCAATAAGGTAGGTTATAAAGGTCCTCAAGTTTGATGACCTAATATGTTTTTGAAAAAATAGCTCCTTAGTCATATTGAAACTTAAGTTGGGTAATCTTATCGGCCCCAAATGGTAGTTACCCCCACTTCATCCAAAGCTTACACAATGACCCTCCTCTTAAGGTCCTACAATGACTTGGTTCAGATCGTATTCACTACATTCATATAATTCAAAAAGAACCCCTACCCCTAACCCCTAATAGGAAAGCTACAGCAATTAGGTTAGTATAATTAAAAACTATTTATATTACAATATAACTTAGGTAAATTTGAAAAATAAATTTAACTTCGAAAGTTTTAAGTAACTAGCTCTCTTGACATCCCTAGTGTAGTTGCCAATTTTTTTTTCTTTTATTTGTTTTCCTTAATCTAATTTAAATCAAACCTTAAGCCTATTTGATTTAAATCTTTGATTGAAATTAAGGAAAACCTAGTTTCTTGTTTTTTTGAAAATGAATGGAGCTACTACCCTATAAAACTGGGATAAAATGATCAAATTAAAATCAATTAGGTAGATTGATTCTAATTTGGCCACTAACTTGTAATTTTTGAAAACTTTTCTAAAAAGGTTTCAAGAAAACTAAATTTTTAACTATCGAGTGCTACCTTATTTAAACCTTAATCAAGTTTTGCATAAAATGTTTTCAATTTAATATCTATTTTACAAAACACCATGCAAACGATATGTATTCACAAGTGAATAAAACTATATCTACAGAAAAGAAGGAAATTAAAAATCATTCACAAAAGGAGGGAAAAAAGGTTTTTACATGTTTTAAGTTGCTTCGTAGGTGCCTATATACCTGTTATTTATAATCATACATCCGTAGTTAATTAGGAAAAATTTAGGTATGCTGGTTCTTTTTTAATTTGTGAACATTAGCCAAGTTTACATTTTAATCCAGTTTAGTTAAGAAAAATTGTAAAGGTTCCTAATTTTTAAGTATTTATTATTATTTTATTTTCAAAAAAAGTTTAAATTGAATCCCAATTTAAAAAAAAAGATTCTTATTTTATTTATGTATATATATTTTAAATAATTTTTCTAATTGATAAAATTTTACCTTTTAACTCATTATTATTTTTTGTAGAGAAAAGAAAAAATAAAATAAAATAATAAATAAAGAAGGTTTTCCTTTCTTCCTTGTTTTTCTTTTTTTTTTCTCTCTCTCTTTTTTTTTAACAATTTATACAATTAAATTGAATAATAGGAAAAAGAAAGAAAAAAAAATTACAATGAAAGGAAATAAAATAGAAAACAACAAAAAAAAAAGAAAGGGAATTAGACCAAAGAAGGTGTGTAGGTTAGGAGCTGATTGCAGATTGAACTTCAGTCAGCTTCAAATTTGGATACGAGTCAGTTGGAGCTTGAAGACTGGGTCATACTTAGAGATGTAGGCAACGTCTTTTAGGACACAACTTAGGTGGTTTTAGGCCAATTTTCAAAGAGGAAAAAGCATTTTTATGTGCTTTTCATTGGCGAAAATGCTAATGGTGATCATATCTTAGTTAGTTATGGTAGTTTTTGGTGGTTAAAGTTTCAGATCATAGAAAGTGGTGGTGGACGTTGTGGGTGGTGGCTTGTTAAAGGTTAATGGGTGGTTGGGTATGGGATTATTAAGGGTAACAAGGTTAGCCATAATATTGGATTCGCATGGAGAAGGGAGGTGGTGGTATTTTAAGCTAGGACCGATGGTGGTTGGGGTTTAGGTAGGTGGTTCTTGGTTCCTACAATTGAGGGTACGAATAATGATGGGATCAGTTGGGTTAAAGAGGTGAGGAAATGAGGAAGTTGGCAATGGTGGTATTGAACTCTAGAAGTAGTTGTAGTAGCTTGAATCTTAGAGAGAGAGAAGGATGGCTCAGTAGAGAGAGAAAGAGCTAAGGATGAGTGTTTAGGAGCTTGAAGATGAGAGCTTAATGGATTTCTCTACTCTAGGAATGAATGCCACAATCTTATTTATACTATTTGAAGCTAGAACAAGCTTGGAAAGCCATCAATGGAGGATTTGGATCGAAATCAAAGAGCTATTGTGATCTTATAATTCTTAGAAGAAGACTTGATTTGAGTTGATATTTTGGGATGAGATTCAATTATTATTTCTCATATAATTGTATAAAAGCTTCAATTCTTATCCTACTACTCTGATTTTGTCATATTGGATTAGAGCTTGAATCTCAAGTAACTTATTTTTTTCCTAATTTTGAATACAGATTTGATCCACGAAATGTTTGAATCAGGATACTTTCTTGGTATGAATCAAAAGAAGGCCATGAGATCTCTATAATTCTACCATTGATTTATAGAAATCATTGATGGAATTAGAAAAAAAAAAGGATGAAAAGTGGCCTAGTTGGAAAGGAAAAAGGAAGAAAATCTAGAAAATGGTAAGAAAGAGATGATGACATGGCTCCACTTAGGCGCCACGTCATCCATATGGCCCAATCAACATTTACTACATGTCTATATAGATGCTTGGTCCAATCAGATTGTGATATATAGTAGATGGAGGGGGCAAAAAATAAAATGCACAACTCTTGCCTTGCTTAGATTGAACCCAAGACCTCTTGATTGTTTATGTATGATTTTTTCTTCAGGCCATTGACATGTGCCTTGTCCAAATTGCATATATAGAGCAGGTCAGCCTAGGTTAGAACTAAATCTAAGCATAAGCCCAACATTCTTCTTCTTCTTTTTCTTTTTTAATTATTTAAGACCAAACAAAAAAAAAATACTAAAGCTATTTTAAAAAGTTCCTATTATATTTTGAATTATCTACTTCTTCTTCTTTATTTTTTCTATATTTTCTATTTTTTTCTTATATTTTTCTAAATTAAGACCCTCTTTCCTATTTTTGAAATTTCTAAAATTACAATAAGATGAAAATTAGGTGTCTATAAATATTATATACATACCCTACTTTTTACCTTAAGGATAAGGTAATTTTTCAATCAATAGGGTAAATTGATAGGAATAAAGAAGAAAGTCAAGAAAAGGATTTCTAAAAGACCTAAATACTTGGATGATTACATGATTTGGGAATACATACTACATGACTTAGGCATACTAATATGTACATCATCATAGTCACTATAGACTCATACACGCATCAATTTAATTATAATAATATTGCAACTATAACAAGGAAATATAAATAGAAACAAAACAAAAAGAAATAGATATCAAAATTTTCCCTAAAATATTTTCTCCTTCTCCTTTCTTCTTTCTTAAAGTTTCTAGCGCTTGAAGTCTTGATAGTTACCTTGCAATCAAACATAGAAACATAATTGTTAGTAATAGAAAAAGCTATCAAAGTATAGATCTAAGATAATACAATTGAGAATTGCTAATCTTTTAGCAAGATCTATTGTTAAGAAGATAGTAATTGAAACCTTAAAAACAAAACAAGAAAGGAATTGAAAAGTTGATATAGAGAGAGAACCGTACCTTTGAGAGAGAGAAAATGGAATAAACAAAACAATGTGCATGTTGTTTTCTTTTCCTTAACTAAGGTTATGGATCTCAAGTAGTGGGTTGGGCCAAGAGTTGGGTTATGAAAGCTATTGCTAATTATTTGAATTTCAAGTGAATTCTCCCTCCTCCACCACCAACCCACCTTCCTTCCCTTAATTTATCAAAATTAAAAACTATATTTTAAAGGTTTAAGGATTCATTCTGTACCTATATCAAAATTTAGGAGGATTATTTACTTTTTTTCCCAAAATTTTATTTGAACACATGTCGTTATTGTTCAAATGGACTCCCATCTTTCCCAGTCGAAAAATGCTATCAATCGGTACCTAGTCTTCGTTTACTTATACAGACTTCAAAGTCTCCTAAGGGCCTTCATAGAAGATTCTTTTTTACTTAGATAGCTATCCCAACTTTCCCTCTTATCAATCTTATTCCTTCGATTCAAAATAATGATGAAGGATAAAGTAAATAACATTGAAAGCGTACCTAAGACTTGAATATTTTACATAACCATGCGTTTCCACTTTGTTCGTTGTAGTGAAATAATATCAATCTAAGAAAATTTTGGAAACTTTGATACAAAAAAAAAAAAAAAAAAGGATCTAAGATAATCCAAGGGAAACAAACCATTTTTTATCAAGTGTATCTAAACCATTTAACACTCTTCGTTGTGTTGTTGATTTTCGTACCTGTATATATGTCAATTATTGGCAATTCATATTAACCAATCATGTTCTATATTTTAATCTAAAAAGCAGTATATAGAAAAGCATATAAATAACACATATCCATGATAGTATTTTTTTTTTATAAGTTGTGTTTGCAATATAAGTGTATTTCATGTTTAGGTTGTTGTTATTGTTTCTGCTCAATGTTTATGATTATAATTATCAAAATCACAAGTTAAAAGTAAAATTCTACGAGTTTATGATTTTCTAATTTTTTTCTTAGTTAAAATAAAGATAAATTTATTTATATATAAGCTTTTAGTAAAATTATGAAATTTCATATACAATTCTATAAGTTTATAAAAAAAGGAGAAGATTTAAGCCTAATTGCAAAGTTTCGTGATGACGACGTTGCATATTTAATAAGAAAAATTATGAAACCCCATGGTTAAGTGTTTCGCATGGATTATGAGAGGTTAATGTATTAATTTATAAGGTCATAGTTATAAAAACTTTGTCAATACAAACTTAAAATTTTTTGGCTAAGTGATTGAAATGGACCCATTAATACTTATTGGTTTGACTATTCACTGCTTTTGGTTTGAGGTATTACAATCTTGCCAAGTCACTATTTCATTCTTCAAAAGAAAAAAAAGGAAAAGGGTAACTGGCAAGGAAATAGATACTTCCGAATTCATATTAACACTTTGTATTTTAAGTCTGGTGAAATGAATTTTTATCTATAAACATAAGCTAGTAGCACTATACATATTTTGATTGCATTTGAGAATTTAACCCTATAATCTAACCTAATTTAGTATGTGTCTACTTATTAATTCGAAAATCTAAAACAAATCTAGATATTATTGTCAAATCTATTAAAATAATTCTAGAGATAAAAAAATTCATAAAATATCAAAATAATGAATTACTTAACTTCTTAAACATGACAAATTGTAATTTGACAAATAAAAGTCTTCTTTAAAATAAGTCTACTCAAACATAATAAAGTCAATTATCCATTTGCTACATCATAATTATTATATTATATTGAGCCATAACTTAATCGGACTTAAAAAGATTAATAAGATCAATAACATTCACCTTATGTGATTTGCTAACTCTTCCATTGATACTATCAAAAAGTCTTGATACAAAGAAGTTATTAACATGGTGCTTAAAAGATCAATAAAAACAACTCATCATTGTCTTCATCTTTTTCAAGAATTTTTATATCATTAAAACTTAATTGTTGTAATAATGGATTGTAGAGGAAGGGATTCGATGACAATGATTACGTGCTTATTATGTAAATCTTGTGCTACACTTAGCTTAAAGGAGTGACCTTGTAATGATATGTAAAGGATAAACTTAGTGAGAAAGGGGTAAGCAGGAGGCATAGGCAATCTTGAGGAGCTTAAATGCACATGTAGTTGTCTAACAACACAACAATGTTTCTTTAATCTCTAAAAGGTTCTCCAAAAATTCTAAAATGAAGAGGAACTCTTAAGTATTTATAGATTAGGCCATTGAGGATGTTCGTCATATCATGTTGACAGTCTACGGTCAAGATGAGTTCTCTTGTTAATAAATTTCTTCATGGGCTTATGTTAAGTCTAAGCCCATGGATAGCCTCTTAGAGTGTATAGGCTTTCTTAAGAAAGGTCGAACATAGATGAATCTATCTAACAACCTCTACTCTAAGCTTATAGTGCTAAATCTCCCTAAGTCATCCCATTTCATGGACTTAACCTTTTAGGTCCTATCACGTAATCCAAAGAGCTAGCCAATGTTATTATTGGCCTTAAGACTCGTAAACCATTTTTCAAATATTTATCCACTTCTATTAAATCTCCCTTATAGGCTGCATTGTGTTGCATTCCTTGTATTACCCATAAAAAGATTTGCATAAGTGTAGTCACTGTTGCAAGTCATGCCTTTTCGTCAAACCTCAATAAGTTGAAGAAGTTTTGAAAATTCGGAGTCATTAATAGTGCTACCATAATAAGGGAGTATCGATCTCCTACATCCTTAATCAACTTCCCTATATCATGTTATGCTTCAATATATGGCATGTTAATCACATCTATTGCTATAGGGTCATGAGTAACAGCATTCACAGCACCATGCTAGTTATTATGAGTTAGTAATGGATAATTCTTAATTCTCGATGATGAGCTATCCATTCGTAACTCTTTCATTAAACATCCTTTTTAGGGTCTAGCAATCCCTTATAGGATGACTTACGGTCCTATAGAGCCTACAAAATATCGGGTTGTTCTTCTCTAATGTATTAAGCAAAGTTCGACACTTAGGAGCTTTATATTTTTGTCTCGTAAATATTGGTCAATCATCGCATGTACATTGCCTACTAGGATAGGAATGATAATGCTAGTGTACAGCCTTTAGATTTCTCAACTTTTGGTTTCTTACCTTGATTAGAGCTTTCACCATAAGTTGAGCTTGCAGACAAGATCTACTTGTTAAACTTTGAACTCCATTCTTTCTATCACATGATAGAGTTATTAGTCTTAAGTTCAATATAATCTTAGGGAGCTCGAATGCACATGTGATAGTTTGACAAGACGATAATGTTTATTTGGTCTCTAAAATATTCTAAAAAAAATCTAAAATGAGGAGGAGCTCTTAGGTATTTATAGAGTTAGGCCATTAAGAGCAGCCATCAAATCACATTGACAATCAACACTCGAGACAAGTCCTCATGTTAATGGATTTCTTCATGGGATTATGTTAGGTCCAAGCCCATGGATAGCCTCCTTGAGTGCATATGCTTTCCTAAAAAAGGTTAAACACAGGTAGATTTGTCCAACAATTCCTACTACAAGCCTATTATGCTAAATCTTCTTAAGTCATCTCATTTCATGAACTTAATTCTTTGGGTCCTATTACTTAGACTAAATAGCAGACCTATGTTGTTATTAGGCTTAAGAC
Organism: Lumnitzera racemosa; assembly: GCA_024138005.1. Lineage (NCBI taxonomy): Eukaryota > Viridiplantae > Streptophyta > Magnoliopsida > Myrtales > Combretaceae > Lumnitzera > Lumnitzera racemosa. The sequence continues at coordinate 31,081,603 of JAMXBC010000012.1, read as the reverse complement.
TATAAACCATTTTTAGCCTTTTATATTTTACTCCCTAACCAAAGTCTTTCAAAGTTGAAGAGGTTTAGGTATTTATCGTTGGCTATGGGAAGCTAGATTGCCACTCAACGCATGCACATTGTGAAATAGTAACACTTCTACCAAATGCGTTCAAATAGCTTTTTCCCGTTTTAAATTTTTTAAAAGAAAGAAAAGATCATAATATAGGAACCTAACTCTAGTGCTGCAATTTTTAATAATTACTTCATACTTTAGTGTGTGAGTTTGTAGTACCATTTAATGTAAGTGCCGCTTTATGCTTACTTGAGTAACTTTTGCTCCAAAGGTAAATATATATACATGAAATAGACCTTTAGTAGACAACTCCCTTTGCCTAGTTTGATTTCCTTCATTTTAGTATCTAAATCCTCTGTTTCATGTCTACATACCTTATTCAAATATTTATCCACTTCTGTCGAATCTTCTTCACATCAAACCAGCTTCATAACATCTATTCTAAAATCCCATATTATGTCATATGTACCATGCAAGGGGTCTTGTGAACCATTCTATATCCTTCTTCCTTTCTTTATCGTCTTATTTCTTTTTTAATACAATTAAATATCAATTCACGAATTTTTACGTTACGTGGGGCAACCCCTCCTCGTCATACTTTTCGAAGCCCAACATATACCACAAAGGGTTTACATTCCCCACTCCATTTATTAATTACTGAAAAATGAAGTGTAGTTAAATCAAGTTTTCCTCCCCAGAGTCTTTGGCCCATTGATCCACATCAACAACTAAAAATTAACGAATCCAATATTTAAGTTTTCCTAGAATTATGATGATCTCATCATATCTTATTTCGTAGGATGAACTTCAAATATTAACAAAATTATTCCAACTTCATCAGTACTTCAAATTCAAATCTTTCATCTTTATCTTCTTGCGATGGCATATAAAAGATTGTATATACACATTCTAGCATTTGGATTTTGCTACTTAACTCTGGCCGTCCTTACAATTTACTATCAAAAATTCTTCTCTTTCAAACCCATGTTAAATTCAAATTAAACCTATAAATTCCATCATAATTTGTCCTAGTCAACTTTAGATCCAAATCTTCAATGCTCATAAAATCCTTACAAATTTTTAGTGTTTTATCTCATTTTTAATTATACCCGCTGACTATAAAAACACATTCATGCATTTGGACTTCACTATTCATCTTCTCTTCCATATTTATTATTCTTTTTAAGCTTATTGCTTCCATTTTAATGCACATATTACTTCGATTTCTTTCTTTCTCTCTCTCTCTCCTTTTTTTTTAAATTTATTCTTTTGGTTCTCATGCTTATTTGCTGTACCGTTTTTTTTTTTAAGATCTCCATAGGTGATTCAACTCTGGCTCGTCTTCATTGTTATTGAAAAATAGCTGCTCTTCTTTGTATGCTCGATAACAAAGTGATCTCAACCAGGTTTGTGCAAACTTGATACCTTCATCTTGTCCATCTTATTGTTAATTTTCCTTCATGTCGTTGCATGGTTGGATTGAAATGCACCAAACACTCCATTTCATATCCAAGCAGTTTTTTAGCCAAGGTTTAATGCCCTATTTGTATCTATCTCCCTCCTCTACATGGATATTAGGATCCACAAGGCATATGTAAATTCATAAATCCATCTATATATTAAGCATGAGTAAATTTATTTGCACATGTCTATATCTAAACAATTCAAACAGTAATGCTTTGTAAATCTGTAATGAAACCATATACTATAATATAAACTTATTATAAAAAGTAAAAGCAACATTACAAGAAAGTTTACTTTCTAATGCGGATGTATAAGATAATTCGAGACGAAATTCATATGAAAAAGATGATCATAAATGAAACTTGCTACGTGAAAAAATGAATCATAGTCTCAACTAGGAAAATGACATATATATATATTTCTTTTGGACAACTTAAAAAAAAATGATAATTACATATTGAAAGAAAAGAAAAATATCAATAATTGACTTTGAACCACATGTTAAAACGTTAAAGTAACTACACAGACATACACAAACATTCTCCTTATCAAAGAAGCATACACAGGCTTACGGTTTTATGTGTAAATGTTCCTTCATCAATACCCAACACAAAGGAGTAACAAAAAACGTGCCATTCAGCATATATGAGCAGTGCTGATGAAGCCGACAAGGAAGTGATCCTAGAAGATACGTTAGACACGTCCAAAGACCCAATAGTTGTGTATCCAATTCCATTGCCGCTACTTGTTATATCGTATGATAATTGGGGTGATGGGAAATCACTATTTACTTACGGATTGGCATATGTTGGAATGAGAGATGTGAGTGGAAGAATTGGTGGAAGAGCTTCAAAATTTAGAACAACTAATCCTCTCCGTATGGTTGGTCTATAGTTATTGTCCGGGCACGCACCCCACAATCCAACTACCATTCGGCATCGTTTTGCGTTGTCTTTAGTCATTGTTTCCTTCTACCTTAGGGTCTATTGTAGTAGCCTCCCTATCCCATAAGGCTCCCACACCCAATCTACCACACGAATACGTCCAGCGACATCCCTTGGATCATTAACCTTTTTGCCAGAAGCAATTTCAGGTATAACTACTCTAAAGTTATAGATATCTGATTCTTTACTAACCTTGCCCGTTTAAATGCATTCGGGAGCCATCTACCCAATTATCCCAGCTAAGACCATAGTTTGGGATCCTTTCTTATGGTCTAGTAATATAGCTAAGCCGAAGTCTCCTAACTTGGCATTAGATTTTGCATCAAGCACAATGCTATTTGCTTTTACATCTTTATGAAGCATACATTGCTCCCATCCCTCATGTAGGTACAGCAAGGCCGATGCGAATCCTTGTGCGATTTTGTCTCATCTCCCACATAAACAAACTTTTTCCTTTAAATAAATGGGTGTCCCAGCTACCATTTGAGATGGATTCATATATCAGGAGCAGTTCCTTTTACTCTTGACACCAACAAAATAATTGTATTAAGATTCTATGTCTTAGCTGGCTTATGGTCTTGACCTCCGTTCCATACTCCTTAATCCACTGTCTAGATTCTAGCGTGATCTTCTTAATAGCAACTTCACAATTACCTTCTCTTAGATATCCCTTATAAACCCTTCCAAATCCACCTTCTTTAAGCAATGGATCCTTTGAAATGTCATTGGTCATGGCAACCACTTCCCTATATGAGAACCTTTTGGGTCCAATTACCTTTGTAAATTCTTCTTGATCAATAGGTTATATTGTATCATCATCTTCAGTCAAATTACCTCTATTTATTCTTGATCGATGAAGAGAACATAGAAAGCGCAAAAACAAAACATAAAAGCAAGAAGGATCGAACACCTCTAAATAAGGCTCATTTTGAGCTTTAGTATGACTCGTTTATAAAATGAGCTCAAGTTAAAGGTCAAGTAACTCAAGCAGCTTTGTTTATTTACATTACTACATTTGCTTGTGGGAGCTTATAACTTAGATTTATGTTTTGGAGAAAGCCCTTCTTATGTTATAAAATCTCTACATATAACAAATGAGCTTGATATGGCAAATTCCTATAAGTACCGAGAAACTCTAGGTATGGTAATAGCAATGTTGGCATGGTGAAAAGAGGCTTATTATGAGGAAGTTAGCCTTCACCTACCAATTGTTAATTTGAAATGTTCAAAAGCTTAAAAGCAATGGAATGGGCAATACTATGATGAAAACGCAGCTTGGCTATGATCTTATGCCACCGAGCAATGGATCATGCAGAGCAGCATAATAGAATAAAATAAAGGAATTTAAAATGACATTGAAAACATTTTCCATAAAACATAATGAATGAAGCATTTCATGTACTATATAAAAGCAAAAACAAAAGTAGGTCTAGATATAATTCAATTAATAAACCAATAAATAATGATCTATTATTTCTTTTTATTATTGAAATGAAAAGGAAATGGAAATATGAACAATTATTTATTATTTTTCTTTTTCAAAGAGTCTTTCTTTTTCTCAAAGGACATTTTATTTATCTTTAGACGGAATTTACTTTATCATTTTGTGTGGCACAAAAGCAAAATGGGCAGGAAAAAGAAAACTGTTACAACGCAAGGCAAAATTGTAAATTGAGTCGTTATGCTTGAAAACAAGCTATGTGTCTAGTTCAACAAACCCTATTTCTTAATTATATTCTCTCAACAAGCATTTAAGTGTTAAACATTTGTTATTTGCTATCATTTTTTCATTGTGTAAGTACTCCAAAAAAACCCTAATCTCTCTCTTTTATTGCCTTGTGTTTCAATGATTTCTCTTAATTTTTTTTAATCTCTTATCTACTAGCAATCTAATGATGGTTATTGTAAAGGTTTTTACAAGAAAAGTAGCCTATTTTGATTATTGTGTACTGCAATCTATACATATACACAATTTTACCATGCTACTATGTAATTTTTGTACCAAAGAGGCGCTCTACTATGTTACTAATAATATAGAGCATCCCATAAGTGACCCTAAAGTTTCAAGACCCCAAATATAGGGAATCGGCTCTTCATTTACCTTACTCTTTCATTTTTGAGGTTAAAGATTTGATTTTGGACATCACCCTTTGTTTTATGCTAAATTTTTCCGAGTTCCTTAGAGATTTGATTTATATCAAAGTTTTATTATTTCTATGAATCATTATCATCCGCATTTCATAATGATTTTCTTTCTTTCAATCTTATTTTGAGTTCCACATTTCATAAAAATTGAAAATTCATGAAAAATTGAAAAAGTTCTTGTATTAGAAGAGAGAAGAGGCTCTTGATTCATGAGAATTAATACAGGACTGCTTTTCTATTGTATGAGTCGTGTTCCACGATGGTTGTCTTGTTATAGGTTAATTAAAATCCTTATTTGTTTATTTATTAGTTCATGCTATCAATTATGAGTTAAAGTATGATACTATAAATATTTGTTGATGTAAAAAGTATATGAAGAATTTGCAATTTGTCACCATGTTATGATGAAAGTTTCAATTTTAGTTATGATAGAGAACATGAAGAATTAGGGTGTACATTAAGACATCGTTGGATGATGGCATCGTGTATGCTTCAATGGCCAAAGAAGTGTTTAGACAATTTGAGGTACAAAACTTGAAAATAAATAATACATTTGAAATATTATTTATTAATTAACTAATTAATTAAACATGTCCTCAATGATCACTTTTAACTATTGGATATCCATATATATATTGACACTAACTTTCGAAAGTACATATTTTACAAAGAACCACCATCAAAATTTACACTATGGTTTTGGAACAACATGTAGTTCAATGTAGGAGTTAAATTTTTACCATGACTTAATATTAGAGGATTAGAGGATTATGTGTGTGTAATAAATATATTTTCTTTATGATTGTTGAGCAACATCCACAACTTATTGGTGTCATCATTCTATTTAGGTTTAACCATTTTAAACTTTGTATGGATGATTTTGATCATACTTTTATAACTTTGTTTGATTTGAAATGATTAAGCAAAATTTCACTAGACAAGTCTGGTATCACTCTAGATTCCAAATTATGGATCAGGAAATGACAGAAACCTTACCATCAGAGATGCATCCAAATCCTTGAAATCATGCAAAGGGGTGTAGATTTTGAGTTTAAAAGGAGGGCAATTTAGGGATTGGTCAGAATTCATAAACCAAACATTTTGATCATAATTGAGACAAAGTTGGATGGAGAGGGGGAAGATGGACTATAGGAAGCCCTGGGATATGATAAGATTTTAGGGGTGGTCCAATTAGACCACTACCCCATTTTGTTGAATACTTAGCCAAGTGTTAGGGGTGGTTTAAGGGAGAGAAGACCTTTTAGGTTTTAGCTAATGTAGCTGGACCACCTTGGATTCGAACAATTTTTCAAATGCTATTGGAAGTGGCCCATCATTGGTCTTAAATGTTTGGTTGAATTCTCAAAGGTGTTGAGAATTTGAAATAGGGAAGTTTTTGGGTTAGTTCATGTTAGGATTAAGGAAATAACAAATCAAATTGAGGAAGTTAGAATGAAATTAATAGAGAATCCAAGACAGTCCTTGATTGTGAGAGAATAGTTCTTCCTAAAGGAGCTTGAAGTTGTAATGAAGCAAGAGGAGAAGTTATAGGTAGTTAAAGCCAGATCAAACTAAACAATTGAAGGGGAATATAATATAAGTTTTTCTTGTTCTTTTCTCATGCAAGCACTATTGTTGGAAGATCAAAATCTGGAATCCTTAAGCTATTTGATATTGTCAAGATCTAAATCACTAGCTATGAGAATCTAGAATCTTTAATGAATACTCATTTCTCAAGCCTTTTCTCTTCTAAAAGAGCGGTTTGTAAACCTGATCCCCCTCAATGTTGTTAGAGTACGAGGTGATAAATGAAGATTATTAGAGGGAGATGAATAAAAAAGTTATAGATGATGAAATTAAGGGAGTACTTTGGTGTTTAATAACAAGATTTGAGAGTGGATGGATTTCATGCAAAATTCTGTAAGAGTTATTGTGGTATTATGGAGACTTAATGTGTAGAACGATAATGGGGATCATCTCTTATGGAAGAGTTCTAAAAGATTCGAACAAAACTTTAATTATGCCTGTTCATAAAATGATGGGAGTAAATAAGATGAAAGATTTTAGGCTAAGCAAGTCATGCTCTATACTTTACAGAGTTATTGGCAAAATGTTTGTAAACAGACTAAGGCCTTTCCTCAATGAGTTCATTAGTCTGCAGGAAGTTAGCTTTATTTAGGGAAGATCTTCTATGCATAACATAATTATCTTTTAAGAATTATTGCAGTTAATGTCGAAAAAGAAAGGAAACAAGTGATGGAGGACAATGAAGCTAGATCTCAGGAAGGTCTATGATTAGGTTAAGTGGGATTTCATTCTAAATACTTTTTAGTCTTTAAATTTCCTAGAAAATGAGTGGATTTAATTGGATCGTGTCTAGGATCTATCAATTTTCAAGTATTATTGAAGGGACCTATGCTTAAGGAATTTATTGCATATTGTAGATTGAGACGAGGTGATGTAATGTTGGCTTATCTATTCATTTTGATGCTAGAAATGCTTAGTCAACAATTCATGATTTAGTGGAAGAGGGAATCTTGAAACCAATCAGGCTTGGAGGAATAGATATAGGAGAAACACACAACTGTTGATGGAGTGTGTGTATCTAAACCGCTCAACACTCTGCTGCCTTGTTGTTTCCGTGCCCGTGTACATATCCCTTTTTATGGCTGCCTAAATGGACTTTGTATCCATTAAATATTAACTCTAATACGGCACGTCCTAATTGTATTTGAAAATCTTACCCATAATCTAATCTATAAAATACATTCTGTATCTAGTATATGTATACTCTCGTTGATGCAAAAATCTAAAATAAATTTACATATAATTATCTAATAAAAATTTTCTATAAAATAAAAACCTGAAATAATTAATAACTTAAATCTCTTAGACATGACGGAGACCAGACTCTTCGTTACCCGTTGCCTAAAAACTAGAGGCAGCCATGGTGCTTACAAAAGCAAGCCCACCAACCTCATTTAAATTTTTATTTTTTTTTTCCTTTTTACAAAGCCGCCAACAGCAGAACTATTGATGCTAAAATATCGCTTCATTAGAGTGTAGACCCTTTGATCCCATTCTACTTTTCTCTATTAATGTAGCATTAGCATTAGCATTTTCTCTCCCAATATCTCCTTAGCTTGCAAATAATAAATCATTCTTAATTTGTAATTAATATTATTATGGTTTGTTGACCATTTCTTTTTCCATCTTTCAAATTTTCTATACTGGCTTTAATTTATTTATTACAACTATCAGTAATCGTCTTGATGTTTTCATAATCATATTTACTAGTTTTTAAGATAACAACAAAAATGAATTTCCTTTATTACTAAAAAAAGAAAAAAAAGAATTTCCTTGTCTATTAATATATATTAGTGGATGACATACTCGCATTACGTATGTACAAAATGAATAAAAAGAAAGAGAGAGATAGATAGAGAGAGAGAGAGGGAGAGAGAGAGAGAGAGATTGATTGGGTCATGGGAGAGAAATAAGGAGTAGTAGGAATGTTGGAGGAGATTGTGAGAAAAAAAGGAGAGTAGTGGGAATATTAGATGAGGGAGAGGGAGATAGGAGGAGAGTCATATTTTTTTTAAATTTTTAAATTGTCCTATATTTATAATTAAATATGTTAAAGAAAACTATTTATCAATAAAAAAATTTTTATTTAAAAGGTTAAATAGTTAAAAATAACTAAAATATTATTTTGACGATTACTTAAGGCTCTAAATATATTAATAATATAAATATTAAGAAAAAAACTGTTTCATATTTGAATCTATTTAATTGGATTTGAAAATAAAGCCTACAATATCTATAACTTATCTTAGAAATATTGATCATCTACTTTGAATAATTTATTGGTGAAAAAATACTTTTTGTTTATTGACGAAAAAATTATTTACTCTTTATAATTTATTTAATTACAGAAAGTAATCAATTGTAGATTCAATATTACCACTCATATGTACAAAACATCTTTCAAGACCAATAGTACCACAAAATATCCCAAGTTTTCTGATATTGCAATACAAACTTTCACTTCGATGATTTTTCTTTTTTAATTTAACATTTTATGGCTGTCTTTTTTGCCTTTATATAAAATAAGCCATGAACTTGGTGATTTTAATGATATTGGTTTTAGCCTCCTTACATTATAATCCTGTGTCCGTTCATTGAGCCATAGTTTAATCTGACCTTTGTAATCAAATTCAGCTTACCCATATCATCTTTTTCAAGTATTGTTGTATCGTCGGAGCTTCATTGTTACACTAATGGATATAAGGTCCAAAAAACATATGAAAATCATATAAATCAATTTGTATATTAAGCAACAGTAAATATATTAGCATAGCATATATCTAAACAATTCAAAAACTAATGTTTAGTAAACATGTAACGAGTAGTTACAAAAAGTAAAAATAACATTTCAAGAACATAAATATGACCACTTTTTAATGTGGATATATAATTCAAACTAAAATTTCTATATAATATGAAATTATACAACATTTTCTGACTAAATTAGAAAAATGAAACCAAAATATATGAAATTAGAAAAATGCCTTGATAAGTGTGTTTTGTGCCAGCATTTTTTAACTAAATTAAAAAACTCATTCAGACATTCAATTTAGTGCTTATTAATAATACTAAGGCTGATATTTAAATAAGATATACCTTGTAAATGAGTTTGAATATAAAAGCAACCTTACTCCCATACATATATATAAATATATATATATATACATACATATGCTTTGAATGTGGTCCTACAAGAACACACCACCAGAGAAATAATCCAAAAATATAAAGTCTTAATTCCAAGCGGGTCTACAAGCCCGACCCAGACGCGTTTGTGGCCTTACTATTAAATAGGTTTAGGTGTTGAAGTGATGCAGACATTTCTATAAACGGGTCCAAATAGGGCAGATTCAATTATTAATTGTGTCAAATCTTATTTATACAAACTTGTTTTAATTATGTCATATTGCATATAGATTTACAAATCGGACGTCAAAATTGTTAATCACCTAAGCTTAACCAAGTGGTTGCATGTACCTCCTGGCTTTAGAAGAGTCGGTTCGTTTCGTACTCATTCCCTTCCAATACCCGTGCATAGCTCTCTTGATACCTCAATTCCATGCACTTGTTTGTGCTTAGCTCATGTTTATTTCACGTCCTTGCTCATTCCCATGGTTTTAGTCTTAAAAATTAAGACAAAGTCCAAAATCACGAAATAAATGGAATAATACAAAATAAGAAATTGAATAATATGGGAAGTGCCAATGAAAGATTGAAGAACTGAAAATAATTGAAAAGGATAAAAAGGAAAAGAGATAAATTGGAAATAAAGAAAACAATTAAAATTGAAAAATACTCAAATTTGCTCGAATCTTTACTTTCACTCTTTATCCAAGCACATGATCAACCACTCTCTTTCTCTCTTTAAATCTCATCGGGTTTTTGTGAGAATTAAGGAAAATTGAAGCTATAGAGACATTTTAATATCCATTTACTTCGAAAACCCATATTAATTCTACCGTTTCATTCACGTTTAGAGGTTTGATTTGATGAAAAGTGAACTAAGGCTTATAAAAGATCAGAAACAAGTAAGTTTGTTGCTTGAAATTAGACTAAGATTCGCCTATGTTGTGCCCGAATCCGTTGATGGCATGGCAATCCGTCATGTGTAATACTTAAATATTATATGTAAGTTATCCTATATCAAAGAGTAGGTTTCTAGTCGGTTTTAAATTCAGAAATCCATGTATTTGACCGACGAAAGAACGATTTTAAAAAGAAAGGAAAATGGAGATTTAGATTCAGAAATATTTCAATGTATCAAAATTTTTAGAAAATTCGATAGAGTTTTGTCTGTTTTTGGGATATATCTGAAATTTACGAAACCTTTAAAATCTCCCGCGAAAAATATATACATACATATATGTACATTTCCAACAGCTGCCTCGACTTGTCTCCAACAACAAATCCATTTTCAACATAAACCAGAACCATTGTGCCAATATTCGGGCTCAAACCTAGTAGTTAAGAAAATATATAAATCCTTATCAATACAGACCCTTTCTGAAACTTAAGAAAAGAAAGTTAAAGGATTAATTATATCATGATTCCACATTTCTAAATGTCATCCCACCAGTCCCATACCCAGTCATGCTGTGAGTTGTCGCAACTACAAGAGAGCTTCCTTATCTGAAAAAGAATAAAGAGTAAACTGCAAAAGCCTAATCTAATGGCGACACAACCATATGCGAAATGTTACATCGGGTTTACAACTAATGTAGCAAGCAACCATTAACACAATAAATTAAATATTACAATTAAGTAGCACAAGAGTACTCATGGATCTAGATACATGACCGGGGACCTGGGTTCGATGCCATTGCAACGACTATTGGGGGTCGATAGTATTAGATAGCCCCGATGTCTAGTCGAAAACCAAAACCAGAAACCAAAAGTAACCTCATGTAGATGTCACCGACGTGCGGCCTCACTACTTGCAGTCCATTTATACCACATTATTCATTCAGTACCGTTTGTCCAAACAATTCTTGGTATAACTTCATTCCACTTAATAGTGTCTATTATCCAACACGATTTCATCTATCAGCTATTACGTAGTGAACATCGATATCTAAACTATTATGGCCTATGCAGACTAACGGTGCCACTTCCGGCTCGAGATGACCAAGTACAAACAACAAACAATTAGTTAGACCAAGTTTACATATTAGTTTAGTTTAATTATATTATATCCTAATACATAACAAGTAAGTCACAATGTATCTGAAAGGTTGAAGATCCCGAAGTGAATTTTATGCCTCAAACCGGACAATTATTCGAGTATTTATGAAAGAAAATGAAAGATTACAAGTTAGCTAATTGAACATAATAGTAATTCATTTTCTTGAACTATTAGCAAATTCTTCTTATAACAAAGAAATTATTTTAGTTCTTGTTAATTCCTATTTAGCTAAGGCTCATGTGAGATATGGGACTAAGAGGGTTAAGGCTTACTTAACATTAGGATGGGTTGGCCCACCAAGTTTATGTTCTTGAGAGAATAATTAAGTTTTAGCTTTTTATTCTTGGTTTTAATTTGATTAGTGCTCATAAAGGTTATTTAGGACTTATTGGATTTTAGTCGAGTAATCAATCTAGTAGATATAGTTAATTAGTTCACTTAAGGTTGTTAAACTAATTTTCTTTTCCTAAGTCCAATTACATATATGAAGTAGGCTGGTTAAGGGTTAAGGGTATAGCTGGTTCAATAGGGGGATGAATGAGAATGAACAAGTATGGAATTTAATTGGTCCAACTCGAATGTATCCTATGAATTATTCTCTTAGTTTTATCTTGACTTGAAACCTTTCAAATGCACCCTTTGTCTTATCCTCTAAGACTCATTTTATCTCTAAACCTATCAGGCATATCTTTTGACTTATCCTCTAAGCTTCTAATTGGTTTGTTTAACACTAACTTATCCTTTAATATATATTCTAATGCTTAAAATTTTCATAATTCAACACTTGCTAATCCATTCTTAGCTATTTCAATAAATAGACATATTATTTAATTTATCCAAAGACTTAAACAAAATTTCACACCATAAAATGCAGTTGAGGATGGACTTGACATGATCTGGAGTGAGCTTCTTAAACTTAAATCTACCTAACATTTAATGTTAACCTAATCCTTTAGTCACTAAACTAACATATTCATCACTTGAATGGTTAATTAATTTAATAATACAAGCTAATGAACCAACAAAAGTACTATGGTTTCACTTGATTTTGTAACTCTTTATGTTTAATTGATTTAATAGTACTACCTCTTGAACTAGTGAGAGTACCATTGTTTCACTTAATTTAATAACTCTATGACTCCATCTTCTTAACTATGTATCATACATTACATAACATTAGGATTTCACGAAAATTATCATTTAAATTCCTTACCATACCAACAAAACCAACTTCGTTTCACCAATATATAACTCATACCCAAATCAAACACCACTAAAGTATTAATATAAACACATTTTCCTAGTCAAACCTACATTTTACACGAAAAATTTTCAATCACCAAGCAACCATCAAAAGTCATTTCAAACATCTCAAAGACTCATTTAACATATTTAATTCATCAAAATGATACCCTTTTGCAAAAACCCAGCATATATTTGTCATATAAACTACTCATTACCATGTAACTCTAAAACCACCATTGTTATCATCATGGCCTCATTTAATGTGTATTTATCAATATGTCAAACTTAGACTAGAAATTTGACCTAAAAATGAGAAGGGGTTAAGAGTTGGGAGGGTCGAATCTCGGTCGAACCTCGATCAAACCAGAGTCAATAAAAATATTATAATATAAATTTTATTTATATATAAAGTAATAAAAATTAACTTCATCTTTGAGAATTAAAAGTTAAGAGTTTTCTATAATTTATTTTTTATTTTTCTTTAATCTATTTCTATTTTTTTAGCAAATTGATGTATTTTCTATAAAATATAAGAGAAATAGCACATTTTAACAAAAAAAAAAATCATTAGTTCTTACAGGAATCGAGTTGAATTGATTAGATCAATTAGGTCAAACTAGAGTTATTATTAATAAGGATTAAAAGGATAACTCATACTTGTTTTATAGAAAGGTTAGGTCGAATTGAGTTGGATTAAGTGAGTCAACCCAAGCCTAACAACACTGGCATTTATCATTATTTGAATTGGCACTCTATTACAAATTTTGAAAATTATCATCAAAAGTTCAGTTACCTTACTAAAGCATGCATAACTAATAATTTAATACAATAGGCAATATTTATGCATTAGTTGCCTCTCAAACACACTCTATATCATGTAATACCTTAGAAGTTGGAACGCTATACTCTACTACATATCTATAGCATCTACTAATATGTTAGACATAAACATCTACTAAAATCTCCAAAATACCTATTGTAATCTTCAAATAATATTAATAAAATTTCAAATTTCAAATAAATCAAGATAACCACTAAATAAGAATTATAAAATCTTGAACAACAATTTACTAATTATATAATGAAATTTTAATTATCTTAACTCAATTATCATCCTTATAATAAAAATTCTAGTCCTACTCCCTTACCTAATGACTTAGCAATTGAATCCATAACCAATAAATTTTATAATTTTTACTAAAGTACCTGTATTTAAAAAATTTAAAATAAGTTGAGCCAAAGCCCGGTATGAAATACGATATATACATGCGCATGATCATACAATCACCAATTTAATTATCTTTATAGTAATCTATTAAGTAACATAGGGATATTTACCACCCCATATATATAAATATATATATATATAGTACTATATAGTATTAGTGATAAGTCCTCCTCAACACCCTAAAAACCAAGGAACATCTTAACTCTACCCAGATAATTTTCATGTGAAACTCCATTCAGGACAATTCACGCAAGAATCATCGAAGTGTCACCTTAAGATCACCAGTCTTCCTGGTTCCTTGGGCTTAGGCAAACATATGTAGCATACAAAATTTAAAGTCAAATAATTAATTTCCTTAGATTAAATTCTCTAGCTAAACAATCATAGACAACAATCAAGTATCCCGTACTTAAATCATGAGCAACTATATTCTAAGAGTCATAATTGATATTAAAAACCTCATACATTAGTATGAAACTAAAATTGCAACCTATAACTATAGTTTTGATTCAAGTTCCTAATGTTTCAGAGTTAGGGAAACTCCTGTCTCCTAGACACTAAACGATATATATATATATATATATATATGCTATTAAATTAGATAGGGTTTAATCTTAATAAAAAGTGGTTAACAAAATGTTAATTATTAGAAAAATAACTTGAATAGGTGTAACAAATTATTGGAAAAAAATATTTTAAAATGAAATGTATAAATAAAGGGGAGATAGATTTTGTGCACAAAACTGAGCTTGGAGCAATAGGCTATGCTCCTTAACATGACCATGCTCTAGGCCATGCTTCCTAGAATTGCTCAAAACTCCTCTTGCACAAGCATGCTTTGACCATGCATGTTGCTTTCTAATCTCTAGAATTTGATGAATCTACCCGATTTTCCCATAAGCCTACACCTTTGTAAATCTTCAACTACCTTTTAATTTTTAACCCTAGTAGTCATTTTAAACATTCTATTTTTCTTTTTGTCAAAATAATTAGATTTAATCAACAAAACCTAACCTTGACTTAGAATGAGAAAACTTACATGGATTTGATGTCCATATAGCAAACCTATTCTTTACACCTTGTTGCATGAAAAGTGTTCACAAAGATTTAACCATAGTCAAATGCAATTTCAATAGAATCCTATTGTAGAAAAACTTGTCACTTACCTTGACTAACATCTAAGTTATAGCCTTAGGTTCACATAGCTATACATGCATCACATTTCCTAAAAGACTTAAGAAAACTAACTCTCTAATTTGTTTCGATCTCTAATTGATCAGTTATAGAGGAATTATGTCTTATCTTTTCTTATATTGAAATTCCATTCTAGTAGCATTGATAAGGAAGGCTTTGTTACTACCTAGGAGACGGTCTTGAAAAAGATACAGAAATCAATTCAATGGCTTTCTATATATTTATATGTAGGGTTTCTACTTAACCTTAAACTTCTAAAATTGCTCCTTACTTTTCAAATATACTATTTTCATGCCATTGACTTTATATTTAATCCTTTTATTAAATATTCTCCCTATCTTATAAAAACATTTTTCATTGAAAGTTTCCCAACTGCTATATCTCAAATTCTAATCACTCTATAGCTTTTACCTCTTCAAATGGCCCATTCTCCATTTCCTCTATCTTTTCAATTCTATCCTTACTTCCTCTCCTTATTATATGCATCTGTAACTAATTCTCATTTACCTAGATAACAAGACTCCTTCTTTTCATCATCCAATTTCTTTTCTGAATCATTCTAACTCACCAACAGTTAAAGTCTTCTACAATTCACTATAAGAATTTTGTCAATACTTCCATGTAATTTTCTTTCACCATAATTGCCCTTTTGGACCTTAACATATTAGATCATTTTTACTCCTTGAAATCTTCCTTTTCATATTCAAATATTTGTTTGATTATAAGATTAAATTCTTAGGTTCATTATTAGTCCTTTTTAGAATAATTAGTTTAAGATTATCCATAAGGTCTTCACTTAGTCATAAAACTCCATCAGTATCCAATACCTACAATTTTGTTACCTTTATCCCTTGATCCAATTTAACTTGAGGAACTCAAGCTTAGTTTACTTTCCTTATAACACCAATTTATAACTATTATCTCTTAAGGTAACCTTTTTTGACCTATGTTGAGGCAACTTTTATCTACAAAGTTTTCCTTCACTCCCTTTATTCAATTTATTCAACAAATCCTATATTTGAAATTCGATTTTTCTAATTTTTTTCCTCATTTAGATGTTAGAACTCTACTTAATGAATCCTACAATTCCTAAGGTTATTTCCTAATTTCTCTGGAAGTCAAACACCTAATGACTAAACTCCTCCATGTTCATTTAATGAGCTATAATTATATTACTTTTTTCAAAATATGAAAAATCTTAATTTCCACCTTTGATGTACTACCACATTCCATTTGATATCACCTTAAAGCTACCTAAAATTTCTCATTATGCAACTCACTCTAGCTATTACTAACGAGAGAAAAGGTCATAATTGTTATTGTCATTCTATAATTATAATTATTTACACCATATCATTACAACTTGATCTACTTAATATTACAACTTATCATCTTTACTTTTTATTATATTAAGGTTTAATGCATTACTTTACCTATTTAATTTTCATTATTCCTTTATAGCTTATTCATGTTCTTTACTTCTTTTTTTTTTTTTTTTTTTTTGGTGAAACAAACATTTCATTCATCAACAAAATCATAAACCATGACAACATCTAAACAAAGAGCTAAAGTGCTCAGTACAAACTAGAAGTATTAGACAACTGTAAACGTAAATGGTCTACACTATTGTTAATAGTTTCGAAGTCCTCTAAAATAATATCTAACATCATAGCTAAAAAGAGCCCCTCCTTTACTTATTAAGTTGCTAAAGTTGGGTAACTAATGTTAATATCAACATTTCATTAATTAAGCTAGTCAACAACTTACTGTAAATGAATGTCTATGATAGTTCTCTTTAAACCCAAGTCATAGCTAATGAGAGCCCCTCCTTCACTATTCTAAATTATGCCAATGCTTTCTTTCGTACCCTTACTATTGCTTGCTCCATTGTAGTTCACTTTCATTGACCCATCCTCTAGCTTCTCCTAAGAGCCTTCAAACTTGTTGCCATTTGCATTCAACGTCTATGCTATATGACTAGCCCACCATTCATTAGCTTCGAATCGGATAATACCTATACAATCACTCACTTCTTTCCTCGGTTGGAAACTTTGTCTACTCGTGCTAGCCAAATTCTTGCTAAACCAAAAAGGATATGAATATAAGATGGTGTATTAGTGGAGTTCCATCACTTGCTCTTCTTCTAGGTATTCTTCCGAACCTACTTCTTCAAATTGTTAAAGTTGTAATCTAAATTTGCTACATGGACTCATAAGTTTTTCCATAAATTCCTGTACCACTTACAATTGAGGAAGATGTGTCAAATAGATTCATCCTCATCTTTGCACAAAGTACATATTCCCAAAGTTCATACCCTTCTTGCTCAAATTATCCTTAGTTGCTAAACTAATGTGCAACATCTTCGAGATGAACATTTAGATGCATGGTATAGTTGGTGTTCACTAAATCCACTCCTAGTTCTCCTCTGATTGGTTCTTTAGTTCCTCATTACACAACTGCTTGTATGTAGTTCCCATTGATATCTCCCTCGGAACTTCAAAAAGCCAACTTCTTACATTTTCACCTTCTACTAGATTAATTAAACCTAACTTCTCTTGAATATCATTATTAATAAGGCACCTAATCATGTTCTCATTCCAATCATATGGTTTCTAAGTTCAAAGAAGGAAGGAATCGCTCGATTTCATTTTCCTAAATTTCAAATAGTTAGTTTTACTAATAAGATATGAAGACTTACTTCCCATTTGAAATTACACATAAAAGACTATTTATGTACATAAGTATGATGGTATTGGGCTATGTAGCTCTTTTATGTGGATCATTATTATAAATAGCTCTCTTCGTCCCTTAGTTACTGGATCTAATCCTCCACAAAAATTAAGAAATCCATTCCAAGCTTGTTATACCATAAACATCTCGTCATATTTATTGAAGGGACCATACAACCAATCTAAGACCTTCCCTTCCTTTATCCATTGATCTTACCAAAACTTTGTATTCATTCGATTTTTTACTTAAATAATGCTTTTTTCATCCACCCATTTTGAGGCCTTACTCTACTCTTATGAAATCTAATTCCTTTACTCTGCCCGTGAAATGTCTGTCTAAGTTAATATCGCATTGCTATCTAATTAGATTGGTCCAAAACAAGTCTTTTTTATGCATAAGCCAAGCTAATTTAGCAAATTTTGCTCTATTTCGCAACTTTACATCCAACATTTTAAGTTCACCTACATTTTTTTAGAGCTTTCACCTTTTTCCCAGCCAACCCAATGAGCCTTTCTTTCCTCATTTGATGATCCCATAGGAAGTCTCTTTGAATCTTTTCCAATTTGTTAGCTAAACCCTTTAGAATCAGAATTTCTTGAGATTAATAGTTTGTTATACTCTCTAGCATCAACGAGATAAGAAATTATAGACACCTCATTTTCACCCTCTATAATTTTAGAAATTTTTATGAATAAAGAAATGCGGGACCTTAGCCTTTGACTAACTATCAGGGGCTCACTGTCGCCACCACCGCTTCCACCACCGTCGGTAGGGTTAGTAAGGGACCCTTACCTAATTCATCATGGGCCTCGACTACCAAGGAATCTATTGCCAGAATTTCTGAAGAGCAATAGATATTTTGATGGGAATGTAAGCCGGCCCGATGAGGCTGAGGATTGGCTGATGCAGGTTGAGAGATCTTTTGAGGCTTTTGAAGTGCCGCACCACTTAAGAATGACTTATGGCACTTATCTGCTCCGTTTGAAAGTGAGGACTTGGTGGGAAATCAAGAGAGGGAATCTACCGCAACCCATTACATGGGGGATTTTCGAGAGGATTTTTTGAGGCACTACTTTCCCAAGAGCTTGCGGGTAAAGTATAGTGATGAGTTGTTTGGGATCAAAAGAGGAAACCGCACTCTTGAGTAGTATGAAGCGGACTTCACTCGCATACTTCAGTTTGTTCCACCTGAATATCATGACAGTGATTGGATGAAGAAGCAGATCTTTGTGAGGGGACTGGACCCCAAGTTAAAAAGGAAGGTTTTAGAGTTTCAACCAAGGACCTTCAATGAAGCAGTTGAAAAGGCTAAAGTATTGGAAACCACAAAAAAGACAGGGAGAAGAAATATTAAAGCCAAAAGTTACTATTTTTGGCAAAAGACCATTTGAAGGACCAGGAAGCTTGAGTTCTAAGGTGAGGAAAATTTTATAACCCCATAAGGTGATCCAGAAGAAGAACGGGAATGGAAAAGTTATATGTTGGAAGTACAAAGGGAATCACTCTCCACGAGAATGTGCTCAACTCCGAAACAAGTGTTATTTTTGTGGAGATAGGAACTATGTAGTGGTAGATTGTCTAAAGAAGATTGCCACAGCTTGTTTCATCTGTAAACAACTAGGACATTTTGCTAACAACTGTCTTCAGCACCAGAATGCTACTATGCAGACTGCTAGACGCCTTGGGATGGGGAGAGCTATTGGAGGAAATGGGCAAAGACTTGGAGCTGTGAATGCCACAAGAGTCTACAACTTGGAAGGAGGATGAGAGTATGAGGAGTGCCCTGAGGAGGAGGTCATTTACTATGAAGAGGTTGAAGATGTTGTAGATACAGAGCTAATTATAGGTATGTTACTGGAACTTTCTTTTTAAGTTGAGTTGGATGATAGAAGTACATTTTAGTACGAAAAGACTGAAAGTATTTAACTTAGTAACAAAAATTTTAGAGCCCAATAATTATACCTTATGAAAACTCAACCTTAAATTCGATTCAAGGAATGTTGATATAAAGGGACATTCAGTGTACACCTTGTTTGACACCGGGGCAACTCATTCATTCATTTCCCCTAAAGTGGTACAAAGAATTAAACTGCCTGTGACCATCACCGAATCAAGTTTCAGTGTACGGACTCCTACAGGAAGTGTGATTACTACAAAGGAAATGGTGAAGAAATGCTCATTTAGCATATAAGGCTACAAGAGTATGTCAGATCTTATCATTCTCGATCTAGGCAAGTACGAAATGATTATGGGTATGAACTGGATGACGTCATGTGGAGCTACAGTTGATTACAAGAAGAAGAAAGTGTACTTTAAGAACTTAAAAGGATTTAAGGTGGAATTTTAAGGAGAATCGATGGTAGTGGGAAAACATAAGCTATACTCTTTCGAGTTAATGATGGAAATGAGTTGGATGAACTCAATTGAGGTTGAATTAGAAAGGTTAAGGATAGAAGATATACAAGTAGTAAATGAGTTCCCTGATGTGTTTCTAAAAGAACTACCAGGATTACCACCTAAGAGGGAGATTGATTCGCCATTAATTTAATAGCTGAAACCAAACAAATTTCTAAGGTTCCTTACAGAATAGCTCTAATAGAGTTAAAAGAGCTAAAGAAGCAACTTCAAGAGTTGTTGGACCAAGGTTTCGTTAGACCAAGTGTCTTGCCTTAAGGAGCACTTGTCTTGTTCGTCAAGAAGAAGGATGGTTCTCTTAGACTTTGTATCGACTATAGGGAGTTGAACCGAGTCACTATGAAGAATAAGTATCCCTTGCCCCGTATTGATGATCTGTTCGATCAATTACAAGGCGTAAGTGTGTTTTCCCGTATTGATCTAAGATCGGGTTATCACCAATTAAGGATCAAACCAGAAGATGTGCCTAAGACAGCATTTAGAACAAGATATGGACACTATAAGTTTTTAGTGATGCCATTTGGGTTGACTAATGTGTCGGTAGTATTCATGGAGTTGATGAATAGGGTGTTTGTTTAGAGCATATTTGGATAAATGCGTAATTGTGTTCATTGACGACATCTTAGTATATTCATTAACCCCATAACAACATCAAGAACACTTGAGATTAGTGTTGCAAACCTTAAGAGAACACAAGCTATATACCAAGTTATCCAAGTGTGATTTTTGGTTGAGAGAGATATCCTTTTTGGGACATGTTATTTCAAGAGAAGGAATAAAAGTGGATCCAGAAAAGATAAGAGCTATCACTGATTGGAAAAGACTTGAAAATGTTACTGAAGTGCGAAGTTTTCTTCGTTTGGCTGGATATTATCGGAAATTTATGAAATATTTTTCAAATATTGCTAAACCACTTACTCAACTAAGTCAAAAGAATGAGAAATTTATATGAAGTGAGAAAAGAGAAGAAAGTTTCCAAGAGTTGAAGAACCGTTTAATTTTCGTACCTGTTTTGGTCTTACCCAACAATGAGGAACCTTTTTTGGTGTATAGTGATGCTTCTAAAAATGGTTTAGGGTGCGTGCAAATGCAAAATGGAAAAGTGATTGCGTATGCTTCACGACAATTGTGACCGCATGAGCAAAATTACCCTACTCACAACCTAGAATTAGCAGCTATAGTGTTTGCACTAAAGCTATGGAGGCATTACTTGTATGGTGTTAAGTGTGAAATTTACATTGACCATAAGAGCCTAAAATATTTGTTCACTCAAAAGGAGTTGAACATGAGACAAAGGCGATGGTTAGAGTTGATAAGGGACTATGATCTCAACATCAACTACTACCCTGGGAGAGTGAATGCAGTGGCAGATGTTTGAGAAGAAAGAATCATGCTGAAGTTGCATCTCTGCTTACTGAACAAAGAGAATTGATTAGAGAGTTTGAGAGACTGAACTTGGAATTTGCATAGCATGAGGTAGATGCCAAGTTTTCAAGTTTAGCCCTTGAGCCAATACTACAAGAAATAGTCCAAGAAGCACAGCAAGAAGATCCTACTCTACAGCATGTAAGGGAGCAAATGATACTGGGAAGGTATACAGACTTTAGTCAAGATGAGGACGGAATGATTCAAATGAAGGGACGTCTGTATGTACCTGATAATCTTGAGCTAAGAAAAGAGATTTTAAGGGAAGCTCACTATTCCAGATATACTGTATACCTTGGAGGAACCAAGATGTACCAGGATCTCAAGAAGAATTTTTGGTGGAGTAGGATGAAACAAGATGTAGCAAATTTCGTGCTCAAATGTGATACTTATCAAAGAGTTAAGGCTGAGCATCAAAGACTGGGAGGATTGTTGCAACCGTTGTCCGTCCCTGAATGGAAATGGGACCAAATCACTATAGACATCGTATGTAGATTGCCTAGAATGACAGCAAGCCATGATGCTGTATGGGTGATAGTAGATCAACTCACAAAGTTAGCACACTTTCTACCCGTCAACATGACTTATCCCTTAGAATAGTTGGCTATAATATATCTAAGGGAGATAATACGTTTGCATGGAGTGCCTACTAGAATAATTTTTGATAAAGATCCAAGGTTTGTGTCTAATTTTTGGAGAAGTTTACAAAAAGTGTAGGGGACGAACTTAAAGTTCAGTATGGCTTATCACCCCCAAACAGACGGACAGTCTGAGAAAACAATTCAGACTTTATAAGACATGCTTAAAGCCTGTATTATGGAGTTTAAAGGAAATTGGGATTCTCACTTACCGCTAGTGGAGTTTGCATATAACAATAGCTACCATTCATCCATCCAGATGCTGCCATATGAAGCGTTATATGGGAGGAGATGCTGATCCCCATTATTTTGGGATGATGTGGAAAAGGCAGCCTTAGGACCAGATTTGGTGCAAGAGGCAGCTGAAAAGGTGACTATCATTAAAAAGCGAATGAAAGAAGCCCAAGACAGACAAAAGAGTTGGGCGGACTTAAAGAGAAGGGAATTGGAGTTTGGTATAGGAGATCATGTTTTCTTGAAGGTAAGTCCGATTAAGAGCATTCATCGAGTGAGAACTCAAGAGAAATTAAGCCCCAGGTACATTGAACCCTTTGAGATCCTTGAGCGAGTAAGAAACCTCGTGTACCGCTTAGCATTACCACCAAACTTAGCTGGAATATATAATGTGTTCATGTATCAGTGCTAAGGAGACATGTACTTAACCCTAACAATGTAATTGAACTGGAGCCGATACAACTTAAAGGAAATCTGACTTATGAAGAACACCCAGTTCAAATCATTGATAGTAAAGTTCAAAAGTTGAGGAACAAGGAAATAAGATATGTTAAACTACTTTGGAGACACCATGAAAAGGAAGCGGCCACTTGGGAGGCAGCGGAAGAGGTAAAGCGAAAGTACCCCAATTATTTGAAGTCCCAAGCATGTCTTTAAGTTTTGAAGACAAAACTTATTTTAAGGGGGGAAGGATGTAAACCCTACTTTTAGTGGGCCTACGATTTGAGTATGAGTATTTTCTGAACATTCCCAAAGATCAACTAGACCAAAAACTTAAATTTATATTTAGAAACAAATTAAATTTTTCCAATCCGAAAACCAATTATCGATAAAACCCGAGCTTGAAGAACTACAAGCTCTAAAGTCACTTAAATCCCTAAACCCTAAAATAATTATGGAATTTTAACCCTAAGTAATTAGTCAATAATTTAATTCGAATAATTTCATTCAACTTTAGAAAATTTTACAATTTTATAGGAATCAAATCATAAATTACGAAACAATGTAAAATGAAAACCCTAAAACAAATTCCTATAAGGCTATGCCCTTATCTTCATATATAAGCTTTATACATAAATAAGTAGATCAACCAATCACCTTAGATAACTTATCAATTGAGAGTTGGAATCATTTATCAATTGATAACTTATCAAAATCTAATGATAAGACAATTTCCTTATCACCCCTTCACTTATACTACATATGGACAATTTTTCACAAGATTTCATAAGCTTAACTTTAATAAATGAGACAAGACCACTCCATTGCCCAAAAAGACTTTAAATGGCAGATTTGGACAAGGGAGAAAGGGGGGCCATGCTCTTGTCTTTCAACCATCAATCACTTTCTTTTATACATCATTATTCACCCCTTAATGCTTACATCATCAATAGTTGCAATTGTTGACTTTTGTGTAAGCTATAAGATAACACTTTCAAGACATTTAAATCCTCATTCTCTCTCTATTCAAACCGGCCACTCTTTCCATTATTTCTCTCACTTTCAATTTCATTTTCACTTCATCTTTCTCTCATTTGAAATAAACATAAAAGGAAGAAACTATCTTACCCCACAAAATCAACTTTTCTTCAAATTTTCCAACTTCTCTCATGGCAACTTCTCTTCTTGTTCTTGTATCATTTTATTTCACCATCTAAGATCTTTTAGAACCATTAGAACCTTCCATAAACCCTATTCCAAAATACCAAACGATTCGAGTTTCAAAAGGTTGCAAAAGAGGAAGCAAAGTTAAGAGCTTAAGTGGAACCTTTGTGCACAACCACCATATTTTGCTTTAAGGACGAGTAAGTATTTCTTATGATTATTGGGTTAGTATTTATGTTAAGAGACTTTGATTTCTTGAAGATATAAGCATGATTTAAGTTGTGATAATGACAAAGACCATTCTAAGAAACAAACTCATGAAACCTTTATATGAAGTTGAAGCATGAGCATGTAAAGTTGGTATTTTGTAAAGACACTTGTTCAACACTTTAAATGGAAGATTTTAAGTTGAGAAAGTCTTGAAACAAAAACTTGAATGGAGGATGAGCATGCTAGATGTGAGGATTCCATAGACATTTGGATGTTGATTTTGTTTCCATTAAGTTAAACATACTCCAATCTAGACTTAAGTTAAAGGAAAAATCCATCACATGAAGTTTTATGAAGAAACCAACTTTGTATGACATGAGCTATGATATGGAGGTTGTATTAAGTATAAGATCTTTTATTTCTTTGTGTGGAGCATGAGTTAAAGGATCATCTTATGGAAGAAAACTTAAGTTAAGATTTGGATACAAGTAGTTTAAGTGCATAATCTACTACATAAACTTAAGGAAATGATGAAACAAGTTGAAAAACCAAGTGAGAACCCCTTGAAATCATCATGAGCAGATCTAGAACGTGAGAAAAAGAAGCTTAAAAATATGATAAAAGTGAATGAACAAAGTGGAAAGATCAACCAAAGCAAGTATGGTAAGCATACAAAGCCTAAAACTCAAAACCGAGCCTAAAACTCTCAAAACAAGCCTAGAACTCTAAGTTGACCCTTCAATGAAATTCTGACTAGCACCTTAAAGTATTAAGAGAGGTTGTTTTGAAGCCTATAAGAAATCCATCTAAGGCCCCATAAGCCCACTAAAGTCACTAACTTTAGTTTGAACAAAAAACAAGCCCATTTGACAACTTAAGCCCACTAAAGGGCCCATGAAGTGATTGTTAGCCTTAGGAATATAAATCAAAGTTGTAAATCTGATCTCAAGGAGTATTTTAAGCTTAGGATAAAATCTTAAGACCAAGCCCAAAGGATTTCTCAAGTTATCAAAAGGCCCATTTACCATACAAGGCTTAAAAACACTCCAACACATGAGGAATGCTACTGTTCTGACCCATGGACAAAATTGTATGCCTCATTTATAAAATCTAACCTCGCCACATTAAATTACACTAAAAAATTATGAAGATTGACTATAAGATCATAAAAATTAGATTTAAAACGAAAATGTTATATGCAATTGAACTTTAGGCAAAAACCGGGAAAAATTTTGAAAACTAGTCAAGAGTATAACTTAAGGAAAATTTACTTAGTTTCCTAAGTTTATTTCAATCCCTTATAAATATTATTTCAATGAATAGGGGACACCGTGTACAGAGATGACTTGCCTCCGAATTACTTTGACTAATCCATATGGCAGAGTGAGTAAATTTCTAATGACTCTTTACTTAATTGTGCTTATAGAATAGATGCACCTAAACTTATATATAAATTTGGATGCTTATGGGATATGGGAGGTGCATGTGTATGGATTTATGGATGAATGTGATGACTTGTTAATTATATATATAATAATGGGAATTGTTTGTATTAATATATACATGTGAATTGTATGGACTGAAATTGTTTGATCACCCTAAAAATTGAGTTAATCACTTACGATTAAGAAATCAAAATGAATTATGCATTCCCCATATTGCATACGAATAACACCGACTGCCACTTCACGCAGAAGATGGGAAGAGACTCACAGGAATATGAGTTTCCTATAGAATTAGGCACTAGCTATGCCATTATATATATTGAGTCTCTATCCTAAGCTGATGGGCTTACTAGGTACTGGGAGACGCCAACCTTCGGCAAGCGGCCGAGTCTTATGGCTTCTACTTAGGGCGTGTGTTTGTGGACTGTAGGGGCTACCACACCGCTAGACTTGGGATTTTAAAAGATATGATTTGATCTTGGTAAATGAAGTATACATATATATAGAGAGAGAGTTTTGTTTTGGCATGAGCACGATAGTGCAAATGAAATAAAACCCAAGGTCTAGAACCAAGATTTTGGTTTGGGTCGGTTAATTATCTCCAAATCTCGACTTCAGGGGGCATAATTCTGAGTCGTATGCAGTTCCTAGGTCACTGCATACGTTGTTTATCATACTGATTGTTCATGCATTCATATGATTGTGCGTCTAATAAATTTCTATTATGTAGTACTAATGAGGGTGTTTATCTCACTAAGCTTAAGCTTATACCCCTATAGATTTTTTTTTTTATACAGGAAAACCTCTTTACTAATCCGGGCCGAGGCATGCTCGTGGTAAGTCTCATGTAGGGATGGGTTGGAGCGATTAGAGAGCGAAGTGGACATTTTGTAATAGATTTGTAGACGTTTAGATACTTTTATGTTTTTGCTCATAACACAGATTTAACGCAGTTCCGTTACGAAATGCATTTATTTGTAATATTTTTTGTGTAGGTGCCATGAGCCCACACAATTAGCTAATCTATAACATAGAACTAATTTTAGTTAAATTGCTCCATATTACTTGTCTATGGGCCTAGTGGTAACATAGAGTGGAAGAAGCCTTGTGTGTCGTATGAAAGGTCTATGATCAGTAAGGGGGTTGATAATAGACCTTTATACGGTATACGGCGACCTACTACGACAACGATACTGTTGGGTTGTGATATAGCTAGATTAACTTAATAAGCCAAATGAATTGTACTCTTGTACAATAAGAGTAGGTTAAGGAATGAGTAGAAAAGTTATACATTCTTTCTAACAACCATCGTAGGAAGAAGAATCAATGGCTATAACATGGGATATAGTTAAACTAAGTAGTAGTAGCATTCTTCATATACACTTTTGGTACACATGAGTAAGATAAGAGGGAAATAGCTTCAGTTCTCTGACTTTTATCACTCTTATATCTCTTATGTTGAGTTTTCCATCATTTCTATTGGTCCAGTCATGCCATATGAACTATATGATCAATAATTGGTCAGCTCTTTCATGTTTCTTATTGGTCCAAGAGTTGTATGAGTGTTATTTGATTCAAATCAAATCCAGCTGGGTTGAGTCGTTCTCTATTTCATTTGAGTCTAAGTTAGTGAAAAGTTCATATTTTCCACATTCATACTTAATGCTATATGTATGCTAGCTATATGAAGTATTCAAGCCTGAGGTTATGATAGATGTGTGAAACTTGGAAAATAATAAAAGTATACAAAAAGAAAGGGATTAGTCATAAGTTACATCAAATGACAATATTGTTATGACTAGCATAGAAAAAGGAAAGAAATGAGATACATGCTAGCTGGTAGAAACTAAGTCAGAAGGAATTTGAAGGTAGAATCTTACCTAAATTAAGGATCAAATGATGGGTCAGAATGTATCTTACTATAACTTAAATCTAATATGATTCAAAACCTGCCTTAGAAAGTATTACAACTTGGAAGAAAGAAAGTGTATCAACTTAGAACCTAAGTTAGAAGTACGAAAGGTAGGGATTGAGTTGAAATGATATAAAACTTCACAAGTTCATCAATTTGAAATAACTTATATAGTAACAAATGGATTTGATGTACTTCCATAACTAATATTCTTATTAAAGACATTATAGGAATTAATAACATAGAAAATATATTAGAAGCTATTTTTACTAAGAATTTTGAAAATAACTTTTACCAAGAAGATGTGTTTGGTTCATAAAACTATAAGAGGGAAAATGGAAAAGAGATAGAACAGATGGATATTGACCTTGATAGAAGTTAATGAAAGATAAGGGAAGTATAAGATATTGTAAAAGCTAAGGCAAGGTATGTTCAGAGCCAATTGTATTAAGTTTACAATATAGAAGTTACATAAAAGTAGGATTGGTTTAACCATCACAAGCATTTAGGTGCAGAGGGCAACACAAAATATAAGGGTAGTGATAAGAATCAGCTTAACTGGCCATTATTAGAAGTTAAGCTAGGGGATTACAAGGACTTGCTAGACGAGTACTAGCTGATGGACTCTTTAAGGACGAGGAACCAGGGCATATTACACTTCATCTATCTTAAGTGCTAAGCTATGGTCATGATAAGCATAGTTTCCAAGAAGGCAAACACCATAAGTCTTCTAGAGCCGAGCAAACAGTCATTCGACCTATCGAGGCCATAGAACAACACCTAGTATTTAAGCTCCAATTTGATCCAAATTAGGTCGACTAATTCATCCATGTCTTTTTTGACCTCTCCCTAACTAATACCATTAGTTGTCAAGCTACTAAAGATACAACATTCGGAAAGATAACTAAACACACAATATTAGGCTCACTAACCATAATTTGATATGTACCTTCTGGCCCTACGATCAAGAATGATTCCCCTTTCAGTATATTGTACCATATAGTGACGTTTTTATCCTTTCTAGCATTTGTCTTAGGAATCATTATATATAATATGTAATTTTCCCACTTTTGTCTTTTCTTTAAAATATAACCTTAAGGAGGCCATATATAAGCCTCACTTACTTGTAGAGTAAACATCACTTCTTACATTATAGAATATAGATATTTCCTTGAGAGCATTCATCAAGTCTTCTCTTCCTTAACTCTTATTTATTCCTTTTAATAAGGAGTAGTGGCAAGTAGCCCTAATCCTCACTTATGTGTCATATCAAGTGGAGATTAGCCTGAGTAGGATTAGTTGGTGTATCATATCCAATTGATAGCTACTCTTGTTTTGCTAAACTTCTTTAGTTCTTTCTTTCTCTTTTATCCATTACAGTACAACCTCTATGTATACGACCCCAAAAACACATTAAGTAGCCCATGCTTTTGGCAACTATGGTAAGTTATGAATGTATAGAAATTGAAGCAAAAGATAAAATTTAGTTCTTAAACTATATGTAAATAAATTCAATTGTTATCTTCCTTTATTTTTTATTGTTTGTAAATTAGATTTACGTTTGTGATAAATGTGTAATTTTGAAAATATAATTAAATTTTGATAGTTATAGTGGTACCTATGTAGGATTTAATAGGATGGCCTCCAAACTCATGATATCTGGTTTATGAAAAACAAATTTTAAAGGATTTTCAAAAGTGTAAGCTAGTGACTAAATTTGAATCGATCTACCTAATTAGTTCTAATTTAATCACCTTTCCCAATTTTATTAGATGGAAACTCTAAAGTATTTTAAAAATAAAGAAACTAGGTTTTCTTTAACTTTAGTCAAGGGTTTAGACTAAACAGGTACAAGGTTTAGTTTAAATTAAGTTAAGGGAAAAGAAAAACTAAAAAATCAAGGTTAGCAATTTCGCAACTCCACTAAGACATCAAGAGGGATAGTTACTTAAACCTTCCAAATTGAGGTCTATCTTTAGAAATACCCCTGTTAAGTTTTATTTTCTAGTTAATACTTTTACTTGTAAAAATTTGTACTAACTCTTTACTATAGTTAACTTTTGGGTTTTAACCTGGACCGTAGAAGGGGTGTTTAATTATTGAATCACAAATGTGTGGTAAATATGGTCATAACCAAATCACCCTAAGACATTAGGAGGGAGGTCATTGTACAAGTTTCACATCTATAGGGTAACCACCTTTCAAGGCTGATTAGGCTACCACATATAAGCTTTCATGTGATTAATGAGTGGCTTCTTCGAAAACATGTGAGGTCACAATGTTGAAGCACTTTTAGACTTAATCTAATTATATTTTGCAAACTCTTTGACAAAATTTGCAAATAGAACATGATGTGGCAAGAATTGAAAGAAAAAATCGAGAAAAATGGTTCTGCAACCATG
This sequence comes from Lumnitzera racemosa, assembly GCA_024138005.1. NCBI lineage: Eukaryota > Viridiplantae > Streptophyta > Magnoliopsida > Myrtales > Combretaceae > Lumnitzera > Lumnitzera racemosa. Next base: position 31,051,544 of record JAMXBC010000012.1, on the reverse strand, counting down.
AAGTTTCCTAACCTGCTTCCTTATAATTAATCCTTTATAAACATTTTCTCTATTTTTTCCTTTCTTTGTAAAGTATTAATGAAATCTTCATGTAAATAGGATACTTATGATATAATTTTCTTTTTTTTTTTCTTTTGGTAGAAATGGTTACTTCCTCCTTTACACTGGCCCTTTTCTAGGAAGTCTACATATATAAGCCTTTAGAACCTAAGGGAATACTCAAAAGGTGGTTTCGGTTTTTCAATTTAAAACAATAGAAAATCATACAAGACAAAATTGGGCCCATCTTTTCATTACTCAAAGTTCATATCACAATTACCATGGTGTAGACTTTAGTCCATTTTTGGGATCTAAAAATGTCAGCTTTTTGTTTTGGCCCACATTGTTTGAGACCAACTATCAAAGAATGCTCCCATCTACTAAGGATCTCTTCTATTGGAAAATGTTATAGTTTAGACATTATAGTTGAGCCAATAAAGATTTTTATTAAGTTATGGGCCTTTGTGAATCCAAAATATGCAAAATATGGGTTGATTGGAATAGAAGAATTATTAGAGCAGACAATATCTTCACATGGTTTGCAACTATTCAGCTATAATCAAGAACCCTTTTGTACTAGTTCTAAAGTTTGGTAGCAACATAGAATCAATGCTTAAATCTTGGCAGTATTTAGGATCATCTTGTTTCCTAATGGACTATTCCATATACATCATATAACTGTAGAAATGGTAATCTAGTTTTCGAAAGGAAGGTCTTACATTCCAATTCTTCTTGCTGAACAAACTAAATCTCTCAACTATCTCAAAAAAGAAAGAAATGGAAATTTAAAAACCAATATGGCTTATGATTTGGTTTATCTTCTATGCATGGAGCCACAAACATGACTTCTCCTACAAGAAAGGCATTGAAACAATGAAACCCATTGATGCGTTTGCTGCTATCATTAAACTCCTTAAAGATATTGCTATCTATGATTAGGTCAAAGTAATCCAAAAATTTTGTACTGAAGATATCTCTCGAGTTGTAAGATGGATCAAAGCACCCAACATTAGAAAGAGGAAGAAGGAAGACAAGTTAGGAAATGACAAGAAAAAGAAGAGACAAACTTTATGATCTTTTGTAATCAAATAAAGTAAACAAGGTTTAAATGATGTATTGGAAAGTTCAAAGTTGTAATATTAATAAAATATCGATTTTGCTACATCATGGTCTATTTGCCAACTCCTCTCTCTACATCCTCACGCCTTAAGATGGCATTTTCACTCTTTTTTTTCTTTGTCTTTATTTATAAATATTCATTGTTAGTTTTGTAAAAGTAAATAAATAAAAAGAAGGAAAACCAAAATTTTCTAATTGCAATTAGTCTCTATTAAATAAGTTCTTTTTTATTTAGGATTCTTAAGTTCATGAATATCGAAAGCTGTTTCTTTAAGCTTTCAATTGTAAATATTTGATATCCTTTATAAATCCTCTTATCAATTCTTTCCTTTCAACTCTTTTGTCTTTTTGTTAATTCTCATTTATCCTCCTCAATGATGAGATTTGTTCTATAAGTATCAAGCATCCGATAAAATTTTCCTTTTGTCAAATAGGTGTCTAAGATTATACTTCTTGTAACCTTTTAAATGCCTAAAGGCTGTAAGTATTTATTGACTATAAATATTAGGTTCCCTTTTCATTTGAAAATTTTTCCACTTTAAGTTAGATACTTTTACCCCCTTTCTTACAATTTATAAATCATGTAAATAAACCTCATCTTTGTATTCCACAACCTAGCTTCCCTTTATCTAGTTTGTTTCATTCATTTTTTTCTTTAGATAAGTCCTTTTCTTTCTTAAAACAAAGATTTTTCAAAATTAAAAGGATAAAAAGAAGGAGAACAAAGAAAATCTAACAAATTGTTAACAGGTATGGATTCTTAGAAGGAACAATGGCCATAGTGAAAATAACGACAACAACTTTGATGACACCAAACTTGTACAACTGGGGATTTGCCTATTAAAGTAAAATGCAGGGAAAGTGGCTTAACAAATGAACTTTGGTTGATAGTATAGCTTTGCTCAAGGTAATAGTGCTAGTAAATATAGAGCACCCAGAAGACTAACATGGGAAGAAAGCTATTGAATTCCCAACTCTTGAATTTGAAGAGATCTGCTGGAAAGTCAATCTAGGATTAAATCATAACTCTTTCGAGGTCAACATTGGAATGATCGGTCTAGGACTTATCAATTCAGGAACAATCAACTTAGGACCAATCATCTTAAGGCCTAATTATGATAGCTTTAAAGAGTAGGAAAGAAAGTTGACCCATCAAATTATTGATAAGATGAAGACATTTGGAAGTTATGACTGATTTAAGCAAGCTAGCATCAACGATTATTCTGCTTATGATATTAGGGCCTATCTTAAAAAATTCAAAGTATTAAAATTTTAAGAAATATAATGGGACTGGATGCCCTAAGCTCCACATTAAGTTGTATCTATGTAAGATGACCTATTGCATTAAAAGCTATTAGCTAATGATCCATACATTCCAACATAACTTCACCAAGCCATATTTTTCTTGGTTATCCTAATTAGATTTAAGGTAGATTAATACATAGGAAAAGTTAGCTTGAGTGCTCTTTGAACTTTACAAATTTAATATGGAGATAACCCCATCTATTTGGTACTTAACCAATATGAGGAAAAATGACAATGAGACCTTTAATGAATAAGCCTAGAGATAGAGGGGCATGGCAGCTAAATCACTCCCCCCTTATTAGAAAAGGACCTAACTAATGCATTCCTTCAAACATTAGATGAGCCATATTTTAATTACCTCCTAGAGCAATTAGCTACTAGTTTTGTAGATGTAGTTTTAGCAAGCAACTGCATAAAGGAGGCCATAGGGACAAGAAAGTTAGTTAAGGACCAAATTATCTCACTAAGTCTCGAAATGGCTATAAATCCAACAAACTTTGAAAGAAAAATGCTCAGGAGGCATTTTACCACAATGACTCATCCCCTATAACAATTAAGGTAATAGAAATGATAAGCCATGCACCTCCTTTATACGAACACAAGCTCTAAAGACTAGATCTTAGCCTACCATATGCTACGTATGTCCAATGGGTCATTCTGCAAGAGAATACTGGAAACTTAAACACAAGAAACAAGACTTACATGATGTTAAGCTACTTCAATTAGATGGGCTAAAGGTTAAGGTAAAAGTTCCTTCACAATATACTCGATCACGCATCAACATGATAAGAACATAGAAAGGAATACTAGTAATAGTTAAAGCTATGGGAAATTGGAGCACTTTAGTTGGGACCATAGGAAGAAGGAAAATTATTAATGAAGTCCAAGTATTTTGTGATTTGTAATATCAAAAATTATCTAAATAAAAGCTCTTTGTTTCTTGGATATATTGGTAATTTTCTTTTATTAGTGGGGCAAATGAATGCACATTTGTATAAGGAAAGATATCTCATTTTGAAAGGTTAGAATGAAAAGAAGCAAACTACATCCTAAACACCAACCTAAAACATACTTTGAGAATTAAGTGATATTATTATGAGGCTACTAGACTGAATCCTTAAAAAAGGTCCATTTTAAATTTGATACAAAAATTAAACTAGCAAATTAAAATGAAGTTAGCATTCATTTTCAATATCCCAAACCTAAGATATATTTTGTTTAGCTTTTTAATCATATATTAAAAGTGATTTTTAAATTAAACCCTATCAAAAACCATCCTACACTAGTGCAACTTAGATGTTAAGGTCATTAATCAGGAGAAAAAGATAAAGCTAACTTATGCTTACCTAATGACATCAAATTTAATGATAATTTTTATTATTGATAATTTGTTTCCTCTAAGATGAAGAAGAGCCAACACCTCAAGCCCATTAATCTTTTCTAAGCAACCTAAGTCCATAAGCCCATTCATGAGTCTCGATAAGGGAAACAATCAATTTTGGGCCAAGAAGAAAAAGAGAGAAAAAATGGTAAGAAACAACAAAAGAATGTACCTAGAGAGAGAGAGAGAGAGAGAGAGGCCAAGAATCAAATAAAAGTAATGTGCAAGCAAAAGACCCCCAGGAGGCTTGAAAATGCCAAAGGCACTCCAAGCCCATCAAAGAAGCTAAAATAGATACCATCCCTATTCCACCAAAAAGATGAAACATAAGCCTAGTAAAAGTCCTAAAATACTCCCCTTACTCATTCTAAGTAGCAAACATAAGGTTTTTTCATCCACAAACTCTTTCCATTGGAAGGAACAATTTATCTTTAATAATGATTGTTTTTGAAATTAAGGCAAGCACTTTTCTAGTTTTTCTTAGGGGTTCTTGACTTGTAAACTTGAGACGAGTAAATAATCATTTCAAAATAGGCCTTTTCATTAATCCTTTTTGAACCCATTAAGCAAAACCCCCAACAAATTAATTAAAGCGCATTACTTGCAAAATAGATCATAATTTTTGGAATTATAGTGAAAAAGGTAAGGAAGTCCTTTTAGACTATATTAATCATCTTGAGATATCATTCTTATGATAGAAAGACATTTAAGAAATCTTTAAGTAGAGTTACTCCAAGCATCATTACCCAAAGAGATCATTTAGAAACAGTGTACCCGAGTGATAACCTAAGTAACATTAAAATAATACTAGCCCCATGATCTAAAGATATGCCTTGAAGAAGAAAGTAGAACAACTTAAGAGTAGTATATCCCTTAAAAGACAAAATTATCGAACAATTTGACCATGGTAAGAAAAAAAAAAGGAACAAGTTGTTAAAAAGTTTGCACTCGTTGGTAGCATTATGACTTATGAGGAACCTTAATGTTTTAGAAAATCTCCCCCCCCACCCCCCCAAAAAAAAAGGTAGGGGAAGGTGGGGTAGGGTAGGGAAGTAAGAAAAAAGAAGAGAAAAGGACAAAGGACAAGATTTTTTTTTTTCCTAGACTAGTTTTACTAGCCGACTTCACCTACATTTAGCCTTAATGTCTAGTTTTTTTTTTTTTCTTCCGAGCATTTTCCATAGTCCTATCTCGACATAAGTCATAACCTTATTTTCAAAGATTTTCTTCCCACTTTAGCTCATTATCAATTGCAAGGTATTCACCCAAGGGACTCAATCCATAGTTTCCAGTCCAAGGTTTCCATCTAAAACAACTAAGATTGAACCTTAAAGTCAATTTTTAGCAACTCAAGTTTTAAGCAACCAATTAAAATGTCCCTAATGGTATAGTCTCTCCTAAATCAGTCATCAAGATCAATATTATTCATTTGAGATACTAAGGATTGTATCCCTTGTCTAATTCAAGGAGCTTCATTCTAGACGTTTCTTGCTTATGGAAATTATCTAATAGAGAAAATTTTTTAAATGAGTTGAAATCTAATTGAATTAAACTTGTTTCCTAAATCCATCAATCTATGGTACCGAAGTTTGTCAATCCAAGATGGTGATCAATTTTAAAAATCCATCAATTTAGGATGATGCTAAACCAATCAATATAAGAAGGTATATCTACAATCCATCAATCTAAAATGGTGATAAATTTTCATGATCCATCCATCCAAGATAGTATCCATCAATTCAAAATGGAGCTCATATTCTCTTTATCTATTGCTCAAAGATGGTGTTAAATTTGATGAATTGAAAAACCACCTGTTGTTGGTGAATTTAGGGATGAGGAAATAGTCTTGCAAAAGAGAGTAAAATACTTAGTACTAAGGTCAGTCCAGTGCGGTCATTCCAATACCTAAGTTAGAATGGTGATTTAGTATAGTAAGTATGTGAATAAGAAGTATCCAATAACTCTTACAGAGTTTTTTTCGGTATTTATAGACGATTGTTGTGTCTAAGGTAGTTGTTGAGGTTACTGTTAAGATACATAGAGACCTCTTGACTTAACATCTCTCTTAATATGTAGGGATAGTAAATGATTATAAAATATAATCGTGCTTATGATAACTGTTTACGCCGTAAATTTGAATTCAAACTAGGAGCGTTTCTTGTACTCGGCATAATTTCCATATGTCTTCTATAGAGTACGAATGCCAAGAGAGTCGATTACCCGGTATCTTGACCGATGAAAGGATGAGTGTAAATTGAGCGAAAACTAACTATCAACATTTGCCCCCCAACTCCTGTGTTTAAATAGTCAACAAAGGGAGTTATATATATATATTACAGCAGAGGCCGAGTGGAGAGAGATTCTTTGGATTCATGTCGAGTAACAAGGGAAGTAAGATTGATCACATCCCAGTTAAAACGTCACCATTGAAAAACTCTTACCCATTAAAGAAATGAAAAAGTTGTAGGCACAACATTTGTTACCTAGGTCATCACTTTGTTGCAAGCCTAATAGTTATCGGAAAGTTTTCAGTCATTAGATTTCTGTCACAAGATACACATCAACAATCCATGGACTATCATATTAGCACATTAATACTGTCAAAAGTAGATTTGCAGTTACAAGAACGAATCGTCCATATTTAAGGTACTATTCATAATCAAATTTCACTTCTCTGGTTGTACCTAAAATTTTCATTCATTTTCCAATCTTCAAAATCACATTCTTCAACTTATGTTATTTCATTTCATACAACCATCCAGGTATGGTTCGCAAAGTTGCTCATCGACTTGTTTTATTTGATTCCGAGGCAACGGAAACTGAGGCCACTCTTTCCCCATAAAATAGGAGAGAGGTAGCATGTTTTTCAGGTGGTTCGACCGATAGTATGGAGGCAAGGTAAGATAAATGAGCTTCCTGTGGATAATTATCCTGAGGATAAGGAAGGGAGGTCTTCAGCAAAACATATATAAAACACAATAGCTTACTTTTGCAATTCTCTTATTGGGACTGCTAGTTTTATCGACAAAGTTCTCATCATAAAGTACAATCAGTACTGGCGAGATCTTCTTAGAACATGGAACTTGAGGAGGCTGAGAGATGGGGAGAGAGTATGCTTTCCATGAGAGCATGAGTTCCATATATACCCGAAGTATTTGGATTTTGGGTTACACTTCCCTTTCTTAGCTTTTGTTTAGGGCTTCTTCAACTACTTCAGAATCACGCCGAGTATGTTCTCACCTAACACATATCAGGTTCTAACAGCTTTTAAGATAATATGTGAAGAAGTTGAGGTTAATGCTACGCGTCAACTGTTTAGATTTTTCTTTACTATTCTAGGTAGCCTAACGAGTGGTACTTCGCTATTGCAAGGCATGGGCTTAAGTTCATGGATTAGTTAGAATTCAAGATTCATAAGTGGCATGATAAGTTCATGTCAATAGTTTTTGATGAGGACTTGGACTTCTGGACCTAATGGACTGAGACAATACATACAAAGGATGTAGATCTGATGTCAAATGATGCAGCAACAGCGAAGAAGATTTAAGAGAGAAGGAGAAACAAAATGTTCTTCTAGGACGCTAAGAGAATTATACAGCATAATGAAAAAGAAGGTACGCCGATGTGTTAAAACCATGTCGAGTATAGCCACAAAGAAAGCTGTTCTCGAGACTTTAGGGGAGAGAGTGGCCTTTGAGCCTTACTCGGCATGAAAAATATAAGTTCATATTTTTCCCTTATTTATATTAATTGATTTACTCGTCTTGTAGATATAGGTGTCAAAGAGGTGAATCTTGCAAAGCTACTTACTAAAGCCAAGGCTAAGAAGTCTAAGGTTAATAAGAGGGGGACCACCTCAATAGCTACCAAATGGCTAGCTATTGCAAAGAGACCAGCAAAGGAAGTTGTAGTATAGCAGACAATTGCATAGATCTTTCGTCCCACGGTGAGAGTGAAGGAGAATGAGAATATATAGCCAACTAAGGTTCGTTCTAAGGAGCCTCTAGTCATGATTATTCAAACTTCCATTGAGCCAAGGAATAGCGAGTGTTAACAGACATAACCCAACGAGGATGATGAAAATGCCATTGCCATAGAAGGCTCATTACAGGTGATTGCAACGGCTCCAAGTGGTGAAAAAAGACTAGGGAAGGAACTTTTCCCCCAACTACCTATCAAGAAGTCTAAAGGCTTATATGAAAGGGTAAAGGAGGCAATGTATTTTAAAGCTCTTGGCATCACTAGCGCCAAATTCTTGCCAAACAAAGAGGTCAGTGAGTACTTCATCCCTTGTTGAAGCCATTAGTTTTTGGACACTGACTCGACCTTAAGAGATAAGACGAAATCTTTATCTTTAATAGAAGGGGTTATTCTTCTAAAAGACAAAAATATCACCAAGAAGGATGTCGACAAGGTTGGCGGTTACAATAAGGTCCATGTCGCGGCCAAATTGTATGATGTGAGTACCTATAAACATTGCTTTTAATTATCGAGCTCATCCGAGTAATTAACACATTTTCTTTTTCTAGATGAGTAGCCACATTCTTACAAATTTAGACAAAGTTGACAGAGAGGTAAAGAAGGTCATATCTTCAGTTATATCTATGTAATATCCAATCATTCTTGGTTATAATAACTGAATTTGCTATAGAAAGTTGAGGATGCGTACAATACATCAAATGCCCAAACTGCTGCGGCTGAGAATGTAAGGATTAGGACTGAGATGGAGGCGAGAAAGCTTAAGGAGAAACTTACTAGTCAGAAATTGGCATAATACCTTGTTGCTGATGAAATCTCTAGCCTAAAGGCCAAAATGGAAGAACAGTAAAAAGAGTCTGAAAGCTTGAAAGAGGAGCTACAAAAGAAAAAAGGATCTACAAAAGAAAAAGGATGAGTACTAGAGCTTAAGCTAAACTATTTGCATGATGAGTGATGATGAAGATAAGCTTAGGATATAGATAAAGGAGTTGGAGACCAAAAACTCAAACTTATAGAGCCATGTTGCTGAGTTGGAGGAAACAGTGAGGAGGGAGCCATCTGTTGAAGAGGCTCTTGATATAGTTACTTCAAGTCGGTAATACGAGAAGCTTCTAAGCAAAAAGTTATTGGAGGAAGTTCAAGCAGCAAGAGAAGAGATCTTGAAGCTTCATCATGATTATGATCTCTCGTATCTCGACTTTGCTTTTGTTAACGAAAAAGTTAGTAGTACCGATGAAGATGAAGGTGACAAGACTGGTACCGAGAGTATTGATCAAAATGATAATGAAGCTCATGCAGAAGAAGTTGCCTGCTTCAAGAACCCAGCTGTTGAGGAAGCCCTAATTAAAGATTGAAGAATCACTTTTGCTAAATCTGAGAATAGGTCGTACGACTTATATTGCCGTATTGCATTCTCGTGTAATTAATAATTGGAATATAATCAAGGCAATGCCGAGTGCTTATGACTTGTTTTATGCTCTCATTCATCGGCTTGATTTAATTCATTCCATTTGTTTCTCAACATGTTTTATTTCATACACCCAGCTATCTTTCAGCCTATTTCATTTCACAAGCCCATCGCTTATATGCATGCTACGCCTATTGTTTTGGTGTGTTTTATTTCATGCGCCTTATTAACTTTTGGCCTATTTCATTTCATAAGCCCATCGCTTCTAGGCATGTTTTATTTCATACGCCTATTATTTCTCATCATGTTTTATTTCATACGCCCATTTTTTTTTTGGCATGTTTTATTTCATACACCCATTGTTTTATACTACCCATTAACCATTTGAGGTGTGGACTAGCCACATAACTCGATTGTATAGTTAATTTTTATAGTTCTTTTACTGTGTTAAGCTAGAACTTAGATCAGTTTGTTTGCTATGCAACCTAGAAGTCATTCATTCGGCAATTATAACCAAAACATAATGAGACTTCAAATATATAATTGTCATAAATAAGTCTTGTAAGCATGTTGGCTGCCACCAAATGAGTGACAATAGAAGTCATTCAACATTAATTGAAATAAAATTTCAGATTATCAACGTTTCAAGCTCAAGGGATGATGGATCCATCCAACCTTTCTATTCTATAGGCTCCCTCGCCAATGACTTCCCAGATCCTAATAAGATCCTCCCAATTTGCGATGAGCTTTCCCTGATTTGCTCGTACGCTTATCGCTTCCATCTTACGACAAACCAGATGTCCAAGTTGGAAAACCTTGGACTTAGCTTTCTGATTGTATTATCTTGCTACTCTACGCCGGTATGCTGCGACCATAGCTTTTGCAATGTCTCATCTTGTGTATTGTAACGTCTCTCGGAATACCTAGCATGTCTGATGGTGACCATACGAATACATTAGCATTGGCTTACAAGAAGTCAATCAAACTTTACCGGACATCTATTGACATGGGTTTTCCTATCCTTGTTGTCTTCTTAGGATCATTTCTCAAAGGAATTTCCTCTATATTATTCTCGGCATTCTCTATGCCGACTGACTTGCCTTCTAAGTAAGTGTCAACTTGAAACACTTCTTCTCACCTCAAAGCCCTTATATATAAGGAGCATGCCACTTATTGATCCCCTCTAGACACACTAACCCTTATAAGAGTGGAAACTTCGCTTTTAGATGTGCCGTTGAAGGGACGATGCCAAATAAATGTTGGCATGGTCATCCCATTATCATGTTGTAAGGGGACCGACATTTGACAAGGAGAAAATCCACTTTGTCCTTTGCAACATGCTCGTCATCACCGATCTATATCGACAATGAGATAACTCCAACTACTTGGACGGGTTGTTTATTGAAAGCATAGAGATCATACTTATATGACCATAGCTGCGCTTTGATCTTGGGCCTCATTTGATCGAAGGTATGCTTAAAAATGATATTGGCTGAACTTCCTGTGTCAACAAGAATCTTCTTGACCTCAAAGTTGGTGACTCTCGCATTGATGACAATTGCATCATTGTATAGCCTCTGTATGCCTTCAAAATCCTCTTCCCTAAAAGATATTGTATTGTCAATCCTGACCTTCTTTCCATGAATATTGCAAACGTAATTCTTAGTGTTTACCGAGTTCAAAGAACTCAATTAGCCTATACTAAGTCTACTGACAATTGTATTAATTACTCCATTGGGTGCTAAACGAGTGTTATCCTCATGTTCCTCTCTTCTCCTTTGAGATGATCTTTCGATTCCTTCGACATCATGCGCTAGAAATTTCGTAGGTGCTTGTGTTGTATTGCATCTTCAATTGCATTTTTGAGTTGAATGCACTCATCCGTATTATGACCCTTGTTATGGTAGAAGTCACAGTACTTATTCGAATTTCTTCTTAAGGGATTTCCTCGCATTCTTTCTGGCCAATGGAGGACACCTCTCTCCCCACGAACCTCTATCAAAATATCCAAGATTAGACATTGATAGGCATATAAGATGAGAATGTTGGGATCCTTGGTCTCTTCCTCTCGACGTTTGAACTGTTGTCATTGTTCGTACCAAGTCTATCCTTAGCATTTTTCCATTTGTCTTTCTTTCCATCTCCTTTACTTTAATTAACCTCTCATTATGCCTTTATATTGTCTCCTGTCGGATGTATGAGGTGGCTTTAGCCTTAAACTCAATGAAAGTTTTTGGCTTATTCTTCGTAAGAGACTTAAAAAAGTCTCCATAAGGCATGACTCTATCAATTACAGCATTAAGGGCCATACTCATATCCAGTTCTAGGATTTTGACCATCTCGGCCATAAATCTGGCCAAATAATCCCTAATTGACTCATCGAACCTTTGTTTGATGGTGTTCAGGATTGAAGAATCCTTAACAAAAAGTTTGCTAGCAAGGAAGTGTTGAAGAAACACTTCTACTAATTCATTAAAACATGAAATGGTATTTGGCTTCGAGTGTTTGAACCATGTGTTGGCTGCATTCCTTAAGGTTGAGGGAAAGGCTTAATAGGCCACTACATCACATAAACTATGCAACTTAGCTAGTGTTCGGTAGTACTCTAAGTGGTCTTCAAGGTCCTTCATCCCATCATATTTTTTGAATTGAGGGAGCTTAATGTATCGAGGTATTACTTCTTCCAAAATCTTTAGGACAAAAGGACTTTTCTTAATTTGGTCACTGAAATGGGGGTGCTGACATGCGAAGGTCCCACATAATGTACGTGCTGCGATTGCTTGCCCTTATCAATCTTTTTGAAAGTAAGAGTTGTGGGTCATACTAGAACCTCAACTTGCTTTTTTGGCAATTCAGGTAAATAAATGGAATTGTCGGTACTGTTGGCATCATGATCGCCATGCTGTTTTTCTTGATTTGGTGAAAACTTTTATGGAAAAGTTTAAGGATTTGTTTTTGTTTTTTGTTTAACTCAAAATTTTCTTTGGCTAAATCAAGACAAAATTGCTTGAGTTGAGCCAATCATTATTCATCAACATGCTAACTCCCTCCTTTAGGGTATTGGGAGGAAGTACTAACACCTGCACTTTGTATCATCCTAGTTCTAGCCATGTAGTTATGTTTAGAGAAAAATAGACAGTGCCAAATGTTAGTGAATTTTGGGGTGAGAAAATAGTTCTGCAAAAGAGAGTAAAATACTTTGTATCGAGGCCAATCCGATGTCGCCACTTCGATGCCTAAGTTAGAATAGTGATTTAGTATAATAATTATGTGAATAAGAAGTGTCCAAGAGCTCTTACAGAGTTTCTTTTTGGTATTTATAGACAGTTGTTGTATCTAAGGCAGTTGTTAAGGGTAATTGTTAAGACACTTGAAGACCTCTTGATATGACATCTCCCCTAATATATAGGGATAATAAGCGGTTGTAAAATATAACCTTGCTTATGATAACTATTCGCACCATAGATTTGAATTCAAATTAGGAGCGTTTCTTATACTTGGCATAAGTGTCGTGTGTCTTCTACAAAGTACGAATGCCAAAAGAGTTGATTACCTGGCATCTCAGCCAATGAAAGGACAAGTGTAAGTTGAGTGAAAACTTACTGTCAACACCAACCAATGAAGATAGCCATTTATGATTCACTTTTTTTTCTTCAAAAATTTTTGTCCACTCTAAAGCAACTATTTTATCATCCGTCCAAGATAGTGTTTTTAGGTTTTAGCCTATTTTTAGAGCATACCTGTTTTCTTTCCATCGTATCTCTTCCCTAAGGAACAAATTCTTTTCCCCCTCTTCATAAAATCCCTAAAGGATCAAGTTTAAGATAGCAAATTGATTATAGTGCTTCTTAAAATAGTTTATCCCTAAGGTAAAAAGGGTCTCTTTTTTTTTTTATGGTAAAGTTTTACTCAAACTTCACCACAAAAAGAAGCTGTGATAAACATCTCGTTTTTACTCCTTATAGCTTTAGAAATTTTTACGAAGAAAGAAAAGCATTCTAATTGACAAAATATAAAAAAGAAATTTAAAAACCCAAAAAAAAATTGAAAAAATTACAAAATTTAAAAATACAAAAAAAAATGTAAGAAAGAAAACGTTTTGTAAAATATTAGATTTGGAATAAATTATAGTTTTAGAAATAATTAGGATTTACGTGAGAACTTTAATTCATTAAGGTCTATTTCTTAATAGATAAGAGCACATAGACTAATTTGGGATAGGGCTTATTTTGAATTAAATTTAACCTAGCCATTTTTAAACTTCATGTACAATTTAGTTGCAAGTTAAAATAGGGCATGGGCTAACAACCTGTATAGAAAGACAAACCACATGCATAAGGGAAATCTTAGGATCGAATCACAATAGGCATAATATCACTTTGTTTTTTGTTTTGAATGGAAAACATGTTTTTCATTATCTTCTACACCATCTGGAGTCCTTGATGATTTCTTCCTTTGTTTCATTTGTTAAGTTCTCTCATCATTATTTTGATGATAATAAAAAAAGTAAAGACGTTTACTTAGTGTGCTATGTATACAAGTCATTAAGCAAAGTTAAGATTTTTTTAAGGTCTACATTTGAGAATCAAAAGCAAATTCAAAGACATTGGATATTATTAGAAACTTATAGAATAGAAAAATTCATGTGGTTTATTAGATTTTTAATTATTTAAAGGCCCAATTGCCCTTATTAGATATATTTGTATAGTGTATCAAATACGTTCCAGTAAGTTATAACAATTTTAACATATATTTATCAGATTATTCTCGAGTTATTTGATTGATTTTTATCAAGATAAGTGGAACATTTTGTAGATTTCAAATTGGAATTTATCACGAGCTCAAATCAAAGATACACATATGAAGGAAGTTTGTGATAAGGATATATCTTATTTTTGCTATAGATATATTAAATTAAAAAATAATCCGATAAAGGTATATCTTCAAGGATTATTTATTTGTGTATATTAAATCTATTACAAGATCATTCGTGTAGAAATTCAACAAGAAAGTATCAGAAGGATGAAGTTCAAATTTAAAGTATTATCAAGCATCAAAGATTTGTTCCCAATTTTTAGGAAATATTTTTAACAAGATGGAATTTAAATTCTCAACAGGTTCTTTGATGAATACAAGAGATGAAGCAAGAAATAAGCAAAGATTTATGATATATTTATAATAACAAGAGTCCAACTTTCAAATTGATCAATAAGAGTAATTCAACTTCGACAAATTAAGGAATAAGAAGTTCTAATAGCTAGATCAAGATACTTTAAGATCCCTTAAGTTGTGTCAAAGATTTATTCAAGATTTCAACAAGGAGGCATTGCATCTAAAGGATATAAAAATAAAGCAACTCAAATTTTAGATACACACTAATCTTCAATTTTCTATTGCAGTCTTCATTCTAGAAAGAATTCAAAGACACATTCAGAAGCAAATCAAAGACAACAATATATGCTCTATTTTGATATTCTATTTTCTCTTGTGCTTACATGTTGAGGATCATTGTCATTATAAATCTTATTATTCGAGATATAGGATTGGTATTAGATAAGATATTCAAAATTTGTAGATTTGTATATAGATAAGGCTAGCCTAATGAGACAGAGTAGAAGACTTGTATTTGTTTCTCTCTTAATTAAGTTAATGAAAAGCGAATAGTGAAATGACACCAATATAGAATACCAAGTCCCCAACAATGGAGTTAGAGGAGTGCAGTAAACATAAGGTCAAAGCACTATAATTTCTCATCCCTGCTCTCCTTTATTTAGTATTTTATTTACTTTCTATATATTATTTTATGCCATACTTGTTAAAATAATCAAAGGGGACACACTTAAGTCTTGATTTGTAAAAAAATTAAAACTTTCTATGTAACCAATTCACTTCCACCACCCCTTACCCTACACCTCCACCCCGTTGTTACTTTTAGGAACCACATTATCAAATTTCTTCATGATTTCATCAAATTAATGGTGAAATCATGAAGATAACATGGGATTCTTTTGAATCAACCTTAAAACATGCCTAAGGATTCCTAATCTGTTATTAATGGACATTTTCTTGCTTGCTTGAGCTCAAGTGATTATAAATAGGAACTTAACTCTTCATTTCGTTCATTAACAAGCAAGTAAACACATTCCAAAGCACACATTATACCTATACTCTCTCTAGCTTAAGTAATAACTTTCTCTCTCTAAGTTGGCTTAAGCTCGAAGTTTTCGTGCAAAACCATCATTATAACAAGCATCCCCAAGTCTTAAGGTATCTAATATACCCCTTATCATCCACTACAGTACTTCCTAACTCTTGCACCAAGCTCCTAGGGTTTGAGGGTAACAACAACCATTCGAAAACACCATAGCCATTCCTCTTTGTATAAAATTACTACCATGGTTAAGCTTGTAGTAATTAAGAACCTAAGACCAAACCACTTTCTCAAACCGAACAACCTTTACACAGCCTAACCACCACCACTACTACCATTGAGTGGTTTTCAACCTTTACCTAAATGGCTACTAAACGCAATGTTGTTTCACCAACGCCCCCATTCCCAATTAAAAACCCATGAATCCATTTCTTCTTGCACAAAAATCGACCTAAAACCACTCGAAGTAAAGCCACCCTACTACTTAGAAGCCTCCTTGTCTAATGTACTTATGTGGCATGAGAGATTCATCCCTAGAACTATGCTTAACCCAACAACTCGACCCAAGATCCACATTTGACCCACTCTAGGGCCCTCATACAACTCTAAGTTGGTTTGTTATTTTATTTTATTTTATTTTTTTCCTTTCTTTTCTTCTTTTCATTATCTATGTAAAAAGAAAAAAGGAAAAAAAAAACTAAAAGATATCAAAGTAGGTTTCCTAGGTAAAAAAAAAAAGAAAGAAAGTTTACTTGTTCCTTTCAAAAACTAATTTGCTTATATATATATATATATGTATGTATTTGTATATTTAAATTTTAATGGATCCTTACAATAAGACCTTTCTCACTTAAAAAAATCTATCTTCTTAACTGAAAAAAAAAAATAATAATAAACCCCTTTATAAAACTAGGGCCTTTTACAATTTTGAAAATAATAATGACCCAAAATCATGAACTTTGCCTTAGAATTTTTTTATCTAAAAAATGAAATAAACTAGTTGAAAACATAAATTAGGCCTTTTTTTAAATTAGAATAAAATCATACTCCTAATTTTTTGAAAATAAACTATAGAAGTCTTATTCTAAATAGTGGGTGCATAAGCATCTCTGAGGTGATTTAAAACATGAAAATTTTCTCTTCATTTTCCATTTTTGTGTATATAAATAAATTCAATTATTTTATTTTTTTATTTTATTGTAAATAAGATTTATTTTTTTGTGAAAAATGAGTAATTTTGAAAATAAAGTTAAATTCAAAAAGTTATAATAGTACCTACATAGGTTTTAATAGGATAGCTCCTAAAATCAATATATCTTGTTTTTTGAAAAATTTTTCAAAGGATTTAAAAAAAACATAAGCTAATGGCTATATTAAAACCAATCTGTCTAATCAGTTCTAATTTAATCACCTTTCCTAGTTCTACCAAGTAGTAACTCCAAAGTTTTTCAAAAATAAGAAAACTAAGTTTTCTTCAACTTTAGTCGAAGGTTTAGACTAAATAGGTATAGAGTTTAATTTAAATCAAGTTAAAAAATAGAAAAAATTGAAAATCAAGTCCCATTGTAATTTCCTACTAATCATACTTATTAACTTTGATTTTTATCCCATAAGTTTGTTCCTCATTTCCTCCAAGATATATTGCTTGTCACCGCTATTCATAAGTCAACCAACTTTAACTAAGATCCCTATGTACTTTCCTATGTCTACATTCGGTCTTAATCCAAAGAGCTCACAAATTTCTTCTTTATGTATTTATTTATATTTCTTGAAAATAAGGTGCATACTTTCTATTAATTACCTTTTGTCTTGATAAGTTATAGAAGCTACCCATTACTTTCATTATTTTCTGATCATTTTCTTTTGTTGCCTTACCCATTAACAGTAGGTCGTCAACAAAAATAGATTAGAGATCTTTAGCTATGTGTATTAGAGTTTGATTGGCTTCCATGTACCTTCTTTGACTATAACATGAATCAATTAGCTCAAGAATTCCATAGCTAGAATAAAAAGGTATGGGGAAAAGGGTATCATTGTCTAAGGCCTCTACTAGATGAAAATTCTTTCATCGTAGCACAATTCAACACAATCCGATACTTTATAGTAGATAAACACAACCTAATGATCTTTATCCACGAGTTTGAGAAGTTGAGGCTTTAGAGGTGCATCTTTCACAAAGTCCTACTCTATATAGTCATTGGCCTTCTCTAAACTGAGCTTTACAGTCATCCAACCTTTCCTTCCCTTCCTCTTTTTGAAGATGTGGGGGATTTCTTGAAATATAATGAAATTATCTCTAGCAGTTCTCCCTAGAATATAGCTAGATTATTTTGGGTTGATTAGATCATTTAGTAAAGGTTGGATTCTATTCACTAGTAATTTACTTACATCGTAGTGCATAGGTTTATTGGCTTGAAGTATTTCACTTTGTTAGTTCCAATCATTTTTTAGATAAGAAGGATTAGTATCTTATTGACGTCTTTATGCACAGTGCCAGCAGCTAAGATGTCCTTAACTGTTTGACACATAATCTACCTTACAATGCCCCAGCATTTTTTTTAAATCTCAGGATAGTAACCATCAACTCCTGGTGACTTATTGTTCCCTAGATTCCATAAGGTTCACTTTATCTCTTCATCCATCGATGGTTTCTACAGATCTTTATTTTCTTAGTTAGGATTTTCTATCCTCCTACCTATATAGCAAGGTGTCCATTTATAAAGGATTTCTCTATTGCAAACAAGTTCTCAAAGAAACTTTGGAAAAGATTCTTTATTTTCCGAATATTAGTAGTCTAATTTCCCACTGAATCAAATAGTCTAAGGTTCTAGACTTAGATCTTGTCACCAAAACACTAGCATGGGAAAATCGTATATTTCTCTCTCCATCCACTATCTATCTAAATCTTACCTTTGTAACCCAAAGCTTGTCCTCTTACATAAGGACCCATTGAAGTTCTCATTATAGAGAGTGTTCTCTATTTAGAAGCTCTTAAGAAGGGTTTGAAAATAGTTCAAATCTTATTATTTCAATGTAAGCCATAATACTTCTTTTTTTTTTTCTTCAAGAGGTATAATACCAAACACCTCTTTGTTCCAAGTCTCTAATGATATGGTGAAGTTTTCAAAGTCATTTAGGATTATGAAAAAGGGCTAGCACCAATTTCCCTCAATAAAGTCCATAGAATCTAGGTGGTTTAGCTACAATGGCTAGAAATAAAAAGGCTTCATTTCCTTTGGTCCACCTTTCACCAAATGGAGGGTATTAAGCAAGACTAGTAAGTCGTCAAAGTGAGATGAAGAGATAAGAAAAAAGATTTGCTTCTATGAACATACTCTTCTACTTGTAAGTTCCTCAAGATCTATCCAATCTCATCTATATGGGATTACATATGTGTTTGGAGCTCTTAGCCCAGATAAATTTTGACCTAACAAAGCTTAGATCAGTCATGTTACATTCATTCATACAATTCTTATAATTATCAGCCTTAGCTTGGCAAATAACTACACCTCCCTACTTCTCATTGCAAGATAAGATATCATTAAAGCCCCTAACATACGCCAATGTCATCTAATCCTATCTACCTACTCTATGTGAGGCCCTAATCGTCAACCAACTATCAAGAACTCAAAATAATGACACATTCTTAATAAATATGGAACGTTAAAAAAATGACTTGGGAAGTGTGGAAATAAAAGTGCTCATGAGATGTACAAGTCACAATTACTATCATGTAAAGTAATCATAGTTGCTCTAAATTAGTAGAATTAAGATTTCGAAAAATATTATTAGAATCAAAAGAATTTTTTATATAAGGTCTTAATAGTTAAAAGAAGAGCCTTGATAAAGTTTATTTTGAAAAGATAAAGTATATAAAATATTTAATTTAACAAAAGCATAGTTTTATTAGGATTGTTTATTTTCATCGAAAATAAGTGATTTAAGTTCTGATAAATTACAATCCCTTAAAGATAAATTATTTGGATAAATAAATAAATAAAAAAAGACATAGAATAATGTCGAGGAAATATGTGTACATGCAAAATATACTTGGTGTATAGCATATGTACCCCTATTTAATTAAAAAGAAAATATATCGTTTTATATATTACATATATATATATTTATTAAGTTATCTACTTAAGTTAATAAAAAATTATTAAAAAGCAACAAAGACAACTTCTTCATGAGGTATTAAGAATTGCAATAGGGGATGAATTATAAGAGACAAGTATCTGATAAGAAGATTGATGGGCATCAAGCAAAACAAGATGAATTGCTAAGTATTATTCAAAAAGAGGAATCTGTAAACTATAAAGTATAATGCCTCAAAAGGGGGCCTAATAGGTTTTCCTAAAATATTTATATCATGTATAAACCTATGATACAAAGACCGTCTTGCAAGTCAATGGTAGTAAAACTCTAACTAGTAAGCTTCTAAAGGTACTTATTCATTTTATTTATATTTACTTATTTATATAAGCAACTAGGATAACCCAATAATCCACAATCCATAATCCACTAAGACCACAAAAAGTTGAAACTATCTACCAAATAATAAGATGGGATAATTAAACTTTAACGACATCACGAGTTACTAAATATTATAAAGACCTAGTTTAACTAATACAATCTACTAAAGTAATCATATTTATCTAATCCAGCTGCTTAAGGAACACTTTATACTCTGATCTTAGCAAATTCCTAGATTTTGGTTACCTACAAAAATGTACTGTTGGGGGGTAAGCAGATCATAGCTCAGTGAGTTCTTCTTTCGCCGCTACCGTTTAAGTTATCAAGCATTATTAACAAACTTGCATTTTAGCTATATACGAAATAAATGCACATGTGGTAAATGCAAGCAATACATCTGCAGGGTTCAGGAACCATGGAAGGTGTAAACTTATGTTATCTATACGTTGATTATCCCTTATATTTAACTACACTAGGCACCTTACCTTATGTACATAAGGTAATCTATTGGTACCGTCCTAACATACAAAACTTAACTATTACCTTAGTTAAGAATACCATGCTAATCAATTAGGTAGATCCCATCTAGGGCTATCTACTATCAATAATCAATACAATGCCCTGTAGGCTTACTATCAACAAATTTATATAATGCCTAAACCATGCAAGTCCCTACTCAAGTGACTCGTTATCAATTAACTAAAGATGGTTTACTAGCTTTGCCTCAACAAGCAAAATGTTATAGGCAATTGCTATGAGTACTCACGAAATTGATAAATCTTTCTTTTAATCGTAAAGCATTTCAAAAATGCATTTTCACAAATTTTAGATAGAAAAGTTGGCAAAGCTATAAACATCCCAATCCGCAGCTAATTGATCATAGACATGCAATAAGTATATCCGGTTAATTTGGCCAAATACTTAAACTTACCAATTTTAATAAAGCGATCACACGGATGTTGGCATACAAAATAACTAAGCACTTAGTAGACAACCAAGGGCAAGCAATAAAATATTAACCAGTTATCAAATACAAGTAATTAGTAGTTTATTGAAATTCCCTCACCTGGCTTGCTTGCCTACTTATCTTGAATTTCGGGGTTATTGAATTAGAAATTAAGCTACCTAAAACATAATAATAATGCATATGTAAGTGATTGGAAGAAGGTTTGTTTATGAACCTAAAAGTCTACCTAATTATTACAACTCGCCCTAATCCTCAGTATAGTTAAAACTTGTTTTCACTCTAACTTCTTTATCTTAAGTCTATTTTTTGCATTCTTATAGTCGATTTCATGAAATTTCGAATTTACTTTTACATAGACAGATCTAGTTTAGGAGTTAAGACCCACAACCATAATTTTAGATAGGTGTCAAATTCAAATTTTGTATGTTTCCCTTTTAACTTAGTTGATTTTCTAGTTTAGTTAAGTATCTTAAGTGTGCAAGGATTTATTTTAGTCATTTATCATTATTAATTAGGTTCTTACATTATCATTAGGTTTAAAATATTCAAGTTTTATTTAAATCTCTAACTATAGGCTTTCTTTTATTGTACTTGGTCATTTTAAGTTTTAACTTATGTAAATGTGGGCTTTCTTTTGAGCCTAAGGCTATTTTAAGTTAAGAAACTTATTTTATTTATTATTGTACTTTATCACATTATCCTAAGGTCATTAATTTAGTTAGACTATTTTAAGTTGGGTCGAAACTTATTTCTTACGAATTAAAGCCTTGTTCAAGCTTTTTAAGTGGTTATAGGCCTTAACTCTTATCTAAGCCTGTCATGGGCATCCTAGAACACTCGACGGGCTTCATGATGCTTTTATTTATAAATCAAATAGTTGTTATATTAGCTGGTCAAGTAGTTTCTAAGTGAACTTAAGATTTGTTTTTGGGGGCTTTTTACTTGTCTTAAGTCCAATTTGCATCCTAAGACTCTAAACTTATTTCTAACTTATCCTAACTGGCCAAATAACTTATTGAACCCACTAAATGACCCATTTAACACTTAGTTTCAGATTTGGTCACATCAATTAAGTAAGCTTCTAATTATTCTCTATAAGCCTAAAGCCCACCTCTTGTTATTTTAAGGCTTCAACCACTTTTTTTAACTAGTTATAGGCTATATTTACACCTAAGCTTATTATGGCTCTTCGAATTATTTGGTAATTTTAAAATGGTTTTTTAATTAATTTTATTTATCTAACATACTAGTTGGTTATGAGTGATTAGGTGGACTCAAGGCTTGGTTTATGGGCCTTTTAGTTAAATTTAGGCCTAATTCATATCCTAGGGTCTATATCTTGATTATATCCTAATTCAATGGGCCTAATAGTTTACCAAATTGATTAAATGACCCATTGTATCATGAGTTCCAGATCCAATACTAATGGTTTATTGGCTCTCAAGTGGGTTTTTCTAAACCTAATGTCCATTTTAGGCCTAACTACTCACTATAGAACTTATTTAGCTTCTTATCTTGCAAGATTAAGTCCTAAATCGTAATTATCTTTAATTATTCATGTGATTAACCCATTAATAAACATTTTACAGCATGTTGTTTAGCATGTTTGCAGTGGTTTAAGATGATTTCTCATGGCTTTCTACATATCATGTACCTAACTTGCTAAAACATGCATCAAGCTACCACTAGAAAGCACTTAAGACTATTTTCTGCCAAAATAAACATGAGAAATAAAAAATATAGTGGGGATATACATTCATATGTTTTGGCCTTAGCATGAGAATGAAGATATAATAATGATTCCTCTACTTTTCTTTAAGTTATCATCTTGATACAACTTATGTGCTTTTGAAGTTATATGTAGCACGTTTACTACACTAAAAATTTAAGAAAATGCACATGCATGAGCATGTAAACATAGTAAACTAAGGTGGCATCTTAATAATTCTTTCCTTAGTTTTTATGCCTTAGAACCATGCTCATAAACTTAAACTAGAAAGAAAGTTGAAAAGGTGTAAGTTTATCTCAATGGAAATTCGAAGGGTCTCCTTTCACTTCATTTTTGGTAAAAAAACAAAATCTTTTGGTCAAGAATATTTGTTGAAAAGAAAGGGGGATGAAAAGGGATTTAAATTCAAGTAGTTTTGTGTCATTTGGAGGTGATGGTAAGGAGTTATATTTGGGCGTTCAAGTGTGCAGCTAGGTCCGAAAAGCTTATTCTTGTTCCCTTCCTTCTTGTTTTTCTTTTGTTTTGAATTGTACGTTTAGAGAGTGTTTCTAAGGTTTATTTTAAGGAAGAAAATAGAGTAAAAATGCAAATGGAAGGGTCAAAAGAGGGGTTGATTATGAATGAGTATAGTGGGGAACAAATATCTTCCATTCTTAGTTACATTGTACAAGCACAAGAGGGGACCAATTTGCTTTTTATGATTAATGCTGGTTGAGGCAATGATTTGTCTAATAAAGGTGAGTGGTCCCTTGTTTTCCCAACTAATTATCTTGTCCTATACAATTAGTTGTGATTATCTTTAGCTAATTATGATGCATGAATATATGTAGATGATTAGAATGCAAGTTAAGCTTACAACTTTAATTACTAGTATAGATGAGCATAGCTAGACATGGTTTAGGTTTTTTCATATTTAATTAAATTAATCGAGCCTATTGGATCATTTTATTTAATTAATTTAAGGTGTCTATAGGTTGGAATCGATCAAGATTTTAGAAGGCAAAATGGGGCTACTCTACCAATTTAGTGAATTATCGGTAATTACTTAATAATGTGGCTATATAATTAGATTTTATTAATTAAATTAGGGTTTTTGACACTAAATTAGAGTTTCCAATTCATTTTAGGGCTTCCTATATTTTAGGATTTTACAAGGGTTTGAGAGCTCTAAAGGTATGCTTATGATCTTTGCTATATTTTTGGAGAAAATATATCTTTTAGGATAAATTAGTAATCCCATTAATTTATTACCATAATTGACTTAATTTGATTGAACATTATCTTTTGTAGATATCTCTTACCATATATTATTAAGTTTAAGAGATTTACATAATTCAAGTTAAATGTTTTAATTTAGGGTTTTCTTTGTGTTAAGAGTTTAATTTAAGGTTTTAGGATTCTAAGGTTTGGGGTTTAGAATTTTTATTCAATTTAGATTTTTAAATTTGTGGTCATACGTAGTTGGGTTTAGAGTCTTTAGATGCATTTGGGGTTTTTCAAACTCTATCTCTAAGGTTTTTCAAGTTCATTTTTAAGGTTCTAATTTAGAATTTTATCAGTTTTAAATTTTTTTATCTAATTGGGCCTAAAGAATATCTTTGGATCTTCAAATTCAATTCTAAGTCCAAAATGTAAAATTTCGGGGTTTACCTAAAGGACTTGTCCCTCCTGCATGTTGAATTCTTTAAGAATCAAGGACAAAGAACAGGGTTTGGGAAAAATCTAAGAGTTAAGAAAATAATAGAATTAGAGTAGGGAAAATTTTGAAGAAAAATAGAGTAAATGTGGGGTATTTTAGGTTCCATAATCTAGGCATCACTTGGAAGTGAACCACTACTGTCCTCTAAAAGAGGAGGCTATGTCTTACTTGGCTTACAAAGCCTTTAATATCGACTGTGGCTGGATGTTCCAACAATAGTGAATTTTTGGTTTTTCCTTGATTTTTCTCTAAAATTATAAAAATAATAAACGTTGTCTAAAAATTATGAAATTTCGTATTCCTCTGTGTTTTCGCATGTAGAATCTAAATATCAAACCAAATTTTTGAGATTCAAAGCAAAAATTTGAGCTCCCTGAGATATTGGGCTTAGAAATAAATTTTGCAATAAATTTAAAAAATAGTAAATGTTGTAATTTCCACTCCAATTTTTTCATACAAGTTCTTAAAAAGGTCTACTATAAAGTTGGATTCAAGGTAATTTTGGTTTAATATGAAATAATGAGTTGGAAGTTTGTATGACGATAATATTTCCTTAGATAATTTGATTTACATGTGTTATATTCTGATTATAATTGTGTTTTAGAACACTAGATTGGTCTAGAAGAGTGTGGAAATAGGGGATTTGTTATTGAAATTTGGTGATTTAATGATTTAAAAAGTATTTTATACAGGTTAGAATATGAGTCAAAACATTAGGTAAGTGAAAATTAGAAATTACTTGATGTATAGAACCTAAGTCAAAAGTTGATGTAGAGGGTGCACCAAGCTTAAGAAGATCTTTGAATGCAAGAGCAAGCCTTAGGAATTTGCTAGGTGGCCTAGATAAGTAGATTATTTGTGTTCTAAAGTAGATATCATCTACTTGTAACTGATATAATTGTAATTGAATTGGATGATCTTGTGTATATGAATGTGACATGTTGATTGGTAGGTTATGAAATACCTTCTAAACTATTTTGTATACTTTGTTAGATAAGTCATGCTTGGCTATTGACTATGATGACTTCGATTATGCTATTGCTTGGTATAATCGATGAAGTGGATCTATATTTAACTAGGGCAAGAAACTGGATACTAACTACTAAGCCTTCTTCTTAAGGTGTTCACTTAAGTGAACCCCATACTAAGGTTTTAAAGATGGAAACATAAAAGAAATAAAGTAAAGGCTTACCTAATAAATTGATGAGTCAGCTTGCTTATGTTGTTTGATAGCTGTTTGGTCTTTCTTAGTATGTGGTTGATGCACCCATGACATGGCATAAAAATGACCTACGGGTCAAGTTTTCTAAAAACTAGTATTATGCTTAGTTAAGCTTTATTTTGAAAATTGGTTTTGTTAAGTAAACAATTAAGCTTCTAAAAGCTTGGTTTTATAATGCAAACATTTTGGTTTACAAGACTAGTTTTCGAGTATATAGAATTGTGTAGCTTTAGCGAAGTTAAACTTATTAAGCTCTTTTTTAGTTTCTTGAATTAGGTAATTTAGATTCCTAGCAATGTCGATTACTTGAATGGCTTAGGCTAGGGCTAAGCTAGAATATCGATACCAATACATGTCTCATGCAATAACATGGCACATGTTTGCTACATTTTCATTGCTTGGTTAGACTAAAGTGTATTGTAACTAAATTGGTGAATTGCTTATATGTTTATGATCTAATTCTGCTTGTACTATTATTTGTTTATCCACTTGCACTCAGCATACTATAAGTTGAAGGGATAAGTTGTCTTATCCTTAAGATAAGGAAGAAATTTAGACAAAACATCAAATTACACGAGTGGAAAGGCTTAGAAGCACTTCATGGAATAATTTATCTCGAGAAGGATTAAGCAATTGTAGGATTTGTCTTAAGTTCTGGAAAATAGGTTTATAAGAAGTATCAATATTATATGTATAGATTACAACTTAGAGATTGTAAATGTGTCACTTAAGCTTTGTATTAAAATAATGTATAAGATTATGCAACTATGATACTCTGAGCTTAGTCCATTATTGTAAATATTTCCATTATGGTTTGTTATATTGAATGAGAATAGATTTTAGAACAAGTATTTTATTAAGTTAAATGATAGATGAATTATAAATTCTGCCTTATCCTTAACTCAAGGATGGCAATAACGAACTGTTTCAAGTACCAAAAGTTAAGAAAATTTTTAAACAAACGCATACAAGGAGAGGCATTATAGGGTGGTATCAGAGCCAGGTTTGTAAAATGGTCTTTGGAGTATCACAAGTTGTTCATAGATAAGGATTAGAGGTGTAATCAATTGAAAATTTTAGGCATTTATGTAGATTAAAATAATTGATAATGGAAATGAGATTTAAGGCATGTTAAGGAACAAAGATCAAGACTATTTAAGAAGAAGAGACAAAAAGCATGAGTAAAAACATGGATTGAAGTAAATTTCGAGAAAAAATCTTAAGGAAGTTGTGTAATTGATGGATTTGAGTTGATATTGAGGAGAAAATCCTAGTAAGTTCATAATAAATTGTTGTATTGAAGGAATTGAGCAAAAAATTTGTAGACATATAGTAGATCGAATTATGAAAGAAATGGATCAAGTTACGTTGTGAGCTAGGGAAACTTTGTTAAGATGAAAATGTAGCAATAGGAATATGTCTATGAGGCTATTTAGAGTAGCTAGATTAACTTGAGAAGGTAAAACAATAGTATTCCTTGTGTATTAAGAATAGGTCAAGGAATGAGTAGATAAATTATATATTCTCACTAGTCGCCATCATAAGAAGAAAATAAACAAAAATGGCATGTAATATAATTGAATTAGTATGAAATAGTATGCTTCATATACACCTTAGCACACATGAGAAAGCTTAGAAAGGAAATGGCAAATCTACAATTCTTGCGTTTCTTATGGTTTTGGTTATCGTAACTTTTATGTTAAATTTCTTGTCTTTACTATTGATCTAGTCATGTTATGTCAACTATAAGATCAATGATTGGTCTATTCCTTCATTTGTCTTGTTGGCTTAAAAGTTATGTTAGACTTGTTTGATTCAAATTAAATTGAGCTGGGTTGAGTTATTCTTTATCTCATTTGAGTCAAAGACAACTAAAAGCTTAGATTTGCTAGACTCATACTTGATATTATATGTGTACTAGCTATATGAAGTACTTATAATGAAAGCATGATACTTAGAGAATTATAAAAGTATACATGAGGATAGGGTTTAGTTATAAATTACATTCGAATGATAATATTGTTACAATTAGCCTTAAGTAAAGGTAGGAAATAAGAAATGTACTAGGTGTAGAAACTAAGTTAGAAGGTATTTGAAGGTGGAATCCTATCAAAATTATAGGTAGAAGATAAGTTATAACGTATCTTGTCACAGCATCATGAACTTTATATAACTTAGAACTTATCCTAAAGAGTACTATAGCTTGGAAGTAAGAGAATTTATCAGCCCAGAATCTAGGTTAGAACCTGGATTAGAGGGTATAAGAGATAAAGATTGAGTTGAAATGATATAAAACTTCAAAATTTTGTCAACTTGAAAATAACTTATATAGTAAAAAATGACCTTATGTACTTTTATAATTGATATTCTTAATAAAGTCACTATAAGAATTAATAATGTTGAAACTATGTTAAAAATTATCATGTTATGGATTTTGAAGATAACTTCACTAAGAGGATGTGCTCAACTCATAAAGTTATAAGATGGAAACAATGGCTATTAACCCTAATAAGAATCAATGAGAGAAAAAGAAAGCATGAGATGTTGCAGAACCTAAGGTAAAAGATGTGTGTATTAAAGTTATGATATAGAAGTTACATAAAAGTAAGAGTGGTTTAACCATGATAAGCATTAAGGTGTAGAGAGTAACACAAAATATAACGTAGCTCATGCTTTTGGCAACTATGTTAAGCTACAAATGTATAGAAATTGAAGCAGAAGATAAAATTTTAGTTTTTAAACTATAAGCATGAGAGTTAGAAATTAAGGTAGAAGGTCTTAGTAGCTTGGGGAAAGTATCAGAGATTCGGTAAAGTGAACAAGAAATATTGGTAGACACAATATTCACTACTATTACTTAAACCCCTATAACACGGAAAGAGTATAATAAGAGGTTAAAAGAATTGCCACATGAATTAACATGGGAATGCCGATGAAATTGTTTGTGTGTAAGTATATTGAGGATACAACCTCAACAAAAGTTGATGATTGTAATACAATGTGAGAACTAGAGCTATGTAGCGGATGTGTGGAAGTAAATATCGAAACTCTTATAATCTAGAATAGGAAAGTTTTGAGAACGAAATTTTTTGTAAGGGGGTAGATCTCTTCTACTCATAATTCCTCAAGTTTTATTTAATCCCATCTATATGAGATCACATAAGTGTTTAATCTCTCGAACTAAGTAAATTTCAACCCAAGAAAGCTTAGTTCAATCATATTGCATTCATTTATACAATTCTAATCATTATTAGCCTTAGCTTAAGAAACAACCACAAATCCCCACCTCTAATTGCTAGATAGAATCTCATTAAAGCCCCTAATCATAAGCCAACATCCCCTAATCCTATCTAACGAATCTATGTGAGACCTCGGTCTTCAACTAGCTATAAAAGACTTGGAATAGTGGCACATTCATAATAAATATGGAACTTTAAGAAAAGGACTTAGGAAATTAGGAAATAAAAGTATTCATGATAAGTAAAAGTCATGAGTATTGTCACATAAAGTAGTCATAGTTGCTTGAAAACAATAGATCTAAGGTCATAGAAAATATTCTCGAAATCAAATGAATTTTTAATATGAGCTCTTAAAAGTGAAAAGAAGAGTCTTGGTAAAGTTTATTTTCAAAATATTCAGTTTCAAAAAAGTTTGGTTTTATTAGTATTGTTTATTTGCTTCGAAAACGTGTGATTTGAGTTTCGATAAACTATGAACCCTTAAAGATAAATCGTTTGGACAAAGAAATAAATAAAAAAAAAAGCCATAGAATGTTGTCTAAGAAATATGTATACATGTTAAATATAATTTGTATATAGCATATGTACCCTTATTTAATAAAAAAAATTATTAAAAAACAACAAAGACAACTTCTTCATATGGTCTCAAGCATGGCACTAGGGGATGAATTACAAGAGATAGGTGTTCGATGAAAAGAATGATGGGTATCATGAGGAAAAAGAGGAATTGCAAAGTATTATTCAAAAAGAGGAATTCTTAAACTATGAAGGATTTGACCCTTCTGCTTGTCGAGTCCTTGTGGAACTAATGAGAAAGAATAGGTTTTGGAAAAAATCTAAGAGTTAAGGAAAGAAAACAATTAGAGTGGGGAAATTTTTGAAGAAAAATAAGGTAAATTTGGAGTGCTTTAGGTTCCTCAATCGAGGCATCACTTGGAAGTGAACCACCATTACCATCCAAAAGAGGAGGGTGCATCTTGCTTAGCCAACAAAGGCTCTAGTATTGACAATGGATGGAAGTTCCAACAATTATGAGTTTTCAATTTTTCGTTGATTCTTATCTAAAATTCTAAAATAGTAAACATTATCTAAAATTTATAAAATTTGGTATTACTCTGTATTTTTACTTGTAGACTGAATATCAATCCAGATTTTTGAGATTTAAAGTGAAAATATGAGTTCCTTAAAAAATCAAGCTTAAAAATGAATTTTGCGATAAATTTTAAAAATAATAAATGATGTAGTTTCCATTCCAAATTTTTGTATACAAGTTCTTAAAAAGGTGTACTTTAATGATATAGAAAGATTTTTGAAAAACTATGAAGTTGGATTTTAGGTCATTTTGGTTTAACACGAAATAATGAGTTAGAAGCGTATCAAGGTAATATTTCCTTAATTAATTTGATTAGCATATGTTATATCTTGGTTACTATTAGGTTTTAGAATACTAAACCAGTCCCTAACTTTGAGAAGTATGATGAAATCGATTACCCATTACTGCACATAAGACTTTATGCCTAAAAGATGGCCTGTTTTGCCAAAAAAAACCAGCTTATGAATAATACTTTTCAAGATAATTTACTAGCTCGTCCCTGATGTGGTACCCTCGATTAGATATAGTCAAGTTTAAAACTTATAAGAAATTACCCCAAGCCTTTTACAAGTAGTATGAGTTTAATACAATGATGGCCTTTTCCTCAATGAACTTGTATCAAATGTCCACAAAGCCAATGAAGTCCTTTAAAGATTATGCTAAAAGGTAGAGAGTTATAGTAGCTCGACTCACAACACTATTATTCGAGAAAGATCTACTTGACATGTTTATTAGCACAATAGGTGAGCACTATTATGAGCAACTTTTAGGTCATATAAACTCCTCTTTTGTAGATGTGGTCATGGTCAAAAGTTGTATCGAGGAGGCCATAAAAACAAAGAAGTTGACAATAACAAAGACAATACCATTAAGCCTAAGGGCAACCATAAATCTAGTGAACCCTGATCGCTTATCCGTAAGGCCCATGCATGAGCCCACACAAAATAGATAAGGCTTAAAGAAACCTAGAAGGAAATTTGTCCACATCCAAATCCTAATGTCGCAAGTTTATAAGAGGTTAAAGGAAGAGAATCTACTACCTCCTAAGACCCCAATACCTAGGTATAGGCTACGAAATTATGACCCCGATGCATAACATAAATACCATCTAAGTCAGTAAGGACATGCCATTGATAATTGCTGGGGGCTAATGAACAAAGTTTAAGATTTGATTGATGAAAAAGTGATCCATTTAGAGTTCATTAGGCCTAATACCAATCATGAGTGGCATACAATCATCATGTTGGAGAGGGAAGGAAAATTACAAGAAGAATTACCTATACCCCTCAAATAAGTATCTCATCAATTGGAGCAAGCAAATCGTTTGCAAGGGGTTGATTCATTCAATCCTACCCAAGTCGGAGCAAAGGTAGAGAAATTAACAGTAGGTAGACTAATTAAAGAGCAGATAGAGGAAAAGTCTAGCAATCAATCAAAGCAAGTAGGTTTAGAAGAAAGAGTTGCATCTTTTGAAATAGCCATGGAGTTTATCTTCAAAATCTCCAAGAGATCAATTCCACCTTCAACCAAACGCCGCCCCATGAGGTCTAAAAGCAGTTACCATGGTCCAATAATGAGACTAGGCTAAATATTAAAAGTCCAAGAGCAAGCTTACAGGAACAAAGAATAGAAAATCGAGAGACGCCTACTCATCATAATCGAAGGAGAATTTACCCAATTCAAAATCCTAATGGCTCAAGTTTTCAAGCAATTAAGGGACGTAGGTGTAAGAGCATTTGAAGTCCCCATGAAAGGATACAAGCTAAGAAACTATAATCCTAAAGTTCAATGTAAGTTTCATATGGGTCAAGAGGGCTATCTTTTAGAAAACTTTTGGAGGCTAAAGAATAATGTCTAAGATTTGATTTATTGAAAGCTCATTTGGCTAGAAATCTATGAGGCTAGTGGAACCACCAATAGCAGTAGCTTCTAGCCAAGCTACGAAGGGACCTCAAATAAGCTAGTCACAAACAATGAGATCTTATCATTACCATTTGAGAAGTTACCTCATCATTTGAAATAGTTTGGTTTATCTTCACAAAATCAATCCAAATAAGCAAAGCAAGGCTGAGAAGACCAATATAGCTAAGGTAGGAATAGTTAAGAGAATCTTAATTTAGCAAATGACTAATTGATATATGCAACTCATTTTAATAAATGTAATATTAGATCATTTTCAGGTTAGTAATAAGTTCATTCCTTTTGTTTTTCTATTTTTGTAGGCTTCTTAATAAAGGGGCAACCAATAATGCACCACTTTAAATTAAGAGCCAAAACATGCAGCATCTAAGCCCGTAGCAAAATATGATTAATAAAGGGCACTTTTTCAAGATAAAAGAACTAGGCTAATACATGTATAGGGAAAAAGCAACCTTAACCAATCAAATTTAAGGTAAGTAAGGGCAATTGAAAACTTTTGCTTAAGTAAATATATCCCACTAATTGAGAAGTTTAAGAGGAAAATAGGAAAACCAAATTCAAAAGACTAATCCTAAAACACGCTTGAGAATTGAGCGACATTAATATGAGGAATTCCGACAACTTCCTTAAAGGTCTATCTAGAACTTGATACATAAGTTGAAATTATGATAAACATTTTTTTTTATTATTATTTGAGTAAAAAATATCCGTTGTCAAGCCATTTGAGCCCTCTAAGGAAGTATCTCTCAAAATTAGCCCTATTAAGAACTACCTTACATTGGGGTAGTTAGGAGGTTAGGGTTATTAATCAAAAGAATAGGATTAACTATTTATGCTTACCCCAGTTGCATCAATTCATAGTAATCATTAACACTGATAATTCATTCCCTTCGAAAGGAAGAAAAGCTTGGGTCAAGAAGTCTGTATGTAATGCCCTAGAAGGGGGGCTGATAGTTTTTCCTAAAATCTTCATATTATTTGTGCATTGATGATATAAAGACTGCTTTATAAATTAGAGATTGTAAGACTCTAACTACTAAGTTTCTAAAGGTCCTTATTCATTTTACTTACATTTACTTATTTATATAAACAACTAGGGTAACCCAACAATCAACGATCTACTAAGACCGCAAAGAGCTGAAATCACTTACTAAATAATAAAATGGGATAATTAAACTTCAATAACATCACAAGTTACTAAATATTATGAAGATCTAGCTTAACTAATACAATTTACTAAAGTAATCTTATCTATCTAATCTAGCTACTTAAGGAACATTTTATACTCTAATCTTAACCCATTCCCAGCTTTTGGTTACCTACAAAAGAGAGCTATTGGAGGGTAAGCATACCACAACCCAATGAGTTTGTCTTTCACCACTACTATTAAACAAGTTATCAAGCATTATTAACAAACATACAATTTAGCTACATAAGAAATGAATGCACATGCAGTGAATACAAGCAATACATCCATAAGGCACTAAAACCATGGAAGGTATAGATTTATGTCTTCTATACATTGATTATTCCCCTGTACTTAATTGCACAGGCACCTCACCGTACCCATATAAGGCTGTTCTTAGGTACCATCGCAACAAACGGAACTTGACTATCAGCCTAGTTAAGAATACCCTACTAATCAATTAGATAGATCCCATTTAGGGCTATCTACTATCAACAATCAATACAATTCCCCATGGGCCAACTATCAACAAATTTATATAATGCCCCATGGGCTAAATCGTATGAGTCCTAACTTAAGTGACTTGCTATCAATTAAGTAAAGATGGTCTACTAGTTTTGCCTCAATAAGTAAAATGTCATAAGCGACTACTATAAGTATTCACTAATTTGATAAATCCTTCTTTGAATCATAAATCATTTCCAAAAATGCATATTCTTAATTTTTTTTCTTTTTTGAAAACTTGGCTAAGCTATAGACATCCCAATCCACAACTAATGGATTACAAACATATGACAAGTATATCTAATCAATTTAGCCAAATATTTAAGCTTAGCAATTTTAAAAAGGCAACTATACGAATGTTGGCATATAGAACAACTAGTCACTCAATAGACAACTAAGGTTAAGCAATAGAACATCAAGTAATTATCAAACACAAGTAAGTAATAGTTCATTGAAACTCCCTCACTTAGCTTACTTGCCCACTTAGCATACTTGCCTACTTATCTTGACTTGCAGGATTCTTGAATTAAAAATTAAGCCACCTAAAACATAATAATAATGTATATATAAGTAATTAAAAGTGAGTTTTTTTAAAAACCTAAAAGTCTACCTAATTATTGAAGCTCACCTTAATCCCTAAGTATAGTTAAAACTTGCTTTCACTCTAACTTATTTATTTGAAGCCTATTTTTCACTTTCTTATAGCCAATTTCATTCAATTTTGAATGTACTTTCACATGGATGGATCTATTTTAGTAGTTGGGAGCCACCAGCATAAGTTTTGAGAGGGGTTAGATTTGAATTTTGTATGTTTCCCTTTTAACTTAGTTGAATTTCTATTTTAGTTAAGTGTCTTAAGTATGTAACACCTTGTTTTAGTCATTTGTCATTATTAATTGGGTTCTTATATTATCAATAGGCCTAAAATATTCAAGTTTTATTTAAATCTCTAATTATGGGTTTTTTTTTATTATACTTAGTCATTTTAAGTTTTAACTTACAAGGATACAGGCTTTCTTTTTAGCCCAAGGCTACTTTAAGTTAATGAACTTATTTTAATTATTATTAGGTTTTTATCACATTATCCTAAGGTCATTAATTTAGTTAGATCATTTCAGGCTAGGTCAAAACCTATTTCTTATGAATTAAAGGCTTATTCAAGCTTTTTAAGTAGCTATTGGCCTTAACTCTTATCTAAGGCTACTACGAGCTTCCTAGAACACTTAATCAGCCTCATGGACCTTTTATTTAGAACACAAATAATTATTATGGCAACTGGTCATGTTGTTTTTGTGTGGGCTTATGTAAGACCTATACTAACATGACTAATTATAGCAATCGATTTAAGGCATTTGAGAAAGCAACCTAATTAAATTAGAAACTTACGAGGGATTTCATCATATTAATCAAGAAGTTTTCATAGGCTCAAAATTTGATAATATAATAAAATATTAAAAATATAGCTAAAATAGTAATAATTTACTATATTACTATATTATCAATAGCGTACGAATTATGTTTGAAAAATTAACAAATATTTGGAGATAAATTATAAGAGTAATATATTTAATATTAGAACTAAATAATATATAAAAGACATGTATACACTTCAAGTATAATTATTATTCAAATATATATACCCATAATTGTCATAAATAACTAAAATTAAGTAAAATTCACTAAATAAATTAATAAAAAATAGGAAAAATGGTTAAAAAATTATAGAAAACCAAAAGACATCATTTTAGGCATGAAAAGAATCTAATATGCATGAGGATGAGGGACACTAAATTTTGGACAACTCAATCTCCACTTTCCCACATGTCCTCAGGTAGGAAAAATCAAAGATAAATAAATAAATAAAAAGGCTATAAAAAAAGAAACCATCATTCTAGACAAAGCTTAGTTAATTGTAAGGTGAAAATAGAGATAGGAAATGAAGAAACGAAATTAGAAAAAAATAATACATAAAGGAAGGGATTTGTGAGATCCTAAAGAAGATGACCAACTAGAAGTTAAACAGGATGATGGCCTAAAGGAGTGACTAGCGCCTAGCCTTGCCGAAAACCTCCCCTTTCCCTATAATGGCCGAAGCATCAGGTTCCTATGAGTGGCAAATTATCTCCAATTTTCTTAAAAGTTTGGAAAAAATTAGTAAACGTTCACCAACAATTTTGAAATTTGGTTTACCCATGTATTTTTGTGTAAGGAATTCAAATCTTCAATTAGATTTTCAAAATTTTAAGTGCAGATATAAGTTCCTTAAGAAAAATTGTCTATACAATAATTTTCAATTAGGTTTTTGAAAGACCAATTCATGTAGTTTCGACTTAAAATTTTATCGATGTACTCTTAAGATATTATATTTTAATGTTGTATGGTTAAATTTTTAAAATTAGGTTGTTTGATTTTTTTAGAAAATTTTGTTTTTATGTAAATAGTGTACTAGACATGGTATTTTTCTAAAGTAAATTGATGAATTTTTCTAATACAATGGTATACCCTAAATTTCCCTACATACAGTAGCTAAAAATGGTTTAATATGAGTTTAGGATTGATGATTTTTGGTGAAAATGAATAATTTTTTTATTTAGGGTTAAATTCTTCAAGTATTTAGTACACGTGAAAACTAATAAATAATATAATGAAGAAGAGAAGTAGATGATTAAAGTATTAGCTGATTCTTACTACGTATGCAGGGTTTAAACTTTTGCAAATGCAAGGTAAGTGAAGAATATGTGAAATAGTAAGACATACTAATAGCAACAAGGCCAAAAACTATGTCAAAAGGTAAGTCAAAATGTAACCTAGTGTAAATATACTAAATGCACTAGAAATTAGATTTGGATCACAAAGTGGCCATCCTTAGACTCCATACTATCTCTAGAGAATAAACTATAATTTAGAAACTTCATAAATAAGAATCTAATTTTAGACTGAAGGCTAGAAACTTTGTTAGTAGTTAGGTTAGAACATTGTTTGTTATTGAATATCCTTAACTACACCAAGAGTTTGATAGTAGGCTAACTAGTGATTTGCAAATGAATTATATACTTTTATTAAAGTTAGAACATGAGTTAGAAGCCACTCGAATAATAGCCATACTACAAGACCAGATCAAAACCTAAATAAAAAAATTAGATAGAAAGTAGTTCGATAGAAGATGCAAAATGTAGAGCAATTGGAAGTTTAATGATGGTTGGTACTAAATATTAGATCATTAAAAGTCGAAGAGTAGATCAAAAAGTCGCCTAATTATACCTTCTAAGAATTTACTAAAGTTAAAACTTGGGTTAGAAACTACTGAGCAATAATTTATACAACGTCAAAACCTTGGTTAAAGTGTACCATGTTTAACTAATATTTAATAAACACTTTAGAAAAACTTACCTAACACAATTGAAAATTTACTTAAATGTCCATGATGAATACATATGTTATATATTGGACCTAAAATAAATATGTCATGTTAAATTTTAGGGATAATAAAGAAATACAAGAATGATACATAAGAAGAATGAGCATCAATATCTAGATAAGTAGGATCAGTACTTCACCATACTTTAAAGTATTGCTTAAGATTTCTTGGAGACCTTAGTATGTATCTTGTTTTTTACTATAAGTTGGTAGTGTATGCCAGTATAACGCATGTGTTTGAATATTGTACTACTATAATAGAGTGCTGGATTATATATATTGGTTGTTCCGTGATATTACTTGCTTTGAACTATTTGTAATTGCTTGATCACCTTAAAAGCAATCTAATACAAACTCGACTTAATTACTAACTTGACTTGCATCACAACCTACTAGAGAAGACGACTAGGATTCTTAAGCTAAATATGAACCCTTTGATGAGGATAGCAAAAATGTTCCATTCCCCACCCTTAATTGAAATAAGTGACAAGAGAGGAGGTTGTTGCAAGGTTGGGGACTGTAGTTCGAAGTTAGTCTTGAGCATAGCATGTTTCTTCATTGTATAAGCCTCGATTTGGTAAATGATTCGTGAAGTGTGTGGCGTGAAACTCCTCCAAACCCAAATTAGAGTGAGTGCAATTTCTCTAATCTCACAACTACCAGTCAATGTCATGTGATAGCATTTGCTTAATCATGCATTACATCTAACTAAACTTGCTTTATAACCTTGGTTACTTTATGTCAGATATATGCTATTGTCCCCGACCCACTTATTGTGCAAGTTGTCACTCATTTCTCTATAGTTGTTTTGTAGGTTTCCTTAGCAGATTCATGAGTACTATTTCAAATTCTAAAAGATTAGCAGGCGGGGTCGAGGAGTGAGATTCAAGACTACTTAACTAGATTTCTACTTGGTTTATTATCTGTACTAACCTTTAGGAAAACTAATAGGGTCTCCTCATATGACCCCTAGTTTTTAGCTAATGAGATTTATTACATGCTCTATAAGCTTATGGATTTTAGTAGAATTTTCATAAATGTTATATATTTTTGTAACAACATAGTTCTTGCAACTTTTACAAAATTTAAGGTTTCATCCTTCATACAATTTATAAAACTTAATTTTCTTAAGCATTTAAGCTATAAAAATATTTTTACTTGTTATTTTGAAAGGTTACACTATAGAATTATTCCTACCAGGTACTATACAGGACACTTCCAAGCAATAGAATGGTGAACACCTTATGTAGGTTATATCTATATTAACAACTAAAGCGACCAGCTTCTAGCATAGGTTGGTTTATACGGTGAGTCTATTATCACTCTCTAGTTTGGAGCGTAACATCTTAGACTAAGTTTTTTGGGCCTTTTGATTTGTCTTAAATCCAAAACATAAAATTTATGGAGTTACAATGTACACTCAAAACTATAAGCCATTTCATCCAAAGCTCACAAAAATGAGACTATGAGAAGGAGAAAGCAATTAAGAGAAAAATGGCAATCAATGATATAAAAAAAAAATCAAAGAGGATATGAATAAAAAGAAGAAAGAAGAAAAAAATAATGAAAAGAAAAAAGAAGAGAAGAAAAGGGGGGGGGGGGGGGGGGGGGGGGGGGGGGGGGGGAAATGAAGAAAAGAAGAGAGAGGAAAAAAGAAAAAAAAAAAAAAGAAAAATGGGCATCAATAATATATTTTCCTATGTAAAAGAAAGCAACGTGAAGGAAAGAAAGACAAGCCAAAAGTGAAGAAATTTCAAGGCATCTTTTAAAGCCTAAAGAAGTTCAAGCATAATCAGGAAAACAAAGCTTATAGGTCAAAGGTCAAAGCTCTAAGGCCATGCTAGCCTAATTCATGGGTCTCCTACAACATCATCCTCAAGAGACTTTTCCAATTAAGGAGATTGGATTATCTTAGGCTAGTGATTACTTATGGAACTGAGGCAAGCCCTTTATAGTTTTCCTTTAGGTTCTTAACTTATAAACCTGGGATAAATGAAAATAAGTTCCCTCAAGATTAGCCTATACACATCATGTCCTTTTCATTATAAGCCAATGACTAAAAGCTTACATTACAACTTGGAAAAAGACCTAGCTGATTGATCAAGGCATATCACTTATAAGATAGACCATAATTTCTTGAATTTGAAATTGAGAGCAAAAATTTGAATCAAGAGAGTGAGGAAGCCCTCTTTGACTAAATAATTCAAGAAATGGGATGCCTATTATAAGGAAGCTTTGAAGGTTTGAAGAATCAAGTTACCCCCATCATATGTAGAAAAGTTACAATAACCATTTATCAAGTAAGCCTATCAAAAGGTTCAGAGATACAAAAAAAGATTCCCTAGGTATTTAAAGAGAATGACTTAAGAGGCTAACTTAGTTGAGTTACATAATAACCAAGCCTAAGACTCAAAAAATACTTATAAAAAGCAAATGATTAGAAAAACGGGGCAAGCCTACTATTTACCTATAATTTTCAAAGCATAAGAGATCTTCTTACTTATTAGCAATAAAAGAAAAATATTTTGCCATAAGGCTTTAGCTTAGCTTTTCATAAAATAGAATTTTTTTGTAGAAGGAAAAAAAAAATTCAAGAGGGGAAACCTAAAGAAAAAGACAAGTTTTTAGGAAAAGGAAGAAGAAGAAAACAAAACCATTTGTTGAGAAAAGAAAATTTTCAAATATATCAAGAAACCAACTTCAAAAGAGTTTTCAAAGTCCCTTGAGCTTTACTCCAACTTTACTTGTCAACCTAACACCTTCATAAGATTTAAACCCACTTTAGTTTCCAAGCATGACAAAATCACCATTTTTTAGAAATTTAGGGGCCACCAACTTGTTACAATACCATCCATCCCTCTTGAGAGACTTAGGACCATTGGCTTAGCAGAGCGCTGCCTACCT
Source organism: Lumnitzera racemosa (assembly GCA_024138005.1). Lineage (NCBI taxonomy): Eukaryota > Viridiplantae > Streptophyta > Magnoliopsida > Myrtales > Combretaceae > Lumnitzera > Lumnitzera racemosa. Next base: position 31,011,810 of record JAMXBC010000012.1, on the reverse strand, counting down.
TTTAAAAAGTTTAAGATCATTGGCTCTTAGAGTAATATTTTCCCCGAGTAGCCTACTCGCTTGGGCACTATCCCTTTAAAAGAAAACTTGGATGGCTTACTCACAAGGTATTATCCATTTTTGAAAGAAATCTTCTATGGTCTACAATTCTAGGTAGCCTACTCTTAAAGCACTATTTTCCTCTAATGGCCTACTTATAGAGTGCTATCTATTTTTAAAAGAAATCTCAAATGGTCTACTCATAGGGTGCTATCCCCTTTTCAGAAATTCTAGATAGCCTACTTTTAAAGTGTTATTTTCTTCCTATGGCCTGCTCACATGGCGTGATCCATTTTTGAAAGAAATCTCAAATGGTTTACTCAAAGGAAGCTATCCTCTTTTAAGAAATTCTAAATAGCCTGCTCTTAGAGTGTTATTTTTCTCGGTTGGCTTGCTCATTGGGGCACTAACCCTTCAAAAGAAAACCCAAGTAGCCTACTTATTAAGGGGCTATCCTCTTCCAAATGACATGCTCTTAGAGCGCTATCATCCTAAAGCAGCCTACTCATTGGGGTGCTATCCATTTTAAAAGAAATCTCGGATGGTCTACTCATAAGACACTATCCTAGTCTAGATGGCTTACTCATTAGAGTACCATCTTCCTCGAATGGCCTATTCTTAGAGTACTACTCTTCTCGTTTGAAATATCCTAATAGCCTGATTGTACTATCTTAGAAGGTATTCATAAGATATGTAAGTTTGATCCCTTTCAAAGACTAAGCTTGTTAATAGGGTGGTACCCTCCTAAGCCTAGACTTATTAGTAGGCCGATACCCTCTTAAGTCTAAACCTTTTAAAAAGCTAACACCTTCATAAGCTCAAACCCGTTGTAGGTTGGCACATTCTCAAAACCGAATATTGTCAATAACTAGCACCTTTAAAATCAAGTCTAGTAAATTAAGGGCAAAAATGGGCAATCTTTTTTCGTTTCTTTTTTTGTTTTCTTTTTTATACATATCCTTATGATAATGCTTTCACATAACTTCCAAACTTCATAATAAAAAGGAACAACCACAAACACCCCATTTGTGCCTACCCTAATTTCATATCTAATTCGAAACCTTAATTTTTGGGGGAAAAAAAGGCTAATATATGAAAAAATTTTCAAAAGATTAGAAAATCAAGAAAAGGCCAAAACAAAAAAAAATAATGAATTCAAAAATAAAAAAATTAAGAAAAACCTAAAATTTTGAAAAAGAAGAAAATAAAATAGAAAATAAAAAAATCATAAAAAGAGTAGTTGGTAGTCCATTTAAGTCAATTTAAGTGGAAAATAATTTTATAAGATCCAAAATAAGTAGATGCGATTTGATCGAAGTAGGAATTTTGAACAAAAATTAGTATTTATTGAAAATTCATTTTTCTTATTCGGGTTAAGCTAACTCATTTTGAAATATTTTGAAATTACACAATTTCAGGAGACCATAGCTTTAGACTGTACCTCAATTGGAGTTAAAATGAGCATTTTCTAGTAGTATGAAATCTTTAATAAAAGTTGAACACAGATAAAAAATGGGATTTTAATTAAGTTAAATTGGGTAAATTTTAAAAATATTTTGAATATATATTTATTGGACTCTACAATAAGCTGAAGAGGGAGATGTAATTCTAAAAGTTGAGTAATTAATCAAATTTTATTTAGAGGGTGTTTTTGAAAAAAAATAATAATAACTAATTTTAAAAAGAGAAAAGAGGGTTATCAATGTAGCCAAAGAAATTAAAATAAAAAAGAAAATGAAAAAAAAAAGAAAGAAAAAAATGTGAGATGTGTCAACCATACAACGTGCCACATAACACCTAAAAATAGGTGCCACGTAGAACCATCCATTAGGCACCATCAATAGAAACATAGCGGTCGACATAGTAACATGTCAACTAAAGCACGTTACTTCAATTCAAAATTTAAAAAAAAATAAAGTAAACATGCCCCATAAAAAAATTTTAAAAAAAAAAGAAAGTGTTCTAATAAACTTGTCTAGCACATTTTTAAGAAAATGAAAAATTGAATCTCCTAAGGCTAACCCATCACGAAATTGACATTTAGAATTGACAATAGGACATAGAAGAAGATTTTAACTATTTATTTAACAAAGATTCTATTTAAAATGTGCTAAAATCCAATGAATAAAAAAAGTAAAAATTGAATTGAATCTTGATGATAAAAAAGAGATTTGATTTCCCTATACAAAAAGGATGTTTCTTGACCACCAAGTCAAACTCTAAACTATAAATAGAACCCTATACTACTCATTTGAGAAAGAAATTGAAAGAATCATCAAGTGAAATAAGAGAATTTCTCATATTTTTAATATAGGAGCTAGTTTAGGGTTTTGTAGGAGAATCCAAGTTTCATTAGAAAAATTGAAGGGGTGTAGCATGAATTCTTCTAAAATTGGTTAAGGGCTTAAGAAGGTTGGGTAGTTAAGAGTTGAGAATCACCACCACCTCACTAGAAAACTGCTCAAAAGCCTAATGAATTGGCCTCCAGTTCATTACAATGCAAGGTAAGTTTCCATCAATATTGAATTGTTATCGAGTGTTCATGTGATTTTAATGAATATTATTGCATGATGTGAGACCCTAACTACTTAGTATCGAAATAAGTTAAGGCATTTAGAACATTTTAGAATTTTTGAGAAAATTTGTTTGAATTGAGTAAAATTCTAATGCGGAGAAAAAAAAAATTAGAAGAAATGTTCTATTAAAGTCAATTTCTCAAAATAAAGCTTATATAAAATTTAATTTCAACAAAACGTATTTTTACTCAATACGCTAAATAATTATTAGAAACTTGGAATTTGAGTTCCAAATAATTATGGGACCTTAGAAATAAATTATTTAACTTATAAAAAAAAATTAGGAGTCAAATAGCATGTATTGTAATCATATAATAGTATTATATATACCCGACGTGTAAATATATTAATAGAATATACTAAATAATGCCAAAAATTATAATAAATTAAAGAAAATTATTTTAAAAAAAAAGAAGAGAAAACCCACCTAGATAAATTTTGGAAAATTGCATAGCATACCCTTAGACACTTGGAAAAGTAAATGGCATGAGTTGTCAATATAAAATAATAATTAATTTATCAAAAAAAAACTTAATATACTAACAAATGACACTTATAAAATTCCATACACCTTTCCATCACCTAGATTCTAATAAAAGAGGATGTGAGATCAAACTTTGGTCATTTTAGTGGAAAAAACCTAAGGAATCCTCTCAAACACACTGATTTGGAATTTTTACAAAATTTAACAAAAATAGTAGTAAATTAGGATGAATTATTGTTCCTAAGGCTATGAGTAACCTAATAAGCAGCCACTTGAGACTTAAGCTATTGGTGGAGAGAGAAGCATGGCCGACATAGGGTGGTGGCAAAAGGGTAATCAAAGCACCACATGTCGATGAGTCTAATTTTAGTGTTCAATTTTTAAAATACCAAAATAAATTAGAAAATTATGAAACTTTGTTTCACTAAGTTATTTTACATATGCTTTCATGCAGCAATTTTATTTTGCAAAAATATTAATAATTTATGGTACCTACTTAAGAAATCGCCCTTTTATTATAAATTTTCAATTGATTTTTCAAAATATTAAATAATGTTGTATAGGGCTAAAAATTTATGTATAACACTTGTATTATCTATTAAATTTTAGTAACAAGAATTTTCAAAAATCTCAATATTTACTATTTATTATAATTTAATCTTATTAAACAGCCAATTTTACCTATTGGAGGAAATAAGCGAATTTTAAAGCAATTTGTGAATAAAATCCATATGTTATGATTTCTAGAGTTTAATAATATTAAAATATATGTTATATTCTAATTTTGGTAAAAAGTATAATTATTTACCTATTTTTAGCTATCTATTGATGAAAGTAAGCTAAAACAAGTATTATAGAGTATAATGTATAATACACTATTTTAGTGCTTTTTATGATCAAAATATAACAACTACAGTTTACTAAGTATAACATATTTTCTATGGCCTTAATACAGTTTAAATACAAATTATTATATATATTTTTTACCCTTTATACATATTTCGCCAAATATGATAATAAAGGTTAAATTATATAGTTAACACCGTAGCAAAGGGGGGGTATTAGCTACTATTGTACCTGAGGCACTTATTATTGGTTTTAACTTAATTTAACCTAAAAGTAAGAACCTTATAGGTAATTATAGTATTCTAGTTGATTCAGAAGCTATTATATACTTAAGTATTTTGGTGTAAGTTAAACTTTAACGATCGAATGAAGTGAAATATTAGGGTTTTTAATTGGTAAACTAGGGATGTAAGTCAGCTAGCATTTGATTAGCAAATTTTGAAGTTGAATTGAGTTAAAGAGTAATTTAGAAGCTAAGTTAAATGTTAAATCAAAGGCTAAGTTGAAAACTATAAAACTTGCAAATCTAGCATTTTTACTATAGAGTCGAGTGTGAGTGTCGTATATATTTCTTTAAGTCAACAAAACCATGTAAAATTAAAATAGATGAAATTTTAAACTCAAAACCTAAAAAAATTATGAAAAATACTAATATAATATTTGGAGCCCTAATCACATACAAAAAACCCTAAATACTGTGTACCCGTAAATACAAAAGACGAAACCTGAACCTGATAAAAAACCCTAAAACCAAAACCCTAAACTTATAAAATATTCAAATTTACCCTAATGGTGATAAAGTTATAATTTGTAAAAATTATCGATAGACACATGTGATCACGTAAAATCACTAACAAACGAATAGAGATAATTTCTAACTATAATTAAATATAAAAAAATAATTAATTAATTAAATAAATTAGTAAGATTACAAATATTATCCGATGTTCATTGTGGTGTCGCATGTATGTACATGTATTTATATATATGTTAGTTATTATATTGATTTAATTTTACTATATACTTTATGTTCATGTACTATGAAGTATACATTAACTTTATATCCTAATTTTTTCCTAAAGTTACATCATACGTTATCCTAATTCTATTCTGAAAATTACCAATTTATTTACACTTAGGATATTTTATTGGAAAAGTGGAAAAAGTTTCAAGAAAAAGTCAAAAAGCAATTTCCCTCTTTCTTTCTTTCTTCTTTTCTTCCTTTCTTGTTCCAATTTCAACTGCACAGCATCCCTTTCATTATCCCATATGATTAAGGTAACTAAATATAACATCAAGACATTTTTATCCCATATGCTTAATAAATTGGATAATAACAAAGTCAAGTAAATTTTTTACTTCTTATTTCTTCTTTCCCTTTTCCACCACCAGTTCTAATCTCACGTACACAAACACACTTCACTTTTATTTTCCTTTCACACTTCCAAATTTACATCCAAGTCCCCTTTTCTCTCTTCTTGGTCGACAGAATTAACCTCCTCCCTAACCTTCCATTTTCTTCATTTTTCATCCCTTTTATTCCATCATCTATTACCTTTATTTTATAGCATATCATCCTATCTTCACTTCAATGGAGTTAGGGACTTCAAGACGGAAATAAGGAAGACATCTTTTCCAAAAACTTCAAGACAAGAGTAATCAAAATACTCTTTTATGTTATATTTGTTTCTTTCCTTATAATATAAATTCTTATGTATTTTTTTTATATGTATTTGTAGTGTTTCTTGTATTAGGAACATATTAATAGAGTTATATGTATTTTTTTAATATCTCTTTTAGTAGGAATTATACGTACATGTATTTGGTTTTATGTACCAAAGTGAAACAAAATACATCTTCATTTAGGTGTATAATTTTTCTTCTTATTTATGTATTTATGTATGTATACACTTAGCATACTTATTTATACATATATATATATATATGGTTTTCTCATTTGTATAGTACATGTAAATATAGGTAATACTAAATAGACTTCCTCCAATATACGTATGTATAAATATATTATGAAATAGTATAGACACATATATGAATAAGTAGTAAAATATGAAAGTACATGTATACTTATATATGTATATGTATTTTTCTATTTTTATGAGGTCCAAATAAATATACATGCAATATAGTATAAGTATATATATATATATGTATATACTGAAAAATACATTTATATGTATATTAGTACTCTATTTTCTTAAAAGTAAGTTAATAAGCAAATGTGTGTGTGTGTGTATGTGTGTGTGTATGTGTGTATGTGTGTGTGTATGCTGGACATGAGTTACATGGAAGGACAAGAGTTGTTTTTCTTTTACTTTTTGAAATTTAATTATTTAATGGTATTATATATATATAATAATACTACAAATTAGTAAAAATGCAAAAAAATAATAATAAATTAAGGAAATTACATCATGAACCAACAGGAAGTTACCACTTCAGCTTTCCCGATAATAAATTAATTAGGAATAATAATTATAATAAGAATTAGAATAATTAATGATTTAGGTCTAAAGTTGTATATTAAAGAAATTATGTCAAATTGGGCCTAAAAATCAAAATATTAGAAAATATATAAAGTTAGAAATTATTTATGCCCATTGCTAAATTCAAAGTAAATCTCAATAAATAAACTCTTTAAGAAAAGCCCAAAATAATAATTAAAATCATTTAGGCTTAAAATAAAGAAATTCGTAACACCCTAGGCCTATAATAGAAAATGCAGATTTCAATGTCCAAAACGGATCTTGTGACATGAAAGTACATTAAAAAACAATAAAAATTGACTATAAAATCATAAAAATTAGAATTAAAATGAAAAAATTACATGCGGCGAAAGATTTAAGATAAGCCGAAAAAAGATAGATAGGATAACTAAGTTAATTATCCCTATAAACTAATAATTATGATAAACCTTTAAAGTAAATAAATAAATACATAAGATACAATTATTTACAAATATACACATAGGTTTCCTATGGAGAGAAACTAACAAAATACACATCATAATGTGAAATACAAGACATAATCGTATGATGTAAAATTATCCAAAATATTGTAATTCTATAAATATTCTATACACATATATACTAAAGTCCAAACATTTTTATGGAAGATATGTTTTATATGTATAAATGATCAAATCTATAAAATGTAATGATCATAATATAGTAATGTGAAACAACAATAATAATAACCATATTAACAATAACAACAAAATAACAATAATAAGAATCACAATTGTAATGGTGATAATACTAATATAGGATCATACACTAAAATGAGTGTATATGAATGCATATGCACATGATAGGTGCTTATAACAATAAGATACTATGGTTGGGTTAGAGTTTTAATGATCAAGTTATTATATTAATAATATAATTTCAAGTCTTCTACTTGATTCTACGAATTCATGTGCCTAACTTATACCATATCTCCTTATCACTATTATTTTATTCCACTTTTCATAGGCATTACAATTAAATCATAACATAACAATATAACAATACAAAACTTACAAATAGTGATATAATCCAAACTTGTATAATATTTATTAATCCTTATTTTATTACTCATATGGAAAAACAATATTTCTTATCTACCCCAATAAATAAGCTAAACCATGTTCATACTATGCTTAGGTTATAGTGGAAAATTAGGCAAATTACAATAAACATTTAGTTAACTGAGAATGTTAGCTTTTCTAGATACTTATAAGTCTTATTATCTTTTAGGTACTCAATTGTTAAGTTCTGAAAATTCTAAAAGCTTGTAAAGTGAGCATTAATCCAAGTGAAGGAGTTCTAATGATCAACTATCTATTTTTGTCTGATACTTGCTTAATGTTTTGCTAATTGTTATTATTTGTGTATTTGAATGACTATTTTGTCTTGTATGCTGTCATTTGTGTGATTGCCTACTTAAATTGATAAAATTTAAATATCTAACTAAAATAACTAATTATATTTATCACATCTCTATGTTTTGACTAATATTCTTATGGAGAGTGTTAGTTTTGCCAACTTATGAAATAGAATGAGAAAAGTATTTCAGAAATGTTTTTCTAATTTTAAGAAGATTTTTCTTATACAACTTCTATACGAGCTCATGAAGCTCATCAATGATATTTTTATGATTAAGGGAAAGCTAGTACGACATCTCCAATTGATCAATAGCAAGAGAACTTGCATAGTTAAGCCGTCGGAGCCTTAGATTGGATTTATTGATATTGAGCCCCAAGCCTTAGGTATGATCCATTAATGGTGGATGGCCCTAGTTAAGGTCCACTTATTTAGATCGGTATTTCTTTCCCGATTAGGGTAATACTAGAGTGTTGTTTAGAGGGATAGTATGCCTATGCAACCTCATACGAGTAAGGTGAGGTACCCTGCATGAGTATGTACGAGAGATAATCAAAGTGTAGATAACGTAAATCTACACCTTCTCGAGTACTGGACTCCTATGAATGTACAGCTTGCATTCATTGTATATGTATCCATTTTATGTATAGATAAACTTGCATTCATAATAATAATGTTTGATAATTTGCTTAAATGGTAGTAACAAGGAACGAACTCATTAAGTTGTGATTTGATCATTCCCCTATTGTAAACCCCACAAATTTTCTAGATAAAGATTTGGAAGTTAATAAGATTTCTCGAAAGATACCCTAAACAGAAAAGACTGCTCTAAAAAATCCAAACCCATACTCTTAAGACATTAAATGGAAATCTAAGCCCTAGTTTGAGCCCTATAGTCAAAATCCCTAAAATCTTATAAACAAATGATAACAACTAGTGTTAGCTTCCAAACTCAACCTAATCTAACGAAACTAACCCTAAACCCCAATAGGAAAGAGACTGATAGTTGAAGCATATGAGAACTCCCTAAAACTGCTAAAAAGTAAGTTAAACTAAAATGAATATTTGTATAGATAATCTTAACAATGAATTTCAAAATTTAAAATGATAATATAACTCTTAAATGAACTTTCAAACACTAAAATCCTAATTAGAACCCTAATATAAGCGAGCCTTTGAATTATAAAACCCTAATCTATAGTCAAAAAGCCTAATCTAACTATTATACTATAATTAAATAGTAAAATTATTCATTAATCGAAGACTAATCACTTAATTGCCTTAAAACCTTAAGCTACCTTATAAAACGTACTCGAACAATAATAATTGTCTCAATTCCTTAAACTAATTAGATAAGATTACCCAATTAGCTTAACCAACTTAATTTGACACATTAAGCCCTAAAATGCACCTAATTTGTGCTAAGTGTATTAGTAATTACGACTAAGAAACTTAATTATACCTTAATCTACTAATTGGGTTTTATATCATAATTAACTAAATAAAGAATGATTAATTATATGAAACCAACAAAAATATCTCCTTAAGAATACTAACGTCATACTTAAGAGACAATATAAACTCCGTAAGCTTTCGGATCCAAACTCGGAATCAAATACAGGAGTTAATAGGTAACCCTTAAAACCACTCAAAATATAATAATAAGAGTTATAATAATAAAATGATTAAACCACAAATTATAAGTCACAAACCCTAAATAATCAGTCTAAAAACCCTAACGAGAGTAAAACCCTAAAACCTTAATTGTATACGTAAAACCCTACTACATGAGAAAGCCTAAAATGATGAGAAAATATCAATACATTGAATACAACCTTAACTAGAAGTCTAAAACCTTAATTTAACTAATGAACCCTAAGTATATCCCTAAACTATTCATTAATCACAAATAATTTCTCCAATTACTAAGAAACCCTAAATTGCTAGTCTCATACACAATTCAAAAACCCTAATTGATCTTGAATAATAGTGGATTTTAAAAATAAAGTAATATAGGTAAATGAACTTAATTCAAGTGATAAAATATGCAAAGACCTAAGTTATACCCTAATTAGGTCTAAATCACTTAATTAAGTATAATTACAATTAATTAGCTTAATTACCCTTTAATCCATCTACCAACTCTCATTGCATTTTAATTAGTAACAAGTTAAACTTAATTAAGAACAAAGGACAAATGATTAATTGGGAATTAAGGGATACTTGTCTTTAAGGAGACAAAATCTTCCTTCATTTGGCAAAAAGTAAACAAGGTATAATAATACCAAAAAGGGACCATGTACCCTTATCTCAAAATAGCCACCTCTTATCCTCCTTAATCCATCTTCAATATCTGTCATTTCACTCCTCCAAAACCCTTATTTGAAATCATTCTTTATGCATAGAAAACCTTAGGAAAACCTCTCTACAAACCAAAATAAAAATCAAGGAAAGAAGGAAGGAAAACTAAGAAGTGCTATTGAATTCCCCCGTGCACATCAACGCCTTTTGGCACTACCACCACCACATGTCACCAAATCACAAACCACCACCAAAAAAATGTCACACATACATTTTAGTTTCCTGTCGACAAACTTCTACACCTAAAGAAGCACATTTTGATTTTGTTTTTAAGTGGAAAAGTTGAAGCTTATTTAGACCAGTTTAAGGTAAAAATCATCCAATTTAAGTTTTCTATTTACACTAGTTTTATCTATGATAACTTGAGAGTTTAAGATTATAAATACTATGTAAATATGTTATAATCATGTACATATCAATTTAGAGCCTTATAATTACACATTCATTCATATACTTAGCTAATTTACTATTTATGTTATAAAGGTATAGGAGATAGTTCTATTTAGATAACTTGAAAAGATGTTAATAAAACTTTATGAAACCCTAATTGCCATCCATGCCACCCCCTCCTTGATATGTCTCCATCTTGTTTTCAACATTTTATGTGATATTATTAGCATAAAATAAGAAGAAATGTGATTAAAACAAGGAAATGCACTATAATAAGTGTTGGATTGAAAAAGTTGAAGGAAAGCCTAGAAGAACCTTACTTGACTACCACTTTCATGAAAGTTTTAAATCTGTAAAATTTGATTTGTTAGCTTAATAACATGATTATTTAGTGTTAAGTATGGTTTAAGACTTAATTAACTAAGTTAAGTCGGGTAATGATGACTTAATAGCCTAAACTAGTTAAGTTAGTGATTAAGGCCTTAGGAATAGTGTTAGAAACGCCATTAATGAAATGAACTAGGTCTGAAACACTTAGTAAAATGGATTATTTGGTAAACCTATTAGGATATTTGTCTATTGAAATAAGTTAGAATCAAGTTTAGGGTCCTAGAATACAAATTAAGCCTAAACTAGCATAATTAGTTATTAAAGCTTTAGAAATATGATTTAGAGTTCAATAAATGAAAAGAACTGGATTTGAATCCTAATAGAAAATGGACTTATCTTAAGGTTTTTAGTAGGTTTAAGCTCAAAATAATAAGCGAAGTTAGGAAAGCCCTAAAATGCAAGATAAGCCTAAAAGTCCATAAAAGAACTAAGAATAAAGCCTAATAATTGAGTGACCAAATCTAAACCTTAAATTAAAAGTATCACAAAATAATATATAGAAGGTCCATTAAGTTTAAAAGCTCATTAAAGCCATCACCTATAAGCCTCTTAGTAAACTAAGGCTTTAAATTAGTAAAAAGGGCCCATTTAAGCCTACAAAGATTAACATTAAAAGTCCAAATTGAAAGTTGTGGAATTTAGATAGAAATTAAAATGTAAAATACCTAAATAAATGCTCAAAAGGTTAAGTTTAAAGTTCAACACCCAAAAGTAAGCCCAAAGCCAAAAACTAGGCCCAAACCTTAAAATAGTCAATTGAATAACATTGACCAATAGACTTATTTGACTCAAACCAAATTATCACAAGTCTAAGAACCCAAAAAAGAACCTCACCAAATTTCGACTATAAGAATGCGAAATTCTGACTTAAAACAAGAAAGTTATGACTAAAGTATGAAATAAGCAAAAATAGGAAAATTATAACGAGGCTAGAAAATAGATTAAGTTTAAGATGAGTCTTATTTAATTTAATTACCAAACTCAAGTGATTTGGGATACCGAGTTTGAGACTACTGAAGACTATTGAGAATACTATACTTCAAGGCTAAGTAAGTATATTGCCTCCTATTTTACTCTGCTATGTGCTTGTAGTTAGCATACCATCTAATTATATTTGATAACTAAATTTATCTCATGTTGAGGTATATGGGAACTTGTATGTGCATGCTTTGGTTTACTCTTGCTTATGAAACACCTTAAGATATTTCGAACACCTTTGTTTGCTATATTAAAACTCAAGGTATTGGATTGCTTGGAATATATTTGTTTGGTCACCCCATGAATCCGGATTAATAAATTTTCGGCTTTTAATCAAATCGGATACTCATTACATCCTATTGCATTAGTTAAAGGGCATAAACACTACATAGTAGAGCAAGAGATCACGCATAGATTAATCCATATTGATATTGTATGTTATGATTGTTTATCGTGCAACATATTCTTGCCTCGACATTTGGGATCTACTTAGCTCTAGAGAGTTCCACCTTCTACTTGAGGCTAAGCTATGTCTACTATTGAAGGTGCTTATATTGATGAGAGAACTAGCATTGGATGTGGATAGCCGATTCCTAATGTCCCTAAATATTTCCTAACCTAAGCAACAGTAGGTGTAAAACCGTATTATATGCAGTTACTGATCGACTGCATATATTATTTGCATTGCATATGCTTATACATGTATTCATATGTTTGATAAATAACTTGCTTGTAATTGTTTAATGATAAGGTAAGAAGGTTACTTGCTAAGCTTGATGTAGCTTACCCTCCAATAGTTTCTTTTACAAGTCTTATAAAGCTAGGTTGCGCTAGGATTTGAGTACAAAGTGCTCAATCGGGCTAAGAAAGTAGAATATAAGTTTAGGAAAACAATTAATATGGTTAAATTAAACTTTGAAGGTATTTAGTGGCTTTATGATTATCGAGATATAGATATCCTTTTTTATCACTTGGTAGGTGATTTTGACTTTCTAAGGTTTTGGTAACTGTGAATTGTTGAATCACTTGTAGATATACATATATATATAGTTAAGCAAATGTATGTAAATTAAATAAGTACCCTTAGAAACTTATTAGTTAGAGCCTTGCAACCTTTGACTTACAAAGTGGTCTTTATATCATAGGTACACATGTGGTATGAAGATTTTAAGTAAAACTACCAACCCCCCTACTAAAGCGTTACACTTATAGGTTCTTTTGCACGTCCATTTGAGTTGGGACTGGGATAAGCTAGAGTGCAAAATGCAAATCCAAGTTATGTAAGAGAAAGCTAAATTTAGTTGTGAAACGTATAGCTAGCATAGGAGCACCTCATGTGAAAAGTATTTGTATATTAAAGTTTTAGATCATGTAGTAATTGTTGCAATTTATAAAATTGATTTAACCTATCTTATTGTTTGGTAGGGGATATTGATTCTCTATAGTTTTGATAAATTGTGGAATATTGGATATCTATAGTTATTTATATTTTATGATAAATTAATAAAATAAAAATTGGAAATCCTAGTGATTTATTATTTAGAATATTGTAATCTTTGACTTATAAAACAATTTTCATTTCATGAGTGCACACGTGATATGAGAATTTTAATCAATCCTACTAAGCACCCTTTAGGAATCCTAATAGAAACAATGTAGAGCAAACTAAAAACCAATAAGCTAATATTAAGTAATAATATATACACATGCATGATCTATAGTTAATTAAGGTACCATATGTACATCTTTTAGGTAATATAGTGGAGGTGGAACGCGGTCTCAATGCATAAATTTAAGATCATTATTGTTACTAGATAAGTAGATCTAACCAATGTTTGGAGTAGACTTTGTTTCTACTCATAACATCTTGTGCTAATTGATATTGTGCTAGTTGAATGTGACTGAACCTTGGTTAGTTTGCTATGTTACTATGTTTGATGTTGATATGATGTTTTCTATGTATTGCATCAACTTGAAGAGGAAAGCAGGAACTAGCACTATCTTCTGGGTGTTTACCTAAGTAGACCCCAAGAGATTAGATTTCCACTATAAAGAGTCTAAAAACTATACTTGGATTTCTAGGTTAAATAAAACCAAAGAACTAGTTGTGTTGAACAATATACTTAGTTGTTAGTGCATAACATGGCATGGCATGGCATAAAACAAGACCAATAAGTCTAGATTTTCAAAGTATGAAGCTTTCAATAATTAAGAAAAGAATGGTTTTACAAACATGATTTTAAAGCAAATAGATTTGCATTGTTCAAGCTAATTACTCTTTGTAGTTTACTTATGTAGGACTAGGGTTAGGGGTCTTACTCTCAAACTGCTCCTTATAGTCTCTAGGTTCCCAAGCATTGCTTCTAAATGTCCAATTAAGTCTACTAACTGAAAGTGTGAGCTAAGTAAGCTCAAGATATTGGTGTAGATGCATGCCATGTACATAAGCACAGCACATTGCATTATTAGCAACAAATACTTAACTTAGTTATTGATATGGACAAGGATTGGATCCATTACCTATGTATGAACACAAAAAATTGTAATATTGGCTAGATTGTATTATTTATTGTCTACTTTCATTCAACTATAGTAGCTAAGGAGATAAAATGTTTTATCCTTAAGTTCGTAGGAACATGATGAGCCTAACACTAGGGAGGATGCATTTTGAGAGTGTTAGGCAAAGTCAGCCTCTTTTGGAAGGATCTTGCTTTAAGTAAGAAGTATTACTACTTTGAAGATGAAAAAGAAAAAAAAAAAAAAAAGGAGTTCATGTTTTGATGTAAATAGAAAAATATACATATAAGCTGTATACTGAAGTGAAGCTAAACTTTGTTTTAGCATCCTTTTATCATATAAATAAAGGTTATCTTTTGCCAAATGAGTACGTTAAATTTAGTTTCTAATAGGTATTCCTATATGATGGTCCATCCTATACTAAGCCCAGATGTGACATATGATGTATGTGAATAATACTTGTAACCTTATTGTATGTGCTAGATTAGATAGTTTGATGTATAACTTGTGAAGTTTTTATTATAATTCTTGTTTGTATATCATTGTGTCTTATGCCTTTTGGCATACCCTAAAAAGTTTAGAAACCGACAATCTCACCGTGTATACTGAACATATGTGATTAAGGTAGTATTCATCGACCCCATAGATGTTCAATACACACAAGGTTATTAAAATAATACCCAGTACTTAAGGAAGGGAATATTTCATACTATTTTATTTCCTTTAATTACATTGTTTTAAGCATTTGTATAACTATTTCAAATTAGAGTGAGAGGTGCTTTCACATTCTCGTTTATATACTCTAATTAGCCTACTTGAATTGTATTTGGCATGTTTTGACTCAATTATTCCTACAAAAAGGACTATAAGGAGGTGAGTTAAACCATAACTAAGTAAGTAGCAAGGGATGTGTGTTATATATAATACAATTAGAACAAACAAGTCCTTTAGAGTATAAGATTATGCAATCATATCATGTGCAATCCATACGACATTGACTAATATGTCGCAAGACTAGACAAAATAATCTCACTCTAACCTAGGTTTCAAGAAGTTTTACTTCTACTCATCACTTAGTAGGCTCAAGTTTCCCATTAATTTGAGGATATGCAATGACTCCATATCCTTTATACCTAATTCCATACTATTCTACTTGACACTTTCAAACTTCAATGGTAATCTCCTCTATTTTCACTCAGTTATGTAGGGTTGAAAGAATGAAACTCCTTATTTCCTCATCGTATGGATGGTATTGATGGGAAAATGCAAAATGCTTATTATGACATGCATGTATAATTATTAGAGTCAAATATTACATTAGTTAAGTTATTTAAGTGATCAAGCGATGAATCAATACCATATTAGAATAATATAAAACAAAGTCATAATGATTATCAAACAGCATTATTACACCCACATTCACTGGATGCATAAATACAATTAATATGCAATCATAAGCAACATAACGACTTGCTACTCCTTATTAGCATATCAAGAACTATCGTGAAGCAGGCCTCTTAGCTGTTAGTAGGTCACTAAAGTCCTCTAGATAGTGATTGTCATACCCATAAAAGAGAGTTGTTTATTAGTTACATTTGCTATACCCAAAAAGGTTAGTTTGATATGTAATCAAATAATTATGTTCTTCTTTAATTCATTGAAAAAAAATATTATGAATTTCAGAAAAAAAAAAAAAGAGATATTTGGCTTTTATGGGAAAAAGAATGGGGTTATTATTGTGCATAATAATGTATATATTTTGAGAACTTGAAATGAAAATTAGGAGATCATTAAGCATAGTAATATATGATAAATTGATATGAATACAATAACTTTTATATATTCTAAAATAAAGTCAACGGTGAACTTGAAAACATACAATGTATATATGAAAAATTATGTAGTTAGAGTAATATTCATAATTTAGCAAAATTATGACTCAAAAAGTAAGAAAATTATGAGATAATTTAGAAAATGTCATGGATGGAAGCGAAGTCACATTATGTATGGGAAAGTAGTTAATAAATAGGGTTTTACAATTTTTCTTTAAATAAGTATATTATAGTAAAATAGGTAGTAACTTTGCAAAAATGACTAAACATGCTAAATTATTTCTAAAAAAAAAATTATTAGTAGGTATGTAAATAAAGAACTTATAGTAAAAAGGGCAATTTGAAACAAGGAAATTTGAATATGCAAAAATTTCCACACTACAAACCACCAAACTTACGTAAACCACCACCTCTAGCCACCCTCATCCACTACCTACTTATCTAGCCATCTAAGGAGCATCTCAATAGAGTGTTTGTCTATTCTTGTTAATTTTGGAAGCTAAAAGCATTGTATGGAAATTTTTGAATGGAGGATTTATAAGGGGGATTCATGTTGCTTTTTATTTTTATTTTTTTTCATTTCTTAATGTTCGAAAATTCTTAAAATCTTACCACGTGTTACTATATGCATGATAAGTGTAAGGTCAATTTTTCATTAGTTTTGGACACTTGGAGATTTTTTTACTAAATTATTGATTAAGTTATCTTACTTTTTTTATATTTTTTGAGAAATTCCAAATTTTTTTCCCAAACATGTTTTTTCAATTTTTCTAGAATTTTTAGATATTTAGGAGCATTTTATAATATTCCTAACATTTGTTAGAATGTCTTAGGTATTTTTTGGTATTTTATGGGGTATTTTGTCATATTTTGATACTACAGCTATTATTTTAATATTTTTCCTTATATTTTTAGAGTATATTCTTATAACTAATGCTTTTCATGCAATAGACGTTATGTTCCTTACCTTTGTTTCATAATTTACATTAACTAACTTACTATTTACTATTTATTAATTATGGATTCAAAATTTACAATTTACGACTATGGGTAAATCAATCCTTTTATTTGTTAATTAATTTTTTCCATAAATTTTCTTCCTTATTATTTCAATATAACTTTATATTTTTAATTTTTAAATTTGATTGTGCCTTCAACCCTTATTATTAGATCATATCATCTTATTACTACTTTATAAGAAGATAATTAAGTAGTTATCGCACCTTTTAATATTAATGGTGTAGAAAATGAGTTTGTTCATGTTGAATAAAAAAATAAAAGGGGTTTTGATTTTATTGAAATAAATAATTTGATGAATAAATTGGTCACAATTTTTGTTTGTATAATATAGAAATCCATGGTTTAATGCTCTCTTAATGTTAAATGTGTAGAATAAATGTGTTTGTTAGAATAATGTGTTTAGAATAAAAAATATTTTTAATCTTGATGATTGAATTGTAAAATATTTGTCACAATCCTTATTTGTATTTATAAAAAAAAAAAAAAAAATTTGATTTTTTTAAAATAGATTATTTATGAATAAATTGTACTATACTTGTTACAATCCTTAATGATTATGTGATGTAAGATATGTAAAGGTTGGTCTTTAAAGAAAAAAAGTGTTGTTAACTTGTTTTACACGTTATTTCTTAGATGATTTGTATGATTGTAATATAATTTAGTTGTGTATATTGTAGCTTCTATGTACTTGTTTATCACGTAATAAATCTCTTTTTGACAAATAAATAATTTGTCACCTTCGAAAATTTTTTTGATAAATAAAAAATCTAATTGGTGTATTTTGAAAATTAGGGATTTCCTAGGTATTTTAAAGTTGAACAAAAAACTTTTTTTTAATTTAATTAATATGTATATACTTAAAGTGAAATATTTCTTAAATAAAATTGACTAACCTATTAAAATTTTTATAAAAATACCTTTAGAGCTATGTGGGCCTTATCTTGGCTAATAAGTAGGCAAACACTTTAAGCAACCTTAAAACTTATATATATATATATATATATATATCCCTATTAAAGCCCTTCTTTCATTTTGACAAGAATTAAGGGCCTTCTTACTTATTTGCAGATCTTTTATGGTAACTCTATTGGGTTTTAATATGTTAGCCGCCAAGCCCTTTTCTCAGGTTTCCTTTCTTTCTAAATTCTCATTTTTATAAAATAATCAATAGATTAGTAGTCGAAATTAAAGCTTATTTACTCATGAGCTTTAATTTCGTTCTTTTCTTGTTAGTTAGGTGTCAACTCCACATTTTTTCTTTAAGAAAAGTGCTTTCTAAAAATTGAACTTTATTTCTAATATGGACGAGGAACTTATACTTAGCAGCCTAAGCTTGATGTAATCTAGATTACGAAAAAAGGAAAAACAAATTTGCAACTCAATAGCCTTAATTTTCTTTCAAAATTCTTCATGTTGAACTCTCTAGAGAGGATCATGGTCAGTACCACATCCGTAGTATTGGACTATGATCTTCCTTCTTCAAATTTTCTTTTCTATTTTCTCCAAAAACATAACTACATACCCCAAATTCGAGATACCAACCTCGAACTTGCTCCAAAGACATTGAAATCCCCATTTTCTCAATCAAATTCACATCAAAACATCTCCATAATGATGCTTAATCCAATAACATTTGTAAAAGATAAAGAATTGTAAGGATGTGAATGTATTACCTTATTGATTCATGAATCCCTAATGTGATTTCTTCCGAGATCTTGTACAATCTCGATTGTTAATACTTCATATCTACCAAACAATCAACCTTAAAACATTAAATCTGATCATAATTTCCTAAGAGTTGTAATTTCCTTCAATTTTCACACTTATCCTTACCTATAATTCTTCTTCCACCATAAAATCTCTCTTCTCCACCCAAAATTTGATGGCACACAAACTGCTCTACATCCCAACTAACAGTAAACATCTTATATGCTTACAGAAATCATAAGAGATAGGAAAATAATGAGCCTTATTTTAGAGTTTTACTTATGGTTGCTTAGTCATCGATAGGGGAAATAACTCCCCCTCTCTACTACCAATTGTATTTATGCCAATTGGTAAAGAAGAGCTTTTTAAAGTTAGGTCAACCATGAAACCTTAACCTTTTGTAATTCTTATTATGCCCTCCACTTAAATTATTAAATTAAATTACCAGGTAGTCTTATCTTTCAGTTAATGGGTTTCTTTTATGTGTAACCTAGATTTCTTAAGTATCACACATATTTCAATCTATTTAAAAGTAGATTTTAAAAGTCAAGCCTTATCATATTTGTAATTTGTCTTAGAATAGTCAATCATCTACTCTATCTAATTTAATGGCAAAAGATTTTTTTTTATTAATTTACTCTTTATTTTATTATAGAAAGTAATCAATAATAGATGCTATATTGTCATTCATATATATATATATATATATAATATGCCATAGATTTGGTAATTTTAATGATATTGGTTTTTAGCCCCCTACCTTATAATCTTGCGTCTATTCCTAAGCCACAGTTTAATCATATCTTAATAATCAAATTCATTTTACCCATATTATTTGTTAATTCTTCAGGTGAAACCATCTTAGTCTTCGTTGAAAAGAACTTATGAACATGCTGCTAAAATCATTAATAAGGGAATTCATAATTCTTTTCATCTTTTTCAAGTATTTTAATATCATCAATACTTAATTATTATACTATTGGATATAGGATCCAAAAGGCATATGCAAATCACATAAATCAATCTATATATTAAGCATCAGTAAATTTATTTGCATAGTATATATCTAAATAATTCAAACAATAATATTTGATAAACACGATACTATAATATCGTTATAAAAAATTAAAAACAAAATTATGGATAAGATAACCACTTCTTAATGTGGATATATAAAATAGCTCAAACCAAAATTCCTATATTATATGAAATAAGATGATCATAAATAAAACTCACTACATGAAAATATCAATCAAAGTATGAGATAGGATAATGATAATTACATATTGGAAGAAAAGGAAAATGATAATAATTGATTTGGAACATGTTAATTAGATAAATAAAGTAACTAGACAGACACACACCAACATTCTCCTTATCAAAGAAACGTGGATTGGCTTATTGTTCTATATGTGGATGTTTCTTCGTCAATACACAACATGAAAAGATAACAAAAATAGTATTATACTATTCCATGTTCACAAGCAGTATTCGATGAAGCCGATGAGGAAGTGATCGTAGAATATGCTTTAGACTTAGGTAGAGATTCAGCAGTAGCATATTTACCACCATTGCTGCTACTTGTTATATGGCACGATGATTGGGGTGATGGAAAAGGCCCATTTTCTTGGAGACTGGTGTATGATGGAACTGGAGGTGTGGATGGAAGAATTGGTGGAAGAGCTTCAAAATTCAGAACACTTAACACCTCTCTTATTGTTGGCCTAAAATTATAGTCTGGGTGAACGCACCACAATCCAACAATCATTAGGCATTGCATTTGTCTTGGGTCATAGTCTCCATCTAGCTTGGGGTCTACTGCATCTAGTAGCCTCCCTATCCCATAAAGCTCCCATACCCAATCCACTAGAAGAGTATGAACATTGACATCCACTGGATTATTTACTTTTCTACCACAAGCAATTTCCAGTACAACTACTCCAAAGCTGTAGATATCTGATTCCTTACTAACCTTGCCCGTGTAAATGCATTCGGGGGCCATATACCCCATTGTCCCAGCTAAGACAGTAGTTTGGGATCCTTTTTTATGGTCCACTAGTCTAGCCAAGCCGAAGTCTCCCAATTTCGCATTAATATCTGAATCAAGCATAATGTTGCTGGCTTTTATGTCTCGATGAAGCACACATTGCTCCCATTCCTCATGCAGGTATAGCAAGGCCAATGCCAATCCTCGTGCAATTTTGTGTCTCATCTGCGACGTCAACAAGCTTTTTCCTTTGAATAGATGGGTGTCTAAGCTACCATTTGACATGAATTCATATACCAGAATTAGTTTTTTTTTCTGGTGACACCAACCAACGAGTTGTACTAAGTTTCTATGTCTAAGCTGGCTTATGGTCTTGACCTCTGTTGCATATTCCTTAATCCCCTGTGTGGATTTTGGCCTGATCTTCTTAATGGCAACTTCGCAATTTCCTTTTCTTAAATAACCCTTATAAACCTTTCCAAATCCACCTTCTCCAAGCAGCTGGTCTTTTGAGAAATTGTTGGTCGCAGCAACCACTTCTGTGAACGAGAATCTTTTGGGTCCAGTTACTTTTGCAAATTCTTGATCAATAGGTTCTATCGTATCTTCATCTTCACTTAGACTATCTCTATTTCTTTTTGACCAACAACGAGACCACAGAAAGCCAAAAACAAAACAGAGAAGCAAGAAGGATCCGGCACCTGTGATAATCCATTGCCAATAGTTGTTCTTTTGCTTCCCCTGGGACGGCGGGAGAGGTGCTGGGGGAGATGCTGAAGGATCTCGCTCGTTTTCATTTGGAGTAACTTGAAGACTGGATATGAAATTCCAAGATTTTATTACATGTGTCTCAAATGAAAAACCAGTTGTAGCAGAGAAACCGAAGGTTACCCGTTCCGACAGATAATCCCTCAAATTAACGTTGCAACTAACTGTAGAAAAAGAACTGGCATTATCAGCATCTGTCATGGTGACCCTTAAAAGCTGCTGACTGGAATTGTACACGATCGAAGCATTTACTCCACCCCCAGAAGTAATCCTGTTCCACTTCCAAGGAGCAGTCACAGTTGAACGGATCGAGTTTTGATCAATACCGACATGTTCATAAGGTGGATCCCAACGATTAGTTTCATAGTAAGTATCAAATTCCACAGCAATGAAAGGCGCATATGGTGCTTCATTGTTCTCCTCGGTCTTATTTACTAGAGTAAATCCACCTCCGAATGAACCGTTTGGCATGGTTGCCCCATTATGGATGAGAAAAAAGGTCAGGCCATCTGCGTAAAAATTTCCAGAA
Source organism: Lumnitzera racemosa (assembly GCA_024138005.1). Taxonomy (NCBI): domain Eukaryota; kingdom Viridiplantae; phylum Streptophyta; class Magnoliopsida; order Myrtales; family Combretaceae; genus Lumnitzera; species Lumnitzera racemosa. The sequence continues at coordinate 30,989,505 of JAMXBC010000012.1, read as the reverse complement.
ACAGCATGAATAACGAAACTGAAATTGGAGGTGAAATCAGCAAGACGACCCGTTGCAGGGTCCCATAGGCGTAAAGGCTTGTAGAATGTAGCCCAGCCGGCGCTGAAATTTAAGGTGGCAGTGAGACTGTTGACGGTGAGTGAGATACCATCTCGTGAGGCATATGCGTCACCTGTCAGAGTCAAATTCTCCAGATTCCAGGAACCATCAGGGTTTGGGAATTGGAAAGATAAAATTTCAGTGGATGCAAAAGTTGGGAAAGGAAGAAATACTACCATGGAAATTACAGTAAACGTTGCAGCTACAGCTACAACTAAGCGATTTGAATTGGTGTGATCAGCAATCATCTCCATCAGTGAAGTGAAGATAAACGGTAAATTGATTTATTTGAATGGGGCCAGCTGGAATTTAAGCAAAGCCATACTGGAAGGACGACGGGTCTTGAGCGACCAATTTGCGTATTATGCGGGCCGAGGTAGACCGTGTTTACTGGTTTGTAATAACTTCTAGTCACGTTTCACGTTTTAGCCCCCGTCGAGAATTTGCTAATCGATCGGTGCCAAGTCTTCGTTTACCTGTATCGACTTCGAAGTCTCCCAGTGGCATAATAGTTTTCCCAACTTTCCTACTTGTCAATCTTAAGTCTTCGTTTCGAAATAATGAAGATGGATAAAGTAAATTAACTTTGAAAGCCTAACTAGGGGTCGAATATTTTGTAGCGATGCATTTTGTCCGAGAAGATTAAAGAAAGACAGTGGGAAACACACTACTGAAAGATCGAGTGTGTCTAAATCATTCAACATTCCCTGCTGCGTCGTTGGTTTCCGTGCCTGTGTATATGCTAAGTTTATAAGTAAAATAGTAAAAGTTTGATTGGACTCGGCAATTTCAAGCACCATATCTATATATATATTATAATAATGCCATGAGGCGTTGGTTCATCTATTAATCTAATGGTGACATTGAAAGATAAAATAATAAATCGAACATGTAGAATCTACATAGTAGTGAGAGTAAAAGTGAGTAACTGTCTAAGCCACCGAGTCACATTAAATTGCATTAATGCTGTGGTGGAAACTCACTTGGTGGCGTGGAAAAATTGCTCATGGGTTTCAAAGTATTTGTTTACTTGTACAAAGTCTCGATGTGGTCATCATAGAAGATAAGTGGCATTCTACTTGCCTTAGCTTGCGCCCTCGTGAAAAATCAGCTGAAACATACGACCGTTGAAGAATCAGCCCTTTAAACGTATTGGGGTGCTTAGTAGGGCCGGATAAGAAAACCACTAAATGACAAATCAAACTCAACTGGAAATTGGATTTTTCTTTTTATTTAATTCAGTTCGGTTTGCAATTTGGTTTAGCAAAAGTAATCAGTTTGCAGTTTAGCTTAGCAAACTGAACCGAACCGATAACTTTAAAAGGGAAAAAAAAATCTGTTTGACCGAAGAGTCATTGTCCTAGATGAACAAGAGAGATTCGTGTCTTTCCGTGTGGACCCGGGCTGATGTTGGAAACTGGAGAGGAAATTTTGAGCAGTCGTGATAGCATATGTGAATGATCGGTTTATTGGCCAATTTTGAATCAGAGGAAAAAGGAAGAAACTTTCTTTCCTGAATTTTCGTAGGTTACAAAAACAGATATACTACCTGTGGCTTCTACAGCAGTTTAGTTAAGTCCATGTTCCTGCTCTATATTTTGTTGTCTCTAATCTTTCTTTTCTTTTTTCTCTTTTTTTTCCTCGGCATTGTATAAACTTTTAAAATCTATTTGCCTCTTTCTCTTAAAAAAGGAAATTTTAAAAAATAATTTTTATTCTTGTTTTTTTCCAAACTCGATGAGTGTTCCTCTACACATATTTATGTTCCCTTGTTTATATCCTTTGAGTTTGTGCCAACATGGCTACGGACAGTCGGATTCATCACTAGTGAAATTTAAGAATTAATCGCATGCGGAATTCGACCATATATGTATGTAGGATATAAACATAAGTATTGGTTAAAATATAGGACTTTTACTTCATGTCATGGAAAAGTGACCTCCCTGCTCATGATTTTTTTTTTTAGTGGTGTTGGAAAAGTGAGTTTTACCGTTTTACTTTTTATTTATGTTCCACCTGCGTTTTCTTTAGTGACTTTGTCAACTAAATTGTAATTTTGTAATATTTAAGAGCAATAATTGATTTCAGAAAACGGCTAGAGCTATAAATTGAATCAGACTCAATCTTTTTTTTTTTTCCTTTTCAACTAAAAAGTATTACTATTAAAAAATATAACTAAGCACAACTTAAAAAAAAAAGAAAAAGAAAAAAAAGAACCATATATGGATTTTTTATAGTTATTTTATTAAATATACGTATTATGATTAAATTTGATAAGAGATAATTTAACTAGAGCCTATTGCAAAACGGTTTTCATATTACGGAAGCATTATAACAACCATAGACTAATAAGCCCCCTTTAGTGTCGTTACAGAAACAATACTAAAAACTATAAAGATGCTTGTAAAAATATATGTTTTTATTTTTAGACTAAATTTGTGCACATGTCCAATGAAAATATATTAGTTTGAGAAGTAGATAGTAAATTATAAAATTAATTATACATATTAGAAATACTAACTTTAATCTCATAGATTAAACTTTATTACACACTTCCCAGACTTTTCGAATTAATATGATCAGATAAGAGAGTGAAAAAAAAATGATATTTAGAAGACCCAAATACATGTCATAATATGTACAAATCATACTTACCATAGACTAATACATACATCAATTTAGTTACAACAATATTGTAACTATAAAAGGGAAATATAATAGAAACACAACAAAAATAAAGAGGTATCAAGATTTTCCTTGAAATACTTTCTCCTTCTCCTTTAATCTTTCTTAGAGTTGTTAGTACTTGAAACCCGAATAATCCCTTTGCGATGAAACAAAAAAAACATAGTTTTTAGTAAGAGGAAATGGTATCAAAGTGCAGATCTAAGAGAATACAATTGAGATTCTCATGAACATCTCCTAAAAACTTTTGATATTGCACAAACCCCTTAATTTATAGAAAGCCTACAATTATACCCTTAAAATAAATATAGAACCTACTTTTTTTATATATTGGTAGTCTGTATATTTATCATTATTGATATGTACCAAAAAAAATTAAAGATTTATAAGTGACATGTCATGATTGTTACAATTGCATATATAATATAAATATTATTATTATAAATATATAATCTATCCAAATTCTTTATCAACAAAAAACCATCTCCATTTTCACCTCTACAACCCCCAATTTCCTGAATTTTTACCAAACAACTCCAAAAAGGAACAAACTTTAAACTTTAAACAAATATCCAATATGTGTTTTGCCAAGAAAAAATAGGGACAATTGGATCTTCACTAAAAAGTAAATGTAATATGGAGAAAATTATTAGATTACTTATATAAGATATTAATTCAAGAAAATCATCTTTCTTCCAAATGGAACCAAGGTTAAAGTTTCAGTATGCAAAGGCTTGATTAAGGTTCTTCGAATAAGGTGGGTTTTTAGATCATTAGCTTAGGATTCAATTTCATGTATTAAAATTATATCAATTCCTTGTTCTTATCTTGTTTGTTATATGGTCCTTCCCAATCATTTTTTTTTTTTTTTTACAATTTTAGATATCAGGCCAATTTTGCAAATTACATCTAATAAATGAATTAAGCTTATCATGTCAGCATATAAATTTGATGTGGTATCTATTTTTCCATTTTCTACATGAATTTGATGTGATATCTATTTTTCCATTTTCTTTGTGTACGTCGACAAAGATGGATATATAAGCTACCAACATATAAAAAAGTGGGGCCCATAATTAGTTCAAGGGATGAACTTTTTAACTGTTGGAAAAATAGGGGTCTATGCAATATTAAAAGTTTTCAAGGAGTGTCTACAAGATTTCCCCTAATCTTTTTGCAATATCTACTGTCAAGAAGATAGTAATTGAAACCTTAGAGACTATACAAGAAAGGAATTGAAAAGTTGATATGGAGAGAGAACCATACCTTCAAGAGAGAGAATGGAATGTACAAAACAATTTGCATGTTGTTTTCTTTCCCTTAACTAGGGTTACGGATCTTGAGTAGTAGGTTGTGCTAATAATTAGGCTGTAAAAGCTATTAATTTGGAGCTTTTACTGATCATTGAAAATAATACAAGATGAATTTTTCAGTTATGAGAACAAGTTGATAGCAATAAATAGGGCATTGAAAAATTATCAATGGGGATGCACCATATGCATATAGAAATGTCTAAGCAAATGAAGAACATTATGGCTTAATTACATACTATTACATCAAACCATGCACACCAACATAAACAACCTAAACAATCTAGGAATCAATATTCCAGTAGATAGGACTTGGTTGTATATTCCACCATATTAGGAGGTGAGATGTCTTTTATTAAGGGAATTCCATTGTGCACCAATAGGAGGACATATAAAGGTATTGAAGATTTTGAAGTTAATGAGTGCTTCCTTTTATTAGAAAACTATGAACAAGGATATTGAACAATTTGTGAAGAACTGTTATGAATGTCAACAAATAAAGTATTTGACTACATCCCTAGTAAGGCTTCTTCAACCACTTAATATCCTTTTAATGAAATAGTAATGGATTTCATTATAGGATTACCAACTATAAAAGGGCGTTTTGTAATTTTTGTTATAGTTGACAAATTGGCTAAATCCTGTCATTTTGGACTCTTCCTTTTAATTAATCAATCACAAGAGTTGTAGAATTATTTCTTAATATGGTAGTCAAGTTGTATGGGATCTCCAAGTCAATAGTGTCTAACCAAGATAGAGTACTTGTTAGCAACTTTTGGAAGGAGTCATTTAAACTAAGTGGCACCACTTTGAAAATAAGTTTAGCCTACTATCTGTAAACAGATGGTCAATTTGAAATATTGAATAGGTGGTTACAATATTATTTATAAGCCTTTATGATAAATTACCCTAAGGATTAGATGAAGTATTCACCATGAGTTGAATATTGTTTTAATACTAACTTTCAAACAACCATTAAAATAACCCCTTTTGAGGTCTTGTATGGAAGAGAACCTCCTAAGATACTTATTAGGAGTTGTGGACTAGAGACAATATTCTTAGACTTTTAAAGTTTAGTCTATCTCAAGCTCAGTTGAGGATGAAAAATACAACTAATAGGAACAAAATTGAGAAGCGCCTACCCATTGGAGATTATCCTTATGTCAATTTACAACCTCATAGATAGACTTCAACGGCTATAAGATTCTCTAATAAGTTGTCTCAAAAATATTATGTACCATTTAAATTGATAGCATAGAATGGTCGATTTTCCTATAGGTTAGAGTTGCCTAAGAGTTCAAAAATTCACCATATCTTCCATATTTTAGTACTTAAGAAAGTATAAGGGATGTTACTTAAACAAGTTGCATTACCATCAGATTCTTTTTAGAATCATCCTATAGTAAAACCATTGGAAATACAAAGGTAGGGTAAATTAGTGACTCAATTTTTGGTTCAATGGAGCACACTTTTACTAGAAGACGTAACTTAGATGGACTTAGAAGAATTTCAATAGACATACCCTACTTTTTACCTCAAGGATAAGGTGATTTTTCAATCTATGGGGAAATTTGATAAGAATAAAGAAGAGAGTCAAAAAAAGGATTTCTAGAAGATACAAATACTTAGATAATTACATGATTTGGGAATACAGCTTACATGACTTAGGCATACATAATATGTACATCATCATAGTTACCATAGACTTATGCATACATCAATTTAATTACAATAATATTGCAATTGTAATAGAGAAATATAAATAGAAACAAAACAAAAAGAAATAGGTATTGAGATTTTTCCTAAAATATTTTCTCCTTCTCCTTCCTTCTTTCTTTAAGTTTCTGGCGCTTGAAGTCTTGATAGTTACTTTGTAATCAAATACAAAAACATAGTCATTAGTAAGAGAAAAAGGTATCAAAGTATAGATCTAAGATAATACGAGCGAGATCTACTAATCTTGTAGCAAGATTTGTTGTTAAGAAGATAGTAATTGTAACCTTAGAGACAATACAAGAAAGGAATTGAAAAGTTGACATAGAGAGAGAACCATACTTGAGAGAGAGAGAGATAATGGAATAAACAAAACAATTCGCATTTTGTTTTCTTTTCCTTAACTAAGGTTATGGATCTTAAGTGCTGGGTTGGGCCAAGAGTTAGGTTGTGAAAGTTATTACCAATTATTTGCAATTTCTGAAATTTTAGGGGAAATTACAAATAACCCCCCATCCTATACAAACTTTGAATTAGGTGTAGAATAATCCCCTAATCTTTCGAAATGTAGCTTTTAATCCCCTAAATTTTAATAAATAGGCAATATAAAAGATATTTTCTTTATTTAGTTAAAAAAATGTTACTTTATGATAAAAATTTATGGGGTCTTAAAGCACATTTTGATAAGTTATTAGGATATTTATATATTAAAATCAAAGTTTAAGAAAGTTATTCTTAATTTATGAGGGTTGTTTGCTAATTTATCAAAGTTTAAGAGGTCAAAAACTAGGAGTCCATCTGCACCTATATCAAAGTTTAGGGAAATTAGTTGCATTTTTCCCAGAATTTTATTTAAACACACATCCTTGGTGTTCATATGGACTCCTATTTTCCTAGTAAAAAAATGCCATCAATTGGTGCCTCGTCTTCTTTTACTTGTATAAGCTTCAAAGTCTCCTAGTAGCCCTCATAGAAGATTCTCATTTACTTAGATAGTTATCCCAACTTCTCCTCTTGTTAATCTTATTCCTTTGTTTCAAAATAATGACGACGGATAAATTAAATAACATTGAAAGCTACCTAAGACTTGAATATTTTACATAACCATGCATTTCCACTTTGTTCATTATAGTACAATAATATCAATCCAAGAAGATTTAAGAAACTTTGGGGAAAAAAAAAGATCTAAGAAAGACCAAAGGAACCACACCATTGTTAATCGAATGTGTCTAAACCATTTAATACTCTTTGTTGTGCTATTGGTTTCCATGCCTATATATATGTCCGTTATTGGCAATTCATATTAACCAATCTTGTTCTATATTCTAATCTAAAAAGATAGTATATAGAAAAGCATATAGATAACACATATCCATAATAGTATTCTTTTATAAGTCATGTTTGACCATCATATAAGCGTATTTCATGTTTAGGTTGCATCCATTATTGTCTTGAATTTGCTGAATGCTTATAATATAAACTAACAACAAAATTAGAAAAATGCTTTATATCTAAGCTAAATGTACAAGTAAGTCCAATGAAAACATAGATCAAGAATCTAACACCAATTAAAACTTTGAGTGATACATGACAAACTGAAATAAAAATACATACATAGCTGTTTAGCGAGAATAATCATGCAGCATGTTTTAACTAAATCAAAGAGAAACTTATTCAAATATTTAATTTAGTGTTTATTAACAATACCTAGTGATTTCTCTAATGAAGTTGTTTTCTAAATAAGATGTGCTTCATAAGTGGGTTTGTATATAAAAGTGAAAGTTGATATAAATTTTGAGAAGAAAATTTCTGTATGTGTATGTTCATATCACAGGCCAAAGAGGGCCAATATATATACAACATAGACGAACTGACCAAGCTTCTAAACATAGAAAATAAATATCCTAAATATACTCTTTACACAATTGATAGATATTTACAGATCCTAAAATATTCTATTACCTTCTAAATATAGAAAACAAATATCCTAATAATACTCTTTACATAATTGACAGATATTTACAAATCCTAAAATATTCTAATACCCCCCCTCAAGTTGGTGCGTGAAGATTGCAAACCCCCAACTTACATAGAAGATAACCAAACTGCTGTGTCCCTAATGACTTAATAAAAATATCAGCGAGTTACTCAGAGCTACATACATAAGCAGTCTGAACATGTCTATGTTGAATCTCATCACGAATAAAATAACAATCAATTTCAATGTGCTTTGTTCGCTCATGAAACACGGGATTTACACTAATGTGTAAAGCTGCTTGACTATCACAATACAATAGTATAGGATGAGAGTGTACAACACCGAAAGACAGTAAAAGACCCTTTAACTATTTCAGTTCACATACAGTGGTAGCTATGGAACGATATTTTGCTTCAGTAGAGGATCTCGACACTGTATGTTGCTTTTTAGTCTTCCAAGAAATGGGAGAAGTCCTTAACATAACAAAATATCCAGTAAGAGATCGTTGAGTTAAAGGACAACTCCTCCAATCAGAATCATAATAAGCATGCAACCGAAGATCACTATTAGCTTGTAAAAGTATTCCTTATCCAAGACTGCCCTTCAAATAATGAACCATGTACAAAGTTGCTTCCCAATGAGCTTCCCTTGGTTGATGCATAAATTGTGCCAAAATATGAATACTGTAGGACAACTCAGGTCGAGTAAGAGTCAAATAAATCAGTCTTCCTACCAATCTCCGATACTTCTCTGAATCTGCCAACAATGCATTTTCTGCTAAGGCTAAATGATGATTTTGTTCAATGGGAAAACCGAATGGTTCAACACCTAATAATCCAGCTTCATTGATAATATCCAAAGCATATTTGCGTTGGCAAAGAAAAAATCCTTCTTGATTCTGAGCCACCTCTACACCTAAAAAAATACTTCAATGTTCCCAAATGTTTCATGGAGAAGTAGTAGCATAAATAATCTTTAAACTTCTGAATGACAACTCCATTATTCCCTGCAATAACAAGATCATCAACATACACCAGTATACTCAAATGTATCTTGTCTCGATTTAAAGTAAACAATGAATAATCAGATTGAGATTGAAGAAATCCATATCGCTTTAATGCAGTTGTCAATTTGGAAAACCAACATCCGAGGGCCTGTCGTAACTTATAAAGTGATTTACGTAATCGACAAACTTTGCCAGGTTGTTGAGTAGAGAACCCACGTGGCATCTTCATGTATACCTCTTCTTCTAAATCTCCATCCAAGAATGCATTATGAACATCCATTTGATGGAGTTCCCATCCCTTTGTTGCTGCCATCGAAAGAAAAGTACGTACAGTAACTATTTTTGCAACAAGAGCGAAGGTCTCATTGTAGTCAATTCCTTTAATCTGATTATTGCCAAGAATCACCAATCGAGCTTTATAACGTTCAACCGAACCATCTGAGTTATATTTGATCTTGTAAACCCATTTACTGCCTGTGGCTTGCTTTCCCTGTGGCAAATCTTCCACAGTCCATGTCCCATTAGCCTCAAGTGCCTCAATTTCTTACATCATGACTTCTTTCCATCGAATGTCTTTGATAGCCTGAATATAAGAAACAGGCTCCTTTTTTGCTATCATAGCTACTAAGAAAGAACGATATTGTAGAGAAAATTTGTCACAATTTATATAATGTGCTATAGGATAGGAGGTATCTGTAGACGGAATTAGATTGGAGGAACATGCAGAGGGACTTATTTGTTGTGCAGTATATGTCACAAAATCTAGCAGTCGAATAGAAGCTTCTTTTGTTCTATGACCCCATCCAAGTTATTTTGGAATAGTTTCACCCAAGATTTCAATGACACCCCCCCTGTCGTTATTATCACTTTGAGTCACAGTCGAATTCTTAGGTACTTCACTTTCGTCCTCCTCATTCAATTCACCATTAAAATGATTGGTGATATTAAAAGAAGCACCTTGTACAAGATCTGGTTGCACACTTTCCTTATCAACATATGGAAATTCAGATTCAAAGAACACAACACTCTGGATACAAAATATTTTCCTATATCAAGATCATAAACTTTCCACCCTTTTTTTCTGAAAGGATATCCTACAAATAAACAACGTTGACTCCTACTAGCAAACTTGTCTTTTTCCCTATTTAAGTTCCGAGCATAACACAAGCACCCAAAAGTTTGAGTGTGATTATAATTAGAAGGTTTACCAAACAATATCTCATAAGGAGTCTTTCCTCCTAATAACTTAGAAGGAGTCCGATTGATCAAATATACAGCTATCAGAACACATTCTCCCCAAAATTTTATGGGAAGATTGGCTTGAAATCTTAAAGCTCTAGCCACATTTAAAATATGACGATGTTTCCTCTCAACATGTCTATTCTATTGAGGTGTTCCTACACATGAGGTCTGATGTAAAATTCCATTTTCAGAAAAATAGTTATGCAAGCAAGAAAATTCAGTCCCATTATCACTTTTAACTATCTTCACATCTTTTTGAAATTGTCTTTTACTCATGGCAAAGAAATTACACATGACAAGTTCTACTTCTGTTTTTACAGTTAACAAATATATCTATACACCCCTAGAAAAATCATCAACAATGGTAAAGAAATACGAGGCCCCACAAGAAGCATTAACACAATAACCACAATTTACAATGAATTAATTCAAAAATTTCATTTGCTTTAGTGTTACTAGAAACAAAAACTTCTCTTGTTTGTTTAGCTTTCAAACAAATGTCACATAGTTTATTCTTTACCGAACTATTACTAAATTCAACTTGAGGAATAGATTCCATAATTTTTGCATACGGATGCCCCATCCTCTTATGCTATAATTCAAAAGAATCTACATGGCTTGTTTTGCATGCTTAGACTGATACTGCTGACTTCAAATAATAAAGTCTCTTGCACTATTCACCCTCTCCAATCACCATCCTCGAGGTGCGGTCCTGTATAACACAAATTTTATTAGTAAATTGGACATTACAATTAGAGCCATCGAGCAATTGCGATACAAATATCAAATTACAATTCAAATTTGGAATATAGAGAACATTGTTTAGTTTGATATGTTTTCCTAAGTAAACTGATCCCTCCTTCAATGCCATCACCCACTCTCCATTAGGTAATTCAAGTGAACATGCCACAATTTCTTTTAAATTTGTTAAACATTCTAAAATACCTATCATATGTTGTGAAGCACCGGAATCAATAATCCAATTCAGATTATCCTTACCATTTATCTTCTCACTAGTACCCGATTTGCACATGTTCAACAAATTGAGAAAGAATGATCATTGTTCTGCTGTCAAGGTCTCAGAAGCTGTATTTTCTTCGGTTGCTGCCATTGATGATGATAGCTGCCCAATTACATTGGGTGTATTCACCTTTAGCTTATTACTTTGTCCACACCCTGCGCTCTGTCCCCCTCGTCTACGTCCAGCCCCTTTGGATCGGTCATCCCACCATTCCGAATAGCCAATGAGCTGAAAACAAGTTTCAGAATCATGTCCCTCTCGTTTGCAGTATGAGCAAATGGAAGATTTGTCTTTCACTTCTGTTTTATACTTTCGTCTTCCTCTATTGGTCTGCACTGCAAAACTCACAACTTCTCCATGTTCCTCCTTCCCTCGTGAGATGTTTCTAACACGTTCTTCTTGGTACACCAACAAGTATGTCTTATTCAAGTTTAGCAATGGTTTTGTGCTTAAAATATGGAACGAACTACTCCATATAATGCATCTTCTAACCCCATCAAAAATTGATGAAGCCTCTCTTCTTCTCGTTTCTTATCAAGTTCAGTTGCAATATTACAATTGTATCTTCCATAACGGCAAATGGGAATTTGCTCATAATTCGCAAGCTCTTCCCAGAGTTGTTTCAATTTCCCATAATAAGTCACAATCGACATACCTCTCTGTTTGCAGTTGGCAAATTCTGCCTTGATCTGCTGAACACGAAGTCTATTAGTGATAGAGAATCGCTTTTTGATATCTTCCCATAAATCCTTTGCAATCTCCATATATGTTATAGTAGATCGCAGTGTTGGCTCGATTATGTTGAGCATCTATGAAACCAACATTGAATTCACAATCCACCAATCCTCTAATTCAGTGGAATCATCAGCAAGTTGATTAATCGTTCCATCAATAAATCTGAATTTCTTCTTGGCCCTCAACGACGTTTACATCGCTTGAGCCCATTCATCATAATTGTCTCCTTTTAATTGCACCTGAGTAATTATATTACCAGGATTATCACTCGAAGTCAACAGGTAAGGGGAAGCTGGTTTCTTTCCCTCGCTAGTCATAGCGTTTTTTTTTTTTAATTTTTAAAATTTTTTTTAACCAGGCTCAAATACCATATAAATTTTAAGAAGAAAATTTCTGTGTGTGTATGTTTATATCACAGGCCAAAGAGGGCCAATATATATACAGCATAGACATACTAATCAAGCTTTTAAATATAGAAAATAAATATCATAAATATACTCTTTACACAATTGATAGATATTTACAGATCCTAAAATATTCTAATACCTTCTAAACATGGAAAACAAATATCCTAAATATACTTTTTACATAATTGATAGATATTTACAGATCCTAAAATACTCTAATAGTTGAAATTAATCCCATACATATATATATATAAGTATATATACATAAATTATGCTTCAATTGTTTTACAAGAACACACCACTAGAGAAGTAAAATATAAATATAAAGTTTTAATTTTAAGTAGATCTATAAGCTAGATCTAGACATGTTTGTGGCCTTATTATTAAATAGACTTAGATATTGAACCTAATTTAAATAAACGAATCCAAATGGGCTAGATCCATTTAATAATTATACCAAATGGTGTCATATCGCATATAAATTTATGGATTGGACATCAAATTGCTAAACCTATACTTAACCAAGTAGTTGCATGTAAGCTTAGCTTAGGAGAGTCGTTGGTTTCATACCTGTGCCCTCTTAATATCCATGCTTAGCTCTCTTGATTCCTCAATTCCGTGCACTTTTTGTGATCAGCTGATTTTCATTTCACATCCTTGCTAATGCCCATTGCCGTCAAGTGAAGTGCCATGCCCGTGTTGTGACGTATCCTGTATAGATGCATTCTTTGACAAGTCCATTGAATGTAAAGTTTAGGATTTTAATAAGAGAAATTATTATAATATTGACGGAATCTTTTTTATAACAAATTATTTAAATATAATAGTTTTAAAATGTAGGTAGCCCAATTTTTCCTCCCATAGTTTTAGTTCTCAAAAATCAAGACAAAGTTCAAAATTAGGAAATAAAAGGAAAAATACATTTAAAAAGAAAACGAATGATAAGAAAAATACCAAAGGAAAATTGAAGAACTTAAAATAATTGTAAAGGATAAAAAATAGATAAATTGGAAACAAAGAAGAAAATGGAAAACAATAAAAAAAAATGTCGAAAGTCCCAAAGTTAAGTAATTTCAGGCTTTTTCCAGCTTACGGTGGGTAGGAAGTCATTTTCCCAAAGGCAATCAATTTTGAAGCCTAAATTTTCCTATGCAATTTGATAGAATTGCAAGGTTTTCACACACATACACACACAAAAAAAAAAGAATAAAAAAAGAAAAAAAAAAAACACCAAATTTTATTAGCTTGAATGAACCAACTCTTTTTCTAGAGCCACAAAAAATAGATAATTTAAGTCTTAAATGAGATCTTGATCTTACTTAATTTTGTAATATAGTTTTGAGTTAAGCTGGACATGATAAGAAAATGAGCTCATAATTTTACTAAATTTAGTATTTTAAAAAATAATTTTACACGTAAAATTTAGCACAATTAAATTGTGCACGAGGAAAAGTTCGTTTTGGCAGGACCCTTTCCGTCTAGGCCACTTTTTTTAGCCCAATTGGATTGGCCCAAGCACAATGCTTATGCCCCATTTAACTCCATGCACAAGGGCTCAATTGGCGATAAAGAGCACCTTAGCCCAAAGTTCTGCGTGGTGGTTGGACTGTGAATTGGGAACAAAAGATAGCCCAAATTCAAGTGGGGAGGCAATTTAATTTGGACTCGAAGTTTCAAAAGAATAACAGAGAAACTCTCCCCCATTTTGATCAAATTAAGCCGAGTTGGCGTCGTTTAATGCGTTCTTTTCTTTTCCCCCCTTCAAGCAAGTTCAGGACGCAGGAATACTAATTCGGCAACAATTCCATAAAATTTTGGAGGAATCAAATCAAATGGATAAATGGGCATGCTAATAGCCATTAATAAAGATTCGTCTTTTATGACATTAAAATTTTCCGTCTATGATTGAGGGTTTGTAACTATAAATGGGTTGAGGAAACTATTGGAGAATCAATTAATGGCTAAGGAAAAATACTCAAAATTGCTCAAATATTCACTGTCACTTTCTGTCCAAGCACTTCAACAACGATTCTCTCTTAAATCTCATTGGCTTTCTGTGAAAATCAAGGGAAATTGGAGCTATAGAGACGTTTCAATATCCCTTTACTTCAAAAAAGCGGCAATAATTCCATCGTTTCATTCACGTTTACAGATTCGATTTGATGAAAAGGTGAATTAGGCTTATAAAAGATCATAATTGAAATTGGACTGAGATTCGTGATGAGTACCTCGGGCTCTTTCAGCTTAATCACTTCCCACGGTCGATAACTTCTATCGTAGGCCACCTTTGATCCGCCCATGTCCAAGGCCTATTTTAAGGGTTTATTTTTTCTTTTTGAGTTGGCTTGTGTATCTTTTGTCATTACTCTCTCTTTCTTATATGTATCTTTATGTTATACGATATATTCATATAACCTCAGTGTATCTTTTGTCATTAAATAGAAATTGGTTTGGTGTCTTTTCCGTTTTACTAAGTTGATCCTTTTATACTATGAATATATCATATAACTTACTGTTATAATTTTACAATGCAATACATGTACAAATTACCTTTTACACTAATGTTATATTTGTCAACCCATTATTCCTCTTTTTATATATAATTATAGTAAGATTAATGATGATAACCTCTATTTATCATATATTACTTTTGATTACTTAATAACATTTAACCTAGGATTTCTTTCCTATACTAAAGTCATAGCTATTTACATAAGGATTTATTGTACCTTTACATAATAATTTTGCTTATCATTTTGTTTTATGATACAAACAATATTGATGTTCAAGTTAAATTTTTTAATTTTCATCACACTTTACATACATATAAATTTCTTAAATATATATATCTATTAGTTTGATTTTAGAATTTCATTTAAATGTTGACACATAGAGCTATATTTCTTAAATGTATATATCTCTTTGTTATATTCTGGAATTCCAATTAAATTGTATTATAAGATTAAAGAAATGTTGAGATTTGTTTTCTGTAGCATTTATAGAGGAACTAAAAAAATAGTTGTGAGTCTTTATATAAAATATATGTCTCTTTTTATGTTGACATTGAGGTATAAAAAGTGTTAAAAAACATTACTATTTCAACACTTTCCCTATATTTTAAAATAAACCTTTTTTTTTTCCTTAAAGAAACGTACATGATCGATCTTTTACTTTTCATTTTTTTGCAAGCAATATGTGTAAGAGATTAATTTAGTAATGCATATAAGTCCTCATAATTGAAAATTTGAATCAAAATATTACAATTAATTTACACTTGCAATATGAATGTGTTGTCTAGTGTCTACGAGTGTGCGTGTGTGTATGTCTATATATATATATATATTCATTCATTCATAAAAAAGGAGAAAGAAAGTATAAAATTAAAAAAAAAAAAGAGGAAAAGGAGAAAAGAAAAGGAAAAAAAAGGAGAAAATTACACTTTTAGTCATCAAAATTTGCTGCTTTTTCTAATTTAGTTTTTAAATTTTTATTTGTTCTATTTCGGTTCTCAAACTTTTCAAAAGTTAGTAAAAAAATCATCCATTAATGAGCTGTCAATTTTTCCATTAATAAAAGACTATTTTGTAAACTTTTAAAAAGTTTAATCATTAATACAGAGAAAATAAAAGTTTTAGTAGTCTATTAGAAAAAGTGGGAATGTTTGAGGATTTTTTCTCTCACTATTTTTTAAAAATAATTTGGACTTTTAAAGGGAAAAAAAATATAGATATTTACCTATAGGATGACATATATATAACTTGACTGAGAAGAAAAACACAAATCATATATGCCATGGGGGATTTTTTTTTGTTTTTTTGGGGGGGGGGGGGGGGGGGGGGGGGGTGGGGGTTGGGGGTGGAGCAGATTTCATATGACCAAAAGGTTATTAGAAAGGCATAGTTAGATATTTTTGCAAAAGTAGTTTAATGGTCAATACGATATATTTTGAAAGTATAGTGACGTTTCATGGATTTTGCCCGTTATTTATTACAGTAATTTAACTTTTAGTAAAGTATTATTTTAAGTGTTGAATGTATTGATTCCTGGATCCTATTATGCCATCTGATCTTGATTGAGATCTAATTAAATAGAGCATGAATTTAATTTTTAGAGCAATATTAGATTTGGAAATAGTTACAATAAAAAATAGTTGGCTCTAATATATTCAACTTCATTTTCCATTTTATCGTAGAGCGCATGGGACATTAGGAAAATTGTGAATTGATTTACTTTGGTGTTTTGAGAATAAGGCCATGCAATAGAAAGATAAGTGAAATTATCTTGCCAAGTCAGTGTTTCAATTCCCCCCTTCCCCCCAAAAAGAAAAAAGGTACTCGGCAAGGAAATCGATGCTTGCCAATTCATATTAACACTTTGTATTTTATGTCTATTTAAATGAATTTTTGTCTATAAATATAAGCTAGTAGCATTACACGTGCTTTGATTGCATTTGAAAATCTAACCACGTAATCTAACCTATATTCAGTATATGTCCTCTTATTAATTGGAAAATCTAAAATAAATCTAGATACTGTTATCAAATCTATTAAAATAACTCTAAAGATAAAATTTTTTTCATAAAATCTCAAAATAATGAATTACTTAATCTCTTAAATATGACAGATTGTAATGTGACAAATAAAAGTCTTCTCTAAAATAAGTCTATTTAAACATAATAAAGTCAATTATCCATTTGCTATATCATAATCATTATATTATATTGAGCCACTACTTAATTGAATCTAAAAAGATTAACAACAACAATAACATTCACCTTATGTGATTTGTTAACTCTTCCGGTGATATTATCAAAGAGTCTTGATATAAAGAAGTTATTAACATGGTGCTAAAAAAATCAATAAAAATAACTCACCATTCTCTTCATCTTTTTTAAGTATTTTTACATCATTTAAACTTAATTGTTGTAATAATGGATTGTAGAGGAGGGGAACCAATTGCTATGGTTACGTATGTGCTGTATGAATCTCGTGTTACACGTAGCTTAGAGGAGTGACCTTATAATGACATGCAAGGATAAACTTAGTGAGAAGGAGATAGGCAAGAGGCATAGCTAATGTTAGGGAGCTTTAATGTATGTGTAGATGTCTAACAACACAAAAATTTTTCTCTGATCTCTGAAAGGTTCTCCAAAAATTATAAAATAATGAGAGCTCTTGGGTGTTTATAGAGTTAGGCCATTGAGAACGTTTGTTATATCACGTTAATAATCAAAGAACAAGATGAGTCTTTACGTTAATGGATTTTTTCATAGGCTGATGTTAAGTCTAAGCCCATGGATAGTTTCCCAGAGTGCATAGGCTTTCTTAAGAAAGGTTGAATATAAAAGAATCTAACCAATGACTCCTACTCTAAGCTCACTATTACTAAGTCATCCCATTTCATAAACTTGACCCTCTAGGTCCTGTCACGTAGTCTAAAAAGTTAACCCATGTTATTATTGGGCTTAAGACTAGTAAACCATTTTTCAAATATTTATCCGCTTCTATCAATCTCCTTCATAAGTTGCATTGCATTGCACTCCTTGTACTATCCTTTAAAGATTTGTATGAGTGTAGTCGCTACTGTAAGTCATGCCTTCTTATCAAACCCTAACAAGTCAAAGAAGTTTTGAAAATTAGCAGTCATTAAAAGCATTGCCATAATAGGGGAGTATCCATCTCTTGCATCCTTAATCAACTTCCCTGTATCTTATTATGCCTCAATAGGTGGCATGTTAAGCACATCTGTTGCTATAGGGTTATGAGTAAGGGCATTCACAGCATCATGTTGGTTAGTGTGAGTTGGTAATGGATTTTTCTTAACTTTCTTATTCCCAATGATGAGACTACCAATTCTTGACCCTTTCATTATAGAATTTTAGTTTGTTCTTCTCTAATGCATTAGGTAAGGTTTGATACTTAGGAGCTTTATATTTTCATCTCGTAAACATTGGTTAAGCATTGCCTATACTTTGCCGATTAGGATGGGAATGATAATATGCCAGTGTATATTACCTTAGTTAGAGCTTTCACCATAAGCTGAGCTTACGAATGAGATCTGCTTATTAAACTTTGAACTCCATTCTTTCTATCGCGTGATAGAGTTATTAGTCTTAAGTTGAATGAATCTCAGGGAGGTCGAATGCATGTGTGATAGTTTAACAAGACAACAATGTTTCTTCGGTCTTTGAAAGATTCTATTAAAAATCTAAAATGAGGAGGAGCTCTTAGATATGTATAAAGTTAGGCCATCAAGAACGTCCATTAGATCACATTGATAGTCAACCGTTGATATGAGTCCTCATGTTAATGGATTTCTTCATGTGCTTATATTAAGTCCAAGCCTATAAATAGCCAACTTAAGTGCATATGCTTTCCTAAAAAAGGTCAAACATAGATAGATTTGTCCAGCAGATCTTACTCCAAGCTTACTATACTAAATTTTCTTAAGTCATTCTATTTCATGAACGTAACTCTTTGAGTCTTGTTACTTAGCCCAAAGAGCTAACCCATGTTGTTATTGTGCTTAAGACTGTAAACCATTTCTAGCCCTTTACGTTTTGCTCCCCAACCAAAGTTCTTCAAATAGAGTTGAAGGGGTTTAGGCATTTATCATAGGCTATGGGAAGCTGGATCGCCACTTAGCGCATGTACATTATGAAACAACAACACTATTGCCAAGTGCATTCAAATGACTTTTTTCCTTTTTTAAAAGAAAAAAAAAGGTTATAGTATAGGAGCTTAACACCCTTGTTACAATTTTTATTAATCATTTTATACTTTAGTATGTGAGTTCATGGCACCATCTAATGTAAGCATCACTTTAAGCTTACTGGAGTAACTTTTGCTTCAAAGGCAAATATATGTACATGAAATAGACCTTCTTTAGTAGACAACTCTCTTTGTAGCTTGATTTTCTTCATTTTATTATTTAAATCCTCAGTTTCATGTACACATACCTTCTTCAAATATTTATCAACTTCTACCGATTCTTCTTCACATTAAACCAGCTTCATAACATCTATTCTAAAATCCCATATTCTATCAATTGCACCGTGCAAGAAGTCTTGCAAACCATTCTATATCCTTCTTCCTTTCTTTATTGTCTTATTTCTTTTTTAACACAATTAAATATCAATACAAGAATTTTTAAGTTACGTTGGGCAACCCCTCATATGTTGAGAATCATTGCTGGTGTTATATATATATATATATATATTAAAAAAAAAAGAAAGAAAAAACCTCGTTATACTTTCCGTAGCCCAAGATATACCACAAAGAGGGGTTACATTCCCCGGTCCATTTATTAATTACCGAGAAATGAAGTGTAGCTAGATCAAGTTTTCCCCCCAGAGTCTTTGGCCCATTGATCCACATCAACAACTAAAAACTAACAAATCCAATATTTAAGTTTTCCTAGAATTATGATGATCTCATCATATCTTATTTCTTAGAATGAACTTCAAATATTAACAAAATTATTCCAACTTCATCAGTACATCAAATTCAAATATTTCATCTTTATCTTCTTGGGATGGCATATAAACGATTATATGTACACATTCTTGCATTTGGATTTTGCTATTCGTCTTCATATCTCATTTACTCAACTCTAGCCGTCCTTACAAGTTACTGTCAGGAATTCTTCTCTTTCATAACTGTATTAAATTCAAATTAAACCCAATAAATCCCGTCATTATTTGTCCTAGTCAACTTAGATCTAAATCTTCAATGCTCATAAAATCCTTACAAATTTTTAGTGTTTTATCTCAATTTGACTTATACCCGCTAACTATAATAAATACACATTCATGCATTTGGATTTCGCTATTCATCTTGCATCCCATTCACCCAATTCTGGTTGTCCTTATGATTACTGTCAAGAATTCTTCTCTTCCATATTTATTATTCTATTTTTTTTTTTTTTTTTACGCTTATTGCTTCCATTTTCATGCATATATCCTGATATTGTAGATGATGCCAATCTCGTCGTCGGAGAAAAGAAATCGGATTCGCATTTGGATTCGCACTTCAAAGAAGTCGCATGAGCCAAACTAATAAGGTCCTTACTTCGATTTCTTTCCTTCTTTCTTTCTTTTTTTTTTTTAAATTTATTCTTTTGGTTCTCATGCTTATTTGCTGCACTTTTTTTCTCCATAAGTGATTCAACTCTGGCTCGTCTTCATTGTTATTGAAAAATAGCTGCTCTTCTTTCTATCCTCGATAACAAAGTGATCTCAACAAGGTTTAGTGCAAACTTGATACCTTCATCTTGTCCATCTTCTTGTTAATTTTCCTTCATGTCGGTGCAGGGTTGGATTGAAATGCACCAAATACTCCATTTCATATCCATGCAGTTTTTTAGCCTGGGTTTAATGCCCTATTTTTATCTATCTCCCTTCTTTTACCACAGGCTAAAAATGGCTTATAGGTCTTAAGCCTAATAACCTAATAACCTAATAACAACATAGGTTAGCTCTTTAGGCAATGTTACAAGGACCTAGAAAGTCAAGTATATGAAATGGAATAACTTAAAGAGATTTGATATGGTGAACTTAGAGTAGAGGTTGTTAGTTAGAGCTGACTATGTTTGACCTTTCTTAGGAAAGCCCATGTACTCAGCAAGACTATCCATGGGCTTGGACTTAACATAAGCCCAAGAAAAAATCCATTAACATGAGGACTTATCTTGACCGTTGACTATCAACATGATTTGATAGACATCCTCAATAACTTGACTCTATAAATACCTAAGAACTCCTCGTTATTTTAGAATTTTTTTTAGAACCTTTCAAAAACCAATGAAACATTGCTGTACAGTTAGGTTGTGTGCATTTGAGCTCCTCGAGATTGTTTACTCCTCCTTTTAGCCTCTTGCTCACTAAGTCTCTCCTTACATGTCATTACAAAGTCACTCATCCTCTAATGTCACGTGTAGTACGAGATTCATGGAGCACACATGTGATCACTATAATTGAATACCCTCCTTTACATGGATATTAGGATCCAAAAGGCATGTGTAAATCCATAAATCCATCTACATATTAAGCATGAGTAAATTTATTTGCACATGCATATAGCTAAACAATTCAAACACTATTGCTTTGTAAATATGTAATGAAACCATATACTATAATATAAACTCTTTATAAAAAGTCAAAGCAACATTACAAGAAAATTTACTTTCTAATGCGAATGCATAAGATAATTCGAGACAAAATTCATATGAAAAAGATGATCATAAATGAAACTTGATACGTGAAAAAATGAATCATAGTCTCAACAAGGAAAATGATTTTTTTTTTTCCTTTTGGCCAACTTAAAAAAAAAAATGATGATTACACATTGGAAGAAAAGAAAAATGTTAATAATTGACTTGGAACCACATGTCAAAAAGTTAAAGTAACTGCATAGACATACACAAACATTCTCCTTATCAAAGAAGCATACACAGGCTTACAGTCTTATGTATGAATGTTTTTTCATCAATGCCCAACACAAAGAAGTAACAAAAAACATGCCATTCAGCGTACATGAGCAGTGCTGATGAAGCCGATGAGGAAGTGATCCTAGAAGATACATTAGGCATATCCAAAGATCCAATAATTGTGTATCCAATTCCATTGCCGCTACTTATTATATCGCATGATAATTGGGGTGATGGAAAATGACTATTTACTTAAGGATTGGCATATGTTGGAATGAGAGATGTGAGTGGAAGAATTGATGGAAGAGCTTCAAAATTTAGAACAACTAATGCTTTCCGTATGGATGGTCTACAGTTATTGTCCGGGTGCACACACCACAATCCAATTACCATTCGGCATTATTTTTTTCTTTAGTCATAGTTTCCTTCTAGCTTAGGGTCTATTGTATCTAGTAGCCTCCCCATCCTATAAAGCTTCCACACCTAATCGACCACACAAATACGACAATCAACATCCCTTGGATCATTAACCTTTTTGCCAGAAGAAATTTCAAGTATGACTACTCTAAAGCTATAGGTATCCAATTCTTTACTAACCTTGCTTGTTTAAATGCATTCGGGAGCCATTTGCCCTATATCTCTGCTAAGACCATAGTTTGGGATCCTTTCTTATGGTTTAGTAGTATAGCTAAGCCAAAGTCTCCTAATTTGGCATTAGATTTTGCATCAAGCACAATGCTATTTGCTTTTACGTCTCCATGAAGCATACATTGCTCCCATCCCTCATGTAGGTATAGCAAGGCCGATGTTAATCCTTGTGCAATTTTGTCTCATCTCCCACGTCAATAAGCTTTTTCCTTTAAATAAATGGGTGTCCAAGCTACCATTTGAGATGAATTCATATATCAGGGGTAGTTCCTTTTTCTCTTGTCACCAACCAACGAGTTGTACTAAGTTTCTATGTCTTAACTGGCTTATGGTCTTAACCTCCATTGCATACTCCTTAATCCCCTGTCTAGATCCTAGTGTGATCTTCTTAATAGCAGGTTCACAATTACCTTCTCTTAGATATCCCTTATAAACCCTTCCAAATCCACCTTTTATATGCAACCGATCCTTTGAAATGTCATTGGTCATGGCAAACACTTCCCTATATGAGAACCTTTTGGGTCCAATTACCTTTGCCATTTCTTCTTGATCAATATAAAATAGTTAGATTACCTCTATTTATTCTTGATTGATGATGAGAATGTAGAAAGCCCAAAAACAAAACATAAAAGCAATAAGGATCCAATGCCTCAAAATAAGGCCCATTTTGAACTTTAGTTCGATTCATTTATAAAATGATCTTGAGTCTAGTCAAAGTAACTCACAAGTGGCTTTGCTTATTTACAACATTAGATCTGCTTATGAGAGCTAATAACTTAGATTTATGTTTTGGAGAGAGCCCTTCTTATGTTATAAAATCCCTACATATAAGAAATGAGCTTGATATGGTAAATTCCTATAAGTACCGAGAAACTCTAGGTATCATAATAGCAATGTTGGCATGGTGAAAAGAGGCTTATTAGCCTTCACCTACCAAATGTTAATTTGAAATGTTTAAAAGCTTAAAAGCAATAGAATGGGAAATACTATGATGAAAACGCAATTTGGCTATGATCCTATGCCACCGAGCAATGGATCATGCAGAGCAGCATCATAGAACAAGACTTGCATTTAATTATTAAAATAAAGGAATTTAAAATGACATTGAAAACATTTTCCATAAAACATAATGAATGAAGCATTTCGTGTACTACATAAAAGCAAAAACAAAAGTAGGTCTAGATATAATTCAATTAATAAACCAATAAATAATGATCTGTTATTTCTTTTTATTATTGATATGAAAAAAGAAAAGGAAATATGAACAATTATTTATTATTTTTCTTTTTCCAAAGAGTCTTTCTTTTTCTCAAAGGACATTTTATTTATCTTTAGATGGAATTTACTTTATCATTTTGTGTGGCATAAAAGCAAAACGGGCAGGAAAAAGAAAAACTGTCACAATGCAAGGCAAAATTGTAAATTGAGTCACTATGCTTGAAAACAAGCTATGTGTCTGGTTCAACAAACCCTATTTCTTAATTTGATTCTCTTAACATGCATTTAAGTGTTAAACATTTGTTATTTGCTATCGTTTTTTCACTGTGTAAGTACTCCAAAAAACCCTAATATCTCTCTTTTATTTCCTCATGTTTCAATGATTTCTCTTAATTTTTTTTTAATCTCTTATCTGCTAGCAATCTAATGATGATTATTGTAATTCTTTCAAGGTTTTTACAAGAAAAGTAGCCTATTTTGACTATTGTGTACGACAATCTATACATATACACAATTTACCATGCTACTCTGTAATTTTTGTGCCAAAGAGGCACTCTACTATGTTACTAATAACATAAAGCATCCCATAAGTTACCCTACAGTTTCAAGACCCAAAATATAAGGAATCGGCTCTTCATTCACCCTACTCTTTCTTTTTTAAGGTTAAAGATTTGATTTTGGACATCACCCTTTGTTTTATGCTAAATTTTTCCAAGTTCCTTAGAGATTTGATTTATATCAAAGTTTTATTATTTCTATGAATCATTATCATTCGCATTTCATAATGATTTGCTTTCTTTCAATCATATTTTGAGTTGCACATTTCATGAAAATTCATGAAAAATTGAAAAAGTTCTTATATTAGAAGAGAGAAGAGGCTCTTGATTCCTGAGAATTATTACAGGACTGTTTTTCTATTGTATGAGTCGTGTTGCACGGTGGTTGTCTTGTTATAGGTTAATTAAAATCCTTATTTGTTTATTTATTAGTTTATGCTATCGATTATGAGTTAAAGTACGGTACTATAAATATTTGTTGATGTAAAAAGAACATGAAGAATTTGCAATATGTCACCGTGTTATGATGAAAGTTTCAAATTTAGTTATGATAGACAACATGAAGAATTAGGGTTTGTACATTAAGACATCGTTGGATGATGGCATCGTGTCTGCTTCAATAGCCAAAGAAGTGTTTAGGCAATTTGAGGTACAAAACTTGAAAATAAATAATACATTTGAAATATTATTTATTAATTAACTAATTAATTAAACATGTCCTCAGTGATCACTTTTAACTATTGGATATCCATATATATATATTGACACTAACTTTCCAAAGTACATATTAAACAAAGAACAACCACCAAAATTTACACTATGGTTTTGGAACAACACGTAGTTCAATGTGGGAGTTAAATTTTTACCATGACTTAATATTAGAGGATTAGAGGATTATGTGCGTGTAATAAATATATTTTCTTTTTGATTGTTGAGCAACATCCATACAACTTATTGGTGTCATTCTATTTAGGTTTAACAATTTTAAACTTCATATGGATGATTTTGCTCATACTTTTATAACTTTGTTTGATTTGAAATTATTAAGAAAAATTTTACTAGAGAAGTCTGGTATCACTCTAGATTCTAAATTATGGATGAGGAAATGACAGAAACCCTACCATCAGAGATGCATCTAAATCCTTGCAATCATGCAAAGGGGTGTAGATTTTGAGTTTAAAAGGAAGGCAATTTAGGGATTGGTCAAAATTCATGAACTAAACATTTTGATCATAATTGAGACAAAGTTAGATGGAGAGGGGGAAGATGGACTATAGGAAGCCTTGGGATACGATAGGATTTTAAGGATGGTCCAATTAGACCATTACCCCATTTTGTTGAATACTTAGCCAAGTGTTAGGGGTGGTTTAAGGGAGAGAAGACCTTTCAAGTTTTAGCTAATGTAGCTGGACCACCTTGGATTCGAACAATTTTTCAAATGCTATTGGAAGCGGCTCATCATTGGTCTTGAATGTTTGGATGAATTCTCAAAGGTGTTGAGAATTTGAAATAAGAAATTTTTTGGGTTAGTTCATGTTAGGAACAAGGAAATAACAAATCAAATTGAGGAAGTTAGAATGAAATTAATAGAGAATCCAAGATGGTCCTTGATTATGAGAGAATAGTTCTTACAAAAGGAGCTTAAAGTTGTAATGAAGCAAGAGGAGAAGTTATAGGTAGTTAAAGCCAAATCAAACTAGAATATTGAAGGGGAATATAATATAAGTTTTTTTTGTTCTTTTCTCATATAAGCACTATTGTTGGAAGATCAAAATCTGGAATCCTTAAGCTATTTGATATTGTCAAGATCTATATCACTAGTTATGAGAATGTAGAATCTTTAATGAATACTCATTTCTCAAGCCTTTTCTCTTCTAAAAAAGCATTTTTTAAACTTGATCCCCCTCAATGTTGTTAGAGTATGAGGTAATAAATGAAGATTGTTAGAGGGAGATGAATAAAAAAGTTATAGATGATGAAATTAAGGGAGTGCTTTGGTGTTTAAGAAATAACAAGCTTTGAGAGTGGATGGATTTCATGCAAAATTCTATAAGAGCTATTGTGGTATTATGGAGACATAATGTGTAGAACGATAAAGGGAATCATCTCTTGTGGAAGAGTTCCAAAAGATTTGAACAAAACTTTAATTATGCCTGTTCATAAAATGATGGGAGTAAATAAGATGAAAGATTTTAGGATAAGCAAGTTATGCTCTATACTTTACAAAATTATTGGCAAAATGTTTGAAAACAAACTAAGGCCTTTCCTCAATGACGTCATTAGTCTAAAGCAAGTTAGCTTTATTTAGAGAAGATCCTCTCTGGATAACATAATTATCTTTTAAGAATTATTGCATTTAATGTTGACAAAGAAAGGAAACAAGTGATGGAGGACAATAAAGCTAGATCTCAGGAAGGTCTATGATTAGGTTAAGTGGGATTTCATTCTACATACTTTTTAGTCTTTAAATTTCCTAGAAAATGACTGGATTTAATTGGATCGTATCTAGGATCTATCAATTTTCAAGTATTATTGAATGGACCTATGCTTAAGGAATTTATTGCATATTATAGATTGAGACGAGGTGATGTAATGTTGCCTTATCTATTCATTCTGATGCTAGAAATGCTTAGTCAACAATTCATGATTTAGTGGAAGAGGGAATCTTGAAACCAATTAGGCTTGGAGGAATAGATATGGAGTTTTCACACTTGATGTTTACAAATAACATCCTCTTTGATAGGAGAAGCCATAACTAAAAATGTAGACATAATGAAGAAGGTAATGGAGAATTTTGGTAAGATGTTAGACGAAAATTTGACTACGAGAAATCCTATATTATGTTTTCAAGGACTTTACCTAAAGAATTAAAGGAAGTGATTAGCTAAAAAATTAACTTAAGAGCAAACTTAAGAAAATACTTGGATATCTTAGTAAGGGAAGGAGGAAGCCTTAAAATGGAGGACCTTAAAGTAATTTTGGAAAGAAACTAAAAGGAAACTTGCTGGTTAGAAAGCAAATCAATTAAGTATGGCTAGGAGAAGTATTTTAGTATCTTCAGTGTAGAAAATATTGGGAATTACTATTCCTAAGTCTTTTAACTCCCCTCAAAGCTTTTGCACCAACTTAAAAAATTAAATAGGGATTTTGTTTGGGGATCAATTGAAAGGAAAAAGAAAAATCCATTAGATTGCATAAGACAAGTTAAGAAGAACAAAGGAAGAGGTTGGGCTAGGTATGTTAGACTTAAGGAAAAGAAATGATGAAAATTTTTATAAGTTGGTAAAGAAGGTTAGAACAAAAAAGCTCCTTTGGACTTCATTGATTTGGAAAAATATAAATAGGGAAGTGAACCTTATGGTATGAAAAAGGGGTTCAAGGTTCTCTAAAAGGATAAAGAAAATGTTGGACTGGGTAGATAGAAAATTAATAGTTAGAACATAAACTAGAAGAGGAATGAAATTTTGATGTGGAAATTGGTTTAGTTATAGGAGAGCATGTAACTAGATTCATGAACCGTTGACAAAAGAAGTACATAATATTGAGGCTGATGATGTTTAAGGTGGAATTAGAAGATGGAAAGAGGAGCATGATATGAACTAGGCCAAGGATTGATAAGGTCAGTCCTATGGGGTAAGTCCAAGCTTATAGAAATCTCAAAACAAGGGGTATAAATGTACGAGAATGGAGAAACAAACAAGCAAACCTCACCCCTCCAAGGTTGTTATGTACTAGGGAATTATCAAAGGCTCATGGCTTAACATGATATGACGTATAAGCTGGTCCAATAAGGGTACTTCTTATCTAACCTTACATAAGGGTTAAGCTAAGAGTGAAGTAAGCAAGCAAAGAGCAATGCTTACAAAATGTGAAGTATATTCAATATTAGAGTGTATGATGATGTTGTGGCTACATTTATAATAGGTATTTATACCTGAAAATTAGGGCAACAACCATGAATAGAAATGGCTAAAAGGGGTAAAGTCCTAAAGAAATAATGTACAGAGAATAGAAAACGGCATATAGAGAAAATCAAGAAAACATTTGTCTTATACGGAAGATCTTATCATAAGAGGTGCTCGAACACGTACTGGATGATTAGTGGTCATGCACCTAGCGAAAATAGACAAATTGTACAACTAACTTGGCTATTGTAGAGTAATGATATTGAGTTGGGCTAATAGTTCAGAAGTGTTGAGCTAAGTAGATGACTCTTTCGAAGTGAATTCAGCTTAGAAATATTTAGTACAGCTTAGATTCAAGTCAGATGAGCAAATGGTTAGATAGGCCGAGCTATTGGCTAAGTATATATCTATTCGGCACCTAGAGACTATTGATAAACATAGGAAGGTTTAGCTTTACTAAGGCATTAAGTCAGTAAACTATAGCAGCTTGAATTCCTTAGTTGTAAGGTGTAAAGAAAGAACTCATTTGGTTATGCTCTCCAACCGTTGGGCTTCAGTCGGGGATCCAATGGTTTGATTCCTATCATTCTTGCCTGGTTAATTAGGATTTGGCATCAAATCTAGTTAGTCCTCATCAAGTCCTCCTCAAGTCATTAAGGACTGAGGTTGGCAACATTAAACACATCAGACACTTTCAAATCTTCTGGTAGTTTTAGTTGATACACATTATCATTTATCTTTTGGAGTATCCTGAGTGGTACTTCAATTCTAGCACACAACTTATTCCTCCCCCTATGAGGAAACTTATCCTCACTCAAGTGTAACCATACTTGGTTATTAGGCTGAAATTGCTTAGTCTTCCTTCCTTTGTCTTTCTCTTTTAGTTTTCTAGTAGCTTGGTCAATGTGTTAGGTGACTCATTACTAGATTTGCTAAATAGACTGAACTTTGGTTCTCGCTTCTAAATCCTCTTAGTTAATGGGTGGCATCAATGTATGATCAAGGGGTAGTTCAAAATTAAAATTGTAAATTACCTTAGATGGGGTGTATCTAGTAGTGGCATGTATTATCCTATTTTAAGTAAATTCTACCATTGGTAGAAAGATGTCCTAGTTGGCTAAGTTATTTCCTACTACAGCTTAGAGCAATGATCTTAGGGTATGGTTGACAACTTCAGTCTAGTTGTTGGTTTAGGGATGGCAAGAGATGATGAATAGTAGTTTGGTTGCCATCTGACGCCATAGAGTTTTCTAAAGGTAGCTTAAGAATTTTTTGTCTTTATCTGGCACCGCACTCGTTAGCACTCCATGTAAGTGAACTATTTCTTACAAAAACAAAGAAGTAATAGCTGAAGCATCGTTAATCTTAATCAAGGGCACAAAATACAAAATGTGCTATTTTGATGAATCTATCAACGACAACCATTACAAAGTGTTTGCCTTGTGCAGTTTGGGACTAATTCGAAGACTAAATCTATACTCAAATCAACTCATGGTTTGGTCGGAATAGGTAGAGGCATTGCATTTCTTTGTTCTACTTGGCTTTTTGCTTTCTTATAGATGGAGAATCCCTTAATCACACAATGTACATCATGTTTCATTTTAGGTTAGAAGAACTTGTCATTCAGTAGCTCATATGTTCTTCGTTCTCTAAAGTGTCTAGAGAGTCCTCTATTGTAGGTTGCTTTTACTAGCAGTTCCCTCATTGAATAGGTTGATACACATACTTTGGCTCCTTTAAACAGATAACCATCCTCTACATGGTATTTATCCGCTGTTCTCCTCTCTTCATAACATACATATATCGGACTAAAGTGAGAATCATGTTGATAATGTTCCTTAATGCTTACAAACCTTAATAATCTGGTCTACAACTTAATGAGAAGAACATGCCTTCTTGAAAAAGCATTAACAAATACATTATTTTTTCCTTGCTTATATTTGTTAGTGAAGTTAAATTCTTCCAAAAATTCAATCCATTGAGCTTGACATTTAGAAAGCTTTGATTGGCTTTGCAAATACCTCAAGGATTCATGATTCGTATATGTGAAAATTTCCTTTGGAAGTAGATCATGTTGCCACATGCAAAGAGCTCTGATTAACACCAAAAGTTCCTTATCATATAAAGAATAGCTTAGTTAGGTTCCTTTGAGTTTTTCACTATGATAAGCAACATGTTAGCCATCATGCATCAGTACAGCTCCAATGCCGACACTTGACTTATTGCATTCAAGCTTAAACACTTTATCAAATTTTGGTAAAGCTAAGATTAGGGAAAAGGTCAATCTTGCTCTCACATCGACAAAACTCCTTTCTTCTATCTCTCTCTACTTAAAATCTGTATTCTTCTTTGTTAGCTTGATTAAAGGCATAACTATAGCATTGAATCCTTGGATAAAGTATCGGTAGAAGGATGCCAATCTTATGGAAACTCTTCACTTATACACAAGAAGTTAGGATCGGCCACTCAACAATAGTGCTTAGGGAATTTGATAACCCAAAAGGCATGATCTTCTACTCGTATAGGCTATATCGGGTCTTAAAAGAAATTTTCCATTCATCCCCTTACCTCATTCAAATCTATTAATACACCGACTTCAAGTCAATCTTACTAAACACTCCTACACCACTTAATTTGTCTAACATGTCATCTAGCATCAAGATGGGATATGTATACTTGATTGGAGTCGATACAAACTGAGGCTAAGGAATGATAAGGTCAGTCGTAAGATGGGTCTAAGCTTGTAGAAAGCTTCAAGAATGAAATGAGAACTGCATAAAAACAAGAAAAACAAATAAGCAACCCTTGAGCAACTTTAAGGTGTAACGTACTAGAGAACTTTTGAGGACTCACAGCTTAGTTCAACATGGCACATAAGATGATTCAATGAGGTTACTTGTCACCTAAACTTCCTTAAGGGTTAGGATAAGAGTTAAGTAGGCAAATACATAGTAAGCAATGTTTACAAAAAAGAAGTATATTCAATATATGAAGAATAATGATGATAAGATGATACACTTATCTTAATAAAAGGGTATTTATAGCTGAAATACTAGGACATCTTACCCAAAGTGAAAAAGAGTAAAAGAGTAACATCCTAAAGAGGTAGTGCATATAGAATGATAAAGGGTACAATAAAAAATACAACAAAAATGGATATCTTATATGGAGGATTCTAACATATGAGTGCTTAAATAAGTGGCTCTCTATGGGTAGGTGATTTTGTAGCAAAAAAAGTCAATTTATACGTTTATGTTGGTGACTGCTTAGTCGAGGTGCCGAGTAAGGGTGTTAGGTCATGTAAACCCCTAAATTTTTTTATCTAGCTTTTGAAATAGACTCAACTATGTTAGACAATTTAGGAGTTGACAAGGCTAATGAAAGTGAAAACCTTAAAAGAATTAATCAATCACGTAAGAAATTTTTCTACTCTAAATATATCTAAATCCTAAAGATTTCATTCAAAAGCGATAGAAACTTTAAAATGATTACCTTCAAGATATATGTGCACTAATTTATCATAATATACCCTAAAACCCTAATTGATAATATAATCCTTATATTTTGCCAAATCATTAGTAAAAGGTTAAAGATAACTTTCAATCATACATATATGTTTTGAATCCTCAAGTAGTCCTTTAGAAACTAAGATAATGAATCATATATTACATTTATCTCTTAAGTATATGATTAAGATAGCATTACATAGAGTTAGGGGTATAGTTGAAGATTAGGCTAAATGTAGTGAACCTTAATACCCTAATTAATACTTTTTATACTAGTTATACTAAGTAGTTTACCAAATGATATATATAGGCTATAAATACCTAAAGTAAGACCTCATCATCTATTTTTACTAATCAATTCACCAAATACCTCATTTTCTTTCATTTCCTTAATTTTTCTCTTAATTTTCCTTAATTATTACATTATGTGTACAAAATGGCATATGCTTAAGGAAAGTTGACCAAGTCAACACATGTTGACCAGGTTGACTAAGTCAATAATTAGAAAAGTCAACAAAAGACACTAATGCATAAGAAAAATATCTAACCATCTAATGATTTCTTTTCTTTTGGTTTTTCTTTTCCTCCCTCCTCTTTAATTGCCGTCCATCCATTTCCCTTCTAAACCCCACCATTTTCTTCCCTCCATAATAAAAAAAAATAAAAAAAGAAACAAAGCAAAACCCCCTCTATTGCCGTAATACTTCTCCTTCCCTTTCACTTTCAAAACTTTCCTCTTTGTCTCCATAATTTCAACACAAATTAAGGTATGTGATCATGTTACTTCATGTTGCTTTATATTACTCATTAGTTAGGTAATTAGGTAGATTAGATAAGTAAACATATGTT
Organism: Lumnitzera racemosa; assembly: GCA_024138005.1. Taxonomy (NCBI): domain Eukaryota; kingdom Viridiplantae; phylum Streptophyta; class Magnoliopsida; order Myrtales; family Combretaceae; genus Lumnitzera; species Lumnitzera racemosa. The sequence goes on along the minus strand of JAMXBC010000012.1, from coordinate 30,957,200 downwards.
ATGTATGATCTTGAAGAATAGGATATAAAGTTTCCATCTTTAAGTATAGAAAAATAGGAATCATGAAGAAGAGGAAAGGAATACATAGGTATATGCCCTTAAGTATGTGTACATAAGGATATACTAAAATAATACAAGTATGGGGATCTTTGTACATGAGTATTTACCATGTACATAACCTAAACTAAGACAAATCCTAACTATACATACCTATACTATACTAAATACACACTTCAAAACACAAAAGAATGAAATTAGGAAGGTTTTCTTAAGAGGAAAATTAGGCATACGAAATTGCACAAAAATATGTATATGATCATATAGGTATATGAGTATGTATATAAGTATAAATACGGTATAAGTATAAGTATACTAGTATACATATAAGTATAGTAAAGGTATATGTACATAATAGGTTAAGTGAAGTGTACATAAGCTTTTTAGATATTACATAATCATGAGATAAGGCATATGTAATCAAATGATGAAGTAAGCAATAAGGTAATTAAAAGATGATATAAGCCATGATATAAGTAAGTGATGACATAAGCTATGATATAAGCAAATGATGATGTAAGCAATGACATAAGCATAGGTTTATAAAATAAGAAATATGAAGAGTGTATAATAATTAGATATATAAATTAGTAAACCTTAATACACTTCCTAAATTACATTACACTTAATTAAGTATATGAATTAGTAATAGCAAGTAAATTTTGTAAGTATAAAATTTAAGAGTTAACTAAATCATTAAGTATAAACAAAAGATATATATAAATAATAAGAGTAATTAAGTTTCCATAGCTAAATTTTCTATAAATTTAGTCAATATCGTAAAATACGGGTCTTAATGTCCAAAATGGACATTACCGTATGAATATACATCCGAAAACGATGAAAAACAATAATAAATTCATAAATATCATAAACAGAATGAAAAAGTTACATACGATTAATAATAAGGTGTAATCGAATAAAAGTTTATAGTAATTTAAGTAGAGTTAGGTAAATAGATATTTAGAATTATTAGTTAATTTAATTACTTACTAGTGTTATCATATCATAATGATCAGATGATTCCGAGGTAAGCGAGAATCTCCCATAGATTATTACAATTAAGGCAAGTCGCCTTAGCTGAGTGAGTATTTACCCCATGATTCCATACTTGTTTATGATTGTAGATAGTGGACTTAATTATTATTGTTAATTAACTATTGTGTGGGGTTTGGGAAATGCTTATGTATAATATTGTATGTTGAGTTGTGAATTTATCTTAAGTATAGATAATGCTTTGTTTGTTACATGGTAGTATAGAAAATAATTGTGTGTATTATTGAATGGTTACAACATAATTTGAACTTAACTATACTCGGCTTATAAAAAGAAACTGGAACATGCATTAACATGCTTCGGATAGACACAATTTCGGCCATCACATCACACGGAGGTAAAGAGAGGCCATTTGGGGGTTGTTACTATTAATTTATTAGTTCTGTATGATGCACTCATACAAAATGACCTTATCCTAGCCTGCGGGAACACTAGGCATTGGAGGCGTCAACTGCCTAGCTAAAGGTCGAGTCTAGAGGGCTCCATTTAGAAGTGAGTATGGACTATGGGGGCCCACTCAGGATTATATTAGAACTTGGTTTTTATGAAAATAAAAGAATTATTTGATTTGAGTATGGAGTGTGGAGTTCCGTAATAAAGTAAGTTCTAGTATAATACCTGGATCTGATTGTTGCCATGTATACTTTAACCCTAACTTCGAAGGGCATTAAATCTGAGTCACATATATGAACTAGTTAATTATATGTATTGTTTGACAAACTGTTTGATCATTCATTCATATACATGAATATAATGTATTTATAACTTACTTGTGGTATAGTTGAGGGTTTTGCTCACTAAGCTCAGGCTTACGCCCCTTTAGACTTTTGCTGTAGGATAGCTTATTCGTAGAGGCTAGCCGAGGGATACTACAGGTTAGCTTGGGGACTTGAGCAAGAGTGAGCTATATTGTGTATTGAGAGAAAACAGTTTATGTAGACTCTTACTCATGTACTTTTGTTTTATTAGTATTATAGACTTAGATGTACTCAATTACTGTATACTGTAAGCTTTGTAGTTCAAATTTTATATAAATATATTAGTGTGATTATATCATGTGAATTTGTATGTTTTTGGGAAACTAGTGGTTGTAGAGCCTTATATATTATATGAAGAGTTCTTGATTAGAAAGATAACCAATTAGGGGTTCTTCGTACAGTATACGGCATCTACCACAATTAGGCCGTCCTCAGTTTATGATAGGTCAACTGTGTTAAGCTAAGAAAATAATTCTTCTAAGGAGAATTCACCTTTGATGTATTCATTATGGCATGGATTCAAGTTGATAGGGTGAATGGTTGGATGGGCTGTGCTGTTGTTTGAGTAGAGTTCAAGTTGGTAGTTGGTGATATTCAATGAGTACGAGAAGGTTTGGCTTGGCCATAGCATTAGGTCGATAGATTGTAGCAGTTTGAATTCCTTAATGGTAACTTATAACAAAAGAATTCGGCTGGTCATGCTTTCTAGCCCTCAAGTTCGGGGCTTAGGTCAAGGATTTAGTGGCTTAATTCCTATTAGCAATCTTGTTAACAGCTCTGCTATCCATATATATATGTTAAGTGGCATCCTTCTTTAGTAGAAGTAATGTAGGTATAACATAGAGGCTAATACTTTCCTTCACATATCCCTTCTTTAGCAATTCATTAACTTATCTTTAGAGCTCTACAACTTACTCAAGGTTCATTCTCTAAGCAGGCTTATTCGGTAATATGGCATTAGGTATTAAGTCAATACAATGACCAATATCTCGAAATAGGGGTAATCCCTCAAGTAACTACTCAAGAAATAGGTCAGAATATTCTTCAAGCAACTTCTTGACCTCCTTTGGTAGCTTCACTTACTCCTTTAATTCCACTAGTCTCCTTACCGGTAAGAAGGTCGGTAGGTTAGCAAGTTAGAGTTGATGCCTACTCAGAGGTTAGCTTTACTTAGCACCAAAGTCTTCTTCGATCCTCGAACCAATTTGGCTTATAATTTACTTACTTGACTCGGGATCTTAAGGTTTAGGGTAATTTTCCTCCTATCCCTCTCAAACACATATGTATTCCTCAAATCGTTATGAATTACCTTCTAACCAAAATACCAAGGTTTACTTAGCAATGCATGGGATGCACACATGGGTAGCACATCATAAAGAATTTCATTGGAATAGTTTCCAATTGAGATCGACAATAACACTTGTTATGTGACATATAGTGCTTCCTTCTCATTTGGCTAATGTAACTTTTATGGCTTTAGGTATGAGATAGTTAGTAACCTGAGCTTCTTAACTAGATCAACAAATGCTACATTGATACAACTCCCATTATCTACTATGACCACACAAACTTGCTTATTCACTTTGTAAGTAATGTGGAATAAGTTCTCCCTTTACACCTCCTTAGTAGAGGGTTCTATACTCATCGTACGTTGGATAAGCAAAGTTAGTTTATATAGATCCTTGGCAAATACATCTTCCTCAACTAGTTTGTTATTAACCTCAACCTCTTCTTCCACTTATCTTCTCTCTCCGGGTTCTCCATCCATGATATCCACTTCAATCTTCAAGGAATCTCCCTTGTTGATCAAAGTTTGTTTTTTCAAACATTAGGTAGCCATGTATCTAAACCCTTAACACTTAAAACATTTGATTTGATTCATCTTCCTCTTAGATCCTTTTCCTCTTTCATAAGTTCTCAATGGCACTTTACCTTCAATTAGTTAGCTCTTCTATTTAGCTTTAATGTTTGTCCTTTTATTCAGCTCAACACTTTGCAAGGCTTGATAACTTCCTTATGTAGGTTGACTTGACTGCACAGGTCAGCTCATTGGAGGTCGACTCAGTCCATTCCCCCTCTATCCTTCTACTCATTAGGCTATTCTTATGGCCTTATCCAATGTAGTAAACTGTTGAAGGTTTACAGCATCTCAAATGTCACCTCTCAATCTAGTGAGAAATTTGAATATTGATTGGGCAAATGGTTCATCCACTTCACAATGAATCATGAGTATTTAGAACTCTTAAACATATTCATCAACAATTCAGCTTCCTTTTCTTAGTCTTGAAACCGAGCAAAGGTATCTTACAAATAAGTATCCAATACAAAACTATTTCTAAGTATCATCTTCATCTTAGGCTAAGTATCTACTTCCCTATATTCTTCTTGTCTTCTCATAATTTGAAAGTTCTTCCATTACATCACAACATAACTTGAGAAATATACAGCAATAGTCCTTACTTTCTCGCGGTTTTCATACTAGTAATAGTCAAAAACTTACTTTATCTTCTCTTCTTAGTCTAGATAGTCATCAACATTTCCAAAACCATTGAAACTCAAAATTTAAAGCTTCACATGGTCAGCAGCTCGAGGTGCTCGAGCTCACTCCTCTTTCTCATTATATTCTTCTTCTCCTTCTTCATCTAAATCTCCCAAGTCAATCCTTCTCCTTACATACCTTTCTAATCCTCCACTTCAATCTTGTTGACTTGGGAACTATCTACTTGAGCAACTTAAGGAGTATTTTGCACAACCTCAGTAAGTTGAAAGGCCAATGCATGAATAGCTCTGGTCAACTTGGCTATGAGGTTAGCCACATCATCAATTCGCTCATCTGTAATTCTAGGGCTGTTCTAAGATTGTCGCCCACAGTGGAAACACTGCTATTATTGTCTCCAACACCAGCATTAACATTTAGAACACTGTGGGCGACAATCTTAGAACACTAACTATCATCTTAAGTCAAACAATTCGCACATACTTTTCTACATAAATGTTCAACTAATCTATGAACACAACAACCATTTCGAAGAAAAATAAATCCAATTGAAATTTTCTTTGTTTTCATATGCACAAAACAAAGTATATTAGAGTTTACAATAATAGTAAACTACTATGCCTTTTACTTACTCAAACACTCATAGCTTACCTAAGGGTTAGGATGAGAGTGAAGTAAGCAGGTAAAGCACAATGCTTACGAAATGTATAGAGTATTCAATATCAGAGTGTATGATGATGTTGTGGCTACATTTACAATGGGTATTTATACCCGAAATATTAAGGCAATAACCAGAAATGCGAATGACTAAAAGGGGAAAAAACTTAAAGAAGTAATGTACAAAGAACAAAAAATGGCATACAGAGAAAATCAAGAAAGCATTTGTCTTGTATAGAAGATTCTGTCATAAAAGGTACTTAGATATATGTTGGATGATCAGTAGTCATGCACTTGTTGAAAACTAACAAATTATACCACTAGCTTGGTTGCTATTAAGTAATGATGCCGAGTCGAGTTGATAGTTCAAGAGTGTCGAGGTAAGCAAATGTGTCATGACCCTAAAGGAGGCCTAGTAGGATTGTCTAAAATTTTCATATCATGTATACACCCATAATTTGAAAATCATCCTGCAAGTCAGAGTTTGCAAGATTCTAAACAATTAGTCACTAACGTTTTTATTTATTTATTTACTTAGCTTATGACCACATATATGTGACTATAGATATCTGATAAGCTACAATCCAACAGAACCGTAAAGAATCGGTATCCCCTACCAAACAATAAGATTAGGTAGTAAAGTTCTAAAACTCAAACTTACTAAAGTCACAAAATTTAAATGTAGTATTAATAATTATTCAAATGAACCATATAGTTTGTCCTCAGAGTTTAACTTCTATGCATCTCGATGTTGGTACTCAACTTTCAGTTCTTAACCCATGCTCGATCATCTAGCAACTTGCAAGAGAAAACTATTGGAGAGAAAGCTATAAGAGCTTAGTGAGTTAACCCTCGTACTATACCAGCAAACAAGTTATCAAATAGTTTATTACCAAACATATGAATGTATGAACAAGCAGTATGCCAAATAATATATATGTAGTTGACTGGTACTGCATATAACAATGGATATAACGCCCTTCAAAGTAAGGGTTGAAGATACATCGGCACCAATTACAACCGAGCTCTAGCACTTGAGTTTTTAACCTTATATCATTATATATATATCAATTCCCTATTTCACTAAACAGGTTTCTATGTCCAACAATCAAAAGCATACAAATATCTAGGTCTAGTAGTAAGCTGGCTCCCGTAGTCCATGCTCATACCCTACAGCGGTGGTCTCTAGACGTGAACCTCAGCTACCTACGGTTAGTGTCTCCGGTGCCAATAGAACTCGCGAGCCAAGGGTAGTATTTTGTTGTACCAATACTCTTGCTTTGTATTAATCAAATCATATGGGAATCCATCCTTCCAAGGCCCTTCATTACCAACCGCATGAGGTAACGACTGAAACATTATATGCAATGTTCATGCTTTATGCATGAACCGTTTAATTTTAGTTAGGTTAAATATGATTAAGTCAATTTATGAAGTAGTCAAACATTATCAACAAATCATTCAAATAATGTAACAAGCAATTATCTCACATTTAATAGTATTTTATACAGTTATCAATTAATATTAGTCACATACATAACCTAAAACCCCATGAATCAAGTTATTAATATTTAATTCATGAGCACTAACTATAAGCACAAAACAAGTATAGAGTCATTGGGAGTACTCACTTGGTCATAAATGATGTTAGGGATTGTAATAGTTCAAAAGTAAGTCAGTCTCGATCTCAGAATCCCCTAACATTAGGGGAATATGAAAAGTAATAATTTTTGAAATTAAATAACTAAACTAGTATGCTAAATCGTACTGTTTACTTAAATCGATTATTGATTTACATAAAATCATCAATTCGAGCTTTGTATCGAATCGCGTATAACTTTTTCGTTGTAGGTCGAATCGTCATAAACTTATAATCCATTTCGATCGTTTTCGAGCATATTTTCTTGTAGCAAGGTTCGTTTTGGACGTTGTGACTCGCAATTTGAATTGTGATATAAAAATTTCACAAAATTTATTATTTTAGTTTAAAAATTATAAAATATTAATTTTAGCTTTTTCTTAATATATTTATGATTTAATAATTATTTAAACCATATAATTAATATTTTTATTATTTTAAGCTTATTTTTCCTATTTTTGAGATTTTAGTCTTATTATAATTGTTATTATTATTTATTATTTTCTTATTATTTATATATTTGACGGTTTATGCATATATATATACTTATAATATATTTTATAATTTTATATTATTTGAAAAAAATTCCTTAATTACGGTAATATATATATATACCTACATATAAGTATAAATTTATTTTAGTTTATAGATATTATTATATTACATATATATTTCGATATACTATATATATATAGACTATATGTTATACACTATATGTATGTGTATACTTATTTTATGAAAATAAATATACTCTTATGTACATATATATATTCATGTATTAGTGTTTATACTTATAAATATACTTATGTAATTCCAAATACTTAGATATATATAAATAATTTATAAATATCTATTCTTGTATTATATATTCGGTATATATATTTACATAGTATTTATTATAAAATATGTATACTATACATTATACATATATATATGTCCTATATACATATATTATTACTTATGGAAATCTACTACTACATATATATACTAAACAATTACATATATATATATACAAAAATAATTATACATGGGTACATATATACATACATAGTTTATGGTATAAAAATATAGATATATACTATAGTTATTTAATGAAATACATAATACTAATTATATGTATTCCTAAACAAATACATAATACATACTCTTTCGTATAATATACCTATGTATATACATGTATACATACTTAGCCTTATACATACATATATTATTCAATTTATATATTTATGCACATATACATGGATTAGTAATGTTATATTTATAAAAATACTATACAAATACTATACAAATTCTATATTTATACATGTGTATACTATATAATATATATCTATACTACTAAAATGAATTACTTACCTATTGATTTTTTATTTTTCTTCTTCTTTTCCTTCTTCTTTTCTTTCTTCTTTTTCTTTCTTTCCCTCACGATTTTTGCTTCCAGATTTTCGATTTGTGCAGAATTTTTTTCTTTTTCTTTTCTTTTTCCTCCTTTTATTCATGTGAGTAGCTAGCTTAAAATTTAAGCTAAGTAATTATTCAATCTTTATTTCCATTTTTCTTTTATTTTCCACTCAATACATGGCAATTTTTTTTCTTCATGTAGGCTGCTAGTTGGGATTTTTTCTAGGACGTGTAATTGAAGAAAAAGAAGGAAAGGAAGAAAAGAGATAAATTAAAAAAGAATGAGAAGGAAAACAAAAATTAATAATAAATATATGTAATTTTTCAAAATATAAAAATTATAACAATTCTTATCATAAATTAATTTTTAAATTTTTATGAAATTTTATCAATTTAATTGGTACCCGTTACAATTATAATTTTTATAAGTTATTATAGCGATTTCATTATAATTTCACGTGAATAGGCTAGTTAGTCGAAAATTGTAATCAACTATAATTTTATGACTATTGCGTAATATTTAACTATTTTATGGGTTTATATTTATAATTTTAGGGCTTTGATCAAATTCGGGTTCAATTTTGATTAATGGTGTGTAAGTTAGTTTTAGGGTTTTAGTATGCAATTTAGGGTTTTGATCAATTTCTAAAGTTTTTACTACTTATAATATATTTAAATTTATGATTTATTAAATTTTTATCTTGCTCGGCTTTCATAACTCTTCAAGTCTTCTACAGTATTAAGGTTCAATTCTACTTTTAAATAGCTAAATTTGCAGGGTTTACAAAATAACTCTTCCAAGGTGAATTCATCTCAAACATATTCAGTATAACTTAGATTTAAGTCGGTTGAGCAAATGGTCAAATGGGATGAGCTGCTGACCAAGTATAACTCTAGTTAACACTTGGAGACTGTTGATAAGCATAGGAGGGTTCGACTTTGCCAAGATATTAAGTTGGCAAACTATAGCAACTTGGATTCCTCAATTGTGGGGCATAAAGAAAGAACTTATCTAGTCATGCTCTCCAATCCTTAGGTTTAGGCTAAGGTCAAGGGTCTGGTAATCTAATTCCTATTAGAGTGTATCGAATATTCGGTAGATGAGGATATTGCAAGTAAACATGGTAATATAAATTCAGGAGTCGATGGTTAAAATCAACCCTATAGAATTTGGCCCCATAACCTAGACGGTATTATAAGAGCAAAAACAATGTATTCATTAATGTGTAAGGAAGAAAATGGTGGTGATTTAAATGAGAAGTATGACTAAATTTGCAAAACATTGATAATTCCAAGGATATGTTACTTGCTTTGGAAAATTCTTCACAATGATGTCTTTGCAAGAGGTAGCTTGAAAAGGAGAGGAATTACCATAAATGATGGGTGTGTGTTTTGCCAAATAGAGGAGAAAACAACCCGGCTATTATTTTATAACCTATGAGTTTTTGAGAGAATTTTGGAAGAAATTGGGAGTAAGGATGAATCCAACAATAAGAACAATGGATGAATTCGAAAATTAAAAAGAATGCTTGAACATACAAAGTTGATTTATGAGACTATAAAGTACTATACCTAGTTATTTTCCGATTTGTTGTTAAAGGCCTATGATGTGAAAGTAATAGAAGGGTGTTCTAAGAAATGAGTATTGAGGGGAATTGAATTGAGAGAATTCACATAGAAGCTACGTAATGGTAGGGTATGTATGAAGCAGAGAGAATAAGAGCAGATAGGGGAAATTTTCTAGTGAAATGGGAGAGGCCCAAGGATGGGTAAATTAGAGTATATTATGATGGGGCTGTTGTAGAACATGTTGAACCTAGGGTTCCTTATTTGATTTTGATGAGAACAAAACAAAAAGTGTATATCAAAACATTTTTTTTTTAAGAGAACAAAAACAAGTAGATGATTAAGTATTATTTTATTATTTTGAGATAATTGAATAAGTTCAATTAGCTTACTTAATGATTAAATATATCAATTATCTCTACAAGAAATTTAATCTTTTGATGTGGTGATCAAATGATCTTGAAGTTATATTGCAAAAAGTATTCTTTTGTTATGTATTAAAAGAATTTTCAAGTAATATTTGGCCTACCAGGTTGACAGCTCAAGGAAGAAATAGGCTGATGGTATAAAGCCCTCGAAAACACAAAGAAAAGCTTACTGATATGTAAGAACCGGCTTGTCTATTCACTTGTTGGTAGAGTAATTTTTACCGACTTACCAGTAGTTCAAAGTACCGGCATGCCAGTAAGTCAAATTCAACTAGCCATTGGAGCATGGAATGTATTGTAATGAGAAGAAATGAATAGGATAATATAAATGCTCAACAACTCAACCAAGGACAGTATAGAACTAATCTCTTGCTACAATATTTCAACATTCTCATTGCTAATATTTAGAGAGATTTGAAGTGTAGTGCTTGTGAGTTATTAGTTGCAAGTATTGAGAGTTAAAAGCACTACACCAATAATTCTTGAGATTGAGTTTTTGTATTGTGAGTTGAGATTGAGTTTTTGTATTGTGAGTTGAGATTGAGTTTTGTGCTGAGAGTTGAGATTGTGATTTATGTTGAGAGTTGTAAGTTTGAAACTTGTGTAATCAGGTTTATGTTTGTCAAGGTCTTGGAGTTTGGATTGAGAAATCAATAAAGTGGTGTGAAGTCCTCGGTTGGAGGTATTATATGTTCGTGGAGACTAGGGGGCAGTCCGAACTCTACGTTATATCCAGACTTAATCTTCTTTATCCTTATCTCTTCAATTTCTACATTTATTATTATTCTATTATTGCTTTGATTACTTTTATTATTGCATTTAGTCATTTATATAAAAAAAGAATTGAAATTTCTCCTTAAACTCAATTCACCCCCCTCTTAAGTTTAGCCTAGTGTTCTAAAAAAACAAGACTAAGGAGCTAGTATTGGAGGATTTTGAAGGAATAGTGTAGGAGAAGGTGTTAGACGTTTCAATATAAAGATTGAGGACACTTCTTTAGTAGAGGCAAAACTCTACACAATTTGGGAGGCATTAAAACAAGTAAAATGGAAGAACATTAGGCATATAACCGTTGAATCAAACTCAAATTCAGCTATTGATTGGATTGTGAAAGAACAAATTGAAGATCATTATTGCATCTATGTTTCAAAAGCTTGCAGGGATGTTGCAAAAGAATTTGAAAAAATTGTTTATTACAAGGTTGCTCACGAGACTAACACAATAGTTGATACTCTGGCAAAGGAGATATCAAAAGAGAAAGACCTTCTTTTTGCTAAAGATGTTCCCCCTTCTAGTTTGGATTGGGCTCATGAGGAATATGTAGGCAATGTTGCTCATAGATCCAAGCTTCAAAGTGAGCAAGGGAATGTAGATGGTGGCATGCATGAGAATCCACTTACCTAAGTTTTGTAAAAGCTTCTTTTATGTTTCTTTCTATTTAATTTAGTTAAATATCCAAAAAACTCCTAGTATGCATATGTCTTAATTGTATTTGGAAATCTAATCTCATAATCCAATCAATAAAATACATTTTGCATCTAATCTATGTATCCTCTCACTTATTTAAAAATTTAAAATAAATTTACATATAGTTATTCAATCTAATTTTAAGGGAAAATGGTCTTCATAAAATCGAAACCCCAAATAATGAATTACTTAATCTTTTAGACACGATGGAGACTAGACTCTTCTGATGCAACCTTGGTGCATACAAAACCAAGCCTACTAACCACATTTATTTATTTATTTATTTATTTATTTATTATTATTATTATTATTTTTTACTGAAACCGCCAATAGTAGAACTATAGATGCTAAAATATCTTTTTATTGGAGACCGGACTATTTGATTCCATTCTACTTTTCTCTATTCATATAGCATTAACATTAGCATTTTCTTTCCCAATATCACATTAGCCTGCAAATAATATGTCATTCTTCATGTACAATCAACATTATTATGGATTGTGACCATTTCTTTTTATATCTTTCAAGTTTTCTGTATCGGCTTTATTACAACTATCATTAATCATGTTTACGTTTTCATATTTAATAGTTTCTAAGACAACAATAAAAACAACTTTCCGTTATTACCCAAAAAATTGAATTTCCTTTTCTATTAAAAAGAAAAAAAGCAAAAACCATTTCATATTTCAGTCTATTTAGAGTAGATTTTAAAAGTAAAGCCCACCATATTTGCAACTTGTCTTAGAAAATTCCATCATCAACTCTAAATAATTTAATGTCAAAAGAATATTTTTTATTTATTAACCCTTTATTTTATCATAGAAAGTAATCAATAATAGTTACTATATTAACATTCATATGTATATAACATATTTCATATATCACAGTTTTCTAATATTGCAATACAAACTTTCATTTCGATGCTTTTCAATTTAACATTTTATGGTTGTTTTTTTTCCCCCCTATATACCGAGGATCTGGTGATTTTAATGATACTAAATTTTATCCCCCTTACCTTATAATCTTGCGTCTATTCCTACATTAAGCCATAGTTTATAAGATCTTAATAAACAAATTTATTTTACCCATAGCATTTGTTAACTCTTCAAGTAAAACCATTTAAGTTTTCATAAAAAAGAAGTTATTAACATGTTGCTAAAATGTTTAATAAGGAGAATTCATCATTCTTATCGTCTTTGTCAAGTATTTTTATTTCATGAATACTTAATTGTTATACTAATGGATATAGGATCCAAAAGGTATATGCAAATCACATAAATCAATCTATATATGAAACATCATAAATTTATTTGCATAGTATATCTCTAAATAATTCAAACAATAACATTTGTAAACATGAAATGAAACACGATAATATAATATAAACTCATTATAAAAAGTAAAAATAAAATAATGAGTAAGAAAAGATCACATTTTAATGTGGATATATAAGATAACTCACATGAAAATTCCGATATTACATGAAATAAGATCATCATAAATAAAACTCATTGCATGAAAAAAATTAATCATAGTATGAGGTAGGATAATGATAAATACATATTGGAAGAAAAGGAAAATGATAGCAATTGACTTGGAATATGTTAAAAAGATAAATAAGTAATTGGACAGACACACACCAACATTCTCCTTGTCAAAGAAACGTACATTGGCTTATTGTTTTTTGTGCAGATGTTTCTTCATCAATATACGACTTGAAAATGGTAACAAAAGAAGTATCATACGATTCCGTCTTCATGAGCAGTATTGATGAAGCCAATAAGTAAGTGATATTAGAATATGCTTTAGACATTACCAGAGATTCAATAGTAGTATATCCACCTCCATTGTTGCTACTTGTTATATGGCATGATGATTGGGGTGATGGAAAAGGCCCATTTCCTTAAGGTTTGGCACATGTTAGAATGGGAAGTATGGATGGAAGAATTATTGGAAGAGCTTCAAAATTCAAGACACTTTGTTGGCCTAAAATTATAGTTTGGGTGAATGCACCACAATCCAGCAATCATTAGGCATTGCATTTGTCTTGAGTCATAGTCTCCATCTAGCATGGGGTCTACTGCATCTAGTAGGCTTATTGTTACGAATTCCAGTACAACGAGTCTCAAAAACTTAGGACGAGGTACGTAAGGTTCGAATGGGTATGAAGTACAAGAGGTAAAATGGGAGTGTTTTTTATAGTGAATGTGTATGGATAGTACGCACCAATATACAAGCACAATCAGGGGTTTGAGTTTAAAATAGTATTTGATACAACTCATGAATACTAAATGTCACTCGAGGTTTAAATGAGTGTTAGATACAACTCGCTAACCACTCCAAATGAGAGGTTTACCATAATCTTTTAGGTCGATATTGATAAGAACACAAAAAAAGGTTAAAGAGATGTTCAGCATTCAATAATCTGGCAAATGTAAACTCAAAGAGCTCAAGAGTATCCTTACTCGAAAAAAGAATGTTCAAGTGTAAAACACACTATTTGAATAATCTTCACTGGATCTATCTTTTTTTATTAATTACAAATATTGCTATTTATAGCAAGTCTAAAAACCTTAGCAATAAAATTATAAATAATGTACAAGGCCTTAAGTGCTAAAGAATGGGCCCATAATTAAAATAAAGAAAATATTCATAAAAATACAAAATTGTACGTTTTACAGAAGAAGTTGACATGCAGTAATTAGGTCTATCTAGGAAGGAGCAGGATTCGAGCTAGACCAGATCGATAATTGGATGTTTAGGTTCAAAGAGGAGTTCTTGAAGTCTTATAGTGCTTGGTTGAGATACTAGAAAAGTCGACCCACAATTGCCGACTACTAAAATTAGTCGGCACTAGTCTTTCTGTACTATGCCATGTTGACCTTTAGCCTTGAGCCATCGGGCGTGCAGTCTCTTAGCTTCTTAGTAGAAGGTAAACTTGATGCCAAGTACCCCTTTTCTTGCTTTCAGTATTCTGGTATTAGATTGGCCTCGGCAAAAGCTGCTTAATCTCGGCCTTGAACAATTTAGCCTTGAGTCAGAACAGGTTGGCTTCAACGTCTGGTTGGTTAATGTTGACTTAGGGTAAGTTGGCCTTTGCCATGAGACAGTTATAGGCTGATTCCTATCATTATCGTAGGGCTAAAAAGAAGTTACCCTTAATGCCAAACAATGAGCATGGGCCTAAATACCGAACAAAATTCTCTTCCCCTTTCTCTTCACCTTGGGTACTGGATTTCCTGAATGCTCATGGGGGTAAAACAATAGCTCTTTTCATCCTTCCAAACTATGTAAGTATTGAGGAAGCCATCATGGATAAGGACCACATCGAAGTCAATCTCGTCCTCATACTGTCCTGCCATGAATGTTATCCAAGCTCTTTTATGAACACAAACCATATCCTTGTCATTAAACCACTTCAATCCATAAGGTTAAGGGTATGGACAAGTCAGCAATTTCATCTTTTCTACTAACTTGGAAGAAATGATGTTGGTGCAACTACCTCCATCAACAACTAGGGAATAGGTCTTCTTGTTCACTACACACTGCATATGAAATAAAATTTCCCTTTATTTGGGATCTGCTTTTAGGTTAGCTTGCTTATTTGTCATGGCTATGAGTTCATCCAAATTTTCGACATAGACATCTTCTTTTATCAACTTATCTTTCAAACTCCTATCACTTTAACTCTTTACTTGAGCATTAGGTCCTTTGTGTTTTATAGGAGAAGTTGGCATGCAGTCATAATTAAAATAAAGAATATACAAAATTGTACATTTTATAAGAGAAGTCAACATGCAATCATTAGGTCTATCTACGAAGGAGAAGAATCCGAATTAGATGGGGTCAGTAGTTAGATGTTTGGGTTCTAAGGAGAGTCCTTGAAGTCTTGCAGTGCTTAGTCAAGAATTAGTTGACACTAATCTCTCCATGCTATGCTGAGTGGATCTTTAGCCTTGAGCCCTCAAGCATGTAGTCTCTCGACTTCTCAATAGATGGCATTCTTGATGTCGAGTGACCCCTTTTCTTATTCTCTGTATTCTAGTATTAGCTCAGCCTCAGCATTGAACAATTTGGCCTCGGGTTAGAACAGGTCGACTTCAACTTCCGGTTGGTCGGCATTGGCTTAGGACCGGTTAACCTTTGCTTGGAGATAGTCGTAAGCTGATTATCCCTAATTGCTTTAGCCATAATATCTATAAGTTGATTAGTAGAAAAAACATGAAAAATATTGAGAAAACCACTTGTGACATATTCCCTTGCAAAATGGACATAAACTTCAATTATTTTGTTCTACAATAAAGATAAGGATTTTACGCTATTAATTATGTTGATTTATAATTAGAAAATAAGGGAATCAGCAAGGGAACTAGAACATGTAAATCGTGGAGCAAATGAAAAATCCATAAAAGTTCCTTGGTAATAGATGCCATGCCATGCCATGATATCGACCTCTATAAAAGAAGCTGAGACCGTAACTTACTTCTTTGTTTTCCATGAGATGAGAGAGGAACCAAGGAAAATATAAGAACCACTCAAGGAATTCTTACCAACCCAACTATTTTCCCAATTGACATTTGTGTATCCATAAAGTGACAAAGAAGTAGTAGATTGGAAGAGAAATCCTTTGCTAAAGTATCCTTAAGATATTTAAGTACATAAATTGTGGCTTGAAAATGACTAAACAAGGTTTAGTAACAAACTGACTCTGTTGTTGCACTATAAAAAAAAAAATCTAACCTAGTAATTGTTGAGTACAATAAACGCCCAACAAAAGATGGATTAGTAATTGATTCACTATTGGTGTTATCAAGTCCGAGATGTTGAGGAAACAGAGCATGAGCTGGTTTAGCACTTAATAGACCAACATCTTGAAAAATTTCGACCAATAAGTTTTTATAATTAAGCTTAAAACCTTTACTTTGACTTACTTCAATTTCTAGAAAAAAATTGAACCTCCCTCAAATCTTTAGTTGTGAAAGCCCTATCCAACACACGTTAATATCAAAGGTAGCAATCAAAGAATTCCTTATTACAAAGACATCGCCTAAATATACAAGTACTACAACAAATTCATTTCCTTGTTGTTGAACAAGGAGTAAATATCAGTCTTAGATTAGACAAAGCCAAAAGGTACAATAAAATTTGAGAACCCATAATTCCATTAACAAGATGCTTATTTTGACCCATTATTAGTTTAACTAGTTTACAAACTTAACCTTTACTAGTTGACTGATGAACTTTAGGGGGATTCATGTAGATTTCCAATTCTTAAAATTCATAGAAGAATGTATTATTCACATCTAATTGATGGATACGCCAATTTTCTATAATAGCAATAGCTAAAAGCGACCTTACAATAGTTAATTGATTTCTAGTGAAAACGTCTAACTTTAATCAACTCCTTTAACTTGACTTTAGCTTTTTATTACCAATCTAGCTTTATATCTTGTTATTAAGCCATCATTTTGTACTTGATCTTATATACCCATTTATAACCAATAGCTTTCTCCCTTGATAGTAAAGAAGTTAAAATCTAAGTTTGATTTTGATTCTAATGCCTACAGTCTTAGACATTGCTTCAACCTACTTAGAATCATGTTTTGCCTCATTGTAATTTGATGGATCTTAGATAGTAAACACATTTGCTATGATAGCACATAATATTTTAGATAATGATCAAGCAAATTGTCATTAAAAAGAGGGTATAAAGAATGTGATGCACTAGAACTTATTGCATGTGCTTATGAATTTGATTGCATTTTATGGATAAAAAATCAATATAGTATAGTAAATATACTCCACTTAAGAAACCCAAAGTTCAGAGTTAGAATGCACATAAAACTTGAAACAAAACAACTTAATAAAAATATAAAAGATTTTAAATTAATTCGCCTTGTTAAAATTTCAATTATAAAGGAAGTGAATTTTTTTTTTTTAAAAAAAAAAGCTTAGTAAAATCTAAAAGGAGGGTTTGAATAGATTTTATGGAACTTAAAATCTTTTCACCTTTTATTGATTAATTGTAAAGTAGTAAAAAAAAGTAAAAATAACAAAAAAATAACTATGGATTCTTAGAGATCCTCACCTAATATTCTTTTTTCCAACTTAACACCCAATTAGGTATTATTTACTAATCCAAAACTTTTAGTAGATACAATTATCTTCTAATCCCATATAGAAGCTAATCCCTTTTGATTTCTCATAGAAATTATAAAACTTTTTTTTTCAAATTTGTAATGGAATCAACTTTGCTTTTGATTATACTATACATAAATAATCTCTTGTGTAACTTCACAAGTTATTCTAAAGTAATTCAAAAGTTACTAAATGAAAGTTGCAAATAATTATCTCTTTAATGTAAAATCTAAACAGTAACTTCTTAAGTATACTTTGAAATGAAATGTAATTTCTTTGTTTGAGGCATGAGTCCTCTCAACAGGTATGATCGTTTGCTATTGATAAAGTTTCAAATAGAATTGTTCATATGTTTTGGATAAATGCTCGATCATCATATTTTCATTTTAACATTTATATTTTGATTCATTCATTTTTGAAAAAGTCATAAGAGTCTTCTTATATAAATCACCCTTCTACTAAGAGACAAATAAAGAAAAGATGCAATAGCAAAATCTATATTGAGTCCACTTCATTTATGGTATTAATTCGAAATGTTCCCATTATAAAGCTTATATTTATTTGTGTATTCCTTTGAAAAAGATTCTTGTATCAAAATAAAAATTCCCTTCTCAAAACAATTCATTTACATATGAAAATATTGCTTAATTGAAATAAGCATAACATGACTCAAACAAAATCTTGTACACAAGAAAATAACCTTTTGAATATTCATTTGTATTCTTAAAATATAATACTTTATTTTCTTTCTATAAAATCCTTTAAAAATATGCTCTAAACTATACTATTTTAGTATTGAAATATTATATCCAACATATTTGAATGTACTATTTGTAAACAACTATAGGACTTACGCATTAGACATGTGCATAGGCTAATTCTAGCTCATGAATCAGCTTAGAACTAGTCCAAACTACTTGGCCTTAATGGCTTAAGTATATCTATCTTGATAACCAATCGATTTAGGCCTGCTCGCGAATTTAAAAAAAAAAAATTTAGTACAACTTACAACACCAGCCTTTGTCTCCCATTATCTATCACCTATCATCAAATATACTACACTACAATACACTTACTTTTACCCATTTCCTTTTACTCTTTCTTCCATAAACTTACACATACAATACACTACACTTTAACTTTTTAGAAACCATTCACAAATCACACATAACTTCACGTGTGAAATGGCTTTTTTGTATCATTATTACACTGTAATTTATATTTTGTTCAATAACTAAACTTCAATATGAGAAATCATATTTTCTAATGTACAATTACAACTTACAGTTACGTTATAATTTACGAAATTTCAAATAACAAATCTTGATATTTTGTAATTTCTATCACTTTAGCCATTCTTATTCAATATGGTAATTGTTATAAGGCAAGTGTACTTATCAATTTATAATATAATAAATATGAGTCCATATGTTGATCCTTCATGGACTTATGCGATTACTAATACTATACATTTTTCCTAATATCTAGCATAATAATTCTAGTTAAAAAATAAATTCAAGAAAATTATATGTAAACTAAAACTGATTAAACTAATATGCAAAATAACTATGTGCAACACTAATAAAATTAAAAAAATATGTTTAATGTATGAATTCAATATTCAATTATTGATTAACCTAATACAAAGAAATATATATCAATCTCATTCTAATTAATTAGATTGTAAGAATCCCTAAATGATACCAATATCTCTCTTGAGATTATTAATGCCTAACTTTAAGATAAATAATTGAAATATGTTTCTAATTGAAAATCCTAAAATTGCATTAAAGATTTATGAATTTTACTATTAGATTTCAGCATAATCCAAAAAAAAAAAAATCATTGTAGCCTATCTCTAGGTTTACACTAACTCCTTTTCATTGTGTTAGATCAATTCACATATATCATCTCCCAATATCTATACATTAAATCAACTATTGAATTAATACATTGGTAATATTAATTCAAAGCAACAAAAGAACACGTAATTAGATCACAATTAATCAAAAATCATGAATTGAAAAGAAAAGAAAACTAATTATATTGATTAGGGTTAACATAATTGAATATTAAAAAGAACTAATATAAAACATTGAGAAAATAAAAAGAAATAGAAACCCTAGCTTAAGAATGCATGAGTAAAGACTAAATGGAAATGTATATTTATAAGACCTTTATACCACCCCCCCGCTACGCCATAATTCTCCATCTCCCGACTATACGCTAAGATTATTTTCATCTAGACTCAGGGCTTCCACAAGTATCCTCTCACTCTTGCCCTAGCTCTTACCCTCTTCTCTTATCCTCCAAGATCACACCTTGTTAAGTGACCCAATGGTGTAGTTTGCCCTTTGAAGTACATTTTAATTTCTTAAGATTCAAGCAAAGTCTTATTACAATGCTAGTCACAACAAAGCTGCCTCCTTTAATAACGATGTCCTCTATCTAGTGGCTACTCCTTCAATGGAGTTTCATCCATATGAGCCTAGTTGTCAACAAGAACAACTCTTTTCATTCAACACATTGAGTAGTATTTAAATGGCTCATCTAGGCTAGAACTTTGCACTTTGATAGCAGTTGTCACGGGATGGGTGGTCCACTCTTCTTAATGTACTCGTATGGCACTCAATCGTCCTATATGTCGTTATATTTACTCGTATTATGGATGATGAGCCAACCTTTTTCCCTTCTTATCTTCCTAAGATTATTCTAAGCCCTTCTATCAATAAGAGTACCATTTGGCATTTTTACCGTCCTCCATATGATTAGAAGGCCTAACTTCTTTATTGGTTTCAGCTTGCCATAGTTATCATTAGGAGAGTGGCATCAGCTCATGACTAATTTGCTCATGGGCGGCCAACCCTATCTTGAGAGAATATCTCATCTCACAAACAAATAGTTTGCTAATGCTACTCACTTCACATAAAGAAAAGTCGAACACCCACATCTCCTTCCGAAACATTAATTGTGAAACTTGCTAGATATCATCATTATCTCTCCTTAGATATCGTCATTGTTTATATTGACTTCAATTATAGTAAGTGTAACATGCTTTGCTTTAATCATTTCACCAACTCCTAACACCTAAAAACAAAAGCATTTTTAAAATCTCAACAATATTAGTGAAACATTTAGTATTGTTATCACCTATATACGAGCATGTCGGTATTGATATAAGTAGGATCACTTCAAATGCGACTACTCCTTGGAAGTGGAACAGAATTACTTCTGGTAGAGGAGTGAATGCTTTGGTCATAGTCAGCAGCTTTTAAGTGTTACCATTACAGATGTGGATAATTCCAGCACTTTTTCTACAGTTAATTACAGCGTTAATTTGAAGGACCATTTTCCGGAGTGGGTAACCTTCAGTTTCTCTACTTTAACTAGTAGAAATGCCGAGGCACACACAATAAAATCTTAGAATTTTATGTCTAGTCTTCAAGTTACTTCAAACGAAAACGTGCAGAATCCTCTAGCTCGATCTTTTTCAAATGCAAACAAGCAAAATGCTCCAGCTCTAGCTCCAGTTCCACCTCCTCCTTCATCGCCCCTGAGAAAGAAAAAGAACAACTATTGGCGATGGATCATCACAGGTGTTGGATCCTTCTTGCTTCTGTGTTTCCTTTTGGGTTTTCTGTAGTCTCGTCGTCAAACAAAAAGAAATAGAGGTAATCCGAGTGAAGATAGTGATACAGTAGAACCTATTTATCAAGAATTTGCAAAGGTAACTAGATCCAAAAGATTCTCATTTAGAGAAGTGGTTGCAACAGCCAATGATTTTTCGAAGGATTGGTTGCTTGGAGAAGGTGGATTCTAAAGGGTTTACAAGGGTTATTTGAGAGAAGGGAGTTGTGAAGTTGCTATTAAGAAGATCACACCAGAATCCACACAGGCGATTAAGGCGTATGCAACAGAGGTCAAGACCATAAGCCAACTAAGACAGAAACCTGGTACAATTAGTTGGTTGGTAAGGATCCAGGCTTAATTTGTTCCCTTAATTAACCAAGTTGTTAAACAACCTTTAAGTCATGCTCCTGTTAAAGTTGTTTTGTTGGATGGCAGTCGTGCTACTGTTGGAGCAATTATGATGGATGACGATGACAAGAAATTGTAATGCTTGTAAATAGTTAATGTTTTCTAATGAGTAATGAATATACGAATTTACCGGTAAAAGAAAAAGGGAAAAAAAAAAAAGGGCATGGCAAGCGAAGACAGCAAGACTGCCAAGAATCTTCTACGAGACTATGAGGACCGCTGGCTGGGAGACTTTAAAAAGTAAACAAAGAATTGGCCCTGATTAGCGATTTTTCGATTAAACCAAGTAACTTTCCATCACAACACATATTCTGGCACGGCACCTCGTTCGCCTGATAAGGGACATGATGAGTAACGGTGCGTAAAATTTGACAGATAAACTGGTCAAATTTACTTAAATCCACTTATAAAAGTGACAGAATTTGGATGCAATTCCTATGCTAAACCTATTTATAAATCCATGCAATATATATATATATATGTATATATATGTATATTTTTAGTTCTCAACATTTACAATTTCATAGTTGAGAACCTTTTTTTTTATTTTATTAAAATCATCAAGATTTTCAACACAATGTAAAAATAGGATTTCAATTAATTCTGTTTAATTTTTCATGCATTTAAAGTATGTGTTAGCTTCTTATTAGCCTTGAAATAGTTGGGTAATGTGGTTGAGATTTGCACAAAATTTTCCGGTCTATTTTTTTTACTTTTAACTATTTTTACGTAATTTTTATTACTTTTGTCATTTAATATTACAACTTCACTAAATAAATTATTATGGACTAGTGTGAAGTTGATATGTGCTATATGGATTGACAAATAATTCAATAGATTTAATAAAAATCTTACTTTTATAAGGTTTTGAAAATATTAAGAACTTAAATGGAAAAGTGGGTAAATACTAATGACTAAAAGTGTACTTTTCTTGAATACATTTATAAACAATAAAAAATATGTAAAAGTGTAACTCATGAATATGTTCAAATAAGAATTTTTAAAATTTATGATTTAATTTTCTAGTTTACTTTCTAATTTTTTCATTTTAATGCTTGACTTTGTATCCCCTCTCTCTCTCTCCCCTCCTCTTCCTCCTCCACGCCCGCACCCAACCACTCTCCCCCCCTTTCTCTCTCTCTCTCTATCTTGATTACAATTGGCTATCATGAGTCTTGTGTCATGGGAAGAGAGGTTTACTCTTCTAAATCCTACCATCAATAGGAATGTTATCTAACATTATCATCATCTTCCATATGATTGGGAGATATAACTTCTCTACCATATTTGGCTTGCTATAACCACTATTAGAAGAGTGGCATTAACTCCTAACTACTTTATTCACAAGAAGCTAACACTATGTTGAGAGAATACCTAACCCTATGAACAAATTGTCTATTGATGCTGCTCACTTCACGTTAAGCCCCAAGTTGAATATCCTTACTTTCTTCCAAAACACGAATCATGACATTCTCTTCAAACTAAATCTACGACACCATCATCATAGAGCCAACTCTAAGCTACTACCTTTCCTTCTTAAGATCACCAACCTTAATTTTCTGTTGTCAAACTCTATACTAAAATCATCTCCACTAAGACTTAGAGCTTCTACAGGCATCCTCTCACCCTTACCTTCTTCTCTTATTATTTGAGATTGTCTCTTATTGAGTGGCTCAATGGTAGGGTCTACCATTTGAAGTACATTTTCTTAAGATTTGAGCAAAGTCTTGTTACAATGCTAATTATGATACAACTGCCCCCTCGATGTCCTCTACTTAATGGCCACTCCTTTACTCGAGCTTTATTCATATGAGCCTAATTGTCAATAAGAACTACCTTTTTCATTTAGCATATCGAGTAGTATTTAAAAGGCTCATCTAAGGTAGAACTTTACACTTTGATACCATATGTCATGCGACGAGAGGTCCACTCCTCCTAATGTATGTATGTTGTTCTCAAGTTTACTCTTGCTAATATATCATGCAGCTCTTGATCATCCTTTACCTCATCATATTTACTCGTATTATCGATATTGAGCTAGTGTTATGCCTCAAAGCGGTAGAGTCGTAACAGCCCTGCCGTATAAACCATCATAAGATAGAAGTTGGCTTTACAACCGCTATCTTAGACCTGATCTACACAAGGCGTCTATGACTAAACCACTTTGAAGTAAACAGTTTGTAATTTAAATAAATTATTTACCTAAGAAGATGAGGAAATTTATATATATTCACTATAATTCAGTTATTATATTATTCAAAAATGAAAAGTAATAACATATGTGTTGATTCTTCAATATTTTTCCTCACTTCCCAGGATCCAGCAGTTGCTAGCTTCAGAGTAGTTGTTTGCCACTTCTTAGCCAGTACCTGTACGACGTCTATAGAGATGTGAGCAACCACAACTTAGTAAGTTAAGATGGAGGACTTAAAACTATACCACAAACACAACAAGGTTTTCAATCAACTTATTAGATGAAATACATGTACAAGCAAATGCCATCGCACGACGTTATCTCGCCCGTCGTGAGATTAGAGGAATTGCGCCTGCTTTAATCCGAGTTGAGAGTTTCCATTAATGTAACAGCTTATGACCAAACTCAAGCTTCTATCATGGAGACCTCGCTCTTCCCGCAACTACCTTCGAACCACTGACTTCACCCTCGTCACGACCTCCTCTCCTATCACTTAGTTCGGCTTAGGATGAAGAAGGGACAAATTGCAATCCTACGCTATCCCTTTCGAAGGGGTTGGTATTTGGCTGAAGAGTCCTAAGGTCCCCTAACGGGTTGCCATGCATATCTAATTATGATTACTGGTCGTATATTTGATTAAGTCCAGTTTAGGGTGATCAATTATTTCATACAAATCATACATTACATGCCAGAGCAACAAACAGAATCATAACATCATTCATAATTAAGCACATGCACATATCCAACTATCTAATAAGCACAACCAAGCATAATCTTAAGCCTCCAAAATACAACATCGTATTAATCCCAACTTACCTCGACTCCTCGCTCACTCACTTG
Organism: Lumnitzera racemosa; assembly: GCA_024138005.1. NCBI lineage: Eukaryota > Viridiplantae > Streptophyta > Magnoliopsida > Myrtales > Combretaceae > Lumnitzera > Lumnitzera racemosa. Next base: position 30,932,467 of record JAMXBC010000012.1, on the reverse strand, counting down.
AGGTCCGATTTGCTTAAGCCATCGCCAATCATCCCTATAACATAAACGTGGTTTCAGTTTTTCATATAACTATTATAGGCTCATTTTATCCTATAACGCTTATTGTTTTGTTTTGTTTAGAGTTTAATATGCCTAATTATCTAGGCCTTAAGTCTTTTACAATTATTCTAGGTTTGGGGTTAGGTTCGGGTTCGGTTTTCGCGTCGATTTCTAAATTAGGTTTTAGTTCGATTTCTAGGTAGTGTTTTATACTCTAACCTTAGAAATTTGTTTCAACCCATAATATGAAATTAATCTCATGACTTCCCGATCTCCTAAATACCATCATTACCCCTAATCAATATTTATTTTACCCGATATACTTAAATCCGTATTAGTGTACCAAATTCACTCCTAATGTGAGAAATTTTTATATTTTTCATATAATTACATAAATTCAAATTTCGTATCAGATTTATTATATATTTTTATTATTATCAAAATATCAATTTTTATTATAATATTTTCTATTTATTATATTCTAATAATTGCATATTATGTATTATTACCTTTTATGTATATAATACACTTCTAATATTTCTATCACTCTAATTATCGTCTCTTAACACCAATTATCATTTCAAAATGTCTAAATTCATCCTAAATCAGATTTTACTCCTAATTACCCTAATTTCCAAAATTAACTATTTTTCCCTATTACTCATTTACTACATAATTAACCTAATAATTACATCTATCACCTTAAATGCTACAAGTATCATACTCCATCAGATTTTAACATCCTAAAACATATACTTATTCACTAAATCAGTAATTAACCATCTAATTACTTTATTAACCCTAAATTACCCATTTTATGCCTTATTTTAAGGCCTAAAAATTTAGAAAATTAATTTTTGAAAATGGGCTTCATAGCACTATTCTATATCATCTAAGTGGTCTACACAGAAATTTTGAGCTCGAAACTACACTCCTAAGGTCATTTATTTCTAAACCGAAACATGCTTGATTTTGTATGATTTCTTAAGGACCCTATATCACGAGACATATTTTCATCAAAATAATATTTTTCCTAAAAACTAAATACAAAAATATTTCAGAATAACAATTTTCATAATTTTCTAAAAATATTTACTATTTTTTCAAAATCACACAAAATCGAGCTGGAAATCGAACTCACCAATTTAGGTGGCTCCGACCATCGTCGGTGGCCATGGGTGTATTGGCCCACCTGGGCCTTACTACCACTGTATGGTGATGGTGGCCGTCTACTCCCAACTGCCTGTCGGATCTGGGATCGCCTTTGTGGCCCTATCTGCACAGTTTTCTTTTCTCTGTTTTTTTTTTTGAATTTTCTCTCAAATTTTCAAGTCTCTCTATTTTTCTCTTATTCCAAAACTGTCCAAATGAGTTTTGGAAATTTTTCCCCTATTTATAGACAATTTTTGAAATTATTATGCATTAATTAGACATGACTTTACCCAATGTCCTTGATTTTTGGCTTTTGTGTTGTCTAATTTTAATTGGTTAATTTTTTATTTGACAGATCTCGACTTGCCACGACCTGATTTGGATCATTCTATCCCCTTTTGATTTTTTTTCTGATTTTTTTCATGATTAATTTATAATTTTCTTTAATTATTTACTTAGTTTTTGGCCAATTTAAGAAATTTTGCGTATTTTTATTTACACGTAAATATATGTGGAGTACATGTGAACATTCCTAATTATTATTTTGGTCATTCTAAAATTTTTAGTATACATATAATCTATCTCTAGTAATTTATTAGTTATTAGATTATACTTTTCGCCTTTTCGGTAATTAGTACTTAATATGCGTAAAATTTGAAAATTTTATAGTCTCCTATTTTATTACTTATTTTGTTAAATTCAAGTTTACGGGGTCATTTTTACTAATATTTCTCTCAATATTTTATAATTTGGGTTTGATCGGATCATTTAACCGATCGCCCTAAACTTTGTATTCTAAGTTTAATCCTACGGTCACTTGGCTTAGTTTTAGGGCTTACAATACAAATAAATATTCCTAAATATTATTTAGGTTATTTTATGATTTTTAGTATACATATAATTTATCTTGAGCGATTCGTTAATTATCGAAATGCATTTTACGCATTTTCGATAAATAACTAGTTATATACTTAAAATTTGGAATTTTTATATTCTTTTACTTTATTGCTTATTTTCTTAAATTTAAACTTACAAGATCATTTTCCTAATATTTCTAGCCTTACTTTATAATTTAAGCTCGATCAAGTCTTTCAACTGATTGAAACCTCGAATGGTTGGTTGTGGAGCTTACATTCTACCCCCCTTTAAAATAGTTTCGTCCTCGAAACTATTGTATACCTATGTATTGCTTACTTGCTAAGATTGATAGTTTATATATTATTACTACTCTAAAAAATCGAAGAAGCTACAAGTAATGCTTTTTCTTTACTACATTAAGTTCTACTTTAGTTTCTAAGTCTAGATCTTCATCCGGTTGTATCTTTACCTATTCTGTGTCTCAACTCTTGAACTTCTGAACCTGATTATCCAATATTTTTTAGGGTTACTTCATAACCTTAAAACCCATCTTCCATTCTACTGAATTATCTTCAAATGAAACTTCTGTATAGTCTACTGATTAGGTTTTCAAATTGCTTATTGATTAGTCGCATCTCACTTCTTCTTTACTTGGACCTTTGCTCGATCTTTTAATTTTCCTTCCTTTACATTCCTCGCCTTAGTATCAATCAAGGCTTATTTCATCACCGCAATCCTCTTGTCATATTGTACTATTTTATAATTTAAATTTACGACCTCGCAAATTTTCTTATTAGTTTATTCTCCATTTATTCTTTGTTTGATTGTTTTTTAAGTTTTATTTATAATCATTAGCAAATTCTAAATTTACTTCATATCATCACCTTTCCTCTCATCCATAATCTTCTACTCAAAATGATTGACTATACTACTGTCATAACTTCTCATTTGTTCTTCATACAGCTTAGCAGAGGATCAACAGAAGCAAATTTGGCAAATCTTAACGCTTCTCCATCTCGAATTCAAATGAGATGGTTAACAACTTAATTTGACTCGACTTAACTTGAGAAGGATGAATATGACTGTTGATTGACAGGCTCAACAAAAGAGATAGTATTGAGATTATTACCAGACCAGACACGACATGACAGGATATACAAATAGAATGAACATGACATGAGACTCAACAACAACAATTGGACAATTTAGATTTGCCATGTTCTTGTTGGATTACCTATTGCAATTGCTAATATGAAGTACATTGTAGCTTCATAACATCTTCATATACTGGATTACCTTAATGAATTTTTTTTTTCTCTAATCACCAATTCAACATTTTTAAATATCTATCGAAATACCATCTCCAAATATAATAAGCTTGATGAAAACGTATTCTCTCCTCTGAAAATCACATGTCTTTCATTTCAATATACCACTTATGATCACTCAACTTCAATAATGCCATCCACAGATACTTTGCTTATCAAAATACTATTGACGGATACCACCACAAGCGTTTTCATATATAGTTGGCATGCATTTCTTTCTCCCAATTCTGTAAATGCAATTAATGCACTGATCTTATCTGGATGCCATTTTAATCTAATATTATTTTAGAATTTGTCAGTCACTCCTCTAACTTTTAAGGCCTCATTTACAATATCCAATATAGAGTTTCAACCATAAGTTTGATTTTTGATTAACTTAATCAAAAAATTCAAATATCCACAAAATAATCTTTAGAAATACATTTGAACCCTTATATGTTACTAGTAGATTCAATACTTATTGGTATTTTCTTTAGTTTCTTCTTTATAGATATGAACAAACTTCTCATAATCTACCATCAGTAACTTTCCTTTTAAATTCATACTTATCATCATTCAACTAAAATAAAGGAAGAGTCTTTTAATGAAATCACTACTTATCTTCTATTCCTTTTAAGCTCGAATCCTTGAATACTATCTATGATCAACATTCCTTATCAAAATTAGTTTACTAATAGATAATTATCTCATAAAATTTACTTTCTAAAGAGTTATACCTTTCCAGATTGATCCTTAAACTACCGAAGTAACTACTGATCAAAAGTCCTAATCATCTTTAACTTGTTACTTTATTTCCATCTCCACCGTCACTTGTTACTCATCCTACTACTATTTGAGGGTGTTTGGATACATATTCGATTGCAATTTACATAGCAATCTTACTTCATTTCTTATGTATCATTTAATAACTATCCATCTTATTTACCACTTATAAGTACTATATAATGATATAATTTCACTTGCCTTAGCACTACATGAAGATCTCCATATCCATTTCATATTCATTTGGCTTCACTTATACTTAATTATCACTTCAAACTATAATTTTTCAATTCATTATTTATTAAAAGCCTAAGAATTCTTAATCTGATTGTAGCCTCATAGCACTATTTCTTCTACTGTTCTTACACATATAAAAGACTTCCAAGATTGATCACCAAAATGCATTCGATCTTTGTTACACTCCACGCTACAAATATGTCAATCGTCATTGCATTTATACATGTCCAAAAGAATACACTTCATCGAGAAGCATAATTACATCCATTAAGAGATCGTTATGATATCCACATATATGAATAACTAACATAGAATCAATTCTAATTCTCTGAAAAACATGATCGATTATCATACCATATCCATAATTCAAATTACTTATAACAACTATAAATTTAAAAGAATTCCACTACAGTTGTCTTCTAATTAATTCAATATCATTTCCACTCATTGATTTATTACTTTATACTTTCATAGGAAAATCAGATATAATGATCATTTCATATACCTTCTCATTATCAGACTCCTTATTACTGTCATCATTTATCATCTCCTATATCTCATTCTTATTCTATATAAGATTTACTTTTGAATTAGGTTTTGATTATACCTCTAGTATAGGTTCTGATTCATTTTTGAATCAGTTTCTAACTTTTCCCTCTCAATGTTTTTTCTTCTTAGAATCCGCTTTTATACCATGCTTTATTTCGCTTCAAATTATACTACTTCAAATTATACTACTTCATATTTATACTAAGCATCAAGTTGAGATCATCTCATAAATCCTATAAGTTTTGGATTCATATTCATTTTCAATGCATATCACCATATCTCTCTTGTTCCAAACTCAAATTGATTTCCACTATTGTTTATGAGTCTCATTACTTCATCACATCACACTGATTACAACACAAATTCATCAACAAACTCCTTAGGAAAAATTTATATTAACTTAAAACTTCTTCTTCATTCAATTTAAATCACTTCAATAAACCACCAATTCTTAAATATACAACACTTCCAAAATCGATCACCCAAGACACATTCAATCCCTTTTTACATTCTTACTCACAAGTGTATAATACATTATAGCAGATGTACATTTCCAAAGAATACATATCCATCACTAAACACTACTATATCTCTTAAAAGATCAATAGGATCTTAACTTATATAAATAACTCATCATATGATCAATCTTAACTCCTGACAAAATATAACCAACTAATTCATTATATTCATCATTCAAATCAACTATCACTTCATATATTGTATTCTCATGTTGTATGTAATCCTAGTCTACTCCAACTAATCCAGGAAAATGTGAAAGCTATTCAATAAACCTTTTGGGGTTAATCCTCTAAAGATATATGATGTACTAGTCAAAGTATACGTTGCATTGGCAGAATAAGGTATCTTTCTTCTACCGTTACTACACATATCTTACTAGTATCACTTGAGTTATAATTCTTCACTTCCAAATCATCCTTATTCAATAAGTCATATCATATGATCTCTATTATGCTATAACTTAGATTGATCTCCGTTATTGTTCATAAGTCTCATTACTTCTAATCAATTACAACACAACTCCATTAACAAACTCCTCAGTAATTCCGTTCATAAGATTAACATATCCTAACTAACCATTTATAATATTGTTCTTCACATCTCAATTTTGGATTAAATCAGGGGTTCTCCTTCATTCCACTTGAATCACCTCAAACTAATCACCTTAACTAATCACCAATTTCTCCATATGATCCCATCACTAGAGCTAAATTTGATTAACACCTATCTCAATGCAGTATTATAGTCACTACTTATCTTATAAGTTGTAGTACATTACTTTAATATCCATTTATTTCTACCCACTCTCAATGTACTCCTAAGATGTCTAACTCTTTTAATTTTTCATTTCAATGTGAGTTTAGTAGAACCTTGCTTTGATACCAATTTAGAACTGTCACGCCCCGAAGTGGCAGAGTCGTAATAGCCCCGCCGTGTAAACCATCCTAAGATAGAAGTTGGCTTTATAACCGCTATCTTAGACCTGATCTATACAAGGCATCCACGACTAATCCGCTTTGAAGTAAACAGTTTGTAACTTAAATAAATCCTTTACCTAAAAAAGTGAGGAAATATATATATATATACACTATAATTCAATTATTGAAATTAAAGTTTATAATAATTCTCCGTAACATATTTTCTAGTTATACATTATTCAGAAATGAAAAATGATAAAATATGTGTTGATTCTTCGATGTTTTTCCTCACTCTCCAGGATTCAGCAGTTACTAGCTTTAGAGTAGTTGTTGCCGCTTCTTAGCCAGCACCTGCACAACGTCTATAGGGATGTGAGCAACCACAGCTCAGTAAGTTAGGATGGAGGACTTAAAATTATACCATAAATACAACAAGGTTTTCAATCAACTTATTAGGTGTAATACATGTGCAAGCAAATGCCATCATACGACGTTATCCGGCCCATTGTGAGATTAGAGAAATCGCGCTCGCTCTAATCCGAGTTGAGGAGTTGCCATTAATGTAACAGCTCACGATCAAACCCAGGTTTGTGTAATGGAGACCTCGCTCCTCTCGCGACTACCTTCAAACCATTGACTTCACCTTCACCGCAACCTCTTCTCCTGTCATTTAGTTTGGTTAAGGATGAAGAAGGGACCAATTGCAATCCTTTGTTATCCCTTTCGAAGGGGTCGATATTTGGACGGAGAGTCTTAAGTTCCCCTAACGGGTTGCCATGCATGTCCGATTATGATTACTGGTCGTATATTTGATTAAGTTCAGTTTAGGTTGATCAATTATTTCATACAAATCATACTATACATGCTAGAGCAACAAACAGAATCATAGCATCACCCATAATCAAGCACATGCACAAATTCAACTATCTAACAAGCACAACTAAGCATAATCTTAATCCTCCAAAATACAACATCGTATTAATCCCAACTTATCTTGACTTCTCACTTACTCACTCAAGGTCTGATTTGCTCAGGCCATCATCAATCATCCCTATAACACAAACGTGATTTCAGTTTTTCGTATAATTATTATAGGTTCATTTTATCCTATAATGCTTATTGTTATATTTTTTTTAGGGTTTAATATGCTTAATTATCTAGGTCTTAAGTCTTTTACAATTATTTTAGGTTTGGGGTTAGGTTCAGGTTCGATTTTCGCATTGATTTCTAAATTAAGTTCTAGTTCAATTTCTAAGTCCTAAATATGTTTGAATCCTAATGTAAAATTAATCACATTAAGCTTGAGTATTTAAATATCCTATTGAGTCTTAATTTAGTATTCTAAGCTATTTGGTACACGCAAGTCCTAATTAGGGTATCGGATTTATCCCCGATGTGAGAAAATCTTACTTTTTATATAATTACCTAAAATTCAATCATAATTCAGATTTAATATTATTTTTATTTTTACTCTAATATAATCTAAATAATCTTAATTTTTTAGATTTATTAATTTACAATTTCACATATAACTAATTTCTTATATTAATTACCTAATTTCCTAAATTAACTATACTTAATACTCCAAAGGCTAGGATTAGGGTTCTACATCAAAGATTAATATCCCTAAACATCTAATTACTATATAAATCGGTAATTAGTATCTTGATCACCTAATTAACTCAAAATTACCAAAAATTCCATCATTTTAGGGCTAAAAATTAACTTAAAAATTTCAAAAATTAATTTAAAAAAATGGCTTTATAGCACTGTTCTATATCACATAAGCATTATGTAGAAAAAAATTGAGCTCCAAACTACACTCCTAAGAATATTTATTTCTCGTTCCAATCATACTCGATTTTGATCAATTTGTTAGGGATCCTATATTTTCAAACATAATTAAAATAAATCACTATTTTTCCCTAAATCTAAATATAAGAAAACCTTAGAATAACAAGTTTCATAATTTTCTAAGTAAAATAACTAATTTTACAAAATTATTCAAAAATGGGGCAAAGGAGAAACTCACTGGTCTAGATGTCTCCGGCCACCTCCGGCCGCCGTGGCCTTGTCGGTCGGCCTGGGCGTTGCCACCACCGTGTAGTGGTGGTGGTGGCCGTCCACTTCCAGTTGCTCTTCTGATATGGGTTCCCTTTAAAGGCCCTATCTGTACAATTTTCTTTTCTTTTTTTTTTTTAATTTTCTCTCAAATTTTTGAGTCTCTATTTTTCTCTCATTCTAAACTGTCCAAATGAGTTCTGAAAATTTTTCCCCTATTTATAGACAATTTTTATAATTATTATGCATTAATTAGACCTGACTTTGCTCAATTTCCTTGATTTTTGGATTTTATGTTATCTAATTTTAATTGGTTAATTTTTTATTTGACAGATCTTGACCTGCCACGACCTGATTTGGATCATTCTATCCCCTTCTAATTTTTTTTTCTGATTTTTTTCATAATTAATTTATAATTTTCTTTAATTATTTACTTAGTTTTTGGCCAATTTCGGAAATTTCGCATATTTTTATCTACACATAAATATATGTAGGGTACATGTGAACATTCCTAATTATTATTTTGGTCATTCTAAAATTTTTAGTATACATATAATCTATCTCTAGTAATTTATTAGTTATTAGATTACACTTTTCGCCTTTTCGGTAATTAGTACTTATTATGCGTAAAATTTGAAAATTTTATAGTCTCCTATTTTATTACTTATTTTCTTAAATTCAAGTTTATGTGGTCATTTTTACTAATATTTCTCTCAATAGTTTATAATTTGGGTTTGATCGGGTCATTTAACCGATCGCCCTAAACTTTGTGTTCTAAGTTCAATCCCACGGTCACTTAGCTTAGCTTAGCTTTTGGGCTTACAATGCAAAAAAATATTCCTAAATATTATTTAGGTTATTTTATGATTTTTAGTATACATATAATTTATCTCGAGTAATTCGTTAATTATCGAAATGCATTTTACGCATTTTCGATAATTAACGAGTTATATACTTAAAATTTGGAATTTTTATATTCTTTTATTTTATTACTTATTTTCTTGAATTTAAACTTACGGAATCATTTTTCTAATATTTCTAACTTTACTTTATAATTTAGGCTGGATCGAGTCTTTCAACTGATCGAAACCTCGAATGGTTAGTTGTAGGGCTTACAGCCAGTCTTTCTCCTTCTTATCTTTCCAAGACTTTTCCAAGCTCTTCTATCAATAGGAGTTCTATCTGGTATTATCACCGTCCTCCATATGATTGGGAGACCCAACTTCTCTACTGATTTCAGCCTACCATGACCATCATCAAAAGAGTAGCATTAGTTCTTAACCAGTTTACTTGCAAGAGGTCAACTTTGCCTTAAGAGAACACCCCAGTCCATGAACAAATGAACAAATGGCATATTGATGTTACTCACTTTACATTAGACCCTAAATTAAACACCTCCACTTCCTTCCGAAACATAGACCATGGCAGTCACTTGTTATCATCATTCTCTCTCCCTAAATATTGTCATTGTTTATACTGACTTCAATTATAGTAAAAGTAACATGCTTTGCTTTAATCTTTTCACTAATTCCTAACACCCGAAAACAAAAGCATTTTTAAAATCTCAACATTATTAGTGAAACATTTATTATTGCTAAAAAAATTGCATTTAATGTATAAATTAGTTTTGAAAGCAATTAAAGTATGCTACGACTCTGCCCATAGGACAACCATGCCATAAACTTTTTTAAAGTGGTCATATAACAACAAAAGCATGAAATTTTTGTTGGATCCTTGAGTGAGTGGTCATATAACAACAAAAGCACAAAATTTTTGGTAGATTCTTGAGTTATTATATTTTCATCGAATTGATGATTTGTGCTTATATTTAGCCTAAAAATAAAAGGTTATCTTCACATGCATTTCTACAGTTTTGAGTATAGGTCATATTATAAGCACTTAGCAAAATTTCGTAAAATATTTTTCTAGTAGAAACTTTGCTCGCTGAAAAAATATATGAACTCATTTCGTATTCTTTTTATTCCGTAAATACGTTTGACCTCGATATGAAACATTAAGTAGTCAATACGCAAAGTAGAAATGGTCGCTCAAGAACCAGTCTTCCATTAGGACCTTGCTTAATTTCCAGCCGGCCTCAAGAAAGGATATCCTTTCACTGTTTATCTTCTCTGATGGAAATGTTTGCTGATTGCTTCAATGGAAATCGCTCATTTCTAACTGTAATTTATATTGTAACTTCCATGTTAGTTCTTCCACTCCCATCTTTAGTATTCACTGAAATGTTAAATTTCAAATTCCCTAACTCTGATGGTTCCTGGAATACCGAGGATTTGCGTTGGGATGGTGACACATCTGTGTCAGAAACTGCAGGTATCGTACTCACCATCGACCGTCGTTTGGCCAACTTAACTGACAGCTCGGGCCGGGCTGCATACTATAAGCCTTTACACCTATGGGATCCTGAAACAGGACGTGTCGCTGATTTCACCTCAAATTTCAGTTTCGTTATTCGAGGTGAACCTGGAGTGGAATATGCTGATGGCTTGACCTTTTTGCTCACCCCTAACGGGAGTGGGACAACCATACCAAAGGGTTCAGGCGGAGGTTTTTTCACTCTACTAAACAAGACCGACGAGACGTATGACGGATCCTATCCGCCCTTTATAGCCGTTGAATTTGATACTTACTATAACCTGAATCCTTGGGATCCGAGGTATGAACATGTCGGTATTGATATAAACACGATCCATTCAGTGGCCACTGCTCCTTGGTTGTGGAACAGAATCACTTCCGGGGGAGAAGTAAATGCTTCGGTCGTGTACAATTCCAGTCAGCAGCTTTTAAGTGTTCAAATGACAGATGCTGATAATGCCAGCTCTTTTACTTTAGTTAATCATAGTGTTAATTTGAAAGATTATTTGCCGGAATGGGTAGATTTCGGTTTCTCTGCCGGCACTGGTTATAGGTTCGAGACACATACAATAAAATCTTGGAATTTCATATCTAGTCTTGAAGTCACTTCAAATGAAAACAAGCGAAAGCCTCCTGCTCCAGCTCCTACACCTCCCCCGGGAAAGAAAAAGAACAGGTACTGGCAATGGATCATCACAAGTGTTGGATCCTTCTTCCTTCTATGTATTGTTTTGGGCTTTTTGCGGTCTCGTCGGCAATCAAAAAGAAATAGAGGTAACCTGAGTGAAGATGATGATACAATAGAACCTATTGATCAAGAATTCACAGAGGTAACTGGACCCAAAAGGTTCTCATTCAGAGAAGTGGCTGCAGCAGCCAATGATTTTTCGAAGGATTGGTTGCTTGGAGAAGGTGGATTCGGAAGGGTTTACAAGGGTTATTTGAGAGAAGGTAGTTGTGAAGTTGCAATTAAGAAGATCACACCAGAGTCCAGACAGGGGATTAAGGAGTATGCAACAGAGGTCAAGACCATAAGCCAGCTAAGACATAGAAACTTGGTACAATTGGTTGGTTGGTGTCACGAGAAAAAAGAACTACTCCTCATATATGAATTCATGCCAAATGGTAGCTTAGACATTCATCTCTTCAAAGGAAAAAGTTTATTGACGTGGGAGATGAGATACAAAATTGCACAAGGATTGGCATCGGCCATATTGTACCTGCATGAGGAATGGGAGCAATGTGTGCTTCATCGAGACATAAAAGCCAGCAACATTATGCTCGATTCAGATTTTAATGCGAAATTGGGAGACTTCGGCTTGGCTAGACTAGTGGACCATAAAAAAGGATCCCAAACTACTGTCTTAGCTGGGACAATGGGGTATATGGCCCCTGAATGCATTTACACGGGCAAGGTTAGTAAGGAATCAGATATCTACAGCTTTGGAGTAGTTATACTAGAAATTGCTTGTGGCAGAAAAGTAAATGATCCGGTGGATGTCGATGATCGTATTCGGCTAGTGGATTGGGTATGGGAGCTTTACGGGATAGGAAGGCCACTAGATGCAGTGGACCCCAAGCTAGATGGAGATTATGACCCAAGACAAATGCAATGCCTAATGATTGTTGGATTGTGGTGCGTTCACCCAGACTATAACTGTAGGCCAACAATAAGAGAGGCGTTAAGTGTTCTCAATTTTGAAGCTCTTCCACCAATTCTTCCATCCACACCTCCTGTTCCAACATATGCCAAACCACGAGGAAATAGGTTTTTTCCATCACTCCAATCATCATGCAATATAACAAGTAGCAGCACTAGAGATGGATATACAACTACTGGATCTTTGGCGATGTCTAACGCATATTTTGGGATCGATTCCTCATCAGCTTCATCGGTACTTCTCGTGAACACAGAATAGTAGCTTTTTCGTTACCATTTCGTGCTGTATTCTGATGAAGAAACATCTACAAATAAAACAATAAGCCAATGTATGTTTCATTGATAAGGAGACTGTTAGTGTGTGTTTGTCCATTTACTTATTTATCCTTTTAACATGTTCCAAGTTAGTTATTATCATTTTCCTTTCCTTCGAATATGTAATTTTCATTTTCCCATCTCCGACTATGATCCATTTTTTTCTTATAATATAGGAAATTTGGTTTGAATTATGTTATATATCCACATTAGAAAGTCGTCTCATCTTTTTTCTAATGTTATTTTTACTTTTTATAAATTCATACTATAATACCTTGTTTCTATACATGTTTACGAAACATTAGTATTTGGTTTGTTCATAAAGATAATATTCTAATAAATTTACACATGCTTAATATATATACATATATATATTCTATATTATTAAAGTGAAACCAACTATACTTTGTTATCTTCTTCAATATGGCTGGATTACTTTTTGTATATGTCCCATTTTTTCCCTTCCTAGCACCATGTGGGCCAATTGTTAGGCACCACCTGTGCCCCTTTGACTTGGTAAAAGCCTTAATTTTTTTTCCTCATTCTTGATTATCCAAAGCCAGACATTATGGATTGAATTTACAGTACATATGGCAAGTACATTTGGTATATTTTTACTTGATTTCACTCGCTTTTTTAACATTAAAAATTTTGAAAAATGTGAAAATGAAAGCTCAAGGAGTCTCCTATTTCGGAAGGTCCAAAATTTTAATTTTCATTAAGGGAAATAAGAGGAAAAAAAAAGGAAATTCGAATGACTAACAAATGTTCATATCATACATCCTTACTTATTTTAACAAAATTGGTGATTCTTTTTACAAATTAATGATATAACCCGACATAAAACGAGCAAAGACATCTTCCATGAGCTATGTGCACTTATAATTTTGATTATTTCATGCAAAAATGCATCCAAATTAAACCAAAAATGGAAAGAACTAGGACACGTCCCAAACTTACCCAATTAATAAAGATATGATCTTTCCCTTACATAGATTTTTTAGGTATCAATCTCAACTTAAAGCTATAAATAGAGGTTCCTAACTTTCATTTATTAGACTGATAAGCACTAAAAATCACTACATTGTATGCAATTGATGGTTTCTCTCTCTAGATGTTTATAATGCTAAGTTTACTCTCTCTCTCTCTCTCTCTTTCTCTCTCTCTCTCTCTCTCTCTCTTTGATTTCTCTCATTTTAGAACAAATTGATTCAAGATAAAATAGTGAAAGATTTTACATTTATCCTAAAACAAAACCAAGTGATTAGGAAGTTTCAATCTTGTGATTGAAAGGAGTAATTTAAATTTGAATCAAGATTGAAATTGCAAAAAATGGGTTCAAGTTTTTTCAAAATTGGCTTAGGCATTTCATAAAATAGCCTTTCAAGAGTTGATAGCCATTAGCCCTACATTAAGAACTAGCCATAACTGACTCGAATGGACTACAGTTCTGTTGCATGTGTGAGGTAAGTTTGCTTTCCTTTGTATGTTGTGTAGTTTATTGATTAAAAAAAAGAAAGAAAAAAACCTAGAAAAAATCTAAAAAAATGTTTTTTAATCTTTTTTTATTATGATTTCACTTGAATAATGTGTTTTTGTATAATAATTAATGTTAATATGTTAATCAATTTTCATTTACTTTATATTATGTTGATTTTTTAGTTAATATGCTTAGGTTTTAATAAAACAATTGGCAAGTTTGCATGATTAACCTTTAATAAATAAATAAATAATTTGTGTCTATATGCTTTAATAAATAAATAATTGACATGATTAGGCTTTAATAAAACAATTAGCATATTTAGGTTTAAATAAAATTAGTGACTTTTAAATGAGCTTATCTTTGCATGATGACATTGTCAAGAAAAATAAAATAATAATATTCTTGTTAGTTGATTAGTAACTTAGCACGTTAGTAATTCCTTTGTTATTAGTATGTTGTTATCATGTGGTTAAAATAATTTCTATGGTCAAACTTAATATAAATCAAGTTAGGAAAGGAGAGAAATCGAGTTTTCAACTCGACACTCTCTTATTTTATTTTATTTTTTATCAAAAAGCCCCAAAATGCTTAATAGTTTTCAATATATTAAGGTTATTATGGTAAATAATTATACATACTAAAATGGTATTTTTCCACAATTAATTCCTAAAACTTTCATACAAAAAGCTTTCTTTTTTTTTTTTTTTATAATTCTAACTTCCATGATTCACTATCTTTTTATTATGAAATTATTTGCATCCCTTTTTATTCTCTCTCTCTCTCTTTCTCTTTCTCTTTCCCTCCTATATTTTAGTAAACTTAACCTTTCCTTTCTCAATACTCTAGTTATACTTTTATGTTATAAATAGTCATTACAAAAGTGAATGAAAATTAAATATTTTTTTCAATTTTAAATTTTGTTAAATATACTTTTTATTGTTTAAACAAAAAAGAGCTTAATTGATTTAGAGGGTCATTACGAAAAGTAATTGAAAATTTAGTTTTTTTTTTGTCAATTTATAAATTTTATTTGATAAATTTTTTATTGTTTAAATAAAAAATTGATTTATAGTTCATTTATATTAAATTTAAACCAACTATCCTTTGGTGTCTTTTATAATATAGTTGAATTACCCTCTTATTTGATTCTCAATTTTACCAAAAAGCCCTAAATGCTTAATAGTTTTTAATACTCTTCAATATGTCAAGGTTATTATGGTATACTACTATGTAATATATTCCTTTTATATCATACCTAAATTAATAATTTTTTTGTGGTATTGCAATGCCATTAAGGTGGTTAATATTTCATAGGTAAAAAATATGTGCCATATTTCATGTAAGGAATTCATTTTTTCTTATTTCAAATTCTATATAATTAAAGAAAACAAGCACTAATTATGACCATAAATAAATGATTGACCAAATTGACTATTGTACAACAATAATGGTAAATATATCAATAAGTGCCTTTTAACCAAAATGATGCTCTCATACAAGAAAACCCTAGAGGCTCTCCCCTTAACATTGAAGACTGAGGACAATGGTTGATTCCATCAAAGTAAGAAGCAACTTAAGGTTGAAGGATTGACACCTAATAGTTTAGAAATAAATTATGTTTACCTAAATGGTAAGAATGAAAGATCTAAGAAATTATTGTTGAAGGATATAGTTTTAATCAACTTCCTTAGAGAGTATGAAAAAATTTATTTTCAAGAATTTAATCATCATGACATGGGTTATGATATTGAGGATGCAATTAATGATGATCAAAATTTGTCGAATAATATAGATTAAGGGATTTATGTTGTTAAATTTTTGAAATCAAAGAAAGAAATTGTGCATGCCCTTTAGCAAAACACATTTATAGCAAAAGTTATGGGACCACATTTTGGATATAAATTTATGTTTGAAAGGATTAAACATATGCAGAATAAACTGAATAATATTAAGTTGATTCATGTTGGATTGGGTATATATCGAATATCTCTTGATGGTAATGTGGACTTCTAATAGGTAACGAAAAATGGCCTTTAGTTCATTAATGGATTTTTTTTAATGGGAACTCAATTTTAGACCAGATTCAACAATGTTTGATTTGATTGCAGTCTAGTGTAGAATGGCTAGATTATTGATTGGATACTACTCTCCTATTACGATTCTAAAGATTAGCAAATCTATTGGCTCTATTTTATGGTAAGATTCTTATATAGTAGGGTTAGAGTAAGGAAACTTTGTACGAATTTATGTGCAAATCAATATCACTTTCCTTTTAAAACATACGGTTATTATTAATAATATATCATATAAGATTCAACATGAAGGGCCCTCAAAGCTTTATGATATTTATGGAAGCATTAATCATACGAATGTAGCATACTCGTATAAGAGACAGAATACATGTAACCTAACTAATGATACTAGGGCCATCAATGGCCTTAGGAAGATGAGAGAAGAGACCCTTGATGCTGATGTTGGGAAGCAAAAAGGGAATAATCTAGGAGGGTAGAGATTCTTATGGATGACAAGGGCAATTTTAGTGGGAAAGGGAAGCAAGACTTGGATAAGACTAAAGGTTTATTATACACGAAGACCCAAGGAGAAAGTGATGTTGAGAATAAAGAAAAATCCTTACAAGAAGAGAAGTATGGGACCGGATTAAAGTACAACATAAGAAAAACTAGAGAAAAAAGCAAGGAAAAAGGCCAATTACTAGAAAGGGAAATGGTTAAAAGAGATTGATGAGTCTTCTACTATTTCTAAAGAAGAATTTATAGGGGAAAAGATGGCAAGAAATCCATTGTAAGAGAAATTAAATGAAGAGAATACATTCTCAAAAAACCTTTTCAATTGCCAAAGGAGATGACAATTAAGGCTAAGAAGGGAAGGGAAAATAGAGACCCCTCTTTAAAAGGATTGCCTTTATGAAAGCCTAAACTTAAGAAAAATACCAAATTCATTTTGAAAAAGTTAGCTAAAAAACATGTTGAATCTCTTAGAGGTCAAAGTCTCAATGTAAGTCCTACATGCATTCTCTCATCTCTCAAACAAACACATGAATTTGTGCATCTGGAAAGTGAAGATAGGTTTATTTTTGTGGAAAATTGTAGTTGAAGTGCAGGGGATAGTCACATCTAAGGAAAGATGGAAGCAGGATAAGATTTTAGAAATAATTTTTCACCCATTTTCTCCAACTAGTTGGACTTACGTACAAGGTCGAAAATAGTCATTACTACTCTTGAGGGAATGTTAGAAGTGAAGATGCCAATGTTTAAATTCAACATAGTGGGGATCATGGATTGATCATACACTCCCAAGCTCGAGGCCTTTCTTAGATGGTTCGCCGAGCTGTTCGAGATGAGTTAAACATTGAGGAGTAGTGTTTATCCTCGCCCAAATTGCCAAGCTACTTTGCTCTCCATACCTTCTAAGAATCTATTGAGGTGATCAACTGACATGTGGAGCTAACCCCTCCATAACACTCCAGTCTACGCACCAAATCAGGAAAATAGTAATCTCTACAATATCAAGGTTGAGCTAACAATTGTCAAGAGTCGACCATCCGAGGCCAACCCAAATTTGAGTTGTCCCTAAGCCAGCCCTGTCTAGCCTTAGTAGTTAGAGTGTCAAACTACCGACATCGAACATACCTAACTAAAGGCCTACCCCTGCTAGGCTCATAGCGATGTTAGGTTTGCAGATTAAGTAAAACGCACATGTGCTATCCTTTCTGACATAGACATCTTTGCGCACGATTTCATGCTTTCCCTATAAATTATTCTCCTTTTGTTTAGTAAACTAAGGATCCATTTTTCTAATTTTTCATAACATAGGACTTGTCTTAACGTGGTATTATAAATATTCGCATAATGTAACAGTTGCAATAGAATATATAAAAAATACACTAAACTTTTTACTCCCTCTTAAGCTAAGTGTCCTTTTAACTTACTCTTGAGCTACTCTTATTTAGCCCATTTGAGTGTGGTCTAGTGGCAAGTAACCTACGGCCATTCTTGTACGTTATATCAAGTGTGACCTGAGCTAGTGTAAGATGTTAGTGCATCATATCCATTGTTGGTGTACAGGAACCCTTGCTCATCCTTCGACTATCATTTATTTTTCAAGCCATCTCGTAGCTTAAACCCACCCCCCTTTGGTTATACGTGATATTAGGTTCTTATGTTCATCTATGAGTCTGTATCAAACATCCTTAAGAGCCTAGAGTGCACATGTAAGATACTAGTGGAAAAGATAATCCTAAATGAACGAAAGCAAAGGGACATTTAAAGGCTCCCCTTTACTCTTTCTTTAACGAAGGACCATGGGAGAAGAGTTCTATTTGTGGCATTAGAGGAGCAATTGTTGATGGTCAAAACTTTATTCAATCCATATCGTTAGAGAATGGAATTTAGTCATTTCTAAGAGGCCTTCATGACTAATCACTAGTATAAGTTGTCGTTTAACATGTTGAACCTAAAGTTGATGGATATTCTTACTTCGCATATGAACTAAAAGCCCTTTCAAATTCTCACTTAGAATGCGAGAGGTGATAAGTCGAGGGAAAGGAGGTAAGTAGCTTAGAATCTGATTGAAAAGAATGAACTACATGTCATCTTAATTGAGACTTGTATGGGATGTGCAATAGTAGAGTCCCTAAGATAGTTTATCTATTTTAACATATTGATGTGTATTGATGCAAAAGGTTTTAGTAGTGGTGTTATCACCTTTTGGAATGAAGAAGATGTTGCTATACAAGAGAGTTACGCATCCAAACAAGAAATTTTAATGGAGATTCAAGCATATAGTTCATCCGTTTCATGGTACTTTTTCTACTATCTATGCTAGTCCACATCCTGAGACTAGATTTAAGCTTTGGAAGGAATAAGAGAGTAGGGAAGGTTGTTAAGGGGCCCTGGTTACTAACGGGACAATTCAATGAAAGTGTTTGTAAAGAAGAAAAGTAGGGATTAAATGGTGTTAATCAAACTATGACTACAAGATATTAGGATTGTATGAGTGATTGTAACATAATGGATTTGGGCTTTGTTAGGCCTAAGTTCACTTGGTCCAAAAGATCAAAGCACTTGAGTGGCTTTATTCAATTGAGATTAGATAAGACTTAGGCTAATTATAATTAAAGAAAGTTATATCTAGAGGCTAAAGTTTAAGACATTTCCTTACACCAGTCTTACCATCTCCCTCTTTTACTAAATACTCTTTCAAAGTTGAGAGGTGAGCCAAAACTTTTGAGACCCTAAAAATTTCAACCTATGTTGTTAGAGCACCTAAAATTTAAAAATTTTATTACCTTTAAATGGCAATATTCTAGCTTTAGATACCCAGATGACCTTGAGACCTTCATTAATGATCTCATGGGATGGAATAGGGAAGTTTTTGGTTGCATCTCCACTCAGAAGAAAGATATCATCAATAGCATTAACAAAATAAGAAACGCCCTATTCTCAAAGCCTATACAAGATCTTATTGAGAGTGAACATAGCCTCCAAAAAGAGGTTGATTCGATCCTAAGACAAAAAGGACTTTAGGCTACAAAGGCTAGAGTAAAATGGATCACTAATGGTGAAAGAAACACTTATTTCTTTCCTGTAAGTGTCATAGACAAAAGGTCAAAATCACATATCTGTAGCCTCTCTAATGCTTTTGTAGTTGGGTGGAGGATGAAAATGGATTTCAATCTTTATTCCTGAATTTATTCCAAAACTTGTGTATAATTGAAAGGATCATTATTTGGAGGAACTCCAACCTTAGGCATGGGGGGTAAACGAATTATGATGGATGAAGAGAGATATAATTTTTGCAAGCCTCAAATGGATGCAAAAATAAAAAAGGCCCTATGGTGTATTGAAAATAGTAAAACACCCGGGGTAAACACTTTATACATTGAATTTTTCAAGAGTTGCTAGGATATTGTTGGGAGAACTGTGTATAATACAACCAATCAAATCCCTAATGCAAGGGTTATCCCTTTAGATTAACAAAACCTTAATTGGCATTATTCCAAAGATAATGGGAGATAATAATGTGAAAGACTTCTAGCCTAAAAGTCTCTGTACAACTATGTACAAAATTATTTATAAGTGCCTATTGAATCATTGATACAAGGTAAGCGTACCTGTCAAATTATAGTAAAGCGAATATGATTTTAAATATAAATCCCTCAAAGATCTCAAATACTATTACTAACCTTAGCTCTATTATTTAACCAAATAATATCAATATCACAAATTCAATTCTTTAAATTAAAATTGTAGCAACTAATTAATTTAATAATTAATCAAGAACTAAACAAGAAAGCAAAATATTAATGATTAAATTCAAGACTCAACTACATACCTAGATCTTGATTCCCTAAATCTACACATGCAATGTTCCCTAAAAATAATCTCATTCAATCTTTAATTTTTCTTGACTAAGAGAATTCTCTTTTAAAATTAATAACTTTCTCAAACTTGTTAACCTTAATATTTAGATTACCTAATAGAATCTCTTTCTCATAGTATAATCTAAGATAACATTAATGTATAGTGAATTCTCTCAAAAATAATATTGAAGAAAATATTATTAATTTAGAAGAACCTTACAATTTATCTTTAATATTACACAAACTCTCATGAACTATGCTAGATCTAATTATACAAGAAATCTCTCAATCTTTTTGTATAATATCATATTTAAATTAATAACCTATAGAATTATCAATCTAAAACATGCAAGCACACATAATTGATTAAAAAAGAATACAGATCTTCATTAGATCTAAATAAAACTAAGCATCATATGAGAGATCTAGTTTTACAAGGCCTAAATACAAAATATTCTACTCCTTACTCATGATAAAAGATTGATCTTTAATAAAAACTAAAGAAAAGTAGGAGAAATAGATCATGAGTTTGATAAGACAATTCTTAAATTTTGAGATCTCAAAATCTTCACGCACTATGCTCTCTTGAGTGTTTTGTTCTTGAAAAACTCCTAAAAAGTTGTATACACGATTAGGGACACAACTGTATCCCCTAGTCATGTACTTAGTTGTGATCGACTCTTTTCTCTTTACTTTTTTTTTTTTTTCAAATCTAAAAACGACATGACTAGGGACATGACTATGTTAGTAGGTAGTGTAACTGGTTGTGGTCAGTGAAAATTTGATCCAAAATCACTTGGAAACAACATAATCATGTCATTTGAGTGAAACTTGTTTCTATCTTCTTGTTTTCTTACGTAAATCGTTTTAAAACCTAGAAAATAAAATGTTACTCAATTAAGAAAAAATAAAGTAAAATTTCAAAGGAAAATCATGAAAAATCACCAAATAAAATGTATCCAATTTAGAGCTTATCAATCGTCTAAGGCCATTTCTTAATAAGCTTATCAGCCTTGAGCAATTGAGCTTCATCCTAGGTCGATCTTCTAAAGATAATATTATTGTGTTTCAAGAGCTATTGCATTCGCTTAGGAAAAAAATGGGAAGAAGCACTGGATGGTGGTGAAATTAGATTTTGAAAAGGTATATGATCGTCTAAAATGCAAGTTTATGAGATTTTCCCTGAAAAGTCTGTGCTTTCTTGAATTGTGGATTAAGCTATTCAATTCCTCCTTAGCAACGATAGATTATTAGATTATTCTGAATGGGGCCATGATGCTTGAATTCTCTTCAAGCAAGAGTCTTAGACAAGGTGACTAAATGTCTTCATATCATTATATTATGTCGATGGAAATGCTCAACCATATCACTCATGTCATGGTGAGGGAAAGAAATTTGCAGCATATTAAGTTTTGAGGCATAGATTTAAGTATATCACATCTATTCTTTATAGACGACCTATTATTGATAGGAGAAGTAAATGAACAGAATGCATGCACAATGATGGAGGTTATGAAAGGTTTTAATGATCTCTCAAGGTAGAAAGTAAATTATGAGAAATCTAGTGTTTTCCTATCCAAAAATGCTAGTAGATCTATTAAGCAAAGTATGTATGGCATTTTTGGCATTTTAGATGGTGTAAACATGGGGAAATACTCATAAATCCCTATTAAAGAAGGTAGAGCAATGCAAAGTTCTTATCTTAATTTTATTTTGCAAAAAACGGAGTATATTAACAAGCTTGAAGTCAAAACTTCTTAGCATGCCAAGGAGAAAAATCTTAGCTTTGTCTATTTTGGAAAGTATTGCAAACTATTATTCTCATGTTATTCCTCTTTTGGCTAGCTTTTCATTCAAAGTGAAAAAAATCCATCGCAATTTTATTTGGGGGACATGATAGGGATTAAGGACTGATTATACGGTCCCGAGTACGAAGGCTCTCTTAAGTAGTCTACCAAGTTATTCGAGGTGAGTTGAGCATTAAGGAGTAGTGCTTGCTTTAGTTCAATCTACTAAGTTACTTCACTCTTTATGCTATCTAAGGTGTTGCTGAGGCGACCAGCCAACATGCCGAACTGAACCCTCCACTATGCACTAGTCCAAGCGTTAAATCTAAATACAGTAATCTCCACAGTATCGAGGCTAAGCTGATAACTATCAAGAGCTAACCATTTAAGGCTAATCCGACTGTAGGCCATCCCTAAACTAACCCCAATCTAGCCTCAACAGCTAGGGTACCGAACTTTTGACACCGAATAGACCTAAACAGAGGCCTACCCTTTCTTGGCTTACAATATTGTCAGAATCAGAGAGTAAAAATGCCTGTGTACTATCTTTTTCGACAATCGTACTATCCTTTCTAACAAAGGACGTTCACTGCACACGATTATGCTTTCCTTGTAAATTATTCTCCTTTTATTTAGCAAATAGGGATTCATTTTTTGTAATTTTCTACAACGTAGAGCTTGCCCTAATAAGACACTATAAATAATCACGTAATGTAACAGCTGCAAAGAGAATATACAAAAGAATACACTAAACATTTTTTTACCCTCTCTTGAGTTAAGTATCCTCTTGCTTACTCTTGAACTACTCTATCTAGCCTATTTAAGTGTAGACTAATGGTGAGTGACCTCTGACCATATTTGTACGTCATATCAAGTGTAACCTAAGTTTATATAAGGCGTTGGTGTGTCATATCCATCATTAGTACATGGGAACCCTTGCTTACCCTTGATTATCATTTACTTTTTGAGCCATCTTGTAGCTTTGACCTACCATTTTGGTAACGCATGATATTGGGTTCATGTGTTCATCTATGAGTTCATATCATCTTGGTATTAAAGCTTGGCTACATTCGAAGCTAGATTCTACTACTGTGTTATTTGAGAAGTCTGTTTCTAATCCCGTGTGATAATGATTCTATTATTAGTTTTGAAGTTTAGTAATTAAGAAGTGTTCTATACTCTATTTTCCCCTATTTTTGTTATGCAAAATAGAGTGTGGTTGATTGTTCATTTGTTGTGTAATTATCATTGTAAAGTGAGAATGTCAAATTCAAGTGTTTAAGGGATTTTGGGAAACCAAGAAAGTGATACTTGACATAGCTAAGGTCAAGAAGGAAGCTTTACACCTTAGTTAGTGGGTAACCGCTTGGATAAGCTTACTGACTTGGTAGCTTATTTGGTGACTATTATCTAAGAAGATAGACAATGGGATAGAAGTAGCCCCATTAGGAGACGGGAACAACAAGGATAAGGCAATGGTCAGTTTGGCTAAGTTAATGCCGTAACTTAACCACCCCGGGCTGAGGAAGTTGGTAGGGATGCTAGACAAAGGCTAACACTCGAAGAGATTGAAGACAAAGAAAAAGGAGATGATAAGATAAAGGAGTATTATGAGCTTAAGGAAAGAAATGTACAAGCCCCTAGAGTTGAGTGATTGAGAATGTGAATTCTAAGTTTTTTAAGAAGTGGTGATGTTAAGGACTACCTAGATTAGGTAGATTAGATTGAAAAGCAGTTTGAATGCTACAAAGTGCTTGATAATGTAAAGGTTAGACTTGCTACGTTGGACTTCACCGGTTATGCTACCTTATGGTAGAAGAACTTGTAAGCCACCAGAAGAAGGGAAGGAGAACAAAAGATTAGGAGTTGCGATGAAATGAAGAGAGTTATGTGGAGAAAGTTTATGCCAAACTATCATTTGCAAGATGCCTTTAAAAGACTGTAAGAACTGAGATAAGAAAGGCCGACTGTGGATGCTTACATTAAGGAATTCCAAATTTTAATGATCTGATGTGAAGTTGTAAAGCCGGAAGACTAAATTGTATCTTGATTCATTGGTGGGTTGAAGTATGAGATTAGGGATGACTTGGAAGCCTTGGACGTTAGAATACTTGATGATATAATTTGAGCCACCTAAAGGATAGAAAGGCACTAAACAGGAAGATTCCGACCACTCGTTAACCATCCTAGCAGTAGCTAACCTATTATGTATAGACCTATGTGAAGGGAACCAAGCAAGGTCATTAAGACTCGACTTACTTAAACTACCTAGGCAGAGGAGAAGGAATCCCCGAGGAAGTTTGAAAGAGGCCAGAGTTTAAGGAAGAAGACAAGTGAGATCAAGTGTTTCAAATGCCAAGGATTTGGACACATGGTCGCTTAGTGCCTGAACAGGCAAACAGTGGTAATCCGAAGCGAGATGCCAACTGTTGAGGGTAATAATACTGATGAAGAAGTAGAGAAGTTGAAAGAGGATAAATAGGCCGAGCTATCCATTGAGGAAGTCATCTATAGTGAAGAAGGAAACTTCATTTCGACCGCTTTAGTGTTGAGGAGGACAATGAGTGTTAGTCTTATAGCTAAAGACAAATAGAGAGAAAATCTCTTCCATATTAGATGTAAGGTGAATAACTCACTGTATATGCTGATTGCTGACAATAGGAGCTGTATTAATGCAGCTTTAGCATTTATGGTCCAATAGTTGAAATTGCTAATCATGTCCCACCCGAAACCATACAACCTTCATTGGCTTAGTGATAAGGGATCCCTTCAAATGAACAAATTGGTATCTATGCTGAACAACATTGGTAAGTATCAAGATGAAGTGCTTTGTGATGTGCTGCCCACGAGTGCATCCTACATTTTACTTAGACGACCATGGATGTTTGATCGAGCAATTATGTATGACGAAAGGAGAAATATATGCTCTATAGAACATAAGGGAAGAAGGATGAAATTGAATCTTATGACCATTGAACAAGTGAAGGTCATACAGTCCCAACTAAGTCGAGCACTGAAGAAAGAGGCTTTGGTATTGACCCGAGCTAAACTGAAGAGAGAGTTGAGATCAAAAGACTGATCTATCTGCATGTTCGAAGACTTCTGGAGATGAGACCCAGGGAGGAGGAGCTACCTATCGAAGTAAAAACCTTATTAGAGGAATTTACTAATCTATTTCCGAAGGAGCTACCAAATGGCTTACCCTCAATTTAAGGTGTTAAGCATGTGATTAACCTACAACTTGGAGCCATATAGTTAAATAAGCCTACCTATAGGTTGAACCCCGAATAAGCTACCGAGCTATAGAGGTAAGTAGACGACCTTATGAAGAAAGGGTATATGTGTGAGTCCCTTAGCCTTTGTGTCGTTTTGGCCTTGTTGGGCCAAAGAAAGATGGTTCTTAAAGGATGTATATAGATTGCTGAGCAATTAATCAAATCACCATCAAGTACAGGTATCCAAGCTTAATGACATGTTAGACGAATTGAGCAAAGCGAAAGAGTTCTCCAAGATCGACCTTAAAGCTGGGTACCATCAAATTCGAATGCGTAAAGGCGATAAGTGGAAGACAGCATTCAAGACACGACATGGTTTATATGAATGGCTTGTAATGCCATTTGGGCTGTCCAATGCGCTAAGCACATTCATGAGGCTTATGAATCATGTGCCCCAAGAATTATTAGGAAGGTTTGTCATAATTTATTTTAATGACATTCTAGTGTACAATCCCAACTTAGAGACTCACCGAGAGCATCTCTAATAAGTGCTTACAAAACTTCAAGCTAAACAGCTCTTTACCAATCTGAAGAAGTACGACTTTAGTCATTCCAAGGTGATCTTCTTGGGTTTTGTTGTAAGTAGAGGTGGCATCCGAGTTGATGAAGAGAAGATAAGAGCAATCATAAAATAGCCAGAGTTGACTTGTTCTACCGATGTGAGAAGTTTCCATAGCCTAACATCATTCTATCACCGATTCATAAGGAATTTTAGCATGATTGTGGCCTCATTCACTAAACTCTCAAAGAAGAATGTTAAATTTAGATGGGGTGAGAAAGAGAGAAGGAGTTTTGAGGGTATGAAGGAGAAGCTAACTACAGTCCCCATCTTAGCTCTACCAAGCTTTGATAAAGTGTTTAAAGTGGAGCATGATGTGTCTAAACTAGGCATAGTTGCTGTACTAATGCAAGAAGGCTGACTTATTGCTTATTTTAGTGAAAAACTTCGTGAAGCCATACATAACTATTTTGTCTATGACAAGGAGTTTTACTCCTTAATTCGAGCCTTGATAGTATGGCTACATTATCTGCTACATAAGGAATTTGTGATTTACACTGATCATGAATCCTTGAGATACTTAAAGTGTTAACCAAAGTTGTCTCGGAAGCAAGACAAGTGGAATAAGTTCATGGAGGGTTTTTCCTATGTCATAAAATACAAACCTTATTAGGAGGAATAACATAGTGGTCGACGCCCTATCGAAACGACAAACCCTCTTGACTAAGTTACAAATGAAGTTACTTGGTTTTTCAACCATCAAGAATTTGTATGCTAAGGACCCATACTTTGGTCCTATCTATGCCCGTTGTGAGGAAGGATGGACACTAGATGACTATCATAGGGAGGACAGATACTTATTCAGGAAGAGAAGGTTATCTATCCCAACCTGTTCTATGCAAGAACTGCTAGTACACGAGGTGCATGGAAGGGGACTAACATGACACTTTAGCCAGTATTGAACTTAGGAGGTACTATCCTCCAGATTCTTTTTAATGTTTTCATTATTTTAGTTAATTTAGTTATATTTTAAGCATTTTATTTATTTATCTATATTATTTAAATGAGCAAGGATCCTTTAACTACTCATAACTATTATTCATCTCTACCATATAATTAATATATATGATTTTAGTTGCTCTAACTTCTTTTTATAGTTATCTATATTATAATAATCGTATCTATCACTCATCTCTCTCTCTCTCTCTCTCTCCAGCTACTTCCTTGGTCTTTCAAACCTTTGTTGAGTTAGGAAACTTATAAGGTAAAGAAGCTTTGATGATACCTAGGATGGCTAAGCTATGTTGGAGTAGGCGTAAGGGATTTTAGAGGATTTAAGGGTAGAATTGAGGATGAATGTAGGGTATGCGGTCAGGGTTTGCTTCAAAGGATGGTGAAGGCGGTTGGGTGGGACATTTTGATGCAAAAGTGCATGTGTATTATTGTGGTGAAATGAGGGAATCACAAATGGAGAGGGTAGAGAATTAGATGATCGATTGAGGCTTGGTAAAAGTCTCATTTTTGCTAGTCTCTTGAAGATTGAAAAGGAGGTAAGGACAGATGGGAGTTAGCCAGTTTTTTAGGGTCCCCTTAGGTGGTTATTTGGGTAAGCTTATGTAGAAGGAAAAAAAAATTGACATGATGGCCTCTTGGAATTACCAAATTGGCACCTGGAGTAGAGTGTATAGCTTACCTTGTCTTCTTCTTTTCTTATTTTGGTTTGATGGAAAAAAGGTGACTTGTGATAACTTAGTACAAATAGTATAACTTGTTTAGGGATTGGGGTGGACTTTTTGTCTTATCAATCTTAGAGAATTGTTAGGCCTTTCAAGTATTCTCCCAAGTAGATGGTTCCCTTATAAAGTCTTATTAGTTTTTAAAAAGAAATAAGAGGGAAAGGGAGTAGGAGATGAGATTTTCACTAAGCCTCACGTGTAGGATCCTCCTCTCTTCCTTTTCATTCAATTGTTAAGGCTTGATTAATTAATCTAAGTGAAGAAGTTTGAAACTTAGCCTTTGACTTTCCTATTTATCAAGTTCATTATAAGATAGGTTTTACGGTTTTTTAGTTCAATTAGGGCGTCATTAGGTTTAAGGCTTTTAGTTTAAGGTTTAAGTTTTTACCTTATAATTAAAGTTTTCGGTTCTTCATTTTAGGTTTTTAATGAGTTTAGGAATTTTATTAACTTTATGGTCCAAGGTTTTCAATTATAGGTTGAGAGCTTCTAAGTCCTCATTTTAGAGTTTTCATGTTCATTTACAACTAAGAAGTTAAATTGTATATACATAGATAAATGTAGTAAATTAGACATTTATGTTGGTTGATCCTTAAGGAATATCTAGAGAGGGCAAAAGCATACTTTGAATTGTTACCTAAATTTGTAGGGTTTACATCATCCCCCACCCCCCTCTTAAAATAAGTTTTGTCCTCAAAACTTAAAGACATATCTAGCTCTTCAAATAACTAAATGTATCTATGCTTCATTTCATCATCAGCTTCTTAGGTAGTGCCTTCTCCTTCGGTAGCGCCTTCTCCTTCATGATTCCTCTATAGCACCTTTATATACAGAATTTCTTTGTTCCTCAACTTCTTGACCTCTTGATCTGTGATTTGGACTAGGTGCTCTTCATATGTTAGATTCTCCTTAAGTTGTACTAACTCTAACGCGATAATGTGATTAGGGTCAAGGATGTGCTTTCTTAATATAGACATATGAAAGGAATTATGTATCCCCAACATATTTGGCAATAGTGCCAATTGGTGTGTAAGATTCCCTATTCTCTTGGAAATCTCAAATGGTTCAATATATCTCGGACTTAATTTTTCTTAGGTTCTTACTTGGTGTATGCTTGCAATTAAGCTTACCTTTAAATACACATGATCCCGAACTTCAAATTTCAATTCTTATCTTTTCAAATTAGCCCAACTTTTTTACCTTTCTTGAGCTCATTTCATTTTCTATTTAATGACAGCTACCTTGTTTGTCGGTTCTTGAGCTAAGCCCGATCCCAAGGCTACTTTCTACACATTAACCCAAAACAAAGGCGATGAACGCTTTCTTCCATACAAAGCTTCGTAGGGTAGCATCTAGATAGTAGAGTGATAACTATTATTATATGTAAACTTGACCAAGGGTAAATGGGCATCCCTATTTCTTTTGAATTCAATGATGCATGCTCAATGCATGTCTTCTAAAGTTTCAATTGTTCTTTTGAACTACCCATCCGTTTGAAGGGTGGTATGCTGTACTAAACTTCAAACTAGTCCTTAACACTTTCTACAAGCTCATCTAGAATTTAGATATGAACTTGGGATCTCTATCCAATACTATCCTTGTGAGCACTCCATGTAATAGTATTATCTCCTTTATGTATATCTAGGCTAGCTTCTCTAGAGAATATGTCATATTAATGGGTAAGAAATGTGCTAACTTAGTAAACCGATCCACTATAACCCATATGGCATCATGCCCTGCTATCATCCTCAATATCCCATGCACAAAGTCTGTGGTAATCTAATCCCTCTTCCACTTAAGTATAGGAAAAGGCTGCATCAACCCTCTTAGTTGCTGATGTAATGTCTTAACTCTTTGGCAAGTATCACACCTAAATACATAATTCACCACATCTTGCTTCATTCCACTCCACCAAAAATTCTTTTTGAGGTCTTGGTACATCTTAGTCCCTTTAAGATGCATTATATATCAAGAGTAGTGAGCTTCCTTTAAGATCTCCTTCTAAAGCTTGGAATTATCTAGGATACATTCGTCCTTTCACTCGAGTTATGCCATCTTCATCATGACTAAAATTGGTGTACTTCCTAAACACCATTTGTTCCTATACTTGTTTCAAGGTGGGATCACCCATTTATGCCTCTCTCGTCCTTTCTTATAACGTTAGTTTAAGGAACAAGTTTGACAATCCCATGCTCACTTTATGCTAAGAGAACTCCAAATTCATTCTCTTAAATTCCCTAATCAATTCCTTCTAACCGGTAAGGAGAGATGCAACCTCAGCATGATTCTTCTTACTCAAGGCATCTGTGATGACATTTACTCTTCCTAAGAAATAATTGAAGCCAAGAACATAATCTTTTATCAACTCTAACCAATGTTACTATCTCATGTTTAACTCTTTCTATGTGAAGAGATATTTCAAGCACTTATGATTAGTATAGATTTCACACCTGAACCACACAAGTGGTGCCTCTATAGCTTCAGGGTAAAATTTACAGCAGCTAACTCAAGATTGTAAGTAGGATAATTCCATTCGTGAGGCCTCAACTACCATAATGCATACACTATCACCTTCTCATTTTGCATCAACATACACTCGAGCCCATTCTTGGAAGCATCACTATATATAAAGAAGGGCTCTTCATTATTTAGAAGGACTAAAATTGGTGCTAACACCAACTTCATTTTCAACTCTTGAAAACTCTCTTCTCTTTTCTCATTCCACTCAAACTTCTCATTCTTCCGCATCAACTAAGTAAATAGTCGAGCATTTTTTTAGAAGTCCTTCACAAACTTCCTATAGTCTCTAACCAAACCAAGAAAACTCTGTACCTCAGTATTAGTTTCCTACTACTTCCAATCAATTATATCCTTAATCATTTTTATGTCTATTAAGATCTCATCTCCTAATACAATATGCTTCAGGAAAGATATTTCCCTTAACCAAAAATCACATTTCGATGGTTCAACATAAAGCTTGTTCTCTCTCAAAGTTTGAAACACCATCCTTAAGTGTTCCTTATGTTATTCAAGTGAAGCAAAGTACACCAAAATATTATCAATGAAATGAACACGATTACACATTTATCTAAATATGATATGAATATATGGTACATTTAATCCATGAAAACTACAAGTGCATTTGTTAATCCGAAGGGCATCACTAAAAACTCATAATGCCCATATTATGTCCTAAAAGCAGTATTAGGAACATCTTCTGGCTTAATCCTCAATTGGTGGTATCTAGATCTCAAATAGATGCGAGAGAACACACTACCAAACTGTTGCTAATAGAATAAATCATTAGTATGTAGTAAGGGATACTTATCCTTTATGGTAACCTTATTTAGATCCTTATAATCAATACAAAGCCTAAGAGATCTATCCTTTTTCTTTACAAATAACATAGGGCTTCCTTATGGTGAAACGCTAGGCTTGATAAATCCCTTATCCAAAACTCTTGTAGCTGTTTCTTTAATTCATTCAGTTCCATTAGGGCCATTCTTTAAGGTACCTTTAACATCGGTTCAGTACCCTATATTAGATCAATAGCAAAGTTTACTTCTCTTTTTGGCAGCAAGCTTAGTAGTTCATTTGGAAATATGTCCAGGAATTCATTTACCACTTGAATATCCTCTATCCTTAGCTTCTCAGATTCAACCTCAGTACCATTCAACCAACTTGTCCCATCATTAACTTGAAGGACCTTAACTCATGTGCTCTTACTGCTACTGAGTCACCTTAGAACTCTACATACAATTTAAATACATCCTTAAAGTGCACCTTCTTCTTTTTATATTCAACTATAGCTCTAACTACTATCATCCAATTCATACCTAATATCACATTGTACTTACTCATCTCAATGGGGATCAAATCTATGATACCGTTATGGCATTGAATGTTGAGTAAACAACTCTTTACCATCTCATTTATCTTTATTACACTTCCATGGGGGGTTTCACTTCAAAACTAGGTTCTATGATAGTTATGGGTAATTCTACTTTCTTTGCCACTCTAGGAGCAATAAAAGAGTGAGTGGCTTTGGTGTCAAATAAGGTATAGATTAAATACCCTCTTATATCAATATTCCCTAGATCAAGAATTTAAATTAAGTTTTATAAGTTTATAACTATTAAGCCATATGTTCTACATTTCTCATTAGATCATACTAAATCTCTGCCATTTACATGACTTTAATTACATAGATTAACTTAAGGAAAGTTAGAGTATATTGTAGATACATCATTTTTGCCGTTTTATTTTAGAATTTTTATTGAGCCAGGTTAAAAAAAATAATATAATAATTAAAAAAAATAAAAATTGAAAGAAAAATAAAAAATATAAACAGTTGAGCCAAGTTGTATTAAGTCAAGTCGAGTCAATGACAACAAGTGGAATCGTTCAAGGTTAGATTAGATAATGGTATACGTTCAATTAATGAATTCTAAGTTGTTAAAAGATCAAGCTTCATTGAAATATTTTTAGTTCAATCCAATACAAAGTGCATTTTTATCTAATTTACATTAGGTTAAAATAGACTTAGGATTTATTAAGTGATTTATTAGGCTAAATCAAATTGGATTAAGTCAAGCCTGAAAGATAGAAAGCCCGAATCAAAATAGGGTTTCTAGAAATTAGATTAAATCTTCAAAGAATTTAAATCGTATCTTTCATATCTGGAATTGGTTAAGATTAAAACTATATCTAAAAAAAGTTTAAACGATTCAATTGTAGGGCTTGTAAATAGTAAGCCGACAATAGAGTTTGCATACATTTTCATAATCCCCAATACCCAACACAACAACACAGCTCCATACTCATCCCCATACAACTAGCTAATCCTATGAACACCAACTCATACAATCCGATTTGCATTGCCCCTGACACCACAATCCACACGCTACATTAGTTATACACTAACACTTCATATATGATCACTTGTTGTAGCGACCAAACATCCACTATACGTTCCTTCATCGACATATACACTAACGCTAGCACATACATACTATCCCTCTCCAATACTAATTTCACTCGACTATACTCACATATACATTGACACACCTCAATCACAGCACTCACATGGACACATACATCACTCGTGACATACCTTCACAAGACCACACACTCATTACTCACTGAAACACTAACTCACACTGCTATACACGCGACCATGTCCTTGCATAACATACACATTGATGCACAGTATACGGCCATACACCAACGTACAACATATGATAGCACATACGCTGTACATCGTTTCCCTCATTGCTGAACACACAATCACATACGATCCAAAAGTGAAGTGGTTGTAGTTTGGTGGTTTCTTGAGATCCAAAATGTAATGGCAAGGAGATGGTGAAGATGGAAGCTTAGGGGTATTGGTAAGGTGGAAATAAGTAAAGGATGAGTTGCTTTTTCTTTTGAACTTACAACTAGGTGTTTGAAGACTTGTTGGGGGTTGAAGTAACTTTCATTTTCTTCCAAGAGAGGTTTGAAATGTTGATGTTTAAAGGGATGTTTAAGCTACTATGGAGGGTTTAGGTTAATGCTATATAATGTCACATTTTATTTCTTACACACTAGCCTTTACTATAAATGGAAATCCTTCTATCCTACACTTTAAAGGTTTCTTGGTTAGTGAGTTTCTAGCCCTTATTTAGCAATTTCATGTAGCTTAACATGGTATTTTCATGCAGCAAACATCTCTTCAAAAAGGTAACTTAAAAAGGCTTCCATAGGTTCAATTTACTAAGTCTTCATCACATGTGCTTACCTTAGAAAACTTAAAGTGGAGTAGCGTAATTTTCTTGCTGTTACAAACCAATTTTTTTTCTTTTTATTTATTAGTTATTCATTTATCCAATTGCTTGTTCATTCATTCTTTTTGTTTGCTCTTCATAAAGGCTACTAACCAAGTAGCTTGATTGATTGAAATTTAAAGTTCAAATTAAGAGGTTATGTAAAAGATAATTGTTCACTTACATAGTTAGTATTTTATTTTAATCATCTCTCAAATTTTGAGTGCTAAAATATTAAGGATTGGAGTTTTATATTCGGTAAGCTTTACTTAGGTTTTAGGACTCTATTTGTTACTCTTTTTCTATGATTATGAGTTTAATTTTATCGAACAAATTTTAATTATTTGGCTTGTCAATTCTAGGGGTTTATCTCTCAAAATACAAAACAACACTACGAAAGATCCATCAAATAGAAATCAAAACTCCATAGTCAAAGAAGAATATCTCTAGCGATGACAGATAGAGGGTCTTACCTCATCTCCATCCAACCATCCTAGAAGCCTATGCCTCGTCATTAAAATGGCTATAGAAGATCCTATACTCAATTTGGAAGATGAGTTCGGACTAGAAGCCCATCTAAACCACTCCTTAGGCAACAAATAGTTCAAGGGGTCAAGTCAGATGGTGAGCTCCTCTCTTAGATCTCTCTTGATTAGTATGATAAGATGGAGTTTAGGACCTATCTGCACCTGCTCCATATCTTCAACTGACAGGGTTGGTGGTATCCCTTTAACCTCGTCATCCTCTAGGGCACTAAAAGATATGTTAATAACATTAGGCTATTCGTTAGGGAAAATAATTATAAAGGTGAGTGGAGGGGGAATACCTAGCTACTCATCTTACTGGACTATCCAAGGGTAGTTAGCCCATCTATCTTAACCTAGAACATAACCATATTCAACATCACGCCAATGCAGAAAGTCAGAAGCATCCAATCTCTGGCAATATTGGATTAGGAATACCACCTCACTATTGACTCTAACTTCCTCCTCCCATTCTATCATATAAAGCAACTTAACGTCAAATAAGATTGGCCCTGGCATATAGTCATTAATAACCCCGTAGCGATTCCTCAATAAGGGTCTTGCCTTCATGCATTTGTAACAATGCCCAATTGTGGTAAACGATAACTCCATCCCACTAGATCAACACAAAAGTTTTAAGCATTTTGATGAAACTTCCACTTAAGGGTTTTCCTTTAAGCTTAAATGTGCAAACCTTTTAACCTAGTTCTTACCTTCTCAACTTCACTAGGTAGGTTGCCCTAATGTTTAACATTAAGATTTATCTCTTCTTATTTCAACATTGCTCTAATGCCACTTAAATTTGACACGGCCTACTAAGTCCCTTAATTATGGGAGATCATCATACATCATATGAAGGTTGAGGATTAACTCCCTTATCAATTGTCGCCCTCCCAAACAATGTACAAGGCTACTTCTATGCCCAATTACTCTAGGTCATTTAGACAAATAATATCACAGTAGAACAATTAATTATACCATTTACTAAATATTAAAGTCATAATCAAGTCTAACAGGATATCAAATCCCCAAAAATATAGATGAGTCTAAATAAGTAGTCATAGGGCTACTAAATAACGAAATACATAAGTCTCAAAACATGAATCTAAGATTTAGATAAATATTATAAAGTCTACTCCATCACATAAGCCTTTCTATGGACCCTCCTAAGATTTATAATTGACTTTTAGTATACTATGGCCTGACTCAACAAAAAGATGTCCTTACATCAAGAGAAATCTGTAGTGGTATAAACTTACGCTTAATGAGCTAAATCCTCCTACCGTGCAATCAAAAAATAATAATTAACAAGCATATGAATGCATGCAACAAGAAATATGCCAAACAAGTATACACAGTAGCCTAAGAGCTACATGCAACTCAAAATTATGTCTTCTATAGTTGGGATTGGAGATTATTAACCAAAACAAACCATTAACAAGATTCTAGCTCTTGGGTTTTTATTGATCAAGCAATATATATATATATACATATACACTTTGTTACTTTGAAAATAATATACATTTTTTCAAATATAAAAAATTATCAAGTCTAGCAATGTGGTGACCCCCATAGTCCATGTATGCTTTCTAAACAGAAGTCACAAGACATAACTCTTAGCCATATGGTTAGCGTCTCCCGGTGCCTAATCATCCTGTAGGCTAAAAGAGGGACTTAATAAATATGTCGTTATAGCGTGATTTAAATTAATCTCTTTAAGAGTTCCTACTTGTATGACCCCCTTTCCACCTTCCGCTTAAGGTGGCAATCGGTATAAGTATAATGCAGTGACATGAAATGCGTGATTCATTTAGTTATTAGCTAAGTATGTATTAGGTTTACTAATTTAGCAATCAATTAATCAACAAACATAAGCACCAACCTTATTGATATCTATCATACAAGTGCTTCTTGATTCTTATAGCTACATTAGGTTATTTAGCAAACAAGTAGCACTACACATGCATATTCCTAACCCCATATGCAACAATTTATCCTATATAAGATATTCAGTGCTACTAACTACAAGTAAAATGAAAAATGGAGTCATGGGAGTTACTTACTTAGCCATATCTGCTAATCATAGCAATTAGGTGGCAAGCCATCGTCAAAATCGATATCACCTAATCAAAGTAAATAAGGAAAATAAGAATTTATCATTTTATGGTTTTATCCTATATAGTTTACTAGGTTTATTTCCCCTAAATTATTGCTTATCCTCATATTTTTCCC
This sequence comes from Lumnitzera racemosa, assembly GCA_024138005.1. Taxonomy (NCBI): domain Eukaryota; kingdom Viridiplantae; phylum Streptophyta; class Magnoliopsida; order Myrtales; family Combretaceae; genus Lumnitzera; species Lumnitzera racemosa. The sequence continues at coordinate 30,895,975 of JAMXBC010000012.1, read as the reverse complement.
CATTTGGCTAAATTCTTTAATCACATAGAACTTTTTCATTCTAAATCCGGTTTTTATTATCTCATAGTTGATTGCCATCGATTTTGAACGTACTTTCATATGGTGTGGTTGGATTAGAGAGGTAAGACCTACATTTTGACATTATGACCAAAATAGTAATGAGTTTCCCATTTATGCTCCTTTTTGGCTTTATTTCATATTATCAGTTTTTCGTTTTGTGGGTTTAATTGATTTTGGGCCTTGGTTTATTTTGTTGGGCCTTATTATTCATACATGAACAATTTCTTATAGTATTATTTTCATTCTTAGCTTTAGTTCTATCTTTTATTCTATAAGCCTTTAAGTAGGCTTTTATGCCATACATAAGCTCGGTTTTTAAGATGGGCTTACTAAATGTTTTAGTGGGGAATTTTTAATGGGACTTTTCTAAGCTTTTGTTTCTACAATATTTGTTGATTATGGCTTTTCTCTAGCTTGGTAGTAGGTTTTTGGGATGGTTTCAAGTTGTTTAGCCTACTTAAGCTTTGTAAGGCCTATTATCCTTATTGCACCTACATGTTTAGGTTTAGATCTTAACGAACGAAGGTCTTATCTACATTTTCTATTTAGGTTTGGTTCTAGCCGATCAGGTTTAGGGTCTTTAAGGTCCATATCTAAGCTCATTTTAATAATTTTTTGCCTTAAACATCCACTTAAGACATTAACTAACTTGTCCTTCAACTTGGTACTAATTTAACTACTATTTTCATCCTTTTTATTTGATGATTCCTTTCACATTTTCACATTATAATTGTAAAATTTGAAGCTTATGGTGGCTGTGACTTCAAGTGGCTTGTCTAGGGTTTTTAGCGCATTTTTCTCCAAGAAAGTGTCAAAAGTTTTTTTATACTTCTATTCTAAGGTACTTTAGTACTTGTTTATCCTTCATTGGGTTGAGAAAACACTTCCTAAACTAGTGCATGGCTCATGTCTAGTACTTAGAGGAAATGGTCTTGGTCTCCTTTTTGCATTTCTCACAACTGACAAGTCTATTATTACATTATTTTCAGGCATACACTTGCTCCTTGCTAAATTACATGGATATAGTTAGAACTCTCTACTTTATAAGATAACTTTAAGAGAACTACTACTTACTTGATACGAAGGACTTCTAAATTGCTAAGAAACATTACATGAAAGGAAGGAAAGAATCTACACATGGATATCTTAAGGTTACATAAGAGTGAAGAAAACTTTACTAAGCTTTGATGATTATGTGCGGCACCTTAACAAGGTATCACTCTTGTTCCTTGTCTTAAACCCTTGTGCTTCATACTTCCTTAGTCAATCAAACATTTGTTGAGCTAGGAAACTTGAAAGGCAAAGAAGCGTTGATGTTTCCTTGGATAGTTAAGCTTTCTTGGAGTAGGTGTACAGGATTTTAGAGGATTCAAGGGTAGAATTAAAGATAAATGTGGGGTATGTGATTAGGGTTTGCTTCAAGGGATGGTAATGATAGTTAGGTAGGAATCTATGATGCAAAAGTCCAAGTGTATTGTGGTAGTGAAATAAGGGAATCACAAATGGGTAGGTGGAGAGTTGGATAGCCAGTTGAGGCTTGGTAAAAGTTTCCTTTTTGCTACTCTCTTAAGGATTGGAAAGGGGTTAAGGATGAATGGGAGTTGGCCAATTTTTTAGGGTCCCCTTGTGTGGTTATTTAGGTAAGCTTACATTGAAGAAAAAAAAATGACATGATGGTCTCTTGGATTCACCAAACCAGCACCTAGAGTAGTGGGGCTAGCTTACCTTATCTTCTCCTTTTCCTATTTTGGTCTGATGGGAAAAAGGTGACCTATGATAGCTTAGTACTAATAGTATAACTTTTTTAGGGAATGGGGTGGAGTTTTGTCTTATCAATCATAGAGAATTGTTAAGCCTTTCAAGTATTCTCCTAATTAGATGGTTACCTTTTAAAGTCTCGTTAAGTTTTGAAAAGATATAAGAGGGAAAGGGAATGGGAGATGAGGCCAGCACTAAGCCTCATGTATAGGCTCCTTCTCTCTTCCTTTTTGTTTAATTGTTAAGGCTTGATTAATTAATCTAAGTGAAGAAGTTTGAAACTTAGCCTTTAGCTTTCCCATTTGTTAAGTTTGTTTCAAGATCTGTTATAAGGTTTTCGAGTTCAATTAGAGCTTTATTAGATTTAGGGCTTTTGGTCTAAGGTTTTAAGTTTCCTCCTTAGAATTAGGGTTTTCGATTCTTCATTTTTTGGTTTTAATAAGTTTAGAACTTTTATTAAGTTTAGGGTCTAAGATTTTCAATTATAGGTTAAAGGCTTCTAATTCTTCATTATAGGATTTTCATGTTCATTTAAGACTAGGAAGTCAAAATGTATATACATGGCTATATATAGTGAATTTGACATTTACGTTGGTTGATCCTTAAAGAATATCTAGAAAGAGCATAAGCTTACATTAAACTATTGCCTAAATTCGTAAGGTTTACATTGACGCACAAAGTGAAACCACTATATATCACTACTTGATCTTCTTATCCATCCTATATATTTATTTTTCAATACTTCATTTATATTGCTTGATTGATTGCAAACATTGATAAATCAAAAGCATATAAGTTTAAGGTAGAAAGATAAATTAAAGGTTAGATTGAAACAAAGATTAATCTTCAACACGCACTCTTTATTCTGAATATATTATTTTTTTATTCATCATAAAGAGAAAAAAAGTTTAGTGTTTTATGGTTAATCTTGAACATTAAGAATATCAAAATGGATTCTAAAATGTGTGATTATCAATCAATTCATCCCAATCGTAAGGCTATAAGGTAGTTATTTTTATTTTTAAGTTTTTTACTAATTTACTCATATATTTGTATATGTTATATATGTATATTTATTATTGTAATTTTTCTATTTTTTAATTTTTTTAAAATTTTTTGGTATTTTTATATTTTTTAATTACATTACTTAAAATAATTATATTAGCAATTTATTTAATTAAATTAATTTTTGGACCCATCTAACCGTGTTACGTGCCATCTTTAACAAAAAAGGTAATGACTAACTAGTAGGGGATTTATGGTGAGGAATGAGGTCTTTCCATAGGATGAATGGGTCCTTCAAAACTATTGAAGAAAAAGGGAAATGGGTTTAATGGAAAACTTAGGTTAGATTGTTAAGACATTCGTGAGCAACTCATGAATGTAACACACCACTCAAGCATTCATGATCAAATATCTTGCTAGATGTGATTCACTAGTCCAAGGTAATGGGTCACTCATTGCACAAACCTTACTTAAAGGTTTGATATGAGCTAGGTTAATGTTCTCAACACTGAGAGAAGGAAGAAAATTTAAGTAACTTCATTAATTAAAGTGGAATGTCTAAATACAACAAATGCTATGACAAGGTATTTATACTGAATAACTAAGGCCACATTCTAGTACACAAAATTACTAAAAAGGGCAAAAACTAAATGTAAAAAATGTAGAAAGAGAGGAAGCAAAAATTTATAATCCTTTTAGAGAGAGAATATTTAGAATAAGGTTGTACATTTGAGGCTTGTAGGACATATGTCTTTATGAGAGGGGTTGGCATCCTCTACGAATAACGGTTGTTAACCATTCTAGATAAGGTTGGTACTAATAGGACTCATGGATAGCTTGTCATGGTTGGGTTTACAATAGAGGGTAGCTTGTAACATAGGTAAAAAATGTTGATTTAAGGCTCCTAGTTAACTTGAACTGACCATGTTCTAATAAGGCATACTCCATGCACTTTAAGAGCTTGGACATACAAACAAGTTAACTTTGTAAATCAAGTCACCCTCCTTAACACTTGGTTGGCAATTAATGATTCGACAGGTTACGTTAGCTAGACCTCTTGTTGAAGATTGGATGAGAGGTCATGAAGGTTGATTCCTATCATTCCCTTAAGTTGTTTAAAATTTGGGATCAAATCCTCAGAACTCTTAACTGAGGTATCTTTCTTGGATACATATGGGCTAAGGTTGGAAATGTTGAAGACATTATAAACTTTATATCCTTTAGGGAGCTCTTACTTGTAGGTATTGTCATTGATCTTTTGAAATACTTAGAAAGATCCTTTAGCTTAAGGTAAGTGCTTGTTCTTCTTATTGTGGGGGAACCTTTCCTTACTAAGATGTAACCATACAAGATCTCCTGGTTGGAATAGCTTCTTTTTCATTCATTCATAGCTTCCTTAGGCTAATTTCTCAATAGCTCGAGTTAATTTCTCGGTAACTCTTTAGTAGATCCATTATAGGGCTTTAGCTCGATCTTCAACTTTTAGATCACCTTGCTCGATTCTAAGGATGTTTGACCAAGGGGTAGCTCTAGGTTGAAACCGTAAAAAACTTTAAATAGGGTCTTGCCTAGCATGCTATAAACAAATTTGTTATAAATGAACTCGATAATGGGTAGGCAAATATCTTAATTAGCTTGATTTCTTCCAACAACAACTTAGAGAAGAGAACCCAATGTTCGCTTGATGACCTTAATTTGACCAATAGTTTGTGGATGGCATGATGTGCTGAACAATAGCTTGGTCCTTAGTTGATGCCATAGAGTCTTCTAAAAATGACTAAAAAACTTTTCGTCTCTATCAAATAGAATACTCCTTAAAACTCCATGAAACTTCACAATCTCCTGTAAAAACAAAAAAGAAATAGCCGAAACGCTGTTCGTTTTGTTAAAGGGCATAAAGTGTGTCATTTTATTATACATGTTGATTGAAACCATTATAGCATATTTCCTACATGTTCTCTCTAACCTAAGAACAAAATCTATGCTTAAGTCAATCCATGGTCCAATTGGTATAGGTAAAGGTACAGTTTTCCCTTATATAGCTCAGCATTTGGCTTCTTTAAAAGTCATAAAATCTCTCAACATTCTAGGCTATTAAAATCTTGACTTTAACAATTCATATGTCTTCCTTTCTCCAAAATGTCCTAAGAATCCTCCACTATGTTCTTCCTTAACGGGCATTTCTCATATTAAGCAAGTCAACTTGCATGGTAATTTCTAGATTAGAATTGATATCCCTCTTCTAAAAATTTTTTCATCCAATATCCTTCCTTTAATCTTACATGAGATCTGTGCCAATACTACTACTAGATGCATCACATTCCAACTTGAAACCTTATTGAAATTGAGCATAGATAGTGTTAGGGCTAAAGTCAACCTCTTCTTTATCCTAACAAAGCTTTCTTTCTTTACTCTCCCAATGAAATTCCACATTCTTCTTAGTAAGCTCGATAAGGGGTGTAGTAATATAATTGAAGTTTTGAATGGACTTAGCATAGAAAGATGCTACGCCATAAAAATTGTATATATTTGCACAAGAGGTCGGGATAAGCCATTCTACAATAGCTCGAATCTTCTCCTCATCCATTCTTAGGCTTCCACCACTAATTACATACCCAATAAATACAACCTCCTCTTGATAGAGACAACATTTCTTTATATTCCTAAATAATTTTCAACTTTTAATACTTAAAAAATAGTTCGAAGATGATTCATATAACTTGATAGATCGAGATTATACACCAGGATGTCATCAAAATAATCCACAACAAATTTTCCTATCCAATTCCTCAACATATGGTCCATCTATCTCATGAATATGCTTAAGGCATTAGATTACTCGAATGGCATAACAAGCTACCCATATAGGCTATGTCTTATCTTAAAGGTTGTTTTTCATTTATCTCCTCGCATACGTATATGATGATATCAAGACTTCAAATCAATCTTAGAAAATATCCCCACACCATACAACTCATTCATCATATCATCTAGTTTAGGGATCAAATACCTATACTTGGTAGTGATCTTATTAATAACTTGACTATCTACACATATTCTCTAATTTTCATCCTTCTTAGGAACCAATAATGTAGGCCTATCACATGGACTTAGGCTTTAACATAACCTCTTTTAGTTAGCTCGTTCACTTGTCTTTGTAGTTAAATGGCTTACTCAGATTCATTCGATAGGCTGATTAATTCAACAAAGTAGCTCTTGGCTATAAGTCAATTTCATGCTCTGTTCCTCACTTCGGTGGTAATCCTTTTAATAACTATTCATAGAATAGATTTTCAAACTCATTTAACAACCTCTAGACCTCTTCAAGTAGGTCGGCTTGCTTTCTTAGTTTTAGCAGTCTTTGTATCAACAGAAAGATCAATTCATCAAACTTCATGGCTTCTTAAAGCTTAATTTGGCTCATAACTAGTGCTTTCTTATATCATTGGCTCAACATGGTCTGCATACTACTAATCCAACTGGGTGCCATCAGGAAAAGTGTAATAGGTCCACCATCTTTCTCACATGTTGTAAGTATGCTTATAGCCATTGTGCATGAATCTTTCATCGAACAACCAAGGTCGGTGAAATAAAATATATGAAATAGACATCAACAACACATCATACGTTATCTCGTCCTTATAGCTCCTAGTAGAATTCTCATTTAACCAATGTAACTTGTACGACTTAGGATGTAGAGAGGTCAACAAGTTTTACTGCTTGACTAATCTCATTGATGCAACATTTGTACAACTATTTCTATCAATTATCAAAGCAGATGGTTGAGCTTATACCTTAAATGTAGTGTGAAATAAATTCTTATGCTATTCATTCTCTTTGTTAAGCTCCAAACTCATGATTTGGCGAATAAGTAATGTTAGCATGTCTCCCTCTTTTAAGTAAATGCTATCTCCTGTAACTTCCACCATTACTCCGTCTCCTACCACTTCTACAGCTTTACTAACTTCTTTGTCGATACTGTATGCCTCAAAGTTTGGGACATCACCTTTAATAACTATAGTTCATCAATTTAGATACTAGGAAGCCATATGACCAAAGCACTTAACCTAGCTTGTTTTTCTCCTTGAGGTTTGCCCCTTTTCAAATCCCTCCTCTTTCCCTCCTTGCTCCATTCTTATTCCTTTTACACGTAGCATCTATCCTTTTTTCTTGCTCATCACTAAGTTATTAGGCTTCATGCTACTTCTTAGAACATGTCAGACTAATTGAACAAGTCAAGAACTAGTAGCTCGATAAGGTTGGTTCCTCTTCTAGGTCTCAACACATTAGGTGACCTTAATGGCTTCTTCGAGGGTACGAAAGCATTGCACCTCAACAACGTCTCAAAGTTCATACCTTAAGCCAATAAAAAATCTTAAAATAGTATGAGCCTCAAACTCTTCTACATCACACCTAATCATCAATATTTAGAACTCTTGCACGTACTGATCAACATATTGGTTTCCTTGTATCAACTCTTGTAACTTGATAAAAGTATCCTAATAATATGAGTTGAGGATGAATCTTCCTTACATGACGATCTTCATTTATTGCCAAGTTCTTATATCTTGTCTATCATCTCTTCTTCTCATCATATGCAACTTCTTCCACTACATATGGACATATCCAATGAATTTTAGGGTAGCAAGTCTACCCATGTCCTCCTTATTATAATGATAGTACTCAAAGAAATTCTCAATTTGCTCTTCTTAGTCCAAACATTCATTGGCGCTGCCACTTCCTGAGAAGCTTCAAAATTTGAACTTTGACATTATCAATACTTCTAGAAGCTTGGATAGCACATTCCTCTTTATAACAATCCTCACCAAACTCTTCATCAACTTTAGCAACGTTATCAAGATCGATCCTATGACAAGCTTGTTGCTCCACTCATCTTCAAGAATGTCAAATAAGATACTCAACTTTATTAGGTCGACCTTTAAGCCTACCACCTTGAGGTGCTCGTTCTAGCCTCTCATTGACCTAAAAAACTCTTCATCATCACTTTCTTCTTCTTCTATCTCCTCTATTCTTCTATTAGCTCTTAGGTTAACTCCTCTAACTTAAATATTATAAGCTAGGTAAACTCTTTTGAGTTAGACTTCATTGTTGGGTTAATTACGTTGATACTCGACTTAAGTTTCCTCTAGAGTTTCATCAACAGCATAACCATCAGCTTGGCAAGCTCTCTCGATGAGAGCTATCTCGATGCAAGCTATGACTTCTTTTTTCATTACGACTAACATGTTCTCTAAAAGTTCAAAAATTTGTCCATTCGTTCATCTACGGTTCTTGGGGTTTTCCTTACACATTGACCTTAGCCTAGAGCATCACTCTCGTTATCTCTAACCACTACATTCACACTAAAATCTATCATTTTACTACTCAATAGCTCTATATCTAACTCTAACAACCACTTCTCCAATAACCATGGCTTCGACAACTACTTAAACCACCGCTATAGTACTTAAAAAAAAGCATAATACATCAATAATTACTGCTCATCTCAACAACCACTACCACCTTCGATAACAACAAAACAAACACATAGAACAGCAACTACACTCATAACTATTATTATACTTCAACAACTCTTACTCTACTTCAATAAATGAAGACAAGGTACAATAGAACTCATACTAACACACTCAACTATAGCTAACACAAGAATAAAAACCTCAACGACAACTACAACTCAACAAATACACACGAAACTATTCAAACTCTCAACCCTACTCAAAACCTTAAGCTCCAATACCAAGATGATAGGGAAGGGAATTTGAGCCTTGGATAAAGTCTTACTATAGTGTAAATAGGTACTTTGAAGTTATTGAAGAAAAAGGAAAATGGGTTTTAAGGTGAACTTAGGTTAGAAGGCTAAGCAATTTGTAAGTTGCTCATAGATGTGATGTACTACTCAAGTACTCATGACTAGTATCTTACCGAATGTGAATTAATAGTCTAAGGTAAGGGGTCATTTGCTACACAAATCTTACTTAAAGGTTTGATATGAGCTAAGTTGGTGTTCTCAACACATAGTGAAGGAAGAAAATTAAAGTAACTTCATTAATTAAAGTGGAAAGCCTAAATATTGCAAGCTATAACAAGGTAATTATACCAAAACCTAAGTCTACATTCTATTACATAAATCTACTAAAAGGGGGCAAAAACTAAATGCAATAAATGTATAAAAAGAGGAAGGACAAATTTTCAATCCTTGGAAAGGGAATATTCATAATCAATTTGTACATCTGGAGCTTAAGGGATATGTGTCTTTAGGAGTAAGGTTGGTAACTTCTATAAATATTGATTGCTAACCGTTCTTGTTAAGGTTAGCAACAACAGGATGCATGGACAGCTCGACGTCATGACCTCAACAAGTCTAAGATTATAATGGAGTGTAATCTATAGCATAAGTGGGGAGGTTTAGCTCCCAGCTTCTGGTTAGCTCAAACTAACCTTGTTTTAACAAGACAATACTCTATGTGATTTGGGAGCTCGAGCATACAAACATGTCAACTTTGCAAATTAAGCCTACCTCCTCAACATTTGGTCGACAATTGAGGATTTCATAGGTCAATTTCGCTAAACCTCTTACTTAAGGTCAAGTGAAGGGTCTTGAAAGTTGATTCCTATCAATTTGATTACAAACTTTTACAAATGTTGAGGAAAAAAATAAGAAAAAAAAAATTAAGGACTCAATTTGAAAAAGTGGCAAAGTTTGAGCACTAAAAATATTATTTTCCAATTAATTATATATTCCAATATTCAATAGTTATACTTATTTATAACTAACTAAATATTAAGGGTAAGCAAGTATAAGCTATCTAGAGTATGAAGCCCTATCTATATCCCACCCTACAAAATACAAGTTCTAAATTTTGACCTACTTTGTAGCATACTAGAATCACTCTAGAACTCGTATTCTACAAAACCTATAGGGACATGGTACCTTATGGAACATGTAATTTTGGCATTTTTCCTATAAATTTTAAGTTTGTGTAAGATTTAAAAATTTCTTCATATGTAAAACCTATAAAACATGTAACAAAATCAATGAACAAAAGGTAATTTATCCTACCTTCGTTATTTTAATTTTATGTGATCTTTATTACTTGCTAATGAGAAAAAACAAAGAGAAAGAATGAAAAAACATAAAATGAGAGATGCAACGTTAATTTTAGGCATTTAAGGTTATGAACTTATAGTCTTAAGACTTTTTCCTTTCCTTTCTTTTTTACTAAAACATTTATTAACTAAAGAATATAATATTATCATTTATTATTCATTTACTAATGTTGGTTAATAATTTTTTATAAGATGGATATATAATACCCTGAACCTATACCTTTTATACCAATATACTAAGTAGAAAAATCCTATACTTGTACCTTATGTGGAAGTAGGTTCTAAAAAATCTTATGTGGAACGTACCCTATAAATCCTAATATCTATATAGAACATTTAGATTGAATATGGTAAAAATGGGTATTCCATACAATAGGATTACCTGCTCATGCCTACTAAATATAACAATTGAGATATCAAGGTACCATTAAGATGCTATTGCTTTGTCTATATTTCCCTATATAAGGCTAACAATTCATGTTAACATATTATATTTTGTTATGGGTATAGATGACTTTAAGTATGAAAATTTTAACTCATAAAACAACTCCTTTGCTAATCTTACTCAAAAAATTATATCTATAAAATTGCTAGCTTAATAAGTGTGGATTAAACATATATATATATATATTAAAAGAAAAAGACTAAAATAAGTATATAGGAGTATCAAGTTTCTTTCTATATAACATGTCTATATTATTTTCTTTAACTTGCTAAATAGTTATAATAGATCCTGCATTTAATTCTATAAAAATGCCCATAAAGATAGCATTCATTCATGGAGAAGTCAAAAGAGAAAAGAATATAATAACATAAGATTCTAATCATTGATTTAGAGTTATAGTGTCATCTAATTTGAACAAAATTTATAATATAATTGTTTTATGAGGTTATTGCCAAGAATATTGTAACTAGCATAAATAAAGTTTGCTCATACATCGAAATGGAGTTTTATAAACAAGTAGTTTCACATATGAGATTAACATCTGCATAAGATATGCTTGTTTGTATATGTAGAAGTGAAGTTTAAGATTGCTTCCCTATCACACATGCTTATGTATATATACATATGATTTTGTTTTAGAATGTTAAGAATTAGAATATAGGAGAAATTGGAAATTTAAGAGTATTACTCTCACCTAAAGTAGACTTAAGGTGGTGAAAGACGATACTTAAAGATGAAGTAGTACAAGAGCAAGATAAGATTGTAGGGGAAGTAGTAGTTGTAGATGATGTGAGAGAGAGTGATATCAATGGATTCTATACACAAATCAATGTGCAAGAATGAATAAATTTCAATAAGAATTTAAACAAATATTTTAGGTTTTTTGGGATTTTGTTATTGCTATTAGTTTCAAGTTATGAAGTTTAAACAAGAAGTTAAAAATATGAACATATTAATTCTTAAATACGATGCATTAAGAACTAATACATAATTCTGATTCGATTGATGCATAATGAAGAACTAAATGGATTTTCAAATTATTCAACCTATATTACTCATAATTGAATATTAAGCAGGAATTATTGCAATAACCTATTAAGATTTATAAGATAAGGGCAAAGAGAATTATCCTTTAGGGTTTTCTAAATTCAATGGTTCAAACTAATAAAGTTTCATAAAAAGAGTATTTTTACTCAAACGCTAACATCCTCAAGGATAAATTTATTCAAATACGGATATGAGATACAACATGGTAACACAAATTAACATTCACTCAAATATGCTACCATATTGTGGAAAATCCCTATTAAAACTTTTTGAGATAAAGTTTTGTGAGATTTCATTAAATACATGTCTATGGTAATTGTAAGTGGTCATCTTCATGGTTTTCTTTGTTTTGTTTTTCATTTTTTATCTAATTCAGGAAGAAAAATAGTATTAAGGTGCTTTATTCAATGTACATAAGTTACATATACCCTTTAATTGCCTCGCTTAAACTATTGATAACTATAACAAATGGTAGTACAAACATATGAGATTTCTAAGAACAATTTTATCCTTAAGAATCTAATAGGTACCATGCCAACATATAAGGGAAATTCTTTTTCAACATTATTCTAATTTTTTAACATCAGTTCATTTACTTAGACATAGAAGAAAGGGATTAGAACAATTATTTTAATATTCTATTACCGTGTTTACTTGAAAAATAGGCATGAAATTTTAATTCTTAGGACTTTTCTATTCCCACTTTATAGAAATGGTTGTTATCTTAGAAAAGATGGAAATTTTTTATTCTTTAATACTGTAATTAAATAAATTATCTTATTTTCCAAATAATTGAGTAGGTACATATTGGTATTTTTAGTTATAGTTAATGAGGTAAAAGAAACATTGGAATACATATTCACTGTAATAAAAATTTACACAAAGTAAGCATTGAAATAGAATTTTCTAGCCTTTTTTTCTTTGTAGTACTTTTTACCAAGGCATAAGTTTTCCATTCTCTATCTATTCCATTCTCTATCTATTCCATTCTAGAAAGTAAACAATTTGTTTCAAAATCTTTTGAAGTTTTTATGGACACAATTGCACCTTGGCCATTGCATTTAACAAATATATCTATAATGATTGTCAAAGTTATAGAATGAAAAGAAAAGAAATAACAAAAAGGATTTTAAGACCTTGAAATTTTGAAAAATCCTTCTTTATTGTAAATTTAGGAAAATTTTTAAAATATAAATGTAAAATATCCACTCCCCCTATTTATTGTAACAAAGATACCTTTTTAGAATATTGAGGGTTTCTATGATAACACTAGCAGAATAGCATTGCCATAATGCTAATCAATCTAAACCATTAATTTATAGAAACTTAATTTACACCATCAATCCTATTAAAATAGTTTAACTTATTATCTAGATGACATGTCAACTAATATTTAAATGGAAAATGGAGAGAAAAAAGGTAACTTGCTAACCTTCTATAGCAGGTTACTTTAGCCAACGTTATGGTAACGATATATTCCTAGTGTCAACATGGAAAAATCCTACAACATTTTAGGGTGCTTTACCTAGAAAATTGGGAGAGATCTCCACTTACAAGTACCCTAACCTAATAGTCATTCCATGAAGAAGAGCAAGATAAAGTATCAATTTGTGATCAACCATGAAGAAGTCTAAAAGATGAAACAAGAGAAATTTTTTATATGAATGCTTTTGCTAATTAATCTATTATTGAGTCTATGTTTAAATATAAGGGGAAATGACTCACATGTGTAAGACAATAAAGTAATATGTAAGGAAAAAAATGAAAGAATTCTATCTTATATGAAGTCTAATAAATATAGAAAACATAGTACTACGAAAAACAAAGCATATAATAGAACACTATTAGTAATAAAACTGCCCTCCCCATTCAAGTTAGACTTTGACAATGTCCTAACTTGGAACAAAAAAGCTTCAATGGTTGCTAACTTGCTGCTTCAGTTGTTGCTACCCTACTGCTTCAATCATAAGATCAATAAGAAGAAACTTGAAATCTAAAGAAATCCATTGGAAAAATGATCATAGGTAAAATGAACATCCACCTCAATACGTTTTTATGTGACTATGAAAATAAAGATTTTGAGCAATCAATTAAGCAAACCAACTATCCAAGAATAGAGAAATAGCTAGCATTGCAATTGGGACTCACAAGTCATAAAAAATATAAGAGTACAATAAAAGTTCTTTAGTAGCCTAAGTCATGCTTCAGTATTTTAATTCAATTGAAGATGTTATAGTTTATTTCTTATTTTACATAAAACAAGAGATGAACTAAGAAACATATAATACCTAGACAATGATTTGCCATCAAGTGAACATGAACTCCAATCAGTGTTGTCACAATATCCAAGAAAAGATAGAGAACTTGTAGAAGAAGAGAATAGAACACAATGAAAAGTTACTTTCAAATACTTCAAAATATGTAAGGCAGCATGGAAATGAGAAGTATAGGATAAGCTCTACTACTTGATGAAAAATAGTATATTAGGACATGTAATAGTATAGGGATGACAAAAGATTATGCCTATAGTATAAAGGATTAAGCAATAAGTCACCAACAACATTATCTAAATGAATGTGTTAAGGAAAAGAGATTTTCATAGGCTTCATACCTACAAGACCAACATCTTTAACAGTATCTACTTTCATTGATTTAACAAGAATCTACTAGTTGTTTTACAAACCTCTATGCCCAAAAAAAAAAAAAAAAAAAACCTCTCCTAAATCCTTGATTGTAAAAAGTGTGATTAACAGTTGTTTTAACTTTAGATATTGCTAATAAAGAAGCTCCAACAATCAAAACATCATCAACATAAACCAAACTGGCCAAAAACTCATCTCCAATCTTCTAACTAAAGGTTGAATAGTCATTCTTTGACTAAACAAAGCCTAAAAAAGTGATAAAATGAGTAAATTCTCAATTCCATTTATTGAAATGCTTGTTTAAGTTCATAAAAAGACTTAACGAGTTTACAAACTTTTCTTGGTTTAGCTAAAGTATAGCCCTCCTATTGGTACCTTGCAAGAAATCAAGAAAGAAGGTAAATTGATTGCTCAACAAAATTGATAACTTTTTCAAGATGAGAGTAACTCTTTTGATTACTTATATAATGGCTTAAAGTTAAAACAAGAAATGTGCAAATACATAAACAAACAAGCAAATAAAAAATGAGAGAGTTCAAGAAGATTGAGTAAAGAATTTATAGAGGTTCCATCTTATGAATCAATCCTCTTTTCTAGCTCCACTTACTTGGGACCGGTCTTCCATACCAATTGTTCTGCTTTTTCAATAATCAAAGAGAAATTATGATACAACTGCATAACTATAATCAATACAAATCTATCTTCAAGTTTGTCTCTAGCTAAACAGAACTATTATTGTGTACTCTCTCTTAATTATAACATACAAAGCAATTCAAATAAGTTCTTGATGGAAAACAACTATATCTTCATAAATTTTGGCATAAAGAATTCATAAACAATTCATAAAATATTAAGTTAGCTCAAGAATAATCTCTTAAGTACTTACTGTGATTAATTGTTCTATTGTAGATGTGTTCTTATCACTTCTAATCTATACGAATTCTTCTCCTGTTTAAGATTTTGAATGCAATAGCTAGTAAATCTCTTAATCATTGCATAATCATTATCTCTTTTCAATCTTGAATAATCTACATGTTACAAGATCTTTTATCTTCAAAATATTAGGTTGTTTACTGAGATACTTTCACAAAATACATAATTCAAATCACTCAAATATAATAGACTTTCATTCTCAGGTTTGGTTAAGATCACTTGGATAAAATCTACATGCTTACAATAAATAGGCTTCCATATCAATTGAATATTTCAAACTTTATATACATCTCCACATGCTAACACTCTCCATAAAAGTTTGTAAAACAATCATCCTTGAACTATGGAACATGTTAGACAAATTACTTAAATAAACTTAACTAATGGAGTCAGGTATTAACCTGCAAAACAAGATTAGATAAAATGTATTCTTCTAGACTACTTCTAAGTCTTTTGAATACTTATAGATAGCTTTAGTGTTTGTCGAAATTGCTTCTAAGTTTGTAATGGACTGCCGACCTCCGGACCCCTCACTCACGCCCATCTCTAAGGCCTACAATCTCTCACCCGAAGAATTTTTTCTTGCCAACCTGCCAATGATGAGTACCATTACATGGAAGAACAATGGGTGAACTCTTTAGAGTCTCAACTCAAATACATACTACTTTACTTTAACCCTTGCCCAATCAACATCCTATCAACTGTTAAGACCATTCTATTGAATGCCAAGGTCAAGGCACTTGCATACCGAACTCTTACTTCTAACATGCTAAACTGCTAATTGTCTAACCTGAGTGCCTACATGCCAAATTCTACTTACTTGGCCTACCAAGCTGTGGAATCCTCTATTCTTTTCAGCAACTCTGAGTATCCTATATCAATAGCATCCCTAACATCAATATAACTTAACCCCAATGTTCCAAGACCCCAAAACATGTACCTAACTACAGTGTGCCACTTGACATTTCCTTTTCTGACATTGTACCATATTCCTTTACTCTATTTATCTCTTTTTACCCTTTTAGTAATGTACTACGATAATATTTTTATATTATGCTTTATTGTAATTACTTAGGTTTCCTTATTACCCTAGGGACTTACTATAAATAGTTCTTCTTTTTTTTTTGCTAAAATGATCATAAACCTTACACCTATTAAATATTCTTATTCTTATGAGATATTCCCTTTCTAAGTTTATTTTCCTTTATACTCTTATCTAATCTTGCCAAGTAACTTAAGATTAGTGGCAAGTGGACCTTAATATTAGCTTATGCATCATATTAAGTGAAAAACTAAGTCGTATTGTGTTTATTGGTGCATTATATCCATCAAGCAGCTCATGGGAGCTACTGTATTTACCAACTTCTTCACCTTATTTTCTTTGATATCTCAAAGGACCTAATCGATTACTATTATCCACAATAAGCCCTGCTGATTACTGATCTCTTAAGCCCATTAATTTGCTTCTAAGTCTTGATCGATCCCTCTTCTCTTCTTACCTCAACAATATCTAGTGAAGTTCTAAATGTGCTTCTAACTTTCTATCTTGTAAAAAATCTACTAACATATCTATCAATGAATAGAGCTTCTAACTATGTTGCTAATTATTTTGAACTTCAACCTTAATTCATTAAATATATCTTCTAAATTTGTTTCTATATTTTCTTTCAAGTTCCTATTTTACTAGCAACACTTAACAATTTTATTAGTGACCTTTGGTGTTTGTTATCATATAAATATGTCATCAAGGGATTCTATACCTCTAATTGATGCACATATATAATTCGTCATCTAAATGACCATGTGAAAATGCATTGTTGACATTTAATTAATGTACAATCCAACTTCTAATGATAGCAATAACCAACAAAATATAAATAGCTATGAGTTTTGCAACAAAAGAAAAGTTGTGGACATAATCAATCCCTTATAGTTGTGTATATCATTTAGCTACTAAATGATCCTTATACCTTTCAATGAATCCATGTAGTTTATATTTACTTTTGTATACCCACTTAGATCTAATGGCCTTCTTACCTAGAGATAAGGAAGTAAGCTCCTATGTTTAGTTATACTTAAGTGCAAGTAATTCTTTATTCATAACATCTACCCTCCTAATATCTTTGTTAGCCTCTTGATAATTTCATGGTTTAGGGAGATATCAAACAAATTAAATGAAAAGAAAGTAGATACAAGGAAGAAGAAGAAGAAGAAGAAGAAGAAAGTACATCAGTAGTTATTGCTTGCACTAATGAATAATGTTAATAGTGATTTCTTCTAAAAGGTAAGGAACAACCTAGAACGAGTGGTGTCTGACCTTTCTACCTGTTCTTTTTCTCTTTTAACTATGCCTCCAACCTCCTCTAGGCCATTACTGATATGTCAACTAGCTTGAGAAGATCTATGAGCTAAATGTGTCCAAATTAGACAAAACAACCCAACTAAAGTACATCAAATTAGCTTTGTTCAACTTAGAGCAACCACCTATAACTTGGCTTTTGACTTTGTCAACCCTAAAGAATTCAAATTCAAACATCCAACATGAATAGTTAGACTCTACACCCAAATAACCAGCTACCATGACATTAGCTACTCCCTCCAATATCGGGAACTAGTCCTAAATTTAAACTTAACCCACATATCAAGTTTTGGAGGAAACAGTTACCAAATTCGAACTAACCCTCAGCTATAAAAGGAAATCATATCGCAGTAATGATGTTCTTTTAGATATTTTGCACTCTCTTTAAGCTTTGTTCTTACCTTAAAGTCCTTAAGCTAGCTTGGGCTTCAAAGTAGCTACATCAAAGTCACCCTAGTGGCCCCCATAGCCTCATTTTCTTTTCATTTTGCAGAGTAATTTCCAGCAAAGTGTATTTTCTCCTAATTCTTATTTTGAGTATCAACAAATACATTTACACAGTTTGTATAAATTCATTAAGCCAACTAGGTGGGTGCTTGATGCGCTCTAAATCTCTTAGAAGACTAATTATTAGTATAAACAAATTTAAAGTGAGTTCATTAGATGAAATGGCAAGAACTATAATAAGTACATAATTATCAACAACTTTTGGACTATTATGTTGTAATCGAAGAGGAAATAGGAAGCATCATTGTTTGATGGAATAATTTCAGATGTAGATGTATTTCGAAGTGGAAAAATGTCTTCATAAAAAGTAATAGCACTACTAATAAGTATCTTTTGTCAACAAAGATCATAAAGCTTATAACCTTTTTATGAGATGGATACCCTAAAAATATACAACAACGACCTTTAACATCAAATTTACCATTAGAATTAACTACAGTAGTAGTATAATATAAGCAACCAAAGATTCAAAGGTCGGAATAAGAAAGTGGTTTTTGAAATAAAAGCTCGTAAGGTGTTTTCCAATAGAAATTTTGCATAGCCATCTTATTAGTGAGAGAAGTAGCAACAAAGATGCATTCTCCCCAAAAAGATTCTAGTAGATAGTATGATTGCATAATGCATGAGCTATATCCAAAAGATGTTTATGTTTCCTTTCAACAATGCTATTCTGTTATGGTGTATATGTCATGGTCTTTTAATGAATAATACCATGGGATTTGAATAAATTTTGGCATTAAAAGGATAAAAATTCAGTCCCATTAATTGTTCAAATGGTTTTAGATACCGTTTGGAAGTAGGTCTTAACATAAGTAACAAAATCAAATAAAGCAAACAAAGTTTGACACTTATGTCGAAGAAAAAATGTTCTAAGTATACATGCTCTTACTATTAACTATTGTTAGAAAAAATTTGGCACTGAAGATTGAAGTTATATCGTAAGTATCCAACCCTATTTTGATTTTGCTTAATTTAACCTTTACTACGCTTAGTTCACTTAATATAGATTACTCAATATTAAATTAAGGAAAAACATTTTTCTTTGAAAAAACGTTTTAAAAAATATTTTTGAAATATAACTTGAAGTTACCTACCAATAATATTAGTAAAAAATGGATTAGGGTTTCTTGTATAAAAGAAATCATAGTAAGGTCACTAGATTATTAATTTTTCTTGAAAACAAATTTAACAAAATTTTAACGAAAGAAATGGATCCAAAGTTTAATTTATTAAAACACTTATCTTCTTGTAAAAATTAAAAAAAAAAAAACTATTGGGCCTTTATTTTTAGAACATTTCTAAAAAAAAAAAGTGAAAATGCATGAAAATAAATTTTTATTACTAGTTTTCCATAAAAAAATTTCGCAAATTTTTTAGTTTCCTTAAAGGTACCTTCATACATGCTAATCGAGATCAAACAAACCGTAATTCTTTATTTTTAGGAAACTTTAGTAGATTGACAAGTTTTATTTATAAAAACGGGCTAGATTTATGTTTTTTTTTTTTCATTTTCATTGTATTTTTATTAAGATAAATCGTAGAAAACATAATTTATTCTTAATTTTTGAAAAACTTCTAAAAGCTTAGTTTTAACGAAACGCCAATTGATATTTCTATTTTCTTCTAAAAAACTTAAAATGCCTAAAATGAAAATTTTATGAAAAATGCAATTTTATGAAAAATATTGATGAAAATATCCAAATTTGGTGGGAACATGGTATGATTTTGATAAAGATATGAACCTTCATTAAGAGATGCAATTTTAATGTGAGTCTTTAAGAAATACAATTTTTGAGAACAAAAATGAAAATATGACAAATTTTAATGAAAATGTATGATTTTATAAGGACCTGCAGTTTGCATTGTTATTCTAACTAATATATATATATATATATATATATATATGTATGTATGTATGTGTGTATGTGTGTGTGTGTGTTAATGAATATGCTGTTACACCCCAAAGTCGCAAAATCGCAACAGTCCCGCCGTGTAAACCATTCTATGATAGTAACTGGCCTCACAGTGCCTACCATAGAGATAATCTACACAAGGCGTCGACGACTCCTCGCTTTGAAGTAAACAGTTCGATTAATATTTATACTACAATTATGATAATTATCACAAAGTTCTATAAAACATAGATAATTATGAATAAGTCCACAGAGCTTCCCAGGAAGTTTTACATAATAACTACAGTTTACTAATTTACAGAATAACTAACAGTCTTCAACCTTTAACAACAAGGTCAGTCTAGTTACACATTTGCTAAATAACTTGATTCTCACACCCCTGGCTTCAAAATGACTAACCTCTGGATAATTGTAGGGCGGCATAGTACTTGAAGAGATTACAAATCAGAACCTGCAAAAGGATCTATGAGGGTATGAGCAACTAAAGCCCAGTAAGTTGAATTGGAGACTCATGAATGCATACAAGCACAAACAGGGTTATCAAACAATTATTTTCATGCAATGCAACAATCAAGTGTCATTGCACAACGTAGTCCGGTCCGTTGTGAAATCAGAGAAATTTCACTCGCTCCAATTCGGGTTAAGGAGTTCCATGTTATGCAGCAACTCACAACCAAACCCAGGCTTGTGCAATGGAGACCTCGCTCCTCCCGTGACTACCTTTGAACCATTGACTTCACCCCCGCCTCGACCTCCTCTCCTGTCACTTAGTTCGACTGAGGATGAAGAAGGGACCATTCTGCAATCCTACGCTATCCCTTTCGAAGGGGTCGGTATTTGGTTGGAGAGTCCTATGATCCCCTAACGGGTTGCAATGCATGACATTTTCGGTTATTAGGGTCGACTAAGATTAAATGCCGGTTAGGGTGTTCAACAAGTTCATACCAATTCAATCAGTCACAAAATCATTCACAGTACAAATTCCAGCACGAATTCAGATACATCAAGCACATGCGCAAACTATTTACAATCACAATCATATACAAGCCTAAGTCTCCGAGTACTACAAAACTAGTACTCTATTACAATAAGCAATAACCCAACTTACTTGAATTTGCTCTATCGCTCGATCCTCTAGTTGCGAGCTGATTTGTTTCTGGGTGTCCTATAATACAAATAAGTTCTTTTAGTACTTATATTTTATGGATTCTTATTCTAATTCATAATATAACTCATTTTCCTCATCTATACCTACAACGTATTAATAATTCGTTGTATTCTATTTCAGGGTTCGGTTCCTAAACTAGATTCTAGTTTTAATTCCTAAGTCGTAATTAGGCTTGAATCCCAATGTGACATTAATCACATTATGTTCGGGTATTCAAATATCCTATTGGGTCGTAATTTTTTGTATTCTAAACTATTCGGTACACGCTAACCCTAATTGAGGTATCGGATTTATTCCCGGTGTGTAAAAATCTTACATTTTAAGATATTTACTTAAAATTAAATATTATTTCAGATTTATTATTTTTCTGATTTCAATTATAATATTATCTAAATAACTTTATTTTTTTTAGATTTATTAATTTACATTTCCACATATTCCTAATTTCTTATATTCTTTACCTAATTTCCCTAATTAACCATACTTAGTACCTAAAGGTTAGGATTAGGGTTCCACTGCAGAGATTAACTTCCTTAAACATCTAATTAAGATCCAAATCAGTAATTAACATCCTAATCACCTAATTAATCCTAAATCACCCAATTTTACCATCATTTTAGGGCTAAAAATTAACTTAAAATTTTCGAAAATTAATTTAAAAAAAATGGCTTCATAGCACTGTTCTACATCATATGAGAATCCTATAGAAAAATTTTGAACTCCAAACTACATCCCTAAGCCTATTTATTTTCCGGTTTACTAATGCTCGATTTTAAACAATTTGTTAAGGACCCTATATTTCCAGACATAATTAAACTAAACCAATATTTTTCCCTAAATCTACATACAATAAAACCTCAGAATAACAAGTTTCATAATTTTCTGGGTAAAATAACTAATTTTACAAAATTATACAAAAATCGGGGTGAATAAATGACTAACCGGTTCGAAGCTTTCTGGCCGTCCAAACTCGGTCCAAGGTTGTCGGCCGGTCTAGGCGGTAGTTCTAGTGTAGGGTGGTGGTGGTGGTTGAGTCCCAGGTGGTAGTGGGTGGTGGTTTTAGTTCACCTTGCTAATCTGCACAATTTTCTTTTTTTTTTTTTTTTGAAATTTCTCTCGAATTTTTTTGTGTTTCGATTTTTCTCAGATCACAAACTAGCCAAATGACTTCTGAGAATTTTTTCCTTATTTATAGACAAATGTAGTAATTAATGTGCATTAATTTGATAGGATTTTGCCCCATTTCCTTGATTTTAGGCTTTTTGTTTGTCCAATTTCTATTGGTTAATTTTTTTCTTTTGAGTCCACGACCTGATCTTGTTGCAGTTATCCTCTTCTAATTTTTTTTCTGATTTTTTTATAATTATTTTGTATTTTTCTTTAATTATTTACTTAGTTTTCGGACAATTTTAGTAATTACGCGTATTTTTATCTACACGTAAATAGATGTAGGATACACGTGAACATTTCTAAATATTATTTTGGTCATTCTAAAATTTTTAGTATACATATAATTTATCTCTAATAATTTATTAGTTATTATATTACACTTTTTGTCTTTTCGATAATTAGCAGTTATTATGCTTAAAATTTAAAAATTTTATAGTCTCCTATTTTCTATAATTTAAGTTTACAGGGTCATTTTTACTGATAATTTGGGTTTTAAGCTCAAACCTTTGGTTACTTGGCTTGACTTTAGGGCTTACATATGCTATGATAATTATGCCAAAAACCAATCCAATACATATATGTATATAACAATTTAACTAAAAAACCTACAAAAAAAATAAATAAAGTTAGTGAGAATCATCGTTAATAAAATTTTCAACTACTCAAACTAGTACATTGATAAAATAATAAAACAAAGAAGAAAAAAATAATAAATAGAGCAATAACAACCTATAACACTGGTCAGGCCATGTTTAAGGAGCGTTTGGAGTTAGGTCTAGGTTAGATCCTGTGCTTTAATAGGGTTAGGGTTGGGTTGAAAAGGAAAAAGAGGAGGAGCAGCATCACCACTTCATACGATGGTTTCTAGTAGGTATTTTGAGTGAGAAATCACATTTTGATGGCCTTTTCGTTGATGAAATGAAGATTGGTCACAACACCTCTGAGTTTTATAATGAGTTTAGTGGTTTTGAAAAGTAGCAGTAGATGGGTATTTGGATTAGAAGCCGATGATTGTTAGGTCTATGTGTTGTACAATGCCATGAGTTGTTATGATGACACACCACTTGATCTTACTCGACCAATAATCTACCGGATGTGATACACCAATCTGAACTAAAGGGTTACTCGCTACTATATCTTGCTAAAGAAAATAGATAAGAGTTAAATAATAACAAAAACACTAAGGTTGCTCAAAGAGAATAATTCTATATTAAAAGTTGGATGATGTGCATACAAGGAAAGTAGGGGTTTATATACTTACCCACTAGGATTATTTTATACGTATGAAAAGACAAAACGTTATTTTACAATTACATTACATTAATCATACTAAAAAGGGGTAAAAAGGACAAAGAATATTGAATACAGAAAAGAAGGAACCATTTCGAAACGTTATATCAGAAGGCATGTATCACTTGATGATTGTACGTCAAGAGTATTATACATAGGCATAAACAGGAAGTGCTGGGAGTTAATGGGCAACTTGATCTATATCAGGTCAGGAGTCAATCAGCCTGGCAAAAAGGTCAGTTGTCTTGAAGCAGTGGGTCAGGTCGATAGCTCGGCTTGGCTAGTTTATAGCTGTCTTCTAGTTTAGGACTTCACTATTGGGTAGGAGCATGTTGGATACACACGAGGATCTAAAAGATAAGTCAGTAGGAGGTCAGATCGGGATAAGAGTCCTCATCTCAGCTATGGCTTAGAGTTAGTATTTTTCCCGCAAGCCTTTAAAGTCCTATAGCTCGGTTTCTTATGATCGATCTAAAGGGTTGATTCCTATCATTTGCCTAAGTGTCGAAGAGATTTTTCCTCAAATTTGAAGTGGTTTCTACTCATTCTTTTAAGGCCCTCATAGGGTCTTCTATTAGTTAATGGGGAATTAGATCGGACACATTAAAGGTAAAGGAGACACCATAGTCATTAGGCAACTCAATCTGGTAAGCGTTGTAATTGATCTTCTTTAGGACCTTAAATGAGCAGTCAACTTAAGGTGATAGTTTGCTTTGTCTTAAGTGTGAAAATCACTCTCGGTTGAGGTAAATCCATACTAAGTCCCTTAGCTAGAAAGAAATAGTTCAACAGCCTCTACTGCTAATCTCTTGATGTCTCTTATTGAACTTGGTGATCTTCCTCTTGACAGACTGGTGTAGTTTATGTAATTTTTGGCCCTGGTCCACTCTGGATTGACTTTCTTCAGTAGTTACTAGGGTACCATTCATATTCAGGGAGATGGTAGGGTTAAGATCATGGACGACCTCAAACAGGGTCTTCCTAATAGTGCTATGAACAGTTTAATTGTAAGTAAACTCTAAAACTAGTGGGCATAGATCCCAATCCCTCAAATTCTTTCCAATAACAACTCTGAGTAGATTGCCTAGTATCCTATTCACCACTTCACTCTGGGTATCGGTCTGAGGGTGGCTATTAGAGCTAAATACGAGTTTAGTCCTAAGTCATTTCTAAAGAGTTTTCCAAAAATAGCTTAAAAATTTTGTGACCCGATCTGAGATAATAGTCTTTGGTACTTCATGTAGTTGGACAATCTCCTGTAAAAACAAATCGACAATAGATAGAGCATCATTAGTCCAATGGAATGGAATGATGTATGCCATCTTACTAAAGCGGTCCACTACAACAAAGATGGAATCTTTCCCTCTAGATGTCCAGGGTAACCCTAGGACAAAGTTCATGCTGAGGTCGGCCTAAGGTAAAGTTGGTGTTGGAAATGGCATATACTCTTCGTGGGGTTTTCTCTTCTAATTAGTACGTTCGCATACTTCACAACTACTAACCACCTTATGGACAGCCTTGGCTAAACCAGGCCAGTAAAAGTTCTCTTTCAATAGATCGATGGTCTTGACCTCTCCAAAATGTCTTGAAAGTCCACGACTGTGAGCTTCCCGAACCAATAGTTCTCGTATGGAGCAGTTTAGAATACATAGCTTGCGGTCCTTGAATAGATAGCGATCCTTAAGATAATATCCTCCAATAACTACCCTAACTTGATACTGTTCAACAACGGGACCAAAGTGATGGTCAGCAACATACTACTCCGTGATGAGTGAGAATCCTAATAATTTTTTCTATAAAGTGGTCAATAAAGACAGAGTGTCGACGACCACATTTGCACTTCCTTTCTTATGTCGAATGACATACGAGAACCTTTCCATGAATTCCAAACATTTGGCCTGCCTCTTGGAGAGTTTGTTCTAACTCCCAAGATGCTTATATGATTCATGGTCAATGAAAATAACAAAATCTCACAGTAGTAGGTAGTTTGCCGAAAGTTGAGGGCTCGAAAAAGGGAGTATAACTCCTTCTCGTACATAGAATGGTTCAGGGCTAGGCCACTTAGTTTCTCACTATAGTAAGCGACAGACCATTGTTCTTACATCAAGACAATACCAATCCTAACTTCCGATGCATCGTACTCCAATTTGAAGTGCTTATCAAAATATGGTAGTGAAAGGACAGGTGTTGAGGTAAGCTTCTCCTTGATCTCCCTGAAGCTTTACTCAACTTGATCGTTCTACTTGAACCCTTCATTATTTTTTGTTAGCTTGGTCAATGGGGCAACTATTGTACTAAAGTCCTTAATGAATCGCCTATAAACAGAAGCTAGGCTATGGAAACTTCGGACTTTGGTTACGTTCTTCAACATCGTCTATTCCAAAACAGCTCAGATCTTCTCCTCATCTGCTCCTATTCCTTCCCTTGACACTACAAACCCTAGGAAAATCACATCTTTCTAGTAAAACATGCATTTCTTTACATTCCTATACAACTTCTCTACTTATAAAATGTTAAACACTTCATGAAGATGCTAAACGTGATTGTTCAAGTCGGCACTATACACCAATATGTCATCAAAGTGCACGACCATGCATCATCTAAGAAGAGGGGCGCATTATATGGTTCATTAACCTCATAAATGTGCTCGACGCATTAGTGAGTTCGAATGGCATAACTAACCATTCGTAAAGTCTATACTTAGTCTTAAAAGTAGTCTTCCATTCATTGTCTAGCCTCATGCGAATCTAGTGGTAGCAACTCCACAGATCAATCTTCGAAAATATCTTTGCACCATGAAGCTCATCCAACATGTCATTGAGCTTCGATATTGGGAATCTATACTTGACAGTAATTTGGTTGACTGTTCAACTATCGATGCACATGTACTCGGAACCATCCTTTTTTGGAACATGTGAAGCTGGTACAGTATAGGGACTCATGCTCTCCTTCACATATCCCTGCGCAACGAGTTCATCTACCTATCTTTTCAGCTTGACAACTTACTCAAGGTTAATCCTCTATGCAGGTCGGTTTGGTAGGATAGCACCTAGCTACAGATCAATACAGTATTCTATGCCTCGAACTGGTGGCAGTCTTTTAGCCAGTTTTTCAAGAAACAGGTCAGAGAACTCATTTAGCAATCTTTGAATTTCTTTTAGGACATTTAGCAATTCCCTCATCTCCATCAATCTTCTAACTAACAAGAACATTGGTTCATTAGCCTTCTCAGTAGATCGGAGCTTTCTTCGGCTCATAACTAAGGCTCTCTTCTTACTAGCCTAAGTGAGCTAATTGTGGATTTCATTTACTTGGGATGGGGTTAAAGGTTGCAACATAATCTTCTTTCCATCCTTGACAAATGCATAAGTGTTCTTATGCCCGTCATGAGTGACACATCAGTCGAATAACTAAGTCCAAGTAGCAGATGTGAAACTCTCATAAGGATGACATCGTATACTACTTCATCCTTATACACGTTTCCAACACTAAATGGTACGGTCACTTGTTCAGTTACATGCAAAGCACTCTTATCGTGAGGCCAATGTAACTTGTAAGGTCGATGATGCTTTGAGGTTGGTAAACCCAACCTCTATACAAAGGATTGTGTAACCACATTAGTACAACTCTCTCTATCTACAATGATCATGCATAATTGGCCTTTAACTCTGCATTTGGTATGGAACATGTTCTCTCTTTGATCCTTCTTAGAGTTCGATAGGGAACTCAGGACTCGCCTTAAGACTAGAGTCATTACTTCTGCCTAGTTAGCATAGACATAAGTCTTCTCTTCCTCTTCTACTTTGGGTTCTCCAACATTCTTTACTTCTTCGAGGTCATTCTCATCGATACTATCCCCCATGTCTCCTTAGAATATCATAACACGTCGGTTCAGACATTCAGTAGCCATGTGTCCCAAGCTTAAGCATTTAAAACACTTCACCTCATTGGTCTTCTATCTGGATGGCTGGCCTTTCTCATAGGTTTTTGGGGTTGGCCTAGCCTCGAGTCGACTCGATTGTCTTACTCAGCCATACTGGTTTGCTCAACGTTCATTAAGTTGGTTATTCCTTTCCTCATCTCGGTATGGCTTCATCGGCTCATCTTGAATAAGTCAACACAATACGGGAGCTCAAAAGGATGTTTGCTCAGGTCAACTCGGAACATTCCTCCTCTACCTTTTGACTCTCTACATGATTTCGATGGCCTCATTTAAGGTATAAAATCTCTATACTTTCATAATAATGCAAATCTCATGCTTGAGCCCAAAAATGAACCTTGATATTGTACGAGCCTTTAGTTCTTCTACATCTATTCTGATCATAAGCATCTAAAATTCCCTGATATAGTCATCGACAAGTTGGCTTCCTTGGCGAAGCTCTTGTAACTTGGCAAACGTATCTTGTAGGTACATTTTGAGCACAAATCTACCCTTCAACAACCTTTTCATCTCATTCCAGGCCCTAACACCTCGTCTCCTATCTTTAACTTTGACGGAATTTGGATTCTTCCACTATATGGTAGCATATCTAGTAAATTCCAACGCAACTAATTGGACCTTGACCACATCCTCATACTTATAACACTCAAATACTTTCTCAATCTTCTCTTCTTACTCCAAATATTCATCTACATCTCTACTTCTACTGAAGAGCGAGATTTGCACCTTAACATTGTCCTTGTCCCAACGTTTAGTAATAATATATTTCTTCTTCACCAAATGCTTCAACATCCACCTCCTCATCATCTTCTCCAATCTCTTCTAACTCCAGTCTTTATCTAGCAATTCCTCCAACTCGAGGGTGTTGAACTGGGTGATTGGCTCAAATGCCTCTGACATAGTATCCTTCAAGGGCACCACCCTATACATTTTGTTGCCAATTATTGCCGATTAATTTGTGTTGCGGTGACTACACTCTCAATGAGGTTTGTGAGTCCATCAAGTTTGTCACCAACAGACCCTGAGGTGTTACTACCATTATGACCATGATTAGGTTGAGCACTATTACCTTAGTAACCAATAACTCCCTGAACACTTGAATTTGACATAGTGTAATACTCTTTTTGAACAAATCAACAAACTACTAACAAACTTGCTCTGTGTAAGCTCCAAAACTAAGCCAATTGATCGTAGGATTGAACTTAGAACATAAGTTTTGGACTATCAGTTAAGAAATCCGATTAAAACCCAAATTATAAACTATTGAGAGGAATATTAGTAAAACTGAACCCGTAAACTTGAATTTAAGAAAATAAGTAATAAAATAGGAGACTATAAAATTTTCAAATTTTAAGCATAAAAAGTATTAATTATCGAAAATGCGAAAAATGTAATGAAATAACTAATAAATTACTAGAGATAGATTATATGTATACTAAAAATTTTAGAAGGACCAAAATAATAATTAGGAATATTCACGTGTACACCACATGTATTTACGTGTAGATAAAAATACGCGTAATTACCTAAATTGGCCAAAAACTAAGCAAATAATTAAAGAAAATTATAAAATAATTATGGAAAAATTAGAAAAAAATCAGAAGATGATAAGACAAAGTAAGATCAGCTTGTGGCAGGCCAAAGCTGCAAAAAAAAAAAAAATAGCCAATAAAAATGAGACAACTTAAAAGCAAAAAATTTAGGGAAATGGGCAAAATCTTGTCAAATTAATGCACATTAATTACAAAAAATGTCTATAAATAGGGGAAAATTTTCCAGAAGTCATTTGGTTAGTTTAGCATTTGAAAAAAATCAGAGCACTGAAAAAATCGAGAGAAAATCCAAAAAATAAAAAAAAGGGAAAACTGTGCAGATTGGGCAAGTGAGCTAAACCCACCACCCACGACCACCTGGGACCGAACCACCACCACCACCACCACCCTACACTAGAACCACCGCCTGGACTGGCCGACAACCTAGGACCGGCTTGGACGGCCAGAAAGCTTTGGACGGGTTAGTCTCTTAAATGACCCGATTTTGAATAATTTTGTAAAATTAGTTATTTTGCCCAGAAAATTATGAAACTTGTTATTCTGAGGTTTTATTGTATGTAGATTTAGGGAATAATATTGATTTAGTTTAATTAAATCTGTAATTATAAGGTCCTTAACAAATTATTCAAAACCGAGCATGACTAAACTGGAAAATAAATAGGCTTAGAAGTGTAGTTTGGAGTTCAAAATTTCTTCTGTAGGATGCTCATATGATGTAGAACAGTGCTATGAAGCCATTTTTTTAAAATTAATTTTCAAAATTTTTAAGTTAATTTTTAGCCCTAAAATGATGGAAAAATTGGGTAATTTGGAGTTAATTAGGTGATTAGGATATTAATTACTGATTTAGATAGTAATTAGATGTTTAGGGATGTTAATCTCTGATGTGGAAACCTAATCCTAGTCTATGGAGTGTTAAGTGTAAGTAATGAAAGTGTTATGTGGTAAATGTAGAAAATTAGGAATATGTAGAATTGAAAATTAATAAATATGGAAAAAATTAGGTTTAATTAGATAATAAAATAATGAAAATCAGAACATAACAAATCTGAAACAAAATTCAATTTTATGTAATTATATGAAAAACGTAAAAATTTCTCATAACATGAGTAAATTCGGTACACTAATACGGATTTAAGTGTACCGGATGGAATAAAATACTGACTAGGGGTAGTGATCGTATTTAGGGTATCTGGAAATAATGTGGTTAGTTTCACATTATGAGTTGAAACAAATTTCTAGGGTCCGGGTACAAAACAGTACCTAGGAATCGAACTAGAATCTAATTTAGGAATCGATGTGAAACTCGAACCTAAACCCAAACCTAGAATAATTATAAAAGACTTAAGACCTAGATAATTAGGTATGCTAAACCTTAAACAACACATAACAATAAGCGTTATAGGATAAAACAAACTTATAATAGTTATATGAAAAGCTGAAACCACGTTTGTGTTATAGGGATGATCGGCGATGGCTTGAGCAAATCGGACCTCGAGTGAGTGAGCGAGGAGTCGAGGTAAGTTGGGATTAATACAATGCTGTATTTTGGGAGGCTTGAGATTATGCTTGGTTGTGCTTGTTAGATAGTTGGATGTGCGCATGTGCTTGATTATGAGTGATGCTATGATTCTGTTTGTTGCTCTAGCATTTATTGTATGATTTTCATGAAATGATTGATCACCCTAAACTGGACTTAATCAAATATATAACCAGTAATCATAATCGGATATGCATGGCAACCCGTTAGGGGAACTTAGGACTCTTCGGCTAATTACCGATCCCTTCGAAAGGGATAGCGTAAGATTGCAAAATGGTCCCTTCTTTATCCTCAGTCGAACTAAGTGACAGGAGAGGAGGTCGCGGTGAGGGTGAAGACAGTGGTTTGAAGGTAGTCGCGGGAGGAGCAAGGTCTCCATTACACAAGCCTGGGTTTGGTCTTGAGCTGTTGCATTAACGGCAACTCCTCAACCCAGATTAGAGCAAGCGCAATTTCTCTAATCTCACGACGAGCCCAGATAACGTCGTGTGATGGCATTTGCTTGCACATGCATTGCACCTAATAAGTGATTGAAAACTTTGTTATGTGTATTGTATAGTTTTAAGTCCTCCGTCCTAACTTACTGAGCTGTGGTTGCTCATATCCCTATAGACATCGTACAGGTGCTAGCTAAGAAGCGGCCACAACTACTCTGAAGCTAGCAACTGCTGGATCTTGGGGAGTGAGGAAAAATATTGAAGAACGAACATATATTTTTAAGGTTTAAGCTTTTACTTTAGAACTTCTCATTTTTTTTTAATAATGTAATAACTAGGAAATATATTTCGGAGAAACATTGCAAACGATAATTGTAATCACTAAATTATAGTGAATATATATATTTCCTCACTTTCTTAGAGGAATGATTTATTTAAATTACAAACTGTTTACTTCAAAGCGGGTTAGTCATTGACGCCTTGTGTAGATCAGGTCTAAGATAGCGGTTAGGTGGTTTACACGGCGGGGCTGTTACGATTCTGCCGCTTCGGGGCGTGACAGTTCTAAATTGGTATCAGAGGAAAGTTCTACTAAACTCGCTTTGAAATGAACAATTAAAAGAGTTAGACATCTTAGGAGTACAGTGAGAGTGGGTAGAAATAAAGGGATATTAAAATATCGTACTACAAATTATAGGATAAGTAGTGACTATAACACTACATTGAGATAGGTGCTAATGAAAGTTAGCTCTAGTGATGGGATCATATGGAGAAATAGGTGATTAGTTGAGGTGATTCAAGTGGAATGAAGGAGAACCCCTTATTTAATCCAAAATTGAAATGTGGAGAACAATATTATAATTGGTTAGTTAGGATATGTTAATCTTATGAATGGAATTACTGAGGAGTTTGTTAATGGAGTTGTGTGGAAATTGATGAGAAGTGATGAGACTTATGTTCAATAATGGGGATTAATATGAGTTTTAGCGTAATAGGGATCGTGTGATATGACTTATTGAATAAGGATGGTTTGGAAGTGAAAGATTGTAAATCAGGCAACACTAGTAAGATATGTGTGGTAACGATAGAAGAGAAATACCTTATTTGACTAATATGACTTATACTACAACTAGCACATTATGTATCTTTAGATGATTAACCCCAAAGATTTATTGAATGGCTTTCATATTTTCTTGGATTAGTTGGAGTAGATTAAAATTATATATAGCATATAAGGTGATAGTTGATAATAGTATTGAGGAAAATAGTAATGATAAGGTAAATGGAATGATTACTATTCCTGATTTTCTTATTAAAATTATATACAGCATATGAGGTGATAGTTGATAATAGTATTGAGAAAAATAGTAATGATAAGGTAAATGGAATGATTACTATTCCTGATTTTCTTATTGAAGTATAATGTTTTGAATCATCAAAGGGAAATAATATTCAATAAATGAGAAGATGAATATGGTGGAAATTTGAATGATGATACAACGTACTAGTTGGTTATATTTTGTTAGGAGTTTAAATTGATCATATGATTAGCTATTCATATAAGTTAGGATCCGATTGATCTTGTAATAGATATAGTAGTGCTCATTGATGGATGTGTATTCTTTGGATATGTACATATGCCATAATGTATTATACCCTTGTGAGTAAAATATAAAAGGGGATTGGATGTGTCTTAGGTGACCGATTTTGGAAGTGCTTTATATATGTAAAAATTAGTGATTTATTTAAGTGATTTAGGTTGAATGAAGAAATTTTTTGAGTTAATATAGA
The DNA here is from genome assembly GCA_024138005.1 of Lumnitzera racemosa. Classification (NCBI taxonomy): domain Eukaryota; kingdom Viridiplantae; phylum Streptophyta; class Magnoliopsida; order Myrtales; family Combretaceae; genus Lumnitzera; species Lumnitzera racemosa. The sequence goes on along the minus strand of JAMXBC010000012.1, from coordinate 30,863,289 downwards.
TTTGAGGTGTAAAGAATATTGATAGAATTGATTGGTGGGATATGTTAATATTGTGGATGAAATGCCTAAGAAGTTGTTGATGAAGTTGTGTTGTCATCGGTAAGATGTGATGAAGTAATGAGACTCATAAACAATAGTGGAAATAAATTTGAGTTTGGAATAAGAAGAGATATGGTGAGATGCATTGAAAATTTAGGTGAATCCGAAACTTATAGGATTTCTGAGATGACCTCAACTTGGTACTTAGTATAAATATGAGGTAGTATAATTTGAAGTGAAATAAAGCATGGTATAGAAGCGGATTCTAAGAAGACTAAACATTGAGAGGGAAAAGTTAGAAACTGATTCAAAAATGAATCAGAACCTATACTAGAGGTATAATCAAAACCTAATTCAGAAATAAATCTTATATAGAACGAGAATGCGATATAAGAGATGATAAATGATGATGATAATAAGGAGTCTGATAATGATAAGGTATATGAAATGATCATTATTTTTTATTTTCCTACGGAAGTATAAGGTACTAAATCAACAAGTGGAAATAATATTGAATTAATTAGAAGACAAATGTGGTGGAATTCTTGTGAATGAATAGTTGTTATAAGTAATTTGAATTTTAGATATGGTATGATAGTTGATCATGTGTTCTTAAGAATTGGAATTGATCCTGCATTAGTTATTCTTATATATGGATATCCTAACGATCTCTTAATGGATGTAATGGTACTTTTCGATGAAGTGTATTCTTTTGGACATGTATAAATGCAATGATGATTCATATATTTATAGCTAGGAGTGTAAAAAGATTAAATGTATTTTTGGTGATTAATTTTAGAAGTCCTTTATATGTGTAAGAACAGTAGAAGAAATAGTGCTATTAGGCTACAATCAGATTAAGAATTCTTAGGCCTTTAGTGAATCATGAATTGGAGAATTATAGTTTGGAGTGATAATTAAATGTGAATGAAGCCAAATGAATATGAAATGGATAAAGAGATTTTTATGTAGTGCTGAGGCAAGTACAATGATATCATTATATGGTACTTATAAGTGGTAAATAAGATGGATAGTTATTAAACGATACATAAGAAATAAAGTAAGATTGCTACATAAACTGTAACTGAATATGTATCCAAACACCCTAAAATAGTAGTAAGATGAGTAACAAGTGACGGTGAAGATGGAATTAAAGTAACAAGTTAGAGATGATTAGGACTTTTGATCAACAGTTACTTAGTTATTTTAAGGATCAATCTGGAAAGGTATTACTCTCTAGAAAGTAAATTTTATGGGATAGTTATCTATTAGTAAACTAGTTATGATAAGGAATGTTGATCACAGATAGTATTCAAGGATTCGAGCTTAAAGGGATTTGAAGATAAGTAGTGATTTCATTGAAAGACTCTTCCTTGATTTTAGTTAAATGATGATAAGTGTGAATAAAAAAAAAAAAAAGAGATTGGTTGATGAGTACCTTCACTGTAGAATATACAAATGGATAAAATGCAAGTACGATGATGATATTGAGGTATTCCTTCCCTATAAAGTTAGAAACTAGTGAATGGAAAATGATTTAAGGTGATTGAGATTATCTTTACCTATCAGTTAGAATTTATATTAAAGGAAGGATATTAATCTATAGAACTGTAAGATACGATGGAAATGGAATTTAAAAGGAAAGTTACTGATGGTAGATTATGAGAAGTTTGTGGATATCTATAAAGAAGAGACTAAAGAGAATATCAGTAAGTAGTGAATCTACTAGTAACATATAAGGATTCAAATGTATTTTTTTTAAGATTATTTTGTGGATATTCAATTTTATGATTAAGTTAATTAAGAATCAAACTTATGGTCGAAACTTTGTATTGGATGTTGTAAATGAGGCCTTAAGAGTTAGAGAAGTGACTGTAAATTTCTAGAATAATATTGGATTGGAATGATACCAAGATAGATTTGTGCATAAATTATCGTCATAGAATTGGGAGAAACAAATGCATGCCAACTATATATGAAAACGTTTGTCGAGAAACAAATGTATGCCAACTAATCCGGGTTGAGGAGTTGCCGTTAATGCAATAGTTCATGACCAAACCCAGGCTTGTGTAATGGAGACCTTGCTCCTCCCACGACTACCTTCGAACCACTGTCTTCACCCTCACCGCGACCTCCTCTCCTATCACTTAGTTCGACTAAGGATGAAGATTGGACCATTTTACAATCCTACGCTATCCCTTTCGAAGGGGTCAGTATTTGGTTGGAGAGTCCTAAGTTCCCCTAACGGGTTACCATGCATGTCCGATTATGATTACTGGTCGTATATTAGATTAAGTCCAGTTTAGGGTGATCAATCATTTCATACAATTCATACAATACATAACAGAGCAACAAACAGAATCATAGTATCACCCATAATCAAGCACATGCATACAGCCAACTATCTAACAAGCACAACCAAGCATAATCTCAAGCATCCAAAATACAGCAGTGTATTAATTCCCAACTTACCTCGACTCCTCGCTCACTCACTCGAGTTCCAATTTGCTCAGGCCATCGTCGATCATCCCTATAACACAAACGTGGTTTCAGCTTTTCATATAACTATTATAGGTTCATTTTATCCTATAACGCTTATTGTTAGGTTTTGTTTAGGGTTTAATATGCCTAATTATGTAGGTCTTAAGTCTTTTATAATTATTCTAGGTTTGGGGTTAGGTTCGGGTTCGGTTTCCACATCGATTTCTAAATTAGGTTCTAGTTCGATTTCTAAGTAATGTTTTATATTCCAACCCTAGAAATTCGTTTCAACTCATAATGTGAAATTAATCATATTACTTCCCGACATCCTAAATATCATTATTACCCCTAGTCAGAATTTTATTTTCTCCGGTACACTTATATCCTTATTAGTGTACCGAATTTACTTTTAATGTGAGAAATTTTTACATTTTTCATATAATTACATAAATTCAAGTTTCTTATCAAATTTATTATATATCCTTATTATTTATATAATATCAATTTTTATCCTAATATTTTCTATTTATTATATTTTTAAAAATTACATATTATGCATTATTGCCTATTATGTACATAATGCACTTCTAATATTTCTATCACTTTAATTACCATCCCTAAACATCAATTATCATTTCAAAATGTTGAAATTCATCCTAAATCAGATTTTACTACTAATTTCCCAAATTTACAAAATTAACTTAAAGTTAACTATTTTTCCTTGTTAATCATTTGCTACATAATTAACCTAATAATTACATCTAACACCCTAAATGCTACAAGTATCATACTCCATCAGATTTCAACATCCTAAAACATATAATTATTCACTAAATCAGTAATTAATCATTTAATTACTTAATTAACCCTAAATTACCCATTTTATGCCTCATTTTAGGGCCTAAAAATTATCTAAAAATTTCAAAAATTAATTTTTGAAAACGGGCTTCATAGCACTATTTTATATCATCTAAATAATCTACAAAAAAATTTTGGGCCCGAAACTAACTCTTAAGGTCATTTATTTCTAAACCGAAACATGCTCGATTTTACACGATTTCTTAAGTACCCTATATCACGAGACATATTTTCATCAAAATAATATTTTTCCTAAAAACTAAATACAAAAATATTCTAGAAAAAAAAATTTCATAATTTTATAATAATATTTACTATTTTTAAAAAAATTACACAAAATCGGACTAGAAATCGAACTCACCGATTTGGGTGGCTCTGGCCACCTTCGGTGGCCATGGGTGTGTCGGCCCACCTGGGCGTTGCCACCACCGTGTGGTGGTGGTGGCCGTCCACTCCCAGCTGCCCGTCGGGTCTGGGTTCTCCTTTGTTGTCCTAACTGCACAATTTTCCTTTTCTTTTTTTTTTCCTTAGTTTTTCTCTCAATTTTCGAGTCTTTCTATTTTTCTCAAATCCCTAACTGTCCAAAGGAGTTCTCTGAATTTTTTTCCTATTTATAAACGTTTAGGGAATTTATTGTGCATTAAATTAGACAAGACAATTGCCTTATCCCTTAATTTTTGGCTTTTGTATTGTCTTAATTTAATTGGCCGATTTTTTTCTATTTTTTCCCAGCTGCCACGACCCAATTCTGGATCATTCCTTATTTTTCTTGATTTTTTTTTTATTTTTCCTTAATTAATTATGAATTTTATTTAATTATTTAGTATTATTTTGGCACATTACGCGTATTTTAAGTAATTACGTGTATTTCTACGTACATGTAAATTCATATATAGTACAAATAAATATTTTTAAATATTATTTAGGTTATTTTATGATTTTTAGTATACATATAATTTATCTCTAGCGATTCGTTAATTATCGGAATGCATTTTACACATTTTCGATAAATAACGAGTTATACACTTAAAATTTGAAAATTTTATATTCTTTTATTTTATTACTTATTTTCTTAAATTCAAACTTACGGGATCATTTTACTAATATTTCTAGCTTTACTTTATAATTTAGACTCGATCGGGTCCTTTAACCGATCGAAACCTCGAATTGCTAATTTTAGGGCTTACACATAACGAATGAACTAAAAAGGAACCAAAACAGAAACTAGCAAAGTCCAAGCACCTAACAAGTGGATATGACACACCACTCGATCCTACATGGCCAACAATCCACTGGATGCGACATACCAGTCCCAACTGAAAGGTTAATCATACTAAAAATGGGTAAAAAGGACAAAGAATATCGAGTACAGAAAAGAAAGAACCATTCTAGAACGTTGCATCAGAACACACATATCACTTGATGGCTGTACGTCAGGAGTATGATATACAGATAGAAATAGGAAGTGTTGGGAGTTAAGGGTCAACTTGATCTGGATCAAGTCAGGAGTCAATCAGCCTAGCAAAAAGGCTAACTGTCTTGAAGTTAGATGCCAGTGGGTCAAGTCGATAGCTCAGTTCGGCTAGTTCGGGGCTATCTTTTAGATTAGGACTTCACTGTTGGGCAGGAGCATGTTGGACACATGTAAAGATTTGAGAGATAGGTCGACAAGAGGTCAGATCGAGATAGGAGTCCTTGTATCAACTATGGCTTAGAGCTATTATTTTCTAAACGAGCCCTTGAAGTCCTCTAGCTCGACTTCTTGTAATCGGTCCAAGGGGTTGATTCATATCACATGATGATTTAAGTGAGGACTAATTTATGTAGCTATTGTTGTTGTGAAGATTGGAGGTCACGCAAAGATGGGAGCCTAGTGTTGTTTGGGTTGCGGCAGTTTAGAGTAGGAGAGGGGGGCTAGAATTCTATGTACATGAGTATGGGTTAGTTGCTATTGCATTCGTATGTCTATGTCCAGGTCATTGAAGTTATGTTTGTCGTGTGACGATTGAATGTATGTTACTGTTAGCCGCTGCATAAAGGTTGTGTCTACTAGGGATTATGCAAGAAGGTGGCAGTGTGTCTTATGTGAATGGGTTTTGGGCAGTATTAGGCATACTAAGGTTACGAGCAGATTCGGTCACTTGATCCCATGCAATTTCATAGCATTCTTGACCACACTAAGGAAAACTAAGTCATCTTGTAGCACATTCACAAAGTTTAGAGAGAGAAAGTAGATAGAGAAACTTTGAAGGTATGTTGTATTTACTTAAATGACTAGCCTCTTACAACTGAGGGGAACACCACTATATAAATAGAAAACCTTTACAAATTAATAGTTAAGATCAATTCGATCTAACAGTTACAATTGATTCCCAACTACCACATTCAGCTTCTCTAACTACTACTATATAAAATTCTGGACTTCTCTATAACCTTCTTGAACTTTTCATCTTTTGGAAGCTTTTAGTAGGCTTAGGCTTTAGGAACCTCCTAGGAATGACCCATTTTGGGAGGTCCATAACATTCTCCCCCGCTTAATCCGGTAACACCCTCATCACTCCTTTATCATGGAACTTTTGAATCTTTTCTTCGAATTGCCATAGTGCTTCGATTGGTTCCCAACTGGCCTTACTCTCTAGTCTTGCCTTTCACATAACCATATACTCATGTTTAAGAGTTTTTCTACGTCTCCTCACATATCTGTCAGCTATGATCTCTTTAGCTTCTTTGTCAAATGAATCTCATACTCCTATTAGGGCCTTTTGTGATATTGATCTTATGGGGTCTTCCTCATCCTTGTAGAATGGTTTTAGCATGCTCACATGGAAAACTAGGTAAAATTTCAATCTAGATGGAAGTTCTAATTTATAAGACACTTGCCCTACTCGTTTCACAATTGGGAATGGGCTTTCGTAACATCTCATCAAACCTTTATGTAGTTGACCCTTTGTATGTTGTAGTAAATGTAACTTAACAAGCACTTAGTCGCCTACTTGATATTCCATCAGCCTACACATCATGTCTACAATCTTCTTCACTCTCTTGATAGCTCGATCCAAGTATGTCCGAGCTAAGTCATGATTTTCTTGCCATTCTCTTATAAATTTATATGTAAGAGGGCTGGACCTCGTAGATCCCATTGTTACTGTATTAAGAGTTAAAGGTTTCCTTCTCATGATGATCTCATAAGGACTTTGTCCAATGGACTCATTCTTCTGTAGGTTGAACAAAAACTGTGCCACACCTAACAACTTGGTCCAATCGCATTGGTTAACTCCTACAAAATACCTTAAGTATAATTCCACCAAAGCATTCACCTGGTCCATCTGGCCACCCATTTGGGGATGTAAACTAATTGAAAAGTTTAACTCAGATCCTAGAAGTTTAAACAATTATGTCCAAAATTTCCCAGTGAATCACCTATCTCAATCACTTACGATGTTTCTTGGCAAGCCCCAACACTTTATTACATGTCTCAAGAATAATCAGGCAGCCTCATCTGTTAAGCACTCCTTTGTTGTTGGAACGAAAGTCGCTTATTTTGAGGACCTATCTACCATAACCATAATTGTACCATACCCTTCTGATCGGGGCAAACTTACAATGAAGTCCATGGAAACATTCTCCCATGACCGTTTAGGAATAGGAAGAGGCTCTAGTAGCCTCGAAGTTGCCTTATGTTCCACTTTGTCTTATTGGCACACTAGACAAGTCCGAACATAGCTCTCAACATCTTCCCTCATGTGTGGCAAAAAATACTTTTCCTCTACTAAGGCTTGGGTACAGTACATTCCTGGATGACCTACCCATTTAGAATCATGACATTCTCTAATTATCTTCCTTCTTAGGTTCAAGGAGTGTAGCACATAAATTTGATGTCCCTTTGTGTATACTAGTCTATTCTATTACCAAAATCTCCTTATTTTCCCTTCTTGACATTGGATAACTAGAGCTTTAACCCGCTTATCACTCTCCATCCCCTCTTAAATTCTATCATTGAAGTTGCTTTTGAGTTTACTAATGGCTGCCAACTCAAAGCATCCGCTATGATATTAGTCTTACCTAACTTATACTCAAGGTCGAAATCTAATTCCACTAGGAAAACTTGCTATCGGGTTGCTTAGGAGAGAGCTTCTTCTAAGTCTGAAAATAGCTAGTAGCCATATTGTCAATTTTGACCAAAAACTTCTAACCTAACAAATAGTACCTCCATACCCGAAGATGGTGCATTATCACCATCATCTCCTTTTCATGCACTAGATATCGCCTCTCTGTATTATTCAGCTTCTAGCTTTTAAACACCACAAGGTATCCTTTCTCCAATAGAAAAATCACTAGCATTTGTACATACCTCAAAGGGTTTGCTAAAGTTAGGAAGGAAAAGGACCAGCTCCTTAGTGATGGCCATCCTCAATGTCTTGAATGCCTATCATCTATCCGTACTCCAAACCCAGAGGATATTCTTTTTGAGTAATTCTATCAATAGGCTCACTATCTTCAAATAACCCTTAATGAATGTTCTATAGGAATTAACTAAGCCAAGGAAAGATCTCAACTTGGTAGGCTTGGTAGGTTCCTTCCAATCCCAGATGGCCTACACCTTTTCTTTGTCTATTTTAATCTTTCCTCCCCCCACTACGTGACTAAGGAGCATCACCTCTTCTTACGCAAAAGTGCATTTCTCTAATTTCACATATAGATCATTCCTTCTCAAGGCTAAGAATACCAAGCGAAGGTACTCTATGTGTTTCTCTAATGTCTTACTATAAATCATAATGTCATCTAAATATACTACTACAAATTGATCAAGAAAGGGAGCCAAAACTCGATTCATAAGTGTATAGAAAGTAACTAGGGCATTAGTAAGGCCGAACGGATTGAAAAGCACCATACCTTGTAACACAAGTAGTCTTAGGTTCGTCTCCTTCTCTAATCCTTACTTGGTGATATCCTAACCGTAGATCCAATTTGGAGAAGTATTTGGCTTCCCCCAACCTATCAAATAGGTCCGATACTAGTAAAATGGGATACTTATTCTTTATAGTAACCTTGTTTAGGGCTTGATAATCAATACACATTCGGAGTGATCCATCTTATTTCTTCTAAAAGAATACTAGAGCTTGAAAAGGTACCTTAAAAGGGCTAATGAAGCCTACCTCTAGTAATTCATTTAGTTGTCGCTTTAACTCTTTTAATTCTAGAGGTGATATCCTATATGAGATGGTGGTGGATGACTTAGCTCTAGGTTCTAATTCTATCACATCGTCTACTTCTTTTCTTGGTGGTAACTTCTTAGGCAACATTAGTAGCCTTATATCCCTAAATTCTTCCAATATCTCCTCCACATAAGGTAGAACACTTTCTTAACCAATAGTCTCTTCCTAAACTTTTAAGGTTACCAAGTAAGTGACTTCATTCTTCTTGAGGCCCTTTGCTAATTGCATAGCTGATAGGAATTTGGTGGCTTGACCTACCTTTCTTATAATGAAGACTACACATTGTGAGTTGTGATCAAGTACACAAATGTAGTTAGCCCGCAGTACGATAAGTGCATCAATGCAATCTAGAAAATCCATCTTAATCACATACTAGAAATCATCCATTGGCACTACTTCAACCATCTCCTTTCCTTACCAACCCCCAATATGGAGCTCTATCCCTCTAGCTACTCTAATAGTAGGAACTTCTTTCGAGTTAACGATTTTGAGCCATGTTTTGGTCTCCTCCACTTTTAGCCCTAACTTCTTTGCTACTATATCGAAAATGAAAAGATGGGATGCTCTTGTGTCTACGAGGGCATTAGGTTTCTTACCTGTTACTAATTCTTCAGTATACATCAATCCTATTTTTCTCTCGTTAACTTAAGACTTCATGGCACTGAGTAGTTAAACCGACCCTAACCAATCTCTCTTTCTTTGGACACTCCCTTGCATAATGAGGACCATTGTAGAAATAACATTTCAATTCATGAGGTTTCCATTGCTCCCTATCTCTCTCTTAATGAGTTTTACCTCGATCATTATCTTTTTCCTCCGCCTTGGCTTTCCCCTTAGAAGAGCTCCCACTCTTCTCCCTCTTAACTCCCTCTTTCTACCTTCCCCTTAGGGTCTTAGGATCTATCTTCCGAAATTCCAATATGCCTTTAGCAATTGCTATTACCCTAGAGATATCTTCCACTCCCCTTTGCTCTAGTTCTAATTTAGCCCAAGGCTTTAAGCCATCCAAAAACATTACCAAAGCATCTTCTTAGTTGAGGTCTGGGATCTCTAAAATCAATTCTATGAATTCCTTTACATAATGTTTTATGTCACCTTTATGGTTAGTTGACGCAATTTCACTTTGCTTCCTTAGCAACATTTTAAGGAGAGAATTGACCCTTCAGCTCTCGTCTAAAACTATACCATGTATTGATATTAGCGGCCCTCCTATGCCACCATACCATAACAGAGTTTTTCAGATACATGGCAGCAATACGTACCTTTCCATCATCATTTAAGATTCCTACAACGTTAAAGTATTATTCCGCTCCTCATAAGATGTTGTCTACTTCTTGACCAGACCGTATTCCATTGAAATGTTTTGGCTTAGGAACATTAACCTTATGACCTATTTAGACAGTCATTCCATTTGCAACAGCAACTCGACAAATCATCAATTGAGTCTTGAGATCTTCAATCTCCTAGCACGTAGCTACTACTACCACATCAATCTTAGCTTCATAAGTCTCTTCGTTAGTTTTTAAAGCCATAACTTGGGCTTGGAGAACTTCACCCTTCTCTTCAATAACGTTGCTACACTACTAAGCTCTTCCACTACCTGATTTAGCCCTCCTTGCAATTCACCTCAAAGTTCTTCTTCAATCTCCTCAAAGCTACCTTGAGAATCATCAAATTGTTCCTTAGCCTTAGCAATACTCAACTCTACCCTATCCATCCTATTAAGAAGGGAGTTCAAAAAGTCCCCAAACATAGCCCTTTGCCTAGTAATATGGCAATCATCATGGTCAGCCAACTCATTGACCATTGAAGTGTCGTTGTCTCATCCGAATGATATTTTCTCCCCAAGTAGTCTCTTTTTTGACTTTGATACCACTTGTCTCAGGTGGATTCCGTCACTTGATCTCATGTGGCACTTAGCATTCCTAACCACATTAAGGAAGTCTAAGTCAGCCTGTAGCACACTCATAAAGTTTAGAGAGAGAAACTTTAAAGGTATGTTGTATTCACTCAAATGACTGGTCTCTTATAACTAAGCGGAATACCCTTATATATATAGAAAGCCTTTACAAATTAATGGTTAAGATCAATTCGATCGAACGATTACAATTGATTCCCATCTATCACATTCACTAATCCCACCTACTGCTATACAAGATTGTAGACTTCTCTCGAACCTTATAGAACTTTTCATCTTTTGGAAACTTCTAATGGGCTTAGGCTTTAATCTTGAGCTTTAGGAACCTCTTAAGATTGGCCCATTTTGGGAGGTCTGTAACATTTGCATAGGTTGCATGTTGGGATATCAAGTCTAGGATGGTGCTGCTTGCTACAATGTATGGGCATCTCTGTGTGTATCGGGTAATAGTGAGAGAGAGGGATCGATAGTGGGTTGTCTTGGAAGTAGGTCTATTGAGAGTGTTAAGTGGTCGCTGTATTGAGATTGGGTTCAATGATGTTGGGGATTGAGTGCAGTAGGGAACTGGGTTTGAGCATCGATTACTGCTACACATGGGGCGTTCAGTGTTAAGCAATTGGGTACTGCTGGGTGGTGCTTATTGTAGCATTGCATGAAGAAGAGAGAGAAAGGGTCAGGTTGTAGATAGGTGGCAGTCGCGCAGTTGGGGTTCGTAAGTGGTTTGGTCTACAGTGAAGGATGGAGTGGGTTTACTATGCTGGGATGAGTTACAGTCATAAATGGGTCCTTTTGAATGAAATTGGCCACCTCCAATTGTTGTCATCTAAGCAACATCTATATCTTTTCAAATTGAATCTCAATTAAAGCTTTCTATCACCCATGGCCATATCAAAATAATGACTCATCTCTATCAAATGAATATCAGGTAAAAAATCTTTTTAAGATTTGGTAGTTTTGATATTTACTTAGTAGGATTTGAACTAGATCCACACAAAAATGATAGACTTGATAAGAATTTGCTGTTAAAATTGGATTCGAGAAGTTTTCTTCCATTTTCCACTTGTTTCTCACGTTCGGCCTGTTTAGATAGGGAAGAACACGTATCCTAACTAAAACAAGCTACTAATCCTCTTTCTAAAGACCATGTACTAGCTAGCTAAGTCATGCTTGATTTCTAAAAATTTTGCACACATTAACTATACTTAACTCATTTTTGTTGGCCCTACTTTAACTAAACATTTCAAACCTATACCTAATTCATTCTAAGCTACTTTAAAATGACCTAAACTTATTGAAAGAAAATCAAATATACATGCCTTTTTTAATTTAATAAATCTTGAGCTTTATTTTTAATCTTTTTTTTCACTCATCCATTAAAATTAAAATTAAAATAAAATTCCATTTCCTAAATTCAAATATTTTACTAGATTTATTTTCAAAAAATATTTTTCTAATGAAACTAGAGTTATATAAGTGAGTTAAACAAGTCGATCATGCCCGACCCATAGGTTAAATAGGCCAACAAATCTTAGCCCACTTTATAAACTAACTAGAATTTGCAAGTCTAACTCAACCTACTTATATTTTAAATATTTTTTAATGAATACATTGAATTTACAATAATTTATAAGATCATTGTGACATTTGCTCACTCATCCAAATATATCAACTTATATTTACCCGATAATGGATTACATGTAGAGCTTGGACATCATAATCTACGAATCAAACAACTTTTAAATGCTTTGAGATTCAAAACAATAAAAATGTTCATCAATAAAAAAGTTCTTCCATACTTGCAATACGTGTTATTGCTATATATTACAAGGCAATTCAAAGTGGACCAGTAGTTATACTAATCAACTAGCGATAAAGTTGGGAGGAGGTGATCGATTATGGTAGCGGCCCGTGGTCAATTTACTAAGAAATCAACCAAGAAATGAAAAGAAATTGATTTCTTTTCCCTAATAGATGAACCTTATTGGAGAAAAAAAAATCATTGATGTTCTAACTCAAAACATTAAATAGAAACATTATCTTCAACATTGGTGGATTCAAGAAGCGTCCTGTCCTCAATGCGATTTGATAAAAAATGTACAAGCTTTTCCGGACGCACTTGAAAATGGGAGAACGAACGACGAGTCGACGAACAGCGAATGACAGAGTGAAATGAACGGTGAATGACGGACGGCGAGCAGTGAACGACGAACAGCGTGGTGGTTCTATGGTTTGCATCACGATCACAGTAGGATAGAGACCATAGAGTGCTTTGAAGTTTGAAGTGAAGCCGGAGGAAGGCAAAGGATGGAGGAAAGCCAAATAGAAACCTAGGGTTGGGTTGTTGTTTTATTATTTGATAAAATGTAAAGTTTTACTTTTTCACTTTTTCAAATATATTAGAAAAAGAAAAAAAAAAGCAAGTCAACCCATTAACCTATAGGTTAACCTGTTTCAACCTGTGAGTTAAATAGGTTAAGCCAAACTAACCTACTTTTAATACAAGTTAAAAAGCTTGGTCCTAATCTACTTTTAAAGCAAGTCAAAATTCATTTGCATAACTTGAATGAAACCTATTTTTTAAAAACTTTGAATTTATTAAATTGTATGTATATTTCAATTAATGTTTGACTCAATCTTAACCGATTGATTCACTTGACTCGGACTCTTTTAACATTTCGTAATTTCCAAGTTTTATTATGTTTTTTTTTTCATTTTTCTAATTATTTTTTATTTTTCAAATTTTTTAATTTTTCTGGTAATCTTAGCCCAAAAAAATCAAAAAGAAAATAACATAAAATAAAGTTGTAGAAAAAATGGGCATCTACAACCGGTCCTCGCAAATCAACATTTATAAGCTCAAAAAATGAGAAGACAGATATACTAGAATGGAAAAGCAATCAATATGACTTAGCAAGCTAGTAAGTGTCATAAATGGGATTATTAAAGTTTGTATTATCATAATCTATAACATGTCTAACCCTTGAAAAAGCTATATGCCTAAGCTTATTATAAAATAAAATAATGGACATTTTATTAAAGACGATACATGATGAAGAAGAATTGGGAACATCAGAAGCATTACTAACTAAATTGACAACTGGCTAAGATTTTACCATATAAGGTCCATCCTAAACATCAACTTATAAAACAACCTCTTTTGTGCTATGGTCCAAAAACAAACAATGACTAGAAGTGAACATAGTAATAAGTAGTTTTGCATGAGTAATTTGGGAATCGACAACAAATAGCATGCAAAATCCAGAGCATAAAGAACATTGTGAAGGATCATGTGTTTAGATAATGGAATACCAACTATCAAATGAATAGACTTGGTATTACCAACCGGACTTTTATGTGAATGGGATTAGGAAGTGTTTGATTGTTAATGAAAAGTTGGGAAAATGGAGACATGTGGTCTAAAGCACCTATGTCTATTGTCTATTTATACACTTATCATCAATTATGTCTAAGGAAGAGCCCTGACTTACAAACAAACATTGTCCTACAAAATTTTCTGGGGATAATATCATGTTCTCATCTCCTTGTTTTCCTTTGATTATTTTGACTACCTCAGGGTAGATTTTTTATACTAATTCAGAATTCTTAGTTGTTGTATTGTGAAAACTAGTATGCTAAAAGCTAGTATTCTCATCAAGAGGGTTATCAAGATTTGTCATAGTGTTCACTTTTAGTTCGTTTCTTTTCTCTTGATCCTTTAAACTAATTCAGGTAAAAACTGTATGCTTAAAATAGTTCTCAATCGATGATCACTTTTCTTGCAATTTATACAAGAAATCTTTGATCTTATATTCCCTCTTTTATCTTTTATGTCATGCTATTAGGTTGGGATATGCTTCTAATGTTGTAAGTAGAATTTTCACCCATAACAGGAATACTAAACGAATGTTTTTATCTCTCAATCTGACAAACCAAATAACAAGCTTTGCTTATAGTAGTGAAAGGCACTAAAGAGAGAACACGATTTCTTAGTTTCTCTTAACTGTCATGGAGGCCCATAAGGAACTTCAGAAGCTCGCTCCTGTTGTCTATTTCTTCACATTTGCTAACTAAATCACAATAACAACCATCGTAAACAAATTCAAGGACAACACAAAGACTATTAAGTTTATCCACGGCCTTTTAAACCTATTATAATACATTATAATAGTCGAATTCCTTACTTAACATTTAAAATCTCATGTTGCAGTTGATAAAAAAGTAGACCATTCATTTGCTTAAATCTTTCACACAAATCTACCCATAATTTTTTAGAAAATTTATTATTGTAAAGGGTCATCTTGATAATTGAGCCTTTGACCTAGTTTAATCATATAGACCAATTTAATAGGCTAGTAACAAGGCCTACAAAACCATACCAAAATAGAGGTGTTTTAGGAAGATATGGCTCAGTAAGCTCAAAATAGGAATCACTAAACTAATTATGTTGATCACAGCCTTACTTAATTAACTTATGCATGAAAAGTTGGCTCAAAAGAGGTCTCCTTGGGCTTGTATGGACTTTATTCAATCTTAAAAGGAGCCATTTGGAATTAAACAAGAGATATGGGCTTATTTTATTATTAATGACCTTATATTATTTTGTTACAAGCCATTGGGCCTATCTAGAGCTTTTAGCCTAAGTTCATAGTCTATATGAAGAGAAGGAATGAATCCTAGCCACTAGATCATTTAAGGACATTTGATCATTACTAGTAATACCAAATCTCAACCATCCATCTCAAAGTAATCTAGCAACTAAAGCTTACTTTGAAATTCTATAAATAAGAGGCTTCTCCTCTTATTTGAGATTATTCTAACCATTGGCTAACTTAAGACAAACGTAAAAGCTTTGGAAGAGCTACTTCACAAAAGATTAAACAAGCTACTTGCTAAAGGACTAATCAAGAGCATCTAGAAACACAAGACTTCATCTTATTTCACACATATATACGAGTGATCAAGTTTGCCTATTCCTCCTCCCATGCATCTCTCTATTACATACGTACACATGTTATCGAATCAAGTGATCTCTAAGCATGTTGCTTAGTAATAATCTTGACTCTAAGCATGCAGCGAACATAGTGTCCCTCTACACCATCCAAATGTTAAGGTCGAAGCTATCTTAAGCTATAGAGAATCATAACGACCTAATGGTAGGCTTGATAGCCATAATGCCTTAACACAAACCCTTAGGTTAAAGCAACTTCAGTTATGAGAGAGATTGAAGTGATCTCATTATGGTAATTGTTGTCGTTAGGTAGTAATTTTGACTCCAACCATATGATGGACATAATATAGAGACCTAATGGTTAGCTTAACAGCCGTAATGCCTTAAGACAAACCCTTGGGTTAAAGCAACTTCAGTTATGAGAGAGATTGAAGTGATCTCATTATGGTAATTTTTGTCGTTAGGTAGTAATTTTGACTCCAACCATATGATGGACATAATGTCCCTCTTTATCATCTAAATATTAGGATTGAAACAATCCCAAGCTATAATAGGTTGCAGCGACCCTACAGCAAGCTCAGCAATTGTAACGCCTCTCGTAAGACCTAAGGTTAAAGAATCCTTAATCATGAATGAACAAAGCAATCATGCTATGATAGTAATTATAGTTGAAACTACTTTTAAGCCAACAGTAAGTGTATTGCTTGTTTTGTGATTTCCCATAAGGAGATTAAAGCGATCTTAGTTGTATTGAATCTTATAATATATATATATATATGGAAATAGCATTGGAAAATATCAATGAGTCAACCTAAGGATCAAGTTTAGACTTAGAGTCAACAACTCATCACAGTGGGAATTCAAATGAAGATGATTGCTATGGAATAGACCTAGGTGATCCTTGAATATTGTAATTTTTTTTTTCAATGTAATTTTACACTATAAAATTAGAATATTTTGAAAGTAAAGGTTCTCCATGTTCTAATTCATTGGTTGGTTGGTAAATTAGTTGGGTAATACCAAACCTATTATGGACAATTCTAGAAATGGATAGATTATCTTGAATATTTGGTTGCCTATTTGACTGGTCATTTGGTTGAATATTTGATTGAGTATGGAAAGGTGTATAAATTATTGGTGGAGGGTTTAGAAGGTCTGCTGATCTCCTAGAGGAGGATGCCATTAATCTTATTTCTAAGGGTCTCCTTAGTTGATCAAAAGATCTTCTATTGAATTAGATGGTAACTTTACCATCTAGTTATTGAACCACATTTGATAGTTTAGTATTGTATAGTGATTGTTTTGGAAGTGGGTTTTTTACTTCTTAATGCTCAGGTAAATTAACCTAAGACCATTTAATTATTCTAGGGATTAAAACATTGGCTTTGGTCAGGTCTGTTTGGATAAGAAGAGTTTGATCTCTTTTATCTATTTTGTATACTTCAGAACCAAAAGCAGTTTTTATTAATTTGAAATAAATTATATATATTACAACCATTAGTATTGATCCCTCTACCATATGATAATTATGGGTTTTGATTTGAAGAATTAAAGCACTCATTAGTGTCTTGTCTTTAAAAGCAAGAGTGATATTTGGATGACATTCAAATTGGATTAGTCCACTACTAAGGCTGGTTTCAATTATTGCATGGATTAACCTTTCGTAAACCAATTCCTTAGCATCTCTAAAAACCATAAAGACAAAAGTATCTAGACCTAGCTTAGTAAAAGGTTTCGTTCATATTTGGACTAAACCTAAATGTATATAATTCTACTCTTTTATATATTTTCTTACTAAATTAGCGTTCAAGAGTTTTACTGTTGTTAAGGCATCTGAGATAAGGATATCTTTTTCCTCAGTAGCTATCACATAATCAGTTTTTCCAAAAATTTTCCATTTAGCTATTTGATATATTTGATGATAAAATTTTTTTGGTATTTTCCACTAATCTATTGCCTTATCAAAATCTTTTAAATATATTTCATCTTTATTATTTAACATAGATTCTTCTGATTGCTCAAATGGAGCAAAGCTAGAAGAGAACATAGTTCTTCTAAGTAAATTCATATTTTTAAAAGAGACTAATTTATCTAATCTTATAAATCTAATTCACAGGACTAAATTAAATCAATATTATGATTTCCAATTTATAACCCTTTATAACCCTTAACTCAAATCAGGATTTATGCCAAGCCTCAATAGACTTATCACATTACTAAGATTTTTCCACTAAAAATCCATCCTAAGTGATTAGTATATATAAGATATAAATTTTCCCAGAGAAAATCGTTTCACTAAGAAAATACAAAATCACTTATACAACTATATACTCTCCCCTTGGCTCTAATGATTATCAAAATAAGTATTTAGTAGGATCCATATCTAAATGGAATATAGATGGATGCTCAAAATAAAAAATTTTCAATGTCCTTAATCAAATGATAATGTTTTCTAATACCAATAAAATTATTCTAAATGTTATTGATTATCAAGTAACATTCCTTTTAATTTCTAGTTTCACTAGATAATTAAAAGGATGGTAGGATAACTATCTCATTGAAGAACAAAGAATCAATATCCTCACTTCATGTAAAATTGATGAAAATGGTAGAAGAATATTATATGATAAGAATGAACCAATTTAAGACATGGCCAATACTTTAATGTTCTTAATAAGTCAACGTTTCATAGGAGACCCTTCACATATTAGGGATAAAACCTTAGATCTGTTATCCAATATGAAGTATAAATCCCTAAGAAAATTTAGACAATATAAAGATATTTTATTTTAGAGAGTTTTCCTTAGGAATGATTGTAATTAGCCCTTTTGGAAAGAAAAACTTTTAGCTGGTTTACCAAAATTAATAGGTAAACAAATTAGAAAGAAGCTTAGAGAAGAAAACAATGGCGAAATTTCCTATGATAATTTGTCATATGGAGAACTAGCATCATATGTTAATAATGTTGAAACTAATTTGTATACCACAACAAGATTGAAAAAACAGTTAAAAAAATGAACAACGCTTAAAACACCAAAGCCTAAGTGATTTTTAGGCCCAATATGATACTTCTTTTGTCAATAAAAAAATAAAAAAAGAATAAAAAATCTTCTTATACTTCTTCAAAATGTCCTCAATGTTCGCATAAAAATCCTCGAAGAAACTTCAAGAGAAAATCCTTTAAAAAATTTGAAAGTGAAAAGAAGCCTAAAAATAAAATATATAAGAGAAAATTATATAAACAGTTAAGATATTATAAATATAAAAAAAATTGATCACACAGCAAATTTTTGCAAAATCAATAACAAACTTAATGAATTGAATCTAGATGAACAAACAATGGAAAACATCTTGCAAATATTTTGTGATAATGAATCTTCTTCATCAAAAAATGATTGTGATGATGGAAATCAAGCTAATGACATGAATTTCACTTTATCCTCATCATATGAAGAAGAAAATGAAACTAATGTTTTAACAAATAAAGAAAAAGAAATTCTTCATAATTTTGACCAATTGTCAAATGATAATGAAAAACTTGATTTCATAAAAAATGATAATAAACCCAATTTAACCCTTGCGACAAATTTACCTTATAATCTTAATGAAATCCTTGAAAGAGGAAAAAGAAAATAGAAAAAATCAATAACAATTGATGATTTGCATAATGAAATCAATATCCAAAAATAAGAAATAAAAGATTTAAAATTAATGCAAATAAAACTTCAAAAGGACTTTTTTGCTCTTAAGCAAAAAATAATAGTTCAAGAAAACCATCCTGAAACTTCAAATGAAGAAAATTCAAATGTTTTACCAATATTTGAAAATAAAGATTATCTAATGCATCTTGTTCAAACAATAACAAGAAAATGGATTATTAATATTTCAATCAAAATCAATAATAAATTAATTTTAAAAACAGCTGCATTATTTGATAGTAGTGCAGATTTAAATTACATTAGAGAATGATTAATTCCAACCAAATATTTTGAGAAAACTACCTAATTTCTAAGTTCTGCATCTAGTAGCAAATTACGCATCAATTATAAATCGTCTAATGCTTCAGTATTAAAAGATAATGCTTCATATAAAACTTCTTTCATACTTGTTAAAAATTTAAATAAAAATATTATTCTTTGAACTCCTTTCATAAATTAGATCCAACCATTTTTTGTTAATAAAGATGAAATTGAAACACAATATTTCAATAGGAAAATTTTATCCAATTTTATCACAAAACCACAAACCAAATACATAAATGAATTAAAAAACAATTTAATCTCTAAATTAAATTGTTTAATTCAATGCAAAGAAAATCATTTGATGTATTTGAAAAATGATCTTAACGTCAAAAGAATTGAAAATAAACTCAATAATGAATATCTCAAAATAAAAATTTCTAATTTGGAATTAGAAATAAAAAATTCAATTTGTTCCATACTCCTAAATGCGTTTTGGAATCGTAAGTCACATATAGTGGGCTTACCATATGAAAATGATTTCAATGAAAAAAATATTCCAACAAAAACCAGACCTTCTCAAATGAATAATGAAGTCTTGATCCATTGTAAAAATAAAATAAATGATTTACTTAATAAAAAATTAATCAGAAAAATTAAATCTCCATGGAGTTGTTCTGCTTTTTATGTTAATAAAAATATAAGAATAGAAAGAAGTATTCTAAGGTTAGTAATTAACTATAAACCTCTTAATACTGCTCTTAAATGGATTAGGTATTCAATACCTAATAAAAGAGATTTGCTAAATAGGTTAAATAAGGCCAAATTATTCTCAAAATTCGATATAAAATTTAGATTTTGGCAAATTCAAATTAAGGATAGTGATAGGTACAAAACTGTCTTTATAGTTCCTTTTTTACAATATGAATGGAATGTAATGCTATTTGGTTTATAAAATACTCCCTCTAAATTTAAGAGAATAATGAATGAAATTTTTAATGACTTCACTAGTTTCATAATAATCTATATTGATGATGTTTTAATATTCTCATTTAGTATAAACCAACATTTCAAACATATAAAGATTTTCATTAATATAGTTAAGAAGAATGGCCTAAGTGTTTCACCTTCTAAGATTAGTCTTTTTCAAACTAAAATTAAATTCTCAAGTTACAATATCCACAATAGAACAATAATTCCCATTTAAAGATCTATAGAGTTTACAGATAAATTTCCTAATAAAATTAAGGATAAAAAATCAACTCTTAAGATTTCTAGAAAGTTTAAATTATATTACAGATTTTTTCCCAAATCTCAATATAATCGGTAAACCATTATATCAAATATTAAAAAAGAATTCACCTCAATGGTCAAATGAACATACAGATGTTGTCAAAATAATCAAGCAGAAAATTAAAGAAATTCCTTATTTTCACATTATAGATCCTTCCCTACCAAAAGTGGTAGAAATTGATTCTTTTAATTTACGATTTGGAGGAATTCTAAAACAGAAACAAGACAATAAAAAATATGTTGTTCAATTTGTATCGAAAAATTGGAATGATTATTAACGCAATTATTCCACAATTAAAAAGGAAATTTTAGCGATTGTTTTAATGATTTCCAAATTTTAAGGAGATTTCTTAAATCAAAAGTTTCTTTTACATATTGATTGCAAACCTAATAAAGATGTTTTAATAAAAGATGTTCAAAACATTGCATCTAAAAAATTGCTCGATGTCAAATCAATTCTTTTTGTATTTGATTTCAAAATAGAACATATTAATGAATATTCCAATTCTCTTCTTGATTTCCTTACTCATAAATTCTTGTAAGAAAATGCCTCCCCAAAAAGAGAATGATAAAGGAAAAGAGAAGATTTCTTCAACCTCAAGCAAGGGGTTGACCAATATCAAATCCTAGTTAGATGTTTGTAAATCATCTAACACTCCATTAACAATCAATGAGGAATCCTATTCTAGGACCTCGAAACCAATATCTTCAAATAATCAATCAATTTCTAATATTCAATCCAATGAAGCTCTTTTTCAATCAGCCGATATGAAAGTCACTCGAAGATTGCTAAAAGCAATTTTAATAGCTTTACAATCAAAAATTGAAATCCCAATGTTGACTAGAATTCCTCAATAAATAGAAACTTAGAGGAAAAATTAGAATATTCAAATTACGAAAGTAGCAACTTTAGTACCCTCCACAATAATACTTGCGAATCAAAGGTCCAAATTTTTCACAAAACTTATTTCTAGATACGTTTTCTCTATTGAAGAAAACTTATTTGAAAAGGACCCTTTTGAATTCATAAGGAAAATTTTTTCAAAAGATTTTTATTATGTACCATATGATATTTACAAACTAATCTAGTTTTATAAAAAAAGTTTTGACTAAAACTGATTCAATAAGATTCAAACATTTTGAAAAAAAAAAATAAAAAGAATGGTTAGCTATTCTACAACTAGAATTTTGAGAGTGATCAATCTAAAAGAATGGCAAACCATCTAACAACCCTAATAAAGCTCAATATAGAACCCTTTTCTACATAGCCAGGTCATTGAGCTAGTTATAATTAATTTAATTATAAACAGGCTTGGTGGAATGTTTTCTACTAAATGAATCCAAAAAAATCATATTCTTGGCTAATATTTTTTTATAATTGTTTTTCTAAAACCCTTCCCAATTGGTTTGCACACTGGTGGGAACAATTTGGAGCAGTCCTTGAAATCATTCATGAAAATGCTAAGAATGGTTTCAATACTTTTATAAAAGAATATAATCTAACATTATATGAGAAATTTTTCCAAAATGAAATGCTATATTTTATACATATTGCTGTATCTTAAGCCATGACATGGTGATTCGATTATAAACTCGATCAAACCTCAAATACAACCAATTTGATCAGAATGTATAAAGTCAAATGGTGGGATAATTTCAAGATGTAGAATAAACTTAAAGAAGATTCAATTTTAAACTTAGAATATATATATATATATATTATAAGATCCAAAATCAAGATAACCTATATACAAAGATACTATAAAATCAGGAATAACTACCATTAATAATTCAAGTTCGTTTCCATTATTCTAAAGAAAAAAAGAAAAAGAAAATGCAAACAAAGCACATGCACATCAAAGTGCTACATCGTAATCTAACTTTAAATTGAAGTTTATCTCATGTTTAAGTTTATCTATCACTATGTCAAAGGACTCCTTCTTTTACTATAGAGCCTCCATTTCACTAACAACTTACTTATAAGCCTTGTTTAGTTAGTTGTACTGTAATAACTTATAAGCCTTTGCCACAATTGGCTTCAAGCTACTAACACAAAAATCCATCTGTTGGGATACCTCGTAAGCCTTTATAATGGAGTTCATGTACTTCTTAGACAATTCCCCGTATGAGCAATTAATGGGTGACATGGCTTCACCTAGCATGATCGTCACACTAGTACATATAAGAGTATGAGAAAATGGTGACTCTACCCATAATTCCCCATCTAAAGGATATAGCCATTCTAATGGTGCCACAAGATGCGTAGGCACATCTAATCCCCAAAATCATATTGTCTTCTCTAAATTGATATTAGATGTTAGAGTTACTTCCCTATCTTAATGGGATAGGTCAGCAACTAGGGGAGAAGATTGAGTAGCAAGTGCAACAATAGTTGGAACATAAGGAAGATCAGTTACTTAAACCAGGATAGTTGTATCATAAGTCCCCTAAGAAAGCAAAGCTTGAGCATGAGTTTTAACAGCTACAGCCCGTATGAGCACAAGTACTTGAGTTCCATTAAGGAATGCCTCATTATCAAAATCGATGATCTCAACATAATTAGCCGAAGTGTATAAATCACTACCACCATCATTTTGTTCATACTCTCTAGGGGAATCCCCATAATCTACTAACTTTCGGTCGCCATCATCATCATCAAGGTTTTAGGGGAGTGATGGATGCTCTTTTGGATAAGAGCTAGATTGAATAGAGCCCTGTAAAATATGAGAAGAATGAATGAAAGTAAATATATATAAGGGAAAAGGAAGAACTAAATTCTGAAGACATAATCATTACCTCTTGAGAATATAGTCATTTGGCACCATTTTGATCATCACTTGAAGGAGGATAAGGATGCTTAAAAAGGCTTACTCCTACTTCTACCACTTCAAAAGTTTTTGCTTTTTCATTAGATTGATTATCTTGCTCCCCTATTATTTAGCCTTACAAGCCGAAGGTAGAACTCTTCATGGTATATGGTGACCTCAGTTAAAGGCTTGACACTCGATAAAAGGTATAAGCTCAGAATCCTTTCAAGAACTTAGCCTAATAAGATGACTAACTAAGGGATATCATCCCATTGTGATTCGAAGCAAGAAAATAAAATTGTTGAACACCCAAATGAATCATTTTAATAACCTCAAATAAAATAAGTCTATAGCAAGTATCAAATCCAAATTATCAAGCAAATACATGTATAAAATAGATCATGAACTTGAGCTCCAAAACATTACCACTGGAACTACTATAATCTAGTAGTAAGGGAAGACTCCCCAGAATACACCATTAGAGGAAGCTAAGTTAAGAGGATCGTAAGTCCCTGCAATTCTCTAAAGAGATAAGCTCAGAAGGTAGATAATACCGTTACATGTTTGATATCTAGTGATCATTTCCACATAGGGATGAATTGTAAACTCCATAGAAGCATCAAAGAGTTTAAATAAAGAACATTTTTGTTGTCTCTCTATCTATGCCTATGATTGTAGCAAATTTGAATTAGGATCCTTATTGATGATAGGAGAAGAGAAGTGTCCCTCAAATCTTCCATAGAAAAAGATTTGAAGGAAGACCACGTCTATACAACATAAGGTCATATAACGACCCATGGAGTAAACAGTAGCATGATGGTATAAGTCCAAGTGATGATAAAGAGACCCTAAGTAAAATGGTGCCTGGGCAGAGCACTGTCCTTTAGCAATATGAATTGCTTAAGGGAAAAGCTTAGGAATCACTCCTTCTTCAAGCCCATTAGGAAAAACTTATATAGACGGCCAGAGAGCTATGAATGCTAGAAGCTTACACATGCACTAAATGTTATATAAACTTACTATTACATCTAAACAAGATAGTTAAATACACGAACAAAAGAAGATTGGTACGTACTTACTTTTATAACTAGGACCTCATGTTAGGTAGCCGTTCTTCCCTATCATGCCATAAAAGTATTCGATCCATGCTGAGAAGGTAGATCTTTTTAATGAATTCTTATACAGGCCAATAGCACCTTACAAGTTATTATGTGCACTCTCATCCTACAATATACTTAATAGGGTTGTGATGTCTATCTTTCTACAGTTATGAAGCTTGAGGAGGAAGATGTCTTCTATGGTTAGGGGTGAGTTCACCCCAGGAAGCTATAAAAGTGTGGATTTGAGTACTCTACTAGGATATGAGAGCTCGCTAAGACCTCATATCCTCCATCTTGCGAAATTTGATCGTGAAGTTATATGTACAGCATTAAGGACCTTGGCCTGCTTCAATACTGAGAAGTAATTCGTAATCCTCATGATATATTTCACCTATAAGTGCCAATCAGGAATTGTATTCTTTGGAGTAGTGAATTGAGTAAAGAATATAAGAAGCCACGAGCCCGTTACAAGAGGACATGCGTAGCATAAGATTTGGAAGACCCTTATGACAAACTTTTATATCAAATGGGCACCAGCATGGAATATGCAAAGACAATCTATCCAATGGACAATTGGATATATGGACACACACTTCAATGATTTATGAAGACAATGGACAACGGACAATTTGTGAAGACACTAACTTTAATGGTTTTATACTCACAATATATATATATATATATACATTCTCATGGAAAGTAGTGTCCTTTTAGGAAAAAAAAAAAACTCTATTTTATGTGCACAAACATGCCATAAAGAAGCTCATTAAAAAAAATAATAAAAATAAAAAATAAAAAATAAAAAACGTAGGTACACACACCAGCCAATAACATGAAGACAAATCTTGGTCTACCATGTGAGTTGTCAAAAACATTCACGCATACACCAATGTTCCATAGAAGTCACCGTTCATACAAATAAAGTAGGGGAAGCCGCCTAATTATGCCCGAAAGTTTCTTGGTCTCGATTTCATGAATAAAACAAAGTGGCCCATATTGCTCAGGACAAATGGAAATCCAAACGAGTTATGAAGAGCGTCATATTATTTCAGCATCCATGGAGCCAAGAAAAATATACAGAGAGAGAGGGAAAATATGGGATAAGTAGCAATGAGTTTGACTGCAATCTTAAAGGCAAACAACCAGGCAAAAGAATCCGAGATGGTGGGGGAACATTTCGGAGAAAAGGAATTGATCACCTGCGGATGAATTGAGGCTACACTTAATAGAAAAGAAAAGAAAAATATACCGTCATTACTCACTGGAATCGTTGCTGCATTGTCAGCAATTTGATTACCACTGCCGTCTTTGTCTGCTAGTGTACGAGTGAGAAGAGGGACAAAAAAAACCAAGAAGAGAAAGGACAAAAGCACACTTCATTAGTCTAGCAACTATTAAAATTTAGAGGCAGCTCAAAAATATTGCAATATGAGAAGAAGTCCACATCCAAAAGAAGCCATCCTCTTGAGAAAATAGAGTTTAGAATTAATGAACAGACTTCATCGACATCGAAATCACAAGAGGTGCGAGGAATAGAGGCATAATACACTATTCTTATGACGACTACCTGAAGAACCAGAAATTTGTGAACAGTAGTAGATAAAAAAAAAAAAAGAAAGTCAAAAGTTACCCACTATTCAAGTTGCGAACTCACCACCGTTATACCCACTATTCACGCTTATGCTATTTACTATGGCTACGACACGAAGAGAATAAAAAAAAAAAAAAAAAAAAAAAAGGAAAGCAAAATAATTATATATCTAGCCAAGATGATGCCATACACTCACAAAACACACATATATAAAAGAGAATGGATGGCGCTCATACTTGGTCGTGATGGTGCTATCGTCGCAGTCGTCTACGGATGTATCACAAGTGCCAATCAGTCGATTGATAAAGTATCGTCCCTACCTATTTAAGTCCACAAAGCTTAATAAGCATATATTTAATATATATATATATATATATAAAAGAAAGGAAACATAGAAGCATGGCCAAAGAATAATAAAAAGAATAGGGAAGGATGAATGCTCAGGGATTCGGTATGCTGTTGCTATCGATAGATGCCGGCCCTCGAAATCATGGTTAAATAGGAGAAGAGATACAGGAAAAATCTGACTTTGAATTAGGGATGTAATTGGGACGGATTTGATTGAGTTTAGCAATTTCAATACTTGTCATATTATCTGTAGGATATCCTAAAACTCTGTAGGATAAGGTTGTAAGGATGTTACTCGAAACTCAATTGATTAGTCCATTGGAAAACTTGATCTTAATGATAAGTTATGTAAATTTAATTGCACAAACTAAATAGGTAATCTAAATATTAGAAAAAAGTAAAACACTGAAAATCTATAGATGTAAAGTAGTTTTATGAATTAATAATGGAATGTTGAACTATAAATTACCCAAAATTTATTTCAACAAACAACATTGCTTAATCAAATCTTACCGCATTCTTGTCAAGGAAAAAGAAAAACTTTTATACTATGTAAACAAAAGAAAATCATATGTTATAATAAAAATATCTTTACAATTATCATCCACATAGTTTCGTCCTATAATGAAAGGGAAAAATGCTTATCTATTGACAAAAAATATATAAACAAGATATAAATAAAAGAATCAGCTCTATAGATAAAGCAAATTTAATACTTACAAATTTTAATATAGCAGCATATTCACAATAATATGAACGCAAACGGATCAACATTTTACTTTATTATATTATGTAATCAAACATAATGATATCGTATTCATACTTAATCAAAAGCATAAAATTTAAGAATTTACTAGTTTTTTGATTGATAATTTTTATTTCTTATAATATATAATATTTAAGTTACTTCTTATTAGGTAGTAAGTTTTCCAACGAGTTTTTTAAAAAACCTAGAGCTCATCCCAAAACTCTATAAAATTTTTAGATATTTCTCAAAATCCTATTGAAAAATATTTTATAGAGTTTTTATTAGGTCAAGCATGTCAAAACCGTTATAACTCTCCAAGTTGCATCCGTACTTTGAATATGTACGCTTAGAGGACTGAAGAAGGCTTGCCACAAATGCATTAAATTTCCAAAAGCGGCATGTTCTAAAGAGGATTTAGCGGGTACAATTAAGGAAATATGAATATAAAAGTAGAGGATCTTTATGAGAAAGTTTGGATTTGCCATTACTACGAATAATGCATCTTCCATGTTACGGCAAATTATATCATAATTAATTCTTATACATTAAAGAAAGGGACATCTTTCCAAGTTTTAGCAAAATGTTTAGAAAGTGATTAAAACAAAAGAGAGAAGGAAAGGAAGACAAGAAAGAAGTAACAACTACAGCAGTGCGCAAATTGGGAAAGCCCACTGTTTGGTAAATTTAGAAAGTAAATAAAGCAGAGGATTCAAAACATGCTAAGAAAATAAAATATAAAGCAAAGGGAAGGACTTGCGTATGATTAGAATCACGAAGCCTTGGCATATTATGTTAATGGATGGGCTGGACAATAAATGGGTCGAAGTTTGACTCATAAGAATGAAGCCTGCAGTACAATGTCTCTTAATTAATATATATATATATATATATAAAATCCCCCCTATACCATAGGGGTGTTGGCCCATACTCCAAGCTACCTCAACATAATGTAGCATAACTTTTATAATTCTTGCAAGAGGGTAAATGGTGTCATTTCATTTCACATATATAGCGGTAAATAGGACAATGATATCAATATATAAGCATTTTTAAAGTTCTAGATTTCAACAAATATTTCAATGGCTTCATTTTCTTTGTAAAGGCATATGGAGGAGAAGAATGTTGAGATGAGTTGAATTATTAATTCTATGCAATAAATGTAAATCAATATCTTTGGGTAGCTATCAATTGCTAAAGTGTGCAATGTAGAGAATATGGGGAAACTAACTTCAATGTGGCAATACATGTATCAATCTATTTAACTCCAACTCACCAAAAATAGAAGCAGTACCACTTCTATTGACATAGTCAAGCAACTTGAAGGAGTTGACACACTTGCACTACAAATTTGAAGGAGTTGATTTAATGAAATGTCCAAAACCCTTAAGTTTTGCCAAAAGAGCTTTTAATAAACAGATGAAATGTAAATGGTCATTTTAGTAATTGAGCCTTTGGCTAATTTAATGCTATGGACCGATTTATTGAGCTAATGATAGGATCTAGGAAATTAGATTAAAATATGGAAGTTTTAGGAAGATATGACTTTGTAGGTTCAAAATAAGAATTGTTGGACCAGTTATGCTACTCACAATCTTACTTGATTGACTTATGTGTGTAAAGATGGCTCAAAAGAGATCTCTCTTGGTCTAATTGGACTTTGTTTAGTCTCAAAATGAGCTATTTAGACTTAAATAAGAGCTATGGGCTTGTCTTATTGTTAATGAGCTTATATTCTTTTACTATAAGCTATTAGGCCTATCCAGAGCTTATAGCCCAAGGTCATGGTCCATATGAAGAGAACCAGTGAATCCTAGCCACTGGATCATTTAAGGCCATTCGATGGTTGTCAATAATGCTAAATCTCAACTATCTATCTCATAGTAATTCAATAGCTAAAGCTTATTCCTAAAATCTTTAAATAAGAGGCTCTTAATCTCATTTGGGATCATTCTGAACATTGTTTAGCTTGAGACAAACGTAGAAGCTTTACTAAAGTTACTCCATGAAAGACCAAAAAAGCTATTTAGTAAAGAACAAATCAAGAGCATCCAAAAACATGAGAGTTCATCTTTCATTACGCATGAGCACAAGCAATCGAGTTTGCTTATTGTTCTTCTCATATATCTCTCTATCATATCCATACACATGTCATCAAATCAAATGATCTCAAAGATCGACCATCATGCATATAGAATGTGATTAATCATTGGTAGCAGCCCTACCTACAATCATATAAGAAGCTTTTAGCCAATTCTTTTACCATAGAATTAAGTGTCTAGCAACAAATCATAAAATCACATCTCAAGCACCTTTGTAATTCATTTGCATCATTTTCTAGTCTTGGATAGCTACCTTAACTTAGATTTAATGGCAACTAATTTAATTTACTTACTTTATCCTAGGAAATTAGATCCATTAAAAATAAGACTAGCAATAACCAGTCTCGGATTATCAAACCCAGATAGATAAAGAGCATCGTTATAAATTGCATCTATGTTTGAATTCATCTTGCACAACAAAGAAACTAATAGTTCAAAAAACAAACCTAACTAAATGAATGTATTGAATCGGTATAGAAATGTGAGATTGAAGAAAATGTCAAATTGAAGGATTACCTTGCTCTAATATCATGTGAAGAGGAGTAAGATAAAGTATCGATTTGTAATCGGCTATGAAGAAGTTGAGAAGATCAAACTAGAGATATTGTTTATACGAATGCTTCTAATAATTAAACTATATTCTATGGCTCCATTTTTATTTTAATGGGATAAATCCCGTATATTATCTCATTATTCAATTATATATTTTAAATTTGAACCATTAAATTCACAAATTATTTAATGGTGATTAAATCAAGGATAAAAAGAATAGTAGTAACAATCTGATTAAAAAAAAAAAAAGATAAAATGATAAGAAAAATCTTTGTAATTGAGTCTTTGTTTGTATACGAGGGAAGATGACTAAAGTGTGTAGGATAGTAAACTGACGAACACGTGAGAAAATAAATGAAAGATCTATACTATTAAAATATATATATATATATATATATATTCATTCTATAGTACTCGCTACAGGTACCAGAGCATATAGCAGACCGCTGTCAGTAGCAGAAGTGCAGCATCAGGCAGCATAGACTTCAACACATTCACGACGCATAGTAGAAATTTCATTTTCTTTTATATGACATTTACTATGTAGATGCCAATATGCCTAAGATCCAAACTATGTTTGAAGATCTGATTTAAGATGGAAAACTTTTCATCCTAATCCGCAGCAATCAGCGGCTGCCTCTCGTCCATTTAAACAACGGCTTCAAGATTCAGGATGCATGCGAAAAAGACGTAAGGTCTACTTTTTCCCCTCCAAAAAACGTTTAGGCGTTATCAATCGATTTAAAATCCATTTGTTCGTAACAACTAGAATATAAAATACAAGTGAATCTTAACCCAACCCCACCCCCCACCCCCCACCCCAACACACCCCCCCACCCCCAAAAAAAAAAAAAAACTTATCGATTAATCCTAAAGTTGCGGGCAGGAGGTCTACAAACCAGATGGTCCGTAACATACGTGTCAGTATATATTTTGTCCAGAAGGATTTTGACTTAATAGAACTCACTGAAAAGATTAATTTGCTTGTGGTGATAATTGTTGGCCATAACAAAAGCCAAAGTCCTCGCTGGCCCCCAAAAGGGTTCTTAGTGCTGCAAAAGTTGAATGTAAACACTGTTATAGTGTAACGTCACTGCAAACGTTGAATGAAAATTGTTATAGATTATTGCAGTGAAATCCTCACTGTAATAGATTAAATGTAAATTGTTATAGATTCGTGAAGCCGCAATCCATTGGCCGTGAGAGGGAACCCCATCCGCTTGTAGTGACCACTGAGATTGTTGTAGATTAAATGTAAATTGTTTAGAAGAAGGCTATATCGCCGTAGATAAACATAGTTACATATTCTTACCCTGCCAAAATATATACATACAGAAAAGACTCAATTTGTCCTTTTTTAGAAATACAAATCACTACCAAGGTACAAATCGGTCCATAATTAAGCAGACAGTGGCCTCAGAAAGTGAAGTCTCCGTTTTTTGATGAACCTCTCTTTTCTCCTTCACAACATTCTTCTTCTTCTCTTCAACTTGTTCCTCATTATTTTCCTGTCCTCTTTTGGCTTTCAACTGCAACAACTTCTTCAGCTGGACTTTCTCCGTAAGCTTGCTGACCTCACTTTCCCATATCTCAACTAACGCAGACATGTTTGCTAAAAATGTAAAGCGCTGTTAAGAAAGAACTCTCGGGTTTATATATGAAAATTGACAAGGAAATAAGAAAAGGGGTTGTTGGATATTTATAGGAAAACTTAGGAAGTGAATGAAACATTGTTGATGGTTTTGTTTATTTGAGGTGTTGGGTTTTGACCAATGGAGGAAATCAGTGTGTGGACGCACAAGGTTATCCCATACGCGGGTTTTGAGGTAAAAGACAAGAAAAATGAAAGTATATAGTACAGGATATTCTATAATAATGGTTGTGCAAGTTTTAGCGAGCTGGCTAGTAGCTATTGTTCACGTGGGAGTTCTCTTGGAATTATACGACGGTTGTTTTTTTATAGTTGGGATTTTCTAGAGAAATATCCGAGGGATTTTGGCCATAGCAATTACAGGAAATGCCTCAAACGCCATAAATTTTACTAGTTCTTTTATGACCTATTGCATGCTATCATGCTATTAAAACAGGAAATGCTTTTATTTAAGAAAAATCATCATAAACCTAGAAAAGTCTAGATAAACTTATTTAAGGGGAAAAAATAAAGGAAGAAGAAGAAGAAGATTGGGCAAAAAATGTCAGCTCATAACATGATATGATATAGGTTTACTTTGATATGAAGGTTCTTGTCCTGATGTTATAAACAATGGACGATACATTTAAGGCCTGATCATCTTTGTCGACTATAGATCGAACTCAATTGGCGATATTTCTTTATTTCAAGTCAAAAATAAGTTCTCAGATGTTTGAGGGAAAAAAAGGAGAGATAGAGAAATTTAAATTAAATTTGATTTTCAGTTGAATGGCTACATTTATCTTCTGGAACAAACGGTCCTAATATTACTATCATTATTAGGACATTTGAGTTTTGATCATGATCCCAGGCTCACATCATGGTGTTCTAAAAGAATCTTGTACAGATGCTAACACAAATTTGGCCTCGCTCCCGAAGCAAACAATCCGAGCCAAAGCAGCCTCATATCAGGATCATCTAAGTGGGAGGCTATAACTAGTTGAATAAATTGGTTTCTTTCATACGATGCCATGAGACCACGACAGTCGTTACTGGCCTTCTTTAGAAGGACAAACACCAAGTTATCCTGCATAAGAAGCTAGCGTCATTATTTCGCGTGGCTTCTCGCGGAATCCATCCACCATTATTGCCCGTCTTAGGTGATTTTTGTTAACAAGTATTGTCAATAGCAAGTGATATCGTTTTCTTGGATATTCTTGCCAACACTGGAACCTCTGCCGACACGTTTTAAGGTTTGGCATCTTTGACCATATTAAAAACCTTACCATAGGATAAAATATATCGGAAGTTAAATGTACAGTTGACTCTTTTCTATTTCATAAGAATCATGTAAATTCATTATATTTTTGTTAGTAAATCATATAAGTCGTTCCATTTTTTCTTCAATCGAAAAATATAAGAATATTATTTCTATGGAAAATATTAGAAAAGTTGCTGCTAATTGCCTCAAATGAGAAGCAAAAATATTTGATATTGGTTAATGCTGTTAAGGGTGATGATCTGTTTATGATAAAAGTGACATAAAATTATCCTAAAATTTAAATAAAATTTTAAACCATGGGAAAAAATAAACTTCAAATTGCAAGAATATAAGGAGAAAAAACAAGGGAAAAAAAATTATACCCTACTATATTTTGGAGCCTGGCCACCAAGAGGTGATGTAGAGTTCTCGAATTCCACCATTCATCAAAAAAATAAACTTGGAGAAGAAGAATGAAAAATGATATTTGCAAATGTAATAGCAAACAGCACTAACTAACTGAAAGATACATGAAACAGTATCCATATCAATTCATCTTGTGCATACTAACTAAATAAACGAAAAAGCGAAAAGAAATACTAACAAAAATACAGCTGTAAACAAGTCATAAATAAAAATCCAACCACTTTAAGATGGAGCATGTTGAAGGCTTAGCTTGAAACATGTTTATTAGCTTTGTGGAATTGATGTTATTTTGGTAAAAACTTTGGCTAGCTGCTCTAACAAAGAAATATGTATAGGAGAAACAAAACCATGAGTGACATGGTCTCTAATAAAAGTATATGTCAATATCAACACGTTTGGTCCAATAGTGCAAACAAGGATTTTGCACAATGAAACTAGTGAACTTATTTATCACCAAACAAGCAAATAGGTAATGGAATTGGAATGTGCAAATCATGTAAGATATAAGAAGTCCAAAGTAACTCCTTAACAATAGACACCATGCTCTTATATTTAGTTTTAGTGGTAGAAATGCTTACAATACATTGTTTCTTAGGCTTCAACAAGATCAATGCAATGCCACACATAACAAAATATCCAATTAATGATTTTCTATCAAATGTGGAAGAATCTTAATCCGCATTTGAATAACTATGAAGAACCAGATTATTGTTAGCTAAGTAGAATAAACCAAGTCCACAAGTACCTTTGAGATACTTTAATAGATGAAGAGTTACTTTCATGTGTGATTGTTTATGTCACATCAAGTTAAATATAAAAGCCTCCCTATAACTCATGTGTAAATTTGATGATCATCAATCAACTCACCAAAATCTCCGTCAAGTTGAAGTCTTCAAGTTAATGGTAATTAAAACAGGCTTGCTAGCTAAATAATCGGTATCGAATAAAATATCTAAAATGAACTTTCATTGATTCAAGAGGGTGCTTGCAAATGTATGGCAAATCTCTACTCCTAAAAAAATATATATTGCCTAACCCAAATCCTTGATTGTAAATTGAACATCCAAAGCATGCTTTAAGAAAATAAGGAGATCTTCACTAGCCTTTGTGATCAACATATCATCAACATAAAGAAGTATTACCAAAAAATGATTTTGTTGCGAACAAGTTAATGAAGAAAAATAATGAGTAGATCGGACAAAGCCTCTCTTGATTAGAATTTGAGATATTTTAATATTTTATTGCTTAGATGCTTGTTTAAGACTATAAAGAGATCTTCTTAAAGGGAAAACTTAGCGAGGACCAACTTCTGGACAACCAAGCAGAGGTAATGTGCAAGTTTCTTCATCAAAACAACTATGTAAGAAAGAATTATTAATATCAATTTGGTAAATGGGTCAAATAAGATCTGTAGCTACAGTAATGAGTATTCGCATGGTGCCTAATTTAACTATAAGAGAGAAGGTATTATAATAAACAGCACCTTTTTCTTTTCTCTATATCCTTTAGCTACTAACCTAACCTTAATCTTTTCAAAGTTCCATAAAGTTTATATTTAATTTTGCATTCCAATTTTAAACCAATAGCTTTCTTGCCTAATGGCAACTTAGTTATGTCTCAAGTATCATTTAATTCCAAAGCTTCAATCTCTTTATTCATTACTTCAACTCATTCTTAAGTTTTATAAGCTTGAGAATAAGAAAGGTTCTTGAATTGTTAACACTTATGCCAAAGAGGCAATATAATCGAGTGGAAAGTTATCAAAAGCATGCAAGGTAAATCAAGGATATAAGGTATGAGGTGAAGAACCAGATGTGGCAAAATAGCATTAGTTGAATTGGTTTACAAAGAATGAAAATAGTCCTTAAGCCATCTAGAAGGCCTATGTTCCCTAGTAGATCTTCTCAGAAGGAAGATGGTCAAAGGTTTGAACATGAAAATGATTGAAACTTAGAATAGAAACAAAGGAATTAAAAGAAAGAGACTCTGATGTAGGATGGAAATCATGATGAGAAAAGGTAGAATCAAGATTAGTAATAAAAATAGATGTGAAGAAGAATCATTATCGAATGATAAGGAAGGATGTATGTTAGATATTTGAACTTCATGAGGAACAGAAAATTAAAAGACTACATATAAGAAGACACATGCTAAAAAAAGAGTAAATCACTGATTGAATAGTTTCTATCTTGTTCGAAAATAAAAAAACTTATACCCTTTTCAACCACATACATACCCTAGGAAAATATGCTTGATGCCTTTAGGTTCAAATTTATCCTTCCATAAGTGATTTTGAGAAATATAGCAAATACAATCCATGGTCCTCAAATGGTAATATAATGGTTTCTCTTTAAAAAGTACTTCATAAGGATATTTCCCTCCTAATTTAGACATGGGCATCAAGTTGATCAAATAAGTGGTTGTAAGAACATACTCTCCCCAAAATTCTTTTGATAAGTTTGCATAGAGCCTCAAGGCTCTAGCAATTTCAATAAGATGTTGATATTTTTACTCTACTCTTCCTTTTTGTTGAGGTTTATAGGTCATAAATTTTTTATATATGATACCAAGAGTATGAAATATGGTCCAATAAACATGAGAAAGAAATTCTGAGTCATTATCTAACCTCACTATTTTAGGTCTAACATCAAATTGACTTTGGATCATTTGAAAGAATTTATCAAGACAATCAATGGCTTATGACTTAGTATTAATAAGATAAGTCC
Source organism: Lumnitzera racemosa (assembly GCA_024138005.1). NCBI lineage: Eukaryota > Viridiplantae > Streptophyta > Magnoliopsida > Myrtales > Combretaceae > Lumnitzera > Lumnitzera racemosa. The sequence continues at coordinate 30,827,289 of JAMXBC010000012.1, read as the reverse complement.
AAATGCAGCACGAACAATCATTAAGAATAGTAAGGAAGTATCTAGCTCCTATAATAGAAGGAATAAAAGGAAATTTTCAAGATAATGATGCAAACTTCTATGAAAAGGAAGTCCATGCATTTTTGCTTCAACACAAATTTTACACATAAATTCATTCGTATCTAAATGTTCACAAACATTAAGGTGCTTAAGTTTTGACACAGACAAATAACCATGTCTCATGTGCAATAAATGTATAAAGTTTGACTTATTAAAGGAAGAATGAACAGATGCTATTACATTCTAATTATAATCACTAAGGAAAGTAGAACCTTGCATGACATTGGACTTTAGAACATATAAGACATTATGGACTTCAATTGATGCAATGAGCATTTTACTTTATTGGTCCTGAAAAATGAAAAAAGAAAAGTCAATTTTGGCCATCAAATGGTTGTCTAAAAGAGCATTATGAATAGACAAGAGATTGCTTTTGAAATATGGAATATATAATACATCTCAAAGTACTAAGAATGGGTTAATAAAGACAGAACCGATAAATTGTATAGCTTTAAGTTTTCCATAAGGTAAGTTTATGGATATGGGTTAAGGTAATTTTTGGACATCAAATAACAAACATTCATAAGGCGTTATATGTGAATCGCACCTGTATTAATAATCTAAGAACACAAATGATTGTTGTCAACACTAAAACAAAAGAGTGGCTCAAACAAACCTACAAATTTGATTACACTATCAGGCATTTGCTTTTCTTTCATCATTTTTAAATTTCCTAACACATGTCCTCAATCATTTGCACATCATCTATTGAAATATGCTCCATCATCGTCCTTCACATTATTTAAAGGTATGAAAACCTCATATTCAACACTAATTAAAACCAAGGGTTAGAGTTTATGTAGGTTTTATCTAAAGAAACATGAGATGCCATTTTATGTTGATCTCTTTCCACTTTTTTTCCCTTAAACCATTTCGAATATCTAATTAATTAGAAGCAGCTTTCATGGTATAAATATGACCCTTAGCTTTATAGTACTTGCATGTTAACCTATTATAGCTAAAACCCTTTTCTTTCCTTCTATCATTATTTCCTTAAACTAAATACAATCTTTTTGCATTGAACTCAGAAAAAGGAAAAAAAATGAAAAAAATATATAATATTGCTGTTCTTGGGAAAATATTCCCAAGAATACGATAGCCTCCTCCCCATTCTACATGTAGACATTCTCTTTCATCTTTCTCTCTCTCTTAAACCATCTCAAGACTTTCTCAACTAAATCCATTATTTAGATCCATTTTTTTGTGAATCAATCATAGAATTGGAGTACTAGTATGGTGTACATCTCTATTATGGGAAGTTTTTTCAAAACGGGGAGATAATCTACACAATATCATCACTTTCTCTCTCTAGACATCTATATATAAAAATGTATAATTTTTTCTCATGCCAATCCGTTTTAAGCATACATTGTTAGAAGAAATAGTGTTTTTGCTTGATGTATGATGGTACATTATTGTTTACTAGTATTTTTTAGATGGGTCAAAATGTTCATCTTTTCGCTAGCATATATGTGAATTAAATATTGTTCTATACTTCATTGTCTGTAAGCATAGCTATTTTTTTGTATAAATTTGTGTTCATTAGTCAATTATATATATACGTGTGAAAAAGGTTTTTATGACGCTGTGTTTGTAAATTTTTTTTTTTATTTGCCTAAAACGTTTTGTTCATTATTTTATATAGTTTATATCCATATGTATATAGTCTTTCTTTGTGTAAATTTGTCTTTGTTACTGTATTATATATACACATGTGTATTAGGCAATGCGTATACAAATAATTATTATTAAGGAGTATGGAGAATGAATTAGCTTACAAGGTGGTGTAACATCTTTATTTGTTTTAGTTGGAGTAAGTAATGATTATAGTACCGTTAAGGGATTATGATAGTGAAATCAAATTAGGCAATGTGTTCATGAACTCGAGTAAAGTGTATACGTGTATCTGTTAGTATATGGTAGTAATCTTATATTCAAATGCTAAAGTTTACAAAGTTGATGTACATGTAGCAAACAAGTGCAAAATGAATAATATAAGTTTAGTTTGTTATGTTAGTAGAAATATTATGGAAGAAGAAAATGAGGTACAGTATGATAGGCACCTGAGATCAGTAATTGGAGTTGCATTTAGAGCTATGAATGACCAGTTAGTTAGATTGATATGTAATCAGCTTTAGATTAATATTAAGAAAAGGGTCATCAAGGATGTGGTCATCATCGAGTAGGAGATTGAGGACATAGATAGGCTAGCATGAAGATTCAAGATGATGCTCCCTCCCACTCCTCCCCCTACCCCCACACTACTCGCTACCAACATCTCTTAGACTACTTGGATTTAAGTATCATAGACCATTCATTGGGGAGAGCTCCAAGGATGACATGTATCACACCGTCATTATGGAAGAGACCTCTAGTAGTTAGGTTTATCTCTCTCTACACCATTGATAAGGCCAACTAAAAATCCTCATCACGACGTAGGCGAAGGAGTCACATAGATGTACTCTACTTTAATCCCCATGTATGCATCATTTTCGGGTGCTTACAATCAAGATAGGGCATAGATTGCCCAATTGGATGCAGACTAGATAGTTTAGGCCTAGACTAATGCAGATCCCTAAGATATTCATCCACTTACACGATGATGATGCCAACATCATTAGTTTTGGATATTTCACTTTTGAGTTTGTTTTTTTTTTTTTTTTCTCTTATTTTCGAAACACTATGTAACTTTTCGAAAGTATAATTACATTATCCATAACGCTTTCATGCCTTCATAATGTCAAATTATTAACATGTTTGAAAACGCATCTTAAAGATGCGAATTTAAGTTAGAATTGGTGATTTAGGATTGATACAAATTTATAGCACTAATCCATATCGTAATATTGATTCATATAGATACAGAACAAAATTATTCTCTATTGATTCAAAGCGCGTATCTATGTAATAGAGAAAGAGGACAAAACCAAATATCTCGCTAACATATAACTAGATAGAATTTGATTTATGCTATATTAATTGGTTTAAAAAATGATTTTGTGTTGAGCCAAGAATAGAGGGTTATGTGTAATGTAATGGTTAGTAAGAGGGTGGTTTGGAGTACAAAATTGCCTCATTATGAAACAAAATTGCCTATTGGAGAAGTAAAAACAAACAATCCAAATTAACATTTGTTTTTAACCAAAATCGTGTATTTGGGTATTGATTGCATTTTCAACCAAAATCGCTTGTTTTAGTTCATTTTGAAATCACCATCCGAATTAACATTTGTTTTTAACCAAAATCGTATATTTAGATGTTGATTGCATTTTCAACCAAAATCGCTTGTTTTAGTTCATTTTGAAATCACCTTTTCAAAAGGTGATTTCAAGTATCGTATTTTTTAAAGTATTTTCTCAGGAGCGGTACTAGTATTCTTTTTTTTTTTGAATTTTTTTTTCCTTTTCTCCATTGAACCTAGCAACATAAGATTCATATGAACCAATTATCATCAATTGTTTTTATTTTCCTACTTATTGTATAAGATAGTTGGACTTGTTAACCATGGGAAGAGGATCCATTGTTTAATCCCATTAAGAATTAAATCAAACTCTTTGACTCATGCTCCAAGATTCTTTCCTTTAGTTGATAAGTACAATATTCAATTCTTTCACAATCATAAGAAGGATAACTATGTAATGCTTGGAATTCATCCCAACATCTTTTGAGTTTACTTTATTAAACTTCTATGGACTAATTGAGCTGTTTAATATTGCTAAGATTTATTGCAATTGATAGATCAAAGGAGCATTTCCTGGATTGTACTACTCTATTATCTTAGACCATAACTTGAAAGGCGATTGAGCATTCAAGTAATTTTAGGAGAGATTACTAGTCATCGAGTTAAGGATCCAACACGAAACCATGTAATTGCATCTTTCCCATCTAACTGAATCTAGTGAATTCTCATTTGGTTTAGTTACTTTGCCACCTATAAACCATGGCTTGAGCTTTGTACGTAAACCTAACTTTATTTACTTACTTGATATAAGATAATTGGCTCCATCAAAGATAATATTTGCAATTACCATACTAGGATTATGAGAGCTAGCAAGAAACAAAGGATTTGAATTTACTAGTTCAATTTGATTATGAAGAACAAGATCTTTTGGTATACCCATCTTGGTAAAAGAACTTCAATCCAATGGAATGTGAGAAAAATTTAGATCATACCAAGAACTAGCTACCCTGACAACATGTAGAGTTCTTGAATTCCGCCATTGATCAAGAAATAAAGTTGTAGAAGAAGGATGAAAAATGATATTTGCGAATATAATAGTAAACTCCACTAGCTAATGTCAGATACATGAAAGTATTTATATCAGTCCATCTTCTGTGTACTAACTATGTTAACGGAAAAGAGAAAAGAAATGCTAACTAAAATATAGCTGTAAACACAATAACACGTGTAATGAATAAAAACTAGAAAGACAAAAGTTAACAAGTGAATCGTGACATCCACCTTCAAGAGGTATCCATCAATGCCACCCTTGAAGAAAGGTCATAGGCCTCCTAAAATAATGGGACTTATCGTAACCTAATTTAAACGGTGTAAAGAGCAATTCAATAATGATGAGCCTAGTTATGGATGCAATCCATCCCAGGTAGTAGTTCTTTAACCATCACCTCTAAAATTTATTTAAAAAAAAAGAAAAAGAAAGAAAAAAAAGAAAAGAAGATACCATATTAAACACGTACTAGAATGAAATAACTTGACCAAACATCTAAAGTTTCGTTTTCTTTTGATCAAGAATGACTAGTAAATGACTAGTAATAATCCACCATCTAAAATAGGTTTCGACCGCCACTAAATGGGAGGTTGCTATCCTCCATTTGGATCAGCTCGCTCATCCATGGATCCGGACATGTTTCATTTAGGAGGCAAGCATCCTCACTTCGAGGATGGTCTATGGCGTTTCATCCCATGCAGGTTGGCCACCCCAATAGTTGGGGGTGGGTTCCATTTTTTCAGTTTTAAATTGTAACCTTCGTTTTTTTCAATTTTAAATTGTAACTTTCATTTGTCTTCTAAGTCAATTATTTTGCCATGTGAAATATCACGCCCAAAATGTGTCTACGAATATATTAAACATTGTCGATGTATGATGCCTACTTTCAGTTTCTGGACATGAAATATCAAATTTCTCTCCCACATTCTTGAAAATTGATACAGAACATATAATAGAACATTCATGTAAATTGTTTTGGACTGAAAGAAGGGTAAATTTCGGCTCAAGTAGTCCTGCATGTACGAGTAAGCTCTGATTTTAAATTTTATGAAGGCCGTCCAATTTCCAGGTGCATGCCCGGTATCGTTTTTCAAATTATCGTATGAGTTATTTGACTCTCGGCAATATAAATTATGTAAACATGAAATACAATATGTACAAGCTAGATATGAAAGAAGAATTTGACACAGATACTTATTTGAATCTCAATGTTGTTCATATTTTCCGAAGGCAATACCTATCCATTTTCATATTTGAGTTATTAATCTCTTGTTTCCTAGCTCAAGTTTTCAATGTTTTGTACATTTTACAAAAGAGTGTTTCCTTAGGCTCGCTAAAAATTCTATACATTTTTCTATCACGTTTATTATGTATGAATAGCTTAAAATAGAATGCATTAGAATGGATTAGAATGAAATGAGTAGACAGTAAATCATATCTCTATGAAATAGAATGAAATGGAATTAAACTAAATGTTTATATAGTAATAATTGTTAAAAATATTTTTAATTATTTATTGTTATAATTAAATTGAATGGTAAATAAATAATTTAATTAATAATAACAAATGTGAGAGAAATGAAATGGTTGATTCATTCTCCTTAAAAACGGAATCAAATTCCTCTTCAAAGTCAACTAATTATATAGAATCGCAATTCTTACTTCTATAAATTTTCCAAACATGGAAAAAGGATAGAATTTGGAATTGCGATTTCATTTTAGTTTATTCTTGCATATATTTATACTTGTTATTTTCTCATGAGTGTCTTTAACTTTTTTTCTTTTCTAAAATTTGAGTCATTTACCTTTTCAATATTTTCCTAAAAAATGACTTCGGTTAAGTCCATTACAGATTTTGTATTCGTTATATATATTAATTTCTTATTGATTTGTAATAAGTAATTTAAAAAGATATTATTCACTATATTTAATTAAATAATATAATAAAAAACAATAAAAGCAATATGTGATGGTGAGAAGTGGCACGACTTACCTAAGATAGAGGATCACCAACCACTACCCAAAAAATGAAAGAAAAAAAAAAAAAGAAAAAAAATGCACTGGATATTTTTATTGGCTTATAGTTAGGTCATGCCATCCAATTATGACTAGATGGACTTTTAATTAGATCTAACTATGATCTGATGGATTTTAATCAAAATTTCTTTCTCTTTTTTTTTTTTCCTTTTTCATCCGAATTTTTGCTTTAGTTAAGTTTATATAGGAAATTATTCCAATATATTTTCTCTTTTACTAATTTAAAATCACCTTCCCATTTGGATGAAAAAAAAAAAAGAAAGAAAAAAGTCACCTTCCTATCGGCAGAAGTCGTTCAATTTATCGACTAGATAATTGACATAATAAGACAGAAAACATGCATGCATCAAGAAAAACATGCACTATAGATGTCATAAAAGGTTGTAGAGATAATGAAATAAATAACAAGACAAATTGCGGACCCTTTTCACATGCACCTCAACTCTTTTCATCCACTCAGTGAATTAGTCCAAAATGCAGGTTCTCTACTCAAGAAACAATGGAATGGAGAAAATATCAGTGGAAAGATCTTAGTTATACACCTTTTTGGAGATATTTTAGAATTTGGGCAATGAGAATATAATATTTTATACAAGAAAAGATTGACGCAAGACTTGGGTTGTTGAGTTTCATTCATATGGGATTTTGTGTTTCCCCTTTACATACATTTGATATCTAAATGTTTGAAAATTTAATATTGCTAATACTATATACTTAATTTTGTAAATAATGGTATCCTAATAGAATCAACTAGGTTCGAATCCACTCCATTGTAATCACTGCAAAAGAGGGGGAAAAGTTAATATTTTAAAAGCTACATCAGTTAGTATTTGCATGGATTGTGATATTCATGTCTTGTACTTACTAAGTTTAATAAGACAAACGCATCATTGAAAGTTTGTTAAAGAGGCTTTTTTAGTTATTAGTGCCCCAAATTAAAATTTTCTATGTTGATGTGCCTCAACTTCACCTAACAATATATGATTTCGAACGATTTTACCATATTTATTTTGAATCATAATACCTAATCATATCATATTTTATTATATTATATGATTTTGAAAACTATTACCTATTATATTCTAATTTCCATTTATTACTTTTGTCTATGACATAATTAATTTTCATTAATTACATATGCCATTAACTGTTTTTGGTCAAATGATATTACAATATATAATTTTAGAAGTTCTTGCATTTTATATTGTATTTTCCATCCACTACTTTTATTTACAGCATTATTAATTTTTATTAGTTACCTTTGCCATTAATATTTTTAAATCGTATTTTCATATTGTATCATATTATAATATATGATTTTGAAAACTTTTATTTTATATTGTTTTGGAATTATAGGTCTTTTCATATATTTTCCTTTATATTTGCCCCCATATAGTTTGAGAATTATAATACATTTCATATTTATTTTCCATTATCCATTACTATGACTAAGACCAGCCGTTTCTCTTCCTTCTCCACCTTCTCCAATCATAACAGACCTTTCTTCTCTACTTTTTTAACTTGTACTTTACCCTTTTCTTTATCTTTTGCGGGTGGGTAAATGTTGAAGTTGGATGAATTTCATTGCAAGATAGAGAATTGATGAATGATCTGATTCAAGTCGATAATCTCAATTTTGCCTATTTCATATGCATTAAGATTTTATTTTCCATATTTTTGTATACTTCCAATTTTTACTTTGATTTTTCCCCTTACTAACTTTTCTATTTGTTTATCATGTAGGTGAAGATTGTGAGATGGATCTAAATCAGGTAATGAAAGCTATAGAAGCAAATAGATTGGTGTAGGAGTTTATTAATATATCTTTAAATGTTTTGATTTTACTAGATAAGTGCTTGAGCTAAATGAATTTTGTTACAACTAACGGACAATGCATCTATAATATGCATGCTTACAAAAAAAAAAAAAATACACGTGTTAGAAGCCATTGATTATTGAAATTACTTAAAAATAAAAGAAAAACGAGATATGAAAATATTATTTAACTTTTATATATCTCTTTTCATAAGATTTTATTAATTGGATAGTGGAAATAATTACTTGAGAAAAAATAAGGAAAATGAATTAATCAAATGCAAATTGGTGAATTAATTATATCTATAATGTTAATTGTGATTAATAGGCAATTATTCTCGTCTATGAGACCCCATTATTTCATTTTGATGTTTAAACTATCCATTCAAAACTTTTCTACCTATACTCTATAAAGCAATACCTTAGAACCATTCTATATCTTGTAACCTATAAAGTATATATAATACTAGGTACCTTGTAGAACCTATAGATTTTTTTCTCCTCCCTTTGTTCAATTTAACTAATCTCTTAAACTAAAATATTCTTCTTCTATAAGGTAGATGCGTTAGTAAAATCAGATTTCACTCTTGTGATAATACCAAATCTTTTGTCAATCATGAAACAAAGAAACTAGGCCATTGAAAAAAATAAGTAATGGACATACCTTGTGCCTTGTAAGTGGTGCTAAAAATAGAAGCCAAAATTTTAGATTCCCTTTTTCGAACTGTACTAGATGATGAATTTAGTAAAGGAGGAAAGAGAAAAGAAAATAGCACTGAAATAAAGACTAAATAATAAAAATGGAAGGGAAAGGAAGGGACTAACAACCATTTAGTTTAAGGTTTCCTATGGGATGGACTTTGTTTTATTTTAATGATATAGTGTTCTTTTTTACTTATGAATTTTAATTAATTGCTATCAAAAAGTGGATAAAATGTATCATAGAACTTATACTTTGCATACTTCAAAATACATACTCTAAAATGGGTACAGAGTATCCTAACTTCATACCCATAACCTACCTTATGAGAACTGATTCCAACAAATTACTACCTAAAATCTGCCTTATAACCTTAATTACCCATGTGAAACCAACTCAGTTAAGTAGGGTTTGAGTAGGTATCTTATACGACAAGGTTACCCATTTATGTTAAAAAAGGTAACAACTTTCCCATGTATTTTGTAATGGTGTTGGGAGAGAGAGAAATAGAGAGGGGAGGGGGTACGTTTCTTTATAATTTGAGAAGCAAGGTTTGGTAAGTAATGGCAAAGATTTTTTCTAGTGATAATCATAGTAACTAAAGAAAAAAAAAAAAAAGAAATAGAGAAAAAAGTTATATATGGGAGGAATGTGGTAATAATTTTAAAACTATACACTTAGATCGGCCTGATTTGAATGATCTATGGAGCAATAAATAAATAAATTTATGAGACTCTAAAGTGAAATCATAAAGGAAAAAAGAATTAAGACATTAAGATGCCAAAGAGGAATAAATGCTTTAATATTATACATTTGAAAAAGAATAAATATAAAAAAAGAGTAATAGGGAAACCAAAATGGTGTTTTTTTGGCTTGAATGGTATAAATAATTGATTTCAAATAGCACTAATGAAATATAATGATAAAAAAAAAAAACAAAAAAACAACATTCATTTAGAGTAATTTTATGTGATTTAATAACATATAAAGATCATACACAACCAATAAAATGTAACAAATTGATAACCTATAAATTGGAAAGTAATAGAAATGTATTTGCATTAAATGCAAAATGATGAAATAAATTGTCATTTTTACATCTGCATTATATAAAATTAGTGGATGATGTAGTAGTAATATGTATAGTAATCTAGAAACATCAAATACATGAAATATTAATTGAAATTTGATTACATAGTTAATCAAGTAATGAGTAAAGATTAGCAAAATAAAATTATTGACAATACAAAAGTGCATTATTAACATAGAAGATTTGACAACAAAAGAATAAGGCTTATTTGAAAAAAATGCTAACCTTATGTTGATTAATGTTAAAAAAAAGGAAGTGAAAAAGTATGAGTAAAATCTTTCATACTAACTACTGCAACATTATGACATTTATTTCATATCTCAACTTATCTCATTAGAATTTTAAAATGAAAAATAATTATCAGAGATAAAGATTTGTCAAACAATATTTTCGAGGAATGGAATATAAGAATTAGCATTTTTTAGTAAAATGTTCTTAGAGTAAAAGAACCACTAAAAAGTCACAACTAATGCATCTTAAAGTAACTAGAAAAAGAAATAAAAAAAAATTAGAGATTTAATAGATATGTTCGATATATACCCTGGTTGACAATTTAGTCTTTATACTCAAGTGTCAATACATACACTTGAATGTTAAATGGTTGATTTATAAAATAACACTAGTATGTCAAAATACTTTAAAAAAGAAAAAGAAATTTAATGACAAAAGAGCATGTACATAAAAGAACATATACCAAAGCAAGAAAAGAAAAAGCACATATTTCTTTGTTAAAAAATGAAATAATGTGATGGAGAGAAAATGGTGAGTAAAAGTATGGAGAGAGGTACTTATTTCTTTGGTAGCTGGATTTTACTGGAAAGTAATAGTAATAATATGCTAAAGCCCTTTTCATTAAAATAGGTAACATTAATAAGAAGTAAGATTAGGTATGGTTAAGATATATGTCTAGATTACCCTTTTATGGATAATTGTTTGAATAAAAATGGTAAGTGGATAAGAGCATTATTGTAATTTGGTATTTGCAAAATTTTATTAACACCCAAAGACACAAGTGGTGTTTTTGATTTTAATATTATAAACATTATGAATTTACATATTCTATGCTTTAATTTAGTAATATTAAGTTTTTTATTTCATACACATTGTGGTTATATTGTCTCTTCTTTTTGTGTATATTTCCACTTTTTCTTAGTTAATTTGTTATTGACGTGATGATTAAGAAATAAATTTATACAATGTGAAAAAGAAATTGGGAGATAGCTTCTAATCGAATAATGTAAACTACATAAGCAAAAATAATAACATAAGAGTTTATAGATGCAGTTCTAACTATTTTTCCTTTTTTATTTCAAACCTCAATTGAAGGTTTGGAGGACTATATGAAGAGAATATTGCTAACCAAAACGAGATTGAATCACTAAGAAGAGCTGAGTTTTATGGGATGTTAGATTTAAGCTAAATGCCTTAGAAAATGTTGTCATATTCTTTTGGCTTTGTCTAAGGTCTTTTTTTTCTATTATTTAATAGACTATTTTATTTTCACTGAAAAAGAAAAATGAAAAGAGGAAGTAAGTGGAATGCACTTATACAACTTCAAATCTTTTTTGCCAAATTTGAGGTAAAATGGGGAGAAGAGAGAGAAATAAGATGAACTTAACATAATTACATAAGGTAAAATTATAAAAGAGGGGAAAATATTTGGGGTTATATTCAAATAGGGAATCGCACTTTTAAGAAGTTAAAATAGAAGATCAAAGTTTTATTAAGTGTTTCTATCAAAGAATCTCGTCGTACTACCACTATAATGCCATCAACTGGACTTAATGTAGAGAATTATCCAAAAAGGTAGATGCTGATGTGTCTTGATTTAAAGTAAAATATTGCGAAATGACATAAACCTAACCTTTACATGAAAATTTAATAAATAACCAACCTGGGGTATACTTTCAACATAAAAAGAACACTTACCTATAAAAAGAAATGATTAAAGACCCTAAACTTTAAAACGTCAAAACCTCCAATTCCCTAACTCAAACCGTAATTGAAAATCTTAATTGAATTTACAAAGCGTATCATACTATCTGCTAAGTTTTCCCTTCATTTTCTCCTTTTGTATTTAGGTTTTAGTTAAGATTAAGAATTAGGGTTTGTTATTTTGGGTTAGTGTAGGATGTTAGATGTTTCGAAGATGAGAATTAAGGTTTATCCTTATGTTGTTTGTGGCCAATTATGTGTTAACTCCTATTTATGTTTGTTCAAATCACTTCATTTTTATTTTATTTTTTTTGTTGTACTCTAATTCAAATCAATAGCAACTAACATTAGCTATGGATGTTTATACATGTAGTTTCTACAAAAGTAAGTCTTTAGCTTAAGTTCTTATTGCCAATTATTCGCCGATTATTTTCCATTGCCTCAACAGAACTGCATAAGGAATTGTAAATTCAACGTTAGATGATGGACAAGTTGTGAGCTAAAAAAAGGTTGAGTAATAGCATAAAAAATGATGTTCACTATTCAAGAATTTCTTCTCAATAGTATTAACCAACCTTCATCATAATTGACTTTAGTTAAACTTATCGTATTCATAATGAAGGAAAAAACACATGTAAGCACATATACTTTTGTTGGTCATTAATGAAAGTCTACCCTTTACCCATATCTCCAATGCAAAGCCTTGTTTTCAACAAGCCAAAAAACCATGACCACTTATCCTTATTCTCTACCAATACCACTACCCATGCAACAACAAACATCCTATTATTAGCTTTTCTTCCAACTATACATAACAATTAGTCTTTCACGATCAAGTAATGAAACACTTGTCAATACAATTTACATGAAGACATGTTGTAAAGAATCCTCTCTTACATGTGTCAAAACATATGTATATTGATAAGCTTTAAATTGAATATATTTTGTTTAATAATTTTTCATGATTTTTTCTTGAAATGATCTATGCAAGAAAACGAAATAAGTTTCACTCAATTCAAAGCTAAAATAAGTAAGTTATCAAAATTTAAAGATCGACACAACCGAATGACATGACTGTATTGTTTTCAAGCGAATTTGGAGCTAACTTTCATATTGCAAGATTAGAGATAATATGCAAGATCATTTTAAAATTTTGAATTATATCATAAAGAATTCATTGTGCAATAATGTGATCATAGGTCATGCTATTAAGAAGTAATTCTAATAGGTGATTTTAAGATTATAGTTAATTGGCTTAAAAAAAGTAATTAACTTTAATAGAGAATTTACCCAATAAAAAAAATATTAAAGAATAAATTAAATTATCTTTAAGGGAAATCACATGTTATATCTAAGGGAAGTAATGATCCAAATATGGTTTGCAAATATTGAAATAGTTTATAATTTTATTGCTTTCTTCCTTTAGTTCTTGAACAATTCTTAATTAGTGATAATTTATTATTTGTTTCAATTAATTTTTTATTCTTTAAAATCTTGAACTCGAATTTGTTGGTTAGATAATAGAGGTCTAGTAAGTATGAGTAATCAAAGTCTTTAAGAGATCAACACTTAGACTTAATCCGCTTACTACAAATTTGATAGGTATGCTTGCATAACATCATACATGCATTTGAACTCAAATTTTAACTTCCTTTTGCATTCATTAACCTTAAGGAAAACTATAGTAATACTCTTCTTTGGCTCCTCTACATGGTCCCATATTTTTTTCATATTCTTTTTACAATCACACTCCAACTATACAAATACCCTTTTTTAAGTCCTTCATTGTTGAAACTTATATTCAATCCTAATTGCTTTTTCACTAACTCATTTCAACTCCCATTGCTAAATTCTTAGTGTCAATTCAATTGTTTCCCTAAAGTCATTTGCCAACCACTTAAACATAACCTTATTGTTTTGTACACTCATCAACACTAGTACCTATCTTAATAGACCTTTTCATCAAGCTCTCTAATTCTTTTGATGGAAGTAGTGATATTTCAGGAACAACATCAGTCCTTGCACTTGACTTGAAAAAACCCTGTTTGTTCTTTTGGAACCACTTTTCTTCTTGATATTGAAATGGAGTGTTGAACCACAACATTCCCAAATCGTTTGACATCATTGGAAACCATAAGTATAGAAAATGTAAGGAATCTCACCAATGCATCAAAATGGGGATAATGATGCTTTCTTCTATCAGAATCTAATATCTCCAAAATACAAGTGTTGACTCCAATAGTCTCATAAAACTCTATTAAATAAACTTAAATAATCATCAATAATAACAGATATGAATCTCCATAAATAAGTTAAACTGAAAACATCACCATAATATCCCTAATAATGTGAAAACATTAACAATCACTAAGTCTAAAGGAAATATAAACATAATTCACTAAAACTACTAATCATCCTTATAATAGTAGCAGTAAGCATCACTCCCCTAATCCTGGTAGTAGTACGTGTCACTAAGATCATCATACACAATAGATTCTTCATAAAACTCTACAATTGGAAAAGAAATAAAGAAATGAGACCTAATGCCCAATACATGTGATGAGAATCAAGCTACAAGACCCTTGACTTGCAGCTGAGCCCAAAGACTAGAAGGGATGGCACAACGAATTCTTATATTCCAACCAACTCCTATTGAGGCCGAATACTTACTTGTTGAGTCACCTCTAATGTCATACCTTATGACCGCCCTTTATTCTGTAGTATGCCGAGTTAACAATTACTCTCTATTGTTAAGCCGGCCAATCATTTAGCATCATTCTTGCTGAGAAGTCAAGAGAGAGAATCTAGACTGACTAAGCCACCCCTACTCAAAGAAGCCCATATGTCCATACTTTTTGTCTACATCTCCTAACAACCCTGCCAATGCCGCATTAGCACATGTACAACATCACATGTAGATTATGTAATACCAATGATTATTTTTCTTGTATATTCATTTTTACTCATTTGTAACATATACATATCCCTTTAGGAAATGTCCCTTTGGTCTTTTCCCTTTTAAGTAAGTAGCCCTAGTTTGTGGGTATAAATACCCTTATACTTGTAGTTGCATCAGATCAAATAATCTTCAATATACACTTTTGAGTGCTTTCTTCTTTATATAAACACTGTTTGTTTACTCTTAACATCGCTATTATCCTTTCCCTTAAGCAAGGTTAGGTGGCGAATAACCTTTATATCGAATTATACCATGAGTCCTTAAAAGTTCCATTAGTACATCATATCCTTTGGAGTTGTTCGTAGGTTTTTACTTACTGTTTCATTCGTCATTGTCACTCTTTTCGCACTTTCCTTATTAATCCTTTTCAAGCTTTCTGCAAGCTCGGACTTATCTAACAACTGACCTTATCTGTTCTTAATCACAGTTCGCAACATCTTGGTATCAAAGCAGAGGTTTTGTGAGAGCTATAGTTAGTTCTTCTTAAAATATGTTTTGTGTATGTGAAACAGAGCAAGTTACTATGTTCACTTGATTATTGTGTTCTTAGTTGTTCACTTTTTGAAGTGTTTGTTTAAATTTTAAATCTGTAAGGAAAATGACAAACCCAAACACAAATGTTGATACTGGTGACAATAGTGGAGTAGTCTGTCGTGGACAACAATCTTAAGGAACTCTCAAAAGAACTGACAAGAGGCTCGATAAGGTAGCTAACCTCCTAGTAGATCTAACCTGAGCTATTCATGTACTGTCTTGCCGATCTACTGAGGTTGCGTAAAACACTTCACAAGTTGCTCAACCTATTACAAGTCAGAACCCATCTTAACCTTTTCAAGGTAGAGGAGTTAGCGGACAAGTAAGGTGAAGGATAGACCTAAGAGAGCTTGATGAGGAGAAAGAAGAGTATTATGAAGAGGAGCGCGTACGAATCCTTAGAGCATCAGACTATGTGAAGCTTCAGATTTTCAGTTTCAATGGATCTGGGAATGCTAACGAGTATCTGGATTAGGAAGAGAAGGTGGAGTGTGTATTTGATTACTATCAGTATGAGGATTACGAGAAAGTGAGGACTACTGCTGTTGAATTCTCCAAATATGCTGCCCCGTAGTGAAAGAATTTTTAAGCCATAAGAAGAAGAGAAGGGTACTAAGAGATTAATACTTGGCCTGAGATGAAGAGAGTGCTCAGAAACAGATTCGTACTAGAAACATATCTTCAAGATATTTTCACTCAGCTTTAAGAGTTTAGACAAGTAGGCCGAATTGTTGATGAGTATCTTCAGGAATTCCAAATACTTATGATACGATGTGAAGTAGAGGAACCACCAGCTCGAACAGTCTCAAGATTTATTACTGGATTGAGAGAAGACATTCGAGATGTTGTAGAGCTTTAAAGATTTGGCACAATGGATGAAGCTGTTAGGATTGCCTAATGGGTAGAGAGGCAAAGAAGAAGCCTAGTAGCGACCAGAGTGTTAACTAGCCAACCTGAACTGGCAAGTCACTAAATGCTACTGAATTTCGAGCCAAGTAGAAGGATTGATGTCAGAGCAGAGTCGAAAAGCCAACCTGAAGATGTGGTATCAACCCAAACGTATAAGAAGGGGCAAGGGCCTAGCAGGAAGATTAACCAAATCAAATGCTTCAAGTGCTAGGGGTTCGGACATATGGTTGCTCAATTCCCGAACCGAAGGACGATGATCATTAAGGGAGACATCCTAAAGTTAGACATAGAAAGTACGAATGAGGAACCCGAGGAGGAGGAGGTTCCTGTTGAGAATGAGAATGCTGAGAAGGAGTTGATTGAGGAAGATATGTATGCCAAAGAATTGCACCAGCTACTCATGGTTATCCGACACATTATGAGTATGGAACCCTCATAAGAGGAAGAGTAAAGAGAGAACTTTGTTTCATATCACCTGCAAGGTGAATGAATAAACTTGTGCCTTCATTGCAGATAATGGGAGCTATACCAATGTAATGTTAGCCAACCTCATCTCAAAACTGAGGTTGTCGACTGTTGCACATCTGAAGTCGTACAAGTTTCTTTGCTTAAGTAAGAAGAGAGCATTACACGTCACTCAACAAGTACTCTTGCCGATCACTATCGACAATTACTCCAACTAGATTCTTTATGACGTGTTGCCCATGTATTCTTCCCATGTGTTGTTAAGAAGATTGTAGCTGTTTGATGGGAGAGTCATCCATGATGGTTATAGGAATACCTACTTGTTTAAGAAGGATGATCAAAAGATTACACTAAATCCAATGCCATTGAGAGAAGTTCATAAGTTACAAATGAAACTTCCTCAGGATCAAAAAAGGCTTTATTGATGAGTAGAGCCAAGCTTTGACAGGCCATTAATGCTAATGAGCCAATCCTCCTATTGGTCAGGTGATTATTAGAAATGAAAGAGCGGAATGATTTACCTCAGGAGGTGAAGGAACTATTGGATGAATATGCCAACCTATTCCTAGAACAGTTACCTAAAGGGTTACCCCCAACCTAAGGCATAGAGCACTATGTTGACTTAGTACTTAACGCTACACTGCTGAACAAGCCAGTTTATTGGATGAATCCCAAGCAAGCTTCTAAGCCTTAACATCAAGTTAATGAGTTGCTGGAAAGAAGATAAGTGAGAGAGAGTCTTAGCCTTTGTGCTGTACTTACACTTCTAGTGCCAAGGAAGGATGGAACCTAGCGGATGTGTGTTGATAGTCAAGTCATGAACAAAATCACAATCAAATACAGGTATCTGATCCTAAGGCTAAAAGACATGTTGGATGAACTGAGTGGAGCCAAAATTTTTAGTAAGGTTGCTCTCAAGTCTGGCTACCATCAAATCCGCATGAAGCTAGGAGACGAATAGAAGACTCGTTCAAGACTTGACATAGACTTTATAAGTGGATGATCATGAGACTTATGAACCATGTGCTAAAACATCTCATCGAAAAGTATGTCATGGTATACTTCAATGACATCCTAATCTATAATGCCGACATGCCAAGTCATTGTGAACACATTAAAGTAGTCTTGGATATTCTCCATACCGAGAGATTATTTAGCAACTTAAAGAAATATTACTTTTGATAGGAGGAAGTGGTATTCTTGGGCTATGTAGTCAATGGAGGAGGCTTACGAGTTGATGATGAGAAGATCTAAGAAATTTTTGAATGGGTAACCCTTACTATTTATGCCGACGTGAGAAGTTTCCATAGACTGGCTTCATTTTATCAAAGGTTCATCGGGAACTTCAGTACCATTGTTGTACCACTTACTGAATTAACAAAGAAAAACACTGAATTCCAATGGGGAGAAAGGGAAGAGAGGAGTTTCACCGAGATAAAGAAGTTAACCTCTAGCACGGTATTAGTGCTACCTAACTTCAACAAAATTTTTTAGCTAGAATGTGATGTGTCAGGCATTAGAATAGGCATTATCCTAATGCAGGAAGGCCAACCAATTGCATTCTACAGTGAGAAGCTCCGAAGACCCAAATTAAATTACTTCGTATATGATAAAGAGCTCTTGACACTAATCCAAGCATTACAAATGTAGCAGCACTGTCTACTGTCGAGAGAATTTGTCATATATACTGACTACAAGTCATTGCAATAACTCTAAAGTCAGACTAAACTATCTAAGCGATAGGTGAAATGGGTTGAATTCCTCCAAGGATTCAATTTTGTGATCAAATACAAGCAAGAAAAGAGTAACATAGTTGCAAATGCTCTTTTGAGGAGGCATATGCTCTTATCAAAATTGCAGACCAAACTGTTTGGTTTTATGAGTATCAAAGAACAATACTCCAAGGATCCATACTTTGGACCAATAATTTTACGATGCGTGGATGGGAGGACAGTGGACAAGTATTATTTAAAGAATGGCTATCTGTTCTGAGGGGAGAAACTATGCGTGTCAACTTGTTCCCTATGGGAATTATTAATTAGAGAAGCTCACAACGGCGGACTCTTTGGACACTTTGGAGAAAGGAGGACCTGTGAACTATTAAATGATTGATTCTTTTGGCTAAGAATGCGAAGAGATGTGCACCAAATGTTCGAAAGCTATACTGTGTAAAAAAAGGCCAATTGCAAGCCAAATAAGGGAAAGCAATGCCCCTACCTATTCTGACGAGGCCATGGACTAAACTAAGCATGAATTTTATTCATGGTCTATTGAGAATTACTCAACGAAAAGATTTTGTAATAGTCATCATAGATCGGTTCAATAAAATAGCACACTTCGTACCCTACACTAAAACTAATGACGCTTTGGTTATCACTTCTCTTTTCTTATAGGAAGTGGTACGGATACACGATGTGCCGAGAAGTATAGTTTCCAATAGATGCCTAAAGTTCTTGAGTTATTTCTAAAAAACCCTGTGGCATCGATTAGGAACCAAATTACTCTTTAGTACCTCAAGTTACCCCCAAACCGACGGCCAAACAAAGGTAGTTAATCGTACTTTAGGGTCACTACTCTGACCTATAGTAGGTAAGAACTTAGCTGATTGGGACATCTTCCTGCCAATAGTCAAATTCACCTATAACCAAACCGTACATGACACCACTAAGTAGACTCCTTTTGAGGTAGTCTATGGATTCAATCTCGAGTTGCCTCTTGATCATGGCCTTATGCCAGTACCCAAGCATAAATACCCTGACACCTCGGCCAAAACATAATCTCTTTAACACATCTACAATAAGGTCACTCGACACATCGACCAAGCTGCTAGAAGAATGTGTGAAAAGACTAAGGGTCGATCAGACAAACAATTTCAGTTGAGAGATTTGGTATGGCTACACCTCAACAAGAAGTAATTCCCGAACAAAAGGAAGAATAAGTTATCTACAAGGGTAGAAGGACCTTTTAGAATCCTCTAAAAAATCAATGATAACACCTATAAGTTGGAACTAACTAAAGACTGTGGGGTTTCTGACACCTTCAACATTACCAACCTCAATCCATATCACCTTGATGGAGGACCGAGCAAACACCATTTAGATTTGATCCTAAATCTAAAACGACCCAGAAAGAATGATAGCAATCAAGCTATGGAACCCCTGACCCGCAATCGAGCTCGAGGAATAAAGGGCCTGGCATGATGAATCCTTATGTTCCAACCAACCCCTATCAAGGCCAAATACTTACTTGCTAAGTCACCTCTAATACTTTACCGTATGACCACCCTTTATTTTGTAGAATGCCAAGTTGACAATTACTTTCTATTGTCGAGCCAACCAATCATTTAGCATCATTCTTGTTGAGAAGCTGAGACAGAGAATCCAGACTAATTAAGCCACCCCTGCTCAGAGAAGCCCATATGTTCGTACTTTTTGTCCACATCTCCTAACGACCCCACTAATACTGTATCGCTACGTGTACAATATCATATGTAGAATATGTAATACCAATTATTATTTTCCTTATATATTCATTTTTACCCCTTTGTAACATGTACATTGCCCTTTTAGAAAATGTCGTTTTTGCCTTTTCCCTTTTGAGTAAGTTGCCCTAGTTTGTGTGTATAAATACCCTTATACTTATAGTTATATCAAATTAAATAATCTTCAATATATACTTTTGAGTGCTTTCTTCCTTATATAAATACTGTTTGTTTACTTTCGACATCACACTTATCCTTTTCCTTAAGTAAGGTTAGGTGGCGAATAACCTCATCAGACCAATTTGTGCATCATATCCAATTATACTGTGAGTTCTCGGAAGTTTTATTGGTGCATCATATCCTCTAAAGTTATTCGTACGTTTTTTATTATTGTTTCATTTGTCATTGTTACTCTTTTCATACTTTCCTCATTAATCCTTTTCAAGCTTTCTACAAGCTTGGATTCATCTAATGACCAACCTTATCTATTCTTGGTCATGGTTCACAATAACATGAGTACCATAAATACATATACAATTCATGTCCATTAAAATGCAACATATATCATAGTCAACAACTTCTTGATTCAATATATATATATGTATATATATAAACAATAAAGGAATATACATGATTTCGGTCTCAACATACAAACAGGAATGCCACCTCAACGTCATCAACACTATAGGTACAGGTTTACCACTCAACCCTGACGTCATCCTAATATCACACTCACTACCAATAGGGGTTCACCATCTATGGTCCCCATACCTTCCAAACACTCATATCTATTAATAGGAGTTTACCATCCATGGTCCTAACGATAACCTAGTTATTACAAGTTCACCTTCTCAATTGTAAACCTAAATCTACCCCTAATCATGTTAAGGAGGAACTATACCAAGGTAACACCACTTAAAGATCATAAGGGTACCCTTTAGAAAACTCTTATTAGATCAAGCCATACATACACAAGCAACAACACATTATTAAAAGCCATGTATATATTAAGTTTAGTTATATTTTTATTCCTAACAAGCAAACCCAATAAGCATGATAAACATGTACTTGTATCCTGAGCATAAGATCTCTCTAACTTATAACTCAATTCAATTCTTGAAGCATAATGAACACATTCTTTTAATATCTACATAATTAGGCTTTCTATTCTTTTCTTAACATTGCTTGGTTTTAGCTTTGATAATCACTTATTCTAAAGTTCAAGATTCATTTTAGAGTCGTAAAAGTGTTTAAGAAGGGTTAGAATAAAGTTTAGAAGTGAGGAAACTTGAAAAACAACAAAGCAAAGGAAGGTACAGAAATATAATCAAGATTTATAGTTGTGTTCCTTGGCCATGTTTCACTTTTTCTAAAACACACCAAAACCATGCCCAAAGGCCATGATCATGGTCGTAGGGCATGTTCCTCTCGTCCTCAATTTTACCACTCTATGCTTGCATCTTAAGAAGTTATAAGACCACGGGTAGGGATCACAACCATGGTCTTAGCCTGTGATTCCCCCTTTGACAAGCACATCATAATCTATAATTTTTCTCTTCCAAAACCTCTTTGATTCAATTCCTAGATCATTATATCACCTTAAAACTTCACCCCCATCAATCTTTTATCAACTTTCTTCTACGAAACATTCGATTACAAATCAAAGACAACATCAACAACTATAAATATTAAATTCTTCATGAGAGGACCTCTTACCTTGATATTCTTAGGGTTTGAAGAGAATAATCTTTCCACAATTCCAATCCTTCCACTCAATTCCTCAATCCTTGCAACAAAAACATCGATATTAGATCTTAGATTCTGTAATTACTTAGCTATGGCAAAGGATTTGCTTACCTTTCTCTAGTTTCTCTAAGGTTCGCTCACTCTATGAAGGTTTTGGTGAGGGGAACGTGATGTTAATTTCAATAGTGTCAAAAGTAGGGTTCAACGTTTTCTTTACCTTATATAGTCCCGTAGCTATTACCAAAATGCTCTCCTATTAATATTATATTTACTTTTTAATACCCCACCTTATATAATATTCTTTTATTCTAAATTTTATGGGTTTTTATATATGTATATATATATATATGCAAGTTTATGTTTATGGAAACACATCATATATGACTTTTGATAGTTAAGGTTGAACATGCATAAAAGAGAGAGAGTCAAGTAAAGTATATGTGAAAACAAGTTTAAAACAATTGACAAGAATCATAGGACTAGATGAAATAATTTAGCCTCAAAGGAGAAAGCTAATAGAGATATGACAAAGGTCATACTTAAATACACTAAGCTCATATTATAAAAGAATCAGTCTTTTCATCTTTTTCAAACAATAACATTTATATTCAAACAACTGAAGAACTTTAGCAAAAAAAGAAAAAAGAAAAAGAAAAGGCTAAAGAACTAAATTCCTATTGGTGCTCTAAATAGGATATCTAGGGTAGGCATTAGGGTTGCAACTTAGAGGATCGTTACAGGATGCCTGACTTACCCAATCAATAAAAAGCCCTATAAGGTCTATAAGGTTACACGGTTTAAGGTTAGGCTTCAAGACATGAGTAAAAACTCTATATGGTTTAGGATAAGGTAGTGGGATTAGAAAAAAAAAAAAAGAACTTGACAAGAAACCTAATCCAATTAAAATAATATATTGATAAAAATATTTACTCTTAACCTATATGCAATGCATGTCCTACATATAGATTTATACTATATAATATATTTGATTTTCAAATTTCATTTGAGCATAATAAGTGTAATCATAACCTTACCAAATTGCTTTCGACTCTACTCTTTCTTTGATCTCATATGAACCTTATAAAAACCTATCCTTATAGGATCATATGAACCCCATAAAAACCTGACCTTATAAAGTCCTTAACCCTATAGGGGCAGGTTTTAAGAATAAGAGATAAAACCTTATATGGTTTTTATAGAGTTCAGGCAAATACTAGAACCTCTAAATGTAGGATTGGATTTAGTAAAACCGAGTTTGAACCCGTCCCAATTGCATCCTTAGCAAGCATAACTAATATTTTTATATGGATAAGTAACTTTGCAACAAAAAGCTCATACTTTAGTAGAGCCAACTTAACATTTTCTTTTTCTTCTTTTTTTTTTTAAATCGAAACTAAGAAAGCTTTCTAAAAAAAAAAATGCAATAGTTGGATCCTAACTAAAATGAGCCAAATTGTTGATACCTAGGAATTTGCATACCCAAGTAAACTCTAAAAATACATTCCAAGCTTTCAATACAATTATCGACATAAAGGACACAAAAGCCAAAACTATACTTATATTCAAGTTACCACCACTAAAGAACTTATTCATCCTCTAGACAAAGCTAATAAAAGACATACTACTACTTCCTTTCACAATCAAAGTAGAAATCAAATAAAGAGAAAAAGAAGTGAAACCTTACTAGATAATGCAATACTCTTAATGATTATGGCATCAATTATGTATTATATTGGCTACTATTAGTGCTTTATGGGCTAGGGTTTGTGGTACATTTTTTATTAGGGCTTTAATTTAGAGAATCTAAGATTGTCAGTTAGGCATACTAATGTTTATTATGCTTTTACTTTTACTTTTGCATTTTACGTTTGGTTTGCTTTTGTTTTAGGTGAGTTTTTTTTCCCCCTCCTTCTCAAGGGTTAGATAAGGTGTTGTAAACCCTACAAATCTAGCCTTCTAAGTATAAAATCAAACCCCTAAATTATAGATCATTTCCAAAAGTCAATAGAGTTAGTGAGATTTAAAGCTGATTAAAATCTCAATTTAAAACCTAAAGCAAATATGAAAAACCCTAAATTATCAATTGAACCTCTAATCGCATACAAATACCTTAAAATCTTAAATATATGTAACTGCAAAAGTTAACCTCAAACCTCATCAAAACCCTAAGATAAGAATTGAAGATTTAATCGTGTAGAAAACTTTTATACCCTAAATGTAACTAAATACTAAATATTTCTTTCAAAAGTGATAAAAACCCTAAAACTATAACTTTAAGGATATAAAAGTACTAATTCATCATAACTTACTATAAAACCCTAATTGATAATATATCCTTAATGTCTTGCCAAATTATTAGTAAAAGATTAAAGACAACTTTCAATCATTCATAACTACATATAATACTAAAATAATCCTTTCGAAACTAAAATATTGCATCATAGATCATATTCATCTTTTAAGTATATAAGTAGGTTAGTATTATATAGAGTTAAAAGCTTAGTTGATGCTTATATTACATATAGTAGGTATTAGTACCTAAATGATACTGTTCATGATACCTTTCATGATAATTACATTAAGTGGCCTACCAAATGATGTATATAGGATATAAACACTTAAAAGAAAGATCTCATTATCTATTCTTACTAATCATTTCAATAAACCCCATATTTCCTTTCATCTCCTTAATTTTCTTCATAATTTTTCTTAATTACTTTATTATGTACACTTAGATTACATGTAATTTTAAAAAGTTGACTAAGTCAACATTTGATCAAGTCAAAAGTTGACTAGGTCAACATGTTGACAAAAGTCAACAGTGGTCATTTTCACTCTAAAATTCTCTACTCTTTTCTAAAGAATTCTTTCATTTTCTTCAAATGTCTTTTCTTCTCCTTATCTTTTCTTTGCAGTCCAACATGAGAACAATGTAAACCCTACTTGTCTTCATTACAAAACACAAAATTACACATAAACAAACCCCTTTTCTTCCCCATCCCCAAACCATTACCCTCTTTCCTTTCATCCCCTTTCACTTCTCAAAATTTACCTAAATATTTCAACAACTTTTTCTACACTATATACTAGCACTTCCCTTACATAATATAAAGGATAAAAGGTATGTTTTTATATGGTTTTCCATCTTAATTAGAAAATAGTTGTATATGTTAGGTTAGTTTTAGAATTCATATGTCATATGCACATATATGTTGAGACAAATAAGATTCTTATATATATGTACCTGAGTGTGGGAATACTTAGGTATAAGAGTAGAATACATGAATACATATACTATATGGATACATTGAGATATTTATGTGTGAATTTTAGTAAAATACATAGTATAAGTGTAGGTATATATATAGATAGGTGTAGAAGAACATATACATATGTTGGAAGATTCTTATACAAGAGTATTTTTTATGTACATAATAAAAAATAAGGAATATACTAAGTATACATACATATAACTTACTAATTAAGCCCATAAGATGTAAAAATAGGGATTTTATGAAGATTTCTTCAGAGAGTATAGAAGGCATACGAAAATATGTATAAAAATATGTATACCACCATATGTATATATGGATATATGTATAGGTATATATATAAGTATATGTATAAGTATACTAGTATACATATAAGTGTATTAGAAGTATATATATACATAATATACGTATAGAATATATAAGTACATAAGTAAATTACAACATAATTACTTAAATTACTAAAAGATAGTATAGTAAAATAATAAAATATACAATATGTACAAATGTATACATATATGGGCTAAACCTACTTTAAGCCCATAACATACACATCAATTTGAGTTAGCCTTATTTAGGTATATATAATAATAATAATTATGTAAAATCATCTCAATATAAGAATCTAAAGGTTAATTAAATCATTAAGTACTAAAATAAGATATAAAAAAATATAAACAATAAGAATATTCAAGCTTCAACAATTAAAATTTTGATAAATTTAATCCATATCATAAAACATGAATCTTAATATCCAAAACGAACATCACCGTGTGAGCATACATCCAAAAGCGATAAAAAACGACTATAAGCTTATAAATATCGAAGATAAAATGAAAGAGTTACACGCGATTAAAGATGTAAGATTAAACTGAATAAAATAAGTAAGATAACTAAGTAATAGACCTGTAAACTGATAATAAGGAGAAATAAATAACTTACTACATAAAGCATCATAACTTACAAATATATAAATATGGTTAATATTGATCCCATTAAAGTATGATATACCCTGTACACACCATACTTAGGTTATATTGGAAAACTAAACAAACTATAATAAATTTTTAGTTAACTAAGGAGTTTGATTATTCAGAATACTTATAAGTTTTACTGTCTTTTAGGCATTTTAATATCAAGTTCTAGAAACTCCAGAAGCTTGGAAAATGAGCAACAATTCAAGTAAGAGAGTTCTAATGACCTGCTACTTGTTTATGCGTGTTACTTATATGATGCTTTACTACTTGTTGTTGCCTTTATGTCTGAATGATTGTTTTGCTTATATGCCATCATCTATGTGATTACCTTGTTAAAATTGATAAATATAAATATCTTATTAGAATAATCTATTCTATTCGTTATATGTCTATGACTTAGTAAATGTATGGATGGAAAGTGCTAACTTTGCAAAATTTTGAGGAAAGTACTTTATGGAAAAAGCTTTTCTAATCTTAAACATATTTTATACGATTTTGATAAGAATTTGCAAAGCCAAAAATAATCTTTTATCACTAAGGCAAAGCTAGCATGGGATCTTCAATTGATAACGAAAGGACTCGCTTTATGGTGCCTGCAAGGCCTTGGGTAATTTTGGTTGTGAGAGGACTCGCATGTTTGTGCCTGAGGAGCCTTAAATGGTAGATAGTCCTAATTTGGGACCCACCTATTTAGATTGGAACTTTTTTTTTTTACTAGGGTAATAGTCGAGTATTACCTAAAGAGGTAGTACCCCTAGGCAGCCTCATGCGGATAAGTTGAAATGCCCTATATAAGTAAGTATAGAGGATAATCAAAGTGTAGACAATGTATTTTACACCGTTCATAATTCCGGACTTCTATGGATATGTTACTTGCATTCATCATGCCTAAATTCATTTTGTATATAGATAGCTTGCATGTGCGTGAATAATGTTTAATAACTTACTGGAATTGTAGTAGTGAAAGACGAACTCACTGAGCTATTTTATGATCATTCTTCCTTAGTTTCTTTTGCAGGTTTACTTTGTTAGGATTAGGATAGGGATAAGTCTCGAGTGTTGAGTACAAGGTGAAGATAAGTATGATAGTAATAGAATGAGTTGAGACATTTATAGATGATATAGAAACATCCTTTGTCAGGAATATTTGTATGTTAAAATTCAATATAATTAAATTTTTTTTTTTGTAATTTCATAAAGTTGATATATCATGTCTTATTATTTGGTAAGAGATATCGATTCTCTGCAGTTTTGAGGAAGTATGGGATATCGGATATCCATAATTAATTATATTTTACAATAAATTAATTATTTAAAAATCAATAACTTTAGTGATAAATCATTTAGAGTCTTGTAATCTCTGACTTATAAGGCGATTTCCATATCATGAGTGCACATGTGCTATGGAAATTTTAGGCAATCTTACTAAGCCCTGTTTAGGGTCTTGATAAGTGCTATGTATGGTCTAGTTCTTCAAGTAAAGCTACATCAGCATCCACTTGTCTTGTAAGCATGCTATGTTAATGCAATTTAACAACACTATTCTACATTACGTCTAGTCCACTTCTTTAGGTTAAGCCACATCAGAATCTACCTGTTTGGTAAATTTACCATGTCAATGTAATTTAAAAGCATTATAATGGTATTATAACAGGATCTCCTATTTAAGCCACTAAATAAATTTTTATCCTTTATTTTAACAATCTAAAAGTTTGATTTTCTATTTAAATATACTTTAAACATTCATCCCTCCATATAATTTTCTAAGGTTTGGTTAGTCAATATTCAATAATATAACTTGCCTTCGTTTCCTCCCAGCAATATAAACTGTACATGAAAAGGGAAGACTTTAGTACGTAAATAGGAAACTTGCCAAAAATTAGTACGAAAATAAGCCTTGGGCAAAACTTATTACAACTTTGGGGTAGTGCATGCTAATTTAATCCCCATAAAAATTTTCACTATATATGACTTTAGTGCAAATTTTTGAAAAATAATGTGCATTAAAGTCGCTTGGGGGAAGGGGGGGGGGGGTGTGGAAGGGTGTGCAAATGTGACTTTAGTGAAAATTTGGTTACACTGAAGTCACATGCCCCCCATGCGACTTTAGTTATAATGAAGTCGTATGGGGGGCATGCGACTTTAGTGTAACTGATTTTGCACTGAAGTTGCATGCCCCAACCCTCCTTCCCCCCTAAGTCAACTTTAGGGTGCAAATATATATATGCCTACCCTCAATTGTTCCCCTCATTATTACATTCGCAAAATCTCTCTCCAATCTCTCTTAACCACAAAATTCACTCTATTTCTCAAATATTGGTACACAAATACTCTCGATATTATAGGAGTTAGTTAGTATCATTTTAACCATCCTTTAAAGTAACTATTTTTTTATGTTATTATGATATTAATTTTTTGTTGTGTAATTTTAGGAAATATAGGTTTTTACATTGTGTTGAAAATTTTGCATTTACATTTAAAAAAATGTGTAAGATGTATGTAAGTCATCGTAGTAGATTAACAAGAGTATAGTCGGTTATTGATGATCATAGATGCAATATTGTTTGCATAATGTGAGTAACGTATTAGGTGAAAGTCCACTAAAGATATGTGTAATAGTATTAAGTTAGATTGTACAAAAGTGACAATTTTAAAGAGTTGAATGTGATTACTATATGGAGTTTTTGCTAACATAGCAATAACCAATATATAGATTAGGAGGAAAGTGGATTACATAAAAATCATCGTCTATGCACATGGAAATATTGTTAGGGGTAGTGTGGGAGTGAACTATGATAAGGAGCCAGTAAAGCAGTTAAAAATGAATAAGGGGTCAGCTATGCCAATTTTTTATGTAGAATTTGCAATAGTATTAGGATTAACACTATTAAGGTAGAAATTGTGCATAGCCATCCAACATATTATGAAGACAGTATACATTATGAGTTAATGCTTATCAAGGACAATGAAGATGTGAAGAACTTCATTGAGATGGTAGAAGCATTTGGTGAATAAGATATACAACACATTTATGTAAGGACATGTAGGTAGACAAGTGTAGCCCTAGGTGATAGCACTCTAAATGTTGTATCACAGCAAATGCAATCCTTTCAAATTGGTTTTCCTATGGCCAATGAGAGTCAGCCTTGTACTACCATGGAGGAGATAGTGCAGGATAGTGTTATCAACATTAATGTGAGTAAAGAAGCATATGATGTAGAGTATGGGGAATTTTAGCAAGAGAATATAACTTATGACCCTAATATGAAAAGGATTGCTATAGGTTACAACAGTATTGATGACAAAGATGATGAGGATGAAAGTGAAGAGGATAGCAAGGGGGATGAAGAGAAAGATAAGGATGATGATGATGAGGAAGGTGATGATGGAAGAGACGCAATGGATTTTGATGTCATAAAAAGTGATGTACCAATTGCCAATCCATTTACACCTACATCAGTACTGTTTCAATCTCCCGTAACACAACATAATCGGCTTGCTGTAAAAGATCTAATTTTGTACCTAAGCAGTAGTGGTGACAATAGCTATGTTACATTTAAAGAGTAACATAATGTGTAATGTAGCAATACAACTAATAAGGACGAGTTGAGCATGAGCATGAGATTCAATACTAAAAAGAAGATATAAGATGCAGTCAAGAATTATAACATTAAACAACATTATGACTTTCAAGAAGATGAATCTGACCAGACATTGTAGTACATTCAATATACAGAAAGGTCCAATGGATGCAAGTGGAGGTTAAGAGCATAGAAGAACAAGTATATGGCATGTTCGTTAAAACAATTCTGGAGGGATTGTAAACATGTGTAAACCTAGCAATAAGACAAAATCATCCTCAGATCAACAATAATGTAATGGCTAAAGGCTTCATTAGTAATGTCATAACAAATCCTGACATTACTATTGTGGACTTAGCACAAAATATTCAGAACGACTTTAGATATATAGTGGCTAGAAGGTAGGTATTCATTGGGAAGAGAAAAGCAATTAAGATGGTGTATAACAACTGGGAGATGTCATACAACAAACTTCCAAAGCTTCTAAACACCATCAAGATAACTAACCCTAGATCATAGGTGTAAACCCTACTTTCAGTGGGCCTAAGACTTGATTAAGAGTACTTTCCGAACATTCCCAAAGATCAACTAAACTAAAAACTTAAGTTTATAATTAGAAACGAATTAAATTTTTATAATTCAAAAGCCAACTACCGATAAAACCTGAGCTTGAAGAACTGCAAACTCTAAAGTCATTTAAAACCATAAACCTTAAAACAATTAAGGAATTTTAACCCTAAGTAAATAATCAATAATTTAATTTGAATAATTTCATCCAACTTTAGAAATTTTCACAATTTTATAAAAATCAAATCATAAATTACAAAACAATGCGAGATGAAAACCCTAAAACAATTTCCTATAAGGCCATGCCCTTATCTTCATGTATAAGCTTTACACATAAATAAGTAGACCAACCAATCACCTTAGATAACTTATCAATTGAGAGTTGGAATCATTTATCAATTGATAACTTATCAAAATCTAGTGATAAGACAATTTCCTTATCACCCTTTTAATTATACTACATATGGACAATTTTTCACAAGATTTCATAAGCTTAACTTTAATAAATGAGACAAGACCACTCCATGACTCAAAAAGATTTAGACAAGGGATAAAGAGAGGCCATGCTCTTGTCTTTCAATTATCAATCACTTTTTCTTACACATCACTATTCACCCCTTAATACTTACATCATCAATAGTTGCAATTGTTGACTTTTGTGTAAGCTATAAGATAATCAATTAAAGCTTCTTGCACACACTTCTTTCCTCATTCAAAATCTGCCACTCTCTCCCTCTTTCACTCCCATGTTCACTTCCTTTTCTCTCACTTTAAACACAAATCAAAAGAAGAAATCAAACTCCACAAATTCCCAACATTACCGCTACCATTTTTACTTCCATACTCACGGCAATTTCTCTTCTTATTCTTGCGTCATTGTCTTCAACCATCTAAGATCTTTTAGAACCATTAGAACCTTCCACAAACCCCATTCCAAAAGACCAAAAGATTAGGGTTCCAAAAGGTTGCAAAAGAGGAAGCAAAGTTAAGAGCTTTAGTGGAACCTTTGTGCACAACCATCATAATTTGCTTTAAGGACGAGTAAGTATTTCTTGTGATTAGTAGGTTAGTATTTATGTTAAGAGACTTTGATTTCTTGAAGATATAAGTATGATTTAAGTTGTGATAACAACAAAAACCGTTTTAAGAAACAAACTCATGAAACCTTTACATGAGGTTGAAACATGAGCATCTAAAGTTGGTGTTTTGTAAAGATACTTGTGTAGCACTTTCAATGGAAGATTTTAAGTTAAGAAAGTCTTGAAACAAAAACTTGAATGGAGTATGAGCATGCTGGATGTGAGGATTCCATAGTCATTTGGATGTTGATTTGGTTTCCATTAAGTTAAACATACTTGAATCTAAACTTAAGTTAAGGAAAAATCCATCACATGAAGTTTCATGAAGAAACCAACTTTGTATGACATGAGCTATGATATGGAGGTTGTATTAAGTATAAGATCTTTTATTTCTTTATGTGGAGCATGAGTTAAAGGATCATCTTATGGAAGAAAACTTAAGTTAAGATTTGGATACAAGTAGTTTAAGTGCATAATCTAACACCTAAACTTAAGGAAATGATAAAACAAGTTGAAAAACCAAGCGAGAACCCCTTAGAATCATCATGACCAGATCTAGAACGTGAGAAAAAGAAGCTTAAAAATATGATAAAAGTGAATGAACAAAGTGAAAAGGATCAACCAAAGCAAGTATGGTAAGCATACAAAACCTAAAACTCAAAACCGAACCTAAAACTCTCAAAACAAGCCTAGAACCCTAAGTTGGGCCTTCAAAGAAATTTTGACCAGCACTTTAAAGTATCAAGAGACGTTGTTTTGAAGCTCATAAGAAATCCACATAAGGCCCCACAAGCCCACTAAAGTCACTAACTTTAGTTTGAATAAAAAATAAGCCCATTTGACAACTTAAGCCCACTAAAGGGCCCATGAAGTGGTTGTTAGCCTTAGGAATATAAATCAAAGTTGTAAATCTGATCTCAAGGAGTATTTTAAGCTTAGGGTAAAATCTTAAGACCAAGCCCAAAGGATTTCTCAAGTTATCAAAAAGCCCATTTACCATACAAGGCCCAAAAGCACTCCAACACATGAGGAATGTTACTGTTCTGACCCATAGACAGAATTGTATGCATCATTTTGAAAATATAACCTCACCACGTTAAAGTACACTCGAAAACAATGAAGATTGACTATAAGATCGGCTATAAGATCATAAAAATCGGATTTAAAACGAAAAAGTTATACGTGATTGAACTTTTAAGTAAAACCGGAAAAATTTATGAAACCAAGTTTAGAGTATAACTTAAAGGGTTTTAGCTTAGTTTTCTAGGTTTAATTTCAAATCCTTATAGTATCGTATTTGCGATATCCAGGGGACCCAGCTTTGGGAGATGACCTATCCCGGATTGTTTTTATTGATCCGCATGGCTGAGTGAGTAAATTCCCAATGACTCTTTACTTGATTATGCTTGTAGAATATATGCACCTAAACTTATATATATAAATTTGGATGCTTGTGGGATATGAGAGATGATGCATGTGTATGGATTTATGGATGAATGTGATGACTTGTTAATTATATATATAATAATAGGAATTGTTTGTATTAATATATATGTGAATTGTATGGAATGAAATTATTTGATTACCCTAAAAATCAAGTTAATCACCTATACGATTAAGAACTCAAAATGAATCATGCATTCCCCATATTGCATACGGATAACATCAACTGCCGCTTCACGCAGAAGATGGGAAGGGACTCACAGGAATACGAGTTTCCTGCAGGATTAGGTACTAGCTATGCCATCATATATATTGAGTCTCTGTCTTAAGCTGATGGGCTTACTAGGCGCTAGGAGATGCCAACCGTTGGCGAGGGGCCGAGTCTTGTGGCTTCTACTTAGGGCGTGTGTTTGTGGACTGCGGAGGCCACCACACCGCTAGACTTGGGATTTTAAAAGATATGATTTGATTTTGGTAAAGGAAGTATACATATATATATACATATATATATAGAGAGAGAGAGAGAGAGTTATGTTTTGGCATGAGCACGATAGTGTAAATGAAATAAAACCCAAGGTCTAGAACTTAGATTTTGGTTTGGGTCGGTTAATTATCTCCAAACCCCAACTTCAGGGGGCGTAATTCTGAGTCGTATGCAGGTCCTAGGTTACTGCATGCATTGTTTGGCATACTGATTGTTCATGCATTCATATGATTGTGCATTTAATAAATTTTTGTCATGCGGTATTGATGAAGGTAATTATCTCACTAAGTGTAAGCTTACACCCTAACAATTCCTTTCCTTACAGGTTGATCAATAGTTGGGAATGAGATAGGAATCAAGTGCAGAGTGCTACCATTGAATAAGTATGATGAAAAGTGTGTGTATTTAATTCAGAATGCTCCGAAAAATGACTAATGTCTTAATTAAGTTTAGTATCTTTTGTAAGTTTAGAATTTTCTAAAATTGTCTATCTTATTTCACTATTTTGGTAGGGGATACCGATTCTTTGCGGTTCTAAGGAACTGTAGAAAAATGGATATCCATAATTATTTATATTATATAATGAGCCAACGAACTAAAATTGAAGACTCTAGCAAATAACTATTTAGAAACTTGCAATTTCTGACTTGCAAGGCGATTTTCTTATCATGGGTACACATGTGATATGGAAATTTTAGGCAATACTACTAGGCCCCTCCTAGAGTCGCTACAATAGGTAAATTAGGCATGGAAAGGTTTCATAGAGCTAGGTGTATCTGAGCTAAAGTGGGTATTTTAGATATTCAGACCTTGTGTATAAGCATTTAGATATTGTTGTCCCATCGTATGCATGGATGGTCCCTTTTTGTACGGTAAGTACAACCATAAATTGCTTATTTTATGTACAATAGATGCAAAATAATTGCATTCTACCATTGGCATTTGCACTTGTTAACACGATATCTAAAAGGACATGGTCTTGATTCCTTCAAAAGTTAAAGAGGTATGTTGTTAACAGATGGGAAGAGACTTTTTGTTTAATTGGAAATAGGCATATCGATATCAAGAAGACAATCGAGAACGTGAACAATGGTTGGCAGCTACCCTTTGTGATATGGAGATACTACATACGGTACATAGCTAGTAACTTCAATCGCAAACACAAAAACATAGCTTGCAAGAAGTTACAACCACCGCAGGCATGTAGGTGCAATATCAACAAATTTACGCTTTGATGGAAGAGATGTGGAAAGTAAAGGAGGATGCTTTACTTTAGTTTGCAAAACTTGACATCGACAGGTAGAAACTAACTAAAGACAATAATTATAGATTTAGATACATGACGTCTAACATAGTTAAGAGCTACAATACGATTCTTAAAGGGGCCTGTAGCTTAGTAGTTACAGCTCTGATAAGAAGGATTTTCTATAATTGTGTCGCATTGTAGGAGAAGGGAGATGAAGAAATATCAAAGCCCATAGTAGAGGTAGGGTTTACACAACATATGCACAACGACTGATTGAGAAATGGCAAGGCTAGGTAAGTGAACATACAATTAATAGCAACCGTAGCAAGTTGGGAAAGCTAAAGATTGCTAAATCAAAAGTGAGATTCAGCTAACAAAGATACCTCTTACTTGCATTTATAAGGGAAAAAGTAAGGAAAAAAATAAAAGAAAATTGAAGAAGGCAGCAACCGACTTCAACAAGTATATATCAACTTCAAAACATCAATTTAAAACTTTACAAGCCAGAAACAATAGAAAAAAAAATCGTAGAAAAATTAAAAAAAAAAATAGAGGAATTTTCTTACTAGGTTAGAAACCAAACCAACCGTGAATCTGCTATGGAACCTTACCATCCCTAAGCAATCCACCCACCGCTCAAGCCATCCGACAACCAGCTAACCACCATCAGCCACCGTAGCATCCAAGAATAGCCATGTCAATTTCTTTCCTTGTTTTTCAATAATTTGTAAAAAATATCAAATCCACCCAAAAAATTATGAAAAAAAATTGTTGTTAGGTTATTTCAAACAAACTTTCA
Organism: Lumnitzera racemosa; assembly: GCA_024138005.1. Classification (NCBI taxonomy): domain Eukaryota; kingdom Viridiplantae; phylum Streptophyta; class Magnoliopsida; order Myrtales; family Combretaceae; genus Lumnitzera; species Lumnitzera racemosa. The sequence goes on along the minus strand of JAMXBC010000012.1, from coordinate 30,791,845 downwards.
TGTGATATTTTTATTTTTGAAAAATTCATAATATTTAATATACTTACTTAAGAAAACTATTGTTCACCCCAAAGTTTGACTTATAAAATAAATGTATTAAATAATGTTGTTTCTAGCTCAAAATATTTTTATAGGATGTATATGACATATAGATAATTGTTATGTATCCCAAATTTTGATTTGAATATTTATAATATTTATTGCAATTTTTGGCCTAAAAATAACTCGAAAATAAGTTGAAATTGTGAAATAAATAGGAAATTATGAAATTAAATAATGAAATGGACATGTACTAATTCTAAGTGAATAATGATAATATTGGGATATGTTGAAATCAATTTGGTGTAAGAAGGATCATAATTAGGTAATTTAGGATAATTTCGAATATATAAGTGATAAATTGAAAACCTAAAACCAAGTAATAACTGAGTTTTCCATATTTTTAGAAGTCTATAGAAATTTTTGGGGAATTATTTGATGACTCAAACTATTTATTACAAATTTATGTGGTAAAATGGGTTAAATTACAAATTGGGATGTATTTTTAGTAATAATAGGTGAAAATATAATAAATAGTTGAATAAAAACTATGTATGGGTGTACTAATCAGATTAGATAAAAAGTGTATTTTTAATATAATTAATGATATTTTACTGATTAAGATACGTTATATTTGTATTAGATTAGATAATACTTATATTATAGCATTATAATGATAAATTAGGTAAAATATAGTTTAATACTTTTTTATTGTTAATACCATTTAAAATATCATTTTATTATGAATTCCATTTTCATTATTAATACCATTAAAAATCCTCCTATTGATCATTATATTGATCTTATGACATAGGCTTATTAATACCATTTTATAATTCCCCTTTTTCTTTTTCTTTTTCTTTCTTTTTCTTTCAAAATCCCTTCTTAAAAATGACTCTTTCAGGCTAGTATAATATATCAAATCTTTAGGGCTAGCATATTTCGAATAAAAATAGCCATATGAAGATTTCTTTTTTAAATATCAATTTTAATGAACAGGCGATACCACAGTTAAATTAGGTTACTAAACAGGTATGTTACCTTAAGTATATTTTTAACATAAATTACATATAATACGAGAACATTTATATAGATATGTATAACTGTATTAAAAGCTTGAATTACTCATTAAAAGTCATTTTCTAAAAATAGGACCAGTAACACTTGTTATTAGGTCTATACAAACCCATGATATTAATTTTATTAAAATCAGATAATCTTAGGTAATATAACCTACAACACTATAATATTCTAGAATGTAAGTTTTACAGTAACCTTATTAGAATTAAAACGTGATTTAATCAATTAAAAATATGTTTTGATACCATCAAAAAGATATATAATACGTAATAGTATAAATTATGTATATTATTAATATTTAATAACTTAACTCAGTATATATATATAATAATAAAACTATATATTATTGAGATAATATATTTATATATATATATATAACCGTTTTAGATAAAACCCTAATGTTTTCGTAACTATTATAAAAACTGAATTTGGATTTTATCTGTGTATAAGATCTCCTAGTGGTTAGACTGTTGACAGCTTGAGTCTTCCATAATCAGTATTTGAACAAGTAAGTTGGGATTATAGCTTCATCGCTTATTGGGATACTGTATGAAAGTATCCGAAGACTCAAGAGTACTTCCATTTGTGTTTGTAGTTAGTTGTTTGTGCACATGCCATATATGTGTGTAATATTCAATTGTGATAGGAGTTAAACTCCTTAGTGTACTGTTCTACATGTTTGCATCGTTTCTATATTGTACAAACTTATTTAGTGACCCCTAATTACAAATAATGGTTATTCAACTATAATGAAACCAGACATACATAACACCCATTAGGGGAAACGATTAGGAGTATCGGGTCAAATACCGACTTCCTTCGATGAAGATAGCTAAAATAATCCTTTTTACATCCTTAGTTGAGCTAAGTGACAGGCGAAAAGGTTGCAGTAAGGGTAGGGGCTGTGGTTTAAAGGCGGTCACGGGAGGAGGGTATTCTCTATCGTATAAGCCTAGGTTTGGTCTGTTTTGAGTCATAATAAAACTCCTCAATTTAGGTTAGAGCGGATATAATTTCTCTAACCTCACAATAGACCGGATAACATTATGTGATGTTCCATTTATTTGATTGCATTGCCTTTCATCGTAGTTAATAACCTTGCTTATGATTGTTTGATACTCTTCTAACACCATCCGACTTACTGAGTTAGTTGTGCTCACATCCCCAAAAACTCTTTTGCAGGTATTGAGTGAAGACCGGGATATTTTGATACCATCACCCTCAAGTAAATGTGCTGTTATTTGGAAAAGTGAGGAATAAATAATCAAACAAATAATCAACTGAACTTAGGCTTTTGACTTATCTTTTGAATTTTAAGGAAACTAACTAGGAATTCTCTAGGATGCTCACTAGTTTCCTAACTTATCATAAATAATCTACAAAACCTATAGCTTTTCGTAAACTCTTATTGTAAATTATAACTTTGGATGTGAGACACTTATGTAAGTACTGTTGTGTTTTGAGACAATAAGTTATGTAGAATACGTATTTTGTAAAGCTATACCATAGGTTTAATTACTCACAGGTATCAAAACAGATGCTACAAGTTGGTTGAGTTATGTATGTTATGTATAGACTATATCTACAATAGTGGCTATGAGGTAAGCTTCTATCTTCATTTGGTTTATACAGTGGGATTGTTATGACTCCTCCTATTCAGAGCATGACAATTCTAAGTTAGTATCAGAGCATAATTCTAAAAGAACCAAGCTTTGAAGCATCTAACTAAAATTACTAGACAATAAGATCACTGAGAGTAGGGATGATGATGAACATAAAAGACCTAGATTCATAAGATATATGTATAACATATATACATATATGTATGTATGTAAAACGGGGTTGTAAATTGACTTTAATTTGTAATTTCAGATTCGTATGAATGGTTTGTTATATGATGGTGAAATTTTGAATGGGAAAGGGATGAAACTCCTATTGAGTATAGGATTCGAATGTAGAATCTATTACTAAATATGGCTGACTGGAAGATGCTTTATACTATCGATGAGATTATCAAGAATTATAAGCATAAAATGTCTTTTAGTATGTAAGATGATTGGAGAATAATGAGGGATGAGTCAAGACCTACATATAATGGGCATACTGCTATAGTTGCCTATGAGAAAAAATACTTTTGATAAAATGGAGTTTTATCTGAGAAGATCCCTGTGATGCATCTCCGAGGTCGAACACACGAAGAGGCACCATAACAAAGCAAACTAAAGCAAATAGAACAACGTTAGCAAAGTCCAGATAGCTACCGAATTGATATGATGCACTACTCGATCCTACTCAACTAACAATCCGCCGGATATGACACACCAATCCGAATTGAAAGGTCACTCACCACTACTCCTTACTAAGAGTTGAATGATAATGAGAATACTAAGGTAGTTCAAGTAAGTAATTCTACATTGAAAGTTTGAATGTTATCCCATATATAAGAAAGTAGGGGTTTATATACCAGTCTACTAGAGTTATTTTACATGTATAAAAAGATAAAATGGTATTCAACACTAGGTTACATAAGACATACTAAAAAGGAGTAGAAGAGATAAAGAATATTCAGTACGGAAAAGAAAAAATCATTCTAGAACATTCTGTCGGAAGATACGTATCACTTAGTGGCTAAACATAAGGAATATAATACAACGTAAGTGGAAGTAGGAATACATTACAGTCAGGGGCTGACTTAATCTAGATCAGGTCAGGAGTTAATCAGCTTAGTAAAGAAGTTAGCTGAATTGAAGTCAGATGCTAGTAGTCGAGTCAAGAGCTTGCCTTAGCTATTCTTAGGCTGTCTCCTAGGATAAGGCATTGCTGCTAGATAGGGGCGGATCTAACGCATGTAAGGTTCTGATAATCAAGTCGGCAGGAGATCAGCTTAGGATAAGAATCCCTGTCTCGCCTATGACTTAGAGCTAGTATTCTTCATGTGAGCCCTTAGAGTCCTCTAGCTTGGCTTCTTGTGATCAGTTTAGGGAGTTAATTCCTATCATCTGCCTAGGGATCAGAAAGATTTGCCCTCAAATCTGAAGTGGTTTCTACCTCTTCTCCTAGAGCACATGCGGGGTCATCTTCTGCTAATTGGTGAGAGATCAGATCGGACACATTGAAGGTAGAAGAAACTCCATAGTCATTTGGCAACTTAATTTGGTAAGCATTGCGATTGATTTTCTTTAGGACTTTGAACGGACTATCAGCTTGAGGAGATAGTTTGTTCTATCTCAAGTGTGGGAATCATTTTTGGCTAAGATGTATCCATACCAAGTCTCCTGGGTGGAAAGAAATAGTTTAGCGGCCTCAGCTATCAATTTCATGCAATGATTGAACTTGGCGATTTTCCTGGTTACAAAATGATATAGTTTATGCAATGTTTGGGCTTGATCCACTCCAAATTGACTCTCTTCAATTGTAGTCATTGAACTCTCTAGACAAGCTAATAAATTTGGCATTAAGAGTAAAGAGGCAAAGGAGAAGAAGGCATTAGAGGTTGAGTAGTCGAACTCAACAAGGCAACCATGAGCTTAAGAGGTATGCTAAGAGAAGTTAAGTAAAGAAGATGGAGAAAAGAGAGCCTAGCCGACCTATCCATGCCAAGAAAATGATTGCCGAGAAAGAGAAGGCAACCAGAAACAAGGCTTGAGAAGTGAAGTGCTTCAAGTACTTAGTACTTAAGCTACGAACACATTACGTCCCAATGCCAAAAAAAAAGGGCCATGGTCTTGAAGGGTGAGGGGCCCAAGGCTTAAATTGAAAGTCAGAGTGACAAGAGTTCAAACGACCAGTTGATAGAAGAAGATATCTATCCTAAAGACCTGGATAAACTCCTAGCTATGGGCACACGAGCTAACGTAAGGGTAGATCCCAGACAAAGGAAAAGTTTATTTCACATGCAGTACCTAGTGAATGGAAAGACCTATTCCCTTATAGTAGATGGAGGAAGCTGCACTAATATCATCTCTATCGAGTTAGTAGAAAAGATGAAATTGCCAACCTACCCATACCCTCAACATTATGAATTAAAGTGGTTTAATGACAAGGGTATGGTCCATGTGCATAAAAGAGCTCGAATAACATTCATAGTAGGACAGTATGAAGACAAAGTTGAATTCGATGTAGTCCCTATGAATGCTACGAATCTACTTCTTGGCCAACCATGGGAGTTTGTTCGGAAGGTAACCCATTATAGATTCCTTAACACTTATACTACTCGGAAAGATGGGAAAAGTTATTTTTTAACCCCGATGAGCATTGAGCAAATCTAAAGACAATTGGCCCCCATGGTAAAGCCAAAACGGAGGAGGAGCTTATTCAGCATCTTGGCCCATTCTTAACACTTAACGTCGAAGAAGACTTCCTTTCAAACCTGCGGTAATGATAGGAATCAGCCTTCGACCAAATCTAAGCCAAGGCCTATCAATACTTACTAAGGCCAAGCTACAATTAAAAGGATGAGAGGAAGGAAAATAAACATTCAGCATCAAGTTTGTCGTTAGACTCTAGAAAGCAAAGAACCACTCGGCACAATACTAAGAGACTCATGCCGATAGACTCTAGGGCTCGGCAATTATGAGCAGACCTTTATGGTATCTCAACCAGGCATTGCGAGACATCAAGAGCTTCCCTTTAGACCTAGACATCCAACTGTTGACCCTGCCTAGTTCAGATCTTGCTCCTCCTTGGACAAACCAAGTGACTGCATGCTTAGTTCTATAAAATACATAGTTTTGTATTCTTGTATATGTTTTCCTTCATTTTATTTATAGTCCTAATTCTTTAGGGCTTAAGGCTTTGTACTTTATTTACAGTTTTACCATTAGGGTTTAAGACTAGCTATAAATAGCAACATTTGTACTAAAACATATATATATATATAAATAGATATATAGATAATAAAGAATATCCCCCCCATACAGAGAGTGAAACTTTTCTCTTTTGAATAAGGCTATACTTCAGCTAGTAGAGCTTGTGTTTGCCGGATTATTGAGTGTCGATTACTCTCTTTAATCTCTCCTATGTTCTTATTGATCTTATTCTTAGGATTGTAATGACCCTTTCATCTGAATCGGTTAGTAAGTTATATCTAACCCTCATTTGAATCCTAAGCAACATTTAGTGTTCGTATGTTGTATCAAACTCTATTTCGAGCTAAAACCTCTAATTATGTTTCTATCTTAGTGAGTTATATCCATTCACATTCACCATAAAAACCTCCCTATTCTTTGTACTCATCTTTCTTTAGGAATCTTGAATACACATTCTTATTCTTTCGAAGATCCACTACCGTTCTGAAATTAATCCTTATCAGATTACCTAGCGTCTTGTTTACTACTTTAGTTTGGCCATCAGTTTGAGTATGGCTATTGGAGCTTAATACAAGTTTGGTTCTAAGTCTTCTCTAAAGAGTCTTCCAAAAATAGCTCAAGAATTTTGTGTCTCAATTTGAGACAATAGTCTTTAGTATCTTATGTAGTTAGACAATCTCTTATAAAAATAAATCAGCAATATATAAAGCATTGTTAGCTTGATGGCATGGAATGAAGTGCACCATCTTGTTGAAGCGGTCTACTACAACAAAAATAGAATCTTTCCCTCTAGATGTCCAAGGCAACCTTGGGATAAAGTCCATGTTGAGGTCATCTCAAGGTAAAGTGGGTGCTGGTAGTAACATATACTCCCTATAGGGTTCTCTTTTCCTCTTAGCATGCTTACACACTTCACAACTACTAATTACCTTATGGACATCTTTTGCCAAACCCAGCCAATAAAAGTTCTCCTTCAACATACTAATGGTCTTGGACTCCTCAAAATGACCAAATAACCATCCGTTATGAGCTTCCCTAACTAATAGCTCACGCATAGAGCAGTTCAAAATACATAACCTACGATCCTTAAATAGATAGCCATCCTTGAGATAATATCCCTTGATAGCAATTCTATCCTTGAACTATTTTATGATAGGGGTGAAATGAGGATCATGAGCATACTACTCAGTAATCAGTGAGAATCCTAATAATTATGTCTATAAAGTGGACAGCAAAGTTTGCCGTTGTGATAAAGCATCAGCGATTATATTTGCACTTCCCTTCTTATGTTGAATGACATATGAGAACCCCTCCATAAGCTCCAACCACTTGGCTTGCCTCTTTAAAAGCTTGTTTTGACTTCGAAGATGTTTTAAAGACTCATGGTCCATATAAATAACAAACTCTCGCGATAGCAAATAATGTTGCCAATAGTAAGGGCTCGATAAAGAGACTATAACTCTTTCTCATACAAAAAATAGTTCAGGGCTAGGCCATTCGGTTTCTTACTATGGTAGGCGATGGGTCATCACTCCTACATTAGGACAACACCAATTCTAACTCCCAATGCATCACATTCTAATTCAAAAGGCTTATTAAAATCTGGTAGTAATAGGACAAGTGTTGAGGTGAGTTTTTCCTTGATCTCTCTAAAGCTCTGTTCAGCTCAGTTATTCCACTTAAAGCCTTCACTCTTCTTTGTCAACTCAGTCAATGGGGCAGCTATTGTACTAAAGTCCTTAATAAATCACATATAGAAAAAGCTAGGCTATGGAAACTTCAGATCTCGATGACATTCTTCAGCATCGACCATTCCAAAACAGCTTGGATCATCTCCTCATCTACTTAGGTTCCTTCCCTTAACATTGTAAACCCATATAACTTCTTGATTCGCAAAATGTTAAATACTTCATGAAGATGTTGAACATGGTTGTTCAAGCCAATACTATATACCAATATATCATCAAAGTACATGACCACACATCTTCCAATTAAAGGCTGCATTACATGGTTCATTAATCTCATGAACATGCTTGGTGCATTTCTATGTCCGAACGGCATAAGCAACCATTCATAGAGTCTATGCCTAGTCTTAAAGGCAATCTTCCATTTATTGCTCGACTTCATGCAAATTTGATGGTAGCTACTTTACAGATCAATCTTAAAAAATACCTTCATGCCATGAAGCTCATTTAACATATCATTGAGCCTTAGTATCAGGTATCTTACTTGACAGTAATTAGATTGATTACTCGGCTATCAATGTAGATGTGCCATGAACCATCCTTCTTTGGAACGAACAGAACTAGGATAATACAAGGGGTTATGCTCTCCTTCACATATCATCGCTTAATGAGTTCATCCTCTGTCTTTTTAGCTTAGTAGCCTACTTAGGGTTCATCCTATATGCAGGTCAGTTTGGCATAATAGTACCTAGCTGCAGATCAATATAGCACTCTATACCTCGAACTGGTTGTAGGCCTTTGGGTAGTTCTTCCAGAAATAGGTCAGAAAACTCATTTAGCAAGCTTTAGACTTCTTTTAGGGCATCCTACAATTCCCTCATATCCATCAATCTTCTAACCAATAAGAACATTGGTTCATCAGCCTTCTCAACAGATTAAAGCTCTCTACAGCTCATCACTAGGGCTTTCTTCTTACTTGCTTGGGTGAGATGATTATGGGCTTAATTTACTTAGGACGGGGTTAGGGGTTGTAATACTATCCTCCTTCTATCCTTAACTAAGGCATAGGTATTCTTATACCCGTCGTACGTAACATATTAGTCGAACAACCAAGGTCATCTAAGTAGTAGATGTGAAGCTCCCATGGGGACAACATTACATATTACTTCGTCCCTATATACATTTCTAACACTAAATGGCACGGTCACTTATTCAATTACATGCAAAACGCCTTTATCATGAAGCCAACATAGCTTATAAGGTCGGGGATGCCTTGAAGATAGCAGACTTAACCTTTGCACAAAGGATTGTGCAACCACATTAAGCAACTTCCTCTATCTACTATGATCGTGCATAATTGGCCTTTGATATTATACTTAATGTGGAATAAATTCTCCCTCTGGTCCTCTTTAGAGTTCAACAAGGAAGTCAGGACTCGTCTCAAGATTAGGGTCATTACTTCTCCCTGGTCGGCATAAACACAAGTCTCCTCTTCCTCTCTAGCCTCGGGTTTTCCAACATCTTCTTCCTTCTTGAGTTCACTCTCATTAGTGCTATCCACTATATCTCCCCACAGCACCATGATACATTAGTTTGAACATTTAATGGCCATGTTTCCTAAGCCTAGACATTTAAGGCACTTTACCTCACTAGTCTTTCGTCCAAAGGTCTATCCTTTCTCATACATTCTAGGGGGTGGTCTAGCTTCGACTTGGCCTGGTTGTCCTACTTGGCCATGCTAACCTGCTCGGCTATCGTCAAGTCGGTCATTCCTCTCCTCTACCCTATGTGGCCTTCTCGCCTCAACTTATATAGGTCGGTACAATACTAAGACTTGTAAGAGTGTTGGCCTAGGTCTTCTCTAAACATTTCTCCTCTACCTTTCGACCTTCTACACTATCTTAATGGCCTCTTCCAATGTATAAAACCTTTATACTTCCACTACATTGTACATCTCATCCTTGAGCCTAGAAATAAACCTCGATATGGTACGGGCCTCTAGTTCTTCTATGTTGGCTCAAATCATTAAAGTTTAGAATTCCCTTACGTAATCATTAATAAACCAGCTTCCTTAGCAAAGCTCCTGCAATTTTGCAAACATATCTTGGAGCTAAGTCTTAAGCACAAATCTGCCTCTTAACAACCTTCTCATCTCATCCCAAGTTCTAATACCTTGTCTTCTATCTCTTGCTCTGGCAGCATTCAGATTCTTCCACCACATGGTAGCATACCTAGTAAACTCTAATGCAGCAAGTTAGACTTTGACCCCGTCCCCATATCCATAACATTGAAATACTTTCTTAACCTTCTCTTCCCAGTCCAAGTATTCATCTATATCTCTACTTCCACCAAAGGGCAGAATTTGCACTTTGACATTGTTAGCCCTCAAGGAACTCGGCATCCTCATCCCTTCGCTTAGTAATACTCTACTTCTTCACTAAACTCTTCAACATCCATTTCCTCATCTTCTTCCTCAATCTCCTCTAACTCTATTCTTCGTCTAGCAACTTTCTCTGCTACTCCTTTAGCTTGTGGTAGTCAAATTGCGTGATTGATCCAATTGCCTTAGCCATAATGCCTCTCAAGGGTGTCTTCCTATGGGTTTTGCTACTATACGCCTTGGGGTAGTTGTCTGTTAATTTACATTGCAGTGACTAGACTCTTAACAAGATTTATGAGTTTATCAAGCTTGTCGTCAACCAAACTTGGAGTGTTACTACCATTAAGACCATGACCAGGTTGAGCACCACTGCTCTAGTCACCAATAACTCCTTATACACTTGAATCTGACATGGTATAGTATTGATCAAACGGATTAACAACTTGCTAACAACTTTAATAGTGGATAGTCACTTAAACAAAATAGGGACAAACTTGCTCTATTTTTGCAATGGAAAACAGAATAAAAATAAAGTAACAATAAAGCCACTCTTATTATTACAACAACATATTACAGTAGCCACAGAAGGAATATAGCAGCTACTAATAGTAAAGCGAACAAAAACTTTACTGCAACTTTGCACACTTCCTCTCAGAATTGTGCTTTGAAACTAACAAAGCTGATGCCTCTCTGTATGTTTGACCTTAGAGATGCATTCCCCTATACTGTATTTTCCAACTTTAGTGGAGGTAGATAAGGATTACCCTTCAGGTTTTAATTAAGTACCCCTAGGTGTTCCACATATCCCTAAAAACTATCATCCTGATGTAATTGACTGATTTTCCAAATACCCCTTAGAGGAAACTATAGGTATATAAGTACTATTGCAACCTCAAAAGCTTGAACCCCCTGTAATATTGCTTGAGAATCCACCTTAGAAGCTCAACCAAATGTAGGATTGAATAATAATAATGATGATGATTTTGAGGAAGATCCGAAAGAAGAGGAAACTGAACTAGAAGATGAAGCATAAAATAGTGGGAGTAAGGTACATGAAGTAATGGTTATTTCAGATACCCCTGTAGTGGTAGAGGTTAGCTTAGGGTTTAATGAGATTGGGATGGGAGATTGGTTTCTCTTACGAAATGTAGCAACTCTAGATAGTGTGGGTAACTGAAAGTAAGAGGATGGTAGAAAGATAAGTCTACGGTTTATTTTATCACTCGACCTAATTGTTTGATGTATCTAGGTCCCCCTAGCAATTTTGATGTGCTTTTGACTTTTTTAATGTAACTAATGTACTTTCAAATGTTATAGCTACCAAGTATTTAAATGATATATATAGATAATCAGATGTGTAATCCAATGTTGTAAATAAAGTCATGTGATATTTTGAATGTAAAGTATTGGTTATCTTATGGTTATTGTAAAATACATGTCTATGTTATTCTGTATCTATATAAGATGTCACCATGAATATGATATAATGCTACAGGTGAAATGCAATGAGCTCATGACATTTAGGTATATGTTTGAACGTATGAAGAGTGTATAATGAGTGATATATGAATATAAAGATTGTTTATATAGGAATGAAGTATTATAGGTCTTGTGTTAATTAAGATCCTTGATGAGGAAATTGTAATTGTATACTGCTAATGTAGAGAGCAATTAATCTATATGTAAATATGAATCACTTTAGTCGGATATTAAAGTTAGATACACATATTATGAGTGCAAGATTGATAATTAGTGAATTGAGAATCTGAATATGGCAAAGGAAGCTAATAGAAAAGGAAACGGGAATAACCAACTTGAAGGAGAAGCACCACCTCCTAACCCTCCTAATCCACCAGAACTACCCAGAAATAATATACAACCACTTGCTCTAAACATAATGGACCTAACTCAGTTTGGACAAATGTTAGCTAATATGAATACTAGGATTCAACAACAAGGAGCACAAGATTGGCTAGCCTAAATTGAGCACAATTTTGAAGTGTTTAGGATTCCCAAAAACCAAAAGGTCTCTTGTGGTACCTTCTTGCTAAAGATGGAAGCACAAGTCTAGTGGGACTCGACAACAAGAACAATGCCAAGCCCTATTTCATGGTAAGTATTTTGGGAGGCATTCAAGAGACAATATTTCCCTATTAGTATGCAAAATCAAATGACCTGATAGTTAATGGAAATAAAGAAAGGGCCTATGAGTATAGCATACTATGAAAATGAATTCAATAGGCTATTACAATATGTGCTTGAGTTGTACAAGGATAATTAGGTGTTAAAGAAGGATCTTTTTCTTAATGGATTTGACGCTACAATGTGATGCAAGTTAATGAATTATGGATCACGACTTATCATCAAATTATGGATAAGGAGTATGAACTGGAGAATAATCGACTGGCCATACAAAATGAATGGAGTAAGAAACTAAGGAGAGTTAATCAATATAGGCCTGTTTTTAAGAGAACATTTTTCAGGTGCAAAAAATAACGTAGGCCAAAAGGGAAAGAAGCTAGTTACTGTAACTAGTGGCCTTGCCTCAAATAGGACTGGGTTTAGTTTCTATGATGAGGTAAGAAATGTGAGATGCTAAAAGTATGGAGCTCAACATTTCCCCAAGCAATGCGCTCAGTTAAGGGGTAACTACTTTCTATGTGGGGATCCAAATCATATGTTAAAGGAATGTCCAAAGATGAGAGCAGTAAAATGCAATAGGTGTAAAATGAAAGGACATTTGTCTAGATATTGTAATCAAGCTAGACAAAAGAAATCCGAAGTAGTAAAGATAACTACTATACTAGCACAGGTGTTTGTGATCGAGGGAACAGAAGAGGATACTAAGGATTTTGAAGAATGGATGGACCAGTACTTTCATGATAGCTCAGATGATGAAATGGAGATTAATGGAATTGACTAAGGCTTAGTAACAAATACATAAAATTAACTCGTAACTTTTACTTAACAATTAGTTAGTTGTACATTTATATATTTATAGATGATGTTAAGAACTATGAAAATGCATGACTTAAGTGTAGCACTTAAGAAGTAGATAATTATAGTAATAGTAATTGTTTCAGGAAATGTACTTATAAATGGGCAAGCTACTTATGCATTATTTGACACCGGAGCGTCACATTTATTTAATAGTCGGGAGTTTGTCTTAGGAAATGGAATTAAGATGAGTGAAGCTAAATCTACATATAGAGTAAGAACACCTACAAAAAAATAAGTATTAACATGGGAAATAGTAGATAATGGACAATTGCAAATCCAAGAACAAGAATTCCTGATAAAACTCATAGTATTACCAATCAAGGGATATGATGTTATTGTGGGAATAGATTGGTTGTCCAAACACAGGGCCAAAGTAGATTCCCAAAATAAGAACATAATCTTAAATGAGGGTAAGATCATATTTCAAGGAAAAATAGGTAAGCGAAGTCTAAGATTATTGGTAATAGAAGTAAGCGAGGAAGTGAATGAAATTACTGAAGAATGGCAATTCTATTAGATATTTGCTATTGAGGAAGAGAAGGAACCCCCCAAAAGTATTAGAAATACCTATAGTAAGTGAGTTTCCCGATATCTTTCTAGAAGAATTACCTAGATTAGTGCCACAGTGAGAGTTAAATTTTTCTACATAATTGGTGCTAAGAACCGAGCCAATATCAAAAACTCCATAACTCTCAGAGTTAAAGAAGCAACTTTAAGAGATATTGGATAAGGGGCTTGTATGACCCAGTATATCTCTTTAGGGAGCACTAGTGTTATTCGTGAAAAAGAAGGATGGAACCATGAGGTTGTGTATTGATTATCGGGAAATAAATAAGATGACTATTAAGAATAAATATCCACTATCTAGGATTGATGAATTTTTTGATCAACTGCATGGTGCCACTATATTTTCATGAATTGATTTAAGATCTAGATACCATCAGTTAAGAATTAATTCGGAGGATGTACCAAAGATAACTTTCCAAACTAAATATAGGTATTATGAGTTTTTAGTAATGCCTTTCGAATTAATGAATGCACCAATTGTGTTTATGGATTTGATGAAGCAGATCTATTAACCTTACTTGGATAATTTGTTGTGGTATTTATTAATGATATTTTAATTTATTCAAAGACTAAGGAAGATCATGCCAACCATCTACGATTAGCCTTGCAAAAGTTAAGACACCATCAACTGTATGCTAAGTTGAGTAAGTATGAATTTTGGCTAGATAGGATATAATTCTTAGAACACATTATGTCAGGCGAAGGAATTTCAATCAATCCCGAAAAGGTCAAAGCAATAATTGAATGGAAACAAACAACTATAACTAAGATAAGAATTTTTCTTGAAATGGCAGGATATTATAGGCGATTTATAAAAGATTTTTCTAAAATCGCCAATCCTATGACTCGACTAACGCAAAAAGATGTTAAATTTGAATGGAGTGATGAATGCAAACAAAGTTTCCAAGAATTGAAGGATCTCTTGATCTCAACAACAATACTTATTTTACCAAATCCAAGTAAATGTTATTGTTATATAATGATGTTTCCAAAAGTGGACTGAGATGTATATTGATGTAGGATAGGAAAGTGGTAGCATATGCATCTAGATAACTAAGGTCTCATGAGAGGAACTATCTGACTTGTGATTTAGAATTATTGGTGGTAGTATTTGCCATGAAAATCTCGAGACATTACTTACTGGGCAACATTGTGAGATATACATAAATTATAAAAGTTTGAAATATTTCTTTACCCAAAAAGAGTCTAACTTAAGACAAAGACGTTCATTGGAACTAATCAAGGATTATGATTTGACCATAATCTATCATCCTAATAAAGTCAATGTCGTAGTAGATGCATTAAGTCACAAGAACTATAAACAAGTGGCCTCATTACTCACCACTCAACATGAATTGGTCAAAGAATTTGAAAAGTTAGAAATCGAATTTAGATAGCATGAAATTGAGGCATAGTTGATGAGTTTAGTAGTATAACTAACCTTAATTGAAAGAATTAATCTTTAACAAGACAAGGACCAAAGATTAAAGGAAATCAAGGAAAAGTTGAATACAAGTGATGTACTTGACTTTAAAATTGATGTTGAAGGTGTGCTTAGATATAAGAAATAGAGTCTGTATGCCTAATGATTCAAAATTGAGGAATGAAATAATAACTGAAGCATATGACATGAGTTACACCTTACATCCTGGTGGGAATAAGATGTATCACGGTTTGAAATCATTATTTTGGTGGAAAGGCATGAAAAAGGGATGTAGCACAATAGTAGCTAGGTGTAATACATGCCAATAAGTGAAAGAAGAACATCAAAGACCCAGTAGGTTACTACAACTGTTAAAAATAACTTAATGGAAATGAGATCATATTACAATGGATTTTTTAATAGGACTCCCGAGGATTAAATCAGGTTATGATTGAATTTGGGTTGCCATAGATAAGTTGACAAAGTGAACTCACTTCTTATCCTATCAAACTAGTGATTTAATGGAAAAGTTAGCACGACTGTATATTTGAAAGATTGTTAGATTGCATGGTGTGCCAATAAGCATTTTATTAGATAGAGATAGCCAATACGTATTGAAATTCTGGGAAACTTACATCGATCTTTAGGAACTAATGTACAGTTTAGTACAGCCTATCATCCACAAAACGATAGATAGTTAGAAAGAGTTATTCAAACACTTGAGGATATGTTTAGAGGTTATATTTTGGACTTTAGTGGCAAATGGGATCAGTATTTTCCATTAGGAGAGTTTGCTTATAACAATAGTTATCAAGCAACGATTTAAATGGTACCGTATGAAGCTTTATATGGAAGAAAATGTCAATCACCACTATATTGGGAAAATGATGAATAAGTAATGATAGGACTTAACATGATCAAACAAATGAATGATAAAGTTAAGATAATATAACAAAGGATCAAAGTGGTGCAAGATCGATACAAAAGTTAGCCTAATTTGAAAAGGAAACCTATAGAATTTGCTATAGGAGATCATGTGTATATAAAGAAAAGTCCATTTAAGGGATTTAAGTGTTTCGGTACTACAAGAAAGTTAAGTCCCCAATATATTGGATCCTTTGAAATTTTAGAAAGAATTGGAAATGTTGCGTACCGAATTACTTTACCACCGAGTTTAGCTGGATGTCATAATGTATTCCATGTGTCAATGTTACAAAAGTTCGTGAAGAATCCAAATTCTATCAATGAATTGAAACCAGTAAACTTACAAGAGGATTATACCATTGAGGAAAGGTCAATCAAGATCTTAGAAAATCGAATTCAGAAGTTAAGAAATCGAGAAGTAAAGTATGTGAAAGTTTAATAGGGTAGCGGTCCAAAAGTAGAGCTAACTTGGGAACTAAGGTTAGTAATGCAAAATTGTTACCCGGAACTCTTCAAGGAAAAGGGTAAACAATAGATCTTTATTAACAAGTAAGTAGTTATTATGTTTAGATTCAAAGTTTTGAGGACAAAACTTTCTTAAGGGGATGGAAATGTAAGCCCCTAAAATTGAATCTAGAACAATCGAGCCTAGATTTAAGGAATTTAAGGAAAATTAATCGATTGAGCTCAAACTTTATGACTAAGATAGAAAAGTTAGATGAAATAATACAATGAAGTTAGATTTTGGATTTAGCCACCTAAAATCCGGATTTAGCTCCTAGAAATAGGATAATTTAATATAATACTAAAACACTTCGAACTCCTAAAATTGAGCTCAAATTGCAACGAAAACTTAAAGATAAGTTAATTAAGCTATGAAATGAAATAACATAGTATAATTTACTATATGAATATACTCGTATTTTTATGAGTATACCCGGTGTAAATAATAATTATACTTGTAAATTAATCCTAAATTACGTAATTATATGTATTGTGTTAAATTCTTGAAAAATAATTAAGAAACATATCTTAAAAATAAAAGATATGTTAGAAGCATTATCATATGAGTGTAAATATACATTACACGTGATATGTATATGGATTATATATGAGTATGTAACAAATAAGTAATAAATATTAATATATTATATATAGCTATCAAATTCACTTAAAATTAACACAAAACACATTCATTTGCAGTTGAAAAATTTAAGAGTAATCAGGAACTTTTCTAAATTCAACCGTAGTAAGTTGGGGAAGCTAAAGATTGCTAAATCAAAAGTGAAATTTAGCTAACAAAGACAACTTTTATTTGTATTTATGAAGGAAAAAGTAAGGAAAAAATTAAAAAAAAAATTAAAGAGAGAAACAATCGACTTTAACAAGTATATATAGGCTTCAAAACATCAATTTACAACTTTACAAGCCAAAAACAATAGAAAGAAAAAATCATGGAAAAATAGAAAAATTAAGAAAAAACAGGAGAATTTTCATGCTAAGCTAAAACCCAAACCAACTATGAATTTGATGTAGAACCCAACCGTCCCCAAGTAGTCCACCCACTACCCAAGCCGTCCAACAACTACCCAACCACCGCCAACTACAGTAGCATCCGAGAACAGCTAAGTTAATTTCTTACTCTTTTTTTCACTAATTTGTAAAAAATATCAAATCTACCTAGAAAATTATGAAAAAACATTATAGTTAGGTTATTTCAAACATGCTTTCATATGATATTTTTATTTTTGAAAAAATTATAATATTTAGTATACTTACTTAAGAAAACTATTGTTCACCTAAAGTTTGACATGTAAAATAAATGTATTAAATGATGCTATTTTTATCTTAAAATAATTGTATAGGATGTATATGATATATAAATAATTGCTATGTAACTAGAATTTCGATTTGAATATTTTTAATATTTATTACAATTTTTGGCCTAAAAATAGCTCAAAAATAGGCTAAAAATGTAAAATAAATAGGAAAGTATGAAATTAAATGATGAAATGGACATGTATTGATTCCTAATGAATAATAATAATAATGTTGGGGTAGGTTGAAATCAATTTGGTGCAAGAAGAATCATAATTAAGTAATTTAGGATAATTCAAGGGTAAAATCATAAATTCGAATATACAAGTGACAAATTAGGTAAAATACATTTTAATAACATAAATTACGTATGATATGATAATATTTATATAGATACATATAACTATATTAAAAGCTCAAACTACCTATTAAAAGTCATCTTTAAAAATAGAAACCGTAGGATGTGTCGTTAGATCTATACGAACCCAACGATACTAATTTTATTAAAATCAGACAATCTTAGATAAAATAATCTATAACTCTATAATATTTTGAAATGTATGTATTGCGGTAACCCTAACGGAATTAAAACATGATTTAATCAATTAAAAGTACATTTCGATACAATCGAAACAATATATAATATGTAATAGTATAAATTACGTATATTATTAATAATTAATAACTTAACTTAATTTATATATATAATAGTAAAACTATATATTATTGTGATAATATATTTATATATATATAATCATTTTAGATAAAACTCTAATGTTTTTGTAACTATTACAAAAACTCTAATGTTTATGAAAATTGAATTTAGGTTTTGTTTGTGTATAGGATCTCCCAATAGTCAGACTATTGATTGCTTAAGTCTTCCGTAATAAGTGTTTGAATAAATAAGTTAGGATTGTAGCTTCATCGCTTATTAGGATACTATATGAAAATATCTAGAGACACAAGAGTGCTTCTGTTTATGTTTATAGTTAGTTGTTCGCACACATGCCATGTATGTGTGTGATATTCAGTTGTGATAGGATTTAAACTCCTTGGTGTACTGTTCTGCATGTTCGCATCATTTCTATATTGTACGAACTTGTTTAGTCATCCCTGATTACAACTAATGATTACACGACTACAACGAAACCGAACATGCATAATACTCATTAGGGGAAACGATTAGGTGTGTCGGGCTAAATACCGACTTCCTTCAATAAAGATAGTTGAAATGCTCCTTTTCCTATCCTTAGTCAAGTTAAGTGATAGGTGAGGAGGTTGTGGCAAGGGTGGAGGCCGTCGTTTGAAAGCAGTCACGAGAGGAGAGTGTTCTCCATTACACAAGCTTGGGTTTGGTCTGATGTAAATTGAAATAAAACTCCTCAATCTAGGTTGGAGTAAATATAATTTCTCTAACCTCACAATAGACCAAATAACATTATGCAATGTTTCATTTGTTTGATTGCATTGCATTTTATCATAATTAATAACCTTGCTTATGATTGTTTGGTACTCTTCTAACTCTATCCCCCTTATTAAGCTAGTTATCCTCACATCCCTATAGATTCTTTTGTAGGTATTGAGTAAAGATTAGGATGTTCCAATACCACCACCTCCAATTTAATGTGCTATTGTTTGGGAAAGTAAGGAACGAAGTTCTTTTGCAGGTATTGAGTAAAGATTAGGATGTTCCAATACCATCACCTCCAGTTTAATGTGCTGTTATTTAGGAAAGTAAGGAACAGAGTTCTTTTGCAAGTATTGAGTAAAGATTAGGATGTTCCAATACTACCGCCTCCAGTTTAATGTGCTATTGTTTGGGAAAGTAAGGAACGAAGAATCAACTAAACCTAGGCTTTTGACTTATTTTTTGAATTTTGAGGAAACTAACTGGGAATTCTTTAGAACACTTACAATTTTCCTAATTTATTGTAAATTATCTGCAAAACCTGTAGCTTTTCATAAACTCTAATTGTAAATTATAACTCTGGATGTAAGATGTTTATGTAAGTATTATTGTGTTATGAGACAATAGGTTATGTAGAACAAGTATTTTGTAAAGCTATACAACAGGTTTAATTACTCATAAGAATGAGAACAGATGCTTTAAACTGGTTGAGTTATCCACGCCTTGTATAGACTATATCTACGATAATAGCTATGAGTTAGCTTCTATCTTCGGTTAGTTTACATGGCGAAACTGTTATGACTCCTCTTATTCGGAGCGTAACACCAAACTAAGCTAGAAGCTACCATCCTTAGCTACTAAATTTGGTATAGTTTACATAAAGTGAACAATAACTCAATTAGCTTTGAAGCAATCAAATAGGCACCCATAGTAAATAAGATCTATGGAGTCACACTTTACATAATACATATTCCTATATTTATAGATAGTTTAGATCTTTCACATAGCTTTATATACATCAAAAGTTCCAGAGTTTTCAAAAGGAACTATACATCTTCACAAGAAGACTACATTATATATAATAGATATATCAGAGAGCTAACATAGATCATAAGGTCTCCCAAGAAGACTTTATAATCTTCCCACAAAAGTAACATGAACATTGATCCATTCCTTAAACTTCGACACCTCACTCCCTAGCCTATCAAAACTAACCTACGGATAACTATAACAAAACATCTTCGGGTACTACTCCATAATTGTAAAATAATCTATTGAGATGTGATATTAACCAGCTTAGCAAGAAGGGACAGAGCCAAAAGAGTACATTAACAAACATGATTATTCAATCATTAATTAAATGCAAGTATGACAAGCAAATGATAGATCACCCACAATGTATAACTTGTCCATTATGAAGTTAGAGAAATTTCATCTACTCTAACCTAAATTTTGAAGAGTTTCAACATGATACTATCAAACTAAATCCAGACTTGTGCAATAGAGAACAACCCTCCTCCTTAAATAACATTCAAACTACAATTTCTAACCTTATCGTAACCTTCTCTCCTATACTTAATTCGACTACGGGTAAGAAAAAGATCATTTCTACTATCCTCATCAAAATGTTAATATTTAGTCTGACAACTTAATCACTATCCCTATTAGGTTATCGTGAATATCTAGTTAGATCTTAGTTAACTTAAGATTAGTACAGATTATAAAGTAAGCAACTAAGTTTATATACACTAGAAATGATATATTCAAGTAAAAAATATCATTCAGAGTTCAACTCTTAATCATCAATCAGTATCATAAGTTTACACATAGTATAAGCACAAATAATCTAGCTACAACCATAAACAAGAACTCTTAATTCTCCAAGTATCTTAATATGATACTTTAACATGCTGTGAAGCATCGATCCCAACTTACCTGTACCCACTAGTGACTACTTCTAATTGTTACCTCCTTACTCTTCAATTGTCCCTAAAAATACACAATAGATTACTTTTCAAGCCTTGATTCATTTGTTATTAGTTTGTTTTATATGTTTTTGGTTGTTTTATCATAAATTTTATAAGTCATTTCTACTTAAAAATCATGATTTCTTAATCATTCGTTGATTTTTATAAGTTACCCTAAAATGCCAAATTCTCTAAGTTAAGTTCTAAGTGATTTTATAATAGTTTTTATAGTAAAAAAAAAAAAAAAAAACCTCTAAGTTATTCTTTGCGGTATACAAGGGTCATATGTGACATCAATTTTATCCTCTAACACGGCATTTGAGTTTCTCCAAATTAAGCTCCTTACTAAACTATCCTCTAAGCTAACATTGACTCTATTATTTTTAAAGTTTTTAAGAAAATCATCCTCTAATTAAGCTTCTAAATCCCCTATTTTTACATTTTATTCATAAATTTTGCTTATGACCCAGTCTTTGAGTATCATTTTAGTATACAATTCATTTACAAAACCTCTTAATTATTCTCTACTTTTAACTAATGTCCTATAATTATGCAATTTATTTACTTTTCTTCCAAGATACAATTATAAGATTAATTTAAAACAACAAGTAACACTCTAAACAACCTTCCTTAGCTTCATGACCTCTCAACTCCTGATGCATTACATCATGGTTCACCTATTGTTCAAATTCAACAAAAGATTCAAATACCAACATCACTTTTAAAGATTAAACTACCATTTTCTACAACTCCTAATTTTACTTCTTAATCTAACCATTCAGAAACAATATAAATACTTCAATAATTGATCCAACTCAAAATCCATGTGAGGTTATTAGGAAAAACATGTCATTCTTTACCAAAAGCACTATTTAATATATAATTTAGGGCTAAAAAATCAAATAAAAATTTAGAAAAAAGTTTAATGAAAAACTTTCACATAGCAACTCAACATTATTTTAGGATAGTTTATAGAAAATTTTTGAAGTGAAAGCTACATCATTTGCCCAATTTATTTCAATATTGAAAATTATCTGATTTCTTAAGAACATATATGATAGTTACCAAATTTATACAAAATGATATTTTTCCTAAATTCTATACACAAAAATATGTGAGAATAATTTTTTTTTTCATAATTTTCTAGGCTTTTTTTTTTAATAAATTACATAAAATCAGGTTAAAATTGGAGCTCATTGGAAAATTTAGCTCTAACCACCCATAGTTGCTCTCCCCTTATCGGTAGTTGCAAATGGTGGGTATGGCCTTTGCTGGTAGTGGTGGTGGTTAAGCTCCAGTAAACCCTTAGGCTGACATACACCCTAATGTCCAAATTACGCTTAAATTGTATATAATTTCCTAACTTAGCTTCCTTAATCTCCAAAACCTACTCTTAATTTTCCCAAATCCTAACTTACATGTATGATTTTCCAAAGAGAAGTTTTGGATTTTTAGAGTGTGTTATCTACTTCAAATGATTTAATTTCTCTCTCCTCAAGCATTTTCCCTTAAATCCTAAGCTTTTGTTTACATGTAATATCATCCCTAGTCTTCAACAATTGTCCTTCTCATTTTTACATGCCTATTAGGATATAATCTAATTGCCCTAAGTGTCCTTGAGATTTTTTAGTAATTTTTTATGAATTTAATTAGCTTATTCTATCTTAAAATGCTATTTTTCAAATATTTTAATTAGTTTCAATCATATGTATATATATAAATTACATATGACACACACACACACACATATACACATATATTCTACATGTTATTTTATTCTACACAATTGCAGTAAAAAATACAAAATATAGTTAATTATATAATTTTAGTTATATTATTATTTTATTATATTTTACTAACCGAGTCTATAGGGTCTCTTCGATTAATGTTTCGAGCTTATTCATAAGTTTTTAGGTTAATCAAGTTAATTTCATCGATACCATAAATTTACTCATTCAATTCCCATTCATTAAATATGGGGCTTACAACACTTTTACCCAATAGGTACAAGATTAATTAGCTAGATGTGGACTTCCCAAAGCTCAAACCATGGTTCAAGATAAAGAGATTAAAAGGCAAACCTAAGACGAAATATTACTATATGGAGATGGATATCCGCGAAGTGCCTAACAAGAATGGGTATAGTTACTATCAAAGGGAAGAACATAACAAGCAAAGATGTTTGAATTTGAATAAGGGTAATAAATCTTATTATTATATTTTGCATATCCATACGTAGAAATTTAGTGTTCATTTACATTATTTAGCCCTTTCATGTTACTTGCAGCATTGCTAACAACTATCAACACTTTTCATATTAGATGGATTCGAACCCCAACAACACCTCAATTCTAAGTAAGCGGGCATCCCATCGCTCGCAACATACATGGAGGGACATGTACATTTTTTACAACTTTTAACATTCATTCAAGACATTGTTCCAGTGTTGTCATAGTAATATTTGTGTCCATATAACTCATTACAAGCAATGGGTGCTCTTACGGTTAGATGATGTGAGTTGGCTACGAAGGAGGAGAAATGCATCCTACTTGATCATTTCATGGTGCCATACTTGGAGGAGGTTAGATTTATGGTTGTCAGCCGACTTCCATTTATACAAATGGATTGGAATCTGATCATCACCTTAGTAAAGAGGTGGAAGCTAAAGACACATACCTTTTCACATAACGTACGGTGAAATGACCATTACGTTACAGGATATCGAGGTTTAGTTGGGACTAAGGGTAGATGGTGCTATGGTCATTGGCAACACTAACAACACTTAGGCTACCGTGGCTAAGGACTTGCTAAGTGACATTTTACCGAAGGCAAATGCTAAGGGTAGACATATATGACTATTATGCTAGCTAGCAAATTCAAGATTATACCTAAACATACAGATGAGGAGACAGTAAAGTGTCACACCTACGCTTATATCCTTTAACTAAATGGGGGATTCCTATTCATAGATAAGTCCTCCAACTACATCCATCTTATGTATCTTCCCCTACTGGAGGAGTTTTGGCTTAATGGCGTATACAATTGGGGATTGACCTATCTTGCATGGCTATATGGATAAATATGCAATGTTATACGATCCGAGATATCTAAAATCGAGGGCCCTATGATACTTCTTCAAGTTTGGGCATGAGACCATTCTTAGGTCAACATAAGGGTAGACGTTAGTATATCTCTTGTAAGCCATGATGTTTGAAAATTGATGTATCCAATTTGCAATTAAATTTGATCTTTCTCTAATATATTCTAATTATATGTATTTAGAGTGTCGAGACATGACCATATGACTAATATAAAATTCTTAAATTTACCATTCATATTTTAATTAAATTTTATTGCTAATTTTAAGTATTTGGAAAAATTGTAGTTATATATATATATATATTGGAGGGGGGTTTGTGCTGAAGTCACATCTGATGCAACTTCAATTATAACAATATTCTATTGAATTTGCATAGGAGGTATGTGACTTCAATTATAACAATATTGCAACGAATGTAACTTCACTATCTTAAAATTGTAATAAGTTTCAATCATGGACTGTTTTCATACTAATTTTTTATAAATACCCTATTTACGTACTAAACTCAAAAAGGGAATTAATTTTTTTTATAAATACCCTCATTTCGTTTTAGGCTAATTCCCAAAACAAAGCATTAAAGAGAAGAGAGAGAGAGAGAGAGAGAGAGAGAGAGAGAGAGAGAGAGAGAGAGAGAGAGAGAGAGAGAGAGAGAACCGATCGTAGGAAACTGGTTCATTTTCTTATTAAAAGCCAAACCAAACCGGCCACGCTCAATGGTCAAATTCTCGCGGGAACAAACGGTAACCTTGTTCATCTTCCAACCAAAATCGCCGGCACTTCTCCTGTTTGAATAGGCCATCTCTCGGTACGTTTTAACTGTCTCAATTTACCTTTATCCCAGTTTTTCAAATATTGTCGCTTGATTGTAATGTTCTTTTAAAGCTCCAAACTTTCTTGCATCTTTTCAAAATTAAGCGTCCCACATGGCAATCCATCTATACTTAGTTTCAGCATGAAACAAGCTGCGTTACCTAGTGAAGTTTCTAGAAATACAATGTGAATATTGCCTCTGGTATGACGTACCTTGCACGGCGGCCGGGTTCCGCACATATTGTTTCATGCACTCGAGATGTTTGTGAAAATTCCTCTTTGTCGTATCGCTATGATAGCACTCGACTTTATGTTGGAAAAGGTATTTAGAAAAAAAAAAAAAAAAAAGGTTTGGATAAAGAGGAGCTACTGATTTGAATACGTCTAGTATGTGTTGCTCATATATTGCATCAGGATGAATATCCAGTTTCAAATACCGGGTTTATTCCTTTTTGTGAAAAGCTTCACTACACGCAACTATATGTTTTAATAACAAAAATGAGATCAATAAGATGCTCTGGTTGGTAAACGAATTCTGAAGTTTCCCATGTTGAAGATTCTTTTTTGGCATTCAGGTCTGCAGGTTCATCAGAAGTAATGAACGGGGAGTACAGTAAGAGAGCAAAACTGAGCAGGTATGTTGTACATTAGGCTTTTCTTCAATGTTCTTTAGGTGAAGCTATCAAGTTCCCTGAAATGCTCTGTGTTCAACCGTTATGATCATAATCACTTCTTTTATTGATTTCATAGAATTTATTGGCCCTTGTTCAAAAAGGTATTGTCATGTATCCAGCAACCATTTTTTCACTTTTGAGTAATTGTACGGTTAAAAGATGAGTGTTAATAATCCCATTCACCAGACTTGTTATGAGAAAGAATGAGAGTGTTTAGAGAAATCCTATTGTTAAAACATCTGGTCAAAGTTCAAGTAGTGGATGAATGGTTTTAGTAGTTCAAAAAGGAGGCAAATTTTATGAAAAGTGGTGCAATTAGAGGATGTTGTTATGTTTCTGTTATAGTGTTGTTGTATGTTGCTGATGTGATATGTTAAGTAGCTAATGGGATACTGATGGTCAACATATGCTCACATCTCAGCCCGGGTCTACCCTCTGCCTTTTCTTTCATCACATTTACTACTGAGTAAGTTGGTGCAAATCTTCGACCAACAATAGCTACCTTTTGAGCTAGCTCCTGAATAATGGAACTTCTAAAAATCCACCATCAACCTGTGGCTGCTCTCCTTTCATCTTAGTAACCGCAATCTCACTCTTTTCACTGTTTCTTGGTGCTGAATCAGCATCTTTCTCTCACACCATTGATGAATTGACGTCCATTAGGTTTTCACTTCATATAAAACCCTAATTCACCTGATGTAATTCACCTGATGAAACCTAAAATTCCACACTAATTTGCATTTTCCGATTCAACTCAATAAGAAAAACACCAAATCAACAATTTCACGATGTTTCTCATTCCATCTTGTAATCTAATTCCTTGGTTTCAAGTTTAAATATAATTCACCATCCAAGTCAAGGTATTGAGAAATAAAAAACCCCGAGTCTCTAATTATGACAAACTAAAAACTCTGACAGGAAGATTGGTGGTGCATTTTATTTTTTTTTCAGCCACATACACCACATCAACATGCCATTAGACACTTAATGTGTCACCTCATAACATATGACGTTACAACCAAGACACAGCAATTGCACCAACTTTTCATAATTTTCAACTGCTGCTTAAACTACCAAAAACTTTCATCATCTATTTGAATGTCAACAAAAATGTTTGATCTCTCTCATGTAATTATTCCATTATTAAACAGATGCAGAATGCAATTTCCACTTTAACACATTTCTTCTCCGTGGAATATTTCTCTAATACAATATTATTTATATGTGCCTCTAAACATTTTTTTCTCTTTAACATGTAGTTCTTCAAGCTTATTAAAATAGCATAAAGAGTAACATTAGAATTTAACTACATTATTTCAATTTCACGAAATCAATCAAACTTGGCCTAGTAGTATGTAAATCGGAGTTTGGTGTGTAAACCTTCCCCGTTTTGATGGTTGTATATTCTTCCTGCTTATTGATGAATTAATTATTTATCCAAAAAAATTAAAGGAACGAAAACAAATCTATTATAGAGCAAAAGCAGAAGAGTGTGGTCTAATGGTGTAGTTCATGGCAATGGCACCAATAACATTTCCAAACGAATGGGATTACACTTATAGAAACCACTGATATGTTCATAACGTGGTAGTACAGTGGACATGACTTTTCGTGGTTTCCCCCACCCGCACTATTTGACCGCTTTCTAATTTGACTTGGTGATACACTTTGTTTTACCATTGAAATCATCTTATTGATTAGTAAGTAATTGTCAACTACTTACCAAAAAAAAAAAAAGTGTAATTGTCAACTGAATAAAAATTCGAGGTTTCTCAATATTCTTCTATCCTAAGGGTGTTTCAGTTACAATGCCAAGATGGTCAGTGTGGGGATTTTGTGATAGAAGGCACACTGAAACAGTTCAAGACTCAGTGTATTCCAATGTAACATTGGCATTTGAACTTTGAAGATAAGGACCCATGGCTCTGTATTCTAGTTACATTTTGTTTACTCCCTTTGTGCAATGCCTTGAAAATATGTACATGCAGTTCTTTTTTGTTACTATTAATTATATGCTTCGTTTATTAGTTACTATCTATTCTCAGTACTTGGAAACTTTTCACCTGCCACAATGCATGTTTACGTTATTATGGCCAAAACATAAAACCTTAACTTCACTAAAAGGACTTCTTGCAGAGTCCCAAGTTAATAAGTCCATTTCTAATGCTATACAGGTGATTTGAGAAAGCAATTGACATCCATTGGAGCAGCCAGTATCCTCAAAAATATCAACATATCACCTTGCAGTGAAATGGATGTTCACAAACTCCATAGTATGCATAAATTCAAATTTCATGATATCAAGAGTTTGTTCCCAGTGATCCAGAATATCTTGCCCCTACATTATTCACCAGTGTTGGCATTTAGCACTTGCTTGGAAAGCCAAACCCTGCCCACATCTCCACTTGATATCTCTGATCAGTCACTTCTCAATTTAATTCATTCTTCACAGTGGCAGCTCATTAAGCAGGCATCACAACAATTCACTCCCTCTCTAATCTCAACCACGCTCTCAAGTCTCCAAAAAGAACCAGAACTTGTACACAGATTGATAACCAACTTGGATTCTCACAACCTAGACATCAAAACATGCTCTTTGGCTATCACGATACTTGCCCGCCTGCCATCCTCAAAACCAGCATTACAGCTCCTAAAGCAGACCCTTAGTGGTGGCACTGCCCCACTGCAGAAGGTTTTTGATGAATTTGCTCTTTCACGTGATCATTTAGGTATCAAAAGCAGTATTGTCTTTGATTACTTGATAAGGGCTTGTTGTGAATTGAAGAGGGCTGATGATGCACTGCGCTGCTTTTACATGGTGAAAGGAAAAGGGCTCCTGCCTAAGACAGAAACTTGTAACAGCATCTTGAGCTTGTTTTTGAAACTAAATAGAACTGAAGCTGCATGGCTTCTGTATGCTGAGATGTTTAGATTGAGGATCAAGTCAAGTGTTTATACATTCAACATAATGATCAATGTCTTGTGTAAGGATGGGAAGTTGAAGAAAGCCAAAGATTTCATCGAATATATGGAGGCATTGGGCATTAAGCCTAATGTTGTCACCTATAACACAGTAATTCATGGATACACTTCAAGGGGGAGGGTTGAAGGTGCCCTTTTAATCTTCAATGCAATGAATAGTAAAGGCATTAACCCAGATTCTTATACATATGGATCAATTATCAGTGGAATGTGTAAAGAGGGAAGACTCGATGAGGCAGCTAAGTTTTTGTGTAAGGTGGAAGAAGATGGGCTGATTCCTGGTGTTGTTGCTTATAATGCCTTAATTGATGGGTATTGTAATAGAGATGATTTGGAGACAGCTCTCAGTTACAGAGAGCAGATGGTAAGGAAGGGCATATCACCAACCATTTCAACATTCAATTCATTGTTTCATGCGTTGCTCATGGAAGGTAGGATTGATGAAGTGGATTCTTTGAAAAGAGACATGGAAGATAAAGGGATAAACCCTGATTCTATAACTTATAACATTTTGATCAATGGGTATTGCAGATGTAAGAATGTGAGGAGAGCTTTTGATCTCCATGATGAAATGTTGAGGAAAGGGATTCGACTGACAAGGATTACATATACTTCACTTATTTATGTCTTGGGTAAACTGAGTAGGATGAAGGAAGCGGATGATTTATTTGCTAAAGTAAGAGTTGGAGTTGGTCCAGATCTTATCATGTTCAATACATTGATTGATGGTCACTGTGCTAGTGGGAACATGGATTGTGCATTCTCACTTTTGCAGGAGATGGATGAGAGCAAGGTTTTTCCTGATGAAGTGACCTACAATACCCTAATGCAAGGACTTTGTAAGAAGGGTAAGGTTGAACAAGCACGTGAGCTTCTTGATGCAATGAAGAAAAGAGGTATAAAGCCTGATCACATAAGCTATAATACTCTGATAAGCGGCTACAGCAAAAGAGGCGATGTGGAGGATGCCTTCAGGACACACGACGAAATGTTGAATACAGGATTTAATCCTACACGACTTACTTATAATGCACTCATCCAAGGGCTATGCAAAAACCAGGAAGGAGAACGTGCTGAAGATATCCTTAAGGAAATGGTTAGTAAGGGCATCACCCCGGATGACAGCACCTACCTCTCATTGATTGAAGGACTAGGATCCCTTGATAACTCTGAAGGAAATGATGATTCATAGCCAGTTCGCTTATTCATCATCTTTGTTGTTGTTTTCCTTTTTTCATTTTTTCCATGAGGGAATTGTATAGAAAGGTAAGAGTTTATGGAGAATTATCTCGCATTTTGTATATAGTCCTTATTCTATGATATTTCTCTTCACAATATGCATGATACACTTTCTGATGCATATTATGCAACTTATACACATTGATGTTCTATTCATACACATTGAAAAAGTTAGATGAGAGGACTTCTGCGTACTTTCAGTTCACCAGTTTGTGACATGGCGAGATAATAAGCTGTACTACTGTACAGTTGTACTTGACAGAGTAGCTCTTGTACGTCTAGGATATACCTTTTTGCAAATTCTGTTTCACATTATTACTAAACCCACATTTTTTTGTTTTGATGTAAGACCAGTTCCCAATTTATAATCAACTACATATATTTCATTTTGGCATTTATCATGCTGGTCAACAAGATATTATCAGTTTGGTCGATTTGATTCCTTATATATATATATATATATATATATATATATTATGGAGTATTTATGAAGATAGCCAGTGGCACGGGAAAAATGATGCACGATGTTGCTCTAACAGAGGTCAGTCATGGAAATTCTCAGTATATGACTCCTCAATGTTTCAGTTTTTTCTTGTAGAACTGTGAGCATGGGTCATGTTGCATGTCTAAAGTATCAATTAGTAAGTAGTTTTCGGTTATTTGAACTACCAATCTTGTTTCTCTCAATTCTTCTATTACAGACGATTATGTTTCGTTTCCATTGGATGTGTTATACTACATCAATCGAAGCTCTAGTTGACTAGTTGAGTGCCTAGTATGTGATAAGGATACCAGCTTGGAGGGGCCAAAGGCAATTTTATGGCTTTACTAAGCCCCTCAAATCCACCTTACTCGTCAGCTGAAAGGACTTCAAGGGTTATTGGAAGAAGAAGCCTCTCATGTGTTACTGTGGCTATGATTTTCACCATTACCTACTTGACAGTGAAAACCTTCGCATTTACTGAAAGTGTTCTGCAGTTATATTTTACTGTCACTTGCATATGCAACACACTTAATGTCCAGATCGTTGGTTGTGGTTCTCTCACAACTACGGGAAAAGGGAAAGGGAACGGTGAACTTATACAGACGGTTTGGATGAACAAATATTTAGCACATCTTGCCCTTTAGTCAGAGCTGGTTAAAGACAGGATTGCTCGTTAAGGAAGGATTTGTTCTAGACTTTTGGAGATGGACCTTGCCCTTGGTGCAGCTGTTATTTTTATGTGAAAAATGAAAGCAAATTCATCGGAACTCAGTGTGGTTGGGGTTAGACTAATCTATATTGATAGAGGGAAGGAGAATCCTGTTGTCTCCTTAAAAATGGGTTTCTGTGAAATTGTCAGGTGACTGGAGGACTTGGAACCACTCTAGAAAGCATGTAGGCAGTGAAAACTAAACATGGTATAATCAATCTCAGGAATATCGAACTAGCTTCAAAGATGGCCACTGACCAGTCCAGGTCTATCTACATGAAATCTACTTTCTGACTGTGCATTGATCCTTATCTGTTAGCACCTTTATGATCTAAGCTCTTTCTGAATAGGAAATGTCTTACGCTAATCTTAGACTTGTTTGCTGCTAAGTACACAGAGTATCAGAGTAATATACCTAGAACATAGAACTTTTAGCATTTTGAGAAATTACAACTCTTTCTATGATGTGGTCCATATTCATTGATTAACTGGACTTCTTTAGAAAAAAGTTGGATGGTCTAAATTGCATACTTTATGTAGTGGAGCCACATGTTTCCCACTAATACGAAAATGGAGTCATTACATGGCCATCACATCCATGAAGAGTCAGGTCTTCTTTTTCAAGCTCACTGGCATGACCATGATCAACATCCATTGATTGCAATGACTTTTGATATTGAATCGATCGTCACCGTTATTTGATCGAGACGTTTCCAGGATTAATGCTTCTTTTTATGGTTTCGAAGCATTGCATTCAGGCTCTTCCCACTGTTAACCCTCAGAAGCGGATGAAATACTGATACCTATTTTCTTTTTTTTTTTTTTTCCAGGACATGAAAGGTTAATCATAAAGTTTTAGTCATCTTTTTAGTCCATTATCGTTTGTGGAAACACATGCACCATGCACCAACGTTGGGATTACTTGCCATATTGAAATACTTTTGCTTTCTTTCAGTAAAGGATATCAAATTTAATTTTTGTGTTCTGATGAAGAGGAATTTATTGGGTCTATTTGCGAAAATCAAGGATTGATCTTTTCTTTATAAGTGAAGTGAAACCCCCTTTGGTATTTAGCCCTTTTTAAGCGAAAATCAAGTACATATATATGTATATGTACGGCCTGGAACACAAAACTAAGTCAGACATCTCTCTCTAGGTTGGATCTTCTATGGGAACTTTTCTTGGACATTTTGTTCCTGGCTTTGCCCTCGCTATCCTTGGCCTATGGCATGTTATCAACACTGTTAGATCTTATTTTCTCAGAGGTTCAAGTGATTATCGATCAACATTTTGGTTCCCATTTGCTGCTTCTTTCTTCAAGTGTAAGCACTTGGAACATGTTCTTGTATTGTCTTTCTCCATCTTTGCTATTATCTTGCAAGTGCTAGACTATCCCGACTTCCATTTTGCTTTCAAACTTGACAATTTCGAACATGCAACTATGTTTCTCCACCTCGCTATATTCGCAGGATTCAGCCTGTCTGCTGAGATAGCTCATATGTCTGAAGCTCTTTGCAGTATTATCGGAGTCCTCGCAGCATCTGTATTTGGCCAAGAACTTTTCCTACTCCACTTCCATTCAACTGACCATGTAGGGCTTGAGGGGCATTACCATTGGCTCCTACAGGTCATAGTGTTTATTTCTTTAGCTGCGGCTTTAGGAATGGCTTGTATTCCTACAAGTTTTATGGCAGCCCTTGTTCTTGCTGTTTCGTTAGCATTTCAAGGATGTTGGTTTGTTAACATGGGGTTTTTCCTTTGGCTTCCTCGGTTCATTCCGGAGGGTTGTGTTGCTCAGTTGGCCGAGAAAAACAGCAGCACAATTCTCGGGGCTGTTACCTGTGCGTCGCATGAGGCAGATTTGAGGGCTAGAGCCCTGGGAAATTTGCAATTCAGTTGGATTCTTGCTGCACTGTTGGCCTTCACCGCCTGTCTAAGCCTTAAATTAGCTGCTAATAACACTTCAGTGAGACAAACGACCGAATATGCACGGCTCCAAGTGAGAGGTGCAGAAATACCTCTATCTGTTAATGGCTTTAAACATGATCAATCTTAAACAATACGTATGTCACTGGGAAAAATCATGCCCGAAGTTGCTTCAGCGTAATAACTAGATGTAAGATGTTGTATATCCTTATTAAACCCGTCACCATCGGGTTTCCATAATATATTTTTCTATATTGAAAATGCCGAATCATATTCCAAACAAGACCGTAATTTTGCAAGTTAATGTGTCATTGGTGAATCTGTGAAGAAAATAAAATCAATTAAGTGGCTCCTGGGAAAGATAATAGACCGATGCAATTGTTAGTCCATATATCAATTTGGTGCAAAGCGGATATAGATGTTTTGTTTAGTCATTTGGACTGAGGTTTGATACCAGAGGAATTCTGGGTATAGCTTGTGGCTGTACTGGATCAATATTTCCGAAATTTCCATTATTCGTTAGCCATAGCTATCCTGGGAATTATCACAGAGTAATGTATAAGTTCAATACAGCAAATATTAATAATCTCTTAAATTTAATCTAACAGTAACCTGTAGGACTTAACATACGTGTTTTAAGACAATAGACCGCACTGTTTTTTCTCTCTTTTTTTTTTTTTTTTTTTTTCCAACTATGCTACTATAGTTAGTCGATCTTGTACAGCAAGCATACTGGTTGGGTTTAGAATTATCTTAATCTGATGATACTTTTTAGTATGACTTTAAGAAAAGGTATCAGAGGAGAAACAAGCAAAAGCAATATCTTATGCACACACGTGTGGCAGCAGATTGAGAAGAATGTTCTTGATATATTTTTAACTTGTATTTTTATGATTTCCAGTGTTTCATCTTCTGTAAAGTGATGTTGGCATAATAATGATGTACAACTTGCCCATATTTCCAATGTTCCAAATATAGAGAAGGCTTGTAGATATAGATTTTGGCCTTAGATTTCGATCTCGAATGAAGCTGGGATGGATAAACCAAAAGAGATATTACTAAGCCATTGGGTTGACTCCAACGATCCACAGTCCATATTGAAGCCTCCAACTCTTGGCTTTGGACTTGAGCTTATGCTAGCCTTTGACAAAACCCCTTTAAACCCTTACAAGGTTAGTCTGATTCTTATAAAATAAACTCATTAGCTTCCTTAAACTTTCTTAAGGCCTCTTAAGGTCAAATGTGATGCAAATGAACTCAAAAAGACTTTTTATGAATCTACTTTTTGCACGTGAGATAGCCAACCAAGGTCAAGAGTGGAAAATATCGATCCAACAATCTTTGTTCTAGATCCAATGAGTTAGATTTCTTAAAACATCCTTAATTTGGGTTTAGTTATTGGAATACTGTCACCAAGCCAAAGAACTCATCCATAACATTAAATTGAGTTGAAAGTCTAATTACAAAAATAGTTCTCTACAACTATAAAAACAAGGTAGATTCTTAATAATTTATTAAATTCCTTGAAAAATACTACATAAAACTAGGGTTAAGATAATACCTACCTTAATCTTTTGGCAGTTAAATTCATCATTTTAATATTTTTGGAAATCCAAACAAAGTTGAGCCCGAAAATAGAGCTAGCCAGTCGTCGGAGCTCAGACAGTCTTCAGGTAGTGAGGGGTCGTCAGCCAGCTTTGGCTAGTGGCTTTCCTTCAATCCTATATCGCTCTCACATTCAGCTCTGAGTTTACCCCCATGGACTCATTTCCCCTAGATTTACTAGACTTTTTTATGAAGTAATTGAGTGATCTTTTGTTTTTGTTTTCCTTTTTACTTTTGTTTTCTACTTCTATACATCAACTGTCCAGAGGTTTAATATGATTGCCGGTCAAAATAAAACCACCTTTAACGCAATTCAAGCGTCTAATGTTAGTGTTACCCCAATCCCCATTATTTGTTATAATCTTAGGTATCAAAATTTGAATATTTGTTAGTGTGATTTTTAACTTAGGCTTTTATACGTTGTTACCACACCTAGTTTCTCAAATAATTTATAGTTTTAGTTTGTTTTACATCAGCAATTATAGTAGATTAAGGGTGTTATTTACCGATATTTGATCATTATGTTAATATATATATATATGTATGTATGTGTATATATATAAACTACCATGTATATTTAGTGAGTTTATTATACATATAATAGTTTGTCATTCTTTATTAATAATCTTATAGGCCAAATAATGTATCATGTCCATCTTCTTATATCTACGAGTTTGAATTCCGAGTTTGTAATAAATAACATAATGTATGACATCGATAATCTTATATTTAAAATATTATAGAATCAAACGGACACAAATACATCTTATTCGCAATTTCTTATTACTGCCGTTGGATGGATACAAAGTACCGCTTGAGCTGAGTTCTTCAAAGAAAACATACTCTACGGATATAGAGAACCGCTTGAGCTAATTTTAGATTTAGGATCTTACATCATAAACCATAAAAAAGAAAGAAAGAAAGAAATGTTGAGCCAGTATTAGATGCAACAGAATATCCTTCGCGTTCTAGCCTCAGACTAATGGAGCAACAGAGGTGGCAAATATCAAGTACCACTTTGGTGTTTGCCAAGCCCAGGAATGACTCAAAACCGCAAAAATCAACTAAGGAGTGCTCAAGAGGGAAAAGATAACAAGAAAAATAGGAGGACCGGGTCTGAACTTCACTAGCCAGACGGTAAACAAATGAACAATCATGATGGTACTCGACAAAAGAGGAACAAAAAGCTCGCAAGGAGACATAGCGAACCCGCCTGTCCGTTCAAGAAGAGCCTGACAGTCATTAAACGACCGGCTTGATGGTCCTCTCAGATTCCAGCACAATTCCTCATTTTTATTTTACTTAATGATTTACTAAAATGCCATTAGGGTTATTTTAGTATAAAAACTCTTCTTCTTTTTTTAATTCATTTGTAATAGCCACTAATCATCTTAAAAACTCTTTTATCATTTTCCCGTGGAGATCAACAGAAATAAGTTACTTTTAGCTATTATATTATAAATCTTATTAATCTTTTACAATAGTAATTGGTGATTCTTGATTCAATTATCTTGTAGGTTATATACGGATTATCGTCTCAACCATTGTTTTCCAACAATCGTGAGTCATATTGGTTTAGGGATTACAACAAAAACTTAGTTCATCATATCTTGTGTTGTTCTTCATTTCAATATTGACAAAAACGCCCTCTATCTATCTATCTCTCTCTCTTTATATATATGGTGCAGCGGCTCCAGATAAGG
Organism: Lumnitzera racemosa; assembly: GCA_024138005.1. Taxonomy (NCBI): domain Eukaryota; kingdom Viridiplantae; phylum Streptophyta; class Magnoliopsida; order Myrtales; family Combretaceae; genus Lumnitzera; species Lumnitzera racemosa. The sequence continues at coordinate 30,755,514 of JAMXBC010000012.1, read as the reverse complement.
CCAGGATATATATATATATATATATATATATATATATCTGGAGCCGCTGCACCACACCCCAACACCGTGCTTGGAATCTAGGTACACCATAAGATCTCGTGGAAGTGGACAGACGCCTAAGAAGTTGTCACTTGAAAGCCCATATCCAATGCCTTGGAAAATTCAAGATGTTGCATCTATATTTTCCATCATTGACTTAATTTAAACTTATTTTATTTTACTTCACTCCTATAAAATCTAAACTATTATTATTCTATAAGATTTACCATTTATACTTCTTGGTTTATAGTTTATTTTCCCAAATGAATTAAAAACTACTTACTTTTGTTTGTATTAGAGGTTAGATATTGAAGTGAAAAATCATTTTAGATATAAATAAAGATTAATTCGTATAAATAAAACCAAAATAACATTAAAGGGGAAAAACAGAATAAGAAAAAACAAAACAAAAGAAATCCACATCAATTTACAAACAAAACCAAACCATCCTCAATTGGTTTAGTTTAGTTCCTAAATAATTCAAAGAGCTAGATTGTGAATTGAATGGTAAAATACAATTCAAAACATATTTTGTCCACTTCTTGACATGGCTCTCATTAAGATTTGAAAGAAAAATTGAGGGGAAATGTAGAGAAAAAGGCTTACATTTGTCCAATTTTTGTAAATAAAGGTTTAAATTTATAAAGGGCTAATGTGATTAATAGTACGTAAACTTTATCAAAATGTGTAATTTATTATCTATAATTCGAAAAGAATAATTTATTACCTATTGAAGTTTTCATGGTCTTTTTTGCTAGTTGAACCAACTATATTAAGTGTTTTTGCTAATTGATAACACTCATTTAATACATATATTTTAGGATAGTGTTATTAGTATTTTAGTGGCTATTTGCTACGATTTTTAGTGATTTGAGGCTTATTTTTGAAACATTTGATTTATAGGTTTTGTTTGAGGGGTTTGTTGAATTTTTGAGGACTTTGAGATGATTTAATGAAGATTTGAAGCTTTGATATGTTGAATATGTTTGAGAAGAATAGCTATGAAGAAATATCGTACTGAATTTTAGATCAAAATTCATAATCACAGAAGATTCGATTAAAATCACACCTATGATCCTTGCAGCCATCAATTTTTGAGAATTTTAATTGCAATGGGAATCACGTCTAAGTTTCATGCTAGAGATCATACTATTTTGAGAAGAATTCCTTTCTTTTTTCTTCTTCTTGTTTTTCTTAAGGGATCTATATAGCCCTAAGTCTTGTATACTGTAAATAAGAGTCTAGGGTAAAGTCTAAGGGGAGAGAGAGACAATAGGGAGAAAGGCTAGTGTTAAGTAAGGGTTGTTTTCTTTTTCTTTTCTTTCATGTTTTAGTTAATTTTTCTAAGTAATTTATTATTGAACCTTAGTTTTCTATGTAATAATTATATTTGTTTATTCAGTCAATGATATTTTACCATTGAGATCAAATTATATTATGCTTAGTTGGTCTTTAAATTAATATTAACTGAGATATTAATTTAATGTTTGATTTTACCTTAGAGATCATGAAATCATATTGTGAATAGATATGCATAATTAGAAGGAATTATGGTAGAACTAAATGATCAGCTGCTATAGTTTCTTCAAATTAGGATAACATAATAATTGGATTCAAGAGTCTAATGCGACCTAATTTGAATGATTTAATATAACAGTCTTTAAGGGATTGGCATCTAGACTCAAATCCATTATACTATAATAACAGTCCTTAGTAGTTTCCCTTAAAGTTAATAAAACTGACGTTTAAGACTTAGTTCATCCATTTCTTTTCAATCTCACTTCCCGACCCTACATTCAATCTTTTGGATTTAAGTGATACATTGGAAATTCTACATTAAACTTGTAAGAAAACTATAGGAGAATGAGCGATAACTTGTATAATACCTCAAGGTTTCAAGACAATGCAATAATCTTAGGATTCAAGCCCCTAAATTTAGAACGTTAGGCAACGTTATCCGTTTTAGTTTAAAGTTTACAATAAGGTTAATTTTTTGAAATAAGCTATTAAAAGAAAGTCAATTTATCAATGAAGCCGATAATTATAAAAAAATGTGAAATTCAAATTTTTATATATAGTGAGATATTAAAGATAAGTTATTTAACTTATAAAAATAATAAGTGAAGTTAAATTATGTATAATATACATATATTTGCATAGAATATATATTATATGTATTAAATATATAATATAGTAATAAATTATTAAAATAAGGTAAATTAATATAAAATAATAAAAAAATAATTAAAAAAAATTAATGGATGAGTCACTAAATGATGTGGCATCATGAAAATAGCTTGAAAACATGAGTTATCACTAGAAAAATGTAGAAATGACACATGGTGCTTAGTCAACACTTAGGAAAATAAGAGAATGACATATGGCATTTAGCTTTTTGATATGCAAAAATTCTAAACTCTATAAATATGACCTTAAATCTCATTTGCAATGTTTTAGAAATTTAGAAACATAAGAACATAATTTTAGAAAATTAGAAAAAAAAATAAAAATGGAATAAAAAATAGGGGTAAATTAGGTCTAAGGAAATTCAATAAGCTATCAACAACCTAATGTGAAGTGACTTAGTGGTCTGAAGGTTGGCAGTGAGGGGGTTGTTTTTGACAAGGAGTGGTGGCCGGAGGCGACCAATTCAAGTAAACCTATTTTTCGCTCATAAATTCTTCTAATTTCTATCAAATGTTGTTAATTAATTGTGAAATTTGGTTGTCTATGGTTATTTTAGGTTTAGATTAATCTAGTATTTTCATTTTAATTAAACAATTAGTGGAAATATAGGGTTCTTAAGAAAATACCCTATTTAGGAAAAAAATAAATTAATTTTTAGAAATATTAGATGATGTTGTTTCAAGCTCAAATTTTTTTTTTATATAATACACTCAATATATATATATTTAATTGTGATAACAAGAATTTTTTAAATTAAGCATGTTTACTATTTTTTGTAATTATTTTGGATAAAACTACTAGTTTTATTGAATTTTTGAAATAATTAGTTTTTGATGAAATTAATGAAGGAACCCTACATAATTTGACTTCTACAAGTTTATAAGGATATTTGGAACACTTTATTTTTATCTCACACATAAATTTGTTTATTTTCCCTAATTTTGTATAATTTCGAGCTAAAACTATTATTTTGGTAAAGATATATAATAGCACATTTAATGTAATTAATAATCAATAATTAAACTATATATTTTTGTAAGTCTATAGGATTTTTCATGGAATTAATCGGGCTCATATACTATTTATCACGTATTTTTCTAATATAAGCATTTTGACCTAATATGTAAAATAGTAAAGAAATACTATTATAATAGTTGATAAGATAGTGCATGATCAGTATTTTAGGTATAAAATAGATGTTGTTCAAGTTTAGAAAATATAATTATTAGGATTTTTAATTTAGAACTAAAGCTTATTCGGATTAATTATGAAGTAACAATAACATATGATTGAATTAGTAGCGAGAAAGAATTAGTAACAATAATATATGATTAAATGAAATTTAAAAAGGCGGCAGTGAAGATTGTTATAGTTTCATGGTATGATAAGTAAGGATAGATCACATCGGGAAGTTTAGGATTTTACATTGCTATTGGGGCTAGATAAGTAGATCTAACCCATACTTAGAGTATATATATTATTACTCATAACACTATATGTTGTTTGATACTATGTTGATTGGATGTGGCTATATCTTAGATGAACCGATATGCTATTATAGTGGATACTGATGCAGTGGTTTTGAATGATGGTAACTATATCTTGGTTAGATTGTTATACTGCTATGTTAGGTATTGATGTGGTGCTTACGAATAATTGTACTAACTAAGGAAGTTGAGTGATTGCTAAATCAATTTTCCGGGTGTTCACCTAAGTAAACCTTAAGTGAGATACTAGATTTCCACTATGGAGAGTTTGAAAACTAGAATCAAATAACTATATTGAATAAAACTTGAAGATTGCTTGTGTTGAATGATATACTTTAGTTATTATTACATAGGGTAGCATGGCATCGCATAAAAAGAGATATACAGGTCAAAATTTTTAAAATGAGGCTTTTAAGTAATCAAGAAAAATCATGATCTTATAAACTCAGTTTTTAGAAGCATATAGATTCTCATTGCCCGAGCAACTTACCTATTTTGAAAGTTTGATTTAGTAGATAGCAGCGTATGGTCTAATTTGGTAAAACAAAGCTGGGGATCCTACTCTTAGCAAACTCCTTATTGCCTCTCTGATTCGATATACTACAATGTGTAATCTAATTTGATAAAATAAAGTTAAGGGTCCTATTCCCAAGTAACTCCTTATTGTCCTAACTTCTTGGATGTTGTATCTAGATGTTCGGGTATGTCAATTAACCGAATGAGGATATTGGAAGGATAGAATATAGATACCAATGCATACCATGTGCATGAGCATAGTATGCTACATTGCTACTAAGAAATGCTTAGTTGGGCTAATATATGTTTAGAGCTAAACTTATTGGTTATGATTGCAATGTTTTGATTGTGATATTGTCTATATTATATTATTTGTTATCCACTCTCACTTAGCTTTAGTAGCTGAGGGGATAAAATATTTTATCGTTAGGTTAGTAGCAACATAAAGGGCCCAATACCAGGGAGAATGTAATCTGCGACCGTTACTTGAAGTCAGCAACTTTTGGATGGAACATGTACTGAGTCAGAAGCCTTATTGTCTTGAAGGGGAAAAAACGATTTGTGTTTTGATGTAAATATTAGGTTATATATATAAGTTGTAATCAAATATCTAGATAAACTTTGATGTAGCACTCCCATTATTACATAAATAAAGTTTTCTTTTGATGAATGAGAAGGTTAAGTTAGTTTTTAATAGATTTTCTTATGTGATGATACATCTTATGCTTAGCTAGGATATAACAACTTGCTCTGTAAGTGGGATAAAGACAGAAGTATGTATTCAATATAAATATACTCAAGGTTTTCAACCAAGTTAATTAGATGCCATGCATGTACAAGCAAATACCATTGTATGACATTGTCTGGTTTATCATGAGATTAAAGAAATTGCACATATCCTAATCTAGGTTAAGGAGTTTGATGCCATGTACTCACAAATCGAAACTACCAAGGCTTATGCAATGAAAACATCCTCTACCGAAAAGTCCCTTCGAACCACATCACCTAACCTTACCACTACCTCCTTTCCTACTACTTAATTCAACTAAGGGTGGGGAAGGAAACATTTCAACTATCTTCATCAAAGGGGTCTGTATTTGGCCTAGGAACCTCAACCGTCACCCCTAATGGGTTGCAGTACATATCAAATTAGAAGTTAGGTTGAGTTTAAGTTAATTTGATTTTAGGGTAATCAACTAATTTAGACAAATTGAGCACATAGAGTATACATAACAGTTAAGGCATAGAGCTCAGCTCTCATAACAAAAATTAAAGTAATATTCTGACATACATGTGGCATACGTGCAACTAGCTACATTACAATCACATGACAGAAACATACCAAAGCCTCTAAGTACTTTAAAGTATTCTAAAATGCTACGAAGCATTAATCCCACTTACTTAGACATTATACCCATTCTCCTAATGCATCACTCCTATTTTCCTTTATTATCACTAGAATTTAATGTAACCTTTTTTAGTTTCCATCTAATGTATAATACATATGTTCATTTTGACATTTAAGTATGTTCTTTAATTGTGTTAAGTGAGTTTCCCAAAGTTTTATTAGGTATTAGTTATGCAGTGTAAGTTCTAACCCGGTATTTTAGCATAGGTTGCTATCCTAATAGTTTCTAACTTCAACAAATCTTTAAAGGTTATATGTAAGCAAGTTTCTAACCTACTTTCAAGCTCCAAGTGGTCCCATATTCAATTCTAGCAATCATTTAACTTCCCGGCCACTCCTACATTTAGCTTCTCCCATTAAACTATTTTCTAACTTAGGTTCTAACCCAACATTATGGTATAAGTTATTGTCTAAGTGGCTTCTGACTTTTGTTCTGACTTTAATAAAAGTATAGAATTCATATACAAATGACTAGGTAACTTACTATTAAACTCCTAGTGTGATGGAAATTTTTCAATACCAGATTACTTTCTGACCCAATTTCTAACGAAGTTTTTGACCCATTGTCCTAGATTAGATTCTTATTTAGAAAGTTTTCGACTTATAGTTTATTCTCTAGAAATTGTGTAGAGCCTAAGAATAGGCCACATTTAGATCCATATTCAATTTTTGGCGATTTCAACATATTCTAACTTACTTTTTGATACAGTTTTTTACCTTACTACTACTACTAGTACATCTAACTACTTCACATATACTCCACTTATTTTGCATTCTAGAAGTCCAAACCTTACATATACAGTAAGTATTAACTAATACTTCAATCATCTATTCCCTTTCTTCATTACATCATCTATTAGTTTACAAGTATACTAAATACTTGGAAATTTTAACCTTAAATCACTAAATACCCACTTTTACTTAAAAACCATCCTCCTAAAACTCATATGAAGCTACTTTCAATTGTTGCATGTAGGTAAATATAGGTTACACTATGATTTTATAAGGAATTGATCAAGCTTCTTTGTAAAATAACCATTCCCACGTGTTGTTTTCATGAAATCAAAATTTCCCCTAAAATTTGATGACTCAATTCCTACCATCCAATTACGTAACATCAAAACTGAACATCTTAGGAGTATAACTGCAAAATTTCAGACCGAAACTACACTAATTGGTTTCTTAAAAACTTGATTAAAATTTTGTACATATGACGTTTTTCTTAAGGACATCATATCTACACTCAAAATTTTGAAAATCTAATTGAATATTTGAATTATTCATCGAAAAATACGCAAGGAAACCAAATTTAAAAAATTTTGGTAAACGTTTACTATTTTTCTCTACTTTTAGTTAAAATTAAGAAATTTGGCGACTCATCGGAATCTCAAACTCTAGCCACCATGTAAGGAGGGAAGCTTATCAATCGGCCTGGGCAGTGGTTGGTCCTTCAAGTGGTAGTCTAATTCCTTACTTAGGTGTGGCTCCTCCTTAAGTACTCATTATCTTCCATTTTTGTACTATAATTTTCTAAATTTTATTTCTTCTCTTTCTATCTCTATGCTTCTTTCTCCATAATATTCCACAAGCTCAAATGAGTGATACTTCCATCTAGTACAGCAGATTGGTTTTTCCCATAGTGATTTAGAGTTGTTTCATTTTTTAATCACTATTAACATGTGTACAGAGCCAAGTTTAGGTACCCAAAAAGGTAAGTTCTTATCCCCCATTTTTTATTAATTTATTTAGTAAATTTTACCTAATTTTAGGCATTTTTGGTAATTACAGGTATATATATTGATATAATAATTATACCTAGTGTATATGCGTGTCTTTTCTATATTATTTTATGTATAATGTGATTTATGTTGCTCCTATAATTTATCTCTAACTGTTCATTAATTTTCAAGATCTAATTCGTATTAATAATATAATAATATAGTAAATTTATAATATTTTAGCTATATTTTTAATATTATATTATATTTTCAAATTTCAAGCCTACACGACCTCCTAGACTAATATTACAAAGCCTTTCATAAGTTTCTGACATGTACAGGTTACCTTTTCAAATACCCTAAAACAACTACCAACCTAGTTATACGAGTATAAGTCTCATATTTCTACCTCCTTAGAAAAATTTCATTCTCAAAATTGCAACACCATAAGCTACTATCACATTATCTGGATTAGTTCAAAATATATCATCATTGTCCTTATCCCTGATGTTAAAATTCATTCCTATTTTTATTTTCTAAACTAACTTCTACTTAGGCCCTTAAGTCAACTTTTACTAATTACTCCTATGTTGCTCTTCTGTAGACTCATATGTTCCCATTCCACTAATTCTCTTATTTACCATTAGCATTACATGAAGGTCATTATTATAATTTATCATTATTTCTGATTGGTGTCGTGATCACCTTCAATAATGTCATTCATAAATGTAAAATTTGCACCTTTTAAAAATAATGGAAATACTATACAATAAATTGAACTCGCTTAGAGTCTTTTGAAAAATATTTGTGGAAACCGTAAGCTAACGGCAAGCGTACCAGTCAATTTATAGTATATGGTGAGTACCAAGATCATATTTTGCAGTAAAGGAAAGAATAAAATTTACAAAAATAACTAAGTGCTAGATTCTACTATTTCTACTCTAATATAGGTAATCGATTGAGCAATTTTTAAGGGAAAGAGCATACAAGTTATTTAAATAGAAGTAAAAGCTACAATTGAATTAAATGTAGATTTTAGCAATTTCTCAATATTAGGATATGGATTTCTTTATGAAAGATGTATAAGTAATCAGCAAATAATCGTCTAAAATCGTTGTAACCATGCTATTAGAGTATTTATAATAATTTAAATATGGATTTTACTCATACTTACAGAATTTATGCAAGTCTCGTTTCGTAAATTCTATCATATAATAAGAACATTATATTATTAATGTCTCATTTACACTATCAGCTAGCTATTCAAGTCCTGTTGCTACCTAAATAACCATATTAGAGTTGATTTCTCATTCCAACCAACTTTTAGCTCTAATTGAGTACAAGGATTTAAGTCTTAATTCTTAAGAATTACTCATTCAAATTAAGAATTATAGGTTTTATTCAAGGTTTTCGAATCCTATTATGATATCTAGACCCTATTAGGATAATAAGGGGGGATACCTAATGTATAGGAAATACTATCTAACTTGACATTAACCTAACACTCAAGTTATAACTAATTACACCATAGAACTAAGCAAAATTCCAAATTTATACTATCACAATACAAAAATATCAATAGCTATAACTATTTCATCATATTCACACACTACCCATAATCATAATAAGCTCTATTTATCACATTCATAGAGAATAAATGTTCAACACATAATTCATATGAACATGAAAATAAATATTACATTAGATACTGAAACAGTATGAGAAACATTATAAAACTGAGCTCCTCAACCTCAACAATGGAGTTCTTCAAGATTTTCCCAATAATCTCCATAGATGCAATGATAATCCACAAACCTAAACCTTGAGAAGAGCTAAAATCCACTAAAGGTTTACGTTACTCATGAAAATACGAGAAAACTCCATAGAAATCATAAAACAATGGTAAAAGTAACCTAAGATAACCTAAAGAAGAGAGAAATAGCAGAAACTAAAACCCTAAACCCTAGAAATTACAAAGCAAAAATCTACAGAAAATGAAGAAGAAGAGGATTTTATATCAGGTCATTATTAGCATGATGGCAAGCAAGGGTACCATCATGATGGTGGATACGTGTCGCGTACTTCTCTTCGTTTCTTTTAATGAAGCAGTGTATTTTTGCTTCAAGAGTCAAGTATACTATCATGATGGTAGTCGGGTACCATCATGCCAATATACCCTTATAGTTTTGCAACTTGATTCAATTCTATTGCAAGTACCATCTTAATAATAGATAAGCTTACTGTCATGCCAGTAGTTATAACTTCCAAATTTCCTTCTTTACTTTTTTCTTTATTTCCAACATCATGAATTAGGGCTACCATTACATAGTAGCCCTAAGACTTATAACATCAAACATAAAGAGTTTAAATTCTTTACATATATATTAATTTTTAGCATCAAAACATAAAAATATGAATTACACTTGTGTTGAGAAATTATATTTGATTTTAATGAAAATTCATAAACTTTTGCTCAAAGACCTATCGAATCATATATAATTGTTAAAGAAATCCTTTAGATAAGTGTGTGATTCATACACTTATCACTGATATCCCTAGCTACATTTTCTTTCTTCTACTCCTTACTTTCTGTATTGATTATATTAATGATTTATTTATTTCTATGGGGTTCTCTCTAATTTTTACAAATTTGAAGGGAATCAAACCAGTTGGACCAAATTCATTAGTTTAGTACAGTTTTCTACACTCAATATCCAGGTTTCAAGTGTCTCTTGGATAATTCTTATGAGCAATTACTTTCTAAATAAGTTTTTGAGTCAACTTTTGAATCTATGAAATCTTAAGTTTCCATTGAGGAGAAATTTTCTAATTCAGTTTTTAGATAATCTTTGGGAAAACAATTATTGTAAACCTAAAATTCTCGTTCACGACAAATACTGCTCGAATGAAGTTGGTTATATAGATCATATCAATCTTGGTATTTTAGATTGGTCTCAAGTATATTATCTTAGTATTATGGTTTATCATCAATCTAATTGTTCCTCTTTGCAAGTCTTACTTATATTGCTAAAGCGTAGTTTTTCCTAAATAAATATCCATTTACAATTTTGAGAACCATCACTGTTCTTAATATTCCTAACTTATGGGTCACAAGGTTTCCTTCTCCACTATAGTAGCATCTTATCACCTACTTATTAATTCATTATCTATCTTATCTCCCATCCTCTATTCTATTGTACAAATTCAGTATGGTCAATATTTTACCTTCTACTACAACTTTTGTCATAATCATAATTCATGGTCATTCATATCCTAATTGCTTCTTTTATGATTAATAAAAATTTGTTTTATTCCTATCCTAATTATGTTTTTCATTCCATAATTATTATGCTATTGTTCCTAGCATCAACTTTATATTTCGTGTCATTAACACAAACGTCAATAGTAATAGGTTTGTCAAATCTTGATTGTTCTCAATCTCCAATTCAAATGAGATAGTAGATGACTTGAATGAGCTAGACTTAACATAACTTGACAAAAATTGGTATGATGTTTGTCCAAATGGACTCGTGAAACATATCTAACTTATGTAACTTAGATTTGCTTGAACATGATACAACTCAAACAAAACAAAAAAAGAAAAGCTCGATCAAAGAGACTTAAGAACCATCAATTTGCCCATTTCATTAGATTTATTTAAATGTGCCAATATACATACGACAAAATATTATCTGCAAAGTTTTAAACTATACTTCACGTCATGATTATTGTTTTTCTTTTTTCTTTTCCCCTCTAATAACATAATTGATTAAAGATTATGGATTTTCTTAGAATCCCACTTACTTTTCTCGTTAGGTTCTTACTATAAAGAGTGAAGTTAATCAAATGGTTACTTGGTAAGACTTTTTGTTGCTATCATTTAATAAATTTATTCCATACTTCTACTTGCTAATGGTTATAGAATTTAGTTAATCCTAGTATATATTTGATATTTTTCATTTAGAATTTGTATTTTAGTCAAAGGTCTTTACTTTTTGATATCCTAATCATAGCATATTACGGTCACTCCTAAAATCATAACTAACTAGTATGCAGGTTTTACCCTAATATTATTTTCTAGAATTAATTAGTAGTGGTATTCTTCTTGATTAAAATTTCTACATCATAGAATTCAAGAATTTACTTTTATTATGCATTGAAGGATAATATATTGAACTAATGATGTGACTTTGGTTTTACGTAGGTTAGAATCAGATCTTCTCTTAGTTTAATTTTTCAAAGTAAAGGGTGATAACATGTAACTCAACTCTAGGTTATTTTCTACATACAGACATATATATATACCTCCTATGCTAAGACTACGTTAAATTTTAACTCATTGTATAGGTTGATATTATCTTACTTATGCTGTGCTTTAAGTAAATAGTAGTCTATCATCTTATGAACATTATAATGTTGACTAATTCACATCATATCCCTATACATCCGATATTAGTAATTTATCCCTTATCATATATTGTACAAATGTTTTACTATTTACTTAAAGTAGTTTTTTTTTCAATTACACTTATTATATAAGTCAAAAGAAATGAATTTAATCTTTACACACTTACATACCTAGATCACAATAAGTTGAACAATTTCGCCATTCAGTGTTATCCTTAGGTTCTAAATATGTTAAATCTAATTATGACTTTATCCCATGAAATGAACAAGTTATATCTTTGTTATTGTTTTGCACTGAGAGTTTATATACACCATAGAGTTACCAAAGTATTTCGAAAGGCCATAAATTTCACTAAAGTCAAAAGAAGTTCTTGACTTTTTTTTTTAATCACATCAAATCTACTCAACTTATCATGTTAAATAACAATTATATACCATCAAGCTTTCACACCCAATTTCATACAATCATAATAATCAGCATAAAATTGTTATTCCTCATTGAAATCCAATTCAACATAAGGAATCTATATATTGACATTTCATATAAAAGGTCCCACATGTATATAGTTTTTACTATATTACATGCTTATATATATTACATCATATTTCAATATAACACTCAATACTCATACATAAATATATTTAAGCATTAATCTTTAGAATTATATGCTCTATAAACTTTCCAAACATAAGCTTAGGTATCCATTCTTTAAGATCTTGGTATACCTCTTAATAACATAAAAATAAACTCAATTATTAAACCTTTAAATTTAGGAGCATCTCAATTAATTGTGCTTATATTTTGACCATCAATTTTTTTTAAGCATTTCAAGAGTAGTTATATTGAAACATAAGTTTCCACATAGCTTACTAGTTGGTCCCTTGTATATATCATTATGTTTTGAGAGAAGAATATAAAACTCATATAATTTCATACAATAACTAATACAAGTCCAAGAACCCTATAGTTCTATGTCTCTAGTTCATGTTAGTCACGATAGCAAAACCTTAAATAAAACAATCTACTATACATCTTTTAAATATAAGCAAGACCTAACCAAGTAGTTGGTATTGATATGAAAGTATACTATCATCTAAATATTGTTTCACTCTCTTATATTATTAGCAGTTGTCACACCATATATTCTATTCCCATTGAACATTATTATTGAGAACCATCACTTAAAGGTTATTATAGTTTTTCTCAATTATTTAGTCTTTCCTATTCATCTCATAATCGACTACCTAGTTTTCCAAATCAAATTCCATAACACTCCTAAGTTAAACCATATCTCATGGATTATCCCAAGTACAACCCCCTACATCAATTCTTAACTTAGGTTCTATATATCAAATTACTTTGTGTTTTCTTCTACTCAACGTTTTGACTTACATTTTGAGTCACAGTCTGACGTGCCTAAAATACCTCTTAAGTCATCAAATCAATCAATTCTATTATCAACTCCCCTATTTCCATACTTAATAAAAATGGTTCAACATCTCAATACTCATTCATAACCACGATATTACATATGCAAATTAAACTACTCAATAAATCTCGCATTCCGATACATTACCTCCATGTTAAACTAGGTTTACCGAAAATCCAATTTCACTGACGAAAAGTAGATCTTTAGACAGTTAATTTAAGGGACAATTTTAGGAATACATATGATATTTCCATGTATACATCATTTGCATTTATCAGTTCAATATATCTAAACCTTCCTTCTTTTTTACCATTACTTAACCAGTCAACTCCAACAACAGCCATAGAAGTCACTTTTCATATTCCATAGATAATTCTTTTCTATTTTAATCAAATTCCACTTGAACTAATATAAATTCCTAATTACTACTCTATAAGCTTACTACATAAAAATTATCATCTTTTATAATTCAAAAGTGATATTGGCACATCCTATCATTTCCTAGTGTGTGTATGTGTATATATGTGTATGTATGTGTGTGTGTATATGTATACATGGTAGTTAATATAAACCTACAATTTAAATCTTTTATGACCCACTTATATCCTACTCTCAATGTTTCATTTGTTGTCTAGCTAATTTTATTTACAATGCTTCAAAGCAAATTCCTAAGAATTATGTTTTAAGCAAGTTCTTAAGAATAATGCTTTGATATCAACTCAAAATTGTCATGCTCTAAAGAGGAGGAATCGCAAAAACCCTACCATATGAACTATCTTAAGATATAAGTTAACCTCACACTATTATTGTAAACCTAGCTCATACCAAGCGAACTCAACTCAACCACTTTGAAGCGTTCAGTTTGGTACCTATCTACTATAAGCTTGTGCTGTGATCTTGGAAAATGATTATTAAAGCTTGATTTTGTAACTATAGTTCTTCAAAAGATTTGAGTTTGAAAAGTAGTACTTAGAAAAAAAATATTCAAAAGCTATAAGTATTTACGAAATTACATTTATGGGGGAAATAGTAACAAGTCTAAGGAAAAGGGTTATAAAAATCTATAAGTTTAGCCAAATAAATAACCATGTTTCTAGTAGAAAACTAGAGGGCCATTAAAGGTGATAAGAATTAGATGAGTAGACTCTTGACCCATACCCAAGCCCAAGGGCTAGAAAGTATGGCCAAATGAATTCTTTCCTTAAGACTCACCACTGAAGAGTCCAAGCTACTGCAATTTGCTGACCTAATGTATTAATCGAGTCCTGCACTCATCATTTGTCTCTAGTTGCTAACCTGAATTGCACTTAAATGTCAACTTGTCTCATCCAACCATCAATTCAGCCAACCTAAACCCGAGCCATGCTAAAAGTGCCTAAGGTAAATTCACCTTAGAAAAATAATCTTCTCAACTCAACACGACCAATCTACTACCCCTGCTTAGTACCTTGGCTTATTAGAAAACAAACTGATTATATAGAATTTTCTTTTTTTCCAAAAAGTCATCCAGTTGGTAGGAGCTACATATCTGAGCAAGTGTGTGATAGAATCATCCATACAAGATACTCATTTTGTTATATTTTCAATTGTACCTTTATTATTCCTTATATATTACTTCTTTTAGATCATATCTTTTTTGTCTTTTCCATTTTAGGCATGTTGCCTTAATTTCTCAAGTATAAATACCTATTGTATATATAGCCACAAGACACTTTAATCTTATCATTAATATACTGAATATTCTTCCTTTTCATGATCATTACTCTTGTTATCTTATTTATATACTTCACTCTTATCCTAACCCTTAAGTAAGGCTAGATAATGAGTAATCTCACTAGACTACCCGTAAGTCATATTAAGTTGTGCCATAAGTCCTCGAAAGTTCAAATGGTGCATCAAATCCTCTAGAGCTGTTCGTAGGTTTGCTTATTTACTCTTTCTGGTTGTTGCATTGCTTCCCATCTCTTCCTTCAAGCTTAGACCCATCCCAGTGACCAGCCTTGTTTATTCTTGGTCTCGATTCGCATCATCTTGGTATCACAATGGAGGTTTCATTTTGGTAAGTTGTATTTGAACATCCTTGAGTAGTAATGACAGTTGTTATAGTGTATTGTAGTTGTGTAAAAGTTAGTTGTGAGTGTTTAAGTAAATATAAGAAGTGGTAGTTTGCTATGGGTAGCTACTTTATTTTGCCTTGTTTCAAGCACACGAAAATAAAGTAAGTTTCAATTGAGTTTATTGTTCATTGGTGTAGTTGTTGTATTTGTAGATTCATTAGACATTTGTATATGTTGGAATAGTAACTATTATACCCTAGATTTGAAGTTTATTCACTAATTTTTGTCAAGAAGATGACAGATCCTAGTGTTAATGTAGCTATTAGAGACAACGATAGTGGTGTTGTCCACCATGGTTGACAACTCCAAAACACCCCTAGGAGTACAAATGAAAGACTTAATGAAGTAGCTAATCTCTTAGTTGATGTAACTAGAGCTATTCATGAAATGGCTTATTGACCTGCCAAGACCATGTAAAATACCTCACAAGTTGCTTAACCTACTAGAAGACAAAACCAAGCTCTACATGTTCAAGGTGGAGGAGCACAAGGATGAGTAATGAGGAAGAAGAGCGAGCAAGAGCACCTCGAGCTACTAACCGTGTAAAGCTTGAAATTTTGAGCTTTAGTAGCTTTAGGAGTGTAGATGATTATTTAGATTGGGAAGAGAAAGTTGAATGTGTTTTTTATTGTTATCAATATGAGGACTAAGAGAAGGTAATGACTGCTGCTATAGAGTTCTCAAGATGTGTCGTCATGTGGTGGAAGAACTTTCAAATCGTGAGAAAACGAAAGGGATATAGAGAGGTTAATACTTGGCCTAAGATGACAAGGATACTAAAAAACAAGTTTGTGCCGAATATTTATTTGAAAGACACTTTTGCTCGGTTTCAAGAGCAAAGGCAAAGAGGTTGAACTATTGACTAGTAAGTTCAAGAGTTCTAAATGCTCATGATTCGCTGCTAAGTAGAAGATCCATCGGCTTGAACAATGTCCAGATTCCTCACTAGATTAAGAAGTGATATCTAAGACGTTGTATAACTTCAATAATTCACTACAATGGATGAGGCTATGCTAATAGCCCAATGAGTAAAAAGACAAAAAAAGGAGCAAATGTTAATTTGACACCCGACGAGCCAACTTATTTTGGGAAGCTACTGAGCTTAACCAAGTATCAAGCCGACTATATGAATAGATTTTAGGACTAAATAAAAGGGCCAACCTAATAATGATGTGCCAACGAGAACATATGAGAAGGGGTAAGGATCTAAAAGGAAGATGAGCCAAATCAAGTGCTTTAAGTGTCAGGAGTTTGGGTACATGGCTACTCAGTGCTCGAACCAAAGGAGCATGATCATCAAGGGAAATGTCTCGAAGATCAAGATAGATAGCATAGATGAGGAACTTGAGGAGGCTAAAGAAGTAAGAGATAAGGTTGATGTTAATGCCAACCTGATTGAGGAGGATGTATTTGTAAAGGACCTAGATAAGTTGACTTTAGTTGTTCGACGTACAATGATCTTAGGACTCTTTATGGAAGAGGAGCATAGAGAGAACTTATTCTACATCACCTACAAAGTGAATGATTAGGTGTACAAACTCATAGTAAATAACGGAAGCTATACTAATGTGGCATTCATTGACTTGGTTAAGAAGCTTAATCTACCAACCACTTCACATTCGAAGTTATATAACCTACATTAGCTGAACAAGAAGGGAGCACTTCATGTCACCTAACAAGTGTTGCTATCTATCTTAATTGGAAACTATTCCAATGAAATCCTTTATGACATACTACTCATGTGCACATCACATGTGCTGTTAGGCTAACCTTAGCTTCAAAACAACTATGTGTTCGAGAACAATCGAAGGAGAATCACTTTGAACCCCTTAACCCTGAGTCAAGTGAGCAAACTACAAGCCAAGTTGGCTTGAAGATTGAAGAAGACCTTAGTATTAAGTAAAGTCAAATTTCAAGAAGCCATCAAGGCCAATGTGCCAACTTTTTGTTAATCAAACAACTGCTAAAATTGAAGAAGAGGAGTGAGCTACCCCTAGAGGTTAAGGAATAACTAGAAGAATATGCTAACCTATTTCTTTAATAGTTACCAGAAGGACTGCCCCCTTTTTGAGGCATTGAACACTGCATTGACTTAATACTCAACACTGCCTTATCGAACAAACCATCTTATCAGATGAACCTCAAATAAGCTGCTAAACTTCAAAGATAAGTCAATGAATTACTAGAGAAAAGATATGTGAAGGAAAGTTTAAGCCCCTATGATGTACCTATGTTACTTGTGCTAAAGAAGGATGAAACTTAGTATATGTATGTAAATAGCAGAGTTGTCAACAAGACTACAATCAAGTATAAGTACCCTATCCCAAGGCTAGACGATATGTTGGATAAACTAAGTGGTGCAAAAGTATTTAGCAAGATAGCTCTAAAATTGGAATGCCACTAAATCCGGATGAGACAAGGGAAGATTGCTTTTAAAACCTAACATGGCTTATATGAGTGGATAGTCATGCCTTTTGGACTATCAAACACTCCAAGCACTTTCATGAGGCTAATGAATCATGTTCTGAGAAATTTGATCAGAAAATTAGTCTTTATCTAATTCGATGACATCCTTGTCTATAGTATCGACCTGGTAATGCACATTGATCACCTCAGGGTTGTTTTTTATGTACTCTGAGTAGAAAGGTTGTTAAAAAATTTGAAGAAGTGTTGTTTCTATCAAAAAGAAGTGATCTTCCTAAGATATCTAAGTGGTGGAAGAGGATTGAGAGTCGATGAAGAGAAGGTATGAGCTATTTGTTGAATGGCCGACCTTAACTCCCTATATTGGGGTGAGAAGTTTTTGTGGATTGGCATCGTTCTACTGATACTTTATATAAGGATTCAATACCATTGTCATACTTCTGACTGAGCTTACAAAGAAGAATGTGGAGTTCAAGTGGAAGAGGGGGAGGAGAGAAGCTTTGCCGAAGTGAAAATAAGGTTGACCTTTGCCCTAGTCTTTTCTCTACCTGACTTTGAAAGAGTATTTGAGCTTGAATGTGATACATTAGGTGTTAGCATCGAAGTTGTACTGATACAAGAAGGCCAACTTATCACTTACTGTAGTGAGAAGCTCAAAGGAATACAATTGAACTATTCTGTATATGACAAAGACCTTTGGGCCTTGATATGAGCTCTTTGCATGTAGCAGCATTATCTTTTACCAAAAGAGTTTTTCATATACACAGATCATGAGTCGTTGAGGTATTTACAAAGCCAAACCAAACTCTCCAAGCGCTAAGCCCGATGGATTGAGTTCTTTGAGGGACTTAACTTTATCATTAAGTATAAACAAGGCAAGAACAATGTAGTTACCGATGCCCTGTTAAGAAGATATGTCCTTCTCACTGAGCTACAAACAAGATCGTTGGGTTTTGCCAGCATAAAAGAACAATATTAGGATAATCCTCATTTTTGACCCATATATAAGAAGTATGGAGAGGGTAAAGCGGTAGATGAGTACCATGTAGAGGATGGTTATCTATTTAGAGGTGATAAGTTATGTGTGCTGACCTATTCAATAAGAGAACTGCTGGTGAGAGAAGCCCACAATGGGGGGCTCTTTAGAAACTTTGGAGAGTAGAGAACGTATGAGCTATTAAATGATAAATTCCTCTAGCTTAGTGTTGACAGGTGATTTTCGTTCCCGTACACGATCACCTACAATACGAGAAAACGGCTACAAAGGGTGTCAAAGGATGCTCCAATATGGCTACTCTAATGCCTAAGTTAGCCCTCTTATGATGAGATTGAAATTATTCAATAGTTATAGGAGTGAGAGGATGGAGAAGAAGGTCCCCTTACCTGGGGTCTTAGCTAGTAGTTATAGTAATTCTATGGGGATTGTCTTTGGACCCAGCTTAGATATTGAACTAAGTAATATAAGCTCACATAACAATTATCTAAAAATTCCTATCAACACTTGCCCCCTACCCTCTTTGATGATCAAGTCGAAAAAGAGATTATTCAGGGAGGTTGATTTTATAAAGTTTCTGGACAAGTTTGCAATCTTAGTTCAATTAGGCTAGAGTGCTTTAAGAGCCACAGGCCTAAAGAGGTAAAAGGCGGGAGTGGCTAGAGCACTAATAAATATTGGTATTCCCAGAAAGGTGAAAACCCGAAGAGACAAGGGTGCCTAAAGAGCCAAAGAGTGCCTAAAGAGGCAAGAGATTAAAGAGGCTAATGTGCTCGAAAAGGCTAAGGCGCTTGAAGAGGCAAAGGGTGCCTAAAGAGGAAAGGAGTACTTAAAGAGGCTAAAGCCTAAATAGGTTAATGTACCTAAAAAGGCTGGGGTACCTAAAGAGGTGAAGAGCGCTTAAAGAGGCGAGTATGCCTAAAGAGACAAGGAGTGTCTGAAGAGCTAGGAGCGCCTGAAGAGCCAGGAGCCTAGAAAGGCCAAAGCCTATGAAGAGGCGAAAGTTCCTTAAGAAGCAAAGGCTTGAAGAGGCTAAAGCACCTATAGAGGCGAGGCCTGAGGAAGCCAAAGTGCCTGAAGAGGCGAAAGCGCTTTAAGAGATAAAGGCTTGAAGAAGCCAAAGTGCTTGCAAAGGCGAAGGCTTAAAGAGGCCAAAGTGCCTAAAGAGGCAAGGGCTTGAGGAGTCTAAAAGGCTTGAAGAGGCGAGAACATCTTAGGCAGCAAAAGCCTGAAGAGGCAAAAATGCTTACAAAAGCAAAGGCTTAAGGAAGCTAAAGTGCCTGAAGAGGCGAAAGTAACTGGAGAAGCGAAGTCCTGAAGAGGCCAAAGCGCTGAAGAAGCGAGAGTTCCTTAAGAAGCGAAGACCTGAAAAGGCTAAAGCACCTGTAAAGGTGACAGCTTGAGGAGGCTAAAGTTCCTAAAGAGGTAAGAGCACCTTAAGAGGCAAAGACCTGTAGAGGCCAAAACGCCTATAGAGGCCAAAGTACCTGAAGAGGCCAAAGTACCTGAAGAGGCGAGGGCTTAAGGAGGCTAAAAAGCCTGAAGAGGCGAGAGCACCTTAAGAGGCAAAAGCCTGAAGATGCTAAAGTGCCTGTAGAGGCAAAGACCTAAGGAGGCTAAAGTGCTTGAAAAGGTGAGGGCTTGAAGAAGTCGAAGTGCCTAAAGAGGTGAAGGCCTGAAGAGGCCAAAGAACCTAAAGAGGCAAAGGCCTGAGGAGGCCAAAGTGCCTAAAGAGGCCAAAGCACCCAAAAATGTTAGGGAAGCATACAGGTTGTCCAAGTTAGACTTGACCTATGCTAAGTAAAGTCGTAAGATAGGCTAGTTGGCTTCCAGTCTGTTAATATACAGGACTTAAGTGCCAAACGTTGGATTTGAGTGTTAAGCTATTACCATTTGATGGCTAAGGGTTTTCAAGTGGCTCGTTGTCTATTTATTAAACAGACCATATGAGTTTATACTAACTCATTGTCCATAGCATGCCGGACTTAGAGCTATTGAGAGTTGCCTATTAGCAAATTATGTTTGTAAGGGCTTAAAGTGGAGGGACTTCCTTATCCCCAATCTATTTTTGAGTTCTTGCATTCATCCTAAAGGGAGGTTGAAGTAAGCTTGCTAAGAGTTAATAAAGTGTCATGAATGTAAATGGATATAACTTAGTGTAGAAACCAAAAATTAAATGTGAATATCATCAATATCACAGTATGAAACGCAACATGAGATACATACCTACATGATGGACGCATGGACTACAAATGATTCAGCTTACAAATAGGTATATTTACCTTTGTCCTCAATATTGGCTTCTTCAAATGCAATTCCTCTAGAATTGTTCGAACCCGAATTGTTGGCTTTGAATTACTAATCAACAGTTGTGTACGTGTTGAACCTGGCCGTGGAGAAGCTTAGATAAGTAGGGGAGATATTTCTCAGTTTCCTATGTCCCTCGATCTCTCAGCTATCATTGCAGGCCGATGGATGTAGCTTGACATCCATTTCTCTTATGTTGTGGATCTCAAAGGATAGTAAGCTCTCACATTCCCCTTCAGTTCTAACAGTAAATGGAACGCGCTGTTATTCTACTTCCTTTTCTAAAGCAGGCAGCAGCCATGGATGAACAGCGGGTAACAAGGGTGATTTTCCCTCCATTGAATCCTCATCTCCTCCAAACAACAAAGAAGATGGTTGTAAGTTTTCTGTTACAGTAGCTTTGACTCGGTAGAATCCACATAAGGATCAATCAACAACTTAGTGGTTCGGCAATGGCTTTGCACAAACTCTATTCCAGCTATGTGTTTCTTGAGTTCGTCTTTGACATCTATGGCAAGCCTCATCATTATGACAATTTGCAGCATCCTTCATTTCAATATATGGTTTTGTTCAACATGATTCAAATCTTCATGAAGCCTTCCAACGAGAAGCATGAAATTCTTTCAGACGGCTGCTGACAAGAAGAGCTGAAGCCACAAATTCGTGGCTTGAATTACTCCGTAGTAATCGCTATCGGTAGAGCTTGGTTTATAGTGTACAATTGGGTCGACAAACACTGTAAATGCTGTTCAGCATGACATACAAAATATTGCCATTATGTAGGAATAAGTGTGCTTATGTGTGGCATTGAATAAAAGAACTGTTTTCTTTTCTTTTCTTTTTTTCTTCTAATCCATCCCACATACTTACTCTGAATAATTGAAGAAATCAGGCAATGCACAAAGTAACGGTTATGAACCTCATGACAACGGTTATGAACCAAATAACAGGTGAAGTGGCTATAGTTATGCTTCAAAAATGGCAGTTATGAGCGGTTTTGGACCAAGTGAAAATGAGATTCTGATGGCTATGCTTGAAAAATACGATTACGAGCCAAACATAATTACCACCAACAAACTTTTGCTTAAAAGAAACTTTCATGCATAGGAGGCAAATTATGAGGTATCCTTGCTTATAGTTTCATGCTTCTTCTAAAGATAAGTATACCTCTGGTAAACTTTTGCCAAAAAAGTGAACAATAATTGAGGCTACATTTTCTTAGCGAATTACCAATGAATGTGATTGGATGCGGAAAGAAAAATTCAACTTGGTGGAAGAACCAAGCATGGAACGATAAAAATATGTTCTCACAGATGGCGCCAATTGTTGAAGAGTGATTTTCGTTTCGGTACATGAACACCAGCAACACAAGAAAACTGCTATAAAGGGCGTCAAATGATGCTTCAATGCGGCCACTCTAATGCCTAAGTTAGCTCTCTTGTGATGAGAGTGAAATTATTCCATAGTCACGAGAGTGAGAAAATGGAGAAGAAGGTCCCCTTACCTAGGGTCTTGGCTAGTACTTATAGTAAGTCTATGGGGTTGTCCTTAGACTAGGCTTAGATATTGAACCAAGTAATATAAGCCTACATAATAATTATCCAAAAATTCTTACCAACACTTAGGATGAAGCGTGACGTACATCTTATAATTGAGAGATGTGCCATCTGTAAGAAAGGAAAGAGCAAAGTAGAGCAAGGAAAAGAAACGCCCCTACCTGCCTTAACCAAACCATGGGTTGACTTAAGCATAGACTTTGTCCCTGAATTACCCCGAATTGCCTTAGGCAAAGATTCTGTAATTCTTTCTGTGGATAGGTTCAGCAAGATGTCACACTTTGTGTTCTATACCAAATCAAACGATTCTTTGACTATTGCTTCTTTGTTATTGTAAGAGGTTGTTTTCTTGTACGTAGTACCAATAGGTATAGTATCTAACAAAGATTCAAAATTTCTAAGCCATTTCTAAAGAATGCACCAATGTCAAATGGGCACCAAATTACTATTTAGCACCTCCTACCATCCCTAAACCAATGGCCAAACAAAAGTGGTCAACCATACTCTAGTATCATTACTCCGAGGTATAGTGAGAAAGAACTTAACTGATTAGGATGTTTGCTTGCTTGCTATTGAATTTTCTTACAACAGGATAGTACATGCCATTACTGGACATGCCCCCATTGAAGTCATTTGTGGTTTTAACTCAAAATTACCCCTTGATCATACCTCAATGCTGCTTATTGACCTAGAAGATCTAAAAGCGAGGACCTGAGCCCAATCTATACAACAAATCTATCGACGAGTCACCCAGCAAATTAATTGAGCTACCAAAAAACTAAAGGAAGGAAAACTAAGTAGTTTTAGCTTGAAGATAGTATAGTTACACCTAAGTAAGGAAAGATTCCCTAATAAGAGGAAGAATAAACTATTTACCCGAGCTTGAGGACCATTTAGGATACTCCTAAAGATTAATGATAATGCATATCAACTTGAGCTTCTAAAAGACTTTAAAGTGTTAGACATATTTAATGTTGTCAACCTCATTCCTTACCAACCCGAGGAGAACTTAAACGAGGACCAACTAGATTTAATCGCAAATCTCAATCAATCCAATGGGGATGACAGAAATCAAATGATTGGACCCTTGACCCATGCTTAAGCTCGAGGGCTGGAAAGTATGGCTAGACAAATTCTTTCCTTAAGACTCACCACCAAGGAGTCTAAGCTCCTACAATCTACTGACCAAATGTATTAGTCGAGCCGAACCCTCCTGTACTTGTCATTCGTCTCTAGTTACCAACCTGAACTGTACTTGAACTTCAACTCGGCTCATTCGACTATCAACTTAGCCGACCTAAACTTAAGCCATGCTAAAAGTGTCTAAAGTGAATTCACCTTAGAAGAATTATCTGCTTAACTCAGTACGACCAACCAACTACCCCTGCTCGGTACCTTGACTAGGTAGAAAACAAAATAATCATACATAATTGTCTTTTTAACCAGAAAGTAATCCAGTTGCTAAGAGCCACATGTCTGAGCAAGCATATGACAAAATCATCTGTACAAGATACTCATTTTGTTGTATTTTCAATTATACCCTTATTATTCCTTATACATTACTTCTTTTAGATAATATATTTTTGTCTTTTCCATTTTAAGCATATTGCCCTAATTTCTAAGGTATAAATACCTACTGTACATATAGCAGTGAGATACATTAATCTTATCATCAATATACTGAATATTCTTCCTTTTCATGAGCACTACTCTTATTAGCTTGTTTACTTACTTTATTATTATCCTAACCCTTAAGTAAGGCTAGGTAGCAAGTAACCTTAATGGATCACCTCGTGCGTCATATCAAGCTATGTTATGAGTCCTTAGAAGTTCCACTAATGCGTTATATCCTGTAAAAATATTCGTGGGTTTGCTTATTTACTCTTTCCAATTGTTGCACTACTTTCCATCTCTTCCTTCAAGCTTTCTACAAGCTTGGATCCATCCTAGCGATTGGCCTTATCCGTTCTTGGTCTCAGTTTGCTTTATAAGGAGTCCCTAATAGTTTCCCTAAAGGCTAGTAAAACTGATGTTCAGAACTCAGTTCAGCCAATTCTTCATAATCTCACTTCCCGACCCTACATTTAATCTTCTAAATTTAGGTGGGCTAGAAATTCTACTCTAAACTTGCAAGACAGTTATAGAAGAATGAGCTACAGCTTGCTTAGTAAGTAGAACGGAGAAAGAAGTATGTATTCAATGCAAATACACTCAAGGTTTTCAGCCAAGTTAGTTAGATACCATGTATGTACAAGAAAATGCCATCACATGACATTGTTTGTTCTTTCGTAAGATTAGAGAAATTATACCCATTCTAATTTAGGATAAAGAGTTTGACATTATACACTTGTGAATCGAAACTAAATCAAGACTTAAGCAATAAAGAACACTCTCAGCCCGAAACTCTCTTTGAACCATGGCCCTCGACCTAACTGTGACCTCCTCTTCTATCACTTAGTTCAACTAAGGGTAGGGAAAGAACCATTTCAGCTATCCTCATTGAAGAAGACTATGTTTAGCTCGAGAACCTCAATCGTTACCCCTAATGGGTTACAATGCATATCAAATAAAAGTTAGGTAGAGTTTGAGGTAATTTGATTTTGGGGTGATCAACCAATTTGGACAAACTAAGAAAACAAAGTACAAAAAACAATCAAGGCATGGAGCTTAGCTCCCAAAACAACAATCAAAGCAATATTCCGACATGCACGTAGCATACATACAACTAGCAACATTATAATCATATGCTAGAAACATACTAAAGCCTCCAAGTAATTTAAAGTACTCTAAAATGTTGCAAAACATTAATCACATTTACTTAGACATTAATGCTCATTCTTTACATGCATCACTCTCGTATCCCTTTATTATCCCTACAATTTAATGTAACCTCTTTTGTTTTCCATCCAGTATATAATATATATGCTCATTCTGACATTTAAGTATGTTAAGTTAGTTTCTCAAAGTTTTATTAGGTATTAGTTATGCAATATAAGTTCTGACTAAGGTTTTGACCTAGCATTTTAGCATAGGTTACTGCCCCAATAATTTCTGACCCAAGTTTTAACTTCAACAAATCTTTGGAGTTTATATGCAATCAACTTTCTAGCTCTAAGTGATCTCATATTCAATTCCAACCATCTTCTAACTTCCTAGGAACTCTTAAATTTAACTTCTTCCATTAAATTATTTTTTGACTAAGTTTTCTACTTAGATTCTAACCAATCATTGTGGTATAAGTTATTGTCTAAGAAACTTGTAGCTTATATTCTGACTCTGATAAAGGTGTAGAATTCATATGCAAATCACTAGCTGGTCTAATATTGGACTCCTAGTGTAATCGAGGATTTTCAATACCAAACTACATTCTGACCCAATTTCTAACAAAGTTTTTGATCCACTGTCCTAAATTAGATTCTTATTTAGGAAGTTTTGATTTACAGTTTTTTCTCCAGAAATAGTACAAAGCCTAAGAATAGGGCAATTTCAAATCCATATGCAATTTCTAGTGATTTCAATATATTCATATTAGGTTACATTCTAACTTACTTTCTAACACAATTTCCAATCCTACTGCAACTAGTACATCTATACTCTACTTAATCTATATTCTAGAAGTCAAAACCCTTCATATATAATAAGTATCAACTAATACTCCAATCATCTATTTCCTTTCTCCATTATATCATCCATTAGTTTACAAGTATACAAAATACTTGGAAAATTTAACCTTAAATCACTAAATGCCCACTTCTACCTAAAAATCAACCTCCCCAAACTCATATTAAGCCACTTCAGCTGTTGCATGTTACACTATGATTTTATAAACAATTGATCAAGCTCCCTTGTAAAATAACCCTTCCTATATATTGTTTTCATGGAATCAAAATTTTTCCTAAAATCTAATGACTTAATTCTTACTAACCAACCACATAACATCAAAACTTAATATCTTAGGAGTATAACCACAAAATTTCAAATCGAAACTATCCTAATTGGTTTTTCAAAAACCTTATCAAAATTTTGTATGCAAGATTTTTTTTTTAAGAACCTCATATTTACAATCAAAATTTTGAAAATATAATTGAAATTTTGAATTCTTCGTACAAAAATACATAAGGAACCAAATTTCAAAATTTTTGGCAAGCATTTACTATTTTCCTTTAATTTTAGTTAAAATCAAGAAATTTGGCAACTTATTAGAATCTTAAGCTCCGACAACCATGGGGGGAAGGAAGCTTATCAACTGGCCTAAGTGATGGTTGGTCCTTCAAATGGTGGTCTAGTTCCCTACCCAAGTGTTGCTCCTCCTTAAGTACTCATTATCCCCTCTTTTTGCACTATAATTTTCTAAATTTTACTTCTTCTCTTTCTATCTCTATTTTACTTTCCCCAAAATTTTCCTAAAGCTTAAATGAGTGATATTTCCATTTAGTATAGTAGATTGGTTTTTCACATGGTGGTTTGGAGTTGTTTTGTTTTTTAATTATCATTAACATGTGTAAAAAGCAAGGTTTAGATGCCCAAAAAGGTAAGTTCTTATCCTCATGCCTATCGAATTCCTTTCCACACATCCATGCATGTTTCCTAATTGTCCAATTATTTTTTTATGACTTTTCTCCTTTTTTATTAATTTATTTAGCAAATATTACCCAATTTCAGTTATTTTTATATATTGATATAATAATTACACCTAATATATATACATGTATTTTATATATTATGTTATGTACAATGTGATTTATATTACTCTTATAATTTATCTCAAAGTGTTTGCTAATTTACAAGACCTAATTTGCATAACTTATAATATAATAACAATACAGTAAATTTCTACCATGTTAGCTATATTTTTAATATTTTATTATATTTTCAAATTCTGAACCTACAATACCTCCTTGACTAATATTACAAAGCTTTCTATAAGTTTCTAGCCTTTTTTTGGTACCTTTCCGAATATCATAAATCAACTACTGTTCTAGTTATATAAGTATGGGTCTCACATAACCCCCTATCGAAGGCTACCTAGGGTAGTTAGAACCAAGGTTGTCAAACTTGCAATTTTATCTAGAATCACTAGAGAGTATGTGAAATCGGAACAAAAAATCGAAATGTACAACCTATGTAAAATAGTTTTAAAAAAACTATAGATATGCTAATAATAGTTGTAAAAAAATTAAAGTACATGATGGAAATAATGAAATGGAGAAATTTAGTTCTTTTTCTATAAAAAAAATTCTTAATCCATAATTGAATATTTATGAAATGAGTATAAGCATGATTGAAACTAATTTTTTCTCTCATTATTTTGTTTGAAAGAAAATAATGAATTAAATAAAATCAAATATTTCAACTTATTTTGAGTTGTTAATAGTATAAACATAAATATATGATTTTTCTTATATAATTTTTTATTTGAGCTAGAACAAGATGAAGGCCATGAATATCGAAGAAAAAACTAAGAGAGGGAAAAAGAAGAAAAAATTTGAAATAAGATTAGGAAGATGATTTAATTCATTAATAGTTAATGGATAGTAGAAGCTTAGTCATATCTTTTTATTTTTAGCCATTCAACTCATACATGTAAAATTGTAAACTTTGTTAAAAACATAAGTTTTTACTAAGTTAGACCTATAAAATTAGTTACAAACATAAGTTCCTATAAGAAAACAATTTTATACACAAATTAACTTAAAATAACTTTCTAAAATTGTAAACTCATATGATCATATTGGTAAAATTACGATTTTGACAACCATGGCTAAAATACCTGCTTAAGGCAAAGCAAGTTGTGATCTACTTTAAAAAGTTATCATTTCAACCTATTGGCCCCCATTGGTCAAAGCTTGATTCGCGCTTATATCCACATCAGCAAATTGATTTAACAAAATTAGTTATGGTGTAAAAAATTATCATGAAAGTTTTAATTAGGTAAAAATTTAATACTTTCAAAGTACAAATAATAAATTTCACATTTTAACAAAATTAAAGTACCATTTGTAACATTAACCTATTTATAAACCATTTCCTCATTTCAAAAGTTTCATAAGATCTTATTAATGGAAATTAGATGAAGGTTCTAAAATGAGGATAAAATATCAATATAAGCTCTTAAACACATGGTATGTAAATATCAACCCTTTCTTCTTCTTTTTTCTTTTTTCTTTTGGAAAAAAACCAAACACATGCCATCCTTCCTCATGTATTTCTTACTTCTCTCATAAGAACTTATTTATTGGGTGCTTTCTAATTTTTATGCATTATTCTAATGATTTTCTCAATTTTTTTTTTTTTTTTGTTTCATTTATAACATACACATATATAGAAATGGGCACAATTTGAATTATGAGACTCTACGAATTGGCAATTAGGATTTAGCATCTAATTTGAGCACCCATATTGTAGAGACTCTAAGCTATCAATTTTAAGGCATTTGGCCATTTGCAAAGTAGTCTGATTGAGTTGAGATTTGATGATTAAGCTATTAAAATAAGTTAAAGATACCCCTTGGGTGTAGATACCATATATATATATATATATATATAAACATATAATAGTAAAGTAATGATATCACTAAAAAGGTAATTTTAAATATATTATTCGATATTTATTGGAAATGTACAGCTTATGTTTTAATAGTGAACAAATCTTTTAGAGATAAATTATATCAGAAATAAAATTAATAAAATGTCATAAAAAATTATATCTTAAAGTATGTATACACATTAGATATATTTTATAAGTGTAATATTATATCTACACTTAATTAGAAACCCTAAATATGTTTTATGCTAATTAGTTAAATAAATTAATAAATAATTAATAAAATGAGCCTAGGTATGATATAAAACTTGATGAGCAAACATGGAATATAATGAGACAACATTAGGTTAGTAAAATAAGATAAAGATAAAGTTTTCATGATATCACATTTTATCTAAGCTCACATATGTTTATGTGATATTATAGTTTAGTTATACTTACAGACATTTAACGATGCTTGAGAATTTTATAGTGTTAAGAATTATGCAA
The DNA here is from genome assembly GCA_024138005.1 of Lumnitzera racemosa. Taxonomy (NCBI): domain Eukaryota; kingdom Viridiplantae; phylum Streptophyta; class Magnoliopsida; order Myrtales; family Combretaceae; genus Lumnitzera; species Lumnitzera racemosa. The sequence continues at coordinate 30,725,892 of JAMXBC010000012.1, read as the reverse complement.
AAGTTTAACCAAATCTATTGCAATCCTCAAAGGAGTTTTTATTCTCTTTAAAAAATAGTGGGAACCATTTGAGATAACTTAGGAGGGAGATTCTATAAATTTGTAATATAGGTAAGGTTTTCTTCAAATAGTGGAAGTATAATATGGATAACAGTATTCGAAGTTTCAAGCTAGAAGAGTGGACTAATGTACAAGGTGGAACTATTATGTATGATTACTTGATTTTATGTTCCTATAATCTTTACTTACTCACAATTTATTTATTGTTTCTATGATATATTGCTTAGTTGTTGGAGTAATTACGCATCACATGTTTTATCAAAATCATCTACACCATATTAAGATTAGGATCAAAAGCACAATTGATGTGCTAATCTATTTAAAGAGTTAGATTTGCTAAGTATCAAGTTGGTTTTCACACACAAATCTCTCATCTAATTATTAATATAGAACAAGTTTAGTATAGATAATTGATATTGAACATCAATAAGTGAAAATTGGTTAATTATTGAAATTCCTCAACAATCAATTAAAGCTTCACCCCTAACCTACCTCCCTTTTGATTGTTCACTAGGACTAACAATAACATATCATTAACATACAATAGTGCCATAAGAAAACCAGTTGAAGAATCTTTCACAAGCAAAGAGTAAACAACCTTAGATTAAAATAATCCATGAGTAAGTGAAAATTTAGATATAATGGAATAAAATTTGCTTCAAGCCATAAAAAGAATAGTTCAGTTTGCAAACTTAACCAAGCTTAGTAAGAGACTTAGTAAGAGAAGAACTCTTAGGAGAAATCACATATATGTCTTCATCAAAAAAACCATGTAAGAAAGCATTGTTTATGTCTACTTGATACCAAGGCTAATCATATGCAATAGTATTGCTATAAGTACTCCCACAGTGTTCAAATTGACTACTAAAGAGAAGGTATCATGATTATCCTCACCCTCTACTTAATTATACCCTTTTGTAACCAACAGAGCCATATATCTCTCTATAAAATCATTAAGTCTAAATTTGATGTAAACCTATTTGTATCTTATAATTTTCTTACCCTATAAAAGTGAAGTAAGATCCCATGTATGATTATTTTATAATGATTGTAATTCAAGTTGTATTGCCTTTTCCCATTTTCAATCTCTAATAGCCTCTAAGCAATTGCAAGGTTCTTGTCTATTCTAAGCATTAGATAATAAAGCGACATAACCTTTTGGAAAATGTTCAAAAACATGATGGTCAAACAAAGGGTGATGGTTAGGTCGGGGAAGAAGATTGTGACTATGAAGTTGCATTTTAAATTATATGTACAAAATCTTTTAAGTCAATGAGATATTTTATGACTCTTACTAGATCTACATAGAGGAGGATCAATCTCAACAAGATGCTAAAGCCCAAAGAAAAATAAGATTAGATAAATTATCGGAAGGAATATTAGCTAATGAATTAATAGAAATATTATAAATTAGCTCATGTATAGGAGGTAGATTAGCAAAGTAAGTAAGATTAGACTGAAAAGTATGAGAAGAATAAAATGAATTGTATGTAGGAGAATTGTATAATGAAGATTGAAGAGACTCTTTGAAAAGAAAAATAGATTTATAGAAAATCATCTTTACTCACAAAAACTTCACTGTTAACAAGGTCATACACCTAATACCCTTTTTGTCCTTGTACATAGCCTATGAAAACACATTTACTACCTCTTACATCAAACTTGTCCTCGTATGAAGAATGATTGGCTATAAAACAAAAAAATCACATCACTCTTAAGTTGTCATATTTAGGTTTTGTTCCAAATAATTTTTTATGTGGTTTTTTCCTCCTTAAATTCTTCATGGGTATCTTATTAATTAAGTAAATAGTAGGAAACAAACACTCTTCTTAAAATTTTTTAAGTCAGTTAGTATGAATGCACAAAGCTCTTGACATTTCCAATATGCTTTCTTTCAACTTTTCTATTTTACTATGGTATATATGACATGAAATATTGACTAACAAGCTAAGGATAAAAATTTAGCCCTATTGTTGGTCCTTATGATAAGCAAAAATGTCTAAATAGTTTTTTTTAATCATCTATTATCATAAAAAAAAAATGATAAGCACTAATAATGGAAACAATAACATAAGGGTCCCAAATAGTTACATGCATCAACTGAAAAGTAAATTTGTAAATTCAATCACATCTAGGAAATGGAAGCCTATATAATTTGATTTCTTAACAAGTACTAGAAACAAAGTTGTCCATAGATAAATGTCTATAAAAATACAAATGATATTATTTCGAGAATAACATAACCCAAACAACTTTGAAGTAAGTGGAGAAAAGTATCTAAATTACATATATTGACACTAATAAATAGCAAAAAATGACTATGATCAGAAGTAGTATGAAAAACATTGTGTGCTTCAAAACTTAGTATATACAGTTCATTACAGTATTGAACTTTGGCTACTTGCTTATTGTTTTTCTATCTTGAAAACAAAAACCAAATTCATCAAAAGCAATTGTAAGGTATTTTCTTAAATTATCTTATAAACAACCAAGCTATGAGTCAATTATGGTAGAAAAAAGACATTATAAATAGTTAATAAAGGAGTAATATTGACATGTCTAATTCTATTAATTTTAAAAAGTCTACCATCCGGTAATTTCACTTATATTAAGTTTGCTAACATATAAACAGTATAAAGATTAGCAATGAAAAGTGTTATGTAGTCTATTACTCAAATGGCTACTGTTCGATGATACTTAAAATTGCTTAAAGCACTAAAACATGAAGAAGACTAAAATCAATACTTGCAAATTGAACCACATTAGCCATGGTGAAATCTTATGCATCTGTGCCTTTCATCATCTACACAACTTCTTGAAACACATTCTCAATCAGCTTTCTATCAAGTATGTACTTGTTATTAATACCCATCCCACTACTACTTGCATCAATATTAGTCAGAGAATGATCAAATAATGTATTAAGTATAGAAGATGAAGATGATTTACAAAAAAGCAACCGCAGTTGCTACATTTCCTTCATTCATGTTTATTCTTTACCCTTATACAACTTAAGGTACCCAATTAATTTATAACATGATTCAATTGTATGTCTTTCTACCTAATTGTGCTTACACATCACCTTATCACTGACTCCTATGCTCTTCTCTTATCAAAATAAGTCATATTCCCTTCTTATTTATTAACATAAAAGGTTAAACACTCAATTTCTAATCTAATTAATCCAGTTACTCTCTACTTTTTTTAACTTATTAGATAAGATAAAACATTGTTAATAGAGGGTAACAAATCCCTGGATAATATTTAATTCCTTACATGTTCATAAGATTCTTTAAGTTCCATAAGGAATCGCATTAGCTTACTATTTGATTCAAACTCCATAATTTTTTCTTCTAAGCCATAAGTATAATATGAAATCCTTCCACAATCACAACTAGGATAGCTAAGTAAGGATTGAAGTTTGTTCCAACATCTTCTCTTCTTATAATAATAAGTTCCAACACTTTGATTATGTTGTTTCAAGCTATGAATGTCAAACTACAAATGAAAAAAATAAAGGAGTACTTATAATACTGTACTACTCGTGGATCTCTTTCTACAACTCATAAATTGACTAAAAATACAAAAAGTTTTATGATAATTCGCTATTCTTAACATTAAGAATCTAAATCAAACCACCTAACACCAAACCATGTAGTCACATCTCATTTATTTGACTAAGTCAAGTGAAATAAAGAAAAACTTTCTTCCATCTATAAACCCTATCTTAAATTTTACAACCAATCCCATGCGAATAAAGCTACTCCAAGAAAACTAATTAATACCATCAAAGATCTAATGATCTATTGGCATATATGAACCATCTAATCCACTTCAGTACAAGAGGTCATTAGTCAATAGTTTGTGAAACCTTACAATTCTAGCAACTAAGACCAAATATCTAATTTAAGGAAATGAAAAGTAAGTACTTTTAGCAATTAGGTTTTGAGTGGTCAATTTAGGACTTTTTTCTAAGTAATCCAATTAAATCAATTTTTTATAAGAAGGTTATAGATATTAGACAAACAATTCCATAATGCTAGATGATGAAATTATATTAATAAAATAATAATATAGTTAGAAAATATACTTATTATAAAATTATAGTTAATTTTTATTGGTAAAGCGAAAACTAGTACTAATAGTTAGTAAATTCCTAGACATAAAAATATTTTAATACCAAAAATATATAAAATGCTAGAAAATAACATTTGAAAATACAAATATACATAAATTTAATTGAAATACACATATCTATAATTATAAATAGCTAAATTACATCACAATACTTGAGAAAATCACTAAAAATTGATACAAGATTTAAAAAATGACTAAATACCAACTTTTTGCATGGGAAAAGTTGTGGCAATATAGGACATCGGAATGTAAGAGATTAAGCCACATCTCACATGCAAATTATGGGAGTTTAGTGTCATGCCCCTAAGCAACAAAGTTGTAACAGTCCTGTCATACAAACCATTTTAAGATAGAAGTTAATTATACAACCGCCATCTTAGACCTGATTTACATAAGGCATTCACAATTTAATTGATATACACATATCTATAATTATAAATAGCTAAATTACATCACAATACTTGAGAAAATCACTAAAAATTGATACAAGATTTAAAAAATAATTAAAAAATGACTAAATACCAACTTTTTGCATGGGAAAAGCTGTGACAATATAGGACATCGGAATGTAAGAGATTAAGCCACATCTCACATGCAAATTATGGGAGTTTAGTGTCATGCCTCTAAGCAACAAAGTTGTAACGGTCCTGTCATACAAACCATTTTAAGATAGAAGTTAATTATACAACCGCCATCTTAGACCTAATTTACATAAAGCATTCACAATTAACCTGCTTTGAAGTAAACAGTTCATAAATTAAGTATATTATTTACTTATAAACTTAAGAAAGATACATACTTGTATTGAAATAACCTAAGTATCTTTACAAGATTTAGCAACTTAATCTTAATCTACTTAAGTAATTTGTAAATTAATACTAAAAGCTTTAAAATAAATCTAACTACAGAGTGTACTTAGTCTTTAGTTTACATCCTCACTCCCTAGGATCTAGCACTTGCTAATTTTAGGGTAATTATATGGCTGCTTTCTAGTTAGCACTTGTAACAAAATTTATAGGAATATAAGTAACCATAGCTTAATAAGTTAAGACAGAGAATTAAACCATATAACAAACACAAACAAGGTTATTAATCAAATTATTAGGTATAATGCAAGTTCAAGCAAATGCCATCACATGACGTTGTCCAATCCGTCATGAGATTAAAGAAATTGCACCCATTCTAATCCAAGTTGAGAAGTTTCCATTAATACAACAATACATGACTAAACCCAGGCTTGTACAATTGAGTCATCACTCCTTCCACTACTACCTTCAAATCATTGACTTTACCCTTACTGTAATCTTCTCTCTCGTCGTTTAGTTCGACTAAAGGTGAAGAAGAGACCAATTATATCATCCAGCGCTATCCATTTCAAAGGGATCGATATTTGATTGGAGAATCTTAATGTTCCCCTAATAGATTGCTATGAATGTTCGATTTATGATTAGAAGTCATATATTTGATTAAATTTAGTTTAGGGTGATCAATTTCGTCCATACCAATATAAGTTAGACAATAAATCAACACCATAATCAGCAACTTAAAACAAGTACATGCATTTAACCAACTATCTAACAAGCATAATCAAATACAATTCAAGTCTCCGAGTACTATAAATTAGTACTCCAAAATACAGTAATGTATTAATCCTAACTTACTTAGACTCCTCGCTTACTCATTCGAGGTATAACTTATACTAGCCATCACCAAAGACACCTATAATACAATTATTGTTTCGCTTTTCCACATAACTCTTATAGATTGATTTTATCCTACAATACTTATTGTTATCTTTGGTTTAGGGTTTAATGTACCCAATTATCTAAGTTTTTGAGTCTTTTATAATTATTCTTAATTTAAGTTAAGTTTTAATTCAGTTTCCACATTGATTTTTAAATTAGGTTTTAGTTCAATTTCTAAGTATAGTTTTATACGTGAATCCTAGAAACCTATTTTAACCCATAACGTGAAATTAATCACATTATTTCTTGGTTTCCTAAATATCATATTTACCCCTAATCAGTATGTTAATTTATTCGATATATCCTCTATCTTACTTAACTACCGAATTTACCTTTGATGTAAGAAAATTTTACATATTTCATATAAATACCTAAATTTAAGTCTCTTACCAGATTTTATATATTTTTCTATTGTTAGTATAATATTAATTTTTATTCTAATATTTTCTATTATTATATTATGTATTATTACCTGTTATGTACATAATACATGTATAATATTTCTATCATTCCAAATATCATCTCCCAACATTAATTAACATCTCAAAATATCTAAATTCATCCTCAATCAGATTTTATACCTAATTAGCCCCAATTTGCAAAATTAACTTAAAATTTATTATTTTTCTTATTACTTATTTACTACATAATACCCTAATAATTACATCAACACCCTAAATGCTACAAGTATCATACTTCATCAAATTTGAACATCCTAAAACATATAATTACTCACTAAATCAGTAATTACTCATTTAATTAGTTTATTAACCCTAAATTACCCATTTTATGCATCATTTTAAGGCCTAAAAATTTCAAAAATTAATTTTTGAAAAAGGGTTCATAGAAATATTGTATAACTCCTAAATAGTCTATACAAAAATTTTAGGCTCAAAACTATTATCCTAAGATTATTTATTTCTAAATTAAACAAAACCCGAGTTTGTAAGATTTCTTAAGAACCATATTATACAGGACATATTTTCATCAAAATAATATTTTTCCTAAAAACTACATACAAAAATATTTTAGAATACCAAATTTCAAATTTTTCTAATCATATTTAATATTTTTTTTAAAATATGTAAAATTAGGGGAAAAATTGGACTTTCCAGAACTGATGACTCCAGCCACCCTTAGTGTTGCCACCACTATGTGGTGGTGGTAACTATCTACTCATAGATGCTCATTGGGTGTTGGTTTCCCTTTAAGGCCTTAATTGTATAGATTTTTGTAATTTTTTTTATAAATCCTAACTTTCCCTTTATTTTCGACTCTCTCTAATTTTCAATAATTCCAAAATCCCAGATGATTTTTTGTAAAATTTTAGGTATTTATAGAGGTCTTGAAGATTTTTTGTACATTAAATTGATATGACATTTGCCTTATCTCCTATTTTTCTCACTTTCTATTTGTTGCAATTTAATTGTTTGCTTTTATTTCTTCAATTCCAAATTGCCACGCCCCACTTCTAGACATGTCCTTATTTTTTTTATAATTTTCTTGATTTTTCCTTAGTTATTCTTGCATTTTCTTTAATTATTTAACATTATTTTAGCCTATTTTACATATTTTAAGTAATTACGCATATTTCTACCTACATATAAATACATATATGGTATAAATAAATACTCATAAATATTATTTAAGTTATTTTATAATTTTTAATGTGTATATAATTTATCTCTAGCGATTCGTTAGTTATCGGAATACATTTTACGCATATTCAATAAATATCGAGTAATATACTTAAAATTTGAAAATTTTATACTCTCTTATTTTCTTAAATTTGAACTTATAAAATCGCTTTTACTAATATTCTTAATTTTGTTATAAAATTTGAGGTGATTCGGACAATTTGTTTAATCACCCTAAATTCTACGAATCGAATTCTAAGTAGCTAATTGTGGGCTTACAATTAGTATAAAGAAGAAAAAAATACACATCTCCCACCTTTAGTTTCTTTTGCAAAGTTCATTGTAAAAGGCAACATTTCTCCAATTTTCCAATTTAACAACAAACCAGGTCGAGAAGTAATGATAATAAAGAAGTGGTTGGACTTTATTACCTTTTATACTTCTTAAGAAAACTTAATTAGGTCTTCTTGGGTAGCCTACTCGTACAATGAGATCAGTACCTTGATTCTTTGGTACCATGTGATGATAGCTACTAAAACTCCATTATTGAATGAATGAAACAATAAGTTTCGAGAAAGAGAATGAAAGATAATTTTGATTGAAAGAAGATGAAATGTAACCAATACAGCTAATTGGAAGCTCTAAACAAGACTATTTATATTCTACAAGAACTAAGTAAGGACTAGACCAATTAAAATATGACTAGTATAACTATAAGAAAAGCCCGTGTGTACATATCTGTAAACAAATAAATACTAAATCTTCACAAAAACATTTATCAAATTTTATTAACTAACGGCAAATGGATGAAGATATTGAAATAAGATGACTTATAAATACATGCCTTTGGTTTATAAACTTTAGGCCCTTTTGTACAAAAATTAGACAAATATGCGTCTTTTCCCTGTATCTTTCCTGAAAATTTGAAAAATAAAAATGTTGTCTCATTAGTGTAGAGAAAGTGCTTCTTCCCAGGGGCTTATGTGTCAGCCGTTCTTAAACTTAGTAACTCATCCCTATCACATGACATATTGTGCAGTTTGGAGTTCGCATTAAGGACTAAAGACAATGGGTTGGCCTCAAAAGGAATTAAAAAACCAAGGAACGTTACAAATCGCGGCGTGAAAAAGCACAATCAAACGCAACATTTTGTGGAGGTTTTCCTATACAAGACATCCCGGGCCGTTATGAAATGAAAATGCATCTTTATCTCACTCAATAGCTTTCCAAATTACTGTGTTATAAAAAGCAACAACTTCGTGCTCATCACTTCAGTTCAACGAAGAAAAGAATATTAACCTAGTTCATCATGATCATGGCGATGCCAATTAGTATTCATACTCCATCTATCTTTACGAAAAACACAATTATGATACTAGTAGTGGTTCTATACACGAGCACTCCGGCTCTAGGAATACCGCAAGTCCCCGTGATGTTCGTATTTGGGGAGTCGACCGTTGATAATGGCAACAACAATTACCTTGCATCCATTGCCAAGGCAAATTACTTTCCATACGGTATAGACTCTCCCGGAGGACTTCCCTCCGGTAAATTCTCTAATGGAAACAATATCGCGGACTTAATCGGTAAGTTCTTATTTGCTGGTGATATTTTATCATTATTATAGCATATAGGTAATACTTGGTGCATGCATTGTTTTATACAAATTTCAGCATATTATATAGGTTTGATTGGGTTATCTCTACTTGTACGTGAACTCTTTCCATTTCAAACCTAACATATGGGATAAATTATAAGACAACTGATGTATTTTCAAGAATAATCTTCTAAAATAGAGGTTGATTTATTGGAAAAGAAATAAAAGATCTACTTATTCTTCCCCATAAAAACTAAAGAAAGGAAAAATATATGATAAATAAGTCTTCTTTTTATACAGTTTGTCTTGTTACATATATATATATATATATCTGTGTATGTGTAAAGGGGGGTGGGTAGTGGAAGGGAATAGATAGAGAGATACTTGTATCATCTCAGTATCTAATTTTATATTTTATTAAGTATCTAGTTTAAACTATTACAGAAAAGATAAAAACAAAACAGTCAGGGGAGAAAAATGAACCAAATAACACCCAAAATATGTCCAGTAAAAATGTGTTCCAACTATTCTTTTTCGTTCAAAATTTCTGCTGGGTTTTTGGGGTTATAAATGATTTTAGTAACCATAAACATGGGATACAAACGAGTACATCTCTAAAATGGAAAAGAAAAAAAGTATTATAATCCTACAAATGATAAGATTGTATAATTGAAAAATGAAACCTAGTCCTCCGGGAATGCAAAATTTCACCAAAGATTACAAAATCAGACATGAATGCAAACATGGCTCAAAGAAATCAAGTACATTGGCTTTAGCAACCGATATTCTTTAAGAAAAAAGAAATAAAAAAAGCCTTTTGAAAATAGGTCTGGGATTCCTATATTTTTTAGAATCAAGAATATCCTTAATATGAGTATAACTAAGTCAAGCTAATTCACAAGTTATTCAAACTTGGTTTGATTTCTACTCAAACTCAATTTGGTGATAGTCAATTTAAACTCAAGCTCAACCTATTCATACAATAAATCAAATCAAGCTCGAGTTTTAGAATATTAAACTTGTCAGGATTTAAAATACTAAGCTTATCGGCTCATAAGCTTAATTGACTTTCATATAATTTTTATTTTATTTTTAATTTTTTTAAATATAAGTAAGTGGGGTTGTTTAGGAAAAAAATTGACAAAAATTTCTGATTTAATCGAGTTAATTGCATCAAACTCAAACTTATCAAATATATCTTTTCATCAAAAAGGCTTATTCCTCATAAAACTCCAGTTTGTCAAACTCAAACTCAAGTTTAATTGAGCTAAATAGGTCTTCTTCTTCTTCTTCTTCCTTTTATATATAGCTAGATCGAAATTGAGTCAAACTCAAGTTTTAAGTTGTATAGTCGAGTTCGAGTTCGAGTTCGAGTTCGAGTTCGAGCTCAATACTATAATGGTTCGACTCAACTCAATTACACTCTTAATTCTTAATAATTCCTTTTTCTGTTTCTTTTTTTTTTTATTCATTTTTAAACAAACCCTTTATGGATTTATTGCCATACTCTTTATTTTTTGTAAGGATTTAATGCCGTAATTGACAATATTTGATGTCACGGTTTTTACATGAAGAACTTTTGTTCTCCAATGATAGTCTTTTATTGGCAAAAGAAAAAGAAAAATGGATACATTTTCAAGATGCATGCCTATGTTTTGCAATTACTCATAAACAATATAATATTAAAAGTGTACACAAGAAAATAGTCGTAGTTTGTGAATTTTCTCACATAAATCTTGGTTTTCGAAGATGTAAATATTTTGTCAATTGCTTTTTAATTTCAGAAGCATAATCACTAACGTTGCAAATATAACAAGACGGATGAGGCTTGAAACACTAAATATATCCACTCCTCCCATGAATCTTAGAAAACACTGGGGCGCTAGTAACTGCTCTTGCACATCAGTAGGCCAGGCATAGTAAACTAATTTTATTGATGGTTCATACACATCCTTCAGTTACCGTCTTTCTTCAGGTATAAGCAGCAAACATACAACACAAGGGCTTTGTACTCCCTCGGGCATGGCCTTATGCATTTTTTGTTTGTGTTTTCTTTTTTTTCTTTTTTTTCTTTTTTTTTTTTGCCCCATATTAAACTTATTCGATAGATATTCATATTTTGTAGGAGAGAAGCTGGGTGTGCCAAGTCCACCACCTTATGCAGATCCTTTAACAAGGGGAGCTAGACTGTTGCAAGGTGTAAACTTTGCTTCGGCTGCAGCAGGCATTTTGGAAGAGACAGGCCAACATTATGTGCGCTTATATATTCCCTAGTCATATGACATTTTAAGATAGATAGCTTAAGAAATACAGAAGCATAGGCATTATTGTTAATTTTTGAATTGAAATCAACAAGTTGCTTTGTTGAAAATGCAGGGACAAAGGTATAGCCTAAGCCAGCAAGTACTGAATTTTGAGAATATATTGTCCCAGTTAAGAACAATGATGAATGGAACAACCCTAGATCAATATCTAGCCAAATCAATTGTTATCATGGTATTTGGGAGTAATGACTACATCAACAACTATCTCTTGCCCAGCTTGTACTCCTCGAGCTACAACTACAATCCAGTGCAATATGGCAACCTTCTTCTTAATCGCTATGCTCAGCAGATCTTGGTATTCTTTTCCTAATTTGTAGAAATTTTATACAGAAAATTAGTGCTTGTCTAAGGTGATTTTTGAATGTTTGCAGGCTTTGCAGAGCTTAGGATTGAGAAAATTCTTCTTAGCGGCAGTAGGCCCTCTAGGATGCATTCCAAATCAAAGAGCAACCGGACAAGCTCCACCAGATAGATGTGTTGATTATGTTAATCAAATTCTGGGTACTTTCAATGAAGGATTGAGATCACTTGTTGACCAACTAAATAGAAATCACCCTGGATCCATCTTTGTATGTGGAGACACATACCGTGCTCTTGGCGACATCCTTAACAATCCAGCAACTTATGGTAAGAAGACAGTGGAGTTAAAATTTTGAGTTATGTTTAATATTTTGGTAGAAAAATCTTACATATTATATTACCTTGTCTCTTAGAGTAGGTCCTTTATAGTTATACACTCTATCATATAGAACATGGATGTATGCAGACATATAAATAGAAGCCAATTCTCTCGTCTCGTTGATAGAACTGTCCAATCCATCACGTGATGGTTGAAATACAATTTTGAGTTGTGTTTGATATCTTAGTAAGAAAATCTTACATATTAGAATAGGTCCTTTACAGACATAAACTGTCATATAGAACATGGATATATGCAAACATATATATAGGGGCCAATTCTCTAGCCTCATCGATAGAATTGTCTAATCCATCATCTGATCATTGACATATCCATTGCATTAATTTACATTGATTCATATCAATATGTCAATTTGCTTATACATGGTTGTGATGAAATTGATAAATGCAGGATTCACGGTTATCGATCGGGCTTGTTGCGGAATTGGCAGGAACCGAGGTGTAATAACTTGTATCCCCTTTCAAGTGCCCTGTCCAAATAGAAGTCAATACGTGTTCTGGGATGCATTTCATCCTACAGAAGCAGCTAGTGCTATCCTTGCCGAGCGTGCTTATTCAGGCCCTCCGTCTGATTGCTACCCAATAAATCTGCAACAAATGGCTCTACTCTGATTTGCTTCATGCTGTTTTTCTATGTTTACTTCCTTGTTTGGTGAATGTTCATAATGTTGGGATTGTTGTGAAATTTGACTTTTTCAAGTTTTTTTTTTTTTTTTTTTTATCATCAACCTAGCATCTTGAATTTTAGCTCCAAATTCTAGTGTTTCACGTGATTATGAATTTAAATTTATTCCAATTTTAACTATACAACTTATTAATCAAATCAAAATAGCGAAGAAATCAAATTTCTGTCAGCATCAATGAATCCAAAGAAAAGAGTATCTTATAGCCTGACCAGTTAAAGATCACTTTTATTGCAAATAAAGTCATGCTCCGCTTAGATTTCACCCAGTGAAGGAGGAGGATGGGGGCCTCCAAAAGTTGGAAGACGTCATTAAGTATTGCTCCAAATGCAGATTATAGTGGTTGTTTAGAGCTGGAACATCTTTGTTTTCATAATTTCTTAAGATAAGTACGCGGAGAGTTCGCATCCCTCTTTAATCCGAGAAAAACAAGATAATTCTCCCAAATGGAAAAAGCTGTTGCAGGCTAGATTAGTGGCCGAGGACAACATCCTATTTGAAGTTAATAAGGAAACAATAGCTTTTGGATGGATAATTGGGTTGAAGAATCGAATTTAGCTCGATATCTACCTAATGAGAAGCTTCAATTTGAAATTGATTTGGATAACTTGCTTCCAGGAAATTGGCATGTCTTAAAGTTGTAGCAAAATCTCCTTCCTGGTAGGAACGATTTAAGATAGAGCAATCAAAGTAGAAATGATCTAGCTTGCTTTTGGGATTCAAAGGATTCAAACAAAGATATTAATTTTCATGTGGAAACTTAAACACAAAGCACTTATCACTGATGAAGCTTTAAAAACTGAAGGCTTTCCCTTGGTTAAGATGCTGGATTTGTAGGAACTGGAATTTACTGTAGAGATTTTTTTTTTTTGGGATGTAAGAGTATGAAAGACATTTGGCAAAATGCGGCACCCCAAGCTGGAGTTCCCCAGTCTTCCCCTGCTCCAAGATGTCTTCAAATTAATGAAGTGTTGGTCTTTTAAGATCAAAAATAGAAATTAAATAAATAAGATCAATACCTTTAGCTATTGCATCATAAAATTTATGGAAGCTTCCACTGAAAGCAAAACATGAAGTCAGTCCTGAAAATTCAGCCATTTCGTGGGTTATTGGACTGATTTTGCAGTTGCAAGCACCAACTGAAGAAAGAACAGATTCAAGGCTGTGAAGCTCTATTAATGGGTTGTAATGTTTGCGTGCCTCCAAATGCAAAAGTCCAAAGTTTGTCAAGTGGATTTTTCCTTCTCCATGTTGATTCAAATTGAATTAATATAGGAATGCTTCTGAAAATTGTGCGGCTATTTCAGGCAAAGATTCCCAGTTTCTGCAATAGAAGTTGTTAACATGCTGCAGTTGAATTTCAGTACATTTGTACATGGAAATGTAAATATGGATGGAGAAGTGAATTCATTACTAGAGGTATTGTGGTTAAAAAAGTTGCCCAAACCAAGATGGGATGTATTCTATGCACATACAGAAGATTCTAAGCATAATATCATGATGGAAAGCTTCAGTTCCACATATTTATAAAGAAGCAAACAGACCAGTGAATCGTTTGGCCAATAAAGCAACAGTATTAAGGTCTACTTTTTTCTTTATTAGTTCTCTCAGAGTAGGCACTTCTTGTAGAAGTCTGATTCTCCTGGATCAAGTCAATTCGTTTAAGTAGACTGTAATGTAATCTGATCTTTTGGATATCGACAAAACTTTTATCTTTCTGGTAAAAAAGAGTAATCATTTTTTCTTACCCAAAAAGCTTCCGCCGTTTCCAAATCCATGCGTCTAAAAATCAAGACTTTCTTGTTGTGTTCTTCACGATTGCTCAAGAAACAAGCATGTTATAGTGAGAAAGGACCAAAAAGAATTGAATTTGTTTCTCAGCCTGATGCCATTGGGTGGAGAGTATTCTGCCTAATGGAGCCAACTCATGATCACAAGCCCCTGGATCCCAGTGGATTTGCACATTGTGATCATCAAATCCTTTACCTTGACACCTGGAGCATCGTCTTCCTCCACTAAACTTGTATTTAGCAATAAAAAGAGCATCTTATTTTAAAGGCAAGCCAACAAGTTTCTTAGAAGATTATGAAATAAAACGATTGATTGATAGGTTCAAACTTGCACTTACTGGTAGTATATCGATAAGGGTCAACAGGAAGATCAGTAGTTCATACATGTTCTAAAAAGTCGCTAGACATCCACATGTGTCGGGACTCTCGGGTTTCCCTGAAAAGTCAATGTTATTCGCTCTTGCCTCCAGGTCTGGGCATGCTTATAAATTGGATGAAACAAACACGAAGGTCTTTAGGCTGTTGATGTACTAATGAAAATTTATGTTTCTAAAACTACAAGCGAGGACTTGGGTGGATAATGAGAAAAAGGGGTACTACTTGCAAGCAATCTTTTAGAATGTTAAAAAGCTTATTGTCCGACTGCTTCAAACTTAATTATGGCACCAACGTTCCATCATCCTCTTAGAACTCAAAAGACAACTAGTGCACATATGAGAACATCCCACTAAAACCATATCAAGAAGCCAATAAACTAGGGAGACTCGCTAACAGGTGCAACTGGTAAGACAAGAGAAAGCAGTTACCAAGATCGTAGACAAGCAGAAAGCAGAGGAGATCGTCTTCCACAAGTAATCAATCACCTCCCATTGTGGAAGAATCAAAAAATGTAAAGTCAAACTCAGAATGTTATCACCTAGTAGGGGTCTTTCCCATAATGTTGAAACTAACCTATGGCCACCGGTGATGCAAATCTATTGAATTAAACCTCCAGCCTCAGATATTAATGTTTTAATTCCATAAACTCAGGCCCAGTTCTCCAAAACTGTTGCAGTATAGTGGGATGAATATTGATCTTTCAAGAAAATGAATCATCTCTTTAAATTATAATATATTTGGAACGAAAGATAAAATTGGCCGTTTAGATTACGCATTCAAAAAATATCTAAATCTCAGTTTGAGTCCAACATGATTGAATGATAAAACAAAGTGGAAACTTACAATTCAAATCATAATAACAAACATCATCAAAAAGAAGTGCACCACTACTTTCTTATGCTTCGGATTCTTCTAACCAAGCTTCAACACGTAAAAGCACAAATCCTACTGCAACACCAACAAGGACGATCCCGTTCATGATAGCAGCAATCCTGAAAATCTCCCCGACAGCATTGCACGAAGAAGACAACGCTCCTCCATTCCCTTTCCCTTGTGATCTCAACGAGCTCACAACTTTCCCAAATGCCTGTTCAGTGCAAACTGAAGTACCCAATGAAACTACCTTATTGTGTGCTTTCAAGCCATCAAAAGAGTTCAGCCCTGAAACGTAATTCACTTTCATAGGCTTCGGCTTCCGGGTTGCGGTGGTGGCAGCGGCCGCGGTGATTGCTACCTGGCAGATGCTGGCTGAGGCTGTTGCCATCGGAGTTTGAACTCTCAAGTCACAACCTGAAAATAAATTTTTAAGCAAAACATGAAAGTATTAGCGACTGAAGTATGACAGAGAGAATAAACAATTGGGTTGTGGTTAAGTGTTGACCTCTTCAGGTATGTAGGAGAAGATTTGGAGAGTGAGTTTGTGATTTTGAGTGATGGATGGAGGAGGGGAGTGTCAGTTTTCAACTAAGTGGAAGAAAAGAGATAAGGTGGGAGAAAATGTGGTTGGCTGAAAAGGAGATTGGATGAGTTCCCTTTTTTCAGCCAAAGAGTTGCATACAGATCGTTTTCTGGAGAATATTATCCACCACTCGTTTGAAATGACTCCTTATAAATATGTATAGGATTTAGAAAACAAGTTTGAGTGGAAAAAGCAAATATATATATATATATATTATATAACAAAAAACAAAAGATTTGCCATGAGAATTTTTAACAAAAGTTAGAGAGAAAATCAATCATCATGATTTTGTACTATCAGTGTACTACCGATGTATCGTTAATGTACATGTAGAGGAGGATAGAGATAAAAATATAGCAAAACTGTAAATATATATATATATTTTTTTTTTTGTACGAGGATATAAAAGTATGAAATGAAACTATGCTTTTAATTTTCAATAATTGAGAATCTAAATTTTTATTTTATTTACGATGTAGTAGTAGTTTTTTCAATTCTGTCTTCATTTGATGTTTTCATTAAAAGGAAATTAATGCTAGTTAAATTTTTTCACATTTTGAGATATATATATATATATATAATTTGATTGCCTTTCAATATTTATCCGTATCCTTAAACCTACATTGACCCACTCAATCCAATCCAATTCACCCCCCTATAAAATCATTTTGAGTCACTCATTTAACCCTTATTAACAGTAATTCTAATTCAAACCAATTGACCTACTTGATCCAATCTAATTCATCCCCCTATAAAATCATTTTGAGTCATTCATTTAACCCTTATTAAGAGTAATCTTAATTCAACCCAATTAACCCGACTGATCCAATCCGATTCATATAAGAACATAATGGTTTTTTTGGGTAAAATATACTATTTTGTCTGATATTTTATAAAGAATACATCAATTTACTAAAAAAGTAATTGTGGATCAAGGAAAAATAAAAAATAAATTGTAAAAAGTTTTAACTTTCAATTTTCAAGAATACAGGTATTTTTTATTACTTTATAAATAAACTTGAATTACATTATAATATTTTTGTTAACCTTAATTCAATTCTAGTTCAACCCTAATTGATCCTCTCAATCCTTAACTCCTTCTATCAACCTTCTGATCCAGGTTTAATAATATTGGTATTTACTTCAATTTTGTTGCATTTTAATATTCATTCATTGATTAATTTATCCAAAATTAACTTTTACTTTTTCTTAATTAAAATATCCACCTTCTAGGAGTAGGTTCCAAAAAATCTACATCGAAAACTTACCATGTGTTCATTAATACTCATTCAAAACCTACCTAATCGAGTATGATATGGATGAATATGTTATAAGATAAATTTACTTGTTCATCCCAATTCAAACTTATTGTTTAATATATCTTTATATATTATAGTACTTTGTTACATTTCCAATCCATAGACCGGTTTTTATAACTTTATATCATGTTTAGTATAAATGAATTGTCCAAAATGAAATAGTTTGAGGACCAGGATGAGAAACTCTTTCTTATATTTAGAGATGGCCAAGGAATGGAATAATACTAAATATTCAAATAGAATTATTTATCAAACATATCATTAAATTATTGCACGTTATAATTTTTTTAAAGGAAAAGTAATTTTAATTAATCATAGTTAATAAAGTAGGAACGAAATCACGATATTCCCACTTAAAGCTAAAATCATCAATTTCATGAAATCGCAATTCCGACTTCAAAATGTACTTACGAACAAGTGAATGGAAATGGAGCACAAAATCATAATTTCATTTCGACTCATTTCTGTGTACCAAATGTAACATTATAGTCTAATAACTTGCAAAACAAACATCGTGTAACTATAACTATATAATCATTAAAAAGTTTAGGATAATCATTTATTTTAGGATACTAGTCTAAATCTTTTTATATTTTTTATGTTTTACAAATAAAAGGAGAGAAAATGGTTTTAAAAATTTCATAATTCTTCTAAAAACTGTTGTTTTTTACTTAAAGTTATATAGTTGAAATTCATCCATTTTTTACATATACTAATCTAAATCTTTCATATGTTTTTATGATTTACGGATAAAAGTGGTTATAAAAAAATTTTCAAAATCCATCCATTTTTTTGGTATACTAATCTAACTCCTTTATTTTATTTTTTATTTTTTTTTTACTTTTTGGCAAAAAGAAAAAACCTCAAGATTATGGAGTCTAAATGCGGATTAATGGATCCAACTCATATATGAACTTATAACTATTAATAAATAATAAAAGAAAATATAGAAAAACAAATCCTATGTATATTTAAAAAAAAAAAAAGTAGTATGGTAGGAAAAAAAAAAAAAAGAGAGGAAAAGAAATCAATAAGCCGCCGCGTAGAATTAGAAAGGGAAGGAAGATAATTGCAATATCGGAAATAAGAAGGGACAAAAGAAGTCTGAAACCGTTGAATGCTTTTTGGTTTTCTTGTCCGTCATTTCCGATTTTTATAGTCAAAATTATTCGATTTAGCAATTTGAATCCATAATTGGATGGCGTATTAAATCCTAATTGTAATGAAACTTTAGCCATTAGATTTGTAGCCTGAAATTATAGAGGATTATTATTTCTGTTTTTTATAGTTCCTTTTCAATTGTTTTGATTAAATTTATGTTTTCATGATTTTGCGAATTTAGTTTATATTGTGATTTTTTTTAAATCCACCATTTATGATAAAAATTATTTATCCACTAATATAACTAGTGATGAGATACTCTATAAACTTATTATTGTTGATAATGAAAGATTTTATGCTACGCGGTCTCATGGTTCTTTCCCAATATTCAGGTTTTCTATGTTAAATGTTAATGTTCATTATTTAATTTCGTTTTCAATTTATTATTATTATTCTTTTCTTAACAAGTAATATAAAAGTCAAGATCAAAGAAAAAATTATTATTGTTTTCTATGTCACAAATAAGGCTAAGATATCGAGTTTTATGATAACATTAAATTCACTAAACCATTCAATTTGAAAGTCAATGATGGAAAACCTTCTATATTACAAAGATCTATATGCACTTTTAGGTGGTGATAGTGAAAAACCTAAAGAGAAATCTAATCAAGATTAGGCAATTATATATAGATAAACTGTTGATTATGTTCGACAATAAATGGATCATAATGTTTATCATTATGTTGCTCAAAAAATCAGATCAAATGTTTTATGAAGGAAACTAGAATCCATGTATGAAAGACAAATTGTCTTTTTAGGAGTGTTGGTGAATTTGAAGTATAAGAATTGATTAAATATGGTAGAGCACTTGAATAATTTTCACGGTCTCATAAATCAGTAAACCGCCATGATGTTAGTGCTTGAT
The DNA here is from genome assembly GCA_024138005.1 of Lumnitzera racemosa. NCBI lineage: Eukaryota > Viridiplantae > Streptophyta > Magnoliopsida > Myrtales > Combretaceae > Lumnitzera > Lumnitzera racemosa. The sequence continues at coordinate 30,706,038 of JAMXBC010000012.1, read as the reverse complement.
TATAAGATTCAAGCACTATTATTATTGAGTTCACTGCCAAACAATTGGGAAACACTTTTAGTGTTTGTTAAAAATTCTACTCTAGAAGGAAACCTCGTCCTTATAATGGTGAAAGATGGCTTAGTGAATGAAAAAGCTAAAAGAAAAGACTAGGGTATTAATTTTGAGACTCACGTACTTGTTACTAATAAACAAAAAAGACGTAAGGAAAATAAGATAAGAGATTCATATTATAAATCTAATAGATCTAATAAATCCAAGGAAAAGTCCAACTTAAGAAAAAGAAATATTAAGTGTTATCATTGTCATAACCTAAGACATAAAGTGAGAGTCTAGGATAGGGAAAAGAGAACCAGGTAAAGGTAAAGGAGATAGAAAAGGTAAAGATGTGACAAATGCAATAGTAGATGGTGAAGTTGTTATCATTTAAGATGTTAATTGTGCTAATCCTGCATGCTACGACAATGATTAGGTTATTAACTTCGATGCCTCCTTTCATGTAACCTCACATAGTAAATTCTTCTCAACCTACATTACCAGTGATTGTGGTAATATCAAGATGAGAAACAAATGAATATCTAAAATTATTGGCATTGGAGATATTATTTTAAAGACTAATACTGGTTGCAGGCTTATTCTCAAAGATATTAGACATGTCCCAGATATTCGCCTAAATGTCATATTTGCAAGAAAGTTTAATGATAAAGGATATAATAGCTATTTTGGTAATGGTAAATGGAAGCTTACTAATGATTCTCTTATTGCAACTAAAGGATAGAAGAGTAATATCTTTTACTTAATGAAAACAAAGTTAACTAAGGAGAGGTGAATACCATTGATGAGTCATCTATTGAACTTTAGCATAAACAACTTGATCACATAAACAACAAAGGATTGCAACTACTTTCTAAGAAGCAACTTCTTTCTAATGTGAAAGGTACTCATGTGAAAACTTACATTAAGTGTCTTGTTGGTAAGCAACATAAGGTTACATTTCATAGATATCTACCTCTTAGGAAATCTCATGTACTTAATTTAATCCATATTGATGTATGTTGCATGAAAGATAGAACACTTAGTGGTACACTTTATTTTATGACTTTTATTGATGATCACTCTAGAAAGTTGTGGACTTTTGCTTTGAAATTTAAAGATCAAGTTGTGGATGTGTTTAACCAATTACTTACTAGATAGAGAGAGAAACAGGCAAATAGATGAAATGTGTCCAAGCAAATAATGGTGGTGAATATAGAGGTCCCTTTGAGAACTATTACAAACAATGTGGTATTAAACTTGAGAAGACAATGCAAAAGACCCCATAATAGAATGGTATCATAGAAAGGATGAACCCATATTATTACAAAGAGAGTTAAGTGTGTGTTGTCTTATGTCAGGTTGCCTAAATCATTCAAAGGAGAAGCAATGAAAATAGTAGTTGACTTGATCAACTTATCTCCTTCTCATATTGTAGATGGTGATATCCTAGAGAGCGTATAGTCAAGTAAAGATATTTGTTATAGCTAATTGCAAGTATTTGATTGCAAGGCATTCATTTATATTCCCAAGGATGAAAAAGCCAAACTTCATACAAATTCGAAATGGTGTATTTTTCTAGGTTATGCACATGATGAATATGAGTATAAATTATGGGATCCAATAAATAAGAAAATTATTACAAGTAGAGATGTGGTATTCTTAGAAGATCAAACTATTGAAGATATAGAGAAGCTAGAGAAAGCTAAATCCTCAATTGAGATCTCTATTGATGTAAATTTAGTGTTCATACATGAAGATTATGCTAATAAAGAGAGATATGTGCAAGATTTAGTTGAAAACAAGATAACACCTCAAGAACCTAATCAGCAAGCAAAATTGAAGAGATCCTCAAGAGAACGAATACCATCTACTATATACAGTCTACATGAGTATGTAATGCTGATAGATGGGGGAGAGTCAGAATGTTATAAGGAGACTATGTCACATGAACGGAAGAAAGAATATGTAAAAGCTATGCAAGAATAAATGAAATCCTTGTGTAAAAATCATACTTATGATTTAGTTGAATTGCTTAAGGGTAAGTAGTTTCTAAAAAATAAATATGTGAATAGGTTGAAGATTGAAAAGAATAACTCACAACCAAGCTATAAGGCAAGATTAGTTGTAAAGGGGTTTGACTAAAAAAAAGGTATTGACTTTGATAAAATTTTCTCACCAATGGTGAAGATGTCTTCCATTCAAGTTGTTCTTAGGATTGTTGCCAATTTAAACTCAAAGATTAAACAATTCCATGTGAAAACAACATTCCTTCATCATAACTTGGAGGAAGAAATTTACATGGACCAATCTAAAGGGTTTAACGTCAAGGGTAAGAAGCACCTAGTTTGCAGATTGGAGAAGAGTTATATAAGCTAAAACAAATTCTAAGGTACCGGTCTAAGAAATTTAACTCTTTCATAATTAACTAATAATATATTAGGATTGCATCAAACCATTATGTCTTTATAAAGAAGTTTAATAGTGGTGACTTTATTATCCTTTCATTATATGTAGATGATATATTAATTGTTGGTCATGATACCAAGAAGATTCAAGATATGAAGGTTGCATTGAGTAAGTCTTTTGCCATGAAAGATTTAGAACTTATACATCAAATTCTTAATATGAGAATTATACGTGATAAGAAGAGCAAGAAATTATGGTTATCATAGGAGAGATACCTAGAGAAGGTGTTAAAGAGATTCAACATGAGTAAGGCAAAATCTATCAATTCTCCACTTACAAGTCATTCTAAACTCAGTTTTTAGCAATGTCTTAAGAGTGAGGCAAACAAAGAAGACATGAAGAAAATACCATATGCTTCAGTTGTTGGTAGTCTAATACATACCATGGTATACACTAGACTAAATATTGTTCATGCTATTGGTGTTGTCAGCTGCTATCTCTCAAATCTAAGTAAAGAGCACTAGACCATAATTAAATAGATTCTCAAGTATCTCAAAGGCACTTCTAGACTATGTTTGGAGTTTGGTGGTTATAAACCAATATTGTAAGGGTTTATAGATGCCGATATGGCTAGAGATCTTAATTCTAAGAATTCCACATCAAGCTAGCTAATTACTATGTAAGGGGAACGATGTCTTGGTAATCTAAATTGCAAAAGTGTATTGCATTATCCACCACTAAAGCTGAATATATTGCTATTACGAAAGCTTACAAGGAAGTCTCATAGATGGAGAAATTTTTTGAAGGGATAGGTTAAGTTTAGGAAAATTTAAATTTATATTGTGGTAGCCAAAGCACAATACAACACAGTAAGAATCTCAAATTCCATTTTAGATCAAAACATATTGATGTTTAATACCATTGGATTCAAGATGTATTAGAGGAGAAGCTTTTAAAATTAAAGAAGATCCACACTAATGATATGGTTTAGGCATATCTATCCAAGAAATAATTGATTACTTATCGGTAGATAGTTAGTGTGATTGAGCCCCTATATGAGTTAGAGGAAGATATTATTAGGTTTATGAATCTAACTTATATATGAACCCATAACTATTAACAAGTACTAAAAAAAAAAACTATAGGAAAGGAAACCCTAATATATATATATATAAAAGAAGAGAGAGAGAGAGAGTAGTAGTAGTAGTAGTAGTAGTAGTAGTAGTAGTAGTAGTAGTAGTAGGTAGATAATTGTAATAGCGGAAATAAGAAAAGGACAAAAGAAGTCTGAATATGTCGGATGCTTTCTAGTTTTCTTGTCCATCATTTCTAATTTTTATTGGGAAACTTATTCAATGGAGCAATAACTTTGCATCTATAATCGAACGATCTATTGAATCCTATTTGAGACGAAACTTTAGTGATTAAATTCATAATTATTATTTTGATTTTTAGTTAATCTTTCTTAGTTGTTTTAATTAAATTTATGCATTTGCAATTTTACGAATTTGATTTATATTGTAATGTTATCAAGAAAAATGAAAATTGTTTATCCATTAATATAACTAGTAATGGGATACTTTATAAGCTTATTTGTTGATAGCAAAGGGTTTTGCACTATGTAATCTCGTAGTTTTTTCCCACATTAAGGCTTGTCACTTAAAATCCTAGTGCTTATTGTTTAATTTTATTTTCGATCTATTATTATTATTTTGTTAACAAGTTTTAAAGATAAAGTGGTTAAGCACATATAAAGAAAAATTTAAGGGATGTGTTTATGATTTATCCATAGAAATATAAAGAATAAGAAAGAGAAAAGGAGATTTGGAAAAATTAAAAAGAGAGAAAAGAGAGAGAACAGGAAAAGAAAAGGAAAGAAAATTATTAAGACAAAAAAAAAAAGTTAAAGTACATATAATACATAAACAAATGAAAATTATGGTCTTATTAATTCTTATCCTATTTTAATTGCATCTTTTTCTATATATGAATACTAGTGAATGTAGATACATTTAAACATGACCATACCCAGTAAAATTCATATTGCAAGAATGACTAATTGTTTGGATTGGTGTAAAAAAAAAAAAAAAAAAAAAATCCATATAGTTAGGCACGATTTGAATGATTAGAGAATTCGAATTAGCAGGGTCAAAATAGAACTTGTCAAAGACCAGTGGACGCGAACCTAACCTTTCACAATAGGGCTTAAGAAGCAGGCTTCCTTATAGACTCTTGGATTTGACCTTTCACAATAGGGGTTAAGAAGCAAGCTTCCATATAGATTCTTGAGCCCATGCAATACCCATCAAGACCCTTTTGGACTTCTAAATCCAATGCCTTTCTTCTATAACGCACTTTTACTATGGACATAACCTAGTTTATTTGAGTCATGAATAGTCAAGGAAATTTAATGATGGACATTCACCACACCTCCCCTTTTAAGAGAGAATTTCACTATGGGACTCTAAGGATCCATGTATATGGATTGACTCATGAACTTCAAATTTACTCAGAAAGTTGGGTATACTGGTGCTTGTTACCACCATCTAAAATAAGATAATTACCCAAGTTTATGGTTATCCTTTCGTATTACTTTTGCATTAGTGTGTTTGTTTATTAGGTATGCATCTAATATGTCATATGTACGTGTGTTATGCAATTTCCTCATCACCAACTTCAAAACTGATCCATGTTTAGGATATTTGATTTAGGTATAGATAATTTATAGGAAGATCGATACCCATGTTGGATGTGACATTTGGTGTAGGAGTGAGAACGACTCTAATGCACGATTTAACTTCCCACCGTCCAACTGTGGAAGCATTCATCCTAGAGTTGATGTGAATTATGAATTTTTAGTTGAATTGTATTTGAAGATATTTCGGTGGTTAATAAAAATTTAGGATCTCGCTTTAATTTTATAATTTGATATGATTTGTGAATTGAAGACAAATGATCATTATTAAGAGTTTGGACGAAATGTTCGTATGATTGATTTTGTATCATATAATATATGTACATTTATATATTCGTTGATTATAGTGACGTGTCTTTAAGTTTTGCATATCGACGGGAATACGCAATGGGTTGTTTCATTCTGATAGTCTCAATGATATATGACAAAATAAAAATAACACAAATATTATTTTTACTCATATATAATTATAGACATAAAAATTAATAAATATTACGTAAATATCAATTATATGAAATTAATTATATAAATACAGTGTCAAATTTTGAATTTATATTAATGCCACATTTATTACATGCAATATATATTGACTTCATATTAGTATAGCCTGTATAAAATAAAAATACAAGAGCGCTTTCACCAATTCCTAACCCATAATCTAATGCATACTAAAATGTACCTTAACCATTATACCATGCATCATAATAAATAAATAAGGTTAATATATTAAATGTAATTTAATAATTATATTCAATTCATTAAATAGCAACTTATAAATACGATATATTTATAAATTATAATGTCACATATTTAAGATACAGTTTAATATTAATAATTATATAATTTTTTTTTTAACAAGAATGATAGACATGCATTGAATCTTATAATTATTATATAATATTATACGTGTTTATTAACTGACTTTTTTTTCCCCCAAAATTCATCGATTAATTTGATATCTTATTATACGAACATAGATAGATGCATATATGTAATGCTCAAGGTCAACTATATGATAGCTAGCTACTACAAGTATTATTAAATTAAAGAAAAAATATGAATTTTTCACTAGGAGAAAATGTAAATTTAGTTCTTCATTTTTTTTTTCTGAGACCTAAACTTTATAGTCTTTATTTGAATCCTTTGCGTTTGAATGGTTACTAATAATGCCACGTGTCAACTCTTTTATCCATAAAAATTAATTTAATTATAAATAAATTTTATAAAATATGTTTAGTCAAGTTATGTAATAAAGAATGGTTAAGAATTATTCATGTAACAAAGGCCGGATCTTAACCCCACCCCCAATCCAAGCAAGAAAAAGAAGAACGTGGCTCATGGGCAATCATCAACCAAAAAAAAAAACGAAAAAGCACAAAAAAAAGAAAACAAAACAAAAAAAAAAAAAAAAACAAAAACGAAAAAACAAAGAAGTTTGAAATTTTTTTCTAGAGAACCCATGCAACTATAACCCAGTGGAAATTTAATCCGAATTTCTCTTTTATTATTGTTACAAAATTATGTTCGATTTGGCTCAGATGTAATTAAATAGTGCTATGTATATAAGATGAATCGAAAATTACGAGAAGATTTAATTCATTGTTCTTTCCAAAATCCGGACGTGCTTCTCCTGCGAAATAAGTTCGAGCGCTGCATGCCAAAACATCATGATTTTCCTTGGCAAAATTTCAAGTTTCGCGTGTTCATGCATTGCAGTAAGGTACCCAGCAGCAATTCAGCAGTTCAAACAAACATCGTAAAGAAAAATCTCCAAAAACATAAAAGGAAATAATGGTAGGACCACATAACACAACATATATCAAGCATTTCATAAAACTGTTCTATGATTGTAAGGCTTCATCAAGATCTTAAATTCAATTAAATCACGCAGCACACGACATCTTGCTCTTCTCCATGACATGGTTATGAATCTCAGGATCTTGCGCTGTGTGCCGATTCGCTTCTCGTCATTTAAATCCTGGACTTCTCATCTCCATTGGTGGAGGCGGCACATTTGGGTCCTGATGTGATGAACTTTTCTGGACTACTCACACCACCTCAATCGGAAAAATAAGGAATGCTTGATTCCAGAATTTCAATCCTATCTTTGCTTTCCTCATCATCCTGACGAACTGCATCACCACATGGATTACCGCACGAATTGTGTTTTTCAGCATTATCATGATCAGTTTCCGCATCTTCCAGATGAATCGTGTGATGCTTACTTGAATTACTATCTACTGGATTGCGAATCTCTGAACCAGTCGTATCGAATACAAGTACATGGAAAGTAGAAAGCCCCCTGAATTTGAATGTGTACATGCCCTTCATGTGAATGAAGGCAAAGAAATTAAAAGATAAAAGCAATGTTTTTACCAGCTTTTGCTCTTTGATAATGGAGGGAGAAATTATGGCATCCCTAATGTGATGGGAGTGTTTTGACATGCTTATGGATGTAACCCTAATGACCGTGGAGTTGAGGACAAAGATCTTTCTTTACGTACAATGAATAATACTTATTTGGTCACCTACCTAGCTCTCTTTTCATCTTCTTCATTCTTCATGGTTCATCGTGCACGCAATGCAGCATTAACTATACGATTATTATTGATTTCTTTTTCCCATATGTTTTCCCTTCCTCGAAAACTAAGAGTTTTCGAGATGCCAGGACTTAATGGTGAAAATAATAATAATAATAATAATTCTATCCGCATTAGCTGAATGAACCTGCAGCCTTTAATTACTAATTGATGAGCATGGGATGAAATCTCGAGGTTCCTTACCTTCATCTATTCATCTATTATAGGTTTCTTGTATTTTGAAATATGACATGTCATGCCCCTAACATAAACAGTGTATTTACTTTGGATAGTAGTCATAAATATGATGTAATGCAAACATGTGAATTGTGGTATAAACATATAGATTATATTCTAACGTGCGACTTCATATATAGCAACTCTACCCAATAACTTCAGGCATCATAGATAAGTGTACATCCCGACATCCCAAAACTAACACCAATACTCATAAACCAATATTTAGCCATATCTAATGCCCAATACAAATTATAACATGCTAGGCTTACTACTCGTATTATCCATCAAGATTGGATTGGGGGGGAGGAGAGAAAGGAGGGGAACGCGTCCTCCCAATATGTTTTGTAAGTATCACAGGCTAATTATTTGGAGCCCTAAGTGGTGGCCTAATAGGGGTAGAATCACAAAATGCCCCAGCCTTCCACCCAAATGATAGCCAAGAATGCATCGTTCACAAAATGCCTCGGCCTACCATTTGGCTGATATTCCAATAAACATATTAATAGTTTAAGTAGGATTTTAAGGTTTCATTTTTAGCAACTTTTGATATATTTTTCCCTCTTATGTCAAGAACTACCTTGAATATTGATTATTATGTGAATTATCTCTTTTTAATCCCTTGTGCACTTATCAATCATTTCAACGATTATGGAAAACATGTTATTCAAGGATCAAAGATAAAATTGAGTTTCTATCTAACACCACGCAGGAGTTTTAGCATCATGATTAATATTAATCATCGATATATTCAACTACATCCCAGTTTGTATTCTATACTATTAAGTTATATCTAGTATGGTTTACGTCTATATCGTTTATTATCTTACATTTCATGCACAAGAATACCAAAAATACCAAATCTCTTAACTCAAGTTCATTTGCTGCGCGCCATCAGTTGTAAGCCAATGTGAGTTTCTCGCGTTGTTCCCATAAATTCATTTAGCCCAAACGCAGTTTTAAGTTCGTTATGTTTATACAAGAATTAAGTGAGTTATTTGTATTTTCAGCAAATAATTTAAGTCATGTATTTATATTATCGCACTAAGTAGATCCTCTATGTACACAATTATACACCATGATAATAATATAAATATAAAATGTAATAATAATATAAATATAATATGGAGGAGCAGTCTAGATATAATAGTATAAATATAAAAATTGAGTTAATTACAAATACATAATTTGAGTTATAGTAGTTTTACAAGAAGATAACTTGAGTTATTTTTTTAAATAAAGATAACCTATATTTTGTAGTTTTTTGTTAATGATACTAAAAAGGACATGTGACACACTTTTATTGGATAATTCAATAATTAAATAAATTATAGAAATAAATATAATTAAAAATTATCAAAAATATGCATTAAGTAAATATAAATTAAAAAATGAAAAATAAAAAAATTTATAGAAAAGAGAAGTGGCTGGGCGGCTGACAAACGTGAGGTATATTTTCTTCAAGCTTTCTAGACACACAAATGTCGACTATAGCAGCCAAATTTCAATGCCGGACTATGCTACCTATGTTAACTTCTGCTTGGAATTATTCCAATCCTTGACGTGAAGATTGATATAATCTTTTTATGGCCACAAAACAGCCATTCGGTGAGAGTGCTTTGTACACCTTTCCGAATCCACCTCTACCCATGACCAACTTATTACTGAAGTTGCATACGACCCTTCCTAGACGGTCTAGACCCACTCAACAAGTCGAACCGGTCTTATATCGCTGGTTTATACGTTGGTTTCAAGGTGAACCATGATTGGCCAATGTGCTATAGTGATTTAGCTAGTTCGATGATTCATAGGTTAGTTTGCAACCCTTAAACTATTTTTTTTTTTTTCTTACTAACCCTTGAACCTTTTTTCTTTTCTTCCTTTCCACCCATATTGTTTAATTTCTCTCCATGTTTAAAGCAAAAGAGAAAGAATTTCACTCTATTCAAATACGAAATAAGACCTATATTTCCTATAAGCACCTTTTAGATCCAAAAGGGAAAAAGAGAAAAAAAAAAAAAACAAAAAATAGTTCTAATAAGGGCAAATCCACGTATTATGGTCCCAATCCTTTTTGAGGAGAGTATTGCCAATTTAGAAGCCCACCATTTTATACTCCTAAAATGTCACCTTTTAACCCTAACCATGTAATTTATAAAAAAACAAATATATAAATGAAGTTAAAAAGTTTATTTATTTGACTAATCCTTAACATGTCTAAGGTAATCATATAAAAATTTTGACGAGTGAAATAAATTAACTTTTTTCAATAGGATTCTTTCTTCATAGAATATTTAATGAGTTATTATCTAGTCCTTACATATATATTTTGCTATGAAGGAATTTCTATATACTAAAACTTATTATATTCGTTTTCTAAAAGCTAATTTGATAGTTTTATCTAATTGTCTTTCATTATTATGTAATAAATATTTGCTTTATTTCAAAGTTATATTTTTATGGTGATGTCTAAAGTCATTATTAGATATTATAATAATTATCAAGACTTTTATTCCTTTCATTTATTTTTGAAGTAGAAAGCAAATACTAAATTAATGAATTTGGTGAAAGCTGATATGATCATATTATAGATATTTTAATTTGCTAGATATAATATTTGTAAAGAGCCAAATTTAATATTGGGCTTCAATCTATTGATTAAATATTAAATGAATTTAGCTCCTCGAGTTAAGGTAATAAGGTCTGAAAAGCTAAACTCATAAATTAATGGGATAATCAAAGGAGATTTGTCATGATGAGCTTAAAGTAGGGTCCATTGAATCGGTCCATCCAATCCAACCTTTCTTGATTTGATTCATACTAAAATAATAAATAAAACATTTATCTGAGCCTAAACCCATGAAATTAGCCCACTTAAGATCCATTAATAAAGAGCTTTAATCTTAACCATTAATTATTATTATGAATTGATGGATGTGATTAATTATCATTTCCAATAAATATCCCATTCACATCCTCATTTAGATAGAAGAAAAAAATCCCCATTAATGTTGTTACTATGCCAAGACTTTATTTTAAAGATCAAAAACTTAAACACCTTAAAAACACTAACCCATTCTTCATTAATTTTGGAGTTTGAGGACATCGCGCTTTTTTACCTATTACCATACATATTAGAGCCTCATTAAGGTTACCTACTTCTCCTCCCTACATTTCTCTCTTGATTATCTCACATAAGTCACTCAAGTCATTTCCTTAGTCATGTGTACCCCGACTTCTCATGGGGTATGCACATGACCCTTACATCCGTACCCACACCCTTACATTTTCTGGCAACTCCATTAGAAAGGAAAGACTTGATACTCACATCATGATACCTCCAAGACGAAGATAACCTAATCTTACTAATGGTATTAATCAAGAGAAAAATACTGCTACTGTGACCAATGACTAAAATCCACCTCCAACTGGAGACACTAATCAAGGAGATGACACATAGACACATAGGAAGGTGTCCTTGATAATACGCAATTAACGTGTGAGTTGCGAGAGACTAATCGAAATCTAGGTAAACTCATGGCGATGTTTTCTCAATGCGTGCCCAATTTGGCTGCTTTTGCTAGTGCGTAACAAGAAGCAACTTTCTCGAATCCTTCTAATGTAGTGTAATAACACACCTCACCCAACCCTCCTGTTATTAATGAGCATGTCACTCCTAGAGTTGAAGAACAACTTCCTATTGTAGAACTTATAGCTATGCAATATTCATTACCTGAAGTAAGGAATCAGGGAGTTCAGATTGGAGGCTTGTCATCCTCATGTATTATACCACATGTCATAATTGTTGACTTTGTGCAACCAACACCAATGAATACTACATCTGTAAGATCTACACCTATGACTCTAGCACCTATGCATCCTGTTCCTACGATGTCACTAAGGATGGAAGCATCTACTCAAAGAGGTTTATTTATGACCAAAGAAGATTTGGACATATATTTAAAGGAGATACAAGCGAAATCTATGGTTAGAATGATAGAACTGAAGCTTCTGTATCACCAACACATTGTCGCAAAGACATACCTTAAGGATTATGTCAATCTAAAGTTAATGCTATTTAATGGCAAGAAAGGAAGTTCTAAGGAACATTTGTTGAAATTCATTGAGATGCTAGAAGTATATGGTCAAGATAACGATTTGAAACAGGAAAAATTTTCTAATTCACTAACTAAGAAGGCATACACCTGATAAGTTAATCTCCCTCCAAGGTTAGTATATTCGTAGGGTAATATATGTAAGATATTCTTGGAAAAGTTCTTCTCCATAGAAGAGAGAGTTACCCTTACTGACATGGGAAGAATTCGACAAAAGTCCAAAGAAGATCTTATGGACTATATCGAGTACTTTAGGGAGTGCTCACTAGATATATAGGACATTTGTGGTGAGAGAAAATTGGTTAAGATCTATATACAAGTGATATTTCTTGAGTATGCAGTCTACCTTAAGAATCTTTCATTGGCTTCCTTTACCGTGCTAGTTAAGAACACACAAAAAATCAATAACTCAATGGTACAACAAAGAAGTGAAATTGGGAGATTCAATAAGCACGCTTCATCCATAAGTGCAACAAAGGGCGAATCACTAAGGGGAGAAAAGAAACAAAGAGATGATAAGCCCACCAACTCTAGGCCATCTTTAACATATTCTTGTCCCATTGCCAAAGTGCATCAAATGCTTAACTAATAGCTCCATGATGAAAATATCAAGCTCCCGAAGGTCGATCACCTCCATACAAATGAAGAAAAGAATGATACTAAGTATTATAGATTTCATCAGAGTATTGGTCACCCAACCAAGGATTGTTTTACTTTGAAGAAAATATTCAATGATCAAGTTGCATATGGTGAGTTGATCATCGATAACAATGATGTTTGAAATGATCCACTTCTCTCCCACAACAAACGAATGGGTGTTGTCAACGCCATTAGCCATGATCCCATCACAACTAAAGTAATTGATGCCTAAGCTACTAGAAGTGATGAAGATGAGGAAAGTCAATCGAAGCTCAAGACAACAAACACCCACCTATTATTGTGGCATTGTCAAAGATAGCTAACTTTAGGAATTTCTTTGATCTCTTGGGATTCAACGAGAAAACTCGGCTTGCGATAGCAACTACACTCACACAAATTTTTTAGAGTCAATACGTGGAGTGTAGCGTAGCGCAACATAGCTTGTGAAGAGGAAGGCTACGATACATGAAAACATGTTTGTGAAGAATTTCAATCACAATCGCCCTTTATATGTGGAAGGTATGCTTAATAGGTCCCTGGTTAAGAGAACATTAATTGATAATGGTTCTTTACTAAATATCATGCCAATGAGTACTTTTAAAGCTATTGGAATCGATATCCAACAACTAGTTAAACAGCCTATCTCAATAAATAAATTTAGCCATGCCCCTATGGATTCTGTGGGTACGTTAATGTTGATCTCAAGGTTGGCCCTATCCATGGTACTACTACATTTCATGCAATTGATGCACCGGTTTAATACTATCTACTCATCGGTAAGAAGTGGTTATACAATCACAACTTAGTCCCATTGACATTGCATCAATGTGTCAAAGGTCATTGGAAAGGGAGGGATATGTTCATTCTAGCTACCAAGATTCCTTTCAAGCAATACAAATCATATTTTACTGAGTCGGCTTACTTTGACAAATTTTTTTAAGAAGGTGAGACCGTGATAGCTAAGTTGTCTAGTATCCCTTTACCTACATTGGAAGAAGTTCAAGATGGCCAGCAAAAGAAATGAAGGATGTGTGGATGTCGTGGGGGAAAGAAGAAGAATAAGCAAGCTAAGGGGATCAAAAGCTTCATTTGAGAAGACAGAAGAAGGGCGTACCACTTATGACAATCTATGGGGTCTAAGGAGGTTTATTTCTCCTCTTCAGTGCTAGATCTCATACCAGTGCAAGAAGTCCAGCTCACCCTACAATAGCTATAAGACCAAATGAAGCCATAGGCTAAGGAAATAGAAGAATTGGATCTAGTGTAACTAGGAGAGTTACAGCTGCCAATCTTCATAAGCAAGAGCCTCTTGTAAGAAATAAAAGTTTGCATTATTAAGTTACTGAAAAAAAATAGAGACGTATTTGCATGGACCTATGAAGAGATGTAGGATTGGACCCTAGTCTCATAGTACACAAATTAAGTATTACTCTGAAAGTTACACCTGTGAAGCAATGACAAAGGGTTTTCCGCCTTGAAATTGAAGTGCAAATCAAGCAAGAAGTCGATAAGTTATTACGAGCTAGATTCATAAGGCTCATTCAGCATCGTACTTGGCTCACTAACATTATTCTTATAAGAAAGAAAAATGGAAAAATAAGAGTATGTATGGACTTTCAGAATTTGAACAAGACTTGTCCTAAAGATGACTTTCCTTTACCAAATGTCGATACTCTAATAGACACAACTACAAGACATGACTTATTCTCATTTATGGACGGATTCAGTAGTTATAATCAAATTAAAATGGCAATAAGAGATGTAGAGTGTACTACCTTTTCGATACCAGTCGAAAATTTTTATTACACCGTCATGCCATTTGGACTTAAGAATGCAAGCGCCACTTATCAAAGGGTAATGAATGCTATATTCCATGACATGATGCATGACTTCATGGATAATTATGTTGATGATATAGTCATTAAGTCTAGAAGGGCACCTAATCATATGATCCATCTACAAAAGGTTTTTGAACAATATCAACTATACAAGCTTCACATAAATGCTCTCAAATGTATCTTTGGAGTGTCTTCAGGAAAGTTCTTAGGGTTTATCGTCTATCGAAAAGGAATTGATGTTAATCATATGAAAGTGCAAGCTATAAGATCAATGCCATCCCTTGCTACTTTAAAGGAACTAAAAATTTTTATGGGGAAGGTGTCTTATATTAGAAGGTTTATACCAGCACTCGTTGAGATTTCATACCCATTGCACCAACTTTTGAAAAAAGGATCTTCATTTGAACGGGAACAGGTCCATGAGGAGGCAATTCAAAAGATCAAGATGATCTTGACCTCTCCTCAGACCATGACCATGCTTGTTAAAGAATTGTCATTGATTTTATATCTTACTTCTACCGCCAAGTTCATTGGAACTCTACTTGCATAAGAAGTTGACAATCGAGAGAAACCTGTATATTATTTAAGTTAAACCATTTAAGGGAGCAAGGTCAATTACCCAGCTTGCAAGAAATATTGTCTTGCGTTGGTATTTTCCGTGCAAAAATTACAACATAACTTCCATGCACAAAAGATCAATCAGATAACTCGTTAGAATCTAATCAAGTATTTATTGTCACGATTGACTTTATTAGGACAAGTTGCTAAGTGACTACTCTTTCTTAGAGAATTTGACATTAAGTCGTAAGCCTTAGCCGATCTATTAACACACTTCTCGAATGCCCAAGAAGGCTTGACTGTAGATGTAATACCAACTGAATTTCATGAAGATACTTTGATGATCGAAGCGGATGGTGAATGAATAATTCAATTTGATGGTTCTATAGAAATCAAGGTTGGGGAGCAGGAATCATATTGACATCACTTGAGGGTTAAGAGATACCCTTAGCATTTAAATTTGATTTTTGATGCACCAATAATGAAGCTGAGTATAAGGCATTATTACTTGGTTTGTTGTCTCTATAAGAAGTCAAAGCACGTCATTTATGTATTCGAGACGATTCAAATTTGATCATTAAATAGGCCATGGGTGAGTTTGGATTGAAGGAACCTACACTTACGCCTTATAGGGCTATAGTGCAGGTTATAGTTAGAAAATTTAACTTTGCATAGTACGAGCATACAAGTCGATCTACGAATAGATATGTTGACAGAGGATACTACTGGCCAACAATGGAAGTGGACACTTTCAACTTCACCAAGAAGTGTGTTGTCTATCAACAACATGGCGATCCCATTCATGCTCCTATGGTTGTACTCCATAGCATCACAACTCCTTAGCCTTTTCATACATAGGCATTTAACCTTATTGAACCTATACATCTACCATCAAGAGGATGCATCTAGATTCTGGCAAGAACAAGATGCTTTACAAAGTAGGTAGAGGCAACTCCTTTAAGGAAGGCAACAGGACTAGCAGTTGCAAGTTTCATGAAAGAGAATATCATATGTAGGTTCGAAATCCCAAAGCGTATTTCACCTAACAACGGCACTCCTTTTATCAATTCACATACCCGCCAACTACTGGCTTCTTATAATATTGATCATGTAAAGTCTACACCTTATTACTTGAAAGGAAATGGACAAGCTGAGGCCACTAACAAGAGCTTATTGAAGATACTTAGTCGCATGGTTCATGATAATCATAAGGAATGACATGACAAGCTACCATTAGCGCTTTGGGCAAACAACTCCTTTTTCTCTAATATATAGGGCTGAGGCAATAGTTCCAATAGAAGTCTTGATCCCATATGCTAGATTAGCTATCAATGCTAAGCTCAAACCTAATACATTGCAAGAGATATATCTGGAAGCATTAGACGAAAGGCATGATATCACCAAACGTAATCTCATCAATTATCAGCATAGACTTAGAGTGGTGTATAACCTTCTAGTGAGAA
The DNA here is from genome assembly GCA_024138005.1 of Lumnitzera racemosa. Lineage (NCBI taxonomy): Eukaryota > Viridiplantae > Streptophyta > Magnoliopsida > Myrtales > Combretaceae > Lumnitzera > Lumnitzera racemosa. The sequence goes on along the minus strand of JAMXBC010000012.1, from coordinate 30,689,472 downwards.
AAAGGTCATTCCAATAAGGTGACATTGTACTCCCTACAACCAAGCATGTACACCAAGGTACCCCAACACCTATGTTTACACCAAAATGGGAAGGACCTTTCATAGTTGAGAAAGTGTACAAAAGTAAATATTGCAAACTTAAGAATCCTAGCATGGATGGAATTACTACTCCTATCAACTTTCAATATGTCAAAAAGTTCCATCTGTAAAAAGAAAACCATAGTAAAGTTAAATAAATGAAACTTACAGCTCGAGTTATACGAGCTTGTTTTGTATATCTATTTCTACTATTATCTCCTTTGTATACTATACATTAGAAGAAACAATAACAAAGTATCGGTGTTTATAATGCTGCGACTCGGTAAGAGACTTGTCTCACAAGTGCGCAATATACATTTATCCTATGAGTTGTTGACTGGCTAAAGCTTTTACTCCCAGGCACATTGTATAATGATGCTTTATCAAATAAGACAATGCCAAAATAGTTAAGTAATGGGCAATACCCCCTTAACTCACTTTGTAATTGTCCAACGAAACTAATATTCCCTGTTTGAATCAATATCTTCATATCATCAGATCATATATTTGAATCCTTGCTTGTAAATGGGAACATACTTCTAGTACGTAAGGTTTTGTAGAAAATTTATCAAGCCATAAAGTAATATATCCTATAAAGTGTTGCTAAGGAAATGCAATATTTTCTAAGCGCATAATAATGTGAACTTTTGATTACTTGCTAAATCAATAAATAACTCACACTAAGTCATGATGTTCCACATAAAGACACGAATCTTAAATAAGTGAGAAGTAAAACGACACATACTAAGCTCCATTACACTCCATGTGAAAAAAAAAAAAGGGTGCAAAGAGAATAAGAGTAATACTATCAATACTCAACACTAGATGCTACAGTAGAATCAACATCCATGCTTATAAGACACTCCTCTCTCTAAAGTTCTACCTTTATAAGTTCAACTCTAAATAGCTCACATCTTTCATCAATGTCTTGACTAGACAACACCTTTTAAGCTTCAATTGCAATAATTTCCATCTTATTGAGCTTGAACCTAAAGGCGCATGCTGCAGTGACACTACTAATCAAAAGTTCTAGATTCTCTATAGATAACAAGTGCCAAGTTTCATCAAATAGCCCTATAGCTTACCTAAGTAGGCCCAAGATTTGAGTAGTCACATTGGAACCCAAAAAGATGGATCCCATCCAAAAATCCCCCTTTGTCTTGCGTAAGCTCTCTAATGATGCTAGGAGGTTAGAAGGTATAGTGAAGCCATAAAATGAGGCAATATCTTCTAAGCTCGCTACCATTTTGGCTAAGGATTCGTTATCTCTATGTTGTATTGTTATAATCTGTAGGGTAAGTGATGCTGTAGGATCTCTTGGAGTAGGCAAAGTCTCATCGCTACAAAAGGAAGAGACATTGCTAGCTACAAAAGGAAGAGACATTGCTAACTACAATTACATCCATAGAAGCACTAGGAGTGACATGTGTCTCTTCGTTACAAAACCCTACACCTATCAAAGCATCAGTAAATGCCTGGATCACACTTTCTTCTGAGTGAAAATTTACTATCTTCACAATCATCAGTGATATTGAACACATTGAAGATTTTGATATTACCATAGGTGCCTTCATCAGCCTTCTTTGTGAAGTCCGTTCTATCATTGAATTGCCCCTCTTGGTCATCATCAATGTCTATCATAAAATTTTCTCTATCGTCATCCATCGTTCGAGAGAATCCCCATAATCAACCAACTTAACATCATCTTCTCCTTTGTCCACAACCTCGGTAACAACATGTGAATTTATTTCTCAAAGTACCTTTCCCATACCATAGCGACTTAGAAAAGGCCAAGTAATAGGAAGGATACATTGACTTAAGAAGTACCTTTAGAAGCGCCACCACTGGCTCCATCAGGATGATTTTTCACCACCTTCTGTTTAGTGGAAATGCCAATGAAAGGACGAGTGTAAGTTGAGCGAAAACTGACTATCAACATTTGCCCCCCAATTGCCATGTTCAAATAGTCGACAAAGGGAGTTTTATATATATATATATATTATAGCAGAGGTTGAGTGGGAAGAGATTCTCTGGATTCATGTCAAGTAACGTAGGAAGTAAGACGAATCGCATCCCAGTCGAAATGTCACCATTTCAAAACTCTCACTAGTTTAAGAAACCAAAAAGTTATAGGCACGACATCTGTCATCTAGGTCATCATTTTGTTACAGGCCTAATAACTATCAGAAAGTTTTCAGCTGTTAGATTTTTGTTGTGATACATGCATCAACAATCCATGGGACTATCATATTAATGCGTCAATATTGTCAAAAGCAGATTTGTAGTTACGAGAATAAATCGTCCATATATAAGGTACTGTTCATAATTAGATTTCACTATTCTGGTTGCACCTAAAATTTCCGTTTGTTTTCCAATCTTCAAAATCTCACTCTTCAACTTGTGTTATTTCACTTCATACAACCGTCCAGGTATGGTTCGCAAAGTTGTTCGTTGACTTGTTTTATCCGATTCCAAGGCAATGGAAACTGAGGCCACTCTTCCCTCCTAAAATAGGAGCGAGGTAACGTGTTCTTCAACGGTTTAGCCGATAGTATGGAGGTAAGGTGGGATAAAATTGCTCGGATTAACGAGCTTCCTGTGGATAATTATCCTTAGGATAAGGAAGGGAGGTCTTTAGCAAAATATATGTACAACACAATAGCCTACTTTCGCGATTCTCCTGATGAGACCTCCAGTTCTGTTGACAAAGTTCTCATCACAAAGTACAATCAGTACTGGCGAGATCTTCCTGGAACATGGAACTTGAGGAGGCCGAGAAACAGGGAGAGAGTATGCTTTCCATAGAAGCGCGAGTTCCATATATACCTAAAGTATCTAGATTTTGGGCTGCGCTTTCCTCTCTTGGATTTTGTTCGGGGCTTCTTCAACTACTTTAGAGTTACACCGAGTATGTTCTCACTGTAATGGTTGTGCTATAGGTGATATGGGGAGGCTTATATGCATGTAAAAAGGGTTGGGTGTTATTCATGTGGATCCTTCTCAGCGTTTCCGTTTCATAGTAGTGCACCTGCCCAATTCGCCTTCCTGGGTACTACAGACCCGCGAGCACCACTGCTAGTACGGTGTGAGGGATTGTCCCACATGGGTTTGGCTCAACCCTTTTTACATGCATATAAGCCTCCCCATATCACCCATAGCACAACCATTACACTCACCCAACACATATCGGCTTCTAGTAGCTTTTGAAATAGTATGTGAAGAAGTTAAGGTCAGGGTTATACCTCAACTGTTTAGATTTTTCTTCACTATCCGTAGGCAACCTAACAGGTGGTACTTTGCTACTACAAGGCATGGGTGTAAGTTCACGAACGAGTTAGAATCCATGATTCACAAGTGGCATGATAAGTTCGTATCAATAGTGTCTGATAAGGACTTGGACTTTTAGACCCAATGGATTAAGCCAATACATAAAAAGGATGTAGATCTAATGCTGAATGATGTAACAATAGTGAAGAAGATTCAAGAGAGAAGAAGAAATAAAATGTTCTTTTAGGACACTAAGAGAATTATACGACAATATGAAAATGGCGAAATAATATTTTCTAAAAAAGAAGGTATGCTAATGTGTTGCCATCGTGTCGAGTATAGCCATGAGGAAGCCGTTCTCAAGACTTTATGGGAGAATAGTGACCTTTGAGCCTTGCTCGGCACGGAAAATGTAAGTTCATATCTTTCCCTTGTTTATATTAATTGATTTACTCATCTTGTAGATATGAGTGATGGAGAGGTGGATCCTGGAAAGCTACTTACTCAAGCTAAGGCTAAGAAGTCCAGGGCTGATAGTAGGGGGACCTCCTTAGCAACTACTACACAACCTACTATCATAAAGAGACCAACAAAGGAAGCTACTGCAAAGCATAGGGCTGTGCCGATCTCTCATCCTGCTGAGAGAGTAAAGGAGAATGAGAATATACAACTGACTGAGGTTCATTCTGAGGAGCCTTTGGTCATAATTATTCAAACTTCCGTTAAGCCGAAGAATAGCGAGCATCGAGAGACAGACCCCGATAAGGAGTATGAAAATGCCATTGCCACAAAAGGCTCATCACAGGGGATTGCGGTGGCTCCAAGTAGTGAAAAAAGACCAGGGAAAGAACTTGCCAGCTAACCACCTATCAAAAAGTCCAAAGGCTTGGATGAAAGGGTGAAGGAGGCAATACATTCTCAGGCTCTCGGCATCACTAGTACCGAATTCGTACCAAACAAAGAGGTCGGTGAGTACTTCATCCCTTATTGGAGCCATCAAATTTTGGACACTGACTCGACCTTAGAAGATAGGACGAAATCTTTTGCTTTAATTGAAGGGGTCATTCTTTCGAAAGACAAGGATATCACCAAGAAAGATGCCGACAAGGTCGACGGTTGCAATAAAGCCTATGTCACAGCCAAATTGTATGATGTAAGTATCCATAAACATTACTTTTAATTATCTAGCTCGTATGGATAATTAATACTTTCTTTTCTTAAGTAAGCAGCCACATTTTTAAAGCTTTGGACTAGGCCAACAGAGTGGCAAAGAAGGTAATATCTTCTACTATATTTGTGTAATATCCAATCATTCTTGATTATAGTAACTGAATTTGCTGCAGAAAGTTGAGGATGTGTACAATGCATCAAAGGCCCAAACTGCTGCAGCCAAGAATGCGAGGATTAGCGTTGAGATAGAGGCGAGAAAGCTTAAGGAGGAACTTGCTGCCGAGAAATTAGCATAAGATCTCGCCGCTAATGAAATCTCTAGCTTGAAGGCCAAAATGGAAGAATAGTACAAAGAGTCGGAAAGCCTGAAAGAGGAGCTGTAGAAGAAAAAGGAAGAGTATTGAGGCTTGGGTCGAAGTATTTGCTTAATGAGCGATAATGAAGACAAGCTCAAGGTGCAAATGAAGGAGTTGACAACTAACAACTCGAACTTATAGAGTTGTATAGCCGAGTTAGAGGAAATTATGAGGAGGTGGCCATCTGTTGAAGGGGCTCTTGATATAATCACTTTATGTTGGCAATACAAGAAGCTTTTACGAAGAAAATTGTTAGAGGGAGTTCAAGCGACAAGAGAAGAGGTCTTAAAGCTTCATCTCGATCATGATCTCTGGTATCTTGACTTTGCTGACATTGACGACAAAGTTAGTAATGTCGACGAAGACGAAGGCAACGAGATGGGTGCCAAGAGTATCGATCAAAGTGACAATGAAGCTTAAGCCGAAGAAGTTGCCTACTTCAAGAACTTAGTTACCAAGGAATCCCCAACCAAAGATTTAAGAATCATTTTTGCTGAATCTGAGAATAAGCCGTAGGACTTATTGTATTGGTATATTGCATTCTCGTGTAATTAATAATTGGAATATAATTAAGGCAATGTTGAATGCTTATGACTTTTTCACATAACTACACTTTCACAATTTGTATGGTTTATGTATGTTGCTTCACTCTCTCATTCGTTGGCATGCTTTAATTCACTCCATTTGTTTCTCGGCATGTTTTGTTTCACATGCCCTGCTATCTTTAGGCTAGAACTTAGATCAACTCGTTTGCCATGCAGCCTAAAACTCATTGATTCGGTAATTGTAACCAAAACATAATGAGACTTCAAATATATAATTGTCATAAATAAGTCTTACAAGCATGTTGGTTGCCACCAAAAGAGTAACAGTAGAAGTCATCCAACATTAATTGAAATAAAATTTTAGATTATCAGTATTCTAAGCTTGAGGGATGATGGATCCATCCAACCTTTCTAGTCGATAGGCCCTTTTGCCAATGACTTTTCGGATCCTCCCAATTCATGCTGAACTTTCCCTAACTTGCTCATGAACTTATTGCTTCCATCTTACAGAAAACCAGATCTCCAGGTTGGAAAACCTTGTACTTAATTTTCTAATTATAGTATCTTACTGCTCCATGCTAGTATGCCCTAACCCTAGCTTTTGCAACATCTTAAATTTCCTCAATAATGTCCAAATTTACTATCAATTCTACTTGATTAAGCATAACATCAAAAGTATGTATACGCAAATTAGGCAACTCCAATTCAATCGGCAGCATAGCTTCAGTGCCGTATGCTAACTTAAATGGTGTCTCTCTCGTTGCGGTTCTGTAAGTAGTTATGTATCCCCATAGGAAGTTCAGTAGTTCATCGGCCTACATCCCCCTGACTTGATTCACTTTCCGTTTCAGGCTATTCAGTATGATCTTGTTTATGGCTTCAACTTATCCATTGTCTAAGGGTGCACTATGGACGTATAGTTGAGTCGAATGCCATACCTTTCATAAAATGCTCAAAACCTATTGTTGTCAAACTGGGGGTCGTTATCTGTAATTATCATGTAGAGTACTCCAAATCTCAATATGATGGCATTAAAGATGAAAGCTTCCACTTTCTGCTCCGTGATTCTTGCCACAGTCTTAGTTTTACCCCATTTGGTAAAGTAGTCCACAACGACAATGACGAATTATCGTTGGGCGGTAGACTTTAGAAAGGGTCCAAGAATATCTAGCCCCCACGAGGCGAAAGGCCAAGGGCTGGTTAGGCTACATAATGCACTTATAGGTACTTTACTCGACAACTCATGCTTTTAGCATTGAGGAAATTACTGGACAACGTCCTTCACATCTTCTTTCATAGTTGGCCAATAATAGCCGAGTCGCAGTGCTCAAATATACAATGTTTGCGCCTTCACAAGATTGCTGCATATGCCTTCATAAAGCTCGGATAATACCTTCCTGGCATCCCTCAAGGAAAGGCATCGAAGGTAGGGTTGGGATATGCCATGCATGTATAACTAACCATCAATCAGCATGTAGTTTGTAGCCTGGTAAGCCAATGTTCGCGCCTCCTTTTTGTTGTTAGGGATAGTACCTTCTTTTAGATAATTCATTGGGGAATCCATCTACGATTCTTCTTTTGGGCAAGGAGCTAACTCATAACTTTGCGAGAGACTGGATAAGCTTTTATGTGGGAGAAATTCGAAGAAAAGTTTCTCATTCAGCTTAAAGAATGCCATACTGGCCAACTTCAACAGCTTGTCGACAACAATATTCTTACTTCTCGAAATTTTGTGAATATAAAAAGATTGGAATTCTTCTGCGAGCATTTATACCACCAATAGGTACTTGCTCATCTTTTCTTCTCTTACCACATAACTTTTGGTGACTTGATTTACCACCAATTGAGAATCAAAGAACACTTCAAGTTTCTCTACACCAATTTTTTTTGTCAGTTTCAATTCGACAATTAGAGCTTCGTACTAGCTGGGAATCCAAATTTCAGAGCGTAATGAACTTTAACATTATGAGAGCCTTGAAGAACTAGGCCTACACCACTTCCTTCTTGTGTTAAAGAACCATCGACAAAGAAACCAAATAGGTTTCTTGGCAATCTCTATATGGTCTTCATCTCCAGTAAATTTAGCTACAAAATCTGCCAGTACTTAGGCTTTTAGTACCGTTCTGGGTTTATATTGTATACCATAGGCACTGAAATCTAAGGTGTATTTCATCATCCTCTCCAAGAAGTCGGGCAGCTACAATGCTTGTCACAATGGTTAATCGATGAAGATGATAATCTGGTGAGATTCGAAGTACGGCTTCAACTTTCTTGCCAAGAAAACCACAACCAATAAAAATTTTTCTATCTTTGTGTACCAAAGCTTTGGCCTTTACAGAACATGACTCATGTAATCAATGGGTCGATGCTCTTTACTATCAATTCGAACTAGTATAGAGGAAAGTGCTCGGCAGCTGACTGATAGATACAAGTATAAACTTTCTCCTAAAATGGGTATCGAGAGTATCGAAGGAGATGCAAGAAATTTGTTGAGCTCGTTGAAAGATCTTTTGCAATTTTTGGTCCAATTGAATTCCTTTAGATTCTTCAAAATTTTAAAGAATTCTACACACCTATCCGCACTTCTTAACACAAATTTGTTGAAAGCAGCAATTTATCCGATGAGCTCCTACACCTCTTTAACCATACAAGCTGATTTCATATTCCTTATGACTTCAATCTTTCTCATATTGGCCTCGATGTCGTGTCATATAACCATATACCCAAGAAATTTTCCTAATGTTATGCCAAAGACACACTTCTGTGGGTTGAGTTTCATGCAATATCTTCGCAATGTGGCAAACATCTCCTCTAGGTCTGCAAGATGTTGATCTTCTTTCATACTCTTCACAATCATATCATCTACCTATACTTTAACATTCTTATGGATCTGAGATTTGAACATCTTTGTTACTAGTCCCTGGTATGTGGCACCAGCGTTCTTCAGCCCAAAGGGCATCACCGTATAACAGTATGTTCCAAAATTGGTAACGAAAGATATGCATACTTCATCTGCCTTATCCATCCTGATTTGATTATAACCAGAGAAAGCATCCATAAAAGAAAGTATCCATAAAAGAAAGCAACACATGTCCAGCGGTTGCATCTACCATCTGATCTATTTTTGGCAACGAGAAATACTCCTTGGGACAAGCCTTGTTGAGATCCATAAAGTCTATGTACATTCTCCACTTGCCATTAGACTTCTTGGCTAGCACACAATTTGCTAGCCAAGTCAAATAAGGCTCTTCTTAGATGAATCCTACCTTCAATAATTTTTGGACCTCTTCTTCTATTGCCACTTATCTCTTTTGTGCAAAATGTCTCTTTTTTTGTTGGACCACCTTTACATTTGATTCAATCTGGAGCTTGTGTACCGTAACGTCTCTCAAAATACCCAATATGTCTGATGGTGACCATGCAAACATGTCAACATTAGCTTGCAGGAAGTCAATCAGACTTTACCGAACATCTACTAACATAGGTTTTCCTATCCTTGTTGTCTTCTCGAGATCATCTCCCAAAGGAATCTCCTCTGTATCGTTTTCGCCATTGTCTATGCTAACTGACTTGCCCTCTAGGCAGGTCTTGACTTGAAACACTTCTTCTCACCTTAAAGCCCTTATATATAAGGAGCATCCCAATTGCTGATCCCCTCTATACATACTGACCTCCGTGGGAGTGGAAAACTTAGCTTTTAGGTTTTCCATTGAAGGGACAATGCCGAATAAATGTTGTTATGGCCATCCCATTATCATGTTATAAGGGGACCAACATTTAAAGACGAGAAAATCCACTTTGTCCTCTGCAACATGCTTGTCATCACCGATTAGTATCGGCAAAGAGATAACTCTAGCTACTTGGATGGGTTGACTATTGAAAGCATAGATGTCATAGTTATAAGATCGCAACTGCCCTTTAATCTTGGGTCTCATTTGATCGAAGGCATGCTAAAAAATGATATCGACCAAACTTCTCATGTCAACAAGAATCTTCTTGACCTCAAAGTTAGCAACTCTCGCATTGATGACAAGTGTATCATCATACAACCTCTATATGCCCTCAAAATCCTCTTTCCCAAAAAATATTGTATTGTCAATTCTGACTTTCTTCCCATGAATATTGCAAACATAATTCTTGGCGTTAACCGAGTTCGAAGAACTCGATTAGCCTATATGGGTCCCCCGACAATTGTAGTAATTACTCCGTTAGGTGCTTTGTTGGGATTACCATCCCTTGCATCTCTCACGGCCATTATTGGCCAAATGTCATCCTCATGTTCCTCTCTTCTCCTCTGAGACAATCTTTTGATTCTTTCGGCATCATGCGCTAGAAATTTTTGCAGGTTCCCGCGTTGTATTGCATCTTCAATTGCATTTTTGAGTTGAATGCACTCATCCATATTGTGACACTTGTCATGGTGGAAGTCACAGTACTTGTTCGAATTTCTTCTTGAGGGATTCGTTCGCATTCTTTCCAACCATTAGAGGACACTTCTCTCCCCACGAACCTCCATCAAAGTATCCAAGATTGGATAATTGACAAGCGTTTAAGATGAGAATGTCAGGATGCTCAGTCTCTTCCTCTCAACGTGTAAATTGTTTTCGTTGTCCATGCCAAGTCTATCCTTAGCATTTTTTCATTTATCTTTCTTTCCATCTCTTCTACTTTGATCAGCCTCTCGTTGTGCCTTTATATTGTCTTCCTATCGAATGTATGAGGTGGCTTTAGCCTTGAACTCAACGAAAGTTTTTGGCTTGTTCTTTGCGAGAGACTTGAAAAAGTCTCCATGAGGCTTAACTCCATCGATTACAGCATTGAGGCCTACATTCATATCTAGTTTTGGGATTTAGACCATCTCGGCCATGAATCTAGCCAAATAGTCCCTAATTGACTCATCGAACCTTTGTTTGATAATGTTTAGGATTAAAGATTCCTTAACAGGAAGTTTGCTAGCAAGGAATTATTGAAGAAACACTTCTACTAATTCATCAAAATATGAAATGGTATTTGTCTTTAGGTGTTTGAACCATGTGTTAGCTGCATTCCTTAAGGTTGAAGGAAAGGCTTGACAGGCCACTGCATCGCTTAAACCATGCAACTTGACCAATGTTCGATAATACTCTAAGTAATCTTCAGGGTCCTTTGTCCCATCATATGTTTCAAATTAAGACAGCTTGATGGGCTAAGGTATTACTTCTTCCAAGATCTCTTGGACAAAAGGACTTTTCTTGATTTGGAACTATTTGGTTACTAAAACGGGAGTGTTGATATGCGAAGGTCCCGCATGATGTACGTGCTACGGTTGCTTGCCCTTATCAATCTTTTTGAAAGCAGGAGCTATGGGTCGCACTAGAACCTTAGCTTGCTTTTTTTGCAATTCAAGTGAATAAATGGAATCATCGGTACTATTGGCATCATCATCACCATGCTTTTTTTCCTTATTCAGGTGAAAACTTTTATGGAGCAAGTTAAGGATTTGCTCGTGTTTTTTGTTTAACTCAGAATTATCTTTGGCTAAATCGAGACAAAGTTGCTTAAGTGAAGCTAATCGTTGTTCATTAGCATACGGACTCCCTCCTTCAGGGTGTTAAGAGGAAGCACCAACACACTTCATGTCATCCTAGTTCTAGCCATATAGTCGTATTTAGAAGAAAACAAATGGTGCCAAATGTTGTTGGTGAATTTTGGGGTAAGGAAATAATCCTGCAAAAGAGAATAAAATACTTAATACCAAGGCCAATTCGATACGACCACTCCGATATCTAAGTTAGAATGGTGATTTAGTATAGTAAGTATGTGAATAAAAAGTATCAGAGAGCTCTTACACAGTTTCTCTTCGATATTTATAAATGGTTTTTAAGGCAGTTGTCGAGGTGATTGTTAAGATACGTGGAGACCTCTTGACTTGACATCTCTATTAATAAGTAGGGATAGTAAGTGGTTGTAAAATATAACCACGCTTATGATAATTGATTGCACCATATATTTGAATTCAAACCAAGAGCATTTCTTATACATGGCATAAGTACCCTATTTCTTTTAAAGAGGACTAATGTCGAGAGAGTCGATTACCCAGCATCTCGGCCAACAAAAGGATGAGTGTAAGTTGAGCGAAAACTAACTATCAACAACTAGCATCTAACTTTAATTCAGTTGACTTCCTTACCAAATTGATTGGTCCTTGACCTGATCCAAATCAATTCGGCCCCTAATTGCAACGCTTTCCTATTTTTGCCTACCTTATATCATATTCCTAATGTCCAGCATGTCTTCTGATATGACTTTCCAAAATGATCCTTTCTTTTTCTGTACTGAACACCCTTTATCTCTATCACCCCTTTTAATATGTCTTATGTAACCTAGTTATACAATGCCCTTTAATCTTTTCATACATATAAAGTAACCCTAGTGGAAGAATATATAAACCCCCACTTTATATGCGAATGATCATCTCTTCAATCTAGAATTTATTCTTTTGAGCAACCTTAATGTTCTCGTTATCATTCAACTATTATCTACTCCCTTTAGCAAGGAGTAATGGTGAGTGATCCTTCAATTCGGACCAGTACGTCATGTCCGATGGATTGTAAGTCAAGTAAGATCAAGTGGTGTGTCATATCCACTCGGTAGCTGCTCGAGTTTATTAGCTTTTCTTATGTTTCTTTTTTAGTTCGTTTCATTATGGTACTTCTCTATATGTCTAACCCCAGAGATGCATCAGCTTCGTTGGTATCATAGCACGATTTTGCGAAGGAGTGTATGAAGTTACAGTGAAGTTTTGGTTCGCTTTACTATTTGTGGCTGTTGTGTTCTTTTCATAGCTACTACAGTACATTGGTGTGACAAAAAGAATGGTTTTATTGTTACTGTATTTTTCATTGCGAAAATAGAACAAGTTTGTTTCTATTTTATTTAAGTGACCATTCGGTATTAAAGTTGTTAGCAAGCTGTTAATCTGTTTGAGAAGTACTATACCATGTTTGATTTAAGTATACAAGGAGTTATTGGTGACTAGAGCAGTGGTGCTCAACCTGGTCATGGTTATAATGGTAATAATACCTCAAAGTCGATTGATGATAAACTTGACAAACTCACAAACCTTGTTAAGAGTCTAGTTACCGTAATGCAAATTAACAGACAGCAATTCCAAGGTATGCAACAGCAAAACCTATAAGAAGATGCCCTTGAGAGACATTATAGCCAAGGCAATCGGACCAATCACCCAATTCAACTGCTACAAGCTAGAGAAGTAGTAGACAGAGCTATTAGACGAAGACTAGAGTTAGAGGAAATTAAGGAAGATGATGAGAAGTTGGATGTTGAAGAGTTTGGTGAAGAAGAAGAAGTTGAATACCACTAAACATAAGGACAAGGATGCCAAGTCCCTCTAAGGCTAAACAATGTGAAGGTACAAATCCCACCCTTCGGTGAAAATAAAGATATAGATGAATACTTGGAGGGGGAAGAGAAGGTCAAAAAGGTATTTGAATATTATGGGTATGAAGATGCCATCAAGGTCTAACTTGCTTTATTGGAATTTACTGAATATGCCACCATGTGGTGGAAAAATCCGAATGTAGTTGGAATAAGGAATAGAAGATGAGATGTTAGAACCTGGGATGAGATGAAAAGATTGTTACAAGACAGGTTTGTACCCGAGATCTACCTACAAGATATGTTCGCAAAATTGCAGGAGTTATGCTAAGAAAGCCGATCTGTTGATGACTACGTAAGAAAGTTCTAAATATTACTGATTCAAGTCGACATGGAAGAACTAGAGGCTCGTACTGTATCGAGTCTCATTTCTGGGCTTAAGCATGAGATTCACAATGCCGTTGAAGTATAGAAGTTTTAAACTTTGGAAGAGGCTATCAAGATAGTGCAAAGGGTCAAAAGGCAGAAGAGAAGTGTTCTGAGTCGACCTGGGCCGATACTCTCGCAAGTTCCAATACTACGCCAACCTATACAAGCCGAGCCGAAAAGGTCATACAAGGTTGAGGAGAGGAATGACTGATCTAAAAACAGCCGAGGAAACCAACAGGGTAGAGCCAATCATCTAGGCCGAGTAAAGAGTAAGCCAACCCAGAGGACATATGAAAAGGAGGTAGACCTCCATACTAAAGACTAGTGAGGTGAAGTGCTTTAAATGTCTAGGCTTCAAACATATGGCCATTAAATGTCTAAACCGGCATGTTATGTTACTTAGAGGAGATATAGTAGATAGCACCGACAAGAGTGAGCCCAAGTAGAAAGATGTTGGAAAACTCGAGGCTAAAGAGGAAGAGAAGACTTATATTTATGCCGACCAAGGAGAAGTGATGACCCTAATCCTAAGGTAAGTACTAAGTTCCTTGCTGAACTTTGAAGAGGACCAAAGGGAGAGGCAAATTATGTACAATCATAGTGGACAAAGGAAGTTATACCAATGTGGTTGTACAATCCTTTATGTAGAGGCTGGGTCTGCCAACCTCAAAGCACCCCCAACCTTATAAGTTGCATTAGCTTCATGATAAAGGTGCTTTACACATAACTGAACAAGTAGCTGTGCCGTTCAATGGTGGAAACATGTACAAGGACGAAGTAGTGTATGATGTCATCCCCATAGGAGCTTCACATCTACTGCTTGAACGACCTTGGTTATTCGACCGATGTGCTATGCACGACGAGTATAAGAACACCTATGCCTTTGTTAAGGATGGAAGAAAGATTGTGTTGCAACCTCTAACCCCGTCCTAAGTAAATAAAACTCAAAACTAGCTCACCCAAGCTAATAAGAAGAAAGCCTTAGTTATGAGCCAAAGAGAGCTCTAATCTGCTGAAAAGGGTGATGAACCCATGTTCCTATTGGTTAGGAGATTGTTGGAGATGAGAGAATTACAGGATGTTCTAAGAGACATCCGAAGCTTGCTAAATGAGTTTTCCAACCTATTTTCAAAAGAGCTGCCTAGAGGACTACCACTAGTCCGAGACGTAGAGCACTATATTGTTCTATAGCCAAGCGCTGCCTTACCAAACCAACTAGCATACAAGATGAACCCTGAGCAGGTTACTGAGCTAAAAAGATAGGTAGACGAGCTCATAGAGTAAGGACATGTGAGAGCATGAGCCCTTGTATTGTACCATCTATACTCATTCTAAAGAAAAATGATTCATGGTGCATGTGCATTGATAGCCAAGCAATTAACCTAATTACTGTCAAGTACAAATACTTGATACCGAGGTTTAATGACATGTTAGATGAGCTTTAAGGCACCAAGATATTTTGAAAGATTGATCTATGAAGTAGCTACCATCAAATTTGTATAAGGACAAGAGATAAGCGGAAGACTACCTTCAAAACTAGGTACAAACTCTACGAATGGTTGGTCATACTGTTCAGACTTACTAATGCACCCAACACATTCATAAGGTTAATGAACCATGTAATGCAGCCCCTAATTGGGAGATGTATGATCGTGTACTTTAATGATATATTGGTATATAGTTCCGACTTAAATAACCATGTTCAACATCTTCGTGAAGTATTTGACATTTTGTAAATCGAGAAGTTATATGGGAATTTGAAGAAGTGCACGTTCTACCAAAAAGAGGTGATATTCATAGGGTTTGTAGTATTAGGGGAAGGGATCTAAGCAGATGAGGAAAGGGTTTAAGCTATTCTGGAATGGCCGATACTGAAGAATGTTACTAAGGTTCGAAGTTTTTCTGGCTTAGCTTCTTTCTATAGGTGATTTATCAAAGACTTTAGTAAGATAGCCACCCCATTGATCGAGCTAACAAAGAAGACTGAAGGATTTAAGTGGAACAATTGAACTGAACAAAACTTTAGGGAAATCAAGGAGAAGCTCACCTCGACACCTGTCCTTTCACTACCAAATTTTGATAAACCCTTCGAATTGGAATGTGATGCATTGGTAGTTGGAATCGGTGATGTCCCGATGCAAGAGCAACAACCTATCGCCTACCATACTAAGAAACTAAGTGGCCCAGCCACTATTCTATATATGAGAAGGAGTTATACTCCCTTTTCCAAGCCCTCACTATTTGGCAATATTATCTATTACCACTAGAGTTTTTTATTTATACTGACCACGAATCATTGAAACATCTTGGGAGTCAAAACAAACTCTCAAAGAGACAAGCTAAGTGGTTAAAGTTTATGGAGGGGTTCTCATATGTCATTCTGCATAAGAAAGGAAGTGCAAATGTGATCACTAATGCTATATCACGATGGCAAAGTTTACTAACCACTTTGTAGACAACACTATTGGGATTCTCACTCATCACCGAGTAATATGCTGTAAACCTTCACTTTGGTCCCGTTGTTGAACAATGTCGAAAAGGGATAATAGTTGGAGGATATTAGCTTAAGGATGGCTATTTGTTCAAAGATAGTAGGATATGTACTTTGAATTGCTCCACGCGTGAGCTATTGACCAAAGAAGCTCATAGTGGAAGATTATCTAGTCATTTCGAGGAGACCAAGATAGCCAACCTATTGAAAGAAAACTTTTATTGGCCTGGTTTGGCCAAAGATATCCATAAAGTAGTTAGTAGTTATGAAGTGTGCAAGCATATTAAGGGGAAAAGAGAACCCTATGGAGAGTACATACCACTACCAACACCTACTTTACCTTGGGCTGACCTCAGCATAAACTTTGTCTTAAGGTTGCCCCGGACATCGAGAGGGAAATATTCTATTTTTGTTGTAATAGACTGCTTCAGCAAGATGGCATGCTTCATTCCGTGTCATAAGACTAATGATGCTATATATATTGCTAATTTTTTTTTTTACAGGAAATCGTCTTACTACATAGAGTACCAAAAACTATTGTCTCAAATCAGGACAAAAAATTTTTAAGCTATTTCTAGAGAACTCTTTGGAGAAGACTTGGAACTAAACTTGTATTCAACTCCAATAGCCACCATCAGATTGATGGCCAAACTGAGGTGGTATAGGACGCTAAGCAATCTACTTAGAGCTATCGTGGGAAAGAATTTACGGGATTGGGATCTGTAGCTATTAGTTATGGAGTTTACATACAACCGAACTATCCATAATACTACTAAGAACACACTATTCAAGTTCATCTATGGCCTTAACCCTACCATTCCCTTAGATATAATCGGTACCCCAATAGTTACTAAACAGAGTAATCCAAAGTGGTCCATACCTAAGAATTGCGTAAGTTACACTAGTTTATAACTAGGAAGATTGCCAAGTTCAATCAGAGGCAGCATGAAATTGGTAACCGAGGCCACTAAACTATTTCTTTCCACTTAGGAGACTTGGTATGGATATATCTTAGCCAAAAACAAATTATCTCCTCAAGCTAATGGACCATTTAAGGTCCTAAAGAAAATTAACCATAGTGCATACCAAATCAAGTTGCCTGATAACTATAGAGTTTCTTCCACCTTCAATGTATCTAATCTGATCCTTCACCAACCAATAGAAGAAGACTTTGCAAGCGCCCTAAAAGATAGAGTAAAGACCACTCTAGATTTGAGGACAAATATTTCTAACCCCCAAGTAAACAATAGGAATCAACCTCTCAGACCGATCATCCGTAAGCGAGCTAGAGAACTCTAATGACTTGCTCAAAGGATATTAGCTCTAAGCCATAGCCAAGATGGGGATTCTTACCCAAAGCTGGCCTCCTGCTGACCTATCTATCAAATCCTCACATGTGACTAACATGCTCCTGCCTAGCAATACATTCCTAATCTAGAAGACAACTTAAGACTAGTCGAGCCGAGCTCCCCAACTGACCATTAGCATCTAACTTTAATTCAGCTGACTTCCTTACCAGATTGATCGGCTCCCAACCTGATCTAGATCAGGTTAGCCCTTAACTGCAACGCTTCCTGTTTCCACCTATCTTATATCATATTTCTAATGTCTAACTACTAAGTGATACGTGTCTCCTGACACAACTTTCGAAAATGATCCTTTCTTTTTCTATACTAAATGTTCTTTTTCTGTACTAAATGTTCTTTTTCTATACTGAATGTTCTTTATCTCTTTTACCTCTTTTAATATGTCTTATATGACTTAGTTGTAGAATACCCTTTTGTTTTTTCATATATGTAAAGTAACCCTAGTAAATATGTATATAAGCCCCCACTTTCTTATATGCGAACGATCATCTCTTCAACACAGAAATTATTCTTTTGAGCAACCTTAGTGTTCTCATTATTGTTCAACTCTTATCTATTCTCTTTAATAAGAAGTAATAGCGAGTGACCCTTCAGTTCAAACCGGTATGTCATATTCAGCGGATTGTACGCTGAGTAGGATCGAATGGTGTGTCATATCCACTTAGTAGCTGCCCGAGTTTGCTATCTTTTCTTCTGTTTCTTTTTTGGATCATTTCGTTATGGTGCTTTTCCATATGTTTGACCCTAGAGATGCATCAGTGCTAGTCTTATCCTTGCCCCTTTGCTCTTGTGACACACAAGATTTGGAAAACTAAGAAGAGTAAACTTCAAGAAAATATTAGTATATGGGAAAAAAAAAAAAAGAAGAAGAGGAAGAGTGTACTAACAATGCTACCTCGTGAATGCGACAACGCTTAGGTTGTCAGATGATCAATAGGGGAAAGGGCGAGCATTCATTTTGCAATTTATCTGGAACATCATCAGATGACTACGCATTATTAGACAATTTTGGATCTTCTTTGAGTCAAAAGTGAAATTCATATCTCTAGATGACTATTTCAGGCAAATCCCCTTTAGTTGTCTCCAAAACATACTTCTTAAACCCATCCAGGTAATTTTTCCAATATGTAAGCCAACCACTTAAAGTAACCCTAAAACGACTCATGGAAGGAATGAATAATTGCCTGATCCTTTCATAAATGTTCTTTTAACTCTCAAGTCTTAATGTTTTACAATGCTTATCAAAACTCTGATTAGTGGTCAAATCATGAGGTACTCCTTAATCAAACCCTAGTTGTTGAGCAACCCGATCAGGTGAATATTTCATGAAACTGCACTCAAGGAAGCAATTAGAAGCATCGGCCTAATCATGAAGTGACGAAAGACCCCCAGGTGTACTCCATAAGATAAACTCTACATTGACATCAGAAAGCTCATCATGAAGCTCTATTAAGTTTACCAAGTTCTTCAAACTAGAAGAGTAAATTTTTAAGTACCATTCATATTCAAGCAATTCCTTTGTGTACGGACAAAAACTGAATTTGTGATAGGCATCAATGACATTCTTCAAAGTACTGAGGAGTTTTTTATTGACCTATCCTTAAGTTCAGGGCCTAACAACATCTGAATGTATAAGAGGGAGACCAGAATATCTCCTATAACACTCATAAAAGAACATAGGGAGAAACATTAAGTCTATGTACGACAACACAACGTATCTCCCTTGTGAGTGTATCCAAGCTTCATGAAAGAGGTCCAAACACCTATATAGGGAACCCAAGTAGAAAGGCCCCAAAGCAAAATGTTCCCCTTGTGTAATATGAATAGCTAAGTGGAAGAGTTGAAGACTAACTCCTTTTTCTAGGCCCCCTGGGAACACGAACAATGACAACCAACAAGTGATGAAAGCTTCTAACTCGTACCTGAAATGTAAGATAAGATAGATCAAGTTAAGGTTATAAAGTGAACATCAATAAGAAAAAGGGTAAATGATGACTATGCCACATCAAAATGTAGGAACTTACTCACATTAATATCGAAGCCCCATCTTATCACCCTTATCTGGCCTAAAGAAATGCTTGATCCATGTACTAAGTGTACCATGCCTGTAAGTATCTAAAGCTTCTTTTTAATCCACTTCTAATAGTTCAATTAATGGTCAATCATCTTCTAAGATTGAAGTTGTGGTGATGTTGGAGCGATCCCACCCCACACTATCACAAAGGTATGTGAATGAGTACTCCAAACAGGACATGATAGCTCGCCAAGTTTCTATTTCTTACGGGCAATGCAAAGTTAAACAAAAAGATACCTATATGGGATAGTACACTCTTACCTCTTCTAAAATGGATGTATATCCGGGATTCTTGAAAATATACATCACCTAAGACAACTAACCATTCACTATGTGCTTTAGGCAATCGAAACTACAATCTGAAAGAAGGATTTCTTTCTTCTTGTTTCTAAAATGTAACATGGAATCTACTTCTATCTCAACCTTCTTATGTACGGGAGGTTCTTGTCTTATGAAATGCAGCTTACCATCCTTAGGTAGGTATGGATGTATATCTCGCTTCTTTATATCGTGCCAAAAGAAGTCATCTTCGATAGTTGGGTCTAGCAATTTGTCTCGAAGAAAGGGGATTGCTAGAATGTGATCCTCAGAATATGGCAAAACCTCATTGCTCTTATCAACATTGTTACTACAAGAACGACTCTTCCCAGATTCTTTACCCATGATAGTGACCCCCAAAGGTAGTAACAATGTCTATATGCAAGTATAAAAGGAAGCGATCACTTGAAAATGAAGGAAAGTAAAAAAGTTAGTAAAAGTAAGGTGCATTTGGAAAGTACAACATCCACTTATGGAAACCAAAGATAATACGTATGCACAAGGGTTATTACAATGTGTAATGACAATAGGCAATTCACACATGAGATTAGTGACACTATCCTCAATTCACATGCTTATGATATGTTCCAACACGTGTGTTCATGTTAGAAGATTAATGTTCAACACCTTATGCTCAGCTTGTGTGATGGGCTCATGTCCTTTCACAATTATGCAAAAAAGGCACATGATTCAACTAATTGTGTTCAGCTAACGTGCCAAGCACTATGTTTAGCTTATTATTCTAAGACCTATATCATGCTCAAACCTCACATCATGTTTAAGGGTCATGTCATGTTCAAATCTCATGTCATGCTTAAGGCTTGTGTTACGTTTTGATGTCAAGTTAAAGGCTTACCTCAAGTTCAAGGCTCACATCATGGTTAAGCTTATGCTCGATTCTCATGATTAAATCATGTTCAAGGCTTGTGATTATAGCTTCCACTTACTTACATTCAACCCTAATGTTCAAGACTAGCATTCACTCTTACATTCAATGTTCATATGTGACCCTTATGTTCACTCATGATCAAGGCTTACGTTCAACATACATGATGAGACTCGTGTGCCAAGAGTATCATGTTCAATTCATATGCTATGCTCACCTAGAAGCTTCATGTTCATTTCGTGTGATTTAACTCATAACTGGGGGGGTGGGTGTTCATTTCAAACTTTTAATTCACATGTACTCATATTAAAGGGGTTAGAAGCTCATGTTCAATTCACATGCTTAAAGGCTCACATCGCATCATGTTTAAGGCTCCATCGTGCCATCTTCAAAGACTTACATCATGATTAGAGGTTACGTCAATGCTTAAGACTCACATCGTATTCAAGTGTCATGTTTTATTAATGTTCATGTTCTACTTTCGTGTATTAACATTTCAAGCCCTATGTTATGTGTAAGGCTGGCACTTACCTCTCATATGCTCATGTATGCATGCCCCTAATATTCAAAACTCATGTTCATTTCATATTACAAGTTGTAATTGGCTTTATAGAGGTTACAAAAGGAAGCTACATATGACCTAAGCATTATACCTCTTCACTGTCACCTGTTGATGAAAATCAGTACTTAAAGTCGCAACCGCAAACTTTTAACCCTTGGTTGGCAAACAATTACGGTATGGGTGATAAAGAGCCTACCCTCTTTAAACTGTGCCGATTTACTAACTATTGCAAACTCGAGATGTGGTCCTCAAGTTACGATTGCGTACTTTTGATCCTCAATTACAGGTAGCTATAGTTCGAGCAATGAAGAGATCTTCTTTAAAACAAATTCTTAAATGTTGATTATGTTACCTACAAAACAGAGACAATGATGGGATGTCGGTTTCAAAATTTAAAGAGAAAAAAAAAAGGGGGGGGGGGGGGGGGCGCGCAAATGGATGTAATGATTAATTACCCGAAGATACTAAGTCATGAGGGTTATATCAATATTCATTACATGAGCAGGAAAAGAAAAATAAATACTATCACATTGTAGAGTTCAAAATAGTGAATATCTATCTTGTGATGCAACAAAAATGATATATGTTGTGGCACCTTCACCTAAAACTAAACTTTTCCATCCATCGGATGATAGTGAGATTGGATGGACTCCAATGGTTAAATGAACTAAAGTAAATGCTTGTTTCCTACACTCAGAAGTTGCCAGAAGCTCAAAAATTGTATATCAACTACTTAATAGGTAGAGAACTGCAAGAAGCATAGAAGGCAATCAATATATAATTCCTAAACATCAAATCAAGGAAGAATAAAGAGTAGATTAATGAAGAGAAAAGCATGAGTACAACTCAATCATAGCCACGAACACAACAAGAGGTCATAACCAACAATTTGATTATACATTGATACATTCGAAGTAATAAGTTTTTTCAAAAATAAAGGAATAGAGTATGCGGAATGGAACACGAAAAAGCCATTACTATAACCAGATAAAGCTCTTATAGCATATATCAAGAGGAAGTGCAGTACAAGAAAAGTGTATAGAAGAGTTTGTCACATACCTACTATTATTACTTATATCCTTCATGATGCCATCTAGATGTTAAGAGAAATAAGGTTTCGAAATGGAGACACGCCTATAGCTAATGTTGTAAGAATAAATCTTAGTCATGGTTGCACATGCAACCTACAACAATAAAGAGCAATATGAAAATATATATATATATATAAAGGAGAGACAAGAGAAGGAGCAAATTTAAACAGCAAACTCAAGAGTATATATATATATATATATAAAAGAAAAAAAAATAAGAAAAGGAAAATCAAAGCCAGGTTAATCAAATTAGCTCTCTAACACCAATAATGGATCCTTTCTCAAAGTCCTTATCAGCAACACCTCCTCAACAAATTTAACCTTTACTTTGAAGAATCCGATGCTAGATTTCATTTTATTGTTGACAGCGGTAATGTTTCGACCTAATTATTTAATCTTATTTCAGAACATCAACTTGAAACACTATTGCTAAACAATTTTTCCACTTGGTTGATCACTACGGTAATAGTTCTACACCAAGCCAGTCACCTAAGCTTCAATAATGTCAATGCCAAGCTCTATTCTTTACCGAGTTTTAGTGGCTCAAAGTGCTAAGCTCCATAAGCACTCAATTAGGTTTGATTTAAGTTACTTATGGTGAAATCAAGCTGTTATATCCATCTTTCAAGCTCTCTATGACCATCTCCTCACGACCTAGCCATCCACAATTGCAGAGGCACATCATCCGAGAAGCTCATGAACTAAGTTGAGCTTTCGACCTAATACCCGAATGAAGCAACTAAATCAAGCTCGAACAGCAATTGATCTCAATTATTACGTATAATTCCAAGTGAAGCGCAATAGATTTGGTGAAGATCAAACACTAAGCTTATGTATGTTCTGGTTATGGTATTACAACAAAATGGCAACCACGAACCAAGCTTCTTCTAATTTAAGTGGTTGAAGAGAAGAAAAGGTATTCGATATTCACCAAAGGATTTTAAATCAAGATTGAGAATTGTTTTTGTTGGCGCAAAACTTTCTGTACGTTATCAATTTGTTGGTTAAAGAGCATCGATGGTGCATACCAAACAAAACTTCTATTAGTGACCATTTGTGATTGGAAAAGCTACTAATATTCATTGCTAAGGTCGATTAATTTATTGCTATCACTTGATGTTACGCATCACTTGATATTGAAGAAGACAAAAGGCTAAATGAAATAAAAGAGATGGGAATACAAAAGTTGCCGTTACGATCAAACAAAAATTAAATTTCTTGAACACAAATCAACAATACAAAGTCACACTTACCTAATAAGTTTAGAGGGTCTCTAAAAGCATCATGTCTTATAGTTGTGGATTTACTATCCTCAAGCTTAGCACCAGTATTCTCCAATGGCAATTTCTTTAAGCTCGGTCTTCATCTTCAATGCACAACTCCTTACTACAATTGCAACTTTTGACCCTAAAGCCTTCTTTGAACAACAGTAAGCACTGAAGAATCATAAAGCCTTAGCAACTAATGTTCATAAGCAAGACCTTATTAACCCGAGCAACTCTACATGATTTGAGCACCTACAGCAAAGGTATCTGTTTATGGAGCTTACCAATAGCAAGCCAAGATCCTCCCAGGTAACAAGAAGTCCAAGTTCTAAATATTGAGGTACAACAAATAACTCATTAAGCCAAGCTATCAAATTGATGAGACTAAATCAAGTACTAGATGTGAAGCAAGTTCAAGCAATTGTAACCTATAGGCTTCAACCAAAACACAACAAAAAAACCAAGAAGATGCATAAGCTGGCCTTCATCCGAGCAATGTTGTTGGAGCTTTCACTTTTAGGTACTCTAACTCCAACAATAATTAGTATTCATATGATGGGTAAAGCTCTTCATAGGAAAACTATATGGGAAGGCCTTATTAGAAGACTACAATCGTAGAAGAAGAATGTTGAAATAAAAAGGAAATCGATATTTGGGGTTTTCTTTGGTTAAAAGAGTAAGGAGCAAGGAAAAATTAAAAATAGAGAACAAAAGAAAGTATAGAACCCTTGTACCATGTGAGTGGAAAAAAGTAAGGGGCCACTTGTCACCTTTTTAGTAGAAGAGAAAAAAAATTAAGAAAAGGACACTCTATACTATTTCTACTTGAAGGAATTTTCTAAATGGAGATATGAAAATTCGTTTAGCTTTCGAAGCGCTGTCTCAAAAACCCCGCAAGGGACGCTATCCCCTTAATCCCTACCCGCTAACCGACTAGCAAGACTACCATGCTTACTAATTGTAGTACAATAAATAAAATTTGGTTAACACAAAGTGTTAACATGATATATGGAGACCTTACAAGAAGAATGCTATTGTGTAAGAAAAAATCAAGGTAACATTAATACATGGAGTTGACCCAACGAGATCGCTAATGTGAACTTAGCATATAAATTCAACTCAATGAAACTAATAACTCATAAGGATCAACTCAAAGAGACAAATTAGCTCAAGAAAAGATAGCTTAAAGAAGATTTATTTTAGAGTGATGCCTTGGGGGCAACATACAACCTGATCTAGCTGAGTCATGACATATAAATGAGAAGTATTGCGAACCCACGCATTAAGACAATTCTTGAATTGATTTGATCGCATGCAACTATTTAATAGCGAACACGATCCTAAGTCATCTAAAAAACTCATTCGATGCCCAAATCCCTTCAACTTTGTTTGAAAGACTTTAGTCAAAGGGAAAAATGTAAAGGGCCAAATTTAATTCTGGGCTTCAAACCCGTTGATTAGATATTAAATGAATTTGACTCTTCAGGCTAAAGTGACAGGGCTCGAGAAGCTAAGCCCATAAATTACTGAGATGATCAAGAGAGATTTGGCATGGTGGGCTTGGAGTAAAGCTCGTTGAATCAATCCGTTCGATCTAACCTTTCTTAATTTGACTCACACTAAAACAATAAATAAAGCCTTTATATGAGTCTAAACTTATGAAATTAGCCCACTTAAGATCTATTAATAAAACGGCTTTAATCTTAACCATTGATCACCATCATAATCCAATGAATGTGATCAATTATCATTTTCTATAAATACCATATTTATATTCTCATTTGGATAGAAGAAAAAAACTCTCATTAACTCCATTACTCTGCTAGAACTTTATCTTAAAGATCAAACGCTTAAATACCTTAAAAACACCATCCCATTCTTCATTAACTAGCCCTTGCACGGGTCTATAACGATCGCTAACCATCCTCACCCTTAAGGTGGTTGACAAGTGATGAGACACCCACTTCTCTTTTTTTATAATTTTTTCTTACTTTTTAGTTTTTTTTTTTGTTTATATTTACTTAATGAATTTTTTTATTAATTTTTAATTATATTTATTTCTATAATTTATTTAATTATTAAATCAACTAATAAAAGTGTGCCACATGTCCCTTTAGTGTCATTAACAAAAAATTACAAAATAAGGGTCATGTCTTTGTTAAAAAAAAAAAAAACTTAAGTCACTTATTTGTAAAA
This sequence comes from Lumnitzera racemosa, assembly GCA_024138005.1. Classification (NCBI taxonomy): domain Eukaryota; kingdom Viridiplantae; phylum Streptophyta; class Magnoliopsida; order Myrtales; family Combretaceae; genus Lumnitzera; species Lumnitzera racemosa. The sequence goes on along the minus strand of JAMXBC010000012.1, from coordinate 30,664,000 downwards.
CTATTATAACACAGGTCATGTTCTTGTAATTAATCCAAATTTAAATGACTCATACAAAATGTAAAGAATTTGATTGAATTTTGAAATAAACTTAACGGTGTTAAATAAGAATATCACTCAACTGTATTTCCAATACAACAGTGCAAGATTAATTTGCTAGGTGGAAAGGCTCTCCACTCACCAATAAGGATTGCTCAATGAGTAGTGTTCTATTGTTTAGCAAATTTTCCTTTCTTTTATATGTGTTGTCATTCGCATTGGTTCCGTCCTGTTTGTTTCCAAAAAGTTTCACGCATGTTTTGTCTTTCAACAGCCTTCTTATCTTGTCTTAAATTAATAATACTACTTGTGTTCCCTGGTGGTTGTTTTTCAATTTTTTTCTTTTCATTTATGTTCTTTTACACGTTTATGGATTCAAAAGTGTATTTTAGCGAAGCGAAGTGAAGCGTATTTTGTTTTACGTTCTAATCCAAGTTTATGGAATTGAGCATATATTTGACTTGGAAAAACTGAGTTGCAACTTTCAACCCTTAACATAGTAGGTTTTTTTTCTTTTTTCTTCTAGCTACTATTAGAATTATGAGTGGGGGGTGGAGAAAATAGAATCTCATCCATTCCATAGTATTCATACCTCTTTACCATAGAGTTTTAAACAATGACATGTTTAAATTGTTTAGGTCAAAAGTCAGTCCGAATTTGACCATCTTCTTAAAGATGGTAGAGCCATCGACCATTACGACGAGGCAAAAGTTAATGGTCTTGTCGAAATCTAACAGATGTATTACCAACATCAAGAGTTGAGGTATAATCAACAAGTATACATATACATACTACAGATAATTAAAGTTGTAATATATGAATTTCTACGAAATTGACAGCAAAGTAGATCTATAATATATTCATGTATATGTATATACTATATATATTATATATGATATTTAGACACACTTGTTATATTTTCATAGTAACGCTAGATAGGACGGGTCTTTGACCCAAATATAGGTAGGAATCAAGAGCCAAGGGTGGACCTTGGTTGAGTTAGATTTAACATACGTATATCTATTGAACCATTAAATTATAACTACCTTAAAACATAATACTTTAAATGTGATGTTAGCTAAAAGATTAAGAAAGGCATGAATTAGGTGAAGACTACAGCCCTGTTTAATAGGCTTGGCATGTTTTCGCTTTCGTACGTGTTCACATTTTGCTAAGGAATGACCTACTCCAAGCCTTTACATAATATTCATGGGAATCCTGTCCCATGTCAACTCGTTTTTAATAGCATTCTTTCAATTTCGTTCACATCACTGGTGATATTTTCAGTTTGTAATGATTGAAAGTTCTGAAGTTCCAATTTACAACAGCAGTTTCATGCTCAATGGACAAAGTACCATGGGTTTAATTGTTTTCTTAAAGGAAATTTATGATTTTTTTTTTTTTATTAAAATAGAGAAGAAGGAAATTCAAACTTACTTCTTCAACGCAGAAATACACCATTCCTACCCATTAAACTTTAATACCTTAAGAATGATTTCTAAATTTGTACTATAAAGATATCAACTCTTCTCTAGACTTACAAACATACCCACTTTTCTAATTTTGTACTATGGAGAAGTCGACTCTTCTCTAGACATACATACAAAATTACCCACTTTTGGATTCAGCATCTGATCCGCATCATTTGTTTACATGTATACCAGTATTTCATGTTCCCATCTTGGATTTTTGTAAATGAAACCTCATAGGAATTTTCAAACTATAATCTGGTCAAATTACGGAGTTAAAACCATAATTAATCACCAAAAACAGATTGCCTTCAAGGGGAAATAATAATTAATTAATCACAATTAATTATTTTAAAAAAAATTGCAAACAAGCAACTTAAACCAGAGTTTACAATGATGAGAAAGGCCCTAAAAAACGCAAAGACAAAGAGGTTAGGATTAGTATACAGTAGTATTTCACTAGTACAGTATTGCACTAGTCAGGATTATAAATAACTCAAGTCAGGACAAAATGATAACTCGAGTTTAATTTAAAATTTCAAAACTTAGAGTTTACCTTAAGCTAGATTAAGCATATAATGGTAACTCGAGCTTAACTTAAAATTTCAAAATTTGGGTTTTATCTTGAGCTAAATCGAGCATATAATTTTTAACTTAAATGATACATATATACCGGTATTCAAATTTGAATTCTTAAACTCGTTTCATCTCAATGATCTTAAAAATTATTATTACTCCAATTAAAATAATAATGACACCTCAACACGATTTGAACTCAACTGATATTTACACTTAATTAGAATTCCATTAAGCTTACAAATTTCAAATTTGACTAGTATTTACATCTAATGCAAGTTCCATTAAACTTACAAACTAGTAGACTTCAATATTATAAAACTCGACTTCAACTCAATAATCAATCTAATAGCTCGAACTCAAACTAAACCAAACTTTCGATTCAAACTCGAGTGAAAATTGAGTTAGAACTCAAACAGCTTGCAAATACCTTTTTCTTGATTAAACCTAGCCATTAAAGTTGGTACTTTCGGATATTGGGTTGGACCACATAATGGGCTGAAATTATTTTCAGAAATAGCAAGTCTGGCTGGCTAGAAATTCTTTTTCCTCCGATAAGTTTCCAATTCGGTCAGGACAATTCTTCATGATCGAATGGAAACCCAAATAAATAAATAAAGCGTGACTTCATGCTCAACCTTATTCATAGCATGAATCAGTTATGCTTCAAATTTGAATTAACCCTCGAACATGATTTAACAAACTGCATCTCCTTCAGTCCTGCATTCTACAGAGTAAGACAACATATGTACCCTCAAATTAGATTTGCTAGGTCAATTCCAACTTGGTCACCCGTAGACAAAAACAAAACAGAGATGATTTGAGAAAATTAGAGAAACCTACTCGATTAACCATGTGCTCCACACACGTGTTTAGCACGGTTTAAATAGTAATCCGAGATGTGGGATACAAAAATCTTCCAACTCTCTTCTGAAGACAAGCATTTGCATATATAAATATCCAAAACCTTAGCGATGCCTTATACCTTCATGCGATGGCTTCTATCCACTAGTGAAGAGACCATGGCAAAGTTGCAACATATCTAATTAAACTGAATAGGATTTCTAAAGCTCTCACAATCATCAATTTCAATAGGCAACAGGCAAGAGGAGCATAAGCTTCTAGAATGCAAGTTACCGATGTGGTTTTACAACTTCAACCAATCACTTAGCCCCATTCATCTTCGACACAATAGGGCTCAAATAGCGAGCCATTATGCACAGCCACTCGGTTGGATCATCACTACCATCAGTATCAGATATCCTTAATAACAATATTATAACTAAAAACTGGAGGAGTAATAGTATAAGTAAGCCTTTTTTATTTACTCCTTTTCTCAAGGCATAAGCAAAGCAGCTTTTGAAGAAACCCCCTCCATTTTCCCAAGATGGATGCACAGAAACTCGGAAATTACCAAGGAAAGGAAGGTATTTTAGTGAAACAAAAGAGAGCCTCCCACCACAGTAAGCAGATAGCTTCCTCTATTGTCACAATTTCATCCCATGGTTTATGTGTGTCAATGGAATGTTCAATCTGACAATTGAGACAGTGACTGAATGCCAAAGAGATTCATGTGGTTGATGGTGGAGCTTAAGCAACAGCTTTGGAGTTCTTCAGCAAGAAGACACTGAATTTGCTGAAGCTTAACTGTAACATCAAGCACTACACGTTGCAATATAAATTAAGGGAACAAAATTGTACAAACAAGGGCTAGCTAGAAACTTTTCTGGCACATATTAACTGCAACCAGCAAAAACACATTTTTCACTTAAAGATATAAAATCACCTGAATCTATCAACTCATTTACCAAACAATGACTCATGATCCAACTTGAGCAAGATCCAAAAGGCCAAAGGAGAAAATATTTCAGCCAACTGGAGAATCTAGGATCCCAGCATGTGCATGTAAGTTTGCGTTGAGACTGGAAAAAGTATAAACATGTTTGGTATAAAATGCTACTTGGATCCACTTAATATCCGACAAACTATTTACATCCCAGGTCAAATTAAAATGACAGAGATAGACAGGTGACTACTAAAACACAATTTGTCCCAAAGGGTTGGCGGGTTGGCATCGAAACTTCTAACACTAAAAGTTCCCACCGCGTTGTACTGAAGTGCTTATGGACACTGGATTACAACTAAACCTGAGACTGAAAACCAGACCAGTAATTAACACAGGAAAAACACTTCACAAACTGGAAAATACAACCCATCTGAGTTTGAATAAGATTAGATCACCCTGATGTTACCTTGGATGGTGGTTTAACAATACTTCACCAACGACACGAAACACAGTGACTCTCAACACTACTTCTCTGGTTCTCATCAGCTCAAACACACAAACATCACCTTCTTCTAGATTGTTTTCCACAGAGAAGTCATACCATCCCTGGCTTAATTTGGCTCTACCACCTCTATAAAGGCATCGAACGGGCCACTGTTTCCCATCAGAGAGCTGGAGCTTGAGGAATCCTGAGACCCCATTTAAATGCTTTTCCGCAAAGCAAGATGGAAGATACTGCACAAGAAAATATTGCTTGTGATTAGATGATGATGCTTCAAATGCAAAACATACGGTGGATAGATTCCGGTCTATGACACACCATGATGCAACCCCGATAAAGGTAGGACGGCCGCAGGACTACCCTGCAGAAAGGATTTGGAGGCTCAAACATTTTAGCTGCATTAATGGCTCTCTCCCTTTCTTCAGCGGTCACCGTTCTCTTTCTGGTAGAAGCACTAGCATAAAATTTAAATCGCATCTCACTCTCCTCTCCTTGTGGCACTACTGACAGTGTATCACCTGCAACTTGACATAATATTTGAAGAATAGCCATGACACAAAAACTTCTAACGACATATAAGTTCATAGAGCTTACCAAGTTCAGCCTTCCGCTTCTTCCTCATTGCTTTTTTCATTTTACGCACCTCATCCGAAACTGGCAGCTTCATATCATCTCCACCACTTCTGAACTTTATTCCACCAGCCTGAATAACAGTATCTTGGATAGATCTAACTCCTGTATGTGAATTGACATCACTTTTCACATGAGGCACACTACCATTGAACAAGTTATGCAGAGCTGAAGCATTGTAGCCTCGATTGAGCGTCAGTTGATCTACACTACTAGCAGCTTTCCTTTTCAACATTTCAGGCGCAGGGGTTGGAGATGACGGGCCTAAGATATCAACAACATCATCATCTTCCATGTCCCTGAACACATGATACTGCTTACTACGACTAAGCTCTTCATGTGAAATGCGAGCGTTGGAATGATAGTTAATTTCAGACGTCGTTAGATTGAAAATATAAACATTGAAGATTGAGTTGCCCTCATATCTGAAAACCAAGAAGTACCCTACACCAATATTATAGTGATGGACAAACTCTTGCCAGCCATCATGAAACCAAAATTTGTGGTCAGATTTTCTGATCCCTAAATGCCAAACATGGCCATCAGGGACGTTTAATGTAGCCACTGTAGAGAGTTCATCCCTGAACTTCTTGACAAAATTTTCTGGAATCCTCTGCAATACCCAAATACAATCAGGCCCTCAATAGCACTCCCGAAGAACTTCAAACGGTTTTAATAAAAAAAAAAAAAAAAAAATCAATGCAAAAGAAACCAGATTTATAAAGTAATGAGATTGTATAACACTAGCTATATAGCATCATCTGGCTACTACTCTATTTTAACACTGAAATTTTGCTATTTAAGACAAACAACCATTCACAAGTATCCACATATACACACGTATACCATCAAGCACTCAACACATAGACATAAATATTGTTAAGAGTCCGAAAAATCAAGTCTTTCCATGTAATTAATTATTATCTTAGCGATAATTTGCCATTCACCTGGCTTTTAGCTATTCACTGAGATAGAAAGATAGTAATGATTAAATTTCAAGAAAAATGGTATCAATAACCAAGCAAAGTTTCTAAAACAGCAACATTGTCTACGAGGTACATGCCAGCAAGAGATCTATAATGGTACGAATTGAGATATGGCTAACAAATATGCCAATTAGACTCAGCTATCCCAAAACCCACTCTTTGCATGTCCAAAACTTGATTCCTTTTAGAAAATTTGTCTAAGACATGGTTGCTGATGCAGTATGATTGAACCAGACATGTATCAATTTCATATACATTGCCATGGAAAGGACTGGTTTCACAAACAGCCCTCAAGAATCAATTAGTTTATGCAGGTAACCATTGTTCCAAGAGAAAAATGACCAAGTTCTATTAAGAATCTCCATTGGTTTTCTAAACCTTTCATAACATTGATCTACAAGCTATTATTCCAGATTTTACCTTAAACAGAACACTGAAATATTCAAAGCTGTCACATATTGATCTTGGAGTGAGTTGAAAATCCATGTTTGTAATGAATTGGACAAGTAAATTTTTCTTAGTTATTGCAAATAGAACAAGAAACTCATAAACAAGTAAGAAAACCAAGATTTAAAGCGGCAGAGTAAAATGCAGAAGGCAAGAGCAGATTCTTCAATGTGTAAGAGTGGTCCCTATAAATATAATTACTGCAGTAACCACAAAATCTAGACACCGTATTATTTATCTCCAGATTATAAGATCCGAAAATTTTCATCAAATTTACAAAAGAGAAGAGTCACATGCACATCATGTCTCAGAATTAAATTTTTCTCAGCAGTGGAGTCAAGATGAATCCAGCAATTCAATAATTGTTATTGAATAATAAGATTAAAACTAGCAATTCCGATGAACCATTCCCTTTCAATTTTCTGTAAAATTACTTTCAGTAAAATATTTTATCACCAAGTATTAAATTGACCATGACCTGTATCCCTAGGTATATCAACCAGTTGACTTAACAGAAGTTGACTAAATTACAGGTAGGACAAGCAATTTAAAGTACATCTGAAGCTGTATTAACTACCATGAAAGTCCACTCAACGGGAAACAGCACCAATATAATCTCATCGCTGCAATTTATATAAACCCGAAACTGCAAAAAATCTATAAGTTTCTCAAAGTGTTTGATCAACAAAAGAACTGGAAATAATATTTTTCCTCACAAGACCATATATGTTTACTCCCTAAGTAGAAAAACCCTCAGGTTTTCTCTCATTACAAATTCTCCAACTTCACACAGCCTGTCAATTGGGATCATCAAGATATAGAAAATTAAATTCTCGGTTTGAATCCAAAACCGCCAACAAACCACTCTGACAGTTGGGTTTTCATCCATATTAATCCCAATATCAAATTCACATTAGAAACACTTTATCTACTTTTTCAAAATGAAAACCCAAGAACAAAACCAAGAAACCCTATTGAACAACAACATGAAAATAACAACCAAAACAACACATCATAATCAATCGCGTGCTGTACGATAAATAAACAGAAAAAAAAATAGAAACAGAAATTTTCATATGAAAATAAAAAATGGGTATTTAGATTTTTTTACCAGTCTCCTGTCTTGAATTGTGGAGAAAAGTACTAATTTGTAAAAATAAGGGCGCGGCATTGGAAACTTCAGAAGATTTCAATAACCATAGCCAATCGAATCAAACACCCAGAAAAAGCTTCAAACTTTCTTCTTCTATAATTAAACAGAGTGTCGAAAATTTTACTTGCAGATCTAGTTCATGTTGTCTCACTTCTTTTACAGTCAAATAGTGTTGTTCAGTGATGGTTTTAGGGTTTTTTTTTTTTTTTAAGACTTAATAAAAAAAAAAAAAAAAAAAAGACAACTTGACCTAAAAAGTTGAACGAGTCGAATTTTATAGTCCTGAGCTGAGTCAGTGAGTCTGAGTTCACTCGGTAGAGGGTAACTCACATGCATGGTTCTCGCATCACACGTGCACCAGCGATCTCCCATCATCATGATAGGGGAATGAATTAGAAATGGATCCAATTATGCATTATAAAATACCCATACATGAAAGCTTGTTAATTATTCTTTTCCATATGGAAATGGGCATGGACACAAGACGTGTTATGGTTGTTTTTTTTTTTTTTTTTTAACTAAGTTACAATTTGGGAAATAAAGATTTTAACCCAATCAACCCTTTTAAAAAATTAATATTTATATTATTTAATTACAATAGTTATAACTAAGTTTTATGAGGACGAGTTATAATTTTTCTATTAAGTTATGATTGTTCCATTTTTGTTTTTTAATTGCAAATATGCTGCTTAGCTACTTCAGTATTTGAAATTAAGCACTTTTGAATCTTTAGATATCTACTTGTAAACTTTATTCTAGATAAAACAATTAAAATCATAAAGATTTAAGTAACATAGATAAAATCAAAAAGAAAATAAGTAAAAGTTTCCTTTTAATCTTTTTAGAATATTTTCATATATATATTGTTATCCTTTTCTATTTGTTTTATGCTTTACTTTTTTAATGAGAAAATAATAGAAATGATCAACATTTGAGAATAAATTCAAATAAGATATTAATATTTCGAAAAATTTATATAAGTTATTAACGTTTCATAAAATATCTCAAATAAGGTATCTAGTTATTATAAGATTATGATATAATAGTAATTTCGTAAAATTACTTGAATCATTTAGTGAAACGTTGATCTTTTATTTAAATCATTTATAAAATTTTAATGTTTTATTTGAACTTTTTAAAACACTAATCCTTTATTTAAACTTATAAAAAAAAAATGTTAATCAATTCTATTATAATTATTCACTTTTTTATTTATATCAAGGAAAATTAGTTATAAGGAAGCATACATATAACATATACTTTCTTTTAACTTGCAAATGTGTTGCGTTTTAATTAGTTATCATCATAAAAAAAAGATGAATTATACATCATTTTCAATAGGGCTGGCAATTTGGAACTAAACATGATATGATACAATTTAAACGGGTTAATATATAAAAAAATTAAACACAAGATACACCCACTTAAATACAATTAAATTCGTATCAAATTTGAGTCAACCTTCTAAACCTGGACTCCAAACATGGGACATACTATATATTCTTCTATATTTACATTTTGTTGTGCAAATTATTTCTTTTTAAGTCAAAGATCTCAATCAAAGGTATCACATCCCAAAAAGGTAAAGTAGTAATAACCCCATCGTATAAACTATTCTAAAATAAAAGCCGACCTCATAGCTTCTATCATAAACTTAGTTCACATAAAGTGAACTTAACTTAAACAATTTAAAGCATCCAATTTTATACGTACCTATTATAAATCTATGGGGAAATCTTTAAAAATGATGGTTAGAAACAAATTTAGAAAAAAAAAAAAAAAAATCTTTCCAAAAGATTTAGATTTGGTTCATAAAACTCAGTAAATATTTTTGAATTTACAAGTATTTATAAAATTGTATTTGTATGGAAAAATAGCAAGTTTAAGAAGAGAATTGTAAAGGTCCATGGGTTTACAATTCATAATATACACATTAATAGGAAAAAACTAAAAGGCCACTAAAAGAAGGCCTATTAGTTTTTCTTAAAAGTTAGCAAAAATCAATAATCAGAATAAAATTTTAGCCAATTCTTCTTGATCATCACTTCCTAACCCCACTTTTTAACTTTTAAAATTAGGTGGCATACTTGTAAGTCTATCCTAAACTGGCAAAACAATTATAGGGGAATGAGTAATAATTTACTTAATAAGTGAGATAGAGATAGACATATGCAGTAATAAACATGATTTTCAATTAAGTTATTTAAATACAATGTGTGTTCAAGTAAATGTCATCACACAACAGTAATTGGTCCATCATAAGATTAGAAAATTTTTGTCCGCTCTAATCCGGTTTGAAAAGTTTGAGCCACGTATTCACGAATTGGAACCAAATCGGTGCTTATACAATGGAGAACACCCCCTGCACGATACTACCTTCGAACTACAGCCCTTAACCTTGCCATACCTTCCTCTCCTATCACTTAGCTTAACTAAAAGTAGGGAAAAGACCATTTTTGCTATTCCTATCAAATGGGTTCGTATTTGGTCCGAGAATCCTAATCGTTAACCTTATTGGGTTACAATACATCTTAGGTTAGAAGTTAAGTCGAATTTAAATTAATTAAGTTTTTAGGTGATCAACAAATTCAAACAACCTGAACAAAACAAAGTATACAGCATAATCATAATACAGAGCTCAACTCCCATTGCAACAAAGTAATATTTAAGTACATGTGTAATACACACGCAAACAACTATATTATAGTTACAAGTTAAAAGCATACCAAAGCCTCCAAGTACTTTAGAGTACTCAAAATGCTGCAAAGCAGTAACTCCACTTACCTGGGTGTTGATATTAGTTTTCTTTGTATGTCAATTTTACCTTCTTCTAGTATCATTAAAATTTAATGCAACCCCTTTAGTTTCCATCCAATGTATAACATATGAGTTCATTTTGACATTTAAGTATGTTTTTTAATTAAGTTAAGTGAGTTTTTTAAGGTTTTTATTCGGTACTAATTAAGTAGTATAAGTTCTAGCTAAGGTCCTAACTTAGTATTTTAGCATAAGTTGCTATCAAGTAGTTTTTGACTTAGGTTTTCACTCTAGGAAATTCTTAAAGATTATAAGTGAATGGCTTCCTTACCTACTCTTTGCCTCTAAGTAATCCAATATTCAGTTCTAACCATCTTCAAACTTCCAGTTACTCCTACATTTAGCTTCTTCCATTAAACCACTTTCTAATTGAGTTTTCAACTTAGATTTTAACCTAACATTCGATTATAGGTTATCGTCCACGAGGCTTATGACATATGTGCTAACTTTAATGAGGATATAAATTCTAAATATAACCCACTTTCTGATTTAGATTCAATTTTAGTAAATTTTAAATATTCAACACTAAATTGCATGCTAACCTACTTTCTAACATAGTTTCAGACCTTACTGCTACTACTGTACCTTATTACTTCACAAATACTTCAATTTACCCTAATTTCCAAGACTTCAATATCCTACATAAATAGCAAATATCAACTAAGTACCACAACTATTTACACCTTTTTCTTATTATACCATCCACTGAGTTACAATTGTATGGAAACTTGGAAAATTTCCCTTAGACCACTAAATACTTAAGTACCATTTAAAATCATCTTTCCCAAACTTATGATAAACTACCTTTGGCTACTATCTGTGGGTACATATAGGTTGTGTAAGCCTTATAATTAGGTGTTCAAAGATGATACATAAAATTTAGAGCTATCAAGTAAGTGATCGAATAAATTGTCCGATCAAGCCTAAATTTTATAATGAAGTAAGGAATATTAGTAAAAGCGATTTTACGAATTTGAATTTAGGAAAATAAATAATTAAATATTATAATATTGTGTAGGTCCTGTATAAGATATCATGAGAGAAGTGAATTGATATATTTTGCAAAATATAGTTTTTTTTTATATAGAAAACAAAACCCCTCATAATAGTTTAAATAGTATGATAAGTAGTTGAAGATTGATTATTTAACTTTAAATGCAAAAATAACAACACAAGTAATAGAAGTTAGAAACTAAATAAAATTGAGAGAAAGAAGATCAAGTAATCAATTTATAGAATTTTAGCTTTTTGTCTATTGCTCTCTTTCAGCTCTACTACTAGAGACTCTGTTTACCTTACTGGTATTGTTCCACTAATCCAACTTTTTCATTAATCAAAAATCAATTAAAAGTTACAAAAATATCTAGTTGCTTCCTTATCCTGTCTCACTAGCTATCCCTATGCTATTTACAGGACTATAGACAACTTCCTAACCTCACACCCACTTAGATATAATATCACTAAAGTTTACAAGAAGAATGAGATGTTACAATCAACGATCTCTTTACCATGTTCACATAAAATAATAACAATAAAATGAGAAGCTCAGTTTCTAACTAAGTTTCTGACATGTTCACTAGAGAGTTTGTTAATTTCAGTTCTGATCTTGAGAAATATGTATCAATCTTATGCAACTTCGATTTAAATTAATAATCCTTGTATGTAATAGTTAGAAAATGACTAGATATTGATATTTCTCTAAAAGAATCTTGATTTTAAAAAAATGGTCTTCTTATTGGAGAAATTTCCCATAAAAATAGGAGTTTGACATATCAAAATGAAACCCTATTTTTACATGATCTAAGCTTGATATGTCCTTTTGAACGTTATATGATAAGCTTCTTAATTCGAATTTGAAATGCAATACACTTAATATTTGGATGGATACAAATATGAAACTAATTCAAATATATCTCCTTCAATCCTTATCCAACAATTTGAATATTACTTCCTCTTTTGGCTTCATTTGTTTGGAAGAATTCAACAACTTTTTCGAAGAAAAATAAGGATTAAATACCTAATCTTATCTAGTTATGAAAAACCATAAGATTTAAACTTATCTTCAACATATCTTCTTGATTAGTTTAAATTATAATCTAATCATGACAAATTTGTAAATATCCTCAATATACCCTATACCAAACCAAATAGTTTTTGAACTACTTTATCCATGATAACTTGCTATTAGAATTAATTTTTATTGAAACCTTATATACTTCAATGAACCAGCAAGTTAATTCATATTTAGTTGTCTATAATGTAATTGATTTATTCTTGCTAAAGTGTTATCACAATGCCTTCATAGAATTGCTCAACTAAAATTTCTTAAAATCCCCAAGGACTTAATCTAACTTAATGGAATGGAATTGAGCACATTACCCAAATATACCCAACAAAGTAAAGCTAGGTTTTCCACGTATTTATCTAACTTAACTTGCTTGATATTGCTAAAAAATAGCTTAGTAACAGCTTCTAATATGAACTCTATTCGCTTTTCTGCACTTTTAAGTTCTTTTACTTATATACTTTCTAATATATAGTTTGACATACATTTTGACTAGCACAAATTTCAACCCATTTTCCTCTAAAGTATGTTACACACTCATTATATATGTTTAATAAATTTTTATTTTTGTTATCATTAAAATACATGAAGAGAGAACTCAACATACTGAATTATATATATATATTACCCATTATTTATCAGAAACGCATAAAACGAGTTTAGATAATGAACAAATTAATAGAAATAAATAATATGCATATTAAAAATCATAAAATAACATAAATAATGTTTAGAAGTGTTTTTTTTTTTTACCATATATGTATTTATGTATTAGTAAATATGCTTCACACTCATTATATATGTTTAATGTATTTTTCTTTTTGTTATCATTAAAATACACGAAGAGAGAACTCAACATATTGAATTACATATATACATATATATATATATTACCCATTATTTATCGGAAACGTATAAAACGAGTTTGGATAATGAACAAATCGATAGAAATAAATAATATGCATACTAAAAATCATAAAATAACATAAATAATGTTTAGAAGTGTTTTTTTTTTTTTGTACCATATATGTACTTATGTATTAGTAAAAATACTCGAAATTACTTAAAATACCTAAAATATACTAAAATAATACTCAATAATTAAAGAAAAATTATCAAAAAGGAAAGAAGCATCTGGATTGTGGTCATGGCGTATTAGATTAAGAAGGAAAAAATTGCCAATAAGATAAACCCAACTAAAAAGTGGAAAAAAAAAAAGAAGATAAAAGACCTTTAGCAAGTGAAAAATTAAAGAAAAAAACCTAAACCCTACTATAAATACAAAACAACCTCTTAAAACCTCATTTTAGCTGGTTTAGCATCTAGAAAAAAATTTGGAGAAGTGAGAAGAGAAGAGAGAATTAATTAAATAAAAATTAGAAAAATAGCATACAATTAAAGTTTATAAGGGGAACAAGTGATCAACGGCCACTTAGAATCAAACAACCACCACCACATGACCCTAAGGCCGTTATCAATGCTTACCAATATCCTTAGAGCTACTACTGGTGGCTAGAAGCTAATTAAACAGTAAGTCTAATTTCCTACCCAATTTTGTTTAATTTATCAAAATTATCAAATTAAGATGAAAAATAATAAAATTTAGTATTCTGAGGTATTTATATATGTAGAATTAGTGAAAAATGTTAATTTGATAAAATTAGATCCCGAGATATATAGTGCTTAAGAAATTCCTAAACTCAAACTAATTTTCCATACCAATTTAAATTACCCTAATAATATAGTTTTGACTTCAAAATTTTGGTATGTACTATTTAGAGTATTTATAACAATGCTATGAAGATATTTTTCAAAAAAAATTAATTTTCTGAAATTTTACTTAATTTTTAGGTCTTAAAATTATACATAAAGAGTGATTTTTGGGCTTATTTTGGTACTTTAATGATAAGTTGATGAAAATACTAATTTAATGTATAATTAGATATCATCGGATATAATTTGTTTATGTAATATGATATTGGTGGTGTTTGAGGTGTTAGATGTAGGTATTATAAATATTATGTGATGAATATGTATATAGGAATAATGAGTAGAATTGGAAATTAAATGGATAGAAAAATATTAGGTCAAAATTAATAATAATAATAATAATAAATAAATAAATAAATAAATCTAATACAAAATAAATATTTAGGTAATTATATGAAAAATGTAGATTATTCTCATATCAAGAGCAAATTCAGTAGTTAAATTAAGAGTACAATATACCATTAGAACCAAAATACTAGTTAAGAACCAAAATACTGGTTAAGAGCTAAAAGGGGGATTTAGGATATTTAAATGTAGTTAAATGAATTTTACATAATTGGCTCAGAAGAAATACTTAGGGTTTACGAGTAAAAAACTGTAACCAAAAGTTGAATTAGAAGCTAATTCAAAAACCAAGTCAAAGACTGAATTGGAAACTAGTTAAGGATTAGTTTGGTTATAAGTAATATAAAACTTATATAATTAAGTATAATTACAATTTAAAAGCTTATATGTAATAAGGGTATTTATATTATAGGGATAAGTGGTAACAAATTGACCCTATAACAAGTCGAGTAAGCAAATCGAGAATTTCAAATAAGTTAGATTTAATACGTCATCGTATTTTAGAGTACTATATTAAAATACTTAGAGGTTAAGAATTTGTTGTCTATGCTTATAGGTAGATGTTTGTGTGCATACCTGTGTGTCTCTAATTAATAAACTAAATTATAATGTTTTCTTGTGTTGAATTGCTGTAATTTGTATGGAGTGAAATTGTTTGATCACCTTAAATTGAATTTAACCATATTTAACCTAATATCTTAATTAGACATGATTGCAACCTGATGTGCCTAGGAGCTCTATTATCGCTAGGACTTACCATAGCAAATTTGAACTAATGTCGAGTGAGTAAGTCGACAAATTGACTAGAGTAACTGACATGCAATTGCTTGAAGAATATGACTAACCTACGAATACAATACGACTTGACACTTCACTTGATATAATGCACAAGTAAATGTTAAGGTCTACCCCCCACTAATCTTGAGCTACTCAGTAAGATTAGATAAGAGTATATGAAAATAGACTTGGAGAGGTTATTTCACAAGAACAATATATTCAATGTTTATCTATAAAGTAAGATGATTTCCGCTTACAAGGATAAAGGACTATTTATAGAAAGTTTTCAAGGCAACATTACAAATAAATAAATTATAAAAAGGCATACATAAAAGGAGATTCTTAATACATACACAAAACGGCAAAAAAGACAAATGACAAAAGGGAAAAAAAGTACAGTGTCAAATGAAATGGATAAATGGCAGTGCAACATTAGTCCCGTACAAAGATTCTTTGATCACAACAAGCGAAAGGAATCAAGATGTTGCTGCAACAAAGAGGCCGAGATGAGAAGTGATGTCATGAGAATTGGAAGGAGGCTAAGAGAGAGAAGTACTCAATCAATATGAGGCTAGCTTTCATTACTCGACAAGAACTCTCAACAGCAGATGGTCAGATCACTTGGCATAGAGTCCTTGGCCATAGAATAGTTGGCATTGGTATAAGAAAGGAAACAAAGTAGGGTGTAACCTTTTGGAGTTATCATAGAATTCAATCATCTTTCTTCTACATAGAGTTTCTCATCATCAGCAAGTTGACGATAGAGACTTCTTCAGGTAAAGGATTAGAAGCCTCAAAGACATGTACAAGTAAGAGGACCAGTGCTTGGCAACCCATCAATTCCCCGGGGTTATTAAAGATTTGCCCTCAAATCTTAGCCTTCTTTTTCATCAGGTATATAGAGTGTTAGATTAGCCACATTAAAGTAGCAAATACATTGTGTCTGTCTGACAGCTCAAGCTTATAGGCATTGTCGTTAACGTACTTAAGGATCTTAAAAGATCCGTCTGATTTAGGGGAAAATTTGTTCATTCTCTTCCTAAGGAAATGCTCTTTGTTGAGGTAAACCCAAACAAGGTTTGCAAAGCTATAAACTACTCGTCTCCTTCCTCAACTTCCTTACTCCTGTCGAGCTATAGTCTATGCTAGTTGTTCAACTACCTTTTGATGTAACTTTTGGAATTCTTTGGTGCGTTGTTGGTCGGATTTACTTTCCCATTGTACAGCCGGGCTGATAGCCATATCTAAGTATAAGTTCAATTTAGGCCCATAGATGACCTCAAAAGGTGACCTTCTTATCAAGCTGTAGACTGATCGGTTATAAGCGAACTCAATGACAATTAGGCATAGGTCCTAATTATGTAAGTTCTTCACTATGACTACTTGTATAAGGTTGCTAACTGTCTTATTTACTACCTCGATCTAGTTGTCTGTCTAGAGGTGGCAAAAAGTGTTGTACATAAGCTTAATGCCGAGTTTCCTCCATAGGGTTTTCTAAAAGAAACTCGTGAACTTTGAATCATGGTTGGATGAAATACTTCTCAACAACTATATAAACGTACAATTTCTTACAGAAAGATGTTAGCGACAAATAAAGCATCGTTAGTTTTATGGCAATGAATAAACTGGCTCATCTTACTGAACCAGGTAACCACCACCATAATTGAGTCATGTCTTCTTAGCATTTGGGGAAGGTTGAGCATAAAATCCATGCATAGGTCAACCCATGGGCACTCAAGTATAGGTAGGGGTATGTACTCTCTGTAAGACTCTCTCCTTCCTTTTGCATGTTTACACACCTTACATCTCTCAAGAACTCGATGCACATCCTTCATTATCCCAAGCTAGTAGAAATGCTTTAGTATTTCAATTGTCCGCTTTTCTCCAAAATGGTCAGCTAAGCCCCCCATATGAGCTTCATAGATTAGCAGCTCTCTAGCTGAGCCACTCGACATATAAATTTGCTTGTCCTTCATCAGGAACCCCTGACTCAAGTAGAACCCATCTACAATGCCTCCAACATTTCACTTGGCTACTAAGGGCCCAAAATACCAATCGTGCTCTTACTGATTGAGCAGAGTGCTGAATCTAAGTACCTTAGCTTGCATAATCATAATAAGGGTATGATGACAAGAAAGAGCATCTACTACAGTGTTGGTGCTCCCTTTCTTATACCAGATGACATAGCAAAAAGACTCTAAGAATTCAACCCATTTGGCATGACGTTGAGAAAGTTTCTATTGCCTACGGAGATTCTTGAAAGATTCATGATCTGAATAGATGATGAATTCTCTTGGTAACAAATAATGCTATTAGTTATGCAATGTTTGGATAGGGGCACGGAGCTCCTTATCGTACATTGAGTAATTCAAGGTAGCACCTTGGAGTTTCTCACTAAAATAGGCAATTGGTCGATGCTCTTGCAGAAGGACAGCACCAATGTTGACCTCAAACGCAACTCACTTTACCTCAAAAACTTTCTCAAAATCCGGTAGGGCAAGTACTAAAGCAAATGTCAACTTAAAACTTCATGTCTTCAAAACTTTTCTAAGCTTTCTCCGACCATCTAAACTTAGTGTTCTTCTTAGTCAATTCAGTTCAAGGTGTAATTATGGAACTGAAGTTCCAAATGAATCTCTGATAGAACGAAGCTAAGCCATGGAAGCCCCTGACTTCAACAATACTAGTTGGCGTAGGCCACTCAAGAACAGCTATGACCTTCTCATCATCAACTCAAACTTCTTTCCCTGAAACAACATTTCCAAGGAATACAACCTCGCTTTAACAAAATACACATTTCTTTAGGTTACCTAATAATCTCTCGACATGTAGGATGTCGAACACTAATCTTAAATGCTCAACATGAGCGATGAGGTCGGCACTATAGACCAGAATGTCATCAAAATAAACCACAACACATTTGTCAATCAATGTTCTAAGTATATGATTCATTAGTCACATAAATGTACTTGGCGCATGAGTTAGGCTAAACAACATTACTATCTATTGGAACAAATTATCCCTTATCATGAAAGCCGTCTTCCATTTATCTCCAGGTCTCATTCGTATTTGGTAGTAGCCGCTCTTTATGTCAATCTTTGAGAAGATGTGAGTACCATGCAACTCGTCAAGCATATCATCTAACCGTAAGATCGAATATTGGTACTTAAGGGTAATTTTACTGATCGTACGGCTATCAATGCACATTCTCCATGACCCATCTTTCTTAACTACTAGTACAATTAGTACGGCACATGGGCTCACACTCTCTCGTACGTATCCGCAATCTACCAACTCATCTACTTGTTTCTTCAACTAAGATGCTTGCTCAGGATTAAGTCTGTAAGTAGGTTGGTTCGATAAGGCAACTCTAAGTTGGACGTCAATGCAATGCTTAATGCCTCTTAAGGGAGGTAAACCTTTCAGCATCTCGATAGGAAATAAGTTGGCATAGTGTTGAAGTAGTTGCTGCACCTTGACAAGTAAGTTCTTAGCTTCTCTTACCTCTAAGAGTCCACTAACTAAAAGGATCACAAAGTCCTCAACCTTAACTTCTCAGGCAAACTGGCTCGAGAAATCACTAAGGACTTCTACTATAATGATCTAACAAACTTCTCTTGGGCTTCTTGTACTTCCTTAAGACTCATGGGTGTTAGTATAATTTTCTTTCCATCCTTTTGGAACATATAGGTGTTCCCATATCCATTGTGCAATACTCTCAAGTTAAATAGCTATGGTCGACTAAGTAATATGTGAGAAGCGCACATGGGAAGGACTTCACACAATACCTCATCCTTACACCTATCACCAATGGTAATTGGTACTCTAACTTGCTTAGCAATGTGTAAGCCTCCTTTTTCATTTAGCCAGTGAATCTTGTATGGCTTAAGGTAAGGGAGGGTTAGCAATTTTATGGCCTTAACTACCCCTTTTGCTATGACATTGGTACAACTTCCTCCATCAATGATCAAGGCATATAGCTTACCATTCACTTAGCAATTCATTTGGAAGAGGTTCTCTTTCTGTGCATTCTCATTAGCTACAAAAGTACTAACAGATCGTCGAACGACAGAATAGTACTGGGTACCAACTTTAAGAGGTGTCTTAGTTTCAGGGTCTTCATAAAACTCTTCCATCATTTGTTCAACTCCCATCTCTTCTTCTCCTTCACTCGTACTCTTTACTTCAAATTAGGGCTTGTCTCCTTTTATAGTCATGACTCAACGGTTCGAACATTGACTAACCATGTGCTTATAATCAAGACATTTAAAACATATGATTTCTCTTGTCTTTCTTCCTAAGCTTTGACCTTAGTCTCTTTAGACTTCAGGTTCTTTGACCTTACCCTTACCTCGGCCTTCTTCTAATCGGATTGGTACTTACCTTTAACATTCTACCTCATAACTGTTTGATGCTTAATCATTCCTAAGTCGACTCAACATTCCGCTCCTGTTTGATAGCATAGGTTAACTACTCAGCGTTCGACTAACCTAGTTCCGCCTCTGCCTTTCGACTATCTACACCACCCTAATGGCTTCAACCAGAGTCGTAAGAGTCTACAGCTCCACTATGTTACCAATCTCAATCCTTAACCTATAAATGAACTGCCCTATAGTTCGTGTCTCCAGTTCGTTAACATCACATTAGATCATGAGCAATTAAAACTCTTAGACATAGTCATCCACAAATCTGCTACCTTATCTCAAGTCTTGGAGACATTTGAAAGTGTCTTACTCATAGTATTCGGGAACAAACCTACTTCTAAGGACTCTCTTCATTTCACTCCATGTTTAGACTTCTCATCAAGTTCTTAAGCAAGCATTCTATAACTTCTTCTACCACATTCCTGCATATCCAAAAAATTCTAGTGCAACCACTCAAATACAAATAGCATCCTCATAATCATAAAAGTAGAATATCTTTTCTATCTTCTCCTCCTAGTCTAAGTAAGCATCAGTACTATCAAATCTGTTGAAGCTCAGAATGTGTCCTTTAAGGTATTTAGTGCCCCTAGGAGCTCTAAACTTATGCTCATCAATTCTAACATATTGCTCTTCTTCTTCTTCTTCTTCATATTCTTCTAGTTCGTCTAACTCCAACCTTCTCCTAACGACTCTATCAACATGATGGAGCAGTGCTTAGTTCACAGGGGGGCTTTTGGTGCTCACTATTCATTCACCTACCTTCTTGACCTATCCCTCATTTCTTAACCATGTTCAATGACAATCCTATCTTACGGCCTAGTCTTTAAGACTCTTTGTACTGAGACAACTAGATTGGCCACAATAGCGGTGAGGTCTTGTAACTACTTGTTAATAGTACGTAGTAACTGTTGGGTCATACGACCACGTCCTTGAGCACCACTCTTATCATCATTGATTTCTCTTTGAATGCTAGGACTCAACATTCTCATAAGGAATAAGCTTTAGAACATACTCTTTATGCAGGAAATTTCTACATAGAGAAAATACCAATCCAACAATGAACTATGAACTTGTTCTATTCTTCTAGATGAAAACAAAATATAACAGATAACAAACCAGAAGGAACTATTGCATATAGCTTCTAAATATAACCTCAAGCTTTGATGCTAGGATTATACGATGTGCCTGGGAGCTTTGTTATCACTAGGACTTACCATAGCAAATTTAAACCAATGGATCCTTTGAAATATCGAAGAAAATTAAAGTGAATAGGTTGACAAACTGACTGGAGTAGTTGAAGGGAAGCTGTTTAGAGGATATAACCCACCTATGAACACAATATGACTTGACACTTCACTTAATATGACGCGCAAGTAAATGTCAAGGTCCACTTGCCACTAATCTTGAGCTACTCTGTAAGATTAGATAAGAGTATATGAAAATGGACTTAGAGAGGTTATCTTGCAAGAACGATATATTCAATGTTTATTTGTAAAGTAAGATGATTTTGGCTTACAAGAAGAAGGGACTATTTATAGTAAGTCTCTAGGACAACATTACAAATAAAGAAATTACAAAAAAAGTACACATAAATGGGAAAAAAGAACAAACGATAAAAAGGAAAAATAATACAGTATCAAATAAAATGGATAGATGGTAGTGCAATGTTAGTCCAGTACAAAGATTCTTTGATCACAGAGGTAAAAGGAATCAAGATGTTATGGCAACAAAGAGGCCAAGACAATGAGTGATGTCATAAGAATTAAAAGGAGGCCGAGAAAGAGAAGTACTTAGTTAGTATGAGGCTAGTTCTCGTTATTCGATAAGAACTCTTGACGGCAAATGCTTAGATCACTTGGCATAGAGTCCTCGGTTAGAGAGTAGTTGGCATCGGCATAAGAGAGGGAATAGAGTAGGTTGTAACCTTCCAGAGCTATCAAGAAATTCAATCATCTTTCTTCTACATAAAGTTTCTCATCATCGGTAGGTTAATAAAAGAGAATTCTTTAGGTAAGGGATTAGAGGCCTCAAAGCTGTACACCAGTAAAAGGATCAGTGCTCAGTAGCCTATCACAACCCTTTAGGGGATGGTTAGGATACTCCAACCAAACATTGACACCTTCAAAAGGGATAACATAGGAAAGAATAATGATCTATTCTCCATCCTTAGTCGAACTAAGTGATAGAAGAGGAGGTCGCAGTAAGTATGAAGGCAATGGTTTGAAGGGTAGTCATTGGGAGAGTAGTACTTCCATTGCACAAACTTGGGTTTAGTTGTGAGTTGTTACATAAACGTTAAAACTCCTCAACTCGAATTAGAATAAGTAAAATTTCTCTCTAATGTCACAATAAACTAGACCACATTATGTGATGGCATTTACGTGTTGCATTATATTTAATTAATTGTTTGAATACCTTGTTTGTGTTTGATATGTATTCTTAAGTCTCCGTCCTAACTTACTGAACTGTTGGTTGTTCATACTCTTATAGATTTTCTTGTAGGTGATAATTAAAAATGTCACGTTACAATTATTTAGAGGTTTATACCCTTCTAAAGAGTCTTAGGGGAATGGAAGATCAAACTAACTGATCTGTCGAGTCTTTTAGAGTTTTTCTTATTAACTCTTAGGCTTATAAGATAGTTATGTAATATTTTCTTACCAAACTACTATGGTGTATAAATATTTCATGGGATTATAAGACAATATAGGTATATTTATGTAAATATGATTTAAAATTTCTAGTTCTTTATGTAATTTTATCATTAATCTTAAATGAGCTATTTACTTTAAAGTGAGAGTCATAGATACTTTATATAAATCATATCTACAATAGTAGCTATGAGGTCAATTACTATTATAGGTTGGTTTACACAGCAAAATTATTGCGATTCCACTGCTTCAGGGGTTAAAAAGTTATACCATAATTTTATAAATAATTCATCGAGCTCTTTAGTAAAACAACATCTCCCACATAATGATTACTTGAAAATGGAAATTTCTCAAAAATTTGGTGACTCAATTTTGAAAATTCGACCACACAACATCAAAATAAAACATTTTAGGAGTATACTCATAAAATTTCAAGTCAAAACAACATTGGATGGTTTTTCAAAATTGCAACCTAAAATCGTTTTACAAGATTTTTTTCTTAAGAACGATATATTAGCACTCAAAATTTCAAAAACCTGATTTGATATTTGAATTCTTCATGCAAAAATACTTAAGAAAACTAAGCTTCAAAATTTTTGAAATTCGTTTAGTATTTTTCCCAAAATTTAGTTAAAAATGATGAAAACAACAACTTACCGAAATTTGAGCTTCGACCACTGTAGAGAGGGAAGGGTATGTTGGCTAAGTCCACCATTGGAACTCCATCAAACTTCACCTTTATCTCACTCCGAGGTGGTAGTCTTCTCGGGCAACTCATTAACTCTCTTATTTTGCACTTTAATTTCCCAATTTTTGTTTGTCACTGTCTCTCTCTCTATTTCTCACTTCCAATATTTTTCCCTAACTTGCAAATGACCAAAATTTGACATAGATAGCAATTTGTATTTTTATATGAAGGTATGGGGGTCATTTGATTTTTATTCCTATGCTTAACAAGTGTATTACACTATCTTAAGTGTCCTTAAATTAAGTTTCCCACATTCCTTATATTCCAAATGTTTGCCACAACTAAAATAAATTATCTCCTGATTGTCTCCCATTCTTTTATAATTTTTCACATATTTTGTTTATTTATTTAATGAATTTTACCTATTTTTGAGTATTTTCGATAATTACAGGTAAATATATTTACATATTAATTATACCCAATATATATACTTGTCTTTTATATATTATTTTATGTACAATATTAATTATATTACTCTTATAATTTATCTCTAAAAATTCGTTAATTATTGGGACCTAATTTGCACGTTATCTATTCATATATAATAATATAATAGATTTTCACTATCTTCACCATATTTTTAATATTTTATTTTATTTTAAATTTTGAGCCTACAAAAACTCCTCAACTAATATTACTAAACACCTTGTAAATTCCTAACCTAATCAGGTTACTTTTCTAAAAGTCCTAAATTTTCATTCGAAACCCATTCATGCAAATATAAGGTGTATAAAAGGAATGAGATACTTTTAGTAATATATTATTTTTATTGCATTGTATTTTAAATGGGCAAAGAAACGAACTCATGAATAGATTCTTTAATTGTCTCTCTTAAAAATTCAATAAATAATATAATAAATTTTGAAATTAGCATTGGTAGTAATACTAATATCCATTTAATTCATAGTTTTTTTAAATTTAATGACGTTATATAATTTAAATTTTTGAATTTTCTATATTTAGTAAGATTTTGCTTTATAAAAATTTTTGTTTAGGTTATAATTATATTAAATATGAAAATATTATGTTATTTGTCTTTGTAAAATATAAATATTATTATCATTCTTTTCACTTATGTCAATAAATATTTTATAAATTTAATTATAATTTTTAACTCAATAAACAGTATCGAATTTAAACTAAATGAGATATGACATGGTAATACAAATTATCAACCCTAACATAAACAGGTCTAACCTAAACATGAGACACGTTAAGTCATATGTCTAGATTTTCATATACGATTAATAAACATGTCATTTCACGGGTTTGAGTTTTTTATATATGAATCCATTTAGATACAAAAACAAGATATGATACGAAAATACGAAATACTAACAAGTTCTAAATCTTGGAGCTTAAGTCTCTATGCCACATCTTGTTTAAGCTTGTAGTTCATTAATAGGTTATGTTTCATATCAAGTTAAATGGGATTGTATCCTAAAATATTATATTGGAACGAAAATCTTCATAAGATTAATGCTTGAAAAAAGAAGAACAAGAAGGAAATTAATTAAACCCTCAAACATAACAAATTATGATGTAATAAAAGCAATATCCAAGAGTTAAAATAACAAGTCATAATTAGGTGACTTGTGGGAGAGCATTCCTCTAATATTGAGAGTATTCTCCTTTCATTTGAGAGCACTTTCTCTCATTAGTGAGAGCCTTTCACACTGATTCTATATGTCATCTCTAGGTTATACATCACTGCATTATTATTCACTTTCTCTCTCCCATAGCAAAATTGATTCCTTTAATCATTACACTAAAATTCATACATTTCATCTACACTTCCAAAATATTCTTTATCCTTTTCAATCCATTACTATCGACATTATACATTCTATACAATTATTAGCAATACTAAAAATCTATTTTCTTCCTTTGAGTTTACCATGATCATGATGAAGTAGTATAGGTTGTTCCATTCTATTCTTCTCCTTTATTATTGTCTTCCTTGTCTCTATTGTTAGGTACATTTCTTTTTTCTCAGCTATTCTTTTCTTTGCCTCCCCCTTTCTTTTTGTTTCTATTGCTATTGCACTCTTTATACATTTAGGTTAAGTTTCTCATTGTTATATTTTAGAAGTTGATATTGCATTTATGTTCAACCTATAATCAAATGTCATTAGTTTTACTTATCTAACATTTATATTTGTTATATCTATTGTGAAGTAGGTATAAATAGTATTGATAAAGGGAAAAAGCCTATGATGCCTTATCTATATGAAAGTGATGAGGAAGATTCAGAATCTAGGAATTGAGTGTAGTGGTGAACAAGAGTGTCTCCTCTCTAAGCTCAACTATTACTAATGTTAGTCTAGGTAGTTTCTCACCCCTTGAACACCATTCCCCTTCCCCTGATTCCTTGTTAACCAAAAGCTAAAACTCTTATTTGTCTCCACCTATAGTGCCTTTATCTTCACCAAAAACCGCCAATGTCCATCTTACTCTCTATAAGTTTCCTTTCATTTATTATGTAGAGTTCCCTTCAAATGACTCTGGTGAGCATGATGACCTAGCTATTTCTCATGTTAACACCAAGAAGGATGTTACTCAAGGTTATTTGTGATTAAGAAAATGAATATCAAAAGGAACAATGAACAATTGCTAGAAGATGTTTAAAAGCCAAGAGTAAGGGAAATGCTTCTTTTTTTGAAGTACAAAACTTCTTTTGTAGAGGGTAGTAGGTAGATTCAAGGGAATAAGAAAGCAAGGAAGAGTATAAAATTGAAAGAAGCAAATCTGATTAAGGAGTTTGATAGTTTTACATTGGTAAAAGTAAAAGTGGACTAAGTTGATGATTTGTACGGCTATAGTAGCACGCCTACAAATGCCACCATAGTACTATGATGCTCTTAAGTAAGAATTGTCAAGGACTTAGCTCATCCTTGATAATTCAAAATTCGTTTATGCTTGTAAATAAACATAATCCTAGTATTGTTTTTCTTATGGAGATTAAAAAGAAAACAGTTTTGTTAATCGACTTAGAAGATGCTTGAGGTTTGTTGAAGGATTTTGTATGCCGCTTAAAGGTATAGCTAAGGGGGTTGTCTCTTCGATGGAATGGAGATGTGGTTGTGAATATTTTAATTGTAAATTAGAACTTAATTGTTATAGAAGTGGAGAATGTACATGAGTCGTTGATTGGGTTTATCCTCCTATGGATTATCTAAGGAAAAGGAAACTATGGAGTAATATTGTTTAGCTGTCTCATTCCATAAGCAGTCCTTAGCTTTGTGTTGGTGCCTTTAATGAGATTCTTACGGATTTTGATAAGAGTAGATTGAGGATTTTAGGAGGATGATGTTTGATGCACAACTCTATAACCTTTGTTTTCAAGGCCAGAGATTTATATGGATAAATAAATGATTTTCTAGGGGTTTACTAAAAGAACGAATCGATCGAACTTTTGCTTGTTGTTGGTTAGATTTATATAGTCAAACTCAAGTTTTGCACTCTCTAGCAACTGCTTCAGATCACATTGCCATTGCAATTAATATTTCTTAACAACATAGTAAAGTTCTTAAGAGGTTTTGGTTCAAGAATTTTTGGCTTAATATAGAAGGGTATCAAGGGGTTATGGAAGGAAGTTAGCGCAACATTGGACATTCTAATAATTAGGATTTTCTTTCTAATTTGAGATGCTGTAATGCTAATCTAATGGACTAGAGTAGGGTAACTGTTCCTAATAATAAGAAGGAGATTAAGCAATTAGCAAGTATCAAGCCCTATTTTGTTTTCCCTAATTTAACCTATATTATGTTTAACCCGCTTAATATAAATTACTCGACATAAAATTTAAAAAAAAATTCTTAAAATAAATGTTTTAAAAATATATTTTAAAGAATAATTTAGAATCTCTAACCAATTAAACTTGTAAAAAAATCAAATTAAGGTTTTTGAGTGGGAAAACCCTAATTTAGGTACTAATCTACAAATTTTCTAAAAAAAAAATTATTTTTTAGAAAATTTAATGAAAAAATTTGAATTTAAGGGTAACTTACTAAAACCAAGTTACTATGAAAAAAAAAAACTAATTAATAAGCCTTTATTCTTATAATTTTTCAAAAAACTGAAAACATGCAAAGAATGTGAAAATGTATAAAAACAATTTTTTAATTAGTTTTTATTACGAAATTTCCCTAAAAATGAAAATAAAAATATTTTACAAATTTTATGATTGCCTTAAAGGTACCTACGTACCTACTAATCAAAATCATACCAACCATAGTTCTTATTTTTTTGGAAAAACTTTGATGGGTTGACAAATTTTATTTGTGAGAATAGGTCAAGTTTATGTTTTTAGTAATTTTTATTAAAAAATTTAATTTTTATTCTCAATTAAAAAAATAACCTAAAGACTTAATTTTCAAAAAGACTCCAAGTTAGTATTTTTTATTTTAGGAAAAATTGACTACATGATAAAACAAAAAAAAAAATCTTAAAGTAGCTGAATATAATTTTTCATGAAATATGTAATTAATGTGAAACATACACTTAAGATGCCTAAATCATGAAATAGATGTCTAAACCATAAAAAAGATGTCTAACTATGGAAAGATACCTAAATTATAAAAAAAAATGCCTAACTAAGGAAAAGTTATCTAAATCATAGAAAAGATACATAACTAAGGAAATAATATAGTCCAATCTTAATTTTCTAAGATATACAACCAAGATGTAAATTTTATTCTAAAGATATGAATCTTAACAAAAATATTCTATTGAACTTAAAAGCTATTGGACTTTTATTTTTTTATAATTTTTGTAAAGATTTCAAAATGTGCAAAAAATATACAAAAATGCAATTAAAATAAATTTTTATTACGAATTTTCAAAAAAGAAAAAAGTTTTTATAATTTTTTATAATTGCCCTAAAGGTGTCTATATGCTTATTAGTTGGGAGAAAACTAACGTAGTTCTTTTTTGTGAAAAGATTTAGTAGATAGATTTTTTTTAAAAGAAATCAAGTCAGATTTACGTTAGCTATCAATTTATTATTTCTTAAAAAAAAATCTAATTTCACAAATCTTTTTTAAAAAACCCAAACTAACTAAATCTTTTAAAAACCACAATTAAGATTTTTATTTAAAAAAATTACTACATGTCAAAAATTATTTTTCTAAATCATAAATGCAAGATCTACTAAAATACAAAATTTAAATACATATCTTCTCCAAATATACAAATCTTAAAGAAAAATACGTAACTTTTTCTAAAAAACAGAATTTTGATAAAAATGCAATTTAAATAAAAATATGAAATTTATCTAAAAAAAAAAGTTATCTAATTAAAGTGCATGACATCTAACTTATGTTAAAATTATCAAAATAATCTACACTAAAAAAAATAAATTAGTAAAACAAGGTAATTGATTATAAAAAAAAAACAAAATAAATAAATAACAAAAATAATTTACGCAATTACCTAAACAGGTTAGGTTATGTACGTCATATTTATGGATTGTTGCTAGATTTGGCTATGTGCTTGGACAATGGCGATACGTATTGATGCATAATCTAACGTAGCTATGTGCTCGAATAATGGATGTATGTGTTGATAGACAATTAGATGTGGATAATGTGGTGCAATGATCGGTGTATATGATTGATGAAGTGGGTTATGCTTAGATGTAAGAGTGGACGTGCGAGTGCAGGACATTTAGCATGGCGTGTGAGTGATCAGGAGGTGAACTTTGCTATATTGAATATTTTCCCCAGCAAAAATTCTCCATCTAACCTTAAGTTATAGCTTGATGGTATCTTAGGAATTCAATCAGGTGTCTTGGACATCCAATTTTATGGGGCAAATTGAAGTGCGATACTCTTAGGTTCATTAAGGATAAGATAGTGTCAAAATTGTAAGGTTGGAAACAATTGCTTTTAAGCTTAGTTGGTAGGGAAGTTCTAATTAAATCAGTGGTGTATGTAGTTCCTACCTATTCTATGGTATGCTTTATGATAGGAATCAACCCCTTCAACCGATCACACATAGCCAAGTTAGAGGACTCTAAGGACTCACTTGAAGAATACTAGCCTTAAGCCATAGCCGAGGTAAGGATTTTTCTCTTGAGCTAGTCTCCTATTGACCTGACTATCAGATCCTTACTTGTATTAGATCTACTCTTATTCAACAACAATACTTTATCCTAGAAGATAGCCCAAGAATGGCTAAGGTGAACTCTCGATTCGACCACAAGCATCCGACCCTAAATCCAGCTGATTTCTGTTCAATAGAACTAATTGGTCCCTGACCTAATCCAAATCAAGTCGACCCCTGACTACCAGCACTTTCTATTTTGCTAACTTTGTATCATAGTCCTAACTCCCACCCACCACGTAACACGTCTTTTGGCAAGATCTTTCCAAAAGGATTCTTTACTTTTTTCGCACTGAATATTCTTTATCTCTTTTACCCTTTTTAGTATGTTTCATGTAACCTAATTGTAGGATACCCTTTTGTTTTTTCATACATGTAAAGTAACCTTAATGGCCGGGTATATAAGTCTCCACTTTCTTGTACGTAGACGATCAACTAATCAATACAGAAATTATTCACGTTGAGCAACCATAGTGTTCTTATTATCATCCAACTTTTATCTATTCCCTTTAGTAAGAAATAGTGGCGATTGACCCTTCAGTTTAGACCGATATGTCATATTTGAAAGATTATAGGTCGAATAGAATCGAGTAATGCATCATATTCATTCAATAGCTACCCAAACTTTGCTAACTTTTTCTCTGTTTGTTTTTTGTTTGCTTAGTTGTGATGCCTCTGCATGTGTCTAACCTCGAAGACGCATTAGCTTTGCTGGTATTAGAGCACAGTTCTATAAGGGAGTGTATGAAGTTTTAGTTCACTTTATTATTAGTGGTTGTTGTGTTCTATCCATAGCTACTATAGTGTGTTTCAGTGTAAGTAAGTGTAGTTTCATTATTACTCTGCTTTTACTCTATTTTTCATTACGAAAACAAAGCAAGTTTGCTACAATTCTATTCGAGTAATTATTAAGTATTAAATTTGTTGGCGAGTTGTTAATCCATGTGAGAAGTATTGTACCATGTCAGATTCAAGTGTTCAGGGTGTTATTGATAACTAGGGTAGTAGTGCTCAACCTAGTTGTGGTTATAATGGTAGTAACACCATAGGATCGGTTGATGACAAACTTGATAGACTCACAAACCTTACTGAGATTCTAGTCACTGTAATGCAAGTTAACAGACAACAACCCCAAGGTATACAACACCAAAACCTATGGGAAAAGGCTCTTGAGAGTACTATAGCTAAGCCAACCGCACCAATCACCCAATTTAACTACCATGAGCTAGAAGAGTAGCAAACCAAGCTGCTAGATGAAGACTGGAGTTGGAGGAGATTAGGGAAGATGAAGAGGAGCTGGACGTTGAAGAGTTTGGTGAAGAAGAAGTTGACTATTACCAAGTACAGGGATGAGGATGCTAAGTCTCCTGATGGTTAAACAATGTTAAGGTTCAAATCCCACCCTTTGGTAGAAGTAGAGATGTAAATGAATACTTAGAGTGAGAAGAGAAGGTTGAGAAAGTGTATGAATGTTATAGGTATGTAGATGCCATCAAAGTCTAACTTGTTGCATTGGAGTTTATTAGGTATGTCGCTATGTGCTGAAAAAATCTGAATGCAGCCAGAGCAAGGCATAGAAGACGAGGCGTTAGAACATGAGATGAAATGAAAAGGTTGTTAAGAGGTAGATTTGTACCCAGGACTTACCTATAAGATACGTTTGCAAAGTCACAAGAGCATCGCAAGGGAAGCCGATCTGTTGATGACTATATTAGTGAGTTCCAAATGCTTATGATCAAAGCTGACGTAGAAGAACCCAAGGTTCATATAATATTGAGGTTCATTTTTAGGCTTAAGTGTGAAATTTGCAACATCATGGAAGTATGAAGGTTTTATATCTTAGAAGAGGAGATCAAGATAGCGTAGAGGGTTAAAAGGTAAAGGAGAAGTGTTCCAAGCCAACCTAGGCCAGCACTATCCCAACCTCCAATTCTATGTCAACCTATTCAAGCCAAGCTGAAGAGGCCATACAGAGCCAAGGATAGGAGTGACAGATCTGATGACAGTCAAGCAAGCCAGTAGCGTCGAGCTAGTCAACTAGGCCAAGCCAAGGTTAAGCTTACTTTGAGGATATATAAGGGGTAGACCTCTAGATAGAAGACTAGCGAGGTAAAATGCTTTAAATTCTTAGGCTTCAAACATATGGTCGTTAAGTGTCCAAACCAATATGTTATGGTGCTTTAAGAAGATGTAGTGGATAGCACCAACGAGAGCGAGCATGAGAAGGAAGTAGATGTTGGAAAACCTAAAGCCAAAGAGGAAGAGGAGACCTGTGTCTATACCAACCAGGGAGAAGTGATGACCCTAGTCCTGAGGCGAGTCCTAAGTTCCTTGCCGAACTTTCAGGAAGACTAGAGGGAGAATCTATTTGATACTAAGTGTATCATCAAAGGCCAATTATGCACAATCATTGTAGATGGAAGAAGTTATACTAATGTTGTTGCACAGTTCTTTGTCCAAAGGTTGGGTCTATCGACTAGAAAGTATCCCTAACCTTATAAGCTGCATTTGCTTCATGATAAGGGTCCTTTGCACGTAACTGAACAAGTAACCGTACCATTCAGTGTTGGGAGTATGTATAGGGATGAAGTAATGTGCGCTGTTGTCCTTATAGGAGCTTTACATCTGCTATTTGGACAACCTTGGTTGTTTAACCAATGTGTTACTGACAATGGGTTTGAGAACACTTATGCCTTTGTCAAGGATGGATGGAAGATTGTGTTGCAAATCCTGACCTCGTCCCAAGTAAATGAAACCTATAACTAGCTCACCCAAGCTAGTAAGAAAAAGAACTTAGTTATGAGCCTAAGAGAGCTTCAATCTACTAAGAAAGATAATGAACCTATGTTCCTATTAATTAGGAGATTGTTAGAGATGCGAGAATTATAAATGTTCCAAAAGACATTTAAAGCTTACTAAATGAGTTTTCTGACCTATTTTTGGAAGAACTACTTAAAGGATTGCCACCAATCTAAGGTATAGAGCACTGTATTGATTTGTAGTTGTGCACTACCCTGCTAAATCAATCTACATATAGGATGAATTTTGAGTAGGCTAACAAGCTAAAAAGACAGTTAAACAAACTCATAAAGTGAAGATATGTGAGGGAGAGTATGATCCCTTGTACTGTACCATTTATACTCGTTCTGAAGAAAGATGGTTTATGGCATATGTACATCAACAGTTGAGCAATAAACCAAATTACTATCAAGTACAGATACCCAATATTGAGGCTTGATGATATGTTAGACGAACTTTAAGGCACCGAGATATTTTTGAAGATTGATCTACGAAGTGGCTACCACTAAATTCGCATGAGGCCAAGCGATGAATGGGAGACTACCTTCAAGACCAAGCATGGATTCTACGAATGTTTAGTTATACCGTTCGAACTTACTGATACGCTGGGAATATTCATGAAGTTGATAAACCATGTAATACACCCTTTAATTGGAAGATGTATGGTTTGTACTTTGATGACATATTGGTATAAATACCGACCTGAGAAACCATGTCCAGCATCTTCACAAAGTATTTAACATTTTGAGAACTGAGAAATTGTATGGAAATGTGAAGAAATGTATGCTTTGCTAGAAAGAAGTGATTTTCCTAGGGTTTGTAGTCTCAGGTAAGGGGATCTAAGCAAATGAGGAAAAGATCCAAGTTGTTCTTGAATGGCCAACACCGAAGATTGTCACTAAGGTCTGAAGTTTTCATAGGCTAACTTCTTTCTATAGGCGATTTATTAAGGAGTTCAATATAATATTCGCCCTATTGACTGAGTTGACAAAGAAGAGTGAAGGATTTATGTGGAACGACCAAGCCAAACAAAGCTTTAAAGAAATCAAGGAAAAACTTACCTTAGCACTTGTCTTGTCACTGCTAAATTTTGACAAGCCCTTCAAATTAGAATATAATGCATCGGGAGTTAGAATTAATGATGTACTAATGCAAGAATGATGACTCATCACCTACCATAGTGAGAAAATTAGTAGACCTACCATGAACTATTATGTATAGGAGAGGGAGTTATACTGCCTTTTCCGAGCCCTTACTGTTTGGCAACACTATCTGCTACCATAAGAATTTGTTATTTACACTGACCATGAATCATTGGAGCATCGTAGGAATCAGAATAAACTCTCAAAGAGACAAGCCAAGTGGTTGGATTTTATGGAAGGATTCCCGTTCGTCATCTAGCATAAGAAGGGAAGCATAAATATAGTCGCCGATGGTCTGTCACAACGGCAAACTTTGCTGACTACTTTGCAGGAAAAATTATTGGGATTCTCACTCATCACTGAGCAGTATGCTACTGACCCTCACTTTGGTCTTGTTGTTGAATAATGCTAAGAAGGGGTAGTCTTTGGAGGATATTACCTTAAGGATAACTATCTGTTCAAGGACTATAAGCTATATATTTCGAACTACTCTACATGTGAGCTACTGATTAGGGAAGCTTATAGCGAAGGATTATCTAGTAATTTTAGGGAGAACAAGATAGCCAATCTATTGAAGGAAAACTTTTATTGGTTTGGTTTGGCTAAAGGTATCCATAAGGGAGTGGGGTGTTATGAGCTATGTAAGCGAGCTAAAGGGAAGAGAGAACTCTATAGAGAGTACATACCCTTACCGATACTAACTTTACCTTAGGCCAACCTCAGTATAGACTTTATCCTAGGGTTCCCTTGAACATCCAAAGGGAAAGATTTTATATTTGTTGTAGTGGACCTCTTTAGCAAGATGGCATACTTCATTCTATGCCATCAGACTAACAATGCTCTATATATTGCTGATTTGTTTTTGTAAAAGGTTGTCCAACTACATAGGGTACTGAAGGTTATAGTCTTAGATTAGGATAGAAAAATTTTGAGCTATTTTTTGAAGACTCTTTGGAGAAGACTTGGAACTAAACTTGTATTCAGCTCTAGTAACCACCCTCAGATTGATGGCCAAACTGAAGTAATAAATATGATACTAGGCAATCTACTCAAAGTTGTCGTAAGAAAAAACTTGAGCGATTGGGATCTGTGCCTACTAGTTGTAGAGTTCACATACAACCGATTGTCCATAGCATTACTAGGAAGACCCCATTCTAGGTCATTTATGGATTAACTTCACTATTCCCTTAAATATGATTGGTAGCCCAACAGCTACTGAAGAAAGTCAATCTAGAGTAGACCAAGCCCAAGAATTGCATGAGTTATACCAATCTGTAACTAAGAAGACCACCAAGTTCAATCCAAGACAGCAAGAAATTGGTAACCAAGGCCACCAAATTGTTTCTTTCCACCTAGGAGACTTGGTATGGATACATCTCAACCAAGTTATCTCCTCGAGTTAATGGTTTATTCAAGGTCTCGAAGAAAATCAACCTCAATGCTTACCAAATTAAGTTGCCTAATGACTATGGTATTTCTTCCACCTTCAATGTGTTTGATCTGATACCTCACCAACCAGCAAAAGAAGACCCTACGTGGGCCCCAGAAGAAGAAGCAAAACCTGCTCCAAATTTGAGGATAAATCTTTCCGACCCCTAAGCAAATGATAGGTATCAACCACTTAGACTAATCACACATAGCTAAGCTAGATGACTTTAAGGATTCATTGGGAGAATACTAACCCTAGGCCATAACCGAAGCAAGGATTCCTATCCCAAGCTAGTCTCCTACCGACCTAACTATCAGATCCTTACTTATGTTAGATCCGTTCCTGTTCAATAGTAATACTTTATCCCAAAAGATAGCCCAAGAATAGCCGAGGCAAGCTCCCAATCTGACCATAAGCATCCGACCCCGAATCCATCTGATTTTTGTTCAATAGAACTAATTAGTCTTTGACTTGGTCCAAATCAAGTCGGCCTTTGACTGCTAACACTTTCTGTTTCACCAACATTGTACCATAGTCCTGACTCCCATCCACTAAGTGATACATATCTTCTAGCATGATCTTTCTAAAAGGATTCTTTACTTTTTTGCATTAAATATTATTTATCTCTTTTACCCTTTTTAATACGTTTCATATAACCTAATTATAGGATACCTCTTTATCTTTTCATACATATAAAGTAACCCTAGTGACTGGATAAATAAACCCCCACTTTCTTGTACGTAAACGATAAACTAATCTATGCAAAAATTATTCACGTTGAGTAACCATAGTATTTTCATTATCATCTAACTCTTATCTATTACTTTTAATAAGGAGTAATCGCAATTGACCCTTTAGTTCAGACTGATGTGTAATATTCGATGGATTGTAAGCCAAGTAGGATCGAGTAGTGCATCATATCTATTTGATAGTTGCCCAGACTTTGTTAACTTTTTCCCTATTTGTTTTTTGTTCGCTTCGTTGTGGTGCCACTTGATGTTTCCGACCCTGGAGATGCATCACTTTAGTTTCCCTAACAAGTAGTGTAAGGAACTTAATAGTTTAATGGCTAGATTTTGGAAGGGGTAGGAAAAGAGTAAAGGTAAAGTCTATTAGGTGAGTTTGAAAGAGTTGTCTAAACCTAAGGTGAAGGGCAAACTAGGATTTAGGGACCTAACACTATTTAATATTGCTCTTTTAGTTAAGTTGGCCTGAAGAATTCATTCTAACCTAAGTGTGCTTTAGGTCAAAATGCTTAAAGGAATCTAATTTTGATATTGTGATTTCAACAAGGCAAAGAAATGAGCTAAGGTTTCTTAAGCATGATCCAATATTTTAGAAAGTAAGAAGGTGTTATATGAAGGAGGTGCCTAGCAAGTAGGGGATAGGGAATAGAAACAAATATGGAAAGACATATAGGTACCAGGCTTACCAAATTACATGTTAGAGGAGTGTCCTTTTAAGGGTTTAGAAGACTGTACGGTAAGTTTGATCATCGACAAAGACAATAGGGTATGTCAAAGTAAAAAGTGTCTTCATCTTCAAATCTATCATTAGGCAATTGGAACTAACTATGGTCAATTGATACTCAACCTAAAGTTAAACACTTATATTGGCGAGCAACTAAAAGATCTTTACCTATGATGGCCAATCTTTGTCATCGAAAGATAATGCCTTCCCCATGCTACTTCTTTTGTAGGGAAGTAGACACAGAAGAACATGTAATCCTATGCTACCCTTGGGTCATGTTAAGTCTCTTAAGTTGGTTTTGATGATAAAAAAGCATGTGTTGAGTTATTACTAATATGTTTATGAAGTATGTAGATATATTATGATATAACCGTGATTAAATAAAAAAAATCATAGTGAAAAATGTTAAAATGTGTTTAATAAGAACAATAAGTATATAGGTCAATTTTAAAATGAAATCAATTTAAGGAAGAAAATTAAGTTTAGAATTGTGTTGGTTAGAATGTACATCAAAATGTATGTTAGAATGTATCAACAAAAGGATAGAACAATACGGATTGTGTACAGTATCGAGATCAGTAACTGTTCCTAAGCTATTTTCTGAATAATCTATACGAGTTAAGTTAGAAAAAATTGTAGAAGGTGTAGCTTTTCTTTATTGAGCATATTTGGGTAATGTGTTCAATTTTGTTCTACTAAAACTAGATTTAGTCCATGGGGATTATAAGTTGGATTAATTTAAGTACACTCAAGAATCAGATTTGTGAAATGTTTGATTAAGGTTTGATCAATATATTTTGGAAAGAAGGTATTCTAACATTCTTAACAAGATTGGTCAAGTTTTAAATACACTAAGAACATTAACCATGAAAGGATTTACTACATTAGTATTGTATATCGAGTTCAGATAAAATTTAGATTTGTTATAAGGATTTATTAGATAAAATTATGTTAAAAAATT
Organism: Lumnitzera racemosa; assembly: GCA_024138005.1. NCBI lineage: Eukaryota > Viridiplantae > Streptophyta > Magnoliopsida > Myrtales > Combretaceae > Lumnitzera > Lumnitzera racemosa. The sequence goes on along the minus strand of JAMXBC010000012.1, from coordinate 30,626,909 downwards.
TCAAAGTTCAGTATAGATTTTTGTAAGTTTTTTGAGATAAGGTTACAGCTTATTTTGTTATAATTCAAGAACTTCAAGATATTTTGTTAAAGATAAGATTGGATAAGGAAGACTGTTGTTTCAAATTCCAAAATATTTGAGCTACAAATTTTTAATGGATAAGGCATGACATTTGAATTCATAATTGAATCATGATAGATGAGGACGAATTAGATTTTTTTGTGCTTCAATATCTAAAGTATCAGCTATAAGTATTGTTGTACAATTGGTATACTCATGTAAATCTTAAGAGATATTTTTTTTAATCATATGAAGGTGAAAATTTTCTTTCTAAAAGAAGATATGGTTTAATATTTAAGTATAGCCTTATGACAAGGAAGGTAGTATTTTCGAAAAACTAAAGGGTGTTGAATTCAAATTTGATTCAGCAAGATATGTTCAAATTTATTCAAGTTTATCCATATTGGAAGATATTTTGTTTTCAAATTTTAAATCTCAACAGATTCTTAAATCTTATGGATTAGAATTAACAAGTTACAATGGTCAAATAGATCAAGCTCTTCCTGGAATATATCAAGAGATAACAACATTTGATTTCAAAAATTTCAAATGTTCAAATTCCTATTTTAATGGGATATTTCTCCAACAACAAAGTTATAGGCATTTAAATAAAGATTCCTTAGAGAAAAATATGGAACTAGCCATTTGTAACTATTGCACTAAAGTTTATTCAATTTAAAAACGAAGCTGCCAAGATATAGAGGAGTATGCTGAAGATCATAATTAAATTTCAAAAATTTTCTCGTATAAACTATCAAAAACTTAGTCATAAACTGAGTAAAAACATTTTTCTCATTTTATTATTATTGCATTTGTGTAAATGTTGTAAAGAGTTATTTAATTGTATTGTCTCATTTTCTTTGTAAACGTCATTAATAGTGTAATTAAGTGAATGTAAGGTTAGGGAGTTCTCTAAGTCTTGTGTTTAGCTTAGGAAGAGTTAGTAAGATAGGACAAAGAAGTGACTGGATATCCTTGTAAACTCTAATTGATTTTTGTTTAGTGAAAAAATTGGACTAGTAGAATGATACCGATGATGAGGACCAGGTCCCTAGCAGTAGAGTTAGAAGAGAGCAGTTGGTGCAAACTGTGACCAAGAACAGATAAGGCCGGTCGCTGGATGGGTCCAAGGTCACAGAAAGCTCGAAAGAACTAATGGAAGAAAGCGTGAAAGGAATGAATGACAAATGAAAAGGTAAACAAAACCTACGACCAATTCCAGAGGATATGATGCACCAATGGAACTTTCGAAGACTCACAGCACAATTCAATATGACGTACGAATCGGTCCGATAAGGTTACTTGCCACCTAGCCTTGCTCAAGGGTTAAGATAAGAGTGATGTTGAGAGTAAACAGAGTGTTTACGTAAAGAAGAAAATACTTAAGTATACTAAGGATGGTTTAATTGCTTTATAGCTACAAGTACAAGGGTATTTATACCTATAAGTTAGGACAAATTGCTTAAAAAGGGCAAGATAAAAAGAGCATTTCCTAAGGAAGTAATGTATAAGATACAAAAGGGTAAAAATAAATATATAAGAAAAACAATCATTAGTGCAATGGTTTCTGCTTATGATACTGTATACATAGTGATGCTACATTGGCGAAATCGTTAAAAGATGCAGACAAAAAAATACAGACAAATGGCTTGTTCAAGCAAAGATGGCTTAGTCAATTCGGAGTCTCTCTTTCTTAGCTTCTCATCAAAGAAGATGCTCGACTCAGGTGCTAGTGAGTAATCTTCAATTTGGTACACTATAGAAAGATGCCCAGTCATATGGATCAGTAAGAAGGGTGACTCAGTAAGAAAGTACTCGGCCTTAGCAAGAGTCAGTTAGAATAGAAGGATTCATCATGCCAGTCCCTTTAGTCCTTGGGCTCAACTATTAGTAGCCTAATTCCTATCATTCCCTTCAGGTTATTTTAGATTTAGGATCAAATTCGAATGGTGTTTACTTAATTCTCCATCAAGATGATACGGATTGAGGTTGATAATGTTGAAAGCGTCAGAAACCCCATAGTCCTTAGGCAATTCCAATCTATAGGCATTATCATTGATCTTTTAGAGAATTTTAAAAGGTCCTTCCACTCTTGCAGATAATTTGTTCCTCCTCTCGTTCCCCAAAGTCCATGTCGAGTCTAGAATGTAGTCTTCCACTCATGTCCTAGCTTTATGCAGATTTGATGGTAGCTAGATTTAAGATCAATCTTATTGAAAATCTTGGTTCCGCCGAGTTCATCAACATATCTTTTAGCCTCAGGATTAAATACATGTATTTGATTTTAATCATGTTAACAGCTCGGCTATCTATACACATTCACCAAGTTCCATCCTTCTTCAGCACTAAAAGCAAATGCACAACACAAGGGTTGAGACTTTCTCTTACATAGCTTCTCTCCAACAATTCATTAACTTGACATTGGAACTTAGAAGCCTACTTCGGATTCATCTGATAAGTTGGCTTATTCGGCAGTATAATGCTGGGTACTAAGTTAACAGTGCTCTATAACTTGAGTTGGAGGCAACCCCTTAGGTAACTATTTTAGGAACAGGTCGGCATATTCATCTAACAACTCCTTGATCTCCTAAAGTAACTTACCTTACTCTTTCATTTCTAATGGTCACCTAACTAATAAGAGGATCGACTCATTAACATTGATGGCCTCTCGCTACTTAGCTCTATTCATCACCAAAGTCTTCTTCAATCCATGAGTAAGTTTCATCTGCAACTTATTAGCTTCTCTTGGTGGCATTGGATTCAGTGTGATCTTCAAGTCATCCTTCTCAAACATATACATGTTCTTGTAGCCATCATGTATAACTCTCCTATCAAACAATCGCGGCCTACTCAGCAACACGTAGGAAGTGCACATGGGCAGTACGTCGTAGAGAATCTAGTTAGAGTAATTTCCTATAGTGATTGACAGTAGTATTTACCGAGTGACATGTAATGCTCCTTTCTCACTTAACCAGTACAACTTATACGACTTCGGATGTGCAACAATCGGCAACTTTAATTTTAAAACAAGATTGGCTAATGCCACATTGGTAGCTTCTATTATCTACGATGAGGGTGCACACCTGATCATTCACCTTACAGGTGGTATGGAACAAATTCTCTCTCTACTCCTCCTCTCATGAGGGTTCCACGCTCATAGTGTGTCAGACAACCATGAGTAACTTGTTTAAGTTCTCAGCAAACATGTCCTCCTCAATCAGCTCTTTTTTAGCACTTTCTTTCTAGGTAAGAACCGCTTCCTCCTTGGGTTTCTCATCCGTACTTTCTACTTGTAGCTTCGGGATGTCTCGTTTGATGACCATCATCCATTGATTCGGGTACTGAATAACCATATGTCTAAACCCTTAGCACTTGGAGTACTTGATCTAGCTGGTTTTCATGCCAAACCTTTACCCCTTCTCATAAGTTCAAGTTTGCACTTCACCATCAACTCAGCCTTTCTGCTCGGCTCGATACTTGATAGAGTTCGATGACTTGCCTACCCTAGTCAACTAGTTAACATCCTTGCTAATAATTGGCTCCTTCTTTGCCTCTCTACTCGCTGGGCAATCCTAACAACTTCATTCATTGTGTTAAATCATTAGAGCTATACAATGTCTCAAATGTCTCCTCTTAACCTAGTAATGAATCTTGAAACTGTTCAAGCTAGTGATTCCTCCACTTCGCAATGGATTATGAGCATTTGAAACTCTTAAACATACTCGTCAATAGTTCAGCTTCCTTATCTTAGCTCCAGAAGCTGAGTGAAAGTATTTTAGAGATAAGTTTCCAACATGAACCTATTTCTAAGCACTCTCTTCATCTTAGGCTAAGTGTCAATCTCTCGGTAGCCTTATCATCTTCTTATGGTGATTAACAAGTGTTGGAATTTGAAGTGTTGGGCCAAATCAACTATTTCATCTTGATCATTATTGATCTTATTATACTTTACTAGAATTGATTAGTCAAATCTTTGGAGGGCAAAGTTATGAGTTTTTTTAGCTCAAGACTCTAGGACTTAAGATTAGAACAATATCACTAGTTGGGAGTTAGTCATGATTATTTTTAAATTTACCTTTATATATACCTTTCTCTTGAAAATTTTTAAAGACCTATAATTCTTAGCAAATAAACAAATGAAATTCTTCTTTTGAAAAATCCTTGAAAAATCACAATGATTGGAGGTAAAAAGTAATAACAAGTGTATGAATAGTTAAAAAAAAATTGGTAAGGATTTGTCTTGGTCTGTCAGAAGAGCGAGATTGAGTCTTAATGCCAATACCAATGAAAAAAAATTGGTATAGATGGGTCTTGGTCCATCAGGAGAGTAAGGTTCTTTCTTGCTATTAATTTGAGGGATAAGTTGGTATGGATCGGTCTTGGTCCGTCAGAAGAGCGAGATTCTTTCCCTTTACTAACAAAAGCATGAACTAGGGAGATGATCAGAAGATGAGTGGATGTAAAATATGTTTGTTTTGGATTATGGTGCTTGGTGAGATTGAAGAGATAATCGTATACACTTTAGTCAAATGGACAAAATTTTTATGACTCTTTCCCAGTTAGCGAGATGTTAACTAATTTTAGTTTAAGAATTCTTGGTTAAATGACTCGAGTAAACTTTAACTTCCATAAATTAATTAGTGAACTCTAGTATTAAGTATTGTTGGAGTATTCGAATATGGTCAGGTGAAATTATGACATTGTTAAGGGTAGAATTGATTAACTTTATTATTGCAAGTTAATTGAAAATGATTTTCTTACTTTCCTTCGAGTCAAGTGTATTCGTTCACCGGTTTCCTAAGTAGTGACAAATTTTGGTTAGCGTTTCTTGTCCTGAAATTTTTGTTTTGATTTATTTTCTTAAGGACAAGAAAATGCTCAAGTATTTATTTTGAATACATTTCACATGGTGATTTTATAGTATTTTCCTTACATCTTTGTATTTTTTTTTAAATAAATTGATACTTAATTGAGTAAAATTTTGATTTTAAGGTTTGAACACGTTCTTGGATTGAAAATGAAGAAAAGGAATCAAATTTCACTCAATTTGGAGTTCAAATGAATGAGTTATGAAGTTTTGAAGTTACATAAACAATTAGAGAAAGTGGCAATTTTTTATCAAAAAGTTATACAGTCTGGGACACAACTGTGTCCCCAGGTTATGTCCATGCAGAAAGATTTTTTGTGCTAAGGTCAATAAGTTACATAACTTGAGGACACAACTATGTCCCAAGCTATGTCTGGTGACAAAAAAAGAAACTTTACAATATATTATAAAAGGTCTTATGAGGGTTTTGCACATAACTTTGGATATTCAAAAGAGATGAGACTTGAAGAAAAGGAGGAGCAAAAGGCACAAGTAACACCCAACTTCAAGATTTAAGAGATTTTTCATCAATAAAATGGGTTTTTCATATTTTATTTCTTAATTTTGTTGCAATTCGTTTTTAATTTCATCATGATAGCTTAAGATTCTTATTTTAGGACTGTGGAACCTAGGGTTTCATGTACCTATTGGATTTATTGATAATTTTCAATAAATTTTTTATCTTTTTTTATTCAATTATGCGTTTTAATTGTTAATTGATACTTCTAGGATATCAATTTATGATATTATGCATGATGATTGAGAAATCACATAAATAATAGGATCTTGACATAATTGGAGAGAATTACATGTGTACTTAGAGATAAGATATATAATTCTTCCGGAAAGTTATTGTTTTCTATAGGAATTCATTATACAATGATGCAATTCTACATTATATTACTAAGTGAAGAGATTTCGGTAAATAATTTAAGATTAGGGTTAATATGCTTGAGAAAGGTATTAAATTTAATTATGAATCCCTCTGGTCAAGAATAATAGAGATAGAATTAGATATATTTTTAGCGATCACACGTTAAACACTAGGGAAAATAATTCCTAAATACATTATTTACCTTTTTGAAGTCGTTCTTAATTTTATTGCTTCCAAAATTAATTAGTCAAGTCTTATAATTAGATTAGTTTGTTAATTTTAGTATTTTTAATTCATTAAACCCATTACAATTTTCCAGTTAAATAATAGAGTTAAGGTTAGTATTAGTACTTGAGATCTTTGAGAGATTAACTCAGACTCACATCTGCCATATTAAAACTGATAAGTGCACTTGCCATCTATCAAGTTTTTGGCGCCATTGTCGGGGACTTCAATATTAAGAACATTAGTTGCTTTATTACTCTAACCATTTTTTTTTCTTTCTCTTTTGTTTTCATTGTTTATTTTTATTACCTAGAGCTGCAATTGATTTTATATTTTTTGCTCTTATAGTACATGAGCCAAAGCAACTTGGAAGATTTGGTAGAACTTAATCCTGAAATTGAGAGAAGCATCCTTCAAAATTTGAGATTACGACCTAGACAAGTTGTGGCTACCATAGCAATCAATCATTGAGATTAAAGAAGAAGGTAAAGAGGCCAATACTCAATTCATCAATCAAGAAGATCCACCACACATGGCTAACAACGATAATGAAGCAAACTGGACTATGTCTTATTATTCAAGGCCTACACTTACAGGAGCTGGCTCTAGTATCACAAGGCTAATCGTTGCGGCTAATAACTTTCAAATTGCACCAAACATCATACAAATGGTGCAATAATATGTTTAGTTAGATGGTCTCTAAGATGTAGATCCTAATGCTCACATCTCTAGCTTTCGAGAGATTTGTGATACATTTAAAATCAATGGATCTATGGATAATTCCATCCAACTACAACTATTTCCTTTTTCCTTAAGGGGTAGAGCAAAGCAGTAGTTGAACTCCCTACCATGAAATTCAATCACAACTTGGAATGAATTGGTAGAGAAATTTTTGGAGAAGTATTTCCCACCTATGAAGACCGCTAAACTTCGGAATGACATTTCTTATTTTGCCCAATTGGAAGCGGAAACTCTATATGATACTTAGGAGCGGTTAAAGGACTTGCTCAAGAGGTGCACACATCATAGCCTCCCACTGTGGATGCAAATTCAAACCTTCTATAATGTTCTCAATTTATCTATGAGACAGATGATTGATGCATTCGTAAGAGGTACTTTGAACATAAAGACACCCAAGCAAGCACAAAACCCGAATGAAGGAATAGCGATGAACAATTATCAGTGGGAAAGCACTAACGCCAAGCATAAGGTTACAGGAATTTATGATGTGGACTTAACTACTACTCTGGTAGCTAAGGTAGATCTATTGAGTAAGAAGATTGATACATTCTCTATTGGCCCTCAACAAGTACAACCGAATGTAAGTGACTTTAACATATAGGGTTATGGAGCACAAGAACAACTGGAACAAGTGGATTACATAGGAAATCTACTCATGCAACAAAATAACCCTTACAGCAACACTTATAATTTTGGGTAGAGGAATCATCCTAATTTCTCATGGAGAAACCAAAACCAAGGCCGATAAAAGACTAACTTTGGTTCACCTGGATTTCAAAAACCATTACTACGTCCCCCTTCTCAAGAGAAGAAGTTTAGTTTAGAAGAAATTCTCGCAAAATATATTCAAGGTAATGAGACTTGGCTATCCAACATTGAATCATCGTTGAGAAATCAAAAGGCTTCCAATCACAATCTTGAGAAGCAAATTGGTCAACTTGCAAAAATGATCTCTAAGAGGCAACAAAGGACACTTGCAGGGAATATTGAGGTCAATCCCAAGAAACATGTTAATGCTGTGACCTTGAGAAGTGGTAGAAAACTGCAAGTGGATAAGAAGGATTGTGGGGAAGTGGTTGAGAAAGAAGTAGAAGTCAACTGTAAGGAAGATGCAAAGCCACTAAAATCAAAAGAAAGTATGGAATCACCGAAAGTGAAAGAGTATAAGCCTCCCATCCCTTACCTACAATACCTTAAGCAAAGTTGCAGTGATCAGAATAAGGAATTCGGTAAATTGCTTGATATTTTCAAACAATTATACATTAACTTACCTCTTACTGATGTCATATTGTAGATGCCAAAGTATGCGAAATTTCTAAAGGATCTTCTATTGAATAAGAGAAAGTTAAAGGAGTTTACAACCGTTACATTGAACGAGGAATGCTCAACACTTCTCTAGAAAAAGCTGCTACAAAAACTAAAAGATCCAGGGAGTTTCATTATTCTTTGTGTACTTGGCAATTTTTTAGTAGATAACGCTTTAGAAAACTTAGGAGCTAGTATAAATTTGATGTCATATAAATTATTCAAAAAGCTAGGGTTAAGAGAACCTAAACTAACGCGAATGAGTCTTCAATTAGCTGATAGGTCTATCACATACCCTAGAAGCATCATAAAGGATGTTTTAGTGCAAGTAGACAAATTCATCTTTCCCGTAGATTTTGTTATACTTGATATAGATAAAGATATTGAGGTGCCAATCATTTTAGGTCGACCCTTCTTACCCACTGCTAGGGATTTTTTTATGTTAGTGAGCATAAGTTGATATTACGGGTCGAGGATGATGAAATAGTTTTTAAAAATCCAAAAGCAACGAACAAATTTCTTAAGTCAAAGAACATATGTCATAATATTAATGCCACTAATGTCGTTATATCTACATGTGTGCAGGAAACGCTTCCCAAAGATTCCTTAAGCTATTGCTTGCAAAAGGGAGATGAAAATCTGGTGACCAACCCTAATTGTGTAGAAGTGGTAGCTCAAATAGAAGTTCATAAATCCATTGTGGATAAGAAGGGGGTTGATCTACTCTATAAGCCATTGTGGTGAAAAGTTCAAAACTCCTAATGACAACTACATCCAAGCTAAAAGTGGACAAAATGAAGAAATTTAGGCTACATGAATTTGGTAAGTGGCATGATAAGGAGAGAAACTATGGAAGTCATACACCAATGAAATGAAATTGGTAAAGTCGATGCCGTAAGGGTAAATTTACACTCATATGGAGAGTTTGAAAGCAAAATATAGGAGGAGTCCTATCTCTACTTGGATGAAGAATCATGAATGACAAGACGTATCCCGTCAAGTTATCGACATTAACTATAGCACTTCTTGGAAGGCAACCCATGTCTAACTTTGCTTACATTTTAGTTCTTTAAGTTTATTCCATTTTATTTTTCTTTTGTCTAACTTTACTTTGCTTCTTTTATTTGTTTCAATTTTATTCCTAGGCTTTTCTTTTTAGTTTAATTTTTTTTTTCTTTAGTTTTCTTTGTATTATTTTTCTAGTTTAAGTACTTTTATTTCTTTAAGTTTCTTTTATTTTTAAATTCATGAATTTAGGCTAGGCAAGAAAAAAAAAAAAAAAGAAAACAGAAAGTTACATAGGTGTGGGACACGTTTCTGTCCCAGCCTGTGTTTGCCCAAGAACATACATGCAGCACAGAAAGTTACACAAGCATAGGACACGGTTATGTCCCAACCCGTGTTCACCCAGCACCTATATGATGTATCCACGCATTGTACGACACTTTTAAAACACAAATACACATGAACATAGACATGAAATCACTCTTCTCTCTATCTTCTTCTCACATTCCACCTTTCATTAACAAACATTTTCATCAGATCCAACACAATTCAAGTGACCATAGCAAATCATGAAAAGTAGATCATTCGGAGGAGGTTCAAATCTATTACATCATCTTCCACTCATGAGGACACTATTATCAAGCTACTAGCCACCCTTTCTCCACTAGTGTATCTTATGCTTCAAGACAGGGAAGTATTAGTTTCTTTTTTCAATACATGTATTTCCTTTTTCCCTATGATATATTTTTTGATTGTTTGATATCTTCCTATTGTGCTTTCTTAGTCATACATTGAGGACAATATACGTTATTAAGTGTAAGGAAAGGATATATATGAATTTGTTACTATTTAAGAGACTAATTATTCACATTTGACCCAATTAATTTTTAAGACAAAAACTTGATACATGGCAAGTGTATCTATCAGTTTTAATATAGTGAATGTGAGTCCGAGTCGATCCCTTAATGACCTCAAGTACTAATACTAACCTTAACTCTATTATCTAAGTGAAAAATTTGATGAGTTATTTGAATTAAAAATACTAAAATTAATAAGCTAATCTAATTATGAGACTTGACTAATTAATTTAGGAAGCAATACAATTAAGAATGACTTCAAAAAGGCAAATAATAAATTTAAGAATTATTTCCCTTAGTATTTAACATGTGACCGCTAAAAATATATCCAATTCCATCTCTATTATTTTTTACTGAAGAGATTCATAATTAAAGTTAACCTTAATTCTAAATTATATACCGGAATCTCTTCACTTAAGTGTATTAAGGACAATCTAATTGCTTTACAACTACAAGTTCAAGAGTATTTATACCCATAAGTTAAGGTGATTTATCTAAAAAGGAAAAAACAAAAAAGACATTTCCTAAGGAAGTGATGTACAAAATATAAAAGAGTAAAAATGAATATACAAGAAAAATAATCATTAATGCAATGGATTCTACACATAATATTATACACGTGGCGATGCTACATTGGTGAAATTGTTAGAAGATGCGAATACAAAAGTACAAACAGATAGCTTGTTTAAGAAAAGATGGCTTAGTCAATTTAAAGTTTCTCTTTCTTAGCTTCTAGGCAAGGAAAATGCTAAGTAATTGGTTAACTCGAGCACTAGTGAGTAATATTCAATTTGGTACACTATAAAAAAATGCACAATCATACGACTCGACATGAAGAATTACTTGGTAAGGAAGTAATCGACTTCAGTAAGGGTTGGTTGGAACAAAAGGATTCGTCGTGCCAATCCCTCTAGTCCTCAGGCTCATTTATGGGTCAGAGATCCGGTAACTTGATTCCCATCAACAATAAGCAAAAAGCCAAAGCTATATAAATCAATCAACTGATATTCTTTCTATCTACTCTATTTAGTTTTTTATTTTTATTATTTATGTTGTACTTAAGTTAAACGATCAATCTTCAACTACTTGTTGCACCATTTAAGTTATTAAGAGGAGAGTTGTTTTAAAAATCGAAAAAGTTTCATTTTTTGCAAAAGATGTCAATTCACAACCCCCCACCCCATTGATATCTTACATGGGACCTACGAGTCAAATGTGTATGGTTTAAGGTTTTAGATATGAAGGTTAATAAGGAGTTAGTTACAACTTTGTGAGATTGGGTAGAAGTGATGGTAGCAAATTACAGTGTTTCGATAAAGAAGGAGGAGAGGGTTAGGATTGTCGGAGTTTGTTGGGCCATATGGCTTGAAAGGTATAGATGTGTTTATGAGCATAAAGTCATAGATCCTTCTACAATTGGTCCTACACCTACCCCCACCCAAAACAAATTAAAAATTAATGTTGATTGAGCTTAGAGGACAAAATGAAAGAGGTAGGATCAAAGTGGTAATGAGAAATTGGGAAGGAAACGTTATTTTTGACTTTGCAAAAGAAATGAGTAGGCCTTTGGTAGACACCCTAGAGTGTTTGGCCATTTTAAAAGGTATTAAATTAGCTAACGAAAAAAGTTGGGAGCATTTTGTTGTGGAGTCCAACATGAAACTCGTGGTCAACATTATGAATGGTGTGTCTTCTCTAATAGCTTCAGTGAATTTACCAATCATTGAAGACATCAAGATTGAGTTATCGTTCATTAGGGATGCTTTTAATTCTTTTATTCCTAGAATAGCTAATAGAGTAATAGTAGCTAATAAGGTAGCCATGCTTTGTAGGAAAGGGATGTGCGCCTCAGTTTAGTGGCTCAACACCCCATCTACTCTCTTACTTGCTGTCGATGCTTCTATTGATGTTTTAGCTCCTACAGGAGTGTTGAGAAACTATTTGTTTGCCTTTAATCAATACATGGATTTTGTTTTGGAAAAAAAAAATGAAAGAAAAAGAAATATCAAGGTAAGAAATTTAATTAAACATCAAAAGAAAATTATCTATTTATTAGATTATATTGAGCCTCTATCTAAATTTAAATATTATCTTTTGATTCTTCAATGGAGACTTGCTGATATCTACATAATACTATATTAAAATGAACAAATAAGTAAAAATGTTAAAAAAGGCTAAGGCAAGTGTTTTAGCTTCTTCATTTTTCTATGTTATTTAATCCGATAAGCCTTTGGAAGGAGTTAATCGGTAGTCCATACACAACATAAGTCTGCGTTTGCTAGGCGGTCATTAAATCATCCTTAATCCAACTGCTCCATACCCACACTAAAATGAGGTCATTTTCGTTATTCTTATATTGGATGATATAATAATGTGTAGATACTTCTTTTTTTTTTTTTTTTTTTTTTTCTCGTTCACGTAAAACACATGTTATAAAAACCTTTATTAATGTGGTGTTGTGGTCTATAGGGACATGGACGGGTCCAGGACCAAAAAGGGGCTCAGCCCCCAAAGTTCTTGAAAAAATTAATTATAAACTTTTTATAAAAATAAGAAATTTCATACGTTGTATAAATATTTTAAGAGTCTAATTTATATAAAAAATTATAAATAGCTTGTTGGCTAGATAAGTGCTTTGATAAACCACAGGTCAACTTCAATTCCCATTACAATCATTTACCATTTTTATTCTATTATTTAAATGACATTTTTCTATTTCTCTCTCTCTTTTTTTTTTTTTTACAATAACCAATAACGTAAAATTTCATTTATCACAAGAATAACTAAATTAAGTTGTTATAATAGTTAGTAGTTTTACGCCGTAAATGATAAATTAATTATATTATAAAGATTTCATTCTTATCACATAAAGTATTATTAAATAATAATATATTATTTTATGCATTTTTCTCACAATACTTATTATGAAAATGAGATGACTAATTACCTATCATTTATATTGAAATTAATAATTTTTATAGTATTATGATGATACTATCTTTTAGAATCGTCATTTGAAAAAAATCAAATAATGCTTATATTTATATCACTTTGTTGGTAATTTACTATTAAAATATATTTTTTTGTGTAAAATTTTGATTGATGACAAAATTTACACAAGTTTGCTTTATTAGTTTAATTTCTTTAGAAACTAACGGTTGAGTTTTAATTAATATTTGCCACAATAAAAAGATCAGAAGTTTATTGTTTTAAAAAGTGCACTATATACCCTTAATTATTTTCTTAATAAATTTAAATTTTACTTCTCATTAAGTATTAAAAAGCTTTATGGATACGCTTATTTACAATATATATATATATATATAAGATGTACATAAGTCATTCTAATAGCGACTTAGTAAACTAAACGTCCAAATCTCATGAATCTAAGGCTATTCATCGAATTGAATTAAACCGAATCAAATCGAACCGTACCTTATTGTAAAATGGAATTATTTATAATTCAATTCAGAGATTATCCAAATGATTTACGGTTTGGCAAAGGTCAAGCCAAACTAATCGCTTGAAACCAAACCAAATTGTCTACTAAAAATATAAAATATGTGCAATATATTTTTAGTTTTAAATATTATTAACATTTCAATTTAATCCTACCTACCTTTTTCGTTTTATCATTGCTCATTTCATTTTTAATCTTTACAATTTACTAATTTTCCTTCGCTGTATCTCATCTCTAACTTACTTGCATACCTTCACTTCATTTAAGATACAGAATTATCATTAAAAATTATCAAGTAGCTTTTATTTTTGCACAATGTACTTCAATTTGAATCAATGTCGGTTGTAAACTTCAATAACAATTAATAATATAAAAAAAAAGAAATAAAGCTTAAAAAATGGTTTGAACCAAACAAAAACAAATTGAATCTTATTTAAAACAGTTTAATTTAGAACCTTAAACAGTTAAAAACAGTTCAATTAACTAAATTCTTAAACCGAACCGTTTTCAGTTAAATTCAATCTCTAAATTAAACTAAATTGAACCACAAACCTAATTCTGTGTTAATCCTTAGACAACAAGTTTCTTAAGATTTATAGAGCCAAAGCATAGGATGGATAGGCACGAGAGTCATTGCAAAGTTACTTATTACCAACAATTCTTTGTAGTCCTAAAGCTCCGTGTGAAAACGGAGATGTCCTGTGTTTATATTTTCTTTCTAAACACCTTCATTGATATATGCTTGTGTATTATTTTCATTAAATGTTTAAATGATCAAACTTTAAGCTAGAACCTTTGTGATTTTCGTACATTAGACAATTGCCACGTACGGAATGAGGCATCGTATAGGATAGACTCTATAAGCCTCTGGTTTGTTGCATCACATAATTACAATATTTATATACACGGATAATATATCTTTGAAACTTTAATACTTTATATAAATATAAATAATATTGTATAATATAATAATGTAATTGGATGAATTGTTAATATAAAAATATGATATATCACATTAATATGAAAATATTATTATTATTACATATTTAATACTTCATAGATATTAATTATATAATTGTGGTGCTTTGTTATCTAGTTATATTTTACTAGATATATTCATACAAACATAATTTTTATATTATATTAATTATTTTTGTGATTATATTAAATTTATAATACAATAAAATAAAGAAAGATTAATGACACGGTAACCTAATTATATAACATTTAGTGATATATAGTACAAACACATTACATCAATATAACAATTAAAAATTTTTTATATTCAACAAATTATAACTGTTAATATTATTATGACTGGCTATACATAATTATACAATTATGATCACAATAAAGATACAATTATACAACTGCTACAAAAAGGTATTACTCTAGTATATTGTTACCTATTTTGCTCATATTACCCGAAATCATTTAACCGATTAAAAAAAATAATAAGAAAAACATTTTAGGAACAAATATTAACTATTTAGAACTTATTGATTGATGAGGATTGACAGAATAATAAAATGGGCTGAAAATAATTTAGCTTTTTGATTATAGATAAAACGGATCCAAAAGAATTTATTTTATTACAATATGTTTCAAAAACACTTGTAACAGACCTTTCTATTATTTAAGATTTTATTTTTTGAGATTTCTTTAGAGATTTGTTTAGTAACTTTTCTATATATATATATACTTTTATATATTTTTTTTCAATCATTAAACAATACTACCGCAAAAACAAAGAGTTTTGAGTTTTCTGAATATATTTTTTTAAACATGATACTCATTAATTATAGCCTTTTTCTATTTCTCTATAATAACTATAAGGCTACAAGCTTAATTAAGTGAACTTAGATTAAGCGAACTTAGAGTTGGAGGAGAAAGGAAAAAAAAAAAAAAAAAAGCAAAACACACACAAATAGTGTGATTTTTTCCTCTTCGCTCTTGTTGACAAGGTTGATTTTTCTCTAAAGTTGTCAACGTTTCGATTTTTCTTTCCATTAGGATGCGCGACACATCATCATACATGAAACTCAACATAACCGTCCTCGTGGGTTGGTTTGAAGCAGTTCCGTCCAATGAAAACATATGATTTAAGGAAAGAAATAGCGATACACATTGAACGTAACATAACATCAAACCGAGAAGATTAGGAAAAAAAAAAAAAAAAGAAAAGAAAACTTCACAAATTAATCAATTTCCATCTTAACCTTAATTCATTTTCTTCAACTTTTACGAGTCCATAGAACCTGCCTCAGACACTTTTCTCTCTCTGGTTTTTTTTTTTTTTTTTTTTTCCTCCCCTCTCTTTTGTTTAGAACATTCATAGAAAATTTTTTCATACAAGGTATGTCTTTTAATTCTTGAGGAGGTGTTTGATTCAATTCATGTCTTTGGTCGTCGTTCTTGTTTTTCAATTCCCCTTTATGGTTTTGCTATGTTGCCATGAGCAGGAATTACAATCCTTGAGATTATAAACATAATTCTTTCTGTTTCTTTGCCTGCTCCTGGAATTACATTGTTTCGCTTATGTAGCCTTATTAAACCAGTTGTGGATTTTAACAGGAAATGTAATTCTACTTATATAATTTCAATGGAATGATTCCTTTTTCAGCTGAAGGAGGCAGAAAATGGGTGAATCCAGGAAATATTGTACGAGATACATGGCACTAGCGACAAAGTTAAGAATAGTATTCATGATTTCAATGATGTCCGCTAATGCAGAAGATTCAAATGGTGTGTTTAGTCCTTGTATGGATGCAACGATTCAGAAATCGGATGGGTTCACCTTCGGCCTTGCATTCGCGGCCAGAGATTCATTCTTTCGCGATATGGTTCAGCTCTCACCGTGTGATAATCGTCTAGGCCTCGCAGGATCAAATGCTCAGCTAGCTGTTTTCAGGCCAAAAGTGGATGAGATCTCTCTACTTACTATAAACAGGAGCCAATTCGATCCGGTATGTTGTTGAACTCGGAATGAGCTTATTTTCTATACTTTTAGATATGGACACATGCATGAATTGTGGCTGCGAACTTCTTTGCTAGGATCATATGGTTCATCGCCGTATTGACAAACTACCAAAGCCACAAAGCCATCACATTATTACAGAGAAGGGAGATTATAGGAGGAAATAAAAATTTAACCCTACAAATGAAGTAGGAATTAGTTATCTATTCCCATCCCACATTTGAATCTTGTCAATCTACGGTGCGATAGTTTTTCATGCTTTAACTAATGCATCGAATCGTGTAGTATGAACATCATTTCAGGGTTTCCGCATGCTATAAATTGAAGCAATCTCGCCATCTCCACTAAGTGTTTTCTCATTTTCTATTACTATTTAGAACCGTTGTTGTTTCGGCTTTTAAGGCAAGCCCATTACTCCTAATTTAATTTGAGCAGATGCTCTACTGAATCTCATGATGAGATTTTGTTAGTTGCAAAGAAATATCCCTCCATAAATAATATTTTAAACAAATTCAAACGAAGGGATCATTTCTTATCTATATATATATATATATAGATAAAATTGGGCTAGTTTTAAGCTCTAATTTTGTCTGTCTAGTTGATTTGACAACCAAAGATTTTCTTTGGCTTATTACTAATGAAGACATATACATTGTTAATATCTCTTTTTAATGTGTTGTATTGTTGACATCTCTTTTTCATTAACATCACAGGCAATGGCTGGCGGATATATGGTGGCATTTGCTGGAAGTAAGTATGCAGCAAGATCACCACCTGTCATGCTGGTCGACAATGCTCACATAATAACAAGTTTTACACTGGTAAAATCCTCAAAACCTATGTTTCTCAACATTGTTCTCATTACGGCTGCATAAAAATAAGTTAAAAAAGCCTTTGAGTTGAACATCAATATTCTATTTGATTGACAGGTTCTTGAGTTTCAGAAGGGCATTCTACATAATTTGTACTGGAAGTCATTTGGTTGTGATTCGTGCTCCGGCCAAGCTAATGTTTGCCTTAACAATCAAGATTGTGCGGTGCCATTTCAGAATTGTAATCAGCCTGGAGCGTGTGACATAAATATTCAGCTGACTTTCTCAGGTACGGATAAAAATGACGATGTGCTGAATTCATGGTATGAAATGAGAAATCTTCGACGACTCTCCCTCTATGGTCTATATTCCGATGTTCGAAACGGAATCACCAACCCATTCTGATCTTCGAGGTGGAATCACCAAACCAATGGTAATGCATGACAGTCATTTCAAGGAAAACAGTCCTTTGATTATTATTATTATTATTATTATTTTTAATGCGTAGCCTTTTATCTGGCTGCATGATGCAGTGCCCATGTATATCATCTTGTTTGAGTAATTTGAACGATTGTGCAACAGGTCCCCCTAGCTTTAAGCAAGAAGCTTTACCTTCATTTGTTACATGGCAGACGCTTGTAAGAAATTTGGAAATTAATAGTGGATATTTTTAAAATTTCCACAAAGGAATTTGATGCAAAATGTAGGGTTTCGAATCTCCAAGCCCACGTATTGTGATTCCATAAGATTTTATTCTTCTATTTGCTCTTCGACGTGTTGCCTTCTGATGTTTCAGGTCCTGTTCAGTATTACAAGTAGTATAGAAAGGTTAAAATCTGTCAGTCAGCCTATTAAAAATGGACATTTTGCCAAGACATATTTAGCAATATAATAACACACTTCAACACCATCAGTGCTTCGTACTGGGTTTTCCAACACTTGGGAGTGATTCCTTTATGCATGAATTAATGTAATTGCAGATTATGATCCTCCAGAAAATAAAGAGCAGCCTGAAAATATTTAAGAGAAGCAGAATGCATTTCAATGTTAGCCTTCGACATTGGTATCTATAGCTTTCTCAAAATAAAACTTTCAAATTTTGTCTTATCCTAGAAGTCGCCTACGTGCATTTAGAACTCACTGCACAATCTTGCTTAACTATGATTATGAAATGTTGTAAAGCAATATCGTGCTTAGGTTGGCAGATTGCTGCCAGCAAGTAACAGCCCGGCTTGCACAAAATCAACTTCAGTTTTAAATCAATGACAGGATTACAACTTTAAAATATTAAATAGAGATAAGTGAAGCATACAATGGTTTGATTCACTCAATAACCACTTGTAAACATGGTGATACACAATTCATACATATGCAGACCTCAAAGAAGGCATCATGTGAGGTTATAGGGAATGAAAATGCTGTCTGTGGCCCCAACCGTCTGCTAAATACTAGCATATTCCCATAGTTTAATCTGCCCGCATGTCAATTGACTGCAAGATGGTGTAGCATAGCTGTCCACTAGTTTCTAAGATCGACGAAGAAATCTGGTTGAAGAAGGCTCCCTTAAGAAGATGACATAATTAAATCATCATTCACGAAAAAATCATCCCTTTTTGTGGACCTACTTCTATACCCTAAATGACATTTCCACATAAGCACCTAAGAAATCCTTTCAAAAGGATACTACAAACTCTGGCCTACCTGCACACAAAACATAATCATAAACGAGTGAATTTCCAGCCAGCAAAAACAGAATTCCCTGGCTTCACAATAACGAATAGTATAATCTTTACTCAGTAGATAGAGTAGCCAGAGCCTTCTCATCAAAACTGTCAGTTTCAAGTGAGAAATCATCAGCAGTGTCATAATAACTTTTCGTGGGACTTGAACTCTCGATGTCAAGTAATTTGCTATTGTAGTTGTGCTCATCTATCCCATCATCCACAGATTCTTGAGGTGGAGGTATTTCAGGATCATTATTTAAATTCAGAGATTCACCATGCAAGGATTGTGGCTGCCCTCCAAGAGATGGATACTTAGCACATGAATCTATGCAAGTTTGAGAATAGCGAGTTTGAATAAGATAATGAGCCACAGACTTGTATCCTAGCCTCTTGACCTGCAAAAATGGAGTGATTGCCTCACCTCTAACAATCAATAACTTTCTTCATCATGACATGATATTTCATAATAAAAGTAGTTTAAATTCCATGATCTATGATCCAAGCTGTAACAGGAGAGAAACTTTGTTGAACATTATTGAATTCATTTCAGTTTCTTTTGTGCGTAGTAAATACCTACTGAGTGTATGAGTGAGAGAGAGATGTGTGATAGTACTGACCTTTCTGTATATAGCGCCGGTTGGCATCCAGCCTTTTGCCTTGCGACAATTACTGCAGTTGCAAATTCCGCGGCAAACAGGGCAAATCCAATCAGGATTCTCACCAACTTCTTCGACATTCTCCCCATACCTGTAAAATGGGAACATAATATAAGTGGAGCATTTACGAAATGCAGTCCTGAATCTAATTCAGTAATTTCACACCCAATGAGGTTCTTACACAGAGTTATCAGATCCTCAACTGGCTCTAATTGCATTGTCTATGATAACTTCACCACAGTATAACTAAAGCATTCATTACATATACCTAATTTAAATGTTTGAATTCCAGTTTCCCATCAATCCAATGGCTTGGCGTTAGAATGATATGGGCATATAATTTAACATGACTGTTGAGTCAAATAGTCAAGCCACAGGCTTTTTGGTCACAAAAGAATCTTTTGAGCCAACATTAGTTTGTGCCATACAACTCTTTAGGCACATTACTCCGACAAAGAGTGTAAACAGATGAATATAAATTCATCTTGCATTACACTTTAGCCAGACAGTCCCACTGATATTCCAGGATGCTCTCTCTCTTGATAACAAGTTGACTGCACCACTCTAAGAGAGAAGGAAACTAAAAATAGGTCACTAAGGATACATGATATCAACCAAAAGGAAATTATTTTCCAAACTTCAAGAGACATTACCTCATGTACAAACAGTCTCCACAGAACTGGCCTTGAACAATTTTGCATTTACTGCAATGGGTATGACGACCAAGTGTTTTCTGCCTGCAAGAAAGCAACCCGAGATTGAGCATATGCAGACATAGGAGTAATAAGTGAATTACTGCCTTTCTGCAAGAGTTAATACTAACATCAGAAAGTGGACTAGACTATTCCATAAAAGGTATTGATGCAACATAAACTAGAAAATTCAGACACAGTAGGATACAGACATCTTCTAAAACGGATGGTGTAAAAATAACAAAAAAGGAATGGAAGTTTTTCTGCAAGAAATGGGTTTTAAAATACCAGTAGGAATCAAGCTTATACTTGCTAACAGACTACTAATGTCAGTCATATAGAAAGAGAAGACTGAAAGGCAAGCAATAGCAATATCATATGGCCTGTAAAAACTGATGTGAAAAACCCTTTACTTAACAACTCCACCCGATATTATCTCATTGGACTATTTTCTCTTCAAATATAAATAATACTGATGGTAGAGTTTTATTAAAAAACAGCCCCATATCAGAGATATCATTTAATTAGAGGCACGCATAGAGCACTCAAAAGCATATCTATTGCCCATAAAAACCAGGTAAAAAATCTATGCCTGAAGTTAAAGAAGCATGCATAGTGCACTTAAAACAACATTTATTACTCATAAAAAATAGGTTAAAAAAATGAAATTAAAGAAACATACAAGTTATAAGCTAATGATGCCAATTACGACCAGAGTCAAAACCCACTAACATGGCTGCTTAGTATCATTGTGCAACTGCCTGTTGGCAGATAACTCATGGGATTGATTGATTACAGCTTCAAAGATAATTGTAGTCCTAAGAACAAAGCAAGCATAAAGAAAGGTAGGTGAGGCATGCACCTTGTTGCTTCTCTTTAGGTAAGCCACAGCAGCATTATACATAAGGTCATAAGGTGCATGCTAAAAAAAAAATGCCTCAGATTTTTTTCCCCATGAGAAATAACCTTTTTTCTGGATTTTTTAAGCACGACATAAAATGCAGGGGGGCGTACTGGTTGCAAAAAGTATGCAAAATATTTATTCGTTGGAACATTGTCTCCTTTTTCTTGCAGGTAGCTTGATCGTTTCCTTTAGATTAAAAAAAAAAACAAAAACTAATAATTGAATAACCGAGTTATCAGGATCCATCCAACTGTCAACAGCAAGCAACACAAATGCGAGTAATCATCAGTCAACAGTTTCATATAGCTGGCAAACTACTTTAGTTGTCCTTACAATATTACTAATTCCTTTTTCCACAGGTAGGAGTCTTACTGTAGAATAAAAAAACACATATTCTGTAGTTTGCTCAAACTTATATTAATTATGGCACTGTACAGAACCTTTCTCCTTTGAATACCTTTAACTTATGAAGGAAGGTTGCTTCTTTGTTTTCCCTTTATATCTATGAGCAAGCAACAATAATGAATACAACATATTAGCATAACCTCCCAAGCACCACATATTTTCCTTGGCTAGTCATACTATACCAGATGAAATAATATGGAAAGGAAACCTAGAAATGACCTGCACTGGTGACATGACTCTCCATCAACTTGATCATATATGCGCTTTCCATTCTCATCATAGCCATCCACCGTTAATGTCCAACTTTCCTTGCAATCACCCAACAGCTTATCATGTTCTTCAGTATAAATCTCCGGTTGTGAACCTTCCTTGATGTGAATCTCATTACTGCTTTCAGTCTTTCCTTTCTTTTTACGGGGTGATTCTGTGTATCTAACAGGAACCATGGTCTTCAGCCTAAAGAAACCAAGAAAAAGGCAGCATGAAATAAAGAGACAATGCAAAACAAGACTCCAAAGGACTCAAACAGTTTGAGTTGCTGTTAGCAAATCCAGAATATTGGTCAGCCAACATTGTGCAAAGAACGAGTTTTGAAGTGTTTGATTGGTTCCTTTCATGAAAAAGTGAAAGAACTGCATGTGTAGGTTCATACATAGATGAATAAATCTGAGATTACCAAGATAAACCAAGACAGAAAAGACAAAGTGTCGAACTTACTTTATAGTTGACATCCTTCAAAGGTGCATTGAATTGAACTAACAAAATAGATACCTGTGACTCGATTGGTGAAATAGTCTCCTATTTACATTAAAGTTTATGAATTCTTAATGATCCATAACCATCTTCCATCAACCTAAGCTTTCAAATGGAGGAGGAACAAACAACACATTAAAAAAAGAGCACTAATCCCTTATAATACAACAAAGCACAAACCACACCCAACAATCTGAAATGCAATAATTTCATGGAATCATCTACTTGAAATGTGATTACAGTAAAACACAAAACTAATGCAATATGCATGTCTAATGGGGTAATTTCTGAAGTTTAACTAGCTTGTTCCAATCCAGCTGCATCACAACGCCCAATAATTGAAACAAAAACAAGCTTGAGGACAATCGGACTCCAAGGAAAAAAAGTTAGCTGGATGAAATTTAAAGGTGAACTTCCCATTAACTAACTTCTTTTGCATTTACAACTATCAGTTTTGTTCCCATCTTGGTTCACAAGACCATTGGTGCCTGTACCTGCCCCATGCTGGTTAATTACAATCCTAGAAGCATTAACTGACATGAAAAACATGCAACAATATATATGAAATACAACTAAAAATTATAACATCTGGAAAATTATATCTAATCAGAAAGTCTTACCTAAGGTAATTTATGAATTCATATTGATTAATGAAAAAAATATTTTATATAATCATTAACTCAAAAGTTATATCTTTTCTAAAATTTGTCATTTTTTTTTTTATTTTCACATGGTCACTATCACCACCCGCCATCAATCTCCACTGCTACGTCCACTCGCTCTGATTATTTGGTGGCACTGTCCAACACACTGGGGGCTCTTTATTGCCACCACATTCAAGGTAAAGTTTCCATATCGATTAAGTACGTTAACCTGTTCAGAGTAAAGTTAATTACATCAACTAGTGTAACGAACAACATTATACAGGATGGACACGGTTTTGTAGCCAATATAGAAAAGGGCATAAACGTCCTATTCCAACGAGCAAGAGCATGCTGAAGACCCCTTATAGTACACATCTTTACACAGTGATTACTTGACATGGCATGGCACTGCATTTTAGCTTTTTAATCATTCATGTAAAACCGGATGCACGCAAAAGGTGCGTACTAAAAAAATACAATCAAGCATCTTAAAACCTAAAGGATTAAACTTTCCGTCGTTTTCTTCGTTAACTTCTCAGACGAAACAAACGGGAGACTTAACAAGAACCAGAAGAATTGAAAATCATACCTAGAAGACCTCCTAGAAGACGCAGAACCTGCGGAAGGTGGTGGTGGTTTCTGGGGTTTGTTGTTTTTGTTGGAGGTGGGAGTTTTGGATGAGTGAGAACGAGAGTTGAGCTTAAGTGAAAGGTCTAAAATGCCCAACTTTTGCATTCTCTCTTTGTTCTCCTTAATCCTCTGCTCTCTAAGTTGCTGGTACCCATCCTCACCACCTCCAACATAAGAATTGAGTGCGTCGAGAGCTTGGTTTTCATTGGGAGTCTCTGGGCCTCTCACTCTCTTCTTCCTAGTCGACACCATTGTATTCTCTACTTTCTTATGTTGGGTTTGGTGGTGGGGGGATGGCGGAGGTTGTTATTATATCATCTATGTATAAGTGGGAGTACGGAATAAGGAAATTTGGGGTTCGTAGCGCGGTTTTTCTGACGAAAATGGAGATGCGCGGTCTTTTATTGCGTATGAAAATAGTGGAACAGATTGGTCAAGTGGGCTTAAGCCCTAACATGCCGATCCGGTTTCTGACGAACGACTGACCTATGCTATGATCGGTCCCGTCCCGGCCAAACTGGATTTGGCGAATCCTATAAGATCAGTTTCACAACAAAAATCATATAGATTTGGCCATCACTTTCCAACTATCTATTAAAATACTTAATATCTTAATATCATTGAAACATTTCTTAAAAAAAGTTCTATTCTTCGTAAAAAAAGATTCAATCGTACTTATTGATTGTGATTGAATTAACTGGAATAAGTAGGCTCGTGTGGAGACTAGATAAGTTAGACTTAAGCTTTATCTCTTACTCCTTGATATCTACAAAAAGTTCTCGGTGGGTATGGCCACAAGGGCCCTCCAATACTCATGTTAGCAAGGAGGATCAAGAGGATGAGAAAACAAGCAATAGGAAACTAAGGGGCAATGCTTACCTAAGATAAGTATCATGTGAATTAAGTAGAAAAAAGAAGGGCAGCAGAGGAGTGAAAGGAGAGAATTCTAAGAGGGTTAAGGAGAAAGTGTGTCCTACCTTACTTCATGGTGCTTGGCTCATTTTTTGTGAGTTACCTAAATACATGGCGATCTGGGGTTCATTAGTATTAGGCACCGGCAAATAATACGCTTCACAATAGAGACTAAGCTACACTACCAGTGGTATGTCATAATCGAGTAGACCACCGAATCTATAGCCTAAAGGTCTGACAGTTGTAAGGGTTACTGGGTATGCTAACATTCATTAATGAGTTGTAATGGAGAGTAGGTGCTAAAAACAAAAGTCAAGTTAGAATGGTAAGGAAGAGGTCAGTTGAAGCTTAATTGAGGGTTAACTAAGCCTCGAGCTTATGCTAGATGGTTGACATGTGCTAACTTAACAATCAGGGTGACTACACTCAAACAGGATATTATACAACTCACTGAATAGGTCATAATACAAGGAACAGGCTCGCCAATAACTCGCACCCTTCTTAGTGCAACTACATGACTTTGCAAGTAGGTCATGATATAAGGGATGAGCTCATTATTCACTTTCGCGCACTTCGATATCCTTAGTAATGGGCTTCACTCGTTAAGCCTTAGTCCAAGCGAGAATCAAGTATCAACACTTGTCCCTCCACTCTCCTCAACATCCAAAGCACAAGGAGAGTAATCCGTATAAGGTGACTAGGTTAAGGTTAGGCTATCTATTTTTCAAGCAGGGGTCCTTAGATTTGTTGTTTGGTGTCGTGACGAATAGTGTTTCTAGTTAAGTTCGTTTTCTCATGTACCGACTTCTTATGTAATTGATATGACCGAAAGGCTACTTAATCTGTCATGATAGCGGTCTTTGGGAAGTATAACTCGCATTGATAGTATATGAAAAGTAGCTACGCCCATGGAGTAACCCATTATTGAGCTACGTCATGGATTAGTTTGTAAGGATCAATCGAAGCCTTTAGTTGAAGAAGTAGGACACATGGACAACTGAGGTTTAGTATACGTCCTTTTCGTAGGTTTGTGCTCAGTGAATAGGAGAAATTGTTCGCCTTCTCCCTTTGGTTGTCCATATAAAGGAGCTATAAGTCCTCATTTTTCATTTTGTTCAATCTATTTAGAGGAAACTCTACCAAAATTTCTACTTATGAGCTTGTTGCTTTCTCTCTTCATTAATCATTCGTGATAACTAATCGAAGCACGACCAACAATCAGAGTGAATCTTTCCATCCATCTATATGAGAGAGGTGGATGAAGATTAAAAGGGCTCATCTTGAGCAAGGAATGATAGCCCTATTCCCCCTAAAATGGTGGTAGCGGCAAGAGAGGAAGATTAGGTGATATTGTCTAGGGAGGAGAGGAGGGAGTACATACAGCGATGTCTCCATGATGTGTACTTCTAAAATGGTGAAGAGGGCAAAGTTAAGGAATTGTTACAATCAACCAATACGAATGATCATTTACATACCGATGTTGTGTACATGGCAAGCAAGAAGAAGTTTATGCTAGTTAGTCAAGTAGTAAAAGAAGTGCTTAAGTAGCGAGTATAGATGGGCAACAGGCATACGATATAGAGGATGACCAATCTTCGGCATTAATGTGAAACTATTTGAGCTCAATCTTCACCTCCCTCTATTAGAATTCTTGTTAGAGTACTTCAGCTACTTCAAAGTTGCTTCAAGGAGTCTTAATACCAGTGTTTGGATTCAACTACTCACATTTGAGGCACTATGCATTTGGGAGTTATGAAGGCCAACTATGTAGCTATTTAGGCGTTTCTTTCATGTAAAGAAGGTACCTAACGGTTAGGTATATGTTGCTGCTCGAGGCAAGATGCTAAGTATTTTTTATAAATCACTATTGAGCTTAAATTTTTCCAAGTTTTTATTATTTTCCTTAACTCGATCTATAGTAGACCATATACTGATTTAATATAAACCTTTAACTAAGAGTTAAGCAAAATTAGGTTTTTCAATTTTAAAAAGTTTGGGAGTTACCACCTGACTAAAGTTAAGAAAAAAAAAGAGTTTGGTTAAATCCATTAAATGAATCAATTTAACCTA
The DNA here is from genome assembly GCA_024138005.1 of Lumnitzera racemosa. Taxonomy (NCBI): domain Eukaryota; kingdom Viridiplantae; phylum Streptophyta; class Magnoliopsida; order Myrtales; family Combretaceae; genus Lumnitzera; species Lumnitzera racemosa. The sequence continues at coordinate 30,600,336 of JAMXBC010000012.1, read as the reverse complement.
GTCACTAGTCTAATGAAAGAAAAAAGTAAAACCAAATTTTTAAAAATGATTTTTTGAAAATCAGATGTTTGGGTCGGGGGCTAATAGATTAAATCTTAATGGGTACTACTTTTAACTTTCCAAATTTAAATTTACTTTTCAATATACCCTAATAATTTATAATTTGTATTTTATAAGTAAAGAAAATGATAAATTGGATACAAGAACTAAATATTTACAAAGGGAAAAAAAATAAATTTTTTCGTATTTTAAATTGTCCTATAATTGTGTGTAAGTACCTTTATATGCATTATTTAGAATCAAACTTCCGTAATTTGTTCATAAAATTTAAATGCGTTGGTTCTTTATAATTTTTGAAAACTAGTTGAATTTAAGTTTTTAATTTAGTTTGAGTTTTGTTTAATAAAAATTATAAAGGGTCATAAATTGGGTTTTTTATTTTTTTTCGAAAATTCTAAAAGGTTCTAAATTTTAAAAATGATTGATTTTATTTTATTTTTGGAAATGAATTTTGCTAAGTAGCAAAATATTATTCATCATCATTCATTTTTTTAATTATTATTATTATTCTTATGTTTTAGTATTATTATTTTTTTAACCAAAGAAGGAAGATAAAAAAAAAAACTAAACTTTCCTATGTTTCTTTTTTTTTTCCTTTTCTTTTTCTAATTTTATTTCTTTTTTCTTTTACAATTACAATATATTTATAGAAATAAATAAATAAAAATAAAAAATTACAAAATTGAAACAAAATACAAGAGAGAGTCGGACCAAATGGAGAATACGGGTTAGGATCAAAGGACATAGGTTAAATCGAAGTGGATGCAAGTCGAGTCGAAGCCTAGATCCTTGTTGAGCAATGGACGATGGATAGTGGTTTTTGGGAGGTGATTTAAGGTAATTTGACAACCAAAACAAGCGAGAGATGGTGGTTTTATGGGAATTAGATTAGGGAGGGGGTGTAAGGAAAGTACCGCGATATTTGGAGGTGGTTTAGGCAATAGCGTAAGGTGACAGTCACAATAGATGTTGGGTAATCATAGTGGTGCCTACTAAGAGCGTAAAAGAAGGTGGTTTGAGGTTTTAAGATGCGGGGAACTCAATGGTGATAGCAATTTCATGTAGAGTTTGTGGTGGTGGCGCTTTTCGAATAGTGGCCGTGGTAGTTAGGGTTTGAACTGTTGGTAGTTCAGAGATGTAACTAGGGGGCATGGTAGAGTGAGAAAGTGATAAGCTGCTGACTACTAGTCCTCTTACTCACATACGACTCCAAGGCCTATAGTCCCTCACTTGAAGAATTCTTTCTCGTTAACCTGCTGGTGATGAGAAACTCTATGTAGAAGGAAGATAGCTGAACTCCTTGGCAATACCGGAAGGTTACACCCAGCTTTATTCCCTCTCCTGTACCGATACTGACTACTCCCTAGCCGAAGACTGTGCCAAGTGATCTAACTTTTCCGCCATTAAGAGTCCCTACCGAGTAATGTGAGCTACCTTCACCATGGCTAAGTACTTCTCTCTTGACATCCTTCCTGTTCTCAAGGCATCACTTCTAGTCACAGCCTCTTTATTGCTACAACACCTTAATTTCCCTCGCCTATAGTGATTAGAGAATCCATGTATAGAACCAATGTTGCGCTGCTACTTGTCTATTCCACCTGATACCGTACTATTTTTCCTTTTTTATTATTTTCCCTTTTTACACTTTTTCATATGTATTAGGAATTTCCCTTTCATATGCCTTTTTAAAAATTTCTTTATTTGTATTGTTTTCCTAAGGATTTACTATAAATAGTATCTTTTCCTTCTAAACCAAAATAATCTTACCTTACACATATACATTGAATATACTATTCTTGTGAGACAACCCTCTTTAAGTCTATTTTCCAAATCCTCTTATTTAATCTTTGCCGAGTAGCTTAAGATTAGTGGCAGTTAAACCTTGACATCAACTTGTGCATCATATCAAGCGAAGCGTCAAGTCGTGTTGTGTTCGTTAGTGTGTCACATCTTTCGAGCAGCTTTACATCAATTATTTTAATCAATTTGTAGACCTACTCACTCTACTTTCTTCGATATTTCAAAAAACCCATTAGTTTAAATTTGCTATAGTATGTTCTAATGATAACTGAGCTCCTAGGTACATCATATAATCCTGATATCAAAACTTAAGGTTATGACTAAAAGCTATGTAATGATAGTCCCTACATGTTTGCTATTTAAGGTACTCTATTTTTGTTTGGAAGAATAGAGCAAGTTATAATTCATAGTTCATATGTATGTGTATAAGGATTTCTTGTATGGAGAGTATTTTCTAAAGTGTCATTTTTTAGAATGTCAAATCCTAGTATTTAAGGAGAGATTAACGATGCCAAGAGTGATGTTCATAGTCGTGGTTAAGTTACCCAACAAACACTATACATTACCAATGAGCAGATATAAAACCTTGCTGTTATTATGACCAATTTAGCTATCTTAGTAAATAGAGTCTTAGAGACCGAGTCACGTGAGATAGTTGCTAAGTAGGGTCGAGAGATGAGAGATAGGCCGAGAAGGCAAATGAATGAACGAGCACCAAAAGCCTTTCTTGTGAACCAAGCAATTTTCATTTTTCTTGTCTATTTTTTATATTTTCTATTTTTCAATCAAATATTTTATTTAATTATATCTCAATAGAAAGTAAATTCTTAAATATAAATAGATAATAATTTCTAATTTATGGAATTTTTTTTAAATTTGAATTTAAAGAAATTAATATTCTTTAAATTCAAAATATTAATATTCTATTAAAAAATTAATATTCTTTAAATTTGAATTTTAGACTTATTAATTAAATTCTATGAAGTAAAGATTAATTAAATTAATAAGCAAAGATTAACCTCGTCGTGCCAAAAGAATTGCAAGAAGAAGGCTAGATTTGGATAAAGTAGAAGAGTATGAAGAAGAAGCAGAGCAATATGTTGGGATTAATAAGCTTGAGTTTAGAGCGCCAAGAGGTACTGAACACTTTAAGGTATAGATTCCAAACTTCAATAGGTCTTATAGTGTTAACGATTACTTAGATTGGGAAGAGAAAATCAAAAAGATATTCGACTTCTACAATTATGAAGATGCTGTCCGTATTTAAGTGGCTGCATTGAAATTTTCCAAATATGCGATAATGTGGTGGAAGAAATTATAGAATATTGGCCTGAAGGCCCAACAAGAAAGCCAAACATGGAAAGAAATGAAGAGAATTCTGAGAAATAGGTTTATTCCTAAACAATACGAACAAGACACCTTTAAATGCCTCTAAGACTTGAGATAAGGTAACAGATCTATAGACGACTATGTCCGAGAATTTCAGTTACTCATGATCTGGTATGATGTCGATGAACCCAAGATGCAAACTATAGCAAGGTTCATTTCTGGACTAAGGACTGAGATTGGTAACATAGTGTAATTGCAGAGTCTTATGACTCTAGACAAAGCCATCGGAGTAGCATAGAAAGTTGAAAGGTAGAGGTGGAACTAGTTTAGCTGGATGTTGAGTAGTTGACCTATGCTACCGAATAGAAGTAGCATGCTGAGCTTACTAATAATGACCTAGCATCAAATAGTTTTGAGGTGGAATGTTGAGAGCAAATGCCGAGCTAACCAGAAAAAGGTTAAGGTAAGGGCATAGTTGAGGAACTTGACGTTTGAAAAGACCAAGGTTAGAGCTCAGGAAGAAAAACTCGAGAAATTAAATATTTTAAATGTTTTAGTTATGGGCACATGGCTAGTCGATGTTTGAACTGCTAAGTCATAACTATAAAGGAAGAAAAGCCCCAATTTGAAGCAGAGAGCACGGATGAAGGAAAGGAAGAGATGAGAGTTGAGCAAATGCTGGAAGAGTTCTAGGAAGACCCTGATGCCGAGACACCTCCTGAAGGCGGTATCGAGTACTGTTTTGTCATCTAACGGTCTCTTAATGCTTTTATAACTAATGAGAATGAGTAAAGAGAGAAACTCTTCGATACTAATTGCCGAGTGAATGGCAAGCTATGTACCTTGATCATTGATGGTGGGAGATGTACTATTGTCATAGCATAAGGGGTAGTCAAAGCCATGAAATTGCCAACCTTCCCATACCCTAAGTGTATAAGATTTACTGGCCAAAAGAGAAGGAGACTTACACATTGCCTAGCAAGTTAGAGTACCAATTACCATTGGTGATAGGTACAGGGACAAGGTGTTGTGTGATGTCCTTCTTATGTGCACTTTTCACATATTACTTGATCGACCATGGTTATTTGACTTAAGGGTGTTGCACGATGGGTTATATGAACACCTACATGTTCTAAAAGGACGGGCAGAAAATAATGTTGACACCTATGAGTCTTAAGGAAGTGTAGAAAGCCCAAGAAAAGGTTGCTAAATCTCTATAGCAGAAGTCCTTAGTGATTTCCCAAGCTTAATTTACATGAGAAGTTAAAGCTAAGGACTATGTATTCCTCTTAGTCAAGAGACTCTTGGAAGTGAGAGATGTCAAGAACTACACAACCAAATTGAGAGCTTTACTAGAAGAGTATGCCGATCTAGTTTCTACTAAGATGCTGAAAGGTTTACTACCTTTAAGAGGCATTGAACATTGCATTAATCTTTAACCTAAAGTAGCCCTACCAAACTGACCAGCTTATAGACTCAATCCTGAGCAGGCAGCCGAGCTGAAGAAGTAAGTTAATGAGTTGGTGGATCATAAGTTTGTTCAAGAAAGCATGAGCCCATGTGCTGTCCCCATCATGCTAATACCAAAGAAAGATGAGACATAGAGAAGTGACATCAACAAAATTATTGTTAAGTACCAATATCCGATCTTACTATTGGATGATATGCTCGATGAGTTGCATGCATCTTTTCAAACATAGATCTAAAGAGTGGCTACCACTAAATACGAATGAGACCAAGAGATGAATAGAAGATGGCCTTTAAGATACAGGATAGTCTATTCAAATGGATGGTGATGTTGTTTGGTCTAACGAATGCATTGAGTACTTTTATGTGGCTCGTGAATCATGTAGTGAGGGCATTAATTAGAAAATGAGTTGTGGTTTACTTTGATGACATTCTTGTCTATAGCATCGATTTCGTTACCCATGTTGAACATTTAAGATCAATGTTCGACATCCTTTGTACTGAGAAATTATTTAGTAATCTGAAGAAATGTGTGTTTTATCAAAGCAAGTTTATATTCCTCAAATATGTTGTTTCAAGGAAAGAAGTTCAGGTTGATGACTAGAAAGTCAAAGCTATTCTTAAGTAGCCTATGCCGACTAGTGTTACTGAAGTCAGAAGCTCCCATGGTCTAGCTTCATTCTATCGAAGATTCATTTGGAACTTTAGTTCCATAACTATGCCATTAACTAAATTGACTAGGAAGAATACTAAGTTTAGGTGATTAGAGAAAGCTTAGAAGAGTTTTGAAGATGTGAAGTCTAAGTTGATGTCTACTCCAGTACTCGCCTTACCAGATTTCAAGAAAGTTTTTGAGATTGAATGTGACATGTTTGGCGTCGGCATTATTGCGATCCTTATGCAAGAGCACCAACCAATTACCTATTTCAGTGAGAAGCTCCATAGTATTGCCCTGAATTATTCAGCCTACAACAAGGAGTTCTATGACCTTATTCGAACACTACAGAACTAGCAATATTATCTGTTGCCAAGAGAATTCATCATCCGCTTGGATCATGAGTCTCTTAAGCATCTTTGTCGGTAGTAGAAACTTTCTTGGCGTCATGCCAAATGAGTTGAATTCCTAGAGACTTTCTGCTACATCATTCAGTATAAGAAAGGGAGCACCAATGCTATTACTAATGCTCTTTCTTGTCATCATACCCTTACTATGACTATTTAAGCCAAGGTACTTAGATTCGGCACCCTGCCCGATCAATATAAGCACGATCAGTATTTTAGGCCCTTAGTGGCCAAGTGCAATGTTGGAGGTATTATGGATGGATTCTACTTAAGTCAGGGGTTTTTGATGAAGGGTAAGCAAGTTTGTGTGTCGAGTGGTTCAACTAGAGAACTATTCGTCCAGGAAGCTCATATTGGAGGCTTGGCTGGCCATTTCGAAGAAAAGAGAACAGTTGAAATACTGAAGGAACATTTCTACTAACCTGGGATAATGAGGGATGTATACCGAGTTCTTGAGAGGTAAAAGGTGTATAAACATGCAAAAGGAAGGAGAAAGTCATATGGAGAGTAGACACCCTTGCCCATACCTAAACACCTATAGATCGACCTAAGCATAGATTTTATGCTCGACCTACCCTAAAAGCTAAGAAGACATGACATAAGTATGGTTGTGGTAAACTGTTTCAACAAGATGAGCCTTATCATAGAACTAATGATGCTTTATTTATCGTTAACGTCTTTTTGTACGAAATTGTACATCTACATAGGTTGTCGAGAAGTATTGTATCTAACCATGATTTGAAGTTCATGAGTTTTTTCTAGAAAACCCTATGGAAGAAACTCGGCACTATGCTTATGTACAATACTTTTTACTACCCTTAGACAAACTACCAGACCAAGGTAGTAAACAGGACAATTAATAACCTTCCACGAGCTACTGTAAGGAAAAACTTACACGATTAGGACCTTTACCTACTTGTCATTGAGTTCACCTACAACCGATCGGTTCACAGCTCAATAGGGAAGTCACCTTTTAAGTTCATCTATGGACTAAACCCGAACTTACCCCTGGATATAGCTATTAGCCTAGCCATACAAAGGGAAAGTCAATCTAGCCTATAGCGCACTGAGGAATTCCAAAAGTTGCATCAAAAGGTTACCAAATAATTGGTACGAACTGTAGCTTAGCGGAAGGAAAAAGTAAGCCGTAGAAGGAGACAAGTGGTTTATAGCCTCTGAGACCTTGTTTGGTTCCACCTCAATTAGGAGCACTTTCTTGAGAAGAGGATGAACGAGCTTTCCCCTAGATCGAATGGAACTTTTAAGGTCCTTGAGTACATCAACGATAATGCCTACGAGCTAGAGTTGCCCGAAAAATATGGTGTATGTGCTACTTTTAATGTGGTTGATTTGATACCCTATGTACCTGATGAAGAAAAAGGCTAAGATTTGAGGGCAAATCTTCAACAACCCTAAGGAACTGATGAGCTACGGACCACTGGTCCTTGTACTCACATACGACTCCGAGGCCTACAGTCCTTCACCTAAAGAATTTTTTTTCGTTAACCTACCAATGACGAGAAACTCTATGTAGAAAGAACATGGCTGAACTCCTTGGCAGCACCTGAAAGTTACACTTAGCTTTGTTCCCTTTAGTACCAATGCCAACTATTCCCTAGTCGAAGACCTTGCCAAGTGATTTGACTTTTCCATCACCAAGACTCCCTACCAAGTAACATGAGCTACCCTTACCATGGTCGAGTAATTCTCTCTCAGCATCCTTCCTGTCCTCACAGCATAAATTTTAGTCACGGCTTCTTTGTTGCCACAATACCTTAATTTCCCTCACTTACTATAATCAACGAATTTATGTATGGAACCAATGTTGCACTACCATCTATCCATTCCACATGATACTGTACTATTTTTCCCTTTTTGTCGTTTGTCTTTTTTACCCTTTTTAATATGTATTAGGAATTTCCCTTTCATATGCATTTTTGTAATTTCTTTATTTATATTGTTGCCCTAGGGACTTGCTATAAAAAGTCCATTTTCCTTATAAGCCGAAATAATCTTACCTTACACATATACATTGAATATACTACTCTAGCAAGACAACCCTCTCCAAATCCATTTTCCAAATACTCTTATCTAATCTTACCGAATAACTTAGGATTAATGGTGGGTGGACCTTGACATCAACTTATGCATCATATCAAGTTGTGTTGTGTTCGTTGGTATGTCATATCCTCCGAGTAGCTTCACGTCAACTACTCTAATTAGTTCGTAGACCTACTTACTCTACTTTCTTTAATATTTCGAAAGACCCATTAGTTCAAATCTGCTATAATAAGTCCTAGTGATAATTAAGTTCCTAAGCACATCAAGAAGAGGCTAGGTTTTGAAGCTTATGTCATGGGGATTTTTGTAGTAGTGGTAGTTTCCTTTTACAGTGGCTGTGGTGGTTTGCAATTTAGAGAATGAGAGAAAGTTGTCGTAGTGGAGAGATAGAAATATTGGGACAAGTGTTGTTCAAGGTATGGGAGTTGATTCTTCCTTCTAGAACAAGATGAGGAAGGTCTATTTATATTAACTAAAGTCTGAATTATACATGGGAGGTCAAGATATGGCATGAATTTGAAATAAAGCACCGAGAAGGAGCTGGCTTAATTTTATGGTTTGAGTGCGAATGGAAGTAAATTCCAAGTCAAATGCATGTCCTTTTTGTTCTATTTTGCCAAAAATAAGCATTAGAAGCTTCGAAATTCAATTTGAAGCTTAATCAAGCTTAGTTAACTTGGATGTTTAAGTTGCACATTTAAGGATTTTTCTAATTTTTGATTCAAATTTTAACTATCTTGAAGCATAAATTTGGACAAGTTTTTATATCGGATTCAAAGTATTCCAAGTGGTCTTAGTGATTTCACCATTAATTTAGTGAAATCATGAAGAAAAAAGGGTAAAAAATGGCTTGAAAGTAAGCTATTTAGAGTGGGAAAACACAAGAAATCTAGGGAAAGAAAAGGAAAGAGGAGGAAAAAACAAAAAAAAAGAGGACTAGGGTGCTAACATGCACTACATTAGCCATGCGATCCAATGGTATTGTGCGATGTATCTTGATAAGATACGTGGCAAAAAAAAAAAAAATGACGTATCCAAATGACAATTCAATACATGTCATTTATGTTTTTGTCAAAGATAAAAAGGGTACAATATGCCTGTTGCAAGATTTGAACCAAAGACCTTCCACTTCATGCAATGCTAAGACCAAGTGTATTGCCCTCAAATTGTTAGCATGTGCCTTGTCTATCCATGCAATCAAATTGCATCATGGACTAAGTTGGCTTAGGCTAGACTTAAATCTAAGCCTAGGCCCAACATTCTTTTTTTATTTAAGACCCAAACCGAATACTAAAGCTATTTTAGATTTTCCAATTCTATTTTAAATTATCTATTTTTTTAAAAAAATTTATTTTTTGTATTTTTTCTAAATTTTCTATTTTTTTGCATTCTAAAAATTATAAAATTAAAAAGGGAGGAAAAATAAGATATCTACAACTGTCCCTCTTTGTGGTGAAGTTTGAGTAAAACTTTGGTATAAAGATAAAAGAGATATCATCTTTGCCTCAAGGATGAGTTTACATTAAGAAGCTCTACAATTAGCTAATTGTCCTAGGCTTGGTCCGAAGATGCTCTAAGAGCTGATTAAGACGTTAGAATGAGTTTTAGAAAGGTTTAGCACCCTAGGAGCTGGCTAAAACCCTAAACGAGAACTTAATCGTGCTCCTTTGGGCTAACTAACCTAGGTGAATATGCAAAGTGCTTCTTGAGCTAGGTAAGACTTTGAATGAGTACCCCACTAAATTGACTAACCTAAGTGGAAGTATTTTTAGGGGACTAGCAACCCTAATTAAAATTGATTTAGAAAACCCAATCATATTCCTTCAAGCCCAATAACCTAAGCAAGAGCGTCTAGAGGGGACTAATAACCCTAAATAAGAATCGATTTAGAAAACCTAATCATGTTCCCTCAAGCTCGCTAACCTAGGCAAGAGTATCTTTAGGGGACTCGCAACCTTAAATGAGAATTGATTTAGAAAACCTAGTCGTCCTATTTTGAACTCACTAACTTAGGCAGAAGCGTCTTTAAGGAATTAGCAACCTTAAATGGGAATCAATTTAGAAAGCCTAGTCATGCTCTTTTGAGCTTACTAACCTAGGAAAAAATGTCTTTATGGGACTAGTAACCCTAAATGAGAATTGATTTAAGAAAACCTAGTCGTGTTACTTTGAGTTTATTAACCTAAGCAAGACTAATCATGCTCTTCTGAGCTAACTAACTTAAGCGGAAGCGTTTTTCAAGAACTAGCAACCCTAAATGAGAATTGATTTAAAAACCTAGTCGTACTCCTTTAAGCTCACTAACTTAGGTGGGAGCATCTTTAGGGAACTAGCAACCTTAAATGAGAATCAATTGAGAGAAATGCCTTGTGGGCTTGCTAAAACGTTGAAGAGAGATTAGTGATAGGAAGCGCCTTATGGGCTCACTAAGACCCTAAGAGAAATTGCCAAGACACAAAGGAGGGATTGTTAATGGGAAGTGCCCTATGGGGTTGCTAAAACCTTAAAGAGAAATTGATGAAGGGAAGCACTCTAGGGGCTTACTAAGATCCTAAAGAGAGATTGATGAAGGGAAGTGTCCTATGGGCTCGTTAACACCTTAAGAGAAACTGATGAAAGGAAACACCCTATGAGCTCATTAAAATCTTAAGAGAAATTGATAAAGGGAAGCGTCCTATGGGCTTACTAAAACCTCACAAAGAGATTGATGAAGGGAAGCGCCCTTTAGGCTCACTAAAACCTTTAGAGAAATTGATGAAAGGAAACGCCATATTAGCTCACTAAAACCTTAAGAGAAATTGATGAAAGGAGTGCCTTATGAGCTTACTAAAACCCTAAAGAGAGATTAATTAGGGGAAGTGCCCTGTAAGCTTGCTAAGATCTTAAAGAGAGATTGAGGAAGGGAAGTGCTTTACGAGATCGCTAAAACCCTAAGGAGATGTTGATCAAAACAACGCTTAATGAGTTGGCTAGAACCTTGAAGAAGAGTTGATTGAAGAAGTAAAGTGAGGAATATAACCAATTTGAAAAACTTCCTGATTTGAAAAAAAATATATTTACAAATAAAGAATTTAGTGAAAACCATTTATGACAAAAAAGGCATCAGGGATTAGGTCTCTTAATCAAAAACGACATTAATGAGAATGACCTAGACTATTATGATCAAATTTAAAAGGTGTGACCACATTGAAAATAAGTAGGTGACATGAATTGAAAGCTTAGCCATTCAGGCCAACATAGACTTAAAATTAGATGAAAAATCTATAATAAGCTTTTACTTCCTCTCTCTTTTTTTGTCTTTTTTTATTTTAAAGTTTACTAACGGGTATAAATTCTTATTAAAGAAGCAAATGTTATAACCATCCCCTTCCTTAGTAATCATGTAGGGTATCTCATATTCTTCTTGGTCTCTTAAAATGTCCCCTCACCCTGATGTTGATCTTCCTAGTGGAGCCTTGTGATTTTAAATGTTCCTTTCCTAAGGAAAAGGTAACTCATAATTACTCTAGTCGAAGAGGACTTCCTTATACACTTTCGGTCTAAATTACACTCTCGACTACTGTTCTAAAAATTATAGTCCATTTTGTAGATGACACGCTTTAATCAATTTGTTAGGTCTTTTTTAGTCCAATATTATGAATGAAGCTTTTAGTCAAATGGTTTCAAGAGGATTGATGAGAAGGCCTATTTTGAAAGATTTATTTATTCAACCCAGGTGTACAAGTTAAGAACCTTTAGGAAAAAACTAGAAGTGTGCTTGCCCAAGTTTCAGTAAATAATTTTTATTAAAGATGAATTATCCTTTAATATCAGAAAAACTTTTATCAAATGTGGGAGGTCTTGTGGGTAAGGAGGTTTTGTGTGATTCAACATAGGTAAAAAAGTTTTCTGTTTGTGATTTTAAGGTATAATTCATAGTGGATATGGAAGGTTTGTGTTTTTAGGCTTGGAAGTAATTTAGGACCTTATGTTTTTTAGGCTATTTAGGCTTTATTTCCAAGCCTTTTGGTTCAATTTTACTAACTTCGTTAGGATTTGATATATCTTTTGGGGCTTTCATCTTATACTTGAGCTTAGTTTTGTGGCCTCTTTTCTTTCTTTCTTTCTTTCTTCTTCTTCTTCTCCTTCTTTTTTTCTTTTTTCTTTTTTTTCCTTAGTCCTAGAAGTAACTGTCTCCTTAAAGTATTTAGACCGTGTGTAGAAGGTTGTTGTAAGCTCTTCTTCATTTCAAAGAAAACAAATTATCAAAAATAAAAATTATCTTTGAATTGATGCCACCTAAGAAAGCATAAGCCAATTTTTATTCTTTTCTTCTGATCAATGACCCTAACCTCCGAATTACCCTAGTATAGGGTGGTTCTTAATAGGGTTTAAATTTGAAAATACTCCAACTTGGTCTAATAGGGTTAATAAAAGATAACTATGTTTTGGGATTTGAAAACGAATGCCTAATTTTAATCTGTATATCAAATTCAAAATTGACCTCTTTTAAGAAATGAGTCCTTACCATGGTATCACTCAACTCTTAAAGTGTGCATTTTAAGGTAAGTGTTTAGGATTATTTTTACCTCTTTTTATTCTAAACTTGTAAAATAAGATACCAAAATGTGCATTCATTTGCCCCAATATTAATCAAACTGCAATTACTCAATTTACAAGGTAGCTAATAAAATAATTATATTCCAGCTATTACAAAGCCATGCAAAACATTTTCTTATGAGTTTATTACAAACGTTATTGAAAAACTTTATTCTTCTTTGCCTCTACTTTAACTTGCTCCATTTAAGCACCCAATTATTTAAGACAACGTATAAGCTTATCAAAAGGTATCGGTAGACTCAAAAGAATTGGAGCTTTAGGTGATTCAATTAAACTCCCTTCGTGACTTGAAGAAGGGCCAACTTCTTGAAGCTTTGGCTGAATGACCTTAGCATCAATCGGGTTTGGAATCTTGCTCTTCAACCTTCAACATTTTTCGGTGGAGTACCCCTTTTGACCCATATGATAGTTGCATCAAGCTTCTCTGTTAAAGCTGTATGGTTTGTAATTTGAATTAGGGGCTTCATAGGTCAAGATCTTCTCCTCCTTTAGATGATGAAAGATTTCGGTCATTGAAATCCTTAGTTGAGTGAATTGTCTCCTCTGAGTCCCTTAGGCTTGTTTTTTCTCACTCATCCTTAGCTTTTTTCTTTTTAAGCTACTTTCATTAAGTAAGTTTACGGACATTTGATCAATATTAGACGTTAAATGTTGAAATCTTCTAAGTATCGAACCCATTACCATTTCTAAGTCTGTAATGCTCTTTTGTAGTGTCATTACTTTTTCTTCTAGATTTGAAAGTCTTTTTTCTAAGCTTGAATCTTAAGACACTTGGAGACTAGTTGTTACACCCTAAAGCAATAAAGTTGTAACAATCCACCGTACAAACCATTCTAAGATAGAAGCTGACATTATAGTTGCTATGTTAGATTTGATTTACATAAGGTGTCAGGTGTCTACAACTAACCCACTTTGAAGTAAGAAGTTTATAATATGAAATGTTAGTTAGTTATGGAAGTGTAAAGATTATACTAAAATTCTAATATCATAAGTAATGTTTACATGGTTACTTAACATAATCTTACTTAAACAATACTTTACTTAACAATAAATGATTTTAAATTAAGATCTAAAACATTAGAGATATAATTGTTCTTCAGTTTAATATCTTCACTCTCCAAGATCCAACAATAACTAGTTTCAGGATAGTTATGATGCTACTTCTAAGCTTGCACCTGTAATAATATCTATAGAGATATGAGTAACTCATCACTCAATAAGTTGAGACGGAGACTTAAAACTACACATCAAGCACAAAAATGATTATCAACCAGTTATTTTAATACAATGCAACAAATGAATATTATTGTACAACATTATTTAGTTTATTATGAGATTAGAGAAATTATACTTGCTTTAATCCAAGTTGATGAGTTTAGTGCATAGTTTAATGGATTATGACCAAACCTAAGCTTGTGCAATGGGTATACCACTCTTCCTATGACTACCTTCGAACCATTGACTTTACTCTTGTTACAACCTCCTCTCTTATCATTTAGTTTGACTAAGGATAAAGAAAGAATCAATTATGTTATCTAAGGCTATCCCTTTCAATGAAGTCAGTATTTGGTCGAAGAACCATAAATGTTTCCCCTAATGGGTTGTCGTGTAGATCCAATTTAGAATTACAAGTCTTATATTTTATTAAGTTCAATTTAAGGTGGTAAATCATTTCACATAAATCAAACAATTACAATTCAAAGCATCAAACCAAAATCATACAATCAACCCAAAACACGTACACATAAGCATGTGCATGGTCAACTATATAACAAATACAACTAAGTATAATGTTAAGCCTCTAAGTATTACAAAACAGCACTTTGAAATACAGGAATGTACCGATCCCAAACTCATTTAGATTTCTCGTTGACTCTCTAAAGGTGTGACTTGTGACAAGCTTTCGCTGATAATCTCTATAATACAGAGGCTACTATAGTACTTATATAGCTATTTTATATGGGTGTTATTCTGTAACTCTTATTATTATCTTTAGTTTAGGATTTTATTATGTCTAATTATTCAGGTTTTAAGTCTCTTACAATTATTTTCGTTTTGAGCTAGGTTTCGATTTTGTTTTGATTTAGCCTTTAAATCAAGTTCTAATTCAGCTATTGATTTCACATGTGTATAAATCTCATAAATTCCTTTTAATTTATTTCACAGAGTTTACTTAACTTTAACTTGAGTGAAAATGGTATCTAATTCAGTTTCAAATCAATCCCCTAGTATACTAATAGACATTTTGGTTCTGATTTTACTCCTAAATTAACTTGTAATTCACTTTCTAATTGTAGTTTTACACAAATCCTAAAAGCCCCTTCTGATCTATTTTGTAAGTTCAACTAACTATATTTCTAATATAGTAAATCTCTGATTTAGTTGCTAGTTAACTCTTTACTTTACCCTATACACCTAGTTTTTTATTTTAACTATTGAATTTGTTTTTCATCCAAGGGTACTCCATATTTTAGCTTAACATTCATAAGTTTGGTTCACAATTAGATTCAAAAGTCATTGTACAATTTATTCCATTTCAGTAGCTACTCTCTTACGACAATGTCAATCATACAAATTTATCTTATATTTTCATATTTAACAAATTATGTGTAAACGCTAGGTAAATATATAATACTTAGTATCTAAATTCCATTAAAGCTATAGAAAATATATTATACTTAGTAAGTTATGGTTATTATATTGTGATCATGAGAAGTATTAAGATAGTTTAACATATATTATTTTCCGAAATCTCAATTTTAGGTTTGATTTTACTAAAAATTAGCTTAAATTAGGTAAATGACCGAATAAAATTATAAGATTCAATATGAATATTCCCAAAATCATAACTAAGCTTCAGAAATCATTACAAATCAAATTCATTAAGGAATTTAATTAACAACCTACTCTTTCTTTTATATGAAAAATAGGGAAAATTCAACAAAAATAATTTTAATAAATACTAAACATATAGTTCATCAAAAATTATTTTTATGTAAATTAAATACATCATATGAGGAATATGTACACCAAAAATTATCTTGAAATAAGATCATTTACTATTTTTGAAAATTCATACAAAATTCATTAGAATTAAGTTTATTCTTAAAAAACCTATGTAAGAACTTCTAATTTTAAAAATCTGGTTTAATATTCTAATTCTACATGCAATAATGCATTGTGAAACCAAATTTCATAATTTTTTAACATCGTTTGATGTTTTTAATAAAAATAACAACTTACAAGCAAAAATAGTACATCTTTGGTCCTTTAGCCACTGAAGCTCCACCGACAGCAAGAGTAGGTCAACCAAAACCACCACCGTGTCAAACCTTGGACCTCTAATAGTCACTATGTCAAGTCTTCATTTGGTACTCGTTTTCTTATCATGTCTAAATTACACTATAATTTATTATTTTTTGGTAAAATTGGTTTTTCTCTTCTTCTCACCTGTCTCTAATTTTTTCAAAGCTCCCAATTGATCAAAATGAAAGATGGATGAGGGTTTCTGAATTTATAGATAAGTTTAAGGGTTTTCCTCGATTTATTTGTTGCCAAATATCTCTTGTATTTTATTTTTCCACTTTCGAAATGACCAATTTCTATTTGTTTATTTTTCCCCTTTTACTCTCAGCATGCCATGCTTATTTCTAGACTATCATACACTTTCCTTTAATTATTTTAAAATTTTTATTTATTTTTATGAATTTTTCTTAATTAATTAGTATTATTTTAGCATATTCTAGGTAGTTTAAATAATTTTTCATATTTTTATCTACAAATAAATACATATATGGTATAAATAAATACTACTAAATATTATTTATGTTATTTTATGATTTTTAGTGTATATATAATTTATCTCTATCAATTCGTGAATTATCGAAACTTAATTTATACATTTTCGATAAATAATGAGTAATTACATATAACATAATATTATAATATTTAATTATTTATTTTCTTAAATCCAAACTCACAGGATCATTTTTACTAATATTCCTAGTTTCGTTGTAAATTTTGAACTTAATCAAATAATTTATCCGATCATTCTAAATTTTACAAACTGAACTCCGAACACTTGATTATAGATTTACATTGTTGATTATGGGAAACAAGATATGCAAGTGATGGGCCATTTGACACACCATTTTTCTAAGTAGGCAATCTTATCATCAGCCATTTGAACTTGATTGGAAGAATCCTTATTAGCAACTCTTCTTTTTTTTTCTTTTTTTTAGAGAGAAAAAGGAGTAGCTTAACTTCTTTTAAGAATAATTTTTTACGAAAATGAAAAAACCAAAAGAAAGATTACAAATTATTTTACAAGAGACATGAAGAAAGATTTACACCAAAAATATACAGGTGAGATATATTTACATGAGCAAAACCTATATTTATAGACTTAACTGATATACTCTTTTAAAAAAAACTTAGAGTGAGAAATATTTTAACAATTTATGGTCACCTAGAAAAAGTATTTACAACTTACAAGTATTTAAAAGATTACTTACAATAGTTATAAGAAGTGTAATTTAAAAGAAAAGAATTATTTTAAAAAGGAAATTTTTTTAAGGCATTCAATATTTACAAATAATTTCTAATTAGAAAATTTAGGTATTGAGAAGAGTGGGTAAAGGAGAACTAATAACAAGAGCAATAAGGAAAAATCTAATGGGAAGGGAAAGGTTTGCAAAGGGATTTAGTCTAGAAAAACTTGTAGTTGTAAGACTCTACATAGATGAACACATTTTTTTTTTTTTTAAGATTTATGAATTTGATAGGGGGACTAAGGATTTACAAATTTAAAGGCTAAGAGATTTTATGAAAACTTATGATAATCTATAGAGTGGTGAATTCTAAAATTTTACAAAGGGGGAAAAAATATAATCTACTAGTATGCCTTAAAACTTAATGGTCTTATTTTAAAATGGTGACTAGTGAAAAAAGAAAATTATTTTACTATATATAGGGAAACCCTTATATTTGAAAAATAATGCAATGATTATTAAAATTGTGATTTTACTATTCATTTGGATGTATAGAATTGGTAAAGTTATACAGAATTGTATAAAACTGGTAAAATCGTTAACTTATAGAATCATACATAAAAGTTCTTAATTTTACTAAAAGTTTTTATATAAATAATTTTATGTCCATTTTAACAAAGAAAACCATTATAAAATCATAAACTCGTAAAATTGTATTTTGACTCGCTATTTTAACAACTATAAATACAACTTTTATAAAGATAATAAAGGTATCGAATAAGTTTATTACAAACATGAATAAACAAGCATATATAAATAAATACAAGAAAAGATGAAGGCATATGTATGCACATGCAAAGGGCTAATAACTAAATACTAATGTGGCAATAAAAGAGTTTAAGGTTGGAACTTTTTATCGGAACTCCATTATTACCATACATGGAAAGTATATTACAACATTTTTATAGTATAATGGAATTCCGATAGAGTTCTAACCTTTCATTAGTGTTTTGCCTCATTATTATTTATACGCTAGTCTAAAAGTCATGTATGCAATTAAGGTAGGTTCTAAAAGTCCTTAAACTCTGTGACTTTACGCGCTTGCAAAGAAATGATTCATTGGTCACATTGAAACTTAAGTGAGATGGCCTAATAAACCTCGAGCAGTATCTACACTACTACAACTAGAGCCTACGCAATGGCCCCCCATCTTAGGGTCTTATGAAGGCTTAAGTCTGACTGTATCTAACTTGCATCCTTAATGCAATTATTCCCCCCAAAGTCCCCAAGTATGATGCATGCAATAGGTGAATATAACAATTTGAAACAAAAATATATTTACATGAAATGAATAAATAAATAAATTACATAAGTATTTTGAAAGGTAAATTTAATTTCAAAAAGTTTTTAAGTGGCTAGCTACCTTAATATTCCCAGTAGAGTTACCAAGTTGTCGAGCTTGAATTTTTCTTGGTTTATATTATTTTCCTTAACTCAATCTATATTAAACCCTGAACCCATTTAATATGGACCGTCAACTAAGAGTTAAGAAAAACTAGGTTTTTCTATTTTGAAAAGTTTGGGAGTATCCACCAACTGAGTTAGAGAAAAAAAAATGGGTTAGGTGAAATTAATTGGGTTAATCGATTTAACCTAACTACTAGTCTATTGAAAAAAAAAAAAAAAAGAAAACCAATTTTTTTTTTTTAAAAACGGTTTTTGAAAATCAAATATTTAAGTCTGGTAGCTAATTTATTAAACCCTAATAGGTACCACTTTTAACTTTTCGAATTTAAATTTACATTTTAATATACACTTATAATTTACAATTTCTACTTTATAAGTAAAGAACATAATAAATCAGGATAACAAAACTAAATATTTATAGAAGGGAAAAATAAATTTCTTCGTATTTTAAGTTATCCTGTAATTGTATATGAATACCCATATACTTATTATTCAAGATCAAACTTCCATAGTCTGTTCATAAAATTTAAATGTATTAGTTCTTTTTAATTTCTAAAAACTAGTCAAATTTGCATTTTTAATTTGGTTTGAGTTTATTTGAGAAAAATTATAAAGGGTCTTAAATTGGGTTTTTATTTTTTGAAAATTCTAAAAGGTTCTAAATTTGCAAAAAATTTGATTTTATTTTATTTTTGGAAATAAATTTTGCTATGTGGCAATATATTATTCATCATCAGTCATTTTTTTAATTATTATTATTTTTATAATATTTTTTACTATTATTTTTTAATCAAAGAAGGAAGATAAAAATAAAATAAAATAAAAACTAAACTTTGTTATGTTTCTCCTTTTTCTTTTTGGATTTTTTTTCTTTTTTTTAATAGTTATAATATATTTATAGACAATAAAATAAATAAAAATTAAAAAATCACAAAATCGAAACAAAATACAAGAGAGAGCTGAACCAAATGGAGTACACAGGTTAGGATCACAGGACGTAGGTTAGAACCGAGTAAACGTCGGTCAGGTTGGAGCCAAGATTTGATTGAGCAATGGACAATGGAAAATAGCTTTTAAGAGGCGATTTTGGGTGATTCAACAGTCAAAATGAGCAAAAGATGGTGGTTTTATGGGAATTAGGTTAAGGAATGGGGGTATAAGGAAAGCGCTACGCTGTTTGGAGGTGGTTTAGGTGGTGGCTCAAGGTGGCTATTGTAGTAGATGTTGGGTAATCATGGTAGTGGTTGCTAGGTGTAGAAGAGGGTGGCTCTAGGGTTTTAGGATGCGGGGAACTCATTGGTGGTGGTGATTTCATGTGGAGTTAAGTAGTGGTAATGCTTTTTGAATAGTGGCTGCGATGGTTAGGGTTTGTATAAACCCTATAACTATAAGATCAGATTTAGTATGTAAATTTTTAAGCAATTAGTTAAAGGATTCGATTAAACTTAAATTATAAAATAAAGTTAAAAATATTAGTAAAAATAACCCCGTAAGTTTGAATTTATAAAAATAAGTAAAAAAATAATAGAATATTATAATGTCAAATTTTAAGTATATTACCTATTATTTATCAAAAATGCATAAAGTGAATTCCGATAACTAATGAGTCATTAGAGATAAATTATATGAACACTAAAAATCATAGAATAGCATAAATAATATTTAGAAGTATTTACTTGTACTCTATATGTATTTATATGTTGGTAAAAATATGTGAAATTACCTAAAATGGTAGAAAATGCTAAATAATTAAAGAAAATTATAAAAAAAATCAAAGAAAAATTAGGAAAAAATTAGAGAAGTGAGGAATTGTCCAAAATTGATTTGTAGCAGGTTAGGGAAGAGAGAAAAAATTTGGGCCAATTAAATTAACATGCTTAAAAAGACAATTTAAAAGAGATAAAGCACTTGTTAAGTCAAAATTAATGCACCAAAATTTCTCAAGATCTCTATAAATAGCCAAAATTTTTTAGAAACTCCTTTGGATAGTTAAAAGAGTAGAAGAAAATAAAGAGGGTTGAAATAAGAGAGTTAGGGTTTAGTTTTAAAAAATTACAAAAAATCTATGCAATAGAGGTAATTGAACAAAACCCACAAACCATTACCACCTAGAATCGAATCACCACTACCACTACACTCTGCACCCAACGCTTAAACTGGCCAACACATCTTAGATTGCCACTAGTGGTTGAAAGTTTAAAAGTTCAGTGAGTCCAACATTCAACCTGATTTTGTATAAATTATTAATTTTATCCAGAAATTATGAATTTTATTATTTTTATGTTTTATTGTATGTAGATTTAGGGAAACAATATTAATTAGGTTTAATTATATCTAGAGATATAAGGTGTTTAAAAAATAATGTAAAATCGAGCATATTTCGAATTAGAAATAAATAGGCTTATGAGTATAGTTTTAGACCAAAAAATTTTATGTAAACTACTTAAGTGATATAGAGTAGTGCTATGAAGCTCTTTTTCATAAATTAATTTTCAAAATTTTTAAGTGATTTTTAGGCCCTCAAAAAATATATATAATTAGAGATTTTTAGGGTTAATTAATGATTAATGGAACAATTACTAATTTAGTATATAATTAGGGATTTTAAGATGTTCATATCTAATGTGGTATGATAATTGTGATATTTAGAGTGTTGGATGTGATTTTTAAGGGTATTATGTGGTAAATATCGGTAATTCTGATAATACATGCAATTGGAATTATGGTAAATATAAAATATTATGTTAAAATGAATAATAGATTAATAATATTAATACGTATTAAATTTGGTATGAATCTTAAATTCCGTAATTATAGGAAAAATATAAAATTTTCTCACATTGAGAGTAAATTTGGTATACCAATAAGGATTAAAGTGTATCGAATAAAATAAAATACTGATTTAAGACCAAAAGTGATAATTAAAATACTCGAGTCTAATGTGATTAATTTCACGTTAGTGTTCAGATTGCATTTTTAAAATTTATGTATAATACTCGTAGTTGGAACTGATTTAAAACCTTCATCGGAATCGGATTCGAAAACCGAACCTATAACTAACTTAGAATGAATCTATAGTAATTAGTATGTATATATGAAGAATTAAGTTAAATCATAACTTAGAATTTATATATATATCATCAAGATATAAAATACTAAAGAGTGTATTTATATTATAGGACACAAGTGAGCGACTAAGGATTCCAAGTAAGTTGGGTTTAATACTTAATTGTATTTGGAGTACTATTTTAGAGAACTCGAAGACTTAGGATTGTATGTGATTATATTTGTAAGTAGTTATGTACTTATTTACTTAAGTATCTGATTTCGTCCTGAATTCTATGTTGTATTTGGTGATTGATGTGAATGGAATATTGTGAAATTGTTTGATCACCCTAAACCATACTTAAGTATAACCGGCCTAAACACCTTAATTTGACATGCATTGCAACCCTTTAAGAAGTCATTAGGATTTTCCAACTAAATACCAATACCTTAGAAAAAGATAACACTAAATAGTATAATAGTTTTTTTCTCACCTTTAGCCGAACTAAGTGATAGGAGAGTAGATCGTAGTAAGGGTAAGAACATTAGTTTGAAGGTTAGTCTTGGGGGAAACAGTATCTACATTGCATAAATCTGGGTTTGGTTGTGAGCTATTGCATTAACGAAAACTCCTCAACCCAGATTAGAATAAGTGAAATTACTTTGATTTAACAAAAACTCGAACCATACTGTGTAATGATACTTGCTTGTTGCATTATATATAATTAATTATTTGATAACCTTATTTATGTCTATTATACTTTCATAAGTCTCCAACTTAAATTAATTAGCTGTGGTTGTTCATACCCATATAAATTTTCTTACAAGTTCTGACTTCTAATTACTATGCCATGATACAATTATCTGGAGGTTAGTTCTCTTTTGAAGTTATGGGAGAGTGAGGATCAACTAGCCGAATGATCAAGTTTCTAAGGTCTTGTTAGTATATCTTGGATTATGAACTGATATATAATATGTAATTTAGCAAACTGTTGTAATATATAGAATCTCTTAGAAATTTTACGATAATGTGTATATAAATATATATATACAACTTAAGGCTTTTATTGTAAATTTTAGCTAAAGTCTTAATCGAACTGTTTATTTTAAAGTGAGGAATCATAGACGCCTTATGTAGATCATATCTATGATAGGCACTGTAAAGTCAGTTACTATCATAGGTTAGTTTACATAGCAAAACTGTTACAACTCTGCAACTTTGAGACATAACAGTTTGAACCGTAGGTGGTTCAAAGATGTAGCTAAGAGGCACAACGAAGCGAAGAAGAGACTAGGTTTCGAAGCTTGTATCATGGGGATTTTCATAGTAATGGTGGTTTCCTTCTACGGTAGCTATAGTGGTTTACAATTCAAAGAGTGAAAGAGAGTTGCCATAGTGGAGAGAGAGAAAGATCGAGACCAGTGTTGTTCAAGGTATGAAAGTTGATTCTTCTTCCTAGAACAGGACGAGGAAGGTTTATTTATATTAACCAAAGTCCAAATTAAACATGGGAGGTCAGGCTTCGGCAATAATTTGAAATAAAGCACCAAGAAGGAGCTGGCTTGATTCTTAGATTTTTGTGTAAATGGAAGTAAATTCCAAGTTAAATCAAGCTTGGTCAACTCGGGTGTTTAAGTTGCACATTTAAGTATTTTTCCACTTTTTGATTCAAATTTTAACTATCTTAAAGCATGAATTTAGACGAGTTTTTATATCGGATTCGAAGTATTCTAAGTAGTCTTTGTGATTTCACCATTAACTTATTGAAATCACAAAGACTAAAGGATAAAAAATGGCTTGAAGGTAAGCTACTTAAAGCGAGAAAACACGAGAAATCTAGGGAAAGAAAAGGAAAGAAGAGGAAAAAAAAAAGAAAGAGGAATAGGGTCCTATTGCCACACCATGTCAACCATACAATTTGATAATATTGTGCCATGTGTCTTGACAAGACATGTAGCCCAACACATAGCTAAAAAAATATATATATCTTATCGCTACATGTTTACAATGAACACATGGCATAGTGCAATTCAATACAGTCATTTGTGTTTTTATGAAAAATGAGAAAGGCACAACGTACCTATTACAAGATTTGAACCCAAGACTTTCCACTTCATGCAATGCTAAGACCAAGTGTATTATCATTAAGCTAACCCAAGCCAAACATTCTTTTTTTTTTTTTTGTTTAAGATCCAACCCAAATACTATAGCTATTTCAAATGTTCCTATTCTATTTTAAATGATCTACTTTTTATTTTCTATTTTTTATATTTTTTCTAAATTTTCTTCTTCTTCTTCTTTTTTTTTTTAATTCTAAGGGGGGTAGTGTAGTGGTGTCTACAACCAGTGAAGAAGGTTGGAGAGCGTTCTTTTATCATGTTCGTACTCTTGAGCCCTTTTTCCCAACCGAGTCGAGATGTCCTATTCAGGATAGGAAGTTGTATGGCTTAAGAGATAAGGATGTGATGACTAGCATTAAGCTATTAAATCTGATAGGTTAGAGGAAACTCAATCCTTTGTTAATATGCTAGAAATTTAAGAATGGCTTGCCATTGTTTAAGGTGGAGACAGGTATTTGCTACATTTTGCTGATGAAGGGTGGTTAGCTATCTACTCTAACATGTCGTTTCATCATTGGAGTGGGGAAGGTGCAGATATGCTTTGTAAACCACTCATACAGGAGGGGGTCTTGTCTGCTCTAAACTCTATGTATTCTTATAAGGCCTAAGGACCAAATGGAGCCTCTTAACCTATTGGAATATAGTAGGTAAAACGGTGCATCACTTAGTTTTGGTGGACTACTCATCCTTAGCCTAGTAAGTGCATTATCTTTGTTTTAGTTTGTATACTTCATAAGTTTGCTAGTTCTCTTACAGCTTCAGAGATGGCTACAGAGAAGATAAGGGTAAAGCTTTGATAAGTGTAAATTACTTTACACTTTCAAAGCATGTTTAGGCATAGAATTGATCATAAATGTGATTTAATTCTTTAGATTGGGTACTTAATTGAATAAAATAATGAGTTTAGGTAAATCACAAGCAAAGGGAGGAATTATACACAAGAATAACAACTTTCAAGTTAGTCACGGTTGTGATAATGAAACAATGAAGAATCTACCTTGGTCACGCCCTTAATCATAGCTATGATTAAGGGAAGTTTTGTTAATCTCCCTATTAATCACGACCGTAATTGAATAGCAAAAGTATAATCATGGCCATGGTCATGGGCATGATGAGATCTAAAAATGTGACAAAGAGTTCATGGCCTTAATAACGGTCGTGATTGGTGAAGAATAATTCTTTTTGAGACTATCACACTCCGAGTCATGGGCATAGTAGGAAGGGGCACTATTGTTCTTTTCAACCATTTCATGCGAACTAGTACATGGGAAATGTCAAGTAGTACCGTAAAGAGGTAAATTCGAGTCTTTCGACAGGGAAAATATAAAAATCTACTATAACTTATGGAGGGGGATATAATTTTTTTTTTAGACATCAAATTTTAAGAGAGTAGATATCATTAAAACAATACATCACCTACCTACATACATCCATTTTTACCTATCCTTGTACCAATTTATATCTTGTATCATTTCCCAAGTGTGTATTATATTTTTCCCAGAATCACTCAAGAGAGACAACAGGAATTCGATGTTCGTGTATTCATCAAACTTCTTTAGTAGAATAAAAATGGGTTTTTTACTTTAACTATTCCATGTTTTATTTCTATTTAATTATGTTTCCTATTTGTTTGTATCGTTGTTTTATCATATGTAAGTAATTCATTAAGGCTTGCTACATTAATTAGTATGATCAAGTGCTTGAAAAAAAGTAATTTCCAAACGTTTGTTAATTTTGATGAACGACATTTAATGAATCTAAGTACGATATAGTGTACGGTATTGACTTAGGACAGATTTCAATAAAATATCTCGAGAGACAATTCTATTGAATAGATCTAATTCAAATGAACAACTTACTCCTGATAATAAAGATATTATTATGAAAGTTGTTGCATCCGAAGGGGAATCCATACATTAACATGACATTAATGCAATCTTAGTTGGCTGTTAATTAGGAAGAGATTATAATGGACACAATTAGTATTAGAAGTAAGTAGTTATGGGAAGAATGCTTATATACTGTAATTTCCCATAGTTAACAAGTATTAGGATGAAAAGTATTTTGGTAAAATTATACTAAATGATGAAGCAAGTATGCATGTTAAGTGTATTTTCGTAATTGTTCTTGTGATCATTGTATTAATCACTCTAGATTGTAGATTAGTGTAGTTTAGTCAACAATTTAGAGTTTCAATAATTGATCACTTGATAAATTAGATTGCTAGATAATAGGAAGATTAATTAGTTCTAGTGTTTATAGCCATTCCCAGTGAAGATGACCCTATACTCATCCGTGCTATAAAACGATAGGTACACTTACCTATTAAAATGAGTTAAGGATAGAATATAGGAATTTAATTTGTAAAACTCGAAATTGTTGTTTAGAGGCGATCAAGTTTTTGGCACCTTTGCCGGGGAAAATCGACATCATCATTAGGAACATTAGGATTCCTATTCTTCTAGCCTTTATTTTTCTTTTTATAATTGTTAGTAGTTTAGTCGAAATACTTGTGCTCATATTTGATTATTTGCTAAATTGTAGTTCATGACTCAAAGCAGCACAATTGAACTAGCTAACTTTGATCCTAAAACTAAGAGAACACTTAAAAGTAACTTAAAGAAAGTTCGAGAATATTTTGAGAAGCAAATTTTAGCCAGTACGAAAGTAAGAGCATGGGAATTCTTGAGATCCAGAATGAATAACCCAGATCAAAACTCCGAGCTGCCAATAGGAAATCATTTCTTAAATCTAGAAGATGGTATCCAAGGTGATCCACCATTAAATATAGACCCACATCTTGATGTGAATCAGAAAGTAGTACGAGCGAGAATTGAACCAGGAATAAATCCGCCTGTGACTCTTAGGACAATGTTAGATTATTGTAGGCTTATCCTAGATAGGGCTAGTACTAGTATAGCTCAGCCTAGAGTTCAAGCTAATACATTTGAAATCAAACTGAGTATTATTCAAATGATCCAACAATGTATTCAGTTTGATGGGTTTCGTGACAAAGACCCTAACAACCATTTGCAACAGTTCTTAGAGATATGTAACACATTCAAGATAAGTAGAGTTTCTGAGGACGTTATCAGACCTAGGTTATTTCTGTTTTCACTAAGGTCCAATGCAAAGCAATGGCTCAACTTTATGCCATGGAATTCCATTAATACTTGGCAAGAAAGGCCTGAACTGTTTATGAGAAAATACTTTTCACCCTCAAGGATAGCTAAGCTAAGGGTAAATATTTCTTCTTTCAATCAAATGGATTCAAAGACTTTATATGAAGCATGGAACGGGTAGAAGGAGTTGTTAAGAAAGTATCCTCATCATGGTCTTCCAAATTGGCATCAAGTTCAAACATTCTATATTAGATTGAACTATACCACTAAGTAACTCATTGATACAGCCGTTAGAGGAAGCCTGAACTACAAGTCACCTGAACAATGCATTCAATTGGTTGAAGACATAGCCAATAATGATTATCAATGGTCATCTACAAGAGGAAGAGAAAGAAAGTCAACATGAAAACTTGAATTGGATGCTACTTCTGCTTTAGCACATAATGTGAAAGTGTTGACAAGGAAAATTGATGGTCTCTCAATGGGTCAAAACAAAGCTTTAGCAATTATAGGTTCAAAGTTGACTAACTCATCCAAGATTGATCTAGTGGAAGAAGTTGACTACCTAAGGAACCTAATCAGACCTAGCAATGATCCCTTTAGCAACACTTATACTTCGAGTTGGAGAAATCATCCAAATTTCCAATGGGGTAACAACACCGATCAAAACATACCTCCTCCTAGATTTCAGAGACAAGTGCCACCTCCACTAGGTAAACTAATGTCCATTGAAGAAATGTTGGCTCAGTACATCAAGACCTCTAAGAGCTGCCACCAAGCCACATAAGTAGCCTTAAGAAATCAAGGAGCCTTAATACATATCCTAGAAAATTAGCTGGGGTAGATTTCCAGGATGTTATTCCAAAGAGCTCCTAGATCATTACTGGGCAATACGGAGATAAACCCTAAAGACTCAATTAAGGCTATGACTCTTAGAAGTGGTAAAGAGTTACAAACTTCTGAGAGGCTCTAAGACAGTGGAAGAGAAGTTGAGGCCATGAATGGGGATCAGCCAGTAAATAATGGATCACCGGAAGAGAAAGTCTTGCCAATAGAGCCAAAAGAATATAAGCCACAATTGCCATACCCTTCTAAACTAAGGAAGGATAAGGATGATGAGCATTATAAGAAGTTTTTGAAAATCTTTAAGCAGTTGCATAATAACATTCCTTTGGTGGAAACTCTAAGCCAGATGCCTAAGTATGTAAAATTTTTGAAGGAGCTTCTTTCCAACAAGAGGAAATTAAAGGAACTTTCTACTATTATATTGGGTGGAGAATGCTCTGCAGTTCTCATGAACAAGTTACCTAGGAAACTTAAGGATCTTAGTAGCTTTATTATCCCTTGTTTAATAAGAGACCTTCTAGTAGAAAAGGCATTAGCAAATCTTGGATCCAGCATCAATTTGATGCCCTATAGTTTGTTCAAGAGATTGAATTTAGGGGAACCTAAAAGTACTCAAATGAGCATTCAATTAGTAGATAGATCCATATGATTCTTAAGAGAAGTTATGGAAGATGTTTTGGTTAAAGTGCATGACTTTATTTTCCCTGTAGATTTTGTAGTGCTGGATATGGATGAGGATATCAAGGTCCCACTCATATTGGGAAGAACATTCTTGGCAATTGCAAGTCCTGTGATTGATGTCAAGGATGGAAAGCTGGTCCTACGGGTCAAAAACGAGGAAAAGGTGATCAAAATGTCCAACGTCTTCCTAAAATCAATGAGCAGTGATGATGAATGCTTTGCAATTGATTCGTTTGACTTTACCGTTTCTAAGTTTTTGTAAGACATCTTGAGTCAGGATCCTTTGGAGACATGCTTCACAAAGGGGAATGAGGTAGATAAAATATCACGACCCAACAATATCGTTATTGTGGTAGGTCACCATATACTATACAAAGGTATACTATCAACTTCCTTGCTGATTGTACGCCTTTTATGTAAGCCTCACCAATCACTCAGGGTTTCGATTAGTTGAAAGATTCGATCAAGCTTAAATTATAAGTACAACCAGAAATATTAGTAAAAATGATCCCGTAAGTTCAAATTTAAGAAAATAAGCAATAAAATATAAAAATATAAAAATTTCTAATTTTAAGTATATAACTCGTTATTTATCGAAAATACGTAAAATGCATTTTGATAATTAACGAATCGCTAGAAATAAATTATACGTATAATAAAAATCATAAAATAACCTAAATAATATTTAGAAATATTTATTTTTACTATATATGAATTTACATGTATGTAAAAATACACGTAATTACTTAAAATACGCGTAATGTGCTAAAATAATACTAAATAATTAAAGAAAATTCATAATTAATTAAATAAAAATCATAAGAAATAAGGAATGATCCATAATTGGGTTGTGCCAACTGGGGAAAATAAGAAAAAAATGAACCAATTAAATTAGAGCAACACAAAAGTAAAAAATTAAGGATTTTGGGCAATGTCTTGTCCAATTTAATGTACATTAATTGCCAAAAAGCTCTATAAATAGGGAAAAAAAAATCACAAAGCTTATTTGAACAATTAGAAATCAGAGAAAAATTACGAACATCGAAATTGGAAGAAAAAAATTCTGGTAAAAAAAAAAAAAGGAAAACAGTGCAATTGAGGTTTATAAGGAGAACCCCAACCCGACAAGCAGTTGAGAGTGAACGGCTACCACCACTACACAGTGGTAGCAGCACCCAAGTGGGTCAACACACCTATGGCCACTCAAATTGATGAGTTTAATTTCCAGCCCGATTTTGTGTAATTTTATAAAAATAGTAAATATTATTAGAAAATTATGAATTTTGTTATTATGGAATATTTTTGTATGTCGTTTTTAGAAAAAAATATTATTTTGATGAAAATATGTCCCGTGATATATGGTTCTTAAGAAATCATGCAAAACTGAATATGTTTTGGTTTAAAAATGAATGACCTTAAGAATATAGTTTTGAGTCCAAAATTTTTATGTAGACTACTTAGATAATATAAAATAGTACTATGAAGCCCGTTTTCAAAAATTAATTTTTGAAAATTTTAGATAATTTTTAGGCCTTAAAATGAGGTATAAAATGGGTAATTTAGGGTTAATTAAGTAATTAAATGGTTAATTACTGAATTAGTGAATAATTATTTGTTTTAGGATGTTAAAATTTGATGAAGTATGATACTTGTAGCATTTAAGGTGTTATATATAATTATTAGGTTAATTATGTAGTAAATAAGTAATAGGGAAAAATAGTAAATTTTAAGTTAATTTTGTAAATTAGGGTAATTAGGTGTAAATTTTGATTTAGGATGAATTTAGATATTTTGAAATGATAATTGATGTTGGGAGATGGTAATTAGAGTGATAAAAATATTAGATATATATTATGTATATAATAAGTAATAGTATATAATACACAATTATTAGAAATATAATAAATATAAGATATTAGAATAATAATAAAATTGATATTATGATAATAATAAAAATATATAATAAATCTGATAAAAAAACTTAAATTTATGTAATTATAAGAAAAATGTAAAAATTTCTCACATCAGGAGTAAATTCGATACACTAATATGGATTTAAGTGTATCGGGTGGAATAAAATACTGACTAGGGGTAGTGATGATATTTAGGATATGGGAAGTAATGTGATTAATTTCATATTATGAGTTGAAACGAATTTCTGGGTGCGGGTATAAAACAGTACTTAGAAAATAGAACTAAAACCTAATTTAGAAATCAATACGAAAATTGAACCCGAACCTAACCCTAAACCTAGAGTAATTGTAAAAGATTTGAGAACCTAGATAATTGGATATATTAAACTCTAAACAAAAGATCACAATAAGCGTTATAGGATAAAACGAACCTATAATAGTTATAAGAAAAATTGAAACTACGTTTGTGTTATAGGGATGATCGGCGATGGCTTGAACAAGCTGGACCTCGAGTGAGTGAGCAAGGAGTCCAGGTAAGTTGGGATTAATACGTTACTGTATTTTAGAGGCTTGAGATTATGCTTGGTTGTGCTTGTTAGATAGTTGGTTATGTGCATATGCTTGATTATGAGTGATGCTAGATTATGAGTGATGCTATGATTTTGTCTGTTGTTCTGGCTTGTATTGTATGATTTATATGAAATGATTGATCACCCTAAACTGGACCTAATCAAATATATGACCTGTAATCATAATCGAACCTATATGGCAACCCATTAGGGGAACCTAAGATTCTCCGGCCAAATACCGACCCCTTCGAAAGGGATAGCATAGAATTACATAATGGTTCTTTCTTTATCCTTAGTCGAACTAAGTAACAGGAGAGGAGGTCGCGGCGAAGGTGAAGTCAATGATTTGAAGGTAGTCGCGGGAGGAGCGATGTCTCTATTGCACAAGCTTGGGTTTAGTCGTGAGCTATTGCATTAACGGCAATTTCTCAACCTGGATTAGAGCAGGCACAATTTTTCTAATCTCACGATGGACCGAATAATGGCGTGCGATGGCATTTGCTTGAACATGCATTACACCTAATAAGTTGATTGATAACCTTGTTATGTTTGTGGTATAGTTTTAAGTCCTCCATCCTAACTTACTAAGCTATAGTTACTCACATCCCTATAAACGTCATGCAGGTACTGGCTAAGAAGCGACATACAACTACTCTGAAGTTAGCAACTACTGGATCCTAGGGAGTAAGGAAAAACATTTGAAGAACAAACATATATTTTTAAGGTCTAAGCTTTTAGTTTAGAATTTTTCATTTTTGAATAATGTAATAACTGAATTATAGTGTATATATATATTTTCTCACTTTCTTAGGTAAACGATTTATTTAAATTATAAACTGTTTACTTCAAAATAAGTTAGTCGTGGACGCCTTATGTAGATCGGGTCTAGGATAGCGATTGTAAGGCCAACTACTATCTTAGAATGGTTTACACGTGGGGCTGTTACGACTCTGCCGCTTCGGGGAGTGACAATTCATACGACACATAAGGCTCCTTCTATTATACATTACCATCAGGCCCACAGATAAGTAATATAGAGCAATTTAACTAAAATTACTTCTATGGTATAAATTAACTAGACTTGTAGACTTGTAAGATCTATACTAAAAGAATATTATAAACAAATACAGTTCATAAGGGAATTGCATTAGAAATTTTAATCTATGTTATAAACAAAATATAAAAGTAACCAGTTATCTACAAAACTGTTACAAAATTTCTTCTTCGCTCCTTGATCGCTTTAACCCATCCTTACACAAGACTTACCACAGGCATGCCCTGGCTCGGATTAGCGAAATCTATTGGGGTGTAAGCTTAAGCTTAGTGAGATAAATACCCCCATCAGTACCACATGGCATAAATTTATTAAATGCACAATCATATGAATGCATGAACAATTGGTATGCTAAACAACGAATGCAGTGGCCTAAGAATTGTATACGACTCAGAATTATGCCCTCTGTAACCAAGGTTTGGAGATAATTAACTAACCCAAACCAAAATTTGGGTTCCAAACCTTGGGTTTTATTTCATTTGCACTATTGTGCTTAAGCCAAAACAAAACTATATATATATGTATATACTTTCTTTACCGAATAATAAATCATATTTTTAAAATCCCAAGTCTAGCAGTGTGGTGGCCTCCGCAATCCACAAACACATACCCTAAGCAGAAGTTACAAGATACAACTCCTCGGCGACGATTGGTGTCAATAAAAATGATGACATAGTTAGTGCTTAATCCTGTAGGAGGCCCTTCCTCCTGTAAGGCCCTTCCTCCTGTAAGGCCCTTCCTCCTGTGAGGCCCTTCCTCCTGTGAGTCCCTTTCCATTTTCTACGTGAAGCGACAGTCGGTGTTATCTGAATGTAATTATAGGGAATGCATGATTCATCATATTTCTTAATCATATAGATCGTTAATCTGATTTTCAAGGTGATCAGACAATTTCATTCCATACACTTGCATGTATAAATTATCATAACAATTTCGATTATTATATAATTAACAAGCCATAGCGTTCAGTTCACAAATTCATATACATGCATTTCCCATATCCCACAAGCATCTAAATATATATATATAAGTTTAGGTACATCTATTATACAAGCAAAATCAAGTAAAGAGTCATCAGGAATTTATTCACTTCGTCATGTGGTCAATCAAAGTAGTTTGGGGGCAAGTCATCTCCATACGTAGTGTCCCCTAGTCATCAAAATCATAATACTATAAAATATTGAAATAAAACTTGGAAAACTAAGCTAAAATCTCTTAAGTTATACTCTCAACTAGTTTTCGTATCTTTTCTCGATTTTACTTAAAAGTTTAATCACGTATAACTTTTTCGTTTTAAATCCAATTTTTATGATCTTATAGTCAATCTTCATCGTTTTCGAGTGTAATTTAACAATATGAGGTTATATTTTCAAAATGAGGTATGCAAATTTATCCATAGGTCAGAACAATAGTGGTCCTCATGATTTGGAGTGATTTTAGGTTTTGTTTAGTTAATGGGCTTTTTGATAGCTTAGGAAATCTTTTGGGCTTGGTCTAAAGATTTCATTCTAAGCTCGAAATATTCCTTAAGGTCGGATTTGAAACTTTGATTTATACTCCTAAGGCTATCAACCACTTCTTGGGCTCTTAAGTGGGCTTAAGTTATCAAATGGGCTTGTTTTTTATCCAACTCAAATTTGACCACTTTGTTGGGCTGAGGGAGTGTCTTGTAGGTTTCTTGAGAGTTTTAAAACAACTCTTATTGATGTATCAAGTTGCTAGTCAGAAATTTAAGGGTGGTTTAACTTGGTGTATGAGGCTCGTTTAGGAAGTTTTCAGCTCGGTTTTGAGTTTTAAGCTTAATATACTTATTATACTTACCTTGGTTGGTTTTTTTACTTTGTTTACTTACTTTTATCATATTTTTAAGTGTCTTTTAAGGATGTTCCAGATCTGGTTAGTTTGAACATGAGAGCTTCCGACTTGGTTTTCCAACTTATTTCATCATTTTCTTAAGTTTAGGTATTAGATCATGAAGCTAGGTTACTTATATTCCATGAGAGGGTTATTTGACTCATAATTTTCATGAAAATAGTAGATCTTATACTTATTACAATTTCCACATCATAGCTCATGTCTTACAAAGTTTGTTTCCTCATGAACTTCATATGATGAATTTTTCCTTAACCTAAGTCTAGATTTGAGCATGTTCAACTTAATAGAAATGAAATCAACATCTAAATGACCTTTGAATCCTCATGCCCAGCATGATCCTCTTTCATTCAAGTTCTTGTTTCAAGTTTTTCTTATCTTAAAATCTTCCATTCAAAGTGTTAAATTAGTGTCTCTACAAAACAGTAACTTTATATGCTCATTTTGCAACTTTATATAAGGGTTTCATAGGTTTGTTTCTTAGGCTGGTCTTTGATGTTATAACCACTTGTGATCATACTCATATTTTTAAGAAATCATAATCTCGTAACATAAATGCTAACCTACTAACACAAAGATATACTTACTTGTCCACAAAGCAAAAGTATGGTGGTTGTGTACAAAAGTTCCACTTATGCTCTTTATCTTACTTCCTCCTTTTGCACCTTTTTGAAACCCAAGTTGTTGGATCCTTTGAAGTAGAGTTTGTGGAGTGTTCTAAGGATCCTAAAGAAGCTTGAATGTTGGAAAAGAAAGACACAATAGAAAAGTTGAAAGTGGCGTGAGTAGAAGCTTGGAAGTGATGGCAAAGTTGAAGGATTTGTGGGGTAAGGTTGTTTCCACTTTTGTGTTTGTTTCAAGTGAAAGAAAAAGGAATTGAAAGTGAGAGAAATGGAAGAAAAAGTGGCCGTTTGGGGAATGGGGTGATTCTGTGTTTAAAAAGCTTGAAATTGTTGTCTTACAGCATATACAAAACTCAACAATTATAACTATTGATGATGTAAGCATTAAAGGGTGAATAGTAGTGTATAAGATAAAGTGATTGATGGATGAAAAACAAGAGTATGCCCCCCCCCCCCCCCCCCCCTTTCTTGCTTGTTCAAACTGGCCACTAGGTGTCCTTTAAGGCATGGAATTATCTTGTCTCATTTATTAAAGTTAAGCATGTAAAATCTTGTGACAATTTGTCCATATGTAGTATAAGTAAAGGAATGATAAGGAAAGTGTCTTATCACTAGATTTTAATAAGTTGTCAATTGATAAATGATTCTAACTTTCAATTGATAAGTCATCTAAGGTGATTTGTTGGTTTACTTATTTATACGTAAGACTTAGGCATAAAGATAAGGGCATTGTCTTATAGGAAATTGTTTTAAAATTTACTTCTTGTATTGTTTTGTAAATTATGATTCCATTCTTATAAAATTGTGAAATTTTCTAGACTTGAATGAAATTATGCAAATTAAATTATCGATTAGTTGCTTAGGGTTAAAGGTCCTTGATTGTTTTAGGGTTTAAGGTCTTAAGTGACTTTAAAGCTCGCAATTTTTCAAGTTTGGGTTTTATCGGTAATAGGCTTTAGAATTGGAGAAAAAAGTTCATTTCTAATTGTAAACTTGAGTTCTTAGTTTAGTTGATCCTTAGGAACATTCAAGAAGTACTCTTAGCCAAATCATAGGCCCACTAAAAGTAGGGTTTACATGAAATGGAACAAGAGAAAGAGATGATCACTCAATTGGAGGTATGTAGTACGCAAGTTAAGAATTTTAGGATTGAAGAGATTAACAAGAGTTTGATTACTCGTATAAAGCATTTAGTTGAGGAGCCCCTTAACTTAGAAATGAAACAATTACTCACTTATTTAGAATATGCTTTTCTATCTGAAGATTCTAAGCTACTGGTTATCATTTCATCAAGGCTGGATTCTCACCAAAAAGAGGCTTTTATCAGTTCTTAAAGAACATAAGAGGGAAATTGCTTGGAAGAAATAAGATATCCAAGGAATTAGTCCCTCTTTCTATATATATAAATTTTTGAGGAGGATGGATGTAAATTAGTAGTGTAACCTCAAAGGAGGCTGAATCCTACCATAAAGGAAGTCGTTAAGAAAGAAGTAGTGAAGCTTATGGATGTTGGACTCATCTACTGAATATTAGATAGTCCATGGGTTAATCTGATTCAAGTAGTTCCAAAGAAAGGTAGCATGACAGTAGTAGCAAACGAGTAGAATGAGTTGATACCGATGCGTACTGTGACTGGTTCAAGAGTGTGCATTGATTACAAGAAACTTAATGATGCTACAAGGAAAGACTACTTCCTACTAACTTTTATTGATCAAATGCTGGAGAGATTAGTGGGTCATGAATATTATTGTTTCCTAGATGGGATATCTGGTTATTTTCAAATTCCAATAGCTCCGGAAGATCAAGAGAAGACGACCTTTACTTGCCCCTACAGTACTTTTGCATACCATAGAATGCCGTCTGGACTGTGTAACGTAGCTTCCATTTTTCAATGTTGTATGATGGCTATTTTTGGAGAGCTAGTCAAAGATGTGATGGAAGTTTTCATGGATAATTTTTCTATGTTTGGTAATACATTTGATAGATGCCTTGAAAATTTAAAATGGGTTCTATAGATATGCGAAGAAACGAACTTAGTTCTCAATTGGGAAAAGTGCCATTTTATGGTACAACAAGGCATTCCATTTTATCGTACAACAAGGCATTGTGTTAGGACATAATATATCAAACAAAGGCATCAAGGTAAGCAAGGCAAAGATAGAAGTGATATCAAGGTTACCACCTCCGTCATCTATGAAGGCTGTAAGGAGCTTCTTGGGACATGTTGGATTTTATCGGTGATTCATTAGGGACTTCTCTACGATAGCGAGGCTATTGATGAAGCTCCTTTAGAAGAGTGTACCATTTGATTTTAACACCAATTTTTTAGAGGCTTTTAACATTTTGAAGGAAAAATTGACCAATGCTCCTATCATGGTAGTTCTTGATTGGACCATGCCATTTGAATTAATGTGTGATGTAAGTGATTCAACAGTAAGAGCATTATTAGGGCAGAGAAAAGACCAACACTTTCAACTGATACATTATGCTAGCAAGACACTCACTCCAGCTTAAGTAAATTATACCATGATTGAGAAAGAATTGTTAGCGATTGTTTTTGCTTTTAACAAATTTTGGCCCTATCTAATTCTTTCAAAAGTGATTGTTTACACCGATCACTCAACTTTAAGATACCTTTTCTCTAAATTTGATGCAAAATCGCAGTTGCTCCGTTGGGTGCTGTTACTACAAGAATTTGATTTAGAAATAAGGGACAAGAAGGGGGCGTAAATTTAGCTGCTGACCATTTGTCTATGTTGGATAATCCACATCTAGAAGAATTGGATTAGGATGACATTGATGATAAATTTCCCTAAGAAAGCTTGTTTTCCCTTTGTACAGTAACAACCCATAACATTCCATGGTTTGCTGATATAGCAAATTATTTTGTTAGCAAGGTTTTATCGCAAGATTTGGATCAATAGTAGGAGCGGTATTTGGGAATATCCTTTTCTTTTTTGGGTGTGTATTGACCAGATTATCTGATGTTGTGTATCATATGAAGAAGGATAAAAATTTTTGTTCCATTACCATAGTAGACCAACCAATAGTCACTATAGTGCAAATAGAATAGCTTAGAAAGTGTTGGAGGCTGGTTTTTACTGGCTAAGTATATTTCAGGATGCTCATGGTTATGTTGTAGCTTACAATAGGTGTCAAAGATTTAGGAATGTTTCTAAGAAGCATGAAATGCCATAGAATTATATACAGGAATGTGAAGTCCTTAATGTTTGGGGAATAGACTTCATGAGACAATTCCAAGTTCGTATGGTAATAAGTACATTCTCATTGCAGTCGATTATGTATCAAAGTGGGTTAAAGCTCAAGCTTTATTGACAAAGGATGCTGAGGTGGTACCAAAATTTTTGAGAAAGTTATTTTCTAGATTCGGGGCACCCCTAGCATTGATTAGTGATAGAGGAACCCACTTTTGCAGCAATCAAATTGAACAAGTCCTTAATAGATATGGGGTACACCATAGGATAGCTACTCCTTACCATCCACAAACAAATGGCCAAGTGGAGGTATCTAATAGGGATTTAAAAAGGGTTTTGGAGAAGACTGTAGCACATAATAGAAAAGATTGGGCTGATAAGTTAGATGATGCTTTATGGGCATACTGAACTGCTTATAAGACTCCATTAGGTACTATTCCTTATCGATTAGTATATGATAAGGCCTGTTATTTACTGGTGGAGATTAAGCATAAGGCTAATTAGGCTTTGAAGACAATAAGTTTGGATTATGAAGCAGTCGATAAACTTAGGCGTTTTCAATTTAATGACCTAGATGAGTGGCGTTGGATGGCTTATCAGAATAATTGAATGTATAAGGAACGAGCCAAACATCTTCATGATTCCAAGATTAAGCACCCCAAGCAATTTAAAGACAGTGATTCAGTACTGTTATACAATTCTGGACTTAAGTTATTTCCTAGAAAACTTAAGTCTAAGTAGTCAAGTCCATTTTTAGTGAAAAAGGCATTTCCATATGGAGCGGTGGAGGTTGAACACTTGGAAAAGGGGAAATTCAAGGTTAATAGGCAACGGTTGAAGATATACCATGGAAAAGTGAATTGGAAAGAAGGAAAGGAGGAGTTAAGACTTCTCCAATTCAAGCATTGAAGCTAAATACCCTAGGAACGTCAAGCTTGAGACGTTAAACAAGCATGTTTTTTGTATTATTATTTATTAGACTGTCAATTTCATTTTATTTGTTTTGAGTACTTTGAGAATTGTCAAGTTTTTAATTTTAATTAATTGTTGTTATTGTTAGTGGTTTGGATTGTTTTAAGTGTCTTGTCTATAGTTCATGCACAAAGAAAGACATCATAGAGTGAAAGTCAAGGCAATTCAGTCAGAAGAGAAGAATTCATGGAGTGTGGCGACGTTGATGGAAAATAGAAGCCCAAGATGCATCTCGGCAGTGATAAAGGTAAGTAATTGAATTTTTTTTTCAAGTAAAACATACATCATGGGATCAATCATGGCCGTGACAAATTAATAAGGCTAATTTACCTGTCTATCACAATTGTAATCAATCCCCTGTAAGAGTTCACACCTCAATCACAGTCATGATCAATACCCTAGAAGTTCTTGATGTCATCACGACCGTGACCTAATGAGATAATTGTGAAATCTAAGACTATAGTACTTGTGACGAGTAGCATCATTCCTGTGACTATAAAAGGGGGAAGGCCGTGATAGCTTAAAATTTTTAGGCACTAAGCTTATCACGAGAATGATCACACCCATAACCAAGCTTAAAAAAGGAATCACTTCCCAAGTCACGGCCGTGATTATGTTCCTGTTGCCCAACTATAGAAGAAATTCCCCCCCCCCCCCCCCTCTCTCTCTCCTCATTTCTCTCATTTTAGTCTTCCACGCCGTGATAGAACACTCTCTATGCTTATCCCTTACGAAAAACCTGCACCATTTTAACACTTGCTCGATCATTCTTGGTACAATAACATACTTCTAAAGTATGATTTCCCTCTTTTTCTTTCGTTTGCCTTTACGTATATAGTGATTCATTTCATGTAACTTTAGGGTTTATCTATCTATGTTTGCTATTATTTGTGAAAGTGTTGTTATAGTAGTTTTAGGTTATTTGTATCATCCTTAAAATTTGAATTTGCATGAATCTGTAGTATAAGTTGATTATTCAGAATGAAACCCTAATTCCTTTAGATAATGGTAGAATCAAGGATTACTGCAAATTGAGCCTAAGTTGATGAATCTATCTCATCATCATACTTATGTATTTTGTAGAACTGCATTGCTAGTTGTCATTTTGTACTATTGCAGTGCTGTGTTTATGTGTAATAATGTAACGTTAAGTATGTTTAGTCGAGAGAAAACTTCATCCTTAGTTGATGTTATGGCTTGGAGTTGAGTTATGTTGAATTCATTTGTAGTGGTTGCTTGGAAGTTGATTAGGATTGATCATGATTAATCAATAGATAAGTTATGTTCGTCAGTAGCAAGAAGTCAAATTGGGTTTGATTGAATTGAAGTGTGCTTGAAGTTTAAACTAACAATTGATATTTGCAAATAGCACCGAAATGTTCAACTACTTCTCAGCATAAATGACCAAAAGTCGATAGTTCTCCTCCTCCCTAACGTTCCAACGCTGTAAGTTCCAATTAGTCAATTACTCCACCAGCCAGTATGACTGATGAGCAAGCAGATAGATTCAAGGAGTTTGTTGCAAAGAAGATTATTAAGAGACATTGTGTGGTGGATTAGGATGTATTAGAGGAGTATGGCTTAAAGATAGCCATGCAACGGTTATTAGGGAATGGACCATGGCTGAAGTTGTTTTCAGTATAAGAAAAGACATATCAACAATCAACCTTGGCTTTTCTCTCATCCTTCAAGATTAAGTACCAATATATTGGCTCTAAGATGGACAATGAGGTGGAGTTTTTTGCATTTGGAAGGACTTACACCTTTTACATGTTGATATTCATACGAACAATAAGGTTATACACCCGAGTTGAACTTCAACATGAGGAGTTTGTTAATTTACTTATGAGCCTGCCCCGTAGAACTTCAATAACTGAATTTTGGAGAGAATTCTCTAATGAAAGAAATTTTAAGGCAAGTAAATCAAAGGCTTCTACTTTAAAGAAAACCAATGCTCGAGTTTTCCGTTATATTCTGGTCAAGACAATATATGGGAAGTACGAAAGCCTTAGAGTAATGGAGGAGCATGATTTATTACCTTCATATAGAGTATTGAAGGGGTTTCCAGTGAATGTGAGCATCTTAACCACATATGAACTTCACCAGTAGACCTTCGATAATAGCAAAGGTATATTTGTATGTATGTGTGTATGTGTGTGTGTGTGTGTTGGGGGGGGGGGGGGTTGGAAGCCGCCTAATCACTAGGATTCTAATGAATCCGAGGTTATGGCTTATAAGTAACAAGCCGAGTGACTCTTGCGTTGATCCTGAACCACTTCCAAGAGCCCATTTTGGTCAATGGGGGTATTACAAGAGTCTCGGATCTTAATTTGGATATCGAGGACCCTAGAGCTCCTAAGTTTGCACCTTCAACTTTTAGCTTCTTAGTCGGCAATCAAAAGAGATTAGAAACCGAAGTAGCTGAGATTAAGGAAACTCATAAGGAGATCATTGAGCTCTTGAAGAATATAGCCACCAAAGTGGGAGCGACTATGCCTTCCTGTTTCTCTCGTCCCCAAACTCAGGAGGACGCAAGTCCTAGTTAAACTCCAGTTCCCCTACTAAGGCCAGCTCCCCAGGAGGAAGGAAGAGGAGGAGATGAAGAGTCAGAAGAGGAGGACTTTGGTGATGATGAGGATGAGTTCGATAAAGCCGATGGTGATGACAAAGAAGGCACAGAAGAAGCTCAGCAAGCACTAGTTGGCCAAGATGCTGAGGAAAGGAATGAGGAGGAGTCCTTTGAGGAGGATGAAGACGGGTCGGATGAGGAGACAGCCGTCGATGATAACTAATTTATTTCTTTCTTTCTTTTTTTCTTTTGATGTGTTTTGTTGGTTTAGGATCACTAGTTTGTTAAGAGCTTACTTTTACTAATGTATATTGTTATGGAGACTCATATTATGAGCTTGTCATCTTTTGTTTTGTTTTGTTGTTTTGTCTTGATTGTCAGGTGTATGTTCTTATTCAAGTTGTCTTGGTGTTGGAAGCTATACTCTCTAATCATTTAGGAATCAATGAATTACTCGAACTTCATGTTTCAAGGAAGGCCAGTTCTTATTGTTTCTTCATTTTCATCTTTCTAGTTATTTCAATTATATGCCTATTCTATGTTTACTTCCTTTTAACGTTAAGGACAATATCTCTCATTAAGTATAGGGAAGGGTAAATTATGTTTATCAAAAACCTTCCACTTAATTTTGTTTGTTTCAAAGTATGACTTGAATTAATGGATTGTGGATTTGAAAAAAAAAAATAGCAATCAATTTGGTGGGTTAATTTTGCGCCTCACTCAATTCTTGTGAACTTAGTTTACATGATCAAGATTATGAGATAAAATCTCAGTGAATCACACTTGCTTACTATTTAATGAATGAGTTTACAGGTTGGAAGTGAATCGTAGTCTTTATTTCAAAGCTAATTGGTTATACTTCTAAATTTTCTAAGTAGTATATCTACTTTTCAAGTACTTTTGGGAGATCATTTAATCTTGAATGAAAAGGGCAAATGAAGTAGTTCACTTGTTGATACTTCTTGAGAATCTTCTCAAATTAGAATAAATGGAAGTGTAAGGGACTGAATTAGTAAGGGCAAGCTTTGGTCTCTCAAAAGAGCAAAGTCTAATCCCGTTACTAATTTTTGTCTTTATAACTTTGTAATAAGAATTTACAAGGACCAAGTTAGTAAGGGCAGGCTTCGGTCCCTCAGAAGAGTGAAGTCTAACTCCACTGCTGATCTTTGGTATTCTTAACTTTAAAAAAAAAAAAAAGAAAAAAGAAAAGTAGCGAATGCAAGGAGTAAGTCATTTTGGGGAGATTCAATGAAAAATGTAGAAATACAAGGGAAAGATAGATGCAATATGCTTTTCTTTTAAATTAGTGTTCTTAAAAAATAATTGAAAGTTTCTTATACACTTAAGAAAGTTGATGAAGTATAACCAATTATCATTGATCTATTTGACATTGTGTTGACTTTGAACCTTTGAAAGCTTTTGTTAAATAGTAAAGGTTAAGCGTGTTTTACTTTGATTAGTCTAAGAATATTGTTTTTGTATTCTAAGAACACAATAGGGTATGCACAAAGTTAAGCCACTATAGATGTTTTGTCAAATGTGCAATTAATTATTTTAAGTGTTTGCTTGAGGATAAGCAAAGCGTATGTCATGCCCTGAAGTGGTAGAGTCGTAACAGCCCTGCCGTGTAAACCATTCTAAGATAGAAGTTGGCCTTACAACCACTATCCTAGACCTGATCTACACAAGGCGTCCACGACTAACCTGCTTTGAAGTAAACAGTTTGAAATTTAAATAAATTATTTACCTAAGAAAGTGAGAAAATATATATATACACTGAAATATAGTTATTACAATTAATGTTTACAATATTTCACCGTAATATATTTCCTAGTTATTACATTATTCAGAAATGAAAAAATCTAAAATAAAAGCTTAGACCTTAAAAATATATATTTGTTCTTCAAATGTTTTCTTCACTCCCTAGGATCCAACAGTTGCTAGCTTCAGAGTAGTTATATACTACTTCTTAGCTAGTACCTGCACAACATCTATAGGGATGTGAGCAACCACAGCTCAGTAAGCTAGGATGGAGGACTTAAAACTATACCATAACACAACAAGGTTATCAACCAACTTATTAGGTGCAATGCGTATTCAAGCAAATGCCATCCCACGATGTTGTCCGGCCCGTCGTGAGATTAGAGAAATTTCGCCTGCTCTAATCTGAGTTGAGGAGTTGCCATTAATGCAACAGCTCATAACCAAACCCAGGCTTATGTAATGGAGACCTCGCTCCTCCTGCAACTACCTTCGAACCATTAACTTCACCCTCGCCACGACTTTCTCCCCTATCACTTAGTTCAATGAAGAATGAAGAAGGGACTATTATTGAATCATGCACTATCCCTTTCAAAGGGGTTAGTATTTAGCCGGAGAGTCCTAGGTTTCCCCTAATGGGTTGCCATGCAGGTCCGATTACGATTACAAGTCGTATATTTGATTAGGTTCAGTTTAAGGTGATCAATCATTTCATATAAATCATACAATACAAGCTAAAACAACAAATAAATTCATAACATCACTCATAATCAAGCACATGCACACCACAGACTATCTAACAAGTACAACCAAATATAATCTCAAGCCTCCAAAATATAGCATCGTACTAATCCCAACTTACCTGGAATCCTTGCTTACTCATTCGAGGTCCAACTCGCTCAAGCCATCGCCGATCATCCTTATAACACAAACGTGATTTCAGTTTTTCATATAACTATTATAGGTTCGTTTTACCCTATAACGCTTATTGTTATGTTTTGTTTAGGGTTTAATATACCTAATTATCTAGGTCTTAAGTCTTTTACAATTATTCTAGGTTTGGGGTTAAGTTCGGGTTTGGTTTCCGCATCGATTTTTAAATTAGATTCTAATTCGATTTCTAAATACTGTTTTATACCTAAACTCTAGAAACTTGTTTTAACTCATAATGCAAAATTAATCACTTTACTTCTAAATATCCTAAATACCATAATTACCCCTAGTCAGTATTTTATTATATCCAGTACACTTAAATCCTTAATAGTGTACCGAATTTACTTTTGATATAAGAAATTT
Source organism: Lumnitzera racemosa (assembly GCA_024138005.1). Taxonomy (NCBI): domain Eukaryota; kingdom Viridiplantae; phylum Streptophyta; class Magnoliopsida; order Myrtales; family Combretaceae; genus Lumnitzera; species Lumnitzera racemosa. The sequence continues at coordinate 30,556,342 of JAMXBC010000012.1, read as the reverse complement.
TTATATTTTTCATATAATTACATAAATTCAAGTTTTCTATCAGATTTATTGTATATTTTTATTATTATCATAATATCAATTTTTATTCTAAATCTTCTTTTTATTACATTTTCAATAATTACATGTTATGTATATAATATACCTTCTAATATTGCTAACACTCTAATTACCATCTCCTAACATCAATTATTATTTCAAAATTTATAAATTCATCCTAAATCAGATTTTACTCCTAATTTCCCTAATTTACAAAATTAACTTAAAATTTACTATTTTTCTCTATTACTTATTTACTACATAATTAACCTAATAATTACATCTAACACCCTAAATACTACAAGTATCATACTTCATCAGATTTCAATATCCTAAAACATATAATTATTCATTAAATCAGTAATTAACCATTTAATTACTTAATTAACCATAAATTTCCCATTTTATGCCTCATTTTAAGGCCTAAAAATTATCTAAAATTTTTGAAAATTAATTTTTGAAAACGGGTTTCATAACACTATTCTATATCATCTAAGTAGTCTACACAAAAATTTTGGGTTCAAAACTACACTCCTAAAGATATTTATTTCTAAACCAAAACATGCTCTGTTTTGCATGATTTCTTAAGGACCATATATCACGAAGCATATTTTCATCAAAATAATATTTTTCCTAAAAAATAAATACAAAAATATTTCAGAATAACAAAATTCATAATTTTATAAGAATATTTACTATTTTTTACAAAATTATACAAAATCGGGCTGAAAATTGGACTCACCGGTCTAGGTGGCTTCGGCCACCCCTAGCCACCTTGGCCTTATCGGCCAATCTAGGCACTGCCACCACCGTATGGTGGTGGTGGCCGTCCACTTGTAGCTGCTCGTTTGATGTTGATTCCCCTTTATGGCCTTAATTGCATAGTTTTTCTTATTATTTTTTCTAACCCTAATTTTTCTCTCAATTTTGCCTCTTCTTATTTTTCTCACTCTCCAAATTGACCAAATGAGCTTTTGAATTTTTCTTTCTATTTATAGAGCTTTAGGGAAATTATTGTGCATTAAATTGGACAAGATATTACCCAAATCCTTTAATTTTTGGCTTTTGTATTGCTCCAATTTAATTGGCTAATTTTTTTCTTATTTTCCCCAGCTGCCACGACTCAATTTTGGATCATTCCTTATTTATTTTTATCTTTAGTTATTTTTTCTCAATTAATTATGAATTTTCTTTAATTATTTAGTATGTTTTTAGCACATTATACGTATTTTAAATAATTATGCGTATTTCTACCTGCATGTAAATTCATATATAGTATAAATAAATATTCCTAAATATTATTTAGGTTATTTTATGATTTTTAGTATATATATAATTTATCTCTAGTGATTCGTTAATTATTGGGATATATTTTACGTATTTTCGATAAATAAGAAGTTATATACTTAAAATTTGGAATTTTTATATTCTTTTATTTTATTGCTTATTTTCTTAAATTCAAACTTACAGGATTATTTTACTAATATTTCTAGCTTACTTATAATTTAGGCTCGATCAGATTTTTCAGCCAATCGAAACCCTAAGTGATTAGTTGTAGGGCTTACAACTTAAGTGTAAGGAAGTTGATAAGTGTAAATTACTTTACACTTTCAAAGCATGTTTAAGTGTAGAATTGATCATAAATGTAATTTAATTTTTTAGATTAGGTACTTGATTGAATAAAATAATGATTTCAGGTAAATCCCAAGCAAAGGGGGGAAGTATACACAAGAATAACAACTTTCAAGTTAGTTACGGCCGTGTTTGAATAGCAGAAGGATGATTATGGTCATGGTCACGTACGTGATGAGATCTAATAATGCGACAAAGAGTTCATGGCCTCAATAACAACCGTGATTGGTAAGGAATAATGCTTTTTGAGACTATCACGCCCCGAGTCATAAGTGTGATAGGAAAGGGTACAACTGTTCTTTTCAACCTTTTCACGCGAATCAGTACATAGGAAACATCAAGTAGTGCCGTAAAGGGGTAAATTCGAGTCTTTCGATGAGGAGAATATAAAAAGCTATTGCAACTTATGGAGGGGATAAAATTTTTTTTCAAACATCAAATTTTAGGAGAGTAGACATCATTAAAACAACACATCACCTACCTATACACATCCATTTTTACCCATCCTTATACTAGTTTATATCCTGCATCATTTCCTAAGTATGTACTGTATTTTTCCTAAAATCACTCAAGAGAGACAATAGGAATTCATTGTTCGTGTATTCATCAAACTTCTTTAGTGGAATAAAAAGTGGGTTTCACTTTAACTCTTCCATTTATTTCTATTTAATTATGTTTCCTATTAGTTTGTGTTATTATTTTATCATATGTGAGTAATTCGTTAGGGCTTGCTACATTAATTAGTATGATTGAGTGCTTAAAAAAATTAATTTCCTAACATTTGTTAATTTTGATGAACAACATTTAATGAATCTAAGTACGATGTAGTGTACGATATTGACTTAGGATAGATATCAATAGAATATGTTAAGAGACATTTCTATTGAATAGATCTAATTCAAATAAACAACTAACTCTTGATAATAGAGATATTATTATGAAAGTTACTGCATTCGTAGGAGAATTGATACATTAATATAACATTAATGCAATCTTAGTTGGCTGTGAATTAGGAAGACATTCCAATAGACACAATTAGAATTAAAAGTAAGTAGTTATGAGAAGAATGCTTATATACTGTAATTTCCCGCAATTAACAAGTATTAGGATGAAAAGTATTTTGGTAAGATTATACTAAATGATGAAGCAAGTCTACATGTTAAGTGTATTTTCATAATTATTCTTGTAATCATTGTATTAATCACTCTAGATTGTAGAATAGTGTAGTTTTGTTAACAATTTAGAGTTTTAATAATTAATCACTTGATAAATTGGATTGCTACATGATGGGAAGATTAATTAGTATTAGTGTTTATAGCTGTTCCCAGTAGAGATGACCCTATACTCATCCGTACTATAAAACGATAGGTACACTTATTTATTGAACCAAGTTAAGGATAAGATATGAGAATTTAATTTGTAAAACTCAGAAGCTCTATTTAAAGGCAATCTAGCTTCTCGTTGTGTGGAATAGGCGGCTCGAGAGTACTTCAAAGCCTATCAAGAAGCGGAAGCAACTTACATTAGAGGGGGAGGGGGAGGGGGAGACCTTGCGATGCCCTTCCAAGAATTTAAAGAAGAAAGGTAGGAGGTAGCAGACATTCCCCGAGATTGTGCAACAAGGTGGTGGCAATATGCCGATGGGCATATCATTAGAGGCTTTGAGGTCGGGTTAGGTGGCGTCTGGTGGTAGTTTAGATTAGGAGGGTTAAGATGAGATTGTAGTTGTTGTGTAGGGGTGTAAACTCCTAAAATTTTCAACCTAATATCCAAAGTAGACCCTAGTATGCTTGAAGACTCTAAGAGTTAGCAAGGCTAATTAAGATAAAAAACCTTAAGATAATAACTGAAGATTCAATCATGTATAAAATTTTTAGACCTTAAATATATATAAACACTAGAGATTGAACCAAAAAGTGATAAAAAAAATTATAACTTTAAGGATATAAAAGTACTAAGTCACTATAATATATCTAAAACCCTAATTTCTAATATATCCTTAGTATCATACTAAATCATTATCAAATAATCAAGTTAACTTTCAATTATTCATAATTGCTTACAATACTAATTTAATTTACTAAAAAACTAAGATATTGCATTATAAATCACATCCATCTTTTAATCATATAACTAGGTTAGTATTTTATAAAGTTAAGTGTGTAATTGATATTTATACTATATGTAGTTAATATTAACATATTAAATGGCATATTTTTTGATAGTTGCACTAAGTACCATACTAAATAATGTATATAGGATATAAATACTTAAAGGGAGTTCTCATTAACTATTTTTACTAATTATTTCAATAAACTCTACATTTTCTTAATTTTCTTCCCAATTTTCCTTAATTACCTTATTATATACACACAAATTACATTTAATTTTAAAGAGTTGACTAAGTCAACATTTAACCAAGTCAAATATTGAGCAAGTCAACATGTTGAAAAGTCAACACATATGTCATTGTCATCTAGAGTTTTCTTCTCTTTTCTTTTGATTTTTTTTCCCTTTTCTTTTCCTTCTTACCATCTACTTTCCCCTTTCACTTAGACCCCACTTGTCTTCATCTTTTCAAACATAAAACAAGACAAAACAAAGTCCTTTTCTCCATTTCCAAATCATAAAACCCCCTTACTTCCTTAATTTCAAATACTTTCTCACTTCATTTTCACAATTTCTACTGTCATAAACTAAGGAGAAAAAGGTATGTTATCATATGATTTTTTATCTTATGTACTAGTTAGTTGTATAAGTTAGGTTAGTGTAGAAATTTGGTATAATATATGCATATCTATTGTTAGAAGTCAAAGCTCCATATTCATGCTTAGGAATCCTTAGATAATTGGAAGAAGAACACACACACAGACACGCGCGCACACACACACACACATATATATATATATATAATTAAGCATGTTAACATAAGAATACACTAAATAAATACATGTATGAAGACCCTTATACATAAGTACCCTTTATATACATAACCTAAAAAGAAGTATATACTAACTATACATATATATACCTTGCTAAATACACCCTTAAAGTGCAAAAATATAAAATTTGTGAAGCTTTTTTAAGAGAGAACATTAGGCATACGAAAAAAAATATAAAAATACGTATGTCACTATATGTGTATACAGGTATATGTACTAGTATACATATGAGTACACAAGTATACATACTAGTATGTTAGAAATATAAGTATATACAAAACATATGTGTAAAGTGTATGAATATATAAAGATAAGAATACATATGTAATGGATGATGATGTAAGCAATAACATAATCAAATGATGACATAAACCATGACATAAGCAATAACATAAGCCTCTAAAATAATAAACCATAAGATCATTTAAGTGTAAGAATTAATGGTAATGAAATCATTAACTATTAAAATAAAATATAAAACTAGCCAATAAGAATAATTAAGCTTCAATGGTTAGAATTTTAATAAATTTAGTCTATATCACAAAACACTGTTTTAACATCCAAAACGGACATCACCGTGTGAACGTGTGTCCAAAAACAATGAAAAACGACTATAAATCCGTAAATATTGAAAATAAAATGAAAAAGTTACATAAGATTAGCGATTAAGTTTAATCGAATAAAAACTGGTAGTAATCTAAGTAAAATTAGATAGATAGATATCTAGAACCGTTAGTTAATTCAATTACTTATTATTCCTGTTATCTCGCAATGATCAGCTCATCTTGATGAAGGTGAGGATCTTCCAATCGATTATTACGACTAGAGCAAGTAGTCATAATCAAGTAATTACTCTTAATGACTCTATACTCGTTTTGTGTTTGTAGTTAGTGTACTTAAATTAAATAGTAATAACTTGATGCGTGGGGATTTGAGATATGCATATACTTGATATTGATTGCTTACTATGAAAAATATTATTTAATACAATAATTGAGGATTTGATTGTATGATTGATTTCTACATGATTTGGATGGTTTCCAGATAATGATTGATCGCCACTTAATTTGACTTAATTATATTTAGCTTATCTTAAATTAAAAGGGGCATACATTATCCATGCATTGCATTACTTATTCTGGTTGTCACTTTACGTGAAGGTGAAGAGAGGCCTTATGGGGCTATTTATATATATTAAAGTGTTTCTATATGGTGCACTCATACAACATAACTTTAGTCGAACCTACAGGCTTACTAGGCGATGGAGACACCAACCATATGACTGAGGGTCAAGCCTAAAGATCTTCGTTGTAGGGTATAAGTGTGGACTATAGAGGCCCCCTTACCGCTAAGCCTGGGATTTTGTGTACAACTGGATTTTCATAAATGAAAATGTATTTTGTGAAATACGGAATTCAAAGTTATAATTAAAAACCCAAGTGCTAAAGCCCAGTCATGATTCGTATCAATGTATCTCCAACCCTTATCTTGAAGGGCGCTAAATTTCGATATTATATGCAACACCGGTCAACTACATATATTGTTTGACATACTACGTGTACATGCATTTATATGATTGTAATAACTTGTTTGATAACTTGCTTGCCAGTATAGTATGAGGGAAAGCTCACTAAGCTCTTGTAGCTTACTCTCTAATAGTTTTTCTTTTGCAGGTTAATAGATAATCGGACATGAATTAAGAGTCGAGCATTAAGTGCAAGTGCTAAGACGTTTTAGAGGTTAGAATTAGAGAGAGATTGTTTAGTTAATGTGAAACTTTAAATGTAAATACTACTTATATATTTAGATTTAGTAACTTCAATAAGTTGAATTTTAAGTTTATTCTATTTGATCTTATCATTTTGCAGGTGATACCGATTCTCTATGGTTCTAAGGAACTGTAAGATATCGAACATCCATACTGATTTATATTTGTATTTTACAATAAATTAATTACTTAAAAATCAGTAATTTTAGTGATTTATTATTTAAAGTCTTATAATCTCTAACTTACAAGACGGTTTCCATATCATGGGTACATACATGACTTAGAAATTTTTAGGTAATCCTACTAAGCCCCCTTTAGGTTCCTGGCAAGGGGCCCCTAACAGCAAGTGCTTGGGTAGACACGGAGCAAGAGGACTTGAAGCAAACCCCTCAAAATGCTAATGTAGATGCCATCAAGATCCCTAATGACGAGGATGTCTAGCCTTTAGTCCATCATAAGAGGCGAGCATCCCCTGTTTAGTCTATAGATAACCTTTGTCGAGCAACTTTAAGCATGGTTCAAGCGAATGGTTATAGATAATAAAGACATGAAGTCCTCGGCAAAATTGCTAAGGAGGCATAACGTAGTGAGATGCCCTTATTTTTCTATTGAAATCTATAGTCTTGGTTTGATTACTGACTGTATTTTGTGCTCACAGTTGTATGATCTGTAAGATTTCATTCTTGCTTAAAACCAAGCATACCATTAATCAGAGGGGATTCGATCAAAGGTTGAAGTAGAGAAGCTTCGATGGCTGTTGTTTTAACACTCTAGAACACCAGCACATGGAGCTCCTTAGGTAAGTGGGTGGTAATGAGGAGGGCAGATAGTAGCAATAGCAATAGATTACCGTAAATGAGGAGGCTTAGAAGTAGTTAAGTTTTTTCTTTTTGATTGTTGTTAGGGTAGGCAATGTATGTCCATTTCTAATTTTGTTTTTGTTGTTTTCTTATCTCAGTAAGGTCAAGGCACTAACCTTCCTTTATTGAATGATAAGATTTCTTGTAATTGTTTATACTTTGTTTTTTTTTTTCCCTTAGTTGCCTTTTCTTGCGTTCATACTATTACTTGACACTTAAACTCCATTTATTTTTTCACATAAGTCTTTTATACTAACGACGATGCTTTTCAAGTAGATCGATGCATCTTACTTCCCCGTAAAACTTCCTAAATTCCTTATCGTTAAGTGTGGGGAACCTCTACTTGCTTACTAGTATTCCTTTGGGGGGCTACTCTGTTACCTGTATGCTATTACTTTATGTTGGTGCTTCATTTTTTGTTTAAGTGTTTTATGCTTATGATGACGCTTTTTAGTAAGTCGATGTACTCTACCTTCCGAGTAGATTATGCTTCCTTTGGTTCTTGTAAGGGCTTATAAGCATAGGGTAACAAGCCTACCAGAGCAAATCTTGTGATAATGTTACAAGATCTCCTTGGCAGGGTAATTTTGACAGGATGGATCTTTTTTAACAATAAGCTATCTCCTTGATAGGGTTCATTTTGGGCAGTGTGCATACTTGGTAGGTGAATTGTTTTGGGGAAGATGCCCTCTAAAAGGCATTTAATGCGTATATAACACATCATTATTACCCAGGCATCGCTTAAGTTCCTAAGGTGTTTCGATCGTTCAATAGTTGCTAAGCATACGGTTAGTGGTGTTCTACGGCTTCTATATAAAGGGTGTGTAGGTCCCTACTTTGCTACACTAAATACCCAAACAGATTAGTAGGGTATAAATGAGAGCTAACATAAGCATATCTAGGGCGATCATGCTAAGGTATAAAGTGCTCAAGTTAGGGAGGGGGTCCTCCTTAACCTCTCCCTTTAGGTTGTGATTGTGAGGTGTAAATGGTTGTTCGATAGTAGGGGGTTGGCTTCTTGACCTATGATCGAAAGGTGTTCATGACCTTTGGTTCCTCCCTTCTTTTTGTCCCAATAATAGTAGGTAAAAGGGGTAGGGGGCTTAAGTGCTACCTACCACTTGTCCATAGTGGCCTCACCATGGAGACGTTCATTTGTAAGAGGTTCTAGGCAACTCTTCCATGCATTGTCTTAAACGAATCCAAGCAAACAGGGGTGACCGTGGTGACTATGGCGACAGAGGAGGTCTTTTTTGTACCTTAACCTGTTAATCGAGGCATTCATTGGGAACCTCTACTTCGCAAGTACTCTGGTTCATTTAGGGTAGATGGTTAGATCAACCATTCCCATTGCTTCTTCTGTAGAAGAGAAGCTCTACAAGGTGTAGTAGGGACCTTCACTTAGAGGTTGAGTGTTACTAAGACCCTTGCAACTTAAAGTTCAGCCCTGTAGGAGTCTAAGGATGTAGTCACAACTACCCCTTTGAAAATTATAGGCCAAATCAAAGTTAAGAGCAGTTCCTCTTGGAGAAGAGTTTGGAGCAAGAAGCCAAGTTGGAATCGCAAGTAGTCATTCATGTCAAACATATGACTGCAGTGTAGGACATGGCTACATGCCTTTGTATTCTTATTTTTCCTTCCAAATGTAATCGGGGTTGGTATGGCCACTTGCTAAGCCTTGTACTTTGTTTCGTTAGTGAAATAACATTTTCTCTTTTTGCTTATCACTTCTTGTTCGCTATTTTATTTTCCTTCGGTTCCTATTGTTCAATTTAACCCAAAGTTAAGTTTAGTACTTATTATAATAGTGTCTAATTTAGGTAAGTGTTTGGGGATGAAGATTAACCTAAGGTTGGGGAGTCAATGTAAATTAATGCTTGAGAGAGGTACTTGTAGCGTTAGTGTAGAAGCAAACTTGAGCAAATCTTGTGGATGAAAATCAACCCACGGTTAAGGGCTCGATGTAGATCAATGCTTAAGAGAGGTATCCTTGGTGTTAGTGTAAGGACCAACTTGGGCAAAGCTTAGGGATGAAAATCAACCTAAGGTTGGGGGCTCAACGTAGAACGATGCCCAAGACAGGTACCCGTAGCATTAGTATAAGGACTAACTTGGGCAACGCTTAAGGATGAAAATCAACCTAAGGTTGGGAGCTTGATGTAGATTGATGCCCAAAAGAAGTGCCCATAGTGTTAGTATAAGGACTAACTCAGGCAACACTTAGGGATGAAAATCACCTAAGGTTGTGACGTAATGTGGCCAAATTTTGCACAAGTGCACGAGGAATGGGAGAGAAGAAGAGACAAGTGTAGGAAACCTTTTCGATTTATTACATTTAACCATAATTACATGTTCTTTTGGTTCTCATCATTGCAACAAGTGGAAATAGGGTCTCAAATTCTAGGTGTTTCGTGTCCTAAAGATAAGTCGCCCTTTTAAGGGTTTTGAGCTTGTAAGCTCCATTTTTTTACGTCGCTGATTACTCGTATAAGGTCCTTCCAATTGGGGGTAAGTTTGCCCTACCCCTCTTTTGAACTAATAGCCTCTAATTTTTTGCACACTAGATATCTAAGGTAGAAAACCCTATGTCAGATGTTGCGATTATTATACCAAGTGGTTCACTACTGATAGGTTGTTATGTATGCTCATACAGCATCGTGTACTTCCTCAATGGTTTCAAGGCTTGCTTATAAGGCTATGTAGTTCGCATTCATGTTGAAGTGCTAGGTCCTATGGGTAGGTAATTCTAAGTCAATTGAGAGAATAGCCTCTTCGTAGGAATCAAACCCTTAGGTTGATCATAAGAAGCCGGGCTTAAGGACTCCAAGGGCTCGCATAAAAAATGCTGACTGTAAGCCATAGTTGAAACGAGGACCCCTATCTCGATCCGACCCCTAGCCAACTTGTTTGCCAGATCCTCATGTGTATTCAACTTATTCTTGCCTAACGGTGAAATCCTAATTCAAAAGGTAGCTTAGAACCAGCCGAACCGAGCTCCCAACCTGATCTATTGGTGTCTGACTTTAAGACAACTGACCTTTTTGCTAGGTGGAATGGCTTCTGACTTGATCTAGATCAAGTCGGCCCCTGATTGTAACACATTCCTATTTCAACTTACGTTATATCATATCCCTGATGTCCAACCTCCAAGCGATACGTATCTTTTAACACAACATTCTAGAATGATTCATTCTTTTTTGTACTAAATATTCTTTATCTCTTTTACCCCTTTAGTATGTCTTATGTAACCTAATGTAGAATATCCTTTTGTTTTGTCATACATGTAAAGTAACCCTAGTGGATGAGTATATAAACCCCTACTTTCTTGTATACGGAATCATCCAACTTTTAATATAGAATTATTCACTTGAGCAACCTTAGTGTTCTCCTATCATTCAATTCCTATCTATTCTCTTTAGCAGGGAGTAGTGGTGAGTAACCCTTCAATTCGAGCCAATGTGTCATATCCGGCAGATTGTTGGCCGAGTATAATCGAGTTGTGTGTCATATCCATTCGATAGCTACCCGAACTTTGCTAACTTTTTCTTTGTTCTTTTTGGTTCGCTTCATTTTGGTGCCTCTCCATATGTTCGACCCCAGAGATGCATTACCTCTACTTTTCCTGTGATACGAAATGGGGTTTCTCCATTTGAGGTCTTATGTGTTGTACAATAACCCCAAAGTATGTTCGAAAGTTCATCAGCTTACCCACCACCTACTTATTCCATTATTTTCTTTAAGCTATTGAAGATTATCTTACTGATAGCTTCAACTTGGCCTTTGGTCTGAGGGTAGGCTACTGAGGTGTAATGTAGTCTAATGTTATAGTTATTACAGAATTCTAAGCTAAACATTGTCAAATTGTCTTTGATAGGGACCAAAAACCAATTACATGCTCCCCATCCCCAGATCTCTCTCAGGTGGTTCACCGAGCTATCCAAGGTGAGTTAAGAGCCGAAAAGCAATGCTTTCTCCAGTTTAATCTACTAAGCTACTTTGCTCTCCATGCTATCCAAAGTGTTGCCGAGGTGACCAGCCAAGTATTGAATCAAACCCTCCACTATATACTAGTCTACATACTAAATATAAATACAACAATCTCCACGGAGCTAAGGCTAAGCTAATAATTGTCAAGAGCCGACCATTTGAGGCTAATCCGACTGTGAGCCATCCCTGAACTAACCCTAACAGTCAAGGTACCAAACTTATGACGCTGAACAGACTTGAACAGAGGCCTACCCCTACTCAGCTCACGATATTGTCAAAATTGTAGAGTAAAAATGCGCGTGTGCTACCCTTTCTAATAACTATACTATCCTTTCTAATGGAAGACATTCGCTATGTACAATTTCATGCTTTCCCTGTAAATAATTTTCCTTTTATTTAGCAAATAGGGCTTCATTTTTGTAATTTTCTATAACGTAGAACTTGTCCTAATAGGGTACTATAAATAATCATGTAATGTAACAGCTGTAAGAGAATATACAGAAGAATACACTAAGCTTTTTCTTACCCTCTCTTGAGCTAAATGTCCTCTTATTTACTCTTGAGCTACTCTTATCTAGCTCATTCGAGCGTGGATTAGTAGCGAGTGACCTCTGACCATACTTATGCATCATATCAAGTGTGACCTGAACTCATGTGATGCATTGGTACATCATATCCATTGTCAATGCATGAGAATCCTTGCTTACCCTTGACTGTCGTTTACTTTTCGAGCCATCTTGTAGCTTGGACTCACCCTTTTGGTTACATGTAATACTAGGTTTGTGTATTCATTTGTGAGTCCATATCATCTCAGTATCAAAGCTCTTGGTTACGTTTGAAGTTGGATTTTACTACTGTGTTCTTTGAGTAGCCTATTACTGCTTCCCTAAGATAACGGTTCTATTATTAGCTTTAAAGTTTAGTAGTTGAGAAGTGATCTGCACATTTTCTTCCCTTGTTTTTGTTATGCAAAATAGAGTGTGGTTGACTGTTCGTTTATTGTATAATTGTCATTGTGAAGCAATCAACAATGTCAAATTCTAATGTTCAACAAACTTTGGGAAACTAAGAAAGTGGCATTCGTCATAGCAAAGGATAGGAAGGAAGCTTTACACCTCAATTAATGGGTCACAATTTAGATAAGCTTACCAACTTAGTAGCTAGTTTGGTGACTATTATCCAAGAGGATAGGTAACGAGCTAAAAGTAGCCGCACTAGGGAACATGAATAGCAAGGATGAGGCAATGGTCAGTTTGACTGAGTTAATGCCCCAACTCGACCACCTTGAGCTAAAGGAATTGATAAGGATGCTAAACGAAGGCTAGCACTTAAAGAGATTAAGGAGGAAGCGGAAGGGGACAATGAGGCAGAAGAATACTTCGAGCTTAAGGAAGGAAATGTGTGAGCCCTTAAAGTTGAAGGAATGAAAATGCGTATCCTGAGTTTTTCTAGAAGTGGTGATATTGAGGACTACTTAGATTGAGTAGATATGATTGAAAAGCAGTTTGAATGCCATGAAGTACTCAATAATGCAAAGGTTAGACTTACAATGTTGGAGTTCACTGGTTATGCCACCTTATGGTGGAACAACTTGCAAGCCACCAGAAGAAGGGAAGGAGAATGAGAGATTGGAAGTTGGGATGAAATGAAGAGAGTTATGCGGAGAAAGTTTGTGCTTAGTTATTTTCTATAGGATGCCTTCAAAAGACTGTAAGAATTGAGACAAGGAGGATTGAGTGTAGATGCTTACGTTGAGGAATTCTAAATGTTAATGATCTGATATGAAGTTATAGAACCAAAAGACTGAACTGTATGTCAATTCATTGGTAGGTTGAAGTATGAGATTGGAGATGTCTTAGAAACCCTGGATGTTAGAATGCTTAATGATGTAATCTAAGCTGCCCTAAGGATAGAAAGGCACCAAATAAGAAGATTCCAACCACCTGCTATTCGTCTTAGTAGTAGCCAACCTGTTCCAAGTAGACTTGTACGAACAGAACCAGTCAAGGCCACTAAGGCCTAACCTGCTCAGACTACCTAAGTAGAGGAGAAGGAACCCTCAAGGAAGTTTGCGAAAGGCTAGAGTTTAGGGAGGAAGATGAGTGAGATCAAGTGTTTCAAATTCCAAGAATTTGGACACATGGCCGCTTAGTATCCAAATAGGAGAATAATGGTGATCAGAGGCAAAGTGCCAACCATTGAGGTTAATAGTACTGATGAGGAAGTAGAAGAGTTGAAGGAAGATGGACGAACCAAGCTATTCGAAGAGGAAGTTATCTATAGTGAGGAAGGCAACTTCATATTGATTGCTCTAGTGTTAAGGAGGACAATGAATGTCGGTCCTATGCTTGAAGATGAGTAGAGAGAAAATCTCTTCCATATTGGATGCAAGGTGAATGAATCACTATGTGCATTAATCGTTAACGGTAGGAGCTACACCAATGCAGCCTCTACATTTATGGTCCAGCAACTAAAATCACCAACCATACCCCACCCGAAACCTTATAAGCTTCATTGGCTTAGTGATAAGGAAACCCTATAACTAGACAAATAGGTGTCTGTACCGATTTGTATTGGCAAGTATCGAGATGAAGTGCTTCATGATGAGCTATGAGTGTGTCCTACCTCCTACTTAGATGACCATGGATGTTTGACGAAGCGGTTATGTATGATGGTAAGAGGAACACTGTGGAGCATGAAGGAAAAAGATTGAAATTAAGTCCCATGACTACTAAGTAGGTAAAAGTCATGCAGTCCCAGCTTAGCCAAACCCTAAGGAAAGAGGCTTTGGTATTGACTTGAGCTAAACTAAAAAGAGAAATGGAGCTGGAGGGACTGACCTATCTGCTAGTAAGTAGGCTTCTCGAGATGAGACCTAAAGAGGAAAAGCTGCCGACTGAAGTAAAAACACTACTGGAGGAATTTGCCAATTTGTTTCCGGAAGATCTGCCAAACAGTCTACCCCTAAACCGAAGCATCGACCATAAGATCAACCTACAACTAAGAACTGTGCTGCCAAACAAGCCTGCCTACAAGCTGAATCCTAAACAAGCCGCCGACCTACAAAGGCAAGTAGATGAGTTGATGAAGAAGGGGTATATATGTGAGTCCCTGAGCCCCTGCATTGTATCAACCTTAGTAGTGCCAAAGAAAGATGGGTCTTAGAGGATGTGTGTAGATAACTAAGCGATCAATTGAATCACCATCAAGTACAGTTATCCTATACCCAAGCTTGATGACATGCTAGACGAATTGAGCAGAGCAACAGTATTCTCCAAGATTATCCTTAAAGCTAGGTACCATCATATTCGAATGCATAAAGGTGATGAGTGGAAGACTGCATTCAAGACATGATACGGCTTATATGAATGGCTTGTAATGACATTTGGGTTATCCAATGCGCCAAGCACATTCATGTAACTTACGAATCATGTACTTTGAGAATCGCCAGGAAGTTTTGTTGTAGTTTATTTTGATGACATTTTAGTATACAGTCCTAACCTAGAGACTTGCCGAGAGCATCTCTAACAAGTGTTTGTAAAACTCCAAGTTGAACAGCTCTACACCAATCTAAAGAAGTGCAACTTTTTCCGCTCCGAGGTGATCTTCTTGGGTTTTATTATAAGCGAAGGTGACATTTGGGTTGATGAAGAGAAGATAAGAAAAGGCTATGTATCCCGACCTATTCCATGTGAGAACTACTAGTGCATGAGGCGCATGGAGGGGGATTGACAGGACACTTTGGCCAGCGCCGAACTAATAAGATATTATCCTCCAAATTCTTTTGGCAAAGGATGAAGAGAGATGTCCAATCCATTCTGGAAAAGTGTGCGACTTGCCAAAAAGTGAAGAGTTGAGCTAAGTAAGGACATTACCAACCTTTATTGATCCCGACTAAACCATGGTCTGAGTTGATTATGGACTTCATGTTAGGATTGCTAAGGATGTCCCGAAGGAAGGACTTCATCATAGTGGTTATGAATCGAATTAGCAAGATGGCACATTTTGTGCCTTGTTCCAAAACTAATGATGCTTCGGCTATCTCTTTGCTTTTTCTTGTAGGAAGTAATCAAGTTGTACGGAATTCGTAGGACCATTGTTACAAACCGAGACCTCAAGTTCATGAGCTACTTTTGGAGGATGTTGTGGAGGTAAATGGGAACCAAGTTGCTGTACAACATGTCTTGCCACCCATAGACTGATGGACAGACTAAAGTATCAACAGAACCATGGGAACTTTATTGTAAGTTACACGGATAACTAGGATCTGTACCTACTAATCATTGAGTTTGTCTACAATAGGACCACCTACAATGTAACAAGCATGTCTCCATTCGAAGTTGCCTATGGGTTCAACCTCGAGCTACAACTGGATTAAGCGCCCCACCTGATGATTGATGATGATCGACTAGCTATCGAGATAGTTGAGGCCATCAAAGCCATGTACCAAAGGGTTATAGGGCAATTGGGTCTAGCTAATATTAAACTTAAGAAGCGAAGCCAAGGATAGAGGAAGAGAGAATTTCAACCAGGTGATTTGGTCTGGATACACCTCGATAAAGAATGATTCCCAAACTTGAGGAAGAGCAAGTTGTCTCCTAAGGCTGATAAACCTTTTAGAGTGCTTAAACAAATCAACCCTAATGCTTATAAGATTGAATTGCCTAAAGGATATGGGCTCTCAGACTCCTTCAACATCACTAACCTCTAACCTTACACTTTCAAAGATGAGCAACTTGGACCTAAATCAAATTTGATCCTAAATCTCAAATAACTCAAAAGAATGATAGAGATGAAGGACTATTTACACGCTCCCAAGCCTAAGGGCATCTCAAGTGGTCTATCGAGCTGTTTGAGGTGAGTTAAGCATGAAGGAGTAGTGCTTGCCCAATCCAATCTAACGAGCTACTTCACTCTCCATGCTATCCAAGGTGTTGTCGAGGTGACCAACCAGTGTACCGAACCAAACCCTCTGCTTTGTACTAGTCTATGCATTAAATCTGAATATAGTAATCTCCATAGAGCCAAGACTAGGCTGATAACTATCAGGAGTCGACCCGACTATGAGCCATCCCTAAACCAACTCCAATCTAGCCTTGAAAGTTAGGGTATCGAACCTCTGACTTCGAACAAACCTGAATAAAGGCCTACCTATACTCGATTCCCAAAATTGTCAAAATCATAGAGTAAAAATGCACGCGTGCTATCCTTTTTAACAACTGTACTATCTTTTCTAACAGAAGACGTTCACTATACATGATTTCATGATTTCCCTATAAATAATTTTCCTTTTATTTAGAAAATAGGGCTTCATTTTTGTAATTTTCTATAATGTAGAACTTACCCTAACTGGGTACAATAAATAATCATATAATGTAACAGCCGCAAGAGAATATACAAAAGAATACATTAAACTTTTTCTTACCCTCTCTTGAGTTAAGTGTCCTCTTGCTTACTCTTGAGTTACTCTTATCTAGCTCATTCGAGCATGGATTAGTGGTAAGTGACCTTCGACCATACTTATACGTTATATTAAGTGTGACCTGAGCTCATGTGAGCCGTTTGTGCATCATATCCATCGTTAGTGTACAAGAATCTTTGCTTACCCTCAACTATCATTTACTTTTGGAGCAATCTTATGGCTTGGACCTACCCTTTTAGTTACACTTGATACTAAGTTCGTATGTTCATCCACGAGTCTGTATCAGTCTTCCATTGTCAATGATCAACTTGTACGATACTTTAAAGCAAGATAGTACGTTTGTGAGTACAAATCCCTCAATGGCTCAAGCTATGATGGTGGCTACGACCAATGCCTTTACCTACTTAGTGAAGTAATCTACTGTCCCCATAATGAATTGTCGACTTAATGAGGCTTTTAGGAAGGACCTGAGGACATCTAATCCCCATTGTGCAAATGGTTAGGACTTGTCAAAGGGTATAGCTCTAAACTAGGGGCGTGAGTGATCGATGCATACTTTTGGCACGAATGACACTTCTGGACCAAGGTCTTAGCGTCTTCTTTCATCGTTGGCCAATAATAGCCCAACCTGAGCACTTGGAGGTATAATGCTTAGGACTAAATGTGATTGTTACAAATCTCTGCATGAAGCTGCTCAGGGCCCTGGGCACCTTCTTCTTTTCAAAGGCATCTGAGGAGGGGAGTACTCTGTCCTCACCAATAGAATGCATCATTGATCAACATATAGTTAGATACGGCATAGGCTAGCCTCTTACTTTTGCTCGGTCCTTAGGTAATGCCCCTATTTTGAGGTACAATGTGAGAGAGACCATCCAAGAGGACTTAGGGGTTACCTCTTACTTCAACGACTTCTTGTTGTTGTACTTTGTGCTCCGTTCGGGGAGATACTATATGAAGAATGGCTTATGGCAATTGTGTGATGCGAGGATGACAGATGAGGTTATTCTGGATAGTTTGTTTACCTTTGCATTTTCTGCTTAGGGGACCTTATTGACTTCCCACAAGGTAAATTTCGCGAGAAGGCCTTGTATTATATGTAGGTACTTAACCATTGTTTCGCCTTTGGTTTTGTATTCTCCTTTGACTTATTGTACCACTAGCATGGAATCTAAATATATACTGAGCTTTTCTACTCCGATGTCTTTAGCAATCTTTAGGATGGCAATGAGTGCCTCATATTCGACTTTGTTGTTACTACCTTATAGTTTATTACCGATCTACCCCCCCTCCCCCTCCCCCACTAGTGGAGGAGTTATCGACGTGGAGTATCCAAACAAGTATGGTGAGCTCGAGTCGAAGCTCATCCACACTGGTGTATTCAGCTATAAAGTCCGCAAAGACTTGTTTCTTGATTGCCTGTCTTGGGTGGAATTGGACTCCATGGGCACTGAGATTGAGAGAGTACTTTATCATTTGGCTCGAAGTATAGAGCCTTTATAAGGCAGTTCTGAGTGGTACATCTGTTAGCATGACGATTGGATGTGATTGGAAGTAAGGCCTAAGCTTTCGAGCTATGATGCCTACCATGAAGGCAAACTTTTCTATTTTTATGTATCGAAGCTTTGGCCCTTAAAGGATCTGACTAACATAGTAGACTGGTTGGTAGTCATGGCTGTAAGCTAGGACGAGTACTGAAGATAATGCCTTATTACTAACTACAAGGTATATGTATAATTCTTATCCGAGTATTGGTTTAGAGAGTATGGGTAGAGTCTCTAAGAAATTCTTCAAGTCTTGAAAAGCTCGCTGACTTTCGGGTGTCCACTTAAACTCAACAGGGTGTTTTAGCATATTAAAGAATTCTATGCATTTGTCAGCACTTTGAGATATTAAGTAACTGAAGGCAGCTATCCTTATTTTTAGTCATTAAACCTCTTTAATTTTGGTTAGGGCTTATATGCCCTAGACTGCTTTAATTTTGTTAGGGTTAGCTTCTATCTCTTGTTTTGTGTCCATGAAATCGAGAATTTTCCCTGATGTAACTTCGAAGATGCACTTTGAGGGGTTAAGCTACATTTGAAATTGGAAAAGGGCTTATAATGTCTCTTGGAGGTCATCGATTTGGTCTTTTCTAGTTTTTCTCTTAGCGATCATGTTGTCGACATAGACCTCAATGTTTCTAACTATTCGTAGCTTAAAGATGTAGGCAACTAGCCTTTGGTATGTAGCTCCATCATTCTCTAAATTGAAAGGAATTACTTTGTAGCAATAGGTCTTGAAGTCTGTAACAAAGGATGTATGAACTTCATCTTCAAGAGCCATCTAGATTTGGTTGTATCCAAAGTTAGTGTCCATGAAACTAAGAAGTACATGACTAGACATCAAGTCAATGAGTTGGTCTATACACGATAGGGGGAAGTAGTCTTTAGGGCATGCCTTGTTAAGGTCAGTGTAGTAGATACATATGTACTAGTTTCCATTTGCTTTCTTAACGACTACTATATTAATGAGCCAGGTGGGGTATTTCTCTTACCGAATGAAGCTTACTTGGAGCAACTTTCGGACTTCCTCCTCAATCGTGGCCTTGCATTATAGGGCGAAGTGTTGTTTCTTTTGTTTAACCAGACGGACAACAGTATTGACATTTAAATGGTGAGTAACCTCTGGTATGTTGATGATCCTTAGCATCTCTTTTAGCACAGACATAGAGACTTTTGAGTTTTGTTTATGGAAATCTATAAGTTTGGCCATGTCATTATCTAGCAATTTGGCTCCTATTTTGGTTATCATTTCAAGGGCATTAGATATCTTAACTTCAATGGTCTTTTTTGCTGGATCTCCCCATATTACGAAAGTAGAGGAATTGATTGATTCGATATTCATGACATTGTTTTTGGAATGGGCTTTGAGGTAAAGCGCCTTGGATAAAGCCGATTGCCTCTAGCCTCGCCTACACCAATAGGTATAATAAACTTCTCTTTAAGGCATTTTTTGTTGACGAGCATGTTGAATTTTGTGATGCTTGGTGATACAAACTAGTCTAAGGATTGATAAGGATGGTCGTAAGAGTAGGTTTAAGCTTGCAGAAAGCTTGAAAACGAAGTGGGAAAAGTACGAACAACAATGAAAGTAAAACAAGCAAACCCTCAAACAACTCCAAGGATATGATACACTGGGAAATTTTGAGGACTCACGGCTTAACTCGATATGACGTACAAGCTAATTTGATGATGGTACTTGCCACTTAACCTTGCTTAAGGGTTAGGATAAGAACGAAGTAAACAAACAAGCCAAGAGTAATGCTTAAGAAAAGAAGTATATTGAATATTCTGAAGTATGAAAAGATGAGATGATGCAATTAAATTACAATGGGTATTTATACTCAAAATAATAAGGCAATAACTATAAACAGAAATAACTAAAAAGGGTAAATTTCTAAAGAAATGATGCACAAAGAATTTGGGAAAAAAGGGATAAAGAAAATCAAGCAAGACGTCATCTAGTACAAAAGATTCTTTCATATGATTTCTTAGACATGTAGCTCCTTATGGATGCAGAAAAGACAATTTGTATGGTTAGCTTGGTGACTTGCCGAGCAAACCTAGAGTCTTCTCGAGAAGATGTATATGCAGATGAGTACTGGGGTTCTTGGCACCAATACTTTTAAGCTAGAGCTTAGCTTGATCATGGTCGAGCAGACATAGAGTTGAAACTCGACTACTAAGAGATGTATAGTTACTCGACTTGGCATAAGGAGTTAGTCGATAACAAAGATCAGCTTGACCTCACTAGTCCTTCAAGTCTTTACTCTTATGCTCTAGTTAAAGGCTTGGTAGCTTGATTCTTTTCACTTAGTCTACCAAGGATGGCACTGTATGGTGACCAAATGTCAACAACAACGAAGTCGATCAACTATGTAGCAATGTATTCATTGTCGCCTAGTCGATCGAGTAGAGTGATGATTCCCTAATGGGCACCAGTCTACTGCCTCCATACCATATGAGGTCGTGTTTGTATGGCTGAAGGGGCTTGTCGAGTTGTTCCTTCATTTGCTCAAGAGCACCATAGAAGAGTACATTCGTTGAACTTCTACTATCAACAAATGTTTTAGGGATTTCAAAGTACCTGATTTTAGCGTTTATGATGAGTACATCACTGTGGGGTAGGCAATTCCCTATTCATTTACATTTGTAAAAGTAATTGTCATGTCAGTCTTCAGTTTCTTAAATCTTACGATGTGTACGTCGTGTTTAATTGTTATGGTTTTATTGTTTTAGAGGAGAATGGGTTCGTCGAACATGGTGTTGATCTAGCTTCATCGTCCCCTATGTTTCTGTTCGTTTGTAAGGGCATTGGTTTGCTGATTGTGATATTGTTGTTGGTGATCTACTCAGTAACATTGGGTCGGCCATTGGATTTAGTTTTTCTCATCTACAAAAAAGTAGTCGATATTGCCCTTAAGAATAAATCCTTTGACTGCATTCTTAAGGTAGCAGTACTCGTTGGTGTTGTGTTCGTATGCCTTATGGTAGTCACAATACTTCCTTGAGTTTGTCGCTTTTGGTGTTTCGCAAATGTTGGGTGGTCACGGGAATTACTCTTAGATCTTGTACATGATTTTGCTAAGTGGTATACTAAGGTGTATGTACAAGGTATGGTCTTGAAATTTTTTCCTTTACTTATTACACTTTTCTCGTGCTGGGGGTTGTAGCTTAGGATAGTGACGCCTAAGGCAATCCATCATTGAAATGCATGTACTGTTTTCCACTTCTAAACAGGGTCTAATGGCATCCTCTTGAGCTATGTATTTGTCAACAACTTTCATAAATTCATCCAATGATTCAAGTTTGTTCAATGAGACAGTATTAAAGAGCCTTTTAATAGGGTTTATACCAATTAAGAGTGCTTGTAAGGCCATTTTGGTGTCTAGTTTGGAAACTTGCAGCTTTATTTGGTTAAAATGCTTGAGATACGCTTGTAGGGTTTCATTAGGACATTGCTTAACATTGTAAAGAATGGAAGAGTCTCTTTGTAGGACTCGAAAACTAAGGAAGTGTTGTTGGAATCTACTTCGTAGATCATCAAATGAAGTGATAGATGCATCGAAGAGAGTATTAAACCAAAGTAAAGTAGCTTTTGCTAGCGTACTATGGAAGGCTCTACACATGATGGCATTTGAGAAGTTATGGAGGCTCATCATTATTCAAAAGTAGATGAGGTGATTGTTTAGGTTAGTAGTGGCATCATAAGTGTTTAGATGTGGTAGCCTTGCTCCTGTGGGGTGCGTTTCTTTAAGGATTGAAGGGATGAATGAGCTTTTTGTTAACATAGAGCGCAACACTCGAATGGACGATTCGACTTTCTTCTGGTCACGTACGTTGAAGTTGTAGTGGATATGTTCATTTAGTTCATCCATGTTCATGTCTTCATAGTCTTTTGGCGATTGTCTTGGTGATAAGCTTTTGATCGATTTAGTTGTCACTATGTGCTCACCTTCCACGCACATTTTGCTACAATTACAATTCAGCCATTCACCATATCTTCATAGGGTTGGTGATCGTGCTGGTGTGTAGTGCATAGATTGTTATTCTTAGTCAGTTGTAAGGAGGAGTCAATGGTTGCCTCCTTGTTTAGGAATTTTTTAGATGCATTTTTAAGTAACACAAAGTCTTTGTGCAAGGCTACATTAGATTCATGATATTTTTTATTTTCTTCGAGCATTTGGTGAACAAGTGACTTGAGCTATTGGACTTCAGGATTTTCATTTTAAGGAGGTAGAAGTATTTGGCCACCTCTATCGAGTTAGGATATGTTGGTATCCCCCATTTAGGAAGCTTGCATATTATTGTTTTTGCTTTTAGCCATTGTTCTCATGGTGGCATGAAACAATGGGTGCCAAAATGTTAATTGTAGTTTAATCAACTAGGATAGATGGGCTTATGTGGAGTTCGAGTGAGATGGACTTAGGCTTTGTCTCATACTCCTTGATATCTACAAAAAGCCTCTAGTGAGTGTGGCCATTAAGGCCCTCCAACACTTAAGTTAACAAGGAAGACCAGGAGGAGGAGAGAACGAGCACTAAGGACTTAAGGGGTAATGCTTACCTAGGATAAGTGTAATGTATATTGGGTAAGGAAAAGAGGGGGAGTTGAGGAATGAGAGAACTTTGGGATAGTCAAGAAGAGAGAGTGTTATGCCTTACTTCACGGCGCCTAACGCCTTTTATGCAGGTTACCTAGACATGTGGCAATTTGGGGTTCGTTCATATTGGCTGTCTGCAGATAGTGTGCTTCACGATAGAGATTAAGCTTCACTACAAGTGGTATGTTATGGCCAACTAGACCACTAAATTCGCAACCCAAAGGTCTAACAGTTGCAGAGGTTTCCATGTGTGCTAACCATATTATGAATGTTAGATGTTCCTTAATGAGCTACAATGGAGAGTAGGTGCTAAAGATAAAAGTCAAGTTAAGACACTAAGGAAGGGGTTGGTTGATGCTTCATTGAGGGTAATGCTATGAAATAGATTGAGCAAATTGTTGGAATTAAATATCCACGTCATTCGCAATGAAGATTCGTAACATACATTGGCTCCTTTATCATTACTCATTTTAGAATATCACAAATCAAGTCCAAAAATGACATGGTTGTTGTCATAGTATGCTAGCACAATATGTACACAACAAAGTATTTCTTATATAAAAATTTATTTGAAATTGGAAAAAAAAAATTAAAATGGTAAAATAAACATAAAAGACAAAATCCTAATTAAACCCATCGAAAGGAGGTTGTGGGCTAATAAGGAGGGGGTACTGTAGGTTGCTCATATGGTTGTTATCATAGTACACTAGTACAATATGTTACACTGCAAAGTCTTCCTTATATAAAAATTTATATGGAACTAGAAAAAAAAAATTAAATAGTAAAATCAACATAAAAAACAAAATCCAAATCAAACCCATCAAAAGGAGGTAGTGGGCTAATAAGGAGAAGGTATTGCAAGTTGCTCCTTAGGATACTCATTGTAGTAGGCTAATAAGGAGAGGGTATTGCAGGTTGCCCCTTAGGATATTCATTGAAAATTATGAAACCCTAGAATTTATAAGATTTTGTATGGTGGTTATAAACATGTTTTGAATATCAAAAGATGAATTTCAATTTAAAATTTTCAAATTATGCTCTCACATGGTGCAATGACTCGACTGTAACTCCTCCTATCAAGTTGTCTCATTGTATAGTAATTTCTCAAGATATCACCCATCTTAAGATTATTTTAGTCTGAATATGCTTACACCTATCGTTATCTCAACCCCACCTTTTCTATAAGTAAGGGAAGGTAAGGCTTTCAAAGGTGCCTTGGACATATGAAACTAGGACGGTAGCAGTTAAAGTGGATAGGAAAGAGGGTGAAGGAAGAATGTGCTGAGATAGGAAAGAAATATAACTAGGTCGAGACGATGCTTCAAACCTGACCATTTGAGAACCACGAAAGGACAAAGGAAAGGAGAAAGCAGTAGAGAAAGACCCAGCAACAGAGGCTCGCCTTTCATAAGGCTCTCAAAAAGCCAGAGTAGAATGTCGCAGAACAATTGATAAAAATCCCTGTGCATATCTCAATTGTTGATCTATTGATTGCTCCAAACTATTATACTAAAAGATGTCTCAATATTAAAGTTTTAACACATAATATTTAACGGGTATTACACACATAATACACCATATGATCTCTTGCTTACTCTATAACATGCCCAAAATTCGAAGAAGATGACCTCGCAAGTAATTGGGAGGGCAAGAATCGTAACAATGTGTCATTGGGCAATAAGCACATGTACTTTAGGATTCAATCTTAATAGGTTTAAAAGCTATCAAATTTGTGAAAATTATGGTAAGGAGTTCTCTTCATAAATCCTTCCTATAACATGGGAAGTGGGGCTACAAAGACATAGAATCATAGGTGTCATCGCTAGTATTTGGAGATGGGAATGATATGGGAGTCTACCCCCGGATTTATATTTGTATAAATAGGAAACTAATGCTCCTAATTCTTTTCTCGGCTTCTCAGCTGTCCTTTAGAGCCTAACCCTCTTTTATCGTGCCACTACCCTCATCTCTCTCTCTCTCTCTCTCTCTCTACAGATTGGTGGATCAAATCCATCGCAACTCAATGGTAAGAATTCACTTCAAATCTTAAATCGTTGTTTATTGTAATATATTTATGGGTCCTAGTCCTAATCTTGTGGTGTAGTTAAACCGGGATGAGTAGTTTTCTCTTGTAATATCGCACAAGAACAATAAGTAAATTTAAGGCTAGCAGAAGCCTATACTCACTATATTTTTAGTGAAATGAAATTTGCTTGGGAGATAAGGAATTGCTTTAAGTTGATTATCTCGAATATTTTGTTCAAGCACTCTATTCGTTAAGGTCGGTCATGCATGTGCCAGCAGCTTAGACAAACCCGACCATTAATTGTTCTACCTAATAAAACACACATGCTTGTTTGTGGTTGACCGTGCTGAGACTTGTAGGCTGCATCACCAAACCGGGTGTTGAGACCTTAGAAGAAATGGATTTCAAGGATGATCCAGTAGTTAGGCCGCTCAAGCTATATCGAGTCGTCGATATGAGGAAACCATATTTGACTCGTTTAGGTCAATTGTGCAAAGAGGAAGTTGTAATGAGGCAAATTGTTGACGTGGGATGCTGGTTCAAGCGGTACGGATGAATTGTGCATTTGATGGAATGAGACTGACGATAAAACTGGAATGAGATTGTTTTGGTATTATTATCTTTGTTGACGATGCGCATTGATATCGTTCCCTAAATGTATTATTATCATGAATTGTGCACTTGATGACATGAGTTACTCTAAAATTATAGGACAGTGGAATAGCGTTGTATGTTTTGCTACATTAATCAATGTAATGAATATTGTTTACTACATTTAGTATTTACGACACCGTTTGGCAAACGACATTTATACGTGGATGATGTAGTTGTTGTGGACTGAGTTTGAAACTCATACTTCTGGGGCTTTGACGTTTTAGGTGATGATTCACATGTTGAATCGTTCAATGGGTTGGGTTATGATATGGATTAGGGAGGTTTGCATTAGTTTGTTGAATCCAAATGATGAATTGGATTGACCGATGGTTTAACAGATAATAAGAGTTGAATTCTTTTTTGTTAATATGTTTTGCGAACTAGTTTCATTTTTCATTTAATATATGAATATCAAATGTAACCCTGTCAGAGATTTTGGAGACATTATAAGAGGAAGCAAAGACAGTAAACGTACCTAAAAGGAAGATGGAAGAAAATCATATTTTGCTTTCTTTTTTTTTTTTTAATACTAGTATTTATTAGATTTTTCGATAGTAAAATGAGCTTAGATCAAGAAAATGTATGGCAGTTTCAGTAAGACGATGCATTATGGGATGACAACAATATATGCAAAATGTAATTGCCGAAGAAAGGAAAGGTGGAGAAAACAGTAGTACCAAACTTTACCACTTGAGAGAATTTTGCACTCTCTAAAAACTAGAGAGAAAACCCTTACAATTGACGCAAATTTATGATCAATATGTCTTATTAGAAAAGTTTATTTATATGAGGCCCCATTTGTTTTAGGAGAACATTTTTCACAAAATATTTTCTTTATATTCCCTTGTTTTGTTATACTAGAATACGCTTTTTAAGTAGAAAACTTTTTTTTTTTTCTTATAAGTGAAAATATTCTTCTATTAAAAGAAAAATCCTAGTCTTTTTTATGAAAACGACTTAATCTTTTCAAAATAGAACGTTATTTTCTCAATTAGTATTTGTATGTGTTCTAACTCTAAGAAAGTGATATTTATTTTGTTTTAGCTGTAATTGACACATAATATATTTAAACTTTAAAAGGACTTAATGGACCAAAAAGATTAAAGACTTGTTATAAATTATTGAAATCAACCGAATAGGTAGTAATGATGCATATTTAAAAACTATTGGTGTTAATACTTATATTTTTAGGTACAATGTTTGAATAATATCAATTTATTTAGGAGTGATTACACGTAATATAACATTTGTAAGTCAAATACCGGAAAGAGCTTTTTTTTTAATATTTTTGTAAATACTATAAAAAACACATGAAGAAATATCATTTTAAAGAAAATATTATTTTTGGAAGAAGAATTTTGTACTTATAAGAGGTTTTCCTTAAAACAAATGGGGCTAAATAGTTGTATTCTCCATACAAGCAACCCTAATATCTAAATCCATCTAGAAAGCCATCAGGGAGGGGGGAACAACAAGAAAATACAGCTTCCGTTGACCTTGAGAATCTCAACTAAAATTTACATGAGGAATCTCCATGGAAATCCGATGCATGATTTTGTAGTCATATATAATAAATTATGACACTAATCACAGGAACATTTCGAAAATTCAAAAATCAGAATTTAAAGTTTTCTTTTTTTCTTTTTTTTCCCCATCTCCGCTTTCATAATTAAATGACAAACTGATTTATCCGAAGAATTGAATAAATAACGATGGTTCCAAGACTAATTTAGAAATTATGCGATCCGGTTAACATTTAAACAAGACAAATTACTTGTTCTAAAAGTGATTGAATCATTGGGATTACGACTAAGACACATTTGACACCAGTAGAAGTTCCCAAGCGCAGTTTTTTAAATTTTTTTCTTTTGGTTGAGTTGATTTAAACAAATCTCACATTAAGAAAAAGATAATGGATACACATAGTGAAATCCAAATTTCCATCTCGATTGTGCTAGAAATTTGCAGTATTGTCAAATTTAGATTAATCCTGACCATAAAACTGGATTGATCACGCTGGGTCAAACCCAGTTTATTCCCTTAGGCTTAACCCCCTTACCCTTTCACACGACCGAATCAACTCTCTTAGTTGAGTGAAACAAGAATAGCAATTTATATCACTTTTCCAAATGAATAGCATAATCTAAAGAAGCAAGAGCGTGACTAAAGAATTTTGTCCCTCCTTTTTTTCTTTACAAAGATATTTAACAGATACAAAAATTCATGCCACAAAGGCGGTACAGATACAAGGATTTATATACAGACTCCAGATGTACATTTCTGTACAATTAAATGAACCCAAAAACTCAAACCTGTACCCTTTGCCCTAAAAAAAAAAAAAAGAAAAAGCAACTACGGTTGAATTTTCGTCAAATATTGGAAGAACCTAAGAACAATGTTCTCGAGTACTAAACAATCTAACAAACAAATTCATTGTAGAATGTGATGCAACTGAGAAAAATGTCTAACCTATTGGGCTTGCTGACCACGCATTTTCTTATGTATATCGACCACAAGATCACGCAGTTCAGGGAACACTGATATCAGTAATAGTTCGAGTATCCCATATGCAAGTTGCTTGACACAAACGGTTGACTGCCACAGGCAAGTCCATAATCAACCTTTAAAAGAGTCACAAGCAAAAGGAAAAATATCATAAAGGATAGGAAAAGAATAATACCTGAAGGAAATAGTAAATGTCCCTAGTGCAACGTTTGTATTGCTTGTGGCCTATCAGGCTAACTAAGGTTGTTGGAGCTCCATCTGCATTAACAAAAGTCAGTGACTGATTATATGGCTGCCATATGCCAATGTATAAGAAGAAAAGTAAGTAAACCCATGCATATCGTGAAATAACACTGTAATGCACAAATCAAAGATATGATACTACAGGGATTGAAGATTCGATACTACATCCACTTTATCTGGACATGAAAATTACTTGAGACCCTATATATGAAGAAAAACCTATATCATGTTTCCATAGGGTTAATAGTTCAGTCATGATCACTCATCCATACTGAAATCTTTGCTAGTCATTATGCAAAGCAATATCTTTGACAGCCTGATCCATCCACCCCAACAGCCATCCCTAAAGATTCATTACGTGCCTCCACTTACAAAAGACAGCCAAAATGAGATGATCCATAAACATGTAACTATTAAGCAGGCTCCTCAAAAGTGAAACCACGTCTACAGCATTGGAGATGTTACAAAGTAGTTCTTTTAACAGAGATAAAATGTTTTCTAAGAAATGGTGCAAACACTAAGATAATCCATTTGATGCTTAAATTGAAAAGGAGAAGAAAAATTACTTATTATTGAACAAAGAGACAATAATAAATTTCTAAATACTCACTTAATAACATCTTTTCAACATGACTGGCTCTTCGAGCAGCTTCAAGCTGAGACTCAAAGGAGCCTTGTTTGTTGACTCCACTCCTACCACCACCAAACTGGCCTGCTCTCTGGAGCATTGTCTTGCTCGGTTGGTCATCATCTTCTTGACCCGTAGCACTTCCAAGTTTTATAAAGAATGTACCGCCAGGCCATAGAATCTAAGAAAGTCAAACTTACAAATTCAGAGAAGTTGAAGATGTGCCATGGACATAAGAACTTAGACATGATATAGGACCATTTTGAAAAGAATACAATGGTTAGTAAAAAGAAAGAACCTTCTTGACCTAAAAGTTTGATTTCCCCATGTTAATTGAAAGCCATGTAATCATATCATTCTTTAATCTTCATTGTTATATCCTAACAAAGATCTAATTACAAGAAGAGCAAATTGGATTCATGAAATTAATCATACATGGCCTTACAGTAAAAACAAAAAGCGAATAACGTGCATAATTCATTGATCATGTATGATAAGAAGATGCATGCTCCAAAATGCATTCCAAACCGGCATGAAGCAGAGTC
Organism: Lumnitzera racemosa; assembly: GCA_024138005.1. NCBI lineage: Eukaryota > Viridiplantae > Streptophyta > Magnoliopsida > Myrtales > Combretaceae > Lumnitzera > Lumnitzera racemosa. Next base: position 30,526,953 of record JAMXBC010000012.1, on the reverse strand, counting down.
AATTTAACAAGAATGTTTAAACTGCAGCTTCTTTCTCTTACTTCATCATGATAATATTGATTTTCTGATATCTAATGAATTTAAACATTACTGCTTTTCACAAGGAAAATTGCCATAAATTATCCTCAGCCTTCTACAATATTCAATGTAGTCCCTGATATTGCCATATCATTCAACACATGATTCTACAGGGTCTATCAGTACTAAAAGCTGGCATAGCTCCATCCTTTGAATAATACTTGAAAAATTACTAAAACAATGAACTAAATAGCAAGTTGGAAAAGTGGGACATGCATCAAGTTGAGAGTTTATGCAAGGGATAATAGGGGATAAAATAAGACAAAGGCCCTTATCTAAGCAGCAACATATTCTTAAGCCCATTACTGATAATTTAACCTTCAATTATTTCTTAGAACAGTTTTTGGGAAATGTACACAATTACATGGGATTCCATGCAAGTCTTGAAGGTCACAAGGAGAAAGGACACCTAGGTAGACTGCTTCAAGCCACTAAAATTGTTTCTTGAGGTGCAAACAGGATGATAAGACCATCCTTACAAGCCTCCATCAAATTGTACTATGATAATGTGATATAACCCATTCTATGCTTCTTTTGGACAAATAAGTTGATTATTCCATGCATCAAAGATAAACAAGTGTCAAGCAGACTTCAGCTTGGGAAAGGTTCTGTTCAAGCTTGTGATATCTAGCATTGCAAAATGCTCATGTAGAAAGAAACAAATGCAGGGAAGCATATACTATACAACTCATTTGCTTTTAGCTATACAAGGCATTTGTATCCATGGTATTTGTCAATTCTCATATATAATGACTTAATTATCTAAATAAGTTCCCGTGCTACGATATCACTAAGAATCACTACCCCATACATTGGCTGATCACTATTAAGTACAGAAATCAAAGAAATGGAAATAGCAATAATGGCCCTGAGAGTGACTATAAATAACATGCAGAAGTGCAAATGTCATGCTTAGAAGTTAAACAAAAAATTATCTTAAATTAGAAAATTCATGGATGGTTAATTGTTCATGAAATTAGGTATAAAGCCTTTTCTTTTGTGTTTTTTTTTTTTTTTTTTTTTTGGGGGGGGGGGGGGGGGGGGTGATGTGTCTGTGGTGGGGTGGTGTTTGGGTTTTCCTTTCGGTTTCTTTTTTTTTTTTTTTTTTGGGGTTTTGCGGTTGTTGGGTGGTAGGTTCTGACAGTCTGCTTCCAAGAATGTATGGCACCAGTATCTGCCTGATTGAAACTAATGCCAATATATCCTAGCAATAATGAAGCATTCTATGACCCAATTTGTCATGCCAAAACTATAGCCAACTCATTCCTTACATCTTGAACCCATCGAATCCCTTTTGCTACTGTGTCCTCACTCCTAAGCCAATGAATCTGTCTCAAGAGCCAATCATCAATAGCGTCTTCCATTACCAACTGTAAAATCTGCTTTGACATCCAAAAGACCTGTCTTCTGAAGAGCAGAAGTGAATATAGTTACATGACTGCAAAATCCAACTCTTCAAAAACAATCAAGAATATTAAACTTCCAGATAAATACGCCAAACAATTTGAATTAAAATGACCATATTTAATGCATCAGATTCAAAAACCAAAAATAATATCCACAAGATATAAAACTGCCATGTTCAGAAACATGCAATGAAAAGAATGTCACAAATGCAGTTCAGTTGTGGAAGCAATAGCATATTCTTGTATCATAGCAAGCTTCCATTTCCATCAACACCTTATCTCCACAAGGGATAGCTGTGACCTCAAAGTACTTGCGCTTCTCAAAGCTAACAGCACTAGGCTCTCAAATTCATTATAAACCAACCTAACCACATTCACATTTTTCTAACTTCCATATGCAACTGAGCAAGAACCATATAGGAAACCAAAGGTTTTGGAATGCATTAATTCTCTCTCTCTCTGTGTACATCATTTTAGATGCTTCATTCAGAAATGCCCATTGAATTTTATCTCTCAGATAAAGAGGTTCCTATTTCTTAATTCCTAATCTTTTAGGTTATTTTAGGTCACCACTCTCTGCCTTATGGAAAGAAATTAAACATAAAATTTATAAGGAGATCATTATAGTTGACTCCCTTCCTATACACCCCCACAATTCTTTAGACAATCTAATAGTCTATGGTTCTCAAACTGATTGTACGCCTTCCAGCTTTGAAGAGGACAAAACAAGAGTTCTTTACATTTATTTTCCCATCGAGAGATTAACTTAGTTTCAGCTCTTGCTCATGCTATCCATCACGTTCTTGAATCAATTCAACTGGTTGCTGACATACTTATTTAAGTGATGGTGCTAAAGGTAAATAAGAACTAAAAACACCTAAGATGGCTCAGGATCAACTCTCGAAGTATTAGTAGTCATCTATCTATTAATCTTAATGCAAGTAATTGCTAAAAGATACCAATGGAAAATAATAAAAGTTACATTTCACAAAAGTGAAACACAATATGCAATGAAAAAAGATTGGCCAAATAAGTTCACATACTGCAGACATTAAATCCATACAGAATGATATAACTTCTGCTCAAATGAAAGTAAAAGTTAAAAACTAGCAGACATGATTTACTACGTTCATTCGACATTGACTCTTGACTGAATCATCAATTTATCATTTGTAATGTCTATCAATAACCATCAAATCTAACATCTACATGAAAATTCAGCAAGTGAAAAGTTATGCCTACAACTACAACAGCCAATTACTTGACCAGCAAGTATATATTTGAAGCAAGTTGCATATAGTTGCAGATGGAATATATAACATAACTTACTAGCTTTAAATATAAACATCAACCAAAGTGGTACTGGAAACCATATTTGAAGCAAGTTACATATAGTTGCAGATGGAATATATAACATAACTTACTAGCTTTAAATATAAACATCAACCAAAGTGGTACTGGAAACCATATTTGAAGCAAGTTACATATAGTTGCAGATGGAATATATAACATAACTTACTAGCTTTAAATATAAACATCAACCAAAGTGGTACTGGAAACCAACCTTAACCATCCTCTCCTATTCAGCTGAAATATCTTATCCACCAAATTTAACATGGGCACACAAACATTTGGAGGAGTCCACTGCAAAAAAACAAAAAAAAAATAGATGAATATAAAAATAAATAAGAATGAAAAAACAGACACATTAACTGCCTTTCTGATTGTCTAAATCAACAATAATCCATATCATCCACATATGATGTATCTATGCTATATGTCCTTCAGTGATCAATATCATATTATGAGAAACTACACTGGTTAGAGAATGATATCCCTTCCTAGATTTAGTATTATTGAATTTCATGCACACCATCTTGTATTCAAAGAAAATAGTACTTGGAATGTTCCATCATCAACAGTATCTGAGAGAAGCAACCAGGCAGGCTTCCATGTGCAAACTTAAAATACACAAATAAAAGTTCCATTATCTACAAGAGCATTCTTTATGAAGGGAAAGGAGACTTGAGGGGAATGAGACAAATGTTTGTGGAGGAAGTGACAGGATGGTAGAAACATGAATCAGAACTTCAAAGATAAAACTCATGCTGGAGGCCTGAGATCCTAAATTTAGAATAAAGAATTGAAAAAATAACTTATTCAGTACCTCAGGTGGCATTCCATTGGGATCAGCCCATGAACTAGAAGTACTCGGAATGTTTGCAGACGGATAACCACCATGTTTTATCCAATCAAAACTAAGAGACTTTTCCTCTGAAGTCAAAGTCTTATATTTTTCACCAAGTTTAACCACCTGAGCTGGGAACTCCTTTGAGTTCAATTCATTGTCAGAATGCCACCTGTTAGCTTGTGGACTTAAATCTTCTTCTTTAAGGCCATGATTTCTGTCTCTCTCACCTTCCTCATTATCAGAAATGCTGCTTGATGTTTCAGCAGTGTTTTGCCTAGGAACATGTCTATCGATATCATCTGCATTCCAGGACATATGCCTTTCCAAAGTAGAGCTTGATGGTTCTGAAGAGGGTGTGGAACCCACAACTTTACGCATCAACCCATTTGAAACACCTTTGAATTGCCTTACAATGTCATCCACTGCATCATCTACATTTACTGCTTTCACAGGATAAAAATCACACATAAGCAAGGGAGTATGGAATCCATCAACACATTACTCTTTCTTTTAAATGAAAACAAACAACTACTAAGTTAACACAAACGCATCTCAAATTACCAACAGATAAAAAAATTCCCTTCAATGCAGTAAGGGGAAATAAATTTTCAACAAGAAACTTACAGGAATATATTGCTGCATCTGAAAAATACTCAATGTAGGAAATATTCAAATCTCAATCTCTCTCTTTTTAGAATTTCTAAGGAAATTCAGCCTGTACTGCTAAAACTATTGTTTGATGTTCTAAATCCAGAACCATTCACATATAGTACAAGGCAACTCCATGTTGCAATGCGGTTTGCACCTTGTTGCTAGATGGAATAGATTTTTTTTTCGTTTCCTTTCTCTTTTTTTTTTTTTTTAAATCACCTCAAATCTTTCCCTCTTTAATTGATGTATGCTATAGTGCTTCCCTTAAATGTGTTAAAGAGATTTCCTTGTAAAATTGCATCATTAATTTGTTACATAACAAGCATAAATTAAGATTTTTCAATTAAATATATGCAAAACAAAGTCATGCACTCCATATGCTCATAATGGAATCAAGTCGCTGCAGATAATTGTTTTTAGCTTATTCAAGAGTAGATCATTGCTGTTTGTCTTAGACCCTATTATCCTACTACGATTGAGACCCTCAACAGGGTGAATTCCAAAAGCATCCCTAGAATATTTAATTGGAGTGAGAGTGAAACTTCAAGTCATAGCACCGCAGTAAATGGGTTTAGAAGGCTCTAAAAAATAATACCAAGTATGAAGACCAGTCACCCATGACCAGGAAGAATGGAATTAATTTATTTTCCTTATGATAGGTAAATATAGGGATGAAAACTTTGGATCCATACTTCCTCAATTTGTAAAACCCAAAAAATAAAAAAAAAAAAAAAAGGTATTACCATTTCGCCAGCCAAAATTACAAATATCAAGGTAACATGTTGCAAACTCGAAAGTGCATTTAATTATAGATTATACTTTTTGCTGGAAGAGCCTTATGGGTCCTAAAAATGGGATGTCTATTAGTCATAAGATATGTATAGCCTTAAAGCCAGATTTATAGTTAAAACCAGGAGAGTACCTGCCAGAGTTCTCATCACAGATGATGAATTTCCAAAAGAGTAGCTCTTCAGAAGCACAGGAACAGAAAGAGTGAAGCAGGTCAGCCATCAAATAGCACCAGTGTGAACTATTGAAAGAGTAATACTGCAGGATAATATTAACCCTAGTTCTAATCTATGACGGACATGGAAAGAAGTACCTTTGATGAAGCACTTAAAAAATCCCACACTTCATGCTGTTCAGCAACATTAGCTATTGACAGAAGATCCTATCAAGAAACAGAATCACTTAGTGAGAAAAAATGACAAATTAAATTTAAAAAAAGAAAAAGATACCTGCAGATACTTGTCAAGCTGAATGCAGCGTTGATGAACAAAAGCATCTTCAGTGCTTGACGAGAATATCCTCTTAGGCGGCAAGTGCAGTGTGTAATTAGGAATATCTTTCAGATGTCGATGCAGACGCTCAAAGTTACTATATCTAGTGGCCCAGAAAGAGGATCAAATCAGAAGACTAACCTAACAACAGAATAGTCAATGCTGAAAACTCACTGGACTTTCTTCAGAAGGAGAATTTATCTAAAAAATGCCAGCAAGTCACCTTTCCGTTAGTTGTAACCCTATCGACATAATGCAAGAGAGGGGAAATATACCTTCTTTTGACAAACCATGTTCTTTGCTCTGAATCCGTCACAGCAATGGAATAAACGGCGAAAGACTTTGACCCAAGTTTCTCAAAGTATGCTCCCATCACCTAGATAGGAATTCAGACAAGACACAAATATACAAAAGTAAGAGATTAATTAAATAGGAAAGTCTGCCAATACTACATTCCCAATTACTTCATACAGACTAAACAATCCTCCACTTTTTCTTTTCATTCTTTGGATAAACATAAAGCCAATAGTCATAACTTTGTCGGTTCCTTAAATTTAGGAAAAATGTTGCTCACCCTACACTTCAGCTTGGGAGTATGTGGTCCCTCACTTTGTAGTACAATATTTGAGGCACTCCTGGTTCTATGCTCTTCACTGTGGCTGCCAAAATCAGGGCTATAAAACTCAGTAATAATGGAACTTCCACAGTCTTCTGTTAGTGCCTTCTTCGTTTCAGGCTGTACTTTTAAAGCAGAGGTGCTGTTAGATCTCTTCAGTCTGTTTCTGTTTCCTCCTGCACCAGTCTTAGCGCTGTCCTCAAGGATATCCTTATTATGCCCTTCCATGGGAAATGATTTTTCAATCCTGTTTGAAAAGTCAATTCCATGATCCAGTGGGGAATCAACAACTGATCCAGGAGTCACCTGAATTAAAGCTCTCTCATTTGATTTGACAGAATCTCCAGGTCCAGTGAGCAGCGGTTCCTGCCCTAGCTTTCCGGTGGTTAGGGGACTATTTGGGCTGGATGGCTTAGTCCCATGAATTGCTGCTTTAATCCTCTTGGCCTCTTTTTTCTTGTAATTTCTTCCTTTGGACCACATGTTCTCAAGGTTTTCAGGCATAAGAATTTCTGTTCTTCTCTGTGATGCAGCCTCCAGCACCCTAGCCCAGTCAGCAGCCTTTGGCTGATTAAGCTCATCTAGAACCAGGTTGGAATCTAAGGATGTGGCTTTATGATGATAGCTTTTATCCAATGATCTATCTGCTTCTTGATTATTTGAGGATGAAAACTTCCTAGAAGAATTGTCACTATCTTGAAAATTACAAATATTGATAGAAGGAACATGCTGACTAGCAACATCTGTCGACTGACTAACACCAAAGAAATTACTGGAATCTTCTTTCAAAGCAAGGAAAATTAGTTCAATGACCTCATTTATGTACCTGTAAAGGGGATTGAACATGTGTATCACTGTCTTGATCTCGCAAGCCAACAATGTAAAAGCAATTTGGACCTTAGTCACACCCTATTATGATTGTATATTGATAAGAACCAACATCAATCATCCTAACTATCAAGTTCCTCTCAAGAAAAAGTTCTTTGGACTTGATATTTGGAGTAAATAAAATTTTTGCAATCATAAAATATTATCACAATAATCTCAAGATATTACATACATAAGTCATTTTTAGTAGCTGTACTTCGTTAGTGATGGTTAATAACCACGAAAAATATGAACAGATAGTGAGGGAAATGATCTGTTCTTTTTAAATATGAAAAACATTCTTTTCTTAGATAATTAAGTGGAAACCATTTTCCTTCATTTCCATGGGCATTTCCTGTGATAATTAATCACCACCAAGACATCAACTGGCACCTTTGTCTTCCATCATCACTTGTCTCTAAAAGCCATTGGTAATAGCAATATTTTGACATTATTATGATAATATTTGATAATTATAAGATTCTGGTTATAACAAATATCAGAAAAGGGTCGAGATAAAATTTTCCATAAAATAAATATAACAATAAGTAAACACTATCTCCCACTATGTTGTACAAAATAGTGTGTCCATAGAAGTGAACATGTTTTTGCAACTTTGATGTGGGAAAGCATAAGCACATGCACACACATATATATGCATCTCCAACTTTTACTTGTCTTCTTCTTTGCTACCTCTTGAGGCAAAAGACAAAAACTCATACACAGTCATAACATGCTGTGCTACTATGGTATCTTTTCAAAATAAAATGTCCAATTCAAGTAAAAGTATAAGAAGGAAGCTGATCTTCCAGGAACTACATACTCTGGGCTTGCAAAATTCATGACAGGCTGCATGACTAAGCAAGTTACAAGTTCTCGAGCAATAGAGCGGACAACAGGGCACTGAGCTTCACGCGGTTTCAGTATTATAGCTATAACACCACCAATTAACTGCTGGAGAACCTGCGACAAAAAACAAGGCCTTAACTGAATGCAAAAGAATAAAAAAGACCTGTAGTTTCATTAAAAAAAAAAAAAGAGAGAGACACCTCATACCTTGTACTCACTCTCAGCAGACACTAATGCAGGATGGAGCTCCTTAGAAGCTATAAGATGGTACTTCAACCTTTCGTCCCTTTCCTCAGAAGATAGAGTTCCCATAACATCCCTACCGATAATTGCTTGGTTCCTTCTAAAAACATCTATGTGATCACCAATTAAATCAACTATGTCCCTGTAATATTCAAAATGTGATTAAGCTTTTCAATTCAAATTTCAAATTAACTAACAAAGCCAAAAGCAAAATTTTTATATATGTCCAGAAATTATTCTTTGTAATCTGCACCTCGTCAGTAAGTCCATAAGGTTAAGATCTTTGGCCCTCACTGATATCTCCCCGATAGCTTCAAAAATTATTCCTCTTATATGTTCAGGGAATTCCCTATCCGGTGTAATATCAGAATACCATAGATCAATTACAAAATCCTTCAAAATTTTATCAATCAAATCATTTATTGCAGCTTCCACCGTGGGGGAACCAACTTTTCTCTTCCACTTCATTGGAGGTGGTCGATTGGAAAGACGCGAGTCATTGACAGACACTTGCCTATCCTTTAAACGAGACAAGTAAGACTGGAGAGGCACTGGTCTGACTTTCCAACGGAAGTCTACCTCATTAAAGAAAATCCGGATTGCCGAAACCAATAGAATTGCTATTGGTATGTTCATCATCATCGATTTACTAGTATCTGCATAGCACGCATAAAAATTAGTAAAACAGCTATCACCATTAACGTAAAAGTAGTATGACCACCAGAAACACGGACAATATGCACATGAAGTACACTTCTGTGCATGCATTCTAGACTAGATACAGTTCTCAACTCATGTAGAAATATCAGCACACATTTTTTTGTGTACTAGGTTATAAACTATTACATTGTAAATTTTAATACTTTAACTTTTAAAGTCTTTCAATTTTAGTGTCTCCAATATAAGGGAGTGGACAATGGCTAAATGTGGCAGAGATATGATCCCAAATAAGCAAAAATGATCATTTCGAAAATTGGGGACGTAAATAGGCAAACATGTACTTGTTAGGCGTTAAAGAAAAGAGAGAATAATGTTCAAAAACCTCTATAATTAACTTCATTCGGGGCTCAATGTTTGAGCTAAGAAACCTAAATTATCTTGAGAATTTTGACTACATATATGATGAAGTACGTAATAAGTCGATACTTTAGAAAATGTTCTACAAAATATGTCCACTCAAATAGCAACCCCAGCATGCCAGCATCAACTTAATGAAAGAATAAATGAAATCGACATAGATATCAAGGTTCTTTCATAGCACCTAAGCATGTATCAAGATTCTTTCATAGCACTTAAGCATGTATCAATGTCAGGTTTTGATAGACATTCTCCTTAACTTGATGTTTAGTGTTTCAATCACATTCAATTAGGACCCTAATTTTGGACTTTGGAACCCTAGTAAACACGAGTTAGACTCAAAAAATCGAGCTTGGAAGTGATGATACTGCTTAGAAATAGGCTTGAACTTTCAAGGCAATCACAGTAACTTAAACTCTCAAACTTTGGCTCATAGTTTTTGACAATTCAATTACTGATCCCTCCTAGTGGTGAGTATCCTATATTTACTATAGAAAAGAACACAAGGCATTTCACACATAAACACTAACCACTGTAAGTTTCAAACTAAAATTTCGTGCACATGAAAGAAATTCATCTTCCCAGTTCTTTTTTACAGATAATATTTCTGTTAGCTTCTTTTAATATTTTCAGTAATCAAGAGAAAATTGAGGTTAAAATAGTTCTTGTAGGCTGATGGAAGGAGTTCACTGTTTCCAGAGTTAAAAATTTCTCCTGAAGACACTTTTCAAAACAAAAACATCATAATCCTCACAGTTTATCTGGAGACAGAACTTCAAAATTCAATAATTTTCTCCATTTTTTAAAATAGTTTTGGAACACATTCCCCAACTCATTATGGTATGGTACATTATGTACATAGAGAAACAAAAGAACTAAGAAAATCAAACTTCTCCGAGCTAAGCTCAACAAAGAGGGAATAAATTGTAAAAACTAATACCCACTATTAAAAACGTAGTTATTATAGCTGATTAAGCTCAAAATAGACCAATTCATGACTAACGAACACACGTTAATTTCTTTTCACCCCGAAACCCTAACTCACTACAACTAGCAATTCACAAATAAAGATTGGACCTTTTTCATAAATTGACACATATAGTAACTTCCTTTAGTAACTAACCAACTAAAGACACGGTGTTAAAGATCTTACGAGTCAGAAAGTATGTAACTCCAAATATACAAAGAGCCCAGAAAACCGTCCGAACTTTAGCCTCCTCAATCAGATCCTGTATACTCTCCATGGGCCTCATTACGAAAAACCCTAGGAGTCGAAATTGGATTCCTTCTCCAATCAAGCGGAATTGAAAAGAGAAGAGGATCGGAAAAAGAAGCTCGCGGTCAATCAATTCATCAAGGCACACCCATACGATCAACAGGGAAGAGAGGAGAGAGAGAGAGAGAGAGAGAGAAGAGAAGTTGAATTAGGGTTTGCAAATTGAAATTTGAAAAAAGTGTATTTGTACGTCAGAAGTAAAGAGTTCTTGTGATGATGAGAAGAACATGTGGTTTTATCGTTACGTTCATTACCGTCCGAGGATGATATCATTGATGTCAGGATACGATGTTCCAATTTGATGCTAGAAATTCGTGTAAAATCAAATGTTGTTCGATAGTTGAGATTCTTTTTTCCTGCCACGTCATGCCACCTGACTTCCCTTTTGCCTTCCGAGTTATTTTATATAGATTTTACATTATGACAGTTATGAGTAGGCCCGAGCGAAGCCGCCACAGAGAATTGAAAGAATTAAAAAAAAAATCCTATCTAATATGTTTTCCATACAATGCGCTAGTTAGGAATATATAATATTGCTTGAGACAGTCGTTAGGAGCAGCAAAGATATTTTTAATTATGTATACGGTGTCTTTTCTTTTTTTTTCCTTCCTTTTTTCTTGCTGTCTTTTCAAAATTTATTAATGTTTGGAATATCATCTTTTATTTTATATACTTTTATTTTATTATTATATATGATAAAGATAGTGATTAAAATATGAAAATTAGAAGTAAAAACTTATGTACTTTTAGCATAAAAGTTTAAGAAAATATATTTTACATTTTAATTGATATTTTTGTAAAAACAAATAAATTAAATGGTAAATTCAATTTTATAAGGATTTGTTATATATTTAATCTTATAAGATTCGAATATATGCAATAAAAATACTGTTGACAGGACACTTTGGATATAGATCTCTCAAGTTCGACCAAATCCAATACGTCTCTTGACCTAGGGCTCACCCCTATGAGCCTGAGCCTTAAGCCTAAATAAACTAAGTCCAGTAAGCCTTACAATGATTATAATATACAAGATAAGAATGAAATAATCACGTTTGGAATAAGTGAGATACGTAAGGCATAATGACTTTACTCTTCTACACTTACGGGAGAAGATCTTTCCCGCCAACTAATCTCTAACTGCTAGCTCTAATCCCTTATAACTATTAGGTTACTCTCTAATGGTACAGCTCTCTACACTCTACATAGTAAACTTGTGTACTACCCTCACGTACTCTATACTCTCAAGAGCCCATTACTAACTTAAGTATCGAAGTAGTCACGTCAAACAAACCCCTGATGTCTCCTCATTGTATATTATTTTACAGGCCCTATACGTGCAGAGTCCAAATAACTACCGGCAAGAACTTTAAGATGACATTTGGCGCCATTTTGTAGGAAACCTGAATTCCTATACCCAAAATCTCAAACACATACCTCACAAGCAATCCTTTAGACATCATGTCTCAACACAATAAGTAAGCAAAACAACTGTTAGTAAACAACCAACTTAGAGGCAAATAGCCCCTCTTAAGAGCTGTGTTGGAGGAGTGCCTAGAGCATATGGAATGCTTAGCTGAAGAGTATGCTATGCAAAACAAGGTACTCTGTACTCATCTAGACGAAGTGGAGCGCCATAGCTTACAAACTTACCACCTTGAAGCTTCAAATGTTTGCAAGGGGCGGAATAATGTCTAGCAACAATAGTAGAATGGAAGGGATCGACAAATTGATCTACCATTGCATCAACAGCCAACAAGGTTTGTGGCCACCCGCGACCGAGCTCGGCTGGCAATGAATAAGAAGCTGATTCGCAGGGAGTACAGGCTCATTCAGCTACACAATAAGCTCCCCTAGTAGACAATGCTAACCTAAACAAGTTCCGTGCAATAGTAAGGTGGCTCTTCGAGTAGCAGGGGAGTAAGCCTGCTAGTGACGCCGGGTTGATCACCAACAACAAGACCCCTTTCACTAAAGGTATCCAAGAAGAAGTGCTACCCCCTAATAGTAAACTTCCATCCCTAGATTAATATGATGGTACAAGCGACCTTAACAACCATCTTCTCCACTTTCGTACCCTCATAAACCTTCACAATCATAAGGATGCTATAATGTATAAAGCCTTCCCAAGCACTTTGAGGAAGGCTGCTCAAACATAGTTTAACCACTTCCCTAACAATTCCATCAATACCTTTAATGAGCCGATGCAGAGGTTCAACTTTTATTTCAAGGTTAGCAAGCCCCCATCCAAAGACACATCGTCCTTGTATCTGGTAAGGTAAGGTGAAGGCAAGTCTTACATGACTATGTAGTCTAGTTCAATAACGCCGGGTTAAGATCCCTTAACTCGATGAGAGAGTTGTTATCCTGGTCGACTTTTGGAACAAAACTCAAAAGTATATTGACTAGGAAGACAACATCCGTGCCAAGCAGAACGCCGACTGAAAGAGGTCAGGCGAAAAGCAAATTAAGGAAAAATTTTCCATAAAGGATCACCTCGACAATAGGATGCCAAGTAGACCAAAGGAGGAAGGCTCCGGTAGGAAAAAGTGCCAAATCGAAAGTGACCCGTTCCCCCCTCTCATTTACACTCAATACACGCCCCTGAATAGGCCTATTATTCAGGTTTATTCTAAAATAAAGCACCAGAACTTGGTTTAGAGGCCACAAAAAATGTAGGAGAACCTTAGTCGTCAGAACTCTAATAAATACTCAGTTCTACAATGAAAATGGCCATACCACTGAAGAGTGCTTCCAGTTGAAGAACGTCATCAAATGTGCTACTTAATGCAATTTCTTCAATGAATATGTAGCCCATCAGAGGGACGACAATCGTTTGTACGATGACAAAGATAGTACACCTCGAAGGCGATGGATTAAGGATGCCAATGCAGAACAAAATAACAATCGCCACAATGATTGTACCCCTAATGGCATCATAAACATGATCATGAGGGGACTGCACCTTAGGAACCAGCCGAGCACTAGTAGCTCATTTAACACCCCTGCAAAGGTGCCGGCAGTTAGAGAGAAGAGACATAAGTTAGACACTTCTATCTCCTTCTTTAACGATGACCTTAAAAGGGTTGACACACCCCATCAAGATGCCCTAGTGATTAGGGTAAAGATCTCAAAATTTGAGGTCCTAAAGATTATTGTGGACATTGGCAATTCTACTGATATAATCTTCCTCTATATATACGAGAGGATGAGGAAGAAGTTACCTATAAAGATGAAGCTATACTATCACAATCAGATCGACTTTAACGGAAGCATGATTTAAGCTAAGGGCATCATCACACTAGACATGGAACTTGGCAATGACAACCATGTAGCACAACAACTAGTAAAGTTCGTTGTAATCAATTGCCTTTCCCATTACAATGCGCTTTTGGGAAGACCGAACCTAAATGCATTTAGGGCAATCACATCCTCTTTGCATTTGAAGGATAAATTCTTGACACCAACTAAGGTAGGAGTATGCAGATGTGATCAGAAGCTCTCACGAAAGCTATATGTTAAGGCAGCTAAAGGGGATGGCGTCTTCACCCTAGAAACAGGCCTACGGGAAAGGCCAATTGAAAGGGGCAAGTTCGGGGAAAAAACAAAAGATGTCTAGATTGGAACCTCACCTGACCAGACTACGAAAGTCGGGATTAAGTCTCTAGTTGGAGTAAAGGATGAAATCATTGCCTTCCTACAAGTAAATTCGGATAGGTTTGCTTGATCGACATCGGACATACCCAGAATTTCCTTCGACCTAGCAACCCACAGCCTCAACATTAACACTATAATGTAGCCTGTCAAACAAAAAAAGAGGCATTTTGCTCTAAAACGGCAGGCTACAATCAAGGAGGAAGTATAGAAGCTACTTAAAGCCGGCTTCATAAAAGAGGAAAAGTATCCAATGTAGTTGGCAAACGTAGTACTAGTTAAGAAGAAGAACAAGAAGTGGCGCATGTATGTTGATTATACCGTCTTCAACAAAGCTTGCCCCCAAGATTGTTTCCCCCTCCTTAAGATCGACCATCTTATCGATTATTCCTCAGGGTATGCTCTGTTAACCTTTATAGATGCCTTCTCGGGGTAGAACCAGATCAAAATGAACCCGAAGGACGAAGTCCATACTTCCTTCGTCACTGATTACGATACACATTGCTACAATATGATGCCATTCAGACTAAAAAACGTCAAAGCCACGTACCAGCAAATGGTGACAAAGCTTTTTAATCCCCAAATCAGGCATAATATGGAGGTGTACGTCAATAACATAATTGTCAAGAGCCAGAAGCTGATCGATCATGTTAGAGATATCTAGGAAACCTTTGACCGAATGTGCACGCATGACATGAAACTGAACCCTTAAAGTATGTGTTCGATGTCATTTTTGGTAAGGTCCTCGGCTTTCTTGTCAGAGAAGAATTGAGGCCAACTCCGAGAAGATTACGGCCATTAGGGGAATGAAGCCTCCAACCTCTATTTGAGACATACAAAAGCTCAATGGCATGGTAGCTGCACTGAGTAGATTTATCTCGAAGAGTGCCGACAGATGCTCTAAGTTCTTTAAAATCCTCAAAATCTAAAGAGTTTTAAATGGACTCCGGAGTGCACCACTGCCTTTTAGCAGCTCTAAGACTTCTTCGCTCATCCACTAATCTTCTCCAAGCCTATCCAAGGGGAAGACCTATTCTTGTACCTAACTGTAAGCAATTGGACACTATCCTCTATGCTGGTTAGGGTAAAAGGAAAAGAACACAAGTCAGTATATTACGTTAGCCATATTTTACATGGGCCTGAGGTCAGTTACACTCAGGCAAAGAAATTTACCCTCATTGTCACCATCACTACCCAAAAGTTGAGGCCCTACTTTAAGGCGCACTAAGTAATCATACTCACAAATCAACCACTGTGCACCATGTTGTAGAAACCTAACGCATCTTGACAGATGATGTAGTACGCGAGGGAATTGAGTGTGTATGGAATCCAATATCAGCTATGAACAGCCTACAAAGCACAGGTGCTGGCCAACTTCATGGTAGAGTACACAAGAGAGGAGGAAGTACCATTGGGCTATTACAAACCGATGTGGACTCTTACGTCAATGACTCCTCCACCTTAAGGGGTGGAGGTACGAACTTAATTTTAATTGGCTTACATAAGGTCACCATCTGTTACGCCCTCAAGTTCGAATTCAATTCTAGTAACAAACGAGTCTGAATACATGATGCTTATTACTAATCTCAAATTAGCCAAGGAGATCTGATACGGATCAGGACCAAAAATAAACAAGGCCGCCCGGGGGAAAGGGGGTGGGGGGGTTCGATCCTACCGAAAGAACGAAAAATAAATGAAAGTCGATGGTTTAGCAAATCTTACGCACTAACTCTATGGATATGACATACCATATAACTACACACGAACTTAAGACTCGCCAAATGTGATGTACCAGACCAAGTAATAGGTTTGCCCACCACAATCCTTACTAAAGGGATTGATAAGAGTTGATACAAGAGAGAACTTTCCAAAAGAAAAGACTCAACAGGGGCTTTTCATTAATTCTGTTATATATATTTACATTGTTACAAAAATTGATATTTATAGTATGTCCTGAACCCTAATAGCAAAACTATAAATACTGTACAAGGTCTTAAACCCTAAAAAATTGAGCCCATAAATAAAATAAAAACAAATAAGTACAAAAATATAAAACCGTGCATTTCATAGGGAGAAGTTGGCATGTGGTCAATCTACATGTCTTGCAGGTAATCTTGTAATGCTTGGTCGAAACATTAGAGAGGTTGGTCCATAATTGCCAAGTTCTGAAGTTAGTCGACAATAGTTTCTTCGGGGTGTGTCAAATGGATCCAGCACTCAAAGTGATCTCTTAGCCACTAAGTCGACGACAGACTTTGGCCAAGTGAATCTAACTCTCGGAAACATGATACCTCGACCTATTAGCAAGCATGATGCCGAATAAGTAATTGGTCAAGCATAGGTGAGGATCAGTTGTAGTCTCGACCTTCTGCTTCTCGACACTCTATCTATGAGAAATAGGTCATTTGGCTCGGTAGGCAGAATGAGTCAGCAAGTAAATGAGCTCAGCCTTGGTAATTAGGTTAGGTAGGTACCTCAAAACCCATCATTTCCTCTCCTTTAGAGAAGTTTCGACCCAAAACTTGGTAATTGGTTGCTCCGGATCTCTTTGAGGTCAAACACTAATCAACAAAATTTAAATTTAAACATAGGACATTAGAATTCTTGCAACAAGGGCATAATTGGTAGATGCTCCCTCTACTTATCATAGGCTCTATTAATCATACCTTTTATTTCGGATCTTTCCCTCCACTCATCATGGATTCGATCAACTACACTGTGGTAGTCTCAACAACTATCAATTACGGAAAGCAATACGATCTCAGGGTCATACAAAGAATTAGGGCCTTACAGATCTTGTGTTAGTGGGACGTAAGATGGCTCTTCAATGGCAAGTACTTTTGCCTCTTCAAGCTCGGTTAGCTCGAACATCATGATCTCCTCATCAATTGTAATCAGCATTGGCCCTGCTTCCTTGTAATTCGGCTCTTCCTTTTCCTTCTATCTATTCATCTCAACTCTTTCCAATAGGAGAGTCCTGAGGGTTAATATGATGTATCCCCAGTATATGTATCCATTACCTTTGCTCTAATAAACTCCAATCCATAGTTGATAATAACTCACATGTGCGATGTTATATTTGCTCATATTAGTACTATGTAAACCTATTAAATGACTTGGACACAAGATTCCAATATGAGGAAAGCAAACATAGTAATTCTTGGAGCTACCATCTATTGCATTTACAGTAGGTAATGGAATTAGTTCAGGAACATGGGGTTTAACCACAATTCAACTTGCCCTTTCTCACCTCTACTGTTCATCTCTCCAGTAACCTTCACCTCTTCCTTTTCTTAGCCTTCCTTCCCATTGACTTTTGCTATTTGAGTATTCCTTTGCAGCTTCATTTCTTCTCTAAGCTGCTTAAGTAGACCAAGTATAACCCCTAACTGTTTCTGCACATCATAATAGTCGGTATCAATGGTAAATTCTTCTCTTAAGGCTAGTTGGATAGCTTCATTTAAGCTCTTTACTCTTAAAGGGTTCACACATCGAGTAATCTCCAACTGCAACCCTCTCATGAATCGCGAGATAGTACACGAAAGATATTCATACAATTCACATTACCATAGGAGCACTTTATACTCTTGGCAAAATTCTTGGACACTCATTCATCCCTGTCTCAAGGTGTATAACTCCTCATACAATTTGTCTTGATATGATGCAAGTACAAATTTTTCTCTCATGGTAGGTCTCATTGAGTTCCATGTAAAACTCATTCCTCTAAAGATCTTTTGCCTTAATTCATTCTTCCACCAAGTCCTAGTAAGACCTTGAAGTTGATCCTCTAAGATATATTCCTTATCACGTTCAAGACACAGGTACTTTTCAAAGAGTTTGCTGATTTGAAGTTCCCAATCCAAGTATTCATCCCGGGGTCCATAGCCATCAAACATAGGTATTCTTGATCTTATATCTTCATAGTCATAGTCATAGCCATATCGTACTGGGTTGTCATAAGCCATGTTAAATGAAGTTATCACTTCAATAGACTAGCTTAGTTCGTAAGAAATCTTGTTGGCACTAACAAACTATCCAAAACTTATGACTTAATACAACAACTTGGAGGCTTGTACAGCTCGGATCTAAAATTAGCTCACTTATCTAGTCGAAGTGGGTTAGATGCTTGTACAATTGGTAGTTGAATAGGCAAATAACTCAACTTGGTAACCTTAGGGGTATGGCAGTATGGTACTTTGCTTTGCTTCGATACTTCAGATTGAAATAGCTCGGAAGCTCAGCAAAGTTCAAATCAAACACCACTATTCTTAGCAAATCATCTTGGCAAACACAATAGTACTTTCTCGACTACTATTGCAATACTAAAAGCAGGATAACACATTAAACAACTTAAAGAAGAGATATCTCAGCAAACAGCTTAGATTGGAATTCCGAACCTTTTCTTTAATATGTATATTCAATATGAGACTTACGATGTAAAGAAATTGCAATCCAAATTTTGACTAACCCACCCAAAGGAAATTTAATTAAAACAAAACTAATACCTAGTAAACAAATCCTCGATATCCCAAACAAACCTAATATGTAAGCACTTCCTCAAACATAAAATAAAATAGATATAATGCTTAAAGCTCTTGCCTTATCTGAAACCTTAAGCTCTGATACTAAGTTGATACGGACTGGGACCAAGAACAAATAAGGTCGGCCATAGGGGGTAGTGGGTCCGATCCTGCCGAAGGAACAAAAAATAAATGAAAGTCGATGGTTTAACAAATCCCACGCACTAACTCTATGGATATGAAGCACCGTAAAACATACAAACCTAAGACTCGCTAGATGTAACATACCGGTCCGAGTAATAAGGTAGCCTGCCATAATCTTTGCTAAAGGGATTGATAAGAGTTGGTAAGGGAGAGAGCTTTCCAAGAGAAAAGACTCAAAAGGGGTTTTTCATTAATTCTGTTATATATCTCTACATTGTTATAAAAATTTCTATTTATAGTACGTTCTAAACCCTAGTGACAAAACTATAAATACTGTACAAGGCCTTAAACCCTAAAGAGTTAGGCCCATAAATAAAATAAAGATAAATAAAGACAAATAAATACAAAATTGTACATTTCATAAGGAGAAGTTGGCATGTGGTCATTCGACATACCTTAGAGGTAGTCTTGTAGTTCTTGGCCAAGACACTAGAGAAGTCGGCCCATAATTATCGAGTTTTGAAGTTAGTCGACAATAGTTTCTTCGAGGTCTGTCGAGTGGATCCAGCACTCAAAGTGATCACTTAGCCACTAAGTCGATGACAGACTTTAGCCAAGTGAATCTAACTCTCGAAAACATGATACCTCAGCCTATTAGCAAGCATAATGCCGAGTAAGTAATTAGTTAGGCATGGGTGAGGATCGGTTGTTGTCTCAGCCTTCTACTTCTCAGCACTCTATCTAGGAGAAATAGGTCATTCGGCTCGGCAAGTAGAATGAGTCGGTAAGTAGATGAGTTCGGCCTTGGTAGTCAGGTTAGGTCGGTATCTTGAAGCCCATCAAGATCGGTGTTAAGCAGTTTTGGATCTTCTTAGACTCCACGCTAGTCATCTAGTAGGTTCGAGGCAAATATGAAACCAGAGACGACACTATGACGAAGTACCTCAAGAAAGTGAAGAGCCTCTTAGCGAAGTTCCCTTCATGGGACATAAAAAAGATCCCTTAATTGGAAAATTCTATGGAAAACTGGCTATCCAAGCTGGCCTTCATTAGCATACGAAAGCTCGAGGTGAAGGATAGCAAGATCTTCATTAAGTACCTACCAGAAAAAAGCATATCTCTAAGCTCGGCTAAAGTTTTGGAAATGACTGCAACAGCACTGGTACCGAGCTGGATGGATTCCATTCGGAGTTACTTGGAGCAGGGTACAATGCCAAAAGACAGGAGGGAGGCGAAGAAGCTCCGGTACCATGCTACTAATTATATACTAATTGACGGTGTCTTGTATCGCAGGGGAGTCAGCCTCCCCTTGCTCTGATGTCTCCGAGAAGGGGAAAGGTAGCGCGTCATGGAAAAGCTATACGCCGGAATGTGTAGCAATCACATTCAATCCCAAACACTCTACCTACGAGCATTATAGCTCGAATATTACTGGCCCACCCTAAGGTAAAACACAAATGCCTTAACCTAGAAGTGCCCGTAGTACCAAAAGTATGCCCCAATCAGTTATGCCCCTAGCATCGCCCTCTAACCCTTAACGAGTCCATGGCCGTTCACACAATGGGGGATTGATATCCTCGATGCCTTCTCGAAAGTATTAGGAGGATAGCAGTTTATCATTGTTGTTGTGAACTGTAACTAAGAACAGATAAGGTCGGTCACTAGATCAAGCTTGTAGAAAGCTCGAAAAAGGATTAATGGGAGAAAGTAAGAAAGGGCAAAAATGAAGAATGAAACAATAAGCAAAACCCATGAACAGCTCCAGAGGATATGACACATCACTGGAACTTCCAAGGACTCACAGCTCAATTCGATATGATGTACGAATTGGTCCAGTGAGGTTACTCGCTACCTAACCTTACTTAAGAAAAAGGATAAAAGTGACGTTAAGAGTAAACAAATAGTGTTTATGCAAGGAAGAAAAAAGTACTCAAGGAGTATATATTAAGAATGATCCGATATCCTTACAGTTACAAGTATAAGGGTATTTATACTCATAAGTTAGAGCAACTTACCTAAAAAGGAAAAGACAAAAAGGGTATTTTCTAAGGAAGTGATATATAAGATACGAAAGATTAAAAATGAATATAAAAAATAAAATAATCATTGGTACAATGGATTTTGTACATGATACTGTACACGTGGCAATGTTATATTGGCGAGGTTGTTAGAAGATGCAAACAAAAAGTATGAACATATAGGCTTGTCTGAATAGGGATGACTTAGTTAGTTTAGACTCTCTCTCTTAGCTTCTCAGCAAAGAGGTTGTCGAGTAATTGCACAGCTTAGCATTGGAGAGTAATCATCAACTCAGCATGTTACAGCAAAATGGGCAATCATATGGTACGACATGAAAGGAAACTCGGTAAGGAAGTACTTGGCATTGGTAGAGGCTGGTTGGAATAGAAGGATTTGTCGTGCTAGCCCCTCTGATCCTCAAGTTTGGCTGCGGATCAAAGGTTCGGTAGCTTGATTCTCATCAATTGTTGCCATAGATTATTTCACGAAGTGGGTAAAAGTTGAGGTAGTGGCCAGAATCATGGAGAGAAGCGTTGAATCCTTCATTGGAAACAACACTCTCTCTTAGTTTGGAGTCCCCTATGCACTCATCATGGACAGCAACTAACAGTTCGATAACTCTAAGTTTAGGGAGTTCTGCACCAAGCACCACATCACCTCATACTTCACCTTAGTTGCCTACCCCAATCAAACGAACAAGTCGAGGCAACTAATCGGGTCATTTTAGATAGCTTAAAGAAGCGCATGGACTAATCTCAAGGCGATTGGGCTGATAAACTGCCCTACATCTTATGGAGGTATAGGATCACCTACCGTACTTTTACGGGTGAAACCCCCTTCCGCCTTGCTTTCGGGTAGGAAGCAGTCCTCCCAATCAAACTTGAGCTCCTTAATATTCGAACTCAAAGTTTTGACGCTGCTTTAAATGACTCACTGCTGTAAGTGAACGTTGACACCATCGACGGAATCAGGGACCTTGTTGCTGCAAGGGTAACCGCATACTAACATCAGGTCACTCGGTACTATGATTAGAAGGTCAAACACAAAGAGTTCAAGATTGATGACCTAGTGTGCTGAAAACTAGAAGCTACTGGGTCGCATAAAGGGTACAAAAAACTGACCCCCAATTGGGAAGACCCGGTCATAATCAGGGAGAGATTGGGCAATAGAACATATAAGCTAGAAAGATTGGATGGCGAGCTCATCTCACATACATGGAACGCCGATAATCTCCGGCTTTATTTTGATTAGCATTTTGTTATGTACATTTATCCATAATGATGAAATAAAAACTTATTTGACAATTGATTGACTACTTCTATCTTTCTACTTCGCTTTTTCTTATATTCTATGTAAGCCTTTGAACAAGTGCATTGATGCTACATAAGGCAGGTTGGAACACTAATGACCTAACCCCCCCTAAAGTAACCTCAGCAAGGGGAAACAACCCTTACTTGGAGGAACTCCCCTACCTTGGGCAAGTCAAAATGCCACCAACCTGGCCCTCCATAAGGTAACCTCAACAATGGGAAACACCCCTTGCTTGGAGGACTTCCCCTATCTTAGGCAGGTCGGACCGCCACCGACTTGGCCCCTCATAGGGTAACCTCAGTAAGGAAAATACGCCTTGCATGGAGGAACTCCCCTTAACAATTATACCTTAGCAAAGGTCAACTCCCCTTGCTTAGAGGAATTTTTGAGTAGATATTCAAAGACGAACAAATAGCAGATATTCAAAAACTTTTGTCTATTCATTCCTTCATTGTTTAATTACAGAGTAAAGGTCGACATCCTAGCCTGACTTACATTAATTTCCATAAAAAAAAAGTGAGAGAGAAATTTGCTACCTCCTAGGATCAGTTAACTTTGGTAATTTAGAAAATTTTAAGGCATCAATCTATTTGAAGTGTTGATCCGTCGATGTTTCAGGCGGTAGGCCCTGACCTAGAACGAGGCCTGAGGAATGTAGACTAAGAGCAGTAGGAGGATCGCCTACAAATGGATTGTCCCTAGGAACAGCTTCGGGGGCTACCTCTTACTAGGCTGTTGGGGCAAAGGCGGATATAGAAGCACCCTGCCTGTCACCAATAGCAGTGGGAGCACTTACATGGCCAGCTCGAGTGGCCTCTTCGCAAGCTAAGGCTTCCCTCTTCTCGGTGAAGGTTGGGGAATCTAGGAAGTTACGGAAACTGAGATTAAGGTTCGGGTAATGGGAGAGAACCTCCTTCCTTGTATAGTACGCGGAGTCCATGGTCAAGTCCTCCAGCTCATCTAACCACTCATCTATCTTATGGTAGTCTGTAACTACCTTCTTAGAGGCGACATTGCTGAGGACCTCCTCTCTTTCCATCTTGGAGATGATCTCCTCCATCTTTAAAACCTTTCGTCGCAGCTCCTAGACTTACTACTCCAATTGGACCTTCAAACTAGCTAGCTCTAGCAAAGTGGCCTTAATGCCTTCACATTTGAATGCCTTCATTGCCAACTCGATTTGCAACCTAGGCAAAGACTTCTTCAACTCGACACTTTCTTTCTCGAGTTAGGCCCGAGCCTTGCCCTCCTCATTTAGCCCCTGAGAGAGATGGGCCTTCATCTTTTGCTTATTCTCTAGTCGAGCCTTCAGGTCCTTAACCTTCCTGGCTGCCTTCTCAGCATAGTCCCTCTCCCGCTCCGAGTCCTTAAGCTTCGCCTTAAGCCCTACTATCTGCACAATAAAGCTATGTAGGTGCCGTTAGCCTTGGCAAATTTCTTTAGGTACCTCTTAGTAGAAGTCTTTACCTCCAGTAAGTACTTCTTGTGTCGACAGAATGCCTCCTAAAAGCCTTTTACCTCTCTCTAAGCAATATTAGACTTATTTAATTGAAGCAGCACTTGGCTATGGTACTGCAAATCGAAAATGGAGTCCACCATTAATACAATTAACACATAAAAGCACGACAACACAGGAGCAAAGAAAACTTACCTGTCGCATCAGTGTGCTAAAGTAGCTTGCTATCTGTATGGGGTTGTCCCTACCTTCCTGGGAAAGCCCTTCAAGAATAGCCCAATCACTGGGGGTATAAGACCCCATTGAAGCCTAGTAACTGAGTGATTAGTACTGTAGCGTCTATTGCAAACCGTGACCAAGAACATGTAAAGCCGATCGCTGGATGGGTCCAAGTTTGTAGAAAGCTTGAAAAGGGTTAATGAGGAAAGGTACGAAAGGGAGCAAAAATGACAAATGAAACAGTAAGCAAAAACCTACGAACAGCTCCAAAGGATATGATACACTAATGAAACTTTCGAGGACTCATGGCATAATTCAATATAACGCACGAATTAGTCTAATGAGATTACTCACCACTAAACCTTGCTTAAGGGAAAGGATAAGAGTGATGCCGAGAGTAAACAAACAATGTTTACGTAAGGAAGAAAGTACTTTAGTATATTGAAGGCAATTTGCTCATTTATAGCTACAAGTATAAAGGTATTTATACTTATAAGTTAAGACAACTTGCCCCAATGGGAAAAGACAAAAAAGAAATTTCCTAAAGAAGTAATATACATAATATAAAAGGGTAAAAATGAATATATAAGGAAAAAAATCATTGGTGCTACAAATTCTACATATGATACTGTATACGTGGCAATGTTGCATTGGTGAGGTTGTTAGGAGATGCAGACAAAAAAGTACGGATAAATAGGCTTGTCTGAGCAAGGATAGCTTAGTTAATCCGGATTCTCTATCTCTTGTCTTCTCGCAAGGATGATGTCGAGTGATTAGTTGGCTTGGTGTTAGAGAGTAATCATCAACTTGGCATTCTATAGAATAATGGGCGGTCATACGGTACGATATTAAAGGTGACTCGACAAGGAAGTATTTGTCTTCAATAGGGGTTTGTTGGAATAAAAGGATTTATCTTGCCAGCCTTTCTAGTCCTCAGGTTTGGCTGCAGGTTAAAGGTCTGGTAGCTTGATTCCCATCAACGTCAGATCATTAGGACGAACCTCCCATGTTAACCTGAGGAGCTTCCCCTGGACCTTCTTCACCTTTAACTCAAGGGCTCACCTAAATAACTTGTCGTCTCGGGAAGTGTACGACACTTCCCAGAATGAGTTTGGCCTTATCCCTATCAACCTAAAGTTGTTAAGGACTTCAAAAAATGCGTCCCCCATGTTGTCAATGCTCTGATAGGGATAGACCATCGGCCACTTATTTTATTTCCCCTTATTCAAAGGCACCCTTACCAAGGGCCTTTGCTTCTTTGCCCTAAGACTAAGCTCCCCGACCGTCTTAGGAGCCTTATGCTTCTGGTTAGCAGCTTGAGGAAGAATGGCCACTTACTCAATCTCTTCCACCCTTGCCTCTGGAAGGAAAAGTACTTGTACATTGAGCCTCTTTGCTTTAACACCTTTATCACCCAAGACAATGGGTTTAATAGAGGGAGTGAAAGCAGAAGTGGGCAAAGCCACACCCAAGGGCTCTACATCCACCAAGCTTATCCCGGATGCCGAAGGGAATCCCCTATAGAACAAACCTCGATTGTACTTTGCTAGTCTCCCCAGGCCTGGGCTTTGGCCTTACTGCCTTTACTTTTAGTAAGTTTACCTTGGTTTGTGCCTAGTGCTTGCTCATCAACTTGTCCATAAATAGATGAGGCATCCTCAAGGACAAATTTTTTCCTACAAGAAATTCAATCAAAATTTAAAAAAGGAAAACAAGAACAAACCAAAGGAAACTATCACTACCATTTGCAAAACACTGCCATGACTAGCATAATCAAAGAGGTCCTCCTATCTTACAGGCGTCGAATGAAGCACCTTGATACTAGCACAACAGACGTAAGCGCATAAGAACAAACTTGTACCTTCTACCCACTTCTTCACTATAGCTTTCTTTATGCTAAGGAAGAGCTTAGAGATCAAGCATAGAAAATACCTCTTTACGGTCTCTACTGCATTAATCTCCTAGTTATCTCTCAGTACTATGAAGGCCAGGATCTCTTGGGCGGCTTTGGTGTTATTAGGACCAAGTCTCTTCTCACCTTTGGTACAGACCATCTCGGTTTACTAGGTCTAGAAATCTACCTCTTCAAGCAATTTAACCACCACATATTCATCTTGCCAACCTTTGACCGAATCTACAAGGTAGTAGAAAAGCTTTTTCCTCGAGCACGGTTGGAGGTAAAGCTACTCCCCAATGCTCTTCCACATATAGAAGTGATAGAAGAGCTTGGGAGTAGCCCTTATCATCAGGTATTTACAAAGCGCCTAAAAAGTCTTCAATATCTTCCACCCATTGGGAGGGACCTACGATAGACTAAAGTGGTAGTAGTTGAAGAACTCCTTCTCAAAGCAACTTAGAGGGAGGCGGCTGCCTAAACTCTAGGCACTTTTTAAAGACTGCGAAGCGCTTCCTTGATAGCAGAGTCACCCGTTCGTCTTTGCTTGACAACCTAATCTGCTACTTAGGGATCGTCTCTACAAGAAAGTTGCTGATGATCCAATTAGGGGCAAATTGCTTACTTCTACTCATACAACCATTAGGCCCCTTGCCTATATCAAGAGCATCGAACAAATCCTTCGCAGGGGTAAGGGAACGTCTACATATAAATCCCTAAGGATGGTATCGATAATTCTAGCCCTATCCAATGCCTCTACAACCATCACTGTAGGTTGGTCGAGTTATGCTAGCGATGAGACCTCACCTTCCCATGCTTAAGGGGGATCACTCCTTATAGACTTGAACTAGAAAGATTCAATGACGAAGAGGAACCGGTCTCACCTCTGTTGGTTGACATGACTATAGTACTTATAAAAGGAAGAAAAGCTTTAAGAAAGTTTGAACGATTTCGAAGAAAGGTTTTGAGTTTGATAACGGTAGAGCAAAAAGATTGCAAAAAAGTGGTTTCTCTTTAAGATCCTTTTATTTATAGGGAAACCACTTAGGAAGTTGTACAAGTAGTTATAGGGATCTATATGAGCACGAATCCCTTGGAATGTTATGTAGCAAACACGTGGAAAGCATTTTGATTGGATGGTCACCTTTAAAAAGCAAAAGGCATGTAACTACACTCTAGTTTGCTATAGCACAACACCTATCACATTACATTTAATGTATGGAATATAGGTAGGCAAAAATCATATTTTCAAAAAGTTTCTTTGACGAGAAGCTTCTTTAAGGCTCACCCGACTTCCCCCTAGTTAGCATGATAAAGATATGATGCAGTTATGTCTACTTGGTCCTCATCGAACACTGTTCGGACAGACCAGTTCGTAACCTTGAAGCGCTTACCTAGTGAGTTGCAATGGTGTCCCGTTCTGACAGCCCAACCTAAGCTTCACCTATTCATCTCGCCTCGGACATTTTCAGCTCAGGTATCAATTGCCTCTGATACCTTTACCTTGGCCACCTTCCGGTTTAGACTTATGCACCTACCATATCGGCCCCATAACTTTAGGTCAGATCCCTTTACCTCAATAATGAGACACTAGGGGAGGAGTGTTGATAAGGCACTTGGATATGAGCCCTTCAAGCTCAACCGGATTCGATGTGTCTCATGGTTTAGGGCTCATCCTTGTGGACCTGAGCCCTAAGTTTAAATGAATAAAGTCCAATAAGCCTTGCAACGCCTAAAATGCATAGGATAAGGATGAAATAGCCATGTCTTGAATAATTAGGACATATTGAGCATAATGACTTCACTCTCCTACATTTACAGGGAAATATCTCTCCTGCGAACTAATCTCCAACTGTCGGCTCCACTCTCCTATGTGTACCAGGTCACTTCCCAATGGTAAAACTCTTTACACTCTATATATTAAGCCTGCATATTATTCTCACATATTTTATACTCTTAAGAGTCCATTGTTAATTTAAGTATCAGAGTGGTTACGCCGGATAATCTCCTGATGTCCTATCACTGTGTGTTGTTTTGTAGGCCCTATATGTACAGAGTCTGAACGACTACTGGCAATAACTTTGAGATGACAGATACCATAAAGTGGAAAAAAAAAAAGGAAATGAATTATATATATATATATGTATGTATGGGACTTGAGTATTCTTTCTATGTTGCGAAAATTACTATCTTATGACATTATTGGTACTTTATGTACTTTACTGTTTTTTTCGGTAATAACCTTACCGTTGTTAAATATCACATTATAGATGTATAATATTGTTACAATGAGACTATAAATATTAATTACCTTAATCACCTTCTTTTCTTTTTATTTCCACACAACTTACGCTCTTTACATTACATAATATACCTTTCCCCTCTCTCTTGCACGGTGAATCTCTCTTTCTCAACACAATCATAATGAGGTGGATTTTCATTTCAGAAATATAGACAGTATCTTCAATTTCTTTCTTTCTTTTTTCTTTTTTTGCCAAACAATATTTTCAATTTCTTGCACTGTTGATCTCTCTCTCTCTATTTGTTTTCATTTATCTTTTACATCTATTTCTCCTAATTCTCTTCTATTTATTAATAACATTAAATTTAGGGCTTCATTTTTAGTTTATATCGCATGTCAATTGATTTGATCTTTTGGTTTCTTAAGCTGTAACTTTTTTTTTTTTTTTAAATTTAGAGTTCATAATTGTTTATGAAGAATGTAAATATTAGGAAGTGAATACTGAAAACTTTCATCCTACACTCATGGTAGTAACATAAAAGTGGAAAAGCCTTTTATTTTTCTTATTTGGTTTATTTCTAAATAATACTTTATATTAATGACATGTTTGGTTAACGGATTAAAATAAGGGAGTAATGCAATAGCAATTTTTTAGGAATAGAATAAATAAGTAATAACTATTTCTTATAGTTATTTTAGGATATTATAAATAGATATGAAAAATATACTAAAAATAAATAAAAAATGGCTACTCCCCTTTATCCTGTAAAGGAATTGCAGTTTTTTTTTTCTTTTTAAGCAATAGCAATCCTATGAAGTAGCTAGTTTGACAACCAAATGTAGAAATAGGTACGTGCCTGAGGAACAATCATTTTATTCTAATCTTCTGAAATTAACTTAACATGCCATAAATGTGTTACATGTTTTCGTATTAAAATTTAAATTTGCAATTTGTGGTCAAATGAATGTGGTTTAAATTAGAGTAGGTGGATACCATAGGTGGATAAAATAAAGTAGCTAAAGACAAGCTTTGATTTAAAAAATTTGATTATTTCTTTATAAATAAATAAGGAAAGTTATTGTCATCTAATATCATCAAACTTTTGTTGATGTATATACTCCTTTTTTTCTATAATTTGTTGATTAGCATGTAATCTCTTTGAAAAATTAAAAGAAATTTCTATCTGAAACCAATGCCTCCATAACGTTTTAATTTATTATAGTCCTATAAGTTTTTAAAATCTTGGTATTCTTGTAGCCAATTATCTACAAATGTGGTCGTTATCATAAAGTGCACAATTATTGAAAGCATGATTCCATTAGATAATAGGTACTTTTTTTTTTGTTGAATTCAATACTTATTTGTTGTAGCATAATGCGCTGTTGAACTTGAGACCTTAGGTTGGTTCGGTTTTTATTTTGTAATATTATGGAATAATGACAAGATGAAAGCTGTGAAGTTGAGATTGGTTAATTGTGATTTTTGATGAATGTTACTTAGATTTGGTGACCTAAAAGAACTTATATAATGATTAAATCTTTCAAGCTCCTTACAATTATCTCTCAAACTACTATATTGTAGCTCTTGATAATCAAATCATCAGATATATTTATTAATTGAAATCTAACTATCAATTTATTGAGAAAAATAAAATTAATATATAAAACTTGTATCAATTTTGTTTTCAATAAAAATATATTAGAAAAATATATAAATATGAAATTGCAAGTAGATCAAAAAGAATAAATAGACATATATTTAAGTTTCTTTGATTTCTTTTCATCATAACTTTATAAAATTATTTTATTGGTTATATTAAAAAATCCATTTAATTATAAGTTACAGCATAATCAATCATTTAATACTCTACATTCATTTTCATAACATTAGTTATAAAAAAAAATGGTACTAAACTAAGTTATAATTAGTATTATTTGTTTATAATTTATGCGATAAGATTGGAACAATCATAATATGTATAAAGTGATAATTATATATGGTACATTATTTGTGAAAAATTACAATTTGAGATAATTTATTTAATTAGATGTAATTTTGTAATGATGAATTTAATGCAATTAGTTATTATGAAAAAAATTAGGTTGAAAGAAAAAAAAAAAGGAAATGTCATTTAAGTAATAAATACATATTAAAAAAAAATGGTATTGATGAATAAGGTTTGAACCTACAACCATGAACAAAGGGTGAGTGAGTTTAATGTGAATAGGATATGACATATTACTCGTACTTTATCTTATATATATAGATTCCAAAATTTTCGTATCTAGAACCTACTCTATAGTACGTGGAACCACCCTATACTTTGTACTTTGTAAATCTATAGGTTATAAGGTATCTTATGGAGCTTGTATTTTTCTTTTTTTTTTCTTTTATCTTTTTTCAAAATATTATGTAGACACATAATTAATATCAAACATACAACTATACTAATTGACCAAATATTAATAATTTGAAAGGTTTTTATATTTGCAACATATCTAATTGTCACATTATGAAACTTTGCTAGGTAAAATAGAGAATATTTCTATAATGAAAAACATTTGATCCTTAGTTGAGTCATGCTAATTTATTTTTTATTTTTTATTTAAAATCATCAAAATAAAATTTTTATTAAGCTGTAAAATTATTATACATAGAAAACGAGAATCATGTGTTGAGTAACTCTAATAAAATATATTAAACGATAAGTTAAGAACTGAAATGTTTTTAATATCATTTTAGATTATGATTAGTAAAAGAGGAAGAAGGCAACATAAAAATGAGATCATAAAAAAGGAAAGAAAGTTTTACCAATAAAAGAAAAGGAATAAGAGAGAGAGACAAGACAGTAAACACGCGTGGAGCCTTAAGTTTTTATTATGGGTTAAGCTTTTGCTGTTATTTTCTTTAAGTTTAAAAAAAATACAATAATATTAATTATTTATTTATTAGTATTATTTAATTAATATTACAAGATGGGAATAAGGTTTCTTGAAATTTGTATCTTGTATGCTCTAAAGTATATATTTTAGGGTGTGTATAAGGTACCTTAACGTTGTCCTCATACCTTACTCTATAAAAGCAGGTCATGAGAAATTATTATCCAGAACCTATCATGTGATTTATTTTACTCACTTAGAAGCTATCCAGCAAAATAGGGTTTAGATGGGTTTCTTATATAATAGGTTACCCCATCTTACTATGAACTCTTATTTAAAAAATATGCATTTAACCACTTAACCACACTTAATATTATAAAATAATTACTCTTTAAATATATATATATAACTAATTGTCAACACACCCGCATTACGTGTGCAATTTTTTTTTTTCATATAATAAATAAAAGAAATATATATTTATTTTAAGCTTATAGTAAAATATTTTGTATTAACCATTATAAATTTTAATTCTAATGTAACTATATAATTTATAATGACTTTTTTCAAAAAATCATCTTAATGAAAGAAATTATGGAAATTGTGAAAAAAACAGAGGCTTTATTGAAAATTGTAAAAGAAAAGAGAGAAGAAAGTGGGAGAGAGAAGAAAGGGGGGGGGGGGGGGGTAGAAAATAGTGGAGCACGGTTTTAGAGAGTAGAAGAAAAATATTAGATATTAGTATTGTAAGAAAAGATAATTTTACCCATGATATCATCTTAATGAAAAAAATTATGGAAATTGTGAAAAAAAAAGACTTTATTGAAAATTGTAAAAGAAAAGAGAGAAGAAAGTGCGAGAGAGAAGAAAGGGGGAGAGAAAAAAGTGGAGTACGATTCTAGAGAGTGGGAGAAAAAAATTAGATGTTAATATTGTAAAGAAAGACAATTTTACCCTCTGATATAAGTTATATATAATTTTATAATATTATTTT
Organism: Lumnitzera racemosa; assembly: GCA_024138005.1. Classification (NCBI taxonomy): domain Eukaryota; kingdom Viridiplantae; phylum Streptophyta; class Magnoliopsida; order Myrtales; family Combretaceae; genus Lumnitzera; species Lumnitzera racemosa. The sequence continues at coordinate 30,495,086 of JAMXBC010000012.1, read as the reverse complement.
AATATTGGTTTTTTTATTAAATAATATTTGATATTGATCAAAATAGTAATTTTCATTATGATAGTTACTTAAACCTCTAGAGATTTTAATAATATAGATATATATATTCTTTTTAAAAATTTTGAAAAAAAATTAACTTATTTTCGAGATTAGCAAGGCTGGGATCCTTTTTGCACCACCCCCTATATCCATCCATACTGTTGTTCTACCTTTATGTTAATAAGTTTATTTTTTTATATTTGTTAATCTGCATATAAATTGTGTAATTAACTGATAAAGTCGGAGTTGATCAGCCTATACTTAGGCATTTTTTAGTAGAGATTAATGAAGAAAGTAAACATATACAAAATCATTATTATCGTTTTACTTTCTCTCTTTTTGTTGTTCTTTACCGTTTTACTATCACTTTCTTTCTTGAAACAACAAAAGTAGAAAAACACAACACGAAATTATTTTCTAATTTAGAGATAAATTAATATATCTAACTCTATATTAGTTTTTAAAGCTATAACAGTACGAAAACTACATTTTTATCTCATTGAATAAAATTTCTTCGATTTGTAGTTAAAGTTTTAGCAAAAGTAAAAGTAAATTGTAACGATAATCTATAAAAACTAAGTGAAAATTAATTTTTCATTATGTTTATTTTTAAAGTTCTTTGAGAATTTATATACTATGTTCTAGACCAAAAGTTAATTATGTTAAGAATATATTATGTGTTAGGATTGTTTAGCATATTAATATTGTTATGTATAACGTATTTCATTGCACGTACACTTTCTGGCTCATGGATTTTATCTACGAGCTTTTAAGCCCTAGCCTAAATAACGAAAATTATTAAGTGGAAAGAATGACATTGAAAGTTTTATGTGAAAATTTCAATTGATGATTTTTATTTAATTTTTATGTATAATAATTGTTTGATTTTATAAATCAAAATATAATATTAGAGAAGCAATAAATAAATGTGACGTAAAAGCTTCAAGGAAAGATAAAGTTCGTGGATTAACAATTTTATTACTTAATTTTATATGGTGGTTATATTATTTTTTATTTTACAAAATTTCAAATAAATAAAATTCACTAAAATAACAATTTCATTAATTGATTTGACACGATGTCTATGTCATTTTAAATTTTACAAATTTTCACATGAAGTATCAATTAAAAAACTATTATTTATATTATTTAACCTCCAGCACCTAGTGTGTCTACTATTTTATATTTTTATTTTACCATATTGCACAATAGTTGCAGTTTGATTTCCGCACACCAAGTTAAATCATATTTAAGTCCCTCCAGTTCTATAATGTAATAACCTATAAATACTATTAGGCAAAACTCTAATCATCAAGATATCTTTTGACATAGTGATTTGAAGCACATCAAAACTTTAAAGTTAAGTGTACTTAGAATAGGTCAAATTTAGGATAGGCAATCTTTTGGAAAGCTACTACACAAACTCCAATGTCAAACATAATCAAATTAGGTCAATTCCAAAATCAGTAACCTCTTGGGAAGCTATTATATTGTCAAATAAAACCGTGTGGTGTTTTACACCAAAGCAGATAATATCTCGATGTAAGGAATTTCGATCGGCTCATTATATATAACTCTATGGAAAATCGATAACATTATATCTATATTTATATTATTTAAGTCAAAGCAAATTTAAGTAATTGCCATTTAGTTCGCACCTGCTAGAATTAGTATTTTGGCCTCCATCTAACTATATATAACCAAAAAAAAAAAAAATCAATACCAAACTAAATTATTAAATATATTAAGGTAATACTACATCGAGATCTATATTATCTATGAGGTTCAAGTAATTGCCATTTTAGTTCTTACCTCCTAAAATTAGTACTCTAGTCTCAATCTAATTATATATAATAAAAAAACCAATATTAAACTAAATTATTAAATCTATCAAATACCTTGTAAAATTGATATATTTATCTAAATTACTTATTTTTCTTTCAACACATCTCCTCATTCTCTCTTTCTACTACCATCTTTCTCTCTTTCCATTGCTAGCATGCTTTCCCAACAACAAACCTTCTCTCTCTCTCTCCATTTTACACCATAGCATAGATTGTAACGAAGAACAAGACACAACATCCTTAAATGATTGCGATAAGTGTTCTTTCTTTAGCAGTTAATGTTCGTTCTTTTCTTTGTTCAACATCATTTAATTTTTAATTATTTTGGTAAATGGGTTTTGTTTTCTTAAATATTGATTCCGGAATTTCGTTTGTTGTTGATAAGTGTTTTTTTTTTTTTTCTCATAATAAACTTGTCATAAGAGTAGATGAGCGGAGTTCTCTTTGGTGTTTTTCTTTAGAATGGTTACAATAAGTGCTCTTTCTTTATCTGTCAAAGTTCGTTCATTTCTTTATTCAATTTTATTTAAGTTTTAATTAGTTTGGTGAGTGGGTTTTGTTTTCTTAAATTTGGTTAAATGGAAGGAGTTTTCTTTGGTGTTCCTACTTTAGCGGTTCATAGGTAAATGTCCGTTCTTTAGTAAGTGGAAAGGTGCCAACAAGCCTGGAGATCTTACTAAGTGGAATGAAATTGCAGATATTGTTATTTAAATTGCTCAATTGCAAATTTTCGTAAATGGTTATGGTAAATGTTCGTTCTTTAGTAGTCAAAGTTCCTTCTTCTTCTTCTTCTTCTTTTTTTTTTTTTTTTTTCATTCAATTTTATTTAAGTTTTAATTATTTTAGTGAGCGTTGTTTTTTTATATATTGGTTCTAGAATTTTTTCTAGTGTTGATATGTTTTTCATTTTCAAAAAACCTATTATAGGAGTAAATGAGTGGAGTTTTCTTCTATGTTCCTACTCTAGCAGTACATGGGAGGAAAGTTGGTAAACTGAAACTTAATATTAAATGTATGTTACCTATATGAATTACTTGAGCCCTTAGTTATAAAAGAGGTGTGATACTTGGAGAGTTATAAAAGTATACACGAGAAAAGTGATTAGTCAAAAGTCAGATTTAAATGATAATATTGTTATAACTAGCCTTTAAGTAAAGGTAAAAAATAAGATACATACTAAGTGACAAAAACTGCGTCATAAAGTATTTGAAAGTAGAATCTCAATTAAACTAAAGGTCAAAGGATGAGTTAAAATGTGTCTTGTCAAAGAACATCGAACTCGACGTGACTTAGATTGTAGTCAGACAATATTATATCTTGGGAATAAGAGAATTTATCAACTTAGAACCTAGGTCAGAACCTAGCAAGAAAGTGTGAGAAGCACGGATTGAATATAAACCAATTTAAAATTGCAATAACTAATAGACCCTAAAGTAACATAGATAATAACAAATAAATCTACTGTAATTTTTATAACTTATAATACTGCAAAAGATACAAAGTTTATTATGGGTGTTGATGATGTAAAGAATATATCGGAAGTTATCTTGCTAGAGATTATGAAGATAATTACATCGAAAGGATGTGTTCGACTTATGAAGCTATAAGATGGCAAATGGAATAGAGATAGAAGTGATGGTTATTAACCTTGATAAGAATTAACGAGAGATAAGGAAAGTATAAGATATTGCAGAAGTTAAGCAATTGATGTTTATAGATAATTGTATTAAAGTTATGATATAGAAATTATATAAAAGTATAATTGGTTTTAATCATGATAAGCATTGAGGTGTAGAGGGTAAGTCAAAATATATGGTAGTCCATGCTTTGGGCAACTAAGTTAAGTTACAAATGTATATAAATTAAAGTAGAAGGTAAAATTTAACTCTATAAACAATAAACATGTGGCTTCGAGTTTAGAATCAAGGGTCTTGGTAACATAGGAAAAATTAGAGATCTTCACAAAGTGAGCGAGAAATAATGATAGACAAGAAAATCACTATTGCTAATTGAACTCCTATAATATGGAAAGACTATAATAAGAGGGTGTAGACTTATAAGTGAGGGTTTGAATGGTACAAAGAATGGCTACATGAATTTACATGAGAAAGTCTATGAATATGATGGGGTATAAGTGTATTAAAGTTATAACTATAACAAAAGTTGATGATTATGATGTGATGTGAGAATTAAAGTTATTTTTAAGGACAAAACTTTTTATAAAAGGGTGGAATATAAGACCCTAGTCTTCGACAAATTATCGAGGACTCAAAATGGTGGTACATTCTTAATAAATATATAACTTAGAAAATATATTTTAGGAAGTGAGGAAATAAAGTGCTCATGATAAGTACGTGTCACGAATATTATTACGTAAAGTAATTGTAGCTATTCAGAATCGATAGATAAATGGTTTTTGAAAAATATTCTTAGAATTAAATAAAATTTTAATATAAGGTTATAAAAATTAAAAGAAGTGCCCTAGTAAAGTTTATTTTGTAAAATAAAGTAGGCAAAATATTAAATTTAATAAAAATATAGTTTTATCTAATAACAAATATTTTTATCAACCTTAAAAATAAAATTACTTGACCTATAAAAATAATAATTTGGAGAAAATTATGATTAAAAATAGATAATATAAGTATCATGTGTATAAGTGTATACGTGAAATTTAAAAATAGTAAAATATTATATAAAAATATAATTAAATTAGTATTGTAATTAAGTTAAATAAATGAAAAACATTAAAGGACCTCTAGTGGATCATCTTAATCAGGTATGGGGCATGGCAAATCATTTGCAATAGGTTAGGAACATACTTGTTTGTTAGTAAGACACCTAATATTATAAAAAAAGGGGGGAAATGTGACAATTGTCTCTCTCAAAATTTCCTCACCAATCATAGAGCATTATAAATCTAAGGGATCACTTCTAAAATGCAGTTTGGACAATTTGAGAGTGGGAAAAAATATAGGGAAGCTTTGGAAATGAGAGGAATAGATTTTAGGAAAAATTTACAAAATATAGTATAAATTGGTGGATTTTTGGTTCCATAGTTCAAGCACGACCTATAAGTGAAGCAAGATCATCACCCCACATTTGAGACCATGTCTTGATGGGTAGACAAACTTGTAGTGGTCGACAGTGGTCGAAGTAGTGGTTTTTAGTGAGTAATCACCTTTTTCACAATTTTGTCAAAATTAGACTAAAAAAAATAAATGATTCCTAAAAATTATGAAACTTGGTTTTCTTAAGTAATTTTCTATGCAGAATTCAAATATCAAACCCGGTTTCCCAAATTATAAGTGCACATATGGGTTACTTAAAAAAAAGTCTTGTTGATTAATTTTTACGCATATTTTCGAAAATCTAAATGATGTAATTTTGACTTAAATTTTAGTGCATGAATTCCTTAAATGTTATAATTTCATGTTATGTAATTGATTTTTTAAGATTATTAAGTTGGGTTTTTAATAAAATTTGATTTTTAGCAAAATAGTTACTGTTTTTCTTAAGGATTTCCTTAATAACCTTGGAGTAATTTTGTCATAAATTGGGGAAATGTTGATTTTAATGATACTTAAATTAAAATGACTTTAGATTTTGTATAAAAATTTAATAACAAGTCAAATATGGAAGTAACAATGCTAAACCTACAAGTTTTTAAGTAGAATTATATTTAATTTCACTTAAATCATATTTCTTTGTAACTTAAATAACTTGTACGAGTCTTGAAGATGGATTTGGTTGATATTATGTTTTGTTCAAATATGTGGACGGTGGATTGAAGTTGTGATGGAGTGATTTTGTAAGCTACAAAGGCAAAATAGGGGAATTGGAAAGTAAGTTAGAAAGTCAAATGTGTTAAGCTGAATTAGATAGAAAGTAAGTTAGAAGGTTCACTGTAATGACACATGTAAACTATAGTTGGTTAGAAGGTGGGTCAGAAACCATGCAGTATATAAGAAATGACATTTTGGTACCTGTAGGATTAAATTGTAAGATAGGAAGTCAATTAGAACATTGGCCAGAAAGTGTATTGGAGAAAACACATTGTGTAGTTGAAGTGAATTAGGAACTTAGTTAAAACCTTGGTAAAAAACTACTCTAGAAGAAGATTTGTATTAAAAAAGGATCTTAAACCCTAAACTCTATAGTTAAGTAAGTTCTTATTTTAGTTGGTATTTAATATATAATTAATTAGGGTATTATGTACTTTATGTTTAGTTGAGATACAGGAAGAAGAGCAGTAATGTAACACTTAAGTGTTTAAAGAAAGTTACTAAGTAGCCCTAATAAGTAGATTGCTTGTATTCAAAAGTAGATTTTTTCTACTCTTAACTTATCTAACTGTAGTGCATATGACTGATCTTGTGTATATGAATGTGACGTGTTAATTAATGAGTTATGAAATGCCTTTTAAACTCTCTTGTATACAGTATTGGATGTGTTATGCTTGGATATTGATTGTGATGACTTCACTTGTGCTATTGCTTGGTATAATGGATGCTGTGGTTTTTAACTAGGATAAGAAATTAGGTACTAAGTAATCGCCCTACCTCTTAAGGTGTTTATTTAAGTGAACTTGATACCAATGTTTTAGAGATAGAAACATAAATGAAATAAAGTAAAAGCTTGGCTAATAAATTGATGAACATGCTTGCTTATATTGTTGATAGTGGCTTGGTCTTCCTTAGCATGCAGTTGATGTATTTATAGCATAACACGAAAAGGACTTACGAGTTAAGTTTCTAAAAATTGAGAATTTTTCTTAGTTAAGCATTATTTTGTGAATCTGGTTTTCCTAAAGTAATCAAGTGAGTTTTTGGAAGCTTGCTTCTGTAATGCAAACATCTTGGTTTACAAAATTGATTTTTGAGCATATAGAATTGCATAACTCTAGCTAAGTTAAACTTGCTAAGCTATTTTTTAAGTTCTTGAATTGGGTAATTTAGATTCCCTTTGCACGTTTATCTCCACTTATAGCTCACATTTATGCATATATTGGTGTTTTTATTATGAGTTTGGCTTGAGATTTGATAAATATGTGCTTTCAGATCAATTATGTAATAAACAATTGAAAATGACCAAAGTGGAGATAAAAACTGTTTATATATGATCACAAGTTTTTCATCATAGTATAAATCATATTTATAAGTGAGTTTTGTATTGTAATCTCAACAAATGCTATTTTAGTTCTTCTCTTAAATCTGACACAACATAGCTTGACCTGACTTTCACAGTGGACAACTACTGTAGCATATCAAGCAGCTTCAATTTTTAGATCAAATCTGACCGGCTGATGAACTTCAATCGAGGATCAACAGCTGAAACATGTTACATCAGGTTCATTTCACTTGTATAGCAGCTAGGACGCGGACTTTGAAGAACTATAGACCGTGGACTCCAACTCCATAATAGACCTAAGCTTCTGGGCCAAGCTGCTAGTAGTTGAGCAACTCCGTATACTACAATCTTCAAGGACTAAGCTGCTAATTTGACACAAGAACCAGCAGCAAGCATGAACTCCTATTATCTTAGATAGCATCTCATAAGCTGCAAGTTTGAGAGCTGAAATGCAAGACAAAGGTCAAAGGGAATAGTGAATTTAGAAACCAAGCAGCGCAAGCCTAAGTTCAATGAACAAATTTTGAAGCTTGGAGAAAAGTTGAGAACTGGAACTTAAGCAGCATTTGAAACCGATCAAGACAGTACCTACTTGAACTTCAAGCACAAGGAATCCATGAAACACTCTATGCTGAGACCAACTGGAACTCCTCTTGACAGCTGCAGTAGTTTTTGAATGACAACTTCTTGCAAAATTTAGTTTCCTCACATGCAAGTAGGCACATTGAAGTTGGGAGCTGAAATGAAGAGATTTGGAGTTCAATAACCCATTTAAGCTTCATGTGAATCTCCAACACTTGCAGCAGCTGAATGGAGCTCCAACCAAACTGCAAAGCAACCAACGTACAGCAGCCAATAAGAATTGTGTTTAAACTGATTTAGTTGAGAGCCGAGACTAAGATGATCAGTTGATCTTAAGCACATAAAACTGGGTTCTAAGTTGGCACTTGGAGTCTAAATTGGATCGAAAGCTGATTGGCCCCAGTCTCAAATTGTTTTGAGTTATGAACTGACAATTTGATGCAAATGACGACAACTATACTAGAGAGATAAATGCAGCACACGTGATCAGCTCACTTGTTCAGAAATGATAGCAAGAGATGTAGCAAGTCACTTGAGGAGTAGAATTACAAGTTAGAAAGAAATTGAGAAGCAAGTGGCTGAGAACTTTGAGTCGGGACTAAGCAAATATGAGTGAAGCAAGATACGAACAGCACTCCATTTGATCAGACTTGAGTGCCCATTCCGAACAGCTTTATTATTTCTTCCATGTGATTAAACAGAACAGAGTTGTTCACTACCCCATTCAACTGGAGCTCATCCACAAAGCACGAGAGCAACATGGCGTTCAATATAACAATAGCTTCCTGGAGGCTTTCATAGAATGACCAAAAGCAATTTGGAAGGCAGCACGTATAGGTGTACCAAGCAGGCCAAGGGAACCAAGTCAAGAGCTAAAATGACAGCAACTAAACTAACCAAGCTGCCAAGTACACACGCTGTGTTCCCTATGAAGACCCAACAGCCCGTGTAACTCAATTTCAGCATGACACTCTCCAAGCTCCGCTTGAAGATCCGTGCACAAGATAAACCAACTCATAGCAGCACTTTCAAGAAAATTCAATAGCTCACGTGGGAAAATTGGAGCAACATAAATCAAGCATACAGAGCCCAACTGTAGCAGTGTATTCATTCACTCATTTATTTGTTTAACGTCAGCTATTAATCTTTTGGTTTGTTTGACTGCAATTGTATGAACTTTAAGTACAAAGCAACCAACAGCAGCTGCAGCTCATGGAAGTGAACCAAGCGCAGCAACCCAATTCAACCAACACCATGCAAATTCAGCAGCTTCAAACTCGGACAGTAGCTGACGTGAACTACAATTGAACTTCAGCGGCACACTAAGGCCACGACATCCACTTAACGACGACAGCATCCAGCACTAAGCCTCTCCAGGTAGCAGCTGCATCCAGCCAGTAGCTCATGGCATTCAACATCAACAACTTTCGGCCAAGAACAGCAGCTGCCACGACTCTTCACACAAAATTCAGCAGTAGCTGCAACACTCTGGTTCAAAACAGCAGCAGACCTGAGCACTCAAAGCAGCAGCTGCGACACACGAACAGTTATCCGAAAGCAGCAACCAGCCCAAAGTCGAGCAGCTCCTGAAGGTCAAGAACTTCAATTTGCGTGGCAGCAACTTGAGCTTCCCCTCACAGAGAAGAAGTTCCATTATTAGTCAGCAGCCACGGCACTTCAACTTCAACAGCTCGTGAGAACTTCACCAAACTATGTTGAACAGCAACCCGCGTGACGCTATTTAGCATCCGAGAGCCCCTTGTCGAAGCAGTTGATCAGCACACCAAGCTGAGCACTCCACATTCAGCAGGAGCAGCAATTAAGCAATCTAAGCTAAAGCCGAGTACAGCTGAAAGATGAGAGAGTGAACACGTGAATTAAATGGAGCATGTGATCTTGTTTCATTCTTGAAAAAGGACAGCAGCGTTATAGCATGATGGACATGACACAGGACTTCACTTCTTAATTTTAGAAATCCACGTGGAGTTTGGGCCTAAAATAAAGATAAGTCCAAGCTTTATTCCTTTTCCTTGGCCGGTTCTTATTTTAGGAAAGCTGATGCAAAAGAGTTCAAGAACATGTAAAGATGGAACATTCCTTTCCAAGTATTAAATTCACTGACACGTGGTGCAGAAGAGAATAATAGAGATTTAGAGAGCAGCTGCGGAATAAAAAGGAAGAAGAGGGGAGAGAGGAGCTTACGAAGAGAATATGTAGTAGCCTTCAGAGACGAAAAGAAGAAAGAACAGTAGCTTAGGGGTAGTATAAACTAGAGAATACTGAAGAACAGAAGCTTTTTATTCGTTTTATTTTATTAATTTAATTATGTTTTATTTAATTTCAATGCACTAAATCTTTTTATTCTAGCTTGTTAGAGGAATTCTCGAGTAACAAATGTTTCAAGATATATTGATTTTGTATTGAGTGTCGGATTTGGTTATATCAATTATGGTGTTTTCTTTTCCTTATTATATTTAATTGTTATATATTTTGATTTATTTAGGTATTATGATGTGATATTATTCAGTATATGTTGGGTTTTGTATTGATGGATTTAATGAATTGATGTATTTTATGATTTGTTTTGATATTGATTTTGAATAATTGGGTATTTTATTATTATGTTTATTGTCTAGTCATTTAGTGTTTGGCAATCACTTTGTAGCTAGACAAAGTTATAGATATTTGGAAGAGTTCCGTTTACTTGTGATAAACATGGCTTAAATTTTTTAAAAAGGATATTCATGTTTTAATTAAATTCATGAATTCACATACTTAATATGATTAGAAATCTGGTTCGAGTCATGGAGACATACTTAAATGATATTTCTAATTGAAATAGTAATTCTGATGTGAGCAAATTATTATTTACTTGATAATTATAGATAAATTATCTTGGTAGGTTGATTTATACTATAATTAAAAATTTGCTACTTCGAGTAGTTGGGCGAGTTTTAGTGAGTTTAGTTAAACCCCGTTTAATTAATTTTGAATATCGATTGAAGACACTACATTGATTTAAATGAGAATAGATTTGCGAATCTCACTTTGATCCTTTTTATCTTCTAGACTTAGGATCCTTATAGTGTAGTTAGGGCATTCGGTTTAGTGTTTACCTTGTTAATTAGTTTCTACTATTTTTTTCTTTAATTACCGATAGCTTAGCTTAGAAAAAAAACTCAGGTGATTAATATTTGGCACCTAACTCCTTGTGGAATACAATCTCGACTCATTATTTATACTATTTCCATGACCTGATACACTTATTGGTTTACACTTTTAGCAAGTCAATCAACTACTTGGATAACTTGACTTGGATGGCTTGGTTAAGCTAGGATATCGATACCGATACATATATATGTTACGTGTATTAGTATAGCATATGTATGTTGCATTTACATTGCTTGGTTATACTAAGGAGTATTGTGATTGAACTGATAATTTGCTTTATGATTGTATAGAGATGCTGCTTATGTTGTTATCTTTATCTATTTATCTATTTTCACTTAGCTTATAGTAAGTTGAGGGGTAAGTTATCTTGTCCCTAGGTTAGGAAAGAAGTTAAAGAAGATCTTACCCTATAGAACCAAAAGGATTAAAGAAAGCCAAGTGATAGTAGTTTTTCATAGGAGGTAAATGATTGTAGATCTGGGTTAAAATTCTTAGAAGAAGCTCTTTTGGAATATTGTCTAATTACTATGCAAAGGCTTCAATACGGAAATTGTAAATGTACTGCATATGAAGCTATGTATTGTAAAATATTGGATAGTTGTGATAATGCGAGCTTAGCCTACTATTACATGGATTTTCACTATTTTTTGTTATATTGAATGAGAATAGATTTGAGAATAAGTGTTTTATGAAGTTGAATAATAGGTGAAACATAGGTTTTTTCTTATCCTTAACTCAAAGATAAAAGTAACAAATCATCTTTAAATGCCAAAAGTTAAGAAAAATTTTTAAATAGATACCTAAAAAGATAGGCATTATAAAGGATGAATACCAATATTATCTTTAATTATTATTCTTATACTAGCGTACATCACCCTTGTGATACAAGTGCAAATATAACAACATGAAATTAATAGAATATTAATTGTAAAACATTCACATGGTTTATTACATAAGGAGGAAGAATTTGAAATACAGGTAATGCGATTTTTATTTTTAAACTAGTTTATTTTACTAAAAATATCAAATGATGTTAAAAAAATTATGAAATTTGGTTTTCCTAGGTATTATTACATGTAGAATCAAGTTATTAGCCTAGAATTTTAAAATTAGAAATGATTATATAGGTTCTTTAAGAACAAGCTTGATTTTAAAGAATTTTGTATGGATTTTTAAAGATAGTAAACGATGCTGTTTTGAGCTAATTTTTTTGTGGGTATATTCCTTGTATGATATATTTAATTTAAATAAAATAAAATTTGATAAACTACACATATACAATTTATTAAATTTATTTTACATAATTTGCCATGTTTTTCAAGTAAAAGGAATATTGGGTTTTTAATTGCATTTCTCAATCAATCTAACTTGTAATAATTTATGGAGTTTAGTTATGATTTTGGAAATATTTAGTTTGAATATTATAATTTTATTTGGTCATTTACCTAATTTAAGCTAATTTTTAGTAAGATCAAACCTAAAATTGATATTTAAGAAAATATTATATATTACACTATTTTAGTACTTTTCATGACCAAAATATAACAATTATAATTTACTGAGTATAATATATTTTTTGTAGCTTTAATAAATTTTGGATGCTAAGTATTATATATTTTCCTAACCTTTATACATATTGGGTCAAATATGATAATGTAGAGTAAAATTGGTATAATTGGCGGTGTAGTATAGGAGAGCTTTGGTTGTTGTTGTATATGAAGTAGTTTACAATGATCATAGGTTGGTTCATTTGAAAAGTGGAAATTGGATAAGTGAACATGATATTCTGGATGAGTTATAATCTAATTCAGAACTTGAATTAGAAACTGCAACACTTAGGTGTTTTGTGTAAATTGAACATAGATGATAAAGTTAGGTATAATATTGGAGATTTTAGCTAATAAATCGAGGACATAAGCCAAATGGTACCTAATTAAGAATTTTAAAGTAGTTTGAATTAGAGATTAATTCAGAAGATGTTTATGAATATAAATTAGAAACGAATTTAGAGCCAAAGTCAAAACCAGCTTAAAACAGACTAAGAACCAACAAGCAAATATTTAGTTGAAGTATATATACGTATGACCTATGATTGACCTTACAACTATTTACTCTTGTTAGGTGAAATTATGAAGAAAGGAGATTATGATAACAAGTAAATTTGGAAATGTATTGCTAGTTAAGTAAGTAGATATTTATGTGTACCTTGAGTAAAACTTATGTTTACTCTAAGCTTTATGTGTTTTGTGATATTTAGCTTAGCTAAACTTGGTTGCTTGGTTGCAAGTTGATGTGCTATTTGATGAATCGTATGAAGCTATCTATTGTAACTACTATTGATTAAATAGTAATGTAATATTGGACTTGGTTGCTGTGGTTGTGCTGATAAATGCTTATGTGACATTTGCTGGGATCTGTTCTAAATTGGAAAAAGGATCTAGGGACTAACCCTACCTCTTAAGGTATTTATCTAAGTGATACCGAGGTCTTAGAATTGATAAAGCTATAAAGTAAAGGTTAGGTAATAAGTGATGAATAAGTTTGCTTGAATTTGCTGGTTTTGCTTGGCATGTGATTTAAAGCATTCATGGCATGGTATAAAAAGGACTTATGGGTCAAGTTTTCTAAAAAACTTAGATTTTGCTAGATTGGTTTTCATATGAAAAGCCAGGTTTATCAAGTAAACTGCTTGATTTGTAAACATTGGGTTTTTGAGTATATAGAGACTGCACTATATTTGCTAGGTTGTTTATCAAATGAACTACTTGATTTGTAAACACTAGGTTTTTGAGCATATAGAGACTGCACGATATTTGCTAGGCTAGTTATATGTTAGATTTTTCAACCACTCTATGTGGTTATTATTAGGATATTAGGTTTTGGCAACCAAGTGTTGCTTTGCTAGGTTTTTAAATATATTATCTAGATGCTCAGTTTAAAGTCAATTGAACTAGATGAGTTGTTAGGCTAAGCTAATATATCGGTATCGATATATGTTACGTGCATGAGTTAACATTTGTATGGTTTGGTTGGAAAACTATAAGTTAACATAATTGAACTAACTACTTAAATGATATGCTTATTTTGTTACGCTTATTGTTGTGTGTTTATCTACTTTAACTCAGTTTGCAATAACTGAGGAGATAAGTTTCTCTTATCCTTAGGTTATGAATTGAATAGATAGAAGAATGTATTAGAGTGACAAGGAGACTTCAAAACTTTAACTGAAGATAGGCTCTTAAGAGAAGTTGATTATAAGATATGGCTTGAGTACATGAATATAGCTTTTTAGAAAAGCAGTGGGTGACACTTTACCAATGGGTTATTATAGTTGTAGTAGTAAAAAAACATGTATTTGTAAAAGAGTTACTATATTGTATAGAAGTATATAACTATGATACTTTGGGTATGACTCGTTAATGTCGAAGCTTTCGTTGTTATTTGTCATATTGAATGAGAAATTATTCGGAAGTAGTTGTTTATGGAATAAAAGAGCAAGTTGGATATAGGTTTTGCTTTATCCTTAACTTAAGGATGGTAATAACAAACTGTCTTCAAGTACTAAGAGTTTGAGAAAAATTTTTAAATGGATATCTAGAAAGTGAAGCATTACAAAAATAATGTATATTATAATAAATTTTGAATATTATAGGTTATGTATAAAAAACTCCAATGGATATGAAGTTTCTTTTCTCATTTTTGTATGTTATATATACATATATATATAATTGAAATATAAAATGCTTGGTGTTTGTGAACATTAATTTAAAAAAAATATAAGAGACTAATTGATTCTTTATACTTAAAAATAATTTCAAAGGATATTAAAATTACTTTAATATTTAGATAAGAATTAAGGTTCCGATGAGAATTAGGGTTCCAATGAGAATAATGATATCATAATAAACAAGTGTAACATATGGAAATAATAAACTATGAAAAGGTAAAAACTTTTGCAACTATGTATTTTCACATACTTTCAAAGAATGGAATTTTTAAAAAAAAAAAGAAACCTTAAAAAAATGTTCTTCTTTGCAAACTAAAAAAATAAAAGAATTAAAGTAAAAAAATTAATATCGAAGAAATTTTAGCAATCATAACTTTTTTCTAATCACATGGAAAATTTGAAATATTACAGGTTATCTAAATTTTTTTTCTTTTAATAAATTTGAAGTTTGGTTCTCATTTTTGCATGCAATGTTTAGAGAAAATTTAAAATATAAAAGGATTGGTATTTATGAGCATTCATTTAAAATGCATTTAGGCAACTACACTTATAATAAATTAATAGGATGCTAAATCTATTTTAACATTTGGATGAAAATTAAATTTAAAATGAGAAATAAATGTAATTGAATGAAAAGAAAAAAAAAGAAAGAAAGAAAGAAAGAACATCAAAGGTAAAAACTTTTAAAACTGTGTATTATAATAGATTTTAAATATTATAGGATTTATATAGAAATTTCATTAGATTTGAATTTTTTTTTTTTTTTGGGTAGAAAAAACTGCAGTCAATAGAAGACAATAACAAAGGACTTCAACATAAATCAAGTAACAGTCCCAGCCTGAGGACTACCTCTTTCAAAACAAGAATCCGACGGACTATTAATATTCATAACATCCCCTGCAGATAACGCTAATCCAAAAAGGACGATCATTTAATTCAAAAAAAGCATCATGGTTCACGTGCAATCCCCTTTTGCTAAGCAGTCCGCTACCTGGTTGCAATCACAGCTGACCCTGCAAAATTTAATATCAGGGACACATGAAACCAACTGTTTACAATTCTGGAGGGTTGGATGATATTTATCAGAATTAACTAAACGATTGTGAAGTCATTCAATAGCTTGTTGTGAGTCTACTTTAATGATAACATGGTCTCTTCCTAATCTTCCTGCTAAAAGAATGCCTTCTGCAATAGCCCACAACTCTAACAAAAGAGGCGATTTGGCTCTAATTTGTTTGTGCACTACTCCAAGAACATATCCTCACTGATCTCGACAAACTGCCCCAATACCGGCTTCACCTCCTTCATCCTTAATAACTCTATCGTAATTATCCTTTACCCAATCAGCTTTCGGTTTCTCCCAATGGTTTCTTGAGTGTTTCCTCTGGTTCTGTAACTTGGAAACTTATTGTGTTGCCCACCATTCATTTGCCTCCATCCTAACCATCTCTCCACATTTTTCATCCTTTTGCTCTGATAGAAAGATTTGTTTGTTTCTCTTCCTCCAAATGCCTATAATTATAAAGAAAGTTGAGGCCTCTTTTAGAGTATAGACTTGTAGTCAATTGCGATTCTTCCACCTGACATTCTTCTTGACCTAATGTCTCATTTCTCCAAAACTATATGAATACCCTTCAAACGTAACCCCAAGCATACCCATAGCTCTTTACTCCATCTACAATTTAGGAAAAAGATGTTCTGTAGATTCTTCATCAGTCCGACATAAAGGACATTCCCAATCGATATGGATTCCTTTCTTCATCAGCTTATCTATAGTTGCCATTAAAAGACGCCGAATGAGAAAAATGATTCTCGGTGGTCTTGGAGCCTTCCACACCAAATCCCATTTCTCACTAGCCTCGAACGCCTCATCATCTTTGCACAAACATTATATGCGGATCTTGAGGACACTTATCCATCTACCTTGTAGGGCTAGCTCTTAATGTCTCTTGCATCTTTCGACTATTCTAGGAAAGAGATGCAATGCCAACTTACATCTAATTTGGTCATCAATAGGGTAGCCAATAACTTCTTCCTTCCAGCCATCATTGTTATCCAAAACGTGGTTTACTAGTAAAATCTCATCAAACTTACTTAAGGGGCCAAACAACCAATTACAATGTCGCCCTTCTAGGGTCCAACAATGCGTCTAGAATTTAATATCTACTCTATTCTTAACTTCCCAGGCAGTTTTTCTTAATCAACTGGTAGCTTTACTTAATTCCTCGTAAAATTTTGATCCTTGGTTCTTCTTCTTGGCTCTCCTTTGATTTAATTTATATTTTTGATGCTGCAATTTCATCCAAAGAAGGTCCTTTCTCTGATGTACCACGCTAACTTTGTAAAGTTTAGTTGGTTCCAATCTTTTTAATATTTAACATTCCTATCCCTCCTTCCTCGGGTTTTTTAATTTTTGACCAACCAACTAATGAATTTTTTTATGTTCTTGAGAGGAACCTTAAAAGAAAATCTTGATGAATTTTCTCTACATTAGTTGCAAATCCACCATAACATGAATGATTCTAATCAGTCGTTCCACAACCAAAATAAAAAGCTATGACAATTGACGACATCAGGTTACCATGTTCAACAGAAACTAAGCATTAAAGCCCCGTTGATAACAAGCTGATGATAAACAGTTGAAAGGGACAAACCAACAAGCTTGATCTAGGAATCTGGGAAGTTCATACTTTGAAGGGCTAATCTTACAAAGTTACATTTCAATTTATCATAGGCTTTTTCCATATCTAACTTCACTACCATCCAGCTTTTCCTCCCATTTTTCCTCCCTATAGAGTAAAGGAATTCTTGAAAAACAATAATATTATCCCTAACAGATCTTTTTGGAATGAAACGGGATTATTCAGGACAAATCAAATCATTTAAAAATGGTCTTATATGGTTCACTAAACATTTACTTACAATTTTATACATAATATTGTAAAGATTTATACATCGAATGTCTATAATTTTATTTGCTCCCAGAATTTTTGGAATAAGAACAATGAGGGTTTTATTGAACTCATATAACATAACTCCTATCCTCAGAATCTGACCAACTGTGTTATAAATAGTTTCCATAACAACATCCTAGCATCTCTTGAAAAATTTGGCATGCAAATCGTTTATACTTGGCGTCTTATTATTCCGAATGCACTAAAGCGCTCTTCATATTTCTCCATTCATTCATGGGCTTTGCAAAATGTATTTTTTATCCTCACTTAAGGTTCTTTGCTCTCCATGCCAAGGATAGGAACTTCTCTAAACAAACAGTCTCTCAGTTGTAAAGAGGCTCTCAAAGAAGTTTAAAAGAAGCTTTTGGATAGCTTGCTTGATTTTCACCTAATTACTTGCCCAAAAAGGCTACGAACACGTATCTTTGAACACCTCGTCATCACACTAGCATGAAAAAAGTAGGTGTTTCTTTCTCCATCAATTATCCACTTCAATCAAGCTTTTGTAGCCGACAATTTTTCTTCTTGCTTTGGTATCCACTCTAACTCTCTTTGAAGGTGTTGCTCTTTGTCAATAAGCTCTTAGTTTCGTCTTGAAAAAAAGTTCTTGTCTAACTTCACTAATACCATTCGTGACGAGTCTTTTCCTAAGTGGAATGATTCTGAAAACTTCTTTATTCCAGATCTTAAGGGTATTAATATACTCATTAAGGTCACCTGGGTATCGAATGCTAGGAGTGTACCATTTCCATGCTACAAAAGCCTGCAATTTTAGGTGATCTATCCATGTAGGTTGGAACCGAAAAGGTCTTAGCAACTTTGGGCTACCTCTAAAGATTGATTAAGTGTTTAAAAGGAGAGAAAGATGGTTACAATGACAAGATACGATAGACTTTTTGTCTTAAGGTATAGACTTCGCCAACCATAGTTTGCGTAAGCCCTATTAAGCCTAGCTTGAATTAGCTCACTCAAATGCTTTGATCTTTTTGACCAAGTGAACTTAGGCCCAATGAAGCCCAAGTCCATCATGTCATGATCATTCATACGTTCCTAATATTTAGTAACTCTACTTAGATCGACACTTTTTCTTCTCCACTTCTCTTCTTTGCAAACTACTTCATTAAAATTACCCATCAACAATTAGGGACCATCAATTTTTCCTTCCCAACATCTTAGTTCATCCCATAACTTATATCTAGCCTTTGGATATAGATTAGCATAAATTTTAGGAAAGATTAGACTTCAAGAGAATTTCATACCTAAACTTCCATAAGAATTTTTGGACAAGAAACATGGCACTTATGAATGCGAACTTCCTCTTCATTCCAAAAAGCAGTGATACTACTTCTAAACCCCTTTGCTTCAACATAATTCATTTTGTTAAAGCATAGAAAGATCTTCAATGGCTCCGTTACCACCCTTTCCATACAAGTTTTAGTAAAATGACAATTTTCAAGTTACATTTGCTAATAAGGCTTCGAATTGCCTACCTTCTTTCTCTTGAATTCATACCATGAGCATTCTAAGCAAGAGCCTTAAAAGGTCTATGATTCATGTTGGAAGAGGGAGTGTCCTTTAACTTAGAATTCATCATTTGGAACATCAATTTATACTAGCAATCATAAGAGAAAGCTTCTTAGAAATGCTTAATTTCCATCCTCGAACATGGTTTGAAGGATGTCTTGGCCATGACCATATGCATTTCCAACATTGTGAATAGAACCTTTTTCATTTGATCCTCCACTAGAGAATACATTGATCCTCCATCTATCACCATTCATTCTAAAAAACTCTTTCCATTAGTTTTCTACATATCCATTCCATGATCCCTAGAATATCCCTCCCTATATATCATACTTCACCATCGATATTTTTATCACTAACTCACCTTCTACTATGGTGATAATTGTCTTTTGACCTTATTGATAAGTTCTGCTCTAATGCTATTGTTTGGAAAAGAATCTCTGGACCATCTCCCTTTTCCATTTCTATGGAGATAATAGTATCCCCTAAACTTCCATTACTACTTGCCATGAAAACAATTCTCACTTTACTTCCTAGATTCATAAGTCCATGTATTGATTGGGGATGCGTGAGTTTGCATGTAGGATCTGGACTGACATTTTCACTCTTAAAGAGATTCACTGTGCTAGTTTTTCAAAGAGAAGTTTGTTTCTTTCTAATTTTAAATGTAGAGTTAGAAAGTACTTGTGAAGAAGAGATACTTTCCTTTCTTTTTATGACATTTGATGCCTCTTCATTAATCTCTTTTGGAATATGAAGTGTTGTATCCATTTTTTTCATTTTCATTTTTATTTTTGAAATAATCCTCTTGAAGATAGTCCTTTGATTTATTTCTTGCATTTTCCAACATCTTATTTGTCCTTGACACTTGATATGGGTCATCATATCCCTTTTGAGATTTATTTTCATAGGGAATAATTGGCTTTTTTCCCTAATCCCTTCTTCCTACTCTTTCTATTGTATGCTTTAATCCAATGTCTGTACTTTCTCTTGGCTCTTATCATTAATGGTCCCTTTGGAAACCACATTCTTAGCGTCTTTAGTCTTGTTCGACTCTTTTTCAACCATTTCATTTGTCAAATTCATATAAGCTCCTTGATATTCCCCTTCTTAAGACCTTACATGTCCTTTAGAAGATATACTATCTTCCTTTGAGATTTTAGTATCTACACTATCAACATCTCCAGTTTTCTCTAAGATATTCTTCATTTTATATGGATACCCCGTGTTAGTATGACTAATTCTTCCACAAAAATCACAAAGCTTAGGAAGCCTTAATGTGGAATCATATACGAAATACAATTAATAATAATCATCTGAAGAGTTTTAAAAACAAAGTCTCTCATTCATTCCTAGATATTAGTCAACATAGTGTCCCTAAAAGATAACTTCTTCACCCATTCACTTACGTTTCATTGGACTCATTTGGATCTAATCTATCAACGGTTATATGTTTCTATTGTGGTGAAATCAATCACTAGCTTCATCCTTTAGTGGAGAGGTGGAGCAACCTAGGGTTTTCTTAAGAAGATGCCATAAGTATAGATTTGAAGTTTCACTCTTATTTTAGCATGTGATGTGTGGAGAATTTAGGATATGAATTTGATACTTACTGGAATTGAAGTTCCTTTCTCATTTTTGCATACTATGCATATAGAAAAATTTGAAATATAGAAGGATTATTGGCAAAAAATAAAAAATATAGAAGGATTTGGTACTTGTGAATACACTACAAGAAATGAAAGTTTGGGCAATGAGATATTATAGCAAAATACTTTTTGCATCAATTTTGTTTTTCCAAATGCAATGAATTAGTCACAAGAAAAATAGTGTCTAAATTGTTTTTTCCCCTATTAGAATGAAATTTTATTGTCAAACTTTTATTTATGATATCTTTTGGCAATTTATGATAATTCATTCATCATATATAACTCTTTGTTAATGCCTTGTCCTTAAAAAAAAAAAAATGCTTTCTTTAAGTTTTATACTCAAGCAACAAAATACATGGAATTTTATCCATGCATTTGTATAGTGATTGCAATAGTTAAAAAAAAAAATTTACATTTTTGTAATAATTAACTCGTTGCATTAGGAAAAGAAAAATTACCCCAATATTTCGCTATTATAACTTGAATTTCTTAAAATGTGTTCTGTCTTACTCTTGAAAATTCATTCTTTTACTTTTGTTATTATTTTC
Source organism: Lumnitzera racemosa (assembly GCA_024138005.1). Classification (NCBI taxonomy): domain Eukaryota; kingdom Viridiplantae; phylum Streptophyta; class Magnoliopsida; order Myrtales; family Combretaceae; genus Lumnitzera; species Lumnitzera racemosa. Next base: position 30,473,918 of record JAMXBC010000012.1, on the reverse strand, counting down.
CTTTTCTCTCGTTACAGCCCTTGTCTTATTTCCCATGGTGAGCCGCTATTTACAATTGGCCCGCTTGCAAATGGAAATAACATACCCTTGCTTAACTGTTATTAAACACACCCCAAATTCCTTGGCGGAGAAACCACACCTAGGTAGGAGGCAGGTTGCTTGTACAACATATCTTCCTTTGGTTATCTAAGATAAAAAGCTCCTCCTAGTTTGTAGAGAAATAAAGCACAAGATCCTTTTATTATTTGAGCTGTCTCTTGTTGTTTGGAAAATAAAAGAGAGCTGCTCAATATATATTTCCAAGCACATGATCAAAGAAGATGGAACCAAAATTCATCGACCAAAAGCTTCAACTTCGTCCCATTAAAACTTGTCTCTGACGAGTTTTATTTTACTAGCATTGAGTTCTCTTCCTTGTCCTATTTTCTGCGAGTTGCTGAGTTAAACTTTGTTTATTCAACTCATTAAACTGAAGTATAAAACTTTGTTCCTTATTTCTCTAACTTCTGGTTACTTTTTCCAACTCTATGCTCTCTTGTTTTGCCATCGTATGCGACAAGAATCAGTTTTTCTTTCGACTTTTATTAATATTTCTTCTCTAGTAAAGTTGAGGTAATCCATAGTTTGAGCCCCCATTTTCAATTAATTTTTCTTTTTTTTTTGAATTTCCACTCCAAACATCGTTCTGATTCCATCAATAATCTTTTACAAAGTTTTAATGAATATCGATATGCTTTATTAATGAGGGCTTGTTATTTGTGCGTATATAATTAGTATTTCAAAAGCCTTTTTTATATCATGTTTATAATATAATTATCTTAATTTAATTATTTGTTACATCTTTTTAATAGTTGGTATTACTATCAATAAAGCAATGATTTCAAATTTAAAATTTTTTTGGTCAAACTTATTCATTACTCATAAATGTGAAATAAATAATGCATTAAGACAAATCAAAATTCTCTTAAATTTGGCTGAATACATTTATTTACTTACTAGATAGATAAAGATGGGTTCGTATTAAAAGTAAAATCAAAACATTCTTCTTTTGGTTGGTTGATAATTATTTATTTTCTACTGATCTTTGCTTCCTTTTATATATAGATGACTTATTCTATCTTATCTTAGGGGATTATAGAAAAAATCCTTAAGAATAGTGCTAATAAATATAGCTTAAGTTTTATCATAACTATTCCTTTCTCATTATTCCAACAGTCTTAAGAATATTTTTTTCCTCTTATTTTCTATGGATCTAAATAAAGCCTCAAGTAGCATTGCAATTAATGGTAAACTTATAATTCGTTTACTTTGTTGAATGGAATAAAAAGATAACAGAATTTTGATGATAAGAAATAGAATAAGGAAGGAATGGCTATTATGTTATTTAGTTGGGTAAAAATGCATGTAAGTAAGAGGTACATAATAGAAGTTAAAATACCATTTTACCCCTTATCTTCCTCCTTTCTCCTTCACTTACCAAAATCCCTCCAACAAATTCGTCACTACTTCCCTTTTACTGTCACACACTCTTACCAATCTTAAAGCCAAACACATAAAAGGGAAAAGAAAAAATTAGGAAATAAAAAAGCACTCTTTTTACAAACACCTCACATGCCATTATCTTATAACCCAGATTTGTCATCACACCTATCATAATCTTTACCTCTACAATGCATTTTATATGCTTAAAATGTAAAAACAAGTGCCTAGTACTATGAATATGCTTTTAAAATGCAATCTTGAAAGCCTAGTTGCATAAAAAAGGGCCTAGTTGCATAAAAAAGGGTTTGACCCTAAAAAGAAAAAAAATCATAGGAAGGGAACTCATCAAAGTATTGCTATTAACATCAAGACATTTCACTATTTTATGATGGCATAATGAATTAAAAGGACAATTTATTTGTCCAAGGTAAATAATAGTGTCGAGCTTGTTTTTCAATTTCTTTTATTTAAAAATTGATTTCTCATTTCCTGATTAATACTAAATCCTAACCCATTTAATATTAATCATCGACTAAAGAAATTAAGAAATTCCGGCTTTTTATTAAAAATAATTTTTGGAGTCGCCACTTGATCGAAGTTGGGAAAAGAAAAAGAACCCGTAACCAATTGGGTGGATTGATTACGATTTGGCTATTGGTCTTTAATTTCAATTTTAAATGAAGAATTAAAGGGTTCTAAGTTCGGGGGCTAAGCTATTAAACCCTTAACGGGTATTACTATTTATTTACTGAAATTAGGATTATTCTTCTATTTGTAATATTTAAATAAATAAATAAATAAAATCAAAAGAAAAAAGAACCTAAGTTTCTATATATTTTATCGTCGCCCCGAAGGTGCCTATATACCTACTAGTCGGGATTAGACAATCGTAGTTCTTATAGAAAATCTTAGTGTATCGATTGATTTTAATTTTTGAAAACCGGCTAAGTTTACGTTTTTGTTGATTCGGTTTAAAAAAAATCTAAACAGTCCTAACTCTTGAGTGTTTTTGTTTTTTGTTTTTTTAAACAAAAAATACTTTAACAATCCTATTTTTTTTAAAAAAAGGGGTCTTTTATTAATTTTTATTTAAAGAAAAACAACTTTCTACGTGATAAACCAAATCTTAAGATATGACTAATCCTAACAATCCCTAAACTAATATATACGACTATCTATTAAAATAAATTAATTCCATATGATACACTGGTATAAGAACTAATACTAAAACTCTTGAACTAACATATACATATATCATATATTATGTTAACTAATAAAGTGTAATTAATATAATAACATATATATGTAATAAAAAACCAATATTAACGGACCCTAATCTAATGTTTATGTCCACTTATTTAATAAATATTAACTTAAATTAATATAATGTACCTAATATATATTACAAAAAAAACTAATACTAAAAAAATACCTTAAACTAATATATACATATATATATATACCATATTAAATCATTAAAGTCCTAATAAAATAATAATATAATAAATCAGAAAAAATTTGGATAGAAACCGAACTTGATTGCGGGGCTACTGTCTCCAACGTGCATAGTTGCTGCAAAGCACTATTGTGCAGATTTTGTTGGTGATCAGGGGTTCGTGCAGTTGCAGCGATCAATGTGGATGATCAGTACGTAGACTATATCAGTTTGAGGAGCAACGTATGTGTTTGATGTGTGTTGTTGTTAACGGATTGGGCTAGTTGCAATTAGAATTTGTACTAGAGTCACTGTTCGTGGCGTTGGGACGATGCTGGATGTCACTGCTATTCGCCTTACTACTGTCTACCTTGCTATTGTCCTGTTTGTTGCTGTCCACCTTGTTGCTATCCCGTTCGCTGCTGTTCACCTTGCTGCTGTCCTGTTCACTCCTGTCTGCTGTGCTGTTTACATATGAATCCCATTTATTTCTCTCGCTCTTGTAAAATATAGAAAAACAAAAGACATAAATGACTAATGAGACTCGAACACAAGACCTCAAACTACATCTATTCCAAATACTCCAATACTTATCCGTTAGACTGTTGATCTATACCTTGACATTCAGTATAATTTAATTGTATTTAAACCATGCGACTCCTATAAATAACTTTTTGAACTAAGCTAAAACTAAAACGAATGACTCTAACATGAGTTACTTCCTAAAAAAAATAAAAAATCTTTTTTTTAATTTTTAATTTTTCTCATTTTTTTCTTTTCTTTTTTTGTTCAATTATTATTATTTTTTAATTTTTATAATAATAATTTTATTTTTTAAATTAGGACCCTTTTTGTAAAATAAAAATTAGGATTATAGGGGGGCAAAAATTAGGTATCTACAAATAGTATATGCAATATTATAATATGTTTCGTAAATATAAACATTCTTCTAGGTTGTAATACCATGTTAGTGGTTGAGCTTAAGTAAACAATGGTAGGTATGGTAATAGAGGAAATTGGCTATGATAATGCCATAGCAATGGGTTAAATGGGTGAATAAGCAGGTGGGTGGGTTTGATGGTGATGGTAGTGGTGTGGTGGTGTGATAACAGTAGTGGATGGGTGTGGTGGGTAATGGTAGTTATATGATGGACACCATGTAAAGGAAGAAGAAGAGAAGGGTATTGAAGGTCTTCCATCTCAGAATCTCAATTCTTTGATTTAAGTAAGGAATCCCAATTCAAAGTTTTTAGTAATAGCGGTTCCTTAGGAATTAGGATTCAGCTAAGTAAACAATGTAACAGAGGTGAGAATAAGGGGAGAATGGAATAGCCATTCTTGCTAATCTGAATACACCATTAATGCTACTCTAACCATTAATAATCTTTCTATCCTTACTGTTATCCCATTTGTAAAGCAATTTTATAATTATATAAAAAAATTGGAGTCTTTGATACCTAAAACTTTAAAAAATGGAAAGAAAGAATTTTTTTCAATCTTGATATTCATTATGTTACTTAGGTTCTTATGGTTCTAAAATTGGAACCAATACCAATGCTTGGACTTATACCAATAAAGTGTCTTCTTATAGATAAGCTAAAGAAATGTGGAATTCAATGGTTACAAAATATACCATAGAAGATGTTAGCAAACAAAAATTTGTTATTGAAAATTTTTATAGGTGGGTAATGACTATTGAAAAGGACATCAAGGTGAGGATTAATGAATATCATAAGCTGATTGAGGACATAAAGGATGAAAATATTTCCTTTAAGAAGAGTTTGTTGTGTGCTTGCTTAATTATTAATTCTTGAGGGGCTGCAAGAACAATTTGCAACAAAAACATAGGTGGCTTTTGCTTTGAGATTTGACTACTTACATCATAATTGAATACACCAACCCCAAGAAGTTGCAAGCTTTTGAAATAAAAGAAGATGATTGCAAAAGCAAATTTGATCTAAGCTAAGGTTCACAACAAAAGGTATAACAATAAAACCTAATCTCATAACCCTAATTATAAACTTAATGCTAATAGCTCTAAAACCTTTAAGAAAAAAAAAGGGAATTGTTTTGTTTGTGAAAAGTTAGGTCATCATGAACATTAACGCAATAATATGATCTCCTTTAACTAACAAAACAAAACAATGTAAAAGAATGGGTAGTAGATTCTAGTGCTTCCAGGCATATTTGTGCAAACAAATATGCTTTTACCTCCTATAAACCTATAGTAGATGAAGAAGAACATGTTTATCTTGGTGACTCTTAAATTGCAAAAGTTCTTGGTAAAGGAAAAGTTCTTCTCAAGCTTATATCTAGTAAGACCTTGACTCTTAATGATGTATTTCATGAACCAAATATTAAAGCAAGTTTAATTTTTGTGGCTCTTTTGGGGAAGGTTAGAGTTATAGTGTCATTTGAGTCTGATAAGATTATAATTACAAAAAATAATCATTTGAGTCTGATAAGATTATAATTACAAAAAATAATATGTTTGCAGGCAAGGTTATTGTAATCAAGGATTATCTATTGTCAAGCTTGAATTTTTTTGGTTTTCATTTTCCTTAGTCTGATTAATATTAAACTCCACTTGTTTAATATTAACCATCAACTAGGAATCAAGGAAAATATTATTTTTTGAATCTTTGAAAAACATTTGGAGTCTTCACTTGATCAGAGTTGGGAAAAGAGTTAAGTTAAAAATCAATTGGGTAGATTTATTATAACTTAGCTACTGGTATTCGATAAAATCAATTTTAAAAAATCATTTTCCGATACTAAAGACTTTGAGTCTGGTGGCTAACCTATTAAACACTAAAAGGGTACTACCTTGACCTTCTAAATTTAGTTTTATTTTTCACAATAGCCCTTTTAATATGAAAGGATAATTTTAAATTTACAAATAAATAAAATTAATTTTGTTTTACAAAAAAGAGAAGAAATTAAGAAAATAAATTTACTTACAAAGAAGGAAAAAAGTTTCCCCATTTTAAGTTACTCGATAAGTGCTTATGTAACCTCTAGTGGTTCTTGTAAAAATTTATTGGTTTGGTTCTTTTTAACTTCTAAAAACACATTGGATTTACATAATCAACCGAGTTATTTGATTTGAAAAAAATCTTTGAAAAAGTCCAATTTTTACTTGTATTTATTTTTTAAAAAGAACTCTAATTTTCCTAAATTTAGAAAAAAGTTCATTAGATTTGTACTTTAAAGAAAATGTTACTCTAAGTGACAAAAAACCTTTTTCATTTTTATGTTTTTTGTACCTAGTGGGTTCCACTCATCTCTAGGAGGCAATCACTCTACAACACTTGAGGACTACACAAGCGTTCCTATCCTAAGAACTTTTTTTTTTTAAATTGTAAGAGTAATAAAACAAATAAAAATAAAAATAAAATGAATAAAAAGAAGAACAAGACAAATCTAGTTAGGTGGGTTAGTCTTGAGTTTGGGAAGAAGGACATCAGTAACAACAGGGTGGTTTCTTGGTGCTCCAACGATCGTTGTGAATGATGTTGGTTAAGAGATTTTTGGATTAGAGAGAAGTTGCAAATTTGAGGCTCTATTGAGTGATTCCTGAGTAATTGTTGATCTAGAGTGAAGTGGAAGCCCTTATTTATAGGTGTTAAGGTCGAATTAGGAATTGAAAATGTTCAAAAGAAATAAATGGATTTAATGCGCGAAATGATTTTTTTCCATGTTGAAATTCGATTTTATCCATGTAAATGGATGAATCTTGACACAATATGGTGCTAAATACATATTAGTGTGTGGAAAAAATGTGCACAGAGTGTGCTCACTAGTACAAGGTAAGTGTACCTATTGATAGTAGTATGGTATAATTAAAAACGGATATCGTTCTCACGAGAACTATAATTACTAATACTAACTATTTTTTTATTATTTAATTGGTAAATTCAAATTTAAGAAATTAAATTAAATGACTTCTAATGACTAAATTAACAACTAATCAAGACTCGACTAAGAAATTAAACAAGAAAGCAACTAATTTAGAAAATTAACTTTAAGATTCAACTACGTATCTAGATCTTACTTCCTCTAGAATTACATATACAACTTCTAGTCAAGATAATGTAATTTTATCTCTAATTTCTTTGATTAGAAGGATTCTCTTATAAAGTTAATAATTTTCTCAAGTATATTAATCGTAATCTTTAAATTACCTATTAGAATTTCTTCTCAATAGTATAATTAAAGATTGCACAAGAGAACAATGAATTCTCTTAAACATAACAATTAAGATCCATAAAGACTTTACAACTTGTCTCTAAACTTGCAATAATCTCTATCAATTATGCCTAGATTTAATTATATAAGTAATCTCTTGATTTTCTTGCATAATATTAAGTATTAGATAAATAGCTTAGAAATATTAATCTAAAGCAAATAAAGAACACATAATTGAATTAAAAAAATAAAGATTTTCATTAGATATAATAAACTTAGTATTGCATGGCAATCCTAGGTTTCACAAAACCTAGATACAACGAATATACACGTTAATTATGGCAAAAGTGCAATCTTGAATCAAATCTAATGAAAACATATAAAGAAAAGCTATGAAACTAAGAAAATCTCTTGAATATTGAATTTCAAAGTGTATGGCTATCTTGTATGTTCTGTCCTTGGAGCATCTTTAAACATTACATGAAAAAGTGTGACAAAAATCCTTAAGGAAGCCCTTTATAATGTGTGCATTTTTTCTCCCTTCACTACAAGTGATACGGTCGAGTCACTAATTGTGTCCATAGATTTCCCAAATCTTCAACGAATCTTTTTTAAATCTTGTCAAATTTGCTACTGACACGACTTGGATATGGTCATGTCTCCCATGTCGTGTTACTTTTTGTGCATTGCTCTATTCAACTGAAAAATCTTCCCTGCAATTGATAGTCATGTCGCTACTCATTTTATTTCTAAACTTCATAACTTTACCAATTTAACTTCGAATCAAGTGAAACTTGTTTCTATTTTCTTGTTTTCTTCCACAAAACGTTTCAAAACCTAGAAATCAAAATTTGACTTAATTAAGTATCATTTTCTTAAAATTCACCAAAATTTCAAGGAAATAACATAAAAATCACTATATTAAATATAGTCAAATAAGAGCTTATCAAATTTCCCCATACTTAGGAATTTTCTTATCCTTAAGCAAATAGATCAAAGAAAAATCAAGACAAGAAATTCTTAATTAAAACTCTCATTACTTAAGAGACTGGACAAAAATTAGACTTAACTCGAAAACAAATCAAGGGATTAACCTACACCTTTTTACACAAATTTTTTTAACAACTTCCTTGGTTATACCCCGTCTCTTTACAATACTCAAGAGAAACAAAATACTAGGGTTTACAAGTTAATTAATGTAAATTAAAGTTTACCTAAATCATTTAATTAACTCAAAATTAGATTTGACATCTTCCTAGGCAAGGAAAAGTCATAAAAATTTCAACCTTTTTAGCTAAAATGAATACAACTTTCTTTTCAATCTTGCTAAGTGCCATAATTTAAAGTAGATACATATTACATCTATTCATCTTTTGATTATTCCATAGTATATATTTTCATTGGAAGGCTTTAATTCAATTCAATTATTTCATTCATGCACGATTATTTTAATTGAAGTTAATTGGCAACAAAATTCAAACCTTGCTCTTCTAACGGACTAAGGTGAACTCATACTAACTTATACTCATATCGACAGTGGGAAGAATCTTACTCTTGCAAGGGACCAAGGCCGATCCTTACCAACATGATCAATTTATTTTATTTAATTTCCTTTTCCTATTTCTTTTCCTTTAGCCTCCAACTAATTTGATTTTTCCAGAAATTTTCAAATGATAAATTTCATTTTTATTTACTAAAGATTATAGGGCTCTAAAGTTTTCCAAGAAAAAAGTGTACATTAAAGTAAATTTGAAAATAGTTACGATTAACTCCTCAACTCTTAGTTCGTGATGTTACTCTAATCTTAAGTCTTATAATCCTGAACTAAATAACCCATAACTCTACTCTACATAGATTTCACCCATCAACTCCGGTAAAGTGTAAATTAATTATCAAAGATTTAAGCATATGGAAGTAATCAAATTCTAACATAATTGCAAGTCAACCAAACAATTGTCTTAAATGCATAAAAATTGGTTTCCTAAATAGCAATAATTTCTATATCCCTTTTCTCATACTTAAAATCGTACATTGTCCTTAATATACTTATCTATACTTAGCCAAGTAATTAAAAAAGAAATGCATCGATGAAAACATTAATGGGGTAAGAAGACATTAAAGTAGGAAAAAAACCGATACTTCCTTGGAATTTGGTTCACAAATGTATGAATTAAGAAGTCTAGAATCATCTTTTCCAAGCATAAGTCTAACATAAGCTTCATAGTTCCAAGACTAGTACTATTTAACACAACTCACTAAACATAAATAAACAAAAGAAAATAAAAGCAAATAAAATAAAAGAAAAACATGAAAATAAAGAAATAGTCTAGCCTAAACAAAATAAAAAAGAGCCAAGTACAAACTAGAAAGGCAAAAGAACAAGTAGCAATCTCAAACTGCTTAATCCTCCTTATTATAGGCACCATCCATAATCTCGTCCTCATCATCGTCATCCTCCTCCTCTTCTTCCTCATCTTCATCCTCTTTGTCATCTACCTCCTTACTTGATCTTTCTTTATTGTCTTCCTCATCAATCTCTTCTTTACCTCCATCTTCATCTTCATTCTTCTCCTTAGCCTTTTCTTTACTCTCCTCCTCTTCTACTTCTTCTTCACTTGAACATGAAGCAAGCAAGGTTACATCAGGCATTCAAAGGTTATACTTCTTTGCAACATTATTGGAAAATTTCAATAGCTTATTTTGTTTGGTTGTCAACCTTTAGAATCCATTTCCTCTTGCATATCCTCTTGCTTCTACATTAGCTGCTAAAGCATATCTTCTATCCTATCCAGCTGTGAACCACTACCTTGACAAGAACTTACACCCCTTACCTACTCTTCATCATCAAATTGTATCCTCATGTGCTTAAATGTGTCTAAATGTGTCTCTCCTCAATGGCCTTGTTTCTTACACCAAAGTGATTTTTAGCATAGGTTGAGACATAAGTCCCATCCCCTGATTTTGCTATGCTCCCTAGTTCTTGTAGCCTATTTATCCAAGTATTCAGCCAATAAAAACGCCATATTCATAGGACATTGCTTTATCATGCTATAAAGAGACAATAACTCGAAAGTGCCTATGATACTAAGATTCTTTCCATGTCCCATTATTGTATGAGAAATCAACTAAAGTAACACTAGGTATTTAAGACATTATATTGTGGATGCCTTATAGGACTTTGCAATGTACGAAGAGGACCTAACAATTTGCTTCTAAAATCGTGAAGTCGTAGCTTTATGAGGTAGGCGGAAAGGGAGGTTATGAAACTCCTAAGTTTGCACTTACTCTTCACTGTATAACCCAATGTATACTCCAAAATTAGTGATAATAATACGATAAGCATGCCAATTGACTCAGAACTTCATCTAGCTATTGGCCCTATATCTTTCTCTGTATGGCTTCTCCAATCGTAAAGTATACAAGAACTCAAGTGTGAGTTCTTACCAAATTTGAGCTTGGAGTATCAATAGCTTCTCCAAAGGATCTACAGAAACCATCACCTGAACTTGCTCTTCTAAGTTTAATTGCCCAATCAACCCCTAATCCAAATAAAGCATTTCCCCAAATGCACAACCAAAAAATAACTGGAATCTCTTCTGTATAGTCTCATCCCTAAACCATAGCTTGGCATGGATTGGGGCTCAATAGTTGCTAATGGTTGAGGAAAGTGTGATTGTTATGAGAATGAAATTGAAGTGATAGATTTATCTTTCCTCTTCACTTGAAGTTTAGCTCTTGGTTCCATTTATCCTATCTAAAAGAAAGAAAATTCAAGTCAAATTTAGGTATACAAGAGCTTTCCCACACTTAGAACAAAGAAATAGACCATCAACTATACTAAGTGTGGAAAATATAGCACTTTAATTCATTGAGAAATTTTGTCAAACAAATGGTAGGAATGCAATATATAGTTGTTTTCTTGAGAAAAATTCCATGCAACCCTAACAACTAATGAAACAAAAATAATTCCTAGCATGCTTAGTACGTAATTCTTCATTTGAATGGATTATTAACACTTTCAAATTGATGAAACTCTAAAACCCTAAGCGCTAAAATGAGGAAGTTAATCTACAATTCATGTAAATCAAGAAATTGAAGCTTCTCAAAACATAAAATCAGAATACCTATACATATTACGATGTACTGTAAGTGATATGCACATGACACAAATTATGTCTTTCAAATCCTAAAGTGGCACCTAATTTGAAGGACATGATTGTGTCATGCTACAATCAGCACTATAACCACTTAGAAAACACTCAAAACATGTATAAAACACATCAATCATCTAAAGATACTAAAATAATGCAAAACCCCTAAGTTTACATTAAAAGCAAACATATAAGACATTAATTTCTTCAAGAAAATTCGCAAAAAGGTATAATGAGGAGAGAGATCAAGATGCATACCTTATTATCTAGGGCATGTATGTGAGTATTGCATTGCTAAAGTGAGAGAGATGGAAGAGATTGCAAATAGTGTATGTAGGAAAGTGAATAAGTGAAGGGCAGCACAGGCTATTTATATAGTGTGTGATACGATTAAGAGATACAACTATGTCTCTTAAGTCATGTCACAACTTGGGGACGGGGGGTTTTGTGGTACTGCATATGACATGGTTGACAGACACGACCGTACCTCTTAAATTATGTCACTTTCTAAGGATGGCACTTAAATTTTGTTGTTGCTGGTGATGTGGACGGAGACATAACCGTGTCTCTTTTCTCATGTAACTTACTATTGGTGTACATTGGAGCATTGCCTTGTAACCGACACAGGCAGAGACGTGACTATATCTCTTCTCCATGTAACTTACTGTGCTCAGCCTTTTTTTTTTTTTCCTTAAGGAAGTAATGCATAGCCTAAAATGTGTAAAAATAAAATGACTAAATAAATAAATGAACAAAAATTCTAAAGCAAATTGTGGATTTAGGTTGCCTCCTAAGAGCGCTATATTTAATATTGATAGCTCGACAGATTGCAAATTGACTTACTCTTTTCCATGGTTGAGGAGTCAAATCTCCTCTTGTTTATGAATTTCGATCTTTCCACCTACATATAACTTCAAACGTTGATCTCTAACCTTAAATGTACCTTTTTTAGGGTAGGTGACTTCAACCACATCATGAGGAAAAACCTTAGTAATCATGAAAAGGTCAAACCACCTAGAATTAAGTTTTCCATGGAACAATTGGAGGTAGAATTGTATAAAAGGACATGATCCCTTTCTTGAAAGTTCCTCCTACGCCTTATTTGTTGGTTATGATATTTCTTAGTCCTTTCCTTATAGATGTGGGAATTCTTATAAGCTAGGTCTTGCCATTTGCTAAGCTCATTTAACTAAAGCTTCTCGTGATTTCCTGCACACTTAAAATTCAAATTAGTGGTTTTACTAGCCTAAAGAGCTCTATGTTCAATCTCTACTAGGAGATTACAAGCATTCTTATACACAAGTCTATATGGTATGGTTCCTATTGGTGTTTTGTAAGCTATCTTATGGGCCTAAAGGGCATCATCTAATTTATTAGACCAATCCTTTAGGTGATGCTCTACCGTTTTTATAAAAATTCGCTTTAGATCCTTATTGGCTACTAGTCTGTGGGTGATAAGGGGTAGTTATCCTATGAGTCGCGCCATAGTGTTTTAGGACTTTTTTGAGTTGAACATTGTAAAAGTGCATACCTATATCAGTAATAGTCGCTCTTAGAGTGCTAAAACCAAAGAAAAGCTTTTTAAAAAATTTTGTGACTACTGTAGTGTTGTTAGTTGATAAGGCTTGAGCCTCAATCCATATAGAAACATAATTGATAGCCATCAAGATATATTTATTCCTGTTTGAGTTTGAGAATGTGCCTATAACATCTATACCCCATACATCGAATACTTTATACACCAAAATAGGAATTTGGGGCATCTCGTCTTTATGAGAAATATTACCCTTCTTTTGACAACTTTTATAAGGTGCTACAAATTTCTAAGCATCCTTGAAGAGTATGGGCCAATAAAATCCTATCTTTAGGACTTTGTAAACTATATGGTTGGTACCATGATGCCCCCCAACCGATCTTGAATGGTAATGCTTAAGGATTTGCCAACCGTCAAGATGTGAAGCACACCTTCTAATCACATGATCTACACAAACATAAAAAGATAAGGATCTTCTTAAAAAGTAGTATTTTAAATTAACGAAGAATTCTTTTTTTATTGATGTGAAACCCCTTGGTAATGACTTTTGCAACAAGATAGTTATCAAAATTTATGAACTAAGGAGTTTCCAAATCTAATACTTGATTAATAGCATGCAAATGTTCCTAGAGAAACTCATCCTTGATCTCGTGCTCTTCCAATTTCTCCAAATTTAGGTTCTCCATTCGTGACAAGTAATTAGCAGCTAGATTCTTCGTAACCTTATTATCCCAAATCTCCATGTCAAACTCCTAAAGGAGTAAGATCCACTTGATTAGGTGGGGCTTAACGTTTGTCTTGGTCAGTAAGTACCAAAGAGTAGAATGGTCAATATATATTATCACTTTAGATAGAATCAAATAAGAATGAAATTTATCGAAAGCAAAATGATAGCTAACAGCTCTTTTTCAAGTAAGAGTTTTGCTAGTATAGTAGATTAGATGAAATGTTTACCCTTCCTTTTCCCTAGGACGACTCCTACAGTATGATCACTTGCATCATTTATCAACTCAAATGGTAAACTCCAGTTAAGAGCTACCATCATGGAAGCATTAGTGAGCTTGTCCTTGAAGATATTGAATGCTTCTGTGAACTCCTAGGAAAATTCAAATACCATATCTTTCTCAAGTAGTTGTGTCAAGGGTTTGGTGATCTTGGAAAAATCCTTAATGAATCACTTATAAAAACTCATGTATCTAAGAAAACTCTAAACTACTTTCACTGAGGTCAGGGGTGGCAGCTTAGCAATCGTATCAATCTTAGCATTATTGACCTCAATGATTGTCATGTCTTAAAAAGGTGGAGTTGAAACAGTCTCTCTATGTGAACTATCTTAAGATAGAAACTAACCTTTAGCTTTTATCATAAACCTAGTTCACTCTAAGTATACGTGACTCTACTGCTTGATATAAACTTGTGGAATTGTAGTTCGACTTTTCATAAGAGTATTCATAAAACCCATAGGTACATGTTATTCGGTATATAGATTAAAAGATTGAAAACTAATGAGCCCTTTGGGAAGATTCGGGTAGTTTTCTTAGTAATTAGGAAAAAAGTCAATGGTAAGATGAAAATTCCACCAGATTCTTCTTGATTCTCACTCTTTAACTTTGCTTGCTAAAGTTTTGGTTTTAAGTGTGATACTTGTAGTTCTACTCTAAACTTGCAAACAAACTATAGGGGAATGAGTGACAACTAGCTTAGTAAGAGAGACAGAGACAGAGACAGAGACAGAAGTATACATTTAACACGTTATAAATAGGGTTTTCAACTAGATTAGTTAGATGCAATGTGTCATGCCCTAAAAAAGGTGGAGTCATAATTAATGTTGTCAAACTTATGATTTTACCTAGAATCGTTAGAGAATTTGTAAAATCGAAACGTAGAATCATAAGTTTCTACAATTGATGTAAATTGGCTTAAAAAAATTCTAGATATATTTATAATAATTATTCAAAACTTGAAATACATGATGAAAATAAAAAAAATGAAGAAATTAAGTTTTTCTTTTTCTATACAAGTTCTTAATATATAATCTAACATGTACAAAAGAAGGAAAAATAAAGTTGAAACTAAACTATTTCCATTTTTTTTTAAAAGTTGTAAATTAAAGAGAACTAAATATTTCAATTCATTATAAGTTATTAATTATATAAAATAAATTATATTGTTTTTCTTTGTAAACTTTATTATTAGAGTTGAAATTTGGATAAAGGCTATGAATATAAAATAAGAGATTAGGAGAGAAAGAAAGAGGTAAAAAATTGGAATAGGATAGGACAGATGTTGTAATGTCTTAATAGTTGATAACTTGTAAAAGACTAGTTGTATTATTTTTTCTTTAATTTTTTAATTCATTCAACTTAGATATGTGGAATCGGTAAACTTAGTAAAAAACATAAGTTTCTACCTAGTTTATATGTAAACTCGATTAAAAACATAAGTTTATATAAAAAAAAGATTCAACACCCGAGTTAGTTTGGAAGAGTTACCTAAAATCGTAAACTCGTAGAATTGCATAGGTAAAATCACAATTTTGACAACTATGGTCATAATAATCTTGCCATATGAACTATCTTAAGATATAAATTGACCTTATAGTTGCTATCTGATAACTCTGATTTTAAACATATTTCATATGGTGATTTTATAGTATTTCCCTTACATTTTTGGTTTTATTTAAAGAAATTGATACTTAATTGAGTAAAATTTTGATTTCAAGGTTTAAACGCGTTCTTGGATCGAAAACGAAGAAAAGGAATCAAGTTTCACTCAATTTGGAGTTCAAATGAAGAAGTTATGAAGTTACACAGTTTGGGACATGACCATATCTCCAGGCTGTGTCCATGCAGGGAAATTTGCCAGAGTCAGAAAGTTACACGACCTGGGGACATAGTCATGTCGCAGGTCGTGTCTGGTAAAGAAAATGAAAACCTTATAATATGGTATAAAAAGACATATTAGGTTTTCACAAGACATATTAAGTTTAGAGGCATTAGAGAAGAGAAGAGACTTGAGGAGAAGGAGAAGAAAAAGGTGAAAGCAACACTGACTTCAAGATCGGAGAGATTTTTCATCAATTAAAGGTGTTTTTCATGTTTTATTTTATGTTTTTGATGGAACTCATTTTTAGTTTCATTATGATAGCTTAGAATTCGTGTATTTAAGATTATGAAACCTAGGGTTTCATATGACTCTTGGGTTGATTTATAATTCTCAATAAAGTTTCTATCTTTGCTTGGTTCAATTATGTCGTTTAATTGTTAATTGATATTTCTAGAATATCAATATATGATATTATGCATGTTGATTGAGAAATTACATGTATAATTAGATCTTTACATAATTGGAGAGAATTACATGTAAACTTAGAGATAAGATACATATTTTTTCCGGAAAGTTAATTATTTGTGTGGGAATTCATTATTCATTAATGTAATTCTAAATTATATTACTAAGTGAAGAGATTCCGGTAAATAATTTAGGATTGGGTTAATATGCTTGAGAAAGCTATTAACTTTAATTGTGAATCCCTCCGGTCAAGAATAATAAAAATTGAATTGAATATATTTTAATCGGTCACATGTTAAATACTAGGGGAAATAATTCTTAAATATGTTATTGCATACTTGAAGTCATTTTTAGTTTTATTGCTTTCTAAATTGCTTAATCAAGTCCCATAATTAGTTTAGTTTGTTAATTTCAGTATTTTTAATTCATTCAACTCATCATAATTTTTTGGTTAGATAATAAAGCTAAGGTTAATATTAATACTCGAAGTCTCTGAGGGATCGACTCGGACTCACATCCGCCATATTAAAACTGATAGGTGTACTTGCCTGATATCACTATCATTGACCTAATTTACACGAAACGTACTCCATTCTACTACTTTGAAGCATCCACTTCAATACCTGCTTGATGTAAACTTGTAAAAGAATTCTTTTGAAATAATTGATAAAGCAAACTAGTAGGTTTGACCTTTTAGAAGAATACTAGTAAAATCTATAGGTATACGTTATTTGGTATACAGACCAAAACATGGAAAATTAGCGAGCCCCCTAAGAAGACTAGGGTAGTTTCCTTAATAGTTAGAAAAAGTCAATAACAAGAACGAAATTTAGTCGAATTCTTCTTGATCCTCACTTCTTAACCTTATTTGCTAAAGTTTTGATTTTGGTTACAATACTTGTAGTTTCATTCTAAACTTGCAAAACAGACTATAGGGAAATGAGTGATAACTTGCTCAATAAGTGGGACAGAGACAAAAGTATGTATTCAGCACATCACAGATAGGATTTTCAACCAAATTAGTTAAATGCAATGTATGTACAAGTAAATGTCATCATATGACGTTATCCAATCTGTCGTGAGATTAAAGAAATTGCGCCTTCTCTAATCTGGGTTAAGGAGTTTGAAACCACACACTTAAGGATTAGAACTAAACTGGTGCTTATATATTAGAGAACACCCTCCTCCTGTGACCACCTTCAAACCACATCTCCTAACCTCGACGTAACCTCCTTCCTGTCACTTAGTTTGACTAAGGTAAGGAAAGGACCATTTCGGCTATCTTCATTTAAGGGGATCTGTGTTTGGGTCGAGAATCTTAGTTGTCACCCCTAGAAGGTTGTAATGCATGTTAGGTTAGACATTAGGTCAAGTTTAAGTTAGATAATTTTTGAGATGATCAAACAATTTTAAATAAGCTAATTGAAGCAATAATCATAAAACATCACATGGAGCTAAATTCTTATAGTAGTAGACTACTATTCAAGTACATGCTTCGCACATGTATAGAGAACTAAATTACAATTACAAGCCAAAAACATACCAAAACCTTTAAGTATTCTGAAATAATACTCCAAAATGTTGTAAAGTATTGATCCTACATACTTGGAAGTCTCGTTAGTCATGTTAGTTACAGATTTTAGACTCCCTTCATTGGTATTTCCTATATTATAATTAAGGATTTCAGGTTTCATATGAATTATGAGACAATACTAATTTATTTATCATATTTGATATTAAGTTTATTACTTCTATATTGTGAAATACTTATATATAGTTGTCAAGAATTGGGGTTACTTAGATAAATTCTTGTCTACGATACCTCTTAAGTTGTCCTCTAAGTTGGTTCAGGTTTATAGTTTATAGTTAAGAGCCTTCTGACTTATTCTTTAAGTCAGTTTAATTTTAGAGTTCTTATCTAAAGATTCTTCTAATTGATTTTCTCCAACTATCTCTATTTATTAAGTTAAAGATGGGGTTTGCATCATCATGTACTTTTTAAATTTAGGTAGGACACTCTATGTTATGTTTATGTCACATTCTGCCTTGACTCTAAACCCTACTAACCTATAAAATTCTTCACATTTTATCTTGATTCATCTTTCCTCAACCAAATTAGTTTCCAACCTAAGTTGATTCCCTATATCAAATTCCTTACCGATTGGAAATCCCATTAATCAGAATTGATGTTCAAATCTCAAGGACTTTATGAGAAAGTAAAAAAACTCATTTATCTTATTAGACTATATCTTATGCTGTCGTTGACGCTAAATATTATATAAGTAAAACCATATTCGTATATTTTGATGGAGTTTATCGAATTCCATTGTTATGAAATACTTGTAAAAGATATTTTATGCACTTATAAAGGGAAGATATACATATGTTCTATATAGTTATAATATAAAATATTGCTTTTTAGTTGTTATGATATTGTATATTTGTGTATGTATTTATTGTTAATTACATATATTCTCACACCTTATGCATGTATGTATTACATACATGCAAACCATAAGCACCCCCTTATCTTCTACTAAGGTATATAGACACATGCATACATAATAGCAATATTTGTATATTTAATTATCATTTTGTTCGTAGTTACATAGATGTGTTGATATGTGTATATAAATATATTATATGGACATATATATACATACATGGACATAATTTGTTGCATTCATAACACATTTTACTTTTCATGCTATAATAACATATGAAGATACATACTTATGTATCGCATAACTATCTATTTAATTAACTATGTACGATCAACGTATCATTTGCAAGAATTGTTGCGAATCTACTAATGTGTAGGTAAGAACATATATGAAATCATATTTTATGTTTAGGACATGATATAAAGGCATACACATACACATACAAATATATATATATATATATATATATGGTTAAGCCGTTAGAAATTAAGAAGAACGGTTAATTGTTGTTTTGTGATATATCATTCTAGTTGTATGAAAATTAATTTTATTTGCAAGATCATGTTTTGTTTTTTCTAAATTAATCGTTGTTGTGACAATATTTTTCCATAATGTTGTAAAGATATCTTTCTATTTTTATTTTATTTTATTTCACATTGTTATAAAAATTAATCATGTTAATGTTAATACCATTGGGTTCATAAGAATAACATGTCAACAAATATGAATTTGGATTTTCCTTTTTATTTTGAAAGGAAATGCCTTCCCAATATCAAGGGTTGGCTCAATTCCATTCATTGATTGAATATTGTTGTTATTTATTACAGTGAATATTGCCAATACACACACTCTATATGTAACCACATTATCATCAGTTTTCTTTTTAGCCTATAGCATACAACTAACACTACTGGGACATTTATCCTAGTGAAACATGTATCATCAATAATATAATCAGGCCTGCAAGCAACCACATCAAGTTTTTAAAGTTCTATGCAAAGTGAGTATTGAATTGGAAATTCTACTATTTCTTTATACCGTTTTCATGCTATTTATAGGATAAATAATCAGTTAACGTAATTAACCTTCGGGAAGTTACCGCATGCTCAGGAAATAATGTCTGTAATTTCTTCCATTCATCATTTTTAATCTAACATCATAACAGGGCTTTACTAAAATAATACTCATAAGTAATATTAAATTACTAATATTACCCATATAATTATGCACATTTATAGGGATATATATATATATATGCATATCGGCAACAGGCATTAGAAGCAAATTAAATTCTGTAAACTTACCATTTAATGCTTGATGTGATATCCACTTGTTGATTTCTTGGACTTTCTAAAATTTTCCTCTAATTTTCTAGTGAGGTGTTAGCTTGCGACAGAGTAAACGGCAATGAAATCCTAATTTTTATTCAAGTGATATTATGTGTGTCTTTCCTAAACCTACTGCTTCCATACTTGCGCAAAACTTTCAAAATAATCTGCTAGATGACTATTTATATGAAGTTTAGTCGGTGATGTAGCGTATTGTGGAGTCTAAGTGTAATGTAATTTGACTATCTTTGTTCTTAGTAATCTCCATAAGCTAGGTGTCAACAACTTGAGATCATCTTTCACATGAGTCATATTTTGCTTGCTAGGAAACTGCTACGACAATTCAACAAATTAGAATAGAATGCTTTACGTAGGATTTGCTGATAATTTTGGGAATATTTTATATAGTTAACATATTTAATTATTTTTGTTTATGTAGGCATATAAGTATTAAGTAACATGTATACTTAATAAATATATATATATACAATTTTTATTTTTTCAGTGCATACGTAAATATTAAGAATAATGAGATAGATCATATAATATATCATTACCACTAAATTACATTTTAAGGTTCGTATCTTAGAGTGGTAGATATATATTAACTTATAACCATAAACTTATGTTTATAACTATAATAGCATTTCAATAATTCTATTATGAAAATCAAAGCTTTTCTAATCTCCTAATGTACAAATTTTATGATAATTAAGGAAATATTAGTTTTCCTTAAGCTAGCATGTCAGAAATGTAAAGCATCACACAATGCATGTACAAGAAAATGTCATTGCACGACATTATTCAGTCCATTATGAGATTAGAGAAATTACGTATACTTTAATCCGAGTTGAGGAATTTGACACTGCGTACTTATGAATTAGAACCAAACTGGGGCTTATGCAATGGAGAACACTCTCCTCCGGTGAGCACTTTTGAACCACAGCTTCCAACCTCACCATAACTTCTTCTCTTCTCACTTAGTTTGACTAAAGTAGGGAAATGATCATTTCAACTATCCTCATTAAAGACAATCCGTGTTTGGCTTAATAATTCTAGTCATTATCCCTAATGGATTGCGATGTATGTCAGGTTAGACATTAGATTGAGTTCAAGTTAGATGCTTTCTAGGTTAGTTAAACAATTTCAAACAAACTAATCGAAGCAATAATCACAAAACAACATCACATGGAGCTAAATTTTTACAGAAGAAGACTACTATTCTTGTGCATGACCTACATGCACACAAAGAACTAAATTACAATCATAAGCCAAAAACATACTAGAGCCTTCAAATATTCTGAGATAATACTTTAAAATGTTGTAAAGCTTAATCCCACTTACCTAAACTTTTTCACTTACTCACTAAGGTGTCACTTACTCACTAAGGTGCAACTTATGTCATGCCTTTGCTACTCGTCTCTATAATATAAATGTCATTTTAATGTTCATATTGCTACCATATATGAGCCTTATGCTATAATTGAGTTTATTATCTTTATTTTAAGGTTCTTTATACTTAGTTATCTAGGTTTTTAGGTCATTGGTTAATGTTCTCGTATTCAACCTTCTGTCCCTAATCGTAATTTATGCAAAAGTCCTAAGAACATATACTGACCTAATACATTTTAGGTATATAAAGTCTTTGATTTAGATCTTGAATTGCACCTAGTTTTTAACTTAGCCTCTGATCTAGAATGTACATATTTTATTGTAATTCCAACAATTTTTATTCATGACCAAAATCAAACTACTCTATACAACCCAATACTAATTCAGTTTAAATCAAACTTCACCCTACTTCCATTTTCAAAAAATCATTGTAATATCACCATTACTCATTAACTTTTATCTTAAGCCACTAAGTTCAGGATCTAAGTAACATCTTTGAAGAAAATTTAATAAATTACTATAAATTTTAATTTGACTATAATTTACGAGCTTAAGAATTACCAAAATTGTAGTAAATAGTTTTGACAAAAACTTCTTACATAGTATTACAATATATATCATAGAGAGCCTATAGAAAATTCTTAGAACCTAAACAATGTCATTTAAGGCTTGAAGAAAAGGGAGAATTATAATAGAGAAGATTAATATTTGGAGGTAAATTCAAATAGGGAATCAATATTTTAAAAAGTTCAAATAAGGGATTAACATTTTATAAAGTGGTTCAAATGAGTGATCAATGTTTTGAAAAGTTTAAATAAGGGATCAACGTTTTACAAAGTGGTTCAAATAATTTTAGGGATTAGCTATTGTAGATTCCTTATTTGAACTACTTAGTGAAACATTGATCCCTTATTTGAACTTTTTGAAACGTTGATCCCTCATTTGAACCACTTTGAAACGTTGATCCTCTATTTGAACTTACCTCCAAATGTTGATCCCTTTTATTGTAATTCTCCCTCAAAGAAAATGAAAGGCAAAATTCATTTGGACAGTGTAATTTGCTTAGGACAACATATAAAATAACTAAATTTCAACAATTATTATTTTATTTTATTTATTTAATTTTTTCATGAATCTACATAGAAAATAACTTAGGAATAAACTTTCTTAGAATTTTCTCACAAGATTTGATATTTCTATAAATTAATTGCAATTTGAAGAGAAATTAGATATTTACTGACGTTCACCACTTTAGCCATAATAGGCTACTGTGCATACATCAAAACCACCTCCTAAGCGGTGCTTTATCTAGGAGTGGTGATAATTATCAAGACCCTAAGAGAGGCCTAGTAAGATGACTTAAAATTTTTACATTATATATGTATCTATAATATGAAAATCATTTTCCAAGTTAGAGTTTGTAAGACTAATTAATTAGTCGCTAGGGTTTTCAATTTTTTAATTTATTAACTTATCATATAATATAAATAATTATAGATATCTAATATTTCATAGGTCATCAGAACTGTATAGAATTCGTATCCTCTACTAAATAATAAAACAAGGTAAGACAATTTTATAAAAAAATAAGAAATACTAAATTATTTAGAATCTTAACATATAAATATTTTCTACATAAGATGTTTCATTACCATCTATACACTTTTTAGTTAACTTTAACATTTTCATATTTATCCTTGATTTGCACTTTATACTCAAGATTTATCTTAGTCTTAGCTCAAATGAACTTGCAAAAGAAGCTATAAGGGAATGAGCAAACCATAGCTTAGTGAGATCGTTCCTTATGACTACCATTTAAGAAAGTTATCAAACATTATCATTACACATGCAAGTTTATCTACATACGTAATGAATACATGCATGATGAATGCAAACAATACATCCATAGCAGTCTAGAATTATAGAAAGTATAGATTTACGTCATCTATACATTGATTATCTCCTATATGTACTTACATGTATGGGATACCTCACCTTAACCGCATGAAGTAGCTTAGGGGCACTGTTTCTCTAGATAACACTCGACTATTACTCTAGCCGAAAAGGAAATATCAATCCAAATAAGTGGACCCTAACTAGGGCCATCTACTATTACTAAATCATATCTAAGGCCCCATGGACACTACTATGCGAGTTCTCTCGCTATCAATCAATTGGATATCTCATGCTAGCTTTGCCTTAACGATAAAAATATCATCAACAGGCATTATGAGCCTTAACAGAAATTATATAAGAATCTATTAAGATTGGGAAAACATTTCCAAAAATACTTTTTTTAAAAAAAAATTTGCAAAGTTAGCACTCTTCATAAGTATACCGGTTGAGTCATAAACATGTGACAAATATAATAGATTATTTTTTTATTAGATATTTATATTTATTGATTTAAGGAGGTGATCACACAGTTGATAGTATACAAGTAAAATAGTTATTCAAACACACAAACAATAATGGCTAGCAAAATATCAAGAAAGTATAAGTTACAAGTAGATAACAGATCATTAGAAATCCCTCACTTGAATTTGTGCTCACTCTTCAAGCTTTTGAAATTTCTAGAACTAAACAATTAAGTACCTAAAGGAAAATAATACTTATAAGTATTCAGAAAAAGAACTAAGCTCTTCAGTTAACTAAATGTCTATTGTGGTTTACCTAATTTTTTATTATAACCTAAGCACGACATGAATATAGTTTAACTTATTTATTGGGGTAAATAGGAAATATATGGATATATTTGTAAATAATTGTATTTTATGTATTTATTTATTTACTTCAAGGGTTTATCCTTATTATTAGTTTATGGGGCTAATTAACTTAGTTATCTTACGTATTTTTCTCGGTTTATCTTAATTCTTCAATGTCGTATAACTTTTTCATTTTTAACTTTGATTTTTATGATCGTATTATCGATTTCAAATATATTTTCATGTAACAGGGTCCATTTTGGATTTTGAAACCTGCATTTATCATTATAGGCTTGAAATATTACGAAGCTAGTTATTTTGGCTTAAATTTATTTATTTATTATTTTAAGCTTTTCTTTATTGATTTATGACTTAATTAATTTGTAAATTTTACATTTTAAAAATATTTTTATTTTTCAGTCCATTTTATAATAATTTATTTAATTTATTATTTTAAGCTTAAATTACTAATTATATTGTTTTTGTTATAGTTGTAATTTTCTAATTAATTGATTATTATTATTTTCTTATTATTTTGTAATTTGCGATTTTAGTTAGAAAATTTGTAGAAGTTGACATGGCAACTTCTTATTGGTTCACATGGCAATTTTCTTAATTTTTCTAATTTTTACAATTTTCCATTTTGTAATATAAATGCATACTTATATATATTATAAATTATTTAATAATGACATATAGCACTTATTGTTCACTTAAAAGTCACTTCCAACATATGTACATATATATATTTATACTTATTAACTTATTCTTAAGAGAATTAGATACTAATATACATATGTATGTAATCTTAGTTATCGTATATATGTAAATACTAATATTATATTTTATATATACTTATTTAAATCTTGACAAAATAGAGTAATACACACACACACACACACACACACATACACATACATACAGACATATAGGAACATACAAATGTATGTATGTATATATATACTCTTATATTTTGCTACTTATTTATATGTATATATACACACTATTTGGTAATATATTTATACATATATATTGAAGTGTGTATTTTTAGTAGCACTTGTATTTACATGTACTAAACTATACATGTACTAACCCATATATATATATACATACATACATACATACATGACTAAATAGATATAAGATATATGTGCACTAAGTTAAATATACTTAAATATATGTATACATGTATAAATACATAAGTATGAAGAAAAAGAGTTGTATATGCAACCAAAGACATATTTATCTAATTTCTATTACAAGAGGTTAAAAGTACATATGTTTCCTACTAACATATCCCCTAATACATAAGGTGTCAAATAAGATATGAACATAAGAAAATATGCAAACTTATATTGCAAAGAAAAATTAAAATAACATAATAGAACTTTAATTACTTTGATTTTGAAATTCTTGTGATTAAAGTTTCCTATTCCCTTTTGAAATTGATAGTAAGATGATAGTAGAATATGGAGTAAGTTGTAGTGGAATGGTAGTTGAAGAAAAGAGAAGAAAAAATGGAAGAAAGAAAGTTGAAAAGAGAGAGAGGAATTGTTGGTTCAAGAGGGAAGGTGAGAGACTAAATATTTGTATCGAATTGAGAAAAGAAAAAGGAAGTTTGATGAGAATTCTAGAGATACTAATGTGGCTCATGGCAAGATAAAAGGAAAGGGAAAAGTTAAGGAAAAGAAAAGAAAAAGGAAGAAAAAGAAAAAGGAAGCAAAAGGAAAGGTGAAAATGACATTTTGCTTTATCTTTACTTTTAATTTCTCACATGTGATAAAATTTTGTAGGACAAATGGCAACCAAATTTTGGAAAAGGAAAAAGAAGAAAAGAAAAGAAAAGAAAAAGAAAAAGGGAAAAGAAGAAGGAAAAGATAAAGAAATAAATAAAAAAAATACTTTTTGACTTTTCTAAAATGTTTCCAATTTTACAAGTAATATTTAGAATAATATATGATGTAATTTTAGAAGAAAATATAGGTTGTAAATCAATGTATACTATTTAATACAAAAACATAAAATATGTAATAAAATTAAATCGAATCAATTAAATCAATATAACACTAATACATACATATATATGTATATGTGAAACGAAAATAATCATAAGAAAATATTTGTAATTTTGTTAATTTAGTTAATTCATAAGTTATTCTTTATGTTTATTAGTATTTATGAACTATCTCTACTTGTTCATTAGCGATTTTACGCGATTACATACGTTTATTGATTATTGTACCCAATTAGGGCTTTATTATCATTAAGGTAAATTTATGTGTTTCATAAGCTTGGAGTTTCAGTTTTAAGGTTTTTATTATGTTTGAGCTCTATTTTTTTATATTTACATGTATAAAAGATTTGGGGTTTTCATATATGATTAAGGTTTTGAATTGCATATTAATGTTTTTCGCATTCATTTTAGGTATTGAGTTTAAAATTTAATCGATTTTAATTTTACATGGTTTTATTGACTTAAAGGGATATCTTCAACACTCATGTTTGACTCTATATTCAAAAGGTTAAATTTGCAAGGTTTGCAATAATTGAACATTAGGTCTTGACGGAATGCTTGAGCTCAATATTAACGACTTCTATCGCTAATTTACTTTATTTCTCTAAAATTTCTCCTTATTCACTACTAATGTCTAAGAGTTGCTAATTTTCTAAAGTTCAATTATGTGGTGCATGATTTGATTTATAAGATGAATGGTGGTGGAAAACATTGCATGAGTATTAACATGTCTTCTTTTTAATTTTCTTTAATTATAATATATATTAGGTATCCTTTATTAAAGCTTCTATTAGGATTCTATAGAGGCCTAGTTGGATTGCCTAAAATTTTCATATCACGTATGCACTCACGATACGAAAACTGCCTTACAAATTAGAGATTACAAGACTCTAAATAATTAGTCGCTAGAGTTTTTGATTTTAAATTTATTAACTCATTGTAAAATATAAATAATTATGGATATCTAATATTCCACAGTTCCTTATAGCTACAGAGAATTAGTATCCCTTATCAAATGATAAGATCAGTGTGTAAAGATCAAAATATAAGAACAATAATTACATGTAATGTTTTAAACTAGCAATACAAACTATTTTCAGATTCTATCTTCTAAGGTATCACAATATTTACACTCAATGCTTGACTCTTAACTTGTACTTGGTTATCTATCAATCTGTAAGAGAAAATTGTTAGGGAATAAGTTACATGAGCTTAGTGAGATATCTCTTGTACTATACTAATAAGTAAATTATCAAATAATTAATTAACAAACATATGAATATATGAACAAGTAGTATGCCAAACAATATATATAATTGATTGGTGTTGCATACAACATCAAATTTAACACTCTCTGAAGTAAATATTGGAGATTTATTGACACTAATCACAATTAGGTTCTAGCACTTAGGTTTTTAACTATAAATTTAAATTTCGTATTTCACGAAATACGTTTTCATTTAAAAAAAAATTCAATAGTACATAAAATCCCAAGTTTTGTGGTAAGGTAGTCTTTGTAGTTTACACTGATACCCTATAGTGATAGTCTCTAGACTCGACCCCTAACCACCCATGATTAGCGTCTCTAGTGCTAAATAAACCTACAAGCTAAGGGTAGGGTCTTATTATACACGTGCTCCTATATTGTACTAATCAAATCGTATGAGAATCCCATCCCTATAAGGCCTTTTATTACTATCCATGTGAGGTGACCACCGGAACATTATTTATAATGTTCGTGCTTTTGCATGATCTATTTAATTTAAGTTAAGTCAAATATGATTAAGTCAATTTATTATGTGATCAACTAATATCAAATAACCATCCAAATCATGCAAAGATAAATCATACAATCATTCTTCAGTTATTATATTTAACCACATTTTGCATAACAAACAAACAATATTCAGCTACATGCATTTTCATGAACCCTAAGCATTGATTCATTAATTTATAAAATTTAGGTACATTGGCTACAAGCACAAAATAAATATAGAGTCATTGAGAGTGTTCACTTAACCAAAGTTGATATGAATCTTAGCAAACAAAAAGAAACTTGCTTTCTTAATCAATATTTCCTGATAAATAAAAATAAAAAATACCTAATGAGTATCTAGATGTAATGCTAGACGACATAACCAGCTTACGATCTATCTTATGCTTTCGATTTTTGTTTAAGTGCTAAATTGCATGCATATTTTTTTCTTATCCTTTTATCTTTTTATTCTTATAGTAAATTCTTATTGAGTTCGAGCGTGTTTTTTTAGTGATAAAGTTTAATTAAAATTCATAGTATTATTTCACACTGCTTGACTTATTTATTGTAATGATTAAGAGATCTTATTTTATCGTATAGGTAATAATATTTAACTTAGTAAATGTTATAAGAGTTTAGATTTTCTCACTTTTCATAAGTTTCATATTAGTATATTGTTATATTATAATCTAATTGTGATTCTTACGTATAGCAAGATAAATAGTAGTGTGCTAAGATAAGTTAGATAAGGTAATAGAGGTGGGTGAGAATATTGGAATCTTATATGTAAATAACTAAAAACTTTATCTCAATTATATTGTAGTATTATTCTGAGATTATATTGTGTATATATGTATATGTATTTTCAATTTATTTCCTGCAGTTGTATGATTATATTTTATTGTTATTAGTATTAGTATTATTATTACTATCATCATTATCATCATCATTATTAATTGTCTTTATTATTGCTATTTTATATATATTGTTATTACATATAAAAACATATCTTTTTCAGAATGTTTTCATTTTTAGGTATGCATGTGCATGTACAACACTTTGGTCTTTCAAAGAACTTTGTGTCATATAGTTGTATTTTATCTGTGCTTTATGATATGTCTTTGTCGGTTTCCTTTTATAGAAAATTATATATGTATACTTGTAAATAATTGCGTTTAGATATTTTTTTAATTTAGTTAAAGTTTTATCATAATTATTTATTTGTAAGATCATATCACTTAAATAATGTAATCGATTTACTTATATCACTCAGTTTTCTGTAAATCCTAAATTGCATATAGCTTTTTTACTTTAATTTTGATATTTATAAACTTATAATCAATTTTTTTTATCATTTTTAAATGTACATCTATGCGACGGGGTCCATTTTAAACGTTAAATCCTACTTTTTTTGATGTGGGTCTAAATTATCACAGAATTAATTATTTTGACCCAAATAATTTTATTTGTCAATTTTAAGCTTTTATTTATTATTTTATGGTTTAATTAATTTCTAAATTTAATATTTTTATAATTTTTATTTTTAAGTACACTTTATATCAATTTTAATATTTATTCATTTTAAAGCTGTATTTACTAATTAGATTAATTTTCTTATTATTATAATTTCCTTAATTAATTAATTATAATTTCTTAATTATTTTATAATTTTTGGTTTAATTAATTATTTTCAATGGTTTGCTTACATGGCATATTCCTATTTATCCATGTGGCAACTTTTGAATTTTTCTCTTTTTTTTTTTTGGTTCTTAAATTTTGATATTATTATTAGATATGTTTATATATTATTATATTCAACTAATTAATAAATTATGAGCTCTAATTATATATTATAGGTTTTGGCACATCATGTATTTATATATATATTATTATATTATATTACATAAATGTATTGTATATATGTACTTATATGCTTAGGTTTATGTACATATATATATATGTTCTTAATTATTATTATTTTATTATCCTTAATAATTTATCATTTGTACTTATATTAGTATAATATTATATACACTCATATACATACATATTTACATATATTTTCTCATCTATATTATTATACTTAATATATTATTAGATACACTTATACTAAATTATTAGTATATGTACTTATATATACATACTTGTATACATATGTATGTCTATACCTATATGCATACGTACATACACTTATTTATACTTATGGTATACCCTTATTATATGTATTTATATAGATATACATATACATGAACATGTAAAAGTATCTATACCTAGTTTTATACGTACTTTTATACTTATATATATATGTATTTTTATATTTCACTAGTGTATTTTTAAGGAATTTTCAATATATTATATGTATATGCGTATATACTTTCGGTTTTATATATATGTATATAAATACTTAATAATCTTTTTATGTAAGTTTATGTATATATGGAAATATATATATATATATATAGTGGCGTGTAGGTACGTATATATGTATACTCCTAATCTTATTTGTATATAAATATATTTTTACTATAAATTCTACTATAACTCTACTTCATATATGTACATACTCTATACATATATAAATTATTCAAACAAGTGTTCATTTAGGCCAAGCATGTACATGTACATATATATATATATTTCAATATGTATTATGATATGTACACATATAAGACATAATTTCTAAGATAAACAAACTCATACACATATAATTTAGTACATATACATAAATTTTCGTTACAAGACATTAAATTACATGTACAATATATCTACCATACTAATATACATAAATACCTAAGATAATATCTAAAATTTAATGTACATAATACAACAAGGATAATAAAAATATAATAATACAAAGAAAATATATATTTACTTGGTCCAAAGATGTTTTTAACATAGATATCTTCTTTGTTTCCCTCCTTACCCCCCTATTAGAAAAATAAGTACTTGATAGTAGAAATGGAGTTAAATATTAGGTGAAAATTCAGAGAGGAAAATTTAGAATGGAAGTGGGAAAGAGGAGAAAGAGTATGTCGATTTTGATGGAGAGAAAAAGAGGTTTATTATGTGTGAAATTTTGAGAAAATGGGAGATAGATGGAGAGAATTCTAGACAAGTCATGGCAAAGGGAAAAAGAAAAGGAGGAAAAAGAAAAGAAAAAAGGAAAAGAAAAAGGAAAGGAAAAGTTCATTAAATGAATTGAAAGTGACATGTTGGCCTTTTGGCCAAATTTTGAAATATTAATATGATAATCATACTACGTACATGTATCAAATATAATTTAGTAAAAGTAAAAAAAATAAGGAAAAAAAAGACATAAATAAATAAATATAATAAAAATTTAATTTTTCTTTAAATATTTGTAATACTATAAATAATATTATTAGTAATATATTATGATTATAAAGAAAATCATAAAACATAAGAATAATATTAACTATATGACACATGATTGACAATTGCATAATAATATGAAATTCCAATAACTGAATTCATATAATACTAATTTAGTTATATAATTATTATTAATTTTAAAATAATATTATCAATTTTATAAATTAATTTAGCATTATCACATTTATTAGCATTTGAAGGTTATCTCTAGCTATTAGTTAGTGATTTACATGATTAAGCATATCATTTAGTAATTGTACTTAATTGGGGTTTTATCACCACTTGTGTAAATTTGTGTGTGTGATAAGTTTAAAGTTTGTAGCTTAGGGTTTTTGTTAAGTTTGGATTCGATCTCTTGTATGTATATGTATATAGAATTTTAGGATTTTTATACGTAATTAAGGTTTTTATTAGGTTCGGGGTCAATCTCTTATAGTTACACATATTTAAAGTTTAATCGTATACGATTATAATTTTGATTAATAAGTTAGGGTTTTTAATATTCGTTTTAGTTTTTGAGTTTAAAATTTTAATCGGTTTTAAATTTATCAGCTTTATTGATTTAAGGAAATCATCTATAGTACACGAGTTTGATTATATACTCATAAGGCTAAATTTATAGGGTTTTACAACTTCCTTTACTTAATCATTAGTTGTACATCCCCAATAGTTGCCACGATCTCTCCTGGAGAAAATTCATTGAATTTGGTTGTTTCAGATATTTATAAGTTGATTAGTTGGGATATGTATATTATATTATATATATGTATATATAGTTGGGAATCTTTTAGTTGCGAATACGTATTCGTAGTTAGCATTCATACATATTTCTTAAGTAATATTTCACATTTTTCATTAATTTTATTATCTACATAATTTATCTATAAAAGATTGTTTAATATTGGAACTCATATTGTGCAGTTTCGATATTTAACAACTAATATTGCTATAATTATCCTATGTTGGGTATTTAAGTAATTTCATATATATTTTCCTATACGTAAGTTCACATTTAATACATATAAACACTCATAAATATTTCTCATTTCATTTTATGATTTTTAGTGTGAATATATTTTATCTCTAGTGGTTCGTTAACAATCAGAACTCCCTTCGCACATTTTTAATAAATAACAAGTAATATATGTGTTTTTTATAAATATAATATTTAATTGTTTTATTATTTTATTTTCTTAAATTTAAACTCACAGGGCCACTTTTACTAAGATTCTTAGCATTATCATAAAATTCAAGTTCAATTGGATAACTTTCATGATTACTTTACATTTTACGTATCGATTCCTTATCGATCAACTGTAAGCTTAATGGCTAAATTTGTGGGTCTCATATTAATCATTCCATTTACACTAAAGGTAGCGGTGGAGTGCTTTCAAAGATTTTGTTTTCATCAACTTATTCGGTGGAGAAGGAACTTAAGACTAATTTCCCTATACTTTTCACTAATATTTCTATGCTTAGCTGACATTCTTTTGGATCTAATATTGTTATTCTATCCAAAGTGCTTAACTGAATACAAGGTAACAATTTCTATATGCTTATGTCAATAGGGAATGTATGTGAAGTGCAGTTGTACCTATTTTGTAATTTTATTGATTTATTTCTCCAAATGTTGTTCCTTAATCATTTGATATAATAAGATTAGTCATCACTTATTTACTTATGTCTTGCTACGTTTAGCTTAGGGAAGATATATGAATTTGGGCTACTTTGATTCTTTCTTTGTTAATTATCTATTTAAGTTGAGCCTAACATGTTTATTCATTTGTATTTCGTATTTATGTCAATTTATTCGTATATATATTTCACATGGTTATATGTTTAGTGATTGTATGTCGCCTTTAAATATTATTTCATCTCACATTATTAACTTTATTATGTACATGGGTTATTTTATAGATTTCATTATTTTTTAGAGCTCCAGTTTCATGATTTAGATAAGTAATATTGCTTTATTTAACTTTTTACGCTTATGAATATTTTATTATTTCATTTTCGAAATCTTAGCTTAACGTTGCCATGACTAAGCTTTTCTTTATAATTCTATTGAAATTACTTGAACTTACTCATTTATTAAATATATGATTAAGTTAGGACAAATTTACATACACACACATATAAAATTTTCATATTAATTACGTTTAGCATGTATATTTCCTTTAAATACAATTTCATGATCAGATGAAGCGTCACTCCGAATCTTAGCTTGTTTCTTAGAGACTAAGGTCTCACAATGCTCTTCCTTGAGATCTTGTATCCTAAAATAATGTTATCTTGAATCATGAAGTGACATTTTTCTCAATTTGCAACATTTGTTTCTTTACACCTCCTTAAGACCATTTCTAAATTGATCAAATAGTGCCTAAAAGAATCCCTAAACACTGAAAAATCATCCATGAAGACTTCAATGATGCCCTCCACCAAGTCTTCAAATATGGCCATCATGTTCCTTTAAAAAGTGGCTGATGCATTACAAAGGCTGAATAGCATTCGCTGTAGGAGAATATATCGTATGGGCAATGTGAAGGTAGTCTTTTCTTGGTCTTTTGTCACTATTGGTATTAAAAATACCCAGATAGCCAAAGCAGTAATACATGTGCTTGGTCAATCTCTCTAACATTTGGTTCATAAGAGAAAGGGAAGGGGTAGGGGCGGGGGAGTGATCTTTGCGTGACATAGTTTAATTTCCAATAACTGATGCATACAGGCCACCTCGTTTAGTACAAATTGCATCGGACTCACCCATGTACTGTTTAATATAGGATATATTATCCTAGCATCTAACAACTTAATCACCTTAGCCTTCACTACCTCCTTCATGTTTGGGTTGAGTTGTCATTAGGGTTGCAATATAAGCTTATAATTTTCCTCCAATAGTATCTTATGGGTATAAAATGAAGGACTTATCCACTTAATGTTTGAAATTTTCTATGCTAATGCTTTCTTGTGCTTCTTTAGAACTTCTAACAACTTCTCTTTCTGGTCATTTTCCAGGTTAGAAGCAATAATCACTGGTAGCTTAGAATTCTTCTCCAAGAAGGCATATTCTAGATAACTAGGGAGTTACTTTAGCTCAAGTGCTAGCGAATCTTCAATGCAGTCCTTTGCCTTTTGAATTGGTTTAAACCTTGAACCTTCCTCGGTGAGTTTATTTGCATCTAATTATGTAGCCACCTTGCTACATTCAGGGTTATCTAATGCTTCAATATTGCTTGATAAACATAATTCCAATGAATCCTTTGTTAGCATCTCCTACATACAATAAAAAACAACTTAATTAATAGCATCTAAACAATAGCAAGTGTCATATAGCTTAGCAGACTTATTCATAGCTTTAGAGACCTTGATGACTATCTCTTCATTGCCTAACTTAAAATTAGTTTTTTGCCGCTAACATCAATGGTAGACTTAGCGGAGGCTAAGAAGGACCTTCCTAAAGTAAGGGCTACCTTAAGGTCTTCATTCATGTCAAAAATAACAAAGTCTACTGGTAAGATAAATTTATCGAGTTGCATTAGGACATCTTTTATAATCCCTTTAGGGTATGTGACTGACCTATCAACTAATTGAAGACTCATGAATGTGGATTTACGCTCATTTAAACTTAACTTTTTAAACAATTAATATGGCATAAGGTTAATACTAGCCCTTAAATCTGCCAATCTTATCAATTAGAAAATTTCCAAAAATATAGGGTATAGTGAAACTCTCTAAATCATTGAGCTTCTTGGGCAGCTTCTTTTGAAGTAGAGCTGAGCACTCCTTGTTCAAAGTAACTATTGAGATCTCCTCCAACTTTCTCTCGTTTGAGAACAAGTCCTTCAAGAACTTAATGTACTTTGGCATCTGTAAAAGAGCATCAATAAGAGGTAAGTTTATTTGTAACTGTTAAAAAATATCAAGAAATTTATCGAATTGTTGATCATGGTGCTCTTATTGTAAGTGTTGAGGAAATGGGATCGAAGGTTGGTATTCTTTCACTTTAGGCTACTCTAGGGTCTCATTCTCTTAGACGTTGTTTGGCATATTAGATGTTTCTTTATCATCCTTCCTCTTCTTAGCTTGCAATGCTTTCCTACTTTTGAGAGTTACCGCCTTGACTTGTTCTTTAAGATTTGCTTTAATGTTCCCAAGCAATGATCCTTATTGCCTTTCATTTATCATTCTAGCAAGTTATCCAATCTGATTATGTAATTTATGGATACAGGCTTCTTGATTCCTAAGAGAGGTTTCTATTTACTGCATTCTTACCTAATTGGTTTGAATATATTTTTTTAGGAGACTCTTTAACTTCTTTTCAAGGGCTAGTGGGGGAGCCATAGGTTGTTGAAACCTAAGTAGAGGCAAATTTGATCTTTGTTGAGGTGGTTTTTTGCTTGCCACTGTTGACCTTGACTTTGATTTTGATTTCCCTATGAAAAATTAGGGTAATCTTTCTACCCGGGATTATAGGTGTTACTATATGGGTTATATTAGGGCCTTGAGGATTTCCTTAGAAAATTGGCTTGCTCCATCTATTCATTACCTACAAATCCTTCTCGGTAAAAACTATTAGGGTTGACCTAAGGTTATTGTGAATTGACAGGGAGTGAGTCAATCTTTTTACTTAACACCTTCGCGTTAGTGCCCAAAGA
This sequence comes from Lumnitzera racemosa, assembly GCA_024138005.1. Taxonomy (NCBI): domain Eukaryota; kingdom Viridiplantae; phylum Streptophyta; class Magnoliopsida; order Myrtales; family Combretaceae; genus Lumnitzera; species Lumnitzera racemosa. The sequence goes on along the minus strand of JAMXBC010000012.1, from coordinate 30,438,153 downwards.
ATGAACTACATCTAGATCAAACTTACCCGCAACTCTTTACCATCCCTTGGGGTTTTCCTATTGGCAGTTATTCATGGCCATCCTTTCAATTAAATTTTGTACTTGCTTGAGCATCTTTGTATTAAGAGTACCCCCCGTTGTTGTCTCTATCATTTGCCTTATAAAAAGATTGAGACCATTATAGACAGTTTATATTTTCATCCAAAGGGGAAGGTCATGATGTAGACATTGCCTTAGTAGATCCTTGAAGCACTTCTAAGTGTCAAATAGGGTTTCACCCTCCAATTGGGCAAATGTTGAAATATTGACTCTAAGCTTTGTATTTTTAGAGGGTGGGAAGTACTTTTCTAAGAACTTTTCTGCCAATTCATTCCAAGTTATGATTGAATTCTTTCCTAAGGAATCTAAGTACTACTTAGCCTGATTACGTAAGAAAGATGGGAATAGATGCAATCGGATGGCATTGTCAATTGCCCATTGATTTTAAATGTATTACATATTCCTAAAAAGTTGGAAATATATGCATTGGTGTCCTCATCTTATAGGCTATCAAACTGTACAGATTACTGCACCATTTGTATGATATTTGGCTTGATTTCAAAATTGTTGGCTGCAACAGCTACCAGATGGCCGAGATAAATCTAACATGGTTTTAGTATCTTCCCTATTATTGGCCATGTTGCTGTAAGGTATTTTGTAAACCTCGCAAATTTAGCTTTTTGAATATATAGTTGACTCAAATATTGTACAAATTTAAAATTGATTAAAATTTTAAATTTGAAATCTAAAATGAATATGAAAAACCTTAATTTATTAATTAAAACCCTAATTGAGTATAAAATTCTAAACCCTATGTACACGTAAATATAAGAGATTGGTTGATTGACTTCAGACTTGATAAAAACCCTAAAATTAAAACTTTAAGCTTATAAAAGTACAAATTTACTTTTATGGTGATAAAACCTTAATTAGGTAGAATTATCAAACGATAAGTTTAATCACATAAAATTGCTAATGAACGAATAGAGATAACTTCTAAATGCTAATAAATGTAAAAGTACTAAATTAATTTAAAAAATTGATAATATTATTTTATAATTATTAGTAACTATATATATATATATATATATACTAGCTAATGATGCATCCGTATTGTGTGTGTATAAAATGAATAAACTTGTGTAGTATAATTAAATATATTATAATATTAATAGAATATATTAATAGATGAGGAAGAGTGAGAGATAGAGGTTGTGGGATGAGGAATAGGGGATAGTGGGAAATGTTTGGTTGGGGGGGGTGGGGGTGGGGGTGTGGGTGTGGGTGGGGGTGTGGGTGGTGGGGTAGGGGAGTGTGGGGGTAAAGAGAGAAAAGGGAATAAAGAGTAGTTAGAATGTGACAATAGTGGAAAGAGAGAGACTAAATGGGATAAAAGAGAGGAGTTGTAAGGAAAAAAAAAAATTTAGGAAGTTGATAAATTTGTTCATAGTATAATATATTTATAGTTAATTTAATATTAGGTTCTTTTATTATATATTATAAGATTAGAGGGTTAAATAGTAATTTTAAAGAGAAGACGCCAATGACGGTTACTTAAGTTTGAATCGGCTTTAATAATATAGATATATAAATAAACTAATTTTATATGAATGCAATTATTTGAACTTAATTATTGTTTATGTATTATATAGTACATGTTAATTCTATATCTTATGATTTTCTTTATAGTTATAATAAATATTATTCTAAATATTATTTATAAGGTTATAAATATTCAAAGAAAATTCAAAATTTTATTTGATTTATTTATTCACTTATTTCCCTTTTTTCTATTTCTTTATGTTTTCCTTTTTATTTCATTTTTCTTTTCAATTTATAATTGATACATATACAAGAAATATTATTGTTTTTTTGTTAATTTTGACCAAAAGTCTAAATGTCATTTTCACACATTGATTTCTTCTTTCTTTTCCTTTTCTTTTTCTCTTCCTTTCTCTTCTTATTGCCGTACGCTACCTAATGCCCTCTAGAATTCTCTTTAATTCTCTTGTTTTGTCTCAAATTAATGTACAAATGAGTTCTTTCCCCCCTTCATTTGGACCAAAATTTTTTCTCCCTCTCATCTTCTTCTTCCTTGATTTTTCTCTCACTTTCTTTCACCTCATATTCCACTATAATCTATACATATTACTCCATATTTTACCAACACTAGGAGAGGAAAGAGGAAGAATTTCTTCATCAATTGAACTCAAGAACAAGTAAATATACTATCTTGTATTATATTAGTATTAATTTTATTATGAAAATTAGGTTTAATGTATTTTCTTGTATATTCTTATGTATTTCCATACTTGATGTATTGATATGTATTTCAGTTTATTATATTAGAAATCTTATATGCATGTAATGGATTTTATGTATGTAATCTTATTTCTTTTAGAATGGTATTTATCTATATATATATATACATACACACTTAGACATATTGATATATATATGTATACATATATGTATAGAAGTATTACATGAAATTAGTTAAGCATATGTACATATATATATACACATATATGGATATAAGATATATACATAGTACATATACATAAATGTGAATAAACAAGAAAATATGATATGAACACATACATATATATATATGTGTGTGTGTATATGCCTATGTACATACATGTTATAATATGTACATAAACATATATATAAGAAATACTAAGTATTTAAGCATATATATAAGTAAACCAAAAAGTATACAAGTATGTATATATGTATTATATCAAATTTCCTTAAAAAAATTATATTAAGAAAACATAAATATACATATATATACATGTATAAAAATATGTATAATACTAGTCTGATATAAGTATAAATACATGTACAAATGCATATGTATATGTATAAATATACGTATAGTATTGATATAGTACAAATATAAATACATGTATATTTATAAAAACACAAGTACATGCATAATTATATTATAATTACTTAAAATAACATAACAAAATAGATCTATATATACATATGGATATAAGATGGGTTGACACCCAAAAAGAAGAATATGAAGCCCATATACAATATTAATAAATTATAATAATATATATGTATATATATTAATATTACAAAATTTAAGAACGATAAAAATTAGGAGAAATGACAAAATTGTCACATGGATCAATGAGAAAGTACCACGTTAGCAAATTTTCCAAAATATCTAATTGAACCGCAAATTACAACAGTAATTAGAAAGTAATAATAATAAATTAATTAGAAAATTACAATAATAACAAAATTAACATAATTGGTAAATTAAGTTTGAAAATGATGAAATAGTGAAATTAATATAAAAAGGACTCAAAAATAAAATAAGTTAAAAATATAAAATTTAGAAATTAATTAAATCATAAAATAATAAAGGAAAGCTCAAAATTAAAAAATAAAATTATTTGGGTCAAAATAACTAAATTTGTAACATTTTAGACTAATAATGAAAAATACGGGTTTCAACATCCAAAACAGATCCCGTTACGTGAAAGTACGTCTAAAAACGATAATAATTGACTATAAGCTCATAAAAATTAGAATTAAAATGAAAATTACATGCGATTTAATACCTAAGTAAAAATGGGAATCATGAGATAGATAGTTAGCTAATTAGGTTGTTTAGTATTACACTTGATACTCATTAGGTTCTTATTATTTCATTTATCAAGAGATATTGATTAGGAGGCTAAGCTGTCCGTTGGTTGCTACGATTCATATTAGCTTTGGTCAAGTGAGTACTCCTGATGACTTTATATTTGTTTTGTGCTTGCAGTTAATATACCTAAATCTTATGTATTAATAAATTAATGTTTGGGGTTCTGGATATGCATGTGGTTGAATACTATTTTCTTGCTATGCAAAATATTGTTAAATCTGGCAATTGAAGAATTGGTTGTATGATTAATTGCCACATGATTTAGATGGTTTGCTAATATTGGTTGATTGTCTAATAATTTGACCCAATCATATTTGGACCATTTTAAATTAGATGGATCATACATACGTACGAATATTGCATTTACTACTCTAGCCGTCACTTTACGTAGATGATAATGAAGGGCTTTATAGGGATGAGAATCCCATATGATTTGATTATTTATGATTAGTACAGTGTAAGAAAACTTATACAAAAGACCCTACCTTTGGCTTATAGCTTACGTGGGGCTGGAGATACTAATTGTAGGTGGCTGAGGGTCGATTTTAGAGGCCACTGCTATAGGGCATGAGTGTATATTGTGAGGGCCACCTCATTACTGGAACTAGGAATTTGTGTACTACTAGATTTTGGAAATGGAAATATATTTTGTAAAATACGGAATTTCAACTTATGGTTAAAAACCCAGGTGCAAGAACTTGGTTGTAATTGATGTTGATGAATCTTTAACCCTTACCTTACCTCAAAGGGCATAAATCTAGCGTTGTATGCAATACCTGGTCAACTACATATATGGTTTGACATACTAATTGGTTATGCATTCATATGTCTGTTAATTAATTGTATGATAATCTGCTTATCGGTATAGTATGTAGGATATCTCACTAAGCTCCTATAGCTTACTTCTCAATAGTTTTCTCCTGTAGGTTGATTTATAATTGTGATGGTTTAAGAGCCAAACGTTGAGTACATGTACTGAGATGTCTTGGAAGATAGAATCTGAAGATAGATTGTATAGCTAGTTTGGAACATTAAATGTAATTACTATTCCTATACTTAGATTTTGTAATTTTAGTAAATTTAAATTTTAGAACTTTACTATCTGATCTTATCGTTTGATAAATGATACCGATTCTCTACGATTTTGAGAAAAAGTAGAATATTGGATATCCATAGATATCTAGATTTTACAACAAGTTAATAAATTAAAAATTGGAAACCTTAATGATTAATTATTTAGAGTTTTATAATTTTTGACTTCCAAGGTGGTTTTTATATCATGAGTGCATCATGGTATAAAAATTTGAACTAATCCTATTAGGCTTTTCTTAGGGTCATGACATAATTTTTGTGATTAGACTCTTGGTCGTTCAATTTAACCTTCTCTTTAATTCTCGGAGGAGACCCTTGATTTATCACCTCTACTGTTTCTTTCATTGTCAATTGTCTCAAATTCCTTAAATCAATTCTATAAATCTCAAGGTTAATTTCAATCAAGTCTAGTGAATGACTTTTGGTCATGTACTGTACAAAAGGAAATGCAGAATTAGTTCAAGATTGCACCAAAGAAATAAAAGAAAACAAGAAAGAAAAGAAATCAAGAAAAATAAAGAAGCAATAGTTAGATTAATAAAGCGACTAATGTTTTTAATATCATAAGTCCCTAGCAATGGCACCAAAAACTTGGTATAAGGTAAGTACACTTATTGATAGTAGTATAGTTTAATTAAAAATGGATTATCATTCCTATGAGGATTATGGTTACTAACACTAATTATTTTTTTATTATATAACTGGTAAATTCAAATTCAAGAAACTAAAAGAAATTAAATTAAATTATTGCCAATGACTAAATTAACAACTAATCAAGATTTGACTAAGAAATTAAATAATAAAGCAATCAATTTAGAAAATTAACTTCAAGATTCAACTATGTATCTAGATCTTGCTTCCCCTAGAATTTCACATATGACTTCTATTTAAAATAATCTAATTCTATCTTTAATTTCTTTGATTGGGAGAATTCTCTAATAAAGTTAATAATTATCTCATGTTTATTAACCCCAATCAGTGAATTACCTATTAGAATCTCTTCTCAATAATATAATTAAAGATTGGATTGAAAAACAATGAATTCTCTTAAACATAACAATCAAGATCTAAAAAGGCTTTGCAACTTATCTCTTAGCTTGCAATAATCTTCATCAATTATGTTTAGATCTAATCATACAAGCAATCTCTTAATTTTCTTGCATAATATCAAGTATTAGATTAATACCCTCAAAATCATAATCTAAAGAAAATAAAGAACGCATAATTGAATAAAAGAAAATAAAGATTTTCATTAGATCTAATAAGCTCAGCGATATATGGAAATCCTCGGTTCCACAAAATGAAGAGACAATGAATTTACGCGCTAATCATGGCAAAAAGACAATTTTGAATCAAACTTAATGAAAATATATAAAGAAAAGCCATGAAATTAAGAAAATCTCTTAATTCTTGAATTTTGGAATGTGTTGCTCTCTTGTATGTTTTGTCCGTGGAGTCTCTCAAAAAGACATATGAAAAAGAGTGACAAAAATTCCTAAGGAGGCCCTTCATAATGTGTGCATTTTTTCTCCCTTTGCTATAAGTGACATGACTTAAGACATGGTCGTGTCTCTTAGGTCGTGTCACTTTCTGTGCACTACTTTATTCAACTAAGAAATATTCCCTGCAATTGACACGTCTATGTTGCTACTCATGTTACTTTCAAACTTTACAACTTCTTTAATTTGACTCTGAATTGAGTGAAACTTGTTTTTATCTTCTCGTTTTTTCTCAAAGAACGTTTCAAAACCTAGAAATCAAAATTTTACTCAATCAAGTATCATTTTCTTTAAATTCACCAAAATTTCAAGGAAATAACATAAAAATCACGATATTAAATGTAGTCAATCAAGGGCTTATCACTTACCATGCATGGAAGTGTAATGGAGTGTACCCACCGCATGTAGAAGTATACCCACCAATCATAAAAGTGTACTAAAAGATGATATGGCGATGACATGGTAGAGTGATGTGGAAGAAAATAAAAAAGTACATGTTGCTTCTTTAATGGATTGAACCTAAAACCTCTCCTTTTTGTGTGTGTTCTACTAAGCTAAATTAAGCTTATATCTCATTTACTTAAGCTTTTTAATTTAATACGACCTTCTTTGAATTAGCTTAAATAAGAAAACCCATTTCCAGTAGATGAGTCAATCTTGCATATGAAATATTTTTTGAGAAACGAGTATAAATTTGATAGGTTTTTTGAGTTCCGTTTTGTTCCTTGTCTAGTTAATTTCATATTTGATTTTTTCATAACTTGATCAATTTAAATCTAATTGACACCTTGTTTGAAGCCATGATTAACTTAAATTGACCATATTTTATGGTTCAAAAATAGTTAACACGAACTTTAATTAGAATATTAGAAAAATCCAACACTTATGGATATAGCTCAAGACTCATCAAATCTTATATGGATATTTGACTACCAAAATTTTCCTTTTAACCCATATAAATCAAAAGACTCGTAAAAAGAGACTCAATTACCCTTGTTTTTCTAATTAAAGAAAATTTACCTTCCTCATTTTTCTTTTTTTTTTTCATTTTTTCAGTTTTTTTTTTTTGTCTTTTCTTGATTTGTTTTCAAATTTTTTTTTATACTTTAAATTAGGATATTTCCCTTTATTACTATAAATCTTAAAAATACAAGGGCAAAAATGGGGTATTTATAGTTACTTCTCTTTGTGGTGAAGTTTTAGTAAAACTTTACTACAAAAATAAAATGGATACCATTTTTGCCATAAGGATAAGTTATGTTAGAAAGTGCTACAGTCAACTAGCTACCTTAAACTTGATTCATTGGGGATTTTGGTAAAGAGGGGAAAAGAATTTGCTCATTTGGGAAGAGATTCAAAGGAAATAAAGTAGGTATGCTCTGCAAACAAGCTAAACCTTAAAGATACCATCTTAGATGGGTGGTAAAATAGTTACTTTAGAGTGGATAGAAATTTGTCAAGAAAAAAAAAAATCTTAAATGACCATCATAGATAGACAGTTTTTTTAATTCATCAAATTTAATACCATCTTGAAGGGATGAATAAAGAGACCATGAGCACAATCTTAGATTGATGGATATTAAAAATTTAATACTATCTTGAATTGATGGACCTTGAAAATTTGTCATTATCTTGGATTGATGGATTTTGAAAAATATGATACCATCTTGAATAGATGGATCTTGAAGGTGTGAAATCATCTTGGATTGATGGATCTTGAAAATATTGTCACTATTTTAGATTTATGACTTTTGAAAAATTTATCACTATTTTGGATTGATGGGCTTAAAAGTTCGATATCATATTGGATTGATGGATTTTGAAAATTTCACTACCATCTTAAATTGATGGGCTTAGCACAACTTTAAATTGATAGACTTTAATTTAATCAGATTTCTCGAAAAACTTTCTCTGCAGTGCAATTTTCTTGGAATGGACAAAATTGATTGCAAGGGTTGATTTGAGAGAGAAATTGAATCATTATGGTCACTTTGATCTGGTTGCTAGAGGTTAGGCCACTTAAATTGACAAAATTAGTTATGAGAGTCTTAAATAGAGATCTTGAATTAGACATTAGGGACTGGGTTCCATTATTTGAACTTGGGTGAATATCTCAAAAATAAAAATGGTTACTGAAACTGAGTGGGAAGAACTTTAAAATGAGGGTAAGGCTCATGGAAAATGCTTGAGAGAGACTAAATTGGGCATTAGGTAGTATGGAGTGGACTTAAAGAAAAACTTATCCTTTTCTTTTCTTCCCTCTCTCCTTTTACCCCCCACCACTACCCCCAACCCCCCACCTACCCTACCCCCCCCCACTCTCTCTTATTGGAGATTTTAAATACACCACCTAGATTTGAAGCATCATACACTTATGTGCTTTTTACTCGATAAATTATTTTTTTAAAAGTATTTTAAATATGCGAGGAATTGTTATATATAATCAGTATTTCAAAAGCCTTTTCCATTACATGTTTATAGTATAAACTATCTCAATTTTAAAGTATTTAGAAGCTCAATTTCGTTTGTGCTATGTTTTCCTAGTGTCCTTCTCCAATGTTCCAATGAGTCCTTATGTAATGCCCCATAACCGGAGGGTGCCACAACCTGCCACGTGTCCCTACTTGTTAAGAATACGTTGAGGCTCTAAAACTAGTTGCAACGTCCATAAACACTTATAATAATCCCTCATCATCTACAAAACATTAATTCTCTAAATACATAATTCTTCAGATAAAATAGTTTGAGTGACTCACAAGCAAGTCACCTTAGCCCCAAACAAACTAAATAACTAGATCTTGATCTCTTATAACATACAAAACCAATTGCCTCTCTTTCCTAATATGGTGCTGGCGATTCCCATACTTATCATAACTTATTGAATCAACCCGCAGTTGTAAAAAAATAGAAGAGTGAGCTGAAGCCTAGCACGGGTGCACAAACACATACAGATGTCAAGCTCAAAACATACACATGCATATAATGCAATTGTAATAACATATAAACAAACTACAGTTTAATTATCTTTAATTTAGGCCAACAATCATTAAAGAGGTACTCATAACCCTGCCATACATGATCTATGTCCATATACATAGGTAGATATAATATAAATGTTCCTTTAAGTCCTTTACACTTAGAGTTCAGAGTTTAGAGACTAAAAACGTAATATCTTAACTGCGTTGTCCCATATGAAAATCAATTAGGGAATCCTTGCATATGATTAGTTGTTGCTCCTCTAGGGATTTGCCACTATAGGCCCTTAGAGCAAGCAATTCAAGCACAACCAATAGTCTAAGTCATTTAGGTTGAGTATATATATTAGTTCGATTGCATTTTAAGCCATAACACACAGAAACATACAAGCAAGCACCACATACTTGGAAAGCTGAATTTGCATCAAATACAAAGTCTAAACCAACCATAGAACCTAAATCTAACAACTTGACGATTAACTGGAATCCACAACTTTAAATCCCATAAGAAAAAGCTCCAACTATCCATTAAGGAAGGAACTTGATAACTAGTACGAATTTATTTGAAAAATAAGCATACACATTAACCTTCATTATTTAATAACTAAGTTCTACCTAAGTTTACTTATGAACCTATTTATCTATTATTTGGTAATACCCTAACTTATCACTTTAAAGGTTCCAAATGAAAATAACGAAATCAAATCATAAATCAAGAATGGAAATTAAAGATAACATAAATACTTAACAAGATAAAACCAAAAGTCGACATATTTATATATAATATTATTTATTTACCTTAAATCATAAGGTCCGATATATATATATATTTATAAAAGAAAATATAAAGTGGAGACATGATTAGAGTGTCAAAATATATAGGTTATTAAATCAATATGATAATAAAATAATACATATTTAATTGGAAAATAGTATGATATGTAGAATTTTGAAAAGAACACCATAATGATAATCGACACATAAAACAAAGATACTAAGTATAATATAATATGCTATACATATTCGTAATACTAATATGATAAACAAGACCATCAATATCAATAATAAAGTATACTAATAATAAAATAATATCATAGTAAACCAAATCGACACTCGAGACTTACGTAGAGTACCATCATTACCATACTCTATAATAAAATAAAGAAGAGTGATCCAACTTGAATACAATAGAAAATAGAAATTAACATATATATATATCTATAACCAATATTTCGAATTACGATATAATATATACAACAGTAACCTTTATATAAAAATAATACTACAAAACAAGATAATTGAATAATTTAATAGTAGGAATTCGATGCTATCAATTATTTAATTTAACACTAATAATGAAAAATAATAAATAAAATAATATATTATGTATATAGCATCGAATATGAAATTGGAATGACTTGTAAAGTATAATTAAGATGGAAACACCAGATAATGGCGAACGAGACTTATCATAAACGACAATATAGAAATTATAAACCGTAAAATAATATACTCAAATAATTAAATAATAGCATTTATCAGGTTAACTTGAAAAGCGTAAAAAATAGAAATACCTAAATTAGTAGAGAGGCTGACAGCTGTCTTGGATAGGGCATCTTAGAAATTGTTTCAGACGTTGTTGAAGAATTGGAATTTGGAAAAAAAAAAAAAAAAAAAAAACGTTGACTGTCTAAATTGGAGCGAGAGAGTTATATGAAGGGAGAGTGTTGTGAAGAGGGGAAATGGCAGGTTACAGATGAATTCAAGCAGGGGGTGGGTCCGGTTGTAATTAATGGGGGGAAAAGGGAAAAATATGAAAAAGGATAAGGGAGCAGGGCGATGGGACAAGAGAGAAGATAGAAATGAAGAGGTGAGGGAGAGAAGATATAATGATGAGAGAGAGGATGTAATGAAAAAAAAAAAAAAGACTGAGAGATTGAACTATGACGAAAAGAAAATAAATGCCGAGAGAAAAAGAAGAATTTGCTGCTGGGGGAAAAAGAATTAGGGTTAGGGTAGGTATCCTTCTAGAATTTTTTAGTAAGTAAGGTAGTGTTTATATAGAAAAAGAAATAAAGAACTAATTAAAATGAGAATATATATATATATTATTTAGGATAATAATTAAGATATAAAAATATCATAATGTAATAAAATTATTATGGTTTATATGTAAAATAAAATTTAATATACTTAATAAGTACGTAAAATAAGGATTTTAAAATAATTAAATCGAAATCTTAATTTAGATTTTTAATGATACTAACTTAAAAAATTTTATTATTTAATTAAATTACTAAACTAATTAAGGTGTTTTACCTTAGCCACCTTGTAGTCTTCATTTCAGTTTAGTTTCTTCTTCATGTAGTTGTAAATATATATTCATTCTTAGTCCTTAGTCCTTAGTACAACTAAGCAAGTAGTAGTTTAGTTATCTTTAATTTAGGCTAACAATTGATAAATGGGTATTTATAACTCTACCATACCATGATCTTAGTCCACATATATAGATATATATATATATATAAATATAAATTTTCCTTTAAGTTCTTTATGCCTAGAGTCTAGAGTCTAGAATCTAAAAACTTAACATTCTAGTTTCATCGCTTAATATACAAGTCCACTAAGGAAACCTTACATATAATCAGTAGTTGCTCCTTTAGGGAACTACTACTGTGGGCCTTTAGAGCAAACGGGTTAAATACAATTAGCAAACCATTCATTTGGGCTAAATATAAATTAGTACGATTAGATCATTTCTAGTCTAGCAAGTACAACCATATAAATAAACACCACATACTTGGAATAGCTTCTCGACAGTTAACTGAAACTCCAAAAAGTCCTACATGAAAAGGCTCAAACCACCCAATAAAGAAGGAACTCAATAACCAACACGAATCTATTTGAAATTAAAAATAGTATACACATTAACTATAAGATAATCAATAATTAAGTTCTATCTAAATGTTACTTGTGAACCAATTAATCTGTTAATTGTTAATACATAACTTATCAATTCAAATGTTCGAGTAAAATTAATTGAATCTGTTCATTAGTTTAGATAGAAATTGGATATAATATAATGTATGCAATAGAGTAAATGTTAACATATATATATATAATACTATTTATTTACTCATATTGTAAGGGTACAACATATGGAAAAGAAATATAAAGTAAACATATAACTAGAATATTAAAATATATGGCTTTTTAACTAATACAATAAAAAGAATACGTATATTATTAAATAACACTAGTGTTGATATAAATACGTAAAAGAAAAGCATATTAGTGAATGGAAGCTTAAACGGACATGCTACAACTATTAGTACCGAATATAATAATGATAATAATCACAATAGAAGTTATTCAATAATAATAATGATAATAATGAATCAAGGGTATAATATAAAAGAATGGAATCATCCGTAGACTAAAATCAAGGCATAATATAAAAGAATGAAATCATCTATAGACTAAAATCACTAATTGAAATAGTACATATATTATACAAGTGCCAACATAAATTCCAAATCCACAACTCCACTTTTCTATACATAATAATACAATACAACATATAGAATAGTTTATAACAGAGAACTTCCACATAAAATAATAATACAATACAACATATTAAATAATTTATAGCAGAAACTTATTTATTAGCAATATAATTACTTATGACTATAACGAAGGAAATTTAAAAAGAAAACAACATGATACGTACATGTTACTAAAAAGGTGATCGAGTTGACTTACTGAATATATAGCCAAGAAAAAAGGAGTAATCGATAGACACGGTATCGTTGCTGGGTAGTAGTTTCACTAGAAAACAACAAAAATCGGAGTTTATACTTTGTGCTATAAGAACTTAAAACAAATTATCGATAAATAACTTTGTTAGAATGGAGCTTGGAATGGTGACTAGAATGAGGTGGGAACTCATCATTGTCGAGGAAGTAATGTCACGCCCCGAAGCGGCAGAGTCGTAACAGCCCCGCCGTATGAACCGCCCTAAGATAGAAGTTGGCCTCACAACCGCTATCTTAGACCTGATCCACACAAGGCGTCCACAACTAACCCGCTTTGAAGTAGACAGTTTGTAATTTAAATAAATCATTTACCTATAAATGTGAGGAATTATATATATCTATTATGATTCAGTTATTGCAGTTAAAGTTTACAACATTTCTCTATAATATATTCCTTAGTATTATATCATTCGGAAATGAAAAATAATTCTAAAATAAAAACTTAGACCTTAAAAGATGTGTTTATTCTTCAATGTTTTTCCTCACTCCCTAGGATCCAGCAGTTGCTAGCTTCAGAGTAATTGGTTGCCGCTTCTTAGCCAGCACCTGCACGACATCTATAGGGATGTGAGCAACCACAGCTCAGTAAGTTAGGACGGAGGACTTAAAACTATACCATACACACAATAAGGTTTTCAATCACTTATTAGGTGCAATGTATGTGCAAGCAAATGCCATCGCACGACGTTGTCCGGCCTATTGTGAAATTAGAGAAATAACGCCCGCTCTAATCCGGGTTGAGGAGTTGCCGTTAATGCAACAGCTCACGACCAAACCCAGGCTTGTGTAATAGAGACCTTGCTCCTCCCGTGACTACCTTCGAACCACTGTCTTCACCCTCGCCGCGACCTCCTCTCCTGTCACTTAGTTCGACTGAGGATGAAGAAGGGACCATTTTGCAATCCTGTGCTATCCCTTCCGAAGGGGTCGGTATTTGGCCGGAGAGTCCTAAGTTCCCCTAACGGGTTGTCATGCATGTCCGATTATGATTACTGGTCGGATATTTAATTAAGTCCAGTTTAGGGTGATCAATCCTTTCATACAAGTCATATAATATGTGCCAGAGCAACAAACAGAATCATAGCATCACGCATAATCAAGCACATGCACACATTCTCTATCTAACAAGCACACATTCTCTATCTAACAAGCACAACCAAGCATAATCTTAAGCCTCCAAAATATAGCATCGTATTAATCCCAACTTACCTCGACTCCTCGCTCACTCACTCGAGGTTCGATTTGCTCAGGCCATCGCCGATCATCTCTATAACACGAACGTGGTTTCAGTATTTCATATAATATTATAAGTTCATTTTATCCGATAACGCTTATTGTTAGGTTTTGTTTAAGGTTAAATATACCTAATTATTTAGGTATTAAGTCTTTTATAATTATTTTAGGTTTGGGGTTAGGTTCAGGTTCGGTTTTCGCATCGATTTCTAAATTAGGTTTTTAGTTCGATTTCTAAGTAATGTTTTAGATTCCAACCCTCGAAATCCGTTTCAACCCATAATGTGAAATTAATCACATTACTTCCCGATCTCCTAAATACGATTACTACCCCTAGTTCGCATTTTATTCCATCCGGTACACTTAAATCCGTATTAGTGTACCGAATTTACTCATGTTGTGAGAAATTTTTACATTTTTCATATAATTACCTAAAATTGAATTTTGTTTCAGATTTGTTATGTTCTAATTTTCATTATATTATTATCTAATTAAACCTAATTTTTCCATATTTATTAATTTTTAATTCTACATATTCTTAATTTTCTACATTTACCACATAACACCTTCATTACTTATACTTAACACTCCATACACTAGGATTAGGTTTCCACATCAGAGATTAACATCCCTAAACATCTAATTACTATCTCAATAAGTAATTAACATCCTAATCACCTAATTAACCCTAAATTACCCAATTTTACCATCATTTTAGAGCTAAAAATTAATTTAAAAATTATGAAAATTAATTTTAAAAAAATGGCTTCATAGCACTGTTCTATATCACATGAGCATCCTACAGAAAAAAATTGAGCTCCAAACTACACTCCTAAGGTCATTTATTTCTAAACCGAAATGTGCTCGGTTTTGCATGATTTCTTAGGGACCCTATATTACGGGACATGTTTTCATCTAAATAATATTTTTCCTATAAACTACATACAAAAATATCTTAGAATAACAAAATTAATAATTTTCTAATTATATTTACTATTTTTACAAAATTTCACAAGAATCGGGCTAAAATTTTGACTCACCGGTTTTGGTGGCTCCGGCCACCGCAGGCCGCCATGGCCTTGTCGGCCGGAATGGGCGCTGCCACCACCGTGTGGTGGTGGTGGTCGTCCACTCCCAGCTCCTCTTCTGGTGTGGGTTCCTTTTAAAACCCTTAACTGCACAATTTTTCTTATTTTTTTTATTTTCTGGATTTTCTCTCGAATTTTCGACTCTCCCTAATTTTCTCACTTTCCAAACTGTCCAAATGAGCTCTGTAAATTTTTTTCCTATTTATAGACATTTTCTGTAATTAATATGCATTAATTTGACAAGACTTTGTCCAAATTCCTTAATTTTTGGCTTTTGTGTTGTTCAATTTTTATTGGCTAATTTTTATTTTGCAGCTTTGGACCTGCCACGACCTTATCTTGATTCATCTTATCATCTTCTGATTTTTTCTTATTTTTCCATAATTATTTTATATTTTTCTTTAATTATTTGCTTAGTTTTCGGCCAATTTTAGTAATTACGCGTATTTTTATCTACACGTAAATATATGTAGGGTACACGTGAACATTCCTAAATATTATTTTGGTCATTCTAAAATTTTTAGTATACATATAATCTATCTCTAATAATTTATTGGTTATTATATTACACTTTTTGCCTTTTCGGTAATTAGCAGTTATTATGCTTAAAATTTGAAAATTTTATAGTCTCCTATTTTGCTATTTATTTTCTTAAATTTAAGTTTACGGGGTCATTTTTACTAATATTTCTCTCAATAGTTTATAATTTGGGTGTGATCGGATCCTTTAGCCGATCGCCCTAAACCTTGGATTCTAAATTCAATCCTACGGTTACTTGGCTGAATTTTGGGGCTTACAAGTAAATGACTAACTAATTAAGTAATGTTGAGAGAGAAGAGAGATTGAGAAATTGATGTGAGTCCAGTAATTATTAATGACAATGAGAGAGTGGTAGAATGGAAAGATTGAGGGAGTGAGGGAATTAAGTGGGTTTAGCTGGAAATGAAGAATGAGGAAGATTGAAGGGGTTAATGGGGCGATGAAATTGAGTGAGAAGGTAAGATGAGAGAGATTGCAAAGGGGGTAGGGTCTAGTGAATTGTAGATGGCGACGACAGAGGAGAGAAGAGAGATTGAGGGAAGGAGAGAATGAATTGAGAGAGAGGAGTATGGGGTGTAATGATGGGGTGGTTCTTTCTAAGGGAAATGAGAGGTGAGAGTTAATGAGAAGTTGTGAGATTGAGAGTAACAAAAGGTGAGGTTTGGAAATTTAATAATGGTGAGAGGATTTAGGGTAGGGATTTCAAGAAAATTGGAGAAAAATAAAAATATGAATAAAATGAAAATAAAATAAGTGGAGGATAATAAGAAAATAAAATATAGGAAGAGATAGGAAAATAAAAGGGATTAAAATATAGGAAGAGATAGGGTGAATATAATATATAATATATATAATTTATTTGTAAAATAAAATTATCCTATTATATGATTAAATATAATAAGAGTTATTTAAAAATGTTACCGTGATAATTGATTTAAATATTTATAAGATATAAATTCAAATAAGCTTAAAATTATGTTAAAATTTATAAGTTGAAAACTTTCCCTTACTAGCGATGCTTTTTAATATCATCCTAATCTAAATAAAATTTATTATTAAATTATTATTTTTATTTTGACTAGAGTGTTTCAATCTTCCTTTTAATCTTCGTAAAACAATATGTCAATGATATTATAATACATTGTTCATAAAATCAAAATAGAGGGTTAATGAAAGTTGTTGTACATATATATTTAAATTGTATGTTAAGATAATTAATAGTAATCATTTATATATATATATCATGTATCTTGGTATGTATTATGTAAACCTTCAGGATAATGATCCAAGTAGTCGGAAGTACTCTCTAAATATTCTTGAGGATCAACCCAACTAAGAATCGAACTAAATATAAAAGTTATGTTCATATTAATTAACTCTACGATTATAATCAAACATGAGAACTATGAAACTTAATATCAATCATAGAATTGCCCAAAAACCTTAAACTTTGAAGAATACTAAAGTACTTTCAAGCTTATGAAAACCCTTAGACAAGTGAACTAAGAACCCTAAAACTTAATAACGATCCTTAACTTACTAAAACCTTAAACCTTAAACCTTAAAGTGTAATGAGAACTTCCAAGCTTAACAAAATCTTAATTGAAAGATTGAAACTTCAAATACTAATTAAACACTTAACAACCCTATAATAAAGTCTCAAATGTAATTGAGCTTAAACCAATCTTGAGAAACTTATAACCCATTTTATCAACCAATTTGATGAGCAAAAAAATTTAAGAACTAAAACTTAACTTAGCCACTTGAATAAAACAATCAAGTTATAACATTTCAATGGTGAATTGGAGAACCACACATAAGGAGTTGAATGGGCCATTCCTATTTAATTGCCTTCCCAATACAATTTCAAACAACACCAAACTAAAGAATGTAAACTTAGTTAGCATGTAAATTGAGCAAGTCCCCATGTGATTAGACATGACAATCCCTAATTCCCTAGACAAGTTGTACCATTTATAAAAAAAGCAACTTAACCATTTTTAGATCAAGCCAAAAGTAGGAGTTGATAAGACAAGTAAACCATACCCTTAGCCCCCTAAACCGCTAGTTTGGAAGAAAGCATGGTAGCCATCATTTCATCCTCTTATCTCTTATAAACTCACATTTAATGGCCATGTAAAAAGCTTCCACAAAACAAGTCACATCCCCTAGATTTTGCTTTACCTCAACACATCAAATTGATAAGATGATGGGAAGAAACCTTAACCTACCCAATTAGCCATTAAGCCTTACAAACCCAATTTGTTATTCCATTTTTCCAAGACATGTAACACTTAAACAACTAAGGAGAAAATCCCTTAAACACCACCTCCACCATCCTTGGATGCATACTAAACCGTACGCCCAAACCACCCATTTTAGCACCATTGTTTGGCCACAAAAAAGGAATACCCTCAAGCACCCCTAAGCTTAGCCATTTGGAAGGACATGATAGCATCAACAAGGCAGTAAGTTCTTAAGATTCAAGGAGATTAAGGACCACCAAGAGACAGGGACAAAAGCTAAGAGCAAAGGGGTCTAGAGTGGGGCACCAACTTTCACTACACAAATCTACTAAAGTATACTGCATTTTCAAGTAACTTTAGAGAACCATGGGTAGAGTTCCCACTTCTCATTTTTGTAACTTTATCTTGTATTTTAGAAGCTCTTTTAGTTAAGATAAGTGACATTCTTTCTTAAAGTTTCCTTGCAAATGATAGACCATAAGTAGCATGGACTTATTTTCCTTTTTATATAAATATATTATACATTGAAGTGTAGTCTTGTAACTTGAAGAAACCACAAATAAAAGCTAGTGTAAGACTTCTTTAAGAGATGGATGTGAAGTATATGAGGGTTTCCAAAATATTTTCTTCACTTATATTGAGTTGTTTATGCATCAAAATACCATAGGTGATAGGGAAAATCAATATAAGAAGCTTTAGTGAAGAGATCATCACTTACAAGCCCAACTTGTAGCATTTGTGCCTAGAGTCTTATGTGTATTTTCCCTTCAATATTATGCTAGAATAATCCACTTACAAAGAATAAAACAAGTGTAAGTTAAGGTAGAAGTAGTGTAAAGCCTTAGATTAGCACTTAAGTTAAGGGAACAAGGAGATAAGTTTAAAAGATGGATTTAAAGGCTCTTAAACCCAACCCATTAGATCTATAACCAATATTTAAGTCTACTTAAACACCCTTAAAGATATAGTAAATAAAGTAAAAAGATCAACCAAGATTAGTAAGATGAGTGTTGAGGGCTAAATTCTCAATACTGAGCTAAAACCTCAAAAGACAAGCCTAAAACTCATAACCGAGCTATGTAAAACTCTTTTGACTAGCAAGTTGAAGCTAAATCAAGGGTGGCATCAAGCCCATAGAAAGCCTACGTCAAGTTTCCCAAGCCCACTAAAGTGTTAAGTATCACCAATGGAAGAATTGGGCTCATCTTTGATCCTAAAAATTACTTGAAAATTTAAGAAGTGAAAGATAGTGATAAGGCCAAAAATATTAAATGAAAAAATAATCTTAAAATTGTAATTAATCCCAAATAAAAATTCTAAGCCCAAGTCTTAATAATTTCATTAAGTGGGAAAAGTCCAATCACAAATTCAAGCCCAAAAGAAAACCCAATCAGTAGGGGCACTACTCTTATGGTTCATAACTAGAATTGCGAGTCCTACTTGTAAACCTTACAAATTTCGTCTTTTAGATGTAATGTCAAATTGAAGTGTCGTAGATAATAACTCTGAGTTAACAAAATAGTATTACATTAAAATCAATTAAAACTTTAAATTCGGAATTAAGAATGAATATGAAAAACCTTAATATACAATTTGAAAATCTTAATTACATAAGAATAACCCTGAACCTTACGTATGTATACTTATAAAAATTTGAACCAAAACTAAATAGAAACCCTAAACACTAAATCTAAGATTGTATAACCCCATAATTTACCTTAATGCTAATAAAACCCCAAATCAATAAAATTATTGCTAAATACGCAAAATGGCATCAGATCACTATGAATGAAATAATTTTAAATAATAATAATTAATTAAATTGAACCAATTAAAATAATAAATTCATAAAATTTCAAATTTAACCCTACATGAACATACAAGTGTAGTGCTATATATATAAATATATATATGTGTTTATCCTACCCATTTATTTTCTTACATACATAAAATAATATATTATACTAGATATTTTTACAAATACACTACTCGGTATAATATAATTTATTTTGAGTTGTAACTAGACTAACTAAGCTAATATGTTTTTTTTTTTTTTTTTTTTCGGAATTCAACCTCTTCCTTAACTAGGTAAAACCATCCCATCATTACCCTAAACCAATTATATTATAACATAAACCTAGCAACTTGGTGAAAGGTAATATAAAGAGGAACATCTTTTTCCCTCCTTCATGCCTTTCATGTCTGCCATGAAGCAAACAAATCTACCATTAATTTGTTTTGTCTTCTTCCCATCACATCACACATGAAATATTCCTCAAATCAAGGATAACCATTCAAATAAAGTTGACCAAGTACAAGAGTTGTCAAATCATTTTTTCTTCTCACCTTTCACATCTTGTAATGCCATGCCATTCCCATTTATTTTAACATCAATTCAATTGTCTCATCTTGGTTACTATTTGTCTTAAAGCTTACCTCATCCAATCATTGTGTGTTGAACTCTTATACTATAAAAAAATCAACAAAAAGAGATCACATGTGGAGTGTTTGAAGACCCATCCACAATCGGCCATTCCATGTCCTCTTCACCCTCATTTGTTTTGAAACTTCCAAACGTACTTAAACACTAGAGCAACAAAAATAAAACCCTCCTACCCCCACACAAGCAAGACCATCCACTCCCATACACATAAACCCTTCACGTCATATACATATACATTTTTATTGTCACTACTTTGGGTCACTTGAAAAGTCATGCTAGGAATGTCATATATCACCATTTGAGGAAGCTTTAAAAGGTTAATCAATGTACAAGAATATAGCTCTCAAGGATCTAAGGGATACAAAAGGAGAGAACCAAAGATAAGGAACCAAAAGGACTAGTAGTGGTGCCATCTACCATTCATTCCACTTAGTGAAGTAAGCTTCATTCTTAGTGCTTTTGGAACACTATGCCTCCAAAATCATTTCTTATCTATGTAAAGTATTATGTACTTTAGATGTTATCTTAGTTAGGTTATGTTAAGTGTTAAGCTTCTCAAAACTTTTCACATGTATATTGAAGTATGAGTAGATTAGATTTAGTTTCCTTTTAGTATACTTGTTTGTCACTTGGAGTATGGCCTTATAACTTGAGAAAATCGTAAAACCAAGTGCATGAACAACCTAAGAAATGTTGGACATGGCATGTATAAAGTATATTTAAGTGTTACTTATACTTCTATTGAGTTTCACATGTCTTATAGTAGCCTTTGGTAAAGGAAAAACCAACATATGAAGTATTAACCAGGATATGAACTTGTAACTTAAAAGAGGACCAAAATAAAACCCAATAAACACATGGAAGCTTGCTGGATGTAGGACAATTTGTGATTATTCCTAAGTCCCTTAGTCTTGTTCTTGTTAATTTAGCTTATAAATATTGCCCCATGTCTCCTTTGTACGTATATATGTTATTTAGACAAAATTATTAAGAAAATTTCCATTTGGAAGCTTAACAAAACCTATAAAAAAATATAACCACACTTTCATCTTCACTTATAATAATGTTTTAGAAAAGATTAAAGTGATTCGGGACTCCCTAAAGTGGAGTAACTATCATACAAGGACACTAAAAGGTAAATCGAGCCAAAAACATGTTACGGGATGAAAACTGACCTAAACAAGCTCCAAAAGCATCTCGATAGAACTGGACCTAACTTGAAAAGTTAATTAGAAACATGGTTAAATAATTTTTAGATCTGAACAAACATGATAGACCCAGGTCATAGGCCTTAAATGGCTAAAATGGATAAAAAACTACAAAACGTTAAAAAGTTAAGAAACTAGCGTTTCCAGATTTTACAAATAAGATTTAAGGCCCAACTTAACCAATTAAAAAGCCTAAAAGAGAAAATAGAAAGCCCAACTTAAGAGGCCTTAATAACAAGGTCCAAAAGCCTAACCAAGAGACACCAATAATAAAAGACTAAAGTTTGATCAATAATTAAACATGGACCCATATAATTAATCCAAAATACACCCCAAGGCCCAAATAAGAATTTATAACCCACTAGAAATTAGAAACCAAGATCAGGCAAAATGGATCCAATAAGCCTAACAATTAAAGAGGTATGTATCTTTTTGGACTAGTATCGAAAATTGTGATTACAATCTATCAAAACGGACCATACCACAATAATTTACATCTAAAAACAATGGAAAATGATTGTAAGAGTGTTAAAATCGGAGTTAAAATGAGAAAGTTCTGATAAAAATAAGTTTTAGCGGTAATTGAGAATTATAGTGAATTTAGGCAATTTAATAGGTAGTTCAAACACTTATTGGCATTCTCCCCTATTAATATTAGGTGATACCAACCTTGACATGGACTTGCTTTTGGATTGTTACAACTATAAGATGACCTGACCAAGTGAGTATTCCAATGACTATTATACTTGATTGTGCTTGTAGATTTGTCACATTTAATTGTATGACTACCGTTAGCTAGTTACATAGGGTATTGGGAATCATACATGCGATTGATTATTACTTGTCTCGTGTGCCAAAACATCATAAGATATGTGAATCGAATGGATTGATAAATTAATAGTATCCCTTTTAATATGGTGATTATTTACGATGATTGTTTGGTTACTTAAATAAACCAGACCTAACTATATTTGACTCATTAAATTTAATGGTTATGCATATCATGCATGAGCAGAGACTTTTTGGCTATTACACTATGCGTATGGGATGGAGGGGTCTTATGGGGGTTGTGATTATTTGAGTTTTCGCACTGTGTATACATGTAACATAGCCTTACCTTAACCAGCGTGGTTACTAGGTACTGGAGATTGCATAACAATAGGTTAAGTTATAGAGTCTACCTCTAAGGGGTGAGTAGACTGTATGTATTATTCGCATTCACACTTCTGAATATAAAAAAAGAAAAAGAAAAAGAAAAATATCAATTGCCGTGTGAGGTTATTTGGTGGATTAGAAGCCGGAGTGACTAGAACCCAGGTTTGATAGACCATCATCTCTAAACTTGGCTACGTAGGGTGAAAATCTAAGTTATATACGATTTCTGAATGATTGTATATATATATGTTTGATGCATTGCATACGATTTGTTCACATTCATATGGTTATTAATTTAACTTGCTTGCTTTTGCTTAAAAGGTATAATAGGAAGAATATCTCACTAAGCTAGATGTAGCTTACCTACTTATAGTATTTTTTTTAAAGTTATCCAAAAGTAGGGATTTGGGCTAGGACTCGAGTGCAGAGTATTTCAGCCAGTAGAATAATAAACAAGTAGGAATAAAAAGATAATGTATATAACTAAAAGATACTTTTATGATTCATATTTGATAGAAGTATTTAAAATTTACTACCTAATCTCATTGTTTGGTAGGGAATATTGATTCTCTATGGTTTTGATGGACTATGGAATATTGAGTATCCATAGTCATTTATATTTTAAGTTAAATTAATAAATTATGCATTGAAAGCCATAGCAATTAATTAGTTAGAGTTTTACAATTTCTTACTTGTAAAGCAGTTTTCGTATCATGAGTGCACATGTGATATGAAGATTTTAGATAATCCTATTAAGCCCCCTTTAGGGTCATTACACCACCTCTCAAATTTGACCATACCACTTGAAGGTACATGTGAAAACGATGAAAAATGACCATAAGATCATGAAAATCGAATTTAAAATGAAAAAAATTATATGTAATTGAAGATTTAGCTTAACTGGGAAAATTTTGAGACTAAATCAAAGAGTGTAACTTTAGTAGAATCTTAAGGTGACATTATAATATAACAAATCCTTATGTTAGTATGTTCACTTTATTTAGGGGACACTGATTTTGGGGACAACCTACCTCCAGATTACTATGATTAGCAGTTTTGGCAAAGTGAGTGACTCCTAATGACTTTATGCTTGATTTTGCTTGTAGTCCAGTTGCACTAAAGTAATATTATGATTAATTGGTTACATGAGGGGTATGGGGAATGTATGTGTGTAGCCTTATGATTGTTTACATGACTTAATGGTGATATATGAACCGAAAGTACTTGTGTGATCGATTTGTATATTATCATTATCCTATGAAATTATTCGATTACCCAAGTAACTAGACAAAAGTAATTATCTGATTATGAATTAAAATGAGTCATGGCGCGTCATTGCATTATAACTATACCGACTATCACCTTATGTGGAAGGTGGAAAGGAGCTCACAAGAGCAGGGGCTCTAGAAGAGATTAGTTAGGTACATTTATGCCATGTTATTGAGTTCTTATCCTAGCTTACAGGCTTACTAGGTATCGGGAGACGCAAACCGTTTGGCTAAGGGCCACGTCTTGTGACTTCTGCTTAGAGCATGTGATGTGGATTATAGAAGCCACCATACCATTGGACTTGAAAATTTTTACATTTTGAAAAGAACATGTTCTTTATTAAAGTAAAGTGTATTTATAAATATGTGAGTATATGTATATAAGCAGATTTGTACACATAGGTGTAATTTCGAATAAAAACTTAGTTGTTAGTTTATGTTAGTTAATAATCTCCAACCTTGACTGTAGAGAGAGAAATACTGAGTTACATGCAGTTCCTAGGCCATTGCATGTATTGTTTGGCTTACTACTTGTTATATGCATTCATATGATTGTTCATATATTGCTTGTAAGGCATGTTGGAGGGATTAACTCACTAAGCATAAGTTTACACTCCCTTAGATTTCTTTTGTTGTAGGGTCACCTCTTTGAGCTAGGTCATTAGATGTCCGAGGTCAGTCTTAAGTTAGGACCGGATTGTAAGATACTTGGAGTGAAGGAGTATATCATGACTCGAGGGGTGGTTTAGTCATAGCAGGTCGCTGTATATTATACAAAAGATCATAGATTGGTTTCCCTTCTAATTGACGACCTTTATACGACATGCAAGGCTACTATTGCAATTAGTTACCTAAGAGTTATACAAGCAAAGATAATATCACAACATATACATATTAATGTAAGATTTCATAAAGTAACATCATCATATAGTAATACAGTACCTTAAGTCTCAAGATACTAGCAATAAAGCTATAGTAATGAAGAGAGTTACTCTACTTAACCACTGAATATCATACTATAGAATATCATAAAAGTCCTACTTAAGAGTTGACCACATATACTTTGTTCTTTACTTCTACACAAATCCTAAAAGTATTAAACTGACCTCGGGCATGCCTTGGCTAAGTATGGTAAAAAGATCCTCCTACATCAAAAGCTTATAAGTGTATAAGCTATAAAACTTAGTGAGTTATCTCTCAACTATACAAATAAATAAGTTATTCAAGAATTATTTCCAAGTTTATGAATGCATGGTTAAGCAAAATGCCTCAAAAATATATATAACTGACTAAGTACTGTATGTAACTCAAATTTAACGCTTTTCAATGTAAAGGTTGAAGAATATACGACACCAGTCAAACTCAGATATTATACCTAAACTTACATAACTATGAAACTCCATGTTTCGTATTCAAGTAAAAGTAATTTATTTAATTTTGGTTTTAAAACTAAGTTCCAAGTATGATTGTGAGTAGACTCCCGTAGTCCACACTCACTCCTAAATGAAGGTATTTGGACTCAACTTTTAATCAGGCGGTTGGTGCCTTTAAACACTTAATAATCCTGCGGGCTAGGATAAAGTTATGTTGTACGTGTGCACAGTACTAAAACACTTAAGTTTCCAAGATAAATATTAACTCCCGTATGGCCTCTCGCTACCTCCGTATGATGTGACAGGCAGAATAATTACAATGTGAGGCATGTATATGCATGATTCATTTTAATTATTTAAAGTCAAATATTCTTAAGTCCAGTTATTCAGTGACTAACCAATATCATAGACAGCCAAATTTCTATAGATATTTATAATATAGCAAATAGTTCATTATCATAATTTTAAGGTACTTTCATGCTACAAACAAACATTAGTCACATGCAAATTCTAAACCCTACATATCAATTAGTTTATTGACAATATTTAAATTTTACTATCTACAAGCACAATTAAGTATGGAATTATCAAGAATACTTACTCGACTATAATAAAGGTCAGGAATTGTAACAATTGATGGGGGGATTGGTATCCTCATTGAGATTACCTACTAATTAAGAAATAGGAAAAATAATAAGTATCTAAGTGAGATAATTATTCTACATAAGCAGTTATCTAAAATCTACCTATGTTTTCTATTTATTTTACATAATTTTTCGATTTTAGCTTTTTCTTTAATCATATGTAACCTTTTTGTTTTAACTCTAATTTTTATGAACTTATAATCAATTATTATCTTTTGCGGATGTAATTTCACGTAGTGAGGTCTGTTTTGGATATTAAAACCCGCATTTTTTATTATGGCCCTAAATTATTACGAATTTTGTGATTTTGGCCCAAATGGTTTTATTTATCAATTTAAGCATTTTTTTATTGTTTCATGAATTATTTAATTTCTAAATTTCATATTTTTAGAATAATTTATTTTTGGGTCCATTTTATAATGATTTCTTTATTTCACCATGTTAGACTTAAATTACTAATTGTGTTACTTTTTGTTATAATTGTAATTTTCTAATTAATTAATTATTATTTTCTTATTATTTTTGTAATTGGCAGTTTTAAGAGAAGCTGACGTGGTAGCTTTTTATTGGTCCAAGTGGCAATTTTCATAATTCTTCTCATTTTTACAATTTTTCCAATTTGTAATATTAATATGTACATATATTATATCCTAGAATAATTAAATATTATAAAAATCATTTCCATCTCCCTTATGATGTTCACATCCCACATATGTATATGTATATGTATATATATATATTTACTTATCAACTTATTTTAAGAAATGAGGGTGTTAGTATATATATACTTGTATCTTTAGGTATATATATGTAATTATACTTGTATTATACTATATATATACTTTAAATCTTAGCTAAAGAGAGTATATATATATATATATCTTCATACATATGGGTGTATACATATACCCATAATTTACTACTTTTTTATATATATGTATGTATGTATTTGTACTATTTCATAATACACATGTATATGATAAATTAAATATACTTAATATTATACACACACAGACACACATAACTAAATGAATGTAACATATGTGTATATATAATTAAATATATTCAAGTATACAAGTATACAAATACATAAACATGAAGAAAACCGATTGTACACTTAATCAAATACATGTACATATAATTTTATTTTAAAAGTTTTTAAAATACACCTAACTCTTATACATATGCCTCATAATATATACAATAATATAAAATACATATGCATACTAAAGAGTATATATAAACTTATATTACAAAAGAAACTAAATACAACATAATATATTAACTTGACTACCCTTTGTCTTCTTGGAAAAAAATGCCTTCCTTATCCTTCTTGAAATTGGTGGGAAAATGATAATAGAGAGAAAGTAATATATGATGACCAAAGATGATGAGTTGTGAGGTAAAAGAAAAGTGAAAAATAAAAAGAAAGTAGATGTAGGGGAGGAAATCACATTGGCCTAAGAGAAAGAGAAAACAAGAAACTTTATTAAGCTTGAAAGTTAAAAGAAAAGAGGATGAAAAGTGTGTTCTAGATAAAAACTACATATCCATCGATGGAAGAAAAGAAAGAAAAAGTTATGTTGACTTTTTTTTTTTAGCTTATCCAATTTTTATCACATGTGATAATCACATATACACATGGCGGTTGAAACTATGGGGAGGAAAAAGAAGAAAAAGAAAAAGGAAAGAAAGAAAGAAAGAAGAAAAAAAAAGTGAAAATAAAATATTATTTTCTTGACATTTCTAAAAGTGGTTCCAATCTTATAGATAGTGTTTGAAATATTACATGAGGTAATTATGGAAGAAAGTATATAATGTAAAATTAATGTATACTATTTAATATGTAAACATAAAATATATAGTAAAAATCAAATAAAAAAATTAAATCAGTATAAAGCTAGCACATATATATATACACATATGTGAAGTAACAAATAATCATAAGATAATATTGGTAATCTTGTTAATTTATTCCATTAATTTGTTACTTTTTATGTTTATAAATATTTTAGAGTTATCTCTATTCGTTTGTTGGCGATTTTACGCGATTACACGTATCGGTTAATAATTATATCCAATTAGGGCTTTATCACCGTTAAGGTAAATTTGTGTGTTTTATAAGCTTAATGTTTTAGTTGTAGGGTTTTTATCTGGTTCGGGTTCAATCTCTTATATTTACATGTTGATAGAGTTTAAAGTTTTTATATGCAATTAGGGTTTTGATTGGTATATTAGGGTTTTCCTCATTCATAGTAAATTTGAGTTTATAATTTAGCGAAGTTTCTAGTTTGTCTGCCCTTATTGACTTATGAAGTTATCTAGGGCATCTGGATCCAATTTTATCTATTGACTTATAAAAGGAATTGCTTAATATTGGCTAAGAATTTATGAATTTCTTTAAATTATGTTGTTAAACTTTTTATAGCCATTCAAACTACTTAGTTAATGCTACTATTATTTTGGGAACATCATGTTCTGTACTTTAAATTTGATAACTTGTTGGATTATTTAGTAAAAATAGTTATTTTGCTACGATACTATTTGTCTGTGTGGCTAATGGTAGATAGGAGTGGAAGTAGTCTTGTACATCGTATAGAAAGGCGGTGATTGACAAGGGGGTTAATTTTCAACCTTTGTACGATATACAACGATTTATCATGACATAGGTACTGTTTGGGTCATGATATATTGTGTGGGCTTAGTGGGTAAAAAAAATTATTTTGCTTTGTTCTTCTTTTCTGCACCAACAATATGAGGGCATTTATAGTTGATGATAGCATTGTTATTATATTTTGTTAGGTTGTTGTAAGTAGAATTCGGTTTATAAATAATAATATCGATGTTGTCCTTATATAGGTTCATTGTTGTTGTGTTAAGGAATATTAAATTATAAAATTTCTAAATAAAAGATTTTTAGGACACATTCCCTTTTGGTTGAACCGAATGTCTCCAAATTAACTCAAGATTGGTTTAATCTTGTCCTTAATTAGTTCAGAATCTATTGAATTGATTCGACTAATTTTAGTTGGGACATTAAATTAATAAAGTTAGCTACAATAACAAGCAGTAATAAAGGATTCATGAATAATGGTTTGGATGGAGAATTAGTTAATAATCATCTAAACGTTAATGCATACTTGCTCTTAATATGAAGTAGATTCGCGTTGGATATCGAGCTTCTCCTTGGATGGGTGGTTGGAGTGAGTTGGTATAGGATTTAAAATTGTGGAGTCTTAGTTAACTGTTGAGAAGCCATCTTAGGTACATGATGCATATTTGTTGGTTGTGCTTGTTCGGCCAGAATTAAACTAGACTAACTCATATCTAACTTAAAAGCTTGTTTTTCTTATTGTACTTTCCTAACCCAGCCTTAAGTATAGGTAGCTAATGTTGATCTTCATTTGAGTATTCCTTAGTAGATTTACACATTGAGATGATACGACTAGATCTAGGTATCATGGTTCTTGGTTCATGGGTATTTTAGCTCGAATGACCAATACTATAGTGTGTATGTAGAAGTAAAAGACTTATATATTATTCTATGTATCTATTTACATGTATAAGAGATCATAGTAAGGTAGCATTATGAGTATCCCTCTATTGTATGTGGGCTTAAATTCAAGATAATTAACCTTATTATTTTTTGCATTTAATGCATGTGAACGACTGGTATGGTATTTATGTGTGCCTATGCATTACGTACTAGGTTCTGACTCATTCTTTTACTTCTATAGCTGTAGGTAGTTTTGTCAAGTTAATTGCTCAAGACGAGGTATGGGGAGTAGCTATGATTAGGTTGGGAAAAGAGGTGAGTCGAACCTCACTTTTATCATGATTTGAGGAGATAAAAGTAACAAGGTTTAATAGGTTTGTTGGTAGGTCCATTTGTTTTGGGAGTTAGAAAATTTGGTTACTAATAGTGACTATGGTTGGAATGACCTACATGCGAGATTTAGATGATATGAAATGGGGGGATATGATGTTATTATACTATTGACATTTCTTATAAGTGGTTTAGAGATTGTAGTGGTTTTCTAGAGTTTTAAGATGTCATTTGAAAGTTAAGGACATATAGCATGTTGTGGTACCCTTATATTTTAGGTCGTTTCATAATAGTCCCAACTCTACAAGAAATGAACTTTATTTTAACCACCTGTAGCTGTTAAAATAAAAGAATAAGTCGAAACCCAGTATGCAATGTGCAAGCATATACGGACTCCATACCATACACACACATACTTTTAATGCAAGTAATTGCGAACAATTAGTTAGTTATCTTGAATTTAGTCCAGCAACTTTGTCCTCTACCTTTAGTTAGCTTTCTGCTCTTATCTTGCTCTCTTGAAATTTTTCTTCAACGTATAGAAAGTCCAACAAAGGGATACTCATGAACTTGTTAAATTGTTTTTATATATATTATGAAGCTTTTTATTACATACATACTATGGTATTGGGAACTGCCACTCTTGACCCTTATACCTATGAGTCCAAAGTCCATACCTAGTTTTAGTTGTATTGTCTCAACATATGAGTCTACTAGGGAATCCTTACATGAAGATCAACATTTTCCCCTTAGGGATCTACTACTACATGCTTCTAAGACAAGCTAAGCACAATCAGCACGACAAGTTTTAGAGTCGGATATAAGTTAGTTTGGTTATTTTTATTACAACAAGCACATCCAATAAATATGCATCACATACCTAAACAGTTGAGTAAACCAACTAAAATGTTCGAATTGTGATCAATTAGAAACTTGTAAATAAGAACCTGATCAAAAGAATGACAATTATCTCTTAATCCATTGCTCAAACCAATACAACACAATCTTTAAGGTTAACCTACTAATGAATCCAACTTAACCCACTTAACACCCTTTACCACTTACCTAGACTCCTTGTCATTAAACGCTCGATAGACTTGAGAATCTTATGGTAAAGGTTGGAACTTTTATAAAAGAAAATTAGGTGAAACTTAAGATTAAGGTTAGGAAGATGTTTGGTTAAGATTAATTAGGATAAACAAAGAGAAAAGAAGAAACTAGAAAAATTATAGCTTGACATAATCATGTTAAGTAGGATGTATCCATAGATACAACTTAGATGACATGACCATATCTTGTGACCATGTAACTAGCTAACTAGAACCCCCTTCTTGGATACGGTCTTGCTACATAGCCATGTTATTAGGTCATGTAACTTGCTTTTTGCTCGTAATAGGCATATGGGACGTAGTCACATGACATAACCATAGCATTAGGTCATGTCTCCTGCAATGAAGCAAAAACCTACCCCTAAAAAATAATCTAATCCAACTCATTTCCTTCCATTCTTTAACCTAACCTTACACATATTTCAAATACTCACTTATTCATCACTTAAACTCCTCTTTAATCCATTTAAACCATCCTTAAACTTCACTTAACAATACTTCAAGAACATTATCTTCATGTTACAGAACAAGAGCAAAGGTAGAGAACATTTACTTGGACTTAATGAACATGATATTAAAATCTAAATATAAGCTTAACTCATGTTAAAGAGTTGTAAATGAAAGAACTTCAAATTTTGATTTTAAAGAAAGGTAAGAAAATTCCATGAAAATGGAGATTTTTCACCAAGAAAAACTTAGAAAAGATGCTTAGAAGCTCATCTTTCCTTAGAGCCTAAATTGTTACGAATTTTTCTTGAATATTTGAGACTTTAAGAACATTTTGAATCTTAAATTTACAGAGGGTTTATGAGATGGATCCGTGGATGAACACAAGACCATTAATATCATACGACTTGAGGGATAGGTTTGAACTGTAAGATGGCTTAAAGAATAAATGATAGTTAAAGGTTGAGTAGGGGGTTTTATGCATCGACGGTGGATATGATGCACCAATGCCTTACACGAGCTTGAGTCGCACTTAGTATTACGTATAAGTGTGGCTGAAAGACACTCACCACTAATCCATGCTTATAATGGGTCAGATAAGAGTAAATGGGAGAAAGAAAAAGACGCTTAGCTTACGAAAGAAAGTATGTCTGAATTTCAATATTACCGACTGTTGTAGCTATTATAATTTACGAGTATTTATATGACTCAATTAAGGTTAGTCTTAGGTTAACAGAAATCTGCAAATAGATTCCCACTAGAAAAGGAAAAAAGGAATAAATTACAAGGGTAGAGTTGTAATGAGAGAAAAGGGAATATTTGAGCACAAATAGGACAATATGAATGTTAGAAAATGGGGGTGTGTGTCAATTGTCCATTCTATAGTCCCAATGATGCTATTTATTGAACAAAGTAGGTTATGAGTAGTTCAAGTCAAGGTCGGGTGCTCGATAGCTCAGATATTCTAGGTTGAGGAAGGATTGGCCTAGGGAGTAGTCCATTGTCTAGTCGATCTCGACTAGTTAGCTCGTATCGAGAGTAGCTCGCCTCAGCAATGTATCAGGTTGGTAATAAGAGGGCTTGATGGTTGACCTTAGATTGATGTATTGTGAAGGGATCGGCTCGGCTTGACAATAGGTCGATCACCGGCCTCTTGAATGAGATGGAGAGTAGAGTAACTCAGCGAGTTGAACTAGAGAAAAGAGCATTCTTTAGAGTTTAACTCTCCTTGGATAGCTCAGTAAACCATTTAGGCAAGTCTTCGAGCTCGGGAGCAAGCAATTAGTCCATAATCCTGATCATCCCTTCCGGGTTGTTTGAGATTTCAGATCAAATTTAGCTCGGCTCCTTGTTGCTCATTTTCAAGGGTATACGGATGGAGGTTGGTAATGTTAAAGGAGTCTAAAACTTTGTAATCTTTAGGTAGTTTAATCCTATAGGCATTAGGATTGATCTTTTTAAGTGCTTTAAATTATCCGTTACCTCTAGGAGACAGCTTGTTCTTCCTCAAACTTGGGAATTGTTCTTTATTGAGGTGGATCCAAACCAAATCACTTAGTTGAAATTCTCTATTCTTCCATATTCCTCTCGAGCTTGGTAGTAGCTTGGCTTAAATGTTTTACAACCTTTTGGTACATTGCCCTGATGGCCTCGAATCTCTCTATAGCTAGTTAACCATCATTTTAGCTTGGAAGGGGGTACTTAGTCTAGTGGAAGCTTAGGGTTGAATCTAGAAGTGATCTCAAATGGTGACATGCTCATGATACTATGGGTGGTCCTGTTGTAGGAGAACTCGATTATGGGTAGGCATAGATGCTGATCGGCCATGTTCCAACCAATAGTGACTTGAAGTAAAGTTCCCATGATCCTGTTGACAACCTTGGTTTGTCCATCCATTTATGGATTGCAGGGAATGTTGAATAATAGTTTAGTTTCCATTAGCTTCCATAATGTTCTTCAGAAGTGGCTCATGAACTTTAGGTCCTAGTCTGAAATGATGGTTCTGGGCACTTTATGAAGTTTAATGACCTTTTGCAAGGAAAAAAGAAAAAGAGATAGCTGAAGCATTATTAGTCTTAAAGCAGGGCGCGAAGTATGTTATCTAGCTAAATTGGTCTATAACCACCATGACAGAGTCCTTCCCTTGGGATGTCCTCGACAATCCTAACATAAAGTCCATGCTTAGCTCGGACCATGGTTTGGTCAGGATAGGCAATGGTAAATAATGTCCTTGCTTTGCTTAGCTCGACTCATCTCTTTACCTTTATATAGGTAGCATACCTTTCTAATACAGTTTGGACATCCTTCATCATCTTTGGCCAAAAGAATCTAGAGGATAAGACTTCATGAGTTTGGTATTTGCAACAATGCCTAGATAATCCTCCACCATGTGCGTCGTGCACTATCAGCTCTCTCATAGAATATGTTGCAATATGCAATCTCCTCTTTTTGAATAAGTATCTGTCTTCCATATGATAGTCATCAAATGTTCGGCTTTCTTCACATCTGGCATAGATCAGACCAAAATGTTGATCCTTAGCGTACAAATCCATAATCATAGAAAACCCCAGTAATTGAGTCTGCAGTTCGATCAAGAGGCAATGTCATCTTGATAAGGCTTTGGCCACTACATTGTTCTTGCGATTCTTTTACTTCACGACATGAGAGAATCCCTCTATAAACTCAACCTACTTAGCTTGTCTTTGAGATAGCTTAGGCTGGCTCTTCAGATATCTCAAGGATTCATGATTAGTGTAGATTACAAATTCTTTGGATATCAAATAATGCTACGATACAGTTAGGGCTCGAATTAGAGATTAAAACTCGTTATCATAAATAGAATAGTTGAGTGTAGCTCCTATAAGATCTTCATTGAAGTAGGTAATAGGTCAACCCTCTTGCATCACTATAAAACCTATGCCTAATTTAGATGCATCATACTCTACTTCAAACACTTTGTCAAAACTCGGTAAAGCTAAGATAGGGGTAGTGGTGAACTTCTGCTTAACCTCTTCAAAACTCGTAAACTCCTTTACTCCTTTTCTCCCCATTAGAACTCAACGATTTTCTTCCATAGTTTGATGAGTAGGGCTACAATAGTACTGAAATTTCTTATAAATTGGAGATAGAAAGATGCTAAGTCGAGGAAGTTGCTCACGTTGGTTGAGTAAGTTAGCACAAGCCATTTGGTAATCACTCGTATCTTCTCGTTAGCGACACGTATACCACTACCACTCATAATAAATTCCAAAAAGATTACTTTAGGTTAGTAGAAGTAAAATTTCTTAAGAATGGCATAGAGCTTCTCATCTTGGAGTTTTGAAAAGACAGCTCGGAGGTGATCATAGTGAGTCTATAAGTCAGGGCTATAGACTAGAATGTCATCAAAACATTCCACCATAAATTTCCCTATTACTTCTTGGATTACATGGTTCATCAATCGCATGAACGTGCTCAAGGAATTTGATAGTTCAAATGGCATCACAAGCCATTCATACAATCCATGGTGGGTTTTGAACGCGGTCTTCCATTCATCTCCCTCTTGCATTCAGATATGATAGTATCCTGATTTGAGATCAATCTTAGAGAATATTCTTACTTCATTCAACTCATTAAGCATATCATCAAGCCTCGGTATAGGGTACCAATACTTAATGGTGATGCGATTGATCTCTTGGCTATCCACACACATCCTCCATGTCCCATCTTTCTTTAGTACTAATAGGATTGGTATGATACATGGGCTTAGGGACTTTTGCACATAGCATCTCTTCATTAGCTCATCTACCTATTTTTGTAGCTTGGCAGCTTGTTTAGGATTTAGCCTATAGGCAAGCTTGTTTGGTAGTGTAGCCCCTGTGATGCGAATCGTGATCAAGAACAAATAAGGCCAGTTGTTGAACGGGTCCAAGCTTGACAAAAACATAAAAAAGGAAATGATGGGGAATGTGAAAAAGGACAAATGCAAATGATAAGTAAATAAAAACCTATGATATGATACACCAATGGAATTTCCAAGACGCATGAGATGGTTTAGTGAGGCTACTCGCCACCGAGCTTTGTTCAAGGGTTAGGATAAGAGTGATGCTAAGAGTAAATAGGCAACGTTTACGTAGGGAAGGAAATACTTAAGTGTATTAATGATATAAGAGTATTTATACCCATAAATTAGGGCAACATACCTAAAAGAGAAAAGATAAAAGGGCATTTCCTAAGGAATTAATGTACAAGATACAAAAGGGTAAAAATGGATATTTAAGGAAAACAATAATTGGTGTAATGGATTTTACACATTATTTTGTACATGTGGTGATATTGTATTGGTGATGCCATTGGAAGATGCGAACAAAATGCATGGTCAGCTTTCTTATCCAAGTAGGGGTGGCTTAGTCAGTTCGGAGTCTCTCTCTCAGCATCTTGGTAAAGGTGATGCCGAGTTAATGATTGGCCATACATGAGTGAGAATGAAGATTGGCTGTTGTATCGGCCTTTCGCTTCTCAACACACTATCTATGAAAAATAGGTGGTCATTTAGCTCGGCATGTAGAATGGGTCAATAAGGAGACACTTAGCTTTGGTAGGAGTTGGTTGGAGCAAGAAGATTCATCTTGCCAGTCCCTTTAGTCCTTGGGCTTGGCTGTGGATTAATAGTCTAGTAGCTTGATTCCTATCGTTCCTTTTGGGTTGTTTTGGATTTGGGATGAAATCCAAATGGTTTTCGATCAGCTCTCCATTAAGGTAATATAAGCTAAAGTCGACAATGTTGAAGGTATTAAAAACCCTATAGTCCTTGGGCAACTCCACTTTGTAGGCATTATCATTGATCTTCTAGAGGATTTGAAAGGTCTTTCAGCCCTTGGGGACAGTTCGTTCCTCCTCTTGCTCAGAAACCTTTTTTTGCTTAGGTACAACTACACTAAGTCTTTTGGCTAAAAATGTTTCGCAGTCTTACCCTTGGCCTTCTCTTACATACATTTAGTAGCTTGGTTGATGTGCCGAGTGTGTTTATTGTAGATGTGCTAAAGGGATTGTGCTTTAGTTCTCGTGTCAGGGTCCTCTTGTGTAGGTACAAGTACAAAGGTGTGATCGAGGGGAAACTCGAGGTTAAAACCATAGACCACTTCAAAGGGAGTATGCTTAGTAATGTCATGTACTATCTAGTTGTAAGCAAATTCAACCACTAGCAGGTAGACATCCCAATTAGCTAAGTTCTTGCCTACTACAGCTCGGAGTAGTGATCCTAAAGTGCAATTAACCACCTCTATTTAGCAGTTAGTTTAGGGGTGATAGGAAGTACTAAATAGTAGTTTGGTCCCCATTTGATACCACAAGGTTCTCCAAAAATGGCTTAAGAACTTCGGGTTCTTGTCGGAGACTACATTCTTAGCACACCATGTAATCACATAATCTCCTACAAGAAAAGAGCAGCAATAGCCAAAGCATCATTATTTTTAGAGTAAGGCACAAAGTATGCCATCTTGCTGTACCTATCCACAATGACCATTACCAAGTCTTTGCCTTGGGCATTCTGTTTTAATCTAAGAATAAAGTCCAAGCTTAATTTAGTCTAAAGTTTCATTGAAATAAGTAAAGGCATTGCTTTTCTTTGCTTGGCTTGGCACTTAGCCTTTTTGCACACAATACAGTTTCCAATAACTCGGTGCATACCTCGACTCATTTTTGGCCAAAAAATTAACCACTTAGCAATTTATTTGTTTTTTTCTCCCTAAAATGTTCGGATAGTCCTCTACTGTGTGCTTCCCTAACCCGTAGCACCCTTAGAGAATAAGTTGATGTACATAATTTTCCACCTCAAAATAAGTAGTCATCTTCCGCTTGATACTTGTCCGTTGTTCTTCCATCGACACATTGTGTAATTAAGGGTCCAAAGTGTAGATCCTTAAAATACTGCTCTTTGATACTCGCA
Source organism: Lumnitzera racemosa (assembly GCA_024138005.1). NCBI lineage: Eukaryota > Viridiplantae > Streptophyta > Magnoliopsida > Myrtales > Combretaceae > Lumnitzera > Lumnitzera racemosa. The sequence goes on along the minus strand of JAMXBC010000012.1, from coordinate 30,400,557 downwards.
AACCCAAACAGTTTACTCTATAGTTCATTTAGAAATGCATGTCTTCTTGAAAGAGCCTTTACAACTACATTACTCTTTCCTTATTTATATTTTATTACAAAATTGAATCCCTCAAGGACTTCAACCCATCTTGCTTACCGCTTAGAGAACTTTGTCTAGCTTTGGAGATACCTCAAAGACTTATGATCAATGTAAATGACAAATTCTCTTGGAAAAAGATAATGTTGCTATCTTGTAGTGCTCGAATTAGTGCTAAGAGTTCTTTGTCATACACAAAGTAATTTAACTGAGGCCCCCAAAGTTTCTCACTAGGTAGGCAATTGGTTAGCCTTCCTGCATTAGGACAGTGCCTATCCTAATGCCTGACGTGTCATACTTTAGCTTGAATACCTTCTTGAATTTAAGCAGAATCAGTACAGGTGTGGAGGTTAACCTTTCCTTTATCTTAGTAAAAATCCTCTCCTCCTTTTCTATGTTCTTCTTTGTTATCTTAGTAAGCGGTGCAGCGAGGGTGCTAAAATTCTTGATGAATCTTTTGTAAAATAAAGCTAGTCCATGAAAACTTCTCATGTTGGCACAGTTAATGGGAGTTGGCCACTTGAAAATTGGTCGGATCTTCTTGTCATCCACTTATAAGCCTCCTCCACCGACTACATAGTTCAAGAGTACCACTTCTTCCTAGCAAAAACAACATTTATTCAAATTGCTGAATAATCTCTCGGAATGAAGGATATTTAATACAACTTAAAGATGCTTGCAATGACTCGACATGTCAGCATTACAGACTAGAATGTCATTAAAGTACACCATGACACACTTTCCTATTAGATGTCTCAGCACATGGTTCATTAATCTCATGAAAGTGCTCAGGGCATTCAATAAGATGAACGACATGACTATCCACTCATAAAGTCCATGCTGAGTTTTAAATGCAGTTTTTCACCCATCTCCTAGCCTCATGCGAATCTGATGGTAGCCAGACTTCAGGTTAATCTTATTGAAGATCTTGGATCCATTCAGTTCATCTAACATGTCCTCCAATTTAGGAATGTGATACCTGTATTTGATTGTGATCTTATTTACAGCTCGATTATCTATACACATCCGCCAAGTTCCATCCTTTTTCAGCATTAGAAGCGTTAGCACAACACAAGGGCTGAGACTTTCTTTGACATAACCCTTTTATATAAACTCATTGACTGATGTTCGAGCTTAGAAGCTTATTTGGGACTCATTCGATAGGCTGATTTATTCAGCAGTGCGGCATCGAGTAACAAGTCAATGCAGTGTTCTATGCCTCGAGTTGGGGGTAACTCCTTAAGTAATTGTTCTAGGAATAGTTCGGCATATTCGTTTAGTAGTGCTCTTATTTCCTAGAGTAGTTCACCCTACTCTTTCATCTTTAGTAGGCACCCGACTAACATGAGGGTTAGCTCATCAATGTTGATGGCCTCTCGGAGCTTGGCTTTACTCATCATCAAAGTCTTCTTCGATCTCTAAGCAAGTTTTTTCTGCAATTTACTAACTTCTCTCGATGGCATCGAGTTCAGTGTAATCTTCCAGGTACCCTTTTTGAACATGTACATGTTCTTGTATCCATCATGGATAACTTTTTTGTCAAATAGCCATGGTCAGTCGAGCAACACGTGTGACGCGCACATTGTAGAGAATCTTGTTAGAGTAATTTCCAATTGTGATTGGCAATAGCACCTGTTGGGTGACATGTAGTGCTCCTTGTCACTTAACCAATGAAACTTGTACTACTTTGGGTATGCAATGGTTGGAAACTTCAATTGTGTGACCATTTTGGTTGATGCCGCATTGGTGCAACTTTCACTATCTAAAATTAATTCTCACACCTAGTCATTCACTTTACAAGTGGTATGAAACAAATTCTCCTTCTACTTCTCCTCTCATGAGGGTTCCAAGTTCATGGTACATTAGGCAACCAAGGCTAACTAATCTAAGTCCTTGGCAAACATATCCTCCTCAATCAGTTCCTTCTCAGCATTTTCTTTTGCGGTAGTGATCTCCTCCTCTTTAGGTTCCTCATCTATACTCTCTACCTCTAGCTTTGTGATGTCTCCCTTAATCACCACAGTTTTTTGGTTAGTGCATTGAGCGGCCATATGTCCGAACCTTAGCACTTGAAGCACTTGATCTAGCTCATCTTTCTATTTGATCCTTGCCCCTTCTCATAAGTTCGGGTCGGTACTTTATCATCAAGTCATCCTTTTTACTTGGCTCAGACTTCTACCTTTCTGCTTGGCTTAGTACTTGATTAAACTCAGTGACTTCTCTATCTAAGTTGGCTAGTCTACATTCTGGTCGGTACTTAGCTTCTTCGCTGCCTCTTTACTTGTTAGGCTATTCTAATGGCTTCATCCATTGTGGTGAATCATTAGAGCTCCACAATATCCTGAATATCACCTCTTAATCCCGTGATGAACCTAAAGATTGTTCGTGTTGGGAGATCCTCCACTTCACATCAAATTATGAGTATTTGGAATTCTTGAACATACTTGTCAATTGTTTGATCTCCTTACCTCAGCTCCTAAAGCCAAATGAAAGTATCTTGCAGGTAAGTTTTCGGCACAAATATACTTTTAGTATTCTTTTCATTTCAAACCAATTATTAATCTCTCTGTAGTCTTCTCATCTTCTCATAGCCTGAAAATTCTTCTACCGCACGATGGCATATCCAGAGAACTTAATAATAGCAGTTCTCACTTTCTCATAATCCTTATACTAATAATAGTAAAAAACATGCTTTACTTTCTCTTCCCACTCTAAATATTCATTAACATTTCCAGATTCATTGAAGCTCAAAATCCGAAGCTTTACATGGTTAGATGCTTTGGGAACTTGAGCTCGCTCTTCTTCAAAATATTCTTCTTGGCCCTCTTCATCTAGTTCCTACAGGTCTATCCTTTGTCTTATTCATCTACCTGGTCCTCTACCTCGAACTTGTTGAGCTGGGTCTTGTCTTCTAATAGGTTGAGCAACTTGTGGGGTATTTTACACGGCCTCAGTCGGTTGGCAAGCCAATACATGAACAACTCAGGTCAAATCTACCAAGAGGTTAGCCTCCTCATCTAGTCTTTCATCAGTGCTCCTAAGGCTTCCTTGAGACTATCGTCCATGGTGGACAACTCTACTATTGTTATCTCTAGCACCAATGATTACACTTTGAGCAATCATTTTCTCCACAATTTCAAAGCCCAAACTCTTTAGATAGATGATATAGCAAGCACTTCCACTAATTAGAAAAAGTAATAGCTAATAAACACATCAATCAAACAAACACAGTAACTTGTTCAGTTTCACACACACAAAACAGAGTATAAATAGAATTTCAAACACAAACCATAACTCAAACAAAAACCTCCGCTCTAATACCAAGATGATGCAAACCGTGATCGAGAATAAACAAGGTCGATTATTGAACGGGTTTAAGCTTGCCTAAAACTTGAAAAAGGAAATGATGGAGAATGTACGAAAGGACAAATGCAAATGATAAGTAAACAAAAAGCCACGAATTGCTCCAATGGATATGACAAACCAATGGAACTGCTGAGGACTCACGGCATAACTCAATATGATGTACAAGATGGTTCGGTGAGGATAGTCGCTACCTAGCCTTGTTTAAGGGTTAGGATAAGAGTGGTGCTCAAAGTAAATAAGCAACGTATGATAAGAGTGATGCTAAAAGTTAAAGGCAACGTTTACATAGGGAAGGAAATACTCAAGTGTATTAATGATCATGAAATCTGCCGATGACTATAAATACAAGAGTATTTATACTCATAAGTTAGGGCAACATGCCCAAAAAGGAAAAGACAAAAAGGGCATTTTCTAAAAAAGTAATGTACAAGATACAAAAGGGTAAAAATGAATACTCAAGGAAAACAATCATTGGTGCAACGGATTCTATACATGATTTTGTATACGTGGTGAAACTTTATTGGTGATACTGTTAGAAGATGCGGACAAAAAGTATGATCAACTTGCTTGTGCGAGCAAGGGTAGCTTAGTGATTGGTCATGCATAAGTGATCATACTTTTTGTTCGCATCTCGGCAAAGGTGATGCAGAGTAAGTGATTGGTCATACATGAGTGAGAATAAGGATTGGCCGTTGTCTCGGCTTTCCACTTCTCAGCACATTATTTATGAGAAATAGGCAATTATTCGGCTTAGCATGCAAAATAGGTTGGCAATGAGATTCTTGGCCTTGGCAAGAATTGGTTGGAGTAAGAGGATTCGCATTACTAGTACTTCTAGCAATTGAGCTTTGTTGCGGGTTAATGGTCTAATAGCTTGATTCCTATCACCTTGGCTACAAATCAAGTGCATGTTCATTGCCTCATGGTGTAGGCAAACCTTCTGGTAGTTCACCAGGGAATAGGTTGGTAAACTCATCCAATAAGGTTTTCATCTCGATAGGTAGTAATTCCTCATTTGATCTACTAATCTCAAGTAACCTTTTAACCAGCTAATAGGTTGGCTCTTTAAGCTCCATCTCTCTCTTCAACTCGGCTCCAGTCGTCACCAAAGCCTCCTTCCTCAAAACTCGGCTTAGTTAAGTTTGTACGCTTTTAACTTGCTCAACAATCATAGGGCTTAACTTCACTTTCCTACCTTCATGCTTTAGGGAACATGTGTTCTTCCTTCTATCATATACTACATTCCAGTCAAACATCCATGGTCATTCAAGAAGAATACGAGATGCACTCATAGGTGACACATCATATAACATTGCATCTCGATAGTTTCTAATGTTGATAGGTACAGTCACTTATTTATTTACTTGGAGGGCTCCTTTATCACTGACCAGTGCAGTTTATAAAGCTTGAGGTAGGGTTTGGTTGGCAACTTCAATTGTTAGACCATGAAAGCAGATGTTGCATTAGTGTACCTACCATTATCAATAATCAATATATACAACAACCCATTCACCTTACAAGCGATGTGGAACAAATTCTCTCTTTATTCATCCTTTGGTACAGGACTCACACTCATCACTCTTTTCAACACCATTATTGCAAACATGAAATTACCCTCTTTAGTATATATGATCTTCTCCTCTTTGGACTGTTCTAGCTATTTGAATTTTTAGGCTCCTTAATCTCATCGTTAGTACTATTGACTTGCTGTAAACGTGAGTGTATACCAATAAGTGTATTAGGTCATGGAAGTAGTACAAATGATGAGTTAAGGTTGTATTTTACAGAGAACTAGGTGCTAAGTACTAAATTATTTGAGTATTTCCATAAGCTAAGCTATTGATGATTGAACTAAAAGTAAGTGAAAGCTAAATAATAAGATAAACACTAAATCAAGTGTTCTAGCTACACTATGAGGGTCTCGGGTCTAGGAGATAAAAAAAGATCAAATTGTGATTTGTAAATCTATTCTCATTTGAAATAATGTGATGCCCTATATTGATATTCGAAATTAACTAAAAGGGATTTAACTATGCTCATTAGAATTTGCCTACCTCCCAGAGTAGCGGAATTCTAATTATAGTATAAATTCATCCGCAAAGGTATTTTATCTATAATTATTAGGTTAATAATAATCCGCTTATACCGAAATTATTATTTTAGTTAGAAATATTATTTAAGCATGTTCCCATGACTCGAACTAGATTTCCAACCACATTCATGAATTTAATTAAAACCTATATATTCCTATGATGAGTTTTTTCGAAAATTCACGTTAAGTTTAACATGAGTTATCGAAACCCCCCTAAATATCCTATAACTTTATCTAACTAAAAGTAATAGTCAAGTACCAAGTAATTAGATGATGAACATAGTAGAAAAATACCTAAATACTCAATATTGATATCAGAATAATATACAAAACACATCAATTCATCAAATCTATTAATACAAAACCTAAATAAATTAAGTACAATATCATATCGCAAATCCAAAATGAATCAAGATATATATAAATTGAAATAACAAGGAAAAGAAAATACCTTGATCGGTATATCCAATTCTAAAACTTGATACAAAATAAGCAAATCTTGAATCATTTAGAACTCAGGATTGTCCTCTAGTAAGTTAGAACAAAATGATTTAGAGTCCTAAAATTAAATAAATATAATGAAATTAGTGAAATAAAATAAAGATAAGAATTTTGTTCTTCAATATTAAAACCATCCCTATGTTACTGTCTAAACTCTCTATATTCGGTTGTTGCATCTCTTTTTTTTTTTTCGTCTCTACTGTCCTTTTTATATTCCTCTCTTTTCCCCCGTAACGTGGGCCTGCTTCTTTTGCTAAAATAAACAGTGTCCCCCTTAAAGATGACGAAGTCTACCTCACGTGCGGCAAGAGTCCCTCAAAATAGAATTTCTCAAAGTTGCTATTTCCACACGTGTGGGCCACCAAATATGACTTTGGGTTAAAACTTCCCTAACGTTCATGGCCTGCCCCTTTCTATTCTTTTGCTTCAATTCACTACAGAGAAAAGAATATATAACTGTTAGCCCACTTTGTCCATATTGAAGACTCCTTATACGTGTGTTACCATGCAGCTCCTTAATTGCTCCAATACTTCATGGACTGATCATGTGAGCAGGAACTTCCTTGGTTTTGTAGTTTTCTATGAGATTGCAGCTTTGAAGAGTTCAAGTCAGCAGCTAGACAGTAGATACTGCAGTCATAGTTCAGATAAGAAGCTCTCGGTTGATGCTGATACACGAATTGTGGACGAGTATTGAAGTTCACGCTGTTGTTGCGCAGAAGTAGTTGCTGCTGCTGCAACTCAAGTTCCACGGCTTGTTGTACGTGATGGAGCGCACGTGCTGCAGTTTTCTCGGTTTATTCGCATGTCTCAACTGCTATCACGCACAAGAAGTTGCTCTGTTTCAATTGCTCTCAGCTTGCGGCTGTTATGAGTTGGTCTTGACTTAAGAAGAAACGAATCTGCAGGGAGTAGTTCAGCTAGGAGTTGCTATCGTGATCGGATTGGTTGTCACGCGTAAAGGAGTTAGATATACTATTCGTGTTGGCGTGCTGCTGAAACTGAACGCTCTGTTGTCATTCAAAGCTCTCGACTGCTGCTGCATGATTTGAAGTCACTGCTGCAACTTAATGGACCTTCTCTATTGGCAAGTGTAGATGTGAGGGGCTACTGCTGATGTGTTGAAGCGCTGTGGAGTGCTTGTTTAGTGGACTTCATGCTATGCTCTGTTTGTTGATAAGCTGGTGGTCGTGCGTTTGGACAAGGAACATACCCAGCCGCTGCACTTGGAACTCACGGCTACTGTTGTTGGTAGTGACATTCCTGACCTACAAAAATTAAGAAAATAATATCAATAAAGATGAAGTTCTATAAACTCAGTAGATTGAGCTATTATTAACAAAATTTTCAGTTTCAGTTATCAATTTGTGTGCTTGAAGTGCTGTGGCTTTTTAAACTATTGAAATTTCCAAAAGTGAGCTGCTAGGGGACTAAGTAATTGGTGGTTGTTTTATGATAGAGCTTGGGAGTTGCTATTTGGTGGAGTTCTCAACTTGGAATTACTCAATTCAGCAGTTATGGTCTTCTTTTTGAGTGCAGCAAACTCTGCTGCTGTTCTTTGTACTGCTGTTGTGTGTAATTTGGAGAGTACCAAGTGAGCTGCTTTGTTTCAAATTGGAGTATTGCAGCTGTAATCTTAGAGAAGCTTGTTAGTGTTCAGTATGCTCCTGAAGTGGATGCTATGGATGATGCACTTGGAGTTTTCGGTTGGAGTTTCCCATTATTATACATCCATGACCAGAAATAAACAAAAGAAAAAAAAATTGAAATGAATTTCCTATCACAATGAGAATAACAACTTAGTTTTGCTACACATCATGGACTAATTTTGATAGGAATCAGTCTTTTACTATCTCCAAGCCGAAGCCAACCAATCCAAAGCCAAGGTTGAACTAATAATAGAAGGCCAAGGGAAAGAAAAGGAGATGCTTGATGCCAAGTCTATCATCTATTGAGAGGCCCAAAGACCACACAACCAAGAAATCAAGGCCAAAGATCCACTCGGCATGGCACCAAGAGACTAGTGTCGACTAATTCTAGCACTTGGCAATTATGGGCTGACCTTTCTAATGTCTTGACCAAGCACTACGAGACTTCATAAGCTCCTCCTCGGACCCTGACATCCAACTGTCGACCTGGCCCAGTTCGGATCCTCCTTCCAAGATAAGCTAAGTGACTGCATGCTGACTTCTATTAAACGTAAAGTTTTGTATTCTTGTACATGCTTTCTTTAATTTATTTATGGGCCTAATTCTGTAGGGTTTAAGGTCTTGTACATTATTTACAGTCTTGCCACTAGTGTTTAGAACTTGTTATAAATAGCAACATTTGTAATCATAAAAGGAGTTCAGACATAGTAAAGAATATTCCCATACAAAAAGTGAAACTTTCCTCTTTTAAAAAAGACTATACTTAAGCTAGTAGAGCTTGCATTTATTGTATTATTGAGTGTTGATTAAACTCTTTAATCTCTCTTGCGTTCTTATTAATCTTGACCTTAAGATTGTGGTGAACTCTCATTAGAGCTGGTTAGTAAGTTGCATCTAACTTTCATTTGAATCCTAAGCAACATTTAGTGTTCAAGAGTTATATCGAACCTTATTTTGAGCTCAAACCTTTGATTGTGTTTGTGTCTTGGTGCGTGATATTCATAAACATTCATACTGAAAACCTCCTATTCTCATTCTCTATTTCCCGTTCTCACTCGAACCTAGATTGCATCATCTTCCTTTTGAGATCCACTACTTGCGATGTGCATCAAATTTAGCTAGTACATTGTTGAATCAATTGAAGAAAGAACTTGGATAGTTGCAATTAGGAGTTAACAGCCGCTCTTATTTGTGCTTGGAAACTTAGTTCAGTTGCTGTAACATGTTGTAGCTTAGTTATAACTTGTAGCGCGACGGTTAGATTGGTTATGGAGTGAGCTCATTTTGTTGGTTGCTCAATTGTAGCTATCACATAAAGGCTTTTCTTAGTCTTTTGAAGTTCAAGTTTGTCGGTGATATGCTTTGTTTGATGTAACCTAGTGCTTGGTTTGGCTTTAAAGCTTTCAAGTCTTGGAGTTGCTACTTATATGGACACTCTGCTGCACGGGCTGCTGAGATTTCAAGATGGCTGGTATTTGATCAAGTTATGGAATTCCCAAGCTCAAGCAATTGTTACTGCATGTCAATGTCACATAGTGGTGCTTACAAGCTACTGTTTAAATGTGTGTCTTGCTTTATGGCTTCTGTAAAATTTCCTAAAGTAAGTGGAGGCTCTTAGTTTCAAATCCCCAACTTAGTCACTAGGCTAAAATATTTGCCACTCAATTCAATTCTCGCTTGATGAAGAATTAATGCACTTGAGGTTCACATGAGATGAAGAATCAGCAAGTCAGTTTGCTCAAGTTAGCAAGTTACTATAACTGGAGTTCACTTATGTCCTAATCTCCTTTCCTCTAAATGAGTTCCTTGGTTTAGTTATGATTGCTTCGATTGGTCGCTACTATCGTTTGGAGTTCTCAGCCTGTTGTTATTCTTGGATAAGAGCTAGTTGGGTTTGGTTTGCTTGGAAAATTTGCTACAAAAATGGCTACATGTAGAGAACCAATAAGCTCATTTTAATGAAAACTAAGCATAAGCAACTAATATAAGTGTGTACGCTTGTGAATATGGTTAAATAGCTAATTGAATGACTCTTTATTTTATAAATTACATAAACTCACATATAAAAAGGTATACAATCATGATATGAAAACATAAGTTTATAACAGCTGTTTAAGTCATATTTTGACCCTTTTTCTCACTATTTATGCAACTAACCAAGAGAATTTCATTTTTCATGATTTCTAAACATAACTTACAATAAAAACACCTTGAAATGCATAAATGTGCAGTTACTATCGACCTCAATGGTTGGCATCTCTCTCTTAATCACCATTATTCTTCTATTCGAGCATTACATGGCTATGTGTTAAAACCCTTGACACTTGAAGCACTTAATCTCACTCGTCCTCTTTCCTAAGCTTTGGCCTTTCTTAAACTTCCTTGAGATCTCCTTTTCTTTGACTCAGATAGTTTAAGCAGGTTGAACTTCAACAGTTTTGCTTGGTTCTGATAGCACAGGTCTGCTCAAAATACATTAGCTAGTAGTAGGTCGGTTGATAGGAGCTCGGAATCTTCCTACTCAACACTAGAGGTATGCAAGCAGGTTAAATGGACCAACCTAAGCAGACCCACTTTGGCTTGTGGGTTAAACAGGTCAGTCTCATTTGGCTTGCTTTTAAATGGGCAAAAAAATCTTGGTCCTAACCGGTTTAAAAAGCAAGTTAAATGGGTCAGCCCGCAAGTCAAATGCATAAATATATTAAAGAAGCTGACCCAAACAGGCCTACAGGTTACATAGGCTAGGCTTATTTGGCCTACTTTTAAATGGACTGAAAAACCTTGGCCCTAACCCGTCTAAAAAAGCGAGTTAAATAGACTAGCCCACAGGCTAAAGCTTACTTGCACACATTTACTCAACACCTCTTAATTCTCATACTTGAGAAAAATCTTCTCATTTTAAATGGATAGTGTAGATACCTAATTTTTGCCCCTTTGTAGTTCTAATTTTTATTTTTACAAAAAGGGTCCTAATTCAAAAATAAAAATAATAAAAAAATTAATAAAAGATAAAAATATTAAAAATTTAACAAATGATGAAAATACCAAAAAAATAAGAAAACAAAAAAATTATTATAAAGAGTTTTTAAAATTTTTAGGAAGTAAATTATTAGGAACAAATAGTTTTAGTTTTAGTTTAGTTAAAAAAATTTATTTTAAGGAATCGAATAGTTTAAGTATAGTTTATTTGTACTGAATGTCAAGGCACAGGCCAATGGCTTAACAGATAAGTATAAGAGTATTTGGGTTGGATTTAATTTGAGGTCTTGGGTTTGAGTCTGAGCAAGCATCTATGTCTTTATTTTTCTATCTTTGCAAAAGTAAGATAAAAATGGGATTCATATCTAAGATCATTTGAATCTAATTTGATCTTATTAACTTAGATTTGAATTAAATTTGGATCTAGTTTAATAAATTAATTAGATATGATATAATTTAAACTCTATAAACACATACATGCAGTCAGAAAAAAAAAAAAAAAGAAGAACAGAAAACAAGAGGCCGAACGACATCTTGATATAACAGTTACGAACACTTCAATTGCTCATCTCCAAGCAGTAGCAAGAACAGCACAGCTCAGGTTACACACACACATCTGCAGTTCGTTGTCCACATATGCGTGTCACTGCACAGTCTACACATGACCGAACATGGCATACTATCCACGCACGCGACTCTCCCTCTCTTGCCGACGATACACCTAGCCACTGCAAAATCCCCATACACACTACACCCGACAGCTCTCCACACACGATAGCAGCACGTCACTGAAGTTTCACGCATCCACCAAGAGCATAATTCTCCTTACTGCACACTACAATTCGCAGTCGGCACTTTAATGTTTACTGCTATCGTATTGTTTGAAGGTTAAGTCCATAGTTGCAGTTCAGCCACAATCCACGCTGTTATGTAATCAGCCGCGATAGCTACTCCATTCACGCCAAGCCCCAGTTGCAACGACAGCCATACGGATCACCACAGTGGGTAATCGACGCCTACAAGCAACTCTACCACTGCATAATCGAACAACAAGCAAGGTTCTGTTCTTTTTATTTATTTATTTATTTATTTTATTTGTTTCTTTATTTAGTTATTATTATTATTATAATACTATTTCGTTAGTTAGTCAATTAAAGTTTATAACATATCATATACATATGTGTGTATATATATATATATATATATATATATTAGTTTAGTTGTTTTAGTATTAAATTTTTTAGAATTCTCCACATTAAGACATTATTTTTTAGTATTAGTTTTCTTGTAGATAAAGTATTTTATATGATATAATTTTATTTAGGTGGGTAATTGTTTAATAAGTGGAGATATAGATATATATTAGCTAAGCTGTTTCTTTTAACATTAGTTTTTCTGTGGATTAAATATTGATTTAAGAGTAGTAATATAAATATGTACCTACATATATATATATATATTAGTTTTGAAATCTTTAGGATTGTTAGATTTTTTTTATTTATTATTATATTATAGTGTTATTAGAACTTTAAGTAGTTTGCCATAATTTATATATTATAGTTTATGAAACTTCTTTATCATTAGTTTTAACATGGATTTAAGTGAATGTTTATTTAAATAATAGTGATATAGATATGAAGATATATAGATAAGGGATTGTTAATTTGAGTTTTATGTTATCTATTAGTACATATAATATATAATATATGTATATGTTAGTTTAGGAGTTTTAGTATTAGTTCTTATACCAATGTATCATATGGAATTAATTTATTTTAATAGATAGTCGTATATATTAGTTTAGGGATTGTTAAGGTTGGTCATATCTTAAGATTTGGTTTATCACGTACAAAATTGTTCTTCTTTAAATAAAAATTAATAAAAAGACACCTTTTTTTTTTAAATAGGATTGTTAGATTATTTTTTTTAAAAAAAAAACAAGAACACTCAAGAGTTAGGACCGTTTAGAGTTTTTTTTTTTTTTTTTTTTTTAAAACCAAATCAACTGAAACGTAAACTCGGCCTGTTTTCAAAAATTAAAATCAATCAATACATTAATATTTTCTGAAAGAACTACGATCGTCCGATCTCAACTAGCGGATACGTAGGTAACTTCGGGACGATGATAAAATCTGTAGAAACTTAGGTTCTTTTTTTTCTTTTGATTTTATTTATTTATTTTTAAATATTATAATTAGAAAAATAATTCTAATTTCGGTAAATAGATAGTGGTACCTGTTAAGGGTTTAATAGGTTAGCCCTCAAACTTGAATCCTTTGGTTCTTTATTTAAAATTGAAATTAAATACTGATAGCCAAATCATAATCAATTTACCCAATTGGTTACGATTTCTTTTTCTTTTCCTGACTTCGGTTGGGTGGTGACTCAAAAAATTATTTTCAATAAAAAACTGGAATTTCTTAATTTCTTTAGTTAAGGATTAATACTAAATGGGTAAGGGTTTAGTATTAATTAAGAAATGGGGAAATCAATTTCAAATAGAAAATCGAAAAATCAGGTTCAACAGATAGCCTTATCAAGTGAAACAATATCTATTGTCTTTAGAATATCTCCAATCTCATACTTTAACCCACTAATGAATCAGGATACAGTTCGACCTTTTAGCTCAATAACTTTGCAATGAGTCATTAACATTTGAAGGCATCTTGCAAATAATAGCTCGAGACAAATCTTCTCCTCATGACTCTTTTTAGCTCATCTCAACCCTTAACTTCTCATTTTCCTTCTCTTCTATAGATAGCTTATGGATTCTTTCACCATAAGGCGGTACAGCCAGTAAACACCAACACAGCACAGCTGACTTTGGCATTCTCAGGTACTTAATGACATTTAAATTGCTCTTTAATTTTGTCTACCTAGTCTAAGTAGTCCTTTACATCACCACTCCTAAAAAAACTGGGGATACGCATCTTGAACCCTTCCATTCTATGAGCTCAAACATTCCTCTCCTTCGATTCATAATACTCTTCTACTTCAGCACCTACTTCCTCATCTTCTTCTTCTATCTCCTCTAGTGTTAGCCTATGCCTAACAACTTCGTCTACTCCTCTATTTCAAGGTGGTTGAATTAGGGCATTAGCTCAACCATACTGGCCACTGCCTCTCTCGGGTCATTCATTGGCTCGACTTCTATAAGTATCATTTTTAGTCCATTGTCTATCTTTGTTTATGGTAGTCATCAAATTAGCTACCAAGTTAGTAAGTCTATTGAAGGGGTCACTCGTAGACTCGGGTATGAAACTTCCTTATTGACCTTAGCCATTTCGAGCACCACTCTCTTGGCTACCTAGAGTTCTTTAAACATTAGAGTCAAACATTGTTGCTTATTTCAAATAGATTAATAGTTGAAAACACCATCTAGAGTTCTTTCTACGAACAACAATAGAACAACACCTAACACTCTTACCGCTATGACAAACCACATATGATAAACAAAAAAACAGTCATGCTCTGTTTCTCATGCAAGAAATAGGTGAAAATAGAGCACAAAATTCTTCAACACTAAACACTCTTCAAACAATCATAACAATAGCTAAAAGTTTCCACAACAAGCTGAAACAAGTTGCTCAGGGTACAAAGTAATAGAAACTTGCTCCAACGTAGCCAAGTTTTGATACCAAAGATGATATGGATCCATGGATGAACACATGGCTATCAATATCACATGACTCAGGGGATAGGTTCAAATTGCATGATGGCCCAAAGATAAATGGTAGTTAAAGTTGAGCAGGGGTTCTTGTGCACTGACGATGGATATGATGCACCAATGCCTTACACAAACTTAGGTTACACTTGATATTACACACAAGTGTGGTTAGAGGGCACTCACCACTGATCTACACTTACAATGGATTAGATAAGAGTAAATGAGAGTAAGCAGTAGACACTTAGCTCATGAGAGAAAGTATGTTCGAATTTCAATATTACTGACTGTTAAAATTTATGAGTATTTATATAAATCAATTAGGGTAAGTCCTAATTTAACATAAATTATAAAAAGATTTGTACTAGAAAAGGAAAAAAAGGAATAAATTACAAGGGTAGAGTTGTAATTAGACAAAAGGGGATATTTAGGTACAAATAAGACAGTATGCTATCAAAAAATGGGGCATGTGTCAATTGTCCATTTTGTGGTCCCAATGATGCTATTTGTTGAGTAAAATAGGCTTTGAGTAGGTTAAGTTAAGGTTAGGTGCACGATAGCTTGAATGTTTTTGGTTGAGGAATGATTGATCCATTATCTAGTTAGCTTAGTTCTAAGGCTAGTCGGCCTCGGTAATTTATTAAGTCAACAACAAGTAACTGAATGCTTAACCTTATATTTATGTATTGTGAAGGGATTAGCTTAGTAATAGGTTTATTACCTCAGCAGCTTCTTAAATGAGATGGAGAGAAAAGTGACTTGGCGGGTCGGACTAGAGAAACGAGTGTTCTTTAGAGCTTAACTCTCCTTGGATAGCTTGGTGATCCTTTTGGGTGAGTCCTCGAGCTCAAGAGCAAGTGATTGGTTTGTGATCCCTATCAATTTAAGAAAGAGAAGGAGAAGAATGGTTAGGAAGGCTAATGAAGGCTTATGACTTTAGAAAAGACTCAAAAGTAGTCAGATTAGAGCTACATAAAGGGTTTAATCCCAATAGAGTTATCTACAAAAATGCTACTCATTTTAGAAACATTTTCTTCTTAATTTTCTAGAGTTTTACATCCTTCCCTCTAAAAAAATTTTGTCTTTGAAATTCACCTAATTCTTGAAATGACTCTAATAAGTTTCTCTTTGTTTCTTCTTTAATCTCCCAAATTGTTTCTCTTTGAGTATACTCCTTTGACTGAACTTTATATATATATACATATGTATATAGATATATATCTGATAATCAACCTCTCTAATATCTATTCTTCAATAATCACACTCATAATAGGCCTCTCTATTACTTAAGTTTTCCAATTTGCAATCACCATTACTACTTTCACTTCATAGCTCTTTTGATCCCCACACTTTCACTCTTATCTGCAAAGCATTTAGGTGTTTCCTTTTTTTTTTTATTACTATTATTCCCCTTAGCCTTTATTTGCAACCTGATTATGGATCTTTTAACCTTTGTCTTAGCAATCAAAATATCTATACATTTATCCTAATACATCATCTCCAACTATTTTATCATGACAACGAAAAGTAATAAACAATTGTGACACCATTAATATGTCTTATTCCTAGTACAAATCTTTAAACACCATCTAGTAACAAAAGGAACCTTCTATTAGGTCTCATTAATTCTTTTGTACTCTCGCATCTCCAAGGATAACACATACTCCTTTAATCTAAAACAAAACTTAGCTAGATGCCTCATCTAATGTCATAACATACCACCATAAAACACCTCTATTAACCATAGAACCTATAGTAGTCATCAAATCTCAAATAGCATAACCACAAATCTAAGCTTAAGCATGGAAAATAGCTCACCTGATAAAAACCCATGACAAGAGTAAAATTGATTGCTACAAGAAGTCCTTCATTATCCCAAAACTAATACTACAGAATAAAACATCAAATGTCTTAAAGTGGTCCATCTCTTTAACATTGATCACCCGGTAAACCAAATAATTGCTTAGAGTCCATCTTTATACTACTCCTTAAATAAATATCTAGTATAATATGAAAAGAACCATAAGTTGTAATTCAGCAAAAGACCATCAATTACCATAAGCAATGCCAATAAATAGTCATGATCCCTATCATATCTCCTAAAATCAAGTTGAACCTTAATCATCATAATAATAGTACAGATAATCCAGTACATCGTCCCCTAAATTGATAATCACAAATGTCTCATCTGAAATAACAACTCACCTGATCCTACATCTCTAAAGTGAATGACTCTTACTTCCTTCATCTAAAACAAACTCTGACCAAATATCTCATCCTAGCACACAATATACTATCAGATTGCTACTTACTGGAGCTTACCTCGAGCCTTACTCATTAATCATCTTTAACCACACCTAGCTTTAAAGGTTTTCAAGTTTTACACTTTCCTTTCCAATAGTTCACTCTACTCTTAGATCATTTACTACTTCTTCTTACTTGTCCTTAGATCAGTATTAATAAGTGACTTATGGTATGATTGTTATTCCTGTTAATAACTTATGTACTTTTAAAATATTTTAATGAAGTTTAACTAGTTTGTTAATTCTATGTGATTTTGTTGATCTTAATATTCATCTTATTACTTATGTTTTCAATTAGCATTATAATGTTTGTTATCTTTACAAGTCAATATAAGTATACATATAATAAGACCAATGAATGTTGACATAACATTGACCTGGCTGACAACTTAACTCAACTTATACTTACAAAATTTGACACGACTTTACTAATTCAATCATAACTAACATTACAACCAATGGTATAAAAAGAAAGACTCATCCACCAGTCCCTTTATTGGCATATACATGATAAACTTCCTTAAATCTTTTAAATCATACCTCTTAATTTAGCTATCTATTCCATATTCTAGTTCTTCAACTACTACCTTTGATTATTAATAATAATAAACTATTCATGTTCTCTTCTTTATGTAAATACTACTTTTTATGCGTTATTATTGACCATGCAAGGTCGATGAAACAATCTTATAAAGATATACTTTAGGATTTGTTTTTCAAGTTTTCCTAAATCTTTATTAAGAGTTAGTCCCTTTTGTTAAGTTTCCCCAAACATTTTATGTCCATTCTTACACATTTAATCGAAGCATTTCAAGGGGATAAGATTAATTAGCTCTTCCATCAGCAAACCATCTAAATCAAGCAATGACCAATCATATAACTAATTCTTTAGTTATCATATTTAATAATGTTAAGCACAACTAACAACCAGTATCAAGCACATGTACATTCCTAAACCCCAAGCATCAATTTATTAATAGATAAAATTTAGGTACGTTAACTATAAGTACCAAATAAGTATAGAGTCATCAAGAGTACTCATTGGACAGAAGCAACTACGAGTCGTAGTAATCAATAGGTAGCTTGCCTTCTTAATTGGTGTCTCTTGATAAATAAAATAATAAGAACCTAATAACTATCTAGATATAATACAAAATGGCCTAATTAGTTAATTATTTACCTTATGATTCTTGTTTTTGCTTAGGTATTAAATCGCATATAATTTTTTTGTTTTAAATCTGATTTTAATGACCTTATAATCAATTTTTATCGTTTTCAAACCTACTTTCACGTAGTAAAGTTCATTTTGGATGTTGGAACTCGTATTTTCTATTATGGACCTAAAATGATACGAATTTATCTATTTTTAGCCCAAATATTTTAAATTATTATTTTGAGCCTTTCTTAATTGATTTTATGACTTAATTAATTTCTGGATTTTACATTTTGAAATATTTTTATTTTTTTGGGTCTATTATATAACAATTTCTTTATTTCACCATTTTAAACTTAAATTACTAATTATGTCACTTTTTGGTATAATTGTAATTTTCTAATAAATTAATTATTATTATCTTCTTATTATTTTTGTAATTTGTAGTTTTAATTGGAAATTTTAGGAGAAGCTAACATGGTAGCTTTTGATTAGTCTAGTGGCAATTTTTTTTTATTATCCTAATTTTTTACAGTTTCTCCAATTTGTAATATTAATATATACAAATATATATATTACTATAAATTATTAAATATTAACAAATAATTCTTATTTCTCCTTTGAGGTCCATGTCCAATATATGTACATATATATATTTATACTTATTAACGTATTTTTAAGAGAATTAGATACTAACATACATGTGTATGTAATCTTATGTATACATATATATGTAAATATTTATATAATACTTTATGCATATTTATTTAAATCTTGACAAGATAGAGTAATATATATATATATATATAGACATTTAAATATACATACATACTCTTATATTTTACAGATATTTTACTAAGTATAATAAAGTAAGTATACTTAATATTATATGTATATACATGTACTATATATATGTAAATATATATGTAAACCGTATATGTACATATATACATAACTAAATGGACATATCATATATGTACATATAGTTAATCTTCTCAAGTATATATGTACACAAATACATAAACATAAAGAAAACAAATTGTATATTTAATCAATTACATGTATATAAAATTCTATTATAAAAGATAATAAAAATTACATCTAACTCCTATTATATATAACACTAATAAGTACATACCAATATAAAACAATTATACAAAGATTTATATTACATAAGAAAAACCATAAAGTGTTATGTGATTACTCTTTATCTTGAAGTAGTTCCCAACTCCCTTGAAGTGAAAATAAAACTCTAAAATTAAGGTGATGGATGATGGACTTAGAGGGAAGAAAATGGAAATTAAGAGGAAAAAGAAGATTGTTGGCCAAAGAGAGGAGTTAAGAATGGAATAAAGTGTAAAAGTATGATAAAAAAGAAAGGAAATGAAAAAGGTGCTTTTGTGGGATGCACTTGGCTAATGTTGAAAAGAAGAAGAAGAAGTAAGATAAGGATAAGAAGAAAAAGATAAGAAAAGATGGGTTGACTTTTTCATCCTAGATAATTTGTTCACATAGGATATATTTGGGATGCATGTACAATGTGAAATGAAAGGGAAAAGGACAAAAGAAAAGAAAAAGAAGTAATGGAAAATTGATTTTTTTGACTTTTCTAAATGTATTTCACATTTTATATAATGTTTGAAATGAAATATGATGTAATTATGAAAGGAAATATAGGATGTAAAATTAATATATACTATAGAATACATAAAATAAAATATATACTAAAATTAAATCAATATAACACTAACACACATATGTGAAGTCACAATAATCATAAAATAATATTTATAATTTTATTAATTTGATTAATTTATTATGACCTTTTATGTTTATAAATATTTGGGAATTATTTATATTCATTTGTTAGCAATTTTACGTAATCATGTGTATCTATCGATAATTATGCTTGTTAAGTATTTTATCATTGTTAGAATAAATTTGTGTATTTTATAAGCTTAGAGTTTTAGTTTTAGGATTTCTATTAGGTACAGAGTCAATCTCTTATATTTATGTGTACATAGGGTTTAAGATTTTTATACGAGGGTTTCAATTAATGAATTAAGGTTTTTCATACATTTTAGGTTTTGAATTTAAAATTTTAATTAGTTTTAAATTTATTGGCTCTGTTGACTTAATTACCTATAATACTTGAGTTTGATTCTATATTAAAAAAGCTAAATTTGTGGGGTTTACAATAATTTTAAAGCTTTTAATTCATGTTGTTTCAAGGAGTTGTTTTACCTATAAGTACGTTATAATCATATATTCTTGTAGCAATTTTCTTGGAATTAATTTTGCATGTTTAGTATTTTTTATATTTTTTGAAATTTCTACCTATTTTACTAATATATACTAGTTTTAATGAAAAATTGTAAAACCCTATTTATTAACTTCCTAAAATCTCTAAATTGTTTCTCATGCTTTCCTATATCTAAAATGACATTTTGGTTCCATCCTTGATAATTAATTTTTTTTTTCTAATTTTATTTGTATTTTGACCATATTTTCACTTAAAATGTTGAATAAACAATAAAATGTATAATATATAAATATTCATGAATAATAGCCATTGCTAATTATTATATATTTCAAGTTTTCTTATGACTGTATTTTATAATTTACAATAGCCTTTATACTAATACTATCTTATCTTAGTTCTTTTATGCTAATGATCCTAAAACTACGTTTCAAAATCATAGCATATATATATATATATAAACAATATATAGTAAATACACTCTTTTATAAAAGTTAAAATTTATTTTGGTGAATATTTATTATTACTTCTTTCATAAGTACATAGTAAAATAATAAGACCTGTAAAACAATTACAAGTAAAAGTTTACTAATTTGTTAACATTGTGGTATAGTATAACTAAATTCTAAAATACAACTATTAATGAACTTCTTATAGGATTTCAACTAAACTTTCAAAGGGATATTAAGCAATTACAATCCAAGCAAGTGATCTACCTTACGATAGTTTTTAATTATATTAAAAAGGGCTTGTAAGTTGTTATATTGCTTGTACTTATAAGTAGTTGTTTGTGCGAATACAAGAAATGTGAATGTTAGGACTATGCATAATGGTTTGTGCTACTTGGCTTGGGTGTTTAATATTCTGACTTAGAATGATTCATCTATTTGATCACTTAAATAACTTGACTAAAATAATATCTGACTCTTAAAAAAAGTACATGCATTTTCACATTTTTGCATTTTTCTCATCAATGCCACTCATATGGCGAGGAAAATAGTGGGGTTTCCTTTTTTTTTTTTTTTTTCAATCTTGTAGAACTAAGTGATAAGAGAGGAAATTACCGTTCAGGTTTGAAAAGTATTAAGGATAATATGAAATAAGTATAGAGGAGATAAGTGAATGTCCATTGCACATCCTTGGATTGATGAGGAATTAATCAAAGCAATTAGTTATGGTATAGTTAAAATCCTCGAAACCCATATTAGAATGAGTTTATTTTCTCTAGTCTTAAGACCTACTAGTCAACATTATATAGATAACACTTTGATTGTTGCATTCATTACACTCTAAAAGGTCTTGTTTGCCCTGCTTGTTTAGGTATGACGCTTATCCCTTGGCACTTACTGAGCATATGATTTCGCTTTTACTCTTATAGTTATTCTTTTGCAAGTTAACTCTACAAAAACTTGGGATGGGAATATCGAGAAAGGTTTAATCAATAGAAACTGACAAACCACCTCGCTAGGTAATTAAAATAGAAACTTCAAGGTGAATGAGACATTTTTCTTTGGAGTTATTGGTAGGCATGCTTCATTTCTACTAAATGCTACTAGCTTGGATGTGAAGTCTTGTGTATATTAATGGTGCAGTGATAGTTACAGGGCCTAAGTTATCATCAATCACTGGTATGCACGGTGAGACTCTTACAATATTAACACCTATGGCATGACATTATTTTTGGGAACGAAGATAAAATAGGCTTCCAACTATTTGATATTATTATTAATAATGCAGGTGCAATTATACTTCAGGAATAAATGGATCAAAAAGGCATCTTGAAAATGCAAAAGCACAAGTCTCGTTGGCTAATATTTACAATCAGCTAACACATGCAAATGATCATGAAAATAAAAATTGGAAATGGATTTCGGCATCAATGTTACCTTCGAAAATCAAGTTGCTTCTCTAGAGGATTCAACATAATAGCTTACCCACTGCTTCTAATTTAAGACAAAGAAAGATTGATAATAATGCAGCTTGTCCTAGATATAGGAAGCATGAAGAAAACCTCTTACGTGTCTTTAAAACATGTAAATATATTAGTCATATTGTTGAGTTGTGGCAAACAGAAAAATTTGATAGCAAACAAGTAAATGGTATATCTAGGCTTGGATTAAACACAATTGCCACATTAAAAGAAAGGATACTGTGCAGACAATGCCTCCTAAGGCTTTTTTCTTTGGTGCCTCGTGTATTTTCAGACACTAGTGGATTACACCTTGTGATACAATGGCAAAAGATTAAATATAATGAACATCATCTAAGGATTGAAAAATGAAATATAATCTAAGAGAAACCCTTAAAGATCATTCATATATATATATATATATATATAATTATGGTTGCTAAAATGATTTCATCTTCTCACTATTTTGTACTTTATGTGTGGCGCATGTATTCTAATTTTATCTATTTTGATCTATTTAATCCATGGATTAAAGTTCGATGATATGAATTAATCTAACACAAATGAATTTACCGAAGCCAAACCAATAGGTAGTAAGGAACGATGCATATTACGGTTATATAGCCTAGTAGCAAATTATTATTATAATTGTTGTTGTTATTAAATTTGAACAAACTGTACAATTCTTTCTTCGCTGTCTTATGAACTAAGACAGATGAAATAATTTATTAAGTACCACCATCGTAGATTTTAGAATAGCAGAAACTAAAATCGTCTTCTTCAAACAAAAGCAATTTCAGAGTTAAAGCAGACCATATGGCGCAAACAAATAAGAATAATATCACGGTAACAAGATTAATAAAATTTGATTACTATCAATCTTATGGAGTAAACCGATAATAAGGAAAATTGAATATCATCCTCCTCAATTTACGAATGGAAAAGAGATCGAGCAAGCAAGCTAAAAAAATAAAAGAAAAAAAGAAAAAGATCATACAAGCAAATAAAGAAACGAGAACGAGAAACAATATTAAAATAAAGGGAAAGATAGGGAACTGAGACAGGAAACTAAAAAGTCGAATGGAAGAAGATATACTATGGAAGGGAAGACCAGAACTAAGGTGCAGGAGAAGAAGACCGACGGTAAATTCGAAGTAGTGAGGAACAGTGCCAATAATTAGGACCTAGACACTTCTGCCTCTTGTTTTTGTTTTTTTTTTTCAAGCTAATGAGTCATAGGCCGTTGGGATTTGAGCTTCATTTAAGTTCCTAATGTCCGTTGGAGTTTGAGAGACAAATTGACGCAACATAGCAAACTCGGTAGAATCGGACTAAAACTAACTAGTCTAATGATTATAATGTGTGAATTCGTGAGTTTAAGTCAAAACAATTTTGTATAGGAGTTAAATTAGGAAAATGCTAACAAATTTATAAACTCATAGAAATGTACTGAGTAGATTTGTGAGTTAGACAATCATAGTTATATTGATTATATTTTAATGGTTTTTATTTTATTCTATAGTGTATATTTTTTCAATTCATATATTTTTAATCTTATTTTTAGTAGACATTTAAACATATTATTCTTAGATATTGCATGGTTTTCTATAGGTGCAACCCTATTGTTAACTAACAAATTTGTGCTTGAAATCATGAAATTTTAAAATAATTTTACCATAAACACAAAAGATAGATTTTTAAATTTTGTACACATATCAAGCTTTAATCTAAGCTTATGCTTATTTAAGCTCATTTACTAAATGAGCTTAAGTTTAAGTTTAAACCTGTTTATCTTAATGAGTTTAAAATTAAATAAGTTTAAAATTAAATAAGTTTAAGCCTGTTTATCTTAATGAGTTTAAAATTAAACTTGTTTAAATAAACAAGCTCGAGTTTAGATTTATTTAGATATATGAGCTTGAACTCTTTTATAGGCTTGTTTGGATACATGAGCTTGAGCTCGTTTACTTAAACAAGCTAAGTTCAAATGAGACAAACTTGAGCTTCAAAATCCTTAATGAGCTTGAGCCTCTAATTTTTAGCCTCGATAAAGGTTTAGCTTGTCTTTGGTCAGCTTGGCTAGAGCTTGATAATTTTTAAATGAGACAAGCTTAAGTTTTTAAAAATTCAACTTGACTCATTTACGGCCTTAGAATTTACTTTTCTATATATCACATTATCCATGTTAGGCAAGGATACTAAATTCCAACAAATCATGATATGAAAATAAAAAAGATTTCTAAATCTAATGGTGGTTTCTATTTATAGCAAATAATAAGTTTCATCATTTTTATTTTAGACATATGCATTGTGTGTATATGTCCATTTAATCTGTATTTATATATTTATGTAAATATGTATATATATTATTTGCTATTACAAGGATACTAAGAATAAAACATTAAGAGCAAATATGAACCATTATTGCTAAAACAAGTAATGTGATAATCTTTTCATCGAAAAATCAAATTTGACATTGTCTTGCTGAAAAATGTGAATGCCCTCTATTTTTATTTTTTATGGCTATAAGGGAGGAGGATTTGAGTCCTAGTCTATCCTTATGAGAGATAAATGATAATACCAGTAGATTACAATAGCCTTAGTGTGAATGCTCTTTATTTATTAATTTTTTTTAGCTCATAAAATGCACTACTAAATATTACATTTGGATTCAACTTTCTAGTTCTTTTTGATAATTTCAACTTTGTGAAGTTTGATAAAATTTAGTAAAGATTTATATCAAATGATTATAGATATCATCATATAATATTCCTATATTTAAAACGCAAATAATCTTAAAAAAAATATATAAACATTCCATATATAAAATAACACCATATATAAACTAAAAAAAAAAAAACAAACAAACAAAATTACACTATACGTCTAAAGAAAAGCAACAATCAATGGTAAATTCACTATGATTCAATTCTAGGTTTGTTCATAATCTCTAGTTAATACCACATATCTTTTATTTATTAATATATTTATCTATTTGTGGTTCTTATAATTTACTTATTATCATTATATAATAACTAAGAAAAAAGTTTTTTAAAGCCAAGGGTACTTTGGGCATTCCAAAACCTCTTAAAACCCTACCCTTACTTCATTTTCAGTTGCCTATTTACTTAACACCCCTTTCTTAAGTGAAAAGCCCTACCAAAAATCCTCTTGGCTTACTTATTTCCTCTCTAAATTCATCATTCTCTTTTCTCCCAACTAGTATAAGCTCTAAAAGCTTCAAATAAATAAGAAAAACCCATTTCAAACTTCTCTAAAAATAAGGTAACCTGCTAGTCTTAGCTTTTCTTGAAAAACCTCCATTTTCATGGGGTTTCTTGAGTAATCATTTGTAATCAGAATTTGTGTGTGAGGTTGCAGCTCTTTCATGAGTTTTGGTTACTAAATGGATTACAAGAAGTTCCATTCATCCCCACGTAAGTTTGTCATCCCTCTTCTTTTGTTCTTTCAAGTTCTTAGTGGGTTTTGTTTTATCTAAGGTTAGATTATGTGTCGAAGTTGAGATAAGTTTGAACTTGGGGTTAAGTTTTCTAAGTTTTGAAGTTCATTAGTGATGGATGAGTTCATGTATGGAAGAGTTAGGGTTAAGATGATGTTTTGTAAGTTCAAATTGAGAGCATGTTTGCAAGAGTAGGGTGTTGAACACTAGGTTACGGTACTAGATAACATTTTGACACTAGGTTAGGACGCTAAATAGCATCTGGACATTATGCTCTATTTAGCCTCCCATCTTGTTTTTCTTTGATTCTTCCCACTTTAAACACCTAACCAAATGTTATACACATCCAATCCTACCTAAAACTATAATCTTTTATAGTATTTCAGCCCTTAAAAGCTTAGATTATATAAAGACTCCAACTTGTCCTTAGGTTGTATTGAGTTAAGTTGAATTAGGAACTTCACTTAGAACTTTGTTTTCAAGAATTCCTTTCATTTCGATTCTTGTCTTTTATTCCAAAATTTATCTATTAGTCCTTACTCAAAAGATCCAATCTTCTTAAGTTATCTCAACTCTTAGAAGGTTAGATTGTTCAAAGTTTTAATATGCCTTTAGGTGGTGTTAAGCCAAGAAAATTGGAAGTTTAACCTAGAAGCTGGAATCCTTCAAGTTCCTTTTGATTCTTGCCCTTCACCCAAGAGTTTCAATCAACCATATTTCCTAAAGATCTAAATCTTGCTTAGTCTTCTTGAGATCTCTAAATCCTTAGGGTTATGGGATTTTTGGGATGTAGAGGAGAAGTATGAGACGAGTTGAGTTGGGCTCTCTTAGAAACTTAGTTGGTATTAAATTGAGAAGTAATCTAAGATGAACTTGTTATTCTATTGATTAGGTTCTTGATACCGGTTTCTCTAGTACAGATTCGGGGATTTCGATTGGGTTTTGTTTTGGCTTCTTAGGTATGTGGTGCTTATTAGTTTGCTTGTGCTTGTTAGGATTTAGTGTATAAACCGAACTAATTTATATTCAGTCTAATTGATCTTGGTTGTTAGTTGTACTTGACCTACTTGCTCTAGGAGCTCACAATGGTAGTTCTCAAGAGGAGTAACTACTAATCAAATGTGAGATTTCCCTAGTGAACTTTCATATGGGACAACGCAACTAAAATTTTAGGATTTATGGTCCTTAGACTTTGGACTTGGGCGTAAGGGATTTAAAAGAAAACATATATTTATATCTATCTATGTATATAGACAAAGATCATGGTGTAACGGGGTCATGAGTATCTCTTTTATTAGTTGTTGGTGTAAATTAAAGATAATTAACTTATCGTTTGCCTTATACTTGATGTAGCTTACATTATATGTATGTGTGTGACTTGGTTTGACATCTGTTTGTGCTTGTGCATCATGTATTGGACTTTGGCTCATTATTCTATTTTTACAACTGTAGGATGATACAATAAGTTGTGACAAGTATGAAAATTGTTATCTTCAGTTTGGGAAGAAAGTTGAGTACATTTGTAGTTGAAGTGACTTGTATGTGAGTTACTCAAATTGATGTACTTGAAAATTGTTATTTTATATTAGATAAGTGTTGATTATGAGTGATTTTGGAGAATGTAGTTGGTTTTAGAACCTTAACATGTTCTTGAATAGTACGAACACGTGATAGGTTGTGACACTCGTAGGTTCTAAGGTTGTACACATTATTATTTTCCAACTATTCTTTCAGTTTTTATGCTTTACCTTTTGTTTCTAGCGTTTGTTGTACTATTTTTATTAATATCTGATTTTGAATTTGATATAAATGTTTCAAATTGAATTTCGATCTATTCACTCTCACTTATATGTATTGTTAATTACTAAATCAATTTTTATGCACTGCTTTTGTTCTTTTAGGGTTAGGCATTATTGTGAACAAAATTTATACTACTTGAGCCTTAGAAGTTCATTTTTTTATGTATATTTCATCAACATGTTATTTCCATAATAATGTAAATTATCACAGTTAAAATATATCCATCATATATAAAGAGGGAAAATAAATTAATTTTAATTGGAAAAATACATACCCATAATATGCATGTCGATAAATAAATGACCATAGCTTACATAAGGAAAAACACATGTATTTTATTGTAATTCTGAGTTAGTTATACATTAGCTATTAGATTGATATGTTTGTATCTTTAACAATATTTCTTAGTTTTGCTTATAGATTTATCACATTTGGAGTTTTCTTTATGATTAACTTTTGTCTTTCCATAATAGTAAATTATTATTGACAAAATCCTAAAAAGGCCTGTATGTTGAAATCATGTTTGTTATAACTTAACTATATAAATCACTTTATTATTTTTGGCACAAGCATCGGGAATGCATCATCAAAAGTGTACTTAATTGAAAAAAGAAAAAAGAAATGGTAATACACCTCATAAAGTATGGAAATTATAGAATTATCCTAAATTTCTAAAATAGTGCTCTCCTTGGAAGAATATTTATACTTTAAAATATCTCATCAAATGTAGTACAGAGTCAGTTTTCTAGACTTCTAAAAAATTTTGAAGCTGGTTCATCATCTGATTTGAGGATCTATTTATACTTTGCAGATTCATCAATTAACATGAGTTAAATTAGGTGGAGAATCAACGGAAGGAATAATTAGAATTATTAAGAAAAATTTTATAATGTCAATGTTTTTTAAACGGGTTGTCTTCCTATTTTAGAAAATTAAACTGTTCACACTGTAGTTTACCTAAATAAGAACCATGACTTTGCCGCAATAATTTGCCACCTAAAGTGTTGTGAATTGACCCTAGTGACAAACTTAGTTCACCAAAGGCTTTGCCACTGACTTGCAATGCCATGTGTACAACTACACACATGAGGCGAACTAAATGTACCACTTTGTTCGCTACTTGCCATTTTTTAAATTATTTTCAAAAATTACAAGCCAGTTTTTATAATAGTATAAATAGCAGGTTTAATTACCATTTAACCTATTTATTATTATTATTTATAATCGTATAAATAGCAGTATAAAAGGCACCATTATCTGGGATGCGGTATTTTGTGGAAGAAGTATTCATGTTCTTATAAGACCACCAAAGATTTCATTGCAAATATGCATTCAATTTCCCTGTCGTATGCTTAAAACACCATTTGATAGATAATTCAATCGTATCGTCATCCCTTACTCCTTAAAAAGCTTGGTCACACTATGATACGGGGATATTTCAATAAAAGATAATCTAGCACATTTGAGGAAGCTTCATAAAATCAAAATGGACTTATATTTAATAATATCATAGCTTTGTATTCTATGATCTTGCAATATACAAGTTCAAATTCGTCCATGATCGACAAGGATCCAACAAGTTCTAATTCTCATCCTACATCATAATATGCTTTTCCCATGGCTAAATAAAGTGTAACAAATCTTGTTCACGATTTCAGTATGATAAAATAATCTCTTAGCTATCACCGAAAGTTTCTGACAATTGACCGTAAATTTACTAACAAGATTAAAATTTGGAGATCCAACTCACAACTATGGTATATATAAGACCATTTTTTGCGCCTTATTTGACATTCATTGCCATTTTATTTGAATTAATAACATCTATCGCATCAACATACATATGCAAATATATACTAGCAAACATCAGCTTTTACTCCTGCGTCTTCTTGCACCTAGAATAAACAGATTTACCTACCAATCAAAGAGGTAAAATTACCAAGTCAAGTATAGGACTCAAAAACTACCAAGAGAAGAGGTAAAATTGACTTTCCTCACTCTTTCTCTCCACTAATATGTAGTGCCAAATTTACATACCCTTGTACAATATAATTCACACTTTACAGAAAACAATAAAATTCAATTAGTTAATACAATAAGATAAATCTTTTCCTAATAAACCATAAAACATAAAAAAATAAAATAAAGGAATCTCATGACCCACAAGCAAAAACATATTGCAATTCCAATTAAACTAAAAAAAAAATGAATCTGAAACATCACATGGTACTAAAATATTCATACTAAATTCTTTATCCAAAACCTTGTTGTTATGGACCCACAAACAGATGCTTATGAAATTAAGAAAGTTGAACCATATAAACATAAAAAATCATCAATTTACCTCAGCATCGGAAAGAAAGCGAGAACTCAGCTTTACAAGTGAGTCGATTTACAGTAATATTGTAGAATCAAATTATTAAAGTTCTAGACTAGATTGTATGATGTAATATTATTCATGACGGAAAATTCTATATATTTTAAAGTTTTATGATAATAATATTTCTTTGAAGTTACAATAACATATCTAGATAACTAAAAATGATACAAATTGTATTTTCCACTATAACGTGGTCACATTATGGAAAGAAGATTCAAGAAATTCCAAATGCGGGAATTTAGCAAATTTCCTAGAGAATGCAACACTTATGCGAATTGGGTTGCACATGACGGTGTAAACGAACTATGCATTTAATTTTCTTTGCAGACCCTTCAATGGATCTTGTTGTTTATCTTGAGAAAGATTTCTAGGCCACGTTTTTTTAGGCCTTACCACCTTAGTTATGATGCTTGATTTGCATACTTCGGAAAATCTTTCATGTATTTTCCTTTGGTTGGTACTTCATATTTCCTAATTTATGATTTGTAAAGTCTATAGAAAAGATCAGCATAATTTTATGATCCAATATCTTTTGTACAATTAAAATGTGCTTCTTGATTGTGTAGAGTAGGGGTGAGATTTTGGAACATACTTTATCCTCCATGAACAATAAGGTTTCGGGTGGTTATTAATGTTATATAGTAGGTTCTTGTTTCAATTTTTCAAAACTTGCTTCCATTGAATAGTTTACAAGTGTTGATAGTCTGTTTTGATCATGGGCTCCTAGGCCCAAACTAACCTCCTAGGCTCGTAGGTTGAATCCTTTCACACTTAGACCAATCTCTCTTGAATTGATGGCCCTGCAATAGTCCAAAAGAGTAGGCATGATCTCCATACTCCACAGGTCATGGACCCCTCAACATGGCTAGGAAATATTTGCACGTCTCATGATGAGTGCCTAAGTGCTTCTCAGTACGACGCCTATAATGTATTAAATGCGATATGACATTTGTGGATTTCCCTTAAATGTCTACATAGCTTAATTGTAGGTGTCTCCAAAACATTAAATGTGAGAGGATAGGTATAAGGTCTAAAGCCATCATGCCTTAATTATGTAAGAAGATCTCATTAACCTCAAACCTTTAGGACGAGATGTCTTAACTGCAGGATATGAGTTAATTGAAGCTAGTGATCCTAAGTAAATACTTCAATAAGTTTCCTCTCAAAGGTAACACAAAAGACATTAATTAATACATTCTCTCTCTCTCTCTCTCTCCATTGGAATCCATTATTGCCCTTGGTTTGATGAAGATTCACCATCTAATCTTGCTTCTATGTATGAGAGTAATAAAGTAACCATGCAAATAAGCTGTATGTACCTTGTTTCTATTTACCTTCAGCAACTTGATCTCTCTTAACTTTGGCTGGACTCATAGTTAAAAGGCAATACACTTTCTAACTTTTTAGAAGTTATAGATATTCCTAATTGATCATATAATACTGTCTTATCAAACAACCATATTCTCCTTAACAGAGTATGTACAAGGAGTCATCAGTTTGTTATCAGCACTTTCTTTATAATTCCTAACTTCCTTCCTATCAAACTTTACATCCTTAAATTTTTGCTCAATCTTAGGTCTCTCCTTCTCAAGATGACTCATTGACTCTCTTCTATAGGTAAAGACCCCTACACTCTAACTCTCATTATCTACCTCGATTTTTCTACTTGGAGAGCTATTTTCATAACATCATACATTATTTCATAGGTCTAAAGGTTAATCATGTCAATAATCTCAAATTTTAACCTCATGATAAACTTAGCAATAGTTTATTCATTTGGTTCATTAACCTTACACCTAATGAGAAAAGTCTCATACTCTTATCTGCTAATCTCCATCACATAATCCCTCTTGTCTTATTGATTGTAACCTCAAAGACAACTCTTATTAGGCATGAATTTTCCCTCAATAATCTCTTCATCACAAGCTATGTAGTCACTTCTATTTCTCTCTAGTCTCTCCTTCGTAATTTCAAAAATTTCCATCGGAGATAAGTTTATCTTATGAATTTCAAGGCAGCTAATTGAACCTTAATGCACTATAATATTGATAACATTAAAAATTTTCTCATTTTGATGCTTATAATCCAAATGATGATCAGGAGAATCTCGCTCAGTAAAAACGTGAAATCTTCATTTTTAAAGTCTCTAACCCTTTAACTTGTTGATTCCTCTCACCAACACATTTTCCACCAAAATTTTCATGTTTTCCTTTAGCTAAATCAATAGTTTCTCCTCACCCTCTGCCATACCTGATAGGAAGGCTTGATGAGACGAATTCTTCTACTCTAGTTAACTCCTAATGATGTGAGTACTTCCTTGTCAAGTCACTCCTTGAATCATACCAAATGACTACCAATCTCTAGAAGATAGAATGCCGAGAAACAATGGCCGAGTCAATATCCAATCCTCCTTCATGCTTGATCACTTACTTACTCGGTATCACCTTTGCCGCTATGATGAGAGAGAGACCTCGGACTACGTAAACCGTCCCTGCTCGGACGAGCTAGTGCTTTGTCCACATCTTCTAACGATGTCACCAATACAGCATCCCCACGTGTATAAGACCATGTATAGAATCCACCCCACTAATTATTTCTTCTGTGAATATTCATTTTTACCCTTTTGTATTGTTGTATATTACTACTTTGGGGTAACACCCATTTTATCTTTTCCCCTTTTAGGCAAGTTGCCTTAAATTATTGGGTATCAATACCCTTTATATTTGTAAGCCTTAGGCAGACAGATTATCATTAATACACTTGAGTATTTTCCCTTCCTAGTGTAAACCCTTTCCCTTAAGTAAGGTTAGGTAACGAGTAATCTCACTGGACCAATTCGTGCATCATATTGAATTGTGCTGTAAGTCCTCGAAAGTTCCATTGGTGCATCATATCCTTTAGAGCTTCTCGTGGGTTTTGCTTAGCTTTCATTTGTTACTATTCTTCTACGTATTTTCCTCATTACTCCTTTCAAGTTTTCTATAAGCTCGGACCCATCCAACAATCGGCTTTGTTTATTCTTGGTTACTGTTCACACCATCTTGGTATCAGAGTAAAGGTTTTGTTTGAGTTGATGTGTGTTTTTAAAGTTTTGTTATACTTTGTTTTGCGTATGTGAAATAGAGCAAGTTATTGTGTTCATTTGAGTGCTATGTTGTTAACTATTAATTTCCTAAAGTGTTTGTTTGAGCTTTGAATCTATGAGGAAAAATGAAAAATCCGAGTATGAATGTTGGTATTGGCAATGATAGTAGAGTTGTCCACCATGGATGACAGTCTTAGGGAACTCCTAAAAGCACTGACGAGAGGCTTGATGAGGTAGCTAACCTCTTGGTAGATTTAACCTGAGTTATTCATGCATTGTCTTACAGACCCACTAAGGCTAAGCAAAACACCCCACAAGTTACTCAACCTATTAGAGGTCAGAATTCAGCTCGACCTGTTCGAGGTAGAGTAGTAGGCGGATGAGTGAGGAGAAGGATTGATTTGGTAGACATGGGAGATGAGGAAGAAGAGTATTTTGAAGAAGAGCATATGCGAATCCCTAGAGCATCCGATCACGTAAAGCTTCGAATTTCAAGTTTCAATGGATCTGGGAATGTTGATGAATATTTGAAATGGGAAGAGAAGGTAGAGTATGTATTTGATTACTATCAGTACAAGGATTACGAGAAAGTGAGAACTGCTGCTGTTGAGTTCTCCGGATATGTCACCATGTGGTAGAAGAACTTCCAAGCAATAATAAGATAAGAAGGCTACTGAGAGATTAATACTTATCTTGAGATGAAGAGAGTGTTTAGAAATAGGTTCGTGCTAAAAACATATCATCAAGATACCTTCACTCGGCTGTAGGAGCTAAGACAAGGAATTTGAACTATTGACGAGTATGTTCAAGAGTTTCAAATGCTCATGATCTGTTGTGAGGTGGAGGAACCACTAACTCGAACTGTGTCAAGATTTATTACTGGACTGAGAGGTGATATTTGGGACATTATAGAGCTTTAACGATTCACCACAATGGATGAAACTGTTAGGATTGCCTAATTATTGGAGAGGTAGAGAAAAGGCTAAGTGCCGACCAGAACGCCGACTAGTTAACCTAAATAGGGAAGTTACCGAACTCTGTCGAGTATTGAGACGAGCAGAAACATCGATCCAATAATGAAGTATCGACTTGAACTTATGAGAAGGGGCAAGGGTCTGGAAGGAAGATTAGCTGGATTAAATGTTTCAAGTGCCAAGGATTCGAACATATGGTAGCTTAGTGCCCAAACTGAAGAACGATGTTCATTAAGAGATGTCCCAAAGCTAGAAGTAAAAAGTATGGATGAGGAACCCAAGGAGGGCGAGGTTATTACCGAGAAATAACTGATTGAGGAGGACGTGTTTGCTGAGGACTTAAGTCAGTTACTCATGGTTGTTTGACGCACTATGAACTTAGAACCCTCATGAAAGGATGAGTAGAGAGAGAATTTGTTTCATACAACTTGCAAGGTAAATGATCAGGTATGTGCCCTCATCATGGATAGTGGAAATTACACCAATGTGGCATTAGCATATCTTATTTCAAAACTAAAGTTGCTAACTGTTGTGTATCCAAAGCCGTATAAGTTGCATTGGTTGAGTGAGGAAGAAGCATTACATGTCGCTCAATAAATACTACTGTTGATCATTATTGGGAACTACTTTGACCAAATTCTCTATGACATATTACCTATGTGTGCTTCTTACGTATTGCTAAGTAGACTATGGTTGTTTGATAGGAGAGTTATCCATGACAACTAAAAGAACACATATATGTTCGAGAAGGATGATCGGAAGATTACACTAAAGCCGATGCCGTTGAGAGAAGTTCATAAGTTGCAAATGAAACTTTCCCAAGGATCAAAGAAGGCTCTAATGATGAGTAGAGCAAAGCTTCAAGAGGTTATCGAAGCAGATGAGCTAACCCTTATGTTGGTCAGGTGACTTTTAGAAATGAAGGAGCCGGGTGAATTACCCCAGGAAATCAAAGAGTTACTGGATGAGTATGCCAACCAATTCTCGGAATAATTACTTGAAGGATTGCCCCCGACTTAAGGCATAGAGCGCTGCATTGACTTAGTACCTGGCGCTGTACTACTGAATGAGCCTGCCTATTGAATGAATCTTGAACAGGCTTTTGAGCTTCAACGCCAAGTCAATGAGTTGCTTAAGAGAGGATACGTTAGAGAAAGTCTTAGCCATTACACTGTATCGGTAATTCTACTATCGAAGAAGGATAGAACTTAGTAAATGTGTATAGACAACTGAGCCATAAACAAGATCACAATCAAATACAAGTATTTGATCCTAAGACTAGAAGACATGTTGGATGAACTGAATGGAGCCAAGATTTTCAGTAAGATTAATGTTAAATTTAGCTACCACCAAATTTGCATGAGGCTATGAGATAAGTTAAAGACTATGTTCAAGACTCGACATGAACTTTACAAATGGATGGTCATACCCTTCGGCTTATCGAATGCCCCGACCACTTTCATGAGACTAATGAACCATGTGTTGAGACATCTCATAAGGAAGTATATCATGGTGTATTTTGACAACATCATGGTCTATAGTGCCGACATGCCGAGTCACTATGAACATCTTAGAGCAGTCCTAGATATCCTCTATGCTGAGAGACTATTCGACAATCTAAAGAAATGTTACTTTTACTAGGAGGAAGTGGTATTCTTGAGCTATGTAGTTAATGGAGGAGGCTTGCGAGTCGATGTTAAAAAGATCTGAGCAATTGTTGAGTGGTTGACTTTTACTACTAATGCCAATGTGAGAAGTTTCCCTAGATTGACTTCATTCTATAAGCAATTCATCAAGAATTTTAGCAACCTCACCACACCACTTACCAAGTTAACAAAGAAGAACACCAACTTCTAATGGGGAGAAAGGGAGGAGAGGAGTTATGTAGAGATAAAAGAAAGATTGACCTCTACCTCAATATTAGTGTTACCTGACTTCGACAAAATTTTTGAGTTAAAATGCAACACGTCAAGCATTGGAATAGGCGTTGTCCTAATGTAAAAAGGCCGACCAATTGCTTTTTACAATGAGAAGCTTTGAGGACCCCAGTTGAATTACTTTAAGTATGATAAAGAACTTTTGGCACTCATTCGAGAATTACAAGTATGGCAACATCATTTACTGTCGAAAGAATTTGTCATATATATTGACCATGAATTGCTAAGGTACCTTTGAAGTTAGACTAAGTTGTTGAAGCGGCAGAAGAGATGAGTTGAATTCCTTAAAGGATTCAATTTTGTAATGAAATACAAGTAGGGAAAGAGCAACGTAGTTGTAGATACTCTTTTGAGAAGGTATGCACCTTTATCTGAATTGTAGACCCAGTTGTTTGGGTTCACAAGTATCAAAGAGTGGTATTTTGAGGATCCACACTTTGGACCCATACTTACACAATGTATTGATGGAAGAACAGTAGACAAGTACCATGTGGAAAATGGCTACTTGTTTCAAGGTGGGAAACTGTACGTGTCAACTTGTTCCCTAAGGGAGTTATTGATCAGGAAAGCTTACAATAGGAGACTCTGGGGACATTTTGGAGAAAGGAGGACCTATGAACTGTTGAATGGCTGATTCTTTTGACCAAGAATGAGGAGAAATGTGCACCAAGTTGTCGAAAGTTGTACTGTGTGTAAGAAGGCTAAGTGCCGAGTCGAGTAAAGGAGAGCAATGCCTTTACTTGTTTTAACGAGGCTGTGGACTAAATTGATCATGGACTTTGTTCTCGAACTGCCATGAATTGCTCAAGGTAAAGATTCTATAATGGTCATCGTTCAGTAAGATGGTACACTTCATGTCTCTCTTTTCTTGCAGGAGATTGTATGGATATATAGTGTGCTGAGAAGTATAGTCTCTAATAGAAACCCAAAGTTCCTGAGCCACTTTTGGAGACCCTTGTGGCATCGACTGGGGACCAAATTACTCTTCAGTACCTCATGTCACCCCCAAATTGACGACCAAATAGAGGTGGTTAATCGCACTTTGGGATCACTACTCCAAGTTGCAATAGGAAAGAACTTAGCTGATTGGGATGTCTGCTTGCCAATGGTCGAGTTCACTTACAACTAAACAGTACATGACACTACTAAATAGACTCCCTTCAAGGTGGTCTATGGATTCAATTCTAAGTTACCCCTCAACGACATCCCTGTATTAGTACCCGTGTAAGAGGACCCTAACGCTTCAGCTAGAGCATAATCCCTTCAGCATATATATGATAAGGTCACTCGGCATATCGACCAAGCTGCTAGAAGAATGCAAAAGAAGACTAAGGGTATGATGACTAAGTAATTCCAGCTAAGAGACTTGGTATGGCTGCACCTCAACAAGGAACGGTTCCTAAGCAAGAAGAAGAATAAATTACCTATCGGGTTGAGGGACCCTTCAGAATCCTCCAAAAGATTAATGACAACACTTATAGGTTGGAGTTACTAGAAGATTATGGGGCTTCTAACACCTTCAATATTGCCAACCTCAGTCCATATCACCTTGACGGAGATCTGATTGAAGACCATCCAGATTTGATCTCAAATTCAAATCAGCCTGGAGGGAATGATGGGAATTAAGCTACTGGCCATTTGACCTACAGTCGAGCCCAAGGACTGGAAGGCTTAACGAGACGAATTCTTCTACTCCAGCCCACTCTTGCTAATGCCGAGTACTTCCTTACCAAGTCACTCCTTAAACCATGTTGAATAACTACTAATCTCTTAAAGATAGAATGCTAAGAAACGGATGGTCGAGTCAACATCCAATCTTCCTTCATGCTTGACTACTTACTTACTTGGCATCACTCTTGCCGCTATGCCAAGAGAAAGACCTCGAACTACGTAAACCATCCCTACTCGGACAAGCTAGCTGGCCATACTGCTTTGTTCGCATCTTTTAACGATATTACCAATACAACATCCACGTGTACAAGACCATGTGTAGAATCCGCCCCACTAATTATTTCTTCTGTGAATATTCATTTTTACCCTTTTGTATTGTTTTATATTATTACTTTGGGGTAATACCCATTTTGTCTTTTCCCTTTTTAGGAAAGTTGCCTTAAATTATTGGGTATAAATACCCTTTATATTTGTAAGCTGTAAGCAAACAAATTATCATTAATACACTTGAGCATTTTTCCTTTCTAGTGTAAATACTTTACTATTTTACATTTGGCATCACTTTTATCCTTTCCCTTAAGTTAGGTTAGGTGGCGAGTAACCTTACTGAACTAATTCGTATATAATATCAAATTGTATCATGAGTCTTCAAAAGTTCCATTGGTGCGTTATATCCTCTAGAGTTGTTCATGGGTTTTGCTTACTTTTCATTTGTCACTATTCTTCCACTCATTTTCCTCATTACTTCTTTTGAGCTTTCTATAAGCTTGGACCCATCTAATGACCGGCTGATCTGTTCTTGGTTAGGGTTCGCACCAATACCTATCACCAACTCTAAGTATTTCTTTAGGGTTATATATAGGTGTGTATTTTCCTCTAGGGTTTATATTAATGTAGTCTACATAGTTAATATAGTGCATATCATCTCAAAAAGATTAGCTAACTGTTGACTCATATCACCCCCAGCAACATGCCTCTCTCTCGTTTAATACTACCACCACTACTGTTATCACTAGCACCTTTATTAACATTGCCACTAAACATCTTATAGATACTTACCAACCTTAAGATAAAACCTTAACAAGGCAATTAATTCAATACCTATTGTGTAGTAGTCGAATCCTTCTGTACGTTACATGGCTTACATGCCAAAACCACAAATCAACCAATAATTCGCCAATAACCAAATCTAATACTATATAATTTTACATCTAAAATTGTTAAGAAATCGATACTTATTGATTGTAGCATGAAAACTCAGTGCTCCTATAAAAAAATGTATACAGAATTTTGAGTCATGATCTTCTACATACAACAAATTGAAAGATTAGATCTTAATATAGTTTTGTGGTTGCAAATAATGAAACGGAATGTTGGCAAAAAGAAATAAAGTAAATGAAAAGGAACAAATTAGACGTACTTTTAGGTGTTTAGGAGTTAGTAAAATAAAGGATGCAATCAATTACACATTGGAATCAATTCTAATCAATAATTGAACTAGATTGGTGTTTGAAATGTTATAATTGATATTATTCACGATTTGTGAGAATCAAATAATTAGTTAAATATACTAATATGGCTTACAGTAAATCTAATTATTTAGAATGCCACAATCAAACGTATAAGTTTAATCGATAAGATCAATGAAAGAAAGCAACAATTAATATTATAGCAAAGTCTCAAAATAGAGAATATGATAAACTTTTACTCGGTATTTTATCTTATCATATTCCATCTTTAAGGTTTTACAAACGAATAAAGGACTAAAAAAAACATAATTAAGGGTAATAACTTCCTAAAAATAAAGTCTAATGTGTAATAATTAGAAAGGATAAACATGGAAATAAGAAATTGCTATCTGCGAACTGGTGATTAGGTGGCAATAGAACTACCTTTTAGATGGAAATACTTTAGACTTATTTGTTAGATCTTAGATTGGATCCTGATCGAGTAGTGAGAGAGAGATTAAGTTCTACTAATATTGTGTACTCTATCATCTAGATCGTAAGAGAGAGATTAGGTCCTACTTAGATGTGGCCTTCCTTGTCTAGGTAGTAGTTTGTATAACATAATTCTTACCTTTTCATAGTTCATTTTCCTTACTATTATAACCTCTTCTCAATCTAATTGAGTCTTAATTCACCTTTGGATTCCTCAACTAGTACTTAGGACTCTTGATTTCCCATCATGCTCTTTCAAGAATTTAAACCTTGTTGCCTAATCCTAAGTGTATAAGATACTCAATTTTATACTAAACTGAGGAATGTGAAAGTATTAGTTTGAGATATATGCTCACATTGGGAAGTGAAAGATGAGTAATCACTGAAAAAAATAAGAGTAGATGTTGTCTTACTCCAGTAGTTCTATAGTCAGACTCTACATATGGGGGAATTGTATATTGGTTTTCAACATAAAACAACCTAAAAATTAGGGTCCTATTTTTAATAAAGGGTTGTTTAAGATGTAATGAGGAAAATGAGGATATCATGCATGCTTGTAGGAAGTATCTAAGAATACAAGAAGTTTGGAATGCCTTGTTAATACCGACCCAACAAACCCCTTCCATATGGATTTGCTTGATTGGAAGCATCCTATGTAGGGGAAAGACTTACAATGTGGAGTGTCATTGGCTTGTTCTCTTCTTCTTTACCATCTAGTTACTCTCAATTAACCGAAACAAAATCTTTATTGAGAGAGAATAAAGTCTAAATTTTTTTCACAAAATCAAACTTAAAGTTAATAGGTCTAGATTCATATCTAACTTAATATCTCAATTTTTTTCACAAAATCAAACTTAAAGTTAATAGGTTTAGATTCATATTTAAAAAACATAAACAATTTTACAAATATGATCAATTGTTAATTAGATGGGAGCCACCAAGCGATGGTTAGATTAAACTTAGAATTGATGGTTCAATGATTACAACCACTAGAAATGTAATAGTTAGAAGTGTTATTGGGGATGAATAATGGATTCTAGCATTTGCAAAATGAAATTGTGCAATGGACATTACGTATGTGGAAATGGAATTGTAGAGTCTTTTATCGATGTTAGACAAATGTATAAAATGAAACTATCTAGAATTATCACATAAAAGGATTCTTTTGAGGCTATCATACGAAGTATGACTGTCCCTTAAAGTAGATATGTAAATCTTATCTATGCTTGTAAGGATAAATGCCTAAAGATTAATGAAATGGAGCTTAAGTATATGCCTAGGAAACTTGATGTTGTAGCCTAGCTATGCTAGCCACAACCTAGATATGCTAGCCACAACCTAGAGGCGGGGTCGAGTCATGGTAGTTTCGCCATATAATACGTAAACATTCGAGATTAAACACCATCCTTGATCAAGGGCCTTCAGCATACTACATAAGGCATTCACAATTACGACCTTCTCCCAATAATTAGCATTAAGTAATAACAGAACATGTAAATTAAAGTTAAACTATCTAAATAATCACTAACATAACATAGATAGGTGGGAATATTAGGTTTCCCTTAATTTAGCCATATAGTACCAAGATAAATCACCATAAGTAATCTATGCTACTCAACAAATTAAAGATACTTAATAAGTGGAAATTAAAGAGAGTCAACATATAGAAACAAATGGTTCGCTCGAGCTCTCAACTTCTTCACATCCTAATCCCGACTGGTGCTATTGACCTCAGGCATCCTGTGGCTCGGCTCTAGCCATAAGTCTTGTTGCAATAATAAACTATAGGAGGGTAAGCTTGACTACTCAGTGAATAATCTACCTACTCTATAATAGGTAATATCAAGCAAGTTATTAAACAAGTGTATGAATGCATGGTTAAACATATGCAATGCAACGGTATATATAGTCGGCTGATAACTGTATACAACACGATTTTAATGTTCACCATTGCTTAGGTTAGGAAGTATTTCGGCATATCATAATCCAAGTATCCACATCCAATTCGAAGTTTGTTGTCATCAATATCACCCTTAGCAATAGACATGGTGCAACCTCAAGTAGAAGGCGGTGCTCCTTATAGCTAAGTAGTTCCTAAAGATCAAGGAAGGAACATGTACGAAATACGCCGCATGATAACAATTTTCAATACGTAATTTACAATATAGATCCTCTAGGCATGATCTTTGACTCTACTGCATGATACTAATGCCCTTATTATCATGTTATAAGATGTGACACATGACCGGTTTAATTTAGTATCAAGTATTCATTAGCCCAGTTCATTGGTGACCAATCATAATATATAGACACTCTAAGACCCTAAGCTCTAATACAACAAGCATATAATATTTATATCAACTTAAGATATTTTGTAAACAAGATCAATCTTATCAAATACACACAATTTCTCGTTTTCCCTTACATACAACAATTTCAGTTATTGGATATAATTAAATATTCCGCTAACTATAGGTATAAACAAGCAAAGTAGGGGGCGGTGTACTCACTCGGTCCTGATGCTCAACTATCCCAATAATCCTCTACAGTGTCTAAGTCAAACTCCTCACCCCCTGAAGATGATAATTAAGTTTTATGAGTATTCTATTTGCACTAATTAACTATGATTACAGCTCACTATCCCAGAGTTAGTTGTTTTCATAATTTAGGCATATCTTCTTCGCTTTAACTCCGTTTTCGATGATCTTATAGTCGTTTGCATCGTTTTCAAATGTTTTTCCTTTTGGTGAAGTTTTTTTTTTTTTTTTTTTTTTTAGATCAGTAAGTTTTCAGTTTAGGCCTCCATAAGGTCATGGGCCTAAATGATGAGTTGGGTCACTTTAAGGTTTAGGTCTAGGTCTAGTTGTCGGTTTTAGGCTTAGTTTTTTACTTTAAACTTTATATTTAATAATTTTGGGCTTCTTTTAAGTATTTTAAATGTGCTATTTCTACTTAAATCTTTAAAATTTTAAAGTAAGCCTTAGTGATACTCTTATGGGTCTAAATGGGCTTTTTCACTAAGTTTAGGGCTTTAGATCATTAAAGGGCATATAAGGGGTATTTTTTATGGGCCTTTGGGTTTAGTGTTCCTCTTAAACAACTCTTCCTAATCCTTTTATCCTAGGGTTTAGATTTGGTCACCTAGTTACACAGGCTCCAAAATTGGTTCTTTTGGGCTTTTTGTATCTACCTTAATATTTAAAGCTTTGCTCTTAAGTGCACGGGGCTCAAGCCCATTTGTCTTTTTGGACTTAAGCACAACATTAGACTTATGTTTAGCCCATTTTTTATATGGTTACAGATCTGTCCATCACAGTTTATCCGGGTTATTAACACCATTCTTAAGCCTATAATTGCTAACTAAGCTAGTTTAGGGCATTAACTTGACTTTAGCCTACTTAACTTGATTAATTATGTCTTAAACCATACTTAACACTAAAAAAAATGTTATTAAACTACTAAACTAAAAGTTCTAGATCTAGTAGTTCAATGAAAGTGGCAACCAAGAATTGTTTCTAGGGTCAAACCTTCCATTTTCATATAATACTTGATTTTTATGTTGTTTTGACTTAAGTAACCTATGTTTCTACTAATCTAAACCTTAATCACTTCATAAATGTGCATAAGAGAATATACAAGGGGCGGCATGCATGGGGAGTAAGGGTTTCATCATCTTACTTGATGATCTCCTATTAATAATTACACTACTCGAAACAACTTAGCCTATTTGTATTATAACTTCTACTAAAGGTGGTTTTTCTTGTACTTACCTTTGTTGGCCTCCTTAAAACCCTTATAACTTCTATGGAGTTTCCGTAAATGAGTTTCAACAAAGAAAACATTTGTATCTAGCCTTATCTTACAAGAAAACTAAGGAAAAACCTAACCTAAGTGTTTATCGAAGCAAAGTGTGAGAGGCCTCTCTTTGTAGTTATATGCCATGAGCTGTGGTGTGTGTAAGGGTAGGTGAGTGTATCGATGGGTTAACTTGGGGTATGGGTGTGGCGTGAGACTTGGTTTAGATTGATTTGGAGTGGTGGTGGTGAAGTTATGGGGGTTAGCGCTAGGGTGGTTAGTATAGTCGAGAAGAGGAAGAACAAGGAGTTTAACACTTGATTTTTGAGTGGAAGTTTGATAGAGGTTTTAGGTATGTTCTAAGGTTTAGGAAAACAAAAATGAGGGTGGGAAATGAGGATGGGAAATGAGGATGGTAGATTGTAGAAGTGAGGGGAGGTAAGGGGGACAAGCCATGATTGTTTGAGAAATCAAGGATAAGGTATAAAAT
This sequence comes from Lumnitzera racemosa, assembly GCA_024138005.1. Lineage (NCBI taxonomy): Eukaryota > Viridiplantae > Streptophyta > Magnoliopsida > Myrtales > Combretaceae > Lumnitzera > Lumnitzera racemosa. Next base: position 30,357,071 of record JAMXBC010000012.1, on the reverse strand, counting down.
GTGGACCATGTACCTCATGTACTTTTTGCCAATTTGGGCAATATCTTGTCCCCTTAGGATACAAGATATTTTAAAAGGGGATAAGAGTTTGACTTTTGGTCATTAATTATGTTTGACTTGTGGCTAATCTAGATATAATGGGGCTGGTTAAGGATTAGGAGGGTAATTAGTGGTGATTAGGCATGATTAGGCTAATTAAGTGGAATTAGGATGTGTTTAGAGTTTGGTTGGACTTTGACACTATAATTTAGCTATTCTGAATGCCCTATACATGTACTTAGGGTTTAGTGCTCGTTTATGGTAATTTGATTTGCATATAGGCTCGAAAGTTAAGGTTTGAATTGCTTAGTATTACTGATCACTTGTATTGATCGATTCAACCATACTATTAGTGTTTATTGGTGACAATAAGGTTTTTGATCACTTATTTAGGGTTAAATGATCATTTTAGGGTTTTGCTATCGTTCTAGAGTTTTTTAAGTTTTAGGTTTTGTGCTCATTTAGTCAGGTTTTTTAGGACTTACTTCAATTAGGGTTTTGGTTGAACACTTAGAGTTTGATTCTTTTACTTAGATATTATTATCATGTTTGGGGTGGTTTTAGGAACTATCTAAGGACTCCTTCATTTGATTTTGCTTTTAGGTTACTAAAATTTCATGGGGTTTACAATGCTCATTCCATGGAGGATAATGATTTGTACTTATTGGTGTATATAGTTAGTATTTCAAAAGCCCTTTATCCCATGTTTATAGTATAAACTATCTCAATTTGACAATTCGTTACATCTTTTCAATAGTTGGTATTACTATCAACAAAGTAATAATTTCCGATTTTGAATTTTTGGTCAAACTTATTTATTACCCATAAATGTAGAACAAATATTGCATTAATTTTCTTGTGAAATTTATTACAGATCCAAGGCTACTAACTCCAAAACTTATTGCATTAATTTGTTACTCACAAGAAAAGGGATGACAGTAAAACCCAATCTCATAATCTTAATAACAAACCTAAGGCTACTAACTCCAAAACCTTTAAGAAAAAAAGGAATTGTTTTGTTTATGGAAAGTTAGGTCACCATCCACCTTAACGTAGGAAGAGAGTTAAAAAATGACAATCTTCCTAAGCCAAAAGTAAATTTGGTTTAAGGAGATGATATTATTACTATTGTTATTTCTCAAATTAATTTAGTGGCTAATGTAAAAGAATGGGTAGTAGACTTTGGTGCTACCACACATATTTGTGGCTTTTGCCTCCTACAAACTAGTTGGGGATGAAGAAGAACACATTTATCCTAATGATTTTTGAAATGTAAAAGTTCTTAGCAAAGGAGAAGTTCTTCTCAAGCTCACTTCTAGCAAGATTTTTGCTCTTAATGATGTACTTCGTGTACCAAATATAGAGCAAATTTAATATCTATGGCTCTATTAGGGAAGTTTAAAGTTTAAGTGCCATTTAAATCTAAGAAGATTGTAATGACAAAAAATAACATGTTTATGGAAAAGGGTTATTGTAATCAAGGATTATTTGTACTCAATTTTCTATGTTATTAATGAAATTTCATCATCTTTTCCTTATTTGATTGATTCTTTTGATTTATGGCATGCTATATTAGGGCATGTACGTGCAAGTTATAAAAATAAACTGCAACCTCTTGGTCTCATTTCTAGTAGTAGTAATGGATGTCTTGATAAATGCTACATATGTGTTAAACTAAATTGACTAAGAAAACTTGTCATTATATTCAAAGAGAAACCGAATTATTAAATTCAATTCATACAAATTTGGGTGACTTAAAACAAGCCTTAACTAGAGTTGGTAAAAAATATTTTCTGACTTTTATTAGTGATTTTTCTAGATATTGTAAAGTATATTTGCTTAGAAATTAAGATGAAACTTTTGATATGTTTTGTCTATATAAAGTTGAAGTAGACAATCAATCAAATAAAAGGATTAAAAAGAATTAGATAGATAGAGGTGGTGAATATACACTTTTTAATGATTTTTGTGAAAAGGAATGAATAACTCATGAAACTACAACCTCCATATTCACCTGGATCAAATGGTGTAGCAAAATGGAAAAATAGAACTTTAAAAGAAACGATGAATATTTTACTTGTTAGTTTTTTTGCTCCTATTAATATCTAAGGTGAAACTATTTTATCTGCATATCACTTATAAAATAGAATACCACATAAGAAAATTGGTAAAACACCTTATGAATTGTAGAAGAGTTACAAGCCTAACCTAAAATATTGAAAAGTGTCGGGGTATCTTGCTAAGATTATGATTCTTGTGTCTTAAAAAAAAAAAAAAGAAGAAAGAAAATTAGGTTCAAAAGCATCTGATTGCATGTTTATTGGGTATGTTGAGCATAGTCCAGTGTATAGACTTGTTGTTTTAAAAAGTGATGTGCTTTATTATAACACAATCATTAAGACAAAAAATTTTGAATTCTTTTAAAACATTTTTCCTTTCAAATTTGATTTTCATTCCTCAAACACCAATTGAAAATGATTCTGAAAATTTTTATGAAGAGATAAAAAGTAATGTTGTTTCATGTGGGCCAAAAAACAAATTCTAAGATTTTTTAAAAGGGTTAAGAATAAGTAAAAGACAAAGAAAAGAAACTTCCTTTCAAAATGATTTTTATATTTACCTTATTGATAATAATCCTTTAACATATTATGATATTATTCCTTCTTCACATTCATTACTTTGGAAAGAAGCAATTAAAACTAAAGTCGAATCTCTTAAACAAAAAAAAAAAAAACATGGATTTTGGTTTACCTACTTTAGTTGAACAAAACCTATTGGCTGTAAATGGATTTTTAAAAGAAAACACAATCCTAACGAATCAATTGAAAAATATAAAACTAGGTTGGTTGTAAAAGGTTTTAATGAAAAACAAAATATTGATTATTTTGGTACATTTACCCTTGTGACTGGAATTTCTTCTATTAGAGTTTTAATTTCCTTAGTTTTCATTTATAAGCTTATTATTCACCAAATAGATGTTAAAACTGCATTTTTAAATAGAAATTTGGAAGAGGAAATTTACATGGTGCAACCTAAAGGTTGCAATGTTTCTAGATAAGAAAATAAAGTTTGTAAACTTTTTAAATTTTTATATGTTTGAAATAAGCTCTTAAAAAGTAGCATGAGAAATTCAAAAGTTTTGATGCATGATGGTTTTTCATCTATTGAAGTTGAAAAATGTGTATATTTTAAAGTTGTTGACGGTGAATGTATAATTATTTGCTATATGTTAATGGCATTCTCGTTTTCGGCACTAGTCTTGATATAATAAATAAAACAAAATCTTTTCTTACTTCTAAATTTGATATAAAAGAGTGTGATCATAAGGAAATGTGATAGTATAATACTATCACGAGAGCATTGTGTTAAGAAACTTCTTAAAAAATTGAACATTTTGATGTTACATCAATGAGTATTCCATATATTGGTAATGCTTGATTAAAGAAACATAAAGGTTCTCTTATATCACAATTTAAATATGCATAAATTATTGGGGGTATGATGCATGTATGAATTTCTCTCGACCTAATATAGCTTATATTGTATCTAGATTGAGTAAATGTATAAATAATCTCAACTGCGATCATTAAGCTACCATAGTTAGACTAATGAAATATTTAAGAGTAACCATGAACTGTGGTATCTTATATAGTGGATTTCTCGTTGTATTAGAAGGCTATGGTGATGCTAATTGGATCTTAGATTCATATGAGAGAAAAATCCACTAGTGATTATATATTCACTCTTTGTGGTGATGCAATTACTTGGAAATCAACCAAACAAACAATTATTGTAAAGTTAACCATGAAGTCAAAGTTTATTACTCTAGAATTGGCTAGTGATGAGGTTAAATGGTTAAGAGCTTTTTATCGAATATTCTATTGGGCATAAAGTTAGCACCTTCTATGTTAATGCATTGTGCTAGCTAAGTTGCAATAATTATTACATAGAATAAGACTTTTAATGGGAAAAAATAAGCACATTCATTTGTGACAAGAAGTAACTAAGCAATTGCTTAAAAAATAGAATTATATCCATTGATTACATGAAGCTAGAAGTGAATTTGGTTGATCCTTTGATTAAGCTATTGGGGAGAAAGTTAATTTATGAAACATCGAAGGGAATGCAACTTCATTGAATTTGAGAATGAAAATTGATAGTAACCTAACCTTTATGATTGGAGATCCTATGAATGAGGTTCACATGGATAATAACAAATCACATGTTAATCTTACTAGCACTTTAAATCTCACCTCCTCCTATGGCGTATAGTGTCTAGATTGCTATTAATGTGAGGATGAATATTTTTTAATGATTTTCATTTCCTATGTGTATATAATTGCAATATACATTTGATGAAATCACTTATATGAATGTAAAGCAAGACAGCTCCAATGAGATTGTGGCATAGTCTTTATAGTACTTATGAAATACTAGGGTACGCATGGCTTATTAGTGTAAAACCATGATAAATAGTGGAAAATTGTAGGGGGTATAATGTGAATGATAAGATCCCTAACATGCCAAAATAATTTTCCATTCATCGAAACTGAATGTTTCACTTAAATTTTTGTATGTTATATCTTATCTTTCTAAATTTGGTTTATAGTCCAAAAGACACTAAAATTGAAGTATTATACACTTATTTATTTTTACACAACAAATTATATTATAATATATAGTTTCGGAATTTCTTTCCTTTTTTATAATCTATTTATTTATGTGATCATTTATTTATTTCCATATTTTTTTAAATCATAGTGCCTATTTATATTTATTGTCCATTATTTTCTACTATCTAATACTCTAAATACATCCATATCCTCTTCATTTCTATTCATTCTCCCCCTTCTCCTTTCCCAATTAGCCATCCTCTTTACTTTCTGAATGGTGCTTCACCCTCTCTTTTTATTCAAGATGATAGTTTCAATTTTTCTTATTAGCATACATAATATGATTTTATTTTCTGTTTTGTTTTGTATGTTTCCATTTTTTTTTTATTTTCATTATTCTTCCTTAACTAAATTTTATATTTATTTGTTATACAAGTGAAGATGAAATGATGAGTGGATCAAATTGGTAGATGGGATTAGTAAAAAGATTAATAGATGAGTTATAGATGTAGCTCTTAATGTTGTATGTAGATAAATGTAAGAGCTATGTAAATTCTGCAGTAGTACTATAATTTTGATACATTCCATGATTCAAGTTGATAACATTGAATTCTGCTATAACAGTAGAGTCATACGAATATTGTTGTAATATTATATGATTTTTTTGTAATTTTAACTATTCTTTTTTCAATTTCATATTTTCCATTATGGTACTGGAGCTATATGGATCTAGTTGTAATACTATATTATTAAAGTTATAGGAATTTTTTTTCCATCTTATGTCAATTAGTGGATATTTTCTTTTGGATTTTTTAAACATTGCATATTGGAGGGACAGTTATATTCATAGAGCAATTAATAAATCGATGCTTTTTACTGTATTATAAATTAAGGGTGAGTAGCTAACTCTACTATACAAAGTACCCAGCTAGACCCTACTTTATCAAGTAAGTTTTGGGTGTGTAAAAAATATCATAGGATAGGTTACCGGTATCAATTTCTCGGAACCTACTCCCATAGAATAGGATATAGGTATGCCAATAGGGTATCTTATACCCACCTTGAAACCTATACTCTAAAGTATGTAGAGTGTAGATTTTGGGATACCTTATACCAACCTATAATAAAACTTTAAGATTACATGCTCTTGTATCTATTGTCTTGTTCCTCTCTCTTTTTCTTTTCTCGGGTAAAACTTTTTTTTTATTTTGCTTATAAAAATTTTGTAATTTGATAAAAAAATTATTTTAATAGTTTGAAAAGAAAATAAAAATAATTTGGCATGACCTAATTAAGGGTTAAATATTTCCAACTATTGGGATTATTCTTTATTCTACCTAGTAAAATTTTATATTATTATAGTTAGATGTGTTGTAAATATAAGAAACTTTCAAATATTATTGTTTGGTCTATTAGTATAGTTACATATTTAATATTAATTATGCGTTAGTATAATATTTTAAAAGAAAATAAAGTAAAAATAAAAAAAAAAGCTCCACAAGGGTATAGGGCATAGGGTAGGTTCCAAGTACAAAAATTTTAGAACATGTACCTATAGGGTGGAGTACAAGTAAGATATCATACCTTACTTACACTATATCTGCTCACCCCTAGTATAAACAAAATGTTAAAAGGGTAAAATTTTATTAATCTCTTATTTATTTCTCACCATTCTTGAGGTCCTCTCTTTTCTTGTAGTCTCTATAGTATTTTTTTTTTTTTTTTTGGCATATACCCCATCTCTTACTATCTCCGGCAGTTTTTGCCCCCTATTTCTTAATAAAGGTTTCATCCTTCAAAAGTTAAGTTATAGATGTTTGTGGGCATTATGCTTGTTCTTTTCCTTCTTCTTCTTTTCTTCTAATCTCATGTTATTTGAGGTTCTTCATTTAGTTTTATTGGATGTATTTTGTCTCATTCATTATGTTGTTAATTATTTAATTTTCAAGTTAAGATTTTATAATTAAGCTTATTTGTATAATTTTTTATGTGACTCCTAAAAAGTAGTTAGGTGTTTAATGTGATGTTTAGATATTGTATTGAACTCATGTGAATAATGATTTACTCATTTGATTTAAATTTTCTTCAAATAAGTAATAATAGATGGTTTGTGTACCTTTTGTTGACAACATTTTTAATAGATTGTTTAATATTTTTTCTTTTCTTCATAGAATTTCTAGAACACATCCCTTGTGAAAATTTTTTAGTCACGATATGGTCACGATAAAGTTGCTTCAATCATGGGGTTGATGAAAGATAATAATGATAGATTTAACATTTTCCTTTAGGTATATTTATAGGATTCTTAGTGCTTTCCAAAAACAAAGCACAAAATGATCCCTTAAGAGGGGATAGGATGTGATTTTTGGTAATAAATTTTGGGTTTATAAGCTTCATGCTACCCCTAGTTTTTCCACTAGTTAAGTGATTGTATTATGGGACAAGAAAATAATACTCAACATGTGTTTTTTTTTTTCTTTTTACCATCTCTTTTTGAATACCTATGGTGATATTCTCTTGAGTTACACAGTTCTATTATGTCTGCAAATTTCTTTTTATTATATTGAACATGATGCATCTATATGACCATTACATAAACTACTTAGATAACATAGTTTTATTTTATAATAAACTATAAGTTTGATTCTAACACATTTGATGGCTACAATATTTTGTTGTTATCTTAATGTATATTTGTTTAAAGAGAGAATGAGTTACTAACATATTCAAGATCTAAAATAAGCTATACACTCTAAGTGATCATTGAGTAAACATCAAAGAAAAGATAATACTCCACTTAAATTTATGGATTGTTAAAAGCAAAAAGAAAAAACACATAGAAAGAGTTGCTAATTTGATATGGTATTTTTTTAAGTGTAAGACATAAAAGTTAAATTTTCCATAAAAGATAGATGCATGAGAAAATGATTAAATAACTAATTATTTAAATTTGCTATAAAAGGAAAAAAAATACTAGCTAAAACAAGCTAAATACTCTAAGTAATCACTGAGTAAACATCTATAGAAGAGAAGGTAAATCTATACTTAAATTTATGGATTGTTAAAAAAACAATATATAGAAAAAAAAGTTGCTAAAATTGATACGACGCTTATTAAAGGCTAAGACATAAAAAATAAATTTGCTATAAAAGTAGATCAATGAGAAAATAATTAAATATTATATCCCTTGAATGTCATTATTATATATATAATAGAATTAAATTACCTCATATTATATATATATATATTAATTATGAGCCCCTAAAATCGTATTTAAGGCAACTGTATATAAATTTAGGGCTTTATCTTGGAAAATAATACCAATGAAAAATTAGTTTCAAATAAAATCCAATGGTAATATGAGTTCTCTAAAAGTTATAAAGAATAGTCTTATAAAGTTGGATTTCAAAAATAAGTTAAAATACAACCAATATAAATTATAATATAAAGTTTATCGGGTTAAATCTTAATTAGTCTAAAAATAGAAATTTTAGATTAAGTGTATAATATAATGTTATACTATTTTTGAAGTATATAATGAAACTTTATAAATAATAAATTATGATGAAATTATACTTGAAAAGTTATGTAAAATTAAACCAACAAAATATACATATATACATATATAATATATAACCACCTTAAATAGGTGGTAAGGAAATTGGCCTATAAATATAGCCATCATCACATACACAATCAGACAAGAGGAGAGAGAGAGAGAGAGAAAGAGAAAGAGAGAAGGAGAGAGAGAAAGAGAGAGGGAGAGAGAGAGAGAAGGGAAGAGGGAGAGAGAGAAAAGAAGAAGAAGAAGAAGAAGAAGAAGAAAAAAGATTCAATAATTTAATTTTTCCTACATTTGATGTTGATAATCAGATTTCATCATTTGAATTCACCAGGTCATTCGACTAATGAAAGCCAAGTAACTCTATTCTTGACGGATGCCAACTAAGACAATTTCATGTCTGGTTTGAACTTATTAAAAGTGGCGTAAACGGTCATTACATAACTACCAACCATTCCTATATTTCAGGCATATGCTTAATTATCATGTGACAAGTGCTTGTAATCTTTTATGATTTGATTTAGTAAATCAAGTGAAACGGTACCAGTGAATTAAATCGAGTTCCCAATAGTAGAGTTGAAAGAGAGTAGTAAGCAAAAAACCAAAACTCTATAAAATTTCTGTATGATATTCTCCTTCCCCACTATTTTAATTTGTTTTATTAATTGTTGCATATTGGATTATTAAATTATTGCTATTCACCATTATAAGTTGTTAAGAGAGATAAATTTTATTTTATATCGAAAAAGTTTCAAAAGGTTTAAAACCCCCTACCGCACCACAACCCCCTTCTATGGGACCAACAGCTTAAAATCGAATTGAAAAATGGGGAAACCAACATCACCTAAGCCTCACCATACTTCGAAACCCCAACCTTAACCAATCATTCGACCTTAGAAGCCACTACTTGAGCACCACATCAACCATCGTCGATCGCCACTCTCGAAAACAACCTAAATGCCACTTAAGTGTCACGGCATTGTGTCTATACCCACCATCCTCAATTTGAAACAAATGGAGATCCCCTTCCTCGCTCAATTCAGTAACTAAATCGGGTCGAACTACCCCTACATTGCCATTGCATCCCTCTTTGTTGCACAACCCGAATCCAGTAGAAGACTTGAACCAATAGAAGATTGGAATCGAACCTAACCCGGATCTAGGGAATTCGACTCATGAACCAACCCGTGCCTTGTCTTAGCTTGGTCCGGCCTTATTCCTTTACGGCTATTTTGTAAATTTTTTTTATTTTAATTTTTTATTCTTGTTTGCTTATTATTGTAATTTGTAACAAAAAAAGGAGAAAAATAAAACAAAAGAGAAGAAAGGAAAAGTAAAAAAAAAAAAGATAAAAGTCTATTTTTCATGAACAAAATAAAATAATAATAAATAATATAAAAAATGAAAAAATCATTTTTATCACTTAAAAATTTTTTTTTCCTAAATAAATAAGAATAATTAACTATTTTACAAATTAGAGCTGCTTTAGAATTTTCTAAAAATAATAATAAAAAACCTCAATAGGATCCTTTAGAGTTTTCTTAAATAAACTCAAATCAATTTAAAATGTAAGTTCAATTACTTTTCAAAAGTTAAAATCAACTCACTTACCTAAAACTTTTTCAGAAGAGAACTAGTACGTCTGATCTAAATAGTACGTACGTAGGTACCTCCAAGGCGATGGTTAAAAACGAAAAAGCCCATTCTTCCACTTTAGTTTAAATTGTTCAAATTCTTTAACCGATTATTAAATTGCATTTTTCTAATATGACTTTTGAAAGGTGATTTTAAGAGATTATGTCTAAAATTGGAAAGTTGATGGTACTCGTAAGGGTTTAAAAAAATCTAACCACTAGACACAATTTTCTATGTTTTAAAACTATTTATAAAATTGGTTTTATCAAAAAGACCACTAGCTAAATTATAACTAATCCACTCAATTAGTTATAATTTAACTCTTTCCTAACTCTGATCAGGTGGCAACTCCAAAACATTTTCAAAATACAAAAGAACTAGTTTTCTTTAAACCTTAGTTGAGATCAATATTAAATGAGAGGGTTTAATATTGATCAGTTTAAAGAAGACTAACTAATAAAATCGGGAAAAAAACCAGGCTCAACAGGCGATAATCGAGTTCTTATTTCAAATGTGAACACTTATTCTAAGTTCTTATGCTGACTTGTTTCCATTCCTAATCATTTCATGATTAATGGATTAATATTAAGTTCAAACTGCATAGTAAAAGAACTAGTATTTAATAACTTAAAACTTACTGTAGTTAGCGAACTTTATAATTTAGTTGAAAAGTTGAATAACAAATGTGTTAGTTCTTATAAGTGATCTTGTAGCTCAAATAAAACGATTGGTCTGTCTCAAATGACTAACGAACATTGTCTTCAAAAAGATACCCAATATATCGCATGTGAAATAAAATATGTCGAGGAAATTAGGCATATGAAATAAAACATACCAAGAAAACTAAGCATGTAAAATAAAATATGCCAGGAAACAAAGCACGTAAAATAAAACGTGCCAAAACTATTAGATTACATATGAGAGGAAATGTGGATAATATTATACAATGTTAAATGTTCGACCACTTAGCCGAACCTTATCGATACAACTTCATAAAAACAAAACATAGTAACAATCTTAAGATTTCGAGTTGTTCTTTCATTGTGTAGAGGTATTCCCTTGATCGGAAGATGGGACCTTACTAGAGCATATTTCTTTCTTGTTACTGGGGGTTTTGGAACAGGTAGATTTTTCTTTATGCACATAGGGAATATCCTTGGATAGTACTTCCTTATCATTGCTAGGATCTTCGGTGTGAACTCTATTATCATTACCTTACATTTAGACCTTAACACATGTATCTTCATTGGCTTCTTCGTCACAACTACTAACATTATCATTGACGTCAAAAAAATCTAGGCACAAAGGTCGTATTTAAGGTGGAACTTTAAAATTTCTTCTCTTGCCACTTAGATCCCCTTTAATAACTTCTTTCTCAGTAATCTCTTGTATTGTCAACTTAGAGTCACGATCTCTAATGCTTCTTTACCAAAGGGCCCTTTCTTTGTTGTCTCTACTAATTTTGCAATACGATTTTGCAATTTGGAGTTATTGGTCTCTAGTTTTTTTATTTGCACCTTAAGCCCATCTTCCTTATCGCTTATTGAGCTAAGTGTTCAACCCAACCTCTAGCACTCTTCCCTTTCTTACAAAGTTCCTCCTTTAGGTCTTCAGCCTCTTTATATTGCTCCTCGCTCTTAGCTTTAAGGCTTGAGACTTCATTGGCCACTAATGAATGTGGTTGTTTCTTAGTAGCCAGCTCCTCGTGTTATTTTCTAACCTCAATCTTAGCCTTAATTCTCTCATTCTCAACTACCACAATTTAAGCTTTTAAGGAGTTGTATGCCTCTTTGATTTTTTGTAATAAGTCGACAATAAAAATAATCAATTTGCTAGATCACTTGATTGAGCAATAAATTATTATTATGTTCTTCATCTCTTTATCGACTTCATTTAAAGCTGTTAGAATGTGGTTGCTAATATGCATATAGATAGGATTATGCCAGCAACGGAACATGTGCCATAAGTGAAAGGATTCAATTGATACTTACATCATACAATTTAGTTACAATGTATGCCTTATTATAGCCACTAACTCTATTGACATCCTTCTTCAAGATCTCTCTATCCCTGGGAAGAATGACGCCTTCCATTAAAATTAAGGATTTGGTCATATCGCCTAAGGTCGAACAATGTAGAGAATATTTTAGCCTCAATACGGAACAAAGTACTCACCCACCATGTTGTTAGGGACAAATTTAGCATTATTGATGCTAAGAGCCTTGTTCCTCATGACCTCCTTTGTTTTTTCATCCAAAGTCTTAAATCTATTGAGGGAGTTAATCGGCAAGCTCCTTCCCACTTCTTTTATTGGGACTTGGTATAATATCCACTTAGAGTGACGACCCCTAGGAAGCCTCATGACGGGTGATTTCAACCCCATTACAAACGCTAATATCTTAGTTAGAATCTCTTGGCACTTTAACCAAAGGAATATTTTCTAGATGTAGGATCACTTCATCTTATGTGGCCTTGATGACCCTAGGCTTTTCACTCCCTTATCGCTTGTCAGCAAAATAGGACTCCTTCTACTTGGTTGCTACTTACTTCGCCACTTTCTCTTGTATGGCTTTCTTTTGAGCAACCAGTCGGGTCACAATTATCTTAGTGCCTGCTCATTTGTTGACTTTGGAATTTTTAGCCTTTGCTTGGACCAAAAATTTGATAGGATCTATATTGCCTACAGCTATGTCTGTAATAAAAAATAAATGCATTGACAATAAAAATAGAGAAATTAAGGACTTACATGTTTCGTATCGAGTAAATCTCAAAGGTAACTATTCTTCTCCCAATTCACAAGAACGACTTTCCTCTTGTAGATCTACTTAGCACGGAAATTACTCAATAGCATACCTTCTTTTTCGGAGAAGATTGGATCCCTATTTTCCTATCACTTTAGTATTCTCTCAGCATCTTAGAAAGACATTTTTTTTCTTCTTTCTTGAATCTTTTTTGTGGTGATAGCATCATTTGGCATTAACTCAATATCTTTGGTATGGATAAGTTCAGTCCATTAAGTCCAAAAGTCTAATTCTTTGTCTGATATAATAGATACAAACTTATCATGCCACTTATAGATTTTGGACTCTAATCCATCCATGAATTTTTGCCCATGCCTAGTAGTCATGAAATACCAACCATTAGTTTGCCTCCTTATTGTAAAGAAGTACTTAAATAATTGAGGTGTAGCCCTAACCTCGACCTCTTCACAAATTATCTTAAAGATGAAGACAAGATGTTGAAAATAAGAAAAAGCTTATGGATATGGATGGAAATGAAACGAGGAAATCTCTTTTCAATATTGAAAATTCCTTATATATGAACAACTCCCCCTCGAAACCTTAACACATTTCTAAGAGGAATGATGTGTTGATTAGATAGTGTAGTATAGATTATTAACATGTGTTTTGAGATAGAGATCTGACGGTTATCATAGCTCTGACAATTATTAGCTCCTGCAGTGTAATTATGGCTAGAGTGATAGATGTCGTATGTATTACCACTTAGTTTCCTAGATAGGTAGGGAAATTGAAGAGTTACGACCTTTCAGCTAGGATACAATCTTTCATGTTCTAAATAAAAATAATAAACTTCCTACATTACTCGACATTTGGAAAACTTAGTTTTTCACACTTCAACCCCACTAACAAATCATTGAGCCTTATTTACTCCCTTAATTAAGTTCTTAACTATGGGAGTTAGGTAGCAAATGTTGAAAATCGAATTTCATCATTTGAATTCATGTGGCCAATCAACTAAGGAGATGCTGAGTAACTCTATTCTCGGTAGACATTTACTAAGACAGTTTCATGTCTAGTTTAAACTTATTAAAAGTGGTACAAACGATTATCATTTAGCATGATTCCATTACATAACCATCCATTATTCCTATATTTCAGGCATGTGCTTAATTATGAGGTCTCCATGTGTCTCATGATTAATGATTAACTATTACTTCAAACACCTAATATTCATCGATAAATATGGAGAAAAAGAATTGTAAGAAGACTCTTACAATCCATAACTCTTCACTTATCTTCTCTTATACACATTTGCTGACTAAGATATCGAAGTAGCTATACCAGACTAGCCCTAATACCATTTAGTTCTTTGTGCTTTGCAAGAGTAAGATTTCACCCTAAAATCACTTTACAACATTCGACATTTTCAGGTAATCTCGTTTCCATAGTCATAAGTGTTGTCTTATAATTGAAATATAATAGTCTTAGGGGAGATATATCTGTAATCTCATTATTTTCCTAAATCGAGTATTTTATCCATACCATTTCATAAATTTCTTCTTTTTCCAAATTTTAAACTTAGTATATTGATAGCTATATGACTTATATATTATTAGTATTGATTCTCAAAATGAGTGGATCTTTGATAATAATCCTTTATCAAAACTAGTAAAAAATTGAACTTTATATTTTTATAAATCTAACATCATTGCTTTCGTAAAATTTGAATATATGTAATTTTTAGTAAAAAGTAGAAGTGCTAAAGTGAAAGTTCTTTGAAAAGATAGAAACTTCTTAAATAATACTAGAAACCGATGTTATATAAATTTCAAATATAAAGTTAAATTATAATGATATTACATAATAAGTATCTATGGCTATATTGGGACTAAATCAAAGGGATCTATAGAATTTTTCGTAGAATTATTTTGTGATCCTAAATATTTAATATGAATTTCCGTAGTTAACTAGCTTAATTTACCAACAGGGGCATGTTCTTAACAATACTAGGCTATAATATGATAAATATTTGATTGAGGTCTATACATATCTATACTAATCAGGTTCGATTAGAATAGGTTTTTATCATTATATTTTGGGATATTATAGAACCAGGACTTCAGTATACATGTGTTAGGGCTAAACACTACATATTCTACTAAGCTATAATAGGAAATTATATCAAATATATTCTATTTATTCATTATGGAAATAATGCAAGTACACAGTACATGGACTTATGTGTATAATAGAATTAAAAATATTTTATAGAAATTATCTCTTGAGATAGAACCCATATTATCGTTGAGCTTATATGAACCTAATAACACCACTTTTACTAAAATTAAATAGTTCTAGGAAATAAAATAGATATTCCTATGATATTATGAAAATTTGCATACTACAATGATTTTATTATAGTTAAAACATAACTTGATCGATTAAATATACATTTCGGTATGATTAAAACAATATATTATAATTATAAGTAATAATATAACTACGTATATTAATAATGCTCACTAACTTAATATAACTTATATAATAAAGCTACATATTTAAATAAAATATATTCCATCATAGGGATAATAATATACTTCAAATATATATATATATGTATATAACTTTATGATAATATAAAAAGTAGATAAAACCCTAATATTTTTGTAAATTTTATGAAAATTAAATATGGATTTTGGTATATATATAGGGTCTTCCAGCAAGCAGAACATCGCTAGTACAAATCTACCATAGTGAGCATCAATACAGGTAAGTTAAGATCATGGTTTTACTACTTGTTAAAATGCTATATCAAAGTACATGGAGGCTTAAGAGTGCTTTTATTTGTGGTTGTAAATTAACAGTCTGTGCGCATTGTAAACCCTACTTTTAGAGGGCCCAAGACTCAATTAAGAGTACTTTCCCAATGTTCCTAAAGATCAACTAAACTAAAAACTTAAGTTTATATGTAGAAACGAATTAAATATTTACAATTCAAAAGCCAATTGTCGAGAAAACCTGAGCTTGAAGAACTACGAGCTCTAAAGCTACTTAAAACCGTAAACCTTAAAGCCATTAAGGAATTTTAACCCTAGATAATTAATCGATAATTTAATTTGAATAATTTCATCCAACTTTAGAAAATTTCACAATTTTATAAAAATCAAATCATAAATTACAAAACAATGTAGGATAAAAATCCTAAAACAATTTTCTATAAAGCTATGTCCTTATCTTCATGTATAAGCCTTACACATAAATAAGTAGACCAACCAATCACCTTAGATAACTTATCAATTGAGAGTTGGAATCAATTATCAATTGATAACTAATCAAAATCTAGTGATAAGACAATTTCCTTATCACCTCTTTACTTATACAAAATATGGACAATTTTTCACAAGAATTAATAAGCTTAACTTTAATAAAGGAGACAAGACCACTCCATGGCATGCAAGGACTTAAAATGGTAGATCTAAAAAGGGGAGAAAGGGGGGCCATGCATTGGTCATTCACCCATCAATCACTTTCTCTTACACAACACTATTCATCCCTTAATGCTTACATCATCAAGAGTTGCAATTGTTGACTTTATGTAAGCTACAAGGCAACACTTCCAAGACATTTAAACACTCCTTCTCTCTCCATTTCCAACCAGCCATACTCTTCCCCATTTCTTTCACTTTCAATTTCACTTTCACTTCATCATTCTCTCTTTTGAAACAAACATAAAAAGGGGAAAACAACCTTACCCCACAAAATCCATTTTCTTCCATTTTGAAGCTTCAACTCACGGCATTTTTTTCCTTTCCTCTTGTGCCATTTTCTTTCATCATTTAAGATCATTTAAGACCATTAGAATCTTCCATAAACCCCTTTTCAAAAGACCAAAAGATTCGGGTTTCAAAAGGTAAGCAAAAAGGAGGAAGCAAAGTTAAAGGCTTAAGAGGAACCTTAGTGCACAACCACCAAACTTTGTGTTAAGGACGAGTAAGTATTTCTTGTGATGTGTGGGTTAATATTTATGTTAGGAGACTTGGATTTCTTGAAGATGTAAGAAAGGTTTAAGTTGTTAAAATGTCCAAAAATCGTTTTAAGAAACCAACCATAAAACCCTTGCATGAAGTTGAAATATGAGCATGTAAAGTTGGTATTTTGTGAAGACATTTGTTTAATGTTTTGAATGGAAGATTTTAAGCTAAGGAAACCTTAAAATGAGAATTTTAATGGAGGATATGCATGCTGGACGTAAGGGTTTCATGGCCATTTGAATGTTGATTTTGTTTCCATTTAGTTAAACATGCCCAAATCTAGATTTAAGTTAAGGAAAAATCCATCACATGAAGTTTTATGAAGAAACCAACTTTGTATGACATGAGCCATGATATGGGAGTTGTATTAAGTATGAGATCTTTTATTTCTTTATGTGGAACATGAGTTAAAGGATCATTTGATGGAAGGAAACTTAAGTTAAGATTTGTACACAAGTAGTTAAGTGCATAATCTACCCCCTAAACTTAAGGAAATGATGAAACAAGTTGAAAAACCAAGTGAGGACCTCTTAAGACCAACATGAACAGATCTGGAACATGGGAAAATAAGGCCTAAAAATAGGATAAAATTAAAAGAACAAAATGAAAAGAATAACTAAAGCAAGTATAGTAGACATATAAAACCTAAAACTCAAAACCGAGCTTAAAACTCCCAAAACAAGCCTAAAACTCTAGGATGGGCCTTCAATAAAAATCTGATCAGCACCTTAAGGTACCAAGAAAGGTTGCTTTGAAGCCCATAAGAAATCTACCTAAGGCCCCATAAGCCTACCAAAGTCATAAACCTTAGTTTGAACTAAAAACAAGCTCATTTGATAACTTAAGCTCACTAAAGGGCCCAAGAAGTGGTTGTTAGCCTTAGGAATATAAATCAAAGTTATAAATCTGATCTCAAGGAGTATTTTAAGCTTAGGATAAAATCTAAAGACCAAGCCCAAAGGATTCCTCAAGCTATCAAAAGCCCATTTACCAAACAAGGCCCAAAAACACTCCAACAGATGAGAAACGCTACTGTTCTGACCCATGGACAGAATTGCATACCTCATTTCGAAAATCTAACCTTACCACATTAAAGTACACTCGAAAACGATGAAGATTGACTATAAGATCATAAAAATCGGATTTAAAATGAAAAAGTTATACGCGATTGAACTTTAGGTAAAAACCGGAAAAATTACGAAAATTAGCTAAGAATATAACTTAAGGAAAATTTACATAGTTTCTTAAGTTTACTTCAATTCCTTATAAAAATTATTTCAATGACCAGGGGACACTGTTTTTGGAGACGACTTGCCTCCGGACTACTTTGATTGAACCACATGGTAGAGTGAGTAAATTCCCGATGACTCTTTACTTGATTGTGCTTGTAAAGTATATGCACCTAATCTTATATTTATAAATTTGGATGCTTGTGGGATATGGGAGATGCATGTGTATGAAATTATGGATGAGTGTGATGACTTGTTAATTATATATAATAATTGGGAATTGTTTGCATGAATATATACTTGTGAATTGTATGGAATGAAATTGGTTGATCACCCTGAAAATCAAGTTAATCACTTATATGATTAAGAACTCAAAATGAATCATGCATTCCCCATATTGCATACGGGTAACACCGACTGCCGCTTCACGCAGAAGATGGGAAGGGACTCACAGAAATACAAGTTTCCTGCAGGATTGGGCACTAGCTATGCCATCATATATAGTGAGTCTCTGTCTTAAGTTGATGGGCTTACTAGGCGCTGGGAGACGCCAACCGTCGGCGAGGGGCCGAGTCTTGTGGCTTCTGCTTAGGGCGTGTGTTTGTGGACTGCGGGGGCCACCACACCGCTAGACTTGGGATTTTTAAAGGATACGGTTTGATTTTAGTAAAGGAAGTATATATATATGTATATATGTAGAGTTTTGTTTTGGTATGAGCACGGTAGTGCAAATGAAATAAAACCCAAGGTCTAGAACCTGGATTTTGGTTTAGGTCGGTTAATTATCTCCAAACCCCGACTTCAGGGGGCGAAATTTTGAGTCGTATGCAGTTCCTAGGTCACTGCATACGTTGTATGGCATACTGTTTGTTCATGCATTCATATGATTGTGCATCTAATAAATTTCTATCGTGTGGTACTGATGAGGGCATTTATCTCACTAAACGTAAGCTTACTCCCCTATAGATTTCTGTTGGTGCGGGAGAACCTCTTCGTCAATCCGGGCCGAGGCATGCCCGTGGTAAGTCTCGGGTAGAGACGGGTTGGAGCGATCAGAGAGCGAAGAGGACATTTTGTAATAGATTATAGATATTTAGATACTTTTATGTATTTATGCATAACTTAGATTTTATGCAGTTCCGTTATGAACTGCATTCGTTTGTAATATTGTTTTAGTGTGGGTCTCACGAGCCCACACAATTAGTTAATTTATAACATAGAAGTAATTTTAGTTAAATTGCTCTATATTACTTGTCTATGGGCCTAGTGGTAACGTAAAGTGGAAGGAGCCTTGTGTGTCGTATGAAAGGCCTATGATCAGCAAAGGGGTTGATAATAGACCTTTATACGGTACACGGCGACCTATCACGACAACGATACTGTTGGGTCGTTATACGCATGCTATGTATATGATTAGTATTTTGTTTTGCGATGGGAGTTGAACTCATCGGCATGTTGTTTTGAATGATTTCATAATATTGTATTGTGTGATCTTATTTGACTACCCCTAAATGAAACTAATAGTGATTTGACCATTAATGTAATTGAACATGTATAGCAAGTCATTGGGAGGATGATTAGGTATGTCAAACCAAATACCAACTCCCTTCGATGAGGATAGCTAAAATGATTATTTCCCCATTCTTAGTTAAACTAAGTGGTAAGCGAGGAGGTCATAACAATGGTGAGGGCCATGGTTCGAAGGTTGTCACAAGAGGAGAGTGTTCTTTATTGTATAAGCCTAAGTTTGGTCTAATTTGACTCATGGTAAACCCTCCAATCTGGGTTAGAGTAGATCTAATTTCTTTGACCTCACAATGGACTGGATAACATTGTGTGATGTTGCAAATGATTGATTGCATTACATTTCATTATGATTAATAACCTTATTTATATTTGTATGGTACTCTCTTGTCTCTGTCGCACTTACTAAGCTAGTTGTGCTCACATTCCTTATAATCTCTTTTGCAGGTGACGAGTAAGGTTTTAGGATGCAACAATATAACCACCTACAAGTTAGTGCACAGTTGGTTAAGAAAGTGTAAAAAGGAGAATTCACTAAATCTGGACTTTTAATTTTTCCTTTTTCTTTTTCTTTTTCTTTTTTTTGAGGAAACTAACTAGGAATCCATAAGACGCCTTCTAATTTCCTATCTTATGGTACATAAACTTTAAATCCTGTGGCTTTTATAAATTTTTTGTGTAAATTATAACTCTCTATGTAAAAATACTTATGTAAGTAATGTTATATTATCAAACAATAGGTTGTTATGAATAAGTAGTTTAAAAAGTCATAATATAGGTTTTATTAATAACAGGTGTTAGATTGGATACTTCAAGATGGTTAAGTCATGTATGCCTAATGTAGATTGTATCTATAATAGTAGCTGTAAGGTTAACTTCTATCTTAGGTTAGTTTATATGGCGGGTTTAAACCCTATGATTTTAGGTGACATTTGAAGTAGTCGAGAGTATTCTCTGGTCATTCCCAAGGATTAACCAAACTAAGAATAAAGTTTAATTTAAATGCTATATTCATTGACTTCATAACTATAATTCAATTTAAGAGTTCTAAAGTCGATATCAACCCTAGAAATCATTCCAAACCCTAACTAAGGTAAAATTTTGACTCAAATAGTTGGAAACCCTAATATGTAAAAATGAGTCCTAAATTGCTAAAACCCTAAACCTAGGATGAGCTAGAAATACTTAAGATTATCGGGATCCCCAAACGAACAATTGAGAACTCGAACCAAACCAAGTTTGATTCGATCCTAAAATTCTATAACCTACTTTGAGAAGCAAATTTAAGAGAGGAAATAATTAAAGAACTAAACCTTAAAGGAACTACATGAATAAGATAACTTAAGAATCTCACATGTGAGGTATATAGCTGACCACTCCAATCCAATTTCCTTTCCAAATAGAATCTATTAAAACCAAAGCTCATAGTAAGAACTTAGTTATCTTATCATTTGATAACTTCCATAAGTTTAAGATAAGGTAATTACCTTTTCTCCATATAAGTCACACTACTTATAGATTAGTTATCTAAATAGCCAATTTATTTAATTCCAAAATCAAGGTGATGTGACAAACTCCCATTCCCAAAAGTACATACACCACACTGGTTGGAGAGGGAGAGGGGTATGGCTTGCTTCTCATCTATCGTTTCCATCCATTATCATATCCAACATGTCACATTTAAGAAGCTTAAACAAGGAAAGTAATCTCTTGATTTAAAGACAATATAAGGGTACTAAAACCTTTATATAGAACCAGCCATCCCATGCTCTCCACACTCTCAATTGTCTTTCAAATTCTTAAGTCCTTCAAACACTAAAGCTAAAAATGGAAGACTCTTCAAAACACATTAGCCAAATTGTCCACTTCACTCCTTTTTGCACCCCACTGTAGCCACTTTAGGAAAACCTATAAGTCCACTCTCTACTTCACTAGCTAGGGAGATACTTGGATGCTTAAAAACAACTACATCCGTAGGAGTAAAAAAGAGCAAAGTAGCACTAAGGAAAAGGAAGGTGAAAAGCAAGAACCGAGGAAAGTTTAAGGAGGCCAAATCACCATTCAAACATCTAATAAAGTACCTCTTATTTCTAGATATCTTTAGAACAACATATGTAAAGTTCCACTTTACGCCTACATAGATGTACCATGTACCTTAGGAGTTCTTTTACTTAGGTCAAGTGTTAGTTCCCTAAAGATTCTTCACAAGTAGTAAGATATGAGTAACCTAGACTTATTTTGCTTTTAGTATGTTGTACACTATATGTAGTATATCCTTGTAATAAGAAAACCAAGGAGATTAAGATCTTGCAAGTTCCTGAAGATGTTGGATGTGTGGTGTGCAAGGCTTGCTTAAGTGTTATTTTTACTTCTATTAAGTTTCGCATACTTTAAATTAAGTTTAGGTAAAGGAAAAATCATCACATAAAACTTTAGTGAAGAAATCAACCCCTAAGGACCCAAACTAAGGTGTAACACCTAAGATATGTGCATGTTCTATAAATCCTACTTGATATTATGTCAAAATAATCTACTCATAAAGAATAAGTTGAGCAAAGCTTGAAGTACAAGTAATGAAGGTCCTTGATTTAGTGCTTAGGCATAAGAAAACCCTTAGTTGAGTTGAAAAATGAAGTGAGAAGCTATCAATCCAATCTGACCAAATTTGTAAATTTATTTAAATCTACTCAAGAACACTAGAAAATAAAGTAAACAAAGTGAAAATACTAGCCAAGACTAGTAAGTTAAGGTTAGAGATAAAAAATAAATAAATATATAAATAAACCTCAAAACTAGGCCCTAAAACTCTTAAAACTAGCCCAAAACTCTCAATCTGACCTCATAAAAATTTCTTACCAGCATATTAAACTTAAGAAAAAGATGTGATAAGATCCATAATAAGTGCATATTAAATTCCCCAAGCCCAACAAAGTGATAAGCATAGACTGATACATGAAACAAACCCATTTTAACCCCATAACCTACTTAGAAGTCCAAGAAGTATAAGTGAGCAATAAGACCTTAAATAATATATGAAAACTAACCCTAAGAAAATTATTTAAGCCTAAAATGAAGCCCCAAGCCCCAGTCTTAAATATTTCACAAGGTAATAAAAAGCCCAATAATAGTTTCAAGCTCAAAAGAAGACTTAAACCCTAAGAGTGCTACTATTCTGACCAGTAGGAAAAATCACTGGCCCCAAGTCCCAAATCTAACCATACCACATGAAAGTACACTCTAAAATAGTGAAAGTCAACTATAAGATCATAAAAATTGAATTTAAAACGAGAAAGTTATATACGATTGAAGATTTAGTATAACCAGGAAAAGTTTAAACTAAGTTAGGAATATAACTTGAAAGAACTTTAGGCTGACATTTTATTATATGCCAATTCTCATAATACTATGTTTATGATGTTCATAGGACCTTACTTTTGGAGACAACCTACTCCCAGACTACCACAACCAAGTAGCTATGACTAAGTAAGTGATTCCCAATGACTTTATCCTTGATTTTGTTTGTTAGTTGCACTAAATTATCGTTTCAAATTTGAATGCACATAAGATATGGGAAATGCATGTGTATGGTTTTGTGATTAATTTTCATGATATGATAATAATATAATAACCAGAATTACTTTTGAGATTATGTACCATTATTATGGAATGAAGTTGCTTGACCATTGAATAATTCTACATAAATAATTATCAAACTAAGAATTTAAATGAGTCATGCATAATACATTTCGACATCATAAGTACACCAATTGCCACCTCATGTAGAAGGTGGGAAGGAATCCATAGGAGTGGGGACTCCTAAAGGGATTAGTTTAAGCATTAATATGCCATGTCATTGAGTTCCTATGTTAGCTTATGAGCTTACTAAGCGCTAGGAGACACTAATCATTTGACTAAGGTTCGAATCTTATGACTTTTACTTCGGGTATGTGATGAGGATTGCTAGGGCCATAATATCGCTAAACTTAGAAATTTTGAAAAATGATCATATTTTCTTATTAAAGCAAAGTATATTAGTGCATATATACTAATTATGTTAACAAGATGATTTTAACACATAGGTACAAATTATATGAAAACCTAGGTGCTAGAACTTAGTTATTGATTTATGTCAGTCAATAATCTCCAATCCCGACTATAAGGGGTGAAATTCTAAGTTTCATGTAATTCCTATGCCACTGCATGTATTGTTTAGCATACTGTTTGTCACATCTATTCATATGATTGTTAATAATGCATACTGCTTGTGAGGCATGTTAAAAGGATAAGCCTACATCCCCTTAGATTTCTTTTGATACAAGGATACCTCTTTATTGAGTCGGGCTATGGAATGCCTAAGGTTAGTCTTGCATTAGGATGGAAATGTGAGACATGTGGAGTGAAAGCAGTAACTATTGGTGTTGGATAGGACTTTTACAACTTTCTTAATTATTGAGTAATTGGACTATCAGTAGCTACTTAAATTATGTATTTTGTTACTCTTGTTTTGGGAATGTTATGTTTCATACTTTTAATTTGATGATATATTTAATTATTTAGTAAAGATAATTACTATGCAATGATACTATTTGTCTATATGACCAATAGTAACTAAGAGTGGAGGAAGCCTTATACGTTGTATGAAAGGCCAATGGTCAACAAAGGAGTTGATTATTGACCTTTTATATGATGTATAGCAATCTACCATGACGAAAATATTGTCTAGGTTATGATAGTGAGATTGTTATGATTTCTCTTGTTTAGAATGTTATGGAAATTCGGCTATTAGACCATTGACCCATAGTCGAGCTTGAGGACTAGAGGGACTGATAAGGCAAATCCTGTTGCAAACCATAACCAAGGACAGATAACATCCATCACTGAATAAGTCCAAGCTTACTAAAAGCTCAAAAAGGAAGTGATGGGGAATGTGCAAAAGAACAAATGCGAATGATACAGTAAGAAAAAACCCACAAATAGCTCTAATAGATATGACGCACCAATGGAACTTTCAAGGACTTACGGCACAACTCAATATGATGCACGAGATGATCCGGTGAGGTTACTCGCCACCTAAGCTTGCTTAAGGGTTAGGATAAGAATGAGATGAATGTAAACAGAGTAGTGTTTACGAGGGACAAATGTCCAATAAATTAATGTTCAATCTGATCTTTATAGATATAAGTTTAAGGGGTATTTATACTCAAGAATTTAAGGCAACTTGCCTAAAAATTAAAAGACAAAAGGGTATTACCCTAAAGAAGTAATGTACAAGAATACAGGAAGATAAAAATGAATATTTAAGAAAAGTAATTATTAGTATGGAAGATTCTATACATGGTTTTGTACACGTGGTGATGATACATTGGCGAAGCTGTTGGAGGATGTGGACAAAAGTATACAGTTTGCTTGCTTATCCGAGTAGGGGTAGCTAAGGATCAATCCAATCTCTCTCTTTCGGCTTTTCTATAAGGGAGATGTTAAGTCATTAATCAGCTTGGGTGCGAGTGAGTAATCTACAACTCGATATACTTTAGAGAGAAGGGTAGTCATTCGGCTTGGCATAAAGATTGACTCAACAAAGAAGTACTCATCTTTGGCAAGAGTTGGCTAGAGTAGAAGAATCTACCTTACCAGGCCTTCCAATTCTCAAGCTCAGCTATAGGTCAAAGGCTCAGTAGCCTAATTCCTATCATTCCCTCCTGGTTGATTTAGATTAAGGATCAAATCCGAAAGGTCTTCGATCAGCTCTATGTCAGGGTGATATGGACTTAGATTAGCAATGTTGAAGGTGTTAGAAACCCCATAGTCCTCGGAAAGCTCCAATATGTAGGCATTATCATTAACCTTCTAGAGGATTCGAAAATGTACTTTACCTCTTGTAGATAATTTTTTCCTCATCTTGCTCAAAAATCGTTCCTTACTAAGGTATAGTCATACCAAGTCTCCTTGC
The DNA here is from genome assembly GCA_024138005.1 of Lumnitzera racemosa. Classification (NCBI taxonomy): domain Eukaryota; kingdom Viridiplantae; phylum Streptophyta; class Magnoliopsida; order Myrtales; family Combretaceae; genus Lumnitzera; species Lumnitzera racemosa. The sequence continues at coordinate 30,331,747 of JAMXBC010000012.1, read as the reverse complement.
TAGAATTATTTACCTATTCTACCCTTAGCCTTCTCTTACATTCTTCTAGTAGCTTGGTCGATATGCCAAGTGACTTTCTCTTAGATGTATTGAAGGAATTGTGCTCTAGCTATTGCATATAGGTCTTCCTATGCAAGCACAAGTACAAGGGTATAATCGAGGAGTAACTTGGGATTAAAACCATAAACAACCTCAAAGGGAGTTTGCTTGGTGGTGTCATGCACTATTCAGTTGTAAGGGAATTCAACCACCAGTAAGCAAATGTCCCAATCAGCCAAGTTTTTATTTACTGTAGCTTAGAGTAGTGACCCTAAAGTGCAATTAACCACCTTTGTTTAGCCATCAATTTGGGTGTGACAAGAAGTGTTGAATAGTAGTTTGGTTCTCATATAACACCACAAGGTCCTCCAGAAATGGCTCAAGAACTTCAGGTCTCTATTAAAGACTACATTCCTCGACATGTTATGTTACAATATAATCTCTTACAAGAAAAGAGAAGCAATAGTCGAAGCATCGTTAACCTTGGAATAGGGCACAAAGTGTGCCATCTAGCTGAACCAATCCACCATAACCATTATAGAGTTTTTGCCTCGAGTAATTTACGGTAGTTTGAAAAGAAAGTCCATGCTCAATTCAGTCCATGCTCAATTCAGTCCATGGCTTCGTTGGAACAGACAATGGCATTGCTTTCCCTTTTTCAGCTCGACACTTAGCCCTTTTGCACATGGCATGGATTTCAAAAACTCGATGCACATCTCACCTCATTCTTAACAAAAGAATTGACCACTCAGCAATTCATATGCCCTTTTCTCCCTAAAATGTCCAGATAATCCTTTACTGTAGGCTTCCTTGATTAGTAACTCCCGTAATGAACAAGTTGGTACGCATAATTTTCCTACTCAAAACAAATAGCCATCTTCCACATGGTACTCATCCACTATTCTTTCATTGACACATCACGTAAATACGAGTCCAAAGTGCAGATCCCTAGAATACTACTCTTTGATGCTTACAAACCCAAATAATTTGGTTTGCAATTCACTCAAGAGTACATATCTTCTCAAAAGAGCATCTATAACTACATTACTCTTTTATTATTTGTATTTTATTATAAAATTGAATCCTTTAAGTAATTTAACCCATCTCACCTGTCACTTTGATAACTTGGTCTGACTTCGGAGGTACCTCGGCGACTCATGGTCAGTATATATGACAAATTCCCTCAATTGTAAATGATGCTGTTATACTTGCAATACTCGAATCAGTGCCAAGAGTTCTATGTCATATATGGAATAATTTAACTACGGTCCTCTGAACTTTTCACTGTGGAAGGCAATTGGTCAACTTTCCTGCATTAAGATAATGCTTATTCCAATACCTGATGCATCACATTCCAACTCAAATATTTTCTTGAAGTTAAGTAAAACTAACATCGGAGCAGAGGTCAATCTTTCCTTTATCTTGGCAAAGCTCCTCTCCTCCATTTCTCTCCATCAAAAGTTAGTGTTTTTCTTCGTTAGCTTAGTAAGTGATGCGGCAATGGTGTTGAAATTCTTGATGAATCATCTATAGAATTAAGTCAGTCTATGGAAACTTCTTGTGTCGGCATAAGAAGTAGGAGTCAGCCACTCGGTAATTGCTCGGATCTTCTCGTCCTCTACTTACTACATAGCCTAAGAATACCACTTCCCCCTAGCAAAAGTAACACTTCTTGAGATTGCTAAATGATCTTTCAATACGGAAGATATCTAGAACTACTCAGAGATGTTCATAATGACTTAACATGTCGGCACTATAGACCAGGAAGTCATCAAAGTACACCATAATATACTTTCCTATTAGATGTCTCAGCACATGATTCATTAGTCTCATGAAAGTGCTTCGGAAATTCAACAAGCCGAAGGGCATGACCATCCATTTGTAAAGTCCATGTCGAGTCTAGAACGCGGTTTTCCACTTATCTCCTAGCCTCATGCAAATTTGATGGTAGCCAAACTGAAGATTAAGTTTGTTAAAGGCTCCACTTAATTAATCCAGCATATCTTCCAATGTCAGGATAGAATACTTATACTTGGTCGTAATCTTATTCACAACTTGGCTATTTACACACATCCACTAGGTTCCATCCTTTTTCGACATTAAAAGCACTAGCACAGTATAAGGGCTGAGACTTTCCCTAACATACCTTCTCTTTAGTAGCTCATTGACTTGACATTGAAGCTCAAAAGCTTGTTCGAGACTCATTCGATAGGTAGGTTTATTCGATAGCGTGATACTGAGTATTAAGTCGATGCAATGTTCTATGCTTTGAATTGGGGGTAACCCCTTGGGTAACTATTCTAGGAATAGAACGGCATATTCATCTAGCAACTCTCTTATTTTCTAGGGTAATTTACCTTGCTCCTTCATCTCCAATAGGTGCTTAACCAACATCAGGGTCAACATACCAGCTTTAAGGGTCTCTCGAAGCTTAGCTCTACTCATCACTAGAGCCTTCTTTGATCTGTGAGCAAGTTTGGCCTATAGTTTATTAACTTCATTCGGTGGTATCGGGCTCAACATGATCTTCCTACTATCCTTCTAAAACGTATATGTGTTTCGGTATCCATCATAGATAACTCTCCTATCAAACAGCCATGGTCTACTTAGTAATATGTAGGCAGCACACATGAATAGTATGTCGTAAAGAATTTGGTCAAAGTAATTTTCGGTAGTGATTGATAATAGTACTTGCTGAATGACATGTAGTGCTCCTTTCTCACTCAACCAGTGCAACTTGTATGACCTTGGATGTTCAATAGTCAATAACTTCAATTTTGTAATGAGGTCGGTTGATGCTACATTGGTATAGCTACCATTATCCATAATAAGGGCACACACTTAATCATTCACATTATATATGGTATGAAACAAATTCTCTCTCTACTCCTCCTCACGTGAGGGTTTCATGTTCATTGTGCATTGGATAACTATGATCAACTAGTCCAAATCCTTAGCCAACACATCCTCTTCAATCAATTCTTTCTTGACAGTACTCTCCTCTTCTTTAGGTTCCTCGTCAATACTCTCTACCTCCAACTTCAAGATATCTCCTTTGATGACCATTGTCATTCAGTTTAGGCATTGAGCATCGATATTTTTGAACGCTTAGCATTTAATGCACTTGATTTAGCTCGTCTTCTTACTTGATCCTTGCCCCCTTCTCATATGTTTGGGTTGGTACGTCACCATTAGGTTAGCCTTTCTGCTTAGCTCGGGTGTCTACCTTTTAGATTAGCTCGGTACTTGACTGAGCTCGGTAACTTTCCTATTCGGGTTAACTAGTCAGCATTCTGGTTAGTACTTGACTTCTTTTCTGCCTCTCTACTTGTTGGGCTATTCTAATGACTTCATCCATTGCAGTGAATCGTTGGAGCTCCACAATGTCTCGAATATCACCTCTCATTCCTGTAATGAACCTAAAGATTATTCACGCTGGGAGCTCCTCCATTTTACATCGAATCATGAGCATTTGGAATTCTTGAACATACTTGTCAATTGTTCAGCCTCCTTGCCTCAGCTCCTAAAGCTGAGTAAAAGTATCTTATAGGTAAGTTTTTGATACAAATCTATTTCTCAATACTCTTTTCATTTCAAGCTACATGTTAATCTCTCGGTAGCCTTCTCACCTCCTTATGGCTTGGAAATTCTTCCACCACATGGTGGCATTTCCGGAGAACTCAATAGCAGTAGTTCTCACCTTCTCATAATCCACATACTGATAATAGTAAAGAATACACTCTACTTTCTCTTCTCATTCCAGATATTCATCAGCATTCAAAGATCCATTGAAGCTTAGAATCTGAAAGTTCACATGGTCAGATACTCTAGGAGCTCAAGCCTGCTTTTCTTCAAAATACTCTTCCTCATCCTCTTCATCTAATTCCCTCAAGTCTATCCTTCGTCTTACTCGTTCGCCTTGAACTTGTCGAGTTGGGTTCTAACCTCTAACAGGTTGAGTAGCTTGTGGGATGTTTTGCATGGCCTCAATCTGTTGGTAAGCCAGTGCATAAATAGCTCAAGTCAGATCTACCAAAAGGTTAGCTACCTCATCAAGTCCCTCGTCAATGTTCCTTGAGGTTTCTTGAGACTGTCATCCATGATGAAAAACTCTACTGTTGTCATCTCCAACACTAATGTTTACACTTAGGTCATTCATTTTCTTTACAGATTCAAAGCTTAAACTCCTCAAATAAGTCATATGGTAAATACTTCCACAAATTAAAAAAAGGTAATGGATAACAAACACGGTAATCAAATGAACACAGTAACTTACTCTGTTTCACAAACACAAAACAGAGCAAAAATAAAACTTCAAACACAAACTACAACTCAAACAAAACCTCTGTTATGATACTAAGATGTTACATGCTGTGACAAAAAACAAATAAGGCTGGTCTTTGAATGGGTCTAAACTTCCCGAAAGGTCGAAAAGGAAGTGATGGGGAATGTGTGAAAGAACAAATGCGAATGGCATAGTAAGCAAAAACCCACAAACAACTCTAATGGACATGATGTACCAATAGAACTTCCGATGACTCATGACACAACTCGATATAATGCACGAGATGGTCCAATGAGGTTATTTGCTACCTAGCCTTACTTGAGGATTAAGATAAGAGTGAGATGAATGTAAACAGAATAGTGTTTATGAGAGACAAATGTCCAATGTATTAATGTTCAATATGATCTTTATAGCAAGTATAAGGGGTATTTATACCCGAGAATTTACGGCAACATGCTTAAAAAGGAAAAAAAAAAAGGGTATTACCCTAAAGAATAAGGTATAAAAATACGCGAGGGTAAAAATGAAAACTTAAGAAAAGTAATGATTAGTATAGAAGATTCTACATGTAGAAACATACGTGGTGGTGATACATTAGCGAGGCCGTTAGAGGATGCGAACAAAAGTGTACGATCTAGTTGCTTGTTCAAGTAAGGGTGGCTAAGGATCAGTCTGATCTCTCTCTTTTGACTTTTCAGCAAGAGAGATATGAAGTCATTGGTTGGCTCGGGTACAAGTGAGTAATATATAGCTTAGTATACTTCAGAGAGATAGGTAGTCATTCATCTCTACATAAAGAGTAACTCGACAAAGAAGTATTCGACTTCGACATGAGTTAGCTAGAGTAAAAGAATCTACCTTACCAAGCCTTCTAGTTTTCAGGCTCATTTGTAGGTCAAAGGCCTAGTAGCCCGATTCCTATCAAACCCTCCTTCTCCAACCGACTCTTATCGAGGCCGACAATCTCCTTGCCGACCAATTCTACATGCCAAGCTAAGTAACTACCTATTTCCTGGTGATTGTGCGTCGAGAGACAAAATGCTAAGATAGCAACCAAGCTTCACCCTCTCATACTTATGCCCAAGCTAATCACTTGCTCGACTTGACGCTTACCGAAAGGCTGAGAGAATGACACCGAATAAATCTTCAGTCACCCCTACCTAGACAAGCAACCTGCCTGTACTCTTTGTCTACATCCTCCAATGGCATCGCCAATATAACACTACTAAGTATACAGGACCACGTAAAGGATCTACTACACCAATCATTGCTTTTCTTGAATATTTGTTTCTACCCTTTTGTATTCTTATACATTACTTCTTTAGGGTAATACCTTTTCTGTCTTTTCCCTTTTAAGCAAATTGCCCTAACTTATTGGGTATCAATACCCCTTGTATCTGTAGCCGTAATCATCAGATTGACATTAATACACTTGACATTTTCACTTTTATTCTCTCTCATTTCACTTTTATTCTAACCCTTAAGTAAGGGTAGGTGGTGAGTAATCTCATCGGACCAATTTGTAAGTCATATCGTAAGCCCTTGGAAGTTCCATTAGTGCATCATATGCATTGGAACTATTCATAGGTTTGCTTACTTCTCAATCACTTTTTGTTCCTTTACACACTCCCCATTGCTTTCTTTTCAAGCTTTTGGCAAGCTTGAACTCATCCCCGTGATCGGCCTTATTTGTTCTTGGCTGTGAATCGCATCATCTTCGTATTAGAGTGAAGGTTTTGTTTGAGTTATAGTTTGTTTTTTAAGTTCTATTTATACTCTATTTTGCATATGTGAAATAGAGCAAGTTACTCTCTTCATTTGATTACCGTGCTTGTTAACTATTACTTTTCTGGTTAGTAGAAGTGTTTGTTAAAACACCTAATTGAAGAGATTGATCTTTAAATCTGTGGAGAAAATGATTAACCTAAGTATAAACATTAGTATTGGAGATGACAACAGTGGAGTTGTCCACTATGGCCGACAGTTACAGGGAACTCCTAAGAGCATTGATGAGAGACTTGATAAAGTGGGTAACCTCTTGGTGGATCCAACCTGAGCTATTCATGCATTAGCTTGCCAACCTACTGAAATCGCGTATAATACCTGACAAGCAGCTCGAGTTGCAAGAGGCTAGATAACAGCTCAATAAGTTTGACGTTGAGCAATAGGCGAATGAGTAAGAAGAAGGATTAACTTGGGAAATTTGGAAGGAGAAGATAAGGAAGAGTATTATGAAGAAGAGGAGCGAGTGCAAGTACCCAAAGCCTTTAACCATGTGAAACTTCAGATTTCAAGTTTTAATGGGTTTAGAAGTGCTAATGGATGTTTAGAATAGGAAGAGAAAATGGAGCATGTTTTTTTACTATTATCAATACGAAGATTACAAAAAAGTGAGAACTACTACTGTTGAGTTCTTCGAATATGCCGTCATGTAATGGAAGAATTTCTAGGCTATGAAGAGGTGAGAAGGATATCGAGAGATTAATACTTAGCCATAGATGAAGATAATGCTTAGAAACATATTTGTATCAGACACTTATTTGCAAGACACTTTTACTCGACTTCAAGAGTTTAGAAAAGGAGGCCAAACGATTAACAAGTATGTTTAGGAGTTTCAAATGCTTATGATCTGATGTGACGTGGAGGAACCACCAATACCAACAATCTCTAGATTCATTACTAGGTTGAGATGTGATATTCGAGACATTGTGGAGCTCTAACGATTTACTACAATGGATGAAGCCATTAGAATAGCTTAACGAGTAGAGAGGCAGAGAAGAAGCTAAGTACCAACCAAATTGTCAACTAGTCAACTAGGATAGGGAAGTCACTAAGCTCAGTCAAGTATCAAGTTGATTTAAAAGGTAGATGTTTGAGCCGAGCAAAAAGGCCTACCTGATAGTGACGTGCGAACCCGAACTTATGAGAAAGGGATAGGATTTAGTAAAAAGATGAGCTAGATCAAGTGCTTCAAGTACCAAGGATTCGGATATATGGCTACTTAGTGCCGAAACCAAAGGACTATGGTCATCAAGGGAGACGTCCCGAAGCTAGAGGTAGAAAATGTTGATGAGGAACCTAAGGAGGAAGAGAGCACTATCAAGAAAGAATTGATTGAAGAGGATGTATTCGCCGAGGACTTAGACTAGTTGGCCTTAGTTGTCTAACGTACAATGAAAATAAAATCTTCATAAGAGGAGGAGGAGCAAAAGGAGAACTTGTTTCATACCACTATAGGGTGAACACTTAAGTAAACGCGTTAATTGTGGATAGTAAAAGTTGCACCAATGTGGCATCAAGCGATTTGATTGAAAGGTTGAAATTTCTAACTATTGCACACCTGAGGCCATATGAGTTGCATTGGTTGGGTGAGAAGGGAATACTATACATCACCCGATAAGTACTATTGCAAATCACTATCGGAAATTACTCTAACAAAATTCTCTACTATGTGTACCTTTCACTTGCTGCTTGGCTGACCATGGCTACTTAATAGGAGAGTTATCCATGATGAGTACAAAAACACGTATATGCTCGAGATGGATGGCCTAAAGATTACACTTAACCTGATGTTTCCAAAAGAAGTAAACGAACTACAGACAAAACTTACTAATAAATTAAAGAAGGCTTTGGTGATGCATAGAGCTACACTCTAAGAGACCGTTAATGTTGACGAGCTAACCCTTATGTTAGTTAGGTGCCTGTTAAAGATGAAGGAGCGAGGTGAATTGCCCTAAAAAGTAAGAGCACTGCTGGATGAATATGCTGATATGTTCCTAGAAGAGTTACCTGAAGGGTTGCCCCCACTTCGAGCCATAGAACACTACATTGACCTAATACCCAGCGTCACCTTGTCAAATAAGCCAGCCTATTGGATGAGTCTTAAGCAAGCTTTTGAGCTCCAACGTTACGTTAATGAGTTATTAGAGAGAGGTTATGTTAGGGAAAATCTCAACCCTTGTACTGTACCGACACTTCTAGTGTCGAAAAAGAATGGTACCAAGTAGATGTATGTTGACAACTGAGCCATAAATAAGATAACAATCAAACACAAGTATCTAATCCCCAAGTTGGAAGATATGCTGGATGAATTGAGTGGAGCTAAGACCTTTAACAAGATCAATTTGAAGACTGGCCATTATCAAATTTACATAAGGCTAAGATTTGAGTGGAAGATTGCTTTTAAAACACGACATGGACTTTATGAGTGGATGGTCATGCCCTTTGACTTGTCGAATGCCTCAAGCACTTTCATGAGGTTGATGATCCATATGCTAAAACATCTAATAGGGAAGTGTATCGTGGTGTATTTTGACGACATCCTTGTGTACAGTACTAACATACTGAGTCACTGTAAACATCTATGAGCCATACTAAATATCCTTTATGCCAAGATATTATTTGGAAACCTTAAGAAGTGTTGTTCTTAGGTTACATAGTAAGTAGAGGAGGCTTACGAGTGGACAATGAGAAGATCTGAGCAATTGTCGAGTAGTTGACCGCTACTACATGTGCCAAAGTGAAATGTTTCCACAAACTGGCTTCCTTTTATAGAAGATTCATCAGAAATTTCAACACGCTTACTATACCCCTTGATAAGCTGACAAAGAAGAATATTGACTTTTGATGGGGAGAAAAGGATGAGAGAAGTTTTGCCAAGATAAAGGAAAGGTTGACCTCCGCCCCTATATTAGTTCTACTTGACTTTGAGAAAATATTTGAGTTGGAACGTAACACGTTAGGCATTGGAATAGGTGCTATCTTAATGTAGAAAGGCTAACCAATTACTTACCATAGTGAGAAACTTAGAGGACCTCAGCTAAATTACTCTATGTATGACAAAAAACTCTTAGTACTAATCCAAGCACTATAAGTATGGTAGCATTATCTACTGTCGAGAGAATTTATCATCTATACCAACTATGAGTCCTTAAGTTACCTTTAAAGTTAGGCCAAGTTGTCGAAGCGACAGGCAAGATAGGTTAAATTCCTTAAAGGATTAGTCTCATGATCAAATACAAGCAAGAAAAGAGCAACGTAATTGTAGATGCTCTTTCGAGAAGGCATGCCCTTTTGAATGAACTATAAACTAAATTGTTTAGGTTTATGAGTATCAAAGAACAGTATTATGAGAATCCACACTTCGAACTCATATTTGTACGATGTATCGATGGAAAGGCAATAGATGAGTACCATGTGGAGGATGGGTACTTATTCCAAGGGGCAAAGTTATCCATGCTGACCTGCTCTATTTGAGAATTACTTATCAAAGAAGCCTATAGTAGAGGACTCTCCAAACATTTCTAGGAGAGAAGGACTTATGAACTGTTGAATGGCCATTTCTTCTAACTGAGAATGAGATGAGACATACACTAAGTTGTAGAAGGCCATGCCATATGCAAAAGGGCTATGTGCTCAGCTAAGCAAGGGAAATTAATGCCTTTGCCTATTTCGACGAAATCATGGATTGAATTGAGCATGTACTTTGTTCTAGGAGTACCACAAACTACCTGAGGCAAAAATTTTGTAATGGTTATCGTGGATAGGTTCAACAAGATGGCACACTTTATGCCCTACTCTAAAACTAACAATACTTCGACTATTGCTTCTCTTTTCTTACAAGAAATTATTAGGCTACACGGCATGCCGAAAAGTGTAATATTAAACAAAGACTTGAAGTTTTGAGTCATTTTTGGAGAACTTTGTGGTGACGAATGGGGACCAAACTACTATTTAGTACTTCTTCTCACCTCTAGACGGATAGCCAAATAGATTTAGTCAATTGCACTTTTGGATCACTACTCCAAGCTATAGTAGGTAAGAACTTAGTTGATTAGGATGTCTGCCTACCAGTGGTCAAATTCACTTACAACCGGATAACACAGGACACCACCAAGTAGACCCCTTTTAAGGTTATCTATGGTTTCAATCCCGAGTTGCCTCTCGATCACACCCCTGTACCCAAATCTAAACGAGAAGACCCTGATGCAAGAGTTCGAGCATAGTTCCTTCAATACATTTACAGCAAAGTCACTCGGCATATCGACAATGCCACTAAAGGTCTATGAGAGAAGGCCAAGGGTAGGACAGCTATAATTCTAGCCGAAATACTTAGTGTGGCTACACCTCAGTTAGGAATGGTTCTCGAGTAAGAGAAGAAACAAGCTATCTGTGAGAGCTAAAAGACCCTTTATGATCCTCCAAAAGATCAATGACAACGCCTATAAGTTGGAGCTACCCAAAGATTATGGGGTATCTGATACCTTCAACATTGCTGACCTCAGTCCATATCACCTTGATAGAGAGCTTACTAAAAATTATTTAGATTTGATCCCAAATCCATATCAACCTAGAAGGAATTATGGGAATCAAGCTACTAAACCATTGACTTGTAGCTAAACCTGAGGACTAAAGGGACTAGTGAGACAAATCCTCCTGCTCCAACTAGCTCTTATCGAGGCCAAGTATCTCCTTGCCAACTAACTCTACATGCTGAGCCGAATGACTGCTTATTTCCTAATAATTGTGCACCAAAAGATAAAATGCTAAGATAGTAGCCAAGCTTCACCCTCTCACACTTATGGCTGAGCTGATCACTTGCCCAGCTTTATACTGGCTGAGAAGCTAAGAGAATGACACTGGATCAATCTTTAGTCACCCTTGCCAAAATAAGCAACTTACTTGCACTCTTTGTCTACATCCTCCAATGGCATTGCCAATATAACATTGCCATGTATATAGGATTATGTGAAGGATCTACTACACCAATCATTACTTTTCTTGAATATTTATTTTGACCCTTTTGTATTCTTGTATATTACTTCTTTAGGGTAATACCTTTTCTGTCTTTTCCCTATTAGGAAAATTGTCCTAACTTATTGGGAATAAATACCCCTTGTGTCTGTAGCCGTAATCATCAGATTAACATTAATAAACTTGACATTTTCCTCTTGTAAACATTATTTTGTTTACTCTCATTTCACTTTTACCCTAACCCTTAAGCAATAGTAGGTGGCGGGTAACCTCATTAGGCCACTTCGTACATTATATAAAGTTATGACGTAAGTTTTGGGAAGTTCCATTAGTGTGTTATATTCATTGGAACCGTTTGTGGGTTTACTTACTTTTCAATTGCTTTTTGTTCCTTCACACATTCCACATCACTTCCTTTTTAAGCTTTTGATAAGCTTCAACCAATCTTCACGACCGGCCTTGTCTATTCTTGGCTATAGACCGCATCAGAATGTGACATTAATATAGTAAAATATATTAATACAAATTTATTTATATTTTAGAATCTTCTATTTTTCAATTTTTAATGGTCAAAATTAAAATCCTTGAATTAATATACGATATAAGGAGCTCAATGATTTGATTACTAAATGATGTATTTTTTACTATTTAATTTACCAAATATATGTATCCTACTATGTCATGTAATATTAAATTAAACTACATACTTAATATATTGTAGAAATAATATTATATATATATACTTTACGCATCCTATATGATAATTATATAATATATGATACTATTTTCTATGAAATGTAATGTAATATGTACTTTGTAATATATTATAGTACACAAAATATAATATGGTCTATACACGGTATGCTAAAATCACTTCTAAGATTGTGAATAGTATAAATCATTTCATAAAACTCTTCCACTTGAAATTAATTTAAATATATAGCCATTTTGCCATATATAGGCGATGATATTTGTCAAGTCTGATTTTTCGATTTTCTGTTTATAATATTAATTTCTCATTTCTCGATTAATACTAAACCCTTACCCATTTAATATTAATCCTCGACTAAAGAAATTGAGAAATTTCGGTTTTTTATTAAAAATAATTTTTAGAGTCGCCACTCGACCGAAGTCGGGAAAAGAAAAAAAACCGTAACCAATTGGGTGGATTGGTTACGATTTAGCTACCGGTCTTTGATTTCAATTTTAATAAAGAACCAGAGGGTTCCGAATTCGGGGGCTAATCTATTAAACCCTAACGGGTACTACTATTTATTTACCGAAATTAGGATTATTTTTCAACTATAATATTTAAAAAATAAATAAATAAATAAATCAAAAGAGAGAAAAAAAGAGGGACCTAAGTTTTTATATATTTTATCGTCGCTCCGAAGGTGCCTACGTACCCGCTAGCCGGGATCAGACGATCATAGTTCTTTCCGAAAACTTTAATGTGTTGATTCTTTTTATAAAAAATGATTGGTTGAATTTACATTTTTATTAACCATTTTATTTTTATTAAGAAAAATCCCTAGAAGCCTAATTTTTATTCCTAACATTATATATAAAAAAAAACCCTAAAAACCTAATTTTTGAAAAGTCCTAAATTAAGATTTTTATTTTAAAAACAACTTAGTGATAATTTTTTTTATTTTCAAGAAAAACCCTAAAGATTTTATGAAATATGTAATGTTCTACATGATGAAACTTTTATATAAAAAAGATGCTTAAAACATAAAAAAGAAAGAAAGAAAAAGATTTCCTAATCATAGAAAAGATATCTAAATCATAGAAAAGATGTCTAAACTATGAAAAAGATGTTTAAACCATAGAAAAAAAATCTAAATCACAGACAAGATGTCTGAATCATAGAAAAAACGTTCAAATCATAGAAAAGAAACATAAACCATGGAAAAGACATCTAAACTATGAAAAAGACATCTAAATTATGGAAAACAAGCCTAAACCATAGAAAAGATGTCTGACCATAAAAAAGTTGTCTAACTATAGAAAAGAAGTCAATTAAAGATTTTTTTTTATTTTATGAACATGAAAATGATTTCTTTATTTAGAAAAACCTAACATGCCTAATGTAATTTTTCTAAATTAATACAATATGCAAAGAACAAGATTTTGTAAAATATGAGATTTTATAAAATATGAGATTTTATGAAAATATTATTTTTGAAAATATGAAATCTAAAAGAATAATTTAAAAAAAAAAAACTAAAATTTAACTTAACACATGTTCACTAGACACAAATGTTTTAACTAATTACTAGCAATTAAAGACATGATAAAAATAAATAACAAAGATTAGTACAAGTTTTAAAAATAACTATGCATATACTAAGTGAGATAAAAATAAATAAATAAAACAACCTATAGACAATAATTAAAAACTACTATTACGTACCTGCAAGGCAAAGCATGCAAAGCTGATGAATTGGATCTCTAGTCCTATTGTGCGCATAAGTGTGTTTGGCATATAATCGAACTGATAGTATGGCACGGCAGTGATCAACAGTTTCAGTAGCAAGCTTGCTCGTAGACAACAGCAGCGTAGGCAATGGCGTTATTGATCAAAGAACTGTGGCTTCTGTTGGTAGACAGTAGGGTTTGGCCGAAGTTGATCACTCCCGTGGATGGTCTGCAGTGGACTACTGTCATGTGTGCAGTTAGTAGAGGATGGGCTGATGACTGTCGCGTGTGCAGACGAGAGAGAGGGGTGGATGGTCTGCAGTGGACTACTGTCGTGTGTGCAGTTAGTAGAGGATGGGCTGATGACTGTCGCGTGTGCAGACGAGAGAGAGGGGGCTGCTACGTGAATTTCAAGTCGTATCGTCCAGGGGATGCTGTCGCGGATTTCTTCGATTGAATCGCTACTGTTGGCATTACGTTGCTTTCTTGCTGCACGTTAGTGATGAAGCAGATTTTTGGATTTTTGATGAAGCCCCCCCTTTGATTCCCGTTGTTGTTTTTCTTTTATAAAGTCTGAATTAAATCCTATTATATCTGATTCAAATCTTATTCAACTAGACTCATATAATTTAATTAGATATGAAACTGATTTTCGTCCCGCTTCTGCAAAGCTAGAAAAATAAAGATATAGGTGCCTGTTGCGACTCAAACCCGTTACCTCCAACTAAATCCACCCAAGTACTCCGTTACTTATCCGTTAGGCCATTGACCTGTGCCTTGACATTTATTACCATTAAATTATATTTAAACTATCCGATTCCCTAAAGTAATATTTTTAACTAAACTAAAACTAAAACTAATTATACCTAATATAAATTACTTCCTAAAAATCGACGAAATTTTTATGAATTTTCCTTTTCTTTTTTTTTTTGGTATTTTCATTATTTGTTAATTTTTATTAATTTTTACCTCTTTTTTTTAATTAGGACCCTTTTTGTAAAAAATAAAACTAAGACTATGGAAGGGCAAAAATTAGGTGTCTATAACTGCCCCTCTTTGAGGTGAAGTTTGAATAAAACTTTGTTACAAAGACAAAAAAGACACCGTTTTTGCCTCAGGACGACTCTATCCTAAGGAACGTTAAGATACTTGACAATGGTCAGAACGATAATGGGAAGTGCCTTTGTGAAAGAATAACGAGAATCTTGGTCGTGCCCTGATGAGCTGACTAACCAAGATATTTTTAGGTCTTAGCCAGCTCAAGGGGCGCTTTGACCGTCTTGGTGAGTCAGCACATTAAGGGCACGATCCAAGTTTTCTTCAGATTTTTTTAGGTCTTAGCCAGCTCAAGGAACGCTTTGACTATCTTGGAGAGTCAGCTTATTAAGGGCATGATCCAAGTTTTCTTCAAATATTTTTAGGTCTTAGCTAGCTCATGGAGCGCTTTGACCGTCTTGGTGAGTTAGCTCATTAAGGGCACGATCCAAGTTTTCTTCAGAATTTTTAGGTTTTAGCTAGTTTAAGGGGCGCTTAATAAGCTGACTCACCATGACAGCCAAAGCACCCCTTGAGCTAGCTAAGACCTAAAAATATCTGAAGAAAACTTCGATCGTGCCCTTAATGAACTGACTCACCAAGACGGTCAAAGCGCTCCTTAAGCTGGCTAAGACCTAAACATATCTGAAGAAAACTTGGATCGTGCCCTTAATAAGCTAACTCACCAAGACGGTCAAAGCACCCCTTGAGCTGGCTAAGACCTAAAAATATCTGAAGAAAACTTGGATCGTGCCCTTAATGAGCTGACTCACCAAGACGGTCAAAGCACCCCTTAAGCTGGCTAAGACCTAAAAATATCTGAAGAAAACTTGGATCGTGCCCTTAATGAGCTGACTCACCAAGACGGTCAAAGCACCCCTTGAGTTGGCTAAGAACTAAAAATATTTGAAGAAAACTTCGATCGTGCCCTTAATGAGCTGACTCAACAAGACGGTCAAAGCGCTCCTTGAGTTGGCTAAGACCTAAAAATATCTGAAGAAAACTTGGATCGTGCCCTTAATGAGCTGACTCACCAAGACGGTCAAAGCATCCCTTGAGCTGGCTAAGACCTAAAAATATCTGAAGAAAACTTGGATCGTGCCCTTAATGAGCCGACTCACCAAGACAGTCAAAGCGTCTCTTGAGCTAGCTAAGACCTAAAAATATCTGAAGAAAACTTGGATCATGCCCTTAGTAAGCTGACTCACCAAGACGGTCAAAGCACCCCTTAAGCTGGCTAAGACCTAAAAATATCTGAAGAAGACTTGGATCGTGCCCTTAATGAGCTGACTCACTAAGACGGAGACTTAGATCGTACCCTTAATGAATTTACTCACCAAGACGGTTAAAGCACCCCATGAGCTGGCTAAGACCAAAAAATGAAGAAAAACTTGGATTGTGCCCTTAATGAGCTAACTCTCCAAGGCGGTCAAAGCGCCCCATGAGCTGGCTAAGACCTAAAAAATCTGAGGAAAACTTGGATCGTGCCCTTAATGAGCTGACTCACCAAGACGGTCGAAGCGCCCCTTAAGATGGCTAAGACCTAAAAATATCTGAAGAAAACTTGGATCGTGCCCTTAATGAGCTGACTCACCAAGACGGTCAAAGCGCCCCTTGAGCTGGCTAAGACCTAAAAATATCTGAAGAAAACTTGGATCGTGCTCTTAATGTGCTGACCTACCAAGACGGTCAATGCGCCCCTTGAGCTGGCTAAAACCTAAAAATATTTGAAGAAAACTAGAATCGTGCCCTTAATTAGCTGACTCTCTAAGGCGGTCAAAGTGTTCCTTGACCTGGCTAAGACCTAAAAATATGAAGAAAACTTGGATCGTGCCCTTAATAAAATGACTCACCAAGGCGGTCAAAGCGCCCTTTGAGTTGGCTAAAACCTAAAAATATGGAAAAGACTTGGATCGTGCCCTTAATGAGCTGACTCACCAAGGTGGTCAAAGTACCCCTTGAGCTGGGTAAGACCTAAAAATATGAAGAAGACTTGGATCATGCCCTTAATGAGCTAACTCACCAAGGCGGTCAAAGTGCCCCTTGAGCTGGCTAAGACCTTAAAAAATAAAGAAAACTTGAATCGTACCCTTAATGAGCTGACTCACGAAGGCGGTCAAAGCACCCCTTGAGCTGGCTAAGACCTATAATTATGAAGAAAACTTAGATCGGGATAGCACTCCATGAGCTTGCTAAATCCCTGAACGATTATAAGTTGAGCAACATTTTGTAAGTTGGGTGACTGAAAGCCTGTGAAACTCCGAATTGGGACTGTTTTAGGAGTTAGCCAGACACTTAAGAAACTTTAGATTGGGACTATGCTCTATGAACTGGCTAAATCCCTAAATGAGAATATGAGTCGAAATAACGCTCCATAAGCTGATTGAAGCGCTAAATCCCTTGAAGAAATTTTGAGTCAGGTAACGTTATGTGAGTTAGACGATTAGGAGTTTAAGAAACTCTGGATTTGGATTACGCTCTACAAGTTGGCTAGCTCCCTAGGAGATTATAAATTGGGACTGTGTTTTAGGAGCCAGCCGAAAGCTTAAGAAACTTTAGATTAGGATTGGGATTACGCTCTATGAACTGGCTAGATCCCTAAATGAACATATGAACCTGGATAGCGCTCCATAAGCTGACTGAAGTGCTCAAGAAGATATGGATACGAACAGTGCACTATGAGCTGACTATATCCTTGAGAAAACAGATAAAGGGTAAGCACCCTTCGGATTCGCTTAAGCTCTACTGAGAGTTAAAAGCAAACTGAGGAATATAGCCAACTTGAAAAAAAACTCTTGATTTAAGAAATTTACAAACAAGGAATTTGGTGAACACTGTTTATAACATGAATTGAAAATTTGGCTACTATGGATGAAATGGACTGGAAAATGAATGGAAAAACTGGTAACAAGCCTCCACTTTCTCTCTCTCCTTTTCATGTCTTTTCATTTTCTTTTTTTTTTTTCCTTCTTTTTTCTTGAAAGTTTGCTAATGGATACAAATTCCTATTTAAAAGGTAAACTCTATAATCCTAGAGGGTATCTCATATCCACCCTAATTTGTAACCTGGACAATGAGCTTCTTGGATAGGCCTTAGACATTCATTTCATAAGAAAAAGGTAACTTACAATTAATTTAGTCAAAGAGGACTTCCTTACGCACTTTCGGTTTAGACGTCACTCTTGACTACTATTCCGAAAATTACAGTCTGATTTACAAGTGATACGCTTTGATCAATTTGCTGGTCTTTTTGTGTTCAGTATTGCAAATTTGGCTTTTAGTCAAATGGTTTCAAAAGAAGTTAATTGAGAGGGCTTATTTTAAAAAAAAATGCTTTCATCCAGCACAGGGGGTACAAGTCAAGAACCCTTAGGAATGAACTAGATGTACGCTTGCCCCGGTTTCAAAGATAATTTTTATCTTAGATAAATTATTTTTCAAAATTGGAAGAGCTTTGAGTAGGGAGGTATTGTAGGTAGGAAGGTCTTGTATTTGAAAATTGAGTGGATAGAAAGGGTTTATGTTCATGATTTGGAGTGTGATTTTGAATTGAATATGGAGTCTTTGGTTTGTGGTTGAGAACATGATTTTGAATGAATATGAGGTTTTGTGTTTTTGGTTGGGAATGCGATTCAAGGCCTTGGGTATTTCTTAATTTTCCTTTTTCCTAGTTTTTTTCTTTTTCTTTTTTCTCTTTCTCTTTTTCTTTTTCTTTTCTTTTTTTCTTCTTTTATTTTATTTTTTTTTAATTTTGTTTAATTTCTTTCTTTCTTTTCTCTTCTTAAAAATAGCTATCTCTTTTGTCAAGTTTTTGTCTTTGGGTGAATCAAGGCCCTAAATCTATAGGTTCAGAGTACATTGGATTAGGTAAGGTACGTGTAGCCTTTGAGGTATCTGGAAAAATGTTAGCTCTTCTTCAAAGAAAACAATTTATCAAAAACAAAAATTATCCTTGAATTGTTAGTACTGGGGTAGGCACAAATCAGTTTTATCCTTCTCTCATAATTAATGACCCTAACCTCCGAATTGCCCCACTGTGGGGGTGGTTCTTGACAGGGTTTACATTTAAAATAAACTCTAGATCAGTCCAACGGGGTTATCAAAGGATAATTGTGTTTGGGATTTGAAAATGAATGCCTAACTTCATTTTGATCTGCGTATCAAATTCAAAATGGACCTCCTTTAAGGAATGAGTCCAAAATATCCTCACAATGATATCTCTTAACTCTCAAAGTATTTAAGGATTAGTGTATAAGATATAGCTTGCCTCTTTTCATTCAAAACTTTTTAAAAGTGAGTTACCAATTCCTTACATAGGGATTGACCTTAAGGTGATGACGGACCTTACTCCCCAATTCTTTGGAACATGCCCCCATTGTGAAATTTCAAAAACTAAATGCCCCATGTCCCAGACTTATAGGTCTTAACGGCCTTGAGCTTCCATATGTGATTTTGGGTTAGGTTCTTTAGAGTTTGAATAGGCTAGAACTAACAACTTTTGAAGTAGAAGGGACTAATGAATTGCCCTTTTTGTTTGTACCGAGGATTAAGCTTAGGATAATGTTTCATGGCTTTATGTTTTGACTCGGTTCCTGGTTGGACTTAATGGCTCAAATCTCGAGTTAGTTCAACCATCTTGATGGGCTAGGGTTTGGGTTTGGTTGGTTATTTTCTTGAGCCAAGTGGGTCTGTTTAGGTTATCTGCCTTAATGGGCCAAGTGATTGTGTTTGTCCCAAACCCTATAAGGATTTGTAACCGTTAGCAAATTTCTTTCTTTTCCTTTTCTTTCTTTTCCTTTTCTTTCCTTTCCTTCTTTTTTCTTTCTTTTCTCTTTCTTTCTTTGTTGTTTTTTTTTTTTTTGAAAGAGAGAGGAAAAGTTAGGGCTTTTGTGTTACAAAGACCGAGTGATGAAATTGTGAATGGATGATTACGGAATATTGGTTTCATGGAAATATATACAAGCCGAGAACAACATTACTGAGAGTCTATTTACAAATGAAGAATTCTGAAGAATAAAAGACTGAACAAAAAAAATATCTAAATCTCATTTATGCCAAATGGAGAAGGCTATTTGCAAAATGTTGAATTTACCTAAAAGAATGAATATTTCTGGTGAGTAAAATATTAGGCACTATTATTTTATAAGTTGGATTCTTTTCGTTTGGATTCTTTTTTATTTTTATGTTTTGTTTTTTATTTACTCTATGAGGGTTGGGCTTAGCTGATGTAGGCCCAAAGTGATAGATTCGAGCCCTAATGGATGTACTAAAGCCCTTACTATAGTAATATTTATAGGGCTCTTCTATAGGGGCAAGATGAGCCTAATCTTGTTCCTAATGAATTTTTACTTATTTGGGCTAAAAAGTTATATCCATATCTAGAGTATCTTTTAAGGCCAATGAAGTGGGTAGATGTGGATTTGTTTGGAAGCCCTTTGACTCGATCTAGCCATGACTGATAAAAATCAAAATCAAAATCAAAATCAAAATTACAATTACAATGTAATCTAAACTTTACATAAAATTATTACAAATTATTTACAAGGAAATATTACAACTACAACTTCACAACTGCCTTTATCCATTTAGGTTTATCACATCATAGGTTCTTATAAATTTTTTGAAAGAAGAAAAATGTTTTCGTGTGATGCAACGGGTGGGTTCTAAAGGTTCTCAAGTTCTGCGACCACGCGTTTTTTCAAAGCAACGGTTCTATGGTTGCATCTAAACTTGAGTAGGGTAGCCTGATTGGCCCCGGAAGGTGGTTGCCCCACAACATCCGAAACTTACACAATGGCGCCCCTCCTAAGGTCCTAAGACGACCTAGTTCTGACCGTGTCTACTATACATTTATGATGCCGAAAACAAAGTAAAAGTAAAAGTAAAACCCCAAAAAATTCCCCCCTTAAATAAACTGCCATAACAAAAAAAAAAAAGGTTAGTAAAAAAAATAAATAAATAAAATAAACAAATACAACAAATAACATACCTAAGTTCTATTTTTATTATTCCATTTTTTTTTAAAAAATAATCCTATTTTCAGCAACTTCTAGTGGCTAACCCTCTAGCGGTCCCCAGTGGAGTCGCCAAACTGTCAAATCTGATTTTTCGATTTTCTGTTTATAATATTAATTTCTCATTTCTCAATTAATACTAAACCCTTACTCATTTAATATTAATTCACAACTAAAGAAATTGAGAAATTTTGGTTTTTTATTAAAGATAATTTTTGGAGTCGTCACCCGACCGAAGTTAGGAAAAGAAAAAAAACCGTAACCAATTGGGTGGATTAGTTACGATTTAGCTACCAGTCTTTGATTTCAATTTTAATAAAGAACCAGAGAGTTCCGAATTGGAGGGCTAACCTATTAAACCCTAACGGGTACCACTATTTATTTACCGAAATTAGAATTATTTTTTAATTATAATATTTAAAAAATAAATAAATAAATAAATCAAAAGAGAGAAGAAAAGAGGGACCTAAGTTTCTATATATTTTATCGTCGCCCCGAAGGTGCCTACGTACCCACTAGCTAGGATCAGACGATCGTAGTTCTTTCCGAAAACTTTAATGTGTTGATTCTTTTTATAAAAAATGATTGGTTGAATTTACATTTTTATTAACCATTTTATTTTTATTAAGAAAAATCCCTAGAAGCCTAATTTTTATTCCTAACATTATATATAAAAAAACCTAAAAATCTAATTTTTGAAAAGTCCTAAATTAAGATTTTTATTTTAAAAACAACTAAGTGATAATTTTTTTTTATTTTCAAGAAAAACCCTAAAGATTTTATGAAATATGCAATGTTCTACATGATAAAACTTTTATATAGAAAAGATGCTTAAAACATAAAAAAGAAAGAAAGAAAAAAATTTCCTAATCATAGAAAAGATATCTAAACCATAGAAAAGAATCTAAACCATAGAAAAGATGTCTAAACCATAGAAAAAATGTTCAAATCATAGAATAGATGTCTGAATCATGGAAAAGAAACATAAACCATGGAAAAGACATCTAAACTATGGAAAACAAGTCTAAACCATAGAAAAGATGTCTAACCATAGAAAAGATGTCAATTGAAGTTTTTTTTTTTTTTTATGAACATCAAAATGATTTTTTTATTTATAAAAACCTAACATGCCTAATGTAATTTTTCTAAATTAATACAATATGCAAAGAACAAGATTTTGAAAAATATGAGATTTTATAAAAATATTATTTTTGAAAATATGAAATCTAAAAGAATAATTTAAAAAAAAAACTAAAATTTAACTTAACACATGTTCACTAAACACAAATGTTTTAACTAATTACTAGCAATTAAAGACATGATAAAAATAAATAAAAAAAAAATTAGTACAAGTTTTAAAAATGACTATGCATATACTAAGTGAGATAAAAATAAATAAATAAAACAACCTATAGACAATAATTAAAAACCACTATTACGTACCTGCAAGGCAAAGCTGATAAATTGGATCTCCAGTCCTATCATGCGCATAAGTGTGTTTGGCGTATAATCGAACTGATAGTATAGCACGACAGTGATCAACAATTTCAGTAGTAAGCTTGCTCGTAGACAACAACAGCGTAGGCGATGGCGTTGTTGATCAAAGAACTGTAGCTTCTGCTGGTAGACAGTGGGGTCTGGCCGAAGTTGATCGCTCCCTTGGATGGCATGCAGTGGGCTACTGTCGCGTGTGCAGTTGGCATAGTAGAGGATGGGCTAATGACTGTCGCGTGTGCGGACAAGAGAGAGGGGGTGCTATCGTAGCTGTTACGTGAATTTCAGGCCGTATTGTCCAGGGGATGCTGTCGCGGATTTCTCCAGTTGATCAGGTTATAGCAGCTGTCGGGGATTTCTCCAGGCGAAGTTATGTTGCTTTCTTGCTGCACGTTAGTGATGAAGCAGATTTCTGGATTTTTGATGAAGCCCCCCCTTTGATTCCCGTTGTTTTTCTTTTATAAAGTCTAAATCAAATCTTATTATATCTGATTCAAATCTTATTCAAATCTGATTTAACTAGACTCATATAATTTAATTAGATATGAAATTGATTTTCGTTTCGCTTCTGCAAAGTTAAAAAATAAAGACAGTTGTCGTGGTAGAGGATGGGTTGATGACTGTCGCGTGTGCGAATGAGAGAGAGGGGGCGCTGTCGTAGCTACTACGTGAATTTCAGGCCGTATCATCCAGGGGATGCTATCGTGGATTTCTCCAGTTGATCAGTAGATTTCTCCAATTGATCAGGTTATAGCAGCTGTCAAGGATTTCTGCAAAGTTAGAAAAATAAAAACATAGGTACCTATTGAAACTCAAATCTGTGACCTCTAACTAAATCCACCCAAGTACTCCGCTACTTATCCGTTAAGCCGTTAACCTGTGCCTTGACATTTATTACAATTAAATTATATTTAAACTATCCGATTCCCTAAAGTAAAATTTTTAACTAAACTAAAACTAAAACTAAAACTAATTATTCCTAATATAAACTACTTCTTAAAAATCTACAAAATTTTTATGATTTTTCCTTTTCTCATTTTTTTTTTGGTATTTTCATTATTTGTTAATTTTTATTAATTTTTACCTCTTTTTTTAAATTAGGATCCTTTTTGTAAAAAATAAAAACCAAAACTACGGAAGGGCAAAAATTAGGTGTCTACAATATCGATATTGATTATCTCTCAATGCCAATTGCCATTATTGTTGATTATCTCTATTTTCTTAAAAATACATTAAAGTGAATTTGTTCTAATAAGCAATTCATTTTCAAATTGTTTAAATTTATATTTTCTATATTATTAAGCAGTTGGACTTTTACACTACTTTGAAGTTAATTATCTAATAGAAATTACAATTATGTCATCTCATTCAAATAACTAATTATTAGGATAAGGGAAAATGAGTAAGTCATATTATATTATATTATAATATATAATTTCAATAGCCTTTTTCTTTTTTGTATTCTTTCTTTTTATTTCATCACTAACATATTTCCTTTTTTTTTATTGTTAATCATATTATAATATATAACTTAGTAAGCTCTTTCCTTCTTTGTATTTCTTTTCTTTTATTTTATCATTAACATATTTTCTTTTTTGTTTGTTAAGTGATATCATAATATAATAGAAAATTTTCTAAATTCTTTCCTTTTTCGTATTCCTTTTTTTTTCCATTTCATCATTAACATATTTTTTTAATAAAATTTTATATAATCTTGGAAGCACTTCCCTTTTTATAATAAGAGAATAATTTAATATTATTTCCATAATTTTTTTATTAAATCACCATCATCATCATATTATTATTATTATTTTTTCTATTAATAAATAAGTATACTAGCAAACGTCATGCTTGCATCACATATCATTATAAACCTAACTAAACCTCTTTAATATTTATTTATATTATAAAAAGAAACATATTTTTTTATTTGAGATCTTATGCATCTATTACATATACTTCATAATAAATACAAAAGAACTATAATATGAAATGTATGTAAGAGAAAACAAAGTATTTCTTTTTTAACTGTTCTATTCTTAATACTCACGTAATTACTTTATGTATGTCTTTTCACATTGAATATTCGATAAATCAAATATAATGAGTCATTCATTTTCAAAATTTTATGTTACTTAAATAGTTTTTAATATTTTTTTAAATACATAAAAATCATTAGATTATATTTATAAATTTTTTTTTAAAAAAAAAGAATATAATCATTTATTCAAATTTTTTTCTACACAATGCATAAGCCCTTCAACTAGTTATTATTGTTTTTAAAAGTCTTTTGAGATATGTGGGGATTGTTGTATATAATTAGTAATTCAAAAGCCATTTATCCTGTGTTTATAGAATGAACTATCTCAATTTAAATTTTAAATTTTCAATCAAACTATTTATTACTCATAAATGTGAAATAAATATTGCATTAAAACAAATCAAATATTTCTTTAATTGATTAGATATATTTATTTACTTACCAAATAAAGATGGGTCATTATTGCATAAAAAGTAAAATAAAAACATTTCTCTTTTGGTTGGGTACATTTACATAGTTATTTATATACTATTGATTTCTGCTTTCTATTTATATAAATGACCTATTTTATCACCGAAGATTATTCGAAAAAATCTTCAAAGACATTGCTCATTAGCACAACTCAGGTTTTGTTATAACTATTACTTTCTCATTATTCCAACACTTGTTGATCCCTCATGATCATCTATTCACGTTGTTGTGAGAGGATGTCCTATCAATGTGTAGAACCCCAATTGTTTTGGGCTACTAGCCATTAAAAGAAAATCTCTTATAATTTTGTTTTATTTGTTTTTAATTGTTTGGGTGCTTATTTTTAAGGAATAAAAATACAGATATATAATAAGGATCTTATAATCTAATGGTATGAATACTAATATTTCAATATGATAGACGGGATTCCTACCCATTATTATCACCAGAAACAAAAGACATAGACATATATTTTAATAAACATTATATGTAGGCACATATAATAGAAAAAAGGTGTGTCATATACCATATGCAATTTCTAACTACCATATGTTGGAGTAATAAATGGAGTTTTATTGAAAAATTTTAGTGATTTATAGCAATAAAAATAAAATTTTAATTATATATTTGTGTGTATGTGTTTTTGAGGGGTGGGTGGTGGTGGGAAAGGTAGCTACAGCTGGTCAATGACTTGCAACAAGCATGTCGATTAACCTAAGAGACACCTTAAGTTGATAGCATGTGAAGAGATTTTATTATGAAGAGGTATGGGAGAAAGAATAGGCAAATTCAATATTTCGAGTGTGCATTTTCGTAGATCAAACTCGGTATTCTTGATCGTTCTTGAATTGTGCTCGATAAACTATCTGATTGATCTTTTGATGAGTAATTTCAACAAAGTTTCGATATTTGTCTCAAGCTTGTGAAGATTTTAGATGAATTAAATGAAAGAAGGAACCTCCTATTTATAAAATTTACAAGCAGCTATAATTTGTCCGATGGGTGCAAGATTGACAATTGGGATTTAAGCCCCATCATTGAAGCTCATCCCTTTGCTTTAGCCTTGATGGTCTTTAACATGGGCTTAAAGCTTATAATAATTAATACAAGCTTATTTTCTCTTTAAATAAATATGAAATACATTTAAACCTCTTTAAAGTCTAATAAAACCCAAATGAGCTTAGAAAGGCCTTTTTGAATCTATTTTTCATGGTGAAATAACCGAGTAAAACCAAGAAAGGAAAATCTAGTTTGACAATCTTGGTTTTAAGCTTACCAAGTTAAAACTAGGCTCTGTCACTAAACTAAAATATCGTTCCATTGCATTAAATTAGTTAAAAGCTCAATTATTGAAATGATCCCTCATAATATATAAATATGTATATATTTATTATTTTTTAAAGTAAAGAGTGCGCATTGGAATTTAACCTTCTTTTCGGAAACACCCAAAAATGCATGTCCGTTAAATCCTGTTAGAGGCCACAAAGGGGGGGGAAAAGAAATTGAATCCGATACTGACCAAGGATAAAACCGGCTCGATAAAATTGAATATCGGTACAAAATTATATCGATAATTCGTAACTTATGCAATCCAAATAAAGGCTTCACATGTTTATATAATACCATGTGTAATAAAACAAACGACACAGAGAGACAACACCAAGTAGTGACTTATTTTTAATACAGAAAATAAAATAAAAAGTATAGAATTTTTAGAAATTAAGAGGAAGGTTTCATTTCTGATTTGATTGCAGCAACCAATTGATTGTAAGCTTCCGACCATGCATTCTTCATATCAAGTGACCACATTTCTGGAACTGCTTCTTTTATGGTCTCCAAAAGAGCAAATCTTGTAACCTGTTCAATATATATATATATTAAATAAAAGAAAAGATAAGCTTTTCAAAATATTGCAATTCATTAATAAATTATATAAATAAAATTAGCCGAGTCCACATGGTCCAATTGCATGATAAATCACATGTCTGTAAGTACGTCTCTTGAAACCAATTATAGAAATAACCTTTACACCGACTTCTTTTGAGTTTTAGTTCAAACCTGTTGCAGATAAAGGGATTTTTTTTTAATGGAAAAAAAATTCTTCCATTACTTATTTTAATCAACTTTATCAAACCCGAATCAAATCAACTTTATCAAACCCGAATCAAATCAAAAAGTTGATTTAAGAGTGAAAAAGAGTTAAAGGTCAAGAGTATCCTCTCAAGTTGAATTAAAATTTAACTGAGATTAATAAAAATATTATAATATAATTTATATTTATTTATAAGGTAATAAAATTATCTATATCCTTAAGAATTAAAAGTTTAGAATCTTTTTATTTATTTATTTTTAAAAATTGGTATATTTTCATAAAAATACAAAATATATATATATATTCCTACATGGAAAAACTTAATAGGTTTTTATAAAAATTAAGTTGGATCAATCAAGTCAATTAGGTCAAACCTAAGTCATTACCAATAAGGATCTAAAATCAAATTGAACCGAGTTAAATCGAACGGATCAATTCAAATCTCACAATAATAATAGTGATTTTAATTGAGTCCTCTTAATGACTTCTTTTTTTTTTCACGTCCTTTTTCCATGCCGAAAAAAAAAGTATGGGTGAAGAAAGTTCGTTTTTTTTTTTTTTTTTTTCCATATGACATTATCCTTGACATTCCTTAATATTTCACATCAAATAATTAAGGGAATTATATAGTATAGTAAATTAAATTAACTATCAAAATGTTGAATCAATTTTTTTGTTTATTGAAAAGAAATAAATGGACAAGGTCCTTTTTTTTTATCCAACTATATCATATTACAATTTTTATAAAAAAAAAATTAATTTAATTTATTGAAAAACTAATATTTATATTATTAAATTATAATAATTTTAATAAATAATATATTTATAGTTTAATGACATATATACGAGTATTTGGCAATATAGATCAAATTCGACTCTTACTCTTTAAGAGTGAAAATATATAATAAATAAATAAACGAAGCAGAAGGAATTTGATGAAATATGTTGCCATTAATAGTACCTCAAAATGCTCGTCGACGACGCCATATTTGAAATGGACAGCCCCCAACTTTTTCAAACTTGATTCTCTGACAGTAACTTTGCCTGCTTTCCGAAGCTGTGCAGCCGACTCACAAGTCTAAAGTACAATGTAAAAATAAATAAAAGAGTTAATACCATTTTAATATATATAGATATGTGTGTGTATATCCGTAAAGTATGTATGACAGATCATATAAGTCTAAAGCATTATGTTATAGATTAGGCTGATCTAGTTAAATACTACTATAAACCAACTTGTTATATGATGCCAAAAAAGGCCCAACTTGTCGACCCACAAATCTAGCACTGGGGCACATGTAGCAGAGCTGCAATAATATAATACTATATATTCTTCTAAGAAGCCGGGAGGAGCAACTGTACTGCAGGGATAAATTATGTCACGTCTACATTTTATAAGGAAAAAAAAAAAAATTCTCCAGCTAGGAAAATTACGTCAAAATAGTTATAAATACTCTCACGACTCAAATTTTTACTATTTTTTTTTTTTTTCTCACTAGATGAACCATAGTAATACTCATTCAAAAAGGCTTGAAATTGCTATGCTTTTTCCCTTTTTATTCTTTTATGTTTCAAGGGTGTAACGCGTGATTAAATGGTAACAGAAAGAGGTTTCCTCATACAGGGTAAATAAAATTTTCTATTATTATCGAATAAATATATATTAATATAATTTATTAAATATGACGGTGAGAGATTTTAGACATCATAACGTACCATGATGAAGACAGACATGGCATGCGATTTGAGTTTGGGATTTTGTTCCAGAGGAACCTGCGAGTCCCTTAAGAATGAGAACATCTTCTGAGCTGTTGGTGCAATCTCAAATATCCTGCACATTTTGATGAACCATGACAATTTACAATTAATTATGTCCAAGGAATCAATTTATAACAGTAATATAGGATCCTATCTTCCTATTAATGGATGCTTTAGACATTAGGTTAAAGTGGAAAAAAAAAAAAAAGTCCTCATATTTCTTAAAATAATGAATTTGTAAAAATTTAGGCTTTCCACTTTTTAACAAGTATCCCAAAGTGCAATTTTTTGACAGTAAATATTAAGGTACAGTGAAATGGAAATTAAATGATACTCAACATTGAATGTACAAAATCTAAGTTGATCATATTTCTAATAACATAAAGCTTACTTGAGGAAGAACTTGAGACCCAATTCCCCAGCATTTTTCTTCATAACACTCCATGATTTCACCACCAAAGCTTCTTGCTCTTGGGTAAAAACAACTCCTTCCATGATGATGATTATAAATTGCTGACCTTTTCCTTAATGTAATCAAATGTATTCGTGAGATGTCTGATTGCATTTCTTGTTGATGGAGTGCACATATATATATATATATATATCTAAGAAGAATCCATGAAGATGAAAGGTTAGCCCTTCATGACACCGATGAGCCATTTTTTTTGTTATAGAGGATGAGGATTACGATTGTTTTGAGTCGTAAATTTTATTAGAATAAAACCAGGTGCTGTGTCCGTAGGAAAAGAGAACATGGTTTTGGCTTCTTAAGATACGCTACGACTCGTAAGGATGGATTTGACCATCTCAGCCGAAAACACGTCAGATGATGACACTTTCGCGACGCTGGGGATCCCCACTCCCTTTAAGGTTGGCTCTTCAGACCATCCTGGAGGATTTTTTAATTAATTTTTTTAGTTTTCCTCGTCTTTCGTCGATTCAGTTGAGAGTTGAAGATTGTATCTTGATAATTTTTTTTTTTCACCATAAATTAATAATTCTTTCACTTATCGAATGGAATATACGCATAATAACATTGTGATTATTAGAGAAAGAAACAGACTTGTAACGGCTATTAGGATATTCATTTGGACAAAATAAATATATAAGAATTACATATGTAATATAAATAAAATTATTATATTACCCTCTTCTTCTATCTTTCTCTCACACACTCTCTCTCTCTATCCCTATCTCTCCCTCTCTCATCTTTGAAGTCGATCCACATAGACACATACGCATATACGTGGATCCAACTATTTCTCCTTTCCTCTTCAGAGACCCTCATACATGCACCTACTTCTCTCTCTCTCTCTCTCTCTCTCCCTCTCTAGTGACCCACTCACACAAACCCACTCTCATACACTTACAGACCCATTGAAGATAGATCGGAGAGAGAGTTGACTATAGTCACGTGTGGAGTTTTGACAATAGACTTGATCATGTGTGATAGATTTGGTGTTAGGGTTGGTCATTGGTCATGGATCCGATCATGTGTAGGTGACCATGGTAGGTTGTTAGAGATGATGGTGGGTGAGGATGGTGGTAATGGTTGACAATTCTCAAATGGTAAACGTGAGTGGTGGTGCATTAGAGTGAATGGGGTGGTGGTGTGCTGTGATAAGAGGATGATGATAAGGGTAAGTGATTTTTTTTAACTTAGAATTGGGATTCTTAGGTTCTCCTAAAGAGTACCTATTCTTAATTTTTAGGAATTGAGATTCCCTAAGAATTGTTGTGTAGGGAAATAAACATAGAAATAAGAGTTTGTAAGAAACAAGAGGGTAATGGAATTGCCACTATCCATTGTGGAGAATCCAAATATGCAGCAACGACAATGAAAGATTGTGAAGTATATTTCAAAGAGAGAAGCCACATGTCGAAATAAAGAGAATGTGAAAGTGTTTGTTCTTGAATGTGTTAGTTAAATCTATTAACTAAAGAGTTTATATAAACAAAATGGACATCAACATGAATAGAAAATACTTACACGTGAGAGCTAGATAAGAGTAAATAAATAAATACTGGCTTTATTGCTAAAACAATATATTAGTAAAATAAACACATATCTTCAACAACTCCCCCTTAAGTTGGATTAGGAGAAAGTCCCAACTTTGTAGTAGCTTTAGTCATAAGATCAATGGTTTGAGCTTGAAAAGCAACATGAAAGATCTGAAGAAAACCATTAGAAATTTAGTAGTAAGTAAAGTGAACATCCACTTCAATATGTAGAAACATTGAGATCATTAAGAACATAAGATAGCTACAAGAGTTCTTTGGTAGTAGAAGTCATGCTTCAATACTTGGCTTCAACTGAAGAAGTTGAAATGGTGGATTATTTCTTAATTTTCCACAAAATAAGTGATGAACTAAGAAGCATACAATATCTGGACAATGATTTTCGAACAAGAATAGAGTGGTACGTACTATGACCAAGAATAAATAAGGCCAATTGTTGCATGATTATAAGCTTACCGAAAGCTTAAAGAAGTGATGGGGAAATGCGCGAAAGAATAGAAATGTAAGCAAAAACTGCGAACAACTTCAAAGGATATGATACACTAATGGAACTTTTAAGGACTTACGTCACAACTCGATATGACGCACAAATTAATCCTATGAGGTTACTCTTCACTTAGCCTTACTTAAGGATTAGGATCAAAGTTTAATAAGGGTAAACAAATAGTGTTTACATTAAGAAAAAATATTTAGTTGTATTAATGATAATTCTCTAATTCTTTACGGCTACAAATATAAGAATATTTATACCTAATAAGTTAGGATAATTTGCCTAAAAGGGAAAAGACAAAAACGGTAATCGTACTCAAGAAAAGCAATGATTAGTGTAGCAGACTCTACACATGTCCATATATACATAGTAAAGATACATTAGCGAGGCCGTTAAAGGATATAAACATGATCAAATTGCTTGTTTAAGCAAGAGTGGCTAAGGATCAGTCCAGTGGCATTATCTCGGTACCTCAACAATTGAAGCCGAGTAGGTGGTCAGCTCGAACATGAGTGTAAGAGAGAGGATTGGAAATTGTCTTAGCATACTGCTTCTCCGCACATAACCTTCGAAAAATAGGTAGTCATTTAGCATGGCATGCAGAACTGGTCAGCAAGGAGATATTCAACCTCGGCAGGAGTAGGCTAGAGTAAAAGGATTTACCTTACCAATCCCTTTAGTCCTTGGGCATGGTTGTGGGTCAATGGTTCCATAGCCTGATTTTCTATCATTCCCTCCATATTGGTTTGGATTTGAGATCAAATCCGAACGGGTTTTGGTCAGCTCTCTATTAAGATGATATGGAGTGAGGTCAACAATGTTGAAGGTATCGCATACCCCATAATCTTCAGGTAGCTTTAACCTATAGGCATTATCATTGATTTTTTGGAGGATCTTAAAGGGTTCTTCAACTCTTGCAGATAATTTATTTTTCCTCTTGCTTGGAAACCGTTCCTTGTTGAGGTATAGCTACACCAAGTCTCCCGACTAGAATTGCTTAGCCATCTTACCCTTGGTCTTCTCTCTTGTTTTTTTAGTAGCTTAGTTAATCTACTGAGTAACTTTGTTGTAGATGTTCTAAAGGGACTATGCTTGGGCTCTTGCATTAGGGTCTTCCTGCTTAGATTCAAGCATAGGAGTATAGTCAAGAGGCAACTCAGGATTGAAACCATAGACAACCTCAAAGGGAGTCTGCTTGGTGGTATTATGTACTATTCGGTTGTAAGCGAATTTGACCACTAATAAGTAAGCATACTAATCGGCTAAGTTCTTGCCCACTAGTAAAAACAACAATTCTTAAAGTTGTCAAATAATCTCTTGTCACGGAGGACATTTAGTATGGCTCGAGATGTTCATAATGACTCAGCATGTCGGTACTGTATATAAGGATGTCGTCAAAATAAACCATGATACACTTCCCTATGAGATATCTCAACAAGTAGTCCATCAGTCTCATAAAAGTGCTCGAGGCATTCAACAAGCCGAATGGCATGACTATCTACCCATAAAGTTTATGTCGAGTCTTGAACATATTTTTCCACTCATCTCTTAGCCTCATGTGGATTTAATGGAAGCTAAACTTCAAATCAATCTTATTAAAGACCTAAGCTCCACTCAACTCATCCAACATGTCTTCTAACCTTAGGATCGAACACTAATATTTAATCACGATCTTGTTCATGGCTTGACTATCAATATACATTCATCAGGTTCTATCCTTTTTCGGCACAACGTAGGGCTTGAGACTTTCCCTAACATACCTTCTCTGTAGTAATTCATTAACTTAATGTTGGAGCTCAAAAGCCTATTTGAGACTCATCCAATAGGATGGTTTAGTCAGCGCGGCGGCGTCAGGTATTAAGCCAATACAATGTTTTATGCCTTAAGTAGGGGGTAGTTCTTTGAGTAATTGTTCTAAGAACAGATCGGTGTACTCATCTAGCAACTCTTTTACTTCCTAAGGTAATTCACCCCACTCCTTCATTTCTAGTAGTCGCCTGACCAATATAAAGTCAACTCATCAGCATCAATGGCCTTTTGGAGCTCGACTTTACTCATCACTAGAACCTTCTTCAATTTGCGAGTAAGTTTTGTTTGTAGTTTGTTAACTTCCCTTAACGGCATCAGGTTCATTGTAATCTTTCAACCATCCTTTTGGAACATATAAGTGTTCTTATAGCCGTTATGGATAACTCTACTATCAAATAGCCACGGTCTACCTATCAACACGTGGAAAGCACACATGCGCAGTGCATCGCAAAGAATCTGATCAGAATAATTTTCGATAGTAATCAACAGTAATACTTGCTAAGTGACATTTAGTGCTCCTTTCTCACTTAACTAGTGCAACTTGTACAGCTTTAGATGAGCTACATTCGGCAACTTCAATTTGCAAATAAGATCAGTTGATGCTACATTGGTGCGACTTCCACTATCTACAATGAGGGTATATCCCTAATCATTCACCTTACTGGTGATATGAAATAGATTCTCTCTTAGCTCCTCCTCACGTAAAGGTTCCATGTTCATTATACGTTGAACAACCATGATTAATTAGTCCAAGTCCTCAGCGATTACATCCTCTTCAATCGGTTCTTTCTCGGCAGCTTCTTTTTCGACAGTGCTCTCCTTTTCTTCAAGTTCCTCATCAATACTTTCTATGTCAAGCTTCGAGACATCTTCCTTAATGACTATAGTCTTTCAGTTCAGGCATTGAGTAGCCATATGTCCAAACCCTTAGCATTTAAAGCACTTGATTTGGCTTATCTTCCTATCAGACCCTTGCCCTTTCTCATAAGTATGGGTCAACACGTCACTGTCAGGTTAGCCTTTCTACTCGATACTTGATTGACTTTGATGACTCACTTATCTAGGTCGGTTAGTTAGCAACTTGGTTGGTACTTGGCTTCTTCTCTACCTGTCTACCCATTAGGCTATTCTAACAGCTTTACCTATTGTAGTGAATCATTAGAGTTCCGCAATGTGTCAAATGTCATTTGTTAACCCAGTAATGAATCTAAAGATTATTCAAGCTGGTAGTTCCTCTACTTTGCAGCAGATCATAAGTATTTGAAATTCTTGAACATACTCATCAACAAATCGGTCTCATTACCTCAGCTCCTAAAACCAAGTAAAGGTATTTTGCATATAAGTATCTAGCACAAACCTATTTTTAAGTATTCTCATCATCATGGGCCAAGTATTAATCTCTAGGTAGTTCTTTCGCCTCTTCATAGCCTAGAAATCTTCCACTACATGATGACATATCTAAAGAACTCAATAGCAGAAGTTCTCACTTTCTCGTAATCCTCATATTGGTAATAGTCGAACATACGCTCCACTTTCTCTTCCCACTCCAAGTATTCATTTGCACTTCTAAATCCATTGAAACTTAGAATCTAAAGTTTCACATGGTTAAAGGCTCTGGTTGCTCGCACTCGCTCTTCTTCTTCATAATACTCTTCCTCATCCTGTTCATCTAAATTTCCCAAGTCATTCCTTCTTCTTACTCATCCGCTTACTCCTCTACCTTGAACTGGTCGAGTTAAGTTCTCACCTCTTGCAAGTTAAGCAACTTGTGGAGTGTTATTCGTAGCTTCAATTGGTTGGTAAGCTAATGCATGAATAGCTTGAGTTAAATTTACTAAAATATTAGCTACCTCATCAAGTCTCTCGTCAGTGCTTCTAGAGATTCCCTAAGACTGTCGGCCATAGCGGACAACTCCACTGTTGTCATTTCCAACACCAACGTTTACACTTAGGTCAATCATATCTTCATATATTCAAAGCTCAAATTCTTCAATTAGGTGTTTTAGCAACACTTCCACAACCTAGAAAAGTAACAATTAACAAACACAACAGTTAAACGAACATAGTAACTTGCTCTATTTCATACACGCAAAACAAAGTATAAATAGAACTCCGAAAATAAACTACAACTCAAGTGAAATCTTTGCTCTGATATCAAGATAGTGCGTACCATAACGAAGAATAGACAAGGTCGGTTGCTGGATGAGTCCAAACTTGCTAAAAGCTTGAAGAAGTGATGGGAAATGCATGAAAGAACAGAAAAGTAAGTAAAACTCGTAAACAGCTCCAAAGGATATGATGCACCAATAGAACTTTCGAGAACTCACGGCATAAGAATATTAAAAAAAAAGCAATGATTAGTGTAAATACCCTTAGGTATAAATAAGATAAAAAATTTATTACTCTAAAGAAGTAATGTATAAGAATACAAAATGGTAAAAATGAATACTCAAGAAAAGCAATGATTAGTATAACAAATTCTACACGTAGTCCTGTACACGTGATGGAGATAAATTAGCAAAGTCATTAGAGAATGCAGACAAAAGTTTATGATCATATTACTTGTTCGAGTAGGGATGGCTAAAGATCAATCCAATGGCATTATCTTGGCATATTAGCAATATTGAAGCTAGGTAGGTGGTCGGCTCGAGCATAAGTGTGAGAGAGAGGATTGGCAATTGTCTCGACATACTGCTTCTTAGTATACAACCTCCAAGAAATAGGCAATCATTCGGTACTATATGCAAAATTGGTCAACGAAGAGATACTTAGCCTTAGCAAGATTCAGCTAGAGTAGGAAGATTCGCCTTGCCAATCCTTGTAGTCCTCAGGTACGGCTATAAGTCAATGGTTTAATAGGTTAATTCCCATCAAGAAGAGCCCCAATCTGTGTCATAATATCCAAGCAATGATAGAGTACTAGCAATGGAAAAGAAAAAGTCTTGATCAATTGTACCCTTCAAGTATTTTAACTCATGGACAACAACTTGAAAATGTATAATGTGAGGCTTTGCAACAAATTGACTTAGTTTTTAGATTGAAAACATGATGTCAGGTATGGTGATTGTAAGATATAGAAGCCTCCCAGCAATACAACAATAAGAAGATAGATTAGCTAAGAGATCACTTGAAATGATATCTAATCGAACATGTTAGAGAAAATGAATGTTCATAGGCTTAATACTAGTAACCTAGCATTCATAAGAATATTAAGAAAAAATTTCCATGGGTGCAATAAAAAACCATCAAAAGTTTTTCATATCTCAATCCCTAAAAGGAAACAAACATCTCCTAAGTCTAGAAAAAGGTTGATGAATAGCTGCTTAAACTTTAGAAATAGCAGGTAAAAATTTTCCAACTACTAACACATCATCAACATAAACCAAGAGTGCCAAAAATTCATCTCCAACAACTTGTGTGAAAGAGAATAATCATTTTTTGATTGAATAAAACCCAAACAAATAATGAATCGAGTGAAGTTACGGTTCCATTGACAAAATGCTTGTTTAAGTCCAAAAAAAGACCTTATAAGTTTGCAAACTCAACTCGGTTTATCTAAAGTATAATCTTTAGAGGATGCATATATATTTCCTCATTTAAATGACATTGCAAGAAGGCACTCTTAACATCAAGTTGGTGAACAAAACAAGATTTAACTACAGTAACTATAAATAAAATTCAAACCATAGTTAGTTTAGCAACCAGGGAAAAGGTTTAAACATAGTCAATTCTCTCAATTTATGTACACCCTTTTGTAGCTAAGCGATCTTTAAACCTTTCTATAGTGCTATCAGGTATATATCTAATTTTGTACACCCACTTAGATGCGATAGCTTTTTTCTTTTTCTGAGTTTAAGATGTGAGTTCCCAAGTTTAATTAGATTCAAGTGCAAGTAACTATTTATACATAGCATTTACTTATTTAGTATCTTCCTTAGCATCATAATAACTACATGGTTTATAAATAGTAAATACATTGGTTAAAGAAGCCACATAAGCTTTTGGAAGAATGGCAAATAATTGTGAAGTGAAGAGCGGATATAAGGGTGAATTAAAAGAAGGTACATTAATGGATGTTGCATAGACTGATGAATTCGAATTAACATTATGTATAAGTCACCAAGCTAAGATGGTGTATGTTTCGCACGAGCAGATCTTTTAGGAACTATATGATTTGAACAAAAATTAGAAGGAGTAGCCTATGAAGAATCAATGTCAATTTAGCTAGAAATAAGAGAAACAATGTTTGTATCAAATTCAAAAGATGGCTGCAAAAGAAACAAGTATTGGCAAGCGTCTAATGAAACATAATCAAGAAGGGTTGTGTCTCAAAAAGAAAAAATATCCTCACATAAAATGACATCACAACTAGTAAACATTTTATGAGAATGAAGATCATAAAGCTTATATCCTTTTTAATTTAGTGGATACCTAATAAATACACAATGATGAGCTCTAGCGTCAAATTTATTATTAGAATTATCCCCAAATGTAGCATAACACAAGCAACCAAATGTTTTAAGGTCAGAATATGAAGGTGTTTTGTGAAATAAAAGCTCATAATGTGTTCTTCACTCAAAGTTTTCTATAAGCATTCTATTAATGAGAGTGGTCATGGCTAATATATATTCTTTCCAAAAGAATTTTTGTATATTGGCATTTATTGCAAGGCATCCATGTCTAATAAATTCCTATGTTTTCTCTCAATGACCTCATTTTGTCTCGAGAAGTATAAATCATAGTCTTTTAATGGATTATCCCATGTGTTTTGAATAGAACTATCATTATTTGTTCAAATTATTTTAGGTAATGTATGAAAATGGTTTTTAACATAAGTAATGAAATCACACAAAGTGGAGTAAGTTTGGTGTTTGTGTTGAAGAAAGAACGTACATGTGCAACGACTCACGTCTCCTACAATTGTTAGAAAAATTTGTATCACTATAACCTGGAAGTTGTTTGAGTCTAGAAATTGCAATATGCCAAAGCCTATTATGTAAAAATGCTATAGGCATTTTATTAGCATCAACAACAAATGAAGAACGACTAAAAAGAAGCAGCAGTGTTCAAGATTATATTTGCACTTGTCTCATAGTTTATGACATACAGTCCACTTCGAACATCAGCTCGAGGAACAACCTTTTTTGTGCTATGGTCTTGAAACAAACAATGTTTTGGTGTGAACACAGCAAGAACGGTAGTTTGAGCAAGCAATTTTGGAGTAAACAGTCAATAGCAAGCAAAATCTAAAGTATAAAGAATATTTTGGCAGTATAATGTGTCTTGATAATGGCACATTTCCGATTATATGGAATGCTTTAGTTGTGCAATCAGGGAGTCTAACATAAATAGGGTTTAAAAGTGTATGATGATCAATGAAGAGATTATAAAACGGCAACATGTGGTCTGAGCGCTTATATCGACTACACGCTCATACACTTTGTTACCAAAACGACTAGAAGAAGAACACTGACCTATACAAGAAAAGAAAGATTGTCCAGAAGATTGTTCCATGCACAGTTCAGCAAAGCTAAGAAAGGATATTTGCAATTTCAACCACCCTTGAATAGATCTTAGAAACTAGGAGAGAATCATCGACTGATGTATTTTGAAAACCAGTATTTAGATTCCTTTCATCAAGAGGATTATCAGCATTCCCAATATTATCAACTTGGGCTACAAATTTGGCACCTTTCTTATCTTTTGGTTTATACCAATCAGGGTACCCTATAATTTTGAAACAATTCTCAACTAAATATCCATTCTTCTTGCTACGAGTGCAAGAAATTCCAGAACTTAACTTTCCCTTTTTATCTTTCCCATCTATACTTGCAAATCTCGATACAATTCTGACATTACAAATAGAATTATCATTCGTATGAGAAATGATTCTAGAAACTTGCTTCTGACGTTCAACTTGAGGAACCAAATAGTAGGCGTTGCTTATTGTAGGAAGTGGTTCCAATGTAGGTATATTATTTTGCACATTCTCATAAGTATAATGAAGTCCCATGAGGAATTGTAAAAGTTAGTTTCGATTATCGATTTCCTTAAACTCTTCACCCAATGCGTAAGTACAACCATCATAGACACACTCAAGAATCATGTAAAGACACTATAATTCATCCCAAAGTTGCTTAGGTTTGTTATAATATGCAGCAATAGATGAATTTCCTTGTCTTACAGTCAAAATCTCATGTTATAATTGATATAACGGTTGATCATTTGTTTGTCTAAATCTTTCATACAAATCATCCCACAGTTCCTTGGAAGATTTGGCATACAAGAAACTTCTGGATAATTCTTTCACCATTGAATTAAGGATCCAACACTGGATCAAGTAATCATATCGTAACTATCTTTGTAAATCATTCGGACTGACTTATTGTTTTGAACAATTTCTATCTATAAATTCTAGCTTAGACTTAGCTCTTAGGGCCAATTTTAACGATCTATTCCATCCTAGGAAGTCAGATCCATTGAAGAAAAAACTAGCAATTACTAAACTCGGTTTATCAGATCATGAGAAGCAAAGTGGATCGCTATATGTCGCATCAACAATTGAATTCGTTATGAACAATAAAGAACCAGTAGCTTTAAAGAAAACCATTGAACAACTAATCAAAAAATTGAATAGAAATATAAGATTGTTTGTTACATAGGCTCTGACACCATGTGGAGGGTCCAAATATGCAGCAGCGGTAACGAAAGATTGTGAAGCACAATTCAAAGAAAGAAGCCAGAGGTCGAAACAGGAAGAATGTGAAAGTGTTTGCTCTTGAATGAGTTAGTTAAATCTGTCAGCTGGAGGTTTTTACATACACATAAAGAACACTCGCGTAAATAGAAAATACTTGCACGTGAGAGCTGGATAAGAGTAAACAAATAAATACTAGCTTTATCAGTATAACAACGAAGTATAATAAGCAGTAAAATAAGCACATATCTTCAACACAAGTTAACGGACCTTAAGTCCTATAGCATAAATGAGGTATAATACCTAATGGCTGGAAGGGAAAACACAGAGAGAAAAAGAGAGAAATTGAAACCGAAGCCCTGCACATGTTTTTGAGTTATATAACGTTTTCAATAAGTTGATAATGGTTTGAATACGTTAATCGCAATTTGAGGAGAATAATTTTAATCCGAAGAAAAAAAAAAAAGTAAAATAATAAAAAAGAGAGAAATCTTTTAAGATTTGGCTAATGATACAAATAATGCAGAGAACACCAAAGATCTTAATCATTTTTTACATCTTCATACAATAATTGCCTGAAACGATCACTGCTATTGTTACATAATCTAGTGTTTCTTTACCAGCGCCTAAGATTGTTTCACGGGATATTGCTTAGCAATTTCAAACTAATCAAGAACCTGTATATGAGGAAGATATGGCTCAAGAAGATGGCAACCCCTAGTACTACTTGATTAGGCACCAACTACTGATAACACAAGAACCTAAGCCAGAGGTTTTTTGTCTTCTTCTTGTAATTTGCAAACGCTTGTGGTAGGCGTAAGTGGAAGCCAATTTCTGCCTCCAAGATCCTGCTTCATTAGATAAGAGGATTTAGACTTGTTGTTGAAGAAGGAAAAATCAAGACCTTCTGCCAGAAAACTGGAACTTAGACTTTCTTATCATTAGAGGACAACTATAAGTAGTATCCTAAGGATATGCAAGTTTGAAAATTATGAAGTTTAATTGCAAATAAAGAAGTACCAAGGAAATACACCTGATATGTCAATCCACATTGTGGATTAGTCGCCTCATGGGGGCCATGAACCATTTGTTCCTCACTTTTGTTGTTGTCGAGTAAGAGAATAATCTCCTTCAGCGCAAGAAAAGAAAGATATAATAAGCAACGATCTGTGAGATGGAACAACTCTTCAAAAAGAAAAAAAAAACTATGGCATAGCAACCACCACTGATTAGCATCTTATTGCTCTTGTTGTTAAGTGGTGGAGACAATCTCCTTGATAAGAATTTTTAAACGCCTTGATATATCTATCATTGCTACTATGATGCATAATGCCTACATAGGCCCAAACATAGCTATCATCGCTTACTTTCAAGTAGTGTAGACAATCTCTTGACACACATTCTTCGAAGTTTTTGAGCATAGTTATCTTGGTTGTTTAACATCTTTTGTTGTCAGGAACATTTCCCTTTGACAAGCATTCTTCAAAGGGCCTTAGCATGGTTATTGTAACTACCGTGATTGACAATGCTCAGGTCAAGCTCCCATGCGTATATTGTCTTTAAGGCTATCTTTGCATTTTACAGGTTAAGTACATGATATACACACGTTTTGGTTTACGGAAAAATTAAGTTAGAGATGAAATTGTAATTTTTGAAAATAGAATAAAGAAGCAATAGATATTCTTTATAATTATTTGAAGTCTCATAAATAAATACAAAAATGTGCTAGAGAAAAAAAAAAAAAAATTAGCTATTCCCTTGGTATTGTAAATGAATTGCAATTCATCATTTTTCAGTACATGGAATAGCCATTACACCAATTGAACCAAGAATATGCATGGAGGTGAGGAATATTCATTATATTTTATCCTTAAAAAGTCAACCAAATGTGTCATTATCTTCAATTTCTTTCTTTTAACTAAATTAAGATAAATATAGAGTTAATATTACATTTAGTATCTAAACTTTACTGAAATATATAATTTACTATCCAAACTTAAAAAAAATCAATTTACCACCTAATTGGAAGTTGTGTTATCATTTATTCTACTTGACAATATTCCATTATCTTTCGTTTGCTAATGCAGCATGAGATGACATGTGGCAACAACTAAAACTAATATGTAGCACCTTCTTTTTTCTATTTTAGTATACATTTGCTAAAGTGGCATTAGTTAACATGTGATAGTAACTCCAATTGCCATGTAACACAATGTGTCAACAATTGCCACATGACACAATTTTTTTAAGATAAAAATTATTTTCTTATTCTAATATATAAGTCTTGAAAGTAATCAAGATAGAGATGAATTGGTTACTTATAAAAATTTAAACTTGTTGCAAACCTTAATTAAATGCATCCCTTTTGATTACTTTAACAATTTGATATACAAACAATAAATGAAAGATATATCTAATAAGTGAAGTTAGGCCTTCAGCCAATTAAAATCCAATAAACCATTTAAATTGTACTATTATGTAAGTTTCTGACTCTATCCAATATCTCTGACTTAGTCTTTGAATTAGTCTTTTATTCTAAAAATAAAACGTTAAACAAAAAACTTAATTTTGCTTAATTACTTGCACACTTAGCACACTGATTAAATATCTTTTTTCCTTTTTGTTTTCATCAAAACAACGATGAAAGAACTCAACACAACAAGATACGACAAAGATCTAAGCATAATATATACTACAACAAGGTCATCAGCATTATTCTTCATATTATAACTTAGGACAACATATATGTATATATATATATATATACAAAACTTTTTTCATGAAACATTCCCTATGAGACTTGTGAAAGAGTAATAGGAGTTTTAAAGTGCAACTTGTAGTTTTTTATAAGAAAAAGAGTCGATTTTGACTTAATTTTTTTCACTTAATTTAATTTTTAATTTAGAAAAAAATATTCAATTCTTAATCTACTTTATGACTACTTTTGAATCATATAAAGATTTTAGAAAAAAAAAAAGGTTTCTAAAACGTGTTTCAAATCTGTGTCAAAGCGAGCCATTCAATTGTAAAACGTGTTTGAAGAGATCATTTTGATGTAGATTTTAAGTACGTTTTAGAAGCTTTTTTTTTTTTTTTAATCTTTACACAATTCAAAAGTAATTGTAGTGTAGATTAAAAATCAAGCATTTTCTTCTAAATTGAAAATTGAATTAAATGAGAAAAATTGAGTCAAGATAAACTCTTTCTCTTACAAAAAACTACAAGATCCCTTTATCATAAGTTTTATATGAAATTTTGCTTAAAAAAAACCTTATATATATAAGTTATCTTAAGTAGTAATTGTAAAGAATTATTTTTACGAGCATAATGTGGTTTTTACTCGAGTCTTTGATTGACTAAAATAAAAATATGTTTTTTCTCTAAAAGTAGAAAATCATACCATAGTTAACACGTGGTACTATATTGTGAGTTGTGGCAATTGGAGCTATTGCCACCTACCAACCAATGTCACATCAACAAATGAAAGTTAACATGAAAAAAAAAAAAGAAATTTGGATCACAAAAACTTCAAATAAGTCATTAATTGATCTTTTTCAAAATTTGGGAAAACCATTTAAAGAAAAATTAGCAAGTCCATCCATTTCCAACCTGACTGAGCTTTACATTTGGACCCCAGAACATCTTATGCTTGTATTTTACAGGTTTTACAGGACTAAAATTTAGAGTCTAAGTAACAACCTCGACGAGAAGAATTTGGCATGTCAAATATAGGAGTCACACAAGGCAAGATATGAAATAACTTAAATGCTCAGTTAACTTTCACATCCACATTGATTTTAGTAAATGCAAAGACGTTCAGTCTCAATGGACAAAACAAGGATCCCGCAATAAAGGAGAAATGGTGTTCTGTTCTTTTAACTATCAACAAATTTAGAACAAGAAACAGACATGAAAATTCAAAGATGATTGCTAATACACAGACACAAGTTGCAGTTGTGTACAAATGCACTACTTTGGATTAAAATGGACAAAACTGACTCCACACTGTCTAATCTTTCATCCGCTGCTTTCTCTAATAAATAGAAATCATGAAGGGATACTCCATCCACACATGAGGCTGTTGTGCAAATGTGCATATAAAATACATGAAAATTTTTATACAAAAGAATTCAATCCTGGAACAGCAACAAATGCAAATGCACAACTCGAGAAAGTACTTGATGGAAGAACAGAGAGGAAAATGAATTTTAATATGTTATGTAAGAAGAAAGATATACAAAAAGGTAGGAGGACTAGATCAACCACAACCGTAGTTCACGTTTGGGCTGGTAACAACCGACTCGAATGGAACTTCAACTCTCTCTTTAACAAGACAGTGAGCTTTCCCATCTTCCACCACAAGAACTTTTCCTGGAGGACAATGTATTCCTGATTCTCTTTCATTACCATTTGATTGGAGAAGCATGTCCAGAAACTTGAAAGGCACTGACCCTTCGCTCTGCTTAGGCCTAAATCCAGTCAAGCTCAACACAGACATCACCCCAACGACGGCAATAGTTGCCTTCGCTACTGAGCCAAAAAAGCTTCTCAAACGTAGGCCCTTACTTCTTTGGTTGTGATTGCTCTCTGGGTCAGATAAATTCTTCCTTCCT
Source organism: Lumnitzera racemosa (assembly GCA_024138005.1). Lineage (NCBI taxonomy): Eukaryota > Viridiplantae > Streptophyta > Magnoliopsida > Myrtales > Combretaceae > Lumnitzera > Lumnitzera racemosa. The sequence goes on along the minus strand of JAMXBC010000012.1, from coordinate 30,287,716 downwards.
CCATTTGTATGCTCACTGGATAATACTCCATTCTGCAAAGATTTTTGCAGTGATGTTGACAGATAGCCATTTTTCAGTGAAAATCGAGGACGGCTGGGGTATGGTGGAAGCAAGAGATCATTATTATGCACTAAAGCTTCCCCAGTAAAAGCAGTGGCTTCCTGTATCACTTCCATGTCCTCCCCCTGGTACTTCTTCAGCTTATCAAGCAGCACCTTTCGACTGAATTCAATCTCAACTAAGGCAGATTCACTTTCATATTGGTGATTTTGTAGCATGTCCTGAATGTTGAACATAGAGTTACAGTTGCGATATGAAAAATTCAATCATGGAAAGAGATTCTGTCAGAAAATACAGCATTTCTTCTTGTTCAGATATGACAATGGTCAAACATTATTTTTGCAATATAGGATGAATGCCTGAAATTGCACCAGACAGATAATGGGGGTAATAGCATTAACAATCAGACTTGGAAATTAAAAATCATGGCCTTATCATTCGGCAATCACAATGTTCACACATCCTACCACATGTAGACACCAGAAAATTGACTTGCATATCACTCCACTAAAAACAATGCCTACCAAGCTCTATTTTGTCGTCAAAAGTGAGGCTGAGAAGAATTCTGTATGCCGAGGACTTACTCCTATCGGAAGCTTCCTTAAGAAAAGGCCAATGGATCTCGGTCCTAATGCACGACTTTGCTAATATACTTCAACCTCAATTAGGAACTTCATCTTTTGTAGATCACTTAATCCTCATTCTTCTCGGTTATAAACATAAGATCTAGTTAAGCAAACACCATGTCCTAGTTCATGGTATGCCAAAAAGATTCAATTGTCCAAGTCTGACTCCTAAACGAAAAAATGTAAGATTTATCCTATATAAAGTACCACTATGGAACCTGAAAGAGAACAAAAACAGTAGGAAATAACTGGGACCAAAACCTGTTGATTCCAGGTAAAAGTAAGGGGCAAAAGCTCAAAAGTTAAAACTGTCTGGGGTTGTAAAAACTTCGACCGTGTTGCTGGATTTCAAAGATTCTCACAAGCAACTTTGCAAGTTATATGTGGCGAAGGAAATCAGAGACTTATTTATTTCATTCTTCTGAAATAGAGCTTACAGAAGTAGGACATGTCATGCTTGAGGATTTCAAACACTGCGACACTATTCCTTGATTTCAAAGATTTTTCACACACTTCTTTGCCAAGTTAAATGTGATATCATTAGAACATTATTTACTCATAAAAAAGTATGGCTGGAAGATACATTTCTGTTTTTTCAAAAAGATAATTAATTGTGCTCCAAACCAAAAAGCACACATATTCACAAAACAACCAGGGATTCAAAAATATCTGAGCAATGGAGGTACGTGTTTTTAACATTTTACTTCTCAAAAATAGAGATGAAACTAGTCAAATGATACTATATCAGAGTAACAATCAGATCAATAAAAGAAAGTAACAAGAACTTAAAACTCACTAGATCAATAAATGCTTATTCACTTGAAAAGAAGTTTATTATAAGTCAAAAAGATTACAAATACAAATCACAACCAAACGAACAGGTATTGTCAACTCTGTGATCTGCATTTGCTAATTGTACTTACAAAGTTTAAGAGGAATCTTTACTGTGTTGTGTATCGATACCTCAATAAGGAAAAGAGTAGGTAGAAGTGATTGAAGGAGTTCTCTTTTCTTGGGTAATTTCAAAAATTGTATTGCTAGAGGTAAAGTAATTATACATGGGCATTTTCTTCCTTCAAAGCAGAACAAAAGATGGAAGGACTATGATTTAAAAACATCTCTGTAGGTAACAAACTTGCACCATAAAGTTGTGGTGCATGGATACAAAACCCTTAATCTTGTTTACAATGTATTCTTTCAAGGAACTCTGAGATCCATAACCGATTCCACTGATGAGATCAATTAGATAGGAACAATCTCTGACGAAGTTGTGGCATTTTCAATCCTTCTATCATTTGTCTCTTTGATAAGAAAAAAGTACAGAGGTGATTCCTACATTGAGAAATGAGTCACTTTTGATAACAATTACTAATCTTCTTCTTTTCTGGTGATGCATAGTCAAAGTATAATTGGATCCATTACCAAGGTAAACTATGTCTACACATGATCAGTGACCACCAAAAAACTGGCTTCAGTAGGAATTGGACCAAGGATCCCATTCAATTTACCATGCTGGTATTTGGGTTTTCAAGTACTAGGCAGCCTTTGGGGTTATTTATGAGAATCTTTATCAGGTCAAAAGAAAATTTCTGCTTGAACACCAAGGTCTCTTAGGAGGGTTTCGACTTAAAAGCTCGAAATGATTTTTACAAATATGGGTTAATGAAAACATGTATATAGAAGCCGGCAATTAAAGTAAGCAATATATGATTGTTTGTAAAAAACTAAAAAAAAGAAAGAAAATGATGGTGGATGTATTTGAGATCTCTGCTGACAAGTAAGTCCATGCAGCAAATTTAATTTGGGATTTCTCAGTACAAGATACTTTCCTCAGGAAGCAAAAGTTTCATAAATGGATTTGGCCATCATCTAAGGCAGGAAGGCAAACATCTTTGCATGATATTTCGCCAGGAAGCAGTTTTAAGGGTTACAGGCAACGAGTAAACCTGTGATACAGTGTTTAAATGGAAACTCAAGCAAAAGCGTTTTGTGTCCCTAAAATGAACCAATTTGCTTTTCTGAAAGCATAAGACTGTAATAGTCATGCAATAAGTCAGCTTCCCAAATGTTATGTATAGTCAAGGAACACTTATTACTACTCCCCACATACAGGTGCAATTGTGTGAATCATTTTTGTTCTATTCGAGGAAGACTTATATTTAATAGTTTACCTTCATCAGCTAGAACTGATTGGGCATGTTTGGTAAAAGTAGACTTAGAACTCAAAACAAGTAAAACAAATCTGCTAATTTTGTTACATAATTGGCAATCAGTTGATGCGGCAAATATTGAAAATTAATGCAACATGTACACCTATGCAATGTTGATTTTAAATGGTTTCTTCATCAAAATACCAATTAAACAACCCAAAATCCTCGAATATTTATGGACATTTTGCAAGTTTACTCAAACTCCCCAAACAATGACCCCAAAGCTCCAAACCATGGCAATTTTGAGTTTTTGAAAGCTCTAGTGGCAGCTTTGAGAGGTAAATCGACCTTTTTCTTTTTTTTTTTTTCCCAGGAGTTTTGGAAAGCAAATCTGCACATGACCAATATTTTACAGATGGACTTGCAATTATCCCCAACTTTCGTTGTCTTAACTCCCACAACTCAAGCTACCACAAATTGCTAAAATTCAACCTGACCAAGTATAATTATTACACTGCTTTTTCACTCCATAAACCACAACAGAAGACAAAGGTAAAAGCTTTACAAATAGCCAATTTCAACCTGGCAATCTAGAAATTTAGCACACTACTCTGTCACCCCCACAGTCCATATAGGGCACAATAAAGTTGGTGGCTTTCCAACGAAAAATGAAAGCTTAGCAAAAGGGTAGTTGAGAATTAACCTGCAAAGAAGAAAGCTGAGACTCAAGTCCTTCAAGAGCATCACAGATACTCAACAACCTCTCCGTTTCATCACTACCTTCTTCTTCGTCCTCTGTTTCATTCACTTCTCCATTTTCTTCTTCTCCTTCTCCTCCTTCCTTTGGCTTTTGAGATGATGCTGACTTGTGGATACAGTTGCTAATTTTCAGTCTAAGTTCTATAGCTCTAGCCAACACTAACCCAATTCCTTCTTCATCCATTAGTTACCAGCAGTGGCTACGTTTTAGTATTTTGCCTAATTGCTTTTTTAGGTTTGCTCATAAAATGTTGTAAGTCACTGTGGTTATATTTTAACTTTGAAGTTTCGAGGGTTTTTGAGGAGGTGGCATCTTGAAGGGCAGGTGCATTTTCCGGCCAAAATTAGGAATTTGGGCCTCTACATTTACAGTGGTAACAACTGTTCTTGCAGGCGCCAAAAATGTCATATGTACATACCAGAAGAGCTACGAAAATATGGTACAATTTGTTGAATACATAACGTACGCAAAATTAGGAATAAAAATAATTATAGAGTAAGTTAATCATTTATAAGATATATTTATTTTTTATTACTTTTAATGTATATTTAGTTTGCATTATTGTTAATATATATTATTTAAATGTATAAAAATGATTCAAGTCACATGAAACTTTTGTGACACTTACCATAACTCTTTATGGGTAAAAGGGGTTTCGGTAAATGGAAATAAGTTAATTATGAATAGTTTTGAATAAATCCTAACATGAATTTAAAAAATTTTTACATGATTTTATAATTTAAAAAAGAAAATACTTTATTCTAAATAAGGAGAAATTAAATATATAACCTTTTATTATATAACATTTTATATTTTTGGGTATTAAATTTCAGCGCATCACTAACTATTAGTTAATATTATTAAGTCATAACTTACTATTAGACTCAATGTTATATAATATGTATATTTTTTCAAAAACAAAAATATGCAGATGTGGAATGAATAATTGAAGATTATATTTTTCCATAACTATATTTTCTCATGAAACAAGTTTATTATTTATATATAGATAAATTAAATTATCTTTCTAGATATGTATATCTCCTTAAGGATCCATTGTTACTCCTTCCTTGATAAAAATTCAAATCCCAAAATACATCTCCCAATATAAATTCTTATCTCCGGTCCATCTAGCTTAGTGCGGTACTGTTTCTTTGTCCTTTTCCGTGTATAAAACTATTTTGTTTTTCATGTTGACTTGGGCCCTGTTTTAATATAAAAATAAAAAAATGCAACTTTTTATTGTTTATTTATTTATTTTTCCTTTCAATGAGAAATCTTAAGAATCTTTTTCCACTCCCTAAAATGAGATGAGATGGCAAAGGGCATATGCATATCTGGCTGAGATTGACCCTTCCGGTTCACATGTGATCTCTAACGCCAGGGAACCTGATCTTTTTGTTAGGGACCCTTACCCATTAGGCTATCTTTCATTTTAATGAATCAATTTCGGTTCCATAAATAACACATGAATGTCTAAAGAATTCACATTCCAACATGTTTATTAGTAAGATATTTAAAAAGGTATTTAGGGTATTACATTAGTATCTTAACCAATTATCATTTTTAAACAACTTTTTATTTTATAAATTGAGTATCAAAATCAATGCTTTAAAATAAATTTTAAAAATTGGCAAAAAAAAGTAAATAAATAAAAGAAAAAAATTAAAATGGCCATTAAATGTTCCAATGGTACAAAAATATGAGTGCTAAATGTTATTGCTTATGGAAGAAACTTATATGAGTTAAGTACTATAGGATTATTGATATTTATCAAACATATACCAAACACCTCGAATAAACATGATTTTACAAAAGTTACAACTAGGAGTGTAAATGAACCAAACTAGTTCGCTGTTTAAGTTTTGTTTGAATTTGATTCGATAATGGTCGAGTTGAATTTGAGCTCAATATTATTCGGTTTAACTCGATTTAATTACACTCTTAATTATAACTTTATTCTTGAGCTTCTTATAGATACTATATGAGATTTTTTTTCTATTATAAGTGAGTCTCATTATATCATATTGTCGAACCTGAATTTTCGATTTCTTTTATTTTAATTTGATTTCCTACTTTCAGTTTAATGCTAAACCTAAACCCATTTAATATTAATTCTCGATTAAAGAAATTGGTCAATTCCGGTTTTTTTATTTGAAATTACTATCCGACTAAAGTTGGAAAAAAAGAGAAATCTTAATCAATTAAATGAATTGATTATGATTTAGTTGTCAGTATTTGATTTCAATTTAATACAAACCACAGGATTCTGAATCTGAAAGTTGACTTATTAAACTCTAATAAGTACCATTATTTATTTACAAAAATTAGGTTTATTTTTTAAATTATAATTTTTTTAAAGAAAAAAATTATAAAACTAAAAGAAAAAAAGAATCTAAGTTTCTATATATTTTATCGTCGCCTCGAAGATACTTATGTATTTACTCGCTAAAATCGAACGATCGAAGTTCTTTTCAAAAGTTTTAGTATGTTGGTTCATTTTAATTTTAAAAAATGACCGGGTTTATGTTATAATTGATTTAGTTTGTTTAAATAAAATATAAAGGGATCCTGACTTTTGAGTAATTAAAAAACTCTTTAAAACATCCTAAAAATTTTATTGATTTTTTTATTAATTTTTACTTCTAAAAAAATGATTTTCTAAGTTAGAAATCCTAAAAAACTAATCCTAAAATTCCTAGACTAATATATATATATATATATATATATTATATATTAAACTATCTATATATATAAAACAATATACTATATAAAATAATAAAACAAAATATACTAAATATTATAAGATAATATCATCTACTAAGTTAATATACATAACTACTTATAGCTAACTAAGGATTTAATATAATATAATAATATATAAACAAAAAATTGAGGAACCAAACTTAGACTTGTGATTCGGCTGTGGAGTGCTCGTGACGTTTGTGCTCCAAATAAGTGCGCTCGGCATGAATCGTAGTCGGCACGGACAATGTTCGTCGAAGTGTGGTGCAGCGGTCAGTACGTGACTACGTCAATGTGGTGAGCAACATGCGTGTGTGACGTGTTCTGCTGTTGATGGACGGAGCTTGTTGTTGGTGTGTGGTACTACAAGTTGGACAGTAACTTGGACAATGGCAATGGATGCTGCAGTGTTCAATCGGAGTTATGGCGGCGGTGAAGTAGTGTATTATTGTGCTCGTCGGCATGCTGGTCAGTGGATTTGCATGGGGGCTGCCATGGAGTGGATGTGAAGTGACCGTGGGAGTTGCGGTGTGTTGGATCGAGAAATTAGGGGCTGTTGAACGTAGCTTGTTACAGTAATTGGAGCGAAGTTCAGTTGTTGCTGTCGGCATTAGGATTGTAGTAGGGAGTGTTCGGACGTGCTCCAGGCGTATAGCTCAAACGTGCTTGGTGAAGTCTGCACTTGCAGCAGCGGCGGGTGTGCTTGAGTTAGCAGACGAAGATTGGTTGGTGCTCGGATGTGATTGTTTGTGCTGTTGTTCGAGATGCCGCAACAAATTCTGTAGCAGAGCGTTGTCGGAGCGTGAACCATCGGATCAGTGACGTGCACTACTACTGAGTTGGAGTGAGCCTACGCTGTTGAACAAGGGGTTGAAGATGGATATTGGGAGAGTGGTCTGGAGTCGGAATTATGGTTCAATGCTGCAATTAATAGTTGATGCGTGCAGTGGTAAGGATAGAAGGATTGGTCGGAGTTAGTAACAAAAAATGAGAGGATCGGGGGTGTTGTACTGGTTGGTTGTTTAGGAGTACAGTGGGCGTTAATGATCTTGCAATAGATTGGCTGATCAAAGCAGCACGCGCGAAGTTGAATTGGCGACATGTTCAATGTTTAGGCGTGAATCAAGATGGCATCAGGGGCTTGTGGTTGAGGATTTGGCTATTGATGAGTATGATCGTATGGAAGTTGACTGTTTAGTGAATCATTGTGGAGGATTTTCAAATTTTTTTTTTGGGAGTATACATAATGTAGCAAGGGTGTAATTGTGTTCTTTTTGTACTATGTGATCTCTATTTATAAAGTTTGAATTAAATTATATCGAATGATATTTGTTATATTGATTTTAATTTATTTTGATAAAAATTAAATTAGATCCGAATCATTTATATTAATTCAAATCTAATTTAATAAAAATCAAACTAGATTCATGTCTTTTATAATGATTTAAATCTAAATAAAAAAGATTTGATTAGTTATAATCTCGCATACTTAATTCACTTTTTGTAAAAATAAAAGGATAAAAATAGATAGGTGCCTAGCAAGACTCGAATTCATGACCTTAAACTAACTTCATGACAAATACTTCAATACTTATCTTTTAAATCGTTGACTAATCAATTTAATCGCACTTAAACCACATAACCTTTTAAATAACTTGAATTGAACTAAAACTAAACTAATTGACTTTAAAATAATTTATTTTCTAAAAAACTAAAAAAAAATGTTATAATTTTTTTCTTTTCTCATTTTTTTTATTGTCATCATTTTTCAATTTTTTTCATTTTATTTATTTTTAATTTTTTGTTTTTAAATTAGGACCCTATTAAAAAAACTAAATCTATAACTATGGGAGGCAAAAATCGAGTATTACACATATATTAACATATATATATATATATATATATTATAGAAGATTACGTTTTCTGGGTTGCTTGAACAATTATGGTGCTTGCCAGCACCGCTCCTTAGCTGAGGAATTCCCTCTAATGGCAAGGAGCTCCGTGGAGTCCTTACCCTTCAAAAGCTGTGCCAAGACACTCCAATTGGAGATGACTTTACTAGTTTTTCCGTGATTTTATCTTGTGAGGTAAAAATTTACTCTTGGGTTTTATTATAGACTATTTATTTATATATATATATATATATATATATTAAATTATAACACTGGCAATTCGTGCACATAAGATAAAGGAATTTGAAATTTAATATTTATTATATAAAGAAAAATATTAGAAAGAAACTACCAATTAAATGTATCATCCTTTATACGTGTTTTCATCAATTTTTTACCTTACATGCCTGTCATTTGGTTTTCTTAGACTCTAAATACCTCTTGTTGAAAATAAGAAATTGCCTTATAAATTAGTTGAGTTCAGTTGTTATAAATGGATGAGCGATGGCTACTAAACAACAATCATAGATTCATGTCACGAACTATCTTAGAATTGCAAATAACAAAAAGAAACAGACATTATAGGTGCAAAGAGGAACAAAGCCAGCATGAGTTTTTAGGGAATGACAACTGAATCACAACCCGAAATCACTGGGACAACTTAGAACAACTGAACTCAAGCTGATTAGAACTTGAAATGTCAGCAACATATATATATATATATATATATATAACTCAATAGAAGATAACACCTTCCGACCATTCTCTGCAGTTGATTTTTTGAAGACTTATGGGTTATGATTCATCTGTCATTCTCACCTTCCATGCAAATTGGAGTTCCCTTGGAATGAGGATCTACAGCAGCCACTTACAATATAGGGAAACATGGGAAACCTAGGCCAATTCATTTGAAAGAAGATACTGGAAACTAAAGCTATGAGGCATCCACTCGATGCTTTTCTGAGTTTTTTTCTTCTTCAATTGTAGCAATCTGTTCTTTGTGGAATCAGGTATAATATGCTTCAGTGTATCCAGAAGATCTGCGGCGCTCAAACCCGAGTTCTTGGCATAATTTTCCACGAGCTTGGGTAGGAGGATCTTATCATTATGCATGCTGAAGTTTGATTTTATATACTCTTCTTTAGCATTGTTTAATTCCTGGAAAACTGCTTTTGGTGTGTATACATGAACCTGAAAACAACAACAAGGTTTCTACATTAAGAATGCATAAAAAAGGACCAAATCCTTCTCAAGAGTGTAATTATTCTTGCCGGAGAAGTGTAATTTCAGTGGGGCAAGATGTTTTAAGCGTAGGAAAGGTGAAGGCAGTCGTTTTACCGCAGGATCAGAACGGCTTCCTGAACAGAGTGCAAAATGTAGAAGAGGCTCCGAATGGTCGATTGCATAAGAATTCCTTGCATCACTGACCTTGAATTTAGGTCTAGAATGGAAAAGTAGCCGATGCCACTGAAATAGATAGTTACTCAAGTCAATGAATACTGCAAGGATCAATGAAATTTCAACTGCGATGTACATGAATGATTTATGACATAAAACAGCAATGACTAAATACAAGAAATGACCATCTATAAACAGGACTTGCCAGGTCAGGTACTCAACTTTTTGGATTTTTAAATTACAGAATATGTATTGCACACTGAGATGACCAAAAGAAAAAAAAAGTAAAACACTACTCCATTGTGGAGAAATTTTAGCAGGCAACCTGTGCTGGATAAAGCAATTTGCAATGCAGAATGCAGTTCTGGATCATATCCACCGTTATGGTGTGCCCTCCAATATTATATGCAGCCTGAATCATAAATGAAGAATCAGCAAACAATTGTCGAGACATCGTATTCCATTTAATTCTTAGGAGTTAAAGTGGAAAAGGATGGTAACCTTCTGTAGTGAAGACATTCTCTTCAGTTTGTTTTGGGGGATCCCATTAGCCAGAAACGACTGCAAAGAAGAAGAAACTAAATCTTGTTGCATATCTAGGAAACTAAACGAAAGTGATATCACGAATCTATTCCCATGAGAAGAACTTACATGCATCACTAGTGCATTATGCACATTAATCCAAAAGGCGAGCTTTTCCTCATGTGTCATCTTGCTCGGATTAACTTGCTCCAAGCGATGTACAAGGGACCTGTACTTCCTTCTCATGTATTCGATGTCCCTTAGAGTCTGACTATCTCTAGAAATACTTGACACTTTCACCATTGTGCTGTAAGGTCCACTGAATTCTTTTGAACTTTCCAAATGGAATGGATTATCAAAATGTGAATTGAAGGAGGAAAATCTGTGGCTCTGAGAGCTCCATAGATCACCATGACTTTGGTAAGAAAACTCATTCAGTGACGATGAGTGAGAATAAGGCGAACAGATATAGTATTGATTTGTCAAAGGTGGCTCAGCTATTTCGCAATATATCCCTGCAAGGGACCTTATCAACTCCTCCGATAGCCAGTTTGGTGTCTCTGAAATGTGGAGCTCGTATAAATCCTTTCCTAGATGTTCTGCCAGACTAAGGACGGTTGATGTATCGCGCTGAGATCTCTGAAAGAAATAAGAATTATATCTTATGCCACTGCTATTGCCATTTTCGAGTGGAGCATTGGATTTTTCAAGAAAATAGACAGTGTAATACATCAAACAAGAAGGATAAAGGCAGCAGACATTTCATTTATGTGAATTTATCATTGTCGAGGAGCATACCTCCAACATTGACAGAGGTAAGGAATGGTATGAATTGACATCTTTAGCTACAGATTGATTCGGATACACTATTCCAGTTGAACGAGATGAATGCTGAGAAAGGGAAGATTGGCTACGTTGAATTTCACAAGCCGGTCGAGTGCTTACTTCCCAAAAATCTTTGCATTCCTCTAATGACCGATCAATTGAATGTCGAGGCAAGACAGTATTGCTTGGATAAACTGATGAAATGTCCCTCTCTGTTGCACCGTTATACCTAGGAGAGTTTATGAATGGTTCCAGAGGTATGGCAATTTGTTCAGATTCTTCACCCTTCATTGAAGAAGATGAGACGTGTTGATTAAATGTCTTGCGGTACAAGGAAAGAAGATATTTCTCCAAATAGGCAACTTCAAGTTCTAAAATTGCAATTTCCTTGATCAGGTCCTCGGCGGGCTGAATTCAGCAGCAGAGAGCAGTAAGCGTAGAAATGTAATAGTAAGTGGTTAGCAAACTAATATGTATTTGGTGTACTTATGAAAACCAAATTAGTTTTAATTTCTGCGAAAACCTGAGGTACCTTAGGATTTGTCTTCACAGAAGTTGCATCATGAACATAAGTTTCATGACTGAACGCACTCTCTAGTACATGCCGCACTTTAAATTGGTCCTGAAGTTGTTCTTGGAGATGCTGAATCTGTATAGAAGATCATCATCAACAACAATGACAAAACTGAAATGTTTTTTCACGTTTTAGGACATGATTGACATTGATCTTCACTTACATAAGTTGAAGGTTAATACAGAGGCAGAATACAGAGTGCACAAGTAATAGTTAAATCGATTCACCAATTAAAAATTTCAAAGCAAATTAAAACCTGTAGGGTATTCACATATTAGAACAACAAATGTAGGTTCATTAATACCTCTTTCTTTAACGTTTTCTCAGCTTCAGTTTCAGAAGACCGCATCTTACTAGCCTGAAAGCAACTCTTTTTTTCTCTGTTTCCTTCTGTAAACAAAAGAATGCGTATATCCACCATTGATGAACATATCATACTTCTCTCAAGCACATGATTTTGAACCAGGAAGCATCAAAAGAAGCAGGACCCAAAAATGAATGTACTGTCGCAACGTGCTGAAAATATCCTCATACGCTTCGGTTAGATTGCCAGAGTTGGTGACTTACCTTTATACTCTTGTGTGCCTTAAAAATGTTAAGTCCATGAGCTTCAATGTTTCATATGCATAATACTACAGAAACACTTGAACCCTCCTACAAAATCAAGAAAAAGAAGACATTTACTGAACCGGCATTAATTGCACCAAATCCTACATCACATAGTGACAACAGCCACAAAACAGTTTAAGGCAACAAAACACCAAGGAAACTTCCAAACTTCATTAATTATAAGATAATAAACCCCGCTTACATAAGACACGTGACAAACCATAATACTGAATGAGAGAGACTGGTCATACAAAACTATTTTCATAAAGCTGAACTCACAATACTCTGACACACCCTTATCACCTAGATTGCACACCCACTTTTAGTTCAATTCAAACACCACCAAAAAACTCAACTCAAAAGATGGTGCTTGTGATAGAAAGAATATGGGGTGGCCTGTACGTGCTAGAAAGCTAATTAAAAGGGGTTTTCATTTTTTTGACTGGTCACCTTGTCTTAGAAAGTAACACCACCTTTCAAAGCTTTTTTGCATGCATTAAAAGAAGGAAAAAACCGAGGTGGTCATCCCTTTTTAAGTTTAGAGAAATTGAAGATTTATTGTATGAAGAACATGACAACAAATCACGTTTATATAGAAGACATACAAGGCAGAGGGTGACAAGGAACATGGATTGGAGAGTCTAAGCATGAGGTGTAGTTGGCCCAAAAGTTTTGACTTGCACTGTTGTTTTTTCAAAATAATTTTAATATGAAACTAAAAAATGCTAGAGAAGTCAAGGGAAGTCCGAGTTATATGTTTGTTTATTTATACTCTTTGACAACCTTGTTCATGGAGTATATAATTATAATCAGGTACAGGGCAATGGGGTCAAGGTGAGGCTTTGAGAATTATTTTTTTCTGATGCAGTGTTTATTTAGCTTTCAATTTTGAATCTTCTTAATTTTTATGCAAAGTGTAGTGTTTACGATTAAGAAAAGAGCTAATGTTTCAGTAACATTCTTAAGAAAATGCGGCTAAACAGTTAATGTTTCAGTAATAATCTTGAAGATGGAATAACAAAATAACATATATGCCAAACCACTAAACGGTAAAGATGTAATAAATTCGCAATTTTTTTCCGATTAAGACTACAAACGAGTTGAGCCAACTCAAGTTCAGATTGGCTCAACTTAATTAGTAAATGAATTAAACTCAAGATCACAATAAAACTTATTTATATAAACGAATTAAACCCAATCTCTTCTTTAAACTTTTGAATTGACTTATTTAGGCTCGTGAACTATTTATATTATAAATATTATATATAATATATAAATAAAATCCAAAAACTAAGATCTATATAATTACATAATATGATATAGTATATTAATATGTATAATATATTATCTAATATTTATTCACTACTCATTAATCTATTTACCTATATATTTATTTATTTTAAATATTTAGATTGGTAAGCAGGTTCGAGTTCTACTTGTATTGAGTTTATCAGCAAGATAAATTCAAGTTTAAAATAAAGTTTATTTATTTAAATAAATTGAGCTCAATTCCACTTATTTGTAGCATTAATCAGATATTAACCCTTTGCACCATGTATGGAGATTTTTGAAGTGATGTTGAGCACTACTGTAAGACTATGCAAGACAACGAACTTATAAAACTAATATGTAGCATCTTTTATTTATGAACTACAGGTGTTTTTAATGCTCGACTGCATGTCACCTTATGGACCTGAATTCTTACCTTCCTCATTTTGTACTTTTCATTGTTAGTCAACAGACACGTGTTAATTTCTAACTAATTCACAATAATAAAATTGATGAATAATATTGTTAAGTATGTTTTATTAAATAATAGAACAAAAAAATAGTAAAAAAAAAAAAAAAAAGCTCAACCCCTATAGGTGGTAGTCATTCCCCATAACCTTAGGATGGCAACAAGAGCCACTAAGACATCCACCTAGAAAAAAAGGTATTTTTAGGCCATAAAAGGGAAAAAAAAAATAATAATGCATCACATGACCCATTTTGTTTTTTCATTGACTTGTATCTTTTGGCTGCTAGCCGTAAGAGGTTGCTCGACCTCTCCTTTCCCCAAGTAGTGGACAACTATCTTAAGAAAATATGCTTCCCAAAACATATAGGATCATTTTTTAAAAAAAAATTTATTTACTTTTTAATTTTTAATTTTTTTTTATTTTATTCAAGGGCAAACTAGTAAACTATGGTCTAAAAGCATTGTTTTAAATACATACAGATCTAGATACTCGATTTTAAAGATAGAGAGGACTAACTACAGATGAAGCAAACATAATGGATACATTTGCAATTTATCCTTTTTACCATATTATTTAATTAAATATATAAAGTGATATTATTTTACTAAATTAAGTATTGTGGACCATTTAGAAATTGATATATATCCGTGAACCTAAAGCAATAAGTAGCAACAAGAAACAAGTATGCAAGATAGCAAAAATGGAAATATAAGTATGCAAAACAATTAAAAGAAAAAAGGAAAGAAAACTCATGAACACAAAATTAAATTTACTTTATACATACAATATATATATGTATATATATATATTGCCAAAGTACATTATTTTTTTTTTGTACTTGTCCTCCATGAGAGAGTTGTCAATCATCATCTCAAATCCTAACTACTTATCCTCAAAAATTATCCTCGCATCTAAGGCTGTAAAAGAGCTGAGCCCCTTATGAGCCACTCAAGTTTGGTTTGCTTAAAATTCAACTCTACTCAAGTTTAAAATAAAGTTCATTTATATAAATGAGTCGAGCCTAATCTCTTGTTTAGACTTGCAAATCGGTTTATTTAGGCTTGCAAGAAAGTTTGCAAGCTTTATATATATTACAAATATTATATATAATATATAACTAAAATGCAAAAAAATAATATCAATATAATATAAATATATAATATCATATGAGATTATATATAATATATAATTTAATTTTTATTCAGAATTCATTAATCTATTTTTTTTTCATTTTGTACATTTAAGCTTGTGAGTAAGAGCTCGAAACTAGATTTGTAAACAAGTTGAGCTTAAACTCAAAATGAAACCTATTAATTAAAACAAGTCAAGTTCGAACTTATAATTCTTAGGTTCTATGATGACATAATAATTTTGTGATTTCACCCAATTTAAAAGCATAACTTATGTACAATTTTTTATGGCCAAATTGTTTAGAAATGCGTGGAATAGGTCAATTGTGCATAAAATGAACCAAGCATGCTTAAATGATAAAAAATAATGGAAATGAATTCATATTTTGCTAACAAGGATCTTAATATTATTCGTATAGGTTGTAGGTGGCATCTAAATGTTAGACTAGTTAACATTTGTATCCCAAGTTAGAAGACAAAGGATTTGGGAGATAAGGCTCACCATCTAGATGCTACCCTTAGCCACCATCTAGACGACAAGAGAATAGAATGTATTGATAGGTGATAAGGCATGATGCTTAGACACTTAACCTAATGTATAAACACTAAGGTTAAGAAAAACGTACAGAATGTTTTCTATTTTCACCATTCAAATGCCATCCTCAAGTAATAACACAACACTAGTTTCAAGAAGTTGCCTATCACGTGCCCTTACTAAACCTTAATCAACTTAGGTTAACACCCGATTTTATGGAGGATTTTCCCTTAAAGAGTGTTTAGGGTTTAAACAAATTCTTCTCTTAGGGTTTTTTAGCTTAAGTATAGTAATTTTGACATAATTCTTATAGATTTCTTGCATATTAAAGGATTGGAAAACACATTTTCAACTTGGTTTTATGGGGGATTTTCACTTGAAGATTTAGGTATTTAAGATTCCTGTAACTTCTACTTGTTTAGTGACTTCTAAATCCTTCTCTTGTTAATATTCATGAATTTTTCACTATATTATTGTTGTTTGATGTTTGTTTCCTTTATTTCCATGAATAGCTAAATTGATTGAGTAGGATTATTGTGTTTATGATGTTTGAATGTGCATAATGTGAATTCTTGCTATAAAGGTGTATCTTTATATAGAGTTTTGTTATAGTCATTCTTGGAAGCCTACTTAAATCATAACTAACCCTCAAGTTTTTGTAAATGAGATTATTCAATAGCCTTGACTAGTGAGAATTTTTTGTTACAAAGTCTAGGGTATTTCAAACTTCATGTACTAATAGGTTTAGCAAAAGTTACTTGAACTCGCACTCTCAATGCATTTAAAAATGTTGGTTACTCTACTTAACCATGTTTAATCTATTTTTCTAATTAGAGAAGTCTAGCTTATGATCGGAATTAGACTTCATGGAAAATCTTAGATGAAATTCGCTCTTAATTAAGGAATTTCTCTATAGAGAGAATGTCATCACCCTTGACTAAGATTGAATTCTAATGAGTTTAGCAAAAAAGAAAAAAGAAAAAACCTATATAAAGACCACTTAACATAGCTTTAACAAACTAATGCTCTATTCACTTAAGGGAGATAACTATTCCATTCCCATCTTATTCCTTAAGGGAGCCTTATTACACTATTTACTTCACAGAATCGCAATTCTTAAGGAATGGCTATTCTTAAAATTAGGAATTGCATTTCTTAAAAATTAAGAATGGCTTTTTTTTTTTGGGTTAAATCTAAGAATTGTAATTTAGTAAGTAAGTGACCTCCAGTACTCTCTTCTCTTTACAGATCAAATCTTCTACCACCATCAACCAACAACTACTAAAACTTCAATCCATCACAACCATCAAAGCACTCCTTGCACCACTAACAACTAATGACCAACAATACCTACATCCATTGATAGGAATAAACCATCAATCACCCTCATACAATCCCGAGCAAGAGGTTTGGCTAACTTGGCCTATAGGATCCTCATTTATTAACCAAGTGTTAAGGAAGCCGACCTAATCTGTAGAGCTGTGTTTGCGGGTTCAAGTTGTCATGACACAAGTGTTGTCCTCTCAAAACAAAGTAAGTATGAGTTACATAAGAGTCCAAAGCTAATCCTTTTAACTTGTTTTGCATACCACCTTCCACATGTCAATACTTGCTGACATCATGATTCTAAGCTATCAATGAGCCCTATTACTACCAACCTTATCTTGAATGATCAGGAATTGTTATTGGTAGAATTCGTTAGCTTCTCTCGTGAAGACATGTGCACCGCTCTTTACAGATATACAACATGATACTAAATATTCTCTTTCTAAAAGGATTATAGATTTGTCCTTTCTCTTTTTGTATATTTCCATATTAAATTTTTACACTTTTAGGTAATTTTATGTAATGGGATGCAACCTTAGGCATTCAGTATAAATACCTTGTTATGATCTTGTTGTAAACAGAGATATTCCCTTTTAAGTTAATGAACTTCACCAAAATTTCTCCTTTCTCTTTGTGTTGAGAACCTTAACCTTAGCTCACATCAAACCCTTAAGTAAGGTTTATGCAGCAAGCAACCCATTTCCTCCTATCGAAGAGTTACATTCAGTAAGACAGTGGTCGTGAGTGCTTGAGTGATACATCACATCCATGAGTAGCTTACGAGTACTTAACCTACTACTTACATTTTCACCATAACCCATTTCCTTTTTCTTTGATAGCTTTGAGGGACCCATTCACATTATAGGAAGACCTCATCCGAGGCTAACATTCCCCTATCATCTTGGTATCAAAGCTATTAAGTTCTAAGTAGGGTTAAGAGTTTGAGCAATGCTATGTGTGTTGGTTTGAGTTAAGGTTTTTGTTGTTGTGTTAGTGTGAATTCCGTTGTACTCTACATTCATCCCTTAAAATAGAGTAGGTGCCAGTAGTGTTGGAGCAATCGTGTTAAAGAGAAGTAGTAGTAGCCATCATACTGTAAGTGTAGTTTTGTTGTTATAAGTGTATTGGTAGCTATCAAGTAGTGATTGTTATCATACTGTAAGTGTCTATTGTTAGTCGTTGTGGTGGTCTAATGGTGGTGGTTGTTAAGGAGAGTCAAAATAGTTGTCATGTTGCGTTTGTTGTGTTGTTGTTGTGATGGTTTAGTGGTTGTCAAAGTAGTGGTTGTTATAGAAGTAGTTGTCGTCTATTAACTTACAGAGTAACAAAATGATAGATCCAAGTGTAAATGCAATGGTCAGAGATAATGACAATGATGTTTCAAGCCAAAGCCTTCATATGGAACAAACCCTATGAACAACAGATAAGTAGATGGACCGACCTTTTAAACTTTCAGAGAATATGTTAGTTGTAATGTAAAGAGAAGTTGTAGCTTGTGCTGAGAGAGTTCATTGAGTGGATGGATTGACTTTCTAAACTTTTAGAGAATATGTTAGTTGTGATCTAAAGAAAATCCATAGCTCATGCTAAGAGAGCCCACTGAGTTAATGGACGCACAGTTAATAAAGCTCTAAAGGAAATTCGAGTAAAATATTACCTTAACTGACCTAATAATGAAGTTTTATGCAAAATAGTTTACTTAACTTGCAATGTTTGAGTTTAAGTAGTTAAGAAAAGAGCCAATAAGAGAATAGAGGTCATAGAATAAGAAGAAAGTGATGATTAAGAGTTCTATGAGGTCGATGAATGGCTAGAAAGAGTATCTTGAGGCAGTAGATTTAAAGCTTGACCTAATAGAGTTGAGAAACCTATTTGGTACCTTTGAGGAAGAGTTGAACGATCTACTCACCAAAAGATCAATTTAGATGATTCTAGTGAAGTTGACAAGAGTTTGTTGAGGATTATTATGAAGAGAATCGTATTGTTGAGCTCCAAGAAGTATTGATAATATAAGAGTCAAAATTTTGAGCTCCTTAGGAAGTAATAACACCAATGGGTACTTAGATTGGGAAGAGCAAGTTAAGTTGTTTGAGTGTTATTATTATGTAGAAGATGACAAGGTTAGACTTTCTACCTTGGAATTCACTGGATATGCCCATATGTGGTGGAAGAAGTTGCATATGATGAGAAGAAGAGATGGTAGACAAGGTATAAAAACATAGGAAGAAATGAAGAAGGTCGTGCAAGGAAGATTAGTTCTTAATTCATATTATTAGGATACCTTTGCGAAGTTACAAGAGTTGAGACAAGGGAACTGACTTGTTGATGATTATATACAAGAGTTCAAAATGATGATGATTACGTTTGAAGTAGATGAACTTGAAGCTTGAATTGTTTCAAGGTTTGATATTGACTTACGATATGAACTAAGAGATGTTATTGAGGCACAATTCTTTCATACCTTTGAAGAAGCCATTAAAGTCACCCAACATGTTGAGAGACAAAGAACTAACCTTACCAAGCTCTTAAATCTTGACTTGTTCAATCAGTCCAACTTGTTTGAGGAAGTAACATGAAGCTTATTAGCTTAGTGCTAAGGAAGAAAGAAGGATAGATGTTGCATGTAGAAGGAGTGATGATGAAGCAAGGAAGGAAAGAGAAGGAATTTGAAAAGGGACAAACTTTAAAAAGAATGACAAGAAAGATCAAGTGCTTTAAGTATAAGAGCACTAAACATATGGCCATGTGTTTGAACCAATGAACTATAATCATTTAACGTGATTGATAATATGCAATTAGCACACATATTCTATAGTTATTTTGTGCCAATTTGTATATTAATTTAGTTAATTCTACAGTATTTTGAGCTTAATCCATTTAAATTTCATTTTTAGGATCTTCAAGAGGTATTTTATAAAGTTTTGAAGATTTTATCGAGTTTTGGAGTATATTGGATGAAAAGTGTTGATCAAGGATTAAAGTGGAATAATTTCGAGAGAGAAACAAAATTTAGGAAAGAACATAGTTGAAGACCATGGCTATAGTACATGCCTATGTTCCCTTCATTAATCACTTTGAATGAATTTTGAAGATTTCAAATCAAGTACAAGTATACGCCTGAACACCACGACTATATAACTAACTTGTGGACAAGTAGTGATTTTCAAATCTTTTATTTTTATTAGGTTTTTTTTTTTTTTTTTTGTAAATCTAGGTCCAACCTCTATAAATAAATATCTAAGCCTAAGTTTATAAGGAGAACCCCTTTCATGTAAGAGTTGGTAGGATAAAGAATTATAAAGGGCTACTCTATTCTTTTCTTTTTACTTTTTCATTATGTCTTTACTTTGAATTTCTTAGTAAATTGTTATTGAACTATACGATTTAGGGTGACTTGTTATTATATTAATGAAATTCAATTTATAATTTTACATATTGTGATCTAATTGTATTGTGTTTATGTTATCTTTAATTCAATATATCGATGATTGAATTATTCCTAGAGTCTATCATAGAGTTTGTGAAAGCATACAATATGATCGAATGATATAATTAGGCAAGATTGGCTAACTAAGACATTTAGTAATTCAGTTTTTCTAGATTAAGGCAACTTAATAATGAGATTTAAGAGTGTTATGCAATTCTAAGACACTATTTTCAGAAGCGATAGGATAAGAGCGTCTTAGCGTGAGTCTGATTAGTTCATAATAGGAATCCCTATGGTCTAATATTGCGATTGAGAATGAATAAGTAATTCAAAACTAGGTAACAAATAACACTAAAGATTTACTAAGGAAAATGCTTTTTCCACTTTAATTTAATTTGATTGTTTTTATTCTTGTTCTTGTTATTATTTTTTTATTTTTTGTTTAGGTTTATATTTGCATTACTTTAATTATTCAGTTATTGCAATCTTTAATTTTCCATCCTTAATTATTCAATTAAATCTCATATGGTAAAAGTTAGATAACTAAAATAATTTAGGGATACAACTACTAAATAATTAGATACTACTCCCATTTATGGTTCCTTGTGAGATTGATACTTGAATTTAGTGCATTTTAATAATACTGTAATTGGACTAGGCATACTTACCCACATTAAACCCTGCATGTGACATCAGTAATGTCTCGATCTTCAAGTTATATGGTACTGACAAAGAAGTTGGTGAAGTTGTGATATAAGTAGAAGACAAAGTAAAGGTGGAAGTTATGGAAGATAACATTTATCTAGAGGAAGGCAACATGTTAACATAGGTTGTTCAACGAGTGATCAGTTTAGAGACTGATAAAGAAAATGAGTAGCGAGAGACTCTGTTCCACATAACATGCTAGGTAAGAGATCGGCTCTATGCATTGATTATTGATAGTGGCAATTGTCGAATGTTGCATCCATGAGACTAGTCAAACAGTTAAATTTGCTGAACTCTCTACATCTTAAATCATACAAACTCCATTGGTTAAATGAGAAAGGGTTATTGCACATTGTAAAACAAGTGCGGTTACTAATTTCTGTTAGGAGTTATAAGGATAAGATACTGTACAAT
Source organism: Lumnitzera racemosa (assembly GCA_024138005.1). NCBI lineage: Eukaryota > Viridiplantae > Streptophyta > Magnoliopsida > Myrtales > Combretaceae > Lumnitzera > Lumnitzera racemosa. Next base: position 30,266,279 of record JAMXBC010000012.1, on the reverse strand, counting down.
GTGTTACTAATGTGTACTTCACATATTTTACTTAGACGACCTTAGTTATTTGATAGCAGAGTCATGCATGATGGTTATAAGAGTACTTATACATTTGAGAAGGATAGTTGACCTATTACACTTTTCTTAATGACACCAAGCTAGGTTAGTATTATGCGGACTAAATTGAGTCGCCAAACTAATAAGACTTTGGTTATGAGATGATTTGAGCTAAGAGAAGTTGTGAAGTTTGATATGCTAACCTTTTGCTAATACAAATATTGTTAGAACTGAAAAATCAAGTCAACCTACCTAAAGAGGTCAAGAAGTTATTAGATGAGTTTGCCAATCTATTTTTTGAAGAGTTGCTAAGAGGATTACTATTGAGGCGAGGAGTAGAGTACGGCATTGACTTACAATCGGGAGCCCCTTTACCAAATCAATCGACCTATTGGATGAATCCCGAGTAAGCTATTGAGTTACAAAGATAAGTGAACGAGCTAATTGAAAGTGGTTATGTTAGGGAAAGCTTGAGTGCAAGTGATGTGCCCACACTACTATTTCCTAAGAAAGATGAAAGTTAAAGGATGTATATAAATAAGCGAGCTATTAACAAGATCACGATAAAGTACGGATATCCGATCCCTAGACATGATGATATGTAAGATGAACTTCATGGTGTAAGAATACTTTGCAAGATTGACTTGAAGTTTAGATATCATCAAATACGTATGCAAGAAGGAGATGAATAGAAAACGACCTTTAAGATGAGACATGGCTTATATGAGTAGCTTGTTATACCATTCAGGTTATCTAACACTCTAAGCACAGTTATGCGATTGATAAACCATGTGTTGAGGAGTCATATTGGAAAATGTGTTGTGATTTATTTTGATGACATTCTAGTTTATAGTCCCAATATATCAAGTCATGTAAATTGTCTTCGAACTATTTTTAAAATACTATGAGTTGAGAAATTGTTTGGGAATTTGAAAAAGTGCTATTTCTATCAAGAAGAGGTTATATTTCTTAGGAGCGTAGTTAATAATGGAGGCCTATAATGGATGAGGAGAAGATCTGAGCTATTGTGGAATGACTCACCTTGACCTCTTATGTAAATGTACGAAGTTTTCGTAGCTTAATATGTAAACCCTATATACTCAATAATCTAAACACTAATTTAAGTGCAAGTATCCTAAACTATATCATGAGTCAATAAGGCTAGCAACGATAAAATTTTTATTAAATTTAGAAATTGAATATAGTATTGATAATAAAAACCTTAAAAATTGATCGAAACTTAAATCACATATAAAAACCCTAAATCCAATATACGCGTAAATACTCGGAATTGAACCCAAACGCGATCGAAACCCTAAAACTATAACTTTAAACTTATAAAATAATTAAATATCACTTAATAATAATATATTTGTAATCAATTATAATTATCGACTAAATCGCGTAATCGTATAAAATTTTTAACGAAAATGTTAAAATAACCCATAAAAATTATAAACATGACGGGTACTAATTAAATTAATAAATTTTCATGAAATCCCGAAATTAATTCATAATTATCATTTTTATGATTTTTACGTTTAGAAAAATTATATATATTTAATTTTATTTTCTTTCTTTTTCTCTCTTTCCCAATTTTTCTCTTCTTCTCATGTCAATTCTAACACTTGATTACAGCTACCCATGTGATTTTTTTTTGTCTTGTACAAGTATCAATTAATTAAGGGATAAAGGACAATTACATAAAGTAAATGTCTTATCCCCATTAATACATAATCTATTAGGATTTGTTCAATTTTTTAGTCTTTATCTACTCCAAATTCTCTACCCATTAAGAAAGACTAAGAAGAAGAAAACTAAGGATATATTACCAAAAATATTTAGGTAAGTGTACTTATTTTACTTATACACATATATATCATTTAGTATGTACATGTATATATTAAGTATTTTGTTATATATTTAATTACATGTACATATATGTATGCATGAGTAGATAAATATATATGTGTATTATGTATTTCCTTCATGTATATTAAGTATTTATCTTTATTTATGTATATACATATATATTTAGGAGTGAGTATATATATCTAATATATGGTATATATATATAGATATAAATAGTAGTATAGTATGTATATTTTTCTATACATGTATCCTTGTACATATATATATGTGTGTATATTATAAATATATGTCTAATTAGTATTTTGTATATAACATATGTATGAACACTCGTATAGTATGTGTATGTATACTAAATATTTTCTTTATGTGCATGTATATATATTTAGTATTTTACTTAATTAATTATGCATATATATATATATAAAGGGATATATATATATAAAGGTGTATATGTACATAATATTTATTTTATTATGTAATATATATATACATGTATTATACAATTTCGTATATATATATGCGTATGCGTATAATAAATTAAATGGGTAAAGTTTCTAGAGGGATTTTCATTTGCAATCAAATACAAGCGAAGGAAAGTAAATAGGTTGCAGATGCCTTATCTAAACGATATGTGATGCTTTCCAACCTCCAAACAAGATTGTTGGGATTTGTGAGCACCAAGGAGCAATATTCCCTAAACCCACATTTTGGTCTAATCCATGCCTAACGTATTGAAGGAAGGACATTAGGTAACTATGTTGTGGAAAAAAGGATATCTTTTTCAAGTTGGAAAATTATGTGTGCCAACCTCTTCAATACGAGAATTGCTCATTAAGGAAGCATATAGTGGAGGATTGTTTAGATATTATAGAGAAAGGAGTACGTATGAACTATTGAGGTCAAGATTTTATAGGCTTAGAATGTTAAGAGATGTGTGATTTATAAGGAGGCCAAAAGTCATGCTATATAAGGAAAGGTTATGCCCTTACTTATGCCAACTAAATAATATGTTGACTTGAGTATGGATTTCTTTCTTAGTTTATCGAGAATAGCATGTGGGAAAGATGCTATAATCATAGTTATCAAAATTGTGAGTTAAAAACACAATTCAACGAGTTTGTGATTTTATAATAGTTTTCTTTATTAAAATAGACATAAAATTATTTATGTATAAACTTTCAGTAAAATTATCAACTTTTATGTACGATTCTACAAGTTTACGACTTTATTAGTTTTGTATGATTTTATACAATTCTACCGATTCTACCGATTCTACTGATTCTATACGTTCAAATGAACGGTAGAATTGTGATTTTAATAACCATGATTGTAATAGTTGTAAGTTCAACAAAATGGCACACTTTGTACCCTGCAAAAAGATTAATAATGTTTTGACTATTTCTTTTCTATTTTTGTAGAAGATTGCGAAGCTTCATGGAGTCCCAAGGAGTATTGTGACTAAGAGAGACTTGAAGTTTTTAAGTCGTTTTTGAAGGACCTTGTAGCACTAACTAAAGACCAAGTTGCTATTTAGTACATCATACCATATACAAACTAATGGATGGATAGAGGTCATCAACAAGACATTGGCTTCTCTTCTTTTAATTATTGTTGGAAGAATCAAGCCAATTGGGATACCTACCTACCCATTGTCCAATTCGCTCATAACCAATTTGTTCATAGCATGATAAGTAAGACCCAATTCAAAATTCTTTATGGTTTCAACCTAGAGCTACCCTTTGATCAAACACTAGTGCCTATGATTGAGCAAGGTGATCTAAAAGCCAAAGATTAAGCTAAAGCCCTACAACAGATATACTAAAGGGTCACCAAGCAATTAACTTAAGCTGTTGAGAAATTAACATGAGAAAGCTAATGACAAAGAGAAAAGAAGATATTCCGACAAGGATTTCTTATATGACTACACCTTAGTAAGAAAAGATTTCCTAATAGAAGAAAGTATAAGCTCTCACCATAAGCTAAAGACCTTTCTAAGTACTTCAAAAGATCAACGAAAACGTATACAAGCTTGATCTCCCTAAAGGGTATGGAGTTTCTGATTTCTAATGTCTTCAACATTACCAACCTAAGCCTATATGTGTCTAAGGAAGATACCCTAATTAAGAACTCCAAGGATTTGATCCCAAATCCTAAACAACCTAAAGGGAATGATATCAACCTTCAAGATCCCTTACACAATCCCAAGGAAGAGGTCTAGCTAACTTGACTTGTTGGATCCTTAATTGTCAACTAAGTGGTAATGGAGTCGACCTAACCTATAGAGCTAACCTGTTTATGCATCTGAGCTACCATGGCACAAGTATTGTCCTCTCAAAACAAAGTAGGTTCGAGCTACCTAAAAGCCTGAATTGTTCTATAAACCACCTTCCATATGTCCAAACTTGTTGAAGTAATGACTCTAAGCTATCAATGAGTCTTGCTACTGCCAACCTTATCCAAAACAATCAATAACCATTATCGGTAGAATTTGCCAACCTCCCTTATGAAGACACATGTCCTACTCTCTACAGACATACAACTTGATGCTAATATTCTTTTTCTAAAAGGATTACAAATTTTTCATTTCTCTTTTTGTACATTTCTATATATAGTTTTTACCCTTATAGGAAATTTTGTGTAATGGAACGTAACCTTAGGCATCCAGTATAAATACCCTGTTATGACATTGCTCTAATTATAGATATTCCCTCTTGAGTTAATGAAATTTACTAAGTTTTCTCCCTTTTCCATGTATTGAGAACCTTAACCCTAGCTTACATAAAACCCTTATGTAAGGTTTGTATGACGAGTGACCTATTGTCTTAGACTAATAAGTCATATCCAACAACACACTAGTCATGAGTACTTAAGTAGTGCATTACATCCACGAGTAGTTCATGAGTACTTAACCTTATTACCCACATTTTTACCCTAACCCATTTCCTTTTTCTTTTATAACTTTAAAGGACCCATTCACATTATGGTAAGACTTCATTTGAGGCTTGCATTCAGCTATCATCTACCACCATTGTAAAAGCACTCCTTACACCACAACCCATTAGCAACCACCAAGAGAGAGAACTCCATAAGAGAAAGATGATAGAGAGTGATAAAGAGACAAGAGGAAAAAGAGTGACAAAGAGAAGAAGAAGAGAGAGAAGATAAGTCCACAAGCTAAGTTAGTGTTAAGGTTATAGAAGGATTGAAGATTAGGCGAAGGAAGAAGATAAAGGCAATTTAGTCATTTAGGTTTTATACAGGTTTACTTTGAAAGTTGATTATTTTATCAAGTGAACAACATAATAGTAATTGCACCCTTATTCCATTCCTAAGGAATTAGAATTTCATTTTCCTCTAAGTTTGTTCAACAAAATGAATGGACCACAAATATATTGGAAATAAGAGGATTAAGCATTGTAATACCTTATTTACATGATTAGTAGTATCTCTTGTAGTTTAATAGTTATGCTTCAAGTTTCTTTGCAATTTGCTTCACTCAATTATCAATTGACTTAACTTAAAGTAGATAGCCAATAATCTAGTATTTAGCCTAATGTCCTTCCCCATAGGATATTGCCTCGACTCATTACATTACATTACCTTATAATATAATCACGACCCGGTGCACTTACCTATATAACTTGCTTTCTAGAAGTATCTTCAAAATAGTGATTTATAGTTGCATTTTTCAAGTGTGTTAAAAGTAAGCCACTTAGGAAAAATTCAACTTACCTCGAGTTGGATAATTTTAATATGGATCAAACTTGAGCCTTCATAAACTTAGTTTGGCTTAGCTCGAATCAACTCATTTTGTAGTTTTACTTACATCGTCCCCTATGTTATAGAGAGTGGATAAGAGAAATTATTTTGTGCATAATACATGGCACTCATACTTATAGTCATCTTAATAACTTCTTGGATGTAAACGGGGCTAGTTTGGGATAGGTTATAAGAATCATAATTATCAAAATCGCGATTTTACCTTCACGATTTTACTTATATAATTTTACGAGTTTACGATTTTAGGTAACCCTTCCAAGTCAACTCGGATGTAGAATCTTTTTTTTTTTTTTTTTATAGAAACTTATGTTTTTAATCAAGTTTACATATAAACTTAATAGAAACTTACGTTTTTAACTGAGTTTACAAATTCTACAAATCTAAGTTGAATGGACTAAAAAATTAAAAAAAAAATACAACTTACCTTTTATAGGCTATCAACTATTAAGACATTACGACATCTATCTTATCCTCTTCTAATTTTTTACCTCTTTCTTTCTCTCCCAATCTTTTATTTTATGTTCATAACTTTTATCCAAGTTTTAATTCCAATAACAAAGTTTACAAAGAAAATTATATACTTTATTTTATACTATCAATAACTTAAAATAAGTTAAAATATTTGGTTATCTTTAATTTACAACTTTTAAAAAAAAATAAGAAAAGGTTTAGTTTCAACTCTATTTTTCCGTCTTTTATACATGTTAGATTATATATTAAGAATTTCTATAGAAAAAGAAAAACTTAATTTCTTCATTTTTTTTATTTTTATTATGTATTTCAAGTTTTGAATAACTAATATAAACCCTTTAACGATTTTAAGTAAAATCGTGAATTTGACAGCTTTGATAGAAACTTAGAACCCTATCCTAGGACCCATCCTTCTACAATAATGAGGTTCGCAGATTTGTCTTAAGACCTTATTAGGTTTATAATCCTATACCCAAGACCCGTCCAACTACCCTAATAGGGTACCTAGTTCCCAACCCGCTAGATTCGTTTATAATTTTTTTTTTAACCAAATGACTTCTTTACTTCATTATGATTTGCATTATTTATAGAATATGGATAACACAATGAGGATTGATGAATCCATTCGTTGTAGCCTTTTCATTCTATGTATCTTATGACAACATCAATTGAGCAATGATATATTTAGACTCCATCTTGATTTTTTTACATGTTTTGATTTTATGTAAATAGTCAATATTTGCATCAAATACATTATCTACTTAACCATTTACCCTTACTATATAATAAACGCACAATGACCTTCTTTTAGCTTAGAACAAAAAGTGAAACATATATGTATATATTAATAGAAAATAGTAAACATCAAAAAAAGCTATTATCATCTTTAGTTGTATCTATCTGTTATTTTAGATATTAGAAATTTGAGTTAATATTAAATTATTAATTTATTGTTTTCTATCGAGTAATAGGTTTCTCATTAAGTTTTTTAAAAATCCCAAAACCTTAAGAGCATTTTAGCCATATCTCAAGACCCATCCATAACCCTATTTAATGAGTTACGCAGGCAAGATACCATATATATAATAACCTATCTAGTTACATGCCTAATAACTTCCATAACGTCCTCTGGCTCCATAATATGCATATTGTTGCAAAATTGTGAAAACTAATCTTTTATTTCCTCAAATGAAAGTAGTTTCCTTATGTACTTATTTCTCTCTTTCTTTCTTTTGTGTAAATCAAGTATTTCCAATATTTATGTGAGGAAATATCTTGAAAAAAAAAAAAAGTCATCCACTAACTATCTACTTATTTTCTAGAATATAATAAATAGGAAATAGAAAAATTATATCTTGAAAATGGCTATTATTAGGAATAATCTAAAAAATTATATTTTATTATTTACTTTGTGTAAAAGAAGATACGTATTCCGGTTTTCATTTCACCGATTAATTTTAGTATTAAAAATATAACCCAAATTGCTTATATAACCCTATTTTGGATACTTATTCCAGTGTTTCTTATTAATTAAGAGTATGATTATTCTATTACTGGAACTTTTTAATCCCACTGAAGAGGAAATTAAAAGAAAAAAAAAAATTCTTCTTACAAAAGGTAAACAACTATTCCTCTTAAAGAGATAACAAAAAAGTCATTAGGAATATAAACTCCTACATCGATTTTCAAGTAAATAATATAATAGAGTATTTTAAGAATAATTATTCCATTCTATCTCTATTACTTCCAAAATAGATAGGCTGTAAATTAGCAATTTTAAATATCATTTGCTTAATATCTTAGCACCAGCATCGTGGTCGTGTTGCCATCTCTGCTATTCTCGTAAGCCAAAATATGTTATTGGACTATACATAATTTATTGTACAATTTTTCAAGACTAAGAATGTAGCGAATTTGAATGGGTTGATGGGGTTATTGGGCAATTAATTCATAACCTCAACATAAAATGATAAAAGTTAAGTTTTCATTGTTGCATATTATGTGATTTCAATTTTCATAGCTATTTCACCGTAAATAACAAGCAGCTTAGTGTTTCTTATATTTCAGACAAATGCATCATCCATTCGTCCCTCTAGTATATCGCTATTTGATTGCACAACATATGCTAAAGTTTTCAAAAATTGTAATTGAAGGAACATGAGTGAGTGAAAATTACAGTGGATGTAATTAGGTCTATAGATAAGTCAAGTTACTCACAAATCATTTGAATTCAATTAGGTTTGAGCTTGATTTATATAAGTCCAGTCTCAACTCAAAATAATTCTCGTTTATTTAAATAAACAAAACTCGAGTTTTATTTAGGTTTGCGAGTAGGTTCGTTTATATTATTAACGAGTCGACTCACAAATAGGTCATAAGTAGGCTTGTAAGCCAATATATTATATTAAAAATCATATTATGTTGAAAAATGCAATATTATAATTCAATAATATGACCAATATAACTAAAAAATTATAAAGGGCATATTTTGAAAATTTTGAATTAATTCCAAGCTTTAATTTAAACTCGAGCTCAAACTTAAACTTAATTAGGATCATTTATTTAAATGAGCTTAAGCTCAGGGTTTACACTGAGTCGAGCTTAAGTTTCAAACTTTTTAATAAGCTCAAGTTCAAGCCTCTAATTTTGAAGCTTAACAAAAACTTAGTTTAACTTGAAGTCGATTATTTCTAAATGAGCCTAACTTAAGCACTCAAGAGCTTGACTTGGCTCAACTCATTTTTACCCCTAAATACAGTTGTGGTTTCTCTTTGACTACAGTTTCTTATGAAACAAACACTATAAATGACTTCTTCATATTTTACTTGCATGTAATGATAAAATGCAAAAAAGGGGGAAAAAGTCACACTTCATCTTTTGATACTATGAATAAGCAAATTATTTAATCATTTTACATTTAATATAGAGCAATTTTATATCCTTATTTTTTTTAACCACCCACATTGTGGATTTATATCCCTCTATTTATGTAGTTAATCAATTAGTTATTTTTCTATAATTTTTTCTCAACCAAAAGCATGAAAAATTAGTGAATTTAATTCATTCATAATAATCCTTAAATTTTTCGATGTAATATCTAGGGATGTAAATGATCTAGACATATTCATGAACTTTTTAAGTTAATATTGGTACGTACTTAAGTTTAATTTTAAAATGTTTCAAGTTCGAGCTTTAGCTATTTGAATACTTTATTAAGTTGAGATCAAGCTTCATGATATCTGGTTCGATTATCTTTCAAAACTAATGAGTTCAAGTCCATCTTAAATACTTGTTGATTTGGATATTACTATTTTTAGAAAAATTGAGTATAAATAAGTTTAATTGAGTTAAACTTAAGCTCATCAAGTTTCACTTTAACTCGAGCTTAGTGAGTACAACTTCTATTAAGCTCAAGCTCAAATTATAAGCTCAATTAATCTTGAGTTGAGTTCTAGCTCTGAAATCTTGTTTTTTATAATTTCAATGATTGGAAAATGTTATTGATAAATAAAGTAATTTTTGACCTTTTCATATACTTATTTTTACATCAAAGTATAATCATTATTATTACAATATGCCGAAATTTCATATTTTAAACTCTTAATTAACAAATGCTTAATTGAATCGACTCGTTTCTTTTCTTTAATAGCGATGAAATGTTTGAGCACTGCCAAGTGGAGATAAACAATATTAAAGAATCGAAGCAAATGTGGTCTTTGTATCTGTCACTATCTCCCTGTCAACTTTTAACCACACGAACGCATTAAGCTAACATTGCAGTAGAGGACTAGATAGAACAGTTGATAGAGCGTTAAAAGCCAACAATTTTTTAGTGAAAAAGGCGTAAAAGACCCTCAAAAGGGCTGAAAGTTGATTGTGAAAAGCCAAAGAAGAAAACATAATATGATGATTGATAAGAAGTGACCCATTTTGGTGGCCTTCTTTCCCTCATTCATTCTCTCTCTCTCTTTCTCTCGCATTTTTTTTTTTTTTCCTTGCTAGTGTGGATATCGAGGATCCTGTTTTATCTTAAAATACATAGGATTGATAAAACATAAGCATCAATATGGTCTAGGGTTATTGTATGAATTCTTGAACGGTTAATTTAAACTTCCGTATTAAATGGTTCTAAAGCTATTATCTTGTATCGACCTCATTTCATCTTTATTTAATGAATTCATCTATTTAATAAACTTAGTTAGAATCTCAATTTATAAAGTGATTAAATTGTTTATAGAAGTAAATTCAACAGATTAGAGATTCATCATTTAAGTTTTGCTAAAATTGCAATCCTTTTCCACTCTGAAGGGGAAAATTAAAAAAAAATAAAATAAATTAAAGTTTTGTTGCCTTTATAATCTTGGGGAATGAGTGGCTTTACAATGAATGTGAATATTGCTGTAAGCTGTAACAATAAGATTCCATGGAGTACAGCCTTAAAGGAGACTTTAGTGTCTCCACTTTTTTAATCTAACGTTAGTCTCTAATATCTATGAAACGGTTGATCAGAATCCTGGAATGAAAGCTCCTTTTTTTGATTAGACTGGTTTTTGATTTGTATGACTGGTTCAAATAATATTTTTCACGTTTTCTTGCTCTCTTGTGTTTGAATTTTGTTCCGATTTGAGTTGTTTATAGTGTTGTAAAATCTGAATTGACTTATAATCTAATCTAATTTAAATTGATTTGATTATAAAACCTGAATTGGTGTAAATCCAGTATAAGTTATGATGAAACTTCATTCACTCCTTTAATCATTCACTTTCTCAAATATTTCGATCAACCATTCAAATCTAGTCTGCTGGAAAATGCACACACTTGAACGTTGGTCAAGCAACAACAGACGGGTGTCATTTCATTTGATGAAATAACTATGAGGCTGGTATAGTGTAAGTTTAACAAAACCACAGGAAAATAATAATGGGTATTTGAAAGACAATTGGTATGTTTTTAAAAGAAAAATCTCATATTTTCTTATTTTAATTTTATAAATTTATACAAATATGTAAAATTTCCTTTTCTCATCCCTTAAGATGGGTTTGTCAAATGATATATTCTCTTGTTAATGATACTTTTTTAGGACAAGTTAACTGCATAATTCATGGTGTTGTACTTAAAAATGATTATAAAGTATAGTTGGTTTTGAATTGTAAAAAGACACTCCAAATTACAACAAATAAAACTTATAAGAAAACTATTGATAGTTTTATTTTTATTATTAACAGTTTGGTATTTACAATCACCTCAAATTACTACAAAAGAGTCCTATTAAAAGTATTTAAAGGTGACTATATCGTTTAGCCAGTTTCAAATAATTGCTCCATGGAAAGCACGATAATATCTATACTTTATAATACATTCATAACGAATCATAGAACATGTTCTAGTATTGTGCAAGGACAACGTTCAAGCTAAATAGATTATATGACCTTGATCACCCAAATTTTACGTACCAAATTCATTGTGTTGTGACAAATCGGTGGAAGAAGCTCCGGTTTCAAAATTCAAATTTCGATAGCATTATTTTATTAGGGGAACCACGTTAAAATGTTTTACAATATTTAATATACATATATATATATGTGTGTGTGTGTGTGTGTTGGGTAATGTATAGTATCATACTTTTTCTTCTGTAAAAAAAAAGAAAAAAACAGTAATAAAAATTTGCTATTGATGACATATAGTTTAACACTTAATCAATATAGAGGAGGAACCTATAGATCATTCACCACACGTTAATCATTGGGTCAATCACCCTAATAAACTTCTAAATTCATGGGACCATCATAAACTTTTCTATATTCCCCCCTATTAAAAGCTATTTTTTTCCCTGCCCTAAACCTCCCATCCGATATAGGGAAAATCACAACTACATCCCTAAAACTAAAACTACCAAAATTATAAAAAGACCTTAAACAATGAAAAAAATTGCATTTAGACCTCTCAGAAAATGTTAAAACAAAAAAATTTCTACTTATTGATACAATATCAAGTCAGTCTTATATATACATACATACGTATATATATACACATATATATACACGCACATGTAATTTTTTCTCTGATTCATTCATCATCTGATTAGAGGATTTTTTTTGTTACTTAGTTATTATTATTTTAAGAAAATTGCATTTGAATTCCGATATCTTTAACACTTGAATTTGTTCCCTTTTCATTAATTTTAGCGTTTTTATTATTTTATCCAATGGCAAAATGGTAAAATAGGATCTGAATGTACTTTTTAAAAAGATTTTGGATCTACGTTAGAAATGGAAGGTTGAACTTGCCTTCCTGTCAATATATAATTACCTGTAGGGAGAATGCCTACTATTGTAGATAATCACCATAGATCTTATAGGCATTAAGAAATTTACTATGAGATGTTTTAATATAAAATATCTAAGTTAAAATTTTTAGAAAAATGATAATGACTAACTAGAATACTTATAATTATAATTTATTCTAGAGTTATTAATTGACAAATAACGTATTAACAGAATTTGATCTAGTTAACCAATAATTTCTAGCGAAACTTTTGCTTAGAAGTTTATTGTACATATTGCCTAAACAATTTGTTTCCATAAAATACTTAGAAAGTGTTTAAATTGATTATAACTTAAGAACAATATATAATTTGTAAATCTATATAAGTTTTCAGAACACTCCTTATAGTTTTTTGTTTCAATATGAAGAATGGCATCATTAGGGCATGACAAGGATGGCAAAAATGGCCGATCACAACAAAGCAAGAAACGTATGGCAATTGGTGATGAACCTAATGATATTGGATATCAATATGTGAATAAGGAAATCCAACGTCCTTTAGGTTTTCTAAGGAAGTTATCATTTTGAGACACTCTGCTAAACAATGTCCCTGGTGGGTATGAAAAATCTTGCTTCCATAGAATGAACATAAATTCGGATATGGAACATGATGTTGAGACAAATAATGCCAAAGAAGAGGAAGAGAGATTGAATCAAGAGGCATCGGATGGAATTTGCTATGTCAATTTCTCCAAGATAGAAAAAGATATGATATATGCAACGTGGAAAAATGCCCTTATCGCTAAGGTGATGGGACTAAACCTTTGATTCAAGACCTTATATAATCAGTTCAAAACTATGGGGAGTACTCTCAAATTTCAAATTAATTCATTTAGGTGCAGGATACTTTATAACATTGTTAAATTGTGCAAAAGACTTTCAATAGGTTATTTGTAATGGACCCTAGTTCATAAATGGATATTACCTAGTGCTAAAGCAATGAGAGCCTGATTTTAAACCATAAGTATCGAAATTTAAATCCATGATGGCTTAGGTAAGAGCAGAAGGGTTGCCTATTGAAGTCTATTCACCTATAGCTATACGTAGGATCGAAAAAAAAATTGGACTAATGTTGAGATTTGACTCTATAACCATTAATATGAAAAGAGGGAGGTTTGTAAGGATCTACGTATAAGTGGATATTGACAAACCTCTAAAGCATACGATCTTTCTAAATCAATTTGCTTGCAAAGTCGTTTGTGAAGGACTTTTGAGGCTGTGATATGTGTGGATGTATTAGCCATTCCCTAATTAATTTCCCCAAGGATATTTGTGTTAGCAATCAAGATAAAAATAATTACCACCAACAAGATCAATGTAATGGTGTTAAGACAGGAATTAATGATGAATTGGGAAGGGAGATTCCTATGGAAGAACATGTGACGGAGGATGGGCATGTGATAACATCTATGGAAGAAAATAAGGACAAAATTTATTTCAAGGAGAAGAACCATGAATGGACAAAGTGAAAATGAAAAAAAAGAAAAAAATAGAGGAAGGATAAGTGGTAAAAAAGGAATTGGGATTAGGAACCATGAAAAGAAAGAATCCACAAACCCTAATGTGTATCAAAACATAGAATTTGAGGAATGAAGTTGAATTAATGAGAAAAGAAATTAAGGAGGTGGAATCATTTAATGAAAAAGAGGATATACAAGTGAGAAGTCCTATGAGGGGGTGAGAAGAAGAATATGGATAAGATATAAAATAATCCATCTTCTACAAGCATCTCTATCTAAACAAAGGAAAAATATCCTTTAAAGAATATCATGAACCAAAATAGAACATCTACCATAATAGATACCAAATAGGCCTTTATTTTTGGTTAAGAGAAAAACAATAGCAAGCCAAAATCTTTGAAAAAACTTGCATGGCAGAATGGATCTTGTAGTGGGCATAGACCTGATTTTGCTCATCCTTCACAAAAACACCCCCACCTACCCCTCCACCCCCTCCACCCCCACCCCCCTACCTAGAGAATCAAGAAGACTTGAGGGTATGGCGATTCTAAGTCGAGGGAAGAACACATAGGGTGTATGTGGAGGTAGTCCAAATAGATTTAACTCTATTGACTTAAAGAGAACTCAAAGTGCTAGAAGTGATACTTCGGCATTTACTCAAAAATCAAGCAAAGTACATGACAAATCAAGGAGTAATGGAAGGATGGATGGAAGCAACGGTCATAGTCAGAATGCTAACATCCAATTAGGAAATCTCTAATGCAAAAGGCTTAGCTCGAATGGAAGCAACCTGCATAGTCATAGCAAAAGCCCTATTGATGATGCCACAAATGGACCTTGACATTCAGAGAGCACTATTTGCATTCATGGAATTGGAAGAAGTGAAAAGCCACATGTAGATTCCAGCATTGGAAACATCAATGACTTTAGTCAAGACAGTATATCAACCATGCAAGTGGAACATCGGAATCTGAAGGGAAAGGAATATGCAACCAAACATCAACTAGTTTAAACTCAATTACTACCTTTATGCCCCTAATCTTATGGACACATTAGATTCAAACATGAGACCACATCCCTTCAAAATCTTTGCATGGAATGTATGTAGAGCCTCTTCTTGTGCTAGACAATAGGTCATCAAGGATTTCATTACAAGATATGACTCGCAAGTGATAGTTCTAATCGAAACAAAGGTAAATTATGGAGGTGCATATGAGCTTTGACAATTGCTGGGATATAATGAAATGTTATGTGCTGACTCCAATAGCCAGTGTGGAGGAATCATTATACATTGGCAAAGTCAAGTGGTATAAGTTAAAAGCCATTGGATACGACAACAACAAATCATAGCTCGGATTGAGGTAATCCCATCTAACTCTTCTTGGTTCATTTCTAAAATATATGCACATCCTAGTAGTAATATTAGGAACCTTCTTTAGCAAGACATTATTGACATGTCACCATCTATAAATGGCCCATGGATAATGATTAGCAATTTCAATTATATTTTGTCAATGATGAAAAATGGGGAAGTAGACCAATAGTTCAATCTAGAGCAAAAATGTACTAGAATTGTATGGACATTTGCAGAATGTAAGATCTTGGGTACATTGGTAAGAGATTTATGTGGTCAAAACACTCGAAGCTCTTAAAAGATCTTATCCAATAAATACTAGATAGGGCATAGGCTAATTACCAATGGTGTAGTCTATACCCAGAAACCAAAGTTTTCCACTTGTCTACCCCTTGCTCTAATCATTGCCCCTTTCTTTTGAACACCACCCCATCTTTTATGGGGCTACAAAAGAGTAGACCATTTTGGTTTCAGCCCATGTGGCTTAACCACCCAAATTTTAAGGACTTTGTTGCATCTCATTGGCACTTGTCAATTGAAAACTATAGTAAGGACATAGAGGTTTTCACCAATAAGCTCAAACATTGGAACATGGAAGCCTTTGGTTTAATTCATGAAAAAAAAAAGAAACTTACAACAAAAAATTGAAGAATTGAGGGAAAGGTTAGATTGTGATCCAAGTCAAACCCTTTTAAATAGGGAAAAGTTTTTGCAAGCAGCCTTAAAAGAGGTTTTGAATTAAGAAGAAAAACTTTGGGCTACCAAAGCAAGGACCTCTTGGATAATAGATAGTGAATGGAATACTAAATTTTTCCATGCATCTGCTATTTCAAGATGTGCTAAAGGGCATACATTTGGCTTATTTGATAATTGCGGCAATTGGATAACAAATCGGGAAAGTCTGGTAAACCTCATCAATAAACATTATGGTAAGTTGTTTAAGATAGATAGATGTTTGGTTAAATCTTCCCCTCTACCTTGGCAAGATAAATGGCAGATCTTAAATGAAGATGAAAGAACTTGCCTCTCTACAAACATTTCTAAGGAAGAGATTAAGAAAGCTTTATGGAGCACTCAAACCATAAAACATCAGGAATGGATAGTTTACACTCTTTTTTCTTTAAAAGATGCTAGCATTTTGTGGAAGAATCAATTATTAATCTTGTCCAAGATATTTGGCATAAGGGAAAAATCCTAAAAGACATAAACCAGACCCTCATTGTCTTGAACTTAAAAAAGGATGGTGCTAATCGGCTAAATGATTTTTGACCAATCGGTTTGTGCACAACGCTTTACAAATTGGTTAGGAAGATTCTAGTTAACAGAATTCGACTAGTCATTAATAACATCATTAGCCCTGAACAGTCCAATTTTATCCTAGGTAGATCAACTACTAATAATGTCCTTATGTTCCAAGAGCTCCTTCAATCACTGAAGAATAAGAAAGGGAACAAGGCATGGATGGTAGTTAAAATCAACTTGGAAAGGCATATGATAGAATGGAATGGGATTTCATCAAGCATGCTCTTCAAGGCTTTAATTTCTCAAATAAATGGATAAGGATTATCGAATCATGTCTTGCTAGTATCTCCTTCAAGATTCTTCTAAATGGGGCAATGTTAAGGGAATTTCATTTGTCTTGCAGTTTGAGGCAAGGGGATCCTATGTCCCCATATTTGTTTATTATTTCCATTGAGGTTCTCAATCAAAGTATGAAATAGCTTATTTCTAATGGAGAATGGAAACCCATCAGATTTAGAGGATCGAATCTACCCCTATCTCATATTTTCTTTGTTGACGACCTCATTCTTATAAGGAAAGCGACTGTACAAAATGCAAAGTTAATGCATAGTGTCATGAATACTTTTGGTGCAATGTTTGGACAAAAAGTGAATTATTCTAAGTCATGTGCTCTTTTCTCAGAAATATTCATTTGTCATTAAGAGATCAAATTTGTAACACCTTTGGAATAAATTTGAATGCTATGTTAAGTAAATACCTTAGTATTCCAGTAAATATTGGCATTCAATTAAAGTCTTATTGAAAAAAACCAAGAGAAAGCTATCTAGCTAGAAGTAAAAATTCCTGAGTGCTCCTACTAGAAAACTCTTAGTCACTTCTATGCTAGAAAGTATCATTCACTACTATTCTCAGATGATCCCCTCCTGGAGAAAATCGGCAAAAATTTAGAAAAATCTTTCCATGATTTTTTGTGGGGAGATCATGAAGGGAATAGGAAGATACATTGGATCTCATGGGAATGTAAAAAGTTTAAAGAAGATGGAGGACTTAGACTTCTAGACATCTCTAAAAGGAATAAAGCCAACTTCACAAAGCTGGCATGTACCATCTAAAAAAAAAAGAGCTTCTTTAGACAAAGGTTTTCAAGGCTAAATATAAATGGAAATAGGGAATGTTTGCATGGAATAGAGGATCAAGTGCTTTTAAAGCTATCTGAAAGCAATTTGATTGGTTAAGGGATAAGCTCATCACTCCGCCCTTACGAATTACTACATCATGTTTCTGGCTAAATAGGTAGATAAGGTTTGGAAGATTTCATGACTTAGTACAAGGACATCTTACAAATGGGGCAAAAAATCTAATAGTAGCAGAAGCTTAGGAGGAACTGAATGGTTGGAATGAGAGTAGAATTGGATTTCTAATTGATGAAATGATTGTAGCTAAGTTAGGAACTTTTGACCCTTGTCTACAAGCTAATCTAGTTTGGGATGGAGAACTAGATGAATACTGGATCCATGATTCGGATAGAGATGTTAAAAGAAAAACAATATATAAAATTCTAGAACAAGAGTAAAAGGTTAATACTTCAGTTTGTAATCGTCAATGGATTTGGAAAACTCCTTCAATCCCATGTGTCAGCATCTGGTATGGCGTATTACTCATAAAGGTCTACTAACTAAGGACCAACTGATTAAAAGAGGAGTGAAGGTGAATGACTATTGCATGTTTTGTAATGTGGAAAAAGAGAATCTATGACACATTTTCTATTCTTGCTTAAAGATCAAACGAAAGTGGAATGCTTTTGGTTGGCACTCTCTTCTAGATTTTAACACACATAATGACATGGTAGAGTAGATTAGATTAAGCTCCTTTTCAAGAAAGATTAAAGGGAACTTTCCATCTTGTCTAAGGAAAATGATCTTTCTATTTGTTTTAAGAGGTATATTGTTTTAAGAGGTATATGGAGAGAGAGAAATGATTGAATTTTTTGTCGAAATAATAGAGATAAGAATTGGATACAAAGAGTATGCAAATAAGCACATAAATGGTAGACAATCAACAAGAGAAAGAAATTATTAGATGATATCGGAAAAGGGAATTAGGTTTGGACTAAACCTCTATCTGGATGGATTAAGATAAACACTAATGCAGCAATTGATTGGAAAGGAATTAATGCTACAGCAACAATTGTGGCTAGAGATGAAACAGGAAAAGTTGTCGATGGAGAATGGAAAAAACTTGCTTGATTCTCTCCCTTAGAAGCTGAACTGAGCACCATTAATCTTGGCTTACAAATGGCTAACAATAGAAAGTGAAAAAATATCCTTATAGAATCCAATAGCTCCTTTGCCATAGAAATGGTCGAGAAAGGATGCATAAAAAGAGAGTCAAATTCTGTTATTATCCAACGTTATCTTCACTTATCTAACCAATGCAATTATGTTATGTTTTGTAGAGTTGGGCATAAAGTAAATGAGGTGGTAGATTGGTTAACTAAAGAAGGATTGGATGCGACTTCATCTCATACTTTCCTTTCTTTTGTTCCCTTGTGTATAACCGAAATGTTTGTCTTTTGTAGGGGTAGGCTAGTTATAGTCCCGTTTGTTTTCTTCTTTTGGTCTTAATTTGCCTCACCGAAAAAAAAAAAAAAACTTAAGAACAATGAATATGAAAGAATTAAAAAAAGAAAAAGAATTAGATTTAGAAATTAATCACTTGAAATTATGTGAAACAAAGGAAAATAGAAAAAAAAAAAGGAAGGCAAAGGAAAATCGAAAGGTAATTTGCGAGAGTTATATGTCAAAAAATGAGTTTGGTGGGATTTTAACCTGTGCCCGCAAGCCTAATGACTTAAATAATCTCACAATATGCTTTTTGTCGTTTCTAAAAGCATACATACAAATATAATATATTCTTTTTACATATTTTCTAAGAAAGTGTAATGATTAATTATTTTTAAGAGAGGGAAGGGCCCTCCTAAATTCATCATGGATTTGAATGTATGATTTTAAAGATGAGTTGTAAGTGCATATAAACTAAAAATTTGGGGGAAATTATAAATAATCTCTTTAAATTTTGATTTAAATGATGATTCACTCTCTAAATTTTAACTTAGGTAAGGATTTAATTACTAAACTTTTAAATATTGTAAATTACTCTTCTAAACTTTGATAAATTTGTAATATAACATTATCCTTTTTAGTTAAAAAGAAAAAAAATATATTATGGTGAAAGTTTAAAGAGTTTTAAAATATATTTTAATAAATTTCAAGAATTTTATGATATTATTTTCAATTTAAAGAGAGTTTAGTTGTTAATTTATTAAAGTTGAAAAGTTATTTGCAACATTTTAATGTTTTGGAGGATGAATTTATATTTAAGTTAAAATTTAAGGGCTTATTTGTATTTTCCTAAAAATTAATTATTCAGGTCAAGTTTTAGTAGAAATGTGACTTTTATTTCCACGTCAAAATCCTCGATTACTACTGTACGGGCGATGCTGTTGGTTGTCCCGCAGGGTTTAATTAATTTAATATTAGTTATTGTGCAAACAATTTCAGAACACAAGAAGTTTCTAATTTGTATCGGAGTAAATCGTCAACCCATTTTCTCAATCTCCATAACAAGATTCATGTCAGTAGATTATGTAATTATATGAATATTTAACCGTGATTTTTTTCTCAACTATTTCTCGAAAACTTCAATTGGTAATTACTTAGAGGAAACCTGACAGACATGCCTCCTTCATGAAAAATAGAGTTGCATTTAATGTTTTCTTTAATCGAAAACTAACAAAAATTTCTGTAAACTCCAATGACATTTGATTTAGTGCCTAATATAAGATTCTCATGTGCTAATGTGCAAGCTTGGAGGTCAAACAATTGTTTGAATATAAAGTTGAATCTTTAGCGACACAAAGATTAGAGTAGCCCACTTATCCCAATAATAATAATAATAATAATATAGAATAGCCCCGTAATAATAAAAGAAAAATTAATAGTAACTATGGATAAACAAGTAACTCTATTCTAACATGCATTCTATAGGAGGGGAGTTTCCTAAGTATGCATTAAATAGACTCTTGATACGATCATGTGAAATTTGCTCCCATAAGATAGTTATCAAATAGTATTTTCATACTCTATATCCACTAAAGAACATAGTGTGTGTTAAATGGGTTCTTGATACAAATTTTCAAAATTTGTTATTATAAGATAAGTATCAAATAGTATTTCTATAACCTATACCTATCATAGAACATATATTTAAAGGTGTATATAGAATGAGTTGCAAGATATTTTATAAAGTCTTATAAAATTATGAAGTAATAATATTAAATATAACACAATATTGCATTTTTACCTAAATATACAACTGCTGCATTCTGAAGGAAAAAGAAAAGAAAAATAAAAAAGGAAAAAAAAAAACATATACCCAAACTCATTTATCCGTTAAAAACCCTAATACTATTTCGAAGTTCCCGGCTTCTACTTGCTTCCATTAGTGGTGGGTAGAATTTTGATTTGATGTATTGCAATTAGTTTTCTTTAGTTAGAGTCAGATTGAGACAGTATAAACAATTATCTTCTATAGTGGATGGTGTTATACATCTCCTTTTGATTTGTGTGGAGAACAGGAGATACAAGATCCCTTAAATAACTTCATTTTACATCATATTAAAAACAAAACTTTATATTAGATTGTGATTTTATGATATTATCAAGTGATAAACTGATGAATATATTATTATATATATACATAAGTTTTCAGAAATTTACCTTAAAATTTTGGTTTTATAAATATGAAATTGAAAAATTTACAATTTTCATAAAATACTCTATACCCTATAGTAATAATAATGTTTAAATTTCAGCATAATTCATAAACATTATAGGGTAGGATTCGATTCTAAAGCATGAAAATCAGCATTTATATGATATACGGGTACAATTTCATACCTTGCTTATCCAATACTTAGTCACACTAATAGTAGTTGAAAATTGTATAAGAGCTTCTATGCATATCGTAGTCAACTAATGATTTTATATTTTAAATGAGTATTTTAATTCTTCTATATGCATTCTCAAAATTTAATCAATTACTATATTTTCGAATCGAGTAATTTATGTCGTACATATTTGTATTGTAACATCAAGTAATCTCTTAATTATTAAATACGCATAGATGATTTACTCTGAACTACAAACCATCATACATAAATGGTTTCAATGATCATTTAAAGGATTTAATTCAATTTGGAATATAATTATAGAAAACTTAAATTATTTAACTAAAAACCTTGCAATTCTTTGTCATTTGGTAATAACAAGTAAAAACTTCTATTATATAATAAATCAACTGAAATATGGGTGAAACTAGACGCATAATTTGAATTCTAATGCAGATTACACAGCCCTAAGTTGCGGAAATTTCCAATTTCTGTCACCTATGAACTACGAAGTAATCGAATCTTTTCTTTGCATCGAAATCTGTTAATAAGAAAAACTATGGGATTAGAACCCCCGGAGAAAAAAAAAAAAAAAAAAAAAGGATAGGGAAAGACATCCGTCGATGAGTCAAGTTACTACGGGATAAGTACTACGGGATAAGTGGTCATCTTAGTCATACCTATGTAAATGGGAAAGAAAGAAAAAGGGAGCGGGGGGGTTGGTGTTGGTGGTGGGGTTTGGGGCGGGGCGGTGGGGTGGGGTGGGTGGATTTTTGTATTTTATATACTTGCTACTGTTAATGTAGCTTTTGCCCGCTGGACGAGCATAAATAACGAGTATTCAAAAAAGCATCTGCCCTCTTCCATGTTAGAAATTTTTTCTAGTAGTCTATTTAATTCGGAAGAGTTGTTTATAATTTCTGGAGGTAATGTTAATGATATTATCTGAATTTTTGTACTTTTTTAATTTTAAACCTTACATTTGAAGTTATTATATTATTCCCTTTTTACTTACTACATCACAAATTAGAAAGGAGAACCCAAATCTAATCATTTTCATTAAGTAATCAATATTTATATCATAAAGTTATAACGAATTTAGAATCAAATATTTTATCTTATGTGTGAAGCTGCTGAATATCACATCCAATCAAACTTTTGTATATCAAATTTATTATCTCCTTTTATTCATCTTGATAAAAATGATGTTGACAAAACTATACATATAGAAAACCGGTAGAGGTGAGAAAGTAAATTTGATATGCACAAGTTTGATGTATGTAAAATTTAATAATTAATTTTAAATTTTAGATGGGAAATTGAAAAAAGCACTAGAAAATTAGATCTAATTTATCATCGTTGCTATTTTCTACTGGAGATATTTTTCTTCTTTATATTGAACCATCATGTTACCTAACTGGAAGATTCACTATGTATTGAAATTAAAATAAATTTTCGAAAGTTTTAAATTTCCAATCAACTTTAAAAAAAAAAAAAAGGGAGAAGAAGAAAGTTCCAACGTCCAATTGAACGAGATGTAATGCACAGGTAAGAATAATAGTTCTAAATCTATATGGTGATGACATTTTGATATGCAAACCACATCTAGTTTCACTTTGAAATCGGCCCCTCATGTTGTGAGAAAGTATTCTCGAGGAATCCACAACCTTAAAGAATATATGGTCTCCCAAATACCACCTCACTTTTCATTCTTTATTGGGAGAATATTACATGGTTTGATTGATGACAAATGGATAAGAGTAGGAGGGACACATGCGGTGTAAGTATTCAGTTGGTGACTCTATTTTAAGTTTTAAAAAACACGTTAATTTTCTAATAATACTACTAGAACCTCATTGTCACAAAAAAAAAGTTGGCAAAAAAATTGATAGCAATAATTTTTATCTTTTTTATACAAGTACCACTAAAAAGAAAAAAGAAAAACATAATATTATCAGAAAATACAAAAGAGACAAAACACTTAATATTAAGTCTGACGACTTATCCCCAAGATTTTCCCTAAGATTAAAGCTGAAGGAATTCAATTTGTTTCAGTTGTCATTAGTATTATACATATATCTTTAGATCATTTATTCCTATGCTGTTCTATTTCAAGTAGGGTATGGAGGGAGTTTGAAAGCTCTTTCAGTGCCAATATACTATTACAGAGGTCCCATCTACATTCGATACGCTGTTGTTGAGCTTAGCGGAAAAGAGGAATAGTAATTTTTGTATTTAGTTTTTCGTTAGGCTGCTGTATAGACATGGATGATAAGAAATCAAGCTAAACATGAAGCTTTTAAGCGCATGGTCCATGGGCATGGTCTTGGATTTTCTTTTGTGCTTTTGATGTTACATATGAAGTTTATAGGCAGGAGTTATTGTTTTCTAGATTGGGAAAATAAATTGAAATCATTCATTTCCTACTCTTTGACAACTCAGTTGTACAAAAGCTTTATGAATTCTTGAGATCTTAGCTAGTATGTATTGGGCTACATACAATCAGTAAGCCTAAAAAAAAAATACTGCGAGGAGACATTAAAATGTTGTCCCACATGATCACTCTAATACTTAAATTAGTAAGGTGTTTTGAAAAGTATGAGTGTTTAAAAGTGATAAGTAGGCTTAAGTATGTAAAATATCAAGTAATTTACCGTTAAATGATAATATTGTATTTATAAAGAAATAGTGCCAGCAGTTGGAGAATAATTAATAGGCAAAGCCACTTCCACAAGTATTAAAGAGTGGGTTGATGGTTTTCGACGTATCCCGAATATGTTGAAAGTGATTGTTAACTTGGTCTATTGGCCTTATCTAGTGTCTTCTAGCCATTAGAGGCTTCCTTCATCCAGTGAAGCCATGCTTTAGGCTTGGGCTCAAAATGGCTAGCCCTAAGCTATAAGCTACATCAAATCGGAACTCGGAGGCCAAGTCTAAAGAGCCTTATCAATACTTGCTCTCTTGCAGTCTCGTTGCCAAATTGAAGGCAAAAAGAAGGGACATATAGGCTTCTCAAGCATGTGGTTGATCTGACTTGGAAGTGTTCGAGATGGTGCTATCATGCCAACGTGAATATGATGGAGGTTCAGGCTGATGGAGGCCTGAGGTGCAAACTTCCAAGTTTGCTAAGGATCAAGGCAAGACATATCCAACTAGACTATCTTCTAGGTAGAGATGACTGCAACTGTTTCGAAGCGGAGTGCTGGATACCCAAGCAAAACGAAACCTTAGTAGGGAAGTCAAAGTAGGACGCTTATACACCTAGCTAGATGGTTAAATCCGAGATAAGGAATCTAGGGCTTGAGATAGGCAATCCAAGGCGTTGAGTAGGCTGAATTGAACTGAGCTTGCCACTAAGCAAATAGGCACAATTTATCTAATATGAGGCATGCTACTATCAGGATGTTGAACAAGTAAAAGTTAGAGGGACCTTAAGGAAACTTCTTATAGAAGAAATTCTTCAAATTCTTACTTTATTGCACCTGTTTTCAATGCATTTAATGCGATGTGACAAGTGGCTTGTCATAGCAAACTAGCGTATGGCTACATACATTTTGCCTTTCAACTGTAATCATCTGATTAAGGTTGACTCCACGTGTTTGCACTACAGCATTCTAAGAGATTTGTGCTTATACAAATCTCTATAACAGCCTATGCAGTTTTCTAGATATTTGGCCTATAAATACCATAATCGCTACGAAAGGTTACTTTTTTACAATTTCTCTATTCCAATACTACAAAACTTCACTCTCTCTTGTATTGATCTTCTTTACAAGCTTTCTAACAAAGTTCATCTTCATCTTCTTTCATAATTATGTCAACCAACACAAGTGAGATGAGTTCGGATGCATCAAAGTATAATGTCATCAACTCTGAAACTATAAGGAGCGATCCCTCCCTACAGGAGAAGATAAAGTCTTGTCACTGGTACATCTCGACAACTCTACTAGGATGGTAGTAAAGGCACTAAACAGAGTAAGGCTTATCAATGCCATCCCAAGGATATGTATGTGTATGCTCCCTTACCATATCCTAGGGATTTGTTAAAGGCGCTTGGGGCAGGCAAGGGCCTGAGCAGTTGAGTAAGTAAGAGTAAGCCCTCTGCCTCCAATTGAATCTTGACTAACTTTATCGTTGATTCAATACCTAGATAGAAGATATTGTTGCCAAGTAGGGAAGAATAGGTAACCCTACTATCAGGGAGGCACTTTGTGGTGTTTGAGAAGTGCTTAGAGTTTAAGCGGCGCTTCCCTTCAAGCAACTTCAAGAAAGAACCCTTCAACTTTCACTAGTACAGTCCAGTTTAGGTTCTTCCCAATAGGTGAAGGGTGTTGGAAGACTTCCAGGCGCTTTGCGAATATTTGGTGATAAAGGCCACCCGAATTTTTCAACCACTTCTATATGTGGAAAAGTTGGGGGGTAGGGGCATAGTGAAGGAAAGGGGGGTTGGGGTTGGGTAGGTGGCCATACCTCTAACCTCGTCTAGGAAAGAAGTTATTTTACGGCCTTACAAATTTTGTCAAAGGCTAGTAAGATGATTTCATAATAGTTAAGTTGCTTAAAGAGGCAGATTATTGGACAAGGTGGACCGAACTAGGGCCTAAAAAGAGCTTAGCACTACTGATGCCGAGGTTATATGAGAGATTCAAGCCTTCGTGGCCCTTAAGGATGATAAGGAAATAAATGTCGTAGAAACGGTAGGGAGATACTTTCAGGATTTGATCTCCAAGCTCTTCCCTAACATGAAGAAGGTTATGGTAAAGAAGTAAGCTAAAGGTATAGGTTCATTATTGTGGTTGTTGTTTTTTTGTTTTTATGAACGCCTTCATCTATTATGCTAATATAAAGATGCTTTGTTCAATGTCTCTTAATAAAATGGGGGAAAGTTCTTCCTTGTCTGTATTGGTCACGATGGAGTTGGTGAATAGTAGTGTTTTGTATTTTGCTTTTGCTTCATTTTCTTTTTTCCTTATTGCTTGTTTCGATTCTTTATAGGCAAGAATCGGGCCAAGAAGATTCCCCATCTCACAGTAGATGAGTTGATGAGCTGTTGGTAGGCCAGGTCGAAGGCCTCTAACCTAAAAGGCAAGGCCGTACGGCCGATGTCAGGGGGTGGGGAGACTAGCAAGGTTGAGCCAGTAGCTTTACCACAAGGGATTCCTCTTAGATGAGGAGAGGGAAGCTAAGGCTTACCTTGAGAGAGAGAATGCCAAGTTGAAGGTATCGGTCTCTAAGTTGTAGATTGAGTTAGCGATAAAGGCATCCAAGTGCAGCAGTGCCAAAGCTACCTCGCTAAAGCTAACCAGTTTGAAAGTTAGGCTAGAACTCCAAGAGCTTTAGGGAAGAGCTTTGGAGATGGAAGAGATTATCTCTAAAATGGAGAGTGGAGAGGTCCTCAGCAATGTTACTGTTAAGAGAGTCATCGTCAATTTTCGACTGATGGAAGAGTAATTGGATAATTTAGAGGACTTATCCATCAAATCCACTAGCTTTATGAGGAGACAAGTGCTCTCACATTATACCAATCTTAACTTGGGTTTCCTGAATTTTCTAGGTAGCCCCACTTGTCGGGAGAAGAAGGAGGCCTAAGAGTAGGAGAAAGAAGCAACTCGAGCAATTGGTAAGGTCCAAGGTGCTTCTTCTGCTACTAGGTCTAGATAAGACGATTCCACATCCATTTCTACCCCAACAATTCAATAGGAGGTCACCCTTGAAGGTACTTCTTAGGTGATCAAGGTCGAGGTGCTTCTCCTATAGACCTTAATCAACAACTTTCGGTCTCAGCTCTAGCCCAGAGCTAACCTCCCTAGGTTTAGTGATTGATTAGCACTTTGAGCAAATGAAAGCTTTAGATTTTTTGGAGTTATCAAAGTTAACTAATCCTAGGCAGCAGTTATCCCCTCCCCTTCCTTTTGTACCTCAGGTCGGGATGCCGGCCTTAACTTGGTTATGCACTTTGACTTTTCATTTTTTGTTGAACGTTTTTCCTTGTTTGCTTGGTAAGGTATATAGGGACATTATCGTTTGTCGGGGTTTCCTAAAGGGGTCAGATCGGTAATGTTTTTACCTGCTTAGTATGTAGGAGTTTCTCAATCTAAGGGGTGTTTCCCCTTGTCGAGGTTGCTCAAGGGAGTTAGGTCAATAGCGTTCTAACCTACTTAGTAAGTGAGAGTTCATTTATGCAAGGGGTCTATTCTCTTATGATGTCAGGTTGATGGTGTTCCAACCTACCTAGTAGGTAAGAGTTCCTCTATGCAAGGAGTGTTTTCCCTTACTAAGGTTGCTCAAAGGGGTTAGGTCGATGGTATTCCGACCTGCCCGGTATGTGAGAGTTTTTCTGTACAAGAGGTATTTCCCTTTACCGAGTTTTCCTGAAGGGATCAAGTCAATGGCGTTCTAACTTGCCCGGTTTATGGTAGTTCCTCTGTACAAGGGGTGTTTTCCCTTACTGAAGTTGCCCAAGGGGGTCGGTTGCAAACCGTACTACTTAAAGGACATATAATTAACTAAGAATACTTTTCGATCATTCTTAAATATCAACTAAACTAAAGGCTAAAGTTTACATTTAGAAAAAAAAACCTAGTTTTCCAATTCAAAAGCTCATTATTGATAAAAATTTGAACACAAGAATGATGAATCCTAAGTCACCCAAAATCTTAAACCCTAGGATAATTAAAGACTTATAACCTAAGTGAATAATTGAAAATCTAATTTGAATAATTTTAATTCAACTCTAGAAAATTATAAAATCTCTTGAGAAGAAAATCCTAACATATGAATCAATTTAAGAACTAAACCCTAAAAGAATCACATATAAGATAACTTACTTATTTCCTTTATAAGCTATGTTATATATGAATATGCAAACCAACCAATCACATTAAATAGCTTATCAATTGAGAGTTAGAATCACCTATCACTTGATAACCTATCAAAAGCATATGATAAGACCATTTTTTTATATCACTATAACTTATATTGCATATGGATAGGTTATCTTATCACATTATCAATTCAATTTTAAAAAATTTAATGTGACAAACCTATACCCTTACATGACAACTCTATGGCTGGTTTGGAAAAGAGGAGTGGGAGGCCATACCATATCACTCAACAATCAATTCATTTATCTTTCACATCTATTATTTACCCCTTATCACTTACCTCATCCAATCATTACAAGGTAAGACTTATATATTAAGCTAAAGGCAACAAAAAGGGCCTTATTTGGAACTCATACACACATAAACATTTCAATCAGTTGTTGTCCTCTAAAACACTCTCACTTTCACTCACTTTTCAAACATATTTTACTTACAAACACATGAGAAAACCAAGCCCTACTCACCCTTAGATTTATCGCCACTTTTACACACCTTCATGACATAAAACACATACTTTTGTTGCCTTCACTTTGTCTACATCAAGAGCCATTTGAGAAAACCTTAGGACACCTAAAACCAACCTTAAACACAAAAGCTTTGGCAATACGAGAGCTTATACAAGGAAAAGGAAAACAAGGACCAAAGGAGAATTTTTAGTGTACAACTACCTTTCATAATCATTTAGGCCAAGTAAGTTCTTTTTTTTTTTTTTGTTAAGTACTTTAGTATGCCATGCTTAGGAGTTTATATATTTTCGTGAGGATATTGACATGCATACCATAGCTAGTTTACTTTAGGCGATAAGCTTATAAATCTTTAACATGGAAGTTAGATTATAGGTATACTAGGTTTAGTATTATGTAGGATACATGCCTAACACTTAGAATGGAAGTTTGTGACTTGAGAAAATCATGAAATGTATACATAGATGATAGAATAACATGCTAAACGTGAAGTATTTGTAAGGTATTTGGATGTTATTTTTATTTCTATTGGGTTACATATGCTTAAATCTAGCTTTAGGTTAGCAAAAAACCACTACATGATGAGTTAAGTTGGAGTTAGAATACAAGTAATATAGGTTCTAGATTTATCACCTAAACTTAAGAAAATGATGAAACAATTTGAAAAACAAAGTTGGAAGCCCATAAACCTAATTGACCATATCTAAAACCATAGGAAAACCCACTTAAAAATACAATAAAACAAAGTAAATAAAGAAAAAAGACCAACTAAAGAAAAAATAATATGTGTTTAAAACCTAAAACTTAAAACCAGACCTAAAAGCATCCAAAACAAGCTTAGAACTTATAATTGGGCCCTTCAGAAATTTCTGACCAACACTTTAATTAATTAAGAAAAATTGTTTTGAGGCCTATAAGGAGTCTACATAAAACTCCCTAAACCCAACAAAGTCATTAACTTTAATTTAAACAAAAAAAAAAAAACAAGCTCATTTAACTACATAAGCCCACTTAAGAGTCTAAAAAATTTTTTATAGCACCAAGGTCATGAAAGAAGGATGGAAATCTAACCTTGAAGAGTGTTTTAAGATTAGAATAAAGTCTTATGCTCAAGCCCAAAAGACTTCTTAAGATAACAAAAAGCCCAACAACTAAACTAAGCCCAAAAGAGCATCAAACCTTAAGAAACCTTATTGTTCTGACCAGTGGATAGTTATCTCAAAAATCTAACCATACCACATTAAAATAAACTCTAAAATGATGGAAATCAACTATAAGATCATAAAAATCGGATGTAAAACAAGAAAGTTATATTGGATTGAAGTTTTAAGTACAACCAAGAAGAATATGAATACTAAGTTAAAAGTGTAACTTAAAAGATTTTAGGCTAACCTTCTAAATTTATTTCAAATTCTTATAATACCATATTTGCGATATTCAAGGGACCCTACCGTTAGAGATAACCTACCCCCAGACTACTACGATTGATCAGCTATGGCCAAGTGTGTGATTCCTGATGACCTCATACTTGATTTTACTTGAAGTGTAAATGCCCTTAAATTTGTATAGTGAACTTGAATACTTATGGAATATGGGAATTGCATGTGTATGATATTATGATTGAATTCCATGACTTACTAATAAGATAATAATGAGAATTGTTTGTGATGATATTCATGCATAGTTGTATGAAATGAAATTTGTCTTATTACAATGAAAATTTAATTAATTATTCAATTAGTCATGCATTTCTCATAATTGTATCATAACTATACTAATTGCCATCTCACTTGGAAGGTGAGAAGGGGCTCACAGGAGTGGGGGCCGTTACCTGGATTAAGAAATGGTTATGCTATTATTGTACATTTGAGTCTCTATCCTAGCTATCAAGCTTACTAGGCACCAAAGGATGCTAACTATTAATGAAGAGGCGTATCTTGTGACTTCTGCTTTGAGTGGGTAATATGGATTGCAGAGGCCACCACACTACTAGACTTAGGAATTTTGACTAAGAGTTTGATTTTTGAAAATGAAATTATATTTTCAACATGAAAAGTAAAGTTGTTTATATTATGTATAGTTTGAGTTGTTTTGAGCATGTCTGTACAAGTAGAATAAAAACCTAAGTGCTAGGACTCGATTGATAGTTTGTGTCAATTAATTATCTCTAACCCCAACTATGGGGGGTGTAATTCTAAGTTACATATAGTTCCTAAGTCGATGTATGTATTGTTTGGTATCCTCAGCATTCATGCATTCATATGTTTATGCATTTAAAAAATTGTTATGTGGTACGGGGAGGGGATTATCTCACTAAGTATAAACTTATACCTCGATAGATTTCTTTTGGTACAGGTCTATTTCTTGGTCCATCCGAGCCAAGGAATGCTTGAGATAATTCTTATGTCAGGACAAGGCTATGCGATTAAGAGAGAAAGGAGAGAAGTTCATAGTTTGGTCAATAGCTGTTTATTTCTTTTAGTTAGCTAAATTTTTGTGTAAATAGATAAAATGATGATAGACTTATGATAGACTTTGATGGGCTATTGTTGTTCTATAATATTTTGTTGTAGAATTCTATGTTCTACGCTTTATTTTTGGTAACATAAGAAGTTAGTTAGTAGTTTTAGATTATATGCCTAATATTACTCATCTATATACCTCATGGTAACATAGAATGGAAGGAGCCTTGTGTGTTGTATGGAAAGCCTTTGATCAACGAGGGGGTTGATTGTAGATTTTTGTACGGTATACGGTGATCTACCATATGACAATGATATTATTTGAGTCGTGATATCGGTGGTGTTTCGACTTATGTGGTATGTGGGAGCTCCTCTATGCAAGGGGTATTTCCCCTTGCTAAGGTTACCTAAAAGAGTTAGGTCGGGGGTGTTCTGACCTACCCAATATGTGAGAGTTCCTCTATACAAGGGGTGTCTCCCTTTCCTGAGGATGCTTAAGGGGGTTAAGTCAGTGGCAATTTGACTTATCCGATATGTAGGAGTTCTTCTGTGTAAAGGGTATTTTCCTTTGTAGAGGTTACCTAAGGGAATCAATTTGGTGGCGATCTAACTTACCTAATTAATGAGTTCATTCACCCTTTGGGGGGCTAGGACTTGGTGTGGGGAATAGAGGTAATTGTAGACAACTCATGGGAAATGTAACTTTCAATACTAATTTTGAAATGATTTACATAATGATGTAGTAATCAAAATAAAGTCGAAGGTTATCAATATTCCATGAATACGAGATAAGCTCTCCATCCAGTTTCTCTAATCTATAAGCTCCATCACCTAAATTTTCTCTAACTCTGATCGGGCCTTCCCAATTGGGGGCTAACTTTCCCTATCCTTCTTGTGAACTTGTGGCCTCTAACTTCTAACAAACTAAGTCCTTAACCTTAAATTTTTTGTCCCTAACCTTTTTATTGTAGTATCAAGTGACTCGATGAGGACTGCCTCCAACCCAAACACCAGGCAAAAGGGGATTTCACCTGTAGAGGTGCAGTGGGTGGTCCCATACCCCTACAGAATATTAGGAAGTTCGTTTGCCTAGGCGCTATGGGTACGGCCTACTCGCTTCTTTAAACTATTCAGGATGACTCAATTAGCTACTTCTACCTAGCCGTTTGACTAAGGGTAAGCGATTGAGGTGAACTGCGGCATAATGTGATGCTTAGCATATAATTCCTTGAATTTAGGGCTATTAAACTATTACTCATTGTCCATGATGAGGGCATAAGGAACCCCAAATCAGGAGATGATGTTGTTTTTGACAAAGGACTCAATACTTCCTTCTATGATTTTCGTTATAGCTTTGGCTTCAACTCATTTGGTGAAGTAGTCGATGGCAACTATGATAAATTGTCATTTTTCAAAGGCCTTCAAGAAGGCACTAAAGATGTCAATGCCCTACTGGGAAAACGACCATGAACTATTCAAAGGCTGGAGACTAAAGTTGAGTACATGACTAATAGGAATGTGCCTCTAGTACTAGGGGCACTTTTGGGCTATGATTTTGGCATCTTGCCTCATGATAAGCTAGTAGTATTCAAGTCATAATGCCCAAATGTAGAGGGCTTGGGTCTAAATGTGGTTGCTGTACACTCCAACATATAGCTCTTCTATGAAGTGTGCATGCCCTCACCTTTTTAGATGCATCTAAGCAGGGGGGGCGCTAGCTCCTTTACAATATAGGATGCTATCGATCAACATGTAGTTAATAGCATGATATCTCAACTTCTTTGACTCTTTCTTGTCTTTTGGGAATGTACCTTGCTCTAAGTAACTCCAAATGAGATCCATGCAGCTCTGGCTTTGATGTTATTGTTGTCAGTTCCAAGATTTTACCGATATCGAAGTTATGCTCTTCTCTAGTAGGTACTCTATGAAGATTTTCCTATCCCTCACTTTAGGCTTCTGTATCCCAGTAGAGACAAGTTTGGGCAACCAGTTTACCACTGAATTTTCAGGTCGAGGGATCTTTGTGATGGTCTATGAAGGGAATTCGACTAAAAAGCTCTTCACCTTCTCCAAGTACCTTGCCATTATATTGTCCCTAGCTTCATATTTTCTTTAGACTTGTTAGATGACTAGCATAGAATCTAGAAGACTTGTAAGTACTCAGAGTCAATCTAATTTGAAGCTAGCTATCACAGCCTTGTATCCAGATTCGTTATTGCTAATATTGAACCCAAACTTAAGGGCGTAACAAACTGTGATTTTATGCAAGCCGATCAATACAAGACCTAACCCCACCCCTTGACGTGGATGATATATTAATGTAGAGAGTCCATACCGGCTTGTCGCCACCCAGTGGTGCTTCCTCCTCTCCTATATATTTGACTATGAAGTCAGCCAACACATGTGCCTTGTAAGCTGTTTGTGATTGATATTGAATTCCATATGCACTTAGCTCCATCGCATACTTCACCATCCATCCAAACACATCCAACTTCTACAACATAGTATGTAGCGGTTGGTTTATGAGTACGATGATCTGGAGTGCTTAGAATAGCACCCTAGCCAATGTATTGCGATGAAAACAACTAAGGCAAATTTCTTTGCCCGAGTATACCTAACCTTAGGCTCGTGAAGTATATGATTGATGTAGTATACGAGCCTGTGCTTTCTCCCCTCTACTTTGACCAGTATAGAGGAGAGTGCCTGGTCACTTATGGCCAGGTACAAAAACAGGTCCTCCCTTATGATAGGCTTGGAGAGGATAGGAGGGGTATCCAAGGAAGTCCTACAACTACTAAAAGACTGCTGCATACTCTAGAGTCCTTTCAAAACCCTTAGGATTTTTTAGGATTCTAATTAATTGAGCGCATCTATCTCTGCTCTTCAAGACACCTGCTCAGCGTAGCTACCATGCTGGTGAGCTTCTACACGTCTCGAACTAAGGTAGGGGGCTTCATATCCTTGATGGCATATATATTTTCAAGGTTAGCCTCGATACCTCTTTGGGTGACCAGGAAGCCTAAAAATTTACCAAAACCGACCCTAAAGATACACTTTGGGGGGTTTAGCTTCATATCATATTTTCTCATATGGTCAAAAGCTTCCTAGAGGTCCTTGACATGATCGTTCAGCTCCTTGCTCTTAAAAATCATGTCATTGACGTACACCTTCATGTTGCACTCGATCTAGGGCTTAAATAACTTCATCACCTTATGTTGGTAAGTTGCCCTAGCAGTTTTTAGGCTGAAGGGCATGACAGTATAGCAATATGTACCAAAGTCAGTGACGAAGGAGGTATGTACTTCATCTTTTGGGTCCATTTTTATTTAGTTATAACCTAAGAAGGCGTACATGAAGCTCGACAAAGCGTACCTTGTAGTGGAGCTAACCAATTGGTCGATCTTAGGGTAAGGAAAGCAATCCTTCAAGTAAGCTCTATTGAGGTCAGTATAGTCAACACACATGCACCACTTCCTAAACTTCTTCTTGACTAACACTAAAATTTACTTGGTAAGTTGAGTACTTCTCTTCCCTCGTGAAGCTAGCTTTCAGCAGCTTCTATACTTCTTCCTCAATTGCAACCTACCTCTCTATGGCTAAGTATCTCTTTTTCTACTTGATAAGTCGTATAGTAAGATCAATATTAAGGCTATGGGTCGCTAGGTTGAGAGAGATCCCAAGCATGTCTGATGTAACTAGGTGAACCTGTTTGACTTAGCTATGAGAGGCTAATTATCTTATCCTTCGCCTTAGTGGGAGTCTCAATCTCAACCTTGGTAATTTGGTCGGGAGAGGCACCGATCTATACTTCCTCGGTTTTTTTACCCAACTCACCTCTCTCAACAAACTTCTCCCACGACCAGTCTCTGGAGCAAAGACATCATCGAGTTTGGTAGCCCTCACATAAAGCTCTCGAGAAAGATTTTGACCACATTTACATATTCTTACCCCGATTGGGATCAAGAATTTAGCCTTCAAGTGAAGGGAGGCATAACAACCCTAAACACATTTAGACTTGGTCTTCCCAAGAGAGCGTTATAGAAGGATGGACAGTTGATCACAACGAACTCCATTAGTCGTTGTGCGACATGGTCATCATCGCCAAGTTTCATATCAAGAGTGATGATTCCTTTAACTCAAATGGTGCTCCCATTGAAGCCAATGAGGTTGTGGTGGTATAACTTTATCTTGACCAATAGCTTAATCCTCATTTGTTTGAATGTATGGAGGAAGAGGATTTCGGTAGAGTTCCTGGTATCCACCATTATTTTCAAGACCTTAAAATTCATAATCCTTACCCTTATGACTAGGAGTCTTGATGGAAGGTATCTACCCCCTCCAAATCTTCGTCGGAGAAAGAGCTTGAAGTATTTAGCTTTTGTCTCTTTTCCCTTACTGTCAATACCTCAGACAGGGCATTAACCAAGCTACTAGTACTTAATTGGCTCCTAGGGTATAGCCCCTTGATGATTATACTGATGACGTCATTATGGCTATAGTTGTTGCGATGGTCATTGTTTTGCTCTACTCGAGTACCTTTGGTCCGTCGTCTCCAAGATGTCCACTCCTCATCATCATTGGAATGGTCGTTGTTCCTTTGTTAGGACATTTATTCACTGAAGTAACCCCGCTAAATGGCATATTCGATCCCGTTCTTCAACTACAATCATTCATTGGTAGTGTGGTCATGATCGCCATAGAACTAACAGTATTTGTCTGAGTTTTAGCAACTAAGTTTCCCCTTCATCTTAGGGGTTCTCTACAGTAAGTTCCTATGCTTTTCCTTTAAGTAGACCTGGGCAATAGGTCTATTCAAAAGGGTGTGCTACATGTAGATAGGAGGGAAGAGGGGGTTTCGTTCGTCTTGGTGCTTCTTCTTGCTTGAGCCTTCCCCTTTTGATCAGTTTGATGCCCTACCTCCAAGGAAATCTTTAACAAACAATCTATCCTTATCTTATTTTCCTCCCAACCTTTCCCAATCACATCACACCTGGTACAAATATTGTCATCCTAGTCTATGAATTTATATGCTTTGCTCCAAAAATCAGCTAAGGTCTTTAGCTTGCTCTTCGCAAGTAATCGATAGAAATCTCCCGAAATTTGGATGCTAAGATGAGTGGCATGAACAGCAACTCCCTCATCTAGCTAAAGGATTTCGACCATAACATTGTTAAACCAGGCTACAAATTCGTGTAGAGTTTCACCTTCACTTTGCCTAATCAAATACAAGGATGATATGTCCTTAGATGGGGCCTTGTTAGCTCTGAAGTGAAGGCTAAACTTTCATACTAACTCGTTAAAGGAGTTGATGGAGTTGTCGAATAAGTGGTTGAACCACATTTGAGCTACTTTCCTCAAAGTGTTCGGGAAAGCCTTGTACATTATGACATCCCCATAACCATGGAGGCTCATGAGGGTACAGAAGTGGAGAAGGTGATCATTGGGGTCACCTATGCCATCATATTAATCTAGGGTCGAAAGCTTGCTATTAGGGGGCAACACTTCATCTTGGACATCTTTAGTGAAGGGGATTTTATTACTAGTGACCAGTCCGGCATCGCTAGCAACCTTGCTCATTCGTGGTTTGGAGAGCCTCCTCACGATTACGTGGACCTCATTGAGATCGGCATTATCTGCCAAATGAGCTCGGTGCGCTACTAAGTGCACTAGTACTCCCTAAGAGACGGCCACTTGTTCATCACCAGCTTGAGTTCAGTTGTGAGTGGCTATAGACCTTGCTAACTGTTGTTGCATTAGAGGATCAGGTTGCTAATCCCTACCATCCTGCTGTTGCTATTGGTAATTATTCTACTTAGTACGAGCATTAGAAGCTTTAGAGGGAGTGAGTCTGTACATTGCACCTCTTAGATTCTTCGAGGTGAGCATGGAGCAACCTATTTTGAGTAGCAAATTCCTCAACCAAGTGCTCTTCCAGCATTTCCCTTGAGAGGGGTTGGTTCTCAGCAGGTTAGTTATTCGCCAATCGACGATTCTCAAGGTTACTAGCATGAGACATGGTGATCGAAGGTGGTATTCAGTGTTTTTAGTTGGTTTGTATAGGAACTTAGATCCGAATTGCTATAGACTACACCAATGAAGCCACAAGATCTTAGCTAGTATGGATTAGGTTTTGCGCAATCAGTTTGCCTGCAAAAAGAATGATATGAGGGCATGTTGACTTATTATTCAACGTAGCAACTTCGACGTTTAAGCTAGTAAGGTGTTTTGGAGACTATGAGTGCTTAGGAGCAATAAGTAGGCTTGAGTGTGCAAAGTATCAAATAGTTTACCGTTAGGAGATGATCTTATATTTATAAAGGAATTGGAGAATATTTAGTGGGCAAAGCCACTTCCACAAGTATTGGAAATTGGGTTTATGGTATCTAACTTATCCTGAATATGCTGGAAGCGGTTGTTGACTTGGTTTATTAACCTTATCTAGTATCTTCTAGCTATTAGAGGCCTCATTTAGCCAACTAGGCCATACTCTCAGCTTAGGCCCAGAGCGGTTGGCCTTAAGTTGTAAGCCACATCAAATTGGGATAGGTTTAAGGGGTCCATGTCCAAAGAGCCTTATCAACACTTTATAAGTACATGTTTATAGAGAGGCTATACTAAAGAAGTGAATATTTTAGCAAATAAATATAGAGTTCCTTCAATTGACTTTTCCCTTTACTACGTTTCATATTTTGTAAAGATTTAGTACAGCTTGAAAGTAGATTCTCTTATTCAATAAAATTTGGAAGCATAAGCTTATCCTTCCCCATAGTTACATACATACATATATACTAGCAAACACATACTCATTTTACCTGTGCACATAATAAAATCAACAATTCAATGAAGTATAAAATATAAAAGAAAATTAGTTTATGAAAAAAAATAAAGCAATTACGAAATCAAATTATTTACATGATAAATGAATATGGAAAGATCAAAGAAAAAAATAATGCTAGAATGACGTTAAAAAGGATAGAAAAAAGAAACCTATATGCACAATATATGTCTTTGTTAAAATAGACCAAAAAAGAAAACTACTAATCGTATTTATTTTTGTTCATAAAAAAAAATCACCATAAAAGTCCCTATCTCCATTATTACCACCGTATTGATACAGCTACCACTTTCTTGCCTCTACAACCCTAAAGTTTTAATGGTGGCTAAAAATAAATATAAAGTAGAGGAAAACATGGCAAGTGAAAAATAGAAGGGATAGAAACATGTATGTTCTAAATAATAGAGTTGGAACATGGGTTCTAGAAATATGGGAAAGTTTTCATTACTAGAGAAGATGAGAAGTTTTCTACAATTTCTTAAGCATGAAACTTGAGTAGGTAGGAAAACTACTAACTTATGAAATTACCATAAAATTGATTAATTAAATATTACCTAATATATAATAATTAATTTTATGAAATATGATCTAAGGTCATTTTGAGGAATTTTATGGATTAAAAAAGTATAGCGATTACTTAAACCATTGAGACTTTATTATATATATACATATATATATATATATCGTTTAAAATAACTCACTAATATCAAAAACTTAGTTCAATTCAACGTATAAATGACCTTTATGTCAAATTTGGTACATAAAATAGATCTAGAATTGAATTAATGATTCTAGGTTTCATTCCATTTCCCATATTTAAAAGTGTTTTTAAAAGACAGAGTCATGATTCCATATTTAAGGAGGAATATGATTCCATTTTTTGAGGAGACAAAATTTCAATTCTATTCCACCCTTATTAATTACATTAATTTATAATTACTTATTTAATCTTTAAGCAAATTATGATATGGAATAATTAAGAGTATTTTTAATAAATACTATTATATACACACTTAAATCCATTCAATTTTATGAACATTTCCAAAAGTAAGAAGGGATTGACTAGTTCAATCCCCATTTTATTCAATTCCATTTGAAATCATTCATCTGTACCAATCGTGACATTAGCATACATATTTAACAAACAATTTATTTTATTGCTAAGGCCGTTATACCCTATTGGTATGAATACTAGTTTTGCAATAGGATATACTAAGTTCAAATGCCCCTTCTCTTAGTTATAATATATAAATATAGTTGAGGGGGAAAAAAAAACTCACCTTTATTAATTTGAATGTATCTATGCAACAACAAATAATACTTGACAAACTAAGTAACCTCTAAGAAGAACAAAATGCCGATGCTGAATATATCAAAGGAGAATTAGATAGAATGAGATTATATTGGTTTTTATTTTTTATTTATTTTCTTATATATGAAGCCAAAACTAGGGTTAGGCAAAAAAAAAAAAAAAAAAACTATGAACAGTGGATCAAACCATGAACTGAACCGAACCGAAAAATTGGTTTTTTTACGAACTATTTAGTTCACGATTTAGTTTGATTATATATAAATGGTTTGTAGTTTAGTTTAAGATAGTGGGCCAACCAAACAGTTTTGAACCAATTAAAACCGTTTGTTTGAATAAAAACATTCATGTAATTCTTTTATACTTTTTTTTTTTACTCTATCAATCTTCATAAATTTCATCAAATTTTTTATACGTTTTTCTTATTTGTCTTATTTTTTGATCAATTATTAAGATTAAATTGAGTAAATTCCATCTGAAATTTTATATTTAAAAATTTTCCTTTTCTAAATTGTCACATTCTTATATATTTTCAAATCAAAGGTTTGACTGTAATAATCTTTACATATCTCTCGTCTCTTTTTTAAGCTTTGGTATATTTCTTCTATTTTTTTGTGTTGTTTTTGAATAAGAAGATCTACTTCTCCTTCCTTGTTTTTGTTTGTTGAAAATAGAGTCTCTTATTCTTATCAAATCAAGTTGATTTTATTAAGATCTCATGTAGCTTTTGACTAAGTATCATTATACATAATAGATATATGAGAAATTAAGTAGCTATGTATATGTAAAAGTTTAATAAAAAGAAAAATATATTATTAGAGAAAAAAAATATTTAGCGAAAATTTAAAATAAATAATTTGAACCGATTTCAATTAGATTCGAAAAATTTATGATGATTTCAATAAAAAACCGAACCGTTATATTTGGTTCAATTCGATAAAGGGAACGAATCATACCGAATCAAATTGCACCCACCCCTAACCAAAACCATACCAAAGCCATATAAGATTCTATTTTTCTATTTATAGTCTCTTATTTCTATGTATTAGAGAACTAATAGAAGATAAAAGTATGTGTACCTAATTTGATGTATCTGCCTTCTTTACTATGACTTAATGTAGCAGATAATAGAAATTCATTTAATAGAATACAGTTTCTTGTTCTCTTTTTACCAAAAATAGACTATAAATTTTAAAGAAGTAGGATCGTGTGAGAAAGAGAGGGGGATATGAACGGTGTGATGAAAGCATTATCGGATTTTCTTAGGTGAAGTATAATTTCAAATCAGATCGTCCTAATAAATGCGATATAAATATATAGATTCAGGTACAATCTT
This sequence comes from Lumnitzera racemosa, assembly GCA_024138005.1. NCBI lineage: Eukaryota > Viridiplantae > Streptophyta > Magnoliopsida > Myrtales > Combretaceae > Lumnitzera > Lumnitzera racemosa. The sequence continues at coordinate 30,225,499 of JAMXBC010000012.1, read as the reverse complement.
ATAATATTTGTATTACATTTATTAGGAGTGATTTTATATATTGTCACTTCCCCTAATAATTTTCCTGTTTATCCCATATTTGGTTTAAGGAAGCTATTGCGTCATTAAATTGAAAGTGCAATGTGGGCTAAAATGATAGAAATTTAATTATAAATTCCTTGTTATAATTAACTTAACCTTATAATTTGATTATCTTTTGTTTCCTTATAGTTTTCTAATGGACCCTTTTAAAAGGTTTCTTGTACTACATGTGTGTGTACATATATATATAAAAGGTATTGCACATGTGCACAATCTATTTTCTTTTTGCTTCATTGCTAAATTATAAATATCATTGATGAGTGTGAAAATATTGCTTCCCTTCTAGAATTATATTTGAGCCAAAATTACTTGAGCAAATCCTCCTCTTTTTTTTTTTTTTTTTTTTCCTACTCACTTCAACAAAAACATAATTTATGTTTTATTACTTTGTGTTAATGACTTAATGCTAGTCAATGACATATGTTGGCTCATTTTTTTTCATCAATCATCTCAATCCACATCGTCGATCGACGTATTATAATTTCAAGGGTCACCGCTTTGACGAAACCCTTGTCTGAGTGGGTATGTGGAAGTAAATTATGATGATCAAGAGAAACGTGTGGTTTTTGAACCCATTGTGATGACCCAAAAATTTTGTATTTCAATTTTGTTAGTCCTTAGAAATAGCTTACTAAAGGATATTTAATAGGGCAATAGTATTAAATAAACTTGATTTACTTCACATTCTCATTTGTACTTCTTGGAAAGGAGAAAAAGAGGAGGCCCCATTAATATAAAGATTACCACTCTAGGTACATGGAGTGAATTCTCTAAGAACAATAATGTTGCCAACGACAATGATTATTTGAATACTCATCCCCATTCCTATACTCCAATACTCGTTCTCCCACACGAATGTAATTCAATCCATTATTTGGGTACAGTTATACATATATATAGATCAATGACTTAGCTTGCGTTAATGGGTTTAATTTGTTTCTGTGGGTGGAGGAATAAATACCAATCATCTGATGGAATAAGCAAAGTGGTGTTCGAAGGACAGGTAACTGAAGAAGGAGCCGAAAGCTTGAACAAGAGGTGAATCCAATATAAATTCTCATCTTTTTTTTAATTTTTTAATTTTTTAATTTTTTTTTTTTGGGTGAAAGCATAAATTTTATAAATAGAACAAAAAGAAAAAGTTAAACATCAGGTAGTCTAGAGCCACAGTTAGCAGACAAAAGACAAAGGAGATGGGATGAGGGTTTATTAAACCAAAAACAATAGCTCATCCCATTCTTAGCTTGGATTGCTACTTAATAATGACCACACCTATTTGCTTCTCTATATATAAAAGAAAAAGGACAAGATCTAAACAAGGACTTGAGATGTAAAATATCTTGAATTACACCCTTAGATTTCCAAGATGCTCTTGAAGGGATTTCAATGGCCTTGATGACTTTTGCCGAGTTTGATTCAATTTCAATTTCAATATGCATCCAACCCTTTGAATAAGCTGTTCGCAATGCCTCTATAATAGCACAAGCTCCCTTTAATTCAACATCATAGATGTGAACTGTTTTGGCCTTTGCATGAAGTAAAGATCAAGTATAGGTCCTGCAGACAATGCCTAGACAACCCCAAAGAAGAAGTAGCGTTTGTTGAAGCATCGCAATTTATCCTGACAACTTCACGGCTTGGAGGCATACAATGAGCATTTGTTCTTCCCGAATCAGGTTCACGCAGCAGCTGAACATTTATCAAGGAAATAGGGTCAGCATCTGTACATGTAGCCTAACTCCTCGCTTGGTGGAATCGTACTAGACAAACCAGAGTAAAGTCTTGCAGAATCAAAACGATGCAGTTGCAGCTCCTTCTTAAAAGCAGTAGAAGCCAATCTAGGATCTAATTGCTTTCTCTAGAAATGACATTCATTTCGGTGAAGCCATATGTACCAGAGAATAACAACAGAAGTTGACAGGAAATGCAGTCCTTTAGTCTTCGACAAACCAAGTTGTTGTTGCACTTTTGCAATCCACTTATCTATGAGTGAAATGTTGAAATCCTCAATTCTAATCTGTGGTACATCAAACCAAATCGCGCATACCCAATGGCAATGAAAGGATAAGTTCTCCAGCAATTCCTCAACTGAACAGAAAGAGCGTGCTGGACTTTGAATAATTTTCCTAAAAAAAACAAGTTATCGCTAATAGATAAAGCATTGGAACACAACCGCCAAAGATGATGCTTGTGTTTTTGGTTGGCACTGCAGCTTCCAAATAATTTTCCAAACTCCATTGCACATCTCATGAGAACTAGTTAGCAAGGCAGTGTCAGCTTCTTGTTTTGGAGCAACAATTTCATGGTAGCCACTTCTTACACTACAATAGCCTGTTCTATTTTTAACCCAGACCAATTTATCTTCTTCTTGACTACAAAGAACAAGGATTGTCAAAATAGCTTCCCTTTCTTGTATTGATAACACATGCGCCACCCTACTCAAGTTCCAATAACAATTTTCATTATCAATTAAGTCACTGACCCACAAATCAACTAACTCAGAGTCTACATCTGTGGGATTAAGTTTGAGGCCAAGCAAAAATTGAACCCATTTACACACAAATGGGCCTGCCATTACCGATACTTCACAGAAAGTCTTTCATCACAAAATCCCGTCCCTGTAACACACTTTGCCAACCCCAAAAAGCCTTACTACCCCTCTTTGCATCCAAGAAACCCCAATGAGGAAAATGAATGCTCTTCAGTAACCTAAGCCATAAAGCATCTAGATTTTGTACAATTTTCCATGCCAGCTTCCCTAGCAAGGCTAAATTGAAACATTCTAAATCCCTAAAACCAAGACCTCCCAAGTCCTAACTCTTTTCCATTTTTTCCAGCGAATTTTTCCCCCATTTTCGGTTTCTCCCCACCATAAATTAGCAATTAAACCATTAAATTCTCTACACCAACTCTTAGGAAAAGCAAAAACACTCGTGGAATATGTGGGAATGGCAAACACAATAGACTTCAACATTATTTCTCTGCCTCCCATGGATAGGAGATTCTTTTAACAGCCTTGGAGTTTTTTAACAATTCATTCTTTTACAAAGTTTAGAGCCTAAGAGTTGGACCAACACTAAGTGGTTGGGAGGCTAAGTAGTTGCCAGGCCTATTGTGAATACCTATATGCATCTCATCAGCACATTCTCACTTTAACTCATCTGGGCATGATTTGGAAAAATCATAGAACTTTTATGACAATTTACATTCTGATAAAAAACATCACAATAAAGCTGCAAGACCTGTTTTAAACATTGAATACTTTGTTTATTGGCCTCTAAAAAGACTAAAGAGTCGTCAGCAAAGAACAGGTGAGTTAATACTGAACTAGTCTCTCTTATTTGGATTCCTCTAAGCGAAGCATTACTGCTAGCCTTACTAATGAATAGTGACAAACAATCAGCAACCAGAATAAACAAATAAGGAGACAAAAGATCCTCTTGTCAAATACCCTATAAGGTAAAAATTTTCCAACACGTTTCCCATTCACCAGGAGATTATATGGCATTGAAGTTACAGAAGTCATAATCCAATCAATCCAAATGTTAAAGAAACCCATCTTTTTCATAACTGATTGTAGAAAAGTCCATTCAATTCTATCATAAGCTTTTGCCATGTCAACTTTGATTGCACAAAAGTGTTTTCATTTACATTTACTTAGTTTGAGAAAATGAAATATCTCACGAGCCATGATAACATTATCCTAGATTAAATGTCAGGAATAAATTTACTTTGGAATAGAGAGAGAATGCTATCTAAGAGGAGTTGTAATCTATTTGCTAGAACTTTCAAAATAATTTTATATGAGAAATTACACAAGCTGATTGGAAAAACTGAGAAAGTTCATCAGGACAGGACACCTTAAGAATTGTAACAATATTAGTTTCATTAAATAACAGAGGAAATGTACCTTGATGCAAGAAATTTTTAACCACTTAAAAGATGTACAGTACTATGAGCTGCCATAGTGATTGATAAAATACTCCAGAAAAACCTTCCGAGCTGGGGGATTTTAGACTTCCAAGTTGGAAGACTACTACCTTTACCTCTTCTTCTTCCAACAGTCGAATTAGCCAAGTGTTTTGCTCATCTATAATAACTCTATCAATCTGATCGACAACCTTTGTGTTCATTTGGGGATGATCAGAGCTATATAGAGGGGAAAAATAATCCAAGAAGGCATCAGACACTTTAGATTCGTTCTCTCTCCATTCTCCCTACATGTCCTTTATTCTGTACACTTTTTTATGCATTCTTCTTTTTATAGTTGAACGATGGAAGAGTTTTATGTAACGGTCACCACACTGCAACCAGTTCACCCTCAACTTCTAATGCAACTGCAACTCCTCTAGCTGCTGAGCGAAATCCACCTGTTAATGGAGCATCATTCCTCCATTTAATATGAGTTTTGTAATGTCACTATGTTGCAACTCCGCAAGTTGACAATGCAATTTTTCAATTTCCGCAGCATTATTCCATACAGTAGACTTGCACCATCTTTGCAAAGACTTTCCGCAATTATGAAGTTCACGCATTAGCCCCACAAGTCAGGTTCAGGAGCTTCCCTTTGCCATGCTGACCCATGAACAACCCCCTATGTATAGCCACCTCTGTTCAAATCGAAATTGCCTTGGCACTCTATGTTCAATAAAATGAAACACTACCAACAAAGGGGAATGATTGGATCCATGAGCAGGTAGATTTGTAATTTGCATCTGAGGGAAAGCTTCTAACCAGGCACAATTAACTAATCCTCGATCTAATCTCTCCTACCCAGATACCATCAAATCTCCAATTAGACCATGTAAACTTCTGCCCTTGGAAGCCAACATCAATCAATTGACACTGATATCATTTGATTAAAAGTGAGAATTTTTCGACTTAGCTTTGGTCTTCCTCCATTCTTATCGTTATCATCTTTTATCTCATTCAGATCACATATTAACATCCATGGCTGATCTATATGTGCCACAAAAGTTCTCAATCTATCCCACAGTTTTAACCTATCTCGAAATTCAGGGTTAACATAACAAAATGAAGTATAAACATGACAGCCACTGATTTACTCAACGAATTGAACATTAATTAAATTTTTATCAGCCGAAAGTACATTCACCCTCTACTTATCTTTCCACCAAACAGCTAACCCTCCCGATAAACCTTCAGGATCTACATAGAGATGATGATCAAATATAAATCTTCTACATATCCGATCCAGCACATTCTGTTTATTCCGTGTCTCCATCAAGAAGACCGTGATGGGCCTAGACCTCGACAATTCCAAGACAAGGCCGTCCTGGCGACCGCGTGGCTGTTGAAGGACAGCCACGAGAACCTTCCTCACACAAATCAGTAGCTTGTAGCATCTCAACCTCTACCAACGTGTTCTCTAATTCAAAATGATCATGACCACTCGAACTTACATCGCAGCATTTTTGTAGCTTTCTGGGTTTTTTCTTGAAACTTCTCCCTTGCAACATTACATGCTTCTTAACAACTTATTTACTCGACTGTAAGAGTCGAAGACTCCTTAAATTCCTCCATATTAGCATGGCTTCTTTTCAAAGTTAGTGAGGCTTTAATCAGAGGAGAAGTTGGTATTTTGGTAACAGTACTATTCATTGGATTTGTCTCGAGATGAGGTGGTTTAGGGTTAGAGCGGCTAGGCGACAAAGATTGTGTGTTAATGGAGAAAGACGGATCAGTGGATGTTAAAACATGTGATTGGGAATGGGTGAGTTGATCAGAAGGGGGTTTAGTTTTAGGACTTGGGCTTGAACTTTGGATGCCCACTTTAGGTCCAGGCTGCGATGTATGTATTAGAAAAGTGGGGACAGCCATCAGTCTTTCCTTTGTCTAGAGCATTTCGCAAAACATGGCAGTCAAGACTTGACTCGCTAAGTAAAAGACAATCCTTGTGAGGAATACTTCCCTGGTATTTCAACACATCGGCTTTGGGCTGCTGATTTTTTGACGCCTACCTTCCTTCTTCCGAAGAAATAGGAGCAAACAACCATTTCTGAGAAGTCCCATGCGACTGCTAATGGTCCGCTCCCACTACTAGCTCGACATGCGATTTCTTTCCCATAGTCATAAAAGATCTTGCTTTTAGAGATTCAGTGAGGCCTTTGTGGACAAATTAGGATCAGTTCTCCTTGAATAATTTGCCTCTACATGCCCTACTAATCCACATGCCACACAAAAGTTTCCAAGGCGTTCAAATTTAAAAGAAATCCAGGTTCTAGTCCCATCAGGATTGTTTAACCATGCACCGTTCATCAACGGTTGAGTGATATGGAAAGCGACCTTTACCCGAAGAAAATCACGCAACACTGAGTTCGGTTCCTCCATCTAAATCTCCCGGCCCATTTTGCTACCAAGAATGCATGCATTCCACTGTTATAGCATATGTAAAGGAAGACTCTGTATTTGCAACCAGTAACAAATTTCCTCAAACTCCAAGTCTTTCAGTTTCTTTGCTTAAATCCCACTTACAAACAGTCATCAGGAACCCCATGACCGATCACTGTTGAAGATCCAAAAAGTTTTCGGTAGCCATTTCATCCAACACTTCCATCAGAAACAGACTATCATGTAAATGACCGAGTTTTGCTTCTCCAAAACTTTCCCAAACACGATTAACGATATTTAAAACAGCCAGTCTGGATACGGTCTTGTCCGCCATTACCTTTCCAACCAGAACGGATTTGTGTGAAATGAAGCCGGTATCTAATTCTCTGAAATCCAAAACTATTTCATCATCACATGGCAATGCTCTAGGATTCACCATTTTCGAAGCAATAAAATAACTGCATCAACCAAGAATCAAAATTAACAAGACAGCAAAATGACCTAGAAACTGAAGAGACGGAACAAAGAGGAGAACATAGAAAGACTACGAAACATGTAGAAACTGATTCAGATGGAAACTGAATAGAAAAACATAAACAAGAACTTGCAAATCTGTACCACAAAATCAGGATCGTGAGAGTAGTTTTTTCTTTAACTTACAAAAGTAATCTCATCGTTTCTTTATTTTACAATTTTGTTTTATCTATTATATTGAACAAAAAGTTCATTTTTAACTACCTATAACGGCTAATTTCATATCTTATAATTTTAAATATTAAATATATATTTATAGGATAATTATTAAAAAAATCTAAACTTCTTCTACTTCATATCTTATAATTTTAAACATTAAATATATATTTATATAATAATTATTAAAAGAATCTAAACTCATTCTACAAGCTTTTCAACTATGTCCATTACTTGAAAATCTTTCTAATTATAAAGTTACTATTTTCTGTTATATTAACTTCTACAGTTGAGATTGTTTTATTAATTCATTATTTTAATTGCTTAACATCGCTATTATTTAGAAAATTAATTACACTTTTCATTGGACCAACATTTGCTACTATAATAAAAGTTTTTCCTTTAAAAAATTTATTATAATTTTGATTTTACTAATATATATTATTAATATTCTTCTATATTATAGAGTCCAATTTTTTTTTATATTTTTTGCACACACAACATGAATATGTCATCTACTAATTTAAAGTAAGTTTTTTCTTTTAAAGTCCTTTGTAAATGTCATACTAGGCTTGTCATTTACATATAGGCATTTGAAAAATGATTTCCCCTAACTAATTGCATAAAAACTCAACAAGTACTATATTGCACTAGCACACATGGATGATAAACCAATCAGTGCACATAAATTCCATATCAACTAAATGCGACAGACAAAAATTATTATTATATATATTATTTCAAACAAAGCACACAACACAACATTGACAATTGCGTTTCAAAATAGGTTCCACTTTCCAAATGTGCTAAAATGCTAGATTATTGCTTACAGTAAAACATGACTAAGCCTATAGACCTATCATTTACAAAACAACACAATATCTAAGAGTCAATTCTATACCATCTACCATGACACTAATCTTTACATACTGAGTTCATTTGTTAACCTACCACCAGTAATTAGGTTTATCAATAATGTTTTAATCAACGTCTCACTCCATCAAGAACTTCCCACTCATTGACTATATTAAATATGATTCTCTTATATCAACAATATGTTAAAGTCATCACAGGATATTAATGCCCAATTTAATTTAACCATTTAATTCAAAAGTCTATAACTACTATCCTCTTGTCCATGATTGCCTCGTATAGGTCTAAATGGCTACTTAGAACAACATACGCAATTCTATAGTCCTATATTTATTAATCGATTTTCAACTCACTTATCATGCACTAGCAATAAACAAGCAACTTCAACTTTGTTTTCTTAAGAAGCCATGCCTGATCCTTTATGTCTAAATTTCCTATTAACAACGAATTACATGATTAAAACCCTAAGTTTATTTTAATTTATCTTATTCTTATTTCCATATTCTTTCTATCTAAAATTTAGTTAATTAACTATCCAAGGCTTACAATTCTAAATTATTTAAACTAAGGATTTTTTTTAGATAGGAGTCAAAGTAATTATCCTAGAGAGTAGGGAGTCGATCTACAAGGAGTAGTCAATTAGTCTATTGCGGAAGGCAATCGGTCATTTGCCTTATTTATTTCTATCTTCTTTGTTCTTGTTTGTTTTGCATATTATAATTTAATTTCCTATTAAATTATTTCTCGTCCTTTTTGAAGATTTAGTTCATAATCTAAAAAGCTTCTTATAATTTTCAGGCTTTCATTAATCCTTAGGTTTTGATCTCATCAATTTGTTAACCCTAATTATCCTAGAGTTTATTCCTAATTTAGAAATTCCTTTCTGCAAATCAACCTATCTTATGTAACTCTAATTTTATCAATTCCATTATACCTTTAAAATCCTAATTTATCAATTGCAGTATCTTTAAAAACTATCTAGTGTTTATAATGAAATTTATACGTATGTAGAAGCAATTTAGGACGAGAGTACCTGACTATTTATGGGAATTATCTCTTCCTCCTGCATCGTATTATAGTAAGGGAAGCTTACCTATCTAAGTTTATGAGAAAAGGTATAGCGATTTTTTCTTTACACTATTATCAAATCCAAATCAAAAGGTTGACCCAGTTTAAGAAGGGATTAAGGATCAAGGGGTCAATTGTGGCCAAACCAAAATTAAACTAGGGTTAATAAAAATATTATAATATAATTTTTATTTATTTATAAAATAATAAAAATTACCTATATCCTTGAAAATTAAAAGTTAATAACTTTTTACAGTTTATTTTTTATTTTTCATTGATCTAAATTTATTTTTTTAATAAATTGATGTATTTTCTAAAAAATACAAGTAAAATATTATGTTTTAATCCCAAAAAACCTTGATGAATTCTTATAAGAGCTAAGTTAGACTGATTGAGTTAATTGAGTCAAACTCAGGTAACTATTAATGAAGGTTAAAGACAGGACTCATACTAGTTCTATGGATGGATCATGGTAAACCAAGTTAGACCATACAGATCAATCTGGATTTAATAGCACTGTTTTTTTTATGGTCATTCGTTATTTGTAAAAGGTTTCTTGTACATTAGATAAACATATAGAATAAAATAAGCATCATAATGGAGAATAAAACTAAAAACAATAATAAACAAGCTTAATTGAGTCAAGCTTTAGTTTATTGAATATCACTTAAAGTTGAGCTCGAACTTTAAATTCTAAGCTCAATTGATCTCGAGTTCCAGCTCAGTATTTCATCATCTCAATTGGACTCATTTACAACCCTATAGTCATGTATAAAAATAAACTCAAAATTTACACCATATGCTAACTTTATAGAGCTACCAAAAATATGTTTGAAATTCCTTAATTGCGTGAATGCTAACTTTGTCAATATCTTATATGGTCCTAACGCATGTTATTGTTAATAAAATTAGTACATGATGTATGATGTGTATTGCAATGTATACCATTAGTAAGACCTTTTTAGTAAATAGGCTACAAGCCTATATTAACCAGCCCATGATTTTTACTCAAGGATAAGGGCCCAATTCGAGTATAATTTATTCACTCCTACTATAAATAAGGACATTACCCTTAGGTAAAGCTCTTTTTTTCTTTTTTCTCTCTTACTTTTAATTTTACTATCTTATGATTACGATGAGAGGTTGACTTAAGCATCAAAATGGTTGCGCCAGAGCTTCCTCTAGTACCTCTCGTAGCTGTTTGTTGTTTTTTAGGTACCTATGTATTAAAAAAAAAAATTGATATCAACAATTAGTGCCGTCTTTGAGAATACAACGTATTCTATTACCATAAATTTCAAAGATTTTATGAAAATTTATAGTGAAGTGTTTCTCCTTTTGACATATTTTTTCAAATCTGGTTTCTCATTGTTGCTTTCCTTTATTTTATTCTTCAAGTTTAGGTAAATTTGTTTACGATATACCAATTATTTTTGGCTTTTGGAACTTCTTCCATCCTTTTGTTTAAAATTTGACCATTATTGTCGTATTGCATAGGACAATGCATCTCATTAGCAATTATCCCATGTGAGTTTCTACAATTCTGCTTAATACATAAATTAGCAAAGTTATTTAGATATGATCCCTTAAAACCAACTCTTTCTCCTCGGTCTTTTAAATATTCCTTAGAAGCATCATTAATAGTAGGACTTGTTAACTATTGAGAAGACTGTGTTAAATTTGTTGGTGCTGATGATTGTGATTCATGTGTAAGGCAAGATTTTGTAATAGAAACTAAGGCGTATGGAAATATTATCTTTTGTTGAAAGAATTTAGTATATACACAGATCATGAATCTTTGAGATATTTGTGAAGCCAATCAAAGTTTTCTAAATGCTATACTCGATAAATTGAATTTTTGAAAGAATTTAATTTCATCATCAAATACAAACAAGACAAGAGTAAAGTAGTTACTAATGCCTTATCGTGGAGATGTGTTCTTTTTATTGAATTGCAAACCCGATATTGTTAGGTGTTGCAAGCATAAAGAACAATATCTGAGTAATTCTCACTTTGGTCCGATATATAAACACTGTAACGAAGGGAGATTAGTGGATAAATACCATGTGGAAGATGATTATCTGTTATAAGGTGGCAAATTGTATGTGCCGACCTATTCATTAAGATAGCTATTAGTGAGAGAAGTACATAGTAGAGGACTTTCTAGAAACTTTGGAGAAAGAAGGATGTATAAACTACTAAATGACAGATTTTTTTGGCCCAAAATGAATCAAGATGTGCACCGTATGATTAAAGGTTATGCTACATGCAAGAAGACCAAGAGCTGAGCAAAATAAAAGAGATTAATGATTTAAGCATAGATTTTGTTCTTGGCTTACCTCGAATCGCTTGGGAAAAAGAGTGTTATGGTCATCATGGACAAATTCAGCATGATAATGTACTTTATGTCTTACACCAAAACTAAAGATATTTCATCTATTGTTTCTTTGTTTTTTCAAGAAATTGTTCACTTGCATAGAATGTTGAGGAGTATGGTGCCAAACAGTGATTTGAAATTCTTAAGCTATTTCTGACGTACTCTTTGGCATCGGTTAGGAACCAGACTACTATTTAGCAATTCTTGCAATCCCCAAATCGGCAGTCAAACAAAAGTTGTCAACCACACTCTAGGGTCATTGCTCCACTATAATGAGAAGGAACTTAGCTAACTAGGATGTCTTCCTCCCTATAGTAGAGTTTGCTTACAACAAAACTGTACACGCCACCACTAGTCATAACCCATTTGAGGTTGTCAAGGGTTTCAACCTCGAGCTCCCCTTAATCACGCCCCGATGTACTCTACTGACCAAGAAGATTCGAGAGCAAAAACTAGAGCTTAGTCCCTTCAACAAATCTACTAACGAGTTACCCAACACATTGATCGAGTTATTAAGAAGCTAAGAGAGAAAGGCAAGATAAAAAGACCCAGTAGTTTGAACTTAGTGATCAAGTGTGACTACACTTAAGTAAGAAAAGATTTCTTAACAAGAGGAAGAACAAGCTATTTGCCATATCTAAAGGACCATTCAAGATACTTTGAAGGATTAACAATAATGCATACTAGATAAAGCCACTAAAAGACTTCAAAGTATCTAACGTATTTAATATTGCTAACCTTAGCCTTTACCAACCTAAGGAAGAATTGGATAAGGACTAAGTGAATTTGATCCTAAATCCCAACTAACTTAGTAAGGATGATAAGAATCAGGCCACCTAATCCCTGACTTAAGCCTAAGCCCAAAGACTAGAGAGCATAGTAAGGTGAATTCTTTCTTTACATCCTATAATTGAAGAGTTTGAGTTTCTACTATCTACTGACCTATTGCCTTGTCTAAGCCAAACTCTCCTGTGCTTGTTACTAGTTTCCAACTATTGACTTAAGGTATACTTAGACAACAGCTCAACCTACTTAACCATTTGCCTAGCTAACCTAAATCTAAGTTGCTCCGATTACATCTAAGCTAAATTTACTCTAGAGGAGTAATTAGCTTAGCTCAGCAACACTAGCTAACAATAGCCATACTAATCATGTAGGTTGTCTATTTTTGCCAAAAACACGACCACTAGCCATCCATTACGTGTCCAAGCACTCCCTACTACAGAATCTTCCATACAGAATGCTTGCTTTGTTTAATTTTCATTTATGCCTTTCAAACATTCCTTATACAATACTAATTTTACACATTACTCTTTTTACTTTTTTCCATTTGTAAATGTTGCCCTAAATTTTCAAGTATAAATGCTAATTGTACATGTAGCCACAATGGATGATCAAATACCATCAATACAAAATATACTTCATTTCGTGGGCATTCTCTTTGCTTACTTGATTAACTTTTATCTTATCCCTTAAGCAAAGGTAAGTGGTGAGTACCCTTACAAAGTTAGCTCGTATTTCATATCAAGTTTGCTTTTTAAGTCCTTAATAACTCCTTAATGCATCATATCCCCGGAACATATCATAGTTCTGCTTGTTGATTCTTTTACTTTCTTAGTTCCACCTACATTTGCAAGCATTCTATAAGCTTGGACTCATCCCAATACGTCTACCTTGTCTATTCTCGACATGGATCGTATCACATCCAAGCATATCATGGATATATACACATCTCTCTTAGACTAATCGATACACTTAGGAACAACAAATTGAAAAAAAAAATAGATAAATAAAATAAGGACAATGACACTATAATAAAACCAAAAATGATATTATAAATAAAGACATTCTCCTTCACTCCCCCTCAAGCGAAGGAATAGATGTCTATCATTCATAGTTTGCCAATGTTTTCCATGAAGGACTGTTTTGATAATGATTTTGTCAACAGATTTGCTTCTTGATTTTTAGAAGACACATATTCCAACCTAATGCTTCCATTTTTAATCTTTGATTTTATAAAATTTCTATCAAGATGCATATGCTTTATTTAATCATGTTATACTAGCATCTTAACAATGTTTAATGCTGACTTATTGTCACAAAGTATTTGCACACTTTGTACTTTTACTTTTAATTCTTACAACATTCTCTCAACCCAAATCACCTCATACATCCCTTGAGCTATGGCTCGATACTTAGCTTCAACACTATTCTTAGCCACTACTAACTATTTCTTGCTTCTTCAAGTCACCAAATTACCCCATAACTTTGTAGAAAAGCTTGAGGTTGATTTCTAATTAGTCACATTACCTCCCTAATTTGCATTTATAAAGGCTTTAAGATCGTGACATTCATTTTTCTTATTGAACATCCCCTTCCCCTAAGATCCTTTCAAGGACCTCAATATATGATTCATCCCACTCATATGATGTTTAGTTAGTGAATGCATTGCTTGGCTAACCAAACTAATAGAATTGGCAAGGTCGGGTTGAGTAATAGATAGACAAATCAATTTCCCTACCAATCCTTTGTATTGTCCTCTATCAACAAAAGGATCATTTTCTGGTGTAAGGCTCTTCTAATTATGAGGTAAAGGTGTACTAATTGGCTTACACCTAGCTTACTTGTCTCTTGTAATAAATTCAAGATATATTTCCTATTATTGATTTAAAAAAATAACTTAGTTATTTCTCACTACTTCGATGCCTAAAAATAGCTTCAAGTCTCCAAGCTCTTTAATTTCAAATTGTTCCTTGATTTCCTCCTTCAATCTTTCAATCTTTGTTACATCATCCCCTGTAATAATCATGTCGTCAACATATATGATTCAGACCGACTTCAAACCAGTTTTCTCAATTTGAACAAAGAAGGATGCTTCGTTTGGCTTTGTGTATAACCAAGATCCATCATTATATTTGTTAAGTCTCTTAAATTGGTTTTGATGATAACAAAACATGTAATAAGTTATCTAATATATTTATGAAGTGTATAGATATATCATGATATAACATTGATTAATTGTAAAATAAACTACAATGGAAAAAGCTTAAAGTGTGTGTTTAACAAGAACATCAAATGTATAGGTTAAATTTAGAATGAAATCGATTCATGGAAGAAAATAAGTTTAAACTTATTAGAATTTATATCAACAAATATTAGAACGTATATCAACAAATATTAGAACATAAGTCAAAATGTATATCAGTAAACATCAAAACATCAGTCAAAATGTATATCAGTAAACATTAGAACAATATTGATTGTGTACAGTATTGGTATCAGCAACTGTTCCTACACTATTTTCTACATATTTTGAACAAATTAACTCAGAAAAATATGTAGAAGGCTTAGCTCTACTTTATTAGGCATATTTGATAATGTGCTTAATTTCGTTTCACTAAGATAGTTAAGTCCATGAGGATTTTAAGTCGGATTAGTTTCAATTTTATAAAATGGTTAATTAATGGTTAAGCGATATATTCAAATAAATTTTCAAACATATCAGGAAGCTATGTTGAACAAGTTTTTGCTAAAATTCTACAAGATTCGGTGCATTTTTTTTAGCTCTCTATTGATAAAATTCTCAAGAAGGTAGCTTATAAAGGATAAGGTTAGATATTTTGGATATATTTGTATAAATTTTTAGGAGTTTTTCTAATTCAAATAAAGATATTAAAGAAGGGAATAAATTTGTTTACAGTAAATATCAAATAAGCTATGATTAAGTGCTGAACTATTCTTAAAGGGGCAAGATATATGGAAATTTGACCATATCTTTTCATACTTATCCATAATATTTGAAGTGTGATTTTCGAATTTTTGAATTTCCATGAAGTTAACAAAGGATTAGAACATATCATCACGTGCAACAATTGTCAAATGACTTAAACTCAGCAATGAAAAAAATCAGGATCAGCTTAATTCAAGTTTTCAAAAATTCAAAGTTTTGGTTGCTATTTTCATTGGATATTTCTCCAACAACAAAATAATTGTGTTTGAATAAAGAAATCTTGGAGAAAAATCTGGAATTAGCCATTTTCTAACTATTACATGAGATTTTATTTAATTTAGAGATGATGCTAATCAAAGGAGAACTACACACTCAATATCAAAACCAAATTTTAAAAAATCTCTCGAGCAGATTGTTAGAAACTATGTCAGAAACTAAGTGAAAATAGTTTTGTTATTTCATTTGTGCAAAAGTTGTAAAGAGCTTTTTGATTACATCATTTTAATTTCGTTGTAAACATTATTGGAATTATATTTGAGTGTGAGACGATTAAGGAGTTCTTTAAGTCCTATGTATAGCTTAGGAAGAAGCTAGTGAGATATGATAGAGAAGCGATTAGATATTCTTATAATCTCTCATTGATATTTGTTTATTGAAAAATTTGGACAAATGAAATGATAGTGATGAGGAGGGTTAGGTCCTTAGTAATGGAGTTAGAAGATAGCAGAAGGAAAAAGACTAAAGCTCTATAAATCGATTACCTGATCTTCTTTCTCTCTACTCTTTTTAGTTTCTAATTTTTATTTGTGTGACACAATCAATTTTCATCAGCCGGCATGCTATTTAAGCTATTAAGAAGGGTTTTGTTTTAAAATCAAAAGTTTTAGTTTTTGCAAAATGTATCAATTCACCTCTCTCTTGATATCTTAGTGGGACCAACAGTATTACTAAATTTTTTTAACTATGTACGAGGTGATTGTTTTAACCCATACAATGACTTCCTTAGTTCATAAACCTGACCTTCATTATTACTAAAAGTAAATCTTGGTGGTACTCTCATATAGATCTCCTCTTCGAATTCTCCATTTAAAAAGGCACTTTTTACATCTAACTAGTGTAGTGGCCAATCTAAATTTGTTACTAGAGATAAGATTATTCCGATGGAGTTAATCTTTGCTAAAAGAGCAAATGTTTCCTCATAATCTATGCCATATGTTTGTGTGTACCCCTAAGCCACTAATCAAGCCTTATATTAACCAATACTCCCATCTTAGTTGTGCTTAATACTAAAGATCCACTTGTTTCCAATAACTTTCCTCCCTTCCAGTAAGCCAACTATTTCTCATGTATTATTCTGATAAAGAGCCTTCATTTCTTCCATGACTGTCTCCCTTTAATTTTTGATCCAATAATACCTCATGTATATTCCTTAGAATACCATCCTTATTTACCTATATGACAAAAGCATGAAAATGAGGTGAAAGTTTTTCATATCTCACATAACTTATAATTGGGTACTTAACACAAGCTCACTTTTCCTTTCTCAAGGCTATGTGTAGGTTCATTTCCTTGTGATCAACCTCTTTTACCTACAATGATGAACATATTTCTTACTGTACAAAATCAACAAAATGTTGTAGTTCCTCAGGTTGCATGACCATGTGCTTCAATTTAGAGATTTGGCCTTGTTGAGGAGCCTTGCCTCTCCTTTGTGTAGACACATAGGGGTTATGTCTTTGGAATAGTATATGGAATAAGTTCACTCTTTGGTTGTTTATTATTCTGAGTTACAACAATAGAAAATTGTGGAAATAATTGGGATACAAGACTTTGAAGCTGAACAGAACTTGATGCAAGTTGGGATAGTTCATGATTAGTAGGACTTGACTCACTATGCACATGTGACTCTCTGGATTCAAACACAATAAACTCAAACAATGTGTTTAGCTGAAGATGTCTCGAACTTAGAATTGTGTTCGGTAAACTTTTAGACAATGCGTTGAACACTTCTCCCCTTAGAAAGCATACACTCTCTCCTTCATCTTGTATCTCGCCTTGGACTATAGTACCATAATAAGGTTTCTCCTCATAAAAAATCACATCTAAAGTAACAAAACAATGTCTACTCAGAGGATGGTAGCATTTATAGCCTTTTTGTGTAGCTGGATACCCTACAAACATACATTTGAGAACTCTTTCTTCAAATTTGTCTTTATGTCGGTGATTATTAAGGATGAAAGCAATACATCCAAATACTTTAAGGGATAGAAGATTGAATGCTCGATTATCAAGGTAGAAAATCAAGTAAGATGCTCTAAGGTGTTAAGAGATTAAGTACCTTACTTTGGAGATGGTTAATTAAGTATGATGAGGTTAATATTGCTTCTCCCCAGAATCGATTAGGTACGATATTTATAAACATCATCTAATGAGTTGTTTCAAGAAGGTATCAAATTTTCTTTTCTACTACTCCATTTTTTTGTGGAGTATATAGGGACGAACTTTAGTGAATAATACCATTTTTAGCAAGATAATTTTCAAACTTGGTTGAGATATATTCTTTCCCATTGTCTATCATAAGTATTTAGACATTGGTGAGCAAGACATTTTTGACAAATTTATGAAACTATTTGAATACACGACCAAATTCCAATATTTCTTTCAAGAGGCATACCTAACACATGTGTGTATGATCATCAATAAAGGTCACAAACCATTTGTGACCTAAATAAGTTAGTTCACAAACTAGGCCTTAAATATCACTATGCATTAAGTGAAATGGTTTTGAAGGAATATAAGATTATATAGGATAAGAATTTTTCAAGAATTTGACACGAACACAAGACTCACATTTGAAATCACTAACAAATTTATTATTAAATAAATTCGGGTACAAGGACTTCATATACATGAAGCTTGGATGCCCTAAATGCTCATGCCAAATCATTACATCTGATTTATTTTTGACAAAAACTAAAGACTAACCCATTGACCTATGACTTAATCTAGATGCTATTCCAAATCGATAGTAGAGACCATTGCATCCCTTAACATTGCCAATTGCCTTCACTGAAGCTAGGTCTTACATAAAACACTTCTTATCTAAGAAAGCCACCTGACAATTCATACCCTTCACCAACTTACTTACAGATATTAAGTTGAATCTTAGTTTAGGTACAAATAGAACTTCATTCAATTTTAACCCTAAGACCAAAATACTTCCTTTCATTAAGCCACTATACAGTTACCTTCAACTACCAACACCGTATTGGAATCACTACATGCATTTAATTTTTCAAAATAAACTAGGGAATTGCACATATGGTTGAAAGCCCCAACATTAAATATCTGAAGATTCTTATTCAACCTGTAGGAGAGATTTAGGGGTTTACCTTTCTAGGCAATGGCCACTTTAGAAGGCATCTCACTTACCTAATTACTACTCAAATCAATCTAGTTTTGATTTGAAATCTACTACAATAATGCTACTTGTTTAGTTGTAAGGTTAATGCTTGAGCATGGATTGAAAGCATATTCCACTTCTACCATTTGTGGCACCTTAACAATTGTTGGGTTTGACTTTACATTTTGGACCCCCTTCTGACGCCTTTCCTTTAAAGTGTCAAGCCTTGCATTCAATTTCCAACAATCACTTCTAGTATGATTAGACATCTTGCAATAGTTGCACCAAACCTTGTCTCTTGCTAGAATACCACTAGAAATTCCTTTATTAGTTAGCAAGGCTGAACTTGGAACAAGGGACTCAATTGTCATCATCACTCGGCATTGGCTCTCTTCCCTTTCGACTTCTACAAATGCTTCCTTTAGACTTGGCAATGGTTGTTTACCCAACAACATTCCTCTCCCTTCATTAAGCTTAAGATTTAAACCATGTAAGAAATCAAATACATGGTGCTTTCCAAACATCTCATTGTACCTAACCCCATCATCCACATACTTCCACTCAACTTCATAAAACAAATCCATTTCCTGCTATAGCTCAATCAATGTGTGTATTACGAAGCCTTAATTGAAGCTCAGAGCATTAATATAAGTTAGCCAAATCTGAGTAAATCTCTTGAATGTCATCCTAGATATGTTTTGCTGTCTTAGAAAATACATATGTTCTTCCAATCTTTGGATCCAAGGAATTAATTAATCATGCCATTACCATAGAGTTTTTAGCTTCCTACATGTCATATTCTTCAAAATTCTAGTCAAGTGCCATAGTGGCACCTGTCAAATAACTTAATTTTCCTTTTCTATGAATGGCCAACTTCACTTATTGGAACCACTTGTGAAAGTTCACGCCATTAAGCTTGTATTGAGTTATCTAAAGTGAATGTAGACTATTAAAGGTAAGAGAAGAATTTGATTGATTATGTATTGTACCATTTAGTTCGCCCAAGGATCTGAACTTCACCCTTGTCCCTAGACTGGTCTTTGATTTTTGACCCATAGCAGAATTAATTTGGTTTATTTAAGATCAACCTTGCTTTGATACTATGAAGAGAATTTAGAAATTCAATATCTCAATTTTATTCATCATAGGAGAGAGAATATATATACACATGGATACATGATCAAGGTAAAATAATTTATCCCTAGATAGATGCACACAATCTGATTTGTCCTTATCATCTAACAAACATATCTATCCAAGCATATCACAAATATATACATATCTCTCTTAGATGCATCGATCCACTTGGGAAAAACAAATAAAATAAATAAATAAATGTAATACCCCATGTGATGGATTATCGACCTTTATACCACTCACTTACGTCCATCTCCGAGGCCTATAGTCCCTTATCAAAAGGATTCTCTCTTGTCAACCTATCAAAGATGAGCACCAATACACGAAGGAATTGTGGACGAACTCTTTAATGTCCTAGCTCAGATACACTGTACTCTACACTGACCCCTACCCATTTGTCGACGTACCTAGTGCTGAGGTCAACCTATCGAGTGCCGAAGCTAAGGTGATTACACGTCAAGCCTTACTCTTCTAAACTATAGAAATGATGAGTGTCGATGCCGAGGCTAAGGCCACTATATGCCGAGCTATACTCACTTAACCTACCAAACAGCAATGCCCTTTATTCGTCTCAACAACTATAAATACCATTCGTCAGTAGTAACTACAATTTCAATACATCTCAACTACTATGCCCCAATATTCCCCTATTCAAACCCATTGATAGGCTGCCACATGTCCATTACTTTTTCAACAATTGTACTATATTCCTTTTCGTCATTTGTATTATTTACAATTTTTTTGTACATACTAGGAATCTCTTTCTTTATTTTCTTTAATGTGATTTTCCATTATTGTGTTATTACCCTATCTTGGACTTACTGTACTTTGTACAGACCCCTATGCATTCATCGACATACCCAGTACCAAGGTTGACCTACCAGTACCAAAGCCGAGGTGATTGCACGTCGAGCCTTACTCTTCTAAACTATAGAAATGACAAGTGCCAATGCCACGGCTAAGGTTACCATACATTGAGCTCTACTCATTTGGCCGACCAAATAACAGTGTCTTTTATCCGTCTTGGCAACTCTAAGTACCATTCATCAACAACAACCACAACTTCAATACATCTTAACCACCACGCCCTAAGATTATCTTATACGAACCCATTGATAGGCCGCCATATGTCCATTACTTTTCTGACAATTGTCTTATATTCCTTTTCATCATTTGTCTTATTTACCATTTTTTATAAATACTAGGAGTCTCTTTCTTTTTCATCTTTAATATAATTTTCTACTATTGTATTATTGCCCTGGCTCGAATACATTGCACTCTACATAAACCCCTTCCCATTCATCGCACTGAGGTTGACTTGCTAGTGTCGTAGTTGAGGTGATTGCACATCGAGCCCTTACTCTTCTAAACTATAGAAATGACAAGTGCCGATGCCAAGGTTAAGGTTACTACACATCGAGCTCTACTCATTCGGCTTACCAAACAACAATGCCCTTTATCCATCTTAGCAATTGTTGTGAACCGTAACCAATAACTGACAAGACTAGTCGCTGGATGGGTCTGAACTTATAGAAAGCTTGAAAGAGTTAGTGGAGGAAATATGCAAAAAGAATGAATGATGAATGAAAAGTAAGCAAAAACCACGAACAGCTCTAGAGGATATGATACACCAATGGAACTTCTAAGGACTCACGACATAATTTAATATGATGCATGAATTAGTCCAGTGACATTACTTACCACTTAACCTTACTTAAGGGAAGTGATAAGAGTGATGTTGGGAATAAAACAATAAAGTGTTTATATTGGAAAGAAAAAATAATCAAGTGAATTGATTGTAATATGTTTATCTACAACTTACAAATACAAAGGTATTTCTACTTAAGAATTTAAGGTAACTTACCTAAAAGGGAAAAGAAAAGTAGTAATATACAATAATAAGAAAGGGTAAAAATAAATATTCACAGAAGTAATAATTAGTGGAGGGGATTCTATATGTAGTCCTATATACATGAAGATACTATATTAGTGAGATTGTTAGAAAATGTGGACAAAACAGTACGACTAGCTGGCTTGTCCGAGAAAGGATAGATTATGTAGTCTAAGGTCTCTCTCTTAGCATGGCAGCAAGGGTAATGCCAAGTAAGTGGTCAAGTATAAGGGAGGATTGGATGTTGTCTCTGCCATCCATTTCTCAGCATTCTATCTACAAGAGATTGGCAATTATTTAGCACAACTTAAAAAGTGACTCAGTAAGGAAGTATTCGACCTCAATAAGAGTCAGTTAAAGTATAAGAATACGTCTCGTCAAGCCTTTCAGTCCTCGGGCTTGGTTGTGGGTTAAAGGGCCAGTAGCTCAATTCTCATGAGTAACTCTAAGTATCATTCGTCAGCAGCAACCATAACTTCAATACATCTCAACCATTATACCCCAAGATTCCCCTATACGAACCCATTAACAAGCCGCCACATGTACATTACTTTTCTAACAATTGTCTTATATTCCTTTTCATCATTTATCTTATTTACCATTTTTTTTATACATACTAGGAATCTCTTTCTTTTTTGTCTTTAATGTAATTTTCCATTATTGTGTTATTGCCCTAGCTCGGACACACTGTACTTTGCATGGACCCCTACCTATTCGCCGACATACTTAGCGTCGAGGTCGACTTGCTAAGTGTCAAGGCCGAGATGATTGCATGTCGAGCCTTACTCTTTTAAATTACCGAAATGATGAATACCGATGACAAGGCTTACTACACATCAAGCTCTACTCATTCGGCTTACCAAACAACGATACCCTTTATATGTCTCGACAACTTTAAGTACCATTCATTGGTGGCAACCACAATTTCAATACATCTCAACCACTATGCCCCAAGATTCCCTTATACAAACCCATTGACAGGCTGTTACATATCTATTACTTTTTTTATAATTGTACTATATTCCTTTTTCATCGTTTTTCTTATTTACCAATTTTTGTATATACTAGGAATCTCTTTCTTTATTGTCTTTAATGTTATTTTCCATTATTGTGTTACTGTCTTATATGACTTACTATAAATAGTCATTTTACTATAGTTGCAAGGATCATCATACACCATTACAAATATTGAATACCCTTATTCTTGTAAGAAACCCTTCTCTAAATAAATTTCTCTACTCTTATCTAATCTTACTGAATAGCTCGAAATTAATGATAAGTGGACCTCAATATTAGCTTATGAGTTATATCAAACGAATTATTGAGTTGTATCATGTTCATTGGTAAGTCATATTCTTCGAGTAGCTTTACATAAGCTATAGTGTTTGTTGACCCTTCCATTTTTATTTTCTTCAATATCTCGAGAGCTCTACTTGGTTACTATTCCCCACAATAAATCCTAGTAATTATTAAGCTCTTAAGCACATCACCATGGTTAGGTTATTTTACATGAATTATGGAAAGTTATGATATGAGTTTATGGTAAATAACTTGTCAACACTTCGTTGCAACTTTTTGGACCAAGTTGTTAATGAGCTCATTTGTATTGTTGACTTGATTTATTAACTACTTTTGAACTATGGCGTTACAAATGGTATCAAAGCCGACTCTCTATCAATAAATAGACAATTCAATCTATCTCCAGTTTAGAGAAGAGGCCTGAGGAGGGTGAAAAATATCATCAAGATGTGACTCTTGGCATGCTTTCAAAATGATCTATAAATAGAGGATAGTTCAAATCATACACCTAAAAAAGGGGAGAACTGGGTGCAATTGTAAAGTCTCATGAAGAAAATGTTACGCATTTAACAGAGAGAGATTATAATACTCCACCATTAGATTGTTCTACATGAATTGAAGAAGGTTGTGTTATTAGTTTATAAAGTAATAGTGATTAATACCTTTTCAACACCTTGTTAGAAATTTTGGATTAAGTAGTTAATGGGCTTATATGTGTCATTGACTAAGTTTATTTACTACTTTTGGCTTAAAACATTACAATAAATCAATAAACTAAGGACAATAACACTATAATAAAACCAAAAAAGACATCAGATATAAAGACATTCTACTTCACATATTAATGGCATTGTTAATGAGCTTCTGTTGATGATTTCTTTACCTACCATATAAAAATTCATGAGACGATCAATGCGGCACTACAATGATGTGTAGAATCTTATGGGACTGGGTTATGTTATCTACATATGCATTTAATTACTACGCACGTGTGTCAAAGTCGCAAGAACGCTTACATTGTACATGGTGAAAGTGGCTTCAACTTTGACTTTTCATGAACCTCTTCATGATTGGATGCAATTGTTGTGGAAGGTTTTGAAGCACCATTGTCTGAAGGCCTCGAGGAAACAAGCAAAGATGGGGCATTTGGCTGACTTGGTGACAGTGAAGTAGCGGGTTTGAAATCATCATATCTGGTCAAGCATGCAATTAAAATCACCGCAGGGAATCAATTCGACTGCAGAAGATTGCCAAATTTTTCCGTGACAAGAAGTTAAAAAGCACAGCTACCTTTAAAATTAATTGATCTCATCAAGATTTCTTCTTTCCCACTTCACACTTTAGATTTATTAATCAGTCGGAAGTTTTTAATTGAAGTTGTCACAAAGATAAAAAGAGTAGAAAATAGAGGAAACCACAAATAATATGGTGGACTGATTAATTTACAATGATTTTAGCATGAATTACAAAAGAAGCTATTTGTTTTACCTACACCATAACATAAGGGAGATAGATTCACTATTTTATGTGATTTCCATACTTGTGGTTCGACTTGAAGAGACTTTTCCCAAGGAGCATATTCTTGGGGAAGGAGTAGATTTGTATGCTAATTCAATCCAATATTTTCCATAAGATCAGAAACAACACGAAAAAAATCTATGATGAGATTAGCACTACAACCATCTCATGTATAAGTTAACTAAAACATGCAGGAAGAGGCCCTTGATAAACTCATGCAAGACACTCCTAGATCGTATGTGATAAACAACCAGCTGATATCAAAGTTCAAAGTTATAAATTTGGTGTAGACTTTATATTTATTACTTAACACTCATCCTCACTTGTATGCTAGAATTTTGACTAAAATACATCAACTAGACAACATAATTACATGACGGTGAAATGATAATGCATGGATTCGAACTCAAAACATCCTTTTTTGACACCATGTTGAGCTAGCATTACAACCAACTGATTTAAAAGCTTAAACTTATGGATTCCTGTGTGCTTAATGTATATTTCTTAACAATATGAATATTCATATCAGATGTCATCAACTACTAACACGAAGTAGGGTGACCAGTAAAATGATGAATCTTTTGTAGCAGCTGTTTCCAGTGTGTTTAGAGTTGCAGGACTTGCAACATTGTTGCCTCCAGTAGGTGACTCCATGGTTTTGTCCAATGAAGCAAGAGAAGGGACTTCTCCTGGATCACCAAATGAAGGGTTAGGTGATGCTGGTGGCTTCATATCATCATAACTGCCACAGATATACAGCAACTTAGTGATCAATCCATTGCCCACAAATTGCATAAGAAGTAAAGTAGCTTATGTGGTATAAGGAGAAAAGTGTCTTTCTTTTATTAAACCCTTCCTAATTTGCATCGAAGTGTCTTTTCTTTATCAAAACCTTCCTCATTTGCATTTTCAGGTCCAGTACCAGTTTCAGGCACTACCACGCTAGTTTGGCTTTTCCCAGCATTAATATCTACCATTGCATCAGCAGTATATACATTTCCTTTCTGCCTGCCCGATGAAGTTGGAATTGGAGAGGTAGGTGGTTTGAGATAATCGTAACTGCCAAAAAAGATACAACAATTAATAACCAATCCATTTTCTTCAATCTGCAAAATAAAAAATAAAAAAAGGGAAAGCTTACACAGTATAAGGTGAAAGAGGCTGTGTTTTCGGGACTAGTTCTTGGCTTGGTTTTGCTTCCACTTCCTCAACACCAGTTTCAGGCACCACCACACTAGTTTCACTGTCTGCAGCACTTATCTCTGCCACTGCAGCAGCAGCATCTACATTTCCTTTAGCAGTTGCCTCAATACCAGTCTCTGCAACTGTTACGATAGCTTGACTGTCTGAAGGATTAACCGCTGCTACTGCAACAGCAGCATCTTCATTTCCTTTTTGACTGCTAGGTGAAGTTGGACTTGAGGAAGTGGGTGGGTTTAGACCATTGTAACTGCCAAAGAGATGACAATCAATCGCAGATAGACAAGCTAGAAAAGGACAAAAATAGCTTACACTGTAAAAGGTGAAAGAGGCTGTGCCTTTGACACCACTTCTTGGTTTGCTTGTGCTATATCAATGCCAGGTTCAGACCTTACTACAGTCACCTCATTCTCTGTGGCTTTTGTCTTTGGAGTTGCTTCACTGGTAGCTTCTTTTCCTTTCCAACTTCTTGGTGAAGTTGTACTGGGAGATGTAGGGGGTTTCAGATCATCATAACTGCAAGGCATAATTATAGTAGTGGTAAGAAGCGTTCACTGCCATAGTTAGTATTAGCACTAGCCAAGAACTCAACAACATAATCTTTGGGGTGAAAGAAACAGAGGACTGTTAAATAGAATATTATGGCAATGTTTGCATAAGCTAAAGACAAGTGGCGCTGGTACACTAGTCTTACAAAACTATATCACACAGAGCATCTATTGATTACAAAAAGTTGGAACCTGGAATATGCAATAACATTCAAAGAAAGAGGTAAACAAGTGAAATTTTGGTAAACTGAATATCCCAAACATCAACTGATTTAACTTAGTTTAGAAAGTAGCAGAAAAACACATAAAAAAAACCTGGTTATTACTTATTTATTTTCTGCACAGAAGTACTTCAAAGCTCAAGGATGACGAGCCAAAAGAGAGGAAAGAGAAATAAATAAAAGAAAAAAAACGCTCAAGTATAACCGTATCAAATCACAATTAGGAGATCTAGAGTCTATAAGGATGAGTTTTTGATAGTCCTACAAATAACTTAATGTTGCTTGCATGAGTTGTAAGGTAGAAAGTTCTTATAGTTGTCATCCAATATTCACCATTTAGTTAAAACAACAAATTTAGACAGTAATCTCATGCAGTATAAGGAGAGAGTGGCCTTATTGATGTAACATTGCTCATGGCACTTTCCTTCTCACTTGGGGTTGTTAGAGGCTCTGCTACGAGTAAATTAGAGGTGGAAGTAGTAGAATCCTCCACAGCAATAGCTACCTATGGATAATGCAAAGGAAAGGTTCACATCAGTTCCATATATTTGCAAAACTTCAAGTCAGTGCTGGCCAGTTACTAGTAAGTTAACATTCTGTAGGGCATAAATGGCACATCAAATAGCTGTAGAAAAGTCAAAGCATAAGAATTGAAAGCTCGTTATATTTTTTATATTATTAGCTCTTAATTATGCAGAGAATACAGATCACATATAACCCCAGTTACTTATCATCCTGAAAGCAGCTTTCTGCAAAATATACCATGCTAATTTTTTACATAGCATTGCAGATGGTGTAGCAATTAGAAGATGATAGCTAAGGAAATCATCAGGAAGAAACCAAAAAGCCTGATTTGATTTCAATATCCGCCTGATTGTTATTTTATTGGATTTACTCTATGAGCAAGCACTTATTTCTTTACATTTTAGGTCGAGTGAAAATAATTTCCACTCATCCTATACCATTTATAAATAAGATGCAATGACAGTGAGAATGGAAATATCTTTTTAAAGGCTTGTGAAAGCACAAGAAAATAAATACGAACATGAAGCTTCCCCCATCATTTCTTTATCAACAAGGTATGCTTCCACAAAAGAAATTTCATTAATTTCATTTATTAGTTATCAAGAAGGGGAAATACCTTTGGTTTAAACACATTTAGAAGGTATTTTAGCCAGAAGCTCTCCCATGGGAGTTAATGGTGCAGTTGTCTCTGCAATTACTTCTACAATCTTGTAGTATGAGAGATCAGGAACTTTTGCCATTACTGCCATCAGTTCTGCCACCTAAAAAGGAGAGATGATTTGTGATTTCACATGTCTTTTTGTTTATCTGCAATCTCAGAGGTCATTTAACATAAAAAACAAAAGAAATTCTAGTTTGAGTTCCTAATTAAGCAATGGCTATATATTCATTCAGGTTCCGTGTTAAAAAAAAAATATAAATAAATAATTTACTTGATTTTGGCTTAGAGATGGCATTATCTTACATGAAAAGGCCACAGAGGTTAACAATAACCTGTAGGAGTAATACATGAATAAAAGTCTTGACTTAACATATTGTTCAATCAGGAAAAAAAATACAATCTGGGAATCAAACAAATACACAACATGATTAATTAGTTGACCATGAGTTTAGTTACTTTTAAGAGTGACTAACCAATTCCATGGCCAAAAAAAAAAAATCCAACCACATAGCTGACTTAGCAACTACTACTTCTGAAGCTGGTTAAATGCTTCAAAACATTTTCACCATAAAAGCTATCCACTTCAGCAAAAAGTAATATAGATATTGGGGTAAACTATGTTCACACTGCCAGTCAATTTTCAAAATTTTAAAAACACCCCATATATATATATTTATATTTACTTATTGTAGTAGATATAGGCGATACAATGCTGCAAACCCATGCAAAGTACTGAACTGATGAAAAATCCACCAAATCTCTGAATTGCCTAACACTATCAAAAAATGTTCACAAGAAGGATTGGTTGACTCACATCACTGAACATGTGCAAAAATAAATGAAACAGATCAAATGGAGGTACAGTGAAAAATAATTCAGAGGAAGCTGTATTTTGAAAGTATAAAGGAGGTACTGGCATTATTTACCTGTGAAATTCTATTCACATAATATTAAATAAAAGAGAAAAGGTCAATGTAGTTACAAGTGGCCATTGTTTGATCAATAACTGTGTTGTCAGTTTATATTTTCAGTGCACATTGGAACATCCACTGGGGCTTGGAAGTGATGTGACATGATCATTAAGCTGCTTTTATTCTTATTTTACTGAACACCACTGCATTAACAGGTCATATTTTTGCAGCTTCCTTAACTACCCTACATAACTGTGCTAACAACTCTAGTTGATTGCAATTCTTTAAGTGAATGAACTATGCAAATGAAAACTATGGCATTTTTACTCTATGATAAGATTGTTTGAAAACTAAACATAAAGTATGAATCTGACAATAAAGTTGATCAGAGAAACACCTGAAGGTTTGACACCTGGCCTCCAAACAAAGTATTTTCCACTGATAAGGTGACATTATGAGTTTCTTTATAAGCATCAGTTGGCCGCTCCATTCCAACTGGCCTCACTATCCAAAGGAATAACATAAATGAAACAGAAAATGTAAGTCAGCAAGTTAGCGTCTAACCAATTGAATGTTGGCTAATTTCCAATGGTTCACGCACAGTGTAGGGGATGCCACTTGCTATAAGTGCTTCTTCAGCCTTTCTTTTCCAGATCAAAACAAACTTCATGACGAAAAATGAAAGTTATCTCGCAAATCCAGTGTTTGAACTCAAAGTTAATTTCTTGCTGATGTCAGAAATGTACACGAGAAGCTTACTTTAAAATAGCAGCAGGAAATCCAAACTTATTTGTTCCAAGAGATGAGACCAAAATAAAGTGATTGGCTTTGGCAGTTGTTGCTAGAAGCACACACTCATGTCTTAGCATAATCATCAGAACATTGTTGATTTCTTCTGTTTTAGAAATAAACAACAGATAATTTTCGGTAAATTAATGAATTTATTATCCATTTTATCACGGTTTTGTCTAAACATGTATAGAAGAGCTTGTAAAAGAAAAGTCAAACACATACCATGCAAGATAATAACAACTTTGTTGTTGAAAGAGGTGAAATTAATTCCCAAGCCAACTATATTGTTTACCTGCATCAACAAGATTCTTTGTAGCAAGGTAGTCAATCCTGGAGGGTCCAGTTACATCAAAAACTTCCTTTTCACTTACACCTAGTGCTGGTACTATCTAATCCGGCTTCTCCAAGTCACACTCCACAATTTCAAGCTTCTGTACAGCTGGGCTAAAAACCAGAAAGTTGCCATTATTTGTTATCAGAGCCGTTAAAATTTACTCTAGTTTTTCAAGTTTGCCTTAATTTGTTTAACAGAAGTAAAATTATTTAGTACTCTCCAAACTTCCTCTTTCTTACGTTGGAATCCCCCTGCAATCTCAAGCTTCATTTGTTTAACACTCTCGAAAAGAAAACGTCTCTTGAATAAGCAAAACCCCCAATAAAAGAAACCATGATACAAAACACAATGGTTATATATGTACATGGATGAGAGCTTCAGCTCTGTTGGCACTTCTAACACCAGCTCTGACACAGAATCCTAACTTCAAAAGCTCCCTGTAGAAGAACATATCTTTTCAGTACATCTTCAAAAGCCAGAACTGAAAATAGGAAGCAGATTCAACATCAAAGCATCGTGGCATCAAAAGCAACCTTACTGTTCATGATCCAACTCTACCAGTTGCTCCAGCAACAAACACAAGATCATCTTCTTTTGAATTAGATTTGATTTCCTCAGTTTTCCCTGAACTTGATTTGGCCAGGCCTGTGAAATTTAGGAAAATCCTCTCATATAAGGGTGTGGACTGCAATTGTAACCACCAGTGTGTTTCCAACAGAAAATTATAATTCTCTCTCCACAAATGCAACTAATAATAGTTGTAATTATTTAATTGGAAATAGTAGACTGCACAAGTATTATAAGATGACAGTGACCTCAATAGTGATTTGGCTTTTATTCATGCTGCAAAATCTAGTTTATATATCCTAGCTAAGGAATGAGCCAACATTTCATATCGACAGGAATAGATGGTGTGAGGTTACACAGATTGTAGGGACATTCTCAAGAAAAGAATATTTTGGAATGGTTTCTTCAGATATTTCTTAAGATTATTGTTGAATAGGTGTGCAATTCATTCATCCTTGAACAATCGCTTTCGCGCAACAGAATCTATCTCTTCTATTAACTACCTTGCTACACTAGTAAAGCTACATCAGCATTGCTAGGATTATATTATACACAGACAACATCACTCCACATGAAAATTGCATTTCTCATTGGCCAGCAGTTCAAAGCTCTATTTCCATGATTTTCATTATTACACAAACTCATTTTCATGTTCAACTGTTTAACAAAGAGACCAACTAGAACAGCCCTTCACTCCATGACGGCAGGACATGAAAATATTGTTATCAGTAGCTTGTAAATACCATGTGGACTATTATAGTTATTATATAACATTCCAAGCATATCCTAAAATGCCAATGCCAAAACATATGACAAGATTAAAACAGTTCGTCCCTTTCTTAATGCAGGATTAAGAATTAAGCAATTGCAAAATATAACATTCAAAAACAAACCAACACAGAACAACATGCATCAAACTAATGACCTAGAAACCAAATTATTTACATTAACATTGACAATTCATGGGTCCCATATTAAACCGATTTCAGCAAAATTGAAAATTTAGAACATTGTTTACCTCAAACAAATCAAAGTTAGATACATTTGGAGACCTCATGGTTGCTCAATTAGTCATTATACAACTAAGTACCTGAAGCTTGGGCTCTGATATTGAGAAGTTTGACGTTTCTGACACATGGTTGTTTCTTGAAACTTGGCAACTTGAGTGCCTGACCGAAAACGAAAGGTTTTTCTATCAACCCATTTCGAGAAGATGGTATTGCAGTTACACTTGGTGACTGGAGTGACCAACTTTCCATTAGGACATGATGGGCCCTGCCGGAATCTTGCCTCGTGACACTGGGCTACCTGTTTTTTTTTTTTTTTGAATTTTGTTGTCATAATATCTTTTTCTTTTAATTACCTAATCAATGGGAAAAAATTAATATTATATTTAAAAAATCTCTAAAATAAGGTTATTTAAAAAATAATCTTAAAAATACCATATCTAAAATTTATTTTTTATAATATAAATTTAAAATGTAAACTGAATAGTTAAGTTTAAAATTATTTGTAAAAAAATCAATTTTCAAAAAGTGTTTTTAGTTTAATTATACGAAATAATATTAGGTGAGATCATACCCAGGAGACCTACGCTTGAATCCGAGTACTGGAACATTTTGACCTTAGATGTTAGAGTCAAGGTGAAGACCACTAACTATTACACCAGCTACATTTTCCAAGCTACTTTAGCTTAGGTTATTTTATTGAGCTTTGTTAAAATCAGTTTCCCTCTACTTAAAATCGGTTTTCCGAAATGTGATTTTAGTTTATTTTTAATTCTTATTTTAAAAAACCGATTTTAAGTATAATATTTTTAGGATTGTTTTTAAAAAAGGGGCTCTTTTGAGGATTTTTTTTTTTAATGTACAATATTAATTTTCTTTCCCCCCTAATTGACTGGCTATTTATTATAGGATTTTTTTTTTTTTTCGGCAAATAGAAACTGCGTTAACCAAAAATTAAAAATAACAAGGTCATGTGCCGCCTATAGCTCAAAATCAACATTTAATAGATAGCCATCAACTAATAGAAAATCAAAACAAAAAGTCCGAAACATTATTGTCAAGGACTAGCGCTTCATCCAGCTCCAATGCTTTCTTCGCCAACCTATCAGCAACACCGTTCTGCTCACGAGTAGTCATGCCGGAACACACTCCAGCAGTCTTCAGAAGCCTTTTTTCTGTTTTGTAAGTATGGGCATACCAGAACAACAACCACCTTCAACAATTTGGCGCGATCTGTGGAAACGATTAAAAAAAAATAATAAGAAAAGGAGGAAGAGCGTGATCGACCATGACCGCTTTCGGTTGAATTTCTTCCTTACATCTAGTTACATTTGTTTATAATTTGCTAAAAAACTCCAGCTCCAGGCATCTAAATACATATATTTTACAAGAGGAACCATTGTGTTGTATTCCTCCTTGGAAGATGCATGAGACCACAATTATGGCCATTTTATAACCGTCATCCGCGAGCACAACCACCGTAAACTTCACATTGGGGTGGTTCATAACCGTTATCCTCGAGCATAGCCATCACAACTTCATCCAACATCTGTTCATAACTGCCACCCTCATGTTCGGGTAATGGCAACATCATCTTCTTGTGGTTTATA
The DNA here is from genome assembly GCA_024138005.1 of Lumnitzera racemosa. Lineage (NCBI taxonomy): Eukaryota > Viridiplantae > Streptophyta > Magnoliopsida > Myrtales > Combretaceae > Lumnitzera > Lumnitzera racemosa. The sequence goes on along the minus strand of JAMXBC010000012.1, from coordinate 30,192,705 downwards.
GTCGTTATCGCTTGGTTCTTGGCGGCTGTTGGGAAGAAAGAAAGCGGCAAGAGATGTTCACTTACGCCATGTCAGTTGAAGATTCTATCCATAGTGGAAGATCAGCACAGAAATATCCGGGACAGTTAGTTGTAGGAACTGTTGAGTTATGGCTAGCCTTCGCACAAGATATTCTTTTTTGAAAATCGAGAGTATAACTAAACTAACACCCCGCATTCGTCCACCTCAACTCGTGCTAGACTGAAGATCCAAAGTCGCCGTTCATTTACACATCGAGCAGTTAAGTGCTTAGACTGAGTAGTGCTTAAATGTCGAACCTATTACCCATTGTCGAGCTTTACGTAAACTAAACAGCAAGCACAATAAACAACCGATCTATGTTGCGTACAAATGTGAGCTCCCTGACCGAACAGTCTCCACTCGCCAAGCTCCAAGCCATGTCAGACCTGAATAAACATGGAGCAGCCGTACAAGTTAAAGCAGCAAACCCGATCTCCACACACACACGGCCAGAGGAAGTCACGGTCGAGCTCTTCAAAATTGGAACATAATGCCGAACTAAAACAACGTAGTCAATCTCCTTGAAATTTAGACAACTACTCCTCTTGGTTTTAGAGGATATCACTGGCATTGGGCTCACTTGGTTTTGTATTATTTTCGTTGAAAAATAGCTATTGCTGCATCCATTTAGAGCTCCATGTAACAACTCCAAGCTTCAACTCTTGCGAATAAAATTAAAATGAGATCATCCGAGCTACTCCTCACTATCAAGCTGGGTTCACCATACTAAATTAAGAACAAATCCAAGAGCTCCTTCGAATAAGGCTAGAGATGTGCCGAGCAGAGTTGTAACTCCACCTGCTAAGATCACAGCTACACAGCCACCGAGCACCTTTGACGTGATTACGAATAGCTAGTCATTGAGCTATCGCACTCGTAGCAACCATGCTCATAGCAGCCACTGCCAAGCTTCCATATTCTGAGCGCGCAACCTACTTCTCTTCAAGCCATGACCTTCAAGGCCATGCAACTCGCCATAGCATATCAAGCCAGACAAAAAAGCCAAGCTTTGATTTGTCCATTGCCAAGCCAACCAGCTTCTTGCTACAATGCCGAGCTTTGGCTGTGTACTAGATGATTTGGGCCATTTACATTGATCTGATGAGCTAAATTTTTGTGTTGCTCTTCTTTCAATCAACACTAGAGCTTTGATAAGCTTTCTTCATAGTTGCCGACCTTCAACTCAACAAGGCTGAGCTTCACCGAAGCGAAGCCAGAGCTACCGAACAATAACAGTGCCGAATAAGACCATCCTAGTGAATATTATCCTACATGGACAGGTGAAGTGCCAACGGCTACTCTCGAACATTACCTTCAACAACGCTCTAGATAGCACTCGAACATCCACACTCTAACCAAGCCATAGCTTAATTGGTCCTCATTTCTCAAAACCGAATGTTCTCAAGATTGATCTCACCAAGTTCTAATAAAAAAACGGGGAGAAAATTCCTTGCAAATCCCAGCTTAGCCTGTTTTTGGTTTACCACTACAGCATAGTTTCACAACATGATTCGAGCTCCTTGTCAAGCTCTCACTACGATCAATTCGTAGTGGCATGGCAGTATTTGAGGTGGGGTTGTATCAATCATAGCAATGCCTACTTGTTTTCCCGACAGATCTGAGCTCTACACTAACAGAACAAAATTTATGCAAGTTTGAACAAAGTCTCACGCGAGAGCCACTGAGCTTTAAAGCAAGAATGAGTCTGCAACGGAATGACTTCATTACGATTGTTTAGCCTACCGATCTTCATCGTACAATTTTATAGGCCACTGGACAAGCAAGTTGCCAAAGGGCTTGAACATTGGCTCAACAATCTGGTTGATTACCTCTGAGGAAGTTTTGACAACAACACTCCAGGTTCTTTCAGAAACCATCCTCTATAGTAGGATACAACCTTGTTGGCCTTTTGACATGTGATAAGCTTGACCATTGACTTATCCATATGTTCACACTTCCGAATAACCACATGACCAAATTTCCAATCTGAACAATTTAGTGAGAAGTGGACGGACAAAAGTTGTGCCTTAATACTATTAGTTCATTAAAAAGCCAACCCTTGTATTGAACTGGCGCACATGAAAACATGAAAGCTTAGCATCCATCTTAGGTGTTGGATCCAGCACACATGCATCCCATGCATTACAATTGCAAGCCAATACTCTATAGGTTATTTATCAGCGTAATAATACAAGCGATAGTAGTTCGTGTAATGGTCTACTTTCCTCTCAAGTCGACAATGGACAATCATGTGACAAAGTTATCTAATTATTATTCCATTATTCATGGAAACATGCACCGGAGCTATTGTGCTTCAGGTCTCGCTTACACACTAACTCTCTAGATGAAAGATGAGTAAACTTCATCACCCTTGTTTGTGACTTGTCCATTATTTATTTCCTAGTATATTGCTTTATATTGTGTCTCATATTAACCTATTGGTAGTATTCGCACTTGATTCATGAATTATGTATCAAATCATATTTATCTATGTGCTACTTCATGACTTAAATGTCAAATAACCTAACAATGAAAATGTTGATTATTTGACACTTATAACAATTTATTAAAATCTTAATAAGTTTGTTTCTATCTCCTATGGAGACAAGTGTGAGAACTCAAAGACAAGTAAGGGTTAAATAAAGACCTCCGCCTTAAGCCAATGCTAATATAATCTGCTAACAAGCTACTCATCAATAGCTCTAAACCCTACATATAATGGGTTACTTGCAAATCATATAAAGTGCTATCCCTAAATCCTATATTTGATGGATGATAGTAAAAGTACGTCCTTAAATCTCTAAGTCATAAGAAAGGACGTTGAGATATAAAACCTTAGACTCTCTTAAGAGTGATAGGCACAGATATCCTATAAATCTAATGAATAGACAACGAGCTATAGAAAACCCTAAACCATTAAATGGCAATGGGTAAAATACTCTAATCCAATATTTTGTATGGATGACAAGTAAATAATCTTAATATCCTATATCATTAAAGGATTCGGTGCCAACCAACCTCTTTAAGGTTGTGCTTCCTCAAGTACTCTAGCCTCTACAAACCCTTACCTTTTTAGGCATGCCAACATCTCAAATGCTCTTACCTCTCTTGACCTTTGCTTCTTTAGGACTTTACAACATCTTAGTCTCTTCAAACCCTTTAACATAGACTCTTATAAAGCTCCTAAATGATTGACCTCTCTAGATACTCTCTTCGCTGAACGAGAATGGGGGGCAAGTATTGATAGGGCTTTTTGATAAATAAGCCACTAGCTTATATTAGCCAACTCAACACTTAAGCCTACGTCTAATAACTCGGTTTGGGTACAATTCATTGTCACTTACTATAAATATGGAACAAGACCTCAGGTAAGGGGGCCTTCTCTCTCATTCTCTTACTCTTATTATTACTTTAAAATTTTACTGTTGTGACAAAAGGTCCAACTTAAACAATGAAGTGATGACACCAGAGTACCTTCCAACGCCTCCTGAAGTCTTTTTCCTGTCTTGTAGGTACCCACTATCATAATGAAAACCAGCATCAACAAGGATGATAGTAAGTGATATACATATATTTATTATTAATCTAATCCAAAGGTACTTGGGAATCTGTCTCAATGGATATGCTCCTCAAATTTCTATCCTTACCCATTTCAGTTCTTCAAAAGTAGCCTAAATTTTTGCTTCAAGAGGTAATACTTCATTAGAGGTGTATAAATGGGTTTTGCCTTTCAGGATAGCCCATTTAACCTTTTTTTAAACAGGTTTAGGCCAACACTTTTTGCCCATTTAAAAAGCAGGCCAAATAAATTCGGCTTATTTAACCCGTATACCAAAGTGAATTTATTTGGGTTAACGTATTTATCACCTTTAGCTTACAAGTTAGCTTATTTAACCTACTGTTTAAACAATTAGAGTCAAAGTTTTTTGACACATTTAAAAAATGGCCGAATGAACCCTAGTCCATTTAACCTACAAGCCAAAGTGGGTTGTGCCACGTTAGCTCGTTTAACCTACTTAGATAGCTCTAGCCTATACTAGGCTTTGACATCCTCCCCCTAGAACTTCCCCATCTTCATTCCATGCAAAAAATCCTACCCCTTCTTTACCCTTTACTTCCTCAAATGCTCCATCACAATTTATCTTTACCTAGTTCAATTGAGATTTTTCCCATTTGGAAGGGAAACTAACTTCCTTCTTATGCAACATTTTGGCTCTAATTGTAGCCCACCACTCAAAAATGTCTTCCATTAATCTCTGTATGCATCCTTTTTAAGATTGTTGATTATCAAAAACAAGCCTATTCCTCTTACTCCAAATACTCCTCAAGGTGAACAGGATAACTTCTTGTCTTAAAGGATGTACATGTTTCCAATTTTTCCTCTTCCAATTGGTATTGTGTTTCAACCATGCATATGTTTTGTTTACATTATTTATACCCTGCATATTATCAATCCCCATCGCAATCCATGGGAGCTTACTTTTGGCACATTAGAAGAATAAATGATAAACATTCTCCTCAGCTTATCAACATAGTGGCATTCGAGACTAATATTCATTCTTCTCTCCTTAAGCTTACTTCAAGTAGGTAAACTGTCATACAAAATCTTCCATAACAGCATCTATATGTACAGAAACATTGGAGATTTCCATACCCACTCCCAATTTTTACTTTGCTCAATATTCTCCTCATTTGTGCATCAGATCTCATAAGCCAATCTTGTAGAAACTTTCCTGTTTATTTCTTTCAACCAACTCCTAACATCCATAACATCTGGCCTTTCACTCAAGATAATATTTTCTAGCTTTCACTTAATATCATCATCAATAGGATAGCCTACAATAAAGTCATTACACTGTCTTGGTCCCACCCAATCTTGTCTAACAGTCAACTACTCATCAAATTTGTTAAGAGGACCATATAACCTCTCTTCCACTCTCCCTTCATCAGTCCATCGATCCTTCTAGAATTTTATCATATTTCCACTTGTTATACAAATGAAAGAGTTATCTTCCACCCATAGCCTTAGTCTTCTTAGTTCCTTAAAAAACTTTGATTCCTTTGTCCTCATACTTCTTCCTTCTTTTACCTTATATTTTTTTTATATCAACTTGGTTTATAATGCCTTTTTCTGATCAATAACCTATGATAGCTTAGCAAAGTTAGCTTGGTTTCTTTTGTTAACATCCAGGAGACCAAGACCCCCTCTTAACTTCAATTGTTTTATCTTATCCCACTAAATCTAATGTTGCTTCCTAGAGTCATCAGTAGATCCCCATAAGAAATCCTTGTGCAACCATTCAATCTTCTTAGTTAAACCCTTCAAAAAAGGAATGGCCCACAAGTAATAATTAGATATACTTTCCAAGAATGAGGAGGCTGACAATTTCCTTCCTGACGAGCTTAATAACTTTGCTTTCCTTCTAACCAATCTCCTACAAGTTTTCTCCAAAGTAAAATTTAAGTCTTAGCTCGAAAGATCTCCACCTTCCATGATTAGGATGCCTAGATACTTTCCCATACCTGAATCCTTCCTAATACCGAAAATCTAACATATTCCTTCCTTAAGATTTTGGCTTGAATTCCTAGAAAATATTATATAAGAATTGTCAAAATTTACTTTCTGACTCGAAACTTTCCCAAATACTTCAGCATACATCTCATATTTCTCTTTAAAGCTTCTCCTAATAATAAGATGACATCTGCAAAAAATAAGTGTGATAATTGTAGTTAAGTACCTCTGATCTTTAATGGTTTCCATTGCTTTTCTTACATCAGTTGATGGATTAATCTATTAAATTTCTCCGTTACTAAGATAAAGAGGTATAGCGAGAGAGGATCTCCTTACCTCAATCCTTTACTAGATGGGAATTGCCCCAGCATTGCACCATTAAAGAGCACCTGATATGACGTTGAGCTAAAGCAAGATGTAATCAATTTAATCTATTTACTTAGAAATTTTAGGCTATGCAAAGTATCTTTCATAAAATCTTATTCAACCTTATTATACACCTTTTTTAAATCCAATTTCACAATCATCCAACATTCTCTTCCTTTCATATGACTTAAAGAATGAAGGAATCTTCTTGAAAAATAATAATGTTATCTTTCATCGTCTTTTAGGAATAAAGCTAGCTTATTGTGGGATAATGAGCTCATCTAATAGCCCTCTTAATCTATTTACTAACAACTTGGTAACAAGCTTATAGACAATAGTACACAAACTTATGAGCCTAAAGTCTTTAAGCTTATTTGCCTCTATGATCTTTAGTATAAGGACAATGAGAGTTCTATTTGGTTCTTTTGGCATAGTGCATGACTCAAAGATATCTTCAAACATCTTATAAATTGTTATACCTACAATGTCTAGTAACTTTAAAATAATTATATATGTAATCCATCTACTCTTGATGTTTCATTATTCCCAATATACCAAAGAGCCTTCATAAGCTCAATAGCAGAGCATTTTTTCTCCAAATCATTTTTCATTTCCTTAGACAGTATTTTATTTCCAATATCCTAACTAAGAGGATAAAGATTACAAAAATCCTTCCCCAATGAGAAAAGATTCTAAAAAAGTTTAATGAATAGATCCTTCATAACCTGTTCGTTAGTATCCTAGTTCCCTACCAAATCAAACAACCCAATAATTTGCAATTTGGATCTCCTAGCTAGAGTGCTGACATGAAAAAATATTGTATTCCATTCCCCATCAATAATCCATTCAACCCATGCCTTTGTTGCCCAAAGCTTCTTAATGAGTGTAATTTTACACTCATTTTTTATGTTATTTCCTTAATTATTTTGAATTATTCTAATATAATTTCGATGATTTTGCTACTGATTTTTAAGTCATTTCTTGATTTTAGGACTTAGATAGAGTGATAAGGTCAAAAAGAAGGAAATTTATGTGATTTTTAAAGGAAATTTCACCAATTTTAAAGGATAACTTAATGGTAGCAAGTGTGAAGAAGATTTGTCCAAGAATCTAGAGAAGAGGAAGATTATGGTTGAACTTTATGGCTATGATCCTCTTGTAATTTAATTCAAATCAATTTCTCGAAGAATTATAGTAAAGAGCAGTCTACGCCCAAACTCCATGCTCATATTCTTGCTTATGGACTTACTATGATTTTAGAAGACTTGTCATTTGAAGTTTATTTTATCCAAAACATATAAATAAATGTCAAAAACATTTACAAAAGAGAAGAGAGATGCAATAGTCAAAGATAGAAGAGCTCCTTAGTGTTCTTTAGGGTTTTATTTATTATATCATGAATTATTGTTGTTATCATATCCATAGCATGGATTTGCATATATTTAGACTTGTAAACCTTGAGATAACATGTAGCATACTCAAAAGTAAAATTATTCTAATGAAATTCCTCTATTCTTGATTCAATTTTTGTATTGATTAAGTTGTTATTTCTGGAGTTTCAACTTAATTGTTTGATTTTATGTATTGAAGTCACGAGACCAATATATAAATAAATCTATTGTAATCTAAGGGATTTGTTATAAGCTATAGATTTTTTTCGAAATCAATATTGATATATTGTTTGTTTATTTAGGAAATTCTTGTCCTTAATGTTGTTTAATTTGTTCTATTACAGATGCGATTCGTATAGAATATAATTAGGATTACAAATTAATAGAGAAGCGATTTCTATTAATATAGCAATTGAGTTCTTCTGATTAATAAGAAAAAGGAATACATTAGGAGCCTTAGGTTACTATTTGTTAATCTCTTGGTGATCAAAGTCTAGATATTATTATTTATGGTTATTTAGGTTTTCATTAATTATTCGCATTATTAGTCAACAGTTATTAATTAGTTCTTGTTTCTTTAAATTACTTTAACATTTTATTCCATTATCACAATTGTTATTACCTTTTGAGTAAAGTAATTTATACAAGTGAGTACGTGTTCAATCTTCGTAAGATTGACAATCCTGAACTTTAGTGTCCTCTATACTATTACTTGATAGGTTCACTTGCCTAAGCAGCTCAACAAACTAAATCTCTTCTCCCCATGATCAAGGACTATTTCCAATTCTTTATGGAGCAACTTGTCTCGACCTATCAAAGTTTGAGTAAGATAGTTTTACAAATGCTTCCTTATGTCCTAAATATTCTTTACAATGTTCGTCTTCACTCATGAATTAAGTCAAACACCTCCTTATTCCACTTCCTCAAACTTTTCACAAATTCATCTAAATCCTCAAGATACTTAAAGTATGCCCATTCTAGATATTGCCCATAAAATTCTTGAATTCCGAGGTGCTCCAACTACATTGAATGGAATCTAAAAGGCTTATCCTTCTTTAGACCACCTCCAATAGATGGATGTAAGTGAAGAAGGATAGGTAAATGGTCTAACTAACTTGAGGTCTGGTGAAAATGTTTCACTTCAAGGTATAAACTCCTCCAACTCTCATTTACCTAAGCCCTGTCTAATTTCGTTTGAGTCAACTCACTCAAGTTAAGTAAACTTAAGCCTAACAAGTGTAAAGATTATACTTGTCAACTCGACTCTAACAAATAGCTTTACCTCCCCACTTTTTTTCTTTACATAAAATTTCATTAAAATCACCTATCACTACCTAAGTTCCATGCATCCTAATAGCCCAAGTTTTCAACTCATTGCATAATAAACACCTCTCCTCAAAATAAGGAGAGGCTTAAATAACAAACAAAAACTAAATATAGTTAGAATTTTGTACTTATATTTCCAAAGTAAGTTGTTATTGTACCATGTCTCTCTCTTTGATCTGTACCTTTTCCTCATTCCAAAGAACTACAATACCTCCCTCATAACGTTATGATTCAACATAAAGCATTTTGTTCTTGCCAAACTTGTTCCTAGAGTCTTTTAGCACTCGCCCTACCCATCTAGGTTTCGATCATAATGAGAATTTGTAGGTCATATTACATCTATTGTTCCCCGATAGCCTTCCCTTAAGTACTCCAAGTTTGCACCCTTTGCATTCCATGCCAAGATTTTAAAGGGTTTAGGCCTCATGTCCAATGATAATGTGTTGGTTCGCTCCATATTTAGCAAGCTTTAAGGAACATAAACCATCTTGCATGGGTGAAGTATTGCTCAACCACTTCAATTTCTACCTTCCATCTGCATGATCGAAAGTAGTCCTCATCATTTCAATTTGCATTTCCCTTGAAGATAAGAGGAACTACTTTCGTTGGTCCTCTAAAAAATGCTTTGTGAATGGAATCCTTTAGATCTCCATCAAGTCTACCAATACCATCATAAAAAGCTCCACAATGGATTTGCATGCCCATACCATCAAGTTTAGAACATCGCTTCCCGTGAAGTCATCCTTCACCATTAGCATTTTTCTTACTGCCATGCATTCCACTGTCGAATGTATCACATTTTATCCCTGCTAAAAGTCTCTTCCCCTTGGAAAGGTTAGTTTAAGTATAATCTTTAACACTTAGTGTTTTTTCCATTGTGTAATTGTAATGAGAATCCCTTCAACTTCAGCCTTAAGAAGTTTGGAGGCCCATTCTATTTACGCTTCCTAGACTCTAGAATCCTAGTGTTCCTTTAGTAAAAACCCATTTCTTAAGATCATTAGTGAGATATCAACTTCTAGTATGTTCACCATGTTTCCTTGCAATTTTTTTCAAGGAAAGTTGGTTTCCTCTCTTTTAGTGAGTTTAGTCATGATAAGGTATGTTCTCTCTACTCTTTAAAGAACAAATAAAAATATTATGACTCTTAGTGTTACCCGTTTAATCTTGAGACAAAGTGACTGCTTGAAGTGAAGGATCCGTCATATCTCCTTTGTTCACATTAATGTCCTTTAGTGGTGTCTTCTCGATATTAATGCTAGTTCCAATTTCTCTTAGGGAAAACTTTGTACTTCTTTTGGGAATATTTTCTTCCTCATGCTCCAATTTCTCCTTACCTCTCCTTTGACATTTCTTTTTGTACTATACTTGAATCCATTCACCATAATCTACTTCTTTACTGGGTCCTAATTCATTAAAATCTCCCTTTGCATTTACTTCACTCTCTCCCTCATCCCTAATCCCCTTGTTAGCCTCACTTCCTTTTGATACATTAAGGTCATAAACTTTAGGCAAACCTTTGTATATAACTTTATAAGATACTCTACTAATTAATAGTTTGCTTCATAGACACGTTCGTACTTAATTGAATACAAATTCTTACAAATTAACCATGCTCTAAGCCTTTTGTGTACGAATCATAACGTAGCACAGGGCCCATCTTTTCCTCAATTCTACAAATAGTTGGAGGGGAATAATATTCTACCGGTAACCTAAAGATTCCAACCATGCTATTATAGAGTCAAATTTAGTTACATTTGGCTAAAACTAGGAACTCACTTTTTAAGGGCTTAAATATCTCCCATTCATGAACCATGGCCCGTTCTTTATCATCCATTGGTAATTAATAAGGTTTTCTAAGGCAATTAAAAAATAACCTAAACCCTCATGAATAAGTTTAAAAGATCCCACTTTCCACCACATTTTCATCAATCTATCCCATAAGGTTTTTATATCTAAGATTACGACCCATCACTTTTGTAATAAAAGCATTTTTCCATGGAGCACTGAGCATGTCAATTTCATTTTTCAAAAAGTTAACATATCATACTCCTTTCTTAGCATTTTTGTTTAATAGATCTTCCTCTTTTGTCCTTTCAATATCATGATCCATAGTTTGATCATCGCTCTTTTCCTTAAGGTAGTAGTACCTTCATAAGCACCTAGAATGTTTGTTACAATTGTGTCTGAAAATGATAATTTCTTAATATTAAGGTTATTCGAACCCTTCCAAGCAAAATCAATTTAATCTACCACAATCAAGCTAGATTCATCATCCCTTATGGATGCTAATCACTTTTTTCATTGATGCAAAAGATCACTTGCTTCATCTTTCAAAGATGTTGTGCTAAGGTTGATGACTTAGGTAGGGAGCTCGAGAGAGACATGGTGCTTTTAGTTAATGCAAAAATCAAACATTGATTCGCAGTTTCTATCCAAGTGTAACGTTGTTCTCTATTTATACTATTTTAATAACATTCATCCCTTGTTTGCACTACTTTAATAACTCCATACTCATTAACATCCATCCTTTGTTTGAATCACTAAACTTTCACCCTCCAATTAAACCCAATCTTAAATATTCATCTTGTAGTGTATAATTTTTCAAATTTATAGGTTAAGTATATAAATTGTCTTGAAACTTTAAAAATTGTATTAATCTTTTCAAATTTTTTAATTTTATACCTATACTTTATAGTATCTTAGTGAACCTGTAGAAAAATTCAACAGTATATAAACACTCTAGAATATTTTTCATAATTATTTATATACATTAGGTAATTCTTATGGATGTGGATTATTCAATGCATGTAAGAGGGTACAAGCATATAAGTTGAAAAAATTAAATGCATCCTTATAATTTGAGAAAAAATTTATAGGAATGATTGATACAATTTTATTTTTTGTTATTGAAAAATATGATTAATCATTATATAACTAGAGACTGCAACTATCAAAGTTCAATGTTACATCAGAAATACGTGGAAAAAACAAATAACTATTTTCTTGTTTAGAAATAGTTTTTTCCATGTGTTGTCCTTGATCATATGCTATAATGTACAAGGGTCTTTACAATATGTTTGGATTTGAGGAAAGAACTTGGATGAGAGAAATTTGAAGGGAAAAATTCCCTCTCTTATTTGGAATAGTATGGAAAAAAAAGGGTGGAATAGATTTGGGAGAGGAAATTTTCCCATGAGACTCATAACAATAATTCTTTTCATACTTAGAGAAATTAGAAGTAAAATCAATAAATTTATATAACACCCTTTTAATAAAAAAATTTCAAAGACTTTATGGTATTTTAACAAATATAAAAACTTATATAATTAATTTTCTCTCCTAACTCTTTCCTTCTGTTCATTCTTTATCCAAACAAAAAAGTGCTTACAATTTTTTTCCTCTTTGAATTCTCTCTTTTCACTTTTTTCCTTCCTGATTCTTTTGATTTTCCTAAATATAAAGTTAATATATATTCCACTTTTAGTAATTCACTCGTGTATGAAGTATATAATTAGAGGAAAGAGGATGGTGCAGTAGCAATATTTAAGTGTGAAGAAATTTTTTTAAGGGGAGGAGTAAATTACAAATATAATCATTTATATTTTCTCCATATAGGGGCTAACAAAAACTACACAAATAACTTCTTTACTTTAAAGTAATAACCATTAAATAAAATGGTTATTCTTATAATAATACTTAAATCCTTATATATGTCAGGCTTGGACCAACTAATAATGAGGCTCTAAAAATAGACTTTTTATTACATTACAATTATGCTATAACAGCTTATATAGTTGATTTCATTAAGTTGGAATTGAATGGTTACTAACTACCACTATATTTAATAGGTGTAATGTTTGTTATTTTTTATAATTATATATTTAAAGTTTCTATTTGTCTAGTTATATACCAAATTGAAGATTTAGTTGTTATGGTTTACACTTAAATTAACTCCAATTCATATTATTAATTAAATCAGTATAATTAACTAATAAAGTAGCCATCCATAGCCTTAAAGAGATCACGCAACCCTCTAAGGTTGTAAATGGCTACCTACAATCACCAATGACTCTTACAACTTACATTTTTTAAGCGGGTAACCACCTACTGTTTTGCAAGCAGTGGCCAAAACCCACTTGTTGGGGATTACAAGACCCTCTCTAAGGTTATAGGAAACCACTTTATTAATTGATTATGCTAACTAAACTAATGATATATATTAGGGTTAACTGAAGTATCAACGGTAATAACTAAATCTTCAATTAAATGTATAATTAAACAAATCGGAATTACAAGTGTATAATTGCGAAAATTGGTAAAGTTGAGATGTAAATTATGATATTGACTTATATTTGATTTATTTGAAGAGCTATTTCATAGAATTCAAATGAGGAAAAACAATTCCTTCTCCAAACCAAAATAATAGCTATTCTTTGATATTTTCTTGCACATACAGATTTCTTATCCACGATATGAAACCCTAAACAACGTTGAGGTTATGATTTGGGTGATTTTATGTGTATTTCTAATTGATTACTAACATGTCTTAAATGTAATTGAATAAAATAATAATTTTTATTTTTCTATTATATTCTTTAAAATTATAACTATTCCTGTTCTATAGCATTGGATCAACTCAACGTATAATTAGTAAAATTACAATGTGACTGGATTAGCTATGGTGTATAATGTATATCATATATACAAATGAGATATTAAAACCATAAAATTTTCAAGCAGAACATTTAAGAAGATCTCCACGCAACTCTTCTTTGCTTTCTAATTTTGTTGAATTACCAAAATCCATTACAAGAAGATTTCAATGCCTTCTCAAATTGGTTCAACTTAAACAAAGTGTAGACTTAGATTTGGCATCTGCTCCTTTCTTTTGTCTTCAGCCAAACAGCACATTATATCCACGACCATGACGAAAGCAAACTTCAGCTATTTGCCCATAATCATATCAAAACTTGATCTCCAAGGCCTCACTTCATGTCACGTGTTCTCAAGGTCCAAGGACTCCATTTTATAATATAACCCTACTAGTAGCCCTAAGCCTAAGTCTTAATTAAAGGCCTAAATAAAAGAATTCCTATAATTAAAATTCCATAGAAAAAATAATGGTAGAGTTATCTTACACTAGTTATAGTATATAATATTATTTATTTTCTTTAATGAATTATGTATTTTAAATCATGATCCAAAATTTCAAATAAAGTTTTTTTTTCAATAAATATACATTATTATATGTTTTTTTTTAATTTATTCTCAATCATTTATGAAATTTTGTATACTTTTGTCATCGATTTCAATTTTTAAATGGATATCATATTATATACCATGAAGCACTATTAAATTTGTTAAACAATTATGCTGATGGCTTTTGCTATAGTAGGAGAAATATTAGTAATTCAATCCCAACTCCATCCAAATCTAACCTCATGACTATATATAATTTAAACAAATTTTTATCGAAGATTTATGATTGAATGCACATATAGACTCATTAATAAACTAAAATGACATTATACATCTAACTAAATAAGTCTTTATTAATGGATGTAGTAGATGTTTAAACCCTAGGCAAACACATCACCTGATATTGCAAGTGTGTTTTTAACTCTTTTGGATATAATAGTAAAAGATTTATCTAGTGACAACTTAAAATACCAACTCTTGAATTCAGTTAGTTTTCCATGTGAAATAGTGGTAATATCCTATTTATTCTCCACATGTTTGTACTAAGTTGTTAAGAGGGTAGTAAGACTCTCATGTATGTATTTTTTTCTTACTAAATTATGATAGGATTAACTACATTTTCACTTAATTGAAATAATTCTAATTAATCAATTATCATTTTATAATTTGTTACATACTCTAAAGTATCACAATGAAATGATTACAAAAAAGAAAAAGAAAATTAATGCACAATTCATCAAAGTCCGAAAATAGTGAACATGACCCACTATAACCACCAATCCATGGCTCTAGGCTTCTAGCGCCATACCAATACTAAACGAGCTAGCTATGGTTCTTCATTTAAGGGTCCCACAATATGGTGGTTCTAACCAAGTCTTATTGAACCCATGCCCACCTCTAAGTATCACCCTTTTACAAATGATGAGAGTTCAAGTAAATGAGCATGAATGAAAACTTGAGCTATTGTCATGATATGAGATACATAAGAAATTACATATAATATGTTTAGTTTGTGAAATGAAATAAAATTAAAATTAAATTGTAATTAATAAGGAATATAATAGAAAAATAATAGCTCTTCCTCCTTCCCCTTTTTGTCATCTTTTCTAATTATCTCGTTGAAATCATCCATGACACACCATAGTTGATCTTAAACGTAGGAAGCCAGTCGCCTTAAGGTTTCCCACATTTTTTGCCTTATGTTGAAGTTAGGGAAAGTATAAACAATAGATAGATAGAAGAGGTAGTTACAATTTCTTACCTAAACAAGGGAGTAGATTCTTGCTGAAAGTAAAGGAAGATGTTGATGCCCAGTGTTTTGGAGTTTTGGAGCATAATGATTCCACCTAGTTTCCCTTCTACCTCTTAGTGAACAAATCCATCAAAAGGAAGTTGATGATAGAGCATATGGGAGGTTGGTCCATTTAGCTTGGTTTCTAAGAGGATCATGATATGTGGGTCATATTGGTTGATAGCACCCTATGTTGTTATTATCTTAGTTAAGGCATTTGCTCCCCGAATGTTTTGAGCAAGAATTTTTATTAGTCTTGTAATCTAGTAATGAGTCACGGTTAGGGTTAAAAGAGTAGTCAAGATTATGTAATGAAGGGTATTAGAAGCAGTACCATTGGCTAACTTATTAATGTCAAGTGCAATTTGATATGGTGAATACTTGGTCAGAATTAATGCTTGGGTTTTTTCCTTATTTTGGAATAGGAGCTAAAGTGTCTGTTGGGTTTGATCTTATAGGTTGCTAGGAATGGGGGAAATGGCAACAGTAGTTATTAATTTATTGTCACAAGCTCTATGATTATGCGACAAATGGTTTGCCACTCGATTATCAATTCTATAAGGATGTAGATTGAACTATGAACTATTGTTGGAATGATGATGTCAAATTCTTTTATGGTTTGGGCTCTTAGTTCACCCCTATTTATCAATGACATTCCTTATTTGTGTGTGGATACTAGGGCTATTAAGGGTACTTGATACATAGGAAGCTAAACATTCTCTATCATTGTGATTTTTAAGAGGATAGCTATTGCTCTCATCTAAAAAACTACACTAGAAACTTAAGAGGGAGGGTAAATTGACTTTAATGCCTAAATTTTAATTTAATACCAATTTCCTGATTTAAGCAACTAAATAAATGCATATTGAAACAATAAAGCAACAATGAGTATAATCAAGATAATGATAAAACAATAATAAGTGCAGAAAATAAGAGAGATAAGGATAGAGAAAGTAAAGCCCAGGTTTAACGTGGAGTTCGGACCGCCACCTACTCTCCATGAACACATGATGCCTCCAATCAAAGTTCCAAGAGCTATACATACACAAACTTGATTATACAAGATTCACACTCATAACTCACCCAATCTTGATTTTACAAGATTCCCAATTACAATAACTATCAAAACAAACTCAATCTAAAAAATAGTGCACTCTCTTAAAGTTCTTGCAAGTATAAATCATTTTGTATTATACTAGGGTTTTATAAATGATTTATAAAATTAAATACATAAGACACAGGGTAAGTGAATGGAATGAATAATATTAGATTTCTAGCTCTATTTGTTGTCCTTAAACTACCCAATAATTTGTATTTATAATCCCTTAAGAAAATCCAACCATTGGTCTACTTCTATCTTCATTTAATGCTCTGTAACAACTCTTTTCTGTATGGACTGGTTGGACAGTTCAAGTGGGACCAGCCAGACAATCTATTCAAATAGGGTTACCATTCAGACGATCTTCAGGTCACCAATCGCTTGGTCCAATATAGCTTATTGACCTATAACAACCAGCCAGACAATCTAGGGACAACCAATTACACAGTCCATCACTTGCTATTGATCTGCAGCAACTAGCCAAATGATCTAGGGACAACCAGCCACACAGTCCATCACCTGCCACTGATCTGCAGCAACCAGCCAGACAGTATAAGATTACCTACTAGACAATTCACACTAGAACAACTAAATAGCACACGCTAAGATACAACAAATAGTTCTAATCCCTTTTACTTCTTTCAAGAATTTTAAACTTAATCTAATCAAGTTACATTACAAAGATATCATACAAAACATAGTGTTATAAAGACAATTCAAGTCCTTTATCAAATTAACCATGTTTTTATAAGCTTTGCAAAGAGGTTCATAATCAATGATTAATTAAACATAATTTACATGGTTTTATTCTCATCAAAATCACATACAAGAACTTATTGGTTCAATGATCTTTCCCTTTTTTATGAGGACAAAACTTTGTAAAACAAACTCCCTCTAAATATAATACTCCCCCCTCAAATTAATACTCCCCTTCAATGAGGCACTAATTATAAAAGATTTCCTTTGATAATGTTTATAGGAGATTAATTTTTATTTTAGAGTATAGCCAATTTAACTTCATGTTTTAATTTGACACTTATTAACCATCCGATCTCTTCAATTTTATGATCTCACATTCACTAAACTTAAACAAAAAAAAAAAAAACAATTTAGAGGATAGCCAATTCAACTTTATGTTTCAATTTGACACTTATTAACCAACCAATCTCTTTAATTTTATGATCTCACATTCACTAAACTTAGACAAAAAATAGTTAAGTGACTCGAATTCTTCTCTCCCTTTAACTTCATTAAAAAGATGAGATTTCAGGAGATGAAGAGGAAGTGAAAAGCAAGTCAAAAGTTCGAGATAACCCGACTTAAGCCTTAGGGTATGCCACCATCAAAAGAACATAATTTAATGGTCAATATAACCAAGCAATATAATGCACAATCATTCTTAAGATAGCAGCTAATTTCTGATTGTAATAAGATATTCCATACATCCAAGTAGCCAAAGTTCATAAGAGATATCATAAATATATATAAGTATTCTAACAAAAGACCAGTAGCTAAAATCCAAAGTAAATACTCAATCAAAGAGAGATAACTAAAGATGATATTAAGGATCAATAGATAACACATACATGCTATATAACAGAACAAAGGATGGCTAGAGTTCAAGTCCATATACAAATAGAAAACATATTGCTATGCCAATTTTGCAGCAACCGTCTAAACGATGTGATTGAATTGTCCGCATGGGTGCATAGAGATTGCACTAGCCACTTGAAATTTCCACTTAGATCATAGACTCTTTATAATATTCAAACAAATCTTATCCCAACAGATTATATAACCTTAGATGAAACATGTTTGATAATTACAATATTGCATTTTAAGCTGGATTAAAATAAGATATTCTAAATGTCTAGCTTTAGCTTAGGTTTTTTAGAGGTCTAAGGGAGTTAAAAACACATCAATTCACAATGAAATAAATCTAATCATTTAAACACAACTTATAAGTTAAAATAAGCATGTAAGATCCTTCATTGAACTTGGAATTCATTAAATGAGAAGGATATGCATAAAAGAACTTCAATAAGTAAATATGAAATCAATTGTGTACAAAACATATCAAACAATGAAATTTATGCAAGAGGTCCAATGAGTATGTTCCTAAGACCTAATATTGTGTTATAACCCTTTTGATTTAAAGGGAAAGACATTTTATCCAAAAATCACTACTCAAAATCGTCAAAATCAACTACTTTGAGCATAAATTGAGCTTAATACCAAATATGCACACCAAGTTAAGTTCATGACAAGTTGGTATTTTAAGCAAGTTTTAATAGTATTTATAGGCACAAAGATAGCATGATTAAGACATTTAACATGCAAATAAGCAAAATGATTATGTAGCTTCCCAACTATCAATAAGAATCTAATTTGGGTCTAAGGGAGTCAAAATAACACAAAAACAAAACTGAACCAAATCAATCATTCAACTACAATCTATGGACAAAATTAAACATACAGGAATCGGTTTTTAGTGCAAAAATCGAGGCATGGTAGAATTGTGCACATATGATCTTAAACATATATGAGTAACTTCAAATGTGCACAAAATGTATGATATTTGCAATTATCTATTCCAAACAAGATTTAAATGCGTATTATAATATAGTGAGACTACAAGCATGGTTTGGAAAGCAATTAATTGCAAAAACGCTATGTAAATTCCCAAATGCTTGTGAAAGTTCAAATGTGGTTGAGGAGAGGTAAAATTTATATAGTTTCATAAATATATCAAATCAACCATTTATGCATGAGATACTAGCACATTTAAATATGCGTGAACACATATTTGACATGAAGATCAAGATATAACAAAAATGTGCACATGAAAGCCTAATAAGTATAGAGAATTTCTAGTACGCACAAAATATATTAATTATTCTATAAAGACTACTAAAATGAGTTTCTTAAATCAAATACCATATTGGAGGCATTCCAAATTTTCTTTGAGCATTCTCTATTTGAGTTTCTTAAGTTGCTTCTACTCGAAGTTCCTACAAAAACTTGTGATTACTTTTATGGTACCCATGTGAGTTTAGATCCTTTGTGGTTCGTTGTAATAATATATCCTTATTCTTTTGAAACCCAAACCATTTTGCCTTTATGATTCAAATTAGTATTGCAACGTATTGCACATATATGAGCAATATGACCATATCTACTGCAATAGTTACAAGTCTTAATTGTTGCTTTTACAAAGTAACTTTTGTAAGACTTGTAAATACATTCCCTACTATAACCAATTCCGGTTTTATTCAATCCTTGCATTTAAGAGCCCAGGAGCTTATCCAAATTCTTTTCTCTATTCATGAACTTAGCTATAGTTTGTTTTAAATCATCTAAGCTAGACTTTAAGATAGCATTTTCAATTTGAAGCTCTCCTAGCCTATTAGCTTATCTACTATAGTATCTTCACTTTTCATGTTTTCAACTTTTGCTTCAAGAAAATTACACTTCTCTTTTAATTGATCATTTTCTTTAGTTAAATCCTCATTCTTAAGATTCAATTCTTCATTATTTCTATTTAATTTATCAACTTCTAATCTTAAGTACTCATTGTCCTTCTCCAAACTTTCTTTGGCATCATTAACTTTATTGTATTCATTTTTAAACACATCAAATTCACTTCCTATTTCAATCATCGTTTGTTTCATGATCTTATTTTTCTTTTGAACCTTAATAAATTCATTAAGTAACTCATCATACATATTTTTGAGCTCATCAAATGAAGAGTCATTTAAAGTAAAGCATACCTCATTATCTATTGCCATAAAGCACATGTCTCCCTCTGAGTCACTTGAATCGTTATCACTCTAAGTTGACATTGTAGCCTTTTTCCTTGCTCCTTTCTTAGCTTTCTTAATATCCAAGCAATATTGTTGAATGTGACCCGATTTTTTGCAATTATAGCACTTGATTATTTCCTTCTTCTCCTTTCTTGATTGAGATATCTTTTTATCCTTATCTTTCACTAATTTCCTATTGAACTTCATGAACTTTTCGAAATTTCTTGTTATTGTGGCCACATCATCTTCACTTTCATTGCTACTTAAGCTCTCCTTAATTGCCTTCAAAGCAATTGTTTTCTTTTTGGACTCTTCTCCTTGCCTTTTAATCATCTCATGAGTCTTAAGGGTTTCAAGAAATTGCTCCTTTGACATTGTGTTAAGATCATGAGCTTTCTCAATTACAGTTCTCTTGGCTTCCCAATCCTTCGATGAATACCTAAGGATTTTGGAATTGATTTCAAGATTAGTAAATGATTTACTAAGAACATTTAAAGGATTGATTATGTTAATGAACCTATTTTGCACTCATCAATTGTTTCATTAGGAACCATCTTAAAATTTTCAGATTGGCCACAAAGCAAGCTTATCTTTGTATCCTTAACATGGCTAGTTGCTTCATATGTGTTTTTTAATTCTTCCCAAAATTCCTTAGTACTCTTGCATGTACAAAATCTATTAAAGTCATGTTCATTGATGGTACAATGCAAAATATTCATAGCTATTATATTTAAATCAAGTAATTCCTAATTTTTTTTTGTATAATTCCTTTCTTCCTTACCTTCCATCTTAAATGGTCTTTTATCAACTACTTGCCACAATAATCTATTTCGTGTCTTTAAGAATATGACCATCCTACATTTCCAATAAGGATAATTATTCCCAATTAAGAGTGGTGGTCTATTTATAGCTTGCCCTTCCATAAAGCCTAGTATGTTTAATACTATGATCTTTACTCTAAATGTGGTTAAGTAACAAATTTAAAAACCTCGCTCTAATACCAAATGAAAAACTATACTAGGAACTTAAGAAAAGGGGTAAATTAAGTTTAATGCCCAAATTTTAATTTAATACCAATTTCTTAATTTAAGCAACTAAATGAATGTATATTGAAACAATAAAGCAACAATGAGTATAATCAAGATAGTGATAAAACAATAATAAGTGTGGAAAATAAGAGAGATAGGGATAAAGAAAATCAAGCCCGGATTTAACGTAGAGTTCGGACCGCCACCTACTCTCCATGAACACATAATGCCTCCAATCGAAAACTTCACACTACTTTATTATTTTATCAATCAAAGTTCCAAGAGCTATACATACACAAACTTAATTATACAAGATTCACACTCATAACTCACCCAATCTTAATTTTATAAGATTCCCAATCACAA
Organism: Lumnitzera racemosa; assembly: GCA_024138005.1. NCBI lineage: Eukaryota > Viridiplantae > Streptophyta > Magnoliopsida > Myrtales > Combretaceae > Lumnitzera > Lumnitzera racemosa. The sequence goes on along the minus strand of JAMXBC010000012.1, from coordinate 30,171,261 downwards.
TAACTCTTAAAACAAACTCAATCTCAAAAATAGTGCACTCTCTTAAATTTCTTGCAAGTATAAATCATTTTGTATTATATTAGGGTTTTACAAATGATTTAGAAAATTAAGTACATAAGATAAAGGGGAAGTGAACAAAAGGAATAATTGTAGATTTCTAGCTCTATTTCTTATCCTTCAACTAGCCAACAATTTGCATTTATAGCCTCTTAAGAAAATCCAACCATTGGTCTACTTTTCTCTTCATTTAATGCTCTATAACTACTCTTTTATGTATGAACCAGCCAAACAATCCATTCAAATAAGGTCACCATCTAGATGGTCTTTAAGTCTCCATTCGCATGGTCTAATATAGCTTACTGACCCACAACAACCAATCAAACAGTTTAGGGACAACCAGCCGCACAGTCCATCACCTGCTATTGATTTGCAGAGACCAGCCAGACGGTCTAAGGACAACCAGCCATACAGCCATTAATCTGTAGCAACTAGCCAGATGGTTTATACCAAAACAGTTGAATAGCAGACATTAAGATACAGCAAACATTTCTGATCCCTTTTACTTCTTTCAAGAATTTCACACTCAATCTAATCAAGTTTCATTACAAAGACATCATACAAAACATAGTGTTATAAAGATAATCCAAGTCTTTGATCAAATTAACCATGTTTTTATAAGCTTTGCAAAGAGGTTCATAATCAATAATTAATTTAACATAACCTCTATGGTTTTGTTCTCATCAAAATCACACACAAAAACCTATTGGTTCAACATCATCAAGTTATTTTCGAAGGGAATGTAGAGCAGTTTGCACCTTGAGCTCAACCATAAGACGTCACAGTTTTGGTGGAGAATTTTGACATTGAAGGTGATGAGTGTTTTTTGGTCCATTAGATGCATTCCAAGCTATTTTCTTCATTTACGATAATATTGTTTTTGGTATTTGATAGGCCATGCTAAGAAAGGATAAGGTCGGCCATATTAGGGAATGAATCCAAACATAGAAGGTCTAAAATAAAGATGGAATGCACGTAAATAAGCAAAACCTACAATCAGCTCTTAGGATATTGATATGAGGCAAGTGCATCTATCGAATTATAGTACGCGAATTAAGTTTGAATGTCGATCCCTTAGAAACTTTGATTACTAGTATATACTAAATCTCTATTATCTAACCTGCAAATTAAATTTCAGGAAACTTAAAGAACCTAAATTAAATTGTGATGACTAATAAATTGACAACTAATTAAGAATTATTCAAAAACTTAAACAAGAAAGCGATCAAAGTGTAAATTAATTCATGATTTAATAACATATCTAAATCCTTGCTTCTCATAGACCTAAACATGCAACTTTATCTAAAAATAATCTAAGTCTTTCTTTATTTTTTTTCTTGACTAGGAGAATTCTCTATTCAAGTTAATAACTTTCTCAAGTCTATTAACCCTAATTTTGAAATTACTTATTAGAATCTCTTCTTAATAGTATGACCAAAGATCATATTATTACACAATGAATTCTCTAGCGATATTAATCAAGATTCCAGAAAAACTTTGCAAATTATCTCTAATCTTGTAAAAATCTCTATCAACTATACCTAGATCTAATCATATAAGAAATTTCTTGATTCACTCATATAATATCAAGGTCTAGATCACTATCTGCGGAAATAACAATGTAAAACATTAAGTACGCATAGTTAAATCAGGAAAAAGAATAAACACTTCCTTAGATCTAACAAAATCCTTGTCACATAAATAGATCTAGGTTCCATAAGACCTAATTACAAAAGATTTACTCTCTATACATCATGAAGTAATAGTCTTGCCTAAAATCTAAAAGACAGGTAGAAGAATAAATTATGGATCAAAGTAAAAGTTTGAATCATGATGTCTTAAGGTTTCTTGCTCTCTTGAGTGTTCTCGTTTTGAAAAGTTCTCTAAAAGCCATCAAAAAGTTCTTTCTAAAAAATCCTAAGGAGATGGGAAAAATAAAACTCGCTATAATAACACGACCGGGGACATGACCGTGTCTTTTGGTCGTGCAACTCATTACCTTCATGTCTTCTTTTTTTTATTTTTTATTTTTTAAACTAGAAAAAACATGACCAAGGACATGGTCATGTTGTTTGCTCTTGTAATTTGTTGTGGTAATTTAAAATTGACTCCAAATTCACCTAAAAACGGCATAATCATGTCGTTCGGTTGTGTTAATCTTTAAAATTTCATAAATTTCTCATTTTAGCTCCAAATGAGTGAAACTTATTTCTATCTTCTCATTTTCATATGTAGATCATTCTAAAACTTAGAAAAAAAATTTATTCAATTAAATATCATTTTCTAAAAATAAACTTAAAATTCAAATAAAAATCATGCAAACTTACTATATAAAATATATACAAATAGGAACTCATCAAATATGACACATCAATGAACTACCGAAGACTCACAAATTTACTCGATATGATGCGTGAGTTAATTTAATGAGGGTACTCACTTCTTAACCTTACTTAAGGGTTAAGATAAGAGTAAGTGAAGTTAAGCAAGCACAAGGATGCTCACAAAGGAAAAATCGTAGTATATTTTGATAAAGGATGATTTTGATGTTATGGCTACAAATTATAAGGGTATTTATATTCAAAATATTAGGGCAAGCTACAAAAAATTGAAAAGGATAAAAGGGTGTTGTCTAAAGTAAGTAATGTTCAAGGAATGTGAAGGGTATAAATAAAAAATTAAGAAAAGAAATGATTTGTGCCATAAATTCCATCACATGGTCATTTGGACATGTAATAGGCAATTAGTGGAGGTGCTTTTGGCAAAATAGACAAAATTGTACAGTCAATTTGGCTATTGTCGAGTTGAGTGGAAGCTTTCGAGGTGAATTTTGCTCAGACATGCTTTAAGCAACTCAGAATCAAGTCAGCAGAGCTGTTGGACGGATGAGCCAAGCTCTTGGTTAGGTGCTCCTCAAGTCAACATCTAAAGAGAAGAGTCAAGCACAAAATAATTTATCTCAGCCATGTTAATAGTTCAGCAGGTGGAAGTAATTCGGAGTCCTCCCATTCGAATTGGTGAAGGAGAACGCACCTCATTAAGTTCTCAAGCTATTATGCTGGGGCTCGAGTCAAGGGTCCTGTAGTTTAGTTCCTCTCATCTCCTCTAATCTGATTAGGATTTAGGATCAAATCCAGTTAGTCCTTACCCTATTGCTTACCTAGTTAATCGAGGCCGAAGTTGGTAACATTAAATACGACGAACATTCTAAAGTCTTCAAGTAGCTCTACTTAATGAACATTATGGTTATTCCTTTCGAGTATTTTGAATGGTCCATCAACTTAAGTAGATAGTTTATGCTTCCTCCTACTAAGAAATCTCTACTTGCTTAAGTATAACCATACTCGATCACTAAGATGATTCTACTTTACCTTCTTTCCTTTTCCCTTCTCTTTCATCTTTTTGGCAACTTGTTCAATGTGTTAGGTAACTTTCTCATAGGTTTGTTGGAAGAACTAAGCTCTGGTCCTTGCTTCTAGGTCTTCTTAGTAAATTGATGCAATAGGAGCGTGATCAAGAGGTAGTTCGGGGTTAAAACCATAGATGACCTCAAATGGTACATGTCTAGTAGTGGTATGTACTATTTAATTGTAAGCAAATTCTACTACAAGCAAACATACATAAACTAAGTTCTTTCCCACTACAGCTCAGACCAGTAATCCCAAGTTGCTGTTAACAACCTCTATCTAACCATCAGTTTAAGGATGGCAAGACATACTAAATAGTAGTTTGGTTTCCAACCAACGCCAAAAAGGTTGCCAAAAATAGCTTAAGAATTTTGAGTCATGATTTGAAACCACACTCCTCGATACTCAATCCAAGCAAACAATTTCTTACACAAACAATTTCTTACAAAAACAAAAAAGAAATAGTTGAAGCATCATTAATCTTAGTGCTAGGTACAAAGTGTACCATGTTACTGAACTTGTCTACAGTGAGCATTACTAAATCCTTACCTCAGGCAATTCTAGATAAACTAAGGACAAAATCCATACTTAAATAAACCTATGGTCTTATTGGGACGAGTAGAGGTATCGCTCTCCCTTATTCAGCTTAGCTCTTTGCCTTCTTGTAGGTTGCATAATTCTCGACCATATGGTGTACATCTCGCCTTATCTTAGGCCAATAGAACCTTGTATCCAATAGCTCAACCATCCTTTTCTCTCCAATGTTCCTAAAAAGTCCTCCACTATGAGCTTCTTTCACTACCATCTCTTTTAAGGAATAAGTGGGCACATATAGCTTATCACTTTGGAACAAATACTTATCCTCTACATGATACTCATCCATTATCCTCCCTTCTCCACAGCTTCCATATATGGGACTAAAATGAGGCTCAAGTAGATATCATTCCTTAATACTCACAAACCTTAAAAGTTTGGTCTACAACTTAGTTAAAAGTATGTGTCTCCTTGATAAGGCATCAATGACCATGTTGGCCATGCCTTCATATACTTGATGATAAAATTAAATCCTTCTAGGAACTCCACCCATCAAGCATAACACTTAAAGAGCTTTGATTGGCTTCGTAGGTATCTCAAGGATTCACAATAGGTATATATGACATGGTAGGAGATAGTTTTGCCATAACATGAAGAGTTTTTTTTTTTTTATCATACCAGGAGTAGTTCAATTGTGCCCCTTTGAGCTTCTCACTATGATAGACATCTAGTCAGTCTTCTTATAGCAGCACAACTCCGATGCCAACACTTAATGCATCACATTTAAGCTCAAATACTTTCTTAAGTGGAGCAAAGCCAAGATTAGGGGAAAAGTCAACCTCTCTTTCACCTCGGCAAAACTCCTCTCCTTTTTCTCTCCCTACTTGAACTTTATGCTTTACTTTGTCAACTCAAGAAGGGGTACAACTATTAAACTAAAACCCTAAATAAATCGATGATAAAAGGAAACTAATCTATGGAAGCCTCTCACCTTGGCACAAGAAGATAGGGTCAGCTACTCAACAATGACTTGAACTTTCTCCTCATCAACTCTCAATCCTTCTTTACTTACAACATATCTAAGGAAGACTACTTCTTCTTGGGAAAAACAACACTCCTTCAATTTTCCAAACAACTTCTCTACTCTGTTTTTCATAACTCGAAACAGAGTAGAACAGAGCATTGCATAACTACTACTATAGTAAAGAGAAACCATTACATCCATTACTCACTCAAACACTAACAATTGCTTTACAACTCAATATGCTTCAAACATAAATAACAATCAATGTAACAATGTAAGAACTTGACACAATAGTGATTAACCCAAATGAACATCTACTCTGATACTAAGATGATAAGCTACACCAAAGAAGAACAAGGTCGACCGTATTGGAGAATGGTTTTGAACTTATAGAAAATCCAAAAATGAAGATGGAATGCGTGTAAATAAGTAAAACTCACGATCGAGTCCTTGGATGCAACGAACCAAGGAACTACTGAGGACTCACGAATAAACTCGATATGATGCATAAGCTAACTTAATGAGGGTACTTGCCACCTAACTTTACTTAAGGGTTAGGATAAGGGTAAGTGGAGTTAAGCAAGCATGAGGATGCTCACAAAGGAAAAAATTGTAGTATATCCTGGTAAAGGATTATTCTGATGTTGCGGCTACAAATTATAAAGGTATTTATACCTGCAATATTACGGCAACCTATTAAAAATAGAAAAGACTAAAAGAATATTGTCTAAAAGAAGTAATGTTCAAGGAATATAAAGGCTATAAATGAAAAATTAAGGAAACAAATGATTGGTGCAACAAATTCCATCACGTGATTGTTTAGACATGTAGCTAGCAGTTAGTGGCAGTGCTTCTAGCAAAACAAACAAAATTATATGGTTAGTCTGGTTGTTGCCAAGCTGAGATATTGAGCTAAGTAGAAGATTCTTCTAAGGTGAATTCTACTCAAACATGCTCTAAATACCTTAGAATCAGGTCATCAGAGATATTGGATGGATGAGCTGAGCTGAGCTATTGGTTAAGTGCTCCTTAGGTTGGCATCTAGAGAGAAGAGTTAGGCATGAAAGAGTTCGACTTGACTATGTTAGCAGGTCGACAGGTGGAAGTAGATCGGAGTCTTCCATGTGGATTGGTGAAGGAGAGGATGCCTCACTAAGTTCTCAAGTTCTCATGCTCGGGCTTAGTTTAAGTGTCATGTGGTTTGATTCCTATTAGTATTTGTGTGTTTGGATCATTGGTTGCGGTTGTGAATTTATAGGTAGGTAAAGGCTGAGGACTGCTCTTCAATTTTTGGTCTAATAATACTGAATTTGACGTGTTTATTAAATTTTTGCTGTGCATAATCTTCTCTAGTGAGATTTGCTTCCACGGTTATCGATTGTTTATCGTTCTTTGTGTTGGGACTATGTAGAGGCTTGCTAGAGGAAGCAGTGGGAGCATCTAAGGTATGGTGTGTTATTACTTTTGATGAGACATCTGCGGTACGTTGGGCTATTTTTGGGTGTTCAACCTACTTTCCATTTTTAACATTTTTTACTTTCTTTCTCTCAACAAGAATCCACTTGCCATAATTATTATCTTGTTCATGACTGCTGTGATCTTTCTGGGTGGTTATGGCTTGATTTGATATATCAGTATTTATTGATTTATGTTATTGTGTTGAGCTTGATGGTCTGCAGGTGGACAGGAAATAAAAGCTGGAGGGCTTCCTTGGTTGACGTCACTTACTTCATTTGTTGAGCCAAATATTTCCTTATTTGGGATTGATCCTATTACACTGTTCATTTTATTCTTGCGTTGGTTGCTCTCCATGCTGAGTGGCTTCTTTTGTGTAGGAACCATGTCATATGGACTCAATGATCCTTTCTTTGGTAAATGACCGGGAGAGATGGCCTAAACATCTACACTTGAAACATAGATTTCTTAGCCCCTCATATTGAAGATTGTATTGAGATGCTTCTAGTCTTATTGTGTAGACGAGTAGCTTAAGAAAGTCAACCGGTATGCAGAGCCTTGCAAATCTTCCACTTTTCGCCTGAAAGGTATATGAATCAATTCTTAATACCAGCCTAATAAAGTTTACAATTTTAAGTAGAGCTGAAGTGTTATAGTATTCAAGTGGTAACTCATAAATTCGTATCCAAACTGCTACCGAATCAAAAGTAGCAATAGAAGCCTTGAAATCTGGCTCTTAATGTCTAATTGCTAAAAAGCTTCCATTCACAAACCAAGGCCTTTCTTTTATAATTTGCCTTGAATCATCTTGAGATTGAAAGTTGATTATATAATATCCATTACCATTTGTAATCATGGCAAAGTCTCCTACGTGTCTCCAGATATATTTTAACTTTTCAAATAGCATTTGACATCCTAATTGTGGCCCATATACTTGAATTGTTATAGCATTTTGCCAGGTGTTGTAGACGATTTGCTTTTCAACTTCACTAAAAGATATCGGGCGTATTGGAGAATCAGAATTTGCTCTATTTACCTGTTTAGGTAGCTCACTGTGGTTGGAGTCATCTTCATCCATATTGCAATTATATAAATCTGGGAAGAAGGAATGCTCATATGCCTTTGGTGGTGGAACATGTCGATTCACTATGTTATGAGATGATCTAAGAGGATCAGGACTGCTAATAGGGTCATAGTATGCTTTAGTTTATTGTTGTTGCTGCATTTTCGTTTTTTCTTCATTCTACTGTGATGCTGGCTACATTTTCACTCTTTCTTCACTAAGCTGTGATGCTTCTCCTGTGTGCATTTTCCTTGAAAGTGTCACTTCATTATTAAATGTTTTTCCATTGTCTGTGTTGGTTTCAGGTGGCATGCCCAAAGGAAGCCATTCCAGCATTGGTATACTTCGTATTTGTAAGGCAGGCCATTCTTCGAAGGAGATGAGATTGTCATTATCTTCATAGTTATCGGTTTGGGGTGATTCTGGTTTAAGTCTTTTTTTTTTTTTTTTTTTTTTTTTTTTTTTTTTTTTTTTTGCCTTTTAGGATGAGGACTCATGTGTTGGGCGAGGGGAAGGGCAAGAGGGCGAAGAGAAATTTTCTTGTACATCGAGTGATTCAGTCTCGTGTCAAGTTAGGTCTGTCCTGGATGGTGTTCGTTTCCTTTAGCAGCATGAGGCAGCGGGAAGCAAGAACCGAACTCCCTCCAAATTTTTAATAAGGAAAAAAAAAATTGCTTTTAATCTCTAACTTAAAACTTTTATTTTTCCATCCATTTGAATTCTCAACATTGTCAAACTCCACCTTATACATGTATTAAGTCTTTTATTAGCTTTGGATTAGCTAAGATGGTTGATTTTACACAACTTTTTCTAATACTTTTAATTAATTTTGTATTTTTATTATATTATATAATTTTAATTTATTTAATATTATTTTTTACTATATTATATAGTTAAATATGTTTAATATCATCATTATATTAAATCAATCATTGTGAATCAATTTAAAAACGATATGTATTTTTGATGGATTAAATACTTAATATATTTCAAGGCGATCCTATTGTTATAGGAGTTTAAAAATATTTAGGTTTCAAGTAGAAGGAGAAACAAAAAAGTTGATGACTCAAATAGGTTATCCAGCAAACATTGAGATTAAAATTATAATTTTCACTTAATAATATTACATGTAAAGCCCCGTGTTATCTTTTTAATATTGACAAATTTAAAGAGTTATGGTGCTTTTAAATGTAAGAATGTTACATCCGGTCAATGTACATTGAGCCGTGCATGTGAATGATATTAGCTAAATGCTTGGTGCCATACGCAGAGTTTAATTTTAAACGTGTATATACATGTGTGTGTATGTGATGTGTACACATATACATATATTTATATGAAATCAGTAGATCTACTTAAGAATTTATCACAATTAGCATATTAACAATATTCCCAAATTATGTTAATATGATATAATTATCATAATTTGATTTAATTTATTGGTTTCATAAGGCCACTTGTGGTCTTTCTACATTTGTATACAAAATGTTTTATAATTTAGAAGAGTTACAACTCTTCATAGATAAGAATTATGTTATTTTTTATTAAGATTTTTCTATGATTTCATTCATATTTTTTACGGAGTTAACTCAATCATCTATCTTATTATAAATATAATATTCATTAAATTTAAATTATTAAATTAATTATATTTTTAACAATTTAAATCTAATATTAGATCAATTGCGTTAAAATAAAAAATAAAACCATAAAAACACTATTTATATTATGATATAGGAAGGTTGTAACTCTTACCATTCTTTACACATATGACTGCTTCTTGGTTACTTGTTTCCTTCATCTCTTAGCTTTTACCCTCGATTTTCTTGGCTAGTTGGCTTTCGATCATGTCCCCTTACCCTTCTAGACCCTAGATCGCGTTGATTATGAGACCGATTCCATCACAAGCTATCTATGATTTAGATTGTTGCATTATATTAGGGAAAAATATGGACCTTGGTAGGCGTATAGTAGACTCATGACTCCATAAGAGAGTCTAATGAATAGGGAAAAGCCTAGGGTCAAAAGGATCCCGGTTACTATTTAAACCCTAGTATAGATGAGGACATGATGGATCAGTCCTACCAAGCCCTATCCAAGCCAATAAATCCAAAATTTTCAAAACATGATAAATTGGTTCTAATTCTATGTGCTACCCTCCATCCAAATTATTATCATATATATGGAATAGAAAATTTATTACTTGTAAGCCCTTCAACAAGCACAAACAGTGTGCCCTTACCGTAAAAGCAACTCTTTGCAACATTATGAAATAAAACCTCGCTCACCTCGGCATGGATTGATTGACGGGGGAGCATTATGGGTTTAATCATTTTTCATTTCGTTATATATATACATATATACATTTAAAAACTTTTGTATGGTTCAAAATCAAAATCAACTGATAAGCTAAATTAATTGATCATCACTTGTACAACGTCCACAATGCGGCGCTGACTGGTTTTCAACGAACATTAAGATATTCATGGGGGATGTTAGGAATAGGATATAGGATCCATGAAAGAATCTTGCCAGCTGTTGTATCTCAAAACGATCGACACCATCCTTTTTTCCTTTTCCTTTTTTTTTATGTATAAATATATAATGCCTTGATTGGGGGGAATACATATATCTTTAGAGGCTTTGCTTGCCAACTATGACCATTTCTTATAATATAATATGCTTGTTAATTGCAGATTTTGAATAAATCAACCAAAAAAGTTATCGTGAGGAACTTTTTTTCATAATATAATTAAATTTAATGAACATTTATATACTTTGTGGCTATGTATAAATAAATAAATGTTGATGATGATAATAATATCAAGCAGATAGCCTATTTAATTTACCTAATCATGAAATGACAAGATTAAAGTAATCATACCTAACAATTCAAGATATTAAGCAGAAGAGTCTTGATCTATGATGGAAGATGGTCCCACAGGTGACGGTCCAACATGTGTGTCATCCCGTTTAATATCAAACTAAAAGTTTCGCTCGTCGAATGCAATGGTAAGACTTACGACAACGGTTAACACTATGTTTGGAACGCGGGGGAAGAATTGGGAGTGTAAATTTTAACAAAATTTTTTATAATGCTCTAGAATTCGAAGCATTATTGTACATTCTATGTTCATATCATCTATTTCAAAATTTTATTCTTTGAATAAATCTAAAATAACTTTTAAATAAATTTTATAACGCTTTGAACAAGAATTTACTAATAGCAAAATAAATTATAACTGACTTAACTCAATTTCATTTTTTTTTTTTCATATTAGAAACTCTAGTCACCACTCTCTATCCTAATAAACTTAATAATCGAATCCAAAACCATCAAATTTTGTAACTTTTGCTAAAATACTTGTACTTGAAAAACTAATATAAATTGAGTCGAAGCTTAGACTGGAATACAACAAAAACATATGTATCAAGTTAGCTGGCAACCAATATAGTCCTACATATTAAGACTTAGTATAACTCATGATCCCTAAATAAGCAATATATATAAATGTAAATATTGATGTGGGTCCTATTCATCACCTTATAACACTTCCTAGAATTTAGTTGGTTCATCTCAATACAGAATTCCCATAAGGTAAGTCACATATGATTACTAAGTATCTTACTAACCCTCTTAGACTCTACTAAGAAGAGGTCAAAGCGAGACAAGTACAAGAAGCAAAAAATTCATTAAGTTTGAAGTAATTTCGATTAAACATCTATAAATACATATTTTGTACCAAAGTCTTGAGACAACTAACAATATCTATGTCCGAAATCCTTTTGAAATCTACACCTAATGTACATTGCAAAGACAACAACTTTTAGAATCTATTTCCATATTTTCTTATCCTAGCTAGATTTTTTTATTTATCTTTCTAAATTCTTAAGTCTAAATTTTAGAACCATCTTAAACATTTAAATAAGTTTAGAATAGGTTAGGTTATGATTAAGGAGGATGAAAAACAAGAAAAAGAAGGGAAAATAATGATATAGGTTCATACTTAGGAAACACAGCCATGAACCTACTCATGTTTTTTCTACTTGTAAAATCAATATATACATGACTTAGGGTCACAAGTATGAACCTTGATCATAAACCTCCTAGCAAAAAAACTCTTCAACTTTACATGCTCAAACTTTACCTCATCACAACCAAGAGAATCATGGTTAAGATTACGGTCGTGATCTTAGTCGTATTTCCCCTAAGTTGGAATACTTACTCCAAATGCCAGATTAGAGGTACTTACTCATTTCTCCCAATTAAATAATTCTAAAATACAAATTTGCGTCCTTTAAACATTACAAAACCCAAATCCCTTAGGGATCGTTGTTTCTTTTTGTTTTTGTAGTAGGGATAAAGAGCTTACCTTATGTCCTTAATCTCGAGTTTTCCTTTATTCTCTTTGATCCTCAACTCTAGGGTGTCAAGAATCTAAATTTTCAATTCAATTTATGGAGGAAGCTTAAGAGTTCTTTGTCGGGGAGATTATTCACTCTGTGTATGTGTATGTCGGGGAGGTAGGTGGGTAAGTCAAGGTTGGGTTTAGAGAGAAGGGTTTAAGGTTTAGGGGTCTCCAATCTTTTCGTAGACTGAAATGGCCCCATGACAAAAATTATCAACAATCCATACCAAAGCCCAAAAACCCTTTATTATTTTCTTATGTCTCTCCTTCTGATTTAGAAAAAATTGGATTTTACATTTCTTTTATTTGGAAATTGAAGAAAAGTAGTAGGAAATGGGTTTAGGAGGAAAATTTTTTCCTATAATCTGCACCTTTTCTCCCCTTAAATTGGAGTGATTTGGGAAAAAAGTTATTAAAATTCCAATTGCAATTTTAATTTTTAAATTTTTGCTAACTTCTTTTAGGATAATATGGTACTTAAATGTTTAAGGTATTATAAAACATTGTTTTAGAAAGTATTCCTCCTATATTCATTCCTTTCTCTTTCACTCAATCCAAGCTAAAAAACGCACTAATTCTTTCCTTCTATCTTCTTCCTTATTTAATTCTTTTTTCTCACATTCCATTCCTCCTAATTCCTTCTCTCTTCTCAAATATAGTTCGAAGTCGATCTACACTTTTGTCATTTCATGCAAAGGACTAGGATAAAACCAAATATATATACATATATATATATATATATCAAAGTTTATTTCCTTATAACAAAGCTAAGATAAACATGGGATATAAATAAGTCAATACTAGCTAATGATTTGAATTCGATTCAGTATATTCAAGTTCTATTTAACAATAGTTGTATCAGACTTGAGTTTCAGCTAATTTTAGTAGTTTATTAAGTTAAATATCATTATATTTATTAATAGATTGTTTATCAACATGATTAATCTCTAAGAAATCATGTTTGAATATTAATATAATTTTGCTTAAAGAAATTTAAATAAACTTTATTATAAACATTTATTTCTAGTGCATTAACTTAATCTACCCTTAGTTTAATTTTTTGAACTTCCTTGATAGCTACATGTGTATGCAATCTTTAATCTTGTTAAGATTTCAAGGAACTAAAAGCACATTCTCTAATTGTACAGTTTGCATCTAATTATACCATAGCTTCCTCTAGATGTCCCTTCTTCTTTAAAGATCAACTTACCTTCGTCAAGTACTCAAGTTGTCATGTTCTTTTAGTGCAAGCAGCCTTTTCACATTATATTCTTTTCTTGTATTGCCAATTTGATTTGATGTTGATCACATAATTTAGTTTTTTTTTTTTTATCAAACAAGAATCTATATGTAAATACCTTACTTGTTAGGTGTCCGCTTAAAAATTTTTCTTAAACTTTTGGTATCTAAAAACAGTTTGTTATTGCCACCCTTAAGTTAAGGATGACGTAGAACCTATATTCAACCTGCTCTTTTGTTCCATAAACAACCACCTCAAAATCATTTCTCATTTAATATAATAAACCACAACAAAAGCTTCTACATTAGCGAGTTGTACTCAAAGTATCATATTTACAAACTTCTTATACAACATAGTATCTCTTTGCAAACACATGTTTTTAGACTATGACAACTATACTAAACCTTTGGTAAAATCGTAATACCCACTGTTTTCTTGAAAAGCTATCTCCATGTACTTAAGTCATATCCTGTAGTCAACAACTTCTCTTAAGAGCCCTTCTTCAGCTAAAGTTTTGAAGTCTCCTTATTACCTTGATACCTTCTTCTTTCTATTCATCCATAACTTAAGAATAAGAGAAACTTATCTCTTTAGCTATTGTACGCTGAGTGAGAGTAGATAAACACACAGTAATAAACATAACAAAACAGGCACATCATATAGTTTCCCAAACAAAATAATGCAAATGTATCAAGAGTATGCCATGCTCATACACGTGACATGCATCGGTACCAATATCTTAGCTCAACTTAGTAACTTATCCAATTCGATCAAGTTAAATTGGGCATATGGATAACATATCTAGGAACTTAACAAACATTTCAGCCTAAAAGTAACCACATAGAATGGTTAGAAAATCCAGCATATAACTAGCCTAGTAAATACAATATAGTCTCTATATGCTCAAGAACCTAACTTTTACAAATCAAGTAATTCACTTGATAAACTCAACTTTTCATACGGAAACCGACCTAACAACATGTCAATTTTTAGAAAACTTGACCCATAGGTCCTTTTCGTGCCATGCATGAATGCATTAGATTACTCACCAGCAAAACCTAGCAAATCTAAGCAAACTTATTCATTACTTGTTACCCAACTTTTACTTCGTAGTTTTGTCATATCTAAGATCTCAATATCGGGTTCACTTAGGTGAACACCTCAGTAGATAGAGTTAATCCCTTAATTCTTTTCCAAAATAACATAGATCCTAGCAAATGACACATATGCATTCATTAACATCTACATAACAACCAAGTTTAACATCATGTCACTATGCAATCAGTAACAATTATAATAGGTAGCTCTATGTGGTTCATCAAATAGCACATCAACTTGAAATCAAGTTCAACTAAGCTAAAACATCTTGGAGCATATAAAGTTAGGAGTAGACATAAATCTACTCAAGTACACACAAATATCTACGTACCTGACTAGCAGTACATTCTTAATCTTACTTGTTAATGTAAGCTTCCTCTTTCACTAATTCACCTGGACATGTGACACTCGACGGTCCTAATGGTTAATCTTGTTTACTTTAATTGTTTCCTAAATATAAAGTTAAATAAGTTCATTTTAATAATTTAAGTATGGTTAAAACTTATCTCTAACGAGTGGTGTAAACTTTGTATTGAGTTCCAACTTACTGCTGAAGTCTCTGAACAACGTCCTTAAAGCTCACATAATACTAAGTTTTGATCTCTGAACCTTCTAACTAAGTTTGTGAGATTATCCCAATTATACCCTTACCCTAATTTACTCTCTAAATACGGTTCTAAAGTTATTTCTACTAAGCTTTCACACCAACCAATCCTCAAATCAAGTTCTAAAGCCATTCTGATCATATTTTCCTTACCAAAAACTTCCCAAATAAGTTTATGATGGCAGTATAATTAAGCCTCCTTTCTTATTCAACTTTTTTATCAACTCTCTGAACTAAAGATTAAGTTTCCTCTTTACAAACCAATTCTTTAAAGATGTATCTAAAGCGATTTTATTTAAGCTTTTTAAATCAGCTAGCCCTCTAGTCAAGTCCTTGATAGCAATACAATCCCACTTCTTTCACTAAACAATTCCTTTAAACAAAGCTTTAGCATATTTCAAGTTAAAGTCCTTTCATCTACTAACCTTTTGAACATATCTCTAAAGTTATTTCAACCATGTTTATTTTACCAAATACTATTCTAATCAAGACTTTGTCATGGTTATAATCAAGATCTTTGCGCCAACTAACCTTCTAGTTAAGCATTTAAACTAAGAATTTAAGTAATTCTTTTACCAAATCAACCATCTAAACATATCTTTGAAGTCTTTATAACGATATTTCTTTTACCAAATAGCTTCTCAAACAAAGCCCTAACAAAGCTATAATTGCATTCCTTTACCATCTATCCTTCTGATTAAGCATTTGAACCAAGAATTCAGTCTCCTTTCTATCAGTTCAACTATCTGGAAAAACCTCTAAACAAAATCAATTTATACATTTACTTGCAAGGATTTGCCCCAACATCCTATTCAAGTTCACAAGCATGATAAAGCATGATCATACAATAGGTTCAACTGACTTATACTCTCTATATCACCCATATATCCAAATCCACATATCTATACGTTAATGTATGTAAGTCATAATCCATGGTTTGTGTATACATATACCTCAATTTCCATTCATTCCAACCAACTCCAAATCATTTGCCTCAATAATATATCACACAAATAAGCTGCAGAACTTATACGAATAGGTTTCTTTAGATTTTATTACACAAAATGTCCGAAAATAGCCTTTTATCAAATTTAAAGGCTAAAAAATTACTTAAAGTTATGGAAAAAATTTTGGTCGAAATCTTTTCATAGGGTCCAAAACATGTAATATATGGAGGTTTTGGAAAAATTTTGATTTCGAAACAACAACTTTAGGGTTATTTAAAACAACTTCGAAAATTAATCGATTTCATCCGATTTTTTAAGGATGTCATAAATCCACTTAAAATTTTTATAATTTGATATTTTCCCCTAAAAGTACATGCAAAAATACTTCAAAAATAAAATTTCTCATAATTTTTGGAATTAAATTATTACTTTTACAAAATTTGATAAAATCAAACCAAGATCTTAACTCACCATAAAACCACTGTTCAACCACCATCATATCAGCCCATTTAAGTGCTGCCACCACTATTAGGTGGTGGGAATAGTTCATTCCTAGCTTTGCTTTAAACCCAAGTTCTTGGAAGTAGCTTGATTCATGTAATCTCCTTTACAGTTTTCCTACAATTTTTAGATTGTTGATCTTTCTCCCTCTAAATTTTTTCAAACTTCCTAACACCCTTATGAATAATTTGAGAGGGTTTGGTGATATTTCCTAGGATTGCATGGTGTTAAATGAGGGCTTTTCCTCTTTTTGGAGCTTAATTACCCATTTCTCCAATTTGCTAGGTGTCTAAAGAACAAACTCCTAATCTTAAAGTGATCCTTGCGTATGTCTACACCTAATACCTCTTGATCCCAACAATTCAACAATTTCAATTGATTTTTCTACTCTATTTTAGCCTATAATGCATATATTAGGGTATTTTAATTAATTATAAGTACGCATATATGTATAATAATTACACATAGACTATAGATATGCTCTAAATATTAATTTTAATATTTTTATTATATATATAATTATCTCTAAGGTTTCATAATTATTCAAAACTTTAATTTCAAGTTTTCGATAATTTCTAATCACATCTAGTAAAAATACATTTTATTGAGATTAAATATTATAAATACTTTATTTTGAGAAATTGACATTACTAAGATTATTTGTCTAATTTTTATGAACTTGTATTAAAATTTGGCTCAATTCAGACAAAATTGTTCAAAGGCCCTAAATCATTCTGAACACTTTAATTTGCGTCGATATTAAATATTTAGGTTTAATCACATTACTAAGCTCACTTTTTAAACTTCTCTTAACAGTTTTATTTTATTACTTTCCTCAGTTATACTTCCTACATCAAGTGATCCGTTGCTTTAAGTCTTGGGTAGTAAGTCGAAGATTGAGTGTCATACTATATTATGGAAGTTTCTATATAAAGGAATGTTGTCATGTATCCATTATTGAAAATGACTATTTTTCTCAATACAAAATCATATTAGCTTTCTTATAGGAATATAAACATCGAGTTCGATCAAAATGTGCACTATAAATACTAAATTCAATGAAAAACCATCCAAGTTAACTCATAATGAAAAGAGAGTGGATTAATCAAAATAAGAAAGCTGTAGTTATTGTAATGCAATCTATATTAACATTATAAGATATTTAGTATTTTCATAGGAATTTTTTTGCCCATTCATTAGTCTCATTGGAAATAAACTAATATTATAATATTGAATGAATATCTACCTTTTACAATAAGCTTAATTATAATACCCCTTAACTTCTTGTTTTCTAACTAACTACTTAGATTTTCTAATTAACTATAGTATCTAACTATTTTCTAATGTTTTCTAACTAGTTCTCTAATATTTTCTAATTAAATTTTTAATCATTTTTACTAATCCTAACATTTCTCCGCTCTTTGAAAAGAACCTTATCCTCAAGATTTCAAAGAAGAAAAAAAAAAATCAAAAGAGTTCAATGATGCATCCTTAGAGGTGACTCAAAAAAGAACGTAAACTTTTGAATTTTCCCTTGCATTTCGTACATGCATCATTAAAACCTTATAGTTTCTTTGAGCTAATCCTGTTCTAGGCTTTTGAACTAACTTAATAGGATTGTAACCACAAGGATTCAATATGTTGAAATCTGACAACGACTTTACAAGAATCTAAATAATATTTCAACAAATAAACACAACGACTTCACAAGAGCCTAAAAAACATATCAACAAATAAATTTCATTTGGATTATTTTTGCTATTATTCACATTACAAGATTAATTACTGCAATTTTCCAATGAAAAGATGATTAAACTTGCTTAAGAAAGCTCTTTGAATTGGACTTTTCCATGAGTATCTAAAAGTACTAAAATAGGTGCATGATATGCATTCAAGAGGTTAGAAGCATTCACTAGATATATCTTGTAGAAAGATACTATGACTAAAGTCGAAGTCTCTTTGCTCTTTCAATAATATTGCGAGCTCTTCAAAACCCTTGAAGATAGGTTTGTATATTATAAGTAACTATCGTCTCTTATGTTGAATGATTAATAATAATAAAATGAAAGAATAAGTTAAAAATTTTTAACCTGGATCCTACACATTTTTCCAATTACCTTAGCACCAAATGCTATCAAAATAGCATTGCAACTATAGAAAAATTATTTTAAGCTTGTATTTATTTTTCTAATAAAGGAAAAAATATTATAAAAATGTAAATCTCACATTATCAATAAGTGTTGGAATCTTAATCATCTTCCAAAACACCTTACTCTTAAAATGGTCTCAATTCGAGAAAACACTATTTCAACATAGCTTCTTAAAGAGCTAATTGAAATTTATTGAATGATTATTCAATAAATATCTTCTTTCTACAACAAGGTTATTTATAATATCCTTAACTTCCCATTTTCTAACTATCTACTACTATCTAACTATTTTCTAATGTTTCTTAACTAGTTCTTTAATATTTTCTAACTAAGCTTTTGATCTAACTAAGCTTTTGATCTTACTTATCTTAACATTTATCTGCTCTTTAAAAAGAATTTTGTCTTTAAGGTTCACAAAAGGGAAAAAAAATAAAAAAGCTTGAAAGTGATTCGGAAAAGGATGTGAGATTTCTCAATTTTTCCTTAGAGTTATTATATTCATTAGTTTAAACCTTACAACTTCTTTGAGTTAGTCTTGTTCCAAGCTTTTGAACTTATTTGATGGGGTTATAACCATGATTATACAACTTATTGAAATCCAACAACAACTTCACTGAAACCTAGGTAACATAATCAATTTAATTAGAATTTTTTTGTTGTTGTTCTTATTAAAAGATTATATATTTTAATCTCCTAAGAGAAGTGTTGTCAAACTTGTTTAAGAAAGCCCTTTAAGTTGAACTCTGGTGTGAGCATTTAGAAGAATTTAGGTGTATGATGTGCATTCAAGAGGTTAAAAGCATTCACTATATATATCTCATAGAAAAATATAGTAACTAAAAATTAAAATCTCTCAACCCTTTCAATGATCTTGCAAATTACAAGAATAGCCAAGCTTAGATACTCTTCAAAACCCTTCAAAATAAGTTTGTTTATGATGAATAACTATTCTTTCTAATATTGAACCATGAATAATAATAAAATGAAAAAGTAAATTAAAGATTTTTAACTTGAATCATACACTCTTCACACCAAATGCAATCATAATAGCATTACAACCATTGAAAATTTCAAAAATAACATACTGAATTTCTAGGATGAAATTCTATTACCTCCTTAATCATGATCATACCAATAATTCACTACATAAGTCATTTTGCCACTACAAAACTAACAAAATCAACAGTTATCTAACTTCTAACCTTGCATTCATTTTACTAATTGAAAAAAACATAATTAAGAAAATGTAGATCTCACCTAATAAATAAATATTAGAATCTAAATCATATTCTATAATAGTTTGCTATCAATAAAAAGCACCAAATTATTACAAATGGTTTGTTTCAATTTGATAAGACATAATTTCAACAGAGCTACTTAAAAGACTCATTGAAATTTATTCATTTGATTATTGAATAAATATCTTCCTTCTGCAATAAAGTTATTTATAATACTCCTTAACAACCTATTTTCTAATTAACTACTAGTATCTAACTATTTTCTAATGTTTCCTAACTAGTTCTCTAATATTCTCTAACTAAACTTTAGATATTTTCTACTAATCTTAATATTTATCTGCTACTTCAAATGAACCCTATCTCAAGGCTCTAAAAAAGAAAAAAAGATCAAAAGGTTTAGAGGTGATTAAGAAGGGGATATGAGCTTTTCAATTTTTGCTTAGAGTTAGTACATGCATTCTTAAAATCTTATAGCTTCTTTGAGCTAATCCTGTTCTAAGCTTTTGAATTATTTTAATGAGATTATAATTATGAGGATACACCTTGTTGAAATCCAATAGTGACTTCACTAGAACATAGACAATGTATAAACAAATAAATTTAATCAATATTTTTTTTTATGTTATTCTTGTTACAAGATTGTATGTTACAATTTTCCAAATGGAGACATGATCAAAATTATTGAGAAAGCCTTTTGAGTTGAATTCAAATGTAAGCATCTAAAATTTTAAAACAGGTACACAATGTGCACTCAAAAGGTTAAAAGTATTTAATGGATATACTGTAATATCTCATAAATCAACAATCTAGACATGAACATCTGAGTATTACGACAAAACCCTGTTCTTGTATGATTAGAATAAAAAATTGATTTAGAGCATTTAGGAAACTAAATTAAGTAGGCTAAAAACTTACAAGGAACACAATAACCTTAATCAAGGAATCCTCGTATACATGAAGGTAAAAAATATAATAAAATATCAAGAATATAATCAACATAGGGAGAATTTAGGAAAGTAAATTGAGTAGGCTAAAAACTTACGAGGAACACAATAACCCTAATTGAGAAATCCTCCTATACATGGAGGTAAAAAATATAATAAAATATAAAAAATATAATCAAGATGAGGAGAATTTGCTCCATATGAGACCCTAAAGTTGAGTTTAGGACAATCGTATCTAAATTTAGGGTTTTCAAAAAAAGTTTTTCGATTAAACCCAAACTTTACGACTAAGATAAAAAAGTTAGTTAAAGTAATTTAGTGAAGTTAGATTTTGAAAATAATTACCCGAAATCCCAATTTTCCTCCCAGAAGTATGATTACTTAATATAATCCAAAATTATTCGAAACCCTTAAAATTAAGCTCGAAATACGAAGAAGACTTAAAAATAAGAAAATTAGGTAATAAAAGAAAATAATATAGCATAATATATTATATGAGTATATACGTATTTTTATGAATATACCCAGTATATATAATAAATATACTCGTAAATTAACTTAAAATAATATAATTATGCATAATGAGTGATAGAATCACAAAATTAAATTGGGAAAAAGTATTTTAAAAATAAAGATATGCTAGAAACATTATTACACGTATATAATTACTTATTACGTATATGATATATATAGGATATATACTCGTATATTAACAAAAATCATTAAATACTAATATAACATACCAAAATAACCTAAAATATTGTCTAAAAATTATTAAAAAATAAAAAAAGACCTAAAATATGATTGGATTAAATGTTGAGCAACTTAAAAGAAAAAGCAACAGCATCAAAAGAAAATTTATAAAAAATTGACACCTCTTACTACGCATTTTTCGAGAAAAATATTAAAATAAATTACTTAATAATTAAGAAAAAATTAAATCGACCTAAGCTACTATAAATAGGACCCTAAAACTCAGAATCAACATTTTGGAAACCAAGAAAACCTAAGGAAAATTTAGAAAAAATTAGGAAATTTTGACAAAAAATAGGAAAAAACAAAGGAAGGATCGAGCCTAACTAGTTCCCAGACCCTTCGATTATCTAATGTAGAGCCCCACCACCACCTAGCAGAGCTACCACCGACTAGGTCGACCAACAACCTCTCTTCGGCCAACGGTGGCTAGAGCTCCGATGAACTCAAGTTTCGAGCTTTTGCTATGTTTTTCTTTATTTTTAAAAAATTATTAAATTAATTAGGAAAAATTAATTTATAGGTTATTTTAGATGTACTTTCATTTCATGCATTTATTTTAACAAAATTAGGAATATTTATGTACTTGTTTAACAAATGTATTATTTATTCGAAATTTGAAATTTAAAATAAATACACTAAATGATGTAGTTTCTAGCTAAAAACTTTTTTGTAAGATATTTATGATATATAGATAATTTCTATGTAGCATGATTTTTTATTTGAATATTTTTAATATTTATTATATTTTTTGGCCTAAAAATAGCTCGAAAATAGGATAAAATTGTAAAATAAATAGGAAATTATGAAATTAAATGATGAAATGAACATGTACTGATTTCTAGTGAATAATAATAATGTTGGGATAAGTTGAAATCACTTTGGTGCAAAAAGGATATTAATTAGATAATTTAGGATAATTTAGGGGTAAAATCGTAAATGCGAATATATAAGCGATAGATCAAAAACTTGAAACCATATATTAGTTGAATTCCACATATTTTTAGGAGTCTATATAAATTTTTAGGGAATTATTTGATAACCCGAGCTATTTATTATGAATTTACGTAATAAAATAACTTAAATAATGAACCAATACCCAATTCTAGTAATAATAAGTTAAAATATAATAGTGTAATGGTCAGATTGGATAAAAATTATATTTTAATATATTTAATGATATTTTAATAACCTGAATACGTTATAGAGATATTAAGGTTAGATAATACCTGTTATATTGACAAATTAGGTAAAATATGGTTTAATAAAATAAATTACGTATAATATGATAATATTTCATTCTGTTTTGAAAACTCGAATTATCTGTTAAAATTCATCTCTAGAAATTAAGACTTATAATACGTGTCGCTAAGTTTGTACGAGCCCAACGATGCTATTTTTACTAAAATCAGATAACCTAGGTAATATAACCTATATCTCTACAATATCACTGATTTATATACTATTATAACTCCACTGTAATCGAAACGTGATTTAAATGACTAAAAGTACATTTTGATATAATCGGAATGATATATTATACGTAATAGTATAATTGTGTATATTATTAATACTTAATAACTTAACTCAATCAATATAATAAAATTATATATCATTATATAATAATAATAATATTATATATATATATATAGTTGCTTTAAATAAGACCTCAATGATTTCATAACCATAACAAAAATTGAACTTAGGTTTTGTATATATGGGGCCTCCTAATGATCAGACTGTTGACGATACGAGTTTTCCAAAGTAAGCACCAGGATAAGTAAGTGAGATCAATACTTTACCATATTTTGGGATATTATTTCAAAATATCTATAAACTTTGGTATGTATTGGCTTATAAATGTAGTTAGCTATTTGTGTGTATGCAATGCTTGTGGTTGGGTTTCGATTCACTGTGATGGGAGTTGAGCTCCATGAGATAATTGTTCTGTGAATATTATTATTGAATTATTTAAGTTTAGTTTATCACCCTAAAAAGATGAACTAACTCAAACTTGGCTTAATATCTAATTTGATATGCATCGCAACCCACTAAAGGTAACGATTAAGATTATAGTGCCAAACACGGATTCCTTTCGATGAGGATAGCTGAAATGGTTCTTTCCCCACTCTTAGCCGAACTAAGTAATAGGAAAGGAGGTTACGGCAAGGTTGGGGCCCATAGTTCGAAGGTGGTCATAGGAGGATGGTGTTCTCCATTGCATAAGCCCCGGTTTGGTTTCAATCCATAAGTGTGTGACGTCAATCTCCTTAACCCAAATTAAAGCGGGTGAAATTTCTCTGATCTCACGACAGACCGGATAACGTCGTGCGATGGCATTTACTTGTACATACATTGTATCTAACCAACTTGATTGAAAACCTCGATTATGATGTATTGAATGCATACTTCTATCTCCACCCCCACTTACTGAGTAAGTTGTTGCTTATTCCCTTATAATTTGTTTTGCAGGTTCCAAATGTCTTATAAGTGCTTACCTAACACTAAAATCACTGGTAAATTGGGATGGGGAACGAGATACAACAAGAAATGCCCGATTATTGCCCTTAGTTTTAGTTTTTTATCTTTTAAGGAAAATTAAACAAGACTCCTCAAATGGGCTTAATAGTTTTCAATATTTTGGTCTGTATATGAAATGATAGGTGCCTGTGGGATTTACTACTACTTTTTTTTATAAGGTTAAATGATAAGTTTATTATTACAAATTATTTCACAGGATTGCTCTACAAGTTTCTATCAAATAGGTATCGAATTGGACGCTTCAAAGAGATAGAGTCGCGTACGCCTTGTATGAACCAAGTCTAAGATGATAGCTATGAAGATAGTTTCTATCTTAGGATGATTCACACAGTAGAACTGTTACAACTTCACCTTTTCGGAGCATAACATATACCTTATCTAAAAATATTACTACTAAAAATCGAAGTCTCTTTATTCTTTTAATGGTATCACAAACTACAAGTATAGCCAAGCTTAGATGGTCTTCAAAATACTTCATGATAAGTTTATCTATAATAATTAATTACTATTTCTTATGTAGAACAATGAATAATAAAATAAAGGGAAAATTGCAAATAATCTTCCTAAACTTTAACTTAGGTGACCTTCTAAACTTTTAAAATGTAGTTTTTAATGCCCTAATGTTTGATAAATTACAATATAAAGGATATTTCCTTTTTTTAGTTTGAAAAAGTTACATTATGTCAAAGTTTAGGATATCTTAAAATACATTTTGACACGTTTATAAGATATTTGTACATAAAAATCAAAATTTAAGAGGGTTATCCTTAATCTATGGAAGTTGTTTTCCAATTTATCGAAATTAAAGGGTCAAAAACCATACTTTGAAAGTTTACAGATCAATTTGCACCTAAGTCAAAATTTAGAAAAGTTATTTACATTTTCACCTAAAATAAAAAAGTAAATTAAAGATTTTTAACCTAGATCATACACGTTTTTTCACTTGTCATGGCACCAAATGCTATCAAAGTAGCATTTCAATAAACTTCAAAAATAAAATGCTAAATTTATTTGGGAAAATTCTATCGCTCCCTTGCAATAGTGCATTGTATAAGTCTACTTCTTTCTACAAAACTAACAAAATTAGTAGCTATCTAATTTCTAATATTGTGTTCATTTTGCTAATTAAAGAAAACATAATTAGAAAAAAAATAATAAAACATATAAATCTCACATAATCAATTAGTATTAGAATCTTAATCTTTTCCACAATAGTTTACTCTCAATAAGAAGCACCAAATTGTTATAAATGGTTTGTCTCAATTCAAGAAGAGACAATCTATAATAGAGTTTCTTAAAGAAGTCTTTAGACTTTATTCATTTGATTATAAAATTATTATCTTCCTTCTACAACAAGGATTCTTTATAATACCACTCAACTTCCTATTTTCTAACTAACTACTTGTATTTCCTAACTAACTATGTGTATCTAGCTATTTTCTAATGTTTCCTTACTAGTTGTCTAATATTTTCTAACCAAACTTTTGATATTTTCTATTAATCTTAACATTTATGTGCTTCTTGAAAAGAAACTTGTCATTAAGGTTCAAAAAAAGAAAAAAAAAATCAAAAGGCTTTAAGGTGATTAGGAAAAGAATGTGAGCTTCTTAATTTTTCCTTAGAGTTGGTACATGCATTGCTAAAAGCTTATAACTTCTTTGAGAAAGTCGTGTTCTAAGCTTTTGAACTTATTTAATGGAGTTGTAACTGCAATGATACAACTTGATGAAATCTTATAGCAACTTCACTGGAACCTAGATAACATATCAATAAATAAATTTAATCAAGATTATTTGCTATTACTCTCATTACTATATTGTATACTACAATTTTCTAATGGAAACATAATTGAAATTGCTTCAGAAAGTTGTTTGAATTGAATTCTCTTGTAAGCATCCAAATAACTAAAATGAGCACACAATGTGCATTCTAGATGTCAACAGCATTTACTAGGTATATCTCCTATAAAGATACCATGACTAAACATCTGATGGTGTGTTCACTTAGGGGAATGACAATTCCATTCCTCCCTATTCCTTATTTGTGTCTTATTATAGTGTTTACTTTACTAAATTGTAATTAAGGGTAAATAGGGAGTTGGGATTCCTTATTACCATTACCCCTTCCATAAAACAAAATTATTGCCATCATCGATACCTACCATCATTATTTACCTCTATTATCACTCACCATCGTCAATTGCCACCATAGTCACCATCACCATCACGTTTACCACACCACCTAATCACCTATGTACACCACCACCACCACACTTACCCTTTACTGTTGGTCAGTACACTAACGATCCTTACCATCAACCACTAAGTTTCAAAATGTCCCTAATGAGTGTCCATAATAACAACTATGGTAAGTATCTCTAGTATACATTCCTTAGTCTAAGCATTCAGATCTGGTGTAAGGGCATTCAAATCTAGCGTTAGACAGTAATTGCCAATGGTTCTCTAGTTTTATGTGAGGCATTCAAATCTAGTTGTTGGTGCTTATAGGTTAGTATATGACGGTTATGGTTAGTTGACAGAAAGAAAGTGAGGTTGATAGAAAGAAAATGAGGTAAATGAATCTATCATCAGGTGGTGTTGTTTATGGCCACCAAATCTTGAGTTCTTGCCAAGCCAATAAAGGTGACAATGCTTGTGCTTGAAAATTCTTAAGCATCTAGCTATATAATTATCACATAAATATAAAGAATGATCCAAGCATAGAGAGAGAAAGAGAGAGAGAGAGAGAGAAGGGATTAGATGTTTCTAATTTTGTCTTCTTCTTCTTCTTCTTTTTATGAAGCTTTAGGAGGAGAGAGAGAGAAGAGAGAGAGATAACTTAGAAGATGAGGGTATTATTGTGATTTTAGTACAAGATTATTCCTAATACTTTTTTTAACAAGTAAAAAATGTAACAATTATTATGAGTTTATTCAATTCATAATGAATGGCTATTTTATTATTGATTTATTTCATTCAATGAAGTGAGTAGGTGATCAGTCTCTTTGCCCTTTCAATCATATTGCAGATTACAAGTATGACCAAACTGGATTTTCTTCAAAACCTTTCATGATATATAGGTTTATCAATGATAACTATTTTTTTTTTGTGGTTCAATGATAGATAATAATAAAATAAAACACTAAGTTAAAGATTTTTATCCTAAATCATACACGTTTTTTCCACTTCCCCTAGCACTACGTGCTATCAAAGTAGCGTTGCAACCATTGAAAACTTAAAAAATAAGATGCTTAATTTCTTGGAGAAAATTCTATCATCTCCTTAATTGCAATCATAGCAATAGTACACTACATAAGTCTCTTTCCCATTGCAAAATTTAACAAAAGTAGCAATTATCTAATTTCTAACATTAGATTCATTTTTCTAATCAGAGAAACCCTAATTGAAAAAAAAAATGTAAATCTTGTACGATTAATAAGTATTAGAAACTTAATCATCTTCCGCAATAATTCGTTTTCAACAAAAAGCACTAAATTATTACGGATAGTTTGTCTCGGTTCGAGAAGAGATAGTCTCCAATATAGCTTCTTAAATAAGTCTTTGAACTTTATTCATTTTATTGTTGAGTGAATACTTTCCTTCTATGACAAGAGTTAATGTGCCTTAACTTACTATTTTCAAACCACCTACTTGTATTTTTTAACTAGCTACCAATATTTAATTAATTTCTAATGTTTCCTAACTAGATCTTTAATATTGTCTAACTAAATTTTTTAATATTTTCTACTAATCTCAACTGTCAATATTTAATTAATTCTTAGTCAATAGTTATAATCATAATATTTAATGGTCAATGGTCATTACTATATAGTATATTTTTATAATTGTCGAAGGTTCATTTGTATATAAATAGGAGTTCATGTTTTTGTAAAGTGTATACATAAGACATCTAATACAATCGTTTCATCTCTCTTCTATTTTTCTACTAGATACAAATATTTTACTTCTTTTCAATTTCTACAATTATTTTATTTCTTTTCTATTTCTTTACTTAGTATCAAAGCTAGAAAGATTCTCTTTCAAAAATCTTGAATTTTTTTTTAATAAGTCCAACAAATTGACTCTAGAATTATTTATAAACCTACTAATGTTGTTTCTTATGAGTCAAACCATGATTTATGGTCTCTAGAGATATTTAGTTTTTTAAAAGGTAAACTTTTATGGTGTATTATGATTAGTGAAATTACCAAATCTTCTCAAAAAGATAGTAAAGATGAAGAAAATTTTATTGAACGATTGGAAAATGAGATGGTGAGAAACAGCAAATTTTGACTTTGTTTCATAATACTTGGTCATAAAATTAGATTTTCATTGATTTAATACGACAAAAGAAGTATGGGACTTTTTGGCATCTCATTATTCCAGTACTAATGAAATTCATCAATTTCAGTCAAATCGTCGCCTTCATCGAATGCAACAACAATCAAGCCAAACAATTCATACCTATATATTTGAACTACAAGCCTTATGGGATCAATTAGCCACTTGTGATACTATATGGCCTAATACTAATAACACTAAAATACATGCTAATCTTCAAGATCGACAACATATTTAGCATTTGTTTATGACTTTTCGAGATCAATTTAATTCTATTTGAAACTCTGTACTTCATTGTAGTCTTTTGCTTAAGCTTGATACTATTATCAATTAATTTCTAAGTAGACTCAATTAAATACCCTTCGTGCTAGGTAAGTACAAACTTCAACAGACATGGTTCTTATTATTTAAGCATTCTCAAATCCTACTCTTAGTGATCAAGCCCAATTAGGATCTATTCAAAACTCATCAAAATTTTCTTGGAAGAACTTTTGCAATTATTGTAAGAAGTATGGTCATATTATCTTTGAATGATGATAACTATAATTTAAGCAAAACGATCATAGCAATATATCTTATCCCTCTTGTAAGGCCACTATTGTTGCTACTGTCAATACAAAAGAGTCTTTTGAGAGCTCTTCACCTAAGTTTTCTATGAAAGACATCTAAGTTCTCCTTCAATAAATCCAATACAAGTCTAGTAAATCAACTTCTCAAGCTTTAACTGTTACCAAGTAAATCTTCCCCTTGGTTATTCAATTTTGCATGTTGTAACCACATGACATCTGATTCCTTTATTTTTACATCTAAAACACATCATGTTATTGCACCTATTGTTCATACAAATAACTCTATTATGTCTGTTCAACACAAAGAAAACATCAATATATCTTAGTTGTCTATTTTAGACATTTTTCAAGTCCTAAAAGTTTCATTAGATCTTCTATACGTAGGACAATTATGTAAACTTGGTGTTAACATACTTTATTTGAGTCATTATTGTTTTGTATAGGATTCATGAATAGGGGAAATCCTTGGGACTGGACATAAAGTTAGTTGATTGTTTAAGCTTAACTCTCTTCAAATTACTTCAAAAAATATTGTTACGACTATTACTACTATTTGGTATGCTCGCTTGGGTTACCTTTCAACTTCTAAGTTAACTTCTTTAATTTCTAGTTGTTGTCTAAGTTAACTTCTTTAATTTCTAGTTGTTGTTTAAGTATTGTTAAATTTGAAAATGTTGATTATATCTCATGTCAACTTTCTAAACATCATGATTTACCTTTTTCCAATAGTACTTTTATTTCATCTGCTTCTTTTGACTTAGTTCATTCTGATGTTTACGGACCTTCTCCTCATGCTTCAATGGGTGGATCACATTATTTCATGATTTTGTTGATGATTTTTCTAACTTTACATGGATCTATCTTATGTGAAACATATTTATATTACCTACTATATATGTGCAATTTGCAAATATGGTTGTTACTCAGTTCTCTTGGGAGACTAAAATATTTTTCACTAACAATGTCATTTAATATAAAGAAACCACCCTTGTCTACGTTTTATCTCAAAATGGCATATTAATTCAAAAGTTGTCTTAGTATATCACCTCAAAATAGGTGGGCAAAAAGAAAACACAAACATATTTTGAATACAATTAGTCTTTTTATCTCCTCATCTTATCCTAAATTTTCTTAGGGAAAAGCTATTTGTATCTCTGTTTACACAATCAATCGTATTCATTCTTTTGTTATTGGCAATGTTTCTCTATATGAGCATCTTTATCATCACTTAACAAATTATCATATGCTAAAAGTTTTTGGTAGTGCTTGCTTTGTACTTCTTCAACCTCATGAGTACACAAAATTATAACCACTAGCATAACTTTGTTGCTTTTTTAGATATGGCATTGAACATAAGGGTTATCATTGTTGGGATCCTATTTCTAAACGTCTTTAAATTTCTTGTCACATCACCTTTTAAGAGCATAAAATGTTTTCCCCAATAATTCTCTTTCAAAATGACAAACCAACTACCTCTTTTCTTGTTAATCCTACTGCTCATTTTTTTTTCTTGATGAAGCACAAGTGATAACATTTCCAGTCTAAACTAACCTTTTGTCCCTCCTAAGGAATCTCGTCCAGCTATATAACCAACAACAACATCCTCTCTTTTAGTTTCTCATGTTCCATCTCCTTCGACATCTCCTCTACTTCATCAAACTACTCATGTAAGTCAACCTTCAATTCTTCTTTGAAATTATGTTTGTTCTACCACAATACCTTTTGAACCTTGCAATTATCATGAGGCTCATTCTAATCTTCTTTGGCAGTAAGTAATGGAAGAAGAACTTTCAACACTTACTGATCAACATACTTAAGATGTGGTTGATTTGCCTTCTAACAAATTTGTAGTTAGATGTAAATGGATCTATAAAATAAAGACTTACGCAGATGGTTCCATAGAGCTATATAAAGCTTAACTTATTGCTAAAGGATTTACATAGGAATATGGCATTGACTATAAGGAAACCTTTGCCCTAGTAGCTCCTCTTACTTTTGTTCAAAGTCTCATTACTATTATTGATGGAAAATAGTGGAAGTTGATTCAAATAGATGTTAAGAATGCCTTTCTTAATGGTGATTTGTCTTAAGAGGTATACATGCAACCACCATAAGGATATGATTGCTTACTTAGTAAAGTTTGTTAGCTACAAAAGGCTCTTTATGGACTTAAACAAGCACCTCGTGCTTAGTTTTCAAATTT
Organism: Lumnitzera racemosa; assembly: GCA_024138005.1. Lineage (NCBI taxonomy): Eukaryota > Viridiplantae > Streptophyta > Magnoliopsida > Myrtales > Combretaceae > Lumnitzera > Lumnitzera racemosa. The sequence goes on along the minus strand of JAMXBC010000012.1, from coordinate 30,140,184 downwards.
TAGTAGTACTATTATTCAATTTTGGTTTCAATCTAGTCCTAATGAACATGCATTATTTATTCAGAAGACTACTCAAGGGAGCACTTTACTTCTTCTTTATGTTGATAACATGATCATTACAAGAGATGACTTATAGGGTATTGTTGATCTCAAAGCTTTTTTGAGCCAATAATTTGAGATGAAAGATCTTGGTTTTTTTATTTTCTTTCTTAGGTTAGAAATTTCCTTTGATTAGATTGGATATTATTTAACTCAAGAAAAATATGATATTAAACTTATTTCTGGTGCCGGTTTGACAAATTCTAAATTTGTGAATATTCCTATGGAATCTAATGCTCATTTTTCCGCTACAGGTAGTACTATTCTCGTTGATGTAACCCTTTATCAATAATTAGTTAGCAGTCCATTTACCTCAGTATCACTCAACCAGACATTGCTCATGTAGTTTGATATCAGGTAAGTGCACCTATCAGTTTTAATATAGCGGATGTGAGTCCGAGTCGATCCCTCAGAAACTTTGAGTATTAATATTAACCTTAGCTTTATTATCTAACCGGAAAATTATGAAAGTTTAAATTAATTAAAAATACTAAAATTAACAAACTAACTTAATTATAAGACTTGATTAAGCAATTGAAAAAGCGATAAAATTAAAAACGACTTCAAGAAAGTAATAATGTATTTAAGAATTATTTCCCCTAGTGTTTAACATGCGATCGCTTAAAATGTATTCAATTCGGTTTCTATTATTCTTGACCGGAGGGATTCACAACTAAAGTTAATACCTTTCTCAAGCATATTAACCTTAATCCTAAATTATTTACCGGAATCTATTCATTTAGTAATATAACTTAGAATTGCATTAATGTATAACGAATTCCCTCACAATTAATTAACAGTCCAGAAGAAACATGTATCTTATCTTTAAGTATACATGTAATTTTCTCCAATTATGTAAAGATCTAATTATACATGTAATTTCTCAATCAACATACATAATATCATATATTGATATTCTAGAAATATCAATTAACAATTAAACGACATAATTGAATCAAGTAAAGATAGAAACTTTATTGAAAATTCTAAATCAATTCAAGAATCACATGAAACCCTAGGTTCCATAATCCTAAATACACGAATTCTAAGATATCATAATGAATCTAAAAATGAGTTCCATAAAAAACGTAAAATAAAACATGGAAAACCCCTTTAATTGATGAACAATCTCTCTAATCTTGAAATCGGTGTTGTTCTCGCCTTCGCCTTCTCCTTCTCCTTCTCCTCGAGTTTCTTATCTTCTCTAATGTCTCTTCTTTCTTGTTAAACCCTAATATGTCCTTTTATAGTGTATCAAAAGGTTTTCGTTTTCTTTACCAGACACGACTTGGGACATGACCGTGTCCCCAGGTTGTGTAACTTTCTATTCCTGGCCAATTTTTTTTACATGGATTGTGTAACTTCAAAACTTCATAACATCTTCGTTTGAACTCCGAATTGAGTGAAATTTGATTCTTTTTCTTCATTTTCAATCCTATAATGCGTTCAAACTTAGAAATCAAAATTTTACTCAATTAAGTATCAATTTCTTTAAAGAAAACAAAAAATGTGAGGAAAATACTATAAAATCACCATATGAAATATGTTTAAAATCAGAGTTATCATAGTTCATATTGTTAGTTAATTCACGACTACTCCTCACACAACTCATTTTGCTGTTGTTTTACACATCATTTGTTATGTTAAAGGGACGTTGTTTCATGGTCTTCATTTCTCTAGACATTCATCCCTTGATTTAAGAGCTTACTCTGATACTGATTGAGTTGGTACTCCTACCGACCAACATTCTACTATTGGATTTTGTTTTTTCCTTGGCACCTCTTTGATCTCATGGCGTAGTAAGAACCAATCAATTTTCTCCTACTCTAGTACTGAGATTGAATATTGACCAATTGCCGATACTGCATCTAAACTTCTTTGGCTATACTGGTTACTCCAAGATATAAGCATTTCACGTTACTCTGCTACTTATCTTTATTATGATAACTGCAATGCTATGAAAACTGCTTATAATGATATCTTTCATGAATGTACTAAGCATATTGAGAATGATTGTCATTTTATTCGGTAATATATACTTTAAGGAACCCTTCGGCTCCTCTTTGTTTCTTTTGATCAAATTGCAAATATCTTCATCAAAGCTCATTCATTATGCACATTTCATGATTTAATTTCCAAACTCAAGCTAGTTGAACTTTTGACATCTTGAGTTTGAGGGGAGATTTTAGCATTTAATTAATTCTTGATCAATAATCATAGTCATAACATTTCATAATCAACGGTCATTATTATGGCATATTTTCATAATTGTTGAAGACTCATTTATACATAAATAGCTATTCATATTCTTGTAAACTGTATACATAAAATATCCAATACAATCATATCATTTCCTTTCTATTTCTCTACTAGATACAAATATTTTATTTCTTTATTACAACAATGAATTCCAATTACATTAGTTAACTTTTTATATATTTTTTTGTTTATATGTTCTTTTTATTAAAAAAAATTGATTTAAATATGTTAACTACTTTGTTTGGAAGCATGACATATCATTTTTTATTAATACAAATATATTATTGTATATTTAAAAGAAATGAAATCAAAGTGGACAAAATGAATGTGTGTTTTTGTCTTTTCTAATCTATTGTGGACTCTGATACCACAAAATCTCAACCATATCAACATTATGTCCTACCAAGATTATGATACTCTATATATTGATAAAAGAAAATATATAAGTTTATAATATTTTGGCCTAATAACAAGCTTACTTATAATTTATCGTTACATTTAATTATTTTATTATTCAGATTAGTACCTTTATCCGAATCCCACGTACCCCAAATATATCATCCCTAGTCCCTCCACCAATCTTATACCTTTAGTCATCACTTCCTCCCCCATTTTATTTTACTCTCTCTCCCCTTTCCTCTTTTATGACAACAGTTGTAGTATTAGTGAAAAGACTTTAATTTAAGTAAAAGTTTTTCACCAGCTCGTGAATGGTGATAAATGAAGAAATAATTTTAGGGATATGGTCGCCTATCTCTCTTATGTTGTTGGAATATGTACCAACTTGAAATTGATCGTTATAAGCAAACAACCTTTAGACTCGAACCTGGAGATTTGGTCCAATTACTAGTCTAACCTTAAGACTTGATTATTATAAGCGAACAACCTGGTGATAAATGGAGTTGATTGACCATATTCTTCAAGTTCTCGAGGGGCTCTTCCTTTAATGGACATTTGGTCTTGTTTTTCTTTTCGTTTTTTTCCAATTTATCTTTGTCCCCTTTTATTAGTGTTTTACTTGACTTACAATTATTTAAAGGATGGCGATCGATTTTCAAAACTGAAGTTATTGATATAATTATAAAAGTTTTGAGTATGGAGTTGTGTACTAAACTTTCCGAATTTGTGTACTAAATTGAAAGCATCTTGCGTTTAATGGACCTATTAAAATATGTTTGATATATGGTTTTATAATGGCATAAAGTTTGTTGATTTATTATAAATATGTTTCAGTTTAAAACTATTTCCATATGAAATAATTAATACATAATATAATGTATTTATAATTAATTAAAAAAATTAAAACTAAATGACAGAAAGACAAAACATAATGATGATCACTATCGTAGGTTGTGACCTATAGTCCTCCTCTAAACCACGAACAAGGTAGGATCCAGCTTATGAGGAGGACAACACGTATACGACCTATGAGCTACAGGGTAGCGGCAGAACTATAGTGACAATATAATAGCGACTGAAAATATATATATATATATATATACATATCGAATTATGGATGATTTCTTGGACATTTTGATTAAAGAATATATTTCCATTATAACGGCATATGACCTAAGTTATTTTAGCAAGCCATATGGTTTTTGGTATTGGTTTATTTGTCGTCAACCTTTGCAAGAAAAATGTATCTACACAAATCAATTGGGCAATAATGATATACAAAGCACAATAGTTGTTGCAATCTCGAATCGATTAAGAGACGGGAAGCTCTTATCCTTTTCTTATTCCGTCGTACTCTTCTTTTTTTTTTTTTTTCTTTTTCTTTTTCTTTCCCCAATGTGTATGCATGTCGTACTCTGATTAGAAAGCTTGAAATGAATGCGAGTCAACCAAACCAACGGGTCCAGCTTCTGTGTTGGGAAAATTTTCATGGTGGAGGAGGAGGACCTGTGTTTTGTGCCTTGTGGCCCCCTCTCGCCTGGGTTGTGGTTCACAGCTAAGGTAGGGCGCCTGCCAAACCCAACCCAATCGAAGACACGGACAAAGCACTACCGACTGCGACTAGTGACTACTCTAGTCTAGTGCTCCGATGTTCAACCCAAAAGGTAAAATTTTTACGTGTGAGTAGATGATTACAATACAATTTCCTCAAATTGACCACATTCAAGTAAAAGTAAAACTAACTTTTTACATGCTCTATCAAGATTTAAAAAAAAAAAAAGAAAAAATCGACCTGGGAAGTTCGAGACTTATTGGAAACGATAAGGAACCCAGCAGCGGCATTAGCTTCTCGCTCGGAAAAATAACGATGAATTGAAGATGAAAATTTTGTTAACATCTCTGCATTTACTTTAGGCTACCTCAAATAATTAAGATGATCCATCCTGAGGTCTAATAATTGTTAATCAAATTCATCAATTACGTGAATCTAGAGACATTAGACAGATTTTTATAATGTTTTCAGACTCTTTTTGCTGGTATATATAGTAGGGGAATAAATGATCTTGGGTCACGATTTCACTGTGAAAGCAGTTACACCAAGAAATGAAGCAAGTTAGAAACTCTTTCAATAAACCTTCTCATCACTTGAAACAACTCCTTAGCAAGTGTAGATAAGTTCTTCCTTTCAAGATCAATTTCGTTTCCTTAACTTTAATCAAATCAAAACTTTGTTAAACATATCATATTTTCATGTTTTCTTTTTAGGATTTCTCATCTTAAAGGTAGAGACATTTTACATAACATTGCTAAGGTTATATTACTGGAAAGAAAAATATAGATTAGCAAAATAAAACAATTTTTTTTTTTTAAAAAAAAAAACACACACACTCAAAAACCCTCATTATATAAATGCTAAAAATAAAGCACAACTTAAGAAAGTAAAAAGAATAAAATAAAACTCAGATTACGTAATTACAAAGTGAAAAGTGTGTAAATTTAGGTTTTTTTTTTTTTTTTTTTACTTAATTAATGAAAAAGATCAATTAAAGTTTGTGAGAAAATTCAGAATCAACAGTTGTTAAACAGAGCGAAGAGAAAGCTCCATTGGAGACTTTGTCCCATAACAGATCAGAGTTACAAAAGGAATTCATCAATTTATAGAATAGTAAACAGACCACAACTTGACTATATATACAGACTGTTATAGACAAATAACGATACTTACTCCTACCTGAACCTATCAAACAGTGACAAGTGTTACTGCTAACTAGCATGCTGGTGGTAACACTAAGCAGTACCAAACAAATAGGTAAAGTAAATTAAACTGCAACTCCCTGCAATTTACTTCTTCCCCATTTAAGCAATAAAGAACTCATGTACTTTTCATAAATAAACAGGTTGAAATAAATTCACACAATTTATTACATACTAATCTTATAACATAATGATATGATACTGGAATTCTAAGTAAAATGAATCAGATTCGAATTATTTTTTTCATATTATAATCGCTGAAGAAAAAGAAAATAATATTACATTAAAACAAAAATTATATTCCAAATAAGAATATATATTAATATTTTTTTCAACCATATACTTTATGGAGAATTGAAGTAATAACGACTTAAAGTTGTTTCATCTTAACGAGAGAATAGTTAACATTGCTTCCTGGGTTGTAAGAGCCTTGAAAGTCCAATAATGAAGATTCAATTCAAAAATTTCTAAAATAATAGTGAAAAAATATAAAATGAAAATCCTAAAATCACAAATACTTGATTCTTCCTTTATTGTCTCAATTAATTATGAACAATAATATTGTGTGACTTAATTTGGTCCAAGAACTAATAAATGGACTTCTAAGCTATCCGGTTGGCTCCCACGTATTTAATAACAAGCTATTCAATGACGAAATTCTCCAATGCATGAAGCGTTAAATTGGAGAGATGTTTTCCGCAAACCAAACCAAACCGTGGTTAGAGTGTCTTTTGTCTTCCCATCTATTATTAAACATTCAATTGCCCAGGATGAGGATGTCCCCCCATGAAAACATAGAAGCTGCACCACCGACACCTCCTTCAGTACAACACTATAAATGTACTCGTTAACTAGTTCAAGCCTTCATTTTCAACATGACTTTTCTCACATGGCACCATGAGAAAAGTTACAAAAGAAATTCTTATCCTGCTTGACACATAAAAAGAAAGTTGAAAAGACTTCTCTCCCGCTTATAGCCGACGTTGCTGCTTCCTTTCCTACATTTTTTAAGTAGGTATTTACAAAAACAACAATTATTACGACCAATCATTTATCAGGGCCAGATTTAATTACTTATAGATCCAAGTAATAGTATGAAGACAATCGCCAATCCATGTTAAAAATTGCAGCCACCGGTAAATCTTGGCGTTCTTGAATTCCAGTGGATTAGTTAAACCCATAATTAGCGTAGAACTACAGGACATTTTTCAGGTTAGTTTAGGAGAATTTCAGCTGCTAAACAGCCGACAGGAGGGGTGCACTGTCAACCACGTACTCCAATGATGAATTGTGCCTATAAAAGGTGACGGTAATTATGCTCATCTCCATTTCACTGACAAAATATTAGATTATTACGGTGATTTATATCTTAATTTTATAACCTTTTATAATTATATATTTAAGTTTTTGACTTATTTTATTATATATTTAATTAAAATTTTAATTATTATTATTTACATGTTAATTTATTTTAACTCACATCATTAATTCAATCAATATGATTATTTAATGAAGTAATTATCTAAAACTTTAAAAGGTTATGCAAACCCTCATAGACAGTCATCCAGCTAGTTACTATAAAATAGTAGGTCAAAGTCCACTTAAAAAACATGATTATAAGATTTATTACCAGTTATAGACAATCACCCTATTAGCTTATCTTATTGACCTAACTATTTAATATAAATTAAAGTTAATTTATGTGTAGATGATAATATTTAAATTTTTATTTGAGTATATAATTAAATAAGTTAAAATTTTAGGTATATAATTATAAAAATTAATGAAATTAAGATATAAACCATTAATACCCTATATACATCAATGAATAATGCACAAGTATCAATAAATTTAAACACTTAAAAATAGATAAAACATATTTTTTAAAAAAATATTAATTATATTTTCATGTACCAAAATTTTATTATTATTTACATTCTACTTATTAATCCATGTAATTTATTAATAAAATTAAAGTCTTTCTCCTCCTTCAACCGACCCAAGTAACGATTGATTGGTTCAGCGTCTTCTAACTTTCTTATGCCTCTGGATTTCACTTACTTTAATAGCTTACTCTAATTGTGGAGCAACCTCAAATTAAATTTTCCTTTACCTATATGTTTATATAATATGAATACGACAGGATTTAGGAATAGGATTATGGAGAAAAGGCACGAATTAACACAACACATAGTATGATAAACACAAATTATAACATGAATACATTTTAAATTTCAATTATATACACTTTTAATGCTATAAAAAATTCAACGCAAAATAAAAACTCGAACCACGATCCACTAATATTAATTGCGAGCCCTAATTCATATTATAGTTAATTATATCAAAGTCCAAAATTCAATATTTTGTTCTAGAATTTCCAACCATATATATAATATATATAATCATGGGGGTTAACTTCTCGATTCCTATTTTAAGTTTTCTAATATCTAATTCTATTTATTCCCAATTCATCTAAAACCCTAACTTAATCATTAATTGTTTTACTCATAAACCCTAGCTCTTATAATGTCTCCTAATTCAATATAAATAACTCCTATTTTATTACACAATAATCTAGATATCGTAATTGTCCATTACTCCTTTTTTTTTTTTTAGTGTACACAACAAAATATCCACGGTTCCCCAATTGTTATAACCTATGATCTAGAGTTAACATTGAGTGAATATAAAAAAATTTAAGAAAGCAAAAGAGAGAGATTAGTTGGCTGTCGGTTCTATTCCATCCGTCTTCGTCTTCCGTATCACAGCAATAGCTGGAGTGACTATTCTATCAATAAAAGTTGGTGTTAGTCGATAAAATTAGGTTTCTCTATTTCTACTTTGCTAATTGAAATGGACAGCAATTGATCCTACACTTATACCGCTTCCCATATTTCGTCTTTAGTTATTTAACTTTCCAAATTTAATCCATGCGATTTTCACGAACGATTTTACTTTTTTATGAAAATACGTCTGTCAAAATAAAACATTCAACGCGACTCCAAAACATATAAAATTAATAAAAAAATAAAACCAAAACAGCATTTCTGTATAATTAAAATCAAATTTTAGTATTACTATACATGATTAATAATTATTTCTGTCTTAATCCAATCATTGTTTATTTTTTATAAAAAAACTACTGAAACTACGCACAATTTATATCTGCATAATTTAAATTATAATAACAAAAAAAAAAATAAAGAAAATCTCTCTTCCATAGAAACCTGACCAAAAAAAAAAAAAAAAGACAAAAAAGATTAAGTCCTCGGTTTCCCACCATAAGCCTGTCTACAAACTGCATCTGTCTTCTGCGAAGTTGCACACAGCTGTGACGAAGCTGGACACGCCTGTAGACAATTATCTCCCAAGCTCCCAGAGACCGCCGTCTCCCCTGAGAAAAATCCTGCCGGTGGCTTCCCTACCAAGTAATTCCCATCCAAAAACAACCTCTTCAACGACTTTCCTTTACTGAATTGCAACGGGATCGTCCCACGTAAGCGGTTGTAACGCATAGAAAGTGACGACAGCAATGTATGGTAACTAAAGTTAACCGGTACGGAACCCTCAATCCTGTTGAAACCTAGATCCACTGCTACCAGGTTTGTGTCAGAATTACTGGGTCTTGCTACGTTGACAAGTGTCAGACTGTTATTGGCCAGATCGACTTGTTGAATGGAGGGCAAGAGGAAGAACCATGAGTCGAGATTCCCCGTGAATGAGTTCTCTCCTAGCTCCACCACTTCCAGCTGAGTTGACCCAGTGAAGGACGACTCACTTAGTGACCCGGCCAGCAAGTTGTGTTTCAGAGCGAGTTCGAGTAAGTTCGGAGGTAGTTTTGGGATGGACCCCGTGAGTTTGTTGAAGCTAACGTCGAGTCTCCTTAGTCCCGTAAGGGAGGACATGGTATTCGGGAGAGACCCAGAAATGGAATTGTAGGAAAGGTCAAGGGATTGGAGGTATTTAAGGGAAGTGAGAGAGCTGGGGAGTGAGTTGGAGAATGAGTTCGATCGTAGAGTTAATATTTGAAGGTTCGTTAGGGAGGAGATGGAAGGAGGAATTGGACCGTAGAAGGAATTTTCAGAAAGGTCCAGTATGGTGAGTTGAGTGAGTAGGGAGATGAGGGGAGTGAGTCGGCCAGAGTAACCAGCAGGGTCAAGGGTGAGTTGGGTGACTCGAGAAGAGTCAGGAGAGCAAGTGATTCCGCAAGTGAAAGCGGTACGGCGAGGGAGAGCACATGGGTCAGCGGAAGAGAAGTTCCAGGAAGCGAGGCAGGACCAGGGAGGGATGGTGGAGGGTTTGATGGAGGATTTAAAGGCTTTGAGGGCTGCAATGTCCTTAGGCGATGTGAGGGAATGTGTTTGGAAGAAGAGGAAGAAGAAGAAAGGAAGAAAAAGGAAGAGGGGGCTGGTTTTGGTGATACTGGTCATACTGATGGTGGAGAGTGGAGTAGCGGTAGAAAAGTGAGAGACGGAGAGGTGATTGTTTTTTTTATTTTTCTTGGGGGGTGTCGTGTTGAGAGGTGTTGGTGTTTGCTTTGAGAGCATGGGAGGGAAACGGCATGTGGGTTTGGGAAAGAAATAGACATGTCAATAAATAATTGGTTAGTGGAAAAAAATATAGACTCGACCGCGTCCATACATACATACATATATATATTAATTAGTATATGAAACATGGAATTAGTCATTAAATAATTGTTATTTTTAAAATTCTGTTGCAATCTCAAATAAAAATAACTATTTAATTACCAGCAGAAAGAAATAGTGTTAAAAGTTTAGAGTAATATGAGAAGTGATTCTTTTTTTTTAAATAATTTATTGACAATTTGAATTATATAATTTTCACTTTAATTTTATTTATTTGCCAAAGGTTTCATTTTATTGAAAAAGACTTTCTTTTTTACTTACCAGTCAATTTACTATTATCCTAATATGAGGTGCTTTGTCTTTCCTTTTTTCTAAAAAAAACACTCAATGCTGAAATTAAAACCTTTAAAAATAAAAATATTATCAGATGATATATCATGACTTCGACAACCAATGCCGCCCTCTTTCAAAACACACTCAGTCTTAAAGGAACAGAATATGGCATCTTTAATTATTAAAGTGGATGAAGTGGTGCCCTTAGTGAAAAGGTATAATATTTCCTCTCTTTTGTGGGTTGGATAGCTTTCTCAATAGACTTTGAAAAAGGCAAGCCATGGGCTTAGCATTTAGGCCGTGTTCTTGGATCTTGTTTAATCCAAAATTTTTACTAACAAGTGTAATATGAAAACATCATAAATGGTTAAAAGGAATGTTATTTGATCAGATAAGCATGGTCAACAGTGAACGAAATTTTAATCACAATTTCAAAGGTTAGTTTTTTTTTTTCTCTTTTTTTATTATGATAGCTCTTTATGGATAAATTTACCAAATGGAATTAAAGAGAGGATCTAACCATATATTTATAATAAAACCTTAATAGAATCTCTCATCAAAATTGAGTAGACTTAAACAGCTACTTTATCACCTGACCTAATGAGATATGCATAATTCATGTTATATGATCATATTTATTTAGATCTGTTATGCACATTTCTATATCGAAACTAATATAATCAACCCATTTTATTAAATTAAAATATTCTTCGATTAATATTAGCCCACAATAAGAAAAATTTCAATTCCCACCATCTTGTATATTGTCTAAATCTACATCAATTTAAAATATCTACCAAACTCTCATGTCATTAATCTACAAACAATAGTCTAAACAAAGTAATTAATTTCATTCCATACACATCCAAGGAACATAACAAACCTAACATGAATAATAAAAACTAGAATTCGTAAAGCTCTTAATATAAATAAATCTAAAGTTACAAGCTAAAGTATCACTTCTTAACATAAAACTAAAACTATTTACTAACTAATCATTCATTTCCTCCCCACTAATCATCATAATAGTAAAGGTATTCAACTCCTAATCCATCCTAGTTAAAGTCTACATATGGCTTCTCATGAACATAAAAATACCCAATACTTGCAGCTTATATATATATATATATATAGATCCTTAAGGGGTGAGTTAATGTCCAACATATGTATATATATGTATATATTAAACCATTTATATTCACATACATGAAATACAAATAAATCAAGTATTCATTTATTATCTTTTAATTTAAGTCCAACACACACATAGTCTTGATATCTCAAAATTTGAGGTAACTCAAGATCCAAACACACACACACTATATATATATATAGACACACACTTTACTACTGTTCCAGGCCCCGGTACCCTTCATGATTTAAGTGAAGTTCTAAATATAACGGGCTACGTAAGATGTGAAGAATAAATAACTGATGTTTCATGCAAATGTAGACATTTCCTTTCTCAAATGTTTAGTATTTTGTCTTTAGTTCTCAAGGCGAACAGGACTGTGCGAGTTAGAATTTGGTAAATGCTTCTTGCACACAATGCCGTTTGTATAAACTAAAACTAGAGATGGAATTCTTGCAAGTTAATTGGAAGACGCTGTTAGGATCTATCGTTTCATTAACTACCTTTGCAGGAAGATCCCCATTTTAAGCTTTTAATATCAGCATCTGTAATTTCAATTGCAAGTTCTTCCTATATATTAACATGACAATCACTTTCTGATTCCTTGCCAAAAGACAGCCTTTGAGTCCATAAGTTCTTATAAATTTTGCCAACCCGAGTTCCAAAATAATGGCTGTATTCCAGGTTAAGTATAACCATCCAATGTCGTATTGACTGGTATTTTGTTGGCGGTTCATCCATTGAAACATCAATTGTAGCTGTAATTCTGTTTATTTCTACATGAACATGATAGTGATATCATTAGAAAGATTAGAAAACCAAATTAATTCGATACCTCATTAGAATTGTAAATCACAAATAATCGAGCTTATATATATATATATATATATATATATATATATATATTCATATGAATTTATACCAAATTAACAAATGTTAATTCCATTTTTGCAATCGTGTCGACCTCATGGACTCCTGTAAAAGAAAAGAAATGTACATTATGAGATTGTTGTGAAATTAACTTCAATTCCCTTTACCCAGTCCCTTTTGAATAGTGCTTAGCTGATAATCAGTGAGCAATATTGAGAATCTAAACATTTTCGTTAGCAAAAGTCTCATCATTTAGAATCTTACCTGTGGCAGGACTAAGATGCATATGCAAATGAATTTCATCGACCATCTTTGTTGAAAGCTCGAGGCTAAAAAACCCCACACCTAATGCTAGGGCTAGTATGCTGAAACATAAGGTCAAAAGGTAATGAAATGCTCACAAACTTCCACTCTTCTAATGTTGAGGTTAGTGTAAAGCAGTAAAAGTAAAATTATATATTAATGATATGGTATTTAAAATGCTAAAAATAACATGTCTATTCATGTGTCTTAATGGCAAAGAAAAGCCCATAATTAACAATTATAATGAAATGCCCTAAACCGCAAATTAATTTTATTTAATATTATATTATTATAGTGGTAGGGGTATTTTGGTAATTTAGACCCGATATGTTGGTTTCTCGACCTTTTAGGTTATCTCTTTTCCTCCATCAATGATAGTTTTCTCTTCCCCTAAAATGTTTCACCTCCATACTATATTCCAACAACTGTATTATGAGAAAATTTAAGGTAAGTTCAAATCCCTCGAAAAATTCTATTCTTTTCCCATTCCACCTTACCTTTAACTCGTATTTGGGGTGTTGGGTTGTTTGAGGGGTAAATTCAGTCTTTCGGACTTTACATCAACTAAAAGGTGTAGATTTTTGGACTAATTGCATTCATTTTGACGGTTTTGAGTGTAAAAGTGTGATTAGAAGTGCAAATACATGTCAAGAACAAGGAGGCAAGTATCTTGCGTTATTATCTTGATTATATGAAAATTCCGAGGAAGTAGTGTTTGCAAGATTGATTCATGGGAAAATTGTAGTTCTTGATTGCAGCAACGTCAAGCATTGTTGGAAGGTTGTGATACTGCAATTTCCATTTGAGGATTTTCTGAAGAAATTGCAGACTATATGACAAATGGTCGGGACTTATCGAAAAGAACACAGAGGTATTTATGGATTTTAGGAGCATTGAATATACGCACAATCAATTCTTATCAGAAAGTCAGCATTTATGAAATGTTAGGACTCTTTTGTCCAGCTTGCATCCTTCGATTTAGAGTTTGTATGATTTTACTTGGATTAAGTTCTTTGCTTGGAAAAAAGAAAAAGTCGATTGAGAGAAGCTCCCGTTTTAGCTTTTCTAAATATACTATAAAGTGAATAACAATTTCACCAAAATTTCCTTTCTCAAATGGTTGAAATTTTTGCGAAGGATCAGATAACGAATCCACTTATGGGCCCTCTAATTTTAGAAAAAAACTAGCGAAAGGTGTCCATCCTCAAATATATTTTCTTAAAAAGCATCATAACTTTATTTGCATAGTCGTTTTAAGAAATCATATGCTTACTAGTTTTCTTTAGAATTTATCTCATTAATTTTATACTTTTCATGTATAAAAATATATTATTTTTGGCATGTTACCATAAAGACATTGCATCAAATCTTATCAATGGCTTTCTGTTTCATGTTCATGATTGTAACCTCTTTAACTTACTTTATAACTTCTTGTTGTAAATACCCTATTTTTGTGAGAAACCCTTATTTTTTTAAAAAAAAAAGGCCAAACAAATAGAAAATACCAAAAATAGAAAAACTTCAAAAATACCCAAAAAAATTAAATGAAAAATACTAAAAATTTTAAAAATCAAGAAAATACATAAAAATTGAAAAAAAAAACAATTCAGAAATAAGAAAAAACAAAAGAAACAAAAAAAAAGAGAAAAAACCAAAAAACTTAGAAAAATAAAAAATTAAATAAAAAAAGTATACTATAATGGTTCATTTAGGCCGATTTGGGGTAGAAATACTTTTCGAGTTTAAAATTGGCTTTTGGAGTCAAAATAAACATATGCAACTGGATTGAATTAAGAATTTCAAGTGAAAATGAGTATTTATTTAAAATCGATTTTTTGTCTTGGGCTTTGCTTAGTCATTTTAAAATATTTAGAATTTTCAAGAAATTATGTTCTCAAGACATGACTCGGTCCTCAAAACATGCCTCAATCAAGCTTTAAAAAAATATTTTATAACCATTTGAAATTTTGAATAAAAGTTAAATGTGAATAAAAATTGAGTTCTTAATTTGGTCAAATTAGATAATTTGAATATATATTTATTAGACTCCATAATATGTGAAGGAGGAGAATAATATATATATTTTAAATTTTGGTAATTAACTGGAAGTTTTTAGGTAGCCTTTTGAGTATTAAAAAGAAAAGAGAGAGAAACGAAGAATAAAAAACATCGAACATTGAGAAAAAAGGAAAAAGAAAAGAAAAAAAGAAAAAGGGAAAAGGGAAAAGAAGGAAAATGAAAAAAAAAAAATAATAATGAAGCAATACATTACATATGGTCATTATGAGGCTCAATTACGTGACACCACATGTCATCTACATAGATCCTATGTGGCTGCCACATGGACCAACCACGTAGTGGCACGTGACGCTGAGTTAACCAAGTTAAATCTCTCTTTCTTTTTCCCTTCCCCTTTGTAAGTCGGAAAATGACCGTTTTTACCATATTATAAGTGGGTAATTTTATCCAATTTCATTCACTTTTTTATCACAAAAAAATTCTAAAAAACTTGAAAATGAAAGCTCATGAAGTGTGATATTTAGGTATGTTCAAATTTTGAATTATTATAAAACGTAATAGGAGAAATAAAAATAACAAATCTACATGTTCATTAAATACCCATATCTTGCACAATGGGCAAATTAAGCAAATTCAAGAATTTTTATTACAATAATCTATTGTAAACCCATACAAAACAAGTAACTACATCCCCATAAGTTGTGGGACCTTAATTTCCTCATTATTTCCATAAATTCTTGATTAATTTAAGCTAAACTTAGAAGAATACCAATAATACACCCAAACTCCATTAATGCATCAAAGATTTAATCTTTTTCCTAAATGGAAGTTTCTTAAGCATCACTCATGACACCGTACTATAAATAGGAATCTCATCCACGTATTTAATTCATCAAAAGCATTTGAAAAGCTCTCTAGTGAATGAAATTCATAGTTTCTCTCACTCTAATTCATTTTAGTGTACAACCCACTCTTTCTCTTCAATTTCTCTCAATATAGGGAAAATTGATCTAGGAAAAGCTAGCGGAAAATTCACTCATATCTAATAACAAAGCTTAGGCTTTGATTACTTTCAATTTCATGGGAATTTGATTGAATTTGGAGGAGAAGGAAAAAAGATATTGTTAGGGTTTATTCTTCACTAAGGTTGAGCTTTTAGTGAAAATTGTAAGAGGAAGCCTTTGAATTTCCAAAAATCAATTGGGGTTTCGATTTTCAACATCTCAAGAGTCTAAAGCCACCAACTATACCTCGAGAATCGGTTAGATCACCCTTAAACCAATCTAATTTCTGCCACTATGAAAGGTAAGTTCTATCTTCCTTTGTATGTTGATTGTTTGTGAAAAAAAAAAGAAAATACAAAAACTAATTAAAAAAAAAAGCATGCTTTGATCTTGTGTTTCCATATTTTCATGTGAATAATATTTGTTTTTTAGCTATTTTGATATTGTAAATTTTAATTTTAGTTTGCATGTTGATATACTAGTTAGTACAATTTTAATAATTTTCATGAATAAAGTTTGATTTTAATAGCATGATTAGCATAGTTTACATTATAATTTGGCTTTTGATTTCAATAATTAGCCTGTTAATTTAAATTAACTAGCATAGTTTTGGTTGATTCAAATAATAACTATATTAGCATATTGCATGATAGTCTAATTTGATTTGATTAGCATGTTGGTTTTAATTTGAATGATAAAAATAATTTAATTTGTTAGTTTAGTTTGAATAAATTAGTATGTTGAATTGGATTTAATCAATTGGCATGGTTTCGTAAGATAAGTTTTGATTAAAATTGTTATGTTAATGTTACCATCATATTATGGGCTTTATTTTGAATAAAATTGTTTTCAAATCAGATGTATTATTTCCTAAAACGATTTTTTTCACACATAAGATATTTTCCATAAAAATAAATAAATTGCCTCTTTTCCAAAATTTAAGGGTTTTCTTTAGAATTTTTCAAATAGGACCATTTTTTTTTTCAAATTACTATAACGTAATAAATTTATAGTTTAAAAAATAAATAAATAAAACCAACAAATTAAAATTTTGATAAATTAGAACTACATGTGCTTGACCCTGCTCTATGAATAGGTAAGCACTTTAGGCAAGCCCAAACAAATAAAAATCCTTTTTCTCCCTTTTGAAGTCTTTTTTTCAAATCCTTTTATAAAAAAAAAGCCCTTTATTTTGAAGAGCCTATTTTCTAAAATATATATGTATATATATATATTTGAGGCCTACTTAATTATTCCATTAATTTCTTTTATGGAAACCGTTTAGATTTTAAATAAGTTAGCCTCCGAGCCCATTTGATCTTTAGTTTCTATTTTTTAATCAATTTTTAGAAACCTGTGGACTAGTAGTTGAAATCAGTATCTATCCACCCATGGACCCCAATTTTATTTTTCTAGATTTTGATCAAGCAGTGACTCCTTTTAAATTGTTTCAAAATTAAAACATTTTTTAATTTGGTTGAAAGATTTATATTAAGTGAGTTGGACTTAATATAAATTAGGTTAAGAAAAGAGAGAAACCAAATTTTCAACTCAACACTTGTCTAATGAATTTGTTTCTTTTAATAAAGTCAATGACTATTTTTAACCTCATTGATAAATTAAAAAAGAAAAACGATTCACTAGAAAAATACTAGTTTTAAATTTAAAATTTTCTCAAATATTGCAATTTACAAAATCCATTCAAACCCTAAGACGTAACTCTCAATCATAAGTCACAAGATCACGACTTGCACGACAAGAAAATATTTTCCACAAGATCATAATTCGCAAATCCCTACTTTTCAATCACAAGTCATGACTTTCGATTCACGTTTACACAACCAGAAAATATTTTTAACACTGTGGCTACCGAAAATATTTTCCACTTAAGTTGCTATTTAAGTAATCTAGTCTAGGAACAAAGGAAACCATTTTCCAAAGGTTAATAATCTATTTTATCATCATAGGCCACAGGTTATACTTACCCCATAACTATAGGAGTATACTATCCACTTTTTAACCTGAAAAAGAAAAGTAAAAAGAGAAGAGCCTAACAACATATAAAAAACGAACTGTTTTTTTTTCCTCAAAGAATACTGATGTAAATTTTAAAATTTCTCGAATATCCAGTCCAATTCGCAAAATCTATATAACCCAAACATTGAACACCTTCATCGAGTCACGAGTGACAAATCAAATACAAACCGATTTCCCAAAAATATCGGTTACGAATTCTAACTGACAAATCAAATACGGGCTTATTTCTTAAAAATATCAAATGTAAGTTTAATATTTGCTTAAGTGTTGCTCAACTATCGCAGTTAAAAAAATCCCAAAATTATTTATCTTGAGAAAACAATCCTAAATAAATCATCTTAAAAAGATGATTTTAATTCTAATATTACTAAAAAAATCTATATTAAAACTAAATTAGTGATTTTATTATATTATTTAAAATTACTTCTTTAAAAGATAATTTTAGTTAAAATTGTATAGTTTTAAAAATATTTGGTCGAGATCGATATTTTTAATTTTTCTCTCTCTTTTTTTTATTCCCGATATCCCATTTGCAAAATCTATATATAAGTCACAGTGCACTTTTCTATCAGAGGTAAGGTAACAACTCATACTTTGACGATGGCACACAAGCTCGCACTCTCCGCACTCTCTCACACAACTTTTCTCCTCCTCCTCCTCCCGCACCTCCTGCCAAAGACCACCGCCACAACCGCAGCCGCTATCGCTCCTCCATACCCAGTGGTCCCTGGCGCCGTAGATACGACAGACTGCTCCCTCTCCGCTGATGTTCCCACACCGGTCCGCCGCGAAACATACGGCGGAGGGCGAATATTTGATATAAGCCACAGAATCACGAACGACATGCCTTCTTGGGGAAGAACAGATGGGTTGGGTCAGTTCCTTTGGCTTCCCGCGAGTATGAAAAATGGCTCACTCGCTAATAACTCGGAGATGAAGTTGCCTACTCATACCGGCACGCACGTCGACGCTCCTGGACATGTCTATGATCATTATTTTGATGCTGGGTTTGATGTAGATACTCTCGATTTGGATGTACTTAACGGTAATTTCACTTTGCTTTTTTCCGTTTTACGATGTAGTATCTAAAATTTTGAATTTATTTATTTATTTTTTTTACGTTTAGAGAATAAAGTAAGCACCTTTTCGGTTGATTGTTGTTATTGAAAGATTTGCTACCCTCCCATATCGGTATAAAGGGAATTCAGGGCGTAATCTGGTGGCCAAAAGCGAATTTGAATTTTTATGTAATTTTGGTGATAAGGCATGTGGTGTTTTGTAAATAAATTTTTAGAAGTTGGTTTTTTATTTTTAACATTGCACCAATCGTTAATATTTGTTAAGACATTGCATGATCAAACACACGAATAGTGTTTTTTAGAGTTTTTGGGTGGGTTTTTCCTGTTAACTTTATGCTCTTTGCTTTAAAAGTCTGTTAATTTAATACAAAAGTATTGATGTTGCTTTCCTAATATAACCTATAACTCAACTGATAAATAGAACTTAAAACTAAGGAATGGACAACAGTTTTTTTCACAACATGACCCCAGCATGAGAAGTTCAGCACAGCACCGGTTTCTTGCTTTTGTTGTACACCCTTCTAGAAGATAAGGCAGATATTTTAGGCGTACTCAAGAAGGTTTTAATTTGTTCAGTGAGGGAATTTTGTACATAAAATTTTTAAGGTGTTTTATCCTATCCCTCTAGAGTCTTTTGGTCCAGGACTACTCCCATCATTTCAAATTATGCAAAACAAATGGTGCCTCGTGAAATTTGTTGATGTAGGAAGACACTAATAATTTATAAGCAGCTTATGATGGTTTTTAGTTCATATTGTAGTCTGTATATGAAATGTTTGTCCACAAGAGTTTAAGATGATTGGTTGAGAGCAAAATTGTAATTTTAATAAAGAGGTAGTTACTAGAATTATTTATTGCCAAGGCTAATAAGCGTAGACAGATGTTTCTGCCTTAGATGATATATGCCCATATCTTTTACCTTCTCGTTCTATTAAACTCCTACTTGACATCTCTAGGCACATATCTTTTACCTTCTCATTCTATAATGAATTTGACATCTGTAGGCACAAATTGCTCCAAAACCTGATAATGTTGTCTGTACTTAGTTATCCTGCTGGCATAAACTTTGATTATTTATGCAGCTTCTTTCTTTTGTACAGGTCCTGCTCTACTGGTTGATGTTCCAAGGAATAGCAATATAACAGGTACACTTGACCTTTTTCTTGAAATTGCACAAGGCATCCTTACTGGAAACCCTACATTTAATGAAATAATGCTATAAGTTGCCAACTGGTGTTTGAGAACGGATGTAAATGCTGATCCTATCATATTCTCAGTCTCTTCTGCTTCAACAAATGCAAAAGCAATCAATTTCATCATGAAAAGAAGTCTTTCAACTTATAGTGTCCTCCTGGTGCAGGGGTTAGGGGAGGAACAATGCTTATGTAAGCTTACCCTTGTATTTTGCAGAAAGGGAGGGTGTTTCTACCCTCTTACCTTGATTTATAGGTCAATGAAGGACCAACTTGCTTGTTTGCTAGGGCTTGCTTTCTAGAACTAATTTATTGTGATTGAACAAAAGAATCTAAATTGTTATGGGGCTTCATATAATACAAAATTTTTTAGTTGTTGAATTCCAATTAACATCCTTTCTTTTTGGATTCATAAACTGATTTCTTCTTGCAGCTGAAGTGATGAAATCCTTAGGTATTCCTAAGGGGGTGTGGCGTGTGATTTTTAGGACATTGAATACAGACCGGTAGGTAACCTCAATTTTTTTCTTTTCCATAGAGTTAATTATGGAAGATTATTCTGTTTGGAAATACTAATGCACAATGCTCTTAGTAAGACTGGAGACTATTCCATGTTGAGATACCACATTATTCCAGTTTTGGTCATAAGACAACTTTCTTTATAAGACTTGTGGTGTTAGATGGGATGGAGTGAGACAGATTGGTAAAAGGAAAAACAATCATGTGAGTGAAAACTGCATAACATGAGGCTAAAGGGGTGTTAGATGAAATAAACCGTTAGAGAGGCAGTGTTATAGGATTTGTTAGAGACTTCACAATTTTTCCTTAATATTTTTGAGGCTGGCTGGTAAAGATAGTCAATACTACAAGTCTTGCTGTGAAAATTGACTCTTTAACCTTATTCAAGAAAGTTTATTCCAGTAACCCAAAAAAAAGGAAGTTTATTCCATTGACTTCTGCGTAGGTAAAAGTCACAACTGCAAGCAGATTTTATCGAAACTGCTTTCATATTTATGGACTTCTTTTTGTTAAGTGGGCATCATTATATTACATTTATACATTTTATTACTTTCTTTTTCCAGCCAAGCAGCAAATTATGCTCGGTGGATGTTGATTCCCTATTTATAACATAAACTGAACTACTGTGGTTTAAAATCAGGAAGCTTATGTTCAAAAAGGATTTTGATACTAGCTATGTTGGTTTCATGAAGGATGGAGCTCAATGGCTGGTAGAGAATACAGATGTAAAGCTCGTTGGTAAGATGTGATATTTTCTTCAGGAATGTTAGTTGTTGTGAAGAATTGCTTACTGTTTTTGATAAAATGTTGCGTAGTTCCCTCATTTGCCCAATGTATTCATGATTTCTTTTTGGAGATCTCTATGGTATGCCCTTTTATGACCAAATTTTGGTTTTATCATCATTTTTTTTGTGATATGTTTTGATTTTAGATAGCCCTATATACTGCTGTAAGTTCTTCAGGTTTTTATTGCCTCACATGGATTTTATGTTCACCTGAAAACTATTGTTTTCTTAGATTTATTCCCCCAGTTTTCTATAATTTCTTCTCTCCAGCCTAAGGATAGCATGTTGGTAATTGTCAGTTGGTAATCATGCTACAAACCATTTAGTAATAGTGCCTGTTTGTGGGGCATAGCAATCAGGGAATAGTAATAAATTGAATGTTGTTTGATTACTCTAGTTGAAGAAGTATATTTCAAGCTTTCTTTGCAGGCTAGTTTACATTTGCCTATGGGTTATATACTTGTTATTTCATTTTTCCTTCTCTTCATACCTAAGGTCAACCAAGATATTTGATCTTTGTGTCACTTTATTGCATGATTAGTGTTGCATATATTTGTTGCTACTAATTACTTTCTTATTTAACATATTTCCTGATTCCGTGGCCTCATGGCTCTTTGATCATGTCTTTCTATTTTCTGATATGTTGATTGACTGGGGTTTGTCATTTGCAATTCTTCTGTAATTTTGTGTTTGGAAGATTGGCAAGGTGACTCATATCTGATATTAAAATGTAGGAATCGATTATCTGTCCGTTGCTGCATATGATGATTTGATCCCATCTCATCTCGTATTCCTCAGAAGCAGGGTATGCTATTTGCTTCTGATGTACATTTCTTCTTAGTCATATTTTTCTTTTCATGCAAACAAGTTCTTGAGTCATTATTACGATGATGACCTTTTTAGCTGTCCAGAATGTTTTTAAATGGAAAAATCTTCTAAATGTCAACTAGTGCAAAACTTTTCAAAACTCAAGGGCTTGGTTAGTGGCTAAGGTCCAAGAGTGCTCAAGTTATTTACTTGAGGTCTTGGCTCTAAACACTAAGGACACTATTTGGTCTTGGCTGTAAACGCTAAGGACACTATTTGGAGCTAGCCATATAATGCAAGTTATGCTTAACTGATGCATCTATTTAGCGAACGAATTTCAACATGGTCAAACCACCTCAAAATAAATAAATGAGGCATTTAGATAGTCAGTTTTATTTGCTACTTAAAATGTAATAAAGTTTCCCAGATTAAGCAGAAAATAGTTTTGATCTTTGTCTTGAATTTCAATGGTGTTACCAAAGCTAAGGTCAAAAGTTGGTTTCCAAATTGGAGCAATGCTGGGGAAGATTGTTGGCAACAATTTGCCAACATTTTGAACATGACATTTGAGTTGCTGTATACTTAGCAAAATTGGAGTCTAGTATCATTGTCAACTATAGCTTTTAGGTAATAGTAAGCACAAATCCATGCAAAAAGAGAGAGAGAGAGAGAGAGAAAGAAAAAGAAAAAAAGCAGAAAGAATAAGGGAAAATAAGGAAAAAAAAGAAAAAGAAAAAGAAATAGGAGCATGGAAAATGTTAATCAATAGAAGAGTGAAAACTGAATTTATAGTATCTCCATCCTGAAATCATAATTTGATAGTAGGATTCCAGAGCCATTGATAGAGGGCTTACTGACTTTTTTTTTTTCCCAATAAATTTTTATTGGTTCAGGCTCTATTCACTGTATTGATTATTTACATGCTTCAGGAAATCATTCTTGTGGAGGGCCTAAAACTTGATGGTGTCCCAGCTGGAATGTATTCTGTCCATTGCTTGCCTCTGAGATTACTTGGGGCTGAGGGTTCTCCTATAAGATGCATTCTTATGAAATGATCATATTTTTTTTTTTTTGTAAGTTTCTTACTGAACAAGTAAATCAGTAATTTCAATAGCTTAGAATCACTTCTCTACATAGTTTTTTTAATATTTTAAGCCTTTGTTTCCCCTCGGTGTAACTTGATGAATGTTTCGCTCCCGTTGTACTCTCCTTTGACATGGGTATATGAACTTTTTTTATGTTGCAGAGAAGAAAATGCTACAGGATGGTCCAAATTCTCGGCTGCTGGCAAACATGGGAGGCTGAGAGTATATATCTTTTACATATTGATGGGCACATTTTTGCTACAAGTAGCTTGGGATTTTAGGACACTGCATTCTCAATTTTTTTTTTTTTAAATCTAGAATTAATGATTTCTTAGGCTACCAATCCTCTTAATTTTTAGGATTGCCTCAATTGCTTTGTGCATATTGAATTTTCTGGTACTTTGACATCTTTTCCTATACTTATATCTAGTTCATATGTAAAAGTGTGGATTAAGCATCCAACTAAGGATTCAACCTCTTTATGAGCAAATTACAGTGAATTTTTGCTACCTTGCTCGCACAAAATTACTAAAGTCTCTTTACTCTTTTTGTTTCTTTTTATTGCAATGATGATTGCTCTTGCTCTTCCCACTGATGATCACTCACCATGCTATTTTTAATGCAACGATATTTCGAGAAGTTATTGATTGGGGGACATATTTATGGGTTGGTAAAAGATGAGATGAGGTAGAGAAAGTGGTCAGGAAAAAAAGAGGAATAATACAAGATTCACAAGAAGCCTCTATGACAGCATGAGTGTTGCTGCTAAATGTGATCGACCGTATATCTATAGTTGCATGAATGAAGGGCACTTAGAGCATAAGAGACTTCGATTTGGGTTGAAGCACATTTTATTTTAAGAAGACCACATATTATAGGTCACTCTTAAGCATAACAGACCCTTTTCAAGCTCTTTTATCTAAAGCTTTTGAAAGTAATCCCAATTCAGGCTTTGTTGTTTGGGTTCCTTCGCTAGTATGAAAAATCAACCACTTAGCTTGGCCATTTATTCATCCGTCCACAGTCACAAAGGTACCTTTATAGAGAAAGTGGTCCAAAATCTCCGAGCGCGGTACATCATATAAATGTGTTATATACGATAAATTATATAGATGAAGATGATGTGTACTTATTTTGCGAAAATAACATTGTCCAACTACCTCTTTTATCTAACATGATGCGATTAGTGGGTCCTGGCATTTACAACGTTAATGTAAATCCCAAGGATTAAATGCAGAGATACTTCGATTTTTTCAAAATGTTCATTTATGTACTAAAACTTCATCTTTCTTTTTGTTAAAGTTTCTCAATCATTTAAGATGCATCATCTTAATGTCTCAATTAGCTAGTTGGCCAATAGAAGTTGAAAGAGAGTTATAAAATAATTTAGGTGTAGGTATATTTTCTAAACTTATAAAGTAATTTAACATTCTTTAAACTTTTATAAATTGGTAACATTAACAATACTTTTTTCTTTTTTAATCCAAAAGGAATGTACTAAAGTTGTTCAAGTAATACTTTTCAAGTTTATCCAATGAATTGGTTTCTTTAATCTAAACTCCCATTAGGTAAGACCATCATTAAATATTTAGGCACATGGTTTGTAGGAGAGTTCTCATTACAATTGTAAAAGGCACCCTCCTCTCTTCTAGCCAATGTCTTTGAGGCTTGCAGGCACTTATAAAGTAGTAATTTTCTTTTCCTTTTTTTCTTTTCAAGGGCTGTAGTAAAGGTAAAGCCTATAGAAGAGCGTTGATTAGAAGTGGTAGTAAAAATGGTTTAAAAGTAGAAAGGGAAGGTGGTTTAGGTTGAAAAATAGAAGTTGTTGAAGAGGTCAATTAAGTAGTAGGTGGATCAAAAGAACAATTGAAAGGAGTGTTAGAAGTGTTCATGCTTGTCCAAAGCATTAAAATTCTACCTCATGTAGTTTTGCTAAACTTTTAGTTTGTCCAAAATGTTAGAAGTGTTTATGCTTGTCCAAAATGTTAAAATTTTACCTCATGTAGATTTACTAAACTCATAGCTTGTAGCAAATTCTTATGTTGAAGTGCTCTTATTTCTTGCTATATTATGGGTTTAAAACCCGTAATGAAACAACTTTGAAGATGATTTTTAGATATTCTTATTACATGAATTGACAAATACTTAAGTTAATACTGATAGTGAGCAAACAATCTTATTTGCACCAGTTTTGTCTAACTTCCCTTAATAGTCTTCATGTAGTGATGATCCAAATGATACTTTAGGGCTTTTAATATTCTTGCTATGTATTCAATAGGCTATTTCAAAACATCCATTGAAGCCAACTTAATGCCTCCACTTGTATGACAAACAAAGAAATTTTAGGTTTTTCATTATTAGGAACATTATGGAATTCAAAAAATTAGGTTGCTTTAATAGTTTAAACTACATAGGATCATGGTTGTAAGATTTTGGAATTCAAGTTTAATATTCTTGATGTAATGTTGTGTTTGGTCAAAGAATTATGTTTGGAAGTTAAATGATTGTTGGTTAGAGAACTATAACTAGAGTAATTAGATGGACGACTCTTAATTGTCTATGTGATTTTGCATAAATGTAAAGACTCATTCAATGCTTGCATTTATCTTTTGAATGTGTGTATCCATATTTTCAATCTATTAAATACTCGCATCAACTTTGTCCATTTGTCGATTCTATTCTTGAAACTTAAGTGAATATTAATGTACCTCTTTTTGCAACTTGGAACACCCTTTATATTGTCTAATACGAATGAATCTTAAAGCTTTGAATCTCGTAAGTCTCAATGAAAGCCAAATTAATAGCTTTTGTTAGCTTGTAAAAACCAATAGGCCCATGCTTTGACTCGATTTCAACAATTAAAACCTTAGTTTGAAAAATATAGAATTAAACGTCTCTTTCTAGAATTCTCTCGAGTGAGGTAATACACTTATATACATACACACACAAACACTCTCTCTTTCTCTCTCTTATTGAACCCCTCATTTTCTTTTAGTCAAGGTTCATTAAAATTGTATTTTATTCTTGATTCGTCTTAAAGAAAGTTACTTGATGAGGACAAATGTTACTATATCTATCTTATGTTTGAACTTGTGCTTACTCTTGTGTTTGCTTACTTATTAAAAGGAATGTTAACTAAGTTTTGTTGCTTTTGTGTAGAAATGAAAGCAAGTGGCTCCTACACTTCATGTGATTAGGAAAACTCTAAGAATATTGTGGAGGAAGACGACGAAATTGATTTTTCAAGGAGTAGGGATGAATCCCCTATTCTAATTCTTCTTCTTATATGTTGCTTTAGATAGTTACATGAGTTGGTTATATGTACTTATAAACTTGTTCACAATATAATCTTGGTATCAAGGTGCTTTTGTCTGTTACCTAGAATTGTTAAGGAGGAAAAGTGAATACTTTGAGAAGTATACCTAATGTATTTATTGACATGTGTACAACTTAGACAATGCTAAGTAGCAGGTTATCGTTAATTAGTTAGTCAGCAATATTAGTTAGTTTCTGTTGCTATAGTAGATATATATATAAGAAGACTTATATTTTTCTTATTTGAGGATTAAGAACGAGGGTTGAAATACAGAGTCTTCTTTTAGCAAATCAATCTTCGACTATGGAACTCTTCAACTTGTTTTGTTTTCTCACATGGTATTAGAGCTTTTCAGGTACTGATCTTTGATTTTTTGATTCAATTCTCATAATACATTTAGGTTTTCTTTTTCTGCACCTTGTTCTTAATCGAATAAAAATGAATATAAGAGATCAAGGTGTTATGGATCCTTTATACTTATTTGGTTCAGATAGCCCTGGCATGAGTATAGGAAATATAATTTTTAGTAGAAACAATTTCTTGACTTAGAGTCGATTCGTAAAGATGGCTTTAGGCACGAAATTGAAATTAGGATTTATAGACGAGAATTGATAAACTTAAAGAAAAAGATCCTGATCATGTTAAGTGGATTAGATGCGATTGCATGATATGGTGCTAGTTGTTGAATTCAATGACCAATGAATTAGCTTGGAATTTTCTTTATATGAAATCAATGCAAGAATTGTGGCAAGAAATTGTCGAATAGTACGAGGTGGCTAGTGGTCCTTTGATTTATCAATTGCAATATGAGATTAGTAGTCTAAGATAGGAAAATCAATTTATGAGTGTCTTCCATAATCAATTAGAGAGTTACTAGGACGAGCTAAATGCTTTACATCCTTGTCTTCTTTATATGTGTAGAATATTGGATGGTTGTGAATGTAATATGAAGGATAGAGTAAAAAATTTTGAGTCACAGAATAAACTCATATAGCTCTTAATGGGTTTAAATGAGGCATATAAAGGGTCTGTAATCAGATTCTATCTATGGATCCATTGCCTAGTGTTAATCGAACCTTTTATACAGTTCAATAGGTGTAGAAGCAGTGGCTAGTTACTTATGGATTGAATATTAGTGTTAAAGCTTCAGCCTTTAATTTTGCTAGAGCTGATAATAGCAAAATTGCTGGGGAAAAGAGGAGAAATAGGAAACTAGTGTGTTAATACTGCAAAGGAGAGGGTCATGTCATGGGGAATTGCTTTCAATTGATAGGATACCTTAATTGGTTTAAAGGTAAGAGAATTACTAGAGGGAAATAAGCTAATTTTGGCACTAGACATGATCAATGTGTTACTGGAAGACATGTTTAGCAATAGGAGTTGGATACTCCATTTGATTCATATCCAGCAGATTATACAAGCATTCAATAACAAGAACAAATGGGATCAATTAATAAAGATGTGATTAGTAACATTTGCACAGAAGTGATGCAAATGTTGAAAGAAAAAGGTGAATCTTCTCAAACTCAAGTTAATATGGTTCATTGCGCAAGTACTTTCCCTTCCTTTTGTTTTAGCTCACTAAGTCATAAGACTAGTTATTGGAGTGTAGACACAGGAGCGTAGACACAGGAGCAACTGATATATGAGTCCTTTTCTTGACATGTCTCATGAAGTTTGACAACTTTTCAAACCAATTCCTATAAAATTATCTAATGATCGAACTATACATGTTGATATAATTGGTTTTATCATTGTTACACTTGCATTAACAGTTCAAAATGTATTGTTTGTCCCTCAATTCACACACAATCTTCTCTCAGTATACAAGCTACTTTTTGACCGACTAGTTATTGCCGAGTTTAATTCATTGCAATGCTTATTTTAAGACTAGAAAACTAAGCAAACTATTGCTATGGCAAAGTTGATGAATGGGCTGTATGTACTTCAATCTAAAATCCAAGTGCCAGTTTCAAATACTCTAGATTTTCCTACTACAACATTGTCTTTTTGTAATAGTTCTTCCATAAGAAATAAAGGACATGTATATTTGTTACAAGCTCATTTAAGTTATACTTCTATTTCCAAACTTCAACATTTGATTGATTGTAAGGGTTTGGATTTGAGTAACTTTGTTTGTAATGCTTGTCAGGAAGCAAAGTTTCATAAATTTCCCTTTTCCGGAAGCGTTCAATGTTCTTCTTCTCCTTTCTCCTTGTTGCATATTGATGTATGGGGTGTATATTGTACTCCTTCTTTAACAAGTGCACAATTCTTTCTCACAATAGTGGATGATTACTTTAGATCCACTTGGACATTTTTGTTACAACACAAGTCACAAGTGCATTATGTTATTGATAGATTCTTTAAGTGTGTTTCAAATCATTTTGGTATTGTTCCAAAGTTCGTTAGGTTAGATAATGGTAGTGAGTTTATGTCCAATGCTTGTCAGGCTTTGTTTTATAGCTTAGGAATAATATACCAATGAACTGTGACTTATATACCACAACAAAACGGTTAGGTTGAGAGAAAACACCATCATTTATTAGATACATCTAGAGCTTTGTTTTTACATGCAAATTTACCTAAAAAGTTTTAGGGTGAATGTATCCTTACTACCACATATCTTATTAACCGAATGCCTATGTCTAATATTGATTGGAAAATACCTTTTGAGAAGCTTTGTGGTGAACCTCCTTCCTGTGATCATCTCTGAATGATGGGCTGTTTATGTTACATTTCTACATATTTGCCACATTAAGATAAATTTGACCCATTAGGAACAAGGTGTATTTTTATAGGCTATGAACATGGTCAGAAGGGTTACAATGTCTTTGATCTTAAAACTGAGAAAGTCCTTGTTAGTTGAGATGTTCTATTCTTTGAGAACATTTTTCCTTATCAAGATACTAGTTTATCTGATTCTTTTGTATCTATATTTGTTCCTACTGTACCATCGAATCATGTTCCTTTATTAGATACATTAGTTCAATCTTCCACTTCTTTTCCATTACAATCATCTCCTGCTTGTTTTGGCCAAGTTGATGCTTTGATTTCTACTATAGAATATGAGCCTAAAAGATCAACTAAAGAGTGCAGGGTGCCTTCTTGGCTTCATGATTTTATACATACAGCTCACCAAACTTCTTCTATTAATACTACTTCATAGTCTGTTCGTTATCCCCTATTTATTGATCATTCTTTTAACTCTTACCTACCTGATTATGTTGCCTCACTCGCTAACGTGTTAACAATTCAAGAACCATCAACTTGCTTAGAAGCAGCTAATAAACAAGAGTGGGTAGATGCTATGTGTAGTGAGTTAAATGAACTAGAACTTAATTATACTTGCGAATTTACCTTTTTACCTAAAGGTAAGAAAGCAATAGGATCCAAGTGGATGTTTAAGGTTAAGTATAGGCTTGGTGGAATGTTGAAAGATATAAGGCTTGATTAGTCACTAAGGGATACAATTAGACAGAGGGTGTAGATTATCATGAGACATTTTCTCCAGTTGCCAAATTAAGTATGGCCAGAGTTTTAATAGTTGTTGCTACTGCTTATCATTAGCCTCTTCACCAAATAGACATCAATAATGCCTTTCTTCATGGGCATATTGGTGAAGAAATTTGTATGTTACCACCAAATGGGTATCATAAACCAGCTCTTACTCAAGTTTGTCACTTAAAGAAGTCTCTCTACGGTTTAAAATAGGCATCTCGACAGTGGAACATTAAGCTTTCTAAGTTTTTGATTTATTATGGTTTTATTTAGTCAGCTCATGACCATTCATTGTTCACTATGCATGCTAGTACAAGTTTTGTTATTGTTTTGCTCTATCTTGATGACATGTTAATCACAGGAACAAATCAAAATGCTACGTATACACTTAAGGATGCTTTACTCATAGATTTTACAATTAAAGATCTTGGATTGGCTCGATTTTTCTTAGGCTTGGAGATTTGTCGAACAGATGAAGGAACACTTCTCAACCAACTCAAGTTTATAGTAGATGTTTTGCTTGATGCAGGATTATCAGCTGCCAAGCCAACCCAAACTCCTCTTCCTAGTGATTTCAAGTTTGACAACGCAATTGGGGAATTACTTGAAAATCCTACTTTTTATTTACGATTGATTGGTAAGCTGCTTTACATTACTTTCACTAGGCTTGACATTTGATTTGGGGTGCATTGTCTTAGTCAGTTTTTATCTCAACCACAAACATCACATTTAGGGGCCTTATTTAATCTACTGTGATATCTAAAGGGAATTGCGTCTCTTGGTCTTTGCTATCCTTCCAACAATCCTTTAGATCTTCATAGCTTTATTGATTCTGATTAGGCAGCATGTGTAGTTGATCGTAAATTAGTATTTAGTTATTATGTTTATATGGGCGGTGCATCAATTTCTTGGAAGAGTAAAAAGTAGAGTACGGTTTCCACTTTAACAATAGAAGTTGGATATCCCATCTCATGCATGGTTTATAGTTTTATGTTTCCCTTCCTATTCGTTTGTATTGTGATAATGTTTCAACTATTCTTATTGCCAATAATCCTTGCTTGTATGGTCGGACCAAACACATGAATATTAAGATTTATCTTGTGAGGGATCATATTAAATCTATTTTTGACTTGTGTATGTTCCATCATCATCCCAGGTTGCTGATGTGTCTATTAAGTCTTTAGTAGAGTAGCTGTTCTTGCACTTATGTTCTAAGTTGAATCTTCAAGGCAATCCAACTTGAGGGGAAGATATGAGAAGTATACACAATATATTTATTGACAAGTGTACAGCTCAGATAGTGCCAAGTAGTAGTTTATTGTTGATTAGTTAGCTAGCATAGTTAGTTAGTTTCTGTTACTACAGTAGATGTATATATAAGAAGACTTATATTTTTCTAATTTGATGATTGAGAATGGGAGTTAAAATACAGAGTTTTCTTCTTGCAAATCAATCTTTGACTATGGAACTTTTCAACTTGTTTTGTTTTCTCACATACTTCATCCAACATTAGGAGTTCCATTCTAATCTAATGTACCCTTGTAAGTATAACTATCACATGCAAATTGATGAAATTCCACTTCGTGATCTCACCAAAAGTTGGAGAGAATAAGCAAAAACTTAATCGAGGGACTATACCTTGATAAACCAGTCCTTGTGAATTGTGATGGAGCCCCTTTGACAGGAAAAGAACGCACTAAAGGCCTCCGCCTAACAATGTAATTGGCTTATGTAGGTAACTTGCAAAATCGCACAAGAACGTAGCACATGTTAAGATTGGACGAACTTCTCTCTCTACCAATAGGACCATCCATAATACTAAGACTTTATTTGCATTCCTTAGGCATTACATCGGCATTTAAAAAACCCTTATCCTTTAAGAATCTTTACACTTTATTATTAAGGACCTAACTGAAAGTGCTAGCTTAAGATTATTCAATAAGATACATGCGTTCCATTTTTATAATAAAAAAATTGCAACTACACCTGTCCAGCAAGTAACAGCAACTCAAAAGTTGCTTTTTCTCTTGACAAATGTTAGAATTGGAGGGAAAAAAAGAAAAAGAAAAAGAAAAAAAGAAGAAGAAATGGGTCCTTATCAAAGTGCCCAGTTCCTTGTTAAGGCATTCAAGGAATTTGGTTTATTGCTGTGGAGGTCCTTAATTGACGGATGGACTTTGAAGCATTATTTGAAATGGGATGAGTGCATTTTTTGTTTTGATAATTGGCTAGGGAAACATAACTAGCCTTCTCTTGCAAAATGCCAACGATCTCACATTTCATGATTGCAAGACAAATGATGAAAATTTTTAAGAAATGAGAAGCTTTGTGTAAGTTTTTACTATTTAAGGTTGTTAGCATCCCCAACATTCCGTAATCTTCTTATATCAGTGGACATGTTTATAATAGGTATTTGACACAAATTCCTATACAAAGCATCCCATTTTTCTTCATAAAATTATAGCACCATTCGGTGCTTAAATTGCATGAGGTGCTTTAGCAAACACCTTTAATTTGGCCTTTCACAACAACAGCTTATGCTTTCCTTTTTTTTTTTCCTTTTAATTTTATTTTTTAATTTTTTAGTAATACTAAATGAAAATTATTTTCGTAATATGTAATGATAATGAAATAATTATTCACACTTGAAAAATCTTCAATAAATATTTTATGTATAGTTTAAAAAATAATAATGATATGGAACTTATAAAATATTTAACTGATTGTTAAGTAACTTTGACAAGGTATTACTTTATAAAGTGGAGAATTACTTAAAAAGTAAAATTATTTAGAATGTTGATGTAGTAATCTATACATTTCTTTTGAGTACCCAACAGGTAAATATGATCTTGTATCACCAAAAGAAAGGAAAAAGAAATTACTTCCATCAACCCTGGCTTGGTGAAAATCAGACGAAAAAAGATTTTTCTACCCGTCCTCCAAACCTACCAGAAACACCGTGGCGTTAAACTTAATTTCTTACATTCCAAAATAATAATTTTTATATTATAAAAATATAAATAATTGAACAATATGGGAAAGCAAATTTTTTTTTTTTTTAAATGAAGTAAAGACGTATAGATAGCTTTTCCTTACATTGGGATGGAAGAGGAAAAATAAGACGAACATATTATGGTGGGTCATGAGGTGTAAGTTAATCTGGGCTGCGTCCATACTCCATATTATGTTTGTGATTCTCTCAATTCTTCTATAACATCTCTAAGAAAAAATTAATTTAAAATCTACTTTGACATTCGTAACATTCTTATAAATTATAACTTTGCCTGAGCTCCATATATATCTGCCTTTTCAAATTTCATAACAAAGTCCCTTTGAAATTAATAAATCTCCTATAATCTGTAATTTTGCTAAATATTTTGTGATTCTTCCTAAATCTTGTAACATTTCTTTGACTTTTCGTAGCATGAAAATTTGCGTAGTTCTTTTCCAAAATGTGACATTGCTCAACTAATGTATTTATTCCTTCTTTTCCTCATAATTTCAAAATAAAATAAAAATAAAACTCAAATGTATTTGTTGATTGTGGGAATCCACTAAGTACAATAGATGAGGATGGGCCTGGATTCTTTGAAAGAATGGACGGTTGGGCTTTGATATTGATTAAGCTCCTTCCTCCGAGATACATGCAAAAAGCTTCTAGTATGTTGGTCCACAAGAGCTCTATGATGTTCAAGTTAGTGAGGAGGGAGGAAGGAATAGAAATAGGGAAATGTTTGAGCCCTCTTTGCTTATGGGAAAAGGTACTCAGGTCAAGTGGTGCTAAATGTTTAATGGAGAGCTTAAGATTTCTAAGGGTCCAAAATCCCCTTACCTTTTTGGCTCCTTGTGCTATTTATAATGGAAGGAGCTTACCTACTAGGAGCATGTGTCAACTTAAGGTTCATCCATACTTATTACTAGTAGGGCACATGTACTGAAGGGCTGACATGATAGGTCTAGGTGTTGGTCGGCCATAAACAACTAGCTACTATGTATGAAGCCTAAGGCTCTATCATTCTCAAAGGATGTCAGGTGTAAAGCGCTAGTGCCATACCATGGATGTCAGATTGCAATTAATGAGGAGAGGAGAAGAGTAGATACAAAGGACAAACAACCTCGAAAGAAGGAGAGGAGGCTTTAACTAGCTTGCTAGTTGTAGGCTAACCTTCTAGGGATGTCTATAGAGGAGGAGGCTTCTTTTAGTGGCAAGTGTGTTTTCGAGGATCGAAGGGGCTCACATAGATCAGGTATGCTCGAGTAGGTGGATTGGTCCTTGGCGACTTGGTACTTGGGGAATGGGCCTCTAAGGCACTCAATCATAAACTTAGTGCTTAAAGACCACGAAGTGTTGGGGCAAGGGTGAGGTATCTAGGCCTTTACTTGTATTGGGCCTTAAGCTTGCTTAAAATAGCATGTCAACACTTACACTCCCACATCACCACCCTGACCCTCGCCCTACTCCACCCCCCCCCACCCCCTACACCTACCGCCACCCCTCACCAACTTCCCTTACTTTGTATGGTGTCAAGGAGGTGAGAGAGTAGGTTCATTAAAGCTTGAGCCTGAAGCGTCAGTGGTCCTGCTTGTCATCAATTGAAGTGATGTCTAACATGTTTAACAGAGCTTGCTGTGTCATGTAATAATCCTTGGCGTAGTTGACGTGACCGTTAGGTTGCTCGAGACATAATGATAGTTTTTTAGGAGAGCAACGTGCATTAATGGATTCTTGGGAAAGATTGTGTGTGTAGGGCATCCATGTGTATGGCCATACAAGCAATCTATGTTTATGGGGAATCTTAGCCATTGATAGTTAGGTAAGGATATGTGGATGGTAAGGATGTGATAATTGCTAACAAGTGGTGCATGTCTTGGTGGTTGAGAAACTGTTCATCTCTCTCTTTTCACTTTTCTATATAAGGGGCACTTGTAGCCCTCATTATTCATTTGTACTTTCAAATAGGGGGAAATTTTGCCAATGTTTAGTCTTGAGAGCTCATTACTCATTTTGGAGTTCTTTACCTAATTTTCTTTAAGCTTCTATCCTTCTTGCGAATTGAAGATGGTTTGATCAGAGGTTTCTGCTTCCTAAGTCGAGCATTTAGCTACATCTTTCTCAAGGGAAATAGATAAAGCGTATGGGAAGATGATCCTTAAAGGGCATAGTAACCCTAGTCTTAACCCCCCTAAGGTGACAACGGCGGCAACAAAAGTGGGGTATTGTTGAGCGGCGAAAAAAGGAGAGTATTTGCTGCTTCAAGGCTTCGGGATGCTTATGCCTTAGACGGTGAAGATGACAATGCAATAAAAGATTTGCACAAGACCAAGACGAATGAGCATGCTTGTGCTCATGTCAATTCTATGGAGGATGATGAGAAGCTGATGTTGGTGAATTGAGTAGTCATGGTTGTATTTAGGTGGTGAATAGAGATGCCTATAGAAGGGGAGAAGGCACTCTAGATAACGAATGAGCACTCGTTCAGCATGTAGGGGAAGCCATTTGAGATGGGTTTCTAGTTTCTTTTCTTAGAGTTCCTTATGGAATTTGTCAATAATTTTAGGGTTGCCTCGAGGTCATTGCATGCAAATTCCTAGGCGTAAGTGCTTAGGTTTGAGGTAGTTTTCTTATAGCAGCTTTAAAGGTTGACAACTTGAGTATTATAATACTTATTTTAAGTAAAGATGAGCATAGATGGTTGGGTGTACATCTCTTCATAAGGTGGGCCATTGAAGGTGTTTGAATGCTTATCCACTAAGGTTGATAAATGGTAGGAGTACTTCGTCTGCAGTTATACAGGAGAAAGGCTAGGTTTCTCAACATCTTAGATGAGGCTAATTTGGACTAAGCCAATTGGCTATCTAAGGGACGGGGATAAGGAGGCAAAGGAAGAGGTACTAGACCTTGCCAATTAGAAAAGGCTTTGCCCCTTGATCATCGTTTAGAAGTATGCTGAGGATAGCCCTCTCTTTTAAGAGATAGGTACCTACTAATCTTTGCAGAGGAAGGGATGGCTGGGTGTCTACCATGTCACATCATCATTGTAATGGGGGAGCTAGAGGCTATTCGTGTGTGAGTGTACTCAGTTTTGCTTTTTATTATTTTTTCTAGCTCTTTATTTGTGCTTATAGCGATGCAAATGGTTATGAAGAAGATGAAGAAGAAGCTACTAGCAATTCGAGAGAAGAGGAAGCAGGAAGTAGGGGCCTCAAAGAAGATGAAGGGCATTGTTGGAGAAGGGGAAGGGGAGAGCTTTAGGTGTTCTTCGAAGAAGAACAAGAAGGGGACCAAGTAGACTACTATCCTTAAGTCTATTTGAGTTGTAGTGGAGGGGATTCTAGTTGCTATCACTGCTATACAATTTCGAGGTAGCCTTAAGTCATGTGGTACCTTTGCCAGCCAATAAAGCTGGGTAGGGTTTAAGGGTTGTGGAGCCTTGATAGGATAAAGGGTTGGAAGGGTCAGGTTTTGGGGGTAGCTTGGTGAAGTGTCAGAAGCTAGTGGAGTGGGGAAGAGGTTATGTACAGGGGGAGTAAGAAGACTCGAAGGCCACATCTCAAGATGCTGGGGTCCAAGCAATCAATATCTCGAATGATGAACCCACTCGATCGCTTGCTTAGGATAAGCGACCAATGGAGTAACAAGAGGCTGAGTAATCGTCTAATTGAACTCTTAGGCTAGTAGGGAAAATGGTTGAGTTCAAGGCTAGGTTTGGTTGCTTCTTTAGAGGGAAGAGTGATGTGGAGTCGTTTGTAGAATTGTATAAGTTTGATGAGGTAAGTAGTCTCGGTTGTTTTTCTCTAAGTATTTCATTATGTTCGCCTGACTCAAGTTTTATTTTTTGATGCAAATGTATGATATGTTAGACTTCATGCTTGCACAAAAACATAGCTATCAAACATAGGTTGCCTGAGAGAGGAAGTACAGGTTGAAGGAGGAAGTGGCAAGGCTTTAGGGCACCCTTAAGGAGGAGAAGAAGTAAGTTAGCAGTTTGTCATTAACAGTTGAAGACCTTGAGCACTAGCACTTAGAGCTTAAGGATCGAGCAAAGAAAATGGGAGCTGAATTGGAGGGGGGACAAAGCTATTGCTAAGACCCGTAAGGAGGAGTTCGTAAGGTTGCGGGCCGAGCTTAAGAGCAAAGGGAAGGAGCTAAAGGATGCTTGAGCGTCCTTTGTCTAAAGGGAGATGGAGCTTTGAGAGGGGGAGGGAAGGGTTGGTTGTGGAGGTCAGACAACGAATATTCCTTGAATCCCTTAATGATCCTAAGCTTGGGGAAGCTATTAGCATTGCTGGCTTTGATGTTAGTTGAATAGTTCGGGACATGGTTTGTCAATAGTTGCTAGAGGTTGACCTAAGCTTTCTACAATGGCTTGATGCCTTAAAGCCTACTACTGAACAAGGGGAGGAGGAAGAATCTATAGAGGAGAGTGCTAGGGAGGTTGATGGTGGAGAAGGATCAAGCGAGGAAGAAGAGGATGATGAGGAAAATGTTGTGATCAATTAGGGCGAAATGGCCTTATACTTTTGTTTTTGTTTGCCCTATGTTTGGTTTTACTCAGCGATCAACGCATTTTATGTTTTCCGTTTTTTGTTGTATGGGGTTGGCATGTCGACCCCTTCTGAGCATTTTTTAAAGAACTAACACATTAATGAATGAACCCTTCTTTGCACCTCCCCCTGTCCTTGTTTACCTCATTATTACTTTGTTGTCCTCGTTTATATGGAATGTTTTATTTTCTTTTTGCACTAAGTCCCTTAACCTGCTCAGTCGTATGGTTAACTGAGTATCATTTGCTCATTCTATCATTACCTTTGATGGGCTTGTTGATTTTTGTTGCGTAGTGCATAGGTCCCCATGCCATGCTTTCTTGACATAGTACACCTTAGGTAGGGTACCCGCTTGGCATTAATAACATCTTGGGAAGTTTGCCATTTAGAAGGTATCAATTTCTAGTACGACTCATTTATGTGAACAGGAGGTCTATTCTCTTGCCAATTGATTTGGGCCATTGATGGGCAGGACGCTGGATGATTAAGGTTACATGGGGCCTCCTATATAAAGGATTCGTAGGGCCTTTGTCCCCTTATTGAAACACATTTTAACATTCCTTCTGTTTGAGAGCTGATTATCTTGTAGCTTTGTTTCCTTATCGTAAGATGAGTGAGTTGAGGAGGATCTAGGTTACAAAGAGGCTCTATGAGCTTAAGAGAAGTGCCTTAGTTCTTTTAGGGTCCTTAATAGAGTGGTGATTAATGGATGTATAAATACACATATTTTATGATTGATTTGTAATGCTTTTATAATATTTTTGTAGGTGTTTGTATTGAATTTGATATATTTTGATTACACGCTTCATTTAAAGAGATTGAGTATACTAAGAGATTAGGTACTGAATTTCTTCGAATTAAGGCAACCTAATAGCATGATCTTAGTTCTTAACGTGATCTTATAATGGTCAATTTAGAAGTTATTCAGGGAGAGAAGGTTTCAAGATTAAGATTTAGCTAAAGATGTAAGTTCAGCTAATTGGGAATCCTATTGCCATAGAAATAGGATTAGGAATCTCCATAGTCTAGATAATAATTGAGATTGAAAGGTTGGATGGAATTAGGAAGTAAATAATAACAATTTACTAAAGATCATATTCTCTTTATTTTAATTGAATCATGCTTGTTTATGTTAATTAGTTTTGTTATTTTGCTTGTTCTTATTTACTTTATCGTTCTTATTTTACCCATCCTTATTCATCTTTCCTATTTAAATCACAATCATCCTTATATTGTAAAGTTAGGTAATTAGATATTTTCGGGTAAATTACTAATAACTTAGGTTTTGACTCTCGTAGTTCCATATGGGATTGACAATCGGACTTATCAATTTTATTTATACTATAGCTTGACTAGGTGCACTTGGCTATTAGTGCGATATACACTCCATCAAGTTTTCGACACCGTTACGGGGGAGCCAAAAGAAATAACCTAGTCAGAGTTAGTAAAAACCTTAATTTCCAATTATTTTTAACATTTTCATAATAATCCTCCTTGCACTTCTTTTGGTATTTTCTTTATTAATATGCTTTTTAACCAGTTAAGTGTATAGATATTAACTAGGGATTGCGTAAGGGGAAGGATTCAATCTTTAAGTTAACGATGTAAAACAATGGTGCTCCTTGGGAGGCAACCTAAGTTTAGTTTGGTTTATTTTAATTTTAGTTATTTATATTCATTTGTTTGTTCATTTTGTTATTTGGTCATGAGTTAACTCAAGTATCAAGTTTTGAACATTGGTTAGCGTTGCCTTACTTTAAATGATTTGATTTCATCTAACAATAGTTATTGATTTACTTATGCAATAGTGAAATTTAAGTTGTCATCCATTTTAAACTGTTATTTGATATGCTTTTTGCTTTAATTTTTTCTAATTTTGAGTTTTTCAAAGACAATTATAGGAATTGAGTCAAGAGAATCAAAATTGAGTGAATTCAAGAATTGGAAACGAACATAGCCAAAGTCGACGCTCGTGAAGTTGGCCTATGTTCCTCTTGTAAAATCTTTTGAGAGGAAAATTGTGAGAAATTTGTGGATGGAAAGTCTATGAGCAAGGACTACGCGTGTGGACCTTACCCGTGGTCTTATCAGACATGTAAAATTTTTATGAAAAGAAGGACTAAGACTGAAGTACATGGCTATGGAACTTACCTGTGATCTCTTATAAATTCAAGGATTATGGGTTATGGTTTCCCACTTCATTCTAATATACACACATACTCTATATGACTCACAATTTTTACTCATTCCTCTTTCTATACTACAACTAAGACTTCAAGAATCTTTGTGATCCAACCATGCATACCCCAAATCTAAGGTACGTATATCATCTCTCTCTATTTATTTCTTAGATTTGTTGTGAGTTTATGTGAAAATTGAATTTTTACTTAGTGTTTCTTTGACATGCATCTATAGAGATTTGAGTTTCTAGGAGTGATTTAGTAGAGATGATGTAATAAATACGTTATCTATTCACTATTTATTAGAAGTCATATGAAAAACCTATGCTTATTAAGGATTAAATATGATGGTAATTTTCCATGGATAAGCAAACTGAAGGAAAGAGAGAGAAAGTGAAAGAAGTGAGAGATAGTGAAGGAAAGTAGGAGAAAGTAATGGAAAATATGGGATTAATGTTGAAAATTGGAAACTTGTTGAGGTTGTAATTCTTGTGCAATTAGAAAATTTAATGAATTTTTTAACATTGGTTAGAATTGTTCATAAGGAATTATGTTAATATGTCCTAATTTCATGTTATAATTAGAAAAATTGTTGTTAATAATTGCACATGAATCGAACTGAGATAAAACAAATCTATTGAATGCTAATGTTCATGCCAACTGAAATTATGAAATTATAGGTTTATTTCAAGATCAAAATTTAGTAACTCAAAAGCCTATCATTTCATCGATCCATTTATTTAAAAAAAAATAGTATTTCAATATGCAATATTTTACTACTTCAAGAATTTATTGTATTAAAGAAGTTTTAAAGAATTGTATATTAAATGCTAATGTTCATGTTGATAAGATTATTCACGAAAATAGGATTTGATCTTAAATTAAT
This sequence comes from Lumnitzera racemosa, assembly GCA_024138005.1. Lineage (NCBI taxonomy): Eukaryota > Viridiplantae > Streptophyta > Magnoliopsida > Myrtales > Combretaceae > Lumnitzera > Lumnitzera racemosa. Next base: position 30,099,487 of record JAMXBC010000012.1, on the reverse strand, counting down.
CCTATAAGTGCATTAATTCATAATTTTAGCAAACATTAGTATTTCATTATACAGTCTTTTCCTATGATGCTTAGTTAGATAGACTATCAATATATAAGGAATAATACTTGACTTTTATTTAATTCTTGATTTAGCTATTGCTTGCGCAACATAAATTATTCCTTTTTACTAAAGTTAAATTCTTTTACTTTTTGATCATAGATCATGCTTAGGGCAAAGCATACCTAATTAGTTGTAAAAGTGCTTCTAATCCACCACATGATCTCCTTACTGTCACCTTCTAGGACCCATAGGGTAAGAATGAAGAGGGATAGGATGAGGACAATGAGTGCCTTTTCTTTTGCATGCTTATCTTCTTTTTTAAGGACTCAATTTGATTTTTTTATTTGGATGAATGTACTTCTAACTTATTTTCTATTGTACTTCATAGATAACTATTTGTACTTTCTCTATTTTATAAGTTTTGCAGGAGACTAGCACTTGGTACTTAAACTAGTTATCATTTTATTTAGTTTGTTTAGTTTAACTTTTTCCTTTCTTTTTCCAGTTAATCCGTTCTTATTAGCAGCAAAGAAAATCATGCGCTTAATTGGTAAATGGAATTTAGACACTAGTTTTCACAATATTTAAGGATTAATGCTAGAAACAAGGCAAGTCCTAGTCCCCTTTTATTTTTGTTTCTTTTCTACTTTTATATTTTGAATTGCATTGTTTATATGTACATTGGGGACGATATGCAACTTTATTATTATTATTATTTTTTTTTTAGGGGGGGTGGAGTTGAAGGTTAGACTATGTATGTTAATATGTTTAGATACATAAGTTTTTGAGAATCTTTTTGAAAAATTTCTAGAAATTTGCACTCCTCTACATAAGTAAGCAAATTTTTTCAAATTTTCCCACATCCTTTATGCACTTAGAACACTTAGCTGAATTTAAGTGAATAAATCTATATGATTAAGAGTTTCCCATCACTTAAGCTGAGACACAAATTCGGGACTTGGATATGACCATGTTAAAGACTAATTATTTTGATTTTGAAATAGTTATCTATCATTTTTTTTTAAATTTAAGATTGGATGAACAAAGGAGATTTATCCTTTGAAAAATCAAAGTAATTTGAGGTATACATTGAAAATATGATTAAATTGATAAAATAAATTGCTAAGGGTTGGTAATGATTGGTCTTGTCCCTTAGAAGAGTAAGACTTTTTCTTGTTGCTAATCAAGAAAAATAAAATTAATTAAAGTTATTAAGAATCGGCCTTGATCCCTTAAAAGAGCAAGATACTTTTTTACCGACAACTTCTAAAGTAATTAACAGGCTAAATTAGAAAAGATTGACCTTCGTTTGTTAGAAGAGCAAGGTACTTTTCCAATACTAATCAAATTTGAATAAAGAAAATCGACTTAAGTTTAAAAAGTCTCAAAATGAAAATTGACAAAAGGTGAGGGGCAATCAGAGGATAAATTGATGTAACGTGCATCCAATTTAGTTTTCAAAATAAAAATTAAAGGAAAATTCCTCTACTCTTAAGTTAGAGTGAAGAAATTCCTATAACTTTTTCTTAATTAATTTATGTTTGTTTTAATCTCTAGTTTAGTTTTTGTTTAAGTGATGTAATTAACTCTAAGTCATTTAGATTGATTTTTGAAATTCAGTAGTTCTTAAGTATTGGTACCTAAGCATTCTAAATGCATTGTGAAGTTAAGGGAAAGGGTGATTTGGAAAAATTTTTGCTAAGTTATGCAAATTTGAGGGTGCACTTTTTAAAGAATTGTTTATGATCATCTTGTTCTTTAGATATTTTTACTTTTATTTCTATTGTTTTGCTTGAGGACAAAAAAAAAAGAAGAAGCTTAAGTGTGGTGGCATTTCATAGATGTATAAATAAACATATTTTATAATTGATTGGCAATGCTTTTATAATGTTTTTGTGGGTGTTTATATTGAATTTAAGGCTTAATTTATTAATATTTTGATTTCAGGCTTCATTTGATTGATTTGAGAGATTGATGATTTTAGACTAAGTTTTGAAAGATTTTAAGATGTTTTGGATGAATTTTGAAGTCTTGAAAAGGATCATATCAATAAACAATGAACATGCATTAAAATCACAAGCAAAGGAGCAAGAAATGATGCAGAAATTAGTGTTATGAGAAGACTATGGTCAAGACCACAACTATAGACTTTGGGCATGGTTCTCCTATTTCATTTTTCTGTGATTCTTGAAGCTTAATAAAGACCATAGCCTGAGACTACGATCGTAGTCCTTTCGTCAAGCAATTTCATCAAATTTGGAGTTTTTGTACGAAGCAGAAGTATATGCCTACACTTTACGACCATGTACCTAGCTTGTATGCATGTAATATTTAGCTAATCTTCTATTTTTTAACATGCAATATTTAATGAAATTTCTATTTTGTTAAATTCTGTTTGTAAATCTAGCCCGACATCTCTATAAATAGACTCTTAGACTTAGGTTTTTAAGGAGAACCCCCTTTGGTAAAATTGTAGGCTACAATATTATTGTGAGTCTCTCAATTTATATCTCTTAGTAGAATTGTAGGCTACAATGTTGTTGTGGGTCTCTCAATTTATATCTCTTCTTCTTTTAATTGTATTATGCTATTCTTTTAAATTATTCTTAACAAATTATTATTGAAATCTAGTCCTTCTTTCAACAACTCTTATTTTTTATCCACAATATTATTCTTTGATGATCTAATTACATAGACTATATTGTCTTCAATTAGTATTTTCCGATAATACTATATTGATGTATGAGTTTACTGTAGAGACACGAATCCTGCAGTTAAACAGATAAGTGTAATAAGAAGGAATTAAATATGCTAAGAGATTAGATACTAAATTTCTCTGGATTAGAGCAACTTAACAGGAGGATTCACCTTCTTAATGAGATCTTGCAATACTCTATTTAGAAGCAACATAGGTAAAGAAGCTTTTGGGATTAAGAACTAGCTAAAGACATGAGTCCAACTAATTCAAAATCTGATTTCCATAGGAATAGGATTGAGAATCTCCATTGTCTAGAGAATAATTGAAATTGAAAGATTGTATGGAACTAGAAAGTAAATAATAACAATTTACTGAGGATCATGTGCTCTTTATTTTAATTGAATTAAGCTTATTTATGTTAACTAGCTTTAGTTTTAATTAGTTTTGTTATTTTACCTGTTTTTATTTACTTTATCGTTCTTATTTTATCCATCCTTATTCATCATTCCTATTTAAATTGCAATTACCCCTATATTTTTAAGTTAGGTAATTGGATATTTTTAGGTAAATTACTAATAACTTAAGTTCTTAGATACATGGTTTCTTGTGGGATTGATATTTGGACTTACATTTGTTTTATCTATACTATAACTTAACTAGGTGTGTTTGCTTGTTAACGTGGTATACACTCAATCAATGATCATAGGGTATAAAGAGTCACTTAATGGTGTGGGTTAGCCTCCAAGTGTTGATCGAGGGGTATACATAGGTCTCTTGATTAGGCTTACCTTCGAGCTAAGAACATCCGAGTGGTAATAGGACCTCGGGTATCTATCTACTACTTAATGGAGCAACTTCACTATTAAGGTCGCTCATCTGCTTGAGGTTGGTTGCGAAGCCTTTATGTGCTACCTCTCAAGCACTTGTGTAAGTGAGTCCTTAGTAGTGATTATGATGGTAGAGGAGGCTCTTCATGCAATCTAAAGGTTTTTGGCCGAGGGTTGTACTAAGGTTGCATTAGGACAATCTCGAGCCTGACAAGATATCGGCGAGCCCCATAGAGGGGGTGAGTAGATTAATGAAGGTGAACTCCCTATATGCCATTCATGTAGGAGGCCAGCTCATCTAATCAGTATGGGGCCTTCCTTAAAGCTACTAAGGCTGCAAAGATTGTAGCAATCAACTCTCTAATCGCTAAGATGTTAGTTATGGTTCTCTTAGTCGAGGCTATGAGCTGAGTCAAAGTTAGGAGTAGATTAGCCTGAATAGGAGTCTTCTTTAGGTGGTTGAGTCGAAGTTGCAAGCGGACTGTAAGAATTGGTGTCGAGCAGTAGATTAGGAATTGGCCTCATGCCTTCAATTGTAACTTTTCCTCTTTTCTTTTTACATGTACTTGGGGATGGGATACTAACCCCTGAGTCTTTGTTATTACTTCCAATTAATGAAAATTGAGTTTTTTCCTTACACCCATGCTTGTTGACAATAGGTTGTCCAATTGAACTCAAATGGGTTCTTTAGGAGTTTGAAGAATTTTGAGCACTTATCTATGCTTTTAGAGATAAAGTAGTTGAGGGCATTGACTCTTCCTCCGAGGTGCTAAACTTCTTTCACTATTTTGAGGTTATCATGTCATGAATTACTTAGATTTTGTTCGAGTTGGCCTCAATTCCTTGTTCATTGACCATGAAGCCAAGAAATTTTCATGATGCTACCCCGAAGATATACTTTTAAGGATTAAGTTTCAGCTAATAATGGTGGAGGGTGTTGAAGGTTTCTTATAAGTCATTGATATGAATTTTCCTCTCCTTGCTTTTTACGATCATGTCATGTCATCCATGTATACTTCAATATTCTTATCGATCTGGGGCTTGAAGATGGTGGTGACAAGTCTTTAATACATTGCTTTAGCATTCTTTAGGTTGAAAGGCATGAGCTTCTAGCAGTATGTGTCGAAGTCTATAATAAACAAGGTGTGGACCTCATCTTTAGGTGTCATATGAATCTAATTGTAACCTAAGTATGCATCCATGAAACTGAAGAGCGCATGACTTGATATTGAGTCCACAAGCTGGTCTATATGGGTAAAGGGAAACAATTCTTTGGGCCGGCTTTATTGAGGTTGGTATAGTCAATATGCATTCGCTACTTCTTGTTATCTTTCTTTACAAGAAGTATGTTTGTGAGCCATGTCAAGTACTTTTCTTATCTAACGAACCTAAGTTAAAGCAACTTCCAAACCTCTTGTTAGATCATAGCTTGCCATTTAGGTGCGAAGTGACACTTCTTCTATTTAATTGATCGAACAATAAGGTCAATATTGAGGTGATGAGTTGCTTCAGGTATGCTAATTATGCTAGGCATGTACTTAGGCATAGATGTGAAGACATTAGTGTTTTGGCAAATGAAGTTGATGAGCTTAGTCTTTTCATCTTTACGTAGGGCTATTCCAACTTACGGTTAGTCTTAGTGTACATTTGAGCTCAATTTCTTCTGTTTTCTTTTTCTACTAGCTTTCCTTAGAAGTTGGGCTTTTCTTCTAGGGTAAATTTGACATTCAAAACATTGTTTCATGTTTAAACTTTTAGATAGAGAGACTTAGACAATTTTTGGTCTCCTTACGCTTCATTGATCCATATCAATGTCAAGAACATGGTCTTTAGGCATCTTTGACTTATGAGAATATCAAATTTTGTTATGCTCAGTCTTCCTAGAATAATGCTGTATGGTGACTAGTGGTTGACTACAACGAAGTCAATCGATTGTGTGGTAACGTATGCATTATTGCTCAATCATACTAATAAGGTGATAAGGCCTTTGGAGTGTAACAATGGACTCTTAATTCCTTTTGTTGTCTTTAAGTACTTATTGAACAAGTATTCTAAACTGTTACATTTCATAAGCCTAAGTACCTAGAACTAAGAGAGTTGGTGAAGATTGTTGTAAAGGTGACCTCTTGCCATTAACGTGAGAATAAGGAAGTGTCCAATCACTTTTCACTTGTGGGAGAACGCACTCGGGTCAAGTGATGCTAAATGTTTAATGGAGAGCTTAAGATTTCTAAAGGTTAAGAATTCCTTTACCTTTATAATGTAAGGAGCTTACTTATTAGGGGCATATGTTAGCTTAGGGTTTGTTTGTACTTTTTGGCAAGGGACATACGTCAAAAGATTGACATGGTGGGTTTAGGCATTGGTTGGCCATGAATACATTGATTGCCATGTTTGAAGCCTAGGCTTCTAACATTCTTAGAGGATGTTAGGTGTGTAGTCGTATTACGGATATCACAATGCAATTAATGAGGAGAGGAGAATAGTAGGTATAAAGGACAAACAATTCTGAGAGAGTGGAAGGAGGCCTTAACCAGCTCCAAGTTGTGGGCTAATCTTTTGGGGGCATTTGTAGAGGAGGAGGCTTCAACTAGTGGTAAGTGTGTTTTCGAGAATCAAAGGGGCTTACATGGCTTGAGTACACCTGAGTAGGCAGTCTGGTCTTCGATAACTTAGTACTTGAGGTTGGGCCTCCGAGGCAATTGACTATAAGCCAAGTACTTGAGGAGCACAAAGTGCTCAAGTAGGGCGAGGTGTCTGCTTGCTTGGATTGGGCCTTAAGCTTGCTTAAAATAGCTTGTCAACAGTATTTATATGCTATGGGAATCGATAAGTAGTGTATAACTACTAATAATTTTTACGTACGTGATCATGAATATACATAATTTTTTAAAAAATACTTATTGTGTTTTACATATTAAAATTTTATTGGTACTTACATGTCGTTCATTAATCCATTTGGTATGTTATTACCATTATAACTTTTCAATAATTTCACTGTTTTTCAAAACCTTATTTAAGAAGATATCACTCCCCTTATGATTCATAAATATGCTTTATCTTTTTTTAAACTTTGCTTTATTTCATAATTTTTGCTTTGATTTTGTAATTTACCATCAAAATTTCATTCTGTTTTTTTTTTTTTTTTTTATCAACTACATCACATATCACGACCTTTGCAGTAAAATTTCATTAATTTGCTTAAAATTAATAAATGTTCTCAAACAATGTAACATAGCAATGTGAGAAGATTGTTTAGTCGGTTGAACTAATCGATTCAAATATTTCAATAACATAAAATTAGCAATATATGGTCTAAATTATTGAGGCGTACCTGCTGAATTTAAGGAGATAGGTTTCTCGTAGGAACATCCAACCGTAAAGATCAAGACTGTTTTGCCTGCTCATGGCATGGATACTCAAATCCATGGCTGAGAACGAGTCACAATTTCTATATCCGTAATGCCAGCTATATGTTACAAATTTATTACATATAGCTATTTCTCTGGAAATTGTAAAAAAGGACTACTGAGTGTGTTGAAGCCTGCAAGCATAAGCCAACCAACAAGGTTTTGCAATAAATTTCTTTACCATGTCAGGTTGTGGACACTATCCATCAACCCTCTTATCATTTAACCAAATATACTGGACCACCATACCAGAAAATCCTAGTCTTACCATTGTTATTAATTTAATGCTTTCTTGTCTCATCTCTGTCTTTCTAAACATTGTGCATTCAACAGGAAAATAGCAACTAACAGAATTGAATGAAACAAACGATAAGACCATTGTAATATAGAAGTATGAATATAAATTTTTTAATGGATTATTAGGTTCGAATCTCCTCTTACTTTATAAATGTAAAATGAATTGTAGTTGGTTCAGAAAAAACTGAGAGAGACAAAGTTTTTAAACGTATTAGGAATCAAATTGCAAATACATCCTCTTCGGTTTATAGTGTGCCTTTGAATCCTTACTTTTGAAATGGAGTATTTAATTTCCGAATTTTAAGAAAGATGTTGTTAGACACCTATATAGCATTTTTGCCCCTGACAAAAATTACAAGAAAATCAAAGAAAGAAAATAGTGTCAGGTATAATAAAATATTGAAAAGTATGAAAAGTAAACTAATGAAACTTCTCACTTTTTACGACTCTATGAATTTGTTGTAATTTTATAATATCTATAATTATTCTATCCGAGAGTAGAATAGTAAAATAGGATCTGAATCATGTATTTTTCAAGATTTGGACGTCTAAACCTCAATATCTCCAAATACTCAGCCTAAGTAGAGCAAACATTAATAATAAAATAAAAAAAAAGAAAATTACATTAACTATAATTAAATATTTAAAAAATGAAAGCTAAAATAAGGATATCCTTTTTATGGCTTTATACAATTTTTTTTTTTTTAATTTTAGAATTTCTTTTCAATGTTTCATCCAACGGTAAAATAGTAAACAAAAGTCTAAATATGCGTGGTTTAAAAAGGTTTGTATGCTTAAACATGAATTTTCAAATATAAAAACAATTAAACGGACATAGAGTATACATACAAGTGTATTTGCAATTATATATGCACTAATGACGGATGACAAGGACCTATAGGTGGCTAGCTCGTTCCCATTCGGTCCGTCACTCGGTCGACACAGTTCATTTAGTGTGTTTGTTGAGCTTGTTTATTGTCAGTTGATGATCCTTTGATCATAAATGCTGCGATCCACTGTACACACTAGGTAGGTCTGGTGTAGCCATCGTCCTTTTTGAACAGCTCCGGCATTTGATGAGTGACTCCCAGAACAACGTTGTACTAACGTAACGGAAGTTGACATATTGAATAACTTGGTATAGTACTTGGACCATTCTTAATAGCATTTGGAATCGTAAGTACATATGTTATTTTCTATTTCAGGATTTGGAAATGGATTAGTTTCCACATTTTGCTTGCTAGACAATAATACTATTAACCGCACAAATCAACCTCAAGATAATGACAAGCTCTAGCAAGGATTCAGGATAAAATAACTATGAGTGAATGGGATAATCCTCATCTCTTTTCTAAGTCTTGTAAATTTACCTTTTTCTTTTTTTTTTTTTAAGAAAACAGTTTCAAAATTGCTTTCTAGGTTTCAAACACATCCCCTGTGTCTATAGACATTTACTTAGGGAAAAATAATGTTGTTGGTCCCACTAAACAATTAAAGTGGGGAGGAAGGAGGGTGAGTTCACTATTGCAAAATTTAAATATTTTTTGCAAAATTATAAACAAACCTGTCATAATTATGCTTCATATATGTTTATGAATGTATTATTAAAATTAATGGATAAAAGCAACATAATGTTTTAATAAATTGTAGAAGATATTCAAGAAAATCAAGTAATGATATATAGAGGTTTTTTTTTATGAGTCAGTTATCTCTTCTAGCCTAGCTATGGAAGTAGTCATCTAAACTGACGTATTCCACTATTTGAAAAAATCAATAATAATACACGCACCAATTTGCTTTACTTCATGACCCCTCTAAGATCTCATAATGACTTTGTGATAACCCATGTCATAATGACTTTGTGATAACCCATGTGAGAGCAGTTCACATGGATTATGGGAGAAAAGTTGTATTAGTTTATAGTGAATGCCATGTAAACACTAATTAGAGACTTTTAAGCCAAATTGTTAGAAAAGAAAAGGCCTACAATGTTCACTTGGTTTTCAATTCCTCTCTTATTCCTTATTACAACGTTCACTTGGTTTTTAATTCCTCTCTTATTCCTTATTACAGCATTCACTTGGTTTTTTATTTTCGAATAGTAATTCCTTAGGAATCCCTATTATGAGAGAGCAAGTAATAGGGCTCGTAATAGGAATTCTTTGATTCAACTAAAAAATCATGATTCCTTACAAAATTTTACATTTTTTTTAAAAATAACCTCGTATCAATTTAATGATGACTATTACCACTATTATCATTGTTATTACCGACCACTACTACTATCATCACCACTACTACCGTCGCTGTCGCCGCTATCGCCACCATCATCACTGCTGCCACAACCACCACCACTACCATCATCATTGCTACCAACACCATTACCATCATATTGCTGTCATTACCATCACCCATCATCACCGCCGCCCATTAACATTGTCGCCGCGACAACCACCTATCACCATTGTTACCGCTACCACCATCATTACCTCTGACCACTGTTATCATCATCACCACCGCAACTACCCCTACCCTCCCTCTAAGTTGCTATCCTAGCCATCGCCATCACCATCAACTACCGCCATTGCCACTACTACCGCCATCACCACCGCTATCAAACATTACCACCACCTTCACTCTCGCAGTTAATTTCCACTACTATTACCACTCATTACTTTAGGATTACTTAAGAAAGAAAATGAATCAAGGGTAATTTAGTCATTAAAGTTTTATTATGTATCTATTCTTAAGTTATTTATTAATCTAATTAAACAAAGTAATAGATATTACACCCTTATTATATTCTTGAAGAATTCCAATTACATTCTTTCCTCATTCTATTCAGTGAAGTAAATGAGTTGTTAGTATTTGTTGTCATAGCTGTTGGCATAGCTAGTGGCATCTTTTAGCCTAGGGTATCATAAATGATATCAAAGACTTCTACAATAATATATAAGTTAAGGGTGACATGCGAACTGAATCATGCATTAAAAGGGGGGAAAGAATATGAACCAATTGTAATTGTAGATACTTAATTTTTACCCTCCTTTTATTTTTCAAAATAGGTTATAAGGTCCTAAATTAGAAAAAAAAATACAAAAAATAATCAAAGAAAACCCCCAAAATAAGAGATTTACAAAAAAATAGAAAAATAAGAGGTTAAAAAAAGTTTTAAAGTAATAAAGGAGAAGGAATTTTTTTTCTTTCATTTTTTCATTTTATTTTATTTCATTTATATATATATAATTTAATAAGATATATATATATAAAAAAAAAGGAACCGAGAGGATGAAAAACTAAGCCCGACAATAATGCCTCACGATGAGGAAGTTACATGTTTAAAAAAGAGAGATTATGATACCACATGTGTTTATAGTCCCATATGGATCATAGAATAGGAGTTATATTGGTTTAAAATGTTAATGTAGTAAATATCATGTTAACATTAGCTAGAAGTTTTTTGGGTCAAGTGATTGGAAAGGAACTTTTTTTTGTGTTTTTTGGCTTGGTCATTGGTTACTTTTAGCTAGAAGCATCATAGATTTTGCTTTGCTTTGCACTCCTTAACAAATTCTACCCTACCTTACACACACCATCTAAAAATACGTAGGTCTATAAAATCTACTTCCATAACATATCCGAAAGAGGTTAACAATCCTCTCTAGAAAGAGTAAGCAAGTCAAATGAAGGATTATAGATATAATTCCTCAAGATTTCACACAACAACTATAAAGATATGTCTACGTATATATTTATTTGAAAAAATCAACAGTATGTATAGCTTGTATACTTAACAGTTGGAACTGTATTTTTCTTTTTGTTATTGCTACAATGACACAAATATAGTAGAGATCATATTCTTTCATGGCGCTAGTATTAATTTTGTGATACCTTAGAAAATCAAATTAATAAATGGGTTATTGAAAAGAAATTAAGAAAATAATGGATGGGGAAAGAAAAGTAATGACATGATTTTTAGAGGGGTAAGGTGGTCTTTTTTACCCTTATGTATAAAAGTCCTTGCAAAAACCTTAAGCCTCATTTTTTTTAGTTTATTATTTTTGCAAAACCCTTTCTAGGTGAACTGTAAGAGCAAGGCTCAAGTAAGTGGTTATAAGGCAATTCTTTTGTTTTAGATTTGGTTTTGCATTTTCTTAACCTTAGGAGATGTTTTAGATTTGTAGAAGTGCATGGTTTAGGAATCGTAAAGCGAAAGTTAGGGCAAAGTCTAAACCCTAACTTGATGAATATTATCTCAATCCTTGATAGTATAATGAATGTTGTTGTTATTGCTGTCTTGATTGGATTTCATTGTTTTTGTGTATATGATTTATCCTAGGTGTTGTGAACAAGTGCTATGTTGTGCGGTTTGTGACTGCTTCAAACATTCTTAACCAAGGCATGTTCTTTGTTGTTGTTATTGATTCGTTTGTTGTGTTAGGGATCGGATTACACCTAAGTGTTCCTTACTGTTAATTCAATGGGAAAGATTTGACCCTAGGAAGAAATCGAAGTACTAGATGTATTGGAGTTGTTATGGAATAGTTTGGAGAGATTTGGAGTCAAAATGGAGAAGAGAGTTGTCAAAAAAGAGGTACATCAGTAAAGATCCTGGTCGTCATCTAACCCATAGACCCTTCATCGTAAATTTTGGTTGAAGTGTGATGGGGATAAATATGGTTGAGAGGATCATGGCCTATAACTAGGATCGTGGACTTGTAATAATAGTTAAGAATACGAGTGTAAATTGATGAGTTTAATTTAAAGAAGGACTATGATCCAAGAACATAGTCATGGACCTTGGGCGTATTCTCGTAGTTTACCTTTTTCAATCATTTCATGTTTCTATCTTTCCTTTAACCTTATCCTAGCCTTTTCTAAATATCTATAGGAGTCTAAATAGATCCCTAAACCTAAAGTTGAAAAAAAATTTGAACTTATTAACCTAAGGAGATAAGTAAAAACACTTAGCTAGAATTATATGGTTTAAGGATAAAATCTAAAAGGGAGTTACTCTTATTTTGTTATTCAGCTGTTGACTCTAAAAATTCATCCAACATAAGTTTTATAAGTTGTTGCCAAGATCTAAGTACGTGGAACCTTTGTTTGCTGCTTGAGCTTGTCTAAGATAGTTAAAGTAACTGGAGTAATGAATAACTATAATAAAATATGTTTGTTGCTTATGTTTGGTTAAGCTCAAGAGGTCATAATACCAATGTATTTGAGGTGGCACCTTATTGGTCTTTAAGTGACAGTATCTTGAGTGGTGTTCCCACTAGATATAATACAAGATAAATTAAGTTGGTGTTTGAGGGTTGTAGTATTAGTATCTTGAAACCAAGTAGGTTAGGTGGTGTTTAGGGGATGTAGTGCTAGTGTCTTAGTGCCCGTTTAGACGAAGGCTATCATTTCAGTATCCTAACTAGGAACCGTGTATGGAGTTTGAGATGCTCTATGTTTGGGGTTAATTGCAAGTAATCATGAGCTATGTTGATTGTTGGCTTAATTAAGCATATTAACCTATTGTTTGCTATTTTCGTTTACATTATTGCATGTGTTATATTGATTGCTGGATGTCACGTGCTTGTGCTTGTGCTTGTAGGTCTCCATACTGGGCGTTAGCTCATTCCTCTTCTCTTTTAGTGGCAAGATTTGTAGACGAACAGGTAGATTATGATGAGAATGAGGAAGCATATTATTATTATTATTATTAGGATGAAAACATTGGAGAGTATTATTACTACTATAATGATGAGATGTGATTAGTTAGTGAGAGAAATTAAATAGACTTGTTATTTGAGAGACCTGTTATTTTATTTGGAGCTTGAGAGTTTAGTTTAATTATGTTTATTATAGTTTCAATAATTTGAAGAGATTTAATTATAACTTTCAATTACCTTGAGACTTAATGGTATGAGAGTTATGGAGATGTTTATAAAATTTTGAAGATTTTAGTTACTTGTTTAGTCTGACGTATTAATAGATTGTTAAGGACACGTAATGGCCTATAGCACCTTAAGCCTAGGCATTACAAATTTAATTTCTAATACTCACATGGTATCAGAGTGTATGAAATTCAATAATTACTTGCTTCTTCATCTTCTTTTTGGTCCCTGTTTTTCATTGCACTAATTCTTTCATTATAACGAATATAATAATTGGACAAAATATGGCAAAATTAGGGAAAATTGTTATTTCCGATCCTATTTACCTCTTTCAATAAGATAATCCAGACATGTACATTGGTAATAGTCTTTAATGGAACTATATTAACCTCTACAATAAGCTTAGTACAAAAGTGTGACATATATAACTAAGGAGCTTCCATGGGTTTCTTACACCATGAGTGATCTTCATCTTTTAGTTATTTTGCTTGTTACCATTTGCTGTGACAATAAATCTACATTGCCCATTGCTTGGAATCCTTGCTTGCATGGTTGGTCTAAGCATATAGATATCAATGTGCAATTTTCTCATGATCATGTTAAGTTTAGTTTCCTTCAACTTAAAATACTTCATATATTACATAAAAATAACTTTTGACATAGTCTTAAATATAATTTTCAACACAAACACCATTTATCTACTCAAACCTTAGAACTTAGTGAGCTATGGAAAAAAACTTAATAATGTAAAGGCATTAGAGGGTATACTAAGCCGTACATGTAATAGCAAATAATTCTATGATAAAATTATGGTGCATAACTTTAGCTTATATATAGTATGATCACGTACATGGCATGCTTAGTACTAACATTGAGTTAGATTGTATATGGGAACCATAGTTTGAAAATAAATCGAGTCAATAATCATATCGTTTAAGATTTGTGGACACCCCATTGCCCAAAAATGAAAAAAAGAAGAAGAAGAAGAGATAATAAAAATAAAAATAAAGAGAAAAATGAAATGATAATAAAAAGAAATAAAAGAGAAGGAAAAATAAAAAAAATTATTTGCTACATGGCATGAAACATGGCTAATTAGTTAGTGCCAAGAGGTTGGCTGTAGGCATGCCACGTGGTGAGAAGGAAGGGGGAGGGGGTAAGTGGTTGGAGGGGAAAAAAAAAACAAAACAAATAAGGGGCACGTAAGGTACCTAACCTCCTTCCCCTTCCCCTTTTCTCTCTTTCCCTATTTGAGTTTAGCAAACAAAAAGCTTTAAAATGGCAGTTTACTTGCCATTAATATACCTTGTATATTTTACCTAATTTCTTGCATCTAAGAATCAGGAAAAAAATATGGAATAGAAATGTCAACTAAAGTATGTTATTTTGGTTCAAAAATCTCAAAAAATAATGGAGGAAACTGACCACAATAGGAAAAAAAGAAAAGAAAAAAGGAAGTCTCTTATTGAGCAAGTGCAGCCCACCTTTGAAAAAGAAATGGAAAATTGAATCTCATAAGGCCAAGCCATCACAAAATTGACATTAACAATTTGTAGCAAGACATAAAGGAAGGATTTTACCCATTTATTTAACAAAGATTGCATCTAAAATGTGCTAAAATCGGGTGAATAAAGGGAAAAAATAAAAAATGAATTAAACTTTCATGATATAAAGAGATTTAATTTCCCTACACAAAAAGGATGTTTCTTGACCATTGGGCCTGATTTCACACTATAAATAAAGCTCTCTACTGTTCATTCCAAGAGACAATTACAAGAATCATCAAGTTGAATAAGAGAATTTCATGTACTTTTAATACAGGAGCTAGTTTAGGGATTTGTAGGAGAGCTTGAGTTTCTTTGAGAAAATCGAAGAGGTAGAGCACAAATTCTTCTAAAATTAATTAAGGGCTTTCAAAGGTTGGAAAGTTAGGAGTTAGGAACTGCCACCACCTCATTGGAAACCACTTGAATTGGCCTCCAGTTTGTTACTGCGTAAGATAAGTCTCTAGAACTTTAATGTGCTTGGACTGTTCTTGTGATTTTAAAGAATGTTGATGCATGATGTGTAAATAGTCCATGTAATCTTGTTATGTGTGTTAAATTAAATAGTTTGATGTATAATTTGTAAAGTTCTTATCATAATTTTTGTTTTTATATGATCGTGTTTGATTTTTTTTCCCTTAATGAAATAAAAAAAAAAAGAATAGAGGATTTTCATTCTATTAAAATAGATCATTTGATGAATGAATTAATCATAATTCTTATTTATATAATGTAGAAGTCCATGGATTAATGGTATCTTAATATTGAATGTATAGAATAAATGTGTTGATAATGATGTTTTGATTGTAAGATATTAATCATAATCCTTGCTTGAATAAAGAAGATTTTGATTTATGAATTGTAAAGTATTTGTTTGTTCTGTGATATGTTTGATTCAAAGGTGTTTTAGAAAATAATAACAAAGTTGTTTTTCACATGATAATTCGTGGATTGTATTTTACCTAGACAAGTTTTTTGTAAATATTATTTGAATGATTGTATATCTTGTAATGTGTTAAACCACTTTTCAAAATAAAATAAATTTTTTTTAAAAAAAATGTTTTATCACCTTAAAAAATTGTTTTCTTGAAAAAAAAATAAAAAATTTAATTGGTGCGGTTTTTAAAGATTAGAGTTTTCTTAGGTTTTTGAAAAAGTTGGACAAAAAGAAACTTGTTCAAAACTTAACTAAAATGTAAATACCTAAAGTGAAATATTACATAAATAAAATTAACTAACCTAGTAAAATTTTATAAAAATACCTTCGAACTATATGAGTTTGATCTTGGCTAGTAGGTACATAACCAATTCGGACGGCATTACAAAATAAAAAAAAAATATTTCTTTCAACATTGAAACCCCTTCCTTTTATTTTGAAAAAAAAAAGTTAAAAAAAGTACCTCTTATTTATTTATGGATCTTGAGTTTTAATAAGTTAGCTCCCGAGCTCATTTCTTTAGTATTTTTTTTCTAATTTATTTTTAGAAAAAAACCTAATAGTTGAAATTAAACCTTATCCATCAATGAGTTTTAATTTCACTATTTTTCTAACTTAGTTAGGTGGTAACTCCATTTTTTTAAAAAAAATGTTTTCTTTTTTTTTTTTTTTAAAATTGAGCTTTTTCTTAATTCGATCAAGGAACTTATATTAGATGGGCTTGGTTTGGTATAAATTAGATTAGGAAAAATGGGAAATTAAATTTTTACCTCGATAGATTAGCAACTCCATTGAGAACTACCTTAGTAGACTAGCCATAAAAGATCCATAATATAACTATTTAGGCCTTTTCCTTTTATTTTTTTTTTATAAATATTTGTTTTGTACATGATTAAAATGTTTTTTTGTAGATAGTTATACTAGGTAACAGTAGTGTAGAAAAAAAAGGGGAACATCTCAATGGGTCATTTGAGGGGATTTTTATGTTGATCATGATTTGTATTTAGACAAGGTCAAACTCGGACTGTTCTAGAACCTTAAGAGGGGCAGGCTATTGTGTAAGTCCTAGGCATTATGGTGTAACTATTGCTTGAAGCCGATTAGGCTAACCCTACACAAGTTTCAAGTGAGCTAGTGATTTATGTGAGGCCTTTGAAACTTGAGAACCTTTTAGAACCCACCAACATTACATTTATGATTCTCTTTCAAGGATTGGCAAATAAATGAAATGTAGCAAGCCCATCCACGAGGAAGTTGTAAATTTTTTGGAGTTTAAGTCTTTATATGTTTTGTAATTTTGTGTCCTTTTTTCCCTTTATAATGTTGTCCATAATGTAGTAAATTTTTTGTAGTAGGTTAATTTTCTTTTTCATGTAATATAGAAGGTTGTTAAGTTTTTGAGTCATGAAGATGGAAGTCTACATTAACAAGCCTATGAATTCCGAGACTGTATTCAAAAGGTGACTCCAACTCTTTAACCTTAAGTAACAAGATTTTATCAAGGGAAAAGTTGGGCCCATCATGTCTTTGCTTGAAGTCACTATTGACCTCACATTTGTTAGGGCCCTAGCTTACTTTAGGAATTTAAAATCAGTAACCTTTTGCATCGGGCCCTACCAATTAAGCTTGACCATAGAGGAGTATGTTCAACTGTGAGGGCCTTGTCTAACATGGATAAGATATATGTTGCAAACCTCAAAAAGGGCCCACATAGCATCTTCAGCAAATCATCGGGTGTTTGGAAAACCAAAGTGGACTGGGTTTTGGCTCAGTGTAATGGAACTTCCATTAAGATATGTGATCTACTGGATTGGTTTATGGGAAAATCTTTGTATCTAGAAAAGCAAGAAATTTTCACTTGAGGGTATCAAGATTGGCAACGTAATTGATGCCATGCCTACATCTTAGATATATTTGGGACTATCATATTCCCAAATGGTATGTTCCACATCTTCTTTCAGGTTGCAAAATTAGTAGCCCAATTCTTGGAAGGAAAATCTTGAGTTCTAGCCCTTTTAGCTAAACAAATCTAGTCACTTAACCATCTCAAGACAAAGGGTACGAGAGTATGAAGACCAATTTGAGCATGCTTATGATTTGGTCGTTAGTCACATGGTTGTACATCAGTTCTAATTCCATAGGGTTTAATTTGTTGTTAAAGTTGACTTGATTCAATCCTATAGAGTCACGTTACTTGGGGCCCTAACTTGCTATTAGATTAAATTTCTTTAGAACTTTAGTGTAAAAGAATTAGTGTAGGTGGCTAGATGGTATTTGACAAAGAAGATGATGAGAAGTTGTAATGATTATGAAACGGTTTACTTAATAGGCCTTAATTAGTGTACAGGAAATTACTCGGCTATTGTAGTTCACCAAGTTGAGCCCATTCAACATATTCCATCAGCCTTCACTAAAAAGGGTAACCCTATATATCATAACCCTCACATGCTGATAGATGCAAATGTGTCCCGGTTATTAAAAATCAAAGTACTTTAGAGGCAATAAGTTGTGATTCCAACACTCTAATTAGAAGACTTAAAAGGCAATGCAAATAAGTATCAAGCTACTAGGGATTATGTTTATCACCACCTCAAGCAAGTAGGCTAGAAACAATACCGAGTTCCTAATGTGCTCCAGCTCGTACCAACCAATGCTAGCCCAAAAATGAAGACTTACATAGATCAAGTTTGAGCTTGGTGAAAGTCTTTTATGAAAATGCAAACATGTTGGGGAAGGTTTGGAAAGCCTCATATGATGTGTCTAACCATCAAAACGAAATGTTAATGGATCAACTCTTAACGGCTTAAGAAAGGATCAAAGAATTGGAAACCCAATAGAAGGTAGCCAATTTGAGGAAAGGAAGAGCACCAAAGGAGGGTTAAGCCAATAGAGGAAGAAAATGACAAGAGTTTGTAGTAGAAAATAGGATTTGAGTCTTTGAATAAAATGTTCTTGTAAGGACTAAGGTTAGCCATCTTTCTTATTTTGAATAGAGTTATGTAATCAGACTCCATGATTTTCAACTTCAATAAAATAAGGCTTTGCTACATTACAAGTTACTTGCTAATCTAATAATTGCATCCATGTGCTTCCATTGCATTTTTATTAATTTTGTTTTGTTTATACGTGTTTACTTTAGATTACTTTTATAACAAAGAAAAAAAAAAGCAAAAGAGAGAAAAAGAAAAAAATAGAGAAAAAAAAGAAGGAAAAAGAAGAGAGAGAGGAAAAAAAGAAGAAGAAAAGAGAAAAAGAGAGAGGAAGGAAAAATTTGAAAACCTAAATTGACTTCTTGAGTTTGTTTCTACCTTTTGGAGGAAAACAAAGATTGCTCCTAAGCAATTAACCTTTATTCGAAGCCTAGTTAGCACTTACTCTCGCTCTAAGATGGCTGAACAACATGACCAAAGACTAAAGAATCTTGAAAAGACTTTACAACAAGTTATGGAACAACTCCAATCACTCTCCACCAACAAGCAACCTAACCCTACTGAAGGTTAGAATGGTAATGATGCTACACCACTTGAACTTGAGGATGTTGAATATGTACTTGAAATTGATAGTCACCTTAAGAAACTTAAGAAAGAGCTTCTGAAAAAGATAGAAGAGAAGCTTAAGGCTATTGAAACCACCAATATAATAGAAAAGGAGAATCTCTTCCAATTGCCTAGGTACTCAAACAATGAATTCCCCAAGAAATTTAAGGTCTTTAAGTTTGAAGAATATGGTAGAACTAGGTGCCTTTTGATGCACATTTGGCTCTATGAGAGCAAAATGGCTAAGTACACCAAGTATGATCATCTCATGGCTCAAATCTTCCAAGACAATTTCATCGACACGACCTTAATATGGTATGCCTAACTAGACTTAGATGAATTTAACACTTAGGATAAGCTAGCCAAGGGATTCTATAACTAATACAGGTCTAACATCGAAGCAGCTCCTACTATGTATGATCTTTAGAAAGTAACAAGGAGGGATAAAGAAACATTTAAGGAGTATGTGCATTGTTGAAGAAGCATAGTAGTCAGAATCACTCCCCCACTAGCAGAAAAGGACTTGACCTACCTTCTTATCAATAGCTTAGGATAACCTTATCACAACTTCTCGGTGGCTTACCCCACTTTTGATTTTTCCAACTTGGTAATAGCTAGGAGTCATATCGTCAAATGATGCTCCCTTCCTTGCATGACAAGAGGCTAAGTTTCCCTAGTATTGTAACCAAGCCTAAGGATACTACAATAAGCATGTTAGGAGCCACTAACATCACCATTATCAATTGTTAGCTCACTATCTCTATAGGACAAGAACTGAATAACTACATGGGTTAGAATAGAAGGCTTAGGAGGCAATACACTTGCATTTCGACACTACTAAGCCAATTACTCAAGCAACTTAGAAAGGAACACATGCTAACCTTCGAAGTTCCCTTACTAGGATACAAGCCTAGGGATTATGATCCGAATTTGAGGTATGACTATCACTTAGGGTAAGTAAGGCATTCAACTGACAATTGTTGGAGACTAAATAATAAAATACAAGATCTCATTGATGCCAGATCAATTTGATTAGACTTTATCAAGCCACCAAAGCCAAATATCAATAGGAACCTACTCCTAAATCATTAGCCCATAATTAACGTGATCACCATAGAAGACTTTGGGAGTGAAGATAACACTGATTAGCCTGACAAGACAGAGTCCGATACCTCTCAAACAATGATTAATGTGGTTCCTGAGCATGGAATCAATCTAGACAGGCTCCTCATTACAGTAGATCAAGTCACGTGGAATTTAAGGTAAACGAGCCATCTACAATATTGAACCTAAGGGACCAAACCCATACTAGGCCTACCATTTATTAACGGATATAGGAAGGAAAGATCAAAAGTGGGATGTAAAGGAAATGTTGGTCCCGAAACTTACAAAAAGTTATAGTCAAAAGGAGTTGAGAAGACGATGGTTAGTAGGAGACCCTATTGTCGACACCTTAAGTAAACCCTTAAGGAAGTATGAATACTTCGTGGATTCTTCCTTTACACCAATAAGCCTATGTTGGCATGCCACGAACTGGATGGGGCTTGGAGTTTGAAGAAGAGGATAATCTTAAAGGATACCAAATCCTAGTGATCAAAGGAAGTATCAAGCCAGTGGTGTTCTAATGCTATCAAGAGGAAGAAGAATTGAGGCATCTTACTAAAAATTTGACATTTAACCTCCTAATACTTGTCGAAGATTATAAGGTTGTGCCACTTAACTATAAGGTTGTAAATCAAGTACAATAGGCCCTTGCCTCCATAATAGGTTCACTTACAAGGTCCGGCAGAGTTTATGATCTAACAAATGAAGCCTAGAGGAAGGCCCTAATTAAGGAATCTTCTAAAAAGATCATGGAGCCAGAGGAAAGATAAGATGTCACTGACCACAAACAACACTATTAGATTGTTAACGCAGGTGAGTATTAGATCATGGACTAATTAGCTAAAGTTTCAGTCTAAATATCCCTCATAGGCTTATTGCTTACTTCACTACTCCATCGTGAACCCATAATTAAGGTCCTGCAAGATGTTAAAGTCCCAAAAGAAGCCCCTATTGACAAGTTAAGACTAGTGGTCAATTCTGTATTTTTTTGTAGAAAATATTGCAGTTTCCCCTAAAGAGCTTACTGAAGAAGGGGGCAAACATTCTAAGACCTTATTCATAGTAGTTAGGGGTAAGGGCATAATAGTGGCTCACGTTCTTATTGACAGTAGATCCTCTTAGAACGTATGTCCTATCTTTACTCTAGATCAAGAGTCGAAATCAAGCTATGTTAACTAACTTTCTGAGCCTTTGATGGCTGCAAAAGGGGAGTAATTGGTGAAGTTAAATTGATAGTAGAAATTAGGCCATAAACCATTGAGATAACCTTCAATGTTATGGATATACCAAAGTCATTTAACTTACTTTTTGGCCGACCATAGATCCATGAGGTCGGTACTATACCTTCAAGTCTGCATCAAAAGGTAAAGTTCATATCCAATGACTAAGTGGTTATTGTAATAGGTAAGCAAGATTTCACTATGTATAAAGAAACTACCATCCCTTAAATCAAGAGCGATTATCATAAGAAACTAGGCTTGTAAATATTTCAAAAGGCTTGTATGATAGGAAGCTCGAATGAGATGGAAGACTAGGTGAAGTGTGAAATTTACACTCAAATAATGAAGACCAAAGAGTAAATTGGCACATTTGGGCTAAGGTATGAGCTTACCTCTACTAAAGTAAGAGAATTGAAGAATAAGGTAAAGTGGAACCAAGGAGAAAAGCTTTTCAAAGCAAGCATCCCAATTGCTTACATTAGTCAAACTTTCTCAATTATAGCAACTCATGAACTAAAATAAGAAGAAGTACCTGCAATTAACATACAGTGTCCTCGTTGCAATATCCAATTTCTCCCTTTTCAATTGTCGCCTCAACTAACACCTATTAGTAAGAGGTTGGTTATGATATTATTGATAATGCCCCAATTTAAAAGTAGCTAATAACCATATCAATAGATAATAAATAACGTTTTTCAGCCACTTAGTCTAAAAAGTTTCTAATTAATGTTGACATGATATTCTCTTTATTAGTCTTATAAACCAATGAAACTCCTCTCCTACAATTCATGTGGGACTACAAACATATGGATTATCACAATTATACCGCAGATGAGATTGGATAGCTTACTAAGTACATAAAATTAGTAAGACTGGTTTGAAAATTAGTTGTCAATTGGTCAACTATAGAACTAATATCATAATAGTATGTAATAAATCATTCATTCAATTCACGAATAAATCTCAAGAAAGTTTTCTTTCTAGATTCCTCTCTTTTCTTTTCCATTATAGGAGTTAGTGCTTAAGTCAAAGTACAAATGATATCATTTTCTTGCTCATTATGATTTGATTATGAGATCTCTATCAAGAGCCTCTTGTAATAATGGCCTATTGTAAGGATGGACCCAATATAACTGAAGGAGTTAAAGGTATTTTAATTAAATCAATATTAAAATTATTAGTAGGGAAATATTTGTTTATTATCGTAATTATATATATAAAAAAATCTTATTAATGTTTTACTTGCAATAATTCCTAAAGCTTAATAGAATTGAAAAATTCATTTAAAAAATGACTAAGAACAATTAATGCACCTCATAAAAAATTTAAAAAATAAATAAATTTTTACCGTTTTATTATGCATATATATTAAATGAAGATTAACTATTAATTTAGGGAAAATTACATTAATATATAAAGCTTGTGTAAGTTTTGTTTTTAGCAAAAATAAATAAATAAAATAATTAAATAAGAAAATACAAGTAAAGTAGAAAGAGCAATTCAATATAGATATAAGTATTATACTATTTTTTTAATGATAACTTCATATGATTGTTATATTAGCAATACAAAAAAAAAAGAATATCATTTTTAATATAAATTATTAGACAATCAATTAGTCAATAATCTACATTCATTTTTGAAACATTAATTATAGAAAAATTTACTAAATCAAGTTATATAATTGGTGCCCTTTATTAATACTTTATATGATAAGATTGCAATACTTGTAATATAGATAATGAAATTATTTTGGTGGTATTACTTATAAAAATAGAAATTTAAGAAAATTTATTTAATTAGATATGATTTATAATTACTGGATTTAATATTATTAGTTGCTGTGAAAAAAAAAATAATATATGAAAAAGACAAATGTCATTTAAGCAATAATTGCATCTTAAAAAAAGCAAGTGATAAACATAGGATTTGAACAAAAAAAACTCATATTTGTAAAACAAATACCTAACTCCTAAACTATACTCCATTTTATATTATATTATGTTTTACACTTTAAAATATATTCAACATATATAATTTTTTGTTTTCTAAAAGTTAAAAAGAAAATATAACTTTTCCCAAGGGGCCGAAGCCCTTATTGGCCCATATCATGCCTCGAACAAGAAGAGTCATAACAGTCCTATTTTGTAAACTAACCTAAGATAGAAGCTGACCTCATGGCTGCTATCGTAAATAAATTTCACACAAGGTATACACAACTCAACCATCTTGAAACGTCTATTCTGACACTTGTTAATAACCAAACATATGGTAGAACTTTACAAAATACCTATTATATACAACTTATTGCCTAGTACCATAACAGTATTTACACAAACGTTTTATGTTCAAAGGTAAAGTTTACAATTAGAGTTTATGAAAAACCACATGTTTTGTAGTCTATATACAATAAGTTAGGAAACTAGTGGACTCCTAGGGGATTCTCAATTAGTTTCCTCAAAAACAAAGTTAAAAGCCTAAGATTAGTTGATTTCTCAATCTTCACTTTCCCAAACAGCAGCACACTAACCTGGGAACGGTGATATCTAAACATCCTGACCTCAGTCAACACCAGCAAAAGAGTTTATAGGGATGTGAGTACAACTAGCTCAGTAAATGAGACGGAGTCACAAAAGTACTGTATAAATAAAAATAAGATTAATAATTATGATGAAATGCAATGCAATCAATCAAATGAAATATCGCACAATATTATCCGATCTACTGTTGACTCGAATCGTCAACTATCTTTGTACTGGAAGATCTTATTTACACAAAAGACCAAAATTCAGTTTTTGTAATAATTATGAAAACATTAGGATTTAATCTAAAACGGTTATATATATAATTATTATTTTCAGAATATATAGTCGAATTATCACTATATATTGAATTAAGTTATTAATTATTGATACTGTACATCATCTATACTATTACGTATTATATATTGTTTTGATTGTATCGAAACGTACTTTTAATTTATTAATTCATGTTTTAATTCCGGTAAGATTACCCAAATGCGTATATTCTTGAATATGATAAAATTATAGGTTATATTATTTAAGGTTGTTTGATTTTAACAAAATTATTGTCGTTGGGTTCGTATAGACCTAACGATACGTTTTACGAGTCCTATTTTTAGAAACGACTTTTAATAGGTAATTCGAGTTTTTAATTTAGTTATATATAATTATATAAATATGATTGTATTATACACAATTTACGTTATTAAATTGTATTTTACATAATTTGTCCATATATCGTTACAATATAAGTATTATTCAACTCTAATATATCTAAAGTATATCCCAATTTGAAAATATTAGTAAATATAATAAAAATATTCATTTAATCCAATTTGATCAGCAATCATATATATAGTTTTTATTTAACTATTTAATTTATTTTAGATTATTAATATTAAAAATACACCCCAACTTGTAATTTAAGCCATTTTATTAAGTAAATTCTTAATAAATAGTTTGGGTTTTCAAATAATTCCCCGAAAATTTCTAGACTCTTAAATATATAGGGAATTCAGTTATTACTTGGTTTTAAGTTTTCGACTTATCGCCTATATACTTGTATTTACAAATTTACCTCCTAAATTATTCTAAATTACTCAATTATGATTCTTTTTATACTAAATTAATTTCAATTTGACTCAATACTGTTATTATTTACCATAAATCAGCACATGTCTTTCTCATCAATTAATTTCATAATTTCCTATTTAATTCATACTTTCAGCCTATTTTTAAGTTATTTTTGGGCCAAAAAATGCAATAAATATTATAAATATTCAAATCAAAATTTGGGCCACTTAGCAATTATCTATATATCATACACATCCTACACAAAAATTTTCAACTAGAAACAATATCATTTAGTGCATTATTTTATAATTCTAAATTTGAATAAACAGTAAATTTCTTAAGGAAGTATATTACATATTACGAATTTTTCAAAATAAAAATATCACATAAAAGTATATTCAAAATAACCTAAGTACAAATTTCATAATTTTCTAGGTAGGTTTACTATTTCTTATAAATTATTGAAAAATAAGGTAGGGAATTGACCTTATTGTCCTTAGGTGCTCCGGTGGTCGATGGCGGTTGGGTGGTTGTCGGACAGCCTGCGGTGGGTGGACCATGTGGGGTTGGCTGGGTTTCATAGCAGAATTAGTTTAGGTTAGGATTCTGTTCTAGTACGAATTTCCTCTATTTTTTTATATTTATTTCTAAAGTGTTTTAATTTCCTTAATTTTTTTCTCTGATTTTCTTTAGATGTCTAAGGTCCTAAAGTGTTTAATTTTTGTCCTAGGTTTGGTTTTATACTGGTGCAAAAAAATTCCAAAGTTTTCTCTCCATAAATGCATGGTTATCCAATTATTTCCCTTAGCATCTGGTGTCAAATTCTTAGAGAATCAACTTTTGATTCATCACAATTCTGACTCCATAGCATGCCATGGCAAATCCAATAACTTTCCAATCGATTCCAGCAAGCTTTAATGCATTTGGATAAGTTTTGTTAAATAGTTGCTTAAATATGGATATTATATATTAAGATTTAGTTATTTAGTAATATACGAGTATATATATATATCATGTGTATCTATCACGCGTAATATATAACTATACTCATATAATTAAGTTTCTAACATAT
This sequence comes from Lumnitzera racemosa, assembly GCA_024138005.1. NCBI lineage: Eukaryota > Viridiplantae > Streptophyta > Magnoliopsida > Myrtales > Combretaceae > Lumnitzera > Lumnitzera racemosa. The sequence continues at coordinate 30,073,319 of JAMXBC010000012.1, read as the reverse complement.
TTTTTTTATTTTTAAGATATGTTCACTTAATAAATTTCATGAATTCAACGTAATATATATATAATTATATAATTTAGGATTAATTTACAAGTATAATTTTTATTTATACCGGATATATTCCTAAAAATACGTGTATATTTATATAGTAAATTATACTATATTATCTCATTTTATAGCTCAATTAACTTATCTCCAAGTTCTCATCGCAATCTAAGCTTAATTTTAAAAGTTCCTAACATTTTAGTGCTATATTAAATATTCTTATTTCTAAGGGTAAAATTGGGATTTTAGGTCATTATTTTTAAAATCTAATTTCATTTTGTCACTTTATTTGACTTTTCTATCTTAGTCATATAGTTTGGGCTTAATTGAATATATTTCTCTAAAGGCCCTAAATTTAGGATTGGTTGTCCTAAACTCAATTTTAGAAGTTTATAACTCCCCTTAGGCCTGACCCTAACTTATTGGAATAGTATGATAATATTGAACATTTTTAAAAATTCTTAAAAAGATAAATAAAAAATTTTAGCAGCGTTTTCTACAAAATATATATGTTACAAATTGACATGATTATTAAAAAATGCAAAACATATGATGGATTTTTTCTTTAATGTAATTTCTTTCTTGAAGTGCTTTACCTTAGATTGTTATAAGAGAAGAGATCAACTAGAAGCAATATACAATTGTAATGACATGAAATAAGAAATAACTTTTAGAAAATAATAAAGCATGGGATTAGAAAATATATATAATAATATGTAAAATTAAAATAATAAATTATCAATCTTTTATATAAATTTTTGAAGTTTTGTTGAAATGACATTTTTTAAAAGATGAAATAATTCAAACTTTATATAATTTAATACAGAATAACATAAATCTTTATATCCATATTATTATGCTTCTATATTTTGATATTATATTTCCTTACTTGGAATGTTATTTCCTAGGAAATTAATTATAAATAGTCACATAAAACTCTAATATATTATATTTTATATAATAAAATAATAGTATTTATTGTCTTTTATAATAGTATATAATAGAAGCAAGCAATTACAAAGTAAATAGACTTTAACCTACCTTACCATGTGGGTATACATTTCCATATTTTGGAATTGAAATCTATCTTATGACACTTCAAAACCATTGAAACTTGTAAATTTTTTATTACATTTTCATGATAATAAAATTTCAAGGTGTTCACTAAACAAAATTTTTTTGGGGTCAATTTCAAAAAGTACAACACATAAATGTTTCCACAACATTCTATTCATTCAAATTATATAAGGGTTTTCTCAACAAATTTAGAAAAATGACATTATAAAACCTACCTCACTATCTAGATAAAAGTGCCATTACAATGCAAAAGTTTACAAACACAGCATCCAATCAATAAGTTTATAAGCACGTCCTTCACCTATATAGACCCTTCACAGAGACCTTACTATCTATTAGAAAGTTTGGTTTAATTATTTAAAATACATAACACCAAATCCATTATAATAAGTTTACAAGCATAACATCCGATTGAAGTAAAAAAGTATTGTAAGAATAATAATAGGGAAGAAATGAGATTAAAAGGATGGAAAATAAAAATGTAGAAATGAAACGAGAGAGCTCAAATGAATGAATTAGGAATTTCTTTAGAATTTTTTATATAGATGATGGTTTTAGGCTATAGTTTACATGTTTATTTCTTTTTCTTTTTTCTTTTTTCCTTATTTGGAAGAACTTAGAAGGTAAAAATATAAATCATTAGACATTCATTATTACTATTTCATAATTTTTATTATGTTATTATAAAATAACCTAAAACCTATATCTTTTATATCTTAGATTACAAGTTTCAGGATTAGTATTGAATATTGAGACATCATACTTTTTTTATCCAAAGCTTAATTTACAACCTTTAATACCCATTTAAGATTTATCTCATCCTGTAAGGTATAATAGAGTACAAGGATATAGAAAGGTCACCTATCATCCTTGGTTTATAAACATACATTATTAATATATTTACTGGTGATAATTTTGTAAGTAAATTTAATATTTTTACTAATAAATACACTATAAATCAAGATTTGTACAAGACGCTGGATTTTCGCTGGCGTTCATAATTTGAGAATGTTGAAACAAGGTAGGAAACAATTGTAGAAAAGTTTCTGGCGTTTTTGTTTCACAGCCAAACGTAACAATATACTTAAGCAGTTTATGCAATCGTATTATTCAACAATTATTGAAGTGGGGACAAAGCGACGTGTCTTTCTCATCATTGATTGGCACCAGCATGCACCTATGCCCATGTTCTCTCTATACACTACACCACACTCGTACCAACCATAAAGTGGGCCTCAGGAGAGAGAACAGAAAAAGAAAATTAAAAAGGGAATACAAAACATCTTCCACACAACCAAAGATTATGTCTCCCAATTTCAATATTCTCACGTTTGACCTTTCACAACCTTTCCCTTTTCGCAAGTTGAGTGCCTGAATCCAAGCCAAGCTTTTAAAGATACCAAATATCATTGAAGTATAAAAAGCAAAGCCCGCCCCTTTCCGCCACCTCTCTTCAAAATACGGAAACCTAGAGATTGCTTAATCGAAGGAGATAATTCTGGTCCAGAAACTTTTTCCATAGTTCACGCCAAACAAAAATGCACTTAACAAAAGCCTTCAAGGATGTATTCGATTAACATTTAAGTTTAGCATGATATGTTATTATGATTGAGAAGAATTTAGATTGTTTGGGTACAAACTCAAGCTCAAATAAGTAAGAGACTCGATAAACTCGAATTTGAGCGGAATAGATTAGTTTGTAATTATTTCATTTTCAAGACGAAGTTCACCTTTAATTGACATGTACTTGGATATGAATTCACTCCAAATCCACAGTCATTGTAAGAAAGAAAATGATGAAGTGATGGTAAGCTTAATTATCCATGAACCTGGCTATATATCACCTCCTAAAATGCAATTCAATTGAGGTTGTTGCCAATTAAAGCGCACATAGTATCCGAGCAATTTACTTTGACTGGCCACCAATAGGACGATGGCTACTGAAAGCATGCCTTGTGAAATTCATTGACTTTGTAAAAGATCAAATATATTTTTGTGTTGCACGTGAAAAAAGCAGGAGATACTCCCAAAATAAGCGCATGGGGTGTTTTCGAGCTATTCCTTTATTCTAATTGGAATATATACGTACATATGGCATTAGAAAAATATAACAACCAACGAAAATTTCCATTGGAATCAAACCCTAAGTTAATTAGTAACAATGCTTTATGGCATTTTGAAATATTATTTTAGAGATTTTGAATATTAAAATTTTTACATAATTGCAACTATAAGTAGTTGATTATATACATGTAGCCTATGTGATTTGATATTATTATATTGTCGAAATGATTTCCTTGTGATTTGTTGGTGGTGTTATGTTCTCTAATTGAGTGATTACTGTCAGCTAATCATTCTCGAACTTGAATTAACCAAACTTGACATAAACTTTACCTATTAGGAGATAATGAGAAATCTTTAACTAAATACTAATTCATTTAAAAAATATAGTAAAATTGGTATTTTCTCTACCTTTAATCGAACTATGATAAAAGAGAAGATTAAAACAACGTTGTGAAATAATATTTTTTCTTGTTGGCACGTTTTAATATGGATATAAATTTGAAATTATTCCATTGAAAGCTATATATATATAGAGAGACAGAAAGTGAAGAAAAAAATCTACATTAGGAGGATTTGGTTATCACACACGCTATAAAATGCTAGCACTTACTTTTCAAAGACTTGCTTGCTAATCAAAACTAAACTATTGAAAGCTTTATATAATAGGCTTCTCTATTATTATTTCACTTTACACGCCAAACTAACACGGCATAATATTGTTAGACAGGAAAAATAGCATACCGTCAGAGATTGAGCATCTGGATTCAAAGTTAAAATAGAGGAGTAGTGTAAAGAAAAAATAACTGTTAATAAATTATGGAGATAGAAGATATTGGTACATCTAATATAATAACTTTGTGGGATATTGCTGTCTTGGAACATGTTATATAAACATCCACATCGTCATTTAACATGTGACACTGCGATGAATAACGAACATTCTCTATTTGATTTTTAATTGCATCCATCTCCTCTTTCTATTAGTAATTATCAATAAAAACTTATATCCTCTCTTTAAATTTAAGATCCAAACATTTGCCCTCTTAATTTTCTTTCATAATTGTTTCATCACTTTCCATGCCACGGAAAAGACAACCCCATTAAGCGTGTAAGTATCATTTAATTGCTATCATTTCATTGGACAAAACTTTTGATCCCATTTTTTATTTGTATAGTTGCTGAGGTCTTATAGTATAGGATAAAAACTCAAAAAAATTGTTCTGATGGTACAAAAATCTATTTCAAATAGTATAAAATAAATATACTTTAAACTTCTCAAAATAATTTCACATCACAATCCAAAATAACTGTATCGAACTTTATTGTAACTTATATTATGAGACTTTTAATTTTTTTTTAATTTTTTAATTATAAAAACCTATATTAACTACTATGTTCACCAAATATAATACAATAAAATTGTAACTCTTTATATTATCATATACTTTTTGTATTGTTGTAAAATTATTTTTATTCTAGAAAAGTTAACGCTACCATAATGCCTCCATCTTTACGTTTCATTAATAGAGGGGACCTAGTTTTGGTTTTTTACGAGCAATGAATATCCATGCAAAGTTAAGGAAAGTCCAATTCTGTACGGACACCGACATATACTAATATCACGTACCCTTCGTTGAATAAAAAGGCAGTTATATTATTTCCCTTTCATCTATATTAACCAAATTTTTTTTCCCCTTTTACATATATACTTTGAAAAATTTATGGATATGGGAGTGGCTATAAAATTAATGGAGGTAATAGTGATAATTTTTTTCCTTAACGTGAACTAGTAAAACTTTAATTATCTTACAATCATACTATGTTTAAATGATTTGTTTAATTAGTTCACTACCTTCTGTGTCGCTAAAGCAAAACATTGGATTCAACTCCGTATTTTTTTATCTTATAGTTTATAATGCAACCCATATATATAAGGAACCGAAAACATAGTAGGTAAGTTTTGCATACTCGACTTTCCTATGTAATAGACATTATATATATATATATATATATATATATATGAAGAAAACCAAGCCCCTATGTTTTTTCATTTAATTACAATTTTAAGAATTGCAAATATTGAATAGCAAAACCCCATCGCCATGAATATCTATGTCTCATTTATGAACAAATCGCGTGAAATAATATATATGATATATAAAGACTTGACTTTACCTGTACGACTAATCCAACTTGAGATTATTTGACAAAAAAGGACTCACGACCGCCAACAAAGATAATGATCTCCATATATATAGTACCAATTAAGAAATAAATATATAACAATATTTAGATTGAAACTAACTCTTCATATTACCCGGACCAGAAAGCGAAATGAAAGTAAAGCAATTAATGCAGATTGGGTTTGTAGATGTCATAGACCAAATTTTAAGGATGTCCAGAAAAGACCACGGGTGGATTGAGTGAGGCCAAAGGCATCTTATTATTGTTATTGTTGTTGTTGTTTAAGGCATGAGATTGAGAATGAGATGATGAAGGAGATGAAGATGATCTGAACTTCTTTGTCGGAGAAGACCAGGAATCATTGGAGTTATCGTGGACACTGTCCCTGCCTAAGGTTGCTTCAATCACCTCACCTGGACATGGACATGGACATGAACATGGACATGATGGAGTACTCCTTGCAAATACGTCGTGTTTTCGTTTGTGACCATGACCATTGGCATTGATGATAGCATTAGCGCCAAGTCTTGATGATGTCCATGTCATTGTCCTCCTTGATGATGATACTACTTCTCCTATGAGTTGATAGCACTCTTTTACTTTATCCTGATACATAATTAAGCATCATCCCCATTAATTCAACTCAATTAATTGTAAGTATTACCTTACAAATCAAATAATAATCTAAAATCATTCTTTTCCTAAAATTATCAAGTACCGTTATTAATTAATTGTATTTTTGTTTGTTAAATTCCATTTTTAAACAATACTCTTTGAATGACACATCTAGTAGATTTGATGAGTAGAATTTAACTTCTTCAAAACATAAGATATAGTACAAAACAAGTGAGAATTTTATTAAATATAATATTTTAATAACTTTAAAGCTCAGCGGTAAAATTAAAAAAGAAAAAAATAATAATAAAGTTGAATGGTGATTTAAAGATTATCCCGTATTACAATCCACTTCAATAATTTATGTGGTTTTTTTTTTCCTTCTGGGTTAGACCTAGGTGAAAGCAAAGTCATTGTGAAATGCAAATATTTTATCAATTTGCCCTCGAGACACGTAAAAGCCAGCTGTCACACTTACCGTGATATTTTCAGAGTATCCCGAATTCCAATTATTATTTTATTTCCAGTTTCCTTTTTGTTTAGAGTGGAAGAAACGAAACAATATATTAATAATGCTTTACTCAGATCTTATAAAGCGATTCTAACCTAAAAAGGAGACTCATCTCAAAACAGGACAAAGTGATATTTAAAAATTAAACCGAAAGGATAAATAAATAATTTTTTCTTTCGAAAGAAAAGGAAAAGATACTGTATAATAAAAAAATTTCTATCAGTAACATGACTTTTCGGCAGTGACCATTTTTTACCACACAAATTTTACTGTATGTGGAGTTGGACCTCATGATATTAATATAATATATAAATATTAATAAATTTTTAGTATATTTAATAAAAAATATATATTTAAAAAATTAATTATATTTTTATATATTAAAGTTTTATTAATACTCATGATTTAGATGGAAAAAAATGAGACAAAATACTCATGATAAAATAGCGGAAGACCAATGAATTGACAATAAAACACAGTACCCTCCAATTATCCATAAGAGTATCTGGCACTAACCATATCCATCCGAAGCACCTCAAGAAGGTGAGACTTGTACTCGTTTGAATTACAGGGTTGAACCTCTTCTATAACGTGCATCATTGTTGCTGCAGCCACAACTGATGGAAGATAATGATGTCCCGAACATCTTGAATCTAAAAACAACAAACGATATTCGTAAGGATTGCCCCACAAATCGATACCAAAACTGTTTCAAAATAGTTAAAAAACTTGTTTTTTCTTTTTTTTTTTTTAGAAGCATTGTTTGCCACGTCAATTCAACAGTATTCGTCGGTCAGGTCTTATCATGTCAATTCAACTAAACCTTAAATCCCTTTTTTTTTTTCTTTTTTTTTTTTCAAGAGAAATGAAAAGGGTGCAGTGGAAGAGTTAAATTGACGTTACCTGATACAAAGGAAAGAATAAGGCGTTCACATTTACGAAGGAAGTCCCAATGTGAATGTGTCCCATAATAATATCCATATTTCAAACCAAGCCTTCTGAATATGTGATCCAGAAATGCAATTGGAGTCACTGGGTGCATCTTCCATTCAAGTGTCGTCATTACTAACAGCTCCATTCTTTGAATTGTTTTGGCTTCAAACACATACTTATTATCCCCGACCTACATAGACACAACCAAAATTTAACATTAGCTAAACAAATTCAATTACATAACACAAAGTAATGTTTTATTACTTATAAATGCCCCATTTGGACAAATTTTTCCTAATTGTATTAGTAATATATATATAGCAGTAGATGAATCGAGAAAAAAAAAAAAAAATTGTGAAACATACTTGTTGTAAGTCTAAGAGAAAAGGCACGTGAGTTTCTTCAACTTTAGCAGCCAGCGAAATGCATGCTACAGCAACAAGCTGTATCATCCATGGCTTATCATCATCATCATCATCTGTCTCCACCACAAAAGTGAAAAGAAATCTGTCCAAGTAATTTACGGCAAGTACTCCGGTTAGTGGTGAAAACCCATAGTAACCACTCACTTTCATCATCCACTCGACACCCTCTTTTCTTGTCTCCAATAATTTACACATGGTCGTTGACTTAAAGTTCATCTGCTTCTGTTGGGTTTTTTCCTTTGAGAATAAAGAGACCAACTCTTCATCTTCCCATGATAAGTCTTGGTCGTGTAAGCAAAGTAAGGGAAAAGAAGACGAAGAAGAAGGGCATTCATTGTGATTATGTCCAAGAATTATTTCGCTTATGTCTTCTTTCTCTTCTTCTTCTTCTTGGTCCTCCCATGTTCGTTGGTCCTCTTCACAATAAAGAGCATCTAATAGAAAAGTACAATACTGATCTTCTTGCTCTTGGGGTTCTCCAACATGGTGTTGCACAGCCATCTTCTTCTTGGAAGAAGAGGTTTTAGCCTTGTTCTCATTATTTGAAATAAATCCATGAAAGCAATCTCTTGATGACAACACTCCACTCCATCTGTGTCCCTCCCCTCTTTTTACCTCTCCCTTTCTTCTCTGTCACAGACTCTTGCAAGTAGCTATAGTGGAAGAGAGAGAGGATAAAAAAGTTTGGTTTTTATTAGAGAATAGAGAAAGCGGGTGTCTTTCACTTTCAAGCTTCACGCTTGTGTTGTGGAATGATTTAATACTAAAAGAAGATTTTATAGCATATATGTAAGCGTAATGGATATCGGGTAAAATCGATTTTTTTTTTTAATTTTTGGTTTATAGTTAGGTTCAGTTTAGTTGTGTATAAATAATTCATAATTTAGTTCGAAAAAACAAATTAAATCGAACGGTTTAGTTAAATAAAAAAATATATAATTGTTTTATACTTTTCTATATTTTATTTTCATCAATCTTTATAAATTTTATCAAAATTTTCATATTTTGTTATTTTTTATTATAATTTTATATCAATTACTAAAATGAAGTTGAGTAAATTTCATATTTATTAGAGATAAAAATATTTAATAAAAATTTAACACAAATGATTCAAATCATGGACCAAATTGAATAATTTTTAATTAGGTTCAAAAAAAAAAAATTTGAACCATTATATTAAATTCGGTTCGGTAAGGAAGGGCGAACCGTACCGAATTGAACCATGTCTACCCCTCATTTATTTATGTAAATCTAGATGACCATTTGATATACTTCATATTTTATCATAATCAATTTTTTGTTTTCTTATACTTCTATTATCTTCAAACCCAAAAAGATTATAAATGGTCGAAAAGCATTTTTTTTTTCAAGTTTAAGAATTTGTATATTCAATTTCAAAAGGAAAATACCTAATATTACATTTGATATAAAAGAATAATCTAAAATGCATTGGAATGAATCAAAATAAAACGGAATGAAATAGAATAAATCCTTTCTTGGAAATGTATGTGGAATAAATTGGAAATAAATGTGTATATAATAACAATTGTTAAAAATAATCTTAATTATTTAATGTCATAACCAATTTAAAGATTAAATAAATAATTTTGATTAATAATAATTAATAAGGGAGAGCGGAATCAAGATTCCAAAAATAGAATCAAATTATTCTTTGAAGCTAAAATCATGAATTAGCTTTTTAAATACATTTTCAAATATGAGGAAAGATGATAGGATCTAAAATTGCAATTCTAGTCTAACCAATTTTCATATATCAAACGTGAAGTAGCTATGCCACGTAGAATTAAATATATTAATATTTTTCTTTTCTTTCTCCAATGGCGGGGAGAGAAATGTAGTGGCACAAACACCAAGTAAGACCCCATGAAAAGAAGCTCATATATCCAACCAAAATAAAGAGACACTGTTAAAGATTTTACTCAATAACGTAGTTGGAGAGATATGGAATTGTCAACATATCCTTACAGTGAGAAGGAGAATGGTTTAACGTGGTGTGTTGTACCTTTCGTTTTTTTCTAATACAAAATGAACAATTTGTCATGGTTTGGGGTTTCAATCTGTTGTCTTTTTTAGAGAGGAATAGTCAGTTTCTTGCTCATGGTCAGAAAGAAGAAAGGGAGAAAGTTCGTGGAAATAACTTTTATGGACATATCAATTGGTCAATTTCGCTAGATCTATTCCATCATTTATCACATTTTATGAGCGGAAAAAAAGAGGTACATGATGTTCTAAAGAGGAAAAACTATGAATCTCAATGAAGGGAAAGGACATAAATAATTCAATACGATTGTTATAGATGAGTTATTGGGCATGCAGTATTTTTTTTTCAATATTTATATAAAAATAGGAGTTATGAACACAAAAATTTACGAACATGCTATCACTTCTTTTAAATTTTTTATTTTAATTCTTTCTAGGGCGACAATAGAAAATGAGAAGTACGAAATTTCTAGAAACTCTTTAGAGCACATGTTCCCTTTATTAACAAAGTTGCCCATGATGCATTACGATATGTGTGCTTAGATTATATAGATGTTGCGTGGTTTAAGGATGAGTAGATATTGAATGGATAATTTTGATGCTCTACTCATGTTCCCATCAATAAGCTTTTAGATTTTTAGAATCAATACTTATCCTATGATAACCTAAAACATCATATAACATATATATTATGAACTTATAGAGAATAAAATATGTTGTGAAATTTGTAAATATATTTTATTTTCACATAATTTCAACTTTATATGTTTTTTCATTAGAAATTCTAGTTTTTCTTTTCTTTTCCATGATAAAAAATTAATTTTCAAATATTACATGGAACCTAAATGTCACATGATAACACCCTTTATTAGCAAAACAATTGAATAATAATCACACGAGAATGTATGCATAGAAGAAAATAAGATAAAAATTTCTTTAGAACTAATACCAAATATTGCTTTCTGAATTTAAAGTTACTATTTTTAGATTTTGATTATTAGTTTTAGGTTTACGGTTTATATTGAGTTTGAACAATTTCTTTTCAACATCGATATAATATTATTTCTATTCTCTTAATTTTCTTAAACAAAGAAAATACAAGCCTCTTTTTCATTACTTAATATATACTATCTTGCTTAATAATTTTAAAAAGTTAATACAAAACACAATAGAATATGTACTCTATAAAGTATAGGTTGCAAGGTGGGTATAAAGTATGATGTTATCATATCCGTACCCCATTGTTGTAGAGCGAGTTTCAGAAAATTGGTACCTAGAACCTACTTTGTAATCTTCACCTACCTAGTCAAGTAGAATATGAGTTGGCACCTGTATAACAAAATTACTTACTCACCATTATTTGATGAAAATTATATTTGTAAATCTATTGGTTTTTACAATTTATTGGAATGATTCATTTTTTAGTGAATTATTTGATTGAACCTAATATGTTATGGCTCTTGAGGCCTAAATATGATGTCAAGAATATTTGATTTTGAATTTTTCACATAAATTGAGGCATAATATGAATCTATACGCTAGAATCTTTCTAGTTAATACCTAAACTTCATAAGATAATCCCTACTTTCATCCTCTCAACACAAACACAATCAAAATAAGAACTAGATTACAAGACTTGTGAACCTTTCATCAGCGGTAGTTAAATTGCAAACTACAACTTCTTGTGTATATTTAAATTATGCTTGGCTATACCCAAGAAACTCTCACGGGCACTTCTCAAGTCAAGATTTCAAAAACGACGCACTCTTATTTATTGGAAGTGATGTACCTAGGAGCTATATGATGAATTTAGCTCGTACTCTTCCTTTTGACTTGCAGTGATATACTAGATGACTACTCCTCATTACCATTTTGTCCATTTGCCTATACGCCAACTATTAACTGCTCCTTTGAGGCCTTTAATTTTTTGTTCTTATTCACAAGTTAGGTTGCCTCCCTTTTCTTTTTCTTTTTTTTTTTTATCTCAACTGTATACACCCCCCCCCCCCTCTGTAGAACATTATTTTATTTTATTTTTTCAACTAATCAATTTATTTGCACAATTTTTTTTTTTAAATTGTGTACCAATTAATCATGATGGTGTCAATTATTAGTTGATAAGGAAAGCGATTCATTAACCTGCTTTGCTCTTCTATTAAGATCATGAATATGAATGTTGTTGATAAGCAGGAAAACTTTTGAATCAAATTGTTGAATATGCATATTAAGTTCATTTGCGAGACATTAGTAAGTAAACAAGTGAAGAAATGGAGATAGAGAACATTTGTTGAGACCCCATTCAGGTTTAAGTAGATGAAAAAAAAAAAAGATGATCAATGAGCTATATAAACAAGTAAAAAGGAGAGTATCTAGTGAATGGATTTTACTTGGAAGAAACCAAAAAAATGGACACGAAAAAAACAAGGATAAGATTTGTTTGATCACTATAATGTGATAACAATAGTATAAGGTTCACACAATCGTATAAAACTGTTTCCTTTGATCGAGTTCACGAGATTTTTATTGGACTCTTGTATTATCCAACATACTTAATAGTAAATATGCAGTATTTATAGAAGTCTAAACTCTAACATAAAAAAAGAAAAAACGTAACCACTAATAATAGATAAAAGTTTGAAGACATGCTGGGCCAATTGGAATTAAGATCCTTGAACCAATTCATGTACTCTCAACATCTTTCAAGTGGACTCATATACTCAATAAAGTAGGCTACTAACCTTACCCCCATAGTGAACTCAATAGGATAACTTCAAGTGAGTAAGCTTAATCTTGACAGTCAATCATTAATATGATATAATGAACAGCACCAAGCCCAAGAGCTTATAGATACCAAGTTGTGCCTCTTCATTGGAGACTTTTGAAGCTTTAAATATTAGAGAAAAAGTGATATCCCATCAAAAGGATGAGTCAACACTCAAACAAGAATATTGAGGCTATGTAAAACCAAGAAATTGGAGAAAGAAAATGTTTTCCAAAGCAAAGGCATTTGAGTAATTTCCTCAAGTGGCCTTAAACCTTCCTTATCTAAAACCCTAACCCCTCCTTATATGCAAAAACTTACCAACTACATTTTATTTATCTAAACCCTTATTAAGCCTCTCTAGACTCTCTTGTCTTACATTTTGTTTACTTTTTTCATCTTCAAGAGACCCTAACCCCCTTTTATTTTGTTTATCACCCAACAACAACAACAAGCATCCATTATTAAAGAAGACCAATGTCAAAGAACTATGAAGACTAGCCATTGAAGAGGCGTACTTAAAGCTTGAAGACTGGAGCAAGAACGTTAAAGCTGTGTTTAATAGGTAAAAGACAAATGAGAATAAAATATAAGGTGGAGAGTCATTGGCTTATGTGTATTCAAACACAAACTTCAAATTTTTTCTTTTCTTTTCCTTTTTTGAAGTATGTAAAGTAACAAGAATTAAGGTCTAAACTTATTCAAGTTGGTAGGTTTCGCAACGGAATGGCCAAATGGCCAAGGCTTGATGACTTGGTTCTTAATTTTGATTTTCCAAAATATAGGATTTGTGGTTGGATTTGTCGATGTAAGAGTTATGAATTTTGTTTAGTCATGATTTTCAAATATAAGTCCTATAGTTAAAAGAATTTATGGTTCAAGAATATTATTCGCTAGGACAAATATTGAAAAATAGATTGATGTGATGAGAGATCACATTGAAATCGTAGGCACGTAGAAAAATAATTGTTGTGATGAGATTCCAAATGAATGGCTTTTGCCATTTTCCTTTTCCATGCAAAGAGGAATAATCCTAAAAGAGAATAAATGATTTGGTGTAGGGAGGTCCATATTAAGCCCTTCAATTGTCCCTTTAGGCATGATTTGCAATTTATACATAGATAGAGTAATTTGATGCTTATTGGTTACGGCGTGCCTCAATCAATCACTTCCAGGCATTGATTGGCAAAAGCAAAGTAGGGGAGGTAATCTAAATGTTATCGAAGTACAATAAACCCCCTTTTATTTATTTATTTTTTTACTTGGATGTGATGCACAATTGGAATTTAAATTCCAATTATGTCCGATCTCATAACTTCAACTCGAGCTTCCGCTTCTCATATATTTCTGCACTTATATTTTATTGCTATTTTTTGCTACCAATAATATTTCTTCGCGCGAACGGGAATGCTATCCTTAATAAAGTTTTTCTCAGAAGTCTAAAATGAGTTGTATTACCTATTACCATCCTTTCATGGATTTGATAAGGCTTTGATTCCCATTTATTTTACTAAGCTTACGCAAATGTCTATAGCCTCCACTTGTTAAATCAACTTTATTTTTTACTGTTTAGTCGCTTGACATGTTGTATAAGTACACACTTCTTAGACTAGTGTATGTACTATTGAACAAACATTTTATGAACCTTATTCCCTATCTTGATAAGTAGACCACCTATGGCATAGTGATGCTTTTCGTGTACATCTTTCTAATAGAGAACTTTACTTATCTTCGTTTATCTTGTGCTATAGGTAGTAGAGTCACTAACTTGCTTTATCTCTCCTCTCATCCCTTGTGTTGTAGGAGCCATATTTAGTGTTTGCTACCACTTTTCAAGACCAATCAACATGTAATAAAGACTAAGTCGATCAATATGTAAAGACCCTATGAAGCGTAGTCTCATAGAAAAGAGTCTCAATTAATGAGAACTTCAATACTGTAATCCTACAAATTATATAAGAGAGAACCACACATAAGTGTTGCACATTAAGTGTCACAAACATCAACGCATCGAGCCTTCTTAGTACGCGTACACACGTTGAGCATCCAAGTACTTACACATCAAGCATAATGGGCACACGTGTGCCAAGTCTTGTACGCACATGCACATCGAGAGTTGCTCACAAAGAGAGTATCATGCATGCACACCATTCAAGTGTCACATATAAGGAGTGTTGTATGAAGCAGGTAACATGAGAGACAATAATTATGCATTAATAGCCTCCTCAAATATCATATCCATATATAACTTTCCTTCTATAATCATTAACATGTAGCGATGAGGCAAGTCAATAAGTCTTAGTGTTCCTCATCCTATCGTAATATCATTAGAAGTTTGGTGATTGTACTATAGTCCCTTAATCTTTACTAGTGATGATAACTTCAATAGATTATATTGATTCAACTTTATGGTAGCATATCACCTGTATAAGAGTAATTATATGCACTTATAGTTGACCACCTTTATTAGAGGATGCTGCCATAAGCTCTCCATTGTAATCTTAGTGTTCTTTTTATTTCTTTGGTGTTATACTTACTTTCTATGAAGACGTCTTGTCATTGTACAATTAGGGGTGATAGCTCTTGACTAAGTAATAGCATAATGGAAAATAACATAGTGAGATTGCTTTGATCCCCTTAGCAACTCGTAAATTCTTGACAAGTTTGTTCTTGAAAACTTTACGTGCTTAGGAGCAATACATCAACTAAGCAGCGATGTTGTCTAGTGAGAAGTAGTAAGATTACCTTGAAATCTCTCTCTTTTCTATTTTAAAACGACATTGTATAGTAAGGAGTAAAGGCTTGACTTAGTTACACTAGCATTAAATAATATGAACTTGAAATTTATGAATTAGCATAATTTTGAGACTACTTAGACTCTTTGATCTAAGAGATCTCTTATAGAATAAGCATGATTGTGAGATTGCTTAAACTCAAAGATCTAGAGGGGGTCTCACATGCCATCTCATATTGTAGCAAGAATTTTTGCTTGCTAATGATAATATATAAAAGATCTTTTTCAAAAAGTGTTTAATCATGCATATGCAGCGACGATGGTACTGATTACTTGGGATCAATAATTCTTTCTCATTAGTCATGGGGGTATTCCCTACTACTTGACTGTGTAATATGGCTTACTAAGGTATTACTTAGATTGAAGTGTCAATATGTTAGTTTGCTCATTAATGGGATTATTTCCACTGCTTAATGGAAAGAAACATTTGAATCATTTAAGTGGCATAATAAATATGCAAAGTTGCCATAGCTTGTTTGTGCCTAGGAAGTAATGTTCTCACCAGGCCACACATACAAGCTAAGTTCATCGTTGTGCGCTTAGGAGTCAAAGCTCTTTACTAAGCAACAATGATGTATATACTAGATGTCATGTTTGCTATCGATTTTTCTTTTAAATAATCAAGAAGGTCCAAATGCCCCATAATGAGATGTAAATTGTTATGTGGGATTAGCCTTGCGTACTTAGGAGATAAGTCCTTACTTAGTAGTGACAACAGCAATAAAGAGATACAAACAGATAGAATTGTGTTTCATAAGATAATATTTATGATAGAGAAAGAAACTTCTTTCAATGATAAGAGACGACTATCGCTTCATCTACATGTGACAAAAAAAAGAGAATAGAGAAAATTAGTAAGGTTATCCTTTGCTCTTAGTAGTTTTCATAGCTCTTATTATGAAGTACCTTCGGTTTCCAAAATATTATTTATTCGCTTGCATTTCCTTGCACCTCCATGACAACCATGCATTCTCTTTTTCTTAGATGCTCGAACATGAGCTTCTTCCACTATAGGTAACGATGCGTTAGGAGGCTCTTTTACATTTTGCAATGCTGCCTCTTCATGTTTGTTGAAGAAAGCTGCTTCTGCAAGATGTGGTTCATCATGCATAAACGGGTCTTTTATTGTAGGAATAAAGACATCCTCTGCATCCTAATGACCCTTCATGCATTGATGTCATGTTGACAATATCATATTGTGATCATGCAGCCATGTCTTTATAAGGGGATGGTATGATGTAAGCGCATTGATCATATGGAACCATGTAGAGCTGTAGATTGGTCCAATAGTGAAGTCTATTTTAGCACACCCTATTGTCTTCATAGAAGATTCATAAAAGCTATTCAACAGGATAGATTGCTTTACTACGTATCGAATGTCTATCCTTGTAGCCTTAAAAGTAGACATTGGCTTAACATTGAGCGAAGAACCATCGTTGACAAAAGTCCTCTTAATAGGATCGCCATTAAGTATGCTTTCCACATATAAAGGGCGATTGTGATTAAGATTGTTTGTACACATGTTAGCATTAGTAAACGTAATTGGATATTTATTCATTGAAATCATTCCCTCTATAGGATATCCTATAGTATGTTGCCTGTATTGACCTTACACAATCTTCATGAGCATGGTCACTGCCTCAAACCGAGCATCCTCATCAAAGTTGATGAGATAAAAGAAATTACTAACATTGGCAGTTTTTAACAAGGTGAGTACGATGTTGTAATCTCTACTAGTATTAACCTTAGATTCCCTATGCTTAACTTCATGTGCCTTGATTGGCCGTTCGTCCATACTTTCCATCTTCATAAGGTCATGAGTGGATAACATTTACAACACTACGTCAAGTGTTGTGAGTTGGAAGTGGATTATTTCAAATATCATTGTCTTCAATAATCAATTCTCAATTCTGGACACATTCATTAAATATTTTCTTTAGTATCCAACAATCTTTTGTTGGGTAGCCTACACTCCTATGGAATCTGCAAAACTTAGGGTCATTTTTTTCCTTATCCATTAGTAAGCGTTCAACTCTAGGAAGTTTAATATTTTCGTCTTGTAACCATTGGGCTAGTAATACATCCTATTGAGCATAGGCATACAAAAGATGGTTTGGTGTTTACAAACTTCTCACTTCTGGATTTCTTTATTCCTTTAGGATTCTCCTCTTGGGTTAAATTCACCAACGGAGTATGCTTGTTAAATCTTGCAATTTCATTTCTTTGTCATGTCATTGATTTGTTGGTCCTTCATACATTCTCAACTAATGCCATAAAGGAAGCTAACAACAGGTTCTGGAGATAGACCGTATATTCAAGGAATATTTCTTAAATACAAATCTTAACTAATTCTCTCTCATCACAATTGTCTTGGATATCTAAAGAGCGTTTTCTGAATCACTCAATACAATCCATGAGATCCTCCTTAGACCTTTGACAAATTCGTCCCATGTCAGTAAGAGTAACTTTTTCTTTAGTAGAGAAGAATTTTTCCAGAAACATTTTACTCATTCCACCCTAAGAATCAACTGATCTTAGTGGGAGATTAACATACAAAGTATAAGCTTTTTCCATAACGGATTTTGAAAATTCTTTCAACTTCAAATCATCTTCTAAGCCAAGACTTTTAGGGTCTCAATAAATTTTAATAAGTGTTTCTTAGTGCTCCCCTTCTTCCTGTTAAACAACATGAACTTGGGACTGACATAGTCCTTTTGGATATGGCTTGATAGCAATGTGTGAATGGTATGGGAGCTTTAGTTCTAACATGGCTGATGTGGATTTTGCCTATATTTCTCTTCTGTATACATCCAAGTCTTCTTTAGTTACAAATGAAGCCCTCCGAGTAGATGTTTCTATCCTTATGATCATCGCAAGAGTAGAGTTGGTGAAGTTCACATGAATAGAATTTGACAAAGTCGAGTTCATAGGGGTAGGGTGCATAGACTCAACAATCGTAACACGTGGAGTGACGTATGAAGATGATGAGCCTCCTCTTTGATTTCCTTAATTTATCAATTTAAGCGAGGTATGTTGTGTAGGTACAGGTTCTACTATTAGAGGCTGTTCCTCAGCTTTAGGAGCATCCTACTCACTAATAATCGAGGGATTAAGTGGCTGAGAAGCTTATGTAACATATTGTTGCATCGGATTGGAGGGGCCTACAATAGTTGCCCCTTATTGCACAGTAGCAAAAGTAGCCAAAATAGGTATATACTGGGTAAACATTGCGTTGAGCTCATTAAGACTCTGATTGGTTTGTCATAGCTTTTGCGCTAATTGTGCATTATCAAGGACAACTTCTTGAGTACCATATTCTTGATTCATACCTCCCATTAGAGGTGGATTTTGATTATTGATAATAATAGTACCATCTTGTTCTTGATTGTTGCCATTCATAGGATTGGTAAGCCTTCTTTGTGGAGGTACCATAATTTAAGTGTCAAATCTTTCGTCTTCAGTGAAGTCGCCAAGAAAATGTGTAGGGTTCATATCAAAATAGGTCATGTGCATGTTGCGTGACAAATCGCGCTACACGTGACTAAGGAAATGATTTGACTTGCACGTATTAGATGATTGAATGAGTTAAGATAGGGATAAGGAGTAAATAGTCTTAGTAGGCTCTAATACATTAGGTGATAGGTAAAGGAGCGTAATGGCATTAAACTCTATGATAAATGAAGAACGGGATAGTGTTCTTAGTATGTTTGAGTGTTTGATTGTTTGATCGTTGAGACAAAATTCTAGTAGAGTAATGATGTTAGTAAGAATTTGCCTCTTGTCCAAATGAGGGAATGAATTGAGTATTTATAGGAGATGGTAGGTGAATTCGATCCGTTGGATTATAACGTTGATCAATAGGTAGGATTGAAGCCTTTTATATATGGGCATCAAGTGGGATTTTTCTATAAATTTAGGCTTAAATAAAGAGTTTTATATTTTATTAGTGTGAGCCAAATCAATAAAGGTTAGATTGGGTGGATTGATCCAACAAACCTTACTCCAAGCCTATCATGCTAAATCTCTTTTGATCATCTCGAATTTCATGAGCTTGACCCTTTAGGCCCTGTCACCTTATCCTAAAGAGTCAAATCCATTTTGTTTATTAGGCTTAAGGCCTAGATTTAGATTTAGCCCTCTACAAAGTTCAACTCAAGTTTTCTTTGAATTTGATTTGATGATAGTCGAATTCAAGCTCGAGTTACTCAAACAATAAATCAAACCTAGCTTGAGCTTTAAAATATTATGCTCGCTAAACTTATAAGCCTACTCAAGTTTGGTATAATTTTTAATATGTTTAAATATAAAAGAATCTAATATTGATTAAAAAAAATTTATAAAAAATTTGAGCATAATCAAGCTAATCGAGTCGAGCTCAAACTTACTATGTATATTTTCGAGTCGAGTTCAAGCTTAAATTTTAAAACTTGGTCAAATTCGAACTTGAACTCGAACTCAAGCTCAAGCTCAAGCCTTGAGTTTTGGAGTCGAGTGTTACGCCCCGAAGTCATAGAGTTACAACAGTTCTACCGTGTAAACCATTCTATGATAGTAACTGGCCTCACAGTGCCTACCATAGACATGACCTGCACAAGGCATCGACGACTCCTTACTTTGAAGTAAACAGTCCGATTAACAATTAAACTACAATTATGATAAATAATGCAAATTTCTAATAACATTACAATATTATATATATAAGTCCGCAGAGCTTTCTAGAAAGTTTTATATAAACATAACAGTTCACTAGATTACATAATAACTATCAGTCTTTCATCCCTAGTTACATGGTCACTCTAATTACATGATCCTCACACCCCTGGCTTCCAACGGATTAACCTCTGGGTAATTATAGGGCGGCATAGTACTTGAAGTGTTCAGAAATCAGAACCTGCAAAAAGATCTATAAGGGTATGAGCAACTACAGCTCAGTAAGTTGAATTAGAGACTCATGAATGCATATAAGCACAAACAGGGTTATCAAACAATTATTTTCATGCAATGCAACAATCAAGTATCATCGCACAACGTAGTCCGGTCCGTTGTGAAATCAGAGAAATTTCACCCGCTCCAATCCGGGTTGAGGAGTTTTCATGTTATGCAGCAGCTCACAACCAAACCCAGGCTTGTGCAATGGAGACCTCGCTCCTCTCGCGACTACCTTCGAACCATTGACTTTACCCTCGCTGCGACCTCCTCTCATGTCATTTAGTTCGACTAAGGATGAAGAAGGGACCATTTTGTAATCCTGTACTATCCCTTTCGAAGGGATTGGTATTTGGTTGGAGAATTCTATGATCCCCTAATAGGTTGCAATGCATGATATTTTTTGTTATTAGGGTCAACTAAGATTAAATTCCGTTTAGGGTGTTCAAACAATTTCATACCAATTCAATCAATCACAAAATCACTCACAATACAAATTCAGTACGAATTTAGATACATCAAACACATGTGTAAACTACTTACAATCACAATCATATACGAGCCTAAGTCTCCGAGTACTACAAAACTAGTACTCTATTACAATAAGCAATAACCCAACTTACAATCATAATCATATATAAGCCTAAGTCTCCGAGTATTACAAAACTAGTACTCTATTACAATAAGCAATAACCCAACTTACTTGGAATTGCTCGATCGCTCGATCCCTTAATCGCAAGCTGATTTGTCTCTAGGTGTCCTATAATACAAATAGGTTTTTTTAGTACTTATAATTTATGATTTATATTCTAAGTTATATTTTAACTCATTTTTTTCTGTGTATACCCATTATGTCTTAATGATTCATTGTACTATATTTCGGTGTTTGAACCATAAATGAGATTTTAAATTTTGATTCCTAAGCCTTAAATATGCTCGAATCTTAATGTGAAATTAATCACATTAAGCTCGAGTTTCCAAATATCCTATTGGGTCGTAATTTGGTATTCTAAACTATTCGGTACATGCTAACCCTAATTGCGATATCGGATTTATTCCCGATGTGTGAAAATCTTACATTTTGAGACTTTTGCTTAAGATTAAATGTTATTTTCAGATTTATTATTTTTTTTATTTCTATTATAATATTATCTAAATAACCTTATTTTTTTATATTTATTAATTTACAATGTCACATATTACTAAATTCTTATATTAATTACCTAATTTCCTAAATTAATCATACTTAATACTGTAAAGGCTAGGATTAGGGTTCCATATCAGAGATTGACATCCCTAAACATCTAATTAATATCTAAATCAGTAATTAACATCTTAATCACCTAATTAACCCTAAATCACCCAATTTTTCCCTCATTTTAGGGCTAAAAATTAACTTAAAAATTTCAAAAATTAATTTTTAAAAAAAATGACTTCATAGCACTGTTCTATATCATATGAGCATCCTATAGAAAAAAATTGAGCACCAAACTACACTCCTAAGCCTATTTATTTTCCGTTCTAATCATGCTTGGTTTTGAGTAATTTGTTAAGAACCCTATAATTGCAGATGGAATTAAACTAAATCAATATTTTTTCCTAAATCTACATATAATAAAACCTCATAATAACAAGTTTCATAATTTTCTGGGCAAAATAACTAATTTTACAAAATTATTCAAAATCGGGAAATTTAAGAGACTAACCGGTCCAAAGCTTTCTGGCCGTCCAAACCTGGTCCAAGGCTGTCGGCCAGCCTAGACAGTGGGGCTAGAGTGGTGTGGTGGTGGCAGCTCGGTCCCAGGTGGTGGTGAGGTATGGGTTTCTCTCCCTACACGAATTTGCACAGTTTTCTTTTTTTTTTTTTTTTTTTCTGGAGTTTCTCTCGATTTTTCAGTTTTCCTATTTTTCCCAAATTCTAAACTGTCCAAATGACTTTTGAAAATTTTTCCCTTATTTATAGACGATTCTTGTAATTATTATGTATTAATTAGACAAGACTTTGCCCAATTTCCTTTATTTTTGGCCTTTATGTTGTCTAATTTTAATTGGTTGATTTTTCTTTTACAGAGTTTGACTTTCCACGACCTGATTTGGATTATTGTAGGTTCCTCTAATTTTTTTCTGATTTTTTATAATTAATTTATAATTTTCCTTAATTATTTACTTAGTTTTTGGCCAATTTAGGTAATTTCGCGTATTTTTATCTACATGTAAATACATGTGGGGTACATGTGAACATTCCTACTTATTATTTTGGTTATTCTAAAATTTTTAGTATACATATAATCTATCGTTAGTAATTTATTAGTTATTTGATTACAATTTTCGCATTTTTGGTAATTAGTACTTATTATGCTTAAAATTTGAAAATTTTATAGTCTTCTATTTTATTACTTATTTTCTTAAATTCAAGTTTATGGGGTCAGTTTTACTAATATTTCTCTCATTAGTTTATAATTTGGGTTTGATTGGATCCATTAACCAATCGTCCTAAACCTTAGATTCTAAGTTCAAGCCTACGATTACTTGGCTTAACTTTAAGGCTTACATCGAGCTCAAACTTAAGCCTAATACTATTCGGTTCAGCTCGATTCGATTACACTCTTATTTTATTATATCAAAAAGAGAAACACATAAGAAAACAACGTATACTTTTACATCATGGTAAATCTAAAGAAGAATAGAATGGTTAGAAATAGCCATTTCAACCTAAATGAAAGTTAAGAAATGAGAAAGAAAAAAAAGATACTATTGTACTATATCAAAAAAGGGAAAAATAGAAGGAAATGACTTACACATTTACATCATGAATATATCTAAAGATGAATAGAATCGTAATGGAAATAGTAGAAATGGTTTGTAATATGATGAAATTTGTTTATGAAGAGGATCAATTTTATTTAAGTAACTACTCTTCCACTGCCATTTATGAGAGTGAGAAAATTGGAATATCTTTTATGCAGGAAACTACTTATCCATCACTATACAAGAGAGTAAAAGAGAGAGATTAGGTGAAGGTTCTTGCTTTATCCTTTAATATTTTTAGTTGGATTATTACGATACATGATTTAATTTTTTTTTTTCTTTCAAATGATTCTTAGGTTAAAATAATAATTAAAGGATGTGGAGATTAAAACTAGTGTGATGACTTAATAACATATATAGGTAAAAATATATTATTAGTTTAATATTTTATAAAAATATTAAAGAGTATATATTTATGTGAGACCTAGTCTTTAACCTGTTACTCAAGACTTGGAGCAATGGACTTAGTAAGAAGTAAAGCAAAGGCAAGTAATAAAAAGAAGCCATTAAGAGAAGTTTACAAAGTAGGTTAAGTTAAATGACCATACCCAAACTATTTGATATCGACGCGAATTAAGGTGTTCATAATGATTTAAAGTCTTCAAACAATTTTGTTCGAATTCAGCTAAATTTAATATAAGTTCATAAAAGTTAGACAAATAGTCCTAATAATTTCAATTTCTCAAAATAAAGTAATTATAATATTTAATCTCAATAAAATGTATTTTTATCAAGTACAATTGATAATTATTAAAAACTCAAAATTAGAGTTTCGAATGATTATGAAAACTTGGAAATAAATCATATATGTAATAAATATATTACATGACACAAAACAATGTATAGAATATATATATATATATACCATAATTATTAGGCGTATATATGCACTTGAAACTAATTACAAAACCCGATAAATTACATTTTAAGCTGAAATAGGCTTAGGAAATTATAAAAAAATTAATAAAAATTATGAGAAATACTTGGGAACAATTGAGAATTCCTAGATTAGGCATAAAAGTGTCCTAAATGGGTGTAAGGCAATTACCAAGGATGAAACAAGCAATATATAAGCTTAGAATTTGGAAAAGAGAAAGAAAAATTCATTTTTCACCATCCTTGAGCTTAGAAATCCAAAAAATCCTCTCTAACATGTTGTTTATGCAAAGTGAAGTTTAGGAAAAATCAAAGTGAGCTAAAAGAATCAAAGGGATAAAGGAGAGTTATACGGTTCAGAGAGTTAGATGATTCGTTGGAGTAAGGAGTTGCTAGGCACAAATCGACCCCATTACCATAACGAGTGGACTATGCCTAGCTATACTGACAATGGTGGAGGAGCCACTAGTGGCCGGAGCTCTATCTTCTAATGAGATCCATTTCTAGTATGATTTTAAGTAACTTGGTAAAAATATGAAAAATGCTCAGAAAATTATGGAAAAATTTATTCCTACATATTCTCATGTATAGAATCTAACAAAATATCATTTTGTATAAATTTGGTAGTTATAACATACGACCTTGGGAAATAAGAGAAATCAAATAATTTTTTATATTGAAATAAATAGGCCTATTGACATAGTTTTTCCTTCAAAATTTTTCTATAAGCTACCCTACATTAATATTGAATTTCTATGAAGTGATTTCTCACAAAACACATTTCTAAACTTTTATGTGATTTTTGAGCCCTCAATTAGGTATTAAATTGTGCTTTAGTGGGAAAATAACATATTTTCTAATAATCTTACTTGGATTCTAAGTTGGATTAGTTAATGAAGTGTTTGTACTTTATATCAGGCAAGTGCACCTATCAGTTTTAATATAGCGGATGTGAGTCCGAGTCGATCCCTTAGAGACTTCGAGTACTAATATTAACCTTAGCTTTATTATCTAACCGGAAAATTATGAAAGTTTGAATTAATTAAAAATAATAAAATTAACAAACTAACTTAATTATAAGACTTGATTAAGCAATTGAAAAAGCGATAAAATTAAAAACGACTTCAAGAAAGTAATAACGTATTTAGGAATTATTTCCCCTAGAGTTAATCATGTGATCGTTTAAAATATATTCAATCCGGTCTCTATTATTTTTGACCGGAAGGATTCACAACTAAAGTTAATACATTTCTCAAGCATATTAACCTTAATCCTAAATTATTTACCGGAATCTCTTCACTTAGTAATATAATTTAAAATTGCATTAATGTATAACGAATTCCCACACAATTAATTAACTTTCCGGAAGAAACATGTATCTTATCTCTAAGTATACATATAATTCTCTCCAATTATGTAAAGATCTAATTACACATGTAATTTCTCAATCAACATGCATAATATCATATATTGATATTCTAGAAATATCAATCAACAATTAAACGACATAATTGAATCAAGTAAAAATTGAAACTTTATTGAAATTTCTAAATCAATCCAAGAATCACATGAAACCCTAGGTTCCATAATCCTAAATACTCGAATTCTAAGCTATCATAATGAATCTAAAAACGAGTTCCATAAAAAACATAAAATAAAACATGAAAACTCCTTTGATTGATGAAAAATCTCTTCGATCTTGAAGTTGATGTTGTTTTTGCCTCTTTCTTGATATTCTCCTTAAGTCTCTTTCTCTTATCTTGTGTCTCTCCGTTTCTGTAATGTCTCTCATCTTTTTTGAAACCCTAATATGTCCTTTTATAATGTATCAAAAGGATCCTGTTCTCGTCACCAGACACGACCTGGGACATGGCCGTGTTCCCAGGTCGTGTAACTTTCTACACTAAAGCAAAATTTTCTACACAACTTCAAAACTTCAAAACTTCTTCATTTGAACTCCGATTTGAGTGAAACTTGATTCCTTTTCTTCGTTTTCGATCCTAGAGCGCGTTCAAACCTAAAAATCAAAATTTTACTCAATTAAGTATCAATTTCTTTAAAGAAAACAAAAAATGTAAGGGAAATACTATAAAATCACCATATGAAATATGTTTAAAATCAGAGTTATCAGTACTATTTTAGAGTGGTTGGGTTGATTGATAAAGTGAGAAGTTATGGAAAATAGTGAATTGATCTTAATTAATGAAGTTAGTATTCGAATAATTTAATGAACTTGAAACAATTGATGAATTATGATGTAATTAATGAAGAGTTAAGAAGTAATGAAACTGAGGAAGGTTGGTTTGGAGTGATTTTTAATGCTTAAATTTGATTCCACAATTGTAACTTCGAAGGAAGTTGGTAAATTAACTACTTATTGGACATTAATTAAAGGTAGAGATTCATTAAAAAGATTCTGGTCATAAAATTTTCACTAGATTAGTACTTAAAAGGTAGGTCAAAAGCAAAATGATGAGTAAAATGAAAAAATAAGAAAAGCAGAAGGTTGGTCAAAGGATGATTTTATAAGAAAATCCTATAGTTGGTAAAGTTGGAGGATATTGTGATGAAAGGTTCAACTTGGAGAAGAAGCTCAAATGCTGTCTCAAACGATAGAATCAGTGTAACAAATGAACCCTGAGTAACTCAGATGCTAACTTAGAGGATTTTTCGACTAAAGAAAATTACTATAAAATCGCTCAGAACCTAACTCAGAAGATTTGGTAGTTTCGAGTAACTTATAAAAATCATTAACTGGTTAAGAAATTATGATTGTTAAAAGAGGATAATGTAATAAGAAGTTGTTTCATAAGTTAACTCAGGGTCAAACTTAGAGATTAAGTCAGAACCAGCTTATAATGACCTAATTACCAACAAGTGAATATTTAACTAATATATGTATATATATATACTCATGAACTGTAATTGACCTTAGAAATACTTACTCTCACTAAATGAGTTCGTGAAAGAGAAAGCTTATGTTAACAAGTAAGATTAGGAATGTATCGCTAGCTAAGTAAGTGGATATTTGTGTGTGCTTATGTTTACTCCTAATTTTGTATACTCTATAATGTTTTAGCTTGGCTAAACATTAATTGTAAGTTGATGTGTTGTTTAATAAACCATATGGAGCTATTTATTATGGTTGTTGCTGATTGAATAGTGATATGATATTAAACTTGGTTCTTATGTTAATGTTGATGAATGCATGTGTGATATTTGCTAGGATTTGTGTTATCTTAGAAAAGAATTTAAGGGTTAACTTTATCTCTTAAGGTGTTCACTTAAGTGAACTCAATATCGAGATCTTAGAGCTAACAAAACTATGAAGTAAATGTTGGGTAACAAATGATAAATAAGTCTACTTGAATTTATTGGGTTTTGCTTGGTATGCGATAAAATGCATTCATGGGATGGCATGAAAAGACAAGTCAAGTTTTCTAAAAACCAAGATGTTACTAGGTCGGTTTCCATATAAAAAGTTTGGTTTATCAAGTAAAATACTTTATTTGTAAAAGTTGGGTTTTTGAACATATAAAGACTATATTGTATCTACTGGGCTAGTTTTATGCTGGATTTTCCAACCACTCTATGCGATTATTACTAAGCTGAAATGTTTACTAGGTTCCTGGATATGTTATCCAAGTACTCAGTTTAAGTTGACTAAACTGGATGAGTTGTTAGGTTGAACTAAGATATTGGTACCGATGCATATTAAGTACATGAGCATGGTACACTCTTGTCGCATTTGCATTATTTGGCTAGGAAATTGTAAGATAACATAATTGGACTAACTACTCGAATGGTGTGTCTGTTTTGTTATGTTTATTGTTATGTGTTTATCTAATCTCACTTAGCTTACGGTAGCTAAGAGGATAAGTTTCTCTTATCCTCAGGTTACGGATGAATAGATAGAAGAAAGTATTAAAGTGATAAGGAAACTTCAAAACTCAAAACTTTAGCTGAAGATAAGCTCTTGAGAGAAGTTGTTGACCATACGATATGGCTTGAGTATATGGAGACAACTTTTTAGGAAAGTAATGGACATTATACTTTCACCAAAGCTTTGGCATAGCTGTGGTAGTAAAAAATATATATTTGTAAAAGAGTTACTATATTGTATAAGAAGTTTGTAATTGTGATACTTTAAGCATGGCTTGCTAATGTAGAAGCTTATGTTGTGGTTTATTTTATTGAATGAGAAATGATTTGGAGGTAATTATTTATGGAACAAAATAGCAGGTTGAATAGAAGTTTTGTTTTATCCTTAACTCAAGGATGACAATAACAAACTATCTTCAAGTATTAAGAGTTTGAAAAAAAATTTTAAGTTGACACTTAGAAGATGGGGTGTTACAATTTATATGTATTATTTCCTATACTATAGAAGTATATATGTTTGTATCACTGTTAAAAACAATATACTGTACATTACATATATATGTACACACATACGCATGAAATACAATGGTATGATTTTAGTATGTTATATATTATGTCTTATATGCATGTCTCATGCAAAATATACATAATATAATTATGCAAGATATACTATGTATTATTTCAATGTAAATATGTATAATTGCTACTGCAAATATAAAATAAATATAGCATATGTGTTATAATTAAAATAAAATATATAGTACGGTACACCTCTATATCATATATTAAGACATTTTATTTTATTATGCTATATTTGTATTAGATGTATATATGATAAATAGTATTATGTGATATACATGTACTAATATTTAGATGTATATCACATTACTACTTGAACATATTTTGTAATATGTATTATATTCACATAGAAATTACTAAAACAAATCAAACCCTTCCCATAAAGTTCTTAACCATTGCATCTAACTATATATTTACCACTTTCTACCATACTTCTACTATTATTATTGTTTTATTTGTGCATTATTTTAATGTTTGAACATGGCTCTTTTTTGAAAAATTCATTATACTTTTTATTTAACTAATATTTTTAAGGATTTTATTTAGAAAATTTATTACAATTTTGATTTTATTAATATATATTATCAGTATTCTTTTATATTTTTTAGTCAAAACTTTTTTTATATTTTTTGCATATATAACGCGATTACATCATCCAGTAGTATGTGTGTGTAGTTATATATATGCACCAATATACACATATACATTATATTACATTTATGCATCATTCAATGATCAAGCATGTGTTTTATAAATATGAGTTTAAACTCATTTGATGCCATTCTAAATATGCTTATACCAAACAAATTATTAGAATAAGATTGTGATTCAACAATCACCATTAAACATAAGATTGGAATAGTTATTTAATTCTGATTTCATTCTATTCCATTCTATCCATTTTCTTATACAAAAGATGCTATTAGGAATTTGTTTTTCTACAGTTGGGGAATAAGGTTTAGTGTCGATTTATGATTACTCCTTTTTTTTTTTTTTTTTTGTATTTCGTTTCAACAAAGAGCGCCATTTTGAAAAAGTTTTTATTCATTTTATAAAAAATCCACGTCAGGAAATTTTAACAGAAATATTTATGGACATAACTTAACAACTTCTTCTAGCCGTTTGAAAATTGGGGGGTTCAAGAAAAGGTGAGAAAGATTCTATTGAGAACGACGAAGAATTTGAATATAGAATTGAAAACTAACAACTGAAATGGAAAAATTGGAAAACAAGTGGAAGTAATTTTTTTTCCCCCCTTTTTTTATACCTTTCCCTTAATATAAAAGCTCATTATTTGTGGTTAGTACATATTAATTACCGTTAGATAATGAAGTATCGTGTAATCCTTGTCTTGCTGAGTTTCCTAACCGCGAAACCATAAACAGTAAACATGTTCTTTGTTACTTAACAAATTAAAAAAGGAGACCCATAACATCAACCTTTTGTGGTCATTCTAAATCTCCGTCCGCCTGCCTAGATTTTGTCTTATAGTGGCGGTGAATGATGGAGATTTCCAATTTTTTTTTTTTTTTATAATTAAAAAAAAATAGTCAATCATTCATCACGCACTTACCCCTCCAAAAACTTTCTAGCAGACAAAAGGGTCCCATTTACGAAGATCTGGTTAAGGTTTTTAATGGAGAACAAATAGACCCGACTTCACAACATACAAGATTCAGTAAGGTCACTGTGGCAGTATCTCTGAATTGTGATTGGAACCCGGTACAGGTAGCATACCAGTGCCTCTGATGAATTATTTATATCATATAAACGTATAATGTAACTTTCCAACGTTACATGGTCAGAGAGTCGGATATTGTCATTGTATTATTACTATTATTATTTTTTTTTTCGCTGAATATTATTACTGTCATTCTTAATTGCTGAAATATTACTCCGTATTTTGATAACAGAATAATATAGATTCTATCAGCGAAATTTCAAAAACATGACCACTACTATTTCAAATTTTTAGATACCTCAGTAATATCAACACACAATAATAACAACTAAAATAGTTTATGCCCCTAAAACGATAAAGGGTCTACCAAAAATACTCTTTTCTGACTTATGAAAATGCTTGCTTTTACTTTTCGAAGGATTCTTCAATAGTTTGTTTCAAAAAAAATTTTTAACTAAGGCTGGCTATTTCATATTAGAAGATTGTGTTAGTATCTTTATTTCGTGTCAAGTTCGTGTCAGTAGTTAAAATACATTAAATTGAATAGAATTTATAAATAAAGTTATCATATAATTGTGTTTTCGTATTATATTATGTATTATATCATATATTGCCTTTTCTTTCTATAATCATGTTCATAGTTGTGTTTTATTAGTATCCGTGTTATCTTGCTATATTATCAATTGCCAACCAATAGTTTTCACTACAAAAGACTAGTTTCTTTTGGTTCACGGTTTCAACAATAATTAATTATCAAAAGAGTTAAAGTATCTTCACTTTAAAAGCACTATTAAAATCTTATAAAGTCACAATGAGGAGGAGAAAAATTTTCCCATTGCGTGAGTTAGTTGTTTTGTGTACATTTGTGATGAGATATCGAGTTTAAATTAGAATATGCATCAAAATCTGACTTCAAAAAGTGAGATTTTATAAGATATTATTCCAATTCTTTCAACTTAGTTTGGAATATTAGACAAAATATGTAATGTATATATATATAGATCAAATTTTTCTACTTACACGAAAAAAAAAAGAAAAAGATTAAGACAACTGTGAACTTATGCTTATGTAATATAGTTATATAATATATAAAGAAAATGCTTTTAAATTTTAGTGCATTATTCCAATAATTCTTTAGAAGATAAGGCAAAAAAACATATGAGATGGGATAGAAAAACCGCCAGAGGGGCAAGAGGCATATATATATATATATATATATATATATATTTGAACAATTTGATTTGTTTTGGTTTTTTCGATTTAGTATAAATCTATCCCTTTAAACCAATCATAAAGTTTTGATTTAGTTGGATTTGAAAATTTCTTTATCCAAACTATTAAAAGTTCTGAAATCTTGATTCAATTTATGATTTAGTTAGTATTTTCTCCATTCCAAGCGCCACCAAGGCCAATACATATAAATTATAAGTATGTTCTCTTATAAACTGATTCAATTTCTGCAATTGATTGGATAAAGAAGGATCATCCAGATAGTGATGAGTATGTTTTATCAGAAGACTTTAAGAGCAATTTTTGTAATCTTATAGTAGCTTGCACGAAGAACTTAAGTTATGAGTCTCTTGGCTAATTATCCCTCGTTGTACTCTCAATGGTGTTTAATGAAAGTTACTTTTTTACCAAAAAAAAAATAATATTATATTTTTTTTTATTCTTGATGTAGGATGGCTGAAGTGAAAATTATAAAAGAATAAAAATTTACAGAAAGCACTAAAATCAATGATTGCTTTTTTTAATCTCTATAAAATTATTATTGGATTCAAAAGGGATTGATTCAATTGCAAGTGGAACCAGCACAATCTCATTAACACACTCACAAACTTCCTCTATTTCCTTAAGTGTATTATCTCATATATTTTTGTGATATAGTTCAATTTTGGAAGAATTGTCTACTATACTATTTTCTTGGATAATATGTGAGACTTGAGTTGTAACATGTTTCTCCTGATGAGCATGCAATTTAGGACTTCCTAACGCATGAAAATGATGGTTAATGTATTTGAGTTGATAACTCATTATATTTAACATAGTGATAACCATATCAATCTTTGACATAAATTGATAAAAAAAAAAAATTTATTGAAAGTGGATTCCATGTGATTTGACATTTTGTTGTGCAATGAAATTAAAATTTTTTCTAAGTCATACAAAAGGATAATAAATTCAAGTTCTCAAAAGAACACGATAATAGCATCTAATACTAAATTTAATATAGGACAGCCGAAGCGAAAATTATTAAAAAAATGAAAAATTAGGAAAAGTATGGAAATCAATGAGAAAAATAAATCTAAGAGTTTTTTTAAATGAAAGAATAACAAAATCTAAAAAGATATACTTAACAACCTCACAATATTAGATTAAAATGATGGCATCACACTACCTACGAATTGTATACCTTCATAACACACACATAGTCTCATACCATCAATGAAAACAAGGATTGCCTCACATCATTGGTAAAAAAAAAAAAAAAAGGCATCACCAATTAAAAAATAATAATTTTATTCAATATCTAATCACTTTTACTGTATAATGATTAAGAGTGTGGCATATTTATAAATATAATAAGACCTAACATTTTAGGAAAGTAAATCCTAATAAATCTAGAAATTTTCATATCTTTAACAAAAGATATCTATTTGACCCAATCCTATAATAAAAGACATTAATAATATCATATGTAGCATAATATAAAATAAAATAAAATAAAATCTAGGTAAAAAATATTATCATTCTATATTGGCTATTTCTTGATCTATATCATTCCTTTGATAAAATAATAAAATACTATAGCATAAAAAATGCGTAAAATCAAGAGAAAAGTTACAGTCTACAAGTCTAAACTCATTTTTTTACCCTTCTAAGAATTGAAGGTTTAAATACTCAATTTTAAAAGTAATAAAAATAAGAACACATAACATAAAGGTAACAAAATACATTTATTATTTACATTCTATCGAAATCATTTTCAGCTAATTTTAGTAAGAAGTTGTCCAGAATGTGGATAAAGTAATATAACTATACCTCTTTAAATTTCTTAGGATCTCAACTATTAGTAGAAAGGAGTAATCAAAGTTTTCTTCTTTTTTTTCCCCTTTATTTATTTATTTATTTTTGGGGGGAAGGGGGCTTAAGGTAATCATTCATGTTGTATGCAACTAATTCTTATAAAAATAAAGGAATTATACTTGTTATTCATGCTTTAAATGGAGTATTTACATGGATTTAGGTTTAATGAATGAATTTGCAAAGATTATTGAGTGATTATGGTCTATATATACTAGAGAACTACCTAAGAAATCTATGGAATACTAAAAGTATTAATTGGAAGGGAAGTTTTGCATACCTAGAGGAAACGATATACAGTTTGGCTTAATTCATATCTTTGAAATATGGTATGAGAAGCCAGCTTGTGGTTGATTTGCTCTCTCATGAATAAAACAATTACAAATATTAAAAATATTTAAAACTACTGTCTATATTTCATAAGAAGAACCAATACATCTCCAAGATCGAACACACGGAGAAGTACCACAACTTAAATGAACCGAAAAAAATAAAGAAAGACAGCAATGTTCGAACGGTCACCAACTTGATATGATACACCAATTGATCCTACTTAACCTACGATTTGCTGGATATAACTCACTGGTCTGAACTATAAGGTCATTCGTCATTACTCTTTTCTAAAAAGAATAGATAAGAGCTACAAGGACAATAAAAACACTAGGGTTACTCACAAAAGAAACTTGTATTAATTTTAGCAAGGAGTGTAATGATCCTTACGTATACAATGAATGAGGTTCATTTACCAACCCCATTAGGGCTACAAGTATGTATAAAAAGATAAAAGGGTAATTTACAATTAGAATATATGAATGGTACTAAAAAGGGTAAAAAGAACAAAAAAATTCAGTATAAAAAGAGTAAGGAATCCTTTTAGAATGTTGTATTAGAAGACACGTGTCACATGATGGTTGGCACTCTAAAATATAGTACAATTTGGACAAAATTGAAGAAAGAGTTTGTAGTCAAGGCTGAGCTGATCTGGATTAGGTTAAGCTCAATTAATCGGTCACTAAGGAATATTTGGCTTAGACTAGGATCAAGTGCTGGTGGTCGGCTCAAGAGATTATCTCGGATAATTATTTAAGGTTGGGATGCTTATATGTTGTTTATGTCATGATACGGCTACTCGATAGATTGGCCTGTATGCTTGGTATAGCTTTAAGAACTATGTTGGTATAGGTAAGAGCTTGGTATTTAGGTTGGCAGTAGAGTGAACATGGAGGTCGAGATAGGAATTCATGTCTTGGATAAGGCTTCGAGCTAATATTCTTTGTGTGAGTCCTTGAGTCCTTAGAGTTCTCTAATTCAGCTGTGTGTAATCAGTTATCAAGAACCTATTTCTCATTCTAACTAATAGTTATTGCAGTTAAATACCAATCTATGAATTTGTCAATACTAAAATTCATAAGGAATATTAAATTGAAAACCACACAAATGCATATACTACTTATATATTTTATGTACAAATACACAATTTATAATATATAATGTATCATAATTATAACGCCTCATAAGAGGGCTTAGTAGAGATAATCTAAAGCCATTATGCTATGTATACACCTGTCACATGACAATTACCTTGTAAATTGAAGATCATAAGATTCTACTCTGTTTAACCATTCTACCTAATCTTATTATATAACTACACGATATAAAATAACTATGGGTTCAATGTCTTCCTACTCTCTAGGATCATAGACAATCAAAATCTCCTACCAAATAGTAAAATGAGTAGTTATTACATTTTTACGTCTAGACTTATTTTAAATAAACTATACTCTTACCTAGGAATAAACTCTCCTATAGATAATTGTTGAAGTGACACTTGCATGATCATATTCCTATCCCATCTAGTGTCTTGATCACTATCTTACAAGAAAACCATAAGAGAATGAGCTAAAGAACTACAGGCTTCATAAGTGATAAGAGACTCACCTTACACCATAACATAACAATAATTAGGGTTATCAAACAATTTAAGTGTAATCCATGAGATACTAGTATGAATGCAACATCATACACTGTCTTCAAGTAACCATGTGAAGTTAAGGATATAATCCCTCCTTAACCTAAGTTGGGGATAGCCATCCAAGCACAAATCTGCACTCTTGACTGAAACCCATTCCTATCCGAACCTACTGTTTACGCCCTTATTCTTTCTAGTAATCTATCTTGATAGCTACCATCTTCCTAAATCTTTCCTCGTACTTCACATCCCTAGATCTTCTTAAAGCCAAAAAGGAGCAAGTGTAGGCTTTACCTACCCCTTGCCATGACTATTAAAGAGAATTGAGTGGCCACTAGTATGCGTTGTGTAATGCGAGTCCCAATTAAGAGCTTTAGCTTGACCATTTTATGTTTAGTTATTGGTGACAAAACAATATATCACAAACATTCAGTATCAATGTAACATATAGATGCTTTACAACATAACACGTATAGTACACTTAGGTACTTTTTCAATGAACAACTTTAAACACATGCATAATCAATCTACTTACAAGTACAAAAAATAAACCCACTTACCCAGCCTTCTAGCCAATCATCTCTAAAAATCTCTGATAGGTTTATAGATGTAGCCTATTAACCCTAGATGAGATAAAATAGAAATTAAGATACTTATGATATTGGAATGAAGAAAACTTAATATACTTACCCTTCTAGTTGTATATCTTAAATCGGTGATTAGGCTTATTGTTTATACATAAGATTTGAGTTGTATAGGTTTTAAGGATAAATAAGACGTTTAAAATATGCTTACCTTATGGTTATTAAGTTAATTAACTCACCCCTATAGCTAATATAAAACATTATTAAATATATATATATATATATAGCAAGGGTTATGTGATAAGTAACATATTAGAATTGTACATATTATATATATATATATATATATACATGCATACTTGTAACATAATGTAACATGATGCTATTAGCGAAAATATTATTTCAGTAATACATGTTTGTAACATGTGTATATTTTTCAATCATCCTATGTGCCATATGTGTTAAAGATGGAATTAATTAGATATTATTTTTGGAAATTGATGGTAAGATTAATTAGTCACTGTTTTGGATTTTGAGCTTAGAATTAAAGACTAAAACGTAAGGTCAATAGAATTTAATATGTTACATGGTTTAATTTTTTGATAAGGTCCATAAACTGATATATATATATATATATATTTAATTAGCTTCTTTACGAGTTATTAGATGAAAGCAATAAAAATATAGCTGTCAATATTCTAAGTTCAAAACTTGAAACAAAAAGAAAATTATGAAATTGTACTGATAAAATACTTCATTTAGAAAAAATAATGCGATTATGGATATATCTTCCTTAAGACTATTATATATCAATTAAAAGATAACCCTTATAATTATGAAAATGAGGTAATCTGAAAACATCAGACACCAAAAAATTAGATTACTTAATCCTCTAATTGGTCTATTCTATGTGCTATTCTCTTTTTGACCTTTTTATTCTCTCTTTCCCTTTCTCTCTTTCTCTTTCCCTTTCTCTCTTTCTCTTTTTCCCCCTCTCCCTCTCTAATTATTGTGTCAGTTAGCTATCTTCCATATGGCTTAATAGCCATATTTATAGGTAGCACTTTACCCGCCTTAAATTAAGGCAACTATATTATTTTTTTTTTAACTTTAATAGGGATAAAGCTACTAAAAATATCTAAACTTTCATTTTTTTCATTTTAATACCTAAATATTGAATTTGTTCATTTTAGTACTAAAACTTTTTAAATAAAACAAATTAATATTTCTGTTATAATGGCTATTATGAGAAATACTTATTAGTTTCACTTTAAAAAGTTGAAGTATCAAAATGAAATAAAAAATAAAGTTTAAGCATTAAAATAGAAATAAAATGAAAATTGATATATTTATATTATCCTTCTACAATTTTATAATAACGACTATTATAATAAAGATATAAATTTGTTTCATTTAAAAAGTTAGGATACTAAAATAAACTAAGTTTAAAGTTTAGGTATTAAAATGAATATCATAGAAAACTTAAGTAGATTTAGATAAATAATTACACATATTAGTTAGTTCACATAGTTACTTATTATTTTTTCTATTTTATAATAATCTAGTGATCTCGACGAGGGTTTGGATCTCCCTACCAATTATTACAACCCTTAAGATTCATCATGATCAAGCGAGTACTTCCGATAACTCTATACTTATTTTGTGCTTGTAGTTAGTGCATCTAAATTTTATATATTAATAAACTAATACTTAGGGTTCGAGATATGCATGTGGTTGAATATTGCTTGCTTATTATGCAAAGTGTTGTTAAATCTAGCAACTGAAGAATTGATTGTATGATTAACTGCTGCATGAATTGGATAGTCTATTGACATTGGTAAATCACCTAATAATTTCATTTAATCATATTTGACTTATCTTAAATTAAATAGATCATGTAAAAGCACGAATATTGTATTTACTATTTCAGCCGTCACCTCATGCAGAAGGTAATAAAAGACCTTATGAGGATAAGGTTTCCATATGATTTGATTGGTATAATGTAGGAGCACTTATTTAACAAGACTCTACCTAGCGTTGGAAATGCTAACCATAGGTTGTTGAGGGTTAAGTTTGGAGACCACCGTTGTAAAGTATGAGCGTAAACTGCAGGGGTCACCTTATCACTAGACATACGAATTTGTGGACTGTTGGATCTTAGAAATGGAAATGTATTTTGTGAAATATGAAATTTCAATTTATGGTTAAAAATCTAGGTGTTAGAACTCAGTTGTAATTAATACTAATGAATCTCTAACCTTACCTTGAAAGGCATTAAATTTGATATTGTATGCAATATTAGTCAATTGCATATATTGTTCGGCATACTACTTATTCAAACATTCATATGTCTGTTAATTAATTGTTTAATAACCTTTTTGACAGTATAGTAGAAGGGATATCTCAATAAGCTCGTATAGCTTACTCTTCAATGGTTTATTTTACAGGTTTATTTAAGTTGGGACTGTGATAAATATCAAGTGCCGAGTGTAGAGTGAAGATGAGTATGATAATGTTAGAGTTAGTTGAGAATTGTATAACTGGTTCAAAAACATCTTATGTAGAGAATATTTAAATATTATAATATTATATAATTTAGTATTTCTTATAATTTATAAAGTTAATTTACCATGTCTTATTATTTGGTAGGGGATATCTCTACAGTTTTGAGGATTTATAAAATATCAAATATCCATAGTAATTTATATTTTACCATATGTTAATCAATTAAAAATAAAAAGCCTTAGTAATTAATAATTTAAAGTTTTATTATCTTTAACTTGCAATACAGTTTCTGTATCATAGGTGTACACATAATATAAAAACTTTAATCAATCCTACTAGGTCCCCTTAAAGTCATGACACATAATTAGTGGTATATTTTTGTGTATTGATGATTAAAGGGACTTTATATCATCAATTAATAGATGGGATAATTGTTAGGAAAAATATTAGCAAATAAATAAAAAAATTAATCTCTTGATAAGAACATATAAGTTTAATCAATTATAAGGAAAGTTTGAAATAGGAATGAGTCACAACAATTATGATGGATGTGAATTCCTATCTTTATCTCATATACTATTGATAATGAAAATTTAAAACATAGAAGGATATACCTTTGGCAATACTAATTAAGAATTGGAATAATTTTGTAACCAATTAGTTCTTAATATCTTTTAATAGGAGATTAGATACTATTTTAAATATTTAATTAGAAATAGGAAAATAATTAATGATAAATGTAATCAATGAAAATTAAAGCTTTTTCTATTTTTTTTTTTGTATTTTAAGATAGTATTAGTTAATTTTGTTTACGTTGATCCCTATCAAAAAGTGATTACCATTGTGAGGACTATGCCTGTGGTGATAGTTCCTATTACATTTGGTCCCAATGTTTGAATAAATATAATGGTAGGCTTTAAATATGGAAATATAAAATTAGAGATAGATTTATCTATTTAAAAAAGTAATTTAAATTTTAATAATTCACGTGTCATGATCTCACAAGCTTAACTTTTCAGAAACTTTAGCAATTTAAAACTTCAGATGATATTTTAATTTACCACGACTCAAGCCTTTTTTTTCCTTTTAGGAATTAAAGCCAATCAATGAACTTAAAAGATATCTTATATTTGTTAAGTCAAATTACGATTTTCAAGAGATTCTACAAAACTATGGAAAGTTGCAAACTGATGAGATATATGATGATATTTTGAATGAAATTATGAAATTTTAATATCTTTGACAAAACAATATTGTGGTAGTTTTTTTTTTTTTGTTATTTTAGGTCCATTTTTTGGAACTTTAATAAATAGAGTATTCTTATGAACTAGTTTTTTTAACTAAATGTACAATTTTTAGTTTCGAATTACCTATTTTACAGTAAAATTACAAATATTAAATATAAATAAAAAAATTAAAATTAAAAATAAAAATATATATAATGGAAGTAAATACAGGAAAAAAAAAGAGAAAGAAATATCTCTATTAACCTATGATATGTGGGTGGCCAACAGTGATTGAGGGGGAGAAAAAAAAAAAACACTCAACTGTTGCCCCATCCCCTATCTTGCGATAGCTAAAAATATCGTTCTTTTTTACTTTTATTTTTCTGCTTTAGTTAATTTTTCATTTTCATTTTCATTTTTTATTTTTAAGATTGATATTCTACTAAAAAAAATACTATAGTTATTTTAGTCTAGAAGTTCAACAAATGGAATTTTAAAATTTCCGTCCACATTAGCTTTAATTGCTCATATATTTTGGCTAAAAGAAAAATAAAGTGAAAAAAAAAGAACCTATTATATTTACATTTGACCTTTAGAAAAACTTTTAAAATTGAACTATACTTCTAATTCACATAGCTATATATAAGAATTAATCACAAAAGAATTTTCAGTGTTGTTGTTGCAATCCATATACTCTACAAACCAGAGATGATGAGGAAGACAAGAATGAAAATTTGCAAGAAATAAAGCTTTTTCATCTACATGACTAATTAAAAAGGACTTAATAAGGAAAGAATTAGTAAATTAGTCATTTCCACTATGTTGTCTGGCTTGTTCAATATAGTATTATTCATAGAGTCTACTGGAGATGTTTCAACCATAAGGTAATTCAACATAATATTTATTTCTTTCCTAAATATGTTATTATTTCTATTACTCAATCAATACATTATAACCCTAGAGCAATATTAAATAGCTGGAGTATAGGTATAAATGTATATATTATGTGATAACAATGAGTGTATTTTGTAATTGACTTTTATAATACGTTACAAAGCTTCCTCTTTTTCTATATATTCCAAGGACTTGAGACTGTATTTATCACATATTTCTAGCAGATTTAAACAAAAAGTCATATTTGAAATAGTAATATTTTCTTGCCCAAAAAAAATAAATAAATATTAATATTTTGATGTATTTTGGATCTTATGAGATGGATTATTTTACATATACAAAGACACCAACAACAATAATAACATTGAGAGCAAATTTAAGACAAAATAAAGAAAATTACAAACTAATAAGCGTTTACATCATGTACTAAGATTTTTACGAAATGAAAAAATCTTAAGAATAAGAAGTGAGATAAATTACAAACTTTTATTGGGAGCTGAGAAATATAAACCAGTTTAAAGAATGTAGAGTCTAGTAACCAACTTATTTGTTGAGTCATGATCTATAACGTAAAATTACAAACTACCAAGTCCTTCTACGAAATTTTATTAGATTTTTATGATTATTTGGTCTTTTTGAACTTTTGAATGGATGTGTGAAATATAAGAGGATATGAAAGCTTAAAGTATTTTACAAACTAAAGAGAAATTACAAGGTTCTTTAAAGAATTCTTATGGAAATGAAATTTAAAAGTCTAGAATAAACACATGAACGTTTTAATTTATGATTGTACAAGCTTTTGTGTTTTTTGAGAGCTAAAGCCAATTAATGAACTTAAAAAAATACATTATGTTTTCTTTGAGTTACATTACAATGTTAAGGAGGTTCTACAAAATTAAAGAAAGTTGTAAACTTATAAAATATGTTACAATATTTTGCATGAAATTATGAAATTTCAATATATTTGAAAAA
This sequence comes from Lumnitzera racemosa, assembly GCA_024138005.1. NCBI lineage: Eukaryota > Viridiplantae > Streptophyta > Magnoliopsida > Myrtales > Combretaceae > Lumnitzera > Lumnitzera racemosa. The sequence continues at coordinate 30,031,926 of JAMXBC010000012.1, read as the reverse complement.
ATAATATTTTGTTATTTTAGCTGTATTTTCTAAAATCTTAATAATTAGAATATTTTTACAAACTAGTTGGTGATTAAATGTAGAATTTTTAAAGGAAAAATTACCAACTTTTATAGTAAAATTAAGAATGCTTATTATAAATAAACAAATGAAAAAAAAAAGAACTAAAAATGTAGAAAATAGAAGCTAAAATAAGAAAGAGGAAAGATATATCTCCAGTAATGCAATAGGCATAACGACCGAGTAAGGTTAGAAATATTTTCTCTTTTTTTTTTTTCCCTAATTGTTGCTGCCACCCCTACCTTTAGGTTAGCTAAAAATATTTTTTTCCCCTTATTTTTCATATAGTTAATTTTTATTTATTATTTTAATTGCCTCCACATTTTTTTTATTTTCTAAAAACAATATTTTGCCAAAAAAAGTGTTGTACTCATTTTAGCATGGAAGTTCAACACACGGTATTTTAAAATTTTCGTCCACACGACTTCAATTGTTCATGTATTTTGGCTAAAAGAAAAATATAGTTAAGCGAAAATAGATGACATTCAAAGAACATTTAAAATTGCACCTATACTTTTCAATTGATATAGTTATATACTATAGCCCTTTGTAATTTTCCATATTATTCTTTGGTAAGTTTTGCAATTACATATACATTCCTTGACAAGCTCCATAAAGGTGGACTTCACAAGTATATCTAAGGTGTGAAAATATACAATTTAAAAAGTTTGGGTTAGTAGATTGATATGATTATTTATCGGATAGTCCATATATAATTTTCCTTCATAAAAAAATGTCAAATCATAACAACATGTGAATTGTTTTTTTCTTTTTTTCCTTAGAAGGGACATATGGAGGGAAATAATTAAAAAAAAAAAGCATTTATTCAATATATTATTTTTTTAGCTCAACCTCATGGCTTAGCATTTGAAATCTAACATTATGAATCATCTAAGACTGCCAAAAGTAAAGTATACTATTAGCAATTCCAAACGCATATGCAAGCATAAGCACCCGAATTAGGAGAAGTTTCAATGCATTGTCCGCCAAATGCTGAATTACGCTTTTGGTAACATTCTTTTTTGCACTTTGGAAGATTACAATTATTTGGGTGTAGTTGCTCTACACATCTTTTCTGCCCACTAACTTGTGGAATCACATAAACAACTATAAGAAAGTAAACAAACAATGGTTAGCACTTCTATAATATTAACATGTGTAGAGTATACGAACTACGAAATAATCTTAATGTTACGAACCAGAGATAAGGAGGACAAGGACGAAAATGTGGGAGAAACAAGGCTTTTCCATCTATATGAAAAAAAGGACTTAATAGGAAAAGAATAAGTAAATTAATCTTTTCCACTATATGTGGCCTTAGCTTGTCCAATATAGTATTATTTATAGAGTTGACAAAAGATGTTTCAAGCAAAAAGTAATTCAACATTCTATTTATTTCTTTCTTGGATTAATTATTTATGTTACTTAATTAATACATTATAACTCTAAGGCAATATTAAATAGCTAGATATAAAAGGTGTAAGGTTTTGTGTATGTAACAGTCAAATATTTAATGACATTTCAATGAAAGGTGTATAAATAAGTAAATATTTAATGAATAACAGGATTTGCAGGAGTTTTTCTTTTTCTTGGTTACCTTAACTAAAAGACATCTCTAGCAACCTTAAATAGTTATATATAAATGTGTAACTTTTTGAGCATGTAACAATTAAAAACATACAAACGTGAAGGATCGCTAAGAATGTTATGGATCCAGATTCTAGCAAATATCTTATTGTATATCACAAATTTCAAAAGGGGCAATTTGGATATTTTATCGTAGTAGAATTTGAAATATGTCTAGTGATTAAAACTATAATATGAAATATGGAATTTAATGATGGTTTGGTTGCTTTTTTTTATAGTTTATCTTTTATGTCAATATGCTTAGAGTTCCTCTTTGCATTTTAATTCCTATAGTAATGTCATTTTTTTAATTAATTTAGAATAAGCAAAAACGTTGTAAAGTAAATGAACAAATTTGCTCATGCTTGGAGAATTTCTCCATAAAATTAGAAGTATTGATATACTAGTAGTAATATACACCTATGACTCGTATATACACTTGACTCTTAGTTATCCATTTACCTATTTATATTATATTGCTTTTACTAACAACCATACATATTACAATAGTTGAGAATGGGTGAATTGAACATGATATGACTCCTTGAAATACTTCAAATTCAATAAGTATGTTTCAATCAAAAGTGAAATGCATAAGGAAATATCAAAAGAAAATGCATTAAAGACAGAGAATAAGAGTCATTTAAGTCATAAAACTCTCTTAAACCCAACTCATTTCAGCTGCCATTATCACATTATAAAATCTGAAGCTTTCATTTATCTACTCTAACCTTTTTCTTCTTCTTCTTCTTCTTCCCTTAGACCCTTCCTAAAACCAATTGTAAAGAGCTCTTGAACTCTCAAATCTTTAAGGAAATTTGTGCAAAATCAAGCCTTAAGGTAAGGTAATCTTCTAAACTTCATCTCTAAACATTTCCTTGTTAAAAAAGCTTCATTTCAATGGAGTTTCCTAAGGGTCCTTCAGTAATCCAAATTCACCCTCGTGTAAGGTTACAATATAAGGCCTTTTCTTTTTCATCTTGCCTTTGGATTTTTAAGCTCATGCTTGCCTCCTAAGTAACTTTTCTTGTATCTTTCTTCTTACTCTTTTAGCTTCTAAGGTTGTTGATTTTTGGTTGTAAAATGGAGTTTTAGTTGGAGCTTAAACTGGTTTTGGTGTTGGGAATAGAGTAAGATGAGTATTGGAGTTGAGTTTGAGGGTTAATTAAAGTATTTTTATAGTTAAGTTAATGTTCAAGTTGAATTACAACGAGTTTCAAGTATTTTGCCATATGAACACAACTTATAGATTTCAATAGCTAATAATTGGCCTATCGATCCTGTGAAGTAGAGGATGAGGATTCTTTATTGAACTAGCCTAACGGTTTACTTTGAAACCGTTCGACCCATCTTGTTTAAGGGAGGTTTGAGTTTTTCATTTCATTTAATTGCATCATCCTTTTTAACTAACTTTCCATTCCTAATGCTTTTTCAAACTTCTAACTCACTTTTATTCAATCAAAACCAAATTTAAACCCCTTTGAACCATGACCATTCATAATTAAAGATATAAACTTTGCTTAGTTATTAACTTATCCTTAAGTGTTAAACTTTTTCCCTTGCTAAAGATTTGGATCTTACTTTCTTCACATGACCTTTAGAAGCCAAGTAGAGTCGTTGGATGTCTTAGTAGTGTTAAGTTAAGACAAGTTAGGAATTCACTTTCAAGCATGAATTGGATTGATTTGGACGGAGGATTCAAATAAGTTTATCATTCTTTTGATCAAGTTCTTGTACTCAAGCTGTCTTCTAATCATGGTTTGGATTATGAGATTTGATTTAGGTTTGTGAATTGATTTTGGTTTAGCTTCAAGGCACATGATGCGTATTTGATGTTTGTGCTTGCTGGGTTAAGAATAAAACCTAACTAATCTATATCCAACCTTAAGAATTGATTGATGTTTGTGCTTGTTGTGTTAAGAACAAAACCAAACTAATATATATTCTACCTTAAGAATTGATTACTGCTTGTGCTTAACTCATCCTAGAGACCTATAGTGGCAAATCCCTAAAAGAAAGTGCTAATCTTCATGTGAAGTTTCCTTAGTAAACTTGCACATTGAGACAATGCAATTAGATCTAAGTAAAGGACTCTCGACTCTATGTGTAAAAGGCTCTAAAAGAAAACATATATATATTTGTATATTTACCTATATACTTAAAAGATCTTAGTGTACCGAGGTTAAGAGTACCCCTTTATCGGTTACTAGCTTAAATACAAGACAATTTAACCGACTGTTTGTTGTTACTCTTGCAATGTTACTTGCATTAAATGTATGTATGTGAGTAGATTGGCATGCATGTGTACATATGCATAACATAGACTTCGGCTTATTCTTTTTATTTTTACTACTATACTTATTCTTAATAAGTTAGTTGCTTGTAACAAATTAAGGACTCTACTACTTTCACGTTGAGAAGAAAGCCATTTATTGTTGGGGATACCATTGATATTTTGTACATATGAGATTTATGATATGGAGTATGGTGGTACGTTTTATTGTTGTAGAGTTAAGAAATTTTGTTGTTACAAATGGTCATAGTTGAAATGGCATACTGATATGAGGCAAGTGCACCTATCAGTTTTAATATAGCGGATATGAGTCCGAGTCGATCCCTTAGAGATTTTGAGTACTAATATTAACTTTAGCTTTATTATCTAACCGAAAGATTGTGATAAATTGAATGAATTAAAAATACTGAAATTAACAACTAAACTACTTATGAGACTTAATTACGCAAATTAGGAAGCAATAAATTACGAACGACTTCAAGTATGCAATAATGTATTTAGGAATTATTTCCCCTAGTGTTTAACATGTAACCTTTTTAAAATATATCCAATTCAATTTCTATTATTCTTGACCGGAGGGATTTACAATTAAAGCTAATATCTTTCTCAAGCATATTAACCTTAATCCTAAATTATTTACCGGAATCTCTTTACTTAGTAATATAATTTAGAATTGCATTAACGTGTAATGAATTCCCATGCAAACAATCAACTTTCCGGAAGAAACATGTATCTTATCTCTAAGTATACATGTAATTCTCTTCAATTATGCTTAGATCTAATTACACATGCAATTTCTCAATTAACATGCATAATATCATATATTGACACTCTAGAATTATTAATCCATAATTAACGACATAATTGAATCAAGAAAAGGTAGAAACTTTATTGAAATTATAATTCAATCCAAGGGTTACATGAAACCCTAGGTTCCATAATCCTAAATACTCTAATTCTAAGCTATCATAACGAATCTAAAAATGAGTTTCATAAAAAACGTAAAATAAAACATAAAAACCCCTCTTGATTTTATGAACAATCTCTCTAATCTTGAAATCGATATTGTTCTTGCTTCTTGATTAATGTTTTTCTCCAATCTCCTCTCGTCTCTTGTGTCTCTTGTTTCTGTAATGTCTCTTCCTTCTCTTTTGAAACCCTAATATGTCTTTTTATAGTATATCAAAAAGATTTTGTTTTCGTCACCCGACATGGCCTGGGATACAACCGTGTCCCCAGGTCGTGTAACTTTCTGCACTTAGACAAATTTTCTGCACAACTTCAAAAATTCATAACTTCTTCGTTTGAACTCGGAATTGAGTGAAACTTGATTCCTTTTCTTCGTTTTCGAGCCTAGAACGCGTTTAAACCCTGAAATCAACATTTTACTCAATTAAGTATCAATTTCTGTAAAGAAAACAAAAAATGTGTGGAAAATACTATAAAATCACCCTATAAAATATGTTTAAAATTAGAGTTATCACATACCTAAGAGTCATTAAACTTGTACAAAACTTAGAGATGTGTTCTCAATATTTTGTTGATAAGTGTATAAGTGATTTTAGATATTATAATTGATTTTAAAGCCTTAACATATCATTAGAAACTAGGGTTATGTGGCAAAATTGTGGTGCCCCTAAGTTTTAAGGTGTTACAAAAAGGTAATTCAACAATATATTTATTTCTTTTTTTGAATCAATTAATTTTTCTTACTTAATCAATATATATCAAATATTTAATGATATTTCAATTCAAAGTGTAAGGTTTGGCACATGTAACAAGTAATTATTTAATAAATAACAAGATTTGAAAGAAAACTTCTTTTCTTTTTTTTTTACCTTAACCAACATATTATATCTTTAGCAACCTTAAATAACTATACATAAAAATATGTAACATTTTCTGCATGTAACAATTAAACATTTAAGAAGATTTCAATAAAAGATGTTTAATCATGTAACATTTTAAGTATTTAACATATAATAAGTTTGTTACCTTAATTGATTGATAAAAGGTGCTTGCTAATGTAACATTTAGATTCAATTAGTTTCTTCCTCATAGTTGTAGAAAACATATAATGCTTGGTAAAAAGGAAAAAAAAAAAAAAAGAAAGATAACAACACATATATCTTTAGGAATATTAAATAGTTAAAGATAACACATGTAAGGTAACATTTATAACGTGAATAGGTTGATAGACTTATGATGTACACTCATTTATATACTTTAGGATCATTAAAACTTAAAACCATGAAAATGCATAACAATTACATATTAACTTAAAGCTCGGCAATGCAAGCATTTAATTTCCACAATAGACCTAATTGGATTCTTCTTGAGAACTTTTATATATTAATGTTTCCACTTTTGTGGATATTATCAAGGTCCTATTGTAACCTTTCAAATTTTCTTCAGACTTTACCAATTGAGATTTAGAGTAATGAACAAAATTGAAAATTCACTAATCTATTAATTAAATAGCTTTCCATTGAAATAATTTTCTAGACAATTTATGTAAAGATCATTTGTGCTCCTTCAAATGGAACATTTGTACATTGATTTAGGAAATGGAAATTACACAATTATTAAGTTTAAGCCCTATGCATGACTATCTTATGATATTATATCATGTATTAATCAATAAACTATGCTCAACTTACTCCATTATTTTAAATTGTCTTATTTATATATACGTAATAATCAAAATAATTGGTTAACCGAAAGAGATGAACTCATTTTTTTAAGACAATAAAAAACTAAGTTTAATGTAGGGACAAATGCAAGATTAAAGACTAAGGGAGGCCATAACCAGTTTCACCAAAATTACCAAGTTCTTATATATATATATATATATATATTTGTACACATGTACTACAATGCATAACATCATCATCAAGAATGTTAAATACTACTTCTTGACATAAAACTGTTTATGTCTCCTCCTTTGTACTGTTTATACAATACATTGTCGGCTATAATACTACTATTCACTACAGTAACCGGTCCATTTTCCAAAGAAAATAATAAATGAAATCTTTAATGATTTTATCAATTTCATAATAATATATATCAATGATATTCTAATCTTTTCATCTAATATAGACCAGCGTTTCAAGCATATAAAAATTTTCACGAATATAGTAAGAAAAAATATTACCTTAAAATGCCAAATTAAAAAAATTGTCAAAAACTAACTTATCATTCTTTTTTATCATAAAAGATATAGGGAGAATTACAATGGAGAGGATTAACATTTAAGAGTAAGTTTAAATAAGGGATCAATATTTCTTAAAGCAATTCAAATAAAGAATTTTTAATAACTAATTCATAAAATTATTTGAACTACTATATAAAATGTTGATCTTTTATTTGAATTTTTTAAAATGTTAATTCTATATTTAAACCACTTTGTGAAACGTTGATCCCTTATTTAAACTTTTCGAAACATGAATCTCATCCATTGTAATTTTTGCTCATGGCTAATAATTTTACATGATAAAATCACAATAGTGCAATATATATATACATACACACACACATACATATATATTTTAATCTACTTTGCTATATTGTCAACCCTCTCCTATTGTAAATCACCAAGATCAAGATATTAGAGACATCATATCGATGCTTGGTGTATTGACCTGATATGACCTATATTGATGAAGGGATTTGGTTAATATTACCAAGTGCTAGCTCATGAGTCAATTTTATGTAATTTCAACAAAGCGATATAGAAATGGCTCGTCAAGAGATGCCTTAAAAAGAATGGTAAGGATATATAATCTTAGAGCCTTGAATGCAAAGATGACGAATAAGGGAATATAGAGTCTTAAAACTATAATTTTTAAGTAGTTGAATTTATTCTTTGTTTAACCATTTTTTTTTATATTTAAGAGATAAATTCTAACAAGAGAATACTATTTTTCTAATTTCTCAAATTCTATGTAAATGAGGAGGCATTCCTAATTATTATATAGTCTTGGTTTCAATGACACCCATTGGAGTGCCTTTATGATCGATAGATAAGATGAGCCTAACCATTTCGAGAGTTCTCTCATGTGCTTTTTGAGTCTTAGACCTATAGTCAATCTTTGCTAAGTGCATGAGCCTATTGAAAAGGGCTAAAAGTAGATTGGTCGTTATTAGTGACTAATATTATAAGTCTACTAAGCTAAGCTAAGTGTCAATCAAAGTTGTAGACCAAACTCTTAAACCCTATCATTAGCTCAAAAAATTATGTCTAAGTTATTGTTATATCTACTCCAAATTCTTGCAAACCTATTCATCCCATTATAAGGTCATCACTCCCCATTAATTTATCTGGTTAACATAAATGACTAAGGTCACTAATGAGTAAATTAGAAAATATCATTCTTATTGAATTGAATGATTGATGTGATAAAAATAATAATTTCAAGGAAAATAAGGTGGAATGTTCAAAGGCTATTGAACAAAATACGACCTCGGAAAAAATGTAAATAATTTCCATAAACTTTACCTTATGCAAATTACTCTCATAAATTTTAATAAATAGAAAACTTACCATAATAGTTTTCTTAAAATTTAATTTTAATGTGAAAATATTTTTAAACTTATCAAAATATTTTTTTTCAAAACCCTCTAAAATTTACTTATAGTTTCCCTTTTTTTTAATAAAAATAAAAATATCCTTTCCATTATCAATTTATAAAATTTTAGATGAGTAAATTCATCACGTTTAAAAGTTTAAAGGTAAACCTTTCTTCCACAACCCGACACATCGTAGCAATACCTTATTTTGTGTACCGTACACTACGCTCCTGTTCCAACTCTCTGAAAAGAAAAAGGTGCAGCAGTGCATATTTTGTCATCTACTAACCATGAAACCTTTGTCCATCACTCCCACCAATCATACTCCAGTCTTCACATGGGCAGGAGTACCAAAAGAGGAGAAGTCAACTTAAAAGTGAATCAATTGAGCTTGATACCTTTGACCCATCCACAATGGATTTCAACAACCACATCTGGAGTAAAAAAGCTGTGCAACTTGGAGCACTTCTTCCATGGTTTCCACCTATAAAGTTGCTCCATTGTTATGCATTAACCCAACCAAATCATTGAGTGATTCTAAACTCCCCTGTAAAATTGTCCTTTCAATTCATCATCATAATTTGTCATCGATCCCAATCACTTATATTGAACTAACACGATCGTGTCCAAGACATTGCACCCGGTGATGATGGCGCCAAGCTATGATATAAGGTGAAAAATATAAGAAAGTCATTTAGACTAAATTAATAGCAAAAGACTTTGCAAAATCATTCGATAAAACAAATTCGTCTTTTTCGAATTAGTTACAAGGGTGCTTTAATTTGATTGACTCTATGATATTGACTCTATGTTAGCCTTTGTTGTTAAAATTGGATAATATAAAAAGTATTAAATAACATAAGTATAGGAAAGCAATATTATTATACAATATTTAGTTTATATGATCGTAAATATAATTTTTATAGTGTTGCTCATTTAATATATATATATAAATATTGGATTTAATATTATATTTTAATATTTATATACTTAATATTGTCTAATATTTATTTAATTATATTTTTATGTTATTTAAAAGGCACCAATTTAAAATATAATCTACTATATATATCTCCAATATTGTCTAATAATTATTTAATTTCATTTATATCCTCAATATTTATATTTTTCTCTAGTGAAACCAATTTTTGTATTATATTTTAGAGGGGATAAATTTTGAATATTTTGTCTAGTCTTTCAAGTCCTTTTTTATTTAATAACTAAGTTTAAATTGTAAACTAAATATTAAACAAAAACTTTTTATCCAAACCAACCTCATAAATTTTACACAATCAAAAGATATCTATATGTGATGTGTTCCTACGCATTATCTTTCTTGTCAGGAGGCCGGGAGTTTAAACAATGCGTAGGAAACTTACAAATGGGTTTTGTGAAGGAATGAAATTATGAGCTTGATAGAGATGGTTCCCATGAAGGAGCATGTTAGTGGACTTGGCATTATATCTAACAAAAAAAAAAATAAAAAAAAAGTATATGTTAAGGCATTAGGTTGACAAGTTTTTTTACTTATAAATTATTTACTTTATTATTATTATTATTATTATTATTATCTATTCCATATGGGATTTCTTTCAATCTCACACTTATATCGCAATAATTTTTAAATATTTTAAAATTTAAAACTCAAAATACAAAATTGATAAAGTATGTTTATGTGATGTGTGGTTAATGTTATTTTGCAAGTAAAGTGATATTAAGCTAAAATATTTTAATGATTTTTTATATTTACTATTTATGGCAATAATCCATAAATATGCCTGATGGAATCACCAATATTAGTGTAGAGTGAGGTTGCTATTTTGCAATTCGCGGCAATATCACTTAACTATTCATGGAATAGACATGTACATGGCCTATTTGCATGTGACAACTATGATAACCATGTCAGATAAAGTATCATATGGGATTGTAGAGGAGAATTGATATTGGTATAAAAGGTTGTAATAATGAATATTTTCTCAATATTAATAAAAAAAAATTAAGTTAAATAGATAAAAATATCTATTGATATTACTTATTTTATTTAGTAAATTCTCTCATGAATTGTTGAAGAGAATGATATTAGTTAATAAAATTATTGGTTAAGCGAATATTTTAACAATACTAATTGAAAATTGTTATTTGTTACTTTCTAGGCTTAAAAGGTACAACACGTTAAAGAGGAAACTTAGTGAAAGTGAGAAGTGATTAATAAGAGCTGTAGCTAACTACAGGATGTTGTGGCTCGAAAAAATCGAAAATTTCTACCGACTTTCGAGGTCATGTCTCATCTACTCTATTCTCTAGGTCTAATATAATATTCTAAAAGACATTAGACTCGGTGCATTGCGCATTTTCTTCTTAACTATTTTGGATCTTTTTGAAAGGTGCGGGGGATATTTTTTTTGCGTGGGGGTGGGGGAAAGAAATGGAATGCTCATTCGACGTGACGAGCATTCCTCTCGTCCATTTACCATAGCCGAACCCCTTGTAATTGTTTTTATTTAACAAAATAATAAACAGTCGATATGTGTTTTATCCCCACGAAATCACACTTGGATACTTGAAAAAAAAGGACGTCTTCGTGCTCTATTCACACATACCAAGATCCTCAACGGACAATCGATACAATACGGGCCAAGTTGAACGTGCTGCATGCATAATTCATAATCCATGCAAGCCGGATGGGCATCGGATAATACTCCACGGAAGAAAATTCTAACCTAAAATGGGTAGAGCCGGAATTAATTTTTCAAAATCTAAGAAGGTATTTGGGAAAAAAAAAAAAAAGAAAAAGAAAGAAAAAAGTTCTAATATGGTGTGGCTAGCGTTCGGACAGGACCCCTGTTACCTTGTACAAATATTTCTACTTTTCTTTTTCTTTTTTTTTTTCGGTAACTAAACAAATATGTACTAATCTAATGAAACAATCAATTAAGGACGAGCCAATGATAGCTAGAGTAGAAATTCCTTCCTACATCCTATCTTATAATTATAAGTTGAGGTTTAGAATATTTGGATTCTGAACCAATTGTATAACCATTTTGAACTTCGTTGAAATCTATAAATTATAAAATTTAGATGCTCCAAGACACCTCTGTGAAATTTATGAGTTCTTTCAACATTCATCTAAGTTAATATATTATTAGTCATTCATGTACATAATCAAAATATTGAAGATACAATTCGATATCACTTTAAACAATACAAATACAATATATTTCTATAGAGGCGCTAAATAATAACAAAATACAACAAATTTGAAGTCATGATACCTACTTAAATCATAGAATTGAGATAGATTAGACTATTTAACAAGTGTTCGCCTAAAATAATTAGAAATAAGTTAGCCTAACTTGCGACTCTTCTAATATATAGGGTACTGATATTATATTAGATCGTGATAGAAGAGTCTTTTCAAGTAGTGAATAATGTGGAAGATCGCTGGGTATGTAGTATTTGATAAATCTCGACCGCATCTGCATCGCTGTTCGGAAGCTAAAATGAGTGAAGACTGGCTTTAGGGACCACGACCAGCTATTAGTACTATTTGTGAGAGACAACGAGACGCAATAGTGAAGTGATGGTTTGGTTTGGTTTGTTAGTAAACATGGCACTTATTATGGTTGCAACATCAGATAGTCGAATTATGAAGTTGCGAGATTCTTTCACCTAATGCCTGCCCAAGTAGTGAAAAGAGCAGTAACTTAACATACCTACAATATTGAAGCTTCAAAAAAGAACATTTAAAACAATATGTGAGAGGAGAAAGGACGATGAAACAAACACTGGGTTGCACTCCATCAATAGCCTGCATGTGATGTGGCTCATCATCTACGATCTTGAGATACATCCGTCCACTCATTGCTTTCTCAACCGATAAAGCTATTGTGGAATCATAGACGATTCGCCCCGTACACAATTTAGTTACACCCATGGACGCACCTTGTGGTGGGGGGCGGGGGGCGACCATAGGGCCCCGGCTACCCCCACACCCCACACCCCATACCCCCGTTCTCGAAAATAGCTAATTTTTTATTTTTAAAAATAAAAAAAATGTAAATTAAATATATATTTTAAAAATTAAAATATAAAATAAAATAGTGTATAACTTAATGGTTAAGTGCTCAGTTTAATAAAGAAGTGGATTTGGATTCGAATCTTATATTTGTCATTTTATTTTTACTAGATGCATTAATTACTTGAATAGCATTTTTCTTTTTACATTTATTAAACTTTTTTCTTTACAATGACCAATAACAATAATTTCATTAACTACAAATCATATTAAACTAAATAAATTGTCTTAAATTATTATTTTCTTATTAATAACACGCCATAAATAATAATTATATTGTTCATATTATATATAATGATCGTATCACATAAACTATTGATAAAATAATGCCGATTATATGGCTTGGTTAAGTATAATTATTTTTTCCAATTAATCTTATAAAAACAAATATGGATTATCTCAATTATTATTACCTAATAACATGTATTTAAAATGGTGTTCTTTTTTTTTTTCTTTTAGCATTCTTAAAGAAACAACCCTACATGATGATCATGAAAAGAATTCATACAATACTTATATCTTTTACATTATTAAACATTTTTCTTTACAATCACCAATAACATTAATTTCATTAATTACAAATTATACTAAACTAAATAAATTTTTCTAAATTATTATTTTCTATTAGTAACATGCAATAAATAATAATTATATTGTCTATATTACACATATATACCAGTTGTATTATATATTTTATTGATAAATAGTACAAATTATATGACTTGGTTAAGTACTTTTTTTTTTTTTCAATTAATGTCATGAAAACAAATGTGAATTGTTTCAACCATTATTACCTAATAACTTATATTCAAAATGTTATTTTTTTTAAGCATTATTAATGAAACAATCATATAAGGTTGTCATGAAAAGAATTACTACAATACTTATATCTATATCAATTTGCTCTTTTTTACTTTACTTGTAATTTCATATTTAAATATTTTTCTGATCTATTTTTATTTTAAAAAAAAAGAAGCTTACATGAGTTTCACATATTAATATAATTTTTATAAATTAATAGATAAATTTTATTTAATATGTATGAGTAATAAAAAGGTAAAAATTTTATTCTTTTAATTTCTTATAAAGTATCTCGATCATCCTTAATCTTATTTTATGTCAAATTATTGATAGATTATTTTGTCTATATAAGATGTAATATAATTATGATAACAAATATTCTTTTTTTATTAATGATTTTATATTGGCTTAATTAAAATATGTAGGGCCCCCCTAGTTATTTGATCCTGGATTCATCCCTTATTACAGCATACACTTTGTTGTGCTCTCAGTTTGTTTTTAAGTGTTTCTAAAATTCAACATTGTTGTCAGAGTCGAGCTGTGTTTTGACTCAAACAAAGGTTTTTTTTTTTTTTTCTCAATGAAAGGGAATAAATTCGAAGCATCAAAAAAGAAAGGACGAATCCATTATAAGAAAACAACAAAAGCATAAAGCTAACTAGTTTATTCCTGATACATCCGCAGTTGGCGTAACATAATCTAAATGGTCTTCACTACAATTAATAAAAGCCATAGATAAGAATGAAGGTAGTTGAGTAACAAAAACAACATTAGAGATGGATGTTGTAGTCTTTTTTTAGCTAGCAGATTAGTAGTCGCAATCTTTTCACAAGCAACCCTATAAAGAGAAACATGATAAAAAAGAGTTAATACTTCCTTGCTCTTCTGTAAGATAGAGTGTCATCTATCCAAGTTGACTTTATTGTTGAGTAACCAGTTAATAGCTTGTTGCGAGTCTGACATGCAAATTACTTTCTAATGTCTCCTTTGAAGGTCAAAATGCAACCCTTCATCCATTGCCCATAGTTCAACTTCCATAAGAGAGAGACCGTTGTCTTGTTTATGTATTACCCAAAGAACCATCCCTTTGTGTTTTGTACAGATGGCACTTAGGCCCAATATGTTTTGATTCTCTGATACAGCTCAATCAATTGTAATTATCACCCAACTTTGGTCGATTTGGCATATTGGAAGATGTAGGCTTCTATATTTGAGATTCAGCTTAATTGTACAATTGAAAGACCAGCATTCAAATGCTTCTCTTCTTATAGATCCACAATAGTCCTCTTCTTCTTTTTCTTATCTGAAGATTTTGTTGTTCGTCAACTTCTAAATATGTTTTAAAGCAAAGAGGATTAGGACTTGTCTGGGAACGTCACCTTATTGCCAAGCGAGTTTAGATCATTTTGGTGTTTCTCTTAATCTAGTTTATTAGGTCCTCAAAGGTGAAATGTTGGTGTTGTAAGGCTATATTTAAGCTAAGCCATATCCATCTTGTCCATTCGCAATTTATGAAGACATGTTGTAATGTCTCAATTCCTCTGTTGCAAAAAGGGAAATCGGGATTTACTAAAACTCCAAGTTATTGGAGATTATCTCCTAATGCAAGGCTATTAAGCAGAATAAGCCACACCAGTAGCTGTATACTCAAGCTAGCCGATAGCTTCCATATCTACCCCCAATGTTTCCTCGTTAGGTCTGAGTTACCCTTTTTCATAAGCTGTGAATGGACCGATCTCGTAGATAACTCTCCATCCAATTCATAAGGCTATATCACTTTATCTTCTTCATTCGTCTGGTTAAGGCTGTACAATATTCCCAATCTTTGTCCGATGCCCTCATCTAGTGGGTAGCCAATGATGTCCTCCTTCCATCCCTCATCTTCATCCCAGATTTGCTGAATGGTTAAGGATTCGTCATATTTATTCAAAGATACTTGCAACTAGGATGCAACTGATTCCCCTTTTCACTAAGAATCTTTCCAAAATCTTACAATTTTCACATTTTTGACCTTCATGCAAATATTCTCTTCCAGCTAATTATTGGCTTTTCCTAACTTTGAAAGGAACGCCGAACCCCCACATTTTTCACCTCCCACTAAGCTACAAATCATATTTTTGCTTGAACAAAGATGTCCATAAGATCATTTTTCCATTTTAAGTGCCAAGCTAGGTTTATGAAGTTTGCCTGGTTTCTTTTCTTTAGGTTTATTACCCCAAGGCCTCCTTTTTCTTTCAAGGTTTTAAGTCTTTACTAATTAATCTAGTGAAGCTTCCATTACGTCTCTATATCCCCCTAAATAAAGTCTCAGTTAATTTTCTCCAGTTTAGTAATTAAGCTCTTCTTCATGGTAAGTACCTGTGTATAATAATTTATTATCCCTTCTAATGCTAAGGTTGCCAATAATTTCAGGCCAGCCATACTTAGAATGTTAGCTTTCCAACCATTCAGTTTCCGTCTCATCTTCTTTAAGATAAAATCAAGATCAGAGCTTTTAAATTTACCATCTTCATAGATGAGGATACCTAGGTACTTGCCCATATCCGCATTTGGCCGAATGTCAAAAATATACACTATGTTCTGTTTTATTTCATTTGGGGTATTGTAGGAAAATAAGATGCATGACTTAGAGTAATTTACTTTCTGTCTTGAAATATCCCCAAACTTGTACATGACTTTCATCATTAATCTTACATTTTCTACTGTTGCTTTACCTATGAGCAGGATATCGTTAGCAAAGAGTAGGTGAGAGAGTCCAATTTCATGCCGATACCATAGTGCTGATGATTCCACTCAAGATTTTCATATCGATGATGAAAAGGAATGGTGAAAGTAGATTGCCTTGTCGCATGCCTCTGCCAGTAGTAAAAGGTTCTAGCATAGAGCCATTAAAAATAAGGCTATAGGAAATGAAGGATATACATTTAGCAATCAATTTGACCTTAGCTGGTGGGAAGTTAGGAGATTGGAGAGCAAATCTGATAAAGTCCTACTCCATACGGTCATATGCTTTCTCTAGATCAAGTTTCACCATCATCCAATGCTTTTGTCTATATTTCTTACCCATTAAACGTAAGATTTCTCAGAACGTAATGATATTATCTTTTGCAGTGCGACTTAGGATAAAATTGGATTGTTTTAGACTTATCAGGTCCATAAGTAAGGGTTTCATTCTATTTACTAAACATTTGTTGATTATTTTATACATGGTGGAGTAAAGACTCATAGTTTGAAAATCCTTTACATTGTTTGCCCCATGACCTTTAGTTGGTATGAAATAATCCCTAATTGGAAGATGTTTTGGAGTAGATCATAGACCTTATTCCCTATAATATCCTAGTACTTTGTATAGAACTCTGCATGGAAGCCATCTAACCTTGGTGATTTGTGATTTCTAAAGTACCATAATGCTTTTTTGATCTCATTGTTGGTCTAAGGCTAGGTAAGGTAATCGCAATTTGCATTACTTAAACTCATTTAATTACTTCTCTAGTCGCTCATCTCCCTCTAAACAAATGAGCATTTGTAGCGTAGATTGAACTAAAGAAGTTCACAAAAAGTTGTTGCACCATTGATATATCACTAATCTAATTCCCTACTAAATAAAAAATACTTGAAATTTTGGATTTTGCTCCTTGGGTAATCACATTAGCATGAAAAAATCTAATGTTGCGTTCCCCATTAATAATCCAGTTAGATTTTGCCTTTGCTACCCATGGGAGTTCTTCTTGTCTAACAATCCAGGAAAGTTCTTCTTATAAGCTACACTCTCTATTGAGAATCTCTTACGTCAGGTTTTGGAAGAGTTATTGGTGGATATAATTCAATTTCGCAACAGTCTTCTTCTTTGTCAACAGGATCACACCTAACACTTCCTTATTCTACTTTCTGATATAGTTTATGAACTCACTAAGTTCACCAAAGTAATTGAAGTACGGTCGCTTCCAAAAGTTTTCTATAATACCTTTGAATTCAAGGTGTTTTAGGCACATTGGTTGAAAACAAAAATGTCGTGATCTCTTCTCATTGCCACTTAGTGAAGGCCAAGTATTCAAAAGGATAGGTAGGTAGTCAGATTGATTAAAGCACAAATGAGACAATTTAGCTTCTGGGAGGGAACATTGCTAGTCATAATTGGCCCATACTCTATTAAGGCGTGTTTAAATAAGATTCGACAAATTTTTAGATCTTTTTTACCACGTGAATCCTGGTCCCACTAACCCAATGTCAGCCATACGACATGAGTTTATGCAACTTTGATATTCCCATGCACGCTTTTGGTTTATTTCAATACCTCCCCATTTTTTCTCTTTACTAAGAATTTCATTGAAATCCTCCATAAGAACCCATGCACTAGAAATTTTTTTCGCCCCAATTAGTGAGTTCACTCTACAACGAAGCATCTTACACTCTTAATTAGGCGAGCATAAATAGTAGATAGAAACCAAGAGAAGGGAGAGTTACATACCTGAATTTCCATAAGGAGTTGTTGCTGGGACATATGGTGGGAATGGATTGTTAATGTGTCAGCATTCCACATTATAAGGATCCCACCGTTCATCCCCTTTACTTCCACACAAAGCATAAAGCATGCAATTATACTCCAATGACTTACATAAAGAGAGGATGCCTTATATTCAATTTTTGTCTCCGTGATAATAAGAACTTGTGGTTCATCATGCCTCTTCAAATCATGGATCTCTCGTTGACAATTTTCAAAGTTTTCCCCCTTAGCATTCTAAGAAAGAACCTCGAATGGAATGCGAACCAAATCAAAGGAAAGAGTGTTAGATTCTTTTGTTGCCATCATCATAGATGTCATCTTACACCAATATTAGGTAGTACGCTTTCGATTGAAATTTTCAATCTTCATTTTCCATTAACATGGTTGAAGCATCGCATAGAATATCACCATCTTCATTTCCCATGCAGTAATCATCACTTGTTTGTTTCCTTCCTCCATTACTAGTATGGCAAATAGGATGCACTAAATCTCCATTAGGATAAGCTCTTGAAGATATACCCCCTCTACTAGGGTTTTGCATGTCCATTCCATCATTTGGAGGATGTCCCTACCCATAATGTCCCCCTAAAAAAGTGGCATCTTGACTAGGACAAAGCATAGATAGGTTACTCGAATGATCTTGTTGCCTTGGTTGAAGGTTCCTAGTCGGTGCATTATTGGCCTGAACATTATTTCCGATGCCTACATTTTCTTCCATTGAGCCTGGTGCTATCTCAATCCTTAGATTTCGATCCATACTAGCCTTCAAGGACCATTCCTTTAGATCTCCTAACGTTGACTGCTGGAATGCTGATCCGATTTGTCCGAACCTTCATAAAGTAGTTGCATTTGGATTTTTGCTTCCAACATGTTGACCATGTTGATGGGTAAACTTTTTTAGTGAAGTCCTAGGGTTTTTTTTTCTTATTAGTAGCAAAGGGTAGGGTTTAATAGAGGATATTAAAGGTTCCTTTCCTTTAGTGGAGTCTATAGCACTTCTCAAGGTGCTGGCTTTATTTGCAACTTATATAGTAAGTGTCCTTTCAATGTCTAATCATCATGTCTCTTCACTAGCTTCTAGAATGTCATTTAATATACTAAATGACAAACCTTGCCCTTTTGTGCATTTTCATTTAAGTTTCATTTGGTTTTGACTTCCTTTTTTCTAGGAGCTACTTTTATGCATTGTACTTTTACCCATAGGCCAACCAATTTGTTCTCTAAGCTTTTCTTTTCCATTATGGTGGTATTTCAAGTGTCCATGTTTCTACCTAGTGATTTATTTTCTTCATCAAGGTCAAATAACTCCTTTTGTAAAACATTTTGAGGCCTACTCCTTTCTTCCATTATTCTCAATTTTTATCATCTTTCCCTTTGTATTGATTGTCATATTAATTTCCTTACTACTTTTGGTGTTCCCTAAGAAATTCAACTTCGGGCAAGCTACTTTGTTATGACTAATGCAGCCACAACTTTGACTGATCCTAAGTAGTCCATCATATTGCACTACATACCTCTTACCATGAATCATTATCGTGTGCATCAATGGGGTATCCATATCAACTTGGATACAAAATCTCATAAACCTTTTCCCTTTCTAGCCCAGCTGTGTATGAGTATACCAATTCTTTCTCCTATTTTCTTTATAGTGAGGAAGGAATAGAATTCCACTAAGAGCCCCATAATACGTACCCAAACTACTAATATGATTGATTCATTTGGAAATCAGGTTCCCATCTTTTTAGAGCAAGATAATGTCCATTAATAAACCACAAGCCATCTTTAATTACCCATTAGTAGTCAAGGTTGTTATCAAGGGATATGAAATAGATCCGTAAACCTGCATGGATAAGTTTGAAATTACTTAATCCTCGCCACATTCTTTTTAGTTTATCTAACATGACTTTATAACCAGGGTTTTACCCCATGACTTTTGCTATAACAGTTTGTTGCCATGGAACATATAAAATGTCCTTCTCTAATTTTGAGAAAGTGACATGGCAAATCCCTGGATCATCACTATCGCCCACATTATCATCTTCGTTACTGGATTCATCATTGTCATGCTCCGTGATTCCTTTTTCCGATATATTGTCAATATTGGAAGCAATATCTTTCATATGCTTTACAGATATTCATAATAGCCATATCTCAAAAGGAGAGTATTGGTGCTTTGCCTAGCCGTTGGGTCTATTTCCACCACCATAGGGGAAGATTCATTATCCTTTATTGCCAGTCATTTTCGGTTGCGCTGGGTTCAGTCACTACTAACATCTTTCGACAAAGGGAGGTTTTGGCTAAGGTCTTCCATAAATTGAGAACAACTCAGACAAAGTTATTATCAATAAATTTATCAAAATATGATATATATATATATATTAATTATAAATAGCAAAAGAGTAATTCCAATACATGCTATATATATATATATATATATTTCTTGGCTTAAGTGGTTAGTTTGTTAATTAGTATCACCTCCACTTATTTCTTATATAGACCATCAATAATGTAAATGCTTGATAGATCGTTAACTACTGGAAGGGATAAATAAGTAATTACAATTAGAGATAAAATAGTAACCTAGCTAAGAGGTTTTTAATAGTTTATTTAATTTTAAGAAAAATTACTCTAGAGGACATAAACGTTAGGGATTAAGTTTAAATAGGGACTAAAGTTTCAAAAAAAATTCAAATAAAAGATCAATGTTTTAAGGAAAAGTTAAAATGAGTGAGCACCATTAGAATATCATTAGTTTCATCTAATATCGTTGTTACACAACACCTAGCACTCACGTAGTGCACTTGTGATATTTACATGGCATTTACATGTGTATTTAAATAATAAATAAATAAATAAAAACTTAAAAAATATTTAAAAAGTACTAAAAAGTTAAAAAAATTTGAAAATCAATAAATTAAATTGAAAAATAAAAAACTAAATATTGTAGTTTAATTATAATATAAATAATAATATAATTAAATTAATAAAAAGAAAAAGAAAAAAGATTAAAAATAATGACTGTCACGTCCCGAAGCGGTAGAGTCGTAATAACCCCGCCATGTAAACTATCCTAAGATAGAAGTTGGCCTTACAACCGCTATCTTAGACCTAACCTACACAAGGTGTCCACGACTAACCCGCTTTGAAGTAAACAGTTTGTAATTTAAATAAATCATTTACCTAAAAAAGTGAGGAAATATATATATACACTATAATTTAGTTGTTGCAATTAAAGTTTAAAATAATTCTCCGTAATATATTTCCTAGTTATTACATTTTTCAGAAATGAAAAGTAATAAAATATGTGTTGATTCTTCAATGTTTTTCCTCACTCCCCAAGATCTAGCAGTTGCTAGCTTCAGAGTAGTTGTTTGGTGCTTTTTAGCCAGCACCTGCACGACGTCTATAGGATGTGAGTAACTACAGCTCAGTAAGTTAGGATAGAGGACTTAAAACTATACCACAAATACAACAAGGTTTTCAATCAACTTATTAGGTGCAATGCATGTGCAAGCAAATATCATCGTATAACGTGGTCCGGCCCGTTGTGAGATTAGAGAAATTACGCCCGCTCTAATCCGGGTTGAGGAGTTGCCATTAATACAACAGCTCACGACCAAACCCAGGCTTGTGTAATGGAGACCTCGCTCCTCCCGTGACTATCTTCGAACCACTGATTTCACCCTCGCCGCGACCTCCTCTCCTGTCACTTAGTTCGGTTAAGGATGAAGAAGGGACCATTATGCAATCTTGCGCTATCCCTTTTGAAGGGGTCGGTATTTGGCCGGAGAGTCCTAAGTTCTCCTAATGGGTTGCCATGTAGATCCGATTATGATTATGGGTCGTATATTTGATTAGGTCCAGTTTAGGGCGATCGATCATTTCATATAAATCATACAATACAAGCCAGCACAACAGACAGAATCATAGCATCACTCATAATCAAGCACATGCACACATCCACCTATCTAACAAGCACAATCAAGCATAATCTTAAGCCTCCAAAATAGAGCATTGTATTAATCCCAACTTACTTCGACTCCTCGCTCACTCACTCGAGGTCCAATTTGCTCAGGCCATCGCCGATCATCCCTATAACACAAACGTGGTTTCATTTTTTCATATAACTATTATAGGTTCATTTTATCCTATAACGCCTATTATTATGTTTTGTTTAGGGTTTAATATACCTAATTATCTAGGTCTTACATCTTTTACAATTATTCTAGGTTTGGGGTTAGGTTCGGGTTCAGTTTCCGCATCAATTTCTAAATTACGTTCTAGTTCGATTTCTAAGTATTGTTTTATACTCGAATCCTAGAAATTCGTTTCAACCCATAATGTGAAATTAATCACATTACTTCCCGATCTCCTAAATATTATCATTACCTCTAGTCAGTATTTTATTTGATCCGGTACACTTAAATCCGTAGTAGTGTACCGAATTCACTCTTGATGTAAGAAATTTTTACATTTTTCTTCTAGTTACATAAATGCAAGTTTCCTATCAAATTTATTGTACATTTTTCTTAGTATCATAATATCAATTTTTTTATTCTACTATTTTCTATTTATTATATTTCTAATAATTGTGTATTATGTACTATTACTTATTATGTACATAATACATATCTGATATTTTTATCATTCTAATTACTATCTCCCAACATCAATTATCATTTTAAAATGTCTATATTCATCCTAAATCAGATTTTACACCTAATTACCCTAATTTACAAAATTAACTTAAAATGTACTATTTTTCTATATTACTTATTTACTACATAATTAACCTAATAATTACATCTAACACCTTAAATGCTCCAAGTATCATACTCCATTAGATTTCAACATCCTAAAACACATACTTATTCACTAAATTAGTAATTAACCATTTAATTACTTAATTAACCCTAAATTACCCATTTTATGCCTCATTTTAGGGCCTAAAAATTATCTAAAATTTTCGAAAATCAATTTTTGAAAACGGGCTTCATAGCACTGTTCTATATCATCTAATTAATCTACAAAAAAATTTTTGATTTAAAAATACACTCCTAAGGTTATTTTTTTCTAAACCGAAACATGCTCGGTTTTGCACGATTTGTTAAGGACCCTATATCATGAGACATATTTTCATCAAAATAATATTTTTTCCTAAAAACTACATAAAAAAATATTCCAAAATAATAAAATTCATAATTTTCTAATAATATTTACTATTTTACAAAATTACAAAAAATCGGGCTGGAAATCGAACTCACCGATTTGGGTGGCTTTGGCTACCGTCAATGGCCATGGGTGTATCAGCCCACCTGAGCATTGCCACCACCGTGTGGTGGTGGTGGCCGTCCACTCCCAGCTGTTCGTCGGATCTAGGTTATCATTTGTGGCCCTAACTGCACAGTTTTCCTTTTCTTTTTTTTTTTCTTTGGTTTTTCTCTCAATTTTCGCCTCTCCCTAATTTTCTCTGATTTATAACTGTCCAAATGAGCTTCTGAATTTTTTCCCTATTTATAGAGCTTTAGGGAATTTATTGTGCATTAAATTGGACAAAATAATTGTCTTATCCCTTAATTTTTGGCTTTTGTGTTATCTTAATTTAATTGGCCGATTTTTTTCTTATTTTCCCAACTGCCATGACCCAATTTTGGTTCATTCCTAATTTTCCTTAATTAATTATGAATTTTTTAAAATTTTTTAGTATGATTTTAGCATATTACGTGTATTATAAGTAATTATACACATTTCTACATACATATAAATTCATATATAGTACAAATAAATATTCTTAAATATTATTTAGGTCATTTTATGATTTTTAGTATACATATAATTTATCTTTAGCGATTCGTTAATTATCAGAACGCATTTTACGTATTTTCGATAAATAACGAGTTATATACGTAAAATTTGGAATTTTTATATTCTTTTATTTTATTGCTTATTTTCTTAAATTCAAATTTACGGGGTCATTTTTACTAATATTTCCTGCTTTACTTTATAATTTAAGTTTAATCGAGTTTTTCAACTGATCGAAACCTCGAATGGTTAGTTATGGGGCTTACAATGACTACTTTAAGGGTAAAGGTTGGGATGAGCATGTAACCTTATCGTACAAGAGACCCACCCGAACCTTACTCAATTGGGTAGGTTTCAAGTGAGTATTGAGGTTTATAAGGTAGATTTCAAATAATAATTTTTTAAAACTTACTTCCATAAGGTAAAATATAGGTATCAAGTCAAGGTACCCTATACTTACCTAGGAACCTGTATTCTAAAGTATATAGGTTACATGTTTTAAGATACTCTATACTGCACTATGTACCCACCTTATAATACTAATCAAATAATATTAATAACTAAAAAATATAATATTGTTATATTCTTTTAAACCTTAAAAAGATAACGAAAAAAGTCTAACCCATGGTAAAACCTTAAGCTAATGCTTTATATCTCTCAAGTCAATCCCTCATTTTTCCTCTTTTAATAATCCTAACCCTAGTTTAGTGATAACTATAAAACATCTCAATTTTTAGTTTATATATTTGAGAAAATGAACTTAAGTTATGTAACTTTATGTAAACTAATTTGGAATTTATAAGAAAGTTAAAAAAGTGCCATGTTTGAAATTTACAGGGAAGATTTAAAAAAATTATAGGTTCCACAAAGTACTTTATACCTTATAGGTCTTACATGATACAAGGTATGAAGTGATTCTAAGATATCATAAGGTAGGTTTCAATTCCAAAAATTTTGAAACATATATACCTATAAAATAGGATACAAATAAGATCTCATATTCTTACCTGCTTATCCCTTATGGCCAACAACCACCTAGGCAAGGTCGCATAACCTCATGTAGGTGGTTGCCAACTACTCCTTACCCTTAGGGTGACCTAATCACCCTATATTCATATTGTGGGTTGCGACCTATTTAAAAAAGTCATAAAGGGGTTACTTGATAAGAAAAAGTTAAAGTAAGAGATCGTTATTAGAGTATTGTTAATTTCGTCTATCGTGGCCGTTAAGTGACATGTAGCACTCATGTAGTTTACATGAAATGTATACATGATACTCACATTAGTATTTAAATAATAAATAAATGAAAAAAATAGAAATATTTAAAAAGCACTAAAAAGTTAACAAAATTTTGAAAATTAAAAAATTAAATCTAAAGATAAAAAATAAATAGAAAAATACAAACTAAAGATTATAATTTAATTAAAAAATAATTTAAAAAAAAAAGAAAACATAACACCACAACCCCACCACCCTCCCCAACACAAAAGTTAGGGGTAGCCGCCCCATTGCGACATTTGAAAATGAAAAAAAAAAAAGAAAAAAAAAAGGGGTGAAACTCCATCACTAAGGAGACATCCACCTATCACCAGTAGAGGTAACTCATCCAAGTAGTTGTCGATTATTTGCTACTCTTGAGATGGCCTTTTTTAAATATCTTTTTTTTTTTTAAATTTCTAATTTTTTTTAAATTTGTTTTGATTATATTATACCTAAATTATAATGTTTAATTTTTCTACATTTTATTTTTCAAAATTTTGTTTATTTTTTAGTTCTTTATTATATTTCTGAAGTTTTTTATTTTTTTTTTTGCTTTTATTTATTATTAAAACATATGTAAGCATCATGTATATGTCACTTAATGGGCACGTTAGACAAAAGTAATGGTATTCTAGTAACTTTTTTTTTTTTTTTTTAACATTGATTTTATATTTAAATTTATCATCAAACTTAGTGGTATTTCTCCGTTTAATCTTAGCCCTACGTGCTTTTGCTTATAAAAACCACTGTTAAGCTCTAAACAAGTCTAACAACTCGTCCTTCACATAATGCTGTCAATGGAACAGTATTGTGAGAGAGGACTCCCATGGAACCAGGTAGAACTTATAGCGTACATTGTGTTGGCCGCACATGGTATCTTTGTCGGAAAACCATAGTAACAGTTTGCGTTCCAGCTCGGAAGAACTGGCAAGTCCTAGGTGGAACCTGTTCCAAACCGGCACTTCAATTGGCATTATTTACTTCTTTGGTTGTTCGATTTTTATGATGCTTCTGATATTTTAAGAGCCGGAAAATATATAAGGGGCATGGACGAGAATTTGGATATTTAAGCACCAATCCCAATCGAACCATAGCCGGTTAATATTCAAGTTGTTATGATGCACAATGATACACAATGAAAAGCAGTGATCTGAATCTCAATATGTGTCGTAAGACTACACAAGGAAAATAAAAAAGAAATGGAAATAGTCCCTTATTAAAGTGCATTTGGTAGTTTATTAATGTATGCAATGATGTGTACTATATCTCACATATGTCATGCTGTTAAAGTGGATAGTGGACATAGACCGAATTTAGAGCTTACTCATTAGATGAAGGTAAGAAGGATACTAAGGTATCTTCAAGATACTAAAGGTTATTCACTATATCAGGGAGAAAAAACTCAGAATAAATTGATGCTAATTGGGGAAGAGATTTTGGATGAATAAAAATCAACATCTACTTATACTTTCTTACTCAAAAATGGCGTTATCTCTTAGAGTAGCAATAAGTAAACATGTATGTAGCACTGTTAGCAGTAATACAAAAGCATTTGGCTTAGATGGTTTATGTAGCATATTAGATTTCTTTATGAAGAGTCGGAACTAGTTGTAGGCAACTATAATAATAGAACATAAGTGCTTGCAAAAAGGGTCCTAAATATTATTGTAGGACCAAGCATATAAATATTAAATTAATTTTTTGTGCAACATAATGTAATACCCCTTAGATACTCCTTAAATACAAGGTTATGGAACTCTAATTATCAAGACCTTTTTTAGTGTAATAATTTCGAGTTTGTTAGAATTTTGAAATTAATTAGTACTTAAACTAAGTCAATTCTAGAATTGGTGATCTCTTGAGAAACTGCTGTACGAAAAAACAAAACTATGCAACATTCCGTAATAAAGCCAACAATATCTCAATCGAAAAGGTTTCAATTGAGTCGTTGCTAGTCTTGGACTTATGTAGTAAGACTAACGAGGACGCTAGTTCTATAAAACATGTGGTTCGTAATACCCTTAAATACTAGGTAACAAAATCCTACTCATCGAGGTATATTTTGGTGTAACGACTTAAAATATGTCGAAACTTCAAAATTAAACATATTTGAGCTAATTTAATCCTATGATGAGTGACTCCTAAGA
The DNA here is from genome assembly GCA_024138005.1 of Lumnitzera racemosa. Taxonomy (NCBI): domain Eukaryota; kingdom Viridiplantae; phylum Streptophyta; class Magnoliopsida; order Myrtales; family Combretaceae; genus Lumnitzera; species Lumnitzera racemosa. The sequence goes on along the minus strand of JAMXBC010000012.1, from coordinate 30,004,783 downwards.
AGCTGTTGCACTAAGGAATAAAATCGTGTGATGTTTCATACCAAAACAACCAATACCTTGATAAGAAGAGTTTCAATCAAATCGTTACATATGTTAACTTCAAAGAAATCATTTTGAAAATATGTCTCACACATAGAATGATTGTTAATTCTATCACAAACCTATAACTAAAGAAGTCTATTTAGGACATGTTACATCTTTGGATTTATATGGACTGTAAAGATATTGATTGTATTGATTCAATTATATTAATCTTTAACAAACACGTCTAACTTATTAAGTACATTTGAGGCATGTCATGAGTAATCTTTCCACACGAGTAATTGGCTTCAGCGCTTGTAGGCTTTCAAAGATGATAGTGTAAGCAAATTTTTAAGTCACCTTAACAAAGAGTTGAGTACATTATCGATACTAATGCGGATGACTTACATCTATAACACTAATCAGATTCATTAATGCGAAAGTTTATGATGTACGTTTGAGGAAAATATAAGAACACTTGATTAGATGTAATGGATGTGCTAAGACATCAAAAAGTGGGTGAATAGATCCCTGTTTCATCACTGTGTAGGTCTTTTTTATTAAAATTGTCTTAAACTAATGATATGATTTTTGTCAATATTAAAAAGTGAGCATATGATTTTTCTATTTCAATATGTTACCTACAATCACTATAATTATGCTCTATTGGAGATGCCTAGGAAAACAGTTGAAGTAATATTTGCTCAAAATGGAACATATTGTTCTTTTAAAATCAACATGCGCAGATACAGGTTGACTTGTTAAGTCATCTTTGGAGAGGTAAGCTTCATTGTAGATACATGTACGGCGTTAAGATCAATCTTAACACAGGCGTGGGTCTCTGAAGTTTATTGAGAGTAGATTTGCATTGGTTGATGTAGAAAAATTATGTCTAACGCACAGCATGACATAGACCCTAGGATAGTAGTCACCATATCATAACTCTCACGGGTTCATAAATCGCTTGAAATCTTATATAGCTTGTTTAAAGATGTGCTTGAAGGACTCACAACCTATTTGCTACTAGTACTTGAAACATAGATGTTAAGGTCGCACAACCAGTACGTGCGAGTATAGATATTAATCAGCACCCATAATGAGGTACAATGTCAGAATTTGCAATCTCCTAATTCTTCCTAACACATACATCATGGAGGTGCTTCTAGAATTATAAAATGACGTGATTTTCCTCGAGGGCCCGTAAGAAGAGTTGCCTTTTCCTATAAGCATTTTATCTTGCATGAACAAATAATACCATTAAATGCTCTGAAATTATTTTGCTATTCTTGAATAAGAGCAAAATGAGTTAGTACGCTGTAAATTCCTCCATAATTACATATCCGATAAGGCATTATTATGGATTGTGGGTGTCTTCTAGCACATGATAGCATTCCAACTGCGCCTGCATTCTTGAAACATCATTGACTATGTTACTAGCATTCATAATCATATCTGCTATGTATCTATAAGAGATTAGTAGATCTATCCCTATTTATTTCCGTAATCATAAAACTTCTTCAAAAAATTGAAAATCATTCTTCTTGAAAATGAGGACGAACCCAGAAAGGGGAAAAAGAAAAAGGTACAGAAACTTTACAACACGGCACTGCACTATAATTGTATTTGTAGAAACAAACGAATTCCACTAAAACGTAACGAGATCTCTATTTGTGCACACATGTACAGAGAAGCAATTAGCTGGAAATATAGTTTATGGGGGGAAACAAATGAACAGGATGTGCCCTTTACCTGTATTAACTGCAGTGGCGGTAGTCAGGCCAGCCATTTACAGAGCAGAAATAATAGGTTGAAACACCAATGGAGCAGTTCAGTCACTCTCATAGTCTTCCTCATCGCCAAATGTAAATACAGAAGCATCAGCAGCCATTGCCTTGAACTCACTTTCTGGGTGAGAAAGCTCAGTGGCAGAACTATCTTTACTTGGCTGACTAGAAACACTGGTAGCAAGAGAAACTTGTTCAGTTGCGCGTGTCATGCTTGCCACATGATCAGTATTACTCTCTGAAGCAGAGGTAGTTGAAGTGACTGCTTCACCCTTCACAGAAGCTTCCTGACTTTGCTTGTTCTTGGAAGAACTGCCTTCCTCTGCCTCACTATCTGAGAAGACATCATCTTTTTCATTGCTTTGTGGTTCCTTGTCTGGTTGGGTAGCAGCTACAGCTGCAGCTGAAGGACCATCATTTGAGGCCCCAGGAGCAGTTTCAGGACTCCCAACAGGATTCTTAGGAACAGTTTCGGCATTTGACCTAGCTGGACTTCTGCCATCATAGTCAACCAACACAACCTCAACCTGGAACCCAGGGGACGGCAGTTTTCTCTGCAGGATTTATGGCCACTTCTTATGTTAAAACTGAACTCGTCATGATAGGAGCTTGAAGCAACCGGACAGTTAAAGGTAATTGCAACTAAGTGATATGACGTCGCACATAGCATACAAATTTAGGCAATGCTAACCTTGTCAAAGCCATCAAGATCATCACTGTTTAGTATCTTCCTGTTCTCCATAAATGTCGTATTCAACCAACTGAAAATACAGTAGAAAAATGTTAAACCAGGTTTCCAACAAAGAAAAGCAAAGAATGAAGATTCCATGAAGAAGAAAGAATTAAACCAGTAAAAATCTCCTTGGCGATCATGAAAATGAACTTTAAAGTCCCCAGCTAACTCTGTTAGACCAGGTTCCCCTGGAAGAGCAAAGACCATAACTCCTTTTTTCGGTGCACTGAACCAATAATCTTCAGGCTACAACTCAAAAAATTAATAGATGACGGGTTAAAGTAAGAAAATCATGTAGGTGAAATGAAACTTTAACAAGGTTCAAGCCAGATAGACCTACCGGCAGATCTTTTGTTCTTGGATGCTTTTTTGTGCTGAAGAGAATGCCTGCAAAGACCAGAGTATCAACGAAGAAACAAATTATTAGAATAAACATTTCCAAGGATGCATCTAAGCATTTTAACTTCCAGAACAAAAGAGCGTACCATCCTCCCTGACAAGTCTATTTCTTCTTTTGGGTATTTTTATGCGTGAGTATGTTTATGTATATTGAATAGGAAACCAGAGGTCTCATGGTAAAAAAGAAGTAAACCATATAATTCGGGGTTCCATTACATATAGCTAATTATATGTGCATATTGAAACGTAGGGTAGTATTTATGCCTAGAAAGAGCTGTGGTTTGTAGAAAATAAAACAAAATAAGCCCAACTAGCCTTGTATGGTCACCATTGTGTAAATTTATAGTGCCAAAATGATTTATCCAGAAAATAATTGCTAGTTCCAATACTATGGAATTTCTGTCCCACTATGGCTGTAAATTAGTTTGCTATCCAAGAAAATTTAGGAGAACCAGGAATATGAAGCAAGAAGATCTCTATCTCTCTGTTTCAAGTAGATGGAACAGACCTGCAGCCACTGCAGATAACATCAGGAATTAATGACACATACAATAGCAAGAACAACATCCCATGCTTCTAATATTGAAAAAAATAAATATATATTCCCGTGTTTCAAACCAGAAAGACAAGCTGAAGAAATAGGTCTGAGGAGACCATTCACAATGGAAGAACCATACAAGGGTGAGTTTGTTAAATGTTCTATTCATAGTTGGGGGATGGAAGAAAAATCTGTTTGGCAAAGGGTGGTGCATGGTGTAAAATGGAACTACATTAAAGATCTTTCCAGATTTGTTTAAAAAGAGTCCATCTAATAGTGGTGATTTGGAAGTACCAACTGAAACACCCAAGTCACTGGCTTCTCTTGATGGAGCTGCAAATGATTGACAAACCCAACTTATGCAAAGTTCTCCAGGTTCATATTCCTTTAAGGTGATTAAACAAAAGTTCAAAGCTGTAATTAGCGGTATTCCCCCTCCCCGCCCCCACCCCCACCCCCCCTCCAAAAAAAAAAACTTCAAAATAATTCTAACTGCTGCAAAGGAGATGTGCAGAGAGCAATGTTATTACTACATTGAAAATCCTTCTAGCACTGCCTCATTTGAAGCTTTTGGTTGAAAAGAACTGTTATGCCAAAAAAAAAACTTGCAGTTCTTCTTTGCCCATTTTAGACTTCAGCCACTGGCTAAGTGTAGCATACGATTTTCTTGTTTTAGATTTAACAATTCAAACAGCTTTGGCAGATTCCTTTTTGCCCCTTCCCTTGTCCTTCTGGTTATTCAGCAGCAGCTTTGGTGGATATTCTTGTTTGACATTCTAGTTTTACATTTACTTATGAAGAAGCCATGTCCAATGCGGTCAAACTAAGGGGATGAAGAAAGATGTATATTATGAGCTTCTATAAGAACACGGTCCAGATACAATTATGATCAGAGACTCTGATGGAGGTGGCTAAGTGTAGCATATGATTTTCGTGTTTTAGATTTATCAATTCAAACAGCTTTGGCAGATTCCTTTTTCCCCCTTCCCTTTTCCTTCTGGTTATTCAGTAGCAGCTTTGGTGGATATACTTGTTTGACATTCTAGTTTTACATTTACTTGTGAAGAAGATAGCCATGTCCAATGCAGTCAAACTAAGGGGAAGAAGAAAGATGTATATTATGAGCTTCTATAAGAACATGGTCCAGATACCATTATGATCAGAGACTGTGATGGAGGGTCTGATCCAATAAGGGCACCTATGGAGTCGAAATCCTCTCAACATGCATCTGCACAAAGCAGGTGTTAAACACTTAATATAAAAATGATAAATTCCAAATATAGGTCAGAAGAATACCTTCTGCCAGGCTGGTTTTCTCCATTGAAGTATGTCAAGACACGTTCAAAATATTTGACATATCTCTAGGGACAGAAGACTACATATCAGGGAAAAAGAGAGAGACAGAGATTCAAAACAGAAGGGATATAAAGAGCAAAGCAGATATCCAGTGCATGGCATTTCAGAGGTTCTCTTCCCCAAGTATAACCCCCCAACTTCACCTCCCCATCCACCCTTGGCCCCCTCCCTCTCCCACCCAAAAGTAAAAAAAAAAAAGGTAAAAAGGAAACCCCTTCCTCCCCCACCTTTTCCTCCTCCCACCACATCCCTTTAGACAATTAAAGCTTTCAATTTCACACAGTTATTTTAGTGGTCAGCTCATATTTGATTTATTCATAAGAAGGAATGACTCACGATTTGGCTGGGCAGGACAAGTCCCTTTCCATCCACACATCTTTTCTGGTTATAATAGTCCATAGACTCCTCCGCAGTTGGGAAGAACTGTAAAAAGTTAGACATTAGTTGAAGAAATAGGATCAACTCTTTTTTTGAGTTAACTTGAGATTTCCAATCGTCTATCACCATAACTTTCAGTAATGGTACCTTTAGATATAGGAGAAGGCTAGAAATCATCAACCCTGTCCTGGCCATTCCAGCCTTACAGTGCACAACTACCACATTCTCAATATCCTCCTTCAACCACGAGTAAGCACTTTGACAGAAAGATATTATAAGTTGAATGGGTGGACAGTTATGGTCATCAAATGGGAAACTAGCAACCTGAAAAAGGAATGCATCATGCACATAAAATGCAGCACTTTTCCTAAGATCATATAGATTAAGGCATGTTATGAGTTAATTGCATACTCAGGTTTCAATGAACATGAGCATATAAACACACCTTTCCTTCAAATAAGGATGCATCATAGAGCCTTTCAGAACATAGGTTGTACACTTTATATTTTCCCTGCATGAAGTTCAATAAAAAATAAGACTAAAAGAGCAGAAAACTCAAAGATTTTAAGTGCAAAAGCTCCAATTGCGTAAATTACAAAGAAACGGATACAGGATAGTGATGGAACCGGAAACCACATATAACACTGAAAATAAACTAAAGCAAGTTGGCTCCTCAGAACCTTGTCCACATATCACTGAAAAATTCTTCCACTAGAACTTCCAAGGAGTCTGCTCTTTAAAAACAGTATCCCCTCTGCTAAAGTACCAATCATGTTTTCTAATGATACTGACATATATATGTGCATAATATGGTCCTTGCATACTCAATCATACATTCCTTAATGCATACATATCTACACAAAAATTTATAAAGCTGTAATGTGCTTTTACAAATGTAAAACATGTAAGATGCATTTTCTTCAAGATATTTGTGAACCACCAGAGTGTCTTTAGAAAATTGACGGTACAGGACATTAGTTTGGATAGCATTTCTAGTCAATACTATTTACTGAAAACTTGACTAAGTCGAGATGTTCTAAAAACAAGGAGAACTTTTGACAATGTATTGAGAAAACACTCTAAACATTACTGTCATGCCAAATACCTTTGCAGATACTTTAAGCACTATCTAAATCAATTAACTCTCAGCACATTTTCAAGAGTTCACAACCTTACAGCAACGGGTTTGACAAACTTGTAAATAATTTAAGAGCAAAAGTTATAAAAAGTAAAAAATAGAAATTGAAGCTGATGTGGTGTTATTTGGCTGCAATGAACATCAAACTTTCACAGGGGGAAGGAGAAAAAAGAAACAGAAATATACCTGTCCCTGCAAAGAAAAAATGCTAATTAAAAAATTACAGTGATCATTTTTCATGAATATGTGTAAAAATATCAGGAAATATTTCATGAAATGTACCCAAGATGGAATCAAACAAATCACCTAAGGGTACTTTTTACATTTTAGTCATGTCACTTCAGTAGAAAAATGCATCACTGTTGGCGGTATTTAATAATGCCTGTTGAAATAACACAACAAACTAATACCATTTCCCTATGCCTCAGCAGAACATTAAACATGTAATTTACCTTGTGATGAGTTTCAAAGAATTTTATGACTTCTTCCATGTGGTTTCTATAGAACCCCTGCAGGTATGAGTACTTTAGTGATACAGTGAGTAGCAAAGAAATTCATCTTGCTTTCCATATTTAATGGTGATGAAAAAAGTTGCACATTGTTTGGCATACCTCTACATATCCAAAAAAGCCAGAGCTCATATCACCAGCTGGGAATCCCATAGCAATTATATTCTCTGTAATATATGTCATGTCCAAATCAAAACCTCCTTCCTGATAAGAAAATAAATGGAAAATAAACAAAACAGAAGTCAATGTTCAGACCACCCTATTGTCCATATAGCACAGTGAGGGAACTAGCATATAGCTGGTGGGATCCTTCGAGGCAATATTCATTCAGAACATGCGCAGAACACTACAAATAGACTTATGTTTGCAACGCAAAATAGCATCAAATAAACACATGAATTGTCAAGAAAAATATGTAAAATGTGAATCTTTCTATGGAACCTAGGTCATCAAGTGATTCACAAAACGATTAGAAAAACCAAGAAGCTAACAGCCTAACATAATATATTCTCAACGAGGTGAGAAAGCTTGTTGATTGTAATCAATGAATACCCAAATGAGGGCATTTTGAAAGAATAGTGAGCAATAGCATGGACAAAAAATGAGGAAATCGATCCTCCAACTGCTTGGGAAAAGAAAGGAATCATTTTGAATGGAACTTTCCATTGGCCCGTCAAGGCACAATCATTTCTATGAGTGGAATATGATAATAGCCATATTCTCTTGAGATTAATATGATAATTTTTATTTTTTGGGTTAATGGATTAGTATGATAATTTTTATCATTGCAAAGATTATATTGCAACAGAAATGAAAAAGAATGAGGAAACCGTTTTTTGCAATACACACACATCGTAACTATCATCTTTACCCAGAAAAAACATTACCTAAGTATCAAGAAATTGATTTCAAAAGGCTATTGAGTGACCCCCGACCAAAAAGACAGAAGCCTTAACATGGCAACTTAACAAAGAAAATCTAAGCTTGTACCCAAAACTCAGACTCAGTACAATCAAAAGCTCGCATTTCTCTCTCATCAAAACACCTAAAATATGTAAAAGAGCGTCCAAGACAGGCTCACTTGGATGGCTCACTCGAAAAAAGAACCTCCTTCTTAATCAAGAAGAGGAATTTCTCTCAAAATATATCATTAGATACAGAGTTATGGGGGGTGAAAAAGAATGTTGCTGAGTACATAATAGCAAAATATTTTCAACAAGAATTAATGGATCCCTCGAATGCATATACCATATGGCATAACTACTACAACATTGAAAACCTCTTTAACATATGTATTCACTTCCAATCTGACATTAAATTTTTTAATCTAAAACTGGCAGCACTGATCCACTAGCAAAGGAACTCAACTGGGTGCAAAGGACGCCAACTTACAATGTAGAATAAAGTACAAACAGCAACCAATGCATAAACAAGTTGATAGAAGAATTACCCAACCTGGTATCTTCGTTTATTTTGAGAAACAACATGGCGGGCCTTGACTTGTACAGCCTTTACAGCATTTTTGGAAGAATCAACTATTCCTTTTGTAATTGTTCCAAAGAAACCTGACTGCGCCGCAGGAGATTCATCATTATTGTCTTCTGCAGAGGGAGACTTTGGCGACAACCGTAACCCCAACCCACTGGTGAACCGTGCAAAGGTTGATTTGCCACCATTCCCGGTTGGCGAGTTTTCTGATGAAGTTGACAAAGATTGGGGAATTTTCAAATTTTTAGCCCATGATGAAATGCCAGCAGCAGATAATCTAGATGGACTATCGTGTGAAGCATTATCCATTGGAGAACTCAGTGTGGTAGGAGTTTTAACATCAGGAGCTTCCACAGGAGGTGGTTGAGAGTCACCAGTTGCCTCCTTCTCCATTCCACACGTCAAATTTCTTAAGAAAAAGCATAAGAAAAATCAACAAACTAATGCTCTAGAGTCAATGCAGGATAATGGTAACTAGCATACTCTAGCTAACTTAAAAGTTAGAAGAGAGAAAGGAATAATTACTTCTGAGATAGTATTGACTATGCTCTCATCATTTAAGAGATGAAGAAAATTCACAAGAAACAAAAAAGAAGCCCAGAATAGTACTTTCTTGGAACTTGGCAACACTTCTGAAGCTTTCAAGAGCAGAGAGTTATACACTCCCCTCTTCGGTTTTGTCTCGCAAACATCCTTCTGTAGAATGTTGGCTATAATAAATTTTCAGCCATGATAGTCACTTGTCATCCTCATATGCCAGCTATGGGTATTTTAAGCACCATTAAACTTGACCAAGATAATTCAAGATATAACTCGATTAATGACCGAGCTCCTTCAAATTGATTCACCATTTTTACTCTTTTACTATTAAAAGAACTTCCATTCCATTTTAAAAAAGTAAAACACTAGCCAAATTAGCAAGAAAGGCTGTTTTCTCTGACAATAATCAATAAATTGCCAATCTTGCCAAATTCCCTGGAAAGCTCAAAAGATAGACAATAACCTGTTCCTCAGTGATCATAATCACAATCACAATCCAACAGAATTTAAAACCTGATAATTACACGCTTCCCTTATCATCTTAATTTCTTTAGGTATCCCCAAAAGGAGGATTACAACCTGAGATACCTATGTATCACAAAATATTAATAAACCACAATTTTCAAATCAGCATTCACCTAATATACCAAATATAAAATCAAATTGAGCTTCGCAAACTCAAAATCCGATCTGAAATGCAAATTTGAACATTATAGAGCAATCCCTAGGGTCTTAGTGTTAATCTTCAATATTACTCATGCATCGACTCAAGAGGACAAAAGTTGAGATTCAAATGAAGTTAACAATACAAAACACCGACGTTTCGAAGAGGATGACAGGATCAAACTAATTGGATAAGTTCGTTACTTTCAGTGCGATCCAATATTATCATGAACAATTCATTTCTTAGCCTAGAAATTGTATAGAACTAAGCAATGATCTTACCAATATGGAGTGAGTTAACGGTGAAGAAATTCGGAACAAGTTCACTGCACCTGTGTAGGGTTTCAAGAGAGAAAGAATCTCGAGGCTTTTGCTATGTGAGAGTTGAAGGAGAGTTCTTCAGGGGTGGTTGCTCCGAGGTCAACACGACTAAGGGTTGTGATTTCACAGTGAATGATTTGATAAGTTTTCAGATCAAGATCGATGGTGAAGGTTAAGAATCTTGTAATCTGACGGTCAATGAGGGATTTCCAGAACTTAAGATGTATCGATGCTTGTGCTTTCAGTTACGCGACAAAATATTTTGTGAAATTGCTTACGTACGTTTCGCTGCACAAAATTCGTGAAATTTATTGATCAAAATTTGTTCTCTAATATTTAGTTTGTAATTTAAATTTAATTATTAGATAAAAAATAACTTGAAAGAGTAGCTAAAATACTCAAATTTTATCCCATCTAAAATATAATACTTAAAGTTGATTTCATTAGATAAAAACATAAGTATTAATGATAATAATGTAATTAAATAAATATTTGATAATGTTCAAGATATATATTAAAAAATATTTAAAATTTATACTTTTTAAATAATATAAAATATAATTAAATACATATTAAACAATATTAATAGTATAAATACAATATTGAGCTTATATATATTAAACATCGGATGTCACAAATATTTAAATACAATACTATACAAATTAGACATGAGATAATAATATTATTCTTTCTTATACTTTTCATACTTATGTTATTTAGGCTTTCTCATCCTGTTGGATCATCCTATTCCTATTTCATCCTAATAACCAAACGTTTGAAAAGAAAATAAGAGAAAATAATTGGAGGGGAATGAAAATGGAAGAAAAATACTTATTTAGATAAAAAGAAAATAGAAAGGAATTATTGTGAATGAAAAATGAATTAGATATTTTTCTAAAACTTGATAAATGCCTTAATACCCTTAAAATTCCATAATTCCATTTTAGTGAAAGAATTTTTTAAGTAAATTCAAAGATTTTCCTTCCTAATTCTCTCTTAATTGAAAGGAAAGGCTTTTGATGAGGTCCATGGAAAATTTTGAGGAAAATATTCTTTCCCTCTACTTTTTCTTCTTTTTCCAAACAAGAGAAAGGAAATATTTCCTTTTTAATTCATTCCAAAACATGGTGTAAAAGTTTTCTCTATATTTCGATTAAGAACTCTTATTAATAAGTTTCTTTGGGAGGTTATTAATAGGGAATTTTGAACATAGCTCTTCGAGCCCAAATTAACCTGTATGGATTATAGGCTAATCTGTTCTAGTCCATGACCATCCTATTTGAAGGTTCGAAGACCTGCGATTAAATACCTTCCTTGTGATCAATCTCTTTCCAATTTGAAGCTGTTCACCTAACTTTCAAACTATCTACTCTTGAAGAGCACCTAATCCTTAAACAATGGTCACTCGGTTAAATGATCCAATTGAAAACAAGAGCTCGATACTAAGGTAAGATTGCACTAGGAAAGGAAAGTAGATTGATTAAGCCAATTCCCTGATTTCTCAAGATCTAGCTATATCTACAAGATCAACTTTCTCCTTTGGTGAATGCACTTCCCTTCCTTGGAATATTGGTCCTTATCTTAATTTTCTAATTTATTAGTATAAATAAGGATAAGCTACCAACAATAAGGGATTTGAACACTCTGACACTATTTCATGCTATTGACATCTTACTTTTTATTTCTTATTCTTACATATATCCACTGACTTAAGTATAAGAATGGCAATGCTGAAGAACACTTCAACGCCATTCGCTATGCTCTATTTTGTAGGCTTAGGTCCACTTACTTAAAGGCCCCTTATGTTTTAATTCTATACTAATAGGAGGGTCTCTTAATAACTACTTAATAACTACTTAAAACTTTTATAGATCTATTTTTTTTATCAATATATAAACTCTAATGTCTTGTTTATTTGGAAAAATGGGAAGGGAATTATAATTCGTTGAACTATTCTATTCCTACTCCATTAGGAACTAAGAAGAGGTAAAACTTTTTATTTTATTTATGCAAGGAATAAAAAGTTCAAATATTATGAATCATTAAAATGATTAAATAATTTTGGTTTTTTCCACAATGACTAAATATGAGTAGTGATAATTTTATTTATACTGCCAACTTAATAATGTAATTAATAAAGTAAAGTAAATACTGAAATGGGTATTCCTTACAATAAATAGGAGCAATAAAAAGTGAAGTAAACAAGTCATAAGGGTAAAAAATAAAAACCACATACTAGTGTAGTAGAGAACAATGTTATCAGACTTAAAACCAGAAGTCAATTTAAGAGTAAGAAAGGATTAAGGATCAAGAAGATTAAACTGAGTAGAACCAAATAAATAAAAATACCAAAATATAATTCATACTTAATTATAAAGTAAGAAAACTATTTATTTCTTTTGATTTATAAGTTCAAATATTCCTACAGTCTACTTTTTTGTTGTTGTCATTTTAGTAAATTCTTACATTCTTTGTAAAAAGAAAAGAAAATAGTGTAATTTAATCCAGAAAACATGGTTGAGCCTTATAAGAATCAGGTTAGATAGATTCGGTCAACAAGCCATTTTTAGATTCGTACTAGTGTAGGTTAAACAAGTGACTAAAGTGGATTCATGGATAAGAGGTAAAACTAAGTTAGACCATTTAAGTCGACCTCACTAACAAGACTAGCTTAAAAACCTTGATTAGGAAATTGTCGTAAAGTATCTTATTAATCGATAAAAATGGGATAGTAAATGTAGATCCTAATGCTTATAGATATGAGATCAATGACTTTAAAGATAGTTGATTTGTTCCTTTCCTAGTTAGTACTTGAGTTCTCCTAATCCAATATCACTCTTAGTTAGTACCATTCAACTATTGAAATCTCGTTGAAGAAATCATTCTGATGGCTTTCTACAAAAACAAAATACTATGTCATAGGCATATGATATTAAGCTAAGGAACCTTGCCAAAGTTGCTCTTATAAAGTACAAGGGACTATGTATTGCAAGTATAAAATAATTTTATGTGAAATTATTGATAAAAATTAATAAGAATATAATGTAATTATATAATAAGTATGTCTATAAATTACAAAACAATTTTAAAATCAAAGTAGGATATTTACCATTATTATCTATAAAAATTTCAATTATAAAATCAAATAAAATCATAAGAATATTCATGATCATTTTTTCAAATTTGAAATTATGAAGTTATTGTGTAATTGTAATGCCCTAAAACTGTAGGATATTATATAGCTTGCCACATATTGCTACCTTAATTGGAGTTTAGAACATGCCATTAAATCCACAAATTTTATAAGTAATATGTGCCAACCCCAAATCTTATTAACATATAAAAAGGGTACGAGAACATAACATGGACTTGACTTCTTGATGTTCGAAAGTATTTGTTCTTTACAAAACAACATAACTAAGGGAATATTACTCCCTTTACAACCTACAAATACTTAAAGTATATAGAAGCTGAAAAACAATGGAGTACTACTCCTAATATAGAAACCAGTTTGCCAATAATGGGGCTAATAGACACAACCAAAAAAACATGTTACAAGTATATAAAGCATTAGGTTGGGACAAAAGAGATCAATAGGACATAAGCCAGAAATTTCCAAATCCCATCAAATCTTGTACCAATTTTTTTTTTTTTTTTCAAATCATTGCACAACATTACATTGTTCATGTAAAAAAAAAGTTGATCAAGTGTCTTATGCATGTTTTTCTAGTTAATTAGCCACTAAATTTCTTTCTCTCCAAATGTGTCTAACCTATCCCTTAATTTCCCTAATCGGGATTTGTTTCTTAAGAACTGTCATTCCATATTCTCTATCTATTGATAGTTGTGACAACCATCTCGACATTAACTATAAATTTATTTGAATCATTACTTTGGAAAAATTAAGCTATTTGTATGATTCAAGACCCTCAACAAGTGTTGTTAGTTCAAATGTACTTGTCAAAGTTATTGAACTCATTATTTTAAACCTATTTATATTAACTTCTAAACTATTAGTTACACTATCGCCACTATCATGTAAGCTATGCAAAACGCCTAAAAATTTAAAATCCTAATCAGGTGAATTGTGAAACCTAGTATGTAACTACTATGCAAACGCATACTTGTACCATATTCACACATAGTCCTACAAATTACTACATGCTACATATAAATAAATTAGTTTGGTATATCATTAGTCAAAGCAAACAACAAAATCCCACCAAATTGGAATTCTTAAGAACTTAAATTCCAATTTCTCACATAAGTGAATTGTAATTTAATATTACTCATCTAAAATATGGCCCACTAAGCCTTAGTCATAATTTCTAAATTCTTAATCAACAACATGAAAAGGTTGAATTGATTGTTGCCTACCTTAAATACACTAATTGTCTCATATTGAGTTACCACTCACTAAGCAACCATTGGTGCTTAAGTCAATTACAAAAAGTCTAAGCAGCATCCCATTTCACCTATTAGCCACCAAACGCTCTAGAATGTAGGAAATTACAGTTTGTCCCATGTCCCTATAGCCTATTGACATGGTAAGCATCTTAAAACTAACCTACTAACTTCTCTACATAATTAACAATCATCAATAAGCTATAATAACTCCAAATAAAAAATTCACGGATGTTCTAGCATCCAAAATCCACAAACGATTTCTGAATGATCAACTCTTAATATTCTTATTCAATAGAAACAAAATTGAATTCTTATTTCAACAACAATTGTCTCAAGAAAACAAGATAAACAAAATTCTAAAGTCTTGTACACGCTATAACCAATAAATAACAATAAACCAAATACTTTGACAAGAGAAGTCTCAGGTGGCTTTTCACCACTTAAGAAACAAAATAAAAACAAATGTAGAGTTTATTCCATGACTTAAACAAAACAAAGAGTCTAAATAGATGCTATATAGAATCGCTTCCATCATCATAGTAATAATCATTAAAACCACCATAATAATAGTCCTCATAATCTCTATAACTTAATCCTAAAACTAAAAATAGAAAATCTCGAGCTGTGAGGAAAGCCTAGTATAGGGTAACCAAGCACATATACATGATCATACAATATAAACATAAGTACGAACATACATTCATTACTAATCTCAATACGCAACAACATCCAATTCTTATCTTTTACTTAGTTCATTAACCAGCACAATTCCAACTTCCCAGAACTTTGAATAACTTATGACTCTGGCACATACATACATACATACATACATATATACACATATAAGAATTGGTGTTAGGTTCTCTCCAATACCTAGGAACCAAGGATCACTCAAATCTACTCAGATCATTTCAAAATGAGATTTCAATTAGGATCGCATCGTTTTTAAGACTCTAAAGATAGGCTAGTAGTAACAGATCACTATATACTAGTAAGAAGTAATCAATTAATGCTTTCTTACTTAGTAATTACTTCCCAATGGTACATGGAGCATCATTCATAAAACAACCATAGAGTATAACAGATAATATGGCATAGAATAAGAGTTCACATCTTATTAAAAAAAAAATATAAATTACAGAACTTGATATAGGAAGTTAATAAGTCTTTCTAAATACCAATTATTACAACTTACTTATAGATAAAATACTTAAAATGCATGCTAGTTATAAAATTTATAATTTCTCTATACAGTCCCATAGCTTGCTTCTATATACAGCTAGTAAGGCTTTTATAAAAAGTTTGAACTCTAGGAGTATAAGCTATAACTAGTTTAGTGAGAAATCTACTCATACCACCTTTCAAGCATACCAAGCAAGTTTTCATACATATGATATGTAGTCAATCAATCAAGTATATGTGACAATATATGCAGCCAACTGATATTTAGCATGTAGTTTAGGGTCTATTTCCCCCCTTAACCTTAAGTTAAGGATTCATAGTTTCACTAGTGCCAAGATGTCTAAGTTTAGTGTAAATGTCTCTTGGCATAATATTCTTAGCCACCATAACAAAATAGCTACAGAATCACAGTTCTTGGTTGAACTCTTACCTATGTTATCAAATGAAATATTCACCAAGGCTTAAATATAAGTCATAAGAGAATGATCTCTTGATCTGTCCTAAGAAGGCCTAAATGAAATATAGTAAAGAAACGAACACCTTCACTGATCACTAAATAACCAAGGACTAATTAGATCCTTGATTAGCCTCCAAATGTATGTAAACCTAAAATAAAAGAATGGACATGGCCTAATCTAGTACACAACCATCATCAAAGTTACTTATTTTATAAAAGACGAGGAAGGTTCTTACCTCTCCATTCCTTATGTGACAATGGTGCCAAAAAGTAAGTTTATATAGTACGCTATGCATGATCGTTTTATGCTTATGTTGCGATATACTTCATATTGATTTATGAGCGATCAACCAAATTATTAAACACTTACATGAGGGTACATCACATTATAATAATTTACTATATTATGTAGGATAATTTATAATATCTTCATAAGCACTTCACACAAATCAAACACAAACATTTTCTCAATATCCCAAACATAAGCCAGTTGATACATATATTTAAAGTGCTACTAATTACAACCACAAACAAGTGATACTCACTGTAGATACTCACTCAGTCATTTCCTACTACTCGTCATAGTAATCTTCCAATAGTTCTATGTCATAATCACCTAAAAGAACACAATAAATGTTAAGTTTTCTTTATTTGTCATAGCCTTATAATTTTATGTAGTCTTTTAGTCAATTTTTCTTATGTCCAAATCATCCTTGTCGTTTCATGTCCATAATCCGATTTGTCAGTATGTTTAGGTTTTTCAATCCTTATAATAGATCTTCATATTAGGTTTAATTGTTACAGTCCAAATAGTTAAGGTAAATAATATATCATAATGTTCTATATGTCCAAAATAGTCTAATATGTCCAAGAGTCATGAAGACTTCATAATAGTCCCAAGATAAGTATATGTTATAATGATTCAAACATGAAACTCTAATATTATTGGGCATGGATTTGTCCACTTGATTCTTTTAAGTTTTATATTAAGTTTTTTGAAAAGAAAGTGTGATTATTTAGTTTTATTGTTTTAGAAACTTTTGCAAGGTAGATTATATTTACTGAAATAAGGAAAACTTTAGTAAAGATTTCTTTTTATACAAAGCATGGGTTTTAATTCTTAAACTCTTTAGAGACTTTTTGAATATAGAATTCATTATGGGTTTTCAAGTGAAGTAAAAGAGATTTCACTAGAAGTATTGGTTTTGAAAACACAACTTTTGGATGGAAAAAGCTTTTCATTATTATAAGCTCGGGTTTGAAAAGTAGTTGACAAATATGGGATTGAAACTTATTTGAAATAGAGTTGTAAATAAAAAGGTTTTAGCTTGACAAAGACTTCTTTTGAAAAGATCTTTACGGAAAGATTATAAACATGAAATCAAACTTATAAGACTTGAAAGTTTTATAAAATAACGTTGATAGAAATGCTTCTTAAATTATTTTATTCTTGTAAAAAACTTTAAATTATGAGAGTTTAAAATAATCATTTGACTTTAGGAAGGTTTTATTAATACAAAGATGGTTTGTTAGAAAGTGTTGCTACCTTTTTTATTGGAAATTGCTTTTGAAAATTTAGAAACAACCTTATTAGGCTTGAAGTGGCATTGGAAGTTGGGACATTGAGAAGAATGTTGGTTGGTATGTAGAAATGAAGACAAGATGAAAGAGATAGTTGTAGCGAAGATTGTAGATAAGGAGTAGCCTAAAAAATGAAGACATTGTCTATTTACAATAAAGGAATAGAACTCTTATGTTAGTTGGCAATTTGACTTCATGTTCATCCATATGTCTCTTTTATGCATGCATGGATGAATAAGCTATGGGACAATAATGGAGTAGAATAAAAATGACATTCGAAAGATAATTTGATAGCCTTCCCTTAACTAAAGCTCACACCATTTGTTAGTATTTGGAATTCTCTAACCTATTTTGCATGTTGATCAACAAGTGTGGGAGGAAAGTAAGGATATATCTTTACAGATCTCATTTCTTTACAATTTAATTGTAGTTATATTTGATATTATCATAACAATTTAATTGTAGTTAGATTTGATATTATCATAAACACTTAATTAGTATTTAGTTAGTTTAATTAATCTTCAACTTAAGAGGTCATAAGTTTGGTTTTGGTCATGTAAGTGTCACTTTCAATCATAGCCACAATTGTTGATTCAACTTTAACTTCTTCTTGTTCAATTATCCTTAAAGTCTTTAGAATGAAGTCTAGTGGTTTCTAAAGTAAGATCTTGTCCCCCTTTAGATAGTTATAAAACAATAATGGAGTTAGAGATTACTTAAAGAAACAAGATTTTATGTCTTCCTCATGTCACTTTTATGCTTACTCATATGGATAGCTTATGGGATAATAATTAAGATAACTAAAAGTGACCTTTGGAAGACTACAATTAGAGGCTTCTTTCCTCATGTCATGCCACTTGCACATGTTGGAAACGTTTCCCACTTGCATCCATCTATCTTCTTCTTCTTCTTTTTCTTTTCAATTAAATGATAAGTCTTCCCTCTTATCTCATATGATTTTAGATGTTTAAGGTATGTTTAGATAAGGTATAATAGGCTTTTAGATCTTAATTTTTGATAAAACTTTGACTTTTAGAAAGCTTATTTTAAGACTACAAGAATTGGTATTTGATAGTATATATAGGGTTTATCAATAAATTTGGTTATATCTCTCAAATCTCTGTTAACGACTCGAATATATCTCTAAATTATATTTTGTGATTGTTAGCTTATATCAAAATTTTTAGAAGTATATAATCACACTAAGATCATTAGGGTAGCACCCTATGGTCATTGATCATCCCAGTTCTTTAGACCCTAGTAAGCTTGAATTTTTGGTTTTATGAATTTTTTTCTTAATCCGATCTATATTAAACCGTATGTCCATCTAGTATAGACCCTGAATTAGGGATTAAGGAAGACTTTTTTTTTTTAAAAAAAAAAAAGTTCAAAGTTGCCACTTAACTAGGGTCATGGAAAAAATGAGTTAGGTTAAACTTAATTAGATAGATCAATTCTAACCTAGTAACTGGTTTATGGGAAAAACCAATTTTGAAAATGGTTTTTAAAAATTAGAGGTTTTAAATTCGAGGGCCAGTATGTTAAATCATAAATAGATACCATATTAACCTTCTGAATTTA
Organism: Lumnitzera racemosa; assembly: GCA_024138005.1. NCBI lineage: Eukaryota > Viridiplantae > Streptophyta > Magnoliopsida > Myrtales > Combretaceae > Lumnitzera > Lumnitzera racemosa. The sequence continues at coordinate 29,985,707 of JAMXBC010000012.1, read as the reverse complement.
GACTTATATTTGAAAATGCCCTTTCAATAAAAAAAAATTCTATTTATAAGTAAATAAATAAGTGGATAAAATTGTATCTATTTACAAAAAATAAGAAATTGAAAAAATATTTACAAAAGGGGAAAATAAAATTTTCTATATTTTATGTCACCCATATTATCCTATAAGTGTTTCTATTCCAAGCATTTGACATCAGACTTCTATAATTTGTTCGTAAAAACTTTAGCATGTTGGTCTCGTTTAACTTTAAAAATAATTGGGCTTACATTTTTTATTAATTTATTTTCATTTATGAAAAATTTTAAAAGGGCCTTAATTCTTTTTTAGTGTTTATTTATTTGAAAATTGTAAGGAAATCCTATTTTTTGAAAAGGTTTTGTTAATTGGACTTTTATTCTTTAAAAATATTTTCCTAAGTGATAAAACACATTCTTTTTTATTATTTATTATTTTATTTATATTCATTTTTAATGAAACATGCTTTTAAGAAAATAAAATAACAACCTTTCTCTCTTTTTTTTTTCCTTTTCTTTTTCAATTTTTTTTTTCTTACAATAGAATAAAACATTGGAGAAGAAAAAGAAGAAGAAGAAGAAAAAAAATACAATACAACAAGATAAAAAAAAATACAAAACAAAAGGGAAAAAAAGGGAAGGGGGATTAAATAGCGGGCTATGCATAGGTCAGGGGCTTTGGTAAGGAGCTATTTTACATGTTCAAATCATAGTGCCCAACTTGATTCACATGCACTGCATGTGCAGTAAGGAAAAAGAAGCGGCAACATTGAGTGATGGTGCGATTTGGGGTGTTTCAACAGCCATAACGAAGGGGGAACTTTAGATTCATATATTTTTTTATTGACAATTGGGGGTATAGAGCAATTGCTAATGATTTTATGATAGTTTGGTAGTGTTTTGAAGTGTGGTTGACAATGGTGGTAGCGACTCACATGTAAGGTGGTTATTGGAGCTATAAGGGTGGTTAGTTTTTAGGTTTCTAAGTGTGATGAATAAATTAGTGGTAGTCAAATTTGAAGACTCGAATATACCCAAAAGAAGAAAATCAAAGTGCAACATTGGTACTCTTACAAACTAAAGATCAATAGGAACTTATTGGTATCAATTTCACACTTCATAGCTATGTATAGTCAGAGAAAATCTAGAGAGAAGATGGAGAGATGTAAATGAGGGTTTAGAGAGAGAAAGCCTATATTTGAGCTTAAAAGGGATGATTTGAGTGTTACTTGATGATCTGAGAGCTTCCTAGTGCTCTTATTTATAGTTTTCTGGCTTGAGACAAACATGAGAAGCTTCAAGTCACACTAAAATCAAGAAATTTGAATTAATAGGTATCTAATGCGTTTGATTCAAAATTAAAGATCTTTTATGCAATTTTGACAAAATAAAAGATCGAAATCTATGTTTGAAACCTCATTTTTGCTTAAAACATCATTTAGAAGCTTTGATTTTAATGAAATGTTCCAATCAAGCATAATCAAGCTCGGAGAAAAACCCCAAATTTCAAACTTTTCTTGATTTTCAACTTACATTTTGACCCCTTAAGATGGAAAAACCCAGTCTAAGCACATGCATGTGCACCTAGCCTGGCATGTGCATTACATGCGTTGGGTTGAAAAATAAAAGATGCAGGTGTGAAGTGCTTGCTTCTTGTAAGCTTCAACCTACATGCAGGACCTTCGGCCCTAATTGTTTTTTGTGTTTTCCAAGTTTTACACCTAATCTAATACCTTAGTTTTTTTTTTCTTTTTTTCTCTCTTTTTTTAATAAAAATAAATAAATAAATAAATTACTACAATAAGAACTAACTTTAATCCATAATTAAACCCTAATCAAAATGTAATGCCCTCTAAAATACACATACGTTAAAGTTTAATTTTAAAATGCGAACCTAATTTAGCGGTTTTACTAGCCTTAATTCAAAAATTAATTTAAGCCCAAGCGAGGTCTGAAAATTAAATTTTTGTAGAAATTTAATACTTCTAAACACAGCTTAAAACTGTTAAAATGACTATGTGTAATTTGATTCTAAAAATGACTCCTTAAGACTTCTATTTTTCTTACAAAAAAAAAAATTATTTTCTTAACTTCTTTTTTTTCAATTTTTATTTTCATTTTTTGTATTTTTCTTAATTTTTTATTTTTATTTTTGTATTTTTTTAATTAGGACTCTTTTCCTTATTCTTGAAAAATACTAAAATTATAGAAAGACAAAAATGAGGTATTTACAATTGTCCCACTTTATGGTAAAGCTTAAATAAAACTTTACTATAAATACAAAAGAGATGTTATTTTTGCACTGGGGGTTATATTGCCCTAAAAAGCACTACAAATAGTTAGTTATTCTAGATTTGATCTATTGAGGATTTGGGTGAATAGTGAAAGATATGTTAAAAGAGAATGAAAGGGCTCTAAGAGTTGGCTAAGACACAAGAGAAGGTTTTTGAATAGTATGGTACCCTACGAGCTAATTGTAACATTAGAAAGTTTTGAAGAAAGGGGAACATTTTTACAAGACCCTAAAAGTGACCTTGAGTGAAGGGTAGCACCCTCAGAACCTTAAAATGATAATGAATGAAGGGTAGTGCCCCTATGAGCTATCCTATAAGTTAGGAAGAACCATAAAATGATATTAAAATGGAGGATAGCATCCTATGAGTTAGCAAGAACCTTAAAATTATATTAAAATGGAAGGAAACACCCTATGAACTAGCAAGAACCCTAAAATGATATTGAAATGGAAGGTAACATCCTATGAGCTGGCAAAAACCCTAAGATAATAGAGTTCTGTGAGATGGCTAGACTAATAACCTCGAATGGGAAATCAATTTGAAACCTAGCTATATTCCTCTGAGCTGACTAATATAGATGGAAGCATTTCTATGGGACTAGAAACCCAAAATGGTAAATTTACATGAAATTTGTTGGTGCTCCTCTGCAATGACTACCCTAGGTAGGAGCTTCTTTAGGAGACTAACAACCCCAAATGATAAATTGATTTGAAACTTAGTCATGTGCCTTTGAGCTGGACAACCTAGGTAAGGGAATTTCTAAGGGATTAGTAACCCTAAATGAGAATAGATTTAGCAAACTTAGTTGTACTTCTTTGAGCTGACTAACTTAGGTAGGAGCGTCACTAAAAGAATAGCAACCTTAAATGAGAATCAATTTGAAACCTGGTTATGCTTCTTTGAGTTGACTAATCTTAGCGGGAGTATCACTAAAAGATTAGCAACCCTAAATGAGAATAGATTTATAGAACTTGATCATGCTCGTCTAAGTTGACTAACTTAGGCGGGAACATCACTAAAAGACTAGCAACCCTAAATGAGAATTGATTTGAAATCTAATAGTTCCCTTCTAAGCTAACTAACTGTAAGCCCTAAAGCCAAGCCAAGCCAAGCCAAGTAACCGTATGATTGAACTTAGAACCCAAGGTTTAGGGCGATTGGTTAAAGGATCCGATCAAACCCAAATTATAAACTATTGAGAGGAATATTAGTAAAAATGACCCCGTAAACTTGAACTTAAGAAAATAAGTAATAAAATAAGAGACAATAAAATTTTCAAATTTTAAGCATAATAAGTATTAATTACCAAAAATGCGAAAAGTGTAATGAAATAACTAATAAATTACTAGAGATAGATTATATGTATACTAAAAATTTTAGAATGACTAAAATAATAATTAGGAATATTCATGTGTACCCTACATGTATTTACGTATAGATAAAAATAAGCATAATTACCTAAATTGGCCAAAATAATTATAGAAAATTATAAAATAATTATAGAAAAATCAGAAAAAATCAGAAAAAATCAGAAGATGATAAGCTTAATTGAGATCAGGTCATAGCAGGTCTAGATCAGAAAAAGAAAAATCAACCAATAAAATTTGGACAACCTAAAAGCCAAAAATCAAGGAATTTAGGCAAATTCTTGTCAAATTAATGCATATTAATTACTACAATTGTCTATAAATAGGGGAAAGATTTTCAGAAGTCATTTGGTCAGTTTAGAATCTGAGAAAAATTGGAACACTAAAAAAAATCAAGAGAAAATCTAGAAAAAAAAAAAGAAAACTGTACAGACTAGGTAAGTGAACCAAACTCACTACTCACCACCACTTGGGATCGAACCATCGCTTGGACCGGCCGACAACCTTAGACCGGGTTTGGAAGACCAGAAAGCTTTGGACCGGTTAGTCTCTTAAATGACCCGATTTTGAATAATTTTGTAAAATTAGTTATTTTGCTCAGAAAATTATGAAACTTATTATTCTGAGGTTTTATTGTATGTAGATTTAGGGAAAAATATTGATTTAGTTTAATTACATCTGCAATTATAGAGTTCTTAACAAATTGCTCAAAATCGAGCATGATTAGAACCGAAAATAAATAGGCTTAGGAGTGTAGTTTGGAGCTCAAAATTTTTCTGTAGGATTCTCATATGATGTAGAACAGTGTTATGAAGCCATTTTTTTAAATTAATTTTTGAAATTTTTAAGTTAATTTTTAGCCCTAAAATGATGGAAAAATTGGGTGATTTGGGGTTAATTAGGTGATTAAGATGTTAATTACTGATTTAGATCTTAATTAGATGTTTAGGGATGTTAATCTCTGATGTGGAACCCTAATCCTAGCCTTTGGAGTATTTAAGTATGGTTAATTAGGGAAATTAGGTAAATAATATAAGAAATTAGTAATATGTGAAATGGTAAATTAATAAATCTAACAAAATAGGGTTATTTAGATAATATTATAATAGAAATCAGAAAAATAATAAATCTGAAATAACATTTAATTTTAAGTAAATATCTCAAAATGTAAGATTTTCAGACATCGAGAATAAATCCGATACCGCAATTAGGGTTAGCGTGTACCGAATAGTTTAGAATACCAAATTACGACCCAATAGGATATTTGGATACTCAAGCTTAATGTAATTAATTTCACATTAGGATTCGAGCATATTTCAGGCTTAGAAATCAAAGTTTAAAATCTCATTTAGGATTTGAACACCGAAATAGAGTATACGAATCATTAGGACGTAATGGGCATACACGGACAAAAATGAATTAAAATATAACTTAGAATATGAAACCGTAAATTTTAAGTACTAAAAAGACCTATTTGTATTATAGGATACCTTAAGAAAAAATCAGCTTGCGACTAAGGAATCGAGCAATCGAGCAATTTTAAGTAAGTTGGGTTATTGCTTATTGTAATAGAGTACTAGTTTTGTAGTACTCGGAGACTTAGGCTTGTATATGATTATGATTGTAAGTAGTTTACGCATGTGTTTGATGTATCTGAATTCGTATTGAATTTGTATTGTGAGTGATTTTATGACTGATTGAATTGGTATGAAATTGTTTGAACACCCTAAACGAAATTTAATATTAGTCGACCCCAAATAATTAATAATGTCATGCATTGCGACCCGTTAGGCGATTATAGGATTCTCCAACCAAATACCGACCCTTTCGAAAGGGATAGCGCAGGATTGTAAAATGATCCCCTCTTCATCCTTAGTCGAACTAAGTGACAGGAAAGGAGGTCGCAGCGAGGGTGAAGTCAATGGTTCGAAGGTAGTCGCAGGAGGAGCGAGGTCTCCATTGCATAAGCCTGGGTTTGGTTGCGAGCTGCTGCATAACATGGAAACTCCTCAACCCGGATTGGAGCGGGTGAAATTTCTCTGACTTCACAACGGATCGGACTACGTTGTGCGATGACACTTGATTGTTGCATTGCATAAAAATAATTGTTTGTTAACCCTGTTTGTGCTTGTATGCATTCATGAGTCTCCAATTCAACTTACTAAGCTGTAGTTACTCATACCTTTATAGATCCTTTTGCAGGTTTTGATTTCTAAACACTCAAAGTACTATGCCGCCCTATAACTACCCAGAGGTTAGTCTGTTGGAAGCTAGGGGTGTGAAGATCAAGTTACTTAGTATAATGTGTAATTAAAGTGACCATGTAATTAGGAATGAAAGACTGGTAGTTATTCTGTAATATAGTGAACTGTTATGTTATGTAAAACTTCCTGGGAAGCTCTATGGACTTATATATATATAATATTGTACATGTTATTATAAATTTGCACTATTTATCATAATTGTAGTTTAATTGTTAATCAGACTGTTTACTTCAAAGCGAGGAGTCATCGACGCCTTGTGTAGGTCATGTCTATGGTAAGCACTGTGAGGCTAGTTACTATCATAGAATGGTTTACACGGCGGGACTGTTGCGACTTTGCGACTTTGGGGCATAACACTAACTTAGGTGGTTGGAAAAGGAGAGGCACCTATGGTTGACTAAGACCTTAAGAGAGATTGGTGAAAGGAAAGCGTCCTATAGGCTGGCTTAGACCCTAAGATAAATTGGTGAAATGGAAGTACCCTACAAGCCAACTTAGACCTTGAGGACAAGACATGGCTCTATGAGCTGGCTAAAATCCTAAAAATTTGTTGAAAGATGGGATAACGCTCTATGATTTAGTAAGAACCTTAAAAGAGATTGAAGAAGCAAAAAAGGGGAAATGCAACCAATTTGAAAAACCTTTTAACTTGAAACATTTTTACAAATAAGGAATTTGTTGATTAAAAACTGTTTATGACAAAAAAGGCTTCTAGGATAAGGTCCCTTGATTTAAACAAAAGTTATTGGTCATTAATCATGAGGAAAATTACAATAAGGAGAATAACTCATACCGATAAGGTCAACTTAAAAGGTGTGACCATATTGAAAGAAAGAAAATGACTTGATTTAAAAGCTTTAACATGGATTTGAAAATGGGTAGAAAACTTATAACAAGCCTTTATCTTCCCTCTTTTTTTTCTTTTCCTTCTTTCGTTTTTTTTTTCTCTCTTTTATTTTTGAAAGTTTACTAATGAGTACAAATTCTTATTAAAAAGCATGAGCCCTGTACTAAACCATTCTCTTCCTTAGCATTTTATCTTCTTCTTAGTCTTTGAAAATATCTCCTGATGCCAATACCATCAAGATTGATCTAGTGGCATGATGACCTTCCTAATAAAGCATTGTGATTTCTTTTCTATGGAGACAATAACTTATAATCAATCTAGACAAAGAGGACTTTCTTACATACTCTTGATTTGATTTTTTCTCTTAACTATTATCCTAGAACTTATGGTCCAATTTATAAGTGATACGACTTAATCAATCTATTAGGTGTTTTTCGGTTTAGTATTGTGAATTAGGCTTTTGGTCAAACGGTTTCAACAAAGATCAAAAGGGTCAATTTTGAAAGATTTACTTATTTATCCTAAGTTTACAAGCTAAGAACCCTTTTGAAAAAACTAGAAGCTTGTTTGCCCTAGTTTTAAAAATAATTTTTATTTAAGATAAATTATTCCTTATGATCAAAAGAATTTTTATTAAGTGTAGGTGGAGAGGCCTCATGTTTATAATTTTGGATAGGTAAGAAGGTTTGGAGTGTGATTGTGAACGAGTACGAAGTCTTTGTGATTTAGAGCTCAGAGTGTGATTTTGGAATAGATATGAGGGCTTTGTATTTTTTAGGATGATTAGGCTTTTGATTTCGATCCCAATTGATGAACTAAGGGAATCATGTTTAGATTCATTGTCCTTGTTAGGATAGGATATACCTTTTGGGGCTTCTTTTTTTTTTCTTTTTTTTTTCCCCTATTTTCAGGCTTCTTTCTTTTTCGTTCTTTCTCTTTTATTTTTCCCTTTCTTATTCTCTTTTTTTTTTTCAATTTTTATTGGCCTAATTCTCTTGTTATTTCTCCCCCTTTCTCTTTTCTTTAGCCCTAAGAGTAATTATCTCTATTGTAGAGTTTTTGTCTTTAAGAGATTCAAGACCCTAAATCCATGGATTCTAAGTGTATGGGTTTGAGTGAAGTATGCGCAGGCTTGAGGTGTTTTAGAAAAGTGTTGACTCTCCTTCATATCAAAGGAAACAAATTATCGAAAACAAAAACTTATCCTTGAATCATTGTTACTAAGGCAAGCATAAACTAGTTTTCACCTCTTTCTCTTAATGTAATGACTCTAACCTCCAAACTACCTCATTGTAAGGTGATTTTTTATAGGGTTTAAATTCAAAGACACTCCGAATTGGCTCAATAGAGTTGATAAAGGAATTTATGTGTTTAGGACATTAGAAATGATTGCTTAACTTTATTTTGATCTGTATATCAAATTTAAAATAGACCTCCTTTAACGAATGAGCGCAAAAATCCTCACCATGATGTCATTCAACTCTAAGTGTCTAAGGGTCAGTATGTAGGATATAATTTACCTCTTTCTATTCTAAACCTTTTAAAAGTGAGTTACTTTCCCTATATAGGAGTCTATATTGATTTGCCTTAGGGTAGAAATTGATTTTTCCCTATAGTTTCTCGAAATGTTCCTTAAAACATGCCTTAGTGTGAAATGGTACCTTTCATTTAGTTTAAGTTTAAAATTAAGTTTTAAAGACTAAATGCCTTAGACCTTTCATGTTCCTTATGGCTTAAGTAGATAATTACCTAGACTTATATGTCTTAATGTCCTTTCACTTTCATGTGTGTTTACAGGCTCTGTTCTTTAGAGTCGAATAGGCTAATATTGATGTCTTTTGAGGTAAATGAGCTATAAATTGCCTTTTTGTTTGGACTGGGGGTCAAGTTCAGGATGGGGCTTTTTTTGCATTCAATCATATCAACAAGACTGGTTTTAAACAAATTGAAGGTTCATATTTAGGCTTGGCTTCTTTAACGGGCCAAGGGGTTTGGGCTTAGGTTGGCTGCCTTAATGAGCTAAAGGCTTTATGTTTAAGGTTAGCTATCATAACGAGTTAGATTTTTTTATGGGTTGGCTACCTTAATGGGCTAAGGCTTTGTGTTTAGGGTTTTTCGACTGGCTGCCTTAATAGATCATTTTTTTTTTTGTTGGCTACCTTAATAGGTTAAGTTTTTAGGTTTATCTTAAATCCCCTAAGAATTTGTAACTGTTAGTTACTTTCTTTTTTTTTCTTTTTTCCTTTTCCTTTTGTGAGAGAGAAAGATAAGGCTTTATTTTTACAAAAATAGAAAGATCAAATTACAAATAAAGATGGGGAATTTAGGGTTTTATTCATAAGCTTATGGAATTTATTTATATTTCCTTAAGTGAGAGAGAGCAATGATTAGATGAATGCTATTGAATGACTACTTACACAAGGAGAATATTAAGGAATGCTAAAAGAAACTTTTATTATTTTGAAAAATTAGGGTGTAGAGGAAAAAAAAAAAAGAAAAGGAGCCTAACATTCATTTTCAATTATTATTTAATGAAACATAACATTTATTGTAGGCCTTTTATCCATAAACTGAAATATCCTAATCTAATATTCGCCGGTAAGCTCTAAGGTCTTCTAACATCTCTTTAGTTCTTTTAAAGACTTGTTCAAAGAGGGCTTTTAAGGCCTGGTTGTGAGCTTCAAAACATTTAAGCTTCTTTCTCAAGTAAGTAATCTCGGCTTCTAGTAGCTATTTGTGAATCTAAAGAAAATCCTGTAGCCTATCGATTCTTCGATTGTTCACTTGTTAGTTACATATCATTATCTATAGGTCTAGACATTTCATGGATAAGAATCATTTATTGATGAAAAAAAAGAATGTACGTTGAAGCATGCAAATGCTAAAATCATTGAGTTAATGCATCATTCTTTAAGTTGCAACCTTACTATTGATTCAGTGTTTACAAAATACCCTTAACTTCTTATAAAAAAACAGGTGAAAAAATTGATTACATTTCTAAGACACTTAAATATTAGTAGGGTTGCAACTCTTATGAGTAGTATATTAACTTATGGTTTAAGGGAAGTGTATGTAATTGGTGTGAGTTTTAAAGGTCCTTAAGCTCTATGATCTTTTGTCTTTCGAAGAAGCGATTCAATTGTTACATCAAAACTTAAGTGAGATAGTCTAATCAACATTGTGTGATGGTGATCGTATAGCACCTAACTTAAGGTCTTAGGATAGCTTAAATCTAACTGTATCTACCCTGTATCCTTCATGTAATAAACACCCACCCTCCTTAATATCCTAAGTATGTTGTATGCAAAAGTGAATATAATAACTAAAATAAAGAATATTTATAAGAAAAGAATCATGAAATAAGATAAGTACTTTAAAAGATAAATTTAATTTCGGAAAGTTTAGGTGGCTAGCCTTCTTGACGTTCCTAATAAAGTCGTCAAGTTGTCAAGCTTAAATTTTTGGTTTTTTCAATTTTTTCTTAATCTGACCTATATTGAATCCTATACCCATTCAATATAGACCCTTGACTAAAAATTAAGAAAAACCCAATTTTCTTTTGATTTTGAAAAGTTTAGAGTCGCCACTCAACCAAGGTCCCCAAAAAAATGGGTTAGGTTAAAATCAATTTTGAAAAACAATTTTGAAAACGGATTTTAAAAACCAAATGTTTTGAATTCAAAGTCTAATCTATTAAACCCATAAATGGGTGTCACCTTAACCTTCCAAATCTAGACATATATTTCAAAATACCCTTACAATTGAAAAGATTAATTTCTATTTACAATTAAATAAATAAATGGGTAAAATTGTATCTATTTACAAAAATGAACAAATTGAAAAAATATTTACAAAAGGGAAAAAATAATTTTTTTTTTGTATTTTAAGTTGTTTATAGATTCTTATAAATGCTTACGTACTTGCTATTTTAGATTAAACTCCTATAATTCGTTCATAAAAACTTTAGCTACTGTTCTAATTTAACTTTGAAAATAGTTGGGCTTACATTTTTATCAATTTATTTTCATTTATAAAGAAATTCTAAAATAGCCCTAATTCTTTTTTAGTGTTTATTTATTTGAAAAATTATAAGGAAATCCTATTTTTAAAAAAGGGTTTATTAATTGGACTTCTATTATTTTAAAATATTTTTCTAAGTGATAAACCACATTCTTTCCTTTTCTACTATTTTTTATATTTATTTATTTATTTTTACCAAAACATGCTTTAACCAAAATAAAATAAAGAAACTTTCCTTTCTTCCTCTTTTTCTTCTCTAATGTTTTATTCTAATGTCAGAAAAAAATAATAAAAAAATATGAAAAAGAAAAGCAATAAAAAAAGAAGAAATAAAAAAAAAACAAACAAAAGGAAGGGAGACCGGACTGGTAGCTACTAGCATGGGTTAGGGGCATGGGTAAGGAGCCAGTTCAGGAATCCAGGTAGAGTTGCTCGACCTAATTTACATGCTCTGCACTTATGGCAAATTAGGAGAAGTAGTAGTGGTACGTAGTGGTGCAATTTAAGGCGTTTCAATGGCCAAAACAAACAAGGAACTTTAGATTTGTGTATTTTTTATTAACTACTAGGGATGTAAAGCAAGTGCCATGTGATTTTGTAGTAGTTTAGTGGTGTTTTGAAGTCTTGCTTATGGTAGTGGTAGCGGTTAATGCCTAGGGTAGTTACTAAAGCTCTAAGGACTGCTAGTTCTTAGGTTTTTGAGTGTAATGAATTGACTGGCGGTGGTGGATTTGTAATGCAGTGGTGTTCGAGTTTGTGTAGTGGCCATGATAGTCAAATTTGAAGACTTGAATATGCCCAAAAGAAGAAAATCAAAGTGCAAGATTGATACTCTTATAAACTAGAGATGGATAGGAACTTGTTGGTATCAATTTTGCATTTTAAAGCTACGTATGGTTAGAGAAAATCTGGAGGGAAGATAGAGATGTGTGGGTTAGGGTTTAGAGAGAGAAAGCTCATATTTGAGCTTAAAAGGGACAATTCAAGTGTTGCTCGATGATCTAAAAGCTTCCTAGTCCTCTTATTTATAGTTTTCTGGCTTAAAAAAAGATGGAAGCTTCAAATCACATTAAAATCAAGAAATTCAAATTAATGGGTATCTAATGTGTTTGATTTGAAATTAATGATATTTGATGTGATTTTAACAAAATAAAAGATCAAAATCTATGTTTGAATCCTTATTCTTGATTTTGAACCTACATTTTGACCCCTTAAATGAATGTGTTTAGATGTATTATTGTATGAAACTAAAACTGGGCTATGCTTAGTGTAGCGACCCTAGGAGGGGCCTCGTAGTATTACCTAAAATTTCCATATCACATGTGCACCCATTATAAGAAAATCGCCTTGCAAGTCAGAGATTGCAAGACTCTAAATAATTATTTGCTAGAGTCTTCAATTTTAGTTCATTGACTCATTATATAATATAAATAATTATGGATATCCATTTTTCCATAGTTCCTTAGAACCGTAGAGAATCGGTATCCCCTACCAAAATAGTGAAATAAGATAGACAATTTTAGAAAATTTTAAACTTGCTAAAGATACTAAACTTAATTGAGACATTAGTTGTTTTTCGGAGCATTCCGAATTAACTATACAAGCTTTTCATTATACTGATTCAATGGTAGCACTCTGCGCTCGATTCCTATCCCATTCCCAACCATCGATCAACCTACAAGGAAAAGAACTATTGGGGTGTAAGCTTACGCTTAGTGAGATAATTACCCTCATCAATACCGTATGACAGAAATTTATTAAATGCACAATCATATAAATGCATGAACAATCAGTATACCAAACAAAGCATGCAGTGACCTAGGAACTGCATACGACTCAGAATTACGGCCCCTGAATATATATGATGGCATAGCTAGTGCTCAATCCTGTAGGAAACTCGTATTCCTGTGAGTCCCCTCCCATCTTCTACGTGAAGCGGCAGTCGGTGTTATCCGTATGCAATATGGGGAATGCATGATTCATTTTGAGTTCTTAATCGTATAAGTGATTAACTTGATATTTTAGAGTGACCAAACAATTTCATTCCATACAATTCACATATATATATGCATTACAAACAATTTCCATTATTATATATAATTAAAAAAAATCATCGCATTCATCCATAAATTCAAACACATGCATCTCTCATATCCTACAAGCATCCAAATTTATATATATAGTTTAGGTACATCTATTTTACAAGCACAATCAAGTAAAGAGTCATTGGGAATTTACTTACTCAGCCGCGCGGATCAATCAAAATAATCTGGGATAGGTCATCTCCCCAAAGCTGGGTCCCCTGGACATCGCAAATATGATACTATAAGGAATTGAAATAAAACCTAGAAAACTAAGCTAAAACCCTTTAAGTGATACTTTGGACTTGGTTTCATAAATTTTTCCGGTTTTTACTTAAAAGTTCAATCGCGTATAACATTTTCGTTTTAAATCCGATTTTTATCATCTTATAGTCAATCTTCATCGTTTTTTAGTGTACTTTAATGTGGTGAGGTTAGATTTTCAAAATTAGACATACAATTCTGTCCATGGGTCAGAACAGTAGCGTTCCTCATGTGTTGGAGGGCTTTTAGGCCTTGTATGGTAAATGGGCTTTTTAATAACTTAAGAAATTCTTTAGGCTTGGTCTTAAGATTTTATCCTAAGCTTAAAATACTCCTTGAGATTAGATTTACAACTTTGATTTATATTCCTAAGGCTAACAATCACTTCATGGGCCCTTTAGTAGGCTTAAGTTGTCAAATGGGCTTATTTTTTGTTCAAACTAAAGTTAGTGACTTTGGTGGGCTTATGGGGCCTTAGGTGGATTTCTTATGGGCTTCAAAACAACCTTTCTTGATACTTTAAGGTGCTGATCAGAATTTCATTGAAGGCCCATCTTAGAGTTCTAGGCTCGGTTTTGAGAGTTTTAGGCTCGGTTTTGAGTTTTAGGTTTTGTATGCTTACCATACTTGCTTTAGTTAATCTTTTCACTTTGTTCTTTCACTTTTATCATATTTTTAGGCTTCTTTCTCCCACGTTCCAGATCTGTTCATGATGGTTCCAAGGGGTCCTTACTTGGTTTTTCAACTTGTTTCATTATTTCCTTAAGTTTAGGCGGTAGATTATGCACTTAGACTACTTATGTCCAAATCTTAACTTAAGTTCTCTTCCATCAAATGATCCTTTAACTCATGCTCCACATAAAGAAATAAAAGATCTTATACTTAATAAAACCTCCATATCATGGCTCATGTCATACAAAGTTGGTTTCTTCATAAAACCTCATATGATGGATTTTTCCTTAACTTAAGTCTAGATTTAAGCATATTTAACTTAATGGAAACAAAATCAACATCCAAATGACTATGGAACCCTCATGTCTAGCATGATCATCCTCCATTAAAGTTCTTATTTCAAGATTTTCTTAGTTTAAAATCTTCCATTCAAAGTATTAAACAAATGTCTTCACAAAACACTAACTTTACATGCTCATATTTCAACTTCATGTAAAGGTTTCATGGTTTGTTTCTTAAAGCGATTTTTGGTGTTATAACAACTTAAACCTTACTTATATCTTCAAGAAATCAAAGTCTCCTAATCATAAACACTAACCCACAATCACAAGAAATGCTTACTCGTTCTTAAAGCAAATCATGGTGATTGTGCACAAAGGTTCCACTTAAGCTTTTAACTTTGCTTCCTCTTTTGCAACCTTTTGGAACCCGAATCTTTTGGTCTTTTGGAATGGGGTTTATGGAAGGTTCTAATGATTCTAAGAGATCTTAGATGGTGAAAGAAAATGACACAAGAATAAAAAGAGAAATTGCCGTGAGTATGGAAGCAAAATGGTGGTTGCAACGTTAAGAATTTATGGAGTTTGATTTCTTCTTTTGATTTGTGTTTAAAGTTAGAGAAAAGGAAGTGAAAATGGGAGTGAAAGAGGGAGAGAGTGGCAGATTTTGAAAGAGGAAAGAAGTGTGTGAAAGAAGCTTTAATTGATTATCTTGTAGCTTACACAAAAGTCAACAATTGCAACTATTGATGATGTAAGCATTAAGGGGTGAATAGCGATGTGTAAGAGAAAGTGATTGATGGTTGAAAGACAAGAGCATGGCCCCCCTTTCTCCCTTGTCCAAATCTACCATTTAAAGTTTTTTTGAGCCATAGAGTGGTCTTGTCTCATTTATTAAAGTTAAGCTTATGAAATCTTATGAAAAATTATCCATATGTAGTATAAGTGAAGAAGTGATAAGGAAATTGTCTTATCACTAGGTTTTGATAAGTTATCAATTGATAAATGATTCTAACTCTCAATTGATAAGTTATCTAAGGTGATTGGTTGATCTATTTATTTATGTGTAAAGCTTATACATGAAGATAAGGGCATAGACTTATAGGAAATTGTTTTAGGGTTTTCATTTTGCATTGTTTCGTAATTTATGATTCGATTCCTATAAAATTGTGAAATTTTATAAAGTTGAATGAAATTATTCGAATTAAATTATTGATTAATTACTTATGGTTAAAATTCCTTAATTATTTCAGGGTTAGGGTTTTAAGTGACTTTAGAGCTCGTAATTCTTCAAGCTCAAGATTTATTGATAATTAGTTTCTGAATTGGAAAAATTTGATTTGTTTCTAAATGTAAGCTTAAATTCTTAATTTTGTTGATTCTTAGGAACGTTCGAACGGTACTTTTAATTGAATCATGAGCCCACTAAAAGTAGGGTTTATATTTATCAATTGATAAGTTATTTAGGATGATTAGTTGGTTTACTTATTCGTGTGTACAAAACTTATGCATGAAGATAAGGAGATTGTCTTATATGAAATTATTTTGGAGTTTGTCTCTTAAATTGATTTGTAAGTTATGGTTTAATTCTTATAAAATTATGGAAATTTCTAAAGTTGAATAAAATTGTTCAAATTAAATTCTTAATTAACCGCTTAGGGTTACAAGTCCTTAATTATTTTAAGGTTTTTCACCAGCTCGGGAATAATTGACTTATACTTAGGAGCTTAAGGTTCAATTGGCTGCATTATTTAGGAATATCGCTTTGTTATGCAACACACATACACATATATATATCATACGATAGATTAGGAAAAGAGAAGGAAATTGCTTATTAATATATTTATATGTATATACATATTATGGGGCTACTTCTATACACAAGTAAAATAATTTTTGGTAAATTTATTAATTTATTCCTTTAACTAGCTTAGTTTTGTTGCTTATTATCGTTTGAAATAATCCCTGATTCGTTCATTATCGGTTTTATATGATTTCACAAAACTATTGATAATTTTATTGATTTAATTTTTTTTATTTAGTATTTACACTTCCTGTTAAGTTTAGGTTTATATATATATATATATATTTTAAAAATACGCATATGTAAGGATTGGGGTTTTATTGCATGATTAGGGTTTCCAAATCATATAATAGTATCTTTCAAGCTCGTTTTAAATTCCGAGTTTAAAATTTTAATTGGTTTTCATTTTATGTGGTCTTATCGACTTAGGGAAATATTTAAAATACTCGAGTCCGATACTATGTTTAGAAGGTTAAATTTACAGAGTCTACACTTAGTATATGATTCCACCATTAATTTGGGTGGAATCATGTAAAAATCACTTGTAAAAATGGCTTGAACATAAGCTACTAAGCTATTCACACAAGGGATATTGCTAAGGAAAGGGAGGAAATTGCAAGAAAATGATGGAAAAACCCATGCTAGGCGCATGGGCATGTATCCATTTTGGCACATGTACTACAAGCGTTAAGTTGAAAAATAAAAGACGTAGACATAAAGTGCCTGTGTGTTATGGGCTTTGACCCACATGTAAGGCTTTTGACCTCGATTATTTTTCATATGGATTGGGTTTTACACTTAGTTTGATACCTCAGTTTTTTTTTCCTTCTTTTTCTGTTTTTTTTAATAAAAACAAAATAAGTAAAGAAAAAAAATTACTGCACTAAGAATTGGCTTTAATCTAAAATTAAACCTTAATTAAAATGCAATGCCTTCTAAAATACACACATGTTAAAGTTTAATTTTCAAATGTAAACCTAATTTAATGGTTTTACAAGCCTCAATTCAAAAATTAATTTAAGCCTAAGCAAGGTTCAAAAATTAAAATTTTGGAGAAATTTAGTACTCCTAAATATAGTTGAAAACTGTTAAATTGCCTATGTGTACTTTGATTCTAAAGATGATTGCCTAGGATTAACCCAAGAATTTTATATTCCTAACTTCTTCTTTTTTTTTTTCAATTTTTTGTATCTTTCTTAATTTTTTAAATTTTTCTTTGTATTTTTTAAATTAGAACCCTTTTCCTTATTCTTGAAAAATACTAATATTATAAGAGGACAAAAATAGGGTGTCTATAAGCCTAGCTACGCATAAGCAACACACTTTGAATTTAAGCTAAGTAGTCATTAAGTTTATTTAACATGAACTAGACCTATAATCACGAACTAAACCTATAAATATGAACTATACACAATACCTAATACCTAACTCAATGGATTGCTTAGATTCAGAAATGGTTGCCTCAAAACCTATTCAAATGAAAATAAAACACTTTTACTTAGTCTCTAGACGTATTTAATGTCGCCCTTAAACTTAACAATTCAACACTTTCACACTTGCAACGTATGCTACTTAGAGAACCTAAGATTACTATAATGATAGATTTGTTTGTAAATCGTTTTAAAAGAAGATTTGAGTTTATAAAATGCTTAGAAAGGTTTAGGAATGGAAAGACAAACCTAGAAAACATCAATAATCAATGGGAAATGTCGTTGCATGCATTAAGGAACTTAGCATCTGGATGTTATTTTGTGTGGTGTCTGGATGTTACTTATGTAGTGTTTACATGCCAAGATTCTAGGAGAGTCTTTCTCCTTGGCATTTGGATGATAGTGGGGGTAGTATCTTAACACTAGCTCGTAGTCTGTAGATTTTTGCAAATTATAATGGCATCTAATGATAAGAATAAAGTCACTAGGCCTTTAACCCGTAATTGAGCTCGAGGACTTGAGAGATTGGTAAGGAGAATCCTCTTCCTCCAGTCGACTCTTGCTAAAGTTAAGTTGCTCCTCCTTGCCGATTAACTTTGTATGCCGAGTCATATGACTACCCACCTCTCGAAAGTTATGTGTTGAGTTGTTGAATGCTAAGAGTATTGCCAAACCTCATGCGTTTTGCTCAACTATGTCTGAATCGTCTAATTGCTTGGCATCACCTTTGCTAATAGGCCAAGAGATAGACCTTAGGCTAATTAGTTGTCTCTGCTTGGATAGGCAATCTAATCGTACTCTTTTGTCTGGATCCTCTAACAACATCACCAATGCATCCCTACCACGTATATAAGACCATGTGAAGAATCTATTATACTAATAATTGTTTTTCTCGAATATTCACTTTTACCTTTTTGTATTCTTATACATTACTTTTTTAAGACAATACCCTTTTATGTCTTTTCCCTTTTTAGGTAAGTTTCCCTAAATTCTCGAATATAAATACCCTTGTATATATAGCCGTAAATATAGATAGATTATCATTAATATACCGAATATTCTTCCTTGCATAAACACTGCTTTGTTTACTCTCATTTTACTCCTATCCTAACCTTTAAGTAAGGTCAAGTGGTGAGTAACCTCACTAAACCAACTCATGTGTCATATTGAGCTATGTCATGGGTCCTTCGAAGTTCTACTAGTACGTCATATCCTTTGGAGCTATTTATAGGTTTGCTTACTTTCATTTCACTTCCTTTTCTTTTGTACATTTCCCCATCTCTCTTTTAAGCTTTCGGTAAGCTTGGACTAATCCCTACAACTAGCCTTATTTGTTCTTGGCTGCAGTACGCATCATCTACCCCTGCAATTTGATACCCTCCGCCTGCCCCTTCAGAAACTTTCGAAAATCCCTACTTCTTAAGTATGTCCTAAATACAAACTCATCCTTATACTCCCTAAAACACCTTCTAAAAATCATTCCACAATCAAAAACCAAATCAAACTCATATTTCAATAAATGTTTTCATAAAATAATGTGCATAATGTCTAGGTATCAAATCTTACCCTTGAGGATCTGAAACTAATAATTCCACCACTAAGACAGAAAAATGATTTTTCAATTAAATTTAGTCTAAAACTTCAATAAATAAATGATCCCAACACTTACCTTATATCCTTCTTTCTCAATCTTGCCAAAATGTGCTAAATTCCTTTCTTGATTTAAGTCTCATGTAGAAACCATGGATGATAAAAACTGCAGTAATGAGCAAGTGTGAAAGTATTTTTAAAATGCTTAATTTGAATTTAATACGAGGGTTTTAAGAACTTTTTGCTATACCTAAATTGCCTTTGACTCTTTTGATATTACCAACTCATACCATTGCTTGCAATACTTGTTTTCTTTTATTCTTTTTCCATTTCAATGGGGTTTGCAATCCTCCCTCCCTTGTGAAAACTTTTGTCCTCGAAAGTTAAAAATTTTACATACCTTACTCTTGAAACAACTTTGGATACTTCTTCCTTATTTCTTTTTCTAGCTTCTAAGTTGCTTCTCTTTTCGAATGGTTTGATCATTATACCTTGACATAGGGCATTTACCTTCTTCTCAATTCATAGACTTTAATATTCACAATCTATATGGGCTTTTCTACAGTAGATAGGTCTAGCTATAACTCCAAGGGTTCTAAATCCATTACTTATATCCTTTGCTATTCTACCTCTTACTTCAAATTGGGCTTGAATTTCCTTAACATGAATACATGGAAGACACTATAGACTCCTTTTAATCTAAGAGGAAGTTCCAATTTGAATGTTACATTCCCATTTCTATTAATAACATTAAAAGGTCCGACATACCTTGGAGTCAATTTTCCTCTTAATCCAAACCTAAAAACTCATTTAGTGGGAGACACTTTCAACTAAACCTCATCTCCAACTTAAAATTCTAACTAGCATTGTCACTTGTTGATGTAGCTCTTTTGATGGCTTTGTGTAGTTTTCATTCTCTATATAATTAGTCTTACCTTATCCATAGCCTTCTACACTAACTCTGGACCCTGAACCTGCCTCATCCCAATCAATGGGCAATCTATACTTCTGACCAAATAAGGCTTCATAAGGAGCCATTTGAATTGTCACTAAATAGCTGTTACTGTAGGCAAACACAATTAATGGTCACCAAAATCAAGTACACAAGCTCTCAATAAGTTTTCAAGGATATATATAATTCTCTTAGATTCCCTATTGGTTTAAGGGTGGAAGGAAAAACTAAACTAAAGCTTTGTACATAAAGCCCTGTGCAAGCTCCTCTAAAACCTACCAATAAAATGAGTATCCCTATCTAATGTAATGTTTATTGGTACGTCGTGTAACCCCACAACTTCTCTAATATATAGCTTGGCTAATTTTTCCAATGAGTAACTGATGTTAATAAGGATAAAGTAGGCTGACTTCGTTAATCAATCCCTAATTACCTAAACCACATCGTGTTTGCTCAAGGTCTTTGGTAAAGTTGCAACAAAATCCATAATGACTTGTTCCCACTTCCACTCTGGACTTAGTAATGGTTGTAATTCACTTAACTACCTCTGACGCTAAATTCTTATATGTTGGTAGGTTTGGTACCTCTATATATACTCTACGATGTCCCTCTTCATATTATTTTACTAATAGTAAGCCTATCAAATCTTGGTACATTTTTCTGCTACGTAAGTGTATTGTATATCCCAAGTAATGTACCTATTTTAATAGTTCACTTCTCAATTCTTGGCTTAACAAGTACACATAACCGACCTTTATACCTGAGTCCTCCTTTATCATCAATCATGAATTCTACTACGTTTCCCATTTCCGTCTTCCTTTTCATCTTCTATATACCTTCATCTAGCTTAAGCTATCTTAACCTTATCTATTAAGGTAGCTAGATTCGTATACTCCTTAACCTGATGCTTACTTCTCTAGTTAAAACCTCCGAATCCAATCTTCTTGTATCTTATAGCAAAGGACTCTGTATTGTTATTAGACTAGCCAAGTTCCATGTTACTTCTTACTCAACGTCAACAACTACGTTGGCTTTCCCTAAGTGGTACTGGATCTCCAAATTATAATCCTTCATCAGCTCTAGCCACCTTCTCTGCCCCATATTCAAATCTCATTGAGTAAAAATGTACTTTAAGCTTTTGTAGTCTGTAGACACCTTATACGTTTCTCTTACTAAATAATTTCTCTAAAGTTTTAAGGCATTAACTACTGTTACTAACCCCAAGTCATGGGTTAGGTAGTTCTTCTCATTAAGCTTAAGTTAACAAGAAGTGTACACTATCACCCTGCCATTCTACATCAATACATACCTTAGTCCTTGAATTGTGGCATCATTATAAGTCACAAACTCCTCTCCACTATGAGGTAAAGACAATACTAGGGTAGTCATGAGTCTTTCCTTCAACTACTGAAAGCTCTACTCACATATGTCATCCTAATCGAATTTAATCCCTTTTTGAGTCAACCGAATTAAAGGCATTACCAACTTAGAGAATCCTTCCATGAACTTTCTGTAATAACCCAACAATCTTAGAAAACTCTAGATCTTGGTTACCGTCTAAGGTCTTGGCTACTCCACTACAGCTTTTATTTTCTCTAAATCCATTACTATACCCTTATTGTTTACAATGTGAACCAGAAAGGCTACTTGATCCAACAGGAATTTGTACTTACTAAATTTGGCATACAACATTTTAGCTCTCAATTTACACAACACAATTCTCAAATGTTGCTTGTGCTCTTTTGTGCTTTTAAAGTAAACGAGGATGTCATCAATGAAGACTACTACAAACCTATTCAGGTACTCTTAGAACACCCTATTCATAAGGTCCATGAATGTCGCTAGAGCTTTAGTAAGACTAAAAGGCATAACTAGAAACTCATAATGTCTATATCTGATTAGAAAGGTTATTTCTCCACATCCTCTACCTTCACCTTTAACTAATCGTAGCCTAATCTTAAATCTATTTTTGAGAATACATGTGCTCCTAATAACTGGTCAAACATATCGTCTATTTTGGGAAGTAGATATTTGTTTTTAATTGTCACTCGATTCAATACTCATGGTTATACACATCTTTATATTCCCATCTTTCTTCTTTACAAAAGCACCATGGCTCCCTAGGAAGACAAACTTAGCCTTGTAAAAACCCTTATCTTTTAGTCTTGTAGTTGTTTCTTTAATTCAACGAGTCAAGTGGGTGCCATTCTTTATGTTGGTTTTAAAATTGGTTTGGTGTCTAGTACTAAATCTATGTTGAATTCTACTTCTTTATTTGGAATTAAACTAAGTAGATCATCTTGGAAAACATCTAGGAATTCTTAAACTACTATTACCTACTTCGGCTTCTTTTCGTCATTGGTTTTCATCACCAAAGTTGCTAGCATTGGCTTCCCCTATAACTCATAAGTTTCACAAGCCTCTAAATTTCTACATGGTATCGAAAGGGTACCTTTCCTAGAGGTTCAAAGGTAATCGCCATGTTATAGCAATCAATAGTTTCATGGTGCCTTAATAACCAGTCTACTCCTAGAATTATGTCAAAATCTTATATGTCTAATACTGGTAAATCTAATGGTAAAGTTTCTCCCTTTTACAATAATCTCCACATCTCGACATAATTTACTTAGAATTGTTTCACTTCCTAAAGGTATGTTAATAAATAAAGGTGTGTCTAGAGATGTAATAGATAAATCACAAGCACAAACAAAGGATTCAACAACATAGGAATGAGAAGCTCTAGTATTGAAAAGAAAATGAGCACTCTCGTTAAGGACAGTAAGCATACTCTTGCCATAATGTCTATGTTGGTAGCCTCCCAACTTTGAATTTGATGCTAAAGAGAAAAACTCAAGCTAGAGCTCTTTACCAGGGTCTTGGCTATGGTCAAGCAATATGAGCATAGTTATGAGAAGTAGCTGCTTAAGTAGCTTAAAGTGTTTGTTTCCTCATATCTCTATAGTCTACTACCTTGCGGCCTCTCTAATTATACTTAAAGTAAAAGCCTTGATGCATTAGAGTTGGTTCCTTATAGTCCTTGCTAACATACTTAGTTTTACCACATAGCAAGCATATACCTTAAGTCCATTTGCATTATGATATATCATATGGTCTAAAGCAGTGAGTACATTAAGCTAGTACTAGAATGAGCAAATGAATTGGTATTAGAGCTAGCCACGCAACTGGCCTAGGTGGTACATATTGTGGTCTTCTACCTTCTCTGATCACGATACCTTAGGTTGGTCTCTTAAACCTCTCAAGTGAAGCATAACTTGCAACAGGTGTCTTACATATAGCTTTCTTCTCTCTATGGGCCAGTAACTCATCTTTCCTCTTCATTCCCTACTCTAGGCTTCTACCCATTTCTATTGTCTCTACATAAGTAAGGCCCCTAAAACCTTGGCTTTCTTTCTAAAAACTCAGGCTCTAACCCAAAAGTAAATCTCTTGGTACAAGATCCCTAGTCTTTTCTTATCGGTTTTGGTAGAAAATGGGCTAAGTGGTTTAGCTCCACCTCATACTCTAATATTAGCTTATTGCCTTGTTGCAAGGTCTGATGGGTAAGCTCCATTTGTTCCCCGATGCTATTAAGGAAGAATTTTTCAAAGGAGATTTATTTGAAACTCTCCCAGGTAATAGGACTAATTGCATCTCTATTAGTTCAGGGAGCATTCTCCTACCATTAAGCTACAAAAACCTTCAAGAAGATGGTAGCATAAGTTACCTTTTTGTTTTTTATCACCTCTATCATAGTAAATGACTTCTCAACCTTAGTAATCCATTCTTCAACTCCTACTGGGTCATTGGGTTTAGGGTGGAAGTCATTGCTTGTCTTCATAAACTTATCAAAAGTGTTTCAACTTGTACAAAAAACCTACTTCAGCTTCCATAGCAGCCAACCTCTCTTGCCTCCATATCTTGGTGTTAGCTTAAATCACCTACATATCTCTCTTGAATTTGTCACTGTTGTTGTACTAACACTCTAATCATAACATTCATGGAGTTCAAAACTTATGTAGTTGTTGTCGTATCAGACCCTAGTCATTCTGAGGTTGAGTCTAGTTAGGGATAGGCATACCCTAAGGAGGATAAGATTTCTCTTAGCCCTTATGCAGTCAGGCTTAAGTATGGCTAAAGATAGGTAAACCTTAGGCTACTGGTGGCTAACTCTATCCTTGTAGTGGCAAGCCTACCTTAGCTTGGTTTGGTAGAAGGATGAGGTTGGGATTGGTACCTCTATTACCTTAAGGATAAGAGGAGGAACTAGAAGTAGTACTATGTTTAGGTATGCTATAAGAAGGAACACAGGTACAAAAGTTATATAAGTATAACTTTAAGGTTATACGAAGGGTCTAGACATCATAAGGTATGAAATGAACCACTTGCTAGGATGGAATTACTAAGAAAGAAGTATAACATATGCAACCAAAAGTAAACATCCTTAACATAGCATTGAAAATCCTATTCTTACAATCACACTACTATAATTCAATCCATAGCTTATTCCTATAAAAGTTCATACTTAGTTTGGCTAGGATTTAAAACCAATGGCTCATATTTAAAACCAATGGCTCAGATACCACTGAAGCTGTAATAGGCCAGAACTTGGGAAATTACAGCCTATTACGTATCCTTGTAGCCTATTGACATGTCAGGCATCTTAAAAACAACCTGCTAACTTCTCTACATAATTAAAAATCATCAATAAGCTGTAATAACTCCAAATAAAAAATTCATAGATGATTTTAGCATAAAAAATCCACAAATAATTTTTGACTCATCAACTCTCAATATTCTTACTCAATAGAAATGAAATTTAGTTCTTATTTCAACAACAACTATCCTAAGAGAACAAGATAAACAAAATTTTAAAGTCACATACTCAACATAATTAATAGATAACAATAAACTAAATACTAAAGTCTTAAGTGACTTCTGATGACTTAAGACACAAAATAAAAACAAATACGAAGTTTTATTGCACAATGTAACTAGAACAAAGAGTCTAAATAGGTGTTATATAAAATCGCTTCCATCATCATAGTAATAATCATAAAACCCCGCTGCATCATCAATGTACGCATATTTACTATAATAATAGTCCTCATAATCTCTATAACCTTCTCCTGAAACTAAAAATAGAAAATCCCTGAGGGATGAGTAAAGCCTAGTACTAGGTAAAAAAGTACATGCCCATAATCATATAATATACACACAAGCACATACATACGTTCATTCCTAATCTCTATAAGCAACAACAACCAATTCTCATCTTTTATTCAGTTTGTCAACTAGCATTGTTCTAGCATCTTATAACTTAGAGTAACTCATGACTTCGGCACACAAATATATATATATATTCACGTACATATAAGTATTGGTATTGAGTCCTCTCTATTACCTTAAGAACTAAGAATCACCTAAATTTACCTAGATCATTTCAAAGCGAGATTCAAATCAAGATAACATCATACTAAGATCATTGAGGTACCAACAAAAGGTCATCGGTCCTCCTTATCCCTTGGGTCAAGCCATGTATACGCAACATACTTTAAATTTAAGCGAAGTGGTCATTAAGTCCGTTTAACATGAACCAAACCTACAAACATAAACTACAAACAATATCCCATATCTAACTAAATGGATTGCTCGGATTCAAAAGTAGTCACCTCATAACCTATTCACATGAAAATAAAATACTTTAATTTAGTTACTAGATGTATCTAACATTTCCCTCAGACTTAACAATTCAACCTTTATATACTTGCAATTTGTGTTGCTTAGAGAACCTAAGATCATTATGATGATAGATTCTTTTGTAAAGCATCTTAAAAGAAGATTGAAGTTGAGAAAACTCTTAGAAAGGTTCAAGAAAAGCCTGGAAAACATCAATAATCAAAGGGAAATGTAACTACACGCGTTAGGGAACTTAGTGTCTCGATGTTACTTCACGTGGCATTTAGATGCTTAGATTCTGGGATAGTTGTTCTCCTTAGCGTTTGGATATTAGCGAAGGTGGCATCTAGATGCTAGCTTGTAGTTTACAAATTTTTGTAGACTACAGCAGCATTTAACTCCTACAATTCGACCCCTCCCCCCCTTTCGAAACTTTTAAAAATCCCCACTTCCTAAGTTTTTCCTAAACATAACTCATCCCTACACTCCTTAAAACACCTTCTAAACATCTTTCCACAATCAAAACTCAAATCAAACTCTTATATTTCAATCGACATTTTTATAAAACAATGCACATAATGTCTAGGCATCGAATCTTACCTTTAAGGATCTGTAACATGCACTTTTGCCACTAAGAAGTCATTGCAACAACTCTAAAAACACAGCCTAGATTCGCTTTTTTCACCTCCTTAGATGGAAAAACGAATTTTCAATTAAATTTAGTTTAAAACTTTAACAAATAATTGATCTCAACACTTACCTTAGATCCTTCTCTCTTGATCTTGCTAAAACATGTTGAATTCCTTTCTTGATTTAAGTCTTGCATGGAAACCTTAGGTCATAAGTGCTACACATGAAGAACAAGCATGAAAATGGTTTCTAAAATGCTTTGTTCAACTTTTATACTAAGGTTTTAGGAAGTTTTCACTATGCTTAAATTGCTACTGACTCTTTTAATATTACCTACTCATACCCTTCTTGCAGTACTTATTTTTCATTTATTTTCTTTTATTCTTTTTCCATTTTTTTTTTCGATTTTTACACACGATCACCTCTCATTAACCATATTGGACATTAACTCCTTATCTCGATGGCCCACTAAGTCACCACAACAAACTTAACACATAAGCTACCCACTTCCTTTAAGACATGTAATGCATCATACCTTATTCATGATAACCATATATAGGTCCACATGGCCATGCAAAACACATCGTAACATTCAATTAAGTTAAATATTTATTAGTAAACTTCTACTACCTTAACATGTGCAACCCCCAAATAATAGTATTCATTTACTTAGAATCCATTGAAAGGCTTGATAGCATAGTATATTACTTTTAACGCATAATCCGATATATATATACAACATAAGTGAATACTTAATATATTCAGATGTATTTTAGTAAATATATATTCAAATATATTTACTCTAATACTAAAACTTAAGTCATTCATTTATTTGAATGATTATAGTTATATTAGGTTCATATGAGTCACTAAAAAGGTTATATGGGGGGTCAACCATAACAAAGAAATAAGGGATGGTAGAACTTGTGGTAAGACAAGTTGACTTTATTACCAAGGTTATCAAAATCACAATTCTACCTAAACTTGGAACATATAGCCTAAGGTTAACCTTAGAATGCTAAAGGTTGATCTTAACTTCAAAAATCACCATTCTAAGGTAAATAGTTATTGATATCCATCTTCTCTAAGAGTTTTTGTAATCTTTATCACTGAATCCTAATTCTTATGTGGCATTATTTTCAATACATCCAATTCCATATATCATGGTCATCAAATAATATTAGTCATCTAAATACATGAACACTTGTTCATAAATCATATTAATAAGTTGATTCTACTAATTTACATTCAATCTTAGCATTAATTAGACCTAAGATTTTAGATAATCTTCTAATTGATTATGGATCCTAAAGGTAAAATGTTGAAGGGAAAAGGAGTTCAATTACTTACTTTAAAAGATTCATGAAGGAAATCAACCTTCTACTTGTATCCTTTTCATGATTTTTTTTAAACCAATAATTTTACTTATTAAAAAATATATGTAATTAGAAATTTCAAATTGATAGCCTATTTAAATAAATAAAAAAAGGATTTGATCAAGAATCTTATTTTATTGTTGGTATCCTATTGATACCTTGCTACCTTTCTCCTTGACAACATAGCTTCGAAATCTAATCAATAATGTAAGGGAAAGAGAGACTTGTAATGATTTACCTCTATGTACTATTATATTTTAAAGTTGTGTGTGAGAGAGTGGAAATAACAATAGCATTGTAACTAATAGGGAGGCAACAACAACTTGTTAAGGAGAAAGAGTAATAGCGCAACCTTGGGTGAAGGAGATGAGAAATATGGCTAGGGTTTTGTTTCTTTTCTTTTAGAGCTTTATGAAAGGTTTTAATTAAAGTATAAAGATTGTAGATACCCCATTTTTGCCCCCCTGTTTTATTTATTTATATATTTATCTTAGGATAGAGTAAAAAGTCATAATTTAGAAAGAAAAAAGAAAAAAGCACAAAAAATAGAAAAGTTCAAAAAAATAGAAAATTTAGAAAATACAAGAAAGAGAAAATTTAGAGAAAATACAAAAAATGGAAAAAAAAATTTTAATAGAAGAGGATTGTATAAAATAAGAATAGAAAATTTTAATAACTTTAGTACCTTTTTTAGGCCTTAAATAACAAAAGGTGGTTTTGGGCTTAAGTTTTGACTTAAATTCAACTCATGCCAACTTAGTCTATATATGCAATTACTTTGACTTGACATTGCATTTGACATAGAGTCATGGGTTCGAATCTCACTATAGGTATAAAGTGCCTTTTATTTTTTTCTTCAAAAACTTACCTACCACACGTTAGAGTATCATCAGGCCACGTGTCTGTTGTGGATACGTGGCACTACTAGGTTTTGTTGCAAATTGATGTAGCGCTACGTCATCATCTTAATCCATAGATCATGCCATGTGGTACGTTAACATGTTAGCCACTCACTATGTGTTCAGCCACGTGTCTTGTTAAGACATGTGGCACAACAACATTGGATTGCATGGTTAACGTAGTGCTACGTCAGAGCCCCTACCCCCATTTTTCTCCTCCTTCATTTTCTTTCCTTACTTTTAGTGTACGCTAAAGGTCTAGATAGCTAGTTTTCAAGCCATTTTTTATCCGATTTCCTTCATGATTTCACCAAATTAATGGTGAAATCGCAAAGTACAGTTAAGATACTTCATGATGATACCAAGAAAATGTCCAAATACATTCATTTAAGAGGTCAAAATGTGGATTAAAGATTGAGAAAAGTTTGAAAGTGTAGATTTTCTTTTGATTCAAACCTCTATGATTTGAGCCCCTTGATGTGTTTTGAAACTTTCATTTGATAAATCTAGCAAAAATGAATATTGTAGACATGATTTTGATGAAAAGCTAGCACTAATTCATCCCCAAATTTGAGAATCAATGCCAATCATCCTTCGTCATTCATTTCGAAAATTCATTGCTTATGCTGGAGCTTCTAAGATTATTTCGAGCATCAAGAGTATAAATAAAGTACCTTACTTTGTTTTTGACTAAGAATTTCCACTCAAAACCACAAAAAACACACTCATGCCACTCTTTCTCTCTTTAGCCACAACCTAACTCCCTCTCTCTCTAGAATTGATTGAAGCTCAAATCATTTCGAGCTAATTTAGTGCAACCCCTTAGTTTCCTAAGGTGAGAGCTTTCCAACCTAACCAATCATAGTGTTAGCTATGTATCTAAGAGCTTTTAAAGTCACCTAAGGGTTTTGAATAAACCCTTGCCACTAACCTAACTCTTAAACCACTACACTATGGTGGTTTCTACCCTAAAATATCACTACGGCCAAGCTCGTGGTGGTAAAAAACCTTAATACACACTGCCTTTTCACTCAAGCAACCATCAACCATCTCTTACCTACAACCACCGTCGACTGCCGCTCTTCACCACTACCCAGACCACCATGAAACACTGCCACACTAATGCCAAACCTACATTTTCCAATACGAAACACATGGAAACCCTTCTACTCTCTTAAAAATCAACTTGAAACCACCCTTAAGAAGCCTCCACCATCATTTATTTGCTGCAATCCGAACTAGGCCCTTTGACCCAATCCTACTTTGACCCAAACTTGGTCATCTAACCTACGTACCAACTCGTGCTCCAATTAGTCTGGCCCTTTCCATTTTTATCTTATCTTCTTCTTTTTTTTTCTTTTGATTTTTTTGTATTATATTATAATTGTAAAAAAAAAAATCCAAAAGTGAAAAAAGAAAAGAAAAAAAAAAGAAAACGAGAAAAAGCTTAGTTTTATTTTTATGTTTTAGAAAAAAATAATAGATAATAATAAGAAAATAAAATAAAAAGAAAAAAATAAATTAGTAAATAAATGGGTTTTACCACTTAGAAAGTCATTTTTCAATAAAAACAAAATAAAATTGAATTTTTCAAAATTAGGACTTTTCCTTAGAATTTTTTTAAAATGATAAATCAAGTTTAAGACCTTTTAGAAAAATTTCCTTAAATAAACTCAAATCGGGTCAAAAATGTAAAATTAATCTTTTAAAGAAATTAAAATTAACCCACCCACCTAAAGCTTTTACTAATGAAGTATGGAAGTTTGATTCTGAATAACGAGAATGTAGGTACTCATTATAGAAAATTTTCTTTTTCCATCTATTGTAAATAATTGTTCAATTTATCTTTTTTTTTTTAGATTCAATTGACTTAACTTATCTACATGTGAATAGATTTTATTTTTAAGTGTATTATTGAAGGATAAGATTAATTTTGAAAAATTTAAAGTGGTACTTGTTAAGGATTTAAAAAAGTTAGCTTATAGAGTAAAAAATTTGATTTTCAAAACCATTTTTAAAAAATTGATTTTATTGAAAGACTAGTAATTAAGTTATAACTAATCCAACTAACTAGTTATGACTTAACTATTTTTCCCAACTTCTAATCAGGTTGTGATTTCGAACAGTTTTAAAAGTAAAAAATCAAGTTTTTCTCAACTCTTAGTCAATGGTTAGCATTAAACAGGATAGGGTTTAATAGTAATCAAATTAAGGAAATTAATAAAAATTAGGAAAAAATCAAGCTTAATAGCTTGACAACTCTACTAGAGATGTTAAGAGGGCTGGCCATTTAAAAATTTTCTGAAATTAAAATTTCTTTTCAAAATACTCATGTTATTTATTCATTTGTTTATTTATTTATTGTTATAATTCGTTTCATGTATATATACTTTTTTTTTTAATTATTTTTCCATGCATCATACATAGGATAATAGGGGGAATGACTATATCAAAGATGCAGGGTAGATACGGTCAGATCTAGGTTATCTTAAAACCCTAGGAGGAGAGCTATTATATAAGCTGTGGGTGTTATGAGGTAACCACCACTCGTGACTAATTAGGCTACTTCACTTAAACTTCGATGAGACCACAAAATCATTTCTTCGAAAACATGTGGGGTCACAAAGTTTATGAACCTTTAGAATTTACCCCAATTACATACATGACTTTTAGATTGGTGAATAAATAGTAATGTAACATATCACCAATGAATCAGAATTTTATCGGAATTTCATTATACCATAATGTATTATAATAAACTTTCCCTACAAAATAATAATTGAATTCCGGTGAAAGTCCCAACTTTAAACCCTTTTTATTTCTACATTGTTATTTAGTTGTCGGCCTTTTACATTTGCATCCATATGCCTTTATCTTTTCTTGTATTTATTGATATGTAAATATTAGTGCTTGTTTATTGATATGTAAATAAACTTATCTGGTACCTTTATTATTTTTATAAAAATTGTATTGTTTTTTAGATCAATGGATTTCTCTATATAATGTAAAATAATTTTTATTTACCACTAATTAAGTCACCATAAGACCATTAAGCTTTAAAGTTTGCTTATAGATCATTTTAACTAGCCTTTATAATGATTAAACTTGTAAATAGTCTTTAAAAAGAATTGGAATTAAATTTTTCCTCTTTAAAATTTTAGGATTCACTATTCTACAGATTACTATATGTTTTCATAAACCCTCTCAACTTTTAAATTTATAAATCCTTAGTCTTCTTATCAAAGTCATAAAGAGTCTTACAACTATAAAATAGATCCCCTTACCAACCTTTCCCTTCCCACTAGATTTTTCTTATTGCTCTTGTCAGTAATTCTCATTTATCTAGATTTTTTTATTAGAAATTATTTGTAAATGTTAGGTGTCTCATAAAATTTTCCTCTATAAAATAATTATTTTCTTTTAAATAACACTTCCTATAAGTGTCGTAAGTAATCTTTTAAATACTTACGAGTTGTGAATACTTTCGTAAGTCTTTTTATTTTTTAGAGTTTGTCAATTAAGTCTATAAACCTAGGTTTTTTTCATGTAAATATATCTTACCTACGTATTTTAGTGTAAATCTTCTTCTATTTCTTGTTGTCCCTTATGAAATATTTTATAAACTTTTTTTATCCACTTTTGTAAAAATTCTCCTTATAAGACATTAAGATGGTCCTTTTTCTCTTTCAAAAAGAAAAATAAAAAAAAAAGAAAGGTTGCTAACCGGTAAGGATTCTTCCAATCAGGTTCAAATGATCAATGATGAGATTACCTCTCTAGAAAAAATAATATGTCAAATGGCTCAACAGTTGTAGATCTTGTTTCCTAATATCACCAATCTCTAAGTTTCTCAAGATTTAAGCTTGGAAAAAAGACTTTCAAATCTAGAAGAAAAAGTAGCAATATTATAAAAGAGCATTACAGACTTAGAAATGGCCTTAGAAATGGCAATAGGCTTGGTACTTAGAAGATTTCAAGGCCCGATACTAATAAGATTTCAATGCCCGATGTCTAATAATAATCAAATGTCGATAAGCCCAAATAATGAAAGTGGCCAAAAAAGAAAAGAGCTATAGATGAGTGAGAAAAAAACAAGCTTAAGGGGCTCGAAGGAGACCATTCACTCAATTAAAGATCCCAATAACTCATATCTTTCATCATTTAAAGCAGATGGAGATTCTAGCCTATTAAGCTTTTAATCCAAATTACAGACCATATAGCTTTGACCTGGAAGCTTGATGTGACTATCATATGGGTCAGAAAGAGCACTCTACTAAAAAATGTTGCAGGTTGAAGAACAGTATTCAAGACTTGATTGATGCTAAGTTTATTCTGCTAGAGCTTTAAGAAATTAGTCATTCTTTAAGTCACGAGGTGACTTCAATTGAATCACTTAAGGCTCCAATTCTTTTGAGTTTGCTAATACCCTTTGATAGGTTCACATGTCAACTTAAGTAGTTAGGTGCTTAAATGGAGCAACTTAAAGCAAAGGCAAAGAAGAATTAAGTTCTTTTCAATAAAGCCTCTAATAAACTAATAAGAGAATGTTTTGTATGGCTTTGTAACAGTTGAAATAAAATTATCTTATTGGTTGCCTTTTAAATTAGGTGATTACAGTTTAATTAATATTGGGGTAAATAAATGTATATTCCTCCCTAAGAAATTGGTAATTTACTTTTAAAAAGTTTAGGATGAAAAAGGGCAAGCTACATCCTACGCACTACACCTTAAATACTTTAAGAGTTGAATGACATCATAGTAAGGATACTTTGGACTTATTAATGGAAATTCATTTTGAATTTGATATGCAAATTAAAATGAAGTTAGGTATTTATTTTCAAATCCTAAAATTACCTTTTGTTAACCCTGTTAGACCAACTTGGAGTATTTTTAAATTTAAACCCTATCAAGAACCATCCCATACTAAAGCAATTTGGAGGTTAGAGTCATTGATTAGAAGAAAAGGATAAAAATTAGTTTATGCTTGCTTTAGTAACAATAATTTAAAGACAACTTTTATTTTTTATAGGTTATTTTTCTTTAAAATGAAGAGGGGCCAACCCCTTTTCAAATACTTCAAACTTATACATACCTCACCCAAGCCTATACACTAGGAATCCATGGATTTAGGGCCTTGAATCTCTTAAAGATAAAAAAAAAAAAACTCAGCAATGGAAATGATCACTCTTGGGGCCAACAAAAAGAAAGAAGAGTAATAATAATAATAATAATAATGGGGCAACAAAAAAAAAAAATAGAATAAAGAGAAGAAAAAAGGGGGGGGGGGGGGGGGGGGGGGGGGGCTAGAAAATCAACCTAAGTGTAAGATAAAAGCCCCAAAAGATATATCACATCCAAATTGGGGTAGCAAAACTGGATCAAAAGGCCACGAATCAAAGCGTAAATAGCCCAAAAAACATAAGGCCCTGAATCACATTCTAAGTCTAAAAACAAAAATTCCCCATATCTACTTTAAATCACACTTCAAAATCATAAAAAAAAAACTTTCTTACTCATGCTGAATCACATAAGGCCTGCTTACCCATAAAAGCGCTTTTAATCTTAAAAGATAATTTATCTTTAATAAAAAGTATTTTTAAAACTGAGGTAAGCACGCTTCTAGTTTTCTCTTAAAGGTTCTTGACTTATATACCTAGATTAAATAAATAAATCTTTCAAAATAGGCTTTCTCATCAGTTCTCTTGAAAACATTTGTCCAAAAGCCTCATTCATAATACTGGATTTAAAAAGACCTAACAGGTTGATCAAAATATATCACCTACAAAATGGACTCTAATTTTTGGAATAGTAGTCAAGAGTGAAATGTAGACCAAGAGTGTGTAAGGAAGTCCTCTTTGACTAAACTAATCATAAGTTATCTTTTTTCTTAAGGGAATGAATGTTTAAAATCATAAAACCCTACTAGGAAGATCATGAGACATTTCCAAAGACCAAGAAGAACTTGGTAACTAAGGAAGGGGATGGTTATAACATTTGCTTCTTTAATAATAATTTATACCCATTAGTAACCTTTTAAAAAAAATAAATAAATAAAGAGAGATAAATTAAAGGCTTATTAGAATTTTTTTTTATCTAAGTGTATATCGGCCCGAGTGGCCAAGCTTTCAATTTATGTCACCTACTTCTTTCTAATATGGTCACGCTTTTAAGTTAACTATAATAGTCTAAGTCATTCTCACTGATGACATTTTCGATGCCCATTAACTCTTTTTTTTTTTTTTTTAAGGGACCTAATCCTTGATGCCTTTTTCTATCAAAAATAGTTTTTCACAAAATTCTCTATTTTTATTTTTCAAGTTAGGTAGTTTTTTAAACTAGTTACAATGCCTCTTCAATTCATTTTTAGGGTTCTCATAAGCTCTTAAAATACTGTCCCATTTTTCATCATTTTTAGGGCTCTAGTCAACTCTTAGAGTACTATCCCATCTTTAACATATTTTTAGGGTTCTAGCCAATTCTTAGAGTATTGTCCCATCACTAATCTCTCTTTAGGGTCTTAGCAAGTCCATAGGGCTCTTCGCCTTTTGTTAATCTCTGTTGAGGTTTTAGTGAGTGTAGATACCTAATTTTTTCCCTTTTATAGTCTTAGTTTTTATTTTTTACAAAAAGAGTTCTAATTCAAAAATAATAAACAAAAAAAAATTAATGAAAGATAAAAATAATAAAAAAAATTAACAAATGATGAAAATACCAAAACAAATAAAAATAAAAATAATAAATAAATAAGAAAAGGAAAAATCATAAAAATTTCTTAGATTTTTAGGAAGTAATTTATATTAGGAATAATTAGTTTTAGTTTTAGTTTAGTTAAAATTTTTATTTTAGGGAATCGGATAGTTTAAATATAATTTAATGGAAATGAATGTTAAGATACAGGTCAATGGCCTAACAGTTAAGGAATGGAGTATTTGGGAGGATTTAGTTGGAGGTCACAGGTTCGAGTCTCAGTACGCACCTATGTCTTTATTTTTTTAACTTTGCAGAAGCGAGACAAAAATCAGTTTCATATCTAATTAAATCATATGAATATTTGTTCAATCAGATTTGAATTAAATTTGAATCTAATTTAATTAACGAATCAGATGTAATAAGATGTGATATGATTTGGTTTAGACTTTATATAAACAACACACAAAACAACACAGCAACAAAAACATCATCTGGTGAACTTTAGAGTCCGACGAACACTGCCGATCCACCGAATCTTGCTGTTGTTCAGCAGAAGCCTCACACTACAGCAATTAGACCTTCGACGGTCCTTTGCAGCCGACACGATCGCCGAACACGCCCCTGTTATACACATATAATCTGAAACTACAATCCGACAACTGAGCTCCTGAACTCCACGTACTGACATTCCCAATTAGTCGCACAACTCCACACCAATTCTAAAATAGCACTCGCAATTCCCTATCCCTTGTCTACGACGTACGACTACAGTACATTGATCCCATGCCACATCTAGAATATGCCAGCAACCTTCATATGTTGACCAACGTCCCATTGACCACCGACCCTCTTCATGCCAACAAGACGCTATAACGTCGACAACTCCACATCCTGATTGAACTGCAATGCGCCTTCCAAGCCACTTTCAATTCCTCACGCCAACCAATCTATCTCGACATCCAGAATTCATACGCCATCACACTCGAACACGACCACGAACATACGAAGCGATAATCTCCACTGTAGCACCGATACACGACTCCTTGACGCAAAACCTTATGACTTTGGTGTGCACATTCAATACTCCAGTCATTGCTATGGGTATGCTTAGGTTTGGTCATACTTGGTTTCTTTCATTTTTTTTTTATTTTTTTAATATTATTATCTTATAATATATATAAATGTCTGTGTGTATAATAGGTTATGTTTTTTTTTTTTTTATATATTAGTGTATAGATTAGATAATGATTTAAAGGTAGCTACCTGGATATATATATATATATATATATATATCTGTGTGTGTGTGTGTTTGTGTTAGTTTAGAAACCATTAAGATTAGTTTTATTATATATACATTTAGTATAGGGGTTTCAGTATTAGTTTTTAATGAACATATTATATGAATTATTTGTTTTTTGGTAGATAGTTATATATTAATTTAAGGGTTGTTAAGATTGTTTTTTTTTAGAATTAGGTTTTGTTTAAGTATTCATCACATAGAAGGTTCTTTTTCTTTAAATAAAGATTAATAGAAGATCCTTTTTTAAAAAAAAATTAGAATTTTTAGAGAGTTTTTATAAAATAACAACACTTATGAGTTAGGGCCCTTTTAGATTTTATTTGAATAAATTAAATTGGTAACAATGTAAATTTGGACGGTTTTTAAAAATTAAAATAAACCAATATACTAAAGATTTTTTGAAAGAACTACGATCATCTGATTCCGGTTAGCGAGCATATAGGCACCTTCGAGGCGACGATAAAATATGTAGAAACTTAGGTTCTTTTTTTTTCTTTTGATTTTATTTATTTTTTTAAAATATTATAATTAGAAAAATAATCCTAATTTCGGTAAATAAATAGTGGTACCTATTAAGGTTTAATAAGTTAGCCTCCGAATTCGGAACTCTCTGGTTCTTTGTTAAAATTGAAATCAAAGACCGAAAGCTAAATCGTAATCAATCCACCCAATTGATTACGGTTTCTTTTTCTTTTCCCGACTTTGGTTGGGTGGCGACTCCAAAAATAATTTTCAATAAAAAATCGGAATTTCTCAATTTCTTTAGTCGAAGATTAATATTAAATGGGTTAGGGTTTAGTATTAATCAAAAAATGAGAAATCAATTTTAAATAAAAAAAATTGAAAAATCAGACTCGACAGTGAACCCATAAGGTGCTTCTCATTTCTAATCTCTCTTTAGGGTCTTAGTAAGCCTATAAGGCGCTTCCCCTTTTGTCAATCTCTCTTAAGGTTTTAGCGACCCCATAAGATACTTCTCGTTTCTAATCTCACTTTAGAGACTTAGCAAGCCTATAGGGCACTTCCCTTTTTGTCAATGTCCCTTAATGTTTTAGCAAGCTAATAGGGCACTTTTTGTTTCCAATCTCTCTTTAGGGTCTTAGCAAGCCCATAGGGCGCTTCCCCTTTTGTTAATCTCCCTTAAGGTTTTAGCGAGCCCATAGAGCACTTCCTTTCATCAGTATCTCTTAAGGCTTTTAGCAAGCCCATAGGATGCTTCCCTTTGTCAATTTCTCTTAGGATCTCAACGAGCTCGTAAGGTGCTTACCTTCATTAGTTTCTCTTAAAGTTTTTAGCAAGCATGTAGGGTGCTTCCCATTACCAATCTCTCTTCAATGTTTTAAGTAAGCCCACAGGGTGCTTCCCTTCATTCTCATTTAAGATTGTTAGTCTCCTAGAGATGCTCCTACCTAAGTTAGTGAGCTTAGAAGAACACTTCTAGGTTTTCTCAAATTGATTTCAATTTAGAGTTGCTAGTCTCCTAGAGATACTCTTGTTTAGGTTAGTGAGCTCAAAAGAGCACTTCTAAGTTTTCTTAAATTGATTCAAATTTAGTGTTGCTAGTCTTTGAGAAATGCTTACGCCTAGGTTAGTGAGCTCAAAGGAGTACAACTAGGTTTTCTTAAATCAATTCTAATTTAGGTTTTGTAGTCCCCTAGAAACACTTCTGCCTAAGTTAGTCAACTTAAAGAAGTACGACTAGGTTTTTCAAATCGATTCCAATTTAGGGTTGTTAGTCTCCTAAAGATGCTCTTACCTAGGTTAGTGAGCTCAAAGGAGCACGGCTAGGTTTTCTCAAATCGATTCTAATTTAGGCCTGCTAGTCATCGAGAGACGCTCTTACTGAGGATAGTTAGCTCAAAAGTGCACTTCTAGGTTTTCTCAAATCGATTTTCATTTACAGTTGCTAATCCCCTAGAGACGCCCCCACTAGGTTAGTGAGCTCCATGGAGTATGGTCAGGTTTTCTCAAATCAATTCTAATTTAGGGTTGCTAGTCCCTTAGAGATGCTCCTACTTAGGTTAGTGTGCTCAAAGGAGTACAACCTGGTTTCAAATTGATTTCCCTTGCCAACTCTTAAGGTGCCACCCTTCAATCATTGTCACTTATACGGTCTTATTAACTTTAAAAGTGCTTCCCATCCTCCAAAAGATTCTAAGGTTATAGTCAACTCATAAGGCATTATGCCTACTTTATGTTTCAGCCAGCTCTTAAAGTAGTTAGCTATACTAGGTATGATCTACTGGGGATTTTATGAATGGTGAAAAATGAAAGAGAAGGAAGGTACTTTAAGAGGAGGACAGTCCATTTTTACCACCCCACCCCCTCCGGTTTTTCTAGAATAAGGTAAAGGGTCCTAATTAAAAAAAAAAATGAAAAAAGAGAAAGGAACAAAAATAAAATAGAAAAGTTTAGAAAAATAGAAAATCAAAAGAGAGGAAATTTAGAGAAAATATAGAAAATAGATTTTTTTTTCCTTAAAAAAAGAAGATGGTAGTTTAAAATAAGAATACAAAATTTTAATAGCTTTAGTATCTTTTTTGGGCCTTAAATAATAAAGGGGGTTTTGGGCTTGAGTTTAAATTTAAATTTAGCTTAGGTTAACTTAGTCCGTATATACATTTTAATTGTATATGTGGATACGACACAAGCTAATAAATTAACGGTACTATACTTTGACTTAACATTGCATTTGACATGGAGATCTTGGGTTTGAATCTTACTATAAGCATAAGGTGCCTTTTATTTTATTTCAAAAACTCACCTGCCACACGTTGGAGTATCATTAAGCCACGTGTCTATTATGGATACGTAGTGCTACTAGGTTTGGCTGCGAACTGACGTGACTCCATGTCATCATCTTGATCCACATGCCATGCTACATGGCCTATTGACACGTTTATTGCTCGCCATGTATCTTGTCAAGACATGTCACATGATATTATTGGATCGCATGGCTGACATAGCACCACGTTAACGCTCTGGCTCCCATTTTTCCCTTCCTTCATTCTCTTTCCTTGCTTTTGCACGCTAAAGGTATGGATAACTAGTTTTTAAGCCTTTTTTTATTTGATTTCCTTTGCGATTTCACCAAATTAATGTTGAAATCATGAAGTACAGTTGGGATACTTCATAATGATACCAAGAAAACGTCCAAATACACTCATTTAAGAGGTCAAAATGTGGATTAAAGATTGAGAAAATTTTGAAAGTGCGGATTTTCTTTCGAGTCAAATCTCCATGATTTGAGCTCTTTGATGTGTTTTAAGCTTCCATTTGATAAATCTAGCAAAAATGAATGCTGTGGATATGGTTTTGACGAAAAGCTAGCACCAATTCATCCCTAAATCCGAGAATATCATCCTTTGTCATTCATTTAAAAAATTCATTACTTATGTTGGAGCTTCTAAGATTATTTCAAGCTTGGGAGCATAAATATAGTGCCTTGCTTTGTTTTTTACTAGGAATTTCCACTCAAAACCACAAAAAACACACTCACACCACTCTTCCTCTCTCTAGTTGTAACTTAGCTTAAATCATTTCAAGCTAATTTAGTGCTACTACTAAGTTTCCCAAGGTGAGAGCTTTCCAATATAACTAATCATAATGTCGGTCGTGCTACCAACCTAACTCTTAAACCATTACAATAAATCTGGCAAAAATGAATGCTATGGATATGGTTTTGATGAAAAGCTAACACCAATTCATCCCTAAATCCGAGAATATCATCCTTTGTCATTCATTTAAAAAATTCATTACTTATGTTGGAGCTTCTAAGATTATTTCAAGCTTGGGAGCATAAATATAGTGCCTTGCTTTGTTTTTTACTAGGAATTTCCACTCAAAACCACAAAAAACACACTAACACCACTCTTTCTCTCTCTAGCTGTAACTTAGCTTAAATCATTTCAAGCTAATTTAGTGCTACTACTAAGTTTCCTAAGGTGAGAGCTTTCCAATCCAACTAATCATAGCGTCGGTCGTGCTACCAACCTAACTCTTAAACCATTACACTATGATGGTTTCCACCCTAAAATACCACTATAACTGAGCTCGTGGTGGTCGAAAACCTCAATACACACCACCTTTTTGCTTGAGCAACCATCGATTGTTGCTAACCTACAACTATCGCCGACCGCTACTCTTCACCATTGTCTAAACCACCATAAAACACTGCCACACTAATGTCAAATCTACATTTCCTAATACAAAACACTTGGAAACCCTTCTCCTCGCATAAAAATTGACTTGAAACTACCCTTAAGAAGCCTCTACCACCGTTCGCTTGCTATAATCTGAACTAGGCCCTCTAACCTAACCCCGCTTCAACCTAAACCTGGTCATTTGACCCATATGCTAACCCGTGCCCTTGATCCATGCTTCAATTGGTCTGGCCTCTTTCCTTTTTATATTGTATTTTATGTTATCTTTCTTTTTTAATATTTTATAGTAATTGTAAAAAAAAATTCCAAAAGTGAACAAAGAAAAGAAAAAGAAAAAAAAAAGAAAAGGAGAAAAAGCTTAGTTTTATTTTTATGTTTTAGGAAAAAATAATAAATGATAATAATAAAATAAAAATAAAAAAATAAAATAGTAAATAAATGAGTTTTACCACTTAGAAAATAATTTTAAAATAAAAACAAAATAAAGTTAACTTTTCTAAAATTAGGTCTTTTCCTTATAATTTTTTTTTTATAAACAATAAATCAAGTTTAGGACTGTTTTAGAAATTTTTCCTTGAATAAACTCAAACTGGATAAAAAATGCAAAGCCGATCTTCTTCAAAAATTAAATTCAACCCACCTACCTAAAGTTTTCACCAACGAACTACAAAGGTTTGATTCTGAATAAAGGATATGTAGGGATTCATACCTAATAAATATGGAAATTTTTATTTTTCCCAACTTTTGTAAATAATTGTTTAATTTATCTTTTTTTCATAGATTCAATCAAATTAACTTAGCTACATGTGAATTGATTTTATTTTTAAGGGTACTTTTGAAAGGTAAGATTAATTTTGAAAAATGAAAAGTGGTCAAGAGTTTAAAAAAGTTAACCTCCGAATTAAAAAACCTGGTTTTCAAAATTGTTTTAAAAAAAATAGTTTAATCGAAAGACAGATAGTTAAGTTATAACCAATCTATCCAATTTATTATAGCTTAACTCTTTTTTCCAACTTTCAGTTAGGTGGCGACTCCGAATAGTTTTAAAAATAAAAAACTTAACTCTTAAGCGATGGTTAGTATTAAATGGGTTATGATTCAATACTAATCAGGGTTAAGGAAATTAATAAAAAATGAGAAAAAATTAGGCTCCATAAGGATCATCTTCTTTTATTTATTAAAACTACAAGGATGAAATAATATAAATACCGTTGGTTTTTAGATGAACTTTTAGGATATAGAATTTCATCTTTGAGATTTTCTTATTATGATTTTTGGGATATAAAATAATATAAATACTCTTGGTTCTTATTGTAGCTAAGTTATAACAATATGCTACAAACGGAATTCCTTTTTTCTTTAGCAACTTCAACTCCACATTGAGTCTCCATCTTAGGCCAAAATTTTTCTTTCATAAATTAGTCCATAAATATCCAACATCCTTCTCATTTATGTACATGCTTCGATTCTTCATTCAAGGCTAGGGCTGCTATCTTTTATCTTGTGCCTAACTCGATTAGTTTCCCCATAATCTCATTAAAAAATGCATCTAACTCTACAAAAGTTTTGTGATACTTAAAGATTCATGATTATTTGGATTTCAGCTATATTCTTTTACTTATGCTTTATCCTTTGCCGCTTAATCCATTATTAAAATAATTGTAAATTTCATACCTAAATACTAATTCTTGACATCTTATCAAATAGTTCATGATAATCTTTAATTACTAATTATTTCCTCACATATAAATTTCCTATCTTCATTAACTTCCTATTACCATCTACATCTTTTGTCACTCAAATGTGGTTTAACTTGATTCTATGGGCTTAGAGTGAATTCTTTATGATTAGCTTATATATAATCTAATATATATAAACTTATTTGGATCCATCTTCTAAGTACATTGCAGAGGCCTTTGGTGTCCCCTCCAGCAAGAATTGGGGCCTCACAATCACTAGTCGATATGCCTTTCTCTCATGCCTTTCTCTCATGCCTTTCTTCGTTCATGGTTCAATATTCTGGTGTCCTAGGCGTAGAGGAACCACACCAATCCATCTCGAACTTGGTGGTTAAACTCTATTGCGGTGACGATACTGTAGGGGAGGTCCTACGGAAAAATAGCTCGACGCCAGGATGATAAAAAGCTTAACACCTCTCATTCTTATTACTACTTTTTGAAAAAGAAAAAAAAAATGAAAAGGTCGTTTTATTCAAAACCCCAATTATAAAATCCCTTCTCTCCCACTTCACACCTTGGAACGTACCGTTATTATAGAGAGAAAGGCGCTTTCACATCTTCTTAACCCGAAATGGCTGGGGAGAGGAAAGGTTCCTTTTTTTTAGGGTACTCCCGGGAATAAATCCAGTGGAGACAGGGTGGGGCCTGTAGCTCAGAGGATTAGAGCACGTGGCTACGAACCACAGTGTCGAGGGCTCGAATCCCTCCTCGCCCACAACCGGCTCAAAAGGGGAAGGACCTTTCCCTATGGGGGTAGATTGGGATAGTGGACCCAAGGCTATGGAACTTGGGTGTGGGTCTTTTGTCGAAATGACTCTTATTTTCGTTCTCAAATCTCTATTGAGAGTTCCATTTTAAGTGGTAGTGAAAATTCCAGTAACCGTTACATTTATAGTTATATTTGTAGTGAAAGTGAAAATAGTAATGGAAGGGGGAGCTCCAGTATAAGAACTAGCAGGAATGCTATTGATTCCACGATAAGAGAAAATTTTACTGATTTCGATTTAACTAAAAAATATAGGCATTTGTGGGTTCAATGTGAAAATTGTTATGGATTAAATTATAAGAAATTTTTTAAGTCAAAAATGAATATTTGTGAACAATGTGAATATCATTTAAAAATGAGTTGTTCAGATTGAATCGAACTTTCGATTGATTTAAGAACTTGGGATCCTATGGATGAAGACATGGTTTCTCTAGATCCTATTGGATTTCATTCGGAGGAAGAACCTTACA
Organism: Lumnitzera racemosa; assembly: GCA_024138005.1. NCBI lineage: Eukaryota > Viridiplantae > Streptophyta > Magnoliopsida > Myrtales > Combretaceae > Lumnitzera > Lumnitzera racemosa. The sequence continues at coordinate 29,942,121 of JAMXBC010000012.1, read as the reverse complement.
AAGATCGTATTGATTCTTATCAAATGAAGACAGGATTAACTGAGGCTGTTCAAACAGGCACTGGTCGCCTAAATGGTATTCCCATAGCTATTGGCGTTATGGATTTTTAGTTTATGGGGGGTAGCATGGGATCCGTAGTAGGTGAGAAAATCACGCATTTGATTGAGTATGCTACCAATAAATTTTTACCTCTTATTATAGTGTGTGCTTCCGGAGGAGCACGTATGCAAGAAGGAAGTTTGAGCTTGATGCAAATGGCGAAAATTTTTGCTGCTTTATATGATTATCAAGCAAATAAAAAGTTATTCTATGTATCAATCCTTACATCTCCTACTACTGGTGGGGTGACGGTTAGTTTTGGGATGTTGGGGGATATCATTATTTCCAAACCTAATGCATACATTGCATTTTTTGGGAAAAGAGTAATTGAACAAACATTGAATAAGGTAGTACCGGAAAAAGATTTATAAAGCAAGAATCAAAAAAGGATAAAGGATAGGTACAGAGACTCAATGGAAGCTGTTCTAACAAATGGAGTTGAGCATGTTGCGTTGGTAAAGAAATTCTTTTCTTGAAACTCCAGAAAGGGAAAAGATGAAGGATAAACCTATATACATACGTATTGAATACTATCTCAAATGATTAATGATAATGCGAATCTCATATTTTTTTATATGAAAACGAAACGATGTGAATCAATTCGAAGTTGAAAAAAGAATCGAATAGTTATTGATTAAATCATTTACTCCATGGTCTGAGAAATCTTTTGAAGAACGGATTACCTAACCAACATTTCGATCTGGCTTTACCCAAACTTTTCTGGTTCACACCAACATTCCCCACTTGTCCGACTGTTGCTGAGCAGTTTTTGGATATCAAACGGACATCTCCAGAAGGTAATTTTAATGTGGCCGATTTCCCCTCTTTTGCAATCAGTTTTGCTACAGCACCCGCTGCTCTAGCTAATTGTCCACCCTTTCCAAGTGTGATTTTTATGTTATGTATGGCCATGCTTAAGGGCATATCGGTTGAAGTAGATTCTTCTTTTTGATCAATCAAAACCCCTTCCCAAACTGTACAAGCTTCTTCCAAAGCATACGGCTTTCTGGATGTAAATGATGATATCTATACAGATGGATCTTATCTATATGGTATAATGAAGTACTACATGAGTGGATATAAAGGAATCCAAATCTGCCAAATCACTCATGTTATGATCTTCTACATCCTAGGTCTTCCCGTTCCGTCATCTGGCTTATGTTCTCATGTAGCATTCAGACCGAATGACTCTCTAAAATTACGTCGATACTTCCACATATTACGGGTAACGTAGGAGACATCTCTATTTTTCCCCTGGGAATCTTTCGAATTACCACTTCCTTCCTCAAAACCCAGATTGTGACGAGCATTTGCTGCTGTAGAATAAACCAATTTTAAAATAGGATAACATGCTCGATAAGGCATTAGTTCGAGTAGCATAAGTGTTTCCTCATAGGAACGTCCACGAATCTCATCAATCACTCTTCGTACTTTGTGAGCAGACATAAATATATGTCGACTTAATGCATATACTTTTCCTTATGTTTTGTTCCTTTTCAACAAATGTTTTTTTAGTTCTGCATTTGTTATGCCCAGGTGCTTCAAATGTTGTGGACCTGTTCCTAGTATGTTCTTTATCATAAAATTCACCTCTTAGTAATGATCAATAAAAAATTCACCTCTTAGTAATGATCAATAAAATAAGTTCCTGTATTCATTTTAGTAATTATTAACGACGGGATTTATTATCATTGTCGTACCAATCTTTACTGGGGGTTATTACTCATTTTTGTACTTGCTGTTTTATTTTCCAATTATTTCTTCAATTAAGAGAAGAAAAGAGACTAGTAGAATACTAAATAATAGTAGGAATTATCTTATCCCATTCGAAAGGATCACATCTCATAATTATCTATGACTGTTTATGTCTCTAGCATGACAACTTGATGAAATGGTGGAGGGAGGTGGAATAAATGGTCGATACTACTGGAAAGATTCCTCTTTGGATAATAGGTACTATAACTGGTATTCCTGTAATTGGTTTAATAGGTATTTTCTTTTATGGTTCATACTCCAGGTTGGGTTCATCTCTCTAATAGTCTATCAAATAATCAGAAGAACTAAGTTGGAGATATGAAAGCTAAGAACGCGGGGGTAGCCTGCGTTCTTAGCTTTCATAATAATATTTTATTCATCTAAATGATAAAATCGATCACTCTACTCGATGTTTAAAAAAAAAATTCATTTCATTTTTTATGATAAGAGTTTTGAAATTTTCATTAATTCATATTCATTTAGAACATCTCTTAGATAGTATCTATCGATACTTTCTAAGTTAGAAGAAGGAAGGAATCGCTCGATTTCGTTTTCCTGAATGACACAATTCCACTACATACTTCTTTTAATCCGATATTATACAAATTCTTTCTAATAGACCCTTATTCTATCTATTTATTCTATCTATTTAGCATCTCATCAAAGTTGCAATTGATAAATTCATTGAATAAGTTCTATTTTTCTCAATAAATTGATTTTTATCTATTTTTTTTGTTTGTTCACTACTTTATACTTATATATATGTATATATATGTCAAAAATAGAAAAGGACTCTAAAAAAAAAAAGCGAAACTGGAAAAAATCGAAACAAAGAATTGGAATGGGTCACCAAAAACATTCTATTTTTAAAAGAAATAATAAAAAAAACTTTTCAAAAAAAAAAACTCAATTCTATTATTTGGATTAAGAGAAATATTGGAATTGAGTGAAATTAAAAAAGAGGACTGAAAATCCTCGTGTCACCAGTTCAAATCTGGTTCCTGGCACATGATTAATTGATCTATTCATACAAATTAATTGATATGAATCCACTTCATTAATAGTATGGATCATTATATATACTTATCCATCTAGGTATCTGGAAAGATATTTCTTTATTTTATCGCTGAAAAAAAAATTATCTAAAGAATATAGAAAATGAAAGAGTAGATCAAAATTGTCGAAAGAGTATATTATATCTAAAAAAAAATAAATATTTGATCTCTCCTTTTTTATTTGTTTATACTGTGTCTCTTCTCGTTAAAAAAGAATGTTAATATTTCATAACATGTTTCAAATACATAATTGAAAGGTTTAAGTAGCTGGTTGTTTATTGGTTAAAAGACCTAACCAAAGGTCTCGTCTCAAGAAGTTAAAGGATGGGAATAACAAAGATTGATCTTAGATAGAGTTCAAATAGAATCTGATCTCCTTTCATTTCTTGTTATTTTCTTTTTTTTCATATTCTATTTATTCATTCTTTCCTACATGACCCTATAGAATGTACATAAGATATGTGCGTGGTACAAAGTTCCATAATGCGAAACTCTTTTAATTCATCCTATTAGCTTTGTCTCAGCCCATCTAAAAAAAGAAAAAAAAAATAAATATTCTATTCTCAAAATTTGAGATCTGACACAAGGTACTTATTAAATCGAATAAGTACATTAGATCTAATAGAATTATTTTGCTGTATCCAGACTAATACCAATTCAACCCATTTCATGAATAAAATATGACCAATTAACTAACCAACAAAACTACTTGTTACAAATAACATCTTGTTGTTGCATCGAAACATATAAATGTTGACTAATCTGGCTAACATTGAACTTGGTAAAATGAAATGGTTGAATAATTGAAAAATGAGATTATTCAGGAATACACATTGAATGCTAAGATTACGCATTGAATTTCTGGTAGTAAATCCAGAACCAAAAGTGTTTGTGATTGTTCCAGAAGAAATGAAACAAAGATACGGTAGAGCTAGGACAGTTATTGTATGAGGTCTACCCAATGCTATATGCAGAGGCGCATAATAGATCGATATGAACATCATGAGCTGTCCCGCAATAAAACCCGTTGTTGCTGATAATTGGTAAGTAATATCAAATCCAATTTTGACCCGATACCACCTTCCTTAATTAAGGATATCCAATTTTTCCTTACTGAATGAGCCACTAGCTATTCTGGGTCTACGTCTACTGCATCTATTTAGCTAAATTATCTATATATATTTCATCTATTTCGATAAATTCTATATCTATCTAGAATTTCGATATATAATCTATATATATAGATTATTCTATAGATATAGAAATAGATATATAGATCTTAGGGAGATCTTATCCGCATAGTAGTGATTTGATTGATTCAAAAATGGGGGCCCCTTTAACTCAGTGGTAGAGTAACGCCATGGTAAGGCGTAAGTCATCGGTTTAAATCCGATAAGGGGCTTTTTTTTTCATGAAACTCTATCATTGGTATTATTCATATTGGAACGGAAAATAGCAATAATATTGCTATTTGTAGTTGATATTTTAATAAAAGAAGTAACTATCTCTAGAATTTGAAAATTGATTATGATAAGTTATTATTATCATGAGTTCTAGTAATTAGAGTTATAAAATCGAAAATCAAGTTGAAGACTTTTTGATTTTTATATAATGAATAATGATAAGGCGTCTTTTGAATCTCAAAATATTCCTATTTTGCACTATTCCACATTCAAAAATTGAGAAATTAACAAATGAAAAAGTAAGTGGGAAACCAAAATTATCATTCTTAAAATTGATGTAAGTCTCCAATAGTTGCCACTTATGACTATACTTTTTCTTTACGAAAATTATAAAGGAGGATATCAATGTTCAGGGGTGATAGGAATCGACTCCTTAGACCAGTCATGCATAGTCGAGCTATAGGACTACAATGACTCACATATAGAATATTAGCTTGAAACCCCATTCAGGATGAAGATTCCTACTTTAATCTCCATCTTTTACACTATTATCAACATAAGCACAAAGCTCTCATAAGTTCCAGCATAGTTTCTAAGTTGCCAAACAATTATGCCGACCTATCTAATATGCATGCCAATCGGCCAAGCTGCCATATCTATTACTAAGCTCATGCCATGATATAAATAACTCTTAAGCTGACCAACATTAGAGCTCCATCTGAGTCGATCAACATAGAAACTCGACCTATAGAAGATCAGAATGTTTTTTAATACCTGAGCTCTGACCTGAAGTCAACTAGGTCAACTTTGACTACTAAATTTCTTTTGACTTCATCCAAGTAGGATTCTGTCACTACTAAGTGACCTTAGCATTCGTTATAACTTAGCTGACCATACTGTAAGCCTCCAATTACCTCTTGACATGTGTCTTCTGATACGATATGCTCGAAGGATTCCTTACGTCTTACATATAGAATATCCTTTGTCCTTTCTACCTTTTTTGGGATGTTTTATGTATTCTACTTGTAAATTACCCTTTTATCTTTTCCATATATTCCTTATAACCCTAATGGAGTTAGTATATAAACCCCATTTACTTATATGCAAACAAAAACTCTCACATTATTGAATATTACCGGTTTCTTTCTTAAGTGACCTTGGTGTTCTCATTTTATCTTAACTCTTATTTATTCCTTTTAGCAAGGAGTAGTGGTGAGTAGCTTTATAATTTAGATCGATGAGTCATATTTAGTAAATTGTAGGCCGAACAAGATCAATTGGTGCATCATATTCAATTGGTAGCTACCCTGATTTTGCTAATCCTCTTCACTTTCATTTAGTTCTCATCCATTGTGGTGCTTCTCTATGTATATGACCCTAGAGGTGCATCAGCTTTATTGGTATTAAAGCATAGTTTCGAAAGAGAGTGTATGAAGTTGTAGTGAAGTTTTGGTTCGTGCTTACTATTAGTAGCTGCTGTGTTTCTTCCTTAGTTGCTACAATGTGTTCAAGTGAAGTATGTTTCAAAGTTATGAGCCATAAAGTGGAGGTTCGTATATTGGTAAGTGTAGTTCATATTGTTACTCTATTATACTCTGTTTTTCACTGTTAAAGCAAAGTAAGTTCCTTTCTATTGTATTCAAGTAAGTGCTGGGTATTGAAGTTGTTAAAGTATATTAATAAGATTCTGAGTACTAAGTGGAAGTGTTTATTGTATATTATGTTGTTAATTTGTTAGAGAAGTATCACACTATATCAAATTTAAGTGTTCAAGGTGTTATTGGTAATCAGAGTAGTGGTGCTCATGATGGTTGAGGTCAAAATGGTAGTAACACTCTTTGATTAGTCAATGAAAAATTTGACAGACTTGTTAATCTTGTTGAGAGTATAGATACCATGATGTAAGTCAATAGAAAACAACTACAGGGTATACTACGTCATAATCCTCTAGAGAGTGTTCCTGAGAGATGATATGGCTAAGGTAGCTAAGCTAATCACGTAGTTCAACCCAATCAAGTTAGAGGAGTTGTAGGCCGAGTTGCTAGATGATGATTAGAGTTAGAAGAGATTGAAGAGGATATTGAGGATGTAGACTAGAGGATGATGGAGAGGAGGAAGAAGAGATTGAATATTATCAAGCATTAAAACAAGGATGCTAAGCTCCTCAAGGACTTGACAATGTTAAGGTCTAGATCCCACTGTTAAGTAGAAATGGGTATATTGATACCGTTAAAGTGTAACTTGCTGCGCTAAAGTTTACTGATATGCTGCCATATAGTAGAAGAATCTGAATATAGCTAGGTGAGAGATGGAAGACAAGGTATAAGAACTTGGGCAGAGATGAAGAGATTGTTAAGAGGAAGATTTGTACCTAAGACCTTTCTACATGACACATTTGTAAGATTGAAAGAACTTCATTTAGGAAACTGATTGTTGATGACTATGTGAGATAATTTCAAATGTTGATTATCTAAGTAAACATGGATGAACCTAAGGCTCGTGTAGTATTGATGTTCATTTTCAAACTCGGGTAGGAGATTTGCAATATCGTGGAAGTACAAAGGTTCCATACATTGGAGGAGGCCATTAAAGTAGCATAGAGGGTTGAAAAGCAAAAGAGAAATGCTCTAAGCAGGCTTCGTTCGACAATTTCCCGAGCTCCTACTGTGTGCTGACTTGCTCATGCTAAGCCGAGGAAAAATATGACTGACCTGATGATAGCCGAGTAAGCCAGCAGAGTGGAACTGAAGATAAGCCAACCCTAAGGATATATGAGAAAGGACAGACCTCTAAACTGAAGATAAGCGAGGTGAAATACTTCAAATGCTTGAGTTTTGGACATATAGTTGCCGAGTATCCAAATTAGCGTGCCAAAGTATTTCGAAGAAATGTAGTAAAGAGCACCGACGATAGTGAGCTAGAGGAAGAGAAGAATGTTAGGAAGGTTGAAGCCAAGGAAGAAAAGGAGACCTCTGTCTACAGTGACTGAGGGGAAGTGATGACCTTAGTATTAAGATGAATACTGAACTCCTTGTTAAACTCTGATGAAGGCTAAAAAGAGAATTTATTCCATATAAAGTGTACCATTAAGAGACAGTTGTGCACTATCATTGTAGATGGAGGGAGTTGTATTAACATCTTTGCACAAGCCTTTATGTAGAGGTTAGGATCGCTAACTTCTATATACCCTGACCTTATAAGCTGCATTGGCTTCATGATAAGGGTGTTCTATACATCATAGAGCCAGTATCTATGCCTTTTAGAGTTGGGAGTGTGTATAGGGATGAAGTAGTGTATGATTTTGTCCCTACGAGAGCTTTACATTTGCTACTTAAATGACCTTGGTTGTTGGACCAACATGTTATTCATGATGAATAAAGGGTAAAGGGTCCTAATTTAGGGAAAGCAAATAATAATAATAATAATAATAATAATAATAATAATAATAATAATAATAATAATAATAATAATAATAATAATAATAATAAGAAGAAGAAGAAGAAGAAGAAGAAGAAGAAGAAGAAGAAGAAGAAGAAATTTAGAAAAATAGAAAAAAAAAAAGAAAATTTAGAAAAATCCATAAAAATAAGAAATTTAGAAAAATATAAAAAAAAAGAGAAAAGGCTAAAAAGATAAGAAATTTAGAAAAATACAAAAATAGAAATTTTAGGATATACCAAAAATAAGAAATACAGAAAAATAGAAAATTACAAAAAACTGAAAAGTCACCAAAAAATAGAAAAAAATGAGGATTTAGGAAATTTAGAAAATAATAAATTTTTTAAAATAGAAATTTTTTTTAAATAAAAATAAGCAAAGGATCATTGAGCTTGGGTTTAGACTTGAATTTAGCCTTAGCTGACTTAGTACATATGTGCAATTTGATTGCACATATAGACAAAATACAAGCTAACGGCCTAACAAATAAGTATTTGAACAATTGGTATTGGGTTAGCTTGAGGTCTTGGGCTTGAATCTCACCAAAGGTAGGAAAAGCCTTTTATTCTTTTTTACCACAAAATGTATACAATACGTTGCTATATGTCAAGGGTTCACTATACCATGTATCCTAACACGTGGAATTATCGGATTGGATGATAGCTAACGTGGCACCACGTGGTATGATACGTATTATGCTACATTAGCTGCTACGTGTCATAGTAGGGACATGTGGCATGTTACGATTAGATGATACCACTAATATGGTGCTACGTCAGCACTACGTGAGTCCCTTTCTCTCCCTTTCCTTTCTCCTTCTCCCCTTTTCCTTCGTTTCACCTAGATTTCTCTCGCGTAAACTAAGCTACTCAACCTTCTTCAATAGCAAAATTAACCCTCTTTTATTGCAATCTCAACCAAATCAGTAGTGGATTTGCAAACTAAGCTTATTTCCTTGTTTTACACTTTTTTTAATTTATTTTATTTTGTTCTTGTAACTTAAAAAAAAAAAAAACTAAAAAGAGACAAAAGAAAGAAGAAAAAAGAAAAGGAACAATAAAAAAAAGGGAAAGAAAAAAAAAAGAGAAGAAGTAAAAACATATATTAGTCCAATTAAAACTTAGAACGATAAAATAAAAATGAAAATACAGAAAATAATAACAGAATAAAATAAGTAGATTGATGAATAAATTGGATTTTATCACTTAGAAAATAATTTTTCAATAAAGACAAAATAAAATTAACCTTTCTTCAAAAATTAGGATCTTTTCCTTTAGAATTTTTCAAAATAAAAACAACTTTAGGATCCTTTAAAAAATTTTCATCAAACACATTAACTTTTGTAAGAAATGTAAACCTAGCTATTTTCTTAAATTAAAACGAATCTAACCCACTAATGTTTTTGGTAAGGAATTACGTACGTCTGATCTTGAACAGCGGATACGTAGGTGCTTACGAGACGACAGTAAAAAATAAGAAAACCCATTTTTCTACTTTAGTTTAAATTATTCAAATTTGTTAATTGATGATTAAATTTCATTTTTTTTCTAAGATAATTTTTTAAAAGTAATTTTAAGAGATTAAGTCTAAAATTGGAAAGTTGATGATACTCGTAAGGGTTTAGAGAATCTAACCCCTGAACTCAATTTTCTAGTTCTTAAAATCGTTTATAAAAGCAAACCAGTTCTTTTATTTTTTAGGGTCAGTATTAAATGGGTAAGGTTTAATATTGATCAGTTTAAAAAAGACTAATTTATAAAATCGGAGAGAAAACTAAGCTCAATAGTTGAAGATGGAAAGTATATTGTATTGCAACCCATGATGCCTACCCAAGTGAATGAGACCCATAACCAGCTCACCCGAGCTAGTAGAAAGAAAGCTTTAATGATGAGCCAAAAAGAGCTCTAAGTTATTGAGAAGGCCGATGAGCCTATGTTTCTATTAATTAGAAGAAAGGTAGAGATGACAGATCTAAAAGAAGTACCTAATGAGATCTGAAGGTTGATCGATGATTTTTCGGAATTGTTTCTCAAAAAGTTTCCTAAGGGACTATGCTCAATTTGAGGCATAAAAATATTGTATCTACAGCTAGGTGTAGCCCTGCCTAATCGACCCGCCTATAGAATGAACCCTGAATAGGCTACCGAGCTGAAAAGATAAGTAGATGAATTAATAAAATGAGGTTATGTAAGGGAGAGCATGAGTCCTTATGCTCTACCAGCTTTGCCTATCCTAAAGAAGGTTAGTTCATAGCGCATGTGCATCAAAACCTAAGCTATCAACTGTATCATTGTCAAGCATAGATATCTAATACTAAAGCTTAATGACATGTTAGATGAGTTATATAGTGCTCAAATATTCATGAAGATTGATTTGTAAAGTAACTACCACCAAATTCGCATAAGACCTAATGATGAATAGAAGATTGCTTTCAAGACAAGGCATAGTCTCTACAAATGGTTCGTTATACCATTTAGACTTACAAATGCGTCGAGTACATTAATGCGGCTTATGAATCATATGGTGCGTTCGTTGATTGGAAGATGTTTGGTTATATACTTTGACAATATATTAGTGTACAACACTAACTTAAACAACCATGTTCAACATCTCCGAGCTATTTTTGACATTTTACTAGTTGAGAAGTTAAATGGAAACATAAAGAAGTGCATGTTCTATCAATGTGAAATTGTCTTCTTAAGGTATGTAGTATCTGGAGATGAAATCCATGCAGATGAAGAAAAGGTTCGAGCTATCTTAGATTAGTAGACGCCAAAGAATGTCACTAAAGTGTAGAGTGTTCACTGTTTTGCTTATTTTTATAGACGTTTCATTAAGAACTTTAGTACAATTACAACTCCCTTGACCAAGCTAACAAAGAAAATGATGGATTCTAATATAATGATCAAGTTGAACAAAGTTTCAAGGAAATTAAAGAGAAGCTCATTACTGCCCATGTCTTGTCTCTACGAGGTTTTGACAAACCGTTTGAATTGGAATGCAATGCATCAAGCATTGGCAATGGTGCAATCTTGATGTAAGATTAATGACTAGTTGCTTACCATAATGAAAAGGTCAGTAATGCTACTCTGAACTTCTTTGTGTATGAGAGAGAATTATACTCACTCTTTCGAGCTCTTCTCATGTGTCAACATTTTTTATTACCATGAGAGTTTGTAATTTATACTAACTATAAATCTTTGAAGCATCTTGAGAATCAAAACAAACTATTGAGAAGGTAAGTGAAGTGGTTAGAATTTATGGAATGTTTTTTTTATGTGATCCAACACAAAAATTTCATGCTAACGTAGTCATAAATGCCTTGTCACATTGGCAAAACTTGCCAACTATCCTACAGATGAAATTATTGGGATTTTCACTAATCACCAAACATTATGCTTGTAACCCCCATTTTGGTCCTATTCTTAAGCAGTGTAGAGAAGGAGTTGTTGTTGTAGGATATTATATCAATGATGACTATCTATTTAAAGAAAGAAGGCTATGTATATTAATCTGTTACGCTCGCAAGCTGTTAGTTAGGGAAGCTTATAGTGGTGGATTATCTGGTTATTTTGGAGAGACCAAAACAACCAACTTGTTGAAAGAAAACTTTTCTTGGCCTGATTTGATCAAGGATGTCCATAAGATAGTCGATAGTTACGAACTATGCAAGAGGGCTAAAGGAAAGAGTGATCCATATGGAGAGTATATGTCTTTGCCTATACCGACCTCACTTTAGGCTGATCTCATCATGGACTTTATCTTAAGGTTACCTCGGACATTCAAAGGAAATGATTCAATCTTTATTGTGGTGGACTGTTATTCATTCCATGCCATTGATCTAATGATGCTTTATATATAGTTTATTTGTTTTTGTAAGAAGTTGTTCGATTGTATGGAGTGCTAAAAACTATTGTTTCAAATTGTGACATAAAATTCTTGATTTATTTTTAAAAGATTCTTTAGAGAAGACTTGGAACTAAACTTATGTTTAGCTCTAGTAGCTACCCTCAAACTAAAGTGGTGAACAGAACACTGAGGAATCTACTTTGATCTATTGTAGAAAAGAACTTAAAAGATTAGGATTTGCCTTTGCTAGTTATGAAGTTTAGATACAACCGAATTGTCCACATCACCATTAAGAAGACTCCATTCGAGGCTATTTATGGCTTCGATCCCACTATTCCCTTAAATTTGATCGGTATCCCTACAACTGCTGAATAGAATCAACTTGGCATCACTTCAACCCAAGAGTTACATTAGTCCATAGTAAGGAAGATCACTACATTCAACCAAAGACAACAAGAGATTGATGATCGTGGCTATCAAACTATGAGATTTAGTATGGATTCACCTTAGTTGAGAATGATTCTTACACCTAAGATAGTGCAAGCTATCTCCCAAGCTAATGGTCCATTCAAGGTCTTGAAGAAGATCAATCGTAACGTCTACTTGATTGAATTATCTGAGAACTATGGTGTTTCCTCTACCTTCAATGTATCTGGCATGATTCTCTACTAACTAGAAGAAAACCTAGTAGATGCCAGGATTGAACAAAAGTGCAAAATCACCTTGGATTTGAGGACAAATCTTTTCGACCTCCAACCAGATGATAGGAATCAACTTTGCGGATCGATTACGCACAACTAAGCTAGAGGACTATAAGGACTTATATAGAGAATATTAGCTCGAAACCCTATTCAAAATGAGGATGCCAATTTTGATCTCCATCTTTTACACTACTGTTAACTCGAGAACTAAGCTCTCATAAGTGCCAACATAGTTTTCAAGCTGCCAAGCAATCATGTCGACTTATCTAGTGTACATTTCGACCAATCGAGTAGCCATATCTATTGCCGCGTTCATGCCATGATCCAAATAGCTCCCAAGCTGACAAACATCAAACCTCCATGTCTATCTACATAGACACCTGAGCTGTGGAGGATCAAAATGTTTTCCAATACCCGAGCTTTAACCTGAAGTTAGCTAAGTCAGCTCTGACTACTGAATTTTTTTTTTTTTACTTCGTCCAAGCAAGATCATGTAACTACCAAGCAGCCTTAGCATTCGTTATAACTTAACTTATTGAGCCAGAATTTTTTCAATTTTTATTATTGTCCCTAACCTGATCAGTATTAAATGCTAACCCGCTTAATACTAACCATTGACTAAGAGTTAAGAAAAACTTAGTTTTTCTTTTAAAAATTGTTTAGAGTCGCCACCCAACCAAAGTTGAAAAAAAGAGTTAAATTATAACCAAATGAGTGGATTAGTTATAACTTAGCTACCAGTATTTCGATAAAACCAATTTTAAAAAGATTTTTGAAACTAGATATTTGAGTTCAGGGACTAACCTATTAAACCCTAACGGGTACCACATTTAACTTTTCAAATTTATATTTACTTTCCAATATACCCTTTCAGCAATAACACATTCACAAAAAACTAATTCAATTTTCACAAAAAATAACAAATTTAAAAATATCTACAAAAGGGAAAATAAAAAAATTTTCCTATTTTAAGTCACCCTATAGGTGATTACGTATCCATTGTTGGAGATTAGACTTTCCATAGTTCATTTAATAAAACTTTAATAGTGAATTTATTTTAATTTTGAAAAATTGACTTAGTTTACATTTCCTAGCCATTTTATTACTTCAGTAGAAATCTTAAAAGGAAAGGTCCTAATTTTTAGATGTTTATTTTTTTGAAAAATCTTAAGAAAACCTTAATTTTGAAAAGGGTTAATTTTATTTTATATTTTTTAAAATTGAATTTTCTAAGTAGCAAAATGTTATTCACTTTTTTTATTTTATTTTTATATTTTGTTCGTGTTTTAACCTAAGAAATAAAATAAAAACAAAATAAACTTCCCTATGTTGTTTATTTTTTCTTTATTTTTCACCTTTTTTTTTCTTTTATTTATTTTTATTATAATTTCAAATACAATATAATAAAACAAAACAAAAAATAAAAGAACACTACAACAAATAGAATACAAGAAAAAGAAAAAAAAAGAAAAGAAAAGAGGTTGAACTTAGAATATTGTAACTGGGTTAGATGGATAGGTCAATCTCGTATCTCAAGTCAGATTTCAGGTCAAATATGGGTCATTCGACCTAACCATATCCACTATACGTGAAAAGATTGGAAGGAGAAGAATAATGGTGCCTTAGGTGCTTAATAGGTGGTTTTGGATGATTTTTTTACCAAGGAACATCACTTCCATGTAGTTCACATTGGTGAATGGGAAAGCGTTTTTACTGCCACCTTGTTTGTTGGCCATTTGAGTGGTGGTTAAAAACTACCCAGCGACGGTAGTGGTAGATAACCATATGTTGGCTTATTAGAGAGAAGATGAGAGTGTGGCTAGGGGTTTTGGATGGCTTAGAGTGCAGTGATGGTGTTATTTTGGAGTGGGAATAGTCGAAGATTGGTGTTTCAAGTGGTGTTAATTATGGTAGTTAGGGTTTCAAAAGCAAAGGGGTAATGGTGATGGCAAGAGGGCATAGCTTGGGCAACTAGGGGTAACGTTTGAAAGCTTTGGGGAATTTAGTAAGGGTAATGGCTTTACTTAAAAAAGCTTCAAGCTTCTCTAATCTAGAGAGAGAGAGAGAGAGAGAGGGAGAAGGGGAAGGGAGGGGAGGGAGAGAGAGGTATGTGATTTTGAGTAGATTTTTTAGTGTTGATTGATGTTGGAATGGGAGTGGGGAAGCCCAATTTATACTTGACTAAGCTCAAATAAGCTTAGAAACTCCATTTATGGTAGATTGGGTATCAATGTATGACCCCGAATTTTGAGTTTTTTTTTTTTTTTTTTTCCTGATTTTAAGTGTTGATTTGAGTACAAAAACAAATGAATATGACCTCGTTTTTGGACTTGATTTAAAGAAGGCCATCTAGAGGAAATATTATACTATGAAATCACGTATGTGTATGGAAATTAAATAAAAAAATTGAGTCAAAGTGAGGGGGTCGAGTTAGTATTACATTAGAAAATTTGGGAAAGAAAGGGAAAGTGGTTGCCGATGTAGCGCCACTTCAACCGTATCACCTAATCAAGGTTTGCTACATGTTAGGCCAATACGTTGCCTCAATCAGACATGAACATGTAGCATTTGCAAGTGGTTAAAAAATAAAAAGTTACGTTGTGCCTATAGTGAGATTTAAACCTAGGATCTCTATGTCATTTCAAGTGCAAGTCCAAATGTATTACTGTTAGGTGGTTAGCTTATGCCTTATCCATATATATAATCAAATTGCATATATAGACTAAGTCAACTTGCGCTAGGCTTAAATTTAAGCCTAAGCCCAAAATTCCTATCTTATTTAAAACCCAACCTAAATAGAAAACAATTCTAAATTTACTTGTCTAAAAAAATTTATTTTCCTAAAAAAATCTATCTTTCTATTTTTCATTATTTTTTTTGAAATTTTTTATGCCTTTGTACTTTTCTAAATTTTTTATTTTTTTGTATTTTCTTGAATTTTCTTTCTTTTTTTTGTACTTTTCTTAATTTTCTATATTAAGGCCCTTTTTCCTTATTTTAAAAAACAAAGAAAAAAATTCTAAAATTATATGGAGAAAAAAAAGGAGTGTCTATTTATAATGAAGTTTGAGTAAAATTTTGCTACAAAGACAAAAAGAGATACCATTTTTTTCCTTAGGGGTAAAATTGCCCTAAAAATCACGATAACTAGCTAGTTGTCCTAAGCTTGACCCATTAGGGATTTGGTGAAAGTTGAAAGGATGAAAGAGAGAGAAGGCGCTCTAAGAGTCAATTAAAGTGAGTTTTAGAACTAATGCCTTAAGAGCTAACTAGAAAAATTAGTTCGAAACCTGGTCATGCCCTTCAAAGCTAACTAACCTAAGCGAGAGTGTCTCTAGAGAACTACCGGCCTTAAATTAGAATCGATTTGACAAAACCTGGTCATGCTCCTTTGAGCTCGCTAACCTAGGTAAGAGTGTCTCTAGAGGATTAACAACCTTAAATTGAAATCAATTTAGGAAAACTTGGTCATGCTCCTTTGAGCTTACTAACTTAGGTAGAAGTGTCTCTTGGGGACTTACAACCCTAAATTAAAATACTCTTTTAAGCTTACTAACTTAGGCAAAAGTGTCTCTTCAAGACTAACAACCTAAAGTTAGAATCGATTTGAGAAAACTTAGTTGTGCTCCTTTGCGCCCATTAACCTAAGTAGAAGTATCTCTTGAAGACTAGCAACCCTAAATTGGAATCGATTTGAGAAAACCTAGTCGTGCTCCTTTAAGCTCACTAACCTAGGTAGGAGCGTCTCTCGGGGACTAGCAACCCTAAATTCGAATTGATTTGATAAAACATGGTCGTACTGCTTTAAGCTTACTAACATAGGTAGGAGCATCTCTCAAGGATTAGCAACTCTAAATTAGAATCGATTTGAGAAAACCTGGTCATACTCCTTTGAGCTCATTAAACTATGAGAGGTTGATATAAGGAAGCACCCTTACGGGCTTGCTAAATTGATTAAGCGAAGCGCCCTATAGGTTAGTTGAGATCCCAAGAGAAGGATTGATGATAACTAAGACCCTAAAGGAAATATGTGTTAGGATAGCACTTTAAAAGCTAGCTAGAACCCTAAAAATGGATTGAAAGATGGGACATCGCTCTAAAAACTAGCTAAAATCCTAAAAATAGATTGAAGATGGGATAGTGCTCTAAGAGCTAGCTACAACCTTAAAAATGAATTGAAAGATGGGACAAGGCTCTAATAGTTGGCTAGAACCCTAAAAATGGATTGAAAGATGAAACAATGCTCTAAAAGCTGGCTAAAACCCTAAAAATGGATTAAAGACGGGACAACACTCTAAGAGTTGGCTAGAATCTTAAAAATAGATGAAAAGACGGGACAGTGCCCTAAAAAGCTAGCTAGAACCTTAAAAATGGATTGAAGATGGGGCAACGCTCTAAGAAGTTGGCTAAAACCCTAAAAATGGATTGAAAAATGGGACAACGCTCTAAAAAGCTAGCTAAAACCCTAAAACTGGATTGATGATGGGACAATGTACTAAGAAGCTAGCTAGAACCCTAAAAAATGAAGAAAGATGAGATAACACTATAAAAGTAGGCTAGAACCCTAAAAATAGATTGAGGATGGGATAATGCTCTAAGAGCTGGCTGAAACCCTAAAAATGGATTGGAGAAGAAAAGTGAGCAAAGAAACCTATTTAAAAAACTTCTTGACTTGAAAATTTTTATAGATAAAGAATTTGGTGAAAACCATTTATGACAAAAAAGACATTAGGGATTAGGTCACTTAATCTAAGAAAGAGTTAATGGACATCAAAAACCACATTAGTGAGAATGATCTACATTATTATGGTCAACTTAAGATGTGTGACCACATTGGAAAGAAGACAGGTGACATGATTTGAAAATTTGGCTACTCAAGCCGACAAGCCTTTTCTTTCTCTCTCTTTTCTTTTCTTCTTTTTTGTTTTAGAAAGTTTGCTAACGAGTATAAATCCTTCCTTGATAACCACATAGGGCATCTCAATGTCTCATGACCCTAATGTTGAGTTTCTTGGTGAAGCCTTATGATTTCAAATATTCATTTCCGAAGGAAAAGATAACTAACGATTAGTCTAGTCAAACAGGACTTCCTTGCATACTCTTAGTTAGATTTCACTCTTGACCATTATTCCAAAAATTATAGTCCATTTTATAGGTGATATGCTTTGATTGATCTATTAGGTCTTTTTCGATTCAATATCGTGAATTTGGGCTTTTGGTCAAATAAGAAGGATGATGAGAAGGCTTATTTTGAAAAACTTATTTATTCAGCTTAGGTATACAAGTCAAGAACCTTTAAGAAAAAACTAAAAGTATGCTTGCCCCAGTTTCAAAAATAATTTTATTAAAGATAAATTATCCTTTGAGATTAGAAGAGCTTTTATTGAGTGTAGGAGGTATTGTCGGTGGGGAGGCCTTGTGTGATTCAACACGGTTAAGAAAGTTTTTTGTTTGTGATTTCGAAGTGTGATTTTGAAGTGTAATTTAGAATGGATATAGAGGTCATGTGTCTTTAGGCTTGGAATGTGATTCAGGGCCTTACATTTTTCTAGGGCTATTTTAGCTTTGATTCTGGGCTTTTTTATTTAGTTTTACTGCCTTTGCTAGGATGTGATATATCTTTTAGGGCTTTTGTCTTACTTGAGCCCAATTTTCTGGTGTCTTTTCTTTCTTTTCCTTCTTTTTTTTTTTAGAATTTTTTTGTTGCCCCATTCTTTCATTTTTTTTAACCCCTTTTCCTTAGGCCTCTATTATCGAGTCTTTGACTTTGAGAGATTGAAGGCCCTAAATCCATAGATTCTAAGTATATGGGCTCAAGTAAGGTAAGTATAAGCTTGAGGTGTTTGAAAGGTGTCAACTCTTCTTCATTTCAAAGAAAGCTAACTTATCAAAAATAAAAGTCATCCTTGAATTAATGTTATTCATGCAAGTAGAAATTCTTCTCTCCTAATCAAAGAACTTAACCTTCGAATTGCCTTAATATAGGGTAGTTCTTGACAAGGTTTAATTTTAAGAATACTCTAAGTTGGTCCAACGGGGTTAACAAAAATAATTATGTTTAGGATTTGAAAATGACTACCTAACTTCATTTTAGTTTGTATATCAAATTCAAAATGGATCTCCTTTAAGAAATGAGTCCAAAGTATCCTCACTATGATGTTATTCAACTCTCAAAGTATTTAAGTGTTAGTGTGTGGGACATAGTTTACGTCTTTTCATCCTGAATCTTTTAAAAGTAAGTTACTAATTCCTTAGGCATGAATCTATATTTATTTGCCCTAAGGTAGAGATTGACTTTACCACCTAGTTTCCTAAAACATGCCCCAATTTTGATACTTTTCACTTAATCTAAGTTCAAGACTAAGGTTTCATTTGACTTCATGTTTTGGTTTAGTTTACAGTTAGGCTCTTTCTCAATGGACTCATAGTTTTGGCTTAGTTTGGCTACCTTAATAGGTTAGGGATTGTGTTTGGTTCAACTGCCTTAATGGGTTATGGTTTATGTTTGGGTCAGTTACCTTAATGGGTTAAGGGGCTTTTGTTTGGGTTAGCTTCCTTAATGGACCAAGTGGCTTTGTTTAGGTTGGATGCCTTAACAGGCTGAAGGGCTTATGTTTAGATTGGCTATCTTAATGGGCCAAGTGACTTTGCTTGGGTTAGATACCTTAATGGGCTAAAGGCTTTGTTTTTGGGCTAGTTACCTTCACGGGCTAATGGGTTTTATTTAGGTTGGATGCCTTAATGAGCCAAATGCTTTGTGTGTAGATTAGCAGCCTTAACGAGCTAAGTGGCTTTTTTTGGGTTAGATGCCTTAATGGGTCGAGGACCTTATGTTTGGGCTAGTCATCTTAACTGGCCAAGGGACTTTATTTAGGTTGAGCCTATAAGAATTTGTAACCATTAGCAAATTTTTTCTTTTTTCCTTTTATCATTTTTATTTTGCTTTTGTTTTTCTATTTTTTTTTATTTTTTTGCTATCTCTTTTTTAATTTCTGTGAAAGAGAGATAGGGTTTTATTTTACAGAAACTGAGAAATCTAATTAAAAAATGGTGATTCTTAAGGTTCTATTTATAAGCCTGTAGACACCTCATTTTTGCTATTTTTCATTTTTTATTTTTATTTTAGTTAAGCCAGGTTAATTAAAAATAAATATAACAAAAATAATAAAAAATTAAAAAGAGAAAAATAAAATAATAAAAAGAAGTCGAGTTGTATTGAATCTAGTCATATTGAGTCGAGTTGTAGCGAGTCTAGTTGAGTCAAGCGGAGTCGTATCAAGTTAAGTCAAGTCAAGTTGGATTGTTTAGTGTCAAATCAAATAATGGTGAGTGATCAATTTAATTAATTCTAAGTCATTGAAAAATTAGACTTCATTGAAATATTTTAGTTTGGTCCGATATAAAATGGATTTTTGTCTAATTTGTATTAGACTAGAATATACTTAGGATTTATTAAGTTGACTATTGGGCTAAATCAAATTGGATTAGATCGGGCCTGAAAAATAGAAAGCCTAAGTAGGGTTTCTAGAAGCTAAGACAAATCTTTAAAGAATCAAAATTGTATCTTCTGTATCTTGGTTTAATTGGGATCAAATCTATATTTAAAATGATTCAGAAGATTCAGTTTTAGGGTTTATAAATTAGCTTGTGATGTTGATGACAGTTTTTAATTATACAACCCACCGCCCAAGCTACCATCCTTGCTCGCCTACTCTTACGTAAGCTACCACTCACTTTCACCCAGGCTAACACCCAACATTGCCCATTCTTGCCTAAGTTACCACCCACTCCCTATTATTGCCCAAGCAGCTGCCCAGTAGTCACCCAGTCAGTCGTCCGCTCTAACCTAGTGTTGCCCACTGTCGCCCAGTCCATCGCCCATTGTCACTTAACCATCACCCACTACTACCTAGCATCACCCAATCCATCGCCTAGTAGTTACCTAAAGTCGCTTAGCATTGCCCAAGCTCTTGCCCAGTAGTCGCCCAACCATCGTCCACTGTTGCCCAGGCTCTCGCCTACGCTCGCCAAGCCAACGCCAGCGTTGCCTACGCAACGACCAGTGTCACCTATGCTCACCCAGCATTACCCATGCTTGCCTACACTCGTTGCCTAGTTTATTGCCTACGCTCTTGCTCAGCATCGCCTACTTTTACCCATTAGCGCTCAGGTTCTCGCTTACTGTCACCAAACGCTTACCCGTTCTCGCCTAAGCTATCAACCAACATAATAGCCGAGCATAATACCGATACAATTCAACGCGTAGATAAATTTTCATTTATTTTTTGTTATTTATTTTATTAGTTATGTTTTTCTATTTTATTAATTTATTTTTTATCTTTTAAGTGCAAGTTTTCTTTTTAGTTATTATTTACTTTATTGCAACTTTTTAGGGCCATTCCAATAAAATCCAGTTGAATTAAGTTTTTTGTAAAATCATATTTTTTTTTAGTCATATATTCAATATATCTCATTAGTTAAGATTTTGAAAAGATATTTTTCGATACCTAGTGGTTTTTAAAAATAAAAAAATCTTAACCTAAGTTTTCAAAAAGATTTAGTTAGTTAAGATTTTCAATAAATTCAAAAAAATTAGATTTCTTAGGTTTTTTTTTAAATAATAATAAATTAATAAAAAAATATAAACTTGGCTTGGTTTTCAAAATGAAAATAATCCACCTACTAAATATTTTATAAAAAAAGAACTATGGTTGATTTGATCCCAACTAGCGGGTATATAGTCACCTTCGGAGTAACCATACAAAAAATAAAAAATTTCCCTTTTTCTTATGGATTCATAATAAAAAAAAAAATCACTTTAGTGATCTTTTAATTATTTAGGTGTATTTTTAGTATTTTTAGAAAATTATAAAAATAAAAGCCCATCAATTTTTTTTAGTATTTACATGGTGACTTAGTCTTAATAAGTTAGCTCTTAAACTCGATTTTTTCTGGTTTAATCTTTTGAAAATTAAATTTTTTAGAATATCCGAAGACTAGTAGTCAAATTAGGGTTTTCCACCCAAAAACCCTAAATTCATTTTTTTATCAATTGAGTTGGTTGGTGACTCCAATTTTTAAATTTTTTAAGAAAAATATTTCCTTAGTTTAATGTCGAGTAATCTTTATTAAGCGGGTTGGGCTTAATATAGGTTAAATTAAAGAAAATGAAATAGGACTCGATAGAATTGGCGACTCCACTAGGGACGCCTGGTGGACTAACCATGTGAACTAACCATGTGAAAATTAAAAAATTATTGATGGGCCTTTTATTATTATTATTATTATTATTATTATTATTATTATTATTTGGTATTATAATTGTACTAATTATATTTTCATGATACAGGCCCTTAGAAAAGGTTGGCCCAATGAGCATTCTTTATAATTAAGGGTTTTTTTTTTTTTTAATAATAATTTGTGTGCTTAGATGTGGTTAGACTTAAGGCAAGTTAGGAACTTAGGATAGACCATCACTATGTAACCCTTAGGTCGTTGGGGTCTTTACCCCCACTTAGTGGTGATAGGCAAGCCCATTCAAGCTTTAATATAGCCCATTAGGCTTCTTTTTGAAAAAACTTAAGAGCTAAAGAGCCTAAGACCCATGGACCTTACCCCCTTACATAATCCTTTTTGAAAAAAGAGCAGTTATTTTTAAATTATAGGAAAAACCCAATCAATTCACGGTTGGCTTGACCTCATTCTTCAAGAAAAGGGAAATTTAAGAAAAAATAGGTAACCCTTAATATAAGTATTCGCAAGCTTCACTTTTCTTAAAAAAATCCTATTTTAGTGCTACTTATATATAAGGACATTTCCCGATTGTGAATTCATCATACTTCATATAATTTATTAATTACTGCCCTTATTGCATTGCACGCGTACGTAGCATACTGCATTTCTTTTATTTGATTTTATTCTACTGACGCTTGTTTCTATTTAATTATTTGCATTCTTTGTATTATATGTGTTTTATTATTTTTTATCGTCTCTTGATGAGTGAAAGGCTATGTAATTTAGTAAGAAAATTTTTGAAAAAGCTGCAAAATTATTAATGTCATATCCAACCTTATTCTAAATTTAGTGGTCTCATTGTAAATAGTCGCTACATTTCATTTTATTTATATATTTTTTTGTAATATAGATATGGAAAGTCAAAGTAGTGTCAATCCAAAGTCTGTCCATGGAATCTAGTTAGACAAATATTCTTTCCCTAAGGCCATCCTAAGAGATTGGTTGAATCAGCTTTTGCCCGTTAAGAAAGACTACATTCGTAAGAAGATCGGGCTAATCATATCCCTCATGTGGGTCTAGTTTTATTGGCCTCTAATTCAAGCCCTTATCCATTACTGGAATCTAGAATCTGCAGCTTTCAATTTTGGCCTACACATGTTGACGCTCACTATAGAAGAATACTCGCAGCTACTTAGTGCTTTGCCTCTCGAAGTGAGCATAACTATCCCTGATCTTAGAGTCCAACCTAACAAAGCTTTCATGACGTCTTTAGGAGTCAAAAAGTCAGCCCTAGCACCATACTTATCTTCAAGGGGCAAGAAGTGTCTCAGTATCTTTAGATTAGTGAATGGTTCTCAAGCCCAGATGCTCATCAGAAGTATCGTTAAATCTTTTGTAGAGGATATGAATCATGGCCCAAGAAGAGAGTAAATGCTTTTACTATAGTAATATTTGGGACAATGTTATTTCTAGTTAGGTTTGGTTAAGTCCATTATAGGGTAGCCCAACTAGTAACTCAATTCCTAGCCGGTAAATCCTATATACCGGCATTACTGCAAGAACAATTTAGGACACTCACTTACTTGAAGAAGCAAGGGCATGGTTATTTCACACCTAACCCTATAATCTTTACCGTGTAGTTTCTTAATCACATACAGGGGTATGAAGGAAATCTTCTCAGAAAGTCCCTAATTGAAAATATGAATCTAATTGATAACTTTGCCCACCACCTCAAAGTATAAGATGAAGCTTAGTTTAATGGATGGGTATTAGTTATCAACAAAATGTAGCCAGTAGACTTTATGTGGACAGCTAGGTGGAGCCACTGCACTCAAGTCGTCTTAGGGTGTGCCAACCATGTAAGAGTCCCCCTTATCGGTATTATGGATTATACAGGGTATTTCCCAGCCTATGTCACCAGATAGCTGAGCCTACTTCAAGAGATAGCCTATAAAGACTCTTTAGATGTTGTTACGATGAGTTATCAAGATCCTTGTCTACCCACGGCTACTCTGATCTAACAATTAGTAGAACTCATGAAGCTATGGGAAGGAAGAGAAGTTCAGAAGATAGTCAATGTAGGGAATTTGAGGGGCAAAGTCGGAGAATACCATCATCTATGGTCAGTTGGAGAAGATTGGAAAGATGCGGAATGAAGCTCTAGACATATTTAGACATGAGCTAAAACCAGCATATCTTTCACCCGCGAAGCAAGCTTATTGAGATACCATACAGGCTAGAGTTAAAGCCTAGTTCCAAGAAAGTAAGAGAATCATTGAAGAGTTAAAGCTAGAAAATGAGGGACTATTAGAAGAAAATAAATTCTTGAGGAGTAAGATTCGAGAAAGGAATGTTATGGGATAAAGACTCAAGAGGGAAGTTAATGAAGCCCATCTTAGCCAGATTTGTCAGTAGATATAGGATTTAAATTTTTAAGAAAATTAGTTAGGAGTTTTTCTTTTCCTTTCTTTTAGTTCATTGTATGAGTAAGATCTTATGATTAATAAATTTGCAACTTTAGCAACTAAATTTTTCATTAATTACGCAATCTCTTACTTATTATTATTATTATTATTATTATTATTATTATTATTATTATTATTATTATTATTATTATTATTTGTTTAGTTGGCTTTAAAAAAAAGAGAGAGAGAAAAGAAAAATTGAAAAAAAAATAAAAAAAAAAAACACAAAAGGGGTAAACAACAAAAAAATCACAAAAATAAAAAGAAAAGAAAAAATAAATAGAAGAAGGGAAAACGAAAAGAAAAAAATCTTTAATTCACCAAAAAGTTTAAAACTTGGGTTTTCGCGTAGGATTTTGAAGATAGCATTCAAGTAAGCAAACTCAGCTAGAAGCCTGATATTCACTTATTTTAAGGTTAGAATATAAACTCAAGGAATTACAAACATTAGTTAAGCTAAACCCAACTCGAGAGTAGCAACTTTAGAAGAAAACATGAATAAGATGGCTGAACAGATCCAGGCTCTTACTTAGTCTATTAAGATTCTTAACGATAGATAAGGATCTCAAGTTAACTCAAATCGAAATGCAGAAATAACCCCTCCCCCCTGAATTGGAAGATAAAGAATCGGCTCCTAATGTTCAAGTATGGAGGAAGGAGATTGAAGAGAAACACTAGGAAATGGAAAGAAAGTTTATGCAGAAGTTGACCGAAAAGATGAAAACCCTAGAAATGGTTAATAGGTTTAAATAGATGGGAATGATCAACTTGCCGACATTTGAAGATGACGACTTCCTAGAAAGATTTAAGGTGCCCGAATTTGAGAAATAAGATGGGATTGGCTGCTTGAAGCTCTACACTAGGTTGTACATCAGGAAAATGGAAAAATACAATAAGTATGATAAGGTCATGGTCCATACTTTTTAGGATAGCCTGACTAGGCATGCCTTAACTTAGTATGCCCAACTAGATTTGAATGAGATCGATACTTGGGATAAGTTAGCACAGGATTTTTACAACCAGTATAAGCTCAACATCGAAGTGGCCCCATCCATGTGGGATTTGAATAATTTACGAAAGAAGGCCAACGGAAATTTTAAAGCGTATGCTCAAAGATGGAGGGGCATGGTAGCTAGGGTGACTCTACCCTTAACTAAGAAGGACTTGACTTTCGCTTTCATCAACACTCTTGGAAGCCTATATTACCAACACCTGGTTGGGCATCCTACTGCTAACTTTACTAAAATTGTGGCTTCGGAATGCCGAATTGATGAAGCTAATGCTACTGGAAGGCTTGCTAATCTTGAGGCAACTAAGAAGAAGGCACTTCTTACGAGATTTTTCAACAAAACCAAAGAAACCACCGTAAGTGTTATCAATATTGGCAACCTTGTCAGATCTGTAACCCTAGTAGCTATGATAGGAGGATCTAATCCCCTGTTGAATCAAATCAGAATAACTGCCCACAAAGAAGATAGTTTACTCATATTCCCATTCCTTTAAGCCAGGTTCTCACATGACTAAGGAAGGAAAATCTCTTGACATTTGAAATACTGAGAGGAGGACAAAGACCGAGGGATTATAACTCGAAGCTTCGTTGTGATTATCATTTGGGGCAAGTAGGACATTTGATGGACTAATGTTGGAGACTCAAACATAAGATCCAAGATTTGATTAATGCAAAATTGGTTTAATTAGATTTCATTTAAACTCATACTCCTAACATAGGTAACAACCCTTTGTCGAATCATGGAAATTCGATCAATATGATCATTACTAAAATTTCTGAACCAGAGATTAATCTAGACAGTCTCCCCATCACTATTGAGGAGATAGCCTAGAATCTAAAGTAAGCCGAGTACTTACAAAATATGAATCTCAAGGGTAGAACTCGAAATAGGTCGACAATATATCAATTGCTGAAGGATGGGAAGATAAAGAAAGTTGATATCATGGCTATGAAGATTCTAAAATCGCAAAAGAGAAGTACTCAAAAGGAGCTTATAAGAAGATATGAAGCTGGAGATCTAACAGTTGACACCCTCAGAGAACCATTAGGGAAGTTTGAGCATTTGGTGGATTACGTCAGTTTGCCCACCGTATATGTTGATGAACTACCCATTGGATGGGGTCTAGAATTTGAGGAAGAAGACAAACTTATTGCAGAAGCCAAGAAGATGGCTGAGATAGTTAGAATGATTGGAGATGGCCCAGGCCATTGGTTTTTTAGTATTACAGGGAGACTAAGGAGGTTCAAGAATTAGGTAAGCCCAAGAAGATTGCTTTCAATATCCCAATAGCCCTAGAAAATTACAAAGTAGCATCTCTGGATTACTAAGCGGTGAATCGGACAATCAGGTCTTCATTACTTATGGTCGATAAGCTCATGCGCTCGGGACGAGTTTATGATCAAAACGAAGAAGCTAAGAGGAAGTCTATTGTGGAAGAGGCTTCTCAAAAGATCTTTGAAGATACAGTCGATAAATATCAGAATGTTGCTAAGAAGATAATAAAAGCCATTGAGTATAAGATAATGGATCAGTTAGCTAAAGTACTAGCCTAGATCTTTCTAATGGGTTTGCTGTTATTATTAGATATTCATTGAGAGGCATTAATCAAAATTCTGAATGATGTCAAAGTACTTAAAGGGATTTCCACTAAGAAATTGGGGCTGGTGGTGAACTTGATTTTCATAATGGATCAGATTTCTTTTTCGCTAAATGAGCTAGGTAAAGAAAGAAACCAGTACACAAAGCCCCTTTTCGTAGTAGTTAAGTATGTAGGGAAAGTGGTTACTTGAGTTCTAATAGATAATGGGTCTTCATTGAATGTATGTCCCTTAGCGATACTAAATTTACTTGGAGTAGATGCAACTGAGATAAAGCCAGCTCAATTTTAGTAAAGGCTTTTGATGGATTAAAAAGAGAGATAATTGGAGAAATTGGGTTGCAAGTCGAGATCGATTCATAAGTGTTCACTATTCCATTTCAAGTTCTAGATATACCGTGAACTTTCAATCTTCTATTGGGAAGACCGTGGATTCATTCAACAGGGGCAATTCCATCCAGTTTACATCAAAAGGTGAAGTTCATAGCCAATGGGCAGTTGGTTACTATTCTTGAGGAGCAAGATTATGAGATTTACAAAGAGACGACTATTCCCTATATTGAGGGTGAAGAATTGGAGGAGGCAAGATTGCGAATTTTTTATGAAGTTGGTATGATCGAAGAATCAAGATAGGTGGCAAGGGGTCACTTAGAACAGCCTAAGTAGTAGATTGGAATATTTGGGCTTGGGTATGAGCTTACTGAGGAGGAGATTCAAGAAATGGAGGCTAAAACCAAAAGCAACTAGAAGCAAGAGAAGAGATTAGCTATAACTTGCTCACATAGTCTTTCTGGACATCTGCCAGACATTCCTAGTTTCAGCTGGTGTTCAAGAACTCGACGTAACCAATCTATCCAAGACAATGACTCAGCAATGCAGCATCGATCCAAACAAGTAGGAAGATATTGGCGTACCAGTTTCCTTATGCAACTAGTTTTCTGTTCCCGTTAATAGATCTCTTTAGAAATGCAAAATTAGATTAATTAGGGGCATTCGATTTCGATAATTGGTCTGATTAGTTATGCCTTTTCTTTTAGAAAATTTGAATCCATTGATTCAATAAAATGGAAAAGACATCTAGACCAGATATACTCCTCAAAATAAAAGAAGAAGTGAAGAAGTTGGTAAGAGTCGAGTTCATAAAAGTGTCAGATTATCCTGAATGGGTAACAAATGTGGTGTCAATGTTAAAGAAAAATGGGAAAGTTAGGGTTTGTGTAGATTTCCACGATTTAAATCAAGCAACATCAAAGGATAACTTTCCTTTGCTACATATTGATGTATTAGTAAATAACACGGCCGAAAATCATCTTTTTTCTTTTATGGATGGTTTCTCAGGGTATAATCAAATTAAAATGGTTGAAAAAGATAAAATCAAAACCACTTTTGTTATTACTTAGGGAACATTTTGTTATCACGTAATGCCTTTCGAGTTGAACATTGTTGGGGCAACTTATGAACGCTCTATGGTTACCTTGTTTCATGACATGATGCATCAAGAAATCGAAGTTTATGTAAATGATATGATCGCCAAATCCAAAGAGGATGAAAATCACGTAGATATTTTATGTAAACTATTCGAGCAATTGAGGAAGTTTCAACTGAAGTTAAATCCTGCAAAGTGCACCTTTTGAGTAACTTCGGGCAAATTGTTGGGTTTTGTAGTCAATAGAAGAGGAATCAAAGTAGACCAAGATAAAGTCAAGGCAATCATAAACATGCCAATACCAAAGACTGTAAAAGAAGTTCGGGGACTGTTGGGAAGGTTGAATTACATTACTCGATTTGTATCATAGCTAACTAATAGATGTAAGCTATTATTTAAACTTTTGAGGAAGAATGCAGCAATAAAATAGGATGAAGAGTGTGAGCAAGCATTTGCTGAAATCAAAGAGTCTTTTATGAATTCACCAGTACTAGTCACTCCTATACCGGGATGGCTATTGATTCTTTACTTGATGATTCCTCTTACATTGATGGGATGTATGTTGGGGCACTAAGACAAAACAAGAAGAAAAGAGCATCCTATATATTACTTGAGCAAAGAGTTCATAGAAGGCGAGCAAAGATACTTAAAGGTGGAAAGAACATGTCGTACCTTAGTGTGGGTGATGCATAGGCTCAGGCAGTACATTCTCCATTATTCAATAGAGTTATTGACAAAACATGACTGATTAAGGTATTTAGCAGAAAATCTGGCATTCAATAGATGCTACTATTTGAGTTTGATATCACGTACGTAAGTCAAAGTTCAATCAAAACACAGGCGATGGCTGATCAATTGCAAAATACCCATTAAAAGATAAGGATGATGGTTCGGAAGCACAATTTCTTGATGAAAATGTGATGATGGCAAATGAATTGAATGATGAGAAATTGGGATGGAAAATGTATTTTGATGGAGCGACTAATGTGTTTAGATATAGGATAGGAGCAGTATTGTTATCACTTAAAGATAACCATTTCCCTGTGGCAGCGAGATTGACATTTCCATATGCCAATAACATAGTAGAATACAAAGCCTGCATTTTAAGGCTTAAAATGGTGTTAGATATGGGAATACAAAAGCTAAAAGTATACGGAGATTCTTCCTTATAATTTTCCAAATCTTAGGAGAATATAAGACAAAAGATGAAAAATTGATACCTTACCACAAATATTTAAGCAAGCTGATTGAAAAATTTCAAGAGATTTCATTCACTTACATTCCAAGGATCTAAAATCAATTCGCAAACGCATTGGCTATGTTAGCATCAATGGTGAAAATCATGGATGGGATAGAAATTCAACCCTTAAAGATTGAGGTGGAAGAAAAACCAACTTTTTGCCTTATAGTTGAAGAGAAAGAATCAAAGAAGCCTTGGTATTATGATATCAAAAGGTTACTTCAAACTAGTGAATTTCCTCAAGATGTTGATAGAAAAGATAGAAAAACTTTAAGCAGATTAGTTATTCATTTCTTATTAAGTGGAGACACACTGTACAAGAGATCACGAAATGCAATACTACTAAGGTGTATGGATAAAGAAGAAGCTGAGAAATTGATAAAAGAAGTACATGAAGGAGTCTCTGGTCTCCACATGAATGGGTACATGTTGGCTAGAAAGATCAGGAGAATAGGGTATTTTTGGATGACGATGAAATTGGATTGTATCCGACACGTGAGGCACTGTCACTTGTGTTAGGTATACGTTAACAAAATCAACATTCCCTAAGAATTGCATGTGTTGTCGGCTCCTTAGCCTTTCTGAATGTGGGGAAATTGATATGATCAGTCCAATTTCGCCAACAGCTTCAAACAGGCACAAATTCATTTTAGTTGCAGTCAACTATTTCACCAAGTGGGTAGAAGTAGTGTCATATGCCACGGTGACCAAAGGAATGATAGTTAAATTCCTAAAAAGAGATATTATTGCAAGATATGGTGTACCCGAGTCTATTATTGCATATAACAGGACAAATTTGAATAATAAGTTGATGGATGAATTGTGCAACCAATTTAAGATCAATCATAGAAACTCAACTCCATATCGACCTCAGATAAACGAGGCAGTTGAAGCCACTAATAAGAATATCAAAAGAATCATTGAAAAGATAGTGATAACTTATAAAGATTGGCATGAGATGCTTCAATTTGCTCTCATGGCTTACGGGACCTTAGTCAGAACCTCTACTGGTGCAACCACATATTCATTGGTGTACGGAATTGAAGCCATACTACCCGTAGAAGTAAATATACCTTCATTTCGAGTGTTGGTGAAAACTAAGCTTAATGAAGCGAAGTAGGCGAAGAAATGACTAGAGCATTTGAATCTCTTAGATGAACGAAGAATTACGGCAATATGTAGTGCTATCAACAAAGGATGATCCAAGCTTTTAACAAGAAAGTGTGCTAGAGATACTTCAAAGAAGGAGTTTTGGTGTTATAGAAAGTGTTATTGAATGCAAAAGACCCCAGGGGCAAGTTTGCTCCAAATTATGAAGGCCTTTATG
Organism: Lumnitzera racemosa; assembly: GCA_024138005.1. Lineage (NCBI taxonomy): Eukaryota > Viridiplantae > Streptophyta > Magnoliopsida > Myrtales > Combretaceae > Lumnitzera > Lumnitzera racemosa. The sequence goes on along the minus strand of JAMXBC010000012.1, from coordinate 29,911,522 downwards.
TGGTAAAAAGGGTATTACTAGGAGGCACATTAGTATTGATAGAGATGGATGGCCTAAAGTTAAGGGGACCAGTGAATTCAGATGCAGTCAAGTTGTATTATCCATGAGAACTAAGTTCAATAAAGAAGGGGGGAAGAAGAAGCAAGCGCAATCCTTTAGTGAAATTCTACTGATTGAATGAGTAAATATTGGAAGTCAATGTGAGTATACCAATTGGTTGTTATCTGAGAAATTTTCTATTCCTAGGTAAAATGACCCTAAAAGTCCTTGGAAGTAATATTCAGGAGAATCAAAACAAGTTTTTTTTTTAAATCTTTTAGAGATCTATCCTCTTCATATTAGCCAAAACGATTCTTGAAGAGATCTATCGTCTTTAGATTGTTTACCAAGCTAAAATGAATCTCGAATAGATCTATCCTCTTCAAATTGTTTACCAAGCCAAAACGAATCTCGAAGAGATATATCCTTTTTAAATTGTTTACCAAACCAAAATGAGTTTTGAGGAGATCTATCCTCTTCAGATTAACCAAAAACAATTGAAATCTCGAAGAGATCTATCCTCTTCAAATCAACCAAAACGAATCTTGAAGAGATCTATCCTCTTCAAATCAACCAAAATGAATCTTGAAGAGATCTATCCTCTTCGGATTTGTCAAAGCAAATCTCAAAGAGATCTATTCTCTTCGAATTAATTAAAACGAATTTCGAAGAGAGTTATTCTCTTTGGTTTATTCACCATATCAAAAGACATCATAAAGAGATTTATCCTCTTTAGATTGCTCAATAAGTCAAAAAGAAATCTAGAAGAGATCTATCTCTTCAAATTGTTCGATATAGTTTTTCAAGAATCTTGAAGAGATCTATACTCTTTAGATTATTCATCTAAACTGAAACCAGTTTTTGAAAACTTGAAGAGATCTATCTTCTTCAGATTAGTCATTAAAACCAAGGTAATACCAATCTCGAAGAGATCTATCATCTTCAGATCATCTACAAACTGAAACAACGTTTTTCAAGAATCTTGAAGAGATCAAGCTTCTTCGAATCATCCACCAACCAAAACAAAGCAAGAAATCTCGAAGAGATCTATCCTCTTCAAATCATGCACTTAAGAGAAATCTTGAAGAGATCTATCCTCTTCAGATTATCCAAGTCTGGTCTGGCAAAAATGGGTATCTCTTTTATCTTTGCAGCGAAATTCTAATTGAACTTCACTACAAAGAGAGGCAGCTATAAATACCTCATTTTTGCCATTTTTTATTTTTTTATTTTTATTTTAGTTAAGCTAGGTTAAATAAAAATAAATATAATAAAAATAATAAAAAAATGAAAATTAAAAAGAGAAAAATAAAATAATGAAAAGAAGTCAAGTCGTATCTAGTCTAATTGAGTCAAGCTAAGTTGTATCGAGTTAAGTCGAATCGAATCGGATCATTTAGTATCAAATCGGATAATGGTAAGTGATCAATTTAGTAAATTCTAAGTTGTTGAAAAATTAGACTTCATTGAAATAGTTTACTCCAGTCCGATATAAAATGGATTTTCATTTGATTTGTATTGGGCTAGAATATACTTAGGATTTATTAAGCGGATTATTAGGTTAAATCGAGTTGGATCAGATCAGATCACATCAAATCGAGCTTGAAAAATAGAAAGCCCACATAAGGTTTCTGGAAGCTAAAACAAATCTTTAAAGAATCAAAATTGTATCTTAGTTTAATTGGGATCAAATCTATATTTAAAATGATATAGAAGATTCAGTTTTGGGGTTTATAAATTAGCCGGTGACATTGATGATGGTTTTTAATTACACAACCCATCGCTCAAGCTACCGCCTACTCTTACCAAGGCTAGCACCCAGCATTGCCTATTCTTGCCCAAGCTACCGCCTACTCTCGCCTAAGCATTGCCTAGAAATCACCCAGTTAGCTGCTCGCTCTCGCACATTATCGCCTAATCCATCACCCACTATTGCCCAACGTCGCCCAGCATTGCCCACTATCACCTAGCATCTCCTAGGCTCTTGCCTAGTAGTCACCCAGCATCACCCATTGTTGCCTAGTATCGCCCACGCTTACCTAACATTGCTCACACTCGTTGCCCAGGCATCGCCCACTATTGCCCAGCTCATCACCCACGCTTGCTCATGTTCTTGCCCAACACTGCCCACTCTCACCCACGTTTTCGCTTAGGCTTTCATCTAATAGTGCCCAGGCTCTCGCTTACTATCGCCAAACGCTCGCCTATTCTCGCCTAAGCTAATGCCCAACATAGCAGCTAAGCACAACACCGACACGATTCAACTTATAGGTAAATTTTCATTGATTTTTTATTATTTATTTTATTAGTTATGTTTTTCTCTTTTATTAATTTATTTTTTATTTTTAAGTGCAGGTTTTTTTATTATTATTTACTTTATTGCAACTTTTTGAGGCCATTCCAATAATTCCAATAAAATTTAGTTAAATTAAGTTTTTTTTTTTGTAAAATCATGTTTTTTTTAGTCATATCTTCAACATATGTTATTAGTTAAGATTTAGAAAAAATATTTTTCGGCATGTAGTTTTTTTCTAAAATAAAAAAATCTTAACCAGAGTTTTTCAAAAAGATTTAATTAATTAGGGTTTTCTTTAAATTTGGGAAAATTAGATTTCTTAGGTTTTTTTAAAAAATAATAATAAATTGATAAAAAATGGAAACCTGGCTCGATTTTCAAAGTAAAAATAATCCACCTACTAAATATTTTATAAAAAGAAAACTACGGTCGATTTGATCTCGATTAGCGGGTATGTAGGCGCCTTCGGGGCAACCATATGAAAAAATAAAAAAATTTTCCTTCTTTCTTAGAAATAGTAGTAAAAAAATAATAATAAATCACTTTAGTGATCTTTTACTCATTTAGGTATATTTTGAACATTTTTAGAAAATTATAAAAATAAAAGCCCATTAATTTTTTATTTAGTTTTTACATGGTGACTTGATCTTAATAAGTTAGCTCTCGAACTCGGTTTTTTCTAATTTAATTTTCTAAAAATCAAATTTTTTAGAATATCCGCAAACTAGTGGTCAAATTAGAGTTTTCTTACCTAAAAACCTTAAATTCATTTTTTACCAGTTGAGCTAATTAGTGACTTCTATTTTTTACTATTTTATAAAAAATATTTTCTTAGTTTAATGTCTAATAATTTATATTAAGCAGACTAGGCTTAATATAAGTTAAATTAAGAAAAACAAAATAGGGCTCGACAAAGCCTATGGAATAATAAATGGTTAGATGAGTTCTATTAAAGTACTTATTTACAAAAAGGGAGTCCGAAAGAATTAAGAATAATAAATTAAAGAGAACTTTTATTATTTTGAAAAATTAGAGTACATAAAACAATGGAAAAGAGCCTAATATTTATTCTTGATTTTTATTTTATGAAGCTTGACATTTATTCTAGGTCTCCTCCTTATAAACTGGAAAAACCCTAAACTAAGTCTTATAGACTAGCTTTAAGATCTTCTAGCATTTCATAGGTTTCCCCAATGACTTGTCCAAGAAGGGCTTTTAAGGCTCGGTTGTAAGCTTCAAAGCATTTGAGCTTCTCCTTCAAATAAGTAATTTTAGCTTTTAATAGCTACTCGCGAATCCTAAGGAGGTCATGTAGCCTATCAATTCTCTAATTATTCATTTGTTTATCTACCATTTCAGGCTTAAACATTTCATAAACAAGAATCAATTACCAATCAAACAAAAGAATGTACATGGAAATATGCAAATGCTAGAACATTATTCCTTAAGTTGCAAACTTATTGTTTGACTTGGTGTTTATAAAGGAATAGGTACAAAATTGATGACATTTTTAAAACACTCAAACATTAGTAAGGTTGCAATTTTTAACAGTAGCATATTAACTCATGATTTAAGTGTATGCAATTTGGGTAGATTCTAAAGGCCCTTAAACTCTTTATCCTCATACGTTTTTGAAAAAACGGTTCCTTGGTCATGTATAAGTTTAAGTGAGGTAGCCTAACTGGCCTCGAGCGATGATTACCCCATAACACCCAAAACCTACATGATAACTCCCTCCTATGGTCCTAAGATGGTTTAAGTCTGACCATATCTACCCTACATCCTTAACGCAATCATTCCTCCCAATGTCCCGAGTATATTGCATGCAAAATGAGTATAGTAATTAAAACAAAGCATATACATGAAATGAATTATAACAATAAATAAATAAATAAATAACATAGGTATCTTAAAAGGTAAATTTAATTTTGAAAAGTTCCTAAGCGGCTAGCCCTCTTTACTTCCCTAGTAGAGTCACTAAGCTATCGAGCCTAAATTTTTTCAATTTTTATTATTTTCCATAACTCAATTAGTATTAAACCCTAACCCATTTGATGCTAATTCTCGACTAAGAGTTAAAAAAAATAGTTGTTCTTTTAAAAATTGTTCAAAGTCACCACCTGAATAGAGTTAGGAAATAGAGTTAAGTTATAACCAATTAGATGGATTGATTATAACCTAGATATCGGTCTTTTAATAAAATCAATTTTTAAAACGGTTTTTGAAACCAGATATTTGACTTTAAGAGCTAACATATTAAACCCTAATAAGCACCACTTTTAACTTTCTAATTTTAAATTTACTTTTCAATATACCTTTTTAGCAATTATACATTCACAAAAAAATAATTCAATTTGCAAAAAATTTAAAAATATCTACAAAAGAGAAAATAAAATATTCTCTTATTTTAAGTTGCCCCATAAGTGCCTACATACCTTCTATTAAGGATTGAATTTTTCGTAATTCATTCGATAAAACTTTAGTGAGTTAATTCATTTTAATTTTGAAAAATTGGCCGACTTTATGTCTCTTAACCATTTTATTACTTGAGTAGAAATCTTAAAAGGAAGGGTCCTAATTTCGAATGTTTATTTTTTCAAAACATCATAAGAAAGCCCTAATTTTGAAAAGAGTTTATTTTATTTTATTTTATTTTAAAAAAAATGAATCTTCTAAGTGGTAAAACTTTTATTCACTTTTTATTTATATTTTATTATTTTTTTGTTTTTGTTTTTGTTCATGTGTTAACTAAGGAAATAAAATAAAAACAAATTAAACTTAACTATGTTGTTTTTTTTTTCCTTTCTTTTTCACCTTTTTCTTTTTTCTTTTCCTTTTTTTTATTACAGTTACAAATACAATAGAATAAAACAAAACAAAAAAAAAATAAAAGAAAAAAAAAACAACAATAGAATATAAGGAAAAAGGAAAAAAAAAAGAGGTCAAACTTGGAATACTATATGTAGGTTAGATGCATAGTTTGATCTCGGTTCTCGGGACAGATTTCAGGTTAGACACAGGTCATCCAACCTAACTACATGTGCTACATGTGTAAGGATTGGAAGGAGAAGAACAACAGTGGCCTAAGCACTCTAGAGGTAGTTTTGGGCCGATTTTTTAATAAGGAACAACACTACCATGTGTTTCAGGTTAGTAAATGGGAGATTTTTTTTTAGTACCATCATGTTTAGTGGCCATTTAGGTAGTGGTTGAAAACAACCCAACGATAGTAACGGTAAACAATCGTGCTTTAGCTTGCTAGAGAGAAGATGAGGGTACGGCTAAGGGTTTTTGGTGGCTTAGAGTGCGATGGTTGTATTATTTTGAAGTGGGAATAGCTGAAGATTGGTGTTTTATGTAGTAATGATTGTGGTGGTTGGGGTTTCAAAAGTTAAGGGGTAGTGGTGATGGCTAGAGGGAACAGCTTGGGTAACTAAGGGTGGCATTTGAAAGCTCAGAGTTTAGAGAGTCTACTGAGGGCAATGACTCCACTCAAAAAAGCTTTGAGCTTCTCCAATCTAGAGAGAAAGATCGATGAGTAGAGAGAGAGAGTGATGTATGATTTTGAGTGGATTTTTGAGTATTGATTGATGCTAAAATGGGGATGGGGAGGTCTAATTTATACTCAACTAAGCTCAAATACGTTCGAAAACTTCATTAATGGCAAATTAGGCATAAATGCATGGCCCAAAATTTTGAGTTTTTTTTTTTTCCAATTTGAGAGTTGATTTGAGTGCAAAAACAAATGAATTTGGCCTTATTTTTTGGACTCAATTCGAAGGACATGTTTAAGATAATATTACACTATGAAATTGTGCATGTGTGTGTGGAAATAGCATAAAAAATTGAGTCAAAGTGAGGGTTGTGCTGGTATTGCATGAGAAAATTGAGGAAAGAAAGGGAAATTAAGGGAAAGAGGTTGCTAACGTGGCACCACATGGGCACCATGTCAATCATGTTGCCTAATCAGGATTTAGCACGTATTAGGCCAACACATGCCTCCAATCAGACGTTGATACGTAGCATTCATAGGTAGGGAAAAATTAAAAGGTACTTTGTGCCTATAATGAGATTTGAACCTATGATTTCTATGTCATTTCAAATGCAAGTCTAAATGTATTACCATCAGGCCGTTGGCTTATGCCTTATCAATATATGCAATCAACTTGTATATATAGACTAGGTTAATCTAGGCTAAACTTAAATCTAAACCCATGCCTAAATTCCTATTTTATTTAAGACCCAACCTAAATAGAATATGACTCTAAATCTACTTGTTTAAAAAAGAAAAAATTATTTTCCTAAAAAAAAATCTTACTTTCTAAATTTTCTAATTTTTTTTAATTTTCTTTTTTTTTTTGTACTTTTCTTAATTTTCCAAATCAAGACCCTTTTTCCTTATTTTAAAAAAAAAATCTAAAATTATATGGGGGCAAAAATGGCGTGTCTACATAGCTAACCACAATGTAAGCCTCTAACTGCCCCTTGATACGTATCTTCTAGCTTGACATTCTAGAAAGATTCCTTTCTCTTTCCATATAGAATATTATTTGTCCTTTTTAGTATATTTTATGTATTCTATTTGCAAATTACCCTTTTATCTTTTTCATGTATGCTTTGTAACTCTAATTGGGTTAGTATATAAACCCTATTTACTTATGCGCAGACAGACCGATAGGAATCAACTTTCCGGATCAATCATGCATAGTTTAGCGAGAGGACTCCAAGGACTTACGTAGAGAATATTAGCTTGAAGCCCCATCTAAGACAAAAATTCCTATCTCAACCTCCATGTTTCACTTTTTACCTTACCTGAATATCGAGCTCTCATGTGCGCTGGCATAGTTCCTAAGCTACCGAGCAAACATGCCTACTTATCGAGCAACCAAGCTATAACATAGGCAACATCAGAGTGTACTAGCCTCAAACAACTGTCTAAGCCAATCTCTTGAGCCGATCACCAGCATTTGATCTTAATCTACGCCAAATACTCCCTAGTAACTGATTGACTGAGCTCAAAACTAATTGAGATCAAGTCAGCTTTGATTACAAACTCTCTTCTTCATTCTATTATGATTGTATTATATTTCAAAGCACCAGCCACCAGCCACCATGCAACACGTGTCTTCTAGCACAACATTTCAAAAAGATTGTTTACTTTTCCATACTAAATATTTTCTGTCTCTTTTACCCTTTTTAGTATATTTCATGTGTTCCAATTTTAAATTACCCTTTTTGTCTTCTCATACATGCTTATAACCCTAATGGAGCTAGTATATAAATCCCATTATTTTCATACATTGCAATCATGAATGACATTATCAGATTAATATAAGTTTCCTTTATGAGTAACCCTAGTGTTCTCATCGTCCTTTCAACTTTTATCTATTCCCTTTAATAAGGAGTAACGATGAGTAACTTAATAGTTTAGATCGTTAAGTCATATCTGGAGAATTATAGGTCGAGTAGAATCGATAAGTATATCATATCCGGTTGGTAGCTATCCGGATTTTACTAAACCCCTTTTGTTTTCTTTTTGTTCCTTTCCATTGTTGTGCTCTTCTATGTGATCGACCCCCGGAGACACATTACAGACACTTTTGTATTGTTAAATATTACTAGTTTCTTTCTTGAGTGACCCTAGTGTTCTCACTTTATCTTAACTCTTATCTATTTTCTTTAGTAAAGAGTAGTGGCGAGTGATCTTTTAGTTTGAATTGATGAGTTATATTTGATGAATTATAGGTCGAGTATGATCAATTAGTATATCATATCTGATTGGTAGCTGCCTGGATCTTGCTAATCCTCTTACTTTCTTTTAGTTCTCATCCAATGGGATGCTTCCTTCATATATACGACCCAGGAGGCACATCAATGGGTAAGCTTAAATGGGAATCAATGTTTTAAAGTTTAAATAAGGGATAAATGTTTTGCAAAATAGTTCAAACATAAGATCTGGTTATTATAAGATATAATTTAATAGTCAATCCATAAAATTATTTAAATTACTTTATGAAACATTAATCCCTTAATTAAATTTTTTGAAAACTTAATCTCTTATTCAAACTATTTTTGGAACCATTGATCCCCTATTTGAATTTTTTGAAATGTTGATCCCTTACTTAAATTTACTAAATTTCAATCTTGTAGCATTCTTTCTCCAATCATAATCATAGTTTCTTCTTCTATCTACTTTTAATTCAATCATAGTAGGAAACATGCATACTAATTTGAATTTAAGATTCACAAATGTAATGCAATTTAAATAGTAATCCTGACATAGACATATATAGTGTAATAAAGATTAATCAGTGTATTTAGATTTGTGAGAGGAGTCGATTTACTATATGATAATATAAGCTAGGCAATTTACAAGATAAGACAATGCCATTAGTAGGATTATGATGACTTAGAAGGTAAGGGGATCCCTACAAATCTAAATAAAGCTCAAATAATTATCTTAACGTATACCATATTTATAGGTAAATTTTATTAACAATAGTTGGTATCCCATGTTTTAAGCTTGTTTATCTTTTACTTTATGGATAATTGGAATAGTTAGTTTTTATTATTTTAGTTAAATTAATTATTTTGAAAAAAAAAAAGAAGATTCGATTGCATAGAAAAGTAGAGTAAACATAACCAATACTTAATTCTTCCAATTCTTGTAAGTTCAACTTAGCTCTTACCAGCCTTTTCCTAAGTACATGATATGGTGTATTATATGGCTTTAAAATTTTTGCTCATCAATAAGTCTAAGATTTTTAGTAAGTATTTTAATCTTTTTTTTTTCCAATTAATACATTATATGAGCTTACTTAAATCATATTTTCACAAAACCATTTGATTTATTTCATCAAAATTATAATTAAATCCTTTAGATTATATTTGGAATGAGGAAATAAATCAAAAGGGGGAAAAGGTCAAAGAAAAGTGAAATTTTTATGCAAAATGAAGGAAAAATGGAAGGAAGGGAAAATTTTCCTTATACCTAACTAGATTCTGTTTTACTTTAATTGGATAGAAACGGAAAGGAAAGTAAGAAAAGCAATTTAATTTCTTATCTAAACTTATTATAGAGAATTAGATACTCATAAAATTTTCATTCGATATTCTTTCATCACATATCTTTCTCATTTAATTCCTTCTAGGGCTATAAATGAGCTAAGCCAAGCTAACCCGAGCTTCAACAGGCTTAGGCTCAACTTGTTTAAAAATTATCAAGCTTGAGCTTGAGTCAAGCATTTTATTGAGGCTATAATTAAGGTTTAAACTTGGCTTATTTAAATAAACGGGTTTTATTTTGAGTTCATGCTTGGCCCGTTTACTAATTGAACTCGAGATCGACTGCCTTTAGGCTCAACTCAACTTAAGCTTGATCAGTAAATAGGCTAAGTTGAGCCAAACCTAAAGGGAGCTGATCTTGAGCCTATTCATGAGTATAAGTAGAAAAAATAAGAAATAGATAAATAAATAGATTAAGGAAAAGTGAGCAAGGATTAAATTATATATCATATATTATCCTATAATATATTATATCTTTATATATATATTATATAGATATTAGCTTTTATATTTTAATAATATGTAGTATATAATATATAATATATGTACTATTTCTAATATATACAAAGCTCATAGCTTACTTACGAGCCCAAATGAGTTAATTTGTGAGCCTAGGTAAGTAGGCTCGCTAGCTTGAACTATAGTTCAAATTTGGCTTATTTAGATAAATGAGCTTCATATTGAGCTTGAGGAGCTCATAGATAGCTTGGCTCATTTATAGCCCTAATTCATTCCCATAAGCTAAATATATTCTTAAGTTTACAAAACTTTAAGGGAAAATTGCAAATAACCCCCATAAACTCTAACTTAGGTTTATTGACCCCTTAAATATTTAAAGTGTGCTTTTAAACCCCTTAAACTTTAATAAATTGACAACATAAAGAATATTTCCTTTCTAACATATGAGGTTTAAAGCACATTTTAATAAGTTTAAAGGGTATTTGTATACCAAAATAAAAATTTAGAAGGATTATTTTCAACTTATAAGGTTATTTGCTAATTTATCAAAGTTTAGGGAGTTGTAAAGTATATTTTAAAAGTTTAAGGGATTAATTTGTACTAAACTGAAAGTTTGGAAGAGTTATTTGTTTTTTCTCCAAACTTTAGTTTCAATAACTTTTTTATTTAATTCTAATGATTTATTTCATAGCTTATTGTTATATTTTCCAAGAAAATATTACTAGCAATACTCAATGATATCAACATTAATGATCATTGATCTAAGATAGTTAAGCTCAAGACTTGTACTTTGTTTCGGATTTAAATTTTGATTCACCTTTATGATTAATCTATTTTAGTGGAATGTTATTTAAGATGCAATTATTTTGCTTTTAGTAACTTATTATTTGATTACACTAATATTTACTTATGTCCATTATCAATTGTCATTATTAGTAGTAAATTATGCCATGTGATGAGTGTTTTCAATTATGCTAAATGCAAGAAAGAAGTTGTTGCATAAGCTAATAAATTGAAGTATAAAATTAATGTAAAAGCAATGTTGAAGATTGAAAAAGGGTTGCTTATAAGATAAAAAATTGTTATATCAACAAAAAATTTGTTGCAATGCTTATCTATATTATTAAAGTAGATGACGTCTTAAGTAATCGTTGAAACAATATCTTAATTATTTTTACTTATTTGACCTTTAAATAAAATTTTGATTATTGAAAAATGATTTTCTTTAATATATTTGACTATAGATATAGGGAAATTTAGGGATTTTAAGGAAACATAACCTTCCTCCCCTCTCTTTCTCTCTCTCCCTCTCCTTTAACATTCCCATTACTCCTTATTCCTCTCCCTCTCTCTCTCTCTCTCCTCCAACATTCCTACTACCCCTTATTCCTCTTGCCATGATCCCCATCTCTCTCTCTTCGTCATCTATTAATATTATAATATATTTTATTATATTGCACAACTTTATTTATTTTATGCACATGTAACGTAAGTGCATTGTCCGCCAGTAATAATAATAAAAAATCTCATATGTCTATAATATTGATGCATTGAAAATATATGCATTTAGTTGCAATTAGCTATTTCCAATTTTCAATAATGTTAAGAGTCACAGTTCATTGGGTGACATTCAAGATGGTCCATAGTTTGTTAGGGAACATCCCTTAACTATAGGAAGATGGACACCAAACTTTAAGGCATTAAAGGCAACTTTTGATTTAGTAGTAGTATGGGTTCGTATTAGCGAATTACCATAGAATTCTATAATATGAATGCATTACAGAAAGTAAGTAACATTATTAGTACAGTTTTAAGAATAGACGCATATACCATGTGTAGACACCTAATTTTTGTCCCTATATAGTCTTAATTTTTATTTTTATTTTTACAAAAAGGGTCTTAATTCAAAAAATAAAAAATTAATAAAAATTAACAAATGATGAAAATACCAAAAAAATAAGAAAATAAAAATTATTATAAAGAGTTTTGTAGATTTTTAGGAAGTAACTTATATTAGGAATAAAGAGTCATTCATTTTAGTTTCAGCTTAGTTCAAAAATTATTTTAGGGAGTCGCATGGTTTAAGTGCAAATTAATTGTACTAAATGTTAAGGCACAGGCCAACGGTTTAACGGATAAGTATTGGAGTATTTAGAATGGATGTAGTTTGAGGTCTTGGGTTCGCGTCTTGCCAGGCACTTATGTCTTTTGTTATTTTATATTTTACAAGAGCGAGAGAAATAAATGGGATTCATATCTAATTAAAAACATTTGAATCTAATTTGATTTTATTAAATAGGATTTGAGTTAATTTGGATTTAGTTTTTTTCGAATCAAATACAATAGATATAACTACATATGATTTGATTTGGACCTTAAAATACACATACACGTGCATAAAAAAGAGAAGACATAACAGAAAAAGACCACCTTGACACAGTAATAATTCAGCAACTAAACACAGTCCCACAAATAGCCTACTGTTATAACACCCTTCAAGATTGCGTACGTCCAACGACTACTGTTGCAGAATTCCTCAACACAATCAGGCGAACAGCAACAACACTAGGCGAACAGCAGCATGGCAAACAGCAGCGAACAGGATAGCAACAAGGCGGACAATAGCAACAAGGCGGACAATAGCAAACAGGACAGCAGTACGGAAAACAGTAGCAAATAGGATAGCAGCAAGGTGGACAGCAACAAACAGGACAGCAGCAAAGTGGACAGCGGCAACATCCAGCATCGTCCCAACGCTACGAACAGCAACTCCAATACACATTCCAATTGCAGCTAGCCCCATCCGTCAACAACAGCACACATCAAACACGTACGTTGCTCCCCACACTGACGTAGTCTACGTCCTGATCATCCATACTAATCGCTATAACTGTACGAACCGCCAATCACCAACAAAATCTGTACGATAGTGCTTTGCAGCAGCTACGCACATTGGAGACAGTAACCTCGCAATCAGGTTCGGGTTCTATCCAAATTTCTTCTAATTTATTATATTATTATTTTGTTAGGACTTTAATGGTTTAATATGGTATATATATATATATATGTATGTGTGTGTGTATATTAGTTTAAGGTATTTTTTAGTATTAGTTTTCTTTGTAATATATATTAGGTACATTATATTAATTTAAGTGAATATTTATTTAATAAGTGGACATAAACATTAGATTTGGAACTGTTAAGATTGGTTTTTATTACATATATATGTTATTAATTAATTATACTTTATTAGTTAACATAATATATGATATATGTATATGTTAGTTCAGGAGTTTTAGTATTAGTTCTTAATCCAGCGTATCATATGGAATTAATTTATTTTAATAGATAGTCGTATACATTAGTTTAGGAATTGTTAGGATTTGTCATATCTTAAGATTCGGTTTATCACGTAAAAAATTGTTTTTTTTTTTAAAATAAAAATTAATAAAAAAACCCTTATTTTTTAAAATAAGATTGTTAGAGTATTTTGTTTTAAAAAAAAAAAATCAAGAATTAGGACTGTTTAGATTGTTTTTAAACCGAATCAACTAAAACGTAAACTCGGCCGGTTTTCAAAAATTAAAATCAATCAACACACTAAGATTTTCTAAAAGAACTACGATCGTCTGATCCCTATTAGCAGGTACGTAGGCACCTTCGAGGCGACGATAAAATATGTAGAAACTTAGGTCTCTCTTTTTTCTCTCTTTGATTTTATTTATTTATTTATTTTAAATAAAATAATTAGAAAAATAATCCTAATTTTAGTAAATAGATAGTGGTACCCGTTAAGGGTTTAATAGGTTAGCTTCCGAACTTGGAACCCTCTGGTTCTTCATTTAAAATTGAAATCAAAGACCGGTAGCCAAATCGTAATCAATCCACCCAATTGGTTACAATTTCTTTTTCTTTTCCTGACTTCGGTTGGGTAGCGACTCCAAAAATTATTTTTAATAAAAAACTAGAATTTCTCAATTTCTTTAGTCGAGAATTAATATTAAATAGGTTAGGGTTTAGTATTAATCGAGAAATTGGGAAATCAATTTTAAAAAGAAATAAAAAAAAAAAACAAGCTCAACACCATGAACACAAAAAGAGCAAGATTTGCATGATTATGTATATAAGTAAATTTTAGTAAACCTTTGGTCCACACATTGTGTAATGAAGGGAAAAATTACACTCTACAATATGAGGGGTTATGAAACCTTTGTTTTAATTGTAGTTACCCAGGCCATCAACTAACCTAATGCATTAAAGGTGCTCCAAAACCCATTGAATACAGAGATAAGACCAAGGAGCAGTGAGATAATATAACATTAAATGAAGATTCGAATTTGAAATCCTATGAAGAGAACTTACATAATGGTAATCATGAAAGAAGCATAAATGAAGAGAGAAAGGGATACGACAACTGGACTATTTTAGAGAAGAGAAGAAGAAGGAATCAAGCTCAATCTATTAGGGTTAAATCAACCTTATCACCTTGACAAGCAAGAAATTAAAATGATCACAGTGAATTGGCTTCAAAGAAATGAAGATCTTCAAACCCTAATGTGAAGGATACAAAGGAGGATTGTAATCTATCAATATTAAATTTATTGTGTAAAGCAGATCTACGAAAGAGCGATAGAGGTCAATCATCCACAGTACTTAGATACAATATATTTATGGAGGAGGCTTCATAAGAAACAAATCAGCTACCGACCACCTCTACAACCAAACACAAATTAGGCCCTTCAAGACCACGACTAACAATAGTTAAAAAAAAAAAACTCAAAATGCAGTACCTAGACAACAAAGCCCTATTACTATTCAAAATCAAAATCCGGTACCCAAACGCAAAACTGCCATGGATCAATGCTTGCTATTGACTTTCTTACATCCTATAGGAATAGAGTGGAGCAAGGGTTTTAGTCAATCTATGCATAATTGCCATATAGGAGAGCGATCTAACACCAGTAAACCAAGTGCCCAAACTGAGATTGAATCTTACAAAATAGAATGGCACCATCTAAATCACAAAGATGGGAATGAGGGTCAAGATAATTAGGAAATTTAACTTAATTGTTCTCTTAGCCATTTTAGAGACTCTTTACTTCCTTTAGGAAACATGAGGAAATGTGAAAAATGACTTGCAAAAACATAGCAGAGGTGCTTCTTCATTAGGTAAAGATGGTGTTACCCTTAATTCCAATTCCAGTTGTTTATCCATTGGAACATCTATGCACGATACCCCTATTTTTTCATAATAGAGAGGAAACGATGGCAATTATGGAAACCGGGACTTTACCATACCAGATTACAATGGAGGTCAAGAAGATTACGAACAGCATTAATACCTTGTACTACAAAGCAATAACTACCCTAATGGATCCTTATATGGCGCAATATTAGACAAACTTTCCTACAAAAATTATTTCTTGGAATGTGAGAGGAATAAATGCTTCAAACCATGGTAATGCTATAATGGAAGTGATTCATCAATGCCAACCAAATGTACTACTCCTATTGGATACCAAACTTAACAACACTATTGCAAATGCTTTATACCATCAACTACCTTATGAGGGTTTCATGTGCTTAGAAGTGGAAGGACATTAGGGCATGATTATGATGTAGATCACTAATCTTATTGATATCACCCTCCTCAATATTAATGCCCAACATATCCATATGATGATACAGGTATGCATATGCAACATTATTTTCTTTTTAATAAGTATGCATGCAAGTTCTAACCTACCTCATAGACTACAGCTTTAGGAAGAACTACAGTAACATACTGTAGGTATATAAGATAAACCCTAGTATGTAATTGGAGACTTTAATGAGGTAATGAATGAGTCTAAGAAGTGAGGTGGTGAAAGACTAAATCATGATAGGGCAACCAAATATGTTAATTCCATGTGGATGACATACTTATCTTTTATTGACTTAGTATAACAATACTACTATGGTAGATATCACAATTATAAGACAACAATAAAGGAGTTTGCAAAAGCTATAAAGGTGTAGAATGTAGAGATCTTTGGATACATAGGAAAACAAAAAGCAAAGAATCATGGCTAGATTAGAAGGAGTGGAAAAGAAACTAACTGACAGGCCCTTACCCTTTTTAGTCCATTTAGAAAAAGAGCTAAGAATGCAACTAGCAATCTTTACACATAAGGAGGAACTACTATGGAAGGTACAAACTAGAGCTAAGTGGTTGACTAAAGGGGAAAGAAATACAACTTTCTTCCATGCTTTTGTAATGAAGAAGAGGAGTAGAAACAAGATAATAAGCTTACAAAACTTTGGGGGGAAATTGGATAACAGCTTATGAATCTATAAAAAACCATGCACTAAGTTATTTTGAGGGGTTGTACACATCAAACAAAATGTCCACTAGATGGAATAATTATTTTCCTCTACATCTAAAGTCTAGAATTACATTGACACAACAAGAACAATTAAGCAAACCAATTGACAATGAGGAAGTAATTTAAGCCTTGAAATCTATAAGGTCATTAAAGTCACCAGGCAAAGATAGGTTACACATACTATTTTTTAAAACATTTTGGAACATTGTAGCTCTAATAGTGCTAACACAAGTAAAAGGAGCCTTTGAAACTAGTTCAATAGATCCAGTTAAACAATACACAAGTAACTTTATTCTCAGAAGAAGTTGGAGTGAACCAAATATCCAAATGTACACTAATAGGGTTGTGCAACACGATATATAAGATCATCACAAATATATTGGTCCAAAGGTTACAAACCTTACTCTAAGACTTGATCCACCTAAACCAAGCTAGCTTTATACCTAATAAAAATGCAACGAATAATATCCTATTACTAAATGAAATCGTGTTTAGTTGTAGAAAAAAGAGAGGCAAAAAAGGATGGATGGTAATCAAAGTGGATCTAAAGAAAGTATATGATAAGTTAGAATAGGATCTCATAAAGTATACTCTAAAAGCAATGAACTTCCTTAAAACGTAGACTAAACTAGTTATGTCTTACGTTATCACAACCATGATTGAGATTTTGTTAAATGGGTACCCCTATAATCCTTTTAAGCTAAGTAAGGGTATTTGTCAAGTAGATTGAATTTTCACTTAGATATTTATCCTAGTTATGGAAATTTTCAGTAGAATGATTTAGAGAAAAGTGGAGAGTAGTGAATGGAAGCTAATTAAGCTTAAAGCAACAGAACTTCAATTCTCACACTTATTGTTTGCAAATGATGTGATATTATTTGGCCAAGCCTCTCCTAAAGTGGCAAAGACAATAAGAGAATTATTAGACATGTTCCGTAAATGGTCTAGTCTCAATCTTAATCCAAACAAGTCAAAAGTAATCTTTTCTAAGAGTGTACCTAACCATTAAAGGGGACATATATTAGATATTTTAAGATTGAAGCAGTTTAAGAATGTAAAACCCTGATAAATTAATGAATGAAAATGATATTTTGAGCAAGGAGCATAAAAATAAATGAGTTATTAAGTAAGGGCAATTTTAGAAAACTAGAAAACTATGGAAATCCTAATGGGAAACCCTTTATATAAATATCTCCTTATCTCCCTTTAGTCATTATTTTTCCTTATGGACTATGGCAAAACATTTTCTAGAGAACCCGTAAGATTGAGATCCAAGTAAGGCTTCATGAAATGATTTCTCTCTTTGAATTAATGGACTAAGTTCTCTACTAATCTTAGAAGATGTCATGATATTGTAGAAAAGATTCGATCAGTTTTGGAAAAAGGGAAGGTGGAAGTTAGGAAACAAGAGAAACCTTAACCTTATAAGTGAATTGTGGATCTTCAGTGAAATGAGGGATTTGTATTAAATTATAATTGTTGAATGCATAACTTTAGGATTTGTGATTAAATTAGATGTTTAGCATGACTGGTAGTTGTTGCGTTGCAAGGTCTTCAAACAAAATATATTCCTTATTCTTATTAGTTGATTGTTTGATGTAGGAACAAATTTGAGTGATCCATAAACTATTGTTCAACAAAAGATTAAGAGTATAGCGATTGAAGTGCGAATTTCATTAAAATTGAATTAGTAAAGATTGTAGTCAGGAGTCGATGTTGAGTGTTAGAGCTAAAGGAATGGAAAAAAAAAGAGAGGATATGTTGAAGGGAGGTATGTGGCATGGTGTATATATACACATACATGGCATAGATCACATAGTATGTACATTGTACAATTGTGTGTAAAGAATGGGGAGTATACGACAATTACTACATATATATATTGTGTGCTTGGTAAAATGGCCTTATTTACATAGGGAAAAGTACATTGTGTATTTTAGTTTTGATTATATGTTTCCTACTCATATTTTATGTATTAAAACTAATTTCCTACTATTTTCTTTACTTAAAATGATAGTAAACTAATAGATAAACAAATTAAACATATCTTAAATTATTTTGATAATTAATTAGATTAAAAAGATAGTTGATGATTTCTTAGATAAACCAAGTTGCTACTATTAACCAAGCAACCTACCTAACTTATGAGTGTAAAGTGAAAAAAAAAAAATAGAAATACTCAGAATTGACAGTAATTCTTAGAATCCCAAAATAGGATTATAAGGCTTATTGTTTTGTTTAATTACTTTAGGAGCAAGAGTTGATTCATGAATTATTCATGTTGTCGCTAAATTAGGTACGAGATGGTTGCTTATTTATTCATGGTTTCTAGACTAGATGATAAAATTGGATTAAATAATTATTCAACATTAATTACATTATGCTGCATGTGCTTAGATAGGCCCAAGAGACTTGGGCGACAAGTGATCTTTGTGTAAGTTTCACAACCAGTCACTGAGAGTTTCGATCGTCTGAAAGATTCGATCAAGCCTAAATTATAAGTAAAGCCAGAAATGTTAATAAAAATGATCCCATAAGTTCAAATTTAAGAAAATAAGCAATAAAATTTTCAAATTTTAAGTATATAACTCGTTATTTATCGAAAATACGTAAAATTTTCGATAATTAACAAATAGGTAGAGATAAATTATATGTATACTAAAAATCATAGAATGACCTAAATAATATTTAGGAATATTATTTGTATTATATAAGAATTTACATGTAGGTAGAAATACGCGTAATTACTTAAAATATGTGAAATGTACTAAAATAATACTAAATAATTAAATAAAATTCATAATTAATTAAGAAAAAATAAAGAAAAATTAAAAAAAATAAGTAATGATCCAAATTTAGGTCGTAGCAGCTACGGAAAATAAGAAAACAATTAGCTAATTAAATTAGAATAACACAAAAACCAAATTGGAAGAAGATAAGGCAATTGTCTAATCAAATTAATGCAAAATAATTTCCCTAAAACTCTATCAATACTCTAAATTTTTTAGAAGCTCATTTGGTCAGTTTAGAGAGTAAGAAAAATAGAGAGGCGAAATTGAGAGAAAAATTAGGATTAGGAAAAAAATAAAAAAAAATCTATGTAGTTAGAGCTTCTAAGGAGAACCCAGACCCGACGAGTAGCTAAGAGTGAATGGACACCACCACCACACGGTGGTGGTAGCACCTAGGTAGGCCAACACACCCATGGCCACCGACGGTGACTAGAGCCACCTAAATTGATGAGTTCGATTTCTAGCTCGATTTTGTGTAATTCTGTAAAAATAGTAAATATTCTTAGATAATTATGAAACTTGTTATTCTAGAATATTTTTGTATTTATTTTTTATGAAAAATATTATTTTGATGAAAATATGCCCCTTGATATATGATGCTTAAGAAATCATGCAAACCCGAGTATGTTTTAATTTAGAAATAAATGACCTTAGGAGTATAGTTTTGAGTTCAAAATTTTTGTGTAGACTATTCAAATGATATAAAATAGTGCTATGAAGCCTGTTTTCAAAAATTAATTTTTGAAATCTTTTAGATAATTTTTAGGTCTTCAAATGAGGCATAAAATGAGTAATTTAGGGTTAATTAAGTAATTAAATAGTTAATTACCGATTTAGTGAATAATTATATGTTTTAAGATGTTGAAATCTAATGAAGTATGATATTAACAGCATTTAGGGTGTTAGATGTAATTATTAGGTTAATTATGTAGTAAATAAGTAATAGGGAAAAATAGTAAATTTTAAGTTAATTTTGTAAATTAGGGTAATTAGGTGTAAAATCTGATTTAGGATGAATTTAGACATTTTGAAATGATAATTGATGTTGAGAGATGATAATTAGAGTAATAAAAATATTATATGTGTATTATGTACATAATAAGTAATAGTATATAATATACAATTATTGGAAATATAATAAATAGAAAATATTAGGATAAAAATTGATATTATATAAATAATAAGGATATATAATAAATCTAATAGAAAACTTAAATTTATGTAATTATATGAAAAATATAAAAGTTCCCACATCAGGAGTAAATTTGATACACTAATAAGGATTTAAGTATACCGGGTGGAATAAAATACTAACTAGGGGTGATGATGGTATTTAGGATATCTAGAAGTAATATGATTAATTTCACATTATGAGTTGAAATGAATTTCTAAGGTTCGAGTATAAAACAGTATTAAGAAATCGAACTAAAACCTAATTTAGAAATCGATGCGGAAACTGAACCCAAACCTAACCCCAAACCTAGAATAATTGTACAAGATTTGAGAACTTAAATAACTGGATATATTAAACCCTAAACAAAAGATAACAATAAGTATTATAGGATGAAACGAACCTATAATAGTTATAAGAAAAAATGAAACCACGTTTGTGTTATATGGATGATCAGCGATGGCTTGAGTGAGTTGAACCTCGAGTAAATGAAAGAGGAGTCCAGGTAAGTTGGGATTAATACGTTGCTGTATTTTGGAGGCTTGAGATTATGCTTGATTGTGCTTATTAGATAATTGATTGTGTGCATGTGCTTGATTATGAGTGATGCTATGATTCTGTTTATTGTTTTGGCTTATATTGTATGATTTGTGTGAAATGATTGATCACCTTAAATTGGAACTAATCAAATATACGACCTATCATCATAATTTGACCTGCATGGCAACCCATTAAGGGAAACCTAAGATTCTCCGGCCAAATACCGACCCCTTCGAAAGGGATAGCTCAGGATTGCATAATGGTCCCTTTTTCATCCTTAGTTGAACTAAGTGATAGCAGAGGAGGTCGTGACAAGAGTGAAGTCAATGGTTCGAAGGTAGTCACGAGAGGAGTGATGTCTCAATTGCACAAGCCTGGGTTTGGTAGTGAGCTGTTGCATTAATGGCAACTCTTCAACTCAGATTAAAGCAGACGCAATTTCTCTAATCTCACAAAAAGCCGGATAACGTCGTACGATGACATTTGCTTGAACATGCATTGCACCTAATAAGTTGGTTGATAACCTTGTTATGTTTATAGTATAGTTTTAAGTCCTACATCCTAACTTATTGAGCTGTGGTTGCTCACATCCCTATAGACGTCATGTAGGTGTTAGCTAAAAAGCGGCATGCAACTACTTCGAAGCTAGCAACTGCTGGATTCTACGGAGTGAGGAAAAACATTTGAAAAACAAACATATATTTTTAAGGTCTAAGCTTTTATTTTAGAATTTTTTTTTCATTTTTGAATAATGTAATAACTAGGAAATATATTAGGATGAAACATTGTAAACATTAATTGTAATAACTAAATTATGGGGTATATATATATTTTCTTACTTTCTTAGGTAAATGATTTATTTAAATTATAAACTGTTTACTTTAAAATAGGTTAGTCGTTAGATCAGGTCTATGATAGCGGTTGTTACGACTCTACCGCTTCAAGGTATGACACTTTGCACGACAATGTCTTAAGTGAAGTTCTACGAGGAAATGATTTGATTAAATTTAAAATGACTCGTGGTTTCTAAGGGCATTGGGGGAGGATTTAGCATCAACGCTATATGGTATTATTATATATATTTTTTGAGGTCATAAGTACTCTTATGTTGCTTATTAGATTGAAATTAAAAATAATTAAATGATGGTTGTTGCATTATTGCATTTGTATTGTGTGTGTAATTGGAGGTTACATGTTTTATACTCATGTGATTACCATATTTCATACTAAGTTTCAGCTTACTCTTTACTATTTTTTAGGTGTTAGTATTTAAATTGGAATAACAAAAATTATTGAATTAGGAGACTACTATTAAGATTATCATGTTGGTGAGCAATGATGAGTTTTACCATTATGAAGTTGACTTTTGAAATAGGTTAGTCAAAATTTTATTTATGATAACTGTTCCTTGTTCTGAGATTTAAGAGATTTATTTAGTTTTTGTTTAGAGATTAATTGGAGAATTAAATTTTACAAAATTATTTGGAGGTTAAAATGTAATTTTTGGAGAATTTTAGTTAAAAATTTATGCTTAACATGTTAGTAAATTCTAGAGATATACAGTAGGTTGTAGCATTTCACGTTCAAAGGCATTATAGTTAAAGTAGTATCAGAGTTTAGGTTATGAATCACACAAAATTTAAGCAATTATTCTATAAGTTAGTGAGATATGAGAAGAGTGGGTAACGTAAAGGTTAAGTTCAAAATTGTAATAGTAGTAGAGGTTGTTTGGGTTAGGTAATGTCCTTAGTAGTAGTAAGTTACAATTGTTTCTATTTTCTTTTATTACTATTTTGTATTTTTGGTAAATGATTATGCTATTTTACTATTTCTTACTATTTTCTTTTATCCCAGTTATATAAATTCATCTTTATTCTTCTGTTATTATTTAGCTATTTTTCTTCTTCTACAGTAAGCCTCAGAAAAGGATATGTAGAAAGTTCTGTTGGAGAATATGAAAAAACAAAGTAAACTTATTCCCCTAATAAGCTTAAACTTTAATCTAGGATTTAGTATAATTTACCATAAAAAAATTATGTTAAAAAAAGAAGAATACATACTTTCCCTTACACAAAAGCAATAACATTTAGCAACTCAATAAATTTACAATTAACAGGAAAAAAAAGGTATATCATAAATTAGTGAATACGTAAACAAGTAATAAAACAACCTCAACCTTTATAAGCTAAAAACTTCAAGATTCAAAATTAAAACCAAATGAAAAAACGAGAGCCGAAAAAGAAAAAGTATACACTACCTACATTACCAAAGTAAAGGTGCATGCCATTTACATTCAATAATTATGTATGTACTATGTTTTGTTCAAAACATACAATATACACCATGTATCTTAAAGTTCAATTGTATACATGCTCTATATAAGGAATATGCACCATGTACTTTCCCTTTTGCCTAAATATACACAACGTACTTTCCCTTTTACCAAATCACACAATAGGGAATATAAACATGACTAATGAAGCAATAGTGATGAATTAAAAAATTTATACATTATCAAAACTGTCTTGCAAACAATAACAACAACAACAATAATAAATATGATCATAATTATATCCATAATTCGATATGTATACATTTGTAATGGAACTAAGGAATTTCCTTTTCTATACTTAACCTATGTCATAGCATATGGTGTTAAGTTCTATCTATCATTTAGCAATGTCGTGTCATGTCCTTCTTAATGAGTTGAGTCAAGTTGATGTTCACATTTATGTCAAGTTAAGTGTTGGTCATATCAATATTTGTTAGCCCACTTAAATGTACTTGTGATGAGTGATACGAGGTGTACGATTCTTAAATAACTAAACCATGATTAAAATAAGAATCACAACCTTCAAACCAAAGTTAGAAATGAATGTAATAAGTAAGTAGATAATAGACAAAAAATAGGTAATTATTAAAAAGGATGAAAATTGGCCACAATTTAGAAAATGAGATAAAATTAAAGAAAACTAAACTGAATGATATAACTATACATAAACTATTATGAGAAAAACAAGCAATAACGCTCAATGTGACTAACAAAACGTAATAATCAAAGTAATACAACATTTTAAACTTAGGAATATGTATGCAAAATAATGAAATTAATAATTACCTAATGATAATAATAATGAGCTTGAGATAAGTAAAAAGGAATTAAGTTACTCGAGACTAAAGTGTAGCAATAGTATAACGTGAGAATGCAAGAACTTTAAAAGTCTTATACTCAAAGATGATACGTGAGAAGAGATGAAAGGGAGTTTGCTCCCCAAGTCATAGAATTACTTAAGAATATGTAGGATTTAATCGATGGCTTTTCTTGATGGTAAGATGTGTTATTGATCTGTTAAGGTATAAGATTAGTCATGGGTGAGAAGTGGAATAAATAAGAATTGTAAAAATCAACATGGGAACACTTTAATATAATGGAGAGAAGGGCTAAAGTTATATGAATCAACGATACCAAAAGTAATTTTGATAGAAGAGGTTGTAGACTAGTAAGCTGAGTTATTATCAAAATGTGCATATATATATATATATATGTATGTATATGTATGTGTGTATGTGGAAAGAGTCTAGTTTTAGGAATTTAATATGGAGGAAAATTCTAAAAGTAGTTAAGGAGAAAAAAAACTAAGGATCATAATTAGAGATCTAAGACTATATAATAAAAAAAATTGGAGACTCAAAAATTTAAATTAAAGAATTGCAAAATAAATGGCATGAAAAAAATAATAGTGAATAAAAGCTACATGTAAACAAGTTTATCAATTTCATTTTGGAAGATATTTATCTAGCGATAATAAGAAGATGATCCAAATAAATTTAAGCTTTAGGTTAAGTGGAGTGACAATGAATGAGGTATAATAGCATTCAACTAAGGGAAAGCTATGGAATCAAGGAGACGTAAGAGAGTTAATCAGACATATAAAATTGGAAACTTGTGAACAATGTTATAGATAACACAAAGGTATGCATTTGGGAGATTTAATTGTAATTTGGTGGCATTAGGACAGTAATCCCAATTTGAATTCCTTAAGACAAGTGGACTAAGGAATAAGTGTGGTAGAATTATTGATATTGGATATTGATGGAGAATTATTATTAAAATGCAAACTTTCTAGGGAAACCAAAATATTTAATTTAGGAGACTAATAGGGGACTAATAATTTAATCATATAATGAGACAATTATTTGAATATGAAAAAGAAGATTTCAAGGAGTAGAAACATTAAGTATGTAAAGGTCTAAAGAGGTAATGTTTGGTAAAAGAAAGTTACATAGAAATATTGTCTAAGAAGCTTATAGTGAATTCAAGAAGATATAACTATTGGTAAGTTAGAATGATTCTAAAAATTAATTATTAAAAGAAGTTCTATCATTTGAGTAAATGAAAAGCTGCTACATCCCAACTTAGTACGAAATGCACCATTACATAGGAATACCTATTTAAAACTTAACTCAACCTACTCATTCATTAAAAGATAACATTGTTTATATAATAAAGAGGTTACATCAAAATATGAACTAGCCTTTTCTTTTTTCATCTTCACAATAGTAGGATTTCTAACTTTAGTATAGGTTTCATACCAAAGTCACCAACTTCGACTCACGCTCTTAGTATACATCCCCCTTTAGTGTTAGGCCTTTCACGATACTATTAACCTGAGGATAAAATATTTTGTTGCCTTAACTACTAAAGTTGAGTGAGAGTAGATAAAAACAATACAATATAAGCAATATCACAATTGAAACATTTTACTCAATTCCAGTAAGTTTAGCTTCAAACATAAATTAGCCAAACTAGGCATTTATTGTTAGCAATGCAGTATGCTATGTTCATGTACGTGATATGCATCAGTATCAATATCCTATGCCCTCTAATATTTACATTCGGTTAGTCGACATAGTCAGACATCTGGATATAACATCCAAGAACTTAGGCAACAAGAAGCTTCTTGGGAGTAAGACCCCTAACCAAATTAAACTACATACTGTAGTCTACTAGATCAAAAAGGCAACAAGGAGCTGCTTAATAGGAGGACTCCCTAACTTTGTTTTACAAAATTAAACTACATACTACAGTTTATCAATATCAAAGAATCAAAATAGTCAAAATGTTCGAGCAATGCGAATCTACATGCTTTTAAAAAAACTGAGTTCATAAAGCTATGGTTCTTTTTTATTAATTGGAAGTCTTAGTTTGAAAATTTTGACTTTTAGGTCGCTTTTATGCTATGCTATGCAATAACCACTCATATATATCATTCTATACAATCAATCTTTAAGTTTTATTCAATCGAGTTATTCGATTCTAGTTTTTGAACTTTCCCTAATAAAAATCTAGCATCTTACTTAGGGTTCACTTAGGTTAACACTTAGAAGATTAAGTTAGCAATTCCCTAACTTTTTAAGTTAGTACAATCATTCATAAGCACCACATCAACACCCAACATAGAAGCCTAACAATCTAACCAAGATATAACTATCATCAATCAAAATCACCACATTAGCATCAATTACGGTAGCATATCAATTCACGCAAGATATAGCCATATCCAATCAACATAGCGTCAAACAGCATACAGTATTATGAGTAGCAATATATCTACTCCAAGCATGAGTTAGATTCACTTACCTGACCTTAAGAGTAGTGCAAAATCTTAAATTTCGCTACATGGTCATTCCTTACTTATCATACCTATTAAAATATAACATAGTCTCAAGTCAAGTATGGATCAAACCCAAACTTCTATAAGCTTTTATTTCCGCATTTTAAAACTTCATTTGACCGTATCTTATTCATTTTTTACCCAATTTCAACAAACTTTATATTGTCACACTTATTGTTTCAAGTACTATTAATATATCTTAAGAAACAAGACTAATTGATATGGTTACAAGCTTGAAAATACACTTTCTTACTATTGACTTAACCGTATGTTATCGTAACTTCGTAATTAACTTGAATAAGCTTTAGTTTTAAACTAAAAACCCTAAAAATCATACTTTCAAAACTTAAAAAATATATTATTTTATACCTAAAACACTAGTCTTACATTATTCTATCAAATACCATAATAGTATTGTTTACTATTTTACTTATTAAGTCAATATAAAAGCTTAATTATTAGAAAAAATAAATAATAAATAGTATATGAAATTGGTTAATTCCACGAAAAATCCTATAGTCTCACAAAAATATTCAGTTTAATTATTGACCATTAATTACACTAAACTAGCTATTATCAATTTTTACCAAAATAGTGATTTTATCTTAAAATTATAGAAAATTAGAGAAAATAAACAAATTTATGTGTGAGATAAGAATTAAGCTTTCCAAATATCTTTATAAACCTCTAAAAGTCAAAACATGTAGGGCTCATTCATTAATTTCATCAAGAACTAATTATTTTAATAAATCAGCAAAACTAGTAGATTTATCTAAAATAATTATAAAAAATAGTAAAAGATACTTAATTTAAAAAATTCTTGTTAAGTAAATTAAATATATATATTAGGTGTATTATAGACAAAAGTGAGCTTGAAACAATATCATCTGATATTTATGAAAATTAGTTCAAATTTCATCCAAACAAGGTATTTTCTTAAAAACCCTAAATTTCTAATCATTATTTAACTAAAATAAAATTATTACATTAATCTACACTTAAAATAATCGTAGAAAACCAAATTTTATAATTAATTAACAACACTTAATATTTTTAGAAAATTAAATAAGTTACCAGTAGAATTTTGGTTCACCTAACTAGCTGTCTTTGGCTACACACCAACTGCTATGGCTAACCATCAAATCACTAAGCCACTTTTTATTAGGTTGTGGTTTGGTATAGAACTGCCCTAAACCAAATCTAAACCTTTTTTTTTTCTAATTTTTCTAAATTGTGTTCTTTTATATTTAGAGTTATAAAATATTATAATTGAGGGTTTAGGTCCTATTTATAGGTTTTCAAGTTAGTTTGATTTAATAGAAATTGAACATATGTTTACCACATGTCATTTTCCCCATTTTCTTAGGTGTTACTAAGCGCTATGTGTCATCCTCTTGTTAATTAGGTATTGACTCATGTTTTCCAACTTGTATCATGTTGCTACACAGGTTTGATGACTCATCCATTCATTTTTTAATTAATTTTCTATTATTTTATATTAATTTACCTTATTTTGATAATATATTATTATTATATGTATATATTTAATACATATGGTGCATATCACATGTAAATACATGTATATTATATACAATTCACTATTTATTTTTTTATAAGTTAAATAATTTATCTCTAATATCTCTGTATATCTAGAAGCTTGAATTTCACGTTTTCGATATCTATTACCTTTATCGATAAATTGAAGTTTTTATCAAATTAATCCTCTTATATAGCTTATTTCAAGAAATTAACTTTACTAAGATAGTTCATTTAACTTTTTTAGGTTTACTGTGAAGTTTGAACAAAAAAAGATAGTGTTACCTGATATCATAAATTTAAGGGCTAAGATCCTAGAGTTATCATACTAGCTCGAAATCTTGAAGTATTACAAAAGTCGTTACAAATGTATAAAGTGAGGAAAGGAAGTAAGTATAGGACTAAGGATAAAAAGAAAGGGAGGGAAATGGAGTAAGGGCTATTTAAAGAGGCAAGAACTACAAAGTAATCAGAATTTGAGATGTAAGAGTTAGGAAACTTTCAATAATGTAAGCTTTTGTAAGGGGGGAAGAATGTAAAAACCCCGTAAAATCATTAAAAGAAAATGATAGTTTGAGCAAGGAGCTTAAAAATAATTGAGTTATTAAGTAAGAGCAGTTTTGGAAAACTAGAAGAAGGTGGAAATCCTAATACAAAACCCTCTGTATAAATAAAATGTCTCATTATCTTCATTTAGCCATTCTTTTTCCTAATGGACTATGGCAAAATACTCTTTAGAGAATCCATAGGAGAAGATCTAAGTAAGGCTTCATGAGACGATTTTTCTATTTGAATTAATATATTAAGTTCTCTACTAATATTAGAAGGTGTCGTGTGATATTGTAGAGAAGATCGTATCGGTTATAGAAAAAAGGGAAGATGAAAGTTAGGAGACAAGCAAAACCTTAAATTGGTAAGTGACTCATTGATCTTCAATGAAATATGGGATTTCTGTTGGATTATAATTGTTGAATGTATAACTTTAGGATTTGTGATTGAATCGAAAGTATACCGTAACCAACAATCGTTATAAGGTCTTCAAACAAGGTATGTTCCTTATTCTTTTGGTTGATTGTTTGATGTGGGAATACCCTTGATTGTTCCATTGATTATTGTTCGATAAAAGATTAAGAGTGTAATGATTAGTGTATGGATATGATTAAAATTGAATTGGTAATGTTGTGATTGAGAGTTGATGTTAGGTATTAGAGAGAGTAGAATGAGAAGAAAAAAAAGAGAGATTTCGAAGGGAGGTACACAACATGTATTCCTGTTGTATATATAAGCCGTGTACATGGCATGGATTACATGGTGTATACATCTTATGATCGTGTATAAGGAATGGGGAGTATAGGGCATGTACTATGTACATGCGTAATGTACTTGGTAAAATGGTCCATATACATAGGGAAAAGTACACTATGTACTTGAGTTTTGGGTATATGTTCCTTACTCATATTTTATGTATTAAAACTAATTTCTTTAATTAAATAATAGTAAACTAATAGATAAAAAAATTAAAAAATCTTAAATTATTTTGATAATTAAGCACATTAAGAAGATAGTTAAAGATTTCTTAGATAGACCAAGTTACCAACTTTTAACTAAACGACCTACCTAACTTATAAGTGTAAAGTATATGAAAAAAAATAGAAATATCTAGAATTAAGAGTAGTTCTTTGAATTCAAAAGTATCATTCTATGGCTTATTATTTTATATAATTACTTTAAGAGCAAGAGTTGACTTGAGAATTATTTATGCTGTTGCTGAATTATGAATTAAGTACGAGATATTTGCATGTTTGTTCGTAGTTGCTAGCTTAGATGATAAAATTATATTACATAACTATTCAACCTTAACTGTATTGAGCTACATATGCTTGGCTAGGTTCAGCGGACTAGGAGGATTAGAGATATTTAGGTGGTATAGTGACGATCCTTATGTTAGGGTGTCTGGAGTGGAGCCTTGTATGAAAATCATATGAGTAGATTTAGGAAGGGTGTTTAGGAAGACCTAACACCAATATTATATGGTGTTATTATATATGTGTATCAAGGTCATGAAATTATTTCGAGGTTAAAATGTAATTGTTTGGAGTTTTTGGTTAAAAATTTACATTTGACGTGTCAGTATATGTTAGGAACACATGACCAGTTGTAGTAGTCTAGGTTTTAAGGCATTATAATGAAAGTTATTGTGATATATCATGGTTAAGTGTTCTACATGGATTATCAGAGGTTGTGATACTAGTTCATAAGGCTATGGTGGTGAATACTTTATCAATATAAGATTGCAAATTTTAGGTTAAGTGGTTGATAGACTCATTTGTATTTATTAGTTTAGTTTATTCATTACTTTTAGCTTAAAATGTTACATAAGGTGTCAAAGCCAACCCTTTGCTAGTGGGTGGACAATTAGGCTCTAGTCCTAGTTTAGAGAAGAGATTTGAGGAGGGCAGGCAATGTTACCATGGTGTGACTCCTTGCATATTTCCATAATGACTTATAGGTAAAGAATGGCTTGTATTATACACCAAGAAAGGGGGAGAATATGGGTTATAAGGTCTCGCAATGAAAACATTACTTTTTTTTTTAAAGGGTAGGGGGTAGGTTGTGATACCTATGATTAAGTATTATGCATGAATTGTGGGAGGTTAAAGTACTAGTTTATAAGGCTATTATCATAAATACTTATCAACATAAGGTTGCAACTCTTGGGTCAAGTGATTAATAGGCTCATCTATATTTATTGGCTTAATTTATTTATTACTCTTAGCCTAAGGCATTATAGAGAAATTAAGCACGTATTTGAGATATCCACTTAATGAGGGCCTAAAACCAAAGGCACAACAGTTTGATGAATTGGAATGTAAAAGACAAAAGAAGTTGACAACGTGGAAGGGGAAACTATTGAGCATGGCAAATAGAGTAGTGTTAGAAAAAATGATGTTGCAAGCAATACCAAAGTATTTTTTGTAGGTAGCACCCTTACCTAAAAAAATCGGCGATAAGTTGATTAGATAATAAAAAATTTTGTATCGATGCTAATGCTATGAAGAGAAAGAAACATTGGTGCAACCGAAGAAAATTAACTCTCCCTTTAAGGAAAAAGGGGGTTTGGGCTTAGACAATATTCATAGGAGCTGAACATGAGAGATGAGAAGATTATGGGAGTTTCAAACAATAGCTATAAAATTACCATAGGTGATAATGTTTGGCTTTACTCTATTAACAATATGTCACATAAGAAATCAAAACTTATTTAGTAATATGAGAAGCAACAAACATAAGGAGGATTTATATCAGAATCTTTGAAGAAGAGTTTATGAATATTGGGTTCTTGTTAAATAGCAAAGGAAGATGTTCCAGGTGAGTTAAGGAGTAACTTAGGAACCTCCTCTACATGCATGGGTAAAGTTAAATTCATATGCCTCAATAAGGGGAGTCTTAAGGGATAAGAGAGGCAATTGGATAATGGGATACTCCATGAGAGTAGGAAATATTTCTAAGTGCAAAGCTATGGGTCTGTAGGGAGGATTAAATATTGTAATTGTATGGGGATTAAGAAACTGGACATGGCCATGGACTTAGTTAGATCAATTGAGTTTTTAGACAATGATACTAATTTACTAAACAACTTTTCTCATGTGTTACTATATGTAGGGCAAAGTTGTTCTTGGTTAAAGAATTTTGAGTTACGTTTATGCAAAGGGAAGGGAATGCATTAGCTAATTGGTTAGTTGAAAGAGTTAGAAGGGAGGATACCATGGAAGAGATGGTGTTTTTCTTTCCTCTTGTAGAATGCAAAAATCAACTTTTGTTGGATAGGAGTGTTGTGCTCAGGGAAAATAGAGTCTAAGTGTTCGTATAAATTTGTGCGAAAGGCAATTGGCTCAGAGCATGATGTGAGACAATTACCAAGTATTATGTTTTGTTTGTTATGCTTTGTCATCCTTGTATCTATTTGTTGTACTTTCTTTTTATTAATGAAATAAACCTTCCCTTTTGATAAAAAAAAAAATCAATAATGTTAACATTGTTTAATTAAATAGCTACATTAATATTAAAGTTTTTATTGCCTTCAAATAATGCATTATTCTTTTGTATTGGATCCATGCTTCTAATCTACAAATATGCTCTTAAATAGGTTTCTAATCATAATTAGGTGTCTAAACCCTTCAAAGTTTCTTAAATGTGCTTGAAAACTGACCAATACCATAATAGGGTATGCAAATCTTGTTTGAGATTATATGATAAGCCAATTCTAATTTAATTAAAATATTTAAAAGTTCATTTTTTTATGGGGAAAAAGGAGGATAATGCTAAAATTATTACCTGAACTTTAAATATTTTTCAATTTTACATGTAAAATTTGAAATTATTAGATGCCATGTCCACAAAACTTTTTCTTACCAAATTTTCTACCTTTCTTACATTTTTCGTCTATAAATAATAATTATATGCCATGTCATATTGTTGAAGATGAAGGAGATGATTAATCTTATAAACAAAAGTTCAATTAAGTATAATTATTTAACAGTCTCAAATATCAGGTATAAAATTTATTAAGTAAAAGTTGGATTGCTTATAATCTTTAATAGAATAAATTATATTGATTACCCTTATAAACTTTCCAAATGATGTGAACACCTTACTTTTTTAAAACCTAATACTTATCTCCTCACTTTTGCCTATTTTAACACTACCATGATACAAAACCTCACTTTTGCCTATTTTAACACTACCATGATACAAAACCTGATGTGTCATTGCCACATTATTATCACATTAGTATAATTCATTATTTTATTTATATAGTATAATTACATATATAATTTAACTAAAATAATAAAAAATTAAATAAATAAAGAAAATTAAAAAAGAAGAAAATTTTGATTTTTTTTTCCGTATAATACACAAATTTCTAACATATATTATACACACATACACACACATATTAATAATCTGATAAATTAATAAAAATTTAATAAAAACAAAAAAAATAAATAAAAATTGACTTGAACGAAGTCACCTTCCCATTTCCTTTTGGTGTCCTTGCTTTTTTCTATGAATCCATGGTATCGACTACTAGGAGATATCAGAATCTTTCTGATGGAAAAACTAAGGTGCTTTTAGACATTTTAGATGCTTGTTTTTCTTTTTCTTTTTTTATTAATTTATTTAATTATCAATATATATATATATGTGTGTATGAAAAAGATTCAACATTCTCTTCTTTTTTATTTTTTGTATTTTTTTGTATTTATTTATTATTTTAGCTAATCAATATATATGTATATGATTGCACTATATAAATAAAATAATGAATTATGCCAATATGGCAAGAACATGACAATGACATGTCAATTTTGTGCCACATTAGCATCCAAATCAGCAAAAGTAAGGGGATAAGTGTTATATTTTAAAAAAGTAAGGTATATATCATTTAAAAAGTTTAAGGGTAGTTAA
The DNA here is from genome assembly GCA_024138005.1 of Lumnitzera racemosa. Taxonomy (NCBI): domain Eukaryota; kingdom Viridiplantae; phylum Streptophyta; class Magnoliopsida; order Myrtales; family Combretaceae; genus Lumnitzera; species Lumnitzera racemosa. Next base: position 29,878,115 of record JAMXBC010000012.1, on the reverse strand, counting down.
TCTAATTTACATTATTTAATAACTTTAAACATTATATATGACATTGGAGAATCACATTAGAAGGTATCAATGTTTGTGGTTAACTTCAAATAAGAGATTAACGTTTTGAAAATTTCGAATAACGGATCAATATTTCAAGGAAAGGTTAAAATAAGGAATTATCGATATAACACTATTAGCTTTATCTGACATGCCTGTTAAGTGACACATGGCATACACGTGACGCATTCATCACACTTACATGTGTATTTGAGTAATAAATAAATGAAAAAGAAAAACATAAAAAAAGTAGTAAAAAAAACTAACAAAATTTTGGAAAATAAAAATAAAATTAAAAAAATACATAAAAATGAAATACTATAATTTAAGTATAATACAAATAATTAAATAGTTAATTTAAATTAAAAAAAAAAAGAAAAAGTTGAAAAAGAAGAAGATAAAATTGACCACTCCAATGATAGAGGATGGCCAAATCGGCTTATAAGAGCTTAATGGGTCGCAACCTACCACTAAGCTAGTGGTAGGTGGTCATCACACCACCAGTTAGTGAGTCGACAACCTACTTTTTTAATTAAGTTTTGACACAATAGGCTTTTGTAGGCTAATTTGACCACTTGAAGGGTAGGGATGGCTAGTTTTATTTTTATTTAATTTTTTCAAAAAATTTTTTAATTCTCATTATTTATTTATTTTATTTAATTATTTATATTATACATAAATTATAGCATTTAGTTTTTTTAGAGCCTTTATATTTTTTTTTCAATTAACTTTCTTTTATTTTCAAAGTTTTGTTAATTTTTAATTACTTTTTAAATATATTTTTAAGCTTTTTTTTCTTTTATTTATTACTCAAATATATATATATATATATATAAGCACTACTTATGTGCCATGTGTTACTTAATGGCTACATTAGACGAAGCTAATGGTATTGTAGCGATAGTCCCTTATTTTAAATCTCCTTCAAACATTGATAATTTATTTGAATTTTTCGAATTATTGATTCCCTACTTAAATTTATCAATAAACATTGATATTCTTTAGTATAATTCTCCCTATATGACATTGAAATATCACATTAAATTCAAATGATAATTTTGACATTATCCTGTAAAAGATAAATATCATTAAAGCCTAAATGATTTGAGTAATAATTAAAAGAAAATTAACAAATCTAACAAAATTCATTAGTACTTATCAACATAATACATTAGAGTTAGATTTCTTATTTGATTTGGGAGGGATATTTGACATGCTCCAAAATCCAATACAATAATTCCTATAAGGTTTTAAATCCTTTCTTAGATTCATCTCAAATCCTTTACACTATGTTTAGCATGAGAAAGGAATGTAGAAGGAAAGAAAGTAAGAGGAAAGAATATAAAGGGAAGGAATTGTAGGGGTATATGATTCCTTTTAATATATTTAGATAAGGAAGGGAAGAAAAATACAAGTGATGTTAATTATCAATAAAGATAATATAATATAGTTTAAATTACCAATATTCTCATAAAAAGTAATAAAAGGGGAAAATGAGTCTTTGTAAAAAATTCCCCCAAGAAAAAATTAATTATATAAAATTATTTTAAAAGTAAAAAGGTGTATTATATTTATATTTTAGAGTGTAAATATTATTATATAATTAAACATACTTAAATGGTTAAGTTTTTACTTTTACATTTATAAGGTCATGGATTTAACTTACGCTAAAGTAGTTTTTTACTTTTTTTAAGTTACATTTATTTTCTATTATAAATAGCTTTCATTATTTTTTTTCTTTTTTTAAAATTTTTTTACAATAACTAATAAAATTAAATTCCACTAATAAAAAATTATATTTAATTAAATAAATTTTTATTAAATACTATTTATTCATTAGTGACTCTTCCATAGATAATAATTATATTACCAATTCTAAAAGACTTTTGATAAAGTTATTATGAAGAAATTATTAAATACTATTCATTATATTGTAAGTTTTTATTAACAAATAATTTACACGAGTTTTCTGTGTTGATTTTTTCTTTTTATATATTGAAAATTTTATTTTCATTGATATATATATATATGTATGTATATGCCGTAAAGAAAAAATCAAAGGTTATTCTTCTAACCTATTACAAAGTAAGCAGAGTACTAATAATTAATTCATAAAAAGATTTAGATTTTTTAATTCAATATTAAATAGTATTGCAGGTATAATTTTTCAATAAAATCTCTTTGTGTATATAAGATGCTTTGAGATTATTAATAATAAGTAGATTTTTCTTACCTAGATTTCAATATTAATTTGAATAAAATGAGTCTAGCACCTCGGTCTTACCATCTTATGTCCATCCTTATTTGGTAGGTAAAGTTTTTAAGTGTGAACCGAGGAAACTTTTCCCTTCATTTTCCATTCCCTTCACTTTCCTTTGTATAAAAAACCGTAGAATCATAGAATTTTCTCTCCTACTTCCTTCTTCCCCTCTTCTTTCTTTTCACTTTTCCCTAACCCAAACATAATGTTAAGATAATTCTTTATTATGTCATTAATGGTATGGGTGAGTGGGTAACTTTATCCTATAGGGTATTTACTTATATTCTACTCGATTAGGTAGGTTTCGGGTGGGTATTTAAGATCACATGGTAAGTTTTGAGTAATAATTTCTCATAACTTGTAAATATGATGTAGGGAACAAATATAAGGTTAAGGTACTCTATATCCACCTTGGAACCTGTATTATAAAGTATATAGTATATGTTTGAAGATATCTTATAGTTACCCTATAATAATAATTAAATAAAATTAGTAAATAAAAAATAATACCATTTCATTTGTATGGACTTAAAAAAATTAACAAAATGCAGTCTATAAGAAACCCTAGACTGAACCTGATGTCCTCATGTCAGTTTTTTCCTCCTTAATATTTTTCTTATTGTATTTTTTTATTACATTTTCTTTTTACTCCATTTTCCTTATTTACTAAGTCTAACTCGACTAAAGTTATAAAAAAAAAAAGAATTTGTGTGAAGCCGCCTACTAAGGTATGTTATTAACTTATTTCTTTTGATGCAATAATTTATTTATATTAAATTTGAAAAATATCTCGTAATAAATTTATATAACATCATTTAAGTCATGATTTAGTCGACATTAGTGTTTATACCTTTTCCCCTTTTCCCAAATTAGGGTTTGTACTAGGTTCGAAAAAGATTTAGTCAATAAGTTAAGACTTAGTAATCGAGATGCATCGGGTCATTATAGATGTTAACTATAAATTGAGATATTGCAATTTGTAATTTATGAATATTCTTATTATCAAAATAAGTCAACCCCAAATAAGTTCAATTTACAATTATTTATTTAGTATTTCAAGTCAACAATAAGATTTCCCTAAAATTGATATATTGTATAATATTGATTAGCAAAGAAAAGATAAAAAGAAAAATAAATGAAAGAAATTAAAAGGAAAGAAAAATAAATAAAAACTATCCATATTGAAGTTTATATGAAAAAAAAATTATAAGTTTTATTGAGTACTCTATTTCCTATATAATTTACAGAGTACATAAGTGATTTTAGAATATAATAAGAAATACATAATAAAGTTTAAAAATGTATACTTATATGATAAAATATGAGTAAATCTTTATATTATATTCATCTTGTATCTGATCACCTCTGATTAATAGTTTTGATTGAATGTTAAATATTGCCCGACTTACTTGCATTCCTTAGTGCCAATTTAGTATAAAGCAAAATGTTTAGGTTTCTGGCAACAAATTTAAAAGAATGGCAATCTTTTGGCTGACGGTGCAGTTGCACCCTTATCTCACAAGGTTTTTAAACGTGAGAGTGACAAGTCGACACGTCAAAAGTTAATATCAATAGTGTGAATGACGGTACTTCTCAAATAATGCTCTAATTACTAATTAGAAGCGTGCTTCAAATATTAATTTTTTTTTAGATGGATTGGATGTGATTTTTTTTTTCACTAAAATTATCTCTTATGGTAGTTGATTATAAACAAAAATTACGTATTGAAAAAATAATAATTAATATTTTGATAAATAATAAATAAATATTAATAAAATTTTAATATGTAAAAATATAACTATTATTAATATTTATCTAAATATCTAAATATTTTTAACATCAATAACACGTTGCATATTCATATCCATAAATGTTTTCTCTATCATGTGGGATACATAGTTTATGAAAACTTCAACTCATCCGATGCGATTTTTTACTAAGCTTATGGCCCCACATGGCTATGGACATAAGAGGCAGAAGGACCCATCACTTCCGCGCCGTACTCCTTTTGGCAAAGTATGTTGGATATATTTTTATATAGTTATTGTAGTTCCAATTTATATATATTATTTAAAGGAGAAGAGCTTTATGTAACCGTTATTTATTTATTTTCATTAAATTCCATAAAATACTCTTAAAACTTTTATATTATTTAATGTTATAAAAATAATTACATAGAGTATTACAATAAAATTTTAAATAATCTCCCTCTAACCCTATTAACAATGATTTTTCTTTTACTCCATAATTCTTTCTCATCCATTCTTTTTCCCACGTTTAGCTTTAGGTTTTTTTTACTAGTTTTAATATCTTTCTTCTTACGATTTCTTATAATTGACAACCTGCAATTATTTATGGATACGGTACAAAGTTTCAATACTTAATAAAAATGGATAAAATTTAATTAGTAGTTTAGAATATTTTAATATAATATTAATAATACTGATTTGAGATAACATATAATTCATCCTAAAATCAATTCACACCTTTATTTTGAAAAATAAAAAGAGGTTCGACATAATTAACTGTACATAAAAGTATAACAATTTGCAAAACAGAGATATGAATCAAAAGGGAAAATTCCATCACTATTTGTATTGGTAACAATTTTAATATGTAATTTTTCTTTTCTTTTTATTTTCTTATACTAATTTATAATTATTCTAAGTCCTTGTTGTCACTTTTTTTTCCATAATTGTTGGTTTTTCTTTGTTCTTTTTTGCATTATTAATTGTTATAATTTAATTCAATCATTTTTTATGGTTTAAATTTTATTATACCGTTTTTTTTATCTTTTGCATAAGCAGTAATTGTTTTATTTTTAAAATTTTATTATATCATTATTTTTATTTTTTACACAGATATTATGAGTATACATCTACTAATTATTATTTAATCAAGATCATTATAATAATAACAAATGATAAATAAAGTAGTAATTCTTACTATTAGTTGTAAACATGATATTAGTTTTTAATTAAATATGTAGACCTGATAAAACTTAAAAGAAAAAAATAAAATGAAATCTTTTATGATTTAACCGACAAAATTAAAATACACTAGGCACTACTGGAAAAACACGTCTACATACACGGATACCGCAAGAAAGAAAGATTATAAATCAACTTCCAGGGTAAAAGTCTTCCAAAAAATTCACCATCCCCCTCCTCAGTTGCTTATAAAAATCGATCTCACACTCACACTCACACTCACACTCCACAATAGGATACTGGTGAAGATAAAATGGGCACACTCTCGTTTACTCCGCTGCTCCATCTCTCCCTTCTCTTCCTTTTTGTTCTTCACAACAAAGCCACAGACGGTGGCACCCGTGGCGGAACAGTCATTCGCGGTGGTAGTTGGCCACATTCCTTATCCTCACCTCCAATATCCCAGAATTGTCCATCCCCACCTGTTTGCTCGACGCCTGTGTTACCACCGCCACCTCCTCCTCCTCCACCTCCGCCTCTACCCGTCTGCCCGACGCCCACCCTACAGCCGCCCCCACCTCCTCCACGGACACCCGTCTGCCCGACGCCCACCCTACAGCCGCCCCCACCTCCTCCACGAACACCAGTCTGCCCGACGCCCACCCTACAGCCGCCCCCACCCCCACCCCCACCGCCACCGCCACCTCCACCTCCTCCTCCGTCAGAATGTCCGCCCCCTTTACCACCACCACCACCTCCTCCCTCCTGTCCACCGCCTCTAAACTTTGAAAGTAGGCGACTCGAAATCGTATACCCAGCAATCCAAAACTTCAGAAAGAAAATAATCCAGGATCCGACAGGCATTACTAAAACTTGGGAAGGATCAGACATTTGTCTCAAGTATAAGGGCTTTGTATGTGACACTGTCCCCGGCTACAAGCAGAAAGCAGTTGCTGGAGCTGACTTTAATGGATTCATGTTTGGCGGCAATGAACTCGATATTACCGGGTTTGTTGATGAATTGCCCGATCTTGTATTCTTCCATGCAAACTCCAACTTCTTCAACGGATCAATCCCACCAAAAATCCCCAAACTAAGGTAATATATAATATATAAGAATGATGTTACTTATGTAATTATAAGGTATATATCCTACGAGTTCATGTAGACGTACGTTATGCACATATTATACTTAACCGTAAGCATTTCATTTAGCTGGTTCTAAAATGTTGCATTACAAAATTTGAGATAGTTTCACTCAATTAACATTTTCTCAAAGTATCGCTAGCGAGTGTGTCCAGATCACAAGATAAAAAGCCTTTAAAAAAAAAAAAATATATATATATATATATATATAGAAAAGGATAAGTTTCCAATCTTTTCCGAGCTAGTAAAATAATTCATGAATATTTAAGTACATTGGATGAAATAATTTTTTTTTTTCTTCTTTCTTTTTCTCCTACCATATTCCATTTTCTTTACCCTATGACGATGCATGCTGCATGTTGTATTATTATTATTATTATTATTATTATTATTATTATTTTTACCAATTCAATTCTTACGCATACGGCATTAGGATCATCTCATTATTTAGGAGTCCCCATCTTAGAGCCATGTTGCAAGTATTATTGCTTGTATTTGCAATGCAAGTAGGTACAGTAATCTAGCTAGTAGAAAAGTCTCATTCATTGGTTGAATTAAATTCGGTGTGGTGTGCAGGTACTTTTACGAGCTTGACCTAAGCAACAACAGGTACACGGGGCCATTCCCACCACAAGTCCTTGGTGCTACCCTATTGACCTTTCTAGATCTTAGGTTCAATTTTTTTACCGGCTCCATTCCACCACAACTCTTCAAACTCGACCTTGACGTAATCTTCCTCAATAACAACAATTTCACCGGAAGGTTGCCAGACAATTTCGGTTCAACCCCGGCTCGTTATCTCACGTTTGCCAACAACAGATTCACCGGCCCAATCCCGAAATCCATCGGTCAAGCGGCCAACACTCTACTTGAGGTCCTCTTCCTCAACAATAATTTATCGGGGTGCCTGCCCTACGAGATCGGTCTATTGAGGAAGGCAAGTTTGTTTGATGCGGGGTCGAACCTGCTCACCGGACCAATTCCACGTTCGTTCGCTTGTTTGGAGGGAATCCAGTTTCTAAATCTGGCTCAGAACCAGCTGTACGGTCCGGTTCCGGAACCGGTGTGCATGCTTCCGAATCTGATGAACTTGTCAGTGTCGTATAATTATTTTACCCAAGTCGGGCCGGAATGCAGGAAGCTAATAGAAGAGGGTAAACTTGACGCGAGGATGAATTGCATAAGAGATGTACCTGATCAAAGGTCTGCTGGTGAGTGCGAGCGCTTTTTCTCAAAGCCACAGTACTGCCCTGAATTAAGATGGAGCAAGTATGTCCCATGTAATAAGGGGCATCTAACATCATCAAATGGTAGGGTTAATAGGTCAGTAATCGAAATGATTCCGAAGCCAAGAACATATGGGGCTCTTGCACCACACCAAAATCCATAGTTGGTATATATATATATATATTTATGTTCTGCATTACGTGCTTGGTGAGAATGGAGAGAGTGTATATATAGATGGATATTAATATATTTCATGCACTAGTATTTGTGGCTTATTTTCGTTGCATCTTCGTTGCCATCATGGCTTCTAAGATCCCATAGTGGGAGACAGGAGATAACTTTTGGCGGCTTTATGCAATAATGTTTTCGCCGTCTTATGTATCGTATTGATGTATAAAAGGCAAGAAGGGAGCCTGTAATGTTGATTATTCTGTCTCATTTCCTAGCCTTGTTCTTATATGAGATATGTACTACATTCATGGATACGGGAAAAATGTTGACACGATAGCCTGTATTGATGTTTTCGGTGACTATAGATGGGGTAGGATTGGGCATGGGCTAGTTTTCTTTCATATTTTTTCCTAAATTAAATGAAATTATACAGACACAGCTCAGTTTTATAATTTTAAACCTATCTTAAGTTAGAGAATCTAAAGTAGGCACCTCACTGGATTGGGCCACTTGAAGAAAGGGACAGATTATTAGAGTTAGGAATTTTTTTTAATCATAAAATTTTAATTTAATTTATAGATTCAATAAAATTTTATAATTAAAAAAAATATATTTATGTAATCAATTACTTAATCGATTTCAAATTATAAATTGAGTTATAATTAATTCGATCTAAACATGTACGTACCATTAGGTCCTAAAAGTAGAGATGATTTGATCATCATACCTTTCGATCTAAGTCGAGGTGATTCAATCATTTAAACCGGCAGGTTTAAATCCATCCGAACCTTCTAAAGTAAGCTTTTGTCATCCATTCTCACTTCTACTTTCTCTTTGTACTTTCCAATTTCTCTTTATCCTCTCCGCTTTTTCTTTCTCTAATGCACTTTCTCTCTCTCTCTTTTTTTCTTTTTTCTTTTTTTCAGAATCACTAAGTCACTCTCACTAAACTAACGCACACAACACCACTTGCACAATTCACAATGTCAAAAGGATTTTCGCTTTCACAACGGGACACTCAAGTCTGAAAGAGAAGAAATGAGACAGGCATGCGTATGCAATTATTAATGAAACAATTGATAGAGGATGCTTAGGGTAAGGTTAAGTGTATTTTGCTTTGAAAAAATTTTCAGTTTGCAAGCCAAATTCAGACATTAAGCTCCATCACAGAACGGTACAATTTTGAAACATTTGAAATTTAAACGTACTATTTGCATAACAAAAGTTTCATATAAATTGACATGCAAACTCAAAACCACTTATTCAGAAAATATTCTAACTTCATTCATCCAATATTATATAAGTTCTCAGTCTACATTCAATATTTCTTATCCTCATTTTGCTCTTATTCTGAAACCATATTTTACTCTTTTTAGATATTCTAATTTGTTTGAGTAATTATGATTTCATTGTTTACAAAATAATTTCTATTTTCGATGTAACCAACTTAAGTAATATGTGCAACCTTTATATTTTGCTTAGATTTTTTTTTTATGCCTTTGGTAAGAATACTTTTCACACAAAATTTCTTTTTCTATTCATTGAAAAAAATCAAAATATCTCCATGCATCATTTCTTTCGATATTCCTTTTCTAGAAAGAAACAAATTTCCTAATCAACCAGAAATAGTATAAGGAAGGCTATGGGCATGGGTATGTCATCTATACCATAGTGATTCGAAGATGTACTAATGTACCTAGAGTACGACTACACCATGAGAGAGTACACGACGTCGCGATAAATATCAATTGTAGACCTATATAACTACTCAAATTTGAACATCCATGCATGAGTTGCTCTACGGCCATCTTTAAGGATGAGAAGGAAGATATTGAAATAATTGTCAATCGTTTAGCATATTGACACATTTGGATTTAGGTAAGGTCTCTTGACTCAATAAATCTAATATTTTCACTAAACATTTTCATAAAGGTATAGACGAACAAAGGAAATCGCGAGCATACTACAATTACTACAATGTGAACTTTGCATAAAAGATTGACAAGGGTTTCGATACTCTCAACAAACACCTAAGATTAAAGCATCCCTAAAAGGTCAAGATGGATAAGACGTAACAACAAATAGCATAAGGTGATGGTTCTTCCTAACCAACGTTAATGTGGTATGATTAGGAAAAGCATAAGTATAATCTTACCTAATATCTTGCAAATATGCATCTCTCCTTCAATGCAGGTGCATCATTGTGGCAAATCAAATAAGAGTATGAGATGTTTAACCATAGCATGCATCGGGTAAGCTATAGTATATTGAGCAGAGCTACCGAAGAGCTTTACCATAAAAGTAAACGGAAGCTCGCAAGTAAGTTTACCTCACTAGATATATTAGTGTTCATATGTATTGACATATGGACTGATCCTTTTCTTAACAATTCATATACTAGCATTATTTGTTACTGTATTAAGGATAATTAGTAATTAAGTAAAAGATTATTAACATTAAGAGTATTCAACGACCGTCACATGGTACAAAGCATATATAAAAATTGTAATTCTAAATGAGTTTGGATTAGCTAATAATTTTTTTTTTCAATTAGATTTGATAATGTAAGTGTAAACACCTCCTCCATAGTGAATTTATAAAACCTTTGTCAACCAATGCTAAGGGGGATAATTTTCATATTAGATGTGCATGTCATGTTCTAAACTTGTAAGTCTACAGCTTTGTTGGACAAAATATCCACGATAAAAGATGTGGTGAATCTAATAACAAAGAGATCATCCCTATACGAAAAGTGGAGAAACTATTACGTTGAATACGAGAAGAGACCCATAAAATTTAAGATGCATGTGTAGCACTGTTGGAACTCAACATATAAGTTTTTGCATAGCATTGTTCCTTACAACAAATTACTATATGACTTTGCGATATATCATATATGAGAGGTTGAAGGTTCTTAAGGTTTTTCATGATGTAATTAAAACTTGTATAGGCTTAGTGTACATTTGTTCGTGATGTTAGTCATAAGCATTTTTAGTATATTACTTCAAGCGTACAAGGACTTAAACCTACATGATTGTGACTTGATATGGTATGCAAGTGGTTATCATATTATAAGGAAATTCCTCGTATTAATCTTGTAGCTATTATTTTAGACCCTTGCTGTAAAACTGAAGTACTGCATGTAAGCTCTATAATTTTTTGCAAAGGCTAAAATCAAAGTAAAGGCTTAGTATTGTCAAAATTTCTTAGATTATTAAATTAAATCAATTTATAAATTATCTTTATATATAAAAATAACTTTTGGGCATGATAAAAATATTAAACCCCAAAATATTTAAAATACTTAACACTTAAATACTTTAACTTATATAGATTATATGTATGGTAATATACAGTCGGACAAAAGCTTTACCATGGTTGCAATGACCCATAGCAGATCATTTTCCCTCTTCGCACGTGACAAAACTTTTCTCTTGTAGTACATTTGAGAATCCATTATATAAGTTCATGTCCCTTAGTTCACTCACAACCCTAACCAAATCTAAGACACTTAAAACTTGTTTTAAATGGAACTATACAAGTGAATAAAATAACCTAAGGAGAATCTCTTTTATTTTTCGAACAGTGTGGGATGTACTTGCACTGATCTTTCCACGTATAGCTTGCTCCTTCAAAACAAAGGATTCGACCTTTGTACAATCAAAAACCAAGTCGGCCGAGTGACGTATGCAACAGTTCTTCTAGTTAGCAATGATCCTCTCCCTGCAATTTTGTTTAAGTTTTCCCTTAGAAGAAACACAAAGGTCACACTTAACACCAAAGCCTATGCTTCTTCTACGAACTATTAAAACGCGACGCAAAGGTCACACTTAATGATAGAACATATACGCACTTAAAGATAAAGAGTATACTCAACACACAAGCAGAGTTTGTAACAACACTCACCAATCCCACTCAAAAATTTAAATTCACCATCATACACCGAAAGGGGACAGCAAAAACTTAACTTATCTTGCACGCTACGGCAGTACAATTAAGTCTTATACACTGCAGTGCTCACATGCACTTGGGAATAGCAACAACTCAACTTATCTTTCACGCTGCAGCAGTACAATTAAGTCCTACACATTACAGTGCTCACATGAATGTAAAGGAAGACCAATACGATTGCCGCAATTGTTTAGGCGTTCTCAACGCTAGGGGGACGTCAACAGGTACAGTTTAAAGCCTGGAAACAAAGGGGAAAAAAAGATTTCAACTCAACAAGCACTAGAAACACGAAGTTACCCTTACTGCTCAAAGTTAGGATTTGAATAATTAGATTCAAATTTTTCCACTATTGTGATCATGAGCTTAGGAAAGTGAAGCATGTGCTAAATAAAGAGAGTGACTCACTCGTGACAAAGCTCGGACGGCATTTGGAAACTTTGATGAGGCTGCGAAATCCTATCTGCTTCTCCTATAATAACAACCAAGTACTCTTGATATAAGAATTCTAGAACTAGCTAAGTTGAAGGTGAAAGAGGTTTTTAGTGCCGTTACCTCTTGTCTGTTGTGTTGGGGAAACAATGGTGGAAGGAAGGGAAAGGTTTTGTTGTTTGTGAGCCTAAGAAGCTAGAAAGTGAAGTGCTCCTCAAGATTGCTACTTAGGGTGCTAAATGTGTTTCTTCTAAGGGAAAATGTAATCAAAATTATAAGGAAAGGACCGTTGCTGACTGGAAGAGTTGTTGCACACGTCACTTGATTGACTTGGTTCTCAAGTGTATAACGGTCAAGTCCTTTGTTTTGAAGGGGCAAGCTTCACGTGGAAAGATCGGTGCAAGTACATCTCATATTGTTTGGAAAAGAAAAAAGATTCTCCTTAGGTTATTTTATTCACTTGTAAAGAGGGAAAATGATTTGCTATGGGACACTGTAACTATGCTAAAGCTTTTGTTCGAGTATACACAATTGTACATACAATCTATTTAAGTTAAGGTATTTAAGCATTAAGTGTTTTAAATATTTTGGGGTTTAATATTTTTATCATGCCCGAAAGTTATATTTACATATAAAGATAATTTATAAATTGATTTAATTTATCGTTTCAAAAAATTTTGACAATACTAAGGTCTTTATTCTAATTCTAGATTTTGAAAAAATTTATAGGGCTTACATACTACCCTCCTTCAAAATAAGTTTTTTTTTTTTTTTTCTCAAAACTTGAGTGCGTACCTAGTTTAATGAACAAGTGAGGTTACTTACGTCTTACTTCCTCTAATTCCTAAGTCACTTCTTCTCCCTCATGGTTTTTCTAGAGCATTTTCACATACCTTATTTCTCTATTTCTCAGCTTTTGCACTTTGCAGTTTGTGATCCTATTAGGGTGCTCTTCATAGGTTAAATTCACCTTCAATTGCACTGGCTCCAACTCAATTACTCAATCAGGGTTGGGTATGTATTTCCTTAGAATTGATACATGGAATACATTGTAGATCCCTAACAGATTTGGAGGCAAAGCTAATCAGTAAGCTAGATTCCCGACTCAACTCAACGCTTCAAATGACCCTATTTACCTTAGGCTTAACTTTCCTTTGGTTTGAACTCGATGTATGCTTTTAATAAGGTTCACCTTTAAGTAAACATGATTCCCAACTTAAAACTCTAACTCTCTTCTATTTATATTTAACCAACTTTTTTGTCAATCCCAAGCCTCTTTAATCTTTTGCTTGATGATACCTACCTTATCAGCTGCTTCTTGTACTAGGTCTGGTCCTAACACCACTTTTTCTACAGCAACCCAAAACAGTGGTGACCAACATTTCCACCTATATAAGGCTTTATAGGGTAGCATTTGAATTGTAGAGTTGTAACTATTATTATTAGCAAATTCAAGCAGTTGTAAATGGGTGTTCAACTTCCTTTAAACTCGAGGGCATAAGCCTAAAGCATAGCTTCTAAAGTCTGAATGGTCCTTTTTGATTGACCATTAGTTTGGGGATGATACACGATATTGAACCATAACTTAGTTCCTAAAACTTGTTGAAGTCTTACCCAATATTTAGACATAAATCATTTGAAACAATGCTTATGGGCACCCCATGAAAACTTAGTATGTCTTTTATATAGAGATGGGCTACCTTCTCTAATGAATATATCATATTAATGGGGAAGAAGTGTGCCGACTTAGTAAGCCGGTCTACAATTACCTATATTACATCAAAACTGGCTGTTGTTTGTAGTAGTCTAGGCATAAAGTCCATAATGACCTAATCCTACTTCCATTCGAGAACATTAAGTAGTTGTAACTTCCCTTTAGGTCATTGATGTTCTACCTTTACTCTTTGGTATGTGTCACACTTCAATATGTAATTATTGATGTCTTACTTCATGCCATTCTACCAAAAAAATTTCTTTAAATCTCTGTACATCTTGGTCCTCCCGAGTGCAAGGAATACTTAGAATAGTGAGCTTCCTTTAGAATTTCTTTCTAGAGCTCAGGGTCATTCAACACACATAACCTTTCATTCATACAAAGGGCCTCTCTCTCATTGACCTTCAAATCCATGTACTTTCCCAAGGCTAGCTCCTCTCGCACTTGCATTAAAGCTAGGTTGCTCTCTTAGGCCCTTCTGATCCCTTGAAATAGTGTTGGCTCTTCTATCATAGTTGACAATTAAATGTTGGCCTCATGCTAAGAGAACTTCAAGTTGAGTCTTTCAAATTATTTAACTAACTCCTTTCGGTCTATGAGTAATGAAGCTACTTTTGCATGATTCTTTTTGCTGAAGGCATCAGTTATGGCATTCACTTACCCTGAGCAATAATTAGCCTAAGACATAATCCTTAATCAACTCTAGCCAACGCCTTTACCTCATATTCAACTTTTTTTGGGTAAATAGGTACTTTAAACTTTTGTGATTCGTATATATCTCACATCTTTTCATATACAGATAATGATAAGGATCAATAGCAATGGATGGTAATCTAGAATGGGTACTTGGGATTCAAAAATGGTACGAAGAACATAAAGGTTTTTTATGGTGAATGTGAATGGATATAACTCACCAGGACATAGACACTATCAAGGACTTGAGCTCGAAATAGGGTTCGATACAATTCACAAATACTAAATGTTGCTTAAGATTTAAATGAGAGTTAGATATGACTTGCTAACTTCACTTAAATGAAGAGGTTCACCATAATCTTAAGGACAAGATCGATAAGAATATGGGAACAGTTAAAGAGTTTGATATCCGGCAATGTTAGCTCAAGAGTAGCTTTGGCTCAAAAAGGGAAAGATTCCAAAACGTAGAAATATACTTTTCTGTCTATTTCGTAAATTG
Organism: Lumnitzera racemosa; assembly: GCA_024138005.1. NCBI lineage: Eukaryota > Viridiplantae > Streptophyta > Magnoliopsida > Myrtales > Combretaceae > Lumnitzera > Lumnitzera racemosa. The sequence continues at coordinate 29,863,056 of JAMXBC010000012.1, read as the reverse complement.
GCATTTATCTTTGATGTTTACAGATGTTACTATTTATAGTAAGTCTTAAAACTTAGTGGCAAAATTGTAAATAATGTATAAGGCTTTAAAACCTAAAGAATTGAGCCTATAAATAAAATAAAGGAAACCATGTATAAGAATACAAAACTATGCGTTTTACGGGGGAAGTCGCTTGCAGTCATTCGACGTATCTTGGAAGGAGTAGTATTCGAATAGAACGAAGTCAGTAGTTGAATGTACGGGTTTGAGAAAGAGTCCCCAAAGTTTTGTAGTGTTTAGTTGAGACATTAGAAAGGTCGGCCCATAATTACCGAGTATTAGAATCAATCAGCACAAGTTTTTCAAGGTTGTGCTCAGTGGTTTTTTTGTTTCAAATACTCAGCCTTGTAGTATTGCAACACCTCAATTGATGATAAACTTGATGCCAAGTGTTTATCTTCCTTCCTTTTGCCCTTTTGGCTTTAGCTTGGCCTCAGTAAGCATTGATAGGTCTCGACTTCAAACAGTTCTACCTTAGATTGGATGTAATCGAAGGTTGATTCCCATCATTACCGTGGGTCTGAAAGGAAGTTGTCCTTAACGTTAAGCATTAAGCACAGGTCAGGATGTCGAATAAGCTCCTTCTCCCTTTTTGCTTTACCATGGGTGCCGAGTGTCTCTAGATTTCCTTAATACTCATCGGGGTTAAGAGATAGCTCTTCCCAACCTTCCGAATAGTGTAAGTGTTGAGGAATTTGTCATAGATCACTTTCCAATCAAACTCTCATGGTCGGCTAAGAAGTAGATTCACGGCATTCATAGGCACTACGTCAAAGTCAATCTGATCCTCATACTGTAAGCCCCAAAGCTAAGCCAATTGACTGTAGGATTGAACTTAGAACTTAAGTTTTGGACGATCGGTTAAGGAATCCGATCAAACCCCAAATTATAAACCATTGAGAGAAATATTAGTAAAACTGACCCCGTAAACTTGAATTTAAGAAAATAAGTAATAAAATAGGAAACTATAAAATTTTCAAATTTTAAGCATAATAAGTACTAATTACTGAAAATGCGAAAAGTGTAATCAAATAACTAATAAATTACTAAAGATAGATTATATGTATACTAAAAATTTTAGAATGACTAAAATAATAATTGGGAATGTTTACGTGTACCCCATATGTATTTATGTGTAGATAAAAATACACGAAATTACCTAAATTGGCCAAAAACTAAGTAAATAATTAAAGAAAATTATAAATTAATTATGGAAAAATAAGACAAAATCAGAAGAAGATAAGATGAATCAAGATCAAGTCGTGGCATGTCAGGATAAGCAAAAGAAAAATCAACCAATAAAATTTGGACAACATAAAAGCCAAAAATTAAGGAAAATGGGCAAAGTCTTGTTAAATTAATGCATAATAATTACAAAAAAATTATCTATAAACAGCAAGAAAAATTTAGAAGCTCATTTGGACAGATAAAAATAAGAGAAAATTAGAGAGGGGTAAAAATTGAGAAAAAAATTCGGTTTAGAAAAAAAATTAGAAAAAACTGTGCAGTTAGGGCTTTTAAAGGGAACCCGCACCAGACGAGTAGCTGGAAGTGGACGGCCATCACCACTACACGGTAGTGGCAGCACCCAGGCCGGCCGACAATGCCACGGCTGCTGGCGGTGGTCGGAGCCCCCAGATCGATGAGTCCGATTTCCAACCCAATTGTTGTGTAATTTTGTAAAAATAGTAAATATTATTATAACATTATAAATTTTTTTATTCTAAGATATTTTTGCATGTAGTTTATAGGAAAAATATTATTTTGATGAAAAAATTCCCCGTAATATATGGTCCCTAAGAAATCATGTAAAACCAAGCATGTTTCGGTTTAGAAATAAATGACCTTAGGAGTGTAGTTTCAAGCCAAAAATTTTTGTGTAGATTACTTAGATGATATAGAACAGTGCTATGAAGCTCGTTTTCAAAAATTAATTTTCAAAATTTTTAGATAATTTTTTGGCCCTAAAATGAGGCATAAAATGGGTAATTTAAGGTTAATTAAGTAATTAAATTATTAATTACTGACTTAGTGAATAAGTAGATGTTTTAGGATGTTGAAATCTGATGGAGAATGATACTTGTAACATTTAGGGTGTTAGATGTAATTATTAGGTTAATTATGTAGTAGATAAGTAATATGGAAAAATAGTATATTTTAAGTTAATTTTGTAAATTAGGGTAATTAGGAGTAAAATCTGATTTAGGATGAATTTAGACATTTTAAAATGATAATTTATGTTTAGAGATGATAATTAGAGTGATATAAATATTAGAAGTGTAATATATACATAAAATGTATTAATGCATAATAGGTAATTATTGGAAATATAATAAATAGGAAATATTATAATAAAAATTGATATTGTGATAATAATAAAAATATACAATAAATCTGATAGGAAATTTGAATTTATGTAATTATATGAAAAATGTAAAAATTTCTCACATTAAGAGTGAATTCGGTACACTAATAAGGATATAAGTGTACAGGGTGAAATAAAATACTGACTAGGGGTAATGGTGGTATTTAGGAGATCGGGAAATAATGTAATTAATTTCACATTATGAGTTGAAACGAATTTCTAAGGTTAGAATATAAAACGCTACTTAGAAAATCAAACTAGAACCTAATTTAGAAATCAATGCAGAAACCGAACCTGAACTTAATCCTAAACCTAGAATAATTGTAAAAAACTTAAGATCTAGATAATTAGGTATCTTAAACCCTAAATAAAACATAACAATAAGCGTTATAGGATAAAACGAACCTATAATAGTTATATGAAAAACTGAAACCACGTTTGTGTTATAGGGATGATCGGCGATAGCTTGAGCAAATCGGACCTCGAGTGAGTGAGCGAGGAGTCGAGGTAAGTTGGGATTAATATGAGGCTGTATTTTGGAGGCTTAAGATTATGCTTGGTTGTGCTTGTTAGATAGTTGGATGTGTGCATGTGCTTGATTATGGGTGATGCTATGATTCTGTTTGTTGGTTTAGCATGTATTATATGATTTGCATGAAATGATTGAACACCCTAAACTGGACTTAAGCAAATATATGACCAGTAATCATAATCGGACATACATGGCAACCCGTTAGGGTAACTTAGGACTCTCCGGCCAAATACTGACCCCTTCGAAAGGGATAGTGTAGGATTGCAAAATGGTCCATTTTTTATCCTCAATCGAACTAAGTGACAGGAGAGGAGGTCGCGGCGAGGGTGAAGACAGTGGTTCGAAGGTAGTCGCGGGAGGAACAAGGTCTCCATTACACAAGCTTGGGTTTGGTCGTGAGCTATTGCATTAACAGCAACTCTTCAACTCGGATTAGAGTAGGCGCAATTTCTCTAATCTCATGACGGATTAGACAACGTCGTGCGATGGCATTTGCTTGCACATGCATAGCAACTAGTAAGTGATTGAAAACCTTGTTGTGTGTATGGTATAGTTTTAAGTCCTCCGTCCTAACTTACTGAGTTGTGGTTGCTCACATCCCTATAGACGTCGTGCAGGTGCTGGCTAAGAAGCGGCAACAACTACTATAAAGCTAGCAACTGCTGGATCCTAGGGAGTGAGGAAAAACATTGAAGAATCAATACATATGTTATTACTTTTCATTTCTGAATTATATATAACTTTTCTCACTTTCTTAAGTAAATGAATTATTTAAATTACAAACTGTTTACTTCAAAGTAGGTTAGTCATGGACGCCTTGTGTAAATCAGGTCTAAGATAGCGGTTGTAAGGCCAAATTCTATCTTAGGATGGTTTACACGGCGGGGCTATTATGACTCTACCGCTTCGGGGCGTGACACATACTGCCTGCCTTGAATATGATCTGTACCCTTTTATACACATGGACCATACCTTTGTCATTAAATCATTTCAACCCATAAGGTTGGGGGTGTGGGTAGGTGGCAATTTCATCTTTTCTATAAACTTAGTAGAAATGATGTTGGTGCAGCTACCCCTATTGATAACTAAGGAACAGGTCTTCCCATTCACTAGGCATTACATGTAAAATAAATTTTTCCTTTATTCGGGATCTGCTTTCAAGTCAGCTTGTGTGGCCATAGCTAGGAGTTTATTCAAGTCCTCAAGATAAACATCTTCTTATATCAATTGGTCTTTCGAACTCCTATCACTCTAACTTTCTACTTAGGAATTGGTCCTTCCTCTTTTAAGACCATGACCCTCTTATTCATACATTGAGAAGCAATGTATCCATAGCCTAAGCATTTGAAGCACTTCACTTCTTAGGTATTATTGTCGGGTGCCTTCTCTTTCTTGGCAATCTCTTTCTTGGTATGGACAGGTCGGCTAGGCTCTCCTTTCTCCATCTTCTTTTCTTGCCTTCTTTCAACATTCCTCTCAAGCTCAGGGTTACCTCATTGATGTCGGCTAGTTGGCCTCTAATGCTTTCTTCTCCTTTATCTCTCAACTCTTAATGCCAAATTAATTAGCTCGTTCGAAGAGTTGAATGGCTGTAATTCAACTATATCGATTATATCATCTCAGAGTTCACTCAAGAACCTAGCAATTATGTGGTCATGTGGCTCAAAAATCTTGCATCTCGTCATTAAGGATTTGAACTATTGCAAGTACTCATCGATAGTACTTTGGCCCTATCTAAGATGCTGGAAAGCATGGAGCATCTCTTACTTAAAGTAAGTCAACACGGAATGCTAATTCATCAAACGTTTCATAAGTCTCTAAGTTATGATCAGCTCTTCTCCTTTAGCATCTCACTTGGTAATCAGCTTATTCCACCAAAGGCTTACATATTCAACAAGGGAAAATAAAGCTAGCTTGACCTTTGTTCGTTCATCACACTTTTTGCACTCGAACAACTTCTCGACTCAGGGAGCCTAGTCAAGGAATTCTTTAGGTCAGCAGTTTCAACTTGATATTGTCAAGTCCTCTACCAAAGGCTTGGGCTTCATCCCTTACATTTCAAGTTGGTCGATTTACCTCGGTTCAGCCACTTTTGTTAGAGCTTTACTCAGCCTCATCTCTTCTCGGTGTTGGCTCTCTTCTTTAGGCTCCTTGGTTCACCTTGAGTCAATGCTCAGGTCATTGCTTCTCCTTAGCTTAAGTCAGTTTTCTCTTCTTCTTAGCTTGGTAGCTCCTCTTGGCTATCATTCATCATTATCAAGCTCATTGGAACCACTTCCACATGTGGGTGTATACTCCCTTCTTTCTTGGCCATTACGTCTGTAGCCTCTTAGATAGAATTAGTGAGATTCTAGATTTGGTATTTTAAGTTATCAACATGTCGTCTCAAACTTCCACAAGGACTATCACTAATGTTGTTGACACTATCCTCTGACATTCTTGTCTGTAAAGTAATTTTCCAGAAAAAATCGAACAAACAACAAAACACAATTACAGTAACCTAGAAACAACCACTACTTGGCTTCCGCAGCTACTTATTATTGACAAACACAACTACTACAAAAAGCATGCTACACTACATAACAATGATTAAGAGAGATGTACAAACCACGAATTAAACTCTAAAAACACTAACACACGTATCTTCCTAAAGCTGTGATACCAAGATGATAAGGATCAACAACAGCGGACGATAATCCAGAATGGGTACTTAAGATTCAAAAGTAAGTACGAAGAACATGGAGGTTTTTTATGGTAAATGTAAATGGATATAACTCACTAGGACACAAATACTATTAGGGACTTGAGCTTGAAATAGGGCTTGATATAACTCATGAACACTAAATGTAGGTTGGGATTCAAATGAAAGTTAGATGCGACTCACTACCTTTACTCAAATGAAGAGGTATACCACAACCTTAAGGACAAGATCAATAAGAACATAGGAATGGTTAAGGAGTTTGATCTACACTCAATAATCCAACAATGCTAGCTTAAGAGTAGCCTTAGCTAAAAAAGGATAAGATTCCAAAATGTAGGAATATACTTTTCTGTCTATTTTGTATATTGATGTCTATCTTTGATGTTTACAGATGTTGCTATTTATAGCAAGTCTTAAACCTTAGTAGCAAAAATGTAAATAACGTATAAGGCCTTAAAAACTAAAAAATTGGGCTTATAAATAAAATAAAGGAAAACATGTACAAGAATACAATACTGTACGTTTTATAGGGGAAGTTGGCATGTAGTCATTCGGCATGTCCTAGAAGGAGTAGTATCCGAATAGAATGGGGTTAGCGGTTAGATGTATGGGTTCAGGAAGGAGTCCTCGAAGTCTTGCAGTATTTAGCAGAGACAATAAAAAGGTTGGCCCATAATTGCCGGTGCTAGAAACAATCAGTACAAGTCTTTCAGGGCTATGTCAAGTGGTTCTTTAGTCTCAAGTACTCGACCTTATGATATCTCGGTACCTCCACTGACAATAGACTTGATGCCAAGTGTTTATCTTCCTTCCTCTCACCCTTTTGCCTTCATCTCTGCCTCGGTAAGCATTGATAGGCCTCGGCTTCAAACAGGTCTGCTCACTTGGATATAGTCAGAGGCTGATTCCCATCAGATAATGTCTTTAGAATTTCATAACAAACATTACTATTGAAAGCTCTGGATTATGAGTAGGATAATTTTGCTTATGTGGTTGTAGTTATCTAGACACAAATGCTATAACCCTTTTACTTTACATTAACATACATCCTAGACTGTTCTTGGAGGCATCACTATATACCGTAAAGAGCTCTTCATTATTGGGCACCACAAGAACTAGTGCTGACTTAACTTATTTTTCAACTCTTGGAAGCTCTTTTCCCTCTTCTCATTCCATTCAAACTTGAAATTCTTTTGAGTTAATGGAGTCGAAGATAATGCAATTGTGGAGAAATCCTTAACAAACTTTCTATAGTATTCTACCAAACCAAGGAAGCTTCTCACCTCAGTTACTATTTATGGCCTTTTCTACTCAACTATGGCTTAGATCTTTTTAGGGTTAACTAAGATTCTTTCTCCTGAGATGACATGCCTTAGAAAAGAAATTTTCCTTAACCAAAAATTGCACTTTAATAACTTAGCATAAAGCTTGTGCTCTTACAAAGTTTATAGTATGACTCTTAAGTGCTCCTCATATTGCTTAGGTATTGCTGAGTACACTAAAATGTTGTGTATGAAAACAATTACACACTTATCTAGTATTGGTTGGAACACTTTATTTGTTAAGTCCACGAATGCCTAGGAGCATTAGTTAACCCAAACATCATTACCAAGAACTTGTAGTGTCTACACCAAGTTCAAAAAGCACTTTTTGGCACATCCTTTGGCTTAATCCTAAGTTGATGGTAACTAAATAGTAGATTAATCCTAGAGAATACACCAGCCCCTTTCAACTGATATAATAAATCATTAATCTAAGGTAAAGGATATTGATTCTTAATAGTCAACTTATTCAACTTTTGGTAATCTATGTAAAGTCTTAATGAGTTGTCTTTCTTCTTAATGAACAACACTAGTGTGCCCTAAGGAGAGATGCTAGGTCTTATGAATCCCTAATCTTACAACTCTTGCAAGTACTTTTTTAATTCTCTTAATTCGACTGAAGCCATCCTGTAGGGGGGCTTTAGAAATCAGCTATTCTTGATAACAAATCAATAGCAAAATCCACTTCCCTCTTTGGTCGCAAACTTGGTAGTTCATTTAGAAATATGTTTGGAAACTCTTTTACCACTAGAATCTCTTCCATATTAGGTGCTTCTGCCTCCACCTCTAAGGACTTTGCCTAGCTGATATCCGTTACTAACTCAAAGGAGCTCAACTTTGAGGTTTTACTCATTGATGGTTTACCTTAGAACTCAGCCAACCTCCCATCAGAAGCTTCAAAAGTTACTCTTCGCCCTTTATAATCAATGTTAGCTTTGAATCTTAACATCCAATTCATTCCTAATATAGTTGCATACTTGCTTAGATTAATCACAATCATTTTCATCACACTATTATGCCCTTATATCTTCAATAGGCATTTAGGTACAACTTCTTTTATTAATGCTACACTCCTTGTTAGAGTCCTTACCCTAAAACTGACTTTAGCACCTACCAACAATAACCCGATTTGCTTAACTACCTCAGGAGATATAAAGGAGTGGGTTGCTCTAATGTCGAATAAGGTATATGCAAGGTACCCTACTATGTCAATATCACTTATCATAACCTCAAATCTTTATATTAGTTTTTCTCGACAAATAGTAGAAGCTTTTATGGTTTCATTTGCTTTTAATTTCTTTATTCCAATTATCTTGAAAATCATTTATATAAATACTAGAAAGAAAGAACAAATACATACTAGAAATGAGCTTAGTGCCCTCATGGATGTCTTCCTATGCCTTAAAGTAATCATCGCATCTCCAATCTCCTTTGAGGTTATGCATCCATATCATGTTCACCTTCCTAGCGGGTGTTTCTTACATTGAAACCTCCAATTGGCTTTCCTATAGCTTAAGGTCCTGTGGCTTGAGGAATTTTTGTGATTAAGATAATTGTATGTTGCTGTAGGTAATATCTAGAGAAGTGCCTTACTTTATGACATATAAAACAAGTGGTAAAGTTCTTCTTAGGGTAATCTAGTACTTAGTGAGATCTATCTCTATAAAAATAACACTTGTTTTGAAGCTAGGGGCAATTCCAAGGACAATGACTTTCCCTTAGCCTAGGTGTAAGTACTATTGCAATAGGTAACTAGCCACATCTGTCTTGTATACAGCTGCTGAAATTTGAAACTACTCCTAACTCTATTACTTTTGTAGCTGTTGAGTTGTGTTAATATTGTAATTTTCTTCTTTTCCTCTAAATCTTAGTTTCTTAGTTATACTATAAACACTTTACTATTAGGTATCGTGTGTATGCTATGCTATAGTGGTGTAGTTACTAAGCTATAGCTATTTAGTGTTAAGATGCTGCTAGAATGGACCATGTTTGCTCGTTGTTAAGTAGTTCATCTACTAGGTTAACCATGTGTATGCTCTGTGCTTGGTAGCTACTATTGACCATGTCTAGGATATGGCTTCTAGTCGCTGTAGTGAATTTAAGTCGTGTCTATACTATGGTGTGCCTAAGAGCTTAGTTATTACTAGGACTTTAGTTATTACTAGGACTTACCATGAAAAATTTGACTAAAATTGATCCTTCAAAATATTGAAGAAAATTAGAGGGAAATCGTTTACAAAAGAACAAGAATAGCTGATGTAAAGCTGCTTGGAGGATATGATTCAGCAACAAACACACCACAACTTGACACCTCACTTAATATGATGCATAAGCTAATGTCAAGGTTTACTTACTGCTAATCTTGAGCTACTTGGTAAGATTAGATAAGAATGTAAGAATGATGAACTTCGAGAGGGTGTCTCATAAGAATAGAATATTCAGTCTTAAATGTAAGTTATCTATGGCTTACAAGGGAAAGGGACTATTTATAGTAAGTCTTTCAGGTAACATTACAAATAAAGCAAGAACGTATATACAAAAAGAGGATTCCTAATACATACGAAAAATGGTAAAAAGTATAAAAGATAAAAATGGAAAAGTAATATAATATCAAATAAGGTAGATAGGTGGTAGTGCAACATTGAGCATGGGTTCCTTAATAGTTTGAAGAACTCTAAGCACTTGTCTATGCTATGGGATGTGAACCAAGTAAGCATGGCAATCCTACTAGTGAGTTATTACATCTTTAATAGTTATATGGGGTTGCATGTCGAAAACGACTCTAATCTTCTCTAGGTTAGCCTCGATGTTGCGTTTTATGACCATGAAAAGGATAAACTTGCCTAAGGTGTAAGCCCTAAAGCCAAGTAAAGTAACCGTAGGGTTGAACTTAGAACCCAAGGTTTAGAGCCATCGGTTCAAGGATCCGATCAAACCCAAATTAGAAACTATTGAGAGGAATATTAGTAAAACTGACCCCGTAAACTTGAATTTAAGAAAATAAGTAATAAAATAGGAGACTATAAAATTTTTAAATTTTAAGTATAATAGGTATTAATTACCGAAAATGCGAAAAGTGTCATGAAATAACTAATAAATTACTAGAGATAAATTATATGTATACTAAAAATTTTAGAATGACTAAAATAATATTTAGGAATGTTCACGTGTATCCTAAATGTATTTACGTGTAGATAAAAATACGCGTAATTACTAAAATTATCCGAAAACTAAGTAAATAATTAAAGAAAAATACAAAATAATTATAAAAAAATAAAAAAAAAATCAGAATAGGATAACTGCAACAAGATCAGGTCGTGGACTGAAAAGAAAAAATTTAACCAATAGGAATTGGACAAACAAAAAGCCTAAAATGAAGGAAATGGGGCAAAATCCCATCAAATTAATGCACATTAATTACTACATTTGTCTATAAATAAGGAAAAAATTCTCAGAAGTCATTTGGCTAGTTTGTGATCTGAGAAAAATCGAAACACAAAAAAATTCGAGAGAAATTCTAGAAAAAAATAAAAGAAAACTGTGCAGATTAGCAAAGTGAACTAAAACCACCACCTGGGACCGAACCACCACCACCACCCTATAGTAGACCCACCGCCTGGACCGGCCGACAACATTGGACCGGGTTTGGATGGCCCAAAAGCTTCGGACCGGTTAGTCATTTATTCACCCGATTTTTGTATAATTTTGTAAAATTATTTATTTTGTTCAGAAAATTATGAAACTTGTTATTATGATGTTTTATTGTATGTAGATTTAGAGAAAAATATTTATTTAGTTTAATTATATCTGGAAATATAGGGTCCCTAACAAATTGTTTAAAACCGAGCATTTGTAAACCGGAAAATAAATAGGCTTAGGGATGTAGTTTGGAGTTCAAAATTTTTCTGTAGGATGCTCATTTGATGTATAACAGTGCTATGAATCCATTTTTTTAAAATTAATTTTAGAAATTTTTAAGTTAATTTTTAGCCTTAAAATGATGGTAAAATTGGGTGATTAAGGGTTAATTAAGTGATTAGGATGTTAATTACTGATTTGAATCTTAATTAGAGGTTTAGGGAAGTTAATCTCTACAGTGGAACTTTAATCTTATCCTTTAGGTACTAAGTATGGTTAATTAGGGAATTAGGTAAGTAATATAATAAATTAGTAATATGTGAAAATGTAAATTAATAAATTTAAAAAAATAAGGTTATTTAGATAATATTATAATAGAAATCAGAAAAATAATAAATCTGAAATGACATTTAATTTTAAGTAAATATCTCAAAATGTAAGAGTTTTACACACCGGGAATAAATTCGATACCTCAATTAGGGTTAGCGTGTACCGGATAGTTTAGAATACAAAAATTACGACCCAATAGGATATTTGAATACCCAAACATAATGTGATTAATATCACATTGAGATTCGAGCTTAATTACGACTTAGGAATTAAAACTAGAATTTAGTTTAGGAGCCGAACCCCGAAATAGAACACAACGAATCATTACTACATTATAGGTATACATGAGAAAAATGAGTTATATTATGAATTAGAATAAGAATTCATAAAATATAAGTACTAAAAGAACCTATTTGTATTATAGGACACCCAGAAACAAATCAACTCGCAACTAGAGGATCGAGCGATCGAGCAAATTCATGTAAGTTGGGTTATTGCTTATTGTAATAGAGTACTAGTTTCGTAGTACTCGGAGACTTAGGCTTGTATATGATTATGATTGTAAATAGTTTGCGCATGTGCTTGATGTATCTAAATTTGTGCTGGAATTTGTACTGTGAATAACTTTGTGACTGATTGAATGGTATGAACTTGTTGAACACCTTAACCGGCATTTAATCTTAGTCGACCCTAATAACCGAAAACGTCATGCATTGCAACTCGTTAGGGGATCATAGGACTCTCCAACCAAATACCGACCCCTTCGAAAGGGATAGCGCAGGATTGCAAAATGGTCCCTTCTTCATCCTCAGTCGAACTAAGTGACAGGAAAGGAGGTCGCAGCAGGGGTGAAGTCAATGGTTTGAAGGTAGTCACGGGAGGAGCGAGGTCTCCATTGCACAAGCCTGGGTTTGGTTGTGAGCTGCTGCATAACATGGAACTCCTCAACCCGGATTGGAGCGAGTGAAATTTCTCTGATTTCACAACGGACCAGACTACGTTGTACGATGACACTTGATTGTTGCATTGCATGAAATAATTGTTTGATAACCCTGTTTGTGCTTGTATGCATTCATGAGTCTCCAATTCAACTTACTGAGCTGTAGTTGCTCATACCTTTATAGATCCTTTTGCAGTTCTAATTTGTAATCTCTTCAAGTACTATGCCGCCCTACAATTATCCAGAGGTTAGTCCTTTTGAAGCCAGGGGTATGAGAATCAAGTTATTTAGCAAATGTGTAACTAGACTGACCTTGTAGTTAAAGGTTGAAGACTGTTAGTTATTCTGTAAATTAGTAAACTGTAGTTACTATGTAAAACTTCCTGGAAAGCTCTGTAGACATTATTATAAATATCTATGTTTTATAGAACTTTGTGATAATTATCATAATTGTTGTATAATCATTAATATAACTGTTTACTTCAAAGCGAGGAGTCGTCGACGCCTTGTGTAAATTATCTCTATGGTAGGCACTGTGAGGCCAGTTACTATCATAGAATGGTTTACACGGTGGGACTGTTGCGACTTTTGACTTCGGGGCGTAACATAAGGCTACCCCAAAGACATACTTTTGGGGATATGACTTTACTTGGTATTTATGCAGTATGTTGAATGTCTTATGTAAGTCCTTAATATGGTTGGCCTTATCTTTTCTCTTGATGATCATGTCATCAATGTAGACCTTGAAATTTTGTCCATGTTGTGGTTTGAAGATTGCTATCACCAATTGCTAATATGTTGCCCCAACATTCTTGAGGCAGAAAGGCATAACTCTATAACAATATGTACTGAAGTTGATGACAAAAGACGTGTGAATTTCATCTTTGGGAGCCATGCATATTTGGATGTAGCTTGAGTAGCCATCCATAAAGCTAAGCATTACATGGTCTGATGTTTAGTCAATGAGTTGGTTAACCCTATGAAGAAGGATTACTTACCTTAAGTCAATGAGTTGGTTAACCCAATTAGGCTATGCTTATAGGTTTATAGGGATCCTTGAGATGATCCTTCATCTATGTATAAGCATGGTAAAAGAAGATGTCCACTAAATTATTACTTTCAATAAATGTCATGGGTACATTAAAGTAGCCTATTTTTGTATTGATGACCATTGGCTTGTTGTGCAGGTATTTGATGCCCTCTTTGTCTTCAGTAGAGAATTAGATGGTAGTGTCAATCCTTGATTTCTTGTGTTAGACAAAGATGATTTTGTGCTTTACTATGGAAGAGGAGTTGGTACCCCTTACCCTTGGGCTTTTGATGATTATTTAGAGTTAGCCTCTCCTGCCTCGACATTGTTGGTTATCAAGGTTGTTTTATTCTTGCTTGTCGGTTTAGTAGGGTTAGGATGGCCATTGGACTTGATTCTTCTCATCTGTGATGAGGTAGTTGATGTGACCTCGGTGCACAAGGCCTTTGATCACATTTTTTAAGTGCTGGCATTTGGACTTCATAGAAGACCTTACTGAGAAGGTGAGTCAATGGAGTATAGTTCGTATAATCAATGGACCTCTACTTTTGCTTCTCTTAGTGGTCCTTCCTTGACGAAGATGGCTTATCGTTGTTGAGGCTGAGGCAATCTTTGATCGAGCCTCCTATGTCTAGGTTGTCGGTCTTAAGCTTAGTTCCAATGGCATCTTCCTAGGCGACGTACTTTTCTACCTCTGCATGAACTTGTTTAGAGTTTCAAGGTAGTTGAGGGTGATGGCTACAAAGAGTTTGCTAGAGAGGTTGTGATAGGAATCAAGCTATTAGGCCTTTAACTTGAGCTTAAGCTCAGGGTCTTGAGGGACTAATAAAGTAGATTTTATTGTTCTAACCAACTTTTGCTAAGGTTGAGCTGATCCCTATTACCGACCAACTTCACATGCTAAGCTGAGTAACTTCTCATCTATCAGTAATCAAGTACTGACCTGAAATATACTCTATTGATAGCTCGGACCTCTTACACATCTGTTCGATCATGATCATGCTAGCCATCAGTTCAGTAATACTGGTATCAAGAACCGAAGAGCATATCTGCACCTACATCTTCTTAGAGGACCCTAGGTTTGCTTGGCAATCTAATTGTCTGTTAATGCCAGAAGCATCGTTAGTGATCAAATGCCATGTATCTAATCCTACGTAAAATGGACTCTTCTACACTAATGATTAATTTTTTTGAATTTTCATTTACACCCTTTTGTTATTCCTTGTATATTACTTGTTTAGGCAATACCCCTTTTTGTCCTTTCCATTTAAGGTAGGTTACCCTAAGTTTTCGAGTATAAATACCCTTTATAACATATAACTGTGTCATCTTATACATCTGATATTGAATATACCTATCTTTTCATGAGTAAATGTGCTTATTTCTCTCTTCTTACTCTTATATTAACCCTTAAGTAAGGTTAGGTAGTAAGTAACCTTAACAAGCTACTTGTACATCATATCTTCAAAATCGTTTGTGTTTTTTTTTTTCTTTTACTTGTTCTGATTTTTACATTTCTTTCCTTTCATTTCAAGCATTTTGTAAGCTTGGACCCAAATCGATACTGTCTCCTTCATTTGTTCTTGGTACAACGTATCATCTTAATATCAAAGTAAAGGTTCGTTTTAGTAAGTTGTGTTTGAGCTTTCTTATGGCTAGTGTTTGTTGTGGTAGTATGTTGTAGTTGTGTAAAGTTAATTGTGAGTGTTTAAGTGAGTAAGAAGATGTAGTGGTTTGCTATTGTCATATACTTTGTTTTGCTTTGTTTTGAACATACGAAAATAGAGTAAGTTTTGATTGGATTTGTTGTTCTTTGGAAGTAGTTACTATGTTGATAGTTAGCTTGAGGTTTCGTGTGGAGAAGAGTATGTGCAAGTTGTTTAGCTTAAGAGGGTAATGCGTGTCGTTTTGTGGATTATGAGTTTGTTTACTAAATTTTATTAAGAGTATGATGGATCCAAGTGTTAATGCTAGTATTGGAGATGACAATAGCGGTATTGTCCACCATGGACGATAACCTTAAAATGCCTACCCCTAAAAGCATAGATGAGTAAATTGATGAAGTAGCTAATCTTATAGTTGATTTAGCCAGAATTGTTCATGTATTAGCCTTTAGACCTGTAGAGGTTGTGTAGAATACTCCCCAAGCCATATGACCTGCAAGAGGACAGATGTCAGCTTGACAAGCATAAAGTAGAGTAGAAGGACAAGTATAAAGGAGAATCAACTTAGGTAAGGTAGATGATAAGGATGAAGAAGAAAGGTATATTGAGGAGGAAGACCGAGCTCGAGCACCTGGAGCTAATGACCATATGAAGCTTAAGACTCTAAGCTTTAGTGGTTTTGGAAATGCAAACGACTATTTGGATTGGGAAGAAAACGTTGAATGTGTTTTTGATTACTACCAATATGAGGATTGTGAGAAAGTAAGGATTATTATTTTAGAGTTCTTAGGTTATGCTGTAATGTTGTGGAATAACTTCTAGATTATGAGGAGATGAGAAGGATATAGGAAAGTAAATACTTGACCTGAGATAAAAGGATACTTAGGAATAGAGTCAGGACGAATACATATCTGCAAGATATTTTTGCTCAACTTCAAGAGTTAAGACAAGGAAGTCGAATTGTTGATGAATATGTTTAAGAGTTCCAAATACTCATGATTCAATGTGAAGTAGATGAACTGTTAGCTTAAACAGTATCCAAATTTCTTACTGGATTGAGAAGTGATATCCGGGATATAGTAGAATTGCAATAGTTTTCTACATTGGATGAGGCTATAAAAATAGACCAATAAGTGGAAAGATAGAGGAGGAATAGGCCAAGCTGACGACTAATGGGCCAACTTAGTCAATCAAGCTAGTTTGTTTAAGGAAGTTACCGAGCTCAGCAGAGTGTTGAGTTGAGTAGAAGGACAGATATCAGAGTAGAGCAGAAAAGCAAACTAGCTATTGGTAAGGTGCAGCCAAGAACTTACAAGAAGAGACAAGGATCTAAGAGGTTGGACACATGGTTACCTAATGTTCAAATAAAAGAACTATGATCATTAAGGGAGATGTCTTAAAGGTTAAAGTGAAAAGTACTGATGAGGAGCTGGAAGAGGAGGTTGTTCCCAAGAAGGATACTACCCAAGAGGATGAGCTTGTTGAGGATGATGTATTTGCTAAGGATTTACAAAAAAAAAATTTGGTTGTTTGATATGAGATGAGTATAGAACCCTTTATTAAGGAGGAGTAGAGAGAAAATCTATTCTAGATTACATGTAAAGTGAACGAGCAAGTGTGTGTACTTGTAGTAGACAGTGGAAGTTGCACAAATGTAGCGTCTGCTAACCTGGTTAAGAAGCTCGAATTGCCGACCATATCATATTCGGGGCCTTCTAAATAGCATTGGTTGAACAAGAAGGGAGCACTACATGTCACTTAGCAAGTATTGTTACCAATCTCTAATAGAAACTATTCTGATGAAATTCTTTATGACGTGTTACCTACATATGCATCTCATGTGTTGCTAAGTTGACCTTGGCCTTTCGACTAGAGGGTTATACATGATAGGTTTAAGAACATGTACGCGTTTGAGAAGGATGAGAGGAAAATTACCCTAAACCCCATATCCTTAAGTCGAGTGAGTAAATTACTAGCTAAATTGGCTCAAGCATCGAAGAAGGCTTTAGTATTGAGTAGATTCGAGCTTTGAGTAGCCATCAAATTTGACTTGTCAACTTTCCTATTGGTAAGGAGGCTATTGGAATTGAAGGAGCAAGTGAAGCTTTTAGAGAAGGTCAAGAAGCTTCTTAATGAATATTTCGACTTATTTCCTCGAGTAGTTACTAGAGGGATTGCCCTCATTTCGAGGTATTGAGTATTGTATTGACTTGATACTTAGCACTATACTGCTAAACAAGCCTACTTATAGAATGAACCCCAAGTAAGTTGCAGAGCTCTAAAGATAAGTAAATGAACTACTGGAAAAAGGATATGTAAGGGAGAGTCTCAACCTTTATGCCATGCCGGCACTCCTTGTACTGAAAAAAGATTGTACCTGGTTCATGTGTGTAGATAATAGAGTCATGAACAAGATTACAATCAAGTATTGATATCCTATCCCTAAGTTGGATGAACTGAATGGAGCTAGGGTCTTCAATAAAATTGATTTAAAGTATGACTATCATCTAATTCGAATGAAGTCAGGAGACGAGTGGAAAATTGTATTCAAAACTCAGCATAGTCTTTACGAGTAAATGGCAATGCCCTTTGGCTTGTCAAATGCTTCGAGTACCTTTATGAGATTGATGAACCATGTGTTAAGGAACTTGATCAAGAAGTGTGTCGTGGTATACTTTAATGACATTCTTATGTATAACACTAACCTATTGAGTCACTTTAAGCATCTCTATGCCATATTTGATGTACTCCGAGCCAAGAGATAATTTGCCAATTTGAAGAAGTGTTGTTTTTGGTAGAAGGAAGTGATTTTATTTTGGATATGTAGTTGGTGGAGGAGGCTTGTAAGTTGATGATAAAAAATCTAAGCTATTATTTAATGGTTAACTCCAACTACCTATGTTAAGGTAAGAAGTTTCTGTGGATTGGCATCCTTTTTACTAAAGGTTCATCAGAAGCTTCAATACCATTGTTACACCCTTTACTAAGTTGATAAAGAAGAATATCGAGTTCAAGTGAGGTGAAAGAGAGGAGAGAAGTTTTATTGAAGTAAAGACAAGATTAACTTCTGCACTAGTATTAGCTTTACCCAACTTCAAGAAGATTTTTGAGTTGGGATAGGTGATGTCTTGATACAAGAAGGCTAAACAATTGCTTACCATAGTGAGAAACTAAGAAGACCTCAATTGAACTACTCATTGTATGACAAAGAACTCCTAACCCTTATCCGAGTACTCTAAGTATGGCAACACTATCTATTGTTGAGAGAATTTGTCATTTATATATATCATGAATCATTGAGGTACCTTAGAAGTTAAACCAAGTTATCTAAAAGACAAGTGTGATGGGTTGAATTCCTAGAAGGATTCAACTTTGTGATCAAATATAAACAAGGCAAGAATATTGTAGTTGTCGATGCTTTTTGAAGAAGACATGTTCTTCTTACTGAGTTGGAAACCTAATTGTTAGGGTTTATGAGCATCAAAAAGTAGTATCCACAAGACCCCCATTTTGGTCCTATATTTGAACGATATGTAGAAGGAAGAACGGTTGACTACCATATGGAAGATGGTTATCTATTCTGAAGCACTAAACTATGTGCATCAACCTATTTTGTAAAATAAGGGAAGCTCATGGTAAAGGGCTCCCCAACCAATTTGGAGAGAAGAAGACATATGAATTATCGAGTAGAAGGTTCTTTTAGCCTAAGATAAGACGAGATGTGCATCGGATTGTTGAGACTTATACTACTTGCAAGAGAGTTAAATGTTGAGCTAAATAAGGGAAAGCAATACTTTTTCCTATCTTGACCAGACCTTGGGTTGAGTTGAGTATCGACTTTATTCATGGATTAACAAAAATTACTTGAGGCAAAGATTCTGTGATGGTCATTGTAGATGGATTTGGTAAAATAGTACCCCTTGTGTCCTACTTCAAAACTAACAATACTTCAACTATTGCTTTTCCTTTTTTCTAAGAAATTGTTTAATTGAATGGCGTGCCAAGAAGTATAGTATCGAACAGACATCCAAAGTTTTTGAGCCCTTTCTAGAGGACTCTTTGGCATCTTATAGGGACTAAACTACTATTCAGCATTTCCTATCACCCTCAAGCTAATGGTCAAATAAAGGTAGTCAATTGTACTTTAGGATCACTACTTTGAGCTGCAATAAGGAAAAACTTAGCTGATCGGGATGTATGTTTACCTATGGTGGAATTCACTTACAACTGCATGGTACATGACATCACCAAACAAATACACTTTGAAGTCATTTATGGCTTCAATCTAGAGCTACCCCTTAATCATACCCCTTGTACTCATGTCCAAGTAAGAAGACCCTGATACAAAAGCTTAAGCACAGTCTCTGCAACAAATCTACGAGAAAGTTACGCGATAGATTGACCAAGTTGCCAAGGAGATGAAAGAAAAGAGTAAAAGGAGGAAGTCAACACAATTTCAACTCGGTGATTTGGTATGTTTGCACCAAAGCAAGGAGAGGTTTCAAAATGAGAGAAAGAATAAATTGTATGCCTAAGTCGAAGGTCACTTTAGAGTACTCTAAAAGATCAACAACAGTGCCTCTCGACTGGAATTACTTAAAGATTGTTGAGTTTCTAACATCTTTAACATTGCTGACCTTAGGTCTTATCAATCTAAAGTCAAATTGAGTGAAGACTAGTTAGATTTAATCCTAAATTCAAATCAATTTAAAGGGGATAATAGGAATCGACCAATTGGGCCTTTAACTTGAGCCCAAGCTCGAGGTCATGAGGGACTAATTGTAGACATCCCATTTTTACCCCTTTTATTTATAAAAATTTTAAGAATAGAATAAAGGGTCCTAAATTTAGAAAAATACAAAAAATAGAAAATTTAGGAAAAGCCAAAAAAAAAGAAATTTAAAATAATACAAAAAATAGAAAATTAAGAAAACAAAAAACATATTTATAAAAATATAAAAAAATAGAAAATTTAGGAAAAGTACAAGAAATAGAAAAAAATGAAGGATATAGAAAATGATAAAATTTCTTATAATAGAATTTTTAATAACAAAGAGAGGTAATTGAACTTGGGCTTAAGATTTAAATCTAACCTAGACTAACCAAGCAATTGCACATATGGATAAATCATATACCAACGACCTAATGGATAAGTACTTAGATAATTGGTATTAGGTTAGTTGAGGTCTTGAGTTCAAATCTCACCAAAGACAAGAAATGTCTTTTATTTTTTTTACCTCAAAATGCATATGATGCATCATCATGTTTTAGGGGTTTATTATGCCACGTATCTTGACAGATAGCACTATTGGATTGGAAGATGGTTGATGTGGCACCACGTGGCATGCAACATCAACTATCTATGATACGTTAATAGCTACATATCATAATAGGGACATGTGGCAAGCTATGGTTGGATGATATGGCTGACGTAATGTCATGTTAACCCCTTTCTCTCCCTTTCCTTTCTCTTTCTCCTCCTTTCCCTCTTTTTCCCTAACTTTCTCAATTAAAAACAAGCCTACCTCCTCACTTTGGCTCAATTTTCTACATAATTTCCATATACACACACATGATTTCTTAGTTTAAGCTTATTCCATATATAGCCTACTTCGAATAGAACCCAAGAACATGTACATATTCAGTTAAATAAGCATTCAAATCGGTGTTGTAAAATTGGAAAAAAAATGAGATTCTGGAATTCACATTCAATGTGATTTCAACCTTCCTTGCTTGCTATGTTGTTTTTAAGCATAAAAAGGGCTTTGAGACTTCATTTTATGCACACACAATCATCAAATTCACTTACAAACTCCTTCTCTCTCTTCCTTGATCTCTCTCTACTAGTCGGATCTCTCTCTCTCTTTAGGATAAGCTTCGAGTTGTAGCTTTTTAAACCAAAATCACCTCGTAGCCACCGTCCCCAAGTCCTAAGCTATCTCCAATAGTCACCCCCAACTCCTGTCATGGTCTACAACTCCTCTATTACCAAACTTTGACCACCTTTATGGCCATTACGTAAAGACATACTTCATCGCTTCTTATTGACCCAAATTGATGCCACTACCGTAATCACCACCCTTAGAAAACTATGACCCAATCCCCCTCTCACACCTAACAACCTTTACTATGTATGAATTGACTCTATTGCCACCCTTTACTCTGTTGATTGCTCAAACCACCTCCATTGGCCAAGGCATTCATCTTGCAGTCCCCCTTCCCTCACCCCCCCAAAGTCCTATTCTAAACTTACAAAAAACTCCTCACCAACTCATTTTGGTAGGTAAATCGAGTTGAATCACTCCATTTGAACCACCGTCACCTTCTTCCACTATGCAACCCATGAACCATTAAAGCCCAACTTGTGATCCAAACCGACATAACCTAAGATTTGTGCATTGATTCAGGTCCGACTCGTACGCTTAGCTCTTATCTGAGCTTGATTTGTTTTTTTTTTTTTTTTATCTTGTTTTTGTAGTTCAATTCTTGTATTTATTTATTATTTTTTTATATCAATCTAAAGTATAATTGTAAATTAAAAGAGAAAAAGAAAAATAAAAAAGGTAAAATATGAAAAAAAAAGAAGGAAGAGAAGAAAAAAAAAAGAGAAAAGAAGAACTAGTTCAAATTTTGTTTTATTTTTTTTAATGATCAATTAATCATAAGAAAATAAATAAGAAAAAAAATAGTAAATTAAATAAAAATAAAAATATAAAAATTATTAAATATATGGATTTTTTGCTACTTAGAAAATCTTTTTCTTTTTTTTAAAAAAAACAAATGAAATATACTTTGTCAAAATTAGGGCCTTCTAGGATTTTCTAAAAATAAAATTCTTGATTTAGGACTTTTTTTTAGAAAATTCCTTAAATAAATAAAATTGAGTTAAAAACATAAATCTGACGTATTTTCAAAATTAAAATAAATCCAACTCACTAAGATTTTACAAAAGAAATAATTATGTACATTTGATCTCAAATAGCGAATACTTAGACACCTATAGGGTGATAGTAAAAAATGAAAAAATAAAATTTTTTGTTTAAATTACTTAAATTATTCAATTCGTTAACCAATAATTGAGTTTTACTTTATAAAGTAGTCTTTTGAAATGTGATTTTTAAAATTAAGGTTAAAATTGAAAAGTCAATGATATTCGTAAGGATTTAAAAATCTTAACCACTGGACTCATTTCTTTAGTTCCTAAAACTGTTTATATAATTGGTTTAATCAAGAAAACTAGTAGCTAAATTATAATCAGTCTATTTAATTATTTATAATTGAACTCATTTTTCTGACTCTGGTCGAGTGGCGACTCCAAAAAATTTTTCAAAATCTATTAAAAAAAATGATTTTCTTTAAACTCTAGTCAAGGGTTAATATTAAACGCGTAGGGTTTAGTATCAATTGGTTTAAAGATGACTAACTTAAAAAGCAGGAAGAAAAAACCAGACTTGCTAACATGGTAACTCCACTGGAGACGTTAAGAGGGTTAGCCATTCAACATTCCAAAATTAAGATTAATCTCTAAAAATCACTTTACTAAATGTAATTTGTTTACTTATTCATTTGTTATTTGTACCATAAATGTACTAACATTTTTTGCAAGTTTTAATTATTTAACTATTTTGGGGGGTAGGGAATTTATTTTATATACCTCAAATGTGTGATAAAAATGGTTAAACTTGGACCACATTAGGAACCTAGGACAGGGGGGCATTGTGTAGGCTTCGGGTATTATGATATAATCACTGCTTGAGGTTAATTAAGCCACTTTCACTTAAGCTTAGTGTGACCAATGAAAATGTTCTTTAACAAGTGAGGTCGTAAAAATTTAAGGACCTACAGAACCCACCTTTATACATTCATGACATCTGAAATCGACAAATAATCAAGCAAGATGGGAATAAAAATAAATAATGGCTTAGAGTTTCCTTAACTGCCCAAGTAAATATGTTGTAAACATAGAATTGTTGTAAATAGGTTTCATTTATTGTAAATAACGGTTGGTTAATCTTGTAACATATTTTCTCTTTTATAATTTAGATTAGGAAATGGCCTGTTCATCTAACTCTATCCATTTTAGGGAAAAGTTTGTTTGTAAGCCCATCGGTCTCAAGCTCATCTTAGACTAATGGTTTTGACACTTCAATCCAAGCGAAAAAGAGACCATCATTAGCAAGATCATACACATTTTATCACTTCCTAGGGTAAAGATAGAGATTAATTTAATTAAGGCCCTAACCAACTTTTAAGAGCTTGAGGAAGTGGCTTTTTGAGTTGAGCCTGACTTGATTAGTCCAACATTTAAGAATACACCTAATTACTTCAACCCCCTTCCTTAAAAAATATATATATACCCCAAATTTGGAATTTAAACCAGTGAATACCTTTTTAAGATTCTTGGGGATTAGAAAAAGTTGAAGTGAACAAATCCCTCAAAAGCTATAATGGGAATTGCATCAAATTGGAAGACTTAAAAGCCTGGTTTGCCATTTGGCTTAAATCCAACCAACGGGGCATCTTCTGTGACAATCTCAAAAGCCTGGGAACAAAATGAAATAAAAGCGCTTATCTTAGCTGCATTCAGGACTTTCCTATTCCCTAATGGAAAGTTATACATCCATTTTTGGGTTGCTGAGTTAGTAGGCCAGTTTCTTGAAGGTAAATCATATGTCTTGGCTTTCCTTATAGAACAAATCAAAAGCCTCAACATTTTGAAAGAAAAGAACTATGGCACATTAAAGAATAGCATGGTATTACTAATAGTATGGTTTGTGAGCCATATGAAGTGTTATAAGCTTGATTTGATTTAAGGAAAATTTGCTTATAATATTGATCTAATTGATTCTTTTGTCAATAAGGTCCATCTCTTAAAAAGAAAATCCACTTACTGTTGTATAGAAGTGTTGAGAAATTTCCAAGTTGCTAATATCTTATGGATAGCAAGATGGAGTAACTTCAAGAGGGTAATCTTAGTTTACAAAAATTATCTAGCAATACCCATAATCGAGATGAAATTATGAATTGGTTATCATCTTAACAATATAATTAGACAATTTGGGGGTATCCAAGATATAGTATACAGGTTATTGCTGAATATCATGATCTTGGATTATGAGGACCTTCAGATTCCACTACCAAAAAAGATGTCTAAACTCTGGGCAATCAAACAATTATGGGCAACAAGGATTGTTAGCCTAAACATCGATTTAGGAGAGTAGCTAAGAGAAGTGGACAAGTACAAGGTCACCAAAGAATATTTATATGATCAGCTCCATAAGGTAGGCTAAATCTAATATCGAACACTAAAAATCATCCAACCTGTAGCAATTGAACCAGATCCTAAAATCAAGACTTACATGGACTAAGTACAAGCCTATGTAGAAGCAATCTATGAAGAGTGGGACATGTGGGAAGGTCACTTTTGGGAATCAAGACAATGTTCCTGGGCCTTAGAACATCAATTGAAGATGACTTAGAAAAGGCTTAAATAACTTGAAGAAATAAAAGAGCCTAGCCCAGAAAAGAGGAAAGAGCACTGGTATGACTAAGTAAGCAAAAAGAGGGAACACCTACCAAGCGCCAAAAGAACATTTAGAGGTAGAAATACTTTTCTTTAGAAAAAAAAAAGTATTTTCTTTTGCAAATGTAAAAGGGAACTATAAAAGCTACAAAATAATAAAAATTCCCATCTTATTGGTTATTCGTCGGTTTTATTTCTTTGCATCCGTATGGCATACATTTTCACATTGTTGTTTTTCATTTGTTTCATTTGAAAAAATATTCATGTAACTAACTTGTTGAGAAGTGATCTTAAACCATGTTGCCAAAATAGCTCCTAAGCATCAAACTTCCAAAGAAGTCTTATCAGAACCCACTCTCAAATTAGAATAGTTAGGTAAGGAAATGATAACATCAACACTAACAATGATAGTATCAACCTCAAAATTGTTGATCCCACCGAGTTGAGGTTCTGCTCTTTGGAACAAATAATAGGGAAAATTGCTGATCAACTAAGCTTCCTTGTTGACAGCATCGCCTTACTTAGGTCCACAGTTGCATCAAATGAAGGAAGCTCCAAATCTCAATATGGGAAGAATGCTGAAGCCTCACCTCTTAAAGCAGAAGAAGCTTACCCTAAAGTCAACCAGACTTTTGAATCCTTTGAGATAGAAGGAATCTATTTGAAGGTCAACTTGACTTTTGAGCCAAACACTTACTTGTTTCTAGTCAATCCAAAGTCTAAAGCTAATCAGGACAGATTAAAAGAACTTGAGAAGTGATTGACCCAACAAATTACTGAGAAAATGAAAATGCTCAAAGGGTATGATGGTTTTAAGCATGTTAGTATAACAAACTTCTCTACCTATGACTATGAAAGCTTCTTAGAAAAATTCAAACTACTTGACTTGAAGAAGTATAATGGGACTGGATACCCTAAACTGCACACTAGGCTATAAGTATGCAAGATGGGTAAGTATGTACAATATGATAAGCTCATGGTCCAAACTTTTCAAGACAACTTAACTAGCCTTGCTTTGACTTAGTACTCTTAATTGGTTTTGGATCAAGTAAATATATGTGAGAAGTTGGCTAAGGTGTTTTATGAACAATACAAATTCAATGTTGAAGTAGCATTAACCATGATGGACTTAGTCGACCTACAAAAGAAGCACAATGAGTCATTCAAGGAGTATGTCTAAAGGTGGAGATCCTTAGCCATATAGGCATCTACCCTCATGACTAAGCAAGAGATGACTTCAACTTTTATAAATACTCTTGAAAGACCTAACTTTTCTCATCTGATTAAGCAAGCTTGCTCCAGTTTTGTAAAAGTAGTGGTTGCAAGATGCCAGATTGAAAATGTTGTCGCTTCCGATAAATTATAGGAGCCATTAAATAGAAGGCCACCCTCTATAAAGCCTACCACTAGCAAGACCAAAGACCAGCAAAACCAAAGAAGTAATTGTCGGCATGGTGAATTCAAACACCAGGCCAGACACCTAAGTCTCCTTCAGAACAAATCCTCCACCAATGTAATAACAATTCTGAAGTCAGCTATAAGTCAATAGGGTTTCAAGATAGTTCACTAAGATTCCAATTCCCCTTAGTTAGGTCCTTAAAAAATTAAGAAAAGATAATCTGATCCATTTTGAGCCTCTTAGTGAAAGGTATATACCAAAGTTTTTTTTATTCTAACGCCAAATGCAATATCACTTAGGGCAGGTAGGCCATTCGATCGACTCGTACTTAAGATTAAGGAATAAAGTTTAAGATTTAATTAACGAAGGCACAATCCAACGAGACTTTGTAAAGACTCCTGCTCTAAACATCAACAACAAGCACTTACCTAACCATGGGCCCTTCATTAACATGATATTTGATGACTTAAATCCTACCATCGATATGATCAATTCTAACCGATAACCTAAGGTTTATAAATTCTACAAACAAGAGGAAAAGCAAACTCCAAAGACCAAAAGGTACACCTTCCATGTGCCTTTAGCCCTTAAAAGTTATAAAACTACCCCCTATGAACTACTAGGCAGTAAATCAAAGGCAATTGAATTCACTCATGGAGGGAATTACTCACTTTGGTAGAATTTATGATTTGAAGGAAGACTTGAAAAAGAAAATTATGCTAGAAAGCCTAAGCAACGAATCAACTGAATGTAAAGAAGGATTTTCTGCCTTCACTAGAATGATTAAATCAAGGAGTATAAAGTAATGGATCGACTTAGTAAAACTTTAGCATAAATATCTCTTATGAGTTTGTTGATGGCATTAGAAATGCATTGGGAAGCTTTGTTAAGAACTTTGAGGGAAGTCAAAGTCCCTTGTGAAATAACTACTTAAAGAATGGAATTTGCCACTAACTCTATCCTTACTATGGATTGGATTTCGTTCTCTACCGAGAAACTAGGCGAAGAAGGTAATCAATACACTAAGCCCCTCTTCATAATAGTAAGGGTGAACAACATTATCACGATAAGAGTCCTCATCGACAATGGACCATCATTAAATGTTTGCCTTCTTGCCACCTTAGATCTATTTGGCGTAAATGCGACTACAATTAAATCGAGCTCAGCAACAGTTAGGGCTTTTGACAAGTTTAGAAGGGAAATTATAAGGGAGATAAACTTTCCAATTGATATTATCCTATGAACTTTTAACATCCGATTCTAAGTCCTAGAAATCCTAAGGACCTTCAACCTGTTATTGGGAAGATCTTAGATATATTCAACAGAGGCCATACCTTCAAGCCTACATCAAAACGTTAAGTTTGTCTCAAATGACTAGGGAATAGCAATTTTAGGTCACTAGGATTACGAAATATACAAGGAAACAATTATACCCTACATTGGTACTAAGGAGTATGATGACTTTGGGCTCAAATATATATTTGAAAAGGTGTATATGATTACTGATCGAGAGAAAGATGAGAGGTTAAAATTCATAGAAAGCTAGGCTGGTACCTATGAGCTAGGTTATATCCCAACTCCAGTGGATGAGTTATGAAATATGCAAGCGAAGGGAAAAAGAGGTGATAGATTGTATCATGCCTCGATGACCTTTCCACCGTTGTTAGAAACTTTCATCTAAGCTTATGTCCAGAATTTAAGGTTTGCCAAAGAGGACACTTTCAGCAGGAATAAAATAGTTGGCCTATCCTCCAAGCCCCAACACTTGAATGGATGGTTCTTCATCCCTATGAATAGCAATAAGTCTTCTTTAGGGTAAAGGATGAATCACGGTTTAATATTTTTTTGAGTTTTGTAATAATTACCTTTGTACTTGAAAGAATTTCTTCTAACCTAATAAAAATTAGTCTTCATTTTCTTCACTCCTCCCTTAATCACATTCTCTTCTTTACATACTTTTTCCTTAGATCTAATTCTTCGAATAAAGGTCATGGATACCTTGCTAGATAGGTAATGAAAATATTGATATCACTTTCGACACTTTTGGGGTAATCGTCAGGAGTGATGTCAATAACCACAGTAATGTGCAAGAAAACTAAAAAGACATGAAATGAGTAGAATTTCCATTGACAAGCCGACTGAGTCAATTAATGTTAGGATTTATAAAAACACCAAACTATTGAAAATTGGAAGGAACTTAAAAGAAGAATAAAAGGCAGAAATGACCACATTACTAACTAAATACCAAGATGTATTTACATGGTCTTATAAAGGTATGCTCAAATTAGATCCATCAATCATGGTCCACCGCTTACCTATACGAGAGGATATCAAACCTAAAAAGAAGAAGCCAAGAAGATTTCGACCAAATGTTTTGTTGAAAATTAAGGAAGAAGTTAGAAAGTTACTAGAGGTCGATTTCATTGAGGTGTCTAATTATTCTAAGTGGATAGAAAACATTGGGCCAATAATGAAGAAGAATGAAAAAGTTGGAGTGTGCATGGATTTTCAAGACCCCAACCAAGCAACTCCTAAAGATAATTTCCCTTTGCCCCATATTGACGGCTTGGTTGATAATATCGTTGGGAACCATCTTTTCTCATCTATGGATGGGTTCTCCAGATATAATCAGATTCGAATGTCTAAGGAAGATAAAGCCAAAACCACATTTATCATTACTTGGGGCATATTTTGCTATAAAGTAATGCTTTTTGGACTCAAAAATGTTGTGGCAACTTTCCAAAGAGCCATAGTTGTAATCTTGCATGACATGATACATAAAGAAGTTGAGGTATATGTTGATGATATGATTATAAAGTCTAAGGAAGGAGAAAATTATGTAGATAATTTGAGGAGATTGTTTGTAGGTTAAGAAAATTCCAATTGAAGCTCAACCTAGGTAAGTATACCTTCGGAGTAACTTTAAGGAAATTATTGGGTTTCATAATCAGCCGAAGGGGCATCAAAGTAGAACTTGATAAAGTGAAAGCAATAGTTGACTTGCCCCCTCTACGCATACTTAAAGAAATCAAAGGCTTGTTAAGCCACTTGAACTACATAGCCCACTTCATATTTCTATTCCCCTTCATATCTCAACTCATAGATAAATGTTGTCCATACATGCAATTTTATTGCACCTATAGACAAGGCATAAACCAACGATCTAATGAATAAGCACTTGGACAATTGGCATTAGGTTAGCTTGAGGTCTTAGGTTCGAATCTTACCAAAGGCAGGAAATGCCTTTTATTCTTTTTACCTCAAAATGCACATGATACGTTGCTATGTATCAGGGGTTCATTGTCCTACGTGTCCTGACATGAGGCGCTATTGAATTAGATTATGGCTAAAATGGCATGCCACGTCATCTGTCCATGATACGTTAGCTACCATGTGTCATAGTAAGGATACGTAGTAAATTATGGTTAGATGACACAATTGATGTAGCACCACTTTAATACCATGTCAACTCTTATCTCTTACTTTCCTTTCTCTTTTTCCCCCTTTCCTTCTTTTTCCCCCTTTCCTTTTTTTTCCCTAACTTTCTCGACCAAAAACAAGCTTGCCCCACTTACTTTGGCTTAATTTTCTGCACAATTTCTACATATACACACGATTTCTTAGTTTAAGCTTATTCCATACATGGCCTACTTCGAATAGAACCCAAGAACATGTACAAATTCAGTCAAATAAGCATTGAAATCAGTATTGTAAAATTAGGAAAAAAAAAACTAAAATTCTACAATTCACTTTCAATCCAATTTGAACCTTCCTTGCTTACTATGTTAAGCTTTAGGACTTCGTTTTATGCATACACAATCATCAGATTTACTCTTGAACTCCCTTTCTCTCTTCCTTGATCTCTCTCTATAGCTCACTTTCTCTCTACTAGTCATCTTTCTCTCTCTAGGAGAAGCTTTGAGTTGAAGCTTTTTAAACCAAAATCACCTTGCAGCTACTATCCCTAAGTCTTAAGCTATCTCTAATAGTCACCCCCAACTCTTACCATGGTCCATAGCTCCTCCACCAACAAACCCCAACCACCCTTATAACCACTACGCAAAGACACACTTCACTACTTCTTATCGACCTAAACTGACACCATCATCGTAACCATCACCTTCAGAAAACTACGACCAATCCCCCTCTTATATACAATAACCCTTAACATGTGCAACCTGACTCCACCACCACCTTCCACTTCGACGACTACCCAAACCACCTCCATTGGCTAAGACACTCAACCTACCCCTCCCCTCCCCCAAGTCCTATCCTAAACTCACAAAAAACTCTTCACCTACTCATTTTGGTAAGTAGAGAGAGTTGAATCACTCTATTCGAGCTACTATCACTTTCTTCTACTGTATGACCTGTGAACCATTGGAGCCTTGACTTGTGATTTGAATCAACCTAACCTAAGATTCGTGCACTAATCTAGGTTCAACCGCACACCTAGCTCTGATCCAAGCTTGGTTTGGTTTTTTCTCTTGTTTTTGTACTTCGATTCTTGTATTTATTTATTTATTTTATATTAGTATATTGTATAATTGTAAATTAAAAGGAAAAAAAGAAAAATAAAAAAGGTAAAATATGAAAAAAAAAAGAAGGAAGAGAAAAAAGAAAAGAGATGAGAAAAGAAACAAGAAAAGAGAAAAGAAGGATAAGTTCAAATTTTATTTTATTTTTTTAGGGATAAATTAATCATAAGAATATAAACAAGTAAAAAAAAGAAAAAAATAGTAAATTAAATAAAAATAAAAATATAAAAATAAATAAATTATTAAATATATGGATTTTTTACCACTTTGAAAATCGTTTTTTTTATAAATCAAATCTACTTTGTTAAAATTAGGGCCTCTTAGGATTTTCCAAAAATAAAATTCTCGATTTAAGATCTTTTTTATAAAAATTTCTTTAAATAAATCAAACTAAGTTAAAAATGTAAATTCATTGTATTTTCAAAATTAAAACAAATCCAACATGCTTAGTATAAACACCTTATTTTTGCCATTTTTTTTTTATCAATGTTATTAATTGAGCCAGGTTAATAAATCAATAGAAAAATAGAAAAAAAAATAAAAATAAAAAATGAAAATAAAAGAAAAATGAAAAAAAAAATAGAAATCGAGTTGAGTCGTAACAAGATGAGTCATGAGTCAAGTTGTGTTGAGTTGAGTTGAATTGTTGGATTAGGTGATGATATGGCTTAATTAATTAATTTTGGGCTAAACTAATATAGAATAAGTATTTATTTAATTTAAGGGCTTAAAATAGGATTTATTGAGCTATATTGGATTGGGTTAGGCTTATAAAGAAAAGCCCGAGCTAACTAGGGTTTCTAAAAGCAAAGATAAATCTTGGAAAAATCACAATCGTATTTTCCGTATTTTTTATACGAAAAATTTGATTTTGACCTTATAAATATTTTGTTGGCTAAGGATTTAGGGTTTTTTTTTTTTTTATCTACATACACCCCGCATACTCCTTCAAAAATGCTGCGTACACTCTACATGCCACCACACGCTCCATTACATACCCCACGCGCCGCAATATGTGCTACTACACTACTGCACAACTACCATTGTACACCACCACACACCATCAGCACCGCCTAGACGCACTACTAGATCCATGTCACTGTCGCTCAATCTATCACCCAAATCCACACTATTGTCGCCCAGTCCACGACCCGTACCGCCTAGGTCTACGCCCATTGTTGCTCGTATCACCCAGGTCCACTCCCGTTGTCACCGGTACTGCCCAAATCCACCTCTACGATCATTGCCCATAGTGCCCATAGTACTACCCAGTTGCTCAAGGTCATCACCCAGAATCGTTTGCGTCTCGCATACGTCGCCCAGGTCTATGCTTGTACTCGCCCAATGTACTCCCACTCTTGCCCGTGTTCGCTCAGCATACGCCTACGCTTGCTCGTGATAGCCTTTGTTCACCCCTCGTTCGCCTGTGATCGCCTAGGGTTGCCAGGTGCTCGCCTACACGACCTAAGCGTACACCTTTGCTCGCCTCTCGCTTGCCCATGCATGCCTAGATCCTCATCTATTCGCCCACAGTTTCGCACAACACCACCCACACACTCATCTAACATCGATGCAATCTAACCTAGGTAAATTTTTAGTAAAATTATTTTATATTATTTATCTCATTAATTTTTATTAATTAGTTATATTTTTTTCTTTATTAATTTATTTCTCTTGTTTAAGTGTAGGTTTATTTTTTGTTATTATTTATTTTGTTGCAATTTTTTAATTAAATTAAGTTATTTTGAAAAGTTGCATTTTTTCAATAAAAAATATATTTGTGACACATAGGGATTTTGAAAAAAATAAAAAAAATCTAATCTAAGATGTGTTTTTATTTTCAAAAAGATAGTTACTTAAGGTTTTTCTTTTAAAAATTACATTTCTTAGGGTTTTTTTTTTCTTTCTTAAAATAATGAATTGATAAAAACATAAACCTGGCTTGGTTTTCAATATAAAAATGATCCACTCACTAAAAATTTTATAAAAAAAAAATTACAGCCAGTTTGATCCCGATTAGTAGGTACGTAAGTGCCTTCAGGGCAACCATTAAAAAATTAAAAAAAAAAAATTTTTCCCCCTTATCTTAGAAATTCGTAATAAAAAATAATAAAATATCATTTTTAGTTACATTTTGTAAATTTAGGTATATTTTTAATATTTTTAGAAAAATTACAAAAGTAAATCCCATCAATTTTTTTTTTCTTATAAATTTTTATATGGTAACATAGTTTTAATAGGTTAACCTCCTCAACCTAGTTTTCCAGTTCAATTTCTAAAAATTAGTTTTTTAGAATATCTGTAAATTAGTGGCTAAATTAAATTTTTCTTACCCAAAAACCCTAATTTTATTTTTACTAGTTAAACTAGTTGACGACTCTAATTTTTAAATTTTTTAGGAGAAATATTTCCTTAGCTTAATATCGAGTGATTTATATTAAGTAGGCTGGGATTTATATAAGTTAACTTAAGGAAATCGAAATAAAGCTCGATAGAATTGCTGACTCCATTAGGGAAGCCTAATGGGTTAGCAATGTGAAAATTTAAAAAATTATTGATGGGCTTTTGTATTATTATTTTTATTTTGTTTTGTATTATAGTTGTACTAATTGTTTTTTTAGTGATGTAGGCCCTAAGAAAAAGCTTGGTCTAATGGGTCTTCATAGGGTTAGGGGGTTTTATTTTTCAGGTAACCATTTGTGTGTCTAGATGTGGTCGAACCTAAGTCACCTTAGGAACTTAGGATGGGTTGCTATCATGTAACCCACAGGTTGCTGGGTCTTTACCCTAGCCTGGTGGTGATAGATGAGCTCATTCAAGCTTCAATGTAGCCTACTAAGCTTCTCTTAGCCTTGAAGCTATAGAGCTTGGACCCATAGATCCTATCTTTTTGCATCATCCCTTTCGAAAAAGGGATAGTTATTCTTAAATTATTAGAAAAGCCCAATCAATCCGTAGTCAGCTTGATCTTATTCTTCAAAAAAAGGGAAAATTTAAAGAAAAACTAGTAACCCTTATATACAAGTATTTGCGAACTTCATTTTTTTTTTAGAAACATTCTATTTCAAACCTACTTATATATAAGGGTGCTTCTTGACCACAGATTCATCATACTTCCTATAATTTATTATTTATCAACCCTACTACATGACATCTGTGTGTAACATATTGCATTTTTTTTATATGTTAGAATATGCTCCTTTCTCTATGAATATTTTATTTCCTTATGATTATATGTGTTTTATGTTTTTTTATTTTATTTTATTGCTCCTTAATCAATGAAAGGCTACACAATTTCTAAGAAAATCATTGAAAAAGCTACAAAATTATTAACATCATATCCAACTTTATTCTAAATTTAGTAGCTTAGTTATAAATAATTGTTGCCTTTTATTTCGTTTATATTTTTTTGTATGTATTATAGATATGGAGAGTCAGGGTAGCATCAGTCTAGAGCCCGTTCATGAAGTCTAGTTGAATAAGTACTCCTTTCCTGAGGCCATCCTAAGTGATTGGTTGAACCAGTTTCCTCCTACAAAGCAAGATCATATTCGTAAGAAGATCGGGCCAGTCATATCTCTTATGCAGGTTTAGCCCCACTAGCCTCTAATTTATGCCCTTATCCATTACTGGGATCTAGAATCTATAGCTTACAACTTTGGCCTACATGTATTGATGCCTATTATAGAAGAGTGCTCGCAACTACTCAATGCCTTACCCCTTGAAGTAGGCATAGCTATCCCTAATCTTAGAGTCTAGCTCGAGAAATCTTTCATGACATTATTAGGGGTCAAGAAATCAGCCTTGGCGCCATTCTTGTCTTTAGAAGGCTAGAATTGTCTTAGCATCCTAAGATTAGTGGAGTATTTTTCGAGCCTAAACACCTATCAGAGATATCGCCAGATCTTTTGTGGTGGATATAAATTATGGACTGAAAAGAGGGTCAATGCCTTTATTATAGCCGTGTTTGGAATGGTATTATTTCCCTTCAGATATGGTTAAGTCCATTATAGAGTTGCCGAGCTAGTAACTCAATTCCTAATCAGTAAATCCTATGTACTGGCGTTACTAGTAGAATAGTTCAGGACCTTCACCTACCTGAAGAACTAGGGTCATGGTTATTTTATAGCTAACCTTACAATCCTTGTTGTGTAGTTTCTCAATCATATATAAGGGTGTGGAGGGAATCTTCTCAGAGAGTCCCTGATTGAAAATATGAATTTGATTAACGACTTTGATTACCACCTTAAGGTACCAAATGAAGATCAATTAAATGGATAGGTTTCAATTATCAGCAAAATGCAACCGGTGGACTTTATATGGACAGCTAGATGAAGTTACTGCACTCAGGCCTTCTTAGGGTGCACCGATTATGTAGGAGTCTCCCTTATTAGTATTACTGGTTGTACAGGATATTTCCCAGCTTATGTCACCAGACAGTTAGGTCTACTTCAAGAGATAACTTATAGAGACTACTTAAACATCATCATGATAAATTATCAAGATCTTTGTCTCCCTACAACTACTCTGATTCAACGACTAGCAGAACTCGTAAAGCTATGGGAACGAACAAAAGTAAAAAAGATAGTTAATGTAGGAACTTTGAGGGGCAAAGTCAGAGAATATTGAGTCACCAAGCAATTCATTTACGACCAGTTGGAGAAGATTTAGAAGATACAGCATGAAGCTCTGGATATATTCAGACACGAGCTAGAATCATCATGTCTTTTACCCACTGAGTAAGCATACTAAAACACCATATGAGCTAGAGTTGAAGCCCAGTTCCAAGAAAGTAAGAGAATCGTTGAAGAGTTAAAGTTGGAAAATGAGAGATTGTCAGAGGAAAATCAATTCTTAAGGAGGAAGATTCGATAAAGGGACGTTATGGTATGAAGACTTATGAAAGAAGTTGATGAAGCTCATCCTAACCAAATTCGTTAGCTCTTGTAGATACAGGATTTAAATTTTTAGGAAGATTAGTTAGGAGCTTTTTTCCTTCTCTTTTTTTTTTTTAGCTCGTTGTATAAGTTGGATCTTATGATTAATAAATTTATAGCTTTAGTAAATAAAATTTTCATTAATTGTACAATCTCTTACTCATTATTATTATTATTTATTTATTTGTTTAGTTAACTTTTTTTTTAAAAAAGGAGAAAATTCAAAAGAAAAAAGAAAAAAAGAAGGTAAACAACAAAAAGAAAAAAAGAGAAAAAAAATAACAAAAAAATCTTTAATTCATCAAAAAGTCTAAAACTTAGGTTTTTACGTAGAATTTCGAAGATAGCGTCTAAGTAAGTAGACTTAGCTAGAAGACTAATATTCACTTGTTCTAAAGCCAAGATGTTAACTCAAGGCATTGGAAATATCAGCTAAGCTAAACCCAACCCAAGAGTCGCAGCCCTAGAAGAAAACATGAACAAGATGGCCAAACAATTTTAGGCTCTCACATAGGCTATCTGGATTCTTAATGACAAACAAGGATCTTAAGTCAACCCAAATCGGAATGCAAAAAGGACCCCTCCTCTTGAATTGGAAGATGAAGAATCTATCCTTAATGCAGAAGTATGGAGAAAAGAAATTGAGGAGAAACAATAGGAGATGGAAAGAAAATTCATGCAGAAGTTGTCCGAAAAGATGAAAACCCTAGAAATGGTTAACGGGTTTGAACAAATGGGAATAATTAACTTGCCAACATATGAAGATGATGACTTCCCAAAAAGATTTAAAGTGCCCGAATTTGAGAAATATGATGGGATTGGCTACCTGAAGCTCTACACTGGGTTACACATTAGGAAAATGGGAAAATACACAAAGTATAACAAGGTGATGGTCCAAACTTTTCAAGATAACTTAACTATGCCCACCTTAACTTGGAATGCCTAATTGGATTTAAATGAGATTGATACTTGGGATGAGTTAGCACAGGTTTTCTACAACCAATATAAGTTCAACATCAAAGTGGCCTCATCTATGTAGGATTTGAATAATCTACGAAAGAAGGCTAATGAAAACTTTAAAGAATATGCTAAAAAATGGAGGGGAATGGCAGCTAGGGTGACTCTATCCTTAACCAAAAAAGATCTAACTTTCACCTCCATCAACACTCTTAGAAGCCCATATTACCAACATCTGGTCCAGCACCTTACCTCCAACTTTGCAGAAATTGTGGCCTCAAGGTGCTGAATTGAGGAAGCTATTGCTACTGGGAGACTTCCTAATCCTGAAGCAGTTGAGAAGAAGCCGCCTCCCCTAAGATTTTCCAACAAAACCAAAAAAGATACCATAAGCAGACCCGTAGCCCCAGTAGCCATGACGGGAGGATATAATCCCCTACTAAATCCGAATTAAAACAATCGCCCACAAAGAAGACAATTCACACATATTCCCATTCCCCTAAGTCAGGTTCTTGCATGACTAAAGAAAGAGAACCTTCTAACGTTTAAAATATCGAAGGAAGGAAAAAGACCAAGGGATTATGACCTAGAGCTTCGATGTGATTATCATTTAGGGCAAGTAGGGCACTTTACAAATCAATGTTGAAGACTCTGACATAGGATCTAGGATCTTATTGATGCTAAATTGGTTCAATTAGATTTCATCCAAACTCTCACTCCCAATGTGGGTAATAACCTTTTGCCGAATCATG
Organism: Lumnitzera racemosa; assembly: GCA_024138005.1. Taxonomy (NCBI): domain Eukaryota; kingdom Viridiplantae; phylum Streptophyta; class Magnoliopsida; order Myrtales; family Combretaceae; genus Lumnitzera; species Lumnitzera racemosa. The sequence goes on along the minus strand of JAMXBC010000012.1, from coordinate 29,826,169 downwards.
GAAATTCAATTAATATGATCATTGCTGAAGTTTCTGAACCGGAGATTGATTTAAATAATCTCCTTATCACTATTAAAGAGATAGCTTAGAATCTAAGGCAAGCCGGATATTTTCAAAATATGAATTTCAGAGATAGGACCTAGACTAGATTGGCAATATATCAACTATTAAACGATGGGAAGATAAAGAAAGTTGATATCATAGCTATAATGATTCCAAAACTGTAAAAGAGAAGTACTCAGAAGGAGCTTAGAAAAAGATGTGAAGTTGGTGATCTGACAGTTGACACCCTAAGAGAACCATCAAGGAAGTTTGAGTATTTAATGGATTACGCCGGTTCACCTGTTGTATATGTTGATGCACTAACCACTGGATGGGGTCCAGAATTTGAGGAAGAAGACAGACTTATTGTAGAAGCTAAGAAGGTAGTTGATATGGTAGGAATGATTGGAGATGGGCCCAAGTCGTTGGTTTTTTAGTATGATGGGAAGATTAAGAAGGTTGAAGAATTAGGAAAGCCCAAGAAGATTTCTTTCAATCTCCTAATAGCGCTAGAAAATTACAAAATAGCACCTTTAGATTACTAGGCAGTAAATCAGACAACCAAGGCCTCATCACCTATAATTGGTGGGCTTACGTACTCAAGACGAGTTTAAGATCAGAATGAGGAAGCCAAAAGGAAGACTGCTGTGGATGAGGCTTCTCGAAATATTTTTGAAGATACGAAAGATAAAGATCAGAATATTGTTAAGAAAATAGTGAAGGCTAGTGAAAACAAGATAATGGACTAGCTAGCCAAGGTACCGGCCCAGATCTCTCTAATAGGCTTGTTGTTGTCATCAGATACTCATCGAGAGATATTAATTAAAATTCTGAAACATGTCAAAGTACTTAAAGGGATTTCCACTGAGAAGCTAGGATTGGTAGTAAACTCGATATATGCGATGGATTAGATTCCATTCTCGCCAAATGAGCTAAGTAAAGAAGGAGACCAGCACACAAAGTCCCTCTTCATAGTAGTTAAGTGTGCCAGGAAAGTAGTTGTTCGAGTTCTAATAGATAATGGGTCATCGTTAAATGTATGTCCTTTGGCGATACTAAATTTACTTAGAGTAGATGTAACTGAGATAAAGTTCAGCTCGATTTTATTAAGAGCTTTTGATGGATAAAAAAAGAGATATAATTGGAGAAATTGGGTTGCAAGTCGAAATTGGCCTGCAGGTGTTTATTATTCCCTTTCAAGTTTTGGATATACCGCAAACTTCCAACTTTCTATTAAGAAGATTGTGGATTTATTCAGCAGGGGAAATTCCATCCAGTCTACATCAAAAAGTGTAATTCATAGCCAATGGGTAGTTGGCTATTATTTTCAGGGAGCAAAACTACGGGATTTACAAAGAGATGACTATTCCCTATATCAAGGATAGAGAATTGGAAGAGCTAGGGTTGTAGATTTTTGACAAAGTTAGTGTGATCGAAAAAGCAAGACAAGGGGCATAGGGTCATTTGAAATAGCCTAAGCAATAGATTAGAATGTTTGGGCTTGGGTATGAGCCTACTAAAGAGGAGATTCGAGAAATGAAGGCTAAAACCAGAAGCAAGAGAGGAAATTAGCTGTAGCATACTCACATGGAATTTCTAGACATTTGCCATACGTTCCTAGTACCACTTAGTGTTCAAGAACCCGAAGTAGTCAATCTATCTAAGGCCTTGACTCAGTAGTGTAGCATTGGTCCAGACAAGAAGGAAGATATTGGTATACCGGTTTCCTTGCACAACTGATTTTTTGTTTACATTAATAGGTCTCTTTAGAAATTCAAAATTAGATTAATTAGGAATATTCGATTTCAATAATTAGTCTGATTAGTTAGGCCTTTTCTTTCAAACAAATTGGATTCATTCATTCAGTAAAATTCATTCCTTTCTTTCTATCAATTCTTCTTTATTATTTATATGTTATCCTTTTCTTTTTTCCTTTATTCTTTAGATCTAATAAAAGCGATGAACATAAGGGATATCCATACATGTAAACGATGAAAGTACCAATATCACCTTTAGCCCTGCTGGGTCAGACGTTGGAGATGATATTAAGACTCTAAATGAAATTCAAGAGAGTTGATGTCGAACATGATATTGAGACTCCAAATGAAATTTAGGAAAGTTAGTATCGACATGAACAAGGTAGAGTGATTATTGACAAACCAATAGATGAGATTAATATGAGGATAGGGGAAAGTCCATGAAACTTGAAAATTTGCAGTAATTTAATGGATGATCAAAGACATAAGTTTTGCTAATTGCTGTCAGTATACTTAGACATATTCGCTTAGTCTTATGAAGATATGTCTAGTTTAGTATCATTTATTACAATTCATAAATTGCCAACCAGGGAGGAAATAAAACCGAAAAGACAAAAGCTTAAACGATTTAGGCCGGATATACTCCTTAAAATAAAGAAGTTGTGAAGTTATTAGAAGTTAGGTTTCTAGAAGTATCGAATTACCCTGAATAGGTGGCCAACGCGATGCCAGTGTTGAAGAAAAATGGGAAAGTTAGGGTTTGTGTAGATTTCCAAAATTTAGACCAGGTAACACCAAAGGATAACTTTCCTTTGCCATATATTGATGTATTAATGGATAACACAATCGAGAACCATCTTGTTTATGGGTAGTTTCTCCAGGTATAATCAAATTAAAATGGTAGAAAAAGATAAAATCAAAACAACTTTCATTACCACATGGGGAACATTTTGTTATTATGTGATGCCTTTCGAGTTAAAGAACGCTAGGGTAACTTATCAGTGTGTTATGGTTGCCTTGTTTCATGATATGATGCATCAAGAAATCAAGGTTTATGTGGATGATCTGATCGCCAAATCTAAGGAGGATGACAATCATGTGGATATTTTGCAAAATTTATTTAAGCGATTGAGAAAGTTTTAACTAAAGTTAAATCTTAAAATGTGCACCTTTAGAGTAACTTCAGGCAAATTGTTGGGATTTGTAGTTAGTAGAAGAGGAATCAAAGTAGACTTAGATAAAGTCAAGGCAATCGTAAACATGCCAGCACCTAAGACTGTAAAAGAGGTTCGAGAACTGTTAGGAAGATTAAATTACATCACTTAGTCTATATCATAGTTAATTGATAAATGTAAGCCGTTATTTAAACTTTTGAGGAAGAATACATCTATCAAATGGGATGAAGAGTGGGAGCAAGTATGTGCTGAAATCAAAGAGTATCCCATGAATCCTCCCATACTGGTCACTCCTACATTAAGACAGCCCTTGATCCTTTACTTAACAATCCTTCCTAAGTCGATGGGATGTATGCTAGGGCAGAAAGAGGAAATGGGAAGAAAAGAGCATCCTATATATTATTTAAGTAAGAAGTTCACAGAAGGTGAACAAAAATACTCAAAGAAAGAAAGAACATATTGTGCTTTAGTATAGGTGATGCATAGGCTCAGGTAGTACATTCTCTATTATTCAATAGAGCTATTGACAAAACATGACTATTTGAGTTATTTAGCAGAAAAGTTGGTATTGATTGGGAGAATATCAAAGTGGCAAATGCTATTCTCTGAATTTGATATCAAGTATGTAAGTCAGAGTTTAATCAAAGGGCAAGTAATGGTTAATCAATTGGCAAAATACCCATTAGAAGATGAGAATGATGGTTTAGAAGCACAATTTCCTAATGAAAATGTGATGATGGCAATTTATGGAGCAGCTAATGTGTTTAGATGTGGGATAGGAACAATATTGGTATCACTTAAGGATAACCATTTTCCTATGGCAGCAAGATTAACATTTTCATATACCAATAACATAACAAAATATGAAACCTACATTTTGGGGCTCAAAATGGTGATAGATATGGGAATACAAGAGCTAGAAGTATATGGAGATTTTTCTCTTATAATTCTCCAGATCTTAGGAGAGTATAAGATAAAAGATGAAAAATTGACACCATATTACAAGCATTTAAGCAAGCTAATTAAAAATTTTCAACAGATTTCATTCGCTTACATTCCAAGAATCCAAAATCAATTTGCCAACACATTGGCTACATTAACGTCAATGGTGAAAGTTACGTATGGGATAGAAATTCAACCCCTGAAGATTGAGGTAGAAGAAAAACTGGCTTTTTGCCTTACAGTTGAAGAGAAGGGAACAAAAGAACCATGGTATTATGACATCAGAAAGTTACTTTAAATGAGGGAGTTTCCTAAAGATACTGATAGAAAAAATAGAAAAACTTTAAGAAGATTGGCTACTCATTTCTTATTAAGTGGAGCCACATTATATAAGAGATCACCAGATACAACACTACTAAGATGTATGGATGAAGACAAAGCCAAGAAATTAATGAAAGAAGTACATGAAGGAGTTTGTGGTCCTTACACGAATGGGTATATGTTAGCCAAAAAGATCATGAGAATAAGGTATTTTTGGATGACGATGGAATTGGATTGAATTAGGCAAGTGAGACATTGTCACCTGTGTTAGGTGTATGCTAACAAAATCAATGCTCCTTCTTAAGAATTGCACATATTATTAGCTCCTTGGCCTTTCTTGATGTGGGGAACTGATATGATCGATCCAATTTTGCCGACAGATTCAAATGAGTATAGTTTCATTTTAGTTGTAATCGATTATTTTACTAAGTGGGTAGAAACAGCATCATATGCTTTGGTGACCAAAGGAGTAGTGGTTAATTTCCTGAAAAGAGATATTATTGGAAGATACGGTGCACCAGAGTCTATTATTATGGACAATGGGACAAATTTGAATAAAAAATTGATGGATGAATTATACAACTAATTTAAGATTAATTACAGAAACTCAACTCCATATCAACCTCAAATGAATGGAGCAGTTGAAGCCGCTAAAAAGAACCTCAAAAGAATCATTGAGAAGATGATGATCACTTGTAAGAACTAGCATGAGATGCTTCCCTTTACTCTCATGGCCTACAGAACCTTAGTTAGAACCTTTATTGGTGCAACCCTGTATTCATTGGTATATGGAACTAAAGTGGTACTACCAGTGGAAGTAAAAATACCTTCGTTCTAAGTATTTGCAAAAACTTAGCTCGATGAAGCAGTGAAGAAGCAAATGGAACATTTGAATCTCTTAGATGAGCAAAGGCTTGCAATGATATGTCATGGTCAGCATTATCAACATCAAATGATTCGAGCTTTTAATTAGAAAACACACCCAAGATACTTCAAAGAGGGAGACTTGGTATTGAAGAAAGTATTGTCAAATGCGAAAGATCCTAGGGGCAAGTTTGCTTCGAATTATGAAGGCCTTTATGTGGTGAAAAGGGTATTATTAGGAGGCGCATTATAGTTGACAGAGATGGATGGCCTGGAATTAAGGGAACTAGTGAATTTAGATGCAGTCAAGTTTATTATCTATGAAAACTAAGTTCAATAAAGATTTCAATTTTTCTTGAATAAGTTTGTGGTTAATCTTTCATCGTTTACAAGTAAAGTTGATATCTATGAATGTTTTCAAATTCAAATGGTCATTGACCAATAAACACTTCATCAATAAACCCTTGAGTACCATGTTTTTCTAGCTTCATACACTTAAACACCAAGCCCTTACCAATAAATCTAAATCACCAAATGACATGAAATCGAATGTTCTTAATAATTTAATTTTGTTTCTTTTGAAAAGAGATTTATCGTTTAGAAGTCATAGAAAGTGGAAATTGAGACTTAGTATTAAGAAAAGCAAATTCAAGGCATGAACATGGTACAATTATAAGACTCAAAAGCTTAGAAGGTTTTATTGTAGGAGAAAAAAGAATACAAAAATAGAGAGAGAGAGAGAAAAAAGAAAAAAAAGAGGAAAAAAAAAGAAAAAGGGGAGAAAGAAGAAGCAATCATAATCCTTTGGTGAAATCTTATTGATTGAATAAGTGAATATCGGGATTTGATTTAAGCATACTAATCAGTTGCTATCTAAGAGATCCTTTAGTCTTAGAAAAAATAATCTTAAAAGTTTTTAGAAAGACATATTTAAAAGAATTAAACCTGTTTTTGAGTCAACTCTCGAAGAAATCTATCCTTTTTGGATCAACCAAGTCAAATCTTTAAGAGATCTATCCTCTTCGGATCAATCAAGTCAAATCTCGAATAGATCTAGCCTCTTCTAATCAACCAAGTCAAATCTCTGAGAGATCTATCCTCTTCAAATCAACTAAGTCAAATCTCAAAGAAAACTATCCTCTTTAGGTTATCAAAGTGAAATAAGTTTTTAAAGAGATCTATCTTCTTCATATCACAAGTTAAAACGAATCTCGAAGAGATCTATTTTCTTTGGATTAAACCAAAAGGAATCTTAAATAAATCTATCATCTTCAGATTATCCATTAAAAAAAAGTTTTAATCTTGAAGAGATCTATCATCTTCAGATTATTTAAGTCGGGTCTAGCAAAAATAGGTATCTCTTTTGTCTTTGTAGCATAGTTCTAATTAAACTTCATTACAAAAAGAAACAGCTATAGATACTTCATTTTTGCCAATTTTTTTTATATCAATTTTGTTAATTAAGCCAGGTTAATGAATAAACAGAAAAATAGAAAAAATAAAATCAAAATCAAAACGAAAATCAAAATGAAATAAAAATAAAAAATAAAAATCGAGTTGGGTCATAGTAAGATGAGTCATGAGTTGAGTCGTGTTGAGTTAAGTTGAATTGTTGGATCAGATGACGATATAGACTTAATTAATTAATATTGGGCCAGACCAATATAGAATAAGTATTTATGTAATTTAGGGACTCAAAATTAGGATTTATTGAGTTATATTAGATTGGTCGGGCCTAAAAAGAAAAGCCCAAGCTAACTAAGGTTTCTATAAGCTAAGGTAAATCTTAAAAGAATCACAATCGTATCTTCGTTATAAAAGATTCAATTTTGAGCTTATAAATAGTACGTTAGCTAAGGATTTAGGGTTTTTTTTTTTTATCATACTCCTATACGCACACCCCACACATTCCTTTAAAAGCACTATGTATACCCTACACGCCGTTACACATGCCATCGTACACCCTACGCGTTGCCATACGTACCATCACATAATCGCTACTATATGCCACCGTACACCACTAGCACTACCCAAACGTGCCACTAGATCCATGCCGCTATTGCCCAGATCCATGTTGTTGTCACCTAGTCCACCACCTAGATCCACGCTGCTATCATCCAATCAACTACCCAAAGCCACCGCCTAAGTCCACGTCCGTTGTCGCCTGTACTGCCTAGATCCATACCTATGGTAATCACCCATAGCGCCTACAACATCGCTTAGTCACTCACGGTCATCGCCCATAGTTACCTGCATCTCATCCACGTTACCTAGGTCCATGCCCTAATGTTACCTACATTGCTTAGGTCCATGCCCATGCTTGCCCAGTACATACCTATGCTCACTTGTATTCATCTAGTGTATGCCCACGCTCGACTGTGCTCGCCCTTACTTGCCTTATGATCACTAATGCTTACCTTCGCTTTCTCGTGGTCACCTACACTACCTAAGCGCATGCTTACGCTTGCTAGCGCTCACCCGTGATTGCCCAATGTCGCTTACACTCACCTAAGCGCTAGCCCATGTCGCCTAAGCACTTACCTATACCGCCTAAACGTATGCCCGTGCATGCCTAGATCCTCGTTTACTCGCTTATACGTTTGCCCAACATCAAGGTGATCCAATGTAGGTAAATTTTTAGTAAAAATTTTTTATATTATTTTATTTTATTTATCTCATTAATTTTTATTAATTAGTTATATTTTTTTTCTTTATTAATTTATTTATTTTGTTTAAGTGCAAGTTTTTTTGTTATTATTTATTTTGTTGCAATTTTTTTAGTTAAATTAAGTTTTTTGAAAAATCGTGTTTTTTAATAAATATATTTTTGACACATAGGGGTTTTGAGAAAATAAAAAAATCTAATCTAAGTTGAGTTTTTTTTTTTTCAAAAAGATAGTTAGTTAAGGTTTTTCTTTTAAAAATTACATTTCTTAGGTTTTTGTTTTCTAAAAATAATAAATTGATAAAAACGTAAACTTGGCTCGATTTTCAATATAAAAATAACCCATTCACTAAAAATTTTATGAAAAAAGAATTACGATTGGTTTGATCTTGATTAGTGGGTACATAGGTACCTTTGAGAACACCGTTAAAAAAAAAAAAAACATTTTCCCCCCTTTTCTTAAAAATTTGTAATAAAAAATAATAAAATTTTATTTTTAGTTATATTTTGTGAACTTAGGTATATTTTTAATACTTTTAGAAAAATTACAAAAATAAAACCTATCAATTTTTTTTTTTAATTTTCACATGTTGACTTAGTTTTAATAGATTAGCTCCTAAACCCAATTTTTTGGTTTAATTTTCTAAAAATTAATTTTTTAGAATATTCGTAAATTAATAGCCAAATTAAGGTTTTTCTACCTAAAAACCCTAATTTTATTTTTACCAGTTGAACTAGTTAATGACTTTAATTTTAAAATTTTTTAGGAAAATATTTCCTTAGTTTAATATTGAATAATTTATATTAAGTGGCTTGTGCTTAATATAAATTAAATTAAGGAAATTAAAATAGGGCTCGATATTAAGATTTTACAAAAGAAAGAATTATATATGTTTGATCCCAAATAGCAAGTACGTACGTACTTATGGGGCGATCATTAAAAATGAAAATACTTCTCTTTTTTTCATTTTTAGTTTAAATTATTCAATTCATTAACTAATAATTGAGTTTTGCTTTATAATGTTGTCTTTTCAAAGGTGATTTTTAAAATTAAGGTTAAAATTGGAAAGTCGATGGTATCCATAAAGATTTAAAAATCCTAACACCCGGATCGGTTCCTAAAACTATTTACAAAATTAGTTTAATTGAAAAAACTAGTAACTAAATTATAACCAATCCACCTAATTGATTACGTGTCGACCTAAAATATGCTCTACTGATAACTCAAACCTCACAAATCTACTTGGCTACAATTATGTTGACTATTGGCTTGGCAATACTACTACCAAGAACCTAAGAGCACATTTATACCTACATCTTCTTTAGAACCTTAGTGATCGAATGCCACTTGTCTAGTCCCATGTGAAAAGGACCCTACTACACCAATCGTCAATTTCTTCGAATTTTCATTTGTACCCTTTTGTTATTCCTTATACATTACTTGTTTAGGCAATACCCCATTTTGTCCTTTCCATTTAAGGTAGGTTACCTTAAGTTTCCAAGTATAAATACCCTTTGTAAGATGTAGCCACATCATCTTATACATTTGATAATGAATATATACCTCTTTTCATGAGCTAGTGTGCTTACTTCCCTGTGCTTACTTCCTAATCTTTAAGCAAGGCGAGGCGGCTAGTAACCTCAATGAGCTACTCATATGCCATTTCGAGTTAACTTGGTGAGCTTACAAAGTTTCCTTGGTGCGTCATATTCTCGAAATCATTCATAGTTTTATTTGTTTATCTTGTTTACTTGTTTCGATTTTTGCATTTCATCGCCCTTCATTTTAAGCTTTCTGTAAGCTTGGAGCCTACCTCAATACTATTGTCCTTATCTATTCTTGGTGCAACGTATCAGGTTGACTTCATTGATTACGGCCTAAAGTGTGACCTTAGCGTCAAGCTTTAGGTTTTAGAGCTTAGCCTAATTGAAATCTTCCAAGTAAGGTTGAAGTGTTTCCATATACCCTTTGCTTAACGTTGCACATGGTTAAGTCCTTACATGGTATTTTATTACTAAGGGAGTGTTATTAGAACTTGAGGGAAAGTTCATTAAAAGACTGGATCAAGGTATCTTAAAGAGTGATGAACCACAGTGGTGTTGCCTTTATTAGGGTGCTTGGGAAAGCCTTGGATATGATGGTGTACGAGAAGTTATGAAGGCTTATCATTGTATGGATGTAGACTAAATGATCATTATGTTCACCCGTGCCATCATAATTGTTGAGGTATGGCAGTCGAATACCTTGTAAGAGAGTTTCCTTAAGGATAATGAGCACAAATCGGATTCTCCTTGTTTCAGGTCATGATAGCCAAGCCAAATATTCCACTTTCTTTTGTTCTCGCATGTTGGAGGTACAATAGATGTAATCATCTAACTCTTAGACGTTCATGTCCTCTAGTAGTTTTTTAGAGTAACTCAGTAAAACATCCTTCGATACCCTGCTAGTGCTTGACTGCTCACCTAATACGGGCACCTTAGTATGGTTCGTGTCCAATCAATAGTGAAGGTCCTTAAGTTGACACAATCAGTATAAATACGTTAGCATAGGCATGTTAGGTATAGTGAAGGAGGCAACGTAAAGTGTCTACCTTGCTCTAGCTTGGCTTACTCAATGAGCTGATTAAGGGGCCTTCATGAGGGAGTTTGCTTTGAGTCATTTTAAGGTGGTAACTTCCCTTTGAAGAAAGCATTTACCTCCTGAGTTTTGCAATTCTCCTCCATCATTTAGTGGAATATTTCTTTTACTTGGTTGAACTTAAAAGTTGGAGTAAGTGGTGGTTGTGATTGATTACCATTAGCTTGGTAGGATGCTTATGGTTGGTATGTTTGTTCTTAGCCATGTGGTGGATATTCGGAGGTAAGTGCCAAATGGTGATGGTTTGAGCTTATAAGGGGTAGATGAGGTCTAGTAATCGCACAAGGTGGTGTACTTGCAAAAAATCCCCTTATAGCTGAGCTAGTGAGGGTACTATAATCCTTAAATTAAGAAAGGAAAGAGAGAAAGAACAATGTGCAAAAAGAGTAAGATAGAAGCTTTTAGATTATCCTCCTTCTTGTTCCTTTGACTCTATGACCTATCTATAGAGGACAAAGCTTACCTACTAAGAATAAGTAACAGCTTAGGATTAACTTGTACATGGTTGGTACAAGACATGCATGTGTGGTACAAGAGAAGATTAGGCCACTTCGTTAGTAGGTAAGCCTTGGGAATGGTGGTTGTTACAACTTAAGTGAATGTAGTTATCACATTTAAGGCATTGAATCACACATACTATACCATGGATGTCAGGAAGCATTTGATGAGGGGGGAAAGAGAGAGAAATAAAGGCACCAAATCGTACCTTGAGTAGCTAGCATGTGCTCGAAGGTTGGGGTTAGTGCTATACGATAAGCCTTGATCAAGGTAGCACAGGGATTAAGGGGTCAATGAGCTCTTAGGTCTAAGGAGTTAAGCTCATAGAAGGCACTCAATGGAGTCTCCAAGGGACTCGAAAGAGGTTGTGGTGGAAAGGTTTTTGGAGTAAGCTCGAATAGGCTATGCTAACTCATAGGTAAAACGGATAAGATGATCCATCGATGATTCATCATGCAGAATTTGAGGAGGTGTGCTTAGGGGGACCTAATTAGGTTAATTGACTTGGGTTGGAGTGAGCTTGTGGGGAGAGGGATCAAGTAAGTTGAACTACTAAAGGAAGCTGAGCCCATCGACTTGAAGTAGTGCTTGATAAGCAGTGCTTAGGGGTACCCGAATAGATAGAGACACTTAAACATGAGCCTTGGAATCTAGACACATAATGGCCTATCCACAAATCTCGAATTTAAATTGATTGGTAGAATAACAATCAACATACATGTTAGCTCGAAACAGTAACAAATATGCGTAAAATTAAAGGAGTAACATCTATTTTTTTAATTTAGTTATCTATTATAAAATTGTGTTATTTCCGATCTTGACAAGCTTTTTACACTCATTGTGATATGCAGCTGAAAATGCACTCTGTAATTTCAACAATTATGAGGATAATGACAATTGGGGTACTTGTAATTTCAAGAATAGTAATTCTGTTTCTAAATTTCATTTATTTATTTGCATTCTAATGTATGATTACTATAGTTTTGGTTGCATTTTGATGTCTTCATCAGTGAAAAAGTTAAGGACATCATATTTTTTTCCCCACATTTTAGTTTTTGTGGTTTTCTATGATATATATATATATCTTAATTTTGAGTACATTTTGGCGTCTAACCATTTACTAAGTTATAGAAGAATTATATCTATATATATATATATATTCTCTTCTGCGAATATCTCATGAATTCAGATCTTTCGTCTTCAAATGTCCTTTTTAAAAAAAAAAATTTTTTGTTATATATAAAACAATGCTTATGATATGGCTGGCATGGTTTAGATATTTCTGATTGACGGCTTATGTCACACTAGCACTGACAAGTGCATTGATGATGGTAGATACAAGGTTGTTCGAAAAGAAGGACAGCTCATCATGGGAACCAAAAAGATATTGCTCTATTTACATGTATGTACGTGTGTGTAAATATAATATATATATTTATACTAAAAATAAAATTCTCGGACTCAGTAAAATATTGATACAAGGATAAAGCACTCTTGTCGTGTCGGAACGAATTTATTATAAGAAAACATAACTACCAGAGTCTTATGTGGGGACAGCTCATACTAAATATTGAACCCACAAGACAGACGTGATCTTGAACAATGACATGTATTACATTTCAACGCCTCCAGCCGACGTATGGTTCATCCACAATCTACGTAACCTTCTCGGATATAGCTCGACGTTTATTCAAGAAAGATATTTTTGCTTCGATATTATTATTACTAGTTCTTTCTCTCTCTCTCTTTTTTTTTTTAATGCAAACAGAAAATAATTAAACATCCAACCGAAAATCATAAAAAAAAATATTAATGGTATTAATACACTATTTGGATGATTAATAATATATATATCAATAAAATTTAAACATATAAAAATATAAATAATAATTTAAAAAAAACTATGTACTATATTATGAGTATTTATATGTAATTTATCTAAATATATAATATATTCATATCAACAAATCTTTTTTTAAAGCGAAGAAGTGATATTGAAAGGTCATAAGAGAAAAAGTTTGCGATCTATAGATGGCTAAGAGTCTCCATCTCTATTTATGGCTCATTGTGAGTTGGGTACACCAAAATCTAGGTCGGAAGCATTTAATGAAGGTCGTATTCATCTATTATTAATATATTTATATATAATATATAATTTTGAACATCTATCTCATTGTAATGTCTTTTTCTCCAATCAAATTATGCAGTACCACTTGAAAATGTTTCTCGAAAATTTTTATAACAGGCTAATTGCTCTTCTATCTAGTATTATTTTCCAACTCGAACTAGATTTGCGGACGATCGCAACATTTTACATAACATTTTGTTGGCCCAAGAGTTAACGTATAGTTTCAACAATGAGGTACACGTCGGCAACCTTATCATTAAGCATGACAAGAGGAAAGTCTATGATAAGTGTAATATCCTGAAACTCCAGACTGGATAATCCCTCATGTGTCTATAACCAATAAAATAGATATAATACACCCTATAATTTGAAATATATATATATATATATATACATATACCACAACAGCATAGGCAATTTGCAAGTCCATGGTAACTAATTATGAAACAAACACAACTGACTATTCATCTCCATAACAAAAGTCGTAGCTAACGTCATCCCCTAGCCGACATATACATATCAATGCCCACATTGTCGATGTATTCATAACCATCACATGTACCTGAAAAGTAAATAAAAGAATGAATCAAGGCTCGTTACGTAATTGCAGCACACAAATGTGGTTGCCAATCATCTTGCACACGTGCAGAACAAGCTATAAATGCATCATCTCAGCCGGTTAGTTATCTTTAATTTTAGTAACACAATGCAATACAACATTGACATCTTAACATTTGGGACAAAATCTCAACCATGCTAGTACATCTACACATGTTATTATAGATGGTGTGGCAATCCGACCACCTCCAAATCCAACAAATCGTGTCTTCACAAATTCACTATTGGACCAGCCAATAAGACATAGGCCTTTCTTTTCCATGTTAAATGTATATTTTTTAATCTTTTGATTTTAAATTTAACATCATGTGTATTGTTATAAACTCCCGGTAAAGAAGAATAAACTACTATTGTTGTAAAGATTGTCAATTGCAATTGTTTCATAGGATATTTATAATTTCATAACTCTATAATAAAATAGGAAATTAAATAAAATCTATGAATCAAGAAAGAAAATAAAATAAGATAAATTTTCTTAAATTAGAAAAGAAATCTTCATTAGCATGCTATCTTGTTAAAACTCACAAATTTAACTTCTTAAATAACTACAGACCATAAGACTATTTAATTCAAGTAAAAGTAGGCTCAAATCATTTTTTATTAATACATTATAAGCTTTGTAACTCTATATATGTGAAAAGTTATGAACCATCAAAATTGACTAATATAAATTGAAATAAAACTGAGCTAAGCTTCTAAACTCATATGGCTTTTACTCAATTCTGACATCCTTAGCTTTTGATTAAGAATACTTTTGAGCATTTCGGAGTTAGCTTTTGAATGGGGCTGATAGGCTTTTGACTTCTTCTTTTCCTTCTGCCATAGATCCAAATGGTTCATGAATTGAAACTCTAGCTTGATCTTGTCAAAGTTTAAAAGGGGTTTTGTGTTATAGAATTTGCAAACTTTCGAAGTATTAGTTTTAAAACTTATTGTTTCCTACTAAGTTTTTCTTTTGTTTAGATCTTTTATTTGTTCTAATAGTTCAAAAGCTTTAGAATAACTTTATGAATTTCCCTCAAATTTCACAACTAAATTTATTAAAGGCTCCCATGATTAGTAAATTTTAGAGTTCACAATTATTACTATCAATTTCAATTCCAAGATTTTACTATAAATTAAAAAGTTTAGGGTTTATTTACTTACTAGTTACTGTATAATATGGTTATTGAAATTGCGATTCAAATATTAGGTTAAACGTATATAATCAAGAGAATCATATCAAATCATTTAAGACCGGTAAAATCATAAATTAAAATTCATAATTCTACCAAAAATTTATACTTAAGTAATTTTATATTTGTTTTAATTAAGCAAAATATCATTAAATTATAAATTTGTAGAATGGTATTTTTGACATGGGATTTTAACAATTATGCCATATGATCTCATTTCTTTTGTCATCTTATTAGAGTGATTTATAAGAGAAACTTTGAGATATATTTACAAAATATTAAAGATGTTTTGTTTAGAACACTTATAGTTTACACTCTTATAAGTCATTGCTCTAGCTTCCTGGGTATTAAATAAATTTGTATTGTTTATCTTGAAATTTCCCATTTTTTAAGTATATTCAAAGGATTTTGTCACATATGGACACTTATAGTTCTACTTATCGTCATTATTCATTCACTGCATTACGTTTACTATTTCATTAATTTTTAAGGTTCCGGTTATTTCACATTAAATGATAGACAAGTTGATTTTCTATGTGTTGTCTTCGTTTTCTTTTCATTCGTTTGTCACTTGTCCTTCATAAGTATACTGTATAGCGAAAACGACTTCCGAATTTTTTTTTCTTTTTTCTCCACAAAAGTCTGCATGTTCTGGGGCCTTGATCACAACTAGTTCACCCAAAATTATTGGGCCGCCGTCACCGATCTCTTATGAATATGTGGACCGCATATAAATAATTTGATAAACAAATGAATTAGAGCAAACACATCAACTGAAAATCAAATAGCAGAATTCAATAAATTTAAAATTAAAGAAAAATGCCATCGAATTGCCAGTCGAGTGTAACTATATGGCGTTGTAGGTGTTCCGGGTTATTTTTTTCCTATGTTATATTTTAATAACATTGACTGGAGCGATTATTAACTCATACCAAAAGTGCTTAAACTTTTACTGTAAGTTTAATTCGTTGAATGGAATTGAGAAAAAATGGAATAGGAATTCAAATAAAATAGAATGAAGGGGGAAGAGTATTATATTATTTAGTGGAAAGAAAAAAAAAATAGTAAGAATAAACTTATTTTTGGAAAATAATATGACATATTTATCCTCATCTTTTTTCATTTTTTCTTTCTCTTTCTCTATTGACTTGCTCTTTCTACAATCTATCCACCTCCACACTCTCTCTCCCTCTCACATCTTCTTTTTCTTTTTCAAAAATTGCCAAGTCACTAAGATTAATCATCAAAAAGAAGAGAAGAAATAGGGATTGGGTTTCATTATCGACTAAAGAGTAGGATATTAACAAAATTTGGCTTCAAAACCCATGGGTTTTTTTTCTTTTTCAAAGTTAGGTTTTAAAATCAAAGATTGAGATTAGCCATCTTGAAGAAACGAAACTTTGGCTTTGAAAGCCATGGGTTTGTCAAGATGGAATTAGGCTAAGGCTATTGTTTTGATGTAGACGAAATGGTGGTAGTATTAGTGAGAGAAAGATAGTTGTGAAAGATGCATGGTGGTGGTTATGTATTGTTGATGCGTAGTGGTGGTGCATGGTGATTGTGGTAGCACATAGTGGTGGTGGTGGTGTCTGTATGGTGAAGAGAGATAGAGAGAGAGTGAATGGGAGGGGTTGTTTAGAGCATTCTTTGGATCCTACTTCTTAGGTCTTTTTCACAGATCCCCATTATATGATTTTGAGGAATTAACAAACATGGCAATTAAAATATCCAAAACTTTTGGATTGTAATCAAATTATGCTTAATACAACTGAACCCTTAAAATTTAATTAGAAAATACTGCAACTAAGCCAGTATACTTTAAATTATGCAACATGGCTCTCAAATTTGTTGCATGATTATTATAATTTGTAAACCTCATAAAATTTTAGTATGGTCCCTAAATCGGATTCGAGAACTATAGATAATTCTTTAAGTTAACAAGACCAAATAGATTTAAAATTTAATTAAAATTATAAACCTGAACTTAAGACTAACAAGAAAAACCTTAATATATTAATTAGAACCCTAATTGTATACAAAAACTTTAAATTTTATATACATGTAAATATAAGAGATGAAATCCAAACCTAACAAAAACCCTAAAATTAGAACACTATGCTTATAAAATATAAAAATTTGCTCTAACAGTGATAAAGTCTTAATTTGGTAAAATTATGGCTAGACACGTGTGATAGTGTAAAATTACTAATAAACTTTAGAGATACTTTTAAATAATAATAATAATAATAAATAATTAAGTGCCAATAATTAATTAAATAAATTGATAAGATTACAAAGAGTACCATATGATTACTTGTGGTGTTACATGTATATATATATATATATATATATATATCATATATATTAGTTTTTTATGTTGATTTGATTTGATTACATATTTTATGTTTATATTAAATGTAAGTATACATTACTTTTTATACTAGATAAATGTATTCATTTTTATTTTCTTTTTCTCCTAGTTACATCACATTCCATCTTAACCCTTATCTTAAAGCTTATCTTAATTAGCTATACCTAAAAAGCACGATACCCTAAGGATTGGATAATCTTAACTTGATGAGACTAAAAAAAAACCAATTTTTTATTTTTAATTTTCTTTTCACACTTTCTTTTGCACAAGGAAATATGCCACTAACCCATGTGATTAAAGTTAATTAGTACAAATCAACTCAAATAACCTTTTGCTATTACTCTCATCCATTGGCTATAGCTACATCAAAGCAATTATACTCATACTTTATTTTCTTGCAAGATTATCTATACTAATTTGTTTCTCTATCCAACAAAATCTCCCTTCCCCTAAACTTCTATTTCTAGGATTTTTCATTCCTTTTTGTTCTACTATCCATCACTCTTTATTTTGTAATATTTTATTCCATTTTCACCACCATTCTTCTACCAACTTCAAGGGATTAGGGGTTTCACGAGGTGAAATAAGGAGACCACCTTTCTAAGAAATCTAAGGTAGAGAGTAATATAAATATCATTTTATTTTATGTGTATTTGTTTTTCTCTTTGTAAATCATACTTTTTGTGTATTCTTGTTAGTTTTGTACGTATTTCTTCAGTATTCCATGTAATAGGAGAGATTAGTAAGATTCATATGTACATGTATTTGGGTTTCCATGTACAAATAAAGCAAGAACTATATTATAGATGGGATGTACGTTTTTTTTAGTTGTATTTCTTTTCGATTTTTTGTTAGGTATATACATATACAAAAATGCCTATGTACATTAAAATATGTATTTTTATATGTATAAACGTTTTTATAAAAATATAGTACATAAAAAATATGTATTTGCAAAAATAAACATACTTAGGCATATACATGTATATATATTACGAAACTGCACATATAGGGTGTATATATGTATATATATATTTTTTGTTTTTCTAAGGTTTGAGCATATATACAATGTAATATAATATAAGTGTTTATAAATATATATATTCTGAAAATGGATATGTACATATGCCTGTATTGTATATATGTATATATATATATATATATGCAAGTATGCATGCATATGATTCTTATTTTTATTGATTTATTTTAATTTTATTTTCTAAATTGAAAGAAAAAATATATAATAAGTATATTTAAATATTTTGATGTATTTTGAAAATAGTAAGTATACTAGTATTATATATATATATATATGGCTAGAAATACGAAAATATATGTATGTATTTAAGTAACTGTAACCTACAACAGTATTTTCTCATTTAATTTTATTTCATATACTATATTTTTGAATATTTAAATATTATGTAAAAATTAATGCCATAAAATAAACAAAAACACAAAAATGGATAAATTCAGAAAATAACATCCTAACCTAACTAGAAATTACCATGCTAGCCTCCTAATTTTTTGATTTAAAGGTGTAAATTATGAAAATTAATAATAATAAATTAATTTACAATTATGATTATAATAAAAGTTAGAATAATTAATGGTTTGAGACCTAAAGTTGTACATTGAGGAAAATATGACAAATTAGACCCTAAGGCCCATAGGTAAAGGTCCACGTCAAATTTGACCTTAAAGAAATAAGATGCACAACAAATTTTGTTTAATTAGAATAAAGTAAAAAATACACAAACAAGTTGGGTTCGTAGCTCATTGAATCGGAAAACTTAGGAAAAAGGCCTATTTCAAGATAATAACTAAAATCATGGCCCAAAAATAAAAATATTTAGAAAATATAAAAATTTATAAATTATTTAGGTCTATTAATAAAATATAGATAAATCCCAACAAATAAAACTATTAAGAAAAGCTCTTGAAGATAATCAAAAGTAATTGGGCCTAAAATGATGAAATTTGTAATACCGTAGGCTTATAATAGAAAATGCAAGTCCCAATAACCAAAATGGGCCTCGCTAGTAGGGATGCCGTCGGGATGGGTTTGGAATGAGTTTTGCAAAACCCAAATTCGATCGCTACCTTACAAAGCTTCCTAAAATCCTATAAAGTACTCTAAAGAGTGCCTTATAGGGTTTTTATCTTGTTTCCAAAACTTACCTTTATAGGGTTTTATAAAAATTATTAAAAAACCCAACTTAACTTGTTAGTATTAAAAAAATTAGAAAAATTAATTTGCAAGTGTACACATTAAATTAAAACGAATAGTGTATGGATTATTTTAAATAATAAAAAAATGTCATATGATTATTCAAGATTAAACCAACTTCTTTTTATTTTTAATTAATACATAATTAATGAAAAGGATATGGATTGAAACTGAGAAATATAGCCAACTGGCTAAGAGAGAGAGAGAACAAAGGCGAGAGAAGAAAATCACAAAAAATGTAAGAGAGAGAAAGAGATGATGTTAGGATTTTCTCGAAAGACAAAGCATGAAAGAGATAAGTTACTTTTTATTAATTAGTATATTTTATCATTTACAGCTAATACTAAATTACTAATATCATATTCTTTTTTTAAATTAGACTCGAGTTTTTCATCAAGTTTTTTCATTGAGTTTTTTTCTAAATTCCAAAACCTGACTTGAAACCCTATAAGGTTTGAGAACCACTTCCAAAACCTAACCTAAAACCCTATAATGTTTTTAGTGTATCGGATAGGTTTGAAATCCTATAATGACCCAACTAGTAGCATCCTTACTCGCTATATAAAAGTGTGTTTGAAAAATGGACTATAAAATCACAAAAATCAAATTTAAAATAAAAAATTATATACACTTAAAGAAAAAGCTCAAATCGGGAAATTTATGTAAGGTAAATAGAAATTTAGGTAGACTCTTAAATAAACATTTAGATAGAATGATTTTATTACTTAGATACTTATTACCTTTTTATATTTCTTAATTATTAGGTAATCTCGACGAGGATATTGATCTCTTTGCTGCCTACTACGATACTTGACTATCACAGCCAAATGGGTACTCTTGAAGATCTTGTACTTGTTTGTGATTGTAGATAATAACATTTAAATATTATTGATAAATTGGGCAGTGTGTAGGGTTCAAGATCTCCATGTAACTATTGTTACTCGTTTGTAATGTGAAAATACTTTAAATTGAGATAATGAATTCGATGCTACATAATTATAGGAAATTTGGTTGTTTATGATATTAATAATTAAATTTAATTATACTTGACTTTATTAAATTAAACTAGATTATGAAAAAGCATGTATTATATTATAAATGTTCCGACAGAATAGAGTTGACAAGAGGCTATATAGGGGTTATTTTATATATATATGAGATTAAAGTGTTTAACATGGCACACTCATATAATATAGCCTTACACCAACTTATAGGCTTACTAAGCGTTAAGGGCACCAATTGCTTGGCTAAGAGTCAAGTCTAAAGGCCTCCATTTGGGAGTAAGTGTAGATTGCAAAAGCCTACTCACAACCATACTTAGAACCAAGTTTTTAAAACTGAAACTAAACAAACAATTTTCTTGTGATATGAAACGCGGAATTTCATAGTTATGTAAGTTCATGTATGATACCTAAATTTGACTGGTGTGGTGTATTTTCTAACCTTGACTTCAAAAGGTGTTAAAGTTAGGTTACATACTGTACCTAGTCAATTGTGTGCATTTGTATGATATTATGCTTAATCATACATTTATATGGTTGTAACCAATTACTTGATAATTTGCTTATCTATATGGTTGAGAGATATCTCATTAAATTTTATAACTTACACCCCTATAGGCTTTTGTTGCAAGAAAATATTTTTACTGTTTCTAGCTAAGGCATGCTAGAGGTTAGTTAAGGACTTTTGGGAAAAGTGTGCGAAAGAAGAGAACTTGAGTGGATATAAATGTGTAGTTAGACTTTTAGTTAGTATTTTGATGTAATTTTGTATTACGATATTCAGTAGCCATGTAAGACTACTCTCTCTATTACTATAGCTTGATTACTATTGTTTTTAAGACTTAGGGTCCCATACTTTTTATATTGTAAAGATACTATATGAAAACTTATAATATTATATTTGTTGTAATATGATCTTTAGTTGTATAACTCTTGGGTAACTAGTAATGTAATACCATTATATGTTGTATAAAAGGTTATCGATTGGAAATGAAACCAATTTACAGTTTTTTGTACGATATATGGTAACCTGTAATGGCCAGGCTAACCTTTGAGTTGTGATAAAATCCCATTAACTTAGTTTTTTAAAATTTGGTTATCAATATATGTAGTTTCTATTAGAGATGAGATGGTCTCTATAAAAAAGTAGAAGAAGAGAGATATCTAGAATTCTTTACTGCATGAGTAAATGAATGTCAATTACACATTTTAGACTTCATAGTTATGACTAGTGATTTTGACTAATCTTTATATAATCAATCTAATGTAATATGTCTCAATTAATAATTGTGTGGATAGATTACTGAGGCTGGCCAATCATATGTAGCAAGTATACCGGTTGACCTAAAAGACACTTTAGGCTATGATACATGAAGGGATGTCATTAGGAAGAGATGTTAGACAAAGAAATAGCAAACTTGGCATCTTAAGTGTGCTTATGTATTAGCAGAATGGGCTTAAGTATTCTTAATCATTCTTTGATTGTTCTTGATAAATTACTTATTTAATCTTCTATGGAGTGATTTAAGCAAAGTTTCAGTATTTATCTCAAACTTGCTAATATTCTAAATGAATCAAATGAGAGGAAAAACCTTCTATTTATAGAGTTTGGAAGTTATTCTCATCTATTGAATATTTCTAGGATGAATGGCTATAATGAAGCCCTATCATTGAAACCTTATCCTTTTTTCTAGCCTTTCTAGGCATGTATATGGGCTTAAGGGCTTATGGTAACTAAAAAAAAAAAAATTACATTTTCATTTTAAATAAGTTTAAAATACACTTAAATGTCTTTAAGGTTTAATAAAGCTAAATGAAGTCTAAATGAGCTTAAAAAGGTCATTTTCAAGTTTACTTTTTACGCATGAGATAACTGAGTAAAAATAATAGAGGAAAATCCACTTTGGCAATCTTGTCTAGAGTCTACAAAGCTAAATCTCTTTGAGACAACCCTAATTGAACCTAATTTCCTTCGTTTTGCTACAAACCTAAGATATCAGTCCATGGTATTAAATTGGGTGAAAAAACTTAATTACCGAAATAGTCCTCTACAAGAATCTACCAATTGTCCAACAAATATATTTTTTTGTCATATCATATCAATGATTCTAATAAATCACTATATTAGAGTACCATTACTTTGATGATGATGATAAGAAGTAATATAGAATGAACATTCCCGCTTTGTGAAATGGGCTACTCCACTCATGCTATGAAGGCGGGAAAAAAGAAAAAATAAAAGAGAAGAAAAAAGAAAAGGAATATGCTAGCTAAACGATCTGGGGCTTAATTTAATCGCGGGCACAATCAAGATGTGTGTGGCCACTCAAGTGGGGTGAACCCATTTACTTAATGCTAAAAGTCGACGTGTTGTTGCCCTCTTTGCTTCAATTCCTCTTTAGTGATGCTTTTCAATGTTGGACCAAAACAAAAGTTCATTGGACAGCAACTAGTCTAGTGCCCAACAGACAAGAAGAGAGATTTTCATGCATTCGGTAATATTCCACGCTCGTACATTGAGGAAAGCTTGACTTCAACATGCTTAGCGAAGCCAAGGATACCACATAAGCATGACACGGTCTTTAGTCACTGCATGAAATTTCCCAAATACATAAAATTGGTTTGTCGAGTACACTTTATGGAGAGACTAACTCTACCACTATATAATGATCAGCACAAGATTAATACCACAGATGTTCGATAGGGTTGATTCAGTTCGGTTGGCTTGAGAACAGACATTATGCATCGTCAAATGATAGGATCGGTTCGAATAAAAAACCAAAAAAACGAAAGGGTTCCTCCTCCTATCGAAGTTGCTCGTAGGAAAGAAAATAAGCCATTCGCCGGTTAATACTTACTTTACGCAGGCTATCAAGCGATGACGTAAAGCTATTCTCATGCAACAACCAATAAATTCTCTATATTTGTTATATAGATTTTTTTTTATTATTTGTTAGGGACTATATATGTTTTTTATTTTATCTCTTATTCAATTTGATATGAGACTTATCGGTGTTATTTTGGTTATTTGTTTATAAGATATTAAATCTTGTTAGTTTCTTTTTCTTAATTTCTTCATCCACAGATATCCTTACATGCATAAATATCCATGATCATTAGTGCTTATGATAGAGATTGAATGAATAAAATTTTACATTCCTACGAATGATATGGTCACCTTTTCCAATGGTGTAATCGATCATAAATCCTATTAGGGTGTAATTTAATACGAATTAGTAGTAGTTTGAGGTCATCAGTAATATCTATGGTAGTACCAAACCATCAATGAATTATCTAATGCTGTGAGGCAAACAATTTATGTGGCCCAGGTTTTGCTAATTCTTAACCTCATTGATAGGAAAACCAATCATGGACATTTTAGTCATATACATCGTAGACAAAATTTAGGGATCCAAAAGCTTAGTCACAATTCTATGAAGGTCTTGAGTCCAGAAGAAATCGAAGTCTAGGATTGCATGCCTTAGATGGGAACTCAATTTTGGTGCATCGAAAGTTTAACGAAGTGGACAGCAGGTGCCTTGGGATGGGAATTTAAAAAGATTTCGATTTTGGCTTGCTTAAGATGAGATTAGTGTTCGTTACTTTTAAAAATCATTCATTTTATCTTGTTTGCCTTACTTTTTGAGAATTAGCTAGCTTCCGCAATCTTAGTTATTTTGTTTTTTCAAATTAATTGCTTTTGCTGTGCTACATTATATTGGCCGACCAAATGCAGCTCCGGGCACCGTTAAATTAATTTTGTCAAGTATCTTCTACGCCGCAAAGCAACGAGAAAATCATCTCCATTGCCCTTTGGCAAACTACCATATCTTGAAACTATGCCTAGATGGGGTTGCTATAAATGATTGATCATGCACTATGCACGTAATGGTTGATCTTAAAGATCACTTGATCCAATGACATATATACGGATGCAATGGAGAGATGTATAGGAGAAGGAACTGGCAGACTTGATCACTTATACATACGTGTAATAGAAGATGAAGTCTTGTGTTTCTGAATGCTCTTAATTCATTTTTCAATGAGTAGCTCGTTTGGTTTTTTTAAGAGTAACTTTAGCAAAACTTCCATGCATTTAGCCTAATCTAAGATAGTTTAGCCTCTTCCCTAGAAATAGGGGACAAGACCCTTAAGTAAAATGACTTTGCACACTCTTGTACTCTATGAGGATTTTGACTCTCCTTAATCGCCATTCCTAACTTAACCATTAAAGTGGTTGTGCTAGAGCATTCTCTACTACTTCTCATAGTTGTTTTCTATCTTGTAGATAATCTTACCATTGAGCAAAGATTTATAATTAACATATACTATATGAGATAGAAGGGAAAACATTGAACTCAAGTCTTCCTTTTAGAAAAAATGTTTGCCATGCATGTAGTGACATAGCCTATAGGGTGAACACATGTGGAGAATAAACTTAGTCATGATTTGTAAGATAATGAATATAATTGATTCATAGGGCATCTATAATCCTAGAACCTTAGATTTAACAAAGAAACACAATAAAATTGAAATCAAGGAAACAAATATAAGTTGTGATAAATTTTCCTAAACTATCAAGAAATCTTTTGACAACCTAAAATCTTGTCAAAACGTGCAAATTTGATTTTAAAAATTATTGAAATTAATTAATTCAAGCAATATGATATTTTTAGTAATTACTTAGATATCATATTTTTATTGGTCATTAAAATGTTACGGTATATCGTATTATGTGTTATTATTTCTTTATTTTAACTTAGCTATATAAAGTCTTGTTTCGAGGTATAGATATCAAGAGAGATAATTGAAAAAAGAGATAATTGAGAAACCCTAAATACCATAAATATGGCTTTCTTCTTTTGAATAATAGATTCATTTGATTAAGTAAATTTTACTCTCTGCAGTTGGTATCAGAGCTCGTGAATGTTTCTTCAATCATCACTGAACAAATCCTTGTCAACGGAAAAGTGAGGCTTAAGAGAATCTTTTTTCAATCCACCGAACTAATACTTGTCATCGGAAATCGAAGGGAATTGAAGGCTTACAAGAATTGAAGAAAGGGTTTGTGAATTCTTGAACGGTAATAAAGAGAAAGGAATTTCAAACAACAAAATCGTCAATGGAAAATTAATTCAAGAACATAAAAAAAGGGAAGGAAATTGTGAAGGATGTGTGGTACATGAAAAAGAAAACGAGGAGAAGACCAATGGCTGTCAAGAATTGAACTTGCGGCCATATTGAATGGGAAAGCAACGAGCTTTGAAGTCGAAAAAGAAAAGTTGCTAGATGAGGGCTAAATTGTGAAAATTAACTCCAATGGAACAATCGTCTTAGAGATCTGATTATTATTAGCCAGTTTTAATTCTTGTTGTGGAATTATCTGATTATGGCTGTGAATACACATCACGTATAATTGCTTTCATTGAAATTTGATTGAAAAAATAATTTTCATAAGTGGAAAGTTCATATGCAATTTTTTTTTAAAGAAGCATTGGTGTATGGGATGCCATGGAGAATAGTTTCAACAAATTGAAAAATCTCGAGATATTACTAGATGTGCAAAAATGAGATTTATCACGTAATCAACTCAAAGATGAACAGGCCACTTATTATATTTTTCAGTGTGTAGAACTTTCAGTGTTTCAAAAGATTATTAATTCCAAGTCTTCAAAAGAGGCATAAGACACTTTAAATCAATCCTATCAAAGAACCAAACAAATTAAGAAGACTTGATTGCAAACATTGAGAAGGAAGTATAAATTGCTTCAACAAGAAAAGAATGAGAAGATTTTTTATTATTTCTTGTGCATACAAAAACTTGTTAATGATATGAAGGCAAATAATGATACTATCACAGATGTTCAAGTTATGAAGAAAATCCTATATACCTTGACAGAGAGATTTGATGTTGTAGTTTTAGTTGAAGAAAAGACTAATCTCAATACTAAAACCATTGATGACTTACAGGGATCTTTAGAGGCTTATGAATTGTGATTAGATGAAAGAGTTGAAGAAAAAATTGAGCATGCCTCGAAAGCTTGAGCAAATATTAAGAATGATAAAGATGAGCAAATGAATTAACGTAGTGGTTTTAATTAGAGGAGGGCTAGAGGTGGTAGGAATTTTCAATCTAATTAATGACAAAGAGGCAAAGGTGAGTTCAATCAAAATCATGATAACTCATCCATTCAATGTTATAAGTGAAAGAAGTATGGCCATAGACAAGCTGAGAATAAGGCACATATTCAGTGTTATAACTATAATTGATATGGTTACGATAATAAAGATTGTTATGCCAAGCTAAGGAATGATAAGAAATTTCATCCAAAGGTTGTAGAGAATGGTGTAGATAATACGAAAACCTTGTTGATTGCTAGTCATGATGATGTTATGGATGATAGTTAATGGTTGTTAGATACAGGATGCAGCAATCATCTCAGTGGTAGAAAGGACTTATTTGCTGATTTTAATGATACTTTTCATACTTCAGTAAAACTTAGTGATGATCGTAGCATTCCAGTATATGGGAAAGGTAAAATTGGCCTTAGGTTGAAAAATGGGTCCTTAAACCATATTTCAGAAGTATTTTACTCTCCTAATATCAGTCAAAATTTTCTTCATGTAGTATAATTAATATAGAAAAATTATGACTTGCAATTTAACAAACATAGTTGTACTATACTTAATGTTGATAAACGAGTCATAACAAAGGTAAATATATCTAAAAATCACTTGTTTCCTTTGAAGCTTAATTATGATATATCATATTGTCATGCTTTTGTGATTGTTGGTGATAATTGGTCATGGTACATAAGACTTGGGCATTTGAATTTTAGTAGCATGAACTTTCTTTCTTGTAAACAATAGGTTTCTAGCTTACATAATAATAGTTTGCCTAATAAAGCATGCAAGTCTTGCAATTTGAGTAAAAAGCATTGGCATGTCTTTCCTAAAGAGAAAGCATAGAGAGCTAGTAGGCCACTTAAGCTCTTTCATTTAGATTTATACTCTGTGGAGGTTCCTTCCACTGGTGGTAATAGGTATTTTATTACTTTCATTGATAATTTTAGTAGAAAGGCATTGGCTTATTTTCTAAAACACAAATCTGAAGCATGTTATACGTTGAAATCATTTGTAAATTATGTTGAAAGGCAGAGCGGATATTAATTTAATATTTTGAGAACTAATAGAGGTACATAATATATTATGCGTGATGAATTTCTTAAAAAATATAGTATTCAACATCAATTAACTACCAGATGTACACCTCAGTGAAATGGTGTAGTTGGGAGGAAGAATAGAACCATTACGGATATGATGAGATGCATGTTGCATAATAAATATTTGCCTAAGCAGTTTTGGGTAGAAGTCATTGCATGTGCTATTTATGTTTTAAATAGGTGTCTTACTAGGAGTGTTCGTGATAAGACTCCGCATGAAGCTTAGAATGGTAGGAAGCCCAACATTGGGTATCTTAAGGTGTTTGGTGATGTGGCTTATGCTCATGTGACTAACAAGTTGAAAAAGAAGCTTGATAATAAAGCAAAAAAATGTATTTTTATTAGGTACAATCATAAGACAAAGGGTTGTAAGTTCTATAATCTGAAAACTAAAAAGGTGTTATCAACAAGGATGTCACTTATGATAAAGATGATATTTGGGATTGGTTTAGTGAAAAGAAAATTTCACAACTAACTCCTATTATTAGTGTTGGAAATAATGTTGATGTACAACCTATGCTTTGAGAATCTTCTAGTTAACCACAGAGATAGCGTAAGATACCTTTATATTTGGAGGATTATATGGTTGGTAATGTTAGTAGTTCTTTTAATGATGATTCTGATGATATAGTACATTATGCCTTGTTTGTAGATTGTGTCATATATCTTTTAAGGAAGCTGCTAGTAATGATTGCTAGGTGAAAGTAATGGATGATGAAATTCATTCTATTGAAAAGAAAGAAACTTGGGAGCTCAATACACGTCCTAAGGATAAGAAGCCAATTGGTGTTAAATGGGTGTATAAGACTAAGTACAAGTCTAATGGAGAGGTGGATTGTTTCAAAGCACGTTTGGTTGCAAAAGGTTATAAGCAAAAGCTAGGTATTGACTATTTTGAAGTTTTTGCTCCTATTGCTAGACTTGATACTATTAGAATGCTTATTTCACTTACTGCTTAGAATCGTTGGAAAATTTTTCAAATGGATGTCAAGTTTACATTTTTAAATGATATACTTGAGGAGGAGGTGTATGTTGAATAGCCTCTTGGCTATGTGAAAAAAGAGGAGAAAGATAAGGTTTATAGATTGAGAAAGGCCTTATATGGCTTGAAGCAAGCACCTAAAGCTTGTTACACTAGAATTGATTCTTACTTTGTTGATCATGGTTTTTAGAGATGTCCATATGAACACACTTTATATGTTAAATCAAACTCATAAGGCGATATTATTATTGTGTGCTATATGTTAATGATTTAATTTTCACTAGCAATAACTCTAATTTGCTAGTAAAGTTTAGGGAGGCTATGATTGTTGAGCTTGAAATGAGAGATATGGGCTTGTTGTATTATTTCCTTGGTATTGAAGTGAAATAAATAGATTCAAAGATCTTTATTTCTCAGAATAAGTATGCCAATGATGTATTGAAGAGGTTTAGGATGGATTCATGTAAACCAATCTTGACTCCAATTGAAGAAAGATTGAAACCAATCAAAGATGGTGGTAGTGACTTAGTTGATGCAACTAATTACAAAAGGTTGGTTGCAAGCTTGAGATATTTGATAGCTACCAGACCAGATATTATGTTTAATGTTGGTATTGTTAGCAGATTTATGGAGACTCCACATTAATCTCATTGGAAAGTAGCTAAACATATCTTAAGATACATCAAAGGTATGCTTAGTGATGGAATTTTTTATTCTTATACTAATAATGTAGAGCTTATTGGCTATACAAATAGTGATTAGGCTGGTGATACTAACATGAGAAAAAGTACTTCTAGTTTTGTCTTTCATCTTGGGATTGGAGTTTTTTCTTGATCATCTAAGATGCAATAAGTGGTAGCACTCTCAACAATAAAGATAAAATATATAGCTGCAGTAGGATGTACAACACAAGCAATTTGGTTAAGAAGAATGCTAAGCGAGTTACAGCATCAATAAGCTATGCTTACCAAAATCTTTTGTGATAACAAATCAGCAATTACTTTGACAAAGAATCCAGTGTTTCATGGTCGCAACAAGCATATTGACATCAAGTACCATTACATTCGTGACTTGGTGAAGGACAATGAAATTGTGATTGAATTTTGTTCCTTTGAAGAGTAAGTTGCAGATATCTTTACAAAGCCACTTAAAGTAAATGTGTTCTTAAAGCTGAAGAAGATGCTTAACATGATGAATTTTGAAGACATGGTTTAAGGGAGGTAATGTTACAATTAATTAAACCAAGTTATATTATATTTTTAGTAATTGTTTAGGTGTCATATTTTTATTGGTCATTAAAATGCTTATGGCATGCCATATCACATGTCATTATTTCTCTATTTTAACCTAGCTATATAAAGTCTTGTTTTAGGGTATGGATGTTCAAAGAGATAATTAAGAAACCATAAATACCTTAAGCATGGCTTTCATGTTTTGAGTAATAGATTCGTTTAATTGAGTAAATTTTACTTCCTACAAAAATGGTGCCAAATGGCTAAATCATTAGCTAAGGCTAAAGTAGACTCAAATATATCTTTATTGACATATTATGCCTCAATAACTCTTAATATATGAAAATTTATAGCCTTGCATAGTTCAGCTTAAAATCTAATATGTACTTTTGGTATTAAAACAATTTTAGTTTTGATTTTGCTAGCTTTTGGAAAAGCTTTTATGATATTTAATTACATTTTAAGCCTGTAATAGTAATTTTATAGTGAATTCTTATTTAAAATAACAATGAATATCCATTCATTACTTAGATTTATGAATTAATGTTGGAATTGATTTTCTACCTTGAAATATCCTTACAAACATACTAAATGGGTATTAAGTATTTATTATAAATTTATTGTGTTTCTAAAAAAATACTATTACATAAAAGTCTTATTCTATTTAACAAAGTGAATGGGCTATGCCCACCCCCTTACCCAAAACAAAAAGAAAATTGATATACATTATTATATGATAAAGGAATGTACATGAAATGGATTAACAAAGATTTTATTGGTGTGCCTTAGCACTATTATCTATTTTCTACTTATTCTTCCTTTTACTCATCACTACTTCTGAAATACTACACTAAGAACTCAAGAGAGAGAGAGAGAGGACGGGGGGGTGGTGCTGGGAGTGAATTAAGTTTAATGACCAAATTTTACTTTGATAACAAATCTTTAATCAAATTAACCAAATGGATGTAATATGAAAACAATTTAGAAACAATTAAAGTAGAGAAATTTAAAGATAAAGGGATAGAGAAATCAAGTTCAGAATTTTAATGTGGAGTTTAGATCACCCCTTACTCTCTACGATTACCTAATGCCTCAACTGAGGTCTTCACAAACAATTTTATTGATCACAATCTCAACGGCTCAAGTTCTTACACCTAATCTCTACTATAAATGATCTCATAATCACAACAACACTCATTCACTTAGTATAGTACTCTCTCTTGAGTAAAAATTGAAAGTATGAAACTTGACACTATATTAGTGTTTCCAAAATATTACAAATAATGAGCACAAGACAATTGGAATGAAGTACAAGTAGATAAGTGGAATAATTGCAAGTACTTTGCTCTATTAATTGTACTTCAATTGTCTACAAACTTGCATTTATATCCTCTAGAAAAAAAATCCAA
Organism: Lumnitzera racemosa; assembly: GCA_024138005.1. Classification (NCBI taxonomy): domain Eukaryota; kingdom Viridiplantae; phylum Streptophyta; class Magnoliopsida; order Myrtales; family Combretaceae; genus Lumnitzera; species Lumnitzera racemosa. Next base: position 29,794,898 of record JAMXBC010000012.1, on the reverse strand, counting down.
CCGTTAGTCTTATTCATCTTGCATTAAATGCACTGTAATGGCTAATTTCTATGTAGACCAACCAGATAATCCATTTAAATAGGGTCACCATTTGGACGGTTTTCAAGTCACTAGTCATACGATCTAACATAGCCTATTGACCTTAGAAGACTTTCCTTAACTAGCTGAATGATCTAAGGATAACTAGTTGCATAGTCCAATACACTCTACTGACTTACAATAACCAGTCGGATGGTCCAAGGACAACCAATTGTACAATCCATCACTTGCCACTGATCATAAAATACCTGATGCAACCAATTAAACAATTCCAAAATAACCGGTCGGATGGTTCACACTAGAATAGCTAAAAAACACACTTAGACATAACAAACAATTTTGAATGCTTTTTCTTCTTTCAACAACATTAGAATCAATTTAATAAGTTATAAAGTATTTCTAAGTTAATTTTACTCCTTTAAAACATACAATTGATAAAGTTCTTGTGAAAATTGCAAATTGGTTTATAATAATAATTGATTTAGCATGACTCGCATAGTTTTGTTCTTATTAAAATCACATACAAGAACCTCTAGGTTCAATAATCTCCCATTTTTTGATAAGGGAAAAATCTTACTAAACAAACTCCCCCTTAATAGATGCTCTCCCTTAATTTGACTCTCTTTCAAAGGTAATAAAATATGTCAAATAAAAAAACTTATGGAAGAGTCAATATGAGTGCAAGCTGAGAGTATTTTGAGTATTTACTCTTTGCTTTGGAAGATAGCTAATTTTGACTCTCCTTTGCATACCATTCTTTATTTTACAAAAAAAAATCATTTTACTTAGACACTTAATTAGGCGAATTGAATTCTTCGTCTCCTTTGGCCTCATAAAAAAGATGGGAGTCTGGGGGGAAAGGGGGAGAGAAAAGCATGGCAAAAAGTCGATATGCCACCAACAAAAGAAAAAAAAATGCATATAAGCCAATACGGATACAAGAAATTCATAGAGAGCTATCAAGGCTAATAATATAAGCAAAAATTATGAATAGCATATCCAAATAAGCACAAAAACAACACCATGAGCTAATCTTAACACCATCATAGGCATCACATAAATATAGAGAAGGTCATAAACAGAAGACCGAATAGCCAAAGTCTATAAAAAAGATGACTAGAGATGACCGAAAGGCCAATAAACATCCAAAGGAATAACACAGAAGATAGCCAAAGGTCGAGTCTAAGTACAAAGATGAGAGAATAGAAAATAAAAACAAGATAAAAGGACGTCATGAGCTAATCTTCTAGAGGTGGAGAAGAGCGACTAGAGGGCCTAAGAAGAGGAGGTGGAAGGCTGCGCATAAGGACCAGAAACGGGTGGAAAGAAGGGGTATGGTAGCTGGAAGTGCTGAAAAAGGGGGATAAAGTATACGATCTTGCCGGCCAGAGACCTTTTGCTTCATTTGATAAATGTTGTCATCAATGTAGTAGTGAAGTTGACCCTTCATTTGATCAATGTAGGTATAGATAGATTCTTGATAGTTACCTTAAGATGTACCAGTCGGAGGAATAGGAGCTGAAGTACTTAGAGGGATATCCCCATCTATGTGTTCTTTCCCTTCTTGAAGAACATTCTGAGCAAGTGGTTCGATAGGTTCAACATCTTCATTATCAATTGTTTCAGCTAATTCTTGTGAGGTATGCCAGTAAGAGGGGATAGGGGTTCTTTTCGAACCAAACCGGTCTGCTTATCTAATTTCCATCCTCCTTTTCCAATATGGTGCATGGTGAAGGGCTTCATATGTGGATTGATGTTAGGAATAGGAAAAATAACCTCCTTGGCCAGTAGAATTTGAGTAATTTGGTTGCTACAGTAAAGAATGGCTTACTTAGACTTATTAGTGACCATTTTGAAACAATGGAAAATCAAGTTTGTGTAATCAATTCGTGCATCGTTATGAATATGACCTAATATCCATGAGTCGCCTTTGGTAACATGCTCATGGCCTCTACTTCTTAGATAATAGTTATGACGGATAAATAAATGAAGGATTTGATAGTGAAGAGGCAGTTTAATAGCTCTAAGATTACGCCTATTGGCCTAGTTATTTTCACTAATCCCTCATTCTTGAAAGATATCCTCATAAAATGTAGTCCAACATTAACAATTTCTTCAATATAACGGGCACCGCCAGGTTTAACTCCTATAATGATGTATGTATCATTCCTAGTGATCTTAATTTTTTGTCTATGCACATAAATGTATAACCATAATCTCTTATGTTCATTAGTTTCTATGCTAACTAGTAGATTACCATCATAATCATGATCATCAATGAGATTACAATAGAAATATCTAATGGCTTCTTCATTAACTATATTAGGTATGTCCATGGTATGAAGGATGCAATTCATAATAAGCCCTTCCATATTAAGTATACCAAAAGCTTAAAGAACATCTTCATTAAAATGACACCCATAATCTATTTTCATGAGATGAAACTTTTCATACATTTGTGCATGGTGGATTGTTGGAAAGAGATGATTATCGAATTAAGCATGTAGAGTGTATCTTCCCTAACCTCAAGTATGGCTACCTTAAGTTCTGCCTCCTCTTCCAGTCATAGAAAGGAATGTGAGAGAGTTAGGTTTTGGGATGAAAGGGTTGGGGTTTAGGGTTTATGGATATAAAGGTTTAAGAGAAGGGAACAGGGTGAAGATGAGAAGGGAAGGAATAAAGTGATGAAGGAGTGATAAGGATGGTAAAAGAAAGAGAAGTGGTGAGGGGGAGTGACGATTAGTCTAAGGAGGGAGAGAGTGGTGTAAATGATAGGAAGGAGGGAAAAGTAGGGAAAAATAAAATGATTAGGCCCCTTTATTCCCTTTTTTCTTTTGTAATAATAGTATATAGTGGTTAAACAGTATGGGGAGAACTATTTAATGGTTACATACAAAAATTTGATTTTTGAAACACCCGTTGGAATTGTACCTATGATTAAGGCCAATCGATTAGATGATTCGAGGATGTATTCTATCATTAGAGACCTCAAAGCAACTATACCCACGGTTGAGGGGAACTGTTTGAACAGTTACAAATAGAATGTCAATATTAGAAAAATATCTATTAGGACTAGTTGGACAGTTTGATTGTAACCATATGGGCAATCTAAGTAAACATTCTGAGGTCAGAAGACCTAATCTAGCTATGTGCATGGTTGACACTACCATCGACTAGTTGACTTTAGTCCACAATAGCTTACTCAAGAAGAAGCTTAGCTTATGAAATATTTATGATCCTTATAGGATTGACATTTGAATTAAGATTTGTTAATAGGCAAAAAAGATGTGTGAAATCATATAATGACTATTTTAACCAATTCATTATAGTTTATAGACTTAATCAAGCATACAATCATAAAAACATTTGAAAAGAGATATACCCTAATGAAAAATAAGAAGGATGGTGAAGTTTACACAAAACACATCAAATGAAGAAATTCATATGAGAAACCTAGTTGACCATATTTCTTAGATTGGGAAAGGTGTTCTAAACCAGTTGTCTCAAATGTGTCTTAGCACTCATCTTGCATAATCATACCTAACTCTCTTCTTAAAGTGAAAAATTGATCTTTACTTGAAGGTTTAGTAAAAATATCAGTTATTTGATTACTTGTATTTGGAAATTCTAAGTATATATCATTGTTTTGAATATGATCTCTAATAAAATGATGCCTAATCTCAATGTGCTTAGTCCTAGAGTGTTGGATCAGATTTTTTGTAAGGTATTGCACTTATGTTATCATATCAAATTGGAATATTGGAAAAATTAAGACCATAGTCAAGTAAAGTTTGCTTCATCCATAAGTTTGAGCACAATAACTACTGGTGGCCACATATTCGGCCTCGGCGGTTAAGAGTGATACAAAATTTTGTTTCTTAGAATGTAAGACACTAGAGAGTTTCTTAGAAAATGATATGTACCGCTTGTGCTTTTCTAATCAACTTGGCATCTAGATCAAAAGAAGTTTATTTGTGATACTATAAGTCGATTTCAATAGTGCCCACTAGATACTTGAAGATGAGTTTTACTGTAATCAAGTGAGATTCTTTCAAGCAAGATTGAAATCTTGCACATAAGCATACAATGAACATGATATTCGGTCTAGATGTGGTTAAGTACAATAGACTTCCTATCATGCCTCTATAAAGCTTTTCATAAATTGATTTACCATGTTCATCTTTATTTAGTTTTAGTATTGTACTCATAAGAGTAAACTTAACTTTATAATTATTCATTTTAAATTGTTTCAAAAGCTCTCTTATATAGTTAGATTGATTTATAAATGTTCCATTTTCGGTTTGCTTAACCTGGAGACCTAAGAAGTAATTGAGTTCTCCCATCATAATCATACTCATTTCAAATTCTTTCTTCATCCACTCTACGAATTCATGTGCAAGATTTATTCTAGTAAGTCCAAACACAATATCATCTACATAGATTTGAACATTCAATGCATAAGAATTGTGACTTTTAATAAACAAAGTTGTATCTAATTTTCCTCTTATACAGCCATTTTCTATTAGGAAGCTACTAAGTTTTTCATACCAAGCTCGAGCTTATTTAAGTCCATAGAGTACTTTATTAAGTCTATAAACATGATTGGGTAACTTGTTATGCTCAAAACTTGGAGGTTGCTCTATAGACACTTCTTCCTTAATATAGCCATTTAAGAAAGCACTTTTGACATCCATTTGGAATAGTTTCAAATATTTGTGTGCCGCAAATGCCAAAAGCATCTTAATGGCTTCTAGTCTAGCAATTGAGGAAAATTTCTCATCAAAATCTACCCTTCTTCTTGGTTATAGCCCTTAGCAACCAATCTAGCCTTATTCTTAGTTACTATACCGGTTTCATTAAGTTTGTTTCTATAGACCTATTGATGTGTATGAGATAGCAACCGGTCGGGCGAACAGAATGGGTATTCGTGGATTTGAGTTGGTATGAAGAATTGGAAGTAAAATAGGGGTTTTAAGTATGAATGTATATGGATATCATGCACCAACAAACAAACATAATCAGGGGTTTAAGCTTGAAATAGAGTTCGATACAACTCACAAATACTAAATGTCGTTCAAGATTTAAATCAAGGTTAGATACAACTCACTAATCAGTTCAAATGAAGGGGTTCACCACAATCTTAAGGTCAAGAATGATAAGAACGCGGAAGAGATTAAAAAGTTTGATTTACACTCGATAATCCGGCAATGCTAGCTCAAGAGTAGCCTTGCTCAAAAAAAGGGAAAGATTCCAAAACATAAGAATATACTTTTCTGTCTATTAACGTCTTGTCCTCTGTTGTTTACAGATGTTGCTATTTATAATAAGTCTTAAACCTTAGTGCTAAAACTGTAAATAATGTACAAAGCCTTAAACCCTAAAGAATTGGGTCCATAAATAAAATAAAGGAAAACATGTACAACAATACAAAACTGTACATTTTACAAGGGAAGTCGGCATGCAGTTGTTCGGCATGTCTTGGAAGGAGTAGTATCCGAACTGAACGAGGTTGGTAGTTGGATGTATGGGTTCGTGAAGGAGTCCCTAAAGTCTCATGTGGCTCGGCCAAGACACAGAGAGGTCGACTTACAATTGTTGGGTTCTAAAGTTAGTCAGCACTAGTCTCTTCGCACTGTGCAAGTGGATCCTACTCTCAGCAACATAATCTCTTGGCTACTCGGTCGATGATAGACTTGTTGCCGAGTGGTTATTTTTCTTCTTCTCGTCCTTCTAGCTTTAACTCAACCTTGGCAAGCATTAATTGTCCTCAACTTTGGACAAGTCTTCCTCAGCTTGGATGTAGTCGGAAGCTGATTCCTATCATTACCATGGGTCTGAAAGGAAGTCATCCTTGACGTTAAGCGATGAGCATGAGCTAAGATGCTGAATAAACTCCTCTTCCTTCTTTGCTTCACCATGGGTGTCGAGTGTCTCTGGATTTCCTCAATGCTCATAGGGGTTAAGCAATAGCACTTCCCATCCTTCCATACAATGTAAGTGTTGAGGAAGCCATCATGGATCACTTTTTGATCATAATCCCATGGTTAGCCAAGAAGCAAATTTGCTGCATTCATAGGGATTACGTTGTACTCAATCTCATCCTCATACCACCCTACCTTGAATGCTATCTGAGTTCTCTATGCACATGGATCATACCTTTGTCATCAAACTACTTCAATTTATAGTGTCAAGGATGCAAATAGGTCAGCAATTTCATCTTTTCTACTAACTTGGCAAAAACGATGTTGTTACAGCTTCCCCCATCAACAACTAGGGAACAGGTCTTCCCATTCACCAGACAATGCATATGAAATAAATTTTCCCTTTGTTCAGGATCTGCCTTTAGGTCAGCTTGTGTCACCATAGCTAAGAGTTTATCTAAATCCTTGGCATAGACATCTTCTTCTATCAACTAGTCTTCCAAACTCTTATCACTCTGACTCTTAATTTAAGCCTCGTGCCCTTCGCCCTTTAAGAGCATGACCCTCTAATTTGGGTATTGGGACACAATATGTTCGTAGCATAAGTATTTGAAGCATTTTACATCTCAGGCCTTGTTTCCGGGTGTCTTTTCTTTCTCGGTAATCTTCTTTTCGGCATAGATAGGTCGGCTAGGCTCTCCTTTCTCCATCCTCCTCTCTAGCCTTTTTCTCTTGGCATTCCTCTCAAGCTTGAGGCTGCCTTGTTGAGGTCAGCTATTCGATCTCTGATGCCTTCTCCTCTTTTGTCTCTCTACTCTTAATGCCAATTTGATTAACTTGTCTAAAGAGTTAAATGGTTGCAATTCAACTATGTCGCCAATATCATCTTGGAGTCCACTCAGGAACCTGGTAATGGTACAGTCTTGTAGCTTAACAATCTCACATCTCGTCATCAAGGTCTCAAACTCTTACAAAAATGCTTCATCAGTATTTCGACCTTGTCTTAGGTGTTTGAATGCATGGAGCATTTCTTACTTAAAGTAGGTCGGCACAAAGTGCTGATTCATCAATCGTTTCATAAATCTCCAAGTTTTGATTGTCTCTTCTCCTTCAGTATCTCACTTGGCAACCAACTTGTCCCACCAAAGGCTTACATACTTAACAAGGGATAATGAAGCCAGCTTAACCTTTGTTCAATCATCACATTTGTAGCACTCAAACAACTTCTCGACTCAGGGAACCCAATCAAAGAACTTTTCAGGTCGACTACTTCCACTAAAGGTCGGTAACTTAAGCTTTACATTATCAAGTGCTTGGCCAGGTGCTCGGGATTCATCCCTTGCATTCTGAGCTAGTTGGTTCACTTTGAATCGGCCACTTCTGTTAGAGCTCTACTTAGCCATGTCCCTTTTCGGCTTTGGCTCTCTTCTCCAGGCTTCTTGATTTGCTTCGGAGTCAACATTCCTTTCATTTCTTCTTCTTGGTGTAGGTTGGTTTTCTCTCCTTCTTGGCTTAACAGCTCTTGTTGACTGTTACTCATTGTTGTTAAGTTCAATGGAACCACTTCTATTAGTAAGTGTTCGTTCCCTTCTTTCTTCTCGACCATCACGTCTGCAGCCTCTGACTAAGCTAGTGAGTTCTTGGATAAAGTTACTGAGATTCTGAATCTGATATTCCAAATTATTAACACGTCGTCTCAAACTTTCGCGAGGACTTTCACTAGTATTGTTGATACCATCCTCTGACATTTTTGTCCGTATAGTAATTTTCTAGAAAAATTGAACAAACAACAAAACACAATTACAGTAACCTAAAAGCAACGACTATTCGACTTCTATAGCTACCATTACTAACAAACATTTCCACAGCAACTAGAATCAACTACTAAGATTAATGTTACTGGACTCAACTACAACACAATACCACGACTACTAAATACACGAACAACACACTAACTATGGAACAATGATTATTATAAATGTTCAAACCATGAATCAACTTTGAAGAACACTAACAAACATTTCCACAGCAACTAGAATCAACTACTAAGATTAATGTTACTGGACTCAACTACAACACAATACCACGACTACTAAATACACGAACAACACACTAACTATGGAACAATGATTATTATAAATGTTCAAACCATGAATCAACTTTGAAGAACACTAGCACACGTATCTCCCCAAAGCTCTAATACCAAGAATGATGTGTATGAGATGACAGCTGGTTGGATGAACAAAATGGGTACTCATGGATTCGAGTGGGTATGAAGAATTGGAAGTAAAACAAGGGTTTTGAGTATGAATGTATATGGATATCACGCACCAAGACACAAATACAATCATGGGTTTGAGCTTGAAATAGAGTTCGATACAACTTACAAACACTAAATGTCACTCGAGATTTAAATGAGGGTCGGATACAACTCACTAATCGATTTAAATGAAGGGGTTCACCACAATCTTAGGGTTAAGATCAATAAGAATGCGAGAGAGATTAAAGAGTTTGATTTATACTTGATAATCCGGCAATACTAGCTCAAGAGTAGCCTTGCTCAAAAAAAGGGAAAGATTCCAAAACGTAGGAATATATTTTTCTATTTATTAACGTCTTGTCTTCTAATGTTTATAGATGTTGCTGTTTATAGCAAGTCTTAAACTCTAGTGCCAAAACTGTAAATAATATATAAGGCCTTAAACCCCAAAGAATTGGGCTCATAAATAAAATAAAGAAAAACATGTACAATAATACAAAACTGTACGTTTTACATGGGAAGTCGACATGCAGTTATTTAGCATGTCCTAGAAGGAGTAGTATCCGAATAGGATGAGGTCGGTAGTTGGATATATGGGTTAGTGAAGGAGTCCCTAAAGTCTCATGTGGCTCAGCCGACATACAAAGAGGTCGGCTTACAATTTCTGAGTTCTAAAGTTAGTCGGCACTAGTCTCTCCATACCATGTCGAATGGATCTCAATTTCGATAACGTAATCTCTCGGTTACTCGGTCAACGACAGACTTGTTGCCGAGTGGTTATTTTTCTTCCTCTTGTCCTTCTAGCTTCGACTTAGCCTCGATAAGCATTAATCGACCTTGACTTCGAACAACTCTGCCTCGGCTTGGATGTAATTGGAGGATGATTCCCATTATCTATTTTGTTCCAATCACCAGTCTATCATTAAGTCTAGGTACTAGATCCCATACTTTATTCGTAGTAAATTGATTAAGTTTCTCTTACCTTGCTTATATCCAACATTCATCTTTTAAAGCTTCATCAATATTCTTAAGCTCAACTTGGTTCAAGAATACTAGGTTATTTTTATTTCTAAAGGATGATCTTGTTAATACCCTATTTGAAGGTTCTATGATTAATTCTTTAGGGTAATCTTTAGCAAATTGCCATTCTCTAGGAAGGTCTAAATTTGATTGATTTGTATCGTTATCTTCCTAAGAACAACTTTATTAAGAGCATTGTTTTGGTCATTGCTTAAGTCTAGCCTATCTAAATGAGCACTTATATCATTTATTTCACTATGAGATACATTATGCAATGAAGGCAATGAGTCATCAAACACAACATTTATAGGCTCTTTAATAACTAAAGTTCTTTTATTAAATACTTTATATGCTTTACTTGTTAGTAAGTATCTAAGAAAAATAGCCTCATTTAATTTAGAGTCAAATTTGCCTAGTTGCTCTTTATTATTGTTAAGCACATAATACTTGGTACTAGAAGGGTGAAAATAAGCAATGTTAGCCCTCTTACCTTTCCAAAGCTCATAGGAGATTTTCTTTAGAATTGATCTTATGAAAACATGCTTTGAAATATAGCATGTGGTGTTAACAGCTTTCGCCTGAAAATACTTTGGTAAATTATCTTCACAAAGCATTGTTCTAGTAATTTCAATTAGGGTCCTATTATTCCTTTCATAAACTCTATTGTTATGGAGTTACCATTTTGTTGTGGTGTTCTAGGTGCTGAAAAAGTATGTTTTATGCCATATTAATTACAAAAATCATCCATTTCAAAGTTTTCAAATTCTCTCTCATGATCATTCCTAAGAGTGGTAATTGTAAGGCCTTTTTCATTTTAGACGTTCTTGTAATATTTAAATAACATATGATTTGTTTCATCTTTACTTGCAAGAAAATAGGTCCACATGTAACTAGATAAATTATCAAGAATGATCAAAGTATATCTTTTCTCACCCAAACTCAATGTTTGTGTAGGGCCAAACAAATCTAAATATAGTAGTTATAGTGGCCTAAAATATGAGATAACATCTTTTGGTCTGAAAGAATTTTTTATTTGTTTTTCTTGTTGACATGCTTGGCATATCTTGTCTTTTTGAAAATTAATTTTTGGTAAACCCTTTACAAGATCTCTTTTAATAAGCATAGAAATGACTTCTATGCTAATATGTCCTAGTCTTCTATACCACAATCAACTATTATTGCTTTAGACAATTAGACAAGTTTTATTTTGACTAGAAAAATTATCAAAATTGATTTTATAGATGTTTCCTTGTCTATACCCTTCAAAGCTACTTTGATCATTTTAATTCTTTCAATGATATACTTATTTGTTAGAAATGTAACCTTATATCCACCATTACATAATTGACTAATACTAAGCAAGTTATGTTTAAGATTATCAACTAGCGATATACTTTTAATAACGAGATTATTATTAATAAGAATATTACCTTCACCCAGGACAGTTGATTTTCTATTGTCCCCAAAGGTAACATTCCCTTTATTCTTTAAGGTTAATGTGGTAAATTTGGTAGCATCTATCATTATATATCTTGTGTGTTCGTTATCTAAAATCTATTTGCTGTTCTTCCTTGAAGGTTCCTACAAGAATAAAAAATTTTAACTTTTAAATTTGGGTCCTTTTGGGTTAGTTGTAGCGATAAAACTATATCCCTTGAGGACCCAAACTATCTTTCCTCTATAATTTAAGTTGATATTTCTCCCTATTGCATAAGTATGACTAATATGGCTATACCTTCCACAATAGTTATAAGTTTTATTAGTTGTTTTGATAAAGTAACTTTTATAAAACTTATAGATATTGTTTTTGCTGTAGCTGATTTTGGTTTTCTCAAGACCATACTTTTTTTGTCCTAAAAGCTTCTCTAAATTCTTTTCTCCTTCAATGAACTTGGCTATAGTTTATCTTGAATCATCTAGGTTAGATTTCAACACATTATTTTCTGTTTCTAATTTAGCCAACTTATCTAAACATGCATTTTCATTCTCAATTCCATTGATATTTGATTTCATTTCTCCATTTTCCTTAGTTAGCTCTTTAGTTTCATTCATAATTTCCTTATTTCTCTTATTTAATTCATCATTTTCCTTCTTTAAACTATCATGCTTAACTTTTAACTTTTCATTTTCAATTCTCAAATATTCATTATCCTCTTATAGGTTCTCTTTTTCCCCAACTACCGTATTATACTCATGTTTGAATACATTAACTTCATTTCGTACATCATTCATCATTTGTTTAAGAATCTTATTTTTCTTTTTCATTTTAACAAACTCTTTTAAAAGATCATCATACATGTCTCTCAACTCATCATAAGAGGATTATGATGTAGTGCATACCTCATTATCTAAGGCTATGAGGCAAAGATCGTCATCTGAATCACTCGAATCGCTATCACTGTAAGTGCCCACTATGGATTTATTTCTTGATGCTTTGTCTCCTTTCTTGAGGAGTAAACAATAATCTTTGATGTTTCCTAGTTGGTGGCAATTGTAGCACTTTATAACTTCCTTTTTCTCCTTTGTAGGCTTTGATGTATTGCTATCACCAACTTTGTCTCTCCTTAGCTTTTTATTGAACTTCATGAACTTCTTAAATCTCCTTGCCATCATTACCATTCATCATCATCATTATCACTTTCATCACCTTCATTACTAGTATTGCAATCGATGGCTTTGAGAGCAATAGCCTTTTCTTAGATTATTCTCCATGTCTTTTGATCATCTCATAGGTCTTAAGTATATCAAGAAGTTGCTCCTTCGATAGTACTTGTAGATCATGTACTTCTTCAATGGCGATCCTCTTGACTTCCTATTCTTTTGGAAGAGACCTAAGAATTTTCGAATTAATCTCTAAGTTGGAAAGTCTCTTGCCAAGCACCATTAATGGATTAATAATATGAAAAAATCTCTTATGCGTTTCATCTATAGTTTCATTAAGAAGCATTTTGAAGTTTTCAAATTTACCACACAATAAACTTATTTTAGTATCTTTAACTCTAGATGTACCCTCATCTATGCTTTGTAGCTCATCCCAAATTTCTTTAGTATTTGTGCATGTATAAGTTCTATTAAAATTATTTTCATTCATAGCACGATGTAATATGTTCATGGTTATTTTATTTAAGTCTACTTTTTTCCAATGTTCCTCAATATATTCATCTTCTTCCTTTCCTTCTATTTTAATTAGTCTATTTTCAATTACACCCCAACGTTTTCTATTTTGTGATTTAATAAAGATTTTTGTCTTACGCTTCTAATAAGGATAATTTCTACTAGTAAGAAGTGATGGGCTATTTATAGCTTGACCCTCCATGAGACTTAGTGCATTTAGTACTACGATCTTTACTCTATAATATGATTAAATAAAGAAAACTATAGAGGCTAACTTTGATACCAAATGAAATGCTATACTTAGAACTAAAGAAGAGCGGTGAATCAAGTTCAATGACCAAATTTTACTTTGGCAACAAATCCTTAATCAAATTGACTAAATGGATGCAATATGGAAATAATTTAGAAACAATTAAAGTGTAGAAATTTAAAGAGAAATGGATAGAGAAATCAAGCCCGGAATTTTAACGTAGAGTTTAGACTGCCCCTCACTCTCTATGATCACTCAATCCCTCAACTGAAGTCTTCACACACGATTTTATTGATCACAATCACAATTTCACAAGTACTTACACTTAATCTCTATTACAAATGATCTCACAATCATAATAACTCTCAACACTTAATATAGTACTCTCTCTTAAGTAAAAATTGCAAGTATAAAGCGTGGTACTATACTAGGGTTTACAAAAGATTGCAAATAATGAGCACAAGATGAATAGAATGAAGTACAAGTAGACAAAAGGAATAATTGTAGGTATTTTGCTCCATTAAGCATACTTCAACTTCCTATAAACTTGCATTTATATCCTCTAGCAAAAATCCAATCGTTGGCTTTGTTCATCTTGCATTAAATGCACTACAATGGCTAATTTCTATGCAAACTAGTCGAATAGTTGTGGTTGGACCAGCTAGATAATCTATTCAAATAGGGTCATTAGTCGCATGGTCTAACATAGCTCACTAACCTTAGAAGACTTTCCTTAACTAGCTGAATGGTCCAAGGATAATCAATTGTACAGTCTAACATACCCTATTGACTTGTAGCAATAAGCTGGACGATCTAAGGACAACCAGTCGCATAGTCCATCAGCTGCCATTAATCGCAGAATACTTAATGCAACCAGCCGAACGATTATAGCACAATTAGCTAAACGATTTACACCAAAATAGCTAAAAAACACACTTAGACACAGTAGACAGTTTTGATTACTTTTTCGTCTTTCAATAACATTAGAATCAATTTAATAAGTTATATAGTATTTCCAAGTTAATTCTACTTCTTTGAAAGATACAATTGATAAAGTTCTTGTAAGAATTGCAAATTGGTTAATAATAATTGATTTAGCATGACTTGCATAGTTTTGTTCTTATCAAAATAAAAAACAAGGACCTCTTGGTTCAACAACTTCTATTATAGATCCAACTCCTTTAACAATCATCATCCCCTATTAAGATATTCTGTTGCTAAGTGCATAAAACCTAAAAATTTGAAACCTTGAACATCCCTCTTCCTTTTTCAACCGTCCTTAATCTGTTTATTTCAAACCGTTGCATATGAAGTTTTACCTTTATTTTCTTCTCCTTTCTTTACTTTATTTTTTATAGTGTAATTCTTATATGCAATACTCTTCTTCTTAACCTCATATGATTCATTAAAACTTTGTTGATGACATAGTGAAATTTAACTTCTATTTATGTGTTGCCTCTCAACTCTAATTGTCAATTTACATCCTCTAGAGCTTATACTGTTGCTAATATATTACATCTAAGGTTATCAAACTCGTGATTCTGCCTAAAATCGTTAGAAGATCTATATAATAAAAACGTAAAACCAAAACAAAGAAATATAAGTTTTTATAATTTATGTAAAATAACTTTCCAAAAATCGTTTATATGCTTTTAATAGTTATAAAAAACTTGAATACATGATGGAAATGAAGAAATGAAAAAAAATTAAGATTGTTTTCTATAAAATAATTTTTAGTCTATAATCTAACATTTACGGCATAAGGATAAGTAGAGCCAAAATAATTTTTTTTCCTATTATTTTGTTTGAAAAAAGGTAATGAATCTAAGAAAACCAAATATTTCAACTCTTTTTGAGTTATTAATGGTATCAACTTAAATATATTGTTTTTCTTATAAATTTTTATATTGGAATTAGAATTCTAATGAAGGTTATGAATATCAAAAAAGGGAATAAGAGAGAGAGAAATAGGAAAAAATTTAGAATAGAATAAGAAAAATAATTTAATATCTTAATAGTTGATGGGATAATATAAGACTAATTATATATATATATATATATATATATAGTCCGTTTAACTCTTGTATCTAGAATCAATAAACTCCATTAAAAAATATAAGTTTCTATCAAGTTTAACATGTAAAATCGGTTATAAATATAAGTTCTTACAAGATAATGATTTTATATACTAGTTAACTCGAAAGAGTTACTTATAGAATCGCATATGAGTTAACTCGAAAGAGTTACTCATAGAATCGCATGAATAAAATTATAATTTTGATAGCTACGTTGGCTCATTAATATCACGCATGGTTAATAGGGTCTCAATGCCCTTGAAATAATTTTTCTATACACATTCTGCCTTATCCAGGAGTTTAAAGCTGCATAAAATCTCTTGTTTGTAATAGTTTGGCACAAAATGTTTATCCACTAACCTTTTCATTAATTGTTCTGCTATAACCTTCTTCTCTTCATATCTACACCTATGAATTATGCATTTTGTCTAATAATTAACTAATATACGTAGCAAATCTTAAAGAAGCCAATTTGACCTTGGTGCATTCATTGTAATCGTATCATTCAAATACCTTTTCAACACTTATTACTCAATTTGGAACCCCTTAAATAAATGAGTACCAATAAATTATGTTATTAAAAGGGGTAAAAATTTAACACCTAACTTTATAAAATAATGTAATTATCATATATGTATTTTTTATACAAAATAATATACAATTAATGAAGATTTGAAATGCTATTACTAGAGGTGTACATCGGATTGAATCGCTTTGGAATCGACTATGAACAACTGAACTGCCGGTTCATGAGTTGACGATTAGTACAATAGGGTTCAACCCTTTACCAGCTTAGGTTAGTTCAAAGGCCCTTGAGCTATGCCCTTTTATTTTTTTAAAATTTAATTTTCTATAATTCTATTAATTACTATTAATAATTTATCGCTTACTTGTATATTTTTATTTTTATTTTTTGCAAATAATTCTAATATTTTATGTAGACATGTAATGATGTATGAATGGTTCATTTTTATTTTTAGTTAATTTTTTTTTTTGTTCCGAAGTAATTAATTTGGACCCTCATAAGTATGATGATGTTTGTTTTGTTTTTTAAATAAAGTTCAAGTGAACCCAAACTGCCGGTTCAACCAATAGGTCAGCTTTCCCATTTTAGGGCCCCCTTAGGTTAGTGGTTCTCCAAGGTAAAGTCATCCAGGCCCTTAAGGCCTGGTGGTTCATTAACTGATTTAAGCTTGTCTCCATTTGGGCTAGGTTGATTCAAAGGTCTATTAAGCTAGTTCATGATTCGGAATCAATCCTTATTCAAATCTACTTATTATTTGGTCTTATTGATAGGACTATGTTATCAATAATAGGTTTTATGAAGATAATCTAAAAGAAGAAATAAAAGGAAAAAATGGTTCACCAAATTTAAAAGTGTAAAAATTAAGGAAAAAATAAAAACGAGCGGTTGTTTGAATACCCTTTTTTCCTATTTTCATTATGTGGAAAGCTAAGTTTGCTTCTCTATTCGATGTGCTAAGGGATGTGAAGAGATCAAGATGTTATTAGTCTACTATAGTAGATCAATCGGAACTGATAACACTTAATTCGAAATGGCTTACGCTCTATGACCTGTCTTAACTCAGAATAAGTTTGTAATGCTACCGTTAATTAGCTGCCTCCATTGGTGCAAGCACGAGTAATAGTGTAATGCTCTAATACCTACCACATTTCACAAAGCCTAAGATCAAAATGGCCCATTGCCCTATTCTTATATTTCATCCACATGTCTTGAAGTGGGAAATCCACTCGCGTATACCAAACTCTTTACTCCACTTCTCCATTCCCCAAGATTTTTAATGCCAGCTCTAAATTTGTGAACGTCCATCGTCTATAATATTATAGAACTTCACCAAAATGGTCCACCAAACAAAATCCTTTTGAATAGTAAACACCCTTAAGAACGATGTCAAACAGCTACTCGATTTCTTGCAAGAATAGTGGCATCAATTTAAATGTAAACTCATTCCTTATATTGATCATGTTTGTAAAGAAACATTTTTTATGGACATTACCATAATATAAAAGAGAGGATAACTAAGAATCGTAGGAAGTTTCTATTGCTAATCTATGTGGAAGACTATCCAACCAAGCGGAAATGCGATAGAAAGTGATAGAGCTTTAGATTGCACTAATACTTCCATTGGGGTTACTTGTGCAGTGTCTCATATACAGGCATTCTTGTTTTCTATTTTTATCCCCCCTCAGTTCATTAGTTATGCCCACATAATGCTTTTGGCAAATTAACTGTACAATTTGATTGGCAGAAAATATTTAATTACTTGAATAAAATGTTAAAATTAATTTAGATTTACTTCAGATAATTTTACGGGCCAAATTGATGTATTATCCAAATTTTTTTATTAAAACTTTACAGGAAATGTCGAAATTAGGGAATGGTAGTCAAATAAGCCAGAGAGGTAGTCTTATTGAGCATTGGGCAATTGAATTAGGGGTTGGGCTAGTGGAATAGAAGATTGGTTTGAATAATTTTACTACTCTTATTAAATAATATTATATAGTGTTTGGTTAATATAACGGGATAATACAAAAACAATTGAATAATACAATATAAGGAGAAAAAGTTAATATAATTTTCTTCTACCTTATTTGGTGTATACTAGGGTGTTTCATGATTCTATTGAGGGGCCGAATTGAATATAACTATATATAAAGTGGTTCGGTTTAAACTCTCAATAAACTGAATTGCTTTTAATGATTCAAGGTTTTAAATCGAACAATTTTAAATGTGGTTTAGTATGGTTTAATTCAAATCCTTTTTTGAAAACACCATTTTCATTTTAATAATAATAATAGTTATTGAAACTTTCAACTAACATTGATATCTGAATTAAGGAACATTATGTAAGAACTAAAATCATATAAAATTATATCACGACAACATTTCATCTTAATAATAGTGAAAGTGTATGAATCTACTAGAGATATGAGAGATAACTATAAAGGAAAATGAGTTCGTTGTAGAAGCTAAAAATAAAATAAAAAAAGGACAAAAAAAAGAAAAGGTAAATTGAGTTAGAATGAAATGTAAATAGGATTTAAAATAAAAAATATTTATTTTTTTTAATTTTTTAATAAGAAGTGATTCTATTCAAGTTTAAGAAATTAAGTTCAATTTAATCCCCCAAACTAAACCATAAACTGTTTTGATCCTCTTTGAGCTAAACCATAAATTGAATCAAAACACAAAACGACCACATTTGCAGTTTAGTTTGGTTCTCGATTTAGATTGGTTTGGTTTGATAAACACCTCTAGTGTATGCAATATTAGACATATGCTTTTGTGATTGAAATATTTTAAATAATTTAAAAAATTAATTATTCATATTATAAATTAAAATAAAATTTAGCACTATGATTTGAGATTTTGATGTATAATTATCTTTGGAGTTTCAAAAATATATTTATTATGTATTATAAAACATATTTTGTACTACAAAATATATGGTACAAATTATTTATATTTAACCTAATATCTTAAGGCCCTGTTATCTAGTGGTTTTGGCCAACATACAAACTAAACAATGGACTAAAAAATTTGTTTCGTGTTATACCATAAAAATATAACAACTAAATGATATCTTAGTATCTAAATGCGAGTAACATTTATCATCAATTCAAAATCAATTAGGACTATAGGCCAGTAGAATCAAACATTGTAAAGCTTAGATTTGACTCAATAAACTACTTTATAAGCTTGGATTCAACGTGATTATTATAAGTTGAACTCAGGTAAATATTGAACTGGATTTCAATAGTATGTAAGTATATTACCCCAGAGACACGTTCTGCTCCTAATATTACACTGGTGAAGAAATACTTTTCGACATTTTCATGCAATATACATATGACGTGTATTAATTTTTTAAAACTTGCATATTCTCCATCAAGGGTATTTAAGGAGTTTCAGGGACAACCAATTAAGCGGATGCTACGAAATTTTGCAATTCCGAGGGCTCTTGCTCCCCTCGGTGCACTTGCCCCATCTCAGCTAAGTCCAATGACTTTATAATTCTAATATCTTGTCCACAAATCCCCATCATCGCCAAGTGGAAGTAGAAGTGGAAATGGAAAACCTATTCATGAGTCAGACTCGTTCCACAATCCTTTTCTGGTCATGTATATGTATTACATGTCTATGTGTGGCTTTCTCCATCGAAGTCCCTAGGAACAAATTATTAAGGGAGTTTGTGGTAGCAAACCAAATTCTCCTCTTCCAAATGGAGAAAACTTCCATGTACATAAACAAATTCCTAATCAACATCATCCTTATTTTCCTTCATTATTTTATCGAAGTATCCTGTCAAGGATGTGGCTGTGCCCCAGCCCCTTCACCTGAACTTGTCTTCTTAGACCAAAGACTTGCTGTAGTTTACCCAGTAATCCAAACCTTCCAGGCCACCATCACTTCTGATCCACTCAACAAAACCAAATCATGGGTTGGTCCAGATATATGCAGCTATGAAGGCTTCTACTGCGACAACCCCCCAGATAATCTCTCCGCAACTGCCTTAGCGGGCATCGATTTCAATGGTTTTCAACTCGCTGCTCCCACTCTTTATGGCTTCATCAACCTGTTGCCAGACCTGGCCTTCTTCCATGCCAATACCAATAACTTTTCGGGCTCAATCCCTGCCAATATCTCGCAATTGCGCTATTTTTATGAGCTTGACATAAGCAACAACCAATTTTTAGGGAACTTCCCCATGGAAGTGCTTGGTATTAAGGATCTGACGTTTTTGGACATTCGATTTAATTCCTTCACAGGCACGGTCCCAGCAGCCATATTCTCCCAAAATGAACTTGAAGTACTTTTCATTAACAACAACAATTTCAACCAAAAGCTTCCTGACAACGTTTTTAATTCCCCAGTACTGTATTTAACCTTAGCCAACAATAGATTCAGCAGTCCTATCCCTAGGAGCATAGGCAATGCCTCTACTTCATTAATAGAAGTGCTCCTATTGAACAACTTCCTCTATGGATGTATTCCCTATGAAATCGGGCTGCTACAGAACTTGACAGTCTTCGACGCGGATAACAACTTGCTAACAGGTCCTCTGCCGTGCTCACTTGGGTGCCTGCAGAACATTGAGCAGCTAAGGTTTGCTGGAAACTTCCTCTACGGACAGATACCGGAAGTGGTGTGTTCAATAGGGACGCTGCTGAACCTATCACTTTCTGATAATTATTTCAACTATGCTGGACCGATTTGCCGGAAAAGGATCAGGAGTGGGGTTCTCGACGTGAGGAATAATTGCATTCCGGGACAACCTGAACAAAGATCTAAACTTGACTGCCATGACTTCTATTGGCAGCTTAAACCCTGTAATAACCATTACTGGTTTGATTTTCTTCCTTGCAATGTCCATCCTCTATACGTACATTCTCCTGCAAAGAGCACCACCAACTCTATTACGTACCCTGTCCTAGAGAGACACGTGTTGTAATGCAACGCAAGCACAGGAAATCTGGCAACCCTATATGCCTCTTTGAATGTTTTGTTTTAATTGTATTTCTAATGAAAGCAAAATATTTCATCGCACTTCCTCAACTCAATATTAATATATCGGTGCTCTCACGTTGTAATGCTATCTGTGGATTATTTCGATTATGGCCTAACGTTTTCTACCATATTTGACAATCATTTTGCAACCAGTTTTTTAGCTTCTTTGGAGATTTTCACAAAGGATGCAACAACCGTGTTTGAAGCGAGCAAGGAAAACCTATGCGATGAAACTGTCTTCTGCTAAGCAAATTGTGTTTATCGCAGTTACATGGAAAAAAACAATTTTTTATTGAGTGAAGTTGTCAAAGACTAGCATTCCAACACCATCCAAACAAATGTCACCTTTTTTCACTGTTTTTAAACCTTGCAGTTCTTCAAGACACTTCTTGAAAATCTTGAATATTGTGTTCTGGATCTAATTATTTCATGTCATAATTAAATCTTAAATAGTTTATATCTTCAATTTTGATCATCATGCCTGATAGTTACTTTTACTTCATATCATAACGTAATTAATTATTTTGTTCTTCAAAAACGTAATTCAGAAATTTACTAGGTCTTAATTTGCTTTGATGAGCGCAAGAGTTTTGTCTTTTCCCCTGCATCAAATGACCACATAGTCTTGTATATTCCCTTCTTAAATCCATATACAAATGGATTTGTAAAAGTTAAACAAGTCCCTAATAAATAAAAAAATAAAAAAAAATGGAAAAAAATTACACCGTACCGCCGCCACCCAGCCCCATACCAACACCACTAGACTACATTTTGTTGCTCCTCTGCTCCTCAATTAGAGCTCCCATATCATTGTATGAAGAACCACCTTCTTCCACAGCTCTTTTTGCTGACTCCTGAAGCAACTTTGCTCTTCTCCTCATTTCTTCAGCTTTCTCTCCCACCATTAATTCCTTCACTGCCTTCTCTACGTTATATCTACTCACGAAATCACCCACCACCATCACCCATTTTCGAACACCAACACCAACACCGATCCTCAAAACCTCTGTTATGAACTTCTCATTATAAAACTGATCAGCCCATATAGGCCAAGTCACCATTGGGACCCCAGCGCTTACTCCTTCTAAAACTGAATTCCACCCACAATGTGTCAAAAACCCACCTATAGCTTCATGATCAAGAATCAACACCTGTGGGGCCCAGCCTCTTATTATCATTCCCTTACCTTCAATTCTCTTCTCATAACCCTCTGGAAGCCACCTTTCTTCACCCTTTTCTCTTTCTTCCCTCACCACCCAGATGAAGCTCACTCCTGAGGTTTCTAGCCCAAGAGCAATTTCTTGCAACTGCGTGTCAGAAAGTTTTGTGGTTGTACCGAAGCAGACATAAAGAACCGAATCGGGTTGTTTTGAATCTAGCCATTTGAGACAATTATGGCTCTCAATGGAACTTTGTCCTTTCCCTCTTTGTGCTTTTTCTTCTGCAGTGTTATTGCATAATGATAGAGGACCAATATGCCAAGCTTTTCTCTTCATCACATTCCTATAATGCTCCACATAAGCAGGTTCAAGCTCATAAACGCTATTCACTATCATGCCATGACTTTTTCCAGCAGCTTCCTGCGCTTGGTCCAAGAACTTGGTGAGATCATTCTTGATCCCTAACCTTATGTGGTAAGGCATTTGTTCCTTTGTCAGCTTGATCTCATCAGGCAAGCCAGACAACGGAAAAGGTTCATCATCTGACAGAACCTTCTCATAAGGTTTTTGTTTCAGAACACAATCGATTGCACACATGGAGAAAAAACTTGTACCAAGGAAAACCAACCTCGGGATTTTATATTTGCCGGCAATTTCATTAGCATAAGGGAAAAAAAGGTCTGCAACTACAACATGGGGTCCGACCTCCTTGACTGCTTCATCTAGCTGCGGACCGAGCATTGCAATAGCTCTGAAAAAATTTTTCTGCTCCTCTGGTGAGTTAGTTGAGTCCATATTTTCCAAGCCTTCCGGTAAGCCGACATCCTTGCCAGGGAATTCGATGATCTTGAGGTTGATTAGGCCATGGGAACTGGAGACTGCCATTGTGAAGAAAGAAGTGTTGTGTCTAGTGGTAAGTATGGTGGAATTGACTCCCCTAGAAGCGAAGAGTTTGGCCATGTCCAGGAGAGGTAACATGTGGCCTTGGGCCATGAGGGGGAACAAGAGGACATGGAGTTGCTCTGGCGTACTTGGAGTGCCCATGACGAATGAAAACGGAAGATTTATCTCTAAGTGAACCACTTTGTGGGGATGTGTTCTTCAATCATCCTCTCACATTGTCGGATTCATTAGGAAACATTTTCATATCAGAATCTGTTTTTGGAAAGTTTCTCCTTCTGATTCGTCACCGCGTTAAATTTTATTTCTCGATTGTCACTGTATTTTAGTTGCCCTTTTTTCTATTTTTAAAACGATTTGCTGTGCATTCGTTGTCAAATTTTCTATTTCTAAGACGATGGCTATCCATTTCCATAAGAAAACAAACAAACAAACAAATAAGGACGAGGGCGCATGTATGTTGGTATAAATACTATAAAAATTGGCTAAAAAGCAAAATCCGCAGGAGGTTATATTATTATTAGCTACGAATTTATTGAATTCTGATAAAAAGAATGTTTCATATGTGGAAAAACTTACCATTCTTACGATGCTGAGGTAAGAGACCCTTGTTTTTTCCCCTTCCGTTGTCACCGAGGTACGAGACTAAGCAACCCAATATTATGCAAGGTTCCGTTGACGATTGTCCGAGGAGACTTAAAAAAGAATTAAATAGTAAAAAGTTATTTATATTTTCGTTTTCTTTTACACGATGAAACTAAAAACAGTCAGATGAAATTGTATAATTTTAAAAAATTTCCATAAATCGAATAAATAAATGATATATGCAAATGCACCCCCTATGTTGGCTCAATTCATATTTACATCCCTCATTTCTGAAATTGAGCACTTAAACTTGCAAATATTTTAAAAATTATGTCTTTTAATTAAATCCTGTTTTACTATTTTACTTTTATATAAAATAATAATAAAATACTAAAATCATTTTTCAATTATTTTTAGGGGCAAAATGATCATCAGATAGGATAGAAAAAGTACCCTTTTGAGAATTTAAAAGTTTTGAGTATTCAATTTTATAGAGAATGAGTATATACAACACGTGTTTTACAGTTCACTTTAAATTATAAAACTTTCCTGACTCATTTTTTTGTCGAATAACGTGAAGCGTCTTACTTTTTGATGAATAAATCTATCAAACTCAAGGCTCTTCGAAAAAGAAAGAAAAGAGATTGAAATGCCTACTTCAAATTATAACGATTGGGACCACCTATCTATCGAAGCAATCTTTTCCTGCCTTAAGACAAATTGGGGGTTCATGTCATTAAGGGTAATGAAAATATAAGGAAAAAAAATTAATGAATGTGCAATTGCAGGTTATAAGTTCGTCTCTTTTATATGCATATATGATGGAATATGATAATTTAAAAAAGAAGGAATTTGAAATGCATATTAGAGAATTATTGAAGTTAGAAGTCATTAGAAGTTCTAATAGTTCTCATTAAAGTTCAACATTTATTATTAAAAATCATAGTGAAGTTATTAGAAATAAAAATAGAATAGTAATTGAGTATAATTGTTTAAATGATAATGCAAAAACCGACGCATATGATATTCATAATAAAACAAACTTATAAATAGGATACAAGGTAGCAATAGTTTTAGTAAATTTAATTGAAAATCAAGATTTTGACATATAAAAATGCACCGAGAGTCAATCCTATGGACACTGTTTAGATGTCCAATAGGACATTTTAAATGTTAGTAATGCAGTTTGGTTTAAGAAATGCCCCATAAGTTTTTCAGAAAAAAATTGATGAAATTTTTTCTAAATACCTTTTTGTTTGTGTATATATAGATGATATTTTAGTATATTCCAAAATAGAAAAAGAAACACACATCATATTTAAAAATTATTTTATTTGAATTTCTTAAAAATGGGATAGTTATAAGTAATAAGAAAGCTTAATTTTATAGAAGAAAATATATATAGAATTCTTAAGTATAGAAATAGGAAATGGAAGAATTAAGTTGTAACCTCGTATTTCTGAAAAAGTTTTGGAGCTCAATGAAAATTTTGATAAAAAGACTTTATAGTAGTTTTTAAGATTAGTTAATTATGCTATACCCTTTATAAAGGACTTAAGGAAAATATATCAAACAACTATACCAAAAAAAAGAAAAAAACTTTAAATCCCTAAATTTGGAAGAACTTAAAATTGGTAAAGTAGATAAAAGAATTAGTAAAAAGCTTACCAACTTAAGACTACCATTACATAGTGATTATTTAATTATAAAAACATATGGTTGTGAAAATGGTTGGCATGTAGTTCTAAAAAGAAAACGTCACAAATATACTCCAAAAAGTAAAGAAAAAGTATATAAATATAATAGTAGTACATTTAAAGCAAAAGGATGAACAAGTAATATGGACATAAAAACTCTTGCTGTTATATATGGACTAAACAGTTTTAGATTATTGTTTATTAATAAAGCTGAAATTTTGGTAAGGATGGATTGTGAAGCCATTGTAAAATTTTACAAAATTAAGAATAACAAAAATATGTCCTAAAGGAGATGGATTAAGTTCATAAACATTTTAATCAATAGTAGATATAAAGTTGAAATAGAACATATAAAAGGTAAAAACAATAACTTAGTTGTTGTTTTGAGCAAGTATATTTATCATGAAGAATTACAACAAGAAGCAAGTCCTACCAAGTCCAATGATTCAAAGCCCAATGGCAATCTTAAAACTCAATAGACAAATAGACAAAGGTTAACAGCCTTTAAGCTCACAAGCTACCAATAAGGGTCGACAAACTTAAGGCCTAGTAGTAGTAATAATAATATATTTCCTATGATGAACTTTAATGGAATATAATTCTCAATCTATCTGTAAACCCCTCAAATTTTGCGTTTTAGATATAAAATCAAACTTAAATACTAATAAATATTATGTAGGCCCAATGAGACCAAAGGAATTAAAACAACAAGACTGAAAGAATTAAAATTGATAAAATTTTTTAAATGAAACCTTAAAATAAATTGAAAACTTGAATATAAAGTTCAAAAACCCTAATCACATATGAAAACCCAAAACCCAAAATTAAACCCTAAACGTACAAAAAAACATTTAAATGGTAAACTAAACTTAAAATTTATCAAATCATGAAAAGTCAATATTAAACAATTAGAATATTCTTAAGTAATAACAATTAATTAAATTAAGCTAGTAGAAAGTAAAATTAATAAAATTATGAATTTACCCCTATGAATATGCCATGTGCTGTACATGTGTAAATTTCTTTCACATACAAATATTTATAAGATATATAGCATAATATCATTTGGCATAAAATTGAACTAATCAAGACATTAAAATTAGTTAATTAAATCTAGATATTGCGGAAGCACTCAAACCTAATATCAAACGATTAAAAATGTTCCTAAATAATAGTGACTAGCTAAATTAAGGTTGCTAGACATTAAAATTTATAAAATTAAGAAATTATCCCTATGAATATGTATTTCGCTACACATGTATATGCATACATATAATTTTCTTTCGCATACGACTATATAAAACACTAATTGATTTAAACAAAACCAATTAAAGCGTTAGATTATTACATCCTTACCTCTACATGAATTGCACAATGTTATATATATATAGATATGATCTTATTTACAAATGATAAAAATTTGAAATTGAAAACTTAAAAGAAGAACTTAAAGATCCGATAAAGAAAAGAACCTTATGTTATGCTAGATTCTTAAATTGAATCGAAATTGGAAGTATTCAAATTCAAAATCGCAAACAAACTAAAAACCTTAAATAATGATTTGAATACTCTAATTCTAAACTTTAAATTTGAAAACCCTAAAAATAAAGCCTAAAGTTTATTAGAATACCAAGCTTATTATCCATGTATAACCAGGATTAGAAAGACATACTCTTAGGTATATATATATATTGGTGTTCTAGCTAAAAATGTTATTAAATGATTAGATAATTAGTTATGGTAATCACTAGAAAAATCAAGAAATAGCCTTATGAATAGTGACATGAAGGTCATGGCAAGGAGAGCATGTGGTTGACCTCACATAATCTTTTGTATTAGATGATGATTAAGAAGTAACAATACATTATCTAGACAAGTTTCATTTAGATGGTTACTAGTTTATGAAATTAGACTAAATTATGGACTAGAAAACATTAATTTAGGCTAGGAAATGGACTGTAGAGCCTATTAAACTTCTCAACCAAACTTGATCTAGTAGAAAAAGACAAATAAAATATGTTAAGTTGAGATATAGGCCTAAAGAAGCAAGTTGAATTTGAGTATTAAGCCTTAGATGGACAAAAAGGGCTAAAAGTCATAAACAAGGTCAAGACTCACAAGATAAGCCCAAAAACATTTATGGGTCATCTGTACAAGTAAAATAAAATGTCTCTCTAAAGGCCTATTAAGATATCCCTAAGCCTATTAGAACAATACGTAAGCCTACTTCGAAAACCGATACAAAATAAGACCATAGGCTTATCATTTAGGCATTTGAGTTAAGAGATTGGAAATGGGCCAATGAATAAATGTAAATCTTATGGTTTAAGCCCAAGTATGAATTTAAGGCCCGACAAGAAATAGAAACTCAATATAAACTAAAAATAATGCAAAAAGACACAAGACAACATAAAATCACGTGAAGAAAGCCTAAAAGAAAGGGTATTAGTAACTTTTTGGCATAATACTATATGATATAGGTCTTATCCATCAAAATGGACTTTACTATGACAAAGTATGTTAAAAAATGATAGAAATCAATTATAAGAACATGAAAATTGGAGTTAAAATAAAAAGGTTATAATAAAAACAATTTTTAGTTGTAATTGGGAACTATAGAGAATTTAGACAATTAGATAGGTAGTTATCTAAATACTTATTACAATTCTCTTTTACTAATATCAGGTGATACTAACCTTGAGAAGAACTTATCCTCGGCTTATTACGACTGTAGGATGACTTAGTCAGGTGAGCATTCTGATGACTGCTGTACTAATTATGCTTCTAGATTAGCTACACTTAATCATATAATTACTATTAACGGGTTGCATGGAGATTTGGGTATTATGTATGTGATTGATTAGTACTTGCCTTAACTACCAAAACATCATAATATAGATAAACTGAATTGAGTGATGAGTTAATATATATATATATATATATATATTGACATGATGATTGTTTGGTTACATAAGTAAACCTAACTTAATTATATTTGACTCATTAAATTAAATGGTCATGTATATCATGCACTAATAGGGATATATTGGCCATCACATCACACATATGGGAAGGAGGGGTCTTACGGGGGTCGAGATTATGATTATTTGAGTTTTCACATGGTGTACACATGTAACATGGCCTTGCCTTGGGCCATAAAATCACTGGCATTAGAGATGCTAACTGCCCAGCTCAAGATTGTGTCTTAGAGTCCACCTCTTAGGCATGAGTAGATTGCATATGCTACTCATACCTATACTTACAGGATAGGTTGAATCATATATATATATATATATCTAGAGAGAGAGAGAGAGGGAGAGAGAGAGAGCAATATTGATCATCGTATAAGGATTTTTAGTAGACTAGAGGTCAGAGTGACTAAAAACTAGGTCTAATGGATAATCATCTCCAACCTCTACTAAGGAGGACGAAAATTCGAGCTATATATGATTTTCGAATGGCTGTATATATATTTTTGTTGCATTGCATATGATTTATTTGTATTCGCATGGCTGTTAATTTAACTTGCTTAGTTTTACTTGAAAAAATATAATAAGAGTATGTCACCAAGCTGAATGTAGCTTACCTTCTTATAGTTTGTTTTGTAAGTTAACTAAAAGGCTAGGATTTGGGCTAAGACTCAAGTATAGAGCATTCCTGCTAATAAAATAATAGATGAATAGGAATAGAATGATAGTTGAATTAGTTATATGGTACTTTTACAACTCTAAATAACTAATATAAATATTTGTAATTTACTTACCTAATTTTCTTGTTTGGTAGGGGATATTGATTCTCTATAGTCTTGATGGACTGTGAAATATAAGGTATTGATAGTTATTTAAATTTTATGTTGAATTAATAAATTAAAAATTGAAAGCAATAGTGACTAATTAGTTAGAGTTTTGTAATCTCTAGCTTACAAAGTAATATCTATATTATGGGTATATACGTAATATAAAATATAGCACACATTCTAACCTTTATAGCTAGGAATAGGTTTTATCGTTTATTATTAATTGCATTCAGAAAACATTTAAAGAACTTAGAAAGAAATCATCAAGCTTCTTTAGGAAGGCATCTTAGAAGATTACAAAATGTTAAGTCATGATTAAGATTATAGACATATTATTGATCATACATTCAACATTAATTATTACATATTGTAAACACATAGAAAAAAGTTACTCATTTAATGAAAGGCTTCTTGTTGAATTTGAGGATTCTAAACTAGACTTAGATTAATAGTAATTGTAGTCTTTACAAATGAGTTTGAGTCAAATACTCAAAAATTGAAAACATAAAGAAACTTGGTTAGTTGGGTTTACAAACATATAATGCAAATAGAAAAATAGAAAAGACAGGACAATTTAAACATGCATGCTTTTTTCAAGACGGTAAGCACCAATTATGTAGTAATAATAAACAATTAAATAGTATTATATATCTATAAATAACTCTAGTGGAGTCACTAGCTCAACAAGAAACAAGAAATTTTAATCATTAGAAAACTATTCAAGGGTCTTTGATAAACAAGAGTAATATATTAAAAGAAATAAGAGAAAATAAAAAAATTATTAGAGAACAAAATAACACGATCTTAAGAAAACTGAATAAGTTAAAAGAGGTTAAGAAATTATAGAAATAACATATATAAATAAATCAAAAGTTCCAAGAAATACAACAAAATTATGAAAAGATAGTAAATTTAGTAGAAGAAATAAAACATTTTGTACATGGTTAATGAATAATAGTTTT
Organism: Lumnitzera racemosa; assembly: GCA_024138005.1. Lineage (NCBI taxonomy): Eukaryota > Viridiplantae > Streptophyta > Magnoliopsida > Myrtales > Combretaceae > Lumnitzera > Lumnitzera racemosa. Next base: position 29,765,589 of record JAMXBC010000012.1, on the reverse strand, counting down.
ATAGTAGAAGTAGAATCAAATCCTATTTACCAAGAAACCTTAGACTTGAGTAGAAAGTATTTACAAAATCATGAAGGACTTACAAGCTACAATGCCCTTGAAGAACAAGACAAAGTAATTATTAGACAAAATAATAATGTAATTTTGTTATTATTATTCCTAAATAAAAAGTTACATAAGATAGAATTAGAATATAAAAACAAAAATAAAGTAGAAAGGGGAGAAAAGGACTATTCACTAAAGCTAGAAAATATAATGGGATAGCTTTAAGGAATAAAAATTTCAGAAAAACTAGTAGAATGAATAAATAAAGCTAGTAATATTTTTTGTATTTATAAGAAAAACATGACTTTAAGAATTAGGCTTATCCCCTTTATAGGAAATAGTAGGACACTTAGAGATAATCTAACTAGAGAAGAGATATCAATACATAGGCGCATTTTAAGTAGCATAGCAAGCAAATGTAGACAAGTAGATCCTATAGAGCAGCTTGAAGAAATAGTAGACATAGATAGAAATATAGAAATTTATAATTATAGAAATATTGATTTATTGAATCCTAGAATATTATATAGGGTAAGATGACTAAACTTAAGAAGAATAGGATTAATCATAACAAACTAAGAAGAAACTATTTTAGTTACTAAAAAACTTGCAAATATAAAGTTGTTAAGTGACATGGTTATCAAAAAATTAAAACAAAAGAGAAGAAGATTAGTACATCTAAGAATGATGGTAGTAGGAATAAAAGGGTTAGTTAGAAAATAGACAAGAGCTAAATTATTATTAGTAATAATAGACAACTCTTGGCAACATGATATTAGAAAGGCAATAATTGGAACAATGGAAATAGACATGAACAATAATAAAGGAATATTTTACTATGCCCTAAATTTCATGATTAGTATAAATAATATAAAAAATTTAAGAATAGGATAACAAGGTAAAGGATATGAAGACCATATTGGAGAAAATATTTTAATAGATGTAGGATTCATAGGAAGGGCAGTAGACGAAAACAATATCCAGTATAAATTGAATATAAATGGAATAATACAAGAAATAGCTAATATAAGAATTAGATTTATCCAACTTATGAAGATAGAAACTAGAGATTTAGAAGGAATTGAATGAAACGTATCTAGACACTTGGAAAACCTTAGTATTAGCAGACTTCTCGAAGATAGTGTAATGTATAGAAATCTTGATGGAACTTACGAATTAAGATTTAGAGATTACACGGATAAGGCAATAGCGGGGAAGAAGAATCAATAAATGATAACTTAGAAAATAGAGTAGAAATGATGTTAAATACTAATGGAAGTAAACTTAGATATTGGGGAATTATAGAAATTCCGAAAAACGCAAGATTCCTAATTAATAATGAGGAAGGAATTAATGAGGCAATAGAAGAATTAAGACATAGAAGATATTTAGGAAAAGAAGAAAATATTGTTTTGTAGAAAATAGGAATGATCTAGAAGGAAAGACATGCATAATACATATTCCTTGAACCATTCAAAAAAATTAGAAATAGTAAAAAAAAAAATACAGTATTTAATTAGAAAATAAACAAGGAGAAGATAAACAAATTAGGGAAACCTTTCTAGATAGTTGTTTCATAGACTCCTAAGAACCAGAAGCCTTAAAAGACATAGTAAGAGAAGTAGAGAAATCTTTTGAAAATGAATCCATGACATCAGAACACACATATAGTAAGGAAACACTAGAACTCATGAATGATTCAACCTCTAGTAATATAAATAATAAACCAATATTTAATGCAAGATTAGAAAATCCTATAAGATAACTAAATAGAGCTCCTTATACACATTATAGAGAACTCAAAAGAGAATGCAAAAGCTTAGGAAAACGTATGCCTCTAGAAACATTTGAAAAGAGAAATCTAGTAGACAATTGAAGGATACTTAATCTAGCAGCCCATGATCCTCAACCCTAGCTACAAGTACTAAGTACTTGGACTTAATTAGTAACCAAAGAGCGGGAAAACTATAATGTAAGCGATAATGCTATAGCAATGTACAACTTCATAGAAAAATTTTTAGGAGATAACACTAAAGGTTTATGGGAAAGTTATAAGAGTTGATTTCCAAAACAATTTTATGGTTTTCGTTCCGGTACGCAAGTGACAAAAAAGGGCTACTAGGTAAAGGGTGGTGGTGGTTGGGGGTAGCATTGAGGGATGCTCCGATGTTGCTACTCTGATGCCTAAGTCAACCCCCCTTGTCATGAAAGTGAGATTATATAGTGATAATGAGAATGAGAGAATGAAATTGGGGTCTCATTACTTAACGGTCTTATCTAGTATTTATAATAGGTCAATAAAAGTTATATCTGGACTGGATTATTAGATTATTGGATCGAGCTTAGGTATTAGATTGGCTAATATAAGCCTATGAATAGTTATAAAAAAAGCCTTGTCAATACTTGCCCCCTACTCTTTTTGGTGATAAGGTCAATAAAGAAAGTACTTAGGAAGGTTGATTTTGTGGGATCTCTGAAAAAGTTTATATCCTAAGGCTTGAAGAGGTTAGAATGCTTGAAGAATCAAAGGCTTGAAGAGGTAAAAGCCAAGTGTAGTCGAAGCATTTAGGGCTGTTAGCACATCTGAAAAGGAAAGAGCCTGGAGTAGCTGGAGTGCTTGAAGAGATGAAGGCTTAAAGAGTTCGGTATACTTAAAGAGTTCGGTATACTTAAAGAGACTAGGAAAGCATACAGGTCATCTGAGTTAGGCATGACTTGTAATAAATAAAGCCATAAGATAGGCTAGTTAGCCTTTAGTCTATTCATGTATAGGACTTTAGGCTTATTTATTTGTTGTCCATGCAAATAGTAGGATTTTGAGTATTTTACCCATCCTCAGTTAATGGCTTAGGATTTCCGAATAGCTCAGTGTCCATTAGGTATGCTTTGAGCAATTAGGTTAGTGGTAACTCATCATCCTTTCATAGGACTTAGACTATTTCCCCATTACTAGTTAATGGCTTGAGGTTTTTATATAGCTCATTGTCCATTTATTAGACTTAGAGCATGGTGCTTGTTGCTAATTGATGGCTTAGAGCCTTTAGGTGGCTTGTCATCTATTCATTAGACTTAGGGCATTTGTGTCTGTCACTCTTAAGAGAGTTTAAGGCTTTACATCTCATCACTTGAATTTTTCTCTAGGCTTAGAGATTTACAGATATCTGTTTCCCTCCATTTGTTTAATATAGGATTTGAGGATTAACGCTTTATTTAATTTACTTGTCACCTATAGTGGATAAGGTTTAAAGCTATTATGGAGCTACTCGTTAGCAAACAATACCTTTGTAGGCTTAAAATGGAGAAGGTTAGTTTAACCCTAGTTTATTCTTGAGTCTTCGTATTCATCTTGGAAAGAGGTAGAAACGAGCTTGCTAAGGATCGAATATATCATTACAAGTGCCTAATAGTCAACACTTTTCATCATTAGACTTGTCAAAACTTAGATTATGGAAAATTCAAATCATAGGGAAACACTAAAGAAATATAACTTATTATGGGGACCGTGAGGTACATGTAAATATCAATAACAAATTAGCACAAGATACTTTATGAACCTTTGCAAAGTCCTTAAGTTTGTTTGATAGTGAGGTTAGGCTTTAGTTTCTTGAAGCTTAATTGGCGGGAATGTTGAGCTTGTGGAGACTAAGTAATTGAGTGGTATAGAGCTTATAGCTCAGCGTTGCTATTGAAAAATAGCTTAGGACTCGCTCAGTTTGCTTAGCTCACTGCTCATACATAAGCTCTAAATTTGCTTGGTCACTCGGGTTTACAACTTACAAGTTACCGAAGGTCAAAATAATTACATTGCATTGTCACTTAGCCTGTGGATGCATGCTAGTTAGTCTCTTGAGCTATGTTCTTATAGAAGCTTTAAAAATAAACTTACTGATAGGTTACTCTCAAAATAGCTCGGCACAAGTTTACTTCGAATTTTAGCTCATCATGATTAATGCTTGTCAAAAGATGGAACACAACTCGGCAAGTAGAGTGCATAGCTGCTACAACTAGCTCTATAGGACACTATTGTCGGCATAAGCAAAGCTTACATTTTTTAAATAGAATAATAGCATTATGGGCACTTATGCTTTTAACCTAAACGCTACTTCGGCTTGAGTACCTAATAGCTTGGCAAAAGCTCCTTTGTGTACTGCTCATGCCAAGCCTACTCTAGTTTTTTAGAACCAAATCAGGAAGTGGGGCAAAATTTAGAGCTCCTTCGTGTATTGCTACTCATGTTTCATGCTTAGTCTAATATTTGAATTACATGAATCTCTTCTTACCTATTTAAATTGCTCATCTATAATAAAAGTCAGATTGATTCAACCATTGCTCAGATTCTTTTTAATATGCTCAAAAAGTTGTTCGAGGATAACTCTTATTTTAAATACATTTCACATGATGATTTTATAGTATTTCCCTTACATTTTTTGTTTCTTAAAAATAAATTGATACTTAATTGAGTAAAATTTTGATTTCAGGGTTTGAACGTGTTCTCAGATTGAAAACAAAGAAAATGAATCAAGTTTTACTGAATTTGGAGTTTAAATGAATGAGTTATAAGGTTTTGAAGTTACATAAATAATAAGAGAAAGCGGCAATTTTTTATCAGAATTTTACATAGTTTGGGACACAATTTTGTCCTTAAGTTGTGTCCATACAGGAAGATTTTTTATGCTAAGGTTAGTAAGTTACATAACTTGGGATACAACTGTGTCTCTGGCTGTATCTGGTGATGACAAAAAAACTTCACAATACATTATAAAAGGATTTATGGGAGTTTCGCACAAAATTTTGGACATTAAAAAGAGAAGAGACTTAAAGAAAAGGATGAGTAAAAGGTAAAAGCAACACCTAATTTCAAGATTGAAGAAGATTTTTCATCAACAAAAGGGGTTTTTCATGTTTTATTTCTTGATTTAATTACAATTCATTTTCAATTTCATCATGATAGCTTAAGATTCTTGTATTTAGGATTGTGAAACCTAGGGTTTCGTGTGACTATTAGATTTATTGATAATTTTCAATAAAGTTTCTATCTTTCTTGATTCAATTATGTGTTTTAATTGTTAATTGATATTTCTAGAGTATTAATCTATGATATTATGATAATGATTGAGAAATCACATGAATAATGGGATCTTGACATAATTGGAGAAAATCACATGTGTACGAAAAGATAAGATACATGATTATTCCGAAAAGTTATTTTTTTATGTGAGAATTCATTATATATTAATGCGATTTTAAATTATTTTACTAAGTGAAGAGATTTTGGTAAATAATTTAGGATTAAGATTAATATACTTGAGAAAAGCTGTTGATTTTAATTGTGAATCCCTCTGATCAAGAATAATAGAGATGGAATTAGATATATTTTTAGCGGTTACATGTTAAACACTAGAGGAAATAATTACTAAATACATTATTTGCCTTTTTGAAGTTGTTCTTAATTTTATCACTTTCTAAATTAATTAGTCAAGTTTCATAATTAGATTAATTTGTTAATTTTAGTATTTTTAATTCATTCAACCCGTCGTAATTTTCTAGTTAGATAATAGAATTAAAGTTAGTATTAATACTTGAGGTTTTTAAGGGATCAACTCGGACTCACATCTACTATATTAAAATTGATAGGTATATTTATCTTGTATCACTCAATCATATCGTACTCAAATGAGCTTGGAGTACAATGAGGGAGGTCAGAGTTTGTACGAGGTTTGGGCATGGAAGCTATGTGAGTTCGCTTGGGTCCGTTCGATAGAAAGCTCGGCCATTAGACAAGTTATGATCTGCTCGACTTTGATGTCTTCGGACAATACCCGTAACCTTTCTCGCTGAGTTGCCCAATTAGGTAGGAGGCTTGAAGAATAGGTTGGGTTAGCTACTGGTTGGCCTCAGGTGTGTGCTCGATTATGTTATTTGCAAAGACAGCTCGAGAGCCTCCTTATCGTGCGGCAATTGCATAGCTCGGCAAAAGTCAAAATGTTGTCCAGTTCAGGTTGAAAATTTGTTTTGCTGTTACAGTTATGCGCAAGCACAACTTGGTAGAGTTGCTGCCGTGTAATACAATGGATGTTCCCACCTCTTAGTGCTATTTCCCTTGCACCATGGATTTTCACCACCTATGGAATCAAAAGTTATTGCAAACTTGCATTTTCGGCACTTCTGGGTTTATTGAAACATTCTTTAACTTTAGAGCTGACAAGCCTAGTAAGAAAATCATTCCATAATAATAATGTTTCCACATATCACACTCAAAAAGTTGCTCAGTTTGTACTCCGCTGTTAGTTTGAGATTATTGGTGCATTGGCGAAGCCATTGCTGCTGCTAAAAAGATGCTCGGATTTGATTTGAATCATGTATCTCAGCATGGTTTTTGCCATAGCTCAGCCACTGTTGCTCTCGGCCAAGGGTATTCCTCACTCCTCGACCCATCCAAGAAAGGCTTGGCCTTTGATCACATAGAGCTCAGCACGTCGGGAGCTTTGCCGAGATTACAGCTGGCTCGGCATGGAAACACTCAAATCGACAAGAGATTGGTATAGCTCGGCCTCCTTACTCTATGGAGTGGCTGTTCGTGTCGGATCCAATATCATTAGGCTCGGACACTTCGATTCTTTCTTGGACTATAGACTTTTTTTATGCATGTGGAGCTCGGAGTTTCAAGAGTACAATTCGACAAGGAAAACACACTTGCTGCCGTTAGAGAAGATCAAAGCCCGGACTTGCTCGGTTACGCACAACACGTTGGTTTGAACCCAATCAATAGCTTGAACTTGCTCGTCATGTGAGTGGAGTTAAGTTTGGTGAAGTTCTCGGCTCTGTCATGTGAAGAGCTCAGCAATTGAAACAGTCTACAAGCCGGCGTACATGCTAGGAGTTGCTTGGCACGTAAATCGCTCGGACTTGTAGCTCGGCATATCTAAGCTATACTGTACAATGGACAACCCTCGATCTAATCCTTGTTCGGAGTATGTATAGTAAAATCGGTGGAGAGATTGGCTTGCAAGGCATTTAAGTCGGCAAAAACTGCTCGGCACATGGAGGACAGTACCACAAAATTTCGGCTATGAGGAGCTGCTGAAGCTTAATAAAAAGTGCAGCTTGGCATGAAACTTCAGTGCATTAGATCCATGAAGAGCTCGACACAAATGTATTGCAATTCGTAGTGCTCGGAAAATAACTGCTGTGCCTGAGATAGCTCAGCGAGTGCGGGGGAAGCAAATAAACATGCGTCTGTTTGCTCAGAGTTCGGGAGTTCAAGGCTGTTGTGCAGCTGAAAGGAACTCGAAAAATTAGTTAAAAGAGGCTTGTACTTAAAGTGTAGTAGCTCGGATCTATCGCAGCAAGGCACGAGCTTGAGCAGCTGTCCAGTTAGTCTTTGCGTGTTGTCTATGAAGAAAAGCTCAAGACTAAGCTACTGTGGAGGTCCTATTTAAGTTAGATTTACTGTCCCTTAACTCGGCATATGTACTTGGGAGTAGCTGGGGGCATGCTATTAGAATGGCTCGGCTGTTACTGAACTGACGCAAGCTGAAAAGATGGATCATCTTGAAGTATGAATCTTCCTTATTATCTACACAAGAGTTCAGCAAAGCTCAAAGCATGCTCCTCGGTGCTGTCAAACTCAAGGTGGAGCTCGGAGTTATGCTGCCCTCTTTAACACAGCAAGCATTATTAGATCCTTGTCCTACATGTGGTTACTCTTACGGAACATCGAAAAATGTTGTAATTTTTCATGACCTCTGAAGTACTAGTATTAAGACATAGAAACAGCAGTATTATTCATCGTTATGCTTCGAAGATTTTGCAAGCATGGTGGTTACAAAGGCAGTTTTTATCTTTCATGGAATTCCATGTGTGACACCTTGGCCCTTTATCAAAGGTGGTTTTCCAACATATATGGTCTAAACGGATGTGGAGAAATAAAATTAAACCGCATAATTGTATTAACCGCCCATTCAAATCAAGCAGCAGTAACCGTGTGAGAATTGAAAAAGGGAGTATCAATGTCGAGGTTTCAAGCAAGGGGGAAAAGAAATTCAAGAGATCGAAAGTTGCCAACCAACTGCAAGCGTATTTATTTAGATTTCCGGCTTTTTTATAACATCTTCATAAACGCATGCAAGATACGATCACATGTAGACACATGTTGTTCTATTAATAGAACATATCAAGTCGGCTTGGATTTATGAGGAAAAAGAAAGAAGACCCGAGAAATCATAGTCCCTCGTTAAACCACGAAAAAGTCTGACTATCTGTGTAGAAGAAATCAAAACCAAATATAACCAACAAATTTAGACAAACTAATAATGGAATGAAGTACCGACAAATTCCATAACTTCGAGAATCCATAAAAATATTATCATTCCCATAGATAACACCAATTGTTGATAGTTAGATTTCATTATAGTACACAAATACTTATAAGATAAAAAAGGACTACAATCGGTCACTTTAACACCTAAGTCAGTTTTTTTGTCATAAAAGTAAAATTGTAGAGTGATAATGAAAATGAAAGAATAAAAGAGAGGTTTTCTTACCTAGTGGTTTTATTTAGTATTTATAATAGGTCAGTAAAAGTTGTACTTAGACTGGATTATTAGACCAGGCTTAGGTATTGAGTTGGCTAATATAAGGCCATGAAATAATTATAAAAAAGCTCTGTCAATAGAACCAATCCCTACAATTTTACGAATAAGTTTACCATGTTAGTAATGAGTACACGTCCAAATGTTGGTAATGATCAATAAGTATAAATGAATGCAATGAGATCTTTAAAACAATTACAATTGAAAGATTAGAAAAATATAATTTGAATGTTTTCTTTTACCATTGCAATATAGCAAGTTATTATTATGAAACAAATATAACAAATAAGTTATTTCTAAAATTACTAGGATGATTAGGATAAAAAATTTATACAGAATTTAAAGAATAAAGGGAACTAGCATTACTTATAGAATTAAGCAACCTAGGTATGAGAGTATAGTTTATTTTACAAATATTATTAGAAAAATGTACAAGTATACAAATAACAAGACAATTAAAAAAAAGAATATAGTTTTTGTGAATATATATATATATATATAATATATATATACATCCTAAAAATTTGGAGATATAGAAAGTAGAAAACCAAGAAAGAGACAACATAGGTTTAGATAAAAGAGACTTATAAAAAGGTAGAATCTTAGAAGAAGTAGAGAAGGAAACCTTATCTAAATAAAGAAAAACATATAAGGAAATATAATAAAGATAGAACTTATAAAAATAAGTTAACATGTTTTGCCTATAAAATAGAAGGACATTTAGCTAGAGAGTATGATGTCATAATATTCATGATAAGTATGCCACATTGATTAATTGTATGGAAGAAGATGTATGGGAAGTAGATGAGTTTATGAAAGATACTGAGACCATATATAGTATAGTTAGCATTAAAGATAGGAAAGGAACTGACAATGATGAAGAAAATGATTATTTTACTCTACAAATACTAAGAACAGAAAGAGAAATAGACACATTGTAGGAAATAAATGAGGTAGAGGAAATGTTAGATAATATAAACTTTCAAGAATTTGTAGATGATAAAATATGATACAATCATGATTGGAAACAAGGTTCAGGATCATACGATCATCCCTGTAAATTTTGTAATAGATATCCTCAACTAAAGCTTAGGTATCAATGTAATAATTGCTTAATTGAAACTTGTAAAATTTGTTTAGACGATTAAGGAGAAATAATAGAGTTTAATACAAATATTTAAAAAAAAAGGGGATGGTAATGATTTAATAAAAAGAAGAATACTAGAATTAGAAGAAAGGGTAGAAAAAATAAAAGAAAAATTAGACTTAGAAGAAAACATAAAATAAAATCTAGACGAAAGATAAGGAAAGGAGTAATAATAGAAGAAAATTTGGAAAATAGCTATTTAAATATAGCTAAAACATACTTTAGAAAAGAGGTAGATAATAATAGAGATCATTAATAACAAATGTAAGGATAAATGTAAGATTCATTATGGGAGATTTTATTTTAGAAACATAAGCACTAATAATTGTATAGACAGCAAACAAATTCCCAAACAATTGATTAAGAAATTACCTATAAATGAATGTGTATATGCAGAACAAATAGATGGAGGATTACACTAACATTATGAAGTATTAGTTAAACATAAGATAGCTTCAGAAATAGAAAAAGGATGGACAAATAGTTTACGTAGCTTTAGAACATACGTAAAGAACATGAAACTTCATAGACACATACGTAAAGAACATGAAACCTCGTAGACACATATGTAGAGACCAAATGATTTACATAGCTTTAGAACATATATAAGGAATAGGAAACTTCGTAGACATGTATGTATAATTTATCATTTTTGTTAAATGATAATTATGAATTTAATTTAAATACACAAGAATTAACACTTTTAGCTTCTCTTATAGTATTTATTTTAAAAGAAAATTTTCAGTGTAACATATAGGGAAGATGTAAGATAAAAATAGTAGATAAAAAAATAGAAGAAGAAAAAGGAAATACAAAGATTGAAGAAGAATTATATGAACAAATAATAAAAGACTATGAAAATTTATAATTAATAAACAACTACTTAAATTATAGGAAGGTTGTGAGAATTATGTAGATGCTACAGGTAGTGAGAATTATGTAATAGGCTTTCATGTTTACTTTGTTGACTTTGTATTTATTTATTTGTTGAGTAGTTTAATAGTTGCACATGTACAAATTTTATTTGACCATTTGTCATTTTTTCATTACTTTACAAGTTGTATATTAATCGGTTTTGTAACAAAATCTTTAGTGAACTAAGATCATCTTTCATTACTCAACTCTATGCAACAATTGTGTCTTCTCTCCATTGCTTCAATATGCAAAACCTATACGAGCATTGGAAATTCACAAAGATGTATAATTTCATAGAAACACGAATAATAGACATAGACAATATTATTAGTAAACTAGAAAAGAAAGAGGTTATAGGAGAAAACCCCATAAAACTATGGAATAAAAATAAAATATATTGTAAATTAGATATTCTTCATTTAGATCATCACATTAACAAAAGAGATGTGTAATATGAAATGAAGCACTCCTATCTTATTTTATTGAATGAATTATATTTTTATCTCTTAGCTGTTATCAAATGACTATATGCTTTCTCAATATACTCGTATAATTTTATAAATATTTATATAGATTCATCTTATATATAACTTAAAGTATGTCAATCTTCTTATTATGTAATAAGCATACTCTTGTAGACATAATGATTTTTAAGACCATGAAAATACATAAAGTTTTATGTACAGGTAAGTACTATACATCTTCAATGTCTATCGATGTAGTGGGATTTTGCCATTGGAAAATCATTATATTAATTTTTTCTACTTTGTAGATATTATCAATTTATTTTTCATTTATTGTGCCCAATTTTATGCATTTGATATTTATATCCTTGAGATTGATGTACTTTTTTTTATTTTACAGGTGAAAATGTGGAATATATGGTCACTTAGGATAAGCAAAGCAATACTACAAGTAATAGAGAGAGCAATACTTTAATGAAGAAAATGAGTAAAGCAAAGAGGCATTCAGATGCCTACCAAAAGCCCTGAGTTGTCTTTATGCTAAATAACAAGATTTAAGGAGTCAGATTTATGAACTTGGATGATTTAGGAAAATTTGGCATGATGGAATTAGAGTGGGGATTGTTGAATCTGTCCATCTACTTACAAAAATTATTAGGGAAACGCATTTACCTAGAGGGGATTTCATAGATTCAAGCTCATCAAGACTCTATGAAGAAATCTATCAATTGGAGGACTCTTTTTTATCATCAATCTTCAATGTGATTCAATGGACACAATTGATGGCTTTAACTATATAAATACTCAAGAGTTACATCTTATTTGACATACTTTAGTTATTCAAAAAAATAACGTTATATTATCATATTGCTATTCTGGAAGAGAAAAAAGAAAACTAAAAGCGAAGAACATACCTCGTCTTTTATCCAAAGTATTAAGGTTGATACTCTATAACTCTTTCATCTGTTACTACTACATTTGAGCTTCCTAGGTCTACCTACTCCTCATCTCTATCTCTTCATCTACAAGTCATCCTTTACATATCCTTACACATCACTCTTCTAAAACTATGTATAATGTGAGATATACACTGTATGTACTTAATCGTTATAATTGGATCTCCTCATCTATAAAATGGAAGAGTGAACTACATTTAAGTGAATACAATAGTCAATATTTAGATAATATTAACATGTGTAGAGTATATAACTATAAAATGCAAAAGAATTTTCAATGTTGTTGCAATCCTTATACTATATAAACTAGAGATGAGGATGATAAGGATGAAATTGTGAGAGAAACAAAGATTTTCCATCTATAGAACAAATGACTTAATCAATCTAGGTAAGAAAATAATAAGTAGTTTTTTCCTCTAGAAGATCCTTAGAATTATATATAGAGTTTAGAGGAGATGATTCAATCAAAAGGTACGGGATCAATTTTTGTTGTCACTTAATCAACACATTATAACTCTAGCAATATTAAATAGATAGATATCAAAGGTGTAAGTACATATAAGAGTTAAACATTTCAACAAAAAATGTGAGGTTTTATGCAAATGACAAGTAAATATTTAATGAATAATATGATTTGCAAGGGTTAATTGTTTCTATTACCTTAACCAACACATTATATCTTTAGTAAACTTAAATAGTTGACATACAAATGTGTAAGGTTATGTGAATGTGACAAATAAATAGTTAGGTGTTAAGCTTTTTATCATCTTAGCATCGAGCCTTTTTTCTATAAGACCTCCTAAAGGTTTTAATAAAAGGCGTTTACTCATGTAACATTTAAGTATAGATAAATAGTAAAATTTTCAAGAGATTAAAAGTATTATTTCCTTAATCAATTAATAAAATGTGTTTGCTTATGTAACATTTAGATTCAATTCCTCCTTTCCCCATAGTTGTAAAATACATATAGTATTTGGCAGAAAGGAATATATATATACACATACATACATCTCTAGCAACATTAAATAGTTAGAAATAATAGTTATAAGGAAATATTTTAAACTTGAAAGGTTAATAAGCTCATAATGTAGTAACATTGACACTCATTTATATACTTCAAGATCGTTAAAACTATAAAAATATATAAAAATTCATATATTAACTTTAAGGTAAGTAATGTAGGCATGCAATTTCCATAATAAATCGGATGGATCAATTGTTTTTGTTGCCTTAACCAACACATTATATCTTTAACAACCTTAAATAGTTGACATAAAAATGTGTAAGGTTTTGTGCATGTAAAGCTTTTTATAATCTTAGCATCGAGTCATTTTTGGGCAGGACCTCTCAAAGATTTCAATAAAAGGTGTTTACTCATATAACATTTAAGTATAAATAAATAGTAAAATTATCAAGAGATTGATAGTATTATTTTCTTAATCAATTAATAAAATGTGTTTACTCATGTAACATTTAGATTCAATTCCTTATTCCTCGGTAGTTGTAAAATACATATAGTATTTGGCAGAAAGGAATATATATATACATATATATATATATACACATACATACATCTCTAGCAATATTAAATAGTTAGAAATAATAGTTATAAGGAAACACTTAAAACTTAAAAGGTTAATAAGCTCATAATGTAGTAACATTGACACTCATTTATATATTTCAAGATCTTTAAAACTATAAAAATATATAAAAATTCATATATTAACTTTAAGGTAAGTAATGCAGGCATGCAATTTCCATAATGAATCGAATGGATCAATTGTTTTTGTTACTTTAACCAACACATTATATCTCTAACAACCTTAAATAGTTGACATAAAAATGTGCAAGGTTTTGCGCATGTAAAGCTCTTTATCATCCTAGCATCGAGTCATTTTTTCGTAGGACCTCTCAAAGATTTCAATAAAAGGTATTTACTCATGTAACATTTAAGTATAAATAAATAGTAAAATTTTCAAGAGATTGATAGTATTATTTCCTTAATCAATTAATAAAATGTTTTTACTCATGTAACATTTAGATTCAATTCCTTATTTCCCCGTAGTTGTAAAATACATATAATATTTGGCAAAAAGGAATATATATATATATATATATATATATACACATACATACATCTCTAGCAATATTAAATAGTTAGAAATAATAGCTATAAGGAAATAGCTCATAATGTAGTAGCATTGACAATCATTTATGTAATTCAAGATCGTTAAAACTATGAAAATGTATAAAATTCATATATTAACTTTAAGGTAGGTAATGTAGGCATGCAATTTCCATAATAAACCTAGTTAAATCAATTGTTTTTGTTACCTTAGCCAACACATTATATCTCTAGCAAACTTAAAGAGTTAGACATAAAAATATGTAAGGTTTTGTGCATGTAAAGCTTTTTATCATCGTAGCATCAAGCCATTTTTCTGCGGGACCTCCCAAAGATTTCAATAAAAGGTGTTTACTCATGTAACATTTAAGTATAAATAAATAGTAAAATTGCCAAGAGATTAATAGTATTATTTCCTTAATCAATTAATAAAAAGTGTTTACTCATGTAACATTTGAATTCGATTCCTCTCTTCCCTATAATTGTAAAATACATATAGTATTTAGCAAAAAGGAATATAAATATATATATATATATATATACATCTCTAGCAATATTAAATAATTAGAAATGACAAGTGTAAGGCAGTATTTATAACTTAAATGGGTTAATAAACTAATCATGTAGTAGCATTGATACTCATTTATGTACTTCAAGATCGTTCAAACCATGAAAATACATAAAATTCATATATTAACTTCAGGGTAAGTGTAGGCATGCAATTTCCATAATGGACTTGGATGGATCCTTAGAGATTTTTTATATTAATATTTGCGCTTTTATGATTCATAATGAAGTTTTTCTATGTTAATGTTTCCATTTTTCTGGATGTTGTCAAGTTAATATGTGCCTTTTCGCATTTGCTTCAAGCTCCATTGGGGGTTATGAAAATCAATGAGTTTGAATAGAAAACCAACTAATATACTATGCAGATAACTTTGCCGTGAAATAATTTTCTATACAGCGTATGTAAAGGTTGCTCGTGCTCTTCAAAAGAAGCATTTTATATTGATTGGGAAATGGAAATTACATTTTTTTTTTTTTTTTTAGTTTAGGCCTTATGTACTCTCTTGTGATAGTATATAATGCATTCATCGGTAATTGTCTATGCTCAATTATTTCAATTAGTCATATTTAAATGGGCATAACCATCAAAATGCTTGATCCTTGATAAAAAATATGAACTTATTTTGTTTTGAGACAAGCAAGAATCCAAGTTTAAAGTGTAGTAATCTGTTTTAAAAATATATTTTCTCTAATTTTAGATATTATTAATCATTATTTGTGGCTATTTTGTAAGAAAATATGTCATAAGGTAATAAAAATACAAGAAGAGCAAACCACATAACTCAAATATTGTTCTTATTTTGGAGGGATCAAAACTGTGGAACAATCCAAGTAGCATTATGGATCACCATGAGGAGGCTTTTTAGTAACCCATGCATGGAACTTCTATCGAAACTTTTACAAACTTTAGAGTAAAATAACGAACGGTTTTAAGTAATTTTATAAAATAGGAGTAATTTAACGATCAATAGTGAATATGTGAACTTATGATGACAAATCTTTTGATTATATTTAGAAACATAAACAAAACGATGAAACCTAGTTATTTTTGCAAAAAAAATAGAGATTTTATGGAAATTCTTTTTTTTTTTTTTACATCAAATAGATCGAATGTTTGTAAAAAAATTCATTATCATAAACCTTTCTCAACCATTTGAGTGACGATAACCCATTTTTTCAGTATTGTGAAGAATTTAACGAAAATGACAAAGTTTGAGTTGTTTTACAAATATGAGAGCAAAATTAAGTTCAAATAATTGAAATTATGGTCTAAAGAGCTTTTAAGACATGTGATGAGATTTTAAGGAAAAAATTCTCTGGTAAATATAGGAAGCGATATAAAATACAAGTTTTTAATGTGAAATTGAGAAGTATAAAGCTGTCCTAAGAACATAGAGTCTAGTGACGAACTTACATGTAGAGTTACAAAGTATAATATAAAGTTATAAACCGTTAAGTTTTTTCACAAATTTTATTAGATTTTTATAAATATTTGGTCTTTTTGAACTTTTGAATAGAATTGTGAAACATACGAGGAGTTGTAGAAGTTTAGGGCATTTTATTAAGTAATGAGAAATGAAAAAGTTTTGTTAAGAGTTTTTTATGGAAATCAAATATAAAAGTACATAGGCATTTTAACTTAGGACCGTTCAAGCCTTTTTTTTTTTTTTTTCCCTTAGGAAGTAACGCCAATTAATGAACTTAAAAGGATATCTTATATTTGTTGAGTCAAATTGCAGTTTTTAATAAATTCTACAAAACTATGGAAAGTTGCAAACTAATAAGATATATTACGATATTTATTTTGAATGAAATTATGAAATTTCAATATCTTTTGTAAAATGATATTGTGGTTTTTTTTTTTTTTGTTATTTTAACTGCATTTTTTAGAACTTTAATAAATAGAATATTTTTATGAAATACTTGGTAACTAAATTTACAAATTTTAAAGGAAAATTGTCTACTTTTGCAGTAAAATTATAAACATTAAATACAAATAAACAAATTTAAATTAAAAAATAAAATAAAAATGTAGAAAATAGAAGTAAATATAGGGAAAGAGGGAAAGAAATATATCCAACGAGCCATGGCATATGGGTGTCTAGCGATGATTTAGAGGGGCCGATTCTTTTTTTTTTTCTTCTTTTTTTTTAAGGAGCTATTGTTGCCCTATCCCTTGCCTTGTAGTGGACGAATATAGTTTTCTCTTCTTTTTTTTCCCTTTATTTTTCATACATTAGTTAATTTTTTTGTTTTTATTTTAATTTCCTTTACATTTTTTATTTTTAAGATTAATATTTTGCCATAAAAATTACTATAGTTATTTTAGCCTGGAAGTTTGAAAAACAGAATTTTAAAATTATCATCCACATGAGTTTCAATTGTTCATATATTTTGGCTAAAAGAAAAATATAATTAAGTAAAAAAAGGACCTATCATATTTAGATTTGACCTTCAAAAAACCTTTTAAAATTGAACTATACTTTTAATTTATATCGCTATATATAATGTACCCCTTGTAAGCTCTAATACTGTTCCTTGATAAGTTCAACAACTACACATACATCCCTTGACAAGTTCCATAAAGGTGGACTTCATGAGTATATTAAAGGTGTGCAAATATATAATTAAAAAAATTAGGTTAGTAGATTGATCTCATTGCTTTATTGGATAGTTTATATAACTTCTGTTTATTAAAAATGTCAAACCATAATAAAATGTGAATTGTTTTTTATTTTTCTTTTTCTTCCTTGGAAGGAACATACGAGGGAGAGAAAATGCATTTGTTCAATATATTCTTTTGTCTAGCTCATCTTGATGGCTAGGCATTTGAAATCTGACATTGTGAATTATCTAAAATTGCTAAAACTAAAGTATACTATTATCAATTTCAAGTGCATATGCAAGCATAAACACTTGAACTAGGAGAAGTTTTGATGCATTGTATGCCAAATGTTGAATTGTGCTTTTGGTAACATTCTCTTTTGCACTTTAGAAGATTACAATAATTTGGGTGTAGTTGCTCTATACGTCTTTTCTGCCCATTGACTTGTGGAATCACATAAACAACTGTGAAAAAAATAAACAAACAACAATTGACTAACTACAAAAGAATTTTCAATAACGTTGCAATCCATATGCTATACGAATCAGTGATAATGAGGAGGACAAGAATGAAAATGTGGAAGAAACAAAACTTTTCCATCTATATGACAAATTAAAAAGGACTTAATAAGGAAAGAATTAGTAAATTAATCTTTCCCACTATGTGTTCTTTAGCTTGTTCAATATAGTATTATTTATAGAGTTTACAAGAGATATTTCAATCGAAAGGTAATTTAACAGTATATTTATTTCTTTTCTGATCCAGTTATTTACTCAATCAATACGTTATAACCTTATAGCAATATTAAATAACTAGATGTCAAAGGCGTAAGGTTTCGAGCATATAACAATCAAATATTGAATGACATTTCAATGAAAAGTCTAAGGTATTGCACATGTAACAAGTAGACATTTAATGAATACTGAGGTTTGTAAAGATCAATTCATTTTTTGTTACCTCTACCAATGCATTAGCATTATATCTCTAGCAATTTTAAATAGTTATACATAAAAATGTGTAATGTTTTGTACAAGTAATAGTTGAACATTTAACAAGATTTCAATAAAAGGTATAGACTCAGGTAACATTTTAAATATTTAACTAATAATAAGGTTGGCAAGAGATTATTGTTTTTGTTGCCTTAATCGATTAATAAAAGGTGTTTACTCATGTAGAACTTAGATTTGATTCCTCCCATTTCCATAACCTAATATTAATATATATATATATATATAACAATAAGGATTCAATTTCTGTTGTAATTTAGTTGTCCATTTTTCTTTTTTCAAAATGATTTGCTTTTCTATTTTTGAGCAGGACGAGGCTATTCATACCATATCCATGTAAGAAAAAAAAAACCAACAAATAACTATATAAATTCTCTATCAACCAAACCACTTTAACTGCTTTAGGGTTTTAATTGAACAATTTTAAATGCAATTTGATCAAGTTAGTTTGATTCGGACCACTTTTTAAAAGCACAATATTATTTTTAATGATAAAAGTTATTAAAGCTTTCAATCAATATTAATGTTTGAATTGAGAAATATTATATAAAAATTAAAACTACATAGTATTATATTATAGCAACACATGATAGCAAAGGTACATGAGTCTTCTAAAGATTATAGATAAATATAAAGAAACATAAGTGGATTGTAGAGGTTAAAAATAAAATTAAAAACGACAAAAGAAGAAAGGAAAAATTGCTTTAATCCTTCAAACTAAACCACAACTGTTTGAAATATTTCCAAATCCAACTGCAAACTGAACTAAAACACAAAAATATCACATTTTATGGTATGGTACGGTTGATTCAATTCTAGATTTGATTTGGTGAAAACCTTCCAAACAAGGACAAGAGGTTATGCATGTTGATAGAAATATTATACAAACTGGGTAAAAAAAAAAAAAAAAGCAGATTATACAAGTTATGTTATATTTGCATTTTATTTTTATTGACTTATGATAAAAAGAATGATTCATATGTGGAAAAACTTGCCATTTTTACGATGCTGTAGTAAGAGGCTTAAGGAACCCAACATTACGCAAGGTTCCACTGGCGCTTGTCCGAGGAGATTTGAAAGAATTAAATAATTCAAAGACACTTATATATATTTTTTTTATACAGTGAAACTAAATTAATCGAATGAAATTTTATAATTTAAAAAAATTCAATAAATCAGATAAATTAAGAAATTGCAAATGTACCCCCTATGTTGGCTCAATTTATACTTGTGCCCCTTATCTTCAAAATTGAGCACTTAAACTTCCCCATCTTTAATAAATGTGTCCTTTAATTAGATCCTATTTTACTATTTTACTCTCATAAAATCGTTATTAAATACTAAAATCATTTTTCAATTATTTTTTAGGGGCAGAAAGGCTATTAGGGAGATTGAAAGAACGCTTTGTCAAAATTCTAAAAGTTTTTGTTCAATTTTAAAGATTAAAGAAATTAAATATACATAAAAGAAACATAAAAGTAGTGTATTTACTTTAAAGAAATCTATCAAATTCAAGGCTCTGAAAAAAAGAAAGAGAAGACATTGTCAGAACATGATAACAAATGGGATCACCTTTCTACCAAAGCAATCTTTTACTCCCTAAGACATATTGGGAGGTCATGTCATCTAGGGTGACGAAAATGTGAGGAAAAAAAAGATTGAGCATGAAATTGCAGGCTATCTGTTTATCACTTTTATGTATACTAGAACCAACGTATTTGTGTAATATATAAAAAAATTTAGACTCATGATAGAGAAGAATGCAAATGATATATGTTAGTAAAAGTAGAACTATAACAAAATTTCTAAATAAAAAGTCCTTCCTATAGTGACAAATATTTATCAAATAAAAAGTGTAATAAATTTTTTAAATAATAGTAATGTTAGGCAATTAAAATAATAAATAAAAAAATAGCAATAGTAGAAGTAAGTATGATCGAAAATTGTAACTATATAGTTAGAAAGATTTATAAGTAACAAGTGGTAGTTGAGAAGTTTGTGGTATACATTTAAATTTTTTTGGTAATTATCATGTGAACATATTAAATAGTTGATACTAAGTTGTTAATTATAGGTAGTTAGAAAAAAAAAAGCTTTTCCTTTAATATAATAGATATATAAATAATAATTTATAAATCATAATATATTATAAGTTCTACATTAGACATTATATTATCTTATTTCCTTTGGTAAAGAAAGGATGATCGCATTAACAAAAGAGATGTTGTAATGACCCTGAAGAGGGCATAGTAGAACTACCTTAAAGATTTCATAATACGTATGTATCAATGGTATAAAAATCACCTTACAAGTCAAAAGTTATAAAACTCTAACTAATTATTTGCAATTCACATTTAATTATTTTACATATAATTAATTTATTTAATAATAATTAGCTATGATGCCTAATAGTTCATAGTGTATCAGAGTTGTAAAGAGAATATATCCCCTACTAAATAATGAAATAGGATAAACAATTCTTAGGATTTCTAAATATTACTAAAAGTGCTAAACTTAATTAAAAGCTATTTGTTTTGAGAAAGTTCTAAATCAACTATGCAATCCTTTTCAAATTCTAACTTTTCATTATATCACTCAATGGTCACACTCTATACTTGACTCTTATCCCAATCCCAGCTATCAATCAACCCATAAGGAAAAACTGTCTGAGAGTAAGTTACATGAATTTAGTGAATTATCCCTCTTACCATGCCTTTAAGTAAGTATTTAATTATCTAAGCATATAAACGCATGAGATAAGTGATATGCCAAATAAATACATATAGTGGCTAAAGAACTGCATGCAACTTAGAATTTCACTCTCTATAGTCAGGATTAGAGATTGTTAATTGACATAGACCATTTAGCACCTGGGTTTTTATTCACAACTGCTAATAGGAATAAATTACTTTATACTTTTTAGGGATAAATTGATCATAATTGTATCCATTTCTTAAGTTCTTGATACCTAATTGTGTAATATATCAATTTTAGATGATTTAAGAGTAAGGAGATGATATTTATTCAAGACAAAGAAAAGAGAAGATAAAATTCCACAAGAACAATGAGATTTAGAGCAATAATGCCCATGATGAGAATAATTTTAAAGGAAGATCAATATGTATTCAATTATAGGTGTGATTAAAGAAGATTTGAGTACGTAATGCTTATCATGCCATCCATCATAGGTATAACCAAGGGAAAGATTGCTATCCACCTATTCATCATACTCATAATTGTATATCAAGAGGGTGATCATGCCTTTTATCATGGATGTGAGGAGATGAATTATTTGTGACAAGGCATTTACGTGCCATATCATGGTTGTAATAAGTGGAGATTATTCTTTTCGAGGCTATCACATCTAAAATCACGGGTATGATGGAAGTGGACACAACTATTCCTCTTTAAAATTTTTCACATGAACTAATGCATTTAACAAGTTTTAAAATTCATAAGGCATTTTCAAATGGTGTATTTGAACCTTTTGATAAGGAGAATATAAATACACCTGCAAAATTTCAGAGAGGGAAAATAAAAAGAAAGATTGAATTTACTATTAAATATCCTAAACTTTTACCTTAGATGAAAACTGCAAACACATCTGTTAATCCATTTTTGTACTTATCGTATCTTACATTTTTCATATGTTTTGCAAGTGTTGTATTGTGAACTTTTTTTGGAATTACTTGAGAGAGACGATGGGAATTCATTGTTTGTGCATTGTAAAGACTTCTACAATAGATCTAAAAAGAGGTTTTATTCTTCTACTTATCTTATGTTTCATTCCTTGTTATTTTTGCGTTTTGTTGATATGTGTTATTATTTCATCATGTATAAGTAGTAATCTAGGACTTACTACATCACTTTAGCATGAACAAGTGCTTAATTTAGCAATTTCCTAACTTTTGTTAGTTTCGATGAATTGAACTTAATAAATTTAAGTACAGTTTAGTGCACAACACTAACTTAGGATAGATTTTAATAAAATATGTTGAGAGACAATTCTATTCGTATAGATCTAATTCATTGGAATAACTTACTTCTGATAGTAGAGATATTATTAGGAAATTTGTTGCATCCTTAGGGAATTTGAAAAATTATCATAATGTTAAAGCGACCCTAATTGTTTGTTAATTCAAAAGAGATTCTAATAGACATAATTGGGGTTAGGAAGAATGCTTACAAACTACTAACTCCCTATAGATAATAATCATTAAGATAAAATTTATGAGCAACATCATGCTATGTGATAAAGCAAGTTTGCATAATAAGTGTGGTATTGTTAATCATTTTTGTAGTCATTATGTTAGATGAAATTTGTTTACGGATTACTATAGTTTAGTCAGTAAATTAGACGCTTTAATACTATGAACACCCCATTTTTGTTCCCCTATAATTTTGTTTTTTAGAATAAGGTAAGGGATGCTAATTTAGAAAAAAATTTAAAAAAAGAAAATTAAAACAATAATATATATATATATATATATGAGAGAGACTTAAGTAGTTTAGGGCTTTTGTTTAGGATTAGTGTTTATTTTATAATAATAATAATAATAACAATAATAATAATAATAACAATAATAATAATAATTAAACAATATATATATATATAAAGAGTACAGATCAAACCAGGCTAAGCCTGGTTTATATGGCTTAGGCCAAGGCCCAAGGCCCTTCAACCAAGAAAATAGCAAACAAAGAGGGGCATGCAAAAGCAAGCCCATTTTATTCTAATGCGCATGTGGGGGTACATGGCACATACCCAACAAGTGACCACACGCCTGCATCTTCTTCTTCTCTTAATTTTCTACTATTAATCCAGTTTTTTCCCTCTTCATATACGTCAATTCAGGGCCATTTTTGTGGCCTATTTTTTAAATCGTATAGTATATGCAGCCTATTTTTGAATCAGCCTTAAAACTTGTCCAAATTCATCCAAACCAATGGTCAAAATCAGCACTACAATCACTCAAAAGCTTAATTTCTAAGCTTTAACATCAATGACCAATCTAGCCATTTTCACTCCTTCTAAGTTTAATTCAGTGTGCTTTAATATAAATACCACCCCCTTGGTTCTACTTTATCCATTAAGAACTCTAGGAACACATCCATTTTTTCTATCTCTCTTTCTCTCTCTACATCTCTCTCAGCGTATCGTAGTCCTCTCTCCAATAGCCATCAAGCCACAAACAACCATCTACATCAGCCATGGAGACCAGTCATCACCACCATGTGATTCATCGCTTACAATCGCTTGAAGCAACCCTGATAATCGCTGTTGCTACTCTTAACACAACCCAAACTAACTTGACCAAACCATTTTGATCCGTGCATATCCCTTAACTCGAATTGATCTAAGCATCAATTTTTGTATTTTTTTTATTATTTATTGAAAATGTAAATGTAAAAAAAAAATATGAAAAGAGAAAGAAGGAAACTGAGAAGAAAAATAAAAGAAGGAAAAGAAAAAGTAAATAGTTTTAAATTTTTATTTACTTTCCCTATTATTAAACAAATGATAAAAAGAAAAAAAAATAGATAGAATGAAATAAGGAAAAACAAGAAAATATTTTATGACTTAGAAAAAACCTAATTTGCAAATAAATAAAAAGAAACCAACTCTTTTCCAAAATTTAGGTTTATTTAAGAATTTTCCAAAATAAACAAACCAATTAGGACTCCTTTAGAAAATGTTCAAAATAAAATAAAATGCTAAGAAACATAAACCCAAGTATTTTTCTCAAATTAAAAGGAACCAACTAATTAATATTTTCAAAAAGAACCACGTACATTTGATTCAAAATAGTAGGTATATAGGTACCTTTAGGGCAACATAAAAAACGAAAAGACCTATATTTCAATTTTAGTTCAAATTATTCAATTCATTAACTAATGATTGAATTCGTTTCATAGGATAGTTTTGAGATGTGATTTTAAGGGATCAAGTGTAAATTTGGAAAGTTGATCGTACCCATAAAGGTTTAAAAGGCTTAACCCTTGGATTCAATTTTCTAATTCTCAAAACCGTTTATAAAATTTGGTTTTATCAAAAAACTAGTAGTTAAATTATAACTAATCCATCCAATTAGTTATAATTTAAGTTTTTTTCTCGACTCCAGTTAAGTGGCAACTTCGAAAAGTCTTAAAAAATAAAAGAATAGGTTTTATTTAAACCTTAGTCGACAGTTAGTGTTAAATGAGTAAGGTTTAATATTGATTGGTTTAAAGAAGATTAATTTATAAAACTGGGAAAAAATCAGGCAAGATTGCTTGGCAACTTCATTGGGGACGTCAAGAGAATTAACCATTCAATTTTCCAAAATTAGAATAATCTCTAAAAATCACCTTATTGGGTATAATTTATTTATTTATTCATTTAGTATTATTTGCCCATGATTGTACAAACATTTCTGTAGGTTAGATTTTAATTAAATTGTTGGGGTGGTGGGATTTTACTTTGTGTAACATAAATGTATGATAGAAATGGCAAACCAAACCATATTAAGACCTAGGATGGGGGGTGCCATTGTGTAGGCTTCAAGTGCTGTGGTGTAACCACCACTCGAGATTAATTAAGCTACCCCTATTTAGGCTTAATGTGACCAATGAAAGTGTTCTTTAACAAGTAAGGTTGCATAATTTTAAGGACCTTTAGAACCCACCCTTTATGCATTCATGATATTTGGAATCGACAAATAACTAAGTAAGATGAAAAGAAAAGAAAAGAGAAGAAGTTATAGCTCAAAGTTTCTTTAATTTCCCTTATAAATTCACTATGTTGTAAATATAGAGTTGATGCAAATAAGGTTTTGTCTTTTATTGTAAATAGCGATTCTTTAATCTTGTAACAAACATTTTCTTTATAATTCAGCCTAAATAAAAGAAATGGCTTACTTTTCCAACTCTATCCATTTCAAACAAAGGCTCGTCGATAAGCCCATTAACCTTAAGCCCATTCTAGACCGGTGGCTTCAACATTTCAACTAGAAGGAATAGGAAATCATCACCAACAAGATCAAGCCTCTCCTATCACTTCCCAAAGTAAAGGTTGAGATCAATCTAATTAGAGCTCTAACTAACTTCTAGGAACCTAAAGAAGTAGCTTTCGTGTTGCCCCTTACCTAATCAATCCAACACTTGAAAAATATACCCAATTACTTCAAGCCCCATCCTTGGAGGATATACATGCCCTAAATTTGGAAGTTGACCTAATGAATGCATTTTCAAGATTCTTTAGGGTTAGAAAAGTCGAAATAAACAAAGCCTTGAGGAGCTATAATAGAAACTACATCAAATTAGAAGACCTGAAAGCCTGGTTCACCATTAAGCCCAAACCCAACAAACGGAGCATCTTCTATAGCAATCCTAAAGATTAGGGATAGAATAGAAAGAAGACTCTTATCCTAGTAGTATTCGAGACTATCCTATTCCTTAATGGAAAGTTCCTCATTCATTTTAGAGTTGTTGAATTAGTACGTTAGTTTCTTGAAGGCAAATCATACGTCCCAACCTTCCTTACAAAACAAATTAGATGCCTCAATATTTTGAAAGAGAAAAGCAATGGAACACTAAAGACTAGCATGGCATTGCTAATAGTCTAGTTTGTAAGCAACATGAAGTGCTTTGGGCTTGATTTGATTTGAGGAGAATTTGCCCTTAATATTGATTTAATTGACTCTTTTATCGAGAAGGTCCATCTCCCAAAAGAGAGTCTACTTACTATTGGGTAGAAGTGTTGTGAAATTTATAAGTTGTTGATATCATGGAGCAACTTCAAGAGGGTAATCTTAATCTATAAAAATTATCAAGCAATATCCTTAGTAGGGATGAAATGGTGTACATGCTATTACCTTAACAATATGATCAAACAGTTTGGGGGGAATTCATGATATAGTCTACAAGCCTCCACTGGATATCACGGCCTTGGATTATGAGGATCTTCAAGGTCCAATGCCACAAAAATTGTCCAAACTTCGGGTGATCAAGCAACTATGGGAAATAAGGACTATTATCCCTAACATCTATTTAGGAGAATGGCTAAGAGAAGTGGATAAGCACATGGTCACCAAAGAATATTTATATGATTAACTTCATAAGGTAGAGGAGATCCAGTATCAAGCACCAGAGGTCATACAACCCATACTAGCTGAACCAAACTCTGAACTTAAGACCTATATGGACCAAGTACAAGCCCATGTGGAAATTATCTATGAAGAGCACAACATGTAGGAAAATCTCTTTTCAAAATCTAAATAGTATTCTTTGGCCTTAGAACATCAATTGAGGATGGCCTAGAAAAGGCTCTAAGAATTTGAAGAAGCAAATGAGCATAGCCTAAGGAAAAGGAAGGAAACACCAGTAGGATCTGGTAAGCAGAAGAAGGGAACACTAGCTAAGCGTTAGACGAATGTCTAGAAATAAGAATACCTTTTTTTTTTTTGTATTTTCCGTTTGTTTTTCAAATAATGTAAAAAGAAACTCTGAAAGTTGCAAATGAAAATTACCATCTTGCCAACTAATTGTTGGTTCTGTTTCTTTGCATTTGTGTACCATACATCCTTGCATTTATTTATTTTTTATTAATCTCATTTCTTTAATATATTTATGTGCTAATTAATTGAGAAGTAATCTTAGACTAAGTTGCAAAGATAGCTCTTAAATACCAAACCTTCCAAAGAAGTCTTATCCAAAGCTGCCTACAAACCAAGATAGCTAGCCAAGGAAACGACAACATTAGCACAAGCGACAACAATAATGTCAACCCTAAAGTGATTGATCCTATTGAGTTGAGGTTTCGCTCCTTGGAAGGAATAGTGGGAAAGATTGCATATCAGTTAAGCTTCCTTGCTGACAATATTGCTTTACTCCAATCTACAACACCATCAAACGAGGAGCTCCAAGGCTCAATATGGAAAGAATGATAAAGCTCCACCTCTTGAAGTAGAAGAAGCCTATCCCAAAGTTAACGTGGCCTTTGAATCTTTTGAGATAGAAGGGGTCTATTCGAAGGTTAACCCAACTTTTGAGCACAATACTTACTCATTCTTAGTCAACCCAAAGCCTGAAGCTGATTAAAACAGATCAAAAGAGCTTGAGAAGCGATTGACCTAATAGATCATTAAGAAAATGAAAATGTTCGAAGGGTATGCTGATTTTGAGTAGGTTGGTATTACAAACTTCTCAGCTTATGACTACAAAAGCTTTCCTGAAAAATTTAAGGTACCTAACTTTAAGAAATATAATGGGACTAGTTACCCTAAACTACAATCCAATATATACGCACATAAGATGGGCAAGTATGTACAATATAACTAGCTCATGGTGCAAACTTTTCAAGACAGCTTAATGTACTTTGACCTAGTCTGCCTAACTAAACCTAAACAAAGTATACACATGGGAGAAGCAAGCTAGGGCATTCTACGAACAATATAAATTCAATGTTAAAGTGGTGTCAACCATGATGGACTTGGTTACCTTATGAAAAAGGAACAATGAATTGTTTAAGGAATATGCCCAAAGACGGAGATCCTTAGTTGCAAGGTTATCTACCCCTATGATCGAGAAAGAGCTAACTTCAACTTTTATCAACATGCTAGAGAGGTCATACTTCTTTGACTTGATTAGGTAAGCTTCCTCTAGCTTCGTAGAGTTAGTGGTTGCAGGATGTTGGATTGAAAGTGTCCTCTCCTCCGATAAATTACAAGAGCCATTTGTCACGCTCCAAACATGAAGACTCAAAACAATCCTGCCGTGTAAACTAATCTAAGATAGAAGCTAACCTCACAACTGTTATCGTAGATATAGTTCACACAAGGTATACAACTCAACCAGCTTGAAACATCTATTCTGACACCTGTTAATAATAAAACTGTGGCATAGCTTTTACAAAATACCTGTTTTATACAACCTGTTGTCTAGTCTCACAACAGTATTTATACAAACGTTTTACGTCTAAAGGTAAAGTTTACAATAAGAATTTATTAAAAACCATAGGTTTTGCAATCTATATACAATAAGTTAGGAAACTAGTGGGCTCCTAAGGAATTCCCAATTAGTTTCCTTAAAAACTTAAAGACAAATTCAAAAGCTTAGGTTAAGTTGATTCCTTGATCTTCACTTTCCCAAACAGCAACACATTAACCTGGGAACGGCGGTATTTGATCATCCTGACCTCACTCAACACTTACAAAAGAATTTATAGGGATGTGAGCACAACTAGCTCAGTAAGTGGGACAGAATCAGAAGAGTACTGCACAAACATGAATAAGGTTAATAATTATGATGAAATGCAATGCAATCAAACAAATATCGCACAATGTTATCCAATCCATTGTGAGAATAGAGAAATTACATCTACTCCAACTTGGATTGAGGAGTTTCATTACGACTCAAGTCAGACCAAACCCGAACTTGTGCAATAGAGAGCACCCTTTTCCTATGACTGCCGTCAAACCATGACCCCTAACCTTGCCGCAACCTCCTCTCCTATCACTTAGTTCAACTAAGAGTGGAGAAAGGACCATTTCATTTATCCTTATTGAAGAAAGTCTGTATTTAACTTGATACTCTTAATCATTTCCCTTAATGGGTGTTATGCATGTCTAGTTTCATTTTAGTCGAATAAATGTTAGTTTTAATCAAGGATGGCCAATAAGTTCACACAATATAAAATCTATGCAAACATGTAGAACAGCACACCAAGGAGTTGAACTCCTATTACAACCAAGTATCATCCACATGCATAGTATGCGTACAATCAACTAGCTATAAACACAACCAAAAGTACTCTTGGGTCTTCAAATACTTTAAACAATATCCAAACAAGCGATGAAGTCATAATCCTAACTTACTTGTTTAAACGTTCACTATTGCTAACTCAAATCATTAACCATCTTTGTATTGGGAGATCCATTTCACACAAAAGACCCAAATTCAGTTTTCGTAATAATTACGAAAACATTAGAGTTTATTCTAAAATGGTTATATATACATATATATATACAGCCGTATTATTACCGTATATCGAATTAAGTTATTAATTATTGATACTGTACATCATATATACTATTACGTATTATATATCGTTTCGATCGTATCGAAACGTACTTTTAATTTATTAATTTATATTTTAATTCCGGTAAGGTTACCGAAATACGTACATTCTTAAATGTGATAAATTTATAGGTTAAATTACTTAAGGTTATCTGATTTTAACAAAATTATTATTGTTAGGTTCGTATAAACCTAACGATACATTTTACAAGTCCTATTTCTAAAGACGACTTTTAACGGGTAGTTCGAGTTTTTAATACAATTATACATAATTATATAAATATGGTTGTATTATACGTAATTTACGTTATTAAATTGTATTTTACCTAATTTGTCCATATATTGTTACAATATAAGTATTATCTAATTTTAATATACTTAAAGTGTATCTTGATAAGAAAATATTAATAAATATAATAAAAATATTCATTTAATCCAATCGATTAGCAATCCTATATATATTGTTTATTTAACTATTTAATTTTTTTTAGTTTATTAATATTAAAAATATACCCCGAGTTGTAAATTAAGCTATTTTATTTAGTAAATTCTTAATAAATAGTTTGGGTTACCAAATAATTCCCTGAAAATTTATATAGACTCTTAAAAATATGGGGAATTCATTTATCACTTGGTTTCAAGTTTCCGACCTATCGCCTATATATTCGTATTGACAATTTTACCCCTAAATTATTATAAATTACCTAATTATGATTCTTTTTACTCCAAATTAATTTCAATATGACTCAATACTATTATTATTTATTATAGATCAATACATGTCCATTTCATCAATTAAGTTCATAATTTCCTATTTAATTCATAATTTCATCTTATTTTCGAGCTATTTTGAAGCCAAAAAATGCAATAAATATTAAAAATATTCAAATCAAAATTCAGGATATATAACAATTATCTATATATCATATACATCCTATATAAAAATTTTTAGCTAGAAACAACATTATTTATTGCATTTATTTTACAAATCTAAATTGGGATGAACAGTAGATTTATTAAGAAAGTATATTAAATATTATGAATTTTTCAAAAATAAAAATATCATGTGAAAACATGTTCAAAATAACCTGAGTATAATTTTTTTCATAATTTTCTAGTTAGATTTACTATTTTTAAAAAATTATTGAAAAATAAGGCAAGAAATCGACCTTAGTGTTGTTAGGTGCTCTAGTAGCTGGTGATGGTTGGGTGGTTGTTGGATGGCTTACGCGGTGGGTAAACCATGTGGGGTTGGCTGGGTTTCATAGCAAAATTAGTTTAGGTTCAGGTTCTAGCTTAGCACGAAAATTACTCTATTTTTGTCTACTTTTCTTAAATTGTTCTATTTTCTAGATTTTTTTTCTTTCTATTCTTATTTCCTAATTGCTAAACTGTTGCTAGTCTGCTGGAGGTATAGTATTTATAGAATTTTTTTTCCACTGCCTAGGAATTTTTCTTTTGTTTTCTCCACTTAATGAAGTAGGAGGTGTCCATTTTTTATTCTTCTTCTTTTGAATCATCATAATCTTTTCCTCTATAGTAGGTACGGCAGAATCCAACAATTTCTAGACATTTTGGAGTTGATTTGGATCAACTTTAGTGTATTTTAGTTGAATAATGATAATATATATATTATGTTCAAATTAGTTATTTAATTAATATATAAGTATATACCCTATGTAAATATCACGTGTATTATATAACTTTACTCATATAATTAAATTCCTAACATATATATTTTTTTAGGATATATTCTCTTGATAAATTTCACGATTTCAACACAATATATATATAATTAAGTAATTTAGGATTAATTTACTAGTATAATTATTATTTATATCAGGTACACTCATAAAAATACGTGTATTTTTTTATAATAAATTGTACTATATTATCTCATTTTATAGCTCAATTAACTTATCTTTAAGTTTTTGTTGCAATCTGAGTTTGATTTTAGAAATTCCAAACATTTAAGTGCTATATTGAGTATTCCTACTTCTAAGGGCAAAATTGGGATTTTGGGTCATTATTTCTAAAATCTAACTTTACTTTGTCACTTTGTCTAATTTTTTTATCTTAATCGTAAAGTTTGGGCTTAATTAGATAAGTTTCTCTAAAAGCCCTAAATCTAGACTCTATTGTCTTACACTCAATTTTGGGAGCTTACACCATCCGAAAGAAGACCCCCCATTGCAAAGCCTACCACTAACAAGCCTAAAAAAGCTACTATTGACATGGTCAATTCAAACACAAGGCCTAATACTTGCATCTCTGTCTAAACAAATCCTCTACTAGTTTAATAACAATTTAGAGGCTAACCGAAAGTCAATAGGGCCTCA
The DNA here is from genome assembly GCA_024138005.1 of Lumnitzera racemosa. Classification (NCBI taxonomy): domain Eukaryota; kingdom Viridiplantae; phylum Streptophyta; class Magnoliopsida; order Myrtales; family Combretaceae; genus Lumnitzera; species Lumnitzera racemosa. The sequence continues at coordinate 29,733,773 of JAMXBC010000012.1, read as the reverse complement.
AGGCAATTCACTAAGATACTAATTCCTCTTAGTTAAATCCTAAAAAAACTAAGAGAAGATAATCTCCTCCATATTCAGCCTCCTAGTGAAAGGTACAGGCCTAAAGTTTTTTATCCCAACGCAAGGTGTCAATATCATTTAAGGCAGTTAGGCCATTTAACTAACTTATGCTGGAGATTAAAAAATAAGATTTAGGACTTAATCGATAAAGGTACAATGCAACTAGACTTCTTGGAGGCTCCAATTCTAAACATCAACAACAACCCCCTACCTAACCATGGCTCCATCATCAACATGATATTTGATGACTTAAATCTTACCATCAACATGATCAACTCTAATTGAGAGCCTAAGGTTTATAGATTTTATAAACAGGAAGAGAAACAAGCTTTAAAGACCAAAAGGTACACCTTCTACATGCCCTTAGCCCTCGAAAGTTACAAAATTGCTCCTTTGAACTACTAGGTAGTTAACTAAGGGCAATCGAGTTCACTTATAGGAGGAATTGCTCACTTCGATAGATTTTATGACCTAAAAGAAGACTTGAAAAAAGAAAAAAAAAAGACTATGCTGGAAAGGCCAAGCAATGAGCCAACTAAATATGAGGAAGGATTGTTTGCCTTCACAAGATAATAGATCAACTCACTAAGACTCCATCACAAATATCTCTTACGAGTTTGTTTATGGCTTTTGATCTACATAAAGAAGCTCTATTTTGAACTTTGAGGGAGGTCAAGGTCCATTATGAAATACCAACTAAAAAGATGGGATCAATTACCTACTCTATCTTTGCTGTGGATCAAATTTCTTTCTCTACTGAAGAACTGGGTGAGGAAGGTAGTCAACACACTAAGTTGCTCCTCATAATAGTAAGGGTAAACAATATAATCATAGCCAGAGTCCTCATTGACAATGAGTCTTCACTAAATGTTTGCCTTCTCATTACCTTAGATCTACTAGTTATTAATGTAACCATGATCAAGCCAAGTTCAACAACAGTCAAGGCCTTTGACGAATCTAAGAGAGAAATTATTAGGGAGATCAACTTACTAATTGATATTGGCTCATAGACTTTCAATATCGGATTCCAAGTCCTATACATCCCAAAGACGTTCAACCTTCTATTTGGAAGACCCTAGATACATTTAGCAAATGCCATACCTTTAAGTTTACATCAAAACACTAAGTTAATCTCAAATGGCTAGGTCATAACAATTTTGGGTGACCAAGATTATAAAATATATAGAGAAATAGCCATACCTTACATTGGCATTGAGGAGCAAGAGGACTTTGGGCCCCAAATGTTCAAAGAAGTGTATACGATTACAAATCAAAGGAAAGATGAAAGACCAAAATTCAAAGAAAGGTACTTTAGCACCTATAGGCTTGGTTACATTTCAACTTCGATGGAAGAGTTGCAAAATATGTAAGTAAGGGGCAAGAGAGATAACAAATTGTATCATGCCCTAATAACCATTCCATTGTTAAAAGAGCCTTTCATTCGGCTGATGTTTAGACTTTAAAACTTGCCAAAGAGGATACCCTCGGCAAGAACGAGATAATGGCCCCATCCTACAAGCTCTAGCACTTGAATAATTGGTTCTCCATCCCTATGAATAGTAATAAGTCTTTTTTAGTGTAAAGGATGAATTACAGTTTAGTATTACATTGAGTTTTGCAATAATTACCTTTGCTCAATTGTACTTGAAAGAATTTCTTTTAATCTAATACAAAAATTAGTGTTCATTCTCTTCACTCCTTCTTCACTTACACTTCTTTTCTTTACATACTTTTGACCCAGATATGATGCTTTGAATAAAAGTTAAGGATACCTCACGTAGATAAGTGATGAAACTATTGATATCACTTTCAGCCTTACTGGATTAGTCATTGAGACTGATGTTAATGATCATAGTGACATGTAAGAGAGTTGGCAAAGACATTAAATGAGTAGAATTTCTATTAATGAGCCAACTGAGATAATTAATGTTGGGATTGATGATAACCCTAAAGTTTTGAAGATTAGAGGGAATTTGAAAGAAGAATAGAAGGTAGAAATGGCTATACTCTTATATGAGTATTAAGATGTATTTGCATAGTCTTATGAAGATATGCCTTGGCTAGATCCATGTGGTACATCGCTAACCTACACAAGAAGATATCAAACCTAAGAAGTAGAAGTTAAGGAGATTCCGACCAGATATCTTATTGAAAATTAAAGAAGAATTCAAGAAGTTATTTGAGGTCAGTTTCATTGAAGTGTTTGATTATCCTAAATGGGTAGCTAACATTATGCTAGTGATGAAAAATAATGGAAAAGTTAGAGTATGGATGGATTTCCGAAACCTTAATCAAGCGACACCTAAAGATAATTTTCTTTTGGCCCATATTGATGTCTTGGTGGATAATACAGTTGGGAACCATCTCTTCTCCTTCATGAATGGGTTCTTCAGATATAATCAAATCCGAATGTCTAAATAAGATAAAGCTAAGACAACATTCATTATAACTTAGAGCACATTTTGCTACAAATTAATACCTTTCGAACTCAAAAATGCTGGGGCAACTTATCAAAGAGCCATGGTCATAATCTTTCACAAAATGATGCATAAAGAAGTTAAAGTGTATGTGGATGATATCATTGCTAAATCCGAAGAGGGAGAAAATTATGTACATAACCTGAAGAGATTATTTGATAGGTTGAGAAATTCTAATTGAACCTCAACCTAGAGAAGTACACCTTCAGAGTAACTTCAGGGAAATTATTAGGTTTCATAAACAGCCAAAGGGGTATTGAAGTGGACCTTAATAAAGTCAAATCCATAGTCAACTTGCCCCCCCTCTATCCACACTTAAGAAAATCAGAGGCTTATTGGGTAGCTTAAAATATATAGCCCAATACATATTTCAACTAATAGATAAATGTCATCTCTTGTTTAAGTTGTTTAAAAAGAATGCCAAGATAAACTTGGATGAAGAATGTGAGCAAGACTTCACAACAATCAAGGAATATTGTATGAACCCTCCAATTCTGGTAGCTCCTAAACTTGGGAAGTCATTATTTCTATACCTTATGATATTACCATAATCTATAGGGTTATGCTCTGCTAAAAGGATGAGGAAGGAAAAGAGCAAGCCATATACTACTTGAGTAAGAAGTTTATTGAAGGGAAATAGAAGTATTTAGAAATTACAAGGATGTATTGTGCTTTGGTCTGGGTAATGCATTGGCTCAGGCAATATATACTCTATTATCAAATTGAATTGTTGACTCAGTATGATCCCCTAAGGCACTTAGTAGATAAACCAGCCCTAATTGGCAAAATCTCAAAGAGGCAAATGTTGCTATTAGAGTTTGACATTACCTATGTGAACTAGAATTTAGTTAAGGGGTAAGCTCTAGTAAATCAATTAGCAGAAAATCCCTTTGATGATACCCTTAAAGAGGTATAAGTGAGATTTCCTGACGAAGATATCTTAGTAGTTGAAGGAAGTTCTGATGAAGAAAAAGATAATGAACCCCTGAAGTGGAAGATGTTCTTTGACGGAGCTCCTAACATATCCGAATGTGGAATTGAGGCAATACTGATATCCCATAAAGGTATGTAGTTCCCTATAGCTGTAATCATAGTTGTCAAAATTGCGATTTTACTCATGTGATTTTACTAATTTACGATTTTAGGTGGCTCTTCCAAGTTAATTTGGGTGTAAAATCTTTTTTTGTATGGAAACTTATATTTTTAATCGAGTTTACTCAATAGAAACTTATGTTTTTTTTTATCAAATTTACCGATTCTACATATTTGAGTTGAATAGATTAAAAAATTAAAAGAAAAAAATACAACTGGCCTTTTACAAGCCATTAACTATTAAAACATTATAATGTCTATCCTATTCTATTCCAATTTTTTACCTCTTTCTTTCTCTCTCAATCTCTTATTGTACGTTCATAGTTTTTATCCAAGTTTCAAGTCCAATAACAAAGTTTACAACGAAAACTGTATACTTTATTTTATACTGTCAATAACTTAAAATGAGTTAAAATTTTTGGTTTTTTTAATTTACAGTTTAAAAAAAAAAGGGCAAAAGTTTAGTTTCAACTCTATTTATCCCTTTTCTGTACATGTTAGATTATATATTAAGAATTTTTATGGAAACAAAAACTTAATTTCTTCATTTTTTTTTATTTCCATCATATATTTCAAATTTTGAATAACTACTATAAATATATCAATAATTTTTTAAAGCTATTTTATATAAATTGTAGAAACTTATGCTTTTACGTTTTGATTTTACAAACCTTATAATGATTTTAGGTAGAATTACGAGTTTGACAACCGTGGTTGTAATGCTTACTTTCCTATATACCAACAATATCATTGAATACAAGGCATACATCATGGGACTTAAAATGGCCCTAGATAAAGACATTCAAGAATTAGAAGTGTATGGTGATTCTTTACCCATTATCAGCCAAGCTCGGGAAGAATACAAGACAGAGGATCCTGAACTGGTACCTTATTACCAGCACTTGACTTAATTAATAGAAAAATTCAAAGAAATTACTTTTACTCGCATATCGAGGATATAGAATCAATTTGCTAATGCATTGGCCACTTTGGCATCTATGGTCGAAATATCTAGTGAAGTCAAAATTCAGCCCATCACCATTGAAATTGAAGAAAAGCTTACCTCTAGCTTAGCAATTAAAGGTATACGTGATAAAAAGCCTTGGTACTATGATATCAAAATGCTCCTATAACTAGGTACGTACCCTAAAGAGGTTGAGAAAAATGAAAGAAAGATGATTGGGAGATTGGTTACCCAATTCTTTATAAGTGAGTCCACCTTGTACTAGTGATCTTTTGACGATATACTTCTAAGGTGTGTAGATGACAAAGAGGCCAAAATTTTGATGAATGATTATATGAAGGAGTATGTGGTCCTTACATGAATGAATACATGCTCGCCAAGAAGATTATGAGGCTGTGATATTATTAGTCAACAATAGAAGGCTTTTGCATCAAACATGCTAGGCATTGTCACTTATGCTAAGTTTATGCAAACAAGATAAACGCCTTGCCTCAATAATTACATGCACTCTCTTCACCATGGCCATTTTCAATGTGGGGTATAGACATCATTGTCCTAATCACTCCAAAGGCATCTAATAGGCATCGCTCATACTGGTTACCATCAACTATTTCAGTAAGTGAGTTGAGGCCTCATCTTATTCAAGTGTTACTAAAGGGGTAATAGCTAAGTTCATTAAGAGAGATATTCTGGCTCAATATGAGACACTAGAGATAATTGTCATAGACAATGGAACTAATCTCAACAACAATCTTATGTTAGAGTTATGCTAACAATTCAAGATCATCCATAAGAACTCTACCCATTATCAACCTAAATGAATGGAGTTATTGAAGCAGCCAATAAAAACATCAAAAGAATAATTGAAAAGATAGTTGTTACATACAAAGATTGACATGAGATGTCGTGTTCATACTTATGGCCTATTGAACTTCCATTATAACATCAATAGGGGCAACGCCCTACTCTTTAGTATATGGCACTAAAGCGATGTTTTCAATAGAGGTTGAGATCCCATCTCTTATGGTACTATCAGAACTTAGTTAGATGAAGCTGATTGGGTAAAGAAAGGCATCGAGTAGCTGAATTTGATTGATGAGAAAATATTGATAGCTGTTTATCTTAATCAGTGCTACTAACAAAGAATGACTTGAGCTTTCAACAAAAAGCTATGGCTCTAAATCTTTAAAGAAGGTGATATGGTGTTGAGAAAGGCTCTTCCCAATGTATAAGACTCGAGGAAGATTGGTTCCCAATTATAGAGGCCCTTATAATGTGAAACGAATGTTACTAAGTAGGGCTTTAATTTTGTTTGAAATGGATGGTCCATAATTGAGAGACTTTGTAAATGCTAACTCTCTAAAGTTGTACTGCCAATGAGAATCAATGGAAATTTTTACTCAAAACATGAAAATACCAGTCATCTTGAATGTTATTATGGTCTAATTTTCATCATCTATAAGCAAAGTTGGTATCCTTAGCAGTTTTCGGTTTTGGAATCATCACCATCTTTTTTTTCTTACTCCATCAAAAGGTCGAGTTCCCTTATTTCATTTAACTAAACCCATACATTGAAAACATAAGAGAAGTTGAAAAGTGAGATATAGAACATTCGTAATTAATAAAACTCTTTAAAATACTTCATTATGGATTAATCCCCTTCGATGGGGAGTTTTTATTATCTATTTTTTAGGCAGAGGCGAAATTTAGATAGATAATCACCTCACAATAGATATTCATGAGTTAGGGATAAGAATTTTAGTTCATGAAAGTCCTGTAAAGACAACCAATTGATGGGAAAAAAAAGTGGGTCGCATTTTGTATTGAGTTAATTTCCATAACTTCTCTAAAGGGCTAGCTAAGTCTTAAAGGCTCCATGATGAGATCAGTGGGGTTGTCAACAAGGCAATGGGGTTAAATCCATTTTGAAAAATGAACTAACTGGTTTTGATAGGACTTTCAAAGAAAGGTATGACAATTTAGGTGTTATTAGCAAGACCAAGTATTTCTATACGATGATAGCACATTGGTTTTTGAACATTACATATGCATTTAGACTACATCTCCTTAGATAGTAACTAATATTTGCGATTCTTTCTCTTAACAATCTTTTAGGTAGAGTTTTTAGCTAGGGTGCTTACCCTTTGTACCATCTTAGCCAGTGCCTAGAGCAATATCCTACATTTAATCCTTTAATCCATTCATCCATTCTATTTAGGGTTTTTTCTAGCTCTTAAGGCTCTATCCCGTTTGTGATCTGCTCTTTTTAGGGTTCTAGTTAACTTATAAAGCACTATCCCGATTTACCACCTTAAGTATTAGCAAGCCCATAAGGCACTTTTCTTCGCTAAATTCTTAAGGTAAGCCTATAGGGTGTTTCTTTTCACCAATTTGTCTTAGCAAGTTCGTAGGGTACTTCCTTTAACCTTTCATCCTTAGCAGCCTTAGTAACCTTATAGGGTGCTCTTTTTTATCAATTTTTTTTAACAAGCCCATAGGGTGCTTTTTTTTACCAATTCTTCTCAAGTGAGCCTAAAAGGCAGTTCCTTTCATCATCAACTCCTTTTAGCAAGCCTATAAGCACTTCTTTTAAATCAATTCCAATTTAGGGTTGCTAATCCCCTAAAGACGCTCCTTCCTAAGTTAGTAAGCTCAAAAGAATATGACTAGGTTTTTCCAAATTGATTCCAATTTAAGGTTGTTAGTCACTTAGAGGTGCTCTAACTTAGGTTAGTAACCTCAGAAGATTACGACAAGGTTTTTTCAAATCGATTCCAATTTGAGGTTGTTAATCCCTTAAAGATACTATCGCTTATCTTAGTAAGCTTAGAAGAGCACAACCAGGTTTTCCAAATTGATTTCAATTTAGGGTTGCTAGTCCTCGCTTCTGCTTGGTTAGTGAGTTTAGAAGAGTACAACCAGGTTTTTCCAAATCGATTCTAATTTAGGGTTACTGATTCCCTAAAGATGCTTTTACTTAGGTTAGTGAGCTTAGAAGAGCATGACTAGGTTTTCCCATATCGATTCCAATTTAAGGTTACTAGTCCCCTAGAGATGCTTTTGCCTAAGTTAATAGGCTTAGAAGAGCATGACTAAGTTTTTCCAAATCAATGCCAATTTAGTGTTATTAGTCTCCTAGAGAGGCTCCCGCCTAGGTTAGTTAACTTAGAAGGGCATAACCAAGTTTCAAACCAATCTTTCTAGCCAATTCCTAATACGTTAACCCTTTCTAAACTCACTCGACTAGCTTTTAGAGTGCCTTCCCCCTCTTTCATATTTTCATCAAAACCCTAGTGGAGTAGACTTAGGGTAGCTAACTAATTACAACGCTTCTTAAGGAAAATCTATCTTCGAGGAAAAAATAGTGCTGCTTTTGTCCTTATAGAAAAGTTTTACTCAAACACCTCAAAGAGGGGCAGTTATGGACACCTTATTTTTGTTTCCTTGTAATTTTGTTTTTTAGAATAGGGTATAGGATCCTAATTTAGAAAAAAAAAAAGAAAAAAAGAAAAAAATAATATATATGAGAGACTTAAGTAGTTTAGGGCTTTTGTTTAGAATTAGTGTTTATTTAATAATAATAATAATAATAACAACAATAATTAAACAATATATATATATAAATATATATAGTATAGATTAGACTAGGCTAGCTTGGGTCAAGGCCTAAAGCCCTTGGACTAAGAGAATAGTAGACGAAGAGAGGCTCACAAAAGTGTACCCATTTTTTTCTAATGCATACATGGGGGCGCATAATATATGCCTAACATATGACTACGTACCTGCATCTTCTTCTTCTCCCAATTTTTTGCCACTAATCTAGTTTTTTCCTTCTCCATACACATCAATTTGGGGCTAATTTTTATTGTATTTTCTACACGATTTCACTAAATTAAGTTGAAATCATGTAGTATGCGTTGCCTATTTTTGAATTGGCCTAAAAATTGTCTAGATTCATCATAATTGATGGTCAAAATTGGTACTAAAATCACTCAAAAGCTTGATTTTCGAGCTTAAACATCAATGGCCGATTTGGCCATTTTTGCTCCTTCCAAGTTTAATTTAGCATAGTTTGGTATAAATACTACCCCTTGGTTCTACTTTATCCATCAAGAACTCTGGGAACACATCCATTTTTCTATCTCTCTCTCTCTATCTACATCTCTCTTACTACATCATAGTCCTCTCTCCAATAGCCATTGAGCCATGAACAAATGTCCACAGTAGCTATGAAAACTGGTCATCATTATTGTGTGATTGTTGCCCGCAATCGCTTGAAGCTAGCCTGATAGCTACTGTTGCTGCTCTTAACATGACCCAAGTTGACTCGACTCAACCCAATTGAACTACTCTAACCTACGCATATCCTCCTGGTTCGGATTGATCTAAGCTTTAATTTTTGTATTTTTTTCTTATTTATTTTTCTATTGTAAATGAAAAAAAAAGAAAAAGAAAAAGAAGGAAATTGAAAAGAAAAAAAAAGAAAAGGAAGAAAACTGAAAAAGAAAAGAAAAAGTAACATAGTTTTTATTTTTTATTTACTTTCCTTATTATTTAAAATATGATAAAAACAACAAAAAATTAGATAAAATGAAATAAGGAAAAACAAGAAAATATTTTATGACTTAGAGAAAACCTATTTTCCAAATAAATAAAAATAAACCAACTCTCTTCTTAAACTTAGGTATATTTTAGAATTTTCTAAAATAAACAAACCAATTAGGACCCTTTTAGAAAATGTTCAAAATAAAATAAAAAGCTAAGAAACGTAAATTCGAGTGTTTTTCTCAAATTAAAATCAACTAATCTGCTAATATTTTCAAAAAGAACTACGTACATTTGATCTTAAATAGCGGATACGTGAACACCTTCGAGACAACATAAAAAACGAAAAAACCTACTTTTCCATTTTAGTTTAAATTGTTCAATTTAATAACCAATGATTGAATTTCGTTTTATAGGACAGTTTTGAAAGGTGATTTGAAGGGATTAAATCTAAATTTGGATAGTTGATGGTACTCATAAGGGTTTAAAAGGCTTAACCCCCCAGATTCAATTTTCTAGCTCTCAAAACCATTTATAAAATTTTGTTCTATCAAAAGACTAGTAACTAAATTATAACCAATCCATCCAATTAATTATAATTTAAACATTAGTCAAGGGTCAGTATTAAATGAGTAGAGTTTAATAGTGATCAATTTAAAGAAGACTAATTTATAAAACTGAGAAAAAATAAGCTCAATAAATACTTAATCATTTGATAATTTGGATTGTTAGATAATAAGAAGATTAATTAGTACTACTGCTTATATCTATTCCTAGTGGAAATAACCCTATACTCATCTGTGCTAATAAACAGTAGGCACTCTTACTTGTTGAATCGGGTTAACAATAGAATATAGGTTTATAAAGTTTAGAAAACTCAGTAGCTCTAATAAATATTACACTGTAGCGTGTTTTAAAATAATGTCTTCAGGAGATCCTACTCCTACAAGCCCCTTCTTACCTTTCGCATGAGGTGGTAGTTGGATTATATCATGCAAGCATTTTCGATTCTTATAGCAATAATAGGTCATTGGACAACTAGTAACATCACACATGCATATTTCCAACCCTGCATGCAACAATTCATTATTTATACATATATAATATTTAGTACAACTAACTAAAGCACAATTAAACATAGAGTCATTGGGAGTTACTCACTTCACCGTAGCTGCTAATTGTAGTAGTCGCATGGCAACTCGTCCGTGAAATTGGTATCATTTGATCATAATAGATGAAAAAGATAAGAGTTTATCATTTTAATGTCTCATCCTAATTAATTCACTAAGTTTTTTTCTCTCACTTCATTGCTTATTCTTGTATTTTTTTTGGGTTACGCCTAATTCTTCAATCGTGTATAATTGTTTGATTTTAAGTCCCATTTCTATGATCTAATCATCGATCTCCATTGGTTTTGGATGTGCTTCCACTTGGTGAAGTCAGTTTTGAGAGATAGGGCTACATTTTTGGATATTGGTTTGATTAGTGACAAATTTTCCACAAACTACCTTCTTTTAGTTTCTTTATCAAGTTATTGAGATTTCTTGTTTGTTATATAGGCTTGTTTTGGGTCTTAGGCTATTTGTTGAGCTTTATTATTCATGTGTGGATGGTTTCATTGAATCCCATGTTCATTCCTTGTCTCAAGTCCAACTTTTACTATATTAGTCTTTAAGCAGATTTTTATGTCATAATTGAGCTCAATTCTTAAGATGAGCTTATTAAATTTCTTCATGGGCTTAGGAAGTTCTTAGTAGGTTCTTTTAAGTCTTTTTATTATGCTTTGGCTCCTGTTTCTGAGGTTTTATTAGGCTCGGTTAGGGGTTATGTGCCCGTTTAGGTTTTTTAACCCATTTAAGCTTTATATGGCTTATTATCTCTATTGGACTTATATGTTTGGGCTCAAAACTTGACAAATAAAGATTTTATCCATATTTTTCCCTTACTTCCAGATCTCGTCGGTTGGGTTTAGGGCTCTTAGAGTTCACTTCTAAACTTGTTTTCTTGAGTTTTAGTTCACATATTAACTCAAGGCCCTAAACCAACTTGTCTATCAACTAAAAACTTGTTTGTTCTTTGTTTTTACTTCTTATTTGTTAGTTTATTCTACAAAGGATTTGTTATTAGTTAGAACTCCTTGTGGTCGTGACTTATGACAAGTTTTTCTTAAGATTTTAATTGTGTTTCCTTTGACAATATTACCTACATTTACCATATAGCTACCTAGTTGTATTTCTATGTCTAAAAAACTTGTGTTGAGTTAAGAAAACATTCTAGAAGTATTTCTATAACATATGTCCAGCAACATATATGGTCTTATTTTGTGTTTTAATCACTAGAACTATCATTCACAAGATTGTATCTAAAGAAAAGTTACAAGATTTTCCTAACATAAAAGGATCTTAGAGTTACATGAAAAACTACAAAGAGAGAAAAGAAAAAGTTTCATAAATGAGTACTCTAAGATTACATCAAAGAGAAGATGGGAATTTTACTATACTTAAAGTATAGGGATGTGGCTCCTAAATGGAGTATCCATTAGCCTTATCTTAGCTTCTTCTAAAAGCTCCTCTATAGGTTCCTTAAATCCTTACTTTGAGCTTGTAAACTTAAGGATTAGTGATGGCTTGAGGTCTCTATGAAGGATTATCCTAAGTGGTGATTTGTGAGCGTAGGTTTTAGATGGTTGAAAGATGAAATGAAGAAGGAGATATGAAGATTGTATGTAGGGCTTTAACCGATCTAACCTTGTAGAAGAGTGTGGGTGCTTGGTTAGAAGAGAAAGGATGCCGTTAGGGGGTGCAAGTTAAGGTCCTTGGTAGAAGCTTTAAGTATTAAATCATGGTGCAAATGAAAGGAAAACAAGTGAGGAGATGGGGGTACTAATGGGTCATTGGAAAAGGGTTAAGGGTGGTTTGCTTAGAGTCTTATTTTCCTTATAGAGTAAAGTGTAAAATGAGATAGGGAAGGAAGGGAGGAATTGGTCCAAAAAGGGACTCCAAAGTACAATCCATTTAACTTGTGAAACTTGGAAAAAGAATTGAAAAGATGGAGCTCTTGGGGTGCCAAAACCAGTGCATGGAAGGAGGAGAAGCAAGTTTGTATCTTATCATTTTTAGTTGATTGACATTTGGACTTGTGACATATGACCAAAAATGGAATAGCTTGTCTTGGTTATGGTTTAGGTAAGTCCTATCTACATGGAAATTGGATAAATCTTCGTTTGGTTACATCTTGACTAATTAGTTGTTCTAATTTGTTAGGGAGATTAAATGGAGATAAGGGAAAGGGGTTTGGGAAGGGATTTAGGAAGGGAGCTTGCTCAAGTCTTTTACTTTCCTTCTTTGGTTGATGGAAAAGTTAGCTTGTGACAAGTTGCTAAAAATAGTAAGACTTGTTTGGATAATTGTGAGGTTAAGTCACTTAAACCTACAAACTAGCTTAAATTCTTTTGATTACATTTCAACTTGCTAATTCCATCTTAGTTAGACTAACAAGATTAAGTGAAAGCAAGGGGGAAGGATTAAGATAGGGGTGGCTAGCACAACGTGAACCACGTATAGGGTTTTCTCTTTATTCTTCTCTCTCTCTCTCTCTCTCTCTCTCTTGTTCAATTGTTCAAATTAAATATTAAATTAATTTAATACAATTATTCACCATTGTTTAACATTTCACTTCAATTTCACAATTTCGAATTACATATGTTAGTGAATTTTGAAATTTCGAGCCAAATTTAGATTAGATTAAATTTATGATATTAACTTTAGGGTTTCTTTTTTTTGAATTAGTGTTTAGGTTCTATAGTCCATTTGTAGTTCCAAGTCATTATTTTAAGGACTTTAATTTCAAATCAAAACTTTTGAATTTAGTTTATTGTTCAAATTTAATTTGTGGCATAAATTTAGGGTTTTCAAATTCATTTTAAGGTTTCAATTTAGAATTTAGGATTTTTATATGTGATTAGGGTTTTTTAATATTTTATTGAAGTTTTCAAGTTCATTATAATGTCTAATTAAAAGTTTTTAATGCTTAGAAAATATCTGTTGCCACTTAAGTTCAATACTATGGCTCCATTTGGATTGTTTGTATCTTATGTATATCTTATTTGTAGTTGATATGAATTTGTTTGAAATTAACTATGTAGGAAATTATTTGACCTGTACCTCATTTATTTCTATTTGAAATTTAGTGTTTGAACAAATTGTCTTATCTGTATTTGATCTATAGCTAATGTATTTCTATTTGAATCTTAGCATTTCAATGACCTATTTATTTATTTCTATTTTGATACTGCATTTGGATAATTTATCTTGTTTAACTTGAATAATAATAATAATAATAACTAAATAGTACATTTTTAATATCTTTTAGTGCTTTGCAATTATTAGTAATATGTGCAACTAATTCCATTATGATCTTATGACTTTAGCATTTTATTAATTTGTTCCATATTGTTGAACTTGCTAACAATCACTTGATAATTTTAAGATGAATGTTGCATGAGCTTATTAGCATGCATCTAAGATGTGTTCTTTTCATAAAATGAAATTTTCAAAAAACATTTTAATCACTTCTTCTACACTAATAGTAGAATGTTTAACTATAAATTAGAGAAAATTAATAAGATATTATGATTGGAAGAATGATTAGGTTTACAAGGAAAACCATAAATTAGTAAACAATTCCAATTTTGCTTGTAACGATTTCTTTTGACACAACTTCTATTGTTGACTTTGTGATACTACTAAATCACCAGCAATAACATCACATACAACACTCATCTATAAATTTGCAGTGACACTCTGGCTATTGCTACTCTTGAACACATCATTATCACTAAAACCTTTCTGTCTAAGTGATTCCTCTTGAGGAAACCTATTATTAATGCATAGATCTATATGATCATTAAGTATAATATGATTATGCAAAGTAGCTATAGCAACTACAATCTTTATTTGCTTAGACATTCTATAGTTAGGCATGGTGTGAAGTATTTGGAATTGATTCTTCCAAATCCTAAATGTACATTCAATAACATTTTTGTGCAATCAATGCATATAATTAATAAATGTTTTGGACTTCATGTTGGATGACCTTGTTAAAACTCAAAACCATGATATCTTTCTCCTTTATAGGGAGCTAGGTATCCTGTTCTATTTGGAAACCCTGAATCTACTAAGTAGTACTTACTTGCAAAAGCGTATGATATGAAAATGAATTAAAATGCAATAGATAATTTACATTGTTTTAAAACTATACATATATATATATAATTATTATATGTACCTAGTAGTGGTAAAGGAAAATTGAAGGATCTATCACTTAACACATGCTTGAAGACATTTGCATCATGGCTTTGTCCATCGGCACTAGTAATAATGAATATAAATATACTAGCAAAATCACAAACAATTAGGATGTTTTATGAGACTTAACCCTTTCTATTTGTGTTTATGATTCATTGTTCCTTTGGAACATGAGCTTCAATGTGTATTCCATCGATTGCACCTATGTAGTCTTATGCAAATATATTGGAGAAAGTAACAATTTCTAAAATATTCCAAAATTAAAAATATACAACCGAATAGTCATTTGTAAGACTATATTGCTACCTTAAAAAAAGAATAATATCTCGGGGTTCTATCATATGGGCATGGGAATTTCTTGTAACTCAACATCATGAGGTTTTATTTTATCTTTAAAAAACTTCACCAATGCATTAAGAACTTAATTAAATTGATGAACCATATTTTCTAATGAATGTTGGAACATCTCTTAGACTGTTTTAATTGAAATTCCTTACCTTACGACAATTAAGAATATCCCTTTTTTTTCTTTGATCAAAACACCTCTATTTTGAGGAAGACCATATTGCATCAATATCTCACATAAGCTTTGAAATGAAGACGGGTTCATACAAAATGTGTTCTGACACTGAGTTGGATTTGGATGGTTAAGGATCTCATTTATGTACTCTAATCCTGTTTGTGTAGAATTATAGTAAGACACTTTTTTATATAGATAATCATATACGATGTGGTATATTATAGTTACTTTAATCACATCTTCCACATAATCACTGTCCATTTTCTATTGAAAGACAAAAGAAAAATAAATTTAATATATTAACTCCAACAATAGTATCATCAAATAAAAGTAGCATATTTTATCGTCAATGGCATATCAAAATTCTCAGTTGACAAACACAAATTTAAGGAAATTAAATAAGAACCACCCTTAATGACAACAAGATAAAGTTTGTAATCTTGCGGTGTATTCTCTCTCTTACACTTAGTGACCTCTCATTTAAGAAAAAGAGTTTTTGTTTCAATATCAAGACAACTTAAGAAAAAGTCGTATAGCTTATTATCCATAAAAAATTCTGTAGCATCTAAACATAATTACTTATCCTTAGTTATTGCCAGTAATGCCTACACCTCTTGCATTACCTCCTTAATACCTAACAGATCTATGTTGTCATTAATAGATATGGAACTAGTAGGACTTTTAGCATTCAGGGTAGCAATTAGATCTCCTAAATTATTTGTTAAATCATCTCTAGAGTATTGTCGTTTCCCAACGCGTTTCTTTCTAGAATGGTTAAGTGTTTTCCTCTTTGATGATGTATCTCCTTCTTGAATTATGGGTGGTGATGGACGAATATCTTCATTACTAATGTAAAATTATCGAGAATTGTTAATTGGGTCAACAAATCTTAAATCTCCATCGAAGTCTCCACTCCTTTCTTAGGAACTTCCAACTTCTTCCGGTGGTGGTGCACTTGATGTTGGACCCCATAATCTACTATTAGTGCCTTTTATACCCTTAAACATCTCATTAAGGTTGTCCTTGTGCCACAATTGATGTTCATGAAATTGAATACTACTTTCTTTTCTAGTTTCTTAATAAGCCTACATGATAAGAAAAATTGTATATATATAATATATGAGTACGTATAGTCAAATATTAGAAGCTATTAATAAGAGTTAAATGCAAATTATTAAGGTAATAAAAATTACCTCTTTAGATGCTTCTCATCAATCATCATTTGCATCAAAATTTTTAGTGATTGCATTCTTACTAACACTAGATTTGGCGTAACGTACTGTAAGTTCCCAAAATTGAGTTTAGGATAACCGAGCTTAGATTTAGGGCTTTTAGGGAAACTTATCCAATTGAGCCCAAACTTTACGACTAGAATAAAAAAGTTAGTCGAGATATTACAGTAAAGTTAGATTTTAGTAACAATGACCCAAAATCCCAATTTTTCCCTTAGAAGTTGGAATATTTAATATAATACTAAAATGTTCGAAACTCCTAAAATTTAACTTAAATTGCAACGAGAACTTATAGATAAGTTAATTGAGCTATAAAATGAGATAATATAGTATAATTTACTATATAAAAATACACGTAATTTTATGAGTATACCTGGTATAAATAATAATTATACCCATAAATTAACCATAAATTATGTAATTATATATTTATTGTGTTAAATTCATGAAATTAACTTTAGAACATATCCTAAAAATAAAAAATATCCAAAGACCAGTAGAAGCTGAACCTAGAGTAAATCGACCTCAAGATACAAGTTGACTTCCCGAGTTTATAAAATCAAATTGGTATTTCAAAGGTGAAATGGGCAAGCCTGCTTTAGCTGATGATTGGTTAGCACAGATTGAGCGCAGTTTTGAGGCATATAGGATTCCTGAAAATCAAAAAGTCTCTTATGGTACTTTCTTGCT
Organism: Lumnitzera racemosa; assembly: GCA_024138005.1. Classification (NCBI taxonomy): domain Eukaryota; kingdom Viridiplantae; phylum Streptophyta; class Magnoliopsida; order Myrtales; family Combretaceae; genus Lumnitzera; species Lumnitzera racemosa. The sequence goes on along the minus strand of JAMXBC010000012.1, from coordinate 29,716,887 downwards.
AAAGATGGGAGCATGAATTTGGTGGGATTTGACAGCAGGAACCATGCCAGGCCCCATTACGTGGCAAACATTTTGGGAAGTATTCAAGAGTCAATATTTCCCTATCAGTGTGCAAAATCAAATGACTCGACTGTTAATGGAAATAAAGGGCCTATGAGTGTAACACAATATGAAAATGAGTTTAACAGACTATTGTAGTATGTGCCTGAGTCATATAGAGATAATCAGGTGTAAAAGAAGGATTTTTTTTTTTTAATGGATTTGATGTTATGATGCAATGCAAATTGATGGATTATGGATTCACCACTTATCATCAGATTGTGGATAAGGCACATAAACTGGAGAATAATTGACTGGCCATATAAGGTGAATGGAGTAAGAAATTGAGAAGGGTTAATCAATACAGGCTTGTTTTCAAGAGAACATTTCCAAATACAAGTAATAACTCAAACCAGAGAGGGAAGAAGTTAGCTGCTATAACTAGTGGCCTTGCTTCAAACAAGACTAGATTTAGTTTTTATGATGAATTTAGAAACGTGAAGTGTTAGAAATGTGGAGCTCAACATTTCCCCAGGCAATGTACTTAGCTAAAAGGTAAGTGTTATTTATGTAGTGATCCAAGTCATATATCAAGGACTGTCCAAAGATGAAAGCGGCAAAATGCTTTAAGTGTGGAATGAAAGGACATTTCTCTATATTTTGTGGTCAAATCGGACAAAAGAAATCCAGAGGAGTAAAGACAACTACTATTCCAGCATGGGTGTTTGCAATTGAAGGGATAGAAGAAGATATTGAGGACTTTGATGAATGGATGGAAGAGTACTTTCATGATGGTTCGGATGATGAAATGGAGATTAATGGAACTGACTAAGGTTTAGTAACAGGTACGCAAAACTAACTTGTAATTCCTACTTATTTATGATTTGATTGTGTGTATATCTGTGGATGATGTTAAAAATTATGGAAAGATATGATTTGAGTATAGTACTTAAGAGATAGATAATTATAACACTAGTAATTATTTTAGGAAATGTACTTATAAATGGACGAACTACATATGCATTGTTTGATACTGGAGCATCACATTCATTTAGTAGTTGGAGTTTGTAATGAGAAATGGAATTAAGACAAGCGAAGTCAGATCTACATATAGGATAACAACACTTGCGGGAGAACAAGTGTTAACACGAGAAATAATAGATAATGGACAATTGCAAATCCAAGGACAAGAATTCCCAATAGAACTCATAGTATTACCAATTAAGGGATATGATATCATTGTAGGAATAGATTGGTTGTCCAAGCAGAGAGCGAAAGTGGATTGTCAAAATAAAAACATAATCTTAGATGAAGGTAAGATCATATTTCAAGGAAAAACAGGTGAACGAAGTCTAAGATTATCAGTGATAGAAGTAAGCGAAGTTACTGAGGAATGAAAATTTTACTAGATATTTACCATTGAAGGAGAAAGGGAAAATCCAAAAATATCGGAAATACTAGTAGTGAATGAGTTTTCTGATATTTTTACAAAAAAATTACCTGGATTAGCACCACAGCGAGAGTTAGATTTTTCTATAGAATTGGTGCCAGGAACTGAACCGATATCAAAAGCTCCATACTGAATGTCGCCGATAGAACTTCAAGAATAGAAGAAGCAACTTCAAGAGCTATTGGACAAAAGATTTATATGACCCAGTGTATCTCTTTAGGGAGTACCAATGTTGTTTGTGAAAAAGAAAGATGGAACCATGAGGTTATGTATTGATTATCAGGAAATAAATAATGTGACTATTAAGAATAAATATCCATTACCTAGGATTGATGACTTGTTTGATCAACTGCATGGTGCTACTGTATTTTCACAAATTGATTTAAGATCTGGATACCATCAGTTATGAATTAAGTTGGACGATACATCAAAAACAGCTTTCAGAACCATATATGGGCACTATGAGTTTTTAGTAATGCCTTTTGGTTTAACGAATGCACCCGCTATATTTATGGATTTGATGAATCGAATCTATCAACCTTTCTTGGATAAGTTTGTTGTGGTATTCATTGATAATATTTTGATTTATTCCAAGACTAAAGAGGGTTATGTAGATTATCTACGTTTAGCTTGCAAAAATTGAGGGACAATCAACTGTATGCTAAGTTGGATAAATGTGAATTTTAGCTGGATAAGATATCATTTTTGGGACACATTGTATCAGGTAAAGGAATTTCAGTTGATTCTAAGAAAGTTAAAGTAGTAGCTGGATGGAATCAACTAACTACTATAACGGAAATAAGGAGTTTTCTCAAAATGGTAGCATATTATAGGCGATTTATAAAAGATTTTTAAAAATCGCTAAGCCTATGACTCGACTGACACAAAAAGAAGTTAAATTTGAGTGGAATGATGAATGTGAACAAAGTTTCCAGGAATTGAAACATCGATTGATTTCTACACCAATACTTATTCTACTAGATTAGAGTAAATCTTATTGTGTATATAGTGATGCTTCCAAAAGTGGACTAGGATGTGTATTGATGCAGGATAGGAAAGCGGTTGCTTATGCATCCAGACAGTTGAGGCCTCATGAAAAGAATTATCCGACTCATGATTTGGAACTAGTGGCTATAGTGTTTGCTTTGAAGATCTGGAGACATTATTTATATGGGCAACATTGTGAGATATACACAAATCATAAAAGTTTGAAATATTTCTTCACTCAGAAAGAGCTGAACTTGAGACAAAGACGTTGGTTGGAATTAATCAAGGATTATGATTTGACCATCAACTATCACCCTGGCAAAGCCAATGTTATAGCAGATGCATTGAGTCGCAAGAACTACAAACAAGTGACCTTACTACTCATTACTCAGCAAGAATTGATCAAAGATTTTGAAATGATGGAAATTGAATTCAGATGGCATGAAACTGAAGCACAATTGATGAATTTAGTAGTACAATCAACCTTGATTGAAAGAATTAAGCTGCAACAAGGTGAGGACCAAAAGTTGAAAGAAATCAAGGAAAGGTTGAATACAGGCGATGTACCTGACTTTAAAATTGATGTTGAAGATGTGATAAGACATAAGGATAGAATCTGTGTGCCTAGTGATTCAAAATTGAAGAATGAAATAATGATTGAGGCACATGATTGAGGCACATCATACAGGTTATACATTACATCCCGGTGGAAATAAGATATATCGTGATTTGAAATCATTGTTTTGGTGGAAAGGCATGAAAAAGGATGTAGCACAATATGTGGCTAGGTGCAATACATGCCAACAAGTGAAAGTAGAACATTAGAGGCCCAGTGGTTTACTGCAACCATTAGAAATACCTCAATGGAAATAGGATCATATTACAATGGATTTTGTATTTGAACTCCCGAGAACTAGATCAGGTCACGATTCAATTTGGGTTGTTGTAGATAAGTTAACGAAGTGTGCTAACTTCTTACTTGATCGAATTGGTGACTCAATAGAAAACTTAGCACGACTATATATTAGAGAGATTGTTAGACTGCATGGTGTACCAATAAGCATTATGTCGGATAGAGACAACCGATTTGTATTGAAGTTTTGGGAAAGTTTACATCGATCTTTAGGAACTAAACTACAGTTTAGTATAGCTTATCACCCACAAACCGATGGACAGTCAGAAAGAGTTATTCAAATACTTGAAGATATGTTAAGAGGTTGTATTTTGGATTTCAGAGGCGATTAGGATTAGTATTTTCCATTAGTGGAATTTGCTTATAACAATAGTTATCAAGCAACGAGTCGGATGTCACCATACGAAGCTTTATATGGAAGAAAATTTCGATCACCACTGTATTGGGAAAATGATGAATATGCAATGATAGGACTTGATATGATTGGTCAGATGAATGATAAAGTTAAGATAATACAACAAAGGATAAAAGCAGCGCAAGATTGATACAAAAGTTAGGCTGATTTAAAGAGAAAATTTATAAAATTTACTCTAGGAGATCATGTGTATATAAAGATAAGTCCATTTAAAGGATTTAAGCGTTTCGGTACAATAGGAAAGTTAAGCCCCCAATATATTAGACTTTTTGAAATTTTGGAAAGAATTGGAAACGTTGCGTACCGAATTGCTTTACCCCTAAGTTTAGCTAGATATCATGACGATTTCCATGTGTCAATGTTACGAAAATTTGTGAAGAATCCAGATGCTGTCATGGAATTGAAACCAGTGGACTTATAAGAAGACTATACTGTTGAGGAAAAACTGATCAAAATCTTAGAAAACCGAATTCAGAAGTTATGAAATCGAGAAGTATAGTATGTGAAAGTTCAGTAGGGTAGCGGTCCAATAGCAGAGCTAACTTGGGAACTAAAGTCAGCAATGCAGAATCATTACCCAACACTCTTCAAAGAATGAAGTAAGTCACAAAGTTTTTATTCGCAAATAAGTAGTTATTGCATTTGGATTTAAAGTTTTGAGGACAAAACTCTCTTAAAGGAGGTGGAAATGTAAGCTCCCAAAATTGAGTTTAGGACAACCGAGCTCAGATTTAGGGCTTTTAGGGAAACTTATCCAATTGAGTTCAAACTTTACGACTATAATAAAAAAGTTAGTCGAGATATTACAGTAAAGTTAGATTTTAGTAACAATGACCCAAAATCCCAATTTTTCCCTTAGAAGTTGGAATATTTAATATAATACTAAAATGTTCGAAACTCCTAAAATTTAACTTAAATTGCAACGAGAACTTATAGATAAGTTAATTGAGCTATAAAATGATATAATATAGTATAATTTACTATATAAAAATACACGTAATTATGAGTATACCCGGTATAAATAATAATTATATCCGTAAATTAACCCCAAATTATGTAATTATATATTTATTGTGTTAAATTCATGAAATTAACTTTAGAACATATTCTAAAAATAAAAGATATCCAAAGACCAGTAGAGGCTGAACCTAGAGTAAATCGACCTCAAGATACAAGTCGACTTTTCGAGTTTATAAAATCAAATTGGTATTTCGAAGGTGAAATGGGTAAGCCTGCTTTAGCTGGTGATTGGTTAGCTTAGATTGAGCGCAGTTTTGAGGCATATAGGATTCCTGAAAATCAAAAAGTCTCTTATGGTACTTTCTTGCTAAAGATGGGAGCATGAGTTTGGTGGGATTCGACAGCAAGAATCATGCCAGGCCCCATTACATGGTAAACATTTCGGGAAGCATTCAAGAGTCAATATTTCCCTGTCATATGCAAAATCAAATGATTCGACAGTTAATGGAAATAAAGAAAGGGCCTATGAGTGTAGCACAATATGAGAATGAGTTTAACAGACTATTGCAGTATGTGCCTGAGTCATACAGAGATGACTAGAGATAACTCCAATATAATAGTAAGTGGTACTATACTTTTTGGTATATATTTTTCATGGTTAAGTAATATTTTTAATTCACTTATTTATAGTCCATTGATTATCTGGACGATTATGTAGATAGAAAGATAGAGATAGATGATTATTAAGACTAGTGTTATTTCTTGTGACTTTATTTTTGTTTTGTTTATGTTAGATCAATTTAGAGAGATGAATCGATTAATAGATATGGTGTCAATCTTTCAAAGAGTGTTATTTGCATTTTCAACTATTGCTATAAAAAGAGCATGTCAAGATATGTTCTCAAATAAACGCAAGGTATTATATTTATTTCTTTCGTATCTTTAGATTGAAAAAATACTTATAGAAATAATTTAATTATGATAATAGTTTGAGAATTACACATAGTTGAGTTATAAGTTTAATTAAGATATAACATATAACTCTTAATATGGTTGGAGAGAATCCTTAAGGATGCTAAAGGAATTGACTCCTAAGCAAATTGGTTTTAAAGTTATACATACGAGTCTTTCACTTGATAATTAGCTTTGTTTGTCAAACTTGCATGTAAGTAATCCTTTTATTTTCCCTTTGGTACTATGGTCATCAATAAACGTATGTACTAAACTATTTTGGATTTTTATGAAATAGGGTATTTATAACATGTATTATAGTGTAGCTAGCTTGTTAGGAGCTAAGAGGGTGTGGATGAAATTGGTCAAATGTATGGCTGTAGAGTAGTTCATTGGATAATCGTGAATATTGATTAGTATATGATATTGTAATGGAAACAAACATCAAACTTTACAATTTACATGTATCTTTGGATTTTAGGTGGTGTTGTGCTATCATAACTTATTTTAAAGAATAAAATACCATAAGGAGTCATATATGTGTTCAAACTTTATTTTACATAGAATTAAATATTTTCTTTAATGGGAAATAAAATTAGACTCTATCTTGGTAGTGGATTGTTTTCAAGATGTTTATTATAAGTAATTTACAAATCGGTCATAGATGAAAAGGAGCATATATATAGTTGGCAATTCTAGAAGTATATATTTTCTTTTTATTTCTTTTCTATAAGAAAGAAAATAGTGGTAGATTATAGTAACTATTATTTTATGTTATTGATAGCCGTTTTAAATTAACATTAAATATAGAAAATAGTAATGATATAGAATAATATCTATTTTATGTTATTAGTGATAGTTTTAAGTTGCTTTTATATAACTAATTTAATAGCTTTCAATGGATGCTATTGTAGTATACATATACTTTTCACCTTTTAAAATTATGGCTATAGTATTGTGTATACATATATTAGAAAAAGTAATGCTAATAATATTTTACTACTCTCGTATCCATAGTGGTTTTATACTACTGTTAAAAATCTTAGTGGCCATTAAAAATATCACTAAATATATGGAATAAAAGCCATTAAAAATAAAAACTCTTGCATTGTATTGTTCTTGTGATTGTTTATTATGCTTTTTTTTTATATATTTTTACTTTTTTATTGGGAAGAGGACGATGAGAAAAGGAAAATACATTAGACTTGGATTGTCATTTCATTGCTTAAAAAATTGGGGAGGGTGGAGGGGGAATCAGGTTTGGATTATCTTGTGAAGAGAGACAACATGGCAACTGAGGATAGTTTAGGAATTCTCTAAACATGGAAAAGCAAATGCATGTAAAGAGAAATACATAAAACAAAAAAGATAAGATGAATTGACGTAAGACAACGGAAATGGTTAAATTTAATGGAGAAAAGAAAAACGTATCAATGAGGAAATTAAATTAAACAAGAAATATAACAAAGAATGTGAGATATTCCAAGGTAAATAACAAAACCTAGATGTAAATAATCCAAGTTCGAAAGTGCTTGAATTTATCCTATAACCGTTATCAAAATTCAAACCGATTATAAATCGGCTTAGTTTACTTATATCCATAATGGGGACTATTTGGAGGACTGACTTTTCACCAAAAAATTGGAATAAAAAAGCTAGAAATAAACATGAACTCCTCAATAGTAATTAATCTTGTCAAATTTCATTTTAATGTCTTGCATAAGTATCCTTGTAAACCCTGTATATAATCACAAAATAGTATAAATATATATAGCAGTAAGTAATAAAATATGGAAATATATATATATACATATAAATATATATATTTTTATTTTCTATTTTTTGAGGTTTAAATAAATATACATATAGTGTAGTATAAGTATTTACATACGTATATATATATACCAAAAAATACATATGTATGTATATTAGTATTTTATTTTCCTAAAAAGTAAGTTAATAAGTAAATGCATATGTGTATGTTGTGTGTGCTAGACGTGAGTATCAAAGAAGAATAAGAAATAATTTTTTCAACATTTAATTATTTTATGAGATTACATATTTATGTATTAATATTATAAATTAGTAAAAATATAAAAAAATGGATAAAATAAGAATACATCATGAATCAATAGGAAGCTAACATGTCAGCTTTCTAAAATTTATCGATTAAATAAAAAAATTATAAAATAATAATAATTAGTTAAGAAATGATGATTATAATAAAAATTAAGATAATTAATGTTTTACACTTAAAGTTGTAAATTGAAGAAATTATGAAAAAATGGGCTTAATAATTAAAATATTTGGAAAATATAAAAAAATTAAAATTATTTAGGCTCATTATTAAATTTAAGGGAAAACCCAATAAACAAAATCTTTAAGAAAAGCCTAAAATGATAAATAAAAGCATTTAGGCCTAAAATAAAGAAATTTGTAACACCTTAGGTCTATAATAGAAAATATAGGTTCCAATATCTAAAACGGATCTCGCTATATGAAAGCACATTCGAAAATGATAAAGATTAATTATAAGATTATTAAAATTGGAGTTAAAATGAAAAAAATTATATGTAATTAACGATTTAAAATAAATCGAGAAAGATAGATATAATAACTATGTTAATTGGCCCTATAAACTAATAATTAGGATAAACCCTTAAAAAAAATAAATACATAATATATAATTATTTGCAAATATACACATATATTTCCTATGGAGAGAAACTAATAAAATACACATCATAAGGAGCAATATAAGACATAATCCTATGATGTAAAATTATTCGAGAAATTATAGTTCTATAAATATTCTATACATATATATGTTGAAGTCCAAATATTTTTAAGGAAAATATGCTTATATATGTATAAATGATTAAATCTATAATATGTAAAGATCATAATATAGTAACACGAAACCACAATAATAATAACAAATAATAACGGTAATAACAATAATAATAATAACCCTAATAATAATAATAATAATAAGAGTCACAATTGTGATGGTGATAATATTGATATAGGATCATACACTAAAATATGTGTATATGTATGCATACGCACGAGATAGGTTCTCATAATAATAAGACACTATGGTTGGGTTAGAGTTTTAATGATCAAGTTATTAAGTTAACAATATAATTTCAAGTCTTTTACTTGATTCTAAGAATTCTTGTGCCTAACTTACATCATATTTCCTTGTCGTTACTATTTTATTCCACTTCTCATAAATATTACAATTAAATTATAATATAACAACACCAAACTTACAAATAGTGATATAATTTATATTCGTATAATATTTATTAAGCCATATATTATTACTCATATGGAAAAACAATATTTCCTATTTATTCCAATAAATAAATTAAATCATATTTATGCAATGCTTGGGTTATAGTAAGAAATCAGGTGAATTACAATAGACATTTAGTAAACTGAGAAACCTAACTTTTCTAAATGCTTATAGATCTTATTATTTTTTAAGTACTCAATTGTCAAATGTTAAAAATTCCAAAGGCTTGTAAGTGAGCATTAATCCAAGCACGAGAGGTTTGATGATCTATTATTTATTGATGCATGATACTCACTTAATATTTTGCCGGTTGTTATTGCTTGTATACCTGAATGACGATTTTGTCCTATTTACTATCATTCGTATGATCATTCTTTTAAATCGGTAAATGTTAATGTTTGATCAAAATAACTAGTTATATTTATTGCATGTCTATGAGTCAATTACCATACTTATGGAGAGTATTAGTGTTGCTAATTTTTTAGAAAAGTATTTTTTTTTTAAATGTTTTTCTAATCTTAAACAGATTCTTGTACAACTTTTGTAGGGGTTTGTAACGCTCTATTGATGATATTTTTATCATTATGACAAAGTTAGTAGAGCATCTCTAATTGATTGATAGTGAGAGGAGTTACATAGTTGAGCTCGTAAGGCCTTGGATTGGATTTATAGATGTTGAGCCTATAAGGCTTTGGATGTGATTCATTAATGGTGGATTGGATTTGTCATTTATTAATTGTTAAAATTGATAAAATTGATTTATCCTATCTTATTGTTTAATAAGAGATATTGATTTTCTATGGTTTTGATGGATTATGAAATATTGGATATTCATAATTATTTAAATTTTACGATAAGTTAATAAAATAAAAATTGAAAACCCTAATAATTAATTAGACATTTATAATCCTTGACTTATAAAGCGAATTTCATATTATGGGTATATACGTAATATGAAAATTTTAAATAATCCTATTAGATCTCTTTTAGAGTATTGATAATTCCCATATTATTTTTACTTATAGGGAAAAGGTTTTTTAGTTTGAGGAGATATAATTTCATTTAGTTTGTAGCTAAGCTATTATTATTGTAGACAAAGTTTGCAGCAAAGATATGACAAGCTATAGTGGAGGAGGGATGGCTAACCTTGTTATAAATATGTTCATGGATTGTGTTTATATTACTGTAAGGAAAAGTAGAGTTCCTAGTAATGGTGTGTGCAATGATTTTAGTTCTAGATGTGATAGGGTAGTTGTTTGTAGACACATAAGAACATCTTAACCTAAGTGACCATATTTATATGTTATTAGCTAATGAGCTACCAAGTTAATAAAAAAAAATAAAGAAGAAAGTAAAAGGACAATATTGTATACTCCATTCTTTTAAACTGTAATATTCAAATAAATAGGCATAATCATCAGAATGCTTGGTCCTTAACCCAAAAAGATGAACTCATTTTGTTTAAAGACAAGCAAGAATCTAAGTTCAAAGTGTAGTGATTGTTTTAAAAAATATATACTTTCTCCAAATGTAGATGTTATGAATAATTATTTATGGCTATTGTATGAAAATATGTCATATGCTAATAAGAATATAAGGAGCGTAAGCCAAAAAGCTAGAACATTGTTCTTATCTTGGAAGGATAAAAACTACGGAGTAGTCCAAGTAGCAAAATCGATCACCATGAGGAGACTTTTTTGTATCATAGAACTTCTTTCGAAACTTTTATAAACTCTAAAATAACAAATAGTTTTTAGTTTTATGAAATAGGAGTAATTTAATAAACAATAGCGAATCTATAAACTATGATGAGATTTTATGAACTTTTGATTACATTTACAAGCTTAAACATAAATTATGAAATTTAAGTGCTTTTGCCAAAAAAAAAAAAGTTAGAAATTTTACACAAATTCTTTTTTTACATAAAATAGATTGAATATTTGTAAAAATTCATTATCATGGCCTTACTTAAGCATTTGAGTGATAATAACCCATTTTTTTTAGTATTGTTAAGAATTTAATGGAAATAACAAAGTTTGAGTGGTTTTACCAAAATTAAGATGATAAGTGAAATTACAATCTAATGAGCTTTTATTACTTGAGATTCTAAGACAAAAGTTGTTAAGTGAATATAGGAAGTGACATAAATTACAAATTTTAATGGAAAGTTGAGAAGCATTGAACTTAAGAGTCTAGTGACAAACTTATATGTATAAGACTACTATTACATAAAATTACAAATTGTTAAGTCCTTTCACAAATTTTATTAATTTTTTTTAGATATTCAGTCTTTTTGAACTTTTGAATGGAATTGTTAAATATAAGAGGATTTACAAAAGTTTAAGGCATTTTACAAAATAATAAGAAATGACAATGTTTTTTAAAGAGTTCTTGTAGAAATTAAATGTAAAAATCTAAAATAGATATCTGGGCATTTTAATTTTTGATTTTTAAATTTTTTTAGGAACTAATAGATTAATGAACTTAAAAATATATCTTATGTTTGTTGAGGCAAATTGTGCTTTCTAAGAGGCTTTACAAAAATATGGAAAGTTGCAAAAATAAGATATGTAATGAAATTATGAAATTTCAATATAATTTACAAAAGGATATGAAGGTTGTTTTTTTTTTTATTTTAGTTCTATTTTTTGGAATTTTGGTAAATAGAATATTTTTAAGAATTAGTGGGTAACTAAATGTACAATTTTTAAAGGAAATTTACCTACTTTTACAATAAAATTACAAACTTGAAATATAAATAAGTAAATTTAAGTTAAAAATAAAATAAAAATATAAAAATGAAAGTAAATATAGGGAAAAAGGAAAGAAATATGGATGGTTAGTAATGGCCAAAGGGGGCAAAAATTGTTTATTTCTTTTTTTTTTTTCTTTTCCAACCATTGTTGGCCCATCTTGAGCCTTAAGGCAGGTCGAAATATTTATTTTTGTTCCCTTTAATTTTCTTACATTAGTTAATTTTTCTTTTATATTTTAATTTACTTCACATTTTTTTATTCTGAAATTAATATTTGCCCCAAAAAAAATTATTATAGTTATTTTAGCCTGGAAGTTTCACAAATGGAATACTAAAATTTTTGTCCAATGTTTGTATAGTTAAATGAAAAAATAACCTCTTATATTTAGATTTGACCTTTAAAAGAACTTTTAAGATTGAACTATACTTTTAATTCACATACCAATACAATATAGCCCTTATAAGTTTTCATTTTGTTTCTTAGTAAGTTCAATAACTACATACATCTCTTAACGAGTTCCACAAAGTTGGACTTTAGTAATCGGCTTCGCACCAACCTATCTAAGCTCAAAAAATAGTTAATTTTTAAAATTTTAAGAACATGAAAAAAAGTGTAAATTAAATATATATTTTAAAAAATAAAATATAATATAAAATAATATAGAGCTTAGTTGTTAAGTGTTTAGTTTAACAAAAAATAGGTCATGGTCTCAAATCTCATATTCATCACTTTATTTTTTCTAGATGCATTAATTACTTAGATGACATTTTTCTTTTTGCATTTATTAAACTTTTTCATTTACATTGACCAATAATAATAATTTCATTAATTATAAATTATATTAAACTAATTAAATTCTCCTAAAGTACTATTTTTTGTTAGTAACACGCTATAAATAATAATTATATTATCCATGTGATATATATATATATATATTGGCCATATCACATAAACTATTAATAATTAATACCGATTATATGACTTCGTCAAGTATATTTTCTTTATTCAATTAATGTTATGAAAACAAATGTGGATTATTTTAATCATTATTGCCTAATACTTTTTTTTAGCATTGTCAACTTTTTTCATTACAATAACTAATAACATTAATTTCATTAATTACAAATTATATTAAACTAAATAAATTCTCCTAAATTATATTTTCTTGTTGGTAACACACTATAAATAATAATTATATTTTCCTTATTATACATATATCAGTCATATCACATAAACTATTGATAAACAGTACAGATGTTATAACTTAGTTAATTACATTTTTTAAATTAATGTTATTGAAACAAATATGGATTTTTTCAATCGTTATTTCCTACCTACACGTTATATTATAATATGTAGCACTTTCCATTTTTACATCTTATGATCATGAATTTATTTCCACAATTGTTTTATCAAATCATAATTTTTTCATATTTAATTTACATTATTTATTACTATTTATCTATTATATCATCTTTATAAACCTATATCATTGTCTCTCTCCATTAAAATAGGTTAAAATAGGTTCTTTTCAATGTAGGTTGCATTGTGGTGTGATTGTTCTTAATGTTACTTAGGTGAATCATAATTTTTTAATATGAATAGTAAAATATAATGCATCTCTAAATTTACTTTCTATGTTTTATGACAATCCTTCTAATAAATGGAAATCTCTCTTCAAGAACTTTTATTCCTTTTTTTTTTCATTTACTTGATGTTAATTTCCATATTTCAATTCATTTTTAGGGTTTTAGAAATGACTTTCAACCTTTTCTCTTTTCTTTTTTTTTCCTTATTTTCATAAGGAATGGGTTTAGACTCATTCTGAAAAAATTCTTTCTTCAATGAAGTTTTTTTTTTCTTTTTTATGTTGTCTATTCATTAGTAAAAGGAGTTTAAACTCATTAGGAAAATTTCTTTCTTATTGCAATAATTCAGCATAAAAAGCCTCATTATAATATGATTGGTATTTCTCTTATTCTAAAATTTCTACGTAGTGTTCTTTTTATTTTTTAATTTTCTAATATTATTTAATAAATTTTCCTTCTAAATAATGCAGATAACAAACTAAGATTAATTTGATGTAACACCCTACAAGGGCAATGAGGTAAAAAAAAACCTAAAGTCGTTACTATAAACCCCATAAATTTAGTGTCTTAAAGTTAGTGTCAAACCTGAGTGCTTAAATATTTTCTTAAGCAAAACCATACAAAATTAAAATCGATTTAAATTTTATTTCAAAACCTAAAAGGACTATGAAAACGTTAATATATGGTTCAAAAACCCTAATCTTATATGTAAACCTAGATATGCCCAAAAAGGAGTCTAGTATGATTGACTAAGATTTTCATATTACGTATACCTTCATGGTATGAAAACTGTCTTGCAAGTCAGAGAATTATAAGATTCTACGTATTTAATTCCTATTCACATTTTAGTTATATAACTATCTTATCCCATAATTAATTATGGACACTAAATAATCAAGTTAATTAGAACCACAGAGAATTGGTATCCTCTATCAGATGATAAAACAAGGCAAACCAATTTTATAAATTACAACAATTATTAAAGTTATATAACCTAAATGTGTCAGTACCTTCTATAAACCTCGTAAATTTAACTTTTTGAGTATAAAGTTGAACTCTAGTTTTATAGATAATTTTCCTAAGTCAATATAGTTAATAAATTTAAAACTAACTAAAATTTTAAATTCAAAAACTAAAATAAATATGAAATCCCTAATTTATTAATTGAAATCTTAGTCTTGTATGAAAATCTTAAATCCTATATATGCGTAAGTACAAAAGATTGACCTTAAACTTGATAAAAACCTTCAAATCAAAACCTTAAATTTATAAAATGTATAAATTTATTCTAATAGTAATAAAGCCTTAATTGGATATGATTATTGATAGATACATATAATCATGTAAAATTTCTGACGAACTAGCAGAGATAACTCCTAAATATTTACTAATGTAAAGAGTAATAAATTAATTGATAAAATTTACAAGATTATGAATATTATTTTATGATTATTTATGACTTCATATATTTTTATGTGTATGCTAGTTTTATATTAATTTAATTATTTTGATTTAATTTTATTACATATCTCATGTTTATAAAATAAAAGGTATGCATTAATTTTATATTCCATATTTCCTTCCATAATTACATTATATTGTATGGTGCTATTTGTATATATTGGGGTTTTCCCCTCCTTTATAAGTATCCAGACATTGAGTAAACTTTAATTGATAATTAAAGTCTATCTATCTACTTTCTTACTCTAAACTTTGTGTGTATATTTTTCATGTTGAACTTAGCCTTCCTTAGGGTGGTTAGGAGTACTAAGTGCCGCATGAGAGCATCAGGAGGAATTTTATAGGTGACAAGTGGTATCAGAGCAAGCTTTTGAGGAGAGAATGTTGTCATTTGGAAATGAGAACAATAACTCTATGGTAAATGAGGTTGTTTCTTATTTTCTTATAATTTTTAGATAATATTTTATGGTATTTTAGTATTTTATACTAGTATTTAATAATTTTGTCAAAATTAAGCAAAGCTAAAATAGGAGCATTGGTCAATGCTTGTTGTAAATTGTGAAAAGATAGCAAGGCTTCATTAGTCCAAAAAAATTGGTCCTTGTTGAGCAAATTAGTCAAAGGAAGAGCAATCTAACCATAGTTCCAAATAAACTTCTGGTGATAACTAAACAAACTAAAAAAACCTCTAATTCTGTTTAGTGTAGCTAGAATCGACCAATTAAGAATAGTAGCAACTTTACTAGGGTCCATACTCATACCATTTGAAGAGATAATATGTCCCAAATATTCAATTGAAGAGACCCTAAACATACAGTTCTTACGATTAGCTACAACCTTGTGATCACATAAAAGAGAGAAAACCATACGCAAATGAAATAAATGTGTGTCCATGTCCTTGCTATAAATAAGGATATCATCAAAGAAAAAAACAAGACAAAACGATGAAGAAAAGGCTAGAATAAGGCTTGAAAGGTAGCGAGGGTATTAGTGAGACCAAAGGGCATAATGAGAAATTTATAGTGTCCTTGATGTGTACGAAATGCATTCTTACAAATATCATCCAAATAAACATGAATTTGATGATAACCAGCCTTAAGATCTATTTGGTAAAAACATAAGCCTTAAAAAGTTTATCAAATAATTCCTCAATAATAAGAATGGGAAAGTGATCCAAAACAATAGCTTCATTCGAAGCCTAATAATCTACGCAAAAACGCTTAAATCCATCTTTCTTTTTTACTAAAATCACAAGACTAGAATAAGGACTAGAGTTAGGTTGAATAATCCTTGCCTTAAGCATGTCTTGGACCATCTTTCTAAACATGTGCATAACGATATGGTCTCACGGTAATCAATCCTATAGCCTCTTGTAGAATAATATGATGGTTTTTACTCCTAGAAGGAGGTCAACTAAGGAGTTTGAAAAAAAAGTAGGAAATTCATGCAACAAGGAATCCAAACGTGAATCCATAATCATTTGAACACTACACAAATCAGTAGGGAACCAAACCAATCCAGTAAACACAACATTAGTAAGCTTCATTAAAGCTGTCGAGGACACGCTAGATTTCAAAAGAGATGGATCAGCTTGCAAGAGTTTTTCACCCATACTGAAAAAGAACCTTCATAACAAGTCAAAACTAATCCACTTTAATTTCAACCAAAGTACGAAGCCAAGCAACCCATAAAATAATATCAATATCGCCCAACTCCAACACATAACTATCAATGGTCATAGCCTAATCCTTAATGTAAAGCTAAGTCACAACATGTTCCGCTAGATGTAACAAAACGGTTGTCCCCTAGTCGAACGCGAAATGGAGCAGTAGGAAAACTCGCCAAGGATAGTGTGTCCACCAAAGATTTAGAAGCAAAATTATGAGAAGCATTACTATCCACCAAAATAATGACAAAAAGAAGAAGAGTATTTACCTCGAAATTTTAGAGTAGAAGGAGGACTAAATCCTTGAAAAGCCAATAAAGATAACTCCATACAAGAAGAATCAGTTTCATTCTAGTGCAAAGAATGGATGACCTCATCCTCCAGATTAATTAAATCAAGTTCTTCATCCAAAATAGTCACCGGCAAAGTTTGAAAAACACATTTATGAGAGGGTGAATAAGGTTGATCGCACTGAAAACACAATCCCTTATTTTTGCTTAGCGAAATACTCAACATAAGTCATCTATGTATTTCCTTTATGAGAGTTGTTCGCTGCCATTGAATTATAAACATTTTTAGAACCAGAATCCTTCCAAGAAAGGGTCAAACAAGAAGATTGGGAAATCACACGATTTAAAGGTCGTGGATTAGTGCAAAAAGAGCAAGAAAATTGTGAAGGAGCGACAAGCTTACTTGCAGAAGGCACGATGAAGAAGCCGAAGTAAAACAAATTCCTATTGCAAATTTCCTCTCAAAATCAAAAGCAAGATACATAACTCGAGCAACTGTGCGTGGCTGAAGTGTTAATATGCAAACACGTAATTCTTGAGGCAAACCTCTAAAAAAATAGCCTAAAGCTTGCTCTTCAAGCATTGGAGGAACTTGCGCACATAGTGCCTGGCTTTTGCTTGAGGAAGGAGATGCTGCTCGGAGCGTTGCTTGTGTTTGCAAGTTCAGCTGCTGCTCGGATAAGGAACTCTGCTGCTGTTCAGTTGCAGCTGTCACATGGAGTTATTTTGTGGATGAGTTCAGCATCAACTTAGCTCTCGGTTTGTTGCTTGGATTCGGTCTCCACTTGGTGAAGTTTGGAGGGCGCCATTTGGGTGCTCTTGAAGTTCATGTGGGCTGCTGTATCAATTCGTGGCTGGTCTAAAGCTACCGCTCTTGTGTTCAAATTAGCAGCTTAGTCCTTCTTGTGTGGAGCTCGAATTGATCAGCCATTGGAGTCCAGTTTTGTTGATCTGTTGTAATTGAGTGGAGCTGCTGCACCATGAGCTGCTGCTAATGGTGTGATTTGCTACTTGTTGAGTGCCTATTCTGGTTCACGTCAGCTGCTATTTTACTCGCAGCTGCTGGTCAACTGAAGTAGTGAGCTGCTTGGTTTGTTTTGCCAGGGGCTGATCATGTTTGGACAGCAGCTGCTGCTTCTCTCTTTCGTTTTCCACCAATTGAAGTCGCAGCCTGCTCTGTTCTTTGCTCAACTACTCAGCCGCATAGAGCTCATAACAGCTTGGTCCATGTGGGTCTCAGGATCTGCTCGTAGTTGCTCCTAGTCACTGTTCGTCTTCAGTTCAAGGAGTTTCTGTCGATGTGGTCTACTGCTGTGATTTGGAGCTGCTCAGTGCTGGGGTTACTACTATCAATTCTGGTCCTTGGAGAGTAGCTTGGTACTGGGATTGCCGCTTTTCCGTGCATAGCTGCTGTGATTTGGAACTTCTCAGTAGGTATCTTGGTCTGCAGTTAGGAGCTTAGATTGAGGTTGCACTTCCACATAAATTAGGAGCTGCTCTTTTTGTTCTGTATAACAGAATGTGCACCCATCTCCAAAAGTGGCTTATCTGCAACATCAGACGCTCGATTGGAGTTCAGTTTCAGCTTGGTATGTGCTGGGAAGGGTCAGCTCGGCTTACTCTTCTACCATTGGGTCTGCACTAAATTTTGAGCTGCTGCCATTAACAAATAGGGAGCTACTTGGTTCAGCTGCTATATTTCGTCCAAGATAGCAGTTGTGTTTTTGTTTTCCAGTTAGCCTGTGCAATTGAAAACGACAGCGTCTGCACAAAACAAAAGAACAGAATTAAATCTTAATCAGCTTCCACATGGCTCAGAAACTCAAAAGAAATTTCAGATGTCATTTGCTCATGCGTAACACTTAATGATACAATAAATCAGAGACTTGTGACTCTCCTCCACTCCATTCTTTCTATAACATGTCACCAACATAAACAGAAGAAAATCCTTGCTTCTAAATTGCTGACCAGCAACCAGAAGTAAAATGGTACCTGATTGAGATGAACAACTTGTAAGTGCGCATACGTCATTCAAGTTCTATATTGATCCTTTTTATCAAATTTTGAACATTTGATCCACTATCATGCATTTAATTGATTTTGATCAGAATTCCTTATAATAGTGCATATAAATGCATGAATTTTGGGCTATAAATGGGGATAAATTGTGCAATTTTGCACATTTATCAATAGTCCCAACATAGTTACACCATATTAGCATGCAACTTCTATGCCAATGCACCTCAACAATATATGTTGACTATTACTGCAGTCACTAGTGTATTCATAAGAGGAGTTGCCCCAGAGTTTAAAAATTAAATTTCAGGGAGAGCATATCTGTAAATGTTGGGAGACCAGGGACCTGAAAACTTTGTAGAGTATTGAATATTGAGCATGACTTGAACCTTCTTTGTAGCAATGGCTGGTATGGTGGTGTCCTTTCAATTTTGAGCATAGCAACAAACTGAGATCGTCATAGCACTCACTACTAAGAGTAAACTCTTTCGACATAAAGGGCATAGCTCTTTATCCAGAAGCCACATCACAGCTGAACGTGAAAATAACAAATATTAGAAATACGAAACTGAAAAGGTAAGAAATAAACTCTTTCGACATAAACAAAAATAAAGGGAATCACAAAAGTAGGTCGGAAAATATCATGATAATTTAGTCTAAGTTCTT
This sequence comes from Lumnitzera racemosa, assembly GCA_024138005.1. Classification (NCBI taxonomy): domain Eukaryota; kingdom Viridiplantae; phylum Streptophyta; class Magnoliopsida; order Myrtales; family Combretaceae; genus Lumnitzera; species Lumnitzera racemosa. The sequence continues at coordinate 29,697,427 of JAMXBC010000012.1, read as the reverse complement.
CAGCTATACGTATATAGGAATTCAAAGTTGAACTTTGTAAGTGTAAAAAAATGAATGTGTCCAAACCAATTACTTATATGGAACAAGAACTTCATATACGAAGTTTTTCTTTGCACATTTCCAAATGCTGTTTTACACACAATTACTTTACTTAACAGAAATATAAGCATTTCCTGGGAGAACTATACCAAAAACAAGAAACCTAAAATAAGTGCACATGACAGGCTGTGAGGTCGTGTCACTTACATTATACTTCCGTACCAGGTCCTGAACTTCTACCTAAATCTTCTTTTGTTCTCCTTTAATAAACAACTCTCAACATGCTCCCAGTTTCAAGACTTTGTAAGTTGTATAATCTCATTCCCAATGTTCTTTCGATTATTCTCTATATGCTCCAGAATTATGCAGTTGAAAGTACAATATGCAGTAGAGAAGTAAAGAATTCTATTGAGCGAGGAACAAGACCAGAACTTACATAGGCAGGAATTGCACATGATATCCGAATGAATTGTTGAGGATTTTAGGGATCTCCGTGTCATAAAGACTGCAAAAGTAATGCCGAGAGGTCATCAACAAAGATAACAACTCAGCTACTCGTGGCAATGAGATATCTGAGAGGCTTTCTAATTAATAGAATTCTATAGTGCTTAACAAAATGAAAGTGCTAGCGACAAGACATCATATTTTGACAAGAATCAAACTTGGAATGGGCTTCTAAGTTCTGCACGAGTAACAGATCTGGAAGACTCCCCCAATCGTAATCGAATGCTGATTGACCAGTGAAAGCAAGGAGGAGTTGAAGACGTTTTATAAAGTCTCCGATATTTGACGTATGAGTTTAATCCTCTAAGGTGAAATTGAATCCAGTAACACAAAGAGCTCCAAAAAAGGTGAATCTAAAAATTGTGTGTAATTGAAAGGAATAGATTCATCAACTTATCCCACATCTCCAAATGGCGGATTGAACATGCGCAGAAATATTGGTAGTACCAGCATGTCTATTAAGGACCATACACAATGGAAACCAAAGATGCAACAGAATGAAAGGATTAGCAACATCACCGCATTACTAAAAGGTCCAGAAGAAAAGGCTGTAGATCTAAGATACCACAGGTCTAAGTTACATGGAGGGGAATTTCTTTTGCCGTAACCAAGAGAAGATGGCCATCATATGATAAATAATATTTCTATGTGGAATAAGGTTTATTACAGCTGCAGCTCATGCTAGTGCTTGCACTAGTGATTTATACAACATAAATCATGCTATTTCTATTTATCATCTTTGCATACCTTGGCAGCACTAGTGTCGTATTGATACTGTAAATCGTCTAACAATGTTAGCCAAGCCCCCGATGTTAACAAAAGCTTCTCTCCTTCCCACCTTTCCCCCTTCCCTTCCTTTCCCGCAGAGGGAGGCAGAAAGCAATCATCTTGTTTTCTGAGGTGAAGGAGGAGTGGTAGAGAAAATTAAGCGTTTGAAATTCAGTAACCCATTAGGTTGAATTAATTATTGTCCACTATGATAAAAATTATATGACATAATCAATAAAGGCAAGTTAAATATATTTCTTCTTAAACATTTACTGTTTAGATAAACATAGAGGACTATCCACGATTATTAATAGAGGGCACCATAGCATCGACAATTTTTATATATCGTAATGTTATTTCGTTCCTTTCAACATTTTTTAAAGTGTGCTAACCATATATGCGAGACACCATCTTTCGGTACTAAATGCTATGCAAGTGGGTTTGTGTGTTATCCTGGGAGGTGTGAAGGAGTTCAAGTTTTTATTTATTGCTATCCCTATTTTTTTTTTTTTTTTATTTCACTTTTTATCACCCTTATCTCTTTTTATCGTGTCTTAACTAACTCATGGTGCCTTGATACAAGAATAATTTAAACATTCGTTGCGATGCGTTTGTGGTTTTTATTTCATCTATAATTCATTATAGGGGTACATCCTTATTTTTCGTTTCCCCATTACACATGCAGCATGATTACCAGATTGAACAAGAATACAAATACAATTTCATATTTTAAGTGTATATATATTATATATGTGTATAAATTAATAAGACGTATAATGTTTATGTTTTTTGTATATATATCAAGACAATAACCCTAATTAAACTCCGCATCTATAATCATTTTTTTTTATACCAATTTGATCAACTCCCATATTTAATGTACTATGGTTTATCTATCAATTATTATTATCTTCTTCTATATATTTTCCTGTTAAGGCTAGTAGTGCATCGTTGGTAAAAGGGATGAGCTAATCAATGCATACCGTAAGGTGGATCGATCGACCTAATCCAATGTACAACCATGGACTTTTTAACTGCTTTGTTATGATTTATTTATCTATTATTAGTAATTGACAATCTTCTATATGTATGTAAATATAGAGAGACAATAACCTTTATTGAACTCTTTATCTCTAATTTAAAGTTCTTTTTTTACCCTATTTTGATTAACTTCCATATTTAATTTACTATTACTTACTTATCTATCATCGTTAATTGTTAAACTTCGCTCTCTCTCTATATATATATCTATATATCCATATCCATATTATTATAAATAAAAGTTAGAAAAAAGTGTGAAACTAAATAAATATTGAAAAGTTGTTTGGTAGACTAAAAATTTAAGAAATCGCAAGAATATGGACTTAGCTCTCTTTTTTTAATATGATAGATATTAATTACTAACTGATAAAGTCAATTGGGTTTTTAATTTTTTTGAATTTGAAATGAAGAATGGATTTTTCCCCCCTAAATTCTTATTATTTATTTGAAATGAAAACTGTAAATAGCAATTTTATATAAGATTTTCGAAAAAAGACTGGTGGTGATTTTATAATTTAGATATGTAAATCATGTCAAATGTATCAAGAGAATGACACAAATAGTTAATAAACAACATCACATTATTATGTGGCTCACAAAAATTCGAGGTTAAGGTGCTTATTATTTGAAGTTGATTAGAATGTCGAGTTTGTTGTATAGTGTGAGCAAAAATTTATTGTTAAATGCAAATAACACATAAATTATACTATTTAACTAAGTTAAACTATATATATCATTATACATACTTGAATGCAATTTACATGATGCTTTGCTCCGAAAAAGCCTACGGGATGGCCGATGGTATATTTAATAGTTTAAGTATAAAGGAGGAAGAGTTGGAATAACAATTTCTTTTGACAATGTAGGACAATTTGTTTTGGATTGTCTCTCTTCTTAACTTCCTAACGATTGCTTTTAGTGAATGGATAGTATGTGGTATTTTAACGTCTCGTATTCGTAATGGAAGATTTCGGTCGGGTGTTAAGTGTTATATGGTAAATATGGTTTTCATTAGCGCAAACTTCCCTTCTTCTTCTTCTTCTTCTTTTTTTCGTCGTCGTCAATGTCGTTTCATTTTATCGTGTTTTATATTTTTTAATTACCAAAGGGAAAAATGGTCGTCTTTGTCTTATTGAAATTGTTATATGCGTTACCAATGAGTCATGTGGTTGCTATTTCATATGGTAAGAAATTATAAACTAAAACCGTATAGAAATTAGTGTTTTTTATAACATAGAATTTTTTTTTTCCATACACATCACGGGTAAGTCATCGGTTAGCCTATATTATTAAGCCAATATCTAGTATTTTGTATTGCACATTTTTAGGTCATAATTATACTTCTAAATTTGTTGAAAATTTGCAATTAGACTATGGATTACAATTACATGCCTATATTTGCTCAATAAAAGGTAATTTTCAATAAGAAAATCCGAAGTTTTTGGATCAAAACAATTTTTTGTAAGTCCTTCTCATTGACCTTGTTTATGTCTTCGTCAACATAGGGGTGGAGATTGTTCTGGTCAATTCCACCATTGATAAAACTATAAATGTTTTGTCAAGTGAGAACAAAAGATGAATAGTTATCGTGGTGGTAATCCTCATCAATTTATTGTTGTTTCGTTGTGGGTGGTTGTCTTTATTTTTTTGTTTCCCTTTTCTTATCACCATTCCTTGAAGAAAAGCAAAAGGTATACGGTTCAAATATGGCAATAACTTGCCTTAATTTTGTGATATTTCTATGGCTTCTGCAACACCAATAATCCGTAATTTAACTTAGGAAAAAAGGAAGAGTAACATTGATACCTATCATATATATGGCCATTATAGGTAATAATGCTATCATGATATATTTTTCCTCTTTTGATTTCATTTCCTATGTACTACTTTTTTCTTTTTTCTCCATCCATTCGAAATATCAAATTTAGTAAACTACAATATATTTTTTCACTATAAGAGCAAATCTCGAGTTCTTTTTATTTCTTGCATACTGCCTTTTCTTTTTTCCCTATCCATTTAAAATGTCAAGTTTAGTAGACAACTATTAGCATTTTACTACGCGACTACGGGATGCCTGATGGGCGCTCGTTGGGCGACCCTTAGGCACTCCTTGTACGCTTCCTAAGCTCGGGTTCACTCGCACGCTTGTTTAGGTCAAAACTTATGCTGTCTAATTAGGCAGTGACGAACCCAGGCTCCTGGCCCCCCTAAGGGCAACATTCAGGCGGATGCCTTGTGCCACCTTCCTGCAGGTGCATGGCATATCCTGGTGTTGTAGGGTTCTTTGCCCCAATTACCATGCGAGTACGCCCATTACTTACGGTATAGGTAAGTCCAAGGGTACACTTAGAGTGAAGCTTGAGTGAGGGGTGTATTCAGAACTCAGTAGTCGTGTTTAGGCAAATGTGAGTCCCGAACCTCGGCGCCCAGCGATGGATTCAATGATCGGGGAGGGAAAAATCTCAGTAACGAGGGGTTGAATCTCAATGGATTGTAGTAGTAAGGCCACTCTACTACTTACAGTACCCCATCACGTATTTAAGTCGCCTACAAAGGATTCTACCTACCGCTCGGTGGGAATTATGTTTCAAGGCAGCCTATGCGGCTCTTCTGCTACGAGGGCTTGGCCAGTGGTACGTGCCCTTGGGGGCTAAAGCCCTTACTGCGGGTCGCGAATCGGGCGGTGGGCGTATGCATCGCTTCTAGCCCGATTCTCACTTAGAGGCGTTTAGTCATAATTCAACGCATGGTAACTTCGCGCCACTGGCTTTTCAACCAAGCGCGATGACCAATTGTACCAATCAACGGTTCCTCTCGTACTAGGTTGAATTACTATTGCGATATTGCCATCAGTAGGGTAAAACTAACTTATCTTACGACGATCTAAACCTAACTTGTTTGATATCTTAAAGATGCTAACCTGACTCTACCCCGCTCTTCCTCACTTGGTAGGGGATTCGTAGCATCTACAGTCCAATTTTACTTACTTTATTATTAGTTTAAACTTAATGCTCCGATATCACTTAAACTTATCATGACCTAACAGTATCGTTATCATGGTAGGTTGCCCTATACTATACAAAGGTCTACTATCAACCCCCTTACTGATCGCGGGCCTTTCATATGATACACAAGGCTCCTTCCACTATACGTTACTACTAGGCCCATATATAAGTAATATAAAGCAATTTAATTAAGATAACTTCTATGGTGTAAATTAACTAATTGTATGGACTTGTGAGACCTACTCCAAAAGAATATTACAAACAATATGTAGGTCATAAGGGAACTGCATTAGAATTTTAATCTGCGTTATAAACAAAAATGTAAAAGTAACTAGTTATCTACAAATCTATTACAAAATGTCCTCTTCACTCTCTGATCGCTCCAACCCGTCCTTACATGAGACTTACCACGGGCATACCTCGATCCGGATTAGCGAAGAGATTTTCCTGCATCAAAAGAAATCTATCGGGGCATAAGCTTAAGCTTAATGAGATAAATACCCTCGTCAGTACCACATGGTAGAAATTTATTGGATGCACAATCATATGAATGCATGAACAATCATAATGCTAAACAACGCATGTAAACTGCATACAACTCAGAATTACTTCTCCTGTAGTCGGGGTTTGGAGATAATTAACTAACCCAAACCAAAATCCAGGTTTTAGACCTTGGGTTTTATTTCATTTGCACTATTGTGCTTAAGCCAAAACCAAACCGTAAATATATATATATTTATATCTGTATATACTTTCTTTACCGAATAACAAATCATACTTTTAAAATCCTAAGTCTAGTAGTGTGGTGGCCCCCATAGTCTACGAACACATGCTCTAAGTAGAAGCCGCAAGACACAGCCCCTTACTGACAGTTAGCGTCTCCCAGCGCCTAGTAAGTCTGTCAGCTTAGAATAGAGACTAAAAAAAAAAATGATGACATAGCTAGTGCTCAATCCTGCAGGAGGTTTGTCCTCTTGTGAGTCCCTTCCCATCTTCTGCGTAAAGCGATAGTCGATGTTATCTGTATGCAATATGGAGAATATATGATTCATTTTAATTTCTTAATCGTATAAGTAATTGACTCAATTTTCAAGGTGATCAGATAGTTTCATTCCATATAATTGCACATATAAATTATCACAAACAATCCCCATTATTATATAATTAATAAGCCATCACATTTGTCCACAAATTCATACACATGCATTTCCCATATCTTATAAGCATCCAAATTTATATATATATATATATGTTTAGGTGTATCTATTTTATAAGCAAAATCAAGTAAAGAGTCATTAAGAATTTACTCACGTCGTCAAGCGGTTAGTCAAAGTAATTTGGAGGCAAGTCGTCTCCATACGCAGTATATCCCCAGATCATCGAAATCATAATACTATAAGGAATTGATATAAACTTAGGATACTAAGCTAAAATCCTTTAAGTTATACTCTTGACTAGTTTTCGTATCTTTTCCTAGTTTTTACTTAAAAGTTCAATCGCGTATAACTTTTTCGTTTTAAATTCGATTTTTATGATCTTACAGTCAATCTTCATCGTTTTCAAGTATACTTTAACGTGGTGAGATTATATTTTCAAAATGAAGCATGCAAATTTGTCCATTAGTAAATGGCCTTTTTGGTAACTTGAGAAATCCTTTGAGCTTGGTCTTAAGATTTTATCCTAAGCTCAAAATACTCCTTAAGATCAGTTTACAACTTTGATTTATACTCCTAAGGCTGACAACCACTTTATGGGCTTAAGTTGTTAAATGGGCTTGTTTTTTGTTTGAACTCGAAGATCGTCACTTTCTCGGGCTTAGAGAGTGTTTTGTGGGCTTCTTAAAAGTCTTAAAACAACTCTTATGGATGTGTCAAGTTGCTGGTTAGAAATTTAAGGGTGGTTCAACTTGACATTTGAGGCCCATTTTGGAAGTTTTAAGCTTAATAAACTTATCATACTTACCTTGATTGGTTTTTTTACTTTGTTTACTTACTTTTATCATATTTTTAAGTGTATTTTAAGGATGTTCAAGATCTAGTTGGTTTGTATATGAGGGCTTCTGACTTGGTTTTCCAACTTGTTTCATCATTTCCTTAAGTTTAGGTGATAGATAATGAACTTAAACTACTTGATTCAAATATTAACTTGACTTTTCTTCCGTGGGATGATTCTTTAGCTCATGCTTTACATGAAAAATAGAAGATCTCATACTTATTATAACTTCCATATCATAGCTCATGTCATACAAAGTTGATTTTATCATAAAACTTCATGTGATGAATTTTTCCTTAACTTAAGTTTAGATTTGAGCATGTTTAGCTTAATGGAAATAAAATCAACATCCAAATGATCTTTAAATCCTCATGTCTAGCATGTTCATCTTTCATTCACGTTCTTATTTCAACATTTTCTCAACTTAAAATCTCCGATTCAAAGTATTAAACAAGTATCTTTACAAAACACTGACTTTATATGCTCATTTTTCAACTTCATGCAAGGGTTTCATGAGTCTGTTTCTTAGGATAGTCTTTGATGTTATAACAACTTATAATCGTACTCATATCTTCAAAAAATCAAAGTCTCCTAACATGAACACTAACTCACTAATCACAAGAAATACTTACTCATCTTCAAAGTAAAGTATGGTGGCTGTGCACAAAGGTTCCACTTAAGCTGTTAACCTTACTTCTTTCTTTTGCACCTTTTTGGAAACCCAAATTGTTTGATCCTTTGGAGTGGGGTCCGTGAAAGGTTCTAAGGGTTTTAAAAGAGCTTAGATGTTGGAAGAGAAAGACACAAGAAAAAAAAAATGAAAGTACCGCGAGTGAAGTTTGGAAAGTGGTGGCAAAGTTGATTTTGTGGGGCTTAAGTGTTCCCACTTTTTGGGATGGTTTCCAATGAGAGAAAAAGGAAGTGAAAATGAAATTGAAAGTGGGAGAAATGAGGGAAAGAGTGGCTGGTTGAGAATGGGAGTGATTGTATGTTTAAGATGTCTTGAAATTGTTGTCTTATAGCTTACACAAAAGTCAACAATTGTAACTGTTAATGATGTAAGCATTAAGGAGTAAATAGTGGTGTGTAAGAGAAAGTGATTGATGGATGAAAGACAAAAGCATGGCCCCCCTCTCCTTCTTGTTCAAACTGGCCATGGAGTGTCTTTTAAGGCATGGAATTGTTTTGTCTTATTTAATAAAGTTAAGCATATGAAATCTTGTGAAAATTTGTCTGTATGTAGTATAAGTAAAGGGGTGATAAGGAAAGTGTCATATCACTAGATTTTGATAAGTTATTAATTGATAAATAATTCCAACTTTCAATTGATAAGTCATCTAAGGTGATTGGTTGATCTATTTATTTAAATGTAAGGCTTAGGCATAAAGATAAGGACATGGTCTTATAGGAAATTGTTTTAGGATTTTTATCTTGCATTGTTTTGTAATTTATAATTCAATTCTTATAAAATTGTGAAATTTTCTAAAGTTCAATGAAATTATTCAAATTAAATTATCGCGTCCCTAATTGTTTTAGGGTTAGAAGTTCTTAATTGTTTTAGGGTTTAGGGTCTTAAGTGACTTTAGAGCTTGCAGTTCTTTAAGCTCAGGTTTTATTGATAATTAGTTTTTGAATTACAAAAATTTAATTTGTTTCTAAATGTAAACTTAAGTTCTTAGTTTTGTTGATCCTTGAGAACGTTCGAAAAGTACTGTTAGTCAAATCATAAGGCTACTAAAAGTAGGGTTTACATCCTTGCCCCCTTTAAAATAAGTTTTGTCCTCAAAACTCAAAGACGTACTTAGATTTGGGGGTACTTTTGCTTTACTTCTTCCTTGGCTTCCCGAGTGGCCTCTTCCTTTTCATGGTTTCTCCAAAGTAATTTGACATATCTTATTTCCTTGTTTCTCAATTTTTGAACTTTACTATTAGTGATCTGAACTGGGTGTTCTTGATATGTCAGATTTCCTTTAAGTTGTATCGGCTTCAGTTCAATTAAATTATCAGGGTCAGGTACATGTCTCTTTAGCATCGATACGTAAAACACATTATGTATTCTAACTAAGTTTGCCAGCAACGCCAAGCGGTACGCGAGGTTTCCTACTCTCTCAAGGATCTCAAAGGGTCCAATAGACCTAAGGCATAACTTCCCTTAAGTTCTCACTCAATGAATGCTCTTGATTGGACTTACCTTCAAGAATACATGATCTCTTACATTGAACTCCAGTTCCCTTTTTTTTTAAGCTAGCCTAACTCTTTTTGTCTATCTTGGGCTTCTTTCATTCGCTTTTTAATGATAGCTACCTTTTTAGTTGCCTCTTGCACTAAATCTAGTCCTAAATCTACCTTTTCCATATCATCCCAAAACAATGGAGATCAGCATCTTCTTCCATATAAAGCTTCATATGGTGGCATCTGGATAGATGAATGGTAGTTGTTGTTATATGCAAACTCAACTAGTGGTAAGTGAGAATCCCAATTTTCTTTAAACTCCATAACACAGGCTCGAAGCATGTCTTCTAATATCTAAATTGTTCTCTCACATTACCCATCTGTTTAGGGGTGATAAGCTGTACTGAACTTTAAGTTCATCCCCAACACTTTTTGTAAACTTCCCCAAAAATTAGATACAAACCTTGGATCTCTATCGGAAACAATTCCAGCAGGCACTCTATGCAAACGTATTATCTCCCTTAGATATATTCGAGCCAACTTTTCTAGGGGGTAAGTCATGTTGATGGGTAGAAAGTGTGTTGACTTTGTGAGTTGATCCACAACCAACATACAACATCATGGCTTGCTGTTGTTCTGGGCAATCCACATACGAAGTCCATAGCGATTTGGTCCTATTTCTACTTAGGAATGGACAATGGTTGCAACAATCTTCTTGGTTGTTGACGTTCAGCCTTAACTCTTTGACAAGTGTCACATTTGAGCACAAAATTTGCTACATCTTGTTTCATCCCACTCCACCAAAAATTCTTCTTAAGATCTTGGTACATCTTAGTTCCTTCGGGGTATACCATATATCCGGAACCCCTTAAAATCTCTTTCCTTAGCTTAAGATTATTAGGTATGCATAGACATCCCTTCATACGAATCATTCTATCCTCATCTTGACTAAAGTCTGTATACCTTCCCAGTACTATCTACTCCCTTACATGCTGCATAGTAAGATCCTCTTGTTGCGGTTCTCGGATTCTTTCTTACAGTGTTGGGTCAAGGGCTAAGTTTGACAATTCGGCATTTGCCTCATGCCATGCGAATTCCAAGTTCATTCTCTCAAATTCTTTAATCAATTCTCTTTGTTCAGTAAGTAGAGATGTAACTTCAGTAAAGCATCGGCTACTGCATTTACTATCCCAGGGTATTAGTTGATGTTGAGATCATAGTCCTTTATCAACTCTAACTAGCATCGTTGTCTCATGTTCAACTTCTTTGGAGTGAATAGATATTTCTAGCTCTTGTGGTCAGTGAAAATTTCACACTTGACACCATACAAATAACGTCTTCATAGCTTTAGTGCAAACACTATAGTTGCTAACTCCAAGTCATGAGTAGGGTAATTCTGCTTGTACAATTGCAATTGTCGTGAATCATAAGCAATCACTTTTCCATTTTGCATTAGCACACTTCCTAAACTATTCTTGGAAGCATCACTATACACTAAAAAAGGTTCCTCATTGTTAGGTAAGACCAAAATTGGTGCTGAAATTAAACGGTTCTTTAACTCTAGAAACTTTCTTCTCTTTTCTCACTCCATATAAATTTTTCATTCTTTTGAGTTAGTTGAGTAAGTGGTTTAGCAATATTTGAAAAGTCCTTCACAAATTTCCAATAATATCTAACCAAACTAAGAAAACTTCGCACTTCTGTAACGTTTTCAGGTCTTTTCGAATTAGTGATAGCTCTTATCTTTTCTGAGTCCACTTTTATTCCTTTTCTTGAAATAACATGTTCCAAAAAGAATATCTCTCTTAACCGAAAATCACACTTGGATAACTTGGCGTATAGCTTGTGTTCTCTTAAGGTTTGCAACATTAATCTTAAGTGTTCTTGATGTTGTTCTGGGGTTGATGAATATACTAAGATGTCGTCAATGAACACAATTATGCATTTATCCAAATATGCTTTAAACACTCTGTTCATCAAATCCATGAATACTGCAGGCTCATTAGTCAATCCAAATGGTATCACTAAAAACTCATAGTGTCCATATCTCATTTTGAATGCTATCTTAGGTACATCCTCTGGTTTAATCCTCAATTGGTGATAACCTGATCTTAGATCAAGATGAGAAAACACACTTACGCTCTGTAATTGATCGAACAAATCGTCGATGTGGGGTAAGGGATACTTGTTCTTTACAGTGACTCGGTTCAACTCCCTATAGTCGATACAAAGTCTAAGAGAACCATCTTTCTTCTTGACAAAAAAGACAGGTGCTCCCCAAGGCGAGACACTTAGTCTAACAAAACCTTGGTGAAATAACTCTTGAAGCTGCTTCTTTAGTTCCTTTAACTTTATCGGAGCCATCCTATAAGGGGCCTTAGAAATTGGTTCGGTTTCGTCCATTAAATCAATGGAGAAATCAATCTCCTTCTTAGGTGGCAATCCTTGTAGTTATTTTGGAAACACATTAGGGAACTCATTTAATACTTAGATATCTTTTATCCTTAACTTTTTTGATTTGACCTCAATCGTGTTCATCCAACTTGTTCCCAACATTAACTCAAAGGAGCTTAGCTCATGTTTTCCTACTACCGTTAATTCTCTTTGAAATTATACCTTGGATCCTTTTAAGTCCTTAAAGTACACTTTCTTCTTCTTACAGTCAACTGTAGCTCCACATGACGTCATCCAGTTCATACCCATAATCATCTTGTACTTGCCCAGATCTTGAATGATGAGATCCATCATACTCTCGTGGCCTTGTATGCTGAATGAGCATTTCTTCACTATTTCCTTTGTAGTAACCATGCTTCCTATAGAAGTCTATATACTGAAACTTGATTCGGTAATGGTCACAGGCAATTTAACTCTTTTACCACTTTGGGGGCAATGAATGAATGAGTCGCTCCGGTATCAAACAAAGTGTACACTGAATGTTCTTTTATATCAACAATCCTTAGATCAAATTTAAGGTCGAGTTTTCACAAGGTACAATTATTAAGCTTTAAAATTTTTGTTACTAAGTGAAACACTTTTAGTCTTTTTGTACCAAAACATACTTCTTATAATATAACTCAACTAAAAAGTTCCAGTAACATACCTGTAATCATCTTAGTGTCTACAACATCTTCTGCCTCTTCATAGTAGATGACCTCCTCCTCGGGGCATTCCTCATAATCCCATCCTCCTTCTAGGTTGTAGACTCTTACAGCATTTATAGCTCTGAGTCTCTGCCCATTTCCTCCAACAACTCTCTCCATCCCGGGGTGTCCTGCAGTCTGAACGGGGTCATTCTGGCATTAAGGACAATTGTTAGCAAAATTTCTTAGTTGTTTGCAGATGAAACAAGCTATGGCAATCTTCTTTAGACAATCTGCTACCAAATGATTTTCATCTCCACAAAAATAACACTTATTTCGGAGCTGAGTACACTCGCATGGATAGTGATTCCCTTTACACTTCCAACATATAACCTTTCCATTCCTGTTCTTCTTTCGGATCACCTTATGAGGTCTTAAAATTTTCCTCACCTTAGAACTTGAGCTTCTTGGTCCTTCAAATGGTCTTTTGCCAAAAACAGTAACTTTTGGCTTTAACATTTCTTTTCCCTATCTTTTTACGGTTTCCAATACTTTAGCCTTTTCAACTGCTTCCCTTCCGACAATTTCAAGCACTCTTTAACTCTCTTTTCAAAGTCTTTTTCATCTTTCCCTCATGGTACTTGTTTGCTATTGGTCTCTCATCTGTATTTAGCCTTAGATGGAATTTACTGCCCGATTAAGGCTGCATTCCCAAACAACCTTACTCGTCGACAATGCCTTGTAGTGTGACAGGGTTCGAACATAATGGGGCTTTCACCCTCTCTTGCACCCCCTTCCAAGGAACTTGGGCCTGGTCTGCTGTTGAGGATGCTTCTCCAGACTACAATTCAGGCATAATTGCCTAATTCTCATGGCGGGTGTTTCCCGGTTCACTAGCCGTTACTAGGGGAATCCTTATTAGTTTATTTTCTTTTGCTTATTGATATGCTTAAACTCAGTGGGTAGCCCCGCTTGACCTGAGTTCACATTGGTTGACGCATGGGGTTTCGAACCAGGGATACCAGCGGATGCTATGGGCACTGCTTTAGGGGCTTGTACCAACCATCGAATGCCATGGCGCTTCGCTTTCCCAACACGTGTTTAGGCCATCTACGGCTCGAGGTCACGGGAGGCCAACTTTCATATCCAAACTATCGCCGCACCATTTGTGGGGCCGGGACTTGGGGGCGACGCGATGTGTGACACCCAAGTAAATGTGCCTTTGGTCAAAGCTTCGGGCACAACTTGCGTTAAAAGACTCGATGGTTTATGAGATTCTACAATTTACACCATGTATCGCATTTTGCTACGTTCATTGATGCGAGAGCCAAGATATCCATTGCTGAGAGTCATTTAGGATTGTAACATGGAACGGTGACTCGAGTATGCTGCGATCTAAGGCTACGAGTACCCGCCTTACTGTTGTGGTACCTTAGTGCTTTGTACACCGGAGGTTTGTTCGATGCTCCATCTATTGGTGGTATTGTTGCATCTTCGGTGTTCGGAGCGTTTGGGCAACCGAGTGGCTAGATACCCCCTAGTGCCCCTTGCGTCAAAGTATGGTTCGTGGGTCATTCTACTTTGTAGGTTTCGACAATGATCCTTCCGTAGGTTTACCTACGAAACCTTGTTATGACTTCTCCTTCCTCTAAATGATAAGGTTTAGTGGACTTCTCATGATGTTGTCGATGGCGAACCGCCCACGTTGTCGCGATTTGAACACTTCATCGGAACATTTAATTGGTAGGAGCGATGGATGATGTGTATAAAGGGCAGGGACATAGTCAATGCGAGATGATGACGCGTGCTTACTAGGAATTCCTCGTTGAAGACCAACAATTGCAATGATCTATCCCCATCACGATGAAATTTCGAGGATTACCCAAGCTTCTCGGCTAAGGCTATAGACTCGTTGAATACATTAGCTTAACATACGTATAGTCGAGAACATCTAAGGGCATCACAGACCAGTTATTGCCTTAAACTTCCTTGGCCTAAGCAGCCATAGTCCCTCTAAGAAGTTGGTCATAGAAGTGTCCCTCCACATAGCAAGTTAGCAGGCTGAGGTCTCGTTCATCAATGGAATTAACCAGACAAATCGCTCCACCAACTAAGAATGGCCATATACCACCACCCATAGAATCAAGAAAGAGCTATCAGTCTGTCAATCCTTACTATGTCTGGACTTGGTAAGTTTCCCCGTATTGAGTCAAATTAAGCCGCAGGCTCCACTCTTGGTGGTGCCCTTCCATCAATTCCCTTAAGTTTTGGCCTTGCAACCATACTCCCCCTATAACCTAAAAACACTGATTCTCATAAGGTGCCAGCGGAGTCCTATAAGCAACATCCATTGATCCCTGGTCGGCATTGTTTATGGACGGCTCAAAGCCCTGGGCTAAATTAGAACTAGAGCAAAGGGGAGTGGAAGACATTTCCAAGACTATAGTAGTTGTTGAAGGCCTAATGGAATTTCGGAAGACAGATCTTAAGACTCCAGGGGGAAGATGGAAAGGGGGAGCTGAAAGGGAGAAGAGTGAGAGTTCTTCCAAGGGGAAAATCAAGGCAGAGGAAAGAGATAACGATCGAGGTAGAACTCATAAAGGGAGAGACGGGGAACAATGGAAACCCCGTGAATTGAAATGTTATTTCTGTAATGGTCCCCATTATGCCAGGGAATGTCCGAAGAGAGAGAGATTGGCGGCGCTAGTAGCAAGTGAAAGCTCAGATGAAGGGGATAAGGCTTAGTTAGGGTCAGTTCGTCTACTCAGTACCATGAAGTCTCAAGTTAACAAAAGAAGAAAAGGATTGATGTATACTTAAGTATCGGTAGCAGGTAAGAAACTTAATGCCCTTGAGACATAGGAGCATCCTATCTTTCATTTCTAATATGGCAGCAAAGAAGTTGGGGCTAAAAGTGGAGGTGATCAAAACATGGCTTAAAACAGTTAACTCAAAAGAATTTCCCACTATTGGAGTAGCTAGGGGGATAGAGCTTCGTATTGGGGGTTAGTAGGGAAAGGAGACGGTTGAAGTAGTGCCAACGGATGATTTTGAATTTGTGATTGGGATGGATTTCCTAGATCGCTTTGATGCACTTATCTTACCGTGGGCTAACTACATTTGTGTACTTAATCGCAACTTACAATGTGTAGTCCTTATCATAAGAAAGGTAGGCCAAGCCACTAAATTCCTATCGGTTATCCAATTAGAAAAGGGACTCAAGAAGAATGAAGTCACTTACTTGGCTGCCTTAAAAGTCAAGGAAGAGACTATTGGTCAAGAAAGGGTTCCATCTTAAGTGGAGGAGATATTAGAAGAATTTAGGGATATAATGTCGCCAATGTTGCCTAAGAAGTTACCACCAAGAAGAAAGGTAGACCATGTGATAGAAATGGAACTTGGAGCTAAGCTGCCCGCCACTGTCCCATACAGGATGTAACCTCTAGAAATAGAAGAGTTAAGGCGACAATTGAAGTAATTACTAAAAGTAGGTTTTATTAGGCCTTCAAAGGCACCTTTTAGAGCTCTCGTACTCTTTTAGAAGAAACAAGATGGACCACTCCGAATGTGTATTTGAGTCTTAAATAAGGTCACTATAAAGAATAAGTATCCCATTCCACTGGTATCAGACCTATTCGATAGGTTGGGAGAAGCTAGATACTTCGCCAAATTGGATTTACTGTCAGGATATCACCAAGTGAGGATTGTAGAAGGAGACAAACCCAAGACCACTTGTATTATAAGGTATGGTGCTTTTGAATTCCTGGTCATGCCATTCGGCCTTACCTATGCCCTAGCTACTTTCTGTATACTTATGAATTGTGTTTTGGTGTCCTTTCTTGATCAATTTGTAGTAGTATACTTGGATGACATTATGATTTATAGTAAGACATTGGAGGAACATATAGAGTACCTTCGCTCAGTATTCTTAGCTTTGAAAAGGAATGATGTATATGTGAAACTATGGAAATGTGCTTTTATACAAGAAGAGGTGATGTTCCTTAGTCCCATAGTGGGGAGAGGAAAGATTAGAATGGAGGAAGGAAAGATGCGGGCCATTTGGGATTGGAAGGAGCCTACCAAGTCTACTGAGTTGAGATCCTTCCTTGGCTTAGTGAATTACTATAGAAGATTCACTAAGGGCTATTCAAGGATAGCGAGCCCATTGACAAACTTACTAAAAAAGAATACCCCTTAGGTTTGGAGTATAGATAGATGACAGGCACTTAAGACCTTGAAGATGGCAATTACTAAGGAGTTGGTCCTACTCGTTCCTAACTTTAGCAAACCCTTTGAGGTATGTATAGATGCTAGTGATTTTGCTATTAGAGGGGTTTAATGCAGGAAGGATACCCTGTGACATTTGAAAGCCGGAAGCTGAATGACAAAAAGAAGCGCTATCCAATGCATGAAAAGGAGATGACGGCTATAGTACACTGTCTTCGGGTATGGAGGCACTAATTGTTACGGAAGAAGTTTGTGGTCAAAACTAACAATATGGCCACTAGTAATTTTCAAACTTAAAAGAAGCTCTCTCTTAAGCAAGCTCGATGGCAAGTTTTCCTAGTGGAATTCGATTTCAACCTTGAACATAAGTCAGGTAAGACTAACGTCGTGGTGGATGCTTTGAGTCGAAGGGTTGAGTTGGAAGCCATCAGAAAACCTGAAAGCAACTTCATTGATAGAATTCAAGAGGGGGTGGAGAGTGATAAACAAGCTAAAGATCTATTGATTTAATGTCAAGAAGGGAAAATAAGTAGATTTTAGCAAGAGAATGGACTAATATACACAAAAGGACATCAAATTTATGTGCCCCAATCCTTAAACCTACGAAGGGAGATACTTAGAGAGTGTCATGATTCTAAATCGGCAGGTCATCTAGGAATGCATCGTACCCAAGCCTTAGTGGAGGAAAAGTATTTTTTGCCACACATGAGGGAAGATGTTGAGAGCTATGTCCGAACTTATCTCGTGTGCCAACAAGACAAAGTTGAACATAAGGCAACTCTGGGACTACTAGAGCCTCTTCCTATTCTTGAACGGCCATGGGAAAGTGTTTCCATGGACTTTATTGTAAGTTTGCTACGATCGGAAGGGTATGGTACAATTATGGTTGTGGTAGACGGGTTCTCAAAATACGCGACTTTTGTTTTAACAACAAAGGAGTGCCTGGCAGATGAGGCTGCCCGATTGTTCTCGAGACATGTAGTAAAGTATTGGGGCTTACAAAGAAACATTGTAAGTGATTGAGATAGGCAATTCATAGGGAAATTTTGGACAGAATTGTTCAAGCTTTTAGGATCTAAGTTGAACTTTTTAACTAGTTTGCATCCCTAGACGGATGGCCAGATAGAGCGAGTGAATGCTCTAGTAGAATTATACTTAAGGCATTTTTAGGAGCTAATCAACGCGATTGGACCAAGTTGTTAGATGTGGTGCAGTTCTCATTCAACCTATAGAAGAATGAGTCCATCGGACAGAGTCCTTTTGAGATCATCCTAGGAAGGCAACCCTTAACTCCTTATATAGTAATAATGGGATATATGGGGTCCAGCCCTTCTGCATATAAATTTGCAAGAGAATGGTAAGAAAATTATGACTTAGCTTGGACATACTTAGATTGAGCTATCAAGAGAATAAAGAAGATTGTAGACAAGAAGCATAAGCCGATGGAATATCAAGTAGGTGACCAAGTGCTTGTTTAGTTACATTTAATAAAATATACGAGGGGACAACTGCATAAAGGTCTAATGAGGTGTTATGAAGGTCTATTCCCAATTGTGAAACGGGTGGGGTGAGTATCTTACAAATTGGAACATCCATCCAAACTGAAATTCCACTCAGTTTTCTACGTGAGCATGCTAAAACTCTTCCACAAGGATAAGGAAGACCCCATAAGAGCTATATCACAAAGGACCCCAATAAGAGTACGGGATTCATTTGATAAGGAAGTTGAAGGGATCATAGCTGATAGATATGCGAGGAGACGTAGACAAACTCTTAGACATGAGTATATGGTTATGTGGAAGCGAAGACTAGAGAGTGAGGCTAGTTGGGAACCAGCTGATGTAATATGGCAATTCAAAGAAAAGATTCAAAAGTTCCATGACGAAGGAGTGACGAGGATATCGTCGGATTGAGTGGGCGAGAATGTTATGAACTTCCCAAAATGGGCCATTCTCAGGAGGTTCCTAAAGCCCAAGACTAAAGCCCAAGCCCACTAAAAACTTCTATAAGATAAAAAGCTCCAGAAGGTTCCAGAGAAGTCTAGAATCTTGTATAGTAGTAGGTGGGGTCGGTGAATGTGGTAATTGGGAGTCAACTGTAACTGTTAGATCGAATTGATCTTAACCATTAAATTGTAAAGGCTTTCTATATATATAGGGGTGTTCCCTTTAGATGTAATACACAAGTCATTTAAGTTAATACAACATACCTTCAGAGTTTCTCTCTTTACTTTCTCTCCTTAACTTTGTGAATGTGTTACAGGCTGACTTAGCCTTCCTTAGTATGGTCAGGAATGCTGAGTGCCATATGAGATTGAGCGACGGAATTTGCTCGTAACACCTGGAACACTTCTAGCCTAGATTCTGACTTAAAGGCGTTCAGTCATAATCCAACACACGATAGTTTCGCGCCACTGGCTTTTAAACCAAGCGCGATGACCAATTGTGTGAATTAATGATTCCTCTCGTACTAGGTTGAATTATTATTGCGATACTATCATTAGTAGGGTAAAACTAACCTGTCTCACAATGGTCTAAACCAAGCTCTTGTTCCCTATTGGTGGGTGAACAATCCAACACTTGGTGAATTCTGCTTCATAATGATAGGAAGAGTCGACATTGAAGGATAAAAAAGTAACGTTGCTATGAATGCTTAGTTGCTACAAGCCAATTATCCCTATGGTAACTTTTCTGACACCTCTAGCTTCAAATTCCAAAGGTCTAAAGGATCTATAGGCCACGATTTTATGGTTCGTATTCATACTGGAAATCAGAATCAAATGAGCTTTTACCCTTTTGTTCCACACGAGATTTCTATTATCATTGAGCTCATCTTAGGACACTTGCGTTATCTTTTAACAGATGTGCCGCCCTAGCCAAACTGCCTAGTTAACAATGTCTTCCGCCTGGATCAGCTCGCTAGAGTGGACCTTAGGTCTATAAGGAGGGGTCGAGCCCTATCTCCGATTCACAGAATAAGTAAAATAACCTTAAAAGTAGTGGTATTTCACTTTCGCCTCGAGGGCTCCCACTTATCCTGCCCTTCTCATGTCATTTCACAAAGTCGGACTAGAGTCAAGCTCAATAGGGTTTTCTTTCCCTGCTTATTCTGCCAAGCTTGTTCCCTTGGCTGTGGTTTCACTGGATAGTGAACAGGGATAGTGGGAATCTCATTAATCCATTCATGCACATCACTAATTAGATGACGAGGCATTTGGCTACCCTAAGAGAGTCATAGTTACTCCTGCCGTTTACCTGTGCTTAGTTGATTTTCTTTATATTGACATTTAGAGCACTGGGCAGAAATAACATTGCGTGAGCATCTGTAGGGACCATCGCAATGCTTTGTTTTAATTAAACAGTCGGATTCCCCTTGTCCGTACTAGTTTTGAGTCGGCTGTTCGATGCCTAAGGAAGGCCTTCGAGGGGGCCGTTCCTAGTCCATCCCCTAGTCGGTACGTAGTGACCCGCTCTTGCCGCGGAAGCAGCTTGAGTAGTCCATCGACAGTCGACTGGTTAGGGACTGGGACCTCCGTGCCTAGCCCTCAAAGCTAATCCTTTTCCTAAGGTTATGGATCCATTTTGCCGGCTTCCTTTGCCTACATTATTCCATCGTCCAAAGGTTATTCACCTTGGAGACCTGATGTGGCTATGAGTAAGACTGGACATGGGAAGCACTCGATCCTCTGGATTTTCAAAGGCCGCCGAGGGTGCACCGGATACTACGCGACGTACAGTGCTTTTCCAGCCACTGGTCTCTACCTCTGGTTGAGTCATTTCTAGGGTAGGCAAGCTGTTAAATAGAAAAGATGACTCTTCCTAAGGTCCCTGCCAACGTCTTTAGACTCCTTAACATTGCTGTTAGTCGCCACGTCCTAGTTCAAGAATTTTAACCCGATACCCTTTTGAAGCTCGCGTATGGGGTACTGTTAGATGGGCTTCCCTCGTCTCTTATGATTGACTAACCCATGTGTAAGTTTCGTTCACATGGAACCTTTCCCCTCTTCAGCCTTCAAAGTTCTCGTTTAAATATTTGCTACTACCACCAAGATCTGCATTCACGGCCACTCTATCAAGGCTCGTGCCCCCGATTTTGTAGAGACCGCTATACCCTCCTACTCATCAGGGCCTGGAACTTGCCTCGACGGTCGGGTATAGGTCGCACCCTTCAGCGCCATCCATTTTTGGGGCCAGTTGATTTTGCAGGTGAGTTGTTACACATTCCTTAGTGGATTTTGACTTCCATGACCACCATCCTGTTGTCTTAAACGACTAATACCCTTTATGGGATCTATGTTAGCACGTAGTTAGGTACCATAACCCGGCTTCCAATTCATCCTGCATCGCTAGTTCTACTTACCAAAAATGTCTCACTTGGAGCTATCGATTTTGTGGCGTGGCGTAACGAAGCAGCTGTGCTGTCTTACCTATTTAATGTTTGAGAATAGGTTGAGGGCATTGTGCCCTCGATGCCTTTAATCATTAGGTTTATATGGTAGAAATTGCCTTTGATCTCTAACTATCCCAAGGGAAACTTCGGAGGGAACCAACTACTAGATGGTTCGATTAGTCTTTCACCCCTATACCCAAGTCGGACGAACAATTTGCATGTCAGTATTATTGCGGGCCTCTACTAGAGTTTCCTCTGGCTTCACCTCACTCAGGCATGGTTCACTATCTTTTAAGTCCCGATAGGCATGCTCTCACTCGAACCCTTCTCAGGAGATCAAGGTCGGTTGGTGGTGTACCCACAAGAGATCCCACCAATCAGCTTCCTTGCGCCTTATGGGTTTGCCACCCATTAACTCGCACACATGTTAGACTCCTTGGTCCGTGTTTCAAGATGGGACAAATGGGGAACCCACAGGCCGATACCCTGAGTGCGTAGGTGTCAGAACACGTTCGAGGGTATGCGCTGCCTTCTACGATCGCAGCGACTTAGATATTACCTTTATGAGAAGATTTCCAACTACATATGAGATGGTACATAAATAGAATGAAGAAAACTAGTAGGTACTTGCTCATAAGTGAAATAAGCATTAATAGAAATATGTTTCGTATGTCCATGCATAAAAGGATGTGCAGTAAGTAATAAGGTGGACTTATTATCATCATGTAAAGTAGCTAGAGGTGTAAAAGGGATACCAAGATCTTAAAGAAAATAAGAAACTTATAAAAGTTCTTTAGTAGCAAAAGCCATAGATCGATACTCCGCTTTAGTAGAAGAAGTAGAGACAGTATTTTGTTTCTTGGTTTTCCAAGAGACTAATGAAGAACAAAGAAAAACATAATAGCCAAAGATGGATTTACGATTAAGCATACATGCACCCTAGTTAGAATTAGAATATCCATGCAAATCAAAAGAGGAGGATATGGAGTAAAACAACCTAACATCAATAGTACCCTTTAGATATTTAAGTAAGTGAAAAGTAGCTTATAAATAAGCAACACAAAGCTATCAAAGGTATTGACTTAGTTTGTGAACAGTAAAAGAAATATCTAGTCATATAGAAGTAAGATACAAGAGATGGCCAATGATTCACTTGTAAGCTATTGTATCATCTAGTAAATCACCTACAGCACGATAAAGATCAAGATTAGAAGGTAAAGGAACACGTACTGGTTTATAAGCTACGAAACCAGTATCCTGCAAAATATCCAACATAAACTTGCATTGAAAAAGATGGATACCGACATCTGTTCTACTTAATTCAAAACCCAAGAAATATCGCACAACACCAAGATCTTTAATAGTAAAAGTAGCATGAAGTTGTTCTTTAAGCTTAGTAAAGTGAGAAACATTACTACTTGTAATCAACATATCATCGACATAGAGTAAAACAACAAGAAAATTAGAATCATCAAACCGAGTGAAAAGAGAATGATCATGAGAGGATTGTTGAAAACTATGAGAAACCAAAAAACATGTAATTTCTAAGTTTTATTAGCGAAAAGCCTGCTTAAGACCATAAAGACTCCTTTCAAGTTGACCAACTTGACCAAGTCTAGCTTTAGAATATCCTAGTGGTGGTACTATATAGATTTCTTTAGCTAAATACCCTTGAAGAAAAGCATTGTTGACGTCTACTTAGAACAAAGGTTACTGTCTAACATCAGTAATAGATAACAAGAGTCTAACAGTCCTTAAATTTGCCACTGGAGAAAAAGTACTATGATATTCATCTCCCTCAGTCTGTGTATACCCTTTAGCAACAAAACACACTTTGTATCTACTTACACTACCATCATCATTTTATTTAATTTTATAAACCCAACGACAACCAATGGCTCTATTATTCTTAGGTAAATCAATAAAAATCCAAGTATGATTAGTTTCTAGTGCACAAAGTTCTGTATTCATTGCCTTAACCCACTACTCATCCTTAGAAGCTTGAGCATATGAATTAGGCTCTTTAGTCATAAACACATTGGCCATAGAATGAACAAACTCATCTAAACAAAAAGAAAAAGAAGTGGAAGTAAATAGAGGACATGGTACTCTAGAAGTGGAAGACACAAAGGAATTGTTAATGGAATGAATATAATTGGCAAGCCATAAAGGAGTTCAAGAAACACGAGAGGATCGACGTAAGGTAACATTGTGAGTAACATCAGGACGAGTAGATTCAGTTGGAAGAGAGGATTCTGACAAAGAAGAAACAAGATCAGTGTCAAAAGTGATAGAAGGTAATGGTTCAAAATTGACTTATCTTGTGATGGTGCATCACTATGTTTGAAAGGAAAGATATCCTCATAAAAAATAACATCCCTATTAATCATAACTTTTTTAGTCTCCAAATCATGTACCTTGTATGCTTTGTGTCCAGTAGCATATCCTAAAAAGGCACATTTGCAACCTTTACTATCAAACTTATCCTTAGTACTACTAAGCTTCAGGACGAAACACAATCATCCAAGAACATGTAAATTTTATTATGATGGTTGAGACTTAAAAAGAACTTCAAAAGGAGTTTTCTAATCAAGTATAGTAGTAGGCATTTGATTAATTAAATAAGTGGCAGCTAGAACATAATCTTCCCAATAATCCTTAAGAAAATTGACATGAAGACACATTACTCTAGCAGTTTCTATCAAATGATGATGCTTTTTCTCAACACGACCATTTTGTTGAGGTGAATAAGGAACTGTTCTTCGATGCATAATCCCAAACTTAGCAAATAAAGACTAGAGAAACAAACTTAGAAAATTCCTTAATACAGAATAAACTTGAGATTTTATTTGCAGAAAATATGTCTATGTCCCTTAGAGCAATCATCCCCCAGTATGAGAAAATATTGTCCTCTATTATATGTTGCAATATGATAAGGTCTCCACAAGTCCAAATGAACCAAATCAAAATATGACTTAGATGCACTTTCACTAAGATAAAAGGATATTCTATGTATCTTAGCCAAATGACAACTCTCACACAAAAGGTGTTTAACTTTGAATTGCCTGAAAAATTCAAAATGTGCTAGCTTAAACAAAGAGGGATGTCCTAAGCGAGCATGAAGTAACTAAACTTCAAGATTATTAGGAAAAGTAACAGTATTATACTGTGATTTAGAAACATCACATGAAAAATGCGACCGAAGGTCATAACCTTGAAAAACAGTAGCAGTATCTAGCACATAAAGGCCATGAAGTGCCCTAAGCTTGTACTATAACACATTTAGATTTCTGGTCCTAAAAATTACATATAGAACTAGGGAATGTCACAATAAGAAGAATTTGCTTGACTATTTAAGAAACTAACAAGAGATTATGTTTGAAGCTTGGAATGAAAAGGACATTGTGAAGCATTAACTGTAAAGAAAGTGATATGGTTCCTACTTCAGTGAAATGTTTTACCAAACCATCTAGTAAATGAACAAGAATAGGCTTCAAAAGCAAATGTTTGTTATTAAACAAATGCGAAAAAGTAGACATATGATCAGTAGCACCAGTATCTATGACCCAAGATCTATATTCATTGCTCAAATAAACAAAATAAGCAATTGAAGACATACCAGCACAATTGAATACCCTTGAATTCTAAGCTAAATCATCACCCACACAATTCTATTTCCCACGCATCATCTTCATTACTTCATTAGCCATTGATTGGACAAGTTGCTAAGTATCAGCAATACCTATACTTTTATCATCATTAATATGATAAAATGGAGTATTATAATGACTTGATTCCACTGGTTGTTTATCATTTAAACCTATGACAACCATATTCAACTTTGAATCAATACGTTTTTTCTTGCCCTTATACCATTCAAGGTAACCTACAATCTCAAAACAGGATTCAATTAAATGTCCTTCTCTCTTACAATTTTTGCAAAACAACTTATTCCTATTTACATCTCTTCTTCCTATAATACTTCCTTGACTAAAAAAAATCCTTTATTTGTAATAACAACAGCTAAATTGGAATTACTAACCATGAGATTAGAAACTTGATGTTGTTTTTCTACTTGTAAAACAACATAGAACGTACAACTGACTGCAGGTGACGGCTCATTTGACAAGATCTGACTTCGTACTGGTTCATGAACCTCATATAAACCTATCAAGAATTGCATTAACTTCATTTGAGCATCATATTTAAGTAGCCTATCCTTAAGATTACAGGTACAATAGTTAAGTCATCCACAAACACACATAGGGCAAGGATGTAAGGTATGTATTTCTTCCCAATACTTCTACAATTTATTGTAATATACAGTCACTAAATTATTATTCTGCCTAGTATTCAACAATTCATGATGCAACTGAAAAATAAGTGGTGCATTTGTTTGACCAAACTACTTTGTCATTTGTTGCCACAACTTTGACGATGATTGAGCATATAAAAAGCTTTGAGAAATCTTAGGTAGCATGGAATTAAGTAACCAACACCTTACCATGTAATCACATCGTGTCCACTTAACAAATTCATCTGTATTATCTTCTAGTTTAGGAATTGTTCCATCAACAAAGCCTAGTTTAATTTTTGCCCTTATCACCATTTAAATAGGCCTATTCCAAGCAAGGAAATTATTAACATTGAAAACAATTGTTCCTAACGACATACTAGGATTATCTGATCTTAAAACATATAGAGGATCTATGCAAGTTTGATCTATCATGACTCTTGCATACAAAGACTGTTTGTGATGTTGAAAGAAAGAAAAAAAAAATTCAACAAAGATAAGAACAAGAATGTAACAACTTTGATATCATGAAAAATTCAATGTTAGTTCATACGCCTTCCTCTTCTCTAGTTACGTCTCCTATTAGTATACATAAAGCATTTCACCAAACTGCAAAAGTAAACTACAAATTATGTGTATATTGCTATATATAATAAAAGTCATGAAAGAATACAGCTAAACAACTATTTATAGTTTTTCTACTCTTCAAAACTAAACTTAACTAATTTCCTAAACTAGCTAACTACTAGAAATGATTTACAACTAATTCTAAACAGCTAATGCTATACATACGTGAATAAATAACAATTTTGATCATATATAGAATATCTAATAGTTATTTCCAAAAATATAAAGAATAATCAAGTAATATATATTATGACGTATTTAGATTTTTTTTAGAGGTTGTATGTACTCTTTATGTTGTATATCTACTTTGTAGTATTATGTATTTTAGGATATATAATGGGAATTATATGTTTTTTGATATCTTTGAAATAAACTATATGTACATGTACTTGAAGTATATGGATAAAATTCTCTTTCATGTATATGTGTTTTTATATGTATTTGTTTAACTATATAAAATTTTGTATACACATATGTTATATTTATCTATGTATGTGTATGATATATATATATTTATATGTATTTGTTTAACTATATAAAATTCTGTATACACATGTTATATTTATCTATGTATGTGTATGATATATATATATATAGTACATGTACATGCGTATGATATTAAGTATATTATTTTATCATATATATGTAAGATGTACTATGCGATTATACAAATACATACATAAAAATAAAGTGAGAAAACATAATCACATGTATATATGTATAAGTATAAATATATGTATAGTATTGGTATAGTATAAGTATAAGTATATGTACTTATCTAAATAATATATGTATAAGTATACCAAAATACTAATTTTCTAAAATAAGATAATATATATAGATATCTACATATATATAAGTAAGCCGTGACTTAAAAGGAAAAAGTAAGAGCTAATTGTCAATAATTAATAAACTATAATAATATATAGGTATATTTATACATATTAATTAATATCGTAAAATTGGAAAATCTAGAGAATTAACAGGATTTAGAAACTATGCACTTGTACTAATAGAAAGCTGCTATATCAACACTCCTATTTATTCAACTAAATTTAGAAATTATGAAAATAATAAGAAGATAAGAAAATAATAATAATTAAGAAAATATAAAATTACAAATATGATAAAAAATGATTTAAATAAGAATTTACCCTTAAAATAATGAAATAAATAAATTATTATAAAATAGACTCAAAAATAAGAAATTTTCAAAAATATAAAATTTAGAAATTAATTAATTCATAAAGAAAAGCTAAAAATAATAATTTAAAAATATTTGGGACAAGATAATAAATTTGGTAACATTTTAGGCCCATGATAAAAAAATGTAGGTTACAATGTCCAAAATAGACAGCACTACATGAAAGTATATTTGAAAACGATAAAAATTGATTATAAGTTTGTAAAAATGAGAGGATACGAAGTAATACTTAAGTAGAAACGGGAATTATAAGGTAGATAGTTAGCTAATTAGGTCATTTAGTATTACATCTAGATACCCATTAGGTTCTTATTATTTTATTTATCAGGAGCCATTGATCAAGAAGGCAAGCTATCTGTCGATTACTAGGATCTATATTAGTTTTGGTCAAGTGAATACTCTTGATGACTCTATACTTGTTATGTGCTTGTAGTTAGTGCACCTAAATTAAACACTAATAACTTGATGCTTAGGGGTTTGGGTTATGCATGTACTTGAATATTAGTTGTGTGTTGTATAAAATGTTATGAAACATAATGGCTAAATAATTGATTGCTTGATTTTTTGTTGTACAATTAGATGGCCTATTGATATTGATTGATCGCCTAGTAATTTGACTTAATCCTACATGACATAATTAAATAAATGGATTATGCATACGTATGAACATTGCATTTACTGTTCCAGCTATCACCTTATGTAGATGGTAATGAAGAGCCTTGTAGGGAGAGGGATCCCATATGATTTGATTAGTACAATGCATGAGCACTTGTACAACAAGACCTTACTCTTGGCTCTTGAGTTTACTTAGTACCAGAGACACTAATTATGGGTGGCTGAGGGTCGAGTCTAGAGATCATCGCTATAGGACGTAAGTATAGACTACAAGGGCTACCTCACCACTAAACTTGAGAATTTGTGTACTATTGGAATTTTGGAAATGGAAATATACTTTGTGAAATATGGAATTTCTATATATGGTTAAAAATCTAAGTGCTAGAACTTAATTGTGATTAGTGCTAACGAATCTCTAAACTTTACTTTAGTGGGTGTTAAATCTGATGTTGTATGTAGCACTAATCAACTGTATATATTGTTTGAAGTACTTCTTGTTCATGCATTCATATATTTGTTATTTAATTATTTGATAACTTGCTTGATAGTATAGTAAGAGAGATATCTCATTAAGCTTGTGTAGCTTACTCCCTAATAATTTTCCTTTACAAGTTGATAGACAATTGGGCATGGGTTAAGAGCTGCGCATTGAGTACTAATGTTGAGATGTCTTAGAAGGTAGAATCTAAAGATAGATTGTATAGTTGATTTGAAACATTACATATAATTACTATTAACCACCTCTATTTGGCTGTTGGTTTGGTGGTGACATGAGGTACTAAAGAGCAATTTGGTTCTTAGCCAACACCACAGGGTTCTTTAGAAATGGCTTAAGAACTTTGAGTCTCTATCTGAGACTACACTTCTCAATACACCATGTATTCATACAACCTCCTGTAAGAAAAAAGAAGCAATAGCCGAAGCATCGTTAGTTTTGGTACAGGGTACGAAGTGTACCATCTTACTGAATTGATCTATGACGACCATTATAGAATCTTTTTCTTGGGCAGTTATCAGTAGTCCGAGAATAAAGTCTATACTTAGCTTAGTTTACAGTCTTGTTAGAATAGGTAAGGTCATTGCTTTTCCTTGTTTGGCTCAATACTTAGCCTCTTTGCAAACAGCACAGCTTTCAACCACTCGGTGTATATCCCTTCGCATTTTTGGCCAAAAGAATCTGCCATTTAATAGTTTACAGGTTTTCTGTTCTCTAAAGTATCCAAAGAGTCTGCTACTGTAGGCTTCTTTGATTAATAATTCCCATAAGGAACAAGTTGTTATGTACAATTTCCCCCCCTCAGAACAGATTGTCATCCTCTACATAATACTTATCCACTGTCCTCCCATCTATGCATTGCAAAATTATTGGTCCAAAGTGTAGATCTTTAGAGTAATGTTCTTTGATATTTGCAAAACTAAACAGTCTGGTATACGGTTTTGATAAGAGTGCATGCCTCCTCAAAAGAGCATTTGCAACTACGTTGCTCTTTCCTTGCTTGTATTTGATTACAAAATTGAATCCCTTGAGGAATTCAACCTATTTCACCTACTGCTTGGACAATTTGGTCTGACTTTGGAGGTATCATAGTGACTAGTGATCAGTATATACGACAAATTTTGTTAGCATTAGATAGTGCTGCCACACTTGCAGTGCTCAGATTAGTGTCAAGTGTTCTTTGTCATATATGGAGTAATTTAACTAGGGTCTTCGGAGTTTATCACTATAGAAGGAAATTGGTTAGCCTTCTTACATCAGGATAGTGCTTATTCCAATACTTGACACGTTGCACTCTAACTCAAAAATTTTGTCGAAGTCGAGAAGCACTAACATCAGGGCGAAGGTCAACTTCTTCTTTACTTCAATGAAACTCCTCTCCTCCCTTTGTCCCTATCGAAAGTCAGTTTTTCTTCGTTAATTCAGTAAGTGGTGTAGCGAGGTACTAAAGTTCTTGATGAACCTTCGATAAAACGAAGCCAGTCCATGGGAACTTCTCACATTAGCAGAAGTAGCAGGGGTCGGCCATTCAACAATTGCTTAAAGCTTCTCATCATCGACTCACAAGCTTTCTCTACTGACTACATAGCCTAAGAATAACACTTCATGTTGGCAAAAGCAATATTTCTTTAGGTTATCGAATAATCTCTCAGCACAGAGAATATCTAAGACTACACTGATGTGTTTACAATGACTCAGCCTATTGGTACTATAGATTAGGATGTCGTCGAAGTATACTACGACACACATTCTGATGAGACATCTCAACACATGGTTCATAAGCCTCATGAAGGTGCTCAAGGCATTTGATAAGCCAAAGGGCATGACCATTTACTCGTAAAGTCTATGTCGAGTTTTGAATGCAGTCTTCCATTCGTCTCCTAGCCTTATGCGGATTTGATGGTAGGCGGACTTAAGATCAATCTTGCTAAAAATTTTGGTTCCAATAAGTTCATCTAGTATGTCTTCGGGCCTTGGGATTGGATACCTATATTTAATTGTGATTTTGTTCATGGCTAGGCTATTAACATACATCCACTAGGTTCCATCCTTCTTCAGTACTAGAAGTACAGGTACATTACAAGGGCTTAGACTCCCCTTAGTATCCTCTTTCCAATAACTCATTGACTTAATATTGAAACTTAGAAACTTGCTCAGGATTCATGCGAAAAGCTGGCTTATTCGATAGTGTAGTACTAGGTATTAAGTCAATGTAGTGCTCTATGCCTCGGGTCGGGGGCAACCCTTTAGGTAATTGTTTTGGGAACAACTCGGTATATTCATCTAATAGTTCCTTCACTTCTTAGGGTAATTCATCCTGCCCCTTCATTTCCAATAGTCGCCTGACCAAAAGGAGGGTCGGTTCATTAGCATTAATGGCCTCTTGGAGCTCCACTTTACTCATCACTAGAGCCTTCTTCAATCTGCAAGCAAGTTTCGTCTATAACGTGTGAACCTCTATCAACGGCATCGGATTCAACATAATCTTTTGATCATTCTTCTCGAACATGAAGGTATTCCTATAACCATCATGGATGACTTTCCTATCAAATAACCACGGTCTTCCTAGCAATACGTAGGAAGTGCACATGGGCAGTATGTCGTAGAGAATCTAATCTGCGTAATTGCTGATAGTGATTGACAGTAGTACTTGTTGAGCGATGTGTAATTCTCCCTTATCACTTAACCATGGAAACTTGTATGGCTTTAGATATTCAACAGTTGGTAACCTTAGTTTTGAGACGAGGTCGACTGATGTCACATTGGTGCAGCTTTTACTATCCATGATGAAGGTACACGTTTGTTCATTCACCTTACAAGTGATATGAAATAAGTTCTCTCTTTGCTCTTCCTTTCGTGAGGGTTCCGCACTTATATTATGTCAAACAACCATTAGTAGTTGGTCCAAGTCCTCAGCATATACGTCTTCCTCAATAAACTCTATCTTGGTAGGAACCTCCTCCTCCTCGAGTTCCTCATCTGTACTCTTTATGTCTAACTTTAGGATGGCTCCCTTAATGACCATTGTCCTTTGGTTCGGGCACTAAGTAGCCATATGTCCAAACCCCTGGCACTTGAAGCATTTGATCTGGCTGGTCTTTCTACTAGACCCTTGCCCCTTCTCATACGCTCGAGTCGACACTACATCTTCGAGCCAACTTTTCTACTTGGCTTTGACATTTATCCTACTTCTCGGCTCGGTATACAGTAGTGTTCGGTGACTTGCTTGTTTGGGTTGGCTAGTTGGTACTCTAGTCACTACTCGGCTTCTTCTTTCCCTCTCTACCCGCTGGGCAATCCTGACAGCTTTATCCATTGTGTCAAATCGTTGGAGTTCTACAATGTCTTAGATGTCTCCTCTTAACCCAGTAACAAATCTTAAGACTGTTCGGGTTGGTGGTTCCTTCACTACGCATCGTATCATAAGCATTTGGAATTCTTGAACATACTCATCAATAGTTTGGCCTACTTGTCTCAACTCCTGAAGCCGTATGAAAGTATCTTGGAGATATGTTTGCGGCATGAATTTGTTTCTAAGCAACCTCTTCATCTTGGGCCAAGTATTAATCTCTTGTTACCCTTCTTTTCTTCTCATGGCCTGAAAATTCTTCTAACATATGGCGGCATATCTAGAAAATTCAACAGCAATAGTCCTCACTTTCTCGTAATCCTCATACTAGTAATAATTAAACATACGCTTCTCCTTTTCTTTCCAATCTAGATACTCGTCAACACTCTTAGATCCATTGAAACTCGAAATCTGAAGCTTCATGTGGTCAGATGCTCTGAGAACTCATACATTCTCCTCTTTAAAATACTCTTCTTCTTCCTCATCAAGCTCTCTTAAGTCTATCTTTCGCCTTACTCATCCACTAACTCTATCTTGAAATGGTCGAGCTGGGTTTTGACCTCTAACAGGTTAAGCAGCTTATGGAGTGTTTTATGCAGCCTTAATGGGTCAGCAAGACAGTACATGAATAGCTCGGGTTAAATCTACTAGGAGGTTAGCTACCTCATCGAGGCTCTCGTTAGTGCTTTTATGAGTTCCCTGAGACTGACGCTTATGGTAGACAACTCCACTATCATCACCAGTACTAACATTCGTATTTGGCTCTATTATTTTTCCTTACAAATTTAGAATTTAAATAAACACTTCAAAAAGTGAACAACTAATAACGCCTTAGTCAAATGAACTCAACAATTGACTCTGTTTTACATAGGAAAAACAAAAATCCAAGAAGTTAACTATAGTTCACACAAAATCTCCACTCTGATACTAAGATGTTGTGAACCGTAATCAAGAACAGATAAAGCCGGTTGCTGAATGGGCCCGAGCTTGTAAAAAGCTCAAAAAGAGTTAATGGGGAAAGGTACAAAAGGGTGAAACAAAGGATGAAAACAGTAAGCAAAACCTATGAATAGCTCTAGAAGATATGAGGCACCAATGGAACTTCTAAGGACTCATGGCACAATTTGGTGTAACGCACGAATTGGTCCAATGAGGTTACTGACCACTTAACCTTGCTTAAGGGAAAGGATAAGAGCAATGTTGAGAGTAAACAACAATGTTTACGCAGGGAAGAAGATACTCAAAAGTGTATTGAAGATTATCTAATCTATTACAACTACAAGTACAAGGGTATTTATACCAGCAAACTAGGCTAACTTGCCTAAAAGAAAAAAGACAAAAAGGACATTTCCTAAGGGGAAGCAATGTTCATGTTATAAAGGGGAAAAATGAATATATAAGGAAAATAATCATTTGTACATGTGGCGATGTGGCATTAGTGAGATTGTTAGGAGATGTGGACAAAAAGTACGAACAGATGGGCTTGTCCAAGCAAGGATGGCTTAATCAATTCGGATTCTCTCTCTTGGCTTCTCAGCAAAGATGATGTCAAGTGATTGTACGGCTCGGCACTGGAGAGTACTCATCTACTTAGCATTAGAAAGTATTCATCTACTCGGCAAACCATAGAATAATGGACTATCATATGGTACGACATTAAAGGTGACTCGATAAGGAGGTACTTGGTCTCGATAGGGGTTGGTTGGAATATAAGGATTTGACGTACTAGCCCCTCTAATCCTCGAGCTCACCTATAAGCCAAGGGTCTTGTAGCTTGATTCCCATCAGTGGAGGTCTTTAGACACGACCCTTAGCCATACAGTTGCTATCTCCAAGCACCTAGTAAGCTTATAGGCTAGGGTAGGGCACTTGTTATATGAGTGTATTATACTAATAACTTTCATATCAATAGAATAAATACAACCCCTACAAGACCCCTCATTACCTTCACGTAAGGTGATGGCTGAAAAATAGATGTAATGTTGTTGTCATGCATGTCCATTAATTGATTAAACTAAATATAATTTGGTTCAATTCAATTGAGTAGTTAAGCAATTCACAAACACTCATGGTAAATAACATTCAATAATATACCACGCATTTCATTCTCTTGTAATTAAGGTATATTGGCACCACTCAAACAAGAGTCAAACACATAATCAACTCGTATACCCCCAAGCAATCATTGAGAGTTAGTTATCTAAGTTAGTTTCACTATACTAGTCCCGATTACGATTAAAACTGGTTTTCATAATATCTTTCATTTTAAGTTCAATTTTCACGATCTTATAGTTGATTTTATAAAATTTTGAATGTACTTTCATATGGTATGGTATGTTATGAGAGTTAGGAGCCGCAACTATTCATTCAAGTAGGGGTCAAATTTGATTTTTTTTATTTTTCTCTTTTCACTTAGTTGATTTCTTAGCTTACTTAGGTGTTTGAGTGTTTAGGGCCTTGTCTTAACTCCATATATCTATTAGTTGGGCTTTTAATCTATATTTAAGTTTATTAAATTAGTTGGGCCGATTAAATTTAAGTTTAAGTCCAACTTTTATCATTTTGAGGTTTAAACTGGTCTTTCAAACTAATTATAGGCTCAAGCTATGCTTAGCCCTTTTAGGGTCTCTTTTAATTATTTAGTGGCCTTATTACACTTTCTATTTAAGTTCCACTTATTCAATTTAGTTGTTGGTCCCACACGTTCAAGTTGGTTCTAAGCTTATTTTGTGGGCTTTTAGCTTAATTTAAGCTTAATTAATATATTAGCGCCTATACTATGACCCCAACTTACTCCATCAGGCCCAATATCGTATTATCCATATTCATCAATCTAATGTCACCCAAGTTTTAGATTTGATATTATTAGTATATTGGGCTTTAAATAGTCTTTTCCAAGCCTATTATCCAATTTAGGCTTAATTAATTACTATTGGCAATGCTTAACCCATGGCCTTGCAAGTTCAAGCCCTAAACTTTAATTAATCCTAATTAATCATGCTATTAACCTTCTAAACTTCTATTTATAGCAGGTATTTTCAACCTTAAATAATGATTAAACAAGTTTTTCTAGGGATTAATACTCTACATGGACTAAACATGTTGATTAGTTCATCAAACTAGTTCTACATACAAGTTAGTCTACTTTTCTCTCAATTAATCATATGAAATCATAATGAAAGTGTAGAAATGCACATTCAAGTGTTGACCTACTCAAGGAATACGGGTTTAATGGAGTTTTCTTTATTCCTTTTTCAAGTTAGGTAAGTGGATTCAACTATACTATTCAAAAACTCAAGTAACAATCTAACCGGTTTCATGAATAAATGAAGAGATTTATGATCTTGAAATGATGTATACATCAACCCTTCTTTTTCTTACAAGGCCATACCCCATCATTTCATTAAGGACAATGGAAATCAATAACACTTTCTCTCTCTTCTTCACTCCATCCCATCAGTTTGTAATTGAAGGATCTATTTTTTTTTTTGTTTTTTTCATTTCTCACAATTGGAGCACATCAAAATACCCCTCATTCCATCCCTTTATTAGCCAACAACTCCAACCCCAAATCTTCCCTTCATTTCTTCCATTTTTCTTACCCTTTCATCACATATTCCACCTTCTAAGTTCAAACTCACAAAGGAAAACAATTGAAGCCTTGAAGGACTAGAAGAAGGTCATTTT
The DNA here is from genome assembly GCA_024138005.1 of Lumnitzera racemosa. Lineage (NCBI taxonomy): Eukaryota > Viridiplantae > Streptophyta > Magnoliopsida > Myrtales > Combretaceae > Lumnitzera > Lumnitzera racemosa. The sequence goes on along the minus strand of JAMXBC010000012.1, from coordinate 29,661,938 downwards.
CTCAAGCTCCTAAGACCTACTACAACTTTCAAAAGAGTAACACAAAAATATTCTCTTCGTTTTTCCTTCATAGAACCTTCTTTTTATGTATTTCTACTAGTCCTTGTATTTAAAGTTTTATATGTAACCTTTTAGTACTTTTTCTTGCATTAGGATAGTTATCGTAGAAGTCTTAGATTTTATGTCCATGTAAGTTACATATGTTGAAGTGTATGTGTATTTCTCTTTTTATTTTTATTTTTTCTATATTGTTTTGGAATAATACGTTATGTATACATATACATACTATAATATACATGAAAATATATTTATTTAGGTGTATATATATATATATATATATTAAGGAAATACTACATGAATATTTGTATAATAAAAAAAGTACATACTTAAGTGTGCATGTGTGTATGTATATATATATACATATGTTTCTTATTTTCTGGTTCTAAGTACACAAAAAAATATATAATATATTTAAATATGTATTTATGTATATTTAAGTATATTCGAATATATATATATATATGTATGCATATTAGTATTTTATTTTTCTAAAACATGTCTATAAATGCAATATATATTTATGTATATGTGTATGTGTTGGATGCTACCTATAGTGAAGCATAATCCTATATATATATATATATATATATATTCCTTTTTCCTTTATTTTTCTGTAATTTGGTCATATATGGTGTAATATGTATATATATTAATGCTATAGATTAGAAAAAATAATAATATTAATAAAACAGGAAAAATCCCCCAAGATTTTCCATAAATTGCTACGTTTGCCCCAATAATATTTTGACCCTAAACTATATTTTTCAGAAGAAAATAACAATACTAAACTAATTTAGAATAATTATTATTATGATAATAATTAGAATATTTAGTAAAGTAGGGCTTAATGCACTAATATGTACAAGTACAAAAAATGGACCTAAGAACGTACTAACAAGCCCACAATCATGCTTAGTCTTGGGGGAAAGTGCAAACAAAAATTTGATTTAATTAAAATATAAACAAAAAGAAAAAAAAAAGAACAAATGAATTTAGCCCTTAAAGTATTAAATTGAAAAGAATTGAAGAAGAAGCCTATTAAGGGAAAATAATTAAGCATTAGACCTACAAAGTAAGAAAACAGAAAATTCAAAATATAATAAATTTATGTAGGCCCAAATAAAAATTTAGAAAGCCCATTAATCATTAAAACAAAGGTATAGATGTAAATTTAATGTAAAAAGGCCTAAGAAGAAACCCTAAAATAAAAACTAGGCATGATAGAAATAAAATATATAAAAGTTAGGCCTACATAATTTTTAGGTCCAATAATAAATTTATAAGAAGCTCGATTTGGAGAGTCTTTGAGAAAAGGCCATAAGAAATAAACAAAAGATTAATGGGCTCAATTACATGAAAATTTATAACTGTTTAGGCTTATTCTAGAAACTATGAGTCCTAACTTTTGAAACAAACGTTGCTACATGAAAGCATATTAAAAAACGATAAAGATTAACTATAAGATCATAAAAATTGGATTTAAAACAAAAAAGTTATATTTGATTGGAGATCTAAGAGAAATTGAACAATATAAGTAGGATTATTGAGTTACTCAAGTAATTTGGTCCTATAAACAAATAATTAGGACAAACCTCTAAACAAATAAATAAATACCCTACATGTAATTATTTACAAATTTATATACATATATTTCCTACGAAAGGGAAACCAATAAACACGTACTGTAAAGTATGTATAAAGCATAAACTATATGACATAAAATTATTCGGGAAGTCATAGTTTTATGCATCTATATATGTATATAAAGTCCAAATTTTTTGAAGAAGATATGTTTCTATATGTATAAATAATTAAATATATAAAACATAATTACCATATTATAGTAATACGGAACAACAACAATGATGATGATGATGATAATATCGATCACAATAATTATGATGGTAATATTAATATATATAATATATATACATATACTTACATAAACGATAGGTTCTTAGAATAACACTACTCTATAATTGAACTATAGTTTTGATGATTAGGTTAATTAATTAACAATATAATTTCAACGCATTCTATTCAACTCTATTATCATGTCTAACTTTTATTGTAATACTACTATTTACCTACCTTGTATGTATTACTATTAAGTTATACTATAACAATATATAAATACAAAATTTACAAGTAGCAACACAATTTGAACTCATATAATATTTACTAAGTTATATATTATTACTCCAATAATTAAATAATATTTCCTATTTACCACAATGGATAAGTTAAGCAATGCAAAATATCATTAATAATTTTAATGAAATTCTATCATTGAAGAAGTTTACTTGAACTTGATAAGGATCAACTATGAGAACATCAAAATTATAGATAAAGTGAAAAAAATTATAAGCAATTCAAAACCTAAGTGAAAACGGGGATCATAAGATAGATAGCTAGATAATAAGGTTCTATAGCACTAGATCTAGATACTCATCAAGCTTTTATTATATTTGTTAGGAGAGATCGATTGGGAAAGTAAGTTGCCCATTGATTATTACGACTCACAGGAACTTCGGTTAAGTGAGTACTCCTAATGACTATACTTGTTTTGTGCTTATAGTTGGTGTACCTAAATTATGTGTATATATTAGTAAATTGATTATTAGGGTTTAGGATGTGCATGTGGTAGAATATTGATTGTTTGTTATGCCAAATGTTGTTGAATATAATAATTAAAGAATTGGTTGTATGACTGACTATTGCATGATTGAATGGCTTGTTGATATTGATAGATCACTTAATAATTTGACTAAATTATATTTAGCGTATCTTAAATTAAATGGATCATGCGTCAATCATGCATTGCATTATTTATTTTTGTTGTCACATTATACAAGGATAAGAGAGGCCTTATGGGGATTTCTTTTTATATGTATAGTCCTTAAGACTGATTATGTTCATAGTACGATGCACATGTATGACATAACCATACCTTAGCAGTGGGCTTACTAAGTATTGAAGATGCTAACCACTTGGCTAAGGGTCTAGTCTTGGGATCTTCGTTTATGGGTAAGTGTAGACTACGTACACCCCTCATAACTATACTTGGAACTCTTTTTTCCAAATTATACCTTGCCAATGCCCTTTTTTTTTTCTTTTTTATGAGGCGCAAAATCTCATTCATGATGATTAAGTTTAAGTATAACACTTGGGTCTATTGATTTGATGAATCTTTAACCTTGACTTCAAAGGGCATTAAACAATCATAATAGTTTAAATACATGCATAACATAACATATAGATGCTTCACAATATAACATGCACAGTACGCTTAAGTACTTATTCAACAAACAAGTTTAACCCATAGCATATACACAATCAATCTACTTACAAGCATAAATAATCATAATAGTTCATCATTTTTTAGCAAAATAAACCCACTTACCTGATATTGCTTCATTGGCTCATTTTTGAGATGATGAAGTCTTTATAGCTTAGAGTTCCTATATAACAAACATCTATATTTAATTTTCATATAACTACCACATATCAGAATTTGTATACTTATATAAGTCTCTCTCTCTCTATATATATATATACACACATACACATACATATGTTAACTTTGTGGAATTATGGCCATGATGTAGTTCTGTTTATTTATAATTGTAAGTTATAATTTTTTTAGACCTGTAAGTATGGCTATATCATATATATTTATGTGGGCTTTATATCTCATAGAGTATTTAAAGTTTCGACTAACAAAATAACTATAGAAAGGTATGTTATAGAGATATCTAAGCCATAAATAAAAATTGCATATCTTTAGTTTCTCCTTTACTCATGATGATAAGTAAACCAATTATTGTTAATTTATATATCTTATGCGAGACAATGACTATAGTATATATATACTCATACCATATATGTATATTCTATATTTCATTTGCTCTTATAGATTTATAGTGTTCTACTTATATAAAAAAGCTTTATATAACTTTTGTAACACCTTGCCTTTTAAACATTTACTTAAATTTTTTTTTCCAACTTTTGGTGCATGAAGACTATTCGTTATGCCATTGCTAAGTTAGGGATAGGGTGAAACTAATGTCCAACTTGCTCTTTCACTTCGTGAATCATTTGTTTCCAAATTACTTCTCATTCAACATAACAATCAACAATGAAAGTTTGTACAAGAGTAAGCAATACTCAGAGCAATGTGTCTGGGTAGGAAGGTCTGGGTAGTTACTGAATAGATATGATGCACCATTCGATCTTACTCGGCCTACAATCTGTCTAATATGACACACCGGTTTGAACTGAAGGGTCACTAGCCACTACTCCTTTTTAAAGGGAATATATAAGAGTTAAATGATAATGAGAACATTAAGGTTGCTCAAATGAATAATTCTATATTGAAGAGATGATTGTCGTCTCCATATAAGAAAGTAGGGGTTTATGTACTCATCCACTAGGGTCACTTTACACGTATCAAAAGACAAAAGGGTATTCTATAACTAAGTTACATAAGACATATTAAAAAGAGTAGAAGAGACAAAGAATATTTGATGTAAAAAGAAAGAACCACTTTGGAATATTGTATCAAAAGACATGTGTCGCTTGGTGTCTGGATAGGAGAAATATGGTATAAGGTAGGTGAAAATAGAGTAATGCTTGTGGTTAAGGGCTAACCTAATGTGAACCAAGTCAGGGACCAATTAATTCTTCTGAAGAGAAGTCAGTTTGATTTGGGGTTGGATACTTGTGGTTGGGTTGGGAGCTAGCCTCAGCTACTCTTAGGTTGTCTCTTGGGATAAAGCATTACTTTTGAATAGAGGTAGATCTGACATTACTTAGCTCTGTAGGAGATCAGCTTAGGATAGGAATCCTCGCCTTTGCTTTGGCTTAGAGCTAGTATCCTCCAACTGAGTCCTTGGAATCCTTTAGCTCGGCTGTGTGTGATTGGTCTAAATGGTTGATTCCTATCATTTGCTTAGGGGTAAAAAGGATTTGTCCTCAGATCTAGAGCGGTCTCTGCTCTTTCTTTTAAAGTGCTTGTAGGGTCTTCTTCTGTTGGTTGGTGATGGATTAAATTGGATACATTGAAGGTGTAAGAAACTTCATAGTCATTAGGTGATTGGATTTAGTAAGCATTGCAGTCTTTAGGACCTTGAATAGACCACCAGCTCAAGGAGATAGCTTGTTATATCTCAAGTGAGGGAATTGTTCTCGACTGAGATGTCCCTCACTTGAGATGTATCCATACCAAGTCTCCTAAGTGGAAGAAATAGCTTAGTGGCCTCGGCTACTAATTTCTTGCTGTTTTTGATTGAACTAGGCGATCTTTATGGCTATAGACTGCTGTAGCTCATGTAATTCTTGAGCTTGATCGACTTTAGATTGACTCCCTTCAGTAGCGGTTAGGGTGCTAATCATATTCAGAGGAATAGTGGTTTAAGGCCATAGACGGCTTTGAATGGTGTCTTCCCAATAATGTTATGGATAGTTTGGTTGTATACGAACTCCATAACTGAGAGGCATAGATCCTAATCCCTCAAGTTCTTTCCCACGACAGTTTTGAGCAGATTACTTGGCATCCTGTTTACTACTTTAGTCTAGCCATCAATCTGAGGGTAGCTACTAAAGCTAAATACAAGTTTAGTTCTAAGTCTTCTCTAAAGAGTCTTCTAAAAATAGCTCAAAAATTTTGTGTCCCGATCTAAGACAATAGTCTTTCGTACTCAATGTAGTTGAACAAGCTCCTGCAAAAAGAAATCAGCAATGTATAGGGCATCATTAGTTTGATAGCATAGAATGAAGTATGCCATCATGCTAAAGTGGTCCACTATAACAAAAATAGAATCTTTCCCTCTAGGTAACTAGGGCAACTCTAGGATAAAGTCCATGGTAAAGTTGGCCTACGGTAAAGTAGGTGTTAGCAGTAGCATGTACTCTCCATGGGGTTCTCTCTTCTCCTTTATACGCTTGTAAACTTCATAACTACTGACCATCTTATGGACACCCTTGGCCAAATCAAGCCAATAAAAGTTTTCTTTCAATAGATTAGCTATCTTGATCTCCTCAAAATGACTGGATAATCTTTCGCTATGAGCTTCCTTAATCAATAGCTCACTTATGAAACGGTTTGGAATACATAGCCTATAGTCTTTGAATTGATAGCCATCCTTAAGATAATATCTTCTAACTACTACCCCTTTATAGTACTGGTCAACAACTAGATTAAAGTGAGGGTTAGCAGCATACTGTTCAGCGATGAATGAGAATTATGATAACTTTGTCTGTAAACTGGTCAACAAAGCTTGCCGTCGTCATAGAGCGTTGGTGACCACATTTATGCTTCCCTTCTTATGTCAAATGACGTATAAGAAAACTTCTATAAATTCTAAACACTTAGCTTGTCTCTTTGAGAGTTTGTTTTGACTCCCAAGATGCTTCAAGGATTCATGGTCAGTGTAAATAACAAACTTTCGTGGTAGCAAATATAGTGTTGCCAAACAATGAGGGCTTGGAAAAGTGAGTATAATTCCTTCTCATACATAGAATAGTTCAGGGCAGGACTACTAAGTTTCTCACTATGGAACGCAATGAGTCATTGCTCCTACAATAGGATAGTGCTAATTCCTACTCTCGATGCGTTACATTTTAATTCGAAGGGCTTGTCAAAATTTGGTAGTGATAAGATAGGGGCCGAGATGAGCTTTTCCTTAATCTCTCTAAAGTTTTGTTCAGCTTGGTCATTCTACCTGAACTGCAGTGACATTCTTCGGTGTCGACTATTCTAGAACAACTCGAGTCTTTTCCTCATCGACTCTAATTCCTTCCCCTGATACTATAAACCCTAGGAATATCACTTCTCTTTAGTAGAACATACACTTCTTCACATTTCCATACAACTTCTCAATTTGTAAAATACTAAATACTTCATGAAGATGTTGAATAAGGTCATTTAGGTCAGCACTGTATACCAATATATCATTAAAGTGTATGACCACACAACTTACAGTTAGAGGCCGCATTACATGGTTCATTAACCTCATGAACATGCTTGGTGCATTAGCAAATCCGAACGGCATAACCAACCATTAATAGAGTTTGTACCTAGTCTTGAAGACAGTCTTCCATTCATCGCCTGACTTTATGTGAATTTGGTGGTAGGTACTCCACGGATCAATCTTTAAAAATATTTTGGTGTCATGAAGCTCATTTAACATATCATCAAGCCTCTGTATCGAATATCTGTACTTGACAGTAATTCTATTGATTGTTCGACTGTTGATGTACATGCACCATCAACTACCTTTCTTCGGAACGAGTAGAGATGGTACAACGAAGGGCTCTTGCTCTCCTTCATATATCCTCGCTTAATGAGTCCGTTGACTTATTGTTTTAGCTTAGTATCTTGCTCAAGGTTCATCCTATATGCAAGTCGATTCAGTAGGGCAGTTCTTAGAGGTAGATCAATACAATACTCTGTGCCTCAGACTACTAGTAGTCTTCTAGGCAGTTCTTTCAGAAACAGGTCGGAAAACTCATTTAGCAAGCTTCGGATCTCTTCTGGGACATTTTGTAGTTCCTACATCTCTGGCAATCTTCTAACCAATAGGCACATGGGTTCTTTAGCCTTCTCAGCAGATTGGAGCTCTCTTTAGCTCATAACTAAGGTCTTCTTCTTATTAGCTCAAGTGAGTTAGTAATGAGTTTCATTTACTTGGGATGGGATCAGGGTTTGCAACACAATCTTCCTTCCATCCTTAACAATGGCATAGGTGTTCTTATACCCATCGTACGTGATACATCAGTCAAACAACCAAGGTTATCCAAGGAATAGATGTGAAGTTCCCAAAGGGACGACATCATACACTACTTCGTCCCTGTACACATTCCTAACACTAAATGGTTTGGTCACTTGTTTAGTCATGTGCAAAACACCCTTATAAGGTTGTTCAAGTAGTAGATGTGAAGTTCCCATAGGGATGACATTGCATACGACTTCGTCCCTGTACACATTCCCAACAGTGAATGGTACAGTCACTTGTTTAGTCATGTGCAAAGCACCCTTATCATGAAGCTAATTTAGCTTATAAGGTCGAAGATGCTTTGAGGTTGGTAGGCCTAACCTCTAGACAAAGGATTGTCCAACCACATTACTATAGCTTCCTCCATCCACTATGATCGTACATAATTGGCCTTTGACGATACACTTAGTATGGAATAGATTCTCCTTTTGGTCCAACTAAAAGTCTGACAAGGAACTCAATACTCATCTCAAGATTAAGGTGATCTCTCTCCCAGGTCAGCATAGACATAAGTCTCCTCTTCCTCTTTGGCCTTGAGTTTTCCCACATCTTCTTTCTCAAGCTCAGTCTCATCGGTGCTATCTACTACATCTCCTTGGAGCACTATGACATGTTGGTTTGGACATTCAGTAGCCATATGCCCAAAGATTAAGTATTTAAAGCACTTTACCTCATTGGTCTTCCGTCTAGAGGTCTGCCCTTTCTCATATACTCATGGGGTCAGCCTAACCTTAGCTTGGCCCTATTGGTTTCCTTAGTTTTTGTCAAGTTGGTCATTCCTATCCTTGGCCCTATATGGCCTCTTCAACTCGACTTGAACAGGTCGGCACGTTATTGGGACTCGCGAGAATGTCGACCTAGGTTGGTTGGAACATTCCTCTTCTGCCTTTTGACCTTTTAAGCTATCTTGAGTGACTCTTCTAAATTATAAAACCTCTATACTTCTACGATATTGCAAATCTCATACTTGAGCCCAGAACTGAACCTTGACATGGTGCAGGCCTCTAGTTCTTCTACATTGGAACTCTCTCACGTAGTCATTAACAGATTGGCTTCCTTGGCGAAGCTCTTGCAACTTTGCAAATGTACCTTATAGGTAAGTCTTGAGCACAAATCTACCTCTTAACAACCTTTCCATCTCATCCCAAGTTCTAACACTCTGTTTTCCACCTCTTACTCTAGTTGCATTCAAATTCTTCTACCATATGGTGTCATACCTAATAAACTCCAACACAATAAGTTAGACTTTGATCGCATCCTCATACCCATAACATTCAAATACTTTCTCAACCTTCTCTTCCTACTCCAAGTATTTGTCTGCATTTTCACTTCCACTAAAGGGTAAGATTTGCACCTTAATATTATTTAGCCCTCGAGGAACTCGATGTCCTCGTCCCTATACTTGGTAATAGATTACTCTTCTTCACCAAACTCTTCAACATCTATGTCCTCATCATCTTCTTTAATCTCCTCTAACTCCAATCTTCGTCTAGCAGCTTTGTTTGTTACTCCTCTAGCTCATGGCGATCGAATTGGGCGATTGGTTGAATTGCCTTGGCCATAATATCTCTTAGGGGTATCTTCCTATGGGTTTTGTTGTTATATACCTTAGGGTTGTTTGTTAACTTGTATTGCGGTGACTATACACTCAATAAGGTTTATGAGTTTGTTAAGTTTGTCGTCAACTGACCCAGGGATGTTACTACCATTATGACCACGACTAAATTAAGCACCACTGCCCTGGTCACCAATAACTCCCTAAACACATAAATCTAACATGATACAGTATTTCCTAAATGGATTAACAACTCGCTAATAACTTTAATACCTAATAGCCACTCAAATAGAGTAGAAACAAACTTGCTTTATTTTCGCAATGAGAAATAGAGTAGAAACAAAGTAACAATGAAACTGTATTTACTGTCACACGAACATACATTAGTAGCTATGAAAGGAACACAGTAGCCATTAACTGTAGAGTGAACCAAGACTTCATTGTAGCTTCATACACTCCCTCGTGGAATCGTGTTCTGATACCAATAAAGCTAATGCATCTCTAGGGTCAAATATATGGAGAGGCACTACAATGAAGCAAACCAAAAACAACAGAAAAAGTTCGTAAAGTCCAATTAGCTACTAAATGGATATGACGCACCACTTGATCCTCCTCGACCTATAATCTACTAGATGTAATACACCGGTCCAAACTAAAGGATCACTCACTACTACTCCTTACTAAAGGGAATAGATAAGAGTTGAATGATAACGAGAACGCTAAAGTTGCTCAAATGAATAATTTTGTATTGAAGAGATGATTGTCATCCGCATACAAGAAAGTGGGGGTTTATATACTCATCCACTAGGGTTACTTTACATGTATGAAAAGACAAAAAGGTATTCTACAACTAGGTTACATAAGACATGTGTCAAAAGACACGTATCGCTTGGTGTCTGGATGGGAGAAATATGGTATATAGTAGGCAGAAACAAAGTAACACTTGAGGTCAGGGGCTGACCTGATGTAGACTAGGCTAAGGACCAATTAGTTCTTTTGAAGAGAAGTTAGCTTGATTTGAGGTCCGATGCCTGTGGTCGGGTTGGGAGCACGCCTTACCTACTCTTAGGCTGTCTCCTAGGATAAAGTGTTACTGCTGAACAGGGCCGGATCTAATGCATATAAGGATTTGATAGTCAAGTCAGTGGGAGATTAGCTTAGGATAGGAATCCTCGTCTCGGCTATGGCCTAGAGCTAGTATCCTCCAAGTGAGTCGTTAGAGTCCTCTAGCTCGGCTTTGTGTAATTGATCCAAAGGGTTGATTCCTATCATAGAGTCCCGTAGTTATACACTTCTATAAAATATATAAATCCTTTACAAGTTTACACTTTTGACTAGAATTGCTACACTATATCTTTTGTAAGGTAACACTAACTTCTTCCCTATCTACCTTCATGTGCTCAAGTCATATCTTGATGCCAATGACTTCTTCTTTGAAAAGCTCATCTCTAACTAAAACTCTGAAGTCTCTTTGTCTCTATGATGGGATAATCTATCTAACTTATCCTTAACCTAAAGAAAAGACAACATATCCCCTTAGCTATTTTGAGCTAAGTGAGAGAGGACAAACATACAACAAAAAACATAGCTAATACTATAAGCACATCAGTAGGTACATAGTCAAATTGTATTAACTTATTGTCTCCCAACCTAGCGATCAATGGAGATAATGTATGCCATGCTCATGCACCTGATAGACGAGTATTCTACTATAGTAGATACTGAAGAATCAATCCATGAAATTTTACTCATCTAGTTAGTCGACATACATAGGCATCTAGATACAATGTTCAGGAACTAAGAGGCAACAAGAAGCTATTTAGGTGTAGGACCGCCAAAACCAAGTCTAATAGAAACCACTTGAATTGGTTTAGAGATACAATTCTATATGCTCAAAAACTTAGCTTTCATAAATAAACTTGTTTACTTGATAAACACAACTTTTCGTGTAAAACTCAATCTAGCAAAATCACAATTTTATAAAAGCATGACTCGTATGTCCTTTTCATATCATGTCATGAATGCATCAAATCACATACTAAGCAATACCTAACCATAATCAAGCAAGCTTACTCATTACTTATTAATTCAGCCTTTGCTTTGTTTCTTTGTTAGTTCTAAGACCTCAGTATCGAGTTCACTTAAGTAAACACCTTAAGAGGTAAAGTTAGTCCCTAAATCCTTTTCTAAGTTAGTGTAAATCCTAGGAAATGTCACATAAGCAATAAACAATGTAACTACAACAGCTAAGTCTAGTATCATATCATCATCCAATCAGCAACAATTATAAAAGGAAGCTCCACATAATTCATTAAGTAGCGTATCAAACTCACAACCAAATTTAGGCAAGCTAAAACATCATACAAAATCAACTTATTGGGCCAGTTGATCGCTCTAATGCTATTCATTAACATAGCTTCCTCTTTAGCTACTTTAGCTAATAAAGATTAATACTATAGAGGTTAAATATGATCATGCATGCACATAATCCAATTTGATATTAACTTATTGGTTTCAGGTTTGTTCTATTAAGAGAATATTTGTCCTAAGCCGCCTTTGACTTAATCTCTGGTTTGGCCTCTAAATTTTCTTTAAATTACCTTCTAATTCAAGCTAACTTCAAAATTCCCAAATGATTGCTATTTGACTTATATTCTCCACTTTACCAATTAAAAATCTTAAGTATTTTACCTAACTTAGTCTCCAAGCTTAACTAGTACAAGAATCCCTAAGTGTAGTAGCTTTTGCTTCTTTTTTCTAATCTAGCTTTCGATTCAACCAAAATACTAAGTTTACTTATAATATTTTTATTTTTCAAATAAACCAAGCTAAGACCAGTAAAGAGTAACTTAAAGACTAATAGCTAAGACTCTCTCTTATTATAATGTTAATTGTACAAATTACCTTATTATTCATATTTACCGATACACACATGAATAATAGGAAAATAATTAATCATTAGTATCTGTACTCTATTAAATCCACAAAAAAATATTGTAAATGCATAAAAATATATATATCGAATTATAATTATTGTAACTTTTAGATACGACCATTGCATATGTTTTCTAAAATATTGATTTTAAGCATAATTTAACTAAAAATTAGCTTAAATTAGGTAAATAGCCAAATAAAATTACAATATTTGTACTGAATACTTCCAAAATCATAAATAAGCTTTAGAAATCATTACAAATTAGATACATTAAGAAATTAAATGAAAGACCTATTATTTTTTTCATCTAAAAAATATGGTAGATTTAACAAAGTAATTTTAATAAATACTAAATGTATAGTTTATCAAAAATTATTTTTATATAAATTAAATGTGACACAAATGAGCTCAAAACAATATTGTTTACTATTTTTAGAAATTTATGCAAAATTCGTTGGGATAAGGCAATTTCTTATGGAACCCATATAAGCACTTCTAATTTCAAAATTCTAGGTTAATATTCTAATTTTACATGCAAAAATATTAAAGAAAACCAAATTTTGTAATTTTTGAACATCATTTGATGTTTTTAGTAAATGAAACAAATTATAACATAAAAATTATATCACCTTATTGCCAGAACTCTAGCCACGATTGGCCAGAGAGGAGTGGTCGGTTGAACTACCCTTGATGCTAATCTTTAACCACCAAAAGGCCACCATGTTAGGTTGTGTGCAACTTTAGGAATCCTATTTTACCTACATTTCCTTCTATTTTTTGCTATTTTTTTTTGCAAAAATACTAAACTAGGGGTTTTGAGAGGATTTCATTGATTTTGTTCTATAAAAATGACCTAAGAATCATCCCACATCTGCTAATATAATGTCCTAAGCAGTGAAAAAGGGGAAAGCAATTTCAAATGGAATTTGTAAGTTATTAGGTGTATTCTTACATAAATTAAATATTTTATCATATTGATAACTCATCTTACTTACTAGTCCATGTGTGCAGGTGTGTGCTACGCCAACTCCAAAATTTCCCAAGTGATTTTATTATTTTTTATATAATTTTTCTTTGGTTCATTATAATTTTTAAGCATCATTTAGTATATTATATTAATATATTTACATATCGGGTACATATAAATCATATAGCATAATTATATAATTATATTATACATTATTTGGCTCAAAAAGTTATTTTTATAAGTTAAATAAATTATCTCCAACCTCTTGTGGTCATTCGAAACTCAAATTTCAAGTTTTCGATAACTATCGAGCGTACCTAATGAAAATACGTTTTATAGAAATTAAACATTCTATGATCTCTTTTTGGCAAAAAAAGAGAGAACATTTTATGATCTTTATTATAGGGGTAATGACCTTAAATGAAGCCTAGTAAGATTGCATAAAATTTTTATATCATATGTATACTTATGATATGAAAATCACCTTTTAAGTAATAGATTACAAGACTTTAATTAATTAATCGTTAGGGCTTCCACTTTTTAATTTATTAACTTACTATAAAATATAAATAATTATAAATACCTAATATTTCATGGTCCATCAAAATTGTATAGAATCATTATCTTCTACTACGTAATAAGACAAGATAAATCAATTTTATAAATTACAATAATTACTAAGTGATACAGAATCTGAACATATAAATACTTTCTACATAGGATATTCCCATACTTGCTATACGATTCCCAACTAAAACTAACTTTCTCTTACATATATTGGATTTGCACTCTACACTTGAAGCCTATCTTAGTCTTAGCTAAAATGGACCATAAAAATAGACTGTTAGGGAGTAAGTTACACGAGTTTAGTAAGATATTCCTCTTACTATATTAGCAAGCAGGTTATCAAACAATTAATTAACAAATATATGAATGCATGAATAAGTAATATGCCAAACACTGTATGTAATTGACCAGGTACTACATATAACTTTGAATTTAATGCCCTCCAAATTTAATGTTGGAGATTCATCGGCACCCATCATTGTCGAGTCCTAGCACCTAGTTTTTTAATCACATATTGAAAATTCCATATTAGAGATTTCCATATCCAAAAATCCAGTAATAATAAATTCCTAAGTCTAGTGGTGAGGTATTGTCTATAGTTTACACTCACACCTGACAATAGTGGTCTCTAAACTCAACTCTTAACCATCGATGGTTAGTGTTTTTAGGTACCAAGTAAGCCCACAAGTCAAGGGTAGGGTCCTATTATATAAGTGCTCCTACATTGTACTAATCATAAGAAATCAAATCACATAGGTTCCCCATCCCTATAGGGCCCTACATTACCATCTACGTGAGGTAGCGACCAGAACAATAAATGCAATGTTCGTACTTATATATGATACATTTAATTTAAGATAAGTTGAATATAATTTAGTCAAATTATTAAGCGATAAATCAATATTAGCAAACCGTCTAGCTCATGTGGCATTCGATCTTATAACCAAATTTTTTGTTATCATATTTAACAATATTTTGCATAACATAAAACCAATATTCAAGCATATGCACATCCCAAATCCTAAGCATCCATTTGTTAATATAAACAATTTAGGTGCACTAATTACAAGTATGAAATAAGTATAGAGTCATCGAGAATACTCACTTAACCAAGGCTACTATGAGTCATAACAATCAATAGGCAACTCGTCTTTTGATTAGTGTCTCTTGATAAATAATAACAATACCTAATAAGAATTTAGACGTAGTGCTAAACTACCTCATTATCTAACTATCTTATGATTCCCATTTCCTCTTAGGTTTTGAATCGAATGTAACTATTTTGGTTTATCTTCAATTTTTATTTTCTCATAGTCAATCCTCATTAATTTCGAGTGTACTTCTTTAGTGATGGAATTTAATTAAAAGTTTTAGTAATATTTTACATTTTTTAATTTATCTATTACGGTAAATAGAAAATGTTATTTTATTGTATGAGTAATAATATACAACTTAGTAAATATTATAGGAGTTCAAATTATCTCACTATTTGTAAATTTTATATTGATGTATTGTCATATTATAATTTAATTATAATACCCATGAATAGTGAGGTAAATAGTAGTGTGATAATATAAGTTAAACAAAGTAATAGAGTTGAGTAGAAGATATTAAAACTATACATTTAATTTACTGAGTTGATCATTAAAACTCTAGCTCAATCATAGTGTAATATTATTCTAAGAACATATTGTGTGTGTATGCATACATATATTGTGAGACCTAGTCTTTGACTTATTACCTAAAACCTATAGTATTAGATCACCTTTACTACATGTAAGACCCAAAGAGTATAGTTAATGGAAGTAATAAAGTAATGTTATTAACATAAGTTCAAGAAATAGGTTAAGTTGAATGATCAAATTGAACTATTCGATACCGATGTGAATTAGGGTGTTTGAAACAATTTAAGGCCTTCGAACAATTTTATCCGAATTGAACCAAATTTTAATATAAATTGATAAAAGTTAGACAAATAGTATTAGTAATATTAATTTCTTAAAATAAATTAATTATAATATTTAATTTCAATAAAAAGTATTTTTTATATGATTAATAATTATCGAAAACTTGAAATTAAAGTTTCTAATGATTACAAAACCTTGGAGATAAATTATATATATATATAATAAAATTACTATGTGACATAAAATAACATATATACTATATACGTATACATCATGTGTAATTTTCAAGTATGTATGTGTACCTATATTTAGGTAAAATACCATAATATATGCCTTTTAGGCTAAAATACTAAAGAAAATCAATAAAAAGATCACCACAAATTATAAAAAAAAATTATGTCAACTAGAATGAAGTGGTTTAGGTAAGTGTAAATGCTTAGTACCGGTGTTTATGAGTTAAGAAAAGAGATCATGCAAGGTTAAGAGCAGTATATAAAGGGAATTTCAAGAAGAGAGGGAGTGAATTACTATTCAATATTTGATTAGCTAGAAAAAAAAAATCTAGAAACCCTCTCTAACATATGAAGCATACAAGTATGGATTTAGGAAAAATCAGATTGAGTTAAGTTGATTAAGGAATAAAATCAAGGAAATATAGTAAAATCAGTACGCAGGTTAGGTGATTTAATGGTTCACTAGTGTGAGGTAGAGCTAAAAGGCAGCCACCACTACCACTAGAGGTTACACCTACCACCATTTCTATTGATAAGGTGGGAGAGGTTGGTGGTCATCGGAGCTTTAAATTCCTGTAAGGTCCCATTTCCATCCAATTTTAGATAATTTTGTAAAAATATGAAAATTACCCAAAAAATTATGGAAAATTTTTATTTCTATTTATCTTCATGTATAGAATCTAAAAAAAATAACATCATTATGTATAAATTTCGTAGCTATAATATATGTTCTTAAGAAATCAAGGAAATTAAACAATTTTTTATATCGAAATAAATAGGCCTAACAATGTAGTTTCACCTTCAAAATTTTTCTACAAACTACCCTATATTAATATTGAATTGCCATGAAGATATTTCTCACAAAACTATTTTCTAAATTTTTATGTGATTTTTTAGCCTAAAATATGCTTAAAACAGTGTATTTTAGTGTAAATAATGTGTTTCTTTTAGTAATCCTACATAGATACTGAGTTTGAATAATATTTAGAGTATAGATATTGTTTTGGAGTGATTTAGATTGATTGTTATAGTGAGGACTTAAGGGAAGTTGGTAGTGGCCTTAAATATGCAAGTTGGTATTTCACTAGTTTAATGTATTTGAGACAATTGATGAACTGTGATGGGAATTGGGAAGAAATGTAGTTAAGGAAGGTTTATTCAAGTGATACCTGTTATTTAAAAAAATGGTTTCATAACTATAAATTGGCTACTTATAGGATATTATTAAAAGGCATAGGATGATTCAAAGGCTTTTGATAATGAACAATGCATTAAATTGATGCTGAAAGAGTAGGTCAAAGACAAGAATTATTAAGTAATATGAAAATGGGGAAAATAGAAGATTCGTCAAAGGATAATTCTATTAAAAATCCTATAGCTAACAGAGTTAAAGGATAATTTAGTAGCGGCCTAAAACTGGAGAAACTCAAAAGAAATGTTAGAGGATAAAGATGATACTATGAATGACCTCAATGTAGTTCAGATGGTAACTTGGAGAATTTTCGACTAGAAGAAATTGTTTAGAACCAAACTTAGAGGATTTGGCAGTTTTAAAAAACTTACAAAATTCATTGATTGGTAAATAAATTATGATTTTTAAAAGAAGATAGCGTAATAAGAGGCTATTCAGAAGCTAGCTCAAAACAAACTAATAGATTGAATTAGAACCAATTTAGAATGAACTAATTACCAACAAGTGAGTATTTAACTAGTATATGTATATATATATATATACACACATACATACATATACTCATGACTTGTAATTGATTGCTAGGTGAATTTGTGGAAGAAGAAGCTTACATTAACAAGTAAGATTAGGAATATACTACTAGCTAGGTAAGTAGATACTTGTGTATGCTTCATTAGACTTATGCCTATGCTTAACTTTATGTTCTCTATGATGTATTATCTTGGCTGAACATTAATTGTAAGTTGATGTGCTATTCAATGGCTTAGCTAAAATTAGCTATGAATTGATGTATCACTTGGTGAGTTGTGTTACTTATTACATTTGTTGCTGATTGAATGGTAACATGATATGAAACTTGGTTATATGTTGATGTTGATGAATGCATATATGAAAATTGCTGGGATTTGTTTTATTTTGGAAAAGAATCTAGGAACTAACTGTATCTTCTAAGGTGTTCACTGAAGTGAACTCGATATCGTGATCTTAGAGTTGATAAAACTATAGAGTAAAGGATAGGTAACAAGTGATGAATAAGCCTGCTTAGATTTGTTAGGTTTTGCTTGGCGTGCAATCTAATGAATTCATGGCATAGCACGAAAAAGGACATAAGGGTTAAGTTTTCTAAAAACTATGATGTTGCTAGGTTGATTTCCACATGAAAAGCTAGGTTTACCAAGTGAATTACTGGATTTGTAAAAGCTGGGTTTTTGAGCATGTAGAGATTGTATTATATCTGCTAGGCTAACTATATGTTGGATTTTCCTACCACTCTTTGTAGTAATTGCTAGGCTGAAATGTTTGTTAGGTTTTTAGATTTTATTTTAGATGCCCAGTTTGAGTTGACCGAACTGGTTAAGTAGCTAAGTTGGGTTAGGATATTGGTATCGATGCATGTAACGTGCATGAGCATGGCATACTCTTGTTGCATTTTCATTGCTTGGTTGGGAAACTATAAGATAACATAATTGGACTAACTACTTGAATGATGTGCTTGTTGTTGTGTTTATCCATTCTCACTTAGCTCGTTATAGTTAAGGGGATAAGTTTCTCTTATCCTTAAGTTATAGATAAATAGATAGAAGTAGCAAGGAGACTTCGAAAACTCTAGTTGAAGATAGGCTCTAGAGAGAACTCGTTGACTACATGATTTTGGCTTAAGTATATAAAGAGAGCTGTTCAAGAAAGCTATGGGTATTATTTGACCAAAAATTTAGTATAGTTGTGGAAGTTTAGAAACGTGTCCTTTTAATAGAGATTCTATGCTATATAAGGAGTGTAGATAATTGTAATACTCTGTGCATAACTTAGTAATGTAGAAGCTTTTGTTATTGTTCGTCATATTGAATGAGAAATAATTTGAAAGTAGTTTTATGTGAAACAAAAGAGCAAGTTGAATACATTTTCTGCCTTATTCTTAACTCAAGGATGAAAATAACAAACTGTCTTTAGACATTAAGAGTTTACGAAAAAATTTTAAGTAGACACTTTGAAGGTAGGGTGCTACATATATATAATCATTTTAATTCTTGTAGGTGTATGATCCTATATTATTATTATTATTATGATTATCATCATCATCATCGTTGTTGTTATTATTATTAGTTGTTATTATTATTGTTGTTTCATATTACTATACTATAGTCATTACATTTTATATATTTGATCATTTATGTATATAGAAGCATATCTTCTTTAGAATGTTTGAACTTTTAAGTATGTGTTTATATGCATATTTATAAGAAATATATGTATATATTTGTAAATAATTACTTTTGGGTATTCATTTATTTATTTGGAGGTTTATCCTATTTATATATTTATAAGACCAAATCACTTGATTAACTTAGTCGTTTTACTTATATTTCTCGATTTTTCCTAAATCTTCAATCAAATATGACTTTTGTTTAATTTTATTCTACTTATTATGATCCTATAGTCAATCTTTATTGTTAGTGAGGTTTGTTTTGGAAGTTAATAGTTGTAACGCCCTGCCTTTTAGGTGTTTGCTTAATTTTTTTTTTCAAACTCTCGGTACTTGAAGACAGTTCGTTACTACTATCCGTAAGTTAAGGATAAGGAAAAACTTATATTCAACTTACTCTTTTGTTCCATAAATAATTACTTTCGAATAATTTCTCATTCAATATGATAAACAACAACAAAATATTCCACATTAGAGAGCCATACTCGGAGTATCATAGTTATACACTTCTATACAATATAGTAATTCTTTTACAAATGCACGTATTTGGACTGCCATGACTATACTAAACCTTTGGTAAAGTAACATCCACTGCTTTCTTAGAAAGCTATTTTCATATACTCAAGCTATATCGTATAGTTAATTACTTCTCTTAAGATCCCATCTTTAGATAAAGTTTTGAAGTCTCCTTGTTACTCTGATACTTTCTTCTATTCATTCATTCATAACCTGAGGATAAGAGAAACTTATCCCTTCAGCTACTACAAGCTGAGTGAGAGTGGATAAACATACAACAATAAGCATAACAAAATAGGCACAACATTAGAGTAGTTAGTCCAATTACATTATCTTATAGTTTCCTAGCCAAACAATTCAAATGCAATAAGAATATGCCATGCTCATGTACGTGACACACATCGGTACTGATATCTTAGTACAGGTTAGCAACTCATCTAATTTGATTGACTCAAACTGGGCATTTGGATAATATATCTAGGAACCTAACAAACATTTTAGCCTAGCAATAGCTACATAAAATAGTTAGAAAATCCAACATATAGCTAGCCTAATAGATACAATGTAGTCTCTACATGCTAAAAAATTCAGCTTTTACAAATCAAGTATTTCACTTGATAAGCCCATCTTTTCATATGGAAACTAACCTAGTAATATTTTGGTTTTTAGAAAACTTGACTCATAGGTTTTTTTTGTACCATGCCATGAATGTATTAGCTTGCATGCTAAGCAAAACCCAAAAAATCTAGGCAAACTTATTCATCACTTGTTACCTAGCCTTTACTTTGTAGTTTTGCTAATTCTAAGATCTTAGTATCAAGTTCACTTAGGTGAACACCTTAAGAGATAAAGTTAGTCCCTAGATTCTTTTTTAAGATAACTCAAACCCTAGTAAATGTCACATTTGCATTCATCAGCACTAACATAACAACCAAGTTTAATATCATGTCATTACTCAATCGGAAACAATTATAACAGGTAACTTCATATGGTTCATCAAACAACACATTAACTTGAAATCAAGTTCAACCAAGCCAAAACATCATGAAGTACATAAAGTTAAGAGTAGACATAAGGCTACTCAAGCACACTTAAATATCCATTTACCTAGAACTAAGCTGCTTACTAACTAAGCTTGCTAATTTGTTCTTGTTGGTGACCCCTTGATATTTATCTCAATATAGTATTTTATTATGCATTATAAATTATGAAATATTATTAATTTACTCATCCATATAAGAATTAAGTTGGTTAGTCGTTAGGTTATTACTCTATGCCTTAAGTGTTGGAAATTTAGAATGGTGATATGAGTTTATTTTACCTCTATTACCTTCAAAGCTATTCCCTGAGTCGAGATATCATTACAGTATTTAACTGTAGAGTTTCTAAGCTACTCTCTGAACCCTGTGGTGTTAATGTTCACCATAGATTTAGCCTCTAAGTCAATCTTTGAGGTTGGTACATCCCTAAGATTCTTTAATGAATACTTTATAACATAACTTCTGAGTTCAATCAGCTTCATAATTTCAAGAAATTTACCCTTTGAATTTTCCTTTAAAACCAACAACTTCAAAGTTCTTTTCAATATTCCCTCTGACTTAGACTCTGAGATTCCCCTATTTTACCACTCATTTATAATCTTGCCTCTAATTTAGCTTGTGAGTGCATATCCAACAGAACATTTTCCTTCAACTTCCTTTGAGTTTTCCTTTTCCTTCATTCGTTTCCCTTATGATCAATTCATTGGTCCATTTTCTTCTAAGTCTAATTAAGACTAACCAAAGTAACACTTCAATCCATACTTCTTAACTTCATTACATCCAAATTCCTCATATGCCTACAATCTTAATCCCAATTATTCCCTTAATTTTTTTTTATAATTTCTTATTGATTAATCTATGTTATTTTGGCCCAAAATGTAAATAATATGGCATTTTAACTAATTACAAATGTATGTATATACTTGAAATTCCACACGACACATATGTATATACTCCATATATTATTTTATGTCCCATAATAATTTTATTATATTTATAATTTATCTCTAAGGTATCGTGATAATTTTGAACTCTAATTTTGAGTTTTCGATGATTACCAATTGTACTCGGTAAAAATACGTTTTATCAAGATTAAATATTATAAATACTTTATTTTGAGAAATTGATATTACTAAGGCTATTCGTCTAACTTTTATGAACTTATACTAAAATTTGTCTCAATCGGTCAAAATTATCTGAAGATCCTATTAAATAGTTTTAACTTATTTCTTAAGCTTCTCTTAATGACTTTATTTTATTACTTGCCTCTACTATATTTTCTTCATAAAGTGGCTTGCTGCTCTAAGTCTCAAGTAATAGGTCAAGATCGGGTCTCATAATGCCTACACTTTCTAGTATGGGCTTGATTAGGTATGAATTTTACCATTTTGGGCCTAATTACTTTCTAATTACTTTTATGCACTTTTTTTAGCAATTTTATTAACTAGACTTACCAAAATTTTATTGGTGGGTTTAAAATTATATAGGCCTAACTCTTACTTATTTTATTCCAATTGGGCATAATTAAAAATTTTAAAATTTCCTCTGTTTTTGTTATTTTTGAATCCAAACTTAAATCAAGTTTGTTTCAATGATTAAGGGCTTTCTAAATTTTTGTTTAGACCTAAATAATTATATTAATTTTTACATTTTTTTATTCCAAATTCTTATGTATTAGCCTTAAATAGGTGTTTCCTTTAAGTTTTCCAATTTTACACTATATGGGACTAAATTATTTATATACTTTTCTTCTCAAATTAATTAAATAAAAGTTTTGAGCCCTTTTTTCTTTCCATATCAAACTTGGTTGTGGGCTGTAGGGTAGATTTTTAGGTCTAATTCACTCATTTTTTATAATTTAACCTACTTAAGCCCTAATTTGCTAATTAACTTAATTAATATTATGGTAATTTTTTTAAATTAATTTATAATTATTATTTTTCATGAAAATAAACTCTTGTTTAGATTTTTGGTGCTTTAACCATGGTTACCTTTGAGGGAATTTTTGAGGATTTTTCCTCATTTTGTTGATTTTCTTATTTTACTAATTTGCAACGTAGGTTTATTACATATTATGATGTAAAATCACTAAATAAAAGAAAATATTTTAAAATAATGCTTAAGTATGTCACGGCTAAATATACCTATATATATATTTGCATTTATTTTTACACTTTTAGGAAACGAAAATACCTACAAAATATATATATAATTTTTGAAATATACATAAATACATATATTTTGTATATTTATACTTAAAACCCAAAAAATATATTAAAAATATATACATAACAAGTGTAACCGTACATATGTACTTTTATGCTTATTTTTGTATCAAATATAAATACTATTTTTGAAATATATATATACCTAAATATATATATTTTTGTATAAATTATTTCAAGTCCAAAAACATTAAAATAAAATAAAAATACAAGTAAAACCTAGCACATGGGGTGTCCATTTACATGCACACATATATTCTTGCATGTATGTTTTGAAATATACCTACATAATATATACACTTTGCATTGCTTGTTGTTCATGAGAAGCCATCTTACATGTACATAAATCTTAATGTACTATCATAATACATTAAGAAAATAAATATAAAAAAATACTTGCAAGATTATAGCTAAATACATAACAAAAACTACGAAGAAGAGGAAAGAAAAAAAATGGAAGAACAAACTTACTAAAATTGCTCTTGTTGGAGACTTATAAGGGGCAGTTTAAAATCTTCTTATTGATCTCCAACTTCTTATCCTTAACTACTTAAGGTCTTCTTGTATATTGATTCACTTAAATTATATATATATATAAATAAATCGCGAATACTCCATCAAATATACTAGACTGGAATCAAGTAATATAGAGAAAGTAAGGTAATCAATCTCTTAAGGGCTAGGAAATTACAAATCCTATACAAGTTCTTATCAATATTCAAACAATCAAAATTAAATTAATTAATATAATAATTACTCTAAAACTATTGAAAAGAAAATAATTATGAAATATCTAAAATTAAGCAATCAATTGAGAATTGTAGGAAAATAGAATCCATCCTAGATTATGCAAATTAAATTGTTTTCATGTTATATAGATTAATAGCTATATTATTATTCAAGTGAAATTATTATACCTCAAAACTTAAGAATTTAAATCCCTAATTAATTAGTCAGCTTCTGTATCTTCCAATTAACAATAGACTCTAAATTACAATCATATATCTCCCAATACTATGATTGTCTAATGTCTTAAATCAATTATCCCTAATGCCCTAGTAAATAATCAATCGCCGAACATCGCATTAATCTCTAGATAATTTCTAATTAATTCAATCAACTCTGCTTCCACATTGATTAATTAAATCAACTAAGAATTTCTAACAAACTCTATATCAACTCCCGTATCATTATAGTTTCTAACAATTATAATTAATTGAAAAATTATAATTGAATTCATAGAAATTGTAATCATGAATTATCCATATATCTCTTAATCCTATAATATGAACACAATTATCATCTTAGCTATTTAGGGCTTCATCAATTCCCATAAATAAATTTAACTAGCCATGGATTTGGAAACAAAAACATAAATACTAATTGAAACTGCAAAGAAATTCACAATTGAAAACATAAATAATTTACAAAATTGCATAGGAATAATTTAAATAGATGTCACCAATTCTGTATTAAAAATGATAATCTTTAATTGCAAGTTCAAATTGGTCTCCACAATAAAAGCAAAATCCTCTCGATAATCAAAGTAATTCTCCTGAAGAATTCTTTAAGAACTAACTA
Source organism: Lumnitzera racemosa (assembly GCA_024138005.1). Lineage (NCBI taxonomy): Eukaryota > Viridiplantae > Streptophyta > Magnoliopsida > Myrtales > Combretaceae > Lumnitzera > Lumnitzera racemosa. Next base: position 29,637,182 of record JAMXBC010000012.1, on the reverse strand, counting down.
AAGACTAATTCACGACTCTCTACGTCTAAGGAAAAAGTGTCTAAAAAAATTATCCCAAATGTTGAAACATAAGCTATTTATATAAAAAATTAGGGTTGGCTCACGTGAACTTTCTTTCCCATGAAGGTCGGCAATGTAAGTGCAAGGCCGACCGGCGGCGTAGCCATCAAAGGCCGCTGGTGCAAGTTGTAAGTTGTATGCTGGCTGCCTTTAATTCAAAATTGCATATGTTGATCCGGACTTCGTTTATTTGCTTAAAATTTCTCTAAATCATTTGTAATTCCACTCTTGAATCTTCTAATTCTTGAAATGTCCAAATGAAAATAATTAAGTTCCATTTCTTAATGATTTTTATAAAATCAATAATAATTCTATCTTAATTTTCACTTTAAAACATAAAAAATATGCCTTTATCATACATTGCTAAGTGTTGGTAGAAATTTATAGGAAGATGTAGTATATTTGGTTATAGAAGTGGAAGTAAACAAATGGGAAAAAAAAATGGAAAGGAAAGGAAAGATCTTGTTAATTGCTTGGGGAGTAGAAGAAGGAGTTTTTGGTGGGTTGAAATTTGAAAGGAAAAGTTGCCGTGTTTTAACTTAAGAAGGTGATGGATTATCGTCCTTAGGACCCCTTACTTAAGCTTGTCTCCGAGTTCTATAAGCTCTTGTAAGAAGGATCCAGTCTTCTTAACTTGCTAAGGATAAGCTCAAGTACCAGGAAGGTATAATGCTGAACTCCTTACATGCTTAGCTCGGACATACCTTATTCCCTTTAAGTACATGTACAGATACCGAACTCATAACCCATCCTAGCTTAGCTATCCTACTAAGTACCGAGACCAAGTTCCCGTACTCTTTACTCTAAACCCTATCTTGCCAACCTATTGAATCTCATTCTATCAACTAGCTATTACTTTAGATTAGCTCGATCATAGCATCTCTAAACCCTAGGATATGGATATAACAACAGCATGCCACTCGTCCTTCTCTTTTTCTAACATTATACTATATTCTTTCTATTCAATTGTCACATGTACCATTTTGGGTTATACTAGGTTGCTCATTTCTAATATTACCCTTTTTTGTAATTTCTTTATTTCCTTTTGTTTCCTTAAGGACTCATTATGAATATTCCCATTCATTGTAGTTGTATTATCATATATCTCACATACTACTAAAGAATAATCTCTTTTGTGTCTTATGAGAAACCCTCTCATGTTACAAACCCTTAGTCTTATCTAATCTTGCCAATAGCTTGAGGTTAGTGGCAAGTGAACCTTAGTTTTTACTTATGCATAATATCAAATAACGACTAAGTCATATAGTGTTCCTCAATGTGTCATATTTGAAGAATAGCTTCACGAAGCTATTGTGGGTATATATTCATCTAACCATTTGTTCTTCTTTAATATCTCGAAGGATTAGTTAATATTTCCTATAATGAGACCTAGTGATAACTTAACTCCTATGTACATTAGAAGGATTAGAACTAATGGCAAAGAGGAAGAGGAAAAGTGAGGAAAAACAGTTTGATTTGACTAAGTTATACTTATTAGATTTGTAACATGGGAGAGGTGATTTCTCCATACCATAGCAGATAGAAAATGAGGGATAATAGGAGGATGTTGAGTGACTTTCTCTCCACTTATGTAGGACCTTAGGCTTAGGGTGATAATTTAGTAGGGTACAATTGGCCAAAGAAGGGTTAGATATGAAGGGCCAGCTAAGTAAGTAGTTAGACTAGTTACAATATTATTATATTATATATAGTAGTGTATTAGTAAAATATATATGCCTTGTTTACTTGAGAGAAATTGGAATTCAATTCTCCCCTTATTCCTTATTACAATGTTCACTTGATTTTTTGTTTCTACATCGCAATTCCTTAAGAATCCTTATTATGTGAAATCAAGTAATAGGTATTCCTTAATTCAACCAAAGAATCACTATTCCTTACGAAATTTCACATTTTTTTTTCAGAAATAATCTCATATCAATTTAATGATAAATACCACCACCACTACCGACTATTATTACTACCACCACCACCACCACTGACCACGCCGTCGCAACCACCACCACCACTACTACCATTGCCACTACTATTAACTACTGACCACTACTACTACTACCATTGCCACTACTATTAACTACTGACCACCACCACTTACCATCACCGCCATTGTCAACAACAACTACCATTACTACTACCATCATCGCCACCAACACCATTACCATCATACTAATGCCACCACCTTCACCACTGCCGCCACCACCACCACTGCTATCATCACTACCATTGCTGTTGTCACTACAGCCACAACTACCCTTACCCTCCCTCCAAGTGGCTAACCCAGCCATCGCCACTGCTACCGCTACCGTTACTATCGCTACCCTCACTACTGCTTGCAACTACTGTTGACCATTACTACAGCCTCTACCCCCATAGTTGATTTCCACCACCACTACCTATTACTTTAGAATTACTTGAGAAAGAAAATGAATCAAGGGTACTTTAGTCATTAAAGTTCTTTTATATGTCTATTTTTAAGTTGTTTATTAATTCAACTAAATAAAGTAATTGGTATTACATCCTTATTACATTCCTTAAGAATTCCAATTAGATTTCCCCTTCATTCCATTCAATGAAGTGAACAAGCTAATAATGTAGTATGTACACATAATATTACATGTTGAGGAAAATAAAATAAAACAAATAACTAGCCATTATGCATATATACATATATTGCACCACATCTAAGTAGGTATAGGGCTATATTTGATTTTTTTTCTATTTTATTAGTTTGATTAGTTTAATTTAATTAATTATTATTATTTAAAATTATCTATAATCATTCATTAGCAATTTTATGTGATTTCATGAATTTAGTGATAGTTTTAATGATTTAGTGTTTTATTAGCTCTAGGGTAAATTATAGGGTTTTATAATCTTAGGGTTTAGTATTTAGAGGTTTTTATTAAGTTTAGGCCCAAAATTTTTTATAAGTATGCATACATAGGGTTTAGGGCTTTCTTAAGCAATTAGAGTTTTCAAATCATATATCAAGGTTTTCCATATTCATTTTAGGTTCCAAAATAAAATTTGGATCAGTTTTAAATTTACGTAGTCTTGTTAACTTAAGGAAACATCTAAAGACTCAAGTTTGACTTTATTGCTAAAATTCCAAATTTGCAAGGTTTACATTGGGAAATTAACCTTATAAAGACTCTTCTTCTAACTTTTGTGACTTCATATTAAAATTTTACTTAATTCAAAAAATATTTTTCAAAAGCCTTAAATCATACCTAACGTTCTAACTCGTATTGTTGCCAAGTAGTTGAGGTCTCATCATATGACTAAACTCGTTTCTTAAGTTTTCCTTAATAAGTTTATTTTGTTATTTCTCCAGCTATACCCCATAGGTTTTATGTATAATAAAAATAACCACCATCCCGAATTTATGGTAATAGGTTGGAAATTGGGGTTTCATAACTTTTGATACAATTGACTAAATATTAAATAAGATATACCATTACTTTCATAGTAAAACACGTTCACAAAGCCATGGTTTAGTCTCAAAAAAATCTTTGTAAGTAACAACAAAACTTATTTTAAGAGGGGAAGGATGCAAACCACAAATGGTTAAGTGGAGCATAAGCCTTCATTAGACATTCCTCAAGATCAACTAGCCTAAGTGTTGAACTATTATGTATCATGAATACACTAATCAACTTCTTGATCATGATCGAGCATGAAAACCCTAAAACTTAATAATGATCCCCAACTTATTAAAACCTTAAAACATAGTGAAAATTTGTAAACTTATTGAAATCCTAAAACAAAGGATCAAAAACCTTAATATTAAGTGAATACTCAAAACCTTAGATAAAAAGTCTTAAACCTAATGGAGCTCAAATTAAACTCTAAAATCCTATAACCTATAATGCCCCATGATCCCAACCTTTGGGCTTTTGAGTAGTTTATATTCCTTATAAAATAATTTGTTCTTATAAACTAAGTTAATCGGTATAAATGAAAATTTTGAAAGTACTACTACAACGCACTAACTTTATTAAACATCTAATAGTAGGAAAAAAAAAATAGGCTATAAAAGACTATTTAGGAAAAAAATAGTAAAAGTAAAAGTAAAAAATATTAAAATGGCAACGTAAAATCAAACACACTTAAATCTGAGCACATTGCTTGAATCACTTGGAACATCAAATATGTAAGCTCCCCAAAAATTCCCAATTATCAAAGCAATATTAAGTGCAAACATTTGATCAAGTAACATTTGGAATATGACAAAAACAAGGTAAATAGTCTCCTTAAAATTTGAATATCATGTTACATAAACTTTAATAAAGACATATTTAGGATCTTATCAAAATTTAGGCTTAATAAAGAATTTGTTATTAATAACATTAAATGGTCATACAAGACCCTAAAAGTTAAAAGAAACACCCATATGAAAATAGATTTAAAAAATGAGTTAAAATTCTCTTATAAACTAAAGTTTATCTGGATAATTTTTTAATACTCAAAAAGTGAAGAATTCAAATATGATGTATAGTACAATATTGTACTGTTTTTGAAATATATTAAGGAACTTTTGAGAATGATAAAACTAGATAAAATTATACTCAAATAGTCATATAAATTAGAATTTATCATGTTAAATTTTAGTTACCCTAAATGCAACGAATTGAGATTCGATTTATAAAATAATGTTCTATTATTTCCAAAATATATTATACAACTTTTAAAGTTAAAAATCTAAATGAAATTATGTTCAATGAGTCATACGAAATTTCACCAATTTGAATGATTATCCAAAAAAATCCAACACCATTGAATACTTGCTTACCAAGCAAATTCCTCCCACTAACGTATATCATCTAAGGATAATTCATTTTAAAAATTGGAGGAAAGTTAGAGTAGTCAGTAACGTTGGAAAAGGGAATATATAGTTATTATTATTTAGTTAAGAAATCCTCTTGAAAACACATTTACACTTAGAAAAAAATAATAATAATCATCACTGCCCCATTCCACTGCCTCACATTTCTCTATAAAGTCAACAATGCTTAGAAGATGGAGATTGAACGATAACATTACTACAGATTTATATTTATTTTAATTAATAAATAGAATAAATCTTTCAAAAAATACTTGAGATTATGACCAAGAAGTTTACATAACACCGTCTTGCACCACAACAACGTAAACTACTCTTCATCGCAACATGCTACTACCAAAGCTAACGCCGACAACCAACTAACCACTGCAAGTATCGAAGGATGGTTCATTAATTTTACAAAATATAAGAAACAACCTCTTTCTTCGCCAAACCACAATATCAGGTATATTTCTAACTCTGTTTCATATGTATTAAAGGAGAAAAAGGGGTTAAGGGGGTAGGTGGGGGAAAGGGGGTAGTAGGGTGTTTCTAAAAATCAAAATTTTCACATTTATTCATTAAATAAATTTTAGTCATGTACCTAATAATTGTGAACTTATTTTAAAATATTAAATTAACATAGTTGGACCACAGAGGATCTATAAAAAATTCTAAATTAAAGAAAACTTGAATTATCAGGGTTACTTTCTATAAATGGTTGGATATAAAAACGTAAGTACTAAAAAAAGTAGCCTAAAATGGCAAAACTTCAAGTACCTTATGTTACGCAATACTTACATTATGAAATTTGAAGTTCGTTTATCAATTTTCTTTTAAGGAAAAATGGGTTTTAAGGGTATGTTTGTAAGTCTATAAAAATAACCGTTGATCTTGTAAATCGATAAAATTTTATGATTGAACTCGATAGTTTCGTTAAAAAAAAAAAAAAAGTAAATTGATAGCTACAGGACTTGTGTATCATTAGCGTTGATTCTCAAAATGAGTGGATCTCTAGTAACAATCCTAAAGGTATGTGTCTACAAGTATAATTATCAAAGTAATCAAATCTCTATTAATAATCCTAAAGGTATATGTCTACAAGTATAATTATCAAATTTGTAAAATTTGAACTTTATATTTTTACAAATCTAATGTCATTACTTTCGTAAAACATTAGTAAATATATGATTCTTAGTAAAAAAAAAAAGTAAAAGTTTCTTAAAAGGGTAGAAACTTCTTAAGTAATACTAAAAACCAATTTTATATAAATTTCAAATATAAAATTATATTACGGTGATATTACAAAATAAATACTTATGAGTATGTTAAGCTAAATCAAAAGGTAAGGATAGAATATTAGGTCAATCACATCCAAGTATCATATTTTAACTTCTATTATATCTTATATCAAATAGGTCAATCTATAACTTTATTGGAGGCTTTTGGGAACAATTGGCTAGAAGGCCAAGTAAAGGGGTTTATTTTTGGAGATGATGAACTATTATGCTTGTTTGTGCTTGTAAGTAAATTGATTGTGCATGTACTATGCATGTGTTTGAACCTGCTTATTGAATAAGTACCTGAGTGCACTATACGTGTTATGTTGTGAAGTATTTATATGATACATTGATACCGAGTGTCTACAATATGTTTTTTTATCACCAATAACAGGACATAAGACGGTTAAGCTAAAAATTCCTTACCAAGACATGCATTACATGATGCATACTAATTATTACTCAACTTTCTTTGATAGTCATGGTAGGGAGTAGGTGGAGCCTACACTTACTCTTTTTCTAGCCTTTAGTAAGATCTAAGGATGTAAAGCATAGGAAAGGATCCAGGAAGCTGGTGGCTATAAAGACGAATTGCTAGAATGAATAACAGCCAAAAGAGTGGGTTAGATAACAAATGAATTTTTCATCAAGAATGGAGACCTAAGCTTAAATGGTTATCCCCAACCTAAGTTAGGGAGGGGTTATATCCTTAACTTCACACGGTTACCAAAAGACTGAGTGCAATGTTGCATTCATACTACTTACTCATGCATTGCACTTAAAATTGTTTAACAACCTTGATTGTAGTTGTATTATGGTATAAGGTAAATCTCCTACTACTTATTGAACTCATGGTTCATTAGCTCATTCCCCTATAGTTTTCTTGTAGGATGCTAGTCAAGTCATTAGACAGGCTAGGAATTTGAGTGTGTAAGAGTCACTTCAACAATCTCCATAAAAAGCTTTATTCCCATATAAGAGTATAGTTTATTTTGAATAAGTCTAGACGTAGAAATGTAAATATTGCTCATGTTACCTTTTAGTAAGGGATTCCAATTATCTACGATCCTGGAAAGTAAGGAGATATTGAATCCCATAGTTATTCTTATATCATGCACTTATATATGACATGAAGAGGTAAAATGATTAAACAAATAAATAGTCTTGTGATCTCTGACTCACAAGATGATTATCACATGACAGGTGCACTCATGGCATGACAGTTCTACTACCAAGCCCCCATATGGGGTACTATAGAAGTGGTGTAAGAGCTTCAGGTTATCAAAGATAGAGTGAGCCAACCAAATGGTGTAGATCTAGGTAGATTAGCAAATTGTCATTAATAAAAGAATTAGAACCTAGATTGTATATATACTTACATCTATTTATCACTATAGGATATTTTGCTAAATGCATGACTAACTTGGGAAACATTAATTTAAAATATTTTATCAATCTCTGTAATAAATTATTATTATTATTTAAAGGTACATCTTTCAACTACTGAATTTTATAAGTATATGATTAAATTTTCACTTTACAAACAAGGAACTTATGTAGATTTAGCTAAACACAAGTTTTAAGTATACAAACTCAAGTAGTGTTTGATAATTTAAGGGACAAACCTTACAAAGTAAGACTTGTAATCAAAATAGATATTTAACTAACATGTTTACTCACAATTGGATTGAATCAAAGAGGGAATGGTGATATGAACCTGGCTTTGTTACCTCTACCCCATCCTAAGTCGATAGCAACATAATATCTTGATCAAAAAAGAAAAACCATCTTTGCTATTTTAGAAACAAAAGCCTAGATAGATTTCTCTTATATGCAGCTAGGGAATAAATTTTTAATGAACTAAGAGTAGTCGAGATAAAATCTGGGTAGCTTTATTGTTAGACATCCTATTAGGATCACTACAAAGAAGTTTTAAGGATGAAACTTTTTTAAAGGGGGAAGAATATAATGTCTTACGATCCTAACCTTCTAACTTTTGAGTAGTTTATATCCCTTATAAAATAATTTGTTCTTACAAATTTGGTTAACGAGTATAAATGAAAATTTTAAATGTACTATTATAATGCACTAACTTTATTAAATATCTAATAGTAAAATAATAATAATAATAATAAATCTATAAAAGAATCTTAGGGAAGAAAAATAACAATAAAAAAAAGAATATTAAAATGGGATCGTAAAATCAAACATACTAAAATCTAAGCATATCACTTGAAATACTTAGAACATCAAATATGTAAACTCTCCAAAAATTCTCAATTGTCAAAGCAATATAAAGTCAATGAACCCCACTTGCTTAGTAACACCCAACTAATTGAGCCAATAACATTTGGAATATGACAAAAATAAGGTAAATAGTCTCCCTAAAATTTGAATATCATGTCACATAAACTTTAATAAAGATATATTTAGAGTCTAATCGAAATTTAGGTTCAATAAAGAATTCATTATTAATAACATTAAATGGTCATGTAAGACCCTAAAACTTAAAAGAAGCACTCGTATGAAAACAAATTTAAAAAATGAGTTAAAATTCTCTTATAAACTAAAGTTTATTAAGATAATTTTTTAATACTCACAAGGTGAAAAATTCAAATATGATGTATAGTACAATATTGTGCTTGTTGTTGGCGAATTTTTAGGGGCAAGAACCTCCTCCTCCTCGGGTTCCTCATCTGTACTCTTTACTTCTAACTTCGAGATGTCTCCCTTAATGACCATTGTCCTTCGATTTGAGCACTGAACAGCCATATGTCTAAACCCTTAGCACTTAAAGCATTTGATCTGGCTAATCTGCCTACCAGACACTTACCCCTTCTCATACGTTTAGGTCGACACTACATCTTCAAGCTGACTTTTCTGCTCAGCTCTGACATCTATCCTACTTCTTGGCTTGGTACTTGACAGTATCCGGTGACTTGCCTATTCAAGTCGGCTAGTCAGTACTTTGGTCACTACTTGGCTTCTTCTTTGCCTTTCTACCTGCTAGGTAATCCTAACAGCTTCATCCATTGTGTCAAATCGTTAGAGTTCCACAATGTCTTGGATGTCTCCTCTTAACCCAGTAACAAATCTTGAGACTATTCGAGCTGGTGGTTCCTCTACCTCGCATTGTATCATAAGCATTTGGAATTCCTGAACATACTCATCAATAGTTCGGCCTACTTATCTCAGTTCCTAAAGCCGTATGAAAGTATGTTAGAGATATGTTTCCAGCACGAATCTATTTTTGAGCACTCTCTTCATCTTAAGCTAAGTATTAATCTCTCGGTACTCCTTTCCTCTTCTCATGGCTTGAAAATTCTTCCACCACATGGTAACATATCCAAAAAATTCAACAGTAGCAATCTTCACTTTCTCATAATCCTCATACTGGTAATAATCAAACATACGCTCCACCTTCTTTTCCCAATCTAGATACTTGTCAACATTCCTAGATCCATTGAAACTTAGAATTCAAAACTTCAAATGGTCAAATGCTCTAAGGACTCGTACACGCTCCTCTTCAAAATACTCTTCTTCCTCCTCATCAAGCGCTCTTAGGTCTATCTTTTACCTTACTCGTCTATCAACTCCTCCACCTCGAAATGGTCGAGTTAGGTTCTAACCTCTAATAGGTTGAGCATCTAGTGGAGTGTTTTGCGTAGCCTCAGTGGGTCAGTAGGACAGTGCATGAATAGCATGGGTCAAATCTACCAAGAGGTTAGCTATCTCATCGAGTCTCTCGTTAGTGCTTTTAGGAGTTCCCTGAGGCTGATGCCCATGGTGGACAACTCCATTATCATCACCAGTACCAATATTCATATTTGGATTTATCATTTTTCCTCACAAATTCAGAATTTAAACAAACACTTTAGAAAGTGAACAACTAATAACACCATAGTCAAATGAACTCAATAACTGACTCTGTTTCACACAAGCAAAATAAAGCATAACAGAAATCTAAGAAGAGTTAACTATAGTTCATATAAAACCTCTACTCTAATACCAAGATGTTCCAAACCATAACCAAGAACAAATAAGGCCGATCGCTGAATAGGTCAGAGCTTGCAGAAAGCTTGAAAAGAGTCAATGGGGAAAGGTATGAAAGGGTGAAAGTAAAGGATAAAAATAGTAAGAAAAACCTACGAATAGCTCCACAAGATATGATACACCAATGGAACTTCCAAGGACTCACGGCATAATTCGATGTGATGCACAAATTGGTCCAATGAGGTTACTTGCCACTTGACCTTACTTGAGGAAAAGGATAAGAATGATGTCGAGAGTAAACAACAGTGTTTACGTAAGGAATAAGGTACTCAAAAGTATATTGAATATTATTTGATCTATTACAACTACAAGTACAACGGTATTTATACCGGCAACCTAGGGAAACTTACTCAAAAGGGAAAAGACAAAAAGGACATTTCCTAAGAGGGGGAGGGGGGGGGGTTTGCAATGTACATGCTATAAAGGGGGAAAAAACAAATATATAAGGAAAATAATCATTGGTGCCACAGATTTTACATGTGATATTGTATATGTGGTGATACAGCATTAGCGAGGTCATTAGGAGATGAAAACAAAAACTATAAACAAATAGGCTTGTCCTAGTAAGGATGGCTTAATCAATTTGGATTCTCTCTCTCGGCTTCTCAACAAAGATGATGCTAAGTGATTATAGCACTGGAGAGTACTCATCTATTCAGGAAACCATAGAATAATAAGCTATCATATAGTACTGTATTAAAGGTAACTCGGTAAAGAGGTACTCGGTCTCGGTAGGGGTTGGTTAGAACATAAGGTTTCGACATACCAACCCCTCTAGTCCTCGAGCTCGAATGCAAGTTAGGGGTCCCGTAGCTTAATTCCCATCACTTAACAAGATATCTGTATAATAACATAGCTTACTTCCATGATTTTCCAAATGGAACTACTAATTCTACCGATAGAGTTCTTGTCACAAAATATAACCAACATTGGCAAGATCTTCCTAAAACATAGAATCTGAGGAGGCTAAGGGAAGAGGAAAGGGTATGTTTCCCAAGGGGGCACAAATTCTACGTAAACCTGAAGTATTTGGATTTTCGGTTATGCTTCCCTTTCTCAACATTTGTGAAGGGCTTTTTTAACTACTTTAGAGTCACGTCGAGTATATTCTTACCAAACACATATTGACTTCTAGCAACTTTCGAAATAGTTTGTGAAGAAGTCAAAGTCAGGGCTATACCTCAATTGTTTCGGTATTTCTTCATGATTGGGAGGTAGCTTGATGGGTAGTACTTTATCGCTACAAGGCATAAGCATAAGTTCATGGATAGGTTAAAATCCAAGATCCACAAATGGCATGAAAAATTAGTATTGATAGCATTTGATGAGGAGCTAGACTTCTGGACTTAATGGACTGAGCCAATTTGTACAAAAGATATAGAACTAATGTTAAATGATGCAGCAGTGGCGAAGAAAATTCAAGGAGGAAGAACAAAATGTTCTTTTGAGATGACAAGAGAATTATATAGCGCTATGAAAGTAAAGAGCCAATCTTTTTTGAGAAAGAAGGTACGCTAATAAGTTACCACCATGCCGAATATAGCTAGAAGGGGGAAGCTGCTTTCATGACTTAGTAGGAGAATTGTTGCCTTTAAGCCTTACTCGATATAAAGAATGTAAGTTTATTCTTTTCCCCTACATTAATATTAACTTGTTTACTTATGTTATAGATATGGGTACTGGCAAGGTAAATCTTGCCAAGCTATTAGCCTAGGCCAAGGCTAAAAAATCAAAGGCTAATAAGAGGGCAGCCATAGCAGCCACTACTACTCAACCTACTACCATGAAGAAAATGGCAAAAGAGGACACATCTAAGCAGGCAGCAGTATAGAAGAAAACCACCTACCTGGCCAAAAAGTAGAAGGAAGGTGAGAAGACTCTATCAGTTGAGGTTGTACATTTTAGGGAGCCTCCGATCAAAAGTATTCAACCTGCCATCGAGCCGAAGAAGGGCAACCGAGAGACCCTACCCCACAATGAGGCCAAAGAAGCTACTGCTGCTGAAGGGTTGTCGTTGGTGTTAGAGGTAGTGCCGAGTGCTAATAAGAGACCAGAGAAGGAACTTGCTGACCAACCACTTACCAAAAGGTCAAAGGGTTTAGATGAGAGGACGAAGGAAGCAATGTAGTCTAAAGCTTTCGGCATTAACAGCACTAAATTCGTCCCCAATAAGGAGGTCAATGAGTACTTCATCTCGTATTAGGGCTAAAACATTTTAGATACCGATTCGGCCTTGGGTAACAAGATAAAATCTTTTGTCTTAATAGAAGGAATTATTCTTTTGAAGGACAAAGAGATTTCCAAGAAGGATGTCGAGAGGGTCAACAATTGCAATAAGGCCCATATCGTGGCTAAGTTGTACAATGTAAGTATCTATAACTATCTTTTAGCTATTGAAGTTACTCAATTATTGATATTTGGTTTCCTTTTCAGATGACTAACCACATTCTAATAGCTTTAGATGAGCTTGATAAAGAAACTAAGAAGGTAAGATCCATAATAGTCTATGTATTATGTGGAGTCACTGCCAATACTCATCATACTAAGTGAAATTGTGACAGAAAATTGAGGATGCATATAATGCTTCCAAGGCCCAAACTGCTACCACCGAGAATGCAAGGATAAGAACTAAGATGGAGGCGAGAAAGCTTCAAGAAGACCTTGCTACCAAAAATTTGGCACATACTCTTATTATTAATGAAGTCTCGAGCCTGAAGGCTAAAATTGAAGAGAAATACAAAGAGTTTGAAGGCCTAAAAGAGGAGTTGTAGAAGAAGAAAGAAGAGTGCTAGGGCTTAGGTCAAACTCTTTGCTTGATGAGCAATGAGGAAGAGAAGCTTAGAGTGTAGATTAAAGAGTTGGAGACTAACAACTCAAACTCACAAAGCCATGTTGCTGAATTCGAGGAGACTATGAGGAAAGAACCATTAGTTGAATAGGTTCTTGATATAGTTACTCCTAGTTGACAGTATGAGAGACTTCTATAGAAGAAGTTATTGGAAGGGGTCCAAGCAGCAAGAGAGGAGATCCTAAAGCTTTACCCTGATTAGGATCTCTCCTGCATCAACTTCACTAGCATCAATGACAAAGTCAGTAGTACCAATGAAGACAATGACGATGAGATAGGTACCAAGATTGTTAATGAAGGTAATGATGAAGCTCATGTGAAGGATCTAAGGGAGGACGAAGAATGTCTATGAAAAGAAATCCCCTATGTGTAGCAAGAGAAATCTGTTGGCTTTGAGACCTAAAGCACCGAGAAAGAAATTCACTTGGAGAAAACCCTAGCCTTCGATCCAAAAATTACTTCTGCTAACTCTAAGAATAGGTTTTAGGATTCTCTTTGTATTCTTTATTCGTTACTTTCTCTGCTAAGCCGAGTATTTGTAATCAATACTTTATTGAATGAAAAGTATCTTTCATATTAACTACTTTACATATGTTTTATTTCACGCAACGCGCTTTTCTGACATATATGATGTACGTGTTTTATTTCACACATTCTTATTTGTTAGCATGTTTTATTTCATACGCTAAGTATTTCTTTGCTTGTTTTATTTCACATACCTAATTTTTTCTTGACATGTTTTATTTCACACGCCGAATTATTTCTTAGCATGTTTTATTTCACAAGCCCAATTCATGCTTCTTTATAAACTTTGTCCATTAGCTATTTGAGGCATGAACTAGTCGCATTACTCGGCTATAAGATAAATTTATGCAATTTGTTAACCGCGATAAGCTGGAACTTAGGTTAGTTCATTTGTTGTACAATTTAGAACTCGTTAACTCGGTAATCATAAAATGAACAAGAAACATTATAAGACTTCAAACATAATTCTCATAAAAAATTATTGTAGTCTAACAAGAAAGAAAGCTACTACCTTACAAATAAGTAGAGATGAACATCATTCGACCAATCAATTGAAAGATAATTTCAAATTCTTAGCGTTCCATGCTCAAGAGGTGATAGATCCATCTAACCTTGCTAGTCGATAGGGCTCCTCGCCAACGACTTCTCAGATCCTGACAAGATCCTCCCAATTAAGCTTCCCTTAGCTCACCCATATGCCAGTAACTTCCATCTTTCGGCAAACTAGATCTCTAGGTTAAAAAACCTTATGCTTCACTTTCTTATTATAATACCTTATCACTCTATGCTGGTATGCCCCAATCTTAGTTCTTGTAATATCTCTAATTTCATCAATGGTGTCAAATTCACCATTAATCTAACTTGATTAACCATAATGTCGAAGTTTTACATTTGTAGATTACATAAATCTAACTCAATCAACAATATGGCTTCATACTATATGCTAACCTAAAGGGAATCTTCCTAGTCATAGCTCTATGGTTGGTTCGGTAACCCCATAAGACATTCGGCAATTTATCATCCCATTTCCCTCTAATTGGATCTACTTTCCTTCTTAGGCTATGCAAAATGATCTTGTTTATGGCTTCAACTTGTCTATTCATTTGAGGGTATGCTACAAACGTATAGTTGAGGTGAATGCCATACTTCTCACAAAATGCTCGGAACTTATTGTTGTCAAATTGCGGGCCATATCCATGATTATCATGTAAGGAACTTTAAATCTTGATATGATGGAAATAAAAATGAATGCTTCCACTTTCTATACGATGACCTTCACCACTGCTTCGGCCTTTACCCATTTAGTAAAGTAATTCACAACAATAATGACGAATTGTTGCTAGGCAGTAAATTTCGGAAAGGGTTCGAAAATGTCTAACCCCCACTGGGCCAAGGGCGAAGGGCTGGTTAGGCTACATAACTTAGTTGCAGGGACATGTCTCAATGATTCGTGCTTTTAGTACTGAAGATAATGTTGAACAGCTTTCTTTGCATCTTCTCTCATGGTCGACTAGTACTAGCTAAGTCGCAGTACTCAAACATGCAATGTCTACGCTTTTACGTAGTTATTATATATGCTACCATGTAACTTAAATAATACTCTCTAAGCATCTCTCAAAGGAAGGTATCGAAGATAGGATTGTGATATGCTGCGTTTTTATAGTTGACCATCAATCAACGTATAATTTGCAGCTTAATAAGCCAATCTTCATGCTCCTTTCTTATCATTAGGGAGAGTATCGTGTCTCAAATAATCTACTCAAGGATCTATCTAAGATTCTTCTCTTGGGTAAGGAGCTAACTCATAGCTCTACAAAAGAGTAGATAAACTTTTCTATGAAAGAAATTTAAAAAAAAAAAGTCTGTCGTTCAATTCAAGGAATGTCATATTGGCTATTTTTGACAACTTATCGGTAGCAATATTCTTGCTTCTCAAAATTTTGTGGATAGAGAAAGATTGAAATTCTTCTATGAGCATTCGTACTACTAATAACACTTGCTCATCTCTTCTTCCTTTGCCGTATAACTTCTCGTAACTTGATTCACCACTAATTATGTATCAGAGAACACTTTAAGTTTTTTGATTCCAATCTCTTTTGCTAGTTTCAGTTTGGCAATCAAAGCTTCATACTATACTTCATTAGTGCTAACTAAGAATTCGAATTTTAAAGCATAATGAACTTTAACATTGTAGGGGCCTTGAATAATAAGGCCTATACCACTTCCTTCTCTCATCAAAGAACCATCCACATAAAGGAACCAAATAGGTTTCTTGGTAACCACCATACAATCTTCCTCACCGGCTACAAAATTTGCTAGCACTTAATTCTTCAGTGCCGTTTTGGGTTTGTATTGTATACCTGGGCACTTAACTCTAAGGCATATTTCATCATCCTCTTAGAGGAGTCAAGCCATTGCAATGCTTGCTACAATGGTTGATCAATGGCAATAATGATCTAGTGTACCTCAAAATATAGCTTCAACTTCCTTATCGAAAGAACCACTACTAAAATAAATTTTTCAATTTTCGTGTACCAAAGCTCTAGCCCTTACAACACATGACTCACATAATAAATAAGTCGATGCTCTTTGTCGTCAATTTAGATCAATATAAAAGAAAGAGCTCAATAGTTGATCGATAGATATAAATATAAATTCTCCCCTGAAATAGGTAACGAGAGTATTGGTGGTGACATAAGGAATTCTTTGAGATCGTTGACAGCTTTCTTGTAATAGTTGGACCATTTGAATTCTTTTAGATTCTTTAAGATTTTAAAGAATTTTTCATACCTATTCACACTTCTCGATACAAATCTGTTGAGGGTAGCTATCATCCGATGAGTTCCTATGCTTCCTTGACCGTATGAGGAGATTTCATGTTCCTTATCACCTCAATCTTTCTCAGGTTCACCCTAATGCCACATCGAGTAACCATATATCTTAAAAATTTTCCTAATGTTACTCTAAAGACACATTTCTATAGGTTGAGTTTCATGATGAATGTAGCAAATGTCTCCTCAAGGTTATCAAAATGCCAATCCTCCTTTACACTCTTCACAATCATGTTGTCGACATATACTTTGGCGTTTCTGTGAATCTAGGGTTTAAACATCTTGGTAATAAGTCTATAGTAGGTTGCCTCAATGTTTTTCAACCTAAAGGACATCACTGTATAACAATACATTCCAAAATTAGTAACAAAAGACGTATGGACTTCATCCTCCTTGTCTATCTTGATTTGGTTGTAACTAAAGGAAGCATCCATAAAAGAAAGTAATACGTGTCCAGCAGTTACATCTACCATCTAATCAATTTTTGACAATGGGAAACAATTCTTGGAATAGGCCTTATTGAGATCTGAGAAGTCTATGCACATTTACCACTTACTGTTAGACTTCTGGCCTAGTATATAATTGGCCAGCCAAGTCAAATAAAGCTCTTCTCGAATAAATCCTACCTTCAATAAGTTGTAGACCTCTTCTTTTATTGCTGCTTATCTCTCTTGTGCAAAATGCCTTTTCTTTTGTTAGACCACCGTCATACTTGGATCAATTTGGAGCTTGTGTACCATAACTTCTCTTGAGATACCCGGCATGTCCGAAGGGAACCATGTAAACACATCAGTATTAGATTACAAGAAGTTAGTCAAACTTTTCCATATATCTACTAACAAAGGTTTCCCTATCCTCAATGTTTTCCTAGAGTCATCTCCAAAAGAAATTTCCTCAATATCACTCTCAGCATTTTCTATGCCAACCAACTTGCCTTCTGGATAGGTTTCTACTTGAAATACCTCTTCTACCTCCTATATAAGGACCTTGCCAATTGTTGATCCCCTTTGCATACACCGACTCCTATGGTAGTAGGGAACTTGGCTTTAAGATATGCAATTGAAGGGACAATGGCAAATAAATGCTGACATGGCCGTCCCATTATCATGCTGTATGGGGACCAATATTTGACAACAAGAAAGTCCACTTTATTCTCTACAACATGCTGGTCATCACCAATCTATATCGACAAAGAAATTACTTTAAGTACTTGGACTAATTGGTTATTGAATGCATATAGATCATACTTATAAGATCATAGCTATGCTTTAATCTTGGGTCTCATCTAGTGGAACGCATGTTGAAAAATAATATTAGCCAAATTCTTATGTTAACAAGAATCTTCTTGACTTCGAAGTTGATCACTCTGTTGGGTGCTCTACTGGGATTCACATCCCTTGCATCTCTACCAGCCATAGTTAGCCAAGTGTCATTCTCTTATTCCTCATGTCTCCTCTGGGATGGTCTCTCAATATTTTCAACATCATGTATTAGGAATTTTCGCAAATGCCCACGTGAATCACATCTTCAATCCAATTCTTGAGCTGTATGCACTCATCTATGTTGTAACCTTTGTTGCAGTAGAAGTCACAGTACTTATTGGAATTTCTCCTTGAGATATTTCCTCTTATTCTTTCCAGCCATTGTAGAATGCATCTTTGCCCTCGTACCTTCATTAATATGTCTGAAATTGGACGATTGATGGGTATGTGGGATGAAAATGTCGAAATCCTTAGTCTCTTTCTCTCGGCATTTAAACTTTGATCATCATCTGAGCTGAGTCTGTCCTTTGCACTTTTTCTCTTGTCATTTTTTCTATCTCCTCTGTTCTGATGGGCCTCCTATCGACTTTTATGTTATCCTCCTGACGGATGTATGAAGTAGCTTTAACCTTGAAGTCAACGAAATTTTTTGGCTTATTCTTTGGGAGAGACTTGAAAAAGTCTCCACGAGGCTTAACTCCATCAATTACGGTGTTGAGAGACACACTCATATCCAATTCTAGGATTTGAACCATCTCGGTAATAAACCTAGCTAGGTAGTCTCTAATTGACTCATTTGGTTTTTGTTTAATTGTGTTAAGGAATGAGGAATACTTAACAACAAGTTGCTTGTGAGGAAGTGTTAAAGAAATACTTTTACTAATTCACTGAAACAAGAAATGGTGTTTAGTTTTAAGTGATGTAGTGGCCTATCAAGCTTAGACAACGTACGGTAGTACTCTAAGTGGTCTTCGAGTCCTTTGTTTCGTCTAGCAACTTGATGTGTCAAGGTATCAATTCCTCCAAAATCTCTGCAACAAAGGGACTCTTCTTAATTTGGAATTGCTTGCTCATTGCAGTAGGGGTGCTACCATGCGAGGGTCTCACATGGTGCATCTACTGCAGTTGCTTGCCTTTGTCATTCTTTTTGAAACTAGGAGCCAAGGGTCCTATCAAGACCTCAGCTTACTTTTTCAACAACTCCAGTGAATAAATTGAATCATTGCTATTATCGACATTATGATCGCCATGCTCTTGGTTTTGGTTTGGATGAATACTATTGTGAAATAAGTTAAAGATCTATTCATTATTTTTGTTTAACTCCAAGCTTACCTTGGCCAAATGGAGGCATAATTACTCAAGTCTAGCCGATCATTACTCATCAATATGCAAACTCCTCCCTTCATGGTGTTAGGAAGAAGTGTCAGCACCTGTATTCTTGGTTATTCTAGTTTTAGTTAAGTAGGTATGTTTAGGGGAAAATATACGGTGTCAAATATTGTTGGTGAATTTTAGGGGTTAGGAATATCTTGCAAAGATAAGGAAAATGTTTAGTACTAGGGCCAGTCCGATATTTATAGGAGGTTAACAGTAATCGGATGTCTCTTACAGAGTTTTTTTCCTGTATTTATAGGAGATTGTCATGTTTGAAGGAGTAGTTGTTGAAATAACTATCGAGACATGTAGAAGCTTTTTAATTAGACACCTTTTTCTAAAACGTAGGGAGAGTAAGCAATTATATAATATAACTATGTTTGTGATAACTGTTCGCGCTATAAACTTGAATTCAAATTAGGAATGGATGTGTTACTCAACGGAATGTCGAGAGTCAATCATTCGAGTAGGTGCTGAGAGTATAGATTGCCCGGCCTATCAGCAGCTGAGTAGACGAATAAGACAAGTGGACGAAAACTGACTATCAATAGTACTATTTTGGAAATATATTAAGGAATTTTTGGGAATGATAAAACTAGATAAAATTATACTCAAATAATCATATAAACTAGAATTTATCGTGTTAAATTTTAGTTACCTTATGTATAATATAGTGTCCTATTATTTCCAAAATATATTATACGACTTTTAAAGTTACAAATCTAGATGAAATTATGCTTGAAGAGTCACAAAATTTCACCAATTTGGAATGACTATCTAAAAAGTAGCCGTAATTCAATCCTTAGTAGTCGAGGAATATCCACCGCCATTGAGTACTTGCTTGCCAGGCAAATTCCTCCCACTAACGTATACCATCTAAGGATAATTCATTTGTAATATTAGAGGAAAGCTAAAGTCAACAACGTTGGAAAAGGGAATATATAGTTATTATTATTTAGTTAAGAAATCCTCTTGAAAACATATTTATATATGAAAAAATAATAATAATAATCATCATCACTGCGCTATTCCACAGCCTCACATTTCTATATGAAGTCAACCATACTTAGAAGATGGAGATTGAACAGTAACATTACCATAGATTTGTATTTATTTTATTTCATAGATTGCATAAATCCTTGAAAAAATACTTGAGATTAGCAAAATATGACCAAGAAGTTTACATGACACAATCTCACACCACGACAACGTGAACTACTTTTTACCACAACATCCTACTAGCAACGCTAACATCAACAACCAATTGGCCATTGCAAGTATCGAAGGAACATTCATAAATTTTAGAAAATATAAGAAACAACATCTTTCTTCACTAGACTAGAGTATTAGGTATGTTTCTAACTCCATTACATATTTATTAAAGGAAAAATAGGTTGAGTTTCTAAAAATCAAAATTTTTGCATTTATTCATTAAATAAATTTCAATCGTGTACCTAATAATTGTAAACTTATTGTAAAATATTGAATTGATATAGTTGTACCATAGAGGATTTATAAATGGTTGGATGTAAAAACGTAAGTACTTGGAAAAATAGCTCAAAATGGCAAAACTATAAGTACCTTATATTACGCTATAGAAAGAATATTTACCTTATGAAATCTAAAGTTCATTTATAGGTTTTCTTTTAAGGAACAATGGATTTTAGGGGTAAATTTGTAATTTTCTAAAAATAATCGTTAATCTTGTAAGTCAATAAAATTCTAAGGTTGAACCCTATACTTTCCATTAAAAAAATAAAAAATAAATTGATAGCTATAGTACTTATGTATCATTAGCGTTGATTCTCAAAATTGGTAGATCTCTAGTGATAATCATAGAAGTATATGTCTCTAAGTATAATTATCAAAATTATAAAAATTGAGCTTTATATTTTTGAAAATCTAACGTCATTATTTTCGTAAAATTTGAGTAAACATACAATTCTTAGTAAAAAAGTAAAATTTCCTAAAAAAGATACAAACTTCTTAAGTAATATTAGAAACCAATTTTATATAAATTTCAAATGTAAAATTATATTGCAGCAATATTATAAAATAAATACCTATGAGTATATCAGGCTAAATCAAAAGGTAAGGATAAAATATTAGGTTGATCACATCCAAGTATCATATTTTAACTTTTAATCTATCTTTTATCAAATAGGTTAATCTATAACCTTATTGGAGGCTTTTGTGAACAAATGGCTAAAAGGCAAGCAAAGGGGGTCTATTTTTTAAGATGATAAACCATAGTTGTCAAAATCGCGATTTTATCCACGCGATTTTATCCACACGATTTTACGAGTTTAGGTGACTTCTCGAAGTTAACTCAGGTGTAGAATCTTTTTTTGTATAGAAACTTATGTTTTTAACCGAGTTTATTCATGAACTCAATAGAAACTTACGTTTTTAACTAAGTTTACCAATTCTACATATCTGAGTCGAATGAACTAAAAAATTAAAGAAAAAAATAATACAATTAGCCTTTTACAAACCATCAACTATTAAAGCATTACAATACCTATCTTATCCTATTTCAATTTTTTACCTCTTTCTTTCTCTCTCCATCTCTTATTTTATGTTCATAACTTTTATTTAAGTTTCATCTCCATTAACAAAGCATATAAAGAAAGCTATATACTTTATTTTATACTTTTAATAACTTAAAATGAGTTGAAATATTTGGTTCTCTTTAATTTATAGCTTTTTTAAAAAACTTAGAAAAAATTTTAGTTTTAACTTTATTTGTCCTTTTTCTAAATATATTAAATTATATATTAAGAATTTTTATGAAAAAATTAATTTCTTCATTTTTTCTTTTTAATTTTCATCAAGTTTTGAATAACTATTATAAGTATATTCATAATTTTTTAAAGCTATTTTATACAAATTGTAGACACTTACGTTTACACAAATCGATTTTACAGATCCTCTAACGATTTTAGGTAAAATCATGAGTTTGATAACCTTACGATGAACCATTATGCTTGTTTGTGCTTGTAAGTAAATTGATTATGCATGTACTATGCATGTGTTTGAACTTTTTGTTGAATAAGTACTTGAATTCACCATATGTGTTATGTTGTGAAGTATTTACATATTACATTGATAGTGTCTGCGATATATTGTTTTATCACCAATAACTAGACATAAGACGGTTAGACTAAAAACTCCTAACTGAGACATTCATTGCATGATGTATACCAATGGCCACTTAGCTCTCTTTGATAGTCATGGCAAGGAGTAGGTGGAGCCTACACTTGCACCTTTTCTAGTCTTTTGGAAGATTTAGGGATGTTAGACGTCGAAAAGGATCTAGGAAGCTAGTGGCTATCAAGATGGATTACCAGTAAGAATAAGGGCCCAAACAATAGGTCAAGATAAGAATGGGTTTTCTATCAAGTGTAGAGACCCAGACTTAGATGGCTATCCCTAACCCATGTTACGAAGGGGTTATATGCTTAACTTCATACGATTATTGGAAGACCAAGTGCAATGTTGCATTCATATTAGTTGCTCATGCATTGCTCATGAATTGTTTGACAACCTTGATTGTTGTTGCGTTATAGCATAAGGTGAGTCTCCTACCACTTATTAAGCCTATAGTTCTTTGGCTTATTCCTTTATAGCTTTCTTATAGGATGCTAGTCAAGGGATTAGATGGGCTAAGCATCTAAGTGTGTTAGAGTCACTTCAGCAATCTCTATAAGAGGGTTTATTCTCAAATAAGGGCATAGTTTTTTCTCAATAAGTCTAGATGTAGAAATGTAAATATTTCTCATGTTACATTTTGGTAAAGGATTCCGATTCTCTATGATCTTGGAAAGTAAGAAGACATCGAATCCCATAATTATTCTTATATCGAATACTTATATATAACATGAATAGGTAAAATGATTAAAAAATAAAAAATAAAGTCTTGTGATCTCCAACTCACAAGATAGTTATCACATAACAGGTGCACATGTGGTATAACAACTTTAGATTGTTTCTACCATGCCGCCTTATGGGGCACTAAAGGAATGGTATCAGAGCTTTAGGTTGATAGAGATAGAGAAAACCTACTAAATGGTGAGATGGTATAGAACTTGGTAGATTATCAAAGTGTCATTAATAAAAGAATTAGATCCTAGACTGTATATATACTTACATCGATTTATCACTAAAAGATATTTTTCCAAACCTATAACTGACTAAGGAAAACCTACAAAATGTTGAGATGGTGTAGAACTAGGTAAATTAGCAAAGCGTCGTTAATAAAAGAATTAGATCCTAGATTGTATATATGCTTACATCTACTTATCGCTAAAGGATATTTTTCCAAACCCATGATTGACTTGAGAAACACTAACTTAAAATATTTTATAAATCTATGTAATCAATAGTTATTATATAAATGTACATCTTTCAACTGCTAAAACATGTAAATAAATATATGATTAAATGTTCACTTTACAAACAAGGAACTTACGTAGATTTTGCTAAACACAAGTTTTAGGTACATAAACTGAAGTAGCATTTGAAACTTTAAGGGACAAACCTTATAAAGTAACACTTGTAATCAAAATAGAGATTCAACTAAATTTTTTTTTTTTTTTTTATTGCAACAAAATTGGATTGAACCGAAGAGGGAATGGTTTAGCAAATCTTTGATATGTAGCGAGGGAATAAATTTTTAATAAACTAAGAGTAGTTAAGATAAAATCTAGGTAGCTTTATTGTTGGACACCCTATTCGGATCACTAAAAAGAAGTTTCAAAGACAAAACTTTTTGAAGTGGAGAAGGATATAATGCCTCTCAATCCCAACCTTCTAACTTTTGAGTAATTTATATCTCTTATAAAAGAATTTTTTCTTACAAATTAGGTTAACGAGTATAAATGAAAATTTTCAATGTACTATTACAATGCACTAACTTTATTAAATATGTAAGAGTAAAAAAAAAAAATCAAGCTACAAAAGATTCTTATGGAAAAAATAATAAAAATAAAAATAAAATAATATTAAAATGGGATTGTAAAATCATACACACTTAAATATGAGCACATTGGTTGAATTACTCAAAATATCAAATATATAAGGTTTCAAAAAATTCACAATTATCAAAGCAATATTAAGTTGGTGAATCCTACTTATTTAGTAACAGCTAACTATTTAAGCTAATAATACTTGGAATATGACAAAAATAAGGTAAATAGTCTCCCTAAAATTTCAATATCATGCTACATAAACTTTAATAAAGATATATTTAAGGTATTGTTGACAACCTTGATTGTTGTTGTGTTATGGCATACAATAAGCCTCCCACCACTTGCTAAGCCCGTAGTTCTTTGGCTCATTCCCCTATAGTTTTCTTGTTAAGATGCTAGTCAAGACAATGGATAGGCTAGGAATTTAAGTATGTAAGAGTCACTTCAGCAATCTCTACGAGAGGGTTTATTCCTAGATAAGAGTATAGTTTATTCTAAATGAGTTTAGATGTAGAAATATAAATATTGGTCATGTTACCTTTTGGTAAGGGATTCTGATTCTCTACGATCCTGAAAAGTAAAGAGACATTGAATCCCATAATTATTCTTATATCGTATACTTATATATAACATAAATAGATAAATAATTAAATAAATAAATAGAGTCTTGTGATCTCTAACTCACAAGATGAATGTCACGTGACAAGTGCACACATGGCGTAATGGCTTTAGATTATCTCTACAAGGCCCCCTTGTGGGGCATTACATAACTTATCTTAAAAGAAGCTTAATAAATAGAAATATAGGAGTTAAGGAGCAACACGTGTTTAGCTAAGGGTTGACCAACATCCCTATTCCTTTCCCTCTCATTTTCATTTTTTAAACTTAGTCAAACACCAAGATGTAATCACTAGTGAGTGCAAAACTCTTATAAGACTTTAGCAAATCTATAGAGTTGATTAAACAAAACCACTCCTAATCCCTAAACAAGTTATACCATTTATGGAAAAAAGTCATTAATTACTTTTTTCACTAACCCAAAAATCAGAATTGAGGAGACTTAGATAAGCTACCCCTATCCCCTCCTAGTTATCAGTTTGAGAGTCCCTAAGGAGGCTATCACTTCACCTTTCTCTTCCAAGAAGACAGACATTAGGAGCCTCAAAGAATTGGTCACTTCCATGTACCATTGCCTCATTTCAATCACTTAATGACAAGACAAAAAGAAAACTCCTGTTAAGCCCTTAACTGGCCATTTAAGTCCCCTATCCTATCCATTTGAGTTCCCTTCATTTCACCCCATTCAACACTTAAAGTTCAACAACAAAAACACCCCTTAACCACCCTCACTAACTACTAGACTAAGCCCCAATCGCACCCCCAATCTTTGTCCTCATTTTTACCAGTGAATCTTCTAAATCCCTTTGTACAAATGATACCTAAGTTTAGTCTATCTTAGGAAGCACCAATTCATCTTCACTCCATAAGCTTCATAGTTTAACAAAGGTTTGAGAGGCTAAAGGAGTAGCAAGTGTCAAAGGCTAGGATAAGGACAAGGGAGTTCATTGTTAGGGAGCCACACACCCTCACTAAGAAAAGTAAAGTCCTTTTCACTTCCTTGCAACCTTAGGACATCTATGGATAAGTTTTGTCCTTTCCTTTCTTGTAATATTTCTTAATAATTTAGAAGTCTTTTATGCTAAGCAAGTAGTGACTTTCTTAAAGTTAACTCGTAGTATAGTAAGTTTTAGTAGATACATTCATGTTATCTAGCAAGGAGTAGATGTGTACTTGGAAACAATGTAAGAAAGGCTTGTAACTTATGAGAAACAGTAAAACAAGGCCAAGAACCTTTCCTTTATATACTAGACATAAACCATAAAGTACTCTTAAGGATGTTTTCTCAAGTTAGTGAAAGATATCTAGGCATGAAAATGCACCTAAATAACTATATGATAGGCATATGTGATAATACCCATGAAAAATATGATCAAAGCCTTAAGAAAGCTCCTTGAAACTCATAGCTAAGGACTATATAAACTAATCCTACATGTTTTCCTTAATAAAATAACAAACAAGAAGTAATGATAAGGGGAAAACAAGTGTTTAGCACCTTAAGTTAGTGTTTAGGTCAAAACATAAAGAAAATAAGTCTAAGGTAGACCCCAAGAACCCTAAACCTAGCTAGCTAGATCTAGAAATAAAGAAAAAGTAAGCATAAAACCTCGATTTGTCAAGTTTTAAGCCCAAACATATACATTCAATAGAGACAATATGCCCTGGAAAGCCTAATCGAGCTAAAAGACCTAAAACAAGCCTAAAACCTACAACCGGGTTAGAGAAAACCCTATGGCCAGCGAGTATAATAGTAATGAAAGACTCGAAAGAAGACCATTATAGGTTCCCTAAGTGATAAGAATCAACTTCTCAAACCAATCATATGTAGTCGAGTTAAAGGACTTTAAGGACTTACATAGAGAATATTAGCTTAAAGCTCCATCTAAAACAAGAATTCCTATCCTAACCTCTATATTCACTCTAATGCTAACTTAAATACTAAGCTCTTACATTTGCTAGCATAGTTCGTAATGCTATCGAGTAGACGTGCCAACCTACCAAGCATACGTGCCGACCTACCAAGCATACAAGCCAACTAAAAAATCGTACCATAATACGGACGATGATAACTCAGATTTTAAACATATTTCATAGGCTGATTTTATAGTATTTTCCTCACATTTTTTGGTTTTCTTTAAAGAAATTGATAATTAATTGAGTAAAATTTTGATTTCTAGGTTTGAACGTGTTCTAGGATCTAAAACGAAGAAAATGAATCAAATTTCACTCAAATCGGAGTTCAAATGAAGAAGTTATAAAATTTTGAAGTTGTGCAGAAAATTTTGCCTTAGTACAGAAAGTTACACGACCTGGGGACACAGTCACGTCTCAGGCCGTGTCTGGTGACGAAAATAGAATCTTTATAATACACATATAAAAGGATATCTTAGGGTTTCAAAAGACAAGAGAGACATTACAGAAACGGAGAGACACAAGAGAAGAGAAAGAGGCGAAACAACAACAAGAAAGAGGCGGAACAACATCAAGAAAGAGACTTAAGGAACAACATCAATAAAGAAGCAGAACAATATCAACTTCAAGATTAGAGAGATTGTTCATCAATCAAAAGAGGTTTCCATGTTTTATTTTATATTATTGACGAAACTCGTTTTTAGATTCATTATGATAGCTTAGAATTTGAGTATTTAGGATTATGGAACCTAGGGTTTCATGTGATTCTTGGATTGATTTAGAAATTTCAATAAATTTTCTATTTTTACTTGATTCGATTATGTCGTTTAATTATTGATTGATATTTCTAGAATAGAAATATATGATATTATGCATGTTAATTGAGAAATTACATGTATAATTAGATCTTTATATAATTGAAGAGAATTACATGTATACTTAGAGATAAGATACATGTTTCTTCCGGAAAGTTAATTATTTGTATGGGAATTCATTATACATTAATGCAATTCTAAATTATATTACTAAGTAAAGAGATTCCGGTGAATAATTTAGGATTAGGGTTAATATGCTTGAGAAAGGTATTAACTTTAGTTATGAATCCCTCCGGTCAAGAATAATAGAAACCAAATTGAATATATTTTAAGTGATCACATGATTAACTCTAGGGGAAATAATTCCTAAATACATTATTACTTTCTTGAAGTCGTTCTTGATTTTATCGTTTTTTCAATTACTTAATTAAGTCTTATAATTAAGTTAGTTTGTTAATTTTAGTATTTTTAATTACTTCAAACTTTCATAATTTTCCGGTTAGATAATAAAGCTAAGGTTAATATTAATATTCAAAGTCTCTGAGGGATCGACTCGGACTCACATCCGTTATATTAAAACTGATAGGTGCACTTGCCTCATATCAGACAACATCCAAGTGTACCTACCTCAAATGACTGTCTAAACCGATCTCCCGAGCCAACTATTAGCACCGGTCCCAATCCAAGGTGAATACTCTCTAATGAATAATTAACTGACTTTTGACTTGATCTAGATTAAGTTGGCTCTAACTACAAACTCTCTTTTCTTCATTTTTTCAAAATTATACTGTATTTTAGAATGCCATCCAACATGTGACATGTGCCTTCTAGCACTACATTCCAGAAGGATTCCTTACTTTTCCAAACAGAATATTCTTGATCTCTTTTACCCTTTTTAGTATCATTTATGTATTTCAATTGTAGGTTTTGGGGCTAGTATATAAACCACATTTGTTTGCACACATATATCATTCTTTACATTATTAGATTATTACAAGTTTCCTTTTGTGAGCAATCCTAGTGTTCTCATTATCCTTTTAACTCTTATCTATTCCCTTTAGTAAGGAGCAATGGTAACTAACCCTATAGTTCAGACCGATGAGTCATATCCAGTAGATTGTAGGTCGAGTAAGATTGATTGGTGTATCATATCAAGTTAGTAGCTACCTAGCTTTTCTAGTCCTATTTTATTCTCTTTCGATTCTTTTCGTTATGGTGCTCCTTTATGTGTCTGACCCTAGAGATACATTACTAGGCCTACTAAAGCATCTAGTAGGTCCATTGTATGAATGAAGCTTTTTTATAGCTCAAAAGCCTACTAAATAGCTTAAGGAACAAGAGATAGAGTTAAAGCCAAAAAGACTTAATAAGAAACCAATCATATATGAGCAATGAAGCCCAAAATAATAGTCTAAGGCCTAAATCCCATTTAAATCGACAAAGTAAACCAAAGACCTGATAATGCAAAATAAGCCAAAAGGAAACATATGTAGGAGATGCGCTACTATTCCGACAAGTATACAAAAATGAAGGCCCTACCTCTCAAATATGACTACACCAAGTGAAAGTATACTAAAAAATGATAAAAATCAATTATAAAATCATAAAAATTAATTTAAAACGAGAAAGTTATTTACGATTGAAGAATTTAGCCTAACTAGGAAAAGTATGAGGATAAGTAGTAAAACCGAAGGAATAACTTTGCTAAGTTCATTAGGATGAAGCCATAAAGAAGTACACTCTTATTTTTCCTCATTTATTTGATTAGGAGACATCAATTTCGAGGATGATTTGCCACCATACTACTATGATTAGTGGCTATAGTTGAGTGATTAACTCTTGATAACTCCATATTTCGTTTTACTTGTAGTTAATGACACTAAATATCTTATTTATGATAATTGGTTGCATGTGGGGGTTAGGATATGCATATGTGATGTTACTTAGTTATCAACAGCTTGATAATGTTATAAGAAATGGAAGTGCTTGCAAGATAGATATTATAGGATTGGTGGTTATGAGTGATGATTGTTTGATTGCTTAAGTAAATGAACCTAATACCTACCTAGCTAATAATTAAAATGGATCACGCATAGGACGACATTGCATTATACCTATATTGATTGCCACCTCATGCAAAAGGTTGGAAGGGGCTCATAAGAGTCAGAGCTCCTAAAGGGCTTATGTAAGGCATATGATAGTGCCATATTTATTGAGTCCCTCTCCGAGTCTACGAGCTTACTAGACGTTAAGAGACACTAACTGTATGGCTAAGGGGCAGTGTCTTGTAACATCCACCTAGAGCGTGTGATGTGAACTATTGGGGCCACTACACCGCCAGACCTAAGAATTTTTGGATTTTGAAAATGTTCATATTATTTATCAAAGTGAAGCATATATATAAGTGTATTCATGGCACATTGATGCATTTATGGATAAAAACCCAGGTGCTAGAAACCAATTAATAGTTTGTATTAGTTAATATTCTCTAACTTTGATTACGAAGAACATAATTTTGAGTTGCATATAGTTCCTAGGCCACTGCATGTATTTATATGGCATGTTGCATATTGATAAGTGCTTTATTATAAATATTTACAAATGGGTTTTATGGTCCTTTATATTTTTGTAGGTATTTTGTGGATATTTGGTGCTAAATTAGAAGATATTTTCATTTCAAGCTTTGATGTTATAATTGAGAAGAAAAAGGAAAAGATTAACTTATGTATTCTAATCATTTGTAACTCGTGACTAATTGGTTTACCTTGTTTTTATTTTGGGGATGTAATGTCCTATTGACTAAATTATGTTTATGAATTCAAGTAAATGGTAATATTAAGTATCTTGCTATGATATCACTCATCTAAATGACCTAGAGTAACTAGAAGTGGAAGCAACCTTATACATTACATAAAAGGGGGATGATTGACAAGGGGGTTAATCCTCAACTTTTGTACAGTATATGGCGATCTACTATGACTAAGGTACTGGCTGGTCATGTTAGACATAGACTCAGATTTCAAGAGATTAGCTAAGAAAACCTATTGAAATTGATTTTTTAAGAAAACAAGCTAAAAAGTAAAGTCTAAACACTTAATCTTACCTTAAGATTGATTTTGCACAAGTTTTCCTTGAGAAAATGGAGGTTCAAGTGCCTTGTACAACTAGGGTTTAAGAGGGGGTTTAGAGAAGAGGTGAAGGAGAGGGGTTAGTGGCTATATGAAGGCTTAAGGTTTAAGAGGAAAAGATAAGGTAGTTGTACAAGGAAAGGAAGTGGGATTAAGAGAGAGCCTAGTAAGCTATTTACTAAAAGAAGTAGGGTTTTTAGCTATATGTTGTCTTAAGGGTTGGTAGGGTTTTAGAAACCCTAAGAAAAGTAAAAAATACCCTTATGTTTGAAAAAAAATTTTCCTTTGCATTACATTCTAACCCCCTTAAAATAACTTTCGTCCTCCAAAGTTACTTAACACTTGAAAGGACCAATTATTTTCTTCTCATTTATTTTCCAAGCTCTTAAATTGTGTTGTCTTTGAGATTGCTCGCTTGGTTGTTCTTTACATAGTTGTTGATTCATTTCCTAATAAACTCTTCCTCGATACTCCTACTCTTAGTAAGCCTTTCCACTCCCACTCTAGCTCTTCAACTTCTAATAGTCTTGATTTATTCACTTCGAGGTCTTTTTGATTTGTGTACTTCTACTCTTGTCTCCTAAATGGCAAGGTACTCCCTTTCTTATTACTAGGTTGATTAATCCATTTCATATTTGCTAACATGTCATCTACATCTCCACCTTGCCACAGAATCATAACATATGGCAACAATATGATTGTTATATAATGTCTCTAATACAAACTTCCGCTTACTATTCCCAGTAGCAAAAGACACTAATCACTAATCCTCATAAGCCCTTAGGCAAGTCTATAACTCTAAGGTAATTAACGAATTCCACTATGTCTATGTTATTCACCGAAAGATTTCCATCTCCTAAAAGGAAACAATTTCTTAGATCCAATCAAAATTTTAAGTCTAGCTCTAAGTTGACACTTTACATAGAAGCAAAACACAATAGAAAACATCCAAAAATCGTAGCTTAACTAAAGCCACCTATCACCAAAGAGTTTTCAACACCCATATCCAAGAATCCAATCAAATGTCACTCCCAAAACATATATCAAGCTACCAGATCAGATCGTATCATAACTTACTTCATCCCTTACTCTTCAATCATCTCTAATCACACCAAGCTTCAAAGGTCCTCAAGTTCCATACTCATCTTCTAACCATGTACTCTGCTCTTAGATTATTTGCTACTACTTCATTCACTTGTCCTTAAATCAAATTAAACGGTCTTAGAATTAGTTATTCTTATCATTGATAATTTATGTGTTTCTTAACTTATTTAATGAAGCTCAATTGATTTGCTAGTTCTATATGATCTTATATTTCTCAATGCTCATTTCATCACTTATATTCTTCAATTACTATTAAAATGGTTACATTCTCTACAACTTAACATAAGTATACATATAACGGGGCTAATGGATGTTAACACATCACTAACTTAACTAACAACTTGACTCGACTCAAATCAACTAACCAAACGCGATCCTTTACTGACTTGAAACAAACCAACATGACATGCCATGACATGAAAGAATGACTCATCCAACCGTCTCATAATAGGCATGCACAAGCTAAGATTCCTCAATTCTTTAAATCTCATTTCTTAAATTAGTTTTCTATTCCTCATTCCATTCTTATGTTTTGCTACTCATTTTATAGGGTTTGGTGAGTAGCCTCACGTTTGTACAATTCGTACATAAGTGCCAGGTTCATTACTCCAATAGTTGCATCCATTTTTATGCAACTTAAGTGAGTATAAAGTTACGAGTTATGATTTGTTTCTCAAATTTATCTCTTATCTATGAGGGGCTAGTCCTATTGATTAAGCTTCCCCAATTATTTAATGTATACTCTTGATTTTTATGAATTTAATTCAATTATGCTAGAGGGGATAAGCTCAACTAGTCCTTATATCATCCCCCATCTTACTTCTTCCATTTTCATAAATTTACACCTAAGAATACTACAACCCAACAGAATAAGAGGGATTAAAAGGAAACAAGAGTTAAGAGAGATGAGTATGGTAAATAGGTAAGAGATCACAAAATCAAGGTAATAAGGAAAAGCAAGAAGATAAGTTAGGTAGAAAGCAAGAGGGAAGCTAGAGATTAGACCTATAAGTGTTAAGGCTAAGGTCATTACTCACTCTTAGTCTAGATAAAACCCAGGTTTTAGCCCCTTCTTTCAATTGCTCGCCATGCTTCCACCTCGCCACTCTGATAAATTGCCTAAAAGGATCGACAAACTTAAGAGTATCTATGATTAGTCATCTTAAGTCACTAATGATCCATTAACCTATGTTCTCCTATGATCCATGTCTTAAGCTATTTTATAATCTTCTAACCTAAGTACTTCTAGGTTCCACTAACTTAACTCTTTGAAGATCCATTAAGTTAAGCTCCTTGGTGATCATCAAGCTTAAGCTCTTTTATGATCCATAAGCCTAAAATTTATCTAAACTCCATAAACTTAAGCTCTTTAAGGATCAAATAACCTAAGCTTTGATACTACTCAAGCTGTAATACCCCAAAACCTAAGGGCGCCATAGCCTGCCAAATGTCCCTAATTTTCTAATGATATATTAAGGCTCTAAAACTAACTACATTCTCTAAAGCCAACTTTAATAACTGTCATCAATACAACAAAACAAATTTCCACATAGGCAAGTCATCTCTATAACAACCATACCCTAAAACAGTATTCTCATCTTATGTAAAAATAGAGTCTAACAAAGGATCTAAACAACATACTATCCCTTAGCTCCACTAATCATCCATAAGTCATTAATTTAGAAATATAAACACCTCTTAAACCTAACCTGTTAGCAGAATGTCCTTATTACAATGTGAATAACAACTTCACCTTAATACCTATAGTTGTAAAAATAAAATAATAAGCTAAAGACTAATATGTGATGTATAAGCATACACAGATGTTAAGCCAAGTCATACATATGCATATAATGCAATTATACTAACTATAAAGTAAACAATAATTTAATTATATTTAATTAACAACCAATAAAAGGATACTCATGATCCTATCACACCTTGATATTTGTCCACATATATAAATGAATATAAATATATGTTTTCCTTTAAGTATTTTACGCCAAAGTCTAGAGACTATAAATCCTAAAATTTTAGTCGCACTGTCTTATATATAAGTCCACTAAGGAAACCTTACAGATGATCAATAGTTGCTTTATCTTCCACTATGAGCCCCCAAAGTGAGTGGGTTAAGCACAACCAGCAACTAAGTATAATTATGCCAAATATAAGTTATTTTGGTTTGCTTATTAAGTCCTAACAAGTATAAATAAACAACCAAGCACCACATACCTAGAAAGCCATATCTAAATCAATTAGAAAGCTTCATTAATCATGAAACTCAAATCTAATAACCTAATAGTTAGACCAATAAACTTATCTTTAGATAACACTCCCTAAAGGTTCCTTAAACTCCTATCTTATTATAAGATTCTAAGCATAACTAAGGTTAAACAAGAGGGTAAGATTAGACCATAGCTTAGGAAAAGAAATTATTAAAACACTTAGGATGAAGATTTAGAGGTTTAAGAAAGGAAGTTTTAAAATAGAAGTCGATTCTTTGTAAAACATGTTTATAAATTAGCTATAATAATTAAGATGTTCGAAAATGGTTTTGATAAAATATGCTTTATGAAATAGGTTAGGACATAAAGAAATTAACTTAAGAAAATTGAATTGAAGAAAACTTGATTCAGCCTTCTGGTGTGAACCAACCACAAAGTTTAAGGAGAACCAATTGCCTGGTCCTTACTAGCCTTTTATGACCAGAAGATTGGTTACCACTAGCCCTACAATTCTATTGGAACTATGCCTATGGTTAGAATTAGAGTAGTAGCAAAACTTCGAATTCCATCCTCAAATCCAAATTTTTCTTCAAACCTACTTTAAATACACTTTGATTACTTATCAACCCATCAACATAGCACACTTTTACACTATTTAAACTACAAATTTCAAATCAAACACCAACACAAAACCCTAAATCTACTAGTAAACTTTAGGAAACCAACTATAATCTAAAGAACAAGAGTAAAGATAGAGAGAACATACTTGAAATGTGAGAACATGAGTTGGAAATCCACAAGTAAGCTTTAACCTAGAAGATTAAATTGAAAAATCAAGCACACAAATTCATATTTCAAGATATTAGTTAAGAAAACCTATTGAAATGGATGATTCTAAATGAAACAAGCTAAGAAATAAAGTCTAGACACTTAATCTTAGCTTAAGATTGATTTTCCATAATTTTCCTTAAGAAAATGGAGGCTCAAGTGCCTTGTATAGCTAGGTTTTTAGAGAGGGTTCAGAGAAGAGGAGAACGAGAGGGCTTAGTGGCTATACGAAGGCTTAAGGTTTAAGATGAAAAGATAAGGCAGTTGTATAGGGAAAGGAAGTGGGATTAAGAGAGAACTTAGGAGGCTATTTACTAAAATGAGTAGGGTTTTTAGCTATAGATTGTTTCAAGGGTATGCATGATTTTAGAAACCTTAAGAAAAGT
This sequence comes from Lumnitzera racemosa, assembly GCA_024138005.1. NCBI lineage: Eukaryota > Viridiplantae > Streptophyta > Magnoliopsida > Myrtales > Combretaceae > Lumnitzera > Lumnitzera racemosa. Next base: position 29,602,124 of record JAMXBC010000012.1, on the reverse strand, counting down.
TAAAAATACCATTGTGTTTGAAAATAATTTTCCTTAGCATTCGGCTAGTATGCGGTCTGCTTGTATTTATATGCACTCATTATATGATAATAAATTAAATTGTAATCATTACATGTCATTTTATAAATATAGAATATATGATACCAATATACTATTTTCTGCATAGTACAAAAGGATTATGATGCATTAAATATGTATAAGAAAAAGATTTCATACATATTACAGACCAAAAAATAAAATTAGAATTTATAATGGTTATAAAAGAATAACTTACTAAGGATTATTAATGTCATTGGAAAGTTACAATATTGTGATAAGATGTATAAATCATATTATCATATATAATTTTAGAAGCTCTTTCCTTTTTTATATTCCTTCTTTTTAATTTTTCTAATTTTATATAATTTTGAAAGAACTTTCCTTCTATAATAAGAGAAAAATGTAATACAATGTATTTTCCATGATGTTGTCATCACCATCATCATCATCATCATCTTTATTATACTAGTAAACACCACTATTATTTATGTTTAATTATATAAAGTAACATATTTTCTATTTAACATCTTAAGCAATAGTTACATACATTTCATAGTAAGCGTAAAAGAATTATGATATAAAGTATGTGCAAGAGAAATATTATGAGACCCCAGTTTTTAACTAAATATTGAGAACTCGGAATAATAGCATATTCCTGATAAATATGTAACTTAGAAAATATGACTAAAGAAGTAAGAAAATGAAATGCTTATAAGTAATATGAGTCACAAGTATAACTATGTAAAATAATTGTCACTGCTGGGAATTAGTAAATTTAGGGTTCCAAAAAATATCCTTGAAATCAAATAAATTTTTAACATGGGCTCCCAAAAGTTAAAATAATTACTTTGATAAATTTTAATTTATAAAATTGAGTCAGTGAAATATTTAATTTAATAAAAATGTATTAGTGGAAAATTAATATTATGTATGCAAAACGAGAGATCGGATTATAGCAAAGCCTTAAAAATAAAATTATCTAACCTATAAAAATAATTATTTGAAGTCAATTGAGAGTAAATAGCTAGTATAAGCATCCCATATACAAGTGTATACCAAAAATAGGAAAAAAAATCCATTTATTATATAATATATCTAAAACCATATTCCAATTAACTTAAATAAACTAAAGATTAGCATCGGACAGTTATAGGGTCATAAAAAATAGGTAGGGGGCATGGCTTGTAGTTGGGAAAGGATGGAGCTTACTTTACAAGTGTAGTGCTAGAAACTTAAAGCATGAAAATTCACAAAAAAAAAAGAGACTTTTAGGCTTAGAAAAATTCGTCAACTCAAAAGGGAGTTTCCTAAAATCTCAAAGCTACTTTTAAATTTTTTTTTACAAAATTTAAGATTTGGAAAAAATCGTAGGAGGCTTTAGAAGTGTCAACAAGGGTGTTTGCAAAAATTAAGAAGAAATAGGGTAATTTTTGGTGAAATTCGATTTCTTAAGGCAAACCACCACTTAGGAGGGAGCAAAACCACCTAGCGACAGTGGAGGGAGTGACAACTTAGGAAGAAAAACCCCTACCCCCAAACAATGCTCGAAGTCGCAAGTAATGGTAAGTTTCAGTTTTGGCTTTTTTAATTTTATTCTTCTAAAAATAATAAACGAGCTCTAAAATTATGATTTTTTTGTTTCCCAAGGTAATTCTTCCTATAGATTCCAAAAATGCAATTAGATTTCTCAAATTCCAATTCAAAATAGGTGTTTTTAAAGAAACTAAGCCAAAAATGAACCTTAATTCTAGTTTTTAATAGCATAAACAATGTTGTTTTGATCTTAAAATTTATGTACAAACATTTTAATATGTCTATTTTGGTTACATGAAAAGATTTTTCAAAAATTCAACAGTTGAATTTTTGGGGTTTCCCTTAGTTAGCATGTATGTGGCTAAAAATTCCTCAAATGGATGTTTAATTGAGTAATTGGATCTTTAAGTAGCGGTTTATTATTGTATTTGGGGTTTGAAGTGTGGGGTAAGAGTTTTGGAGCAAGGGTAGATGTTTGAGTTGTGTAATTTGAGGGTTCAAAGCATGTTTTAGGCAAGTTAGAAAGTAAGTCAAAAAATTTGTCAAAATGTATAGTAAAAGGGTATGAGAAATAGTTTATGAGCAGAATGTATGTCAAAAACTAATGCAGGGCTGGATTAAATTTTAGATATGTATGAGTGCTTTTACAGTTACTTTATATGCTCTTTAGGCATGGTTAGAGAAGTAGTTAACCTAATTAGTATATTATAACAAATTAGACATTTAATAAGTGTTTTACTAAAGTTTTTATATGCAAATTAGAATAACGTGTTAAGGAAAGGAGACATAATAATATCTATGTAATGTTAATGAAGTAAAAAACTATATTAGAAAGTTTGCTAGAAGAGCATTATGTATAGGGTGCCGCTAGAAACTGGGTCAAAAATTAGGTTAGAAAGTAGTTGAGATTAAAGTATTCCTAAAAAGAATAATACAAGTCTTGGATCCTAAGTGTAAGTAATTTAGTAACTTTGTTTATACATAACATATATTAATTTGAATGTTGTACACATCTTCTTTAAGAGATAAGTGCATAAAGAAGTCCCTAGGACAAGAGTAGACTTAAAGAAATTACTAAGTAGCCCAAGTAAGTGGATTACTAGTGTTCTAGGGTAGTTTTTCTTTTCTTTTCTTTTTTAACTCTTAACTTATCTAACTACAATGAATGTGATTGATCTTATATGTAATGTGATATGTTGTTAAATAAGTTGCTAGGATGATTACTAATCTATTAGGTATATGTATTGGTGGTTATTCATCTTTCATGTATGCAATATATGATGTTATTAGGCTATTGTTTGATCTTATAATGCTTGGCTCTATACCAACAGGACAAAAAGATTAGGTACTAACCTTGCATCTTAAGGTGTTTGCTTAAGTGAACTTGATACTGAGACTTTAGAATTGAAAATATAAACGAGATTAAGTGAAAACTAAGCTAATGAATATATGAGTAAGCTTGTTGGATATTTGCTTAGTAATTACTAGGTATGTGATTAATGCATTCATGACATGATATGAAAATGACCTATAGGTCAAGTTTTCTAAAGCTAAGATTTCGCCAGGTAAAGTTTTATTTCAAAAACCAAAATTTTGGTTAAAAGCAATTTTTCTTTTGAAAGCTTGGTTTTGTAAAGTAGACAACTTGGTTTATATAAACTAGTTTTTAAGCATATAGATTTGTATTTCGGCTAAGTTGTTGGGTTAAGCAACCCTTGGTTACATAGCTAGATTCTTAGACTTTAAGTTATGTCTAGATGCTCATATTGAAGTCAACCAACCGGATGGGTTGCTTAAAGTTGGGTTGGGATGGGATATTGGACCCAATGTATGTCACCAGCATTTGCATTGGTTAGTTATACTATTAAGCTTTGTGATGATAATGATAACTTGCTTAGTGAATGTGCTATGATATTATTTGTATTTATGCTTGTTTGTCCACTCTTACTTGGCTTTTAGTAAGTTAAGGGGATATGTCTTTCTTATCCTTAAGTTTGGAAGGAAGGTAAATTGTACCTCACATCATAGTAGCAAGGAGATTTTAGTACATATAATTAGCATCTTTGAGGCAAACCTTAAAGTAGAAAATAAGTTAGAATGTTGGTCCGAAAGTGAACTAGTGAAAACTCCTATGTAGTCGAAGTCGATCAAAACCTAGATTTGAGCTCTTAGAAGCTAGATTCAAGCACTAAGAAGCAGTTCTATAAGAAGATTGTCAAATTATTTTGTAAGGGCATCAAGAGATCAATAAAGTGATGAGTAGATCTTCTTATGAATTTATATAATACAAAGATATTTTAATGAGAGCTATGTATTATATAAAAATTTATACTTGTGATGCTCTAAGTATGACCCACTATTGAAAAGATTTCAGCTGTTGTTATTATATCAAATAAGAAGTGTTTTGAGAACAAAAGTTTCATATTGTTATATGACTAGTATAGTACAAATTCTACATTTTCTTTAATTCAAGGTTGGCAGAAACGAACTATTTTCAAGTACTAAAAGTTAAGTAAAATTTTTAAGCAAACACCTAGAAGTCGGGATATTACAAATACTAAGTTTTCCTCTTTATTTATTTATTTCGGGTAATACTCACATAATCACTTTATATATTTTTTTCCCTATTGAATATTTAATGAATCATATATAACAAATTATTTGTTTTTGGAACCTTATATTACTGAAATAATTTTAACATATTTTTTTATAACATAGAAAAATCATTAACTTGTATTTACTTTTTCTACTTTTAAATATGATTATAAGCATTATTCAAATTTTTTTCCATGCATTGAGTGAGATTTTTAACTAGTTTTATATAATTTCTAAAACACTTACTTTTTATAATAAGAGAATAAGTTAATATAATGTATTTCCATATTTTTTTATTATATCATCATATCAATAATAATAATAAAATTTTATAATTATTAGTATTATAAATAAGTATAGTAGTAGACTCCATGCTCACATTATACGTCATTATAAAACTATCCCATCTTCTTTAATATTTAATTATATAAAGAAACATATTTTTTCAAATTTAGATCTTAGTCAACTACTTCATAATAAGTGTAGAAGGACTATGATATGAAGTTGTTGTTGATTGTTATTTAATTATTTTCTATTAATAAATAAGTATACTAATAGACACTATGCTGGTGTTACATGTAATTATAAGACAACTCTATCCTTTTTTATATTTAATTATATAAAGAAACACTTTTTTATTTGAAATCTTATACAACTATTACATGCATTTCATAATAAGCCTAGAATAACTATGATATGAAGTGTATGTAAGAGAAATACTAAGTTTTTTTTTCTTAATGCTTATGTAGTCACTTAATATATATATATATATATATATATTTCATTGAATAGTAGCAAAGCATATATAATGAGTCATTCATTTTTGAAACTTTATATTGTTTAAATTATTTTTGAAGTATTTTTATTTATAATATATAAAAATCATTAGATCGTACTTCCTTTTTTATTTTTTGAAAAAGATTATGATCATTATTCAAACTTTGAATTGTACATTACGCAGGCTCTTTAACTAGTTTTCTTTTTTTTTTTTTCTAGATTATTATATGATGATTTTTGGAACTTTTCATTTATAGAAATAGAAAGATGTAGACTCAAAATGACCTCTCTTATGCCAATGATATTAAAGGGATATTACATGAATGGAATTGTGATATGGATGAGATAGCACAACCTTACAAATTGGCTTAAGCCTAGTCTTTAAAGTAAAGAAAATATTTATTGGTAAGATTTGGTCATCAATCAATTCTTTGTAATCCTTTAGTTTTAGTTTTTTTCAATTTTTTTAAAATAAAAAGCTAAATCTCGAGATGTACTATAAAATTCTATTTTATATAGTAGACTTTTGTGGTATTTTCAAATTTATACATCCAATGTCACATTTAGTAAGGATTTATGATACATGTATGGTAGTGAGTTCGTAACCTTATTGAGCAGGTATCTACCCGAACACCTTCATCGAGTAGTTTCTAAGTAAATAATGAAGGTCACAGGATCAGTTTCGAGTAGTAATTTTTCCAAACTTGCTCCCATATGATAGGGTATGAGTATAATGTTAAGGTAACTTATACCCACCATAGAATTTGTACTCTAATATATATAGGGTGTAAATTTCATAGTACCTTATTCCAACCTATAATAAAACCCTAAGATTGTACGCTCTTGTATTTATTGTCTTATTCCTCTCTCTTATTCTTTTTCTTTCCTTAGGTAAAACCTTTTTTTTTTTTATTCTATGCATAACAATTTTATAATTTGATAAAAATTTATTCTAATAATTTGAAATAAAAAGATAAAATAAATAATTTAGTATGACCCAATAAAGGGTTGAATGTTTCTAATTGTAAGGATTATTTTTCTATTCTACTTATTAAAGTTTTATATTATTATGATTAGATGTGTTGCAAATATAAGAACCTCACAAATATTATTATTTGGTCAATTAATATAGTTACAACTTTAATATTAAATATTTGAAAGAAAATAAAGTAAAAAAAAAAAAAGACAAGTTTCACTAGGTCTCTTCTAAAATTTACAAGGTACAAGGTGACTAAGTTCCACCGGATAGGTTCCAAATAAAAATATTTTGGAACATGTACTTATGGGGTAGGGCATAGGTAAGATATCATATCCTACCCATCCTATACCCACTCACTCCTAATGTATAGATATACTCAATGTATTCAAGCCTGCCCAATAGAAGTAATAGAAATGATACCTTAGGATGAATGTAGAGCTAATTAACTTATATTCAAAATAGTATTTTTTTTTTTATCATTGTTAATGAAACAATCATATAAGATTATTATGAGAAGAATTAGCATATACTTATATCTATATCAATTTGCTCGTTTTTCTTTACTTGTAATTTCTTATTTAAATATTTTTTCTGATAGATTTTTATTAAAAACAAAATTTACATAAGTTTCATATATTAATGTAATTTTTATAAATTAATAGATAATTTTATTTAATACATGTGCATAATAAAAATGTAAAATGTTTGTGCTTTTAACTTCTTACAAAGTGTATCAATCACCATTAATCTTTTTGTATGTCAAATCATTGACATGATTCTTTTGCATATATAAAATGTAATATAATTATAATAATAAATTCTTTTTTTTTTCATCAATGATTTTAATATTGGTTTAATTAAAGTATATGTTCCCCTACCTAGTTATATGACCATAGGTGTATTCTTGGTGGACTTCACAAGTATATTAAAGGTATGGATTGAAAATGTCAAATCATTACAAAATGTGAATTTATTTTTCTTTTTTTTCCCTTGGAATTAGGGACATATGGAGGGGGAAAAAAAAAATAGCATTTATTCAATATATTCATTTGTCCAGCTCACCTTAATTGCTAGGTGTTTGAGGTTTCACATATGACTTGTCTAAAATTGCCAAAATAAAGTATTTTAGCAATTGAAGGTACACATGCAAGCATAAACACGTGAACCAGGAGAAGTTTCGATGCATTGTCCCCCAAATGCTGAATTATGCTTTTCATAGCATTCTTTTTTACAAGCCTTAAGGTCACAGTTCGTAGGGTGTAGCTGCTCTATACATCTTTTCTGCCCACTAGCTTGAGGAGTCTCATAAACAACTGTGCAGAAGTGAACAAACAATAGTTAGCATTTAGATAATATTAACATGTGTAGTTAGTAGCTACAAAATAATTTTTAGTGTTATTGCAATTCTTATACTTTACGAACCAGAGATGAGGAGGACAAGGAAGAAAATGAGGGAGAAACGAAGCTTTTCCATCTATATGATAAAAAAGGACTTAATAAGAAAAGAAAAGTGAATTAGTCTTTTTCACTGTGTGGTCCTTAGATTGTCTAATGTAGTACTATTTATAGAGATCATTAGAGATGTTTCAACTGAAAGATAATCCAACATTGTAATGTATAGATTCAGTAACGAAAATAACCGATCCAGAAAAGAAGTAAATATAATGTTTTGTTTCAAATAGCTAGATTTAGAAGGTGTAAGGTCTTGTGCATATAACAATCAAATATTCAATGACATTTCAGTGAAAGGTGTAAGGTTTACGCATGTAACAACTAAATATTTACTGAATAACAAGATTTGCAAAGATCAATAATTTTTTGACACCTTAACCAATGGGTTATATCTTTAGCAATTTCAAAAAATCATACACATGTTGTAACAATTAAACATTTAATAAGATTTCAATAAACGTGTTTACTCATGTAACATTTTAAGTATTTAATAAATATAAAGGGTGGCAAAAGATTAACTGTTTCGTTGCCTTAATGGATTAATAAAAGGTGTTTACTCTTGTAATACTTAGATTCACTTCCCCCCTTCTCCATAGCTATAAAAACCATATATATAGTATTAATTAATATGTAGAGTCACGAACTATAATGTAAAATTACAAACTACTTCGTCCTTTTACAAATTTTATTAGATTTTTATGAATATTTATCCTTTTTGAACTTTTGAATGGATTTCTGAAATGTAAGTGGAGTTACGAAAGTTTAAGGTATTTTATGAACTAATAAGAAATTACAACGTTTTCTTTTAAAAGAGTTCTTACGAAAATTAAATCTAAAAATATAGAATAAACACATGAATATTTTAATTTACAGTTGTTCGAGCTTTTTGTTTTTCTTAAGAACTAAAGTCGATTAATGAACTTAAAAAATGCATTATGTTTTCTTGATTCAAATTACAATCTTAAGGAGGATCTAGAAAACTATAGAAAGTTGCAAACTTATAAGATATGTGACGATATTTTGAATAAATTTATGAAATTTCAATATATTTTACAATACGATACTTTTTTAATTTAGCTTTATTTTCTAAATTTTTAATAAATAGCATATTTTTACAAACTGGTCGATAACTACATTTATAATTTTTAAAGGAAATTTACCAACTTTTATAGCAAAATTACAAACTCTTTTTTATAAATAAAAAAATGAAAAATAATAAAAAATAAAATAAAAATGTAGAAAATAGAAGCAAATATAAGGAAAAAGGAAAGAAGTATCTCTACCAATGCAATGGATGTGGCTTAGCCAACAACGACCTAGTAGGGCTAGAAATATTTTTTCTTTTTTTCTTTTTCCCAACTGTTGCTACCTACTCCTAGCCTTGGGTAAGTCGAAAATATTTTCTTTCCCTTTATTTTTATTATAGTTAATTTTTATTTTTCTATTTTAATTGCCTACACTATTTTTTTTCTTCTAAACTCAAGCTATTGTACTCATTTTAGCCTAGAAGTTCTACAAACCGTAGTTTAAAATTTTCGTCCATGTGACTTCAGTTGTTCATATGTTTTGGCTAAAAGGAAAATATAGTTAAGTAAAAATAGATTTGACCTTCAGAGAACATTTAAAATTACACCTATACTTTTCAATTGATATAGTTATATAACGTCGCCCTTGTAATTTTTCATATTGTTCCCTGGTAAGTTCAACAACTATCGATACATTCCTCGATAAGTTCTATAAAGGTGGACTGGACGAGTATATCTAAGGTCTGCAAACACACAATTTAAAATGTTTGGGTTAGTAGATTGATATGATTGTTTATTGGATAGTCCATAGATAATTTTCCTTCATAAAAAATATCACACCATAACAAAATGTGAATTGTTTTTTCTTTTTTCTTTTTTTTTTCCATGGAAGGGACATATGGAGAGAAATATTAAAAAAAAAAAAACACGCACACACACACATTTATTCAATATATTCTTTTGTTTAGCTCAACTTGATGGCTAGGCATTTGAAATTTGACATTATGGATTATCTAAGATTGCCAAAAGTAAAATATATCAGCAATTCCAAGTGCATATGCAAGCATAAACACCCGAACTAAGAGAATTTTCGATGCATTGTCTACCTAATACTAAATTATGCTTTTGGTAACATTACATTTTGCACTTCAAAAATTACAGTTACTTGGGTATAGTTGCCCACTAACATGTGGAATCAAATAAACAACCGTAAAAATTTAAACAAACAACAGTTAATTTTTAACATATATTGTTGTAATCCTCATATTATATGAACCAGAGATGAGGAGGACAAGGATAAAAATGTGGGAGAAACAAAGCTTTTTCAGCTATATGAATAAAAGTACTTAATAGGAAAATAATAAGTAAATTAGTCTTTCCTACTGTGTATGGCCTTAGCTTGTCCAATATAGTATAATTTATAGAGTTGACAAAAGATGTTTCAAGCCAAAGTACCTCAACATTATATTTATTTCATTTCGAGATTGATTATTTATGTTACTTAATCAATACATTATAACTCTAGAGCAATATTAAATAGCTAGATATAAAAGGCGTAAGGTTTTATGCATGTGACAATCAAATATTTAATGACATTTTAATGAAAAGTGTAAGGTTTTGCCTATATAACAAGTAAATATTTAATGACTAACAAGATATGCAAGAGATCTTTTTTTTTTTTACCTTAACTAACACACTATATCTCTAGCAATCTTAAATAATTATACATAAAAATGTATAACATCGTGTGCATGTAAGAACTGAAAATGAGAAATCGTACAAACGCTGATCAATATCCCGAAGGATCGATACGAATGACGTGGATCCAAATTCCAATAAATGCGTTGTTGTATATCATAGATTTCAAAAGGGGAAATTTTGACTTTTTAGGGCAATAGAGTATGGAATTTAATGATGAAATTATAATATGAAATATAGAATTTAACGATGGTTTGATTGCATCTTTTATAATTTCTCTTTTACGGCAGTATGCTTAGAGTTGCTCTTTGTATTTTAATTCCTATAGCATTGTCATTTTTTCTTTTTACTTAGTTTAGAATAAGAAAAAACATGGTTAAGTGAATGAATAAATTTGCTTATGATTGGAGAATTTCTGCATAAAATTAGAAGTATTAATATACCAATAGTTATATAAATCTATAACTCGTTTATACTTTACTCTTATTAATTCATTCATTTACTTATATATTCTTTTTTTATTATTAACAACTATTGATAAATGTGCAACCACACACTTATGCATATATTGGTGTTTTTATTATGAATTTGGCATTAGATTCGATAAAGATATGCTTTTGAATCAATTATATAATAAACAATTGAAAAGGACCAAAGTGAAGATCAAAATCGCTTATATACGTTTGCAAGTTTTTCGCTATAGTATAAATCATATTTACGAGTGAGTTTTGTATTGTAATCTCAACAAATATTATTTTGGTTCTTCTCTTGAATCTGACACAATATAGCTTGACCTGAGTTTCATTGTGGATAGCAACTGTAGCATATCAAGCAATTTCAATTTTCAGATCAAATCCGAGTAGCTGATGAACTTCAACCAAGGATCACTAGCTGCAACATGTTACAGCAGCTTTATTTCACTTGTATAGCAGCTAGGAAGTGGACTTTGAAGAACCATAGGCCGTGGACTCTTAACTCCATTGCAGACCTGAGCTTCTGGACCAAGCAGCTAGTAGTTGAGCAACTCCATGTACTGCAATCTTCAAGGACTAAGCCGCTGATTTGACACAAGAACCAGCAGCAAGCATGAACTCCTATTGTCTTAGATAGCATCTCATGAGCTGCAAGTTTGAGAGCTGAAATGCAAGACAAAGGTCAACAGGAGTAGTGAATTTAAAAACCAAGCAGCGCAAGCCTAAGTTCAATGAAGCTCACATACACGAAGGACAAGTTTTGAAGCTTAGAGAAAAGTTGAGAACTGGAACTAGAGCAGCATTTCAAACTGATCAAGACAGCAGCTACTTGAACTCCAAGCGCACGGAATTCATGAAACACTCTATGCTGAGACCAACTTGAACTCCTCTTGACAGCTGTAGTAGTTTTTGAATGACAACTTCTTGCAAACTTTAGTTTCCTCACATGCAAGTAGGCATACTGAAGTTGGGAGCTGAACTGAAAAGATTTGGAGTTCAATAACCCATTCAAGCTTCATGTGAATCTCCAACGCTTGCAGCAGCTGAATGAAGCTCCAACCAAAATTACAAAGCAACCAACTGCAGCAGCACATTAAAGTTTCATCCGGCTGAAATTTGAAAAAATCTGAACAGCAGTGGTTTATTTATTTTTGTTTTATTTTTCAACTTCATGAAGAAACCAACCTGTTTTTATTTCGGATGTTCGCAGCAGACTTTCAAGGCAACAGCTGAGCATGCCCAGCTCCTATTCGAGCAACTAGCTGAACCTGAGCGTATCTTCACTTCACAGCAGCTCCTGAAGTTGACAGTAGCCAAGGCATCTACTGCAAGTTATCAGCAGCAGCCCATGCCTCTCTCCAAACCGAGGGTAACTCCAGAGCAACCTTCAGCAACAAAACAACAAGTGACAGCAGCAACTAATTAAGGCTGACGAAGAGCAACCAAAGAGCTGCAGCCGAGAACTTTACCAAACGTTGTAGCAATTCTTAGCTGAGGAGCTCACTTGGAGAGTTACACACGCACCGACCAAATTTCAGCAGCAAGCCGAGGATTTTCCTAGCAAGAACAGAGCAGCTCTGCTTCTCCTCAAATCAAACAGAGATATCAGGAACTCGACAATTTGAACACATGACATATGCCGAGCACGAGTTGAAACTACACACCAAAGAGAAGTTGAAGCTAACCTAACCAAAGAAAGTGTAGCACATTCAAAAGTAAACAGCAGCTTATTTGGAGAGCTACACACAGAGCAACTTCTTCAACTTGAGCTCCTCATTGATAGCAACACTTAAATTAAGCCAAAACCGCAGCACTCCAAAAACAAAATATATAGCAGTTGCTCCACTCAAACGAAAGATGCAGCAACTCCACGGCATTCAACATGATGAACGGAAGCTTATTTTAAAAAGTGCTGCAGCTTCAAGCTCCAAACTACTCAAATATTTGATGAATCCGAGCACCTCAAGTGGCTCATGTGATTTAAACTCACCTCAAGTGACCAAGCTGCAATTGATAAGAGCATTAATAGGCCTTGAAATTTTGTCTATAAGTTGACATGATCTTCATTTTCTTGTTTAGTTGAGTTTGCAAAACTTCATTGTCATTAATTTTTAATTGCAGGCTGTGTACTTTGGTTTTTGGCAGCTGGACTCAGTTGGATGTGAGTAGAACATAGTCCTAAACAGAGCAGTTCCCCGTACGTGATAACAGCTGCAAACTCCAAGACCGAGAGCCACCTGAATGGAACGGCAACTAACAGGAACTTCAACTCCAAAACAGCAGCTTGTACAATGGGGCACCACATGACAGCTGCAAATGGCCGAATAGCTCCTAACAGCAAGGACCGGGCAACTATCAACCGAAAACAGCACACCAAACCAAGCTGCTGAATTTTAATTGCAGCAGCTACCAGGCCGAGAAAATTCACCAGCTTCAGCCGAATAACTTCAACAGCAACCCGAGATGCAACTGTAATTTAAACGTGATTTTTTTTTAACCCCTGCAGCAACTTCACATCAGCCGAGAACCAAACCGAGCCGGAGTTGATGGCAATTGCAGATTAATTTGCATCCACCTGGTTGAAACAGGAGACGAGTTGATGATATTGCAAGCTGATGGAGCATGAGAGTAAAAAAAAAGAAGGAAGAAGCCTATTTTTCAGTTCAAGAGGCCTACATTTCCAAAAGAATCCACACATCAAAGGCAACTAAATTTGGAAGGCAGCTTATTTGATTGAAAAGGAGGTCTCATTGAAGTCCATGTGGAGTTGGAATAATTAAGATGAACCAAAATCGGAGAAGCCCGTGGCTTATTTATTTTAATAGCTCAGCCTGTGAAGAGGTGAAGTATGCTGTATCAGAAAAAGAGAAAATGTTTATGACAGTGGAAATGGATTGAGGCATTCGAATGAAGGAAAAAGCTGATAATGGAAGCCACAAAAGGCCCACGTCACTTAGATTGGAGGGGGGCCTTGTTTGTTTAATAAGGAGGGCAACTGACGAGAGAATGAGGGGAGTCGAAGATAAGGAAGAGCCGAAGACAGAGAATAGGGAATATAGAGAGCTTACGAAAGAAAAATGGAAGATAGTAGCTTGGCTTAGAGTATAGTGAAGAATAAACCGAATTTCTCTTTTTATTTTATTAATTGTATGAACTATACATATTACAACTACTGGAAATGGGTGAATTGAACATGATACAACTCATTAAGATATTTTTAATTCAACAAGTTTCAACCGAAAGTGTAATGCCCAAGGAAATATCAAAAGAAAATGCACTAAAGGAAAAGGGCATTAGGGTCATTGAAGTCATAGAACTCTCTTAAACCCTACTCATTTTAGCTGCCACTGTCCCATGCTAAAACCCTAAGCTCTCATTTATCTATTTTAACCCTCCTCATCCTCCTCCTCTTGCTTCTTCTTCCCTTAAACCCTTCCTAAAATCAACTCTGAAGAGCTCCTAAACACTCAAATCTCCAAGGAAATTTGTGCAATAGCAAGCCCTATGCTAAAGTAATCTTCTAAGTTTGTTCGTCTCTAAGCATTTCCTTATTGAAAAAGCTCCATTTCAATGGAGTTTTCTAGGGGTCATTTAGTAATCCAAATTTAACCTCATGAGGTTGTAGTAAGTCTTCTTTTCATCTTGCCTTTGGATTTTTAAGCTTGTGCTTACTCTCCTAAGTAAGTTTTCTTGTATTTTTCTTCTTGCTCTTTTTAGCTTCTAAGGTAGTTGATTTTTTATAGTGAAATAAAGTTTTGGTTGGAGCTTGAACTGATTTTAGTGCAAGGAACGAAGTAAGATGAGTGTTGGAGTTGAGTTTGAGGTTTAATTGAATTATTATCGAAGTTAGGCTAAAGTTTTAGTCAAATCAAAGTGAGTTTCGAGTATCATATAGATGAACAAGTTGCAGATTTTAGCAACTGAGAATCAAGATGACGTTGCTAAATCTAGGTATCAAGGACTCTAGACTCTGAGCATAAAGGACATTAAAGGAAAACTTATATACTTATTTATCTACCTATATGTATAAGAGATCTTCGTATAGTAAAGTCATGAGTACCTCTTTGTTGATTATTAGCCTAAATACAACATAATTTAACTGACTATTTATTGTTACTCTTGTGATGCTACTTGCATTAAATGTACGTATGTGATCAATTTGCCATATGTGTGTACGTGTACATTACGTACTAGGCTTCGTCTCATTCTTTTATTTTTATAATTGTAGGTATTCTTGATAAATTAGCTACTTGTAACAAGCTAGGGATTCTACTACTTTTAGGTTGAAAAGAAAGGCATTCTATGTTGAGGATGTTGTTAATAATATGTGGAGATGAGATTTATGATACGAAATATAATTTGACTTAGAAAATTGTCTTGTTAGAAATGGTTGTGGTTAGAATGGCTCGTTGTAAGTCATTTAATTCCTATAAAACTTAGAGATGTGTTATCAATTTTGCTGATTGGTGTACAAGTGATTTTAGAAATTATAGTTGGCTTTAGCGCCTTAACGCATTATTAGAAAGTAAGGATACGTAGAAAGTTGTGGTGCCCTTAGGTTCTGAGCATTATAGAAAGGTAATTCAACATTATGTTTATTTCCTTTCTATATCAGTTAATTTTTATTACTTAATCAATACATGTCACAACCTAAGGGGTAGCCTAGCCGTAGCAGGTTGCCATATACCATACAAAAACTATAGATTGGTTTCCCTTCTAATCAACAATCTTTTATATGACATAAAAGGCTACTACTATAACCAGTTACTTAAGAGTTATAAAGATAAAGATAACATCACAATATATATATATATATATATATATATATTAATATAAGATTTCATTAAGTAACATCATTATATAAGTAATACAAGATCTTAAATCTCAAAATACTAATGATAAAGCTACAGTAATAAAGAAAGTTACTTTGCATAACTATTGAATATCATACTAAAAAATATTACAGAAAATCTAATTAAGAGTCTTACTATATATATATATTCACTCGGCTCTCTTCTTCTACACATACATTTCCCAAAAGTTCCAAACTAACCTCGAGTAGGCCTCAACTGGATATGGTAACAGGTCTTCCTACATCAAAAGCTTAGTGAGTTATCTATCAACCATATATACAAACAAGTTACTCAATAATTAATTTCAAACATATGAATACAAGATTAAGTAGAATGTTACATACAGTTGACCAAGTGCTATATGCAACTCAGATTTAATGCCTTCTAAAATTAGGGCTGGAGAATACATGGCATCAGTCAAATTCAAGTACCATATCTAAACTCACATAACTACAAAACTCCACATTTTGTATTCAAGGAAAAATAGTATATTTGATTGTAGGTTAAAAAAGAAAAAAAAAAAACTAAGTTCCAAGAATGAATGTGAGTAAGCCCCTACAATCCACACTTACCCCTAGACAGAGACCTTTGGACTCAACCTTTACCTAAGCAGTTAATACCTCCAACACTTACTAATCCCTTAAGCTAAAGTAAGATTATGTTATACATATGCATTGTAATAAAATATTTTAATTTCCAATATATAGATATCTACCTTCATATGGTTCTCGCTATCTCCGTATGATGTGACGACCAAAATTATTATAATGCAATGCATGTTTATGCATAATTCAGTTTAATTTAATAAAGTCAAATATACTTATGTTCAGTTATTAGGTGACCAACCAATATCACAGCTAACCAAATTCCTTATACTTATCTAAAATGTAACAAACAGTTCATTATAAAAATTTAGAGCATTTTCACACAGTAGCCAATCAATATTAATCACATGTAAATCCCAAACCCCATACACATTAATCAATTTATCATAAATATTCAAATGTCACTATCTACAAATACAAATAAGTATGAAATGATTAAGAATACTCACTTGATCTTGGTAAAGCTCATAGAGTGTAGTAATCGGCGGAGAGATCGACATCCTCATCGAGATCACTTGATAATAAAGAAATATAAAAGATAGTAAGTGACCAAGTAAAATAATTATTCTATGTAAGTATTCATCTAAAAATCTAACTAAATTTCCTATTTATCTTACATAATTTCTCAGTTCGAGTTTTTTCTTTAATCGCATTTAACTTTTTCATTTTAATTCCGATTTTTAGGAACTTATAGTCAATTTTTATCATTTTCGAATGTACTTTTATGTAGTAAGGTCCATTTTGGATGTTAGAACTCGCATTTTCTATTTTGAGCCTGAAATATTACAAATTTATTTATTTTGGCCCAAATGTTTTTATTTGTCAATTTTAGCTTTTCTATGATGGTTTTATTAATTAGATTTTTCTTATTATCTTTGTAATTTTCAGTTTTAATTAGAAAAATATTGTAAAAGCTAACGTAGTAGCTTCCTATTAGTCAACGTAGTAGTTTTCTTAATTCTTCCAATTTTTTTTTATTTTTTCCAATTTGTAATATTAATATATACATATATATATATTACTATAAATTATTAAATATTGAAAAATAGCTCCTATTCCTCCTTTAAAGTTCATGTCCAACATATGTACATCTATGTATATATTTATACTTATTAACCTATTTTTAAGAAAATTAGATATGAATATACATATGTATGTAATGTTCAATATATGTACATATATAAATACTTATACTATACTATATGTATACTTATTTAAATTTTAGAATAATAGAGTAATATGTATACATATAGGCACATATATCTACTCTTATAATTCACTACTTATTTATACATGTATTTATACTATTTTCTATTATTTTACACATATGTATGTTAAAGTAAATATACTTAATATTATATGAATGTATATGTTCTATATATATAAACTGCATATATATATATATATATACACACACACATAACTAAGTGAATATATCATATGTGTATATATAATTAAATATATTTAAGCATATACATATATACGTACTTAAATATGAAGAAGAACAACTATACATACAATTAAATACATATACATATGGTTTTGTTACAAAGATACTAAAATAAATATAATTCCTATTACATACTCCTATAAGCTAAAACACTACAAGATACATATGCAACAAAAGGGCATATATAAATTTATGCTACAAAGAGAAATCAAATACAACATAAGTATTAATTTAATTACACTTTTTGTATCTTGAAAATTTATGGTACAAATTCCCTCCTTCTTCTTAAGGTTGATGGAAGAAAGGAAGAAAAACAAAGAATAGAAGTTAGAAAGGAAGAGAGTAAGTATTGGTTCAAACTTAAAAAAAGGGAAGAAAAAAAAAGACTTAGTTTGAGGTTCAAAGTTGGAAAATAAGGAAAAAGTTGCAATAAGATCTCGATGGAACACTTAAACAGAAATAAAGAAAAGAAAAAGGAAAGAAAAAAGAAAGGAAAGTGGAAAAGAGAAGGAGAAAAAATATAAGATGATGAAGTGGGAGTTGACTTTGCTTTTCTTTACGTTTTTTTCTTCTAAATTGTGCACATGTAGTAATTCAGGGGACACATAGCAACCTAAACAAATGAAAAGGGAAAAGAACAAAATAAGAAAAATAAGGAAAAAGGAAAAGAAAGAAGGAAAAGAAAAAGAAGAAAGAAAAATTGCTTTTGATATTCCTTTAAGTGTTTTTCTTACTTTTAGATAATATTTAAGATAAAATATTATGTAACTATAAACAAAATAGTAGGTATAAAATTTATATATACTATATGATAAAAAACATAAAGTATGTAGTAAAATTAAATCAAAATAATCATAAGATAATATGGAACTAATGAAATTAATATAGAACTAACACACATATGTGTATACACATTTATGAAGTCACAAATAATCGTAAGATAATATTCATAATGTTGTTAATTTAGTTAATTAATTTGTTACCCTTTATGTTTATTAGTATTTAGGAGTTATCTCTATTCGGTCGTTAATAATTTTACACAATTATGGGTGTCTATTGATAATTATACCCAATTAAGGCTTTGTTATCGTTAAGGTAAATTTATGTGTTTTATAAGCTTAGAATTTTAACTTTAAGGTTTTTATTAGGTTAGGGTTTCCTCTTTTGTATTTACGCGTACATAGGATTTAGGATTTTTGTACGCAATTAGGGCTTTGATTAATATATTAGGGTTTTTCTCATTTGTAGTAAATTCGAGTTTATAGTTTAGTCAAGTTTTAACTTGTTTGGCCTTATTGACTCATGAAGTTGTCTAAGGCACTTGGATCCTATTTATGGTTCATACTAAAAATTTATAGGGTCTACAATATATATATATATATATATATATATAACATTTGATCAACATTTCAATCAAAAGTATAAGATTAAGCACATGTAACAAATAAACATTTAATGAATGACAAGATTTGTAGGAGATCATTTTTTTTTTTCTTTGGTTGCCTTAACCAGCACCTTATATCTCTAGCAACCTTAAATAATTATACATAACAATGCATAACATTTTGCATATGTAAAAATTAAACTTTTAACAAGATTTCAATAAAAGGTGTTTAACATGTACCATTTTAAGTATTTAACAAATAATGTGTTTACTTCCTTATCTATTAACAAAAGGTACTTGGTCACATAATATTTAGATTCAATTCTCACCTTCCTCATAGTTGTTAAAAACATATAAGATTTGATAAAAAGGAAAAAGAATTACAATATGTTATATACTTAAGAATACTAATTAGTTAGAAATAACAAGTGTAAGGTAATGTATATAACTTGAATTAGTCGATAAACTAATGATGTAGTAGCATTGATTCTTGTTTATGTACTTTGAGATCATTAGAACCTAAAACCACGAAAATGCATCATACTTGCATATTGATTAGAAGATTAGCAATGTATGCATTCAATTTCCACAATAGACTTGATTCAATTCTCCCAAAAAAATTTATATATTAATGTTTCCACTTTTATGGATATTATCAAGATCTTATTATAACCTTTTTACATTTGCAACAAGCTTTACCAATTAAGCTTAGGAGTTATGAAAATCAATGAATTGAACTGAAAATCTACTAATCTACTAAGCACATAGCTTTCCATTGAAATAATTTTCTATACAACTTATGTAAACATTGCTCGTGCTTCTCCAAATGGAGCATGTATACATTGATTTAGGAAATGGAAGTTACATGATTATTGAGTTTATACTCCAGTACGACTATCTTATGATATTATATCATGTATTAGTTAATAATCTATGCTAAACTTACTCCATTCTTTCAAACTCTCTTAGTTATATATGTATGATCATCAAAACACTTTGTTGATAAGTTATTCTAGATCTTAGCTCCAAAGGCACAGGCCTAAGTATCTTCGCTTACTCAAGTACCATTGAGCACCTTTTCAGGCTGAAAAGCTCGACTCCCTTTAGCATCTTAGTTCCCCAACCCTTACCCCCCCCCCCCTACCCCTTCTTCTTCCCCTCTCGCGAGTTCACTCTAACCCAAGTCAAATAATTTAGACTCCTTAAACCTTGCTCAATGAGTGCCTTACCCAACCTACCTAACATAGCTTACTTAGGCCAATCTTAAGCACCTTTCCATCCCAACCCCCTTAGGTCCTTAAAAATTCCATTTAGTATCCTTTGTAGGCCTAACCCCCTAAGCACAAAGCCTAATGACCCTACTATCCTCAAGTTATCTAAATCCAAGCTCAATACGCAATGCTAACCTTAACCCCTCAAGTACATACTAGGTGTTCGGGGCACGACTCAAGGGCTTCGATGTCGTTATTGCTCTCTTTCTCTCTCTCTCTCCCTCATGCTTCATTAAATGCTATTTGACATTCATAATATAACCTATGTACCTAACCGCCCTAAGTATGATAGCTACCTACGTAACGCCTACCTTTCTTAAGGTCAACTAACTAGCAAAATAGTCTTGTCCTCTCTCATAATGTATGTCGAGCCTGGTTTTTCACCCTTCCGGTTCTTTTATAAAATTAGGTCTTCTATAAACCCATTAATACTAAACCTTACCCGTTTAATATTAACCCTCGATTAGGGTTTAAAAAAAACCATTTTTCCAACTTAAAAAGATTTGGAGTTACCACCCGACCAAAGTTAGGAAAAGGGGTTAAGTTATAACCAATTAAGTAGATTGGTTACAGCTCAGCTACTGATCTATCGATTTAAAAAACCAAATTATAAATATGGTTTTTTGAAAACTAGAGATCTGAATTCGAGAGCTAATTTATTAAATCCTAAACAGGTACCACTTTTAACTTTTCGAATTTAATTTATCTTTTCAAATATACCCTTTAATTTCTAAAAAACATTTAATTATGATACGTGCGACTAAATTAATTAATTTACATAAATATCTAAAAATGGGAAAAATAAAACTTTTCATATTTTAAGTCGCCCCATAGTTGTGTACAGGTACCTACTTATCCGCTATCCGGGATCAGACTCACGTAATTCTTTTATAAAAAAATTTAGTAGGTGGTTTGATTTTAATTTTTGAAAAGAGGGTCGCATTTACGTTTTTACCCAGCTCAATTTATTCAAGGGAATTCTTTTAAAGGGTCATAATTGGTGTTTTATTTTTGGAAACTCTAAAATAGTCCTAATTTGGAAAAAAGGTTTATTTATTTTCACTTATTTTTAGAAAGCTTAATTTTTCTAAGTAACAAAAAGAAATCATAATCTTTTTATTTACCTATTTATTTTCTATTTTATTTATTTCATTTTTTTTCTTTTTCTTAATTTATTCAGCACTTATCACTTATTACTTATTTAAAAAAATAAAACAAAATTACCTTCTTCTTTTTTTCTTCTTTTTTTTTATTTTATTCCCTTTTTTTTCTTCTTTTTTTCCTTTCTTTATTATTATTATTATTATTATTTTCTATTACATTTAAACAAATAAAATAAAGAAAAAGTTTTCGATAGATTCGAATGCGCGTGTCGAACCTAGGCGAGTCGGGCAGGTCAGATTGGGTTGCTCCATTAGTTCTAGATTAGGCTTCAATGCCTTCAACAGCAACAGCAGCAAAGGGTTATTCAGGTAGTTCTAATGGCTAAAACGAGGGGGTAAGGAGTTTTTTGTAAGTTTTAGATTGGGAATAGGGGGGGTAAGCTAAGTGCTGTGGCCTAGGGTGGTCGTTCGACAAAAGTCGAAGGAAGTCATATTCAGCAGCTAATGGAGTCGTGGTCACGGCCGTGGTGTTTGGTTGTGGTGGTGGGCTTAGAGAAGAGAGATGCGAAGAGAGAGAGAATGAGCTAAAGAGAGAAAGAGAATCACAAGAGAGAAGGAAAGCTTGAGAGTTGATTCTAAAGCTTGAAGATAGCTCTTCTGCTCATTGACGTCCCTATTTATACTTAAATTTCAACCTAGCAACAAAGGAAAGCTCGGATTGATGTTAATGGGGATGGCCAAATTTTTAGTTTTTTTTTTCCAATCTTTGAAGGTCGATTTGAATGCGTAATTGACCGAACTTGGACGCGTTTTCCAGTACCGATTCATAGTAGGCTATGTTTAGTGCGAGATTGATGCAAGAAACCATGAGCCTGTATGTGGAATTTGTGTAGAAATTGAAATTAAAGTAGAGGGAATGAGCTATTCTTAAGAAGGAAAGCTGAGGAAAATCGAGAGAAAATGGAGGAAAATTGAGGGAAAGAAAGGGAAAGTGCTGACATGGCGTTGACGTGGTGTTATGTCAACCGACTCGACAAACCTCTACCTGCCACGTATCACACTTGACAAGCGGCAGCTGATGTAGCATGCCACGTAGTTGACATATGGCACCATGTCAGCAAAGGTCATCCAATCCGATTATGCCATGTATCAGGATACGTGACACAATCAGATCCTAACACATGGCAGTCTTTGATATAAGAAAAACAAAAAGTAAGAAAAAGGCCTCCCTGTCTTTGCTAAGTTTCAAACCCAAGACCTCATGCTTAATGCTAGTATTATGTCAATATGTTTAACCGTCAAACCGTTGGCCTGTGCCTTATCCATATGTGCAAAACTCGGTCAGCCTAAGCTATATTTAAATCTAAGCTCAAATGGCCCAACTTCTAAACCTAAATTTAATCTAATGAAATATTATTTTCTAAAATCTTTTACTTATTTCTTTCTTTCTCTTTTTTTTTTTAATTTTTTCATAATTTCTTATTTTTTGTATTTTCTAAAGTTCTTATTTTTTGTTCCTTTATCCTATTTCCTATTTTCTTATGTTTTTCTAGAAATCCTATTTTACTAAATTTCTTTATTTTTTGGGGCTTTCTTTAATTTTTTATTTTTTTAATTTTTTCCAATTTAGGACTCTATAACCTAATTTGAAAAATAAAATGGGGCAAAAATTAGGTATCTACAATGTGCATGCTTCCTTTACACCAACTATGTACAAGCTAATCTTAACCTGCTAGGTACCCTAGGCAAGTAAGCTTTACACCTTGTAAATTGGTTGTGGAGTCAAAGGTATAAGGATTCCAACTCTCAATACCCTTACCTTTTCAAACATACAATACTCTCTCTTTTCCTTCCTTTGCTAATCTAAGTATTGAAGGGTCGTTATTAGCCTAGCCACATGAGGCTTTCTTACAAGTCTACCACCGTGTACGGAGACTAATCCACCAAATGACCCCATAAAAGTGATCAACACATCACCATTTAGCGCCTACTTCTATTGCTTATCTACCATGCATAACTAAAGGCAAACACATTAACCCATAAGCATCTCATTAAGAGGACAATGGTCAATTACCACCACCACTATTGGCTGATCCAACTTTAAAGTTCAACCAGCTAAGGGTGATGTTTTATCAAATGATGGAGCAAATCGCAAGACCCAAGTAGCAAATGTTACTTTACAAAGGGAGGTTGTTGCATTGCGAAAGGCTTAAGGCAAATTCCCTAATGAAGACCCCTCTATTAACATATCCAGGAGGTTAAGTAGGTAGAGTAAATGCTCTACACTACCTCTACCAAACCTAACGTGCCCATGCAATCGTATTTAGCCCGATCGCTAACAACCTAAGGACCTTTGCGGTTGGCTAAACATGAACAATAGGAAAGCACTCATATTGAGTGAGTAATCAGGTACCAACAGGGTACACAAGGAAGTCGCCTCAAGATGCTCTTAAAGTTGCTCAAGGAGATGAATGTCTAAGAGCTAAATGAACACATTCGCAATGCCTTCAACATACACAAGTAGAAGAGAGTTGAATCATCTATTTGATTATTGAAACTAGGCACGAGTTGAAGCCCATTTGTGCCTATCATTCTAGAGGAAACTCTTCCCTAAGGTGTTCAACTCCCACACCTCAACACCTACGATTATACTAGTAACCTTGATGACCATTTAGCATTTTCGCACCATGATGAGCCTCTACAACTTCTCTAATGCCATTATGTGTAAGGCATTCCCAAGCACTTTAACAAAGGCAACATTGTTGTGGTTTAGCACCCTTTAGGATAGCTTGATTCACTCCCTTGACAAGCTCGCCATTAGGTTCTAGCAAGACATCCTTAATAGCAAGGTACCGCATAAAGACTCGTCAACTCTCTACAATGTCAAGTAAAGGCTCAATGAGATACTTAAGGCCTACCTGACGTGTTTCAACTAAGCCAACTTTAGGCTTCAAAGCTTGAGATAAGGGTTAGGCTCTAAGCTAAAATCAATGGAGTTGAATCCTTTAGTAAATTGTTCGAAGCCATTACCTTAAACCACCGTAAGACTCTAGATGAGTTCATGAAGATAGTAGAGAAATATGTTGCCTAAGAGGATGCCTTTCAGGCTAGGCTTAAGACCGATAGCCATGAAAAAATAAGCTTGGTCAAGGATCACTTAGGCTTTAGAGGTGACAAACCATCCTGCTCGAGGAAGGATCACTAAGGGAGGTAGAAGCAAAAGTTTGCTAACTATACCAGCTACACTCTCCTAAATAGTCCTTTTGGTGAAATCCTTTATAAGGCATGAAGATAGCTCTCGAGGCCTCCTCAGGTTCAGGGGACACCAAAAATCATAGGGTCGAGTAAGTTCTATGACTACCACAACATATACAAGTACAACACAAATGAGTGCTAGCACTTAAAGAATGTAGTCAAAGGTCTCATGCACTAAAGCTACATCAATCAACTCGTCACTAACAAGAGAAACCGGGTTTAGTGGCATCGTAAAGCCACTAAATGAAATAGCAACAACAATAATAGTAATAATATAGCCTCAATGACTGGCAACGTTAAGGTAGGAGAGGCTAAGTCTAGAGGATCATTAGAGGCCTAAGGTTAAGGGATGCCAACTCCCCTTCCATAATACATCACAAAGTCCTCTCCATCTGAGGAAAAAAACCAAAGATCAATACTACCATTTTCTTCTTTGCAAAAGACAAAGAGGGCATCAAGTACCCACGCAACAATCCTCGGTTCATTAACACAAAGATAGACTACTTTGATGTCCTTAAGACATTTAACAATAGTATCTCGACAAACATCCTTCTCTACTATACCTATATATAGATGAAGGACCAACTTGAGGAGCCCCTATAACCCTATAGGCAGAACTTAGCTAGCTTTGGTGGTAAATCTATGCCAGCTAAGGGCATCATCACTCTCCTTATTTGGTTGGGTAACGATAAATGTTACCTCATAGTTAATTGACTTCTTTTATGCCGATGATTGATCCCCATATAGCATCATATTAGGAAGACTAAGCATCAATGAGTTCAACATGTGCATAAGCTAATGATGCCTTAAGATGAAGTTCCCTATGATTATGGGAGTTGTTGTAGCTCGAGGCAATCAGAAACTTTCTAATCACTTTATCTTAGGGACATAACCCATGATCAAGTGATGCACATCAAGTCAAGACTAAAGCAAACATACGACTCATCAGGAGAGTCTGCTGAGAAGACTAAAGACTAGCCTCAAGTAAACAATGCTAATAGGAACTTCGCTATTTGCTAACTACAAAGAACAACTTGTTAACTTCCTTTGGTATAACGCTAACATCATTGCCTCGTCCCTTAAGGATATGCTTGGCACCATCAACATCCTTAAGGCGATGCACCACCTCCAAGTAGTCCTTAATGTTTAGCCTGTCTAGTAGAAGAGAAGGTACTTTGTACCTAAGCGATAGGTTGCCATTAAGTAAGAGGTGCAGAAGATACTTCGAGCTAGATTCATAAGAGAGGAGCACTATTTAACTTGGCTAGCCAATACAGTACTAGTCAAGAGGTCTAATGAGAAGTGGTGCCTGTATGTTGACCATACAAACCACAATAAAGCTTTTCCAAAGGATTGCTTCCCTTTTCTTAAGTCTAACCAACTCGTCAACTCGATATCAAACCATGCAATGCTTAGCCTCATAGATGCCTATTTAAGCAACAACTAAATATGCATGCAACCAAAGATGAAGTACACAGTTACTTTGTCTCCGACTTAGGCACATATTACCATAACGTCATGCCCTTCAGCCTTAAGAACACCAAAGCAACATATTAGAGACTAGTGACAACAATCTTCAAGCTAAAACTCAGACAAAATGTCGAGGTCTATGTCAACGGCATGATTATTAAGACGAGAGATAAAGTTAACCATGTCAAGGACTTGTACGAGATGTTCAACACACATTGTTAATATCAAATGAAGCTAAAACCCTAAAAGTGCACCTTTAGAGTTACCTCGAGCAAGCTTCTCGATTTTATAGCATAAAAGCCAACTCAGACAAAATAAATGCCATTTGCAACATAAAACCTCCCAAAACCATTAACAAAGTGCAATGGCTCACTGATAATGTTGCCATGCTCAATCGTTTTGTGTCCCAAAGTATAGACAAGTGCTCATAGTTCTTCAAGCTATCGAAGAACCCATTAGAGTTTACCTGGACCAAAGAATGTTAGACTAGCTTTGATGAACTAAAGCAATTCTTAACCTCCCTACTCGTACTCTCTAAACTAGTCTTGGGGGAAGAGCTCTATTTGTAACAATCAGTGATTGAGCATTATCCTCTATATATGTCCAAGCAAATGGATGAGATCACAAGCTAATTTACTATGTCAACCATATGCTACAAAGCCAAGAGAAGATGTACATACGAGTGAAGAAATTTGCCTTGATGATTGTCAAAGCTATAAGGAAGCTAAGGCCATACTTTCAAGCTCATCGTATCATCATCCTCATTAACCGATTACTATGAACCTTCCTATAAAAGCTTAACACCTCTAGGTACATGGTTAAGTTTTCACTGAAGCTTAACATTCATAAAGACATACCGGTATAGACTCTCCAAATCGATGGAACCTCTACTCCAGGGGAAAGGGAAAGGAGTGGAATAAGCATTGTTTTGTAAGGGCCTTACCTCGTACAACTTCCCTAGAGTTACCCTTGTGGAGTTGACATATGTCATTTCTTGAAAGAGCACGATGATGTCTAACCCTATGTCCTCAAGGCACTAAGGTTGGCTCTTTCCTATAACGACGACCAGGTGAGTGTCATGGTTTGTCATTGATCTTAACACCTTGACCCGGAAATTTTGCTAAGTTTCCTCCATGGTTTGTTAGTATTGCTGATCCTCCACCTCATCATCAAAGTGCCCATTCCTAATACGTAGCTTAGCAATGCAACTCCTCTAGCTGAGAATTTTACAATAGCTTTGCCCGACCTCCTACCAATATTAAGGCCAGCCTACCCTCGACCCCCTCAAGAGTTTGCAATGCAAGAGTAGTCAGGGGAACCCCTATCAGTACACTCTCAACTGTTTTAGACATCAATGGGACCCCAAAGGCCCTTTTTACTCTTCTTCCTTTTTAAGGAGCTAATATTATCCTTCTTACTCCTCTTCGTCGAAAGAGCATCCTCATCCCTTCCGGTAGCAGCTAAGGTCCCCATCTCCTAAAATTGAGTCTTCTTCTTCTTCTCGCTCTACTCCCAAAGCCACTTCTTGCAAAGCTTCACTATGGCAAGCTGGAAGTCCTCGATGCAGATTTGCAAATTTGTGAACATAGAAATGCAATTAGTCATACAAATAACAAAAGAAAAGTTGAAAATAAACCTACTAAGGATGAATAGCCCTAAGCTCCCCTCACAATAAAAAACCTATAGAGTGACAAACTCCTAACCAACCCCCTCGACTAGTACCTATCTCCATGTTGAACAACAATCTTCTATAGACGTAGTTATTGACCACGATGCTAATGTTGAATCAGTCCTCTAGCTAGTGCACTAGATTGAGGATTTCTTCCTTTACATCATCATTTTTAGGGACCATAGGCAAAGCCCATTCGGTAGGGAAAGGCGACTCTCCATTTGATCGCACCTAGGAAAATTTGTCCTTCTAGTACTCCACTTTTAACTTTAAATCTCAAGAGATCTTCACATACTTATTCTAAGTTGAATAATATGCCTACCCATCTAGTTTTGGCTTTAGCATAAGGAAATGTCTGAAGAGCCTAGCCGTAAGCTTCAATAGGGGGTAAACAAACACCACCTTGAACTTACGTAGTTGAAGCCATGCATTTGGGTATAAAGATCCTTAATAACCTTGAAGTAGCAAACACTTCAACCTAGAACTCTATGAAGGGCAACCAAAGCCTAAGCTCTAACAACTTCTAATACCAACAAAATAACCTCTCATCCCCAAGGTCACATGCCTTCTCTTCTTCCTTAGGCCTCTCAAAAATCCAACTGTTAACCCTATCCCATATGGTCATGCACATCATGTCAAATGCCTCGTCCTTATGCATGTGCTTCACATAATCCGTAGCATATGGGTTCTCATTAGTTGAGCATAGTAACTTTACTTGATCTCTATATCATCGGAGTACCTCTCCCAAGGCCTCTCTATCATAACTCGATAAGAAGCTAGGTCATAGCAATACCACCACGTATCACGAGAAGATCTGAAGTTGATACTACTACTGGCTAGGAACCATTGTTGTACTTAACAAGGCATCATCATAATCCTAGGATCTACTACAAAGACCAGCATAAAGCAATATCAAAGCAAATAAATTAAGGTTCATCACATAATAATAAATATCACAAAGAGTAGAGTAAACGGCTTCCCTTTAATTAACTTTTACAAACCATGATAAAGTACTAATAGTCTAAGCTACTACAAACTCTTAAGAAAAATATAAGATAATACGAGAGAGTCCAAACATATCATAAATGTCTACTTCTGCTCTCATCTTCCCTCTAGCTATCCTATAGCTTCTAGTATTAACCTCAAGCATCCTTTGGCATGGCTTTAACCATAAGTCAAGCTACAACAATAAACTATAAGGAAGTAAGCAACAATAACTTAGTGAGTAACCTTCCTATCCTACCAACAAATAAATTTCAAGCAAGTTAGCATATGCAATGCAAGCAAGCATATGAAATGTACACATCATACACAGTCTGCTGGCAATTGTGTAAAACATGGTTTTATACCTACTGTTGCCTAAGTTAGGAAATATTTAGGCACATTAGGATCTGGGTCTCTATATCTATCACCCGATCGTATATCGTCTTTTCTTAGTAGACTTAAAGTAGCAGACATGGCTTAGCCTTAAGTAGTGGGCAGTAATCTCCAAAGCTAAATAGATCTCAAAGGCTAAAGCAAGAACATGCTATACAAGTACATCATATGATACAACAATAATACAATACAAACGTGGATATAACATGCATGATCTCTGGTTCCCCTACATAGTGCTGATGCCTTATATATTTAATGCATAAACATACAATTCATGGCTAGTTCTTATTAGAGTCGAATAATTGTTATTCCTGTTCACAAGTAACCAACCAAATATATATGATAGACACTCTAAAGTCCTATTTACTAATGCAACAACCAGTTGTTAGTTCAATTATATTATTATGTCTTTATCAAGCAAATACAGTCAATGAAAGCACATGCATATAACGTAACCCCCAAGCATAATCATTTCGCATAATATATAATTAAACAGTATTCTATAATACAAGCATAAACAAGATAAAACAGGAGCGGGTGTGCTCACTCAGCCATAAAGTCTAGCAATCCTAATAATCCTCAATTAAGTCAATCCCTAGATCCACGTCACTTGAAGATTATAATTAAGTATATAAGTATTGTATCTTAGTTTACTTACTTAATGCCTCCTGTCTTAAAACTTCTACTTTTACTATTTTAGTAATTTGATCATAACTTTTTTTTTTTTGAAGTTTTTTTTCAATGATCTTATAGTCGTTTTTCATCATTTTTGAGTATTCTTTCATTTGGTGAGATCCTTCTTAGGTTTTTAGGTTTGTAAGGTCTCAATTTAGGTCAATGAAGTTCGTTGGTCAATGGGCTATTTTGAATATCTTAAGGTTTAGGCATAGTTTTGGGCCTTACACCTTACATGTAACTTCTTGGGCCTTTATTTAAGTATTTTTAAGTTGAATTTTTTGCCCAAATTTAATAGCATTTGATTTGGGCCTTATTGTTATTCTAGTAGGCCTAAATGAACATTAGTTTAGGGCATTAGTTGGTTAAGGGGCATATAGAGGTGTTTTGTATGGGCCTTAAGACTTAATGAGCCTTTTATATTTTAAATAATAAGCTTTTTATTTTTAACATCAGATTTGGTCACATACATTTAGGACCTAAATTTTAATTCTTTTAGGCTAGTTTTACTCTTTAGGGCCATAAGCCTAACTCTATTCACCTTTCTGGGCCTAAGTCAACTTTATACTCTAAGTTAGGTCTAATTTACCATGAGGTTTAGATCTAGTTATTGGTGTTAATATGGCCTTCAACACTAGCCTTAAGCCCCTAATTAGTTACAAAGCTTGTTTAAGTTATTAACTCATTATTACCCTACTTAATTTGGTTAATTACATCTTAAGTCATACTTAACACTACCTAATCATATCATTAAATTAATAAATCAAATTTTATGGGCCTTAATACATGCTACAAGTGGTGGCTATGAAGATGATTCAAGGTCTCCATTACATTTTTTCGTCTAATCTTCATTTTAGTGAATTTCCTTATTCTAAAACATGTATTTACTTAATGTAAGTTGATTTTTCTACTAAATCAAATGGAAGTAAGTTCGGAACACCCAAATGAAGGTGGTAGCATGCTTGCGGGATGAGTGTCATTAAGCTTTTCTTAATGATTTATTAACAAAACCTATTAACTACTAATCTCCAATACATGTTGATGCTACTACCTAATCATTAAGTTTAGTTTAGGCATTATTATAACTTAACCTTCATTACACTACCTTAAAACACTAGGATATGTATGTTCATAGGAATGTAAGAGACTAAAATGCAAGAATATATCATGAATCCAAAGAAAAAACAAGAATAAACTATACTTAATCACTTATTGGAGTTGGGTTTATAACTCCTCCTTTTACTAGTATGCTATGAGCTTAGAGGTGGCGGAAAGTAGGGGGTGTGTGTGTGTTGGCCAAGTGGGTGGTGTGTAAAGGAGGCATAGGGCTTGGTGCTGAAGTGATTGATGGTATGGTGATAAAGTGGTGGTAGCTAGTGATGGTTGGTGTAAGGTAACCAATGGTGTGAGATTAAAGGTATGTTTAAGGTGATTTTTAAGAGAAGATTTGAGAGTGTTTTTGTCGAATAAATGAGGGTAAAGAAAATAAAAGAAAATGGGAGAGTAGGAGATAAATTGGCTGGTGTGAGCGTCTGGGAATAGGGGCAACAAGGTAGTGCAATTTAGGTGTATAAAGTACATGGTCCCCACGTGTACTATCTACCTTCATATGCTTTTTATCCTTTTTTTACAAATCTTTGTCTCCAAAAGGAAAATTTTCCTTCATCCCAATAACTAATCCTCTTATCTTTTATCATTAATTGTGATTATCTTGTCGTTAACTAAGATGTAATGGAGGTTGGTTAGGATTTAGGGTACAATTAGGGTGATTAAGTACAATTGAGTCTAATTAAGTGTATTAAGCATAATTAAGGAAATTCTAAGGCTTTGTTACATTACTTTAATTTAATTAGTTTCCATATCCTACATATGCTCGTAGGGTTTCCTTAGGGTTTTGGGTTTGTTTATAGTTATCGATTCACGTATGCATTTAGTACTCAAGGCTTTAGGACGTTAAAGTTCTTGTTTATACTTAAAGAATGATTTTCATTACTTGAGTTAGTTTTTCTCATACTCTAGGGGTTTTAGAAAATAATTAGGGCTCCTTTATCGTTTTATGGTTCTTTACATATTTAGGTTTCTAGGATTTTATGAAAATAATTAGGGTTTTATGGTCAAACTTACTCTAAGGTTTTCTAGCTTCTTATTTAAGATTTTTGACTTAATATTTAGGGTTAGGTTACCTTATTTAAGGCTTTGATTCTTATACTTTTGTAGGGTTTTAGGGATTATTTCTCTCTCTTGTCTAACGTCTAACTGTACTCAAAACCCATTAGGTTTACATCCTCCTCCTTAAGAAAAAGTTTTGTCCTCAAAACTTGCAAGGTGTACCTATTATTTCAAATAGCTCTTGGTATTTGTGTCTCACCTCCTCTTCAACTTCCCAATATATTCCTCCTCCTTCTCATGGTTTCTCTAGAATATCTTGACATACCAAATGTCTTTGGTCCTTAAAATCTAGATTTAAACAGGATATTCTTCATAGGTGAGATTTTCCTTTAACTAGACTAATTCCTATTGCAACACTCTTTCTAGGTTTAGAATGTACTTATGAAGTACCGATACATGAAAGACATTATGCAGTCTGGAAAAATTTGGAGGTAGCGCTAGCTGGTAGGCTAAATTTCCAACTTTGTCCAATACTTTAAAAGGTCTAATGTATCGAGGGCTTAACTTCCCTTATATCCTTACCTAGTGTATGCTCTTTATTAACTTCACCTTGAGATATACGTGATCATAAACCTAAAATTTCACTTCTCATCTCTTTAGATTTTCCTATTTCTTTTGTTGATCCTAAGCTTCTTTCATTTTCTATTTAATGAAAATAACTCTCTTCGTTGGTTCTTGAACTAAGTCAAGCTCTAAAACCAACTTTTCAATGTACAGAGACTACACTTCTTATCGTATAAAGCTTCACGGGGTGGCATTTGAATGCTCAAATGGAAGTTTCTATTATAGGAAAACACAACAAGAGGCAAATGCATATCCTAACTTCCCTTGAATTCTATCATACAAGCCCTTAGCATGTCTTGTAAGGTCTAAATGGTTATTTTTTATTGTTCGTCTAACTATAGATGATAAGCTATACTAAAATTCAACTATATACCCAAATTTTTCTGTAAGCTCCCCTAAAATTTAAACACAAACTATAGATCTCTATCTGAAACTATACTCACTGGAATACCATGGAGTCTCACAATCTCTTTCGCATAGATTCTTAAGAGTATGTCATATTCATAGGTAAGAAATGTGCAAACTTGGTAAGTTTATCTAAAATAACCCAAATCACATTGAATCTTATATATATCCATGGTGATTGACTTACGAAGTCCATCATAATTTGCTTCCATTTCCCCTGAAGAATCAGTAACAGTTATAGCAATCCACTCAGTCTCTAGTGCTCAGCTTTAACACTTTGGCATGTTTCACATTTTTATATGTACTCTACTATATACTGCTTCATGCCATTCCACTAGAAATTCTTCTTGAGGTCTTAATATATTTTCGTCCCTTTATAATGTATGAGTATCTTGAATAATAAGCTTCACTCAAGATTTCCTCATAAGAGATATGTCCTCCAATACACATAACCTAGCTTTTAATTAGATTATTCGATCTCATCATTATTAGAGTCTAAGTACTTACCACTTGCCATTTACTCCTTCACTCTCATCAAAGTTGGATCAGCTTACTAGGCTTCTCAAAACCTCTCGATTATGGTAGATTCAATGACCAAATTTGACAATTCTACATTTATTTTAGCTTAAGTGAACTCTATATTCAATCTTTTAAAATCCTTGATTCGTTTGCTTTGCTCAATGAGAAGTGAGGCGACTTCTGCATTATTCTTGTGACTCAAAGCATCCGCTATCGCCTTTGCTCATCCTAAATAGTAATTGATTCCAAGATCATAGTCCTTGAGCCATCTCCTTTGCCTTATGTTCAATCCTTTTTGAGTGAAAAAGATATTTAAGGCTCTTGTAGTTGACATAAATTTCATATTTTTGCCCATACAAATAGTACCTCCAAATTTTCAAGGCAAAAACTACTGTTGCCAATTGTAGATCATAAGTAGGATAATTCTACTTTTGTGTTCTCAACTGTCCAGATACATATGCTATAACTCTCCCACCTTGCATCAATGCATAGCCGAGTCAGTTTCTAGAAGCATTAGTATACACCATGAAGGGCTCTTTTAAGTTAGGCAAAACTAAGATTGATGCAAACACCAACTTGTGCTTCAACTCTTGGAAAATCTATTCTCTCTTGTCTATTCGCTCATATTTCATGTCCTTCTAAGTTAACTAGGTGAGGGGTCTCACTATCGTAAAGAAATCCTTGTCAAACTTTCTATAATACCCTACAAGACTTAGGAAATGGCAAACCTTATTGACTAATTCAAGCTTCTTCTAATCAACTATAGCCTTAATTTTCTCTAGATTTCCTATAACCCCATCAGCAAATATAATATACCTAAGGAAGGAAATCTCTTTCAACCAAAAGTCATACTTAGATAACTTGGCACAAAGCTGATGTTCCCTTAATGTCTATAATACTATTCTCAAGTGTTCTTCGTACTTTTTAGATGAAGCTAAGTAGACTAAAATGTCATTGATAAAAATGATAACACATTTATCCAATAAGGTATGAAACACATGTTCATAAAGTCCATAAATGCAGCTAGTGCATTTGTCAGTCCAAATGGCATCACCAGAAATTCAGAGTGACCATACTATGTGCTGAAAGCTATCTTAGGAATGTCTTGAAGCTTAATCCAAAGCTAATGGTATCTAGATCACAAATCGATCCGGGAAAAGACTTTGGCTCCTCTCAACTGATCAAATAGGTCATTTATTAAGGTAATGGATACTTATTTTTTATTGTCACTTTATTCAAATTCTAGTAATCTATGCATGCTCCTTACAAAGATATGCTTGGTCTAATGAACCCCTAATCCTATAGTTCTTGCAACTATTTCTTTAACTACTTGAGTTCTATTGGAGCCATCTTATAAGGGTTCTTTAAGATAGGCTTTGTACCTAACAACAAGTTGATGACAAAATCAATTTCTCTCTTAAGTGGCAAACTTAGAAGCTCATTGGGGAAAACATCTAAGAACTCACTTACCACATGGATTTCTTTAATTAATGGCTTTTCTTTTTCAATTTCAATTGTATTCAGCCTAGCTTCTACCTAATTTTAGAAGCCTTTATCTAAAATTATTTTGAGTAAGTATACTTCCTTCAACTTGACTAAGATCAATTCTCCTTTGAAAACGGCCTTAACACCATCTTACATATCAAATTCCACTTTGTTACTTTAACAATTCACCTTGCCATTCACAATTGAAATCCAACTCATACCTAATATGGCCTTGTACTTGTTCATCTCAAGTATTATCATGTCAACTTGGGAGTCGTTATTTTGAATCCTTAGAGGGCAATTTCTTATCACTTTTTGGGTTATGACTACGCTTTCCATAGGCATCTTAACCCCTATACAAGACTCTATGGTTGTCACTTGTAATTTAACTTTCTCGATAATCTTAGGTATGATAAAAGATTAAACAGCTCTTATATCAAACAAAGTATATATAAGTAGATTGGAAACATAGATATTCCTTACAAGTCCCGTATCAATAGCATCTCCCTCCTCAAACTCTACAATAACCTTATCATCTCCATCCTCTTCATAATCCCATTCGCCTTATAAGTTATAAACTCTAGCATGTATGGGTTCACCTGCTTTAGCTTTTACTGGTCTTGGAACACCTATCTGCCTTTGGGCTATTGATTTGGAAGGCCCATAAGGCTAGCTAGCTAGATGTTCTATGTAGTCTTCCTTTATGGATAGTTAAAGGTGATGTACCCCATCTATGTAGACACTAAATAAGTCATACTAACACTTTTAGGACACTTAGCTATGAGGTTGCTACTATCTCTACAAAGGAAACACCTGTGTTGAAGCTAGAGGCATTCTCTTAGGTAATATGCTCTGTTATATTTCTAACAACTCACTATACTTAAACCTAGAGCAACTGGCCTCAGCTATCGACAGTAGATTTGCATAATCTTTTTCCCTTTCTCAGAGAAACTGGGTCCCCCAAAGGGTCTCTTTCCAAATATATTCACCTTGTGCCTCTTACCCTTATCTTGAAAATCTTAAGCACTTTCAACAGTCCTTACCATCTTAACTACTTCTCTAAAATCTTTAGGTCAAAACTTGTGCACTTGACACCTAGTCTCAAAATCCAATCCTCTAATAAACACTTGGGTCCTCATCCTATCACTGATCTGAAATTCTTCATCAACAAATTACACAACCTGTTAAATTCATACTCGTACTGATCCAAAGTACAATTTCCCTTTTGAATGGAAAAAAAAAATCATCACTATACTATAACCTCAAGATTTCTAGAAAATAATTTAACATAAACTCTCTTCAGAATACTTCCCACGTGATTGGAACTCTTAGCTTTCCACTAAGTCCTAACGTAAAGTCTTAACATATAGGTACCATAAGTAATCCTTAAGTGGTGTGGAACCTCAAATGCCTTAAAAGAATGCTAAATCTACATGAGCTAATCCTCAACTTCTTTGGGGCATCCTACAATCCCATTAAAATACTTGGTGCACTTGATGGACCTTGACATCATGGACCTTTAAGGCTTGAGATTTAAGAATACTGTAAGGGTTAAATGCACCTGTACAACAAGAGGTGGTAATGGTGGTGGCACCTCCTCAACTGGTATAAGAGGCGGAACCTGAGCTAGAGGTATCCTATCCCTCTCACAGAAAGCTCCCAGTATCTCTTATACTGCAGCTAGCACCTCCTCTATACAGTCCTTCTATGGAACTTGTACCGATGGATACTTCAAATGATTTGCTGGATTATCTTTTGGGGGATCATACCTCAATAAGGGTCTCCCCCAATGTCAAAAACACTTTAAGTAAGCCCATAGTAGAGAAACTTCCAACCCAAACAATAAGACAAAGTAATACAAATCATACACATACTAAACAAAATAAAGGCCATCCTTTTTCATTAATTTCAACCAATCACAAGGTTTACCAGAAAAGGTAGTCACTTCTAAAGAGTGAAAGTCCATCGGTACTGCATCTAAGCATACAAGAGTTTAGTAGTAAGTTCCTAACAATAAAGTACTATGACTCAAATCACATGTGTCATAACCTAAAAGGGCAGTTAAGTTGTGGCAGTACTGTTATGTAATACAGGAAGATCCAAGATCAAGTACCATTCTTAATTAAGAATCTTTAGTGCATTACATAAGGCATCTCAAAATCTCAACTTCTACCCAAAGGCCAGTATCAAGTAATAACAGAGCATTTAACATAAGTTAAACAATAATACTTAAATCCAACATAAAGTAAGATGGGGTCAAAGTTTCTCCTAACTTAAGTCATACAGAACTAAAATAAGGTAGTACCAGTAATCTATGCTACCCAACATGCTAAAAGATGTAAATAAATTTAGTGAGTCCAAATAACATATAAGTAATCACTCGTACTCTTTTCTTCTCATAGACTATCCCTAAGCTAGTAGTACTAACCTTAGGCATCTTGTAACCCGACACCGACCAAAGGTACCACTACAATAACAAACTATAAGGGGATAAGCTACAACTTCTTAATGAGTAACCTTCCTATCCTACCAACAAACGAGTAACAAGCAAGTGAATTCACCACATGTGCAGTGTAGACAAGCATATGAAATGCAACATCATATACAATTTGCTAGCAACTGTGTAAAGCATGGTATTACATCCACCATTACCCAAGTTAGGAAGTATTTAGGCATGTTAGGATTCAAGTCTCCACATTTATCATCCAAGCATGTTCATCTATTTCTAAGTAGACCTAAAGTAGTAGATACAACTTGACCTCAAGCAAAAGATAGCACTCCCTAGAGCCAAGTAGATCTTAAAGCTTAAGGAAAAAATATGTCACATAAGTACATCATATAAATCAACAACATAAGTAACAACAATACTAGATCCAAAATATATGATCTCCCACTCCCATGCATAGTGCTGACACCCTATACAAATAATGATTAAACATGTAATGCATACCCAGTTTTTATTAAGGTCGAGTAGTTATTATTCTAATTCACAAGTGGCCAACCAAATATATATAACAAACAATCTAAGGCCCTATTTACTGATGCATCATCTAATTAACAATTCAGGTATATTATCATTTCTTAACAAGCAAGTACATCTAAATCAAACACGTACATATAATCCTGACCCCAAGTATATTCATTTCTTGCATATGTATGATTTAATGGTGATCTACACAATAACCACAAGCAAGATAAGACAAGGGTTGGTAAACTCACTTTTCCATGAAATCTAATAGTCCTAGTAATCCTCGATTGTATTAAATTCAAGGTCCTCTTCACCTAAAGAATACATTTAAATTATATAAGTATTCTACTTGTACTAATTATCTATACTTTCTTACCTTAGATTCCTATTTTAACTATTTTCATATTTTGTCATAGTTTCCTTGTTTTGAGTCTATTTTTTGTGATCTTATAGTTGTTTTTCATCATTTTTTAGTGTTCTTTTACTTTGTAAGGTCATTTTTGGGCTTTTGGGTCAATAAGGTTTTGGTTTAGGCCTTACAAATTCATAGACCCAATGGGTGAGTTTGGTCACTTTACGGCTTAGCTTTTGATCTTAGGCCTTGTACTTAATATTTTAGGCTTCCTTTTAAGTATTTTAAGTGAACTTTTTCTACCCAATACTATAAATTTTTATCTCGAGCCTTAGTGTTGCTCTTATAGGCTTAAACAGTCTCTTTTCTGAAGTTTAAGACTTCAACTCACTAAGAGGCCTATAAAGGATGTCTTAGATGGGCTTTAGGGTTTAGTAGGCCTCTTAAATATCTCATTTTGAGCCTTTTAAGGTTGATTCCAAATCTTGTCACTCAACTATTAGGCCTTTTTGGGCCTATTTTGTAATTTAAGGCCTTAAGCCTAATTCTACCTATCTTTTTAGGTCTAAGCCCACCATGGCACTTGAGTTTAGTCCAATTCATTTATAGTTCTAGGTATGGTTTTGTTGATTATAATGACCATTAACACTATTAATAAGTCTCCAATCACTAACTAAGCTAGTTTAGGGCCTTAACCCCTTATTACCTTACTTAACTTGGTTAATCAAGTCCTAAATCATACTTAGGACTAAATAATCATGTTATTAAGTTAATAAATTAAAATTTATAGATATTGACTTATCATGTATGTGGTGTCCAAGGTGGGGCTTTGGGGGTTTCCATTACACATCTCACGTATTACATGTTTTAGTGTTTTTCCTTCATCTTAGTTATGCTTTCTACTAACATAGGTTGTATATCTATCAAATACAAAGAAAATGCATTAAGAATATTCTAATGGAGTTGGCACCATGCACTTGAAACAAGGGTTATGGGGCTCCTTTTTGATGATTCATTGCTAAAGTTTACTAACTATCAACTTATACTACATGTTGATATTACTACTTAAACTATTTAGTCTAGTTCATGCATTATTCTAACCTATCTTTCATTATCCTCTTTTAAAACACTAAGTTATACAGGTATACATAATACAAGGGTCTAAAATGTAAGAAACTACCATGAATCTTAAGGAAAAATAAGAAAAGTTTCAACTTAATCATTTACCGAAGCTATATGTAGATGGCCTCCTTTTTTGTATGTGTACCATGAGTTTATGTATGTGTACGAAAGTGTGTGTATGTGTATGTGTGTCCGTATGTACTGACCAACTAAAGGAGAAAGTAAAGGTAGCATGGATCTTGGTGGCTGGTGATTTGGTGAACTGGTGGTAGTGCTAGGGTAGCCGGTAGTGATGGGTTTATGGGGTAACCGATGGTGAGCTTTTAGAATGTGTTTTGGAGTAAGTTTATGAGAGATTTTTTTAAAGTGATTTGTGAGGAATGTTGTATAAGGAAAATGAAATGAAAATGAGAGTAAGGGAGGGGGTTGAGTAGCCTGCTAATAAAGGCATATTATACTCATATTTTAGTGTGTGAATTTGGTTGAATTATTATTGATTTTCTAGAAATCATTAAAGAATGGTACTTAAGTATTTTCATTTGAACATTTTAGGTCTTACAGGATTCAAAGTAGAAATATGATCAATTTAGAAGAGTTTTATGCAAATGAAGGAAGCTCGAATCAACACATAACACTTAGGAATTGAAGGCAGCTAGCTTTAAGCCAAGCTACATTTAACACCAACGGTTCACAATTCAATATTGTCAGCCTACAAGTCAACACCGTCAGCCTTCATGGCTTGCCTTTAGTGAAAAAACATTCAGTCTTGAGCTAGCCGTTGTTTGCTTTATAAATAGGCTGGTGTTGATATTTTAGATGACTTTTACATCTCCTTTAAAATTAGAGAATCTTAAAAGCAATTATGAGATAGTTTTGAATTTTGTGGATCATTGAGAAGACTTTGTCGTTGCTATAGAGATCATCTTTAAAGTTTGCAACTGAAGTTTCTTTATCATAATTACAGAATTGGTGATTTCTATCCTATTTCTATTTATGCAATTTTGTGATTTGTTCTTATTTCTAATCATGAACTTCTTGGTAAATTCTATTGTTATATGTGCTTTTATTTTAATTTCCATAGCTAGCTAAGTTTTAATTGTGGAAATTGATGAAACCCTAAAAAGCTAAGATGATAATTGTAGTCATGTTATAGGGTTAATAGATGTACGGTTAATTCATGATTGCAATTTCTGTTATTTCAATTATAATTCTCTATAGGTTATAATTGTTAGAAATACTATTGATACAAGAGTTAATTAGGGTTTGTTAGAAATTCTTGATTAAACTGATTAGCTAATGCAAGAGCGGCATTAATTATATTAATTAGAAATTATCTAGGGATTAATGTGATGTCTTGAGTTAACTATTTGCTAAGACATTAGGGATAGTTAATTTAGAGCATTAGTCGATCATAACATCGGGAGATGTACGATTGTAATTTAGATTCTACTGTTAATTGGAGATGTAGGAGCTAACTAATTAATTAAAGGTTTAATTCCTTAATTTCCAAGGATGATAATTTCATTTGAATGACCCTATAGCGATTAATCTATATAATATTATGAAAATTTGATTTGCATAACTAAGGTAGATTTTATTTTCCCCACATTCTCAATTGATTTCTTCCTTTTAGATATATTGATGTAATTTTTTTTATAGTTTTAGGGTAATTAGAAATTAGTTAATTCACAATTCAATCTTGATTACTTAAATATTGATAAGAGCTATCATAGGTTTAGTAATTTTATAGTCCTTAAGGGATCAACAACCTTACTCACTCTTTATTACTTAATTTCGACCCAGTATACATACTAAAGTACTCGCAATATTTTTATATACATATTTTGAGTAGATCACCGGCACAATGGAGAGAGAGAGAAGGACAACATGTGAGCAATTTGGGAAGTGAAGGACATGCTCATATTTAAGACCATAGTACTTGTTTGCTTTTTACCAATTAGAGAAAGA
The DNA here is from genome assembly GCA_024138005.1 of Lumnitzera racemosa. Lineage (NCBI taxonomy): Eukaryota > Viridiplantae > Streptophyta > Magnoliopsida > Myrtales > Combretaceae > Lumnitzera > Lumnitzera racemosa. Next base: position 29,560,889 of record JAMXBC010000012.1, on the reverse strand, counting down.
TCTCATCTGCCTAAAGTATAAGATATTTTAGGGCATCATTAATTGATGCGCCTAGGAGCTCAATTATTACTAGGCCTTATCATAGAAAATCAAGTAGGTCCTCCAAGATATCAAAGAAAGGAAGATAGAAACAAATCTAATGAATTTGTGAGCTGCCCATGAGGATATGATGCACCAAATGAACATTACACGACTAAATCTTTACATTGATATTACACACAAAGTATTAACTAGAGTTGATCACCGTAATCCTTGCTAAAGGGATTGATAAGAGTAGGATATAAGAGTTTTCGTAGAGAAATACTCAAAGGTTTTTCATTCATGTCATAAGTGTAATATCTCCAAAAACCTGACAAACAGGAGCTATTTATACATACTGGAAATTATGTAAATAAAATAAAGTAAAGGATGCCTTAGTGGCAATCTAGTAAATACAAAGTAAATTATAAGGGTAATCTAGTGAAGAAAATATAAGTAATCCTAGAGCTTAACATCACCTCTCCCTTGAAAATGTTTTGACCTAAATCTTAGCATCTACTTACTCCAAAATCCACCAAAGTCAAATCTCAACCTATTGTTATATGATTTTGGGATGAAATCTTACTCCTAAAAAACACAAAGAGCTAAATAGTACCAAGGCTAGTCCAGTATAGTTACTTCGATGCCTAAGTCAGTAAGCGTGTTTAAGAAAAGATAAGTAGTAGTTATGGATCAAGAGAGAGTTCCTACAATGTTTTTCCTCTGTATTTATAGGCGAATGTTGAGTGTATGAAGTAGCAGTTAATCATTGATCATGTAATGCATAAAGACTTCATAATTAAGCACATATCAAAAATATAGGAGTGATGGGCGATTAAGTAATGGAATTATGCTAGACAATAACCATTCGCACCACTTTCACTAAGTTCAAACTAGACATGAATCTGTCTTAGTTAACGTATGCCGAGAACTAAGTTACTCAACTTTTCATTAAACAAATGGTCGAGTGAATTCAAGAGATGAAATATGACTACCAACATTTGTCCCCTAACTCCTGTGGTCTAGAACTTAACTTAAGGGAGTAAATAAAGCTTAAGGTTCTGTTGATGGGGTTGGAGTGTGGAAAGCTCAATTTCCTAAATGCCAAGTCATGTAAGAAGTCTTTTGATTTTTGTTTAGAACACGATAGATCGTATCCTAGGTGAAGAGTCACAACTCTTCAAATTTCCTGCTTGTCTAGAAAACTTAGTGGTAATATGTACCATAGTTGTCACTCTATCCATAATTATACTGCAGGGCTAATAACTGTCAAAGCAACAACAACCTTCGCAACTTTTCATCAAAACACATGTCAAAAATCTAAACTACATCATCTAATCAACATGTCATTCTTGTTAGAACCGTATTAAGGTTACAAAGGGAAATTGCTCTTATATAAAGGATTTTCAATACTAAAAGAAGATTTTCTTGCTTCATTTTCTTCTATATCCTTAAGCTTTTATCTCATATTCATCTTTAAAGTTCTTAAAAGTTCTATAACTTCTATCATATAGCCAGAATTAGGTATGGTTCGAAACATAATTCGTTGACTTATCTTTTCAGATTCTAAAGCAACTAAAATCGAGGCTACCTCTCTCCCCAAAAAAAGGAACGAGATGGCGTATTACTCGAGTAGCTCGACCAACAGTGCAGTGGAGTGGTAGGATAAACTTGCCCATATTAACTCTCTCATAGCAGATGCCTATCCAAATAACAAAGAAGGAAGATCTGTAGCTAGGTATTTTTATAATAACGTAGTTTAGTTTAATGATTCTTCAAATGAAGTGGCAAGTGCTACTGATAAAGTTATGGTTTCAAAATACAATAAGTATAGGTAAGATCTTCCTAAGGTATGGAATTTATGGAGGTTGAGAGAAGAGGAAAGGGCATACTTTGCAAGGGAATGCGAGTTTCACATTTATCTGAAGTACCTCAACTTTGGACTGTGCTTCCCATTTTTTTCTTTCATTAAGCAATTCCTTAACTATTTTTGAGTTGCGCAAATCATGTTCTTACTAAACATTTACTAGCTTCTCGTAGCTTTCGAGATAGTTTGTGAAGAGTTTAAGGTTGAGGCTATGCCTCAATTATTTAGCTACTTCATCACAATAAGGAGGCAACCCGATGATTAGTACTTCGTGGCCGCTAGGCATAGGCAGAAATTCATTGACCGATTAGAGTCCAAGATCCATAAGTGGCACGACAACTTTATATCAATTATGTTGGATGAAGAATTAGACTTTTAGACCCAATGGATCGAGCCTATCCATACAAGAGAAAGAAGTAAAGCAAATAGCAACCCTAAAAGAGGCATCTCGTCCAGTCGACAAGAGATAAGGGAGTGAAAATCCTAGGGTAACCAAGGCTACATAAGTTGAAGTAATCCCTCTAGCAAAAAGTATTCCTCGATTTATAGAGTTGAGAGATTCTGGTTGAGAAATTGGCATTTGCAGTGGAGCTGAAATCACCCATCAAGAGGCTGCTAAGGGGTCATCGCTCCAAGTGGATATTATGATAAGTACTAACAAAAGAAGTGGAAAGGAACTTATTGGCCAACCTCCTTCTAAGAGATCCAAGACATTAGATGAAAGGACGAAGGAGGCTATGAAGAATAAAGCTCTCAGCATCAATAGTATTGAATTCATCCCTAATACCGATGTTGGCGAGTACTTTGTTTTTTGTTGGAGCTACAATATCCTCCACACCAATTCAGCCTTAGGCAATAGGACTAAGTCCCTAACTTTAACGGAAGGTCTCATTCTTCCTAAGCATAAGGAGATTACGAAGAAAGATGTCGACAGGGTTAGTAGCTGTAATAAGGCACATATGGCAGTTAAATTGTATAATGTAAGCATTAGTTGAATCCTTTCACTCATGGCACATGCGTTATTACCGACATAATCTTGTCTGTATGTAGATCAACAACCATATTCTAATGACTTTGGATGAAGCCAATAAGGAGATGAAAAATGTAATAAAAATTTATTATTCTGCTAGGTGATCTAGCGAATTTGTCATTTTAATCATTGACTTGTTGTGGAAAATCAAAGATACATACAACTCCTCCAAGTCTCAAACTATGGTAACTGAAAGTACGAGAATCAAGGCTGAGATGGAGGCTAAAATATATCAAGAAGAGCTAATTATCGAGAAATCGGTACATTCGTTAGTAGCCAATGAAGTCTCAAGCCTTAAAGCTAAGTGCAAAAAGCAGTATAAGAAGGTTGAAGACTTGAAGGAGGAGCTTCATAAGAAAAGGGAAGAGTGTTGGGGGTTAGGCTGAACGCTCAACTCAATGAGCAATGAGGTGGATACGCTCAAGATGCAAATAAAAGAGCTAGAGACCAATAACTCCATATAGCAAAGCCGTGTTGCCAAATTAGAGGAGGCAGCAATAAAAGTGTCCTCTATTGAGGAAGCATTAGAGATCGTGACTCCAAGTCAACAGTATGAGAGATTACTAAGAAAGAGGTTATTTGAAGGGGTCCAAGTGGCAAGAGAAGAAATTTTAAGGTTTTACTTTGAATATGATCTTTCGTGCCTAGATTTTGCTAATGTCGATGATGATGTTAGTAGTGATAAAGAAGCCGATAAAGATATAAGTGCTGAGGTCCATATGCAGGTTGATAACAATAGAGTTTGCGCTGAGGGTCCTAGCAATGATAAGGACCAATAATCCAAGGAGATCCCCTATATATAGAAAGAGAAATCCACTTGTTTCAAAACCTTAAGCAATAAGAAAGAAATATACTCCAGTAAGGTCCCATCCTCCGATCAAAGGATTGCCTCCATACAATCTAAGAAAAACTCAAAATTTTAAGGTTGCTGTTATGTTTTATTTTTAAAGAGTTGTATGAATAAGGTTTGACTAAGTAGTCAAACATATAATGTTGTATTAATATCATTTACATTTCCTCTTGTGTAATTTAATGCTTAGAGCACATTTTCTTTCACATGCTTTATTACTTGGCATGTTTTCTTCCATGCACCTATTTTTCTCAACATGTTTTATTTCACATACCCATTTTTCCAAGCATGTTTTATTTCACATGCGATACATTGAATGTCTCCTTTAAGGACAATGTGCATTAGTCATTTAAGACATAGACTAGTTATCTTACTTAAGTCGTGAGATCATATATGAGAAATAACACAATCATTATTTGGCTTTTCGGCTAAATTATAAAGCTTGCTAACCACAATAGGTCTAAACTCATTAAATATTAATTTGTTCACTATATAGTTTAAACTTAATAATGATCCATTAATCATGAAATGGTCAAGAAGGAAAATAAGTCGGCATTGGAATCTTAAAATAAGTGTTCACATTTGAAACAACAATTAGGTTATCACCTTACTAAAAAGGTGGAAATGCTTCATAACATCAAAGGGATTAATTAAAATAAAGCTTTAAGTTCTTGGCATTCCATGCGTGAGGGATGATTGTTCCATCTAACATTTCTAGTCGATAAGTTCCCTTGCTAATGACTTCTTTAACCCTAATAAGATCCTACCAATTTGCACCAAGTTTCATTTGTTTAACCCATGCACCAATCACCTTTAATTTCTTACAAACAAACATCTGGGCTAAAAAACCTTATGTTTCACCTTTTAATTATAATACTTGGTTGCCCTATGTTGGTATGCTATAACTCTCACTCTTGCAACATCTCTTATTTCTTCGATTGTATCGAAATTAGTCATCAAGCTAACCTGGTTGGTCATCATGTTGAAATTTTATGTGTGTAGATTTGGTAGGTCCAATTCCATCGGCAATACCACTTCTATACCATACGCCATTTGAAGGGCGTTTCCCCTGTTGCAATCCTAGAGGTAGTCTAATATCCCCATAAAACACCCAACAATTCATCAACCCATTTTTTGTTGGCTTGATTAACATTCATCTTTAAGCTGTGTAAGATTGTCTTATTAACAATTTCCACTTGACCATTAATTTGAGGGTAAGCTATAAATGTATAATTTAGATAGATGCCATGTTTCTCACAAAATACTCAAAATTTGTCATTATAAAATTGTGGTCCATTATTCATGATTATCATAAATGGGACCTCAAATCTTGATATAATAAAATTGAAAACAAAAGCCTCAACCTTCTATTCGATGATCCTTGCTAATGTTTCAGCCTTTGCCCACTTGGTAAAATAATCTACAGCAACAATGACGAATTTTCACTAGGCCCTAGACTTCGAAAATGGTCCGAGCATGTCTAATCCCCATTAGGCAAAAGGCTAGGGACTGGTTAGACAATACAATTTAGTGGAAGGCACATGATTTGGCATCTCATGCTTTTAGCATTGTGGATACTATCGAACTAATGTTCTTGCATTACCTTTCATTGTCAACTAATAATAGTCGAGTCGTAGGGCACGGATATACAATTTTTTTCCTTTAACATGGTTGCTACATATACCATCGTATAGCTCGAATAATACTCGTTGTACATCTTTTGGAAGGAGGCATCGAAGATAAGGTTGGGAAATACCGTATTTGTACAACTAATCGTCTATCAGTGTATAATTCGTAGCCTAGTAAATCAACCTTCAAGTTTCCTTCCTGTTGTCAATAAAGATACCGTCATTCAAATAATCTATAATTGGATACATCTAAGACCTCTCTTTTGGGTAGGGAGATAGCTTAAAGCTTTGTTGAACTATTGTGTGGGAGAAACTCGACAAAGAGTTTAGTGTTCAAGTCAAGAAGTGCCATATTGGCCAACTTTGATAGCCCGTTAGCCATAATGTTTCTGCTCCCTTTATTTTTTAGTTTAGGTTATAGGGTCTTAAATTAGAGAAGTTCAAAAAATGGAAAATTAAAAATAAAAACCCAAAAAATGAAGAAATTTAGAAAAATAAGAGTTTTAGGAAAACGTAGAAAAAATAGGAAAATAGAAAAAAGCACAAAAAATAAGAAATTTAGAAAAAATACAAAAAAAGTAAGAAATTTGAAAAGTCACAAAATAAAATAGGGAATTTAGAAACTAATAAATTTTTAAGTTGTTTAAATCGAATATAATTTTAATTTCAATAGTGTTGAATAAAAGGCTATTGGGTCTAAGTTTAGATTTAAATCTAGCTCAGGCTAATCTGGTCCATATGTGCAATTAATTATATATATGAATAAAGAAAAACCAATAGCTCAGTTGGATAAGTACTTGGACTTGATAGTCCATATGACTTTGAGATCTTGGGTTTAATCCATGGAAGATGCAAAATTCTTTTCTCACTTTATCGCCACGTCACAAGCTACGTCATCACTACGTCATTTGCCAACTCACTTCTAAGTGTGGTAGACACACTCCAGCACATTCATACACATGCTGCTATGTATTTGGCACCACATATTGTCCAGGTTCATTCAATCCAAAATTGGAAGAAAATCATATTGCATTTAATTTTTTCCATTCTTAACTTAACTATGACACCTATAAATAGGGGTCTACCCTTCATTTTCAAAACACGACTAAAACTTTGAAACACTTTAGAAAAAACAAAAATCGAAGTTGCCTCTCTCAAGCACAGTTCCTCTCTCTCTAAGATAGCATTCCTTATGGTGTTTTTTTTTTTTTTTACAAAAACCACCACCATTAGATTTCTCAAACCCACTTCAAGCCAAAATGAGTTGACTCAAGCCGAAGTGAGCCGACTAAGCTGATCCAAGCCAAAGTGAGCCGATCTAAGCTTAAGTGGGTTAACCAAGCCAATCCAAGTTGAATTGAGCCTATCTAAGCTGAAGTGAGCTGATCAAGTAAATCTAAGCCAAAGTGAGCCGATCAAGTAGATCCAAGCCAAAGTGAGCCGATCGAGTTGATCCAAGCCGAAGTGAGCCCATCTAAGCCACCCCTAAGCTGTCTGAGCCGATCCAAAGCCAATCCGAGCCAACCGAGTTTTTCTTTTTTTTTTATTCATTTGTTTATTTGTAAATGTTATAAATGAGAAAAAGAAAAAAGAACGAAAAATAAAAAAAGAGAGAGAAGAAAAACAAAAAGAGAGAAAAAAAAAAGAAAGGAAGTAGTAGTCTATTTATTTATTTTAATAGAAATAGATATGATAAGTATAAAATAAATAAGATAATATAATAAAAATAAATAAATAGGTTAGTAAACAAAAATCATTTTCACAATTAGAAAAATTAAGTTTTCCAAAAATAAATGAAAATAAATAGACGTTTTTCCAAATTAGGACTATTTTAGAGTTTCGAAAAATAAAACACCAATTAGGACCTTTTAAAAGAATTTCCTTGAATAAATTGAACTGGGTAAAAACGTAAATGCGACCCTATTTCAAAAATTAAAATCAAACCACCTACTAAAGCTTTTTTATAAACGAATTACAGAAGTTTGATCCTGAATAGCGGGTACATGGGAACCCGTATAGAAGTACAAGGCGACTTAAAATATGAAAATTTTATTTTTTCCATTTTTAGATATTTATGTAAATTAATCAATTTAGTTGCATGTATCATAATTAGATGTTTTTAAAAATTAAAAATGGTATATTTGAAAAACGAAGTTAAATTCGGAAAGTTAAAAAGTGGTACCCGTTTAGAGTTTAATAAACTAGCCTCCGGACCTAAATCTTTGGTTTTCAAAAAAGCCTTTTTACAAATTGTTTTTTTTTTTAATCAATAGACCGGTAGCTAAATTATAGCCAATCTACCCAATTAGTTATAACTTAACCCTTTTTCCCAACTCCAATCAGGTGGCGACTCAAATCCCTTTTTAAATTTAAAAAATGGTTTTCTTTAAACCCTAGTCAAGGATCAGTGTTAAACAGATAAGGTTTAGTACTGATCGACTTAGAGAAGACCTAATATTATAAAAGAACCAAGAGAGTAAAAAACCAGGCTCAACACTTATAAATCGAAAAGGACTAAAATTTCTCTGTGAGCATTCATACTATCAACAAGTACTTACTCATTTCTTCCTCCTTCCCTGCATAACTCCCTTTAACTTGATTCACAATAAGTTATGAATCAGAGAAAACTTCAACTTTCTCAGCACCAACTTCCTTTGTCAATCTCATCCAGTAATTAAGGCTTCATATTCTACTTCATTGTTGTTAGCTAGAAATCTGAACTTCAGGACATAGTTAACCTTAACATTATAGGGTCCCTGTAGGATAAGACCTGTACCACTTCCTTCTCTAGTCAAATACCCATTGACGTAAAGATTCCATATCGTCTTCTCAGCAATTTCTATGCTGTCTTACTCACCCATGAATTTGGCCAGAAAATCCACCAACACTTAGGCTTTTAATATCGTTCGAGGTTTGTATTGTATGCCATAAGTACTTTACTCCAAGGAATACTTCATCCTCCTGCCTAAGGAATCTGGCCATTGCAATGCTTGCTATAAATACTAATAAGTCAAGACTACAATTTGATAAGCCTCAAAGTATGGTTTCAACTTCCTTATCGAGAGAACTACTACTAACACAAATTTCTCAATTTTGGTATATCAATGTTTTGATCCTTGCAAGACATGACTTACATAATAAATTGACCAACACAACTTGACTTCAATTTGAACCAACATAGAGGAAACTACTTAGTAATTGACTAACAAGTATAAATATAAATCCTCTCCTAGGATAGGTATCAATAGTGACACAAGAAATTCTTTAAGCTTACTGAATGCTTTTTCGCACTCAACCATCCACTTGAACTCTTCGAGCTTGACTGGCCTATAGCAAAAGTTCCGTCGACAATTGTATTAACTATACAATTTAGTGCTTTATTAGTGCTTCCTTCTTTTGCATCTTTCCCAATATGAGTTAGTTTAGTGACATTCTCCTGTTCTTCTCATCTCCTTTGCAACGATCACTTAATATTCTTAGCATCATGCGGGAGAAACTTGCTCAAGTACCCTTATTGAATTGCATCTTCAATCGCATTCTTAAGTTAGATGCATTCTTTGATATTATGGCCCCTATCGCAATGGAAATTGCAATATTTGTTGAAATTTCACCTATAATGATTTCCTCTCATCCTTTCAAACCACTGTAACACACCTCTCTGCCCACGTACCTCCATCAATATGTTTACAATTGAATAATTGAGTAGTGTGTAGACTGAATATGTTGGGATACGTAGCCTTTTTTTCTCAGCATTAGGAGATTGATCATCATTCACTCTAAGTCAATCTTTTTTACTTCTTATTCTATTGCCTTTCCTATCTCCTCTATTTTGATTAGCCTCTTGGTGAGCCTTAATGTTGTCTTCTTGTAGGATGTCAAATATGACTTTGGCTTTAGCTTTGGCTTTGGCTTTGAACTTGGCGAAAGTTCTGGACTTATTTTTGACAAAAGACTTAAAAAAGTTTCCATCGGGCTTAACACCATCAATAACTACATTAAGAGCTATACTCATGTCTAACTATAGAAACTGGACCATCTCAATAGCCAGATAATCTCTTATAGACTCATCTGATCTCTGCTTTATCGTGTTAAGGATAGAAGAATCCTTAAGAGGAAGTTTACTCGCAAGAAATTCTTGGAGAAATACTTCTGCCAAATCCTTGAAACACGAAATTGTGTTGGGCTTCAAGTGCTTAAACCATGTACTTATCACATTCCTTAATGTTAAGGGAAAAGCTTAGCAAGCTATGGCATTGCTCAAGCCATACAACTTGGCCAAGATGAGGTAATACTTAAGGTGATCTTTAAGAACTCTCGTTTCATCATAGATTTCAAATTCCAGCAACTTAATGTGTCATGATATCACCTCCTCTAGGATCTTAGGGATGAATGGGCTCTTCTTAATTTGAAATTGTTTACTCATCGTAGCAAGGGTGCTAACATGTGAGGGTCCAGCATGATGCACCTACTACGATTGCTTCCCATTGTCATCTTACTTAAGCGTAAAGGCCAAAGATCCTACTATAACTTATGCTTGCTTTCTTAGTAACTAGGAAGAATAGATCGAGTCGTCACTATTCTCGACATTGTAATCGTCGTACTCTTTGTTTTAACTTGGGTGGACATTATTATAGAGTGGATCAAAGATCTCTTTATATTTTTTGCTCAATTCTTGGTTTTCTTTGGCTAAGTTGAGGAAAAGTTAATCCTACTAAGCCAACTTTTGTTCATCAATGTACCTAATTCCCCCCTCATAGTGGTGGGATGAAGTACAAGTACCTACACTTTTAGCCAATCTAGTTCTTGCCATGTAGGTGTGTAAGAAAAAATAGACAGTGCCAAATGTTATTATGTGATTTTAGGATGAAATCTTACTCTTACAAAACACAAAGAGCTAACAGTACTAAGGCTAGTCCAATATAATCACTCCAATGCCTAAGTTAGTAAGTGTATTCAAGAGAAGATAAGTAGTAGTTATGGATCAAGAGAGAGTTCTTACAGTGATTTTTCTCTATATTTATAAGTGAATGTTAAGTGTTTATAATAGCAGTTAACCATTCATCATGTGATATGTAAAGACCTCATAATTAAGCACATATCGAAAATATAAGAGTAATGGGTGGTTATGTAATGGAACTATATAGGACTAGCCATTAACCATTCATACCACTTTTACTAAGGTCAAACCAGACATGAATCTGTCTTAGTCAGTGTATGCCAAGAACTGAGTTATTTGGCTTTTCATCAAATGAATGGTCGAGTGAATTGAAGGGATGAAATTTGACTATCAACACAACCTACAAAAGTAAAATATAAATAACGAAAGGTACTCAAGCTCGTCCACTAATGTAATCATCAACCAATGCTTCTTCTATTCATCATAAGCCTTATCAATCAAACTTTCATCATGGATCCTTCCTTCCACTCATCATTGATCCAATCAACCATACCTTAGTAATTCTAGCAACTATCAATTAAAGGAAGTAATACAACCTTGGGGTCACACAAAAGATCATGAGCTCATAGATCTTGTCTAAGTAAGACATCAAATTGCTTTTTAATCTCAAGTGCCTCCACTTCTTCATGCTCAACTAACTCGGATCTAATGACCTCGTCATTTACTATAATTAGCATCCCCTCTACTTCCTCATAAGTTAATTCTTCTTCCTTTCATCTACATGTATCAAATCTTTCTAACATAAGAGTACCAAGAATCAATATAATACATCCCCAATACATATATCCATCACCACAGCTTTGGTAAACTCCAACCAACAATCTATAACTACTTACAGGTACGATATTACTACAAATCATATTAATACCACATAAGCTCATCAAAGGGTCAAGATAAAAAAGCTTGATACGTAAAGGAAAATACAGCAATACCTAGAGTCATCATCTGTAGCATTTATAATGGGTAATGAAACCATATCTGAAACATGGAGGTTTAACTTCAACTCAACTTGGTCTTCTTCCTCTCTACTACTCGCTTCTCCAGTAACCTTCATCTCCTTAACTGTTCCTTCAATACTCTCTAATTCAACATTCCTTTATTGTCTCATTTCATCCTTAAGCCTAATATGATATACCTAGGAGCTCAATTATCACTAGGTCTTACCATAAAAAATCAAATGGGTCCTTCGAAATATCAAAGAAAGGAAGATGAGATCGGGTTTAGCGAATTCGTAAGCTATCTATGAAAATATGACACACCAAATGAATACTACACAATTTTATCTCTACTTTGATATTACGCACAAAGTATTAATTAAGGTTGCTCGCCACAATACTTACTAAAGGGATTAATAAGAGTAGAATAGGAGAGCTTTCATAAGAAAATACTCAAAAGGTTTTTCATTCATGTTATAAATATGATATCTCCAAAAACCCCACAAACATGAGCTATTTATACACAATTGCAATTACGTCAATAAAATAAAGTAAAGGATGCTTTACCAATAGTCCAATAAATACAAAGTAAAATAAAAGGGTAATCTAGTAAAGAAAACAAAAGTAATCCTGGAGCCTAACATCAGTCCTCTTGTACTTTAGTCTTTAATTAGGTTTGACTTCTTGTTAATTAAGATGTAATGAAGGTTGGTTATGGATTAGGGTTTGTTTAGGTTAATTAATAGTGATTAGGCATAATTAGGTTAGTTAATTGTAATTAGGGCATACTTAGGGTTTTGTTATGTTTTACCATTACACTTTAGATAATCCAAGTATCCTACACATATGCTTAGGGTTTCCTTAGGGTTTGACATTCGTTTATAGATATTTGATTTGCATTCGTGCTCCAAATTTAGGGTTTTAGGTGATTAGTGAGTTTGATTACTTTCAATAGTTGACCTAACCTTATTATTATGGTTTATTTGTCATGTTAGGGTATTTGGTCATTCAATTGGGGCTCAAAAATATTTTTAGGATTGTGTTATTATTTTAGGGTTTCTCGTATATTAGGGCTTCTAAGGTTTTGCTCATATTGCTAAGGTTTTTAAGGTCTTGTTTCCTCTAGGGTTTTAGGTTTAACATTTAAGATTTGATTCTTTTACTTAGAGTTTCACTATTATGTTTGAGTGGTTCTGGGGACCATCCAGAGACTTTCTTATCCAACTTCACTTTCAATTACTAAAAACCTATGAGGTTTACAACATGCTTATGACAAGTACAACTAAAACATGATAACCTTGACTACAATAGCCTATCTAACTATTACATCAATAAGCCAAGGGTCAAACCAACCCCAATACTCTTGTTATCCTCTAGGTCATCAATCTCATACAACTAGAATAAACATGGGAACATTTTAATTTGCAGTTAATTTTTTTTTTAAAGAACTGAATCCAATTAATGAAGTTAAAAAGATACATTATGTTTTCTTTGAGTCAACTTACAATCTTAAGGAGGTTTTACAAAATTATAGAAAGTTGCAAACTTATAAAATGTGTTAGGATATTTTTAATGAAATTATGAAATTTTAGTATATTTTACAAAATGATACTTTGTTATTTTAGTTGTATTTTCTAAAATCTTAATATATAGAATACTTTTAGAAACAAGTAGTGAACAAATTGTAGAATTTTTAAATGAAAATTTACTGACTTTTATTGTAAAATTAAGAACACATATTATAAATAAACAAATAAAAATAAAAAACTAAAATAAAAATATTGAAAATAGAAGCCAAAATAGGGGGAAAAAAGGAAAGATATATCTCTAGCAACACAATAGACACAATGACCGAGTGGGGTTAGAAATATTTTTTCTCTTTTTTTTCCCCAACTGTTGTTGCTTACCCTAGATTTTGGTTAGCTAAAAATATTTCTTTCCCTTTGTTTTCCCTATAGTTAATTTTCCTTTTTTTTTTTCTCTTAAATTGCCTTCGCATTCTTTTATTTTCTAAAATCAATGTTTCGCCAAAAAAAATTTACTATACTTATTTTAGCCTAGAAGTTCCACAATCGGTATTTTAAAATTTTCATCCACATGACTTCAATTGTTCATATATTTAGGCTAAAAGGAAAATATAGTTAGACGAAAATAAATTTGATCTTTAGAGAACATTTAAAATTGCACCTATACTTTTCAAATAATATAGTTATATAATGTAGCCCTTGAGCTTTTCCTTATTATTCCTTGGTAAGCTTAATAACCACAGATACATCCCTTAACAACTTCCATAAAAAGGTAAACTACATGAGTATATCTAAGGTGCGTAAACATGCAATTTTAAAAAGTTTAGCTTAGTAGATTGATATAATTGTTTATGGGATAGTCTATATATAATTTTCCTTCATCAAAAATGTCAAATCATAACAAAATATGAATTTTATTTTTCTTTTTTCCTTAGAAGAGACATATGGAGGGAAATATTAAAAAAGAAAACACATTTATTCAATATATTCTTTTTTTGTCTAGCTCATCTTGATGGCTAGGCATTTGAAATTTGACATTATGAATTTTCTAAGATTGCCAAAAGTAAAGTATACTATCAGCAATTATAGGCGCACACGCAAGCATAAACACCCGAGAAAGGAGAAGTTTCGATGCATTGTCCGCCAAATACTAAATTATGCTTTTGATAACATTCTTTTTTGCACTTTGGAAGATTACAGTTATTTGGGTGTAGTTGCTCTATACATCTTTTCTACCCATCGACTTGTGGAATCACATAAACAACTGTACAAAAGTAAACAAACAACAGTTAGCACTTATATAATATTAACATGTGTAGAGTATACAAACTACAAAAAAATTTTCATTGTTATTGCAATCCTTATACTATACGAACTAGAGATGAGGAGGATAAGGACAAAAATATGAGAGAAACAAAGCTTTTCCATCTATATGATAAAAATAACTTAATAGGAAAAGAATAAGTAAATTAGTCTTCCCACTGGCCTTAGCTGATCCTATATAGTATTATTTATAGTACCGATGGAAGATATTTCAAGCCAAAGCTAATTCAACACTATATTGATTTTTTTCTGGATCAATTATTTATGTTACTTAATCAATACATCATAACTCTAGAGCAATATTAAGTAGCTAGAAAACGTATAAGATTTTGTGCATGTAATAATCAAATATTTAATGACATTAAAATGACAAGTGCAAGGTTTTGCGCATGTAACAAGTAAATATTTAATGAGTAACAAGATTTGTAAGATATTTTTTCTTTTTTTAGTTACCTTAAGCAACACATTATATCTTTAGCAACCTGAAATAGTTATGCAAAATAATGTGTTACATTTTGTGCATTTAACAATTAAAAATGAGAAATCATACAAACATCGACCAATATCATGAAGGATCAATACTCATGACATAGATTTAGATTCCAATAAATGTGTTATTATATATCACATATTTCTAAAGGGACAATTTAGACTTTTTATGCTAATAGTAATGGAGTTTAATGATTAGAATTATAATTTGGAATATGGAATTTAATGATGGTTTGATTGCATCTTTTATAATTTTTCTTTTACGTGCTCGAAGTTCCTCTTGGTATTTTCATTCTTATAGTATTGTCATTTTTTCTTTTTACTTAGTTAAGCAAAACATTGTAAAGTGGATTATTACAAGTATTAATATACCAGTAGTAATATACACCTATAACTCATATCTATACTTAACTCTTCTTTATTCATTTATTTATTCATATTTTATTATTTTTACCAAAAACTATACACATTACAACTTATGGAAATGGGCGAATCAAATTCAATACAATCCATTAAGATACTTCTAATTCGCTAAAATATGTTTCAACCCAAATTGTAATTCCTAAGGAAATATCAAAAGATAATGCATTAAAGACAAAGGGCATAAGAATCATTTAAGTCATAAAACTCTCTTAAACCTTACTCATTTCAGCTACCATTATCCCATTCTAAAATCTTAAGCTTTCATTTATCCATTCTAGCCTTTCTTCTTCTTCTTCTTCTTCCCTTAAATCCTTCCTAAAACCAACTATGCAGAGCTGATGAACACTCAAATCTCCAAGAAAATTTGTGCAAAATCAAGCCCTAAGATAACGTAATCTTCATTACTTCATCTCTAAGCATTTCTTCATTGAAAAAGCTCCATTTCAATGAAGTTTTGTAAGGGTTCTTTAGTAATCCAAATTTACCCTTATGTGAGGTTGCAACATAAGCCTTCTTTTCATCTTACCTTTAGATTTCTAAGCTCGTGCTTAGCTTCCCAATAAATTTTTCTTATATCTTTCTTCTTAGGAGAATTACAAAAAAGGGGGTCAACATTTGAGGGTAAGTTTAAATAAGGGATCAACATTTCACAAAATAGTTTAAATAAAATATCAACATTTTATAAAGTGATTCAAATAATTTTATAGATTAGCTATTATGAATCCTTTGTTTAAATCGTTTTATGAAACGTTGATCCTTTATTTAAACTTTTTGAAATATCAATCTTTTAATTGAACTTATCCCCAAATATTGATCCATTCCGTTATAATTCTCTCTTTCTTCTTACTCTTTCCACTTCATGTGGTGGTTGATTTTTGGTGGTGAAATGAAGTTTTAGTTGGAGCTTAGACTAATTTTGGCGTAGGGAATGGGGTAAAATGAGTGTTAGAATTGAGTTTGAGGTTTAATCAAAGAATTTCAAAGCTAAGTTAAAGTTCGAGTTGAATTGAAGTAAGTTTTGAGCGTTTTTGCAAATGAACAAAAGCTGTAGATTTCAACAATTGAGAATCAACCTGCTAGTCCTTTAAAGTAGAAGACACAGGTTCTTTATTGAATCGACTTGACGGTTCACTTTGGAACCATATGGCTGATCTTGTTTAAGGGAGGTTTGAGTTTTTCATTTCATTCTATCTTCCTTTTTAATTGGCTTTCAATTCCTAATGCTTTTTCAAACTTCTAACCCTCTTTTATTTTATCAAAATCAAATTTAAACCCCTTTGATTAAGGCTTCAATCTAGCCACCTTTTAGGTCTTTTAGCAATGAATCGTTGTTGGGTAGCGTTTGGTGACTAGTGAGGCCTGTTTGGATTAAATTGGTTTGAACCGTGACCATTCTTAATTAAAGATATAAACTTTACTTAATCCTTATGTTATACTTAAGTTTTAAACCTTTTTCTTAACTAAAGATTTAAACTTTGCTTTCTTTCCAAGACCTTTAGAAGTTGAGTAAAGTCATAGGATACCTTAGTAGTGTTAAGATAGGATGGGAACTCACTTCTAAGCATGAAATGGATTGATTTGAATGGAGGATTGAGATACGTCTATTGTTCTTTTGATCAGGTTCTTATACTCTAGCAGTTTCTGATCATGGTTTAAACTATGAGATTTGATTTAGGTTTGTGAGTTGGTTTTGGTTTGACTTCAGGGTACATGATGCATATGTGATGTTTATACTTGCTAGGTTAAGAACAAAATCAAACTAATCTACATCTAACCTTAAGAATTGATTGTTGTCTATGTTTAGCTCATCTTAAAGGCTCAAAGTGGCAGATCCCTAAGGGCGAATGCTGACGTTCATGTAAGACTTACATATTAAGATGAAGCAACTAAATCTAGGTATCAAGAACTCTAGACTCTAAGCGTAAAGGACTCTAAAGGAAAACTTATATACTTGTATATCTTCTTCTATGTATAGGAGATCTTGATGGCGGCGGGTTATGAGTACTCTTTTGTTGGTTGCTAGTTTAAATACAAGATAATGTAACTAACTATTTTTTGTTATTCTTGTGACTTACTTGCATTAAATGTATGTGTATGACTATTTGGCATCCGTATATGCATGTGAATTATGTGGGCTTCAACTTATTCTTTTATTTTTACAACTACAAGTATTCTTGATAAGTTAGCTGCTTGTAACAAGTTGGGGATTCTAGTACTTTTAGGTTGAGAAGAAAGGTTTTTAGTGTTGAGGATGCTACTGATATTTTGTGGAGATTAGATTATATGGGGTATAATTTGGTGGTACTCTCTATTGTTGTATAGTTAGAAAAGTCTATTGATAGAAATGGTCGTGGTTAGAATGGTTTGCCTGTGAGTTATTCAATTTGTACAAAACTTAGAGATGTGTTATCAATATTTTGTTGACAAGTGTATAGGTGATTTTAAACATTATAGTTTGTTTAAGAGCCTTAACACTTCATTAGAAACTAAGGACACATGATAAGTTGTGGTAACCTTAGGTTTTCTTTTCCAAATCAGTTAATTTTTGGTACTTTATCAATATATATCAAATATTTAATGACATTTCAATCAAAGGTGTAAGGTTTTGCACATGCAACAAGTAAATATTTAATTAATGACAAGATTTGAAAGAGTTTTTTTTTTTTTGTTACTTTAACTGACACATTATATCTTTTATCAACCTTAAATAGTTGTACATAAAAATATCTAACATTTTATGCATGTAACAATTAAACATTTAATAAGATTTCAATAAAAAGTGTTTAATCACATAACATTTTAAGTAATTAAAAAATAACAAGTTTTTTACTTTAATCGATTAATAAAAGATGCTTGCTCATGTAATATTTAGATTCGATTCTTCTCTTCCTCATAGTTGTAAAAAGTATATAGTATTTGGTGAAAAGGAAAAAAAAATAACATGTTATATCTTTAGGAATATTAAATAGTTAGAATGAATCAGTTGATGAACTCATGATGTAATAGCATTGAACACTCAGTTATATACTTCAAGATCATTAAAACTTAAAACCATGAAAATGCATAAAACTCTATGAAGATCTATAAATACCAGCGTTGCTCCAACAGAAGTAAAGATTGTTTGAAAAAATTGTAAATAAAATGCTAATTTTAGTACTGTATGAATGGAAGAGGAAAGTTTCACAAGAATATGTGAAGTAATCAGAACAAATTCTATTAGTTACTTTATAGTTACAATTCTGTATTTATACAAGCAGAAGGCCAATAAATAAAGGACACTTGGACCTATAAGTAACAAGTGTACATTTATACAAGTAAGTAAAGTATTAAGTAAGAAAATAGTATTCTTTCACAAACCACCACTAAAACTACCCCCCCCCCCCCCCCGCCTCGTGCCAAAGTTGGAGCTTCTCATAAGCGTAACTCGTGGTGCAAAAGAATCAAGTATGATAGAGACAATCCCTTAGTAAGAATGTCAATGACTTGATGTGAAGAGAGAATATATTAAGGGTGAAGAAAGCCTGAAGAGACATGATGGCAAATGAGATGAGCATCAATATCTATGTGCTTAGTTCTATTATGCATACTTGGATTATAAGGAATCACTAACGCTGATCGATTATCATAGGAAGCGTGCATAGGAAGCTAATTGTGAATACCCAAGTCATGTAAAATATAGGAAACCTACAACAATCTTTAGTAACAACAGCTAAACTCTTATGCTCCACTTCAGTAGTTGATGTGGAAGCCATCAATTGCAACTAAGGCATTACCAAGCATAATACATAACATAGTAACCTAAGAAAAACTTATGATCCTCTGCACTAAAATCTCAATCCATATCCAAAAATTTCTTCAATTCAAGAGTGTTATTAGTTGGGAACACAAGCCCAAAGAAGTAGTTCCTTTGGGATAGCAAAGTAAATGAAACAAAGCATCTAAGTTAAGTCTACTAAGTTGAGAGAGGTACTGGCTGAGATGATGAATTGTGAAGGAAATGTTAGGGTAAGTTAAATTGACATACAACAGTCTCCTAACAAGCCAATGATACAAAGTAGAATCTCAAATTCATGGTTGAATAGGAAAAGATGCTAACTTTGTACCTGTCAAGCCTATACTTTGCAATACATCAAAGATAAATTTCCTATGATTAACAAGTATACATTGCTTTGTTTAACAAAGCTCAAGGCCAAGGAAAAATTGAGCATTCCTTAAGTCTTTAATTGTGAATTCCTTTTGAAGCCATTGTTTAATTTCTGATAAAAATTCCACATTTGAACCAGTCAATAACATGTCATCAACATATAACCACAAGAGCCATGATGAGTA
Organism: Lumnitzera racemosa; assembly: GCA_024138005.1. NCBI lineage: Eukaryota > Viridiplantae > Streptophyta > Magnoliopsida > Myrtales > Combretaceae > Lumnitzera > Lumnitzera racemosa. The sequence goes on along the minus strand of JAMXBC010000012.1, from coordinate 29,541,514 downwards.
CACAAGGAATAATCATGATGAGACTACACAAAATCAAGTGAAATGAGAAATTTTAAAATCTCTAAATTCCACTGACTTGAAGCTTGCTTTAACTAATATAATGATATCTTTAACTAGCACACTTGATTTAGTAAAACTCTAGTATAACCTTTAGGTGGTATCATACAGATGTCTTCATCCAAGTAACCATATAAAAACATCCACTTTGTTGAAAGACCAAGAAGAAGCAACAGCTAAGGCAAAAATAATACAAACTAAATCTAACTTCACTACTGGTGAAAAAGTATCATAATAATCTTTGCCGTTAACTTATGTAAACCCTTTGGCCACTAACCTAACCTTATACTTTTCAATGGTCCTATCGAGTTTTTATTTAATTTTAAACACCCATTTGGAACCAATCACTTTCTTACCTTTAGGAAGACTGGTAACTTCCAAAGTGCCATTACTCTTAAGAGTAGCAAGCTCATTTTGCATGGCATCTTGCCATTCTTTGGACTTAGATGCCTGTAAGTAATTATGTGGCTCTTAAACAACCAACACTTTAGCTAATGATATTACAAAATCGATGCGATAAGAGGTAAAAGTAGATAAATCAATTAAGGGATAAGCATATGAAGGTAAGTGCGTCGAGGAATTAATAATAGATTCAATAGCTTTATTTCCTTATAGAGCATAAGCATATGCAGTATGCACCAAATCGTTAAGCTATATAGGATTATGCCTAATACGCATGGATCATCTTGATTGTAAGGAACCTAAGGAAGGGATAATAGGTTGTGATTGGAATGACGAATGATGAGTTCCAAATTAGTTATACTTCAATTAGTGATTTTTCATAATTTTCCTTGATATTTGATTTTATTTTTAGATAATGATACTTTATTGAGTAAAATTTTATTTTTTAGATTTTGAAACATCTATGAGAGAAAACAAGAAGATAGAAAGAAATTTCACTCCAATTAGAGCTAAAATGAGTAAGTTATAAAGATTTGAAGATCAACACAAATGAACGAAATGGTTGTATCGTTTCTAGGCAAATTTAGACCTTATTTTCAACTGTTATAGCCTAAGACACAACCAAAAAGATACAATCATGTCCCCAAAGAACCTATGAATGATTGCTTAGAAATGGGAGATGGAGAAACGGTGAAAACCCTTAATCAATCAAAAGTTATAGCTCAATTGGGAGCTAATGAACCTAATGTAATGAAGATAGGAATTGAACTATTTTATAGACCAAACAAAGAAAAGTTAGAACCTCCTAAAATAAAACCACCAGTCTGGGAGCAAAAACACTCAGAAGATTATTTAGAATATGCTTTTGTAGTGAGGAGCTCAAAGCTACTGACAACCATCCCATTTAAGCAAAAAGTGAATAAAAAGAAAGGACTAGAGCAACATGAGTTTGATGAGTGGCGTAATAAGAAGGAACTCGATAGAAGTTATGCAACTAGACAAGAGAATTTGCTATGCCAATTGAAAAAGGGTAAGTCTAACCTTGTTTAGAGTGTTCAGAAGCAAGGTAAAGATGGAGATCCATCTCCACCCAGATGAAGGTAAGTAACCCATGCATCCCGTTGAGCTATCAACTTTAAATATAGCACTCTTAGGAGGTAGCCCAAGTTATGTATTTATTTTCGTTACTTTTATCTTACAGGTTATTTTAGTAATTTTTATTGTTTATCTCAGCACTTTAACACTTTTATTTTTCATTTTAGGGTCAAGTTCGCTTTTATATTACACTACGCATATGGTGATCTCACTAGCTAATTAACGGACAAGGGTTAAAGGGGTAGCATCCCCTATAAGGTTTCCAAGACAGTGCCTTGGAAGCTAAATGAAATTTCAAAATTGATAAGTGCAATATGATAAGTTTTCCTTTTAGTTTAACTTTTTGCATTAGATTTCTTTAATTCATTTTTTAGTTTAGTACTTTTGTTTTTTTAAGTTTCTTTTATTTTTGAATTCATTCTTTTAGGATAGGCATATATAAATTAAAAAATATATAATAAAAGTTTAAAGAAAAAAAGAAAAAAAAAAAAAACAAAACAGTATACTAGATGGTCCAAAGACACAATTGTATCTTAAACCATGTGACTTCCAAGCATGCGTCATGATTGGGCTACAGAAATGTATACAGTCATGAGATACGGTCATGTCTCAAACTGCATCAATACCAAGCCAAATTTTTTCTTCACCACAAATCGATATACAACTACGAGACATAATCGTATCTCGAGTCATGTCGTCCGTAATATATATGTGTGTGTAAAGCTGTTCTCCTTTGTCTTTCTCTCACTACTCCTCACACAAACGTATACACAATCTTCTCTTTCTCTCTACTCTCTCACTCACACCTAAATACACAAAAGAAAACACTCACAATTATCTTTGATTTACAACCCATCACTCATACCGATTCACATTTTCCCAAGTGTACTTCACTTCAAGTATTTAATAAGTTCCTAATATCCCTTGTTTTTCTTGAATTTTTCATGGAAGAACTCATTTGGATTTCATTTTTTCTTAGGGTTTTTGCATGATGCTATTTAGTAAATGTAAGCTGTGATGAATGTTGTTTGTTTTAGTATTTCGATGATGATGTGCATAATGAACGTGACCATGTTCTTCAATTGATGCTAATCTTTAGGTTTAAAAGATACAGGTTGTGACACAATCATATCATTTACAATACATTATTATAGGCATGCGATACTTAAATGTTTGAGTCAAAGTGTTGAATTTCATTACTTTATATGCCTTATTCTTCATTTTAGCACTTAGAGCTTTAGTGTTTAATAAATATATAAGTGCTATTAATTCATGTCATTGAGGAATTAGGAGTTTAAGTATGCTTAGAGTCCCTTTTGTAACAATAGTTGTTAGGATTGTATGAAGGATTTCTTAAGAACATAACCACATTTTGCATGCATACTAAGTATATGGTAAAAGTCCTAAATGAGTTATAGTGCCATTTCTTCAACACTTGACTATGGTTTCGGTATAGTTCTTTGTTTTATGTATAGGGAAACTTTTAGTCAACAAAATATTGACTTGAATTTTCTTTTCTTTTGAATAGGACCATAACACTATGAACTAAGCTTCTAGCTTAAAAGAAGAAGTGGATGAGGAAGAGGAGGATAAAGAATAAGATAAAGATGAGAATGATTTCATGGATGATGCCTTTAATTAAGAGGACTATGAAGTCGATGTCTTGGAACTTTAAGCTCATGTTGGAGACTATGTTTGATTTGGGCTACTTCAAACTTTAAACTTCTTGCATTGATGAATTATGTTACTCAAATTTTCAAAGGAGTATCAATTTTTCTTTCCCACTTTTATCTCATATTACCCATGATTGTTGTGATTGATATATTTTCCACTATGTGACTTAATTCATACATTGGGGACAATGTACAGTTTTAAGTGTGAGGAATGGGATGTAGAAACATTTGTTATTTAAGAGACCAATTTTTTCACATTTAACCTAATTTTATCGTTTTATTAACTTGAAATTATTTGAAAATCGGTAACTTCCACTAAGTTGAATGTAATTTGAATACTTTCTCGTTCATGTTTAAGTTACACAATGCTAAAGTTGATAGGTAAAATCTTTGTAAAGAAAAGTTACAAGTTATTTAGTTTAGGATTTTAAAGACTTAGGATTAGAGTAACATCATTAGTTAAGAGTTAGTTATGATTATTTTCAAAGCTTACTTTGATGTATGCTTTCCTCTTAGATGACTTTAGAGCCTTATAATCCTTAATAAACAAACAAATGAAATTTGTCTTTTAGAAACCCTTGAAATAAAATAGTTGGAGGTAGAAAATGATATAAATAAAAAAAAAGAAAGGAAAAATTGGTAAGAATTCTCCTCGATCCCTCAAAAGAGCAAGGTTGAATTCTACTACCAATGACAAAATAAGCTTAAAAAATGAGTTAGTATTAATCGACCTTAGTTCCTCAAAAGAGTAAGGTTCTTTTCTGCTACCAATATGAGGGCTAAGTTAATATAGATTAGTCTTAGTCCATCAGAAGAACGAGAACCTTTCCCACTGCTAACATAATCTTTCTTAATTAATAACATAAATTCAGTGAATTTGAAGCATTACCAATGAAAGCATGTGTTAAGGGGACGATTAGAGGATTGGTAGATATAATATGTGTTTATTCAGAATTATAGCACTTAGCAAGTTTGAAAAAAGGGTTGTATACATTTTAGTTAAGCAAGTTACAATCTTTATACCTCTTTCTTGATTGGCAAGATGTTAAATCTGATCTTGAGTATGAGAATCCTTGATTAAATGATTCAGTTAAACTTTAATTTACATAGATTAGCTTGTGAATTTTGGTACTTTATATCCTTTAGACATTGAGAAAAAAGATTGAGTATAAGAGATAAGGAAGTTATATGAAGAAAATTGATTGGATTTGCAAATTGAATCTTTCCGGGTTAAGTGTAATTTTTTGCTAGTTTCCTAGTTAGTGATGGTTTTTAAGTCAAGAATTCTTGTCCTGGTTTTTCTTTGATTTATTTGCTTAAGGATGAGAAAATTCTTAAATGTAGAGAAGTTTGATGAGTTCCAAATTAGTTCTACTTTAATTAGCGATTTTTGATTATTTTCCTTGATATTTGAGTTTATTTTTAGATAATGATAATTAATTGAGCAAAATTTTGTTTCCTAACTTTTGAAATGATTTACACAAGAAAACAAGAAGATAGAAACAAATTTCACTCAAATTAGAGCTAAAATAAGCAAGGTATGAATATTTGAAAATCAATACAGCCTAACAACATGACTATATCATTTCCAAGCAAATTTGGACCTTATTTTCAACTATTAGAACCTAGGACACAACCAAAAGACACAATCGTATCCCTGATTATGTCTTTTTTAACTGACTTATTTTTTTTTATCTCTTCCTATATAAAGCTTTATTTGGGTTTATTTAAAAAGATAATTTGTTGGAAACAAATTGGAGAGAGCTTTTCAAGACAAGAATATTCAAAAAAGCAAAACATAAAGAAGACCTCAAAATTCAATTTTTCTTTAGACTTCATGATTTTCTTTTCTACAATTTTCTACTCCTTGTTTTTAAATTATTATTTTACGATGTATAGTAAGTAGATCTTTTGCATCTAGGTTTAATGGAACCTAGATCTGTTCATGTGATATGATTAATATTTGATTAATTTAATTCTTTAGTCTTTTCTTGATTCAACTATGTTTACTTCATGACTTTGGGTTATTGTTTCCTCAGGTAATAAACTAGAGTTTGATATCTTATAAGAGAATCGAGAGATTTCTTCTAAGATTAAATCTAAGCATAGTTGATGAGAATTATAGCAAGATTAGAGATAATTTACAAGATTCTCCTGGAATTTCAAATTAAAGCATAAAGAATTCGTTATTCTATAATGCAATCTTAGGTTATGCTATTGAAAAGATATTCTAATAAGTCATTTTAGGGTTAAGGTTAATTAATTTGAGAAAGTGATTAACTTTAGTAGAGAATTATCCTAATCAATAAAGATTAAAGAATAATGAATAAATTAGATTATCTTTAATAAAATCACATGTTAGATCTAGAGGAAATAAGATCTAAGTATAACATTGAATCTTGAATTAATTTCCAATTGAATCGCTTTCTTGTTAATTCTTAAATTACATCTTACTTAATCTTTGAATTAGTTTCAGTAGTAATTTAGATTTACTTCTTTAAGTTTCTTGAAATTTAATCTAACAATTAGATAATAGAGACCTAGTGAGTACTAATAGTCAAAGTCTCCAAGGATCGACTTTCGGACTTGTATCCGCTATATTATAAAATGATAGGTACACTTGCCTACATCATAGAATCAATAAAGAACTTATCAATAGAAGACTGATTTAAAGAACAACCATGAGAGAGTTGCATAGTTGATGATTGATCAACAGACCCTTATGATGAAATAAGACTAGACAACTCAAAATGCAAAGGATGAGTAGATAATGAAGGAATGGCATCTGATAATGGCAATGAATGTTGTTTAAATGGAAATATTTCTTCAAAGAAAACAATATCCCTTGAAACTAAAATCTTCTTAGCAATAAGATCAAAAATACGATAACCTTTTTTATCATGAGTGTAGCCTAAGATGACACACTTAATCCCTCTTGAGTCAAGTTTATCCTTTGTTGTTGGATGTTTAGTAACAAAATGCAAACATCCCATGACTTTCAAATTATCATAAGATGGAGCATGTCCTAATAATTTCTCATAAGGAGTCTTCCATCCCAATTTTTTCATAAGAATCTTATTGATCAAATAAGTATCCATTAAAACATACTCTCCCTAAAACTCCTTAGGCAAACAAGCATAGAGTCTCAAGGCCTGAGAAGTATCCATTAAATTCCCATATTTCCTCTTAACACATCTATTTTGTTAAGGAGTATAAATGGTCATACATTGATGAACAATTCCAATGCCATCAAAGAGTGATTTGCATTCTCTTGACATAAATTTACTAACATTATCAGACCTTACAAACTTAGGAAGAGGAAAAACATGATTTGAAATTTGTGAAAAGAACTTTTGTAGAATAGAAGAAACTTGATTTTTATGATGTAACAAGTAAGTCCAAGTTGACTTAGTGAAATCATCCCCTACTGTCAATAAAAAACATACACCAGTAATTGGCACAATTCCATATGCCCCCCAAACATCAACATGTGGAAGCTCAAAAGGAAAAGAAGACACATGACCATTTCTTTCAAATAGAAGCCTATGAAATTTCGCTTCTTGACATATATCACAAACAAAGTGTTTAAAGTCAAAGTGTTTACAACAATTCAAGTGTTTAAACCTAGATATAGAACCATGTCCTAGTTTGGCATGAAAAAGATAAAGAGAAATAGTGGAATTACAAAGAAATGTAGAATAAGCAGAATTAGAAGGAAAAATAAGATACACCACAGCTATTAGTTGATTATTCACTTGGACTTGTTGGATATAAAGTCTACAAAGTGCTTTAGCTGTTGCCACTAATTCCTTAAGGTTCAAGTCCTAAAATATGTGTTTAATAGGGTCAAAAGTTGTAACCAAATGATGGTCTTGAACTAAATAATGGATTGATTGAAGGTTATGAGTGAATTCAGGTACTAAGTAGACATTAAGTATGGTGAGAAATGGTGTTATGTAAGCTTAATGGGAATTAGGTTATTAGACCACCGACCTACAACCAAGCTCGAGGACTAGAGGGATTGACAACACGAATCCTCCTGTTCTAACTGACTCATGCAGAGGCTAAGTACTGCTTGCCGACTCATTCTGCTTACTAAGCCAAATGACTACCTATTTCTCGCATATTGTATGCCGAGAACCAGAAGGTCGAGACAATAGTTCATCTTCATTCTCACACATGCCTAGCCAATTGCTTACTCAACTACACCCTTACCGAGATGCTAAGAGAAAGAGTTCGGATTGACCAAGCCACCCCTGCTCGGACAAGCAAGCTGTTCGTACCTTTTTGTCCACATCTTCCAACGGTTTCACCGATACAGCATCACTACGTATATAAAATCATGTATAGAGTCCGTTGCACCAATGATCATTTTCCTTTATTCATCTTTACCCTTTTGCATCTTGTACATTACTTTCTTAGGAAATGCCCTTTTGTCTTGTCCCTTTTAGGCAAGTTATCCCAACTTATACCCTTATACTTGGAGCTGTAAAGACAATCAAAATCAGATTACCATTAATACACTTTGTATTTTTTTTTTCCTTGTGTAAACACTGTTGTTTACTCTTAGCATTACTCTTATCCTAACCCTTAGCAAGGCTAGGTGGCAAGTAACCTCACCTAACTAATTCGTACGTCATATCAAATTGTATCGTAAGTCTTCAGAAGTTTCATTAATGCATTATATCCTCTAGAGCCATTCGTAGGTTTCTGCTTACCCTTCATTTGCATTTAACCTTCATACATGCCCCCATCACTTTCTTTTGAGCTTTCTGCAAGCTCGAACCTATCTAGTGATTAGCCTTGTTTGTTCTTGGTCACAGTTCACACCATCTTGGTATTAAAGTAGAGGTTTTCTTTAAGATGTAGTTAGTTTTTGAAGTTCTACTTATACTCTGTTTTAGATATATGAAACAAAGCAAGTTACTATGTTCATCTTAATTGCTGTGTTTGCTAGCTGTTGATTTTTTAGTTTTCAGAAGTGTTTGTTTAAGCTTTGAATCAATGAAGAAAATGATGAATCCAAGTGCAAATGTTGGTGTTGGAGATGACAACAGTGGAGTTGTCTACCATAAACGACAATCTCAAGGAATGCCGAGAAACACTAACAAGAGATTTGATGAGGTAGTTAACCTTTTGGTAGCTTTAACCCAAGCTGTTCACACATTGGCTTATCGACCAACTGAAGCTGCGCAAAATACCCCATAAGCTACCCAACCTATTATAGGTCAGAACCCAACTCGACCAGTTCAAGGTAGAGGAGTAGGGGAACGAGTAAGACGAAGGACAAACCTAAGAAAACTTGATGAAGAGGATAATGAAGAATATTTTGACGAAGACCACGTACAAGCCCCTAGAGCATCTAATCATGTGAAGCTTTGGATTCCAAGCTTCAATGGATTTAGGAATGCTAATGAATATTTGGAATGGGAAGAGAAGGTAGAGCGTATTTTTTATTTTTATCAGTACAAAGATTACAAGAAAGTGAGAAATGCTACTGTTGAGTTCTCTAAATATGTTGCTATGTGGTGAAAGAATTTCTAGGCCATAGGGAGACAATAAAGCTACCGAGAGACTAATACTTAGCTTAAGATGAAGAGAATACTCAAAAACATATTCATATCAGAAACTTATCATTAGGATACTTTTACTTGGCTTTAAGAGCTAAGATAAGGAGGTTAAACTGTTGATGAGTATGTTCAAGAATGTCAAATAAATATGTTCAAGAATTTCAAATGCTTACGATCCATTGCAAAGTGGAAGAACCACAGCTCAAACAGTCTCAAGATTCATCACTAGATTAAGAGGTGTTATGCAAGACATTATGGAACTACAACGCTTTACAACAATGGACAAAGCCATCAGAATAGCTCAGCGAGTAGAGAGGTAAAGAAGGAGCTGAGTACCGATGAAGATGTCAACTAGTTGACTTAAATAGGCAAGTCACCAAGCTTAGTGGAGTACCGAGAGGAGCCAAAAGATGGATGTCCAAGCCAAACAGAAAGGCCAACCTAATGGTGAAATGCTGACCCGAACTTATGAGAAGGGGCAAAGATTAGGCAAGAAGACAAGCCAGATCAAGTGCTTCAAGTGAAAAAGGTTCAAACATATGGCTACTCAGTACCTAAATCGAATGACAATAGTCATCAAAGGAGATGTCCCGAAGCTAAAAATATGTAGTACAGATGAGGAACCTGAAGAGGAGATCACTGTTAAGAAAGAAAATGCTCAGAAAGAACAAATTGAGGAAGACGTGTTTACTTAGGACCTGGACCAATTGCTTATGGTTGTCAACGCATTATAAACATGGAACCCTCGCAAAAGGAGGAGCAAAGAGAAAATTTGTTTCATACCACCTGTAATGTGAATGATTAAGTATATGCCCTCATCTTAAATAGTAGAAGTTATACCAATGTGGCATCAGCCGATCTTATTTCAAAATTGAAGTTGCCGACTGTTACACATCCAAAGCCGTACAAATTACATCGGTTGAGTGCAAAAGGAGCACTAAATGTCACTCAGCAAATACTACTACCAATCACTATAGGAAATTACATAGACCAGATTCTTTGTGACATACTGCCTATGTGTACTTCCTACGTTTTGCTAGGAAAACCATAGCTATTTGAAGGGAAAGTTATCCATATTAGCTACAAGAACATGTACATATTTGAGAAGGATGATCAAAAGATTACATTGAACTCAATGCCGCTGAGAGAAGTTAATAAAGTGCAGACAAAACTTGCTTGCCGATCGAGGAAGGCTTTAGTGATGAGTAAATCCGAGCTCTAAGAGGCCATCAATGCTAACAAGCCAACCCTCATGTTGGTCAGGTGCCTATTAGAAATGAAGGAGGGGGATAAACTATCCTAGGAAATCAAATAATTGCTGGATGAGTATGCTGAACTATTCCTAGAATAATTATTGAGGGGTTACCCATAACACAAGGCATAAAGTACTGCATTAACTTATTACTCGGCACCATGCTACCAAATAAGCCAACTTATTGAATGAATCCCGAATAGGCTTCTAAGCTCCAACATCAAGTTAATGAGTTGTTGGAGAGAGGATATGTTAGAGAAAGTCTTGGCCCTTATGCTATGTCGGCGCTTCTAGTGCCAAAAAAAGATAAGATCTAGCAGATGTGTGTAGATAGCCGAGCTGTGAATAAGATCACAATCAAATAAATGTATCCCATTCCTTGACTGGAGGATATGTCGGATGAACTGAGTAGAGCCAAGATCTTCATAAGATTGACTAGAAGGCTAGCTACCATCAAATCCGCATTAGGACAAGAGAAGAATGGAAGACTGCGTTAAAAACTTGGCATGGACTCTATGAGTAGATGGTCATGCCATTCTGCCTATCGAATGCCCCAAGCACTTTCATATGATTGATGAACCACGTATTAAGATATCTGATTAAAAAGTGTCTCGTGGTGTACTTTGACGACATATTGGTCTATAATACCAACTTATCGAGTCACTATGAGCATCTCCGAGAAGTATTGGATATCCTCCATACTAAGAGACTATTCAGCAATCTTAAGAAATGTTGCTTTTGCTAGAAGGAAGTGGTATTCTTAGGCTACATAGTCAGTAGAGGAGACTTATGAGTAGATGACAAAAAGATCTAAGCAATTGTAAAGTGGCCAACTCCTACTACTTGTGTTAATGTGAGAAATTTCTATGGACAAGCTTCATTCTATAGATGATTCATCAAGAATTTCAACACCCTCACCATGCCTTTTACTGAGCTCATGAAGAAGAACACCAACTTCCGATGGAGAGAAAGGGGAGAGAAGAGCTTTGTTGAGGTAAAAGAAAGATTGACCTCTACCTTGATGTTGGTTCTACCTAACATCGAAAAAATATTTGAGCTGGAATGTAACGCATTAGGCATTGGAATAAGTGTTGTCCTAATGAAGGAAGGCCAACCAGTTGCCTTCCGCAATGAAAAGATCAAAGGCCTACAGTTAAATTACTCCGTATATGATAAGGAGCTCTAGGCGCTGATCCGAGCACTATAAGTGTGGTAGTATTATTTACTACCAAAGAATTTGTCATATATACTAATCATGAATCGCTGAGGTACCTCCGAAGTCAAACAAAGTTATTAAAGCGGTAGGCGAGATGGGTTGAATTCCTTAAAGGATTTAATTTGATGATTAAATACAAGTAAGGAAAGAGCAACATAGTTGCAAATGCTGTTTCAAGGTGACATACACTTTTAACAGAACTACAAACTAAGTTGTTTGGGCTTGCAAGTATTAAATAGCAGTATTCTGAGAATTCACACTTTAGGCCCATAACCATGCGATGCGTTGATGGAAGGATAGTGGATGAGTATCATTTGGAGGAGGGTCACCTATTCTAAGGTGGAAAATTATGTATGCCGACCTGTTCACTACGGGAACTACTAGTCAAAGAAGCCTACAATGGAGGACTCTCTAAACATTTTAGAGAAAGAAGAACTTATGAACTATTAAATGATTGATTCTTCTGGCTGAGGATGAGGAGAGATGTGCACCGAATTGTCAAAAATTGTGCCGTATGCAAGAAGGCTAAGTACTGAGTTAAGCAAAGGAAGGCAATGTCTTTACCTATTCCGATGAAACCATGGACTAAATTAAGCATGGACTTTGTTCTCAAACTACTACAAACTATCCAAGGCAAAGATTCTATAATGGTCATCATAGATCGATCCAACAAAATGGCACACTTCATGCCCTACTCAAAAACTAACGACTCTTTGACTATTGCTTCTCTTTTCTTGTAGAAGATTATGTAATTATACAATATGCTGAGAAGTGCAGTCTCCGATAAGGATCCAAAGTACTTAAGCCATTTCTAAAGGACCTTGTAGCATTAAATGGGGACTAAACTACTATTCAATGCTTTCTGCCACCCCCAAACTGATAGTCAAACAGAGATGGTTAATCACACTTTGAGATCACTACTCTAAGCTACAGTGGGAAAGAACTTAGCTTATTGGGACACTTGCTTGCTAATGGTCGAATTCGCTTACAATCGTACAATACATGACACCATTAAGCAAACACCTTTCAAAGTAGTCTATGGTTTTAATCCTGAGTTACCCCTCTATCATACCCTTGTACCTATACCCGCACAAGAGGACCCTAACGCAAGAGCTCGAGCATAATCTCTCCAGCACATCTATGACAAAGTCACTTGACAGATTAACTAAGCTACTAAAAGAATACAAGAGAAGACCAAAGGTAAGACAACTAAACAATTCTGGCCAGGACACTTGGTTTGGTTACACCTCAATAAAGAATGGTTCTCGAACAAGAGAAGAAACAAATTATCTACAAGAGCTGAAGGACCTTTCAAAATCCTCTAGAAGATCAATGATAATGCCTATAGATTGGAGTTACCCGAGGACTATGGGGTTTTTTACGCCTTCAACGTTACTAACCTCAGTTCGTATCACCTTAACGGAGAATTGAACAAAGACTATTTGGATTTGATCCTAAATCTAAAACAACCTAGAGGGAATGATGGGAGTTAAGCTACCAAACCGCTAACCCATAACTGAGCCCGAGACTAGAGAGACTAGTAAGACGAATCCTCCTATTCCAACCGACTCATGCAGAGGCCAAGTATCTCCTTGCCGACCCATTCTGCTTGCCAAGCCAAATGAATGCTTATTTCTCACATATTATGTGTCAAGAAGTGAAAGGTCAAGACACCAGCCTATGTTCATTCTCACACATGCCTAGCTAATTGCTTACTTAGCCACACCTTTGCCAAGATGCCAAGAGAAAGAGTTCAAACTGACTAAGTTACCCCTACTTAGACAAGCAAACTATCCGTACCTTTTCGACCACATCTTCTAATAGAATCACCAATACAAAATCACTACATATACAGAATCATATATAGAATTTGTTGCACCAATGATTATTTTTTTTATATATTCATTTTTACTCTTTTGTATCTTATACATTATTTTCTTAGGAAATGCCCTTTTTGTCTTTTCCCTTTTGAGTAAGTTGCCCTAACTTATGAGTATAAATATCTATGTACTTGTAGCTGTAAAGACAATCAAAATCAAATTACCATTAATACACTTTATATTTTCTTCGTTACATAAACATTGTTGTTTACCCTCGGCATAACTCTTATCCTAACCCTTAAGTAAAACTAGGTGGCGAGTAACCTCACTGAACCAATTCATGTATCGTATTAAAATGTACTATGAATCCTCGGAAGTTCCATTGGTGCGTTATATCTTTTGGAGCTATTTGTGAGTTTTTGCTTACCCTTCATTTACATTTGACCTTTCACACATACCTCATCAGTTTCTTTCGAGCTTTCTACAAGTTTAAACCTATCTAGCAACTAACCTTGTCTATTCTCAATCACAATTAGCAACAGAGCTGATCCTACTTATGTGACAGATAATGATTTACCATCTAGAAGCTTAACATTGATGGAATCTAGTAAGGGATGTATGTCAAGTAATAGAGAGGAAAAAGTTGTCATATAATTTGTAGCACCGATGTTAACAATCTAAGAAACCACATTAATACTAAAAGCATGTAAACACAAAGAATTAATGGGAATAATATCTACAAATTAAGCAAACACATTATTATCCATAGCTTTTAGGGCCTAAATTCCTTTCCCTTTCATGAGTTTAAGGATCTCATGAAAAATGTTTTAAACCATTTGCTGATCAGTAAGACTAACGTATTGTTGTTGGCTTTCATCTACAACATCCTCAGTATCATAGTCAAAAAGAGTAGCTGCAACAACCTTATCTCCAAACACTCCACGCATAGCCTTGACAGTATTAGCAAACATACCAAAAGGCCTAGCTCCTAACATCGCAACATTACCAATAACACTACTTTTACTATTGGTACCTGCTAATCTTTCTTTAACAACACATTTCCCTTTAAACCAATTGGGATACCCAATTAATTGAAAGAAATTTTCAATTAGGTGTCCCTCATTCTTACAAAGCTTATACACCACTTTACCACTCTACCTTTTCTTATCACTAAAGCCTACCACAGCTCTTCCTTAAATAAAAGCCAATGCATCAACTTCTGATCCAATAACAAAAGTCACTTAAAGCTGCTTTTCAATCTACTAGACTAAGTAGAATGCTTTATTAATTGTTGGCATGGGGTCCATCAACAAAATCTAATTGCGGACACCTTCATAAACCTCATTTAAACCCATCAAAAAATTGCATAAGACGTGTTTATGATTCAAATTCAATTATTTTACTCATTAGATAACAAGAACATTGATATAAACAACTACACACACATTCATGAAAATCCTTAAGTTGATGCAACTCATCTTAATACCTCTTAAACCTATTGTAATGAGCTCTAAATGACTAATTATTTTTCTTTAAATTGTAAATATCATAATACAATTAGAAAACTAAACAAGTATTTGATACACCACATTATTTAGTTATCTCATCCCATAATTGTTTCACCGATTGAGTGTAATAGAAAGATTGAGCATAATAGAAAGATTAAGCAATATTAGGAACCATCAAATTAATAATCCAACAACAAACCATATAATCGAATCATTGCCTCATAATCAGGTATAGAGAATCATCATTTGGTTTCTTAATAGTTCCATCTATGAATCCAAGCTTTAACTTAGCTCCTAATCCCAACATAATCAATTGATTCTAACATAAGAAATTAGTGCCATTAAGCAATGTTCCAATCACCAGTGTTATTGGAACCAGATAAGTAAAGAGGATTTGAAATCGAAGGGTTTACAACAATAGTATTACCTATTTCACTAGGTTTATTCATGATTGGAGATGAAATACATTACCTTATGTAAGCTTTGATATCATGTGAATGAACTGCAATTACTAGCATTGCTCCAACGGAAGTAAAGATTGTTTGAAAGAATTGTGAATAAACCGCTAATTATAGTACTGGATAAACGAAAGAAGAAAGGTTCAGAACAATAAAGGAATCAATCAAAACGAATTATGTTAGTTAGTTTACAATTACAATTCTGTATTTATACAAGCAGAAGGCCAATAAATAAATGACACTTAGACATATAAGAAAGAGACAACATTTATACAAGTAATGTAGTAAGAAAATTGTAATCTTCCACAAACTTACACATTAACTTGAAGATTGGTAATGCATGCATTCAATTTCCACAATAGACTTAGTTAGATTCTTTTGAGAACTTTTATATATTAATTTTTGCACTTTTGTGGTTATTATCAAGGTCATGTTATAACCTTTCACATTTACTTTAAGCTCTACCAATTGAGCTTAATAATCATCAAAATCAATGAATTGAATTGAAAATCCACTAATTTGCTATGCAAATAGCTTTCAATTGAAATAGTTTTTTACACAACGTCCTCCTCCAATTGGAGCATTTGTATATTGATTTGGTAAATGGAAATTATGTGATTATTGAGTTTAGGCCCTCTACACAACTACCTTGTGATATTATATCATGCTTTAATCAATGAACTATGATTAACTTACTCCATTCTTTCGAACCATCTTATTTAAATATGCATAATCATCAAAATGTTTGGTCCTTCACCTAAAGAGAGAAACTCATTTTGTTTGGAGACAATAAAATATCTAAGTTTAATGCATAATAACTATTTTTAAAAATATATTTTCTCCAAGTTTAGATATTATTAGTCATTATCCGTTATAATTTTGTAAGAAATATGTCCTAACTTAATAATAACACAAGCAATGCAAGCCATATAACTAGATCATTATTCTTATTTTAAAGGTATTAATACGAGACAAAAGCACCTATCAAATTATAGTAAAGTAGATATAAGTCTAAATGTTGATCCCTCAAAGACCCCGAATACTAGTATTAATCTTAGTCTATTATTTAACCAATGAATTCAATTTCAAGAACAATTTCAAAAACTTGATTCTTTAAATTAAAATTACAACAACTAATTAATTTAAACAACCAATCAAGAACCAAACAAGAAAACAATCAACTCAAGATTTAATTCAAAACTCAATAGCATACCTAAATCTTGATTCCCTTATACCTAAACATATGATTTTCTCTAAAGATAATCTAATTAATTCGTTAGTTTTCTTAACTAAGAGAATGCGTTGTTAAAATTAATAACTTTCTTAAGCTTGTTAATCATAATCTTTAGATTACCTAATAAAATCTCTTTCTCATAGCATAAACTATAATTGCATTAACATGCAACGAATTCTCTTAAAGATAATATTATAGATCCGAACTAATCTCACAATTTATCTCCAACATTACACAAACCCTCATCAATTACTTTTAAATCTAATTATACAAGAAATCTTTTGATCTTTTTATATAATATCAAATTTTTAAATTAACACCTATAAGAATATCAATCTCAAGCATGCAAGGACACATAATCAATTTAAGAAAACCAAGAATTGCATTATGTCTAATAAAAGAAATTATCACATGAATAGATTTAGGTTCTATAAGATCTAGATACTAAAGATCTAAAGATATACTCCCTACTCATGATCAAAGAGTAATTTTTAATAAAAACTAAAGAAAGGTAAAAGAAATAGATCATAAGTTTGATGAAACAATTCTTTAGTTTGAGATCTTGAAGTCTTGATGCATTACGCTCTCTTGAGTGTTTTGTTCTTGAAAAGCTCTCAAAAAATTGTATCAAAAAGTTCCTTCAAAAAACCTTAAGCCTTAAATAGGAGAAGTGAAATAACATGTTCACTGCAAACAATATAACCAAGTGACACAACCATCTCACTTAGTCATGTCACTCTCGTCCAACATTTCTTCAACTCTCTTTTTTTTTTTTTTCAAAATCCAGGAAATGACACAACTAAGGACATGATTATATCCTTTGGTCATATAGCTTACATTCATAATTAAAATTGTGCTTCAAATCATTCAATCATATTGATCTTTAAATCTTCATAACTTTTTCATTTTAACTTCAAATTGAGTAAAACTCATTTCTATCTTCTCGTTTTCTTATGTAGATCATTTTAAGACCTAAAAAAAAATTTACTCATTTATCATTTTCTAAAAATAAACTTAAAATTAAAGAAAAAAAATCTAAAATTACCATATAAAATATAATCAATTTAGAACTTATCAAGTATAGAAACTATGGTAGGATCGTCTAAGTAGCATTATGGATTGACAAGGCTTTTAGTATCCTATGCATGGAACTCCTCCATAAAATTCTTACAAACTTATACTGAATTAACAAACATTTTTTGAGTAGTTTTATGAAATAGGAGTAGTGTAATGAACAATAATGAGTCTACTAACATTGATGAGAATTTATGAGCTTTTGATTACATTTACAAACTTTAACAAAAATTGCGAAATTTAAGTGCTTAGTGGAAAAAAAATAGAGATTTTGCGTGAATTCTTGTTTTACATAACATAGATTGAATGTTTGTAAAAAAATTCAATATTGTGAACCTTACTTAAGCATTTGAGCGATATCCCATTTTTCAAGTATTGTTATGAATTTAATGGAAATGATAAAATTTGAGTGGTTTTACAAATATAAGAGCAAAATTAAGATACAATAAGTGAAATTACAACCTAATAAGCTTTTAGGACATGTACCGAGATTTTAAGAAGAAAAGTCTTAAGTAAATATACAATGTCAGGTAAATTACAATCTTTAACATAAAGTTGAGAAATATAAGGTAATTCTAAGAGCATAGAAGTATGGTAACGAACTTATATGTAGAGTTACGAATTTTACCTCAATTATATTATTGCTATAGACATATAATTTCTTTGCATTACAATTTTTATGTCGAAATCTTGTTAGAAGACTTAGACCTAGTACAAATATATATATATATATATATAATTATTGCTACAGATATAATTTCTTTGCATTACAATTGTTATATCGAAATCTTTTTATAAGAATTAAACGTAGTATAAATATAAATATCTATTATATGTTAATCATGAGTGCTATTTTTATAATTTTATAATTAATCTTTATGAGTACGTTCCAGAGCTTCCTCTTTTCTCTTTATATTCCAGAGACTTAGGACTGCATTTAACATATATTCCCAGATGGTTGAAATAAAAAGTTATATTTGAAATAGTAATATTGTCGATGGATTTTGGATTTTATTAGATGGATTATTTTACATATACATATATTTGGAGTAAGTAGTGAATATGCTTGTCGCTCGGGAATGCTAAGCCTGAAGTAATTATAGACACCGACAACAAGAAGAAGGTCTATTCTGATAATTTAAATTCTTGCTTGCTCTCTTGCTGTTCCATCCACTGTAAGTTGTTTGATTAGAGCATTCAAATCATTGTAAGATGATCCGCCTTCCACAACAGCCTTCCTAGCCAATTTAGCAAGATCCTTCGCTTTGTTTCTCATTGATTCTGCATCTTGACCAACCATCACTCGTGTCAATGCTTTCTCTATGGCTTCTCTCCTCACACGATCTCCTACAAAGCTATCCCACTGCTGTGCGCCAACACTAACACCCACCTTCAGCACGTGAATCACTAATTTCTCGTTGTAGAATTGCTCAGCTGAGACGGGCCATGTGACCATTGGCACCCCAGCAGAAATGCCTTCTAGAGTGGAGTTCCACCCGCAATGCGTCACGAATGCTCCTACTGCCCCGTGCTCTAGGATCAGCACTTGGGGGTGCCCATTCTTCTATCATTAGCCCCTTGCTTGCCACCCTTGCTTCGAATCCCTCAGGCATCCACTCTTCTTTATCTGTGCAATCCTCCAGCTTCCTTACCACCCAGAAGAAAGCCTGGCCAGAGTCCTCCAGGAAATGCGCGATCTCCCGAAGCTGCTCTACTGTGAATTTCGCGATGCTTCCGAAGGAAACACAGATGACTGAATTAGCAGCTTTTGTGTCAAGCCAATTCAGGCATTCGTGTTCATCGACATTGGCCTTCTTGCCTCTTCGAGCTTTATCTTCAAGGTCCCTGGTCTCCTTCCCAGGACGTTCCTAAAATGATCTGCATAAGCTGGCTCTAGTACATAGAAACTGTTAACAATCACTCCGTAGCTTTTTAGTTCAGACTCCTTGGACTCCTGAATCAGCTTAGTGAAGTTATTCTCAACCCCTCTTCGCGAATGCTCGGGCAATTGACTTCGTGTCAATGAGATCTCATCGGGAAAATCGGGGATCATGAAAGGGTCTGTATCAGATGACACATCCAAGTGTGGCTTGTAAAGCCTAATACATTCGGCTGCACACAAGGAAAAGAAACTCGTTCCGTGGAAAACAAGTCTAGGGATACCAAACTCGCTAGCCACGTCTGTTACCCAAGGAAAGAACGCATCAGCCACTAGGCAGTCAGGGCAACACTCTTTCAAGAGTTGTTCAAGGGGTTCCTTAAGCATGGTCGTAGCTAGAAAGAACTTTTCAACCATTTCCCATGGTGAGACCGAATCGAAATGTTCGCATCCCTGAGGAAGGCCTGCTTCCACATGTGGCAATTCGATGGTTTTTACCTCGATTCTGATTCCAAGTTTTTGAGATCTTTCAATGGTGTTGGAGAAGTTTGGTGCATTAAGAGGGGTTTTGACTATGGCAGTCCTTCTTGCTCCTCTTGAGGCGAATAGTTTTGCCATGTCTATGGTCGGTAACGTGTGACCATGAGCCATGAATGGGAAGAAGAAGACGTGAAGATGCCATGCGTCAGTTCCCATTTGGCTGGTTGGAAGCAATCAGTTTCACCAAGAAAATTCAGTAGCATACAATAATATGAAGAACAGAGAAGAACTTCCTGGTTGAGGTTACTTCGTATGGGTTTAGGGCTTTATATATAGCTTCTAAATTATTATTATCAGGAAAATATAAAATTATACTGTGGAAGTTTTATTAATAAGTAAAATAAAGAAGATTCTTATATTTCCATATACTTGCTTAATGTCTATAGTCCTTTTTCTTGTGCACTTGGCTTCTTATCTAATAATAATTGTAGCATGCTAAAAACCGTCATCCAAATCATGTTGTCACTTTGTCCTCCATGCAAAAGGGATAGTTTTGCATTATCGCGTAAATGCACATTTTTGTTGAACTATGGGTTCATCGGTTTCTGGCCCCACCCTTAGCCGGTTCCAATCCAACACGTCATTTTGTATTTTTAAATTCCGATATATACATATGTGTGTGTAATTTGATTTATTTTTGTCCATCTTATTTAGTCCAGAAACTTTGTAGTTTTTCAGAGAAAAAAAATAGAGCATCCAGAAGCTTGTAGTGTAAGTTGGTGCTAGCGGAAAACGATTCGATACTTAATAATAAATTAATAAATAATATATAAATATTAATAAAATTTTAACACATATTAATAGAAAACATATTTTATAAAAAAAATTAATTATATTTTTATATATTAAAATTTTATAAATATTTATACAACCCCATTAATCCATTATTACAATTGAAACCTTTGTCTCCTGACCTTTCCAGAACCGGCTTCCGAAATGATTACGAGTCCCATTTATTTATTTACTGAAATTAGCTGTATATCCCACACCATAAATTAATGACAATAGTCGACGGATAGGCATGGAATTTTTCTCCTCCTTTTTGGAGATTGGAATTTCATCTATTGAAGTATATTGAAATGTAAATAGATATGATATTAGCAAAATATATCAAAAGAAGTGAGATTCAAAAATTAAGTCCAAAAACGAACACATTTTCTCGGTACATATAGGTGATATTGATTAAGAAAAAATTCTTGTACGGTTGTGAAATAAAATCCCAAACTTCAGCTAGCTCAAAAAAAAAAAAAAATTCAGCTGGAAAAATATGGGGGTAATCTGCATTTACATTACGCGATGATGCAAAACTATCCCATTGCATGGAGGAAAAGAGACACAATGATTTGAAAGGCAGTTTTAGCATGCTACAATTACTAGATAAGAAGCCCAGAAAAAAGGACTAAAGACATCAGACGATAAGGCGTCTTTATGTTTTGCACTACCCTTATCTTTTCTTGCTCTTTTACCTGATAGGATGAGGGAAGAAAATTAAAATTTCCTTTCCTGTATGCTTTAGCTTGTCGATTTATTTTTCAAGTCTTTATTGAGGTAATCTAAGAGTATATCACATTGCTTTCACGGTGTGTATGTGTATATATATATCCTGCTCGAAGTTGTTTCTGTGGAGTAAATGATACAAATTTCTACATAAAGGTTGTTGATGGGTGATCCTCATATAGTGTAGGAAACCTATGAAAGGAAATAAATAAAATACAAAGTTGCTGAAGTTGGTTGCAGTGTGATTATTATAATACTTAAGTCAAAAAATGTTAATGATCAAAGACAGAAAGAGTGTATGTATGTGTATGTGTGTGTGAGGGTGTTTACAGTGAGAAGTATCATCTTTTACCAATGATGATTGCTATTATATTTATTGATATTGTTAAACTCAATTTAAGTTGTTGACCTAAGTTTGTGAGAGGATCAAGGATTAAAAAGACAATTGAGTTCAATTAGAAGTTACAACTAAGTTAGATCAAATCAGTTTCATGGTTGAATCAAGTTAAACTAAATTAAATTGCATGAATTGTGGATATGACAACACTACTATTTGTAGTTAGATAATTGGGCTAGATAAGAATGATAATTAATGCCAAGATCTCCTCTTTGACTCTAGATTTTATTAAGAGAATTATAGGGAGTTATGAGCATTTGACTTACCTTATCTACTAAGTATTCTTACCTATCTTTATTTATTTAAACTATCAGCTCAACTTGATTGACCTAACTTGGGGTTAGACAAACTAGGAGTAGATTGGATGACCTAGGCTTAGACCACTCAATTTAAGCCTAAAGGCCTTATTGTTGGACAGGTATATTAAGGTTAACCTAATGCACTTTGATAGAAATCTGATCTCAGTAACTATTACAAGAGTTAGATTTCATGGACTTTAGAATTTAGTTCAAAGGATACTAAATTAGCTAGTTGAGGAACAGGTTGCGTCTATGGAAGCCTATGAGTTGCAACACTGTCGAGCTACGATGGCCCTCAATCAATCACTTAGGTTAAGGAAAACTTTGAAGGATTGACCTAGATAAACCTACTAAATGGCATCAATCAAGTTGTTGGAGATCGATCGAACCTTATGAACCGATCTGTATCATGTGATCTGAAATGCTCAACGTCAACTCTTTAATCTCCCAACAACTCATGTACGAGTATCCAATCCACTCTAAATTGACCAATTTGTCCATTTAAACTACCACCTAGCTTGGAGCTTAGTCTAATACCATCTCACCTTCCTTTTCTAAAGTAACTGCTTGTCTTATATTAATATGTATCTATTGGCATTGATCGCAATAGGATTCTGGATTATTCCCTTTTGTACTCTTTTGATGTTTCACTCTTTTTTGATAATATAATAATTGATGCAATTTACTCTTTAAGGTCTTAAGACTTAGGGTTTAACACATTTATACATATTTACAAGACTAAACTCTAAGGTTTAAGACATAGTATAAATGGCCATATTTGTGTAGATGCAAACATTATGATGACAACCTATATTTTCTAGCTTATTACTTCCTCTTTATATTGAGAGGCATTTTGATTATTGAGTGAAACTATATTGCTCTTTAATCTTTGTGTTTTTATCGATCCTTTATTGATTTTAGTGAACCTTTCTTTAAAAATTAGAGTGATATCTATTTTCTATTAAAATCCCATGGCTAGCTTAAGACTTTTATGTAATACTAAACTTTATTCTAATCACAAACCCAGTTTGTGTTTGTTGTTGGTGAATCGTATCTAACCATGTTCACATTCACATGTTTCATTTATTGATCTAAAAAGACTAAAACCTTATAAACATCTACATTTTACTTCCTGCTCCAAGTGCTATGCATTTCCATTTTCATGCACCAGTTAAGTTTAAGACTTAAGGCTCATAATGTAGGGAATGTGTTTATTTGGTAATATTTTCTATGCTATGCAAAAGTACTTTAGAGTATATAAAACGAGAAATTGGATGTCAAGTCATTAATTGCATCATTATTGTTAAGTATCTACTTTATTTGTTTTACTTATAACGGATATATTAAATATTTGATTTAAAGTTTAAATTGAGCGTGCATTGTGAGATTGCAAAAAAAAGATCCCTAGTATCATGTAGTGGAAAGGTAGCACAAAGGTGATTCTTTGTCAATAACCTCACTTCAATCTCTGAATTGTATCAAGAAATATTATCATTTGATTGAAGCTTTATTTGGGGATTCATGTACAATGAAAAAGGTAGATTGCATGTGCTCTTCATGTCTACACCTCTTGGCATATACGAACTATGAGAGTAATTATTTTCATCATAGTTATCACAATCATAAGCCATCTCTTATATTTGTACAAGTTTATGATTTTAGAAGTCTTTTTCAAGTTGAATTGTGTGCAAAATCATTTTTTTGTAAACTTGTAGCAAAATCATGATTTAAGGTGTATGATTTTATGAGTTTATGATTCTACTAAATTTACGTAATTCTATATGATTTTACGCAATTTTACTTTATTTAGATATAATGAGTAATCAAAAAAAAAAGAACTATACTTATGTGATTTACAGTAAGTAAATTAAAAATGTAAGTAAAATAACACTATATTTACTTCTTTAAATTAAATGGATTACACTTTAATATTTAAGATCTCTTATTGAAGATGAAAAAAATATATTTAATTAAAAATTATATTTAATTTATCAAATGATTATTTGTTAAGTATCCTTTTAAGTGTAAGAGATAAAAACATAGATAAATGTAATATTGTACAGAAAGCTATTGTACTTTATAGAGAGTTATGGTCTAATAAGGTGGGAAGAGATTTCGTGTTTTACTATTCATTTGAATACACAAAATCAGTAAAATTAGATAGAATCATACGAAATTAGTAAACTTATACGCTTGTAAAATATAATTTTACTAAAAGTTTACAAATAAACGATTTTATATCTATTTAAAAAATTATAAAATCATAAACTTATAGAATCATATTTTTAACTAGCGATTTTAACAATTATGGACATTAGTATTAAGATGAAGCACGAACAGATTCTTAAAGAGATTTTAGACTATGAAGATATAGATATTATTGGCTATAGTACAATAATGGTTGGCAATGATAATAATAATAACGATGATAACAATTATGTTAGGAATACTTATAATAATTTTATTGATGACAAAACAGTTAATGATTAATGTTTTGTTTTAGTTTAATATTTTATCATAATAATTTATATTGTAATGAAATTTATATCAAATTTGATATTTATATTTTAGTCTTTTAAATTAGCATAATAATTTATACTTAATTATATGTACTATAACTTATATTGTAACCAAAATTTATATTGGATTTCTTTATTTACATCATATGTTTCAACTTTCAATTTTTTGTGACTTTATAACCATATTTATAGTTTTTAAAGGTTAATTTACCATGATGTAGAAATTTACGTTTCTATGTTCTAGTTCTGTATAACCCATGACAATTGTAAGTAAAATCGCAAATTTAACAACTTTAATTTTAATACATATATAAAATTGCTTATGCTAAGCTCATGATACTCTACTTATATTATAATAAATTAAGAACTGGATTGATAAGATTGACTTAAGGTGATTGGAATTTAGAATTAACGCATTGAAACTTATTTTCCAACCCTTAGTATTAGAAGGTGTAAATCCTTATTATATATAGTTTATGGATGATTATATATACTATTATATTCATATGACTATGCACGTATTGTACGCCAATGATTAATAACTTGCTTTCTAATTGGATGTATCCATTATGACATCCTACAATTACCTTTCTCGCTATAGCCAATTGATTACCATCATATTCATAAATTCTATGTATATTTTTTAGTCACTTCATTACTTATCTCAACCTATCTTATTATTCTCCATCTTAGGTCATCTTTGAAATATCTTATCTTCTTTCTTGTAGATTATTCTCTTTTCTCATTTCAATTGAAAGAAGAAACCGTGGTTATATAGGTATAAATAATTTAAAATCATTAATTTATTAGAAAAGGATGAATCAAATATGATAAGAATCAATCCCCTGAACTAATCACAAGAAGCTGAGCTTAAGGACTTCAAGGGCCCGCATGGAAAATACTAACTCTAAGCTATAGCTAAGATGGGGACTCCTATCCCGATCCAACCTTTAGCCTACCTGTCTATTAGTTCCTTACATGTATCCAACATGCTCCTGTTTAGTTGTAAAGTACTGACCCAAAAGGTAACCTAGGAAAGGTTAGTCAAGTCGAGCTCTCTAACCGACCAATGGTGCTTGACTCCAATTCAGCTAACTTCCTAATCAAACTAATTGGCTCCTGACCTGACCTAGATCAATTAACCCCTAATTATAACACATTCCTGCTTTCGCTTATATTGTATCATATCTTTAATATCCAGCCATTAAGCGAAACGTGTCTTCTAACACAATGTTCCATAATAATCGTTTCTTTTCCGTACTGAATATTCTTTGTCTCTTTTACCCCTTTTAGTATGTCTTATGTAACCTAGTGTAGAATACCATTTTGTCTTTTCATACATGTAAAGCAATCTTAGTGAATGATTATATAAACCCCTACTTTCTTATATACGATCATCATTCAACTTTCAATACAAAATCATTCACCTTAAGCAACCTTAGTATTCTCGTTATCATTCAACTCTTATCTATTTCCTTTAGTAAGGAGTAGTAGTGAGTAACCCTTCAATTTGGACCAATGTGTCATATCCAGTAGATTGTTAGCCGAGTAAGATCAAATGGTGTATCATATCCATTTGGTAGTTGCCAAGACTTTACTATCTTTTTCTTTGTTTCTTTCTAGTTCGCTTCATTGTGGTGCCTCTTCGTGTACCTAACCTCGGAGATACATCAGCTTCGCTAGTATTAGAACACGGTTCCGCGAGAGAATGTATGAAGTTCCAATGAATTTTTTGTTGGCTTTACTAATAGTAGCTGTTGTATTCCTTCCATAACTACTGTATTGTATTGGTATACCAGTAAGAGTAGTTTTATTATTACTCAATTTTACTCTATTTTTCATTGCAAAAATAAAGCAAGTTTGTTTCTTTCTTATTTAGGTGACAATTAAGTATTGAAGCTGTTAGCAAGTTTTTAATTCGTTTGAGAAGTATTGTACCATGTTCAATTCAAGTGTTCAAGGTATTATTAGTGACCAGAGTAGTGGTGCCTAACCTAGTCGTAGTCTTAATGGTAGTAACACCCCAAGGTCAATTGACGACAAGCTTAACAGACTCACAAACCTTATTGAGATTTTAGTCATCGCAATGCAAGTTAATAGACAATAACCCCAAAGTATATAGTGGCAAAACCCACAGGAAGATGCCCCTAAGAGATACTATGTCTAAGGCAATCGAACCAATCACCTAATTCGACCGCTACAAGCTGGGGGAGCAGCTAACCGAACTGCTCGACGAAGGCTGGAGTTAGAGGAGATTAAGGAAGATGATGAGGAGCTAGGTGTTTAAGGGTTTGGTGAAGAAGAAGAAGTTGATTATTACCAAGCATAGGGATGAAGATGTTGAGTCCCTCCAGGGCTAGACAATGTTAAGGTGAAAATCCCACCTTTTGGTGGAAGTAAAGATGCAAATGAATACTTAGAGTAGAAAGAGAAGGTTAAGAAAGTATTTGAATGATATAGGTATAAGGATGTAGTTAAAGTCCAACTTGCTACGTTGGAGTTTACTAGGTATGCCACCATGTGATGGAAGAATCTGAATGCAGCCAAGGCAAGAGATGGAAGACAAGGTCTTAGAGGTTAGGATGAGATTAAAAGGTTGTTAAGAGGTAGATTTGTGCCCAAGACTTATCTACAAGATACATTTGCAAAGTTACAGGAGTTGTACCAAGGAAGTCGATATATTGATGACTATGTGAGAGAGTTTCTAAATGATAATGATCCAAGCCAACTTAGAAGAGCCAAAGGCTCATACAGTATCGAGGCTCATTTCCAAGCTCAAGTATGAGATTTTCAATATCATGAAAGTACAAAGGTTTTATAATTTGGAAAAAGCCATCAAGATAGTGCAAAAGGTCAAAAAGCATAGTAGAAATGTTTCAAGCCGACCTAAGCCAACATTAACTCGAGCTCCGGTACTATGCCAACCTGTTCAAGCCAAGCTTAGGAGACCATACCGGGCCTAGGAAAAGAATAACCAACCTGGTGATAACTAAGCAAGTTAGTATGGTCGAACAAAGTAGCTAGGCCGAACCAAGGTTAAGCCACCCCTAATAATATATGAGAAAGGACAGACCTCCAAACGGAAGTCTAGTGAGGTGAAATGCTTTAATTTCTTAAGCTTTAGATACATAGCTACTAAGTGTCCAAACTAACATATCATGGTGCTCCAAGGAAATGTAGTGGATAGCACCAACAAGAGTAAGCCTAAAGAGGAGAAAGATTTTCAAACGGCAAAAGTCGAGGAGAAAAAGGAGACCTATGTCTATGTCGACCAAGAAGAAGTAATGATCCTAGTCTTGAGATGAGTTCTAAGTACCTTACCGAATCCTAAGGAAGACTAAAGGGAGAATTTGCTCCATATCAAGTGTACCATCCAAGGCCAATTATGCACGATTACAGTAGATAAAGGAAGTTGCACTAATGTGGTTATGCAACCATTTGTGCAAAGGATGGGTCTACCAACCTCAGGGTATCCCCAACCTTAAAAGGTATATTGGCTTCATGATAAGGGTTCTTTGCACGTGACTGAACAAGTGACTGTATCGTTTATTGTCAGAAATGTATATAAGGATGAAGTAGTGTACGATGTCGTCCCCATGGGAGCTTCACGTCTGCTGCTTAGATAACCTTTGTTATTCAACCGACATGTTACACACAACAGGTATAAGAACACCTATGCCCTTGTTTAGGATGGATGGAGGATAATATTGCAACCCCCAACCCTATCCTAGGGAAATGAAACCCATAGTTGGCTTATCCGAGATAATAAGAAGAAAGACCCGGTGATGAGCCATAGAAAGCTTCGATCTACTGAAAATGTTGATGAACTGATGTTATTGTTGATTAGGAGACTGATGGAGATGAAGGAGTTATAGAATGCTCCAGAATAGATTTGAAGCTTACTAAATGAGTTTTCCGACCTGCATCCGAAAGAGCTACCTAAAAGATTGCCACCATTTCGAAGCATAGAACACTATATTCATCTATAGCCAGGTATCACCCTACTGAACCGACCTACGTATAAGATGAACCCTAAGTAGGCTACTAAGATGAAAAGAAAAGTGGACGAACTCATTGAGCAAAGGTATGTAAAGGAAAGTATGAGCCCATATACTGTACCAACTCTGCTCGTTCTGAAGAAGGATGGCTCATGGTACATGTGCATTAACAGCCGAGCAATCAATCAAATTATTGTCAAGTATAGATACCCAATACTAAGGCTCGATAACATGTTAGATGAGCTTCATGGTGCAAAGATATTTTCAAAGATAAATCTATGAAGTGGTTACCACCAAATTCGCATGAGGCCAAACAATGAATGGAAGACTGCCTTTAAGACTAGGCACGTGCTTTACAAATGGTTAGTTATTCCATTTGGACTTACTAATTTGCCGAGCACATTCATGAGGTTAATAAACCATGTGATTTGCTTTCTTCTTGGAAGATGTGTAGTCATATACTTTGATAACATATTGGTGTATAGTGTTAACCTAAACAGCCATGTTCAACATCTTTTGCGAAGTATTTGGCATTTTGCGAGCTAAGAAGTTGTATGGGAATATAAAAAAATGCATGTTTTACCAAAAAGTGGTAATGTACCTAAGGTTTATAGTATTAAGGAAGGAATCCAAGCAAATGAGAAAAAGATCCGAGCTATTCTAGATTAGCCGATGCTAAAGAATGTCACTAAAATCTGAAGTTTTCATAGCTTTGCTTCTTTCCATAAGCGATTTATTAAGGACTTCAACACAATAGCAGCCCTATTGATTGAGCTGACAAAGAAGAATGAAGGGTTTAAGTGGAACGATTAAGCTAAGCGAAGCTTCAAGGAGATCAAGAAGAAGCTCACCTCAAAACCTATTCTTTCACAATCAGATTTTGACAAGCCTTTCGAACTGGAGTACGATGCATCGAGAGTTAGAATTGGTACTGTCTTGATACAAGAATGATGGCCTATCACTTACCACAGTGAGAAATTAAGTAACCCAACCCTGAACTATTTAATATACGAAAAGGAGATATGCTCCCTTTTTCGAGCCCTTACTATTTAGCAACATTATTTGCTACTGTGAAAGTTTGTTATTTATATATACCATGAGTCTCTAAAGTATCTGAGGAGTCAGAACAAGCTTTTGAAGAGGCAAGCCAATGGAGAGTTTCTCATACGTCATCAGGCATAAGAAGGGAAGTGCAAATGTGGTCGTCGATGCTCTATCACAATGACAAACCTTACTGATCACTTTGCAGGCAAAATTATTGGGATTCTCACTAATTACCAAGCAGTATGCTCATGATTCTCATTTCAACCCTATCATAGAACAACACAAGGATAAAATTGCTGTTAAGGGATATTATCTTAAGGATAATTATTTATTCAAGGATTGTAGGCTATGTATTCTAAACTACTCCACGCATGAACTGTTGGTCCCGGAAGCTCACAACGGTGGACTTTCAAGCCACTTTGGGGAGGTTAAGACAACCAATCTATTGAAAAGAAAATTTTTACTAGCCAAGGATGTCCATAAGGTAGTCAATCGTTATGAAGTGTCTAAGCATGCTAAAGGGAAGAGAGAACCTCATGGAGAGTACATGCCTCTACTAACACCTACCTTACCATGAGCCAACTTAGTATGGACTTTGTCTTAGGGTTGCCCCGGACATCTAAAGAGAAAAATTCTATTTTTATTGTAATGGATCGTTTCAACAAGATGGCATACTTCATTTACCATTAGACTAACGATATTTTACATATTGCTTATTTGTTTTTGCAGGAGGTTATCCGACTACATGGAGTACCAAAGACTATTATCTCAGATCAAGACACAAAAATTTTAAGCTATTTCTAGAAGACTCTTTGGAGGAGACTTAGGATTAAACTAATGTTCAACTCTAGTAGCCACCTTCAGACTAAAGTGGTGAACAGGTGCAATACCCTAAATTTCAAGCTCATACGATTACCCTAGGATCCGAGCCCCTAAATTTAGGATATCGGTCTAAGATATCAATTTAATTTCAAAATCACAATAAGGTTAGAAAAATTAGATGAAATCATTCAAGTAAAGTCAATTTCTTAAAATAAGCTATACAAAAATATTAATTTAAGAAAACGTCAATTCATCGCTAAAGTCAATAAATATCGAAAATATGAAATTCGAGCATTTAAATATAATAGGATATTAGAGATAAGTTATTTAACTTATAAAAAAATAATAAATAAAGTTGAATTATACATGTATTAACATAGAACATACATTATTTGTATTAAATACACATATATAATAAGAAATTATTATTTAAATAAGGTAAATTAATATTAAAAAAATTGTTAAATTAACAAAAAATGCAAGGATGAGTCATCATATCTATGTGGTAGCCTAGAATTAATTGGATGATGAGTCAAAAGCAAAGGAATGAGAAAATGACACCTTATGCATTGAAAATCTAAAAAAAATGACATGTGTAAGCCACATGTCCAATTTTTATAAATTCTTATCTAATTAGAAAATATAAATAGACCTTGTATACTTAAAAAACAACATTGTGAAAGTCTGGAAAAAATAGAAAATCACTCAAAAAAATTTCAAAACAAATTAGAAAAAAATAAGAAAATTAGATCAAAAACAGGGCACGAAATCTTATCAAGCCGATTCAATAGGCTATTAGTGTCCAATTGTAGTGGCCATTTGGAGTAAAGGAAAGCACTACTAAAGGAAGTGTTTTGATAAAGTTAGGTGGCCAGAGGGTGGTCGAAAGCAGTTGGTTCAAGTAAACCAAATTTGGGGTTGAAACTTTGTAATTTTTCTAAAAATAGAAAATGATATTATTTAATTATGAAACTTAGTTTTCTAAAGTTATTTTATGTGCAGAATAATGTAATAATTTTATTTTAGTGAAATACTTATTTGAAATATAAGGTCCTTAAGAAATGGCTCTATTTGGACGAAAATTAAACTAAATTTTAGAAATAGTAAATAATGTTCTTTCAAGTTGAAAATTTGTATGTGGCATACTTAATATATGTATTTAATTGTAGTAACGAGAATTTTTTTAAATAATTATGTTTACTATTTATTGAATTAATTAGTTTTTAACAAAATCAAAGTAAAAGCCCTAGAAATTATAATTTCTAGATGTTTATAATGATGTTTGGGTTACTTGAGTTTTATCTTGTGATTAAATTCACTTGTTCGCTTAATTTTCACTAATTTTGAGTTAAAATGGCTATTTTCATAAAAATATATAATAGCTATTTTAGTATAATTCATGGTCAATGATTAAACACGTATTTTTTTGAGTCTATAAGATTTTTCGTGGAATGAATCGAACTCACATACTATTTATTATGCATTTTCATAATATAAGCCTATATATTAGCTTAATATATAATATAGTATTTAGTATTAATGTGATATTTGCTAAATATGCCAAAAATTAGTATTTTGGAGTCCATAATGAACACTAATCAGCTTGGGAAATGAGGAATTCTAGACTTTTAATTTAGATTTTAGATTTAATTGAGTTAATTACGAGGTTATAATAACATACAGTAGAATTAGTAATACGAAAGGGTATTTTTGGATGGTAGGAAATATTGTTTAGTTATGATTCTTAAGATATCTTAATAGTACTCAAAATAATAATCGTGATAATATAAAGTTAACTAAAATCGGATAAGAAACGAATAAGATATAATCAGATTAAGCTTGGAAGCGTAATAACGAAAATGCATAAGAACTTAGTATTGACCTGGTAGTTGACTTGGGGTCTATATGTATTTTTCTAGGTGTAATAGGTGAGGAACGACCACATTGTGAAGCTTAGGATTTTACACTACTATCGAGCTCGAGTAAGTTGATATTTCTATTTTTGTGCAAGTAGACCTATATCTACTTGACTTAGAGTCAGTTGTGTTATGAATTGTAATGGCATGCTGAATTGATTAGATACTTGATTATGTTAAATGTGTTGAAAAAGTGAAATGTTTCCTTATGTATGACTGAGTCAATAATATTTGTTTCTGTTTGGAAAACTTAGAAACAGAACTGTTCTTTAGGGTATTTGCCCAAGTGAGCCCTATGAGAAGAAATGTAATATAAAGCTGAGAAACAAAGCTGAAGTTAAGATAATTGAATTGTTTATAACGTGGAATGTGAGATTCATGCCTGATACTAGGTTATTGTGCTGTTTATTACATTTATGGCATGGTATGAAAGGACCTATAGGTTAAGTTTCTAAAAAGTTTAAAAACTGTTGAGTTGACTTTGGGACATATAGAATGCATTGCTCAACTTATTTTAGGCACATTGAGTAACCGACTACGTATTGAATTTTCAAACTACAGAGGGTAGTTTTAGTTAGGAGTCCTATTCTCAAGTAGCTCATTGTTACCCTAGGTTCCTAGACATTGTATCTAAATGCTCAAGTATGTCGACTAACCGGATGGGAAATTGGAAAAGTATATGATATTAGTACCGATGCATGCCACGTACATGAGCATAGCACGAATTTTCTACATAGATAGTTTGTATTGATAACTTGGGTTATGAGATTGAAAATCTTATAGTACTAATCTATGTGAATGTATGTATGTGCGTTCTATGTTTTGTTTTATCCATAATCACTTAGCTCACAAAGACCTAAAGGGATACTTGTGTATCCTCAAGTTATGAAGAGAACTGAAGGGGCAGCATCAGTTAAGGGAAAAGTATTTTCAGAGAGCGTAAGATAGAGTCAGCTACTTTTAAAGAAGTTTTGTTGTATTTTGTTCTTAGTTCTATAAATGATCTTTATATATATATATATAAAAAAATATTATGTTTTTGGTTTGGTTAAGTTTGTCAGATGTAATCTTTTGTATAAACAAGTGTTAAACTAAACTCTATTATAGTATTCTTTTGTTATAAATAAAACTTGTGTTAAGTATAAACAGGTGTTCCTGTATCATGGTACATCCTGTACTATGCTGAGATGTGACAACATGACACTAGGCAATCTACGTAGAGCTATAGTAAGGAAGAACTTATGGGATTGGGATCTATTCCTACTAGTCGTGAAATTCGCGTATAACCGAACTGTCTACAATACTACAAGGAAGACCCCATTCGAAGTCGTCTATGGCCTTAACCCAACTATTCCCCTAAATATGATTAGCATCCCAACAACTACTAAAAAGAGTCAATTTGGAGTTGATCAAGCTCAAGAGTTATATGAACTACACCAATCCATAACAAAGAAGATCACTAAATTCAATCAAAGATAGCAAGAAATTGGTAGCTGAGGCTGCCAAACTGTTTCTTTCTAGCTAAGAGACTTAGTATGGATTCACCTTAGCTAAGAGTGATTCCTATACTTAAGACAAAGCAAATTATCTCCTTAAGCTGATAGCCCATTTAAGGTCCTAAAGAAAATCAATCATAAAGCCTACCAAATCAAGTTACCTGATGACTATGGTATCTCCTCTACCTTCAATGTATCGGATCTAATTCTACATTAACCAACAAAAGAAGGCCTTGTGGGCACCCCAAAACAACGAACAGAAACCACTTCAAATTTGAAGATTTGAAGACAAATCTTTTCGACCCTTAAGCAAACGATAGGAATCAACCCTTTAGACCGATCACAAGAAGCCGAGCTCGAGGATTTCAAGGGCTCCTATCTCGATTTGACCTCTAACCAACCTATTTATCAGATCCTCACGTATATCCAACATGCTCCTGCTCAGTGTAAAGTCCTGACCTAAAAGGTAACCCAAGAAAGGCTAGCCAGGCTAAGCTCTCCAACCGACCACTGATGCCTAACTCCAATTCAGCTGACTTCCTAACCAGACTAATTGGCTCCGATCTAATCTAGATCAAGTTGACTCTTGACTGTAACGCATTCCTACTTCCACCTATGTTGTATCATATCCTTGATGGCCAACCATCAAGCGATACTTGTCTTTTGACACAATGTTCTAGAATGGTCCTTTCTTTTCCATAGTAAATATTCTTTGTCTCTTTTACCCCTTTTAATATATCTTATGTAACCTAGTGTAGAATACCCTTTTGTCTTTTCATACATGTAAGACAATCATAATAAATGGGTATATAAACCCCTACTTTCTTATATACAATCATTATTCAACTTTTAATACAGAATCATTCACCTTAAGCAACCTTAGTATTCTCGTTATCATTCAACTATTATCTATTCCCTTTAATAAAGAATAATGGCGAGTAACCCTTCAATTTGGAATAGTATATCATATCCGATGGATTGTTAGCCGAGTAAGATCGAGTAGTATATCATATACATTCGATAGCTACCCGAACTTTGCTAGCTTTTTCTTTATTTCTTTCCAGTTCACTTTATTGTAGTGCATTTCCATGTGTCCGACCCTGGAGACGCATCAAAATATTAGACAAAATATCTTATTTTTGTAAGCCAAATTTGCAAAAATTCTCATCTTTTTCCAATTTTAAGTACAATTTGCTCAACTAGGTTTCATGGGTAATAATTAAAACTTATTGATTTTCCAAAAAAATATCAAATTTTGTGAAGTAGGTTTCTGTTTATAATATAAATTAACGAAGATTGTAAATGGAGAGATATTATTACTTCTACAGTTGATTGTTGGTTAACAAAGATCTATGAACCATTTAATAAAAAAAAAAAAGATTTACAAACCAATTGTTGTTTGACAAATGCCATTAGGGAAGTTGAATGGAAGACCGAAGACAAAGGTACAAAACTCTTGGATGAGAGAGAGAGGACAATTTCGTTATTTAATTTTTATTTCAGGTTTTTTCCGTAGGTACTCTTTTGTCCAATTGAACCATGGAATAATCTTATTTTAGGCATAGTCAATTCCCAATGAATAGGAATGCAATAAGAATGCCATTGCAATCCATCACATTCAGTGAAGTAAATAGGATGGGGTACTGTTGAAAGAGTTTAATTAATCTGTAAAACTTCCTCGCATTTTCATTTGGAAACAGAAAACAAGTTCAATTGAAAGCCATTTTCTCTTTAGAATTTGAAAATAGTTTATGTTTCATTTTCATTTGAAAACATCACAGTCAAATGTATTTTTTAATTGCAAAACCCTATTTTTGCTCATTTAGAGTAATCTTTCAGCCAAAAATTAAAAAATAAAGAAAAAGGAAAATGAAAAAAAAAATCCAAGATGGAAAGCATAGAAAAGAAGAAAACAAGAAAAAGGATAAATTTGAAGTAAAAAAAAAAACCAAAAAATTAGAAATAAATGAGATAAAAATATAAAAAAAAAAAGAGGGAAGACAATATTTTTTTATATTGAAACATTTTTTTTTTCCAATGGAAAAAAATTTATCTAAATCATGATGGCAATAACTGATTTAATAGCTTCAAAGCTTTCATATTAAAATTATAATTCTCTATTTAATTTATTTTGAGTCCAATTTACCTACTCATATGAGCGGAAAATATTTTTATTTCTATTAATTTAAGTCTCCTGTAGTTGATCAATATGCCTCCAAATTATTGCTTATAAGGAAAAAAGGTTTCAATATGAAATGGATCAACGGAATGCAAATTAGAGCCTAAAATCCTTTAAAAGGACTTTGTTTTTAAATATTATTTGGTACATATTTATGTTAAGCATATTTGTAATCTAATTGGATACGAAGGACTTTGGTGGGGGTCTTAAAATGCTAATAGTGCTCTTTGTCAAGTTTCTAAGTAGAATAGTGACCACTAACAACTTTTTGATACAATCGAAGTCGAAGAGTATCCTTAAGAGTGTTAAGAAGATCAAGGGTGCTAATCTCATGATCCTAAGAAGGTTTGGTAGGATTACTTTAAAGCCATTATATTATGTTTTCACCTTTAATATGAAAATTCATTTGTAACTTATAGGCTATAAGACTTTAACTAAGTAATCATTCTTCTCATTAAATAATAATATATCATTGATTAAATATGAAAATAATTACGTTAAACAATATCCTATCGGAATCTTCTATCAAGCAATAAAATTGGGTAGTCTAAACTAAGCTCAAAAAATTTGAGAAGGATGGAAATTTCTATTTGAAAGAATATGCAAGTGTTAAGAATTTCATTCAACAATCTTATTTAGGTTAAAAAAAAAACTAATTCTAAACATATCCTTTAAATCTTTGGTTAAAAAGCACTTTGATTGGCCCATAAAAGAAATTATAGGAGTATAAGTTACATCTAGCTTAATGAAATCATCTCTTACTCGTTCACTTAGGTAGACATGCAATTCTATTCTCTCTTATGTCTTATTACGGTTTTCATTTTATTTTTTGTTTTTGAATTGCAATTCGATAGAAATTTCTATTACTTGATCAAATAATAAGGATTCCTTAAATCGACTAAAGAATCATAATTTCTTATAAAATTTGACTCTTTTTTTTTCCAAAAATGACCTTATCCTAATTTGATTACTACCTCTGCCATTGACCATCAACCACTACCACATCATTACCATCCAATCATCACCAGTACCATCACTACTGTCGCTGCCTACCATCGACCACCACCATCGTTATTACCACTATCGCTGAGCACTGCTATTGTTGTTGCTACCGCTACCGCTACCACTACCCCTACCGCTACCACTATCACTAACCCCCACTACCACTATCACTAACCCCCACTACCACTGTCACTACCACCATTATCGCTACTATTATTACCGCCATCACCACTGCTAACACTATTACCAACACTGCTATCACCGTTATTGTAGCCACCAATATCGCCTATGCAACCATCGATGACCACCGTCACTACAGACCATCGCCAACTGCTTTCGTCACTATTGCCACTAAGGAGTTTATGGTCCAATATGATTCAATTCGATTCAATTTACGGGCTAGATTGAATCCAACCGCATTTGAAATGGTTAAGTTCAAATCCTTAAAGAACCGAATTGCTTTTAACGATTTGAGGTTCTAAACTGAACCGTTTCAAATGTGGTTCTGTTAGGTTTGAATTACTTTTAACAATATTTCAATATATCTAATAATACTGATAGTTATTAAAAATTTTAACAAAATATTGATATTTAAAATGAGAAATATTATGCAAGAGTTAAAGTCACATAATATTATGTCATAGTAATATTATATCTTAGGTGATAATGAAAGTATGAAAATTCGCTTAAGAGATGAAAAATGATAGTGAAAGAAAAGGAATCGAAAAGCTAAATATGATAAGAGAGACAATAAAAAAAGTGTAAATAACATTAAAATGAAATGTTAATATGATTCAAAAGTAAAAAATGTCACTTCTTTTTTTTAGTTTTTAAATAAAAAGCAACTTGGTTTAGGTTTAAATGGTTCAGTTCAATTTAACCTCCTAAACCAAATCGTGAATCATTTAAACCTCCTTCAAATCAAACCAAAAACCAAACTAAAATATAAAAGAATCATATTTTACAATTCAGTTAAGTGTGATTCAAGTTTTAGTTTGGTTCAATTCAATTTGGTTTGATAAATAACCCTAGCCACCACTACTATCACCTATTACTTTACTTTAGGGTTAGTCGAGAAAGAAGATGGACTACGAGTTATTTAGTCATTAATGTTCTATTTCATGTTTATTTTTAAGTTGTTTATAAATCCAATTAAACAAAAATAATAGTTATTATATCTTTATTACATTTCTTAGGAATTTCAATTCTTTTTCCCCTTATTTCATTTAGTGAAGTGAACAAAGTATTATATTTTATTCCGTTGAATAGTTATTATGGTCAAGTAAACAACACAATTAGCCAACTTTATGAAATAAATAGAAACTGTAGTTTCATTCCTTCTTTATTCATGAAATGGGACATTATTCTCTCTATTCTTCCATCTCTAATGTCACCATAGTCTACCATCTCTCCTGTCCATCTTAATTGTCA
The DNA here is from genome assembly GCA_024138005.1 of Lumnitzera racemosa. NCBI lineage: Eukaryota > Viridiplantae > Streptophyta > Magnoliopsida > Myrtales > Combretaceae > Lumnitzera > Lumnitzera racemosa. Next base: position 29,503,136 of record JAMXBC010000012.1, on the reverse strand, counting down.
TCTCAAGGATCTTTGTCGATATTGATTGAAGAAGAATTGAACTTCTCATAAATGGTGAAGCCTGCAAAAAAGAGCATAGTAAAGGAACACCTGGGTGTTGTCTAGAGAAGCCACTCCGATACTTAAGTCAATTACGGGTATTTTAAGAGTATAATAACTTGAGAGCAATTAGTAAGCTTCAGTGCACAAAGTATTAAGTAGTTTACCGTTGAGCAATGGTCTTGTATTTTTAAAGAAGTGGTGTCAACAGTTACAGAGCAGTTAGTGGGCAAAGTTACTTCTGTAAGTATTAGAAAGTGGGATCGTAGTGTCCAACATGGTCTGAATAGGTACGAAGTAGTTGCTGACTTAGTTTATTGGCTTTATCTAGAGTCTTCTAACCGTAAGAGGCTTGCAATAGTATGATAAATTATGTTCTAGGCTTGGGCCAACAGTAATCTATCATAAGGAGTGAGCTTAAAAAGTTCGAGACAAGCTTGAGAAGCTCATGTCCCAAAAGGCTCCATCAATACTTTCCCTCCCGCAGTCTCATTGCCACAATGAAGGCAAAGAGAGGGAAAAGATAGGCTTATCAGACATATGGCCAATCTAGTCAAGTGAAAGTCTGAGGGGAAGACGTTCGAATTAGTGTAGGGCCAAAGCAAAGACGTCTAAGCTGGCATAAAGTCAAGGCAAAGACATTCGAACTCACATGGGGCCAAGGTAGAGAGGTTCGAGCTAACATATGGATCGAAGTAGAGAGGTTCAAGCGAGTGTAAGGCCAAGGTAAAGACATTCGAGTTGACTGGCGTGAGGGTTGAGCAGGTATGACATATCCAATCAGGCTACCTTTTAAGTAGAGGTGATTGGGATGGTTCTAAGGTAGAGCATATGTCTGATCAAAGTAGAGCATATGTCTGTAAGGCTAAAGGTGTAAACCAAGTTGAATACTTCACAGCTCAAGGTAGGTACTTGAGTTGAGGCAGGAACACAGCAAGTTGTGTCTCATCAGAAATGCAAGGTGGAAGTGCTAAGTAGACAAGACCAAACTAAGCTCACCATTGCCTAAGTAAGCACAATTTGTTCAATTTGAGGCATAGTGGCATTAGAGTGCCAAGCAAGTGGAAGTTGGAGGGACCTCAAGGAAACTTCCTATGGAAATAACTTTTCAAATTATAACTTTATCACACTTGTTTTTAGTTCATTTAATGTGATGTGAAAAGTATCCTGTCACAGCAAACTAGTATGCGATTGCATGCATTTTTTCTTTTGAATGTAGCCATCTAGTCAAAACTAACTCCACACGTCCACATCATAGCATTCCGAGGGATTCGTGCTTATTCAAATCCCTATAACTACTGATATAGTTTCCAAGACTCTTACTATATATAAATATCACAATCACTTTAACAAACTACTCTTTTACAATTTCTCCATTGCAAACTCCACTTTCTTTTCTTCCATCAATCTTCTTCACAAACTTTTCTTCAGATTTCACTCTCATTTCTTCATTGATCATGTCGACCAATACTGGTGAGACACCATCAAATGCATTAAAATACAATCTCACTGACTCTGGGACCACGAAGAGTGATCCTTCCTTCGAAAGATAGGACAAAGTCACTTCATAGTACAGCTAAATGTTGTCAGCAAAATGGTGGTGGAGGCACTCAATAGGGTGAGGCTTATCGGTGCTATCCTAAGGGATGCTTATGTATACACTCCCTTACTACTAACTAGAGACTTGTTCGAAGCACCTAGGATAAGCAAATGCCTAAGCGGCCTAGTTAGTAGGAGCAAGACCTCTACTCCGAACTAGGTATTGAGTAACTTTAGAGTTGAGTAAGTTCCTTACTGGAGAATACGGGTGCTAAAGAGAGAAGAAAGAATGCCTTTGTTGATAGAAGAGTGCTTTGCCGTCTTTGAAAAATGCTTGGAGTACGAGTAATGCCTCCCTCTAAGCAGCTTTGAGAAGGATCTCTTCAATTTCCACCGATGCAGTCCAGCGTAGGTCACTCTTAATGGGTGGAAAGTGTTAAAGGCCTTCTAAGGGCTATGTGAATACCTGGTGATAAGGGCTATCTCCGAACTTTTCAATCACTGAATATGTAGAAAAGGATAAGTGGGTAGCCATACCTCTAACCTCATCTAGAGAGGAAGCTATTCTGTAGCCTTGTGAACTCTATTAAAGGCTGGTAGGATGACTATCTGATGGTTGAGCTTCCAAATAAGGTAGACTTCAGGACTAGATGGACCAAACTGGTCTAAATAGGGGCATAGAAGGAGTAAGGGCCCAAAAGGAGCTAGGGCCCAATGATGCCGAGGTCACAAGTGAGATCTAAGCCTTTATAGCCTTTAGATATGGCAATGAAATGAATGTCGTGAAGATGGTTAAATAAGTTAAGAAAGCTGTTGTCAATTTTCAACTAACAAAGGAATGGTTGGACAAGTTAGAGGACGTCTCCAACAAACCGCTCCCTTCACAAGGAAAGAGGCGCTCACCCATTATCTCTATCTCAACTTGAGCTTCCTTGATTTTCTGGATAGCCTAACTTTTCGAGAGAAAAGGGAGGCCCAAGTACGAGAAAGAGAAGCTACTTAAGCAGCTACGAAGGTCCGAGGCACCCCTTTTGCTACCAGGTCTGGACAAGACACTTCCATGTCTGGACAAGACACTTCCATGTCTACTTTTGTCCAAATAACTCAATAGAAGTTCACCTTTGAGGGTACTTCTCAAGGTGATTAGGGTCGGGGTGATCCTCTTATTGACCCCAGTCAATAGTTTTTAGCCCCTGCTCCAACCTAAAGCTAGTCTTCTTAAGGGGCCATCAACAGACTAGCCCTTTGAGAAGATAAAAGCATTGGATTTTTCAAAGTTGCTACAGTTAGTTAATCCTAGGTGGTAGTTATCCCTTCCCCTTCTTTTTATACCCCAAGTCAAGATGCTGGCCTTAAATTTGTAAACCCAATATTATTAATGATACTTGAATTTATCTTCGTACTTGGTTATGCACTTCGACTTTTTGTTTTTTATTGAACATTTTTCCTTGTTTACTTAGTTAATTGCAACATAGTCTGATACTTTGTGTACAAAGGGCGTTTCCCTTGCCTAAGCTATTCTAAGGGGTCGAATCAATGCCATTCCAACTTACCCAGTTGAGAGTTCCTTAGGGTAAGGGTGTTTCCCTTTATTAAGGTTATTCAAGGGGGTAAAGTTAGCAACGTTTTAACTAACCCAATTAATGAGAGTTCCTTAGAATAAAAGGTGTTTCCCCTTGTTGAGGTTACCCGAAGGAGTCAGGTCAGTAGTGTTCCAACCTATCTAATTAGTGGAAGTTCCTCAAGGTAAGGGGTGTTTCCCCTTACTAAGGTTGCTCAAGAAGATTAGGTCGATGGCTTCTTGACTTACTCGATTAGTAGGTTTGTTTACCCTCTGAAGGCTGGGACATAGTAAGAGAGTAAGAGGAGGAGAGGTAAACATAGACAACATATGAAAAATGGAACTTTTCATTCAAAATTTGATAGGATTTACATAATGCTTCACTAATTAAAGTAAAGCCGAAGGTTATTAGCATTTCATGTGCACGAGATGAGCTAGCCATCCAATCTTTCTAATCTGTACGCTCCACTGCCTAAATTTTCTCTAACTCTGACTAAGTCTTCCCAATTGAAGGCTAACTTGCCCTATCCTTCTTCTAAACTCATAGCCTCTAACTTTTAGCAAACCAAGTTGCTGACCTTAAACTCTTTGTATTTGACCTTATGATCATAGTATTTGGCTGCTTAGTGCTAGTAAGTAGTTATTCGAGCAATAACGAGGTCTCTTATTTCATCGATGGTATCAATGTTGGCTTACAATAAGGACTCATTAAGAATGGCATTGAAACTTTAAGTCCGGATGTTAAGGAGCTCCAATTCGATGGGGAAGATTGCCTCCAACTTGAATGCCAGGCAAAAGAGGTTTTCACCTATAGAATTGGGGTGGGTAGTCCTATACCCTTACAAAATGTTAGGTAGTTCATTTGCCCAAGCGTCATGAGCTAAGTACACTTGCTTCTTCAAATTATCGATGATGACTTGATTGGCTACTTCTACTTAGCTGTTCGACTAAGGGTAGGCAAGCAATGTGAAGTACGGAGTAATGTAATGCTTGGCGCAAAATTCCTTGAACTTGGGGTTGTCGAACTATCACCCGTTGTCTATGATGAGGGTGTAAGGGACCCTAAATCAAGAGAAGATGTTGTTCCTAACAAAAGATTCAACATTCCTCTCTCTGATTTTCACCATAGCTTCAGCCTCAACCCACTCGGTGAAGTAATCAATGGCAACTATGATGAACCACTAACCTCCCGAAACCTTGAGGAAGGCGCTAAGGATGTCGCTGCCCTATTAAGCAAACAACCATAGACTAATTAAGGGCTGGAAATTGGTGTTGGATACGTGATTGATAGGGGCATGCTTTTAGCATTAGGGGCACTTTTAGGCTACAACTTTGGCACCTTGCTTCATGGTAGGCTAGTAATATTTGAGCCATAACACCCAAATGTAGAGGGCTTAAGACTAAATGTGGTTACTACATACTTCAACATGTAGCTCTTCCATGACATACAAGCCTTCAACTTCTAGAAGGCATCTAAGTAGGGGGAGGCTGGCTTTCCTATGATATAGGACACCATCGACCAACATGTAGTTGGTGGTGTGATATCTCAGCTTCTTTATCTCTCTCCTATCTTTCAAAAGCATACCCTACTCCAAATAACTTCATATGGGATCCATTCAGCTTAGCTCTGATATTACTGCTATTAGTTCCAAGACTTTTGTTGAGCTTAGATATATGCTCTTCTCTGGTAGGCACCCTATTGTAATGCTTCGGGTTTTTCCAATTAGTTCAATAACCCTAGGATCTAAGCCCTTAAATTTAGGATGTCGGGCTATGTTAATCTTTTTAGTTCAAATTTCATAATAAGGTTAAAAAAGTTAGACAAAGTAATTATAGTAAAGTCAATTTTTTAAAATAAGCTATATAAAAATATTCATTTAAAAGAAGAGTTAATTTATCGATAAAGCCGATAAACGTAAAATTCGAGCTTTTAGATATAATAAGATATTAAAGATAGTTAATTAACTTTCAAAAATATTAATGAAGTTGACTTATTCATAATATACATGTAATATGCATTGTATGTATTAAATATATACATATAATAATAAATTATTAAAATAAGAGAAATTAATAGAAAATTAATAAAAAAAATGAATGGATGAGTCATCAAATGATGTGGCAACACGAAATTAATTAGAAATGATGAGTCAATACTTAATTAACTAAAAAATGATACATATTACCTAGGAAATTGAAAAATTGACATGGAGCATACACATGTCTAATTTTTATTAAATAAAAAAATTTGAAAAACTATAAATAGGCCCCAATCCCTCATTTACAACATTTTAGCACTCTAAAAATACAACATAATTTATAAAAATTATTTTTAAAAATTCAAAAAAAATAAAAGAAAATAGTAGGAAAATATAGTGAATTACGGTTCATAAAGCTACAAGCAACTTGACAAGGAGCCACTTTGGAGTTAAACTTATGGTGGAGAGAGAAGATGGGACGGCATAGGGTGGTAGTTGGAGGGTAGCTAGAGTATCGTGCGTTGGTGAGTTAAATTTTACTGCTTAATTTTCATTAATTCACTAAAAATATCAGATTAGCTCATAAAATTATGAAATTTGGTTTTCCTTAGTTATTTTACATGTACTTTTAGGTGGTAATTTTATTTTCTTAAAATAATATTAATTTAGGGTACTTGCTTAGGAACATGCCCCGTTTAGATAAATTTTAAATAAAATTTTTAAAGTATTAAATAACGTTACTTCGGCTTGAAAATTTTTGTATAACACACTTTTATAATATTATATTGTAATAACAAGAATTTTTTAAAAATCTCCATGTTTACTATTTTTTATAATCATTTTGAATGAAATTGTTAATTTTACTAAATTGTTGAAATAATTAGTTTTTAATGAAATTAATGAATGAGCCCTACATGTTTAGACTTCTAAAAATTTATAATCATATTTGGAATATTTAGTTTTTATCTCACACATAAATTTGTTTATTTTTCCTAATTTTTCGTAATTTTGAGCTAAAATTGCTATTTTTGTAAAAATTGATAATAGCTAGTTTAGTGTAATTGATAATTAATAATTAAATTACATATTTTTATGAGTCTATACGTTTTTTTTTTAAATTAATTGGGCTCGTATATTATTTATTATGTATTTTCCTAGTATAAACCTATATATCAACTTAATATGTAATATAGTAATTAGTACTATTGGAAATATTTATCAAATCCATGTCAAATGAACACTTTATGGTATATTAAGGGTTGTCAGACAAGTTTGAAAAGTATAATTTTTAAGGTTTTTAGTTCAATACTAAAATTCATTTGAGTCAATTACAGAGTTACGGTAATGTAAGGTTAAGCCAGTAGTGAGAAAAGGGTATTTTTAGGTTTTTGACAATATTGATAAACTTGATTCTTAAGATATCTTAATAGTACTCAAAATAATGATCATGATGATATAAATTTTGCTAAAATTGGATAGGGAATGAGTAATATACAGTTACATGAAGTTTAAAAACGCGGAAATGAAAACTTATAACAATTCGAGTTCGATCCATCTTGATTCGAAGATTGTATTATATTTTCATAGGTATGATAAGTAAGGAAGAACCATGTCGTAAAGTTTAGGATTTCATACTATTACTAAGTCTAGGTAAGTAGAGCTAACCCATGCTTAGAGTAAATATATTACTACTCATAACATTGCGTATTATTTACTGCTATGTTGATTGAATATAGATATATCTTGAGTAAATTGATATGCTACTATAATGGATACTGATATGGTGATTTTGAATGATAGTAACTGTATCCGAATTAAATTGTTATGTTGCTATATTGGGTAATGATTTGTGCTTACAATTGATTGTGCTAACCAAGAAAGTTGAATGATTGCTAACTTGATCTTTTAGGTGTTTACCTAAGTGAAACCTAAGTGAGATGCTAGAGTTCTGCTATGGAGAGTTCGAAAATGATAATCAGATCACTAGGTTAAATAAAATTGAAAGACTGGTTTTATTGAATGATATACTTGAGTTATTATTGCATATCATAGCATAGCATAAAAAGGACCTAAGAGTCAGAACTTTCAAAATGAAACTTCTAAGTGATTATGGAAAGAGTATGGCTTTATGAACTCAATTTTTAAAAGCTTATAGATTGCATTACCCAAACATTATAACTATTTTGATACTCAGATTTTGGTAAACTACAGTGTATGGTCTAATTTGGCATTGTTGCCTCTTTGATTTGGTGAACTACAATATGTAGCTTAATTTTGTAAAACAAAGTTAGGGGTTCTTCTCCTAGGTAGCTCTTTGTTACCCTTTTTAGATAATGGTAGACTACAGTGTATGGTTCAATTTGGTAAAGGTTCTACTCCCAAGTAGTCCCTTATTGCCCATACGTTCTTAGACACTGTATCCAGATGGTTGACTACGTTAACTAACCAAAAGAAGATTAGAAGGCATAAGATATCAGTATTGATGCATACCACGTATATAAGTGTAGCATGCTGCATTGTTAGCAATAAATGCCCAGTTAGGCTAATATATATGTGAAGTTGAATCAATTGGTTATGATTACAATGTTTCAATTGGGATATTGTCTACATTGTATTATTTGTTATCCACTGTCACTTAGCTATAGTAGTTGAAGGGATAAAATGTTTTATCCTCAAGTTAACACCATCATAAAGGGCCCAACACTAGGGGGAATGTATATCGAGAGAGTAAGTTGGAGTCAGTAATTTTTGTATAGAACCTATACTAAGTTAGGAATCCTACTATTTTGAAGATGACAAAAGAAAAAGCTAGTTTACATTTTGATGTAAATATTATGTTATACACATAAGTTGTAACTAAATATCAAGTTAAACTCCGATGTAGCAATCCCTTTATCAAGTAAACAAAGTTGTCTTTTGATGAATGAGTAGACTGAGTTAAGTTTTCAACAAGTATTCTTGTGTGATGGTATATTTCGTGCTAAGCTAGGATGTGACACCTAAGAAGATCTTTCTATCCTTCACGTCGGGATTCTATATCCCAATAAAGGCAAGTTTGGATAGCTAATTTGCAACTAAATTTTCGAGTTAAGGGATCACAGTGATGGTCCACGAAGGGAATTTAGCTAGAAAGCTCTTCACCTTCTCCAAGTACCTTGCCATGGCATCATCATTGGCCTCATAGTCGCTTCAAACTTGCTAAATGACTAACATAGAGTCTAAGAAGACTTAAAAGTGCTTAATGCCAATCTCTTTGGCCAATTTGAGATTGACTATCAAGGCCTCATATTCGAATTCATTATTGCTAGTATTAAACCTGAACTTGAGGGCATAGTAGACTGTGACCTTGTGTGGCTCGATCAAAACAAGACCTATACCTCCACCCTTTGAGGTAAAGATCCATCAACGTAGAGAGTACCCATCGGCTTGTTATCGCCTAGTGATGCTTCTTCCTTTCCTGTATATTCAATCATGAAGTCGATTGGCACTTGTACCTTGTAGGCCGTTTGGTTAATATTAGATTCCATACGTACTTAGCTCTATCATGTACTTCACCATCCATCTAAAAGCATCTTGCTTCTACAGCCTAGTGCATAGTGTCTAGTTTGTGAGCATAATGATTTGGAGTATCAAGAAATAGGGCCTTAGCTAACTTGCTGAAATAACGATAGCTAAGGCAAACTTCTCTACTCAAGTATACCTAACCTTAAGCTTGTAAAGTATGTAGCTGACGTGGTATATTGGCTCGCACTCTATCCCCTTTACTTGAACCAGTATAAAGGAGAATGCCTAGTCACTTATGGCCAAATACATAAATGGATCCTCCCCTAAGACCAACTTGGAGAGGACGAAAGGGTGCATGAGGAAGTCTTATAGTTGCTAGAAGGCTATTGCACACTCCAGAGTCCATTCAAAACCCTTTGGGTTTTTGAAGATTTTAAAGATCTCAATGCATCTATCCACGCTCTTCAAGACAAACCTGCTCAATGCGGCCACCATACCTGTGAGCTTTTGTATGTCTTATACTATGTAAGGGGCTTCATATCCCTAATGGCATTTATCTTTTCAGGGTTGGCCTTGATAACCCTTTGAGTGACTAGGAAGCTTAGAAATTTGCCTAAGCCAACCCTAAAGACATACTTCTGGTGGTCCTTAACATGATCACCCCACTTCTTCCTCTTAATAATCATGTCATCAATGTATACCTATATGTTGCCCCCAATTTAAGACATAAACAACTTCGTCACCATACGCTAATATGTTGTCCTGACATTTTTTAGGCTAAGGGCATGACTATGTAGTAATACGTACCAAAGTGGGTGATGAAGGAAGTGTAGAATTCATCTTTTAAGTCCATCATTATCTGGTTATAACTCATCCTAGGGAAAAGGAAGCAGTCTTTCAAGATAAGCTTTGTTGAGGTCGGTATAATCGATACGCATGTGCCACTTCTTGAGCTTTTTCTCGACTAGCACCACATTTGCTAACCAAGTTGGGTACTTCTCTTCCCTTATGAAGTTGGCCTTCAGTAACTTTGGCACTTCTTCCTTGATCACGACTTGCCTTTCTAGGGCAAAGTTCCTCTTTGTTTGCTTAATAAGCTACATAGTATAATCTATATTGAGGTTGTAGGTTACTAGGTCGAGGGAGATCTTAAGTATGTCTAACGCCGACCATGCAAACCTATCTGAATTAGCCCGTAAAAAGGTAACCATCTCTTCCTTCACTTTAAAGGAGTCTCAATCCTAACCTTAGTGGTCTAGTCAAGAGAAGGGTCAATATGCACTTCTTCAATTTTTTCACCCGGTTTGCCTCTCTTAACCAGCTTTTTCTTTAGATTAGTCTTTAAAGCGAAGACTCCATCTGCCCTAGCGACCCTAACATAAAGCTCTAGAGAGAGCTTTTGATCACATATGCATATTCTTACCCTGGTTGGAGTTAAGAATTTAGCCTTCAAGTGAAGGAAAGATGTGATGATCCCAAACGCATTCAAACTTGGTCTTCCCAAGAAAGCATTATAAGGGAATGGGCAATTGATCACGACAAACTCTACTAGTCGCCATACAACATTGTCATCATTTCTAAGCTCCATATCGAGGGTAATGATTCCCTTGTCTTAGAGAATGCTCCCATTGAAGCTAATGAGATTATGGTGCTGTAGCTTCATCTTAACTGGTAGCTTAATATCACATCCCAAAAAGGTGAAGTTATAATAGTCTCGCTTTGTGAACCATCTTAAAATAAAAATTGTCCTCACAACTACTATCTTAGACCTAGTTTACACTAGCCATACTCGACTCTACCCTTTTAAAGCGTCTAATTTGATACATGTTTGATATAAATCTGTAGAGTAATCCTTTGAAATAATTTGTAATAATAAACTTGTAATTTAACCTTATAAAAGAGTAGTAGTAAATCCCACAAGTACTTATCATTTTATATACAAACTAAAATATTGAAAACTACCAAGCCCTTTGAAGAGTCTTATATAGTTTTCCTTAAAAGATAAAAAGTTAATACTTAGGCTAATAACTGGCTATCTCTTGTTGTATTTCACTCCCCATCCCAATTTACTAGGGTTCCGGTGTTGGGTAAGCACTTATAAGCCATTTAGAACTTGCAAGACAAACTATAGGGGAATGAGCGACAATTTAAGTAAGTGGGGTGGAGATAGAAGTATCCACTTAGCACATCACAAGTAGAATTTTCAATCAAGTTGGTTAGATGCAATGTATGTACAAGCAAACATCATCGTACGACGTTATTTGGCCCGTTGTGAGATCAGAAAAATTACGACCACTCTAATCCGAGTTGAAGAGATTGACATCACACACTCATGGATCGAAACCAAACTAGGGCTTATGCAATGGAGAACACCCTCTTGTGACCACTTTCGAACCATGGTCCCTAACCTTACCACGACCTCCTCTCCTATCATTTAGTTCAACTAAGGGTGGGGAAAGCACTATTTCAGCTATCTTCATTAAAGGAAGTCTATGTTTGGCCTAAGAATCTTAGCTGTTACCTCTAGTAGGTTGTGATGCATATCAGATTAAATATTAAGTCAAGTTTGAGTTAGTTCATCTTTTCAAAGTGATCAACTAAGCTCAAACAATTTAAGCATAATAATAATCACATAATAACCATATCATAGAACTCAGCTCCCATTACAACAAATCGAAACCCAACCACAAATGTTGCATACCCACAAATAGCTAACTATAATTACAAGCCAAGACATACCAAAGTCCCCAAATATTCTGAAATAATATCCCAAAATGCTGTAAAGCATTGATCCTACTTACTTGTCTTGACACTCACTATAGAAAACTTAAGTCGTCAACTATCTAATCATTGAAGAGTCCTATATATATATATATATATATATATATATATATAAGTCAAGTCAAGTTAAGTTACTATTTATTAATAATATACATAATTATATTTTATGCATAATATATCGTTTCGATCGTATTGAAACGTACTTTTAATCGTTTAAATCACGTTTAGATTACGGTAGAGTTATAGTAGTATGTAAATTAATAATATTATAGAGATATAGGTTATGTTACCTAGGTTTATTCAATTTTAGTAAAAATAGTATCGTTGAGCTTGTACAAACTTAACGATATGTATTACAAGTCCTAATTTCTAGAAATAACTTTTAACGGGCAATTCGAATTTTTAACACAATTATACGTATCTAATCAAATATTATTGTAATATACGTAATTTATGTTATAAAACCATATTTTACCTAATTTGTCAATATAACCTATAATATAGGTATCATCTAACCTTAATACCTCTATAACGCATACTGGTTATTAAAATATCATTAAATATATTAAAAATATATCATTTTTATCCAATCTAATCAATACACAAATAGATAATTTTTATTTAACAATTTATCATATTTTAACCTATTATTATTAGAATTGGGTATTAGTTTGTTATTTAAGCTATTTTACTACGTAAGCTCAGGTTGCCAAATAATTCCTTGAAAATTTCTATAGACTTCTAAAAATATGTGGAATTTAGTCATCACTTAGTTCCGTGTTATTGATTTATCCCCTATATATTCCAAATTACGATTTTACCCCTAAATTACATTTAATTACCCAAATATGATTCTTTTTGTACAAAATTATTTTCAACTTATCCTAACGTCATTATACCTCATTAGAAATCAGTATAGGTCAATTTCACTATTTAATTTCATAAATCCTATTTATTTAATATTTTTAACCTAATTTGGAGCTATTTTTAAGCCAAAAAATAAAATAAAATAAATATTAAAAATATTCAAATAAAAAATCAAGCTATACAACAATTATCTATATATCATAAGTATCTTACACAAAAATTTTGAGCTAAAAACTACATCATTTAGTGTATTTATTTTGAATTTCAAATTTTGGATGAATCGTATATTTGTTAAGCAAGTACATTAAATATTCCTAATTTTGTAAAAATAAATTTATGACATGAAAGTACATATAAAATAACCTAGGAATTAATTTTTCACATTTTCCCTAATTAATTTAATATTTTTTCAAAAATAAAGAAAAACATGGTAGAAACTTAGAACTTAAGTTCATCAGAGCTCTGTCCACCATTAGCTGGAGAGGAGTTATCGATCGGCCTAGTCGATGTTAGCTCTGCTAGGTAGTGATAGGGTTTCACGTTAGGTCATCAAATGGTCAAAGAATTGTCCTAACTCGGTCCTTACTCTATTCTTGTTCTAATTTTGCTATTTTCCATTTTTTTTCTAATTTTTCCCTTATGTAATTTAGGTTCTTAAACATGTATCTATTGTCTGGGAGTCTTATTTATAGATATTAAGGTCGGTTGAATTTTGCTTGATTATTAAGTAATTTATTTTAATATTTTCCTTGAAAATTGCATAGTAGGAGGTGGCTTAATTACAAAAATTTCACTTTTGACTCAACAAAAATTAGCTCCCACAATTTACCATGTGATTTCCAGCATGTCTAGCAATTTTGGAGGCTATTAGATAAGCTTTAATAGATATTTTAATTAAATACTAACATTTTATTAGTATTTAGTTATTTTATTAATTGACAAGTATATATCCTATGTATATATCACATGTAATGTGTATTTATACTCATATAATAATGATTCTAACATATCTTTTATTTTTAAAAGATATTCTCTAATTATTTTTATGAATTTAGCACATATTATATATAATTGTGTAATTTTAGGTTAATTTACAAGTATATTTATTATATATACTAGGTATACTCATAAAAATACGTATACACTCATACAGTATATTATGCTATATTATTTTCTTTTAATACCTAATTGACGTATCTCTAAGTCTTCGTCACATTCTAAGCTCAATTTTAGAAGTTTCGATTATTTTTATACTATATTAAGTAATCATAATTCTAAGGGCAAAATCGAGATTTTTGGGTAATTATTTTCAAAATCCAACTTCACCAAATCACTTCAACTAACTTTTCTATCTTAATCATAAAATTTAGGTTCAATTGGATAACTTTTCCCAAAACTCTAAATTTAGGTATGATTGCCCTAAACTCGACTTTAAGGTCTTATATGGAGTAAATTCTCACAATCTTGATTAAATTCTTAATATTTTATTATATTTTTTACTTCCACATGTACAAGGATTCCTCAATTAGGATTATCATATTTCTCGTAAGCTTCTAGCTTACTTGATTTACTTTTCTAAATGCCTTAGATCAATTATCGATCCTAATCATATAAGGATAAGGCTCTATCATAATACTCAGATGTCCATGCCTTGATTGCCAATTTATAGGATATTATAGCTTAAACCTCATCCTTTCATATGTATAGAGGAAGAGGATATTAGTAGAGTTACCAATGTCCACTATAATCTTAAGGGCCTCGAAGTTTGCAATCCTTACCCCTATGCCTGGGGCATTCTAATAATGGGTGTCTACCCATTCCAAATCTTCATCAGAGAAAGAGATCGAAGTGTTTAACTTTTGTCTCTTCTCGCTTACTACTAGCACCTTGGATAGGGTATTAACTGAGCTATTGATGCTCGGTTAGTTCTTTGGGTACGACCCCCTAATAATTATGTTGATGATGCCATTGAGGGATAGTCATTGAGGTGGCCATTATTCTACTCTACTCAAGACCCTCGATCCGTTACCTCCAAGGTACCTTATCCTCATCGTCATCGAAACGGTCATCGTTCCTCTTTTGGGTTACATATTCATTGAAGAAGCCTTGTTCTTTAGCTAGAAACAATCATCAATGATATGGCCATAGTCACCATGGAATTAGCAATATTTGTCTGAGTTTCGACAGTTGGGGTTCCCCTTCATCTTAGGGGGTCTCTACAACAAGTTCTTGTACTCCACCTCAGAGTAGACTTGGGTAATAAGTCTATTCAGAGGGGTATGCTGCATGTAGATAGGAAGGGGGAGTATGATTTGCTTGGCTCAATGCTCTTCTTACTCAAACTCTCCCCTTTTGATCTGCTTGGTGCACTACCACTAAGGCAATCTTTAATAGATAATCTCTCCTTGTCTTCTTTTTCACCTTATCTCTCTTGATCGATGTCACATTTGGCACAAATATTATCCTACTGGTCCATGTATTTCTTAGCCTTATTCCAAAAATCGGCCAAGGTATTTAACTTACTTTTTGCAAGCGATCAGAAGAAATCTCCCGAAAATTAGATGCCGAGTTGAGTATCATGCACAGCAACTCCCTCATCCAGCTAAAGGATCTTGACCATGGCATTTTTGAACTAGGTCACAAACTCATGCAAAGTTTCGTCTTCAGTTTACCTAATCAAGTATAAGGACGATGTGTCCTTCGATGGAAGCTTGCTAGCCTTAAAGTGGAGGTTGAACTTCTACGCCACCTTATTAAAGGAGTTGATGGAGTTGTTAGGCAAGTGGTTAAACCACGTCCAAACTACTTTCCTCAAAGTATTCGGGAAAGCCTTGCACATTATACTATCTCCATGACCATGGAGGTTCATAAGGGTACGAAAGTGGAGGAGGTAATCATCAGGGTCACTTGTATCATTGTATGGATTTAAGGTTGGAAGCTTGTTATTGGGGGGCAATACTTTGTCCTA
Organism: Lumnitzera racemosa; assembly: GCA_024138005.1. NCBI lineage: Eukaryota > Viridiplantae > Streptophyta > Magnoliopsida > Myrtales > Combretaceae > Lumnitzera > Lumnitzera racemosa. Next base: position 29,487,898 of record JAMXBC010000012.1, on the reverse strand, counting down.
AATACTCCTAGTGAAGGGGTTTTTTTTTTATGGCGACTAGCTCGACGTCGCTAGCTGCCTTACTTACTTACTACTCTAAAAGCCTCCTTATAATTGCCCGAAACTCATTGAGGTCTGCATCATCGATCAAATGAGCTCAGTACGTATAGAATGTCAATAGTTGAGTCAGCCACTTGCTCATTTCTTGCTAAGGCTCGATTGTAGGTAGCTGCAAACCAAGCTGGTTGTTGTTGCATTAAAAGATTAGGTTGTTGGTCCCTACCATTCAATTGTTGGTGGTAGTGGTTGTTCTACCCAATATAAGCATCAAAAGCTTTACGAGGATGAGTTTATATACTATGTCTCTCAGCTTCTTCGAGGCAAGCATGAAGTAGCCTATTTTGGGTAGCATATTCCTCCACTAGGTGCTCTGAGCACTCCTCTAGAAGTTTCCCTTAGAAGGGGCTAGTTCTCAACAAGTTGGCTATTCACCAACTGGTAGTTATCGGGTTCATTAATACAAGACATGGTGTTTCGAGAAAAGTGTTTAGTGTTTCATGCATTTAGATAAGAACTAGGATCAGAATTCCCATAGACAACACTAATTGTCATCTTAAGAATCTTGCTAATATTGATTGAAGAGGAATTGGACATCACAAAAGTAGTGAGGCCTGCAAAAGAGAGCATAGTGAAGGAACGCTGGGGTGTTGTTCGGCATGTCTATTCCAATGTTTAAGTCAATTGTGGGTATTTAGAAAATATGAGAGCTTGAGAGCAATTAGTAGGTCTAAGTACATAAAGTATCAAGCATTTTACGATCAAGCAATGGTCTTGTATTTATAAAGGAGTAACGCCGGCTGTTGGAGAGCAATTAGTGAGCAAACCTACTTTCGCAAGTATTGGAAAATAGGATCATAGTATCCAACGTGGTCGAAATAAGTAGAAAGTGGTTGCTAACATAGTTTATTAGCCTTATTTGGAGTTTTCTAGCCATTGAAGGTTTGCCATAATATAACAAGCTAAGGTTTTTTGCTTGGATCGAGAGTGGTCTACCATAAGGAGTGAGCCTAAAGAGTTTAAAACAGGACTAAAGAGCCTATTTCAAAAGGCCCTATCAACATTACCCATTATAGCATTTCCTTTTCTTCATCAGCTTCGGTTTGATCTCCTCGTGTTCAATTCATGTTCTCGCCATACATTTCTGATCTCTTATTGTCTAATCATCTCACACGTATGATCTTCAGCTTTGGAATTTGACTTATTCTCCTTATGCTTCCACGTGGTAACGTAGCACTAATAAAACCATGTGCCCATGCATGCTGACCACTAGGCACTAGTTGATCTCTCACATATCCATCATCCCAATGTTTGTTACTCTTCACCCACACCATATCTTCACTCTAAATCGGTGTTGTAAGATTCCACGACAGCAACAGTCATCACACACGCGAAGTGCTTATCTTCAATCACCCCCAAACGAGATGCGATGCCGAAGTTTCGGGTCGAATCTGACGTAAATCCCCACTTGCATTCAACGATCGACGAAGGAAGAGTAAGCAATGTTCTTGATTAAAGCACGCCGTTTGTCTTTTTCCGTTTTCTCACATACGGTTTTCATTTAGCAGTTGTTAGAGTTAGTATAACTTTATGTAAAGAAAAATTTGACGAGTATTAAAATTTCGAAAACCGTTTAAACAAGATTCTAGCGTATTTCATCACTGCTATTTCGAATAACTCGAGGCACGATATTTGCAGTAGCAGCAAGGTCCGTCATTCGATTTGTGACACCATTCAATTGAAACACGAACATGGTCGCGTAATTTACTAAAGTTGACAAGAAATGCCTGTGTTTTACGTACATACATACACGTATATGTATATAAATATTCACGAAATTTCAGGACATGATAAATAGGTCAAGTACCTGTAGCATGATCCATTACATAAATATAGAAATATCACTTACAAAGGCACCTTGTTTTTAAGGTCAGACAAAAATTCGACATGGCATAAGACTACGTTCCCAATAGGGTTGGATAATTAAATTTATAGGTGATAATTGTGCACGCTCCTCTAAGCTAGTGGAGCCCCTGGTTTACTTTTAGTAGACAATTTTCCACATTAAAAGAGACTTCCTATCACTACAAATTAATGCTTATAGCATAGCAGCGTCTCATTGATACTTCAGATGAGATAATAGTTAGAATTCTAAGACTGTAAACCTCTTAAAACACCATATCCTTACATCAATATGAGCACCACAAAAGTTGGCTGGTTGGTTCCTATACTAAAGTAGTGTTGTTTTCCTTTTCGGGATAGGTAAGGTTATCATACCACTCTTTACACTTATTAGGGTCAAATTTTCATGTGGATTTTTTTTTTTTTTCTCTTGGTTGATCTCACTGATGTTGGATGTTGTTGTGCTGTCTCATTACATACTAACATGGAAGCGCGAGATTGTGACAGGTGCTAGGAATTGTTCGTATAGTGACATGGATCTTTTGTTGTCTCATTGACTAGGAAGTTATGTTTTCTATATGTTGCTTGGTTATAGATAAATGTTTTACTGCTCATTCTACCATGTGTAAATCTTAGGCTAGTGATTTTGCATGGCTTTTGTAGTACTCTTCGCTATGCAATGGCTGTAAAGCATATCTGTTTTACTTGATATGTTAATATGCTTTTTATGTTCCATGATAGTTTGCTTTCATCGTCTTAACTTTCGAGTCTATTTTTATGCCACCCACCGACTTGATTTGAGGGTGACAAAAAATAAAATAAAATTTGGCTCCATACTCTATCATCTCCTGAAAAGTTCCCCTTGTACGAATAATTTGGTAGTTACATGTGTAACTAGAACATAAGTCTAGCAAAATCTAGGTTACACTCTTAAGCTACTCTAGTTGAGTAGTTGAAGGTGGGCCATATGTAACAACTTGCTCACGCTTAATCTATGATGCATTCATTACCAAAGACTCTACCTTAGCACAACAAAAAGTAGGTGGTTGCTTGGCTCAAACGCATAGTCGAATGTCATGTATAAGATAGTGCACTACATTTCTCATTCGATCCTTGTCCACAATTGATTTGTTCATGTACTTACATATATATTTCAGTGGTTGACCAATTGACTTTCCACCGGAAAGAATTACGAAAAAAAAAACTTGTATGCATCGTCTTAACCTTATGGTTAGAGTATTGTGAAGTTGCATGTCATCTCATGAACCAATTGTATGCCATGGCCCATCAATCTTTTCATTCACAAGTTCAAACATACAAAATTAATTTCTACCAACACCATGAATACACCAAGAGGCTTGTACATAGTAACGATGCCACTTGCCTCAAGCAATTAAGAGTAGATCACCGTTCCTTCTTCAAATTATGTGAAATGTTACAGGGTGTAGAACAGTTGAAGGTTGGTAAACATTTGCTCATGGATGAGCAAGTTGATATGTTCTTACATACACTAGCTCACCATGCGAAAAACAGTGTAATAAAGCACAATTTCAAGAGATCCGGTGCAATTGTAAGCCAATACTTCCATTCATTCCTCCATGCAACAATTTGCTTGAGTAATCACCTACTTAAAAAGCCTGAACCCATCATTGACTCTTTTTTAGATATTTAATGGAAGTTTTTCAAGGTATAACCTGATCCTTACAAAAGTAATATTGAAAATCATTGTATTTCACAATGAATTTTGAAATTGTAGGTTGCTAACCGTTTGCTTTTCATGTAGAACTGCTTAGATGCCTTATATTGGATACACATCATCATTAGAGTGCCGATGAAGGATAAATCGAGATAGAAGACTCGAAAGAATGACATTGTGACCAATGTACTCAGTGTTTATACCTTGGATATGTGCTTTGTCTATGTGTTACCTAGTTAGGAGGGATCTACAGTAGATAGTAAGATTTTATGAGATGCAATAACAAGGCGAAACAGCCTTCAAGTTCCTCAGGGTAATCGTAAATGGTTTATTGAAGTGTATGCTATGCTTATTCAAGAACATGTCATTTCTCATTTCCTTTGTTTCCTTAATTCACACAGGTTATTATTACTTAGTAGATGGAGGTTATCCGAATTGCAATGGTTTTGTTGCATTATTTCGTAGTCAGCAATACCACCTCAATGAATGGCGTAGCAGTCACTAGCTAAGATCATTGGAATAACTATTCAATTTAAGACATGCATTTGCTCATAACGTCATAGAAAGGTGTTTTAGACTTCTAAAGATGCGATGGAGTATCCTAAGAAGTCCATCCTTCTATCCAGTAAGGATCCACAATCGTATAATCCTAGCTTATTGCCTTCTCCACAACTTCATACGAATGGACATGACATACGACCCCCTAGAGCCAATGTCGACGATATAGGGGACAATAACATGGATACGGATGAAGAATTGATTATGACTCTTGGAAGCAATGATGCATGGTCCAATTGGAGGTCACAATTAGCAAATGGGATGTTCAACAAATGGAGATCTTTAAGGAATAGAAGCACTTAGCTTTCTCATATATTGTAAAGATGCCAAAATGTGGGGATGGTGGTTCCAATGGTTTAGATTAAGTACATTTTTCTTTCCAATTCAATTGTAACTGATGTCTTTGTCCGTCCATTTATCTAGATAAGTCTAATTATTTATATTACCTTTAAATTACCATGAGTAAGGTCATCATCGTTGTGAACTTGTATGAGTCGAAGTGCTCACTACTATGTTTGTAAGCGATTCAATTGCACTTGATCATTAAGGGTAGTTTTACTTTAATATTCCATTTACACCTTTTAAGAAGTAACAAGATGTACTTACATATATTTATAGATAATCGTATACTTTTTTTTTTGTATTTCTTTTTATCTTTTCCTATTCTTTTTTTGTTTAGTAAGTGAAAACATCATAACATTAATGTTTGTACTATAGGAACACATCAAGGGAGGAGGTCTAGTCAACTCAAACTGAGTATAGGGTTGACAAACAAACCAAGACAAAATGGATTATTTTATAAGACAACATATTAGTTGCAGCTATGGTAGATTTGTATAATAGTAGGATGCACAATGTTGATTGTGGATTCAAGTCTGGTTACTTTGTGGAGTTGGAGAGCAAGTTAAGTGTAAGCTTACCGAACAGTGGCTTAAAGGCTAAGCCAAATATAAAGTCGGGAATCAAGACCCTCAAGAAGGACTAGAGTATCGTTTACGACATGGTTTATGGAAAAACAACTAGTAGGTTCAAATGGGATGATGATCGGAAAATGGTCATGGCAAAGAAGCATGTATGGGAAGCATATTTAAAGGTACTTACTGGTGTCTGTTCAATTACCTTCTTTGCTTACCTACTTGACGATTTCCTCATCAATATTACGCATGCTATTAAGCTACTACCGTGGATAACTTAAATGACATGTCGTTAACATGCTTGTCACTTCTATTTTAATGGTAAGTTTAAAGGATTCCAAATTAGATAGCCATATGCGCTACTTGTGGACTAATATGAGCTTAATAAGGGTGACATTATGTACTTTATAACAACTTATTTTTTTAGGTTGGTGCAAGTCTAGTTGTAGAAGTTAATTGGGCGTTTGTTGTGTTTAGCTTCATCTTCATTTTCTTTTTCTTTCTTTAAACTCATCTTGCTACTTTCAAGTTCATGAACAAGAGCTTTTCATATTTGGCTGAGTTGTCTATGATATATGGGAAGGATTGTGCAACCGACTAAGATGCATAAACCGTTGAGACGTCATTGAGGAGATAAGCAAGGAGTAGATGCTAATAGAAGAGGTCGAAGATGACAAACCACCGGTTGAGGAAGTGATTAGACATCTATCAGGCACAGTGTAAGTTGGCCTAGTTCAAAGAGGAAGAGGTTGGCATGTGGTGATGAGGGAATGTTTAACATGGTTAGGATTTTCGAAGAAGGGATGAAAGAAATTAGGGGCTCTATAACTAAGTTAGTGAACACTTTGGCAATAAACAAGACCAAAATGAACATGGTACAACTAAGGAGGTTTCTTAGTGCCATAAAAGGGCTTATACACTCAAAAATGTATGATGCACTGGATAAACTTCCCAAGTAGCCATATAAGGTCGATGTATTGTATGACCTACCACCCCAAAGCATTTAGATTATGTCTGAACAATTTTGTAGCGTGTGTTTAGTTAAGAAGAAATGGGTGTGGTGTCAAAAGGATTTTCTTTAAGCACGAATGGTGGCTTTTTTGTATCCTAAATGATGAAAAGCACTAATGGAGGCTTTTTTTTTTTAGGACAAAGGGCTTACTAGATGTAGATATTGTGCCTTCTTTTATGCATAATGTGTAATTGTATATCTGCTTAACCTACTCCATATATGGTTGACACCTCACTAAACTCGTGTGTTAAAATGTAAGTATAAACTTAGGTAATTGTAAACCAACTATGTATAGAAATCCTAAGACATGTATCCTTAATCAGGCGCACTACTATCTTTATTTGGATGTTCCTCTAACCATTTGGTGCAATGTGTCGGGTCTAGACAACACCACCATAAGTGGTGATTTTCTGCTTACAAGCTATAACAATGTTGATGGGTGCAAAATATTGCTGGTGAATGATCAAGGAGTAAAGCTTTTACTTCAATACTCACTTGTGAATTTACTTAAATTGTAAGCCAGAAGAAGATCAAGAAGAAGTAAAAGAGGATTTAGTGATGAGCGAAGTGCATGTAGGTTGTCTACCACATTATTCTGGCCTATACATTTCCACCTTCACAATCTCTCTTCCCTCTGGTATTGAAATTTGAATCACATCACATCTTTATGTATAATGAAACTTGAATTTCTGTTACTTTCTCTACTTCAGGTGCTGATAAAGTTTCTAATCTCCATTTCATGTTTCGTATCCCATCCATAATATGTTGCCTTAGGCTATTTACATGCTACCATATATAATTTACCTAATGTTGTCATATAAGATGGTTAGTCATAGATGAACACCACTTGTGGGAATAAGGAAATTGCATCTCATGTAATTGACCACATCAGCTTCATTTTTCTTAATTGATGAATTGGAAAGTATTTGATTAATTCTTATCAAGATTCGTGATGAATTAATGTTGCATGATGTAGGATTCTTTGTTAATGTGCATTTTTGTCTACTGGAGTAGTTAAACTATAAGAAAATGGATTTGTGTTGGTGTTCATTAACCTAATTTAAATTTGACAAGGATAGATTTTAAGAATTTTCATGTTTCAAGTCATGGGTGAAAAGTTCTAATAAGTTCAGTTTGGTTAGTTCTCAGCAAATACTAAGTGTAAATATAAGGTGATTCAATAAATTGAGTGGAAATGTTATCAACTAAGAAACTTGAGTTTGAATCTCAAGTAATTATTTTTATGTAGCATAAAAGGGGGTTTCTTATCATTCTTCATACAACAGCTTAAGTGTGGCATCTATTGGAATTTGAACTAGGTTCAATTGATCAAGTTTAACTAGGTGTCATGTGTCATTCCAATGAACATAGCATTTAGATACTTTGAAACAAATTATCAAACTAGTCAAGCAACTAAAGCACAAGTAAGTCATGTCTACATCATGTTTTAATGAAGACCTTACACCTAGTGATCAAGTTATTGGTAATTGTTGTTGTGGAGTGATTGAACATAACATTAAACCTCAATTCTTAAATAACTATGTTATATGGAAACTTTTTGGAGTAATGCAAGTTGAAGGACATGAATGACAAATGAAATACAGAACTAGAATGATAAAATGTTAGTTTCATATATTAGGATTTGATCTTATTCATGTGAATTTGTTAACGGATGTAATTAATTATGCTAACACCATATTCTTCTGTTCATTCTTTAAGAATACTTCATATCTGTTTAGTCAACTTGTCATCATTATATTTATTAGGGAAATCAATGGCGAAAATATGAATATTCCTTACCTTAAAATCAGCATAACATAATTAACTTTTAGCAAGTTTTGCTAGCAGATTTAGATACGATATCCATCTAGAAGAAGATCCATCTGCTTATGATAGGATCGACCAAGACAAAGATGGTGATCTTGTGGTAGCCCGATGCAACAATAAGCTTTCAATTTCAATCAATTGTTTGTCATGTCATGCTTTCTTTCATCTCTATAGCTTTTGCATCTTTTTGAACTTGTACTAACATATTTATTGGTTCATAGATACTTGAAAAAATGTCTATACTGGAATGAATTTTTATTTCCTTGATCATTTATTGGATTCTCTAAATCATATATATTAAGAATTTGTACGTTCTTTGATTTTAGTACATGATATATGCATTTTTGTATATTAGATTTATTCATACTTTCATATTATCCAATCATTGAACGTACAAAGAAAATCTATAAATAAAATACCAAAAAGATAGTACCTAATATCTTAGCACATAGGCAATCCATCAGATCTTTCATTATTGTATTCTGTTCTAAACATGAAAGTGATGTCATAAGTAAGTCTGTCATATTAAACTTGCAATCAACATCACTGTACTCTAACTCTCTTTCTTATAAGATACTATTTTTAGAACTTAAATACATAGAGATAAACCATAAAAATGTGCTGATCATATTACATATGTACTTCATTGCACTTTGAGAGGAACACCCAAATTTGAAGATCTAATGAGTGTCTTAAAGCTTAAATAGGTTGACAAAGTAGTGAAAAAAGGGAAGTAACTAGCCATATAGAGCTTTTTTTCTTCTAATTGGTTAAATCATATGAAATTGAATGTAAGGAGACAATGTTACTTCAAACTGAATATTAGGTAGTTGTATATGTCAATGAGTGGAAAATGTTAGTATCATGTTAGAGAAGGGATGAGAAAAAGGAAAAGTTGTTTATGCCTTGGGATTAATCATGTGAAGTATTTATGAGCATAAGAAATAGACTTTTTAGGTGCTTTAATGAACTGATTTCTAGAAATCGTGAACCAAAATTGTAAGAAAGGATTATTTTCACATTTCCTAGAGGAAAGGAACATCTATGCTAAATAAATGATTAAAAATTATACACTATAAGCAACTTAACTTAATGGAAAAAGGTTTTGATTTTCTATAGCTATATTGCATTAAATTTTTTCCTACTTTGGTCTTTTAAACAATAAAGCAATTGAGTTAACTTAGTCAATGGCATAATTTTTAAATGGATTATGATTTGCCCACCATCCTTTTAACACCCTATGGGTATATGCAACTAAAAATGTATCTAGGTATGAAACATAATGATAGAGATGGAATTTCTTAATGGATTGCTATTGATGGGACATCATGACAAGAAAGAGTTTAAAATACTAAAGACTATGCATCAAAGCTTCAACTACTCTCTCTCTTCCATCTCAAACAAATGAATTTCACATTCATGCAAAACCATCTATATATTGTTTAAGTGTAACCATACTGCATAATATCAAATCTTCTAAACCAAATGATGGTTTGCAGGTATTAAGTAGTTTCTTGTTCTTCTTTCCCAGCCTTGCATTAAGAGGGACAACAACTGTCGAAGTTATTTCCCAACCTGATGTCATGTAAATTGCAATTATGATAGTTGCAGCCCACGTAACATTACACATTCACATCCTATTGAATTAATCGATGTGTGTACTTGCATATAGGGAATAACGTACCGTTGTTTCTTTCCTCTTGTATTACTAATAAAGCAAATGGCTTAAGACATTGATAAGAGACAACAGAAGTGCATGCATTGCAAGAACTCTAGAAATTACTTATTTTCCTATTTGTATTGATCTTAAAAGAGTTATTTTCAATAAGATGGTGCATTGCTTTCCATAATGCATTCACAATTCAACTTCATGCCATTAAATTAGTTATATTGTAATTTACAAAAGTATCCCCCATATGATCAATAACTTTTATTACTAATGGACATTGTCGGTGTAGTTGCTTATGATTAGTTATTTATTTACTTTAGTCGTCCTTTAAGAAGGATTGATAGGGATTAAAGACTGATCACTCACTCCCAAACCCAAGGGCTTTCTTATATGGTCTGCTGAGCTGTTCAAAGAGAGTTAAGTGCCAAGGAGTAGTGTTTTCTTCAATTTGATCTATCGAGCTACTTCACTCTCTACACCATCCAAGAAGCTACCGAGGTGATTAGCCCACACATAGAGTCGACCCCTCCTCATACCCTAGTCCAAGCACCAAATTAAGAAAACAACCATCTCCAGAGTGTCGAAACCAAGATGACAATTGTAAAGGGTCAACCAGCTAAGGCTGACTTGAATGTAAGTTGTCCCTGATCTAACCTTTATCCAGCCCTTACCGTCAAGGCGCCAAACTGCCAACATCCAACAGACCTGATCAAAGGATCACCCCTGCTTGGCTCAAGGAAATAATTTATTAAAATCATAAACTAAGTAAAATGCATGTATGTTGTCCTTTTTGACACCCGATTTGTCCTTCTCACAAAGGATGTTCTTTTGTACGATTTCATTTCCTTATAAATTATTCTCCTTTTGTTTAGCAAATAAGGATCCATTCTTTGTAATTTTTATAACTTAGGACTTACCCTAATAGGATACTATTAATACTTGCATAATGTAATGGCTACATAATCGATACATAAAAGAATACACAGAACTTTTTTACTCTCTCTTAAGTTAAGTGTCATTTTTGCTTACTCTTAAGCTATTCTTATCTAACCCATTTAAGCGTAGATTAGTGGCAAATGACTTCCGACCATACTTGTATGTCATATCAAGTGTGACCTGAGCTTATGTAAGGTGTTAGTATATCATATCTATCGTCGATGCATAAGAATCTCTACTTATCCCTTGACTATCATTTACTTTTTAAGCGATCTCGTAGCTTGGACCCACCCCCTTTGGTTACGCATGATATTAGGTCAGTGCTTTCATCCATGAATCTACATCATCTTAGTAGTAGACCTTGGCTACATTCGAAGCTGGATCTTACTACTATGGTCTTTGAGTAATCTGTTACTACTCCCCTAAGATAATGGTTCTATCGTTAGCTTTGAAGTTTAGTATTTGAGAAGTGTTTTATACTCTATTTTTCCCTTATTTTTTATATGCCAAAACAGAGTGTGGTTGACTGTTTGTTTGTTGTAAAATTGTCATTGTAAAGTAACCGTTAATGTTAAATTCAAGTGTTCAAGGAATTTTGAAAAACTAAGAAAGTGGTACTTGACATGGCCAAGGACAAGAAGGAAGCTTCTTACCTTGGTCAATGGGTGATCGCTTGGATAAGCTTAATGACTTAGTAACTAGTCCGGTAACTGTTATCTAAGAAGATAGGCAGCGAACTAGAAATAGCCCCACTAGGGAACGCGAGCAGTAAAGATAAGGCAATGGTTAGTTTGGATGAGTTAATGCCCCTACTTGACTACCTTGAGTTGAAGGAGTTGGTAGGGATACTAAACAAAGACTAGCACTTAAAGAGATTAAGAAGGAAGTACAAGGAGATGACGAGGTAGAGGAGTACTATGAGCCTAAGGAAACAAAATGTACGAACTCCTAGAGTTGAGGGATTGAGGATACATATTTCGGGTTTCTGTAGAAGTGGTAATGCCAATGACTACATAGATTAGGTAGATCAGATTAAAAAGTAGTTTGAATGTTGTGAAATGCTTGATAATGCAACGGTTAGACTTGCCATGTTAGAGTTTACTGGTTATGTCACCTTATGGTGGAAGAACTTGTAAGACACCAGAAGGAGGGAAAGAGAATAAGAAATTAGGAGTTGCAATGAAATAAAGAAGGTTATGCGAAGAAGATTTGTGTCAAGCTATTATCTACAGGATGCCTTCAAAAGATTATAAGAATTGAGGCAAGGGGGATCGAGTGTAGACGCTTAAGTTAAGGAATTCCAAATGTTAATGATCCGATATAAAGTCGTAGAGCTAGAAGACCGAATTGTATCTCGATTCATCGGTGGGTTAAAGTATGAGATTGGGGATGTCTTAGAAACCCTGAATGTTAGCACACTTGATGATGCAATCTAAGTTGGCCAAAGGTTAGAAAGGTGTTAAATAAGAAGATTGCAACCACCAATCAACAATCTTAGCAATAATCGCCCTGTTTTAAGCAGACCTATGCAAATGGAACCAAGCAAGGCTACTGAGACTTGACTTGCTCAAACTACCCAAGTAAAGGAGAAGGAACCCTTGAGGAAGTTTGAGAAAAGCTAGACTTCAGAGAGGAAGACTAGTGAGATCGAGTGTTTCAAATACTAAAGATTTAGACACATGGCCACTTGGTATTCAAACAGGCAAACAATGGTGATCAGAGACGAGGCACCGATCGTTGAGGTTGACAGTACTGATGAGGATGTAGAGGAGTTAAAAGAGGATGGATAGATTGAGCTGTCCAAGGAGAAGTTATCTATAGTGAGAAAAGCAACTTTATGCCGACTGCTCTAATGTTGAGGAGGATAATGAGTGTCAATCCTATTCTCGAAGACGAACAAAGAGAAAATCTCTTCCATATTAGATGTAAGGTGAATGATTCACTGTGCATACTGATTGTTGACAGTAGGAGCTGTATAATGCAGCCTCTGCATTTATAGTCTAACAGCTAAAATTGCTAACTATGCCTCACTCGAAACCTTATAAGCTTCATTGGCTTAGTGACAAGGGAGCCCTATAAGTAAACAAACAGGTTGTACATACTGATTGTTGACAGTAGGAGCTATATAATGCAGCCTTTGCATTTATAGTCTAATAGTTGAAATTACTAACCATGCCTCACTCGAAACCTTATAAGCTTCATTAGCTTAGTAACAAGGGAGCCCTATAAGTAAACAAACAGGTGTTTATGTCAATCTACATTGGTAAGTATTGAGATGAAGTGCTCTATGATGTATTACCCATAAGTACATCCTACATTCTACTTGGATAACCATGGATGTTTAATCGAGCAGTTATGTATGATGGAAGAAGGAATATATGCTCTATAGTGCATAAAGGAAGAAGGACGAAATTAAGTCCTATGACTACCAAACAAGTGAAAGTCATGGAGTCCCAACTGAGTCAATCCTTGAAGTAGGAGGCTTTGGTATTAACCCGAACTAAATTGAAGAGATAGGTGGAGTTTGAAAGATTGACCTATCTACTGGTCTAAAGAATTATGGAGTTGAGGTTTAATGAAGAGTTGCCTATTAAGGTAGAAACCCTACTAGAAGAATTTTCTAACCTATTTCCAGAGGAGCGACCGAATGGTCTACCCTTAATCCGAGGCATCGAGCATGCAATTGACCTATAGGTAGGAGTTACACTGCCAAATAAGCCTGTTTATAGGCTAAACCCTGAACAGGTCGTCAAGCTATAAAGGTAAGTAGATAACCTTATGAAGAAAGGGTATGTACGTAAGTCCCTGTATCATTTCGGCCTTGTTAGTGTAGAAGAAGGATGGTTCTTAGAGAATGTGTGTCGATAATCAAACAATCAATCGAATCACCATCATAAAGTACAGGTATCTCATACCTAGGCTTAATGACATGCTGGATAAGTTAAGTAGAGTAAGAGTGTTCTCCAAGATCGACCTCAAATCTAGATACCATCATATCCGAATGTATGAAGATGATGAGTAGAAGACCATATTCAAGACATGACATGGTTTATATGAATGGCTTGTGATGCCATTTGGGTTGTTCAATGTGCCAAGCACATTTATGGGCCTAATGAATCATGTGCTTCGAAAATTATTGGGAAGATTTATAGTAATTTACTTTGATAACATTTTGGTATACGACTTTAACCCAGAGACTCACTAAGAGCATCTCTGAAGAGTCCTCACAAAACTTTAAGCTGAATAACTCTATGTCAATCTAAAATAGTACGACTTTTTCCAATCCAAGTGATCTTCTTAGGTTTTGTTGTGAGTGAAGGTGGCATTCCAGTCGATGATGAAAAAATAAGAGCGATCATAAAATGGCTCGAACTAACCTATTCTGCCAATGTGAGGAGTTTTCATGGCCTAACATCATTTTATGATAGGTTCATAAAGAACTTTAGTATGATTATGGCCTTACTCACTAAACTTTCTAAGAAGAATGTTGAATTCAGATGAGGAGAGAAAGAGCAGAAGAGTTTTAAGGAAGTGAAAGAGAGGCTAACTATAGCCCCTATCTTAGCTCTGCTGAGCTTTGACAAGATGTTTAAAGTTGAATGTGATGCATCCAGACTAGGCATAGGTGCTGTGCTGATGTAAGAAGGTAAACCTATTGCTTACTTCAGTGAAAAACTTTAAGGAGCTACACTCAACTACTCTATCTATTACAAGGAGTCCTACTCCTTAATTTGAGCCCTCATAGTATGTCAACACTATCTGCTGCCCAAGGAATTTGTAATCTACACTGATTATGAATCCTTAAGATACCTTAAGAGCTAGCCAAAGTTGTCTCGGAGACAAGCTAAATGGGTCGAATTTATGGAGGGTTTTTCTTATGTCATAAAATATAAGAATGGAAGGAACAATGTAGTAGGCGATCCCTATCAAGACGACATATCCTCCTAAATGAGCTATAAACAAGGCTACTTAGTATTTCAACCATAAAGGAATTATATGTTGAGGACCCATACTTTAGTCCTACCTACGCCTGATGTGAGGAAGGACGAACATTGGACCACTATAACAGGGAAGACGAATACCTATTCAAAAAGAGGAAGTTATGTATCCTAACCTATTCCATGAGAGAATTACTGGTATATGGGGCATATGGAGAAGGATTAACAAGACATTTTGGCCAGCGTTGAACCCTTGAAGTACTGTTTGCAAGATTCTTTTAGCCGAAAATGATGAGAGACATACAGTTCATACTAAAAAGGTATGTGACTAGCATGGAGGCAAAGAGCCAAGCTTAGTAAAGACATTACCTACCCTTGCCTGTCTTAACCAAATCATAGTCCGAGCTAAGTATGAACTTCATGTTATGATTGTTAAGGACGTCTCGAGGGAAGGACTCCATCATAGTAATTATAGATCGGTTTGGTAAGATGATACATTTCGTACCCCATTTCAAAACTAGTGACGCTTTGACTATCTCTTTTTTTTTTTCTTATAGGAGTTAATCAAGCTTTATGATGTATCCAGAACCATTGTCTTGAATCGAGACTCCCAAGTTCATCAGCCATTTTTGGAGGCAAATTGGAATTAAGCTATTGTACAACAAGTCCTGCTATCCATAAATCGATAGACAAATCGAAATTGTCAACCAAATTATAGGAACTTTGCTATGGGTTGCTGTCGAATGAAACATGGTTGATTGGGATTTGTATCTACTAATCATCAAATTCACTTCTAATTGGACCGCCCATAGCATAGCAAACATGTCTCCATTTGAGGTCACCTGTGGGTTCAACTTCGAGCTCCTGTTGAACTAAGCACCCTAGCCGAGGACTGATGACGATGATTAGCCAGCTACAGAAAGAGTTGAGGCTATTAGAGCCATGCACCAAAAGGTTGCAGAGCAATTGAGCCAAGCTAAAACTAAGCTTAAGAAGCGGAGTTAAGGATGGAGAAAGAGAGAATTTCAGCCAGGTGATTTGGTTTAGATACATCTCAACAAGGATCAGTTTCCAAACTTGAGGAAAAGCAAGTTGTATCCCACGGCTGACAGATCTTTCAATGTTCTTGAAAAGATCAATCCCAATGCCTATAGGATTGAATTACCTGAAAGATATGGAGTCTCAGACTCTTTCAACATTGTTGATCTTTAACCTTATACTCTTGAGGACGAGCAACTTGAAGTTAAACTAGATTTGATCCTAAATCTCAAACAACCTAGAGGGAATAATAGAGATCAAAGATTGATCACTCGCTCTCGAGCTTGATGGCTTTCTTACATGGTCCACTGAGTTGTTCAAGGAGAATTAAGTGCTAAGGAGTAGTGTTTTCCCTAGTCCAATCTACTGAGTTACTTTACTCTTCACACCATCTAGGAAGTTTCCGAGGTGATTGGCCTATACATGGAGCCAACTTCTCCCTACACCCTAGTCCAAGTACCAAATTAGGAAAACAACCATCTCTAGAGTGCTAAAGCCGAGCTAGCAATTATGAAGGGATGACCAACTGAGGTTTACTTGAATGTAAGTTGTCCCTAATCTAACCCTTGTCCAGCCTCAGCCGTTAAGGCACCAAATTGTCAACGCCAAACAGACCTGATCAAAGGACTACCCCTACTCAGCTCATAATATTGTCAAAATTGTAAGCTGAGTCAAACGCGTACATGTTATCTTTTCTGACACCTGAACTATCCTTTTTTATGGAGGACATTTTTTTATACGATTTCATTTCCCTATAATTTATTCTCCTTTTCTTTAGCAAATAAGGATCCATTTTTTTGTAATTTCTATAACTTAGGATTTACTCTAACAGGGTACTATTAATACTTGCATAATGTAATAGCCACATAATCAATACATAAAAGAATATAATGAACTTTTTTACTCTCTCTTGAGATAAGTGTCATTTTTACTTATTCTTGAGCTACTCTTATCTAATCCATTCGAGTGTAGACTAGTGGCGAGCGACCTTTGGCAAGCGACCTTTGGCTACACTTTACGTCATATCAAGTATGACCTGAGCTCATGTGAGGTGTTGGTGTATCATATCCATCGTCGGCGTACAGGAATCCTTGCTCATCCTTCAATTATCATTTACTTTACCACCTTTGGTTATGCATGATATTAGGTCTGTATGTTCATCCTCAAATCTGTATCAAGGATTACATTAGGTTAAATGGATGCGGAACATTTTATAATTGTCTTTCCTTTGAAAAAAAAAATGTCGCAATAACAATTTCCCAATCTAACAATTAAGAGTCTCTCTAACAATGTAGTATCATTTAATAAGCCTTGGTAGATGCAAGGGTAAAGAAAGAAGTTGAGTTTAGTGGCTTAACCTTACCCATATCCCATAATGTTTTGTTGAAACAAAATGATCGAGCATACTCATATGCTAGTGTTGGTAGTACTGGCCCCTTCACTAAAAACTTATGTTGATTAAATTCTATAATGTTATGCCATAATCAATCTTAAATATCCAATAAAGGTGTAAAAAAAACAAAAAACAAAAAAGAAGTTGGCTGGAAGAGACGTTTTACATTAAGAAGGACCATGTTTTCGGCTTCTTTAATTACACATATTAATGCTAGCAAACGTTGCTCCAAATTGCGCTTGATACAATACATTGGTACATAACTTTACAAATACATTCCCTTCTTCACAAACAGAGGAATACATAAAAAATGGCATAGCAGAATCTCCAAACGAAGGACTCCCATTAGTAAGATCATGGTAAGCATTGATATTGGAATGTTGCTTTCTCCTTCTTATTGTAAATGAAATACCTAATGAGCATTACAACAACGACTAGCGAAATGAGACCGGTTGCTAACCGAAGCATCCTTTCCCTTTCATGTGACGCTTGCAATGCACGCTCTAGTTTAGTGGTCATCTCCATGTGCTTCATGTCACTTACCTTTTTTCCTTCCTCCAATCTCTTGTTCCGTTGTAGTACCTTCCTTCCAAAGTCCAATCCATAACGATACGTTAGTGGATTTACCCATTAAAAGAAATTGCATCCATCACCTGAATATGTTAAGAAAGCTTTAGATTAGAGCAACTTAAAAACAAATTCGTTAGATAAGAGTGGTTATGAATATGAGCATACCTAGAACTTTGGACATCTGCAAAATCTTTTTCTAATTAACCCTTCCTTCCACGATGATATTACTGTAGCTCATTCTCCACAACTATAGTAGATGTTAATGTCTTTGGAACTTGCAATAGTAATTGAATTTGAGCAACTTGGCATGGTAAGTCACTGTAAAAAGAAGAAAAAAAATGGAAAAAAAAGGCTGTCAATAAGCTATGCTCAACTAATTCAATAGCTCCACATAATTGAAATCCAACAACACAAATCCTTAAAGTGTTTCAATGCTTTATTCATTAGTGGACATAACTAGAAAAACCAACATGAAAGTCAAGAAGCAAGACCTCTTAACCCAACAAAATTTAGCATGATCCCAAAGGGGAAAATAGGTTATTGATTTAATATTTGATATGGAGGAATTTCCTTTACTTTATGAATTCAACCAATAAGATATTTAAAAATATTTTACTTATGTTGTAGTAACATGCAATAGCCCCATCCAAAAAGGATAAAGATTGAATGACTATGGCCAATAGGCATCGCCTTTTATTGGTGGATATTACCTTTCCAATAAATTTACAAAATCATCTACTACTAAAATGATGGACAACACTTAGAAGTTTAGTAATAAAAGGCAATGGGGAAAGTGATGTATCCACAAATGAAAGGTGATGCCCATTAGCATATATGGCCCAACCTACATATTTAATAGGATATGCTTATGTACTTACTATCTGATTTGATGAACATAGGTTACGTCTTTATTCCAGCGTATGTTTACAACTAGGATATGAGAGATGTAGAGATATGTTAAGTTTGTAAATATAAGTCGTAATTATAGTGTATATTAGATTTTTTCTTTTAAATCAAAGGTCAACCATAAACAAGTGATGATAAGTAGGCCATCATGATGTAATGTGTACGTAACAAGGAAACCAAAAAAGTAATGAGCATCGACAACAAATTGAAGACTCACATAATGGCATGATTGTTGAGATGAGAAGAATGGAATAAGAGGAGTCATAATTTTTGACACAATTACAGTCAACAATATGGCAATTAGTTCATAAGGAAAAAAAGTGTGATGGAAGTTATGGCTGGAATAAGGAATGAAGGAAAGTAATGCCACCATTAAGTAAGACCTTTTCATAGTATAGTGCTCTTAGAGGCATTTGATTAAGCTTCATAACTATAGGCCATCTTGGTAAATTCCTATACATTTTAAGGTGATAAATTCATATCTTTCTTATTTTAATACAAATGTGAATATACTTCCCATTATGGTGGAATTGGACCATTTGGGATTTTGATAATTATATTAGCACAAATCATTACAATCTTCATATGTCATAAGAAGTAGCCAGAGGGAGATATAGTAGATATAAAATACAATGAACCTTTATAAATTGCTTGATTTTTAAGAGTTCCTACATATTAAATTTACTTTGGCCGCAATAGCTCTAGCTGTAAAGTTAACTCTACGGATATAAGCAGGGGCTGTACAATAAGTAGTTAACATTATAAATTGGCTAACGAGATAAAAGGTGGTATGAATCGACCTAGCAATCTTTTTCCTTTTTATTATTTCAAGTTGAAACAAGCACCTTGACGGGGCGAAGGGTAGACACAGTTGTGCTCGGCAAAAAATTCAATTTCATACAAAGAATTTTTGGTATCGATCAACACGACATGAAGGACACACATTAGCATGGGGTATGAAGGTTTTGATTTAACGAAGGGAAGATATTAATGGCATGTTCCAATTAATGGATTATGCAATGTCAAGGAGTAGAATACTTTACTTACCATGGAACTAACTTAGCACAAATAGTAATAAAACAAAGTATGGATGGAGGATGAACAAAAGAATGTAACATTAAATAACATCAGCCTCACAAACTACATCTACTCTCCCAACGACTACATTGTAATTTCTTATTTAGAAATTGAATAACATAAACTACAATATTCTCATTTGTTGGTCAGAACAATAGTAAGAAGACTTATCCGATAAAAAACAGCTTCAATAAGTGTACAATAGCATCATTTCATGAAATTGGAAAAGAAAATAAAGCACCCAAATGGCAAATAATGCAAATGTAGGGTAAATTGCAACCTGTGATGTCATTAGTTTACCCAACAAGCCGTTTCAAGGTTAGATGACATTACCATATCAACCAGATATGTACATAAATTCACATATACAATTGTAGAGTGAAAGTCGACAGATCAAAACAGATTATTTATAGTGATGTCTCACTTGGTTTGTTCAAAGGATTATCATATGGTAAGGTTTTCATGCATCTTCAACTCCTTTCAACTTTTCTTCTATGGATGCTACGTACTATTCATCTTTGAGTCGGGCTTTTAACAATTTCTTTAGAGTTTAGGATAAGAAATATAATTTAGAAAAATGCAGGGGATTGAAAGGTTAGGGTTTCACAATTTGGGCATTGCAAATTGGGAAGAATACCATGAAATTGCCTCTTCTATTTCTATTTTGTTTTTTGTTTTTTCAATTAAATGATGGTATTTTAGGTATTTCTTATTCTATTCACCAATTATTCGATATTACGTTGTTACCAAGTGAACCATGTATTTCAAATTCAAATACACTTAACTAAATGCTATAATACTTATTTTTCCCTTATTACACATCAATTTTATTTCCAAATAATTACAATTCCATTTTTCTTTTGTTCCATTTAATCAACTAAAGATATCATTAATTTTAACAAATAGAATTGCAGGATTGATGGAAAAATCAAACATGTTTCCATCATTTTCACAAATTTTTTTTAATGAAAATTGCAAACAGAAACAGAAACTTTAGATAAATCTCATTTGAAAATTTTCTTGAAAAAATTTTAAAGAAGAATGGAAAATGTGTTTCTTTCTTTCTAAGAAATGGAAAGGAAAACGGACACGGGCCCGAGGGCCCACATCTTACGGTAGAGTCGGGCCCTACAACCTAAGCAGGACGATTCTTCATATCCAACGGCTCAAATCTCCTACGAAATCCAGCAACAGTCAAAATAGGGTTTTACACTTCTACTCCAAAACTCCAACAGCCACCTTCTTAGGTTCATCATTATCTCTGTCTCTCTCTCTCATTCATCGCCTTTTCTCTATCTCTATCTCTCCGCCGCAGAGCGGTAGTTTATCATCCTATCTCTCTCCACCACTTCCCTCTCCTCCCCTATCTTTATTTCTAAAAACCACAAAAAAGAGAAATCAAACTTTAAAAAAAATTAGTAGTTAAAAATTTCTCTTTGTGATTTTATCAAGCACTTTGCATTTCATATTTTTATCTAGCGTTTGGTATTCATCAATAACGAGAGGAGAGGGAAAGAAACAAAAAAAAAACACCAAAAAAAATAGGAAAAACGAAAACGAAAAAAGAAAGTTTTATCTTTTGTGCGATTACGTGCGATTACGATTTCTTCCTTTCCCCGTTATGGCTCAGGTTCAGGTTCCACAGAGTCCGATGAGCAGCGCTTCGAGTGCTGGTGCCGGTGGCAGTGCTGGTGCTGTTAATCAGTTTGTTTCGACGTCGCTTTACGTCGGTGATTTGGAGTTGAATGTCACCGATTCGCAGTTGTTCGAACTGTTTAATCAACTGGGTCAGGTGGTCTCGGTTAGGGTTTGTAGGGATTTGACGACTCGGAGATCCCTTGGTTATGCTTATGTTAATTATACCAATCCGATTGATGGTAACTTTCGTTTGAAGTTTCGATATTTTTATATTTAATGGTAATTCCATTTTGATCAGTTGTCCGGAACTCGGTTTCGATTGGTCGCGTGGAGTTTGGTTTGACTTGATTTTCATTTCTTCTGACGCAATTTAGTAGGAATCGGAGTTTTTATTGAGTTAGGGTTCTTATAATCAGGCGGTGTAATTTCCTTCTTGTGCTGAGTGTATTTTATGGACGTTGTTGAACCTATGGCTGTGTGTATTAGGATGTTTCATTGTTTGATCGTAGACACCTTCTTAAGAAGTGCTGAGATAGCGTTGTGGCTATAGAAAGAGCTGTTTGATTAAGGTTGTTTTTCTTTTAATTTTTTTTTCTCGAACATTTTTAGCGTTTACTATAACTCTATTTTTATACTGTCAAAATGATGTCAAGAGTGTGCTACTAACTATCAGCTTTTAGCAGCAATTGGTAGTGCCTAATTGTTAGCCTCCAATAACACCTACCTTTGGAAACTACTAGAAGTGGAACTACTCTTGACTGCTTCGATAATGTCTAATTGATATGAAGATTGGATAGTAGCAAGTGTCAAAAGAGAAGTGCAGAAAAATTTTGCAAACAGATGAGCACATACTGGTCTAAACAAGGAGGTCTGATTACTTGAAATGTCAATGCCCAATTGCACTATAGGATTCATGCTGTAAGTGAAAAATGTGTTTGTCATATGGCTCAAGCAGTGATCTGTGTCTTTGGCTAACAGATGCAATTTTAATGGGATTTTATGAACTAGCATCTTGATCAGAGGGTTCTCAATCCAGAGAGGTTATTGTTTTCATATAAGAAAATATTTTGCTTGATTTCTTATCCAGGATGTTCTCACTGTATGCTACAGTATTGACACTTTCAGTGTGAGCTTGTATACTCACAGCTATTTTGAAGCAATAATACTAATAGAGTAGTTCAACCTCTCCTATTTAATGAGATAGGAAAACAGAATGATGAGAACTATGGTTATTTAATAGAGGAAGTTGCCTAAATGTTTTAAAATAGGGCACCTTTTCATTCATCTAAAGTCTTTTATTTTCTTCTTGGGTGTTATATGATAAAATCAAAATATTTTCCAAAGCAGAGGATGGTGATATGAGATCCTAAATTACCATAAAATGAAAAGATAGGAACCTTGAAAGTGGCCTCATGCATATGTTAAGAGTTTTTCTGTTTACTTGGAATTTTATGTTCGTTGGTTTGAAGATTGCGATTTATGAATTAAAACTGAATTGCCTAGTGTTGAACTACAAATATTATAGGATATTAACTAAAAAATGTATAGGATTTTGAGGTATCATGCTTTAGTAGGGTGAGGTATTTGAATTTCAACTTTGGTATTATTCTTTAACTCTATAAGGGCGAAAAGCAGCAGCATTTGAAGACATCTGGAAGTATCCAAGTTGAAGTTGATGCTTAGAATCCAGGATATTCTTCTTTGAACTTTTTGTTCCTTGAATTCTATTGAATGTGGGAAACATTTTTGCTTCGACGGTTGTAACCTACCTTCCCGATTGATTTTACTTCTCTTCCATCAAAGCAAAAGAAATTATTTTAGTTGCATTTTTATTTCATTGTTTTAATTTTTTAAAGTTAGTTCTTTTATATGTCTCAAACAGATGGAATTGATGAAATATGATACATCAAGGGAATTTGAAATTTGTATACTGATTTCATTTATCATAGTGAAAATGCACTAGGAAATCTGATACATTGAGGGAATTTGAAATTTGTATACTGATTTCATTTATCATTGTGAAAATGCACTAGGAAATCTGATACATCAAGGGAATTTGAAATTTGTATACTGATTTCATTTATCATGGTGAAAATGCACTAGGAAATCTGATACATTGAGGGAATTTGAAATTTGTACACTGATTTCATTTATCATAGTGAAAATGCACTAGATTGTGTCTTGCATATCTTTTCTATATCTTCTAGACATTGTTTAGTTCTCCACACTGGTCATAAGAGAGTAATGGCTTGAAGTATTGCAGCATGCTTTTGACATACAGTGATGTTTTATGGCCTCCTTCCCACAAAAACACACACAAACATATGCACAAATCAAGATGCTTATACACTATGCAAATATAATAGATCTGTATAGCAAGTGTCTATATGTTGCATGTACATTATATATTAGAACTTATACCTACTTGGACTTTTCCAACAGCTGCAAGGGCATTGGAATTGTTGAACTTCTCCCCTGTGAATGGAAAGCCCATTCGAGTTATGTATTCACACCGTGATCCTAGTTTACGCAAAAGTGGGGCTGGTAATATATTTATTAAGGTACATACATCTAACCTTGACTGCAGAGTGTCTTTTTGGCCTGTTTTGTCAATTTTATTGATGACTTCTTACATAATATACCTTTACAGAATTTGGACAAGGGAATTGACCATAAAGCATTGCATGAGACATTTTCTGCATTTGGGAATATTCTCTCATGCAAAGTTTCTACAGATTCCTCTGGCCAGTCTAAAGGTTATGGCTTTGTGCAGTATGATAATGAGGAATCTGCCCAAAAGGCTATTGAGAAATTGAATGGTATGCTGTTGAATGACAAGCAAGTCTATGTAGGACCCTTTCTGCGCAGGCAGGATAGGGATTCTGCTGTAGACAAGACAAAGTTCAATAATGTCTATGTGAAGAATCTATCAGACACAATAACAGATGAAGATTTGAAGCAAATTTTTGGTGAATTTGGA
The DNA here is from genome assembly GCA_024138005.1 of Lumnitzera racemosa. NCBI lineage: Eukaryota > Viridiplantae > Streptophyta > Magnoliopsida > Myrtales > Combretaceae > Lumnitzera > Lumnitzera racemosa. The sequence goes on along the minus strand of JAMXBC010000012.1, from coordinate 29,463,808 downwards.
CCCATCACTAGTGTTGTAGTAATGAAGGATGCTGATGGAAAATCCAAATGCTTTGGTTTTGTCAATTTTGAGAATGCCGATGATGCTGCTAGAGCTGTTGAAGCTCTCAATGGAAAGAAATTTAATGACAAAGAATGGTATGTGGGAAAAGCCTTAAAAAAATCCGAGAGGGAAAATGAACTGAAGCATCGGTTTGAGCAGAATGTAAAGGAGGCAGCTGACAAGGTTCAAAACACTAATTTGTACATAAAAAACTTATATGATAGCATAGATGACGATAAGCTTAAGGAGTTGTTCTCACCATTTGGTACGATTACATCATGTAAGGTTAGTATAATTATCGACTAATCTCTGCTCCTCCTAATATATTCCCACTAGGGGTGTAAACAAAACTTTTTTTTTTTTTTTTTTGACGCTTGTAAACAATAGGTGTTGAGTCAAGAAGTTTTGCATTTGATTTTGATTTGAAATATTACTCAATGAGGTTAGGCTTTGTTTGACTAGCTCGTTAAAGCTTTGAAAAATTCTAGTATTCCTTATAATTAAATTTATATTGTAGCTTTAACTCTCAACTCCTAATAATATAGCTCAATATATATTTAAGCTCAACACAAGTTGGATCAGGCTCGTGAACATATTGAGTTGAAGCTCAACTTGCCCATAGTCTAATTGAAGTCCAATAAATATTGAGTGAAGCTCGAGTAGTTTGTGAGCCTCCTCTGTTCATTTACATTCCTATTGCCTCCGCAACTTTATCCTCTTGTCCAGACCTTAAGTTTATCCTGTTTTTAAGTTGGATTCCTTTCTTTTTGCTATGATTAGGTAATGCGAGATGCTAATGGGGTAAGCAGAGGGTCGGGCTTTGTTGCATACTCAAATGCTGAGGATGCATCTAGAGCTGTAAGATAATACGTCTCTTGCATGTTCAAGTTGCATGGAAGCCATAATGAATATTTTCTTTCCACGATAGATGCTATGTAGATAGCTTGATAATGTGCTTATGTATATATTACTTGTATCTTTCTCATAGATCTCAGAGATGCTTGGCAAGATGGTTGCAAACAAACCCTTGTATGTTGCCCATGCTCAGAAAAAAGAAGATAGAAGAGCTAGGTTGCAGGTGTGTTGATCCCTTTTTTCTGCTTTTGTATGGAGACATTTTCTTGTTCATACAGTGTTTGAATGGTCTATAATTATTTATGTGCCTGTGTGTAAAAGCTCAAGTAGACAGTTATCTGTTGAAATTCAAAGCAAAAAGGTTCAAATGGATCGAATAGATATTTAAGAACATAATATCACAAGTTTAACAAGCTGAAGTGAAAATGATATAGACATCAACTATTTTCTACCAGGCTCAGTTTTCTCAAATGCTGCCAGTGGTGATGGCACCTGCTGCTGCTCGTCGCATGCCAATGTATCCCCCTGGTAGCCCAGGGCTGGGACAGCAAATGTTCTATGGACAAGCACCACCTGCTATGATTCCACCTCAAGTATGTCTTTTTTAAGCCCTTTCTACCTCCATTCACAATCTGTGTTGGTTTGCTTGTTTGTGTGTTTGTTCTTTTTATTTTTTAATTTTTTGGGTTGGGGGAAAAGAAAAGGGGGGGGGGGGGGGGGGGAAGAGATTGGGGGTTGGGTTTTTTTACATAATTGGAAACTCTTTCGTTAACAAGTAAAGACTTATCTTGTCATCTTGCCATTGCAGTCCATAGAGTGTTCACAAGAGAATCTTATTGACTATTTCTTGCTGTTGATTATTTTATCAGCCTGGATTTGGTTATCAGCAGCAACTTGTTCCAGGCATGAGGCCGGGTGCTGCTCCTATGCCCAATTTCTTTGTGCCTATGGTTCCTCAGGGCCAGCAAGGTCCCCGTCCAGGGACAAGAAGGGCTGGAGCTGTGCAGCAAAACCAGCAGTCAGTTCCCCTGATGCAGCAGCAGGTATTATTTACTGAAAATTGTGTGATTATATATAGGCGGTAATCTAGGGAAATTTTCTCATTGATTTTTCCCTTCATGTTGCAGATGTTTCCAAGAGGACATCTCTACCGGTATCCTCCTGGCCGTGGCTTGCCTGAGGGGTCCATGCCTCCAGTTGCTGGAAGCATGCTTTCTGGTCCATTTGATATGGGGAGTATTCCTCTACGTGATGCACCGCCTTCTCAGCCAGTTCCAATCGGGGCTTTGGCAACTGCTCTGGCCAATTCAAGCCCAGATCAGCAAAGGACGGTATGGGCCATTACACAAGCTACCTTTCATAACTGATTCCGATTCTGTACATATTGCTGAAGTCATTCAAATGAGCTTAGCTTTTGTCCTTGAAAGTAGTGTTCTAATGGCATTTAATTAGGAAAGTTGTTCCAGAAATGCAGCATATTTCCCTGAAGAGGATCTCAGTGAATGTCTAATTTTTGTTTGGGCTTGCATAATATTTGCTCATGTTGTAATTTAAATGTGGTATGGCAGTAAGCATACACAGAACTGTTCTCTATTTGCTGGACATGTACTACACTGCTATTTTATGTTCTTGCCTTCAGAGTTACTGTCTTGTTACGGAGGAGATAGTAGCCAAGTCTGATGACATTTGCTATGATAGTTGAAAGCTGTTGTTTGCCGATCTTTTTTCATCGCATGATTGGAGTAGTACTGACTCTTCCTTCTTGTTGATCCTTCTGAGCAGATGCTTGGTGAGAATCTTTACCCACTTGTGGAACAACTCGAGCCTGATTCTGCAGCTAAGGTTACAGGAATGCTTCTGGAAATGGATCAGACTGAGGTCTTGCACTTGCTTGAGTCACCTGAAGCATTGACATCCAAAGTTGCTGAAGCAATGGAAGTGCTTAGGAGCGTTGGACAGGCTGGAAATGCTGGAAATCAGTTAGCTTCACTGTCTCTTGAATGATGATGCTTGTGGAAGGTTTTCAAAGTGAGCCATGTTTCTTCTTTTTAATTTTTGGGATCGTGGGTTTGGAACAGTATTAAAGTGGAGTCAACAGAAGCAAGGGATTTTGTTTGGCCTTTGTTTTCTGCCCTATTGTTGTAAACAAATGGTTCGTTGCTTTGCTCTCTCTTTAATACTTGGGTTTGTTGACATGATCTGGACGAATCTGGTCAAGCTGCCGTATGGTCCGTTTGAAGCTGAAGAAATAATCTCAATTTTGCCGTGATGACTTTAGTCTGTTGGGTGGAAAATTGGGCTCTCGGGGTTTTGGGTTGGGGGTGGGGTGTGGTGGGCGGGTCAAGTGAGGGAGGAGGGGAAACCTTTAATTAAGTTTTCACTGTTTCAGACATGCTTGGTTAGAGAACTAGTACCATGGTTCTGATTTTGCTTCGTCCTCTCTAGAACTCTCAATCGAGCTGTGTAGAATGTTTTGGCAGTTTTCTTAAGAATAATATGTGGGAAGCTGAATATAATCGAATTGGTGGAGTTCATACATCTAGCTTTCTTTAGGAAGCTTAAAACTGGCTTAAAAATGGGCATCGGCATTCCATTTTCATATTCTTCGATGGCACGTTGCTGTCCATGGAGAGAGAATACCGAAGGCATCTCATGCAAGTGATAGACGCATAAAATTGATGCGTAGCTGTTGCCTTGCAACAGGCCATCGGAACGATTTGCATAATACTACGTGAAGGTTAACTACAATTTATTTATTTATTTTTTAAAGGCAAGGTAGGATACTGCACTTTTCCTTTTCCAGCTAACTAATATATTTGTGTTTGCAAGAATATTTTTCTTCTCTTTTCGGTAACTATGAGAATATTCATTAGCTTGAGAAAACTTCTTTCTTTCGGTGACTGAGAATATTCATTGGCTTGAGAAAACGTTTAGAGACAAGTTCAAAAGCAACCCTAGAACACAGGGTTACGCAACAAAAGTGCCTTGGATTGGGCATTTGCACGAGTTCTAGCAATCCTAGAGCAACCATAGATTACAACATCTCTTTCCAACATAGAAAACTGAACAATTGAAGGACAGTGAATAACAAGCAAACGTTCAGGACCGAGCATCCCTCATCTAGCAAGCCAATCAACTGCTCGATTAATCTGCAAGCATTTATCATATGTTTATATTTGTTTTTCGCATTTGTAACGAATTCGTTTCAATTTCAATACTTAGAAATCCTTTTTGTATACAGTGATGAATTCCTCAATAGATGTCTATTTTCCATAATTTGTATGAAAACCCTAGAATCCATTAGCCTTCATGATCTCTTATGACTCCTCTTGCTGATGCTTGTCCTGATAAATTATTCACATAACCATCCGTATTTAGTTTAATCCAAGATTGTTGAGAAGAGCTTCCAAGAGAGATCACTTATGCTTACTTAAAAGAATTTCCTATCCTTTTTCAGTATAGCCCAATATTCATGAGCCATTTTTCTCAGAAATGTGATTAAAGTTTGTATTAGTTGGCTTAGGCTAACATAGGGCTTGATTTAGACTAAGCCATAGATATTTAGCATTAACTCAAAAATATATGAATTTGGTGGGTGAGGCATTGCTAATTCATCCTTCCTAACATAAGCATTGTATTTTTTCCAACTTTGAAAATTAGCACTAATAGGAGTATCTAAGATGTCCGTAGTTTACCAAGCTTCAATTACATATCAAATTCTGCTACATGAGTTAAAAGCATGTAGCATATTTTCTTCTGAATCACCACATTTCGGACAACTTGCATTTTCTTTTATTTTGATTTTCCAATTCCTTAAATTTATCGCTATAGGTAAATAATTTGTAGGAGGTCATTTTAGTAATTAGGTTTTTAATTCAATTTAATGCTATGAGTCAATTTTTGGGTTAGTGATAAAGTCTATGAAATTGGTTCGATTAGAAATGTTTTAGGGAAATCTGGCTTAGTAGGTTTAAAGCGAGGATCATTAAACTAGATATTTTATTCTTGACCTTGCTTGGTTATCATGTACGCGAAAAAAAAAGGACTAAAAAACAGTGCTTTTAGGCTTATTTAAGCTTTATTTCGGCTTCATTTGGTCATATTAGGCCTTAAGGAGACTTAGTTAGTCTTTAAGCTAAATAATAATGATAATATGCCTTCTCTAATTAATAAAAGCCTTAAAAAAACTTAAGGCCCATATCTAAGCCCATGAATGCTAAAGGAAATGATAAGCTTTAATAATAAGACTTAATCTTATCTATCCATCTTAAAACTATTCGACAAACAAGATTAATCTCTACACTTTATAAATAGAAGGTTTTTTCTTACATTTGACTCATTTAGAACATTTGTAAGCTTAAGGCAAATATTAGAGCTCTGCCGAAATCACTTCAGAGAGGATCAAACAAGTAATTTGATTAAGAACGATTCAAGAACACCAAGTCTGATCCACTGTCACATATGCGTATTCGAGATATTGAGTTTACCCGTTTTTCTTTCCATGCCTCCTATTAACGATGTCTTTCCATGTGTCATCAGCTCAAGACGTCTTTTAGGTCAACTAGTACACCCGTTGTACTTGATTAGCTAGCTGCAGTAACCTCACCACACATTATTTGGTGCCTCCCATAAGGAAGGAGAAACTTAACGGAATGGCACTAACACGTAAGAAGAGAAGAAATAACAGGCATGTTTAGGAGCAAAAAAACCAAAAGGAGAGATTTAAGCGAACCTAAGTTACATAAGATACCAATGAACCGTGCAAGCATCTGGAACCGTATAAGCATCTAAAACCATGTAAGTACTAGAAACTATACAATCGTCTATTACTAATGATTCGCCTATATTGCATGTAATACAGGAAAATACTAGTGTGATGAACCAGCTCTTTACCATTGTCATGTAATTCCTGCTAGGCATGGTAATTGCAATTGCTATGAGCACCGATACATTACTTGGCTTGGCTTTACCAGTACCAACTATGGCAACTACACCATTAACAAACGCTACTGCATTACTTGTGCTAATCTTACAGGTACTTGCTGCTATCATTGCACCTAGTTATGTATCTTTTCGGGATGGTTGTACCTATACCAAGCGTGTAAGTCTAAGGATCCATTCCTATGCTATCACCTCAGAAGACGCTTAACAACATAAACAAATTGACTTAGCCCTTATAGAAGGTAAAGGAGGGCAACAAGAGGACCTTGTGAACCCATTAGAATACTTAAATCCATTGCATCAAACACTTGTGATTGAGGAAACAAGAGTCCATCTTGGAGGGTCTTCCTCTTGGAGGTGTAACTTATGCCCATTGATAACTAGCCTGGTTATACCTCATAACCTTGCACCAACGCTCAAAGTAGTAGCCAATCCCACACTTGCCCCTTTGTCCTATGTGACAATGGAAGACATGGAGAGGTTTATGAGGCAAATGTAACTAGCAACTTTTACTAACGTACTCAATTTGAAGTTTCCACACCTTTAGAGGGTTGTGGATAAGTCTTATCCGAAGGACTATATTAGTTCCAAGTTCACCAAATTTAATAGAAAGTAAGGAAGTGTGAAAAAGCATCTCTTTAAGTTTGTTGAGATGCTCGATGTCTATAATCTCAATGAAAAGACATACACGTGGTATGTAAACCTACCCCTAGGCTTTGTGGATTCATGGGGAAAAATGTACAGAATGTTCCTTGAAAAATTCTTTGAAACTCAAAAATGAGCTACAATTACGATATGGGATGCATTAGGCAACATCTAAAGGAGGATCTTATGGATTTCATTGAGCGTTTTAGGGAATGCTCTTTAGGTATCCAAGACATATGCGACAAGAAAGATCTAGTTAAGATCTATATTTAGGAGATGTTTATGGAGTATGCTGTACATCTTGAGAATTTATCCCTTAAGTCCTTTTTCACAGTAGTAGAAAATGTATGAGGAACTAATAACTCCGTCACTAAGCAGTTTCTCGATAAATTCGGTTGATGAGGATAAAATTTATATCCCTAAAGTTTCACCAATAAGATACGAAGACTTACTTCTTGGCCTTAGCAAGAAGCAGTAGCCATCTATGAGTACCATGCAAGGAGAAAGTTATAAGGGAAACAAAAAGACTAAGAGGGATGATGTTGCCAAAGTCTTACCTTTTCCATGTCTCAATGGACAAAATGCATGCTATCCTCGACTGATGGATCAACGATGGGAATATTAAATTACCAAGGTTAAATAAAGAGTCCACCGTAAAAGAGAAGAATGATCCCGAATATTGCCAGTATCATAGTGTTGTCAATCATACCACTAAGGATTACAAGAATCTAAGATAGATTCCAAAAGAGAATACAAAGAGGCGAATTGGTTGTTGAAAATAACGACATTCCTACGATGGAGTATGAGGATAGTGATAGCGAATAAACTTCTGTAAATGTAATTAATTGTGTAATAAAGGCAAAATCTACCCGTTATTCATTTTCATCCTCTAAAAGGAAGAAATGAATTCAAATTTATTTATGAAGTGATGTGTTTTTTTCTTTCACCCAGTTGTCATGATTGTTTAAATTTATCTTTTAACAATTTGCTTAAACAAAGGAAAAATCTGTGAGCATCACCTCACCCTTTAAAGCTAGGATAATTCCTTTATGCTGGCATAGCTAACATTGCTACCTCATCAAGTGTTGCAAACATTGCCGCTTATTATCTCTTATTGATAGTCTCTATAAACCAAAATTGGCGTCGTTAACATTGTTGCCTCATTAGTTGTAGCTAACATTACCATCTATTATTCGTAATTGATAGTCTCTATAAAACCAAAATTGGTGTTGGTGTAGCTAATATTTCTACTACAATCTTTGAACACACAAGTTTATTTAGGTTCATTATTTGGTGTTCCTCAATCATAAGATTGAAGTGATTTCAACTGTGATGGATCAAAGTGATCCTATAGTAAACTTGGCAGTCATAATGTCTTTCCATAGAGTTAAGGTTGAAGTAACCTCATCCATGAATGGTTGAAATAATCAAATCATGGTAGCTGTAGTAGCTCAGTAAAAGCATAGGCTCCTGAGCACATGGCGGGTGCAATGCCCAATTCTATGATATTACTCATGAAATTGAAGCAATCTCAACTATAATGGGTCAAAGTGATCTTGCAATAGGCTTAGTAGTTGTAACGCCTTTCCATGGAAATAAGGTCAAAGTGACCTCATCGATGAATGGTTGAAGCAATCATATCATGATAGTTGTATTCATTCAATGGAAGCATATGCTCCTAAGCACATGGTAGGTGTAATGTCCATTTTGTGATATCATTCATGAGTTCAAAGCGATCTCTATTGTGATGGGTCGAAGTGACCTTGTAACATCTGTAACGCCTGTTCATAGATGTCATGGTTAAAGGACCTTATCCATGTATGATTGAAGTAATCACCTCATCATAGCCTTTCTCACTTTGTAGAAACATCTACTACAAAGTATATGAAGAACATAATGCCTTTATGCGACTTCATTCAATGATAGGGTTAAAGCAACCTCAACTATAATGGAATGGAGCAATCCTATAGTTGGCTTGATAGTTGTAACACCACTTAATCTAATGATGAGATCGAAGCAATCTTAGCCCAATCATTTGAATAAAGCTAACATAGCCGTCAACAAAGTTGAAGCAACTCTATGATAGACTCTACTTGGTGATCCATGAAGTATACGAGCAAGTGCAAAGGGATTAACATGATAAGACGAGGTAGTATCCTGTGTATCATAAGTTGCTACCTTATCATGTTATGACGTGCCATCAAATGGGAAAGAAGAATAATACTTCAACATGGCATGCTAATTTTAAATAATAGACACCTTAGCATGATGATAATTCACATAGTACTGGAACTTTTGTATAAGGCTCTTGAATGTAAAGCTATAGCAATAACCCGAAGCTTGTAGTGGATGAATACATTCAAGTGAGGCATGGTAGTCTAAAGTGAGTGCTTATTGATAGAAACTTGATACAGGGTAAGTGCACTTATCAATTATAATATAGTAGATGTGAGTCTAAGTTAATCCTTTAGAGACCTCGAGTACTAATACTAACCTTAACTCTACTATCTAACCGAAAAATTGTGATAGATTGAATGGATTAAAAATATTAAAATTAACAAACTAATCTAATTATGAGACTTGACTAAGCAATTTAGGAAACGATAAAATTAAGAACTACTTCAAGAAGGCAAATAACATATTTATAAATTATTTCCCCTAGTGTTTAACATGTGATTGCTAAAAATATATCTAATTCCATCTATATTATTCTTGACCGGAAGGATTCACAATTGAAGTTAACACCTTTGTTAAGCATATTAACCCCAATCTTAAATTATTTATCAAAATCTCTTCACTTAGTAATATAATTTAGAATCACATTAGTGTACAATGAATTCTCATACAAAAATAATAACTTTCCGGAAGAATCATATATCTTATCTTTAAATATACATGTAATTTTCTCTAATTATGTTAATATCTCATTACTCATGTAATTTTTGAATTATCATGCATAATATCATAAATTGTCACTTTAGAAATATCAATTAAAAATAAAAACACATAATTGAATCAAGAAAAACAGAAAATTTATTAAAAAATTACCAATAAATCCAATAGTTAGATGAAACCCTAAGTTCTACAATCCTAAATAAAAGAATCTTAAGTTATCATGATAAAATTAAAAGAAAACTACAGTAAAGTCAAGAAGTAAAACATTAAAAACCCCTTTTGTCGATGAGAAATCTCTTTAATCTAGAAGTTAGGTATTGCTTCTACCTTTTTCTCCTTTTTTTCTTCAAGTCTCTTCTCTTTCGAGTGTCCAAAGTTTTGTGTAAAACCTTCATAAGTCCTTATATAATATATAAGGAAATTTTCTTTTTTATCACTAAACACAGCCCAAGACATAGTTGTATCCTTAAGTTATGTAACTTATTGACATTGGAGCAAAAAATAACCTTACTTGGATATAGCTTGGGGATACAGTTATATTCCAGACTGTGTAACTTGTTGATAAAAAATTACCACTTTCTTTTATTATTTATATAACTTTAAAACTTCATAACTTATTCATTTAAACTTCGAATTGAGTGAAACTTGATTCCTTTTCAATCCCAGAATGCATTTAATCTTTGAAATCAAAATTTTACTCAACTAAGTATCAATTTCTTTAAAAACAAAAAAAAAGGAAGATAAATACTAAAAAACGCAAGAGAAATACTATAAAATCACCATATGAAATGTATTTAAAATAAGAGTTATCACTTTATATGTCGAAAGTCCAAACATTTGTCCCTCATTAGGAATTCTCACAATCTTACTGACGATACTCCTTGGAAATTAGTCCTCCTTAGTAATGTTTCCTTTCTTCATGTTACTTGACCTTTGTCGAATTCCTACATATACCTTCTCGAGCTATTAAACATCAACTTGGAATTTAATGTTGGTAATGATGCTTAGTTGACTCTCTTAGGTGATGTGATTACTTACTTATTGATGATAGAGCAGTTGAATAGATACTTGACTTTTGAATGGATCTTTTAATTAGATTTGGACTCTTACTTCGTGCTTCTTGGGGTATCAAATGTAAACCCCTTGAATGCGTGACCCACTACTTAACTCCAACATAGTGGCATTGGAAATCCATGATAGCAACAGGATTAACTGCAAGCTCGTTGAGTCTTTAAACATTAGGAATATGTGAAAATGCCAAGGTTAACCGAGGACTTGTATGATGTTAATATCAAGAATTTGTGGTAACACTAAGGTTGACTAAAGGCTTATATAATGTTGATATCAAGAATCTGCGATAACACCAAGGTCAACTGAGGGACTAAATGAATGATTTGATTTTGGAATTCAAGCTAATGCTTAAAGTTAGCTATGGGCCCACTAAGATAATGAAGCCCAACCTTAGAATGGAACTATATTAAGAGTTTCTATAAAAAGATATAAAAGAAAATAATAATAATAACACCATGTGAACAAGATGGCTCGAATTTGTGATTATGCTCGAAAGACTATGCGAACTTGTTCATTTGATGGTCATTTAATTATTTTTTGAAAAAAATCAAGTGTTTGCTACTCAAAAGCATGAAGAAGGTGGCCAACACGACAGTAATATAAAGAGTATATGAAGAGGCATACATTATCATGTGATAAGTGAGGTTAATATATATATATAGGATTTGTGATTCTGTAGTGAAGTTTGAACTTCTCTTTAAAAAGAAGTCAAAACTTCACTACAGAATCACAAATCCAAAAACGCATGCTAAGGATGACTTCTTATCAAGAATCCAATATGGATGCAAGTTACAATCACGACTTATACTTTATTTATTTATTTATTTAGATGATTTGAAGATGACAAATGAAGAATTTGATTACCAATAAAATTGAGCTCCTTTTATTACCTATAAAAGGAGAGTGAAAAAAGGAAGGCATGCATATCATATTAGCATAGCTCGTTGGGATTTGAGGAATTTAAAGATCCACCAAAAGTGAGATGACCAAACCATGAGTCTAGGGAAGAAGGAAAAAAAGAAAAAGAAAAAGAAATTGTGAAGATGAAGATGAGGTACTAACTAAATCGAGGATGAAGTGTCTTATTATTTAGCAAGAATTTTATTTAGTCATGTTGATGGTTATTTTCATTGCAAATATATATATATATATATAAAATAAAGAAAGAGAGATAGAATAAAAAGAAAAAAGAAAAAAAGAGAAAAGGATCGAAAAGACTTACTTAGCTTTTTTTCATTATTGCCTTTGTTTTTATGAATCCCAATGAGGTTGTTTGTCGAGGAGTTTGAAGTCGATGGTCATTAGTATTCTGAGTATAGCAATCTACTATAGTGCTTAACAACTTGATAAAGAATATTGTAGGGAAGAATTAAAGTGAATCATGGTAGCAAGTATAAGGAGAAGAAGATGCAAAGGTGTTAAACTATCTAAGTTATTATTGTTGCTATCAATATCGAAGCCTCATGAGATTGTTTGCCAAAGCTTTCAAGGCTAGCAACAAAGGAGAAGCTTAATAAATGATAGCTAAATGCGAGCTATTTGATTTTGGAATGGAAATATTGTTTGATAGGTTGCATTTGAATATATAGTCCGATGGAGATAAGAGATTGAAATTGAAAGATTGGGATAAATATTTTATGAATTGAGTTGATTTAAATGATAACAATTAGGACAAATCTAAAGTCTAAGTTAATATTTGATAATAATATTGGAAGGTTGGAATACTGAATATTTAGCAAAGGGAAAAGATTTAAAAACATATTTTAATTTTCCAGTTATGCGAGGATAATTCAATTTGAAGTTTGATAATTCGGTGTAGCAACTTCTTATTACTAGTATAGATAGTGAGGCGAAGAGATAACATATGGATTTATATTAATATATGCGACTCTTATCTTTAAAGCATGAGATAGAGCTAAAGAAAGGACTTACTATTGTAAAGGTTGTTGCTAATGTGACTGAGGGCAAAGTCAATAAAGCAAGAATCTATAAATAGCAAAGTGAAAGATACATTTTGAAGATTTAGTTTAAAGATTCGGTGAAGATGAGTAGATTTGATAAAGTTTGAGTTATCTTTGGATACGAAAATATAACAAATTTTAATTAATTAAGGAGGATTTAGAAAGGGGAGAGAAGATTTAGAGTAGATATGGAGTAATCTATTTACTTATTACATATGTGCTATACGAGAACAGATAAGGGTGGTGTCCCTTAAAGTCATGTTTGTCCATCTAAATTTTAAAAAAAAAAAGTATCATACTATGGAGGCGTTACCCCTACACCTCTACGCTACCTCCGTATAGTGTAACATAACTCTTACAATCTTTGCAAGGGGGTAGATATTGTCGTTTTATTTTGCAATACTCTAGAGCTTCGTTCTACTTCACAATAGCATAACCCCATATACTAGTATGAATGATATATATATAACATGGCTAGATGAGATATTATCGAAGCTTTAGAATTCTATAAATGTTTCGATAGCTTTATTTTTTTACCAATACTTACAAAATAAGGAAGAAATATTGAGAAGAGCCAACTATGTTAATTCTACGTGATGGATGTGAATCAATGTCATGGGAATAACAAATCATTAGTATGATACAAAAGCATATCAAAATATATGTTCTATGGCAACAAAAATGAGTACTAGCATATAATGCTAAGCTCATCATTGATGTGAAAGAAACATTAATTCCATCGATACAGGAACTGATCAAGCAAGTAAAATTAGTATTCAATACGTCTCCATAATAGTTGGAGAAACAACTTTTAGAAATGCCCAAAATCCATTTGATTATGTCCAAAGGACTTTTTGTTAGGAGGTAAAATATAGAGAGCCATTTTGGTAATTGGGTTTTTAACCTAATTCAATGCTATAGGTCTATATCTTAAACTAGTGATAGAGTCTAAGAAATCGATTTGATTATAGATGTTTTAAGAAGATCTAGCTTGATAGGCTTAAAGCAAGGATCGCTGGATTGGATATTCTGCTCTTGGCCTTACTTAGTTATCTTATGCATGAAAAAAAGAATCATAAGTAGTGCTTTTAGGCCTATTTAGGCTTTATTTAGGCTTCATTTGGTTATATTAGGTCTTAAGGAGACTTAGTTGGTCTTTAAGCCAAATAATAATAATAATTGGCTTTCTCCAGTTAATGAAAACCTTAAACATACTTAAAGCCCATATCTAAACCTATAAAGACTAAAGGAAATTATAAGCTTTAATAATAAGGCTTAATCTTAGCTATTCATCTTAAAGCTATTTGATGGATAAGATTAATCTTCACACTCAATAAATATGAGGTTTTTTTCTCTGATTTAGCTCATTCAGAACACTAACAAGTTTAAGACAAACATTAGAGCTCTACTGAAATCACTTTATAGAGGATAAAACAAGTAATTCGATTAAGAACGATTTAAGAACACTAAGTCTAATCTACTGTCATACGCGCGTATTTGAGATATGGAGTTTGCCCGTTCTTCCTTTTATGCCTCTTTCTAACGACGTCCCTTTACGTATCATTAGCTTAAGATATCTCTTAAGTCAACTGGTATACTCGTTGCATGTGATTGACCAGTAATAACGACCCCACCACAAACAATCATTTAAGACTCTCTAAAGTAGCAACTTAATCTTAGGTAAGAAAATTGACTTCTAGAGCCAAGTCCAATCTTGCCCCTTAGGCTCAAACCCTGAAGCCAATTACCAATAAATGTCTGCAAGTCTAAGCTCTTCTCTTGCATTATTTGATATATAGCTTTTGTCATCTCTTTCATGGAGTACTGTTGGACCAACATTATTAAATATTATTTCAAAAATAAGAAAACCAATCTTGCTTTCATCCCATGTGTAAGCATTTAACTAGCGATCAGTCATTGACAGATCATATGCTTGAAAATGAATTGGACCTTGAATTAATTGTCGTAAGGTGAAGTTTCCTCCCTATCTGTTCCACCAAAACCTGACCATTTCCCTACCGCCTATGGATATTATTCCACTCTCCACGCACCATTCATGACTTTGGTGAAGCTCTTGAGTAAAGTGCGAAGCACCAGTTAATTTAGAATTGTTGTAATTCCTTTTTATTTTCTTGCTCTTTGCCTTGATAAGATTTACGAACAAAACATGCTTCTCTCAATCATTTCAATATCTTTTAATTGCACAAGCTTCATTTCTCTTAAATAAATCTACGAGAGACCTAGACATTCCTTTTTTTTTTTTTTAAGCTTAGTGATCTTGTTCCAACTCATCCAGTGAGTTATGTTTATCTCATTTACTCCATTCCAAAAAAGAAAAAAATAAATAAATAAAACTCCTAATAATAACTAGAAGCTTTTGCAACACTTTCTTGTATCCACAAATTATTGACACTAATTTTGTCAGTGAGACTGACTTTTCCTCTTTTTTGTTTTTTTGGGTTTAATCTTCTCCGTGACAGCCATCTAATGGATATAGTTGAATCTGATCCAAAATGGGGACCAGGTCAAAAGAATGTCGGATCAAATTTAAATTTGATAAACTCTATGTCAGGTCAAACATAAACTCAATAAACTCGTTAACTTAGAGGTGTTAATGACTTCAAGACTGAATCGTAAAATGTAGTTATTTTGCCAGACGTAAACTGCAGGTATTTTGCAATACGGTTTGATTTAACATCCACATTCAATCAAACAAGACCAAAATTTTCATGGGAGAATCTTCTTCTAATCTATAAACCATCGATTTTATGTAGGCTCGTCATGTTATTTCATTTTTTATTGAATCTAAATTATAATATTGCTCTGGTGAGCACTTTAAAATCAAATATGAAGGGGCGCCAAACCCTTTCATGACTTTGTTTTTCTGCCTAGTTTAGTTTGAAAAGTTCTCTAACCGAAATATTTGGTTTGGGATAATTAAAAGGAAAAAAATCAAGAAAGAAAAACTATGAGCTATACACCTAGGGTTACACATTTAAAAACTTATGACGAATAACTACGATGACTTAACATTATAAAATTTATGAACATTCACTCGAGTATGTAACGTACATATATTATATTTTACATAATATAATTTATAAATACATGATTACATGAATAGCATAATAACATAAAGGATTTTATGCAAAGGTGTTGTGCTTAATTATGTAATATGTATAATGTATGATTACTTAACACGAATGTAACCATGAAACTTCATGATTTCATTATTAATAGATATCTCTATATTGTATATATAAGAAGCCTTTAAAATTTTCAACCTCTCAACCTTGCTTTAATATCAGTTTGTTAAATTTAGATCTGGATTTTTTTTTTTTGGTTACAAATCGATTGTAACGTACAATATTATAAGAGAAACAACAAGTAAACGGAGAGAAAGACACACGTTAGTTATATGGAGAACTTCAAAAGCACTATGGACAATACTTAATCAATTTACTATATTGATTCCTTTAACAAGCTATTGTGGTTTTCTATTCTTACATATACTACTTAATACACTTAATAAAATAAAAATGTAGTGATTACAGAAGTCTTAAACCTTAATATATAAAATAGGAAGTAACTTAGGAATCAGACACAGGAAACAACTAAAGGTCCCACGTACTCTCCGATAAACGTTTTGCTCATTTCTTCATCTATCCATATTTTACGATTTAAATATCGTGTAAATTTAAAACACGAATACAACAATGTGAAATGATAGTTTCATTTCTTCTTATCAACGTGTAAAAATTGAACCTTAGATGTGGTTATCCCTTCAATATTCTATCAAGTCGATGACTTGGCACCGACTCAGTTGTCTAGTTCTAGACCGGTGACCGGACTCGTTGGGCTGCGGGTCAGTTGCTCGGACCCAATGATGGATGTGTCGACAATTATAGAAGTCAGGAATTAAGGAGAGGTACAGAAATCGATTACTACAATGAGACGGTAATATTATTTCCAGCGTTGTACGGTACGTGTAGGCGTATGATTGTATTTATAAACAATATGCACAACTAAATACGTATTGCAAATAGTGTTATTATCTTTTTCCGATTTTATCTTTTATATATGTTCTCATATTCTCTAATCTGCTTTATGTTAGATACTGTTTTTTGAATATTTATATCACTCAAAGAAAAACTTTAATGATGCTAAAGTTTGAGAAAGTGGTCGGTATGAAATAGATTGGGAAGTAAAGAGAATTTATGAAAGAAAGAGGGGGTGGATACTTACATATAATCAATATAAGAAACGTTATATAAAAAAAAAAAAATGATAACATAGTTTGTGTCATTTGTTTAATCGTGAATTTTTTCATGCATCAGACTGTAATTTCATGTCTTCAATTTTACAGAAATCAAAATTAATGTTGCATTAAAATAGATAGTTTTGTTCACCTCTCCTTCATTTAGTGTAATAAAACTCAGACCAGATTGATTGATGGGTCCAACTTAGTCCAACCAAAACCGACTCAAACGTGGACTGGATCGATGGGTTCCACTTAATCCAATCGAAACTGACCAACCTTAGAATGATTTTAACCCAGCCAAGCGGGAGGCCCTTAAATTTTGTTCCACGTGGACTTATTGATTTATAGCAATTACTAGCCCTTCGATCTCTAATACAAGCCATGTTAGACTTACTTGTGATTTTCCACAGCTTACTCTTATTGCAATTACGTTGTATGTTTTTTTTTTTTTTATATGGCTTAATAAGTAAATAATGGTTTGCTCGTGCATGAAATAAATAAATTAGATTGAATATCTCTATTTTAGACATGAAATTTATTTTTATTTTGATGCTTCTTTTTAAATCATGAATTATTTTTTGATTTATTGTTGACTTTGATTCGATCATTAAACCTTTAAACCTTTCACGCTTTTAGATAAATCCTTCAATCCAAGTCTCATAACATTACCCTAAGTCTAGACTTTTATGATCAATTTGATTCTAATAACTTATTTTAATAACTCAAGATTTTTCATAGGTTATAGGCTAGTCCTGATTTGCTTCATGGGGGAACCACAACTCGTCGATTCCGGTTGGATTGGGCCTATTAGGGGCACGTTCCTGGGTGTAGCTCAGCCCATTGAAATTTGAAGTTGATCATATTAATTAGAAATTTTCAATTGTCAAACATGCTGTAGTCTATGAAACTCATTTAAACGTTTGAATATTTATCGATGATCATGTACCTCACCGGTATCGACTAGAGCTGGAGTAGCATAATTTTATAATTTATTCACTTTGTTGAGTAAAATTAGAAGGAATTAAATTCCTTTATGAATGGAGTAAGAACGTTACTACTATTAAGTTATTCACTTGACAAAAAATTGATATAAGAAAAAAAAACCATAAAATATCTTGAATGACTAAATTACCTTTAGCTTCTTCCTCAACGCTGATCTTCAATCCCTCTTTAACCTTAATCCTAACCTTAACTAACCCAAATTACTAAGAGGTATCTAGAAGTACTATCAAAACAAAAAAAAAAAAAAAAAAAATACAAAAGAAGACAATTGGCAACATGGTCGTGGACGTGGGTAGTGGTGTTTTTTCTAGGCTGCTAGTAGTGTAAATAGGAGTTTTGATTAAAGGTGTTTGGGAGTGTGTTTTTCGGATTTTGGTAGTTAAGGTAGTGTAAAAGCTTCTATAGGTAGTATTTTTGGTCGACTTTGGGTGTTTTGCTAACAAGGAAGTAAAGAGATAAAGAGCAATAGGTTTTAACCCATTTAGAGAGAGAAAGTTAGGTTTTGAGCTTGTTTAAAGAGGATTGAAGTGAAATTGTTGATGGAAACCGATCTTAGAACTTCATGATTTATCGATAGGACTAGATTATACATTATTGAATTTGAAATATCAAGAGTTGAGCTTGAATCTGAGCTTCACGAATTGTCCCATGTCCACTTGCATTTAATCCATGGCTAGAGGCCAAAGATAATGCCATGATGGTGATGGTTTTTGTAGTGAAGTCCACAATTTGAGGAAGAGGTGAAGAAGATAAAGCATGAAATGTCTTTTTTTTTTTTAATTTTTTTCTCAATCTCAATTCTTAATTTTGAGGAAGGAATCTTTATAACTTAATTTTAAGTAATAGAAATTCCCATCGAATTGCAATTCCAAAACAAAAACTAAGTAAAGACATAATAAAGAATAAAAAGAGAATGTAATAGCCATTCCCTAAAGTGAATGGGCAATTAGTACTTATATGTTTGAACTGTTAATAATAGCTTTAGATTGGAAGGGTAATGGAGGTCACAACCTCAAAATAGGTGCAAATGAACTTACGTAAAATGTTTTTTTGTTGGTTTTACTTTTTTTCTTTGTTTTTATTTCTATCATTTATTTTTCATGAGAATAAGAAATTACAAGATACTTTTGTTAATTAGATCATTTAGCATTAAATTGCTTGTACAAATTTTTAGGTGAAATTGAGGAGGTTAGTTTCTTTCAATACTTTCCTTGCATAAGTTCATTATATATGAAGCCTTTTACATGATAAAGAAAATCCTCAATTGGTAACTATAGAAAGCTAAATTCAAGATTAGGCTTTAACCTCATTAATTACTTGGGTTTGACTCTTTAGACTAAGGTGATAGAGCCCAAAAAGTCGAGTCCAAATATTTCAGATGATAAAGAGAGTTTTAGCATAATGGATTTAGGTAAGATTCATTGGATTTGTCAGTTTGATTCAACATTTCTTAATATTGACTCACACTAAGAGTGAAGCCTTATTAGGCCTAATCTCATAAAGAAACTCACTCAACATCCATTTAAGAGAAGGGATTAATCTTAACCAATGATCAACATCATGATCCTACGTATGAGATCAATAGCCAATTCTTATAAACATACCTTTCACTCTCTCATTTGGATAAGAGAAATATTGATATAAACATCATTACTTCACTAGAATCTAGTCTCGAAAGATCAAACACTTAGATATCTCAAGAACATTATCTCATTCTTCATTTACTATAGAGTTTGATACCTCTTAGCACCTCTGACTATCACTATAAATGTTAGAGCCTTATTGAAATCACCTACTCCTCTTCCCTTCCCTTCCCTTCCCTACCCTTCCCTACCCTATCCTACCTTACCTCACTTAATCATCCCATATATACAATTCAAGTTACTTTCTTAGTTACGTGTAATGCAACTTAACATGCGATACATACGTGATCTTTGCATAGGTACTCCCACACCTATAATCATGAAGTTGGTATTTAGTTTCCTTAATTGGTTTCATTGAATACAAAGTCTTTATTCTCCTCTCCTTGTCTGGATGGAACCGCATAGTCTATCATCACTATTTAGATAGCTATAAAAATTAATATATTATAGATGATTAATTGAACGATCCCATCGATCATACTATAGAAATAATCCATTGTTTAAATGTGCCTCTTACTTGTTTGTTTCTATGAATTGAAAAATATAAAGCTTATAATACACGAAGGCACTCCCCAATTCAAATTGTTAATATAAATTTTTTAAGACACAAATTTATATTACGTCCTCCTCATACTTTAAGTAGTAGACATTATACCTACGTTTAGTAAATAAGCACATTTGATTGCTGGGCAATTAATAAAAATATGATTCAAGATCTCGTGCCCGTCATTGTCGAAAACACAAGACACATCCACATTTATCCCTCGTGATGCTAGTTTCTCCTTCATTGGCATGCCATCATTGATGATGCACCACAACATGTGTTGTATTCGGGGTATTGTTAGTGTTTTCGAAACCCAATCCCACTTCTCCATTTGTTTGGTGTTCTTCTTTTCCTGTCCAAGAAGTTTATACACTATTTTACCTTTTACTTCACCATCAGCATCATGAATCCGAAAACCTTCCTCCTCCTCGTCCACACGTTCAGTAGTTTGAATTGCAAGATCAAATGTGCCCAGTTTAGCTATTATTAAATCATCAATTGGAAAACCACAATTCGATTCTCATTCCAACCATGCGGTTCATTCCATGCAGTTGATACAGTTAAAATCTCAATTCCTCGAACTAGTGGTCCCCATAGCAACTCTCGAACACATCCGTTTCTCGTCCATCTATCAAAAACAGAAACTAGCTTCTAGTATTTTTGTTGGTGGCAGGATTAGTTTATCATTCAGTCAACTTAATTGTTTTCGAATAGACTTAAATATGCTCGATTCTTTTTTCCTTTGGAACTCTCCATGTGCCCATTTATATTTGGCTTTAAAGAGTTTTGTCCATAAAAAAGTCCTTGGAATATTCCAAGCCAGCTTTGTTTCGCCGATTGAGGTCCAACAAACCTATGCGACCTTCCTCTTTCGATCTTTTACACTTTTCCCATAAGATCCAGTGTATTTTCTTTGATCCCTCATAATCTCCCTAGATAAAATCTCTATATGTTTTCTCTAAACTCTTACAGATTTTTATCGGTAAGCGCACCATCTGGGAGTAGTAGTTAGTTATACTCTCCAGAGTGGAGGAGACAAGAATTTTTCTAGTAGGCGCACTCATGATTTTAGTTTTCCTTCTAGTTTTTTCCAATAAGAAGGAAAAATCCGATATCTTCAGCTGTCCGCTAACCTTTATTAGTAAACCTAAATATTTTCCCAATGCGGCATTCACATTTTTCTCCAAAATGTCAAAGATTTGCGCTTTAAGGGAAGAGTCTAAATTTTCTGAAAGAAGGGCACATGATTTGGAATAATTCACTTTCTGGCCTGACATCAACCCAAAGGTATTCATGACATTGTGCATAGTTCTTGCATTTTGAATTTATTGCTTCTCCCATTAGTATCAAGTCATTAGTAAAGAAGATATGAGATAATTCCAGGTCAGATCCCCCTAAACCGAATTGGTTTCCGTTCACCAATTGTCACAAGATCCTTTATACTGCGGCATATATTTTCCGTGGAAATAATGAAAAGATATGGAGACATTGGGCCTCCCTGTCTCAAGCCTTGTACATTGTTCTGTTCAGAAGTATACAAAATGAGCTATTTGTGAGACATGAACCGATTAAGTTGATCCACTTCCTTGGAAAATTAAATCCTATTCCAACCAATCATATACCTTTTCCAGGTCAAGCTTAACCATCATTCATGTCTTACTTCCTCTCTTATGTAGAAGTGAATGCATCACCTCTTGGAAAACAAGCATATTATCCTTAGTGGATCTCCCTGGTACAAAACTTAACTGTTCAGAGCTGATGAGCTTGTTAAGAAGTGGTCTTAACCTACTGACTAAGATTTTCCCCAAGCTTTTGTATAAAGTTGTACAAAGACTAATAGTTCGAAAATCATTTAGCCGGTTTGCACACTCCTTCTTAGGTATGAGAACAATAAGAGTTTAATTTATGTCACTCGGAATTCTCTCCTTGTGCTAACTATCCTCATAATTCAGAAGATTGACTTTTCCACCGTTGACCAGCATGTTTTGTAGAATAAGGAATGTAGGTCGTCTACATAGCCCTCTTAACCTCTTCCCCTGTTAATTTACTAGATAGTGACGTAATGTCCGACTCATGGAAAAATATCCATCGAAGGAACCGGGATGAAGGATTTGCTTTAACAAAGCATCTTTCTATGCTGAACAACTCCATAAAATGTTTAATAATCATAGATTCGTAGTCCAAGTGATTAGTTATCCGGTTTCCATAATTATCAAAAAGTCATAGAATGCGCCCTTTTGCTCTTCTAGTTAGAGTGGAGGCATAGAAAAATTTAGTGTTGTGCTCACCATCCACTATCCAAATGACTCTTTACTTTTGCTGCCCATAATTTCTCTTCTTGATTTAGGACGTCTTTTAAAGCATCTTGCAAAAATTTTAAAAGGATGAGGCCTCATGTTTGAAGACAACATGTCCATGAGTTCCGGATTTGCTAACTTAGACCGAAAATCATACCAGTTCATCGTTAGCGGTGCATTCCCTTCCCTCTGGTTTTGAAAACTCCATTTGCATGGCCGAAAGGCCATCTTCACCATCACCATGGTCGATTCCGTTGTTGGAATTAAGATGCTATTTCTTATCTCCTCCGAGGCTGGAAACACAAATGGCGCTCTCTGAATGTCTGGCCTCTCTCGTCTTGGCATCATGAGAACCTTTACTATCACTTTGCATGTTGCTTTTACCCGTGCTAGGCATTCCGCACTAGACATCTCTTGGCTGGATGTAGGCATTCGAATGAATAAAGTTGCTTTCGTGCACCCCTCTGCTAGTCCTTTTCTGGTCATATAGATTAGATGGTTATGAAATAATGGCCCGAATGTTATTTCCGGCGCTTTGGTTCTTCTCCACTGCATCTGGGTGACTTCTGTTCATATGATCTCTACGTAGAGTCCGCTTGTCATGTTTCCACTCTGAGTTTGACATACTTTCGAGTCTATATGCGTCTTTGGCAAGGAGTCTTGATCCTGAAGGAGCAGGAGCACTAGTTCTATTTCCACCATCGCCTCCATATTGTCACGTTAACTTCTTCAAAGATTTCTGTTTTGAAAAGGTTTTTGTTTGTCCGAAGGTGAAGGGCTAGGACGTATGTGGTTTTTGCCGATCCTCTATTTGATTTCTGATATCTTTTAAGAGGATTACTCATGTTGATTGTGAAAGATATGTCTGTTGGGGGTAGATAATTTTGTATCTTTTCCTTCCTTTTAATTCCATCCATTCCACCATTTTCAATTGGCAAAGATTTATCCTCATTAGCTCCTTCTGCCCCACCGTTTCTTTCCCGTCACTACTATTCCCAATCTGCTGCTTTGTGAGTTGACCTTATTAGCATTCAAATTTCTATTTGAAGGCTTGGCCCAGTTATTTCTTTGGCCATTTATCTGACCTTGGCCCTGTTTCTTCATTCTTACCTGTTTCCTGTCACTCATATCCAATTGTGTTTCCCCGTGAGTGTCTTTAATATCTGGTATTTGCTTCTTTATCATGCATCGCGGTCTTCCGTGTTATCCTTGATCGCATCCACCATGCTGTCAGTGCCTTTATCCTTATCTCGGTTGTTTGGTTCATTTTGGACGATATGACAACCCCCCGAAGTTTCACTTGCATTCGTTTTAGGGCAACTAGCTCGTGAATGATTTATTCATCCACATAAATCACAAACCCTTGGAAGGCCTTCATAAACTACCTTGATTCATGATGATAGTATGCTTCAGAGGTTTGTCCATCTCCACTTGTACATAGATTCTTTCAAACCTCCCCCTTTGCATGTTGATCGTCATCAAATCAAATTTGAGGATTGGGCTTATTTTTTCTCCTATTCTTCCGACAGCCATAGGCAAAGTACAGTTCAATTAACAAACCTGTAATTCGAACCCAAATAGCCATGGAATTAAACTCAGAAATTTTAAATAGTACCCATTTACGAACTAGGGACCATTGTGAATGATCAATTGAAAATCTTCAAAATAATTAAGTGATATTATATAATATCTTGCTCTTGAATTAATTAATTTAAAATTAAGAATTACCACCCACATCTTTAATAGTCGATTATGGAGATTTTTTAATCCAAGATTCGGTCCCATCACCTTGGCAATCAGAGCACATTTCCATGGCGCATAAAGAAAGCCGTTCAGGATTCGTTACCATTGTAGAGGTCAGCTTGTCATTGCTAGATCGATACTCGATTTGATCAGGTCCGTCCTTAATCGCCAATCGTTTTCTACGCCTTCTTGATCGATCACTGTCTCTATCCTCATCTTGACTTAGGGTATTTCCAAACGTGACGCCATGCGTATCTTTGACAGAAAAATTGTAATGCAATTTTGACCATTTAAGCCAGAGGGACACGGATATCTATATAACTTTCCAAAATAATTTCTCCTCAATTGCATTTATTTCTTTATTTATAAATTCATTTAATTTTATTTTCTCTAGGATGGGAGACAATAAAATATCCAAGATAATGCGATGAACTATAAATATATCAGCTTCAAGTGATTTCCTTAAAGTGTGGTGCTTTCAAGAATAACATGTGAAGTTATTAATGTGTGTAAAAGACACGCCTATTTCTTTTAATTTTTTTTGTTCCATAATCTTCTAAACATAATAAACCAAATTTAGATTTTTTCAATTTGCCTCAATTTATAAATTAATGATTAAGATAACTAGATTTTTGGATTTCCTTGCAATGTGATCGTGACATTATCATCTTTATTATTTCAAACATTAATTATACATAACAACGTCTCAAGGAGGTAAATTAAAAAAATTGAGAGAAAATAAATTGAAAAGATCTATTTCTGTGTAAAAGAATCAAGGCTTCTTTGAATATAAAGAAAGGTTTAATAGAGTACAACTTACAATTGGGGAAACACTATTTTTGGTATTCTACATTCATAATTTGTGTTATGCATGTATGTTATACATATAGCTCTCCCAAGGTAAATGTTATAACAAAATGAAGAATACTCTAGAATGTTCTATTATTGATAATTCAAGATATATATATTTTCTATTTTTCTATATTTTTCACTATTTTTTAATTTTTCTTTCTCTCTCTCTTTTTTTTTTTTATAGGAACATAAACTAAATACAATATATAATATTATACTATGACATGAACTTTCTAAACTAGACCAATTCAGAATAATTTTATATTAGAACACTTTTTTGTGCTATATTATTTTCTCTTGTTACTTATATAGTACTAGGGATGATAAACTTGTTAGTTCAACAAAGTGTGAAATTTCAAAGAAAATAAAAGCATTTAAGTGTAAATTTAGCAATACATAATGTTGCTGAGCTGTTTTGGACCTAGATCGAGGCCCAATTTGAGTAGAAACCCACTAAGGCTTATTAGTGCTCAGGTGACCAAACTCTTTGCCCCAATTGAACACTCTACAATCACTGAGCACTTAACCTACTTTCAAGCACTTGGAAGATCTGTTCTCTAGATGCTAAGTCCTTAAACACTTGACCACTTGCTCGAATGCACCCGAACCATACAGTCCTTTTTGACCTCCAGCCATTCTCTTGCTGCCTTAAATGGACCTCTTCATCTATCTCTATAGGAAGTTAGCCTACGGCTCGTAGGTAGGTTAGAAATCTCTCTCTTAAGGTTGTTTGTCCTTTATGCCCCCTCTTTTGTCGTCCTCATTTATTATGGCCTAACATCTGTAGTACAGCCATCACATTCGACATCCTTAAAAATATCAGAAGCTTAGGTTTCAAGTATGGGTGCCAACATATTTATGGTCGAATGACACTTAAAACCACTTTGTCATCCTCATAGTGCATGTCCTCTATAAGCGGCTTATACGAATGAGCCCTAAGTTGATATGTGTTTTTTATAGATAAACTCCTTATACTATAAATAATGTAAGAGGTCACAAGGTATAGGGGTTCGGACCTTCTAATTCTTTGTCTTTCTCTTTCATAAAGCACTTCCTTACCTGAGCACTCCTCCTCTTACATTTGAGAGTCATGCTCAGTACCTTACACATCAACATATTTTACCCTCTCATCTTTTTCTCCTTTCTAACTTTGGCATCGGAGGAGTCTCGTGGACCTACCCATCAAGCCTTTTTTAAAAATATCAAGGACCAAGGAATCTGGTAAGCCTTTAAGAGTAATATGCCTCTCCCCTGAAGAACTTTAGCCCACTTTCTCCATTTATATCTACTTTGATTCTTGCACAATCAACACATAATATTCAATCTTTGAAAGTGCTTGTTCTTTTAAACACAACAAACCCCATTAATTAGCTTTAACAATTTATTTGTGCAATTTGATGGTAGCCTGTTGCTTTTTCTTAAATTTATTTCGTATGGCAAGTTTCCACGCACTATGAAATTAAGCCACTGACTCTTAACTAACCTTAACTTAGCACCAATTTCACAGGAAGTTAATAGTCTAGTATCACAGCTTTGATTTTGCAGTGATAGCAAAATAAACCTAATTTCAATCACACTTCAAGATAATCTTTAAAATAAAAGAATGTGCAAAAGGGATTTTGTATATTTGGTCTAAGAATGTTCATTAAGATGTCATAATCATTCCAAATCACAATGTCAACACTCTCAAAAAAGGTGCACAAGTGGGTGGGTTGTTAATGTTAATTCCATATGGTTTGCTTGATTGAAGCTGAATGATGGTGATAGCTTTTAGTTAGGGATAATCTTAAGATTGCGGTTAGTTTTCTGTTAAACCTTTTATATTTAGCATTTCGTAAATTTAAAAAGAATACTCATTTTAAAGATTGATTATACATTTTATGAAAATGCTTCAATAGATGTCAACAATTCTATGATGGAATTTCAGTAAAAAAAAAAAAATTGTTCCTTTTAAGGGTTGTACTTTTATTTGTCAAAGACAGTGTCCTAGTTAAACTTTATTAGATTCGATAAAAATATCATTATAGTTTACTTGGCATTAATATTAACATTACATGGAAGAAACGAGCAATTCAATTTGGTGAATTAGCCATTTTGAACTTCAAGGATAAGTAAGTTTTTTTTTTTCTTTAATACCATAGCCTATATGCAATCTAAATATGCCTACCAAGAAAACTTTTAAGTTGGAATCGATATTGTTATGAAGGAACTATTGAATATAATATAATATCAATGTTGAATATTACTTATAGTTGGATAATATTATCAATATGTTTGTCATAATGGAGCTTAGAGGATTGGTTGTAAACTCATCTGCAATACTATACACAAGTAGGGCCATGTGAGCAATAATAAGGTTTTTAAATGGCAAGCATATAACTTAGCGAGTAACTTAATCAATTGGCCATAAAATTTTTTATGCTTATAGTGCAAGCATTAACATAACTAAATTAACGTAATTATGCAAATAATAATCAAACATACTAACAATTTGATTCTAGTTTACATATACATTTAATTTAATCTTATTATTTCACACTCAACTATAGAAGTAACTTCTTTTCATTTTTTTAGCTCGATTTGGCCTTTAGTAATCTATCCATGATCTCATGTCATGCTACCTATAAGGGATGCTTGACTCACCATACTTTCTCTCTAGTTTCTCAACTTGTAATTGTCATTGAGAAGCACCTTGCTATTT
This sequence comes from Lumnitzera racemosa, assembly GCA_024138005.1. Lineage (NCBI taxonomy): Eukaryota > Viridiplantae > Streptophyta > Magnoliopsida > Myrtales > Combretaceae > Lumnitzera > Lumnitzera racemosa. The sequence goes on along the minus strand of JAMXBC010000012.1, from coordinate 29,436,355 downwards.
TTTTTTTTTTTGGAAAAAAATAATAGCAAAAAAAAAAAAAGTAGAAACTTGAAGATGATATGAGTTGCAAAGAGGGGATATTCTTTATTGGAGATAAGTCTGATTTAAATACATTTGAAAGGTACTAAAATAGAGGATCATATCCCAAACTTTTAGCTACCACAGCTAATAGCATAATCCATTACTTAAATAGATAGCAACCATAGCAAAAAAATAGGAACTAATGACCTACTAACAATATTAGTAAATTGAAACAACTTTGACGGGTTCCTAAGGCATATTTCAACACTCTACCTTACCTTGGAAGCTGCAAACTCCAAGTTTATTCCTTAGAAATTCAAACCTAGTAAGTGGAAAAGGCTTGGTAAAAATATCAATAGCTTAGCCTTCCATTTTACAGTAAACTAGAATTATATCACCATTTTCTTGCACTTCTTTTAAATAAAACAACTCGACATTAAAATGCTCGGTCTTCCTACGAAACATAGGATTAAGTGATATTGAAATTGCTACTTGATTATCAATGAAAATTTCTATACTTTGATCTTGTTTAAGGCCCAAATCTATTAGAATATTCCTTAATTAGATAGCTTGATTTATAGCTATTGTTGTAGCTACAAACTCAACTTCTACTATTGATTGAGCTACAATCTCTTGCTTCTTAGAACACTAAGTGATGGACCGTCGGCCACTAGTCCTCTTAACTCTGTGTGCCTCCAAGGCTTTTAGTTACTAGATTGAAGAATTCTCTCTTATTAGGTTGTCGAGGATAAGGCACGATTTACAGGAGAATGGTGGAAGAACACCTTAAGGGCTTATCTTGGCCATACCTTGCTTTATTAGACTCCAAGTGTTCGAACATTATCCATTGAATGCTAAGGCCAACCAACCTAGTGTCAAGGTTGAAGACTTTATTCATATGGCACTATACCTGTTACCTAGACCCCTTTTGTGTCGAGGCTAAGGTGCTGAGTATCAAAGCCTACTTATCGAGTGATGAGATCCCCTTCACAATGGTCCTTACCCTTCAACCTTCTATCTGTATTATTTTATACGGTGATGCTTACATTTGCTGCCAGCACAGAACTAATAGCTCATTGCTACTTATCCTTTCATTGGATACTGTACTATTTTTTCCTTTTGTCATTTATCTTATTTACCCATTTTTGTATGTACTAGGAATCTCTTTTAGTGAATACCTTTTTATAGTTTGCTTTATTTGTAATATTGCCCTAGGGATTTACTATAAATAATCCCTTATCCTTATAGCCGGAATCATCTTACATTCCTGCTAAACATTTTGAATATACTTGGTCCTTACGAGACACTCCTCTCGAAGTCTATTTCCATATACTCTTATTTAGTTTTACCGAGTAGCTTAAGATTAGTAGTGGGTGGACCTTAGTATTAGCTTGTATGTTACATCAAGTGAAATACCAAGTCGTGTTGTATTTGTAGATACGTCATATCCTCTGAGCAACTTCACATCAACTATTGGATTCAATTCGCCGACCTTATCATTCTATTTTCTTCGATACTTCAAAGGACCCATTTGGGTCTCATCTCCTACAGTAATTCCTAGTGATAACTGAGCTCCTAGGCACATTATTAAGAAAACACACATGAACCTATACTGAAACAGTATCCTAAAGTACTCTTCATATCATCTAAGCTACTTGCCCAATCACTGTTAGAAAAACTGAATAATTTGAAGTCTTATACCTTACAATACTTGACTCCATGACCAATTGTTCCTCTGATGTATCTTACGATTCTCTTTGTTGCCTTTAGGTGCAGTTCGCTAGCACAATTCATAAATCATGATAGCAAGCTAGCTGGGAGTAAGATGTTAAGCCTTATAGTTGTAAGATACATTAGGCACCCAATCAAGCTTCTAAATTTAGCTTTATGAACTTTATTAGCTCTATCCTCCTTGGTGAACTTCTCCTTTTGATTATGGGAGTATTCATTGTTTTACATTCGTCAAGTTGAAATTTGTTTAGAATCTCTTTTACATATTTCTTCTAATAAATAAAAATCTCATTCTTCTTTTAAGTGATCTCCATGCCTAGAAAATAAGTCACAAGACCAAGATTAGTCATTTCAAAGACACCCTTCATTTCTTACTTGAATTCTTCAATTAGTGTTAGGCTGCTTCTTGTCACCAAAAGATCATTAATGTATAAGGATATAATTAAAATATCTACATCAACATGCTTGACTTAAAGTGTTGCTTTAGATTAGCTATTTTGAAAGCCTAAGCTTAGCAAATGATCATTAATTCTATTGTACCACACTTTAAGGGCTTGGTTCAAGCTGTATACGGCCTTTTTTAGTAAATAGATTTTATCTTCTTCGCCTTGGATCACAAAACCTTTAGGTTTCTCAACATAAATCTCTTTTTGCAGAAAACCATTGAGAAATACTAACTTGACATCCATATGAAACACTTGCCACCCCTTTTGTGCAACAATAGCAAGTAGCAGCCTTATTGTGTCATGTGTTGCTACAGGAGCAACAGTATCTACATAATCAACTCTAAATATTTGAGAATAGTCCATCACAACAAGCCTTGCTTTGTGCTTGTTTATAAACCCATTGGGATTAAATTTTGTTTGAAACACCCATTTCACCCCTATAACATTTCTATCATGAGGCCATAAAACTAGCTCCTTAGTCTAATTTCTCTCAATCATGGATAGCTCCTCTTGCATTGCAACCAACCATTTTTTATCCATAGCAGCTTCTTGAAAATTGGCTAGTTTACATACAACTAGATTACATAAAGTTACATTACTTGTTTGGTAGATGTTAGCAAGTGACCTTGTTCCTTAAGCAAGTGGATCATCTACTGTATCTTCAAGCACTAATGCAATATTCTAATTCTTCTTTGTATCACTCCAGCACCATTTTTCATCTTCCATGAAGTGCACATCTCTACTTATTAGAATTTTTCCTGTTTGAGGCTGAAAAATCCTATGAGCTTTAGAGACTATGCTATAGCCAATAAATACTCCAAGTTTAGACCTGTTGTCAAGCTTGTCACACTTAACTTGAGGTACATGTGAGTAGTATAAGTAGCTAAATATTTTTAAAAATCCAATGAAGGTTTAAAACTAAACCATGCCTTAAAAGGAGTTTGATTTTGCAAAGCTTATGTAAGAAGTTTGTTTTAAATGAATACAATTGTATTTACAGCTTCAACCCAAAACTTCTTTGGCACTTCCTTTTGTTGAAGCATACACCTGGCCATCTCCATGATTGATCTATTTTTGCTTTCACTCACTCCATTTTGTTGAAGAGTGTAAGTAGCTATGAGTTGATGTTCAATCCCAGCTTCTACACAAAACTGTTGAAATTGATTAGCTACATACTCTTTGCCATTATTTGACTTCAAAACTTGAATATGGTGGCAATTGCTTTGATTTTCAACATGAGCTTTGAAATTCTAAAACACTTCAACTACTTTTGACTTGTATCTAAGGAAGTAAATCCAATACATTCTAGTTAAGTCATCAATAAAAATGATATAGTAAAGACTCCCCTTTGATGATGGGGTCTTTTATGGTCTAGCAAGATCGGTGTGAGTAAGTTGAAGCTTCTAGTTTGCCTTCCAACTACTTTTTGAAAATGGTTTCCCTATTAGCTTTCTAAGCTAACAAGCTTCACACTCAGCTAGCTTTTATGTTAAGGGAGGAATTCTACGAACTAATTAATTTTTTAACATGTAGTTCAATCCCGAATGATGGAAATGACATAACCTTTTGTGCCGAATATTAGCTAAATTTGTTGTAATTGGAAATGCAGCATGTTCCTCCTTCATTGGATTAAATGAAAAACACTTGCTCTTCATTTTGACCTTGAACATTTCTTGGCCTGTTGGATCCTTAATTATGCAACTTTTATCTTTAAAGATAACTTTGAACCCTTTCTCAAGTAGCTGTCCAACACTACGCAAATTTTGATTAATTTCTGGTACATATAGAACATCAGTAAGAGTTTTTGTACTTGAGTAGCTTGTTATAGCTACCATTCCCTTGTCTTTTATTAGAATTTTGTTCACCATTTCCAATTCTAAGCCATTTGACTTTGGTACTATCCAAATACTTGAACAATTCTTTATCATAGGTTATGTGGTTGGTGCAGCCACTATCAACCAGTTAAGATTCACTTGAATTGTTGCTAGAGAAACATGTAGGCACAAAGAGTTGGTCTTCCTCCTCTTACTATGCATTTTTCGTTTCTACTACAACTTACTAGATTTTAGCTCTACAAATCACAACTTCATGACATATCTCATTACACTTGCTACATTTTGCATCTAGCCTTTTCTAGCATTTAAATGGTAGGTGACCCATTCTACCATAGTGTTGACAAGGTGGGCAATTTTTCTTTTTATTCGTGCTTTGCTTTGGCTGTTTGTAGTATTTCCACTTCTTGTTGGGTAGTTCTTCTTATAGATTTTCTTTCTATTTTTTTCATCATCCTGATGCTTGAACGGTAAAGTACCTTCAACCATACGATCTTGTCTCATAAGCCTCTATTGCTCCTAAGCCTATAAAACATGTTTTATTAATTTGATTTTTTTAATGACAATAAACTAAATATTAACAATATATGTGTATGTTTTTTTTTTTTTGCAATTTTATTTACTCCATAATAATTTTATTTATTAGTTATAGTATTAAAATATTAAAGTATTGATTAAAAGTATAATGAGCATGGAATCTATGAAAAGGATAAAAGAAAATGCTAAGAACCTTTTCTAAAAATACTCGGATAAAGTGAGGAAATCTTTAAGGAGAAAATATTTTTTAATGTATAAATGTAGTATCTTGAAGACCTTATAGAGGTACTTATGGATGAAAATGCTCTAAGCTTTGATTGGTGGGCCAAATATGATGGTTATTAATTAATATATGCAACATCATTCCAGCAAAAACCACAACGTCAACGCTCTCAGAAAATGTGCATAATGCTGATTCTATTACGATAATGTTGTCATGTTTGCCTGATTGAAGTTTGATGGTGATAGCTTTTGGTTTGAGAATGCCCCAAAATTGCGGTTAGTTGTCTTCCTGGGTTACAATATTAGGGTCTCATTTAATTACTTTTCAAGCTTAATTACACACTTTACAGAAAAATAAATATATATAAATTAAAATGATGCAAAATTTTTTTATTTAACATTTTAATAGATGCATTAGATACACTAGTTAATATTCTCCAAATATTTATATCATGGAATGGAAAATGTAAATGTGATATAGTCGTCAATTTTATGATAGGAATCCAATGAAGTCTTATCATCTAAAGGTGTCTTTATCATCTAAAGAGTTTTTCTTTTTGTACACGATGTCCTACTCTAACCAAAACATTACATGATAGGTCATTACATACTTTACTAGATCCATAAATACATCATTATTATAATTTACATTGCATTAGTTATGGACATTTTATGGAGCAATTAAAGCGATTCGATTTGTTATATCAAACCTAAAAGGATAAATTCAAAGCTGAATTATGTCAGTCTTCTGGGTTGTGTTGTTCAGAACCACAACCTTACTGAATATGAAACTTATTCACCAAGACAAAATTTTGGTAGAATAGGTACGTTTTATGAGGAGTTATTGAACCGCTACAATTTCTCCACACTAACCCTCTAATCATTTATTTCCCGGTACAATATCATAATGACAAGGGAAGTTGACTTCGTCCTCGTCCTCAATACAGTGGGTAAGGTAAATCTCAAATGTTATGGCTAAAAATAGGAGCACAAACGAAAAAACTATCCGCAAGTTGGTAGAATTTAGTTTGAATTTCACTTGATTTTTGTGTTGAGCTCGAGCTCCACGGTGTTTGGCTTAGCTAGTTTAGAAGCTCAATCGAGTTTGAGATAAATATAAATATTAATTGAATTTAAGTTGAAAGATATTTTTAGATAAATCAAATTTAAGTAAATTTAATCAAATTGATTTCATACATATTAAATACCATGAATGAAGCTCAAACTTTAAGTTTTGGAGTTGAGCTTGAACTCAAATCCAGTGCTTTATATTGTGGCCAAAAAATGAACGAGATTGACATTCTTATGTAAATTAATCTAAAACAGCAGCTTTTGGTTCACGGAAGACTTCTTACCATGATAAAAGCTTTTTCTTGTAAAACATTTATTAAGAAAGTAGTTTGCGTTCATGTACATGGCTAATTGAGAAAAAGAAGTATGAAAGACAGTATCTAACTTTTATCTTTCACATCAGCTGAATGATGCCATATAGTGTAATGTGCTACGTTAATAATTGAATAATTACATGAATACAATGGAATGCATTAGTCAGGTACTTGCCGCAAATGTCAATCTGTTATTTCTTTCCCATATTAAGAAGCAAAACTATTTAATATAACATATTATTAATATCGATTTTATCTGTTACTTGTGTAGTGAACAAAATCTTACATAATTGCATAGTAATATATATTGCCTATGTCATACACCAAGCATAGATATTGCCTATAGAGGATGGGACAAATCACCACCTAATCCAAGAACACCTCCAATAATCATTTTAAACAGCTAGGAAAAATTATGAGAAATATGAGAAATTGTAGGAAGGAAATTAGGGAAAATTTGCAAAAATTTAGAGGAAATTTGAGTGAGTGCGAGTTCAAAGATTGAAGTTTGATCTAGAAGTAAACTACCATCACCGATTAACTGGAGACATCCTATCTAGGTCCATTAACACTACCATTATTACTATTGATCACCAAAAGGCCATCCATCAACAAGTGCTCCAAATTGCTTTGAATTTCAATTAAATTGTAAAAATACTAAATCAAGTTTAAAGTTTGAGAAAATTGTTTTCCTCAATAATTTTGTATGTAGTTTCATAGAAAAATATCTTTTTAATGAAATCAAGTCCTTAATTATATCACTCTTTAGATATATTCATTTCGAATAAACTTTTGATTTTAATTTTGAAACCTAAATGATGTAGATTCAGTTTCAAATTTTTTTTATGAACTATTTAAGATATCTATTTTAATGATGTGTAAAAGGTTTTACTAAAGCAATTTGTCCAAATTTTGCGAATTTTTAGTTTGAGAAAATAATCAAGCTGGAAATTTTAGAAAAATTGGAAAATTTCAAGCAAGTAAATTAGCTACTAATCTTGGTTGAATTGTTTAATCTTTTAATGATGTATGTAGAATTGGGTGAATTTTAGGATTGGAAAATGTAAAACTTAATGAATATACAAGTTATTGAAGTTGAACCCTCTTAATGATGGTTTTTTTGTCTAGCTCACTCTTAGGCTTGCTTGATCTTGCAAAATAGTAAAGTTGTCAAAATGTGCATTGAATTTTCTTTGATATGGTCACTATAATGCTCAAGTAAGTCTTCAACTCGATAATTATGATCTAGTACGGTAAAGTATATATGTAAATCATGTTCAAGCTACTTTTCTAAGTACCTAGACAAGGCTACGTATAGCTATGGTTTGGTAGAATCTGATTTAGGTTGGACTACTAAGATAGGGCTAGTAGGTCGCATTTGGTAAGGTATAGACCTTGACTTGATTATCTAATGATACACCTACTTGTGTTGTACCTGCAGGTTACCCCATCATATTAAATATACTATAATTTAGTGGACTCTATTAGGTATGGGACAATTTATTGAGAGCAAGGTGCTTGGGAGTTATAAACCTTCCTATTCTTCTCATGTATGGCTACTCTAGTAGCCCCTTAGTGGTTGAGCACCTCCCTTGGTCATTTAAGGCATTTCTTTTGGCTTGTCGACTTAAGATGCAATGTGGAGCCTTTTGGCTTATTTTAAGTGTCGGCTTAAGCCAAATTTGGTCATCACAAACTCATTATTTCTTCATTATACAATCTTATCGTTTTTACTTGAATATAAAATTAAAAAAGTTTTTCTTTGAAATGATAACTAGAAAATAGATATAATATGTGTTAACCATTGATCATAATTGGAAGTTAGGGGAAGTGTGGAACATTTGTATGGACATTGTGTTGAATGAGTCTTTTACAATCAATTCACTCAAAAGTTGGGGTTAGAAGGTGCCTAAATGAGAATTCTTAACTAAAATGGATTTGAAGATTAAGTCAAAAGGTATCTTTGCTAGGAACCTTGAAATTGACCTTGCTTAGAAGTTGACTTCGAAGGATTTTTTTTTTTTTTTTTTGGTTAACTAAGAACTTTGAGTTTATACCAACTTAGAGAGTCAATCAGAAAGTGCTAAGGATAAAAATTTGCTATGAAATGACCTTAAAACCTATAATATTTGGATACAAATAGTTTAAAAACTTATGGATTCAAACTTACACTTGATAACAATGAGTGAAATTGTAGTAATTTTCTTAGCTTGTATCACTACTAAAGTCATTAATCAATGAAGTGATGCTTTCCACCTTTAAGTAGCTTGAGTAGTGAACAATAGAAGTAATTGGGATCAATACTTTACCATATTTCAGAGTATTATTTCAAAAATACTTGGAGGCTTAAGAGTGTATTTATTTGTACTTGTAGATGGTTGTATGCATATTTGTGTGTCTTTAATTATTAATTTGCTATATGAAGGTTGAGCCTTAAGACGTAGTGATTCACTTGATTGTTGCCATTTGTTGGATTTTTGAACTGATTGATCATCCTTAATCCGAACCAAAGCATACTCGCTTAAAACATAACCTACTGTGTATTACAACTCGTTGTGGTACAATTACAATTCTTGATCCATATACTAACTCTTTCAAAAAAAATAACAAAAATGGTCACTTTCTTATTCTGTTTAACTAATTAATAAGAGAGAAGATTATAGTATGATTGAGATCATTGGTTAAGATAGTCGCATAAGGAGCATTGTCTCCTTCACATAACCTTAAGTTTGGTTGTGCATTGTTGGATTGCACTAAAATTTCTTAAACTTAGATTAGAGTAAATGAAAATTTTCTAATTTTACGATAAATTGGACAATATTGTGTAAAGATATTTATTTTATTACATTGCATCAAATTAAGTGTTTGCTAACTTTGCTTGTATTTGTTTGACCACAAGTTAAAAACAATGATTATAAGTTTGTTTATTAAGTTGACATTATAAAATTGAGATGTAAATGTTTTTAGTTTAATGCTTAAATATATTTTTTAACTAAGATCATTATAGTCTACTAATATGAAGACTAATATTTTAATAAAGTGGATCAAGGTTTAATTTCCCTTTGCAAACAATAGTATTAATATTAGTAGGAAAAAATTTTATGTCTTGTAACATTTTCGATTCCCTCCTTTTTCATTATTTATAATATATAAAATATAGAGAAAAGAAAAGGGAAAGATCATTCTCCAAAGTCCAAAGTTTGTTCAATCTTCCCCACTTTTGGCCAATTTGGTATGCAAAGTCACCACTCACCGCAGGGCCTTTTATGAGTGATAGACAACTGGACACTACTGCAGTCTAGTCACCCTTCTTCTCTCTCTCTGTCTCTCTCTCTCTGAGGTTTTAATTTTTTTTCATCGTAATCAAGAATCCTTGTCGTTGCTGTTGGTTATCTTTCTCTATCAATGTCAATCCCATTATTAGTGTACACAATCTTGTCGGTGGACTCCTAACGGAAAAAATGACTCTGGCATCCTATGAGATGAAAATAAACGTTTTTAACTTCTTTTCCGTAGCTACCTAATATACAACGTATAGAGGTCCCATGTGTTTTCCAGACGTTATCATGAACTTTAACAATAAAAATTCTCACTTTCCGTACTATATGAAAAATAAAAGTATTAAGTATTAAAGTGCAATTTTTTATTTTATTTTAAAAAAATTTAGAAAAAAAAAAAAGAAAACTTGATTTCTTAAAAGTGTTCGGCAATTATTGACAATTTTTCGGTCCAACTTTTGTCTTATGCGGTTCGTGGTGATTGTTTCTCATTTTTATATGGATGACGTCACTGACAAAAGTTTCTAGCTCTTGAATGTGGGAGGTAGGTGTGCTTCATGAAGTGTGTGCTTGTAGTAACGTGTTTATGGGGTCAGCCTAGCAAAGACGTGAATAATTCCACAAAACCAACTAGTACTCTGTCAAGGTTCAAGAGCACCTGCGCGGCTGATTCTCAACAAGCAAACTAATGTTGTCCTGTAGAAGAGTTTAAGGCATGTTCTAACTTTATACGGGGTTGTTACAGTGTACTAGGTCAGTATACTTCCTATTCAGTATTCATATTTCTTGTGATGGTTGATATGCCCTGTTTGTTAAATCTGATCAAATTATGCTTGTCAAATAGTTCCACATGTTCGAAATGTACTTCTCTTTTCACCAAGATGTTGGATAACGTTTTTCTTCTAGAGTCATTTTTAATTTTTAACATGTCTGAGTCGAAAATCGAGTCCACTGAATTGATTAGTTCGTGATTCTGCTGTTGTATGTTGCTCATCTGTTCTGATCGTGTCATGTGATCAAGTCAACAAGATAGATTTTATCTTGGCCCATGTCCTTGATGGAATTCCTGCTTACCATCACAATCTTGCTCATGGATTTTACTGTTTTCAGCATAAAAAGAGCCTTATGGCCCAAAGAGTTTATTTAAGCCGCATATACATGAAATATGCATTCATTGTTAGATCCTGTGAGAACTTCTTTATTAACAAAGCCTAGTAGCTCATGATCAATTTATACCCATGAGGATTGTTCGGAATTTCAGATAAAGTTCTCATGTTCTACCAGAGCAACACACTATCTACTGCTCCAGCAGAGCTATTGAACTTCAAAGTATTTAAGTTTGTGAGAGTATTGCGTGAGATTGATGTGCTTGATGACCTCTATCTCTTCTCAAGCAGAATCATATTATGGATCCTAAGGGTTGGCGTTGGAGAAAAAGATCATCAGCGAAAACCATAGTGGCAAATGAAAAGGTCGACGCCGATGGAAATCAAGATGAGGTAAAGAAATTCCTTCATCTACCATTCCAGTTTGTATTTATGGAAAACGTTCATTTTAGTAATTCAATCTTTTCCGTTATCATTGGAGAAAATAGACAATGGAGGTGAATTGATGAAAATATATTTTAAGCCATTTTCATGGCTGTCATTCTTCTTGCACACTCTCAAACATTTAGCTACTTGAATGCAGCAAAAGTTGCCTCCGTTTAACATTTGACATTACAATAGGTCCAGACTTTTCCAATAGGGAAGGCAATTGAGGTTGATGGTTTCACAAAAACTCCTAAGAATTCCGGCAAAAGCAAAGATGACCTTGTAGCACGACATGCTAAAGCCACAGAAGCAACAATGGCAGGTAAAGCATTTCTTTTTTAACTGTTTTGCATAGTTCATGATTTGATTTCAATTTTATTTTATTTTTTTAATTCATTATTCGATCTATAACCATTTGACAATATTTGGTGGATATTGGCTTGAATGCTTTCACTCTATGAATCGCATAATTTAGAGCATGAGAAGGCTGAAGCTAAAGCAATCCTCCTAAAGGAAGAACTAGAGGAGGCTATGAGGCAAAAAGTAGCTGCATATGTGAAATTAGCTCATCTAGACTCTCAACTGCAAGAATGTAAAGAGCAGTTGAACTCCTTTAGGAAAGATACCAAGCAGAAAATACAAGATGCTGTCACTGAAACATCTAGAGAGTTTATTGTGGCACATAAAAAGCTAGATGAGACCTTAATTGAGACAAACAGAAAGGTTTCATCATTATTGGCTGAAAATACTCACCTCAATGCTTCGTTGTCAATCAAAGAGAAACTGATTGATGATCTTCATAGACAAAATATTCAGGTGGAATCAGAATTTGGTGCTCTGATGGCTAGACTGGATTCTACTGAGAAAGAAAATGCTTTTCTAAAGTATGAATACTGCATGCTTAAGAAAGAGCTGGCAATTCGTAATGAGGAGTTGGAGTATAACCGCCAATCTGCAGATATGTCACATAAGAAATACTTGGAGAGCCTTAGGAAAATATCGAAGTTGGAAGAAGAATGTCAGAAGCTGCGTGTTTTGATGCAAAAACGGCTGCCAAGCACTGCTGCATTGTCAAAGATGAAAACTGAAGTGAAAATGCTCAGTAGGAACCAGGCAGATACAAGAAGAAAGTCAAATCCTAGAAGAGATGCCACTGTGGTTAATACCATGTCAAAGAAGTCTCATGATGCTGCAAACAAAAATGTCGATTTCCTAATTGATTATCTGTATGATGTGGAACAGGAAAATAAGACTCTCAAAGAAATTGTAGCAATCAAGAATGCAGAACTTCAGTCCTCCAAAGATTTTTGCGCTGAAACATCTTCCAAGTTGTTGCAGGTAGAGGCTCAAGCTAACGAATTTTGTAAAGGTCAAAGTTTCCAGCTGACAAAATGTGAACCTTTATCAAAAGACTTTCCATCTAGTCTAAAGTCTTCTTGTGATAGTAGCATAAGCTCTTCGGGATCTTGGGCTAATGCATTGCTTTCAGAATTGGAGCATTTTAAAAGTGTAAAACATAGAAGTCCATTTGAGCGAAAGGATGACATGCTTGCTAGCATGGGTTCTATTGACGATTTTGTTGAGATGGAAAAATTAGCTATTGTTTCTGCTGAATCGCCCTCTTCAAATGCAGATCCCCTGTACTTAACCGATCAGGGACTGCAAAGTGATGACTCTGGCTCCTGCAACACAAAACAAGTTCATACATTTCAAAGGGAAGCATCTCCAATGCCTTTTGACTGGCTTCAGGTAGTATTAAGTGCAATGAAGAAGCAGAACCATATTTCAGGGCGATGCCTTGTAGAATTGTTTGAAGACATTAGGATTGCTTTGGGTCTTCATAATCACCCAGCTTCTCAAAAATCAGGAGCAACTTCATCCTCAAAGCACGATGGAGGGTTGGGATGCCCCCAGGTAACATGTTATCTCCCCTGGAAATCCGCAAAGGCGCCTCTAATTAAAGCTTCGTCAGCTGAAGCTGCCAGTTTCAACACATTACAATGTGAAATGAATAAGCAACATATTGTGCCTAATCTAGTTGAGTCTATCCATAAAATTGTAAACTTGATTGATGGTCTCAACCAAGCAGCTCTGCATGATATTAAAAGTTTAGAGATGTCAGCAAAGAATCTGAATTCCTCATCATCCAGTCCACCTACACCAATGGATTACTGTGTTCGTGTTTTTCAGTGGAAGTTTTCTGAAATGAATGCTATTGTACAAAGCTTTACTAAAACTTGTTTTGATCTTTTGGATGGAAAAGCTGATATAGAAAGTTTTGTTGAAGAGCTGGCAATCAGCTTAGACTGGATAGTCAACAATAACGCTTCCAGAAGGCACTCATTAAGCGCAAGGGAGAAGATTAAGAAGCGTATTAATTGGAATGAAACACCAAACAAAGATCTATACAGCACTGGAGGCAATGGTCTGCTTTTGGAATTAGAGGAGAAAGAGAATCTTTCAGATAGGCAATCTTCATCTCCTCATTCTGTTTCTTCTCTACATGGTCCAAACATTCTATTCCAGATTGAGGAGAATCAGATCACCCTGAAGGAAAAAAATGAGAGACTGAAACATGATTTGAAGAATATGGCTTCTGCTAAGGATGATCTGGAAGTGAGGCTACAATCAGCACATGCCAATGCTAATATGTTGACAACCCAGCTTAAGAGAGCTGAAGAGAACATCGAAAGCCTGAGAATTGAAATAAAGGATCTGAAAGAATCAAAGACAATGGTTGAGGAGCAGGCTGAAAATCTAAAGTCAACAAACGAGGATCTTGACACCCAGCTTTCTATGACCAAGGCTAAACTAAATGAGGTCTTGCAGAAGTTCATGTCCTTGGAAGTCGAACTTGAAGATAAAAGTAATTGCTGTGCAGAACTGGAATCAACATGTTTAGATCTTCAACTTCAGCTGGAAAGGTAAAATTCTACGTTAATTTTTTATACTTGGAAATGGAAGTCTGGCTTGGCTTATTCTGTAGATAAATGTGTAGTTAACTACTGCAAACATGCCACAGTTTTCTGAAGGAAACTCCAAAGTATCCTGCTAATCAGGAGCAAATGCTCTCACAAACTGTAAGTAAATTGATACTCTTTTCCTTGCAAAATTATCTTTGAATTTCTATCGTTATGTAGGCAGCTACTAACATGTGTTGAATTGCAGTCCAAAATAAAAACCTTAGCTAATTACCTATTATCTGAAGTAATGTTAATAGGAGCATAGAAACGTCTTACTTTGGCAACAATTTATTAGGTCTTTCATGTTGGCTTGTATCATAATTTAGCAAGCCATTGCAGGCAGGGATGGTGACTTTTTCAGGCTTGCTCATGTTCTTGTTTAAGCTATAGTTCTGCAAGTTAACATGGCATAAACAAGAACAGCCACTCTATACATTTAATATTGTGTTCTTTAATGTTCCTCTTGAATGGCATGAATTGCTACTGTTTTTGCAAATACTTGAAGACCTTAAATATGACTAAAGCTTTCTTCCCCAGCTAAGTGGAGTTTGTTGTTTCAAAATGGTAGGGTTGGGAGATTACAGCTGCATCTGTTAAGTTGGCAGAATGCCAGGAGACTATTCTAAGTCTGGGAAGGCAGCTAAAGGCTCTGGCTTCCCCAAGAGAATCTGCAATTCTTAGTAAGGTGTTCTCTAACCCTGCTAATTCTAATGTACCAATGAATGAGAGGAGGCGATCCTCTTTGCACGACCAGATGCTAGCTGAGGATGATACAGAAGTACAGTTAAGGAGTAAAGAAATACCAAGCACTGCATATGCATCGACCCTTAATGCATTGGTTCCTACCAATAACCTGGTTCAAACTCCTGAGGCATACAACACTTTGAAGCAGAAATCAGGTAGTAATTCTGTACGAGCTCTTGCTTTAGCACCAAAAAAGAAGCAAGGCACAATACATTTCTTAGGCAGGCTACTTCTGAGAAGGAAGAAAGGAGGCAGAAAAAAGTCTCATTCTTTTACATATGGGCACATGTAACCGAGATCTGAAAGGCAGAACAGCCTTATTGTTTTTCACAATTACCAGATGCTCTTTGTTGTGTATTGAAGATGTTTTTGCTTATAAAGTGTGGAAGTTTCTTGCTTGTATATCTTATAAGAGAGAGAGGGATACCATGTTTGCCTCTCCATAGAAATGGTGGCTTTGTTTTGATTAGTTTTATTGACATCTGTGTCCACAATCTTGTCTTTTAATAATGCCAAAAAGGTAGCGATGGCTGGGTTCGTGTTGAAAGGTTTAAACGATTCCACTATTGAAGGGCTGGAAACGATTGAACCTCCTTTAAGTACATCATGTTCTTTAAACGAGTAACTTGTAGTTATACACGTGGATTTTACTTCTGCAGTTACTTGATGAAGGCAACATCTACCGTTCATCAATTAATCAATTAATCCATTAGGTCAGGAGCTTAATACAAATTGTGCAGTAGCCAGGGTCTTGTTTTTGCACTGCAAACATTTAGTACTGCATGAAATATATTCAAAATTCTGTTTCTGCCACTGTTGTGAGAAGGAACGTATTTGTAAATTTACAAACACCAGAGATACATCACAGCTCTGTGGGCTGGCTGAAAAAAAAAAAGAAAAAAAAAAAGTGAATACCTATTTAGAAATGAGTTTCCAAGGTGAAGATACTCTTTGGGTGGGGGGAATGCAATGGGGTGTCCAACATGAGTACGGTTTTGAGGTATGGGGCGAGAGAGAGGAGTTGAAGCTTGCAGCTTTATAATGGTAAATGAGCCGGCAATGTTCTGATGTGCTGAAGTAAATAACCGTGATTTTCAAGTCTTGTCCAGGTTTCACTGAGGAATGAGAGCATCTGTAAGAAAAGGAAGAGAGAGGTGCACTTTTTTTCTACCTAGCTTCACCAAAGTCCAAAGATTCATACAAACAAAAGAAGTTGGATGTGTCTTTGAGATTGTGCCCCAAGGCTCTTAGTATCTTAAGATCCCTTGAATTTTTTCCAATGCCACGATCAACTCTGTGAAAGTAAAGGGTGATTGGACATAGTCCATGTTCACAAATAACAGAATTTGATGCAAATACATCTCAGAAGATAGATACTACAACTCTTAGGAAAAATGCAGAAGACATGCCTGCTGATAGTGAAGTCCAGCAATGAATCAAATAGAAACAACATCAGTTGTATGAAGAAAATACAAATATAGCTGTTGGCAAAACCAGAACACTGAGGATCAAATCTCTTAATAATGTGGACACAGGAAGTAAAAACTTAATTATGACCTCTTAAATGGCTACAGATGAAAAGGTCCAGGGTGTACATGCACCGGTGGCCACCACTACTTTAACTTTGATGGAGAAGGGTAGGAACAGCATCGCACATCCAGGGGAAGA
The DNA here is from genome assembly GCA_024138005.1 of Lumnitzera racemosa. Taxonomy (NCBI): domain Eukaryota; kingdom Viridiplantae; phylum Streptophyta; class Magnoliopsida; order Myrtales; family Combretaceae; genus Lumnitzera; species Lumnitzera racemosa. The sequence continues at coordinate 29,419,996 of JAMXBC010000012.1, read as the reverse complement.
GATGTGGAAAGGAGTGGGGGTAGGGACCAAAACCATTCCAGCCTATTGGAGGCAAAAATGCACGTAAGTTGGTGAAATGTGTAAGATTTACACATTTATCCCCACATGAGTAGCACATGTTCATAGATATATTGATACTTTTATTGTGAATTTGACTTCAAAATTGAGTAAATGGATCTTAGTGGATCAATTGCTCAAAAATTTGAAGAAGGGTAAAAAATAGGCTTAAAATTTGCTGGTATGCTCCCACATTGCTCTAGTCCAGTCATAGACAATCTGCTGTCATGTACTCATCCCTCAAAATTTGAGAATTGGCATCTCAATCCTTACATAAAGATTGACCGCATTTTTATTTCAATTCAGGGATTTTACTATCTGGAGTCATGAAGTGATGTGTTTGTAAGCAAAAACAAGCAGCAAAGAGATCCGATTTTTCAACAGCCGCTTGAGAAACAAAGAGGGCAGCTTCGCGTTTTAAAGAAAATAGCAGCTGCAACTCCTAGCATCCACTTCCAGCAGCTACTTGGAAACCAACAGTGCCAAAGAGTTAAAAGTCATTAGAGAGCTTTTAGTAGCCTGTACTTTGTTAATATCTAGAATGAAAACACGAATGTGAATTCATTTCCAGCTACGGGTACTTTAGCCCTTTTAGTTGCACAAGACAGAGGCTCTATTCAGTTGGAAGGCAGCAACCGAGACAGAGAACAATGGACACAACCAACTCATGGTTTTGATACGAGAGAGAAAGCGACCACCAACTTTGACCTAAGAAAGACTAGCTCCTCTTTCCTTGATTGAATTGCAACAATAAGAGACCAAGCTTAACCGAAAACCAATATGGGAGCTAAGGATAAGACGGGGACAATGCTTCCGAATTCAATGTAGCAGCTGAACTTGAAGACCGAAGAGAAATTGGATTGAGCGGCTCTTCCTTGCTCTACAATATACACCGAGCAAGCAAGAGCGTCCAAATGGCAATCTACAAAACCAACTGAACAGCCACGGCAAATGATAGCAGCACATGGAGCGTCCCGAGTAGCCCATCCGAAAATTGCAGATCCGAGTGAGCCATCCACGAACAACTAATCAGCAAGAATCAAGTGCGTAGAGGGCGCTCCACAAGCACATCGAGGATGGCCAATAGGAAGCCGACCAAACCAAGCAGCAGCTCATGTGAATACCATCGAAGAATGAGCAAGAGCAGCTCATTGCACAAGTTAAAGGAAGATCCGAACAGCACCTGAAGAGGACGAACCGTAGCAGACTATGAGCTTGACCAAAGTGCTCAAACCCGAGCGGAAGAGAACTCTACACAGCCGTGTTGTTCTCCACACCATCCATGCTCAAGCCGAGCCAACCCCACTTAGCACCCATGTAGCAGAACGCAGAAGCAGCTCACTGATGGATGCCCAACCAAGCTGCGCAGCAGCAAGCAAACACTAGATAACCTCGTGGGTTTCATTGTTGGTAATTGAAGAGAGAGAAGCTTGTGGGCGAGTAGCTCCATGACCGAGCTAACCGAGTCCAAACGAACACTCACCAAGGACCAACATAGCTGCACAAGACATGTCGGGCAATCCTCACGATCGAGCTGAACGGAGTAGACCACGGACAGCATACCAAGCTGGAACTTAATTCTGTTCTCTCGACTTGGCTGAGCAACAGGTGCACCAGGGATTAAATTTAATTGAGTTTCAATGGTGATTCAAGGAGTTACATATAGTGTAAATAACAGCATTTGGAGAGAGGGAGCAATTAACTTTTTCAGGGCGTGGAGAACATGGAATCTTGATTCGTCTTGAAGACACCACATGGGCAGGCTTTTTATTGAAAAAAGATTTAATAGTATAGACCAAAATATGTGGATCCCAAGTGATATTTATTTGGCCTCTTGAATTGAAGTTGAAGAGGGAGCACCGAACAGCATGGGAAGAATAAGGACACGTGGAGGACATGAGATCATTTTTTTTTTTCCATTCAAGTTTCAGGAGTATAAATATTTCATTTACCGCAGCTTAGAAGGGGACTACGGAACAGAGAATGCACAGGAAACACAGAGAGGAGAATAGAAAATAGTAGAGACTACGGGTTTTATTTGGGGACATTACTACATATTACACCTCTATTTTATCATTTTCTTTTAATTTTACATCTGAACTTTAAATTTATCCTATTATATACCCTATTACATATATACTTATCGTAATATACACATTTTTTATTTCATACTAACCCCGTTAATACATTCAACCTTATAAAAAAAAAAAAAGGATTCACACCACATATGTTTTTATTTCCTAATAAGTCTGTTTTTTTTCCACTCCACATCTATGTTAGAAAAAAAAATCCACATAAGTAAATGAAACCAAGTAAAAACCACAAAAATAATTATTAAAAACATATATTACCCAAAAAAATGAAAAGTCAAAACAAAACAATAACACAACCTCACTATTGGAAAACAAAAAAGCTCTACCTTTTCTCCCCAATGTTGAAACTCTTTACCCTTTCCCCTCATTGTCCAAATCGAAACCTTACCATGCTCATATATTCAACCAAAACCATAACCCAAACAATTGAAGCTAAGCCCTAACCACAATAGTAATCAATTATATTTCCTCCTACATTTACTCATCTAAACCCTAAAAATTGAAACCCTTTGCAAAACCCTAAAATTTTTGGACTATGAGTAACCTTTTGATGAGGAAAATGGTAGGTCCAAGAGGCAATGATGGTAGGTATGCTCTTTCTCGCTAGAATGACTTTATTTTATCTGTTTTTATGGTTCAACTTAGAATAAAGTTGTTGCCTTTATGGCTATACTATATTGTCTAGTGTAGTCTTAAGATGTAGTGTTTTGTGTTGGTCATGAAATCTTTATTTTTTAGTTGTTAGAGATTAGAAAATATTAAAATTTTGCAATCCAACTTAGAATAAAGAATTTTATTGTTGATGGTTGTATTGTAATGTTTGGTATGGTCCCAAGTGTATATAAATACAATGACATACTATTGTAGTAACCTTAGCAATGAAATAACAAAATTATTAAGTATTTGTTTCCTAAGCTTGCATGATTCACACTAAATACTTATGCAAGTTTAGCTAATATATTTCTATAATAAAATTTATTCATTTGGCATATATCAATGCCCATTTTGTATATCTAATAGGTCTATATATAATAAACTCAATAGGTCTATTTGAAGAGAGTGATTAATATTTGGCTATCGATATATCTAATATATTTCTATTACACCCATATAGTACAAATTAATTAAGACAAGGTCTTAATAGGCAATGAGAAAAAGTATGAGAAAAGTTGCATGTATAGTTAACTAATATATTATCATCATTTAAGAAGCTATGAATTAGTATATGCATTTTTTACTATCCTGAATTCTATTCACTTTCTAATTATATTATGCATCCTATTTCAAAACAAATCTCATCATTTATGAATTAGGAAAGTTTGATGATGAAGGAAACATTGTATACAAAGGAGGAATGCAAATGCGGTGGACTATAGAAGTTGACTCTTTGACTAAGAAGTATCTTTTGTCATTTCTTGAAGACATTAGTTATTTAAACATCACCAACATTTGGTTCTTAATCTTTGGCAAATCCTAGATGGATGGACTGATGTGTTTGGACAATGTTACGGCTTATAGTACTATGGCTAACATTTTAAAAGGTTTGGTGAGTGGTCATTTATATGTTGAGCATAGTGATGGAGCAAACATACACATTGTAAGTGGTTGGGACTTAAGTAATGGTGCAAACACATAAGAGGAGGAGAAAGTTGTTGAGGTTAATTGTCTATTAGACAATGGGGTATTAGCCAGAAAAAAAAAAATCATACATTACTACTAAGGGCATATGTGGTTGAGGGATTGTATATTCCCATAGATTTCACATTTGAGGATTATAGGGATGAGATGTCAAAAATGGCAAGGAAAGATAAGGGTCGAAAAATAAGGGAGAAGTCTGGTGTAGACAATGATTACTTATTTTCCAATGATGAAGGGAGTTTTTACTCTGACGCTAGTGAAGGCGATGACGGTGTTTAACTACACCATAGGATGAAGACTTGTGTTTATTATGATCCTGAAACAGAAGTGCTACATATATGCATTGGAATGATTTTTTAAAGCTAAGCTCAGTTTAAGGAGGCGATGGAGTGGTATTTGATCATAATTGTTACCCGAGGCTTACATTAGATGATAATAAGAGAATTCAATACAAGTGTAGTAGAGAAGATTGTCCATTTTCCATATTTGCCTCTTAAGAGAGAGATACCCACTAATTTGTTGTGAAAATTTTCAATAAGATCATCATATGTCAATAAAAGAGTTACTTACCATGTGCTAACCAAGTACTTCCTACCTTGTTTGCAATTTATGCCTAACATGAAGTATAATGAGTTGAAAAAACTTGCTTATGAGGAGATGCACAAAGAAGAAATTTATAGTTAGCGCCAATGTGCAAAAGAGAAAGCTATGAAAGAAATTCATGGTAGGTGTGGACTCGAGATTGGCCAAGTGTGGGACTATATGTATATGTACTTAGGATAACATCAAAGGAACATGAGAACATAGTCTATGTGGTGGGGTGAAGTAAAGGGTAGAAGTTATAATATTTCATTAATGAAATTGCATCTCTTCCAAGGGCATGCTTGAGGCTTTTATATCAATTGACACATCTAATAGGTAATCATTTCTTTGGAGAAATCTTATACATATGTAATCTCGTATTTGCTATCTGGTTTTTGTGATGTATATGTATATGTGTGTGAGAAAACAGTGCATAGATGTTAATTTAGAGGGACATGACCTATGAATCTTTCAAACCACTCACCATGCTCATATCTTTCTTATATATATATATACTTGTATATTCTACCATAATGCTCATGTTGTATCCGACCACATCTTAATTAAAAAAAGAGGTTATACCCATGAAAGCCTTATGATCTACCTAAGGGTTTAGAATTAAAAAAATGAATAATCTATGATGAAAAAGTTTCATAATAGTTGTACTCTCCTTCTCTTACAAAATATAGTGGTTGGTGTTTTAGAATGAAGCTACTTGATTTAGGAATATGGATTAGGTGTTGAGACAAAATGAATCACTGTGTCTATGCATGATATGAGTTAAGTGAACTTAGATGGTTTCTTTATCATCAAATAGTGTTATGTTCGAGTGGCTTGAGAGTAGAAAAATATTGGTACTCAAATAGTGTTGTGTTTAAGTTGGTTTGAGAGGATCAATGACATTCATGAATCTACACCTTTATAAGCTAGCCAATACTCAACTAGTGCTCCCCTCAATGTTTGATCTCAAACAACCATGGTACTATTTTTTTTTCCTTTAAGCTAATATATCACTATACTACTATGTGGAAAATGTCCTAATTGATGGTTTGTACTTGATATAGACCACATCAAATTTAGCACATGTTTCTTCTTAGGGAGCAATTTGATGTATGTTAAGCACAATTGCTAGTCAATATGTATAATGCATGCATGCTAAAATAGACCTAAGCGAAACTTGGCAAGACAAAAATTAGTTCCTTATAGTAATAGTGAGAGAATTGCAATTATCAACTTTTTTTAAAAGAAGTAGAGTGGGCCCATACATATCAATCTAGATGAGTCAAGTGATGAGAACAATTGTTCCAATACCCTGACTCAAGAGAGTCGAATTAACAACTTGTGAACTTTTGCATGTGCAAACATGGCTTTAGTGACTTTTTTGTGAATATAACATTGAAAGTCTTGGACTATTGGCGTGAGGTATTTTTTTTAGTTTTGTATTTGTAGACCAATATCTATGTTTGTAGTTTGTCTCACTGCTACCCATCTTTTTTTTTATTGTTGGCCATGGCTCTATCCAAGTAGGTCTTTTCTATGCTTATGCTTAGCAAATCAATTGTAATTAATGGTTTTCTTTTTTTTTTTTTTGATAATGAGGTTGCTAAGTATTGTAACAACCAAATTCTAGATTGTTTTGTCACTTCTCATAACAATAGGTCATGACTTGGATGCAATATAAAGCATTTTTTGACCTTATATCCTGATTAACAATTTGTTATTTATTTTATGTTTTTTGGTAATAGGACAAACTGTTGTTGTTTATGTAAAAAAGACTTGAAATGGGAAAACCAATTCCAAATGAGATTTTGTAGTCAATAATCAACATTACCTAATGGATATGGTCTAGTTATGTAGTGAAATCTCTTTAGAAAAAAACGGTTTTCCTCCAACCAAAATATTTGTTTAATAGATTTATACACGTTTGGTATTACTTCTCCTTCTAATTAGGAAAATTCTACTTTTCAACCATAACATGATTTGTTTTATACAAATAGAAAATGATTTTATTCAAATGATGGAGAAAATAGCTACAATTCACATATAGAGGAAAATTTTACATAATTTAAATAAGCATTACAACATACAAGTTCAATATGAGTATTCTAGGTCCAACATAATTCACAAAGGAATGCAATAAGTAAAAACAATGATCTACCTAGCAAAATAGATCTATTTAACACTTAGTAGCCTATAATAAGATCCTGATAATACAACACCCACCAATTTTTAAAGACCATTTATATAGAATAATATCTATCTTTAACCTCATATTGCATTCTTTTAGCAATTTGTTTGTCTTCTTCATACTTTCTAATTGACCTCCACTTGACTTGTCATTGCTAGACCCCATTACCATCTTTTTCAATATTGCATTATCTTTAATTAGTTGTGTACTATCTTCTTGTACTTCAACCAACTCCCTCGTTAGTATCTCCTTTGTTATTAGCTCCTTATGCTTTCCACCTTCATTACTTCCAACCCACAAGGAAAAATTACAACCTTTTACCTATTATGTATAATGAGATATTGATAATGAGACAATAGTTTCTTAATAGCTCATAGCATCAAAATATAAGATTGTAAACAATTAGCCAATTTACTATCTTTAAAGAGTAAATCCATAACAAATGGGTTTGACTAAACATTACAAACAGCTAAGATAGAATGCTTCATAAATCATATTAAACTAGTGGTAAAATGACCTAAATTATGCTTTTGCATATCATCAGAGTATATGTAGTGAATAAATTCACTCCTATTGTAATTTAACTCTAGTAAGTAATGTGAATACAATGGTTCAAATAAGAGAAAATTAATTAATTAATGTAATATATGATTGTCAAATCATCCTTTCCTTTTTCTTTAAAAAATGAATTGTTCATGAATTTTTCTTAACATAATTTAAAATTTTTGTGCCCAAAATCACAATACCTCATACCTTAGGCATCTAAAAAACTTCCATTCTCGATTTGCTTTTACCTTCATCATCGAAACCATAACTTTTAGACCACCTTACAAATCATAGCACCACCACTACAATTGTGGGAAGACCTCGACAAATCTATGGAATTTATAGAAGACTCTTCTTACCCAACAACACTACATCCCCCCAACAATGCAATCTTCTCAAAATCACTCTATTGGATAAAGATTTGGGATTCCATAAACTCAAGGTAGGCATTCTTTAGGGTTAGGGTTTAATTTTGTGTAAAGGAGAAAGGGAAGGGGTAACAAATTTAGGTTCATAGTTGATGTGATAAGGTTACAGTTTTAACATTAAAGGGAAGGAGTTAAGGGTTCAATTTGAAGGAAAGGAGATGGGAAAGATATTTTTTATTTTATTTTGTCTAGTAATCTAATTTTTTCTATTGTTTTGTTCTTAAACTTCTTTTTCAAATTTTATTTTTCCAAATGGGGAAGTACTTTTAACGTGGAATAATTTGCTTATGTAGATGCTGAGTGGAAATACAAAGACTAACTTGGAAATAGAATTAACAATAATCTATGTATTATATGCCCATGAGTGGACTAATAGGGTTAGTGGGAGATAATTGAGGTATATACCATGACAAAGATATATTCAATTGGGTGTATAATAGGGAAAGTTTAAAGTTTAGGTGTAAAATTAGAAAAAAAAAGGTTAAAGTAGAGGTATAATCTATGATAATATCCCTTTTTATTTTTCTAAGCACAATAGCTTGTTTTTCTTGGTTTATGATTTTCACATAGAAAGCAAGGAGCAAACTTCATGTGTGCAAAAATTTTGGCTCATAATCTCTTGATAAGGTTTCTCCACTTCCTTTTCTAATGGCCTTGTTATGGATGTTGCTTAATCTTCCTTTTTTATACTTTATCAATATCATGAATAGATTAGTTTTGGATTATTTAGTTGGTTTATTATGAGATTAGTTTATTATATGTTTGTAGCTGAGTTATTGATTCTAATTTCACTAAACATGTGTTTTTAAGTATTTTGGAATACATGGTAGGCTATGTTTGTATTTAGAAAGATTACTTGTGATCATTTATGAGAAGGGTTACTTTGGATTAAAGGATATACATGAGATATGAGCTTTTATTCATTTAGTGATTTAGGAAATTTAAGAGGATTAGTCAATTAAATATTTTTGTCTAGAAGTAGGAAAACTTAATTGGGTAATCTATGATAACTACTTGCTTTGGCAAAAAGCAGTTTTACTTAATACTTCATTAATTAAAATCATAAACTGGTTAATAAGTTAGGAGAGGGGTCATCTCCATTTCAACTCCTCTATTTTCCTCTATTTAGCTCTCAAAGATGCTACCCATATTTAACTCTTTCATCTTTTATCCTTTTACAACATGCCTTTTAACTCTGGCAAAACAATCAATTTCAAACACATCTTTAACTCTATTTAGGTTGAATTTATTAAACAAATGGAAAATAGTACTGATAATGGAACATGTACACGATCATGGTTATCATCTTTAAGGTAAATCTTTTATCTTATTTCACATATGAACTTGTTTACTTTTTTTTTTAATCTTTTTTTTGTTTTCCTTTTTTCTACTTTTTGTTTTAATCTTTTTTTTTTGTTTTCCTTTTTTCTACCTTTGCTTAGCTTTTGTTTATTTTCCATCCATATCATTAGGAGTACTGCATTCAATATTTGATGTAAAAAGCTTTTAGAAGTGTAAGTTACAACAGGTCCATCATATGAATTAATTTAAAATAGAAGCTGATCTCGTAGTTACTATTATAGACCTAATCTATACAAGGTGTACTAAACTAAATTGCTTTAAAGTATCCAACTTGGTACCTATTAGTTTTAAAACCTATCTTATGATTTCTCAAATAGGTCTTTACTAAAGGCCTATAGAATAAAATTTAAGTTTGTAATCATATTTTCAAGTGGAGCATTTTCATGAAAAGTTACATTTTTAAAAGAAACTCTTAAGACCAAAGATTTCAGTTAAGTACATTATAGACCAAGGGTTGAAAACTACTAGGGCGCATAAAGAAACCCAATTAGTTTTCTCAAAATGTTACAAAAGAGTCAATAACAATAAACATAAGTTCACCCATTTCTTCTTAATCTTTACTCCCCGACCCCAATTGTTGTTATTTTGGAATTAGGTGAAGTACTACAAGCTACTTTGGACTTGAAAAAGAGTTTACAAGAAATGAGCAATAACTTGCTCATTAAGTAGGATGGAGATAGAAATATGTATTTAGTATAAAACAATCAAGGTTAACAATCAAGTTAGTTAGATACAATCATAAACAAGCAAGTATCGTTGTATGATGTTATTTGGTCCATTGTAAAATTAAACAAATTATGCTTACTCTAATCCTAGTCAAGGAGTTTAATGTCACACACTTATGAATCAAAACCATATTGAGACTTATGTAATGGAAAACATTCTTTACCTAAGACTAACTCGAAACCATCATCTCTAACCTTGCCATTATCCCTTCTCTTATTACTTAGTACGACTAAGGATAAGGAGATGACATTTTTCACTATCTTCATCTAAGCGTCTACGTTTAGCCCAATAATCTTAACCCTTTCCCCTAATGAGTTATAATTCATGTTAGGTTAAAAATTAGGTCAAGTTTAAGTCAGATTATTTCTAGGATAATCAAGCAATTTCAAACAATCTACTCAAAGTAATAATCACAAAAGAAAGAAAGAAGAAAAGCCATATGGAGCTTAGCTCCCATGTTAGTAGATCAATATTTAAACATATTCGCTATACATGCATAGACAACTAAATTATAACCATAAACAAAAATATACTAAAACCTCTAAGTATTCTAAAATAATACTCTGCAATGCGTTAAAATATTGATCCTACTTACTTTAACGCTTAATGCTTGTTAGCCTTGTTTGTCAATCTTGTCCACTCTAATCATCCTTAAACATTTAATATATCAACTTTAGTTTTTCATCAAAATCATAAGACTGGAGTTTAATTTGAGAATTAAGTATATCTTTCATTTAAATTCAAAATGGTTTCTAAGCCATTTATTAAGTAAGTGTCATGTATTATACGTTTTGACCTACGTTCTAACTTTAGGCTATTATAAGGTTTTTGGTTAGGGAACCTTCCAAGCCAAGTTCTAACTTATGATAGCCTTTAGATTTTTATATAGGGTGACCTTCTAACTCACACTCTGGCTCCTATTATAGTTAAGTTTCACAACAAACTAACCTTTAAGCCAACCTTTGAGTCTAATCAAATCCAATGTTTTCTAATAGATTATCCTTTGACTCAGCTTTTGACCACAATCTTTTAGCTTAAATATCACCATTTCACTTCATTTCATTACTTATCTTACAAATTAGATGGCAAATATTAATAGTTTAACACTACAACATCTTGATCTAACTTCCATACCAAGTCTTCAATTACTAACCAAACACTTCTAAATCACGTTTGACTATAAACCAATCTTCTTGTCATATAACATGCTATTTCATATCAAAATTATAGTAGGTTTAGCAACTAAAATCTATATACAACCCTTAATCTACCATAATTTACAAAGATTTAGCTTAGTTATGATAATACAATTCCAATTTAACACTTAAATATATGTGTTTTAGTGAAAAAAAATTATAGTTTTAACTTGAATTACAACAAAACTAGCTTGTAAACAAGTTTCTTACCAAATATTAGACTTTCCTCTAAGCTAAAGTTCATTAGAACCACTAATTAATCAATTCATAGCAAATCTAAGTAAAGTTCATTAAGGAATTCTAAGGAAAAATACTCACCTATACCTTGTTTTACATAAACTCAAAACTTATCAAAAATCTAACTTTAAAACTTTGAAAAACAATCACATAGCTTAAAATATATCTTTTGAGGAACTTATACATAAAATTTAAGTAAAAAATATATCGTTTGAGCTTTTGAAAATCAATGGATGAGACTTTTTTCTTAAGGAACACTCATATATATACTTAAATTTTGAAAAATTTAGGTTGATTTTTGAAATTCACCTGAAATATTACTTGAGAAAACACAAGTTTAATAATTTTTTAAAATTATTTACTATTTTTTTTTGTAAAGTTTTGAGGAAAACAAAGGAAATGAAGTACTCATCGGAAAACTGAGCTTTCACCACCAGCAAGGGAAAGAAGTGATCTAACCACCTAGGTACAACACAAAATGTAGGATGCTGATTTTGTTTCAGTTATAGAAACGCTTCCTACCTGTGAACCGCCACAAGCTATGATTACCCTATATTTTTGTAAATTTTTCCTAATTCTCTTTTCAAACTTAATTCCACTATCAATGATTTTCTTAGAACATCAATTGACCAAACTCGTTGCTAAAGTTGGTTTTGTGATTTGTATTATCAATTTCCCATTATTTATTTACTTTTTTAAAGGATAAAATCCACTAAATATCACTGTACTTTCAAAAAATACCGTACTAACCATTGAACTTTCATTTTGATTGCCAAAACCACTGAACTTTTAAAAAATGTGTAGTCATACCACTCTAATAGTTTACTAGTCAAATAATAATGGGAAATCTTACATGGTATTTATGACATGTCATTTTATAATTAAAAATATTAAAATGTATGTTCATTTCTCTCAAAAAACACATGGAAATACTTTTATCTATTAAAAAAAAATTCTTCCAAAACACAAACAATTCATTTCCCTCCCAAGGCCAAATTATTAACAAGAAAAAAAGAAATTTTTTTCTTTCAATTGTCCATACATTTTTTGCTTTTCCTTTTCATTCTTTCTTTTTAACATTTCTCTATACATAATATCAATATGCTAATATTCTTTAGACTCTCTATTGCAAATTAATAAAAGCATCCACAACATCATAGAATGCCAACCATTATTAAGTATAATCGTAATACACAAATCGTAGGTGTGAAACACTTCTTTTCATGAACTCTCATGGAATCTCTTGCAGCTAATTATCCATTCTCACCACCAAAGCTTTCTCTCCCTTGTTTTCCATGTTCATTTGTTATATCCCGACTCATGTTGAATGCATTGTGTTGCCCAATGAATTGAAAGAAAAAAGTTATTTTTTTCCCTTAATAATTTTGTCTTTAAAGGGAAATAAATAGTTTGTGTTTTTGGAGGACAATTGATATTTTTTTTAATAGATAAAAGTATTTCCTTTCTATAATAGTTTGTGTTTTTTGAGAGAAAAGATTATACATTTTAATATTTTTTATATGTAGGATAACTTGTCATAAATGGGGAAAAGGAAAAAATATGCAATAAAAAAACAAAAACAAAAATGCTACAACTAGGAAAATAATCCCAAAAATACTATACTTGAAATCACTTCTTGACGAGGCAATTTCAATTTGTACTAAAATCACCTCACCATGAGGTGATTTCTATGGCGATATATCTTCCTGCCCCTTCTTCTCCCTCATTCTACATGCTCACTATCTATCCTACTCTCTCTCTCTCTCTCACTTTAACCATCCGTAAAAACCCTCAACCAAATAAGCTATATAGGTCAGTTTTTTCATGAATCAATCATGAAATCGAAGTAGTTGCATGGTATAGGTCTATATTGTAGGAAGTTTTTTGGAAATAGGGAGAAAATCAGTATACTATCATCACTTTCTCTCTCTAGACATCAATATAGGAAAAGATATGATTTTTACTTGTTTTGATCTATTTTAAGAGCATGTTTTTCAAAAAAATAGTGTTCTCACTTGATGCATGATGGTACATTATTATCTACTAGTAGTTTTTGGGTAAGTGTGTATGTTCGCATGTAATATGACATATAGTTGAAAAGAATAGTTATCTATTCCCCATTGCATGTAAGCTGAGCTATTTTTTTTTTTATAAATATATGTTTGTTAGTCAATTATATATATATATGCCATATTTGGATTTGTTATTTTTTGTATGACATTAATGTTTGTATAATTTTTATTTCCCAAAACATTATGTTTGTTATTTAGTAAAGTTTATGTGTATATGTATGTGAGTACTGTATTGTATGTACACGTATATTAGGTAATACGTATACAAATAAGTAGTATTTAAGGGAGTAGTTAATGAATTGGCTTGTGAGACAGTGTAACTTCTTTATTTGTTTTAGTTGGAGTAATTACTAATTCTAGTATCGTTAAGGGATAATGATAGTGAGATTAGATTTGGTTTTTTGTTCATAAACTAGAGTAGAGTGTGATGCTATCATAAGTTAGTACTTTTCCATGTGTATGCTGAAGTTTATGTAGTTGATGTGGCAAATAGGTGTACAATAGATAATATGAGGTTAGTTTGTTATGTTGGTGGAAATATTATGGAAGGAGAAGATGGTGTATAGTATGACAGCAGCCCAAAAATTGTAGTTGGAGTTCCATTTAGGGCCACGTATGACCAGGTCAATGGAATGATATGTAATCGGCTTCGAGTTGACATGAAAACACACTGGATCGAGCTAATTCACAGATGGCCCCTCATAGGTGGGACTAGGGACATGTTCTGTACCATCCCCATTAACAATGATTATGATGTCTAATAGCTAATGGCTTTCCGAGTAGGATATGGTAGAGTCAGTGGTTTTGCGGAGATCTATATTGAAATTCATAAAGTAAACCCACTACTAATAGCCTTTGTCATAGTTGAGCAAGATATCGAACGGTACAGTGATGATGTTAGACTATAAGTTGAAACCAGGGTGTTAGATTCCCAAGCGGTGCTATTAAGTTACCTATCGAGCACTGGTCGCATGTCCAGTGAATCTAATGTTTTGATCACCAGCGAGTCTAATAGAGATATTGATGAGGAGAATAAACTGGCATTTACCAACATTGATGAAAATTCTGATAATAATGAATGTAATGTTTGTTACGCCCCGAACAGGAAGAGTCATAATAGTCTCGCCGTATAAACTAATCTAATATAGAAGCTGATCTCATAGTTGCTATCGTAGACATAGTTTACACAAGGTGCACAACTCAACCAGCTTGAAACGTTTGTTTTGACACATGTTAATAACCAAATCTGTGGTAGAGCTTTTACAAAATACTTATTTGATACAACCTGCTGTTTAATACCATAACAGTATTTATACACACGTTTCATGTCCAAAGATAAAGTTTATAATCAGAGTTTATTACCACAGGTTTTGCAGTCTATATACAATAAGTTAGGAAACTAGTAGGCTCTCAGGGAATTCCTAATTAGTTTTCTTAAAACTTAAAGACAAAGTCAAGAGCTCAGGTTTAGTTAATTCCTCGATCCTCATTTTCCAACACAGCAGTACACTAACCTGGGACCGGTGGTACCAGAACATCCTGTCTTTACTCAACACCTGCAAAAGAGTCTGTAGGGATGTGAGCACAACTAGCTCAATAAGTGAGATGGAGTCAGAAGAGTACTGCACAATCACAAATAAGGTTAAATAATTATAATGAAATGCAATGCAATCACTCAAATGAAACATCGCACAATGTTAACCGGTCCACTATGAGGTTAGAGAAATTACATTCGCTCTAACCAGGATTGAGGAGTTTCATCCTGACTCAAGTTAAACTAAATCCAGGCTTGTGCAATGGAGAATACCTTCCTCCCATGACCGCCTTCGAACCACGGCCCCCAACCTTACTGCGACCTCCTCGCCTGTCACTTAGTTTGACTAAGGATGGGAAAATGACCATTTCAACTATCCTCATTGAAGGAAGTCGGTATTTGACCTAACACTCTTAATCGTTTCCCCTAACAGATGTTATGCATATCCAGTTTCATTTTAGTTGAATAACCGTTAGTTTTAATCAAGGGTGACCAACAAGTTCACACAATACAGAATTCATACAAATATGCAGAACAGTACACCAAGGAGTTGAACTTCTGTCATAACTGAGTATCATTCACGTACACAGCATGCGCATAATCATCTAACTACAAACACAACCTGAAGTACTCTTAAGTCTCTGAGTACTTTAAATAGTACCTAAATAAGCGGTGAAGCCACAATCCCAACTTACTTGTTTAGATGTTCGCTATTGCTGACTTGAATTGTCAACCATCTTTGTATTGGAAGGTCCTAATTACACAAAGACCCAAATTCAGTTTTCGTAATAATTACGAAAATATTAGGGTTTAATCTAAAATGGTTATATTTATATACATATATATATATATATTATTTCCATAATATACAGTCATGTTATCACTATATATCGAATTAAGTTATTAATTGTTGATACTGTATATCGTATATACTATTACGTATTATATGTTGTTTCGATCGTATTGAAACATACTTTTTATTTATTAATTCACGTTTTAATTCCGGTAAGGTTACTGAAATATGTATATTCTTGAATATAATAAAGTTATAGGTTAAATTACTTAAGGTTGTTCGATTTTAACAAAATTAGTGTCATTGGGTTCGTATAGACCTAACGATACATTTTACGAGCCCTGTTTCTAGAGATGGCTTTTAACGGGTAATTTGAGTTTTTAATAAAATTATACATAATTATATAAAAATGATTGTATTATACGTAATTTACGTTATTAAATTATATTTTATCTAATTTGTCCCTATATTGTAACAATATAAGTATTATCCAATTCTACTACACCTAAAGTGTATCCCGATCAGAAAATATTAATAAATATAATAAAAATATCCATTTAATCCAATTTGATCAGCAATCCTATATATAGTTTTTATTTAAATATTTAATTCATTTTAGCTTATTAATATTACAAATACACCTCGACTTGTAATTTAAGCTATTTTAATTAATAAATTCATAATAAATAGTTTAGGTTACCAAATAATTCCTCAAAACTTTCTATAGACTTCTAAAAATATAGGGAATTCAGTTATCACTTGGTTTCAAGTTTCCGACCTATTGCCTATATTTTCGTATTGATGATTTTACCCCTAAATAATTCCTCAAAAATTTCTATAGACTTCTAAAAATATAGGGAATTCAGTTATCACTTCGTTTTAAGTTTCCGACCTATTGCCTATATTTTCGTATTGATGATTTTACCCCTAAATTATCATATATTACCCAATTATGATTATTTTAGCACTAAATTAATTTCAATCTAACTCAATGCTATTATTATTTATTATAGATAAGTACATATTCATTTCATCAATTAATTTCATAATTTCCTATTAAATTCATAATTTTAGCCTATTTTCGAGCCTAAAAATGCAATAAATATTAAAATTATTCAAATCAAAATTCGGGCTACATAGCAATTATCTATATATTATACACATCCTATATAAAAATTTTCAGCTAGAAACAACATCATTTAGTACATTTATTTTACAAATATAAATTCGTATGAATAGTAGATTTCTTAATAAAGTATGTTAAATGTTATGAATTTTTCAAAAATAAAAATATCGCATGAAAGGATGTTTAAAATAACCTAAGTATAATTTTTTTTCATAATTTTCTGGGTGGATTTACTAATTTTTAGAAATTATTGAAAAACTAGGCAAGAATTTGACCTTGCTGTTCTTGGTATCTCCAGCAGTCGTAGGGTGGTGGGGGTGTGTTGGAACACCTAGACGCTGGGGGTACTCCTTGGTGGTGGAGTGGTGGAATAGCAGATCAAAGGACACCCTAGGAATTAACTCAGCTCGATAATTGCTCTGTTTTTCCTATTTTCTTTTCTATTTTCTACGATTTTTTTCTAATTCTTCTTTCTATTGTTTTTTATTTCAAAAGATGTAAAGTGATGTTGTTCAATAGATTTATAGTGGTTTAGGTCAGTTTCTTTTTTTCTTTATTTTTTAAAATTTTTTTCTTGCTTTTTCCTCCATTAATTGCAAGTAGGAGGTGTCATTTGTTTGTAGATTCACCTTTTGATTTAGCAATTGTCTAGCTTTGATGATTTCCAGCAATTTTTAGACTTAAATCAGCAATTGGAAGGCTTTTGAATAATATTTTGAAATTATTTAGGTATTTTGAGTATATTTTATTAATACTTAATTATTTACTTAATATACGAGTATATATCCCTTCTAAATATCACGCGTAATATACAACTATACTCATATAATTAAGTTTCTAATATATCTTTTATTTTTAGGATATCTTTTAAAGTTAATTTTATGATTTCAACAAAAAATATATATAATTGCGTAATTTATGGTCAATTTACAGGTATAATTATTATTTATATCGGGTATACTCATAAAATTACGTGTATTTTTATATAGTAAATTATACTAAATTATTTTATTTTTTAGCTTAATTAACTTATTTTTAAGTTCTTATTGCAACCTAAGTTCGATTTTAGGAGTTCCGAACATTTTAGTGCTATATTAAATATTTTTACTTCTAAGGGCAAAATTGGAATTTTGGGTCATTATTTCTAAAATCTAACTTCACTGCAATATTTTGACTAATTTTTTTATTCTAGTTATAAAATTTTAGCTCAATTGGATAAATTTCCCTAAAAGTCTTAAATCTAAGCTCGGTTATCCTAAACTCAATTTTAGGAGCTTACAATATTGATGTTGGCCCAAGTGAATGTTGGTTGCCGAAGGTGGGGGAAGCACAAGGGTTACGTGGATGGAATGATTAGAGGTAAGGATTAACAACATCTATAGATGCAGTCGGGATGTCGAAACTTGTGCCTTTCTCCATCTCAAGTATAGGGGATGGACTTGTGGCATCTAATGATAGTATAAGTGGTGGTGAATGGAGCTTCAACAATGAATTGAAGGTAGGCATGCAGTTCTAGAATAAAACACATCTACAAACAACTATGAGGCTGCATGATGTTATGAACTACCATAACTTCACCATGAAGGAGTTTGAACTGGTGTTATGGTTTATCAGATGTGTTGATTAGGAAAAGAGCTGTTGGTGGGGACTTAGAGCTTGTAAGAAGCAACATGTAGGATGCGTTTTGATAACTAGGTTTGTGGGTCTACACACGTGCCTCAATCTTACAATTAGCCAAGACCACTTGTAATTAGACTTAAATACGCTACCCTACTTTCTGATTAAGGATGTTTAAGATTCACCAAGCATCAAGGTAAGACACTTGTAGGTGACTATTTGCAAGCAATACGATTATATTGTCCATATCAAGAGAATTAGGGAAGCCAAGCACAAAGTGATTGAATAGGTTTATGATAAGTGGGAGGAATCATGTGTGGTGTTCGTACTTCTACTAAATGCGATCCGAGAGGCTAATCTTGGTACTATGGTAGAGTGGAAATGGCAAGACAGTGATACTGCTGAGCACGCGTTCTTTAATAGAGTCTTCTAGGCATTTAGACTATGCATTGAGGCATTTATACATTGCAGGCTTATAGTTACGATTGATGAAACATTCTTGTATGGGAAATACAAACATAAACTACTGATTGTGACTAAAATTAATGGTCAAAATCACATAATCCCACTTGGTTTCGCCCTAATTAATGAGGAATGTTTTGCTAACTAAAGTTGGTTCCTAACGTATGTCTTCATGCATATTATAAGAGATCATACTGATTTTTGTTTGATTTTAGACTGTCATGCTGGAATCCAGTTTGCAATAGAGGGTAAGATTGCATTATGGCCAAGGAGTTGGCCTTGGCGGTAGTGTATTTGATACGTCGCCTGTAACTTCAACAGTTAAGCTAAGAATAAAGAATTCAAAAAGTTGATAAAGACTGCTTACCAGTTGTAACCTCGAAAGTTTCGTACCTACTATGATGAGGCCAAGACTATGAGTCCTCATACTAAAGCTTACTTTAGAGGCCTGTATCCCAAAATGTAGATGCTGGCATACGACGATGGAGCTCGATTTGGTCATGGGATGGCCAACATTGCAGAAAGTTATAATAGTGCTTTATATGATGCTAAGAACCTACCTGTCATAGCACTACTTAAGAAAACTTTCTACAACTACAATGACTACTTCAACAAACGTAGGATCGAGTTAGTAAAGCAAATGGGCATTGGCAAAATGTTGATCAAATTCATAGAAAGAAAGTTTTACACGTAGCGCAAAGTGGCTAGTGGTCAATAGGTCATGATTTTTTACTACAATGAGCAACTATTCGAGGTCATCACGACGCCAAAACCAATAGTGTATGGGAAAAAAAGGAGGGAACAGCTACATAATCGCCCTTAGGACTATACGGTGTACTTGCAATAAGTGTCAAACATACAAAATTCTGTGCTTACACACTATAATTGTTATGGGAAAAATGAGCATGGATTGTGTCGTACATATTGGATATTGGTATATGTTACAGAATCAACTATGTGTATATACACATTCTTTTATGCCTTGTGTCGATAAGTCTAGTTGGTCATATCTTGACATTCCTGTGTAGCATCTAATTACAACATCAAATAGGGTTAGAAATCTAGGCAAGCCACAAGAGAAACAATTTTAGAATGAGATGGACATATGGGAGAGACCATTAACTTATACTTATGGACTATGTGGTGAGGATGGACATAATAGGAGAAGAAGTCTACAGCGAAAAAGACGACCAATGTTGAGTAGATTTACTGGTAGTTGACTTAGTGAAAGTGAAAAAACTAGTGATAATATTTATTGATTATATATATGGAAGTGTATTTAAGTAGTAATTCTTTTTTCTAGCTTTTTGTTTTTACCGTATGAGTTTTCTAGCAAGCTTACGATTTTTTTCCCTCTTTTGTACTTATAGGAGTAGATGGATCCAGGACTAACAGATAGGTTATTGCTTTACTTGTAGCCATCCCATAGGTCTGAGCTAATGTGGGGTGGTTAGGTAAGGAATAGAAAATGGAAAACATACTTGTGATTTGTTTCATTCTTATACTAATTGTGACAATATTTCTTCTTCCTTAAAAGATGATAAAAGGAGGGTAAAGCCTTATGAGTTAGCTAACTTAAGTGAATAGGCTAAGCGCTCCTTGAGTTAGTTAGGACCTTAAAAGATACTAAAAGGAGGGTAACACCCTATGAGCTGGCTAACCTAAGTGAATGGGTAAACTACTCTTTGAGCTAGCTAAGACCTTAAAAGATACTAAAAGGAGGATAGCACCTTAGGAGTTAGCTACCTTAAGTGAATTGGCAAAGTGCTCATTAAGCTAACTAAGACCCTAAAAGATACTAATAGGAAGATAGTGCCCTATAAGCTAGCTAACCTAAGTGAATTGGTAAAGCACTCTTTGAGTTAGTTAAGACCCTAAAAAACACTAAAAGGAGGGTAGCATCCAATGAACTGACTAACCTAAGTGAATGGGTAAAGCACTCCTTAAGTAGGCTAAGACCCTAAAAGAGAACCCAGTCATGCTCTTTTGAGCTAACTAACCTAGGAGAAATAATGAAGCGCTCCTTGAGTTAATTAAGACCCTAAATGAGAACCTAATCATACCCTTCTAAGCTAACTAACCAAATGAATGGATAAAGCGCTCCATAAGCTGGCTATGACACTAAACAAGAGCTTGGACATGCCTTTGTAAGTTAACTAACCTAGGAGAATAGGTAAAGCACTCCTTAAGCTAGCTAAGATCCTAAATGAGAACCTAGTAGTACCTTTTAGAGTTGACTAACATAGGTGAACGGGTAAAGCACTCTTTATGCAAGCTAAGACCTTAAGTGAACACTTAGTCATACCTTTCTAAGCTAATTGACATAGGTAAAAGCATCTCTAAGGGACTAACAACCTTAACTAAAAGGTCAAAATGAAACTTAGCCGTACTCCTTTAAGTTGACTAATATAGGTAGGAGCATCTCTAAGGGACTAGCAACCCTAACTGAAAGGTCGACATGAAACTTAGTTGTACTCTTTTAAGCTGACTAACATAGGTGGGAGCATCTCTAAGAGACTAGTAGTCCTAACTAAAGGGTCAAAATGAAACCTAACTGTACTCTTTCAAGTTAACTAACATAGGCAATTAAAAGGTTGATATGAAACCTAGTCATGCTTCTTTAAGCTAATTGACATAGCGTCTCTGAGGAACTAGCAACCCTAACTGAAAGGTCAACATGAAACCTAGCTATGCTCTTTTGAGCTGACTGACATAGGTGGGAACGTCTCTAAGGGACTAGCAACCCTAACTAAAAGGTTGACATGAAACTTAGTCATGCTCTTTTAAGCTAATTGGCATAGGCGAGAGCGTCTCTAAGGAACTAGTAACCCTAATTGAAAGTTCAACATGAAACCTAGCTGTACTCCTTTGACCTTATTGATATAGGCAAGAGCATCTTTAAGGGGCTAGTAACCCTAACTAAAAGATCGACATGAAACCTAACTGTACTCCTTTGAGCTGATTAACATAGGTAGAAGTGTCTCTAAGGGACTAGCAACCCTAATTAAGCGGCCGACATGAAACCTAGCCGTACTTCATTGAGTTGACTAACATATGTGAAAGTATCTTTAAGGGACTAGTAACCTTAAAGAAAATATGGATGGAGACAACACTCTATGAACTAGCTAGAGGTTGACATAAAACTTAGTCATACTCTTTTGAGCTTACTGACATAGGCAAGAGCGTTTCTAAGGGACTACCAACCATAATTGAAAAGTCAACATGAAACTTAGTCGTGCTTCTTTGAGTTAACTGGCATAGGAGGGAGTGTCTCTAAGGGACTAGCAACCCTTAAGAAAATATTGATGGGGATAGTGCTTTATAAGTTAGCTAGAACCCTAAAAGAGATGGACAAAGGGTAAATGCCCTACGAGTTGGCTAAGTAACCTAAGAGGCAAGACTAGGAGATGTAACCCTTTGAAAAACCTCTTAACTAGAGAAATTTACAAAACCATTTATGAAAAAAAAGGTATAAAAGATAAGGTTTCTTAACTTGAAAAGGAGTTAATAGACATAAAAAACTACATTGAGATAACGACGTAGAATTAGATGACATGAATTGAAGATTTGACTACTCTAGCTGACATGGATGGAAAAACTTATAACAATCCTTTACTTTCTCTCCCTCTTTTTCCTTTCTTCTCCTCTCTTCTAATCTTTTTTTTCCCTTTTATTTTTAGTCTCTCTTTTTTCTTCCTTTTTTTTTTCTTGAAAGTTTGCTAACGGATACAAATTCTTATTTAAGAGATAAGAGCTATAACCATCCCCTTCCTTAGTAACCATGTAGGGCATCTCATATCTATCTTAGTTTTTGGCCTTGATAATAAGCTTCTTAATGAAGCCTTATGATTTTAAATATTCATTTCCTAAGGAAAAAGTAACTCACGATTAGTCTAGTCAAAGAGGGCTTCTTTGCACACTCTCAATTTAGATTTCGCTCTTAACTACTATTCTAAAAGTTAAAGTCCAGTTTACAAGTGTTATGCTTTGATCAATCTGTTAGTCTTTTTGGGTTTAGTATTGTGAATCAAGCTTTTGGTCAAATGGTTTCAAAAGGGATTAAAGAGAGAGCCTATTGTCATGAACTGAGGATGATCTAGTCGTGGTAGACACCATATACTGTATGAAGAACCCATGATTGATTACCCTTCCAATCATGAACTCTTCATATAATTTACAAGGCTCTACAACCACTAGTTTCCCAAGAACATATAGATCCACATGATATCATCACATAAGCATATTTATATAAAATTTAAACTACAAAGTTTATAGTAAGTAGTAATTTAGTATTTCTAGGTTTATATTACTAACAAAACAACGGTACATAAGTAAAAGTCTATATAGTCAGTTCTCTCATCACACCAAATGGCCTGCTCTTGCCTAGTTCCCTAAGTTAACCTGTGACATTCCCCAGCCAGCCTCAATAAATAAGCCATCTTGCAGCAAAAGTCTAATGGGATGTAAGCCTAAGCTTAGTAAATAAAACCCTTATCTTAGTAAATAAAACCCTTAGCTTAGTAAGCAAAACCCTCAGCTACATCACAAGTAAGTTATAAATACATTATATTTACGCATATGAATGAATGGACAAATAGAATGTCAAACAATACGTATAGTTAACTAGTCAGTATACGCAACTCAGATTTAATGCCCTCCAAAGTTAGGGTTAAAGTATACATGACACCAATTAAATCTGTGTATTATACTAAAACTTACTTTACTATGGAACTCCATGTTTCATACTTAAATCAAACAAGTTCTTTATTTTCATAAAAACCAAGTTCTAGTATAATCATGAATGGGCCCCCGCAGTCTGTACTCATCCTTAAACGGATGCCTATGGACTTGACTCTTTGCCAGGCGGTTGGCGCCTCTAATGCCTAGTATTCTTATGGGCTAGAGTAAGGTCATTTTGTATGAGTGCACCATACAAAACCAATAAATTTATCAGATTAACCCCCAAATGGCTTCTCCCTACCTCTTTGTGATGTGATGGCCGGAATTATGCCTATGCAATGCATGTTGATGCATGTACCAATTTCTTCTTATGAGCTAAGAATTGTTAAGTCCATTTATGATGTAACCATCCAATAGTATACAAATCATTATCTATACTACCATGCAACAACAAAGTATTATTTGTACTTAAGGTAAATTCACAACTCAACACATAATAACATACACAAGTATTTCCTGACCCCATACAACAATCAATTAACCATATCATTTAAGTCCTCTATCAGCAATTACATATAAGCATGAAATTATAGGGTAAATACTCACTTAACCATGACAACTCGCTCTAGTCGTAGTAATCAATCAGGAGATCCTTGCTCGTGTTGGGATCACCTGATCATTACGATATAATAACGATAGCAAGCAATTGAATTAACTAGTAATTCTAGATATTTATTTATCTAATTTTACTAAGATTACTATCAATTTTTATCTGATTAGACTTTATCACTAATCGTATATAACTTTTTCATTTTAGTTTTGATATTTAAGAATTTATGGTTGTTTTCCATCGTTTCGGACGTACATTGAAACGATGATGTTCGTTTTGGACGTTAAAACCCATATTTTACAATATAGACTAAATTTATTGAAATTCTAACTATTAAAGGTTAATTATTCTTATTAGTTAGTTTTATATTCTATTTTAGTAGTTAATGGTTTCATTAGCCATAAATTCTTACACTTAAATGATCTTATAGTTTATTATCTTAGAGGCTTATGTCATCGCTTATATCATCAATCGCTTATACTATCGTTTGATTACATCATTGCTTACATCATTATTTAATTATGTCATTGCTTACATCATCATCCATTACATATATACTCTTATCCTTATGTATTCATATACTTTATACATATGTTATATGTATACTTATACTTTTAAAATACTAGTATGTATACTTATACTTTTAAAATACTAGTATGTATACTTATAAACTTATACATATACTAATACATATACCCATATAAACATATGGTGACATACGTATTTTTATACATATTTTTATATGCCCAAAGTTCCCTTTTAAGAAAGCTTTACAAATTTCATATTTTTGTATTTTAAGGATGTATTTACCATGGTATATGTATGCATAGTTAGTATATACCTCTTTTTTGGTCATGTACATAATGGTTACTTATGTATAAGAGTCCCCATACATGTATTTATCAAGTATACTCTTACATACACATCTTTAAACATATGTACATAATACATAAACTTCCTATACTAACCTAACCTATACATCTAACTATTAAATAAGACGGAACAATATATAAAAACATACCTTTTTCTTCTTAAAATATGGATGTAAAGTTTGAAAGTTGAGAAAGGGTGAAAGAGAAAGGGAATCGCAGTTTTGGTAAGGGAGAAAAGGAATTGTTTTGTGTTGTTTTTGTGCTTTGAAAATGAAATCAAGTGAGGTCCTAAGTGGGAAAAGGAGTGGATGGCAAGAAGGAAAAGAAAAGGTGAAAAAATTCTAAAAGAAAAGAAAAGAAATCAATAGAAAGGAAGAGAAGATTCTA
Source organism: Lumnitzera racemosa (assembly GCA_024138005.1). NCBI lineage: Eukaryota > Viridiplantae > Streptophyta > Magnoliopsida > Myrtales > Combretaceae > Lumnitzera > Lumnitzera racemosa. The sequence goes on along the minus strand of JAMXBC010000012.1, from coordinate 29,394,790 downwards.
GTGTGATAATGACACATATGTTGACTTAATCAACCTTTGACTTGGTCAACATTTCAAAATTACGTGTAATCTAAGTGTATATAATGAAGTGATTAAGAAAAATTAGGAAGAAAATTAAGGAAATGAAAGGAGATTAGAAGTTTAGTGAATTGATTTGTGAAAATAGGTAATGAGATCTTCCTTCAAGTATTTATATCCTATGTATATCATTTGGTAAGCTACTTAATGTAATTGTCATAAAAAGTTTCATTTAGGGTATTAATACTTACTACATATAACATAAGTATCAACTAAACTCTTAACTCTATATAATATTAATATAGTTATATAATTAGAAGATGAATGTGATTTATGATGCAATATCTTAGTTTCTAAAGGATTACTTTAGTATTATATGTATTTGTGAATGATTGAAAGTTATCTTTAATCTTTTATCAATAATTCGGTATAATACTAAGGTTATATTATCAATTAGGGTTTTAGGGTAAATTATGGTAAATTAGTGCTTTATATCCTTAAAGTTATGCTTTTAGGGTTTCTATTACTTTTGGATGAAATCTTTAGTGTTTACATATGTTTAGGATAGAAAAATTTTATACGCAATTCATTAGTTATTTTAGAATTTTCACTTTTACTAGCCTTATCAACTCCTGGAAATATCTAGCATACTTAAGTCTACTTCAGATGCTAGCTCGAAAAATTTAGGGGCTTACACCTATTTTGAAAGAAATATTCCAACCTGAGTGTACAAGCGAAGAATTCTTAAGAAAAAAATAGATGTGTGCTTACCTTAATTTCAAAAATAATTTTTATTTTAGACAAATTATTCTTTAAGATTAGAAAAGTTTTGAGTAGGGAGGTATTGTAGGTTGAGAGGTGTTGTATGATTTAAGATGGATAGGAAGGTTTTGTGTTTGTGATTTGGAGTATGATTCTAAAGTGGATATGAAGTTTTGTGTTAGTGGTTGCAAATGTGATTCAAGACCTTATGTTTTTAGACCAGCTCAATATTCTGGGCTTTCTTTGGTTAGGGTTTTTGTCAAGCCTAATGTTTAGGCCTTTCTTCATTTTTCTTTCTTCTAGTATTTTTTCTTTCTTCTTCTCTTCTTCTTCTTCTTCTTTTTTTTTTTTTTTTTGCCCCATCATTTCTTGCTTTTCTCTCTCCTAAAAGTAATTATCTCTTTTGTCAAGTTTTTATCTTTAGATGAATTAAGGCCCTAAATCCATGAGTTTCAAGTATATGGGCTTGGGTAAGGTATGTATAGTCTTGAGGTATTTAGGAAAGTATTGACTCTACTTTAAAGGGAACAATTTATCAAAAACAGAAGTTATCCTTGAATTGTTATTACTAAGGTAAGTATAAACCAATTCTATTATTCTCTCCTAATCAATGACCCTAACCTCCGAATTACCCCATTTTATGGTGGCTCTTGACAAAGATTACATTTAAAATAACTTCAAATTGGTTCAACAAAGTTAACAAAGGATACTTGTCTTTAGGTTTTGAAAATAAATACCTTACTTCATTTTAATCTACATATCACATTCAAAACAGACCTCCTTTAAGAAATGAGTCTAAAAATCCCTCACCATGATGTTTCTCATCTCTCAAAGTATTTAAGGGTTAATGTGTAAGATATAACTTGTCTCTTTTCATTCCAAACCTTTTAAAAATGAGCTATCAATTCCTTAATTAAGGATTGATTTGTTATAAGGTAGAGATTGACCCTGCCCCCAATTCCTTGAAACATGTTGTAGTTGTGAAACAATACCTTTCATTCGATTTGAGTTCAAATTAAAATTTCAAAGATCAAATGCCCTGTACCTTTCACGTTCTTGCTTAAATTGCCCTAGACTTATAGGTCTTAATGCCCCTTAGCTCCCATGTGTGATTTCGAGCTCGATTCTTTAAAGCTAAATAAGCCAGCATTGACATCTTTTTAGGTGGAAGGAACTGTGAATTGCCATTTATATTTTTGTACTAGGGATCAAGCTTAAGATGGTATTTCATGGCTTCGTGTTTTGACTTGGTTCATGGTTAGACCTGATGGCTTATGGGTTTTAAGTTAGTTCAGTTACCTTGACAAGCCAGGGATTTATTTTTGGTTAGTTACCTTAACAGGCTATGTGGTTCATGTTTGTCTCGAATCCCATCAAGATTTGTAATTGTAAGCAACTTCTCCTTTGTTTTCTTTTTTCTTTTTGAGAGAAAGATATAAGGTTTTATTTTACAAAGATCGAGTGATCAAGTTATAAATGGGGGATTGCATTCTTAGGATTCTATATATAAGCTTCTATGTAGTTCTACTTACAAGCCTATATAATATATTTACATTTTTTATTGACATAGAACAACGGTTTAATGAATGCTATTAAAGGGCCTATTTGTAAACAAGGAAAGGAAGAATGGTTTTCTAAAAGTGAAAAGGTTCTTTTTATTATGAAGGATACAATATATGAACAAAGTAAAGGTGCTTAACATTGTGCTTGATTATTATTCAATAGATTCTAAATCCTATTTATTCTGAATGAGGAAGCCTATTTACAAGATACTAATTTATCTAAAAGAATGAATATTCCTAGCTTGTAGAATACTTGGTAAGATGGCAACTTTTAAGATTATTTTACGGGATTCATTCTTTTTGTTTTTTTCTTTTCAGTTTTGATCACTTAAGAATAAACTTTCAAATGAAGTGTAGTATTTTACAATACAGCAAAATGTGATTATTTATGAACCTAACTTTTAGAAATTAGGACATAATTATCAAGCATGAATATTTATAGATAAATAAAGATGAAGATAAAAAAAATGTAAAATGAAGACTCACAAATGTAAGGAATCAATGATCAAATAGTAATGTGGCAATTCTAGGTGTTTAGAGTTATAACTATATCAAAATTCCATTATTATAATAAATTTGAAATTATAAAGAAATATAAACAATATATTAATACAAGGTACAAGGAGACTTATAATTTTACATTAAGAAAGTCTTATATACAAAATTAATCTACATTAGATTTACATGGATAATATGAGAATTCTGACATAATAATGAATATCAGTTAACATACCCTATTATTATTTATTCATCGGCTAAGGTTCGTATATGTAATTAGAGTAGATTCTAAAAGTCCTCAAGTTCTGTCACCTTACTCATTTTTGAAGAAACGATTCCTTAGTTACATCGAAACTTGAGTAGGGTAACCTGATCGGCTCCAGAAGGTAGTTGCCCCATAACATTTGAAACTTACACAATGATCTCCCTTCTAGGGTCCTATAACGACCTAGTTTTAACTGTATCTAACATACATTTATAACGCAATAACCCCTCCCACTAGATGACCCCATAGGTGAACTGCAATAAAGTACAAGCATTTATATTTTACAACAATAAGAAAATTGATAATTTACAACTTAGGTATTTTTTGAAAAATAATCATAATTTTGGAAATTTTAAGTAGCTAGCCCTCTTAATGTCCCTAGTAGAGTTGCTAAGCTATCGAGTTTGACTTTTCAGTTTCTTATTTTAATTTCATTTCCCTTAACTTAATTTAAACTAAACCTTATACCTATTTAGTTTAAACCCTCAACAAAAGTTAAAGGAAACCTCATTTTTTTTTTATTTTGAAAAATTTTGGAGTCATCACCTTATAAAACCGAGAAAGGTGATTAAATTAGAGTCGATTAAGCGGACTGATTCTAATTTAGCCATTAGTCTACATTTTGAAAACTTATTTGAAAAGAATTCAAGAAAATAGAATTTCTCAAGTTCGGAGGCTATTATATTAAACCCTTATGGATATCACTATTGATTTTTCAAAAACAGATTTAGTTTTAAAAATTACCCTTTTTTTTAAACAAAGTTTAATCACTAGTAAATAAATAAAATTGCATTTATTTCACAAAAAATAATTAATTCGAGATATAATTTACAGGAAAAAGAAAACAGAAAAACTAAAGTTTTTACAAATTTTACATTACCTCGAAAGTGTTTACTGACCTGTCGATTAAAATCAGACATCCATAGTTCATTATTAGAAAAACTTTACTAGATTGGTTCTTTTTATAAAAACAATCAAGCCAAATTTACGTTTTTATTAACTATTTTTTTTATTAAGAAAAATTCCTAAAAGCTTAATTCTTATTCCCAACTAAAATAAAAAACCTCAAAAATAATTAAGTGATATTTCTTTTTTTTAAGAAAAACCCTAAAGACCTTTTTATTAAATATGCGATTTTTATTAAATATGAAATTTTCTACATGATAAAACTTTTATATGAAAAAAATACCTGAATCATGGAAAAAAATCTGACTATACAAAAGATATCTTAACCATAAGAAAAAAGTCTAAACCATAAGAAAAAAAATCCTAAACTATAACAAAAATATCTAATAATAGAAAAGATGTTTATTAAAGATTTTATTTTTTTTTTATTTTATGAAAAGTTGAATAAGTGACAAATATATATTTTTTTTTCCTAGAAAACTCTAACATGGCTAATGTAGTTTTTTAAATTAATACAATATGTAAAGGATGAGATATTGTAAATTATGAGATTTTATTACAAAATTTCATTTAAAAAATATGCAATATATAAAAAAAAAATAATTTAACTAAAAATTAGCCTAATATATGTTCATTAGACATTAACACTATAATTAATTACTAGTAATTAATAACTTGATGAAAATAAAGAATTGATATAAGTCTTAAAAATAAATGCGTGTAAAAATAAATAAACTAATTGCACTAAGTGAAATAAAAAATGAAACAAACTATAGAAAATAATTAAAAACCACTATTATGTACCTATGAGAAAAAACACAAAAAGCTAATGAGAGCAACTAACTTAAACTACGAAAAAAAATTAAAAAAACAATATTAATAATAAAAAAATATAAGTAAAGGCTACGTGATGAAAGGGAATGGGTGAAATTTTAAGTCCTATCACGTGCACAACTATGGAATTACTCTAAGCAGTGGGTTCGAGCATGTTGCTACAGTGAATTGTAGCAATGGTGATTGGCGATTGTGTATCTCAAATTGTACACATGGAGGAGAGATTAGGGATTAGGAGATTAGTGAAGAGTGGTGATTTTGTTTGGTGTTTTTTTTTTTTTTTATCATGATAAACTCCCCTCTCCTGCTACCCTTTACTATTTATATGACCCGAAAACGAATATTTTGGATCAATTCAAATCTAAATTGATAAATACCATCCTAGATCTGAATCTTTATGGATCTTATCGAATTTAACAATATCATATTAGATTTTTATATCTTTATGTATTTAATTAAAAGAAATAAATAATTGAATAAACCCAACCCTAAATCTAAAATTAACCTAAAGTTGAAATTAAAATGGACTGAAACCCAATAATAAATTAATTTTTCTCTAAATAAGGTATAAAAAAACAAATCTATGACCCTAAATTAAGTATCATAAAAATTGATCTATGGCCAAACAAATTTAAATTTTTTTATTTTTTTTCAATATTTTAAAGGACCCTTTCTCTAGATAATAAATAAAAAAAGAAAACTAAAATACAATGGAACAAAAATGAAGTGTTTACAAGCAATAATACAAAAATTAATGTTAAAGTTACTAGGTCCTTTTGGCAAAGAAATAAAAGAAAAGTGAGATAGTAAAATGGAAATGCTAAAAGAAAACCATGTATATAATATAGCTACAGTCATAAGATTTATTGTAGATAGGTTAATAGATAAATGTACATTCATACAAATACATTAACAATTAAAAGGTGACTATTCTTTCTATAACAATATATATACACCACAATAATATGAACATAGACAAAGGAAAAAGATACTTAAAAGAGATAATAGAAATAAAAGAAATACCATATTAGAAAAACATTAGCTAATAAACCATTTATAAATAAAGATAGACATGTTAGAAAATTTAATAGGAATAGTGATTATTAAAATAAGATAACCATTATACTTACGGAGAAATAGGACATTTAAGTAGAGATGTATAAAAAGAAATTCTTGCATAATAAAAATTCAATTTTAGTAGAATGCATAAATGAAGATTTAGTAGAAGTAAACAATGATATAAGTGAGATAGAATACTAACATGATTAGCAAAATAATAAATGCAATTTTAATAAACCATGTGCATATTGTAGAAAGTATCATAGTATGAATCTTAGATATCAATATTAGTACTGTTTTAAAGAATATTGTAAATTTTTTCTAGAAAAAACAGGAGTAGAAATCTAAGAAAGTACTACACAAATTAGACAAGCTAATAGAAACCGCTAAGAGGAAGAAATAGAAAGATCAATAAATCTCATAAATAAAAAGTTGCAAAAGTAACAAAGATTGTAAAATAAAGCTAAAGCTACAAGAGAAGCTAAACACAAAAGCAAGCTTAATCAAGACATAAGTCAATAGCTATGCATAAGTTAAAAGCTTATCACCATAGACAACCAAGCATGAAAGTGCACTAATGTAGGTATTCTCTTCACCATCCTCCTGACAAGGAGACTCACTTTGGGTAACATTTGAGAAGAACCTCTATGAATAACCTTTACATACTTTAATGTGGAAAAAAAAGAAAAAAGAAAAGAAAATGAATGAAACACCCTAGTAAAGTTAGTAATTTATTTAAGTTGTAAAATCCTTTAAACTTATATAGTTAGAAATTTACTTCCTAATAGAAATTTTCTCAATTCATTAAACTTCATGTAATTCTAGATTTATTCTAAAGCATATCTTATAGAATAGATGTCTAATTTAAAGTTTCAATTTTATTATCCTTAAACCTTTATTTTACATACACATTAAATAGATTAAATTCTATTTTACGTATAAGGTATAAATATTTTACTAGTACTATATATATTACAATATTTTTATATATGACTTATTTTTCTAAATACTATTTATTTCCTTTTTAATTAATTATTTATTTTTCTATTTTATATATGGATACAGCCCACATTCTAGAATGATTCTAAGCCTTGCCCTTCTCATATATATTCTCTCCTCTCTTGGTCTACTTCATCTCCTTCCGTCAATTCTTCTTTTTCATTTTTTCCTTTCACCCAATCCCCCTTCCTTCTTAATTCATCAAACTCTTCTCTACTTCTCCATTCCTTCAACCCCAATCCTTACTCTTAATCCTCTCTCCCTGCAATTCCCTATCTTACTAAACCCCACCCCCTTTTCTTTCTCTTCTCCCCTTCTTGTGCCTCCAATCTCTTCTCTTTCTCACCCCTTCCCCCTGACGCCAGGCTCTACCCTAATGCATTCTCTCTTCCTAATTCTTTTCCTTTCTCTCCCATCCCCAACGCAACCAGACCCTATCCTATCCCCTATCCAATCCTTCCCAATCCTTGACGTACGGATACAACCTCTAATTTCAATTTCAATTTCAATTCCCAATTCTTGACATATTCAAGCTTGTCTAATCTTTCGACCTCTTTGCTATATGTTGTTTTCATCCCGCTTCCATACATTTCGCGCCATTTTAATAGATTAATATTTGTTAATTTTTTAGGGTATTTTATTAGATAAATTGTAATTTCTATATTTTTGTTTCTCATAGGTTTATATTAGGCATCAATTCATTGTCCATCTAGTAATCTAGACTCGAGTTTATTCTATAAGTTGATTTAATTCCATTTTTTTTGTATTGTGTAAGTATAATATTACTTTTATTTTTTGATATCATAATGAAAAGTAATTATATTAGTACTCTATTCCTATTATAATTATTTTATTTTTCGTAATCATTATGTTATAGATGATATAAGAAATTGTTATTATACTTTATGGGATACTATCGAATTACGTGTATATGTAAATTGATAGTTGTGGAATTTCTATTTCTGTTATATTTGGTACTAAGTCATTATTTTCTGGCTGATTATAGAGTTATATCAATGCTCGTATTTTATACATATTTCAATTGTTGATTTGGTTTATAACGATGCTATCTTATTATTATTATACCTTATTATTAATATTAATAACATTATGATTTAAGTATTTCTATTACGGTTGTTATTATGATTACATAGTATATGACATTAATTGTAAAGTATGTCCATTTTGGATCTTGATAATTAATATGTTCTTCCCTATGTACTTCTACAAATCATAATATTATCCTATTAAAGTACATATTCTTTTATTACTATATCAATTAGTAATATTATATATTTTGACACCATCATTGTGTATCCACCTTATATTTTCTTTTATATATATCTTACTTTACTATTTAAAATAAATAAATAATATTATATAAATATATCAACTTCTTGCTTTATCGTATTATGTATTTATATTATCTTCAATTTCTATTATAAATTTATGATTAGATTTGATTATTTTCTTACCTTTGATTGGATAAGTTTATATGTTTATAAAGAACTTTTAGGTAAAACTTAATTATCGAGTATTTGATGATTAACATATATGCTTGTTTTTCAATAAATTCATGCTGGTTATCGAGTTTTTTCCTTGTTAGGTGATTGGAGCATTTTTGTATAGGACTTAAAGTTGTTGATTCTAGTTAACTGTTAAGTTGTTAGATTTAGGTTCTATGGTTGGTTCTGATTTTGTATTTGGTTCAAATTTAGCTTTCCAGGTACGTAGTGCTTATTTGTATGGTTATGTTTGTTAGGACTTAAAATGTAACCGAACTAATCTATATACAACCTACATGACCTAAACTATTAGTTGTGCTTAACCCATTTACTCTAGGGGCCCGCGGTGACAGTTCCTTGGAGGAGCAACCGCTAATCATATGTGAGTATTCCTCAATGGACTCGTATATAAGATGATGCAGCTAAAATAATAGGTTTTAATCTCCAGTTTCTAGACTCTAGGTGTGAAGGACTTAAAGAAAAACTTATATTATAACTACCTATGTATGTGGATAAAGATTATGGTATAGCGGGGTTATCAGTACCCCTTTGATGATTGCTAGCATAAATTAAAGATAATTAAATTACTGTTTGTTTATATATTGTTATAGTTGCATAATATGCATGTGAATGTTTTAGGCTTGGTATCTGTGTGTGTTTATGCACTCATACTAAGCTTCAACTCTTTCTTTTATTTTTATAGCTGCAAGTTGTTTTGACATGTTGTTATATGTGGCATGTACGACAATTGCTATCATCAATTGGGAAAGAAAGGTGATTAGTTTTATATATTATAGAAGATCAAGATCTAATTATTTTATATGTTGTGGCTAAAGTGACTTGCTTTTGAGTCACTCAAATTGATGCACTTAGAGAATTGTTGTTTTATTCTTGATAAGCGGTTATTACAAGAGATTAAGAAGACTGTAGTTAGTTTTAGAACCTTAACGTATTTTTAAATAGTAGAGACACGTTGCAAGTTGTAGTGCCCTCCAATTCTAAGGCATTGCAATGAAGAAGTTGAAATAAAGACAAGAAGACAAATAGAAAAGAGGGAAACAATATCTGTCGTTCTAGAAGCTAGGCATGGAGTCTATCCTTATGTTTAGTTTAGAGTCTTTGTGGGAATTCTATCAATAGGAGATTGGTGCAAAGGTCCTGATTCTCTATTTCTCACTAAAAGAAATCCTTAGAAATGGTCATACTTGGCACCTTTTGTACCTTACCATTTGAGTATATTATCAAGTCCTTTTATTAGACAATATTTGCATTACTATTACGAGGTGGTTTCTCCTAAATTCTTTACCTAATATTAACTTGAGATAGCATATTTGCCAAGTATGATTAAGAGTAGAATATTGTTTCCATGGGTAGAGACTACTACCTTGCTCTAGAAGTAGTGAGCAACAATAGGATACCATTACCAACTTTTAGTTTGGTGGAGGGAGTTATGGTCCACTTGTTCTTTAACTCAGTTTCTTGACCTATAGAGTGTAACATATAAAATAAATAAAATAAGTCACATCTAATTATAAAGACATATCACAAAAGATAAAGAAGTAAATTAGAAAAAAAACGTTAGCACATTTTCAAATTCTCCCAATGCCTAGACTTTTTATCTCTTGATTGTATAGCTTTTTATCCTTTGTCAATTTACAGTATAATTACTTGTATAGTCTTATAACATTAACAATGGATGGAACATGTATATATTTAATTAGATTCTAATATATTTGATAAGGTCGGTGTTGTGTAGATCAAGTTTCAGACTATCTATGATTGCTGTAAAAATATCCATTATTATGCATTTATAAAGAAACAATTATATTAACACTATATTATTACATGATAAATATCATACATCATGAAGTAATTTCATGAAAACTACTATATTAATTCTGGAAGTAAAATAATACTTACCTATAGTTCTCGAGAATTACAAAACTTGGTTTGACACTTTCTAAAATTCAAATTATTGATCTTGCTATGGAGGGACTTGATCATTGTCAATCTTACGATGGGACTAAATATGGTAAAAGCAACTAAATAGAGGTTCCAAAAATTTTCCTGAAATTGCTTCACTGATTCGTTCATGTGGCTGATTTAATATATATGAAATTAGAGGGTGGGTCTTCGGTCTTCTAATCACGTGTAGATAAATGGCATATTAAATATCAATTGTTTTGCTTGATGAATCACCATTTCGCCACGATTACTCTCTTGTTGTCACCTCATCATTTTTATTACTATAGTTTTATTTCCCTCCTTTTGGTCCAATGAAATTCAAGCTAGTAATATCAAGGTGGTGTCCTTCACAACATTCATCTAATAACTTGGTTTAGGATATGTCTCATGTCCTGGAATTTAATCTATATGACTCGTGTAATAAATTTTCCAGTTGTCAAACGTATGTTTTCCTAATATTAAGTGTAGTGGATATTATTGCACTTCAAGGGTAACTTAACCAATCATTATTAATTATATTACTATATGCTCATTTCATGTTCCAAAGTCAAAATGATCAACTCATACTTTATTAATTCTAGTCGCTTGGCCTCAACTTCCAATTAGTTAGGAATTTAATCGTAGCTTCTTCTTTTTTTTTTTTTATTTATATTAAATCATCGTGTGAACATATACGGATATATGTAGTATATACTTTAAATATTTTAATGAACGAACACTTATGTATTAAGTATAGTTTATATTCCATGAAAAAATATATATATATATATCTTTTTAATGTCAAGTCATATCATATTATTAACTTTATAAATTAATTTACTCATTTCTAAGGTTTCATTATAAGTAGGAACTTGCAATTCAAACTACTAATAATGGGTTGATCTCTTACTTTATAGTTATACCTTCTAGGTTCCACATTTTAATGAAAATAAATCGTCATTCTAAGTTCAAACTAGTTGGTTGAAGCACATGTGACAAGAGTAGACCAACTTTTTGGGTCCATGATAGTTGGTTGAAAATCAGAGTTTCACATTCCATCTTCCTTACAAAAAGTTCTATTCTTAAAACTTCCATAGTCTAGGACATTAAAGTTTAAGATCTAATACTACGCTTTCGCTCAATAATTCTGATTCCACATCACATCATAATCATCAACTATTTTTAAAGATTCACCCTTCTATGCCGACTTTTGTATCCTTAACCTATAATATTACATAATAATATATATATATATGTAATTATCAACTTTGGTTGATATCAAAACCTTAATGTTTGTATTCCTTAACAAGATCATTCATACTTTCTAAGCTATTATATGATCTTTATATATCACCATGCAACCTTCACAAATATGTACTCTTGTATTAGTTGTTCTTATCATATTTATTTTCTTAGACTAGGGAACAATGATATTTAACCTATTATTAATTTCACTTATATAATATTTTTGTGGTCAGATCATCATATTCTTTAGGCCTCTCAAATAAAATTTGAAGTACGTCCTTGAGTTTATCTTTCTCACTAATTGATATTTGTTGTGAGCTAAGCAATGAGAGATCTTATACGTTAGCTTACATTCAATGGTTTATCTCCATTAAGTAGGAGAATTACATCAAAGGAGATAAACATATGAGGTAAGTTCAAATAGGAGATTAATATTTTTAAAAATTCAAATAAAAAATTAACGTTTCATAAAGTAATTTAAATAAGGAATCAACTTTCTAAAAAGTGGTTCAAATAATTTTATAAATTGACTATTATGAATCCTTTATTCGAACCACTTTATGAAACATTGATCAATTATTTAAACTTTTTGAAACGTTGATCATTTATTTGAACATTTTGAAATGTTGATCCCTTATTTGAACTTACTCCCAAACATTGATCCTATCTATTGTAATTCTCTCTCCATTAGATGAAAGGCTAGCTTCTATATTTTGGTTTCTAATGTTAATCCATCCAATATATCCCTTTACTTCAATCTCTAGGTCTATTTATGACTGCTGAGCTAACTTTTTTGTCTTTCACTTTAACTTCTATATATATTTTCAACTTACCATAATTGCCTTATAACAATCATGTTGATAATCTCATTTTGTTCTTAACTATCATCCTTTACTTCTTTTTCCTACATCAAGGGAAAATGAGCTTCTAAGCCATCTTTTGATTACTACTCTAAGTAAAGCTTATTATTCTTATTATTACATGTATTCCTTAGTCATTACTCCATTTCTTCAACGGATTCAAATATTTATAGTAACCAATTTTTGCTAGGATTTATAGCTCTCTCTCTCTCTCTCTCTCTCAATATATATATATATATATATATGTATATTCTCTTTTTCTTTCTTTCTTTTTTTAACTACTAGCTTTTAACTTCTTCCACTAAACTTTCAAAAGTTATCATTATTGCTTTACCCTTTTGGTATAACATTCTCAATGGTTTCTACTAATTCCATCTACTTCTTCCAATATTTCAACCCATATAACCCTTTTTTCTTCCTTTTTTTTTTTTTTACTACAATCTTGATTATTATTATTCATATTAGTATTTTTTCTGGTTATAGAGAATTGATGTTGTTGTCTAACTATAAATATCATTTCCTTTTCTTCATTATAAATATTGAGAAATATATATATTTGCTTATCTAAATCTCTTTATTTAACCCATCATTTTCCTTCATTGAATTATTCTTTATTTCATTATAAATATTTATCATTGTTTTAGTTTCAAAAAGCCAGTATCTCATACAAAATGGACATTCATATAAGCAGGGTTAGCAAATCCTGACATTACACTAACTGAACATGGCTTCGACACAACTATAACTCGACTTGATACACATAATGCCTCATGATAGAAAGACTGATAGTAACTAACATGGATTGATATAGACTAACACAAACCAACATGGATCAACACAAGGGAGACTAAGAATTCGCCATTCCCTTCCTATATGTATACATGCTGATATAGATATTGAATTTATTATTCCTTTTTTATTTGAGCATGAATCTTACTTAGACATTTGATTTATTATTTGATGTATATATGTTTTATTTATTATCACTTTATATTACAATTGCATTTGAGTTTATACACTACTATTACAATTGCTTTCATTAAGGCATTACTATTCATTATAACAATTTTATGAGATAGTTTCATATTGTTAAGTTTTTTCTTTATGTTTGCTATTTGATATTTGATTTTCCATTTTTCGAATTCATATTCTTCATTGTGTCACTATTATTTTTAGACGTAGTTGTGATGGATTTTTTATTTGATTTTTTTGGTGTTTATGAAAGATTTTATTATTTTAGGTTTAAGTTTTATTTGCATGTGCTTAAGTTTAAATATTTATTTTCCTATATATATATATTTATACATATTTGGATTAAAGTCCCCGTAATATGTAATTGTAATCTGCATAAGGGTAGTTAACATCATTATATTGTGTATATATGTGGAAGATATATACTTAAATTTTGTTTAATGAGTGTACAAGTTGTCATTTTTCATTCGTAAGTAACTAAGGATCAACTTCCTCTATAAGTTATATAGATAACAGTTTTTGAACACCTTCATTTATAGAATTCTTATAGAAATCTAGATAAATTCTCCAAATAATATGCCACCTCAAATCCAAAACTAGTTCATATCATCATACACAATAATGCACTAGCAATCTTTTCCTGATTGTAAACTATAATTATAACATAAAAAATTTATGAAATCTAGTCACATAATTTAATAAGAACATCGTCAAGCTAATAGCATGATAGCATATGTACAATATGCAATTAACAAAGGGAAAACACATATTTATAGATATATTTGTAGAAAACATACCGATGGAAAAAAGGAAGAAGCAATTGAAAAATTATCTACGTTCATTCCTTTTTATTTTTAATTTTATCCATTCTCCTAAGTAGTAATCTAGACTTTCACTATACTATTATACTTTGTTCCATAGGTTATTGGTCTTTTCTTTAAAATTCAGTTGTTTAACTATACTAGATCTAAACAATTCAAATAGAATTATAAGATTTAAGTTTGCATTTCTTGAGTTGCTTATTAATTTGAAAGATAATTTATAGTAATAAATATATAAGTGTATATATGTATATATATGTGCATATATAGTCATTTCATATACATTAAGACTTAAATTCTTTCAGTTATTGTATCCAACTTATATACCCAAGTATTATCACATCTCACCATTTGGTTGGTTCGTCTTATCTTTGATAACCTAGAACTCTAATACCACTCTTGTTACACCCTTAATTCAAGAGTCATACTACCTATCTTGGAAGTTTCCTAATTTGAGATGCAACAACTATTCTGTTTGCTTTGATCATAAAGGTTCTAATTTAACACACAATCTATTAGACGTTCTATAAGAATAAAACATAATTACGTTTATTTATAGAAATATTATAGAGCATTTCTGTATTCTCACATGAACCATCCAAACCATAGAGAATCGGAATTTCTTACCAGAAAGTAAAATGAGTAGTAAAACAAATTCTAATAGCTTCTTTCATAATAACCTACATCTACAACCTAGCATAGGTTCCCTTGTTGGGATTCTAGAAACTGTTATGGACTCAAAATCCTAACCCATCTAATACTTTTAGCTTTGATAACCTACAAAAAGTGATAAGGGAGTAAGCTAAAGAGCCATAAGCTTAATAAAGGGCAAGAGACAAAAAGTATATACAAGTTGAGCAAACAACCAAGTTATCGATCAATTATTACATACAATTCATGAATAAGTAATGTGTCATCTGCACGTCGTTATTCAGTCCATCATAAAGTTAGAGAAATTACACATACTCTAACCTAGGTTGAGGAGTTTAACGTCGTATACTCGCAAATTAGAATCGAATCGGAGTTTATGCAATAGAAAACACTTTATGCCCAAAACCATCTTTGTACTACGACCCCTAACCTTGACATGACCTTCTCTTTTATCACTTAATTCGATTAAGGGAGGATAAATGATCATTTCAGCTATCCTCATCAAAGGAATCCATGTTTGGCTTAAGAATCATAGCTTGTACCTCTATTGGGTTACGATGTATTCAAGTTAAACGTTAAGCCGAATTCAAATTAGTTTTTTTTTTTTTTAAGGTGATCAAATAAGTCAAACAGGGTAATTTTCACAAAGTAAATATAACATGGAGTTCAACTCCCACTATAACAAATTAGATTCAAACACATACACTGTACATATACAAATAACAAACTACAATCACAAACAAGTACATACTAAAGTCTCTAAGTATTCTAAAATAATACTTCAAAGTGTGTTGAAACATTGATCTTACTTATTTGATCTCTTAGCTAGTCATTCCCAAGAGTCCTTGATAATGCTTGTGTAAGATTAATCTAATAAAGTACCACTTTATATTGTATACATACAATCCTCATATGCTACTTATAATATTATTATTACTAAGTATAGACCTACCATGTAAGGCAATATATTTTATGAATATTACTGGTGCATATTATGACACAAATGTTATTGAAATATTATGTATGACATGGTGTATATGCATAATCATACATGAATACATATATAAAAATATTAGTTTAATAGACCATGAGAATCTTATCTTCTTATCTAAACGTATATAGGCATACACTTTACAGTAATAGCATTTCTATCAATTATACAATATGTATTTACATACAAAAATAGTTAATATAATATATTTTATAAAAATATTATATTGAATAACATTTGGTATTTTTATTCATGATCTATCATTTTGATTGTATTGAAAGGTGGATTTTATTCATACGTTACACCTTAGTTTTGAACAAACTTCCGTAAATGTAATAAGTTACCTCTTTTATTGTTATTATTTCTATATATATGTATATATATATACATATGTGACACTATGAAATATGGGTTCACTTTCTAGTTTACTCATAGAAATATATATACGTATGTATATATATATAACATATATCTTACTGAGTTATTATCATACTATGTATTCCCAGCATATGCCCATTTACAGTTGACATTACGAATGGGTGAAACATGTATTTTTTTAATTAGATTCTAATATATTTGATAATGTCAATGTTGTGTCGATCAAGTTTGGGAGATGTCAACGTGAAGCTGTACTTTCTGTGATTTCTACAAAAATATCCATTATTATGCATTTATAAAAAAACTAATTCTATTAACACCATAAATATCATACATCATGAAGTAATTTCATGAAAACTATTATGTTAAACTCAAAGTAAAATAATACTTACCTATAGTTCTCGAGAATTACGGAACTTGGTTGGACATTTTCTGAAATTCAAATTATTGATCTTGCTATGGAGGGACCTGATCATCGTCAATCTTACGATGAGACTAAATATGGCAAAAGTAACTAAATAGGGGTTCCAACGATTTTCCTAAAATTTCCCCATTGATTCTTACATGTGGTTGATTTAATATATCGGAAATTGAAGGTTAGGTCTTCAGTCTTCTAATCACGTGTAGATAAATGGCGTAATAAGTGTCAATTGGTTTGCTTGATGAATCACCATTTGTTGTTTCATCTGTGGCCACGCTTACTCTCTTGTTGTCACCTTATCATTTGTACTACCATAATTTTAGTTCCCTCCTTTTGGTCTAATGAAAGTTAAGCTAGTAATAGTCCTTCACAACATTCATCTAATAACTTGGTTTAGGATATGTCTCTTCTCCTGGATATTTTATCTATATGATTCATGTATTAATTTTGCCAGCTGTCAAACGTATGTTTTCCTAATATTAAGTGCAGTGGATATTATTTCACTTCAAGGACAACTTAACCAATTATTATTAATCGTATTACTATATGCTTGTTTCATGTTCCAAAGTTAAAATGACTAACTCATACTTTATTATTTCTAGTCGCTTGGCCTCAACTTCCAATTAGAAGGAATTTAACCCTAGGTCATTTTTTTTATTTGTATTAAATCATTGTGTTAATGAATGTACACATATATATTAAGTATAATTTATATTCCATGAATATATGTTTTTTTACTGTCGAGTTATATCGTATTATTAATTTTATAAATTAATTAACTAATTTTTAAGGTCTCGTTATATATAGTAACTCGTTATTCAGGTTACTAATAATGGGTTTGTTTCTTACTTTCTACTTGTGCCTTCTAGGTTGTTCATTTCACCGAAAATTCACGAACACAAACATGAAGCCAGGATGACTTCGTTTATGTTGCTGGACGTGGACCTTAAAATACAGGGAAGTTTCCTCAACTTAGCGAATGATATTTAAGCATAAAAAATTGCACCTAAAAGACTATATGGTAAGACTATGGGGTAGAACTTAGCAAAAACATCCATAAATCATAAGAAAATACCCTTAAAAGCCCCCCCACACCACTCGTTCCAGATTTCCTTGCCAAGATAAAGTGGGGTAAACTAACAAATAAAAGATGAGATAATCGTTAAGTAAGCACTAAGTTGAAGGATATGTAAGTTAATGCCTCAAGTGGACATTTAGGGCCAAAAATCCTTAGAATGAGCTTAGAAATGGATCCTAGGGCACCAAACTTCAACCTACCAGATCTGAACGGTAATGAAAAATACACTTAGAAATGTAGCGAGTTAAGTCAAAGGCCTAAACAATACTAGTAGGATGGAGTTAGAAAACCTAAGGCACCTAATTGGACCAAAAGAATATCATCAAATCGAAAACCAACCCAAATCTAAGGGGAGGCATCTTGGGCAGCATCAAAAGATAGTTAAGATATTAAAAAAGTGCCCATTAAAAAATTCCTTAAGCTCACAAAACACTTAGTAAGCCTATCATCAGAACTGAACACATAAATGGCATAAAAACCCACTTAAAAGCCTATAGAATAATAGATAGAACCAAGATCAAGAATGGATGTGATACTTTAAGAAACCCATCACATATAAGTAATAAAGCCCAAATAATAAATGAAGGCCTAAAACCAATCAAAATCACAAAACGAAAAACTTGATAACACAAAATAAGGCCAAAGAGGTGCACATGAAAGGAAATCACTATTGTTCTAACCAAAATGTCAAATTATGGGACCCATCTCTTCAATTAGACCATAGTATGTGAAAATGCATTTGAAAACAATAAAAATTGACTATAAGATAATAAAAATCAAGTTTATAATGAGAAAATTACATGCAATTAAAGAATTTAGTCAAACTGGGAAGATCATGAGGATAAGTAAAAACGCAAGAGAAATAAATTTAGTTAGCTAAGTAGGTTGAAACCATAAAATAATAAATCCTCATTTTTCCTTTATTTATTTTGATTAGGTGACATTGATTTTGAGGATGACTTGATACCTAACTACTATAACTAGCAATTCTATCTAAGTGAGTAACTTCCCGATGACTCCATGTTTGACAATGCTTATAGTTAGTTGCACTGAATTTTTTATATGTTTACTGATAATTGGTTGCATGTAAGGTTGGGAATATGCATGTATGATGTACTTAGTTGCTAGACCATCAACTATAGTTATAAGAATCGGAAGTGCTAGGATGATAGGTACCTATAAGATTGGTGTTTAAGTGTACTAAATTGGTTGATTGCTTCAAATTAATCGACCTAACACTAAAATAGCTAATAACTAATCGGATCATGCATATCATGACATTGCATTTTATCCATACCGACTACCACCTTATGCGTAAAGTGGAAAAGGGGCTCACAGTAGTAGGAGCTCCTAATGTGATTATTTGAAAGCATACTATAATGCCATATTATTGAGTCCTTGTCCTGACCTACGGGTTTATTAGGTGTTGGGAGATACTAACCATATAGCTAAGGGTCATGTCATGTGATTTCCACTTATGGCATATGACATGAATTGTAAGGGCCACCATATCACTAGGCTTAAGATTTTTGAGTTTTGAAATGTTCGTATTATTTTTCAAAGTAAAATGTATATATGTATATATATATATATATATATATATATATGTATGTATGTATATATGTAGTACATTGGTGCAAATTATGGATAAAAACCTAAGTGCTAGAACCTAGTTGATAGTTTATGTTAGTTACTAACCTCCAACCCTGATTATAAAGGGCATAATTTTGAGCTACATGCAATTCCTAAGCCATTGCATATACTTGTTTAGCATACTGCCTTTTTTATGCATTCATATGATTGTTAATTATTATTGCTTGACGGCATGGTAAGAGCGAATAACTCACTAAGCGTAAGCTTACACCTCTACAAATTTCTTTTAATGTAGGGATGACTTTTATCCAGTCGAGCTACAGTATTCCTAAGGTCGGTTACGAACTTAAGAGGGTTTATGGGAAAGCTTGTGTGATGGAGTGGATATTTGAGATAGACAGCTAGGTTTTAGCCATTTCTTTGGAGACTTATGCATTTTGATATTTAGTAGCTCTCAAGATTACTCATCCTAAGACTACTTATCAAATTACTTACATTTTGGGGATTTAATATCCTATAAACTTGATTATATTTATGAAGTTAAGTGAATGGTATGATTAATTATTTTGCTATGATAATACTTATCTAATGACTTAGAGTAACTAGAAGTAGAAGTTACCTTGTACATTGCATGGAAGAGCAATGATTGACAAAGGAGTTAATCCTCGACCTTTGTGCAATGTACAATAATCTACCACAGCTAAGGTACTGGTTAGGTTGTATCACCTACTCTTTGTGAAATGGTTAGAAGTAGAGACTCTTGTAGAATCTACCTTAACCTAATAATTATGGATAACCTAAGTAGAAGGCAAAGTAAAGGGTCTTTTGACAAAAAATATCTCAAAGTGATGCAAGGAAACTAACAAAAACTTTCACAAAAGTTATTGTAAATGAAAATGTAAAAGGTATTAAGAACATACAAACATATATCCTCCTTATTTCAAAAATATAAGATAGTTTTTCATTATGAAACCAAGACCTATAAACCTAGATGTAAAATTTAATATTGATTATATTTTAATAGAATAAAGTCACATTTATTATTTATATAATTTGTACCAAAACTGAAACATAAACTATAATTTAGGGTTCTAAAATATTCCAAACCAATATTTTATTTTATTAATATCATAATATTACTCTTATTTATCTATTTTTTACACTAATAGTATTTTTGTAAATTTTAAAGCCAAGTTAAACTTTAAAATCGTAATATGTTATTTTTAATTCTTCTTTCATATTGCTGCCTTTTTATAAACAAATCAAGTTTTAGTTACTACAATCGATTTGCAAACCAATCTATAACCATGTTTTGAAACCAGCTTACAACTAGCTCACAACCTATCCCCAACTAGTTGCTAACTACAACATTTTTTTTTTTGGCCAAACATTGTTATGTACAACTTATAATAGATCTTACAACTAGACTAAATATATGCATATATATAGTAATTAATTAAATATTAAATTAATCCTTATTAACTATCTACTTAATTAACAAATGTTGATTGATTTACTTCTTTGACTAGGGTTTCAATATTTAGAAATGATATCTACCTTCACAAGTTTAAAGTTCTTTAAAAAGATATATCTTATCATACATCTCTTCTACACATTGCCTAAAAGTTCTTTCACCACATCATAACATACTTGGAGAACTCTATGGCAATAGTTTAGACTTTATCATAGTCTTTATATTGATAGTAATTGAAGGCTCTCTCCACCTTCTCCTCCTAATCAAGATACTCATCCGCATCTCCGATTCCATTGAAAGTTAGAAGCTGAAGTTTTACATGGTTAGAAGCTCGAGGTGTATGAGCTCACTCTTCTACTTCATTGAACTCTTCATCCTCCTTATCCATCTCACCCAAGTTAATTCTTCTCCATACACATCCTCCTACTCCTTTACCTCGATTTTGCTAAGCAAAGGTTTATCCTCACATAAGGTGGAGACCATAAGGAGCCCCTCCAACTTCATGAACAGGCTAGGAGTATTTTGAATGGCCTTAGTAAGTCAAGAGGCTAATACATGAATAGCTCTGGCCAGGGTTTTTAAATTAGCTGTTTCATCAAATCGCTCATTAGTTTTTTTAGGAGTATTTTGGGGTTATTGGCCATGGTGAATAACTTCACTATTATTGTCTCTAATGTCAATATTAACACTTGAATTAATCATCTTACTCATCCTCATCCTTATAGTAGATAGACAACACTTGTATCTCTTAGATAACAATACGCCTACAATGCTTAAGTAATCAACACATCAACTATACAAAACATGATCAACTTTCTTCGAACAAAAATCAATGCTTGTTACTATAGCTAACTAGTTTGATCTTCCTAAAAAAACACATAGCTATTACTTGCTCTGTTTTCTGTCAAAACAGAGTAGATCATAATTTTGCACAACTACTACTACAATAAAGCTAAACTACTACTTCCGTTACTTACTTGAACATTAACAACTACTTTACTACTCAATATGCTTCAAACACAAATAACAACCAACATAACAATGCAAGAACTTAATACAACAGTAGCTTACCCAAATGAACCTTTACTCTGATACAAAGATGATAGGCCACTGCAAGGAAGGATAAGATCAACTATATCTAGAGAATGGGTCCAAACTCATAAAAAGCTTAAAAATGAAGATGGAATGCACATAAATAAGCAAAAACCTACAATCAATTTCTAGGACATGACGTACCAGGTGTAATACCTACAGAACCCTGATCGGCTAGCTTTTGAAGTAGTTAATATCCTTTATAGAAAAATATATACTTATAAATTAGGTTAAAGATATAAAACGGTCTTTATTATCTTTATTAGTGACATGAGATAATATATAAAAGTAATTTATATTTATTTAGCACTTAATGTGATTATATTGGCATAGAGGATCATTTGAAAATGATACCTAATTAGGCAAATATCTCCTTTTCATTGAATCGATTGGAAGCATTCGTATGTGTTAAAATGTTTGAATTACACCTAGATTAGATATGCAATTACATAAATTGATAAGAAATAAAATAAAAAGTTTAGTGTTTGAGACATACTCTAGAAATTATGATTTCTATCAACGTTTTTAAAATTAAGTAAAACTCTCATGACTAGGTAATAAAAATTAAAAGAAGTAACTGTATAGCTTTCGTATTTCAAATTAAGTTCATTTATATACTATTTTCTTAGAAGTATTAAGTTTATCGGATCTATTCGCTAAAACATATAGTTTCGTAATTTAGATACAACTTATGATAAATCTTTTGAAATCAACTACATAATCTTAATAATTAATATTAGTGAGTAAAATTATATATAAGATATATATAAATAAGTCTTAAATAATTAATGGAACATATCTATTTATATCATGTATTAAAGAAAAGTGAATTTACGACTTTATTTTGAAACATAAGACCAATGAGAAATTAATTCCAAATAAAACCAAACGGTAATATAAGTCTCCTAAAAGTTATAAGGAATAATCTTATAAAGTTAGATTTCAAAAATAAGTTGAAAAATGATCAATATAAATTATAACATAAAGTTTATCAAGTTAAATTTTAGTTAGTTTGGAAATAGAAATTTTAAATAGGTTTATAATATAACATTCTACTATTTTTTTAAGCATATTATGAAACCTTATAAATTATAAATTATGATAAAATTATACTCGAAAGGTTACCTAAAATTAGACCAACAAAAAAAATAATAAAATAATTGTGAGCTCCGTAAAATTATATATAGGATTTCACTAGTCTTATATATTAGCTTCTAAGAGTTTGTAGTCTTGTGTGTAAGACTCCAAATTAATACTTTAGGGTGTATGTGAGAGTTAACCAATTAGGGAAATACTTCACGTATGACTTAGAAATTAAGCAAGGGCACATCGTGAGTTCAAAATATTGAAATTTAACAAAATAATATAATTATAGCTAAAATAGATAGTTTTATTAAATTACATTATATTGTAATTTATTCGCATAAGCATGTAAGTTAGTTAACGGAAAAAAAAAATCAAACATTAGGGATAAATTAATTGGATACAAAAATTATAAAGCAACCTAAAATAATATATAAATATAGTATGTATACCTAGGGTATGATTATTAT
This sequence comes from Lumnitzera racemosa, assembly GCA_024138005.1. Lineage (NCBI taxonomy): Eukaryota > Viridiplantae > Streptophyta > Magnoliopsida > Myrtales > Combretaceae > Lumnitzera > Lumnitzera racemosa. Next base: position 29,371,309 of record JAMXBC010000012.1, on the reverse strand, counting down.
ATATTTTTATATACTCGATAATGCTTAAAATATCCTATAATACTCATAATTAATCAAATAGTTATAAGAAAAATTATGGAAAATTGTAAAAAAATTGGTAAACAATTAGATTTCAACTGGAATAAGCATGGGAATGTTGTTAGACAGTTGTGACTTAGGAAATTATCCTTAGGACTCTTAGCATGGATTTCTTAAGAGTTATTTAAGTTAATTAGGAGGGAGAAAATGCCATATTTCATTTAAAGAACATAGGAATTATCATCCACACTCTCAAGACGATTAGTAGACTTCACATTAATTTAGGAAAATTTTCAAATTAGGAAGAACAAGTAGGAAAAAAAATCTGGAAAAACTAGAAAACAATATTGCACAAACCAAGAGAATCGACAAAACCTAAGTATAGAGGTAACTTGAGAGTAAACTACCATTACCCCTTAATAGTAGAGGTAATGCCTGGTGATTCCAACAAGCTGGTGGGTTATGGATGGCCGAAGGCCAATTTTCTGATGAATCTAGTTTTGTGTCTAATTTTAGTTAAATTGATAAAAATATCAAATAAATTTCGAAAATTACGAAAAAAAAGTATTTATACATATTTTTATATATGCTTTTAGGAAAAATATAAAATTGAAAAAATTTTAAATAGATATAGTACTTCTTTAAGAAATTGTACAAAACCGATCAATTTTCAAAACCGATTTAAATGACCCAATCGATATAGTTACTAAGCTAAAATTTTTTCTACAGAATACTTATATTGTATGTGTACACTACATGAAGAGATTTTAGATGAAAATAATTTTTAGAGATTTTTTAGCCTTTAAACTAGATTAAAATTACCATATTCTTGAGGATTTAATGTATAGAGTTTAATGGAACCCTTGGTATTAGGTTTTGTGGTATATTTAAAATATATCCTACTATGAAGATCAATTTAGAATTGTGTGGTTTGAGTTAGAGATGAAATTTGGACAATTGGTGGTTATGGGATTGATATGTTAATAGGTAAGTATGTAAATTTGTAAAATTTAGCAATATGGTATTACTTTGTATAATAAACTTGATTTATTAACATGATATAACATGTCTATAATTTGAAATATGATGTTGGATGAGTTATTTCAAGTAAACTTACAAAATGACCATATTCAAACAGTTGTTCAAAAGGTTGCTCTACTAGGAAAAATGAGTTAATTTTTGTTCTAGAGACTTAATTAGAAAGCTATGTGATATGAGATACTTAGTTGACATGGTATCTACAAGTTAATCAAAGAATTCTTAAGTTAGTAAGATTTTTTTATGATACTTTTTCAAAAAGTTCATAATTAATAAGGATATTTTAAGATACTTTCATAAAAAATTTGAAAATAAAATATGTAATAATATTATTTGGCCAAATACTTGTTTAGAAGGTTCTAGAGCCCAAAAATTATACCAAGATAATGTTCAGAACCTTATTTAGAGACTTTAGTTATAAGTTAAAACTCAATCTAAGACTTAATAAATCTATCTAAACTATGTGTAAGACATTAAAAAGTAGTCACATACTCTCCATTTAAGAAAAAAAAAAACTAGAGTATTTATATTAATTGTTTAGGGACTTATGAAGGGATTAAGCATGAGAAACGGGGATTAATCAAGAGAAACAATACATCAAGTAAGTTGGGATCAATACATAAATAGTATATTATAGTATCATATTGTTTGTGCTTGTAGCTAGTTTGTTTGTGCATGTGCTATATATATGCTTATGTTATTGATTGATGGTTGAGAGTGGACTTTGAGTGTTGCTTTCTACTTGAGCGTAGCATGTATTGTATATATGAACTTGGTTGCTCACTTTATAATCTAGACTAATCTTAAGGCAATTAAGGCCTAACCTGACATTCATGAAAACCTAATAGGGGTAAAGAATAGGTGATCAAACTAAATATCGACACATTTGTTAAGGATAGCAGAAATATTCCTTTTCCTACCCTTAATCGAATTAAGTAATAGGAAAGGGGGTCACGACAAGATTGAGATCAGTGGTTCAAATGTTGTTTAAGAAGGAGAGTATTCTCCATTGCATAAGCCTAAATTTACTTTGATAGTGTTACATTGAAAGTCTTCAGAATTCAAGTTAAAGTGGACGAAATTACTTTAACTTTACAATGAATTGTGGGATGCTCTATCATTTGTTTGCTACATTTGTATTTAAATAATAATTGAACAACCATGTTTGTTAATGTACTCTTATGACTCTATCTCTTCTTACTGAATTAATTGAGCTCATATCTCAATTGATTGTTTTGTAAGTGTGTAATAGTACTCGAGGATTCCTTATTACAAAAATCCACAAGTTAGTTCCAATGGGCTAGAAAGTAAGGAGTTAAAGACTAATGAAGGGATCAATGTTCAAGACGTTTTTGTTTTCCTTTTGTGAGAGAACTATAAGGTCTTCTTGGGGACCTTATAGTTTTCTTTAGCTCACTGATGTATCTATGTTATATAGTGAGGCCTTTTTGTGGAGTTCCACAGTACTTTTGAAAGTCTTAAACCATATGATGTATATATAACTATATAAAGCTCATGGATTATCTATAAATATGAAAGATTATATTTTGTAAAGCGTTGCTCCACATGTAATATATATCATAGGTGCCCATTTGATTACGTTAAAGTTAATTGAGTTGTTGTTCACTTTGTGTAAACTATATCTACATTAGCAGCTAAGATGAATAGCTTCTAACTTAGATTGGTATATATAGTGAGACTGTTATTACTCCACAAATTTAAGTTATTACAATAATCAAACTACCTAACCAAAGTTAGGCGGTGGAAAAAAGATTAGCCTATAAATATGGCCTTTAAGCCATTGCAGTAAGAGAGATGAGAGATTAGCGAAGAATTAGATAAGAAAGAGAGGAAGAGGGGAAGAGAGAGAGAAAGAGAGAGGAAAGGAGAGGAAAAAGAGAAAGAAAGAGAAGGAAGAAAAAAGAAGAAGAAGAAGAGAAAGAGATTAGAAGGTTTAATTTTTCCAATATCCAACATTTGCAGGTAACCTCATTTCTATAATTGTAAGTATTTTTTAAAATTGATATTTAATAATTGTAAAAAAGATATATTGGTAACCTCATTACTTTCTTAAATGGAGTATTTTATTTGTACAATTTCATTAAATTTTCTTTTTTTTAAGTTTTGAACTTAGAATATCGATAGTTATATTTTTATTGTTTTCATTTAATAACCCATAAAAAAGCTAGTTAAATATATATATATATATATATATATTTGTACAAATCATTATATATATATATATATATATATATATGAGCCATACATTCAAAACGATATCTAATCAATCCTACCATTGGTACATGTAACATAATATGATAATTTCATATATAAAATAAATTATATATTGTACAATATTTTAAATGTAATTAGTGCTATTTAAAAAAAAATATACACACACACTATACATATATATTACTTATTGAAATAGTACATTCACTAATAGTATTACGTACATTATTATGTTACGATTAGATGTATATAACAAGGTTTACACGATAAGTAACATAGAAAGGATAGTACATATTTAACATTTATATATGTAATAGAATGATATATATATTTAATACAATTTTGTATTAGCTATAGGGTCAAGTTAGTTAACTTAATAACCATAAGGTAAAAATATGATAATCACTTAGAGAAATATTCTAACATTTTATTTATCCTTAGTTTTTACTATTTCTTATTTAGGATTAGCAAGCTAAGCCTATAAACCTATCATAAACTTTTAAGAATATTTACCTAGGAGATCAAGTAAGTGAATCTAACCCATGTTTAGAGTGAATATATCGCTATTCATAACACTATATGCTGTTTCATGATGTGTTGATTGAATATGGCTATATCTTAGGTAAACTAATATGCTACTATAGTGGATGCTGATGTGGTAATTTTGAATGATGGTAACTATATCTTAGTTAAACTATTATGCTAAAATGTTGAATGTTTATGTGTTTATCAATGATAGTACTAACTTGGAAAGTCGAGTGATTGCGAACCTAATCTTCTAGGTGCTCGCCTAAGTGACCCTGAAGTAAGATATTAGATTTTCACTAGGGAAAGATAAAAAACTATACTCAGATAACTATGTTAAATAAAACTTAAAAACTGGTTGTGTTAAATGATATATTTGAGTTGTTATTTTATGGCATGGCATAAAAGAGACCTATAAGTTAGTATTTTAAAAATGAGGCTTTCAAGTTATCAAGAAAAACCATGACTTTATAAACTCAGTTTTGGAAGCATATAGATTCTCATTGCCCGAGTAATTTGACTTCTCTTTAGTTTGATTTGGTAGACTATACATTATAGTCTAATTATGTAAAATAGAGTTGGAGTTCTTACTTCCGAGTAGTTCCTTATTGCTTCTAGGTTCTTCAACATTAATCCAAATGCTTGAGTATGTCGACTAAGTAAATGAGTATATTGAAAGGGAATTGGATATTGATACTGATACATGCCATGTACATGAGTACAACATGTTGCATTATTAGCAATAAATGCCTGGTTGGGCTAATGTATGTGTAAAGTCGAACTTGCTGGTTACGATTGAAATGTTTGAGTTGTGATATTGTCAATATTATATTGTTCATTATCCACTCTTACTCAACTTCAATAGCTAAAGGAATAAAATGTTTTACCTTTAGGTTAGCAGCATCATAAAGGGCCTAACACTATGAGGAATGTATTAGGAGAGCATTAATCGAAGTCGATAACTCTTAGATGGAACCTATACTAAGTTAGAAGTCCTACTATTTTGAAGAAAAAAAAATTGTTCATGTTTTAATGTAAATATTAAGCTGTACATATAAGTAATAATTAAATATCTAACTAAACTCTGTCATAGTATCCCCATTATCACATAAATATTATTGTCTTTTGATGCATAAACAAGTTGAGTTAAATTTTTAACAGATATTCTTATATGATAGTGCATCTTGTGCTAAGTCGAGATATGACACCAAAGAACTACCAAGGACTCATGAATTAACTTAATATAATGCATAAGCTAACTCAATGAGAGTACTCATCACCTAACCTTGCTTAAAGGTTTGGATAAGAGTAAGAAAAGTTAATCAAGCACAAAGATGCTCCTAAAGGGGAAATATAGCATATTATGATAAAGGATAATTATTATGTTGCAACTACAAAATACAATGATATTTATATCCGAAATATTAAGGTAACCAACTAAAAATAGAAAATACTAAAAGAGTATTATCCAAAAGAAATAATGTACAAGAAATGTAAAAGTGTATAAATAAAAAATCAAGAAAACAAATGATTGGTATAGTAGATTCCATCATGTGGTCGTATAGATACGTAGCTGGTAATCAATGGTGATGCTTTTGGTAGAACAAACAAAATTGTACGATCAACATGGTTGTAGCCAAGCTGAGTTGAAGATTCTTTTGAGAAGAATTCTGCTTAGACATGCCTTGGGCAACTCGGAATCAAGTTGGTTGAGCTATTAGACAAATGAGCCAAGCTGTTGGTTGAGTGCTCCTTAGGTCGACATCTAGAGAGAAAAGTCAAGCATAGAAGTGTTCAGCTCAACCATGTTATCAAGTTGGTAAGTAGAAATAGATTAGAGTCCTCTTGTGCAAATAGGTAAAGGAGAACGTGCCTCACTAAGTTCTCGAGCCCTTGTGCTCAGGCTTCGATTAAGGTTTGATTCCTATCACCTTTAGGTGGGGAGTATGATGTTCCCGAACAGAACATAGTCCTCTTATCTAGTGATTATTTATTGTCTCTTCATAAAGCCTATACTTTTGGTCTTCCTTTCTCTCTCCTTTTATGTTTTCTTCGTAATAGACTGGATTTGTGTTTTATGTTCGTGTCTTCTTAGGTACTTCTATCTCTAGTAGCTTACCCATTGATGGAGATTATGGTAAATAGAGGTTATTATCATTTTTCATTGAGTTTGACACTCAATGAAAGCACCAATATTAGGCTACTCAAGAGGCCTTACCTGTAATGCTTGAATAATTTCCTTCTACCAAATACAATAGTATACAGTTTAGGACTAATAAGGCCTCAAAATATACTCTTCCTAGATTGTTTTGTCCATCCCGAATAAAAAAGGTACAATGTCACTCTCTCTTTACTGTACTTTGCAATCTTTTCTTTGTCTTCTTCAAACTAGGGTTTCAAATTTCTTACGAATTTATGAGTCCAAATTGAAAAATTTTTACAAACATCAAATGTTTGCTCGAAGATCTATTTAATGATGTGTTTTTCTTTAATCTCTCTTATATGTTTGTATTAAGACTAACTAAGGTTTTGTCTCCCTCATAAGGTGGAAGTAAAAAAGGGTTGAAGAATGGTTCTTTAGATTTCGAGACTCCTAAATGTCTCCAAACATAAGCACAAGGCTATTGAAGAGATGAAATGTTTGGTATCCTTTACTCTCTTATTTTCCCTTTTGTACTTGGTTCCATACATCTTTAAATTTCAACAAACTTTAGCAAATTTCTAACTATTTGTAACTATTGTAATATTGAGTAACTATTATAGAACTGTTATGTCACTATAATATGTAGTCCTCTAAATGTCTTAGCATCCTAATTTTCCTCTTCTCTCTATTATTTTGATCTTTTCTTTCATCAATCATTTCACATTACGTCCCTTAAGTAAGTGAAGTGCCTGTAGTATACCCTGATAACAAATGTAAGGAAGATAATAATTGGCTATTAGATTTGACACTTAGAAATGAAAACAACAACAAATGCTTATTGATTGGAACTTAGAAGGATAGCTACAAATAAAACTCTAAACAAAGTTGTAGTAATCAAAATACTACATAAGGTTAGGAAAGAGTTTGGTGAGTTATTTTTACTCCATGAGAGCAAGTTTTTTATTACTAATTACAAGAATTTCTACATTTAAACTATTATTGGGATGGGGAAAAGAATTAGAAAGGAAATAAAGTGGGATGAAAGAGAATAGGAGAGAAAAACTTAGTGCATTTTCTTGTTTGGATTGAGAGAAAGAGGAAAGAATGAATATAGGAGAAATGCTTTTTAAGATAATATTTAAAATCACTTTAAACTATGGAATTATTATGTTGTCCAAAAAAAAAGGTCGCCAAACTTTAAAAAGTGATACTTTAATTAGAATTTCAATAACTTTCACTCTTAAATCACTCTAACTTAAAAGAGGAATAAAAGGCATGGCCTTTAGAGAAACTTTACTTCATAAATCTACTCCCTTCCATTATTCTTTCATTTCAAAACAAGGAAAATCACTTTTGAAATTCACACTTTTCTTCTATTTTCTTCCCTTTCCAATTCTTTCCCTTATTCCAAATGTAGTATTAGTAGCGGTCTACACTTTTCGTTAATGTTGCTAAATATTTCATATAATTTGACTAGCGGTTATTAATAATTTATCATTCTTAATTTTTTTAATAATAACTTTTTAATTTTAAAAGCTTTTTTTAGTCATAACCCATTATTAATAGTTTTTGGTCTTTTAGGATTCTTCATTTTGTAGTTTATTCCTTTTTACAATTAAAAATTATTTTTTTAATTATATATCAAAGAGGCTTGTTCTTTTTGCACAACTAGAGATTACAACCTTTGCGTTACTTGATTGGAGCTTTTGCATCATTTATAATTAATCTATACAGTTTTAACACATGATGTCGCATTATTTTTATTTGAAAAGTTTTAATTTTTTAAAATGACATAACATTTCAAAAAAAAAAAAAAAGAATAAGTGTCTTCCTATGCAAGAGATGTAACTTTTGGATGAGTGCCGTATTTACACAATATAATGTAAAGTAACAAAGTATTTTACCAGTACAAGAATTTGCTCTAAATTTTACAAATGGTACTAATTCTTGTATGTTTTAGTGATGATTATTAAATATCATGTAAATTATATTACCACGACATTTATAACGAATATTAAAGATGTAAACATGCAACTTAGCTAAAGTAATCATTATCAAGAAGTCTTAAATTTTCCCCCGCTCGCTCTCTAAAGATTGGCCTACCCTTGGTTCTTAAAATGGAGACCAGAATATTATTTATAATATTTGAGTAAGTTTTTAATATATAATTGAATGAAAAATTGGGGCTGAATATCACATTTGATATCCAAACTTTATCCATTTATACGATTAATTACATAAAGTTTAAAAATATCTATTTATTACTTATCAAGGTTATTTATAATATCTAAATCAAGTAGTTAATTATAAAAATAAATAAAGTTTAGATAGTTGATTATATAATGGATAAAATTTAAGTATTTAAATGTAAAAATAGATAAAGTTTAGGTATTAAATCAATATTTTAAGTAGCTAATTATATAAATTTGTGAAGTTTAAGTAATAAATATAATATTTATTAAAAGAAATTAAAAACATGAAAGTTGTAAGAATATTATAATAATGTTCAACGTCAGTATTATGGACATATCCGGAGCAATTCACTCATCAACCAAATCTCTCTCTCTCTCCATCTCTCTCATTATCGCGGATAAACCAAACCTAAAACACGTAAAAGAAACTCGGGCATGAACCACGGTCCCCGTAAGCACCGGTACGCCTCACTGCCATCCTACTGCACCCTTCAAGGCAGGCACAATTTTACAGCCATCATTTTAATCAACTCTTTCCATCAAGGCATGGGCCTCTAACTGATTTTTTTTTTTTTTTAATATCCTCTCTTGCCCAAACTCGAGGGTACGTAATATCCTTGTTTGTAGTAAATACTTATGCTTATGTTTTTGCTTCGTCTTGAGATAGTGTAAATGGATTATGGCGTTTTGGATGACACCATTTGGCTTGCTGTGTTCGTACTTAATTTTGTTTCAATCCATGCTCAGTAATTTGCTAGTTGACAGAGAATAATGTTTATTTCTTTGCACTCCATGCATTTGCTATAATACCTTAACGAAATTGCAACTTCTATGACACGTCATTTGGGTATGAAAATAATATAGAAAATTTATGCCGACTGTCTGTAATGGTAGATTTTCATGGTATGGAGTTTCGTAAATTTTTATGAAGTTTTTGAAAATCTTGATGGTAGAGTCTTTTGACAATTATTAGGTCCTATGGTCTCCTTGGTAGCTTTTATTATCCAAGTTTGAGAATCCTACAGTATAGAAATTTGTGCCTTTAGTCATTGAAATTGAGATTTCATATGAAGTCGTTGAATTTTGTACTGGTTCATTTTCTAATTCAAGTTATTTTGAACTCCATATCGCCTGTTAATTCCCAATTGTAATTTCACAAGTTAAAGAAGTCCATAGTTTTTGCACATGCTATCTTTACATTGGTTGTCGGTCCTTTTCTTTTTCAGAAAAAAAAAAAAAAAGAAAGCAAATCCTATCATCAATACAGTGTAAAGGTAGGATTACATCATTCTTCAATATATTTTGCAGAAACTAGTCGTATCTTTCCAATTAGCAATAGATTGAGTCTTTACCCAAAGAAAAATTCTTTACCCAAAAGTTGTAGATTGAATGGAGCATACATGTCTAACAGGTGCATAAACTTGCAACGTTATTTTATATTTTAGTAAAGGAAAAGAAATAAAAATCAAAAGAATTATAAAGAAACTTTGTCTCCATGGTCAATGTTCCAAAAGCTGATCGATTTGGAGCAACACTTTTACTTGTTGTAGTAATGGTCCTATATGTTAGAAAAGGAATATAAATCAATGTTTCTATTGGAGGAGATGGTGAGCCAAGAAAATGAAGTTCTGAATTTAATAATTTAAGTTAATTTATGTTTAGTTTAGAAATTACGTACCCTAGAGACTTTGTGCTGGTATAGGTAACTGACAGCATAACTTGGCAAAAGTGACTCTTTCCCTTGCAGTTTTAGGTAGTATTTTTCTGTTCATTTCCTTTAGGGTTTGACAAAATTCATACACTCTTTTCAAAAGTAGACTTACTATACAATCCTCAATTGAGCAATGGCTGATATCTTCACATAAGACTTATGGATTCAAGTAGATGAAGCACCATCGAAATTTGCTAAATTTTCATTTTTCCTCCTTTAGTTGTTTTGTTTTACTTATTTATTTTGTCCTACTTGATTAGTTATTTTCAGCAATATATAGTCGGAAAGATCTATAGTTTCAATAAAAATAAATCCAAATTTGATGTTTTCATACTTTGGTTTCCTTTTTTTATATTTTATCTGATATTGTGTCTTTTTAATTTATGTATTTAGGTATGTTTGCTCTTGGGAGAAACTGCATTACGAGAACATGTTTGAAACTGAAAACCTTGAACTCTATTAGATATACAGTCCAGACATGTAAAAATCAAGGATTGTTTATTTGTTTGTATGGGTTTCCTTCTATGTATGCCCAATTCTCGTGTTATTATTTTTATTCATCAAGACCAATGTCAAGATCGTATAGAAGGAGAGTCAGTAAAAGAGCAAAAGCTGCTCAAAAGCCTGTTTTGGATGAAGTGCAGTTCAAGCAAGCAATTTCAAAGCTTCCCCCAAGGTTTTCAGCCGAAGACCTTCACAATGTCATTGCTTGTCAGAAAAATCCTATAGTTTGCTTAGAGTTGTTTAATTGGGCATCGCAGCAACATAGGTTTAGGCATGATGCGTCCACTTATCATATCACCATTAAGAAGCTTGGTTCTGCAAAATTATACGAGGAGATGGATGTTATTGTAAACCAAGTGTTAGCAGTTTCACATATTGGGACTGAGGCTCTTTACAACTCAATGATCTATTTTTTCACAGAAGCTAGGAAAATTATTAGAGCTGTCAATATTTTTAGGCATATGAAAAATAATATGAAGTTGGATTGTAGGCCTACTATTAGAACATATAATATACTGTTTGCTGCATTTTTGAGTAGAGGAAGCAATTCTTATGTTAACCATGTGTATATGGAGAGTTTGAGATCCCTATTTAAACAAATGGTAAATGACGGGATTGAGCCTGATATATTTGCTCTGAATTGTATGATGAAAGGATATGTGCTTTCACTTCATGTCAATGATGCTTTGAGAATATTCCATCAGATGGGAGTAGTTTATAACTGCCAGCCAAATTCATTTTCTTATGATTATTTGATTCATGGGTTATGTGCACAAGGACGAACCAATAATGCAAGGGAGATATGTGACCAAATGAAGGAAAAAGGTTTTGTTCCTAGCAGCAGATCTTATAATTCACTTGTGAATGCACTGGCTTTAGGTGGAGAAATGGAAGATGCTGTGAGCTATATGTGGGAAATGATAGAAAAGCGGAGGTCGCCTGATTTCATTACATTTAGGACTGTCCTAGAGGAGACTTGCCGAAAAGGAAATGTGAGGGAAGCCATGGATTTGTTGAGAGACCTCCAAGAGAAATGTGCCATGGATGGGAATACATATAGGCAGCTTCTACAAGTGCTTGAAAATGACTTTGAACACTCAACTGAGACAAATCTACTAAGGTAGAGATTGTATTGATAGTTTTTTCTTTCTTTTTGTTTAAGTTCTAGTTGTATCATCCTTACCCAAAAAAGTTCTAGTTGTATCATGTTTATTTGGAGTTTCTTTATTTTTCTCAACTGTATTAATCAATTGAAAAGGCTTTAGTGTGCTGTTGTGTCTTTCCAAATACCATATTCTTGATCATTGTAGGGTTCTTCAGATTTTAATTTTAATGTCTAAATGAACACATTGGTCATTTCTGCTGTGTAAATTGAAGTATGAACTTCTTTCTTCTTAACTATTGTTCTTTTTTCCTTTCGATTGGATCCTTTTATTCAACTTCCCAGGAAACTGTAGAAGGTGACCAAGGAAAACATTTTTGCTATATTGAGCAGCCAGTTATCTCTATCCAGTTAATCAAAGGCTATACTTGTGATCATTCTATTGAAATCTTCCAAGTACTTGACTGGTATGTTAAAAAGAGGCTGGATGTTGTCTCAGTAATTTACTTATGGTGTGGAGTATGAGGCCTCTTATGACTACAACTCCAAGTTTATGAGGCTGCTTCTGACTAAAATTGCATGTTTACTTCCTGTACTGGACAGGGTCAGTGTTTCTGTTGGTTCATTGCTGAAGCTGGTCTCCTAGTGGGAAGAATAGAGTATTCTTGCTGCTTGAAGCGGTTGGCTTGCCTTATGGATTCTCTCACGACAATAATAATTTTTTAACAAAATCTTGTGAGATTGTGATGTCCCAATGTTGAAATGGGAGCAACAACCGTAAACTATCTAGTTGATTTGACCTTGGCCATGCTAGCTGTGTCAACCCTCTGAGTCATAAAACATCATGAATGAGTTCTAAGAAGCAAGCTCTATAAAGGTTTTCCATTACTTATGGTTCTGGATGATGTTTGAAATATTGGCTTCTGATTTGTTTTCATTATCTTGGCCACTCTGGAAATTCGGATGATGTGCTTCTCAGGTGCAAATCCTGATCAACCTGATTATTGCCATCACATTTGCATATTCATAGATCGCCCTGATGATGAAAGCCTGGGTTTTGAAGGAGATGTTTCGGGAGAGTACTGCAGTTTTTCTCCTTTGGCCGTTAACTATTAGGAGAATGGACTAGAAAATAACTGCTGTAAGATTCAAGAAAAAGATCAACTGATGCCTTGTCTGGGGAGTGAAGTATTCAACTGTCTCTTTGTTCTTGATTACATTTGATAATTGCCGTACTTATCTGTTCATTTCTTTTGTTAACGTTTGGCAGGCGAAATTCTGTTGGTCATCTTTTGTCTCTTTGCTATTATGTGTTCTTATGTGCCATAAGTAGAAGTCCAGAAACATGTTCACCACCGGGATGATTCTGCCATACTAACTAATGTAGAAATTGAGCTTGCAAGCTTTTCCATGTCTTCATTTTTCCTACCTGTAGCTCTTCGATTTTGTTCTATGCCATTTGAAATAGATAATTTTTGCTGGCTAAATGGTGGTGAAACTAACTATTTGAAATTCAATAGAACCTGTTAATTCCTCAGAAAGCTAAAGTAGAAAATTAAACTAGAACAATGTGATTCCTTGAAATCAAGTGACAGGCTGCTGGAGCCATCATCTGCAACTTCGGTCGGTTTCCAGAGAAACCTGTTTGATCAAAATTTATTTTGATGCTACTTGAAAGGAAGATCTGAGATTCCTTGAATGGTGGATGCATGTCATTTCAGCAGTTAGAAATGTTCTTCAAATAAAAATAGTATATCCACCTCTGTTGCTATTTGCCACTGAACTGCTAGTGAGTCGCATAAAAGACACCTTTTTCGATGTAATCATTAAACCATGCTGAATTTGCAAATGCTATACTCTAGCTTTCACATGGACACGTACCCTGGTGCCTAATTCATGGTTTTAATGTTTTTTTTTTTTAGTTAGTATAGATAAATATAAATAACAAGTCATCAAAACCAACTAATCTTCATGGTAGCTTACCTAAATATTAAACTGATGCAGTTAGTAAACGGGATGGCATATCGTGAATTGTAAATGGTTTGGTGGGTTTACATGGTTATTTTGAACCGTTTATTTTTGCTTTTAGGATTGGCTTGTTGCGGATCCCTATAAAGACGAAAGCTAACGGTTAAAAGTTTTGGATTATAGTTGGAAACCATTGCATTTACTCTTTGATGCCCTGCAGAAGTGCGGTAGCAGATAAGGCCTTGCTTGGTTTCCCCTTTTTCTCCCCCAATAGGATTACGCGGAACCCAATTTACTATTATGTCTATAGAGACTTTGATCATGTTTTCGTGGTAACTATGAGAAAATATATACATGTGTTTTCCAATTCCATGAGTTTGGTTACTTGTTCATGCTGGTTATCAAATATTTCCAGGTAAGCCCGCAAGGGGAACCATAAAATCATATTTCTTTACCATCGTTACAACATTTTACTAAAACTAAACCGGATAAAATAGAATCCTATTCCATGAAAAAAGACTAAACAAGGCTGGTATTGTGTACATCCTCTTTTTTTCTTTTTCTTTTTTGGTTTGTTTGTTTACATCATCTTACATACATAATTCAGTTTGTCCTTTCTTCTTCCATGTTCTCTCCTTATTGATCAGGGCTAGCAATTTGGCATCAGCCTGCTATTATGACGTGGCATAACAAGATGGCAAACGGTTATGTATAAGCAAAATTTAACATAATTAATATACGGGTTAAACCCATTTGGACTCACTAATAAACATTCAAGTTTCAGGTTTTGTACCTAAATTCATTTGCTTGTCTAGTAATTATGGCTAGATCTAACACATGAACCCGTCTAAGATTAGTACTTTTAATAGTTCTAGTTCAATTTATACTCCAAAATTTACTTTAGCATTTACTTATTTTAGTCTCTTCTCCAATGTCCCTTTTTTTGCCCTTGCTCTTCCCCTCTCTTCTCCTCTTTTCTCCTTGCACCATCTGCTGTTATTACTCTACCATCAGTCTCATAAGTGACATCATGTGCTTTTCTATTGTCTTCCTCATCCACTTTGACTCTAGTTACAATAAAAGTAATCTATAAGCTTTTTATTTCGTTATATATGATGATTTCTATCATTTTAAAATTGAAGAATATTAAGGGTACGTGGGTCTAGAGTAGATAGAGTTTGACACCTTATCTATACTCTATCTTATAGATATAGGTTTCAAAATTTTTATACCTAAAACCTATCTTATGATATTTTAGAACTACCATACCATGTATTATGTAAATTCTACAAGGGACAAGGTACCTTATGAAACTGTATTATTATTATTTGTTTTTACTATCTTCTTTTGAAATATTGTGCAAATATATAATCAATATAAAAAATGTAACTATACTAGTAGAATAAATAGTAATAATTTAAAATATTCTTATATTTGTAACATATTTATTTATAATAATATGAAATTTTGGAAGGTAAAATAAAGAATATTTTTGTAATTGGAAATATGTAACCTTTAGTTAGATCATGCTATATTATTTTTTTTTCTTTTCAGATCACCAGAATAAAATTTTTATTAAATCACAAAAATTGTTATATACGGAATATAAAAACCATGCACTAAGTAACTACAGTAAAATATATTGGACGATAAATTAAGAATTAATATATTTTTAATACCTTACTAGATTAATTCTTAATGTTTTTAATACCTTACTAAATTAAAGGTAGTTAAAAATGGAAGAAAACAGCGTAAAAATGAGATTATAAAAAAAGAAAGAAAGTTTTACCAAAAGAAGAAGAAGAATAAGAAGAAGGAAGAACAAGACAATAAACACGTGTTTAATCTTAGAGTTTTGTTATAAACTAGGCTTTTATTATTGTGTAGGTTCAAGTTGCAAGGGTCATATGTATACTGCATGTCAGATCACGCTATACGTGACTAAGGAAAGAATTTGACTTATACATATAGGATGATCAAGTGAGGTAAGATAAAGAGGAGAAGTAAACACTTTTAGTGGGATCTAACATATAAGGTAATAGGTGAAAGAGCGCAATGGTATCAAACTCTACAATGGATAAAGAACGGGGCAATGTTCTTAAGATGTTTAAGTGTTTAATCTTTAAGATAGAATTTCAGCAAAGTAACAACATTAGTTGGAATTTGTCTTTTATCCAAACAAGGAAGCGAAGTGGGCATTTATAGGAAATTGTAATTGATTCGATTTATTATATCATGATGGTAATTAATTACTAGGATTGAATCATTCTCTTAATGGACTTGAGATGAACCTCTTTTGTGAGCTTAGGGCCAATATTTTATTAGTATAAGCTAAACTAAGAAATATTGAATTGAGTGAGCCAATCCAGCGTACTTTACTCTAAGTCTATCATATCAAATCTCTCCTAATCATTCCGAAAATATATAGCTTTAATTCTTCAGGTTCTGTCACCTTAGCCCAAAAAGTCAAATGTATTTCGATTATTAGGCTTAAGGCCCAAATTTAGATTTAGCTCTTTACAATTATTATTTCATTTAAGGGTAAAAAAAATATAATAGTATTAATTTTTTATTTATTTATTAGTATTATTCAATTATTATTATAAAGCAGATACAAGATATCTTGAAATCTATACTCTGTATATCTTAATATACAGGTTCCAAGGTAAGTATAGGATACCTTAACATCAAACTCATATCAAACCTGTAAGAGTAGATTCCATGAAATTACTACTCGAAACCTATCACATGACTTTCTTTACCCATTTGTAATTTACTCAGTAGAATGGGGTCTGGATGAATACCTTTTTAGCAGAGTTACCCACTTACTTCTAAAGAATAATATATATATATATGTATGTGAGGAAACAATTTCAAGCTTCACTTCTATATACAAAAGAAGCATACTTTATTCAAACCCAATTGAATATTGTTATGAAATGCTGTAATTTTAGAAACTAAGATGTAACACCTAATTTAAGGAAATGAAGGCTCTGTACTTTGTGATTAGATTTTGAGTGGTTAATTTAGGGTATTCATGAAGGTAGGCTAATTAAGCTAAGATCTTAGGAGTAAGCTAAGAATATTAGTCAAAGAGACCATATAGGCTTGGATTTAAAAAATTATAATAAAATAATAAAAATGTAGTCAACAATATTCAATGATAATATATTATTCTATAATTACCAATAACACCTGAATTGCATCTAATAATTAACAAACTCTTAAAAATAAACTATGTGGGTATAAAAAATTATAAAATAACTTAAAATAATAGGTTAAAAACTATCTATATGTTTAGTATAATTATTATGTATAAATACATACCTGTAATTATATAAAATACTTAATTATATGGAAAACATACTAAAATAATATTTAAAAAATGCGTAAAATCCACTAAATACCAATATACTTTTAAAAAATACCATACTAACCATTAAACTTTTCTTTTAACTGCAGAAACCATCGAACTTTTCAAAAAAGTGCAATCACACCACCTCGATGATTTTGTGGTCAAATGGAAATCCAAAATCCTACATGGCATTTATGAAGGGAAGAGGAAAAGGAAAAAAAAAGTGTCAAAAAAATTACAAAAAAATAGTATCTAGGAAAATAATCATAAAAATACTGTACTTAAAATCACCTCTTGAAGAGGAGATTTCAACTTGCACTGAAATCACCTCTTCAAGCGATTTTATTACATCCACATTTTACATTTTCATCTATCCCTTTATTTTAAATTTAGTTAAGTCTATATGTAATTGCAGTTAAAAACATAATCACCTTAAATTTAGTCAAGCCTATACGTGATTTTAGTTGAAAATGTAATCGGAACGCAATGTTCGATAGAGAGTTTTTTTTTTAGTTAATCAATCGAATTGTATTCGATTATGTATTTGTGAGATGTTTGGCTTTTTCCTCTTTCAGTACTGCACCAATATACATTTTAAATTGACATCAAAGTATGTTAATAACTTTAAATTATGAAGAAATTAAACCATTATAGGAAATGTAATTATACTATCAAAATAGCTAAATAGTGTTTTGAAAATAAGGAAAATAAATTAGAAGTGAAATATCCAAAGCCAATGACATCGGCGTTATCATCGAGCCAATAGTCAAGTATCTTAGGGTTCTACATTGTCTTGAGGCTCGACCATTTGGGCTACATCCAACTAGGTGATCTGTCCATCATCCTAGCTATAAGTACCCAAGAACGATGCATGCATGGGGACAGGAGAAGGGTACATTTGCGTAACTCCTTCGCCCATATTATATTGAGGATCTCTAATCAGCCTCCTCAATGGTGTAGGGGAGGTATGGACCTAACTAGTGGAGGTCTCTCCGACGATTAGGGTATGGCACATAAGATCTCTAAAACTCTCCCCAAGGAATGGCCTATGGAACTCAAATTCAGGTGGTCCAAGAGATGTTAGCGGGAGAAGTGTGGGGAAGAAGCATCATCATGAATTTCTACGTTGAGTTGTCTACGTCTTCGACTCCTAACTCAATGAGGACTACGTGCCCCAAGGCCCCTGCCTCTATGCAGCTCATCTGGTAGGGAGTCATCTTCATGAACACCTAGACTGAATGAGCGGGGTCGCTTAGGTAGACTCCAATAATCTCTTAGATGAGGTCATCTACTTGATGGTACTCAAATATTATGTCCTCGTATGACATGTAAGGCATTTTATATGTGAAGTCTACTTACATTCCGAACGCAAAAGCTTGAGTTTTATATAAATAGAAAAGTAAAAGTGTAAATGAAAAAGTAATTGTATGTACCATATACATCCAAGAAGCACCAGACCAACTGATGTATTTGCCGATAACTTGCTAGTATTAAGGGACGTAGTCAAGATGTATACCAGGAAGTAGTTGCACCAAAACTATCTAGTGTCGGTAATCCTCCTATTGTATTATCCAATCTATATAGTAGGCCGCCCAATTCATCTCTGTCTTATCCTTCAGGTCGATATTATGTAGTGCTCATCCCATATCAGGGTGGGCTAGAATCTCTTATATCTCGCCAAACTATTGAACCACGTAGTCGAGATAGTACATTTCCATAATGTGGATGCATATAAGCAATACCCAGGCTAGCGATACATCACTCCCATGCTGACAACAAGCGGGGAGTTTGGCAATATCATCATGGTTATATGGAATCCAAATAACCTAAATTGATGATCAACAATGAAGATGAAAAAAGTAACAGTTATTGAAAGAATAAGGAGAACGATTTCGATAAATAAACACCTACTCCAGACGTTAGCAATCGAATGTATCTCTATACTATCCAACCACATACGTAGGTAGCTCAACCACAACAAACTCCTCCCCCATTGATAGCTATCATAATCCGATGACATAAAGGGGCAATGTATGGGAAACGTTCCCATGCCCACACCTATAAAATCACCACTAGACCACTAGTCTCTCCTATATCCACCCTACAAGCTAGGAATAACTAGCGGTACAACTACGCTAAGGAAGCTGCTCTCCACGCATATCACCTGGTCATAGCAAGGTCCGATAGGAGCAAGATGAACATAAGGTATACGACATTGTTAGACTTATCTAAAAACAATATACCCTAGATCAACTACATGATATGTGTCTTCGTAAAGCATTGTACTATCTCCTCATTCGCATGAAAAGGAAAATTGGCGAAATTGTCCTTCAACCAATACAACTTCAATTTTGGCACCTTTAAGGCATTCTCTAGTGGGCGAATTCCTAATAGGTGGTGACATAACTTAGCTTAGCTAGTATAAGCCATCACTCCAGTAACCGCATCGCCATCAATTGGCAAACCTATGAGCGAAGATATATTTTGTAGCATCACCGTCATCTTGCCAGTGTAAAAGTGAAACATATGTATCTCCTCCCTCCATCGCTCAACCAGAGCGGTAATTAAGTACCAATCTAACTGTATGAAAGGAACCTGGTGTGCACCAATGAAGCCTAATTGCTCCAGATATGGGATCATACGTAGATCTGTCGAGATGTCCTGACCATCTTGATGCCTAAATATCGCCACACATCTACAATACCTAAGCCAATAGTTTTCCTATAGTATCATTTAGAGTTAGACACCTTATAAGGCGTTACCCTCTTTTAAGTATCTTTTAGGGTTCTTGCTAGCCTATAGAGGCACAACCCTCACCGCTTTTCTTTTCAATTTTTATGTCCCTAAATCCTTAGCGAACCAAGCCTAGTATAGCTAGCTATTCATAGCACATCTTAGGGCAAAGTCATCTATAAGGAAAAAATAGTCTCTTTTATCTTTACGGCAAAGTTTTATTCAAACTTTACTACAAAGAGGAGTAGCTGTAGACATCCCATTTTTGTCTTCTCGTATTTTAGTTATTTATTTATTATCTAGAGAAAGGGTCCTTTATAAAATTGAGAAAAATAAAAATATAAAAAATTTTTTGAATTTGTTCTTAGGATACTTAATTTAGGGTCATAGACTTTTTTTTTGGCACCTCATTTAGGGACAAATTAATTTATTAATGGGTTTTGGTCCATTTTAATTTCTACTTTAGGTTAATTTTAGATTTAGGGTTAAGTTTATTCGATTATTTATTTATTTAAATACATAAAAAAAATAGAGAAAAGATTTTCAAAAAGATCAATGGAGGAAAATTTAGTTTATTAGAATCTTAATCTAAAACAAATTGGATTTAGGTATTGGAGTTGTTGTTTGGATTTAATAGAATCATAGTCAAAGAATTATTGGAGATAACAAATCTAATACAATATTGTTAAATCCAATAAGATTTGCAAAGATTCGGATCTAGATTGGTATTTATCAATTCAGATTTTAATTGTTCTAGGAGATTTATTTTTAAGTTATATAAATAGTGAAGGGCAGTTGGAGAAGGGAGTTCATCATGATAAAAAAAAAAAAAAAACACTAAACACAATTACCATTCTTCGCTAATTTCCCAATCCCCAATTTCTCTTCCATACATACAATTTAAGATACACAATTGCCAATGGCCAATTACCATTCTTGTAATTCACTATAGCAACACGCTTGAACCCACTTTTTAGAGTAATTCTATAGTTGTGCACACGACAGGATTCATGATCCGACCCGTTCCCTTTCATTCAGTAGCCTTTGCCTATATTGTTTATTATTAGTATTGTTTTATATTGTTTTTTCATAGTTTAATTAATTGCTCTTATTAACTTTTTATGCTTTGCCTCGCGAGTATATAATAGTGGTTTTTAATTATTTTCTATAGTTTGTTTTATTTTTTTATTTTACTTATTAGGATAATTTTTAGTTAAATTAGTTTTTTTTTAGATTTCCTATTTTCAAAATGGCATTTTTTATAAAAATCTCATATTTTACAAAATCTTATCTTTTGTATATTGTATTAATTTAGAAAAATTGCATTAGGCATGTTAGGGTTTTTTAGAAAAAAAAATATTTCTTGCTTATTCAATTTTTCTTAAAATAAAAAAAATCTTTAATTGACATTTTTTTCTATGATTGGACATTTTTTCTATGGTTTAGCCTTCTATTCTATAATTTAGACATCTTTTTCATGGTTTAAATATCTTTTGTATGGTTAGGTATATTTTTCATGGTTTAGGCATTTTTTTCATATAAAAGTTTTATCATGTAAAAAATTGCATATTTTATAAAAATCGTATTTTTAGGTCTTCAAGGTTTTTCTTAAAAATAAAAATTTTATCACTTAGTTTTTTCTTTAATGAAAATATTAATTTGGAACTTTTAAAAAAATTAGCTTGTTAGGGTTTTTTTAGCTAGGAATAAAAATTGGGTCTTTAAGGATTTTTCTTATTAAAAATTAAACAATTAATAAAAATGTAAATCTAAACCAATTGTTTTTTTTTTTTTTATAAAAAGAACCAACCCAGTAAAGGTTTTCTAAAAATGAACTATGGACGTCTAATCTCAATTAGTAGATATGTAGGCTCTTTCAAAGTGACCTAAAATTTGTAAAAACTTTAGTTTCTCGTTTTTTTTTTTTAAATTATATCTCGAATTAATTGTTTTGTAAAATAAATACAATTTAATTTATTTACTAGTGATGAAGATTTTTTTTTTTTTTAAAAAAGTGTAATTTTGAAAACTAAATCTAATTTCGAAAAATTAATAGTGGTATCTGCAAAGGTTTAGTAAGGTAGCCCTCGAACTTAAGAAATCCGGTTTTCTTGAATTCTTTCCAAATAAGTTTTCAAAATATAGACTAGCGGCTAAATTAGATTCGATATGCTTAATCGGTTTTAAATTAATCCTCTTTGCCAGTTTTATTAGGTAGTAACTCCAAAATTTTTCAAAATAAAAACTTTAAGTTTCCTTTAACTTTAGTTGATGGTTTAAACTAAATAGACATAGGGTTTTGTTTAAATTAAGTTAAGGGAAATGAAATTAAAATAAGAAACAAAAAAAATCAAGCTCAACATTGCCTTTTCAAAGAAATAATTTGCTAATTCTGTATAATAATAATAATATCTTAAGAAGAATGTAACAGTTATCTAATCTTAAGTTGTAATTACTCTAACTTTCTAATGTTATCTTTGCTATTGTGCTGTTGCTCTTCTATTTAGACTCATACCTATTAATAGTTATTCTGTTATATTTACAAAATTATATGGGTTTGTTCCACAACTTATAAGTTCTTAGAATTTTTAGGGAAATTTTTCTTTATACCTTTCCCATGTCACCCTATCAACTGGACTTAAATATGTTTCTATATATCTAAACATTTCATCTGTTGTATGATCAAAACCTAGTCTAAGATAATGTCGTACTATTAAATTCTTCCACTTAGCTATTTTTTTCGGCCATAATTGAGGATCATGTGTTGGAAGATTTAACATTTTGCCACCATCTATGTACTTTAAAGGATCTTGTGTAAAATTTAATTGTTTACCTTTGCTAACATATCTATCTTCTTTTTCTATATCATAAGTTGTGTATGGTGCTCTTGGTACATTACCTAAACTATAAACTTCAGAGACTAGACTTATTATATTACTTGCACTACTATATCCTATAAACTTTACTACTTATTATACTAACATTTGATTCAACTATACTAATTTGATCATTTTTATTTTTATATTTATGTAAAATTTTTGCATCTAAATATCCTTATTCTACCATCTCATACTCTTGCCTTCTAAGTTCTTCTACTAATTCTTCTTCTATCCATTTTTAATTTTTTTTCTACTTTATATTCTTCCTCAAAATCTTCTTCATCACTTTCTTCATCTATAATATCTCTATATCCTAATAATTTTTCATATTTATCTAAAAATTTATCTTCCTATTTTGCTATTAGAATATTATCTATATCTCTACTTCTAAATCCATTAAATTTGTTTATATATTTCTATCATTTCTTTCTATTTCACTTTCTAATGAGTTGGTATCACTATCTACTATATTTTTAGGAACATATAAACTAAATAAAATTTCTACATCTCTCACTATTTTCATATGTTATATAGTCTTAAGGAGATATAACGTTTCTATTATTTAAAAAAATTATCGATTTCAATTATGAGAGACTGCACTTAATGCATTAAGCAAGAAGCCTCTAGATTTCATCATAAATAATTATGAACATAACTTATATTAAACCAAAGGGATTCTTACTTTACATTGCAAAACATCCTACTTTAATCAAATCATCATTCTCATTTCATTGTTGATGGAGGTTCTGAAGTGATGCTGTGAACTCTTACTTCATTTCAATCCTCTATCTTTTGTTCCTCTTAAAATTGTCATCAAAACATGCATTTGTTTCGTTTGTTTTGGTTTTTGTTGTAAAGAAAGGTAGTTTTGAGGGGTAGTGGCATCTAATATAGTGATTTGTCGAAGAATTGATGGTGCTACATGTGTAGATCATTGAAACTTTTGGGTATTGACATAAGGGCATTTACATTATTAGGGCTAAATACATCATGGAATAACAATTCACGAGGGAGTGGTCATGAATTGCTATTCAATATTTTATGTAATAGTAACTCATATAGAATAGCTATTTGATGTTTAAAATGTAACTGAATATTGTAATGACTTTTTATATGGAATAATAAGGAAATGGAATAACTGTTACACCCAAGTGAATGGGCCATGCATGTATTTTGTAGTATGAATCAATAAGTCTCTTTAGAGCTTATCATTCTTGCTAATTATACATTTTCTTGGCAGTAGCATGTCTTTTGTCATTATTAATGATCCTTAATATTCCATGTTAAAAGTTTATGTAGATATCCGGTTGTAGAATTGTACTTTCTCTTGAATCATCTCATCTACTAGCCTATAATGGGATGTTATTTGCCAGAATTATCACATCTATAAGTTTGCTTATCTCTTTACATTTGACTAACAAACTACGCCTTTCACTAGGTTGGTGGTCAATTACAATGCTGGCATCCTTATATTTACTGTCTCAAGGTTGGGCAATGGCTACTTATTCTCCTTTGAATATTTTTATATAAGGAGTTTTTATTATCATATATGAATTGTATGAAGTTGATTGATTTTCAAGATTTACTAGCATGGCTAAACTCAATTATTATTGTGCACTTAGGCTCTCTTTTGCCTAAGATTAACTTATTTTATTGAGTTATAAATACCTTTATCCCTTCCTCTCTTTGCACTTTGTTCCTTTCATTAAACAAAGTTAAGCTTATTTATACAAACTTAATAAGAAAATACAATTTGGAGATAGTGCTAATGTTGAGGTCCAAATGGAAGAAGTAGTAGGAATGAAAGAAATGGTTGTTCCCATCTTTGCTGGAATACTATTTACATTAAAGAAGGTGATAGTACATCATGTTTCACTCAAGGTTTCCATGTTACACCTAATTGTTTTGATAATAAGTTGAGCTATGTAAAGAAAATGCCTTCCTACTTTTACAGTGAAGTCTTATAAAAGATTGCTTTGGGTTTTGACAATTTTAGCTAAGTGCTTGGTCAATGACTCTCTAGAATCAGTATAAGCGGAGGCTTTATGCTGTAACAATGGCTTTTGTAACATATTTTATGTTTCCCATTGCTATGTGAGATATGAAAGCCCTAACATCACTAGTTAAGTGGAACCATAGCTTAAAGCAAGGTAACTAGTGGTATTGATTTTCAAATCTATCACATCCTCTATTAGATCTTTAAAAGAGACTCTCATTGAACCTAGACATAAAAAACAAAAAAAAAAAATCATATGAATAAAATAAATTATGTTGAAAAATTACAAAAAAAATTTATTTTACTACATTGTTCCCATAGAGCCAATCTTTTGTTTATAAAAGAGCTTCAACAGTTTTGAGCTTTAGTGAGCTTCAATATTGATCAAGGATTCTACCTCTAGTACTTAATGCTGATTCTAAAGCTATAGTAGATATGGCTATACTTAATATATCACGTGCTATTCTTGCAACTTGAGGATATTGGAATTGATTAGTTTTTCAATAGCTTAACACATACAATTCAATCATTATGTGCCACTCCTCATCCAAATATTGCTCTAATTTGATTTTGGTGGTGCCCCTAAGGATTTTCATGCTTTTAAATGATTGAAATTCCTACAAAAGGTAAAAGATTTATAAACATCGTATATAACTTTAAAAGTGTAAGAATGGTAAATAGTTGTAAAAAAATAAAGTTACCTATAAGTCATCACCTTATTCATCACTCATACATTTCTTACTTTTAGATTTATTAGTATCTACAATGTGATTTAAAGTTACACTATCTTCATTTGCATATTCATCAAAAAAAGAGAATAATGCTCTTTTGGCTTTCACAAACTCATTTTAGTTAGCACCATAAAGCCTTTGATAACTCCACTTAACAAAATTAAGTTTATATTGTGCTTCTAACATAACAGAAATTCCTAAAACCAAATTGAACTCATGTCAATACTTATCAAATTGCACAAACACCTTAGTTTCCATTTCTCTCAAATATGCTTTACTTCTACTCATATTATTCATTAATTCTTGGTATACCCTAAAAATTGAGGGAAAGTACAAGTTGGTAGTAGGATATGTTGTTTTAGAAAATTGACGAGTAATATCATAAAACTACTTCAAAAACTTGCTCATTTTTCCCATCTTGCCCCATTCTTTTGGATAAGGACAATGCTTGTAATTTGAATTACTTAACTCCAAGTGACAAAACACACTCTTATTATAAATTGTATTCTCAAGCATAAGATATGTCGAATTCCATTGAGTTGGAACATCCTATCTTAACCGTTTATCTTTAGATAAAGACAACAAATTCACACATTTAACAAACTTTACCTTTCTTGTTTGAGACCCATATCCCAAGTATGCTCTAGGGTTGCCTTACAGTGAGGATTCTGCTTATCAGAATAGGATGGTTTTCTTTTCTTCCTTCATCATCCTTGTATGCTCTAGAGTCTCCTCATCATGAAGACCTTCTCCATCAGAAAGCAAAAATTCTAAGATAGAGAAGTGTTATGTTAGTTATTATTGAAAAACACATTTTCTTGGTTGCCATAACTTTTCAATTGCATAACAATTGAACATGGAGTTAATACCAAACAACTTTTCAATTGAACATGGAATTGATAAATTTTATATAATTTTACATGAAAAAGCAAAAATCAAAATACTTAGCCTTTAAAAAGTACTTAGCTACAAATATATTCTATAAAGAAAAATAAATGTTAATGCAAATTGTTTTCAATTTATTATTTCAAACTAATTTATCTTAGCTTCAAAAAATTGACATTATTTTAGTATCTACTAAGATTACTAGTCAATTGTTTTGTTCCCTTAATCGTGTTATAGTATGCGACTTTTTAAGTTTCTACATACAAAGGTAGTATCTATTTAAATACAAAATAAGGTAATCATCTAATAATAGTTATTAATTGTCTAACATAATACAAAAGTGATGAATGAGAAACTACTATGAATTGATTACTTCGTAATTAAATGTCTTCATTAAATGATATTTTGATTTAACCATTGCATGTCATGTAGTCAATATTTAATTGTCTTACTTGGTTTTCAAACTTAGATAAGATTAAAAGTAATTTCAAGCTTAAAAACTCGTAAGAAACCAAAAAGAAATATTCAATTTTTGATTCAAGATGATTTACCTACAATGGACAAAAGGGGTAAAAATGACAAAATAAGAAAAAAGAAGATCTTATAATGTAGTGGCCATCAAAACATATTAACTATACACTGAGGAACATTTTAGCATATTAGGAAATAAGTTAGAGAATGGTGTGGGAGGAATTAGGACAAGTCGATGGTTTTTCTAATGTTATCCTCCGAGAAGTTATGGCATATTAGGAAATAGGTTAGAGATTGGAGGTCATCACACTACTTTAGATTAAGTTATTCAATGGTTCATTAGCTCAAATGACTGAGGGGGGTCAAAACAGTTCGATAATTTATATAGAAACAAACTTTTAAAGTAGGATAAATCATCTTGGTTTAGTTAACGATACTAATATTTGATGATTACATAATATACATACATTATGTAATTATCCGATATATACATATATATATGTAATAACAATAAAAGAGGTAACTTGCAACATTTATGAAAGCTAGTTTGAAACCAAAATGTAATGTATGAATAAAATCCACCTTTCAATATGATGAAAACAATAGATCATGAATAAAGATACCAAATGTTATTCAATATAATATTTTTATAAAATATATTATATTAACCATTTTTATATGTAAATACATATTGTATAATTGATAAAAATGCTATTAGTGTAAAGTGTATGTCTATATACGTTTAGATAAGAAGATAAGGTCGTCATGGTTTACTAAGCTGGTATTTCTTATATGCGTTCATATATGATTATGCATATACATCGTATTGCCCATAATATTCCAACAACATTTGTGTCGTACTAAACACTAGTAATATTCATAAAATCCATTGACGTACATTGTAGATCTATACTTAGTGATAATAATATTATAAGTAGCATACAAGGACTCTATGTACCTAGTGATGTATATTTATAATAATAATTATACTTAACCTATTAATATTTATAGACTTTGAACTAAGACAAATTAATATAATATTTTAGCATCTTCGTTATCCTTAAAACGTTGTATCGTAAATCTTAAAATTAACCTACTATATATGTCCAATCTAAAAGATGGTATTATATTAGATTAATCTTACACAAGCATTATATAGAGTTTAATTCTTGTTTTAACTTGTCTTAGGTCATTGAATTGAATCAATTACCCTATCAAATACTCTTGGGAATGATTAGCTAGGAGACTAAGTATGTGGGATTAGTGTTTCACCCCATTTTGAAGTATTATTTCAGAATATTTAGAGACTTTGATATATACTTACCTATGATATAGTTAGTCGTTTGTGCGTATATGATGTATATATTTGAATATGATTTGCTGTAGTGAGAGCTAAATTTCATGTTATATTTACTCTATGAATATTTCCCTATTTGACTTGTTTGACCTTATTTCATCACCCTAAAAATAAATTAACTTGAACTCAGCATGATGTCTAACTTGACATGCATTGTAACTTAGTAGGGGTAATAGTTAGGATTCTCAAGCTGAACACGAACCCCTTTAATGAGGATAGCTAAAATGGTCCTTTCACTATCCTTAGCTTAACTTAATGATAGAAAGGAGGTTACGATAATGTTGGGGGTTATGGTTTGAAGGTGGTTTCGGGCAGATGTTGGTTTCCATTGTACAAGCCCTAATTTGGTTCCAATTTGCAAGTGCGCAATGTCAAACTCCTCAACCTAAGTTAGAGAAGGTGCAATTGTTAAACTTTCCAAGGGCTTTATCCTAACTAGTTGTTACATCTTAATGTTAAGTTAAGTTTGAACTAAAAATGATTAGGAAAGGAAATTGGAGATGTATGTTAACCCTAGTCTCACATGTAGGCTTCCTAAAATTCTATATGGTTAAATTATTAAGCCTTGATTAATTTGTCTATTTTAAGAAGTTTGAATTTAACCTTTGATTCTTCTATTGATCAAATTCATTTTAAGATAGGTTCTAGATTTTCAAGTTTAATTAAAGCTTCAATAGGTTTAGGGTTTCGATTTAGAGTTTCAATAAGTTTAGGAGCTTCATTATGCTTAGAGTTTAGGGTTTTAGTAAGTTAAAGATCTTTACTAAGTTTAGGTTTTTCATGCTCATTCATGTTTGGGAAGTTGACTTGCATATTTGTTATTTATAATTAGTTTGGTATTTAAGTTGGTTAATCCTTAGGAACATCTCAGGAGGGCTTGAGCTCTATTTAATCCATTGCCCAAACTTGTAGGGTTTTTGGTAGTTATAGTTATATTAGTTTATCAATGTTACACAACTATATAACAATCCAAGATAAATAAATTTAGCCAATTTTTGTAGAAATTTTATTGTCATTAACTTGAAGCAATGAGCATATGCATAAATGTTTTTGTACATTTAAAATTACAAAGGCAATCTACTCAACTCATCAATTTATAATTGGTAATCACTTACAATTCAAGATTTGGCTTTTTAACCTCAAAATTGCATTTAATTATGAAATTAATCATCATTTTAAATAATATAAAGTGTAATTCTTCCTCACATTCACGAAACAATTAACAAGTTGGGTAAGATCATATTCAACCATAAAATTTTGAAAAATCAAGTAATTTCCCATATATTCCATATTCAGCAATTTCATCGAGACAAAACATAAAATATGTTGCGATTTCAAAACATTTTACACTTGCATAAGCTAAATATTATAGTGATCATATCTCTCTCTCCACCTTTACACTCCCTTACCATTTTGACTCTTTACCCCAATTTTGTAACTACTATGATAAGGGGGTGTCTTGATTTAGATTTAAAGATTTGTTATTGTTCCTTTATCAAGCCATAAAGGTCATAGCAAAGCCATATTCTTAGATATAGGTTTTCTTTATTGTTTCTATTTTCTATTTTATTTGTCATCCTGATTAGAGATTTTTCCCTTACTAGAGTCTTGGTTTCATTTCACTATTGCATAGGAATTTCTTCTTGTTGTATGCCACTCATCTTAATTATTAATCCATTTCCCAAGTGATGACCTCTTCTACTGCACTTAGCATAAGATCATCCACTTGAGTACCCTCTAAGAAGTTAAAATGAGAGAAGAATTTAGTGAATGCTACCACAATATGTTCTTCTATATCTAACCAAACATCCTCCATGTTTCTTATTTCCTAGACTTTGTTCTTTACTCTTCTCCTCTTTGTAAATTATAGGAAGATTCTTGTGTTTTTGTCCCCTTCTTTCAATCAGGAATTTCTTGATCTTTGATGCCATTATAACCCTTCTTGTTTCTAATAAAATTCCAATTCTTAATGTAATTGTCTTTCTTACTCTAGATCATACTTCTCTTCATCTTTGGCCTAAATGATAGCTAGTTGATTGTGTAGTTGCTTTATGTAGAAAGCATTATTCTTCACCTTTTCATTACTCCAATGAGATAACGTTTTTTCACAATCATTCAATTTTCTCATTAATCCTTATATATCACTTTTAGCTTGAGTATTTCTCTGGTAATTTTCCACTTCCTGATACACATTTATGTTTAGCCAGGTTTGATCAAATCTAAATATCCTTGGACTCTTTGTTTTTGTCTTCTGGGGATTAACAGCGAAGAACAATCACTTCCATGAGCCAGCATACTAATGACTACTGTTTTTGAGAAATTGTCCAACCAAATGAAATTAAAAAAAAAAAGAAACCATGATTTATTCATTCCATCATGAGGATTCCGTCAATTCTTTTATTATACCATATGTAAGGCTATCACTAACTTCCAATATCTATCAAATTACAGTTCACGATATTCTTGAAATTTCTCATCTAAGAGAGGCTTATCTTTACTTCTTAATTTTTCCTCCATAAATGCTATCTCATTCAACTCTCATCCTAACATCCATGGTTCCTCTATTTTATATGTAATGCTAAGTACTCCATTCCATAGAACTAGCTGATTTAAGTAACTAAGATGAGCATCACACTAAGTCATTTTCACCTTCCTGTCTTTTCTCAATCCTTCCACTTTTGTATTAATAATATTTAGATCATATTGTAGGATTTCCATCTTAAAATCATCAATCTATCGCAATGAAAGCCCTCTAGAGTATTTAAAGTTAGCCTACTATGAAATATCCGATATTAACCCCTAAAATAAACCCGATTTCTATCTTAGTGCTCCATCTTTGTAGGGAAAATCAAAATATAAGGTTTTGAAGTTTATTAAAGATAAAACTATCTCTAAGCTATAAGGTTAGAAAGGAAATATTTTTTCACAAAGGGGTAAGGATACTCATCAATTGAATCTATTGTTTATGCTATCGTAATTCACTTTATGAGAAATTTTCTCTTTCCATTGAAATGGTGTAGAGATGTCTCTAGTTTACTAGCAAACTTTTATGGGGAGACCCAAATGGTAACAAGAAGATTCGTTAAAGAGTTAGGATAGTAAATCTAGGTCAAAATGTGTAGCACGTTGGGTTTTAAAGGTTTTCATTCTTTCAATATTTCACTTTTGGGCAAACTTACTTGAAGGATTTATGTAATCTAGAAATCTTAAGGGCTAAATTTTTTACAAGCATGTACTTTCAATGCATTGATTTTTTTAGGCGAAAAAGGGGGAAAGAGCTTCATGAATTTGAACTAGTATCTTGGTAAGTAGAGATACTATTTCATCAAATTTAATTTAGCAAGTAAAGGAGAGCAATATTAATTGTGGGAGAAGTCTTAGATTCCATCTCTTCAAAATTTCAAAGTACCCTAAAAAATAGTAGATGAATACTTAATAAGTCTCAAAGTTGCAAATGTTTTAGATGCAAATTCTTTGAGTTGGAATCTCAATCGTGTAAATCACTTGTTAATAACTACGAAGTGAATGGCTATATGTAGAATCCTAGTAGTTTCAAGCCAAAATGAAGATAGGATTATTTGGCCATGCACTGGAGAGGGAACCTACTCTATTTAGGCTGGTTATTAGAAGACCTTCAAAGTAAAGCAAAGGTAGATTGCTTTGGATGCCTTAAGCTCTTATAGAATGAATCCTAAATAGTGAAATCTTATTTGGAATTCAAATTGAAAGCCTAAGCATAAGCATCATTTATGAACATTATGCATAAATTCTCTTGTAATTGATTCTTATTTACCTAGATTAGAACAAATGTTAAGTGTTTTAATTGTGAACTTAAAGATACTATCAAACATTTATCCTTAAAATGTACATAGGTTCAACCAATTTGGTCCGAATGCTACCAATTCAGGATAGAGAAACAGGATACATCAAGATTTGGTTGTTGGTTAGAAAGCTGGATGTATTAAAGCAACTATTCAAGAAATAGAGTTAAGATGCTATTTCAAGAAATTGTAGTAGTGATATTGCACATTTAGTAGTAAAGAAATAAATGCATTTTCAACTGGAAATATGGGGACACTCATTAGGTTATCAGAATTGTGCAAATAGATATGAGAGATCTTGAAATAATACAACAAAAGAGTAATGGTACTAGACTAACACCCATGGTGGCATCATGTTTAGGAGATATTATTGAAGGGGAATCATCAACTCATGTTTTTAGAAGTCATTACTCAATCTGCAGCAAAGTGATGTTAGAGTATGGAGGCTTCCGGCTAATGGGTTTGTGAAAATAAATGTAGATGGATCCTCAAAGTAAGAGAGCAGAGGAGTTAGGTCAAGTGTAGTTTGTAATGGCAGCCTCCTTTAAGCAACGACGTGGATGTATGTAGGTTTGGAAAATCTAGTGGCAAAAGAAAATTGCACTAAGGGATGGATTAGCTATTGTGAGAGTGCAGGTGGCAACAAATGTCCATTAAGATGGATTCTAAGTTAGTTTTTAAGTCCATTACTTTAAGCAAGGTTTGTTCTTGGAAAATAAGTGGGATTGTATAACACATTAAAAGGTTGAGTCTTTTATTTTCTCTTTGTCCCATATATTTGATTTCTAGAGGTGTAAATAAGTGTGTAGATTAGGTGGTTACTTGAAGAAGAGAAGGTTTGAAAGATAGTTTCATAATTATAAACCCCCATTCCTTTCTATTAAACTTAATGTTAATGGACTAGCATTCTTACCATAAATGAATGAATAGTTTTCTATATATCTATATAAAAGTTTTCTCTTTCATGTAAGGCCCTTGCTCCTATAATAAAGAATTCATTATCATGTCAAGGAACTTTATGTGAATTTTAAGATGTTAGACTTGGACATGGGTATATGATCTTCTCTACTTTTACTTGAAAAATTACTACTTCCATATTTTAAAAGGGGTCTGTAAGTCAAATTAGGCCACTAACTAATGGTAATTAAATGAAAACCAAATTATTGACTAGTAAAATCTTTGATTAACTTTACTATAATTGCCAATTTCATATATGAATGAACTTTTCCTTTATTGAATGGAAAAAATTATTATAGGAAGCAAAGAGAGGAATATGTTGAGCAAATAACTTGCTTAAAATGATATGACAAGAGATTTTATATATGGGACCAAAAGGAATGAATGTGGTGATTTAAATAAAGGATGGGCATCTAAGAAAATAATGAAAAGAACTTTTTAGTCAAAACAACACTATAGAGTGTCATAGATAGCTTAGCATTTCTAGATGCAATTAACCTAGTTGATTCCATTGTTTAGATCACTTTCTAAGATGGCATAATGAAGAAATCTTGTGTAATGACAATAGATAATTCTTAAGGAGATGGCATATTAGTTGATATTTTCAATGAAAAGGGGTAGAATGCTCTTGTTACATTTAAAAGGCTCTTAACTTTGAATTGGACACGGTACATTCTTTCTCCTTCTTTTCCTTCCCTCTCCCTTTCCGTAATCTTTCTCCTACTAAAACAATTTTTGACCTTATAATGCAAGAAGGATAAGAGATAGTAGGAAAGTAAAGCACTAAGCTCGTTTTTCTCTAAGTCTTGCAATCTTAGATATTACTAATGTAGAATCTTAGGAAAACAATAGAGTTTATTGCATCTCTTGAAGAAGAAGAGTCGTAGCAATTAGTGGAAGTGCTTCTTCAAGGGTAAGCTTGAGATCTAGTGTTGTAAAACCTATTTAGGTTAAGGGTTATTGATTGTGAAAGACTTTCTTGTCAGATTGTCATTCGAGTTGTGTTAAAAGACAATCAACTTATAAGAAGGATATTTGCTACAAGTAAGTTCTCTATTATGAGTGTTAATGTGTAATATTTGATCTACAATGAATTTTAGATGGTTGGGAATGAATTATGTTACTGTTGTAATGTATTTGAAGTTTATTTAAGTGTTGGAGTTGAGATTTCATTTAGTTTTATTTATTTTTTGGTAAGGAAAAATTTCAAAGATCTATAAGAACTGGGATCAGCTAGCCATTACACTTTGGATCTAATAAACCGGTAATGAAATCAAGGGAACCAGCTTACCCATTCATGTAAGCACTGGCCCGTTGATTTGGCAAAAAGTGGGAATAAAATGTTCCCTTTTCCCTTCCTACTACTAGCTTGATAGTGGCTCTTTGTACCAATTGAATGGTGTTCTTTTAAACTTGTATAGAATGTAATTTTTCCTATTTTAATGAATATACTTCTTAATTTTTTATAACTTAAATCCTTTATTACCTACATTTAAACAAGAGTATAACATAAATTGTTAGTGTAGACTACAAATAACTTAAAGGGGATGTTAGTAAGATTTGAATCAAAATAGCTCTAGAACATCTTTCAACTTGATAATAGGTTCTAATACTTAGTAATCTATAAATTCTTAGCTAAGATTTAGTGTAAATTAAATATTACCCAAGTTGGCTATTCTAGGTATGTAGATACCATACTTGTCATTATGCATATGTAGACTAGAGTTAAATGAGCGTAATCAAATCTAATCCTAATTGAATTATGTTGAGTGTGTGTGGTTAGGCTTAAGGGATAGGGAAAAACAATGATCTTAGGGTCGCATCCCAATAATCAATATGTGACATTCTCTTAAGTAGATTTATATATCGAAAGGATTTAAGTATATTCTAAGGTTAATATTTAGACTCTAAGGTGTTGGGGAGTATCCAACACCATATAATTAATGCTATATATATATGTCTGTATACGTGTGAGCATGTGCACACCTTTGCATGCTTGTATATGTGTATACATGTAAACTTTACGAGATTTCAATAACCCAAAAGTGGATTCAGATGAAAAAGTCTTTGGATAGTCCCTAGAACAACACAGACTTAAAAATAAAACCCTAAGTAAGAAAATCAAACCCTAAACATTAGACCAAAACCCTAAAACCCTAACTAAACGGGTAAGAACCTTAGAAACCCTAATACCTAAACAACCTTAGAACAATAACAAAATCCTAAAAAGATCATTAAGCCCTAATTAAATGATCAAATATCTCAATATGACAAATAAACACTGATAGTAAGTTTAAATTCGACAATAAAAATGATTGATATCACTAAACAACCAAAATCCTACTTTTCAAGCTCATACACAAATTAAATTACTATAAACAAATATCAAACCCTAAATAAACCTTAAGCCTACGTATAAGTACTTAGATTAACTAAGGTGTAATATTAAAATAAAAAAATTTTAAATGTATCCTAATTACACTTAACTAGCCTAATTATGCTTAACTCCTATCAATTACCCTAATCCATAACCAACTATCATTACATCTTAATTGACTATAAGATAAACATAATTATAGACCAAGAAACAAACATGAATGACCTTAAAATATCTTGTACCCTAAGGGGACAAAATCTTCCCTAAAATAGCAATAAAGCGAGAGGGTAAATGGTCCCCACTTATGCCAAGTCCTTCTTTTCCTAAAGCACACACACTTGGTCACTTCTCTCTGTCTTCCATACCGCTGGCCACTCACTCCCTTAATCCCTTATTCTTCTTCATTTTCTAAACCTTAAAACATTCTGTAAAATAACACAACCCCAAAATACTCCCAACTTATCTCAACTAACCACCTTTACACACTACATCACCAGCCACTCTACCATCGCCACAACCATACAAAACCACCCACCACCAAGCCTCGTGACACACACACACATCCCTGTTGTTGTTTAATATACACATACACACATAAGCTCATAACACAACACCCATAAGGAGGACATCCATACCCTTGCTTCGATAAGTGACTAGGTTAGTTTTTCTTTTGCTTTTCTTCTAGGATGATGCTAGAAAGTTACATTTTAATGTTTAATATTCACCTTATAGCCATGTCTTAGATGTTTTAGGGTGTTTCATGAAGAACAAAACTAGTGGAAGAAAAACAAACTTTAGTTAGAGTTACAATTCCAGTAAGTAGGAAAGTATAGTATAATGTTGGTTTTAGAATTAAATCACTAAGTGACGTGAAAAACACCCCATTTCTTTAAAGCCCATATGGTTAAGTGACTAGATCTGAACCTTAGGTTGATAGGCTTAGAATAAGTTAATTAAGAGGCCCACTAAATCCAAAGGCCCATTCAAGACACCTACCATAGTCCCCTTTGTGATTTAGAGCCTTAAACTTAGAAAAAGGGCTCATTTAGGCCTATAAGAGTATTACCAAGGCCTACATTAAAAATTTAAAGTATTGGGTAGAAAAAGCCCAATTAAAATACTTCAAAAGAAGCCAAAATTATTAAGTATAAGGCTCAAGATAAAAAACCAAGCCCAAGGCCCAAACCTTAAAGTGACTTAACTCACTATTTGGGGCCACAACCTTTTAACACCCAAACTATGAACTTGCTAACTTAAGTACCTAAAAATAACTTCACAAATGAAAGAACGTTCGAAAATGATGAAAATGACTATAAGATCATAAAAATGAAGAAAATACATCTGAATTACAATGACAACTAAAATAAGGTTAGTGAGCAATGAGCCTAAATAGCTAATGCAAATAGAATACTAATAAACTTTAAATGTATTCTTCAAGTAATGAAGATATTGAGTTGGACATAGTTAAAGACTATTGGGATTGCTAAGTGTCATGAATGAGTGAGTATACCGCCTCCTAATTTACTTGTTATGTGCTTGTAGCTAGTACACTGTCTAAGTACACTTGATAATTTGTAAACCTTACAAATTTAACCTTTTAGATATAGTGTTGAACTTGAGTATAGATATTTTTCTAAGTCAACAAAACCACATAAAATGAAAACCGATTAAAATTTTAAATTCAAAACTTAAAACGAATATAAATGACCCTATTATAAGATTTGAAAACCCTAATCACACAAGAAAACCCTAATCCCTACATGCACATACTTTTAAAAATGTAAACCTAAACTTAACAGAAACCGTAAATACCAAATTGTAAAATGTTTAAACTCTATAAATTATCTTAATGCTTGAAAAGCCATAAATCAATAAAATTATCATTAATTTCACAAAATCATATGAAATTGATAACGAATGATCAAAGATAATTTCAAATAATAATAAATAACAAAACTAAGCTAGTTAAAAGAATAAATTAATAAATTTACAAAATTAATTTTACATATATACATAAGTAGCCTCATAATATGCATATATATATACTAAGCAATTTCTTCTCTTTTTTTAATATATCATATGATATATATATATATGTTGCATAACAAAATATATGTGTAAATGTACCTTTTTCCTTTTAATAGACTAACTAAGTATAATATATTATTATTAACCACATGTAACATATGTGTATATTATAATATACTTATACTAAGTATTATACGTGTTATACTAGATATTTTGCTCTATTCTAAGTACACTCCGTCATACTCTTAAACCTCCACATTGTCCTATTTGAAATGACTAGACCCTTCTTTTCTTAGAACTCCATACCCCATCATTTTATCAAGGACAAAAGACAAGTTAAGTCAAAGCAACATCATTCTTTTACCCACTACACCATTGCTTCATTTTGCTACTCTTTCCTCTCTTTTATTTATTTATTATTTTATTTCATTCACTTTGCATAAACTAAATGCATTAAAACATTCGCCCATGTCCTTCATAAACCCCATAAATTTTCCAACTTAGTTCATGCTATGAAATCGGATGCTACGAGTAAATTATCACAGCACATTCCTAAAAATAACAATCCTAAATAATTAAGCTAACCGAACCTTAAGCTCCTAAGTATAAGTCCAATACTCCCAAATTTGTGAAAAATCCTAAAACATACTTAAACTCACTAGAACTCTTAACCTTAGGATAATTAAGGACTTGTGACCCTAAATGAATAATTAAAATATAATTTGAGCAAATTTTATTCAACTCTAGAAGATTATAAATTTCTTAAACAAATCATAACCTCTAAATTAATTTAAGAACCAAACCCTAAAAGAATTACATTTAAGACAATTCTTTTATTTTCCCTTATAAGCTATGTTACATATGGATAAGTAAACCAACCAATCACATTAAATAATTCATCATTTAAGAGTTAGAATCACCTATCACTTGATAACTTATCAAAAGCTTGTGATAAGACCATTTCCATATCTTATAATAACTCATACTACATGAGGATAAGCTATCTCATCACATTATTTATCTAATTTTAAAACAAGAAAAGAGATAAGGCCATACCCTTACAAGAAAAGACATGACCGGTTGAAAAGAAAGGAAATGAGAGGCCATATCATGTCAATCATCTATCAATCCATTTGTCTTTCACATCTACTATTGGCCCCATAACGCTTACCTTATCTAATCATTACAAAGCGAGGCTTATGTAATAAGTTTAGATGCATTAAAAAGAGACTAGTTGGATGCATTACACACCCATTTTGAACTGGCACACTCTCTCTCATCTCCTTTCATCTTTTATTTTCTTTTCTATACTCTAAACACAAAATCCAAAGGAGAAACCAAACTCCAAAAACCGTATACAAACTACCACTTCCATACTTGCATCCTTACGGTACAAAAAAACTTTTGCTGCCTTTACTTTGTCCTCATCAAAAGCCATTTTAGGAAACCTTAGAACACTCCAAAATCGACCTTAAACATCAAGACTTTGGTAACTTAAGAAGCTTGCAAAAAGGAAAACGAAAACAAGGAGCAAAAGAGGATTCTTAGTGCACAATCACCTTTAAGCTCATTTAAGACTAGTAAGTTTTTTTTCTTACCAAGTACCTTAGTATGCCATACTTAGGAGTTGATATTTTCATGAGAATATTGACATGCACATAAGGTAATAACATAGCTAATCTACTTTAGGTAATAACATAGCTAATCTGCTTTAGGTAATAAGCTTATGAATCTCCTACATGAGAGTTGAAACATGAGCATACTAAGTTTGGTATTATGTAGGATGTATGTCTAGTACTTAGAATGAAAGTTTATAAGTTGAGAAAATCATGAAATATGTATATGAAAGAGGGGATGACATGCTAGATGTGGAGTGTTTGTAGGGTACTTAAGTGTTATTTTCATTTTTATCAAGTTACATATGCTTTAATCTACCCTTGGGTAAAGGAAAAATCCATTACATGATTTATGAGGAAATCAACTTTTTGAGATGTAAACTAAGGTATAACTTATGATAAGTATGTGATTCATAACTTTTACTTAGTAATTAAGATAAATAATCTTCTTATGGAAGAGAAGTTAAGTTAAAGTTGGAACTTAAGTAGTGTAGGTTTTTTATTTATCACATAAACTTAAGGAAACAATGAAACAAGTTGGAGGCCCTTGAACCGAACCGACTAGATTTGAAAAGGCAAAGAAACACACTTAAAAATTAAATAAAATAAAGTAAACAAAGTGAAAAAACCAACTAGCAAGTATAATAAGTATATAAAGCTTAAAATTCAAAACCAAGCCTAAAATACTCAAAATAAGTTTAGAACTCTAAGTTGAGCCTTCACCAAATTTCTAACCAGTACCTTAATCTATCAATGAAGGTTGTTTTGAAGCCCATAAAGAGTCCACATAATATTCGCTAAGCCCAACAAAGTGACTAACCTTAGTTTGGAAAAAAAAAAAAAACCCATTTGACCACTTCGCAATGCATGTGTGGAGGCCACCACACCGCTAAACTTGTGAATTTTGACTTAAAGTTTGGTTTTAGAATGGAAAGTATATTTTCCATATGAAAAGTCAAGTTGTTTATATTATGTATAATTTTGAGTTGTTTCAAGTACATCATATAAAAACTCAGGTGCTAGAACCCGGTTGATGGTTTGTGTCGGTTAATTATCTTTAACCTTGATTATAGGTCGCTGTATGTAGCTCCTAAGTCGCTGCATGTAGCTCCTAGGTCGCTGCATGTAGCTCCTAGGTCGCTGCATGTATTGTTTGGCATTCTAAGTGATTCATGCATGGTTGTGCATTTAAATAAATTGTTTGTATGGCATGATAGAGGGATTAGTTCACTAAGCCCGTGTAGCTTACTTCTTAACAATTTTTTCTTTGTAGGTTGATCGATAGCTAGGACATGGATAGGAACTGAATGTAGAGTGCTACCATTGAATAAGTACGATGAAAAGCTTGTGTAATTGATTTGGAATGCTTTTGAAAACAACTAATATCTCGATTAAGTTTAGTATCTTTAGTAACTTTAGAATTTTCTAGAATTGTTTAGATGTCTATCTTATTTCACTATTCTAGTAGGGAATACCGATTCTCTGTGGTTTTGAAAAACTATGAAATATTGGATATTTATAGTTATTTATATCATACAATGAGTTAATGAACTAAAATCGAAGACCCTAGCGATTAACTATATAGAGTCTTGCAATCTTTGATTTATAAGGTGATTTTCTTATCTTGGGTGTATACATGATATGGAAATTTTAGGCAACACTACTAGCCCAGCCGTTGACCATCCCCCCACCCAAATAAAGTCGTAGTAGATATCATATGTGTTTACTATGATTGATACTAATTACAAAATACATTAAGATAATTCAAATATCTATGCTTTTTGCATTAGAATTTAGAATATTGGAGTATCTAAATATAATTGTTTAGCTATTAATGAATATGAGCTAATAAATAATTGACCTTTAATTAAACTAGACATGCATTGCACTTATAAAATGAATTCAAGGGCATTAGTACGATGCAGTAGAGTGGGAGATCATGCTTAATTGGATCCGTATTTAATATTGTGTATTGAGATTGTTATCATACAACATATTTGTAGGACATGTTCTTGCCTCGACTTTTGGGAACTACTCAGCTTTGAGGAGTGTCGCCTTTTGCTTGAGGCCATGCCATATCTACTGCTAAGAGTGATGATATTGTTAAAGGGACTTTGTATTGGATGTAGATGCCTAAATCTTGATGTGCCAAAATACTTCCTAACCCCGGTAATGGTAAGTATGAAAACTATGCTATATACAGTTACCAACTAATTGTATATATTGTTGCATTACATATGTTTATTCATGCATTCATGCGCTTGACTAATAACTTGTTTCATATTGTTTGTCAGTAAGGTAAGAAAGTTACTCACTAAGCAATTGCGCTTATCCTCCTATACTTTGTTATTGTGGTAGGATCTTTGGTTGGAGTTGAGCCGCAAGATGCCCGAGCTTAATTGCACTAGCATAGGGTTGATCAGTGTATAGAAGATGAGAGCTTGAGTGAACATTTTACTTATATTTGAACTCTTTATTTTTATTCATTAAGTATCCTTAGTTTATTAAGTAGCTTGGACTTTTAGTGATGACTTATCCTAGTACTGTATGACTTTTATTAGGGAAAAACCTTATATTCCCTCTTATTTATGTTTGTCTTAGTTTTAATTGGATGATATGTTTTTATATGATGTGCTCAAATATTACTTAATGCTAGTTACTACAAGGAAGTCATAGTTATGAAATTCCTTGTGTAATACGCCAAAGGCCCTTGATCAAGGATGGTGCTTGATCTTGGATCTTCCCATATTACATGGCAGTATGCCATGACTTGACACCCATCCAGGTCATGACAGTGTGTGTGAACTGGGGTCTTGAGCTACCCTAAGTTCTTGGATGCCAA
Source organism: Lumnitzera racemosa (assembly GCA_024138005.1). Taxonomy (NCBI): domain Eukaryota; kingdom Viridiplantae; phylum Streptophyta; class Magnoliopsida; order Myrtales; family Combretaceae; genus Lumnitzera; species Lumnitzera racemosa. The sequence continues at coordinate 29,329,828 of JAMXBC010000012.1, read as the reverse complement.
AACTATTTTGGATATTGGACTTTAATGGAAAGATAATAAATGGTTGTTTGTACATTAAATGTTCTATATTTGCATGCGAAATTGATTCTTGTCCATTCATCTATATACACGTGTAGTATTCTATATACTAGGCACTAGCTCAAATGCAAGAATTTCAGGTAATGCAGACTTCTATGATAACCTAAGCTATGATATGGTATATGACCAAGGAGATGATGTGGAGTATGATTATTATGATAAGTAGCAAGTCGGGATTCACTAATTCATGGTTTAATATGTGTTGTTTATTTGATGTATCATTTAGAGATTAGGCTCTTTATTTAGTAGTGAGTTTGTAAAGACACTATAATTTGTTACTTTTAGTATTTAGTTTCTATAGGAGCTATAATCACTTTGGTGTGTTATGTGTAGGTTGTGTACTAATTGTGGATATCTTAAAGAGGTTTTGAGCCTTCAGAAGTTGATATTTGATATTTACATGTAGCGAGCTGTAGCATCTTGGTTTTAGGGCATTACATGATCAATCAAACCTATTATTGATAAAATGCCTATTAATCTTTCCCATTTTACTTTGTTGTGATTTGCTTGGTATTATTACTTATAATTGCCCATAAAAGTCTTGAATTCATAATGATTAATAGAAGTTGAAGAAGTACTAATTCCCTCAATAGCATACAATGGTGAAAGAAGTCTATGTCTTAAAGAATTTTTAACTTCATTTAAGTTATCTCTTACTTAGTTACTGTAAGTTACAATGTAGACGAATGTTAACTTAAGGATAGGTGGTATAGTGGAATCGTAGAAACAATAGATGTTTGGAGACTTTCAATTGGGTTATAACATTAACTTAGTTTACATTATTTGGCAAAGATTACAATGAAGAATATCAACGTTTCATAAAATGGTTCAAATAAAGGATCCGATTATCATAAGACTATAATATAATAGTCATTTCATAAAATTATTTGAATTACTTTATGAAATGTTGATTTCTTATTTAAATTTTTCAAAATATTGATTTCTTATTTGAATCACTTTATGAAATAATGATCTCTTATTTTAATATTTTTAAATGTTGATCCCCTCAGTTATAATTCTCTTGCATTGTTTGTGTATGTTATTGTTAAAAGTAGAAAAGTTTCCATGCATATATAAAAACAACTTACTCAAAGATGATGTATTCTTTCATTAGTCTATATTCATCTACTAAATAAATTGTGCATCTAAAATGGGTTATTTATAACTTAAACTAGGTACTATATAAGCATAATTGTCAAATTAAGATATATATATATATATATAGCAATTTAATTTCTCAGTTCTCATTATGATGACGCACACTATTTCTTCATGATGATTCTCAAAATTTATTCTATTGTTTATAGCCATTGATGGCATGATTATTATAAGGTCCATCTCTACAATATCAATGATAAATGAAACACTTTTCTTCATCAACATTTGTAGGTGAGGTTATTGTTGATAAATTATTGTATATGATGTGCATGAAGGTCAATCGTAAAGAGTACTTAATCCAATGACACATATATGGATGTGATGGAGAGATACATGAAAGGAGGAATAGGAGAGCTCGATATTTCGTTATGCATGTATAATGGAGGACTGTAATGAGTAGAATCATTAGCTCCTTAAATCATTCTTCGACTAATAGTTATTTAATCTTCTTTAAAGGGATTTTAATAGAGCTTCCACGTTTGTCTCAAATTTCATAAATTGATAAATGTGTTCCAAATAAGAGAATTAGCCTCCTATTTATAAATATTGAAGGCTAATCTAGACGACTAAATCAACCTAAGGTGGGTGGCTAAGATTTGCTATCGCTGGCGATCATTAGATTATTCTTGATGATCCAATAACTCATATCAATCCCTTATTTTCTATAAACTTGGGCTTTGGAACTAGACTTTAAAATAGGCCTATGTAAGCCTAGAATGCCTATAAAGAGTAAAAACTTCTTTTGAATATGCTTTTTGCATATAAGATAAGTCAGCAAGGTCATGAGTGAGAAAACTAATCTAATGATTTCTATTTCAACCTTGCTAATGTGAATCTTCCTATAGCATTTCTAGTTAGGCTTGGTTTCTTAAGCCTTGTTATTAGCCTATTAAACCAATCTATAGAATTAAATTGAGCTAAAAGCCAAATTATTAAAACGGCCATCTATATCATTTTAGGAAGTTGGTCAATTTAGTTTTTTTCATAGTTTCAAGGTCAAATCATGCTATTATGTTATTTTTTTTTCACTAAGGATAAATGTGCTACAAATATAATATGTTATGTTAGCATAAAATAATTAGGTAATTTTAAACTTTTTAAGAAGATTGTTGTTTTTATAACCAATAATGGTATGTTACTTACTTAGTACTTTCTATTGAAAACTTATTGGAAGAGAATGGTAAAGAAGCTTAGGATGACATATTGATTGAGATCCAATACATATAAATAATTGAATATAAGTGAAGTCATACTATGTGAACTCTACCTCTTAGATCTCTTACTTCAATGTACATGAGTTATGCAGGTGTCAAAAGTAATGCAAGAGTAGTAAGGTGATTATGAGGTAGATAATCAAAATATAAAAGGCATAACACATATTGAACTTAAGAGTTAAGAGGAGATTAGGGAGTTTTATAACAAGAAGTAAACTAACAAAGCCATAATTATAATTATGACAGTTTAGATGTTTAGATCTCCAAAACATCTATAGTGAGTTTTATTGTTTCACATTCCTGAAAATAAAAAGCTTTTCAAAGCTATATTTTCCATGCAATTAAGGTGACACCCAACCTATGATCTCCCCAACTGCTTGCTTATATATCTCTTCAGTTGTAAAAACACCAACCATTTGGTTTGCGGCTCCACTTGCCTGAATAATCAATTAACAATATCATCAATATCAAAGAATGGAATGCAAAAATCTTCTTAAGAATAGCATGATTATGTTACATATGATCTAATTTGATTTTAGTAAAGAAACGACATTATAAATTTTCCAACTAATTATGAATAAAAAAATCTTTCTAGTAATAATTGATTTTGTTAATGTTCATTCTTTTCTTACTCTTTAGTACATTAGGAGTATAGTAGTTGGACTTTCTCTTACCCTATAATAGGGGTAAAGGGTTCAAAGCTCATTCTTTCAATTGAGCGAGCAACCCCCCACTCTACAAAATCTATACCCCCTAAAACACCACTACCCCTCATTTGATTCTTTTTACTTGGAAAAAAAAAGAAGTCATTTTGGAGAAAGAAATATATAAATTTAGTTTTTACCTTCCCATAAAAGTTTAGATCCCTTGAATAATTATAATAAGTAAGAGCCATAACATCTTATCTTGGAATATAAGCATAAAACCAAAAGTTTAATACCATAGAGTTTAGTATTAGAATTGAAATGTTATAGCATCATGAACTTACATTAGCTAGAATCATATAAAGGCTTCGAATTTGATCTGAAGAAATATGTGCAGATATTATCTGAATCTTGTATTTCTCCAATAAGCAACAAATGGTTGAAAAAAGACCTGGCTTCTTTGAAGAGCAAACATTAATGTGGGCTTCATCACCGCATATGTTCAAGGTAACATTAGGGGAAGTCCATATTTGGAAAGATGTAGGAGATAAACTAGTACTATTAGCTGTGCTAATAGGTATTAAGTTATAATTTGATTCACCTTGATCAACTAAAAAGGTCTCTTTTGATTTATAGGATATATTTTGAGCATCAGCCAAAGATTGGCCATAGGTAAGTGTAGCAACACCTTGGATCCTTTCTAACTTTTGCTTTTCAAGTCTTTGTAGATTGTGTTGTAAGTTCTTGATGTAATTGACTGCTTCATCAACTATTGTGGACTTATCCGCCTGTATAAATAACTTTACATGAGTTTAGATAGATTTGATAATTTAAACCATGTTAAATATATTTTGAGAGTAGCATTAAATTATTATAAATGCACAATGCCACTGTCAACTACCATTTGTATTTGAGACAAACTTTATGATAATGTTACATTCATCTAATATATATGTACATTCAATCCTTCATATCCTCTAAATCTTCTTTAATGAGGAACATTTGAAATAATATATAAAGAAAAGACTTTCAAAGTACCACGTAAATACTCAAGTTTGAAAGAAATTAATAATAAAGTACACTAAACATCCCCTATGATTAACTAACATTTGAAAAAAAAAAGAAAATAGTATATAACTGGAATGACAATGGTATCACATGGTAAAAAGAGAAAATCTTCAACTTATGGGACATAATGATAAACAATCAACATGAGAATCAATATATCTATGAGTGCATTTAGTTGAACTGAATTCAATAATTAATGGTGATGATTAGCTTTAAAAGATATCAATTGTCATAGGGTTAGGAAGAGATGAAAAAAAAAAAAAAGAAAAAGAAAAGGCTTAAACCTTATGATATGAAGAAATTTATACAATGTAGAAGGTATGTAATGTTGTCACTATAAGCACTTTTTTTTTGTCTTGAGAACTCAATCAAATCACAACAGAAGGGAATGGAAATCTTGAAAAAGAAATCATAAACAAAAAGACAAGTAAATAAATTCGATGACTTTAATAACGAAAGTTTTATTATTTTTCTTTTAGCTTTTAAAGACCTTCAAATTCTGAGATGAAGAATAAAGACATATCTTTTATGGTGCTTTATTTAATTGATGCGGAAGAGACTCTACGAGCTCTGTTGGAAGAAAACAAAAGCTTCATTGTTGATCTATCCTCAGTGAAATAATTAGTTAGCAAAGACAAGAAATTTGAGTATCTAGTGTCTAAAATCTCATCAGAAATAGAATATAAAATTAAAAACTACCAAATACAAAGAACTACTTATTATAAAAGATTTGATGCTTTGTCTACCTTTGGTGCAAGTTGAGGAAGCAGAGCATGTAAATTTGCAAACATGTTCCTCATCTTCTTTCTCCTCTCCCTTTCAGTCCAAATATGCATCTCATGGTCGGATTCACCAACTTCTTTTGTTTTGGTACGGTCATCTCCTTTTTTAGTCTTATCTACCATTAGCTTCTCATGATCCCTTTTCTTAGTTGAAACTAGTGTTGCTTCCTTTCCTATCACTGTCCCACCATTACAACTCATTTCCAAAGGTTTCTTGTTAGTTTTTTGTTCAGGATTTTCTGAGTTATCAGAATTTGAAAAATTCCACGACTCAGTTTGCCACAAGAAATTTTCTTGATTGTCCATCTCGGATATAGCCATTGCTGGTAGTATCTCAAAAAGGAAAAACAAAAATCTATATAATATAAAAAAAGGAATCACAGTTTGATGATCTAGGAGTAAGGATGGGGCAACCTCTAAATGTAGCAAAGCTTATATATACTAAGATTTGATTCTCTTAGCATGAAATTGTCCAAATTACAATCATATCAAATGCCGTTACTAGCTTCAAAACAAAAACGGATGGCTTGCCAAGTTGGAAAGTGGTTTCTCTCACTTGAAGTTACGGGTCCTACAAAACGAATGGCCCCCACTAGTTGTTTTTTATATTAAGTTTGAAGGCAATGTATTTATAGTATTTCCAAACAAGGAACAAAGAAATAGAACTTCATATTTTTATATTCAACGTCTCCTCTTCTAGCAATAGTCAGGTTTTAACTATAAGACAAAGTATATTAAAAAGATGTCATTAACTTCTTTATTATTAGTAGGGTGCACTTTAAACACGAGATAATTTTCAATAAGGAGTAAGTGCAATGATTCGTCTAAATCATCTAAAATAATGTATTGCATATCATATAATCAACTGTAATAGTCACTGACATAAGAGTAAATGAATGAATGAGATTGAAATAACTAAAGGAGAGAGGAAGACATTAAATTGTAACTATTAGGGTAATATAGTCAAAATGACTTAAAGGAGAGAGGAAGACATTAAATTGTAACTATTAGGGTAATATAGTCAAAATGACTAAGCATTCTTTCGGATAAAGAGGGGATGCATAATTGAGTGATTATTAGTTGACTTGCTTGGCCAAGTAGTCATAATGTTTGAATAAATCCCATGTCACCCAAATGATTTGTCCAATGGTTAGATAAAGTGCATACACCAATTTTTAATATCCTTTAGTGGGACTTCATTTGAACAAACTTCCAAAGTCATGGTATTTGAATGAAAGTGTCTTAATTTGATTAACTTAATTTCATGTTCTCTTACATTTATTTTCAATTTTTTGTTGTTAGTTTCCTAATTTTTTATTTTAAGGATATATTGTTATGCTAAGAACAAGAATCTTTTGTTACCAATAAAACAGAATAATACATCAAAGTCCAATCAATGGGATTCCTTCTTTTATTTAATCAAAGATAATCAACACTCCAAAAAATTAAAAAAAATAATTGGCGATATGATTCTCTAAATTAATATGTGATTTGCATAAAAAATTTAATGAATCATACTTAAAAAAGACAAAGATCACATAGTGATGGGATCAAAATTTGAAGCTAACACAAGAACCAATTTGGTTAACTAAAGTCTTAACTAATTTGGTTTAAGGATGACTAGAGCATCTTTGTTACATGAAGAGGCAAAGATCAAATTTCAAGCCCTAAATCCACTAATTGTGGGACAATTAGCCATGTGTAACACTTAAGTACTAGATGATAAGGTGTCCTTGAGTTAGAGTAGATTTCTATTCATTTTTGGATTCATGAAATCATTTGATTAAGTTTTTGAAAAAAATTAATTAAGCGTCCAAAGGTTCAGAAGTTTCATTAGAGTGCCATCTATAAATTGGATAACCTAAAGTTTTACCAAATAGAGAAACCTGTTAAGATAACATACTCATATCCGTAATACTCAACCAAAGTCCTGAAAGTCATAGGCTCTTCGGAATACTCTTACCTAATAGCTATGCTATGGCAGGATATCTGAGAAGATAGCCCCAGGACCATCTAAGCTAAGCTCCCGAGCTGACTACAAGCATCCGACACTAACTCAAGCTAACTACTCTACAATAGGACTAGTTGACCCTTAACTTAATCCAGATCAGGTTGGCCCATAACTGCAAGCTCTCTTTTCTCTTCTTTGCCCACTTTGTACCATATTTCCAACATCCAACCATCGAGCAACACGTGTCTTTTGGTACAACATTCTAGAAGGATTCTTACTTTTCTGTACTAAATATTCTTTGTCTCGTTTACCCTTTTTAGTATATATTATGTAACCTAATTATAAGAATACTCTTTTGTCTTTTTATATATGTAAAGTAACCCTAGTGGATGGGTATATAAACCCCTACTTGTTTGTACACAAACAATCAATCAAACATTAATGCAAGAATTTTAGTCGAATTTCCTTTGAGCAACCCTAGTATTCTCATTGTCCTTTAACTCTTATTTATTCCCTTTAGTAAGCAGTAGTGGTGAATGACCTTTGAGTTTAGACTGGTGAGTCATATCCAACGGATTGTAGGCTGAGTAAGATTGATTAATGCATCATATCCATTCAGTAGCTATGTAGACTTTGCTAGCTTTTCTTTCGGTTCGCTTCGTTGTAGTGTTATCCGACCCTAGAGATACATTAGCTTTGCTAGTATTAGAGTACAATTTTGAGAAGAAGTGTGTGAAGTTGCAATGAAGTTTTTGGTTAGCTTTGCTACTAGTGGCAGTTATGTTCCTTCCATAGTTACTATAGTGTGTTTATGTGGAGTAAGTTTGGAATTGTGAGCTATGTAGTGAAGATTTGTGTGTTGATAAGTGTGATTTCATTGTTACTCCATTTTTTCCTTTTTTTTTTCCTACAAAAGTAGAGCAAGTTAATTTCTATTCTATTTAAGTTGTTATTGGGTATTAAAATTGTTGGTGTGTTAGTCAAGGTTTTGGATGTATGAAAGCATTGTTTTCTTGTATATTGTATTGTTAATATGTTTTAAAGACATTGTATTGTGTCAAATTTGAGTGTTTAAGATATTATTGGTGATTAAAGTAGTGGTGCTCAACCTGGTCGTAGTCATAATAGTAGCGACACCCTTAAGTTAGTTAATAACAAACTTGATAGACTTATTAACCTTATTGAAAGTTTAGTCATAGCAATACAAGTTAATAGGCAACAACTTCGGGGTATGCTACTGTATAACCCACTTGAAAATATTCAAGAGAGAGGTTATGGCCGAGGTAGCTAAGCCTATCGCCTAGTTCGATTTCCTTAAGTTAGAGGAGTTGCAAACTGAGCTACTAGATGAAGATTACAGTTAGAGGAAATTGAGGAAGATGATGAGGAGGTTAATGCCAAGGAATATGGAGAAGAGGAAGAAGAAGCTGGCTATTACTGAGCATAAGAGAGAGGACCCTAAGCTCCTTAAAGACTAGACAATAGCAAGGTCCAAATCCCATCCTTCAGTGGAAGTGGAGATGCAAATGAATATTTGGAGTAGGAAGAGAAGGTAATGAAGGTATTCGATTGTTATGGATAAACAGAAGTTGTGAAAGTTTGACTTACTGCAATTGAGTTCTTTGGGTATGCCACTATGTAGTGGAAAAATTTAAATGTTACTAGAGTAAGGGATGGAAGATGAGGTACAAGGACCTGGTATGAGATGAAAAGATTGTTAAGAGCTAGATTTATGCCTGAGACCTAATTACAAGATACATTTGTAAAGTTATAGGAACTCTACTAAGGGGGCTGAACAATTGATGATTATGTAAGAGAGTTCTAGATGCTTATGATTTGAGTCGATGTAGAAGAACCTAAGGCTCATATAGTATCGAGGTTCATTTTTGGACTAAGATTTGAGATTCGCAACATTGTACAAATGCAAAGGTTTTATACCTTAGAAGAGGCGATTAAGATAGCATAGAGTCGAAAAGTAGGGGAAAAGTGCTCTAAGCTGACTTAAGCCAGCATTCTTGCAAACCCCAATTTGATACCGACTTGTTCAAGTTAAGCCAAAGAGGCCGTACCAAGCTGAGGAAAGGAATGAACGACCTAATGATAATTGAGCAAGCCAATAGGGCCAATCAAGCTAGTCGAACAGAGTTAAGGCTAGACCGACCTCAAGGACATATAAGAGAGGATAGATCTCTAAATGGAAGACTAGTGAGGTAAACTGCTTTAAATGCTTAAGCTTCAGACACGTAGTTACAAAGTATCATAACCGACATGTAATGATGCTCCAAGAAAATGTAGTAGATAGCACTGATGAGAGTGAGCTCGAAGAGGAAAAGTATGTTAGAAAAGCTGAAACTAAAGAGAAAGATGAGACCTATGTCTATGTCAACTAGGGAGAAGTGATGATCCTAGTCTTGAGATGAGTATTAAGTTCCCTGTCGAACTCCAAAGAAGATCAGAGAGAAAATTTATTCCATACAAAGTGTATTATCAAGGGACAATTGTGCACCATTATAGTGGATAGAGAAAGTTTTACTAATGTAGTTGCACAATCCTTTGTGCTGGGGTTATATTTGTCGACCTTTAAGCATCCCCGACCTTACAAGCTACATTGGCTTCACGATAAGGGTGCTTCGCATGTAACTGAGCAAGTAACTATGTCATATAGTGTTGGGAATGTGTACACAGATGAAATAGTGATGTCGTCCCTAAGAGAGCTTCACATCTACTACTTAGACGTCCTTGGTCGTTTGACCAACGTGTTACTCACAATGGGTATAAGAACACATATGCCTTTGTTAAGGATGGAAAGAAGATTGTATTGTAGCCCATGACCTTATCTTAAGTAAATGAGACCCATAATCAGCTCACCTGAGTTTGCAAGAAGAAGACCTTAGTGATGATCTAAAGAGAGCTCTAAGCTGTTGAGAAGGCCAAAGAGCTTATGTTCCTATTGGTTAGAAGATTGTTAGAGATGAGAAATTTAGAAGATGTTCCTAATAAGATTCAAAGCCTATTAAATGAGTTCTCTGATATGTTCCTTAAAGAACTACCTAAAGGACTGCCTCCAATCCTAGGCATATAGCATTGTATTGATCTACAGCTAGGTGTCACCTTGCTAAACTAACTAGCATACATAATAAACCTTAAGCAAACTACTAAACTGAAAAGATAAGTGGATGAGCTCATGGAGTGAGGATATGTGAGGGAGAGCATGAGCCTTTGTGTTTTACCAACTCTACCCATCCTTAAGAAGGATGGTTTATGACATATGGACATTGACAACCAGGCAATTAATCAAATCACTATCAAATATAGGTACCAAATACTAAGGCTTAGTGACATGTTGGATGAGATCCGTGGTGCTAAAACATTTTCGAGGATTGATCAGTGATGCAGTTGCCATCGAATGGTAATGAGTGGAAAATTGCCTTCAAAACTAAGCATGGACTCTACGAATGGGTGGTTGTGCCATTTAGACTTACTAATGCATTGAGTACATTCATGAGGTTAATAAACCATCTGATGCACCCCCTGATTGGAAAATATGTGGTCGTGTACTTTGATAACATATTCGTATATAGTGTCGACCTAAATAACCATGTTCAACATCTCTTAGTAGTATTTGACATTTTGTAAACCGAGAAGTTATATGGGGATTTGAAGAAGTGTACATTCTGTCAAGATGAAGTGATTTTTCTTGGGTTTGTAGTTTCAGGAGAAGAAATTCAAGCAAATGAAGAGAAGATCCAAGTTGCCTTGGAATGGAAAATGTTGAAAAATGCTATCGAAGTTTGAAGTTTTCATGGCCTAACTTCTTTCTATAGGTGATTCATTAAAAACTTCAATATTATAGCTACCCCCTTGTTTGAGTTGAGAAAGAAGAGCGATAGGTTTAGATGGAACAACTAAGCTGAATAGTACTTTAGGGAGATCAAGGAGAAGCTCACCTTTACTCCTGTCCTATCACTACCAAACTTTAACAAGCCTTTTGAGTTAGAATGTGATGCATTGGGAATTAGAATTGGCACCATCTTGATGTAGAATTGATGTATTAGGAGTTAGAATCAACACCATCTTGATGTAGGAGCAACAACCTGTCGCCTACCATAATGAGAAGCTTAGTAATGCTACCTTAAACTATTCTATATATGAGAAAGAGTTATACTCTCTTTTTTGAGATTGTATGGTAATACTATTTACTACTACAAGAGTTTGTTATTTATATAAACCATGAGTCTTTGAATCATCTTAGGAGTCTGAACAAACTCTCGAAGAGACAAGCCCAATGGTTGAAGTTCATGAAGGGTTTTCATATGTAATTCGACACAAGAAGAGAAGTGCAAACATGGTTACCAATGCCCTATTATAACAGCAAACCTTACTTACCACTTTATAGACAAAATTACTGAGATTTTCGCTTATCACCGAGTAGTGCTGAGAAGGAGTAGTTGTTGGAGGATATCATCTTAAGAATGGCTATCTGTTTAAGGACTAAAGGCTATGTATACTAAATTGTTCCACACGTAAGCTGTTAGTCTGAGAAGCTCATAGTAGTGGATTATTTGGTCATTTCAAAGATACCAAAGTAGTTAATCTATTGAAAGAAAACTTTTACTAGCCTGGTTTAGCAAGAATATCCATAAAGTAATTGGTAGTTGTAAAGTATGTGAGCGAGCTAAGGGGAAGAGAGAGCCCTATGGAGAATACATGCCCTTACCAACACCAGCCTTACCTTAAGCCAACCTTAATATGGACTTTGTCCTAAGGTTGTCCTAGACATCTAGAGGAAAAGATTTTATAATTTTTGTAGTGGACTGCTTTAGTAAAATGGCAGACTTTAGTCCGTGCCATCGAACTAAGGATGCTTTATACATTGTTGATCTATTTTTGCAAACAGTTGTCCAATTACGTGGAGTATTAAAGATTATTGTTTTAGATCGAGACATAAAATTGAGGGATGGGATTTGAAACAATAGTCTTTAGCTGCTGATTTAGCTCTACTTAAGCTAGTTTTGGAAGATTATTTGGAGAAGACTTAGAAATAAACTTGTATTTAGCTCTAGTGGCTACCCTTAGACTGATGGCTAGATTGAAGTAGCTAATAGGACGCTAGGCAACTTACTTAGAGTTATTGTGGGAAAGAACTTGAGGGATGGGATTTGTATCTACTAGTTGTGGAATTTGCATTCAACCAAACTATTTACAGTACTATAAGGAAGACCTCATTCGAGATCGTCTATAGCCTTAATCCTACTATTCCCCTAGATATGATCGGAACCCCAACAGCTGCTAAAGAGAGTTAATCCGGAGTTGACCGAGCTTAAGAATTACAACCTCTATACCAATCTATAATTAGGAAGATCGCTAAGTTCAATAAGAAACAACATGAGATTAGTAGCTAAGGCCACCAAATTGTCAATTTCCAGCTAAGAGACTTAGGATGGATTCACCTCAGCTGAGAATGATTCCTGCACTTACGAGAGAGCAAACTATGTCATTGAGCCGATGGTCCATTTAAGGTCCTAAAGAAAGTCAATTGCAACCCTTACCATATCGAGTTACGTGAGGACTATGGTATTTCTCTCACCTTCAATGTGTCCGATCTGATCTCACACCAACAAGAAGAAGCCCCCACAATTGCCCAAGAAAGATAATCAGAGATCGCTCTAGATTTGAGGATAAATCTTTTTGACCCCTAAGCAAATGATAGGAATCAACCCCTTAGAATGATCACACATAACCGAGTTAAAGGACTTTAAGCACTCACTCGAAGCCATATCCAAGAAAAGGATTCCTATTTCGAACTGATCTCTTGTAAACCTGATTACCAGACCTTTACGTGTCCTAGACCTGCTCTTGCCTTACAGTTATGCTATGGTAGGATATTTGAGAAGATAGCCTTAAAACCATCCGAGCTGAGCTCCCAGGTCAACCATAAGCATTTGACACTAACTCAAGCTAACTACTCTACAACAAGACTAGCTGGCCCCTAACTTAATCCAAATAAGATTGGCCCCTGACAACAAGCTCTCTTTTCTCTTCTCCACCTACTTTGAACCATATTTCTTACATCCAACCACCGAGCAACACGTGTCTTCTGGTACAACAATCTAGAAGGATTCTTACTTTTCTGTACTAAATATTCTTTGTTTCGTTTACCCTTTTTAGTATATATTATGCAACCTAATTATAAGAATACCCTTTTGTCTTTTCATACATGTTAGATAACCCTAGTGGATGGACATATAAACCCTCACTTGTTTGTACACCAACAATCAATCAAACATTAATACAAGAATTTTAGTCAAATTTCCTTTAAGCAACCCTAGTGTTTTCATTACCTTCCAACTCTTATCTATTACCTCTAGCAACGAGTAGTGGCGAGTGACTCTTCAGTTTGGATTGGTGAGTTATATCCAGTGGATTATAGGCCGAGTAGGATCGATTGGTGTGTCATATCCATTAGGTAGCTATTCGAACTTTGCTAACTTTTTTTTTGTTTCTTTCGATTTGCTTCGTTGTGCTACTTCTCCGTATGTCTGACCCTGGAGATGCATGTAGGCCAACCACAAACATGACCCTCATTTGGGACACCCAAACATAAAATAAGTAGATAAAGTAGCTAGTATCACAATCATCTAAAATTAGTTAAATAGTAAGTCATAAGGATATCAAAAGTAGTATTGTCTTAATATGAACTAGGCACCTTACCTAAAATAAGCATCCACTCATAACCCTTTAGTGATTTGTAGTAACTGTTATAATTTAGGTTATACAAAATTTTGATAGATTCATCTTCCTCAACTAAAATGAAATAAGAAAATGAGTTCCAAACAACCTAATACATCAGTAATAGAAAGCACATTAAGCATGCCACATAAGCCTATTCTAATGTAACAAGCAATTTCATTCAACAATGAACTTAATTATGTGTAACACATAATATGGGAGTACTCATGAATTTAGACAAAGCAAAGGATGGGTTGTGACCTTCCTATAACAAGGAGTCAAGACTTGTCACTACCATAACGTTTAATGAGAGTTGCGAGAGTGATTCTAGAATCAACATGAATAGATCCTATCTTACTAACATTGTTCATCAAATCGAACAGAACCCAACCATAAAATATGATTCTTTTATATTTTGATTCTATTTGTGGTTCAGTTTGAAGGAGGCTTAAACAATTAATGGTTCAATTTAGGAAGTTGAACCTAATTAAATCGCTTAAACCTAAACTAAACCACTTCTTATTTAAAAATAAAAAATAAGTGATATTTTTTTTTTACTTTTAAACCATATTAAAAGTTCATTTTAACTTTACTTACATTTTTTTGTTGTCTCTCAACTTGCATTTAGTTTTTACTATCTACTCATTCTCTTTCATTATTGTTTTTCATCTCGTAAACAAATTTTCATACTTTTACTGTTACCTAAGATATAATATTATTGTGACATAATGTTATGTGGCTTTATTTCTTATATAATGTTCCTAATTTTAAATATAAACATTTGGTAAAAAGCTTCAATAACTATTAGTATTATCAAATATAATGAAGTTGTTTTAAAAGTAGTTTCAACCGAACCGAACCAAATCGAGCCGTATTTGAAGCAATTCAGTTTAGAACCTCAAATCGTCAAAAGTGGTTAAGCTCATTAAGGATTTGAACCAAACCATTTCAAATGTTGTTTGGTTTTGTTTAACCCTTGAACCAAACCATAAACACCCCTATGTCTTACTTAAAGAGTCCTAAAGTCCTCTCTTATAACTAATTTGTCATATGCTCTTGCAATTACAATCACAACCATAACCCAATTTAAGGCTGTTGTAACGCTAGACCAAATAACCAAGTCTAAGTAGATGCAATTATTATTAGGTCGAGCTTACACATTAATCTAGTTTGTTAATCTTAGTTAATTAGCAAGTATCATCTAAGGTCACTACAAATATCACCAAATGTGTCCTAAATAGCAAAGAAAGGTGCAAGTCATAGTCCTACTTATGAACTGATAAAATAATTATGAAGAGTTAATACTTTATTAATGTTATTGTATAATAACATTTTGTTAATTTATGTTTATGTCTCTCTAGACATGCTTTATATTAGTTAAGGCCTACATAGGATATAAGCCTTAAAGTGGTTAGTAGGCCCAATTACCTTTAAATAAAAATTGAACCCAAATTACTTAGTTAATTTAATTGGTCTAATTAAAAGATTATTGTAAATTTCCATTCTATTAGTTCATTCATTATTGCTTACTAGCCTAATGCATAATTTAGCTTGAATTGACCACTTAAGTCCATCATGTAAAGAATTCAGCCCATAAGCCCTCTGCCTGCTCCTAAGCTAGGGGCTTAGTTTACATGGTCTACCAAATCCACATTGACTACCCAACTAATCTAGCTCACAAAGAAGTTGACCTATTGTGTTGGACTAATATGGTTGTACATTCGAGTTACCATGACTTTAGCCTCCTTACACAAGAGCAACTCTAATCCAAGTTGTTGAAAACCCTCGACCTATTGAGCTAAGCTATTCGAGAGATCTCCTTTCATAACAAGTGTAGAGTTGTCATGATTCTCCCAAGCTAACTATGATAGAATGCTCTAACCTGGCCAAAGGCCCAAGTGCTGCTAACCTTATCTTCATGTGTTAGAAATCGTAACGTAGCAGGTTCGCTGGCCTCTTGCTTTAAGATATGTATCCTACTAACCCTGAACATACAACTTGATTTGGAATATTCTATTTCGAGAAGGATTACAAGTTTGTCCTTTATTTTTTTTTATGTAAACCATTGTTTTTAGTTTTTACCCGTCTAAGGAATTGCATGTAATGTAATGTAACCCTATAAACCCCATGTATAAATACTATGCCAAAACAAATGTTGTAATTAGATTTTCCCCATTATTGAATGAAATTTCTCTAAGTTTATTCCCTTTCTCTTTTCTATTTACGTGAGAAAACCTTAATCTAACTCATATCAACCCTTAAATAAGATTATGTAGTGAGCAACCCTCCAACCTAGACTGGTGAGTTGCATCTGATGTATTGGAGATCATATTATGCTCAAGTGGTGCATCACATCTACCAAGTAACTCATAGGTTTGCTCACCTTCTACTTATATTGCTACCCAAACCAACTAATATTTCTTTGATAATTCTCAAAGGACTCATTCACGCTACAATAAGACCTCTTTCAAGAAACGAACCCCTATCATATTGGTATCAGAACTTAAGGTTTTGAGTAGGACTAAGAGTTTGAGCAGTGTTGTATGTATCTTAGTTGAATTGCAATTGTAGTCAAGGCTTTGTTATTATTAGCTGCAATGAGTGTATTAGTGTGAATTTTGTTATGTTTTGTCTTCATTTCTTGAAAAAAAAAAGAGGTTATTGAAGTAGAGTCATACTGGTACTAGTTGTTGAGATGAGTAGTTATTGTTGACATATTATTGTGGTGGTTTAGTGGTTATCAAGCCATGGTTGCTGAAGAAGTGCTTATCAAAAGCTGTATATTGAGATGTTGAGTGATAAAATGACCAATCTTAGTGTGACCATAGTGGTTGGAGCTAATAAGATTCATAGTCTAAGTTGAGGTCGATATATAGAGCAAACCTAAATAACCACATATGAACAAATGAACTGGCTTACCAAACTTTTGGAAAATATGTTAATTGTAATGAAAAGAGAAGCTATAGCCTATGTTAAAAGAATTTACTAAGCTAGTGAGCATGTTGTCAATGGGACTCTAAAGGAAGTTTAAGCTAAATATTAGTATCACCGACCTAATAATGGAGTCCAACATAGAAGAGTTTACCTAGCTCTCAATTTTCAAGTTGGAGGAGTTAAGTAAAGAGCTAACAGAATAATGGAGGTTGTAGAAGAAGAAGAGAGTGATGATGAAGGGTTCTATGAGATTGACAAAAGATTAGAAAGAACACCTTAAGGTGAAAGGCTTGAAGGTTGACCTAATAGAGTTGAGTATCTTATGTAGCATTCCTAAAGAAGAATAAAAATCAACTCACTAAATGATCAATTTAGATGATGTTGGTAAAGTTGATGAGGAGATTGATGAGGATTACTATGAAGAGAAGTGTATTGTCTGAGCTCTTAGAAGAATTGATAATGTAAAGGTTCGGATTCCAAGCTTCTCAAGAAGTGGTGATGTTGATGAATACCTAGATTAGGAGGAGCAAGTTGAAAACTTGTTTGAATGCTATCATTACGTTGAGAATGACAAAGTTGGACTTGTTGCCCTAAAATTGACTGGGCATGCCTACATATGGTAGGAGAAGTTACATATGATGAGAGAAAGAGAAGATCAATGAGGTATAAGAACATAGGAAGAAATGAAGAAGGTCATGTAAGGAAGATTCGTGCCTAATTCCTATTATTAGGACACTTATGCAAAGTTGTGGATGCCAAAACAAGCGAACCAATTTGTTGATGAATATGTATAAGAGTTCCAAATATTGATGCATCGATGTGAAGTAAAGAGCCCAAACACCAAACAATTTTAAGATTTGTTACTGACCTGAAATATGAGATAATAGATATTGTCAAGGTACAATCTTTTTAGAGCCTCAAAGAAGCCATAATGATAGGAATTTGGCTACTAGAACTCTAACTCGCAGTTGAGCTCGAGGCTTTGAAGGTCTAATGCGATGAATTCTTCTACTTTAACTGAATCTTACTAAAGCTGAGCTGATCATAGTTGCCGACTAATTCCTAATGACAAGTCGAGTGACTTCATGTCTCTCGGAAGTTATTTTCCAAATGGACGATTACTCTATTGACAGACTAGCCTTCTCACTTATTCTTACCCGACATGTCCGACTTATCCCATAGCTCAGCAACATTGATGCCAATAAGCCAAAAGATCCTACATGAACCCTTAACCACTCCCTTTCAAATGAGTCCACATCTGCTTAATACCCTACTTGGCCACCCATCCTAACTGTATTGATTTGTCTACATCTTCTAAGGCATCACCAATACATTACTGCCATGTATCTAAGCCCGCTTATAGAATCTATCGCACTTAATCTTACTTTCTCTTAAATATTTATTTTTACCCTTTTGTTTTCCTTGTACATTACTTCTTTGGAACAATACTCTTTTTGTCTTTTCCATCTTTAGGTAAGTTTCCCTAATTTCTTGGGTATAAATACATACTATACGTGTAGCCACACATCATCTTATCATCATTAATATACTGAATATTTTCCCTTATGAATATTGCTTTCGTTAGCTTGTTTACTCTTTCACCACTCTTATCCTAACCTTTAAGCAAGGCTAAGTAGCAAGTAATCTTGCTGAACTAACTCGTGCATCATATCGAGCTGTGCTATGAGTCCTCAAAAGTTCCTCTAATGCGTCATATCCTTTGGAGCTGCTTATGGGTTGCTTATTTTCCTTCCTTTCTATTCTCTCACACGTTTCTCATCACTCATTTCAAGTTTTCGGCAAGCTTGGACCCATCCCTGTGCCCGGCCTTATCTGCTCTTAACCTTAGTCCATATCATCTTGGTATTTAAGCAAAGGTTTCATTTGGGTAAGTTATGTTTGTGTTATGTGAAGTAGTGCTTATGGTAGCAGTGTATGCCAAGGTTGTGAAGAGAATAACTAAAGTATTTAAGTAAGTAATAGAGTGTAGTGGTTGTTCTTTAGTATACTTTGTTTTGCCCTATTTTGTACATCTAAAAACAAAGTAAGTTTCTATGAAGTAGCTTGATCATTTGTGTAGTTGTTGTGTTTATGGGTTAGCTGGACATATGTGTAAAGAGTATGCATGTTGTTTAATTCAGAGGCATAGTGTCAGTTGTGTCTAAGATTTGATGTTTGAAACCAAATTTGTTAGAGAAAATGATAGACCCAAGTATTAATGTTGGTATTGGAGATGACAATAGTAGTGTTTTCTACCATAGTCAACAATCCCAAGGTACCCCCAAAAGTATGGACGAGAGACTTAATGAAGTGGCCAACCTCCTAGTTGATTAAAGAAAAGCTGTTCATGCGATGGCCTATCGACCTACTAAGGCTGTGTAGAACACTCCAAAAGTTGCTTAACCTGCTAGAGGTCAAAACCTAACTCAACAAGCTCGAGGTAGAGACGTAAGAGGACAAGCATGATAAAGGATTGACTTGAGAGATATAGATGATGTTGAAGAAGATAAGTACGAAGAAGAAGAAGAGCGAGTTAGAGCACCTCAACTCGTTGACCATGTAAAGCTTCAAATTCTAAGCTTCAGTGGTTCTGGGATTATAGATCATTATTTGGATTGGGAGGAGAAGGTTGAGTGTGTATTTGACTACTACTAGTATAAGGATCGACAGAAGGTGAGGACTATTGCTGCTGAGTTCTTGGGATATGCTACCATGTTGTGGAAGAGCTTTTAGGTCATAAGAAAACAAGAAGGATATTGAGAGATTAATACTTGGCCTGAGATGAAGAGAATACTCCAAAATAGATTTGTACCAGATACTTGTCTACAAGACACTTTTGCTAGGATTCAAGAGCTAAGACAAGAAGGTTAAACTATTGACGGGTATGTTCAAAAATTTCAAATGCTTATGATTTACTAACTATTAGCATGGATAGTCTCTAAGTTCCTTACTAGTTTAAGAAATGATATAAGAGACATTGTAGAACTCCAACTATTTACTACAATGGATGAGGCTATACGGATAGCCCGACGAGTAGAAAGGTAAAGAAGAAACTAAATGCCAACCTCACTACTCACGAGCTGTCCTGGTCATTCGAGCCAACTTGGTCAAGGAAGTTATCGAGCTCAATTAAGTACCAAACCAAATAAGAAGGTAAATGTTCAAGTAGAACAGAAGGGCCAACCTAATAATGACGTACTAACCTGAACACACAAGAAAGGACAGGGTTTAGGAAAGAAGATGAGTTACACCAATGTGACATCCACCGACTTGATTAAGAAGCTTAAGCTACCGATGTCACTTCTCGGCATAGCACAAGATGTACCATCACATAGGAATACCTGTTTATACTTAACATAAGTTCTATTTATAACAAAAGAGTACTATAATAGAGTTCAGCTTAACACCTATTTATAAAAAAAAATGCATTTGACAAACTTAACTAAACCAAAAATACAGTACTTTTTTTGTATATGTATAGATCCTTTATAAAACTAAGAACAAAATACAACAATACTTCTTTAAAAGTGGCTAACTCCGTCTTACTCGCTCTCAAAAGACTTTTTCCTCTAGCTGATGCTACCCCGTCAGTTCTCTTTATAACCTGAGGATACACAAGTATCCCCTTAGCTCTTTATGAGCTAAATGATAGTGGATAAAACAAAACATAGAACATACATACATACATTCACACAAATTAGTACTATAAGACATTCAATCTTGTAACCCGAGTTATCAATATAAATTGTTTATGTAGAAAATCCATGCTATGCTCATATACGTGGCATGCATTGGTATCGATATCCTACACTTTTCCAATTCCTCATCCGGTTAGTCAACATACTTGGGTATCCGGATACAACGTCTAAGAACCTAGGGCAACAAGAAGCTACCTAGAAATAGGACCCCTAACAAAAACCACCTTTTGTGGTTTGAAAATCCAATACGTAGTTAGTCACTTAATATGGCCAGAGTAAGTTGAGCAATGCATTCTATATGTCTCAAAGCCAACTCAACATTTTTCAAACTTTTCAGAAACTCAACCCGTATGTCCTTTCATGCCATGCCATAAATGCATTAAACAACACAGTAACCTAGTATTAGGCATGAATCTTAAGTTCTACGTTATAAACAATTCAACTATCTCAACTTCAGCTTTGTTTCTCAGCTTTATATTACATTTCTTCGCATAAGACTTGTTTGTGCAAACTCCCTATAGAACAATTCAGTTTCTAAGTTTTCTAAACAAAAGTACATATTGATAAATCAGTCACACACAAGGAAATATTTCACTTTTTCAACACACATCAATAGAATAAAGTGTCCAATCAATGTAGCATGTCATTGCAATTCATAACCCAATTGACTTTAAGTTAAGTAGATATAGATTTACTTGCACAAAAATAGAAATATCTACTTACCCAAGCTCGATAGTAGCATAAAATCCAAAGATTCACAATTTGGTCATTCCTTACATATCACACCTAGAAAAATACACACAGATCCTAAGTCAACCACTGGGTCAATACTAAGTTCTTATGTAATTTCGCTATTGCTCTTCCAAGCTTAATTTGATTGTATCTTATTCATTTCTTATCCGATTTTAGTAAACTTTATGTCATCATGATCATTTTTCTAAGTACCATTAAGATATCTTACGAATCATAACTAACCAATATTTTCAAATATCCAACAATACCCATTCGACTATATGTTAATATAACCTCGTAATTAACTCAATTAAATCCTAAATCTAAATTAAAAGTCATAAAATTCCTCATCCCCCGAGCTGGTCAGCATTCATTGTATACTTCAAAATACTAATCCTTTGCATATTTAACAAATATCACTTTAGTATTAATTATTCTATCATATATTAAGCTAATATATAGGTTTATATTATGAAAATACATAATAAATAGTATACGAGCCAGATTCATTCCATGAAAAATCCTATAGAGTCACAAAAATATGTAGTTTAGTTTTACCTATGAATTATACTAAAATAGCTATTATATATTTTTATGAAAATAGAAATTTTAACTTAAAATTAGTGACCAAGTGAATTTAATCATAAGATAAAATTTAAGTGTCCTAAACATCATTATGAACATCCAAAAATCATAATATATAGGGCTCATACTTTGATTTTGTTAAAAACTAATTAATTCACTAAAACAGCAAAATTATCAATTTTATTCAAAATAATTACAATAAATAGTACACATAATTATTTTAAAAAATTCTTGTTACTAAAATTAAATACATATATTGAGTATGTCATGTACAAATTTTCAACTTGAAAGAACATTATTTACTATTTCAAAAATTTAATTCAATTTTCATCCAAACAAAGCCATTTCTAAGGACCTTATATTTCAAATAATTACTTCACTAAAATAAAATTATTATATTTTTCTACACATAAAATAACTCTATAAAACCAAGTTTCATAATTAAATAATATCATTTAATATTTTTAGAAAATTTATAAAGTTTCCGCCAGAAATTTGGTTCACTTAAATTAGCCGCCTCTAGCCACCCTTCAGCCACCTAACCTTGTCAGAACACCTCCTCTAGTGTTACTTTCCTTGACCCTAAATGGCTACCATAACTAGACACCAATAGCTTATTGAACCGGTCTAATTAGATTCCATGCCATATTTTTGCTCTAATTTTCTTATTTTTTTTCTAATTTGTTTCGAAATTTTCTTGAGTGATTTTCTATTTTTTTTAGACTTCAAAAATGTTTTCTTTTTTTTTTTTTATGTTTACAAGCCCTATTTATATTTTTCAAATGGATAAGAAATTATAAAAATTGGACATGTGGCATACACATGTCATTTTTTTGAATTTTCAATGCATGAGGTGTCATTTCCTTATTTCTTTGCTTTTGACTCGTCATCCAAATTAATCCTAAGTTGTCACATAGATATGATGACTCATCCTTGCATTTTTTTATTAATTTTCCAATTTTTTTATATTAATTTATCTTATTTAAATAATAATTTCTTATGATATATGTGTATTTAATACAAATAATGCATGTTCAATGTTAATACATGTATAATTTAACTTCATTTATTATTTTTATAAGTTAAATAACTTATCTCCAATATCCCGTTATATTTAAATGCTCAAATTTCATATTTTAGATATTTATCGACTTTAACAATAAATTGATGTTTTCTTAAATTAATATTTTTATATAGTTTATTTTGAGAAATTGACTTTAGTTAAATGACTTTATCTAACTTTTCTAACCTTACTGTAAAGTTTAAAATTAAACTGATATCTTAGATCGGTACCTTAAATTTAAGGGCTCGGATCCTAGGGTAATCGTATGGGCTCAAAATTTAAGGTATTACAATCGACCACTTTACATCCCAAGTCGTATAAGCTCCATTGGCTAAATGAGAAGGGGATGTTGCATGTGACTCAGCAAGTACTACTATCGATCACAATTGGAAATTACTACGATGAGATTCTTTGTGTTGTCCTACTAATGTGAGCATCACATGCACTATTAGGCCGACCTTGGCTTTATGATCGAAGAGTTATCCATGATGGGTACAAGAACACTTATGTGTTCGAGAAGGACGGAAGGAAGGTTTCTATGAACCCAATGACGTCGAGTCAAGTTAATAAACTGTAGGCTAAGCTTGCTCGAAGATCTAAGGCTTTAATACTAAGTAGAGCCAAACCTTGAGAGGCTATTAAAGCCAATGCACTGACTTTCTTGTCAGTCAAGCAATTATTAGAGTTGAAGGAATGGGGTAAACTACCCTTAGAGGTTAAGGAGCTATTAATTGAATATGCCAACCTGTTCCCAAAACAATGCACATTTAGAGGTATTGATAACTTGATAACCAACACTACCTTGCCAAACAAACCAGCTTATCTGATGAATCCCAAATAAGTTGCTGAGCTCCAAAGGCAAGTCAATGAACTACTAGATAAAACGTATGTGAGGGAGAACCTTAGCCCCTATGCTATACCAATACTTCTTTTGCCGAAAAATGATGGAACTTAGCAAATGTGTGTCGATAACTGGGCTATGAACAAGATTACCATTAAATCCTAGTATCTTATCCCTAGGTTGGATGACATGTTAGACGAATTGAGTAGAGCTAAGGTCATCAAAAAGATTGATCTAAAGTTTGGCTACCATTAGATTCGAATGAGGCCAAGACAAGTGGAAGATTACATTAAAACTCAGCATGGATTCTATAAGTGGATGTAATGCCTTTTGGTTTGTCAAATACCCTAAGCACTTTCATGCGATTTATAAACCATGTCCTCAGACACCTGACTAAGAAGTATGTTGTCGTGTACTTTGATGAGATCCTTGTTTACAATGCCGACATGCTAAGTCATTCAAAACATCTCCGCATCATCATCAATGTACTTTGGATCGAGAGATTATTCGGTAATCTTAAGAAGTGTTGTTTCTATCAGGAGGAAGTGGTGTTTTTAGGCTATGTAGTTGGTAGAGAAGGCTTACGAGTAAATGATGAGAAGATTTGAGCCATTATAGAGTGGTCAACTTTGACTACTTGTGTCAAGGTAAGAAGTTTCCACGGACCAATATCCTTTTATAGTAAGTTTATCAGGAGTTTTTGTACCATAGTTATGCCCCTTGCAGAGCTGACGAAGAAGAACAATGAATTTAAATGGGAAGAAAAGAGGAAAGAAGTTTTGCCCAAGTGAAGGAAAGATTGACTTCCATACCTATACTAGCTTTACCTAACTTTGAGGAGATATTTAAGTTGGAATGTAACACGTTAGGCATTGGTATAGGCGCTATCTTAATGCGAGAAGACCGACTAATTACCTACCATAGCAAGAAACTTAGAGAACCTCAACTGAACAACTTCGTATATGATAAAGAACTCTTAGCTTTTATTCGAGCACTCTAAGTGTAGCAGCATTACCTATTGTCAAGAGAGTTTATAATTTATACTAACCATGAGTCTCTAAGGTACCTCCGAAGTCAAACCAAATTATCGAAGCGGTAAGCGAGGTAGATTAAATTCCTTAAGGGATTTAACTTTGTGATTAAGTATAAACAAGGAATGACTAATGTAGTTGCATATGCTCCTTCAAGAAGACATGCATTCTTGATCGAACTATAGACCAAGTTGTTTAGGTTGCAAATATCAAAGAATAATACTCACAAGACCTACATTTCAAACCCTTACTTAGACGTTGTGCCGATGGAAGAGCAATGGATGAGTATCATGTGGATAATAGATACTTATTTTGAAGTAGAAAGTTATATGTGCTAACCTATTCGAGAAGGGAGTTACTTATTATAGAAGTAAACAGTAGAGGACTCTTCAAACATTTTGGGGAGAGAAGAACTTATGAGCTATTGAGTGGATGATTCTTTTGGTTGAGAATGAGGCCAGATGTACATTGAATTGTTAAGGGCTATACCATGTGTAAGAGAACCAAATGGTGAGCCAAGTAAAGGAAAACAATGCCTTTGCCTGGCTCGACCAAACCCTGAACCAAGTTGAGCATGAACTTGGTTCTTAAATTACTTAAAACTATCCAATTCAAAGATTCTATAATGGTGGTCATGGATAGATTCAATAAAATGGCACACTTTATGCCCTGTTCTAAGACTAATGATGCTTCGACTATTGCTTCTCTCTTTTTGTAAGAAATTTTTTGGTTATACAGTTTGCCGAGAAGTGTAGTCTCAGATAGAGATACAAAGTTCTTGAGCCATTTCTAAAGAACTCTGTGGAGACGGATGTGGACTAAACTACTATTCAGTACTTCCTTTCACCCTTAAATTGGTAGCCAAACAGAGGTAGTCAATTGCACTTTGGGATCATTGCTTCAAGCTGCAGTAGAGAAGAACTTAACCAATTGGGATATCTGTTTACTCGTGGTAAAATTTGGTTACAACTAGACGAAGCATGACACCACCAAGTAGTCTCCCTTCGAGTTTGTCTATGGCTTTAATCCCAAACTGCCTCTCGATCACACCCTTGTACTCTTGTCTAAGCGAGAGAATCTTGATGCAAGAGCCTAAGCCCAGTCCTTATAGTACATCTACGAGAAGGTTACTCAACAAATTGACCAAGCTACTAAGAGAATATGAAAAAAGGCCAAGGGAAGGAAGTCAGCATAATTTCAACCTAGAGACTTAGTATGGCTACATTTGAGCAAGGAGAGGTTCCTGAATAGGAGAAAGAAGAAGCTGTACACCCAAACTAAAGGCCCCTTCAAAATCCTCCAGAAGGTCAATGACAATGCTTATAGACTGGAACTTTTAACGTTACCGACCTCAGTCCCTATCATCCTAAAGGAACACTGAACGAAAACTAATCGAATTTGATCCTAAATCCAAATCAATCAAGAGGGAATGATAGGAATCAAGCTATTGGACCTTTAATTCCACAGTCAAGCCCAAGGCCGTGAAGGTCTAACACGATGAATTCTCTTACTCTAGCTAACTATTGTTGAGGCCAAGTTGATCATAATTGCCAACCAATTACTAATGGGAAGCTATGCGACTTCATGTCTCTTGAAAGTTATTTTCCGAATGCACAGTTACTCTATTGACAAATTGACCCTCTCACTTACTCTTACCCAACATGTTCGAACCATCTTACAGCTCGACAACATTAATGTCGATAAGCTAAGAGATCTCGTACGAACCCTTAACCACTCTTTCTCAAACAAGTCCACATTTGCTTAGTACCCTTACTCAACCACCCATCTTGATCATATTGATTTGTCTACATCTTCTAAGGGCATTGCTAATACATTACTGCCACGTGTCCAAGCCCACTTAAAGAATTTGTCACACTTAATCTTACTTTCCCTTGAATATTGATTTTTAACCTTTTGTAGTTCTTATACATTACTTCTTTAGGACAATACACTTTTTATCTTTTCCATCTTTAAGTAAGTTACCTTAATTTCTTAGGTATAAATACCCACTATACATGTTGCCACACATCATCTTATCATAATAAATATACTGAATATTTCCCTTTGTAAACATTGCTTTCATTAGCTTGTTTGCTCTTTCTTCACTCTTATCATAACCCTTAAACAAAGTTAGATGGCGAGTAACCTCAACAGGCTAGCTTGTACATCATATCATACTGTGCCATGAGTCTTCAAAAGTTTCTCTGATGCATCATATCCTTTAGAGTTGTTCATGGGTTGCTTATCTTCCGTCTTTTCTATTCTCTCGTGCATTTCCCATCATATATTTCAAGCTTTCAACAAGCTTAGACCTAGCCCTACGATCGACCTTATCTGTTCTTGGCCTCAATTCGCATCACGTAAGATAATTCAACATGTTAAGAGATAGTTGAAAAACCGACCTTATCGAGTTTCTAATGTCCAACCTATTCAATCAGTCTAACCAGTCTAAGGAAGTCGTAGGAAGCTTATTAGCTTAATGCTGAGTAAGAGAGAAGGATAGTTGTTGCACACAAAGGGAGTAAAGATAGAGCAAAAAGGGAAAGAGAATGAATTTTACAAAGGACAAACCTCAAGAAGTAAAAAATATGTGAGATAAAGTACTTTAAATGTAAAGATTTTAGACATATGGCTACCAAAAGTTTGAATTTACAAACCATTGTCATTATGGGTGATGTCCTAACCTTTGAAGTGCACAGTATCGATAAAGAAGTTAGTGAAGCTACGGAAGAAATGAAAGATGGAATGACGGTGGAAGTTAAAGGAGATAACATTTATTTAGAGGAAGGCAACATGCTAACATTGGTTGTCTACTAAACTTTGAGTGCAGAACTTGACAAAGAGAACAAGTAGCTAGAGAATCTGTTTCATACTATATGCAAGGTAAGAGATCGGGTATGTATTTTAATTATTGATAGTAGTAGAGTTGCATGAATGTTGCAATTTGTGAGATTAATCAAGTAGTTAAACTTCCTAACCTCTACACATCATAGTCTGTACAAACCATATTGGCTAAATGTGAAGGGATCACTACATGTTACAAAACAAGTGTTGTTACTAATTTTTGTTGGGAGTTATTAGGATGAGATATGGTACATTATGTTATCGATGTGTTCTTCGCAAATTTTATTTGCCTAACCTTAGTTATTTAATAGGATAGTTATGTATGATACGTATAGAAATACTTATACATTTGAGAAAGATAGCTAACCTGTCACATTTTTCCTAATGACACCAAGTCTAGTCAATAGTATGTAGTCCTAATTGAGCTAATGAACCAATAAGTCATTGGTAATGAGCTGACTTTTTATTTATATAAAGATTATTAAAATTATGAAAGTAGGCCAACTTACTTAAAGAGGTTGAGAAATTTTTATATGAGTTTGCTAACCTATTCCTCGAAGAATTACTATGAAGATTACCACCAAAGTGAGGACTAGAGCATAGCATTGACTAGCAACTAGGAGCCACATCACCAAATCTACTGGCCCATCAAATGAATCCTAAGGAAGCTGCCAAACTGTAGAGATAAGTAAATGAACTCACTAAAAGATGGTATGTCCAAGAGAGTATGAGTCCATGTATTGTACTTGTACTATTGGTTCCTAAGAAGGATGAGAATTGGAAGATGTTTATGAACAACTAAGATATTAGCAAGATCACCATGTGGTACAAATATCTGATCCCCATGCTAGATGACATGTTGGGTAAGTTGCATGGTGCAAGGGTATTCTCCAAGATTGTCCTAAAGTTTAGATATCATCAAATCCATATGTGAGAAGGAGATGAGTGGATAACATCCTTCAAGACGATGCACGCATTGTATGAGTAGTTTGTAATGCCATTTGGCCTATCAAATGCTCCAAGCACTTTCATGAGATTGGTGAACCATGTGTAAAGTAATTAGATAAAAAAATTTGTTGTGGTATATTTTGATGGTATTCTAGTGTATAGTTTTAATTTGCCCAACCATGTCAATCATCTCCAAACTATTTTCGAAGTGCTACAAGCTAAGAAACTGATTGGCAATTTGAAGAAGTGTTGTTTCTGTCAAGAGGAGATTATATTTCTTGGATATGTAGTCAGTAGTAAAGGCCCTAAAATGGGTGAGGAAAAGATCTAAGCTATAGTGGAATAGCCTACCCTCTCCTCTTATGTTAACATATGTAGTTTTCATGGCTCTATCATGGGTTCATTAAAAATTTTAGTTCCATTGTTGCACCCTTTAGTTAGCTCATGAAGAAGAATGTCAAATTTCATTGGGAAAGTAAAGAGTAGAAAAGCTTTTCTAAGGTAAAGAAAAGACTAACTTTAGCGTTAATGCTATCTTTGCTCAACTTTATCAAGATTTTTGAGTTAGAATGTGATACATCTAGCATTAATATTGGTGCATTTCTTATGCAAGATTGCTAACCTATTACCTAATTTAGTGATAAACTCAAAGGATTTACTTTGAACTATTTCACGTATGAGAAAGAGTTGTATGCATTAGTCCAAGCTTTACAAACTTAGCAGCATTATCTGTTGCTTAAGGGATTTGTTGTATACTCTAATAACCAAACCATGATGTATTTGAAGACCTAACCAAAGCTTTCCAAGCAACAAATTAAATGGGTTAAGTTTCTACAAATTTGTTCGTTTATGATGAAGTATAAGTGGGGGAAAGCAAATGTAGTTACAAATGCCTCATTAAATGGCATATGGTGCTATCTGAGCTCTGGGCAAGATTGTTAAGATTTGTAAGCATCAAGGAGCAATATTCCCAAATTTTGGACTAATCTATGTTTAGTGTAATGATGGGAGAACATTAGATGACTACTTTGTAAAAGAAGGAGATCTCTTCCAAGTTGGAAAACTATGTGTGCCAACCTGTTTTATACGAGATTTGCTTGTCAATGAATCACACATTAGAGGATTGTTAGGACATTTTGGCAAAAGGAGGACCTATGAGTTGTTGAGGTCAAGGTTTTATTGTCCTAAGATGTTAAAGGATGTATGTCGAATTGTCAAAAGATGTATTATTGTAAAGAAGCCAAGAGCCAAGTTGTTCATGGGAAGGTAATGCCGTTGCCTATGCCGACCAAACTATAGGTTGGCCTAAGCATTGATTTTGTTCTTAGTTTGTAAAGAATAGCATGAGGGAGGGATTTTGTGATGTTTATGGTCAACAGTTTTAGCAAAATGGCACATTTTGTATTATATGACAAGACTAATGATGCTTCAAATATTTCTTTTCTGTTTTTATAGAAGATCCTAAAACTTCGTTGAGTCCCAAAGAGTATAGTGTTAGATAGAGACCTAAAATTTCTAAGAAATTTTCAAAAGACCCTATGGCATTAGCTAAAGACCAAGTTAATATTTAACATATCATGCCATGTATAAACTAATGGTTAGACAAGGGTCGTCAACAAAACATTGGGTTCTCTTCTTAAGCTATTATAGGAAGGACTTAAGATGATTAGGATAACTGCCTACCTATTATAGAGTTCGCTTACAACCGATCTATTCATAGTATAGCAAGCAAGACTTCATTCGAAGTTGCTTATGGTTTTAACCCTAACCTACCCCTTGATCATATGCTAGTACCTTAGACTAAGCAAGGTGACCCAAACACTGAAGACCAAGCTAAAACTTTGCTACAAATCTATCAAAAGGATACCAAGCAATTAGCTTGAGCTATCGAGCAATTAGTCTATAGAAACTAAGGATAGAAAGAAAAAAAGTTGTTCCAACTAGGAGAGCTTGTATAACTACATATCTCCACCCATGTTGTATAACCTTCCCAAGTACTTTAGAAGATGAATGACAATGCCTACAAACTTGAGCTCCCTAAAGGGTTTAGAGTTTCTGAGGTCTTCAATGTTGTTAATCTAAGTTAGTATGTGCCTAAGGAAGATACCCTAATAGAAAGCATTGAAGATTTGATCCCAAATCCTAAACAACCTAGAGGGAATGATGGGAATCAACCTCTAGATACTCTCACTTGCTCCCAAATAGGGGCTTAACTCACATGGTTTATCGAATCCTCACTTACTTCCTAACTCCAGAAGAAGCCAACCTATTGTCCTAAGCTAATTTGGCTATACATCCATGTTATCATGAGTTTAGCCTCCTTACACGAAAGCAACTCTAGTTTGAGCTATTGAAGACCCTTAACCCACTAAGCTAACCTATCCTAGAGATCTCTTTCATCCCAAGTAGGGAGCTATCATGATATTCTTAAGCTAACCATGAGAGAATGCTTCAATTTGACCAAAGACCTAAGTGCTATTAAACTTATCCCCATGTGTCAAAAGTCGTTGTGTAGCAAGTCGGCTAGCCTCTTGCTATACGTGTCCCATTAACCCCAGATGTGCAACTTAATTCAAAATATTCACTTTCTAAATGAATTACAAATTTTTCCTTTCTCTTTTGTGTATATCATTGTATTTAGTTTTTACCCTTTTAGGTAATTACATGTAATGTAATGTAATCTTAGAAACTTAGATATAAATACCCTGCTAAAACAAATCCTAAATTGGATTCCAAATTAATGTATTAGTGCAAGCTTATCCATATGGGTGAGAAAGAGATAAGTATGAACAAAAGCAGTTTACTCATGTACTAATTTGACACATTAATAGAGCTCAATCTTAAGGATGATAGATCATTTCTTTTTCCTGTAATTAGATTTTCCCCATTAGTGAATGAAATCTCTTTGAGTTTGATGCGGACCAAGGCTAAGAGTAGAAAAGGTCAGTCATGCGGATGGGTCTAAGCTTACCGAAAGCTTGAAATGAGTGATGGGAAACATGCGAGAGAACAGAAAAGAAGGAAGATAAGCAACCTATAAATAGCTCTAAGGGATATAATGCAGTAGAGGAACTTCCAAGGACTCATAGCATAACTTGATATGATACATAAGTTAGTTCAGTGAGGTTACTCACCACTTAGCCTTACTTAAGGGTTAGGATAAGAGTAAAAAAAGTGCAAATAAGCTAACGAAAGCAATGTTCACAAAGATGATATATAGCTACATGTACATTGTGTATTTATACCTAATAAATTAGGGTAACTTGCTTAAATATGGAAAAGGCAAAAAGGGTATTGTCCCAAAGAAATAATGTATGAGGAATACAAAAAAGTAAAAATGAACAATCAAGGGAGAGTAAGATTAAGTGCAATATATTCTCTAAGTGGGCCTAAACATGTAGTAGTAATGTATTGGAGATACCCTTAGAAGATGTAGACAAATCAATATGATCAGGATGGGTAGCCAAGCAAGGGTACTGAGTAAACGTAGACTCATCTAAGAAGGAGTGGTCAAGGGTTCATGGGGAATCTCTTAACTTATCAGCATCAATGTTGCTAAGCAATAGATGATTTAGACATTTTAGGTAGGAGTGAGTAAGAAGGCCAATCTTTCAACAAAGCAATTGTCCATTCAGCAAATAACTTCCGAGAGACATCAAGTTACTCAACTTGGCATTGGGAATTCGCCAATAGCTATGATCAACTTGGCTTCGGTAGGAGAAGGAGAATTCGCACATCAGACCTTTAAAGTAGTTCAATTAAGGTTCTCTGAGTTTTTCGCTATGGTAAAGAATTGGTCGGCCTTTTTGCATTAAGACAACACCTATACCAATGCTTGACACATCACATTCCAACTCAAATATCTCCTCAAAGTTAGGTAAAGCTAGTGTAAGTGCAAAAGTCAATCTT
Source organism: Lumnitzera racemosa (assembly GCA_024138005.1). NCBI lineage: Eukaryota > Viridiplantae > Streptophyta > Magnoliopsida > Myrtales > Combretaceae > Lumnitzera > Lumnitzera racemosa. The sequence continues at coordinate 29,297,619 of JAMXBC010000012.1, read as the reverse complement.
TCCTTCACTTTAGCAAAACTTCTTTCATCTTTTTCTCCCCCATTTAAATTTTATGTTCTTCTTTGTTAGCTAAGTAAGGGGGTATCTATTGTGCTAAAACCCCTGATAAACCTTCTATAAAAGGATGTCAGTCCATGGCAACTTCTCACCTCAACACAAGTGGTTGGAGTCAACCACTCTATAATGGTTCAAATCTTCTTGTCATCCACTCATAAGCCTCCTCCACTAAATTCATAGCTGAGAAACACCACTTCCTCCTAACAGAAACAATACTTCTTAAGATTTCCAAATAATCTCTCAACTCAAAGTACTTTGAGGACGATGCGAAGATGTTTTGAATGACTTGTCATGTCGGCATTGTAAACAACGATGTCATCAAAGTACACAACGACACACTTCCCGATCAAGTGTTTGAGTACATGGTTCATCAATTGCATGAAAGTGCTTGAGGCATTCGAAAAACCAAAAGGCATTACCATCCACTTGTGAAGTTTGTGCCAAGTTTCAAATGCAATTTTCCACTCGTCCCCTAGCCTCATTTGAATCTGATGGTAGCTATACTTCATATCAATCCTGTTAAAGACCTTAGCTCCACTCTACATCCAACATGTCATCTAACCTAAGGATAGGATATTTATATTTAATGGTAATCTTATTTATAGTTCAACTATTAACGTATATTTACTAAGTTCCATCCTTTTTTGGCATAAGGAGCATTGGCACAACATAGGGGCTAAGGGTCTCCCTAACATACCTTTTCTCTAATAGTTCATTGACTTGCTTCTAAGGCTTAGCAACTTGTTCGAGATTCATCCAGTGAGCTAGTTTGCTCAGTAAGGCAATGCCAGGTATTAAGTCAATGCAGTGCTCAATGCTTCTAAATGGTAGCAATCCTTTTAGCATACGGTATTGACCTCATTCCTTCAACTCTAACAATCGCCTAACTAATAAGAAGGTAAGCACATTAGCTTTAATAGCCTCTCAGAGTTCGACTTTACTTAATATTAAAGCCTTGGATCCTCGAGTAGGATTAGCCTACAATTGGTTAACTTAACTCAATGTCATTGGGTTTAAAGTAACCTTCCTTCCATCCTTTTCAAACACATAAGTGTTCTTGTACCCATCATGGATAACTCTTCGATCATAAAGCTAAGGTTGGCCTAATAACACATGTGATGCACATATAGGTAGCATGTCCCAAAGAATCTCGTCGAAGTAATTTTCATTGTGATAGGTAGTAGTACTTATCGAGTCATATGTAGTGCCCCATTGTCATTCAACCAATGCAACTTATACAGCTTAGGATGTAAAGTGGTTGGCAGCTTAAGCTTCATAATCAAGTCGGTAGATGCCACATAGGTGCAACTCTCACTATCTAATATAAGCATACATACTTAATCATTCACTTTGCAAGTAATATGGAACAAGTTCTCTCTCTGCTCCTTTTTGTGTAAGGGTTCCAAACTCATTGTACGTTGTACAACTAAGATCAGTTGATCTAAGTCCTTGGCAAACATATCTTCCCCGCCAGTTCATTTTCCTAAGTAGTCTCTTTCTCAAAAATAGTTTCTTCCTCAAGTTCTACATCAATGCTATCTACTTTAAGCTTCGAGATACCCCCCTTGATAACTATAGTTCGTTGGTTCGAACATTAAGCAACCATATGCCCAAACCCTTAGTATTCGAAACATTTGATTTGGCTCATTTTCCTTCCTAATCCTTATCCTTATCCTTTCTCACATATATGGGTCGGCACGTCACAGTCAGGTTAGCTCTTTTATTTGGCTAAGACATCAACCTTCCTATTCGCTTTGATACTTGATTGAGCTTGGTAACTTCCTTAACCAGGTCAACTTAGTTGACCAGGATAGCTTGCGAGTAGTTGGCTCAACATTCTATTTCTTCTCTGCCTTTCTACTCATTGCATTATCCATATAGCCTCACCCATTATAGTAAATGGTTGGAGTTCTACAATGTCTCTGATTTCACTTCTCAAACTAATAAGGAACCTAGAGACAATCTGCGCTAATGGCTCCTTTACTTCATAGCAAATCATAAGCATTTGAAATTCTTAATCATACTTAACAACAATTTGACCTCCTTGTCTCAACTCTTGAAGCCAAGCAAAAGTGTCTTACAGATAGATATCCAACACAAATCTGTTTCAAAATATTCTTTTCATTTCAAGCCAAGCATTAATCTTTCAGTATCCTTCTCGTCTTCTCATGATCTGAAAGTTCTTTCACTACACGGTGGCATATCCTAACTCGATAGTAGCAGTCCTTACCATCTCTTAGTCCTCGTACTGGTAGTAGTCAAATACATGCTCAACCTTCTCCTTCTAGTCCAAATAATCATCTACACCCCTAGAACTACTGAAGCTTCACATGGTTGGTAGTTCGGGGTGCTCTAGCTCATTATTCCTCTTCTTTGTGCTCTTCTTCTTCAACATCATCCATATCTCCTAAGTCAATCCTTCATCATTCTCATGCTCTTATGTCTTTACCACGAGCTTATTGAGCTGGGTTCTAGCCTATAGCAGGTTAAGTAACTTGTGGGCTGTTATACACAGACTTAGTAGGTCGATAGGCCATTGCATGAATAGCTCTAGTTAAATAAATTAGGAGATTCGCTATCTCATCAAGTCTCTCATCAGGACTTTTGAGGATGCCTTGGGATTGTTGCCTATGGTAAATAACACTACTATTGTCATCCCTAATACCAACATTAAAACTCGAGTCTATCATTTTCTTCGACAAATTTGGTTTCAAACATCGAATCTTAAACACAACTAACACTATACCTCTAAATTAAACGGCATGTACACTCTCTACACAGATGTCCTGCTAACCCATAAACACAACAACTACACAGATGAACAAACTACTTCACAGAAACTTGCTCTATTTTCAGATGTGTAAAATAAGGCAAAACAGAGTATGCTTAAGAGCAACCACCACACTCTATTACTTACTCAAATACTTTAGTTACTCTCTTCATAACCTTGACATACACTACTACAACAAGCACTATTTCACTAAACACAAACATAACTTACCCAACTGAAACCTTCATTCAAGTACCAAGATGATGTGGACCGAAGCCAAGAATAGACAAGATTGGTCATAGGGATGAGTCCAAGCTTACCGAAAGCTTGAAATAAGTGATGGGAAACGTACGAGAGAATAGAAAAGAAGGAAAATAAGCAACCTATAAATAGCTCCAAAGGATATGATGCACTAAAGAAACTTCCAAGGATTTACAACACAGCTTAATATGATGCATAAGTTGGTCCAGTGAGATTACTTGCTACCTAGCCTTGCTTAAAGGTTAGGATAAGAGTGAAAAGAGAGCAAACAAGCTAACGAAAACATTATTCACAAAGGGAATATTCAATATATTAATAATGATAAGATGATGTGCAACTACATATATAGTGGGTATTTATACCTAAGAAATTAGAGTAATTTGCCTAAAGATGGAAAAGGCAAAAAGCGTATTGTCCTAAAGAAGTAATGTACAAGGAATATAAAAGGGTAAAAACGAATATTTAAGGGAAAGTAAGATTAAGTGCAATAGATTCTCTAAGCAGGCCTAGACATGTGATAGTAATGTTTTGGAAATGCCCTTAGAAGATGCAAACAAATTAGTACAATCAGGATAGGTGGCCAAGTAGGGGTGCCAAGTAAGAGCGCTAAGTAAATGTAGACTCATCCAAGAAGGAGTGTTTAAGGGTTCATGTGGGATCTCTTGGCTTATTAGCATCGATGTTGCCGAGCTATGGGATGGTTTAGACTTGTCGAGCAAGAGTGAGTAAGAGGACTAGTTTGTCAGCAAAGCAATCATTTATTTGGCAAATAACTTCTGAGAGACATGACGTCACTCGACTTGGTATTGGGAATTGGTTAACAACTACAATTAGGTCAGTCTCGATAGGAGTTAGCTGGAGCAAGAGAATTTGCCACATCAAACCTTTGAGGCCTTAGGCTCAGCTGTAAGTTAGAGGTCCAGTAGCTTGATTCCTATCAGAGTTTATTCCCTTTCTCTTCTCCATTGGCTTAAGAGAATACTAACCAACTCATATCAACCCTTAAGCAAGGGTATGCAACAAGTGACCCTTTAACATGAACTAATGAGTCACATCCGACATACTGTAAGTGATGTTGTGCTCGAGTGTTCATCACATCCACTGAGTAGGTCATGGGTTTGCTTACCTTCTACCCTCATTTCCACCTAACCCACTAATATTTCTTCCATAATTCTCAAAAGACCAATTCACGCTATAGTAAGACCTCTTTCAAGGCATGAATCCCTTTTAATCATCATATAAAGTCTATATCTTTACGTCTTATTAGGTTTAACTCTAAATAAAATTCACTTCTTTATGTCTCATTAGGTTTGCATCATTATGCCTATTGTGTTCAATTCCATTTAAAGCTTGCACTTTACATCAAAATTAGTGTTATGACTTGATTTAGAAATCAAATCAAACCAAGACAAGTTAAATACACTATTAGACCCTACATTCATTTTTATAAAACAAATTTTCTTAGGTTTATTCCTTATCTAAAGATGCAAGTGACAACATGGAAGGTTGGATAAAAGCAAGTCTTCCAACATCTATTTCATCATCTTAGTACCTTAATTTCGTAGTTCAACTTGGCTAACCATAAAGACGTCAATCCTATAATTAAAAGTCAATTCCATACAATTAGCATGTCCAATTTAAAAATCATATCATGAGAGGATTTTTTAAATTCGATCATTAAACGTCCATGAAACAAGTCTTGTATTAAGGCATGAAAATTTAACATGGTAAACACTATATGTGCCTTAATTAGTGTCTAAATTATTATGTAACACAAATTTCATTGCTTAAATCATGCTATTGATATAACATTGTTCCAAAGTCACAATTACACAAGGAAAATCACACATGAGCACATCATGTGTTGGTAAACAAAGGTCTTTGGAGTAATTTCACTAGTCTTCTCTTAGATCATCTTCTAATCCATCAAACGAGTATCTATCCGCAAAGTTGATGCACTGACTAGTTGAGCAACATGTAACTCAAAGCACTTTAGTCCCATAGTCACTCAAAATTTTAGGCTTTAAGCTTCGAGATTATCACTCTAGACACTCCATTCCGTTGAATGCGAGCATAACTCCAATACACCAAGTATACCATGTTTAGCTCTTGATTATCACATATTACTTATTTTAACTTCTTAACTCATCATAAGCACATCATAGTAGCATAAGCTGTTAAATTTAATATGCCAAGCAATCATATGGCATTAGAAACAAGAAATTCACTATGAACCTCCCATATATGTCACGACCTAGAGAATGAGATGAGTATTCCATGCTTCAAACATCTTAAATCATTGATTCATTCACCAAATGTTGCTAAATCCTTAAGTCAAACATTGGTTCCTACTTTATATCTTCTAACTCACTAATCCTATAATGTATGCAAGTATTTCTAGCATTTAAGTGTGTTCATTCAACTAAAAAGGCCATTGATTCAAATTATGTTATCTTAACATTCCAACTAATCAACTAAAAACACCTTGAATTCATCATAGTATTAAAATTACCTTTTGAAGAAAGTCCTTAAGTTCTAAATACCTAGTTGATCAAAACTTTCTAGAGCAAATGAAGATGTTTTTCCTTACTTTGTAGTTGAAAATCTAAGTGTAAAACCACTAATGAGTAGGTAAGTCCTAAGACTAACAACTAATAAATTAATCTAGCTTATTGAAGTTAAAGAACTCTCTCAACTCTTAGGGATAATCAACACATTGTAGCCCATATACCTTCCATAATGTGCTCTTAATTCTTCATTTCCTAGTTTAATCACAAGAGTTGAGCCTAGATAAAGAGATGATTAGGATAACCCTTAAGTTTAAAGATAAAAAGGTAGGGTTTTAGGAAGACAAGAAAATAAATGTCATGGAACCTTAGCAACACAATGGAGGCCTTGTTGCTTGCCTCACATACCCTAGTTGGGCCATATGCTTGTCACATGACCCAACTTATCTCCTATTTTACAATAGTGCCCCTAAGCACATAAACTAACCTTTTTTGCTTCTAATTGGTTTCTAACCTATCTAAACCTCATGTTAGGCATTGTTATTGATCAAATTACTCTAAAACACATAACAAATTATCTTTTCTTAATTAAAATTTCTTTTTTCAAAAAAATTTAATTATAGGGGCATTTTGGTTGTTTCTAAGAATTTCACCCTAACACTTAGATTTTTCCTTCTTACTTGACCTTGATGACTTATAAGTGATTATAATAATTGAATTTATGATTTTGGATTATTTCATTTCTCCTACCTTAAAGGAAATTTTTACTTGACACTTGGAAGAGATTCAGGTATTTAGTCCTCATAGTGTCTTCTAACTTCTAGATAGTCTTTTGCTCTGTCTAGCCACTCCACTATACCCGCACATATTTGATCACCTTGCTCCTTAATACTTTTTCTTGTTAATCCATTATCTTAATCAAGTATCCTATAGATTATTAAGTTCAGCTAGACACCTAGTTGTGTCAACTCAACCGCTGAATCAAGATCAAGTACATATTTCCTTAACCTTAATACATGAAACACATTTATAGATACCTGCCATACTTAAGGGTAAGGCTAACTCGTGTGCTAGTAAGCTAACTTTTTGGAGAATCTTGAATGGCTAGATATACAATAGGTTCAACTTTCCTCTTACTCCAACTATCAAACCCCTAAAGTTAGAAATACTCTCATGAAAACCTGATCGTCTACCTCAAACTCTAAAGGTCACCTCCTTTTGTCTACATAACTCCTATGTCAATCTTCTATAGCTTTCATCCCTTTTTTAATCACTTGAACCTTGTTAATAATCAAATGGATCCCCAAAAGTGCTCTCTCCTAAACCTCATCCTAATACAACAAGGACCTACATTTTCTTCCATGGAGTACCTCACAAGGCATCATCAGATTACAGCATAAAAATTGTTGATACAGGTAAACTTTGTAAGGGATAGGTAGTCATCCAAATTTCTACTAAAGTCCAAAGTATAGGCCCTCAACATATCCTTTAGAATATGTATTGTCCTCTTAGATTAACCATCTATCTATGGGTAGAAGAGGTGCTAAAATATAACTTAATACCGAGGGTGTCAAGTAAACTCCTCCTAAACTGGCTATTGATAGCCATTAGTTAGCCTTTATGTTGAAGTTTTTCTCTAATTCAACATGGACAACTAGACCAAGGAGCTTAAGGGAATGTTTAATGGGTTAAGCATCTTTTCAAGCTAAATATCCTTATTTTCTCCCTCTAAATTTTATTGCTCATAGATTTTACATATGTTTCATGCCAGTACTTATTTACATGTTTAAGATTGTCATTAGATATTCTTAAGGGCTACAATGCAACTTTTGCACTTTAATTTTAATGTTTTATACCCCTTGATGTTAGTTTATGTTGCTATAGAATTTAATCTTGTCAAATGTAGTTGATATTGAGAGATAATTTTGCAATTAAGCACTAGAATAAGTATCTAAATTTGAAGAGGATAAGAAAACATAATTGGTTTCCACACTTAAATAGATTCTTATAAGAGCTAATTCTTTAATTGTTGTTTATTATTATGTTTAATTAACATAGGTACTTGAATCAATTGTAGTAGATTCTTAATTACACAAGTGCAAGTGGGAAATATTATAGTGAATCAACTAGAATCAATAAACAACACGACTTGCAATATATATGTAGAAAAAATTCAACAAATTTATAGTATGTCGCTTTTGACTACTTGCCCACTCTCTCCTTCCTAGGCCTAAGCCCCTCTCATTAGGTTCTAAGAACAAAGGTGTCATCTTAAATCAATCAAAGTAGAGGTTATTGATTTGAAGAAGGGAACTAATACTATAAATTTATCAATTGTTTATATATATGGCATTGCAAGCCCTTAACTAAAGCAAGAGTAGCTTAACTAAATGTTCTTTACTTAGCTGGATAAATTTATAATTAAATTACTAGTTCACCAGAAAATTTGAGTTTGAAAGTTAATAAGCAAGCCTTCCACCATAAGGCTCGTTCTTGGGGATCACCATAGTGATAACTCTTCAAGAGCATATTTTCTTTTCAACAACAAAATCTATTGAATATTGGCTAAGTGAGGAAAACAAGATAATTTGATCTTATATCACATAATTTCTTTTTTAGTAGCGAGTAGCAAGAAAAGAAGCTATACAAGGTGGTGAAACTAGAAAAAATCATGCCTAATCTCAAAACTTGGAGTCTAAAGAGGAACATCTATTGCCAGAGAAAAGGGGGGTTTACAAATGGTGGGCCACAAACGTTTTTTTCGTCCTTCTTAACTTCCTTAACAAGTTGTAGGGCAGGTAAAGTGGGAACACTAATCTTTACGTTAAAACTTGGAATCATGCTTAGTTTTCCTTCTCGTTTAGATGAATGGGGTGGCTTACAAGGTGCTTTTCTAATCTAGGGTTACTCGAATTAAAAGGATAGGTGGGTAGTATGGGCCTTCTAACTTCTAGCTATGTGCTATGTGGCTCCTATGAAGCAAATGAAGGGAGGCATTATGGATCGACTACAAGAAGCAAAGCTTCTTCTACTTTGCTTACATCTCTTGCTCTTGCTTGTGTGAATGCTAAAAGTCCTTTTGGCTAAGTCTAAAAGCTTCCCCAATATGAAAGATTTAATCTACCCTACCTGTTGAGCGCAATTAATATCTAACTACGGCTAAGCGATCATATCCTGCTATAAAACAGTCTTTTCTTTGTATAGAGAGTTCCCCTAGATATATAGATAGAATAGATGTTTATGGATATATAAACATTCCATTGATTCATTAGTTTTGAGGCTAAAAAAGCTCGTCAATCCAAATGAATCATTCTTCTAATATCTCTTCACCCCTTACCACGAATCTAACCTACAACATAGTACCTATTAGCTTCTCCTTCGAGGAGGCAATGAAGTTCAGCTCATGAGATTGTAGTACAAAGTAGAGTAGCTATGACACAAAGTTCCTTCCCTTAGCTGGATGTCGTTAGTGTTACCTAAACAGTAGGTAAGTAGTAGATGTGTGACATTTGGAGTTGTTGTTTGTACACCTATCCCTAATGGAAGAATGAGTGATCCATTCCCCTGAAAATCATAGCCTTATTACGTGGTCCTTGATGGTTAATAAGAGATTTGGTATAGCAGCTCACATTGGTTTTGGCTACACAATCCCATTGGACTAGATACATGTGAACTGTAGTAAGTATGGTTCTAAAAGTGACTTTGTTCTACTAGCTCAAGCTCAACTCTTTGCTTTACATTGGACTGAAAGGTCAATGCTCTTTCTTTTTATATGGGATGATGTTGGGGAGAAAGGAATAAGTTAAGGTGGCCAACAACAACAAGACAACCAAATTTTTTATTTTCCCTCTATGAGATTAACCTAGTACATTGGACCGACGAACAAGAGAACTAAGCTAGACTAAAAAATGGTTGGGCACTCTATGTTCAATGTAGACTCCATTAGATACATATCAATTTCCTTCTAATGGATCAAGAATAGATAGTTGTCTCATCAATAGATTGAAAGAGATTTCTCCTTATTATTGAGAAATTCCCTTTCTATCCATTCATTCCTACTCTTTCTATCTATCAAGAATAGATCAAGCTATTTATCAATCCATTTGAAAATAACACATTCATCTTGCTTTCTGTTCATTTCATTTCTTCTATGCCAACATAGATAGCTATCATAACAATAAGCAAGTAGGCAAAGAAGCTAGAAGCATTCACTTATAGCCCTTGAATTCTTATTCACAAATGAATTAGGAAAGTCAACAAAAAGATTTTATTCTTACTTTGTAGAGCCTATGGTGCTACTATTGCCGACATGTAAGACTATCCCAGACTCCTGTCTTAGGGTGCTAAGGGGCTTTTGTTTTTAGAATAGACGATAGTGTTTTGCTAACACCTCAAATCAAGCTTTTGTTGCAAAACATGCTATGTTTTCTCCCCCATTTCTAGTAGGTTGCTGGTTTACATGCCTAGCATACATACTTTGGCCTTGTATGTATATAACTTAAAATAGGTGACTTAACAATCATCATCTGACAAAACATACCAATGGTCACCAGATTCATATAGGCTATTAAGGAGTAAGCGATGATCTTCTTAAGATTGATTTATTTTGAAGTGGTCAAGGAAGTATATATTATAACAATCATGCTTAGAGTATAAATGAAAGGAGTGGAAGAAAGTATCCCTTCGGTAAACATGGGTATTGAAAATCTTAAAAAGCCATAGATCCCTACTTTTAAAGGAATTCTTGCCAAGATGACATATCCGGTCATAGGTGCCTCTACATGAGCTATAAGTAACCAAATATAAACTAGTACCATAAGCACTTTGGAGGTGAAAGAAGCAATTCGTAGAAAGATTTGGCACCACTCACTAAATTTTGTAGTCAATAAGATTTATAAATTGGTAATTTTTGTTTGAAGAATCAATAGAATAGATAATACCATATAAACAATTCTAAGTAAAGTATAGAGAAAAAGCTAATACACTACCTTGATCTTTATTTGTCTCGAGCCCATACCCCTATAATAATGGTGGAGTAAGGGGTAGCCCCAAAGCACAATTGATTAGCAGTAGTTAGTTGAAGCTCTTATAGGCAGCCACTTCCTTCTTAAGGAACCATACGTAAGAGTTCCTCATCATAAATCTCCATCCAAGCTTCCATTGTTGGCCCTTATCATCATTAGACCACTTTCTATGCATGTATTTTCAAAGTAGACTCTTAAATCTTTTTCTTAGGTAATGGCAAATAATACAGCTTGCATTGTGGGAGATGTTAGCCCGTAAGGCCTAGCTTACTTCTCACCTGAAAGAACCAACGTAGGTATGAACAACTAAGTCCTCTTCAAACCGTAGGAGATAATTTCCCATCATATAACTCACCAACTTCACTTGCCTCTATGGAAGGCTTGCCCCGAGAAAGTTTGAATCACCTACAATATATGACTCTACGAAGGAAGAGGTTGCATTAAGAGTGTTTTCAATATGATTCTTTTCCTATTCAATAAGAATTGTGAGACGAAAAAGGAAAAGAATCTTTTTGACTGGAGAATGCGAGTTTGTTTTCTCCGCTTTATCCACTTCCCTTTATCAAAATTATCAAAAAGGAAGGCAAGCTTGCTTCTTATTCCTATGTTCAATCTCTTTTACCTTTAACCTACTCCTTGTCACCAATGTTGAAGAAAGGTTTGAAATCCATAAAGAATGAAGAGGGGCCAAGGATCTTCCTCTCAACAACGCTTCTTAAGGCTCCACTCTACCCTCCCTGAATAAGTAAGGCTTCGTTAGCCTAAGCAAATAAAGGAATAAAGAATATGGATTAAAAACCCTTAACTCTATTAGGCATAGAATGGGGGTTAGCTCTACAAATGAAGAGCCAAGTGTAGTGTAGTGAAGTAGTAGGCACTTCTAAGCCCCTTCCCAACTACTCGATCACTCTAGTGCTTTGGGTTCCATAGACCCTCTACCATCTATTACAATAAAGCCCTTTCATGAAAGCAAAAGGGTACACCTAAGTGAAGTTCCTTGAATCAAACGTTGAATGAAATCGATTCTTTTATAAGTAGATTTTTATAGCTAGGTTACATAGCACAAAGCCTTAAATCCTTGATTTGGTTAGGAAAGACTGCACTGCTTTAGGCGTAGGAAGTGAAGGAACTCGGTTGCTTTTCCTCTACATGGAGTTTTCTCCATGCCCCTTTTACATGTGCTTCATGTTCCATTAGCACTTTGCTTTCCTATTATTCTTTATTGGACAATTTAGATGGACTTCATCGTTCTTTCCTAACTAAAAGAGAAAAAAGGCTCTCTCACATCTAGATGGTGATTCATTTTCTACCCCTAATGAGACAGGGAATTTGTAACCTCCTATTTCTATACTTTTTGGCCCTTCATCTTTTTGAATCGAGGCTTGGATTGGCTCACCTCATTCAACAATCAGTGGGGAGTACCTTACTATATGATCACATGCAATAACTAAGAGTCCCATGACACCTAAGGTCAAGTTCAATTCACCAAACCAAGGTTCATCTCATGTAGTGATTATGGACTCGTCTAAGAATATTGAGTAGAGGTTGATGTTTCCAACTCGACCCTATCGTTCTAAGCATACATTCCCATCTATGTCGCAATTGATTCAAGAAGCTATGTGTCTATTGTATAGAGAACTACCTTTGGTCCCCCAAACTTACATAATTGTAGCAACCTTCCAATTACCCAACAACCTATAACGTTAGCCACTACTCTTACTAAAGCTAGGAAGTAAGCCCCACAACCTAAGCATGCTTTCCTATTGTACCTATATCCCTTTTCTGATTTGCAAATTGAAAACCGAATTTGTTAATTACATCAACCGTCAAGCCCCAAAGCGGTAGAATCATAACAGTCCCGCCATGTAAACTATTCTAAGATGGAAGTTAACCATATAGCTACTATCTCAAACTTAATTTACGTAAGGCATCTATGACTAACCCATTTTGAAGTAAACAATTCATGAGTTAAATAAATTATCTACCTAAGAAAGTATGAAAATATATATATATGTATTCACTAAAATTCAAATATTACAAATAATGTTTGCAAGATTTCATCGTACTATATTTCCTAAGCAACACATTATTTACAAATGGAAAATTCTAAAATAAAAGCTATGACCTTAAAACTATATTTGTTCTTCAGGTGTATTTCCTCACTTGCCAAGATCCAATAATTGCTAGCTTCAAGGTGAATATAGGTCGCTTTCTAGATAATACCTTCAACAATGTCTATAGAGATCTGAGCAATTGTGGCTCAATAAGATAGGATAGAGACTCAAAACTATATGTTAATCACAAATACGGTTATCAACCAAATTAGTTAGATGCTATGCATGTATAAGCAAATACCATTGCATGACGTTGTCTAGTCTGTCATGAAATTAGAGAAATTATACCTACTCTAATCCGAGTTAAAGAGTCTCCATATAATACAACAGCTCACAACTAAAACCCAAGCTTATGCAATGGAGATACCGTTACTCTTACAACTATCTTCGTACTATTGACTTCACCTTTATCGCAACCTCTTCACCTATAACTTAGTTTAACTGAGGACTAAGAAGGGACCACTTATACTATCCAGCTTTATCCCTTCAAAAGTGTCAGTATTTGGCTAGAGAACTCTAAGTTTTCCCTAATAAGTTGCTATGCATGCTCGATTTAAAATTTCAAGTCATACATTTAATTAGGTTCGGTTAAAGGTGATCAACCATTTCAATAAATCACATAATTATAAGCCAAGAAGACAAATTAGAATTATATCATCGAACTCAGAAATAAGTATATGGGTATAGCCAACTGTCTAACAAGTATAATCAAGTATAATTTCAAGCCTTTGAATACTACAAATTAGTATTCCAAAATATAGTAACATATTAATCCCAACTTACCTGAACTTCTCGCTTGCTCATTCGAGGTACGACTCGCATAAGCCATTACCAATAATCTCTATAATACAAACGTTGTTTCAATTTTCACATAATTGCCATAGATTGATTTTATCCTATAATGCTTATTATTATCTTTAGTTTAGGGTTTTAGTATACTTAATTATTTAATTTTTTAAGTCTCTTAAAGTAATTCCTAATTTAGGTTGTATTCTGATTTAGTTTTGAAATCAATTTCTAAATTAGGTTTTTAACTCAATTTTGGATTAGGGATTTTACACATAAATCCTAGAAAATCATTCCGACCCATAATATGAAATTAATCACATTAGTTTTGGGTATCCTAAATATCATTTTTTGTCTCTAACCAATATTCTAATCCATGTAGGACATCCTCATCCTAATTTAGCTACCAAATTTAATTTCAATATAAGAAAATTTTACATTTTTCATATAATTACCTTAATTTAAGTTTTCTACTAGATTTATTACATATTTCTGTCATTAGTATAATATTAATTTTAACATAATATTTTCCCACTCATCAATTTCTTATACTTACATATTATACATTATCGCCTAATATATACATAATATACACATCTAATATTCTCATCACTTCAAATATTATCTCTCAACATCAATTAATGTCTCAATTTACCTAAATTTGAATTTTTACCTAATTACCCTAAATTACAAAATTAGCTTAAAATATACCATTTTTACCTAATACATATATACTACATAGTTCCCTAATAATTACATCTAGTACCCTAAATGTTATAAATATCATACTTCATCAGATTTCAACATTCTAAAACATACAATTATGCACTATAGTAATTATCTCTTTAATGACCTAATTAACACAAAATTACTCATTTTATGCATCATTTTAAGGCCTAAAAATTTAAAAAATTCATTTCTAAAATAGGGGCTTCATAGCACTATTCTACATTATCTAAATAGTCTACATAAAATTTTTTAGCTTTTAAAGTTATTTATTTCTAATTCGAAATATGCTTGATTTTATGCGGTTTTTTAAGGACATTATATTTTCACATGTAAATTTATCAAAGCAAAAATTTTCCCTAAATCTATATGCTTAAAAACCTCAGAATAACAAATTTCATAATTTTCTAAATATATTTAATATTTTTACAAAATAAAAAAAATCAAGTTAGAAATCGGACTTACCTATTCGATCGACTTCCAACTACCAGAGGTGGCTCCATGTGTGTCGGCCAAGCTAGGTAGTGGTGCCAAATTGTGATGGTGGCAACAGTTCACTTCTAAGTGGCCATGGGTTGTAGGTTTTATATAAATGCCGCAATTGCACAGATATTTTGTAAATTTTGAATTAAGCCCTAACTGTCACATTTTTGGTTCTTTCTAATTTTCTCACACTCCTAACTGATCAAATGAGCTCCTAAAAAAACGTGGGTATTTATAGTGTTACCTAGATTTTTTTTTTCATTAATTTAATTGACATTTGTCTTGTCTTGTCTTATCTTATCCTTTTCCACTTTCTATTTGTTTAATTTTGATTGGTTTATTTTGTTTCTTCCATTTCTAAGCTACCATGACCAATTTCTAGGCATTTTTTCATTTTTTTATTTTTATTTAATTATTTATGAATTTTTTAATTATTTAGTATTATTTTAGTATATTATGGTATTTTAAGTAATTTCATATATTTTTACTTACATGTAAATTCATATATGGTATGAATAAATATTCCTAATGATTATTTATGTTATTTCATAATTTTTAGTATACATATAATTTATTTCTATCAATTTATTAGTTATCGAAACTTGTTTTATGCGTTTTCGATAAATAACGGATTATATATATAATTTAATATTATATTATTTTATTATTTATTTCCTAAATTCAAACTCATGGGATCATTGTTACTAATATATCCAGCTTCGTTATAGCTAAATCGGACAATTTACTTGATCGCCCTAAATTCCACGAATAAAACTCCAAATAGCTGATTGCAAAGCTTACATCAACTATGCTTGCTTAGCCAAATTATCTCGCCAATTTTCTTATGCTATTGCTAGGAAAGTTACATTAGTGAAATTAAAAGTTTCTTGTAGCCTGGACTTTGATTTGGTTTTATGAATATTCCTTATTTGTTTGCTTATATTTTCCTTTTTCTATTTTAATTATTTTGTAAACAAGGTGTGCTTTGTATTTTGTATATGGTTGAGTTTGTTTATTTTGTTTACTTTGTTAAAGTTTATAGCTTAATGAATACTCTTTTCCTCAAATGATAGAAGAAGAATCTAAAATGGAATGATCATTTAACCTATTGTAAAGTTATGTATGATTTCTATTTTCTTCATTAGATTCTTCTTTTCCTTTTATTTAGAATGAGATGCCTTGTTTAAGACCTAAGTAGTTGGCATCCTTGAATCCTAGGTCAAGGGAGTAAGAACTAAAGCTCTAAGAGAAGAGAAAGGGTGAAGAGAAATTAGAAGAGGAAGAGATGCCATTAGTAGGAATGATTGTAGGAGTGAAAGCTAAAAGAGAGTTTTGAGAGATTAGCATGCTTAGCACAAACAACATTTAGACTAATTGATTAAGACCCTAAGAATATGTAAATCATTTTAAACTTAAATTAGCACAAACAACATTTAGACTAATTGATTAAGACCCTAAGAATATGTAAATCATTTTAAACTTAAATTATCCTTATAACAACTAAGTAATTTAGTGGAGGTGCAAATGAAGACTCGTACTCACATCTTGCCAAATTGTCATAACTTTATGATTTGTGAAAATTGATGGAATAGGCAACAATATGATAAGATGTCATTTATTCCTAATTTCCTTATGGGATGGACTTAAGGCATTGTTAAATTCTCAAACACCTCTTAAGTTTATGAATTAATGTAATTTGTGAAGGGAATTCCTAACTAAGTACTTCTCATTAGGTCAAACTATAAAATTTAGAGTAAGGATCGTTAGCTTTACCTAACAATAGCAAGAAAACTTAAGACAATGGCTACCCCTAACAATCTAAGATCACATGAAGAGACTCCTTGAAAAGTCAATTTCAAAACCAAAGATTTCGTTGAGCCATAATTTAAGAACTGGAAGAGTACTGATTGGATGATTTCCAAAAAGAGAAGAAAGGCACAACAAAATGAAAACTAAGGAAGTATAGGAGAGCTATTAGAATGGGAGGGTTGTGGGTAAGGAAAAATTTGAGAAGAAAAGTGAACTTAGAAAGGAGAACCTAAAAAGCCATAATTAGAAACTATAGATGTAACGGTCTAGGCTCAAGACACTAGAGACTACCACATATCCATAGTAAATTGTCGACACATGATACAAAACCGAAGCCAAGGACTAATAAGCCCAGTCATGAGGGTAGGTCTAAGCTTGTGGAAAGCTCAAAATGAAGGGTAGAAAATGCATGCAACAAAAATGAAAAGTAAAACAAGCTAACCCATGATCAACTTTATAGGATATGACATACCAATGGAACTACCAAAGACTCATAGCTTAACTCAATATGACATATGAGCTGGTATAATGAAGGTACTTGCTACCTAGCTTTGCTTCAAGGTTAGGATAAGAGTGAAGTAAGTAATAGATAACAATGCTTACGAAAAGGGGAAGTGTATATTCAATATTAGAAAGAGTAAAATTGATGATGATGTGGCTACTTATAATAAAGGTATTTAAACCTGAAAGATTATGGCATCTTGCTTAAAATGGAAAAGATTAAAAGCATAATGTCCAAAAGAGGTAATGTACAAGGAATAATAAATGGTATAATTGAAAATTCTACAAAACTAGATATCTTGTAAGGAAGATTTTGTCATAAGATCACTTAAACATGCGGCTCTTTATGGATGGATAACTTTTTGGCAAAACAAACAATGTGCATGATCAAGTTGGTAACTACTAACCAAAGGTAGTAGGTCAATTGTGCCGAAATGAGCAAACAATTCTTTCGAGGTAAATTTAACTTGGATGTTTTCTTCAATATGGCTTGGATTCAGGTTGGTTGAGTGGGTAGTTAGATGTGCCAAACTGATGTTCAAGTGTAGCTCAGGTCAGTAGTTAGAGATAATCAATAAGTACAAGAAGGTTTAGCCCAACCAGCGAATTAGGTCGATAGATTATAGTAGCTAGGATTCTTCTATGGTGGGATGTAAGGAAAGAATTTGCCTGGCTATGCTTTCTAAACCTTAAGTTTGAGCTCGAGTTAAGGCTCCAATAGTCTGATTCCTATCATCCCTGTAAGGTTAATTAGGATTTAAGATCAAATCCAACTAATCCTTGTCCAAGTTCTCCTTAGGTCGATAAGCATTGAGGTCAGCAACATTAAAAATGTTTGATAGTCCAAAGTCTTATGGAAACTCTAGTTAGTCACCAGGATGAAATTGCTTGGTCATCCTTCTTTTGCCTTTTTCTTTCAGTTTTCAAGAAACTTATTCAATGTGTTGAGTGACTCATTAGTAGATATGACAGATGGACTGGACTCTGATTCTAGCTTTTGGATCTTCTTGGTTAATCGTCGGCATTAAGGTGCAATCGAGGGTTAGTTCAAGGTTAAAATCATAGACGACCTTAAATGGGGCATCTTAGTGGTGGCATGGGCTATCCTGTTGCAAGTAAATTCAAACACAAGTAAGCAAATGTCCCAATCAGCTAAAATCTTCCTTACTACAACTCAAAGCAATAACCTTAGGCTGTAGTTGACCATCGCTATCTAGCCATCAATTTAGGGATGGCAAGAGGTGTTAAACAGTATTTTGGTCCCCATCCAACGCTAAAGAGTTCTCCAGAAATTGCTTAGAAATTTTAGGTCTTTGTCTGACACCACACTCCTTGGTACTCCATGCAAGCAAACTACTTCCTGCAAAAACAAAAAAAGCAATATTCGAAGCCTTGTTAGTTTTGTTGCAATGCATGAAATATGCCATTTTGCTAAACCTATCTATGACAACCATTATAAAATCTTTTCCTTAGGCAGTTCGGGGTAATTCAAAGACAAAATCCTTACTTAAGTCGACCTATGGTTTGGCTAGAAAAGGTAAAGGCATTACTTTCCCTTATTCTGCTCGACTCTTTGCTTTCTTACAGATGGTGCATCTTTTTATCACATGATGCACGTCACGTTTCATTCTAGGCTAGAAGAACCTATCATTCAACAACTAAAACATTCTTTGTTGCCTAAAGTGTCTAAAGAGTCCACTGTAGGTTTTTCTCATCAACAACTCTTTAATTGAATAAGTCGATAGACATAACTTGTGCCAAGCCTAGATTTTTCCCATTTTTCAATATTTTTCTTAAACTGACCTATATTGAACCTTATTCCCATTCAATATATGTCATCAACTAAGGATTAAGAAAAAACTTATTTTTCTTTTCTCTAAATAAAAATCCGGAGTCATTACCCAATCAAAGTCAAGAAAAAAATTTAAGTAATAACCAATTGAATTGATTAATCATAACTTAGCTACCAATCTTTGAACAAGAGATTTTGAAATTAGATATCTTAGGTTTGAGAGCTATCCTATTAAACCTTAATTGGATACTAATTTTAACTTTTCGAAATTAAATTTATTTTTCAAATTATTCTTTTTAACTAATTCTAAATTTACAATAAACTAATCCTATTTACACAAAAATAACAAACTGAAATTATTTACAAAAGGAAAAATAAAAAAAATTCTCTATTTTAATTCACCCCATAGGTACCTACATATCCTCTAGTAGGGATTAGACTTCCCATAGTTTATTTCTAAAAAATTATGTGCATTGGTCTATTTTAATCTTAAAAAGTGGTCAAGTTTACGTCTTTTAACAATTTTGTTTTATTTGGGAAAAATTCTAAGAAAAGTGTCCTAAATTGGTATTTTTATTTTTCGAAAATTCTAAAATGTCCTAATTTATTTTTATTTATTTGGAAAATGGATTTTTTTAAGTGATAAAAATTTTTATTTTTATTTTCTTCCATTTTTATTATTTGTTTGTTTGTTTATATTTTGACTGAATGAAGAAATTAAAATAAATAAATAAATAAAAAGACTATGCTTCCCTATGTTTCTCTATTTTTTCTTTTTTTTTGGGATTTTTTTTTCTTTTTTTTTCTTTACAATTACAATAAAGCAAATAAATTTATAAAAAAAATAAATAAATGAAATCAAAACAAGATCAAATGAAATAGGGTTGGACTAAAGGATAAGCAAGCGGGTAAGATGCGTAGGTTGGATCTTAGGCAGATGGGTTGGGTTGGATCAAGGAATTTGTGTCTCTAAAAGAAAGAAGATGCAGCAAAGCCGAGTACTTTGCATGCTGGTTTCTAGATGGAATTTCAAAGGGGAAATGGCATTTTCATGAGCATTTAAGTGATAGATGGTAGTCTAAGGACAACGCCGCGATGTATGGTGGTGGGTATGTGGTGTTTCAAGATTAGCCATGGCCATACTTGGTAGTGGCTACTGGATTTGGGAGAATGATTGGGTATGTGGTTTAAAGCTATCACAAGTGCAATGGTGGTGTTAGTTTGGGCTAAGGCGGTACAATGATGGGTAGTTTTTAGTTAAGGCCGCCACTTACAAACCCTAAGTGGTCAAAGATGGTGGTTATCAACCATAGAAAAGGGAGCACAGAGGTGCTATCAAGAGCTCAAGACCTAGGGACGATCACTATGTAGTTGTTTTTATGAGAAAAGCTATAAGCTTAGCTAACCTTATAGAGAGAGAGGGAGATGTGACCACTAAGAGAGAGAAAGAGTTGGGTATGGTGTTTTTTGTATGTGTTGATGATTTCTTGATCCTGGAATGGTGTATGTGCGGTCCATTTTATAAATTTCTAAACTCATGTAAGCTTGGAAAGTAGCACTAATAGCCAAATCAACCATTGATGCTCAATCTCAAAATTTAAGCTAGGGATGACTTTAATGTCCATTTTGACCAAGAAGATGAATGAATTTGGACGTAAAAATTGGTACCGTTAAAAAATATTCCAAATCTACAATTATTTCCCACTCTTTATTTGATCAAATTTGGCTAAAAATCAAGTTTAATTGGGTTAAAAAGATAAGGAATTGTGTGGTTTCTTCTTTCTTTTTCTTTTGTGATTCGTAAAAGCTGATGAAGATCAGCTTGTGGCCATGAATCGAGCATGTACCATGCTACATGCATGAGGTTGAAAAAGAGAAGCAGGTGCTTCTCGTGCCTACAAGTGTGGACCTAGTCCACTTTTAGGGCCTTGGGCCCTTGTTTACTATGGACCAGGTTTTGCACTTAGTCCAATCCTCCTTTTTTTGTATAGAAACAAAATAAATAAATAAAAATACTAACTTTAATTCAAAATCAAACCTTAATTAAAATGCAATAATAATTTTCAAATGAAACCTAATTTTAGTGGTTATGTGTACTTAGTCAACTTTAAAAATGAATTACTTAGTCTATGTAACCCAATAAGCCTATGACCTAAAAAATCTATTTTTCCTAAAAATTCTTTCTATTTTTTTTTTATGTTCTTTCGATTTTCAATATTTTTTAATTTTCTTGTATTTTTATAAATTTTATATTTTCTTGTATTTTTTTGAATTTAGACCTTTTTCCCCTATTAAAAAAAATTCTAAAATTACAAGGGTACAAAAATGGGGCATTTACAACTTACGACCTCTGAACAAATAACCATCATCTACATGGTAGTCATCTACTACACTTCCTTCTTTATAGTACTTGTATATAAGGCGAAAATAAGGATCATTTTGATACTGTTTTTTAACACTTACAAACCCCAACATTCTAATCTACAACACAATACGAAGAATATGTCTTCTTGATAGCGTGTTGACAACTACATTGCTCTTACCTTACTTGTATTTGATGACGATGTTAAATCCCTCTAAAAATTCAATCCGTCGAGCTTAGCATTTGGAAAGCTTAGATTGCCTCCATAAATATCTCAAGGACTCATGATCTTTGTACATGACAAATTCTTTTGGCAAAAGATAATGTTGCTATACGTAAAGAGTTCAAATTAGGGCCAAAAGTTCTTTGTCATAAACAGAATGGTTTAATTGTGCTCCTCTAAGTTTCTCGCTATGATAAGCGACAAGTCAGCCATCTTACATTAGCACAACATCCAATGATAACTCTTGATGTGTTACATTCAAGCTCAAATACTCTATCAAAGTTTAGTAGAGCCAAGATTGGGGAAAAGGTTAACCTTGCCTTTACCTTGGCAAAACTCTTCTCCTCTTTCTCTCCCTACTTGAACTTTGCATTTTGGGGGTAAAGGTTAACCTTGCTTTTACCTAGGCAAAACTCTTCTCCTCTTTCTCTCCCTACTTGAACTTTGCATTCTTTTTCGTAAGCTCAATCAAAGGTGCTACTATGGTACTAAATCCTTAGATAAAGCGTCAGTAGACTGATGCCAATCCATGAAAACTTCTTACCTTGGCACATAAAGTTAAGTTGGCCACTCAATAATGGCTCGTAACTTCTCTTTGTTTACTCTCAATCCCTTTCCACCAACCACGTAACCTAAGAAGATCACTTCTCCCTAAGATAAATAACATTTCTTTAGGTTCCCAAACAATCTCTTTGCTTAGAGGACATCAAAAACCACTCTTAGATGTTCTATGTACATTGCCAAGTCAGTGTACTATAGACAAGGATGTCATCGAAGTAGATGACGACAAATTTTTCAATTAGATTTCTCAAGACGTAGTTCATCAATCTCATGAAAGTGCTTGGATCATTTGATAGTCCGAAAGGCATGAACATCCACTCATACAGGTCATGTTGGGTCTTAAAAGCAATCTTCCATTCACCCCTTTGCCATAATCGAATTTGATGGTATCCAGACTTTAGATCAATCTTACTAAATACTTTTGCACCACTAAATTCATCCAACATAACGTCTAACCTTAGGATGGGGTAACCTTAGGATGGGGTATCAAGACTTGATCGTAATTTTGTTGATAGCTTTATTATCTACACACATACACTAAGTGTTGTCCTTTTTTTTATATAAGCAATACAAGCACAACATAGGGACTAAGACTCTCTCTCACATATTCTTTTGCCAGCAGTTTATTGATTGTCTTTGAAATTCAACAGCTTGCTCGAGGGCAATGCCGGCTATCAAGTCAATGCAATGCTCAATGCCTCTAAAATGGAGAAATCCCTTAGGCAATTGTTCTAGAAATAGGTTGGAATACTCATCTAATAGCTCTTAAATTCTAAGGCTACCTTATCCTACTCCTTCAATTCTAGCAGTTGCCTAATCAATAGGAAAGTTGGCATGTCGACCTTAATAGCTTCTTGTAGCTCTAATCTACTTAACACCAAAGCCTTCTTAACTCCACAAGCCAACTTAGTTTACAATCTACTCACTTGGCTCGACATCATAAGGTTTAGGATAATTTTCCTCCTGTCCTTCTCAAATACATAGGTGTTTCTGAATCCATCATGCTTAAATCTTTAGTCAAAGAGCCATGGTATACTTAAGATTGGCAATAACACTTATTGTGTAACGTGTAATCCTCCCTTCTCATTCAGCTAATGCAACTTATATGGCTTCAGATTTGAAATGGTCGGCAACTTGAGTTTCTTAATTAGGTTAAAAGATGCCACATTAGTATAGCTTCTACTATCTACTATAAGTGCACAAACCTATTCATTTAGTTTGTAAATGATATGGAATAGGTAATTACAAAACATTACTACAACAATCATTACTCACCAGAAGATACAAAACCAAAGCCAAGGACTGACAAGGCCGGTCATGAGGGTAGGTCCGAGCTTGTTGAAAGCTCGAAAGGAAAGGTGGAAAATGCATGCAAATGATAATGAAAAGTAAAATAAGTAAACCTATGATCAACTCCACAAGATATGACACACCAATGGAACTATCAATGACTCACGGCTCAACTCAATATGATCAACAAGCTGGTCCAATGAAGATACTTATCACCTAGCCTTGCTTAAGGGTTAGGAAAAGAGTGAAATAATCAATCGAGAAAAATGCTCATGAAAAGGAGAAGTGTATATTCAATATCAAAATGAGTAAAAATGATGATGACACAGCTACCTATTACAATAGTATTCATACTCAAAAGATTAAGGCATCTTGTCTATAATGGAAAAGATAAAAACGGTAATGTCCGAAAAAAGTAATGAACAAAGAATGATAAAGGGTATAATTGAAAACACAAAAAAATGGATGTCTTGTATAAAAGATTCTATCATGTGATGGCTCAGATATGTAGCTCTTTGTAGATGTGTGACTTTTTGGCAAAAGAGACAATTTGTACAATTAAGTTGGTGAATGCTGAGTAGAGGTGGTAGGTTAGCTGTGCCGAGCTAAGTGAATAATTCTTCTAAGGTAAATTCAGCTAAAATGTATTCAACATGGCTTGGATTCAGGTCGACTGAATGGGTGGTCGGATGGGCGAACTGATGTTTAAGTATAGCTTAGGTCAACAATTAGAGACAACCAATGAGTACGAGACGGTTCAATTAGCTAGGGCATTAGGTTGGCAAATTGCAATACCTTAGATTCCTTTATAGTAGGACATAACGAAAGAATTTGCCTGGCCATGCTTTCCATCCCTCGGGCTCGAGCTCAGGTTAAGGGTCTAGTGGCCTGATTCCTATCACATCAAGCTAAACAAGCAACTAAAATCTCTAAAATCTTCATAAAACAACTCCATAAACTCTCATATAATTAAATCTCAATGTAACTGAGAGTCACAATTAAAACTCTTCAAAATATTGAAAAGGAAATAATCATTGTTAAACTAAACATAAACTTTCATGCTCCATATAAACCAATAGATCTCTCACATAACAAGTCTATTTAATTTCTCTCACTAGCAAATCGTGTCTCATTGTCTTAATAGTAATAATACTCTCTAGTGTCTTTATCATGATAGTAATAATATACTTCTCTATTCTCATCATAATCTACCTGCTCATCTAAGGTTCCTATACCTAAAAAAGGAAAGAAATGAGCTAACTCCCAATAGAAAAACCTAAAAACACATGCACATAACATGCAACAATTTACAAAACACCTGCAACAATACAAATGGAAACATTAAACAATAGTTTAATATCTTTAATCAAGCCAACAATCAACATAGCTCATGGTCACTCGTGATTAACCCCAAACTTAGAGCATCTCAAACTCTATACACGGTTCTTAGTCAGGATATTGAAACTGTAGCCTCCATCTAAACAAGCACTAGGACACTAACACAGTAGCCCCATCTAAATAGGTATTGGGACAGTAGTACTATAGCCTCTAGATGCTAGATAACCTACTTGGCTCTAGAATACTAGTACTAACACCTTCAACACTAGCCTAATCAACCTCATATCATATCCATGGAAGATTCCATAAGGGATAATATCGTCCAAAGATCAATAAGGTGTCACCTTAGGGACATTGGTACTATGAACCCTTGAGCCTAGCCAAATGCAAGCAACAAACATGTTTTTTTTTCCAATTAACTATTAATCCAATTTACTTTAACTATCTTAGATAAGTACAAGCAACAAACAAAGGTTTTACGTACCTGGATCTTGGAAACAACTTGGAGAACTAATCTCACATGAATTTTTAAAGTCAACACCTAAATAACAAAATGAGAATAACTCCTCTTTAGACTCTTTCCTTAAGCCACTTAAATCTAACTAAGTTTTCTTACTTATCTCCCTATGTTAATAAGTCTAGATTTTTGTTTAACTTAAGGTTTAAGTATCTATTTAGATTCCTATGGATGTTTTAAAAAGGTTCAAATAAGGTTAAAGGAAAGATAGAAATGAGAAACAATTGAAAAAGAAGGACTACAAGAATATGACCAAGGCTCATGGTCTTATTCTTGAACCATGGTCCTTCTTTAAACTCAACACCACAGTTTACACCCATAGTCTACCTAAGCTTGCAAGTCCACAACCTAGGTTCATGACTACGATCTTTGGTCGTAATCCTCTTGTAAAACTTTTCTTCTCTTCACACTCTAAAGAAAATTTGTGTTGAGGGGTTTACAAGTAAGATCATAGCCGTGATCTTGCCTGTGTTCCTCTTGCTCAACATATTCTTCTTTTTTTCAACTACCAATCTCTCCAAACCATCCCACGATAACTCTAATCTATGTTATAATCCAGCTTCTTCCTAGAATTTAATCTTTCTCATTAATTAACAATAAGGAACACTTAGATGTGTTTCGATCCCCAATACAACAAATAGATCAACAACAAAAACAAACATACAAACCATGATCAAGATCACTTAAAGCAATCAAAAATTGCACCATAAAGTACTTGATTGCAACGCTTAGGATTATTCATGCACAAATAACATAATTCGATCAATGTAACAATAACAACAATAATCAATATTCTATGAAGGATTGATCTATTACTTGCTAAGTTAAGGTTTAGACCTTACCCTAATTTTCACTTTACAAGTCTTCAAAATCACGTACTTCTGCAAATCTAAAATGTCTCCTAACATTAGGGATACGTACAAACCAACTATAAGACAAACAGGAATCATTCTATCATACCTTACCTTAGCCTTGTTTTTGCGATTCCTCTAGAGAGGGTTCTTTAAAAACAATAGAGTGAAAAATGAGCCTTAGGGTTTTGTAATACCTTTTATAGTTAAGGGTAGAAAAGATCACCTTACCCCTCTTAAAAAATTTTTATTATTCTTCTCAACCCATCCATTATATTTCTTATTTTCTTTTCATTAACCAATTGATTAATTTAATTTTCTAAGGTGTCACATACTCCCCCCTTTAAACAACTTTTGTGCTTGAAATTTTACTTGAATCAGTGAAAAGATATGGGTACTTATTCCTTATGTTCTCTTCTAACTCTCAAGTAGCTTCTCATTCTGGTTGGTTATTCCACTGTACTTTAATACACTTTATATCTCTTCTCCTTAACTTTTGCACCTTTTATCCACTATCTTAGTCGGCCTTTCCATGATAGTCATGTTAAGTTGTACTTTAGGTATCACAAGCTCAACTTCTTATTCTTCATTTTGTTTGAACTTCTTCAACATAGAAACATGAAATACATTATGTACTTTTGCTAGTTGAGGTAACAACTCCAACTAGTAAGCTGTATCACCAATTCACTCTTGAACCATGTAAGGATTAATGTATCTGGGACTTAACTTTCCCCTTAGGCCAAATTAAATCACTCCCTTCATAGGAGAGATTTTCAATAATACTTGATTACCAACCTAAAACTTGAAGGGTCTTCGCCTCTTATTTGCATATATGTTTTGGCGATTTTAGGGTCCTAACACCCTCTGTTTGATAATTATTACCTTATTCTCGAACTGTTGTCTAAGCTCTAGTCTCAGCACTTATCTCTCGTCTACTTAGTCCCAATGCAACAGCGACCTACACTTCTTTCCATATATGGCTTCATAAGGTACCATTTAGATAGTTTCTTGGTAACTGTTGTTATAGGTAAACTCTGCTAGGTATAGGTGCTCATGCCAACCACTTCTAAAGTCTGAGGCTTAGCATATTGTCCAAAATTTGAATCATCTTTTCAGATTGTCCATCCATCTATGTATAGAATGTTATAGTAAACTTGATTTTTATTCCCAAGGCATCTCATAAACTCTTCCAAAATCTACTCACAAACTTGGTATCTCTATCAGAGGTGATAGACACTGGAATCCCGTACAACCTTACTATATTCTGGATATATAACTTTCCAATCTCTCCAACTTGTACTTCACATTAATCGATATGAAATGCGTCCTCTTTGTTAGTCTATCAACCATTACCAATACTACATTATGCTTTTCTTTAGTCTTAAGAAGGTGTATCACAAAGTCCATGGTCACATGCTTCCACTTTTGTTCAGGAATTAGCAATGACCTAAGTTCTCCACGTACCCTTTGGTGCTAAGCTTTGACTAACTAATAAGTGAGACACTTGGAAACATACTCCACAATTTCTTTCTTTATGTTATCTACCAGTAATGTTCCTTTAAGTCCCTATACATCTTTGTATTGCCCTAGTATAAGGTATAACTTAAATAATGAGCTTCTTTAAGTAACTCCATTTTCAACTTTGGATTCACTGATTCACAAAGTCTATTTCTAAATTTGAGAACTCCATCTAGATTTATAATGAACTGTACTACTTTACCTTACACCACCTTACTTTTGATTTCTTGTATCCTTACATCTTTCAGTTGAGCTACTTTCAATTTACTAGTCAAGGTAGTTTGAATGTGTAAGGTCACCAAGTGTGCACCTACCTCTTATATCACTATCTCTAATTCCAATCTCCTTATGTCCTCTAGTAAAGGTCTTTGCATAGTGATTAAGGTAGCCATATTTTCTTATTTATTTCTACTTAGCATATTTGTTACTACATTCACCCTTCTAAGGTGATTTTGAATATCTACATCAAAGTCCTTTATCAATTATAATGACCTTCTTTACCTCTATTCAACTCCTTATGGGTAAAGAAGTACTTCAAACACTTGTGATTAGTGAAGATCTTGCACTTCTCACTATACAAATAATGTCTCCATAGCTTAAGTGCCAAAACAACAGCTACCAACTCTAGGTCATAAGTTAGGTAACTCTTCTTATACAGTTTTAATTGACAAGAAGCATACGTTATCGCCATTTCACCTTGTATGATTATATAGCCTAACCCTTGATATTAAGTATCACTATTATTTAAACATTAGAGCCAATACTGATGGACTTCTAACCCCAGGACCTCTTGCCTAAGCTCACCTCAAGGGTCTATAAGGTCTTATAAGAAGGATATAGTCTTCTCAACTCAACCAAGATGAGCTCTAATATAAGGAAGGCCTAGTACTGAACTCTTTATGTAACCAGCTCGGATGCACCCTACTTTACTCTACTACTAGCATAAATGCCAAGCTCCTAATCCCTCCCAACATGGCCGACCTACCTAGTGCCAAGGTCCTTGATTTTGACCTCTAAATCCTTATCTACCAACCCGATTCCATATCCAAATAGCTCGACTCTAGTACCTCACTGCCTTTAGTATGGATTTAATAGCAACTCACCACTTGTCCTAGCTTTTTTTGACATTTATATTATATTCCCTTTTTTCTTTGGTCCCATTTACCCTTTTTAGTGTTATTCTATGTTTTCTTACCTTTTATGTAATTTCATGCATTTCTTTGTAACCTTAGGAGCTTACTATAAATAGCCCTTATCCTTTACAACTAGAATCAACCTTATCCTACTTATCGAGCTTGATTTTTTTACCAATTTTTTATTTATTTTTCTTAACCCAATCAATATTAAACTCTAACTCATTTAATACTAATCTTCAACTAAGAGATAAGAAAAATCCTGCTTTCTATTTCTTTAAAACTTAGAGTCACCCCTCAATCGAGTCGGGGAAAAGAATGAGTTAAGTCAAACCAATTGAGTGGATTAGTTTAACCTAGCCACTAGTCTACTGGAAAACCAATTTTAAGAAAAGATTTTGAAAACCAAAGATTCGAGTCTGGAGACTAACCTTTTAAACCCTTAAAGGGTACAAATTTTGTCTTTCCAATATTAATTTTATCTTTTAAAATACCCTTTTTAACTATTTCTAAATTTACAACTAGAACAAATTCTATTTGCATAAATAACAAATTGAAATTATTTACAAAGGAAAAATTAAAAAGATTTCCCTATTTTAAGTCATCTCATAGGTGCCCACGTATCTTTTAATAAGGATCAGACTTTTCGAGTTTGTTTAATAGAACTTTCATGTATTGGTTGATCTTAATTCGAGAAAATGGTTGGGTTTAAGTTTCTTAACCTTTTAATTTTGTTTCAAGAAAAATTCTAGGGAATGGTCCTAAATTTATTTTTTGTAAGTTCTAAAATGTTCTAATTTAAAAGTTGATTTATTTTTATTTTGGAAAATGATTTTTCTAAGTTATTTTTATTCTTTATTATCTATGAATTTCTAACTGAAACATCAATAAATAAATAAGTTAATAAATTTTTTTTTTTTGCTTTTATTTTTCCTTTTTCGGATTCCCTTTTTTTTTTACAATTACAAATATTATAAATTTATAAAAGAAAAATAAATAAATAAATGAAAAATGAATCAAAACATGAGGGAGAGGGCTAAACTAGATAACTCATGCGAGTTAGTTTAGAGCAAGAGGTAAAGGTCAATAGGTTGAATTTAGGTCAATCTGACCTAAATACATACAAGGTACGTGATTACTTATGGAGAAGAAGCAGGGGGAGGGCCACCATAGGGGGTAGCATTTCCAAGAGTCCTAAGCAGCCAAATGAGTAGGGAAGGCCAATTTCATGTAAATTTAATTGGTAATGTAGGTATAAGGACAAGGCCTTGGCTTAGAGTGATGTTTTTTGTGGTGGTGCAAGGTGATCAGTTAAGGTAGTCATACGCAGCCGTGGTGGTGCTTGCTGCAACGTGAAATGGGAGTTAATTAGGAGTTTTTGAGTGAGTAGAGTTTAGTTCAAGGTGAAAACCATTAGGGAGTAGTGGTTCATGATGGTAGCCATGAGTCTAAACCCTAAGGTGTCGATGGTGGTGCTAAGAGGCATGACGAGCTTTAGGAATGGTGTAGAATGAAAGGTAAGGCCATAGGAAGTCTAATGGCAGCATGGGTTTGGTTCAAAATTCATTGAAGGTTAGGTAGTTCTAAAGAAAGAAAGAGTGGCCTCATTTGCGGTTTAAAGAGAGAGAAAGCTTGGATTTGTGTTTGTATGGAGTTTCTCAATTGTTTCTTGTTGTTAGAATTGCTTCCTCATTCCCTTATTTATACATTTGAAGCTTAAAAAAAGCATGGAAGGGATCAAATCACCATTTATTTGAGATTGAATGAGAGAGGAAAACCCATGATTTGAGTCAATTTTAGATGCGAACCAAAGCTGATTTCTAGTTAAAACTATGTTTAAGATGCTAGTTCTTGCCATAAACAAACATTAGAAGCTTAGATTTTTACTTTAAAGGCAAGGATCAAGCATAACCAGCATAAGGCAAAAATCTCGAGCTCAACTTTTCTTGATTTTCAAATGAAAAATTAGCCCTTTAGAAAGCTGTATGTGGTGCAAAAGTGGTACAAATCCATAGTATTGCACTTAAATTAGTGAAATCATGAAGAAAATTGGTCCTTAAGTTAAGACCCCTAGCTAATTTCGTACGAGAAAATGAGAGAAACATATGGAAAGTAAGGGAAAGAGGTGCTGATGTGGCGCTAACATGACGCCATGTCAGTTGCATTGCCCAATCGAGGTCTACCATATGTCATGCCAATACGTGACCCAATCAGATGTAAGCACATGGCGTACATAAGTGAGAGAAAATAAAAAGGCACATAGTGCCTATAGTAAGATTTGATCCCTAAACCTCTTTACTTATTGCCAATATGATTCTAAGTGTATTACCATCAGGCTGTTGGTTTATGCCTTATCCATATATGCAATCAAATTATACATATGAACTAGGTTAGTTTAGGCTAAATTTTAATCTAAGTCTAGACCTAAAAATTCCCTTTGTTATTTTTATTATTTAAGACCCAAAAAAGGTAGTAAAGCTATTAAAATTTCCTATTCTTAAATTATCTACTTCTCTTTTTTAATTTTTTATTTCTACTTTTTTTTGTATTTTTCTAAATTTTATACTTTTCTAAATTTTCTATTTACTATATTTTTCTAAATTAGGACCTTTTTTCCTATTCTAAAAAATGTCTAAAATTACAGAGAGACAAAAATAAGGTGTCTACACTACTATTAATGAATATTCTCATGTGTTCTTACAAGAAACCTTCTCTAAGTATATTGCTTACACTCTTATCTAATCTTGTTAGTAGCTTGAAGTTAGTGGTAAGTAGATCTTACCTTTTACTTGTATGTAATATTAAATGAGAGTTAAGTCGTGTAGTGTTCCTTGATGTATCATATCTGGCAAATTGCTTTATGGAGCTACTGGTACTTCTGATCGACAATTTTATACTTTCTTCAATATCTTAAAGGACTCATTTAGTCCCCCTACAATAAGACCTTATGATAACTGAGTTCCAAGGCACATCGGTTATAAGTCTTCTTTTCAACTCCTAAAAGCTACACATTTGTCATACTACTCAAACTTTACTCCTTTCTGTATTAGGCTCATCAATAGAGCTGCTAGTCTAAAGAACCATTTAAGAAACTTTATGTAATACTTAGCTAATCCTAAAAACTTTGGATTTTGGTTATTATGTTCGGTCTTAACGAATTAAGAATTGCTTTAACCTTCTCTAGGTCAATGGCTAATCCATCTCTGTTAACGATGTGCCTTAGAAAGAAACTTATTGTAGCTAGAATTCACACTTGGAGAACTTAGCATACAACTTTTCAATATGCAACTTGTTCAGCACCTGTCTCAAATGTTCTTCTAAACTCTTTGAGTAAACTAGAATATCATCAATAAACACTAACATGAATCTATCCAGGAATCTCTAAACACTCTATTTATGAGGCTTATGAAAGCGATAATGCATTTGTTAATCTGAATGGTATGACTAGAAATTCATACAATACATACCATGCTCTTAAGGCCGTCTTTAGTATGTCCTCTTCTTTGACTCAATCCCAATCTCAAGTCTATCCTTACGAAGCCTGAAACTGGTTAAAGAGGTCATCAATATGAGGGAGAAGATACTTTTTATTTTATTGTCACACTACTCTATTCTCGATAGTTGATACAAAAGCACATACTGCTATCTTTCTTTTTCACAAAAAAGACTAGCACACCTCATGACGATGTACTAGGTCTAATGAACTTCTTATCTTCCAATTCTTGTAATTATTTCTTTAATTCAACCTATTCAATTGGTGCCATTCCATACGCCGCTTTGGAGATAGGCTTTATCTTTGATATTAAATCAATACTAAACTCAACATATCTAGATAGAGGCAAACTAGGTAAATCTTTAAGGCAAACATCCTGAAACTCATTCACTAATAGAACCCTTTCAAACTCCATAGTCTAACTTGAGCATGCAGTCAATGTTGCTAACTTACTATTACTTGATACATCATATGAGGAGAACCCTAACGGCTTCTAATCTTTCAACTGGAAGCCCAATGGCTCTTCATTCTTAGGAGTAAAATAGACTACCTTATTATAGCAGTCCATAGAAGCATAATTACTTGACAGCCAATTTGCTGCAAAAAAAAAAAAAAAATCAAAGTCAAACATGTCTAAAACATATAGATTAGCTAATAAGACTTGGCTATGAATCTCTATTTTGACTCCCTAACAAATATGATTCAACAACTTTCCCATACCAAAAGGAGACTTAACACATAAAGAATCAACTAGCACCCGAGTTTCATTGCATAAGCATACACAAAAGACTCGGCTATACAAGAATGGGTGGTACCAGTGTCAAATAATATGTATGCTCTAGTAAAGTTCACTAAAAAGCATACTTGCCATGGTGTCACCCCCCCTGATCGTTCTGGTAGTCTAAATACTACTGTTAAAATGCAAATAATTTTGTAGGACCCTTTTTCTCAATCTTGCAATCACACCTCTACCTCCCTATCCTTAACCATGTGGTCTAACATTTTGTTGTAATACTAGTTATTACATTAAGGCTAGTTGATTAACTACATTACACTTGTAAGTTCTATGGCCCCTCTATTTGTAGCTAAAACAAAAAGTTTATGGAATCTTCACCTTCTCTAAGCATTCCCTACTGATGTGTCATACCTTACCATAGGAGAAACATGCTTCATTCGACCATCTACACTCTATCCAATCATGATGACCTCATACTTAGTGCACTTGAGTCCTATAGCTAGTGTTGATAAGGGGTAAGGCCAACAACAAAGGAATTGGGTTAGTTGGTAGAAGCCTAATCAGTATAGCACTAATCTGGCTATAGGTCTAGTAGGCTAAATGAAAACTCTCTTACCTCTATCTTACATCACCACATTCATAGCTAGTCTCTTCCTTAAAACCACTTTCACCCTAAAAGATTCGGCTTCAGCCTCTAACATCTCCTTCCTACTCTTCTCCATCTTTTTGGCTTTATTAACTATAGCTGCATAATTTTATAGCTCAAAAGGCCCTACCTCATGCCATAAAGCAGCTTCCAAGCCTCTAACAAGTCTCTACACCTTAGATCCTTCATTAACTCTCTAAGCCTATTCGTAAGAGCATATGTAAGCAATTGAGTTTGACTTCATACCATTCAATTGTTCGGTCCCCTTGCCTGCAATCATAATACTAGCCTACCAATCTTTCCCAATGACTAGCTAGGAAATATTTAATATAGAACAGCTCCTTAAAAATAGCCTAACTAATAGGAGTAGCATGATGCACTCTTTTTGCTTCCCTCCAATTAGCAATAGCATCTCTCAGCATGTACATATCAAACGGCATCTTCCTCCTATGAGGAATTTCAAAACCTTTAAAACCCTTGTCTATGTTGGTTGTCCATCTCTTAGCCATCATAGGATCATTTGTCTTGGGATGGAATTACATTGCCAACCTTACAAACTTTTCCAGAGTAATAACTCCATGATTCTCATGATTATTTCCACCTCCTACTCTTACAACATGCCTATATCCTCCATTAACTCCATTGTTGTTCTCAACCATCAACTGCTATTGTTGCTACTTATGTTACCTTTAAATATGATCTTGTTGTCTATTAATCACCCCCAACATGTTATCAGTTGCATTCAGTAACCTATTGATGTCCTCTTTAGTAATAGGCATATTATCATTTACACCCTATGGCTACTATTGATTGCCTTGCAACTTAGCTTCCTTGGGAACATCACCCTAACTAACTCCTATAGCTCCTCGCAACTCAAATCTTCTTCTTAGAGGCATACTACAACCAAAACAAAACAAGGGAAAGAACAAAAACTAAGCTTGGCACAAGGAATAGAAAGAAAAACATAAGAAAAGGGAAACGGAAAATTATTGAATAAGAATAACTATCTACACTAAGAATCCCTGCGTAAATATTACGTTCATCATAGCTCATTGTCCTACAAATCAACTGCCTATGTTTTTATTTGATTTACTACACCTATGCTTTAATACCACTTTAATTTGTAATGCCTTAAGCTCAAGGTGCCATAGAATGCAATGTGTTCCTAGTAAATTATTGATATGTTAAGCTAAACAAGCAACTAAAATCTCTAATATCTTCATAAAATAACTCTATAAACTCTCATATAATTAAATCTTAATGTAACTAAAAGTGACAATTAAAACTCTTCAAAATACTGAAACGGAAATTATCATGGTTAAACTAAACATAAACTCTCATGTTCTATATTAACCGATAAGTCTCTCAAATAACAAGTCTATTTAACTTCTCTCACTAGTGGTTCACATCTCATCGTTATGATACTAATAATATTCTCCAATGTCTTCATCCTAACGATAATAATATGCTTCCATATTCTCATCATAATCTACCTACTCATCTAAGTTTCCTACAGTTGAAAAAGAAAAGGAACGAGCTAACTCCTAGTATAGAAACCCATAAACACATGTACGTGATATGCAACAATTAACATAATGTATGCAACAATGCAAATGGAAACATCAAACCATATGTTAATATCTTTAATCAAGCTAACAATTAACACGACTTAGGATCATTCATGATTAACCCTAAACTTGGAGTTTCTCAAACTCCACATATAGTTCTTGATAGGGATCAAAGACCAATTACACACTCCTGAGCTCGAGGGCTCTCTTAGGTGGTCCACCGAGCTATCTAAGGTGAGTTAACTGCCAAAGAACAATGCTTTCCCTAGTCCACCTTACCAAACTACTTTACTCTCCATGTTATCTAAGGCATTGCTAAGGTGACCAACCATCATGCTGAACTGAACCCTATACTGTGCACTAGTCCAAGCACCAAATTTGAATATAGCAATCCCCAAGGTAACTGTTATGAGTCGACCATCCAAGGCCAACTCTACTGTGAGCCATCTTTGAGCCAACCCTAGTCCAGCCCCTTCCAATGCTGAACAAACCTAAACAAAGGCCCACCTTTGCTCGGATCACAACATTATCAAAATCATAGGAAAGACGCGCACGCGCTATCTTTACTAACAACCGTACTATCCTTTATAACAAACAACATTCACTGCACATGATTTTGTGTTTCCTTATAAAGTATTTTCCTTTTATAAATAGGAATTCATTTTTGTAACTACCTATAACGTAGAACTTACCTTAACATGGTACTATAAATAATGACGTAATGTAACAACTGCAAACAAAATATACAAAAGAATACAATGAACTTTTTACTCTCTTGAGCTAAGTATCCTCTTACTTACTCTTAAGCTACTCTTAACTAGCTTATTCAAGTGCGAACTAGTGATGAGTGACCTTATTTCATACTTATGCATCATATCAAGTGTAATCTAAGCTCGTATGAGGTATTAGTGCATCATATCCTTTATCGATACACAAGAACCCCTGCTCACCCTCAATTATCATTTACTCTTCAAGCCATCTTGCAACTTAGACCCACCCCTTTGGTTATACGTAATATTGTATTCGTGTGTTCATCTATGGATCCGTATCAGTTCCTAGTTAGGATGTTGGTACTATGGCCCTCATCTAAATAAGTACTAAGATACCAATATGGTAGCCACCAAATGCTACTTGACCTACTTGGTTCCAAAACATTAGTACCATAACCCCTAAGTACCAATCTAATCTATCTTGTATCATATCTAGGGGGACTCTTAATATGGATTTGTAGATGAACACACAAACCCAATATCACGTATAACCACAGGAGTGCGTCCAAGCTGCAAGATGGCTTGAAAAGTAAATGATAGTTGAGGGATAAGCAAGGATTCCCATGCACCAACGATGGATATGACGCACCAATGCCTTACACGAGCTCAGGTCATACTTGATATGACATACAAGTATAACCGAAGGTCACTTGCTACTAGTCTACGCTCAAATAAGTTAAATAAGAGTAGCTCAAGAGTAAACAAAAAGGATACTTAGCTCAAGAGAGAGTAAAAAAGTTCAGTATATTCTTTTGTATAATGATTATGCGGCTATTACATTATGCAAATATCAATAGTACCCTATTAGGATATGTCTTAAGTTACAGAAATTGCAAAGAATGGATCCTTATTTGCTAAACAAAAAGCAGAATAATTTACAGGGAAATGAAATCATACAAAAGAGCGTCCTCTATCAGAAAGGATAGTACAGTTGTTAGAAAGGAAGTACGCACGCGTTTTACTCAATCTGCAATTCTAAAAATATTGTAAGCCGAACAGGGGTAGTCCTTTGATCAGGTTTGTTCAGCGTAAGCAGTTTAACACCCCAATAGCTGGGGTTGGACAAGGGTTGGATCGGGGGCAACTCACATTCAGGTCAACTTCGGCTGGTCAACCCTTCACAATTGTCAACTCGGCCTCGATACTCTAGAGATGGTTGTTTTCCTAATTTGGTTCGTAGATTGGGGTACGAGGAGGGGTGGCACCATGTATGGGCTAATCACCTCAACAGCTTCTTAGATGGTGTGGAGAGCAAAGTAGCTCGGTAGATCAAATTGGGGAAAATATTGCTCCTCAGTGCTTAACTCTCCTCAAACAACTTGACAAACCATGTAAGAAAGCCTTCGGGCTTGAGAATGAGTGATCAGTCCTTGATCCCTATCAGTCCCTTTGGGTTATTTAAGATTTGGGATCAAATCTGGTTCAGCTTCAAGTTACTCGTCCTCGAGAGTGTAAGGTTGGAGATCAGCAATGTTGAAGGAGTTTGAGACTCCATATACTTTGGGTAATTCAATCCTATAGGCATTAAGATTGATCTTTTTAAGCACTTTGAAAGTCCGTCAGCTCTGGGAGACAACTTGCTCCTCCTCAAGTTTAGGAACAGATCCTTGCTAAGATGTATCCAAACCAAATCACCTAGCTGAAATTCTCCCTTTCTCCATCCTTGGCTCTGCTTCTCGAGCTTAGGTTTAGCTCGGCTCAATTGCTCTAGAACCTTTTAATGCATTGCTCTAATGGCCTCGACTCTTTCTACGGCTAGCCAGTCGTCATTAAGCCTTGGCTGGGGTGATTGGTCCATCAGGAGCTCAAGGTTAAATCCATAAGTGACCTCGAATGGAGATATGTTAGTTACACTATGGGCAGTCCTATTGTAGGTGAATTTGATGATTAGTATATATAGATCCCAATCGGCCATGTTTCATCCAACAGCAACCCATAGCAAAGTTCCCACAATTCAGTTGACAACTTCAGTCTATCCATCGATCTATGGATGGCAGGACATATTGTACAATAGCTTAGTTCCCATTTGCCTCCAAAAGTGGCTCATGAACTTGGGGTCTCGATTCAAAATAATGGTTCTAGGCATGCCTTGAAGCTTGATCACCTCCTGCAAGAAAAGCAAAGAGATAGTTGAAGCGTCGTTAATTTTGGAGTAGGGTACGAAATGTGCCATCTTACTAAACTGATCTACAACCACTATGATAGAGTCCTTCCCTCGGGACGTCCTTGGCAATCCTAACATGAAGTCCATACTTAGCTTGGACCATGGCTTGGTTAGGATAGGCAATAGAAGGTAATGTCCTTACTTAGCTTGGCTCTTTACCTTCCTATAGGTTGCACACCTTTCTAGTATAAACTGTATGTCTCTCATCATTTTCAGCCAAAAAAATCTTGCAGACAGTACTTCAAGGGTTCAACACTGGCTAAAATGTCCTGTTAAGCCTCCTCTAGGTGCCTCACGCACCAATAATTCTCTCATGGAACAGGTTAGGATATATAGCCTCCTCTTCCTGAATAGGTATCCATCTTCCCTATGATAGTAGTCTTATGTTTGTACTTCCTCACATCGAACGTAGATAGGACCAAAGTATGGGTCCTCAA
The DNA here is from genome assembly GCA_024138005.1 of Lumnitzera racemosa. Classification (NCBI taxonomy): domain Eukaryota; kingdom Viridiplantae; phylum Streptophyta; class Magnoliopsida; order Myrtales; family Combretaceae; genus Lumnitzera; species Lumnitzera racemosa. The sequence goes on along the minus strand of JAMXBC010000012.1, from coordinate 29,259,182 downwards.
CATATAATTCCTTTATGGTTAAAAAACCAAGTAACCTTGTGTGCAGCTCAGTTAGGAGGGTATGTTGTCTCAATAGAGCGTTAGCCATCTTATATTTTGTGATATAGAAAATCCTTCCATGAACTCGACCCATTTGGCTTGTCTCCAAGGCAACTTTAGTTAGCTCTTTAGATATCTCAAGGACTCATGATCAGTGTAGATAAAAAATTCCTTGGGCAGCAACTAGTGTTACCATACTATCAAGACTCGAATTAAGGAATAGAACTCCTTGTCATAGATAGAATAGTTGAATGTAGCTTCTCGAAGTTTCTCATTGAAGTAGGTAGTAGGTCGGCCTTCTTGTGTCAACATAGCTCCTATGCCTAATTTAAATGCATCACACTCTACTTCAAACACCTTGTCAAAGCTTAACAGAGCTAAGACGAAAGCTTTAGTTAACCTCTCTTTTACTTCCTAAAAACTCCTCCTCTCTCTCTCTCTCTCCCCCCATCTGAATTCAATATTCTTCTTTGACAGTTTGGTAAGTGGGGATACAATCGTATTAAAATCATTTATGAATTAGCAATAGAATGACACTAGGCCGTTGAAGCTTCTCACGTCTACAGAGTAGGTCAGCTCAAGCCATTCTATAATCGCTCTTACTTTCTCATCATCAACTCAAATGCTACCTCCACTCACAATAAACCCCAAGAAGATTACCTCGGATCAGAAAAAGTTGCACTTCTTTAGATTAGTGTAAAGTTGTTTAACTTGGAGTTTTACGAGGACCCTTCGAAGATGCTCCTTGAGATCTCCAAGTCGGAGCTATACACTAAAATATCGTCAAAATAAACTACAATAAATTTCCCTATGAATTCTCAATGCACATGATTCATTAAGCATATATATGTGCTCAGCACATTGACAACCTAAATGGCAATATAAACCTTTCATATAAATCATGTCATGTCTTGAATGCGGTCTTCCACTCATCACCTTCATGTAATTAGATTTGATGGTATCCAGATTTGAGGTCGATCTTGGAGAACACTCTTGCTCTACTTAACTCATCTAGCATATCATCGAGCCTAGGTATGGGATACCTGTACTTAATGGTGATCCAACTGATTGCTCAATTATCGACACACATTCTCTAAGAACCATCCTTCTTCGATAAAAACAAAGTTAGAACGGCATAGGGGCTAAGGGACTCACGTACATACCCTTTCTTCATAAAGTCGTCTACTTGCCTCTGCAACTCGACAGCCTACTCAAGGTTTAACCTATAGATAGGCTTGTTCAACAATGCAGCTCTTGGCTACAGGTTAATTGCATACTCGACACCTCAGATTGGGGGTAGACCCTTTGGTAGCTCCTCCAAAAATAGGTTGGCAAATTCCTCCAGTAGGGTTTTTACTTCGACAAGAAACTCCTCCTCGGACCTCAATTCCAGAATTCTTTGAACCAATAGATAGGTCGATCTTTTGAGCTCTATCTCTCTCTTCAATTTATATCGGGTCAATTCTAGAGACTCTTTCTTCAAGGCTCAACTCAATTGAGACTGCATGACCTTCACCTATTTGGCGATCATAGGACTCAATTTCATCCTTCTTCCTTCGTGCTCTACAAAGCATATATTCCTCCTTCCATCATACATAATTGCTCGATCAAACATCTATGGTTTTCCAAGTAGAATATGGGATGTACTCATAGGTAGTACATCACAAAGAACTTCATCTCAAAACTTGCTAATGCAAATCGATACAAATACCTATGTATTCACTTATAGGGCTCCCTTGTTACTAAGTTAGTAAAGCTTGTAAGGTTTCAGGTGGGGCATGGTCAATAATTTCAGTTGTTGGACCATAAATGTAGAGGCTACATTAGTGTAGCTCCCACTATCAACAATTAGCGCGTACAATGAGTCATTCACCTTACATCCAATATGGAAGAGATTTTCTCTTTGTTCGTCTTCAGGTACAGAACTGACACTGATTGTCCTCTTTAATACTAGAGCAGTAAGCAAAAAGTTGCCTTCCTTACTATAAATAACCTCCTCTTTAGACAACTAGGTCTATCCATCCTCCTTTAACTCCTTTACTTCCTTATCAATATTATCAAACTCAACAGTCAACGCTTCGCCTCAGATCACCATTGTTCACTTATTCAGACACTGAGCGACTATGTCCAAATCCTTAGTATTTGAAACACTTGATCTCACTCATCTTCTTCCCTGAACTCTAGCCTTTCTCAAACTTCCTCAGGGGTTCCTTCTCTTCTACTTGGGTAGTTTAAGCAGGTTGAGTCTTAGTGGCTTTATATGGTTGCATTTACATAGGTTTGCTCAAAACAAGTCGACTATTTCTAGGACGGTTGACAGATGATCGAAATCTTCCTATTTAGTGCCTTTCTAACCTCTGAGTGGCTTTGATTACGTCATCAAGCATACAAGCATCTAGGGTTTCCAGGACATCCCTAATCTCATACTTCAACCCACTAATGAATCAAGATATAGTTCAATCTTCTGGCTCTATAACTTCGCATCAGATCATTAACATTTAGAATTCCTTAACATAAGCGTCTACACTCAATCTTCCTTGTCTCAATTCTTGCAATCTTTTGAAGGCATCCTATAGATAATAGCTCAGCACAAACCTTCTCCACATGACTTTCTTCATTTCATCCCAACTCTTAATTTCCTGTTCTCCTTCCCTTCTCTTGGTGGCTTACAAGTTCTTCCACTACAAGGTAGTATAACCAGTGAACTCCAATATAGCAAGTCTAACCTTTGCATTATCAGGCACTTTGTGGTATTCAAATGCTTTTCAATATGATCTACCCAATGTAGGTAGTCCTTCGTATCACCACTTCTAGAGAAACCCGAAATGCACATCCTCAATCCCTTAACTCTAAGGGCTCATAAATTTCTTTTCTCAGGCCCATAATACTCCTCTACCTTATCATCTCCTTCTACTTCCTCCTCAATCTCTTCAAGTGCTAGCCTTCATCTACTATCCCTACCAACTCCTTCAACTCGAGGTAGTCAAGTTGGGCCATTACCACGGCTAAACTAACCATTGCCTCATCCTTACTACTTACGTTCCCTAGTAAGGCTATTTCTAGCTCGCTACCTATCTTCTTAGATAACAGTCACCAAGCTAACTACCAAGTCAGTAATCCTATCTAAGCAATTACCCACTAATTGAGGTGTAAAGCTTCCTTCCTAACCTTGGCCATGTCAAGTACCACTTTCTTAGTTTCCTAAACTTCCTTGAATATTAGAATCTAACATTGATCATTGCTTCACAATGACAATTTCACAACAAACAAATAGTCAACCACACTCTGTTTTGGCATATCAAAAATAGGGGAAAATAGAGTACAGAACACTTCTCAGCTACTAAAATTCAAAGCTAACTATAAAATCGCTATCTCATAGGAGTAGTAACAGAATACTCAAAGAACACTATAGCAGAATCCAGCTTCGAACATAACCAATGCTCTGATAGCAAGATGATATGAATTCATGAATGAACATACGAACCCGATATCATGCATAACCAAAGGGATGGGTCCAAGCCATAAGATGGCTTTAAAAGTAAACGATAGTTGAGGGATAAGTAGGGATTATCATGCACCGACGATGGATATGACACATCAACACCTCACATGAGCTTGGGTCACACTTGATATAATGCACAAGTATGGCCGAAGGTCACTCACTACTAGTCCATACTTGAATAAGCTAGATAAGAGTAGTTTAAGAGTAATCAAAAAGGATACTTAGCTCACGAGAGAGTAAAAAAGTTCAGTATATTCTTCTGTATATTGATTATGTGGCTATTACATTATGCGAGGATTAATAATACCCTATTAAGGTAAGTCCTAAGTTATAGAAATTACAAAGAATAGATCCTTATTTGCTAAACAAAAAGAAAAATAATTTACAAGGAAATGAAATCGTGCAAAAGAACATCCTCTATCAAAAAGGGCAGTATAGTTGTCAGAAAAGACAGCGCACGCGTGTTTTACTTAGTCTGCGATTCTGACAATATTGTAGGCCGAGCAAGGGTAGTCCTTTGATCAGGTTTGTTCAGCGTTGGCAATTTGGCACCTTGACAACTAGGGTTAGATAAGGGTTGATCAAGGCCAGCTCACATTCAAGTCGACCTCGACTAATTGGCCCTTCATAATTGTCAGCTCAGCCTCAGCACTCTAGAGATGGCTATTTTCCTAATTTGGTGCTTAAATTAGGGTGTGGGGAGGGGTCAGCACCATGTATAGGCTAATCACCTTGGCAGCTTCCTAGATAGTGTGGAGAGTGAAGTAGCTCGGTAAATCGAACTAGAGAAAACAGTACTCCTCCACACTTAACTCTCCCCAGACAACTCGATAGACGATGTGGGAAAGCCTTCAAGCTCAAGAGTAAATGATCGGTCATTGATCCCTATCAACTCTACTCAAGATAAGGTCACCCAATGATCAAAAAGGTACCACCTCAAGGACACTAATACTACGACCTCTAAGCCTAGCCAAACGTAAGCAATAAACATGTTTTATTGTAGTTAACCATTAGTCTATTTTACTTTAAATATCCCAGACAATTACAAGTAGCAAACGAAGGTTCCACATACTTAGGTCTCGAAAACAACTTGAAGAACTTATCTCATATGAATTTTCAAAGTCAACACTTGAATAACAAAATGACAGTAACTCCTCTTTAGATTCTTTCCTTAAGCCACATAATTCTTGCTAAGTTTTCTTACTTATCTCCTTAGGTTAATAAGTTTAGATTTTTGTTCAACTTAAGGTTTAAGAATCTATTTAGACTTCTATAGATGTTTAGAAAAGGTTAGAATAAGGTTAAAGAAAATATATAAATGAGAAATGATCGAAAAAGGAGGAATATAAGAACGTGCCTAAAGGTATACAGCTAGTGTAAACTGTGACCAAAATAGAGAAGGTTGGTCGCTGAATAGGTCCAAGCTTGCTAAAAGCTTAAAGAGGAAGTGATGGGGAATATGTGAGAGGGTGGATGCAAATGAAAAAGTAAGCAAAACCCCATGAACAGCTCCAATGAATATGACGCACTAATAAAACGTCCGAGGACTCAACACAACTCGATATGACACATAAGATGGTCTAGTGAGGTTATTTGCCACCTAGCCTTGCTTAAAAGTTAGAATAAGAGTAAAATGAATGTAAATAGAGTAGTGTTTACAAAAGACACATGTCAAGTGTATTAATGTTTAATCTAATTATTATAGCTACAAATACAAAGGGTATTTATACCCAAGAATTTAGGCCAACATGCCTAAAAAGGAAAAGATAAAGGGGCTATTACCCTAAAGAAGTAATGTACAAGAATACAAAGGGCAAAAATGAATATTCAAGAAAGGTAATTATTAGTGTGGTAGATTCTATACATAGTCTAGTATATATGGCAGTGATTCATTAGCAAGGCCGTTAGAGGATGAGGACAAGTATACGATCAGGTTGCTTATCCAAGCAAGGGTGGCTAAGGATCAGTCCGATCTCTCTCCCTCAGCTTCTCGACAAGGGAAATGCTGAGTCATTAGTCAGCTTGAGCACAAATGAGTAATCGTGAAAGGTTTGGCTATTCTCTTGAAAATCTACAACTCAGCACACTTTAGAGAGATGGACAGTTATTCGGCTTGGCATACAGAGTGACTCGACAAAGAAGTACTTGGCTTCTACGGGAGTCGGTTAGAGTAGAAAAATCTACCTTACTAGGCCTTCCAATCCTTAGGCTTAGCTTCAAATGAAAGGCCTAGTAGCCTGATTCCTATCAACGACTGTGCTCTTAAACTACAGTCCTTCTTTAAACTCAACACCATAATTCATGCCTGTAGTCTACCCAACCTTGCAAGTCCAACATCTAAGTTTACGACCATGGCCTTTGGATGTAATCCTCTCTTAAAAACTTTCTTCTCTTCGTGCTCCAAAGAAAATTCATGTTGAGAGGTCCACGAGTAGGATCGTAGCAATGATCTTACCCATCTTCCTCTTGTTTAACAAATTCTTCTCTTTTTGTACTACCAATCTCTCCAAATCGTCCTATAACAACTCAAATCCATCTTATAATCCAATTTCTTCCTGAGGTTTAATCTTTCTCATCAATTGAAAATAAGGAACACTCAAATGTGTTCCCATCCCTCGCATAACAAACAAATCAACAACAATAGCAAACACACATACCTTGATCAAGATCTTTGGAAGTAATCGCAAACCACACCGTACTATACTTAATTACAATGCTTAGGATTATTTATGCACAAACAACAAAATCCGATCAAAGCAACAAAAATAATGACAATAAATGTTCTATCAAGGATTGATGTATCACTTGATGGGTTAAGGTTTAGATATCAACTTTCACTTGATCACTTGTTGGGTTAGGGCTTAAATATCCAAAATGACAACAATCAATACTTGATCATAATGCCTAGGATTATTCCCGTACAAACAACATAATTCACTCAATGCAACAACAACTTTCGCTTTGTGAGTCCCAATATCACACACTTTTACAAATCTAAAACATCTCTTAACGTTAGTGGAGCATACAAACCAAATCTAAAACAAAAAGAATCGTTGTGCCACACCTTACCTTAGCCTTATTCTTATGGTTCACTTGGAGAGAGTTCTGCAAAAACAATAGAGCGAGAAATGAACCCTAGGGTTTTACAATACCTTTTATACTTAAGGGTAAAAAAGATTACCTTACCCTTATTTAAAAAATTATATTACTTTTCTTACCCATCAATTATTTTTCTTATTTTCTTTTCATTAACTAATTTATTAATTTAATTTTCTTTGGTGTCAAAGCATACCTCCCATAGCTTTTCCAAGTAAGCTCAAGGAATCTCATTTGAAGAAAGAGTTCAAGGAATTTTTGAAGATTTTAGAAAAGGCTTCACATTAACATGCAGTTTTTGGAAGCACTTCAACAAATGCTAGGGTATACAAAGTTTTTAAAGGAGACTATGAAGAGAAAGGGAATATTGATGATCATGAGATGGTAATTACAAAAGAGTGCATCAAAGTTGCATGTATGTAATTGCTTCCTAAATTAAAGGATTAGGAAAATTTACCTTGCGTTATGATATAAGAGAGTTTCTTTTTGAAGATGTAATATGCAATTTAGGAGTAAGTATGAACTTGATGTCATTTTCAACTTTTGAGAAACTTAGTATAAATAAGATTAAATAAATCTGAATGTGCTTACTACTAGTTGATTGATCTATTACCAAACCTAAAGGGATGATCAAGAACATTTTGGTGAGGATAGATTAACTTATGTTTCCCTTTGATTTTGAAGTAAAGCATATATTTGTTGGAGCAAGCAACTCAATCATCTTAGTTTGACCATTCATAGCAAATTCCAAACATTGATTGATGTTAAGGATAACATGGTCATACTTAGACCTTTAAACAAGGAGATGAGTTGCAATACCTCAAAAACAATCAAGAGGGACTAGGCTTAATGAAGAAGAGTGCTCTAAAATTCAGAAGGTTGTTGAATTTCAATTAAGGGGATAAAGTATACAAAATGTCCCAAAAAATGTATAATGCTAAGTAGATGAAATGGAAAGTTGAACATAAAGACATGGAAAGAAACAATAAGCAAAACTCCTTAGATTTGATGCATTATGAACTTAAGGTGTTCATGTATAAGTCTTACCTTCTTAGTTAAAACAACTAAGGTTTAGCTAATGACACTAAACAAGCATTTTGGAAGGGAAACTACTTGCTAAATTCTATCTTTGTTTGTTTGTTTGTTTATTTATTTATTTATTTATTTACTTCCATAAGAAGGAAATCATAGGAAATATCATTTTCCTTTTACTTCTTCATCTTTTATTTCAACATATGCAACTGTTTGGTTAAGGGATAGGGAATAGTTTACTTGCATTAACTTTCAAGTTTAAATTTTGTATGTACTGGTCTCAGACCACTTAAGTGTTATAATTGTATAATTGTAATCAAATGACCGAGTTGATGATTGTCTAAAGCGAGTTGATGATTGTCTAAAGCAAGTTGCTTATGTTTGATTAGAATCTATGTCTTTTATAAGAGTTCGTAAACACTATAACAATTAACTTTTCGTTTAAGTTGGCAATGTTGAATGGGAAATAAAATAAATTATAAATAGTTGGGGAATACCTAAGTGTCAAAGGAATAATAAATAAATGAAAAATACACGAAAGGACTCTAAACAGTTACGTGGAATAAATTGATAAATAAATTCAAATAATACAAACTCGAGATTCATATAGAATAAAAAGAGAAAGAAATGCAAGAAATGAAAAATAAAATGTAAATAAAAAGAAAGAAAATCAAAAGGCCCTAATTTACTACATCTTCTTGTTAGCTAAGAAACTTGTAAGTTATATGGTCTATTGATGCTCAACTACTCTAGTGTATAATTAACTTTAAGATGAAAGGGAACTATGGTACATTATCTATTTTTCTTAAATTTTAGACAAAATATACATACACTCTCTAAACTCTAAGACAAATAAGAATAAATTCGTTAGACTTTTATAATATGGTTCATCTTAACATTATTTTTGAAAAATGTACATATTGATCCCAAATTGCCACTAAATCCCAATAACCTATGGTGCTTTAGTAACTATTTGGAGGTTATTTATGGTTTTTATTTTTTTAAGTTATTAATAGATAAAATTACGCTTTAAAGTTTAGCAGTGTACCCTCATTTACCCATAATTTTACATGAGAGTATATAAATATAGAATGAATAGAATATGAGATCCTCCCAATATCTAACCTAATATATACAAGTTCACAAATTTCAAAAAAATAAGTCTATCATATAACATGTAGGGCTCACCCTATAACCCATATCCTATGGGGTACCGAGCATATTTTGGAATCTTTGAAATTTTTCATTATATTTTTATAATGTGTAACTTTTAAGGTAAGTTATCCAACGTGGTGTCGATTTCTCAATGTGCTTGTAATTCTTACATTCATTAATATGGTAATTTTCAATAATTACAATCACAAATTGATAAAGGCATACATCATGAATGCGACGTTATAACTCAAAACATTTCATTACAAAAATGCTATAATAAAATTGCCATCCATCATAAAATATACGTCCACTTGTTTAATCTCCTAATCCAATACAGTATTTTTACCATTGTATGAACATTTATTGACAAACATAATAAAACAAAATAAACTATGCTCCAAATAGTATTGACTTTGACATAATTTTTTTTTTTTTTTGTTTCTTCAGTAAAAGAAAATAGTTTGCTCGTGGTAATTTACAATAAAAAGAAAATCTACTACACTTACTTCAAAATAAGCTAAATTAATCCAACAACAGAAAAGTGACAAAATATTGAAGTCATAAAAAAGAAAAGTGAAACCCTAACTAATAACGAAATAATATGAAAAAGAAGTTGAGCGTTAGATAAAGAAATCGATAGGCAAGAAAGGAAATGAGAGTCTGAGGAGTAGGACAAGGAATGGTACTTCATAAAGAAAATAAGATGCTACAAAGGAATGAAGGGTGAAATTATAGAAACGGGAAAATAGGCTTTTGCATTAAGTACGTATTAATTTAAAAATATCATATTTTAGCATATTTAATAGCACTAATTAAAAAAAAAAATTATAAGGTAAATATAAAGTATCATAAAACATATATCCTATATAGAATACCAATAGATTATCTGAATTTATTATATATCATATAGCATCAAATTCCAGCGTTACACTGCATTCACCAAACCTACTTTATAAACTTTAATATAGAACCAAAAGCCATTTAACCACATGAAATAGAGTAGGTTTTAAGTTGGATAGGCTTACTAGATCACTTCTAGTTAGAAGGTGGGTGAGCAATCGTCCCTAATTTCTTTTCACTATTAACTACCAATAGTATTACTTTATAACAAGGGATTGCCAAACTCAAGATGGATAATCTATCTGTTTGGAATAAACAATCACTGAGTATGACTAAAAAAAATCAGTCATAAAAAAGTTGTTTGTATTTGGAGAATTGTTGCCCATGAATTATGGCCTTGTGGGATGGAAAGAGAATGCTTGCACTTAATTGGAAAAAGGAAGGAAAGAAGGAATAAGGAAAGAGAGAAAAGGATATGAATTGAAAGAGATAAAAATATGTTAATAACAATAATGCTTCAAAAATTGAATATAGGTACTCGCTATAAAATTTAATTATTATCACTTCACCAGTCAAATCGTATTACTAAGATTAGTAAAAGATTCTTATATTTAATAAAAGATCTTAAGGATTAATTAATGCAGGAATTGGACATCAAACCCAACCGCTTTAACAACGACTCTTTAATCTCGTCACTTGCATCTCATCGAAGTTGGTTTTCACTATACAATTGCTCAATCGATCACCTTTCCTCCCTCCTCGAAAAAAAAATTAGATAACTGATTTTTAGGTAAATTTCACTATATACGAAAATTGTAACACTATATCTGTCTTCTCGATTCAACACTTCATGCCCATATGTTATATCACCGTCTGCTTCAATTAACAATAAGTGAACATATATCAGTTTCTGGATTGTTCACAGCAATTAATTTAATAAAATAAAGTTTCAAACGTATTGATAAAGAAAACAATAAAAATTACAAAGAATCATAAGGAAAGGAAAAGATGCTTGGCTAGCTACCCAGGTCAAGCATATCAGAGACCCGCTTAGAGGGTTGTTTGTTTTTTATTACTTCATAAATCAAATTTATATCTTCTTCTTTTTTTCCCTTTTAATTACCCAAATTTGAACCCACCGCTTCAAGAAACTGGTTTTCCAAACAAAACGTCCCTCTTCTTCGTTTATTAGTTAGCTGATCTTCCTCTGAACTCCGAGACGGAACCAGAATCTTTAAACTCTTTTTCATTTTAAAGACATTAGATTAAGTCCAATGGATATGTTGTTGGAGCGAATTCCTCTTTTAGTTTTCTATGTTGTTCTTTAACACATGTTTTGACGACGCCGGCCTATTCCATTAAGTGACCTCCAACGAAAGGGTTCTCCAGCGCCATAGCAGGCATCGGCCTTGCACTACCGTTGCTCTTTACGGTCTTCTCTTGTACTTCTTTATTTATTTATTTATTTTTGCCTTTTTCTTTTGTCATTGATAAAGTGCTTTATTAAATTATATTTTAATTATTATCTCTAAATTAATTATTACTGTTAACCAATCATAAGTTGATACATATCCACTTATGGATTGTAAACATAAATAGATAAAAATATTGATATACAAAATGTCAAAAATGAAAACTTGGTACCTAGTCGAATGATAAAAATTTAACATATGCAAAGCCAAATTAATCCTTAATTTTTTTTCTTTCTAGGATTTGAATGGGAGCACTTGTTTCTACTATATTGGGCAAAAAAAGAGATTTGCTTCTACTATAAATCACGAATTGCCTCTCTATATATTTGTTCATTTGATTTGAGTTAGCGCTACTAATAACTCGCCACAAAGTTCATCTTTAAAAAGTATTCATATGCACAAAATGATATCAAATATGTCATGATCTTGTAATTCAGTTGATATGAAAGCTGTTCTCTTATAAAATTGGTACGAGTTCCTCCTTCCATTATAGTGATAAAACAAATTGATATAGATGTGATAGGTGTGGTTTTTCATCCTCTACTCTATCCACTTAGTAGTGTAAGCTGAACCAATGAAAGATTTTCTGCAGTTTTTTTTTTTTTTTATAATTATTGTAATTAAGTTGTCATCTATCCTTGTGTTAAAATAGTTGGACAGTATGAATACAACTATGCCATATTGCTTGCCTTGGAAATGTAAATGAAACGATTAATATAATTTTTTATTCCCACCTGCAAAGAGTTAACATTAATTTTGAGTGATGAAACAAAACTATGTGCTTCATATATATATGTGTTAACAGGTGGAACGAGGGGCTAGCAAAGGAAGCATCAAGTTCCTCTTGTCTGCGTAAGATCATATAGCACCAATACTACATAACCAAGTGCCAATACGTAAATTGGATGCATACAACATTTGCCCTATACGAGGAAGTGTTGTCCATGTGATACTTACTTGTACAAATTGTTGTTAAAAACAAAAACAAAAAAAAAAAAAGGAAAAAGGGAAACAGCCTGGAGTTAAAACACGGCTTTATCTTGTGAAGAATATTAACCGTCTTTTTTCTGAATCACCGAAGCGAACGTTACACGCAGGGAAAATATTTAAAAATAGAGATGGGTTGTCCGTGTCTCAGTCAAAAGTTGTATAATTGCAGCGCAAGTGACGTGAATTCAGGACATATTTATTGTGACTAAGTAACTGGCTGTCTACCTTGGTTTGGCGTTTGTCATTTCGTCTAGTTACAAAAATATGTATGTTTCTCATGACACTGCTTGTCTGCAAATTGTAAAAGGACATCATTAATATAACGGTAAACTAAGCACGTTATTTTTGAAAACTTTCAAAAATTACATCTATTGTATAGTCCCACATTCTTAATTCTACATCTATATCTCTTATTTTGAAACATTGGAGTCTTAAAAAGATTCCAAAATATATATATACCCCTCCCAAAAAGATTTTGTAAATGCATCGATATACCACGGATAGTTTTTTTCATAAAAATGGATCCTATGCTTGTTGGAGAGGTATAATTATGCATTAAAAAATAATTAGGTTTATCGAGGTAATAACAATGGTATATAAGGGTTGTTAATGTAATCTAGGTGAAGGAGATGATATTTAACTTAATTTCTTAATTAATTGAAAAGAGTTCATCCCATGCTTATATATGGGGAAAAAAATTGAATTCTATTTAGATCACATAAGGATGAAAATGTTTGGCACATATATAAAAGGGAAAAGTATATTTACAGTTTTCAACATTTCACTATTTTTTTTTATTTGAATCCTTAACCTTTTTTTTTTCTAGTTCAAGTCCATGACAATTGCAAATATTCACAAACAAATCCTTTTCTTAACACCCTTAGTTTTACCATTAGGAAATGATACATTAAACAATTCCATCGGTCACATACTTTAATTAAATAATATGAAAAGAAATATTAAAAGATAAATAAAGTAATGAAAGAGTTAAAAAAATAAAAGAACCGAATTGTAAAACTTTTTTATAAATAGTTATGGCCACTCTTAACCTTGGGGTGGCCAAAACATGGTGGGTCAATTTACTCACCAATGGTGGTGACAACAAAAAGACAGAAAAAACTAAAGTAACTCAATTAGGTTTCTTAAGTTTATTATTTCATTTCTTTAGAAAAAAAAAAATCCAAGTGATGGGTAGCCATTTACCATTATTAATAGTGTATCAAATCAACCTATTTTTTTTAAGTAGGTCATGAACCCCTTGCTATATTTGGCTATTCAACCACCACTAGCCTTGATGTGCTAAATCTTATTTTTCCCTAATTTATGTAATTTTTTTTATTGCTTAAGTTAATAATTATATTATTTAATTCAATTAATTTTTTTAACCAATTAGATTACATCAATGTGATGTGCCTAAATCTATGAGACTAGATCCAAGTAAGATTTGTATGTCTCTAGAGTTACACTTAAGATTGAACGATCACTAAGCAAGTGAAGAACAAAAGATTATAGATTAAATCTAACGAGAATTCAACCACTATATTGAAAGGATGCATAATATTTATGGGTTTTCTTCTATGATGAAGTGCAACAAAATTAAATAGAAAAAAAAAATATAATTGACTCTTTCAACAGATATAACGAATTAAGAGAAAATCAAACTACACACAAAATAGTTGATATTAGGCGTAAGCAAATTGTATGGCTTGTGTGAGACCCAGTTTTCGACTTACTACTTGAGACTTAGAGTGGCGAATCACTTTTACTACACTTGGGATATAGGAAGTATAGCAAAGACAAGTAATAAAGTAAAGTTATTAAGTGAAGCTTATGAAATAGGACAAGTTAAATTACTATACTTGAACTATTTGACATCGATAAGAATTAAAACGTTCAGAATGATTTAGGGTCTTTAAATAATTTTATCCAAATTAAATCAAATTTTAATATAAATTCATAAAAGTCAGACAAATAGTTTTAGTAATATCAATTTCTCATCCTAAAATATTTATAATATTTAATCTCAATAAAATGTATTTTTACTAAGTGATCGATAATTATTGAAAACTCAAAATTAGAGTTCTAATAATTAACGAAATGTTAGAAAAAAATTATATATGTAATAAAAATATTACATGACACAAAATAATATATATAACATATATATATACTTTGGTTGTAATTATTATGGATAAATAAATATTCTTAATTAATTAAAATAACATAACATAGGCATTTTAGGCTAAAATAAGATACAAAATCAACAAAAATTATTAAAAAAAAAATCATAGGTAGCTGGGAATTGGTAAATTAAGCATGTAGATCATTCTTGATAGGTGTGGCGCAATTATGAAATAAGGAACATGCAAAATGCTTAGATATTTAAGCTTAGAAAATGGAGGAGAGAGAAAGAGAATCAAATTGCATAACAAAATCAATCTTAAGAATCTAAAGCACTCTCTACTAAGATCCTGCATGCAAAGTAAGATCTAAGAAATTAAGAGTAGAAATTAGAGATTCAAGAAAGCTAATTTAGGAAAAACTTCAAAATCGGTATGTAATCCGAGCTTAGGAGAATTCGTAATTTTAAAGAGTTGCTAGAAACCAAAGGCTGCCAGCATAAAAGGCAGCAACCATCAGCCAGCTATAATGATAAGGTGGTAACTACCACTAGTGGCTGAAGCTCCATTTTCTAGTAAGGTCCATTTCTAGTCCAATTTTGTAAAAAATTTAAAAATATAAAAAATGCCTAAAAAATTATGAAAGAAAATTACTCATACATATTTTTGTATATAGAATCATAGAAAAATATCATTTTATACAAATTTAATGGTAATAATATACATCCTTAAGAAATCAAAGAATTTTCAATATTGAAATAAATAGGACTAACAATGTAATTTCACCTAAATTTTTCAATAAGCTACCTTATATTAATATTAAATTTCTATAAGGAGATTTCTTGCAAAACTATTTTTGAATTTTTATGTGATTTTTGAGTCCTAAATTAGTAATAAATTGTGTTTTAGTGGAAAAATAACTTGTTTACTTAATAACCTTACTTAGTTACTAAGTTTGATCCAATTTTGAAGTATGATTACTATTCTAGAGTGATTAGGTTGATTGATAAAGTGAAAAGTTATGGAAAATGGTGAATTAGCCTTAATTAATGAAGTTAGTATTTGACTAATTTAGTAAACTTGAAACAATTAATGAATTGTAATATAATGAATGAAAAGTTAAGAAGTAATGAAACTGAGAAAGGTTGGTTTTGGAGTATTGTTTGATGCTTAAATTTGATTCCACAATTGTAACTTGAAAGGAAGTTGGTAAATTAGTTACTAATAAGACATTGATTAAAGGCAAAGAATGATTCGAAGGATTCTGGTCATAAAATTTTCATTAGATTAATACTCAAGTGATAGGTCAAAAGCAAAAATGATAAGTAAAATATAAAAATAAAGGAAGTAAAAGGTTAGCCAAAGGATGATTTTCTTAAAAATCCTATAGCTAATAGAGTTAGAGAATAGTTTAGAGAATATTATAATAAGGGGTTTAACTTAGAGAAACTCAGACATTATCTCATAAAATAAAACTAGTGCAACAAATAAACCTTGAGTAGCTCAAATAGTAATTTAGAGGATTTTTTATTAAAAAAAGACCACTATAAATCACTTAGAACTTAACTTAGAGGATTTTTTACTAGAGAAAATTATTATAGAATCACTTAAAATCTAACTCAAAGGATTTGACAATTTTAGGTAACTTATAAGAATCATTGATTGGTTAAGAAATTATGATTTGTAAAAGAGGATAGTGTAATACAAAGCTATTTCAGAAGCTAACTCATAATCAAACTTAGAAATTGAATCGATATCGGTTTATGACAAAATAATTACCAACAAGCGAGTATTTAACTACTATATATATATATATATATTCATGACTGTAATTAACTTTTGAAGTACTTACTCTTATTAAGTGAGTTCGTGGAAGAGGAAGCTTATTTTAGCAAGTGAGATTAAGAATGTACCGCTAGCCAAGTAAGTGGATATTTGTGTTTTTGAGTAAACTTATGTCTACTATTAACTCTATGTGCTCTATCATGTTTTGGCTTGGCTGAACTTAATTTCAAGTTGATGTGTTGTTCAATGAACCATATGGAGCTACATGTTATAATTGTTGCTAATTGAATACTGACATAATATTAAACTTAATTGTTATGTTGGTGCTAATGAATGCATATGTGATATTTGTTGAGGTCTATATTATCTTAGAAAGGAATCTAAGGACTAATTCTATCTTTTAACGTGTTCACTTAAGTCAACTCAATACCAAAATCTTAAAACTGGCAAAACTACAAAGTAAAGGTTGAGTAATAAGTGATAAATAAATTTGCTTGGATTTGCTAAGTTTTTCTTAGTATACAATCTAATGGATTCATGACATAACAAAAAAAAGACATGCAGGTGAAGCTTTCTAAAAACCAAGATATTGCTAGGTTAGTTTCCATATGAAAAACTAAGTTTATTAAGTGAACTATTTGATTTATGAAAGCTAGGTTTTTGAGTATATAAAGACTACATTGTATCTGTTAGGCCAACTATATGCTGAATTTTCCGACTACTCTATGTGGTTATTATTAGGTTGAAATGTTTGCCAAGTTCCTAGATATATTATCTAGATGCTCAGTTTGAGTTAATCGAATCAGATGAGTTGCTATGCTAAGTTAGGATATCGATATCAATACATGTACATGCATGAGCATGATACATACTTATCCCATTTTCATTATTTGGCCAGGAAACTATAAGATAATATAATTGAAGTAACTACTTTAATGATGTGCCTGTTTGCTATGCATATTATTATGTGTTTATTCACTCTCACTCAAATTACAATAGCTGAGGGAATAAGTTTAGCTGAGGGAATAAGTTTCTCTTATCTTTAGGTTACAAATGAATAGATAAAAAAATTGAAGTGACAAGGAGACTTCAAAAACTCTAAGTAAAGATCGATTCTTGAGAAAAGTTGTTAACTATATGATATAGCTCAAGTACATGGAGATAACTTTTCAATAAAGTAGTAGGTGTTATACTTTCACCAATGATTTAGTATAATTATAGTAATCTAAAAACATATATTTATAATAGAGTTACTATGATTTATAAGAAATGTGTAGTTATGATATTCTGAATATGACTTACTAAACTTATGCTGTTGTTTGTCATATTGAATAAAAAATAATTTAGAAGTAATTGTTAATAGAATAAAAGAACAGATTGAATATAGGTTCTACCTTATCTTTCACTTAAGGATAGCAGTAATGAATCGTCTTTAGGTATCAAAATTTAGAAAAATAAAATTTATATAGACACCTAGAAGACAATGTTTTACAACTTAATTGCCATAACTTCTTGAAAAACAAAAGGACTGCTAAGAGTAGGAAGATGTGGTTTGAGAAGCATGCTCTTGCAATGTGGAAGAAATTATAATATCATTCACTTACTTCTTAGGCATAACATTATGTTGTCTATTTGTAATATTTTAAATTACAAGAATAAGAAATAAAAAGATAAACTACGACTAAATAGGAAAGCAACTAACGGGAAAAGTAAATAAACTACACTAAGGAAAAGAAACATTCTATGATATATTGTAGCATCATTCTTTAGATTGCTTTTGAAATCCCTTGGTGTAGGTAACTTCAATAACTAACCTAAGGAATATTTAATATGTCGAAAATTTTACCTATTTTTATTCAACTTTATACAATATGGTTTTTACTTTCGATAGAAAAAAATTGTACTTGTGGATATTAAAAAAAAAAAAACCATTCGTGTGCAAGTATTATATGAAAAAGGGACAAATAAAATTAAAGCCGATATGCAGCTATAAGACGAGATAACTGTCTAGGAAGCGTCAAGAAGTTCGCGCCTGGATTAAATAAAAAAAAAAAAAAAGTACAGGCTCCACCCGCCATGTACTTGACTTGTCTTCGACGAAAAAAAGAAAAAAAAGGTAATGACAAGCTACTGAATTGGAAGCCCAAAGGCATTCAACATGCGCAGCCCATCCAAGTTTGAAGTCAGGTTTCGGAATCAAATTGAAGAAAGACGGGCCCGCGGCAAGAAAAGAATAGATACGTACGGAGAGTAGGTTTATATATATATATATATATATGAATAATTAGCAGGATCAACATAGACTATAAGTGGAGGATTTACGAGGATTAACAGCTAGCGATTCCAATCTCTCTCATAAAGAATAAGATCTCGTTTCCATCTTTCTTGATTTTGATCATGAAGTTCTTTATTTCCCTTGTAGATTTTTGTACTTTATATAATTATGAATTAGATTTAATTGTTTAGGATATTATATTAATGGATCAATTATATTTCTATATTAAATATTTGAACATTTTGTGTTCTTGATTTTTTTTCATTCAACGAGTATGTATTTTATAATTTATAGAATGTTAGGTTACAAATAAATTAATTTAACTGATTCCATAAAACACTAACATTAGATTACAAACATGACATAAAAGATCATCATTGTGATTGGATTAGGGTTTAGAATATAAAACAGTTAATTAACTAAATAATTTTTTTTTTCAAATAGAAATATTTAGTTAACTAATTAATGCTTCATTACTTTAATAATAGGAAGGAAAATCAAAGAAAATAATTTGAACTAGTCAAGAATCTAATAATCAAATTGGCATATCTTAATATCATGGTCATTAACTCCTAAATATTATTTCATATTATTTTATAATTTTTAACATTTATGTAATTTATCCCTAAAAGCCCGTCAATTAACGAGACCTATTTCATAAGTTTTTAATAAACAACAAATAATATATTTAAAATAAGCATTTTAGCTATATTATTATTTTATTCTTTTCTTTTCCAAAATCTGAGCTTACAAAGTCATTTCTATTAATTTTCCTAATCTTGTTGTAAAATCCATATTTAATTAAACAATTTTCATAATCTCTTTAAATTATACATACTAAACTCAAATCGCCAAATTGCAGGCTTCTATTTTATCCTTCAATCAATGATGAGTTTGTCCTTATATAAGACCTAGACCCTATTATATGGGTTATTTTCATTATATTAAGATTAAACATTCTTTTTATTACAATATTGAAGAGGTTATCCTCCTAATGCTTGTTTTCAATCCCATGCTCCAAATTATGACACAAATGAGTTTGATAATTAGAATACGGTAAGTTTCATCAGTAGCTATTAATTCCTGGGGATATCATTAGATGTAGATTAACCTCTTTAAACTTTCAAAGTATAGTTTTTTATTCTTTAAATTTTAATAAATTGACAATATAAAGAGCATTTCCTTTTTTAGTTAAAATAAGTCACACAGTGGTTAAAGCTCAAGAAGTCCTAAAGTACATTTTAATAAGCTTAGGAAAGTGTTTATACACTAAAATCACAATTTAAAAAGGTTATTCTCAACTTATAAAGATTGTTTGCTAATTTATCAAAATTTATAGGATAAAAAACTACACTTTGAAAGTTCAAGTAGCCAATCCATACCTAAATCAAAGTTTAAGAGATTATTTGCATTTTCTCCTTAATTCTCTTCACTGTTTTATGTGATTATGTGTAATATCAATAAGGAATTAGTCCTAATTCATTTTATTGATTAGCGAATCGTATTTAGTAAACAATTAATCTATATCCTTTAAGTTTATGTATGCTCATATGCAAAAAAAAAAAAAAAATGAAAAATAAGTATTGTATCATTAACCCCCAGAAAAGCTATTAGTTCAATTTACTTGGAATCGAGCCTTGATCATGATTTATGCCTATTCACATTACCCTTTAATATTAGAGATCTTAGTGAGACATGTTTTTCATGAAAGTCATGGTAAATACTCCTACCTTTGCATATTATCGGAATTTTGGCAATAATTTGTAGTAGTCGATGTGATTTAGTTGTAGTTGTTTTTTTTTTTTTTAATTACTAATTTATGGTTATAGTAGTGGTGATAAAGACTGAGAATTGTCTTGTTATTGATTGGAGTG
The DNA here is from genome assembly GCA_024138005.1 of Lumnitzera racemosa. NCBI lineage: Eukaryota > Viridiplantae > Streptophyta > Magnoliopsida > Myrtales > Combretaceae > Lumnitzera > Lumnitzera racemosa. The sequence goes on along the minus strand of JAMXBC010000012.1, from coordinate 29,239,002 downwards.
AAATTGCAATTAATTGACATTAAATATGTTAAGGGTAGTAGAAATATGTTTAGTGTTCAATGAATTGCATAAGTGAAAAACTTTGTGTTGTTAAGCTATCATAATGAAGTTGAGATGTCTAAGGTAAGTGTTTATGCTCATAGACTTGGTATTTAATTGAAAAGGTAATGATAATGGTTGTCGAGGAGTAGAGAATGTACCTAGCCAACATCAAAGCAATAAATTTGAACTCCTACGAAAACCATACAAAAATTTATGGCGATGCATATCACCCAAGCATATGGTGGTGCTGGTATTGGTATTTGTGTACATCGTAAAGCTAATAAGTTAACGGAAGAAAAATTTTAAGGTTATTATTTTCTCCAACCAAATCTAAGTCATATCACCGTTCTCATGGTACTCAAACAACTTTTCCTCTTTGTCTTTCTAATCTGTGTAATCATCATCCAAGGCACTCCTCATAAATGCAGGCATCTTGAGCTTAACAATTTTTATTCCCCTAACTTACACACCTTCTCTTCCACCAAACCCTTCCATGCATAGTTGCAAAAATCACAAGTCAACTATAAGATTTTAAGAGTTTATGATTTTATAAGGTTCTTCTTAGTTAAAACGGATAGAAAATTATTTTAGTGTAAACTTTTGATGGAACTATAAATTTTGTTGTATAATTCTATATGTTTACGATTTTACCAATTTTATACTATTCTATATGATTTTACCTATTTCATATATGTAAATGAACAATAGAATCGCAATTTTAATAACTCCACTTCCATATGATTGTTTCCCTCACCCCACTTAGCATATAGATTCTCTTCCTCTTGCACACAATGCCCACCATGAGGTCCTTAACCTCTACCTCCAATTCCGCGCTCGTATGGTTTAGTTAAATTAGTTCCTATGGTGGTAATACATCATTGTAAGTTGTTCTTGGGCTAAGCAGTTAACAACAAAAGTGAAGGTGTTAATGGATTTGGAGAGCTCTCGCTATTATTACTCAGTGGTTCAGTTCTATAACATCTTAGAGGTCTTTTCCAATCAACTAATGAGGGGAATTTTTTTTTCGAGTGTTAATGATTGAGTAATAGATTCTCTTGCTAGTAGAATAATCTATATTATAGTTAGATATGTCCTAAAAACATCCACTTTAGAGTTAGTTTCTCTCACTACTAACCAATGAACCAAACATATTCACTAGATCCTTATATTTTTGTAAAGGCATTTCTTTTCTATGTCCTATCCAAACTTTCCTCATAGTTTAGGGATTTAAGTCTTATGTTATGGTTAGCAACTACTCCTTTTATGCCCATAGTGTCTAATATGAACTGTGACCAAGAATAGATAAGGCAGGTTGTTGAATGGGTCCAAGCTTGCTAAAAGCTTGAAAAAGGTAATGGGAGGATGCGTGATAGAACGACAAAGTTAATGAAAATTAAGCAAAACCTACGAACAGATTCAAAGGATATGACGCACCAATGAAACTTTCAAGGACTCACGATACAACTTGATATGATGTATGAATTGGTCCAATAAGGTTACTCATCACCTAGCAATGTTTAAGGGTTAGGATAAGAGTGAAATAAAAGTAAACAATCAGTGCTTATGAGAGGAAGAATATTCAATGTATTAATGGTAGTCTGCTTCATTCCGACTATAAGTACAAGGGTTTTTATATCCCATAAGTTAAGGAAACTTGCTTAAAAAGAGAAAAGACAAAAATAGTATTTCCTAAAGAAATAATGTATAAAGAATACAAAAGGTAAAAATGAATATTCAAGAAAACAATAATTTGTGTAACAAATTCTATATGTGGTCCTATACACGTAGCGAAGATGTATTGGTGATGTCATTAGAAGATGCAAATAAAACAATACATCTCCAATAGGGGTGATTGAGGATTAGTTTAGGATCTCTTTCTCAGCTTCTTGGCAAGGGTGATGCTAAGCAAGTGGTCGGCTTAGACATGGGTAAGCACACGAGGTTTGGTAAATGTATCGGCATTTTACAATTCAACATACAATCTCTAAGAGATGGGCAATCATTCGGTTCAGCATGCAAAGTGACTTAGTAAAGTGATACTTGACTTCAGTAGGAGTTGGTTGAAACAAGAAGATTCACCTTACTAGCCCTTCTAGTCCTCGAGCTCGGTTGCGAGTTAAAGGCCTAGTAGCTTGATTCTTATCATTCCTTCCGAGTTGATTTGGATTTGGGATCAAATCCAAATGGTTTTTGATTGGTTCTCCATCATGGTGATATAGACTAAGGTCGACAATGTTAAAGGTGTCAGAAATCCCATAGTCTTCGGATAGCTCCAACTTATAGGCGTTATCATTGATCTTTAGAGGATTTTGAGGGTCCTTCAGCTCTTACAGACAGTTTGTTCCTTCTCTTGCTCGAAAACCTTTCCTTGTTGAGGTATAGCCACACCAAGTCTCCTTGTTAGAATTTTTTAGCTGTCCAACCCTTAGCCTTCTCTCGCATTCTTCTAGTAGCTTAGTCTATCTATCATAACTTTATCGTAAATGTATTGAAGGGACTATGCTCGGGCTCTCGCATCAGGGTCTTCTTGCTCAGATTTAGGTACAGGGGTATGATTGAAGAGTAACTCAAGATTGAAACCATAGACAACCTCAAAGGGGGGTCTACTTAGTAATGTCATATACTGCTCAGTTGTAAGCGAATTTAACTACTGACAAGCAAACGCCCCAATCAACCGTATTCTTCTCCACTGTTGCTCGGAGCAGTGATCCTAAGGTACAGTTGACTACCTCTATTTGGTCATCAGTTTGGAGGTGGCAAGAAGTGCTAAATAGTAGTTTAGTTCAAATCTGTCGCCATAGAGTTCTCCAAAAATGGCTCAAGAACTTTAGGTCTCTGCCTGATACTACACTTCTCGATACGCCATGTAACCAGACAATTTCTTACAAGAAAAGAGAAGTAATAGCTGAAGCATCGTTAATCTTGGAACAAGACACATAGTGTACCATCTTGTTGAACCTATCTACGACAACTATTACAGAATCTTTACCTTGGATAGTTCGTAGTAATCCGAGCAAAAAGTTCATGCTCAACTCAATCCATGGTTTTGTCAGAATAAGTAAAGGTATTGCTTTCCCTTACTCAGAGCGGCATAGTCGTAACAGCCCCGCCGTGTAAACCATCCTAAGATAGAAGTTAGCCTTACAACTGCTATCTTAGACCTGATCTATACAAGGTGTCCATGACTAAGCCACTTTGAAGTAAACAGTTTGTAATTTAGATAAATCATTTATCTAAGAAAGTGAGAAAATTTATATATATATATATATATATATACATATATATACTATAATTCAGTTATTACATCCTTCAAAAATGCAAAAAATATAATTCTAAAATAAAACTTAGACCTTAAGAATATATGTTTGTTCTTCAAATATTTTTCCTCACTCCCCAGGATCCAGCAGTTGCTAGCTTCAGAATAGTTGTTTGCCGCTTCTTAGCCAGCACCTGCATGACGTCTACAGGGATGTAAGCAACCACAGCTCAGTAAGTTAGGATGGAAGACTTAAAACTATACTATACACACAACAAGGTTTTCAATCACTTATTAGGTACAATGCATGTGCAAGCAAATGCCATCACACGACGTTATCCGGCCTGTCGTGAGATTAGAGAAATTGCGCCCGCTCTAATCCGAATTAAGGAGTTGCCATTAATGTAACAGCTCACGACCAAACCTAGGCTTGTGTAATGGAGACCTCGCTCCTCCCTCGACTACCTTCGAACCACTGCCTTCACCCTCCCCGCAACTTCCTCTCCTATCACTTAGTTCGACTGAGGATGAAAAAGGAACCATTTTGCAATCCTGCGCTATCCCTTTCGAAGGGATCGGTATTTGGCCGGAGTGTCCTAAGTTCCCCTAACGAGTTGCCATACATGTCCGATTATGATTACTAGTTGTATATTAGATTAAGTCCAGTTTAGGGTGATCAATCATTTCATACAAGTCATACAATACATGATAGAGCAACAAACAAAATCATAGTATCACCCATAATCAAGCATATGTACACAGCCAACTATCTAACAAGCACAACCAAACATAATCTCAAGTCTCCAAAATACAGTAGTGTATTAATTCCCAACTTATCTCGACTCCTCGTACACTCACTCGAGGTCTGATTTGCTCAGGCCATCGCCGATCATCCCTATAACACAAACGTAGTTTTAGCTTTTCATATAACGATTATATGTTCATTTTATCTTATAACGCTTATTGTTAGGTTTTGTTTAGGGTTTAATATGCCTAATTATCTAGTTCTTAAGTCTTTTATAATTATTATAGGTTTGGGGTTAGGTTCGGGTTCAGTTTCCACATCGATTTTTAAATTAGGTTCTAGTTCGATTTCTAAGTAATGTTTTATATTCCAACCCTAGAAATTCGTTTCAACTCATAATGTGAAATTAATCACATTACTTCTCGATCTCCTAAATATCATTATTACCCCTAGTCAGTATTTTATTTCATCCGGTACACTTATATCCTTATTAGTGTACTGAATTTACTCTTGATGTGAGAAATTTTTACATTTTTCATATAATTACATAAATTCAAGTTTCTTATCAGATTTATTATATATCCTTATTATTTATATAATATCAATTTTTATCCTAATATTTTCTATTTATTATATTTTCAAAAATTACATATTATGCATTATTGTCTATTACGTACATATTGCATTTCTAATATTTCTATCACTTTAATTACCATCCCTAAACATCAATTATCATTTCAAAATGTCTAAATTCATCCTAAATCGGATTTTACTCCTAATTTCCCTAATTTACAAAATTAACTTAAAGTTAACTATTTTTTCTTATTAATCATTTACTACATAATTAACCTAATAATTACATCTAATACCCTAAATGCTACAAGTATCATACTCCATCAGATTTCAACATCCTAAAACATATAATTATTCACTAAATTAGTAATTAATCATTTAATTACTTAATTAACCCTAAATTACCCATTTTATGCCTCATTTTAGGGCCTAAAAATTATCTAAAAATTTCAAAAATTAATTTTTGAAAACGGGCTTTATAGCACTATTTTATATTATCTAAGTAATCTACACAAAAATTTTGGACTCAAAACTACACTCCTAAGGTCATTTATTTCTAAACCAATACATGCTCGGTTTTGCACGATTTCTTAAGAACTCTATATCACGAGACATATTTTCATCAAAATAATATTTTTCCTAAAAAATACATATAAAAATATTTCAGAATAACAAATTTCATAATTTTATAATAACATTTACTATTTTTACAAAATTACATAAAATCGGGCTAGAAATCGAACTCACCAATTTGGGTGGCTTCGGCCACCGTCGGTGGCCATGGGTGTGTCGTCCCACCTAGGAGTTGCTACCACCGTGTGGTGGTGGTGGCCGTCTACTCCCAGCTGCCCGTTGGGTCTAGGTTCTCCCTTGTGGTCCTAACTACACAGTTTTCTTTTTCTTTTTTTTTCTTGGTTTTTCTCTTAATTTTCGAGTATTTCTATTTTTCTCAAATCCCTAATTGTCCAAAGGAGTTCTTTGAATTTTTTTCCTATTTATAGACGTTTAGGAAATTTATTGTGCATTAAATTGGACAACACAATTGCCTTATCTCTTAATTTTTGGCTTTTGTATTGTCTTAATTTAATTGGCCGATTTTTTTCTATTTTTTCCCAGCTACCACGACCCAATTCTGGATCATTCCTTATTTTTTCTGATTTTTTTTTATTTTATCTTAATTAATTATGAATTTTTTTAATTATTTAGTATTATTTTGGCACATTACGCGTATTTTAAGTAATTACGTATATTTCTATATACATGTAAATTCATATATAGTAAAAATAAATATTCCTAAATATTATTTAGGTTATTTTATGATTTTTAGTATACATATAATTTATCTCTAACAATTCGTTAATTATCCGAATGCATTTTACGCATTTTTGATAAATAACGAGTTATACACTTAAAATTTGAAATTTTTATATTCTTTTATTTTATTGCTTATTTTCTTAAATTCAAACTTACGGGATTATTTTACTAATATTTTTAGCTTTACTTTATAATTTAGGCTCGATCGAAACCTCGAATAGCTAATTTTGATGCTTACATTGCACACATCATAGCCTTCTACAACTCGACATACATCTTGCCTCATTCTTGGCCAAAAGAAATGACCATTCAATAGTTCATAGGTCCTTATCTCCCCAAAATGCTTGAAAATTCCTCCACTGTGAGCTTCCTTGTTCAATAAGTCCCTCAATAAATAGGTCGGCATACACAATTTCCCTCTCAAGTGGACCCTAAGTGTAGATCCCCAACATACTGCTCCTTAATGTTAGCAATCCTAAATAATCTTATCTCTAGTTCGATAAGGAGTCCATGTCTTCTCGGAAGAGCATCTAAAACTACATTGCTCTTTTCTTGTTTATATTTTATTACGAAATTAGATCCTTTAAGGAATTTAACCTATCTCGCCTATCGCTTCAACAACTTTGTCTAACTTTAGAGGTACCTCAAATATTCATGGTCAATATAGATGACAATTTCATTCAATAGTAGATAATGATGTCATACTTGCAATGCTTGAATTAGTGCTAAGAGTTCTTTGTCATATACAATGTAGTTTAGTTGAGGTCTCCTAAGCTTCTTGCTATAGTAGGCAACTAGTCGACCTTCCTACATTAGAACAATGCCTATCCCAATGCTTGACACGCCACATTCTAGTTCAAATACCTTCTCCAAGTCATGTAAAACTAGTACAAGTGTAGAGGTCAATCTTTCCTTCACCTCGACAAAGCTTCTTTCCTTCTTTTCTCCCCATTTAAAGTCAATATTCTTCTTTGTCAACTTAGTAAGGGGTGCGGAGAGGGTATTGAAACTCCTTATAAATCCCTTATAGAAAGAAGCCAGTCCGTGGAAACTTCTCACCTCAGTACAAGTAGTTGGAGTCAACCACTCGATGATTGCTTGGATCTTCTCATTTTCTACTCGTAATTCTCCTTCGCTTATCGCGTAGCCTAAGAATACCACTTCCTCTCAACCAAAGCAACACTTCTTGAGATTATCGAATAATATCTCGGCATAGAAGATATTCAATACGACTTAGAGATGCTCAAAATAACTCGGTATGTCGGCACTATATATGAGGATATTATCAAAATATACCACAACACACTTCCCTATTAAATGTCCTAGTACATGGTTTATCAGCCTCATGAAAATGCTCAGTGCATTCGACAGGCCAAATGGCATGACCATCCACTCATATAGTCTATGTCAAGTTTTGAACGTAGTCTTCCACTTATCTCCCAACTTCATGCAAATTTGATGATAGCTAGATTTCAGATCAATCTTACTGAAGATCTTAGCTCCACTCAATTCATCAAACATATCTTCCAACCTGGGCATAACATACCAGTATTTTATCGCTATCTTGTTTACCGCTTGGCTATTAACATACATTCACCAGATTTCATCCTTTTTCAGCACTAGAAGAGCCAGAATAATAAAACGGCCATAATAGTAGAAGGGCTGAGACTTTCCCTAACATAACCTCTCTCCAATAGTTCAATGACTTATCATTAGAGCTCAGAAGCCTATTCGGGACTCATCCTATAGGCTAGCTTATTCAATAGGGTGGCACTAGGTATTAAGTTAATGTAGTATTCTATACCTTGGATTGGGAGCAACCCTTCAGGTAATAGTTTTGGGAATAGATCGACATATTCATCTAGCAACGCTCTCACTTTTAGAGGTAGTTCACCCGCTCCTTTAATTTTAATAGATGCCTGACCAACATGAGGGTTGGCTTATCGGCATTGATGGCCTTTCGGAGTTCAGCTCTACTCATCATCAAAGTATTCTTTGATTCGCAAGCAAGTTTATCCTGTAGTTTGTTAACTTCACTCGGCAGCGTCGGGTTCAATGTAATCTCTTAGCCATCCTTCTCAAAAACATACATGTTTCGGTATCCATCATGAATAACTTTTCTATCAAATAGCCATGGTCAGCTAAGCAATACGTGTATGGCATACATGGGCAGCACATCGCAAAAAATCTCATCAGAGTAATTTCTAATTGTGATCAACAGTAGTACTGGTTGAGTGATATGTAGTACTCCCTTCTCACTCAGCTAATGTAACTTATACAATCTTGATTGATGCTACATTAATACAGCTTCTACTTTCCACAATTAGCATGCTCACTTGATCATTCACCTTACAGGTGGTATAAAACAAGTTCTCCCTTTACTCCTCCCACATGAAGGTTCCAAATTCATTACATGTTAGACAACCAAGATCAACTTATCCATGTCTTTGACAAATACGTCCTCTTCAATCAGTTCATTATCATGAGAAACTTCTTTCTCGGCAGGGCTCTCCTCCTCCTCAAGTCTTCATCAGTACTTTATACCTCTAGCTTCAAGACGTCTCTCTTAATAACTATAGTTCTTTGATTCGGGCATTGAGTAGCCATATGACCATAGTCTTTCAATGAGATATTTACAATCTTCTAGGATAGCTCTGTTAAGATGTCAAGCTAGTTGGGCAAGCTTCTCAACCTGATAAGAAGACCCTTAGCACTTAAAGTACTTGATTTGGCTTGTCTTCCTACCAAATCCTTGCCTTTTCTTATAAATTCAGGTCAACATGTTACTGAAGTTGGCCCTTCTATTCGACTCAAACATCCACCTTTCAAATTGGCTTGATACTTGACTAAGCTCGGTAACTTCCCTATCCTTATCGACTAGTCGGCAGTTTGGTCGGTACTCAACTTTTTTTTTGCCTCTCCATTCATTAAGCTATTCGAATGGCTTCATCTATTGTAGTAAATCGTTAGAGTTCCACAATATCTTGAATGTCACCTCTCAATCCAATAAGAAACCTAGAGATTATTTGTACTAGTAGTTCTTCTACTTCACAACGAATCATAAGCATTTGAAATTCTTAGACATACTTGATGTGTATTGCAACGGTAGATCTTAACAACCTGGAATGAAGGCAATCTAAGTTCGAAATGAGAATAAAAAACATAGAGTGAGAATAGGGTTTTAAGTGTGAATGTGGATGGATATCACGCACCAAGACACAAACACAATCTAGGAATGAGTACAAAATTTATTTGATATGATTCACAAACACTAAATGTTGCTCGGGGTTTTAAATGAGAGGTTAGATACGACTCACTAACTCGCTCAAATGAAGGATTCGCCACAATCTCGGGGACAAATAGATAAGAACGCAAGAAAGATTAAAGAGTTTGTTCACCACTCAATAATCCGGCAAAAGGTAAGCTCTAAGAGCTTAAGTGTGACTTTGCTCGGAAGAGGAAAGTTTTCACTGTAAAAAAATTATTGTCTTACTTCATATATTTTGATGTCCTCTTTGATCTATACAATTGTTGCTATATATAGCAAGTCCTAAACCCTAGTGACAAAACTGTAAATAATATATAAGGCCTTAAACTCTAAAGAATTGGGCTCATAAATAAAATAAAGGAAAACATGTATAAGAATAAAAAACTGTGTGTTTTACAAGGGAAGCCAACATACAGTCACTTCGCATGTCCTAGAAGGAGTAATATCTGAATCAAACGGGGTTGGCAGTTAGATTTATGAGTTTAGGAAGGAGTCCTTGAAGTCTCGCGTGGTTTGGTTGAGACAGTAAAGAGTTCAGCCCATAATTGCCGAATTTTATAGTTAGTTGGCATTAGTCTCTCTATACCGTATTGAGTGGATCCCATTCTCGGCAATGTAGTCTCTCGGCTGCTTAGTCGACAACAGACTTATTGTCAAGTGGTTATTTTTCTTCCTTTCATCCTTCTATCTTCAGCTCAGTCTCGGCTTCGAGCAAGTTTGCCTCAACTTGGATGTAGTTGCAGGTTGATTCCCATCAATACTCGTTAACAAATCCTATTACTTGTCTTAACTCTTGAAGCCAAGTAAAAGTATCTTATAGATAAGTATCTAGTATAAATCTGTTTCTAAGTATTCTCTTCATCTCAAGCCAAGTATTAATCTCTCTATAACCTTCTCATCTCTTCATAGCTTAGAAATTCTTCCACTACATGGCAACATATCCAAAGAACTTAACAGCAACAGTTCTCACTTTCTCGTAATCGTCATATTGGTAATAGTCCAACACATGCTCCACCTTCTCTTCCCACTTTAAGTATTCATCTGCGCTTCTAGACTCATTGAAGTTCGGAATCCAAAGCTTTACATGGTCAAATGCTCTAGGTGCTTGAACTTGTTGTTCTTCTTCACAATACTCTTCCTCATCCTCTTCTCCCAAGTCTCCCTTCTTACTCATCTGCCTACTCCTCCAACTCGAGCTTGTTAAGTTGGGTTTTGACCTCTTGCAGGTCTGGCAGCATATAGGGTATTATGCACGGCTTCAATAGGTCGGTGAGCTAATGAATGAATAGCTCGGGTTAAATCTATTAAGAGGTTAGCCACCTTATCAAGTCTCTTGTTAGTACTCTTATGGATAACCTAAAACTATTGGCCATGGTGGATAACTCCATTATTGTCATCTCCAACACTAACATTAACACTTAGTTCCATCATTTCTCTTATAGATTTTAGTTTTCAAACACTTCTGCAAACTAGAAATTTAACAGCCAACAAACAAAGCGATTAAATAAATACAGTAACTTGCTCTGTTTTACACTCACAAAACAGAATATAGACAGAGCTTTAAAACAATCTACTACAACTCAAGCGAAACCTCCACTTTGATACTAAGATGATGTGAACCGTGACTGATAACAAATAAGGTTAATCACTGGATAGGTCCAAGCTTGCTGAAAGCTTGAAAAGGGTGATGCGGGAAATGGACAATAGAACGAAAAAGTGAATGAAAAGTAAGCAAAACCTACAAACAACTCTAAAGAATATGATGCACCATTGGAACTTCTAAGGACTTATGGTACAACTTGATGTAATGCATGAATTGGTCCAGTGAGGTTACTCGCCACTTAGCATTGCTTAAAGGTTAGGATAAGAGTGCAATGAAAGTAAACAATCGATGTTTACGAGAGGAAGAATAATCAGTGCATTAATGGTAGTCTACTTTATTTCGGCTATAAGTACAAGGATATTTATACTCGATAAATTAGGGCAACTTACCTAAAAGGGGAGAAAACAAAATGGGTATTTCCTAAAGAAGTAATGTACAAAGAATATAAAGAGTAAAAATGAATATTCAAAAAAACAATAATTACTATAATAGATTCTACACGAGGTCTTGTACACGTGGCAAAGATGTATTGGTGATGCTATTGGAGGATGCAGACAAAAGAGTACGATTAGATTGCTTATCCAAGCAAGGGTGACTAAGGATAAGTTCGAGGTCTCTCTCCCAACTTCTCAGTAAGGATGATATTAAGCAAGTGGTCAGCATAGACATGGGTAAGCACGCAAGGTTTGGTAGATGTCTTAACATTCTGCAATTTGGCACACAATCTTTAAGAGATGGGCAGTCATTTAGCTCAGCATGCCAAGTGACTTGGCAAAGGGATACTCAGTTTTGGTAGGAGTCGGCTGGAGTACAAGGATTTGCCTTTCTAGCCCTTCTAGTCCTCGGGCTTGGCTATGGGTTAAAGGTCTAGTAGCTTGATTCCTATTAATGTCGGTTGTTCATGGCACTTATTTCATTCTCATAGCACTTTCCTTCCCTAGCATTGATGTAATGTTGATCTAGCTTTTGCGACTATAGCATCCGTCTAGCTTCAAATATGTGCATCGAATCTCTTCACTTAATGCCCTAGGTTGCTCTATTGTAAACTGATCTTTCGTCAAGTGGTAGCTTATTTTTAACACCCCCCTTTATTTCGTTAGGTAATCGTTCTATTGTAAATCACATCTATTTAGCTCTAAATATACACAACGAATCTCTTTGCTCGATGCCCTAGGTTACTCTATTCTAAACCGGTCTTCTGTTAGGCGATGGCTTATTTCTCCATATTCTATGGATGTTACGATTATTATGGCTTCCATCATCAGGTTCAAAGGTTAAATGGCTATCATTGAACATGCGAAAGGCAAGTGTGGTATTGGATGATTTATGAGGTTAGGTTGGGAATGAGTGTATGAAAGGAATTAGTGGATGGGGATGAAGGTTTTAGATAGGTATTTAGGAGTGTTTCGATTTGTGTTTGATGGTGGTTCAAGTAATTAAATGCTTAAGATGAAATGTATAGTATTTATGGTGTATGAAGGTAATGCTTAAAAGAGAAACCCTCTTTAGGGAATTTTAACAATCACAAAAATTCATAGCTTTACATTGACCAATACACTTCATAAGTCTCTACAAGAAACCATACAATGCAATACATTACCCAAAACAAGTTACACCTCTACAACTCAACACTTGTCATACATAAGCATACCTAACCACACCTGGCCTACTTCACACAACACAATCTCAAAAATAACATCGTAGCTAGAACTACTGATATCTATATTATGATGTGCCTAGGGTAACCACCAATAGGACATCAATAGTTAAATGATCAACTAATTATAAATTAGCCCCCAATACTAATGAAAAACTAAAGTTTTAAGCAATTAAAAGAGAAACATGATGATAAAAAAGCTAAATTTGATAAGGATATGACCCACCATGCTCAAGTTAGCAAAGAACTCACCACAATCTAATGGATTGATAAGAGTATAGAAGTAGAGAGTTAAGACTCAATATAAAGATTACGGTTCATCATAATAACCCAAAGAAGCAAATATAAAGCTAATAAGTCTAAAACCCTTAAGTACAACCACGTAAATTAAGCTAGAATTAGTAAATTACATGTTTGGAACTGTAAAGAACCAATAGGCCACTTAGGGGTAGACACCAATAAGACAGTTTGAGGCTCAAAAAAAGATATTGTATATGAGTAACCGTTAAGTTGGTGAAGGATGGAACTAGTAGGTCGATACATATTAAGGAATTTTGGACATTTTGTGGATTTGGTGGATGACATCGTCATAACAATAGAGTATGATGATGTCAAGCTAATCTTCAATGCATTTGGCTCAGCTTCTTATCACTTCACCTATCAAACAGTAGGGCTAACACTAATGAGACAGTAGTTTAATAGTAGCTATTCCCTCCTACTATTTCAATTCCTACCCTGAGATATAATAATTGTCTCTACTCAAGGTTCATTACAACAAAATAAAACTAAATTTATACAATCATTAGCATGTAAAGAAGAGAAATTAATGATATTAAACTCCTTCGGCTAAGGCTATTAGTGCGTACCAAGGCCAAGAACCGACAAAGTTAGTAGCAAGGGTAAGTCCAAGCTTGCTAAAAGCATAAAGAAGGGTAGTGGAATACGTACGAAAGAGTAGAAAGTAAAGAAGATAAGAAAACCTATGAATAGCTCTAAAGAATATCACGGTGGAACTTCTGAAAACTCATAACATAACTCAATATGATGTACATCATGGTCCGATGAGATTACTCACCACCTAGCCTTGCTTAAGGATTAAGATAAAAGTGAAAAGAGTAAATAAGCTAAGGAAGAAATGTTCACAACAAAAAAAAAGGTATACTCAATGTATTGAAGATGACTCATAATGATTCTTGTAGCTACAAGTATCATGAGAATTTATACCTAAGAAATTAGCGCAACTTTCCTAAGAATGGAAAAGACAAAAAGGGTATTATCCCAAAGAAGTAATGTATAAGGAATACAATGGGTAAAAACTAATATTTGAGGAAAAATAATGATTAGCATAGCGGATTCTCTAAGTGGTCTTAGATACATGGTAGCAATGTATTGGCAACGCCTTTGGAAGATGTAGACAAAACAATACAATCAATAGGTAGCCAAGCAAGGGTACCGTACGGGGGTGTTAGACAGATGTAGGCTTGTCCAAGAAGGAGTAGCTATAGACTTATGCAAGGTCTCTCATCCTCTTAGCACTAATGTTGCCAAGTAGGAGGTTGGTTCCATCAGGGTCGAACAGACGTATGGAGTTTGGCTATCAGTAGGGTGCTCTTCCAATTGGCATTCGACTATTGAAAGATTAGTTACTCGACTCAACACAAGGAATTAGTCAATAGCAAGGATCAGCTCGACCTCGGTAGGAGTCAATTGGAGTAGGAGGATTCGTCTTGTTAACCCTTCAAGGCCTTAGGCTCAGTTACGGGTTAATGGTTTAGTAATTTAATTCCAATCATTCCCTCTTGGTTGATTTAGATTTAGGATCAAATCCAATTGGTCTTCATTCAATCCTCCTTCAGGGTGATAAGGACTAAGGTCAGCAATGTTTAAAGTATCAAAGACCCCTTAATCTTTAAGTAGTTCCAAACTATAGACATTATCGTTGATCTTCTAGAGGATTTTGAAAGGGTCTTCAGCTCGGGCGGATAGCTTGTTCTTTCTCCTATCAAGAACCTCTCCTTGCTTAAGTGTAACCATACAAGGTCTTCAAGCTAGAACTGCACTGACTTCCTTCCCTTGTCTCTTTCTCACATTTTCTTGGCAGCTTAATTAATCTATTGAATAACTTTCTCACAGATGTATTGTAAGGAATGGGCTCAAGCTCTTACATCAAGGTCTTCTTACTTAGATATGGGTATAAGGGTGTAATCAAAGGGTAGCTTGAGATTAAAGCCATAGACAACTTAGAAGGGGGTCTGCTTGGTGGTGTCATGTACTGTTTGGTTATAAGTGAATTCTACCACAAGCAAACAGATATCCCAATTAGCTAAGTTCTTGCCCACTGCAACTCGGAATAATGATCCCAAAGTATGATTGATTGTCTCTTTTATCAATTTTAGGATGATAGGAAGTGTTGTATAGTAGTTTAGTCCCCATCTAATGCTACAGAGTTCTCTAGAAATGGCTCAAGAACTTTGAATCTCTATCTAAAACCACACTTCTTAGCACGTCGTATAACTGAACAATTTCCTACAAAAAGAAAGAAGCAATAGCCAAATCATCGTTAGTTTTAGAGTAAGGCATAAAATGTACCATCTTACTAAATCTATCCATAACTATCATTGCAAAATCTTTGCCTTAAGAAGTTCTAAGTAATATAAGAACAAAGTCCATGCTCAACTCAGTTCAGGGTCGGGTCAAGGGTAGATAACAACATTGCTTTCCCTTACTCGGTTCAGCATTTGGCCCTCTTGCAAATAACATAACCCTCAACAATTCAATGTATGTCTCGCCTCATTCTTAGCTAAAAGAATCTTCTACTCAACAGTACATATGTTCTTCTCTCTCCAAAATGTCCGGAGATTCCTCTACTGTAGGCTTCTCTGATAAGCAATCTTTCAAGGAATAGGTCAACATACATAATTTTCTACCTCAAAAAAGATAACCATCCTCTACATGATATTCATCTATTGTCCTTCCTTCGGTGCAATGCCCAAACACCGGTCTAAAATGCAGGTCTTTAAGATATTGTTCTTTGATGCTAGCAAAACCCAACAATCTAGTCTACATCTCAGTCAGAAGGAAGTATCTTCTTAATAGTGCATCAGCAACAACGTTGCTCTTGCCTATCCTATACTTTATGACAAAGTTGAAGCCTTCTAGGAATTCAACCCACCTCACTTGATGCTTCAACAGTTTGGTTTGACTTTGGAGATAACTCAAAGACTCGTAGTTGGTATCGATGACAAACTCTCTCAATAGTAGATAATGCTGTCACACTTAGAGCGCTCAGATAAAGGTTAAGAGCTCTTTGTCATATACAAAGTAGTTCAATTAAGATCCTTTGAGCTTCTCGCTGTGGTAGGTACTTGTTTGGCCTTTTTGCATTAAGACAGTACCTATACCAATGCCTGACATGTCATATTCCAACTCAAAAATTTCCTCAAAATCTAGTAAGGCTAATACTAGTCTATAAGTCAACTTTGCCTTCACTTTAACAAAACTTCTTTCCTCTCTTTCTTCCCATTTAAATTTAATGTTCTTCTTTGTCAACTTGGTAAGGGGTGTGACAATAACGCTGAAGTTTTTAATAAACCTTCAGTAAAAGAATGCCAGTCCGTGAA
This sequence comes from Lumnitzera racemosa, assembly GCA_024138005.1. Lineage (NCBI taxonomy): Eukaryota > Viridiplantae > Streptophyta > Magnoliopsida > Myrtales > Combretaceae > Lumnitzera > Lumnitzera racemosa. The sequence continues at coordinate 29,222,924 of JAMXBC010000012.1, read as the reverse complement.
AACTTCTCACCTCGGCACAAGTGGTTGTAGCCAGTCACTCTACCAAGGCTTGGATTTTTTCCATCATCCACTCGTAAGCTTCCTTTACTAACTACATAGCCTAGAAATATCACTTCCTCCTAGTAGAAACAACGCTTCTTAAGATTACCGAATAATCTCTTGACACAAAAAACATTAAGGAAGGCATAGAGATGTTCTAAGTGACTCAGTATGTCGGTACTATAAACAATAATGTCGTCAAGGTACACCACGACACGTCTCCCAATTAGATTTCTTAGCACATGGTTCATTGGTCGCATGAAAGTACTTGGAGCATTTAACAAACCAAAAGGCATAACCATCTATTCATAAAAGTCCATGTTGAGTTTTAAATGCAGTTTTCTATTCATCTCTTGACCTCATCTAGATTTGATGATAGCTAGACTTCAAATCAATCTTGCTGAAGACCTTAGCTCCACTCAATTCATCTAACATGGCATCCTACCTAGGGATAGGATACTGATACTTGATCATGATCTTGTTAACGACTCAACTATCAACATACATTCACCAAATACCATCCTTCTTCGACACTAAGAGTACCGCAACAATGCAAGGACTCAACCTCTCCCTCACATACTCTTTCTTCAATAGTTCATTGACTTATTACTGGAGCTCAGCAGCTTATTTAGGATTCATTCGATAAGTCAATTTATTTAGCAAGGTAGTACTACGTATCAAGTCAATGCAATATTTAATGCCTCTAAGTGGTGGCAAACCTTTCAACAACTATTCTGGAAACAGGTGGACATATTCATCTGGCAATCTTCTTACCTCAACAGATAGTTCAATCCGTTCCTTCAATTCTAGTAACCTCCTAACCAACATAAAAGTTGGCATATCAACCTTTATAGCTTCTTAGAGCTTGGCTCTGCTCAATATTAAAGCCTTCTTGGGTCTTTGATTAAGTTTAGCCTGTAATTTGCTAACTTGACTCAACATCATTAGATTCAAAATAACCTTCCTTCCATCATTCTCCAACACATAGGTGTTCCTAAATCCATTATGTATAACTCTTCAGTCAAAAGTCAGGGTCAACTAAGTAGCACATGTGAAGTGCACATGGATAGTATGTCACAAAGGACCTCGTTAAAATAATTCCCAATAAAGATCAACAACAATAATTGTTAAGTGACACGTAGTGCTCCTCTCTCATTCAGTTAATGCAACTTGTAGACACTCCATTTTTGCACCTTTTTAGTTTTAGTTTTTGATTTTAGAAGGTCCTAATTCAAAAATAAAATTAAAAATTAAAAAATGATAAGAACACAAAAAATAGAAAATTCTCATAAAAAGAAAAATAATAATGATTTTTTTTAGGAAAATAGATTTTTAGAAAATAAAGTGTTTTAGGGTCAATAGATTTAATCTAACTTATTTCAAGTAGCTTTATTTTAGAGAGTCACATAGCTTAAGTACAATTTAATTGCACTAAATATCAAGGCACGGGCTAAGGGCCTAATGGTCACTAGGCACACATGTGCCTTTTATTTTTTTTTCTTCCATTTACAAATCCTTAAATCATTATGGGAAATAACACGAATCTAATACAGTAATGTTAAATCCAATAAAATAAAGATTTGTAAGATAAATTAGATTTGAGTCAATACAAAAGATTTGTTCTGAGTTTTATAAATTAAGATTGACCGGCGCGAGATGTTATTCAATTGGACACTAGCTACAAACCCATCCATACTAACTCCACCTCCAATACTAACTAGTCTTCAATTATCAATCGTTGATCATACATTTGCTCATGGACAACATACTTTACTGTAGTGCCCTGCACGTCCATATTCCAACAGCAACCGACACCATTGATTCATACACACAGACACTACAACACCACAAACCCCTACTAAACCTACCCAGTAGCATCTACAATTGCTTTTTCCACTCGACTTAACACCACCTAAACCTACGACGAGCACAGCTCATCATCCCTCCAACAGCAAACCTACAAACCAACAACCAACAACTACACACTCCCAGCCATTGTCACGTATGGTGCAACACTCGATGCTCCAGTGCATAAGCCACACAAACAATACTAACAACAGTCCTCTTTCTCTCTCACATACACCAATACTCCATAAATCAAAACCAGTTACAGCATACCCATCAATCACTACAACAATATACCGTAAGCCAAACATATTCTCTACCCGCACTAACATACACCGACAACCCTTTGACCACTCCTGATGATGCTCACGCTATCACCCACAATGGAAGCATACAACAGCATCGCAGTTAATAACCTACACGACCACGTTCGACATAGCTGCATAATCTATGAACCATGCAACCCCCAATACACATAGCACCAACAAGAGAACAATAGCCCCCTATCAACACGCATAGTAAAGCCACTGTCATCACCCCACTATTGCAACATCTACTACTAACCCTCTTCACCAAACGCAATCAGTCGCACTCTCCTTACAACAATCAAGCATCCAATCATTGCGGTACTAGCACTAAACCAACGATTTCCAATATAATGTACATGAATCCATCTTTTCCTTGTTAATTCGACGCTTAAAACTACCCAATTTGAGACCCTAGTCACTGTTTGCCTCTTTCCTCAATCTTGATCCCATTTCCTAGTTAATGACCTAATCTAGATCAAAAGATCTAGCTCGGATTTGAACCTATTGATCCAAGTCCAAATTGCCAAGGTCCACTCCTCCTTTCTTTCATTTCAGCAGTTTGTTTATTTTATTTAGTTGTTGAATTTTTATTTCCTTCTACGTGTTTTGAGTTATTCATTAAAATAAAAAAAAAACGAAAAACATAATATAAAAGAGAGAACTTCTTTTTTTTTTAAGTTTAAGGAATTTTTCAAAAATGGATAAAAAAAAATGTGTTTTGTCACTTATAAAAGTTATTTTTCAAAAATTAAAATTAATTAACCCTTTCTCTAGAATTTTTAAAAAATCAAAATCAAAATAAAAATAAAAATCCTAACTTAGAACCCTTCTTAGAAATTTCTTTAAATGGAACCAAATGGGCAAAAAACGTAAATCCGGTGAATTTTTCAAAATTAAAACAAACAAACAACCAACTAAAGTTTTTCGTAAAGAACTACAGACGTCTAATCCCAATTAGCGAGTACATAAGCATCGTTAAGGCAACATAAAATCTGTAAAAACTTAGGGTTTTTTATTTTTAAAAAAAATATATAAAAAAAAGAGATAATTTTGAAAAATAAAATCTAATTTTAGAAAAATTGATAGTAATACCCATTGGGGTTTAATAGATTGCCCTCGAATTTGGAAATCTTTAACTTTTATCAATTTAAAATCAAAGACTAGTAACCAAATTATAATCGATCTACCCAATTGATTACAATTTCTCCTTTTTTTTCTAACTTCAGTCGAATGGTCACTCCAAAAGATTTTCAATTAAAAAAGAAATCAAATTTTCTAATTTCTTTAGTCAATGATTAATATTAAATGGGTTAGGGTTTAGTATTAGTCGGAAAATGGGAAATGAAATTAAAATACAAAACCAAAAAATCAAACTCGATAAATTGGCGACTCCGTTAGAGACTTGTCAAGAGGGCTAACCACTAGAATTTACCAAAATTAGGATTATTTTTCAAAAAAAAAAACTTGAGTCAATTATTATTTTATTTTTATACTAACATGTTTGTTGCAGCTCATTTGTGGGGTTAATTTGGGGTTTTTTTATTTTTACTTTATTTTTCGTATCATATGTGTGGTTGATATGATAAGAACCAAGCTGTCTTATGATCTTAGAAAGGAAACCATTGTGTAAACTTCAGATGTTGTGGGGCAACTACTTTTCAGGGTCGATTGGACTACCCCACTCAAGTTTAGATATGACTACATGACTGTTATTTTGAAAAATGTAGTGGTCACAAAACTTGAGGACCTTTAGAACATACCATTTGCATATACGAAAATCCTTTCAAAAAAATTATCAGAACCCATAATGTGGCAGACTTAAACGGATAAAGATAGTTATAAAGTTATATTTCCCTTGTATTTTCCTATATGGTCCCGTTGTAATATTTCTCTATAAATATTCTATAATAATTCCATGTAAAGTTTAGGATACGCTTTAATTGTAATTTTAATTTTTTAGATAGATATAGCTAGATCGGGTCAAGCTGCTTTTGAAAAAATCCACGTTCATTTACCTCATTGGCCTCAAAAATTACTCCAGAAATGGTTCCATCTTTTCAATCTAGATAGATAAGAATTCCTTAAAAACAAGATTGGGCCCATCCTGTCTCTATAGAAGATCCCTATGAATATAACCTTAGTGCAGGCCTTAATAAATTATGGGAGCCCAAATTTATCACTTTTTGCCTTAGCCCACACTAGTCAAGTTCAACCCTCAAAGGGTACTCTCAATTGTTATGGGCCCCTACTATCACAAATAATATCTATGTCCCGAATTTAGAAGCTTTAGCACCAAAGATCTTCAGTAAGTTATTGGGAGTCTAAAAAATTGAGATAAACCGAGTTTCGATTCAAGGGAAGACCATCCAAATGGAGGATGCCATTGAGTGGTTTTCTACTAAGCTGAAACATAAAAATAAATAGGATATTTTTTGTGCAAACCTGGAAACGTGGCACCAATATTGAGTCAATGCCTATATCTTTGTGGCCTTTAACACCATCTTACTCCCTAATGAATGACGCTGGGGCTACTTCAGAGTTGCAGAAATTGTAATTTTAATTTCTTGAAGGTAAGACATATATCCTTACCCTCTTGGCTGAACAAATCTACTTACTAAATCATCTCAAAAAGAAGAAATGCAGAGATTTGAAGACGAATATGGCCATACTTCTAATCTGGTTCGTTAGCTAGATGAGGAGCGACCAACTCGACTTCAATTGAGCCAACTAAACACAACGATATGACCTCATCAAGTCTTTTGAAGAATGAATTAAGCTACCTGAAGACATAGCCACTCGTTACTAGGTTTAATACTTTCAAGGTATGAAAGCTGAAGAACTACTTTAGATGCTTAGGTGGTTTGCAAGCAACGAAATGATAAAAGCATATGAAGGTTTCAAGGCAGTACCTCTGATCGGCTTCAACCCCTATACTGAATATATTCTAATCGATGGACTCACTCAAGGCATGATTCCTAAGCCATCATTAGAACTTGTCTCACTTGATTTTCATGACCCTAATATGTTGGTGACTGACAAAGTAGCCAAACTTCTAAGCATCCAAGCTCTTTGGTGCAAAAGGAAAACTACCCTAAGGGGATACTGGGTAGACATTAGACAACCAAAGGACTTCTCTATTACTAACTGAAGAAGGTAAAAGATATGAAAGAGACAGAGGAGAAAGAAAAAGTCTAAGTTGAAGCTAAACCCAAGAAATCAAGAGAGTAAGAGTTGAAAACCCATTGTGAGGAGTATCATTAGAGGATAAAAGCATTAGAAGCACAGTTGAGAAAGATTAAGGATAAGGAAATGGAGGCTCCCAAAATTCAAAAGAGGAAGGAGACTCAAGACAAACCCAATAGCCATAATAAGAATAGAACATAGTTTTTTTTTATTTATTTAGGAATTCTTTTTTGAACAAAATAAGTGATGTAAAGCTTCACAATTACAAAGATTAATAAAAGTTATTTAGGTTTTGCCACATTAAGGGTCTCTTGCTGATTTAAATTTCCTTGCATCTGTATGTCTTCATTTTACACTTTTCCTTATCTTTATTCATCTGTAAATAGTCATGCTTGATAATTATGTACTAATTTCTAAAATTTAGGTAAATAATCATGTTTTGCTACTATATAAAATACTACACTTTTTTTGAAAGCTAGCTCTTAAGTGATCAAAAGTGAAGGAAAAAAAAAAAGAATCAATCCTGTAAGATAATTTTAGGTAGTTGTCATTTTGCTAAGTATTCTACAAGCCAAGAATATTCATTCTTTTAGACAAACTAGCACCTTATAAATAGGCTTCCTCATTTGGAATAAATAAGATTTAGAAGTGATCTTTGGTTCCATTGAATAATAATTGAGCATAATGTTAAGCTCCATTTTCTCTATTTCTTTTTGCCATGATCTTTTACTTCATGCTTTAGAATTCCTCTTTTAGAAATGGACCCTCAGTAGTATTGTTCTATATATAAATAAATTCTATAGGCTTGTATATAGAATCCCAAGAAAGTAATCCCCCATTTATAATTTGATAACTCGGTCTTTATAACATAAAGCCCTAATTTCTTTTTTTCTCTCTCTTTCTCAAAAAGAAAAGAAGAAAAGAAGAAGTGAAAAAAGAGAGAGAGAGAGAGAGAGAGAGAGAGAGAAAGAAAGTTACTAACAGTTACAAATCGTTATGGGACTTAAGACAAACATAAGCCCATGGCCTGTCATGGTAGTTGAACCAACTCAAAACCCCTGCTCCATCAAGTCTAACAATAAACTAAGTTAAAACATAAAGCCATGAAACATCATCCTATGCTTGATCCTTAGTACCAAAAAAATAAAATAAAATAAAATAAGAAGAGCAATTCATAGTCCCTTTCACCTCAAAAGACGACGATATTAGCCCATTCAACTCTAAAGAATCAAGTTCGAAATCACATATGGAAGCCAAGGGGCTTTAAGACCTATAAGTTTGAGGCAATTTAAGCGAGAACATGAATGGTATGGGGAATTTGGTGTTTGAAATTTCATTTTGAACTCAAATCAAGTGAAAGTTATTATTTCACAATAGGGGCATGTTTCAAGAAATTGGGGGGTAAGGTCAATCTCCACCCTAAGGTCAATCAATCCTTACGTAAGGAATTGATAACTCATTTTAAAAGGTTTGGAATGAAAAGAGGTGAACTAAATCCCAAACAATAACCCTTAAACACTTTGAGAGATAAGAGACATCATGGTAAGGATATTTTACTCTCATTCCTTAAAAGAGGTCCATTTTGAATTTGATACGTAATTTGAAATGAAGTTAGACATTAATTTTCAAATCTTAAACACAATTATCGTTTGTTAACCCTATTAAACCAATTTGGAGTGCTTTTGAATGTAAACCCACTCAAGAACCACCCCATAGTGGGGAAATTCAGAGGTTAGGGTATTGATTAGGAGAGAAGGATAAAACTGGTTTGCGCTTACCTTAGGAATAACAATTCAAGAATAACTTTTGTTTTCAATAAATTGTTTCCTCTAAAGAAGAGCCAAATACCTCAAGACCACATATACCTTACCCAAGCCCATACACTCGGAACTCATAGATTTAAGGCCTTGATTCATCTAAAGATAAAGACTCGACAAAAGACATAATTGCTTTTGGGGAGAGAAAAGTAAGAAATGATGGGGAGAAAAAAAAAAGAAGAAGAAAGGAAAAAAAAAGAAACAAAAAATAACTAGAAGAAATACTTGAACATCAAGCTTGAGAAAAGCCTTAACCAAAGAAGGCCCAAAAGCCCAAGCTTCTTTAAAAATACAAGGTCTTGAATCACATTCCAAACCACTAACATAAAACCCCATATCCATTTCGAAATCACATTCCAAAGCACGAACACAAAACCTTCCTATTCATCTTAAATCACACAAGACCTCCCTACCTACAATACCTCCGTACTCAAAGCTCTTTTGATCTTAAAGAATAATTTATTTGAAATAAAAATTACTTTTGAAACTAGAGCAATCACATTTCTACTTTCTTTTAAGGTTCCTGACTTGTACATCTAGGTTAGATAAAAGTATTTCTTTCAAAATATGCCCTCTCATCAATCCCTTTTGAAACTATTTGACCAAAACCTTGATTTACAATACTAGACCCAAAAAAACCTAACAAATTTATCACAGCGTATCAGTTGCAAACTAAACTATAATTTTTGGAATAGTAATGAAGAGCAAAATCTAGAGCGAAAGTGCGTAAGGAAATCCTCTTCAACTAGACTAATCGTTAGTTACCTTTTCCTTAGGAAATGAATGTTTAAAATCATAAACCCTCACTAAGAAGATCAATATCATGGCTAGAAATTAAGATGGATATGAGATGCCCTACATGGTTACCAAGAAAAGGGATGGTTGAAGCACTTGTTTCTTCGATAAGAATTTGTATCCATTAGCAGATTTTCATGAAAAAAAAAAAAAGAGGAAGATGAGAAGAGAGGCAAAAGAAAGGAAAAAGAAGGAGAGAAAGTAAAGGCTAGTTATAAGTTTTTCCATCCATGTCAACCCAAATGTTCAAATCTTCAGTTCATGTCATCTACTTCTACATCATTCCCTGAAGTAGTTTTTTATGTCTATTAATTCCTTTTTAAAATAAAGAACCTTATCCCTAATAACTTTTTTGTTAGAAATTATCTTCACCAAAATTCCTCGTTTGTAAATTTCTTAAGTCAAAAGGTTATATCCCCTAATTTTGCTTCTTAGGGTTCTCAGCCAGCCCATAAGGTACTTACCCTTTCTCTTATTTCCTTAGCATTCTAGCTAGCTCATATAGCATTGTCCCGATATACATTTTCATTTGAGTTTTGGCCAACTCATAAAGCACTATCCCAATCCACATTTTCTTTTAGGTTTTAGCTAGCTCATAGAGCACTGACCTAACTCAATTCTCATTTTAGGCTTTAGCTAGCTTAAGAAGTACTTTACCCATTCGTCTAGGTTCTCATTTAAGGCGTTAGCTTGCATAAGGAGCACTTTGCTCAATCGCCTATGCCAGTCAAATATCAATCAGCTCATAGGAGCACAACTAGGTTTTATGTCAACTTTTCACTTAACGTTGCTAGTCCCCTACAGACACTTCTACTTAAGTTAGTCAGCTCATAAGAGCACAACTAGGTTTTACGTCAGCTTTTCACTTAATGTTCCTAATCCCTTAGAGACACTCCGGCCTAAGTCAGTCAACTTAAAGGAGTACAACTAGGTTTTATGTCGACTTTTCATTTAACATTGCTAGTCCCTTAGAGACGCTCCCGCCTAAATCAATCATCTCAAAAAAGCATGACTAGGTTTCATGTCGACTTTTCACTTAGGGTTGTTAGTCCCTTAGAGACGTTCCCGCCTAAGTCAATTAACTTAAAAGAGCATGACTAGGTTTCATGTCAACTTTTCACTTAGGGTTATTAGTCCCCTAAAGACGCTCTCGCCTAAGTCAGTTAGCTTAAAAGAGCACGACTAGATTTTATGTCAACTTTTCAGTTAAGGTTATTAATCCCTTAAAGATGCTTCCACTTGAGTTAGTTAGCTTAAAGGAGGTCTCATGTTGACTTTTCATTTAGCGTTGCTAGTCCCTTAGAAAAGCTCCTACCTAAATTAGTCTGCTCAAAGAAGCACGGTTAGGTTTCATGTCAACTTTTCACTTAGGGTTATTAGTCCCCTAGAGACTCTCTTGCCTAAGTCAGTTAGCTTAAAAGAGCACGACTAGGTTTTATGTCAACTTTTCAGTTAAGGTTACTAATCCCTTAAAGATGCTTCCACCTGAGTTAGTCAGCTTAAAAGAGGTCTCATGTTGACTTTTCATTTAGCGTTGCTAGTCCCTTGGAAACGCTCCTACCTAAATCAGTCTGCTCAAAGAAGCACGGTTAGGTTTCATGTCAACTTTTCACTTAGGGTTATTAGTCCCCTAGAGATGCTCTCGCCTAAGTCAGTTAGCTTAAAAGAGCACGACTAGGTTTTATGTCAACTTTTCAGTTAAGGTTACTAATCCCTTAAAGATGCTTCCACCTGAGTTAGTCAGCTTAAGGAGGTCTCATGTTGACTTTTCATTTAGCGTTGCTAGTCCCTTGGAAACGCTCCCACCTAAATCAGTCTGCTCAAAGAAGCATGATTAGGTTTCATGTCAACTTTTCATTTAGGGTTGTAAGTTCCTTAAAGACGCTCTCGCTTAAGTCAATCTGCTCAAAGAAGCACAACTAGGTTTTATCTTGACTTTTCACTTAAGGTTGCTAGTTCCTTAGAGACGTACACACTTAAGTCAGTCATGTCGACTTTTCATTTAGGATTGTTAATCCCTTAGAGACGCTCCTACCTAAGTTAGTTTGCTCAAAGTAGTACAACTAGGTTTTAGGTCGACTTTTCACTTAGGGTTGCTAGTCCCTTAGAGACGCTTTCACTTAAGGCAATCAACTCAAAGGAGGACAACTAGGTTTTATGTCAACTTTTCAATTAGGATTATTAGTCCCTTAGAGATGCTCTTGCCTAAGTTAATCAGCTTAAAGGAACATGACTAGGTTTCATGTCAATTTTTTGTTTAAGGTTCCTAGTCCCTTATAAACACTCCAACCTAAGTCAATCAACTCAAAGGAAAACGACCAGGTTTTATGTCAACTTTTCAATTAAGGTTGCTAGTCTCTTAGAGATGCTCCTACCTAGGTTAGTCAACTCAAAAGGGCGCAACTAGGTTCTCATTTAAGGTTTTAGCTAACTTAAGGAGCACTTTATGTAATTACGGAGGTTGGTTAGCTCAAAAGGGAATGGCTAGGTTCTCATTTAGGGTCTTAATTAGCTCAAGGAGTGTTTTGCCCAATTACTAAGGTTAGTCAACTCAGAAAGGCGCGACCAAGTTCTCATTTAAGGTTTTTGCTAGCTCAAGGAGCACTTTGCCAATTCACCTAAGTTAGTTAGCTCAAAAGGGCATGACAAGGTTATCATTTAGAGTCTTAGCTACATCAAGGAGCTCTTCACCTAATTGCCTAGGTTAGTTAGCTTAAAAGGGCTCGACTAGGTTCTCATTTAGGGTTTTAGCTAGCTTAAGGAGTGCTTCACTCATTCACCTAGGTTAGTTAGCTTAGAAGAACATGACTACGTTTTTGTTAAGGATTTTAGCCAGCTTAAGGAGTGCCTTACCCAATTACCAAGGTTAATCAACTCAGAAGGACACTACCAAGTTATCATTTAGGGTCTTAACCAACTCAAGGAGCGCTTTGTCCATTCACTTAGGTTAGCCAATTCATAGGGCACTACCTTCCATTTAATATCTTATAGGTTAGCCAGCTTACAGGGTCTTATCCTCCTTTTTAATATCCTCTAGGGACTTACTTAGCTCAAGGAGTGCTTTGCCTATTCACTTAGGGTAGCCAGCTCATAAGGTGCTACCTTTCATTTAGTATCCTGTAGGTTAGCTAGCTTACAGGGCACTATCCTCCTTTTTAATATCTTTTCAGGACATAGTTAGGTTAAGGAGCGCTTTACCCATTCATTTAGGTTAGCCAGCTCACAGGGCGCTACCTTCCATTTAGTATCTTATAGGTTAGCCAACTCACAGGGTGCTATCCTCCTCTTTAATATCTTTTAGGGACTTAGTTAGCTTAAGGAGCTTTTTGCCCAATCTCTTAGGTTAACCAGCTCATAAGGCACTACCCCTCCTTTTAGTACTTTTTAGGATAGTTAACTCATAAGGGTACTACCTTCGCTACTTTTCCTTTCAAGTTTTTTAATTACTAAATCTCCAATAGATCAAACCTAAGATAGCTAACTAATTGTAGTACTTCTTAGGATTGAGTCATCCTCAAGCCAAAAATGGTGGCTCTTTTGTATTTTTGGTAAAGTTTTACCCAAACTTCACTACAAAGAGGGGTAGCTATGCATACTCCATTTTTGCACCCTCGTAGTTTTATTTTTTTATTTTAAAGGGTCCTAATTCAAAAGAATAAAAAAATTGAAAAATGATTAAAAAACACATAAAAATAGAAAATTCTCAAAAAAAAAAGAAAAATAATATAGATTTTTTTTAAGAAAATAAATTTTTAGAAAATAAAATGTTTTAGAGTCAATGGATTTAGTCTAGCTCATTTCAAGTAGCTTTATTTTGGAGGATCACATAACTTAAATACAACTCAATTGTACTAAATATCAAAACACAGGCTAATGGCCTAATAGTTCCACATTTTGACTTACCATGGCATATAACTTAGAGATACTAGGTTCAAATCTCATTAGGCACACATGTGCCTTTTATTTTTTTCTTCCATTTGCGAATCTTGTTTTCTGAAAAGATAACAAAAAGAGAAGAGAATCGGTTAAGCATATGCCATTCAAATCTAATTATAAATCTCATAAAATATTTAGTTGTTATTTAGATCGAATAGAATCATGTTTAAATCATTATGGGAGATAACACGAATCTAATACGATAACGTTAACTCCAATAAGATAAAGATTTATAAAATTCAAATTTGATTTTGATGTTTATCAAATTAGATTTGAGTCAATACAAAAGATTCATTCCAAGTTTTATAAATTGGGATCGCACGACACGAAATGGAATTCAATTGGACACTAGCTACAAACCCATCCATACTAACTCTACCTCCAATACCAACTACCAGACACCATCATCCCCTCCCCAATTATCAATCGCTAATCACACATCTGCTCACAAATGACCGCACTTCACTATAGTACCGCGTACGTCTACACTCCAATAGCAATCGATGCCACTAATTCACACATACAGATACTACAACACCATAGAGCCCAACCAAACCAATGAAGTAACATCCATGACTACTTTGCCCAATCGACTTAACACTGCCCAAACCCACAACCAACACCACCTATCATCCTTCTAACAACAAACCCATAAAACAATTGCCAATGACCACACACTCCCAACGATTATCCTGCATAGTGCAACACTTGATGCTTTATTGCAAAAGCCACACCATCAATAGTCTTCTTTCTCTCTTGCATACACCAATACTCCATACATCAAACCCAATTGCAGTACATACAATCCATGCTGACAATCACTACAACATGTTGTAAGCCAAACATCTTCTCTACCTACGTTAACCCACACTGACAACCCTTCAATCTTTCCCAATGATCTTCATACTATTACCCATAATAGCAGCATACAACAGCATCACACAACACCACAATTAACAGCTTACACGACCACATTTGACACAGTCGCACAATTTATGAACTATACAACCCCCAACACACACAGCACCAATACAAGAACAGCAACCCCCTAATGACATGCATAGTGAAGCTACTATCATCACTCCATTATTGTAACATCTACTGCCAACCATCCTCACCAAACACAATCAATCATGCTCTCCTTCTGACAACTAAGCATCCAGCCACTATGGCAATAGCACCAAACCGATGATTTCTAATATAAAGTACATGAATCCATCTTTTCCTTATTAATTCAATGCTTAAAACCGCCCGAATCAAGATCCTAATCGTTGTTTGCCTCTTCCCTAAGTTGCAATCCGATTTCCTAATTATTGACCTAATTCGTCCAGCCTAGATCCGAGCCTACTAATCCAAGTCCAAATTGCCATGGTCCAGTCTTCCTTTCTTTCGTTTCAATAGTTTTTTTATTTTATTTAGTTGTTGAATTTTTATTTCCTTTTACGTGTTTTGTGGGTTATTCATTAAAAAAAATGAAAATGAAAAACGAAAAACATAATAAAAAATAATAAAAAAGAGAGGATTTTTTTTTATTTTAAGGGACCCAAAAATGAAAAAATGGATAAAAAAATGTGTTTTATCGCTTACAAAAGTTTTTTTTTTCAAAAATAAAAATTAATTAACCCTTTCTAAAACTAGGCTCTTTTTTCTAAAATTTTCAAAATATCAAAATCAAAATTCTAACTTAGGACCCTTTTTAGAAATTTCATTAAATGTAACCAAATGGCCAAAAACGTAAAGTCGATGAATTGTTCAAAATTAAAACAAACCAAACAAATAAAGTTTTCCAGAAAGAAACTACAAACGTTTGATTCTAACTAGTAAGTATATGGGTACCTCCAGGGCGACATAAAATCTGTAAAAACTTAGATTTTTCTATATTTTAAAAAAGGGATAATTTTGAAAATAAAATCTAATTTCGGAAAAATCGATAGCGGTATCCATTAGTGTTTAATAAATAGCCTTCGAATTTGGAAATCTCTAACTTTTATCAATTTAAAATCAAATGTCAGTAGTTAAATCGTAGTTAATCCACTCAATTGATTACAATTTCTCATTTTTTTTTCCTAACTCTGATTAAGTGGTGATTCTAAAAGATTTTCAATTAAAAAAGAAATCAGAAATTTCCATTTTCTCTAGTCAAGAATTAATATTAAATGGGTTAGGGTTTAGTATTAGTTAAAAAACAGGAAGTGAAATTAAAATAGAAAACTAAAAAATCAAGCTCGACATAACTTATGCAGCTGCAGATGTGCTATAGTCAGCAACTTGAGCTTATTGATCAGATTAGTAGAGGCCACATTAGTGTAGCTATCACTATCTACAATGAGTGCACACAATTGATCATTCACTTTACACGTTATATGGAACAAGTTCTCTATCTACTCCTCCTCATGTGATGGTTCTAGACTCATTGCATGTCGGACAACTAAGATCAACCGATCCAAGTCTTTGGCAAAAACATCTTCCTCGACTAGTTCATTCTCCTTAGTTCTTTCTTTCTCGAAAATAGTCTCTTCCTCAGGTTCCTCATCAATACTATCCACTTCAATCTTCGAGACATCTGCCTTGATGACCATGATTCATTGGTTCGAACACTAAGCAACCATATGTTCAAACGTCTGACACTTAAACCACTTGAGTTGGCTCATCTTTCTTTCAGATCCCTATTCCTTCTTTTATGTTTGGGTTAGTACATCACTGTCTGGTTAGCCCTTCTGTTCGACTCGAACATCTGCCTTTTTAGTCAACTCGACACTTGATTAAGCTCATTAACTTCCCTGACTAGGTCAGCTTAGTTGACCCAGTTAGCTCGCTAAGGGTTGAGTCAAGATTATGTTTCTTCTCTGCCTTTCTTCTCATTAAGCTATCCATATAGCCTCATCTATAGTAGTAAATTGTTGGAGTTCTATAATGTCTCAGATATCACTTTTAAACCTAGTAAGGAACCTAGAGACTATTCATGCTAATGGTTCCTTTACTTCACAGCAAATTATAAGCATTTGGAATTCTTAAATATACTTGTCACAGTTCAACCTCTTTGCCTTAGCTCTTGAAGTCGAGCAAAAGTGTCTTGTAAATAGGTATCTAACACAAACTTATTTTTAAGTATTCTCTTCATCTTAAGCCGAGTATTGATCTCTCGGTATTCTTCTCGTCTTCTCATGACCTAAAAGTTCTTCCACCACATGTCAATATATCCAAAGAACTCAATAGCAACAATCCTCGCTTTCTTATAGTCTTCATATTGGTGATAATAAAAAAACACGGTCTACCTTCTCCTCCCAATCTAAATAATCATCTATGCTTCCAAATCTATTGAAGCTCGAGATCTAAAGCTTCACATGGTCGACATATTAAGGTGCTCGAGCTCATTCTTCTTCCTTATTATATTCTTCCTCTTCATCGTCATCCAGATCTCCTATGTCAATCCTTCTCCTCACCCGTCCGCCTATTCTTCCACCTCAAACTTGTCGATCTGGGATTTTTCCCCTAATAGGTTTAGCAGCCTGAGGATTATTCTACATATTATCAGTAAGATGATAGGCCATTACATGAATGGCTTTGGTCAAGTCAACTAAGAGTTTAGCGACCTCATCTAGTCTCTTGTATGTACTTCTAAGATTGTTTTAAGGGTATTTTACTGTTATTGGCCATGGTGAACAATTCTACTGTTGTCATCCCCAATACCAGTGTTAACACTTGGGTCTGTCATTTTCCTCAACAATTGTTATTTCAATAATCAAATCTCAGATACAACTGACATTATCTCTTCAATCCAAACAACTCGTACTCTCTTCACACAAACGTCTAACTAAGTGATAAACACAGTAACTATATTGATGAACAAACTACTACATAAAAACCTGTTCTGTTCTCAGATTTCGAAACAGGGTAAATAGAGTACACTCGAGAGTAAACTACCACACTCTACTAATTAATCAAAACACTTCATGAATTATCTTCATAACTTCGATATACTACTACTGCAAACACTATCTTACAAAACACAAATACAACTAACCCAAACAAAACCTTCGCTCTAATACCAAGATGGTACATACCGAAGCCAAGAACTAACAAGGGCAGTCGCAAGGGTTGGTCTAAGCTTATTGAAAGCATAAAGGGAGTGGTAGAATGTGTGCGAAAGAACAAAAAAGAAAGGAGATAAGCAAGCCTACAAACAACGCACCAATGGACTTCCGATGACTCATGGCAAAACTTAATATGATACACGAGATAGTCCGGTGTGGTTACTCATCACCTAGCCTTACTTAAGGGTTGAAATAAGTGTGAAAAGAGTAAATAAGCTAAGAAAACAATGTTCACAAAAAACAAGGTATACTTAATGTATTGATGATGACTCATGATGATTTATTCAGCTATATGTATCATGGGTATTTATACTCGAGAAATTAGGACAACTTCCCTAAAAATGAAAAAGAAAAAAAGAGTATTATCCCAAAGAAGTAATGTATAAGGAGTACAAAAGGTAAAAATGAAAATTCAAGGAAAAATAATGATTAACACTACAGATTCTCTAAATGATCCTATATAAGTAGCAACAATGTATTGGTGATGGCTTTGGAAGATACAGACAAAACAGTACAATCAGGATGGCTGGCCGAACAGGGGTATCATGCAAGGGTGCTAAGTAGATTTAGGCTCGTCCAAGAAGGAGTGGCTGTAGAATCATATGGGATCTCTTGTCCTCTCAACACCAATGTTGCTGAACAAGAGGTCTATTCGGTCAAGGTTGAGGAAACGTATAGAGTTTGGCTATCAACAGGGCACTCTTATAGTTAGCATACAACTACTAAGAGATTAGATACTCGACTCAAGATAAGGAATTAATTGGTAGCAAGGATTAACTCAACCTTAGTAGGAGTCGGCTAAAGTAAGAAGATTCATCTTGTTAACCTTTCAAGGCCTCAAGCTCGGCTACAAGTTAATGGTCCAGTAGTCTGATTCCTATTAGTTGTTATTGATGATCTTATTAGTTAAATTCTAGACTTTTCTCACTCTTGCTCTTGTAACAGGGCCTTCTTACTGCTTCCCATCACTAAAGCTCCCATTTCATCAATATATTGTTGCAAAGTTGAACCCTCAAGACTTCAAGGGCAAGAAATCTCCTAGCATTGTATAATCATTAAGACTGGGAAGCTATTGTGGCACCATGTATTCCTCAAAGACTAAGAGACCCCCTTGGAATCTTAGCCTCAAATCCTTAAACCCACGCAAACCCCTAGCAACTTGGTTTCTATGCATTAACCTCATCAATGGCCTGTTATCTTAGATCTCATACTTTCTTGACAATGCCTTAGCATAGCAACTCCCATGACTTAAGCCTAAGTAATGCCCTAACATCTTAGCCCCCATACTTAAGCATAAACAATGCTTAAGCATTTTGGCTTTACTCCTTAAGCCTAAGCAATACCCTAGCACCTTAGCCTCCATGCCTTAAGCCTAAATAAAGTGTTGGCATCTCGGCTTCAATACCTTAAGTCTAAGTAATGTCTTGGCATCTCAACTCTTAAGCTTTAAGCATAGGAAGGTATAATGAAGGAAAATCAAACCTTCCATTATGTGAGCGCACTTGATAGTAATATAGTCGCTTCATAGTGTATATATACCCAATAACAGTCTAGCTATCTATAATAAGTAGTTGATATCTAAAATACTTGGACTATATCCAAAGATTCTAGCTTAGGGGATAAAAATATATGGAATTACTAGTTCATCTCAAGGGATCGAGATCTAAGAAAATCAACTAAGGTAATCAATACATGGGAATCAACCCAATAAGATAGATAATGTGCATATCAAAGTAATATCAACTTAGATAAAGGAAGCTTGATTAGTATAGAAGAGTTATTTAATAAATTGACATGGAGTTAATGTCACTTTAGCAAGCCTAAATGATGTGCCTTACTTACAATGGAAGATTGCTCTAATACTCAAACTAATGGTTATTGTGATTCCTAATCCATATGACCTAAGAAGTTTGGACTTATAGTGGGTTAATTAAGGCTAATCCTGATATTACTCTCGAAGCTAACCTAATTAAAGAAAAGATTACCACAATCAAATAATGAATTTGATTGATAAGACTCAAGTCAAGCAAAGATGCTAAGTGATAATCTCATTAAAAGGATTTGGAGTAGTGCTTTTGATAGCTCAAAGATGGTTTATAAAATGATATAAGATGAAATTTATACTAACCTTAACTCAACCTTATCATAATGGCAATTTTGTAAATAATTAAAACACAAATAAAACAAAAAGAAAATACAAAACACATCGGCCTAAAAATATTGTTGTTAGGTTAGTTGTTTTATGGACCGATAGGCTAGTTCTTGGTTAATATGTCTACTGTTAAGCCGATCTTACATTGAACTAGTGGGCCAATGTCCCCTTCTCTTGTGCAGCCACTCTGTGATCGTTTTGTAGTCTACCATCAAACTGGTAATTTTTGTCCCTTAATTCTAACTTCTTCTTACCCTTATAACCTGATCTATGCTTTGAGGTTGCTTTGGGGAATTTGAGACACTCTCGATGAGCTAGATTCTTATCATCTACCTACTTACAAAGGATTCACCCTCAAATCCCATAGTTTCTTTGACCTATAAGGAAAAAAAATTGGATTCCATACAAATAAACTTCTACACTCTTCCTTCAATTTTCCTCCATTTACTTGATCTCTCTTAATCTCCTCATAACTCATTGAAGTCAAAACAATTTTCCTTAGATCCTTCATAAAAGTATGACAAATTGAAACCCATCATATACAACCCTCGTGTAATACTTCTAAGGCCTACCTAAAAGAATGTAAGCAACCTCCATAATCAACATTACATAACAAGTCATCCACATAACCTCTAATCTTCAGTGGCATGTGAACTCACATGCTAACATATAGCTTACCATTCTCCCCAAACCAATGCAAGATGTAAGAATGTGGATGGAGTTCATTTTCAATCCCAGTAGTGAACAAAGGTTATAGATGCTATGCTTATGTAGCTACCATTATCAATCTCCATATAATACGTCTTATTCTTCACAAGGCATTAAGTGAAGAATAATTGGAAGTTGAATTTGAGTTTTTTGTAGTTTTGGTCTAAAAATGTATTTCTCAATGTTTGAAGTTGGGGATATAAGCTAATGTTGTATTGCATGGTCAATTTTATGCTGTTGAATGAATGCACAATTTTGAGTCTGCCATTTGAAGTTACGAATATGTCTAGTTTCTTCCTTTCTTTTTTTTTTTTCAGATAATACCACTGATGCTTTGTGTTGTGTTCTATAATTGATTGTATTAAGAGTACATATATTATATGCGCTTTTTTCTATGAGTCCAATAAGATCTAATAAAGCCGAAGGTGCATACATTGTATTGTCTCAAAAATATTACTAGTAGAGTTTTGGATCAAATGGGCTTTCAAAGGTGTAAGAGTAAGCCTATAAAATAAGAAATCATTAGTAGAACAACTAGGGGATCGATCAATAGGTCCTCTCCAATACTTAAGTCAAACAGGTAGGAGAAGAAACCGGCAACGTAATGATAAGACAACAAGAGTAGGTATGTATAGATGGTCTTACTAGTAAGTGTATCTTGCGAAGGGATTATTCAATAAGTCCTCTCTGATTCTTAAGTCAAATAAATGGGAGAAGAAACCGATAACATAACAATAAGACAACAAAAGTAAGTATATGAAGATGGTTCTACCAATAGTAAATTACCTTTATTTTATAAGGGAGATATTTTGAGAAAGTAGATAAGTATGAATCTTGCTAGTATACAAAAGTGTATCTTCTATTAATGGTGAGATTCTGAGATGTCTAGAAATACATAAAGACATTTACCTTTACTTTTTTGGTGTTTGTCCTTACTTCTAAGTGTGCTTCTATCCCTAACCAAAGTTCCCTAATAAGACTCGATTTATTAGAGATCAAGCATATTCCAAAGAGAGATGATATATGACTTCGATTAGAAGGTCCAAGCTGGTGAGAGCTCTAGTCTTTAGGAATAGCTTATTAAAGATTTTGAAGGCTTCAACTAGGTCTAAAATAAGTCGATCATGGGCCCATATAAGTCGACCTAAGACCTAAATAAGTTAATCTAAACTTGGAAAGCTCATGTCCAAAATATCTTATCAACACTTAGCCCCCTTCTTATTCGCAAAGGGTCGACAAGGAGGGTCAAACCACTAATAGGCTCCCTAGACACATTACCAAGCTATTCCTAAGCAAATATTGTCGTTCATCTAAGAAGCAAACTTACCCAAATGGTGTTGTGATAGTCAAAGCTTTGTCTTGTGTAGAGTTGCTAAGCAAGTAAGCTATCTAGGCTGGACATTAACCGTGCTAGTGTTATGCCAAGCTGATGAGCTGGAGCAATGGTGAGTGGCAAAGTAAATGACTTCTATAAGGTACCCTTCCATGTGAACCAAGCTTGAGATTTTTTTCATTCCCTTAAACTAAGCTCTATAGTGATATGCTCTTAGAGTTAGATACATAGAGTATTTCCAAATATGTTGGACATTTTCAATTCGAGGTGGATGTAACTTCTCAAGGAAGATTTATTTCAAATTTCTTTTAAGAGTATAAATATGAGCACATCTAATGTGAAATAGCAGCTGTCAAGTTACCATTACATACGTTTAAATGTGCCTATTATGACAAAATAATCATGACTATTGAATTCAAACATAGGCTAATTGGTGAGATCTAGCCATAGGAATATCATGTCTGTTCTGTTTCCCTATAATTGCCATTTCATTTTTCAATGTTCGATGGCTATATGTATATCCAAGAATCTATGAGAACTCGACTCTTCTCTCAATTACTTACGAACTTTCAAATTTTTTGCAAATCTTTTCAAATTCTTTCACCTTAACTTGCTTAATGTCAAGCTCAAGTAATTATGACCTCTCATCTAAATCTCAGACTTAGGTGACACTCAAGTATAGAGGGTTGTTCCCCCTACCCCACCATGCAAGGTAGAGAAGAAAGGGTTTTAGTTGTAAACCACTAAGGCAAGGTGGAGCTTAACCATTTTTACAAATGGAGCCCAAGGCACTATCACCATTGATGACGTAGAGTACTATAGTAGGCATTTCTTTATTAGCCACCCTCTTGGTTCGGAGGTATAGAGGCCATAACCTAATGATCAACTAATTCATAGGTGTTGATTCTTTATCTATTAGAAGTGCATGTAGTTTAGTCTTTGACTTTCGTTCAATGACCTTAAGAAGAATTATTTTTTTATCACCAATTGTACCCTACTAAAGTCTTACCAAACAATTGGCAATTGTTGTGGGCATTCTAAGCCATTTGTTAGTACATGACAATGAGAGCAATACCACAATTATTCCAATATTACTTCTAGGTTAAGCAAGGTCACGATCGGTGGTGCTATTTAAACAATTGTCTAAATAAGAGGATTTTCATTAGTTTAGACTCCTCATTTAAAGGTTAGAGAGATAAATTCGTAATTACCAGCATACCGTCTAACCTAGACATTTGGACTAAGTAGATGGAGCCAATTTGGACACAAGCCAGCTTGGGATAATGACATAGAAGCATCCTATGAAATAGAAGAATTCATGAAGTTGAGGTTAAGTTGATTGATCGACTCAAAAGACCTCATTTATGAACACTTTAAGGGGCTACTCAGCAAGCTTTTCCCTAAGATGGCTACTTTGATGAAGAAGAAGAATAAGAGAGGTACTCTTCGCTTTCTCCACCATGCTAACACGGGCTTATCATGGGTAAAGTCATTCAACTAATGCTATTGGGGGAATGGGGTTCCCTCTAGGTCTGTACTTAGCATAACAATCTATAAATGCACACCTTGTTAAACCGAGTTGACTTCTTTCTATGATGCTTACAAGTAAGAAGCTAGTGCTCTCATAACATGTTGAGCTTCTAATTTATTATGTTGATTCTCAATAGGTTAAGCAATCAAATCATGCAATGAATCAATAAATAAATTATTGAGAAATAAATAGATTAGGGATTAGAAAATCAAGCAACGGTATATAGTGGTTCCACCTTATGCATCAATCAATTCCTTCAACCCGCGATAAAGGATCATGTATTCCAAACTTGAGTTCTACTATTTGCAAGAAACTTTTATATTAAGCTCAATGGTTTCCATAACTTTACCTTACCTCCCAACTTCCTACCTTGAAAGTAATTGCAATTTATAAAGTCTGTTCGATAAGTTCTCTTAAATAGTACTCCCTAATTTTTAAAGATATTCACAACTACTTTGAGGATTTACAGTAGATTTCCTTGCACTTTAGCAAAGTACTCCCAATAAAAATTAAATTGTACTCTTTCACTCAAATATCATAAGAACTTTTTTCAAATGCTAATAATCACACAAGCATATATAGGCTATTGTAGGTCCCATTTAAGTAATCAAGAGAAGGGATGAATTGGTTACTTTTTAAAAAATTCAAAGAATAAGGATTTTTGAAAAATAAAACCCTTGATTAGTTAAAGGATTTGGGTAAAAGTAAATGAACAATTAAACAATTATATAGAAATACTAGAAATATAAAAGAGTAAGGGATAGAAGATCAGGCAAATCAATTATAGTGCTTCAGCTTTATGCTTACTGCACTCTTCTAACTCCATTGACAGGGACTCGTTATTCCTTATCGGAGTCATTCTTCTATCTACTTTTCAACAAAGAAATGCTTAAGAGATTACAGCCTCAAAGTCCTCTACACTAACTCACTTGCCTCACCCTAGGCTAATCACTCAAATCTATAAAGTTACAAAAGTCTCTCTTGAATACATAACAAACTCTCAAAAAGATACAAGAAAATAATGAAGAAATGTTACAATTGATCCTCAAGAAATAAGCACATAAAATGAAACAATATATCATAAAATAATGTAATCTACTAGGTATCTTCTAATCCTATTTGTTTTTCAGAATGATTTCAAAAATGATTACTACAGCACTTGTATATATTTTTCTATGTTGTTCTTCTGGATCTTCATGTCTTTATATACTCATGTAATGCAATAGCTAATTGAAAGAACTTGGAAGGTCAAATTAATTTTTTGAATGAATTATATGATCTTTTCCTTGATTACACAAAGTAATCTCTTGAAGAAAATTCTTATCGCTTTTATTGATCTTTTATTTCCTTTAATTTGATCTTCCATATAAGCTTTGTGATTTCTTCCACAATTCCAAGTGTTGTAATCTGAAATGGTCTTCTTTAAAGTATGTGATTCCTCATAAAAAATATGAATCCTTCGACCATGTTATAAGCAAGAATTTTTCCCTATTTTGACTTCCTTGAATATCTTCTTGCCAAAAGGATGATCTTCACAAATCATATCAATTTGATTTATATTCATTTTACTTTTTGGTCAAATATCCTTCTATTTCAAAAAATATCTCCCCTTTATATTCTGAAATAATGTAGAAATGCTTCAAATAGTGTAATAAAAAAATTGCCCTTTTTATCTTTGAGAAAATAATTTGGTTTAATCCCCATGGATTTATCTTACTTTATGGAACATTTAAGCCTTCTATCAACTTTTAAAAAAAAAACTTCTGGTAGAATTCAAATCACATTATCATTTCTTAAAAGGCTCTCATGTTACCGAATCTTATTTCTAGATCTTTTATCCTATCATTTAATTGGTCTTCTAAATTAAGACTGAATATTCTTTGAATCTATGTTGCTTAATGTACATAACCTATATACTTGAATAAGCGCAAACATATTCTTTCATATATCCCTTTTTATTATCATTGAAACACATGAAGAGAACCTAACAACTATTTTAGAAAACTTGGGTAACTTGTATTTTCTTGTATATATTCAAAAGTCTCTCTTTTTCTTTTCTTTCTATTCATCTTAAGCTATTTAAATAGTTTCTATCTCTATTTGCAAAGCTGTTGTTCCTCAGATTTTTATAATTGTCAATCCTAATTGTCTTCTTTCGACTATGAAATGCTTGTGTTTGATGTTCTTTCTATTTGTAGTCTTCCTCATTTGTAGTAAGATATTTTTTCAATAATCATTGCTTTTGTAATTCTTGTTATTCTTCGAATATCCTTTAGCAAATTTAGATATATTATCCAAATGATGTGTGTTTCATGACGATTTCATTTTTTTTTTTAGCATGTGCTCATGAATACCTCAAATGATCAACCAAAACAATAAGTCAAATTTATGAAATAAGCTCTTTTATTTTTGTAGCTATGTTTGAGACATATGATTTTAAGTTTTTTGAAATTTATGCTATTTTTGGTTATTGGATTTAGTATGAATTGTGAGTCTTTTTTTTTTCTTTTTCAATTTCAATTTTGATGTGATTCTAATTAGAAATTTTAAGGATTCAATGATTATGCTTAATAAATTTTCTATTTTTAATACAAATTTTACATTTTTATTTTTTTTATTATTGTTGATATATTACTTAGATCCAAGTGTAATTTTATTACTACTTTTCACACTTCTTGAAATGAGAGTCAAGTATTTATAATTTTTATAATCTTAAAATACACCAAAAGTATTTACATTAACAAGAAATATATGTGATAAACTTAATAAAATATGATTAATATTTTATAATTATATGCTAAATACATTTACTATAGTTGTATATTTATCTTGTTTTTCCAATGCATCTTTAAGACAATTCATGTATAATTTTTTTCTTTTCATATCTAAAATGGTCAATGAAACCTAAAAGTTTAGGTATTTTCAGTACATACATACTTTTATTTCTAAGTAATGTTGTTTTCATTCATTGAGTTACTTTATTAATACTTTCTTATTAATTATATTATGATTTGACTTAAGATATTTTCCTGCATCATATATATTTGGGCAGCCAACTTATATTTTAAACACTATTATATTATAGTAAAATAATTTTTTATACCCTTTATTAATTTTTGCACATACAACGTAATTATGTGTTAACTAATTCATTATTAGAAAAAAAAAAAAAGTATGTGCCAACCATTTCATTATTGGAACAAAAGCATATTGGGTTTAAGATTTAAAAGACACATTGTTATTACTTTTCAATTTTTTCAACCTTCTTGTGTTTATGTCCAAGTGATGTAATAGCTATTTATTTGTTCTTTATATATTTTTAGACAATTATATTGTTATTGTCTTATATTAACTTGCTATTAGTAAACATAACAGACAATGGCTTAGTCTGGATAGTTAGTTTCGATACAAAATCTCTAAGTCTAGTGTCTTTATCTCTTTATTTTAACACTCAATTTCAAATGCCATACTACATGATATTCAAGCTATGAAAACGAATATTATAATAAAATATTTTTTTTGGCAATTTTTTTCCTCAATACAATGAGTTAGTCACCACAAAAAGTGTGTAAAATGTTTTTTTTTTTTTCAATACTATTGTAATGATTTTTTGCTACAACATGAATGAAATTCCGTACATTTTGTTACTTGAATATAAAGTTGAAAGAGAGCATTGTTTATAACAAAGAGTTATTAACAATAAAAAGATGTATATGACAAATAAACAATCGTAAATCACAAGAAGGTATCATTTATGGCAAGAAATGTTATCTAATAGGGAGGGGAGGGGTCAGGGGGCAAAACTTAAAAAACTTTTTATAGTGATTAACTAATTGTGTTTTAAAAGAAAAATCACCGCAATTTCTCCTTTACATCCTAGCTAGGATCAACTCCTAATTCTTATAGTATTTCAAGTAGGGAGGAGGAATTGGAAGAACAAACAAAGTTATCTAATTAACTATATTGCTCTCCCTACTAACTATAACCTACATAAGGAGAGAAACATAGTTAATTGAGATAACATTGTTTATTCTCTAAATTTCTCCATTTCACTTGATATATAATGATAACCATGAAATGATCTATGCCCAATTTCTAAATCTATCAATCACTCTAGCTTCTTTTTGGTCCTTTTAAGCCTAACATTTTCAATATATTCATACTAGACTTTCTTGTCTTTCTCCTTAATCAAGGCTAGAAGCTACTTAATTTCTTTAATGATTAGATCTAACTTTTCTTGTAGCATCTTCAATTCAATTTGTGAAAGCACTAACTTTTTTTTCATCTCTAGCTAATTGAGTTGGCTCTCCTAAACTTGCTACTAATGAATGGTAAACTTTAATGATTTGTTATAATTAAAGGATAGAGAAAACTTAAAACTTCACGTAAAACTATGATTTATTATTGGCCTAGAGAAGAAAGGTTAGCCTTAAATCTCAATGAGGAACATGTCTTAGCTTCCCATTAGCCACATCCATTAAAATCATGGTCACATGACTACAATCTAGATTTAACATTTTTAGCTAGCCAACATAATATGTAGATCTAAGTTAAACAAGATAAGCTATTTAAAGTGAGGTACCTTAATGTCGAAAAAATTTGTTGTGATAGGACCCTTACCTCTTCCTCCAATGTGCTAACCTATAAACCCTTATACAAGTTAAACTTCAAGACCTCCAAGTTTAATCAAGCAAATTTTATCAAAGCAACCAACTAAAGATGAGTTGGTATACCAGGAAGGCCTATTCCAGCACCAGTTCTTAGTTAACCCCAACTTCTATGCACTTGTCTAAACTATCGAGCCCTTGATGAGCTTTAATCTACATGTATTTATCATAGTGATTTTGTAGCATTTTTCTTATAACTTTGACTCATTTTTAAAGAATTTGATCCTTAGTTAAGAAATATTTTTATTTTAAGGTTTTAATGCATTATCATAGTGAAAACAAAGAAAAATAATTAAGTTTCACTCAATTTAGAGCTCAAATGAAAAAATTATAGAGCTTTGAAAGGAGACATGACTGGTTGACATGATTATGTCTAACTAAGAGGGCTATTTTAAGGGGATGACATAGCTAAGAGCGAACTTTGTCACAACCAGATGACATACCATGTCATAGGTCAAGTTCGACTAAGAACTTTTTATTTTTTATTTTTCTGTAGAAAATTTGGGACGAATATAGCAAGTTACATGCTTAAGATGACAAGATTGTGTCTTAGGTCATGTCAACCACCAGCGATTGCTATTTTTTTTTTTTTTCACTCCATTATAAAAAGGAGTATTAAGGTTTTAAAAACACACTTTTTATAGACGAATTTTCAAATACTCAAAAAAACATGAAAAACACAAGAGAGTACACTATCTAAGCTTCAAAATTGAGAGATTAATGCAAGATTCACAGCTTTATTTTTCATAATTTCTTTTGTTTTGATTCAAGATTTATTCTTTGCCATGATTAGAGTTTAGATTTTTTATATCTAGATTTTGTGGAACCTAGAATTATCGTGTGACTTGATTTATTCTTTAAATCTAATGAGATCTTTGATTTTCTTGATTCAATTGTATTCTTTTATTGTTTTAGATTAATATTTCTAGAGTATTGATCTAAATATTTAATATTATGCATTATAATCTAGAGATTGATTGTATAATTAGATCTAGGCATGCTTGACGAGACTTTATGCAATCTTAGAGATAAATTGCATGATTCTTCTAAGTCTTAATTGATTTATTTAAGAGAATTTATTTTTCTTTAATAGGGACCTGAATTATACTATTAAAAAGATATTCTAAAGATGGAATTAAGAAAATTTTCATAGAAGTTGTATGTTTAGTTCTAGGGGAAACAAGATCTAAGTACACATAACCCTGGATGGAGAAACGATCGATAAAAAAAGTCTCTTTTCGTATAATCTCCCTCCGCTGGGCATATCCCCTATGGTTGTTATCACCCTAACTTTTCTCAAGCAAATCCGAATTAGAATTAGAGTCAACAATGGTAAGCTAAGAACCAAACTCAGCAGAGATCTAACTTACCTTCACTTGGGTTCTAGCAACACCTCACTCTTCCACTAATACTATAGAAGAAATTGGAAAATCTTTTAGAGAAATATATCTAAACTGATGTGGCAAGGATGTAACAAACTAGAACGTCACTTAAGAATCGAGACACTTCCATCCTTTATTTAGAAAACTAGATTGGACAACTTAAAAGGATGTTGAATGAAAGGCAACTAGGATCTTTGCTTAGGAACACTAAGGCAAACCCCATAAAGCAAGTTAAAGTAGTGACTCTTAGGAATGGGAAAGTATTGTAGGCTGAGAAGAAAGATAGTAAGGAAGTTTCTGATAAGTCTGACACAATCAAGAAGAAGGAGACTCCAAAGCCACCACTAGTGAACGAATATCGTCCTCCTATTCTATATCCCCAAGACTTGAAATAAGATCGCAACAATCAACAATTCAATAAATTCCTTGATCTTTTTAAATAGTTACCCATAAACTTACCTCTTTTGTAGATGCTTAAGTACGTAAATTATCAAACAATAGGATGCTAGAAAGGCTTTCAACGGTAGCATTAAATAAGGAATGCTCCACTTTACTATAAAAGAAGTTGCCAAAGAAATAAAAGATTTAAGGAGTTTCACTATTCCTTATATGCTTGGCAATTTAGTAATAGATAACACTTTGGCAAACTTAAGACTAGTATAAATTTGATACCGTATAAATTGTTTAAGAAGCTAGACTTAGGAAAACCTAAACCTATACACATCAGCCTTTAATTAGCTGACAGGTTTATAGCATACCATTAAGGTATTATAGAAGATGTTTTGGTGTAAATTGACAAATTCATCTTTGTCATAGATTTTGTTATTCTTAACATAGATGAAGACATCGATGTGCCACTCATTTCAAGTATACCCTTCATAACCATTGCTAAAGCTATTTTTAGTCAATAAGGGTGAGCTTATCTTAAGGATAGGAGATGAAGAAATATAATTTAAGATTTTAGAGACAATGAACAAATTTCTAGATTCATAAGACACATGCTATAATGATAATGCTACTGATGTCATTATTTCTGATTGTGTACAAGATAGGCTTGCTAAGGAACCCTTGGAGTATTGTCTATAGAAAGGAAAAGAAGAGTTCATAAACAACCCCTACCTTGTTGAAATTGTAGCTTAGTTAGAAACTAATGATCCTACTACAATAAAGGAGGGGTTTGAACCACTCCATAAACCAAAGGAAGAAAAGTTAGAATTCTCCATAGAAAGGCCATAGGTGTTAGAACCAAAAGCATCTAATAACATGGAGAACGCTTTCCTAGTGAGGGGTTCAAAGTTATTAGCAATAATAGCTTCTAAGTGGAAAGCTAATAAAAAGAAGAAATTCCAGGTTCATGAACTTAATGAATGCTATGACAAGGCACCTAGTAAAAGTCATGTATTGAGAGAAGGGAGTTTGCAAGGCCAATGGCTAAAGGGTAAATTTATACTTATGTAAAGGGTTCAAAATCAAGGTAAAGGAGGAGATCCATCTCCAACAAGATGGAGAGTTGTAAACAAGAAAACATATCCCATCAAGCCATTAACCTTAACTATAGCACTTTTTGGGAGGCAACCTAAGTCTAACCTTTATCTTGTTTTGCCTAATTTCCTTTTATTACGTTTTAATTTTCATTAGCTAGAGTTTTATATTTTTCCTTTTCTTCTTTTACTTTAATTTCTTTGTTATTTTTTTTAGTGGTTAGATAGATGGCAAAGGCTTTGCTAAGAAAGGAATTGTACAAATGATGGACTACAAACTACAAACTTTTCTAAGTGCTAATTGCATAACAATGAAGAGTTAGTACTTTTCTATTTTTTTCTCCTTATATTTCCTTTTCCTTATGGTGTTTTTATTTGTTATATATATAAGCTTAATTTGCCGAGGATAATGTAAATTATTAAGTGTGAGGAAGGTGAATATATAAATACATTACTATTTAGGAAACCAATTTATGACATTTGTCCCAATTAGTGTATTAGTTAACTTGCAATTAATGATTAACAATTTTTGAAATTCAAATTGATTAAGTAGACTGGATTGAAAAGCTGATTAATAACTAACCATTATTGATCTTATTACACTTTGTCAGAGTTGATTAGTGGAATCTATGTGGAGTAAAATTTACGAATTATTTATTTCGGCATGCTAGGAATTGAAATCAAAGCAACATCACTAGTTGAGAGTTAGTCATAACTATTTTCGAATTTACTTTAATGTATACTTTTCCCTTTGAAGTTTTTAGAAATTTATAATCCTTAGTAAACAGACAAATGAAAATTGTCTTTTGAAAATTCCCTGAAAAATTGAAATAGTTGGAGACTATAATAATATATATATATATATATATATTGGTATTTAAATTGGCTACATTGATAAGGATCAGCCTTAGTTCGTTAGATAAGTAAGATTCTTTCTTATTGCCGACATGAAGATAAGTTAGTAAGGATTTACCTTGATCCATTAGAAGAGCGAGGTTTGAGTTCCTCTACCAATGGACTTGATTTAAATAATTGTACATAAATAAAGTAAATGAATTAAATTGAAACCTTCCAATGAAAATATATACTAAGGGATTATTAGAAGATAAATGGATGTAACATATATATATTCTAAGTTATAATGTTTAGTAAGGTTGAAGAGATAGCTTTATACATTTTGGCTAAGTTGGTAAAAATTTTTATGACTCTTTCTTAGCCAATGAGATGTTAAATCTAATTTTAAGTTTATGAATCCTTAATTAAATGATCTAGGTATATTTTGATTTATATAGATTAACTAGTAACCTTTGGTATTAAGTATTTTCTAGAGCATATGAATATGGTTGAGTGGAAATATGAAATTGTTAAGCATGGAATTGATCAATTATATGATTGCAAGTTAATTAGAAATTATTTCCTAATTATTTATGGGTCAAGTGTAATGGTTAACTAATTTCCTAAGTAGTGATTAATTTGATTAAGTGTTTCTTGTCACGATTTCTTTGTTTGATTTATTAGCTTGATGACAAGAAAATGCTTGAGTATAGGGAAGTTTGATGAGCATTGATTTGAATATATTTATCATAGTGATTTTATAGCATTTTCCTTATGATTTTGACCTATTTTAAAAGAATTTGATACTTAATTAAGAAAAATTTTGGTTTTAAGGTTCCAATGTGTTCTTAGAGTGAAAACAAGGAAAAAGAATCAAGTTTCGTTCAATTTGAAACTCAAACGAACAAGTTACATAGTCTTGAAAGAGGACATGACTAGCTGACATGATCATGTCCAACTAGTAGGCCTATTTTGAGGGGATGACAAGGCTAAGAAAATATTTTCACATGACTAGATGACATGATTGACTCATGGGTCCTATTCCTCCGAGAACTTATTTTTTCTTAAGAAAACTTGGGATGAATACAGCAAGTTAGATGCCTAAGATGGCAAGACCGTGTCTCAAGTCATATCAACTACCATCGACTGCTTTTTTTTTTTTAACTCCATTATAAAAAGGAATATTAGGGTTTTAAAACACACTTTTTATGTACGAATTTTCATAGACTCAAAAAGGCTTCAAGAGTACAAGAGAGCACATTATTTAAGCTTTAAGATTGAGAGATTAATTGAAGATTCACAGCTTTGTTTTTCATAAATACCTTTGTTTCGATTCAATATTTATTCTTTTCCATCATTAGAGCTTAGATTTCTTATATCTAAATTTTGTGGAACCTAGAATTACAATATGACTTGATTTATCCTTTAGATCTAATGAACTCTTTGGTTTTCTTAATCAATTCTGTGTTCTTTTATTGTTTTAGGTTAGTATTTCTAGAGTATTGATCTCAATATTTTATATTATGCAAGATAATCGAGAGATTGATTAAATAATTAGATATAAGTATAATTGGTTAGAGTTTATGTAACCTTGGAGATATGTTGCATGATTCTTTTGCATCTTGATTGATTTCTTTAAAAGAATTCATTATTCTTTAATGCATTGTTGAAATATGCTATTAAGAAGAGATTTTAATAAGTAATTTAAATATTAAGATTAATAAACTTGAAAAAGTTATTAACTTTATCAGAAAATTCTCCTAATCAATAAAATTAAAGATGAAATTAGGAAATTTTTCATAGAAGTCGTATGTTTAATTTTGGAGAAAGTAAGATCTAGGTACATAATTACATTCTTAAAGTAAATCTTTAATTAATTGCTTTCTTGAACTTTAATTTAAGTTTTGTTTAGTAGTTGATTTGTAGTATGGATTTAATTTTGAGTTATTGCACTAAGATTTGTTGGTTAGATAATAGAAAAATAATTAGTATTTGTATTTGCAATCTCTATGAGTCAATATCCTTATTCATCACATTATACTATAGATCTAATAAGTATACTTGTCTAATATCAACCCTCTTTAGAGCTTTCTATTAATCTCTCCAATAGCTTAGCACTTGTTGCAAATAGCTCGGTTATAGCCCTAAAATTGGTCTCCACCCTATCTTAAGGTCCCTCACACTCCAACTGACTTACTTGCCCTTTCACTAACCTACATCAGCTCAAACAAACTTGATTTTTGCTTCCTTCTCCATACAAACTCTATGTAGTGTACTTTGCTAATAGGTTTTTAACACATGTCAGCATACTTTTCCATGTGTGTCAGAAGATATCCCTTTATTCTCTTGTATTATGTCATTTTTACCTGTTTTTTATTTAGTCCTAAGTTAATTTTAGGACATTTCCATATTTATAATTTACATTTACCCTTTTAAGTGCCTTAAAAGCTTACTAAATAGTTCTTGTAACTGGGATTAATTCCTTCTCTAATATTGAATATTCACATTATTTTCTTACAAGTAATCTTCTAAGTTATCCTTACACTCTTATCAATCCTAAAGTCGCTTGGGATTATGGTAAGTGGGTTTTGGTAATAAGAACTTTACCAAAGCTTGTGAGTCATATCAAACCTAAGTTTAAGTCATGTTAGTTTTTCTTAATGTATCATATCTAAAGAGATTGCTCATAATTAGCTACATGAGCAATCTCTTTTAATTTGGAGTATAAGGTAGAGATGATGCTTAAGTGTTATGAATATGATAAGTTACCAAGGTACATTTGGCAGCTTTTGAATTTATTAGATTTTCTACTTTTTGGTGGAAAAATATGAAGCCATAACAAAGGAGAGATGGTGATGATGAGGTTGAGACTTAGTGGGAAGTGAAATCAATGTTCATAATCAATTTGTACCCCGTCATACCATCGAGAGATTATACCTATAGTCGCAAGGGGAAGAGTGTTAATGATTAAATGAAAAATTGTGAACATTGATGATATGATGTGAGTTGAATGAGTTTAAGGGACAAACTATTGCTAGGTTCAATGTAAGTTTTAAAGTATGAAATTTCCAATGTTGTAGAGCTACAACCCTATGAAACTATTGATGATGTAATTCGACTAGCTACTAACATAGAGAGATAGCATTGATGGAGTTAAGAGTTTGATCTTTAATTGCCATGTCTAGACCAAGGTCTTTCAACAAACCTACATATATATATGTAAAAAGGTAATGAGAGGAAGTGAGATCTAAGATCTTGACATGTGAAATATGCACATTTATGAGCAAGTAATAGTAGTGGACAAAAGACTTGTAATGCCCTTAATGCATAAGATTTAAACTAGAGATGGCATTAGAAGAAATTTGGAGAAGTTAAATGTTTTAGATGCTTAGTTTTTAGTTACATTGCATCTTAGTGTCCTAACAAGTGTTTAATGACAGTTAAGGGTGGTATGTAAAAGTTAGGAGTAGTAATTAATGAAGAAGGAGTAGACAAGATACTAAGAAGATCATTATGCTAATGGTGACACAGACCATTAGATCATAGGATTTATTTGTGTTTAACAAGAAAATGATGATTTTTAAGGTTTTTGATTAATAATAAGAAAAGTAAAGGACATGGACAAATCGAAAGTAGATATCATGCACTAATCTAAAAAAAAATTGAGGTTAATTAAATCAATAATTGATATGATACGCTATTGTGAAAATTATTGAGTGGTTAAATAGAATCCGATATGACCTACAGAATTCTGAATAATGTGATTTACCACCATTGATAAAAATTTAATGAATGAAGAAAATAGAAATTTCAAAATTCACTAGAAAAAGACTCAAGGTCTAACCTCTTTTTTTTTTTTTTTTCAATAGTGAAAAGTGACAAAACTTTCCACTAAAAATAAGACTAAGATTATTTATGAGCTATTAGGAAATAACATGGAGTGAATCATACAAACCTCACACATTGGTGTGAGTCAACCACCACCACTTTTCTTTGAGGGTTTTTGGAATTTTTTTTCGTTTTTTTTTTTTATGCAAAATACCATCGTAAAATCCACTTTAAAATTATGGAACCTTCATTTTTTAAGTATGATGATGAAATACTACCTTATATTAGAATAATAATTAGCCTTTCAACTGTAGCTGTAGAAGTGTTCCCCTTAAAATGAGGATGATGAAAAACTAACGGTGACAAAATGCACATAAATAATTAAAAGAAAAAATGTGGCTAAAATTGTAAGTCTAATGCATTGGAAATGTTCAAAAGGGAGTGGAGTTCAAAAAGAGAATGTAGCAATGGAAAACATAATTCAAAGTAGTAAAAATACTCGTAGCAATGAGGAGGAAAGCTAAAACAAAATAAATTTGAACACATGTATAGCACTTGGAGAGTCTCAGAAATCACATCATCAAGAAAATAGATAATAAGATACACAATTTCCCTTCTCAAATTAGCTCAACCTACGGCAAAGTGTGATGCCATCACCCACAGGAAGCATGCAAATCTCAATCCTAGGGTCAGCAGCAAGAGCCTTGTTGAGCTCCAGAACAAAGTCCCTGTAGTAGCGTACGTACTTTCTCATGGGTGCATCGGGTGGTGCCACCACCGAACCATTCCAAAGGGTATTGTCGTATCCGATGAGGCCTCCCACCTTCACCAGCTCTATCAACCTTTTGTGGTAGTTGAGGTAGTTGTCTTTGTCCGCGTCCACAAATATGAAGTCAAATGAACCATGATTCTTCTCCTATATAATACAAATTTTATACCCCAAGATTAATTACGCTAAAATGAAAAGGATCATTGACACCAAAATGAGCAACAACAGGGGTTCCAAATCACAGATTAAACAACAAATTAAAGATGATTTAAGTTTATCAATGAAACATTCCCTGGATTTTTCTCGATATACTTTACAATCAAAGTTCTGCGATTATCAAATATTACCGCAATATCAAGGTTTGCAGATATCAGCGATTTATAATGGTAAGTGACAATGGAACGTGACTGACACTCCCTAACAACTGGTGTTGGTAATCGCCAAAAATGTCAAAGAAAAAGGAGAAAAGCATCTGCTGCTACCTCGTTCTGCCACCAATTAGCTATCTCATCATTAGAAGAATTCCTAAGTTCTTGAAATTACTATGAAATCGTTGGATAATTCTAAAGCAAGGAATATAACAAATGTCCAGGAAACATTTCCCATGAAAAGAAGCACGCACACCCTAAGTAGACAGATTCCACATAGTTGACAGGGAAGCTTTCAATAAATTATAGGGAATATTCAGAAATTAATCAGGAAATTTAGTTCATTCAAGGAAGCAAGATTGTAATATTAAAAATTACAACTAAGTAGAGGTAAAGTATATATTAGTGAAATTTGGAATTAATCAAAATACTTACATCCTTCATCATCTCATCAAGAACAGGCAAAGCAGGGCCTTCCCTGAAGTCAATTTTGTGAGCAACGCCAGCTTTTTGAACAGTGGGCAGACCCAACTCGTAATTCTCTCTGTTGATGTCCATAGCCAATATCTGCATCAATCCACGGTGTCAAATTTTCAAGAACTCAAGTCAACCATAGTATTACAAGGAAATTAAATGATCATCAAGGTTAAGGCATATGAATTTGGACCTTTCCATCGTCTGGAAGGGCCAGGGCAGTAGCAAGGAGGGAGTAGCCAGTGTAGACACCTATCTCCATCGTGTTCTTGGCATTAATAAGCTTCAGAAGCATGTTCAAGAACTGTCCTTCATCGGCTGATGTTGTCATGATATTCCTGATTCCAACAATCACAGACATAACACGGACCAAGCAAACCTCAAATTTTGACCAACACGTGAAGCAATATTAAGAAGAAATAAGAATAGATCTTAAATTTCATGTAATTCCAATATCAACCCTGTTGACTTATTATATTAGACAGACATAACACGGACCAAGCAAACTTCCCTAAACTCAAAATCATTTTTTCTGTATAGGACAAACAGGAAAGTGAATTTCAGGAAGGGTGGTTTTTACCTTCCTTACGAACATTCGGGGTGCTAAAGTATATACCAAAAAAAAAAAAAAAAATCCATTGAAAGTATGCCTTGCTGAACTTACCATGGATGTTTAGCAGTCAACTCCCTGAGCTCCTTCAAAGGTTCTGGCTCTTTTGGATATACACTAGTCTCTAAAATATACTACAAAGGACAAGAATACTAGTATTAATCTAATGTGAATACCTAATCAAAGGAATCATCATTTTTCAAACGTGGATTGGATTTGTATGGTGTGGTACCTGATAGAGAGCATCACTTTGCAAGAGACTCTTGTGGCCAACCTCCTGATGTCTTCCGGCTTGACTCTGTTGCTCCTCCCCATTGGTAGCCATTGTTTTCTTGTTTGATCTTCTTGATGGAGTGTGGAAATAGTATCGGTTGAAGTTTGAAAGTGGTGGTTTATGAGATCAACACGATACATCAAAGGTCCATTATATAGGGACAGAATTAGAAAATATAATAAACAGCCGGTTCGAACCGGTTAGGTTGGCGTAAACCGTCCAACGGTGAGGTTTCCGGTCGGGGGTTGGTGAGGTTCCAAAATTACGTGTCTCTGCATAGTTGGCCGACTCCTATGAACATGTGTATGTATGTCAGTATGTGTATGGCCTTTTTGATTTCCTTTTTCTGCCCTCACCTTTACAATTGTTTTGCGTGGTGGACCTCAAGTTCGTTGCGTATATAATAATATCATATAATATGAGGATGATGGATTAAAAATAGTCTAATTGGATGGAGAAAAAATGATTTACTTTCCAATTTACGTTCCAATTTCTTTTGATATCATAAAAATGCAAATTTCTTAACTGACCATTTTCTTTCCTTCAAAAGAAAAACAAATTAGAAACGGATACTCTTAACTGAAATTGTAAAATTAATATCTAAAATTGTATAGATTATTGAAATATATTGTGACATCACATCGTTTTGTTTTTTTTTTTTAATTTTAACCAATTGATTATATGTAGTATTATCTTAAATGCATAACTTTAGGAAACTTAAGAGAATAACAATGTTAATGAATTCAAATCTAATAGAATTAAGTACTTTGCTTTTTACCTTTTCTTCTTCTTCTTTTTTCAAGTTACCAGTAAAAACAATGACATTCTTTAGGTATACTTTTGCTTTTTGGAACAAAATACGGCGTGATGCACATGTTTAGGTATGAAGATATTGTTCCGAAGGAGAAATGGTTTTCAACTCAGTCCTCCAATTTACTTGTCAGTGTTAGGTAAGTGGTACCAATTTCTAAAGACAAGTTTGGCCTAACTCTCATGTATCATGGAACTATCGTTTTGTTAATAATTATTTTCCAAGCATGGTGATTTTCACTTTATGGTTATTACTACATATTAGGATATAACACATTTTATATATATATATACATATATATATATATATAGAGAGAGAGAGAGGCTTCTTACAAAATTCCTATATTGGTTGTCATGTATGGTATATATTTATGGGAAGTGATCATTGTACTTTTTTTGCGGGAGAAAATGCTTTAATATTAAGAAGATAAAGCTGCCCCTTTTAAAAAAAAAATGCAGATCAATATAATTAATATTGAAATCAAGGATATTTTTCAAATCATTAATAAATCTGTATCATAAACATTTATCATAACAACTCTAATACAAATAATCATCATCTTAAAATTAGTTTTAGGATATATTCATTTATTTATTATATCATATTTACATTTGATTTGTATCTAATTTATATATATAAATTATGTGTATCTATCTTTTATTTTGTTGGGGTCTTTGTCATTCAAATATCTAATCTTCAAAACGATAATAAAAGAATAAATCAAAAACCCCTTTAGACTTCGCAGGAACAGAGGAAAGTTGGAAACGGGTGATAATTGGTGGGGTCCACCACTTTCCCGGTCGAATGTAGCACGTGGATTGGATGAAAGTTGGTGAGTCTTCTCTGCGTTTCTTTTTTAAATCATTCTTTTTTTATAGAAATGCCGAGTGGAAAGTTGGTAAGCAGTTGGTGAAGAACCCTGGTTGGTGGCCATTGGCTACCTTCCTGTGTGTTGAAGTATGCATAATGGAAAAAATCTTGGTGTGTTGAGAAAGGATTTATTGGTTTTATGTATCACGTGTAATATATGTACTCTATATAAATATTAATAAGATATTATCATTTATAAAGAATATAAATTATGAGTAGTAATTAATTTAATAATTATTTATATAACTATTATATATATATCAATATCTTATTAATATTTACACATTATGTATATATAATATAAAATTATGAAAGACATCATATATAAATATCGATCTTCTAATAAGGTGAATTAAATTCCATTCTCTACTTCTTAAAGTTATAGTATAGATAACTATTGGAAAAAAGAGAGTATGGTCAATAAATTTCATAACAACAAAATAAATTGCAACAATATCAAAATTATTGATATATTTCAATTGTACACCTTAAACTTGAAATTATTAAATATTATCTCCAACCAGACTTCTACTTATTAAATTAGTATATTGCATTTGATATTTTACACTTATATTGTCAAACCAATTAGTGTTTATCATGTCTAACTTTCTAAATTAGATGGAAGAAATAAATTTGATAAGTAAAACTTTAATTGGGTATGATAGCTATCAATTTTAAATTTAGACTAAAATATGATAAGTAAAAGATTTGATTAGATATAATAATTTTTGGCAATTTAAAATTCAGATATAAATTTGAAACATTATGCAAAATAGGTAATGATTTTAACATTATCTAAACTAAATAAATTTATATTTGTTTCGCATTGTCTTATCATTTATACATGCTATTTGTTTCTATCTTTTTTCTCCTCCACTACTGCATCAAGTACCCACCGCATGCCCCGTTTTGAGTGGCCTACCAAAAGTTAGGACAACTTTCACCTATATTGAGCATGTATTCCGTTAATTTTTTAACATAAACGATTTCAAAATTACATGAAAGAAAAGGAATCTTATGCAGCCTATATTTTTCTATATATCGAAATATCAATGTAAAATATTACTTATTTTCACTATAATTAGTCTTCTCTAATTTTACCAAAAGATGGGATAGTTTTCTTTTCTTTTCTTTTCTTTTTCTTTTTTTTTTTTTTTGCCCTACGTTCATCCGAAAGAAAACTCAGGATTTCTTACATCAAAATCAGCCAACAATAAAGAAAATAAAGGAGATGGTGGGTTAACACCCTCGTAACTAGTACATATCACCTTTCTGACTTGAGCTACAACTAGTCAAATTAAAAACACAAGCACTTGAGGAGGATTTTTTTAAAAAAAAAAATTATATTATCTTTAAACCTATTTAATTCTAGGTTCTTTCTCTCGTCCAGTACCTATCCTTAAAAAGACTATTTTTTTCACATTATCAACTTCTATTCTTTATTTTTATGGTAGTGTTAGTTAATAGAAGTTGATCATGTGAAATATATATTATATATATATATGTATGTATGTATAAGATCCTATCACAAAGGGGTGAGCAGGTATGAGGTAAATAGTGTCTTAAATCCTATCAATTTTTTACATTATAGACGTAAATTTTTCATATTTTAGAATCAGAACTTCTCCTTTAATAGAAAAAAACGTTCATGAAACTTATAAATTTTTTTATTATTTATATTTATTATATAAAATTCTTTAAGTAAATTGCCCAAAAATTCATCATTTTTTAAACATATTTGTGACTAGTATGTTCATCGGTTTGGTAATCTACAATAATTTAATCAAATATTTGTCCCACATATTTCTTATGAAGACACATGCTAAAACCGATAGTATAACATCAAATACAATTAAACCCTCATAAATTAATAATTGATAAATTAATAACCTCTCCAAAATAATATTTTTTTTCCCAACTCCAATTTGGGCCACTTTACAAAATCAATAATTTCAATAAATTAACACTATATTAATTTTTAGGAAGACCTTTGTATGAATCTATAGTCCCATCAATATCATAAATTAATAGGTCTCTAAAATTACAATCAAAACTAGGACAATTTAGTAAAATGTCAATCAATTGTTGTGTTTTTTTTTCTTAAAATTTAAATCTAAATAGATTTCATCTCTAACTTTTCTTATTGCATTTAAAAGCTCTGATATTATGTCCTTGAACTGCAACAAAAATTTATAAAGAGTTATTACCGCTATGAGTGCTTTCCTTTCATGTGATTGAAGCACTCTTTAAACTAATAAATTATTAATTTATAGATTAATCAATACCTCCCTAAATAAATAAATTCCACAGTCTTAACATTATTAATTTATAGAGGGTTTACTATAAATTATTATAGAATTTTATCACAAAATTACAATTATGTACTTTTATATACTTTAGGGTTTCACTTTCAGCAATGTCCAAGTGGGTTTAGGCATTGATTATGTGTTTCGTTAAAAACTTAAAAATATTACAAAGTCGAAGCTACCATAAAGTTAGAAACCTTTCTAATTTTAACACCCCTAATTTGTTGGAATTCAATTTCTTCATAT
This sequence comes from Lumnitzera racemosa, assembly GCA_024138005.1. Taxonomy (NCBI): domain Eukaryota; kingdom Viridiplantae; phylum Streptophyta; class Magnoliopsida; order Myrtales; family Combretaceae; genus Lumnitzera; species Lumnitzera racemosa. The sequence continues at coordinate 29,182,263 of JAMXBC010000012.1, read as the reverse complement.
AGTGGAGAGCATAATGTATAGGAAAATAAAAAATACTAAACTGGGGAAAATTTACTAGTTTATTGATCAATCTTCAATTACTTATGAATAAAAGATGTACTTTTAATTTGAATGGCAATTTAAGAAAATTATTGATAAAAAGTCAATTTAGAGAGGTGTAACACCAAAACTAACATCTCATGCATTAATATTATAAATATTTTATTCATTAAAAAAATATTTGGATTTTTTTATAACTATACAAAATTGAGAAAAGATAAGTCTAACCTTATTAAGATTTATTAGGTATCTGATTTAAAAAAGGGTATATATAAACTCATCCTTTCATCTTTTTTTTGGCATTTTGTTTTAGCAAAGGCACCATCTGAATTGGTGCCAAAACATTATAAAAAATGTTTGAATAAATTTTTTATGTGTTTTGGACATTAGACCGAGTGTTTAGGAAAATCTTAGAAATATTGGGGGTTAGTATTTAGTTAAGTGGTCTTTTAACTAAGTATTAAACTAGAACTTGATCTGACTTTCACAGACTTCCTTCAGATCTCGTAGGTTGAAATCCAAGCAAAGTGTGATCCCTCATCTCCTATGTCCTGTAAAAATTCATTTCTCGTATTCTTTGAACCAAAAACTTCATTTGAATCTCACATGATAAGATTTTAACCTAGTCATATTGGGAGAAGGAAAACGTCAGTAGGGAGACGCTTGATTTGAACGAAGTCAACTTCATTGGAACAAAGTATTAATCAACAAAGCTCCATGTCTGCTCAAAACTTACCTTTGTGTCACTTCGGGCTTTTTAATTGTGATTCTTCGTGATTAATAGTCTACATTATCTACTAAATGTCCCAAACATAGTCTAATGATAAGAAACAAGTTTTTGAGAATCATGACCCTTGGAAGAGTAACATTATATGGTGGTAACCGAAGTTAGAGTTACATATATTAACTTATTTAAGGGAAATTATCTTATCTCAAATTTCTCCAAGAAATATCTACTCTCTCTTCCTCTCATAATAACCAAAAACACTATACAAATATACCAATCGATTATAAATCCTTCCAGTGGTTTATAAATTTGAAAACTTGCTATTTAAGTTTCTAGGCATAGTTGTATCCTTGAAAGAATTTAACTAAATTATTTTACCTTAGAAATCTTAGTAGGGGAGATTTCATAGAGAGAGAAATTTCATCCTTTTGAGTTGTTTCTCGATTTTCTTCATATTTTCCATTAGTTAGTATCCTAGTCTTTTATATAGCACCTGTTAAGTATTGAAAGGAAAAGTAAGAAGAAACTAATATATATATCTGGGTTAGTAATAGCTAATTTATAAAAATCAACCCATAACATTAAAGTTACCACCTAAACAACATGCACTATCCTATCATGTCCTCTAGGACCAAAACATCACAATTTATACATCCATCTCTTAGAACATGATTAACCAAAAAACTAGAACAATACTATCAAATATCAACTATCATCCTTCCTTTAGTCCTTGTTTTGCAAGCACGTTTACGACATGAATTTGCTCCAAGTCAACCCTAAAATATTCATCATCGAAATATGACAACAAGTTAATGCAACTACCAAGAGTTAGATGACAAATATTTACATTTACATCCTTATCCTTCATCCAATCTATTACTTATTGGAAGTCAATTTCTATCACTACTTTATTTATCCATTTCCCTTTTGCCTAATGTGATGCTTCATTGATCACCTAAAGCTCTACCTTAAGCGGTGATGCATGCCGTAGATTCTTGCTTAAACCTCCAATCCAAGGATTCTTTCATAATCATCTCAAGCAACAAATTCTAGTCCGCCTTTGCATTTAACATCCTCAAACACCCCTGTTACAATTTACTTTTATCCACCGAAGATCTGGCTACTTCCACTTCCTCTTGAAAATATTGCCATCTCTCTAAAGTTTCTTAGTTCTTTGGTTTATCCACCACTCATTCGCATCCAACCTGATTCTTCTTGTCCATCCATCTTGTATTTCTTCCTAGTTAAAGATATTTCTATTTCTTTCCTCCATATTCCTCTTAGAGTAAACAAAATAATAGTTTGCATTGGGATTTACACCTCCCCTTAATTTTTCTTCTTCCATATCATCATTCTTCTCAACCATATCTCCATCTAATCCTCACTATCTACCTCACCAATACTATCAATTCCCATTGTTAACCATCCTTCTTTGCTTTTACTACACCTAAAGAACAAGTGCTAAGTTGTCACTTCCTTTAAACAACGTAAAGGACACTCTGGGTTAACCTCTATTCCTCTTTTCCTTAACCTGCTTAGAGTTAGAACTCCATCATGCAGAATTCTCCATAACAACATCTATATTCACGAATAAGTGGGTATCTTCCAAATCAATTCCTAATTGACTCCCTTCATGTCATCTTCCTTTCCCTTGCATAGCAACTCATATGTGATCTTGTTGAAACTTCTCCATTTACTTCCTCAAGCCAGTACTGAACATCACTTATATTGTTGAACCTAGAGTTCACTAGTTAATTTTAATGAGAATAAAAACCTAAGAATATAGTCAAATATGTGATTATATGTTGAGTTAATTGAAAAACAGTAACTATCTTGCTAAATTATTTAATGTCAATTAACTCCTTGAAATGTTTAGATTTGAAAGATGTGTGCTTATCTTTGAAGTTGAACTTTATAGTATGATTGCATATGTTGTGTTTGAAAGTTGGAAATAGGCGAGAGTGGCTTACCGACTTGGCAACTCTAATGGCTTAAAAATTAATGGTGAAGTGCCCTAGATTGGAAGATGAAATGCTCTCTATTCTCTAAGCTGACATGACGGTAAACTTTCCAGTGTTTATGCTAGTAATTAATTGGCTTACCATCATGATGGTAAGCTTACTAGCATGACGGTAAGAATGTGATAACGGTAAGAATGTGATACCATCATGATGGTAAGCCTGTTTCAATTAACTGTTAGAACATTTAATGCACAGTAACGGGAAGAATTAAATGAGATGGTGTAAATGCTCAACAACCCAGCTAAGAATAAGCTAGAACTAATATTCTACTACAACTAAAAGGTATTCTCTTACATTGCTTGGTCTTTTTAGTTACTATTTGTCTTTTGTACTCTTTATTACAATCAAACAAGTAAAACTTGGTATGTAGTGCTAGAGAGCTTTTGTCTTTGCAATCTTTAAAGAGAAAAGCACTACACTTGTATGATCATTGTACGTTATTGTGATTGAGGAAACTCGTGTAGCTCTTTGGGCATTGATTTGTGAAATTAATAAAGTGTTGTGAAATCCTCAATTGGAGGCGACCGTGGGTCTATGTAGATGGGGGCAGTTTGAACTCCATGTTACATCCAGGCTTAATCTTTTCTATCTCTATCTCTTTATTTTTGCACCATTTATTGTCTCATTATTACATTGATCACATTTCTTGTTGTATTTATTGTCTAAATTTAAAAAGAATTTAAATTTGTCTTTGAAACTCAATTCACCCCCTTCTTAAGTTTTAGCCTAATGTTCTTCAATTGGTATTAGAGCAAGTCTCTAATTATTGCCTAATCGCATATTAGAGTAAAAATCATTGTATCTAATGTATTAAGCTTTCTAGAAGGATAAGCAATCAATATTCCTCCTCTTCTAGCCGGTAGTAATTATCCATATTGGAAATGTATGATGATTATATTTCTAAAAGCACAAAATAGATTATTGTAGTAAGTAGTTGATAAAGGACCATTTAAAATAAAAGGTAAAGAAAAAAGAAGTTATTCTGATGATGATTGAAAATTACTTAGCTTAAATGAAGTTGCTATGAACATTTTGCATTATGCCATAAATGAACATAATTTCAATAGGGTATGTACATCGAAGAGTGCTAAGGAAATATCGGATGAACTAAAAAGCACAAATGAAGGAACTAATCGAGTGACAGGTACAAGGATAAGCTTGTTGTGTAGATAATTTAAGAACTTTAGAATGGATCCAAATGAAATCATTAATGAAATGCATAATAGATTCATCAATATCATCAATCCTTTTAGTGTTCTTGGAAAGACATTTAGTAATCTTGAAATAAATTCTAAAATTTTTAGGTCTTTATTAAAAGATTGGGAAGCAAAGAGGACTATAATCAAGGGAGCACATGATCTCAATGCTATGATGAAAGAGCAACTTCTTGAAATACTTAAGATGTATGAAATGATAAAGAGATAAGGAGAAGACTCTAGAAAGAAAACAATCGCTCTAAAGGTCACGGAGGAAAGCATAAGTAAAGATGAAAGCAATGATGGTGATGAAGTAACCATGTTGGTGAAGAAGTTTAAAAAATTCATGAAATTCAACAAAAATATTAAGAAGGACAAAGATGGACAGAACATCATCAAAGTTTAAGAAGGAAAAGAAAGAAGTCCTTAAATGCTATAATTATAAAAAAACTGAGACATGTCCAATAATATTGTCTTTTGTTCAAGATGGCCGATAAGTAGTTAAGGAAGAAGACTATGATTGCCACTTGGAGTAATAGCGATTCAAGTGACTTTACCAATGAAACATGTTTCATGGCTATCGATGATGAGGTATGCTCTACCTAACATAACTCTTCCTTTGATGAACTTAGAGATATGTATGATGAGTTGTTAAAAGAATTCGTAAACGTAGAGTGAAGTAAGTGATGAAGTTGATGTGATCAAGAATGAATATAATAAAGTAATTGAAGTAAAAAAAGGGCTAGAAGAGGATAATGAGTACTTAAGAATTGAGGTTGAGAAATTGACTAAAAAAAGGGCTAAAAGAGGATAATGAGTACTTAAGAATTGAGGTTGAGAAATAAACTAAGGGGAGTGAAGAATTAAATTCTAAAAACAATGAATTAATGGATAAGAATAGCAAAATTAAAGGAAATTACCAATAATGTTAAAGAGGAAGTAAGAGGGTTAAAACATGGGTTCAAAGATTATGATTGTATAGTTGACAAGCTAGGTAGGCTAGAAATCGAAAATGCAATTCTAAAATCTAGCCTATATGATTCAAGGAAGACTAGCAAAATTCGTATATGGAGAGAAAAATTTAGATAAGCTACTTAGCTCACAAAGGCAAGGGTTAAACAAAACCAGAATTAGATATAGCAAAGAAAATACATATAAAGCTCATAAAAGTTCTTTTATTAAGTCATCAAATAAAACCTGTAATCATTGGAAGATATAGTTATATTACACATACATATGCAATACGTCATAATCTTTCCTTAAATCATAAAAGGCAAGATGGATTGACTCCCTAAAGGACAAGTTTATGTTGTTGTAACTAACCCCAAAGGACCCAAAACTCAAATGGGTACCAAAGAAATAACCTTTTTTTTTTTATAGGTTCCTTCAAGAAAAAACAACAAATAAATCTTAAATAGCAGTTACTTAATACATATGGTGAGAGATGCACTCAAGTTCGCATTTGTAGACTTAAAAGATAAAGGAAGTGTTACCTTTAGAGATAATAGAAAGGCTCATGTGATTGGTAAAGGTGACATTCGAATCAACAATGATCTCACTATCAAGCATGTGTTACTTGTTGATAACTTGAAACATGATTTGCTTAGCATTAGTCAATTGTGTGATATAGAATACAAAGTAATATTTCATACATCAAAGTATTCTATTGAAAACATTAACAATGACCAAATCCATTTTGAGGGGTATAGACAAGGAAAAATTTACAAAATTGATTTCAATATGTTTTCATGTTCCCTTGAAACTTATCTATCCACTCAAAATAATAATAGTTAGTTGTGGAGTAAAAAGTCGGGACATTCTATTATGAATATCTTGTTAAAACTAGCCAAGAGGCATCTTTTTAAGAGATTACCTAAGATTAATTTTGACAAAGATAGAACATGTCAAGTGTATCAATATGACAAACAAACAAAGTCATCATTCAAATCAAAACATGTTATCTTAACCTCTAGGCCAGTCCAACTATTACACATGAATTCGTTTAGTCCAACCCAAACCTTAAGTTTGAGAGGGAAAAAATATACCTTGATCATAGTTGATGATTTCACTAGATCTACTTAGACCTTCCTTGCAAATAAGGATGAAATATATTATATGTTCTTGAATTATTGTAAGAAGGTCCAAAATGAAAAAGGTCTTTCTATTATTTCTATAAGAAGTGATTATGGGAGAGAGTTTGAAAATCATGATATGGAAGATTTTTGTAATAAAAATATAATATAGCATACCTTTTTGACACCTAAAACTCCACAACGAAATGGAGTCGCCGACAGGAAAAATAATGAGTTTATTTTTATGTTATTTCGTACTATGTAATTCCTTTTAGAGGGGGGTGGGATGATTTTCTCTCTCACGAGAGGTAATTAAATAATTATAGAATGACTTACTATCTATGCCTAGATCAAGGATAAATGAAAATTTTATTTATAAGACCTTTTTTATTATAGCCAATATCTTATTACGACTAATTCCGAAAACTTCAAGTGAAAAAGAAGCATTTACCTATACAAAGATGGTGCAATTTGATTTTTTTTTTTTTGTTTCACTTTTCATTTCTTTTTTATCTTAGTTACTACTTTCAGTCTTAGAAGAAAGACACATGATTCAAAATAGAAAGAAAAAAAAAGTTATTGAAATAAAAAAATCTATGCTTTTTGAAGGTGAGGTTTGTCAAAAAAAAAAAGAAAGAAAGAAAGAAAGAAAAGAAAAGAAAGAACAATCCCTTCCATTTTATATCCTCAATTAATGCAACCTCAAATGCTTTAATTATCGATCTAGTATTGAGCGAAAGGTTACAGTAATGAGTTATCTATTGTAGAGGTCCCTACTCCATTAGTACTAATAGTTGGCATAAGAGAAGAAGCACTATGCCTAGAAATCAAACAATGCAAATACTTTGTTATAAATTATCCCCTTTCCTTATTGATTTGAGATCTGACTTAAGAAGAATGGTTAGGCCAACAAACATCCATCTTGTTTGTATTTTGGTTACCCATAGAACCTGATGTGTCTCCGAGGTAAGATACATAGAGAAGCACCATAACGAAGAGATCCAAAAGCAAACAAAGAAAAAGCTAGTAAAGGTTGAACAACTACCGAATGGATATAATGCACCACCCAATCCTATTCAACTTACAATTCACCAGATGTGACACACCGGTCCAAACTGAAGGGTCACTCGCCACTATTCCTTACTAAAGAAAATAGATAAGAGTTGAAGGATAATGAGAATACTAAAATTGCTCAAAGGAAACTTAAATAATACTCTAATAGTGATGATTGATTGTCCACGTACACGTAAGTGGGGGTTTATATACCCAGCTACTAGGGTTATTTTACATGTATTGGAAAAGACAAAAGGGTATTCTTACAATTAGGTTACATAATACATACTAAAAGGGGTAAAAGAGAAAAAAAAATATTCAATATGGAAAAGTAAAGAATCATTCTAGAAATTTATGCTAGAAGACATATATCACTTAGTAGCTAGATGTCAGAAATATGGAACAAGGTGGCGAAAGAGGGGTTGTAGTTAGGGACCAACCTAATTTAGATCAGGTCAAAGCCCAATTGGTCCTACTGTAGAATAGTTAGCTTGAGTGCTTATGATTTGCTCAAGAGTTCAGATCAAATAGTGTTAGAGCTGCCTTCTCAAATGTGTTGTCATAACACAACTGTTGGGCAGGAGCAGGTCTAGATCAGTAGGGGATTAGTTTAGAATAGGAATATTCGTCTCAAATATGGCTTTAAGCTACTATCCTTCAAATGATTCCTTAGAGTCCTCTAGATCAACTACAGGTAATCAGTCCAAGGGGTTGATTCCTATCAAAACCATCGAAGACTGTTGAAGTGACAAATTCTTGGAAATTAAGGGGTGTGGGGACAAAGAAATTATTAAAGTTCCCATTTTTTTTTTATCTAGTATCAAATCAACATTTTGATGGTAAGAAAAGATCTTTTGCAAAAGAGTTGGTTAGAAATTTCTTATAAAAACACTAGCCCCTCTCAATTAATAATGAGAATATTTCAATTTTTTTTATTCCATGTATTATTCTCATTATGCACATAAAAGAAGAGCCATATGAGGTGAAAATTTCATGTACAGTTCTAGAACAATAGATTTTTTTTAATCAAAGGCAATCGTAACAAATGTCAGCTCAATGCAAAGGAAATTATGCGGAAGCTTTATAGAATTATTATGAATCTATGTGACTAGAAAATTAATCCTTATGATCGAAGCCATATACTCTATAGCATAGGTCTTATCTACATAAGTAATAAAGAATATACAAAAGCTTTAGAACATTATTTTTAGCCACTAGAAACCCGTTCTTATCCTAAGCTACGTGTGACTATCTCTACTATAGAAAGAAAAAGAAAAAAGAAAAGAACGAACCCGCTAGTAAATATCAGGAAAAAAAAAGGATTTGTACATTAACATCGTCCAAAAAATTATTTTTATCAATTGTAGCAAAAAAAAAATGAACTTCATATCATAAAAGTCAAAACATGAAGAAATAAATATACCTAGATACTTTATTTTATGGATAAAGAATTCAATTGATAGAGAAAGCATCATAAAAATCCATTAGTGAGGTTTTACACCAATCCAATAAGAACTGCTTATTTTTTATGATATATATATAAGAGAAAAGTTAAGAATTCACTTATGTAATGAAGTCAATCCCCTAAGTATTGAGCAGTAGTATAGCATCAGATCCTGAAGATAGTAATTCTTTTCTTTTTTATGAAGAAAGTCTTTTTCAAAGATTCTATATAAATTTCTCTATGAAAGCAAGAGAGATACCTTTTAGAAAATTCTAACAACAGTGGAAATACATTTGCTTTTTCGAAAGTTGGGAGAAAACATCAAACTAAAAATGAAAAAATGGAGTAGTAATCAAAATTTAATTATGAAACTCATGGAATTGATTTATTTTGGTTAACTCAAGAAAAAAGGGGGATTACATATATGATAAATCCTATTCACTTAGATATGGTAGATTAAAATATAGGACACCACAAGAATTGAATGCTGAGCTGTATGAGATAGGAAACTCTCAAGTACGGTTCTAAGGGAAGGAATTGACTCACTTATTCCAACCAAGGAGAATAGGCCATTCAACAGGGAGATTCTGAAATTGCAGAGGCTTGGTTCAACCAAGTCGCTGAGTATTGAAAACAAGCTATAACGCTTACTCTTGGTAATTATATCAAGGCTTAGAAATGATTGAAGATCACAAGGAGTTTCGTTTAAGAACACTCTTTTTTTTTTCACTTTTCTCTATATAAATTAATTAATTGTTTTTTGTTGGCTTCATTAGTCAAATAAAACAAAGCATTTATTTAGGGAAAACCAATCAAAAAATTTCATTATATCCCCTTTCTAAGATCATTTTCAATTTTGTCAGGTTTTTTTTTTTTTTATGGGTAGAAAGAATACATAGATAAAGTATCAAATATCTATTTTCTACTATTAAAACTATTTTTTGAATGAATATATAGAGATACTATAATATTTTATTAGTAATGACTACTCATGAAATTTTGAATACTGTAATAATTAATATGTTCCCTACAATGGAAGACACCACATCTAGAAACTTCTAATTGAGAAATTAATAAACAAATTAGAAATACATGCACAAAAAATGGTTTTTAAAAGTGCTAAAAAGGTTTTATAATATTAAAAAAAAAAAGTTTCGTTGAGTACCTAATGGCTATGTGTCATAATAGATCCGAACACTTATCCTAGATCAACTTCCGAATCATAATTGCTCTAGTGAATATCTAAATAAAATAGATGGGAGATAAAAGAAAAAAAAAAACTACTTAGAATCATCTCTCATGGGTTCACTAATTATTTGACTATTAGCAAGTTTCTTTGTAGGTGTTGTTCAGAAAGAAGAGGACTCAATGATTATTCATTCGCCAAAACTGGAAGACAAAATTTTGGTAGATAGGGATCCCATAAAAACTTCTTTTAAGGAATGGGCCAAACTGGATCATTTCTCAAGAACAATAGCTAAAGGCCTGATACTGTCACTTAGATCTGGAACCTACATGTCGATGCTCATGATTTCAATAGTCATACTAGTGATTTGGCGGAGATCTCTCAAAAAGTATTTAGTGCACATTTTAGCCAACTTTCCATTATCTTTCTTTAGCTAAGGGGTATGTATTTCCACAGTACTCGTTTTTCTAATTATTAAACATGGCTAAGTGATCCTACTCACATCGGACCCAGTGTCCAAGTGGTTTGGCCAATAATAGGCCAAGAAATATTGAATAGCGATGTAGGCGAGGGTTTCTGGAGAATACAAATAACCTTTGGTTTTTTTGAAATTTAGTGAGCATTTGGAACAACTAGTGAATTACAACTCTATTATACCACAATTGGTGCATTAATGTTTACAACCTTAATGCTTTTGCCGATTGGTTCCATTATCACAAAGCTGCTCTAAAATTGGCCTAGTTCCAAGATGTAAAATCTATGTTGAATCACCATTTAACGGGGTTACTAAGACTTGGGTCTCTTTCTTGGGCAAGGCATCAAGTACATGCATCTTTGCCACTTAACCAATTTCTAAACGTTGGAGTAGATCCTAAATAGATCCTACTTCCTCATGAATTTATCTTGAATCAGGATCTCTTAGCTCAATTTTATCCTAGTTTTTTTGAGGGAGCAACCCCATTTTTCACCTTAAATTGGTCAAAATACACGGAATTTCTTACTTTTTGTAAAGGATAGATCTAGTAACTAGGGGTCTATGGCTGACTGATATTGCTCATCATCATTTAGCTATTACAATGCTTTTTTTTTTTTCCTAGTAGTTTACATGTATAGGACCAATTGGGGCACTAAGCATGGTCTAAAAGATATTTTAGAGGCTCATAAAGGTGCATTTACAAGCTAAGGCCATAAAAGCCTATATGAGATCCTCACAACCTCATGGCATGCTCAATTATCTCTTAACCTAGCTATGTTAGGCTCTTTAACCATTATTGTAGCTCACCATATTTATTCCATATCCCCTTATCAACATCTAGTTACTGACTATGGTACACAACTATCATTATTCATGCATCACATATAGATTAGCAAATTTCTCATAGTTGGTGCTATTAAACATGCAGTTATTTTTATGGTAAGAGATTATGATCCAACTACCTGATATAACGATCTCTTAGATGATGTCCTTAGGCATCGCGATGCAATAATATCACATCTCAATTGGGTATGTATCTTTTTAGGCTTTCATAGTTTTGGTTTATATATTCATAATGATAACATGCGCACTCTAAGGTACCTTCAAGATATGTTTTCTGATACTACTATTCAATTACAACCTATCTATGCTCAATGGATACAAAACACCCATGCTTTAGTGCTAGATGCAATGGCCCCTAATGCAACAGCAAGCATAAGTTTAACTTGGGGAGGTGGTGATTTAGTGGTAGTGAAAGGCAAGGTTGCTTTGTTAACTATTCGCAAATTTTTTGGTACATCACATTCATGCATTTACAATTCATGCTCATAGCTCTCGTTTGATACCAAATATAGCAAACCTTGATTTTCGTTTCCCTTGTAATGGTCTTAGAAGAGGGGGAACATATCAAGTATCTGCTTGGGATCATGTCTTCTTAAGCCTATTTTAGATGTACAATGCAATTTTTGTAGTCATATTTCATTTCAATTGGAAATGCAATCAAATGTTTGGGAGAGTATAAGTGATCAAGGAATGGTAACTCATATCACAGGAGGAAACTTTGTGCAAAGTTCCATCACTATTAATGGTTGGCTCTATGATTTCTTATTGGCACATGCATCCTAGGTAATTCAATCTTATGGTTCTTCATTATTCAACATGGGCATTCTTCTTAGGAAGAATTATTGTAGTAAGATAATGGCTAAGAGGATTTGAAAGGCATTTTGGCATTAAAATTTTCAAGGTTTAGCCAAGGCTTAGCTTAGGACCCCAATACTCATCATATTTAGTTTGATATTACGATTGCTCATGACTTTGAGAGTCATGATGATATTACTAAGGATGTCTTTATCAAAATATTTTTGCTTCTCATTTCAAGAAATGAGCAATAATTTTTTTGTGAACTTCCAAAAATCTCTTTTATGGAACTTAGTAGGAAATTTTCAAGCATAGGTCTAGGATCCTTTACACGTAAGGCCTATTGCTAATGCAATTTAGGATCTTCATTTTAGTCAATTGGCCATGGAAGCTTTTACTCAAGGGGATGCTCTTGGCTCCATAAATATCATTTATTCTGGTGTTTATCAGTAGTGGTATACAATCGGTTTACGTACTAATGAAGATCTTTATACAGAATCCCTTTTTTGTTATTTCTTTCTACAATATCCTTAATATTGGTATGGTTACACTTATAACTGAAATGGAAACCAAGCGTTTCATGACTCAAAAATGTTGAATCTTATCTCAATCATCATTTGTCGGGACTCTTCAATGTAAGTTCTTTGGCTTGGATAAGGCATTTAATACATGTCACTATCCTTAAGGACAAGGGAGAATTTATTCGATAGAATAATTTCTTAAATGAATTGCCGCATCCTGAAGGGTTAGGACCCCTTTTTATATGTCAATGGAAACTTATGCCTAAAACCCCGATTCAAGTAGTCGTTTACTTAGGACTTCCTAAGGATCAGGGACTAACATTTTAACCCTTCTTAGGGGATTTCATCCACAAACACAAAGTTTATGGTTGATTGATATAGGTCATCATCATTTAGCTATTACATTTATTTTTCTCATTGTCTGTCATATGTATAGAACTAACTTTGGGATCAGGCACAATATAAAAGATCTTTTAGAAGTACATATTCCTTCGCACGCATGTTGGGGCGAGGGCTTGGGAGTATGGGGGGCGGCATACGATTAGGGCATGGTCATACAAGTCTTTATGGAACAATCAATAATTCAATTCATTTTCAATTAAGCCTTGCTCTAGCTTCTTTAGGTATTATTACTTCCTTGGTAGCTCAACACATGTACTCTTTACCTACTTATGCATTCATAGCAAAGGATTTTACTACTAAAGCCACATTTTATACTCATCACCAATACATCGCAGGATTCATAATGACAAGAGCTTTTGCTCATGGGGCTATATTTTTCATTAGAGATTATAGTCCAGAACAGAATAAGGATAATTCATTGGCAAGAATGTTAGACCACAAAGAATCTATCATATCCCATTTAAGTTGGGCTAGCCTCCTTTTGGGGTTCCATACTTTAGGACTCTATGTTCATAATCATGTCATACTTACTTTTGGTACTCCAGAGAAACAAATCTTGATCGAACTTATATTTGCCTAATGGATACAATCTACTCATGGTAAAACTTCATATGGCTTCAATGTACTTTTATCTTCAATGAATAACCCAACATTTAATCCGGGTCGAAGCACATGGCTACCTAGCTAGTTAAATGATATTAATGAGAATATTAATTCACTATTCTTAACAATAGGCCCTAGAGACTTTTTGGTTCATCATGCAATTGCTCTAGGTTTTCATATAACTACATTGATCTTAGTAAATGGTGCTTTAGATGCATGTGCTTCAAAGTTAATGCCAAAAAAAAAAAAGGATTTCGGTTATAGTTTTCTATATGATGGTCCACGACGAGGTGGTACTTGTGATATTTCCACTTAGGATGTATTTTATTTGGCAGAGTTTTTTGGATGTTAAATACCATCAGATGGGATACTTTTTATTGGCATTAGAAACACATCACATTATGGCAGGGTAACATTTTATAGTTTAATGAATCTTCCACTTGTTTAATGGGATGGCTAAGAGATTATCTATATTTAAACTCTTCACAACTTGTCAATAGATATAGCCTTTTTCATATGAATGGTTTATCCATTTGGGCATGGATGTTCTTATTTGGACATCTTCTTAGGTTACTTGATTTATGTTCTTAATATCTTAGCATGGATATTGGTAGGAATTGATTAAAACTTTAGCATGGGCTCATGAACATATACCTTTGGCTAATTTGATTCAATCAAGAGATAAACTAGTGGCTCTTTCGATTATGCAAGCAAGATTAGTTGGATTAGCCCATTTTTCTATAAGTTATATATTCACTTATGCGGCTTTCTTGATTACCACTACTTCAAGAAAATTTGGTTAATTCATTATGTGTTGTATCCACAAGAATATCATTTCTTTGATAGAGAAGCTTATGCCTTCTTATATTTCTACATCTAGGATCTGGCTTGTCTTATTAATACTAATAGGAGAATTGAAACACTATGGTAAGGAAAAGTTTGATTCAGAGGGAAGAGAAGAGACAAAAATTGGAACAAAAATATCATTTGATTCGTCGATCCTCAAAAAAGGAAATAAGCAAAGTTCCATTGTTAAGTGATAAATGGAAAATTCATGGAAAGTTACAATCCTTACTGCGTAATGGTGTACCTACAAGTCTTCATCAACGTTGTTTTTCAGCCGGAAGACTAAGAGCTAATTATTGAGACTTTGGACTTTTCGAGCACATACTTCGTGAAATGGTTCGTGCCTATTTGTTGCTAAGGGCAACAAGATCAAGTTGGTAAGGATTAAAATATTCTTTCATTTTAATTTTTATAGTAATTTCTATGATCATTGATCATAGATGGGGTCCCTTTACCATTCTGTATAAATGGGCTATTTTACTTATATACAGATATGGTTAAATGGGGTGGTCATTCAAGTCTTGTTCTTCTTTGTCCATTAGTTCTCCTTTTTCTCTTTATCGCAGGGTAGAGTAGCTTAGTAGCTCATAAGGCTCATAACCTTGAGGTTATGGGTTCAAATCCCAAGACTCTTATAGAAATAGCTAGAATTATGCTTTGGGAAAATAATCTACCTAAATATTTTGGGGCTAAAGTGGCTTATACTACATGTTACATATCAAACTGTATTTTCATAAGGTCAATTCTTAAGAAAACCCCTTACGAATTTTGGAGAGGCAAAAAACCTAAGATATCATATTTTCACCCTTTTGGATCAAAACGTTACATTCTTAATAACAAAAAGGAATAACTTGAGAAATTTGATTTAAAATGAGATCAAAGAATTTTTCTTGGTTGTTCTCTCTCGAGTAAGGCATATAGAGTTTATAATAAGAGAACTCTAGTTGTAGAAAAGTTAATTCATGTTACATTTAATAATATATAGGTATGTAGAGAGTCTAATGATGAAATAGATAACATTGGTGCTCAATTGGATAATCTTGGTTTGAATAAGAACTAAGCTAATTCAAAAGAAAAGGAAATCTTTAAGGAAGATAGAATCATTGATAATTATAGTATAGACTCACTTAGAAAATGAAAGTATGTAAAAAATCACCTTAAGGGCCCAATAGTAGGAGAACCATCTAATAGGATGCAAGTTAGAGCCTCTCTAAAGAACTTAAGTAATGTAGTGTTCCTACCTCAACTTGAACCTAAAAATATTGATGAACCTCTAAAAGACAAATTTTAGATTCAAGCAATGCAAAAAAAGCTAAATCAATTCTATAGAAATGAGGTAAGAGACTTAGTGCCTAAACCAAATGATAAATTGGTCATTGAAACTAAATGGGTGTCTAGATACAAGTTAGATGAGACTTTTGCTTGGTTGCTACATTAGAGGCCATTAGGATGCTTTTAGCATTTGCTGCTTATAAAGACTTTAAATTATATCAAATGGGTGTTAAAAATGCATTCCTAAATAGATATATTAAAGAGGAAGTATACGTAGAGCAACCACTAGTATTGCGAATCGTGATCAAGAACAGATAAGGTCAGTCGCTGAATGAATTTGAGCTTATAGAAAGCTCGAAAAGGAAGTCATAGAGAAAGTGCAAAAGGACAAATGCAAATGAAAAAAAGTAAGTAAAAACCCATGAACAGCTCCAGAAGATGTGACACACTAATAGAACTTCCAAGGACTTATGGTACAATCTAATATGACGCACAAATCGGTCCAGTAAGGTTATTCACCACCTAACCTTGCTCAAGAGTTAGCATAAGAGTGATGTCAAGAGTAAACAATAATGTTTACACAAGAAAGAAAATACAAGGTGTATTAATGGTAATCTGATTCTGATGTTTATAATTATAAGTACAGGGGTATTTATATTCATAAGTTAGGGTAACTTACCCAAAAGGAAAAAGATAAAAAGGGCATTTCCTAAGGAAGTAATATACAAGATACAAAAGAGTAAAAATGAATATATAAGGAAAATAATCATTGGTTCAACGGATTCTACACATGATTCTGTAGACATAGTGATGCTGTATTGGTGATGCTATTAGAAGATGTGGACAAAAAGATACGGATAGCTTACTTATCTGAGAAAAGGTGGCTTGGTCAGCCTGGACTCTTTCTCTTGGCATCTCAATAAGGTTACGGCCGAGTAAGTAATCAGCCAAGCATGTATAAGAATGAAGATGGGCTATTGTTTTTCCCTTCCACTTCTCGATACATAATATGTGAGAAATAGGCAGTCACTCGACTCAGTAGGCAAATTGGGTCAGCAAGGAGATACTCGGCCTCCGCATCGGTCGACTAGAACAGGAGGATTCGTCTTTCCAATCCCTTTACTCCTTGAGCTCGACTGTAGGTCAGTGGTCCAAAAGCCTGATTCCCATCATTCCCTCTAGGTTATTTTAGATTGGGGATCAAATTGGAGTGGTCGTCATGCAACTCTCCATCAAGGTAATATGGATTGAGGTCGGCAACGATGAAAGCGTAAAAAACCCCATAGTCCTTGAGTAACTCCAATCTGTAGGCAATATCATTGATCTTTTAGAGGATTCTGAAAGGTCCTTCAGCTCTTGCAGATAATTTGTTCGTCCTCTTGTTTAAGAACCGTTTCTTACTAAGGTATAGCCATACTAGGTCTCCTAGCTGTAATTGCTTAGCCATCCTACCCTTAGTCTTCTCCTACATTCTCCTAGTAACTTAGTCAATGTGCTGAGTGACTTTATCATAAATATACTGTAGGGATTATGCTCGAGCTCTCGCATTAGGTTCATCCTGTATAGGTACAGGTACAAGGGTATGGTTAAGAAGAAACTCGAGATTAAAACCATAGACCACTTCGAAGGGTATTTGTTTAGTGGTGACATGCATTGTACAATTGTAAGCAAATTCGACCACTAGTAAGTAAACGTCCTAATCATCCAAGTTCTTTCCCAATGTAACTCCGAGCAATGAACCCAAAATACGATTAACTACCTCTGTTTGGCCGTTAGTTTGGAGGTAACAGGAAGTATTGAATAGTAACTTGGTCCCCATCCAATGCCACAAGGTCCTTTAGAAGTGGCTCAAGAACTTTGGATCCCTATTGGAGACTACACTTCTCAGCACAGCATGTAACTACACAATCTCCTGTAAGAAAAGAGAAGCAATAGCCAAAGCATCATTAGTTTTTGAGTAGGGCACGAACTGTGCCGTTTTACTGAACCGATCCACAACAACCATTATAAAATCTTTACCTTGAGTAGTTCGTGGTAGTCCGAGAACAAAGTCCATGCTCAATTTAGTCTACAACTTCATTAGAATAACCAAAGGCATTACTTTCCCTTACTCAGCTCGACACTTAGCCCTCTTGCACACAGCATGACTTTCGATAACTTAGTACACATCTCTTCTCATTCCCAACTAGAAGAAGTAGCCATTCAATAATTTATTGGTCCTTCTTTCTCTAAAATGTCCAGAGAGTCCTCCACTGTAAGCTTCCCTAATCAATAGTTCCCGCAATGAATAGATCGGCACGCACAATTTTCAACCTCAAAACAAGTAACCATCCTCCACATGATACTCATCCACTGTACTTCCATTAACACATCGCATGATTATGGGTCCAAAGTGTAGATCCTCAGAGTACTGCTCTTTGATACTTACAAACCCAAATAACTCAATCTGCAGTTCAGTTAAAAGCGCATGTCTCCTTGAGAAAGCATCTGCAACCACATTGCTCTTTCCTTGCTTGTATTTAATCACAAAGTTGAATCCTTTAAGGAATTCAACCCATCTCACTTGCTGCTTCATTAACTTGGTTTGACTTCAGAGGTACCTCAATAACTCATAGTCAGTATATATGACAAACTCTCTCAATAGTAAATAGTGTTGTCATGCTTGCAGTGCTCTGATCAGTGCCAAGAGCTCCTTGTCATACAAAGTAATTCAACTGTAGTCCTCTGAGCTTCTTACTGTGGAAGTCAATTAGTCATCCTTCTTGCATTAGGACAATGCCTATTCCAATGCTTGAAGCATCACATTCCAACTCAAATATTTTCTCAAAGTCAGGTAGGACTAACACCAGGGCGGAGGTTAATTTTTCTTTTATGATAGTGAAGCTCCTCTCCTCCCTTTCTCCCCATCGGAAGTCGGTGTTTTTCTTCGTTAACTCAGTAAGTAACGCAGTGAGGGTGCTAAAATTCTTGATGAATCGTCTATAAAATGAAGCCAGTTCATGGAAACTTCTTACGTTGGCACAAGTAATAGGAGTCAGCCACTCTACAATTACTTCGATTTTCTCATTATCCACACGTAAGCCTCCTCCGTTGACTACATAACCCAAGAATACCACTTTCTCCTGGTAAAAGTAACACTTTTGGAGATTGCCAAACAATCTTTCAGCATGAAGGGTGTTTAATACAACACATAAGTGTTTACAATGACTTGGCATATCAGTACTGTATACAAGCATGTCGTCAAAATAAACCACGACACACTTCCCAATCAGATATCTTAACACGTGGTTCATCAAGTACGTGAAAGTACTCGAGGCATTCGATAGCATCACTCATAGAGTCCACGCCGAGTTTTAAATGCAATCTTCCATTCATCTCTTAGCCTCATGTAGATTTGATTGTAGCTAAACTTTAGATCAATCTTATTGAAGATCTTCGCTCCACTCAATTCATCTAACATGTCCTCTAGTCTAGGAATGGGATACCTGTATTTGATTGTGATCTTATTCACAGCTCGGCTATTCACACACATCCGCCAAGTCCCATCCTTTTTCAACATAAGAAGCGCTAGCATAGCACAAGGGTTGAGACTTTCTCGAACATAACTTCTTTCCAGCAACTCATTGACTTGACATTGTAGCTCAAAAGCCTGCTCAAGATTCATCTGATAAGCTGGCTTATTCGATAATGTAGCATTGGGTACTAAGTCAATGTAGTGCTCTATGCCTCAAGTTAGGGGCAACCCTTTGGGCAACTGTTTTGGGAATAGGTCGGCATACCCATCAAGTAACTCTTTGATTTCCCGAGGTAGTTCACCCCGCTCCTTCATTTCTAATAGGTGCCTAACCAACATGAAGGTTAGCTTGTCAACATTAATGGCCTCTTGGAGCTTAGCTCTACTTATCACTAGAGCCTTCCTTGATCTATGGACAAGTTTTGGCTGCAATTTATTCACTTCTCTCGATGGCATCAGGTTTAGTGTGATCTTCTAGTCATCCTTCTCGAACATGTATGTATTCTTGGAGCCGTTATGGATAACTCTCGTATCAAACAGCCACGGTCTACCTAGTAACATGTAAGAAGCACACATGGGCAGTACATCATAGAGAATCTAGTTTAAGTAATTCCCTATAGTGATCGGCAGTAGTATTTGCCATGTGACATATAATGTTCTTTTCTCACTTAACTAGTGTAGCTTATACAGCTTCGGATGTGCGACAATCAACAACTTTGGTTTTGAAATAAGATCAGTTGATGCTACATTGGTGCAGCTTCCACTATCCATGATGACGGCATACACTTAACCATTCATCTTACAAGTAGTATGAAACAAATTCTCTCTCTACTCCTCTTCTCGTAACAGTTCCATATTCATAGAGCGACGAACAACCATGAGTAACTTATCTAAGTCCTCAGCAAACATGTCCTCCTTAATTAGCTCTTTCTCGACAAGGACCCCCTCTTCCTCAGGTTCCTCATCTGTACTATCTACTTGTAGCTTCGGGATGTCTCCCTTGATGACTATTGTCCTATGATTCGAGCACTGAGCATTCATATGTCCAAACCCTTAGCACTTGAAGCACTTGATTTAGCCCATCTTCTTGCCAAACCTTTGCCCCTTCTCAAAAGTTCGGGTCAGCACTTCACCATCAGGTCAGCCTTTCTACTCAATTCAAACATCAATCTTTTGGTTTAGCTTGGTACTTGATTAAGCTCGGTGGCTTACCTGTTCGGGTCGACTAGTCGACATTCTGGTCATTAGTAGACTCCTCCTTTGCCTTTCTACTCATTAGACAATCCTAATAGCTTCATCCATTGTGTCAAATCGTTAGAGCTCCACAATGTCTCAAATGTCTCCTCTTAACCCAGTAATGAATCTTAAGACCATTCGAGTTAGTGGTTCCTCCACTTCACAACGGATCATAAGCATTTGAAATTCTTAAACATACTCGTCAACGGTCCAACCTCCTTATCTCAACTCCTAAAGCCAAATGAAAGTATCTTGAAGATAAGTTTCCAACACGAATTTGTTTCTAAGCATTCTCTTCATCTTAAGCGAAGCATTAATCTTTTAGTAGCCCTCTCGTCTCCTTATGGCTTAGAAATTCTTCCACCACATGGTGACATATCCAGAGAATTCAATAGCAACAATTCTCACTTTCTCATAATCATCGTAATGATAATAATAAAAAACACGCTCCACCTTCTCTTTCCATTTCAGATATTCATCGGCATTTCCATATCCATTAAAACTCAGAATCTAAAGTTTCACATAGTCAAAGGCTCTAGGGGCTTGAGCTCGCTCTTCTTCAAAGTACTCTTCCTCATCCTCCTCATCAAGTTCTCTCAAGTCTATCCTTCGTCTTACTCGTTTGCTTACTCCTCTACCTTGAACTAAGCAAGCTGGGTTCTTACCTCTAATAAGTTAGGTAGCTTATGGGGTATTTTACACAACCTCAGTGGGTCAGCAAGCCAATGCACGAACAACTCGAGTCAAATCTACCAAAAGGTTAGCCACCTCATCAAGTCTCTCGTCAATGCTTCTCGAAGTTCCTTGAGACTGTTAACCATTGTAGACAACTCCACTATTATCATCCTCCATTCTAAGATGAACATAATAACTTGCTCTATTTTACACACATAGAATAGAGTATAACAGAATTTTAAACACAAACCACAACTCAAACAAAACCTCCACTTTGATACCTAGATGTTGTGAACCGTGACCAAAAATAGATAAGGCCAATCACTGAATAAGTCTGAGCTTATAGAAATCTGGAAAAGGAAGTGATGAGGAAAGTGCGAAAGGACAAATGCGAATGAAAATGTAAGCAAAAACCCATGAACAACTCTAAAGAATATGATGTAGCAATGGAACTTCTGAGGACTCACGACATAATCCAATATGACGCACGAATCGGTCCGGTAAGGTTACTTGCCACCTAACCTTGCTCAAAGGTGAGCATAAGAGTGATGCTGAGAGTAAACAATAGTGTTTATGCAAGGAAGAAAATATAAGGTGTATTAATAATAGTCTAATTCTGATGTTTATAGCTATAAGTACAAAAATATTTATACCCATAAGTTAGGGCAACTTGCTCAAAAGGGAAAAGAAAAAAAAGGGCATTTCCTAAGGAAGTAATGTATAGGATACAAAAGGGTAAAAATAAATATATAAAGGAAACAATCATTGGTTCAATGGATTCTATACATGATTTTATATGGCAATATTGTATTGGTGATGTTGTTAAAAGATGTGGACAAAAAGGTACAAAAAACTTGCTTATCCGAGCACGGGTGGCTTAGTCAGCCCAAACTCTTTCACTCGACATCTCAGCAAGGTTGCAGCCGAGTAAGTAATCAGCCAAGCATGTATGAGAATGAAGATAAGCTGTTATCTCAACCTTCTGCTTCTTAGTACACAACATGCGAGAAATAAGTAGTCACTTGGCTTGGCAAGGAGATACTCGACCTCCGCATGGGTCGACTGAAACAGGAGGATTGGTCTTACTAATCCTTCTAGTCCTCGGGCTCAACTACAGGTCAGTAGCCCGGTAGCTTGATTCCCATCAATCAGGCTTTGAGGATAGTGAATTTCCAAATCATGTATGTAAGCTCAATAAGACTCTATATGGATTTAAACAAACTCCTAGAGCTTGGTATAAAGGATTAAGTAACTTCTTGATAAAAAATAGTTTTACTAAAAGAAAGCTTGATACAGCATTATTTATCAAGCAACACAATTCACACATTTTGATTATTCAAATCTACATAGATGACATTGTGTTTGGTACAACTCACATGAGCTTTGTTGATGAGTTCATTCAATACATGAAAAATGAATATGAAATGAGTATAATAGGCGAACTCAACTATTCCTAAGCTTTCAAATCAAACTAACCAAAAATGGAACATTTATCAACCAAGCCATGTATGCTAAGGACCTCTTGAAAAAGTTTAAGTTGGAGAATTGTAAAACTAGGCCTACTCCAATGAGCACTACAATAAAACTTGATAAAGATAAAAGTGGAAAGAAAATTTGTGAAAAGATGTATAGGTACATGATAAGTAATCTTTTATATTTAACTGCATATAGACCCAACATTATGTTTATCGTATACCTATGTGTACAATTTGAATCTTGCCCTAAAGAATCTCACTTGAGTATGGTCAAAACGCATCTTTAAGTATCTTGTAGACCCTATTGAAATTGGCTTATGGTATCCAAAGTTTACCTCGTTTGATCTTAACAAATACTCCAATGCTAACTTTGCTGGTTAAAAAGTTGATCGAAAGAACACAAGTAGCACATGTCACTTTCTTAGCAGCTCTCTAGTGTCATAGTATTCAAAGAAACAAAACTCGGTAGCACTCTCAACCGTCAAGGCCAAATATGTGGCTGTTGGTAGTTGTTGTACTTCAAATTCTATAGATGAAACAAACATTACATGATTATGGTCTAAAGTTCACTAATGTTCCAATAAGATGTAACAATACTAATGCTATAAATCTAACAAAGAATCCAATCCAACACTCAAAGACTAAGCATATAAAAATTAGGCATCATTTTATTCATGATCATGTGCAAAACAATGATATATGCTGAGAATTTGTTGATACTAATAACCAAATAGCTGATATTGCACCAAACCTTTAAGGATAAGTTTTGTACCTTAAGCAAAGAATTAGGAATAAACATGCAAGATAAATGCTAGGTACATAAGAACCAAGATAATGTTTTTGGGCAAAAATGGCATTATAAGTTGTTTAACCAACAAATAACATGCTATGGAGCTTAAGAAACATGATCATACAGGTTTCATGTACAATACATGATATTTAACATGGTTTGAGCATACTTGAAGTCATTCATAAATATGAGATTTCATATATCCATAATTACATCATGCATCAATTTCCATGCTCAAAACCAGCTCTCGCTTACTTAAATTTCATCATTAAATCATGATTGAGTGGTTATTTTTGTTGAATATTGATCTTGTGTAAATTTAACCTATTAAGACCCTCATTAGGCTCTTATGGTATGAGATAGGCTATGTAATCATTTTAACAATTTGGATAATACTTGCCTTGATAATACATCTATCATGTGTATATGTAATATTAAAAATGGTTTGAAGTGGAAACTTGGCGTAGTTTTGAATTGGTGTACTTGCTTGATCTCTAGCTATACTTATATCATACACTTAAATTCATAGAACTCAAGTAGTGATTTTATAATTCCTTGGTTCTTGAAGTAATATCTTGTTTTAAACATGCTTAGATATGATATTGAAACTTTCTTGAAGTGTTGATCTGCAAAAACTTAATATCCTTATACAAGCAACACCTACTTGTACACACTTTCACTATATCATGAACTACATAGCCTGAAAGATTTACTTTGGTTAAATTTTTACTATCTAGCTTAAATTCAAGTTTTACAAGCTTTAACAAACTAAATCTAACATGCTTAGAGTATTTTCTAGCATCATGTATCAATCAAAATAGGCTTAAGTTTGAAACTTGGTTAAAAGGAGTGGAAATTAGTAATTTACTGTAAAATTGTAGAACACCATCATGACTGTATACTCTCATGATGGTATACTCCTCAAAATAGCATCCTCACATCTATTTTGCTCACAATACCATCATGACGGCATTCCCTCCTTGTCGCCATGCCGATAACCTAGAACCCATGAAATCCTATTTTTAAAACCTTCGATTCTCCCTCTCTCTCTCTCTCTCAATTGTCCCCCTCACCAATCCTCTTAGATCTCTCAATCTCACACTTCTCTCTTCTCTCCACACGACCTTCTCTCTTCTCTTTTACTCTCTACAAAACCACCATCTACCACCCTATCACCCATACCATCATAACACCATTACCCCTTAATCTACCATCATCCCAGCTTCTCACATACCTTCTCCACTACCATCACCTCATCCTCTCTCTCCCTCACATCCTCATACACTCAAACCCTCACTTCAAGTACCATGCCTTCAAGAGCTACTCCGGGTTTAACACCCCTCACTTATGACTATTGCCTCGTTCCTACATGCTAACATGCCCAACACTTCGAGAAGTTTCCTAACTTAGAAGTGGACATTAGATCCTCTATCCTTAAGAAGTGCTTAACAAATTCTACATTCTAACCATTTCAAGGATCAACTCCAATCATATCTTAAACATTCTCCAATTTCCCAATGAGGTACATGATGACACCCTTAGGTACTACGGATATGGACTAATGGATGAACACACGAACCCAATATCACGTGAAACCAAAAGGATGGGTCCAAGCCATAAGATGGCTCAAAAAGTAAATGATAGTCGAGAGTGAGTAGGGGTTCCCATGCACTAACAATGGATATGATACACCAACGCCTCACACGAGCTCAGGTCATACTTGATATGACATACAAGTATGGCGAAAGGTCACTTACCACCAATCTACGCTCGAATAAGCTAGATAAGAGTAGCTTAAGAGTAAACAAAGGAACACTTAGCTCAAGAGAAGGTAAAATAAAAGTTCAATGTATTCTTTTGTATGTTCTCTTGCGGCTATTACACTATGTAATTATTTATAATATCCTATTAGGACAAGTTTTACATTACAAATAATTACAAAAATGAATCCCTATTTGCTAAACAAAAGGAAAATACCTTACAGGAAAATAATTACAAAAATGAATCCTAACATGAAGTCCATACTCAACTTAAACCATGGTTTGGTCGAGATCGACAAGGGTTAGTAGTGTCCTTGCTAAGCTCGACTCTTCGCTTTTCAGCAAGTTGTATGCTTTTCGGCAAGTATTGAACATCTCACTTCATCCTTAGCTAAAAGAATCTGGAGGATAGTACCTCATAAGTTCGGTGTTAGCTAAAGTGTCCAGGCAATCCTTCTCCATGCACCTTGTACACCAGTAGTTCTTATGTAAAACAGGTAAGGATACAAAGCCTTCTCTTCCTAAATAAGTATACATCCTCTCTATGATAGTCATCTAGTGTCTGTTCTTCCTCACAACGGGTGTAGATAAGACCAAAGTGTGGGTCCTCAACATATAAATTCTTGATGGTTGAAAAACCAAGCAACCTCGTCTATAACTCAATTAAGAAGGTATGTCGTCTTGATAGGGTGTCGGCTACTACATTGTTCTTTCCGTTCTTATATTTTATGACATAAGAAAAACCTTCCATGAACTCAACCTACTTGGCTTGTCTCCAAGACAACTTCGGTTAGCTCTTTAGATATCTCAAAGATTCATAATTAGTGTAGATCAAAAATTCCTTGGACAACAAACAATGTTGCCATACTGTTAATGCTCGGATTAAGGAATAGAACTCTTTATCATAGACGGAATAGCTGAATGTGGCTCTTCAAAGTTTCTTGCTGAAGTAAGCAATAGGCCGGCCTTCTTGCATCAGCACAATACCTATGCCTAGCTTGAATGCACCATAATCTACT
Organism: Lumnitzera racemosa; assembly: GCA_024138005.1. NCBI lineage: Eukaryota > Viridiplantae > Streptophyta > Magnoliopsida > Myrtales > Combretaceae > Lumnitzera > Lumnitzera racemosa. Next base: position 29,156,299 of record JAMXBC010000012.1, on the reverse strand, counting down.
TTAAATACCTTATTGAAGCTCGACAGAGATAAGGCGGGGGCTGTAGTTAGCTTCTCCTTTATATCCTCAATACTCCTCCTCTCTTTCTCACCCCATCTGAATTCAACATTCTTCTTTGAGAGTTCGATGAGTGGGGCCATAATTGTGCTAAAATTCTTTATGAATTGGCAATTGAATGATGCCAGGCCGTGGAAACCTCTCACATCAGCAAAATAGGTCAGCTCGAGTCATTCAATGATTGCTCTTATCTTCTCTTCATATGCCCGAATGCCACCTCCGCTCACAAAAAAAACCAAGAAGATCACCTTGGAATAGCAAAAGTCGTACTTCTTCATATTGGCGTAGAGCTGCTCAACTCAGAGTTTTGCAAGCACTTGTCAAAGATGCTTTCGGTGAGTCTCTAAGTTGAGACTATACACTAAAGCGTCATCAAAATAAACTATGACAAACCTTCCTAGTAATTCTCCAAGCACGTGATTCATAAGTTACATAAATGTGCTTGGCGCATTGGACAGCCTAAATGGCATTATAAGCCATTCATATAAACCATGTCGTATCTTGAATCCGATCTTCCACTCATCGCCTTTATGTATTCAAATCTGATGGTACCTAGCTTTAAGGTTGATCTTAGAGAATACCCTTACTCAACTCAATTCGTCTAGCATGTCATCAAGCTTGGGTATGGACACCTATACATGACGGTGATTTGATTGATCGCTCAGCTATCTACACACATCCTCCAAGACCCATCTTTCTTTAACACTAATAAGGCCGATATAGTATAAGGGCTCAGGGACTCAAACACATACACCTTCTTCATCAACTCATCCATTTCCCTCTATAATTCAACGACTTGTTCAAGATTCAACCTGTAGGTAAGCTTGTTTGGCAATACGACTCCTAGTTATAGGTCGATCACATGCTTGACGCTTCAATTTGGGCACAAACCATTCGACAACTCTTCCGTAAATAGATCGATAAATTCCTCCAATAATGTTTTTACTTTGGTTAGTAGCTCTTCATGCCCAAGTCTCTTCTCCAGAAGCCTCCTTATAAGCAGATAGGTTGGTCTCTCTAGCTACATTTCTCTTTTCAATTTGGCTTGGGTCAATACCAAAGCCTCTTTCTTCAAGGTTCAACTAAGTTGGGACTACATGACTTTTACCTACTCGATAGTCATAAGACTCAATTTCAACCTTCTTTCTTCATGCTCCACAAAACATGTGTTCCTCCTGCCATAATATATAACTACTAGATCAAACATCCATGGGAAACCAAGTTGAATGTGGGATACACTCATGGGCAGCACATTACAAAGCACTTCATCTCGATACTAGCTAATGTAGATCAGCACAAACACCTATTTTCTCACTTGTAGGGCTCCATTGTCATTAAGCTAGTGAAGCTTCTAAGGTTTCAAGTGAGACATGGTCAGCAATTTTAGTAGCTAGACCATAAATGTAGAGGCTACATTGGTACAAGTCGTACTATCAACAATTAGCCTACATAGTGAGTCATTCACCTTGTATCCAATATGGAAGAGATTTTCTCTCTATTCATCTTCAGGTATATGACTGACACTCATTGTCCTCCTCAACACTAGAGTAGTCGGCATGAAGTTGCTTTCCTTACTATAGATGACTTTCTCTTCGGACAGCTTGGTCTGCTTATCCTCCTTCAACTCTTTTACTTCCTCATCAGTACTATCGACCTCAATGGTCAGTGCCTCACCTCTGATCACCATTATTCGCCTATTTGGGTACTGAACGGTCATGTGTCCAAATCCTTAGCATTTGAAACACTTGATCTCACTCATCTTCCTCCCTGAACTCTAGCCTTTCTCAAAGGTCCTCGAGGGTTCCTTCTCCTCTACTTGGGTAGTCTAAATGGGTCAAGTCTCAGTAGCCTTGCTTGGCTCCGTTCACTTAAGTCTGCTCAGAACAAGTCAACTACTACCAAGATGGTTGATGGGTGGTCAGAATCTTCCTGTTCGGTACCTTTCTATCATCTGGGCGACTCGAATTGCATCATCAAGTGTTCTAATGTCTAGGGTTTCTAAGACATCCCCAATCTCATACTTCTACCTACCAATGAATCGAGACACAATTCGGTCTACTAGCTTTACAACTTCACATCAGATCAGTAATATTTGGAATTCCTTAACGTAAGCGTCCACACTCAATCCTCCTTATCTCAATTCTTGTATTCTTTTGAAAACATCTTGCAGACAATAGCTCGGTATAAACGTTCTCCGCATAACTCTCTTCATTTCATCTTAACTCCTAATCTCTCATTCTCCTTCCCTTCTTCTAATAGCTTAAGAGTTCTTCTACCATAAGGCGGCATAGCCAGTGAACTCCAATACAACAAGTCTAACCTTTGCATTATTAAGCACTTCATAGCATTCAAACTGCTTTTCAATCTTATCTACCCAATCTAGGTAGTCCTCGACATCACCACTTTTAAAAAAACTTAGAATTCGCATTCTTAATCCGTCAACTCTAGGGGCTCATACATTTCTTTCCTCAAGCTCGTGATACTCCTCTACCTCAGCAGCTCCTTCTACTTCCTCCTTAATCTCTTTAAGTACTAACCTTCGTATAACATCCTTACCAATTCCTTCTGCTTGGGGTAGTCAAACTGGGGCATTAACTCAAGTAAACTGACCATTGCCCCATCTGTGCTGTTTGCGTTCCCTAGTGGGGCTATTTCTAGTTCAATGCATGTCTTCTTAGATAATAGTCACCAGATTAGATACCAAGTCAGTAAACCTATCCAAGCGATCAACCACTGATTAAGGTGAGAAGCTCCCTTCCTATCTTTAGCCATGTTAAGTACCACTTTCTTGGTTTCCCAAAGTTCCTTCCATACTTGAATCTAACATTGATGGTTACTTCATAATGACAATTTCACAACAAACACACAGTCAACCACACTCTGTTTTAGCGTATCGAAAATAAGGGAAAACAAAGTATAGAATACTTCTTAACTACTAAACTTCAAAGCTAACAATAGAACTACTGTCACACGAGAGCAGTAACAAACTATTAAAAGAATACAATAACGGAACCCAACTTTGAACATAGTCAAGCTTTGATACCAAGATGATACGAACTCATGGATGAACACACAAACCTAATATCACTTGTAACTAAAAGGATGGGTCCAAGCCATAAGATGGCTCGAAAAGTAAATGATAGTTGAGGGTAAGCAGGGGTTCCCATGCATCAATGATAGATATGACATACCAACGTCTCATACGAGCTTAGGTCATACTTAATATGATACACAAATATGGCCAAAAGTCACTTGCCACTAGTCTACGACCGAATGGGCTAAAAAAGAGTATCTCAAGAGTAAGCAAGGGGACACTTAGCTTAAGAGAAGGTAAAAGAAAAGTTCAGTGTATTTTTCTATATGTTCTCTTGCGGTTGTTACATTATATAATTATTTATAGTACCCTGTTAGGGCAAGTTCTACATTACAAATAATTACAAAAAAAAAAAAATCTCTATTTGATAAATAAAAGGAAAATAATTTATAAAGAAAGCATGAAATCGTATGCAGCAAATGTTCTCTATCAGAAAGGACATCATGTGTACATTTTTAATCTGCGATTCTGACAATATTATAGGTTGAGAAGGGGTGGGCCTTTGTTCAGGTCTATGCGGTATCAGAAGTTTGGCACCCTAACTACCAGGGCTGGACTGGGGTTAGTTTAGGGATGGTTCACAGTCAAATCAGCCTCAGATGATCAGCTCCTGACAGTTATCAACTTGGCTTCAGCACTGTAGAGATTACCATATTCAGATTTCGCGCTTGGACTAGTGCATAGTAGAGGGTTGATTTAACGCTTAGACTAATGCATAGCGAACGACTCGGTTTGGTACATTGGCCGGTCACTTCGACAACACCTTTAATAGCATGGAGAGCAAAGTAGCTCAGCAAATCGGGTTGGAGCAAGCATTGCTTCTCGATACTTAACTCACCTTAGATAGCTCGATAGACCACCTAAGAGAGCCCTTGGGCTTGAGAGTGTGTAATCAACCTTGATCCCTATCAACTTATATTTCCATATATCTAATTCCTTAGATGATCAAAACTGGCTAAAGCTGAAAATGAATCCTAATGATGAGATAACCCAAAGAGTACTCTATGTTTATGTTTATGGCACCATGATCACTATCACTCCTGAGGATATTTGTAGCCTTATAGGTATTGAGATTAGTAGAATTGAGGTTAATGTTAATTATTATGGGGCATACTTTTATGAGAGAGTATTTCGATATCATGTATTGCTAGGAATTAGAGGAAACATAAAAATTTGGTTACAATAAGACTTAATCTTAGGACCAAGATTCTCCATCATATTGTGATCCACAATTATTATCTTCATCGAGGCCAACAATCCAATGTTACATATCAAGACATGTGGATCCTTTACTATCTCCTTATGAACAAGCAATTTGACTTTTTCAGTATTATGGTTTAGTGCTTTAAACATATGACCCATAACCCTTCTCAAGCTTTCCTTCAGTAAGGCCAACCAGTTACACAATTGTTAATTCACAAAGAAGTCCATTTTCCTACACCCCTACGGGTTGCTTGGGTCAAACACCTTGAACCAGTTGATATTTGTCTGGGCATTTACAAAAAGGTAGGCAACAATTAGTTTAGAAAGACACCACTTCCTCTTTGATCTTGGTCTAAACAAGAACCACCTGAATCTTCTGATGAACTGGGGAGTAATATTGATCATGGCAGTTCTGATGAAGCTTCTTTAGACCTTGAAGCTTAGCTTCTACCACCTGCTGATGCCTCTCAAGCTCTACATAAAGAAGGTTCCTCTCAATAACCACCTCCTCTTAGCATTAGCTTCCCTCCTTTTGATCTGACTACTCCTTTAGCATCTCAATATCTATTTTATCAATACTCCAAGATGCATTTTAATCAACTTTGGGAAAACATTCACGATCACATTCATAGTGGGTCTCAAGGCCTTTACCACCATTTCCATATGAAATATCACTACTCCTCATGTCTTTTCCCTCCTCTAGCTCAGAATGATGACCCTCATTGATAGGAATCAAAGTACTAGACTTTTAACCCATAACTAAGCCCGAGGCTTAGAAGGACTAATGAGACAAATTCTCATATACCAATTAACTCCTGCCAAGGCTGAGCTAATCCTTCCTACAGACCAACTTCTTACACCAAGCTAAGTTACTAAGCTTCTCTCAGAAGTCGTGTATCGACAGAACAAATGCCTTACTAGTAGCCCAGCCTCTCATACACACCTACTCAACCATGATTAAGCCAACCCTAAGCTCGGCAACATTAGTGTCAAGAAGCCAAAAGATCTAGCACATATCTACAGCTACTTCTTCTCAAATAAGTCTAAGTCTAACTGCCACCTCTACTTAGTACCCTTGCTCGGCCTTCCATCTTGACCGTACTATTTTGTTCATTTGTACCAAAAGCATTCCCAATAAGTTGTTGCTATGTATCCCAGCCCTATGTGAAGGAATTTGCTACACTAATCATTATATTTCTTTGAATATTCGTTTTTATCCTTTATATTCCTTATACATTTCTTATTTTGGACATTGCCCTTTTGTCTTTTTCCATTTTAGGTAGGTTTCCCTAATTTCTTAGGTATAAATACCTACTATACATATAGTCGTAAGGGATACACAACATCTCATCATTAATATACTAAATATTCTTCCTGTAAACATTACTCCCTTAGCTTGTTTACTTACTTCATTCTTATCATAACCCTTAAGTAAATCTAGATGACGAGTAACCTCATCAAACCACCTTGTACGTTATCTCGAGTTGTGCTAAGAGTCCTCAGAAGTTTTACTGGTGTGTCATATCCTGTGGAGCTATTTATGGGTTTTCTAATTTACTTTTCCAATTGTTACACTACTTTCCATCTCATTCTTCAAGCTTTTAGTAAGCTTGGACCCACCACTATGATTAACCTTATCTATTCTTGGTCTTAGTCCACATCATCTTGGTATCAGAGCAAAGGTTTCATTTGGGTAAGTTGTATATGTGTTTTGTGAAGTAGTGTTTGCTATAGTAGTGTATCGAACTTGTAAAGAAAATCACTGAAGTATTTGAGTAAGTAATAGGGTATAGTAGCTTATTCTCAAGTATAGTCTATTTTACCTTATTTTGGACATCCAAAAACAAAGAAATTTTTTCTATAATGATTTGTTCATCGGTATAGTTATAGTGTTTATGGGTTAACTAGACATTTGTGTAAAGAGTGTACGTGTTGTTTAGTTTGGAGAAATAGTGTCAACTGCATCTCAAATTCGAAGTTTGATACCCAAGATTGTTAAAGAAAATGACATACCTAAGTGTTAATGATGGTATTAAGGATGACATTAGTAGTGCTATCCACCTTCGCCGACAACCTTGGGGAACCCCCAAAAGCACGGATGATAAACTTAATGAGGTGACCAACCTCTTAGCCGACCTAACCAAGGTCATTCATATAATGGCCTATTGACTTGCTAAGGCTATATAGAATACTCCATAAGCTGTTCGACTTATTAGGGGATAGATCCCAGCATGATAAGTTCGAGATAAAGGAGTAACAAGATAAGTGAAAAGGAGGAACGATTTGGGAAATTTGGATGATGGTGGAAAAAAAGAGTTTGAAGAACAAGAGCGAGCTTGAGCACCCCGAGCGGCCAACAATGTGAAGCTTCAACGAGCTAGGAAATGTCGATGATTATCTAGATTGAGAAGAGAAGGTTGAACGCATTTTTTATTATTAACAATATGAAAACCAAGAGAAAGTGAGGACTACTACTGTTGAATTCTCAGGTTATGCTACGATGTAGTGGAAAAACTTCCAAATCATAAGGAGATGAAAAAAAATACAAAGAGGTAAGTACTTGGCTCGAGATGAAGAGAATACTCATAAACAAATTTATGCAGGATACATATTTGTAAGACACTTTTGCTTAACTTCAAGAGTTGAGATAAGGAGGCTAAAACATTGATAAATACGTTCAAGAATTCTAGATACTCATGATTTACTGTGAAGTAGAAGAGCCATCAATACGAGTAGTGTCTAGATTCCTTATTAGATTAAGAAGTGATATTCGAGACATTATGGAACCTCAACAATTTACTACAATGGATAAGGCTATAAGAATAGCCCAATGAGTGGAAAGACAAAATAGAAGTAGAAAACCGAGCTGACCCCTCATCGAGCCAACCTAATCAATCAAGTAGTCTTGTTTAGGGAGGTTACCAAGCCTAACCAAGCACCAATCCAACCAAGAAGACAAATGTTAAGGCCGAACAAAAGGGCTAACCTGATGGTGATGTGTCAATGCAAACATACGAGAAGGGATAAGGATTTGAGAGGAAGACGAACCAAATCAAGTGTTTCAAATGCCATGAGTTTAGGCACATGGCTACTTAGTGTCCGAACCAATAAACTATGATTATTAAGGGAAATGTCCTTAAGCTCGAAGTGGATAGTACTGATAAGGAACCCAAGGAAGAGGTTGTTCCCAAGAAGGAAACCACTCGAAAGGATGAACTAGTCAAGGAAGATGTGTTCGCCGAAGACTTAGATAAGTTAACTTTAGTTGTCTGATGTGCAATGAGTTTGGAACTCTGACTCGAGGAGAAGCAAAAGGAGAACTTATTTCACATTACTTGCAAAGTGAATGATCAAGTGTATACACTCATAGTAGAAAATAAGAGCTATACCAATGTGGCATCTGTCGACCTGATGAAGAAGCTAACATTGCCAACTATCACACATTCAAAGCCGTACAAGTTGCATTGGATAAATGAGAAAGGAGAACTACATATCACTCAGCAAGTATTGCTGCCGATCTCTATTGGGAATTATTCCAACAAGATCTTTTGTAACATACTACCCATGTGTGCATCACATGTACTGCTTGGCCAACCTCAGCTTTTCGATCAAAGAGTTATGCAAGACAGATTTAGGAACACCTATGTTTTCAAAAAAGATGAGAGGAAGGTAACTTTGAACTCTATGACACGAAGTCAAGTTAACAAACTACGAGCTAAACTTGCTCTATGATCCAAGAATACTTTAATTCTAAGCAGAACCAAGCTCCCAAAAGCTATAAAGATCGACATGCCGACTTTTATGTTGGTTAGAAGACTATTAGAATTAAAGGAGCAAATTGAGATACCCCTTAAGGTAAGAGAGCAATTGGGTGAATGTACTGACCTGTTTCTAGAACAGTTATCTGAGGGATTACCTCCATTCAAAGGCATTGAATACTACATTGATTTAATACCCAGTATTACCTTGCTGAATAAGCTAGCTTGTCGGATGAATCCTGAATAAGCTACTGAGCTCCAAGGATAAGTCATTGAACTAATAGAGAAAGGATATGTGAGGAAGAGCCTCATCCCCTATATAATGCTAACACTCCTTGTGCCATAAAAGGATTGTACCTGGTACATATGTGTAGATAGTAGAGCCATGAACAAGATCACAATTAAGTATAAATATCATATCCCTCAAATGGATGATATGATGGATAAACTGAGTAAGGCTAAAGTCTTCAGCAAGATTGATCTAAAGTCTAGCTACCATTAGATTTAAATGAAGTTAAGAGATGAATGGAAAATTGCGTTCAAAACTCAGTGGACTTTATGAGTAGATGGTTATTCCTTTTGGCCTGTCAGATGCCCTAAGCACCTTTATGAGACTAATGAACCGTGCGCTAAGTAATTTGATTGGGAGATGTGTCGTAGTGTACTTTGACAACACCATTGTATACAGTGCCAACCTGTTAAGTCACTCAAAACATCTTCATGCTATGCTCGACGTTCTCTAAGCCAAGAGGTTATTCAGTAATCTAAAGAAGTGTTGTTTCTTCCAAGAGGAAATAATATTTTTAGGTTATGTATTTGGTAAAGGTGGCTTACGAGTAAATAATGAGAAGATTTGAGTTATAGTCAAGTGGCCAACTCCAACCACTTGTATTGAGGTGAAAAGTTTCTATGGACCAACATCCTTTTATCAAAGGTTCATTAGAAATTTCAATACCATTATCATACCCCTTATCGAGCTAGTGAAAAAGAACATTTAATTTAAGTGGGGAGAAATAGAGGAAAGAAGCTTTATTGAAGTAAAGAAAAGGTTGACTTTCATACCTGTATTAGCCCTACCCGACTTTGAGAAGGTTTATGAGCTAGAATGTAACGCGTCAGGCATTAGTATAAGCGCTATCATAATGTAAGAAAGCAAACCATTACTATAACGAGAAGCTTAGAAGACCTCAACTAAACTATTCTATTTATGACAAAAAACTCTTAGCCCTCATCTAAGCGCTTCAAGTGTGCCAACACTATCTATTGCTGAGAAGGTTTATCATCTATATAGATCATAAATCTTTAAGGTATCTTAAAAGTCAAACCAAGCTATCAAAGCGATAAGTATGATGGGTTGAGTTCCTTAAAGGATTCAACTTTATGATTAAGTATAAGCAAGGCAAGAATAATGTAGTTGTCGATGCTCTATCAAGAAGCCACGTACTCTTAACCGAATTGCAGACTAAGCTGTTAGGGTTTGCAAGCATTAAAGAGCAGTATCAGCAAGACCCCCATTTCGGTCCCATAGTGATGCACTATATTGAGGGAAGGATAATGGATGAGTATTACACTATATAAGGGTATCTATTTTGGGGAAGCAAGCTATGTATGCTAACTTGTTCTTTAAGAGAGTTGCTTATTAGGGAAGCTCATTTTGGTGGACTTTCTAAACATTTTAGGGAGAAGAGGACATACAAATTGTTGGAAAGGATGGTTCTTTTGGCCAAGAATGAGATGAGATGTACACTAATTTCTTAAGAGTTGTACTACTTGCAAGAGGTGAAATGCCAAGCCATGTAAGAGAAAGTAATGTCTTTACCTATCCCAACTCAACCTTGGACTAAGTTGAGTATAGACTTTGTTCTCGAATTATCAAGAACTGCTCAAGGAAAAGATTCTATGATAGTCGTTGTGGATAGATTTAGTAAGATGGCACACTTTGTACCCTGCTTTAAAGCTAACGATGCTTTAGCTATTACTTCTCTCTTTTTGTAGGAAATTGTTTGGTTGCATAACATGCTGAGGAGTGTAGTCTCAAACAGGGATCCAAAGTTCCTAAGCCATTTCTAGAGGACTTTATGGCATCAAATGGGACTAAACTACTATTCAGTACTTCTTATCATCCCTAAACTAATGGCCAAATAGAATTAGTCAACTATACTTTGAGATCACTGCTCCGAGCTGTAGTAGGAAAGAACTTAACTAATTGGGATGTCTATTTACTCGTGGTAAAATTCGCTTACAATTAAACAATGTATGACACCACCAAGGAGACCCCCTTTTGAAGTCATATATGGCTTTAATCCCAAGCTATCCTTTGATCATAACCTTATGCCCATGTTCGAGCAAGAAGACCTTAACACAAAAGCCTGAGCACAATCCCTACAATACATCTATGAGAAGGTTACTTAGTAGAGTTACCAAGCTACTAAGAAAATGTAAGAAAGAGTTAAGGGAAGGAAGTCAGTATTGTTTCAGCCTAGAGACCTAGTATAGTTGCACTTAAGCAAGGAGAGATTCCCAAGCAAGGAGAGATTCCCAAGCAAGAGAAAGAACAAGTTGTTTTGCTTGAGTTGAAGGCCTTTTCAAAATCCTCCAAAAGATTAACAACAATGCTTACATATTGGAACTACCTGAAAATTACGGAGTCTCTAACGCTTTCAACATTATCGACCTCAATCCTTATCACCTTGAGGGAGAATCGAACAAAGACCTACCAAATTTGATCCTAAATCCAAATTAACCAAGAGGGAATAATAGAAATCGGACTATCAAACCTTTAACCCACAACCAAGCCAAAGGCTTAGAAGGACTAATGAGACAAATCCTCCTATTCTAACCAACTCCTACTGAAGCCAAGCTAATCCTTACCACCGACCAACTTCTTATGCCAAGTCAAGTAACTATATATTTCTCAGAAGTCGTGTGTTAATCGAACAAATGCTCTACTAACAGCCCAACCTTTCACATACACTTGCTTAACCATGACCAAGCTAACCCCTAATTCAACAACATTGGTGCCGAAAAATTGAGAGCTCCAGCATATATCCATAACAGCTTCTTCTCGGACGAGTCCAGGTCTGACTAGCACCTCTACTTGACACCCCTACTCGGCCCTCCATCCTAATCGTACTATTTTGTCTATTTCTACCAAAAGCATCCCCAATAAACTACTGCCACATATCCCAACCCTACGTAAAGGAATTAGCTGCACTAATCATTATTTTTCTTTAAATATTTGTTTTTTCCCTTTTGTATTCCTTATACATTGCTTCTTTTTAACATTACTCTTTTTGTCTTTTTCCATTTTAAGCATATTGCCCTAATTTCTCAAGTATAAATTCCTACTACACATGTAGCCATAAGAGATACACAACATCTCATCATCAATATGCTAAATATGCTTCTTGTGAACATTGCTCCCCTGGCCCGTCTACTTACTTCCTTCTTATCTTAAACTTTAAGCAAGACTAGGTGGCGAGTAACTGATCAGAGTACCTAGTATGTTGTGTCAAGTTGTGCCAAGAGTTCTCAAAAGTATTATTGGTGCATCATATCCTGTGGAGCTGTTTATGAGTTTACTTATTTACTTTTCCAATTATTGCACTACTTTTCATCTCGTTCTTTAAGCTTTCAGCAAGCTTAAACCCACCACTACAATCGACCTTATTTGTTCTTAGTCTCGGTTAGCATCACTCCTATTACCTAAGTTGTTCACTCCAACTTATGTTTCTTGTACTACTTTCTTTTCTAATTTCTATAATGGACATAGCCATTAGCCACCTTTATGTTTGTCTCATTTTGTCTTTTGCTCCATTTTGGCCATTACTATGGTCTTTGTTGCTTATCTTAGTGTAACTAGTATTTTGTGTATGTCACTGTATATATATGTACTAAAATGGATAACTCTTCTTTATGTGGTTGCCATAATTATCTCTGTTGCTCTTAGAAGATGTTATAGGCTGATTTTGCTGGGTTGGGTATGCCACTTCTCTTTGGAGAAGTCTGTAGTTTGTTTGCTCTTCTTTTTGTAAGGAGCATATCCTAAGGCTTAAGTTAAAACTATGTTGAAATGTTGACTTAACTCTTTTCCCTCTTAACCATCTAGATCCTCCTCTTTTTGATGTGGCCAAAGGAGGAGAAAAAGTCAAGTCACTTAAAAATCGAATCACTTAGAAAGTCAAAAAGTATGTCTATGGAGTCTAATAAACATTGAACTTATCTTACAACTTTGAGAGCTTGTCTTACAATTTGACAAATGAAGGTTTAATAAAAAGATTGAAATTGCAAGAAGGACTAATATGGAGAATGAGACTCAATTCCCTAGCAAATTAATACACTCTATTTCAAGTACTCTTTAATCTTACCTATTTGCTATATATCTTGAAACCAAATGCCTGATTTAGGGGGAGTATTATATTAAGGGGATGCTTTTAAATATAAAGGTTTTGTCCCCATAAAAAAAGGGGAGATTGTTGAACCTACAATTCACTAATTAATTTTGATGAGAACAAAAACCCAAAAATATAGTTAAATGTGTGATTATATGTTAGTTAATTGAAAACGCTAACCACCTTACAAAATTATTTAATGTCAATTAACTTCTTAAAATATTTATATTTGAAAGATTTGCAATTATCTTTGAAGTTGACCTTTATAGAATGATTGCATATGTTATGTTTAGAAGTTGGAAATAGGTAAGAGTGGCTTACTGACTTAATAATGAAGTGCCCTAGATTAGAAGATGAAAAGCTTTCTATTCTCTAAGCCAGCATGATAGTGGACTTATCGGTGTTCATGATGATGTTTAATTAGCTTACTGTCATTACAATAAGCCTATTTCAACTATCCGTTAGAGCATTTAATGCACAATAATGGGAAGAATTAAATGAGATGATATAAACGCTTAATTACCCGACTAAGGACAAGCTAGAACTAATATTCTACTACAATCAAAAGATATTCACTTACATTCCTTGGTCCTTCTACTTATTATTTTTCTTTTATACTCCTTGTTACAATCAAACAAGTAAGACTTAGTGTATAGTGTTTAAGAGCTTTTGTCTTTACAATCTTTAAAGAAAAAAGCACTACATTCGTATGTTATTGTGATTGAGGAAACTTGAAAAGCTCTTTCAGCATTGGTTTGTGAGATTAATAAAATGTTGTGAAGTTTTCGATTAGAGGTGATTGTGGGTCCGTATAGAGTGGGAGGCGATCCAAACTTCACATTATATCTAGGCTTAATCTTCTCTATCTCTATCTCTTTATTTTTCTACCCTTTATTGTATTATTATTATTACATTGATCACATTTTCTACTATATTTATTTTTTAAATTTAAAAAGAATTAAAATTTGTCCTTAAAACTCAATTTACCCCCTCTTGAGTTTTAGCTTAACATTCTTCGTATATTAAGTCTATCTTCCAAGATAATGAAACTCAATAAACTACTCATTTCCTCATTAATAGGATATCTGATAGTTTGTTCTTTCCATTATTTGAGGGGCCCCCAAACTTGTTTTTTACTAACTGAGTATAATTGGGTGTAGTAATATACTTAGGTAAGAGAAATATTAAACCATTTTTCTTATTTATTTTGTCATAACTTTCTCCGTTTTTTAGAAAAATTTTCAATGGAAAAATATGAGTCTAATTTCATGAAATCAAAAGAGGTTTTTTAAAATGTTTTCCTTATTTGAAAATGCTATTGGTTCAAACATCCATAAGTCAATGTGTTTAGCTAGTGTGTTTTATTTATTATGACTTTATTTAGAATGCTCAATTATCTAGGAGTTATATTACATATATTTTTCAAATAAAACTTTTCACTAATCTTTTGTACCGATGGTGTATCTAATCGACTCTGTGAGAGTCCATTAGAAACATGTTTATCTACTTTTTCCTTAGATAAATCTTCTCAATTTCAATTTACAATCTTTTTTTTTTTTTACCTTAGTTTAAGAATGACCAAAGACATTTTCACATAAAAGATAATTTGTTATCAAAATATCCTAAGATAATGTTTTCGATAAGAAAAAAAACAATTAAAATTAAATATTTCCAAAATTAAGCAGAATGATTTTTAATCATTAAATCAAGATGATGCTTACCTTTGTTTGATAACACAATTTAGAGACTTAAGTAATTGCTAAGATACATGGTTTGACTATTTCAACTAAGTGAGAGTAGTCAGGGAGTTAAGTATGTAAACTTCATATGATTTAAGAAAATTTTGCATGCCCATCTACACTTAACCTAGCTCATGTACTTAAAGAAACTATCCATGAACTTAGATTCAAAGCCTTAAAGAAACTATCCATGAACTTAGATTCAAAGCCCATGCAAGGATCCATCAAGAGAACTCATCCAAATTGTCAACTTTCAATATGATGAAACAAACATTGTTAATAGCTAGGGTCTATAATATTGAAGAGCTCTTTCATTTTGAGACGATGTCACAATCAAAGAAGAAAGGTGTTATGCAGTTGCATTGCCATTTTGAAAGTTTAAACAAAGCTTAAAATGAAATACACATCACTTCTTCTCAAGAATAGTGGAGTTGATATTTTATAACTCCTTCACCTGTTATATATACATTTAAGTTTCTTGAAACTATTAACTCCTCCTTTTTACCTCTCTTTCTAAGTCATCTCTACGTATCATTCCACATAGCTCATTTAAAACCACATGTAGCGTGAGACTGACACTACATAAACATAACTACTACAATTGATCCCTACATCTATGACCTTAAAATTTTCAACTTCATCTTTCATGAAATAAGTTAGTAGTTGCAATTAACTATCTTTTATAATCATTATCATATATAATCATATCCTATAAAATAAAATAAAATTATGGATACTAATTGTTAACATGCAATTTTTATCTAAAAACAAAATTTTAAAAAAAAAATACTACTCCATGAGTTATCCTTCTATATCTATATTTTCAGTTAATGGCCATAATTAAATAATGCAAATGGAATGTTTCCTATTTAACACTCTAACAATCCATTACTTAGAGAAAATAGAAAGAAAACAAAGTAATTATTCTCAAAATATCATTTACCATCTTATTTACTCACAAATTGCTCCATGAATTATTATTTTAGGTAACTTTTCTTATTCACTCTTCTATAAGAAATAGTTGTTCCCTTTCATATAAAGTGGCATTTTTTATTCCATCTTCATAGGAAATAAAACTTTTATAAATAATTATTAGAGTTAAAGTAAACATTGGAATAGATATTCACAATAATAAAAATTTATACAAAGTGAGCACTAGATTGTAAATTTCATAAGAAGTAACCTTTTTTATTTCTTATCTATTTCTAGCCTACTATTGTTAATAATATTTCATAAGAAGTAGCCTTTTATTCCTTATCTATTTTTCACTTAAAAGTGAATGGACCATAAAGCACTAATTAAGTTTTCTTTTCCTCATTGCTTTTTCTTCTTAAATACATGTATATCAATTTCTTCTTATATTATTTCAATTGTTTCATGCTGTGGTAAAACAATAAAACTTATTTTTTAACATTATAAGGTCTTTACTTTATCTAAATATTAAACAATAAAACTTATTTTTTAACATTATAACGTTTTTACTTTATCTAAATACTACCCTTGAATGAACATAAGGGTTTGCATAACATTACAACTAGCCTCACCACCCCAACCCCCCTTCAACCAAAAAAAAAAAAAAAAGGTGCTAATCAACCACCCTCAACATGGGAGTGCCTAAAATAGCCATTAAAAGTAAGGTAGGTTGCACTTCAAAAAATAAATTGTTTGACTCACCAATAGCTATGGGTTAATTTGTAATTCGTCCTTATATCTATGTTAACAAACAGATTTACCAAAATTATTTCAAATAACAAAAAATATCATAAATATTTCAATTAAATAACAAATTGATCTTTTCAAAATAAGAATAATAAATCGCACATGTTGGCACATTTTAGATACCCTTTGTGATATTGACCAACATTGAAAACATTCAATATTATATAATAAAGCATTAGTCCATTATACAATCAACATATGCGCATATATTACAAATAAAATACATTAAATGCTATGCAATAACTATAAAGTCTTTATTATCAATAAGGGTTTACGATTGTAGATATACACTAGATAAATCTAGTGAACTTAATGCGATCATATACCCAAAAATTCTCACAATCCACAATCTAAATGCCTTATGGAACTTGTAATGATAGAAGATTTTGTTGGATACTCTTACACTTGTATGTTTTTTCCTTCCCCACAAAGTTTTCACTTGGTTTTTTCTCTTATTTTAGGATGTCCAAACCCTATAGCCATTCACTTTTATAATACTATACATGTTTTTAACAAAACACTTCATCACACATTTAATTTCATATTCATTAAATTTACACCATCTAAATACAATTAACTCAATGATTCAGATCTCATATATATAAAATCAAATACTAAATGAAGATTTAACAGGTCCTAGAAAAATCCTACATGGTTATAAAAGACAAAAGCCTTTGCAAAGAGACATGCTCTGGATTTGGATCATCTTTAAACGCAAGGAGTCATAACCCTTCCTAAGAAAAGTCACGTCTTTTCATAATTTTAAAAATGTCTTCCATCATACATGGCATAGGAAGAGTCGGCAATTCCGGCAAATTCCATTATCGCATTACATCATCGTTGTAACTTATAATAGTATGTACGCAATCAATCTGACTGAAGGAGAGAGGAAGAGGAGTTTTGTGGGTGGGATGGGGTGGGGTGGGTCCCCTTCTTCACGTGTGTTTGTCTTGCAGTACAAACTCTCCGTACTAATATTCTTCAAACCACACATTCTTAGAAATATTGCAATTTAAAGCGTGACTGTGCGGCAAAGCAACTGGCAGATTTGAGAAAGAGCAATAGCATGGCAGATAATCCTTCACTTTTGTTTGTTGTTTGCGTATCAAGGGATAATTCTCCCAAGGGCAACTCCTCCTTAGCATAGGCTCTTCATACGTACTCTGACCCAAAAATTGTTCTAAGAAAACTTGAGTTGGGCAATAACTCGGCCCATCTTAACTTCCATAAATGTAAGAGAATAGTTGCTCGGTGGCTCAAATCATCATACAATTACATTTCTGCTATCGCATCAAACTATTAGACTTGTATTTCTTCAACGACTATACATTAAAATATATGTGTAACTAGCAGCAAACTGCCGGACTAACCAGTTCTAAATTATAGGATAAATCAATATACTCTGCAGTAACAAGATCAGACTTACACCATGGTAGGAGAAACAAATCAACACCAAAAAATGATGAACATGAGCAATAGAAGAACAAGTTACTGCAGACATGGAAAGTCACTATCTTGGGGCATGCAAATCCAGCAGAAGGAATTGGCAAACCTTGCAAATTTCTTCCTGAAACCGGTTAAAGCTTCTCTTTTGTATAGCACTCTGCACAATATCGAATCAAATCGCTATTGCATATGACCAGCTGAAGAACTCTCTTAAGAAGTTCAAAGCCCCAGAGTCAGAAAAATATGACAGGACAGGCTGGCCAATGTCAAACATTAGCTCTAAATTAAGGGGAGGAGGGGGAGGGAGAATAATAGAGCCAGTTCACAAGATATGACCAGCAAATGGTACAAATTTTTCAAGATGAGGCTAGGCTAACTCTCATCTAATTTTTGCTCAATCAGACCTCAATGAATTTGACACCTAGGACAAGGTCACCCAACCATTCTACAAACCAACATAAGTTTTATTCGGAAGTAGCATTACCCTTCCTCCACCATTTTCATCATAAAAAAATAACCACCACTTAGCAGCCATCTCATCCACCAGTGTCTGACCTATTCATTCTTTCCCCTCTCAATTCCTTCTTCAAAGTGGAGTATCTTCTAAAGCCCATGAACTTTAGAACTCACAAATCAGAATCTATTGGCAGTCACAAATTTCTCATGATCATGTATTTGGTTGACTAGACATTCCCATCAGCCTCTTATAAGGGATGTTACCATGTTAGATTTGTCAAATAGCGATACAGTGGAATGTCTATCTACTGAGGAATAACAATCCCTTTCCAGGACCGACATAATAGCTATTCCAAGGTCATTCTTTCACCCATTCCTTTCTGTACCCTTGAAACCCAGCCACTAACCTAACCACAAGCCACCTGGCCAAAGCACCAAAAGCTCAAACTAGCAGCCTGGCCAAATCTAGAGCCACAGAATTAACAGACCCACATAACCAGTGCACCAACTGTCCAAACAACCCCAATCCACCTTGAATCACCAGACTCAGAAGACATACTGCACCCACAGGATAAGAATATCAAACCCATTTGAACAAGCCACAAACCATGAAGTCATCCCACATCACATTAGCCACTCTGAGTTATCATACCACATGACACAAACCAGCCCTCATCAAACCACCATTGGATGAACCAAGCACACTGTGCAACCAAAACCATGGGTTTCACAAACAATCCAAGAGCAACCAAGGTTCATTTGGACAACCCAAATGAGACTTTGGTCTAGCCATGCCATCGAGAGGCACAGGTTGGTTTGGGCATAGGTTGTGGGGTAGGTCCACTAGACAGGTTGAATACTAACTGGGTAGGGATAGACATTTAAGGCCTAACTTAAATCATGCAGTAAAACAAACGTGCAACTATGAGGGAATGAATAGAACCTTGATGAAGCCTACAATATGCTCCTCCACATATATGAATGCTAGATAAGAACAGTAATTCACTGTCATAACCATACTCGTGGAGCATGCATCCCCAGCCCTCAAAACATAATTAGCATTTTCTTTCATAATTAGATAGAACTCAAAGCATCAAACTTAAACATTATACTATAGGTCTCTCAAAATGCTGTTTCGTAACTATTGAGAAAAAATTAAATGCGAAGCCATTAAGTACTAAACATAAAGATGAAACGAAATGACAAAAGCCAAAAACTCGTTGAATCGGAATTTGATTTCTCCAATCAACGGTAACTCTTCTGAAACCTGGCACGAGCACCACGTCCTCCAAACTTCTTAGGCTCGCACCTTCTAGGATCAGCCACAAGCAGAGTCCTGTCGTACCTAACAAATAAGAACCAACACATACCATCTATCAATCCACTTTTCATCATTATTAACAAAATAATGGACTGAACGTCTTGAAGCAATTTCAAAATAGAACAATAGAATAAAGCTATTGAAGGAGCATAAGAATTGTCTTTGACAAAAGAAAACAATTATCTACCGGTGTGAAACTAAACTAATACTTCGGTTAAGTAGAAAAGCAAACAATTAAAGAAACTGTATTACCAAAAGACCATAATGTAAAAGGAATATCGTACCTGACCAAGATATCCTTAATCTCCTTCTTGCTCTGCTCATCAACGTACTTCTGGTAAAACGCCACCAGAGCTTTCGCAATACTTTGACGAATCGCGTAAATTTGTGAAGTATGACCACCGCCTTTGACTCTGATTCTCATATCGACCCCCGCGAAACGATGTCGCCCAAGGAGGAGAATAGGCTCATAAGCCTTGAAGCGGAGGATCTCCGGCTCTACCAGCTCGATTGGAACGCCATTGATTTTGATCAGTCCACGGCCGCGCTTGCAATATGTGACCGCCACCGCAGTCTTCTTGCGGCCGAAACATTGCACCGATTCATTGGATGCCGCCATAGCTAGGGTTAGGGTTTTGAGGAGGCTAGTTTAGCATTGGAGCAGAATACACAAGAAGTTCAAGTGGGGAGAGAAATTATTCACGTTTTAAATATAGGGTGAAAAGGACTCGAAGTGCAAAACGTCATACCCCTCGACTTGAGAGAAATAACGGATTTACCTAGACTATTATTTAATTTTTTTTAAGTTATCTTTTACTCCTTACCAGCAAAACACACTCGCCTTTACCTATATTATCAATATTATTAAAGCTCTGAAGATTTAAATAATTATCATTACTAAAATTATAAAATTATTTTTTATTTATTATTATTTAATAAAAAATTAATAATAAAATATAGTATTAAAATTATAAATAATAAATAAATTTATTAATTTACTCATCTCTCCCTCTCTCTCTCTCCATTTATTTATTTACTTTTATATACAATTTTTTCTCTTGTTATGAGTTTCCCACTCTCGCCACTTTTCTATACATCTCTCTCCCACTCTCTCTTCAATAACTTATATACCTTCATATAGATAATTGGTAACTTTTTTTATTTTTATATATATTAGAAATTTTATACTTTTATTTTTTGTTTTATATCTTATTTGATAAAATATCAAAAAGATTTTAAAACACAATAAAAAATCTTAGTTATGTTTATTTTTCCATTAGATGTTATAAGCAATATAAATTAAAAATTTAATTAAGAAATTTGTAAAAATAAATGTTCCCGATATCGATAATAACATAATGATATATTTATCCTTTTTTCTAAATGTATTATATATAATTATTTGTAATATACAATTTCAAGAGTGAATATTCACCTATAGCTTATTTAAGCTAAAAGCCTTATTAAAGAAAAAGAGAATATTAATTTTTTATTAATCGTTTGGTTTTGATACACATTAATTTCTCTTATAAATATTAATTTTTCATTTCTTTAATACATAATGTGATAATAATATAATCATATATTTTTCTTTTTCCTAAAATGTATATGTTATAAATAATGTAGATTGATATTTTAATTTAGACAATCTGTGAAAATAAATGTTCTTAATATAAAAAATAACATAATCATATATTTACCTTTTTCCTAAAATACATTCTATGCAATATAAAATTAATATTTTTTTTTCATTTCTTCAATATGTAATGAAATAATAATATAATCACATTTTTTCCCTAAAATACACTATTTATTATAAGTAATGTAGATAAATATTTTAGTTTAAAAAATCTATTAAAGCAAATGTTCTTGATATAGATAATAACATAATCATATAATAATTATTTTATTATATTATATTTTCAAAATGAAATATGATGAAGACTTTTAGTTTTTCTAATATCATTACGAAAAC
This sequence comes from Lumnitzera racemosa, assembly GCA_024138005.1. Taxonomy (NCBI): domain Eukaryota; kingdom Viridiplantae; phylum Streptophyta; class Magnoliopsida; order Myrtales; family Combretaceae; genus Lumnitzera; species Lumnitzera racemosa. The sequence continues at coordinate 29,135,140 of JAMXBC010000012.1, read as the reverse complement.
ATATTCAAAAGACTATTAGATCAATAGCCATACTAAAATATAAACTAAGCAATTTTTTCTTTAACTAAAGAAACATTTGTGTGCTAAAAAAAGGGCTTAAAAATATAAAATAAAAATAACTTATTTAAATGAAAACACTTTATATAGTCAATAAATTTCAAAATTTTTTAAAAATTGATTATGGAAATTGAAAATTTTATAATCTAATAGAAAAAAATGAAAACAAAATTTTAAAAGACTTTAATTTAATTTTTTTTAACACACACATATTAAGTGTACCATTCGTTAGTTAACTTTTTTAAATACATCAAGATCTACTTTATAAAAGTGGTATAGATTTTCCCCCACTTTTGTATAGACCCTATTGTAGGTGATTGCATGGTTTCTAATGGATTTTTTAAGACAATGTAGCAATCTGGCTAATAATTATTAATTTCTACATCATATTGCAAAAAAAAAAAAAATTAAAAAGAAGAAAACACAAAATTGGACAAAAGCAAACTAATCTAAACAAAAAAACCCAAAACCTAAGTTCTACTCAACCTAACCTTAAATAAAAGGGAAAGAGAACAGTCGTTCTATATAAAATAAAAGCATACTTATGTAAAAAACATACTTCAAAGAAGAAATAAAAAGAATCAAGATACCCTAGATTGTTTAAGTATTTGATAGATTAGCTTGTAGCTTAATCTTAATCTTGAAAAAGTTTGATTATAAGCAAGATTAATCAAAATCCTTACTCACCTACTTTTTGATTATCCATTTAACATTTGATAATTTTTATATGCATTTAGAGACATCAAGTATTATTAAATCTTTAGGTTTAGTTTTTGGTTTGTTTGACATCTTCATTTAAGTTTTTTCATGAATCAATTTATATTACAATCTCTTAAATACTTTATTAATCCTTTTTTAACTAAAAACAAACTTTAGTAAGATAACTAGGTGAATAGCAAATTTATCCCTTTTGTAGAAATGCTCTTAAGTTTCTTGAGACTATTTATGTGAAGTTTAAAACTGCTCTGAAGCAATTAGAAATTGATATGACAAAGGTTTAAGATATGGCTACTATGGTATAAGAAAAATGATACTATTTACTAAAAGCATAGGCAATTGGAAGTACCCATGTGTTAGAAATGTAAGAAAGGATTATGTTATAGTTAATGATCTTATGTAGGATATCATGCCTCGAAGAGATAAAGTCGTAACAATCCCACTGTGTGAACTATCTTAAAGTAAAAACTGATCTTACAACTACTACTATAGACCTAGTTTACACAAAGCGTATTTGATTAAATCACTTTGAAGCATCAAATTATGTACTTATTATTAGTGAAACCTGTATTAGAGCTTTTCAATTGAAATACTCTAGTTAGTTTAGTATTTTATTTAAGTCATAAACTTATTTAGGTTAGTATCATTAAAAATTGAAATTAAGATTACAATTTCATTATTTCAATATCGTTCTTTTATGTGTATATTAAGTATTTTTAAATTTATATTTTATGTAAATAATATAATAATTTTTAGTACTTTACATCATAGCATTTACATAAAAATTTATTTGGCTACACAGTATTTGTATAATCTTATTATAATTAATTTCATTCTCTTTTTCTATATTTATATACTACCATATAACCTAGAAACTTTTAAAACTTACTCTAAAACCCTACCCTAAACCTTAAAATTTTATATCCTCCAACCACCATCTTACCTTTTTTTCTCTCATCACTATCTCACCCTATTAGCTCTCTCTCACCTCTGTGTCCATCTCTCTCTCGATTCCCCTTCTCTCCCCTACTAATCCCCAATTTAATGCTTGACCCTACCCCCCCTAACCTATCCTTCTAACCTGTCTCCCCTATCTCTCAACACTCTATTTCCCTATCCCTATCCCGCCATCTCCCCTCAATCCCATTTTTCTCGCAAGCTACCACCACCCCTTCCCCCCTTCTCCTCTTAATTTAGTTACTCCCCTTATGTCCCCTCTCCCTTATCGTATCCCCAATCTCTATCCCTCTCTTCACTTGTAATAACCATTACACCCCACCCCAACCACCCCCCCCCCCCCCCCAAAACAACCCAAAATATGATGCTAACCCCTACCCCTTATATTTTCTTTTGTTAGTCCCCTAAAATTCCAAAGTTCAAGTCAACTTCTGAAGTCTATCCGAAATTCAATTAGGGGAATTATCATCTTACGCGTTACTAATTAATTTGGTAAATGCTATTAATTCATTATTTAAATGTGTTATTATTTAATCAACTTATTTTAATAAAATATAATGCAAATAAGAAAATGTCATTACATGATGTTATCCCATTTATCGTGAGATTAAATAAATTGGGCTCACTCTAATCTAGTTAAAGAGTTTGATGCCATACACTCGCTAATCAAAACCAAACCAAAGCTTGTGTAATAAAGTACACCTTCTGCTTATGACTCTCTTTGAATAACGGCCCCTAACCTTATTATGACCTCTTTCTTTATCACTTAGTTTGACTAAGGTGGAAAAATGACTATTTCAATTATTCTCATCGAAGGGGGTTTATGTTTGGCCCAAGAATCGTAATTGTTTTCTCATAGTGGTTGCTATGCATGTCTAGTTAATAAAATATCGATCTTTAGTTACGTCCAGTTAAGTGGTGATCAACAAATTCATAAAGTAAAGCGAATCAAATATGAACATACAAAGCAGTACTCTAAATTCACAATTCAAGTAACAATCACTCACGAAGCACGTATACTTTTAACTAAGTTACAAGTACAATAAAAAACACTCTTAAGTCTTCGAGTACTATAATACATTACTCCAACATGCCATGAAGTATGAATCTCAACTTACCTAAAGTCTCTGATTTACTCACTCAAGTCTAATGTATCGTTACCTCATTCTTATAATATAAATATCATTTTAATATTTATACCCTTATTATATATAAGTTTCAAATCATTATTTTTAATTTAAATTTATAATTTTACTCAATTGTTCGAGTTCTGTATTACTTATAATCCAAAGTTATTAAATATATATATCATTCTATTACATATATATATATATATGTTGAATATGTATAATCCTTTCTAAGTTACTTATCATAAACCCTTGTTATATACATATATATATACACATAACCGTAACATAATGCTATTAGTGAAAGTATCATTTAATAAATAATATATATTTATAGCGTGTGTGTATATTTTTCAAATTGCACTATTTACGTTTAAAATATTATACAATATATAATTTATCTTATATGTAAAATTATTGTATGATGCCATACATACCAATGGTGAAATTAATTAGATACCGTTTTAAATACAAGGCTTATATATATATATATATATATATATATGGAAAAGATGATTCATACAAATATATGTATTTAACTAGCTTTTTATGGGTTATTAAATGGAAATAATAAAAATATAATTATCAATTTCTAAGTTTAAAATTTAAACGAAAGGAAATTTATGTAATTGCATAGATAAAATAATCAATTTAGGAAAATAACAGGATTACAAATATATCTTTTCTACAATTATTAAATATCAATTAAAAAAATAATACTTATAATTATGAAACGAAGTTACCTAGAAATATTAGATATAAAAAAAAAATTGAATCCTTTAATCTTTTTTCCCCCTTTTTCTTCTTCTTCTTCTTCTTCTTTTCCTTTGCTAACTTTGTTCCTCTCCTCTCTCCTTCTCTTTCTCTCTTTCTCTCCCTTACCTTATTCTTTAATTATCATCTATGTAATGGCTTAAAGCCATTTATATATAAAAACTTTACCCCCTAACTTTGGTAGTTGAAGTATTATATATATATATATATATTATATATTTCTTTTTCTTTTGTTTGTTTAATTTTATATGACATTTCAAATATAATTTTATCATTTTTTATTATTTATAAAGTTTTGTAATATACTTTAAAAATAGTAGAACATTATATTATACATCTAATTTAAAATTTCTATTCTAGATTGATTAAAATTTAACCCAATAAACTTTACATTAGAATTTATAATAGTTGTATTTCAACTTATTTTTAAAATTTAACTGTACAATGCTATTCCTTATAACTTTGAGGGAACTCATATTACTATTTTCTTTTATTCAAAATTAATTTTGTATTAGTTTTACGTTCTAAGATAAAATCATAAATACACTTTTTTTAATATATGATAAATATAGATAGGTTATATTAATTATTTAGGACTTATTCATATATATCTTATATATAATTTTACTCACTAGTATTTGTTATTAAAATCACATAGTTTATTTCAAAAGATTTATCATAAACTATATCTAAAATTACGAAACTCTATCGTATAACTATTAGACTTCATAAACTTAATAATTCTGACAAAATCGTATATACATAGGCTTAATTTGAGATATTAAAGCTATATAATTATATCTTTTAACTCTTTTTATTACTGTCGTCAGAAAGGTCAACTAAATTTTAAGAATGTTGATATAATTCATTATTTCTAAAGTGTGCCTCAAGCACTCAATTTTTCATTTTATTTCCTAGTAATTTATATAATTATATATAATTTATCTTTAGCGATTAGTTAATTATCGAAACTCGTTGTATGTATTTTCAATAAATAATAGGTAATATACGTATATTTAATAATTTAATATTTAATACTTTATTATTTTATTTTCTTAGTTTTAAAATTACAAAGTTATTTCTACTAATATTTTTATTTTCATCGTAAAATTCGGGCTAATTTAAGCGTTTCCTTTAAATTTTACAAATCATCTCTAAATTAACCAATTGCGAATTAATTATCAGTTTTTGTCCAGTCTCATGTATAAACGTACTTATAATCATAAGTAAGTTCACATTTCACAATTTTATTCATTTGATACTTTGTTTTAAATAACAATATTCAACTTCAAGTACTTTGTTTCGATAAGTACTCTAATCGTTATGGCTCAATTTTTATTCATTTGATTATACAATAAGTGAAGAAATCGGAAGCATAATTCCTACTTTTGGTTGGAATCTCAATTTTAATCTTGAAAAAGTTCTATTGCTCTATTGAAGGAGTATGTTTTTATTGAAGTGGTTTGTTTTTCACTTATATTCATTATGTTTTACTTAAGGTTGGATAAGGTTGAATTATCTTATCCAGTTTTCCTTTTTAAAAAAAAAAATTATTTTTGCCAAAAGAGATTTTAAATTATGTGGAAATTAATAATTATTAGCTAAATTTAATGTCATCTAAAGAAAATCCACATCAAAAGCCATGCAACCACTTAGTCTAGAGTTTAGGCAAAACTAAGAGGGAATCAGTAGCATTTTGAAAAAAGGGGTTTTTTGTATATTTTAAACAGTTTATAGGGTAAATCAATATAATTTACCCTTTTATATATAATAAGTTATTAATTTCCAAACCTTTTGCATAAACTAATTGATATAAGTAAGTACACTTATCGGTTTATAATATAGCAGATATAAGTCCGAATATTGATCCCTTAGAAACTCTGATCGCTAATACTCATTAGATCTATATTATCTAACAAGAAAATTAAATTTCAAGAAATTTAAAAAACCTAAATTAAATTGTAGCAACTAATAAATTAACATCTAATTAAGAATTATTCAAAAACTTAAATAAGAAAGCAATAGAATTATAAACTACTTCAAGATTCGCAAAAATGTATATAGATCTTTGCTTCTCCTAGATCTAACATATAATTTTCCTAAAGATAATTTAATTTATTCTTTAATCTTTCATGACTAAGAGAATTCTTTATTAAAGTTAATCACTTTCTCAATTCAATTAATCCTAACCCTAAAATCAACTATTAGAATCTCTTTTCAATAGTATAATCTAAGATTACATTATTAAACAATTAATTCTCTATGCTTTAATTTAAAATTTCGAAAGAATCTCGCAAATTATCTCTAATTTTGCAATAATTCTCATCAACTATGCTTGGATCTAATTTTATAAGAAATCTCTTGATTTTTTTATAAGATATCAAACTCTAGATTACTACTTACGGAAATAATAACCTAAATCATAAAGTAAACATAGTTGAACTAAGAAAAGGCTAAAGAATTAAATTAATTAAATACTAATCATTTCACATGAGCAGATCTAAGTTCTATAAGACCTAAATATAAAAAATCTACTCAATATAAATCATAAAATAATAATTTAAAAACAAAAAGTAGAAAATTGTAGGAAAGAAAATCATGAAATCTAAAGAAAAATTGAATCTTGAATTCTTGATGGTCCTCTCGCTCCTTGAGTGTTGTCTAGAAAAAATCTCTAAAAGTCGTGAAAAAAAAGTTCTCTCTTTAAATAAACTCTAACAAGGCTTTATATAGAAAGAGGTAAAAAAAAAAAAATAGGTTGATTAGAAAAGACACGACCGAGGATATGACCATGTCTTTTGGCCATGTCCTAAGTTGTAACAGTTGAAAATAAGCTTTAGATTTACCTGAAAATGACACAGTTATGTGGTTCGATTGTATCAATTTTCAAATTTTCATAATTTGCTTATTTTAGCTTCGATTTAAATGAAATTTGTTTCATTTCTATCTTCTTATTTTCTCACATAGATCGTTTCAAAACCTAAAAAACAAAATTTTACTCAATTAAGTATTATTATCTAAAAATAAACTGAAATTTTAAGGAAAAATCACTAATTAAGGTATCGTCAATTTGGAACTCATCACTAGGCTTATTATAATGGAATGGAAGAGATTCAAATCTCTCTTTCCCCAAGTTAATGTATAGTGTTGTTAGCAAAAAAAAAAAAAAAAGCTTTTGCTTGTAAATTAGATAAGTCATATCAATCAATAATAATCCCTTACAATTTTAAAATTACGTTAACATACTACCTTTCAAAATCTAGCAAATTAACCCTTTAACAAAATAGGGCCTAAGGCTAACAATTTGATGCCTAACTTGCTAACTTAAACACAATAGGCACAATTGTAAATAGTTTTATATAGGTAAAACTTAACACGATAAAAAAATAATACAGACCCCATTTAGATTCAAATTTAATATCAAAACTTGTTTTTATGTATTAGATTTATAAGCAATTCCTATACATATGCCGGAATCTAATTAGTGAAATTGTTTAAGATTAAGATTTATAATTTGGTTTTATACTCTACTATCTCCTTATTATGTTCTCTTCTCTAGTATGTGCACCTCCCTCCCTCTCTCTCTCCAACGTCAGCTACTAATATCATTCTACCCTCAATCTTAATAACTATCATTGTTCTCTTTTGTTATAGTTGACTCCAATTAAGTATTAATAAAACTCTAATTTTTTTATTCTTCTATATTATAATTTTCAAAATTCTGAAATACAATATAAATAGTGCAAATTTTACTTAAAATAGACTTTCAATTAATGAAATATATATTATTCATATAAAAAGGGCAATAACAATTAATAAGATATCCATAAATTACATTAATATGGTTCCAATTTTATTATTTAATTCTAAAAATATAAACATAAAGGTAAATGTATTACATATTAATGTCATTTCAAGTGATGATGGATGCTATTTTCATAATCCTCCATTTTTCATTCAAAAAATGAGTAAGTTTTCTCAAAAGTGGTCACATGATTATAATCTTATAAGAAGCGTAACAATAGCATAACATGTTAAAGTTCTCTATCTTTTTTTTAATTCTATCTATACATTTTTTTTTTATTTTTTATTTTTTAGGCAAAAATAACATAACTTTATTTAATAGAAGGAGAGAGCATAGGTCTCGAGTGTTTAGATCACTTTGGCATATATAGTATTGACATAATTCCAAAATATGTACATATTTTTATTACTTTAATCCATACATCCACATAGAAATTATTGAGATGAAATCCATAATGCTGAAATATAAATTTAGCATCTATAAGGACAAATAACTATGTATCCTTCGATATTTTTATTAATATTTAATAGATTTACAACCATATGAGATTGATAAGTAGTAATGGATAAGAAAATCTCCTTTTGTACTAATTACATTTTTTTTTAAGCGAACATCGCTTCTTAATGGAGTCACCAAATGTAAGAGAATAGTTTATTATATATGCATGTGGATGTATACACATACATCACATGAGTACAGCATACATGATACAATTTATATTATATGATTAGGTGATAGTTTGTTTGCATTGAAAACTATAATTGATCAAGTGAATATTAGAGATGTGGAATAAACAATCTCAATAACTGTAGGTGTTTGTGACAAGTAAAATAGAAAAGTTTGAGTCAAAAGTCCTTTTTCATTTCATAAGCAACATGAAATGGCACTCATAAAGATAATGGATAATAATAAATACCCAATGTTCCCATTATTAATTAATGGATAAGAGTAAGGTCGAATAACCTTAATGGTCTTAATAAAGAGGAAGCTAGCCTAAGAATTAGAATAGATTTTAGTCGATATTTGAACTTGTCGAGAAAGGATAGCATGGCTTGACGATATTATTCAAATAGTTGGAATTTATCGAAGGCGTAAATGCTTTGCTACCCATTATATGCAATGATATGGATCTTGTCATAAATGATTCTTTAACGTACATCTACTACTAATAAAGAAAATGAGAAGTGTAGTTAATAAGTAATACCGTTAGCTAACAAATATGAATTGGATAGATAGGCTACATAAAGTTAGATTTGTTGCTCCCATATAAGATATTAAGAGAGGGAGTGAATTGATATATTTAGAAAAGTTTTGAAACTTTTTCAATATAGATTAAAATTCTTAATAATTTAATTTGGTGAATAATGGTACTTTAATAATTCAACACATAAATAACTAACTCAAAGTAAAAGAGATAGGGAGGAGAAAATTAGGCTTAAGATTTATAAAGCTTCGGTCTTATGCCTATTACTGTCTTTCAACTCTACTATTGGAGACCCAGTCTTTTTTATTGGTGTCATTCCACTTAATCCACTATATAAAAAACAAATCAATAAAATTACAAGTTTTTGCTATAATTGGCCTTCACAACTCTTTACTGTGCCTATCTTACCTCTCTATAGTCTAAGCTAATTATAGATTTATGGAGTACAATCAAACTTCTCTTAACCAACACTTAAATAATAGAAATGAGAAGAATAGTATAAATCTTAAATAGTTTGGCATGGAAATAGAAATGAAGATTGTCGAATGTATAGTTTTAGTTCAATTCTTTGAAGTAGTTTCTAAGAAGTGTTTTGTGCTCTTTCAGATAGTAAGCAATGATCACGATTAGTATGTAATACTTTTTCTTCTCAAAATTGTTCAAAATTTTTTAATCATCTCTTCTTTTATATTGGAGTCCTTCAATGACTAAATTGTTGAAGATTAGATTTGCTTTATGTTTATCAAATCCCAATTGTCAAAGATAATTCCTAGATATTTTGAGAAAATCTTGGAATTTGAATTTGATCTTGTCTCCTTGATGGATATATTTTGATCAGTAACTCTAGATAATCTTGAGTTTTGAATTGGATACTCCTTAGTTTTTTAAACCAGCTTCATCCTTATGCAATCTTAGATATTTTCTTGTTCTTTAAATATCTCAAAAAATTAATTGTTAAAAATCCCTGTGGGTCTTAATACTAACTTTTGTGAAACGAGATTAAATATGTTTTCCTAATGCATTCAATCTAGTAGAGCTAGGCCTTGTTTACTTCGAATCCGATGCATTATTATTATTTTTTTAGATGTCATTCTTCCAGTTCAACCGTCTGAATAAGCTTCTAAAGATGTCTCCATTTATTTATTTCTAAAGTCTTTAAAGAACTTTTTGAAATGCTGTATTGGCTCTTCTTATATGAGCTCTTAAAATGTTCTCTGAATACTTTCTAGACTTGTTCCTTTTTCAGGTGATTCAAACCTTATGAATAAGTCTCTAAATGAAACTTAATTTATAATTTAAACAATTTAAAGAATTGTTTGAATACTTGTACACTAGTTAGTACATTAGTATTCTTCTCTTCTTCTTTTTTTGTTATCATCAAAATTCATGAAAAATATCTAACAAGATTATTTAGGCATGGCATGGTACTATGCTATTTGTTTTCCATCATGGACTTCTTTGAAGGGGAATTAATCAATTAAACCACATAGAAGTACCAATTACTATATCCATTCCCAACAATATAGAAGGATTGGATCATTAGAAAGAAATAGTAATATGGGTAGGCTAACTTCATTTTTTATGCCTTTCATATGCCATTCTCTTGGATTACATAGAGAAAAGCATTTCTTTTTTTTTTCCCTGTTTTTTTCTCCAACACATTCATTTATGTGAGTAACACTTAGGAAATTCAAATCAAACATGAAATAAAATATGAAGAAAACCTATTAAATAAAAAGAAGGGTAGCATTGTGATTTAATAATATAAGTAGATGTCAAAATAGGAATTACATAAGATTAAGGATACATGGTTGACCTACCTTTAAAAGCTTCTCTATGCCATTGTCATAGATACAAACTAGCATCATAAAGAAAGAGCTACTCTCCAATCAACTAAGCAACCCGACACAAAACCTCAAGGTAAAACACACTATCAATCCATTTTCTTTAAGATTTCGATAGACGAATGAAGAATTTAATGTTGTTTAGGATGTATAATTGTGGAGTATCGTCAAAATTGGTTGGAGAATAAAGATTCTAAAATGAGAGAAGAAATGAAGGTAAGGACAAGCATTAAAATCAAAGAAATTATAATTCTTCACACTTTCTAACTAGATTAATGTTTAAGGTTGATTATTTGGCATTTGTAGACTCACAATATTCGGGGTTGAGCAAGATCTTCCAAGAACCTAAGTAAGTATAACAGAACTCATGTTAAATCAATGAATATAATTTTGAAAAATGAAAAAAAAAAACGAGATTAGGATGTTATAAACTACGGTATTAGATTGAAATTATTGAGTTGAATTGGAGTTGGTGAATTAAGAATTGAAAGGAGAAGAATTTTTTCGAAACAACAGGAATACAATAAAAAATATAGTCGTGGTTCTAACCACAAACCCTATGGAGTTATGTAACTTGATTTAGTCGTGAACTTGAGAAGGAAAATAAGGCCTAGAGGACTATGATCTAAGGTCATGGGCATATTCATGATTGTTATCATCAGCGGTGAAGTCTACAGAGAAACATAGCCAAAGAATACAATCGTGACCTTAGGAGTATACCCCAAAAACAATTTCTCTTGAACTTTTACTTTAAGTTTAGTTATATCCAATCTAATAACCTAAGATAATAGTTTGAGGACCTAAAAGTGAATTTATATAGATATGAGACCCTACAAAAATTAGCTATCAACTTACAATTAGTTAATTCAGAACTAGTACATAAAATTTAAGGTGATTGTGTAAGTTATTTGATTAAGCCCGAATTTTATAATGGAGTTTGAAATATTAATGGAAGTGATTGGAGAGGAGGTTGTGGTAAGGGTGAAGGCAATGGTTTGAAGGTAGTTGTGGGAGGAGCAATATCTCCATTGCATAAGCTTGGGTTTGGTTGTAAGCTGTTGAACGTATGCTGAACTTCTCAACCTGGATTAGAGTGAGTGTAATTTCTCTAATCTCATGATGAATTGAATAGCATCATGTAATGGCATTTGTTTGTTACATTACATCTAAATAATTAGTTGATAACTCTACCTATCCTTAATGTATAGTCTTATGTCTCCATCCCTACTTATTAAGTAGTTAGTTGCTTATATCTCTATAGATATCATTGCAAGTGCTAACTAGGAAGCACCATTATAACTATCTTGAAGCTAGCAACTATTGGATCATAAGGAGTAAGGATATAAAATTGATGTTCAGTTATAATTTTGAATTTTTAGTTCTTATCTATGAATTTTTTAGTATCAAACTATGTATTCCTTAAGTAAGATTAGGTTATTGAATCATGTAATATTACTTAAGATATTAGAATCTTAGTATGTGTTTTTCATACTTTTATAGGCAAATAATCTTATTACTTCATAAACTGTTTACTTCAAAGCGGGTTAGTTGTAGACAACTTGTGTAGATCAAGTCTATAATAGTGGTTATAAAATTAGCTTCATGATTTATATAGCTAGACTATTATAACTTTGCAGCTTCGTAGCTTAATAGTTTTGAGTTGGTATCAAAGCATAGTTCTAGTGGACTCGCTTTGAAACGTTTCAATTAAAAGAAGTAGACCTTATAGGAGCATAATGAGAATGAATAGTAATAAGTAAGTAGTAAAGGACCATATTATAAATTATAAAATAAGAAATAATTATAACACTAAACAAAAAAAAAAAGATTAATTGATCTTAAATTCATCCATAGGGTCATATAGAGAATTGATAGTTAGTTAAGGTAATTCAAGTGAAATGGAAAAGAGTCCCCTATCTAGTACGGAGTTAGGATGTAAAGATTATTATTAGAAATTGTTGGTTAGGATATGTTTAAGATAGTCTATGGCATTATTACTAAGTTTATCAATGGGGTGTGTTGTAGTTGACGAGATTCATAGATATTAATAGAAACTAATTCGAGTCTTTAGTATAATAGATATACTACAATAACTGCTGTTGAGTAAAGATAGTTGGAAAGTGAAAGGAACTAAGGCTTGGATAGTTTTAGTGAAATATTTCTCAATAAGATTAGAAGAGGGAAACCCAATCCTACCAGTGTTATCCATATTCCAGCTTGTTGTCAAATGGTTTTTGGATAAGACTTTGTTCCTGTAATGATAAAAAGACCCAAATGAAACTGGGGCTAGTCTAGTGTAGCCATTCCGATACCTAAGTCAGTAAGTGTTTTAGAGAGAAGCAAAATGACTAAATATTGAGTTAAGGTTCTTTAGAGAGTTCTTATAATGCTTTCTCTTCATATTTATAGGCGAATGTTGGGTGTTCGAAATAGTAATCAATCATTGTTAGTGGGCCACATAGAGATCTCGTAATTAAGTACAGGCCTAAAATATAGGAATAATAGGTAGTTATGTAATGAGATTGTACTAGATCATAACCATTCATACCACTTTCCTAAGTTCAAACCAAACTCATTAATAGGTTAAGCTCTAAGGCCCATCGAGTGGGTTAAGCTTTAATAAGCATTAGCTAAGAAAAGAGTTATTCGGCATCTTGTTAGCTAAATAGTCAAATAATGTTTTAAGTTGAAAACCAACCATCAACATTTGCACCCTCCCCTACCCCCCCTAACTCCAGTGGTTGAGAACTTAACTATGAGAGTAAATAAAGCTTAATGCTTAGTTTAGGTGGTTAGATGGTTAAAACCAAAATGAGTTTTCTAGATGTCGAGCGACGTAGGAAGTTTTTATTTTCATTTTAAAATACGACGAATCGTATCCTAAACGAAAGGTCACAACCTTTTAATTTTCCCATCACTCTTTTATGGTAGTACACACAACAGCTATCATCTTAACCATCATCATGCTGTTAACGCTAATAACCGTTGGATTTCTAACTCATAACACATGTCATTAATCCATACTTATCTGTCTAATCAGGATAGCATTCCATCAGAAGTATGTTAGGGTTACGAGGGGAAATTGTTCATATATAAAGGGTTTTTCCATATTGAAAAAGATTTCTTCACTCTAGTTCTTATCTGCATCTACTATTGAAGTTCTCATTTACTTTCGACATCTTATCCATATAACTTCAGTCAGGTATGATTTGAAGTGTCATTCATTAACTTATACTTTCAGATTCTAAGGCAACCGAGATCGAGACTACTTCTTCCCTTCCCCCCCCCTAAAAAAAAAAAAAGGAATGATTTGGCATGTTCTTTAAGTAGCTCAGCAGACAGCATAATGGAGCAATGGGAAGCTCACTCGCATCAATTGTCTTCCAGTACATAACTATCTAGACGATAAGGAAGGGAAGATTTGTGGCTAAGTACTTATATAATAATGTTGTTTGTTATGGTGATTCTCTAGATAGAGTGGCGAGTGGTGTCGTTAAAACAAATATCTTAAAGTATAACAAATACTAGTAAGATCTCCCTAAGACATGGAATCTGTGCAGGCTAAGGGAGGAAGAGAGGGTGTATTTTCTGAAGGAGCGTGAGTTTCATATATACTTAAAAATCTTGATTTCGGATTGCGCTACCCATTTTCAGCTTTTATCAAATAGTTCTTTAATTACTTCCAGGTTGCGTTAAGTATACTTTTTCTAAATACCTATTAGCTTCTTGTAATATTTGAGATAATCTTCAAGGAGGTTAAAGTTAAGGCTACGCCTCAATTGTTCAGGTATTTCTTTACCATAAGGAGGTAACCTAATAGTTGGTATTTCGTGGCCACTTGGCATGGTTATAAGTTCATGGATGGGATGGAGTCCAAAATCTACAAGTAGCACGATAAGTTTGTGTCTATTGCATTGGATGAAGATTTGGATTTTTAGACCCAATAGACAGAACCCATCCATACCAAAGATATCAAATTGATGCCGCTGCCACAAAAAAGATACAAGAAAGAAGGAAAACAAAATGTTCTTCTAGGATGCCAAAAGGATAATAAGGTGATATGAAAATGGAGATCTAAACTTCTCTAAAAAAGAAGGTAGGTATTAGAACAGTCTCCGTGTCAAGTAAACTTATAAGAGCAAAACCGTTGTTGTGACTTGGCGGGAGAATAGTCACCTATGAGCTTCACTTGGCACAGATCTCATAAGTAGTTGATTTTCCTTTCTTTTCCATTTTTAATGTTGTTATCGTTTATTACAAATATGGGTGTAGGCAATGTTGATCCTACTAAACTATTAGCTTAAGGAAATGCCAAGAAACTGAAGCTCAATAAACATGTAAGCACCAAAGCACATGTTACTCAGCCAGTTGTGTCGAAAAAAGCTACGTAGGAGAAAGCCACGAAATAGGCCAGTGCTCTAAAAAATGTTACTTATCCTACCAAAAAGAGTTAAGGGACTGAATAGACTAGAGTCGCTAAGGCTACATTTGAAGAAATCCTTCCCACAAAATACATTCCTCAAGAGGAAACATTGAGTGATTCGCACCAAGAAATCGATGGCAATAATGGCGTTAAGGTTAATCTTTATGAGATGGCCGAAGGCACATAAAGCTAAACGGACAATGAGCTAAGTCCTAAGAAAAAGGAATGGGAAGGAGCTTACTGGCCAACCTCTAACCAAGAAATTCAAAGTCTTAGACGAGAGGACAAAGGACATTATGAGGAATAGAGCTCTTAACATTAGTAGTGCTAAGTTCATCCCTAATCATAAGGACAACGAGCACTTTGTCCTATACTGGAGCCAAAACATCTTACACACTAACTCGGCCTTAGGTAATAGGACAAAATCCCTAGCCCTAATGGAAGGAGTCATTCTCCTTAAGGATAAGGAGATGGTAAAGAAAGATGTCGATCAAATAGGAGGTTGTAATAAAAGACACATCATTGTAAAGTTATACAATGTAAGTATCGATCACCTTCTTACTTACGACTCATGTTCTATTACTGACATAATCTCGTCTACATGCAAATTAGTAGCCATGTTCTTATGGTTTTGGATGAAGCCTATAAGGAAATGAAGAAGGTAATATCTTCATGTTGTTGCTTTGCTGATAAGCAAACGACTCATTTATCTTGGTTAACTTATTGCAGAAGGTTGATGAGGCATATAACTACTCAAAAGCTTAGACTATTTCAACCAAAAGTGTAAGGATAAAGGCAGAGATGGATGCTAGGAAGCTTCAAGAAGAATTGTCAGCCAAGAAGTTGGCATACTTCTTGATGGCCAATGAAGTCTCAAGCCTTAAGGCCAAGGGCAAAGAGCAGTATAAAGAGATTGAGGACTTGAATGAGGAGCTCCATAACTAACGAAAGGAATGCTAGGGCTTAGGTTGAACAATCAACTTAATGAATGATGAGGAGGACAAGCTTAGGATGTGAATAAATGAGTTCGAGATCAATAACTTTAGGCTCCAATCTCATGTTACCAAATTGAAGAAGGCAGCAAAGAAGCAGCCTTCAGTTAAGGAAGCATTAGAAATTGTAACTCTTAATCAGTAATATGAGAAATTCCTTCGAAAGAAACTTGTGTAGGGGGTCCAATAGGCAAGAAAGTAGATTTTGAAAGTTTACCTTGACTACGACCTTTCATGTCTAGACATTACCAATGTTGATGACAATGACACTAGCAATAGCAACGAAGATAATAACAAAGAAGATCAGACTG
The DNA here is from genome assembly GCA_024138005.1 of Lumnitzera racemosa. NCBI lineage: Eukaryota > Viridiplantae > Streptophyta > Magnoliopsida > Myrtales > Combretaceae > Lumnitzera > Lumnitzera racemosa. The sequence goes on along the minus strand of JAMXBC010000012.1, from coordinate 29,118,929 downwards.
AGGTTCAAGGGTAAGGTGACAATGATGAAGCTAATATTAAAGCTCTTGTTGACAACGAGGAAAGATCATCTACAGAGACCCCCTATGTTCATAAAGAGACATCCACCTACTCCAAAATCCCTAGTGTTAGAAAAGAAGAAAGCTCCCAAAAGGTCCTATCTTTTTCTAGTCAAGGCAATACTTTGACCTAGTCAAAGAAAAAGAAAGTTATAGATTCTTGAATTTTTGTTGATTTGTACTTTTATTTTTATACATGTTGCATGAACGAAATATGGTTGGGATGCTGATCTTTCTTTGTAATATAGTATTCAACTTTTAAGCCCTCATGCTTGTAGTATAATTCATTTCACATGCAAATTTACTAGTTTTTGGTAAATATTATTTCATACATAAGTTATTAGTTTTTGGAGTGTTTTATTTCATGCCCAAGTCAAGAGTTTTTAGCATATTTTATTTTACATGCAATTTAATAAATGTCTTTTTGAAGACATGACGTTCGTTAGTCACTTAGGATGAAAACTAATTTCTTTTTTTAAGCCGTGAGATTTCCTAATGTCAAGCATAGCAAGGTTTGTTCTTTAGTTCTCAACCTATTCCTAATAAGAATTAACATTACTTATCAATAATTATTAACGTCATTAACCATTGTAGGCCTAAACTTATTAAATGTTAGTTTGTTTACTGCATAGCTAGAACTTTGTTAATTTGTTAATCATGTATTGATCAGGAATGAAGATGATGGGAAATAGAAACACAAGCTCGAAAAGAACATATCATTGTCGAAAAAAGATGTAAGACATCGTCTTACAAAACTTAGAGTAGAAATAAACCATAGAATCAAAGTAACTAAGCAAAATAAAGCTTTAAATTCTCAACATTCCCTACTTGAGGGATGATCATGCCATCCAACCTTTCTAGCCAATAGACCCTCTTAACTACAACTTCTTAGATCTTGATAGGATCCTTTTAGTTTGCGCTAAGTTTCCCTTGTTTATCTTGCATGCCAATTGCCTCTAACTTTTTGCAAACCAGATTGCAGTTGATAATTATTTTTCGCTCATTTGACACTCAGTATTTCATCTGTCGAGATGTCGTATAACTAACTCTCTTGGCATTCGCACTGGATAGATGACATACAGCATTTATGTCAAGTATAAGAAGCGCTCCTGTTTTGAATTCAAGTCTATGGCGCAATCAATTACCATAAGCACGGTTATATTACACAACTGCCTACTACCCCTAGATATTAGGGAAAATGTCAAGTCAAGAAGCTTTCATGTATCTTAATAGTTATCCCAACAACTGCCTTGGACACTACAACTATCTATAAATACTGGAAAGAAGCTCTGTAAGGTTTCTTAACACTTATTATTCACATGCTTACTATATTAAGTTTCCTTACTGACTTAGGCATCAAAGTGGCTGCATCGGACTAGTTCCAATACCAAGTATTTCACTTTCTCTTGCAAGATTTTTCCTCATCCTAAAATTCATTAACAACATTTGGCACCATTTGTTTTTCTCTAAACACAACCATATGGTTAGAACTAGGATAACCAGAAGTAAAAATGTTGGTACTTCTTCCTACTACCTTGAGGGGGGAAGTCAACATGCTAATGAACAACGATTGGCTCGATTGAGCAACTTTGTCTAAATTTAGCCAAAGAAAATTCTGAGTTAAATTAAAAATATGAACAAAGGATGCTTTTCGAAGTTTGCCACCCAGCGACAATTCGTTATTAGCGTTGTGGACTACTTTACCAAAGGAGCTGAGGCCAAAGCTGTAGCAAAGATCACCAAGTAGGAAGTGGAAGCTTTGGTCTTCAACTTCATCATATCAAGATTTGGAGTTCCCTACATGATAATTACAGATAATGGCTCGCAGTTTGACAACAATAAGTTCTAGACATTTTGTGAAGTACATAGCATTCGGCTCAACTATACGTCTGTAGCGTACCTTCGGACAAATGGATAAGTTGAAGGATAGACTTTGCACAAACAACGACAACAGTTCAAATGCCAAGAGGAAGAGACTGAGGATCCCGACATTCTCATCCCATATGCCTATCAATCATCCAGTCTTGAACATTTTGATGGAGGTACGTAGGGAGAGAAGTACCCTCTAGTAGCTGGAAAGAATGTGAGGGAATCTTTCAAGAAGAAATCTGGATAAGTACTATAATTTCCACTATGACAAGGGTCACAATACGAATGAGTGCATTCAACTTAAGGATGCAATTGAAGATGCAATGCAACGCGAGCACCAAAAAAAATTTTTAGCGCATGATGCCGAAAGAATCAAAAAACCATCTTAGAGGAGAAGAGAGGAAAAAAAGGATGACACTTAGCCAGCAATGGCCGTGAAAGATGCAGGGGATGTTAATCCCACCAAAGTACCCAATAAAGTAATTAATACCATTATCAATGGACCTAGTGTAGGCCAATTGAGTTCGAAGAACTTGATTAACGCCAAGAATTACGTTTGCAATATTCATGAAAAAAAGGTCAGGATTGATAATACAATATCTTTTGGAGAAGAGGATTTTGAGACTATTTAGAGGTCGCATGATGATGCTCTTATCATTAATGCGAGAGTCACCAACTTTGAAGTCAAGAAGATTCTTGTTGATACATGAAGTTTAGCCGATATCATTTTATAACATGCCTTCGATCAAATGAGGCTCAAGATCAAAGTGCAGTTACGGTCTTACAAGTATGACCTCTATGCCTTCAATAATATACCTATCAAAGTAGCCGGAGTTATCTCTTTGCTAATACAGATTGGAGATGACCAGTATGTTACAAAGGACAAAGTAGATTTTCTCGTTGTTAAATTTTGGTCCCCTTACAACATGATAATGGGACAACCGTGCCAATATTTATTTGGCATTGTCCCATCAATGGCACATCTAAAGGCCAAGTTTTCTACTCCCACGAGGGTCGATGTGTGTAGAGGGGATTAGTAATTGATACAGTCCTTATATATAAGGGCCTTAAGGCGAGAGAAAGTATTTCAAGTTAAAACCTGTTCAGAAGGCAAGTCAATTAGCATCGAGAATGCCGAGAATGATACAAAGGAAATTCCTTTGGGAAATAATCTCAAAAAGACAACAAGGATAGGAAAACCTTCAGCAGATGTTCAATAAAGTTTGGTTAACTTCCTACAAGCCATTACTGACCTGTTTACATAATCACCTTTAGACATATCGGGTATTCCAAGGACATTATGGTACATAAGCTCCAGATTAACCTAAATGTAAAAGTGGTCTAACAGAAAAAGATACATTTTGCACTAAAGAGATAAGTGGCAAAAAAAGAAGAGGTCTAGAAATTATTGAAGGCAGGATTCATCCGGAAGGAGCCTTATCCGACTTGGTTAGCAAATTGTGTGTTAGTTAAGAAGTCTAACGGCAAATGGCGAATGTGCATAGATTCCACAGATCTCAATAAGGCCTGTCCCAAAGATTGTTTCCTGCTGTAAAAAATTAATCAAATGATAGATGCAACCGCAAGACGTGCGTTACTTTCTTTTATGAATGCTTTCACTAGTTACAATCAAATCAAGATGGACAAGGCGGATGAAGTCTATAGATCTTTCGTTACCAATTTTAGAATGTACTATTATACGATGATGCCCTTTGGGCTGAAGAATGCTAGTGCTACATACCAAAGATTAGTAACAAAGATGTTCAAATCTCATATCTATAGGAATTTAGAAGTATATGTAGACAACATGATTGTGAAGAGCATGAAGGAAGACCAGCATCTCATTGATCTAGTGGAAATGTTTGCTACATTGAGGAGTTGTAGTATGAAACTTAACCCACAGAAGTATGTCTTTGGTGTAACATTAGGGAAATTCCTTAGTTATCCATAAGGAATATGAAATCACCTCACGCGGTCAAGGAGGTACAAGAACTGATTGAGCGAATTGCTACCCTCAACAGATTCATGTTAAGAAGTATAGATAAGTGCGTAGAATTCTTTAAAATTTTGAAGAATCCAAAGGAATTCAATTGGACCAACGATTAGAAAAGAGCTTTTAACATACTTAAGGAATTTCTTGCGTCACCTCTAATACTCTTGACATTCATTTTGGGAGAAAATTTATACTTATATCTATCCATCAGCTGTCGAGTACTTTGCTATGTACTTGTCAAGATTGACGACAAATAGCATCGACCCATTTATTACATGTTCCATGTTTTGCAAGGACTAAAGCTTCGGTACATAAAGATTGAAAAATTTGTATTAGTAGTGGTTCTCTCGGCGAGAAAGTTGAAGTTATATTTTGAAGCTCACTAGATTATTGTCCTCATCGATCAACCATTGCTGTAAGCATTGCAGCGGCTTGACTCCTTGGGGAGGATGATGAAATATGCCTTAGAGCTTAGTACCCATAGTATACAATATAAACCCAAAATGGCACTAAAGGCCTAAGTACTGGTGGATTTTGTAGCCGAGTTCACAGGAGAAGAAGACTATGTAGAGATCGTTGAGAAACCTATCTGGTTTCTATATGTCGATGGCTCTTCGATACGAGAAGGAAGCAGTGTAAGCCTAATCGTTCAAGGCACCCATAATGTTAAAGTCCATTACACTGAAATTTGGATTCCCAACCAATAATAATGAAGTAAAGTACAAAGCTCTAATTGCTGAATTGAAACAGGTAAAAGAAATTGGTGCCGAAAAACTCGAAGTGTTCTTTGATTCCCAACTAGTGGTAAATCAGGTCACCAGAAGTTACACAATAAGAGAAGAAGAGATGAGCAAGTACCTATTGGTGGTACAAACGCTCGTAGAAGAATTCCTATCATTCTCCATTCACAAAATTTCGAGAAGCAAGAATATCGCTGTCAACAAGCTATCAAAGTTGGCCAGTATGGCATTCCCTAAGCTGAATAGGAAACTTTTTGTGGAGTTTCTCCCACATAAAAGTTTATCCAATCTCTCATAGAGTTTGAGTTAGCTCCTTGCCTAAGAGAAGAATCGTAGATGGATTCCCTAGTGAATTATCTAAAAGATGGTACTATCCCTAATGATAAGAAGGAGGTACAAAGATTAGCTTACCAAGCTGTAAACTATACGCTGATTAATCAGTACAAAAGCAGTATGTCTTAACCTTACTTTCGATGTCTTTTCTCGAGGGATGCCCAGAGGGTGTTATCTAAACTACATGGTGGCATATGTAGTAATCATGTAAAGGCGCAAACACTGTACATTCGAGCACTGCATCTTGGCTATTATTGGCTGACTATGAGAGAAGATGCAAAAGACGTTGTTCGGTAGTATCCTAAATGTTAGAAGCATGAGTTGCCAAGTAACGCGCCTGCAACTAAGCTATGTAGCCTAACTAGCCCTTGGATTTTCTCCTAGTAGGTGCTAAATATTCTTGAACCTTTTTCGATGTCTACCACCCAGTGACAATTCGTCATTGTCGCTATGGACTACTTTACCAAATAGGTTAAAGCCGAGGCTATAGCAAAGATCATCGAGTAGAAAGTAAAAGCTTTCATCTTCAACTTCATCATATCAAGATTCAAAGTTCCTTACATGACAATTATAAATAACGGCCCGCAGCTTGATAATAATAAGTTTCGGACATTTTGTGAGGTGCACGACATTTGGCTCAACTATACGTCTAAATCATACCCTTAGATAAATGGACAAGTTGAAGCCATAAACAACATCATATTGCACAGCTTGAAATGGAAAGTGGAACAAGTCAGGGGAAAGTGGGCCAATAAACTACCAAACATTCAATGGGGATATAGAACCACTCACAAAACCACAATGGAAGAGACACCATTTAAGTTAGCCTATGGCATTGAGGCCGTATTATTGATTGAGTTGGACTCGCCTAATCTACAAGTACATAATTTTGACGTTATGCTCAATTAAGTAGGATTAATAGTAAATTTGGACACTATTGAGGAAATTCAAGACATTACGAGAGCTAAGGTTGTGGCGTACCAACATAGGGCAACAAGATATTACAATCAGAAAGTAAAGCATAAGGTTTTCTAACTCGGAGATCTAATTTGCCGTAAGATGGAAGCAATTGGCGAGCAAGCAACTTAGGGAAAGCTTGGCGCAAATTGGGAAAATCTTATTAGGATCCAAGAAGTCGTTGGCGAGGGAGCCTATTGACTAGAAAGGTTGGATGGATCCATCATCCCTTGAGCTTGGAGCGTCGAGAATATGAAATTTCATTTCAATTGATGCAGGATGATTTTTGCTGTCTCTCATTCGATGGTAGCCAACATATTTGTAAGATTAGTACTTATTCATGACAATTATATATTTGAAGTCTTGTTGTGTTTTGGTTATGATTGCCGAATTAACGAGTTCCACGCTACACGGCAAATGAACTATCTAGGTTCTAGCTTAACGTGGCTAACAACCTATACAAATTAACCTTATGACCGAGTATTGTGGCTAGTTTACACCTTAAATGGTTATCTGATAGTATAAAATGATAGGCGTATGAAATAAAACATGCCAAGGAAAAATGGGCATGTGAAATAAAACATGCTAAGGAAAAAATTGGCATGTGAAATAAAACATATCGAGAAACACATGGTGTGTGAAATAAAACATGATGAGGAAAAATGGTGTGTGAAATAAAAGAGAAACAAATGGCATGTGAAATAAAATATGCCAAGAAACAAATGGCGTATGAAATAAAACATGCTAAGAAATAAATGGTGTATGAAATAAAACATGCCGACAAATAAGAGTGTGAAGCAACATACATATACCTTATAGACCGAGAAAGTGCAATACATGAAATTAAATGTTACAAGAACTTAGCATTGCCTTAACTATATTCCAATTAATAATTACACGAGAATACAATGTACCAATATAATTAGTCCGATGGCCTACCTTCAGATTCAACAGAAGTGATTTTTAAATCATTAGCTAGGGCTTCTTCTGCAGCTGGGTTTTTGGAGGAGCTTCATTGTCACTTTGATTCATATTCTTGACACTTGTCTTATCGCCTTCATCGTCGTCGGCACTACTAACTTTGGCGTCAACATTAGCAAAGTTGAGATACGAGAGATCATAATCGGGATAAAGCTTCAAGACCTCTTCTCTTGCCACTTGAACCCCCTTTAACAACTTTTTACGTAGAAGCTTCTCGTATTGCCGACTAGAAGTGACTATATTTAAAGCCTCTTCAATAGATGGTCTCCTCCTCACAATCTCCTCTAACTCGGCCACATGGCTCTGTAAGTTTGAGTTGTTGGTCTCCAACTCCTTTATTTGCAAATAGTTAGGCCCAAGCCCCAACACTCTTCCTTTTTCTTCTGCAGCTCCTTTTTCAAGCTTTCAGACCTTTTGTATTGTTCTTCCATTTTAGTCTTCAGCCTAGAGTTTCATTAGTGGTGAGGTCATGTAGCAATTTCTTAGTAGTAAGTTCCTCCTTAAGCTTTCTTGCCTCTATTTCAGCCTTAATCTTCGCATTTTATACGGCAACAATTTGGGCCTTTGATGCATTATATGCATCCTTAACTTTCTGCAACAAATTCATTTATTACAATAAAAAATGGTTGGGTGTTACGGAGATACAACTGAAGATATTACCTTTTTTACCTCTCTATCGGCCTCGTCCAAAGCTGTCAGAATGTGGCTGCTCATCTAGGAAAGGAAATGTGTTAGTTACCCTAACGAATTAGATAATCAAAAGCAATGGTCATGGATACTCACATCATACACTTTAACTATGATATAGGCCTTATTACAATAGCCGACTCTATCGGCATCGTTCTTGGAGATATCTTTATCTTTTAGAAGAATGATCCATTCCATTAGAGCAAAAGATTTAGTCTTATCTCCCAGGGCTAAGTCATTGTCCAAAATTTGGTGGCTTTAGTAAGAGATGAAGTACTCATCGACCTCTTTGTTGGGGACGAATTTGATGCTACTAATGCCGAGAGCTTTAGAACACATTACCTCCTTCGCCCTTTCATCCAAGCCTTTGGACTTCTTCATAGGTGGTTGGTGCTTGGATGGTGAGTTCCTTCCTTGGTCTTTTGTCACCACTTGAAGCTGCTGCAATTGCCAGCGATGAGCCTTCTACAACAATGGCATTTTCATCCTCCTTGCTAGGATGTGTCTCTTAACACTTACCATCCCTTGGCTTGATAGAAGTTTGAATAATCACGACCAAAGGCTTCTCAAAACAAACAACCTCAGTCGGCTGTGTTTTCTCATTCTCCTTTAGCCTCTCAGTAAGACGAGAGATCTTTTGCGTAGCCATTTGCTTTGTTACTGCTTCCCTTGCTCTTTGCAACAATAGGCCGAATGGTAGCTGTTGAGGTGGTTGTTCTCTTATCAGCCTTAGATTTTTTAGCCTTTGCCTGAGTTAGTAGCTTTGCTAGATTCATCTCTCCAACACCCATATCTGTGACACAAGTAAACCAATTAATATAAATATGGAAAAAATATGAACTTATATTTTTCGTGCCGAGTAAGGCTTAAAGTTCATTATTCTCCCCCCAAGTCTCAAGAACGGCTTTCTTCATAGCTATACTCGACACGACAGTAACACATTAGTGTACCTTCTTTTTTTAGAAAATATTGGTTCTCCATTTTCATAACGTCGTATAATTCTCTTGGCATCCCAAAAAAACATTTTGTTTCTCCTTCTCTCTTGAATTTTCTTCGCTACTACTGCATCATTTGAAATCAGATCTATGTCTTTTGTATGTATCGGCTCAGTCTATTGGGTCCAAAAGTCCAAGTCCTCGTCAGACACTATTGATACAAACTTATTATGTGACTTGTGAATCTTGGATTCTAGTTCATCCATAAACTTACACTCATGCCTCGTAGTAGCAAAGTACCACCCATCAGGTTGCTTCTGAATAGTGTAGAAATACCGAAACAGTGGAGGTATAGCCATGACTTCAACTTCTTCACAACTTATCTTAAAGGCTATCAGAAGCCAATATGTGTTGGGTGAAAATATATTCAGTGTAACTCTAAAATAGTAGAAAAAGCCCTTAACAAAAGCCGAAAAAGGGAAGCATAACCCAAAATCCAAATATCTCAAGTAATATGGAACTTACGCTCCTTGGGGAAGCATTCCCTCTCCTGATCTCTTGGCCTCCTTAAGTTCCATGTTCCGAGAAGATCTCGCTAATACTGATTATATTTTGTGACGAGAACCCTATCGACAAACCTAGCGGTTCCATCTAGAGAATCACAAAAATAGGCTATCGTGTTGAATAAATATCTTGCCAATGACCTCCTTCCTTATCCTCGAGATAATTTTCTATAGAGCGCTCGTTGATCCGAGCAAGTTTATCCTACCTTTTCTCCATGCTGTAGGCTAAATTGCCCAAAGAACAAGTTACCTCACTCCCTATTTGGGAAGGAAAAGTGGCCTCAATCTCCATTGCCTTAAAATCGGAAAGCACAAGTTAACGGGCAACTTTGTGAACCATACCTGAATGGTTATGTAAGACGATACAACACAAATTGAAGAATTCGAGTTGAAGATGAGGAAACGAATGAAAGTTTAAGATGCAAATAGAAAGGGCAATTCTGATTATGAATATTACTTTATATAAGGACAATTCATCCCCGTAACTACAAATTTGCTTCTGATAGTAATGATGCCCTGATATGTTAATCTTGTAGATCGCTAATGCGTGTTTTGTAACATAAATTTGATGGCTAAAAACTCTTTGACAGTTATGAGGCTTACTACAAAATAATGGCCTGGGCGACAGATGTCATGCCATCAATTTCTTAGTTTTTCGAGCGAGTGGGAGTTTAGAAATGGCGACCTTTCGGCTGAGATGTGATCTATCCTACGTTCTATATTATTCGACATAAATCTAAAGAATCTCTCCCCCACTTGGCCTCTAGTGCAATATATATATATATATATGTGTGTGTGTGTGTGTGTGTGTGTGGTTATATTTTACAACCACTTCCTATCCCTATATATTAAGGGAGACGTCAAGTCAAAAGTGCTCCACGTGTCTTAATAGTTACCTGGATAACTACCTTTGACACAACAATCGTCTATAAATACTGAAAAGAAATTCGGTAAGAGCTCTTGAACACTTCACATTTTCATACTTACTATACTAAATCACCATTATAACTTAAGCATTGAAGTGGCCGTACTGGATTAGCCCTAATACAAAGTATTTTACTCTCTTTTGCAGGACTATTTCCTAACCCCCTAAATTCATCAACAACATTTAGCGCCATCTGCTTTTCTCTAAACACGACTACATGGTTAGATTAGGATGATACGAAGTGCAGGTGCTGGTACTTCCTCCCAACAACTTGAAGGAGGGAGTTGGCCTACTGATGAACAATGATTGGCTTGACTTGAGCAACTTTGTCTCGATTTAGCCGAAGAAAATTCCAAGCTAAACAAAAAACACGAACAAATCCTTGATCTTCTTTATAAAAGTTTTCACCCGAATCAGGAAAAAGAGTGTGGTAATGATGATGCCAACAGTACCAACAATTCCATTTATTCACCTAAATTGCCAAAAAAGCAAGATGAGGTTCTAGCGTAACCCACAACTCTTACTTTTAAAAAGATTAATAAAGGCAAGCAACCGCAGCACGTACATCATATGGGACCCTCGCATGCCAGCACACCCGTTTCAGTGACTAAACAATTCTAAATCAAGAAAAGTCCTTCTGTCCCAAAAATTTTGGAGGAAGTAATACCTCAGCACATTAAGCTGCCTCAAAGACCACTTGGAGTACTATCAAACACTGGCCAAGTTACATGGTTTAAGCGACATGATGGCTTGTCAAGCTTTTCCCTCAACCTTAAGGAATGTAGCCAACACATGGTTCAAATACCTCAAACCAAATACCATATCATGTTTTGATGAACTAGTATATGTGTTCCTTTAACAATTCCTTATTAGCAAGCTTCTTGTTAAAGAATCTTCAATCCTGAACACTATCAAACAAAAATCTGATGAGTTAATCAGGGATTATTTAGCCAGATTCATGGCCAAGATGGTCCAAATCCTACAACTAGATATAAGTGTGACCCTTAATGCCGTAATCAATGGAGTCAAGCCTCATAGAGACATTTCCAAGTCTCTCGCAAAGAACAGGCTAAAAACTTTCATTGAGTTTAAGGCTAAAGCCACCTCATACATCCGATAAGAAGACAACATAAAGGTATGACGAAAGGCTGATCAAAATAAAGGAGATGGAAAGAATGATAACGGAAAAATGCCAAGGATAGACTTAGCACTAACAATGATAATAGCTCAAACGCCGAGAAGAAGAGACTAAGGATCCTGACATTCTCATTTCACACGCTCGTTAATCGTCTAGTCTCGGATATTTTGATGGAGATCCGTAGGGAAAGAGGTGTCCTCCAATAGCCAAAAAGAATGTGAGCAAAACCCCTAAGAAAAAAATTTGAACAAGTACTGTAACTTCTACAGTCATAAGGGTCACAATATGGACGAGTGGATTTAACTCAAGAATGTAATCGAAGATGCAATACATGGGTACCTATGCAAATTTCTGGCCCATGATGTTGAGAGAATCAAAAGACCGTCTCATAGGAGAAGAGAGCTCTACGAGGATGATACTCGGCCAACAATGGCCGTGAGAGATGAAAGGGATGTTAATTCTAACAAAGCACCAAACGGAGTAATTAATACAATTGTTGGCGAACCTAGTATAGGCTAATCAAGTTCTTCGAACTCGGTTAATGCTAGGAATTATGTTTATAATATTCACAGAAAGAAAGTTAAAATTATTAATACAATATCTTTTGAAGAAGAGGATTTTGAGGGCATACAAAGGTTGCATGACGATGCACTTGTCATTAATGGGAAAGTCGCCAACTTTGAAGTCAAGAAGATTCTCGTTGACATGGGAAGTTTAGCTAATATCATTTTTCACCATGCTTTCGATCAAATGAGGCCCAAGATTAAAATGCAACTATGTTCTTACAAGTATAACCTCTATGCCTTTAATAATCAACCAGTCCAAGTAGCTGGAGTTATCTCTTTGCCGATATAGATCGACAATGATGAGCATGTTGCAGAGGATAAAGTAGATTTTCTCGTCGTCAAATGTTAATCCCCTTACAACATGATAATGGGACAGCCATACCAACATTTAGTTGGTACCGTCCCTTCAACAGCACATTTAAAAGCCAAGTTTTCCACTCCTACGAGGGTTAATGTGTACAGAGGGGATCAACAATTGGTACACTCTTTATATATAAGGGCTTTGAGGCGAGAGGAAGTATTTCAAGTCGAGACCTGCCTGAAAGGAAAGTCAGTCAGCATAAAGAATGTCGAGAATGATACAAAGGAAATTCCTTTGGGAAATGATCTTGAGAAGACGACAAGGATAGGAAAACCCATGTTAGCTGATGTCCGGCAAAGTTTGATTGACTTCCTACAAACCAATGTTGACGTGTTCGCATGGTCACCATCGAACATGCATAGTATTCCGATAAATGTTATGGTATACAAGCTTTAGATTTACCTAAATGTAAAGGTGGTCCAATGGAAAAAGAGACATTTTACACTAGAGAGACAAGCAGCAATAGAAGAAGAGGCCTAGAAATTGTTAACGGTGGGATTCATCCAGGAAGAGCCTTATCTAACTTAGCTAGCAAATTGTATGCTAGTCAAGAAGTCTAATGGCAAATGGCGAATGTGCATAGACTTCATGGATCTCAACAAGGCCTATCCTAAGGATTGTTTCCCACTACTAAAAATTGATCAAATGGTAGATGCAACCACAAGACATGCATTGCTTTCTTTTATGGACGTTTTCTCCAGTTACAATCAAATCAGGATGGACAAGGCCAATGAAGTCCACACATCTTTCATTACCAATTTTGGAACATATTGTTATACGGTGATGCCCTTCGAGCTGAAGAGTGCTGGTGCCACATACCAAAGATTAGTAACGAAGATGTTTAAATCTTAGATCCATAGAAATGTTTAAGTATATGTAGATGACATGATTATGAAGAGCATGAATGGAGATCATCATCTCACTGATCTGGAGGAGACGTTTGCCACATTGAGGAGATATAACATGAAACTCTACCTATAGAAGTGAGTTTTTGGTGTAACATCTGGAAAATTTCTCAAGTATATGATCACACGATGCAGCATCAAGGCCAATTCGAGAAAGATTGAAGCTATAAAGAATATGAAGTCACCTCGCACAATCAAGGAGGTATAGGAACTCACCAAGTGAATTGCTGCCCTCAATAGATTTGTGTTGAGAAGTGCGGATAGGTGCATAGAATTATTCAAAATTTTGAAGAATTCAACTGGATTAACGATTGCGAAAGAACTTTCAACGAGCTCAAAAAATTTCTTCCATTGCCCTCAATACTCTCGTCACCTATTCTTAGAGAAAATTTATACCTATATCTGTTAGTCAACTGCTGAGTACTTTCCTCTGTGTTAGTTCGAATCGATAGCAAAGATCATCGACCTGTTTATTACGTAAGTCATGTTCTACAAGGGCCAGAGCTTCGGTACATAAAGATGAAAAAATTTGTATTGGCAGTGGTTCTCTCAATAAGAAAATTGAAGTCATACTTTGAAGCTCACCAAATTATTATTCTCGCTGATCAACCATTGCAGCAACCATTGCAAAGACTCGATGCTTCGAGGAGGATGATGAAATATGCCTTGGAGCTTAGTGCCTATAGAGTACAATATAAACCTAAAACGGTACTAAAGGCTCAAGAATTGACGGATTTTTTGGTTGAATTTACAGGGGATGAAGACTGTATGGAGATTACCGAGAAACCTATCTAGTTTCTTTATGTCGATGGTTTTTCGACATGAGAAGGGAGTGGTGCAGGCCTAGTTCTCTAAGGCCCCCATAATGTGAAAGTTCATTACGCTCGAAAATTTGGATTCTTAGCCAGTAACAATGAAGCAGAGTACGAAGCTCTAATTGTCAAATTGAAACTGGCTAAAGAAATTGGTATCGAGAAACTTGAAGTGTTTTTTGATTCCCAGGTAGTGGTAAATTAAGTCACCAAAAGTTATGCAACAAGAGAAGAAGAGATGAGGAAGTACCTATTGGTGGTATAAACACTCACAGAAGAATTCCTATCTTTCTCAATTCACCAAATTCTGAGAAGTAAGAATATTGCTGCCAACAAGTTATTGAAGTTGGCTAGTGTGGCATTCCCTGAGCTGAATAAAACACTCTTTGTCGAATTTCTCCGCAGAAAAGCTTATCTAATCTCTCGCAAAGTTGTAAGTTAACTCCCTACCTAAAAGAAGAATCATGGATGGATCCTTTAGTGAATTATCTAAGAGAAGGTTTTGTCCTCGACAACAAAAAGGAGGCACAAAGATTGACTTACCAGGTTGCGAACTACATGTTGATTGATGGTTAGCTGTACAACCGTGACATATCCCAACTTTACCTTCAATGCATTTCCCTAAGGGATGCCTAAAGGGTATTATCTGAACTTCATGGTAGCATATGCAACAATCATGTGAAGGCACAAATACCATATGTTTAAGCACTGCGACTCGGCTATTATTAGCCGACTATGAAAGAAGATGCGAAGAACGTTGTCCAACAATGTCCTTAATGCCAGAAGCACAAGATGTCGAGTAAAGTACCTACAAGTGAATTATGTAGCCTAATCAATCCTTGGCTTTTTACTTAGTGGGGGTTAGATATTCTTGGACCCTTTCCCAAGTTTACTGCCCAATGACAATTCATCATTGTCACCATAGACTACTTTACTAAATGGGTTAAGGCTGAAGCTATGGTAAAGATCATTGAGCAGAAAGTGGAAGCTTTTGTCTTCAACTCCATCATATCTAGATTTGGAGTTCCCTATATGATAATTATAGATAATGGCCTACAGTTTGAGAACAATAAGTTTCGAATATTTTGCCAAAAGAACAGCATTTAGCTAAACTATACATCTGTAGCACACCCTCAAACAAATGGACAAGTCGAAAATGTAAACAAGATCGTACTGCACAGCCTTAAGCGAAAAGTAGATCAAGTTAGGAGGAAGTGGGCCGATGAAATACTAAACGTCCTATGGGGATATAAAACCACTTATAGAACCTCAATGGGAGAGACACCATTTAAGTTGGCTTACAACACTGAAGCCGTGTTACCGATTGAGTTAGACTTACCTAATCTTTGTACACATAATTTTGACATTATGCTTAATCAAGTCAAATTGACAACAAATTTGGACACTATTGAGGAAATCCAAGACATTACAAAAGCCAGGGTTACGGCATACCAGCATAGAGCTATAAGATACTATAATAAAAAAGTGAAGCACAAGGTTTTCTAACCTAGAGATTTAGTTTGCCGTAAGATGGAAGCACTATGCACACAAGCAAATCAAGGAAAGCTCAGTGCGAATTAGGAGGATCCTGTCAGGATCCGAGAAGTCGTTAGCAAGGGGGCCTATCAACTAGAAAGGTTAGATGGATCCATCATCCCGCAAGCTTGGAACGACGAGAATCTAAAATTTTATTTCAATTAATGTTGGATGATTTCTATTGTCACTCATCTAACAATAGCTAACGTGCTTATAAGATTTATTTATGATAGTTATATATTTAATGTCTTTATAATTTGGTTATAATTGCCAGATGAACGAGTTCTAGGCTACACGGCAAACAAACTGATATAAGTTCTAGCTTAATGCGGTAGAAGAACTATACAAATTAACTATACGAACAAGTAATACGACTAGTCTAGACCTCAAGCAGTTAACGGATGGTATAAAAATAGGTGTGTGAAATAAAATATGTCAAGGAATAATGAGTGTGAGAAATAAAACATGCCAAGGAAAAATGAGCATGTGAAATAAAACATGTCGAGGAACAATGCACATGAAATAAAACATATCGAAAAACACATGTCGTGTGAAATAAAATATGCTTAGAATTAATAGACTTGTGTAATGAAATAGGTCGAAGGATAGCAGGGCGTTTGAATTAAAATAGGTCGAGAATTAAATGAAGTGAATTAAAGCATTCCGATGAATGTAAGCACAAAGCAACATGTATAAACCAAACAAATCGTGAAAGCTCAGTTACGCGAAAGTCACATACACTCGACATTGCCTTGATTATATTTTAGTAATTAATTACAGAAGAATACAACATACTAATACAATAAGTCCTATAACCTATTCTCAAATTTAGCAGAAGTGATTTTTAATCTTTCGCTGGAGCTTCCTTGGCAGCCGGTTTCTCAAAAAGGACTACTTCTTTGGCTTAAACTTCATTATCACTTTGATCGATACTCTTGGCACCCGCCTCATCGCTTTCATCTTCGTTGACACTACTAACTTTGTCATCAACATCAGCAAAGTCAAGACATGAGAGATCATAATCGAGATAAAGCTTCAAGACCTCTTCCCTTACCACTTGAACCCCCTCTAATAACTTCTTGTGTAGAAGCTTGTTGTATTGCCAACTAGGAGTGACTATATCGAGAGCCTCTTCAATTGAAGGTCCCTTCCTCATAGCCTCCTACAATTTGGCCACACAGCTTTGTAAGTTCAAGTTATTAGTCTCTAGCTCTTTTATCTGCATCTTGAGGTTATCTTCATCATCACTCATCGTGCAAATAGTTTGGCCCAAGTGCCAGCATTCTTCCCTTTTCTTCTGTAGTTCCTCCTTCAGGCTTTCAGAATCTTTGTATTGTTGTTCCATTTTGGCCTTCAAGCTAGAGATTTCATTAGTAACAAGATCTTATGCCAATTTCTTAGCAATAAGTTCCTCCCTAAGCTTTCTCGCCTCCATCTTAGCCCTAATCCTCGCATTCTCAGTCGTAGCAGTTTAGGCCTATATGCATCCTCAACTTTCTGCAGCAAATTCATTTATTATAATTAAAAACGATCGGATATTGCACAAACATAGTAGAAGATATTACCTTCTTTATCTCTCTATCGACTTTATCCAAAGCTGTAAGGATGTTACTGCTTATCTAGAAAAATAAAATGTGTTAATTATCCCAAGGAGCCGGAGAAAGAAAATGTTTATGGATACTCATATCATACAATTTAGCCGTAAAATGAGCCTCATTGCAACCGCCGATCCTATCAACATCCTTCTTGGAGATATCTTTGTCTTTTAGAAGAATGACTCATTCCATTAAAGCTAAAGATTTCATCCTATCTCTCAAGGCTGAGTTAGTGTCCAAAATTTGATGGCTCCAACAAGGATGAAGTACTTGCCGACCTCTCTGTTTGCCACGAATTTGACGCTACTAATGCCGAAAGCTTTAGCATGCATCACCTCCTTCACTCATTCATCCAAGTCCTTGGATTTCTTGAGAGGCGGCTAGTCGACAAGTTCCTTCCCTGGTCTTTTTTCACCACTTAAAGCCACCACAATCACTTGTGATGAGCCTTTTGTGGCAATTGCATTTTCATCCTGCTCGTCGAGGTATGTTTCTCGATGGTCGCTATTCCTCGACTCGACGGAAGTTTGAATAATCACCACCGAAGGCTCCTTAGATTGAACCTCAGTTGGTCGTATATTCTCATTCTCCTTCATTCTCTCGGTAAGATGAAAGATCTGCATGGTTACGTGCTTCGCTATAGCCTCCTTTAGTGGTCTCTTTGCGACAACAGGCCATATGGTATTTGTAGAGGTGGTCCCCCTCTTATCAACCTTAGACTTCTTAGCCTTGGCCTAAGTAAGTAGCTTTATTGGATCCACCTCTCCAATACCTATATCAACAAGACGAGTAGATCAATTAATATAAACAGGGAAAAAATATGAACTTACATTTTTCGTACCGAGTAAGGCTCAAAGGTTATTATTCTCCCCTAAAGTCTCAAGAATAACTTTCCTCGTGGCTATATTGGGCATGGTGGCAACACATCAGCATACCTTCTCTTTTAAAAAATATTGGTTCACCATTTTCATAATATCGTATAATTCTCCCAGTGTTCTACAAGCACATTTTGTTTCTCCTTCTCTCCTGAATCTTCTTCACTACTGTTACATCATTCAACATTAAATCTACATCCTTTGTATGTATCGACTCAGTCTATTGGGTCCAGAAGTCTAAGTCCTTATCAAACACTATTGACATGAACTTATCATGCCACTTATGAATCTTGGATTATAACCCGTCCATGAACTTATACCCATGCCTTGCAACAGCGAAGTACTACTTGCTAGGTTGCCTATAGATAGTGAAGAAAAATTAAAACAACTGAGTGTAACTCTGACCTTAACTTCTTCACATACTATTTCAAAAGCCGTTAGAAGCCGATATGTATTAGGCGAGAACATACTTAGCGCAACTCTGAAGTAGTTGAAGAAGCCCTCAATAAAAGCTGAGAAAGGGAAGCACAGCCCAAAATCCAAATACTGCAGGTATATATGGAACTCGTGCTCCCATGGAAAGCATACTCTCTCCCCCTCTCTTAGCCATATTAAGTTCCATATTCCAGGAAGATTTCACTAGTATTGATTGTACTTTGTGACGAGAAGTCTATCAACGGAATTGGCAGTTTCATTTAGAGAATCATGAAAGTAGGCTATTGTTGTAAACCCTAGGAAATTAATAGTTAGACCCTAATTCAAATCCAGGTATTGTAAATTGTACAACAGATCGATAAGGCTAGTAACAATAAAAGATCATAAAATTTAATAAATCAAATATAACATCGATAACAAAATTTTAGGAATTGATCGAAACCCTAAATCGTATACTAAAATTCTAAAACTGCTTTAAACACTATTAATCAAAATTAAATCTGAATTTGTTTGAAACCCTAAAATTATAAATATAAACCTATAAAATAGTTAAATATTACACAATAATGATAAAATTATAGCCGATTGCGATTTTCGACTAAATCACCTATTTATATGAAATTATAACGAAATCGCTATAATAACTCCTAAAAATTTTAATTGTATCGGCTACTAATTAAATTGATAAAATTTCATAAAAATTTAAAAATTAATTTACGATGAGAATTATTATAATTTATATGTTTCAAAAAATTACATATATTTATTATTAATTTTTATTTTCCTTCTCATTCTTTTTCAATTTATCTCTTTTCTTCTTTTTCTTCAATTCTCACATTCTGGAAATGGAACTCCAACCAGCAACTCATGTGAGGAATTAAATTTGCTAAGTGTTAAGCTTAAATAAAGAAAAAATTTGAAGATAATTATCTTGTCCCATCCTCATAATGCAAAGATTAGGATAAGATTTATTTATTTATTTTATTTTATTTTTCTTTTCCTAAACTTGCTAATTACCGTGTATAAAAGCAAAAAGCAAAGTCTGAAAATTTTTCTTAAGAAAAGAAAAAACAAAACACATCGAAATCTAGGAATTAAACCATGAGGGAAAGAAAGAAAAAGAAAGAAGGAAAAGAAGAAAGAAAGGAAGAAGAAAAGGAAGAGGAAAATAAGAAGAAAGAATTAAAAGAAAAAGGTAAGTAATTTATTTGAGTAGCATAGATGTATGTTATATAATATATACATGTATAAATGAAGTATTTGTATAGTATTTTTTTTTAAATATAACATTACTAATACATGTATATATGAATAAATACATAAATTGAATAATATATGCATGTATTAGGCTATGTATGTATACATGTATGTATATAGGTATATTATATGGAAGAGTATGTATTATGTATTTTTTTAAGTATACATATGATTAGTATTAAGTATTTATATTAAATAACTATAGTATATCTATGTATATGTGTGTACCGTAAACTATGTATATATATATGTACCCATGTATAATTATTTTTGTATATATATATGTATAGTTGTATAGTATATATGCAGTGATGTATTTTTATAAGTAATACTATTGTATATAAGACATATATATATGTATAGTATAGAGTATATATATTAGGTAAACCGCATATATTATATAATACATATATAATATCTAGTATACATATTTTATAACAAATATTATATAAATATATATACCAAATATATATGTATGTATTTATATTTATGTATACATGTAAGACTTATATGTATAAATACAAATACATGTATACATGAATATGTATATAAGAGTATGTTTATTTTCAATAAATACATATACATATATAAGACGTATAATGTATAGTATATATATAAGTAGTATATCGAATATGTATTAGCATATATGATATATAATATTTTCTAAATTCATGAATATATAAGGTGTAGATATATATATATTACTGTAATTAAGGATTTTTCAATAAAAATAATAATTTATAAAATATATTATAAGTATATGAATATATATATGTATAATCATGCAATACATAAAAAAAAGAAAAAGAAAAGGAGAAGTAATAAAAATAATAAAGGTCATAATAATAATAATGATCATAATAAAGCTAAAAATCTCAAAAAATAGGAAAGTATGCTCAAAATAATAAAAATATCAAATATATGGTTTAAATAATTATTACATCATAAATATATTAAGAACAAGCGAAAATAAATATTTTGTAATTTTTAAACTTAAATAGTAATTTTTGTGATATTCTTATATCACAATTTACACTATGAGTCATAACGTCCAAAACGGACCTCGTTACGAAAAAATATACTCGAAAACGATCAAAATGGATTATAAGTTCATAACGATCTAATCTAAAACGAAAAAGTTACACTTGATTCGATAAAAAGCTCGAATCGACAATTATACGTAACTAAGTGAAATAGACCTTACAAATTATAACACTAGTTAGCTTTAAATTCCCTACCTTACAAAATTTTCATTATTCTCAAGTGATCTTGATATCAATCCGGAGCTGCCACTAGACTACTACGACTCCTGAATTAACCATGGTCGAGTGAGTTTTTCCTAATGATTCTATACTTGTTTGTGTTTGTAGTTAGTGAATATAAGATATGATTTATAAATGAATGTGTATGGGGTTGGGTTATGCTTGTGCATGATAATTATTGTTGATGGTGAATTTACTTTAAACTTCAATAATATAATGATTGTTACATAGTAGATTCACTAGAATTGATTGTTTGTGACTTGGAGTGATCACTGAATATATAAGACTTAATTTTATTTGACTAGAAAAAGTTAACTTGGATCATGCATTAATCATGCACTGCATAACTAATTCCGACAGTCACATTATACGGAGGTAGTAAGAGGCCATACATGGGTTGATTATTGATTGTTATTGATTTCGTACAGTGCACACGTACGATATAACCTTAACCTAACTCGCAGGATGATTAGGCGTTGAAGGCGCCAACCGCCTGGCTATAAGTCGAGTCCATAGGCCTTTGTTTAGGGGTGAGTGGGGGCTGTGTGAACCTATTCACAATCATATGTAGAACTCGTTTTGATAAAACTAGTAATGGATGTACCATTACATTTTAAATATAAAACGCAGAGTTTCGTTATGAAATAAGTTCTAATATGATACTCGGATATGATTGTACTGATGAATCTCCAACCCTGACTTCGGAGGGTGTTAAATTTGAGTTACATGCAATACTTGGTCACCTGTATGTATTTGTTTGGCATACTGTTTGCCATGCATTCATTTAGTTGAACCTAACTATTGTATGACTTAATTACTGTATGGTTGAGGGAAATTATCTAACTAAGCTAGTTAGTTTATACCTTTGTAGTCTTTTCTCGCATGCCAATCTTTTTGTGAAGTTGGGCCATCTCATGCTCGAGGTTAGTTTCTACACAAGGTCAGTATAGGAGCTGGATGAGATCAGAGAGTACTTTTGATAGTGTATAGATGTGAATATGTAATTGTTATACTAATTAAACTGAAGACATGTTTTAGGCTTCATACTTGTAAACTTTTATACAAATAGCCAATGTATTATGTTTTTATAATTTTATTATCTGTCACGAAATGATATTACTTAAGCTTGTGCACTCTTGGTAATTAGTAGTAGCTGTAACCTTATGTATCGTATGAAAGGGTCATCGACTGTAAGGGAATTTAATCGGCAATCCTTTGTACGGTATATGGCGACTGCAACGACTAGGTCCCCCGAGTCGTAACAATTGTGTTGTACAGATATCTTGTTGACAACTTCCCTTCCTTATCCTCAGGATAATTATCTATAGGAAGCTTGTTAATCCGAGCAAGTTTATCACACCTTACCTCCATACTATAGGCCAAACTGCCCAAAGAACTCACCGTCTTACTCCTATTTTGGGGGGGGGGGGGGGGGGAGGGAAGAGTGGCCTCAATTTCCGTTGCCTCAGAATCAAACAAAACAAGTCGACAAGCATCTTTACGAACCATACCTAGACAGTTATATGAAATGAAATAATAGAAGTAGAAGAGTGAGATTCTAAATATTTGAAAACGAATGAAAATTTTAGGTACAACCAAAGGAGTAAAATCTGATTGTGAACAGTGCCTTATATATGGACGATCCGTTTTTGTAACCGCAAATCTTCTTTTGAAAGTATTAATGTGTTGATATGATATTTCAATGGATTATTGAAGCGTATCTCGTGACATAAATCTAATGGCTAAAAACTTTTTGACAGTTATTAGGCCTACAACAAAATGATGACTTAGGTGATAGATGTTATGCCTATAGCTTTTTGGTTTCCTGAATGGTTGAGAGATTTGAAATGGCGATGTTTCAGTTGGGATATGATCTGTCTTACTTCCTATGTTACTCAGCATAAATCCAAAGAGTCTCCCCCTACTTGGCCTTTGCCGCAATATATATATACATAACTCCTTCATTGTCTATTCGAACACGAAAGTTGGGAGCAAATGTTGATAGTCAATTTTCACTTCACTTGCACTCATCCTTTTGTAGGTTAAGAAGCTAGGTAATCGAATCTCTCGGCATTTATACTCTGCAGAAGACACTCGGCAATTATGCCAAGTAGAGAAACGCCCCTGGTTTGAATTCAAATCTATAGCGCGAATAGTTATCATAAGCATGGTTATATTTTATAATCACTTGTTATCCCTACATATTAGGGGAGATGTCAAGTCAAGAGCGCTCTACATGTCTTAACAGTTACCTCGACAACTGCCTTAAACACAACAACCGTTATAAATACCGAAAAAAACTTAGTAAGAGCTTTCAAACACTTCACATTCTCATACTTACTATACTAAATCATCATTCTAACTTAGGCATTGGAGTAGCTGTATCGAATTGGCCCCGATACTAAGTATTTTGCTTTCTTTTACAGGACTATTTCCTAACCCCTAAATTCATTAGTAACAATTTTGTTGAAAGGAAAATACAAATGGCACTAGGAAGATGGGGTGATTAATAAAGTGATTATTTAAAATAAGCATCTACAATTTAAATTTAGGAATTGTTTGATCAATTATAAGAAGTGACCATGCTTTCTTCAAACAACTTTAAGTTGGAATGTTATCAATTTTAGATTACGTTCAAAGAAGTACTTAAAACTATGTCTAGGATATGACATGAACACTATAAATTCCTAATGATGTCTTTTAGATTAGTAATGCACTAGTCGTATTTGCAGAATTGGAGAACTCCATATATATCAACTATGTATGTAAAAAAATTTATAATAAAATAATTAAATATTACATTATTAGGTTGTATGTATATTATTCGTTATTTATTAGAAATATATAAAATAAACTTTGATAATTAACGAATCGCTAGAGATAAAATATATACACACTAAAAAAAATCATAAAATAATATGTGAAATATTTAGAAGATTTATTTGTATTATATATAAATTAACATATAAGTAAAAATACTCGATAGCACCTAAAATACCTAATATAAATTGAAATATAATAAAATAAACAGAGAAAATTGGTAAAAATTATTAGAAACTATGTAACAATCTATAGTGTAGAAGGGGATGTAGCACCTAGAACTTAGCTTGGGGTAATAGCTAGAATGGGTTAAGGATACTTAATCATTTAGATAAAAATGATAATTTACAAGTAACATGCAAAGGAAATTTCCACCAACTTCTACCTTCAATATAAATGCAAACCCTCACTCTAGAAACTCATTTAGATACCTTATAACCTAGAAAAAATATAGAGAGCATAGGAGAGTTGAGAGATTATTTATAGAAAAATATACAAAAAATAGATGTAAATATAGGCATTTAAAGGATCGATGGTATGAGCACCACTTGGGAGTTAACCACCACTAAAGTACGAAGGAGAGCCACTTGAAACACTGTTCCAACACACTCCTTACCTCCAATGTTGGTTGGAACATTGGATGCCAGTGAATGATCAAATTTGACCCGATTTCCATTAAATTATTAAAAATGTCACATTTTCTTAGAAAATTATGAAAAATTGTATCCTAAGCTATTTTTTGTACGTAGTTTTGTAGAAAAACATTGTTTTGTTTAAATTAAGTAGTAAAATATATCATTCTTAATAAATCACTAAAAAATTGAGCCAATTTCACTTTCGTTTTCAAAAACCTTATTGATATTACTTTAGCTCCAAAAATTTTCTGTGAAATACCTATTATGTATATTGAATTACTATGAAATTTTTTTGTGAAAATTATTTTTCATATTTTTATTTAATTTTTTTAGCCTTTAAATCCTATTAAAAGCCATCTATCAAAATATAAATAATGATTTTTCTAAAAATGGATTTGAAATTTGATTTAGGTGATATGCTAGCACATGGTAATGTTGAATGATGTTTAGAGATAAAATTCGTAATGTTGGGAGTATTGGATTTGAGTATTGAAAGCTTGGGTTGATATTTATGATATATGTGAAGTACTCAAATAATGGAATTAAGTATAGTTGGTTCAAATTGAAGTGACGATGGACTGTATAGTGTATTTAGATTATGATTTTGAATAGAACTAGAGGAGAAATTATGTTAAAATATAGAACACGTTTAGATTAGAAGCTGATTCGAAAGTTGAATCAGAGACTAAGTGTATAGTAGCACGCTAAGGAGTTGATTAGAGACTATATTCCTCAATTAAAATTAGTTAAACTATGTAGAATTGGTTAGAAGGTGTTTATGAGATTAATGAGTAAAATGAAATCAAGAGTTGAATTAGAACCTGATTCAGAGGTTGAATCAGAAGCTAAATTAGAACCTAACTAAAAATGAGGTTAACTACAAGAGACTTAGACCTAAATAATTACGTATAGAGAAACCTTAGGTTAATGACAATAATTTGACTTATAGAATAAAGCCTATATATAGTAGTCATATGAATATTAAAACAATATTTGTATTATAGAAATTATCGACGAAAGTCTATTGTAAGCTATACCTTAAGTGAGTAAGCGGGAAGTCAGGTAAGTTAGGATCAATATGTAACTATATTTTAAAGTGTTGTATTATAATACTTAGAGGCTTAAGATTATACTTAGTTATGTCTATTAGGTAGCTTGATTATGCGCATGCTTGTATAAGAGTATTTACGAGTTTAACTATATGATTCTTACTAAATGCTTTAGATTGTAATTGTTTGAATTGCATCTATTGATTGATCACCTTAAACTAGAATTAATCATATATGACTTATAATCATAATTCAGCATGCTATTACAACTCATTAAGTGACGTTTAGAATTCTGCGACTAAATACCAACCTCTTCGAAAGGGATAACGATGAGCATAATGATTTTTTCTTTTTCCTTAATCGAACTAAGTGACAAAAGAGAAGATTGTAGTAAGGGTAAAGGCAGTGGTTCAAAGGTAGTCATAGGAAGAGTGATATCTCCATTGTATAAGTTTAGATTTGGTCGTGAGCTATTAACTGTATGTTGAACTTCTCGATTCGAATTAGAGTAAGTCTAATTTCTCTAATCTCATGATGGACTAGATAATGTTATGTGATAGCATTTGTTTGTTGCATTACATTTATATAACTAGATGATATCCTTGCTTATGTTCGATCTATAGTCTTGTGTCTTTATCTTAGCTTATTGAGCGATTAATTATTCACATCTTTATAGATGTTATTGGAGGTGCTAATTAAGAAGTGACTTAATAATTACCTTAAAGCTAGTGACTACTGGATCCTAAGGAGTGGAGATATAAAATTGAAGTTCAGTTATACTTTTGAAGTTTTGGTTCTTATCTTTGAATCTATTATTATCAAATTATATATTCCTTAAGTAAGATTAGGTCACTAAATCATGTAATATTACTTAGGATATCAGAACCTTAGTATGTATTTTTCATACTTCCACGTGCAAATAATCTTATTATTTCACAAATTGTTTATTTCAAAGCGAGTTAGTTATGAACACCTTGTGTAAATCAAGTCTATTGTAACGGTTGTAAGGTTAACTTTTATCCTACGATGGTTTATACAGAGGGATTGTTACAACTTTATCGCTATACGGAGTGATAGTATTTCCTTTCTATTACAAGTTCACTTACTTCTGATAATGTTACCTAAATCGCATCCAGTTCTCCAAGCACGTAACACTTATGCGTTGCTTATGATTCTTAGGCTAGGCTTATATTTTTTTTATGTATGTGTATATCTATGTGTAAATATATGCCTAAATTGATTAAATAAATAATGGGCTTAATTATTGTTGCTTGTTGCTTATGCTTCACTTGGCCTAAGGGTTCAAAGTGGCAACCCTGATGATTCATGCAACATATTCTCCCTAATAGAGTTTCATGTGGAAATGATTTAGGATACTTCTAAGTTGCTGTAGATGGGGCTTGAAATAACATGCCCAACGTAGGTTGTAAAGGGGGTTAAAGTAATATGCCTAAACGTAGGTTGTAGAGGGGCTCGAAGAGGTACGCCTAATTATTAGGATGATGAATTAGATTATGTTGTAATGGAGGTTATGAGAACCTGGATTACATGTTTGTGTGATCAACTAATGTAAAGAAATAAATTGTTGTGTAAACTATTTGCTTACATTTAACGCATGTGACTACGTATTATTTGCTTACGCATATGTGATTATATGTTACATACTAAACTTCAACTTACTCATATTTTTCAGATGTAGGGAGTGTTAAGGCACAAAAAGATTATTAAGTTGTAAAGATATTTGTTGTTACCTTTGAGATGGAAAGAGAGATGACTATCTTTGTTGTTTAAAGAATGGCCTAAGAAAATTTGATAAATTAGAACTTTAGTCTTATTTACTTAATAATTATTTTTTAAGAAATAATTATTTTATTCATAAAAAATTATGACTTTGTTTAAGGAATTTAAATTTATGAGAATATTTGGAGATTGTTATAAAAATATTTTGGAGATCATAGTCAATTGCGCGCCTGATATGTCATTAGAGGTTAAGGACGCGTAATGGTCTGTAACATCTTGTGTTTTAAGGTATTACATATTTAATGGTATTAGAGCTTAGATATGTGAACTTAGGAAGATGATCTGTAGAACAGTAAAATGACCAGAGTAGGTAAAAAGTGGGTTAGGTTTAACTTTATGAACAAACTTATGATTTGCATTTGTGGTTCGATAAAATTATTTTATTTGATGCTATTATTTATTTTGTGGGACATTTATTTTATCATTTGGGAGATAACTTATTTTAGAGTTTTATTAAATACGTTGGAGGAAATCAATGTCTATAGAATTTAGTTTTGCTTGGCAACATGTGAAATGGTAGTAAATGTCTAAGAAATGACATATAGAATTAAATATATGTACTTAGGGTAGAACTAAATTATTTTAGTTATTATGCCTTCTATTTTTATAAAACATGATCATATAATATATACTAAATAACTTATGACATCACAAAAATTAGATTATGGATGCCAAAATATAGATACGGTTTAATTGGCTAATTATTTATAGGAATGGACATATATAAATGTCAAAACACTAAATACCAAATAAGAATGGTTAAAAGATTCTGATAAAATCTTAAATGTGCATTAGACTTGATTGACCAAAAATGGTAAATCAATATATAATGAGATGGCAGACTATTAAAAGTTACCTAATAAATAGGAATTAATGTATCTATATAATTAAGATACAACCTTCATAAAATAATAACTCAATAAATTAATAACCCTAATTAAGAAAGAAGAAAATGGTTCCCCTCATGCAACAATGAAAAAACAATAAGATAAGAAACTAAAATAACATAAGAAATGATAAAAGCAAATAAACTTTAATCATAAATAAATA
Organism: Lumnitzera racemosa; assembly: GCA_024138005.1. Classification (NCBI taxonomy): domain Eukaryota; kingdom Viridiplantae; phylum Streptophyta; class Magnoliopsida; order Myrtales; family Combretaceae; genus Lumnitzera; species Lumnitzera racemosa. The sequence goes on along the minus strand of JAMXBC010000012.1, from coordinate 29,090,793 downwards.
GTGGTTGACCATAAAACATAATATGTCCGTTAAATACATTAAAATAATTAAAATTAAAGATAATAACAAAATATTTTTGTTCCAAATTTCAACATGAGTCAAGGTCTATTTAGACTAATTTCCTCATAAACAACAACGTTATGATAATAAACTAGTAACTATACACAAACATTACAACACCAATAATATAATTAATACTAATAATAGAATATCTTGAAGAATAAAATGATTATCTCACAATACTTTCCTAGTGAAGGAAATGTATAAGTAAATAAAAATAATAATGATAATAATAAAGATAACAAATTAAAGTATTAAATTAAAAGAGAAAAAAGGAATGTATAAGTAATAAAAAGAAATAAATAAGTAGGTACTATAGATACGTATATAGATATATACATGCAATATAAATATTTAGTTACACTAAATATAAAAGGAAAGTCATAAACAAAAAAGGAAATAAAGTATAAATAAATTAAGATATATGATTAGAAACAAAAGAAGATTTGTATTAAAAGGTTTTATTTTGATAAATATTGACAAGAATATGTACTAGAAAGAATGGTGAATCCATATGCTTCCTTCTACATATATTTTATTTATGTCATGTAGCATTGAGTCACTTTATGCATATTTTAACGCGTCATCTCCTATCATATCATATCAAGTCAAGTGTCTAATTATGCATGTCAAGTTTGGATTTGCCACTCTTATTTGTATAATATACAAATAGATTAGTATATGAATAATTACTATAAAATTTAATAAAACATGTTTATATAATAAATTATATAACAAAAAATAATATTATCAACATCAATAATAATAATGAACCTAATATAAGAATCGATCAACCAACGATGAAAATATTGGTAAGAACAATGGTAAGGAATTCGTAACTGTAATACAACAAGAAACATATGTACATATAAACATACCAATAACTATATGAATGAGTAAAAAAGAATTAATATAAGAAATTTAGAGCAACATCCCATAATTATAATTACAACATAAAAAAAAAGATAATAATAAAACAAATAAGATAACTACTAAATAAAGATAATAACAATGCTAATATAAGTAAAGGTAATGATGATAAGAACAAGATGTAAAATCATTCATGATAAAGATAATAAGCTGAAAGGATAATAAAATAATAAATATATAAATCCTTACAATGTATAATAAAGATTATAATAGTCCTATCAAATAAATTTAAAAGTACTATTTAAAAGGAGCATAATATTCTTATGTATGTACTCAAAATTAGTAACTAACAAGGTAAATAGTATGTATACCTTAAAATAACAATTATAGTAAGCAAATACAATAATGATGTGAAACCTTAAAATAATAAAAGTAAAGACAATAAATCATGACTTTAAAAGCATAAATATATAAATAATTATAATTGCAAAATAGTAATAATAATTATGATATTTTCTTTCCCTTAGCAATATTTAAAGTTGGTAATTTTGAAATTTATAAATGGATCGATAAAAAAAGTTTAGTCCTTAAATATATAAGCTAGAGAGAAACCAGAGGCTAATTTTAGGAAATTTATGATCCATAAATGGAAATCTAAAATTTTAATAATGGAAAAATTATGGAGGCTTGTTGAATTAGTGAAACAAAGAGAATAAAGGAAAAATTTGTGGATAAAAGTTGGATAGAGGTAACATTTGTAAACCTTGAGAGATTAGCTATGATTTGGTGGCAATATATAAAGGATAAAACAAGTTACTCTTTGAGTTAAATGGACAAAGGGATTAAGATAGTATAAATATGAAATATAAAAAGAATATCTAAAAAGTGTTGTGATTGTAGTTCATGTTGCTACACTTAGAGAGAGAAAATGTTAAAATTTGATGGGTTGAGAAGAAATGCACTGATTTCGAATCAATCATTTAGTGTTGTTAAGATAATAATTAAGTGGTTAATATACAGAATGTATGTTGGTGATGTGCCCTAAACCATATGGATTTTATGTCATTTTAGTATTTATTTTTCTTCATGATATAAGTCATTTTATTTATCAGGTTATTATTGGCCTTTTAACATGACAAAAGGATTCCTTGAATGTTTGTTCTTCCTCATGTTATTAAAGTGCATGATCTTAATAGTAAAACCATAAGGTGATGATAACATTATTCTAAATTATTTCTAGTTGCTCATTATATGGAACAATATTAAATTAAAACTAATATATTGGCTGAATGATAATAATGTTTTATTGATTATGGATATAAGATATCAATTCAACACATAGATACATGTAAGAGTACATTATATTGGATCAACCCACTGTGAGAGTATTGCATAGATTAATTTGTTAGGTAGTACTCATTGTAGTGTTATTTTAGTTCTTTGACCAGATGATACCATGGATTCCTACATAGCAACTTCCATGTTTTGACTCGATTCTTTATCATTTTAATGAGATGATTATAAAACTATGATTTAATATGGAATAAACTATGTGGAGGAATATGAGTATGCATAAAGGAATTTGTCCATCTTGTTGATTTGAGAAAGATATCTTTTAGACCCCTTGAAGAATAAGATTGAGAAAATGTATAGTCATGCTCAAATGAATTGGTAAGGAGCTATAAACGTAATTTTTCTAAGTTAGTTGAACTTTAGATTCAAAAAATGAGTGATTAGACAATATAAAAATGTCTTGATCCATACATTATGTTTAATCATTAAATGTTATGTGGCAAAGGAATTAAATAACTGATTATTTAATAGGTAGAGTTAGATCATCTATTTTTACTTAATTTGGGTAGATATAATGTTTTAGTAGAGGTCGCTTATGTCTTGAGGACCAAAAAGGAGTTTTAGGCCTGCTACTAATATTAGGTGAAACTATAGAGTCACACACATGAAATGAACCAAATAGGCTACGAGAATTATTAAAATATTTATTATTCTTAAATAGTTTAGGAATGATAAATAATGATATTTATTATTTTGGAGAAAATAATAATAAATAATAAGATAACATATTATATATTGTTAATATCTTTAATATTTAGTAATATATCTCTTAATATCTTTGAGGAGATATTATCACTCCTCCATATATAGATAGAGGCGGCTCTTTATTAGCATTATGTTGATACTTGTTGTTGACATTAGATCCATAGAGAAAGTTTGCATACTTGAATCGAGAGGAAAAAAACACAAAAGATTAAAGAGATTTCTTGGATGAATATAAATTCATCGCATAGTGCTAGTACATAGCAACCCGTTTGAGCATATTTATCAGTATGAGTATAACGAAAGAAGGTATTCACGTCTTGCAATGCATACAGATCCACTTATTTGTGAATTTTGTAAGGCATTAAAGAAGGTAAATTTCATTATCTCTCTTAATTTAATTAATACACATGGATCCTAGGGCATTTAGGGTTAATAAAAAAATGCTATGCATGTTTATAATTTGAAACCTTAAAACCTAACAATGTGGTGGTTTATCAAAAGTAAGAAACAAAATTTGAGATTATGAAAAGTAATAAAGTTGAAGCTCATTGAACAAAAGAGAAGAGTTGAGTCATTAAGTGTTGATCCAGTGAAGGAATTTGGGGACCCAAATTTTAAATAAAAGATTTACAAAATAAATAAAGTAAGAAAGTTAGAGGAAAAGATTTGCAGATAGAAGTTGAATGAATACAAATTATAAACATTACTTTTGGAGATATTAGTTATAGCTTGATGCTCTTTAGAAATAATCCATAAGCCTCAGTCCTTCAAGTTTAAGTAGAATAACGATCAATATGATGGAAGTATGAATATGAATGAAGAACAATTATACTTAAGATGATTAGAACATCATGATTAAAATATAATTGGAGTAGCATAAGAAAGATGAGATAAAAAAAGAAACTTAAAGTAACTGGAATCTTAGGAATATTAATAGGAGACTATATGCATAACCGAAAACTATTTAATTAGGAGACTAATAGAAAACCTAGGAAAGATTTGACAAGGAGACAAGATTTTGAAGATGAAAGGGATAAATCTTAAGAGAGGTAATTATTGGGTATGTTAAGGTCTAAAAAAAAAGAGTAACGTATAGTAAAGGAAATTTTATGGAAATATCAAGCAAGAAAGTATATAAAAGGTCCAAGAAGACCTAAGTAATTTGATAAGAGGTGCTAATCTTAAGTAAGTGTTAGAAAGAAAAAATTGATATTAAGGTTAAGAGAGAGGCAATTGCAAATGCATGAAGCATGGTATTGACTATAAATGTAGACGAAATAAAGTAGGTAGTAATTGGAGAGGTAAAAGCTCTAAGATTTAGAGTATTAAATATCATCTTAAGGATAAGTGGAAAGTTAATAAAGTAATAAAGAGAGAATAAAGTAGTTGGTAGAGTAAGTGGAAAGTAAATACTAAGGGAAACCTTATGATGGTTCCCATAAAAAACACGGTTGTAGTTCTGATTATGAACCCCGTGGAGTTGTGTAACTTGATTTGGTTATGAACTTAAGAAAGACAAATAAGGTCGAGGGGACCATGGTATAAGAGTAGAGGTTTGATTATGTATAACATAGCGCAATAGTATTTATAAGTACATATATATGCACTAAAGATATATTTAGTAGATGTATAAATGGTCTAAATAAGAAATATAATATATTTCAATATATGCTATTATATATACACATATAAATAAATAAATAAATATATATATATATAAACTAGTATACATATTAAAATAATGTATAGCATGTTATGTATTATAACTAATTCTAATGTATGCATATAGTATTAAGACATGCATACATATACATATATATATATATAAGTATACATGTGCTTTAAAATTAAAAAGAATTCTCATATAAGATGCTATTAAAATTGCTTGATTTTTTTTCAAAAAAAATTGTATATAAAAATTTTAGGAGGTCTTATGGGGAAGTTGAAATTCAATTTTTTTAGTTGTAATAGTGAAAAAGTAGTATGATATATGGTCAAGGTGTTGGGTTTGGAAATGCTTGTATTTTAAATCATTTATAGTTTTCAATACATCATATAAGATATCAAATATGTACTTAAGGCAATAATATTATATATATTGTATGATACATAACACATAACATATTACATAGTATATTATAATTATACTGTCGCACTTAATATACACACATATATAAATATATCTGTACAATATATTATATTCAATAGTGATACATGTAAATCGGGAGTGAGCACGTAATCATATTGTGCAAGGCATCAACTCATATATTACTTCATTAAGTAGGTATTAAAGGTCATAGGATAAGGTACAAGTAAGGATTTTTTGTAACTTGCTTTCACGAGGTGAGGAACACGTATGAGGTTTTTCGATTTAGTACCCATTTTGCAACTAGCATTAAAAGATATAAAGAGTGCATGTTCTAACTTTTAAGGTATTTTGTATCTACCAGATAAAAAAAGTCATTAAATAATATTAATAAATGAAAATATTATATATTTCGATGAATAAATGTTTTAGTAAAAGGGAAAAAAAAGAGAGCCTAAAACTATAATTTAAGAGTAATAAACTACTAATGTCATATCTCTCTATTTACGTGATCTACTCTTTTCCCTTGGTCTTTCTTCTTAGCTAAGTAGTGTAATTACATATCTTTGAAATAATAAAGATAAAAAAATTTACTTTTTCTAACATTACAGATTTACTATAATTTCCATAACTTTTGCATATGAAAAATTTGTAATTTCACATATAAATCACTTTTTTGATATCATATAAGTATAAAATTTGAATAAAAGGAAAAATTGATATGTTCCACAGGTTATCTTATACCATGTAAGTTTTACCGTATACAAGTCAGGTTAGTTTTAAGGATAGGTTCTAATTTCAAAATTTAGGAATCTATATCTTATCTAGTAAGATAAATAATGGATATGTAATCTAGATTTTTTTTATATAAATCCTTCAAAAAATAAATGTAAATCTATTTAACATATATATATGTATAAATAATATATAAGATTTAGTACATATTATATTTAATTATAACTTATATATATATTTATCATATATAGTAGATTATATGATATATCTATAATATATAACATATAACACATAAGACATGCATATCAACATATGTACTCATATTTGTATATATGTCATATATATATTATATGATTTTCTTTTTTGGTGAAATATATATTTGTAACTTTAATTTCAAAAGCTTTAATATAATCATGATTGTCCATCTTCAAGAATCAAATCTTAGTTAAAGATGGAATAATTGATTCCTAGGTACTACAATTCCATCTTTTAAAGCCACATCCAAATGTAAAAAGGGAGTAGTTATTGGAATCATGATATATTAATTCTTGCATACTAAATGTACCATTTTAATTTTCTGAATAGTTAAAGTGATGTGGTGAATACTTATAAGTTAAAAAATCAAAGAAAAGTTCAAAGGTAAAGTGATAAATTTAATAGGTAAAAGTATAATAAGATATAATATTTAACAACTTTAAATTTAAAATGATATAGAAGATACTCTTAAAGGTTTACATAATGCTTTTAACACAATCCCTTTTTACCAAAGTGATCCAACATGACTAGCTATTTTTACTTGCATGGTAAAGGAAAGGATTGTCATGGCCAACAAGAGGTTATCAAAATTTAAATTTTTTTAATCTTATATTTTGATAAAATCATAATTTTTTAATTATTAATTATTTTCATCGAAGTTTAACATTTCTTAAGAGTTAAAGAAAAAACACTATTCCTTTTGAAAGATGAAAAAATTATCCTTTTACCTTTTTAACAAGTATTCTTAAAGGATAAATTGATATTTTCTATTTCCATTTGATTGCAAACACTAGCTATTGATATTATTGCTTCTTTTGTTCGATTCATTGGATAATAAGTAAACAAAATTATCATTTCCTAAGTATTATATTGCATTTGGGTAGATATGATGGCCCAAACATGAAAGGTGGTTTAGGCACCAAATATTGTGGTGACCAAGGTAGGTCTAGGTTAACATATTAATTCTTAAACAATGTTATGGGAAAATACTACTCTCAATAAATTATTGACGATGGTTTACCCTTAGCTTGCTTATTAGCAAGATGGTAACTATTTTTTTTTTTTTTAAATCTTGAGAATACGCCTAGAGCATTTTCAATTAAATAGTTTTATAGATGTCTTATAACTTGTTGGGAATCTATTTTTCTTTTAACCAGGAAACATAATAAGGATTTAAAAAAGGTAACAATATGGTAACCTAGAAAATGATAAGTTTCTCTTATTTGTTATCTTAAGACCATTGGAAAGGCTTGTTAATAATTTCTATATAATATGTCCAACATACTCATTAACTAAGAAAAGGAAAAACTTTTTCTTGATTTGATACATATATTTTGTAATGAATTTTTCATAAAATGTATGATTATTCTTGTTACCAAATGCATGGTTTTTTTGGCTTGAAACTCATGTGAAAACTACCACTTTAGATGTAGCAATGGGCACAAAACCATTTGATTGGGAAAGTTAGACTTATCGCATTTAAATTACAATCAAAATTACTTGCATGCATTTTATTTATATAAAAAATTTTATAAACAAGTGTATATCAACACTTTCTAATATTTAATGGGAAGGAATTTTTGAATTTTTTAAGAAAATAATTAAGAGTACTCGATATGCTTTTTAATAAACTAAAAGAATAAGCTTTTTACATTTTTATTGCAGTAAATTATATGAAATTTAAACAATTAGTTTATAAAGAAATTAACCTAATACATAAAAGTCAGGTAAATTTTTATCATAAGCCAAAATCTAACATAAAAGTATTTAAAGAGTAAACTACAAATGGAGCAAAAATAACAATTTTTTTTTTTGTTTGCTTATATTATGTCTCTTCTCATTCAAAATAATGTTAACTTTAAATAATATGTTTCAAATGCATAATTGAAAGATCTAATTAGTTCTTGTCTCAAGGAGTTAAAGGATGGAATAATAAAGATTGATCTTGGATAAAGTACAATAAAATCCAATCTCCCTTCATTCCTTGTTATTTATTTATTTTTTATATTATATTTATTCATCCTTTCCTATATAACACCATATTATTGTATGTATTCAAGATATATTGTGGTGTAAAGTTCTATAATGCGAAACCTTTTAATTCTAATATTAGCTTTATCTCAATATAATCATTCTTTGATTTTTTTTTTTTTGAATGGTAACACTATAAGATTGTATCATTAGCAATACTATAAGAATTATCAATTTCAATATAAGTGATAAATAATTATTAATTTAGATTCATTTTTATAATAATAATATAAGAAAAGTACATTAAATAATATATTGTTATTATTTACTTATATGTTTTGCGATAGGCCAAAATATTTATAGTATTAGCATTATAATTATTATTTATGATATAAAAATATTAAACAAAATACAAGTTCATGCATGAAATTTTATGTTATTGGTTATTACAAAGAAAAATAAAAAAAAGAAAATGGCATTTAAGAAATATAATAATAAATACATACTAAAAAAGTAAAAAAGATTATCATAAAAATTAAACCCATGACTTTTTTTGCAAGGACTTTCTCAACCACTGAGCTGTATACAACATTTTATTACGTTTCACTCTTCAAATATGCTGTATATAATTTCTCATTTTATTAAATTTTTATAATTAATTTTTTTCTAAGTTTGGGGCCAGGATCCTTTCGGCTCCCTTTAAATTTGTCCCTGATGGCGAAACACAGATTAACAGAGACTATAATAAATAAAGAGTAACGTGGATGGATCCATACAATTTTTATCTATATATATTTTTTGTTTTTATTTTTATCTTTTGGCACCGATGGATCGACACATTGGATTCATAAATCACGCATTCCGGTGAAAGTATGAACGTTTTCCTCTCTTCAACCCTTACTCTTCATACTCCCTCCTTATTTCAGCAATGGAACAAGACCTACATCCTACTCAACGTCCCTATGACATTGTAATCTTCGGAGCCTCAGGTTTCACTGGCAAATACGTAATTAAAGAAGCCCTAAAATTCCTTAACAACACAGCTTCGGTTTCTTACCCATTAAAAACCCTAGCTTTAGCTGGTAGGTCCCGTTCTAAGCTCACCCAAGCCCTAAAATGGGCATCCCGTCCTGGTCTATCCCCCAAAATCCCCATCCTCTTTGCTGACACCACTGACCCATCTTCTCTCCTCCATGTCTGCTCCCAGACCAAGTTACTCCTCAACTGTGTGGGCCCCTTTCGGCTCTATGGTGAGCCTGTTGTCGCCGCTTGCGTCGAAGCTGGGTATACAATTTGAATTGGTTTTTATTTATTTATTTATCTATTGTGTGCAAGGAATGATTTAGTTTTCATGTTTTGATGGTACCAAAGCCTGTTCGGTGTTTCCCTGTGTGTTCTCTCTAATGATGATGTATTACCCAGTATAAAGCTAAACTATCACTATATATGGCTTGATGTGATTGAAGAAGATAGAATGGAGAGTGGGATAGGACAACCATACGGTACAAGCTTAAGTTATGTTGACTTTGGTCAATTATAGAAGTTTAGTTGTATGTAGATCAATTGTTGTTTGTAATTGCATTTTATGGATTGGAAGTTGTAGGGTGCCTTTCTCTTTTGAAGAGCATTTTTTCCTAACTAGTATTTTGTCAGTGTAAGAAAAGGACTTCACTATATTAGAAAAAAGCAGAAAGATGTTTATCTTTTCCCCCCACGAAAAAAACAAAGAAGTACAAAAATCATTGACATCTGATCCTTTAATTACTTTCATCCTCAGCTATATTATCGAGTCCTGTGACTATTATTGCCAGGTCATTGCTAGTTAGTGCTACTGTTGAAATCTTGCCAAACATAAATACAATGCAGCAACATAAGGGGGAAGAATATTTTCTGACAAACTAAGACAACCTTAAGAAAGGAAATTCAACTTTAATTTAAGGTCTGATTTTATGATTTTTAAAGAGTGGACTCTAATTTCAACCATTGCTATGTAAAAAAAACATTGAGATGTTTTGGTTTTGTGGTGGCATCATTATCATTGTGAAGCTTCTGCTAGTTGCCCTGAAGATCAATAGAAGAACACCAGAATACAGAGCAAGATGAAATGAACAATCTGAATTTACTGGATGTAACAGTAAGTTGTTATTAGCTAACAGAAGATAAATGCAGTATTTATATCTGCTATACAGCTACTTGAACTAACTAAACTAACTACTAAAATACAACCAATAGAATAAATACACATGGACTAATCAAGATAAGACATGTGGCAATATATCCTCACAGCCCCCCCTCAAGTTGGCACTGTACAAAGGCCCAACTTAGATAAAATATGGCGAAGTTGCTGCTGTGAAGGAAGTTTGGTGAAAAGATCCGCTAGCTGCTGCTTTGAAGGAATATAATACAGTTGAATAACTCCTCGAGAAACAAAGTCATGAATAAAATCGATATCGATATCTATATGTTTAGTGCGTCCATGTAGACATGGGTTAGTAGCAATGAGGATGGAGGACTTGTTATCACATTGAAGACGAATAGGAAAAGAACAAGGAACACACAAATCTCTTAAAATATAGGTCACCCATAAAGTTCTTTGGAAGTGGTCTGTGATGGAAGACTAACCATGGCTTGCTTCTTGGACTTCCAAGAAATAATAGCTAAACCAAGAAGCAAACAATAACCAGAAATAGATTTTCTCTCAGGCAAGGAAGATCCCCAATCATCATCCGAATAAGCAACAAGATCTAAAGAATTGTCAGAGGAATAAAACAATCCCAAGTCAGCAGTTCCAATCAAATACTTCAAAATATTAAGAGGTTGCTGCATGTGAGGAACACAAGGATGGGACAAAAACTGACTAAGCTTATGGACGGCAAAAGAAATGTCAGGCCATATAATAACTAAGTACAAAAGTCTGCTAACAAGTCGTCTATATGGCTGTGGATTTGCAAGAAACTCATCATGGTCAGAATGAGCATCAGAATCAGTACTCAAAGGCAAAACAGCAGGTTTGTAGCCACTTAAGCTTGCTTTAGTTAGCAAATCAAGCATGAATTCATGTTGTGAAAAGATTACCAGAGGAAGTTCGAAAAAGCTCAAGACCAAGGAAAAATCATGCATAGCCAAGATCCTTAATGGTAAAGGTTTCATGAAGTGAATGCTTCAATGCTGCAATAGTAACTAATTTGTGCCCTTGAGAAGTATATCATCCACATATAATAGAGCAACTAGAAAACCATCAACTTGATACTTGGTAAACAAAGAATGATCACTTGATGACCGAATAAATCCATGAGATAAAAGAAAATTTGAAATTTCTCTATTACATTGTTTCAATGTTTGTTTAAGACCATAAAGTGACTTTTTAAGTTTGCAAATTTGATTAGAATTGACTTTAGTGTACTCTTGAGGATGAAGCATATAAATTTCTTCATCTAATAAACCATGTAAAAAACTGTTGTTGATATTAATTTGGTGTAAAGGTCAATTATATGCAGCAACAAAAACTAATAAAATCCTAACGGTACCTATCTTAGTAACTAGTTAAAAAGTATCATGATAATCAATCCCCTCAATTTGTATATATCATTTAGTTATTAATCTAGTTTTATAATACTCAACCGTACCATCAAGCCTATACTTAATTTTGTAAACCCATTTAGAACTAATCAATTTCTTTCCTTTAGGAAGCTCAGTAACTTCCCAAGTGTCATTGAGCTCTAATGCATTTAGTTCCTTTTTTATGGCACTTATGCATTATTTATGTTTACATGCTTGTGAGTGTTACGAATGTTTGCTAATGATATCACATAATTAGATGGAAAATCACAAAAGTTTGAGAAGGAGGAAGAGGATAAGGTGTTGATGAAATGGAAGAGGGTATAGCTGCTGTAATGGAAGAGCAAGAAGAATCATTGGTGTCATTACTTACGGTGACTACAATTTATAGAGTGTACATAATCTTGTAGCCATGATGGAGGTTTGTAAACTCTATTGGAATGTCGAACACCAATAAATGATTGGTTATCATGAGAAGGACAAGAAATGGAAAGAGGACAAGGATCAATTAGTATTGTTAGGACTAGAAATAGAAGGAGAAACATTATTAGAACTAGCAATAGTAGGAATAACCGTATTAGTAGTAAGACCAAAAGAAGAATAAGATGCAGCATTAGTAGTGGAAAATTGTAGAAAAGACATATCATTTGTAGCACATGTGATAGATTGTGGAACTGAAGAAGAAGAAGCTGGAGTGTGAAAGGGAAACACATGTTCATGAAAAACAACATCTTGACTAACGAAAAATTTCTTCTCACACAAATCATAAAGCTTATAAGCCTTTTGACCTTGTACATAACTAAGAAAAATGCATCTTTGAGCTTTGGGATCAAATTTATCTTTATGTAGATGAAGAATGAATGTATAGCATAAGGACCCAAAAACTTTCAATTGTCAATAAGAAGGTTTATGTCTAAACATCAGTTTATAAGGGGTTTTCCATTGCAATTTAGACATTGGCATGATGTTGATGAGATAAGTGACTGTAAGTATGCATTCCTCCTAAAAGGACTTAAGTAAATTGGCTTGAAGTCTCAAGGCTTTATCTATGTCAATGAAATGCTGATGTTTTCTTTTGACCTGACCATTTTGTTGTAGTGTATAAGGGGTGGTTTTTTAATGAATTATTTCTAAGTTATGTAACATGGTTTGACGTGTGAGAGAAATTCCTATCTGTTATTTGGTCTTAGAATTTTAGGAACAATATTAAATTGATTTCGAACAAGTTTGAAGAACTTGTCAAGCACACCAACAACTTGCGACTTATTATACATAAGTCTAAGTAGAACAAGTAAAATTATCAAGAATAGTCAAAAAAATATCTAGCACTAGATATTGACACAACTAAATATGGTCCCCAAACATCCATATGTATCATTTGAAACATGAAAGAAGAACAATTAGAAGATCTAGTAAAAGTAAGACGATGAGCTTTAGTTTTGTGACATATCATAAACATACTGTTGCACATTCAAGTATTTATGTGATTCTAAGTGTTGAAGTTTGGTAAAAGACACATGACCCAATCGTTTGTGAAGTAAAGAAATTTCTGTATCAGTTTTACAAGAATAATCAACTGATGAAACAAAAGAAGTATACAAAGTTAAAGCATGTGAACCCAATGTATGAGAAGGTAAAATGTACAACCCATTAAAAGCAGTCACCATAGCAATGGTATTACTGCTGGTGTGGTCCTGAAAAATGAGAGACTTATGGTCAACTTTGGCAGTTAATTTGTTATCATATAACAAGTTATGCACAAACGACAAATTATGGGAAAACTCAGGCATATAAAGAAAGGTGGGAATTAATGTGTTGAACCAACTAACTGTACAAACTTAGTTGATCCATCTGGTGGTTGAATTGAAATGGGTTGATTTAATGAATGAACATCAGTTGAGATAGAATGAAAAGGTAATGTGATCCGTAGAACTCGAATCAACAATCCAAGAACAATGATTCTTACTTAGTACATTTAAGCATAAAGACGAGACATTACTAGAAAAATGAACTGAGTTGACCAAAGCTTCTAACTTGTTCTGTATTAGCTTCATCATCTCTAAGCAAACAGTTTGCATTAGTTGCGGATCCACAATTGTTCCTGCAAAAACATTAGTTGAACAACCAGCAATATTGTTAGAATAACAACTTGTATTAACTGTAGATCCTATTGTATCCAAGGCCAAAATATCTAAAGGAGTACTACAATTGGACTTATCAGCAGTAACACAATTCATAGTTGCCTTTGATTTCGCAGTATTCATTCTCTTTCCTTTGTATCACTCTGTGTACCCAATCAACTGGAAACAAGAGTCCATGTTGTGACCTTCTGACTTATAGTGCTTGCAATAAAGTTTTCTCCCTTTTTTGTGATCGCCAAAATTTCTACTGACAGAAAAGTGTTCTGCTCCATTAGTATTGTAGGCTGAAACCTTAAGATCAGTATTAGCAAGATTGGTAATTTGTTTCTGCTTTTCAACATGTTGAACTAAATAGTAGGCCTTGTTCACGCTCGGTAGTGGATCCATTGAAAGTATTTGGTTTCTAACCATCTCATACCCTTCATTAAAGCCTCATTAGGAATTGAATTAATTGATTTTCTGATTCAAATTCAACTATTCTTTCTTTCAATAGACATGTACAATAGTCTGGTCACCCACAACTACATGTAGGATAAGCATGAAGAGCATGCAATTCATCCTAAAGTTGCTTAAGCTTGTTAAAGTATACACCTATTGACTGATTCTGTTGCTTGAAACTACTTATCTCAAACTGAATTTGAAAGATTAAGGGTCTATTACGCTAACCATACTGTTCAAGCTCCTTTTTCCATAATTCTTCTGCAGATTGTGCATAGTGGAAATTTTGAGAAATATCACTAACCATAAAGTTCAACAACCAATGTCTTACCATGTAATCACTTCTCTCCCATTGAATCAAATTGGGCGAGTTAGCATTAGGTTTAGTGATCGTACCATCAATGAATCCCAATTTAAGCTTAGCTCCAAGTCCCATTTTAATTGAACGGCTTCAAGCTAAGTAGTTCTTACCAATGAAAACAATATTTCCTCTCACTGAGCTAGGATTTTCTATGCTCGACGAAAATAAAGTATGAAAAACAACTTGATCTGATGACGTACCTCCTGAATTTGTATTCATGATTGACAGAAGAAATAACAGATGAAAGCACTTACTTCCCAAGCTTTGATACCATGTGAAGCTTTTGCTAGTTGCCTTGAAGATCAATAGAAGAACATGAGAGTATAGAGCAAGATAAAATGAACAATCTGAATTTACTGGATGTAACAGTAAGTTGTTATTAGCTACCGGAAGATAAATGCAGTATTTATATCTGCTATACAGCTACTTGAACTAACTAAACTAACTACTAAAATACAACCAATAGAATAAATACACGTAGACTAATCAAGATAAGACATGTGGCAATATATTCTCACACATCATTATCTTTTGAGGGCATGTTTGCCTTGTTGTTCCATCTTCTTGGATACCATTACTTTGTGGGTTTCTCTGAGTCAAGACTTTTATAAAATGACAGTCAGCATACTTATAATGAAGTGTAAAAAAAAGAGACCAGTAGCTTTCTGGTTTCACATTATTAACTATATATATAATCCTTTCCTTGGCCTCTTCCAATCATCTAACACCTGCCAAGGCTTGTAATATGGTGTGCCTATTTTTTATCGTTTGGTCTTGGTATATTTCAATTGTACTTGACTCCCTTCGATTTTGCTAATATACATGAACTTGGCAGTGTCTAGTTTATAAAAATGGAGATAATCAAAGAAATCAAATAGGGAGAAAATGAAGCTGCACTTATGCTTGAGGAAGCAAGTTGCCAAATGACGCCACATAGTTTTTAAATAGAATGCAAATGACCATTTTGCTTTGTGGCTTGAAGGAATGACAGCTAGCTGGCCTTGCAGAAGGGTTGTTCCATTGTTAAGGAAAATTCTAGATGGTGTAGCAAAAGATGAAAATCAATTCTGAACCAGCATTTTAGCTACTTTGAGAAAATCAAGAATAAGCATTTGTAGACTGGTATATCTAGTTGTTTATGTGAATGATACTATGTATAGAAATAGATCATACGTTGACACTTATAGATGATTGTTCTAACTGCAGAACGTTTATTTTTGGTTTTAGGTGTGATTACTTGGATATATGTGGGGAACCTGAGTTCATGGAGAGAATGGAGGCAAAGTATCATGAGAGGGCAGCCAAGGCAGGTTCTCTGGTAATTTCAGCATGTGGTTTTGACTCAATTCCGGCTGAGATGGGCTTGATGTTCCATACGAGGCAGTGGGTAGAACCAACTGTTGTGAATAGTGTGGAGGCTTATGTGAGTTTGGAGTCTGATAAAAGGATTGTGGGGAACCTTGGTACTTATGAATCAGCAGTTCTTGGTGCAGCTAATGTGAAAGGTTTGCAGGAGCTAAGACGGTCAAGACCAAGAAGAGCCAGGCCTGCAGTAAGAAAATTCTAAGTGCCTTAATATTTATAACACTCTTAATGTTTAGTGGTTCATACTTCATTTCACATGTTCATGAGAAATCGCATAACAAGATGTGATATAATTGCTAGTACTAGTAGCGTGTCATTTGAAGAAATATAGGAACAAAAAAAGTATTGAAAACAGATTCACTTATTAGCTGAACTTTTTTATCATTATTGGTCCTTCTCTCTATTTTCCTTTTAGCTAATTGTTTGTTCAATTCTTTTTGGCGTACTTGTAACAAGCATTATTCAAAACACCATTAAATTGAAGGGAAAAGAAATCAAATTACTTAACTCATTTTTAAATCAGTAACACTGTAAAAATTACAAAACAAAATATGATAAATGAATTTTGTAAGGACCTTACCACGTTTTATGCAGGTGTAGGTTGTAGTACTGTTTGGCATGTCTTGCAAAACCCTACTATATGGTGTTGATGCATGCCATATCTAGCACAAAGTAGATACCCATGGATGTATAACAAAACTCATTTTATAAGGAAAAACAAAACAATGCGTCATAACATTCTCCATTAATTATAGAGTAAATGGTAAAAGTGATGGCACTTAATGCTAAAATTGATGGGAATTGAAATGTATTAGTAATGATAAAAATTTTAAAATCTATCACATAAAAATTTGGGAAATGTAACGGATTGAAAAGGCAGAATGTGAAAGAGTAAAAATTTCCAACAATATATTATAATAGATTAAATCCAAAAAAGATAGAGCATAAAATATTTGTATAAAGCCCAAAGGTGCAAAGAACCTTGGCATATCTTAAGAAGATGCTTCAACACCAACAAAAAAAAATAAAAATAAAAATAAAGCATTAAGACAAGAAGTATATGTTCATACGATCCAAGTAAATAATTGATTTTTTCTACCTCACCTAACTTTACAGTTTGATAAATTATAATCTGGATGCAAATAATTGTCTTTTACTCGGTTGCCAAAGCAGCAAATTGAAAGGGCCTGTTCATACAAGGTGTGCTTCACAAAAATTCATCATTTCCTTCACTATTCAATGGTGGCCTTGGAAGAATTTTGTGCTATGTTACTTTTTCAATGTTTGTTTCTGTTTTTTTTGCTAATATCTACACCATAAAGCCTTTGTCACTTATGAATATCCATTATTAAATCATATGCAAAATTTTTTCATTTGGTTGCAGATTCCAGGCCCTCCTCCTCCAAAAGGATCATTGATAGAGCACCAGAATAAGATTGGTCTTTGGGCTGTAAAGCTACCGTCAGCAGACACAATTGTTGTTCGCAGGACACTTTCTGTACTGGCAGAACATCCCCAAGGTCTCGGTGGAGTAAATGAGAGTGCTGATTATGCTGAAAAAAGGACAGGCTTCTGGGCCACGGTTAAGCCTGCTCATTTTGGGGTCAAAATAGCCTCGAAATCTATCTTTGGTATTTTTAGATTCATTACTGTAGGGATGTTTATTGGGCTCTTTGGTAAAACTGGCTTTGGGAGATGGCTTCTTTTGAAATTTCCCTCAGTTTTCAGCCTTGGATGGTTCAGAAAGAAGGGTCCCTCTGAAGAAGAAGTGAGGAGTGCTTCATTTAAGATGTGGTTTCTTGGGCGTGGTTATAGCAACAGCAATCTTTCACAAGGAAATGTGGAACCTGATATGGAAATAATAACGAGAGTCATGGGACCTGAGGTTGGCTACATAACAACACCTATAGCTCTACTTCAGTGTGCTTTTGTTCTTTTGAGCCAGCGTGAGAATTTGCCCAAGGGAGGAACTTTTCCTCCTGGGATTGTATTTGGCCCGACAGATCTCCAAGAGCAACTGCAACAAAATGGCATATCATTTGATGTTGTTTCAAAGAGTTCTCTCACTGCTTAATAGGGCTAGTCTTTCTTCTAGTCCATATATAAAAACGAAGGACAAATTTTCTCAGTTTCTCTAATAACAAACACATTAAATTTTTGGCTTGCCCTCATTACTTGTTATATGTGCTGTGGATGGTCTGGCGAAGTAGCAAATTGGGTAGTATCTGCAGTACACTTGGAGCTCATATTCTGTAGGGAGGTCTATCAGCTGGCATGTTTTTTCATCTTTTTGCAGCTTACAAGGCACAAACAATGCAGAGGAACACCAATCGTAAGTGGCCCGGTAATTACCCTCATTCTGTAAATCCTTTTCGGGAACTTCCATCAACCCAGTAGCCATCTATCAAGGCTATCTTTGTTGAAAAGGCAGGATTACACCTATCAAGACAAGGACCGACCATAAAACATATCCATTATGTGCATGCAGAAAAAGATGAATGGTGCGCCTGGTAGAAATGTGGATAGCTGGTATCATTTGTCAAGTACAAGTGCATACTCTAGTTCAATAATTTTAGTGAAGATAAAAGATGGTTTTTCGGAAGTTCTTTTGTTGACTAGCGAGTTTTAAACCAAGTTAATGATGACTTTGTGGTTCGTTAGTCATTAGAGGTGTTAGGTCATCACTTTTGTAGTCATGATGGTCAGGAACTTCCTCATTATTTGATACATCCGGATGGCTATCTTATCAATGATGCTTCCTAAGTTGACAGAGTTTCCTTTAAGACCCAGTTTTCTCAAAAAGTCAATCTTAAGGAGGCAAGAGGGAACCGACTCTTGAGGGAGTTTTAGAGTTATGATAGCATTAGTTAGTGACTGGTCCTAATCTAATCATTTTCTGCATTTAGTAGTTAGAAGAGGAGCTAGTTAGCTCTTGTGAGCCTTCATAGCCATAGGTTGTATACTCAATTTCATTCTAAAATAAAATAAAACTACTTGCCTACAAACACATTACCATCTTAATGTCCTCGAATTGGTAGTACAGAGGATCTTTTGTAGTGTAACTAGACTTGTTTTGGGCGACGATATAGCTGCTTTTGACTTAGTTCAGGAAAAGCAGAAAAGATGTTGGATTGATTGGTCGACTCCGTGAGCAATATTGTTGGATGTAAACTGAAGAAGGTGACATGAACATTGTCGACTGCAAGTATGAAACCAACCAATCTTAATAATTTCTTTTTTTTTTTTTTTTGGTTGTTGCCAAGTTAATTCTCACGTATGTGTGCCCCTATATTGTGCTTGGAAATTGTGGTCATATAAGACAACTGATAGGGAGATCTCCTCTTTGCCTTTTTTAATAAAGTCCGATCGGTTAGTTTAAGGCATTGCTTTTAGTCCCTAAATGGTATCTTATTAGTATAATTTCCAATCAATGTTATCATGTGTCATTAAAGAAAAAAAGATGGACCTGCATTAAATTTTCTCTAGATAAGGCAATATGTGACTGTAAAAAACATGGATGAAGTACTAGTCCAATCATAATTAATTCAACAAAATCCGTTTATCAGTAGAAATCAGAGGCCTACGGTTTATTGTGTGTGTGCAAGCTGTAAGGGTTTGGACAATTTGAAGAGCTGACGGCATTTAAGTTTGCTATCGAAGTAGGGGGGCTACTGGCTAGTTCCATTTAGGTTTCTTGAATTGCAACCAAGTCTGGGTGTAGGATTGGGGCTAGTTCGTTTTGAGTCGAGTGGTTTCGGTTTGGGTGTGTTTGTAGTTGTTCAATTTCAATTTGATTTGGTGATTTTGCTACTTAATGCCAAAGTTTTGGTAATAGCACTCATTCACTAAATCAAATTAGAAATAATTCATATTTGATAATATCCATTATACCCATAAACTAGATCCTAGCTATGATGCTTTCGGTTTATATTCACATGTAAATGTAAAATATAAAGTATGCCTTCTCATATGATTGGAAAACTTCACCGCTTATCCCCTTTTATCTCTTCCCCTTGTCTCTCACCCCCTCCATATCTCTCTCAACCGTCACCCCCAAAACTGTTCTTATACTATAATCTCAACTTACTTATTTAGATGCTCATTGTTGAAGACTCGTGTCTTTGATGCTCTGTTCACTAGGAGACTAGAGTTATGAAAATGTTAAGATTCTATTTATCTGTATTTCGCTAAACAGTTATATATATAAATATATATTTATGTATGTAAAGCATATTATTATTTTTCCTATATAATGAAATATAGTTTTATTATATAAGTTAAGTTAAGTTAAGTTATTAAGAATTGATAATATACATAGTTATAATATTAAGTATAATATATCGTTTTGATTGTATCGAAATATATTTTTAATCAGTTAAATTACGTTTTAATTATGGTAAGATTATTATAATATGTAAATTCTTGCAATATTATAGAGATATATATTATATTATTTAGAATTGTTCGATTTTAGTAAAAGTGGTGTTATTAGATTTGTACATACCTAGCGGTACATGTTATGAGTTATATTTGGAAAGATAACTTCAAAAGGGTAATTCAAGTTTCTAATATACTTATATGTGCTTATAATAAAGTATTATCATATTATACTCATTTTATGTAATTAAGTTCTATTTTATATAATTTGCTAGTACAACTCAATAATATAGGTATTATTTAACCATAATATGTATATAACATAACTTGGTCGTAAAATTATTATAAAATATAATAAAATTTCATTTTTTACTACATTTGACCAGCGTTTATATATAGTTTTTATTTCAATATTTATCACATTTTATCCTATTACTACTAAAAACGTGCCTTTCCTTGTAATTTAAGCTAAATAAATATCTTGAGTTAACAAATAATTCCTTAAAAATTTCTATAGATATTTAAAAATATGGGGAATTCAACCAATACATCATTCCATGCTATCAGGTTTATCGCTTGTCGCCTATTGCCTATATGGTCGTAATTACAATTTTATCCCTAAATTGTATTTAATTAACAAATTATTATCCATTTCTATAAAAATTATTTTCGATATATCGTAACATCATTGTAAATCACCAAAAGACAATATCTATCATTTCCATCAATTATTTTTATAAAAACTCATTTATTTCATACTTTTACCCTATTTCTAGCTATTTTTAGGGTAAAAAAGTACATTAAATATTAAAAATACCTAAATAAAAAATATAGCTATATAGCAATCAAATACATATCATATGAATTTTATATAAAAATTTTGAGTTAGAAATTACATCATTTAGTATATTTATTTTAAAAGTCAAAATTTAGATGAATAGTGATTTTCTTAAGAAAGTACATAAAATATTTTAAATTTTAAAAAATAAAACTATCACATGAAAGTATATCCAACATAACCTAAGAATAAAATTTTTCATACTTATCCAAGTAGATTTGATAATTATTGACATTTAATGAAAAACAAGGTAGAAGTGTAACTGACCTGTTTATCGATACTCCAATGGCCGTTAGGTGGTTGGGGGTTGTTGGAAGGCTTAGGTGCTGGTGGTGCTCTGTAGTGGCAGAAGGGTTTCATAACAGGTCAATGTTTGGTTAGAGAACCACCATGGCTTGGTCCTTACTTTGTTTTATGTAAATTTTCCTAAATTATTTCTAATTTTCCAAAATTTTTTCGCTCTCTATCCTAGGTTTGAATTTGTTAACTAATGCCATTATGATTTGGATTGCTATTTATAGGACTTGTAATGGTCGTATGAAATTTCCTTGATTTTTTTTCCTTTTGAATTCAAGTAGGAGGTGTCCTTTTCTTATCCATTTTACTTTTGATTCATCATGCTAGTTTAATAGGAGGAAGCCATGCCTGATTCCAAAAAAGTCCAGCTCTTTTCTTGAATTTTAGATAGGTTTTGCTATTATTTTAGTATAATTGAAGTAGTTTATGTATATTATGCTAATATTTAGTTATTTTATTAATATCTAGGTATATATCCTATGTATACATTACGTGTAGTAAGTAATTATGTGCATGTAACCATACTTCTAACTTATCTTTTATTTTTAAGATATATTTTTTATTTATTTTTATGAGTTTATCACATATTATATGTAATTATATAATTTCGAGTTAATTTATGGGTATAATTATTATATATATCGAGTATATTCATAAAAAGATGTGTATACTAATATAGTATATTGTACTATATTATTTCCTTTTATAACTTAATTAATTTATCTTTAAGTCTTTATCGTATTTCGAGCTTAGTTTTAGGGGTTTTATCGGGTTTTATCGAGTTTTATACTATTTTAAATAATCATACTTTTGAGAGTAAAGTTAGAATTTCATGTTATTATGTTTGAAATTTAAATTTATTGGGTTACTTCAACTAACTCTTCTATCATAATTATAAAGTTTGAATTCAAACGAATAAGTTTTCTTCGAAGGCCTTAAATTTGGGTTAAGTTGCCTTAAATGTGATTTTAAGGACTTATATGTTGTATACATACATATATTTATATAATATTATATAATTTTTATTAATATATGTATCGAAACTTATGCTAATTTTCCATGAGAAGCGGGCATTGAAAATATTCATCTCTTTCAAGATCTTTCAATTGATCCAAACTTTTAATTTGTTTCATTGGTTGTTATTACATTTGTGTTTTTTTTTTTGAAGTTATTAAATTTATTTAAAATTGAAAAATAGTGGATAAATCAATTAGAGTTATCATAGTCAATCAATCCGAAGCAAAAAAAAAAAAAAAAAAGGAATGAGAACTAGTATTCTAACCGAACATTTTAGACGTGACAATTCTATAGAAATAGAAACTAGCCAAATATTTGCTTATTGAAAGTATAACTATTATTTCACAAAACTAGTATCGAGTACAAAGACAAGTTAAAAGCCTTTAGAATCTATTTAGAGTTTGGAGGAACTAGCTCATAGAAAGTTGTGAAAAACTTCTACAATTATTTGTAAAGGAAAATTTATAAAAGCTTGCAAAGTGGGAGTGTGACTTGCCGAGTTATTAGACATGGTTCCTAACATCCTTAAGGACGTTATGTCCCTCATAAAAGAATGAGGAAACTTTATGTCTTTTTTTTTTTTTTGGTTCTGTTTGTCCTCTATACTCATTTAAATTATTCAATTTGAGAATGACTCCAAACTAGATTTGGAAAAAAGGCAACATACTTTTATGGTTAGATATAATTTGCCAAATGGATTAGTTTGTTCCAAATTCGCATCACTTTGTAGAGGAATGAGTATCCCATAAAAGGTGGGGAAATTTTGTCATGGAACATGTACTTCTTGGGATGACTATTCTTCTCACTAAACATCTTGTATCCAAGACGGAACGACGGAAATAGAGCCATTCTCCATGACTAAACGTATGGTTAACCAATTTACATGTTACATTTTTTTTGATTATATATATATATATATATATATATATTATAGATGTATCTTTTATATCTTTTCTCCATATACACTTAGCTTTCTTATCTTTGAAAATGAGTATCTAAACCTCTAAACTTTAAAAAAAAAAAAAGTGCTTTTGAATCCCAGTTTCACTCTTCGGCTACTAAATAAAATAATAAGAAGTATTAAAACTAAAAAAATTACAAAAGATATGTAAAGAAAAAGGGATCTTTTTTTTTTTTTTTGGTTTTTGAATATTTTTGTAGTTGTTGTTGTATTAAACGTTTTTCTCCTTAACTTTTAGTTGTTGTTCTTTTGAGGGACAAACATTCATTTAGGATTCAAATATACTCCTTTGAAAATGCCAAAGGTTTAAACGCTCAATACTAAAAGTAAAAGGAGTGAACATGAAGAAAACAAAGGAGCATATAATTACAACTACTATTTTTATTTTATCTTACTTAGATTTGTTTGGTTAGTTCTTTGTTGGTTTTTGGATTGTTTGAATTTTTTAAATTAATAAACAAGGGATAGATTCAATATGGTTGCAATTAGAAAAACAATAAGGTTTGTTCTTGATATGGTTCATTAAGCACACCATAAAAATCTTAATTTTTTTTTGCCAAAAAAAATAAAGGACTTTTATTCAAAAGTCAAAAGCAAACATGAACAATTTAAGCCACCCCATGAGGCCTATTTAATGGATTAGCAAATAAGAAGAAAACTAGAGGGCATGGAGGATTTAAATCTCAAGAATACATATCGAGGTATACAAGTGGGCCTTGGCCTACGGGTCGACTGATTTAACGCGCTTTTTAAATGGGTTTGGATTAAGGTTTTTTAGTTTATTTAAAAGTTGGCCAAATGAGCTCGATCCGTTTTACCCGCGGGTCAAAGTGGGCCGATTTGGGTTGGCTTGCTTAACACATTTATGTTTTTGGCCCACAGACCGGCCCATTTAACTCGCTTTTTAAATGAGTTAAGGCCAAGGTTTTTGGCTTGCTAATGAGCATGATTCATTTAACCTATAGGTCAAAGTGGGTTGAGCTGAGTTAGTCCGTTAAACCCACCTGCACACCTCTAAATATATGCTCTAGCCCTTATTGCCTTAGGTTGTTGCCTAATCTACACATGCATTTGCTTTCTGATTTGAGGTTCTCAAAACAGCTATGTCTTCTAAAAAGTGTTATTGGAGACCAGGATAGTGGTGTTTAACCTGATCGTGGTCAAAATGGTAGTAATACTCTTGAGTCAATTGATGACAAGTTTGACAAACTCACTAACCTTATTGAGAGTCTAGTTATTGTAATGTAAGTTAATAGGCAACAACCTCAGAGTATGTTGCAGTGTAACCCATCTGATAATGCTCTAGAGAGAGGCTATGGCCAAGGTAGCTGAGCCAACTACCTAGTTTGACCCCAGCGAGTTAGAAGAGTTGTAGATCGTGCTGTTAGATGAAGGCTAGAGTTAAAAGAGATCGAAGAGGATGATGAGGAAGTAGATATGGAGACAGATGAAGGGGAAGAAGTAGAAGTTGAATACTATCAAGCACAAGAGAGAAGATGCTAAGCTCCTCAAGGACTTGACAATGTTAAGGTCTAAGTCCCACCCTTTAGTAGAAGTGGAGATGTCAATGAATACTTGGAGTGGAAAAGGAAGGTCGAGAAGATGTTCGATTGTTATGGATATATAGAAGCTATCAAGATTTGACTTGTTGCACTTGAGTTCTTTGGGTATGCCACTATGTGGTGGAAAAATCTGAAACGTAACCAAAGTAAGGGATGGAAGATGAGGAGTGAGGACCTAAGAAGAGATGAAAAGATTGTTAAAGGGTAGATTCATGCTCGAGGCCTACTTATAAGATACATTTGCAAAGTTGCAGGAACTTTGCTAGAGAAGCCAATCTGTTGATGATTATGTGAGGGAGTTTCAAATGCTTATGAGCCGAGCTAATGTGGAAGAACTAGAGGCTTATACAATATTGAGGTTCATTTTTAGGCTTAGACATGAGATTTGCAACATTGTGGAAGTGAAAAGATTTTATACCTTAGAAGAGGCGATTAAGATAGCGTAGAGGGTCAAAAAGTAGAGGAGAAGTGTTACAAGTCGACTTGGGTCTACATTCTCTAGAGCCCCTGCTTTGTGTCAACCTATTAAAACTAAGCTAAGGAGGCTATACCGAGTCGAGGAAAGGAATGACCGACCAAACATTAACCGAGCAAGTTAGTCGAGTTGAACTAATAAAGGATTGACCTTAAGGACATAGGAAAGAGGGCAAACTTGCAAACAAAAGACCAACATAATGAAGACCAGATGGAAAATTTGTTCCATACTAAATGTACCATCAAAGGACAATTGTGTACCATTATAGTGGATGAAGAAAGATGTATTAACACAGTTACATAGTTCTTTGTGTAGAGGTTAGGTCTACCGACCTTTAAGTATCCCTGACCTTATAAGCTATATTGGCTTCATGATAAGGGTGCTTTGCACGTGACTAAATAAGTAATTGTACCGATTAGTACTGGGAGTGTGTATAAGGACGAAGTAGTGCGTGATGTCATCCTCATGGGAGCTTCACATTTGCTGCTTCGTCGACCTTGGTTGTTTAACCGATGTGTTACTTATGATAGGTACAAGAACACTTATGCTTTTGTTAATGATGGAAAAAAGATTGTGTTATAACCCTTGACATCGACTCAATTAAATGAGACCCATAATTAGCTCACTTGAGCAAGTAAGAAGAAGGCTTTAGTGATAAGTTGAAGAGAGCTTTGAACTGTTGAGAAGGCTGATGAGTCTATGTTTCTATTGATTAGGAGATTGTTAGAGATGAGAGATTTGAAAGATGTTCTTAATGAAATCTAAAGATTGATTGATGAGTTTTTCGACCTGTTTCCTAAGGAACTGCTTAAACGAATACCCCCAGTTTGAGGTATAGAGCATTGTATTGATATTTAACTAGGCGCTACCCTACTGAATCAACTTGCATTCAAAATGAACCTAAAGTAGGCTACTGAGCTGAAAAGACAAGTAGATGAACTCTTAGAATGAGGATACGTGAGGGAGAGCACGAGCCCTTATGCTGTACTAACTCTGCTCGTCCTAAAGAAGGATAGTTCATAGCGTATGTGCATCGATAGCCAAGTAATTAATCGAATCACTATAAAATATATGTACCCAATAATGAGACTTGATGACATGTTGGATGAGCTCCATGGCATCAAAATATTTTCAAAGATTGACCTATGAAGTGGCTACCAACAAATTCGCAGGAGACTGGGTGATGAGTGAAAGACTACCTTTAAAACTAAGCATGGTCTCTACGAATGGTTGGTTATATCGTTTGGACTTACAAGTACGTTGAGCACATTTATGAGGCTTATGAACCATGTGATGCGCTTATGAACCATGTGATACGCTTTTTGATCGGATAATGTGTGGTCATGTACTTGGATGCTATATTAGTATACAATGCCGATCTGGATAATCACGTTCAACATCTTTGAGCTGTTTTTGAAATATTATGAACTGAGAAATTATTTGGGAACTTGAAAAAGTGTATGTTTTGTTAGAGTGAGGTGGTTTTTCTTGTATATGTGGTATCGGGAGAAGGAATTCGAGTAGATGTAGAAAGGATCTTCGTTGTTTTGTAGTGACTGATGTCGAAAAATATCATTAAATTTCGAAGTTTTCATGGTCTTGCTTCTTTTTATAGGCGATTCATTGAAAACTTCAGTACTATAGTCACCCGGTTAATTGAGCTGACAAAGAAGAGTAATGGGTTCAGATGGAACGACCGAGATGAACAAAGCATTAAGAAGATCAAAGAGAAGTTTACCTCTACCCCTATCTTATCATTACCAGATTTTGACAAGCCCTTTGTATTAGATTGTGATGCGTCAAGCATTGGAATTGGAGCCATCTTGATGTAAGATCGACAATACGTCGCCTACTATAGTAAGAATCTTAGTGGTATTGCCTTAAACTGTTCTATGTACGAGAAAGAGTTGTACTTTCTTTTTTAAGCCCTTATTATTTAGAAATACTATTTGCTGCTACGAGAGTTTATCATTTACATTGACCATGAGTCATTAAAACATTTTGGGAGTTAGAACAAACTCTCAAAGAGATAAGCCAAGAGGTTAGAGTTTATAGAAGGATTTTCATATGTAATCTGGTACAAGAAAGGAAATGTAAATGTAGTCGCCGATATTTTGTCTTGTTAGCAAATCTTACTAACTACTTTGTAGACAAAGTTATTGGAATTTTCACTTATTATTGAGTGGTATGCTCATGATCCTCATTGCAGTCCTATTGTAGAGAAGTGCAGAGATGGAGTTGCTATTAGAGGCTCTTATGTCTAAGATGGCTATCTCTTCAAGGAAAGAAGACAGTACATACCAAATTATTTCACACATGAGCCGTTGGTTAGGAAAGCTCATAGTGGTGGATTATCTGGTCACTTTAGAGAGACTAAGACTACCAATCTATTGAAGAAAAACTTTTATTACCTGAATTGGCTAAGGATGTCAATAAGGTAGTAGTTGTGAAGTATATAAGCGAGTTAAGGGGAAAAAGAGCCCTATGAAGAATATATGCCCTTATCAACACCAACCTTACCTTGGGTCAACCTCAGCATAGACTTTGTCTTAGGGTTGCTTCGGACATTTAGGGGAAAAGATTCTATATTTATTGTAGTAGACTACTGTAGCAGACTACTGTAGCAAAATGACACACTTTATTCCGTACCATTGAATTAACGATGCTTTATATATTATCGATTTATTTTTACAGGAAGTTGTCCGACTACATGGAGTGCTGAAGACCATTGTTTTATATTAGGATACAGAATTCTTAAGCTATTTTTAGAAGACTCTATGGGGAAGATTTGTAACCAAACTTGTATTTAGCTCCAATAGCTACCTTTAAACTGATGACCAGACTAAAATAGTAAATAGGACACTAGGTAATTTACTCAGAGCTATTGTGGGAAAGCACTTGGGGGATTGGGATTTATGTTTACCAATTATAGAATTCGTATGCAATTGAACTATTTATAGCACCACTTGGAAGACCCCATTCGAGGTTGTCTATGGCCTCAACCCTACTATCCCCCTAAACCTGATCAATACCCCTAAAGTTGTTGAAAAGAGTCAATTCGAAGTTGACTGAGCTACACTAGTTTATAATTAGAAAGATCGCTAAATTCAATTAAAGATAATAAGAGATTGGTAGCCAGGGCTATCGAATTGTTTCCTTCTAGTTAGGAGACTTAGTATGGATTCACCTTAACTGTAAGTGATTCTTACACTTGAGATAGAATAAGCTGTCTCTCAAAGCAGATGGTCCATTCGTGGTCCTGAAGAAAGTTAACTGCAACACCTATTAGATTAAATTACCTGATGATTATGGTGTTTCCTCCATTTTCAATGTGTCTAACTTGACTCCCTACTAATTAGTAGAAGGAGATCCCGCAAGTGCTTTAAAAGAGCAAGAGCTAAAGACTACTTCAGATTTGAGGACAAATCTTTTTGACCCCTAAGCAGATGATAGGAATTAGCCCCCTAGACCAATTATACGTAGTCGGGCTAGAGGATTCCAAGGACTCATTCGAAGAATACTAGCTCGAAGTCCCATCTGAGACGAAAATTTCTATTTAGACCTCTTTGTTTCCCTCTTCTACCAACCCGATTGCCAAGCCTTCACGTATGCCAGACTTACTGAACAGTTGTGCTATGATAGAATATTTAAGTAGACAGCTCCAAGATTATCTAAGTTGAGTGCCCGAGCCAACAATAAATGTCTGACCCTACCTCAAGCTGACTACTCTATAGTAAATGACTGATTGAGCCTTAACCCAATCCAGATTAGGTTAACCCCTAACTGCAAACTCTCCTTTGTTCTTTTTGTCCACTTTGTACTCTATTCTTGATGTTTAGCTACCGAACGACACATGTTTTCTAGTACGATATTTCAGAAGGATTCTTTATTTTTGTACTAAATATTTTTTTATCTCTTTTACCCTTTTTAGTATGTATTATATAACTTAATTGTAAGAATACCTTTTTTGTCTTTTCATACATGTAAAGTAACCTTAGTGGATGGGTATATAAACCCTCACTTAATTGTATGCAGACATCATCTTTATTATTAGAATATTTATTCAAGTTTCTCTTTGAGCGATCTTAGTGTTTTTATTACTCTTCAACTCTTATTTATTCTCTTTAGTAAGGAGCAGTGGTAAGTAACCCTTCAGGTTCGTACTGGTGAGTCATATTCGGCAAATTATAGGTCGAATAGGATTGATTGGTGTATCATATCTAGTTGGTAGCTGCCCACACTTTACTACCTTTTCTTTATTTCCTTTTGTTTCGCTTCATTGTGGTGTATCTCTGTGTGTCTGACCTCAGAGATGCATCAAGTCCCCTAGAGATGCTCTTGTCTAGGTTTGTTAGCTCAAAGTAGCATGCCTAGGTTTTCTAAATTGATTCCAATTTTGGTTTACTAGTCCCCTAGAGATGCTTTCACCTATGTTAGTTAGCTTAGAGTAGTAAGATTAGGTTTTTTAAATCGATTTCAATTTAGGGTTGCTAGTTCTCTTGAGACACTCCCGCTTAGGTTAGTTTACTTAGAGTAGTACGATCAGGTTTTCTAAATGAATTCTAATTTGGGGTTACTAGTCCCCTAGAGATACTCTCGCTTAGGTCAATTAGCTTAGAGTAGTACGACTAGGTTTTCTAAATTGATTCTAATAGAGTTGCTAGTCCCCTAGAGATGCTCCTGCTTAGGTTAGTCAGCTCAGAGTAGTACGATTAGGTTTTCTAAATTGATTCCGATTTAAGGTTGCTAGTTCCCTAGAGACGCTCTCTCCTAGGTTAGTCAACTCAGAGTATCACTGCTAGGTTTTCCAAATTGATTCCAATTTTGGGTTACTAGTCTCCTAGAGATGCTCTTGCTTAAGTTAGTTAGCTCAAAGGAGTATTTCAGGGTTTTTTGAATCATTATTAGTTCCCTAGAGACGTTCCTGTCTAGGTTAGTCAGTTTAGAAAAGCACAACTAGGTCTTAAACTGATTTTTTTAGTTAACTCCTAAGGCATTAGACCCTTCTAACTCACTTTAATGTCTCGATAAACTCTTAGAGCGCTTTCTCTCTCCTTTACCTTCCACCTTTCACTAAATCCCTAGTAGATTAAGCTTAGGTCAATAAGCTAGTTGTAGCTTCTCTAAAGGTAAATTTATCCCTAAGGCAAAATTAGTGTTTCTTTTTGTCTTTGCGATAAAGTTTTACTCAAAATTTACCACAAAGAGAGATAACTGTAGACATCTTATTTTTGCTTCCTATAGTTTCAGAAATTTTTTTTAGAATAAAGGAAAAAGGTCCTAATTCAAAAAAATACAAAAAAAAGAAGAAAATTTAGAAAAAAAATAAAAAAATTAGAAAAATTAGAAAAAACATATGACAAATAGAAAATAAAAAAGTAGATAATTTAAAATAGGATAGGAAAAATTCGAAATAGCTTTGGTATTTTTTTAAAATACTATTTGTATTAGGTCTTAAATAAAAGGAATGATGGGCTTGGACTTAAAATTAAATCTAGCTCAAGTCGACTTAGTTAACATATACAATTTGATTGCATATATATATAGATAAGGCACATGCCAATAGCCCGATGATGCTATACTTGGTCTTGATACTTGGAGCTAACTAAAGGTCTTGGGTTCAATCCTAACAAAGTGCAAAATTTACTTCTTATTTTTCTTCTCATTCCTGTACCACATGTAAGGGTATTATTGTGCTACGTGTCATAGCAAAACACATGACAGGGTCTAACTGGGATAAGTGGTTGACGTGGCACTACCCTTCTTCCCTCTCTTTCCTATTCTTTCCTCAAATTTCTTGTGTTTTCCCTCTTTGAGTAGCCTACTTTTAAGCAATTTTTTACCTACTGTGATTTCACCAAATTAATGGTGAAATCATGAAAATCTCTTGGAGTACTTTGTATTGTACCCAAAAACTTAACTCGATTTACACATTTAAGCATTCAAGTTAGCTATAGAAAATTAAGGAAAACTTTAAAACCTGGATTTTCGTTCACATTCCTTTTGCTTGATTCAAGTTTCTTTATTGCAAATTGAAGCTTCCTCTATAGTTTTTTTAGAAAAAATGAAGATTCAGGAAGTAACTTTGACCTTCAATTTATTTGTTTTTCCATTCAAATCACAAATCAAAGAAGGTCAAGTTTGGTTTTTATTTTGTACATTCAAGAATATTCATGCCCTTCCTTCTTTAATTTAAGTTAGGATAGTATAAAAGAAGGATTGGGATTTAGTTTTCAGGCATTAATTTTCATTCACGAGTTCTTAAACACATCATCCCCAAACTCTTTCTCTTTAGCTATACCTATTCTCTCTTTATCTCTAGATCTTCACCTCTGCTTGAAGCTTTTCAAGTAAGCTCACCACCATCACCACGACCTTTCCTTCAACACTTTACTACAGCCCTTAGCTATCCTAGTGAGGTTTTGACTTCGAAACCTTAAACTACCATTAGCCCTAGCACAAACCACCACCTACGGTCGCATCTGAGTTCAACCTAACACCAGTTCAACATTCGCCTCAGCTAATAATGCTAAGCTGATGTCTCCACAAGCTCCAATGACCACCATATTGGCTCATGTGTCCCTCTCTCTCCACTAACCCAAATCGCCTAACTCTGATGACTGCCTAAACCACCTCCAATCACTAAGGCATTAAATCTACCTTGACTAACTCTAATTAGAACCCATAAAACTCCCTTTACCCATTAGTTTTGGTGTTTACATTGTCCTAAACAGACCCTTACAGCCACTGTGTTAATCTCCAACATACGACCTAAAGCTCCAATCCAGATCTGACGACTCGATCCATACAAGCACTTGAACCCAAGTTCAACCCGTACTATTGTCCAAGTCTGGCCCTTTACTTGTTTTGTTATTATATTACATTGTCTTCTATTTTTTTGTTATTTATTTATCTATTTTATTGTAATTTGTAATTGTAAAAAAAAAAATCCAAAAAAAAGAAGAAGGAAAAATAGGGAAGCTTAGTTTATTTCATTTTTTCGATCTAAACATTAACAAATATATATATATATATAATAGCAAAAAAATAATAATAAAAAATGAAAATATAAATAATAAAAAAAGTGAAAACCATTTTATTACTTAGAAAATAATTTTTTAACAAAAAAAAGGCTAATACTTTTCAAAATTATGACCTTTTAGAATTTTCAAAAATAAACCAATTTAGGACCCTTTAGAATTTTCTTTAAATAAACTCAAACTAAATTAAAACATCAATTTGGCTAATTTTCATAAATTAAAAAGAACCAACACACTTAAATTTTATAAAATGAACTACGGAAATCTGATCCCAAATAGCAGGTATATAAGCACTCATTGGAGATAATAGGGCGATTTAAAATATGAAAAATAAAATTATTTTCCCCCTTTTGTAAATATTTTGTCAAATTTCATTACCTACTTGTAAAATAGAAATTCTAATTGTAAGGGTATATTGAAAAGTTAATCTAAATTTGAAAAGTTAAAAGTGGTATCCATTAAGGTTTTGATATGTTAGCCTTTAATTCAAACCTTTGGTTTTCAAAAACCATTTTTTAAAATTGGTTTTCATGCAATCCAGTATTTAAGTTAAAATCAATCAATCAAATTGGTTTTAACCTAACTTATTTTTTTTTTCCCAGACCTAGTTGGGTGGCAACTCCAAGTATTTTTCAAAATAGGTTCAAAAATTTAGATTTTCCTTAGTTCTTAGTCAAGGGTTAATATTAAATAGGTTGAGTTTAATGTTGATCGGATTAAGAAAAAAAATATAAAAACAGAAAAAAAAATCGAGCTCGATACACGACAACTACATAATAATCCATAAAAGATTCATAATCTCATTAAGTGCAACGAAAATTTTGAGATAAACAACATTCAAAACATGAAAAGTCTAGTAAAGAATGAAAAGAACATGAATAAGAGTAATCCTTAGCTTTAATCCGTGTTTGAATGATGTTTCTCCAATATTTCCGAGTTGTAATCTATCAAAAAATACCTAAATATAACCTAGAAGTACCCTATACTATGAAACCTAAGTTGAGAAGAAGGACGGAACAAAAAAGAATGAAATGTAGCTCTCATGTAAGTTGCAAAATGCGACTTTTTATAGCAGTGACCTGTCAATTGATCAATAGCAATACTTATTGATTGATTGATAGGTGTAAAATCCTCAAATGCTACGTTCTATTCTTATGAAACATAGGGTTTGCATTACCAATCGATTAGTAGAAAGAACAACGATTGATCAGTAGGAGAAAAGCCTTCTTGACCATTATGTGCTTGCTCTCATCCTCTCTTAGCATTTGATCGATGGTTAGGTTAGTACATTCGGCACCAATCAATTGGTAATATGGCTACCGATTGATCAATAAGCTAAATTCTTGCATTCCTTAGCTTCTTGATCAAATGATTGGGCTACGAAAATCATGGTAACCCTGTGCGTTTGTATGTATGGAATAAATTCAGTGAAATTCAATCAAAACTTAATCTTTTTCATATACTTTTATCAACTTTATTTAAGTTGGTCCATTTTGTGTATAAACTCCATTTTTACGTAAAATCTACCAATTTTTCCTAAATTTATGCACAAGTATGGGTCTTAAAGTTGAGAAAAATTATGTGTTTTGAACCATGTTTACCTTCTTTGTTTTGTAGGCTTGTAAGCTGGTTGTTATACTTGATAATGATACATCTTGTTATCCCATTCCTTGTACAGCAACTTAGCCCATTCGTATTACATCTATGTACTTCGTACTTATAAGTAGTACGTCATCTTTTACTATACTTGAAAGATAGTGTTGATCAAGGACTTTTTACTCTTCTTCTTCTTCTTCTTCTGATATGTCTCTATATGGTTTTGTGGATGCTGACTAGGGCTCTAGTAAGATTGATATAAAGTTGTTGGGTTTTTGTATTTTTCTTAGATCTTCTTTGGTGTCTTAGAAGATAAAGAAACAACCCATTGTTTATACATCTTCCGTGAAAGCTTAGTATAGGGCACTTGCTTTTGCTTCAAAAGAGTTGTTGTGGCTTTCATTTTTATTACAGGACTTGCACGTTTTACTACTAAAGCCTGTACTACTATTTACTGATAGTAGATTGGCCATGTTCTTTGTTAATTGCCCCTATTATCATAGTCGTACCAAACACATCAAATTGGATATACATGACCATATTTCTCAAGATTTCACCAGCTTCATCATGTTTCTTCTACTAGACTAATTGTAGATTGTACGAATAAAGCCATTTTAGAGTCATAACTTCACTGTTTCATCTCTAAGTTGGATCTCAACAACATCTAACTTTGGGGTGACACAGGGTGTGATTCTAGGTTATTTGATAGAAAGATGCCAACGATTTGAGGCATCTTCTATTGTTTTAATGAAAGGTAGCGTTAGTAAATGTTAGAACAAATTTCACTCATTGAACAATCTAAAATCTTAAATAATTCATTTAAGTTAAAAAAAGATCGAACAAATTTTAGAATAAACATAAATGATAAGTTGAACAACAAACTACTAATGACCACATATGTCAAAATTAATTCATACATATGAGGTATCTTTAGTAGGAAAATAAATCTGTTAACTATGCCACAAAAGTTATATATATACATACACATACATATACATACACAGACATTTATATACATTATATATATATGTATGTATGTAAGGATGTAAAACTAGTCTTTGAACTTTTGTAGTGTTGCTATTTGATGCTCTAAACTTCAAACTTTAACTCAAGTGAATTTGCACTTTTTATTACATTTTTGTTTATTAATTCATATGTTATGGTTTCAGTTAAAGCCTATTATAACTTTATAGAAATTAATTGGATGTCTTAAATGGAAATGATAATATACGTTGAAAGACTAATTTGCACTTCTATTAGTACATGTGGTAATGATATGTGTGCAATAAATGCTCTAAACTTCAAACTTTAACTTAAGTGAATTTGAACTTTTTATTACATTTTTGTTTATTAATTCATATGTTATGGTTTCAGTTAAAGCCTATTATAACTTTATAGAAATTAATTGGACGTCTTAAATGGAAATGATAATATACGTTGAAAGACTAATTTGCACTTCTATTAGTACATGTGGTAATGATATGTGTGCAATAAAACGCCAGAAAAGATTGCATTATAAAATGTAATGACTGTTAATAAAAAATATAATGAAGAACCATAATTGAAAAATAATACAAATTGGAAAATTTTCATTGAAATTATGAAGTTGGAGGCAATGAAGTAAAAAAGTAATAGATCTGGTGGAATCATTTTGCATGCTAAAAATAAATTGTGGTGGGTGAGCATATCTAAGTCAAGGTTTGTTCGCTCAAGACACATTATTCGGGACCACTACGAAAGTTTATATGGATTTTATGAAAAAATTTGCCTTTCCCATCTTCCCTTAGAGCTAATTTGGGTATTTTTGAAGTTTGACATTATTGAATTGGGACTTAAATGATAAAAATTAGTTTAGACTCTAGTGTGGCAATGGATTGCATTATTGCCCATAATCTTTTATAATACACGTATGTAGAGGTGAAAATGGTATATGAATTTTGAGCCTGCTAATGATCTAAGCTTGACCTTTTTAACTTAAGGTGATAGGGCTTAAAAAATCAAGTTTTTGAATTTAGGATAACTAAGGAAAATTTGACATGGTGGCTAGAGTTTAGATTGTTAGATTAGTTCACCCATTTTAAACCTTTATTAGGGAAGCTCATGTATTTAGAGAGACTCTTTATAGGCCTACACTTAATAGAAGCACATGGAGAAACTCATCAATAGTGGGGCACATCTTGGCCGTAGATTACCAATACAATCCAATACACATTGTCGACGAGATAACTTTATAAACACTCTAAGAGTTCCTCATTATATAGTTAAAAATTATAAGAAACGTTGTCATGCTATTAGAATACTATCATAGAAGATCAAACAGAGCTTAGAACAAATAGTATATTATCTCTCTTCAAGAAATGTGATGTTGACACTATGTAGCTCAACTACATGTCACTTGTGTGTTTAAATAACTTGATATTGCCTACTTCACTTTTGAGTGCTTTTCTCTCCGAATCATCTCTTATGTGTTGTTCCACATCATGGTTTTAAGACCATGTATAGTGTGAGATGTTTATTGTATACATATGACTATTTTAATCAAATCCCTTATTTATAAAGTACATATAAAATTACCGGCACTACTAATGAAAATATAAACTATACAATTTATATCCCACCCAGACTGGTAAAAAATTTTGTAATATCCAAATGGCCAGTAACTTTAAATTTTGAAAGTGTTCAATCGACAACAAAGTCATCTTAAGGATCAAGTTGTGCGGATTCGAGGTACATCCCAGCCCGCCAAATGTTGCAGTGACGAAGATATCACCACCCACAGATATATATATATATATATATATAGCCACCAACTTTGAATATCTGATGGTAAAAAGCTAAGATTTGAATTAATGGCGAAGGTGGTGCATGCTGTCCCCACGTAACTGAGAGCACGCTTGTTTTGACAGATAAAAATTTACTTATTGGCCAAGATAGAAAGAACAAAGCCAGCAGAAGTACAATAATTTTGGTTTTATTTTGTGTTGTCTCTCACTTGTGCTGCCGCTTTTCATGAGAATTTGACGAAAATGTCGGATAATGATAGAAAACACGAATCTTGTACTGCTTGTAATTTCCGTGAAATTTCTCTCTTCACAGTCAGTTCAGAGTTACGTAATTATTATTTTTAATTACTTAACTTTCTAAATATTTCAGCGATGATCATGAGAGTCAACTCAGAGTTACGGAATTATTATTGTTTTTATTCCTTTACTTTCAAAATAGATCAGCGATGATCATGAGATGGAGAAAAAAAAAAGAAAAAAAAACGATCTCTGTGGTATCTGGATCCTCGAAAAGGGAAAAGCTCCTCGTAAGGCAACTTGGTAATGTCATTTTGCACAGCGAGCGTTGCAACTTCTCTTATTATCCCTTTTCCGTTAATGTTAGAATAAATGTATTTTAGATTATCATTCAAAACTCTGTACAAAATTCATTCAGTAGCGATGTGCTGTCGCAAGTTTTTCGTGATTTACTATTTTGGGTCGTTTTGGAAAATTCGGAGGATTTTTTTTTTCCAATTTTGATTTGTTATTAACATTTTTAATTTAAAGTTGAAAAAGGTGACAGTGCATCAATGACTCTTCACGAACTCGATCGGACAAGAATATTTACATATCACGACCGATTGTATTCATATTGTCATCAAACTTTTATAGAAAAGATAAATAAAAATTTGAATTTTTTTGAGTATTCAATCTTGACTTTAACAAGCGGAGCCCAAAAGGTTATAAGACTAAGACAAAGACAAAGACAAAGACAAATGTAGAGTAATGTCTACTCAATTTGATTGCGAATTTGCGATTACTTTGAACTGAAAAATAGGATGTGAATCCTTGGAATATCAAACTTGAACACAATGATAGAGAAAGATAATTATCATCATTCTGTTGAAAATGTTGTCTGTTTAGAATAGAATAGTCTCCAGTAAGTCAGTTGTTAACTTCCAAGTGTCCACAATCAACAATTTTGCGCGGAAGTGTTTTGCCAGATTACTACTTTGAACTTGTCTTCAAGTGAATTTTCTATAATTCTGAGAAAAAGAGTGGTTAATATAGAAGAACAAGACCGCTTCTAGCTTGTTCAAAATATTGGAATAAATATACGCAGCTTATTAACACAGTAAAATAATAAATCAATCATTTATATATTATATATATATCTATATATTCCTACGGTAAATAACCCTTACAAGTTAAAAATAATATCTTTGAAATTATTTTTGTCAAGGTCATTGATCTTCTAAGGGGAAATCGAGATCGGCCTGAAGGCCCTTGGTTCCATGCTAGTTTCAAGTTATGGTTCTGAGACCCATAAGCCGATGTGATCCAATTTTTTTCTTTTACTGAAAAAATGAAAGTCTCTTCAGGTTTTACACATTCGTTGCATAAATGAAACTCGTATTGCTAAACATATTAAAAACGCATTGCATAATAAGTCGAAATTAAACAACGACTCAGCTTAGATTATTTTATTGAAGTGTAAAAAAAATTTCATTATATGTCTTGAGTACTACAAATAGATGAGGATACTACTCATTTTATATCAAATTACAAATTTGTTAAAAATAAACAAGATATTATTACTACAGTAAATGAAAAAATAATATAAGAAAAGTATACAAGTCGTTAAAATTTGCATAATAACATCATTTACTAACGTTGGCATTCTCCTCATATTAAATTTTTTTACGAGAATCTCTATAATTCTTACTATAATCACCATTAGTCTTCTTTTATGTGGTGCTACTCTTACTTTTTAAGATAATCATTCTCTCTTCTTTATTTAAACCTTGAGGTTTTTGAAATAGGAGATATGAATAAAGAGTAATATTGCGTTCAAGAAGTAGAAGAAGATAACGACGACAATTCCTTTAATATTCATTTGATTTCAATCGGCATTAAGTATTTCCAATTTTGAAAACAAATAAAGAATTTTCTTTTTTTTTTTTAAAAAAAAAAATTGTACTCCAATAATTTTCTTTATCATATTGAGATTAGCTATTTTTATCATTATGCAAGTCCTTTTGGCATCCTTAACTTGCAATGAAGAATTTGCTATCCGAACTACCTTAATTTAGTTGCTTTCTCAAATTTTGGCATCAAGCAAGTCTTTCTTATTTGATAATATTGTTCAAACAAGTCATTGCACTAGATTTAATCGAACAGCACATAGTTTGTTTTAAGTTGAGGACATAAAACTCTTTTTCATACATAATCAATACTAATAGCTGATCTCAAAGTGGAAAAAAGAAAAAAATAAACCGTTGTGGTATGAGTATGAAACGGCCACAGGATGGCTCTGTAAGAGGCTAAGAGCACGAAGATATTATGAACAGGCGGGCGTCAGAACGGACTCGACGGGCACAAACATAAAAAAAAAAAAAAAATTAGAAGTACAGTGGATAAGTCTAGCTAGCAGGATCACGTGGGAAGAACGAAGCAACCGAGCGACTCGCTATGAGAATTCTATCGACTGTATTTGCTATTTGTCAAGATTTTGTAGCTGTGCTGTTGTCATGAATTAAATGAGTCAAGGGACAGAAAAGTATTTATGGACAAATGGAAGCATTTCACATCGATACAAAGAAGTTGGTGAGATATTTTATACAAGTCAATTAAGTCATCAATTATATCCCTTTAATTGGTTGGTCTATAATTTATAGCCATAAACATTTATAACAATTTACTTGTACCAACGACATAAATAAAGGACTTTAACGACTGGTTTAAATATAAATGAATTAATTGAATTTTCGTATAAATATAATAAATTTAAACAATCCATTAAAATATAAACTTTTAATTTGATTTCGGAGGAAAAGCAGAGGACTTAAAAGTATTTCTCCATCTATCAAAATGAATTTGCATCATAAGTAAGTTTTGCGTATCTGGACCATACGTCATATAATCATCCAGTTAAAGTATAAAACGATTTTAATTGGATATTAGTTGCTGGCATCGAACTAGCTAGTTGAAATCTCAAGAAAGATTGGTTTATTTCTTTTATTATTTTATCTTGCCATAAAAATCGGGGCAGCAATTCAACTTCCAAAGCTTGGAAACAATGAATGCATCTGTATATTCAATAACTTCAACTGAATGATGATACTATTGAAGGGTCAAGGACTTTAAATCATCCTCGCCCGCCAGTACATAGGAGTCGCTTTCAAGAAGTGTTTGGTAGCCGTTTTCCAAGGACTTGAATAGCGACGAAAACGTACGTAGCGAAAGTGCAGACTTTATTATATTTGGTATATTAAATTTAGGATTAATGTTACATATGTTACCCAAACAAATATTATCAAGATGTATTTATATTTTAAAAAGATTAATTTATTATTTAATTAAATTTTTTAAATAGTTTTTACGACTCGAAGTAATTATGTTAAGTCCATTTGTTAGTTTGGATATAGAACAAAGAATAAATTGAACGTCCTAATAATCCTAAAGCCGAAAGATGTTCGATGATCACTTGTAGAGAGTTGCATGATTCCTCACTAAATGATTGTTGGTTGTCCCTCGGCTTTGGGGTGGCTATAACAACTCTCAAGATGAAGTAGATTGTGATTAACTTAAAAAAGTAGATCGTTTGACCTATTGGTATCCATGAGTTAATTCTTGATTTACTCTCATATTCATGTTGGCAAATAGATTTAATAAAGTTAGTTCAGATAATAAGAGCGACTATAAAAATTGAAGTTAGATGAGCAAATTAATTCTTTTTATGTATTAGTAAATTATACATTTTTGCAAAGTTTAGCTATCATTTCTTAGTCTGAACTAGGAAAGTAAAGTAAAATTGAACGTGGTGGGATTTTGAAAGTGTTGTTCATTGTTCCAAGAGAATTTATTGGATATTGTACATATGAATGACTTCTTTTTTCCTACATGGTAGTAAAAACTTGTTTTTAAAGCAACTACCATTAGTATTTTGCATATATATATATATCAAAATTAATTAATCTTTACACACCATATATAT
Organism: Lumnitzera racemosa; assembly: GCA_024138005.1. Lineage (NCBI taxonomy): Eukaryota > Viridiplantae > Streptophyta > Magnoliopsida > Myrtales > Combretaceae > Lumnitzera > Lumnitzera racemosa. Next base: position 29,049,751 of record JAMXBC010000012.1, on the reverse strand, counting down.
ATATATATATATATACTCTCATTTGTTTGAAGAGGCTAGTAATGGGAAATTACCTAAACCATTCTATCGAGCCATGTATTTACGGTATCGTCCATTTGAAGAGAAGGTAACCTTATTGTATTGCTAGTAAAGAAATTTGCATGGTTCGACTTAGAAATCTCTTATGAGATTTCTTTTCATATTCTATATGGAGGTACTTTTGACTTTTCATAAAAGTATCACATTTTTCATTATTATCATGTCTTTAGGTCTTCTTTTTTCTTATTCATCCTTTCCTCTTAGCATTTTCTTTTTTCTCACTTCCCATTCCACCAATTCATTCTACTTTAGAGGGTCCTTGTCTTTTCATGTACAACATGGTACAAAGCTATAAATAATTGCTACACAAGGGCAAAGTTTACTAAATATTTATTACCCATAATCATAGTTGTTAAAATTACATGTCAAAAATATGATTTTACGAGTTTATGGTTTTATAATATTTTTCTTAGTTCTTTAGAGTAAGATATTTATCGGTCGTAAGTCCTCTCATAGCGTAATGACATAAGAGAACTCTTGTATGAAGAATTTGCTCAAAGAGAATAATATTAATCAAAAGACAATAGCTCAATTTGGAAAGAAGGGCAAGAAATCTTAGCGGTTCACAGTCTTTAATTATGTGATCCCAACCACTCTAGTCTAATAGTAGGAAAAAAAGGCTAAATCCATGGAGTTTGAAATGTCATTTTTCTCTTCGAGTGTTCCGCTTTGTCTAATAGTGTGCAATCCATCAATTTGATGATTTGACTCTATAAATTAGAAGGGGTTTAGAACCCTTCACATTGAAGAACTATGCGGGTTTGATTGTTGGGTTTTCATGGAATAGGTAGGACCCCAGACTCGACCCTTTACCTTACCTCAATGATGGAAAGCCTCCTAAGCCTTATTCAAATCATCTAAGAAACTAAGGTGGACTGATATCCCATGATGCTAAGAAAGGCCGGTTATGATAAGATCTTCAGAAATAGCTAAGGTTACTAAATAAGAAGATTATAAAGACCTTGACATTTGCACATGAAATAAAGAAATAACTACATACACCAGTTCTACAAAGAATAGATCCTTCCTTAGGATGAAGTAAAGGTATAAACCAAAGTTGAAGCAAGAGCTGGCTTCCCTTAAGCTAAGGAATGGGAACGGATCAGTGAAGCTTATAATAGGACATGCAAGATGTGATGAGGGGAGTTGTCCATCCTGCTTTGCTGATCTTTTCTCATACGAAAAGAAAAGTTCTGGTTTGGTATGAACAGAGCTATCTCATATAGTTGCTATTGATACATCAGTTGCTATTGATGGAAAAAATCTTGTTATAAGAGATTGAGTAGGGGCTTTAATCTAAGAAGATGCTTATTGATGGTTTCTCTCTTTTACTAGCTAGCACCCTAGCATTAGCCCTTTAGATGGAAAGGAAAACACTTTGAATTGGGTAGATGACCCTCTACTCTCTATATTTTATTGGAGGTGGTTATGTCTATACAATTCTCTTAAGTTAGTTTGTGTATATAGCACAGCATGTACTATGTTCGCTTAAGGGTAACCACTACATCTTTTTCTAATTTCATTGAATTGGATAATCTAATAAATAAGCCAGTAGAAAGTACTGGCTTATGGTCACTAACTCAAGAAGCTCACTTTACTTTCCGAACTCTAAGTAGTAAAGCATAGCATGTAAGCAGTTGATTTCATTCAATGTAGTGGTCCGATTGCCTAGTTGAAGCCCTTAGGCACTTTCTTCTAGCATACGTTTAGCTCCTTTACCAATGACCATAGTATGAGATGCGTAAAAGTGACCCATCTCTCTATGCCAACCAGTGGAGCAGCTCCTTGTGCTCTTTCAACCTCAATTAATGCTGTAGTTTCTTTCTGCTCTTGGTTGACAGGCTTTGTTACCGGATCGGTAGGTGTATAAAAAGGCGAAGGAATGAGAAGAATAGCCTTTGCCAACTCATTATTATCTTATTAGTAGAACTACTAGTCTTCTAAGCCCGTTAGTTATTTAGTTATTATGCTAGGTAAAAAGGGGAGCTTAATAAAGACCAATTTTTAACTACTATTAGCATGTTAGCTCACTAGTAGTATTGATAGAATAAATTAGGGACTTCTTAAACACATATTAGGAAACTATAAAGTAGGAAGAGCAAAAAATAAAGAGAACTCCCATTCAACCCCAATCCTATAGGTGATTTACTTCCATTGCTATAGATATACCTTTCTTATTTACAAAATCAATCCTGGAGATTCGGAAAGGCTTACTTAGGAAGGGAAGATTGAGGAAAATAATGGAAGTACTTAATACTAACCATTGGCAACTAGCACTTATTGTTTGAGACCCCTAAAAAGGGTAACTGAAACTAGCTTGCAAAGAGATTGACTCAGCTAGCTCCTTAGGGATATTTAATAGTTCTTTTTTTCCCACTACCTATTCCTCCATTCCATCCTACTTTAGAGAGCCCTTGTCCTTTCATATACAATAAGGTGTGAAGCTATAAAAAATTGCTATACATGGGAAAGTTTACTAAATACTTGGTATCTATAATCATGGTTATTAAAATCATGAGTTAAAAATATAATTTTACGAATTTATGGTTTTATAATATTTTTCTTAGTTAAAATGGATGTAAACTCATTTATGTACAAAATTTTAGTAAAATTATGAACTTTAATTAAAATTCTGAACTTTCATGTATGATTCTATAAGTTTACGATTTTACCAATTTTGTACAATTCTATGCACTGAAATGAATAGTAGAATCGCGATTTAAACCCATAATCATATTTTTGTTGACAGGTTGTAAAGATTCTATTTAGGATTAAAAAAGAATACCTTCAAAACCTTTGATCTAGTAGTTTTATTTTATCTATATGAAGGTGAATGCTTTTTGAAAACTTTCTTGCTTGGCTTGTTAAGAACCCATTCGACATTTAGGTTTTGGACTTGCCATACAGAAAGTCCCCAATGTATCTTTTAATTGTATTATTGATTTGCACGACTGGGATGTTTAGTAGTTGACATAAATGTTGTATCATATAATGTGATACTAAAAGAAAAGGAAGTTACGTGAAGCTACTACTTGTGTTTGACAGTAGAGTTGTAACTATAGTGAATTAGGAATGAAATGGAGAAAAGGAAAAGTAGAATGAGGAAGAATCAAGATGTAGAAATGTGTACTTAACTGAATTAATTAACTTTGCTGTTGCTACAAGGATTTATAAAGCAGCTAATAAATAACTATTAACTACTTATAACTAACTACTTATGGTAAAATAACTAAACTATTTTGAATAAAACTAACCGAACTAACTTCATAATAGCTAACTAAAAGTTGTTGACTTAATAGCACCCCCTCCCCCCTTACCCCCTACCCCCTACCCCTTACCCCCTACCCCCTCCTCTCAAGTTAGAACAAAAACATTTTGAATTCCCAGCTTGAATAAGAAAGTTGTAAAGGAAGACGAAGGTAGAACTTTAGTGAATAGATTAGCAAGTTGTTGTGAAGTAGAAACATGTAGGAGTTTAACGATTCTAGCTTGAAGTTTTTCATGAACAACATGACAATCCAATTCAATATGTTTCATCCATTGGTGAAAAATAAGATTATGTGCTATATACATTATGGATTGGTTGTCATAGAATAGTAATGCTGGTCCTTTATGATCACAACCAAAATCCTTGAGCAAATAAAATAACCATTGAAGTTTGCAAATCGTAACAGTAAGAGCACAATACTTAGCCTCAAAAGATGATCGTAAAACAATTGATTGCTTCTTAGATGTCTAAGAAATAAGTGAGTCTCCATAGAAAATACAGAAACTAGTGACATACCGCCTAGAATCAAGACATGTAGCCTTATCTAAATTACCGTATGCACGTAGTTGAAAGCAGGAAGTAGTTGGGAAAAATAACCCTCGATTAGGAGTTCCTTTAAGATAGCGAAGTGCACAATGAGTAGCTTAAAGATGCAAAATAGTAAGCTTGTCAAGAAACTGAAAAAGCTATTGAATAGCAAAGCAAATATCCTATTGAGTGTATATGAGATATAATAGGCACTTAATGAGTCTACAAAAAATAGAAGGATCAGTAAGTTGAGGAGCAACATCATCTTTACTCAACTTAACAGAAGTTACCATAGAAGAAGAAACAAGTTTAGCCCTAAGAAATCAGTGTCCTTGAGAAGATCAAGACAATATTTCCTGTAGCAAAGATTAACACCCTTACTATTTTGTATCACTTCAAGTCCTAAGAAATATTTCAACTCCTCAAGATCCTTGATCTTAAAAGCATCATGCAAATACTTCTTAATTGCAATAATGGCATCCATTGAATCACTTGCCACAAGCAAATCATCCACATATACAAGAAAGACAAGGAAATGATTATTAGTCTGTTTAAAAAACAAACTATAATCTATTGTACACTGTTGAAAACCATAAGTAAGAAGTGTATGAGTAAGCTTCTCATTCTATTGACAACTGGCCTGTTTCAATCCATATAAGAATTTGAGTAGCTTATACACCTTAGAGGAATTCGAAGAATGAAATACTTCAAGCAAAGTCATATAGACCTCTTCATGAAGATCCTCATGAAGGAAAGCATTATTGATGTCTAGTTGATGTAACAACCATCCTCGTGAAAGCAACAAGAGATAGTAGCAAACGTACTGAAGTGATCTTAGCAACTAGACTAAATGTATCTAGATAGTCTATACCAAATTGTTGCGTATAACCTTTGGTCACCCATTTGCCTTATACTTGATTTTGTATACCTACTTGCAGCCAATGGATTGTTTACCTTGAGGCAATTCAATAAGTTCCTAAGTTTTATTAGCTTTAAGTGTTGAAAATTCAGATTATACGGCTTCTCTCCATTCATGAAACTTTACTACTTCTTAAAGCTCTTAGGCTCATTAATCTTATCAATAAGACAAATAAAAGCTTTATGTGAAGGATTAAGATGTTCACAATTGAAAACAAAGACCAAAGAATGAGGAGTCTTAATACCATAAACATAATCATTCAAATGAACAGGAGGGCGTATAATTCTACTAGATCGTCGAATTGTTGGCTGATCATTAACTGGAGTTGAAACATCATCAAAACCTTCATTATGTGTGGAATGATTAGAATAAACACTACTATTAGGAAGATTAGGAAAAATGATATTAGTAGTAGAAGAACTATCCAAACTCTGATGATGAAGGAATGAAAAAACTGATTCATAAAAAAATAACATCTCGTAAGATCAATACTTGCTACTTCTCTATGTCATAAATGTGACAGCCTTTCATTCCCTTAACATAATCAAGAAACACACATCTAATAGCTCATGGATCAAATTCATGTCACAATCAATCATGTGTAGGAGCAAAGCACAAACACAAAAACACTCAAAATTATGTATAATCTGGTATTGTTTTGAATAAAACTTGATAAAGATTGCTATTATGTAAAATAATAGTAAGAATTTTGTTGATAAAAAGGGCTAAATGTAAGATGTAATCTCCCCAAAATTGTAAAGGCAACCTTGTTTGTAGTCTTAGTGCCTTGGCTACTTGAAGTTTGTGTTGATGCTTACGCTTTACAACGCTATTTTGTTGTAGACTTCAAACATAAGAATTTTGATGAATGATTCCATAAGAATCATAAAATTCAGGCATGTTGAACTCTTGCCCATTATCTATCCATATAACCTTTACTTTAGCACTAAATTGAGTATCAATATGCACTAGAAACTACTTCATCAAAGTTTGGGTCTTTGATTTAAATCTCATCAAGAAAACCCAAGTAACATGACTAAAATCATCTACAATGGTTAAAAAGTAGTACTTGTTACTTCTTGTAAGAACTTGCATAAGCCCCTATATGTCAAAATGCATAAGTTCAAAAGGAGTAGTGGAAGTTGTAGTGCTTAAAGGAAATGGCAATCTTTTTTGTTTTGCTATATGACAAACATTACAAGGATCATCTGTACTATTGATCTGTTCCGACACAATCTAAAAACTATCGTCAATTTCTCACTTGGAGAATGCCCTAGTTGAAAATGCCACAGATTATAATGTTTATTTCGAAGTATACTACTACTTAGAAGACAAGTTGTATTGTCCTTATTCTTTAAAGTTTCACTTGTAAAATAGTAAAGTCCTTTATCCACCTTAGGATATCCAATCACCTTATAATGCTTCATTACTGTATAAAACACTCTCTTGCAGTAAAAACAAGTTGATAATTGAGTTAAGAGGTAAGCTTATTGACTGATACCAAGTTAAATTGGAAGTTAAGAACACATAAAACTCCATTAAGTGTTAAGTAATCATTTAGCTTCACTGTGCCAATATGTGTAATTTGTGCTTGATGATTATTTTGCAGTTGTACATTCACAGTAGAAATAGACTTAAAAGAAGAGAGATTATTCAAAGAACAAGTAACATGATCACTAGCCCCTAGTATCTATGATCCAATTTTGTTTAAAATAAGAATTAACAAGAGAATAGCAAATACCTTCAAAAGGTTGAATAGCCTGAATAGATGATTAAGCTTCTGTTGATTCAACATGTTCTAACTTATCATTCTTAAGTAATCGGATAAGTTTGTAATATTAATCCTTTGTAAAATGGAAAGGATTGCTTGCCTCATTCATTTGGACAGATTCTATTTGATTTATTCTCCTTGAACGATCGGTTCTCGAATTAGCTCTTACCTTAAAACTTGATGGAAAACCATGCTTTCGATAGCGTTTGTCAATAGTGTGGCCATTCATGCCATAACAAGAGCAAACAGGCCTTTTTGAGTTATTATTGAGAAACCTCCTCTATGTTCCTGATCTAGCAACAAAAGCACTTGAATAATTGAATCCTTGTTGTACATTAGACAACATCTCTCTCTCTCTTGTTGAGTCACTAATGAGAAAGCTTTATTAACATTAGGCAATGGATCTATTAGTAGAATTTGTGTCTTAACTGAAGTAAAGGAATCATTTAATCCTTTAATGAATTGGATGACTTGGTTAGAATTTTGATATGTCTTCATTGTGCTTACAACTGTACAATCATCATGTCCCTCAAAAATAGGAAAAGGTCTTAAATCGACAATTCATCCCACAAAATCTTAAGTTTCGCATAATATTCAGTAACACTAACTAAACCTTAATGTATATTATAGATTTCTTCTTGTAAATCAGAAATTCTCAAGGAATCTCCTTGAGAAAATCGATCATGTAAATCCTTCCAAACATCATATGCATATTCTATCCAGATTATGCTTTGTACCATAGATTTAGATAAGGAGTTTACTAACCATGAAAGCACCATTGTATTGCACCTTTCCCAAGCTGAGTATAATTCATCATTCTTATTCAGTTGTTTGATGAATGTGTCCACAAATTTCAGCTTATTCTTTGACAACAAAGCTACTCTCATTGCTTGACTTCATGAATGATAATTTGCTTCAATTAAGATCATAGATATAAGTATAAGAGAAGGATTCTCATTCGAATGCAAGTAGTATGGATTAGATAGTTATTTGAATTCCTTCGCCATAGAGATTTCAATGGAAAAGCTCTGATACAATAAAAGAAAAGGAAGGTACGCAAAGCTACTACTTGTGTTTTACAATATAGTTGTAACTATAGTGAATTAGGAACAAAATGCAGAAAAGGAAAAATAGAATAAGGAAGAATCAAGATGTAGAAATGTGTATTGAATTGAATTAACTAACTTTGTTATTGCTACAACCATTTATTAAGCTGCTGATAAATAACTACTAACTATTGCTAACTACTTATAACTAACTACCTCCAGTAAACTAACTAAACTATTTTTAATAAAACTAATTGAGCTAACTTCATAACAGCTAATTAAAAGTTGTTGACTTAATAGATACAAATAAATTGCCACCCTTTGCATAAGGAAAAAAAAAAGAAAAAAAAATAGATAATGGTCATAGGAAGTAAATTTAAGATTTAAATTCTAAATTTTAAGCATCAAAGGATGTATAAATTGAATTAGCAAAATGTGAAAGCTCAAACACCTTTACAACGGTTTTTTTTTCTTTTTTTTTTATATTTTATTTTTTGCCAAGTATCATATTTACGATTTTGGAAAAGGGAATCCAACCTACCTCATTATGTTAAGAAATTAAAATTTATCTTATCAGATTATAATGGACTTAGCCACCTTTATAGTAGTTGCTCCTTGAATTTCATATTTCCCAACTTCGACTTAAAATACAAATAAGATCACAACAATTTTGCCAACAAAACCTTTTAATGAAGTAAGACAAAAAAAGTGATATGCAGCAAAGTAGTTTATCCAATACATCCATTTGCTTTTCTCCTTATTTTTTATTTGGACATCAACATGAATATAGCAAGCAAGGATGGACGGGCTCTAGATTTTGTAGTTATGGAGCACATAGCATACAACAATATACTATATAATAAAAAGAGAAGAAAGCAATAAGAATTTATATGAAAGAAAAATAGAATAGGAGCATAAACCCATAAAATTGAGATTGAATCTATTCATATTGACAGTATAGTGATTTCCACAGAGCACTTGATTCATCTATCATAGGTACCTAGAATTTTAAGAATATAACAAGTGTGGTAATAGTAGCACAGAAATTCACGATCTCTTTCTTTTTAATAATTTTAATTGCTTTTAAGAGCCTTATAATTTTACTGGTACCTTTACTTTTTTAATAAATAAATACGAGTGGACACGTGCCACTAATATGATTTTAATAAAATCTCTAATTACACTAGTAGGTTTTTCATTATTGGCGTATTTCGTGTCTTTACTTTCACTTTGACGCCATTAATGCAATTAGTATAAAAGGGGGAAGAAAAGGAAAGAAAAGCTATGGCCCACATTCCGACGAACAACCAAGTCAACGTTCTTAGACGCCATTGTCTTCTACCACTCTATATAAAGAATACTCAGTACTCTATTCTATTTGCTCCATCAAGCGCATTGCATGTGGAGTCCTTCTAAGCAATTTTTATGTCATAAACTTGATCAAATTTGGTGCACTTGACTGTACATTGTTTTCCCCCTTAGTACGTTTAATTCGATTAATTTTATTGCTTTGCTGACGGATCTCGTATTTAATTAGCTTTTCTTGGTATTTTAATTTTGAACTGCACAAATCTATGTATAATTTATTAGTGTTAATTTTGTTTCTTGAATTTACATGAGATCTAGATTACAAAGTATATCAACAGACATAGCATCCGCGATGTGTGTATGGGATTTAAAAAAATCTAACGTATGAAATATTCATTTCATAACAATTGTATAGTGTTGTAGGAATTTTCATCTCCTAAAATATTAACCTTTGAATCCAAGATGTTACAAATAAAATCTAAATTAACAAAATTTTCAAGTTTCACTTATTTTCTATAGTTTACAATTTTTCAGCATAAAAATTTTAAATTGTGCATAAAAAAATCAACCTTTCAAATGCTAAACATCCAAATTAGTTAGGTTTCGTTTGGTTCATCTTTTTTCAATCTTATTAGTGTTTTATTGTAATCTACTCAAATCTTTGTGTTTGTCAAGAATAAAATATTAAAAGTATGGAAATATATTTTATTAAAAATACCAATTGAAATAATTATTTTCAATGTAAAATATATTTTTTCAAATCATTTCTCTTAAAAATACGCAAATTTTTATTATCTAATTATGATACTATAATTACCATTTTCATCATAATTATAAAATAAAAATATATAAGATACAAATAAAATGGTTTTTCAAGTATCAAATTTTAAATAGATATAGATTAGATATATATCAGATATATATAAGATATCCAAATAGTACCTTACTCTTAAAAAGAAAAAGATTCTTATAGATATTCAATCATTAAAAAATATTATCAATTTATAGTTGATTTACTTTCTTGAAAACGTTTAGTAAGTGGTGAATGTAAAAAACTAATCAATGTAGCTTCTTGAAAACGTATAACGAGGCAGTTAGCTATTATACCGTCTTAAATAAGGGTGTAACGATTCGTCGGATTTAGCGGAATTTTCAAGAAACATTGAAAAGAGATTAAAAGGTAGAGGTTTCAAATGTGTTACATAATGATAAGGTCATAATTATTAAAATAGCGATTTTATTTATGTAATTTTATAAGTTTATGATTTTTTTTAAGTTTTTTAAGTTAATTAATGTATAAATTCTTTTTTATATAGAAACTTACAATTTTTTATTGAATTTATATATAAACTCAATGAAAACTTATATTTTTGATCGAGTTTATCAATTTTATATATTTAAGTTAAATAGACTAAAAAATAAAAATATACAACAAAACTTTTATAAGTTATTAATTATCAAGGTATTACATCATTTTTCTTTCTTATTTTATTTTTTTTTCTCTTTTTCTCTCTTTTAGTCTCTTATTTTATATTTATAACCTTTACCTAAGTTGCAGCTCTAATACCAAATATTACGAAAAAAACTATATAATTCAATTTACATCATCGATAATTTGAAATATGTTGATATATATATATACATATACATATTTAGTTCATTGCTTTCTTTTTAAAAGAACATAATGGAAAAGGTTTAGTTTTACTTTGTTTGTCGTTTTTCTATACATGTTTAATTATATATTATTAAGAATTTTTTTATAAAAAAAAAATTAATCTCTTCACTTCTATATTTCTATCATGTATTTCAAATTTTAAATAATTACTATGAATAACTTCATAGTTCTTTTAAATTATTTTATATAGATTATAAAAACTTACGCTTTTACGTTTCTATTCTAATAATCATGAGTTTGATAACTTTGGATATTCCTCATTAAAATACTTAATTACTATTATAGAAACCATTACGAAAATAAACACAACACCTTTTGATTTTAAAATAAAATTTATAATGAATTACTGTTTAGAGAAACTATTAGAAGTTTGAATATTGCTGATAATTTAAGAAGAGAAAAAACCATCGTAATACCTTTTGACTTCAAAGTGAAGATTATAATGAATAGTCTCAAATTTAAAATGTCACTTTTTTATACAAACTTATATTTCTAGAGAAATAAATAAATAAACTATATATAAATATATATATATATATATATATAAATTTTTAACGAAATTAACTGGCCATCCAATTTGGACTTTAAATTTACGGTTAAAGGAGAAACGATTTTATGTTGCTAACATGAAGCTACTTCTTGACATTCACATGGTCTAGAATACCACCATTCTTTAAAATATGAAGATAATAAACACCAAGTCTCGGCCTAATAAGTCGATCGTAAGAATATAATGTTGTTTTTTTTCCACCAATAATCTACATTTGGCCCACACTTTCATAATTAATCCGAAAGTAATTTTGGTTGGCTTGATTGTAATTGGAATTCTCTCCAATAATATAAGATCTAACATTTCAACTTTTTTAATCAACTAAGACACTGTAATTTCTGCTGGTTTTATTTTAATAATAAACTCTATGGATTTATATGTATTATTAAATAATAATTATATAGTAAAGCTATCATATTATAAAAAATCTAAATAAAATGACCTGATATATTTATGAACTTTAATGCATCCTATAAAATGTGGATTTATATGCAGAGACCGAAGATATTATTTCATATTTTATGATTGATAAAATAAAAAATAATAAAAAAAAGGAATAATGGATAAATAACCCTAATAGAAATACTATATAAGGTTGTAATCTCCAAGTTATATGTATCATTCTATTCTCACTCCTTCCCATCAATAGAAAGAATACCTGAAACAAAATTTTAAGGAATTACATGAATAACTTAGAAGGCTAAGGATCATATAATTACGCAATATGCTTACATATTTCTTATTTTATTCTGTGCCCCAATTTTACATGTGCCATTTTTGGAGATTTGAATCTATAGAATTAAGATATTTAATCCTAACAAGTGGTATCAAAGAGTCATATGTGAGATTAGAGCATTGTTGTACTTAAAAAAAAAAAAATCATAATCCGTGTGAATAAGGAAATCTGCTTCTAATCCTTAGCATTAGGTTTTCAATGAAATTGATAAAGTTGTCCAGGATTATATGGTTTATCATGTTTTACCAGATTCAAAAGAATTGTTTACATTGATAACTTATGGAATCGGATTATATCATGAATCGATCCTAGGCAATTTTTTTTTTTTTTTTAATTACGTTATGGATTGCTGGATTTCGTTGTTACTTGTTCGTATTGGAACTAGATGATGATGATGAAAGGTTAAAGTTATGATGGGCCAACAATTTGTGTACACGTGATAGATCGAAGTTGCTATGCCACAATTTTTTGATTAATGTCAGATGATCTATTACCAGGAAAGCATTGTTAGTAAGGATTATATGGTAATCCATGTGGCCTCCAATAATTCCATTATGAGTCAATTTCTTGTGTCTCATCTTTAAAAGAAATACTCCGTATTACTCAATTCAGTCATTACGACTATTTGTAATAGAAAGTCTAACAAATACATCATGATTATGTTCTTTGGATTTCCTTACATTCTTGTTTCGATATAGATCAATTGGTTTCTATTGACCAGTTGTCGTGTAAATACCATGATTTTTCATTTCAGATAAAAGTTGCCATGCGCAACCATTAGGTCAATTTATTAAGCCTAATTTCTATTCTATGGTTAATTTTTTTTTAATGGGTTAGATAAAGAAAACATATATATTATAAAAAGGGCAACTAAATTCAAATTTTGGCAATCTTTTATATCTATTATTTGAAATGGGTGACTAAAATAATATATTATCAAAGTGGCCTCTTCTATGGAACTAATTTATTTTGAATAAGTAGAAAAAGTAATGTGTATAAGAATTATGTAGATATTGATTGGCCAAAAGGAAGGTTAATATTTGGCTAATTTATATATATCTCCACTATCTTAAATATATGATAATTATTCGATTTTGTTTTTTGTAAATTGTTAATATGCGCAAGGGAAGGCTTAGTTATTTAAAAGGAATTTATTATTAATATTTGATTACTGCATTAAGAGTACTATTTACAAGTTAATATCTTTGTCTAAAGACTAGTTATTGATGTTGTGCTATGTATCTTGTGATGGGTCCTATTATTATTTGAATTATTATTAGCATATTTCGGTATATGTTTGTGTGAGATTTATTTTATTCTTCTTGTCATTTGTTCTCTGTTTGGCTCTTAGTTCTGTTGCAAATATCACTGCTAATATTAATTCCATTCCCATGCTGAATGGCACCAATTTTAGAACATGGCAACAAAACGTGTTGATTGTTCTCGGAGTCATGGACCAAGACTTAGCATTAAAGGAAAATCGACCTTCTGCTATTACTGATAAGAGTATCTTTGATGAAAGGAAGGAGATGGAAAAGTATGAGTGAATCAAATCACTTAAGTCTTATGGTCATAAAGCATGCCATTCTAGAAGCATTCAAAGGTACTGTGTTTGAAGACATTACAATTGTTAAGGAGTTCCTTGAAGACTTCGAGAAAATATTTGCTAGGAATGAAAATGATGAAACAAGTATACTCTTAGCAAAGCTTGTCTCAATGAAATACAAAAGCAAATGAAACACAAGGGATTACATAATGGAGATGTCTCACATAACTTCAAAATTTAAGGTACTAAAATTGGATTTGTTTAAGGACTTATCGATTTCTCTTCCCATATAGTTTAGTTAACTTAAGGTGAGCTATAACTACCAAAAAGAGTCTTAAACTCTTCATGAGCTTATCTTATACTGTGTTTAAGAAGAAGAGAGATTGAATAATGAAAAAGTTAGAAGTACTTACTTAGCTAGTATCTCTAAGGGTAAAAAGGTCAATAAAAGAAAGAAGAATAAGGAGCCTATAGTACCAACACCATAAAAGAAACAAAATAAGGAGCAAGCTGAGGACATTTGTTTCTTTTATGGTATTAAGGGACATAAGAAGAAGTAGTATGCCAACCATTACGGTTGCCATATAAAGAATGATACACTTCTTAATTTTGTTCGTTTTGAGGTTAATTTGACTTCAATACCTACATACACTTGGTGGATTGATTCTAATGCAACAATTCAGATCAATGTGTCCATGTAGGGTTGCTAGAATTGCTATTTTGTATGTTTTGAGGTTAATTTGACTTCAATACCTATATGCACTTGGTGGGTTGATTCTGGTGCAACAATTCACATCAATACATCCATGTAGGCTTGCTAAAATTGCCGAAAGCTCAATGATGGTGAAAGATATATCTATATTTGCTATGGTAATGGAGTTGAAGTAGAGCAAAAAGGAATTTTAGATTATTACTTAGGATTAGTTACTATTTGGATTTAAATGAGACTTATTTTACCATCATTTAGATAGAATTTGATTTCTATTGTCACTTTGGACAAATTAGGTTACACTTGTTTAGTCGGCAATAGTTAGTTTAGTCTCTTTCATGATTCGAATTTACTTGGTATTGGTTCTTTATCTTATAGTGATAATCTTTATTTACTTGATTCGATTGCTTCTTATGATGAATCCTTACATGTTAACAAGCAAAACTTAAGTGCAAATTAACTAATGATAATTTAGCTTCATTGTGGCATAGGAGATTATGTCACATCTCTAAAAGAAGAATGGAAAGACTTGTGTCCCATGGTATTCTCGATCCCCTATATTTTACTAATCTAGACATATATATGAATTGTATAAAGGGGAAACAAACAAATGTAAAAAGATTGGGTGCTAATAGGGCTATAGAAGTCTTAAAACTAATCTATCCAAATATTTATGGACCATTCTCTATGAATTGTTAGAATAGCCAATAGTATTTTATAATTTTTATAAACGACTTCACTCAATATGGTTATCTATATCTTATTCATGAAAAGTTTTAATCACTAGATGAATTCAAAAGTTTTAAGGATGAAGTTGAAAATCAACTTGGCAAAATCATTAAATCTATTAGGTTTGATCGTAGTGGTGAATACTATGGTAGATATGACAGATTAGGTGAACAACGTCCAAGACCATTTGCTAAGTTCATAGAGGACTGCGGTATCGTCCTACAGTATACCATGCCAGGATCACTTGTTATGAACAGTGTTGCTGAGAGATGAAATAGAGCACTTAATGAGATAGTAAGGAGTATTATTAGTCATTCTACCTTATTAAAATAACTATAGAGGGAAGCATTGAAAATTGTATTATATTTACTCAATAAGGTATCGATTAAAACAGCTAATAAAACCCCTTATGAGCTTTGGACAGGTAAGAGTCTAAAGCACTTACATATGTGGGGATGTCTAGCTGAAGCTAGGCCTTATAGGCCAAATGAGAGGAAATTAGACTCAATAATTGTTAGTTGCTATTTCATAGAATACTTTGAAAGGTTTAGGGGTTGTAAGTTTTATGATCCCATAACTAAGGCAACCTTTGAGACAATTAATGCTTGGTTCTTTAAGGATATTGAGTATACAGGGAAGATAGAAATAAGGATTTTGTCTTTAAGGAAGAATATGTTAATATTCCTTTAATGCTTGTTGATAGTATTCAAGATTAGGTTACTATACCTGACATTGTTCAATAGGCAATTCCAGAATAAGACAATAATATTTTAAGCTCCCATTCAAATTTAAGAAGAAATTTCAGAACAATAAACTCAACAACCTCAAGAACTAGTGCCACGAAGGAGATCTACTAGAGAGAGGAGAACTGCAATTCCAAATGATTACATTGTATTTCTCTAAGAACATGAGGATGGCATGTAATGATGGAAGATAATTCATTCAACTTCCATCAAGCTATAGAAAGTTTTAATTCTCAAAAGTGGATAGATGGCATGAATGAATAGATGGAGTCCATGAAAGATAATGACGTATGGGCCTTGTTCCCTTGCCTAAAGGTGTGACACCCATTGATTGTAAATATATATTTAAAACTAAGAGGGATACGAAAAGTAATATGGAAAGGTACAAGGTACGTCTTATTGCTAAGAGCTTTACATAAAAGGAAGGCATCAATTATAAAGAGACTTTTTCTCCAATTTCAACAAAAGACTTTTTAAGGGTTATAATGGCACTAGTAGCTCATTTTAATCTTGAATTACATCATATGGATGTTAAAACAACGTTTCCCAATTTACACATTGATGAGACAATTTATATGATACAACTAGAAAACTTTGTTTTAGGATATCCAAAACAAATTATGTGCAAATTAAAATAATCCATTTATTGGATCAAGCAGGCATCTCGTCAATGGTATCACAAATTTCATGAAGTCATTGTCTCATCAGGTTTTGAGATGAATTTTGTTGATAATTGTGTATAGAAAAAGTTCAGTAGAAGTAAGTTTATTTTCTTGGTTTTATATGTGGATGACATATTGCTCGCTACTAATGATATGAGTTTATTACATGAAATTAAAAGATTTCTATGAAAGAATTTTAAAATAAAAGATCTTTGTGAGCCTTTTTTTTTATTAAGAATCCAAATATATCGGGGTTATTCTTGAGGTATTCTTAGGTTGTCACAAAAGAGCTATATTGAAAAGATACTCAAAAGGTTTAGTATGCAGATGTGAAAACTAGGTGACATTCACTAAAGGTAATAAGTTTAGTTTTGACCAATGTCCTAAGAATGACCTTGAAAGTAAAGAAATGGAAAAGGTCTCTTATGCTTCATCTATAGTAAGTCTCATGTATGCAAAAGTGCGTATAAGTTTAGATATTGGATACATTATCGGCATATTAGGAAGATATTTGAGTAATCCAGGTATGGATAGTTAGAAGTAGCCAAGCTATGCGATATTTATAGAGAGTAAAGGATTACGAGCTCACGTATAGGAACTTAGATTAGTTAGAGATCATTGGTTACTTTGATTATAATTTTACTGGATGCTAAGATAGTAGGAGATTCACTTTAGTTTACATCTATATGCTTGTTGGTGAAATAGTTTATTAGAAGAGTGCAGAGTAGACATTCATAGCTTCTTAAACTATGATAGTAGAGTTTATAGCAAGTTATGAGGCATCTAATCATGGAATGTAGTTGTGTACTTTTGTCATTGGGTTGTGTGTTGTCGATAGCATTGAAAGACCATCGAAAATATTTTTTGATAATAAATTAACAGTGATATATTCCAACAATAATAGGAGCTCTATGAAGTCAAAACACATGGATATTAAGTTCTTGGTTGCAAAGGAAAGAGTTTAGAATTAATAAGTGTCTATAGAGTACATTGGGACAAACTTCATGGTTATAGATCCACTTACTTAGGGAATAACACTCAAGGTCGTTCATGAGCATGTTGCTCATATAAGTGTCATTTACATTCAAGATGTTTAACTTTAGTGGGGTTTGTATTATATATTTATTGCTTATTGAATTAGATACGTTATTTGCATACAATTATGATACAATTACAGTTAAATTTAATTTCAATTTTTGGGTGAATATAAGTTATTGTAGATGAAATTTATATTTTTGAACTCTTGAAATTAGACCAGTTAGAAGTAGACATGTTAGATCACATTACATATAATTTCCATGCTACTCATCCATACTTGATCCATAGCATTCAATTATATAATATATGTAATCATTGAAGGATCAGTTATGACATATGTAACTAATTACGCTTTGGTCTTATATTAATATGATTGATGGACCGGACTATTGGTGATACATTTGATAATGATAGCAAATTTTTGAGTACTTATAAGGTTTATATGCAATAATAAAGTCACACATATAGCCTAAGTAGGAGATTATTGGGTTTATTTTAATAATAAACTATATGAACTTATATGTGTTATTAAATAATAATTATGTAATAAGAATATCATATTATAGAAAGTCTAAATAAAGTGATATAATATATTTATGAACTTTATTACATAATATAAAGTGTTGATTTATATGTGTAGAGACCAAAGATATTATTTTTAATTTTATGATAGGTAAAATTGAAAATAATAAAAAAGGGATAACATACAGTTAACTAATAGGAATCAAGTTATAGGCTCTCTAACCTGAGTCTAAGCATGAGTGCTTGAGAGCTTAGCTTAGCGCACTCTCCTTTCTTGACTTATGTCTGAAGAGTCTAAGCTATTTTTACATGTCAACTTGCTGCCATTTTCGAGTTGAGCTCCCTCGTGCCTATCAATTATCTTTGGATGTTGACTTGAGGAGTACTTGATTAACAACTTGACTTACTCACCCACCAGCTCAACTAACCTTGTTCTAAGCTATCTAGAAAACATACGAGCTGAATCCATCTCAAAAGAATCTATAGCTGAACTTGACATCAACTAGCATAACCTTGTTTCTTTATTCATTTCTTCCAAAAGGCTGTCCATAACTACTGGCTACGTGTCTAAGCCTTTCGAGTATGGAATTTGTTGTAAGAATCATATGTCTTTCTGATTTTTCTTTTATACCCTTTTACATTCCTTGTACTTTACTAATTTTGGATATCGCCCTTTTTATCTTTTCCATATTTAGTATTTTCCCCTAGATTTCCTGGTAAAAATACCCTTGTATTTTCTAGTTGCATCATGATTATCTTGACATTATTGAATATATTGAGTTTCCTCTCTTTATAAGCATTCCTTTGCTTAGTTAACCTCTTCACTTTTATCATAATCCTTAAGCAATGCTAGGTGGCGAGTATCCTTTTGAATTACTCATGCGTCATATCAAGCAAGTTCGCGAGTCCTTGTTGGTTCCTTAGTGTGTCATATCTTGGGAGATAATTGTAGCTTTTTGCTTGTTCTTGCTCATTCCACCCTCATTTCGAGCTTTCTATGAGTTTAGACTCATCTCTCAAATATGACCGCTCTTACTTATCCTTAGCACGGTGTATCAGTTAATCCTAATAGATATACTATATAAGGTCGTGGTCCCTAAGTCATATGCATCATTCTATTTTCTTTAGCTTCTCATCAACAGAAAGAACAAAAGAGACGAAATCTTGAGGAATTGCATGATTAACTTAGAAGGCTAAGATCGGATAATTACATAATTAATACTATGGATTCAGGTATGCTTTCACATCTCTTATTTTATTTTATGCACTAATTTTATGCATATGTCATTCTAGGAGATTTAAATATGTAGGATTAAGATCTTTGATCCTAAAAATTTCATTAAATAAGAAAAGATATACGAAATCAATAAAAAGCAAACACATAGAAAATCCTCACGTGAATGGAATACCTTTATTTTTAACTATATAAAACCTAATTTCAAAATCTTGTCCATTTCCTAATTTGATATTAATTTAATGGGATTTCAAAAGACTTTATATTACCTATAAGAAAAAAAATGAAAAAAAATAAATGTTAAAAAAAAGACATTAAGGATTGAAACTTTAATTAAATATAAGGAAGTGTAATTTTGTTTTCACTTACTCTAATGGCATCATATTAACATTTAAATACTAAATTTTTATTATTTGTCATTTTAAGGAATCAATTGAAGAGACTAATAAATTGATTATAAAAGAAAGGAACATGTAATTGATTTGCTTTTGTTAATTGTAGAAAGCACTCCATTCCTCTAAGAAGACAAAGAAACATAGAACATGGGATTGGAATAGGAAAATGATTTAGGTGGTTATATTGAGAAATTATAAATGAATATATATATACATATATAAATATGTATTATTATGGTTCTTAGAAAACATGTAGAATATGGGAGTGGAATAGATGGATGATCAAGATTGTGATGAAGGACAACGGAAATGAAAAATTAAAGAAAGAATTAAAATCAATGAGAAAAATTAATCTAAACAATTTGTTCTATGAAAGAATAATAAAACTTAGAAAGATATATTTAAGAGCCTTACACCATCAATGAGAAAAAGGTGGCTACTATCAATAAAAAAGAAAAGGCATCATACCAATTTAGAAAAGTATTTTTATTCAATATTTAGTTACGCTCTCTTCATCTAATTGATTATAATTGTAGCCTATTTATAAGCATAATAAGACCTAATGTTTTAGAAAACTAAATCTTAACAAATCTAAAAAAAATTCATATCATGAATAAAATATACCTATCTAACCAAATCCTATAATAAAATATATTAATAATATCATACATAATCTAATATAAAGTAATATAAAATTTGGGCACGAAATATTATCATTTTATATTTGTTCTTTCTTGATCTACATCATTCCCCATTTCTTAAAAAAGTTTGTCTTCGAATCTATAAGATTTCAATAGAATTCTCGTAGATAAAAAAAAAATAATCTATGACAACTAATCATGAATTCATGATTGAATATCTCCTAATCTTAAATAGATTCGACTTTGGTAAATGGATGTAGCTTATATTTTGATCTTTCATAATGTCTCTACTTTTCTCTTTTTCTATTATCATAAAGATTGTATTTTTCTTTAAATGCTTCAAATCTCTACAATGAAGTTCTTATGCAAATTCATATAATTCATTGTTTAGATTAATTTGTTTATTACTTTTTGTACACAAACGAGTCTAAATAAGAACTTACTTGACATGACCTAAAGATTGTGATATAGGAGCATTTGGCGTAGTTTCACTAGCTTTCTCGTGAATAGGATCAAAAGATTTGTATATTTTCTTCTTCTATGTTGTCATTAATGATTTTCATTTTAATCTCTATAGAACTATCATTAGTTTAAATAAGGATTGACTTGGTTATAGATGCAAATAGAATAACTTCACAAATATACTCATAGACTTTCTTTATTTTCTTAGGTGTACTATCTTGGATGTTTTCATGATATGGTTCAGTTTCAAAAGAATTGTGTAATATACTATTTTCTTATATAATATGTGAGACTTAGGTTATGACATGTTTCTCGTACTTAATAGGCAATTTAAGAATTCCTAGTTTATTAAAATGATGATCAATGTATGCATGTTGATAAATAAAATTCTTTGTCATAACATTTAAATTGTTTAACTTAGAATTCAATTGCTTAAGCATCTTAATAATATAGGTTTTCCCAGTCAAATCTTCTTTGAAAGTTGTATCACTATAGTTTTCTTAGTTTCACTCATATTTTTTTTTCTATTGAGGAAAGAATAAAGAGAAGAAACAACTAAATATAGGTTTTAAGAAGAAACTTAATAGTAAGCTCTGATACCAAATTTGATGTAAAACAGTGGAAGTAAAAAATTATAAAATAATGAAAAATTAAGGAAAGTATGAAAATCAATGAAAAAAATTTAATTTAAACAATTTTTTTTAATGAAAGAATAACAAAACCTAGAAAAATATATCTAGTAGCCTCGTACTATTAGAGTAAGATGATAGTCTTATATAACTGGTGAATTATATGGTCTTACATCATTGATGAGAAAAAAAAATGACCTTTTACCATTAATGAAAAAGAACAGTCATCACACGAATTTAGAAAAATAATTTTACTCAATATCTGATCATTCTCTCTTCATTTAATTGATTATAAGTATGACCTATATATAGATATAATAAGATCTAACACTCTAGGAAGCTAAATTTTAATAAATTTAGAAAATTTCATATCTTAATAAAAGATACTTATCTAGCTAAATTCTAAAATAAAATATATTAATAATATCATATATTACCTAATATAAAATAAAATAAAATCTAGGTAAGAAATATTATCATCCTATATCTATTCTTACTTTATCTAATCAGGCGGTTATATTAGGAAATTATAAATTAATATGTATTATTGTAATTTGAATATATAGGATATAATTACTATTTTATATTAATGTGTATTAACTATATTTTGAATACATGATAAACATGATAATGATGGATGTAAAAGTTGTAGAAGTAGTTATTTTTTATATTAATAGTGATTTAAGGTTAATATTTATAGCCAATGGATATAACATGAAATACATATGCTATAAAATTACAAATAATAAATTTCATGAAATATGAATGAGGCGATGAATTTCATACTTGAAAAGACAATTGCTTAGCATTTTTAGAAGCTTATTAATATGGAGAGTAATAGAAGCATTCAATTAGAAATATAAATGTGGTAGAAAATGTGGGTTGAGTAGAAGAAGAAAAGAGAAAGGTTTGGTCAAATTACCATTTTGCCCTTAAAATTACCAAAGTAAATTATAATAACATATGTTTCGATAAGTATATATAATGTTTTCTAAAGGTATTTTAAGGATTAAAGAAAAGACACCAAAAAAGGATGGTGGGGCTTAAATAATATAGATAAAGATAAATAAATAAGTAAAAAGTTCAACTATGACTTATATTGGGATGTACCAACTTTCTGATTTATATGTAGAATTATGCTTACTAACTTCTCATATAATTAAGCTAATTTAGTCTCGAGAGGGTACCTGTAGTACCTTCTTGAATCATTTAGTTTCATTTGTGGGCTAGATGAAATCCAATATAAATAAGAGCAACATTAATTCATTTTTTTTTTATATGAATCGAAAGTGAAAAGGGATAAATTTTACATCTAGTGGAAATATGATATTTCCATCATGAATTATTAGAAACTATTGAACCCAACTCATCTTTTAACATATTTCCATTTTTCTAGTTTATCGTATATTTCAAAGGATGCAAGGTTTTATGAATTTTTTTTTTGTATGAATTTGATGCAAATCAGTTAATGAAATACAAAAACACAACTAATAAGGGCTACATGATACCTTATGGTTAAGTGAAGTCCTGTATAGATTGTAGAAAGAATTTGGTACTAGCTTATAATGCTATGGGAGTGAATATTCTATCAGTACAAGATTGAAACTTTTAGACCTAGTCATTCAAAAAACCTCATTAATGTTTGTTAATTTGATTATTCAATATTTTTAACTAATGTTGTAAATGGGTTGAGCTTTTACGAAGCTTGAAAATCACTAACTTGAGCTTGAGCTTGTTAAGAAATTTGAAGCTAGAGCTTGACTTTTAATTAAAATACAAAATTATTTTTAAATTTACAAAATATGCTTTTATTCATGATTTTTTAATCATATCGTTCTTATTCTTATATTTTTATGTTATATTAATTGATGTAGTATAATTTTCAATATAATACATTGGCTAACAAGCTTATTTACAAGCCTATTTGTGAGTCCATTCTTCCACAATATAAATGGGCTTACTTATGAGATGGATCACAATCCTAAACATGAGATTGAGTTCAGTTTATTTATATAAACGATCTTTATTATAAGCTCGAGCTCGACTCATTTATGAATTAAGCTTGAGTTAAGTTGAGCCAAGCTTCAAGCATGCTTTGCTTTTCGTCCTTTTCTTACCCCTATCTATTTGACTTTCTTCGCTTATCGATTTTAGTCTTCTTCTCAATTGCTCTTTCTTTGGTTGTAACCCATTGAGTTCCTTTCTTTTTCTCTTTCTTTTTTGCTCTATAATGATACTTAATCTTCTAACATATATATATTTATATACATATTATGGTTTCCTTTTCTATATTTTCTTTTATTTTATTATTAATTGCAATGGCTTTACATATGAGTTAGGCTCATAAACCCAACAATTTCCCTTAGGTAGGGTTCTAGTCATCATATTTGAACCATTATCATTAGTGTGGATAGTTTCTAATTTCAAATGCTTCTCTTAATTGAACCCCTTCGCAATCATTTTGCCTTGTATTTTAGTTGTGAGCTTTTCTTTTTAATCTTCAACTTATACCCTCATTTATTTTTCAGAAGCCGCTTACCTTTAAGCAATTCAACTAAATTATAAGTTTGATTTTCACATAAGAATTTCATCTCTTCTTGCATGGCTTTCACCCATTCTTTCTTCTAGTCATGTAATATAGCCTCCTCATAACATTTTGACTCTCCATTATCTGTTAGCATTACATATTCATATAGACTATATCTAGTGGGTGGTTTTCGTTCTCTTGAAGATTTCCTCAACTCTGTCTACTAATTAAGTTCTTGAGATGTTATCTCAAGCTTAATTGAACCTTGCACCATCTCCCCATTAGTATAATCTTTAGATATGGATACTAGATTTATGAGGATTTAGTCTTCTTTAGCTTCTCTATATCTTCAATAGTTTGATTTTCTAAGAAGACCACATATCTACTTCTAACAATTTTCTTCTTTGCTGGATCCCATAATCTATACCCATATTCATCATATGCATAACCTAGAAAAATACATTGATTTGAATTTGCATAAAGTTTTTCTCTTTCATCTTTGAGAATATGCACAAATACCTTACAATAAAATACTTGCAAATGGTTATAAGAAACATATTTACTTGTCTATACTCTTTTTGGGATATTTCCATCCAGATCATAAAAAGGAGATAGGTTGATAAATCCAATTGCTGTTCTCATTGCTTCTCCCTAGAATGATTTGGACAACCTAGCATGAAACAACATGCACTTAACTTTCTCTGTAATAGTACGATTCATCATTTCCATGAGGCCATTATGTTGTGGAGTGTAGCGTATTACCTCTTAGGCCTTATTCGTCTAATATATCGATGCTTGGAGATAGATTGCTATGCCCATCCTTGGGTTAAGGATAAGGCTAATTAGATACTAAGCACAGTTTGAAACTTATAAATGTCATATATTTATATAAATCTTAGAAGTATCCTTGAGGATACCTGACATGAGGCTTCATATTGCTTCAATTGACCAAAGTAATATAATTAACGTAATAGTTCCTTGCTCTTAAGTTTTCACCATCCTAAAATTAGCCTTTAGTGTTATCTCTAGCTCCATATCCTAAGGTTAGAATAAAGCTAACCCCTGAGCATTATGCCAAGTGAGAAAAAGCATATAATGAATAATAAATAACAATATGAACATATCTAATTATAATTTACTGCTAATATTTATGGTTGTCAAAATCGTGATTTTACTATTTATTTGAATATATAAAATCGGTAAAATCATATAAAATCGTAATTATAAGCTTGTAGAATCGTGCATAAATGTTCATGATTTTATTAAAAGTTTGCGTATAAATAATTCTATCCATTTTAACTAAGAAAAATATTATAAAATTATAAACTTGTAGAACCGCATTTTTATTCGTGATTTTAATAAGTATACAACTATTATAGCTATTTGCCATATCAAATATAATTAAGTTTAGTATAATTTAATAATCAATAGATGCTTATGCATGCAATGATATGTCATGCTGATGCACGTGATATGCACTCACCGGTATCCTACTTGAGTAAATAATGAGCAGTACTTAATGGCTCCTAAGCAAAATATTTGTGCAGCACTTAGTGACTTAGAAACTAAGCATGTAGATCTATATGTTGAAAACTGAGATATATAAACCAAACTTTACAAAATTTGTGACTTATAAGTCCCTTCATGTAGACTAAACTTTCAATATGAACCTTACATTATTTTTCTTAAACTGAGCTTTTAAACATAACCCTTAGGTTCTTTAACTAAAATACAGCTTCATAAAAATATGGTTCTTAGTTTGTTTTCGTATCATGCCTTGAATGCGCATAATGCAATGAATTACATTTAATAATAACCGAGTGTATATGTCAGGCATGAACTATAATCCATTGTTTTCCATAAATTAATTATCACATCGAACATATTGTTGAATCATTCATAACCAAGTATAATTTCGAGGAGAACGATTAATGTATTTCGCTAGGACCGAGCATAAGGTCACAATACTACTTTTGACAACCTATATTTATAGTTTAAGGGAGCATCCTAATTAATTCTTAAATTTTCATTTCGTGATATCCTCACTTCTTATCACCAGTTCAAATAGCATAACTCGTAATAAGACATGCGACTCTAGGTTGAAGTAATATTATTTAAGCATGTTTATTATGTACTCATATCAATGATCTCAGATTAAATTACACATTAATCAAATCAACAGGGCAATCAATTATCAAATAATCAAGTCTTATTCTTCACTTAGTGAAGTCATAATGACTTATTTAAGCAACAAGTGATCGTTTAATCTATGGCCACATCGTATTATAGCAAGCAAGAAAGGGGTGCTCAGAGTATATTTCTAATGTTCTCCGTTATCGTCCTTAAGGTAGTCCACCGTATCTATGATGTCACCAATATATATATATATATATGTATTTTAAGTGACAGAGTAAGATTTTAGAAAAAATCATTTAGTTGAATTTTATTTAAAGCTCCTCATCTTGTTAGTCAATTTATTATTATAAGTCTCTATAAAATAATAAGTATTTTCAACTATTAGAGCATACCGAAAAATTATTTTTTATTAATAACATTATCTTATCTTTATTCAAGAGAGAATATATATATATATATATACATACATACGTACATACACACATAGTCTTTCTATACATGTACTTATTCATATACCATCATGGTAAGAGAAAAAAAAAAGATTCTTCAAAGTAGTAGCTACGTACTTTGTTTTTTCTTTCCTAAAATAGATCTTTTTGGATATATACACTTAGGTACTTTTAGTTGCCTCATTAGTTAGAAAATAATTTATTTATTTTTTGGTTGACTCATAGCCATAAAGGACTGAACTAAAAAAAAGTAAACCAAGGAACCAAACCAAATCGAGCGGGAATGGCAAAGGGAACCAATGAATAAAATCAAGCCAATACATACATATGCATACCCACAAGGCTAGGCCTCTTGGGTGTACTTATCCTAATTGCTAGCCAATTAAACCATGTGGAACTAACTATTATTATTATTTTTCTTATTTATTTTGTTTTTTTCCTCTTGGTAAGCTTTCTAAAATGTCGTCCTTGATGTTTGTCCAACACTGTGCTGTAGATAATCTTAGATATTATGTCATGTTTATAATATAAAAGGAGTAGAGTAGATAAATAATCTATGTGGGACATTTCTCAATGATGATAAACTTAAGTCAGATTATATAGAGGAAACATTAATGGTAAATAATCCATGTGGGACAAGTGATTGGTGGTTTGCTAACACTACAAGTTATAGGTTTTTCTTATATAATAATTGATTTTCGACTCAATTTTTATTCCTTGATTCATCTTTCAAATTACATAAAGTTATTATATCTTGAATATACTCTATGTGTACATTCAAATCATGCAAAATTTTCTCTAAAAATTGCCTATAATGCATTTTAAACTTAGATTAAATTGACCATTGCAACTATCATGAATTGTAAAACAATAAGAAAGTTTGATTTTTGAACTTGATTATCCTACCACTCAATGGATAAAAAGTGGTGCAATAGCCCAATATTGAAATTGTTCCATACTTATTATCCAGAGGTGCTAATAGTTTGTCGAGAGGTGGCTAGAAGAGAGAGAAACTGAGCCTTAAATAAGTAGGCGAGGTTAGGTTGAAATCTAGAAATTTTAACTAAGTTTCACATGTCCACTTGAGAGGTCTACTTTGATGGTGTTTTCCGACTAAATAGATTGTGGCTTGGTTATAGAGTGGTGGAGGTATGGAAGTATACTCAGAGTAAAGTTTATATGTGTATTTGAATCTAATTTTGGTTGACTGAGTGGGAAAACGAACGAGAGAGAAAATGAGGGTCTAGGATTGTTTTTATTGAAGGAAGAGGAAGAAAAATGTGCTCATGAGGTATAACTTATATGCGTGATAAAATTATTTTTACATCATATTTTAGAGAAAGTTTATCAGTAAACTTAGAATTATTTAGAGGACACAATAGTACATTAAATTTATCACATTCTTATTGTTACCATGTACTTTTATATATTGACATTTATTTTTATGTTTGTTAACTATTTCACAACTAAAATTCAATATTTTTGAGATTCGACTTTGGAATGGGACTTCCTATCATGTTTGAACATTAAATTCTATATTTTGAATTTTCCCTAATATTTTATTTTGTATTTTTTTGTCTCTTTTTTTTTTATTTGAGAAAAATGCAAAAAACCTCTCTAAACTATGCCTTAGGTGTGGGTTGATTCCATGAATTTTTAAAGTGTGGTTTTTTATCTCCAAATTTTTATAAATTGGCAAATAACTTTTATAATGTTTACAGACCAAAATCAAAGTTTAAGGAGTTATTCTCAATCTAAGGGATATTTTGCTAATTTATGAAATTTTAAAGATAAAAAACCACTTTAAAATGGAGGGATTTTATGTAATTTCCAACCCCAACCACCACCACCACCACCCTACACCCTTCTCCCCCCTCCCTTTTTCTTAGCTTTATTATAAACAATAAAATTACTGCTATTGCTACTACCATTATTATTATTTTCTTTTCAAATTTAATTCCTTAACCTTTATTTACTTACATTTCAAACCTCAGACCTATGTTTTATTATTATTATTATTTTTTAAGCAAACTTGATAATCTTCCTTGAAATTTATTTGATCAATTATTTGTAAAATTTAATGTTTGAAACCTTTATTTCCATTCAACATATCTCTAATCATATTTGAGAGTGTATGTTTATAACAAGGTATTTGTTTAAAGGGACCTTTGTACTCATCACCATTATCTGCTCGAACACATTTCAATTGTCTGCCTGTTTCTCTCTTTACCTTAGTATAGAATTGTTTAAACACATTTAGAATATGATCTTTAGATTTTAAAGCAAAAGTTCACAACTTTCTAGAGTGATCGTCAATAAAAGTCACAAAATTAAGTACACCAGTAAGTGCTCTATCTTTCATATAACATACATTAGTATGAACTAAATCAAGTATACGAGATTTCCTAGGAGGTAGATACGTATGAAATGCAACCCTATGTTACTTACCAGTACGACAATTAGTACAAGTTTTCAAAGGAGTACCTTTCACATTAGGGAAAAGTTGCTTCTTAGCAAGCAATCGTAATCCTTTTTCGCTCATGTAACTAAGCCATTTGTGCTATAGTTCAATTGATGTCTTACTTATCTTATTCATCTCTCCTTTACTTAGTTTTGCTCACATTAAGTAAGGGTATTGGTCTTTCTTCCTTTAGTTATAATTAGAGAATCGTTAGTGAGCTTCCATTTACCCTAACAAAAATAGCTATTATATCCTTCATCATCAAGCTTTACTATATATATGAGGTTTAGGTGAATATCTGGAATACATCTAACATCTTTGAGAATGAGCCTACAATCAATGTAAATTTTCAAAATAATATCTCCAATATCAATGATTTTAGATATCCATTTGTTTCCCATCTTAACATTACCAAAATTAATAACAGTATAGTTTGAGAAGAATTTACCATGTGATGTCACATGAAAAGAGGTAGAGTCCATAACCCAATCATTGTTATGACATATAAGATTAACACAATCATCATCCCAGGCAACAACAACTTCATTATTTGCTACTGTAGTCATTGCATCTTCACTTTTTACATTGCCTTTACCTTTACCTTATCCCCTTTTCCATGTTTTATACTCCCACTATATATGTCCTGACTTGTCACAATGATAACATTCAATATTTCTTCTTGTTAAGTTGGGCCTACCCCTGGATTTATTAGATCTATTAGATTTATCATATGAACCTATTGTCTTACTTTTCGCATGTCTTTTTTGTTTATTAGTAACAAGCGCCCAAGTCTCAAAATCAATACGTTGCTTTTTTCTTCTAGCCTCTTCATTCATCTAGCTGTCTTTCATCATTGCAAGGATGAGCCTTTTTTTTAGACAAGAATTACTAATAGACACTATAAGTGTCACTTGATTGTCTGGTAGTGAACTCAATAATAATAGTGCTCAAATCTCATCATTAAACACTATCTTCATGGCAATTAGTTGATTTTGCAAGACCTTCAAAATCATTCAAGTGCACTGTCATATTTAATTCATCTTTATACTTCAAGTTTATTACTCTTCTAATTAGGAAGGTTTTATTTAAGGCAGTTTTCTTTTCATATAAGGACTCCAATTTCCTCCATAGATCATTTACTTTGGTTTCTTAAGCAATATGATAATAAACATTGTGATACACCAATTGTTGAATATAACCGATAGTTTTTCTATGCATAATAGCCTAATTTTGATAAGATTTATCCTTAGGTTTCGTACTATCACTATCTAAAGGTGCTTACAGATCTTTGCAATACTAAAGATTTTCCATCATCAACTTCTAAATAGAATAATTTAACGAAATCTAATTTAATCATGGAACTCAATGCTTCTGCTACACTTGTAATATAGAAATATTGATATATATATTTTTCTTTAATCTCAACTTTGATACCATTTGTTAAGAAAATAATAAATTGAAATTAAAAGATAAAGAGCACCATGATTTAACATGGAAAACCCCAATGTGGGGAAAGAACTATGGGATTGTGTAGTGTAAAATCTTTTACTATTAATAATAATGAGATTATAGAGTATCTCTTCACCAATTACACTAGTAAATAAACAATCTTCACTATAAATGGTGGATTTTAACAAAATCTCAATAATAAGACAATTTGCAAAAAAAAAAAGAACACAAATTCAACTTGAACAATTGAGATGGATTTACTTGAACGGAAATAACAATCTTCTAGACTCCACACCATGAATACAATTGTTGAAGTTTCATCACAATTGGAATTCGATAGCTTGTTCGACATGGATCCAAAGTCGTTTCAACGAGTTAGTTTTTATTTCCGAATTCATAGATATCAGTAATTAGAATCTCAATTTCCATTTCTGATGTTTAACCATCCTTTGCTTTTTGTCCTTTTCTTGAGCCTATCTATTTAACTTTCTCTACTTATCGATTTTGGTCTTCTTCTCAATTGCTCTTTTCGTGGCAACAACTCATCAAGTTCCTTTCTTCTTTTTTTTTTCCTCCACAATGCTACTTCATCTTCTAATATACATATATATTAGAGTTATTTTTTTCTATATTTTCTTTTATTATTTGTTAATAGTTACGGGTCCATGTATGAGTTAGACTTGTAAGCCCAATAACTGTTAGGATATGGGTAATTAAGAAAAGAAATCCTACATTGGAAGGATGAAAACAAAGCGACTTGTATATAAGTGGAAAAGACCCATTAATCTAATATATTAAGGTTTTTCGTTAAATATGATGTCAAGTTCACAAGATTGTTCCTTAAAAGTTGTAATATCAAAGTTACTGGTTTGGTTGGTGTTGAGCTTTATTTTTCCCCCTTTTTAAAATATTTTCCTTAACCTGATTAATATTAAACCATAACCCATTTAGTGCTAACCTTTGATTAAGAGTTAAGAAAAACTTGGTTTTTATTTTAAAAATTGTTTTGGAATCGCTATCTTACCAGAGTCGGGAAAAAAAAGGGTTAGATTAAATCTATTGGGAAGATTGATTTGACTTAGCTACTTGTCTACTTGGAAAACTAATTTTAAGAAAAAAGAAAAAGAAAGGTTTTGAAAACTAAAGATTAAGTTTGAGGGCTAATTTTTTTAAATCCTTATGGGTACTATTACTAACTTTCTGAAAATAAATTTAATTTTCAAAATCATCCGTTTAAAAAAAAAATTAATCACCAATAAATGAATTGAATTAGATTTATTATACAAAAATAGATAAGCCATAACTTACAAAAATAAACGGAAAATTAAAGTTTTTACAAATTTTATGTCATTCTAAAGGTACCTATGTACCCTCTAGTCAAGATTTGATGTAGTTCATTTAGAACACATTAGCGGGTTGATTCATTTTAGAATTTGAAAAATAGTTAGGTTTACGTTTTAACTTGATTCGAGTTGTTTTAAGGAAATTATCTAAAAAGGTCTTAAACTTAATTTATCTTTTCTATTTTTTGAAAATTCTAAGAAAATATCCTAATTTTGAAAAGGGTTTAATTCAATTTTATACTTATCGATGTTCAATCAATAATGGAAATGATCAAAACACATTAAATTTGAGAATTACAGAAAACAGGTTTTGATTTCGTAATGTGCTTTGAAAGAAATTGATAATCAAAATGAGTTTATGAGTGTTCATACTTACCCAAAGACATGGTAGAAACTTCGATTCTTGCCTAATTTTACTTGGAATCGATTAATATTTTTAAGTGTCAAAACCTCAATTTGTGACTTTTAAAAAAATTTTCAATCTAGATTTAACCTTATAAATGCTGTATTTAGATGTGTAATTAGCACTCATTCATAGTATCCCACATGGTCTTTGTGATTTCACCATTAATTTAGTGAAATCACGAACTAAACTACATCTAAAAAGGTAAAAAATTGAGGGCCCTATGCAAGTGCTTTGTGAGAAAATGAGAGAAATACAGGGAAAGTGAGGGAAATGGGGTATTGACATGGCCCTATGTCAGTTGCATCACTCAATTGGAGTTTGCCACATGTCAGATACGACACATTTCCAAATGGTATCCTAACACATGGTGGATTGGGCTTTTTCTTTTAAAATAAAAATAAAAGGTAGAAAGTGCCTGGTGTAAGAGTTGAACCAAAGACCTCTCTCTCATATGTAATGCTAAATCCAAGTATAGTATCATTAAGCCATTAGCGTATGTCTTATCCATACATGTAATCAAATTGCATATATAGATTAGGTTGGAATAGACTAGATTTAAATTTAAACTCAGGCAAAAAATTCCCTTTGTTAATTTTATTATTTAAGACCCAAAAATAAAAGTACTAAAGCTATTGAAATTTCCTATTCTTGTTTTAAACAATCTATTTCCTTTTTTTTCCCCAATTTTTTTTTGTATTTTCTCTACATTTTTCATTTTCTCTAAATTTTATATTTTTTTTTGAACATTTTCTCAATTAGGACCCCTTTTTTTAATTCCAAAACAAAAAAAAAAGAATTCTAAATTACTAGGGCAAAAAATGAAGTGTTTATAGTTGGGATGAAATGAAACGAATACGACAGTTTATCTCTCATGGATTGGCCATCCCATATGGAAGGAATAGCTATGCAATGGTGATTCAAGTAAAGCTCATGATATAAGGTGAATGACGGGTTGCGAGTTACTTATGAGGTAGGCTTAGTAGAGTTAATTGATGAGCTCTAAGACTAGTCATAAATGGTTTTCCCTCGAATGGGAGTAAGATGTAAGCCCAATTAAGATGTAAGCCCAATGTAGATGTGCCTCACATTTGAGGGGGATTATTAGGATACAATTGTGAGTAACTAAGAAAAGAAATCGTACATTGGAAAGATGAGAATTAAGTGACTTGTATATAAGTGGAGAAGACCCATTAACCTAATACTTTAAGGTTTTGGGTTAAATGTAGTATCAAGTCCATAAGATTATTCCTTTAAAATTTTTCTCTTTGTTATTGAAGGCTCCCCTTATACACAACAGTAAGAACACTTATAAGATCTTCTCTTTCTTTTTAATTTCTCTAAGACTGTTGTTTAATTGGTCATAGCACTATCCTATCAAGGTGGAAGTTGTAGATTCGAGGTTCCATCAATCCTAAAGGAATTAAGTCTAATAAACCAATTGCTTTTATAAAACTTCCTTCTTACATCATCAAACCATCAATTAATGTCGTCAAATGTATTTAGTAGATGATGAATTAGATTACTTTATTGACTTATTAGAAAGATTAACTGCATTGAGATCATGTAAGAATCATTTTTACATCAAGTGAATTAATTTAGTCTTACTCTTGGACTTTTACCCCTATTCCTTTATTGTTTTCCACCTATATTTCATGTATCTTTCTCTCTCTCTACTTGTTATCTTTGTTGTAATCGTAAGCATAAAACTCTTCACCGTTGCTCAAGATTAATACTTGGTTGATCGAAAATGTTATTCTCTTTCAATCTTTTCATATTATGCTATGTCAAGTTAATAAGAACTCAATGATCACAATAACTCCATCAACATCATTTCTCTTGAAAAACAATAGTCAAACAAATGATTTGATGGGAATGTATTATTACTCAAATTCATACAGATATATGCCCTTTAGTAATTTCACATTTGTGAAATTTATGAATAATAACATTGTACAATCCCTTCGATGAGATGACTCTCTATGCCTTCGTGGGATTATACCATATCTTCTTGATGTTAATTATGATGATATGATTTGATTACTTGGATTTTTAAGATTTCTTTCTTGTTTTTCAATTTATTTCCATTCATTCCTTTGTATTATTTAGTCATCTTATATCCTTATATATTGGTCGTTTATTTGTTGAGTCTATTATGAGGAAAATCCTCTATTTTTAATCTTGCATTTGTCTCTTAATTTGGGTTTAATTTTTTATTCATGTATTAGTGTTTTGTTATCCTATGTCTTGGTTTCTATTGTGTTAGAATTTTCCTTTTAATTTTAGATATGGCTTCATCATCAATTGACCTCCCATTGCTTTAGTTAGGAAATAGGGGAATTAAGTCATCAAGAGGAATTGAAATTTATCATTATGGAATCTAAGAGGTAGGAGAAGGAATTTTCTTATTGGAAATATTCATGCTCAAAAAGTTTTTAATCGTAATTTGGTCATTTCGATTTTAAGAAAAGCTTTGGCAAGTTTAGGTGTATTCAAATACAGTCATTTTAGAGATGATTTGTCTTATGCAAATCAAGTTAGAAATATGTTACAAAAATGATTTGTCTTATTGGGTTATCAGTTTGTTCTTTAGGTTTGGAACCCAAACCAAAAAATTGAAGATTTTACTTTTTTAAAAAGTTTTAGACTCAAATGTATGGACTATCACTAGGGATGATGACAAACAATAATGAGGTGTGCATTGCATCTCATATCCGCTTGCATAGTGACTTAATCCCTATTTATTTTGTCGGAAGTTCCCTTGACAATATAGGCCTCCTCAACATGGCCCATTCTACCCTAAGAGGTTTAAAGACTTTATTAACAAAAGATTTAAGACAACAATAATATTGATAGAAATTCCTCTACATATGCTTTATTTCTTTCTTTTCCATGGTTACTTCATGTGATCAACCTTGGCTATATGAGTCAATTATACAAACTTGAAAAAATAACACTACAAATCATACTTTTATGAAAAGTGAGTTTTACTGATAAGTGCATTGGGTCATGATTATAGTATAGTGCAAGTAACTTAAGGTCGTACCCATAGGGATTGGTGTTCTAGCTCTCACCAGTGTTATTCCTATTCATAACTAGGCAAATCGGTGAAGATTTGGTTTCCCCCGCTCCCCACACTAAAACTAACAATATTAACTAGTATAACTAAATAAGGGATTCCAACTCTTTTGATAAATACGACTATGGACCATTTCTAGAATTATTAGGTGGCTTGCAAATTATGCTATTTCACATATTTAAGTGCGCATAAGTTGTTTATTGGTTGCAAGAGTTCAACCTTAATTGATTAAATTTTGTCAAAACCTAATCTAAGCTAAATAGGTACAATAACAATTAGAATTCATGCTCAATA
The DNA here is from genome assembly GCA_024138005.1 of Lumnitzera racemosa. Classification (NCBI taxonomy): domain Eukaryota; kingdom Viridiplantae; phylum Streptophyta; class Magnoliopsida; order Myrtales; family Combretaceae; genus Lumnitzera; species Lumnitzera racemosa. The sequence continues at coordinate 29,014,421 of JAMXBC010000012.1, read as the reverse complement.
AAATGATCCCAATCTACAGAGTCTTAGATATGTGAAATACATGCTTTATACCCGAAAATTATAACCTGCATAAAACATTCAAAGAGGGAACAACGCAAATATTAAAATAAAAATCTATAATCATAAGAGATTCATAGTCTTAGTAAGCATAACAGATATATTTTGAGATAAACCAAATCTACAACAAGAACTTCGAAAAAGAGAAGAAACAACGACAATAAGAAATTCCCAATCTTAATCCGTGTCGGAATCTAAGTTTCCCCACAATATTTGGGTTGAAATCAAATATTAAAATATAAAACTAAGCTAGCTTTAACCTAAAATTACTCTAAGAGAGCAAGTCAATGAAGGATAAGAATGACAAAGTTTGCAAGGTTTTTCATTTTTCACATTTTTATATTTGATGTATGCGTTTTGATGCTATAAGACATGGCGTCCAGATACTAGGAGAGAGAAGCAACATGTATTGAAATTTTGTAACTACCATTCGAATATTAGTTTTCTTCTAAACTAGCGTCCTGACGTTAACTGAGGATGCTAAAATCAGTGTTTGTTTTTAAGGTTGGTGTTCGGATGTTGGCTAATTTAGCATTCAGACGCCACTTGTAACCTATACAAAACCGTCCTAAATGAGTCTTTTCCATGCAAATTGGGCTTCTTTTCATTTTAGCACGGTTAGTCCATTTTATGTACAATCAATCTATTTTACTAATTCATTCAATTGTGCATAAGTGAAGGTTTTGAGTTAGGAAAAATTATGAAAAATTTCATGTCATCATATTACTCTTGTTTGAGCAATTCAAGAGAAAACTTCATACACAGTAAAAAAGGAAGAAAATGACCACATAAAGCTTTTGTTTTGCCCAGGTCCTTATGGCACGAATATGAATGGATATATAGATCGGATTTGATTGCGTAACTCCAATACTTGTAATAAATATATAAATTGAAAAAAAAAAAAAATCCTAGTTTCTGTAATAAAACATCAATAAAAAAATTAAAGCAGCGTCCTTTGAAATATATCAAAATTATATATCACACGCACCTTATGAAAAATGTTGATATCAAAATGTTTTTCCTCTAAGATAGTATCTAGTCAATATTTTATGTTATTTTATAAGTGTAATTTTTTTTTTAAAGTCATATTAACCAAGCAAATACTAATTGAGTGTAGAAATCATGAATCGAAATGATGAATTAGCCTAAAAAAGATTTTTCAAGGGACAGAAATATATCATTCTGAAAGTTTAAGATCTTTCAAGAATTTTAATAATTTTTCAGAAATGTCTTTACAATTTACGTTTACATATTCCTTCATACGGTATGTCGTGATTATTTTATTTTAAACATGTAAATAGAACTTGCCATTTGCCACTAAACTTGGTTTAATAAAATCGTTATCTACGTGGATAGTTTCCTGGTTATTGAAGCACTTAATCAACTTGCTTCCATTTTTTTATAATTAGCATAAAAAAGAAAAGCTATTGGACCAGGTCACGAGGAATAACTAAGTCAATATTCTTGGATTGCATTTTCTGGTACTCTATTGCAAATATATACGGGACTCCCATATTTAATATGCTCTATCAAGTGCAATTAATGTTGAATCCTTTAACCAATTTTTATGTTCAAGATCAAATTTGGTGGACTTGACCGTAAATTTTTACCTTTTGTTTGACCCTTTTTGCAAATCTTGTATTTGATTAGCTTTCCTTTTCTCATTTAATTTTGAATCGCACAAGTTTACGTGCAGATATGAGTTTGTGTTTTGAATTCATTCCAAAGTCATATTTTAAAGCATATAAGAATAAATAAATAAGTAAATGGACAGTTTTCGAATTTTTGACGATAAATTTGTTTTGTATTCTATGCGCTGGGAGAAGATTAAGGATTTTGTTAGACGAACCGAGTGCTCTGACATCATATTAGAACCATTTTAGCATTATTGTGTCTTACTCCTGGTATTTTTTCTCTGGCTCTTTTGGAGCATTTGACCTAAGTTTTCCCTTATTGTTTCTCTTATAATTGTATGTCTCGTGAACTGCACAACTTGAAATCCAAAAACTGTTCTTCCCACCTGGTCAGATTAAGATTGGGGGATTGAAGATTTTTCAGATTTTGTAATTTACACGTTTGGACAGATAGCCATTGAGTATGATATTACTGCACGAGTTTCGGATTGTGGTAAATGTGCATGTCAGTTATCCTCATATAGTTATTATGCATGAAGAATGTTTTGCATTGATAGTCAGAACCCAAAGAAACGGAACTCAATGGGACGGTTGAAATAATAACAGATTTAATGGATTTGGAATCGTTATAAACATTTTAAAAAATGTCAATAAAAGTTAAGTGTTATTAATAGAACATACAATGGAGGATCTTTTGGGTTGACCAAGAGGAAGACTTGTGAGCAGAGATTTTTTTTTTTTTTTTTTTATGGGAAAGAGTATTGAATAGACGAGCTTATGAGTACTTCAGGTAACTATTGCTGCAAAATGGACAAGAAGCAGTTTTTACATAAAGAGAAGACTGAGTTTATCAAAAAAATTTCCCACTATTATGTCCTCTTTAAGTTAGCCGGATCGCGATAAGATAATATAGATAAGAGTACAACGACAATCAAAAGCACGACTAGGAAGAAAAAAAGAAACTAACATGATAAATGATGCAAAAGTACATTTATAATACAAATAAACGCAGTAATAATATAATTTAAATATTCTAATATCTATTCTCATGTATATATTTTTCAACATTAACATGAAATCAACCTATTATAAGTAATACATGAATTGACTATTCAACAGCTTGTTTCAATGATCTTTCTTGATTTATGAGTTAATTAATGAACGCCAGGAACGCCTTCTTATTTGGGGGGCTATGCTATGTGGTCACTCAATAATGATGGTCGCTTTTTCAACAATCAATATCGGCTCCTTCTCCTGTGTTTATGATCCACTTGACTTTTCAAAGTGTTGGAAATCGCCCAGTATTGTCTTACACGAATAATGGCACACAGATGTGCGAAACTTAGCAACTTTAAGTTAACAAACTAAACACGTTTTGGAAATGATAAATATGTTAAGAAAAATCTATTAATTAAATTATTTAAAAAAGACTATCTATGACACATATATAGTTTGTAAAGTTCTACATTCTTTACATGTAATACTAGTTGGGCAGTAAATAGAATTGGCCGAAAAAATGGGGACCGTGAATTAGTGAGACTGTGAGATGCAAACAAACTTCCTCGAAATAAAAGTTTTGTATGTAGATTGAAGAAAAATACGAGTAGTACCTAAGACCCACAAGCAAAGTCATCCGCTTTAATTTTATAATTATAACTATTGCATAATCATTTTTAGTTATTTGATGCAAGCGGTTTTCTATCAAATAATTAATTTATTTTGTAATTATGTCAAATTTTTAAGTTGTAACATATCTAGTCTAGTTATAAAAGGATTAGTTGTGTCGTGTTTATTTTAGAATATATCATCATATAGCATTTTCAAATTATATTGTATGTCAATATGCGCTAGATATTGTCACTGATTCTTCGAATATATTCTTGGCAAAGTCTCACTAGCCAAAAATAAAAGGTTCAGCGGTTTCGATTAAGAATCACCAAAAATGAAAAAAACAGGTAATATCTTAAAATCATTGTATTGGAGAAATCTTCAACTTCAAGTTTCTCTCTACTATAAAAGAGCTCATCTAGTCATGAACTACTCTTAAAATTTGAACCGATTTGAATTTGATCGGTCAATGAGTCGAACTTAAACTTAAATTCAAAATAAGATTTATTTAAATGAAATTTAGTTTGGACTTGTAAGCTTATTTACATAGATTTGTGAAACAACTCGTTTATATGAGCATATATCTATTACAAATATTATATATTATAAAAATCTTGAAACTAGTATGTATATAATATATATAAATATATTATATATTATGAGATAGCATATAATATATAATATAATTCCTAATATATTTATTTATATATTTCTTTATTTTATATTCTTAAGAATGTGAATAAACTTGATAAAAGCTCGCTTTAAGTTTAGCTTGGCTCGAGCTCGATTGCTAAACGAGTCGAGCTTGAGCTTAAGACAAAACTCACTTATTTAAATTAGTTGAACTCAAGCTTCGATTTATAAACTTAATAAAAGGTCGATTCAAGTTTGAGCTCAATTATTTTTAAGTGGGCTAAACCCAAATATTTAAAAGTTTGATTTGACATAACTTGGCTCATTTATAATCCTATAAATCATTTCACAGATAATTGAATGTCATCTAATTGGACTTTTTTTTTTTTTAAATCCATTTGCGGAATTAAAATACATTTTTGAAAAAGAGTCGTCGTTTAGGAAAAAAAAGGTGGCCAAAATGGACCAAATTGCTTTTTGTGTAAACTATTATATGATATGTTTAATCAATTTGATTTTTTAAATAATACGTTCTTGTTACTATCTCGGCAATTAGATCACATTTGAATTATATATATACTCGTTGCATCATATGATCTCCATTTTGAACCTGGGCTGCACTACTTAGAAGGAATCAAACCTTTTCTTCTTTGTTTTTGTTTTTTTTTTTTTTCTCTCCATATATATATGAAATTAAAATATGCTAAGTGAAAGTACAGTAAGTTTTCTTGCGATACCATAGCCGGATCGAGTACGAATACCATTCAATATCAAGTTTGGATCGATGTTAAAAATTAATATTATCCATATAGTCTAAATAATCAATTGATATTGTCATTCTCATTATTATTATTATCAAGTTGTATCACATTTATGTCATCGTAAATATAGATTGGTCAGGTAATATCATGTTAATCTTGAGTTTTGCCTCTGGAAATCGTTTTATGGGTACAAAATCGTTATTGAATCTAAATATGGCTCCCCTTTCTTTCATATTTAAAAATGAATATAAGTATATATATGTTATATGTATACACTCACGGTGTTTATGTTATAGGATCCTTTTCTCCTGCACGCAATATTAATATGTAAGAATTAAATCATTAAAACAAGATTATCGTACATCATGCAGTTAAATTACAGTTTAAAATGATAAATAAGAAATGTTCGAATATGGATCCTCTAAATTTAATTTCTTTAAAAAAATTTTAAATTTATTGCTTTAAAATAGTATTATATATAGTTAGCTGTTGAGATTATAAGAAAAACATAAAATATTTTGAAAAGCTAAACGATTTGAAGTAATGGTTTATAGTACTTTCAAATAAATAGATAGTACATATATACCTCAACCACGTTTTTTCTCCCACAAATTAACGAATTCAAAAACTAGACTTTATTAGACTTTACCTAGGGGGACTTTTCCACCAACGCATCTTTCACTCTTATTCCGGAGTTGAAACTTATGCACGTGGACAAAACCTAATTTTAACTTTAGCAGATACATTATAAAAGAATAAATAAAAGAAAACAGTACCGCCTCGTCCTTAGTATAAATATCACAACCCTTCAAGCAAATAACAACGTAAGCACCCTTCTAAAAGAGCTAGTTCATCAAGTTACATACGTACGATTACGAACATGGCCGAGATTGAACAGCTCTACGATGTGATAATACTAGGAGCGTCAGGATTTGCTGGCAAATACATACTCAGAGAAACTCTAAAATTTTTGAACGTTCCATCATCCCCTCTCAAGCGCTTGGGCTTGGCTGGCCGCCAATCCACCAGGGTGGCTCAAGCGCTTGAATGGGCTGCTCACCCAAATTCACCACCAGAGGATGTCGGCATCATAGAAGCCGACACCACTGACTGCGAATCCCTCCGCCACCTTTGCTCCAAGACCAGGCTCATTATTAACTGTGTTGGTCCATATCGGTTGCATGGTGAAGCTATTGTGGCTGCATGTGTGGAAGCTGGGTATGATAATTTTGACCTTCTTCTTTTTAATTTAATTTTGGAATTACATTATTTCAATTAGTTTTGATCACTAAGTTACCAGCTTTGACCACTATAGAGTGGTCAAGAAGACAAGAAAGAAGCTGCAACGGAACCCACCACAACCCCCCCACTCCTCCCCCAACACCTTCTTCCTCCTTTTCCTTCCTGTGGTTTTTGTAGCTTAAAATTTATCGGAAACACTTTTTCATTTTTTTCCCTTACGTGGATTCTGTAAATTTAAGCATAAAAAATACATTACACAAAAAATTATATTAAAAAATGTATATAATTAATAAAATTAGATAAAACAGAAAGATTAATTCATGAAAAACTTTAATCTTATCCATCTATCTATTTATTTATCTAATCAATTTTACTCGTCAAACAGGATAATTTTTGTCATAGTTAATTTGTATATAACTTCTTTAAGTCTGTCCATTTTTCTTTTTTTTTTTTTAAATTTTGTAGAATTTGTCTCTTGTGTTCCTGGTGATATTATGATGCTAGTTTGTTGAGCTATCTAATCAGTTTAAAGAAAATGGATATATATGTCCAAAAAGGATTATAAGTTAAAATTATTGTCACTTTTTCTCATTCCCATTCATTTCATAGAAATGAATCAGTGGATAAAGCGCACTTTTTTTTTTTTTATTATTATTATTATTATTACCATCATCGCAAGTCAAAATCTTTATTGTTGTTGGTGAAAAAGGTTAAGTTTCCAGCTGGGCGTTATTTACAACATCCATTTCCAAAGGGGTCGATCATGTCCGGCTTAGTACGGAGGGAAAAATTCTCGACTTTATATTTATGTGGTTCGCTGACGACAATATGCTTACGAACTTTATCTAGCTAGGGCTCCTAGGTTTGGAAATTATCAGGTAGATTTAAACCATGTTGATATTCATAGATTAAGCTAATAAAATCGTCACGTATCTTTTTATTCCTAGGGTTAAAGTAAGGTGAAGTCCACGACACGAGAGGCCATTGAAGTACGATTATAGAATTTTATTATTTTTCCTTTCCGAGAATATATAAAAAATATCTATCCACATTGAAAACATTACAGTACAATGACAAACTAACGGTCAGATCATGAGATGGGGTTTAAAAACTAAATCTATAATTGCTACATCTCTTTTACAAAATAAGGGTTAAAATACTTTTCTACAAATAAAATTCTCTTACAAGAATGAAAAACAGATCCTTTTGGCTGCAAAAGAAATCCTATATAAAGTTAAAAATTAAACTAAATGGAAATAACCGAAAAATAAACCGCAAGAGGCAGAGATGGAGGCAGCAACATTAGATAGGGTGTACTTTATTGGGTTTGTTGAGGGTTAAAAAGAGAGAAGAAGAGGTCGGTACGTAGAGGGGACGGCTAGTGATGGTGACCGCTCGTGGGGTTTTTTCCCATAACGCTATATTTTGTATTTACTTTAAGAGAGAAGGGAGATGGTAAAAAAAAAGAAGAAAAAGAAAAAAAAAAAGAGAGGAGAGAACTACACGTGTGAACAAGCAAAATTAATTATAATTCACTAAATTAAGGCAACTATTTTTTTTTCCTTTTTTTTTTTCTCCCTAAAACTTGATCTACTTTTTCAAAAACATCTACATAAGAAGAAAATAAGGAAAAAAAAAGAAGCAAAAGAATTGAAATAACACACGACGAATAATGTGTTCAGAATTTAGTAGCATAATCTAGTCGTCAGTAAAACTACAATTTTCTACTCTTAACACTATGGTATGTAAAATAATTACGATTCCTTGACAAGTTATCTGGAAATTGAAATTGTTGATAATATTATTTTGATTTTTAGTATATAAAAGATACAATGACTTATACGCCTTGGTCCTCCCTAGCTAAATAAGTAATTATTTTTGTTTGTTATATGTATATGTAGATGTGATTGTTTGGATATTTGTGGAGAGCCGGAGTTCATGGAGCGTATGGAGGTGAAGTACCATGAAAAGGCGGAGAAGACCGGTTCTTTGGTCGTATCAGCTTGCGGTTTCGACTCGGTTCCTGCCGAATTTGGTTTCATGTTCAATGCCAAACAATGGGTTGAACCGGCTGTGGTGAACCGAATCGAAACTTACGTCAACGTGAAGTCCGATAAAAAATTGGTCGCTAATTATGCAACTATGAAATCAGCAGTTTTGGGACTGGCTAACGTGGCAAATCTACAAAACCTTAGACGAGCCAGACCTAGAAGACCTAGGCCAGAGGTAAGAAAAAAGTCAATATTGACTTATTTTTATTAATTTTTCTATCAATGGTATATTATTAATTAGTGGATAAGCCATGAAAGACATGGTTATTCGATTTAAGTAGCGGATTTTTACCGGAAAAATCTAAAGGCGTCTCTAAAAGAAATGTATATATATGCTTTTACCGTCACTTGGCTTGTAAATTCTTCAGCTGTCGTCTGTGGTAGCACTTAAATATTCCTTCAGCCATTGCATGTAAACAAGAACACAAAGTTGGTTGATCGAGAAAACTTTGTCCAAATAATTATTTTCTTTTTATGTTTATTCATTTGTTTACTTTTCAAGAGTTTTCACTACTTTTTTTTTTTAGTTATTGCTTATCAAGTTTAAACATATTAGAACCTTTTAATTCCTAGTGGATAAAACTCATTTTTTAAAAAAAATAAAAAAGAAAATCATACTGAGTTTTTATTTCGACTTTCCATTATTCTTTTCATATCTTAGAATGGATTTTGGGAAAGTTTTTTCATCAACATAATTTTTATCTCAACATCTTTAATCGGTTTAGATTAGTTTTATAAACAAATGAAATAGTTATAATTTGATACACAGTAAATCGTCTGTTATAATTTAGTAATTACTTAGATAAATTTTGTATATTTAAATTTGATTGCAGATTCCTGGTCCTCCTCCTCTAAGAGTTGGGCCACTGGTGGAGCAACAAAAGGACCTAGGTCTTTGGGGTGTGAAATTACCAACAGGAGATGCAGCGATTGTAAGAAGAACGCTTGGTATTTTGAATGAAAACCCACAAGGCATTATTGGGGCTAATGAGAGTTCTGAATTCACGGAATATAGACAAGACTATTGGTCATCTATTAAGCCTGCCCACTTTGGTATCAAAATAGCCTCAGATTCCTTGTGGGGTATTTACAAGTTTGTTGCAGCTGGAAGACTAATCGATTTCTTTTCCAAATCTGCTCTTAGAAGATGGTTGATTCTGAAATTCCCATCCCTTTGCACGCTAGGGTTTTTCCGAAAATCAGGCCCAACTGAAGAAGAGGTAGAAAGAATGCACTTCAGGATGTGGTTTATAGGACAAGGTTATAGCAACAAGAATGATCTTCACTCCAATAAGAATAAGGAACCAGACATGGAAATTGTGACCAGTGTGATGGGACCAGAAATGGGTTATGCCACCACAAGTATAATCATGGTGCAATGTGCTCTTATTGTTCTCAGCCAACGTGATAATTTGCCAAGAGGAGGTGCCTATCCTCCAGGAATCATTTTTGGACCTACGGATCTCCAACAACGACTCCAAAAAAATGGGATTTTGTTCGATTTCATCTCAAAAAAGTTTCTTTAAACATTTTAGGACCTCTCCATACTCCTTAATTAAAAAGCCCAAGTTCAAAGAGCATCTCTTTTGTAATATGTAATATGTCATGCTGTATGATCATATTTCTCAGAGTATATATGGTCTCAAAAAATAATTAGAAGAATGTATAAAGTGAGACCATTCAATAGGTACCAATGGATTATATTTATAGCTGAAATTTATTTTTCCTTATTTTAACAAATAATGTTCAATATAAGTAATTTGTTACGTGACTAATATATATGTGTATTTAGGTCTATACTAAGTTACATTTGGTTGCGTAATTTTCATAGTATTTAATTGGATAAAAATTTTGTCTTATATTTGATTTATAAATTTGCTTAATGATTGAATAAAAATCAAGTTAATAGACTAGATAAAATACTTAAATTTTATCATATTTATACTATGTTAAAAAAATGAAATTTACTAAATAAAAACCAAAAAATATTTTTTATTTTAAAAAATATTCTTTTATATTATAATATTAAGTTAATAAATATTATTTTTATTAAATAATATAAAAAATTATTTATTTTATAATATAAATAATTAATTTTTAAAAATAAATTTTATATCCAATATTATATAAATTAAATATGATATAATAAATTTATACTATCTAATTTTTTTTATATTTATCTTATTTAATTTTTTTTATTTAATTAAATCATTTTCTTATAACCAAATATTATCTCAGTGTGTTATTACAATTAGCTGTGGAGCTTTTTCTATGTCGGAATATATCAATGATTTATGTGAGATCCACCTCAACGTGACAGCTTTCACTAGTACCACTCTTGACCGATGTTGGGTAAATTCTCTAAGGAAAAGATGGATTTGCAAAGACAAAACATGGTTTGCGATTTTCACCGTGTTGCTTCAGGACTGGTGCCCTCCTCCAAAGGACGCATAAAGAAAGTACGACGGCCACTTGCCGTTGCACTTAATTATTGCACGTATCGCTTTGATTTAAAAAGTATTGGCATCCTAACGTACTATTTTCCCTTAAAACCATTCTTATGTGTGCCTTCAAAATTAAAAATAATAATAATAATAATTAATTAGTTATCAAAGTACGTAAATAAAATATGAATTAATTTACAGGAAAAGAAAATTCTACTTTACATTAATATTTAACATTTTTATTGGAGATAATGAGATATATAGGTTTTTTTTTTTTCTTTTAATAGAGCAGATGGTTAGTTATTTAATTATACAATAAAAAATTCAATTCCTACTAAAAAAAATTATTATGAAGATTACGGTTATCAGTATGAGAATCTGAGTGGAGGATATGATTATTACTATCTTGATGATAGCAAAGGAGCAGTATGAGTTTTATTTACTTTTTAGATATTGAGACTAAGCTTTTTTATTTTGTTATTTTATTTTTCTTATGAGGAGAGTTGCTTGAGACTTTATAATTGAGTTAATTGGTTATTACAATTGGTTAGACTCTTGTTATAAGTTATTGGGATTCTAGTAGTTGTTATCCATTATTTTCTTTTCCTTTATAAAATTTGTGTTTTTTAATTCATGATCTATGTCAGATATAAGGTAATGATTATTCTTATTATTTGGAGATTATTCAATAGTATTGAATGAGGAAGTTTTTTTAAGAAGATTTCAATTATTTATTAATGATGATATTACAAATGTGGAGATGCTAGAAATTTTGTAAGTTTTAGGATGCTTGGTGTATCAGTTTAGTATAGGGACATGTGATAGGTTATAGCATCACGGGTTTTTAGGCATTATAATATCTTATACCAGGATTAGTGGAGCACCTATTAGTGTTGTACAATAAGTTTAACAATTTATTTAGATTCCATCATAATTTTTTACATGTGTTTTGATTTTACAATATGATCGATGTTTGCATCAAATTGTTATCTACTTACTCACTATATAATAAACACTCAATCACCTTTTCTTAACTAAAAAAATCGTAGATTCATCCACATAAATACTAATAGAACATAATAAACATAATCAAAGTTATTATCATCTTTATTTCTATTTATTTATTATTTTAAGTATTAGTCAATATTATATTATTAATTTTCTATTTTCTATTGGGTAAAAGGTTTTTTATTAAGTTTTGTTTTTTCTTTTTAAATCTTGAAACTCCTTTCAAAACCTTAACAAAATTTTAATCATATCCTAAAATCTATCCCAAAATCTTATAAAGTAGTATGTTATAGAGTTTGTAGTGGGATAAATATATTGAATACCTTATAGTGGCTCATCTGATTATATTTCTACTTGTCAGTCTCAACAACATTATTTTAACCATTCAAAAATTAAAAAGAAAAGGGAGAAAAAAAAAAAGAAAAAGAAAAACTGCTAGACTGTATGGATTCGTTGTCCGGGGAAATTCGCAAGGTTCAGGGAGCCCACAATATTACTCAAGAAATTCAAAAAGGGATGCTTGGCATGGGGCGTCCTGCCAATGTCACAGCGTCATTCGTGGTCGGATCGACGCATGAAGAAAGCACCATCTGAAACTTTGCCACTTGACGTCCCGATTACTGCCTTTTTATTTTTATTTTTTATATTGTTACTGTTATTATTATTATTATTATTTTCTTTTGCTTTGACTTGGCAAGGATGAAGTGTCGGTTCAGGCAAACGTACTCTTTTTTGCTTTATAACCGTGCTGGCAAACACACGCATTCAATGTTTGTGTTCAAAATTACAAACAAAAATAATAATGATAATAAATTATTAATTAATCATCATAACTATACGAAAGAAATTGTGGGAAAAATATCAAATTAGCATTAGCATTTAACATTTATTGAGAATAGTGAAATCGTGTTCTTTTTTTTTTCCTTTTTGGTATATGAAATTGATTAGTATAATAATTTTGTTTTAGTAGATTGATGAAGAAGGTTAGTTAGATAAATTAAATTGTACGACGCTCAATTTTTCCATCTATATTGCACAAAAGAAAAATCGTAATCTATCAGTTTATGATGAAATCTTCTTCTTATTGCTATATCAACCGACTTGGATATCTGCTGGGTTGATATTTTATGTACTTTATAATTAGTAGGCGAGACAATGATTATTCACTAATATTTTACACGCGCTAACAATTATATGAATTAATCCAGAGTTTCTATATTTTTATGCAATCAATATCATCGGTTAGATGGTAAGACATATTAAAATTACTTCATCATTATGCAAGACTAGCCGAGAATTCCTGTCCGAACGTGTTTTATGTTTAGATCTAAATGGATATGTGTTTGAATACCTTAATTCATGATATGATCCATTTAGTAATCTTGTTGAAAACTTAAAGTCATAACTTGAATCATTTAATAAGCATACTTTTTGTTTAGATTGAATTATCAATTGAAAAATTCTAAATAAAGTTACCATAATTATGGAGTTTTTATTTGAAAAATAGTTTTCCAATATTGTCTACAATTGATAGTTAGATTGAAGTTCCTAGTTTAGAACCCCCCCCCCCCCCCCCCCCCCCCCCCCCCCCCCCCAAATATATATATATATATATATATATATATATTGTCTTCAGATGTAGTACTTATAATGGAAAAGATGTAATGCCTACAAAATATTTTTCTATTTTTAGGCTAGATATATGGATAAGTCTGGTGAAAACATATTAATTTCGGAATCAACTATAATTCTTACTTTAAATACTGCTTGAGTAACTTAAATGAAAATTCATGGTATAATTATTCTGTGAATCAATCCACAACATTACATTGCTATATTGCGGATCCCAAATCCAAGATAATCAATTATTAATTATGTGAGTAATTACTAGCAATAAAACAAATCCACAGGTGCCATTCAATATCTTCACAAAAATCAATATACACCCAAGTAAAATAATATCAAGAAAAGAATACTTCCAAAGGGAGACATAAGATTTTATGACATTAAGGTGTAATTTCCCTTTATTATTAAAATTATTCACATATTTTAAGGGAGCATGAAACAGTTCTTATTTGTACAAATATATGTACAAATATATATGAAACAGTTCCATGATAAGGTCTTTTCTTCAAACAGGAGCAGCTTGGTTTCTATTTGGTTAGGTTACTATTTCATATGTAAGCTTCTATGATAAGAAACAGACGTATTATAGACAAACAAAAGAGCAAATAAAGCTGCTTAAGTGCAAGATAAACTTATTTGTTGGCCAAAGTAAGATAAAACATGCAAAAGTATTGTGACCCCTGAGTTTCACATAATTATTCCAAACTAGCAATTAGGCCATGCGCAAAATTAGGCCAATCGAGACGATATTCCACGTATGAGTTTTAACAATTAAATAAGGACACATTGTAGGCCTGGATCATACAAACATAATAAATAAAAATAATTAATTTCACTAAATTATATTATATTATATTATAATTTAACTATCGTAAACGTGTAATTTAGGTAATGAAAATCAACTAAACTTTAATGATAAATTCTTTGCATTATAAAACCATAAAATAACATGAAATAATATGTTAATCTAATACACTTACCTTCGAGGTCTCAAGGGTCCACAGAAAAGAAAATGCCATTTTGGTGTTTTATTAACAATTTGTTGAGGATTACCCATTTTTTTATTTATTTTTAATTTCAGGATTTCTCTCTATCTCACAAGTACAACCTTTGAATCAATAGAGCTGTGTGAATTGATATTATTCCATTCAAATTCCTTTCTATCAACTCTTTGTAGGACGGGACGAATTATAGTAATTTGTTTTAACTTGAGAGAAAAAAAAAATTCTTTGTATATATATTCGAACAACTACATTTTGTGAATAACGAGGACATTGAGGAATATCCCGAACAATTAGATCAATGAGAAATAGCAAATTTTGAAAAAGAAATTGCAATTTTTGTTAAACTTTCTATTTTTGGAATCGTAAAATTTGTCCTCTAAAGAAGGAAATAGTGAATGAAGTGATTGTGGGCCTAATAGTTTTCATTTCACATCTCATGGATAATGCTTTTCGATTTGCTGAGTGGAATTCGATAATGAGTTGAGTCAATGATTAGAAAACTTTCTAGAAAATTCTATTTAAGTTTTCCATATCTTAATTTTTTATTGCTTGGGATCATGTCTTCTTAGGCCTATTTTGGCATAAGGGATGAAATCTCCTTACTGATATGTGATAAGTGAATGAGAGAAGAAAAAACTACTCAAATAAAGGATGGAATTAAGACAGATCCAAAGCGGAGAACTATCCTGTTTTAAAACCTTCAAATTGCATGCTCTTGAAGTACTATTTTGATACAAGACCTTTGAATCAAATGCTTTCATAGTGTTATTCTAATATGAGTCTTTTGGATCATATGCTCTCGGAGTGCTATTTTGATTCCTATCTTCAAATTGCTTGCTCTCAGAAAGCATTATCCTAATTCTTTTCTTCTCTTTAAATTTTAGGTGGAATACACTATGTTTTCATATCTTGATTAGCCTTCAGGCTTTAGGGTATAAACCCACTTTTTTAGGCATAATCATACTTTCCTTCTAAAGATTGCCACCTCGTAGAGTGCTATTTCATTTCACAGTCTTTACAAATCTCTATTGGATCAAAGTTTAAGGTAGCTAGCTGATTTCAACGCTTCTTAGTACAATTTATCCAAGGGCAAAGATGGTGTCTCTTTTTTGTCTTTGTGGTAAGGGTTTACTCAAACTTTACAACAAATAAGAGTAGTTGTAGATATCCCACTTTTACTCCTCGTACCTTTTATAATTTTTTTAAATAAAGAAAAGGGTCCTAATTAAAAAAAAAAAGGTAGAAAATTTAGAAAAATAGAAAAAAATTGAAAATTCAAAAAATAAAAAATAAAATGATTGAGAAATTTTAAAAAATTATGAAAAAGAGGAAATTAGGAGCCAATTTTATGCTCTTTGGTTCAATTAGAGAGGGTTATTCTATTTTTAGGATCAATTAATGTCAAAGTACACATATACTATTTAACAATTTCGAGTTATATTTTAGAATGTTAATTTTTTTTTTGTAAAAATTTAATATTCAAAATTTAACATTCGAACCATGGTCAATGTTAAATACTTTTGGCTCATAAATATGAGATTAATTTAAGTTAATTGTAGCTCCAAATGACACCTTAATTGGACTTAAATTGTTTGACTTACAAAAAAAATCAAAATTTGAATTAACCGTGATCAATTAATTGAAGCTCCTAAAATCATTAAATTGGATCAAAATGAAAATTAATTCTATGTGCACTAGAAGTTCTTACGATAAGCTTCACATTTCCAACTTATCGGGACATTTCCAACTTATCGGGGCAAACACAATTTGGCCTAAACTAGGCTTTTTTGTTTATGGCAATATCAGGCTAGTTAAGTACTTGTTAATAGTTAAATCACATAACTTATTGAAAAAAAGAAGCTAACTTAGCTAGCTAAGGGGCATGCATATTATCTAAGAGTTCTAATGTTTGATTCTAGGTACAAGCGTTTTGTCCCATTTCAATTTCTTTTTTTTTTCTTTAAACAAAATGTCACATGGCATTTCGAGATTAGCTGTAGAAGTCAACTATTGACATCATCTTCTTTCATTAGTACCATACAACCAGAAGCCAAGATTTACCTCTATTTTGTATCCTTTTTTCAACGCGATATCATCAAATTATGATGAAATTACATTCTATACTTGGAATAGATCACAGTTTACCAATTATTTGCTCAAATCAATAATGGAATGTAGACTTAAATCGGACTCGAAAGTTAGGAAAAATTATTAAACATAACATCCATGCCTGGTCAAAAATCACAAATTTAGGTATGTTTTAATACCAATCAAAGCAATTTGAAAGTGTAATATGTTGATTAATGCTTATTGACCGAAAATTTTAATTGAAAACATCAATTCCACGGTCAAATGGTTTAATCGAAAATCAATTTTCTTGTCAAGATACCAATTATTAAAGCTTGAATTTTAAGCATTTTAATGCTTTCCTAATTGAAATCGGGCTTGAACAAGTACAAAAAAGGGTTAGGGAACTCGTTTTTATCATCAATCAACATTCAAAACACACATTCAAGCTTCAAACTTTGGTTTCTCTCTCAAGATACAAGCTTCAACTTTCTCTCTCTAAGAACTACCACTCGATGGTGGTTTTTGAAATAAATCAACAATCTTAATATTCTCATACCCAAAAACTTATGAAACCACCTTTATATCATCTTGAGCAACTCCCATTTGAGCTCCATTAGCACCCTCTCTCTAGCACATTCCAACTACTATTTTTAGGCCGATGCACCATCACTAATCTTCCTATTACCTTTGGAAACATCAAGAAAGTGCCCTCACCCACTTGAATGGGTGGCCAAAGCATCCTAAACCAACCATTTGTAACTGCTTCTATCTCTCTTCGTTCTAATGCATGTGTATTGCACATGCAATCCAACTCGACCACCCAAAATCCAACTTAATCGCCTACTTAACCGACCTACGCTTTAGCTCCAAGTTAATAGTTTGTCTTTTTTTCTTTTTACTCTTGCATCTTTATAATTTTATTATATATAGATGTAAAATTAAAAAGAAGAAAAAAATTTGTTTCTTTTGAAAAAAAATAAAATGAGAAGTTTTCTAAAAAATAAATTTTTTTTCTTTTTTTAAGATTTTTTAAAAGTTTAAATATATGTAAAAAAAAAGACATATTTTTTCCTTTTCTCTTCTTGAATTTTCTCTTTTAGTAAAGTAAAAAAAAAAAAAGAAAAAAAGAAGAAGGAAATAAATCTTCATGAATAATATATACATATAATAAATAATAATAAATCCTTTATGAAAATAAGGGCCCTAATTTAGAATGTGTCAAAATAAATCTTCATGAATTAAGATTTTTTTAAAGAAGTTTTCTTAAATAGAAAAACAATTAAAAAATAAAAATGTAAACTTGATCGTCTTTTCAAAATTAAAATGAATCAATACACATGAAGTTTTCTATTTTGAGCTAAGGAAAATTTGATCCTTCTTAGAAAATACGTATGTACTTATAAGGCAACTTAAAATAAAGAGTTTTTTAATTTTCCCTTTTGCAAATAAATTTAATTTTTTGTTTTCTTCTCTTTTTTGTAAATGAAATTAATTATCTTTATTTATAAATTTAGAATTGTTCTTTTTGGATAAAACTAAACTTGAAAGGTAAAAAGTGGTGTCCATTTAGAGTTTGATAGGTTAGCTCATGGATCCAAAATCTCTTGTTTTTCAAATCATTTTTATAAAATTGATTTTCTCATAGATTAGTGACTATATTAGAATCAACTAACCCAATTGATCTTAACTAATCCTTTCTCTTGACTTTAGTTAGAAGGCGATTTTAAGGTTTTTTTTTTTTTTTTTTTTATTTAAACTTGAAGGTTACCATATTAAAATTTAAAATTGGGCACTAATTTTTAAAATACCCCTTAAACCTAAAAACTATATATTTTTTATTTTTTTAATTTTCTTAATTTTTAGTTTATTTTTTCTAATTTTTCTTCCCTCTTTTATATTTTTTAAAGTTTTCGTGTTTTTAATAAAAGAAAGGGGAAATACTTTTTTTTT
Organism: Lumnitzera racemosa; assembly: GCA_024138005.1. NCBI lineage: Eukaryota > Viridiplantae > Streptophyta > Magnoliopsida > Myrtales > Combretaceae > Lumnitzera > Lumnitzera racemosa. The sequence continues at coordinate 28,996,333 of JAMXBC010000012.1, read as the reverse complement.
ATTTTTATTTTTTTTTTATGAATGCCCTATAGATACCTATGTATCAAATTGTCATACTTTATTTTTTGGTAAAACTTTAGTAATTTGGTTCATTTGAATTTTTGAAAACAAGCCAAATTTACATCATTAATAGTTTTTTATTTAAAAGAAAAGAAAATCCAGAAAAGATCCTACTTTATCCATGAATTTTCAAAAAACTCCTATTTTCTAATTTTGGGAAAAGAGTTAATTGAATTTTTATTTTTTTTCTAAAAAAGTTTCCCTCTAAATGACAAGGACAAACTTTTTTTTTTTAGATTCTTTTAAAGAAAAATCCTAATTTTCTAATCTTTACAAAAAATATTTATTGGTTTTTCTAAAAAACTATTTTTTAAAAAACTTACTATTTTGGTCTTTTATTTAAACCTAGAACATTTATTCAGTTATTTTTAAGAAAATAAACTTTAAGAATATATAATTTCTTTTAGAGCACTAATATTTTAAGGGAAAATGAAAATAACCTTCTAAACTTTGATTTAGATATGAATTACTCCTTGAAACTTTCCAAGTATAGTTTTTAGTCCATAAACTTTCATAAATTAGTGAACAATTATTTAGATTGAGAATAACTCCTTAAACTTTGATTTTAGTGTGTAAATACTCCCAACTAAAATAAATGTTTATGGGGTATTTAAGCATCAAAGTTAAACTTTAAGGGGATTATGGGGGTTATTTGCCAATTTATTAAAGTTTAGGGACCAAAAATCATATTTTGAAAGTTGAAGAGGATAATTTGCATTTAAGTTAGGGTTTAAAGGGGTTATTTGCATTTTCCCTAATGCTTTATTTCTAAAAAAAAATAAAACATTTCACCCAAACCGTAATTAACTAAGTATTAGTTTCCCCCCTTCAACCCTGTAATTATAGTTAAAACCAATTAACATTTACTATGTTAAACATCATGCTTACCTATGTTTTCATATGCTTAATACAATCTTTTATCGCCCACTTAATATTACTTACTCTCAATATTCCTATAATATCTATTTCTTTTAAAGTATGACGCTTCGAAGCAAGTCCACTAAAACTACGCTTTAATACCAATCGAGAACTGTTATGCCCCGAAGTCATAGAGTTGCAACAGTTTCGCCGTGTAAACCATTCTATGATAGTAACTGGCTTCACAGTACCTACTATAGACATGATCTACATAAGGCGTCAATAACTCCTCGCTTTAAAGTAAACAATTTAATTAAGAATTTAACTAAAGTTACACTAAATATTAAAGCTTCAAGTCAACATATATGCATATATATAATTACATGTATAGGATTGTAAAATTCCCAAGTAATTCTACATCATATCATAACAGTCAATTAATTTACATATCAAATATCAGTTTTTTAGTCTTAAAGTTATTAATGAGACTTTAGATATAACTTAACTATTAGGAAAATTGATCCTCACACCCTAGTCTTCAAAAGAGAACTAACCTTTAGATAGTTGTAGGACGGTATATTAGTCAGAATACTCAGAAATCAGGACTTGCAAAAGAATCTATACTGGTATGAGCAATTATAGCTCAGTAAGTTGAATTGGAGACTCATGAATGTATACAAACACAAACAAGATTATCAAGCAATTATTTTTATGCAATACAACAAGCAAGTATCATCACACAATGTAGTTCGGTCCATTGCAAAATCAGAGTAATTTCACCTGTTCTAATTCGGGTTGAGGAGTTTTCATGTTATGTAACAGCTCACAACCAAACCCAGGTTTGTGCAATGGAGACGCTACTCTTCCTAAGACTACCTTTTGAACCAATGCCCTTATCCTCACTGCAACCCCCTCTCTTGTTACTTAGTTTGATTAAGGATGAGGAAAAGACCAATTTGCTATCTAGCACTATTGTTTTCGAAGGTATCGACGTTTGGTTGGAGAATCTTAACGATCCCTTAAAGGGTTGCAATGCATGAAAATTTAGGATTTTAGGGTCGATTAAGATTAGGTTTAATTTAGGGTGTTCAAACAATTTCATACCAATCCAGTCATTACAATCATCAATCATACTAGAAATTCTAATATAAAGTCGGATATGCAAGCACAAGTATAAAACTACTTATAATCACAATCATACATAATCGTAAGTCTCTAAGTATTCTAAAAGAGTACTCAAAATACGGAAAAGTAATAAACTCAACTTACTTGGAATTTTCAGTTGCCCAATCACTTAATTGTAGGTTGATTGGTTTCTGGGTATCCTATAATACAAATACATTTTTTTAGTACTTATACTTTGATGATACATATTCTAAGTTATAATTTAACTCATTTCTTCATATATACCTATTATGTTTACTAATGATTTACTCTATCTTAGCTCGGGGTTCGGTTTTTGAACTATATTCTAGTTTTGGTTTTAAATTATTTTTTACTACGAGCAATTCTAAATACGCTTCAGTTCTAATGTGAAATTAATCACATTAAGCTCGAATATTCTAAAAATCATATTAGGTCTTAACCTAGTATTCTAACCTATTCAGTACACTTTAGTCCTAATTAGCGTGCTGGATTTACTCTTAATATGAAGAAATCTTACATTTTTTATCCAATTACCTAAAATTAATTTTTGTACCAAATTTATTATATACTGATTTTATTATTATATTATCCAATTGAGCCTATTATTTCCTATTTATTAAAATTGCAAATTCACATATTACTTAATTTCCCACAATTACTACATAATCCCCATATTAATTACAATTAACCCTCCAAATATTAGGATTATGTTTCCATATTAGATATTAACACCTTTAAACATTTAATTACCTTCTAAGTCAATAATTATTCATTTAATCACTTCATTAAGTTAAAATTACCCATTTTCTTCATCATTTTAGGGTTAAAAATTTACTTAAAAATTTCAAAAATTAATTTTTAAAAAATGGTTTCATAGCAACATTCTATATCACTTAAGCATTTTATAGAAAAAATTTGAGCTCCAAACTACACTTTTAAACTATTTATTTCTAATTCTAATCATGCTTAATTTTGTCTAATTTCTTAAGAATTCTATATTTATAGACGTAATTAAATTTAATCACTATTTTTTCCTAAATCTACATATAACAAAATCTTAGAATAATAAATTTCATAATTTTTTTGGGTAAAATAAATAATTTTAAGAAATTTAAAAAAATCAAAAAAGATATGAAACTCACTTGATTCGATGGCTTTTTGGGCTTCAACACTGGTTCAGGTGTGTTGGCCAGTCTAAGCAGTGGTTTAGGAGTGGGGTGGTGGTAGCGTGTAAGTTCGGCCTTCTTTCCCTAACTGCATAGATTTGAGACAAATTTTCTAAAACCCTAATTTTTTTCTGTCAATTTCGGTTATCTCAATTTTTCCCAATTCCTAGCTGACCAAATGAGCTCTGTAAATTTTCTTGCTATTTATAAGGTCTTGTAAGAATTATTATGTATTAATTAGGACAAGACAATGCCCATATCTCTTCCATTTTGCCTTTTATTTTGTTTTTTATTGATTAATTTTAGTTTCTTACTCCCCTTGCTTCTATGACTAAATCTGGATCATTCCATATTCCTCTTATTTTTTTTCTAATTTTTCCTTACATATTTTATAATTTTATTTAATTATTTAATAAGTTTCTAGCTAATTTCAAGCAATTTAGGTAATTTTGCATATTTTTATCGACATGTAAATATATGTGGAGTATAAGTAAACACTCTTAAATATTATTTAGGTCATTCTATGATTTTTAGTATACATATAATCTATCTCTAACGATTTATTAGTTATCAAAATATATTTTACACATTTTTAATAAATAACAAGTACTATACTTAGAATTTAAAAATTTTATAATCTCTTATTTTATTACTTATTTTTTTAAATTCAATCTTATAAGGTCACTTTTACTAATATTTCTAACTTTAGTTTGTAATTTAAGTTTAATTGGATCTTTTAATCGATCGCCCTAAACTTTGTATACGAAATTCGCTCCTACGATCACTTGGCTTATTTTTAGGGCTTACAGTATTTGTGCCAAAAAAGGATAGGACGTAGGGAATGTCCATTGATAGTCAAGCTATCAATAAGATCACTAACAAATATTGATACCTGATCTTATGGCTTAATGCGTTACATGGCGCCTGCATCTTTTCTAAGATTGATGTAAAGAGTGGCTACTAAATATGAATGAGACTTAGGGATGAATAGAAGATGGCCTTCAAGATAAGGGATGGTCTGTTCCAATGGTTGGTGATGTCGTTTGGTCTAACTAATGCGCTGAGTACATTTACGTAACTGATGAATCATGTACTCAGATCGTTGATCAGCAAATGCATTGTGGTTTGTTTTGATGATATTTTGGTCTACAGTGCTGATCTCTTCATTTATGTCGAACATTTGAGATTACTGTTTAACATACTCTGTGCCAAGAAATTATTTGGCAACTTGAAAAAATGCACATTCTATCAAAGCGAGGTTATATTACTTGAATATGTCGTTTCAAGGAGGTGAGTTCAAGTTGATAAGGAAAAAGTCAAAGCTATTAATGGGTGGCCTATGCTAACTAATGCTACCGAGGTCAGGAGCTTCCATGGACTAGCTTCGTTATATTAGAGATTTATTCAAAACTTCAATTCCATAATTGTGTTGTTGACTAAATTGACCAAGAAGAACGTTGAGTTTAGATGGATAGAAAAGGCTTAGAAGAGCTTTGAAGACGTGAAGTCTAAGCTGACGTCTACTCCAGTACTTACCCTACTAGATTTCGAGAAGATTTTTGAGGTTGAATGTGATGCATCTGGTGTTGGTATTGGTGTTGTCCTTATGTAAGAGTACCGACCTATTACTTACTTCAACGAAAAACTTTGAGGTGCTGCCCTGAATTACTCAGCCTACGACAAGAAGTTCTATGGCATTGTTCAAGCACTCTAACATTGGCAATATTATTTGTTACTAAGAGAATTCATCATCTATTTGGATTATAAATCTCTTAAGCATCTTCGTGGGTAACAAAAGTTTTCTTGGTGTCACTCTATGTGGGTTGAGTTCTTAAAGACCTTTTGCTATGTCATCAGATATAAGAAGGGAAGCGCCAATACAGTAGTTGATGTACTTTCTCGCCATAATACTTTCATCACAACATTACAAGCTAAGGTGCTTGGATTTGATACTTTACCTGATTGGTATGAGCATAACCCAAATTTTAGACCTTTAGTAGCCAAGTGTAGTATTAGAGGAGTTGCGGAAGAGTTTTACTTGAGTGAAGGGTTCTTGATGAAGAGCATGCAAATTTGCGTACCAAGTGGTTTTGCAAGGGAGCTACTCATTTGAGAAGCTTATGCTGGGGGTCTGGCTAGCCATTTTGTGGAAAAGAGGACGATTGAGATATTGAAGTAGCATTTTTACTAGCTTGGGATGATGAAGGATGTGCACTGAATACTTCAGAGGTACGAGGTGTGTAAATATGCAAAGGGAATGAGAGAGCCCAATGGAGATTATACACCCTTACCAATTCTAAAGTGACCATGGACCGATCTAAGCATAGATTTCATGCTTGGCCTACCCCACACTCCGAGAAGATATAACTCAATTATGGTAGTGGTCGATTGGTTCAATAAGATGGGTCACTTCATTTCTTACCATAGAACTAATGATACTTGATTCATCGTTAACCTCTTTTTGTAGGAAATTGTGCAACTACGTGGAGTATCGAGGAGTATTGTGTCCAACTGTAATTTGAAATTCACGAGCTTCTTTTGGAAGACCCTATGGAGGAAGTTCGGAACTAAATTCCTATTCAGTACCTCTTGTCACTCTCAGATAGACGGCCAAACTGAAGTAGTTAATAGAATTGTTGGTAACCTCCTGCATGCCACTTTTGGAAAGAACTTTCGTGACTGGAATTTATGCCTACCAATCATTAAATTTGCCTACAATTGATTAACTCATAACTCAATTAAAACATCATCATTTGAGGTTGTTTATGGACTTAACCCAAACTTACCCTTGGATTTAATTAATGGTCCAACTACACAAGGGAAAAGTCAATTTGGCTTACGGCGTACCAAAGAATTCTAAAGGTTACATCGGAAGATTGCTGAGCAATTGGCTAAAATTATAGCCCAAAAAAAGGAAGTAGGAAACTGTAGAAGGAGACGAGTCGTTTATACCCCTAGGGACTTTGTCTAGATTCATCTTAGTAAGGAACGCTTCCCTAACAAAAGGACAAATAAACTATCTCCTAGAACGGATGGACCCTATAAGATCATGAGTCACATTAATGATAAGGGCTATGAGATTAAGTTACTAGAAGGTTTTAGTGTGTTTACCACATTTAACGTCGCCGATCTAACTCCTTATGTGCCTAATGATGATGAAGACAAATATTTGAGGGCAAATCTTTTGCAACCATGAGGAACTGATGAACTATCGACTATCAGTCCTATTACTTGTATACGGCTCCAAGGACTCCAATCCTTCACTCGAAGAATCTTCTCTTAGTAACTTGCTGATGACAAAAAACTTTACACCGAAGGAAGGTGGCCGAACTCCTTGAGCTCTTCACATTGTTATATATTGATGTATACTCTCGATTATGAAGATGCTGACCATTCTCTCACCAAGGACCTTATGCCAGGTAATTCAACCAACTGCTGCCGAAAAGCTCTTGTCGAGTGACAAGAGACTCACTTGCCAATTGAGTGGTTTTCTCTTGGCTTGTTACCATTTCTCTCGTGCATCAACTTGTGCATCATATCAAGTAAGGTGTTAAGTCGTATTGTGTTCGTTGGTGAGTACATCCTTCGAGCAGCTTCATGTCAGCTACTTTAGTTCATCCATGGACCATTTTCCTCTATTTTCTTCAATATTTTAGAAGACCTAATTAGTTCAGATTTGCTACGACAAACCCTAATGATAACTAAATTCCTATACATACCATTTCAACTAGAAGTTATCAAGACTAATAGGCATATATGAAAAATTATTTTAAAATATGAATCAATTTAATGGAATTATAGACACATTTCCATTCCGTGTTTAGCTTTATTTAAAACTTCAAAAGGTCATAAATAATCAAGTTAAGCTCTATTAGGGTGCTATTTGAAGTAACGATTAACTTAAAGTGTCCATTTTTAAGATAATTTTAAAGATAAGCAAGCCAAACCTAATTCAAAAATTAATGTTCAATACATTGCCCGCTTTTACCTAAAAAACAAAAACTATGATTCTATCAAATCACATATGCTTACTTGACCTCTGATTAAGCCCTTTGACTTAAAAAAATTAAAAGACCTTGAAATGGGATTTAATGACTCTTATTTCTCTTAAAATCCTATATTTTGGTATTCTTCTTTTTTCTTATTTTCTTTTTATTTGTATTTTCCAAAATTTTCCATTTTTTGCATTTTTATAATATTCAAACCTTTCTCTTGTTTCCCTTTTTTAAATACTTTTTAAAATTAGGCCTTCCTTTATTATTTGAGAATTTTAGAAAAATAAGGAAGTAAAAATGGGGTGCCTACACTTGTTATTTTAAAGAGTTCAAAAATATTAAAATTATATTTTAAAAGAGAAAACCATATTTGAGTAATCTTGATATTGAAAATTGTACATGAAAAGTAACTCTGGAGTTAAAGTAAATCATAAAATATTTAGGTTAATGTTATAAATTGTACTTAACTTTGCCAAAATGTATAATTTACTATATTAACTTTGAAAATATTAATTTACTACCTAAATAAAGTTTTTGTGGTCATTTTTTTTGCAAAAACCAACTCTATTGAGTCTATTCACTAAAGTTGACATAAGAACAAACCAAATTTTGGATGTTTAGGCCACCTAAGACTGGGTGTGGCCAATGACCACATAGAGGGGATTATGCAACCCACCATAAGGTGGCTGTCGACTAATATTGTCTTTGGGGTGATTGGAATAACTACTTAAAACATAGTGGATCACAATTCGCTAGAAAAATAGGTTGTTTGACCTATTATTGATCCATTGATGACAATAAATCAATTCTTGGTCCGTTCCAATATCTACATCAATAAATACGTTCAACAAAGTTAATTCAAAGACCAAAAATAATCATGAAAAACTTCTATTGAATAATAAATTGATAATTTTAAGGTATAAAAAATAAATTACATATTATGACAAAATTAAGTCCTAAGATATTCTACAACAGAAGAATCGTCGGTTCAGGAAATATCATATGAAGTTTCTCAAGAGGGGGCGGAACCCAAATTATAATTAAATATGGTCAACAGAATAAACCCTTTTATCATCTCCTTTAGTTGTTTAATTTTACGGATGATGACTTCCTCAGGCAGGTGCTTGCCCACTTTCGAGGTATAAACTTTCCATTACCAGTGGGTTCATACCAATCAAATTTGCACATATAAATAGGTCGAATAAATTTTTATAATTATATATCAACTGTATTTTTCCAGACCTGCGTATATATTTAGTTGAGACGTATTCAAAACATGAAGTACGGAGCAGCAAGTATTTGTCACTTTTAATTGATATTGATTTTATCATGAAAATAGCGATGATATTTTTACACCCTTTTTCAACTAGTGAAGCACTAGTATACGCAAAAATATACGTAATATTTTCTATGTTACTTGAATGAAATTATTGACATGAGGGTGCCATATCCTCTGGTCATGGGAAGCACGAGGAGGTTTTTTCTTGATTAGCCAGCTTTGTTTGATTTCAAAAATGACTGTTCATTCAAGTCAACAGCTTTGCCCAACATTTCTTTTTTAAGAAGCATACAGACAGGCGAAGAAAATGTAATGTATCCTCGGTTGGACCCAAATATTGTCTTGTGGTTAGCTTGTAAACATCGTCTTCAATAATGCCGCTTCCTGCTCGTAAATAAAAATTATTATATGTAGAAGAATACCTATAATACGATGAGACCATCTGTGCCCGAAAAGACAAGTCTATGTGTAATCCATATTGGCACGATAGTGCAATCCATCATTTAAAATATCTAATCAGTTTCATAAATTTTTAATCTCATTTGAACTTCCCGTAAGGTAAAATTTAAATATGAACAGAACTCTCAATTCACACTTCTTATCAACTAAAGTTTATTGAAATTAAGCCTGATATTCTTTCCAGAAATTTTGGAATGAGAGTCACCAGCTGGTTCTCGCAATGAACCAAAGCATTATTGATAGAGCTAGAATCAAGATAAGGAAAGATGAAGACCTGGAATCCTTATTCTAAGTAGAGATGAAACCTTAGAAAAAATTTTGTATTTCTTACAAGTTTACCTTGAGACATCTAATTCATATTGGAAAGATTTAGAGAATGAATCTTATTCAATTAAAAATTAAATGTGGGACCGGTTGCCAGTGATGAAATTATGAATATCGGTATATCTCATGTCTCAATTTAGATCTTCACCCACAAGCATGACAAACCCATTTCAATGATTGCTTTCCTTTATATTGGTGCAGCTGAAAGCATTTTGAATCCTAAAGTTCTTCCACAAGACTTTTGGATTCCATATACAAGAGCTTCTATGATAGCATTTAATGAAGAATTTCATATACATATCAAGAGTAGGCTAATAGAGATTCAATTTTTTCCAAGATGTAGTATTATTGCTCTAGTGTTTGGATCTCCATTATCTAACAAAGATAATATTATTGGTAGGGATATTCTTTCTAAATTTCCACAAATGAAGATCCATCCAAAAGGCATCAAGTTCAAAAAGTATCATAAGCTTTGTATTGAACTCCTTCGATTTTATTCAATTGAAGGGATCAGTATACTACAGATTATCGAAAATCTTAAAGCAAAGGCTTATGTTGAAGACCACACTAAATCCTTAAAGAAATGTGATGATCCTTTGTGGCAGAATCAGGAATTCTTTATGAAAATTGATTTTAAGAAAAACGAAGATATCAATCTAATTAAAGGTAGTCATTCAAGTATGAATCTGAACATACTACGTTAGCAAAAGAAGAACGTCAAAATTTGCTTACGTAAGGATTAATAGAGCCTTCAGATTCATAGTAGGCTTGTGAGGCCTTCTATGTGAACGAAAGAGCCGAGCAAGCCAAGGGAAAATTAAGGCTTGTCATTAATTATCAACCTCTTAATTATTTCATTCAAGATGATAAGTTTCCAATCCCCAACAACAACACTTTGTTTCAAAACATTACTCAAGCCAAGGTATTTTCTAAGGTTGATCTTAAAGCCGGACTTTAGCAATTGGATATTCATCTAGATGGTAGATTCGTGACTAGATTCTATATTCCAAATCACCACTATCAATTAAAGGTTTTACCCTTTAGGCTCAAAATAGCTCCATCACTATTTCAGATGGCAATGATAAAAATACTCCAGCCTATCTTTAATAGTGCAATCATCTATATAGATGATATACTCCTTTTTAGTTTAGATGAATTATCTCATACTAAGCTCTTACACTACTATTGCTCAAGAATTATTGAAGTTCCTAAACAAGGATTTCAATACTAAGCGAATCTAACATTTTTTTGGAATAGTTAATTATTTGAGCGATTTTGTTCTCAAGATCTCTTAGTATACTTCTACTTTATAAAAAATGCTCAAAAAAAAAAAAAAATTCATCCTCCATAGGGAGAGAAATTGATAGGAATCAACTCTCATGACCAGTAATACATAGTCGAGCTAAAGGATTGTAAGGACTCACATGAAGAATACTAACTCAATACCCCATTTAGGATGATGATTCTTATTTTGAACCCCACCTTTTACACTACTCCTAACGTGAGTGCTAAACTTTCATAATTGCTAACACAGTCTTTGAGCTGCCGAGCAATTAGTTCAACCTTCCGACCATATAGGTCAACTTGCGAGCAGCAATGCCTATAATTGAGCTCTTACCATAATCTAGATAGCGTTTGAGAAGACTAACCTCAAACATCTAATTGAGTCGAGTTGCCAAAACATCTGACTTAAAGAAATGCTTACCTAGACTCTAAATATCTCCCAGCATTCGAGCTTTGACCTAGACATGACCAAATTTACCTAATGCTCAGAACCTCTTTTAATGTCCCTTAAGCTTATTTCTACAACAACAGGACTGTCCTAAACTCCACATTAATAAGAAAAACTTCTATAGATGGTGCAACCCACCCCTTGACATGTGTCTTTTAACACGACATTCCAGAAGGATTCCTTTTTCTTCTCATATAAAATATTCTTTATCTTTTTTTTTACCCTTTTTAGTATGATTTATATATTCTATTTGTAAATTATCCTTTCATCTCTTCCATATATTCCTTGTAACTCTAATGGGGCTAGTATATAAACCTAATTTACTTGTATATAGACATACCATTATATTCTTGAATATTACCAATTTATTTCTTAAGTAACCTAAGTATTCTCACTCTATCTTAACTCTTATTTATTTCTTTTAGCAAACACTAGTGGTAAGTGACTCTACAGTTTGGATCAATGAGTCACATCCTGTAAATTGTAGACCAAGTAAGATCAATTATGGTACCTCTTTGTATATATGATCCTAGAGGCATATCAGCTTTACCGGTATCAAAACATAGTTTCGCGAGGGAATATGTGAAGTTTTGGTTCGTATTTGCTGTTAGTAGCTGTTGTAGTGTGTTCATGTGAAGTAAGTTTTCAAGTTGTGGGCTGTGAAGCAAAGGTTTGTGTATTGGTAGGTATAGTTCCTGTTGTTACTTTGTCATACTCTATTTTTCACTACGAAAATAGAGCAAGTTCTTTTTTGTTATATACAAGTGAGTTTTGGGTGATTAAAGTTGTTAGAGTGTATTAGTAAAGTTTTAAGTAGTAAGAAGTATTGAACCTAAGGTTCATTATTTGATTTTAATGAGAACAAAACAAGAGGATGACTAAACTAAGTATTATTTGATTATATTGAGATAATTAAATAATATCAATTAATTTTCTTAATAATTAAATATATCAATTATCTCTACAAGAAATTTAATCTTTTGAGTGATGATTAAATGATTTTGAAGTTAGATTGCAAATAGTATTTGTTCGTTGTATGTTAAAAGAATTTTCAGGTGATATTTGGTCTACCGGATTGACGACTCAAGGAAGAACCAAGCTAATGGCATAAAGCCTTGAAAAACATGAAGAAAAGCTCACTAGCCTAAAGGAGTAGGCTTGTAAGTTATCATGCCAGTAGAATATTTTGTTACTAGCCTGCCAATGATGTAAGGTATTAACATGTTGGTAAGTTTGATACAACTAGTTGTTGGAGCATTCAATACACTGTAATAGGAAGAATTGAATGGGATGATATAAATGCTCAACAACCCAACCAAGGACAGTAGAGAACTAATCTTTCGCTACAATATTTCAACATTATCTTATATTCTTGTTGTCTATAATTCTCATTGTCTCTTGTACCATAAATTGTTAATATTTAGAGAGATTTGAAGTATAGTGCTTGTGAGCTATTAGTTACAAAGTATTGAGAGTTAAAATTACTACATCAATAATTCTTGAGATTGAGTTTTTGTGTTGTGAGTTGAGATTGAGATTTGTATTAAGAGTTGTGAATGTGAAACTTGTGTAATCAAGTTTATGTTTGCGTAGCTCTTGGAGCTTGGATTGAGAAATCAATAAAGTAGTGTGAAGTCCTTGGTTGGACGCATTGTATGTCCATGGAGACTAGGAGGCGGTTCAAACTCCACGTTATATCCAAACTTGATCTTTTTTATCCTTATCCCTTTTAATTTCCTCACTTACAATTGTTTTATTATTGCTTTGATTACTCTTATTATTACATTTAGATGTTTATATTGAAAAAGAATTGCAATTTGTCCTTAAAACTCAATCTACCCCCCTTTTGAGTTTAGCGTAGTGTTCTTCAAGAAGAAGTGTTTGTTTTGTGTTGTGTTATTAATCTATTAGAGAAGTATTATACTGTGTCAAATTCGAGTATCTAAAACGTTATTGGTGACTAAATTAGTGGTGCTTATGCTGCTCGAGGTCAAAATGGTAGTAACACTCTTACGTCAATTGATGATAAGCTTGACCGACTCATCAATTATGTTGAGAGTTTGGTTACTACAATACAAGTTAATAGATAGCAACCAGATGGTGTACTACTGAAAATGTTCTTAAGAGGTGATATGGCTAAGTTGGCCAAGCTAATCGCCTAATTTGACCCCATCGAGCTAGAGGAGCAACATACTGAGTTGCTAGACAATAATTGGAGTTGAAAATTTTGAGAAGGATGATAAGGCAATAGATGCAAAAGAGTATGGAGAGAAAGAAGAAGAGGTTGAATGTTATTACGCACAAGAGTAAAGATACTAAGCTCCTTGAGGACTTGATAATGTTAAGGTTTAGACCCTACCCTTCATTGGAAGTGAAGATGCAGATTGATATCTAGAGTGGAAAAAAAAATGTAGAGAAGGTATTTGACTATTATGGGTATACTAATGTCATTAAAGTGCGACTTGCTGTATTGGAGTTTACTAGATATGCTATTATGTGATAAAAGAATTTGAATGTAACTAGAGCAAAAGATGGAATATGAGGTGTAAGATCTTAGGAAGAGATAAAGAGATTATTGAAGGGAAGATTTATGCTTGAGACCTACTTATAGGATATGTTTGCAAAGTTCAAGGAACTTTACCTAGGAAGCTGATTTGTCAATGATTATGTGAAAGAATTTTAAATGTTAATGATTCGAGTAGACGTGGAAGAACCTGAAGCTCATACTATATCTCATTTCATCTATGAACTCAATTGTGAGATTCATAATATTATGGAAACACAGAGGTTCCATATATTGGAGGAGGCCATTAAAGTAGTGTAGAGGGTTCAAAGGTAGAGGAGAAATGCTCCGAGTTGACCTGGGCTAACTTTTTCTAGAGCTTCAATTCTACGCCAACTTGCTCATGTCGAGCCGAGGAGATTTGTAGACATCCCATTTTTTCCCTTGTTGTTTTGTTTTATAATTCCTTTAGAATAGGAAAAAGGATCCTAATTTAGAAAAAAAAAGTACAAAAAAATAAAAATTTATAAAAATACAAAAAAGTAGAAAAGTTACGAAAAAAATCACGAAAATAGCAAATTTAGAAAAGTTACAAAAAATAGAAAATCTAGAAAAAATCATAAAGAGTGGAAAATTTAAGAAAAATAGAAAATTATAAAAAAAGAAAAGAATTAATTATTTTATTTTTAATTTTAGATAGTCTAAATAGAATAGGATTTTTAATTAAGTCTTTTTATTTTAGGCCTTAATAATAAAAAGGGAGATGTGGATTATTGCGTTTAGGCTTGGGCTTAGCTTTAAATCTAGCTTAGGTTGACTTAAACCGTATGTACAATTTGATTGCACATATGGCCAAGGCAGAAGTTAATAGCTTGATGATAATACTTTTTGACTTGTACAATAAATGGCTTGGAGATCAGGAGTTTGAATCTTACCAAAGGTGCAAAGGGCCCTTTATTTTTCCACCGAATACACCTGCCACATGTCAGCATGTCATTAGGTTATGTGTTGTTGACACATTGTATAACCTGCTATGATCGCGAGCTAACGTGGTGCCACATTAGCATCATTGACATGTGGCATAATGAAATGATAGACACGTAACACGAGGTCATTAGTTTGCATAGTTGATGTATGTTAGAATATTTTCTTTTTTTTTTTCTATCCCTTCCCCACACTTGCTAGCATGCAACTAGCTTAGAGTTCTCACTTCGTCATAACTTTCCATGCATTTCTATTATGCCTTTAATAGAAGAAGTTATAATGGTTCTGTTGTGTAAACTAATCTAAGATAGAAGCTGACCTACAGTTGCTAATGTAGATATAGTTCATATAAGACATACACGACTCAACCAGTTTAAAGAATCCGTTTTGATACCTATGGATAATCAAACTTATAGTATAGCTTTATAAAGCACCTATTCTAAATAACCAACTGTCTTATAATATAATAGTACTTACATAGATATTTCACATCTAGAGTTATAATTTACATTTAGAGTTTACCAAAAGCCACATGTTTGAAGTCTAATTACAATAAGATAGAAAACTAGTAGGTGTCTCAAGGAATTCCCAATTAGTTTCCTTAAAACTCAATAGAAAAGTCAAAGGCCCAGATTCAGTGGATTTCTCGTTTCTCATTTTCCCAATCAATAGTACACTAACATAAGGGTGGTGGTATCTGAACATCTTAGTCTTCACTCGACACCTGCAAAAGAGTCTATGAAGATGTAAGCACAATTAGCATAATAAGTGAGGCAAAATCAGAAGAGTGCTAAATAATTATAAGTAAGGTTATTAATTATGATGAAATGCAATGCAACTAACCACTTCAAACATCGCACAATGTTATCTGATCCATTGTAAAGTTAGAGAAATTACTTTTGCTCCAACTTGAATTAAGGAGTTTTATCATGACCGAGATCAAACTAACCCGAGCTTATGCCATGGAGAATGCACTCCTCCTATGACTACATTCGAACTATGGCCTCCACCCTTACCGCAACCTCCTTATCTGCCACTTATTTTGACTAAAGATGAGAAAAGGACTATTTCAGCTATCCTCATTGAAGGGAGTTAATATTTGGCCTGATACTTATTTCCCCTAACAAGTATTATACATATCCAATTTCATTTTAGTTGAATCATTATTAGATGTAATTAGGGGTGACCAAACAAGTCCACACAATACAGAAACACTACGATCATAGAGAACAATACACCAATGAATTTAACTCTTGTCACAACTGAATACCAATCATACACATGTCATACACATAAACAATTAATTACAACCACATACAAAAATACTCTTAAGTCTCCAGATGCTCTAAGATAGTATCTTAATAAATGGTAAAGCTATAATTCGAACTTACTTACTTAGGTGCTTATTACAGGAGACTCAGGTCATCAATGGTCTAATCATTGGGGGATCTTATATACACAAAACCCAAATTTAGTTTTCGTAATATTTACGAAAACATTAGGATCATATTTAGAAAGGTTATATATATATATATATTATCATTTTCCTTATATAATAGTATATAGTTTAACTATATAAGTCAAGTTAAGTTATTAAATATTAATAGTATATGTAGTTGTACTATTACGTATAATATATCATTTCGATGGTAAAGTTATCGTAATACGTAAATTCTTATAATATTATGGAGATATAGGTTATGTTACCTAGGATTGTTTGATTTTTTTAAACATAGTGTTGTTGGATACGTACAAACCTAACGATATATGTTATTAATCTTATTTCTAGAGATGATTTCTAACGAATAGTTTGAATTTGTAACACAATTATACGTATCTAAATAAATATTATCGTATTATACATATTTTATGTAATTAATCTATATTTTACATAATTTATCAATATAACTCTATAATATGGATATTATCTAACCTTAATATACATATAATAAATCCCGGTTGTCAAAATATGATTAAATATATTAAAATTTTACTTTTTATCAAATTTGACCATTATGTATATATGTAGTTTTTGTTCCATTATTTATCACATTTCATCTTATTATTATTAAAAATACATCCCAGTTTATAATTTAAGCTATTTTATTACGTAAATTCGTAATAGATAGCTTAGGTCATCAAATAATTTAATGAAAATTCCTATAGACTCCTAAAAATAAGGGGAATTTAGTCATTACTTAGTTTCGTGTTATCAATTGACTGCTTATATACTTATATTTACAATTTTACCCCTATATTATACTTAATCACCAAAATGTTATTCTTTTTACAAAAACTTATGTTCAACCTATCCTAACATCATTATAATTCAAAAAAAAAAAATTAGTATATGTCAATTTCATCAATTAATTTCATAAAAATTATTTATTTCACATTTTCATCCAAATTTTAGCAATTTTTAGAGCTAAAAATATAATAAATATTAAAAGTAATCAAATAAAAAATCTAGCTATATAGAAATTATCTATATATCATGTATATTCTACATAAAATTTTAAGTTAGAAATAATATCATTTGATACATTTATTTTGAAAATTAAAATTCGAGTGAATGGTGACTTTTTAAAGCAAGTATATTAAATATTCAAAATTTTATAAAAATATAAATATCACACGATAGTATACCTAAAATGATCTAAACATAAATTTTTAAAAATTTTTCTAGGTAGATTTACTATTTTTTATATAATTGAACAATTGGGTAGAAAGTTAGCAAACTTGTTCTTAGGTATTCTAGTGGCTAGTAGTGGAGGCGGTGGTGTCGAACGACTTAGGAGTTGGGTGGACTAAGTGGTAATAGAAGGGCTTCACAACAGAATGTCAAGGGGTCAAGGAACTAATAAGGCTTAGGAATTGCTATGTTTTTTCCTTTCTTTTTTTTCTTCTAATTTTTTTCTTTTTCGATCTAAACTCTAAATTGCTAAACTTGGTATATTTGAGATTAGTTGATATTTACAGGGCATAAGGTAGCCAAGAAGGAACTTTTTTTTTTCAATTTATTTATTTAATTTCTTTAGTACGAGGTAGCTTAACTACAACAAAATAGCTTTTAACTCACCTAGTTCCTACTTCCTTGACTACTATGGTTGATTTAGGAAATATTCTAGACCAATCTTCAATTTTTTGGCTGTAAAGAGATATGTTTTGGGTTAATTTTAAGTTAATTTGATAATAATGTATATATTATGTAAGTGTTTGGTTATTTTATTAATATATGAATATATATCCTATATATAAATATCATATGTAATATATAATTATAGTTATATAATTATTTTTATAATATATCTTTTATTTTTAAGATATATTTCTTATTTATTTTCATGAATTTAACACATATTATATATAATTATATGATTTCAGGTTAGTTTACTAATATAATTATTATTTATATCAGGTATATCTATAAAAATACATGTATATTCATATAATAAATTATACTATATTATCTTATTTTATAGCTTAATTAACTTATCTCTAAATTCTCATCGCATTCCAAGTTCGATTTTAAGGGTTTTAATCACATTTATATTATATTGAATAATCCTAATTTTAAGGGCAAAAATGGGATATTGGGTTATTATTTTCATAATCTAACTTCACTGAGTCACTTCAATTAATTTTTTTATCTTAATTATAAAGTTTGGGTTTAATTGGATAATTTTTCCCCAAATGCCCTAAGTTTAGGATTAGTTTCCCTAAATGCGATTTTAGGGGCTCATATTTTCCACACATGAGCATAAGATTTATTGAGCTAATCTCGTACCCCATATGGCTTTCTTTGAATCAAATGTAAAAGAAGGACTAAGTTCATTCTTTTTCGTACTTGAATCGCCTCTCCAAATTGGAAAACTTGAAATATAAAGGACCTAATATGCCATTAATGGTGGTTTCCAAGTTTGTTTAAGCTTGTATTATTTAACCTCTCTCTCTCTCTCCATCTAGGCATGATCAAAACATAATAGACAGCATCAAGCCCTCTCTCTCTTATTTAACTCAAACCCACATAATAGCAGCAACACCGATCCTTCATTACCACATGAACTATACTCCTAATTGAACCCAAGCACTACAATTTGCACTCGCCTTCACCTACATTGACCAAATAGACATCAACCCAACATTGCGCCCAACCTAACTACACAATACCAGGTGACCTTTACCTCAGCCATTCGAACCCATACCCAATAACTCTACTAATGCCCAACCTTAAACTGCAATTCCAAATGCCACCCCCCTTTTAATCCACTCTTCCCCAATGCCCTAAACATATACCCAAGCCACAAAGCCTTACGATTTAACATTATCCCAACTCTACACAGTAGCCACTCAATCCACTTCGCACAACAATGGCAACTGCAAGCCAGTCTAATTGCTTGCACAACCACCATATCCTTATCTAACCTTAACTAGGCACACTATACATGCATAGCTACGGTTGTGCACTATCACCATTATAGCAGGCCACTCACTCCATCAACACACCAGGCGATCCAACTCCATCCAATACCGATGCCATTCTCCATTAACCCTAATTTCAACTAACACCAACTGCAACCACCATTGCTAATGCCTATCTCTAAACCTACACCATGAGATTCAGCAACCTCGAAATCCCCCAACCGTACCTAATTCTCACCATAAACGAATCTTATCACTGTTGACTGTCACCACCACAGTGTGGGTTTTCAAACCACCACTAAATGGCTAAGTTAGGCCATAGCACCTTTGCCAAACCACCATTGTCTAATAAGTCGCCCATGAAAATCCCTTTACTCACTTGATAATCACCCCAAACCACCCTTTAGAACACCCTACCAACTGCTGTTCTTCATCCCTCGCCACTCATGTGTAGAATACGAATCAGGTTGGTTTGACTCATAGCCGACTTAACTCAATCTATTGACCAACTTACGCCTCTTTGATTTAGATTTGGTTTGGCTTTTTTTTTTTTTTATGTTGTTGTAATTTCTTCATCATTATTGTTTAGTGTTTTGTATGATTGTAATATAACTAAAAAAATCTGAGAAAAAGAGAAGGATAATCATAAGGAAGTTAGTTTCTTTTCTTGGTTAAAACATAGAACAAAAAATACATAATAAAAATAAAATAAGATAAAATAAACAAAAATTAAATAAATGTTTTACCACATATAAAACCTTTTTCTTAATAAAAAAAAAAATAAAATGGATCTTTTTTCAAAATTAAGACCTTTAGAATTTTTGAAAATCTAATAAACAAAGTTTAGGACCCATTTTAGAAAGTTTTCTTAAATAAATCAAATCAAATTAAAAGCATAAACTCTACTGTTTTCTTAAAGTAAAATAAATCAACCCACTAACGTTTTCAGGAAATGAAATACAGAAGGTTTGATCCTTAATAGAGGGTACATAAATACCTATGGAGCGACTTAAAAAAGTTTTCTCTTTCTATTTTTGCAAATAATGGTTCAATTATCCTTTTTTGTGGGTTAAATGTTATCTACTTGCTTACATGTAATTAGATGTTTTCTTTTAGATGGATCTTATTAAAAAGCCACTCTAAATTTGGAAAGTTAAAAATAATACCCATCAAGGGTTTAATAAGTTAGCCCTCAGATCTAAAATCTTTGGTTTTCAAGCATTTTTCTTAAAATTGGTTTTTTAAGTGGATTAGTGGCTAAGTTAAATTGACCCGTCCAATCGATTTAACCTAGCCCTCTTGTTTCTCGACTCTGGTCGAGTGGTGACACCAAGAGTTTACAAAATTCTTTTAAAAAGCCTTAGTTTTCCTTAAACCTTAGTTAATGATCAATATTAAATGGGTCGGGTTTAATATTGATTGGTTTAGGAAAAATTCATAAAATTGGGAAAAAAATCAGGCTTGATAAGACTCTCTAAGCTAAGTAAAAAAATGATTGACTTGATGATATCCAAGAAAGCCAACAAAGCTGAGCTAAGGATAGGTTGAACCTAAGGACATATGACTAGGGGCAGACGTTTGGACGGAAGCTGAGCGAGGTGAAGTGTATCAAATGCTTCGGTTTTAGATACATGGTAGTTAAGTGTCCGAATCGACATTCTATGGTGCTTTGAGGAGATTTATCTAATAGCACTAACGAGAGTAAGCCAGAGGAGGAGAAGAATGCTAGAAATGTTGAAGCCAAGGAGGAAGAGGAAATCTATGTCTATGCTAACCAAGGAAAAGTGATGATCTTAGTGCTGAGATGAGTATTGTGCTTCTTGTTGAGCTTCAGGGAAGACCAGAAGGAGAATTCATTCTGTACAATGTGTACCATCAAGGGACAGTTATTGTAGATGGAGGAAATTGTACAAACATCGTTGTATAGTCCTTTGTGTAGAGGTTAGGATTGACAAGCTCTTATCACCACTAACCTTACAAGCTACATAAGCTTCACAATAAGGGTGCTATGCATGTCACAAAACAAGTATCCATACCTTTTACTATTTGGAATATGTATAATAACGAAGTGGTATGTGATGTCATCTTAATGAGAGCATTACACCTATTACTTAGAAGACCTTGGTTGTTGACTGATGTGTTCTTCACAATGGATATAAGAACACCTATACCTTTGTCAAGGATAAGAAGAAGATTGTGCTATAACCTATAATACCAACTCAAGTGAATGAAACTCATAACTAACTTACCTGAGCTAGTAAGAAGAAAGCTTTAGTGATGAGCCAAAGAGAGCTTCGAGCTATTGAGAAGGCCAATGAGCCTATGTTCCCACTGATTAGAAGATTATATGAGATAAGAAATCTAAGAGATTTTCCTGATGAGATCTAAAGGATAATTGATGAATTTTCTGACCTGTTCTCTAAAGAGTTTCTTAAGGGACTACCCTGTATCTAAGGCATATAATATTGTATTGATCTATAGTAAGGTATAGCCTTACTGAACTGACCTGCCTAGAAAATGAATCTTGAATAGCCTATTAAGTTGAAAAGGCAAGTGCATGAGCTCATAAACCAAGGTTATGTGAAGGAGAGCATAAGCCCTTGTGTTGTACCGGCTTTGCTCATCCCAAAGAAGAATGGTTCGTAGTGCATGTATATCGATAGTTGAGCTATTAGTTATATCACTATCAAGTAAAGATACCTAATACTTAGACTCGATGAAATGTTAGATGAGCTTTATGGCATCAAGATATTCTCAAATATTGATTTGCAAAGTAACTACTAACAAATTTGCATGAGGTATGGCGATGAATGGAAGATTGCGTTTAAAATGAGGCATGGTCTCTACGAGTGGTTGGTTATGTCCTTTGAACTTACCAATGCATCAAGCACATTTATGCGATTGATGAATCATGTGATGTACCCTCTGATTAGAAGATGTGTAGTTGTGTACTTTGACAATATATTAGTGTACACTGTTGACTTAAACAACCAGTTTCAACATCTCTAAGTTGTTTTTGACATTTTATGAGCCGAGAAGTTATGTGAGAACCTGAAGAAGTGCATGTTTTGTCAATATGAAGTTGTCTTCTTAAGATATGTAGTATCTAGAGAAGGAATCTAAGTAGATGAGGAAAAAGTTTGAGTTGTCTTAGAGTGGCCGACGCCAAAGTCTTTAAAGTATAAGTTTTCATGGCCTTGCTTCTTTCTATAGAAGATTCATTAAAAACTTTAGTATAATTTCAGCTCCCTTGACCAAGTTAATAAAGAAGAGTGAAGGATTCCAATGAAATGACTAAGTTAAACTAAGCTTCAAGGAGATCAAAGAGAAGCACACTACAACCTCTATCTTATCCTGCCAAATTTTAACAAGCCATTTGAACTGGAATGCAATGTATCAAGCATTGGCATTGGTGTAGTCTTGATTCAAGAACGATGACCGGTTGCTTGCTACAATAAGAAGCTTAGTGGTGCTGCGTTGAACTACTCTATGTATGAGAAAGAATTATACTTGTTAGCCCAAGTTCTTACTATGTGGCAACATTATTTATTACTATGAAACTTTATAATTTATACTAACCATAAGTCATTGAAACATCTTGGAACCCAGAACAAACTTTCTAAAAGGCAAGCTAAGTGGCTAGAATTTATGAAAGGTTTTTCTTATGTGATATAGTATAAGAAGGGTAGTGCCAAAATGGTCGCGGATGCCCAATCATGTCAACAAACCTTGCTAACCACCCTACAGATGAAATTATTAGGATTTTTACTTATCACTGAGCAGTATGCTCATAAACCCTATTTTGGTCCTATTCTTGAGCAATGTAGAGAAAGAGTTTCCATTACAGGATGTTATATCAAGGATGGCTATTGATTCAAGGAAATAAAGCTATGCATCCAAAGCTATTCCATACGAGAGTTGTTGGTTGGGGAAGCTCATAACAATGGATTATTTGGTCATTTTAGAGAGACCAAAATAGCCAACTTGTTGAAGGAGAACTTTTATTAGCTAAGTTTGGCCAAGGATGTCTATAGGGTAGTCAGTAGTTACGAAGTGTATAGGATGGCTAAAGCAAAAAGGGAGCCATATGGAGAGTACGTACCCTTACCTACATCAACCTCAGTATAAACTTTGTCCTAGGGTTACCTCGGACATCCAGAGGAAAGGATTCAATCTTTGTTGTAGTAGACTGCTTTAGCAAAATAGTATACTTTATCTTATGCCATCGAATAAATAATGCTTTATATGTTGCTTATTTGTTTTTGTAGAAAGTTTTCATATTACAAGGTATACCAAAGATAATTTTTTTAGATTAGGATACCAAATTCTTGAGTTATTTTTAGAAGACTCTCTAGAGAAGACTTAGAACCAAAGTTGTGTTTAGCTCTAATAGACACCCTTAAACTGATGGCTAAATTAAAGTAATGAATAGAACATTAGGAAATCTACTTTGAGCTATCGTAGGAAAAACATTAAAAGATTGGGATTTGTGTTTGCCAGTTGTGGAGTTTATATACAACCGAACTAACCACAGTACCATTAGGAAGGTTCTATTTGAGGTTGTTTTTGTCCTCATTTTCATTATTCCCCTATATTTGATTGGTACTCCTATAGCTACTAAAGAGAGTTAATTTGGAGTCAATTGAGCCCAAGAATCAAAAGAGCTACATTAGTCTGTAGCAAGGATGAGTGCTAAGTTCAACCAAAAATAGTATGAGATTGGTAGTTGTAGCCATTGAATTGTTTTTTTTTTTTTTCTAACCAGGAGATTTAGTAAGGATTCCCCTTAATCGAGAATGATTTCTACACTTGAGATAAAGTAAGCTATCTCTAAGAGTTAATAGTCTATTCAAGGTCCTAAAGAAGATCAAATACAATGCCTACTAGATTGAATTGCTTGAGATTTATGGTGTTTCCTCCACCTTCAATGTATCTAACCTGATTTCCTACCAACTAAAAGAAGAGCTGGCAAATGCCAAGATAGAACAAGAGCTCGAGAGCACTTTAGGTTTGAGGATAAATCTTTCCGACCCTTAGGTAAATGATAAGAATCAACTTCCCAAACTAGTTACACATAGCCAAGTTAGAGGACTACAATGACTCATACGAAGAATACTAACTCGATGCCCTATTCAGGATGATGATTCCTATTTCGAACCCTACCTTTTACACTACTATTAACCTAAATGTCGAGCTCTCATAAGTGCCAATACAGTCTCTAAGCTCCTGAGTAGTCATGCTAACCCACCAAGCATACAAGATGAGTTGCTGAGTGGCTATGCTTGTTGCCAAGCTCTTACCATGACTTAGATAACATCTGTAAGCCCCATAACCAGTTACACGAGGTTTCGATTAGTTGAAAAATCCGATCGAACCTAAATTATAAAATAAAGCTAGAAACATTAGTAAAAATGATCCTGTAAGTTCGAATTTAAGAAAATAAGCAATAAAATAAAAGAATATAAAATTTAAAAATTTTAAATATATAACTCGTTATTTATCGAAAATACGTAAAATGAATTCTGATAACTAACAAATCACTAGAGATAAATTATATATATACTAAAAATCATAAAATAACATAAATAATATTTAAGAATATTTATTTGTGCCATATATGAATTTACATGTACGTAAAAATACGCGAAATGTGCTAAAATAATACTAAATAATTAAAGAAAATTCATAATTAATTAAGGAAAAATAAAGAAAATAAGAAAAAATAAGGAATGATATAGATTTGGGTTGTGGATCCTAGGAAAATAAGAAAAAAATTAGCTAATTAAATTAGAACAATACAAAAGGCAAATTGGAAGAAGATAAGGCAATTGTCTAATCAAATTAATGCACAGTAATTTCCCTAAAACTTTATAAATACTCCAAATTTTTCAAAAGCTCATTTAATTAGTTTGAAACCCTAAAAATTAAAGAGAGGAAAAATTGGGGGGAAATTAGAGTTTTATAAAAATTTAGCAAAAATCTATACAGTTGGGGCTTCTAAGGAGAACCTAGACCCGATGAACAGCTAGGAGTAGACAGCTACCACTACTACACGGTGGTGGTAGCGCCCAGGTAGGCTGATACATGACCTAAATAATAAATAATTTTATTATTTATTTGTGCCATATATGAATTTACATGTAGGTAAAAAAACGTAAAATGTGCTAAAATAATACTAAATAATTAAAGACAATTCATAATTAATTAAGGAAAAATAAAGAAAAATCAGAAAAAATAAGGAATGATACAGATTTGGGTTGTGGTAATTGAGGAAAATAAGAAAAAAAATAGCTAATTAAATTAAAACAATACAAAAGGCAAATTGGAAGAAGATAAGACAATTGTCTATTCAAATTAATGCACAATAATTTCTCTACAGCTCTATAAATACTCCAAATTTTTCAGAAGCTTATTTGATTAGTTTGAAACCCTAAAAAATTAGAGAGAGAGGCAAAATTGGGGGGAAATTAGAGTTTTATAAAAATTTAGCAAAAATCTATGTAGTTAGGGCTTCTAAAGAGAACTTAGACCTAATGAGTAGCTAGGAGTAGACAGCCACCACTACTATACGGTGGTGGCAGCGCCTAGGTAGGCTGATACACCCATGGCCACCAACAGTAGTCAAAGCCACCCAAATCGGTGAGTTCAATTTCTAGCCTGAATTTTGTTATTCTAGAATATTTTAGTATGTAGTTTTTAGGAAAAAAATATTATTTTGATGAAAATATGTCCCGTGATATATGGTCTTTAAAAAATCATGCAAAATCGAATATGTTTCGGTTTAGAAACAAATGACCTTAGGACTGTAGTTTTGAGCCCAAAATTTTTGTATAGGCTACTTAGATGATATAGAATAGTGCTATGAAGCTCGTTTTCAAAAATTAATTTTTTTTTTTAATTTTTAGATAATTTTTAGGCCTTAAAATGAGGCATAAAATGGGTAATTTAGGGTTTATTAAGTAATTAAATAGTTAATCACTAATTTAGTGAATAATTATATATTTTAGGCTATTGAAATCTGATGAAGCATGATACTTTTAGCATTTAAGTTGTTAGATGTAATTATTAAGCTAATTATTTAGTAAATAAATAACAGGGAAAAATAGTAAATTTTAAGTTAATGTTGTAAATTAGGGTAATTAGGTGTAAAATCCAACATAGGATGAATTTATAAATTTTGAAATGATAATTGATGTTGAGAGATGGTAATTAGATTGATAGAAATATTAGATGTGTATTATGTACATAATAAGTGCTAATACATAATATGTAATTATTAGAAATATAATAAGTAGAAGATATTAGGATAAAAATTGATATTATATAAATAATAGAGATATATAATAAATCTGATAGAAAACTTAAATTTATGTAATTATATGAAAAATATAAAAAATTTCTCACATCATGAGTAAATTCGGTATACTAATAAGGATTTAAGTACACCGAGTGGAATAAAATACTGACTAGGGGTAATTATGGTATTTAGGATATCTGGAAGTAATGTAATTAATTTCACATTTTGAATTGAAATAAGTTTCTAGGATTTGCGTATAAAACAATACTTAGAAATCAAATTAGAACCTAATTTAGAAATCGATGCGAAAACTGAACCCAAACTTGGTCTCAAACCCAGAATAATTGTAAAAGATTTAAGAACCTAGATAATTAGACATATTAAACCCTAAGATAAAGATAACAATAAGTGTTATAGGATAAAAACAAATCTATAATAGTTATATAAAAAACTGAAACTACGTTTTTGTTATAGGGATGATCAGCGATGGCCTAAGCAAGTGTAACTTTGAGTGAGTGTGCAAGGAGTCTAGGTAAGTTGGGATTAATACATTGCCGCATTTTGGAGGCTCGAGATTATACTTGGTTGTACTTGTTAGATAATTGGTTGTGTGTATGTGCTTGATTATAAGTGATGCTATGATTCTGTTTGCTGTTCTGGCTTGTATTGTATAAAATGATCGATCACCCTAAAATGACGTTAACAATGATATGACTTCTAATCATAAATTGAACTTGTATAGCAACCCATTAGAGGAAACTAAGGATTCTCTAGCCAAATACCAACCCCTTCGAAAGGGATAGCGCTGGGTAGTAAAATAGGTCCCTTCTTCATCCTTAATTGAACTAAGTGACAGGTGAGTAGGTTGCGGTAAGGGTAAAGTTAATGGTTCGAAGGTAGTCGCGAGAAGAGCGGTGTCTCCATTGTAAAAGCTTGGGTTTGGTTGTGAGCTGTTGCATTAATGACAATTCCTCAACTCGGATTAAAGCGAGTGCAATTTTTCTAATTTCATTACAGGTTGGACAACGTCGTGTGATGGTATTTGATTAAATATGCATTGCACCAGATGATTTGGTTGATAACCTTATCTGTGTTTGTGGTATAGTTTTAAGTCCTCCATCCTAACTTACTGAGTTGTGGTTGCTTACATCCCTATAGACGTTGTTGTAGGTGCTAGCTAAGAAGCGGCTTACAACTACTCTGAAGTTAGCAACTGCTGGATCCTAGTGAGTGAGGAAAAAAAATTTGAAGAACAGACATATATTTTTAAGGTCTAAGCTCTTATCTTATAATTTTTCATTTCTAAATAATGTATTAACTAGGAAATAGATGATGTTGAAGCGTTGTAAACGTTAATTATAATAACTGAATTCTAGTGTATATATATATTTTTCTTACATTCTTAGGTAAATAATTTATTTAAATTACGAACTATTTATTTCAAAGAGGGTTAGTCATGGACGCTTTATATAGATCAGGTATAAGATAGCGATTGTAAGGCTAACTTTTATCTTAGAATGGTTTATACGAAGGGGCTGTTACAATTCTATCGCTTCGGGGTATGATACCATCTAAGTAAACTAACCTCAAATGTTTAACCAAGTGAGTTTCCAAAACATTCGACTTAAAGAAATGCTAACTTAGACTTTGACTATCTCTTAGTATCCAAGCTTTGATCCAAATAAGACTAGATTTTCCCATTGCTTAAAACCTCTTTAGACATCCCTTAAGCTTATTTCTACAATCTTAAGATTGTCCTAGACTCTGCATCAACAAGAATAGCTTCTATACATGGTGCTAACCACCCCTTAACATGTGTCTTCTGACACGACATTCCAAAAGGATTCATTATGCTTTTCGTATAGAATATTCTTTGTCTTTTTCTACCCTTTCTAGCATGTTTTATGTATTCTATTTATAAATTACTCTTTTGTCTTTTCTACATATGCTTGTAACCTTAATGTGACTAGTATATAAACCCCATTTTCTTTTACATTGATACATCATTACATTCTCGAATGCTACTAGTTTCTCTCTTGATTAACCCAAGTGTTTGCACTTTATCTTAAGTCTTATCTATACCCTTTCGTAAGGAGTAGTGGCAAGTGACCCTATAGTTTGAACCAATAAGTCACATTCAATGAATTATAAGTTGAGTAAGATCAATTGATGCGTTATATCCAGTCGGTAGCTACTTGGATTTGCTAAACCCTTTTACTTTCTTTAAGTTCTCATCCGTTATGGTGCCTCTCCGGTGTATGACCTTAGAGATGCATCGGAAATAGACTAAAGCAATCAAGTTTTTGAAAGAAGAATTGTAGAAGCTTCCACCATTAAAGATACCTTCAGGTAGACAACTTATTTTACAAACTGATGCCAACGATAAATATTAGGGAGCTATTCTCCTTGAGTAAGGAGAAAATTGTAGACACATCTGTAGTTATAAAAGTAGCAAATTCAAGGACTTTGAAATCTATTATCATTCAACATTTAAGGATATCATTGTAGTCAAATATGTTATTCAGAAATTTGAATATCATCTTATGAGATCTCATTTTAAAATAAAGATTGATATGACTTCATTTTTAAAGATGCTTAACTTTAAGCAAAAGACAATGCCATATCCTTAATTACTAAGATGGCAAGAATGGTTTTCTAAATACTCTTATGAGGTTAAGCACATTTCAAGGAAAAGGAATTATGTAGCATATTTTTTCACTAGGCCCTAAAAAGAGACTCAAGATCTGATTGAACGAATTTTAGCACACTCATCTTACAAATCCTTTTTAAGGGATATTCATGCATCTAGAATGATTGGTATGTTCAGGTCCAGTAATTTCATCCCTCTAAGATGCTACAGTCTAAAAAAGTTTTATAAACATGGACCTCCAAAGTTAAGACAAATGGTAGAAAGAGGAAGATTTGCAAAGGAAAGAAGAAGATAGATATGGGAATGTTTGACATTAATCTTTCTAAAATATGGAGGATTAAATCTTAATCTATTTGGATTACATCCGAAATATCCATTCATTCATTCATCCATGTATTGGAGGTTTTATGAAGCAAGTTTCTTAAAGAACTTAAGTGGTTTTATTAGTTTCTCCTACATTATTACACAATAGCCATCTAGTTCCTAATACATGAAGCTTTGCAGTTTTTGTAAATAATTAGAGCAAACCCAGGTTTAAATCATTTAACTCATCTAACATATTTAATGAAATGGTTTAAATCTTTGTTTGTATGCGAACAAATTATTGTAGCTTAGTTTAATGAATTAAGTCGAAAATTTCCAAGAGCAAATCCGTTGCAATTTAAACTTCTAATTAAATTAAGGCTACAATGGATGGAATGCCAATCAAGAAGATTTTATCCATTATCTACTTATAGCTTTGTTGATGGCTTTAAAGGAGATATTAGGGAGGATGATATGAAGTACAGGGAAACACAATGAAGACAATGCATAGCAAACCAAACCATTCCTAAAGAAATATGGGCAGGAGCATTTGAGATAGAAGTGCCATAGGATTACGGTGAAGACTACCAAGACACTAATCCTTTAATTCATCCTTCTTTACCTGACTATCTTGATGATGCAAATCAGTTACCATCACATGAGCCCATCACTAGTGATATGGATTAAATCTTCTCAAGAGCAGCATTAACAATAAGGAATCTTATTAGGTTATTGTTTCCAAAACATGCGTCCATAATTATTGTTCTTCATTTGCTTATTTCCTTGTGTCTATATGTTATTACTAGATATGGCTACGTATCCATAATTATTGTCCTTGTAAGCTTAGGTGTCCTCCATCATTGTCCTTTTGTTTAACTTTACTATTGTACCAAAAAGCAAAGTTCGTTTATCATATGATTTATATGTTATCTGTCATTTATAACCCAAAAAGCTGTTATAAGTCCATCTCATGTAGCAAAGGATGCAGAATACAACCTTCATATTACCATAATAATATTTCATGTGTTTTGTATCTCCCATGGCTTTTTAAACTCTCTTTCTCCCCTTCAATCCTATTAAAAAGAAATTACTTAGATCCTTAGTCTATCTTCTAAGAATCAAAGTATGCTCTATACTTGCCTTTAATGAGGATCCTATATAGTAGAAATGAATCGTATAGATACATAAAGAACAAATATAGTATTTTAATCCATTCTTTAGCTAAAAGATAGGTTTATGTAAGTCACCATTAAAGCACAACGGAAGTGTAGTAGGTGCAATTAGAACTAGTCCTAGCTTGAGATAAGAAAAGATACTATAAATTGTTCTTCCCATTCATATGAATTTGGATCTTGTGTATGAATGACCTTCCCTTATCTTGATTCTAGCTTTATCAGTAATGCTCTAGATCATTTTCTGGGATCCTTTTTTAGGACATTGTTTAGCATAATGTCCTGTCTTGTTGCAAATATAGCATCTACTTGATTTCTTTCCCTTTCTGCTTTTCTTTTTGAAGTATTTCTATTTCTTGATGGGAACTCTCTTCCTTCTTTGTTTGAAAGAGCTTCTATCTTTCATTTTTTCTGAAATGCATTTTCTTTTTTCCCATAACACATGCACATTCTTGATGATTGCTTACATTTGATGAGTAAATCTGGTTTTCTACACAAGTCATTGAAGCATCACTTTTACAGATATAATCTATTTTCTTCCCTTTTCAGACATATCTTCTATGACAGTATACAGTGTTTGTTGGATTTCTCTAACTAAAACATCAATCACTTATTGATTCTTCAGATGAGGATGTTGTTCTATTCCTCTTGCTAAAGATGCTAGAATAGAGGAAATAAATACTAGCTTAAGTGTATAGTTTGCTCAAAGTTGATAAAAGAGTTGGACCATTTTTTGAAGTGACAGTCTAAATCTTTTTTCTTTTAGGAACAACATCTCCTTTCATGAAACTCTTTCCCTTTGATTTCTTTTGAGTCTTTTGGATTTCTAACTAAGAATTGATGTAGAATTTTTATCGCTAGGTCAAAGTTTATTAGACCTAAGAAACAAATTTGATCTTATTGAGACGTTGAATTCCACTAATCTTTGAGACTTCCAATAAATCTGTTGATAAATTCTGTCAAGATTTCTTCATGAGAAAGTTAGGTTAAATATCTTATAGACATCTAAGAAAGGAATTCTTGAAGTCTTTTTAGCCACCTTGAGACTTAGATATTCTCTTTGTAGAAGCATTTGGTCTTAGATAAGAAGTATATGATTCCATGTAATCTTCATTACTTCTGACCATTAAAATGGGCTTTATGGGGCCAATTACATCACTTTCTTCACTGGAGAAATCAACGACATCTTCAGGTTTATCTTCAAATTCATCCTTGGAGTGTGAAATTAAAGTATCGTTATCCAAACCATCATATGAACTATTAGAGCTATCTATAGTGCTTGGACTGTTAGGATTTAGCTATCTTCATCTTGAGAACTTTCTACATCAATTGTTGTATCATTACTTTGTTCGGTCTTTGAATATACCATGGTAATTTTAGGTATTGTTTGCTCATGGTATGCCTTAGGAAAAACTTTTATAAGATTATCTAGTTGCTTTACCTTATAGACTCTAGATTTGGGATCCAGATTATGCTTCTCATCATTATCATCATCATCCCTTAAGTTTTAGGTTTCATATAATTCTTCAAATTTTTGTTCTAAATTAAAGGTTTGCTTTGTCTTTCCTTTCTTTTTTCTAGAAGCCTCCATTTGTCTAACTTGTTCTCTTAACTTAAAGAGACTTTTCTTGTGAGGCTCTTAAGATTCTAAAAAGGAAATTGAGGTTTTTCTAGGTTTGATAATCCTAGCAAATATATTTGATTCTATAGAGGTTGATGATGGAATATATGAAATTTCCCTTTACTTTGCTTCTAACATGTCAATTTGATTCCTCAATTTCTTGATTTCTGACTCTTTCTAGTTGATATATTCTTTGAGACTCATACCTAGCTGTGGTATAGCCTTTTTTACATCTTTGAGCCTCCTCTAGAGGAGGGTGATCATCTTTGGATAGTCATCTACCTTTTGTTCAATAGTAGATAACCTTTGTTGAATATTTTCAACATTAGATTCTATCCTCCTTAGCATCTTATTCTAGGTTAAGGCATTATTAGTATGTTAATTTAACACAGCTTCTGCTACACTATTCTTTTTCCAGTTGCTCGGTGTATCTCTTTCTATAGGATCTCTTAACTTTTTGCATATGATGATAATTTTCTACTGTATATTCCTCATTAGGTGGAAATTCTTCCTTGATTGGGTGCATGTTAAAGGAAGGATTAAGTGAGGTCTTTCCTTTAAAATGTGATAAAAGAGAATTATTTCTCTTATTTAGCTAATCCTAAGTGGAGTGTTGATTAATGTTATCAACATATTGTTTAATGCCAAGGTCTAATGGCTTTGAAGAAACATCATATTCACTAATACTCATCTTTGGCAGTAAGGATGATGCTCCATCATCCCTTCTTTTCTTTGGTGGTAGTTACTCTTGGAATCCACTATAGTTGTGATTCCCTATCATACTGGTTCATATTCATTCTCTAGTAAAGAGGTTCTAAAGTTAAATTTGTTTAAGCTTGCTTAGGATCCAGCTTGATTTCAATGTTGCTGAGGTTCTTGTAAATATTATACAAAGATTCCTTTTTAGACTCTTTGTCTGGCTTTTGTGTATGAGACTCATCCTTTTTAATCTTTACTAGTGGTGAAGTCTTTTGAAGAGGTCCATAATTGACCATATACTACCATTTTCCATAATCTTATTTAAGAGGCCCTATAGTAGGATCATCATCTTGGTATATCTTCCAATAAGAGCATAATTTTTTCTTTTTCTTCGATCCCGGAAGGTCATTTGGAAAATGCTTCTTTACATGATAACCATCATAATGACAACATTTATCAAAGTAACAGTGAACATTAAATGAATCTTTGAAAAAATAGATAAGTTTGGCCTTGACAGGATAGTCTGCTGGAATAGGTTATTAGGCTTTAGAGCCTTCTAAGCATCTGATGGTTGGACCATAAACATAGTTGAGAAAATTGGTGACTTAGATTTTTGCTTGTCCTAGGACTTATCAAAATGGTTGACTACAAAGCCATCTTTCTTCTTCACAAAAGTAGAATCAATTAATTGAATTGTTATTGTATTATAATGGTGCTTCTCTTAAGTTGTCACTTAAGTAGTAGGAAGGATCTTCAAAAGATCTACTCTAGACATCTATTTGGGAGGATGAACAACTATAGAAGCCCTGTTAGAATTCATTGAAATGATGAGAGCTTCATTGCCTTTTCTTAGTAAAGATATATCAAGGGAATGATTTTGAACTCGATACATCATCTAATAGTGTAAAATTGTTGGAATGGACTAAGGATTCAGAGGTTCTCCAATGATTTGAACTTAGACTTAGAGGGCTTCTAAAAGCTTTGGGTTTGCTCAAGTAAGATTGTAGTTTAGATATAGCACTACAAGCATTGTTCCAGCATTAAGTGTTGTCTCTATGGTACCAATATAAGCTTGTTGGTACTCTAAGAACCTTGTATCTAAGGGAGTCATTTTAGCTACTATAGGTAACCCTTTTTCTTCTATGGAGTGTCAAAGTAAGTCTGATTTCTTTGAAGTGGATATGAGTGTATCCTTAAGATAACCACTGCTTTGGTAACTCATGAGATATTTGTAAAGTCACAAATTATTCTTCTTGTGCAGCTCCAATAGGACATTAGTCAAATTTAGATGATTGAATATATTCCTTGACCTACTTTGAGCTTAGGCTAATGAGGGATCTAAACAAAGATTTTTGTGGTCTTATAAAGGCTTAATAAGGATTAACCAAGGGTAAGGAAGTTCCATCTATTTTTTCTTGGTCTTCAAGATAAGATACCTTAAAAAGGTAATCTATCTTGTTTGAATGGGTTCTTTTGAAGGGAGTATCTAAATTAAAAGTGACTACTGAAGAAGTAATAGAAGTACGAGATGGGTTTAAGATGGTGTTGGTACTTATATTAGCAACATTTGGGATTTCCATCATATTATTAGTACTCTCGCCTTCTCTTAAAGAAGAGAAATTGTTTGGCTCTAATACCAAATGTGGCTCATTACCTTCATTTAAGAGCATGTGCAAGCTTACACCAAGAAGCCAACTTTCGTATGCTTTACATTTGTTCTTAATTTTCACCTTTATTATTTGAGGGTCAAACCCTAATAGTAGTATGGTAATAATTTGTAAGTTTTTTCCTTCCGATCACTAACTTTAATGAAAATATAATGTTTATGCCTATCATGCCCCTAAATATCATTGACAAAGGCTAAAGAAGACTTCTTTGGATTGGTTGCCATGTATAGTGCATGTGATCAATCATCTACAATAGTCCCTCTGTATATATGTGCTATAAGATTATTAGCAAAAAAATTATATTTATTGAAAATTTTGTTGAAGATTTTCTTTTTTTCTTTTACTTTCAACTAAAATTAGATATTTATCATGATATTTCATTGATTAGGTTAATTTTCATGTGCAAAAACTCATATTATGACACCAAAATAATAATATTATTATCATAAAGAATTTCCTTTTTCAATTTTTTTTTTCCAAAAGAAACAGTACTAAACTTTATTATAAAACTAAATACAAGTGTTTGATGGTCTAGATTGACAATCAAAACAAAGGAGCCTAAAAAGATGGGATAGAGTTCTATCTATCCAAAAACTACTATACATCCCATGTTTTGCTTGAACTGCTAACTAATAGCACATTTATTGTGTTGCCTAGGGATATGAGAGAATTTACGAGAAAGAAATGAAGACTTTAGTGTGATAATATCCCTAATAAAATCATTACCTAAAAAAATATCCTTAATAATTCCCGAAGTTCTCTAAGAGCTCTTTGCTGGATTGTAGATTGATTGAATCACTTCAAGAGAGTCTAATTCAACATCCACTTTCTACCATATGTAAATGGAAGCAATTCGGAGTTCCTCTTTATCTACAAGTGTCTCATTCTCCTCAACTTAGATCGTTTGAACTGTAACTGCCATGGCTTGTTGAAGTTTACCCTTGTTATCCCTATAAATAATTCCCAAACCACCCATTCTTGCTACACTATCCACAGATATGTAGCAATTAATTCTCCTATGGCCTTGAGAAGGAGTTAACCAATGACTTTATTGTTGACACAAGCCACAACAATAGTCAAGCATGGGCCATTTCCCACTTACAAACTCACATGGAAAAGCTGAAGTAACCAGAAATTCACTATAAATATTTTATAGTTTATACTAGCCATTTGTCAAGATTTTGTAGCTCCTAATAGCCATGATTTTTTTTTTTTTTATCAAATTCTATGAACTTATAATACAATAGTTAGGAGACGTAATGTTTCCATTAGGAGCTAAGGAATATAAAAGCATATATGGACTAGATAAATGGAAGCATTTTACATTGATGCAAACAAGTTGGCTAGATATTTTATATTTTATATTTTATATAAGACAATTAAGTTACCAATCAATACATATATAGATTAGAATGTTTATAACTAAGGGAGATTCTATGGTTCCATCCTCTATTTTAAAGGGACCAATCTCACCTTCTATCCTATCATTCATTCACTTTTTTAAATATGAGCTATTGAATTCACAATTTATTCATGGTTCCAATTTGAAGAGGTACAAATTAGAGATGAAATGGATAGTAGAACTAGCCTTGTAAAAAATAAGGACGGGATCATAAAAAAAATCCTATAATTTATAGCCACAAGCATATAGAATTAGTGTTGTTAAACTCGGCCCAAGTAGTTCATCCAAACAAGTGAGAGGATTAAAAGTTAAAAGGATAAACCGAGTTAGATTACGATTAGATTGGATTGGTTTATAAAAAAAAAAAAAGCAGATTGAATTAGGTTCGATTGTATGGGTCAATCTCGAATTTGACAATACTGTATAGAATTTACTTATAAAATGACATGAATAATGGACTTAGATGACTCATTTAAACATAAATGAATTAATTTAATTTTGGTATAAAAATCTAGAGAGAGAGAGAGAGAGAGAAGAGAGGACTTTATTTATGTATCACCATGGCTATGCATCAAAGTCGGTTTTTTGTGTATCTTACCCATATATCATATGTATCACTAGTGGATGAAATTACTTAGAGTGGATTGGTGTTTAAGTAACCACTGAAATAAGATGTTAATTATTTTTACTAATTTAATCTTTCAAATAAAATTTTCATTACTGATAAATTAATTTATTTTAATAAATTTGATTATAAATATAGAGCAATTTGGTAACTTTGATGAAATATAACATCCTCTCTCTCTCTCTCCTCTTACATTCCTACGTTTAATATAGTTTTGTTGAAACTTTCTCTCTCTCCTCCTATTGATCTCCCCAGTACCCTCCTCTCTCTATCTTTACCTCAATATTGTCTCTTTCTCTTCCTTCTCTCTCTCTCTTTCTCTCACTCACTCACCATCTCTTGCATTTGCCATTGCAAGTCCTTCATCGTGAGTTTTATTAGAATCAAACATTATTTTGCACTTCAATCTCCTAATATTTCCCAATCAAACACATCTAAACTACACATAACCACTAAATAGCAACCATTACTTTCATCGATTAGTAGAGGAAATGATGTTTAAGAGTATCTCCATTAGTGTGCTATGAGAATGATGTTCTTGATTGCCATTTATGAAGTCTTCTACTAAGGCATTCTAAGGATGGCGTGAACCAAAGATGAATTAGAATGAGTAGTGATAATGAACACTTTGACTAAGGATAGGAGTTGCTGGTGTGAATAGTGATGTGAGCCACCACCAATGAATGATAACATATGGTGATGGGTTTACCTCTCTTTATCCCTTTTCTTCTTATTCTAATTATCTTCTTTGTTGTTTGTGATAATTATGGTTTGAAGGAAAAGGAAAAAACAAAAACTGAACAGAGAAAAAGAAAAAGCTAAAATTTTCTTTTTCTTTTTAACTATTCTTGAAAGTCAATTTCTTTCTTATACTTTGAATAGAATGAACAAAAAACAAGAAGAGAATAAGAAGGGCTTGGTGAGTACAAAGTGGATGATGTCATTATCATCACCAATTCGAGTCAAGAAGGCTACAAATGATCTTCTTGCTAATCCCAATTAGATTATCAACATTGATTTGTGATTATGTCAACAGTTAAATTGGTTAATCTTTTTCTTTCTCTTTTCTTCTTCTTGCTTTTCTAATAATTATGAGATGATGAACAAAAAAGTTTTCATGATGAATACTGAGGTTTTAGGGCTTGCCTATGCTAACATTATGGTATCTATGATGTTTTTAGCCTAATTATGTGGTTTGAGTTTACTAGAATTTTCTCTTTTATTTTTTTTGTATGTGCTGTGTTTATTTGTATAGCTTAAAACAATTTTGATGTTTGGTGAAGGAGATTAGATGATGATATTTGATGACTAATATGACATCTTGGGTTTAGTTGGAAGTGTTTGAATTGTTTATTGATAGACAATATGGCTTAAAGTTAAAAACATCACATACTAAGTTATAGCTAACATGATGAAGACAACGTTTTGATGCACATGTCTTAACTAGTTTTTATTATGCAAGAAAAAAAAAATGTAGTAAAAACATTGAAGAAAAGAGTGCAAAGTAAAAGCCTCCGAGTTCAATTCCTTGCTTTGATGGAATTTTGAAAAAATCTATTAGTTTTGATGAATTCAATTATAAGGATTACTTCATTTTTTCTTATATAAAGTATAGATGATACTTCTAGGTGTAAGATGTAGGATTCTCTTTTAATTCCATAAATTTTGTTGTGTTTTGTTTGTAACTTTTGGAGACTAGTGAAAAAATTGTGGTGGTCACATCCATTTTAAAATTGCAAAAAGGAATATTCACGGGGAAATGATCAAAATTGTAAAGGAGGATGTAAGTTATTGAAGTACATTCTCTTAGAGCTTTCTTTGGTAACAAGCTATGACTAACATATTACTCCCTCGTGGTCCAATTCCTTTTATCTAATTTTGGATTTCAAGCTTGCATGGCTATGGTTTTTCACCATTGCCAAGTTGAATCATTATAAAATCAGCTACATATGCATATTTAGCTCATTTGTATAAATATATATTATATCTATGACAATATTATAACTAATACTACTTAGTGAGATTTTGCTTTATAGTTAAACTTGAGTCTTCACAAGCTATTCTCATGTTTCATGAAAATCATACACGCACACACATGTGCGTGTACATGCACACATATACATACACACATACACTCACACACATTATTTTAGATTTCAATCTAATAAGCTTGGAGTTTTAAGTGTATTTTGTTTCAATCGAATTATTATGCTTACGATACCCTTATGAAAGTTTCATATTTATGAAGACTTCTATTTATTCTTTCTCTTTTCTGATTCTATATTTCAAAGCAATATAATTATAGATATAATACATATTCTGTATATCAAAACATAAAACAAAAGAGGGAGGGAGTTCAATTAAAATTATGATGGCTTTGGACCTTTAGTGTCCCATTATAAATGTCTAAACATTAGGAAGAAAAGAGCATGCTCCTTAAGTACATGCTCTTTTTGTATAAATTGACAAAGATACTCTTTTGATAATTACTCCTTCAATTAGTGAGGTAGACTTGGGTGAGTATTTATTAGATTACAAATCGTAGATAATGTTCATAATTGTACAATGAAAGAAGTTTATGTAGTACATTTGTTGAATTGTGTGTTTATATATAGCAATTCAATTTTCAAAGTATGTATCTTTTTAATTGAAGTTATGATGGCTTCAAGTTATGAAAAAGTTACAATATAATTATGTTTGAAGTTGTATTATTTTCATTTTTTTTTAATATTTGACATAATAGTGACCGTACAAATCTTTGAAATGGGGTTTTAATTCATACCGCATGCAATCCTTCTATATAAGGAATTTAATTTAGATGTTTGCTTATTCTGATGTTTTTTATAAGTTTATTATTCTCTATTTTGCTACACATATGATCTTAACATCACCTAAGAAGTAATGACGTTTACAATATCCGATTATCAAATCTACCATTCAAATATGTCGGTTTTCCGGTTATAGGAATAAGGTTGAATCCATGCAACACTGCAATATCTAGAAGTAAAAAGATTTTCTATGTGACAATTTAAGTGTGGCATGGATTACATGAAAGATTACAAAGGTTGTAGGAAATAAAATACAGTATGTTCTTTTTGCATAGATTATTATCGAGTTACTTTTTTTTTTTTTTGTATATGAGAATTTTTGTCATAAAATCGAATATGTTTGAGAACTTTTGTGGCTATATCATCTATGGTAGTTTATACTCTTCCCTTTTTTTATTTCTCCCTCTACTATATTTATGACACATTTAGGTATTTCCTTCGTTAGTTGTGGCATTTTCTTTATTGTACTTTTGCACATATTTCATTTTACTAAATTTATAGCACCTTATAATGAAGTGGAGAGAGAGATTCAATGATATTATCAATGAAGAGTAAAAACTGCAAAGGACATAATTACTTTATATGCATAAGCTTTATATGAATGGTTTATATGCTTAATATTGATTTTTTATTAGTTAATTTATGCTTGGGAGGCAAATTGATTTTGACCATAGAAGGTATAAGATATGAGTTTTGGAATGATATTGTAATGATTAGCCTAAATGAATTTTTTCAAGCAGTTTGATTTCACAAGAATATTTCTTTGGTTTCAATTAATGAGAAATATGTATATGTGCTTAGGGTATTTCAATTGAGGAAATGAAACTATCTATCTTCATCTATTATTTATTCTATTAAAGATAAAGCAAAACTTTTAACTACCACATTTAACTTTTTAATCATGATTTTCTATTATATTTATTTTTACAGTTGTTATTTTTTGCTTGTCTCTTATTTAAATTGCTTAATATTACTATTGTTTTGAAAATTTATTACATTTTTTATTTGATCAACAATTGTAAGGACTTTTCCTTTGAAAAATTTATTGTAATTTTGATTTTACTAATATATATTACCAATATTCTTTTGTATACTTTAACCTAAGCTTCCCTTTTTTAAAATTTTTTTTTTCACACTCAATGTAGGTGCATCATTTGCAAGTAATAATAAAGCATTTAAATTATTCATTTAAAATGTAAGTGAGTTGATTGTATTTCTAAATAAATAGATCTAAATGGCCCAGTTAAAATACAAAAGATTTGATTGCATTTTAATACAACCAAAAACTTCTACGGTCCTATCCATTATTTTGAATGGTTGGTTCAACCCTTTATCTTATCATTTATTTAATATTTATTAAATGTAGACGATTGACAAGATCAACACAATCAGTTTAATGGTTCATATGTAATGAATATTAAATCAACAATATGGTAAAGAGTAGTACCAATCTCGTAAAAATAAAAGATGGGACTATACAGATTAATCCATGCTTTTAATAAGGAAAGATTTTACGATCCTATTCTTATTATTTTTTTTTTTGGGATTGGTTTCGTTTTTCGTCCCATTATTAATTCACACTATTTTCAATCTCAATCATTAAATACATAATTTATTTAATCGTTAAGATTTAAATAAATTCAAATCAAGAGTGAAATAGAGGTGTTACCAACTCCTTAAAAAAAAAAATCAGGGATCACACGTAAAAAAATATTTTAACTAGAGTCAGTTATTTGAAATTTTTGGATAAGTCAAGCCCTTACGAAATAGAAAACTGTTTTTTCGTGGTGATGACCGGATCCATATTGGCATACGTGCAAATGTCTTCTCTTTCCAATTTCTGATCGTCGCCACTTAGACTTGTAGTATTGATGAAGGGTCATGGCCTTCGAATTTTCCTCACCAACCACGCAGGATCCACTGTCTATAAAAGGAATTTTTTGGTAGCCGTTTTCCTAAGATTTGAATACTTTGACACTGAAAGTCATTACCAAAACGTACGTAACGGGTTTGAATAGGCACGCCAAATTTATCATATTAAACATATCCGTCAGGAAATTCATACAAGCCAATTAATACTTGAATGTAAGGCACAATTGAATACGGCGGGCAGCTCTTGAAAGTGCTGTCCCTTTTTTGATAAATATTTACTGTCCGTGCTTTTCTATATGCATACATGTGATAGGTAAGGATACACCCAAGACCATGAATTGAGAACAACAAATATTTATCTCTATTTGAAAAGAATGGTTAATAAAGTTTTTCTTTTTTTGGAAGAATAATTAGAAAAAAAAAAAGTGGATGAGTAACTAGGTTTATATTAACACGTGGAGTAATGGAAATTATGCCTAAGCTATTCTGTTGGGCCACGTATTTTCAATACCGTCAATTTAACAGAAAGCGACCTTATTGTCTAGTTGGTAAATATATTTGCATGATTTATTACTTGTATTTCCTTGTAGCTTTGGTATTTCACAAAAATATCATATGTTTCAATATTTATCAAATCATTAGCTCTTCTATTTCTAATCCTTCTTTTCCTTTTTATTTATTTTTTTTTCCCCCTACTTTCACTTTCTATTTCTCCGTTGTTTTCCATGTCAAAGTTTTCATAAAGTTGCAAAGCGACAAATAATTTTTTAAAATTGAAAAAGTTTGCTAAGCACTCGTTAACATATTTATATTTAGGTTATAGAGGTTCAATTTAGGCTTTCTGATCAGAATCTTTGGTCTTTTATACTAATACAGAGGAAAACTTCTGTGGGAACTTTGTTACTTGCGTTGGTTGTGACGGTATACGGCATTTTTGTTTTACGACTCGCCCTAAAGAAAAATACTCTAATCTATGTTTTAACCGCTTTGCCGAGTCGTACAACTGGGATGTTTAATACTTGACATAATATGGTTGCACCGTAGAATGTGATACAAATGAAACTACCACCCTTTGCATCGAAAATTAGGCTATAATTACAAGCAGTAAAATTTAAGTTTTAAAAAATATAAATCTTAATAAAAAAAAAAAGATGTACAAATTGAATCTAGAAAATATGAAAGTTTAGACATCTTCATAGTAGTTACTCCCGACACATCAAGTTAAAATGAGTCAATAGTTAAGTTAATAAATATTATTAGACTCTTTTCAACCACTTATTCCAAGATTCTTAATTAGCCTTAATAATATGGTATCCACTACCTTATCCTTGATAAATGAATACTAATTTTCTCTCCCAATTAGCGTGGAAACTTTTCACGAGGTTTCATTTTATGTCTCCTAACTTTTACTTAACATACACATAAGATTACAAAAATTTGACCGATAAGTTACGTATATTTTATTTAATGGAAGTATGGAGGTTCAATAAGCAATGCACATAGGGTTTCTATTATCCTAGAATACAGGAAAAGTATAGATGTATAGGATGGATTTGTAACCTATAAGCACCTGTTAAATATACTTAGTAAATATAATAATAATAACTGTTCTAGTAACTCAATTCACATGAATGGTTGGGACAAAAATAAATAAATAAATAAAAAGAATCAGTACACCTTAGTAAAGATACTATATTAAAGGTTTATGACTTCATTGAAAAATATGATTAAATTGATATTTCTTTGATATATACGTACTCTTTTTTTTTTTTCCCATAATCGTTTGCAAATTAATCAAGGATAGTTGATAATTAGATTTTCCATGATTATTTGTGCTTAAATTTGACACTAAGATTAAATTTGATAATTAAACAAGCGCTTGCGGCTGTCGAGAATAATAGGAAAACAATAGATAACCTTGTGTGCAATTGCTTAATCGCAAGGGACGGAGTTATTAAACTGTGCTTGGAAAGGAGAAAGCGTGTGCTCTGTGGCACAATCCTACAAGCTGGGACAGCCCATTTTCATCCCACTTTAGTAGCCCATTCATATAAATATTCAAAAAATAAACTTGATAATGGTAATGTATGGTTACCACAAATTGGGTTTACCTTAGCTGAATAAAAAATAAACTTCTCATGTCGCATACCAATCAAATGTTCACACATAGATAAGTAGAATAAGTTTAGTTTGTTGTACCATTGAATTTTTATCCATATTAATTAAAAAAAAGGGGACACTTTCGAATAAGCAATACCTAAATTCTTAAATTGAAATTTAAACCAATTAACAACGACTGAATCATGACATTCTTTTGAGAAGTCTACCATTTTACAAAAAATTTGAACTACTTTTGACAAAATGTAGAAGTTTGAGAGTAAGTACTGTTGATTTTTAAATTTAAATTTTTATTGCTCTTACCACTATTAAAAAGATAATGAAATATTTTAGAATATCTTCGATAAAATACAAATATAAAAAGAAAATGTTTTTATTTTTGGCTTGAAAAAAAAAAGAGAGAAAAATGTTGTTTTTAGTTGAGATATACTCAAATGTCAAGATATCAAGTTTTGAACGACAAATATTTATCACTTTAGTTGTTGTTGATGTTATCAACTGAAGCACTAATAAATGCAAAAGCATTTTTATATTACAAAAAATTACAGACTTTACAGGATATATGGACTATCGGTTTTACGGATGCACGATTTCAAGGTTTGTTCCCAAAAGTCCATGATAAATCCATTTCCAAATCTTAAGATTCCATACTTACAACATAAGTTACAAGGTTGATTTTCATTCTATATGTGTTCCACGGATCATATCACCACTACAT
Organism: Lumnitzera racemosa; assembly: GCA_024138005.1. NCBI lineage: Eukaryota > Viridiplantae > Streptophyta > Magnoliopsida > Myrtales > Combretaceae > Lumnitzera > Lumnitzera racemosa. The sequence continues at coordinate 28,952,433 of JAMXBC010000012.1, read as the reverse complement.
AGTGGTAAAAACGATTAAAATTTTATATTTTCTATGCACTTATTTTGATAATATGTATAAAGATTGCTTTGAACTAGAATTTTGTTTTATTTTTTCATTAAAAAGATTACGGAATACTATTGATATAACCTGTTAATAAGAAGGCATTTCTCCTTCTGTTTTTAGAAATCTTAAATGTTGTTTTTCCAAAAAAAAAAAAGAAAAAAAAAGGTTAAATGAAGAGGAGTCAGACTTTCAACTTAAATAAAAATCCTCCATGATACGTAATATTTTCATGTTACTTGTATGAAATTATTGACATGAGGGTTAGTATTAAGGTAGAATAAAAAAACCACGAACAATGAATAGAATTGTGAATCCCATTGAATTAAACCGCAAAATCAATTCTTTTACAAATTGTTTGGTTCAATTATATAGAAAAGATTCGTAGTTTGGTTTAGAAAAGCCAACAAAAAAGAACCATTTTAAACAAACTGAATCGGTTGATTAAACAAAACAAATTCACATAATTATTTTGTGCTTTTTTATTTGCTTTTTACATCGATCTTCATGAATTTAAGCAAATTTTCCTTTTCCTTTTTCTTTTCCTTTATTTATCTTATTTTTAAATCAATTACTGAGATTAAATTAAGTGAATTTCATTTGAAATTTTATATTTAGAAAGTTTTCTTTTCTAAATTTTCCTTTTAAAATCAAGAGTCTGACTTTAGTGTTATTTATGACATCTAAAATCGCCTCTTCAAGTGTTGTATTTTTAAGATTTTTTTTGGTATTTTTTTCCTTTTCCCATAAATTATAAGTATACTGATAATAGAGTATTTGGAGATGGCAATGTTAATGAGTCCAACAATTTACCTGATTTTACTTAATTTGATAAAATAGTAATTTTTAGCCAAAAATTATGGAAATTTTTATTATAGCATATTTTTGTATGTACTTTTTAGGAAAAATATTTTCTTGTTTAAATGGGTCTTGAAATATATTGCACTAAATAGATTACTAAATTTGAGTTGATTTTCGCTTTTGTTTTAAATAACCTTATTGGTATAGTTTTGAACTCAAAATTTTTGTAGTTACCATTTATTACATTCTTATGAAGATTTTTTCTTGAAATTAATTTTTTTAATTTTTACTTAATTTTTGGACCTTAAAATCATAAACGATAGGCAATTTTCAGGGTTATTTTGTGATTTAATATTAAATTGATGAAAATTCTGATTTATGGTGCATTTAATTATCTTGAAATATTAATTGTTAATGGGAGATGATATTTGTAGTGTTAGGGATGTTAGATATGTGCATTATATGTAAATTATGTAATAATGGGTAATATGTGAAGTTGGAAAATTAACTGAGTAGAATATATTAGATTAAATTGATAACATTATAATATTAAAAATATAATATAACTCTAACTTAAAACATAAATTTAGAAAATTATGTGAAAAATATAGGTTACTCTCATATCAACGGCATATTTGAAAGTTAAATTAAGAGTATAGTATACAGTTAGATGAATTTCACATATTGGATCAAGAGGAGTCCTTAGGGTCTACACATAAACATTGTAACTCGAAGTTGAATTAAAATATCATTCAAGAACTAATTTAGGATTAGCTTGATTATAAGCAATATAGAACCTGAACAGCTAAGTAAAATTATAATTTTAAACTAAAAATAATGATTTAAAGCTTTCATGTAATAAGATCCCAAATGTATTTTATTTCAAAGTACTATTTTATATGATTCAAAGGCATAAGATTATATTTAGTTATACGTATTAGATAGTTTGATTGTACAAATGCATATGTTTACATGTTTCTAGGTTTAATTGAATGATTTTGGTTTGATGCTTTGGACTGTAATTGTTTGATTTGCATTAAATGATTGTATACTTTAACTAGACTTAATTAAATATATGGCTTATAATTCTAAATTGGACATGCATTGTAACTCATTATGGGAAATGTTTACAATTCTTTAACCGAATACCAACTCTTTTGAAAGGGATAGTGCTAAAGCATAATAATCTCTTTTTTAACCTTAGTCGAACTAAGCGATAGGGGAGGATGATATGCCACATCGAGAGCTAACAAGGGCAACAATATCAAGGACGGGTCCAAACTTATAGAAAGCTTCAAAGACAAAGGTAGAAAAAGTGCAAGAACAATAAAGAAAGTAAAAACAAGTAACCTTCAATCTGCTTCTTAAGATATGACACACCAATAGAACTACTAAGGACTTATATCACAACTTGATATGACATACGTGATTGACCTAGCCTTGTTAATGGGTTATAATAAGAGTAAAGTAAACAAGCTAATAAAAAGCAAGGTTCATAGAAGGAGAAGAATATATTCAATATCTTATGTATGATGATTTGTGGCTCCATTTTACAAGGCTATTTATAGCTTAAATATTAGGGCAACCTATCTAAAATGGAAAAGAAAAAAAGAACATTCTCTAAAAGGAGTAATGGACAAGGAATCACAAAAGGATATAAATGAAAATGCAAAGAAATTAATGATTGGCACAATGAATCCTTTCATGTAGGGGATTAGACATGTAACATTAGATCATTAGAGGTACTTTTGGTAGAAATAACAAGTTGTATGGTAAGGTTAGGTACTAATCAAGTAGGGGTATTGAGCAGATTTACAGGTTGGCTCGATCATGGCCAAGCAAATATGGGAGGTATCAGGCTGTTGGCAAAGCATGCGTTGGGTTGACACTCGACTATTGAGAGATGAGTAGTTACATAACTCGACATAAGGAGTTGGTTAACAGTGAAGGTCAGCTTGGCCTTAGCAGGAGTTAGTTGAAATAGTAGAATCTACTTCACTAGTCTTTTAAGTCCTCGCATTCAGGCTCAAGTTAAAGGTCTGGTAGCTTAATGCTTATCATCCCCTCTATGTTGATTGGGATTTGGGATCAAATCTAGCTAGTTTTGGCTCACTTTTTCCCTGAATTGGTAAAGGTTGAGGTCGGCAATGTTTAAAGTGTTAGATACTCCATAGTTGTTTGGTAATTTTAGTCAATAAGCTTAATCATTGATCTTTCAGAGTATTTTGAAAGGAACTTCGGCTCGAGCAGACAACTTATTTTTTCTCTTGTTTGGGAACATTTCCTTGCTTAAGTGCAACTACACCAAATCTCCGAGCTAAAATTGTGTTAATTTCTTTCCTTTACTCCTTTCTCACATTTTCTTGGCAGCTTAGTCAATCTACCAAATAACTTTCTCATAGATCTACTGTAGAGACCGTGCTCAAGCTCTTGCATTAAGATTTTCTTGTTCGGACATGGGCACAAGGGTATGGTCAAGAGCTAACTCTAAATTGAAGCCCTAGATTACTTTAAAGGGTGTTTGCTTAGTGGTATCATGTGCAGTACGGTTGTAAGCGAATTTCAATACAGGCAAACAGACATCCTAATTAACCTAGTTCTTCTCTAATGTAGCTTGAAGTAGTGATCCTAAATTATGATTGACTACCTCTATTTGGCTATCGGTTTGGGGGTGATAGGAAGTGTTAGATAGTAGCTTAGACCCTATATGACACCAAAGAGTCCTCTAAAAATAGCTTAGAAACTTTAGATCTTTGCTTAAGACTATACTTATCGGTACACCGTATAATTCAATAATTTCTTGCAAATAGAGAAAAGCAATAGTTGAAGCATCGTTAGTTTTAGAGCAGGGCACAAAAGGTACCATCTTACTAAATTTACCCACAATGACCATCATAGAATCTTTGCCTTGGGTAGTTCTTGGTAATTTAAGAAAAAAGTCCATGCTTAACTCAATCTAAGGTCCGGTTGAGACAACCAAAGGCATTGCTTTTCCTTGTTCAGTTCGGCATTTAGCCCTCTTGCAAGTAGTATAACTCTTAATAACTTGATACTCATCTCATCTCATCTTTGGCCAAAAGAACCATCCAAACACATTCATGCATTCTTTTCTCTCTAAAATGGCCAGAGAATTCTCCATTATGAGCTTCTCTTACCAGTAACTCCCTGATTGAACAGTTCAGCATACACAATTTGCTACCTCGGAATATATATCAATCCCCTACATGGCACTCATCTATTGTTCTTCCATCAACACATCATTCAAATATAGGACCAAAATAAGGGTCCTGAGGATAATGCTCTTTGATGCTTATAAACCTTAACAGTCTGGTCTACAATTTAGTAAGGAGAACATGTCTCTTCAATAGAGCATAAGCAACTATGTTATCCATACTTTGTTTGTACTTTATCACAAAGTTGAATCCCTCTAGGAATTTATTCCACTTCGCTTGCCACTTTGATAGCTTATCTAACTTTTGAGGAACCTCAAAGAGTCACGATTTGTATAAATGAAAAACTCTCTTGACAATAAATATTGTTACCATACTTAGAGTGCTCAAAAAAGGGCTAGGAGTTCTTTGCCATATACTGAGTAATTCAAGTGAGGTCCTCTTAGCTTCTTGCTATGGTAAACAATTGGTTAGCCTTCTTGCATCAAGATAGCATCAATACCAACACCTAACACATTACATTCAAGCTCAAAAATCTCCTTGAAGTTAGGTAAAGCTAATACTAGTGCTATAGCAAAACTTCTCTTCATTTCAACAAAACTTCTCTCCTTTCTTTCTCCTCATTTGAACTCAATATTCTTCTTCATCAACTCAGTAAGGGATGCAACAATGGTGCTGAAGTTTCTAATGAATCTTTAATAAACGGATGCTAGTTTATGGAAACATCTCACCTCGACACAAGAGGTTGGAGTCAACTACTTGAAAATAGCTTATATCTTCTCATCATTGACTTATATGCCAGCTCCACCAACTACATAACTTAGAAATACCACTTTCTCCTGAAAAAAGCAACATTTCCCTAAATTGCCAAATAACATCTTGGCTTGGAGTACATTAAGAACAGTATGGAGAAACTTAGAGTGACTTGACAAGTTGGCACTATACAAAAGGATGTTGTGAAAACACACTACAGTACACTTCTCAATCAAGTTTCTCAACATATGGTTTATTAATCTCATGAAAGTGCTCGAGGCATTCAACAGGCCAAAAGGTATTACCATTCATTCATAGAGTCTACGCCAAGTTTTGAATGCAGTCTTCCACTAATCTCCCAGCCTCATTTGAATATGGTGGTATCATGACTTCAGAACAATCTTATTAAATACTTTGGTGCCATTCAGCTCGTCTAACATGTCATCTAGCCTCTAAATGGGATATCTGTACTTGATTGTAATTTTGTTGACAGCTTTACTATCTATACATATACACCAAGTGCCATCCTTCTTTGGTACAAGCAATACAGGCACAACATAAGGGGTAAGGCTCTCTCTTACATATCCTTTATTTAATAGCTCATTCACTTGTCTCTAAAGCTCTGCAACTTAATTAAGATTCATTCTATAAGCTAATTTATTCAGTAGGGTAGCGTCAAGCATTAAGTCAATGCAATGCTTTACGCTTCAGAAAGGATGATAGGAATCGAGCTATTGGGCTTTTAACCAGCAAGTAAGCCTGAGGACTAAAGGGACTGGTGAGATGAATCTTCATACTCCAATTATCTCATGCTAAGGCCAAGTTTCTCCTTATTACCAATTAACTTTATATGCCGAGCCGTATGATTACCTACCTGTTGGAAGTTGTGTGTCGACTTAAAGAATGCCGAGACAACAGATAAAGCCCATGCATTTATTCAACAATGTTGGAGCTGACCAATTGATTAGCATCACTCTTGCCGAGAGGTTGAAAGAGTTGCCTGGACTAATTCTCAATCACCCTTGCATAGATAACTAATCTACTCGCAATTTTTTGTCTACATCTTCCAATGGCATCACCAATGCATTTTTGTTACGTATAGAATTTACTATGCTAATCATTATTTTTCTTAAATATTCATTTTTACCATTTTGTATTATTGTACATTATTTCTTTGGAGAAATACCCTTTTTGTATTTTCCCTTTTAGGCAAGTTTCCCTAAATTCTCGGGTGTAAATACTCCTTGTATATGTAGCTGCAAATAATCAAATTACCATTAATACACTAAATATTCTTCCTCTTGTAAACACTGATTATTTACTCTTGTTTCACTCTTATCCTAATCTTTAAGTAAGCTAGGTGATGAGTAACCTCACTGTACCATCTCGTACGTCATATCGAGCTATACTATAAGTCTTTGAAAGTTCCACTAATGTGTCATATCCTTTAGAGTTGTTCATGGGTTTTGCTTACCTTTTTATTCATCTTTTGTCCTTTCACAAGTTTTACCCATCACCTTTTTCAAGCTTTCAGTAAGCTTAGACCTATCCCTATAATCGACCTTGTCTATCCTTAGCTATGGTTCGCATCAAAGGGGGTAATCCTTCAAGAAATTGTTTAGGAAATAAGTCAACATATTCATCTAGTAGCTCCTTTACCTCAAAGGGTAGCGTAATTTGCTCCTTCAACTCTAGTAGTCACCTGACCAACATAAAAGTCGACATGTCGACCTTAATAGCTTCTTAGAGCTCGAATTTGCTCAAAACCAAAGTCTTCTTAGATCCTCGAGTAAGGTTAGTTTGTAACTTACTAACTTGACTCGGCATCATAGTCTTTAAAGTGATCTTCCGTCCATCTTTCTCGAACACATTGGTGTTCCTAAACCTATCATGCATGACTCTCTTATCAGAAAACCAAGGTTTACTTAATAGAACATGAGACGCATACATGGGTAGCATGTTATAAAGAATTTCATTAGAATAATTTCTAATAGAGATTAGTAGCAATACTTATTGAGTGACATGTAACTCTCTTCTCATTTAGCCAATGCAACATGTATGGCTTACTTGGCAACTTGAGTTTCTTAATCAGATCAGTAGATGCTATGTTGTTACAACTCCCATTATCCACTATGAGTGCATAAACCTGCTCATTTACCTTGTAAGTAATATGAAACAAATTCTCTCTTTGCTCCTCTTCGCATATCAAACAGCCAAAGTTAGCTTATCTAATTCCTTGGCAAAGACATCTTCTTTGATTACTTCATCCCGTTGAGTAGTCTCCTTCTCAAGAACAACCTCCTCCTTGAGTTCCTAATTAGTACTATCTACTTTAGGCTTTGGGACATCTCCTTTCATAATCATGGTTCATTGATTCAAATATTGACCAACCATGTGTCCAAACCCTTAGAATTTAAAGTGCTTGATCTAGCTCTTCTTCCTCCTAAATCCTTGTGTCTTCTCATAAGTTCTTGGTGATACTTCGCTATCAATTGGTTGGCTTTTTTGTTCAACTTGGAAATATGTCCTTCTAGTCAACTCAGTACTATAATGAGCTCGAAAACTTCCATAAGTAGGTCATCTTGATTATAATTGGCCCACTAGGGTTTGAGTCAGCTTATTCTTTTTCTATCTCTTTACTCGCTGAGTTATTCTTATAACCTCATCTAATGTAGTAAACTATTGAAGCTTTATGACATCTCGAATGTTGCCTCTTAATCTAGGAAGAAATCTGGGTATTATTTGGGTTGATGGTTCATCTACTTCACAATGAATCATGAATATCTGGAATTCCTAAACATATTCATCAACAGTTTGGCTTCCTTACCCCAACTCTTGAAGCTAAGCAAAAGTATCTTACAAACAAGTATCCAATATGAATCTATGCTTAGGTATCCTCTTCATTTCAGGCTAAGTATTTTCCTCCTTATATCCTTCTCATCTTCTCATGATTTGGAAGTTCTTTTACCACATTATAGCATATCCTAAGAACTCTACAATCGAAGTCATCGCCTTTTCACGATCCTCATACTAGTAATAATAAAAAACATGCTTAAGCTTCTATTTCCAATCTATATAATCATCTGCATCCTAGAACAATTGAAGCTCGAAATCTAAAGCTTCACATGATCAGCAGCTCTGGGAACCTAACATCACCCTTCTTCTTCATTGTATGATTATTCTTCTTCTTCTTCATCCGTATCACCTAAATAAATCCTCCTTCGTACTCATCCTCTGAGTCTTCCACCTTGAGCTTATCAAAGCGGATTCTATCCAGCTGCTTAAGGAGTATTCTATACGACCTTAGTAAGTCAAAAGGCCAATGCATGAATAGCTATTGTTAAATTGACTATGAGGTTAGCCATCTCATCAATCTACTCATCTATACTTCTAGGAGTGTTCTAGGGTTATTGTTAATGGTGGATAATACCACTATTGTCATCTCCAATACTAGTATTAATACTTAGGTTAGTTGTTCTTCTTTGACAAAACTCACTAATAAACTTAGAATCTAAGAGACAACAGATACTATTCCTCTAAGCCAAACAATCTGACACACAAGCACTCTTTAACACAAAAAATCCAACTTTCCTACAAATGCAACAACTACTTCCAAAGAACAACAAGACTAATCGAAACTTAGTTTATTTTCGTATGTTCAAAATAGGGGAAAAATTGAGTATACAAACATAGTAAACTAATATGCCTTTTATTTACCCAAACACTTATAGCTAAGCTCTTCTAAATACACTAACACAATAACACTACTACTTGAGAAAGTTCAAACACAACTTTACACAAACGAAACCTCTACTTTAATACCAAGAAGATGATACACCGAGCCAAGAGTTGATAAGGGCAATGATATCAAGGATGGGTCTAAGATTACAGAAAGCTTGAAAGATAAAAGTGGAAAAAATGCACGACTAGTAAAGAAAGTAAAAACAAGCAAGCCTCAATCCCCTCCATAGGTAATGACTCACCAATAGAACTATTGAGAACTCATAGCACAACTCGATATAACGCATGAGATGGTCCGATGAGGATACTCACTCCTAGCCTTGCTTAAGGGTTATGAAAAGAGTGAAGTAAATAAACTAGTAAAGAGCACTATTCACAAAAGGAGAAGTGCATATTCAGTATCTGATGTATGATGATTTGTGGTTACATTTTACAAGGGTTTTTATACTTGAAATGTTAGGGCAACCTACCTAAAATGGAAAAGACAAATAGAGCATTTTACAATAATAATAATAATAATAATAATAATAATAATAATAATAATAATAATAATAATAATAATAATAATAATAATAATAATAATAATAATAATAATAATAATAATAATGTATAAGGAGTCACAAAAGGGTATAAATGAAAATGCAATAAAATCAATAGTTGGCACAATGAATCCTTTCACATGTAGGACTGGACATGTAGCATTAGGTCACTGGAGGTGCTTTTAATAAAAATAGTAAGTTGTACAATCAGGTTGGGTACTAGTTGAGCATGGGTGCTAAGTAGGGGTCTCGAGTAGACTTGCGGGTCCTCTCGAGAAGACATATGTATGGATAAATGCTGAGGTTCTTGGCACTAATGCTTCCGAGATAGAGGTTGGCTTAGTTATGGCCAAGTAGATGTACAAGGGATTAGAAAATCGACAAAGTGTAGGGTTGGTACTCAACTACTAATAGATGAGTAGTTACTCAGCTTGGCATATGAAGTTGGTAAGCAGTGAGGGTCAGCTTGGCCTTAGTAAGAGTTAGCTAAAATAGTGAAATCCATTTCATTAATCCTTTAAGTCATCAGGCTTAGGCTTAGGTTAAAGGTCTGGTTGCTTGATTCCTATCAGAGGAGGTCGAGGCAAGGGTAAAGGCGGTAGTTAAAAGGTTGTTCAAGGAGGAGGGGTATCTCCATTAAATAAGCTTAGGTTTGGTCGTAAGCTGTTGAATGTGCGTTAAACTTCTTAACCTGGATTAGAGTAGGTGAAATTTCTCTAATCTTATGGTAGATTGGATAACATTGTGCAATGGCATTAGTTTATTGCATTGTATTTAAATGACTGGCTGATAACCCTACTTTTGCTTGATGTATAGTCTTATCTCTCTATCCTAACTTACTGAGCAGTTAGTTGCTCATATCACTATTGATGTTATTGTAGGTGCTAGCTAGAAAGCGATAGAATAACTATCTTGAAGCTAACTATGGTTAGATCCTAGAGAGTGAAGATATAACACTAATGTTCAGTTACATTTATGAGGTTTTAGTTTTTACTTTTGAATCTTCTAACATTGAATTACGTATTACTTAAGTAAGGTTACATTATTAAATTATGTAACATGACTTGGAATATTGAAATCTTAGTATATGTTTTTCATACTTCCACATGCTAATGACATATTCGATTTCTAAATTGTTTTCTTTAAAGTAGATTAGTCATGAATGTCTTGTGTAAATTAGGCCTAAGATAGCAATTGTACAAACAAATTTATTCTAAAATAATTTATATGACGAGACTACTATAACTCTGTGGCTTCGATGCATAAAAATTATAAGTTGGTATTCGAATATAGTTCTAGTGAACTCACTTTGAAGTATTACAATTAGGAGAAAAAACAAAAGTAGGCACTATAGTAGCACATTAAGAGTAGGTAGTAAAGGATTGTACCATAAAATATAGTGTAAGAAGTGACTATAACATTGAACTAAAATAAATGTTAGTTGATCTTAAATTCAGCTATAAGATCACATGGAGCATTGACGGTTAGTTGAAGAGATTTAAGTAAAATTGTTTAGAGTCTCTTATCTAATACATAGTTGAGATGTGAAGATTATTGTTATAAATGGTTAGTTAGGATATGTTTAATGCCATGGATGGAAGTATTGAAAAGTCCATTGATGGGATGTGATAGGAATTAGGCTATATAGCCTTTGACCCACAGTTGAGCTCAAGGATTGGAAGGGTTAGCAGGGCAGATCCTTCTGCTCCAGTCGACTCTTGCCAAAGCCGAGTATTTCTTTGCCGAGTCATTCTGTATGCCAAGTCGAATGACTACCCATCTCTTTGAAGTTTGCCGAATTGTAGTTTGCCAAGACAATAACCAAACCTTTCATGACTACTCACTCACGTTCGAGCCGACCAATTACTTAACATCAACCTTACCAAGAGAGAGAGCCCAAAATGATCCATAATCACCTCGGCTCAGACAAGCAATCTGATCATACACTTTTATCCGCATCCTCCAATGGCCTTGCCAATGTATCTTCGCTACATGTATAGGACCATGTATAGAATCTGCCATATTAATCATGAATTTTCTTGAATATTCATTTTTATCCTTTTGTATTCTTGTACATCACTTATTTAAGGTAATACTCTTTTTTGTCTTTTCCCTTTTAGACAAATTGCCCTAACTTATTAGGTATAAATACTCCTTATATTTTTAGCCGTAATTAGATTATCATCAATACAACTGAATATTATTCCTTAACATAAACAATGCTTATTTACTCTCATTACACTCATATCCTAACCCTTAAATAAGGCTAGGTGGTGAGTAACCTCACTGGACCGATTCGTACATCATATTGAGTTGTACCGTGAGTCCTTAGAAGTTCCATTGGTGTATCATATCCTTTGGAGCTGTTCATGGATCTTGCTTACTTTTCATCCACTTTTTGGTTCTTTTGCGCATTTCCCTATCATCTTTTTAAGCTTTTGGCAAGCTTCGACCCATCTAACAAACGACCTTATCTATTCTTGGTCACGATCCACACCATTTTGATACTAGAGTGAAGGTTTCACTTGAGTTTTAGTTTATTTTCGAAGTTCTATTTATACCCTATTTTGTATGTGTGAAACAGACTAAGTTATTGTGTTCATCTTAGCTGTTGTGTTTACTGGCTGTTTTGTTTCTAGTTTGGAGATATGGTGGATCCAAGTGTTGATATTAGGGCTGGAGATGATAACGGTGGTGTTGTCCACTAAAGTCCACAATCTTAAGGTATTCCAAAAAGCAGCGATGAGAGACTTAATGAGCTGGTTAACCTTTTAGTAGACTTAACTCAAGTTATTCATGCGTTGTCTTGCCTACCAACTGAAGCCACAAATTATACCTTACAAGATGCTCGACTTGCGAGAGGTTAGAACCCAACTCGACAAATTCAAGGTAGAAGAGTAGGCGGACGAGTAAGAAGAAGGATTGGCTTAAGAAATTTGGAAGAAGAACATGAGGAAGAGTATTATGAAGAAGAGGAGCTAGCATAAGCACCTAAAGCCTCTAACTATGTGAAGCTTTAAATTTCAAGCTTCAATGGATTTGGAAGTACTGATGAATATTTAGAATGAGAAGAGAAGGTGGAGCATGTTTTTTACTTTTATCAATACAAAGATTATGAGAAAGTAAAAACTGCTGCTATTGAGTTCTTTAAGTATGCTGCTATGTGGTGGAAGAATTTCTAGGCTATGAGGAGACGAGTAGGTTACCGAAAGATTAATACTTGGTTCGAGATAAAGAGAATACTTAGAAATAAGTTTGTGTTGGATACTTATCTGCAAGATACTTTTACTTGACTTTAGGAGCTCAAACAAGAAAGCTAAATAGTTGATGAGTATGTCCAGGAATTCCAAATGCTCATGATTCAATGTGAAGTGGAGGAACCACAAGTACGAATAATCTTTAAGGTCCTTACTAGATTGAGAGGTGACGTTCAAGACATTATAGAACTCCAATGATTTACCATAATGGATGAAGCCATTAGAATAGCCCAATGAGTAAAGAAACAAAAAAGAAGTTGAGTACCGACCAAATTGCCAACTAGTCGACTTAAATAAGGAAGTCATTAAGCTTAGTCATGTACCGAGCTGATTCGAAAGGTGGATGTCCGAGCCAAGAAGAAAAGCTAACTTGACAATGACGTGCTGACCCAAACTTATCAGAAGAGGTAAGGATTTGGTAGGAAGAAGAACCAAATCAAGTACTTCAAGAGCCAAGGGTTTGGACATATGGTTGCTCAATGCCCGAACAAGAGGACTATAATCATGAAGGGATATCTCTTGAACCTAAAGGTAGAAAGTATTGAAGAGGAAGGGAGCACTACTAAGAAAGAAGATAACGAGAAAGAACTAATTGAAGAGAATGTATTTGTTGAGGACTTAGGCTAGTTTATCATAGTTATCCAATGCACAATGAACATGGAACCTTCACGCGAGGAGGAGCAAAGAAAGAAATTGTTTCATACCATTTGTAAAGTGAATGATTAGGTGTGTGCAATCATTGTGGATAATGGTAGTTGCACTAATGTGGCATTAGCTGATCTTATTACATAATTGAAGTTGCTAATTATTACACATCCAAGGCCAAACAAGTTGCATTGGCTGAGTGAGAAAAGATCATTACATGTCATCTAGTAAGATAAGTACTATTACTGATCATTATCGGAAATTACTTTGACCAAATTCTCTACGATGTACTACCTATGTACGCTTCCTACGTGTTGCTAAGTAGACCATGGTTGTTTGACAGGAGAATTATCCATGATGGATACCGGAACACGTATACGTTCAAGAATGATGGCAGGAAGATCACGTTGAACTCGATGCTACCAAGTGAAGTTAATAAACTGCAGGCCAAACTTATTTACGGATAGAAGAAGACTCTGATGATGAGTAAAGTTGAGGTTCAAGAGGCTCTTAAAGCTAATGCACTAACCTTCATATTGGTTAAGTGCTTATTAGAGATGAAGGAGTGGTCTTAACTACTCCTAGAAAAAAAAGGGTTGCTAGATGAGTATGCTAATCTGTTCCTAGAACAGTTACTCAAAGGATTACTCCTAATTTGAGGCATAGAGCACTGCATTGACTTATTACCTAATGCCGTACTGTCAAATAAGTCAACTTATTGGATGAGTCCTAAACAGGCTTTTGAGCTCTAACATCAAGTCAATGAGTTATTAGAGAGAGGATATGTTATGGATAGTCTTAACCTTTGTACTTTACCGTACTGTGCCAGTACTTCTAATGTCGAAAAAGGATGGAACTTAGTGTAGACAACCAACCAATGAACAAAATTACAATCAAATATAAGTATCCTATTTCAAGATTGGAAGATATGTTAGATGAATTGAGTGGAGCCATGATTTTTAGCAAGATTGATCTCAAGTCTAGCTACCATCAAATTCAGATAAGGCCAGGAGATGAGTGGAAAACTACGTTTAAGATTTGACATGGACTTTATGAATGAATGGTCATGCCTTTTGGCTTATCGAATGCTTCGAGCACTTTCATGAAACTAATAAAGCATGTGCCGAGACATCTAATAGAGAAGTGTGTCATGGTGTAATTTAACGACATCCTCGTCTACAGTGTCGACATGTCGAATCACTATAGACATTTCCGAGCTGTATTGAATATCCTCAGTACCGAGAGATTGTTAGAAACCCTTAAGAAGTGTTGCTTTTGCTAAGAGGAAGTAGTATTATTAGGCTACATAATAAGTAGAGGAGGCTTATGATTGGATGATGAGAAGATCCGAGCAATCGTCAAGTGGTCGACTCCTATTACTTGTATCAATGTGAGAAGTTTCCATGGACTGACTTCAATCTACAAAAGATTCAACAGGAATTTTAGCAACTTCGTCGCACTACTTATTGAGTTAATAAAGAATAACATCGACTTCTGATGGGGAGAAAAGGAAGATAGAAGTTTCGCCAAGATAAAGGAAAGGTTGACCTCTACCCATGTGCTAATTCTTCCTAACTTCAAGAAAATATTTTAGCTAGAATATGATGCGTTAGGCATTTGGATAAGTACTGCCCTAATGCATGAAGGTCGACCAATTTCCTACTACAATTAGAAGCTCAAAAGAAATCAGCTAAATTACTTTGTGTATGACAAAGAACTCTTATTGCTGATCTGAGCATTGTAAGTATGGCAGCATTATCTACTGCCGATAGAATTTGTCATTTATACTGACCATAAGTCCCTAAAGTACCTCCGAAGTTAGACCAAGTTGTCAAAGCGACAAGTGAGATGGGTTGAATTCCTTGAAAGATTTAATTTCGTGATAAAATATAACCAAAGAAAGAGTAACATAGTTGCAGATACTCTTTCGAGAAGGCATATGCTCTTGAATGAACTGCAAACTAGATTATTCAGGTTTGCGAGCATCAAACAGTAGTATTTTAAGGATCCATACTTTGGACCCATACTTGTGCGATGTGTCAATGGAAGGATTATGGATGAATATCATGTAGAAGATGGATACTTGTTCTAAGGAGGGAAATTATATGTGCTGACCTGTTCAGTAAGGGAATTATTGATTAGGGAAGCCCATAATAGAGGACTCTCTAAGCATTTTGGGGAGAGATAGACTTACGAACTGTTGAATAACCGTGTCTTCTAGCCAAGAATAAGATGAGATGTGCAAAAGAGCTAAGTGTCGAGCCAAGTAAAGCAAGGAAAAGCAATGCCTTCGCCTATTTTGACGAAACCATAGGGTAACTTAAGCATAGACTTTGTTCTTGGACTACTATGAATTGTTCGAAGCAAAAAATTTTGTAATGGTCGTCATAAATAAGTTCAGCAAGATGACATACTTTGTGCTTTGCTCTAAAACTAATGATAATTCGGCTCTTGCTTCTCTTTTCTTGCAGGAAATTATTAGGCTATATAACGTACCTAGAAGTGTAGTATCAGACAGAGACCTGAAGTTCTTAAGCCATTTTTGCAGAACTCTATGGCAATGGATGGGGACCAAACTGCTATTTAGTACTTCCTATCAACCCTAAATGGATGGCTAAATAGAGGTAGTCAACTATACTTTGGGATTGCTACTCTAAGCCATTGTAGGCAAGAACTTAGCTAATTAGGACATTTGCTTGCCAGTAGTCAAATTTGCTTACAATTGAACAGTACATGACACCACTAAGTAGACCCCCTTTGAGGTTGTCTATGGTTTCAATTGCGAGTTGCCTCTCAATCATACCCCTATGCTTGAATTTGAGCAAGAAGACCCTAATGCGAGAGCCCAAGTATAGTCCCTTTAGTACATCTACGACAAAGTCACTTATTTGAGAGATTTAGTGTGGCTGCACCTAAGCCAAGAGAGGTTTTTGAGTAAGAGGAGGAATAAACTATCCCCAAGAGTTGAAAGACCTTTCAGAATCTTCTAAAAGATCAAAGACAATGCATACATATTGGAGCTACTCGAAGACTATAGGGTTTGTAACACCTTCAATATTGCTGACCTTAGTTCATATCACCCTGATAGAGAGCTAATTGAAAACCATTCGGATTTGATCCTAAATCCAAATCAACTTAGAGGAAATGATAGGAATCAAACTATCGAGCTTTTAACCCACAGTCGAGTCCGAGATTGGAAGAGCTGGCAAGACGAATCCTTCTACTTTAACCAACTCTTACCGAAGCCAAGTACTTCTTTATCAAGTTACTTCATATGCCAAGCTAAATGACTACCCATTTGTCTAAAGTGTGCCGAATTATAGATTGTCAAGACAACAGCTAAACCTTTTATGACTACTCACTCACGTCCGAGTTGACCAATTAGTCAGCATCACCATTACCGAGAGGCTGAGAGAGAGAGTCTAGACTAATCCTTAACCACCTCTACTCGAACAAGCAATCATATCGTACACTTTTCCTTCATCCTCCAAATGGCCTCACCAATGTATCTTCACCACGTATATAGGGCCACATATAAAATCTACCACACTAATCATTGCTTTTCTTGATTATTTATGTTTACTCTTTTCTATTCTTGTACATTACTCATTTAGGATAATACCCTTTTTGTTTTTTCCCTTTTAGGCAAATTGCTCTGATTTATTAGGTATAATTACCCCTTGTATTTGTAGCCATAATTAGATTATCATCAATATCACTAAATATTCTTCCTTAACATAAACATTGCTTGTTTACTCTCATTATACTCTTATCCTAACGCTTTAGTAAGGCTAGGTAACAAGTAACCTTACCAAATTGATTTATGCATCACATCGAATTGTGCTATGAGCCCTCGAAAGTTCTATTAGTGTATCATATCTTTTAGAGTTGTTCATGGGTTTTACTTACTTTTCACCCACTTTTCAATTCTTTTGTGCATTTCCCCATCATTTCTTCAAGCTTTCGGTAAGCTTGGACCTATCCAACGACCAACCTTATCTATTCTTCATCACGGTCCGCACTAGGATGTGATGTAGTTGATGAGGCACATGGACAATAAAAGAGGTTAATTCGAGTCTTTAAAATAATAAAGATACTATGATATGTGTTATTAATTAGATGGATGGAAAATAAGGGATTATGGCTTAGAGAATGTTAGTGAGATACTTTTAATAAAGGTAGAAGTCAGAGATCTTACCCTATTAGTACCACTTATATTTCGACTACCATATCATGTATCTTTAGACGTTAACCTCAAAGGATTATTGAATGGTTTCTCATATTTTCTTTGATCAATTAGAGTAGGTAAAGAAATACCCTTAAAGCTAAAGGATCTCACCCTAAACCAATAGTTTGACAAACTATAGGTGAATCAAGAACCTATTGAATTCCAAGATGATATCAACTTAGCGTTTAGTATAAATATGAGATAGTATAGTAGAGGGTGAAATAAAGCATGGTGTAAAAGAGACTCTTGAAAAAGAAAAAACAATAAAAGGAAAAGTCAGAAGCTGATTGAAAAAATGAATTAAAACCTATATTAGAGTTACAATCGGAACCTAATTTAAAAGCAAATCCTATACATAATGAGAATACGATATATGAGATAATAGTTAATAATGGCATTAAGAGTCTAATAATGATAAAGTATACTAAATAATTACTATTGTTGATTTTCCTATGGAGGTATAGATTAGTAAATCAACTAGTGAAAATAATGATGGTTTAACTAGAAGATAAATGTAATAGAATTCTTTTGAATAAATGGTTATTATTGGTGATTTGAACGATAGATGTATTATGATAGTTGGTTATGTTTTGTTGGGATGTTAGAATTAATCCTATGTTAGTTGTTCATATGCTTAGGCATCCTACTAAAATCTTTATGGATATTGTTGTACTTCTTGACAAATGTGTGTTTTTGGATTCGTGCATACATTATGACTTTTTATATATTTGTAGTTAGGGGTGTAAAAAGATGAGATGTGTTTGGATGACTAATATTGAAAGCCTTTTACATATGTAAGAATGGTTATAGAAACTATAATATGAAGTTATAATCAGGTTATGAATCCTTTAAGTATGAAGTAGATAATGGGATCATTATGTTATGTTGAGGCAAACGGACTAATATCATTATGTAGTACTTATGTTCGGTTATAAAGGATGAATGATTATTAAATGGTAGTGATGACATGAGTAACAATTGACAATAGAAATGAAATTATCGCAAAAAGTTTGAAGAGGATTAGGACTTTCAATTAAACGTCTCTTAACTATCTCAAGATCGATTTAGATAGAATATAACCTGCTAGAAAGTAAATTTTATAAGATGGTTACCCACTCATATACTTATTATGATATGATGATAAAGAATAACAATCTAGCATGTTATTACATAAAGAACTAGAAGAGATAAAAGGTCTTAAGAAGTAAAGTGGAGTATGGACAAAATCTTAAGGAAATGGTAGGCTGTCAGAAATTATCAAGCAATATGATATCCTAAGACAAGATGAATACGCCTCTTAGATCGGTTAATTGTTAATTAAAGAGATAGAAGTTTAAAACCCTTAAGATTGCAAAATATCAAAAATTGACTTATGGTACAATTACGAAAAAGCTAGCAAAATGAGTATGGGAAAACTTGAGAGCAAGGCAATTAAAAGGAGGGATTTGATTACTTAACAAGTGTTTGGTAGTAAGCTGGAACGAGATATAGTTTTATAATGGTGTTCAGATGAAGTTGGTATGGAAATTGCTCCTTATTAAATTTGGTCTAATTAGGTGTGTGAGTTTAGAGTGTTGTTGTTTTACCCCTATTAATGAAATGATGGATAAGAAATGTCAATTGAAGATAGCCATAAGGATCCAATCTTAAAGGAGTCAGAAGATAAGTAGTGATTTTAGTTAAGGACTTTCACTTGATCATAACTGAGTGATAATAACCTCGAATAAAAGAAAAAGAAGTTAGTAACCTTAGTAAATAAAATTTACTTAATCTATGTTTAGTTTAAATTTTGCAATACTAATAAAATATCAAGTATTGGAACAAGAAATATGTTATTTTTCTCAAATGTTGTGTTTGATTTAAAAGAGAAATACTTAATTATGAAGGTAAAAATCACAAAGTTCATAAATGTATGACGATGGAATTGATTAACAGTCATCAATGTTGAAAGGGTGGATGTTCTTATAAAGCATTATCTACATATAGAGGGAGAACTGGAGATATGAAGGAATTTAGTAATACTATTCTAATTGTTTAAATAATTGTCATAAAAGACATGTTAGATGATGAAAGGAATTGTTTTAAAAGATGGAATAACATTATCATAACAAGTATGTGATAAATTTACGAGTTGAAAGTAAAATTACAGTAGGATTTATGACATACAAGTATTTAGATCCCTAATTTTAAGATACCAGTTGACTTATAAGTTAAACTCAGCTAGTTAGAATTCAAGTTCTATGAATAAGAAAATTTGGTGATAATCATAAGAATAATGTATAATTATTGCAAAATATATGTATATACAAATGGACAAAATCTAATTACAATATTAATACTTAGGTGTTCATTTCTTATAAGATAGAAGATGGTGGATAGAAAAGAATTTAAGGTGATTAGGATTATCATTACATGCTAATTTAGAGCTTACATTGGAGGAAGGATTCGAACCAAAAAGCTGTAGACTCTTATTAAAGTAGAATTTAGGAGAAAAGTTACTAAAGGTAGGTGATTAGAAGTTTTGTGGATATTTACGAGTGAAGGACTGAGAAAAGTATCAATATGTATTGGATTTACTAAAAGTATATAAATGTTCAAATGTATTTCTAAAGATTTGTTTGGTGTAACTTGATCCTAAAAAATTGAACTTTATGGTTAAGTTAGCCAACAATCGAACCTATAGCTGAAGTCTTGTATTGGATATTGCAAACAAGACCTTAAAAGGTAAGGGAGTGGCTTCAAAGAACTATTGGATAAGAGATTTACATGTACAGGTGATTCTTTATAGAGGACATCTGTATTATTTGAAGAGGAAAAGATATAGGGTGCTATGAAAACAAATAAAGGAAAGAGTGAACTAATCAAAATAAGTATCTTCAACTTTGAATTCATGAATTTTTTTAATTTATTATAAGGAGTGATTGTGTTTTTCTAAAGTAACATTAGTTTGGAATGTTACCAATTTTGGATTAAGTTGGAGGAAGCCTCTATGTTCACGCTATGATATGGACATTATAAATTCCTAATGGTGTCTCTTAGATTAGCAATGCATTGGCTATATTCATAGAATTAGAGAATTGCACACATACTAATTGTACATGAAGAAGCTTCTTGTGATAACTATTGATAATACTTGGATTCTCTTAACAACTAAAGAAGAATATATGAAATATTAGTAGATGACAATGCTAAAGTTAAGCAACAGTAAGGGTATGCTAGAATAAATAAGTGTGACTTTTGGACAGGATAATATTTTCTTTTCTTAAACAAGTTATATTTGAAAAAGAAACTTCCATGGATATTGAAAATGTTAAAAGTAGTGATTGAAGGGAGCTAACTAACAAACACCACGAAGAATGAAGATCTATTAACGTAACCGGATGTACAAGAAAGGTATGAAATAACAATACACTTTATATGAGCAATTGTAACAGGCAATCCAATAGATGAATGGCAAATCTGAGATGGTAAAATCTCTTGTTTTTGGAGTCTCTTGTCATATTAACCCTTTAATTGTATTCTATTATGTTGGGTCTTATCATGTAATAAGTTCTTGTCAATACAACCTCTTTTAATGAATCTATTGGTCAAAAGTCATATTCATTCTTATTGAGTTGATCTAAATTGTCAACCATTTCATTTGAATCCAAGATAGAGAAAAGTCAAAATTTGCCAAATTTAGTTCTATTGACCCTATGCTAAGCTGTATGAAGAAACAAATGAAAAATTACGGCAACAATAACATTATTGTAAATAAAAGATTATTAATGAGAGAAAACGTTGGTAGCACAAGGTGCAATAGAAAATCATTGATGATCATAAGTAAAACTTAGAAATAAATAAACAAAGAGCAAAATGGAAGGTAAACCAACAAGAGAATTTATAAGGTCATGGAGCTAAGTCATAAGATAGTATAATACTATTAGAGAACTATAGTGATGAAATAAGACATGATTGATATCAAAGTATGGAATGCAAAGAAGAATTTAGGATTAAGAATTTGAGAGATAAATGAAGAAGTCAAAGTAAAGGCTCTGATAGAGAAGAATTTGGAATCTCAATTAGAACATGATTTAGATGCCTAATTAGAAGATAATTTAGAAGATACAAAATAAGTTGCAATTTTAAGAATATATATATATATATATATCTCCTTCTAGGGAAGATTTGGAAATATAATAATTTCGAAGATGAAACAATTTGTAAGGGGGATAGATTATGAGACCCTATAAAATTGGTAATTAACTCACAATTGATTAATTTGAAAACGGTTCGTAAAATTTAAAGCGATTGTGTAAATTATTTAATTAAGCTTGAATTTTACAAAGAAGTTAAAAATATTAGTAAAAATGATCCTGTAAGTTTAGAATTAAGAAATTAAAATAAGTAAATAATTAAATATTAAATTATTAAGTTATATGTATAATAATCGTATTTATCGGAAATACGTAAAATGAGTTTTGATAATTAATAAAACACCAGAGATAAATTATATGTATGACTTAATTAATATTTATGAGTGTTTATTTATACTATATATATATATAGTTACGTATAGGTAAAAATATTTCAAATTACTTAAATACTTAATATAAGTTAAAATAATACCAAAATAATTAAGGAAAATTTAAAAAAAATGAGACTTTTATGGAAAAATCTAGATTATAAGCATGTAAAGCTAGGAATTAAAGATGAAAAATTTGGAAAAAGGAATTGGATACGTAGAAAGTGAAAAAGAAAAAGAAAAAGGATACTTGTCCAAAATAAATTACAAGAAAACCATAAACCTTCACTCTAAATACAATTACTCTTTGCATAATTCAATTTAGACACTTAGGTAGTATTTAGTTACGCAACTTTTATGGTAGTAAACTTAAATAAAAAATTTTATCTCATGTTTGGTTTGTATTTTTACTTAGTGACTAAATAAAAATTAGATTAATAAACTAGTCAAAATGCCTAAATTTTATCCCATTTACACCAAGGTATAAAATTGAAATTCACTAAATAAGAAAATTAAAATATTTTACATTCTTAAAAATTTCCCTTCATGTTGTAAAATTGAGTTAATTAATATCATTTTTATTAAATATTACAAAAAATTGTTTATTTTATGATATAAAAAATTAATTTTTTTAATATAAATTTTGTATCATATATTATACAAACCAAATATAGTACAGTAAGTTTGTACTATCCAGTCTAATCTTCCTTACACTTGTCCAACCCGATTCTCTTTGTCCAGTCCAGTCCTTATAACCAAATGCTACATTCGTTACCTAGGAAAAATATGGAGAGGTTAAGGAGAGCTCATTTAGTATTTCTAAGAAAAAAATACAAAATTAAGTGTAGTTAAGGCTACATAAGAGAATAAGCATTGAAACAAAACCTAAGAGTGAATGGCCCCCACCTTAGGAAAGGGAAAACATTGGCTCGCATCATCGATAAGCACTTGATGGTTGGAGGTAGCCAAAGATAGTAACGTTAGTGAGTCAAAAAATCTACTCAATTTTATATAATTTGATTTTTTAGCTAAAAATTATAGAAAAATTTATTCTAACACATTTTTGTATGTAGTTTTTAGGAAAAATGTTATTTTGTTTAAATTCGATTTTGAAATATATCGCCCTTAAGAAATCCTAAATTCGAGCTAATTTTTTCTTTTTGTTTTAAACAACTTTATTGATATAGTTTTAAGCTCAAAATTTTTGTAGTCACTATTTAGGGTATATATTACATTTATATGAAGAGTTTTTCTTGAAATTAATTTTCCAAATTTTTATTTAATTTTTGGGCCTCAAAATCATAAACAAAAGGCAATTTTTAGACTTATTTTGTGATTTAATATTAAATTGATGAAAATTCTTATTTAGGGTGTATTTAATTATATTGAAACATTATTTATCGATGGGAGATGGTATTTGTAGTGTTGGAGATGTTAGATATATGCATTATGTGTAACTTATGTAATAATGGGTAATATGTGAAGTTGGAAAATTACATGAGTAGAATATGTTAGATTAAATTGATAATATTATACTATTAAAAACATAATATAAATCTGATTTAAAACATAAATTTAGGAAATTATATGAAAAATATAGGGTACTCTCATATCGAAGTTACATTTGAAAATTAAATTAGAAGTAGAGTATATAGTACAAATCAGAATACTAATTGGGAGCCAAATAAGAGACTTAAGATCCAAAATATAGTTAGATGAACTTCATATATTGGATCAAGAGGAGTCTCTAGGGTCTATGCATAAACATTGTAAGCTGAAGCTGAAGTTAAATTAGAATCTAATTTAAGAACTAATTTAGAAACTAATTATAAGTAATGTAAAACTTGAACAATTGAGTAAAATTATAATTTTAAACTAAAAATAATGATTTGAAGCTTACATGTAATAAGGGTATAAATACTAAAATAATTATAAGAGCGAGCGATGATAATACAACTCACATCAAACTTGTATGAGCAAATAAGAGACTTCAGGTAAGTTTATGATCAATACATAGCTGTATTTTAGGATAATACATGTACTAGCTAGAAAGCGACAGAATAACTATCTTCAAGCTAGCTACGATTGCATCTTAGGAAGTGAGGATATAGAATTGATGTTTAATTACATTTATGAGGTTTTAGTTCTTTTTTTTTTTTAATCTCCTAATATTAAATTATGTATTACTTAAATAAGGTTAGATTATTAAATTATGTAACATTACTTAAAATATTAGAATCCTAGTAAATGTTTTTCATACTTCCACATGCTAATGGCATATTCTATTTGTAAACTATTTTCTTTAAAAGGGGTTAGTTGTAGATACCTTGTGCAAATTAGGTCTAAGATAACGATTATAAAGTTAACTTCTATTTTAGAATGATTTATATAGTAAAACCGTTACAACTATGCTGCTTTAAGGTATAGCATGGGGAGTACTTGGAGAGAAGCACTAGAAGAGAGAGAAAAAGATCCCTTCAGCCAAGTCTCCATATCCTATTTATATGGTATGGGGCTAACTTACTAAGGCTACATGTTAGCCTAGGATTGGCTTGAATGCAGCTCCTTTTTTCAATTTGGAGAGCCTTGAGAAAGGAGCTTATCACATCAACATAGGTAACCATTGTAGCTTGGACGACTAGATCTCTAGGTTGTACAGTAGGCTATCACATAGCATTTAATGAAGGAATAGAGGGGTGTAGAGCTGGATCTCTACCTATAGTGTGCTCTTCGATTTGAACGTTGGGTAGTAGGCATGATATGGTTTCATGGTTGTGATAAAGTCACTAAGTCATTAGGTACTTTAAACTCGAGATCAAGGAGTCCAATGTTTGAGGGGTCTCATGGTGAAATTACAATCTCTTTCTTATTCTAAAGTTGGAGACATACCTAGAGCTCGTTAATGCCCATGAGCGGGCACTTAATGCACTAAGGACTTGACTGTATTCGAGCTTGAGTTAGTTTGTCCACTTAGCAAGAAGTTGAAGATTTAAGGCAAGAGGCACTTAAGGTATCGAGTAGGTCCAATGACTTGAGCTTATGCTTCTAGAGTGTTAGGCCAAAAGGGCCTATTAACAAGTATAAATGGCATCTAATACTCTACCTATTATGCCTTAGGCTAAAAATAGTGAATAACTAAGCCGATAAACACTAATAGGCCTATTTCAACCACTTGACCCAAAAGTTTTAAATTTGTATTGATAAGATGTTCATAACTATAACCTTATAAACTAATACTATAACCTCTCATAATCCACGTGGGATACTTAACCATGGGGTTTCACAATTTCCTCTCCTTAAATATGTAACATCCTAGATCCTTCCTCATTTTCAGTATATAATTCGAACCACCCACTACTTATAAGTCATTTTAGAAGTATGCAAGAATACAAGAAGTTATACATTAGTGACACTCCCCACCTTCCTTAGACCTCTTCTCTAAACTAAAGTCAGACCCGAATCGTCTACCTATTGGTAAGGGGTCTTCTCTGATATCATTTATAATACCCCAAGTTAAAAGTAATGAATAGTTAAACTAATAAATACTACTGGGCCCATTTTAATCATTTGACCTAAAAATTTTAAGTTTATGTTGATAAGGTGTTCACAATTATAACTTTATAAACTAATACTATAACCGTCCATAATCCATATGGGACACTTAACCATAAGATCTCACACTACCTACATTGTATTCTCTCACTCCTAAATAGTCTAACACATGCCATTATTATAGTTTTAATAAATCGCTAATTTAATTAGGGCTTTTGGTTATTAGAGTATTTCATGACCTTGCCTTCATTTTGGTGCCATTTATGTAATTAACATGAAGGGGAAAAAAGGAAGGACAAAAGGAGGGGGTTTTTTGGGTGGGGGGTGGTGTGGAACTATTAATCCACATCACTAGGACCAACTCAGCCAATAGTCGGATGTCATTATCTAATTGCTATTGATCTAAAGCGACTAAAAACATGACCCCTTTATTTTATTTATTCTACTAAGTGCGTTGTAGGTAGAATCCTTTTAGCATTTGTTACGTCATAAACTTGATCAAATTTGGTGGTTTTGACAGTAATTTTTTCTTCTCTTATTGTCTTTAGTTTGACCAATTTTGTTGTTTTGGTTATAGATCTTGTATTTGATTAGCTTTTTGGGTATTTTAATCTTGAATTGATTTTATGTGACATTTATTAGTGTTAAGCTCGTGCCTCGAAATTACACTGGGATTTGCATATTGACACTTTCTTATTCTATCTGCAGAGCAGTGCTGTTGCTAGCCCTACCCTTCCATGCCATCGGCATATCAAGTCCTGCACGGGTGCTTCTAGCATCTTCCGGAGCCATTTAGTTTCGTCTTTTGGCCGGACAATCCGAAATCTAATGAAAAGTATATTAATTCATCTCTTGGTTTGAATCGAATGTGAAAAAGCATAAATTTCGCATCGAAAAGAATTATGATAATTTCCTTCTTGAATTAAATTCAATGGTGAATGTTTATTCTTCTATTATCCTTTTTACAGTATTGATTGGGCCAAGACTTCATTCACATAGTGATTTTGCATTTTCTTTTCTTTTCTTTTCTTTTTTTTTTTAAGGTGGCAACAATATTTATATTCTTCCAAATGGATTTCAAAGCTCCTCAAATTTCCAATGTGATATCATACTTTTGACTTCCTTTCTATTTTTGTTACCCACCAAACTAGAAACTTCCAAATTATTCTCCACGGCCTCAAATTGCGCATATTCAACAATCGTTATATTAAATTCAATGCATAAATTTTAATGCCTCAATTCTTATATCTTTTTAACTTAGAACGTTTTCTCACTAATTGAATCCTTTTTCTATTTTTATTTATTTTTACTTTTCCCCATTGTTATCCTCTCTGTGTAAAAGAAATTGCATTTGAAACGATATTAAGCTCTTGTGTTTGTCAAGACATCCATAGATCAATCTAATTAAGACGATCATTGTTCACACACTAAAATGAGTTATGTTCAGTTTTCTACCATCCATCTTGTTAAAATATAAACTTAGACAAAAACAGTTTAAGTGTTGATTTTATTTCATAAGTCCATACTCATAACGCAGCCATCATATCGGAACAGGAACGGTTTGTAGATCAAAATACTAGGTTTCAGGATACAGCTACTAATCGTGAAATGACAGCAAGCTTTAGCGGTGAGGTCTGGTCTCTTAACAGCAGTTGAAAGAAGCTCATAGAAAATTGCTATTGAGATGGATCGTAAAAGAGTTTCCGAAATGGTTTCATCAAAGATAGCACCCACTTGGAGCTGTCTAGTGTCATTCAAGATGTTCGTGGGGCCAAAATTAAACTTGCAGATTGTCACTTCATATTAGTCAAGCGAGAAGCAAATAAGGTAGATTGGATACTTTTGTGCAAAAAAGGGGGAAAAAGAGGAAGTATTGGCAAGCTTACAAGAAATGTCATCATTCAGGTGGAATTACTCGGATCGAAACTATTAACCAACTTGCATTCTACACGTAATCAAACGTCTATAGTAACCCTGCCAAATAGAAGTACTAAGAAATTATTGAAAAGAAAAATTGTATTTTCTTGTAAAATTTTGCTAAATGGTAAATTTTCTTTTTTTTCTTTCTTTTTACTTACTTTCAACTAAAACTAAATATTTATACAGGCTATTTAATATATTATGTTAACTTTTATGCGTAAAAACCTGTATTCGAAACCAATTAAGCAATATTACTATTTTACAGAATTTATTTATCAATTTTTGAAAACATTATCTTCTTATTTTTTTAAGAATCTAATATGAAACATTCCTGCTTTAGCTCGTATATAAATTTTATACCCTACAACAGTGCATTTAGATTATGTGCCGATTTTATGGCCATGTGGTACACGTATGAAATAGCCATGCATACGTATACGTGACATAATGTATATTATTCAATAAATTTCAGCATCAGCATTGAGATGATTCATACATGCACATAAATTAAAAAATAAAAATTTATAGTTTATACCTGCCTATTCGTCAAGATTTTGTAGCTGTGCTTAGAGCTAGTGGCCATGAATTACATGACGGACGTTTAAGACATGGTATATTAGAATTTGATCAAATTATATGAACTTAGAAAACAATAATCTGGAGGCATGACGTTTCCATCAGGAGCTAAGAGATAAGTACATGTCAAAAATTGGAATTAGACTGATACAAAGAAATAGGTGAAATCTTTTATATTGTAAATAAGTCAATTAAGTCAGCAAATATATCTATTAAACAGTATATTTATAATTTATAGTCATATAAACATATAAAGTTTACTTGTAGCAATAATATAAACAAAAGAATTGAGTGGCTCAATCTAAATATAGATAAATTAATTGGATTTCAATAGAAAAAACAGAGGGCAAAATGTACTTATTCGTGTATCTGTTGACTCTTCGCCAAAATATGTTTTTGTATGTCTTGGCCACACATCATCTTCCACCGGTCAAGGAAATTTTATCACGATAAAGAACTTAAATCCCTAATTTAAGTCATAAGTGATTTGATTATTGTATTTTAAAATAAATTTTATATTCAGTATTGTACAAACTAAAAATAATATAATAAATTTATACTATTTAATCCTTTTTTATATTTATTTTATTTAATTCTCTTTATTCAATTAAATTTTTTCTTTATAATTAAACGCCACCTCAATTTACTTTTAAAATTAGGTATATGGCTTCTTTTTGTGTCAGAATATATCAAGGATTTATGTGATATCCACCTCAACGGGACAGCTTTCACTAATAGTACTCATGATCGATGGTGGGTAAATTCTCTAAGGAAAATATGGTTTTGCATGTTTTGGATGTACTAGATAAAACATGGTTTGCGATTTTCACCGTGTTGCTTCAGGACAGGTGCCGTCCTTGAAGAGACGCATAAAGAAAGTACGAGTGGCACTTGCCGTTGCACTTAATTATTGCACGTATTGCTTTGATAAAAAAAAGTCTTGCATCCCAACGTACTATTTTCCCTTAAAACCATTCTTGCGGAATGTGTGCCTTAAAAATTAAAAATAATGACAATAATAATTAATTAATTATCAAAGTAAGTAAATAAAATAAGAATTAATTTACAGGAAAAGAAAACTCTAGTTTGCATTAATATTTGACATTTTCATTAGAGATAATGAGATATATAGTTTTTTTTTTCTTTTAGTATAGTAGAGAGATGATTAGTTATTTAATTGCACAACAAGAAATTCAATCTCTTACAAGAAAAAATTATGATGAACAAACCTTCTAAACATCTATCATCTCATAATATTTACTGGTATGGATTTAAAAGAAATCGAGCTTCATGCAAGTTATTAAACCTGTAAAAGAGAGCACAGCAAGGATGTGTCAAGGTAATATCTGATGTGGTCACTTCGATACTTAAGTCAATCAAATATTTGGAAAGTATGAGTACTCAAGAGTAGTATGTAAGTTTAAGTGCACAAATTATTAAATATTTTACCGTTGAACTAGAACCTTGTATTTACAAAAGAGTGAAGTTGATAGTTAGAGAGGAGTTAGTGGGAAAAACCACATCTACAAATGTTAAAGAGTAGGGTCATAATATTCGACGTAGTCTACGAGTATAGTTGTTAGTTATTTGACTTAGTCTTTCAGTTTTATCTAAAGTCTTTTAACGGTTATAGGCCATTTTAGTTGGGCAAGCTAGCTAATGGGCCTAAACTGAGGTTTATCATAAGGGAGAGGTCCGAGTCTTTGTAGAGCGTAGCTACTGCTATGAACCTTACCAGGTTAACATAAGCTTGAGAAGCCTAAATCCAAAATCTCTTATCAACACTTGTGTCCACCCCCTTCCTCTTCTTCCCCACAATCTCATTGTTGTTGTGAAGGTAAGGAGAAGGGAAAGATGGGTATGGTCGATCTGGTCTGAGCTAGCAAAGGGCCGACATAAAGACGTCCAAACTATTGTAGGGCAGAAATAAGGACGTCCAAGTTGTCATAAGGCTAAAATGAAGACGTCCAAGCTAAATGACACTAAGGCTGAGCAAGTGTGGTATGTTCAAGCATATTGCCTTCTGGGCCGAGGTGAATGCAACTGTTCTAAAGTAGAATGCGAAAGGTTGACCTCTACCATCAGTGGGTAAGAATAGTTAGCCCTTCGTCAAGTTAGAGTAAAATGCATGTCTATTAAACTCGATCAGTGAACTGAGGTGTAGACTGCATGGCCTATGCTAGGTCCTCCAAGCCAAGGTAAGGATATAGTGTGTTGTGTGTTTTGCAATAGAGTCGCAGACCAGGGGTATTGAGTAGAAGGGGCCGAACTAAGCTGACCATTGACCAAGCAGTTTCAAATTATTTGATCCAAGGCATGACGTTGGTGGAGTGCCGAATGAATTCTCTCATGGAAGTTAAGGGGGGGCTTAAGGTAACTTCCTATGGAAGTAACTTTTCAAATTCTTATTTTATCGTACCCATTTTATGTGCATTTAATGTAATGTGATAGGCATCTTGTCACACTAGACTTGCATGTGGTTGCATATGTTTTGTCTTTTGAATGTGGCCATCCAATCAAAATTGACTCCATGTATTCTCATCACAACATTTTAAGGAATTTGTACTAATACGAATCCTTATAACCACTAACTTTCCAAAGCGTTCCGTTTATAAATACCATAGTTACTTAGAGAGATTATCATACGACTCAAAGTGTACACAACGAACATGAACTACAAATGGGTATCCGAAGTTCAATGGAGATGAGGAAGTAACAAGTGTAACAAGGGTTTGGCTGCGAATGTGAATAGATATTACATACTCAGACACAAACATAATAGGGGTTGAGCATAAAATAGGGTTCAATATAACTCATAAACATTAAATCAACATTGGGGTTTCAAATGAGGATTAGATGTGACTTACTAACTCTCTTAAATGAGGGTTTACCATAATCTTGAGGAGAAGATTGATAAGAGCACTAAGGGATTAAAAAGGAATACCATGCTTAATAATTGCACAAAAAGGAGACAAGCTCATAGCTAGCAAGCTTACATAAGAAGTTCTCAAAGAAAATAATGCTCTTAATGATTGCTGATCCCTTTATTAATTACAAATGTTGCTATTTATAGTATATCCTAAATCCTTAGTAACAAAAATATAAATAGAGTATAAACCCTTCAACCTTAAAGTAGGCCTACAACTAAAGCTTAGAAAAATATTTACAAGTGTACAAAATTATGCACTTAACAAGGAGGTTGGCATGCAGGTCATCCAAGCTGTCTTGGAATAAGTATGATCCAAAAAAGCTTACCTAAGCTAGCTATAAGGTTGGCTCACAATTATTTAGCTCTAAGATTGGTCGACACTAGGTTCATGGTATCATGTCGAGCTATGCTTTGGACTTGTTTCCTAGGTTAGCTGGTCTCTTAGCTTCTCGATAGAAATTAAGCTTGATGCCTAGTCATTTCTTTTCTTCCTTTTGACTTTCTAGTGTTAATTTGGACTTAGATGGGGTAAGTCGGCCTCGGCTAAGGACGGGTTGGCCTTTGTTTAGAATAGGTCAGCCTTGGTTTAGAACACATCGGCCTCAGCTTTAAATAGTTTGGCTTCAATTCACAACAAGTCATCCTTGGCATAGAGATAGTTGTAAGCTGATTTCTATCATCACCACGAGACTGAAAAAAATAGTCATCCTCAAATTTAGATAATGAGCATGAGCCTGGATACCAAATAGACTTCTCTTCCTTTTTCTTTTCAACATAGGATCCAGGTTGCTTTGAATCTCCTTAACAATCATCTGGGTTAAGCAGTAACTCTTCTTATCTTTCTAAACCGTATAAGTGTTGAGAAAGCTATCGTAGATCACTCTCTAGTCGAACTCCTAAGGTTAGCCAAGGATTAGATTAGCGACATTTATAGGCACTACGTCAAAAGCTAGTTTTTCCTCATACTGCCCTACCTTGAAGGCTATCTAAGCTCTTTTATGTACATGAACCATACCCTTATCATTAAAACACTTCAGTCAACAAGGTTAGGGATGCAATTAGGTTAACAATTTCATCCTTGCAATAAGCTCAATGGAGATAATGTCGGTACAACTACCTCCATCAACAACTAGGCAACAGGTCTTCCCATTCACCAAACATTGAATTTGGAATAAGTTCTCCCTTGGCCTAAGTCTTCTTTCAAATTGGCTCTCTAGTTCATCTTGGCCAAGAGTCTATTCAGATCTTCATAGCCATTCTCTTCTTCCAACTCACCTTTCGAGCTCTTGTCACTCTAACTCTCTACTTGCATATTGAGTCTTTTTCCTTTCAAGACCATGATACTCTTATTCGAACATTGGGAGGCAATATTTCTACAGCCCAAACATTTGAAGCACTTAACTTCTTGGGCTTTGGTGCCATGCACTTTCTCCTTCTTTACTTTCTTAGTCTCAACCTAGTCAAGTATACTAGACTCCCTTTCTCCATCCTCTTCTTAGGCTTTTTCTTCTCTTCATAGCTCTCAGGCTTAAGGTTATCTTATTGAGGTTGGTTAGTTGACCTCTGGTGCTTTCTTTTCCTTTGTCTCTTTACCCTTAAGGCTAAATTGATTAACTCATCTAATGAGTTGAATGGCTGCAATTCAACCATATCAGCAATGTCATCTTAGAGTCTACTTAGGAATCTAGCAATAGTACTATCCTATGGCTCGGTAATCTTGCATCTCCTCATTAAGGTCTCAAACTCTTGTAGGTACTCTTCAACAATGTTTTGTCCTTACCTTAGGTACTGAAAAGCATGTAGCATCTCTTGCTCAAACTATGTCGACACAAAACGTTAATTCATTAAACTCTTCGTAAGCCTCCAAGTTCTGATCAGCTCTTCTCCTTTGCCATCTCACTTGGCAACTAATTTATCCCACCAAAGATTGGCATACTCAATAATGGATAGCGAAGCTAACTTGACCTTTGTTCTATCATCACACTCATAGCATTCAAATAACCTATCTGCTCGGGGAATCTAGTCAAGGAACTCTTCAGGTTAACTACTTCCATCGAAGGTTAGTTACTTAAGTTTGATGTTGTTAAGTCCTCGTTTATGTGCTTGAGGCTCTTCCCTTGCATTCCGAACTAGTTGGTTCACTTCAGTTTGGCCAATCCTATTGGAGCTCTACTCGACTAAATTTATTATCTACTCTAATTCTCTTCTTCCGGCTCATTAGTTCACTTAGACTTAGTACTCCTACTACTTCTTCTTGTCGAATCGGGTCGGCTTCTTCTTTTGCATTGCTTAGTAGCTCTTTTTGGCTATTTCTCATCATTAACAAGCTTGTTGGAGTCCCTTTTACAGGTCGGAATTTGGTCTATCCTTTCACCTCAGCCAGTATGTCGAAATCCTTTAACTAAACTAGTAAGCTCCTAAATCGATTCAATGAGATTTTGAATCTGATATTCTAAGTTTTCAACAAGTCTCCTTAGGATACTACAAGGACTGGCACCACTGATGTTCACACTATCTTCTAAAATTGTTGATCTATGTGACAATT
Source organism: Lumnitzera racemosa (assembly GCA_024138005.1). NCBI lineage: Eukaryota > Viridiplantae > Streptophyta > Magnoliopsida > Myrtales > Combretaceae > Lumnitzera > Lumnitzera racemosa. The sequence continues at coordinate 28,919,231 of JAMXBC010000012.1, read as the reverse complement.
TGTTTAAGGGATTTCAACAGACACGCAATATACTCAACATTAGTACCTCCTCAAAACCACCACAATCTAAAGTCGACTGTCACTCGTAACTAAGGAATAATGCTAAAACAATTTCATAAACACTATTGCTAACAAAATACAACAACTACCTAAAAACTTATGCTACTTGATTTTTGTAATTACCCACAATTGACAAATACGACTTTAGCTACTATAACACTATTAAGGACAAATTACAACCCAAAACAGTAGCAAAATCACTATTACTAACCAAAATGCAGATGACAACAACTAAAAAATTATCGTTACTCTACACACTATGCTTTAAGAACTTAATCAACATTACCATTATTATGTACAATACAATAAACCACAACTTAAACAACAGCTCTCAGAAAAATAAGAACTCAGAAATCTAACTTTGAAGAACACCAACACACGTATCTCCCCAAAAGCTTTAATACCAAGATGATTCGACTCAGAGTATATGTAGTCAACACGAACTACGAATGAGTATTTGAAGTTTAATGGCAATGAGGAAGTAACAAGTGGAATGAGGGTTTGAATGCAATGTGAATAGATATCACGCATCATGATACAAATACAATCAGGAGTTGAGCTCAAAATAAGGTTCAATACGACTCCCAAACCTTAAATCTACACTCAGGTTTCAAATGAAGGTTAGATACAACTTACTAACTCTCTTAGATAAGGGTTCACCACAATCTTGAGGAGAAGATTAATAAGAACATAAAGGGATTAAGAGGAATAGCATGCTCAATAACTACATGAAAGGGAGACAAGCTTATAGCAAGCTCACGTAAGAAGTTTTTCAAAGAAAATAATATTCTTAATGAATGTTGATCCCTCTTTTAATTACAAATGTTGCTATTTATAGTATATCATAAAACCCTAGCAAAAATGTAAATAAAATATAAGGCCTTAAATCCTAAAGTAGACTTACAACTAAAGCTAAGGAAAATATTTACAAGTGTACATAACTGCGCGCCTAATAGGGAGGTTAGCATGCTGGTCTCTAAGTTGTCCTAGAATGAATATGATTCGAATTGAGTGAGGTTGGTAGTTGGATGTTCTGGTTCAAGTATGTAGATACCTAATTTTTGCCTCTTTTAATTTTATTTTTTTTTCTTTCTTTTCTCAATAAGGCATAAATTAGAAAAAAAAATAAAAAAATAAGGAATTAAAGAAAACAAAAAAAATTAATTAAGAAATTTAGGAAAAATAAGGATTATGGAAAAATACACAAATTTTCAAAAATAAGAAAAAAGCACAAAAATAAGAAAATTTTACAAAGAAACCCTGAAATGATAAAAAGTTAGAAAATGAAGTTTAAAAATTTAGAAATTTGAAAAATTACAAGAAAATAGAAAATTTAAAATCAAGTAAAATATTTTAGAAAATAGCATTTTATTAAGATAGATTTTTATAAGTTAGGTCGTTGTACATGGGCTTAGATTTAAATCTAGCCTAGACTGATTAAGTCCAGATTACACATATGAACAAAGTATAGGCCAATGGCCTAATAGTTAAGCATATGGACATAGCAACGGGTTTGAGTGTAAGGTCTTAGGTTTGAATCTTGGTAAAGACAAAAAGGCTTTTTTCTTATTTTTTTGGGCTAATACACTGCTACGTGTCATGATTCAGTTGTGCTATGTGTCCTCACACGTGGCATTATTGGATTGGACGACTTTGTTGACGTGGTGCCACGTAGCATTCACATCAGCTACCACGTATTACATAATGACACGTAACAGGTCAAGGTTTATCGAGTTAGTTGATGTGGTACTATGTCGACGCCACGTCAGTACCACATCAGCACTTTCCATTCCTTTCCCTCAGTTTTCTCTCATTTTCTCCCGATTTTCCTTCTTAAAAATAGCCTATTCCCTCTACTTTAGCTTCAATTTCTGTATAAATTCCATACGTAGGTACCTAGTTTCTTGTATTAATCTTGTACTGGACATGGCATGCTTCAAATTAGTGTTAAGAACAAGTCCAGATTCAGTCAAAAGCACATTTAAAACAACTTTTAAAAAAAAAAAAAGCTAAATTTTTATGCTTTTGCATTCAAATCTAATTTCAAGTTTCCTTAGTTTCTAGGTGAAATTCATGTATAAATAAGGGCTTAAGGACGTCCATGAGGACACATAACAAATAGAATCACTCGACACAACCATTCACAAGCAATACCTAAGCTCTCTCTCTCTCTCTCTCTCAGTTGTTTTCTTTCTCTAACTTGCACTATCCACCACTACAGCCGAACTCCTCTTAGCTCAGGCTTTCTAACCCAACCAATCTCAACCGTCGCTGTAGCCCTTAGCGGCTTCCCCAAGTCACCCTCCATCAAACCCTAATCGTCGCCCCTTTCTCTCCTCAAACTACCATCCTTAGCTACCCTCGATCGAAACTAAACCTATAATCGAACTCTCTACACTCCAAAATGCCTACCCCAACCAACCAATTACACCTTACAAACCCCATATGGTCGAACCACTACCGCCACCTACGACCAACTTTCAAAAACCACTAACTCGAGCTCCTATAGTAGCGACACTTCACCTAGCCCCCATAAACCTAATAAAATATTCACCAAAACACCTTTTCCCGGTTATTTAAGTGGTTGAAAATGCCTGGAGCCTCTCCTCTGCCACTATTGCTTCCTTTATCCTAACTGCAACTTGAATCCATTAGGCAACTTGACCTAGATCCAACTCAAATCCGAGATCCACTCTAGCTCAAATCGACCCACATCCTATAAAACATCCAATCCGATCCTTTTCCTTTTTTTTAATTTCTTTTTCTTTTTCTATTTATCTTTATCATTATTTTTTATTTATTATTCACTTATGTACACATTTATGTACAATTAAATGCAATCAACACCAAGAAAAAAAAAAGAAGAAAATAAAAGAAAAAGAGAAAGGAAAAAAAAAAGAAAAGAGAAATTTTTTTTAATTATTTTTAGTTGTTTTCACATTTTAACAAAAAGGATAAGTAATAAAAACAATAAAAAATAATAATAATAATAAAATAATAAAAGAAAAACATTTTACCACTTAGAAAAACATATTTTTCAAATAAATAAAAATAAAATGGATCATTTCCAAATTTGGGTACTTTAGATTTTTCAAAATAAACCAATTTAGGACCCTTAGAAAATTTCTTCAAATAAATCAAAATAGGTAAAAACATAAACCCGAATGTTTTTAAAAAATTAAAATTAATCAATCCACTATGTTTTTATTAAAAGAACTACGTACGTCTAATATCGAATAGCGGGTATATAGACACATACAGAGTGACAATAGAAATGAAGAAAACCTAATTTTCCTTTTTTAGTTTAAATTATTTCATTTATCTAATTAGAGTAATCAATCATCAAGTCTTGCCTTTCAAAATTAAAGGTGATTTTTAAGTTTAATTCTAATTTTGGAAAGTCAATAGTACCCGTTAAGATTTAAAATTCTTAACCCCCAAACCTAAATCTCTAATTTTCAAAAAACCATTTTACAAAATCAATTTTTCTCATTTGATTAGTGGCTAAGTTATAACCAATCCACCCAATTGGTTGTAACTTAACTGTTTTTTCTAACTCCGATTAGGTGGCGACTCCAAAGTTGTTTTTTCAAAATAAAATGACTAATTTTCTTAAATCCTAATCAAGGACTAGTATTAAACAGGTAAGATTTAATACTAGTTGATTTAAAGAAGACCTAATTATATAAAAAGAACTGAGAGGGTCAAAAACCAGGCTCAACAGAGTAAAAGCCATTGAGGTCTTACAATGCTTAGCTAAACTAGCTATAAGGTTGACTCATAATTGCCGAGCTATAAGATTGGTCAACACTAGGTTCATAGTGCCATGCCAAGCTATGCTTTGGACTTGGGTCCTAAGCTGTCTGGTCTCTTAGCTTCTTAGCAGACAACAGGCTTGATGCCAAGTTGTTTCTTTTCTTCCTCTCAACCTTCTAGTGTTAGTTTGGCCTTGAATAGGTCAAGTCGACCTTAGCCAAGGATAGGTCAACCTCTGTTTAGAACAAGTCAGCCTTAGCCAAGGATAGGTCAACCTCTGTTTGGAACAAGTCAGCCTTGGTTTAGAACACATCGTCCTCAACTTCGAAAAATTTGTTCTCGACTCGTAACAAGTTAGCCTAGGCCTAGAGATAGTCGTAGGCTTATTCTTATCGAATTACTTTTTTGCAACTTACTTACTTTCTCATTACAAACTTATTATTTTCATCAATATTCTTCAAAGCTCTATTTCTTTAAAACTTTTCTTCAAAGTTCTCTTCTTCTCTTCATTTCTTTGATCTTCAAAATGTCTACAAATACAGGTGAGACACTATCTGATGCATCCAAGTATAACATTATAGACTCTGAGACCAAAAGGAGTGATCCTCCCCCTGGACGAGAGGATGAAGTCACATCATTGCAACAACTGGATGTTACCACTAAGATGGTAGTGGAGGCATTGGATAGGATGAAGCTTGTTAGTACCATCCAAAGGGACGTTTACGTGTATACTCCCTTACTAGAGGTTAAAGATCTATTTACTACCCTTAGGATAGGTAAGGTACAAGCGGTCAAACTAATGGGAGCAAGGCTTCTGCCCCAACTAAGTCTTAAGTAACTTTACTGTTGGACCATCTCTAGGTTAGACACTATGGCTGCCAAGGAGGGAAGAGAGGGTGCCTTTGTTGATGAGGAGGCATTTTGTTGTGTTCGAGGAGTGTTTGGGGCTTAGGGATCGCCTTCCTTTAAGCGATTTCAAAAAAGAGCTATTCAACTTCTACTGATGCAATATGGCATAAGCCCTTTCTAATAAGTAGAGGGTATTGAAGGCTTTTCGGGGGCTTTGCAAGTACTTGGTGATAAAGAATACCTAAGCTCTTTAACGACTTCTACACGTAGAGGAATTTGGGTGGGTGGCTGTACCTCTAGCCCTTTTTGGGGAGAAAGCTATTCGGTGGCCTCATAGAATTTATTAAAGGCTGGTAAGATGATTTTTTAGTTATTAAGCTGCCAAAAAGAGGTAGACTTTTAGATAAGATAGATCGAACTAAGGCCTAGAGGGAGCTTGAGCCCAACAATGCCAAGGCCGTGAGTGATACGGTTCGGACCAAAGATAGACAAGATCAATCGTTGGGGTAGGTCTGATCCTACTGAAGGAACGAAAGATAGAGTGGGTTTAGTAAGGGTTTTAGTGAATCCGTGAGCCACTTAACTGAATATAATACACTGGCTAGATTCTACACAAACCTAAGACTCGTCGAATATAACGCATCGGTCCGAGTGATAGGATTGTCTGCCACAATCCTTGCTAAAGAGATTGATAAGAGTTGGCAAGGGAGAGAGAGTTTTTCAAGAGAAAAGACTCAAAAGGGGTTTTTTATTAATCTTCTGTCTATGTATGCATTGTTACAAAAGTTGCTATTTATAGTACGTCCTAAACTTTAGTGACAAAACTATAAATAATGTATAAGGCCTTAAACCCTAAAGAATTGTGCCCATAAATAAAATAAAGATAAACATGTACAAAAATATTAAATTGTACGTTTTATAGGGAGAAGTCGGCATGTGGTCATTCGACATGCCTTAGAGATAGTCTCATAGTGCTTGGTCGAGACAACAAAGAGGTCGGTCAATAATTGCAAAGCTGTGAAGTCAGTCAGCAATAGTTTCTCCGGGCTATGCCGAGTGGATCTAACCCTCGGTAAAGTGATCTCTTGGCCACTAAGTCGATGACAAACTTTAGTCGAGTGAATCTAACTCTCGGAAACGTGATATCTCGGCCTATTGGTAAGCATGATGCCGAGTAAGTAATTGATCAGGCATGGGTGACAATTGGTTACTGGTCTTGGCCTTCTACTTCTCAACACTCTATCTACGAGAAAAAGGTCATTTGGCTTGGCAGGTAAAATGAGTTGCTAAGTAGATGAGCTTGGCCTTGGTAGTTGGGTTGGGTTAATACCTTTAAGCCCATCAATGAGGGAGCTTCAAGCCTTTATGGCACTAAGAAATAGGAATGAAATAAACACCACAGAGATGGTAGAGAGATACTTTAAGTATCCAATCTCCAAGCTCTTCCCCAGCATGAAAAAGGCCATGGTGAAGAAATGTACAAAAGGTACAGGTTTGTTTTTTTATAAACGAATTCATCTATCATGTTAACGTATGCAAAATTGTGCTTCATCTAACGTTCTCCTTAAGAAAGAGGGGGAGGGGGGCATCTTCTTTGTCTGTGCTAGTCATGGTGGAGTTAGGGAATGGTAGTGCTTTGTACTTGTTTTGTTTTGTTTTTTTTCTTTTTCTTAACTGCTTGTTTGATTCTTTGCAAGCGAAAAATTAGCTAAAGAGATTCTTCACCCCTTAATGTCCGAGCTGTTAAGGCATTATCAAGCTAGGGCGAAGCCAACCACAAAAGCCTTTGACCCTAAGGACAAGGCCATAGAGACAAGATCAAGGGTGGGGAAGACCAGTAAGGTTAAGTCGACTACTCTGCCCTAAGAGATTCTTCTTGGTCCTTGAATAGAGCTGTTAGCTATTAAGCCCATAAGCATGGTTCTTCCATCTATAGTCTATGTCCCCAATTCTATGCCTATTACTATGGAGGACGAATCCGTTGGCACTAAGGAGCTAGATGTGATGATGCTTATACCCCCAAATAAGGATGAGGAGGAAGAGGCCAAGATTAATGCCCCATCTAAGGCAATTGGGTAAAAATGGATGGCCTTTAAGATTGGTGGGGAAGTGACACCTGGGACTAAGAATAAGAAGATGACAAGAAAGGTAACCCTAAGCCAGGTGTCCTAGAATGAGTGGTCGACTACTCACCTATACAGCTGCATTGATGAGCTTGAGGATGAGTTCTTTGAGGTCCTTAACAAGATCCAATTCTTAGGGATAAAGTCAAACTTGTTCAAGGACATGCTTTATGTGTCCTGGAATGAGGAGCTTCGCCTTCATAATTTAAAGCTCAAGACTAGGAAAGCCAGGAAGAAGCTTTGGAGGCTAAAGTGGGATATCCAAGGCAACGACATCATGTTGCATCATCGGAATCTCAACTATCAGGCTTAGATAGGGTCTTACACACTTGGCAATTGGGTAATCCTCGAGGAGCTATCGAGGGTAGGAGGTGGTAATATCATAAAGATGGTAGGTCATTTGAGCTCACTGATCTAGTAGGTAAGCCTTCGCCATTTTCACTTGGTGTCCTCTCTTGTCGTTATGGATCTAATCTCAATTTATGTTCCTTAACATACCATGGCTAGATATTGCTCTAGCTTAATAACTACGACGTGCTAGGAAAGGCATAAAGATATTTCATGTAACATTGTCTAACGCACAAAAGGGCCTCACGGAGGTAAAGTCCTCCTTTAGTAAATATATGGATAAGTTTATCAAAGCTAATCGGCTCCTGTACTGCTCTTATATATAAATGGTTAGGCCTAAGGCGAGGCTGCAAGCAAAGTAGGGTTGATGCTAAGAGGAATGCTAGGCGAGTCGACGACTTAAGGATGAGTAGACGACAAGGCTCAACTCTCCCTAAAGTTGGATGAGTAGAGGGAGGCCAAGGAAGGGCTTGAAAAAGAAAATGTTGAGTTCAAGGCATCAATCTTCAAGCTAAAGACTTAGTTTGTGATGAAGGTCTCAAAATGTGATAATGCTAAAGCTAGATTGCTGAAGCTGGCTGATTAGAAGGTTGGATTGGAATAACAAATTGAGAAACTCCAAAGAAGAGCTTCAGAGGTAAAGGAGATCATCTCCTAATTGGAGAATGGGGAAATGCTCAGCGATACTGCCGCTAAGAATTCTGTTGCAAATTTTCAAAAGATGGAGTAGTAGTTAAAAGAGCTTGAGGACATCTCCATTAAGTATGCTCAGTTTACGAGGAATGAGTTGCTCTCCCACCATCCTAAGCTCAATTTGAGCTCCTTTGATTAGCTGGATTCACCAACTTTTTTGAGAGAAGAGGGTAACCTAAGCTCAAGAGAGATAAACAACTTAAGCAGCTATTGAGGTTTGAGGCTCCCTTCTCTTATCAAGGTTGATCAAGAAACTTCTACGCTTACCTTTGCCTCGACAACATGGTAGGAGGTCACTCCTAAGGGTGCTTCTCAAGGTAATCAATGTCAGGGTGATCTTCCTACTGACCCAAGTCAACAAGTTTCAACCTCTCCTACAGCCCAAGGCCAATCATCTTAAGGGTCATTGATGGATCAACCTTCCAAGCAGATTGAAGCATTAAACTTTTCAGACCTATCGGAGTTTGCTGATCTAAAGCAATAGTTATCCCCTTTCCCTTCTTCTTATACATTAAGTCGGGATGTAAACCTTAATTTTGTATGGTAAATACCTTATTCTTGCGCCTTTATAATTTTAGAGTTTTTAGAATAAGATAAAAGAGTCTTAATTTAGGAAAAAAGCACAAAAATAAAAAATTAGAAAAATACAAAAAAATAGAAAGTTTAGAACAAATCATAAAAAAAATAGAAAATTTGGAAAAATCACAAAAAGTAGAAAATTTAGGAAAATTTTAGAAAAAAATAAAATAAAATAATTTTTTTAGACAATTTAAATAGAAGAGGATTTTATTATTATTATTTTTTATGCATTAAATGATAATAAGAGAAGAGAGATTTTTAAGCTTAGGCTTAGATTTAAGTCTAACTAAAGTCGACTTAGTCTATATATGCAAATTGATTGCATATATAGACAAACCATAAATCAACAACTTGACAGTTCTATACTGTAACTTTCCATTGTATATAACTTGGAGATCTTAGGTTCGAATCTCACCAAAGGCATAAAGTACCTTTTTTTTCCATAAAATACACTGCCCCTTGTTGGGATATCATTTGGCTATGTATCCATTATGGACGTGTGGCACTACTACATCTAGCCAAAGCTGACGTAGTGCTATGTGATGTTACGTCAACACCTTTGTGACATGTGTTGTGCCATGTATCAAGATACGTAGCATAATGACATGTTACTTCCCTTACTACGTGTCTTGTTAAGACAAATGGATACGTGACATGATATAACTAAACCATAGGGCTGACGTGACGTTAAGTCAATGCTCCCTTTTCTTCTTTTTCTCCTGCTTTCTTGGTCTTTCTTTTATTTTCTTACACAAGAATAAGTTGGACAGCCTACTTCAAGACCATTTTTTATCTAATTTTCTTTGTTATTTTACCAAATTAATGGTGAAATCACAAAGTAGACATAGAACACTTTAGATGAAGCCCAAGAACATGTTGAGATTTATGTGTTAAGGTGGTCAAAAAGATATCAAAATATTGGAAAAAATTAAATTCATGCATTTAAGTACTAGAGTTGGCCAAGCTTGATTCTAGTTCCTCAATGAAATTCAAAGTTTCTAATGTATATTTTAGGCAAAAACAAGTATCAAGGGACCATATTTGACCATCCATTTTAACTGATGTCAACTGAAATCGAATCAAATCAAGAAAAAAAAATCCATTAATTTTGATTTCGAATTGAAGTATAGATTTGAACTTGCCATGGTAATTTGAAGTTCATTAGCTATAAATTAGGCATTGGGGATTTGTTTAGAGGGGGATCAATCACAAAAATGCTCTTAATTACGTAATACCCATACTCTCTTTCTCTACATCCTAACTACATCATCTTTCTCTCACTCTACATCTCTTTCGCTCTCTCTAGTCACTTTTGAACAAACCCATTACCACCACGACACTCACCACCTTGAGCTTACTGAAACCCAACCTATCTCGACATTTGTCATGTATCCTAGCTACCCTAACCATCCCCCTATTGTGAAACCTTAAGCTACAACAATGCCACTCTCAAACCACCACTTCTACTACTACCTGACCCAAACTAACCTAACCATACTCTACAACCTCAAACCCAATTGCCTATTCATGCCTAATGACCCCTACTGTAGCTATCCAACACTCGATCGCAACCACCTCCCTTTGACAAACTACCAAACAACTGTCTTTTACCAAGGCACTCAACCTATTACCCCTTAAGTCTAATTGAAAACGCATAAAATTGATTTTACTCACTCATTTTGGTGTTCAAATCATCCTAAATCACCTCTGCATGACCGTTATTATTGAAGATTAGAGGCAAACCGACCCATGATCCAAAGACCTACTCCAAACACGTCCAACCTAACCTTTAAGCCAACTCCCAACCCATGCATCCTAACTCCTTTGGTTTGGTTCTTTTTCTTTCAAGTTTTTAATTTTTTTATATTTTACTTGTTCGTATATTTTAATTGTAACAAAAAAAAAAGAAAAAGAATATAAAAAAAATAGGAAAGGAAAAGAGGATAAAGGATGAACATAGGGAAGTTAGTACCTTTCTTTTATTTCTTATTATTATTTTTTTCTCAGTTAAAATGTAAAATATATATATAGTAGAAATAAAATAAAATATAAAAAAATAATAATAATAAAATGGAAAAAGAAAATCAAATCATTTTTGCCACTTAGAGGAACTATTTTCCAATTAAATAACATGAATCAACTCTTTCCATTTTTTTTTCAAAATTAGGATTCTTTTTTATTTAGATTATTCAAAATAAAAACAAAATAATTTAGGACCTTTAGAGTTTTTTTAAATAAACTTGAATCAATTTAAAACATAAATCCGATTGATTTTCAAAAATTAAAATCAACTAATCCACTTAAAAGTTTATCAACTTAACTACAAACATTTGATCTTAGGTAGCGAGTAGATATGTACCTTTAGGGTGATGTAGAAAACCAAAAAATATTATTTTTTCCATTTTGGCTTAAATTATTCAATTAAGTAAATAAAGTCCAATTATTTAATATTGATTAAAAATTTTTTCTAACAGGTTGATTTCAAAAGTTAAAACTATATTCGGAAAGTTTATTGTACTAGTAAAGGTTTAAAAAATTAGCACCCAAACTCAATCTCTAATTTTTTAAAAACCATCTTTTAAATTGTTTTTTTCTCGCATGACCTATTGTCTATATTAGAACCAATCCATCCCTTTGGATTTGATCTAAACTATTTTCCGACCCTGATCACGTGGTAACTCCAAAGTATTTATAAAATTCTTCTAAAAACCTTTAGTTTTCCTTAAGCCTTATTTAATGAATAATATTAAATGGGTAAGATTTACTTTTCATCAGGTTAAGAAAAACTAATAATGAGACTAGGAAGAATCAGGCTTGACACGTATATCCCCACTTTAGCAATGGAATTTGAATTTCTTTTATTTACTCTGTTTTACGTGCTTTGATTCTTGTTCAATGTTATCCCTTGCCTACGCTATTCTAGGGGGTAGGGTTAATAGCGTTCTGACTTGCTCGGCTTGTAAGTTTTGATCTTGGATTTTTACCCCGTTGTTTCATCATTTTCCACCTAAACTAGTTTTAATAAGATCGTAAATCACACGGATGGTTTCCCGGCTATTGAAGTCCTTAATGATTTACTTTCAGTCTTTTAAATTATCATAAAGAAAGCTATTGGAGCACACCACGAGAAGCAAAGTCAATATTCTTGGCCTGTCTGATACTCTACTGCGGATGCATACCTGAGCCTATTTAACTTGCCCTATCAGGTGGAAAGTGCTATGAATGCGTTAAGCATTTTTCATTTCAAAACTTGATCAAATTTGGTGGACTTGACTGCAGATTTTCTTTTACTCATTGCCTTTTGTTTGACCAATTCTGTTTAGTTGAAAAATCTCGTATTAGATTAGTTTTTTCGTAATTTAATTGCATTTATTATTGCTGAGTTTCTGTTCTGATTTTGTAAGAGTCATATTTTAAAGCAAACATAGGTAAATAAATAAACAAAATGTCAATTTGAATTTTAACCATTGTTTGTTTTATATTTATGCATTAGGATTCGATCTTCTGTAGCAAGTGTGCATGTGAGAGATCATGATGCAGTCATGTCTAAAGAAGATTTTGCATTGACAGCTAGAATCCATAGAGGATGATGAATTTAGGATAACTCAACGAGACGGTTATGGAAATAGCAAATTTAATGGATATTGGAGATGTCCACAAACATTTTTCAAAATAAATAAATAATATGCCAATAAAAGCTGTGTTGTTAATAGAAAATACAATGGAGGATTTTATGGGCTCATCAAAGGGATGACTTATGAAGAGGCCATATTTTCTATCAGGTAGATCATCGTACGAGGCCATGAGTACATCACATAAATATTCATACAAATGTACGAAAAGCAGGTTTTTACGTAAAGAGAACCTTAAGGAAAGTACCATTTCCCTAGCTACTAATTTGCCTATTATTATGGCCTCTTGAATTTATCTACTCTACACACAAGTGATAAGATAAGATAGTACAGATATGAATCCAACCACGACCAGAAACAAAACTATAAGGAAAATATAAAACTAATATGATTAATAATACAAAAATACAATTACAGCACAAACGAATACAATAATAGTGTAAATTAATCATTTCTGATCTCTATTTACTTTTATATATATATATATATTTACATCGGCATGAATTTAATGTAGAATAAGGCAAGAAATGATCGGGAACACGAATGGTAACCCTGTATACTGGCTTAGTCTAATAAAGGGTCCTCTTCGTTTATGGTTCAAAAAGCACCAGGATTATCTCCTTCTTTAGAGGGCTGCGGTCTCTTCATAATGATAGTGACATTTTTCAAAGTCGGCTCCTTCTCCCTTACTTTTTTATTATTATCCTTTTTGATCCACATGGCTAGCAATTCATGCGTAGAATCACCCGGAAGTGTCCTACCTGAAAATAGGTACATATCAGCAAAATTTAGCCCCTTAACTTTACAAACTAAACATATTTTAAATAAACTAAGACAATTTTATTATTATGATATAAAGAAAATATAAAAGTTAGTGTTATTGCTTTACCTTCGTCAATTAGAACTATTACAGTAAGACGCATCGCTCAATTATTTTAATCATAATAGAAACTCAAAAATCCGCATGATGATTTCTGGTGATGAACCTCAAGATGAATATTTCTCTAAGATGATGATTTTGGCTAGTAAGACTTTACCAAGAATATAATCCAAGAAAAATAATAGAGATGGAAACTCTAGCACATATTGACTGTTACAATATAATTAAAATAAATTGATTATTTGATAGCTGCCATCTCTTTTTATTAATTTAAAAAAAAAAAAAAAATTGGCCTAAGTGGTTCGAATTGCTTTGTGTCAAATTTTTTATAAAAATATGCGATGTATTTGATACTTTAAATAATAAGTTCATTTTATTATCTTGTTGTATGATGTGATATCCGTTTTGAGCCTTACTTCTGCGTATATTGTTTTAAATCGGGTTATATTACTTACAAGGAACCGCTCCTTTCTTCTCTTTTCTTTTTTTTTTTCCCACTTTTTTTTTACCAGATTTGAAGTTAAAAATATACCATTTGAAAATGTAATAGCTTTTCGTGCAAAAATATATTCGGATCGGTCGAGTACGAATACTATTTTTGGGTCTATGTTATGATCGATATTATCTGTATAGTCTAGACAAACAATTTATATTTTGTTATTACCGTCAAGTTGCATCACATTTGTCATATTAGATATAGATTATTCATATCATATCATAGTCATCTCTGAGGTTTGTTTCTATATATATATTATTTTTGGTCGAAATGTGTTATTATTAAAACTAATTTTCCTCCCTTTTTTATATATCTAAAAACTAAAAGAAATATGCTGAAGTTTCTATAGGATACAAGAAATCGTGGGATGTTCTTCTCATTATCATATATGTGAATTTTTCTACTATCATATCTATATTTTTTAGGAAACTAGTCCAGTCTTTTTTTTTTCACTCATTAATTTTATATATATTAGATGTAAGCTATTAAACTAATTATAATTTCAACAATTAAATTTAATGAATATGAATATAAAGTAGGATGAAGGATTATATTAATAGCATCAAAATGACATAAGAGACCATAGAAGCTCGTGTGTGCGCGTTGTGCATGTATATTATTTGAATATGTAGGTGTAATACTGATATGACTAAATAATCCATTATACCAAGATTATCGTTCATCACGCCGGTTAAATTCTAGCTATTTTATTAGGATTATAACTGAGAAATAAATATGGTTAGCACATATATCAGGAAAATTACTTGTTTAAAAAAATTTATCAAAATACAAATTGTATAAAAATAATTACAAAAAATATCAAGCTTAATAAAATGCAACTATCTATATTAATATCGCATATTCAAAATGTAATACTAATATAATATTGATATTAATATAACTAATATTCAAAATGTAATACTAATATAATATTGATATTAATATTCTTAGTTATGTCCCATCCTCAAAATATAAAATTAACATTTATATATTATGACTATATTGTATCTTAAATATGTATATTAATAAAAATAGAAATATCATAAAAATGAGACATAACATCGTTATTTTAATAGTTTTTTTATATAATTTATAATTATGTAATTTTTTTCAAAAAAAGTATATTTTACCCCCCACATCCCCGTTTCGCATATTCCGTAAAGTCACGAATTCAAGAACGAGACTTATATTAAACTTTAGCTAGCGGACTTTTCCACCAAACGTCACTTTTCCTCTGATTGGGAGTCGACATTGCAGGTGGAGAAATAATATTTTAACGTAAATGATCAACACATTAAATGTAAATAAATAAGGAAAAGCACCTTTTTGTTAGTATAAATACCACGCACCTTCAAGCATATGGCTTCCATATATCATCACAGCACACTAAATTAAAGAGCTAGTTCATTAAGTTATTTACGTAAGAACATGGCCGAGATTGAACAGCCCTACGATGTGATAATACTAGGGGCCTCCGGATTCGCTGGCAAATACATACTTAGAGAAACCCTTAAATTTTTTAACGCTCCATCATCCCCTCTCAGGCGCTTGGGATTAGCAGGCCGTGAAAAGGCCAAGGTGGCTCAAGCGCTTGAATGGGCTGCCCACCCCAATTCACCACCCATGGATGTCGGCATCATAGAAGCCGACACCACTGCCCCCGAATCCCTCCGCCGCCTTTGCTCCAGGACCAGGCTCGTTATTAATTGTGTTGGTCCGTATCGGTTGCATGGTGAAGCTATTGTGGCTGCATGCGTGGAAACTGGGTATGATAACTTTGACCTTTTTTGTTTTTATTTATTTTTTGAAGTTACGCATTATTTCAATTACTTTGTATCACCAGCTACCAGCTTTGACCGCCATAGAGCGGTCAAGAAGACAAGAAACAAAGCTTGCGCTGGAAATTTATTATGCCCTTTCCAATTGCATCCGTAAATTTATGGGATCTTCTTATTCTGCCTTTTTATTTTTATTTTTATTTTATTCTATAAATTTAATTAAGCGCCCAGAATTATTGAGTATATTTATTTGATAACTTATACGCCTTGGTCCTCCCTAGCTAAATGAGTAATTATTTTTGTTTGTTATATGTATATGTAGATGTGATTGTTTGGATATTTGTGGAGAGCCGGAGTTCATGGAGCGTATGGAGGTGAAGTACCATGAAAAGGCGGAGAAGACCGGTTCTTTGGTCGTATCAGCTTGCGGTTTCGACTCGGTTCCTGCCGAATTTGGTTTCATGTTCAATGCCAAACAATGGGTTGAACCGGCTGTGGTGAACCGAATCGAAACTTACGTCAACGTGAAGTCCGATAAAAAATTGGTCGCTAATTATGCAACCATGAAATCAGCAGTTTTGGGACTGGCTAACGTGGCAAATCTACAAAACCTTAGACGAGCCAGACCTAGAAGACCAAGGCCAGTGGTAAGAAAAAAGTCAATATTGACTTATTTTTATTAATTTTTCTATCAATTGCATATTATTAATTAGTGAATAAACCATGAAAGACATAGTTATTCGATTTAAGTAGCGGATTTTTACCGGAAAAATCTGAAGGCGTCTCTAAAAGAAATGTATATATATGCTTTTACCGTCACTTGGCTAGTAAATTCTTCAGCTGTCGTCTGTGGTAGCACTTAAATATTCCTTCAGCCATTGCATGTAAACAAGAACACAAAGTTGGTTGATCGAGAAAACTTTGTCCAAATAATTATTTTCTTTTTATGTTTATTCATTTGTTTACTTTTCAAGAGTTTTCACTACTTTTTTTTTTTTAGTTATTGCTTATCAAGTTTAAACATATTAGAACCTTTTAATTCCTAGTGGATAAAACTCGTTTTTAAAAAAAAATAATAAAAAAGCAAATCATAATGAGTTTTTATTTCGACTTTCCATTATTCTTTTCATATCTTAGATAGGATTTTAGAAAAGTTTTCTCATCAACATAATTTTTATCTTAATATCTTTGATCAGTTTAGATTAGTTTTATAAACAAATGAAATAGTTATACTTTGATACACAGTAAATCGCCTGTTATAATTTAGTGATTACTTAGATAAATTTTGTATATTTAAATTTGATTGCAGATTCCTGGTCCTCCTCCTCCAAGAGTTGGGCCACTGGTGGAGCAACAAAAGGACCTAGGTCTTTGGGGTGTGAAATTACCAACAGGAGATGCAGCGATTGTAAGAAGAACGCTTGGTATTTTGAATGAAAACCCACAAGGCATTATTGGGGCTAATGAGAGTTCTGAATTCACGGAATATAGACAAGACTATTGGTCATCTATTAAGCCTGCCCACTTTGGTATCAAAATAGCCTCAGATTCCTTGTGGGGTATTTACAAGTTTGTTGCAGCTGGAAGACTAATCGATTTCTTTTCCAAATCTGCTCTTAGAAGATGGTTGATTCTGAAATTCCCATCCCTTTGCACGCTAGGGTTTTTCCGAAAATCAGGCCCAACTGAAGAAGAGGTAGAAAGAATGCACTTCAGGATGTGGTTTGTAGGACAAGGTTATAGCAACAAGAATGACCTTCACTCCAATAAGAATAAGGAACCAGACATGGAAATTGTGACCAGTGTGATGGGACCAGAAATGGGTTATGCCACCACAAGTATAATCATGGTGCAATGTGCTCTTATTGTTCTCAGCCAACGTGATAATTTGCCAAGAGGAGGTGCCTATCCTCCAGGAATCATTTTTGGACCTACAGATCTCCAGCAACGACTCCAGAAAAATGGGATTTTATTCGATTTCATCTCAAAAAAGTTTCTTTAAACATTTTAGGACCTCTCCATACTCCTTAATTAAAAAGCCCAAGTTCAAAGAGCATCTCTCTTGTAATATGTCATGCTGTATGATCATATTTCTCAGAGTATATATGGTCTCAAAAAATAATTAGATGAATGTATAAAGTGAGACCATTCAATAGGTACCAATGGATTATATTTATAGCTGAAATTTATTTTCCATTATTTTAACAAATAATGTTCAATATAAGTAATTTGTTATGTGACTAGTATATATGTGCATTTAGGTGTAACATTTGGTTGCGTAATTTTCATAATATTTAATTGGATAAAAATTTTGTCTTCTATTTGATTTATAAATTTATTTAATGATTGAATAAAACTTAGGTTAATAAATTAGACAAAATACTTAAATTTTATTATATTTACACTATGTTAAAAAAATGAAATTTACTAAATAAAAACAAAAAAATATTTTGTATTCTAAAAAATATTATTCTATATTATAATATTAAGTTAATGAATATTATTTTTATTAAATAATATAAAAAATTATTTATTTTATAATATAATAATTAATTTTTAAAAATAAATTTTATATCTAATATTATACAAATTAAATATGTATCTAATTCTTTTTTATATTTATCTTATTTAATTTTTTTATTTAATCAAATATTTTTTATAACCAAACATTATCTCAGTGTGTTATTACAATTACCTGTGGAGCTTTTTCTATGTCGGAATATATCAAGGATTTATGTGATATCCACCTCAACGTGACAGCTTTCACTAGTACTACTCTTGATCGATGTTGGGTAAATTCTCTAACGAAAAGATGGATTTGCATGTTTCGGATTTTCAAGACAAAACATGGTTTGCGATTTTCACCGTGTTGCTTCAGGACTGGTGCCCTCCTCCAAAGGACGCATAAAGAAAGTACTAGGGCCACTTGCCGTTGCACTTAATTATTGCACGTATTGCTTTGATTTATAAAGTATTGGCATCCTAACGTACTATTTTCCCTTAAAACCATTCTTGCGAAATGTGTGCCTTCAAAATTAAAAATAATAATAATAATTAATTAGTTATCAAAGTACGTAAATAAAATATGAATTAATTTACAGGAAAAGAAAATTCTAGTTTACATTAATATTTAACATTTTTATTGGAGATAATGAGATATATAGGTTTTTTTTTCTTTTAATAGAGCAGATGGTTAGTTATTTAATTACACAACAAGAAATTCAATTCCTACTAGAAAAAATTATTATGAGCAAATGTTGTAAACATATATCATCTCATAATATTTGCTAGTATGGATTTGAAAGAGATGGGGCTTCATGTAAGGGATTAAACCTGCAAAAGAGAGCATGGTAAAGAGGTGTCAAGATAATATTTGGTATGACCATTTTAATACCTAAATCAGTTAAATATTTAGAGAGTATGAGTACTCAAGAGTAGTATGTAGGTTTAAGTATACAAAGTATTAAATAATTTACCATTAGACAAGGATCTTATATTTATAAAGAAGTGGAGCTAGTAGTTAAAGAGTAGATAGTGGGAAAAGCCACACCCACAAGTATTAAAGAGTGAGGTCACAATATCCCACATAATCCGTAAGTATAGGAGTTAATTATTTAACTTAGTTTTTCAGTTTTATCTAAAGTCTTCTAGCCATTATAGGCCATTTTAGCTAGCCAAGCTGCCTCATGGGCTTAGACTGAGGTCAACCATAAGGTAGAGGTCCGAGTCTTTGTGGAGCGTGGCTACTATTGTGAGCCTTACCAGGTTGACACGAGCCTGGAAAGCCCATATCCAAAAGGCCTTATCAACACTTGCGTACACCCCTCTCCTCTTCCTCCCATGTAGTCCCATTGCTATTATGAAGGCAAGGAGAAGGGAAAAATGGGCTTCTCATTCATGTGGTTAATTTGGTTTGGATGAGTATGGTCAATCTGGTTTAGGCTAACACAGGGCTGAGGCAAAGACATCTAAGCTATTGTAGGGTTGAAGTGAAGATGTCTAAGCTGTCATAGGGTTGAAACGAAGACATCCAAGTTGAATGACATTGGGGCTGAACAGGTGTAGTATGTTTAAGCATATTGCCTTCTGGGTAGATGTGAGTGCAACAATTCTGAGCTAGAATGCAAAAGGTTAACCTCTGCCATCAGAGGGTAAGAATAGTTGACCCTCTGTCAGGTTAGAGTAGAATGCATGTCTATCGAACTAAATGAGCGAACCAAGGTGTAGACTGTATGGCCTAAGTTAGGTGCTCCAAGCCGAGGCAAGGATACAGTGTGTTGTGTGTTTCACAATAGA
Source organism: Lumnitzera racemosa (assembly GCA_024138005.1). Taxonomy (NCBI): domain Eukaryota; kingdom Viridiplantae; phylum Streptophyta; class Magnoliopsida; order Myrtales; family Combretaceae; genus Lumnitzera; species Lumnitzera racemosa. Next base: position 28,899,741 of record JAMXBC010000012.1, on the reverse strand, counting down.
GTTGCAAAGCAAGGGTATTGTGTAGATGAGGCCGAAACCATTGACCAAGTAGTTTTAATCTATTTGATCTAAGGCATGGTGTTGGTGGAGTGCCGAACAAGTTCTCTCATGGAAGTTAAGGGAGCCTTAAGGTAACTTCTTGTGGAAGTAACTTTTCAAATTCTTACTTTATTGCACCCAGTTTCAGTGCATTTAATGTAATATGACAGGTATCTTATCACAGTAGACTTATGTGTGGTTACATGCGTTTTGTCTTTTGAAAGTGGTCGTCCAATCAAAACTGACTCCACATATTTGTATCACAACATTTCGAGGAATTTGTGCTTATATGAATCCTTATAACTGCTAACTCGCTTTATAAAGCGTTCCACTTATAAATACTATAGTCGCTTAAAGAGATTATGATATGACTCAAAGTGTACACAATAAACATGAGCTACGAATAGGTATCTGAAGTTCAATAGAGATGGGGAAGTAACAAGTGGAACAAGGGTTTGGATGTGAATATGAATAGATATCACATACTAAAACACAAACACAATCAGAGGTTAAGCTCGAAATAGGGTATGATATAACTCACGAACATTAAATCAACACTCGGGGTTTCAAATGATGGTTAGATGTGACTCACTAACTCTCTCAAGTAAAGATTTACCATAATCTTGAGGAAAAGATTGATAAGAGCACTAAGGGATTAAAGAGGAATACTATGCTCAATAATCGCACAAAAGGGAGATAAGCTCATAACTAACAAGCTTACGTGAGAAGTTTCTCAGATAAAATAATGCTCTTAATGACTACTAATCCCTTTGTTAATTACAAATGTTGCTATTTATAGTACATCTTAAAACCCTAGTAGCAAAAATGTAAATAGAATATAAGGTCATAAACCCTAAAGTAGACCTACAACTAAAATTAAGGAAAATATTTATAACTGTACAAAATTGTGCACTTAACAGGGAGGTTGGCATGCTAGTCATCCAAGCTGTCTTAGAATTAGTACAATCTAAAATAGCTTAGGCAAGCTAGCTGTGAGGTCAGCTTATAATTATTGAGCTCTAAGATTGGTCAACACTAGGTTCATAGTACCATGCTAAGTTATTCTTTGGACTCAAGTCCTAGGTTGTCTAGTCTTTCAGCTTCTTGGCAAACAATAGGCTTGATGCTAAGTCGTTTCTTTTCTTCCTCTCGGCCTTCTGGTGTTAGTTCGACCATAGATAGGGCAAGTTAGCCTTTGTCTAGAATAGTTCAGCCTTGTTTTAGAACACATCGGCCTCAACTTCGAACAGTTCAACCTCGGCTTGCAACAGGTCAGCCTTAGCATAGAGATAGTTGTAAGCTGATTCCTATCATCACTATGGGACTAAAAAGAAAACATCCTCAAATTTAGATAATGAGCATGAGCCTTGATACCTAATAGACTTCTCTTCCCTTTTCTTTTCACCATGAAAGCCAGGCTGCTATGAATTTCCTCAACAATCATGGAGGTCAAGTAATAGCTCTTTCTATCCTTCCAAACTGTATAAGTATTGAGAAAGCCATCGTAGATCACTTTCTAGTCGTACTCCTAAAGTTGGTCAAGGATTAGATTAGCGACAATCATAAGTATTGAGAAAGCAAATCAAGAAGCTCAAAGAAGAGAGCCGAGGTTGAGAAGGGACATGGTCGAGCAAAGCTCCAATAGAAGTGGCAGATCCGAAGTAAACCGACTTGCTAAGAATGCAAGAGATGGACCCCAAGCACCTGGTTAAGGACTTGATAATATAAAGCTTAAGTTTCCGACCTTCAATGGAAGCAGCCGACCTAAAGAGTTCCGTGATTGGGTTTCCTAAGTCGAGAAGTTGGTTGAGTGCTACGAGTTTGATGATCGAACAAAGGTCAAGCTAGCTTCATTATCCCTTATTGCGTATGCAAGCCATTAATGGGATAAGCTGGTTGCCAAGCAAGATGCTAAAGTAGAAAATCCAATCAGAACTTGAAGGCTTATGAAGCGATCGATGAATTGGTGCTTTGTCCCGACCTACTTTAAGCAAGAAATGCTCTATGTGTTCCAGTACCTATGATAAGGTTAACATATTACTGAAGAGTATTTCTAGGAGTTTAAGACCTTGATGATGAGATGTGGGATTGTCGAGCTATAAGACCACACCATTGCTTGGTTCCTAAGTGGACTCCAATATGATATTGTTAACATAGTTGAGTTGCAGTCATTCAACTCTCTATACCAGCTAATCAATTTGGTATTAAGAGTAGAGAGATAGAAGAGGAGAAGCCATCAAAGGTCAAATAGCCGACCTCAACAAGGTAACCTCGAGCCTGAGAGGTATGCCCAGAGAAAAGGGCTAGAAAGGAGAGCCAAGCCGACTAGTCTATGTCGATAAGAAGATTGCTGAGAAAGAAAAGGCACCCAGCAATAAGGCCCGAGATGTGAAATGCTTCAAATGCTTAGGCTACGGACACATTATATCCCAATGCCCAAATAAGAAGGTCATGGTCTTGAAGGGCGAAGGGCTCGAGGCTCAAATCAAGAGTCAAATGACAAGAGTTCGGAAGACTAGTTGATAGAAGAAGATGTTTATGCCGAGGACCTAGATAAACTCTTAGCTATGGTGACATCACCATGAGTTGACTTAGAGGTAAATCTCGAAAAAAGGGAAAATTTATTTCATATGTAGTGCCTAGTGAATAAGAAGGCATGTTCCCTAATTATTGATGGAGGTAGCTACACCAACATGGTTTCTGCCAAGTTAGTAGAAAAGATGAAATTGCCGACTTACCCGCATCCTCAACCTTATGGATTGAAGTGGTTTGATGACAAAGGTATGGTCCATGTGCATAAGAGAGCTTGGATAGCATTCAAGGCAAGGCAGTATAAGGATGAGATTAAGTTCGACGTGGTCCCTATGAATGCTGCAAATTTGCTTCTTGGCTGACCATGAGAGTATGATCGAAAAATGTTCCATGATAGCTTCCTCAACACTTATACTGTTTGGAAGGATGAGAAGAGCTATTGCTTAACCCTCATGAGCATTGATGAAATCCAAAGATACTTGGCACCCATGGTGAAACAAAGAGGGAAGAGGAGTTTATTCAGCATTCTGGCCCGTACTTAATGCTTAACCTCGAGGACGACTTCCTTTCAAACTAGCAGTAATGATGGGAATCAGCCTTTGACTATATCTAAACTAAGGTAGACCTGTTCGAAGCTGAGGCCGATCAATGCTTGTTAAAGCCAAAAGGATGAGAGGAAGAAAAATAACCACTCAGCAAGAAGTCTGTTATCCACCAAGTAGCCAAGAGATCATGTTATCGAGAGTGAGATTCACTCGGCATGACAAGGAGAGACTAGTGCCAATTAACTTTAGAACTCAACAATTGTAGGACGACCTCTCTAATGTCCTGGCTAAGTTACACGGGACTTCAGGGAGTCCTTCCCGAACTCGTACATCCAATTGCCAACCCCGTCCGATTCAAATACTACTCCTTCTAGGACATGCTGAGTAACCTTCCCCTATAAAATGTACAGTTTTGTATTCTTGTACATGTTTTCCCTTATTTTATTTATGAGCCTAATTCTTTTAGGTTTAAAGCCTTGTAAATTATTTACAGTTTTGTCACTAGGGTTTAAGACTTACTATAAATAGTAACATATGTAAACATCAAGAGGGAGGACATAAATAGACTGAAAAGTATATTCCTGTGTTTTAGAATTTTTCCTATTTTTTTAGCAAGGCTACTCTTGAGCTAGTATTACTGAATTATCAAGTGTATATTAAACTCTTTTATCTCTTCTACGTTTTTATCAATCTTGACCCTAAAATTATGGTGAACCTCTCATTTGAATCGGTTAGTAGATTTCATCTAACCCTCATTTGAATCTCGAGAGATATTTAGTGTTTGTAAGTTGTATCGAAACCTACTTTGAGCTTAAACCCCTGATAATGTTTGTGTCTTAGTGCATGATATCTATTCATATTCACCATTAAAATTAACCATTTCAATTCCTATCCGTCATACCCATTCGACCCATTCTGGGTTTTCGAGATCCGCTACCATTGATCCTTATCATACATAGGTACCTCCGGAGCGACATAAAAAATGAAAAAACTTTTTTTTTTTTTTTCCATTTTAGCTTAAATTATTCAATTAAGTAAATAAAGTCTAAATATTTAATATTGATTAAATTTTTGTTCTAAAAGGTTGATTTCAAAAGTTAAAACTATATTTAGAAAGTTTGTGGTATTAGTAAAGGTTTAAAAAATTAGTTCCCAAGCTCAATTTCTAGTTTTTCAAAAACCCTTTTTTAAATCGTATTTCCTCGCATAACCTAGTGTCTAGATTAGAACCGATATACCCCTTCAGATTTGATCTAAACTATTTTCTAACCTCAATCGTATGGTCGCTCTAAGTGGTTATAGAATTCTTTTAAAAACCTTTAGTTTTCCTTAAGCTTTAGTTGAGGACTAACATTAAATGGGTATGGTTTAATATTGATTGAGTTAAGGAAAACTAATAATGAGACTAGGAAGAATCAAGCTTAACAAGTATATCCCTACTTTAGCAATGGAATTTGAATTTCTTTCATTTACTCTGTTTTACGTACTTTGATTCTTATTCAGTGTTATCCCTTGCCTAAGCTATTCTAGGGGGTATAGGGTTGGTAACATTCTAACTTGACCGGTTGGTAGGTGTTCCTTAAGTAAGGTATGTTTCCCCTTACTGAGGTTACCTAAAGGGGTCAGGTCGGTAGTGTTTTGACCTACTCAGTTAGTAGGAGTTCCTAAGGGTAAGGGGTGTTTCCCTTTACTAAGGTTACTCGAGAGAGGTCAAGTCGGTGGCATTCTAATTGCCCTATTTAATGGGAGTTCTGTTATACAAGGGGTATTTCCCCTTATCGAAGTTACCCGAGGGGTTTCAAGTCAGTGGCATTCCTACCTAACGGGTTAATGAGAGTTCTTATGTACAAGGAGTATTTTCCTTTACTAAGGTTCCTGAAAAGGTCAAGTCAGTGGCGTTCCGATCTACCTAGTTAGTAGGAGTCCCTTTATGTAAGAGGTGCTTTCCTTTGTTGAGGTTACCCGAAGGTAGTTAAGTTGGTAACATTTCGACCTGCCCAGATAAAGGGTCCGTTCACCCATTTGGGGGGATGGGACTTGGTATGAGAGTAAGAGAACAAGAAGTAATTGTAAATAACTCATGAGAAATGGAACTTTCATTCATAATTTTGAAATGATTTACAGGATTATACATTAATCAAAGTAAAGCTAAAGGCTATCAGCATTCTATGTGCACAAAATGAGCTCGTCATCCAGTCTTTCTAATCTATATGCTCCATTCTCCAAATTTTCTCTAACTTTGACCAGGTCTTCCCAATTTAAGGCCAACTTAGCCTTTCCTTCTTGTGAACTATAGCCTTTAGCTCTTGACAAATCAAGTTGCTAACCTTGAATTCTTTGTGTCTGATTTTCTTATCTTAGTATATAGTTACTTAGTGTTGGTAAGCAATTACTTGAGTTGCAATAAGGTTTCTAATTTCTTTGATAGTGGCAACGTTAGCCTATCCTAAGGACTCATTAAGGATGGCATTGAAGCTTTAAGTTTGGATGTTGGGAAGCTCTCGCTCGATGGGGAGGAATACCTCCAACCTAAATGCAAGGCAAATGTTAGGTAGCTCATCTAGCTAAGTGCCTTCAGTTTGGTTTACTATCTTGTTTAAGCATTCAAGGATGACTCAGTTGGCAGCTTCAACTTAACCATTCGATTGAGAATAGGCAACTAATGTGAAGTGTGGCATGATGTGGTGCTTAGTGCATAATTCTTTGAATTTTGGGGTTATCAAACTACCGCCTATTGTCTATAATAAGGGCATAGGGGACCCTAAGTCAAAAGAGGATGTTTTCCCAAACAAAGGACTTAATGCTTCTCTCGATAATCTTCGACATGGCTTCAGCCTTAACCCACTTAGTAAAGTAGTCAACGATGACAATGATGAATTACCGACCTCCCAAGGTCTTGGGAAGGGCATCGAGAATGTCAATGCCCTATTAGGCAAATAGCCACTGACTAGTCAAGGGTTAGAGACTGTTGTTAGGCGTGTGATTGATGGGGCATGCTTTTGGTACTGGGGGCACTTCTAGGCTTTGGTCTTAGCATCTTACCTCATGGTAGGCCAATAATATCTAAGTTGTAGAGCCTAGATGTAGAGGGCTTAGGATTGAATATAGTTGCTACATACTCCAATGTGTGCAACTCTTCCATGACGCTGGGCTCTTATCTTCTTAGAGGCATCTAAGTAGGGGGAAGTTGACCCCCCTACAGTAGAGGATGCCATCGACTAACATATAGCTAGTGGTGTGATATCTCAGCTTCTTCGCCTCTCTCCTATCTTTAGGGAGCATGCCCTACTCCAAGTAACTCTGGATAGCATCCATCTAGCTCAATTTTGATGTTGATGCTATTAGCTCTAAGACTTCTACCGAGATTAGACTTATGTTCTTCTCTAGTAAGTACTTAATAAAGATCTTCTAATCCTTCACCTCAAGCTTCTGTATCCCAATAAAGACTAGCTTAGATAGCTAATCTACTACTGAGTTTTCAAGTCAGGGGATCCTTATGATGGTCCACAAAGAGAACTCAGCTAGAAGGCTTTTCACCTTCTCCAAGTACCTTGCCATAGTGTCGTCCCTACCTTCATATTCACCTTAGACTTATTAAATGATTAGCATAGAGTCCGAAAAGACTTATAAGGGCTCGGTATCGATCTCCTTGGCCAACTTGAGACTTGTTATCAGTGCCTCATATTTGAATTCATTGTTACTAGTGTCTTGAACTTGAAGGCATAGCAAACTATGATCTTGTATAGTCCAATCAAAACAAAAACCGTACCTCTACTCCCCAAGGTAAATGATCCATCAACATAGAAAGTCCACACTAATTTGTCATCCCTTAGTGGTGCTTCCTCCTCTCCTATATACTTAACTACAAAATCATCCAGCACTTATGCCTTGTAGGTTGTTCATAATTGGTATTAGATTCGGTACGTGCTAAGCTCCATCACATACTTCCATCCATCTAAACACATCCAGCTTTTATAGCATCGTATGCAACGGCTGGTTTGTAAGCATAGTAATATGGTGTGCTTAGAAATAGGGCCTTAGCCGACATGCTAAGATGATAACGATTAGGGAAAATTTTGCTACTTAGATGTACCTGACCTCAAGCCTTTAGAGTAAATGTGATAGGGATCAAGGACTAATTATATGCTCACCAGCCCATAGGCTCTCTCACATAGTCCGCCAAGTTGTCTGAGATGAGTTAAGCACCAAATCCGATCTATTAGGATACTTTGATCTTTATGTCATCCAAGATGTTACCAAGGCAATCAACCAACATGTTGAGCTGAACCCTCAACTAAACCATAGTCCAAGCGCCAAATCTAAATGCTACAAATCCTACTGTTACAGAGGCTGATCAGAGCTCTAAAGCTAACCCCATGTGAACTATCCCCAAACTAACTATTTTCCAGCCCCTTCTAACACCTAACTGGCCTGAACCAAGGCCTACCCTTACTAGGACCACAATACTCTTAGAATCACAGTAAAAATGCGTACGTACTATCCTTTACTAACATCCGTACCATCCTTTCTTACAAAGGACATTCACGTTCCTTCTTTTACACGATTTCATATTTTCCTTGTAAATTATTCTTTTTGTTTTTAGCAAATAAGAACCATTTTTTTGTAATTTCTATAACTTAGGATTTGCTCTAACGGGATGATATAAATACTGTCATATTGTAAAAGTCAAGGACATCATAATACAGAGAATACACTGAACTATTTCACTCTCGAGCTAAGTGTCCCTCTTACTCTTAAACTACTCTTATCTAGCCCATTTGAGCATAGATTAGTGGCGAGTAACCTCTGGCTATACTTGTATGTCATATCAAGCATGACTTGAGCTTATATGAGGCGTTGGTGCATCATATCCTTCATTAATGTACGAGAACCCCCTGCTCAACCTTCGACTATCATTTACCTTTCAAGCTATCTTGTGGCTTAGACCCACCCCTTTGGTTACGCGTAATATTGAGTCCATGAATTCATCCGCAAGTCCGTATCATCTTGGCATTTGAGCTTGACTACATTTGAAGCTGGATTCTACTCCTGTATTCTTTTAATAGTCTGTCACTGCTCTTGTGTGATAGTGATTCTATTGTTAGCTTTGAACTTTAGTAGTAAGAAGTATTTTGTAATCTGTTTTCTCCTATTTTTGATAGACCAAAATAAAGTGTGGTTGACTGTGTGTTTGTTGAGAAATTGTCATTGTAACATTAATGTCAGATTCATGTATACAAGGGACTTTAGGAAATCAAGAAAGTGGTACTCGACATGGCCAAGGGCAAGAAGGAAGCTTTTCTCCTCAATCCATGGGTGACTACTTGGATAGGTTTACTGACTTAGTAGCTAGCTTGGTGACTGTTATCCAAAAAGATAGACAATGAGCTAGAAATAGCCCCATTAGAGAATGTGAGTAGCAACATTAAGGCAATGGTTAGTTTGGCCAAGTTAATGCCCCATCTTACCTACCCCAAGCTGAAAGAATTGGTAGGGATGCTAGATGAAGGTTAGCACTTGAAGAGATTAAGGAAGAACCAAAAGGAGTTGACAAGGTGAAGGAGCACTATGAGCCTGAGGCAAGAAATATAGAAGCCCCTAGAGTCTAAGGACTCAAGATGTGTGTCCCAAGTTTTTCTAGAAGTGATGATGCTGAAGACTACCTAGATTGGGTAGACAGGATTGAAAAGCAATTTAAATGCCGTAAAGTGCCTGATAATGGAAAGGTTAAACTTGTTGTATTGGAGTTCACTGGTTATGTCACCTTATGGTGGAAGAACTTGCAAGCTACTAAAAGAAGGGAAGGAGAACGAGAACAAGAGATTAAGAGTTAGGATGATATGAAGAGGGTTATGCGGAGAAGGTTTATGCCGAGCTATTATCTACAGGATGCCTTCAAGAGACTGCAAGAACTAAGACAAGGAGCATCAAGTGTGGATGCTTACATTAAAGAGTTCCAGATGCTAATGATCTAATGCGAAATTATAGAAGTTAGAAGACCGAACTATGTCTCGATTCATTGGCGGATTGAAGTATGAGATTGGGGATGTCTTGGAAACCGTGGACGTTAGAACTCTCGATTATGCAATTCGAGCAGCTTAAAAGATAGAAAGGCACCGAACAAAAAGATTCCAACCAAGCGTCAACCGTCTTGGCAACAGCCAACCTGTTTTAAGCAAACCTATGCAAACAGAATCGAGCAAGGTCACTGAGACCCGACCTGCTCAGACTAACCGAGCAGAGGAGAAGGAACCTCTAAGGAAGTTTGAGAAGGGCTATAGTTTAGGGAGGAAGACGAGTGAGATCAAGTGTTTCAAATGCCAAGGATTTTGACACTTCGCCACTCAATGTCCGAACAGGCAAACGATGGGGATTAGAAGCGAGGCACCGACCGTAGAGGTTGACAGTATAGATGAAAAAGTAGAGGAGTTGAAAGAGGACAAACAAGCCAAGTTGTCTGATGAAGAAGTCATCTACAACGAAGAAGGCAACTTCATGCCAACTGCTCTAGTATTGAGGAGAACAATGAGTGTCAACCCTGTACCTGAAGACGAATCGAGAAAAAATATCTTCCATATTGGGTGCAAGTTGATTGAATCACTATGTGCGCTGATTATAGATAGTGGGAGCTATACCAATGCAACCTCCGCATTCATGGTCTACCAGCTGAAATTGCTGGCTATGCCCTACCTAAAATCTGACAAGCTTCATTGGCTTAGTGATAAGGGAGCCCTATAAGTGAACAAGCAGGTGTTTGTGCTGACCTGCATTGGCAAGTATTGAGATAAAGTGCTCTATGATGTACTGCCCATGAGTGTGTCCTTCATTCTACTTAGGACCATAGATGTTTGATTAAGCAGTTATGTATGACGGCAAGAGGAACACATGTTTTGTGGAGCATAAAGGAAGAAGAGTGAAATTGAGTCTCATGATTGCCGAGTAAGTAAAAATCATACAGTCCCAACTTAGCTGAACCTTAAAGAAGGAAGCTTTTGTATTGACTTGAGCTGAACTAAAAAGAGAAATGGAGCTAGAGGGACTTGCCTATCTACTTTTCAGGAGGCTTCTGGAGATGAGACCCAGGGAGGAAAAGCTACCAACCGAGGCAAAAACCTTACTAGAGGACTTTGCCGAACTATTTTTAGATGAGCTATTGGAAGGTATACCCATAATCCAAGGTGTTAAGCATGCGATTGACCTACAGTTAAGGGCTGCCCTACTAAACAAGGCTGCCTATAGACTGAACCCTGAACATGTTGCCGAGTTGCAAAGGCAAGTAGACAACCTCATGAAGAAAGGGTACATGCATGAGTCCTTAAGCCCCTACACTGTACCAGCCTTATTAGTGCCGAAGAAAGATGGGTCTTGGAGGATGTGTATGGATAGCCGAGCCATCAATTGAATCACCATCAAGTATAAGTATCCTATACTTAGGCTTGATGACATTCTAGACAAGTTAAGTGGAGCAAAAGTGTTCTCCAAGATCGATCTCAAATCTAGATACCATCAGATTTGAATGTGTAAAGGTGATGAGTGGAAGACTGCCTTCAAGACACGACATGGTTTGTATCAATGGCTTGTAATGCCATCTAGGCTATCTAATGCGCCGAGCACATTCATGCGATTCATGAATCATGTGCTTCGAGAGTTACTGGGAAGGTTTTTCGTGGTCTATATTAATGACATCTTAGTCTACAGTCCCGACCTGGAAACGCACCGAGAATACCTCCAACAAGTGCTTGCAAAACTCCGAACCGAACAGCTCTATGCTAATATGAAGAAGTGCGATTTCTGCCAATCCAAGGTAATCTTCTTAGGATTTGTTATGAGAGGAGGTAACACCCGAGTTGATGAGGAGAAGATAAGAGCGATTATAGAATGGCCTAAGCTGACTGTTGATGTAAGGAGTTTCTACAGCCTGGCATCATTCTATCGTCGATTCATAAAGAACTTCAATACAATTGTGGCCCTACTACCTAACTCTCGAAGAAGCATGTTGAAGTCAAATGGGGTGAGAAAGAGAGGAGGAATTTTGAGAAAGTGAAAGAGAGGTTAACTGTAGCCCCCATCTTAGCTCTACCAAACTTTGACAAGATATTTGAAGTAAAGTATAATACATCCGGATAAGGCATAGGTACTATGATGATGTAAGAAGGCCAACTTATTGCTTATTTCAGCGAGAAACTTTGAGGAGCCACACTCAACTATTTCGTCTACGACAAGGAGTTCTACTCTTTAATCCGAGCCCTAACGGTATAGCAACACTACCTGCTACCTAAGGAATTCGTGATCTACACCGATTGTGAATCCTTGAGATATCTAAAGAGCCAACCGAAGTTGTCTTGGAGATAGGCCAAGTGGGTTAAGTTCATGGAGGGTTTTTATTATATCATAAAATACAAGAACGAAAAGAACAATGTAATGGCCAACGCCCTATTGAGACGACATACCCTCCTAACTGAATTGCAGACAAGGCTACTTGGTTTTTCAACCATCAAGAATTTGTATATCGAAGACACATACTATGGTCCTATCTATGTCCATTGTGGGGAAGGATGGACGCTGGACAACTATCACAGGGAAGATGGATACTTATTTAAGAAGAGGAAGCTATGTATCCTAACCTGTTCCACACGAGAACTACTAGTATACGAGGGTCATGGAGGGGGATTAACAGGACAATTTGGCCAGCGTTGAACTTATGAGGTATTATCCCCTAGATTTTTTTAGCTAAAGATGAAGAGAGATGTCCAATCCATACTAGAAAAATGTATGACCTACCGAAAAGCGAAGGTTAAGCCGAATAAGGATACTACCAGCCCTTGCCGATCTTGACCAAACCATGGTCCAAACTGCATATGGACTTCATGTTAGGATTATCGAGGACGTTCTGAGGGAAGGACTCCATCATGGTGGTTGTGGATCAATTTAGCAAGATGGCACATTTTGTACTCTGTTCAAAGACTAAAGATGCTTCGGCTATTTCTTTTATTTTCTTGCAAGAGGTAATTAAGCTTACGACATGCCCAGAACCATAGTTTTGGATCGAGACCCTAAGTTCATGAGCCACTTTGGAGGCAACTAGGAACCAAGTTATTGTATAGCACGTCTTGCCATCTACAAACCGATGGGCAAACTGAAGTTGTCAACCAAACTATGGGAACTTTCTTACAAGTCGCTATCAGATGAAACATGGCTGATTAGGATCTGTGTTTGCCAATCATCAAATTCGCCTACAATTGGACCGCCCATAGCGTTACAAGCACATCTCCATTCGAAGTAGCCTACACGTTCAACCTCGAGCACCCATTAGACCAAGCACCTCAAGCGAGGATTGATGATGATGACTAACTAGCCATTGAGAAAGCTAAAGCCATCAAAATCATGCACCAGAAGGTTGCAGAACAACTGGGTTGAGCTACTATTAAGCTTGAGAAGCGAAGCTAAGGGTGGAAGAAGAGAGAGTTTTGACCAAGCGATTTGGTTTGATTACACCTTAGCAAGAAATGATTCCCAAACTTGAGGAAGAACAAGTTGTCTCCTAGAGCCAACAGTCCTTTCAGAGTGCTTGAAAAGATCAACCCTAACGCCTATAGCATTGAATTACCTGAAGGATATGGAGTCTCAAACTCTTTCAACATTGCTGACTTCTAACCTTACACTTCCGACGACGAGCAAACTGGACCTAAACCAAATTTGATCCTAAATCTCAAACTACTTGGAGAGGATGATAGGGATCAAGGACCGATTACATGCTCCCGAACCTATGGGCTCTCTTACGTAGTCCGTTGAGCTGTCCGAGGTGAGTTAAGTGTCGAAGAATAGTGCTTAGCCAGTCCAATCTACTGAGTTACTTTACTCTCCATGTCATCTGAGATGTTGCCGAGGTGATTAACTAGCATGCTAAGTCGAACCCTCCACTAAACCATAGTACCAGCACCAAATTTGAATGCAGCAAACCTTACTGTTGCTGGGGTCGGTTAGAGCTATCAAGAGCCGACCATCCGAAGCCAACCCCATGTGAACTATCCTTGAACCAACCATTGTCTAGCCCCTTCTGACACCTAACAGGCCTTAACCAAGGCCTACCCCTATTCGGACTACAATACTATCAAAGTTATAGTAAAAATGAACATGTACTATCCTTTACTGACATCCGTACCGTTCTTTTTAACAAAGGATGTATGCATTCCTTCTTTTATACAATTTCATATTTTCCTTATAAATTATTCTATTTGTTTTTAGCAAATAAGGACCATTCTTTTGTAACTTTTGTAACTTAGGATTTGCTATAACGGGATGATATAAATACCATCATATTGTAAAAGGCAAGGACATCATAATACAGAGAATACACTGAATATTTTCACTCTTGAGCTAAGTGTCCCTTTTACCCTTGAGCTACTCTTATCTAGCTCATTCGAGTCTAGACTAGTAGCTAGTGACCCCCGGCCATACTTGTGCGTTATATCAAGTGCGACCTGAGCTCGTGTGAAGTATTAGTACGTCATATCCTTCGTCGATGTACGGGAACCCCCTACTCAACCTTCGACTATCATTTACCTTTCAAGCCATCTTGCGGCTTAGACCCACCCCTTTATTTATGTGTGATATTGGGTTATATGTTCATCCGCGAGTCTATATTAATATGACTAATGTAGTATACGAGCTTATGCTCTCTCCCTTCTACTCTTTCTAATGCAGATGAGAGCGCCTGGTCACTTACAGCTAGTCCCCTAGAATAGGCTTATAGAGGATTAGAGGGTATGCAAGGAAGTCCTACAACTACTTAAAGGCTACCATACAATAAGGAGTTCATTCAAAACCTTTGGGATTTTTTAGGAGTTTAAAGAACTCAAGCTATCTATTTGCACTCTTAGAGACAAATATACTTAGTATGGCCACCATGTTGATGAGCTTCTATATGTCTTGAATTGAGATAGGGGGCTTCATATCCCTAATGACATGTATCTTTTCAAGGTTGGCCTCAATACCCTTTTGGGTGACTAGGGGTTCGACTTCATGTTATGTCTCCTCATTTGGTCGAAGGCTTCTTAGAGGTCCTTAACATGATCATCGGGCTGCTTGCTCTTGATAATCATGTCATTGATGTATATCTCCATGTTGCACCCGAGCTGGGGCTCAAACAATTTTTCACTATTCACTTATATGTAACCCTAGTATTTTTTAGGCTAAAAGGCACGACAGTGTAACAACATGTGCCAAAGTCGATAACAAAAGAGGTATGGATTTCATCCTTTGGGTCCATCTTTATTTGATCGTAACTAGATAAGGCGTCTATGAAGCTTAACATAGCATGTCTTGATGTGGATTCAACCAATTAATTGATCTTAAGGAGAGGGAAGCAGTCTTTTAAGTAGGCTTTATTGGGGTTGGTATAATCAAAACACATACGCCACTTCTCAAACTTCTTCTTAACTAGCACTACGTTTGCTAACCAGGTCAGATACTTCTCCTTTCTTAGGAAGCTGACCTTAAGCAACGTTTGCACTTCTTTCTTGTTGTAGCCTGCTTCTATAGGGTAAAGTGCCTCTTCTTCTATTTAAGAGGTCGTATATTGAAGTCGATGTTAAGGCTATAAGTTGCCATGTTGGAGGAGATCCTGAGCATGTTCGATGCCGACCAGGTAAACCTATCTAAGTTGGCCCATAAGAGGGCAACTATCTCTTCCTTCACCTCAGAAAGGGTCTTGATCCCTACCCTAGTGGTCTAGTCGAGAAAGGGGCTAATCTATACTTCTTCAATTTTTTAACTCGACTTGCCTCTCTTAGATGGCTTCTCTTGTAAAATGATCTCTAAAGTAAAGACTCCATCAGCTCTAGCAGCCTTGATATAAAGCTTTGGAGAGAGCTTTTGGTTAAATCTATAAATTCTTACCCTAGTGTGAATTGGGAATTTAGACTTTAGGTGAAGGGATGAAGTGATGACTCTAAAAGCATTCAAACTTGGTCATCCTAAGAGAGCACTGTAGGGAGATGGACAATCATTCACCACGAACTCCATTGGTTGTCATGCAACGTTGTCATCATCACTAAGTTCAATATCAAGGGTAATGATTCATTTGGCTCGAACAGTACTTCCATTGAAGCCAATAAGATTATGATGATATGGCTTCATCTTGACGACAGCTTGGTCTTCATCCTTTCATATGTATGTAGGAAGAAGATGTTGGTGGAATTTTTGGTTTCTACCATAATCTTAAAGACCTCAAAGTTAGTGGTCCTCACCCTTATAACAAGGGCACCTTAATGGGGGGTATCTACCCCCTCTAAATCTTCATCAAAGAAGGAGATCGAAGTATCAATCTTCTATCTTTTTTCTTTAATAGCTAAGACCTCGAACGAGGCATTAGCTGAGCTGCTGGTGCTTGATTGGCTCCCTAAGTATGGCCCCCCAACAATTATGTTAATGACACTGTTGGGGGCTCGATCATTGAAATGGTCATGATTTTACTCTACTCGAGCACCTTCGATTTGTTGCCTTCAAGGTACCCTATCTTTGTCATCGTCGGAATAATCATCATTCCTTTACTGAGCTACGTATTCACTAAAGAAGCTTTGCTGAATAGCATATTCGATTGCATTTTTCAATTGGAAGCATTTGTCAATGGTATGGTTGTGGTCATCATGGAGCTGGCAGTACTTATTTGAGTTCTAATGTCTAAGGTTACCCTTAATCTTGGAGGGTTTTTATAGTAGGCCTCTATGCCACACCTTAAAATAGACCTGAACAATAAGCCAATTTAAAGGGGTGTATTGTGTGTAGATAGGAGGGGGGAGGGGGTTTGCTCAGCTCGATGCTTCTTATTGCTTGAACGTACGTCCTCTACAAACAATCTCTCCTTGTCCTTTCTACTCGACCTTTCTCAATCGACGTCGTACATGGCGCAAATGTTATCCTCCTAATCCATGTATTTCTAAGCATTATTTTAGAAATCAACTAAGGTCTTCGACTTACTCTTCATAAGCGATTGGAAGAAGTTGCAGCATAGACTGCTACTCCCTTATCCAATTAAGGGATTTTGACCATAGAATTATTGAAACGAACTACATATTCTCGTAAAATCTTACCCTTTCTCTGCTTCATCAAATATATGGATGATGTGTCGTTAGATGGGGGCTTGCTAGCCTTGAAGTGGAGGCTAAACCTCTACGCCTGCACATCAAAGGAGCCGATGGAGTTCTCAGGCAAGTGGTTAAACCATGTCTAAGCTACTTTCCTTAGAGTACTTAAGAAAATCTTCTACATTATGGCATCCCTATGACTGTAAAGGTTCATGAGGGTACAAAAGTAGAAGAGGTGATCATCGTAGGATTACTAGTATCATCATATTGGTCTAAGGTAGAAAGCTTACTATTAAGAGATAATACTTCATCTTAGATACCCCTAGTAAAGAGGTTTTTGTTACTAAAGCAACTAGCCTAGCGTTACCAGCTGCCTTGCTCCTCTATTGCTCGGAGAGCCTTCTCATAATTATGTGAAGCTCATTGAGATTGGCATCATCTATTGAATGAGTTCGACATGTTGTAGAGTATGCTAAAACTCCACAGGAGTCAGTTACTTACTCATTACCAACCAAGGCTCAATCATGGGTGGCTACAAACCTTGTTGGTTGTTGTTGCATTGGGGGATCGAGTTGCTAATCCTTGATATTCTACTGCTACTGGTGGTGGTTATTTTGCCCAATATGGGCATTAAAGGCTTCAGGAGGGTAGGTTTGTGCACTATGTCTCTCGACTTCCTCAAGGTGAATGCGAAGCAACCCATTTTGGGTAGCAAACTCCTTAATTAGGCACTTCGAGTGCTTTAGGTGCTCTTCTAACATTTCCTTTGGAAGGGGCTGATTCTTAACAGATTGATTTTTCACCAATTGGTGGTTCTCAAGATTGTTAATGCGAGATATGGTGGTCAAAGGTGGTGTTTAGTAGAGTGTTTAGTGTGTTGAGGTAGGTAATAGGATCAGTATTTCCATAGACAGCGCCAAATGTCATCTTAGAATATTTGTTGGTATGGATTTGAGAAAGATTAGGCTTTGTACAAGTGATTGAGTCTACAAAAGAGAGTATAATAAGAGGACGTTAGGGTATTATCTGGCATGACCACTCTAATACTAAAGTTAGTCAATTATTTGGAAAGTATGAGTACTCAAGAGTAACATATATGCTTAAGTGCGTAAAATGTCAAGTAGTTTACCATTAGGTAAGGATCTTATATTTATAGAAGAGTGAGAGTGGCAGTTGGAGAGAAGTTAGTAGGCAGAGTTAATCTGTAAGTGTTGAAGAGTGGGGTCGCAATATCCGACGTGGTTCACAAGTATAGGAGTTAGTTGTTTGGCTTAGTCTTTTAACTTTATCTAAAATCATCTAGTCGTTAGAGGCCATTTTAGTTGGGCAAGCCTAATGGGCTTAGACTAATGTTAGCCATGAGGGAGAGGTTCAAGTCCTTATGGAGCGCACCCACTGCTGTGAGCTTTTTTCTTCTTACAATGCGTATCTCATTCGAAGAGGTTTTTTTACTAAAATTTTTCTATTGGTAGGAGAAGGGCTAAAAATAAAAACAAAATGAAGAGACCTCTGATAACGAGTAAGTGGCTAAAGGAGAAAATTTTACTAGTTTACCATTACATATAATAGATGTTATATGTTTATTAATTATATAAAAAAATATTATCAATTTGCTAGGTTTATCTCACATCTCTTAAATATAACATGGGTACATATATTAATATTGTATTTAAGAGATATAACATATACATAATTAATGTATATGATATTTCTTAAATTCAAGATAGCTACTATAACCAAAACATTAAATCACATTTTATAAATGTGACGTTTTTGTAATTTTTAATGTCATATTTTTCAAATGTGATTTAAAGTTTACATTTATGTAATATTTTTCATTTAATTTATATTTATGTAATTCTCTTAATAGAAAATAATAGACACGTGTTTCACCCGGCTAAAAAAAAGATATCAATCTTTTCTTTTAGTGCTATAAGGTGCTATCTCTTCAACGAAAGTAATAACAATTATTGTAGCTAATAGCTCGCTGCAAGAAGTGCTCTTGGCAATTGCCCGGCTCTCCTAAATTTTAGTCGACGCTTTATGTATTATACTTTCTAAAAAATATTCATTTGTTGGCTTTTAATTTGGAAATACATTATGGTGCGTTGATTTTTACTAATTCTATGCACAATCCAAGAAAAGGATTAATGTTGACCATTTAATTACCCATCTTAACAATCAATGGGCAAGATACCTTAGGACTACATGCCAAATTTTGTTTCTATTAATAAGGTGTTAATAATTAAATATATATATATATATGAATGTATGCATATATATGTATATATATATAAATGAAAAGAATTAATTTTTAAGACGATATACAAGGGAAAAAAAAAAAAGATAAGCCTTCGGCATACCATGCAAATAAATACTAGTAAAAACTGCACCAATAATACGTGTGTAGATTAAGAACATAAAGAAAAAAAGTTACAGGCAAACGGACGACAGTTATTGGCAAATAGAGGGTTATTAATAGTTACATGCACTATCTAAGCATGTATTTTATTGGATGTGAATGTGTGCAGACTAAATTTATGAATAGTCAATCATTAACATAGCTTTATATGCGGTTAGAGTCAATTTGATAAACTTGGAATAGAATGTTTACAAATATATATATATATATATATAAGACACCAAAAGAGCCTATTTATTTTAATATTATGGATCATAGATTAAGTCAATTGTAGTTTGGTTACGTACAATTTGTCATTCGCCACTCCGAATCGAATCCGTCATATGATAGTTGAATTCTTTTTTAAGTTGAATCCAACATAAATATTTAATTCATAATTTTACATATATATAGAAAATGGTCCAATCTGATTTGGACTAAAATCCTCAAAGTGTGTGGGAAAAATATTCTCATTTTGATGCAAGTTTTCTTTACCGTAAAAAAAAAAAAAAAAAAGTTACTTTTAGTGCAATTACAAGATCGAGAACTTGAAGCTTTCCTTAGAAGCAATGTTTTTCATATCCTACGTAATCCACCAGGGCACTACACATTAGAAACTACTATTAAGTCTTACTATAGTTAGTTGGTTCTTTAAAAGTTAGTTTTCAAATCAACATGGTAAAAATTAATCATTCTTCACTTATTTCTAAAATTTACAAAATGTAAGAAAAATATTTAAAATATTTTGCTTCACATTGTTCATTCATATTCTTATTTAAAGGTGAAAATACAAATAGATGCACAAACAAAATTCATATTATTTAGAGATGGGTACTAAAATCAAATTTTCACAATTAGCATAGTAATTACCATAATTATTCTTTTTCTTTTTCTTTTTTTAACTTCACATAGTTTAGTTTGGTGAAACCCCACAAGTTTTGCTAGTATATAATTCCCGTTAGATAACTTGATAATAGTAAAAGCCTTATAATAAGAACTTGTAACCTTTCAAAATAAATAAAATCTGAAAAAGTTTATAATTACTACTCCGTCTTGTAATATTTTCAATATAACCGTGATTTTCCTTACTTCATACCTTTGAATAATAAATTTAGCACACATTTATACCTAAAGCGTATCTAAAAATCTTGTCAAGTTTGCCCATAATATCGATTATTTAACTACCCTAAAAGAGCCTATGACCATAATTTGTAGTAAATGGATGATGAAAACTAGGGTTGAGGGGTAATCTTACTGTGTAGGATACTCACCCAAATCCTACTTTATTGGATAAGTTCCAAATAGATAAAGAAAGTCATTAGATAAGTTCTGATTCAGAATTTCTTAAAATCTACTCCCATAAGATAAGATAAAGTTATAACATCAAAATAATTTATACTTATTTTAGAACCTTTACTCTAAAGTATGTAGATTGCATATTTTATGGTATTTTACTCCAACCTATAATAAAGCCCTAAGATTACACATTCTTATATCTATTGTTTTATTACTCTCTTTTATTCATTTTCTATTCTTGAGTAAAACCTTGTTTTTTTTTATTTTATATATAACTTTTTTATTATGTGTATAACAATTTTATGATTTAATAAAAACTAATTTTAATGATTCGAAAGAAAAAGATAAAATAAATAATTTAGCATAACTCAATTAAAAGTTAAACATTTTCAATTACAAGAATTATTCTCTATTCTATATACTAAAGTTTTGCATTGTTATAATTAGATGTGTTGGAAATATAAAAACCTTTCAAATATTACTATTTAGTCCATTAATATAGTTACAAGTTTAATGTTAATTAGATACTCGTACAATATTTGAAAGAATATAAAGTAAAATAAAAATAAAAATAAAAATTTAGGTTCTATACGGTGCCCTGTAAAATTTATAGAGTAAAAAGTGGTTCTTAGATAATATATAATAAGTTTTGAATACAAAAATTTTGGAATATGTACTTATAGATTGAGATACGGTAAAGTATCATACCCTACTTATCCGCTCACCCCCAGCAAAAACTAAAATGTAGAATAAAATGATAATTTATAAATATTAATTATATATATTTGTATAAAATACTAAATTTCAGCTATATAAAATGTCATCTAAAAATGCTATAATGTAAATAATTAAGGGAGTCTATTATTACGCATACTACAAAAACCCATTTTTGGATAATTTTGGACGAACCTTTTTTAGTTGCTTAAAGGTATAGTAATGTTTTCAAATAATTTTAGAACTTTTAAACCTCGAATTATCGGCTCTTGATTCCAAAAAATATGAGCCGAGATCAACCTGAATGACTAGTTTACAGGTCAATTCTTGGACCTTTTGATTCATAGGTCCGGTTCTTGGACCATGAACCATGACACATTCACTTTTTTTAAATTTTAAACATTTAAAAATTGAGCCTAAAGAATTATATAACCTTTAGTCCATTTCACGATATGGTTGTTGAGATTGCACACTTATTTGCATACAAAACATCAAATTTAACCTGTAACATTAGCAATGTAGGACAAAATATTTAGAGGTTATAAACAATTCTAAGAGCAAGAATTTCTTTTGGTAAAAGTTTATATATATAGTAAATCATACATGCTTTAAAATATATTTAATCTTGTGTTGTTAATAGCAATATATTAAATACTATGAATAGTAATAATATTTTTTTTAATTCATATAGAGTTAGTTTAAATTTTCAATGTTATTTAACTTTTTAATTTTTAATTTTATCTTTTTTAATTCCTTTTCCTCTTTAATTTTTTTTTTTTTCTTTCTTGTGGTTTTATGGGTCGATGGGTCGATGGGTCCAATTCAAGGGCCTTCCTTGGAGCGGTTAGATCACCGGGGTGTTTACGAGCCGGATCCGCTCCGTGCTGAGGTCTATTAGGAGAGCAATTCTAAGGTAATAAACTGCAGTCGATCACGTGCTAAGAAAACAACACAGATTCTATCATTTCCTCTCAGATTTCAAACTTAAGTGTCGCTTTAAGGTCTTCTGAATTTGATTTTTCTTAGGTGACATACATTCCATTCAATGCCACCAAGGAAAAATCTCATTTGCTCATTCATATCACCTTCAGTCACCAGATTCGTACGCCCACAATAATTCTGGACTTCTTACATTGCAGAACAATTTGCGGGGGTGGGGTTGTAAAAGCAAGCCCATAAATATTGGGCTTTGATTGATAAAGGAAAAAACAAAAGATGCTAGAGGGGGCCCAATAAGGAAAAGCACCATAAGCCCAATCATTGAAATCGATGGCCAGACATAGTCAACGTTCGAGGACAACGTCGAAGGAGACTTAAGTTAGACGAATCGAATTTTTTAATCAATGGAGGAATCACGAACTATCAAGATTATGTAATTCAGAAAACAAGAAGCAAATTGTAATAGCGACGTTTGGATGAGTTGGTGGCATCTCTCTGTAAAGCTTATGTCATGTAAAATGGCATCGCGAGTGTTATACAGTCCCGTACGAGTCCGAGAGATGAGTGCCCACCCCCCCCCCCCCCCCCCCCCCCCCCCCCCCCCCCCCCCCCCCCCCCCCTTTTTTTTCCCAACACACCAAGAAATATCACACCAGACACGAGGTCTGCACACCAACAAACAAAAACCAATGCTCATCACCAAATGTGAAATGTGGACAAAACCCAGTCTTTACACACAAACAAACAAACGAAAACTAGAAAAACCCAATATACATTTTCTCTTATAGCGCGGAGAGAGAGAGAGGACCTTGAAGTTTCTAAAAGTAGAACTTCGGCTGCGGTCAGTGAAGCTACAAGCTGCGCATCTGCTAAATCGATAAGATTTTGGGTAGAAAGAGAGAGGGAACAGAGAGATAGAGACAGAGACTTACCTGGATTAGGGTTTGGCGTGGTGATGTAACGCGATCAGGGTTCGGTGTGGAGAGTAGAAGAGAAAGGAACAAACGCCCATGTGCGGGCACTTTAGTTGAAGGGCAATTTCGACGGTTAAAAAAATTTGGGACTTATCCAGTGATTTGGAATTTTTGTACTTTAGTGTGCTTTGTGTCATGTACTTTAGTGTCCTTTTTGTCGCTAAACGATGAATAAAAACTTTTATTAAATTCTGTCCACAAAAATAGAAAAATCAAACAATAGCTAACTCTCCGTATATATCAACCTTAAATAATAAGGTTTCCTTTACTAGGTGAGGCCATATATTTCAATTTATTTTGTCGTCATAGGGCCTTTGCTTTCTCTTGAGATCTAAATTGCTAAAGGTTTTTTTTTTTTACCCCTTATTTTTGGAAGAAAAAAAAAAGGAAAAATATCTAGTTATATTATAAGGCTTATGAAAAAAACAAATTGAGCTTGTAACTCTGAATTGATTTAAAATTATAAAATCCATTATCCATATGTCATTAGTATTCTAAGAAATTTGAGAAAATAAGTACACGATAATTTTTTATATTTGTGGGACAATTCAATCATTTTTTTTTCTATTTTTAAGTGAATCATTGAAATCATTATATTTATACTCCAATTCAATCAGCCTCCTTATGCTTTAAACTACTATTTAGGTCCTCTATGGTTATAATATTACAATAATTAAGTATCTTATGTTAATGATCATTGATTATAAAAGATAGAAAGTGGGTCCAACAATATAAATATAGGAGATTTCATTGACTTACTTAAACACAAATTAGACTTAGATTGAATTTTTTAATACATATAAAGATTTAAATGATTTATCTAAAATATAGAGAACTACAAATTAAAAAAATTTATTAGTAAATATTTAAGTTTAATATCTACCCACCTTTCATCCAAATAGGCGTATGTTAATAACAAGTAGTCATGCCCAAAGAAAGGAAAAAAAAAATTATTTGTGGATTGTCCTCCAAGGTAATTACATCATAAAAACCAATGTCTTATTTACTCGATAGGAATTGAAATTTCATTCCCTTTTTATTTTTTATTACAGTATTTACTTGATTTTTGCCTTCAAATGGTAATTTCTTAAAAATCTCTCAAGTAATAGGAATTCATTAATTCAATCAAATAATCATGATCCCTTACAAAATTTTATATTTTTTCCAAAAATAATTTCACACCACCACTACTACTACTACTGCCAACCACTACAGCCATTACCACCAACTGTAGTCGTCTCCCTTCCTACTATTACCACTATTACCACCACCACTGCTATCGCCATTGCCGCCTCTATCCCCCCTACTACTACCACTACTACTAATAATCATCGACTAACATTATCGCTACTACTGTCATTGGTGCCAACTACTACTAATATTGCTACTACCATCACTACCACCAATCCTATTACTGCTACTGTCGCCACTATTATCATCAACTACTACCGTCGTTGCTGTCGCTGTCGTCATCACTACCGCCACCACCATAACTACCACTACCACCCCCTCCTTCCCCCACTTCCCTTTTTTAACAACAGCTACCCCCTACTGCTCCTACCACCATCAATCACCAATTTGCTGTCGTTAACCATTACCACTGTCTCTACCTTCGCAACCAATTATCATCATCACTACCTATTACTTTAAAATTACTTGAAAAAGAAAATGAATTAAGGATAATTTAATCATTAAAATTTTATTCCGTATCTAATCTTAAGTTGTTTATTAATCTAAATAAATAAAATAATATATATTATACCCTTATTCCATCCCATATAAATTCTTATTCTATCCTCTCCTCATTCCATTCAGTGAAGTGAACAAAATATAATAGTAATATTTCTTTTGAAAATTAATGCAGGTTGATTCATTTATTGAGCATATGGAGAGATAGTACAACTAAATAATTAATAGATCTTTGATTGAGACAAAGCATTCCCATAACTAACCTTAAAATTTTAGGGCCTCCTACGATAATGTTGATAAAAATATATTACTATAACATTAGCTAATTTAAATTATTAATTTGATAAAACTTAATTTACATCATTCAATCTATTAAAATAAACTAACCTGATATCTAAACTAATAGGTTAATCTAATCTTACTAATTAATTAAATGGAAAAAAGGAAGAGAGGAGGTAACTTACTAATCTCTTATAGCAAGTTATCCTATAACGGATTACCTTCGTTAGCATTACAGTAAAGCATTTTTGCTAGTACTATATTGCTAACGTAGTAAAAATATATTACCATAATGCTAATCAATTTAAATCATTAATTTAGTAGTATTCAATCTACATTATCTATTCTATTGAAATAAGTTAATCTATTATCTGAATAACCAGCTACTAATTTTTATAAATAAAAAAGTAAGAGAGAAAAGATAACCTATTAATTTTTTATAATAAATTATCTTAACAACGTTATGGTAATACTATACAGATAATGTTAGCATACAAAAATCCCAAAATTTATAATTGAATGAATTGGGAGACTTGCAAACATGGTAGAGAAATTCATTCATATTGACGTTGCATTATTTATATTAATTTCTTCCCATTATTTTCGGACCTGATGGACATTGTTACATTATTTATAATAATTTCTTCCCACTATTTTCAGATCTAATTGACATTTGTTACGTGTAAAACGAAATCTTTCTTTTATTTTTATTTTTATTTATATTTTAATTTTAATTTTTCTACTTACTGACCACTTTGACCGATTTATAGGGTGAGTGAATGGTGCTCATGGCCGGTGACTAAACTATTGATCGATGATTGAGCCGCATTTTACAATTAAACCATATATAATCATAATTCTTGGCGTCAAAGCCACTCAATTATGGGTCCACTTGTAAATTTAATACTCTATCAACAACTTTGTTAAATTTTATGTTATGTTTGATATGAAAAAATAAATCAAAATAAAATCACGATTCTAGTTTGCATTTTCTTTTCCTATATTTGAAATCACATTTAAAAATTAAAATCATAATTTTATGGAATCAATTATTTTAACTTGAAAATAGAATTGAGTTCTCCTTTCTCAAAGGTAAAATCAGCTAATTTATTATTCTTTTATTTATTATTATTAATCAAAATACTTATTAAACCTTTAATTTAATTTTAATATTTAATATTTAAGAATTTTTTTATAATTATTACTACATATATAATTAATTTTATTCCATTATATTCAATAAATATTTCCAAATATGAAAAATGATTTTCCATTTAACTTTTTATTCCATTCCATTTAATTCCAATAGATTTCTTTTCAAATCATTCATCGTACTAAACGTAATACGAGGGAAAATGTAAACTAACCTCTTATATTAGTAAAAATGGAACTTTGCCGACGGTTTATCGGTGACCTTTCACACGGATCAATACACCAAACCCTTTCGACGGAGGAGTACACACATTAAAACAACAGTTTAGTTGCTCTTTTGAGAATCATGAGCCTTTATATGGCTTTGGAAGATACTACTAAATAAAACTCTGAAATGTGATTATTCAAGTGGTTGGTTTGGAAACTTTTTTCTTTTAAAAAAAAAGAAAACTATCAGTTTCATTTAAGAGTATATTTCTAGTAACTTTTTAAGGAAAATGCATGTGAAGATATCAAATTAAAAACTTCTTTCATTTTATTCTTTTTTTGAAGCGGTTCCATTAATATGAAAAAAAGGTGTGGAAAGTTTTTTTTAAACCCTTCAATAACATGCTCCATGTTCAAACTAATTAAATATTACTTACTCAAGCCATTTTTTGTTTAACCATGCACATCATATAAGGAAAATTTCGCCAAATCCAGTTATTTAATATATGCATCACCAGCTCATCAGACTTCGAGATAAAGACGACATACCTACTCGGAATTGATTTATTCAGATGTCAACTTGAGTTGCTGTGGACGAGTCTTACCTACTTATATATAATTTGATCATTTCAGATATATCAGCCAGCCTGAGTTCATAACTACCATTTTTTATCCCTTCTGCAAGGCTAAGTCAAAATACATCCCCTTATATGCTTTTATGTGCTGTTAGCTTCTGTATTTTTTATAGTAAAAGTGTTCAGATCTCAAAAATTATAAAATGCGCTTTTCATATCCTATTTTAGTCTTTTTCCTATTAAATTTTAAGGGTAAAATGGTTAGGTAAAGGTACGAAAGTACTTTATTCAAACATTTAGGACCTAAATCGCTGGTGGCTATTATATTAATCATGTTGCCCCTAAGACGTGCATACCAAATAGTTATGTCGCAAATTCTCGGCATTTATTTCATTTATGACTCTGTTCAAATAGGTAAAATTTTGTGTTAATAAGGGAAAAAAAAAAAAAGAAAGAAAGAAAGAAACTATGATTTTAGCAAACCTTTGATTCCATTACTATGTGCGAAATAAAAAAAGAAGCCAGTATGTGTGCTGATTGGCTGCCCAAGAATGGTAAGAATGGAGCGAGCATGAATATGTGTGAACAAAATCCACCACTCAAATTGAAGGAACCCTTCATAGCGAAAAGGGATCGCAGCCTCCACGGGAGTTTTTCCTGATGTCGCGCTTCCATGACTTGACGCGGATAAATTTGATGCAAATATGGCGTTAAACCTAATTTTATGGAAGGATATAGTGGCCAATAAATCCTCCACTTATGTCCCATTAAGGATATTAATAACTAAAATTAACTTAAAATTTCTTGATTAATTAGTCCAAATTGCCACAATTAATGGGATTGTTGAAGACTTTGTGATGGACAAAGTCTATAAGCACTCCCTAAAGCTATTCCTTTTCAACTATGCACCATCATTCTTTAAAAAAAGTTTTAATAATACTAACACTTTATGTAAATTGATAATAATATATAAATACCGATAAAATTTCAACATGTAAAAATATAAATAGTAATTTTTTTAACATCTATACACTATTGTTAATATTTCTACGTCATTCATCCAAATATACTTTGTATGAATATAAATGAATCTTTTTTTTCCCATTCTTAAAGTAGTAACAAGACATTAGACATTCTCAAACTTGATGGTATTCCCATTCTTGCAAGGCTTCACATGTTGTTAATGGATGTAGGTAATTTTAATTTTATTATTCTTTCAATGTCTATATATGGATATTATTATATGGAAATGAATTTGTTAAAGTAAGTTAGGTAGAGTCAAAAAATTAGTAATTGAAATTATCTAAATTTTTTAAATATCCTATGATAGCGTGATGGCTGCATTTTCTTTGTTCTAATTTTAATAATTGATTACATGTGACGATAAGGAAATAATTTTAGAAAACTTTAAAAAATGTTATTTTAGTGTGTTCAAATCCATGTTATAGTATTGTTTAACGATGCTTCCAATTGGTATAAGTGTGTACTATTGCCTTTGTTGTTATCTCCTGGCATGGCATATGATGTCTCATCACATAGGTAAACCTATTGTAAATAAGTTCAATTTAAAAAGAAAAAAATAATACTTCATTATATACTTGGTGCTTAAAGGAGTTTAATTATAAGCTTTTGGTTATAAATATTTACATCATTTACAAACTTAAAAAACTTAAACATTAGATTTTAGTTAAACTTTTAAGTTTTCATTGCACTTATTTAGTGATATTTTCACTTTCAAAATAGTTGACTCTATTTAGCACTTTTCAAAAGTCATCCTAGTTGTTAGTAACACCCAAAAAATTTGCATCTTAACTTAATAATAAAAGAAAACTTATCTTTTCAGCTACTATTGAGCAGAGTGAGAATAGAAAATAAGCAACAATACACCAAAGCACATAACATAAGTACTCAAGTTTTATATTCAATAAATATCTAAGTAGCAAATAAGATAATGCAAATGGTATGCCATACTAATGCACGTAATATGTATCGGTATTGATATCCTAGTTAGCCTAGCAACTTATTTGGTTTGGTTAACTACAAATCCGGATATCTGAAGGATATATCTAAGAACTTAGCAAATTATCAATGTGGTTAAAGTGTTGGTCAATGAAGAAATATATGTATAAAACCTAACTTTGTAAACTTATCCTAGCAAAATTGTAAGTTTTAAGAAAACTAACCCATAAGTCCTTTTCATGCTATGTCGTGAATGCAACCAATTCTCAATCAACATCAAGTATATCAACAAGGCTTACCATATTTGTTTTTTCTTTGCTTTATGTTTTGGCATTGCTTATAATTTGAATACTCACTATAGCATAAATTTTTACAAGTTTTACTCATAACCAATTCTAGAATACATCACATAAAACATTACTAACATTATATTCACAAAATACAACATCACTAACTACTTACATAGCAAATCTAGACAACATCTAGATAATCACTCCAACCACAGACAAGAACATTAACTATTTACTAATCAAATGCAAGTTAGAGTACTTTACACAACAATTTCAAGCATCATTTAGACAAACGCCCCAACCATGTGCAAGGACGTTCATTATCTACTAATGAGAAGTAAATTATACCCTATACATATAAATGCACTTACCTAACTAGTGATACAATCCCAATTTACTTGTTAATAGAAACTTCCTCCTCCATGACTTCACTTAGTAAGGGTAAGTACTTATAAGGTCAATTACAAGTCATTAGTGTATGTGTATGTATCAGTTAAATACCCAATTGTTGGCTATTAATTCATCATAAGCTGGTTTTGATTCATTCACTAAGTTTAATTCTGAGTTAACATTTAAAATAGCTTCTGAATTACTCTACAATTCATCATACTTAAAATTTCTTAGTTAGATAGCAGTTAACTTACATCAACAATTAAATCTCTCAATATTACATCTAGTTCAATCGTCTAGATTTAATTTACCCAAAATACTTAGGTATCGTAGTTTTTAAATTTAGTTTTGAATTAGGTCTCGAATACTAAAATTAATGTAGTTTTTTTCCCTAGAACCTTTTAAACAATTATTTTATCAATGGTATTAACACAAAAAAAAAAAAAATTCTAGAACTCCATGTGAAAGTATCTAAAAACAGTTTCGTTAATTAAGAACTCTCTAAAGAAGTATCTGAAAATATTCTTATTAACTTAAAATTCTATCATTAATTTACAAATGCTATATCAATCAAATATTTCATATCAAACAACTCTCTAATTAAGTCTCTAAACTTGGAACTAACTTACTTTTCTAAAAACCAACTTTTTGAATAATTGCTTAAATATGGTTATTTTACAAATTTACTTAAAATAACTCATCCAACATCATAATCCAGATTATAGACATGTTAAATCATGTTCATATTTTAGGTTTAATATACCAAACAACACCATAGTACTAAATTCTTTAAATTCACATACTTACCTATTAATGCCTTAAACCTATATTTGGCCAACTTACTCATGTCTCATCTCCCACTCAAACCATACAACTTTAGATTATCCTCCACAATGGAATGTGATCCAAATAAACTTTAAAACCTAATTCCAAGGGTTTCATTAAGCTTCATACACCAAATCTTCAAGAAAAGGGCATTTTTTATCCAATTTAAAGGCTTGAAAATCCCTAAAAGTTATGGAAATCATTTTTCTATGAAAACTCTTCATACAGTATTCACATGCAATATAAGAATGCTCCAAAAAAAGTTTGGCTTAGAAACTATGTCAATAGGGTTATTCAAATAGGTTTTGAAAATTGATTGATTTTACTTTAATTCCTTAAGGAAGTACTATATCCATTTAAAAAAATTTTAATTTGATCTTTTTTCCTAAAAGAATATACAAGAATATGTATAAATAATTTTTTTTTCATAATTTTTAGAATTAATTTAATGTTTTTACAATTTTAAGTAATATCTGGTACAAAATTGGCCTACCGAAAAAATTAGCCTCCGAATACTAAAGTAGGGATAGCATTTCTCTATTACATGTCCATGAAGTTTTGAAAATTCTAAACATTTTAAAAAGCAACCACCACCCTATCAACACTTATAGGTGTTGCCTTCATTGTTAGGGGATGGCGGTGGTTCATGCCCAGGTGACTTCCATACTTAGGTTAATGAATCAAGCTTTGTTTGCATAGTTTACATCTATTTTTTTTTTCCAAAATTTTCCCTCCTTTGTTTTCCTATTCTTATAATTTCCTAAATTACTAAGGGACTACCTTATCATCTGGAGAGAGTTGGTGAAAATCCCAGAGTTATAGCTTGTGAAATTTCATTTTCTTTCTTTAAATTACCTTATAACCTCATCCTCATTGCATGTATTAGTTTCCTAAGAGAGGTTTAATCCTTCAACAGCTAGCTACAAGATTTGTCCACACCTTACACAAGTGAATCTAGTGTTTTGTTATTTTTTATCAATTTTTTTTGTTTTTTCTTATAATTAATTGATTAATTATACTTAATTTAAGGTATTTGAATCATTTTTCAAGCATATAAGTGTATATAATAATTATACTTAAGGTACACATACTATATTCATATATTATTTTAGGTTACTTTATAATTTTTATATCTAAATAATTTATCTCCAATGGATCGTTATGTTTTGAGACTCAAATGTCAAGCTCTAATAATTAACAAACGTGCTTGGTAAAAATGTATTTTGTTGAAATTAAATATTATATATATATATTATTTTGTGAAATTGATCCTATTAATATTCTTTGTCTAACTTTTGTAACTTTATATTAAAATTTAGCTCAATTTGGATAAAATTGTTCGAAGGCTTAAATAGTTTCAAAAGCCCTAAATGTCCTAACTCAAATTAATTAATTTAACAACTGGGATACTTAATTAACTAAGGTCTCACATTTTTCCTCGCATATTTGATTTGAATGAAAGACTAATAAAATAAAAGGATGAAATAATAGGTATAGTACTTACTATAAACATGTTTAAAGGCAATTTTTATGTTGTGATTATCCTTATATGGCATGTACTTAGATGCTCTTTCTTTTTATTTTATTTATTTATTTATTTATTTTTTTGCTAAAGAAAGAATGCTTATGTTAAACAAAAACATACATACAAAGAGTCTAAGGGTCAAGATATATGATTCTCACTAACAAGATCAGCTAAAGGACTTGAAAGATTTGCTCTCCAAAAATAAGTGCTCAAGCTCTTTTACCTTAGGCATAGCTAAATCGGTACTTGGATTCACTTTTCTATTAACTAAGGAGAATGAATAAGAGCTAAAACATGATTGTAAGAAGGGCAAATGCTCCAACAAAAGAAGACAAAAAAGTATCGGGTCAAGCTAATCCAGGTGATTAGGTCAATTGTTAAGTTAGATTACTAGGAGGCTAATGAGTTGGAATTGGAAAAGTCAGAGCATAAGAAAATAGCTCATTGCTCTTATTTAGTGGGGTTGAATCTATGACTAGGTCAGCTAATGTTGCTCGTAAGTCCCTATAAGTTAACCCATTAAAGTCTTCCTTAACTTATGTGACTATCAAGAGGTTATTATAGCTCGACAAGTGGTAGAGCTCATGGGTCCACACAAAGGTAACCTCATCCTTGATTGGTTGGTTGCTTAGGATCCTTCATGCAAGATTCTGATGTTCGCATATCCCAACTCGTGTAATAAGACCAAGCTTAGATTCCTATCACAATCACTAATGGCTTGTAATGAGATGCATTGAGGCATGAATGTAGTATTATGCACTAAGATCTCTTACCTAGCCATATCATACAAATCTTTACTAAACCACTTATTCAATGTAAAAAGTCCCTCGATATCATTCCTTTCTAAAACCAACCAATAGCGTCGCTTGGCTAACTCCTAGCATTAACTCTTTTACATACTTATAAACCCTAATTTTGGCTAATTATCTAGTCAAAACTTATTTCCTTTGCCTTTTACTAGCTATAAACAAATTTAGGGGACAAATCCTAATTTATTACCAAACTAATTCAAGGATCATACCATAAACTTATTGATTGATTCAAAGATTTACACTATAAACTTACTAAGTAATGAATAAGGCTTGATTTATTAAGGTAGCTTTTGATTAACATTCAAAGACTTGTTGCTTGTACTTTGAAACACGTATGTAAATGATAAATATGCATATGCTAGATGGTCAAGTTTTGCAATGCAACAATACCTTTTAATCGATTCTCAAACTAACATAGATATTCAAATGTTATATATTGCAACCATAATTTTAATTTGACCATCAAACTAACACAATAAGCAACCATGTATTTTCAATTTATTCATCAAGCTTATATATATCATCAAATGATCTGCACACTAAACCATTGATTAAAACATTGCAATCTCAATAGCATAGCATACTTACTCAACAACAAGTTCGAAGTTTCATTTTAAATAAATTGTAATAGTCATAGTAAGATGGAGTTTAATGGCTAATAAATGACAAAGATAAATATCGACCATAACCTATTATAATAAGTTAAGTTAGAAAATGTACTCATTTGGATAAGCAACAATCTCACAAGTAAAAATATAAATGATCCAAAGATCAATCTTCACGCAAAATATCACCTAAACACACTTAAAAAAGTTAGTAAATCACAATTACAAAATACAATACAAAGCTTAACATCATTTGTCTTCTACCTTATATGATTAGCTTAAATATTCATAACTTCCTTATTTCCTATCTATTTTTACCATTCTATATACCATAATTGATATTGGAAATGCTATATAGGTATACCATTAACTTAAATCTAGTCGTTATGGATAATTATGAAAATGTTTACCAATTTGGTTTTGCTTTACACTATTTCCTATATTTGAGTATTTGATTCAATGTAACATTTCAACAATCAATTATTGAAGAAAAATCTATTATTGATTTACCATTTCCAAACTAGTCAACACTAACAGGTATTACTCTCTATTCAGTAAAAAGAAAAAAAGAAAGCTCCATTTAGCATCGTGATTATCAATAAAATTAGATTTTCAATACTAAATTACGCCTTTCCTCAAGTGTTTACATGATAAATAATAAACGAACATAATTAATTCTACAAAAATTCAAGTAATACCCTAAAATTGTATATAACTAGATTATACTTCCGTTTCGTTCAATAAGCTTAGTGTTGTTATTTTGTAAAATTACTCATTGATTCTTAATTTGTTATTAAACATGTGAATAGTCAAATTAGTTCATGAGAAAAATTCCATACACTCCTAATACTACTAGTAACATCTAGCAATCATTGCATGGTCAAATCGTTAATTAATTTCATGATTAAATCGCCATTTCTATAGTTTTATTCAAAACAAATTATAATAATTAGTAAATGAAGTAGTTTTAAAAAATTCTTTAGATTCATATAAGCTACATATTATTAAGATTTATGCATACTAAAATTTCACTTGAAACAACATTATTAAGGACTTTGAAAACACCGATAAATTCACATCTACGGTAAGAGATTTCTCAAACATCAATTATAAACCTAATTAATCTCACATAATCAAAATGTTACATTAAATTACACCAAATATAAGGTTAGAGTAAAATTTTCAAAAATTATTCAAAGAATTAATTTTTAAATAAATTAGAGGAATGCCTAATGAAAAATTAGGTATGATGCTTCGTGGCCTTTAGCAACCTATTATCGATGAGAAGTTTTCAATTAGCTTCCTCTCGATGGTAGAAGCTTAAGTCTCAAGTGGAGTAGCAACAACAACACCTTAGCTTATCAAACCCTATTAGCCCATAGGTTTGCCCCAATTTTCTCTTCTTTTTTTTTTCTTGATAATCTTCCCGAAATTCTTCTTGATCAACTTTAGTAGCTAATCATGGATGTTAAATTATGGATTGCATTCAATTCATTTTTTGCAAAGTTTGAGAGGATGATGATGGTGAAATTTTGAAAGAATTGATAGGTTTTAGTTGATACACTCTAGGCTTAATTGTTCAAAACTATGTTATCCTCTCTCCTTTGGCCTTAAATACCTTTCTTTTTGTACATTTTTAGCCTCTACCATATTCATAGACCTCTTCTTAGGATTAAATTTGTTTCCTTTATTAATTATCAACATGTATAATTACTTACTTTGAATTAAATTGTGTGTTTGTAATCAGATTAGTTGTATTGTTTTTCATTTTAATTTGTCTAATAAAATATTTGCTTCTTGGAAAAAAAAAATAAAAAAAGGAATTAAAACTATGTGATGCATGTGTGTAATTTTATGACTTATGTCATGAATTTAGACCTTTGCTAAACTCCACTAAAACATTTTCATTAATATATATTGATTTTATAGATTTATTAAGCTATTCCCAACATTTCATTTATGATAAAAAACGATCCAATTCATTATATCATATTGAGAATGAAATTATTTCTTTTATTTTCCCTAATTATGAAACAAACTTTATATGGTTACTTCAACTAACTTTGATGGTGTCCTAAAGTTTAGTCTTAATTGACGAATGTTAATGAAAGATAGTGACTGTACCATAGAATTTTAAGAAAATAGAAAAGCTAATATATGCTATGTTATTTCTCTTAATAGGCTAAAACATATCCAAATATCATTGGTTATTATCTACTACTAAATTAACTAATCCTAGTATTAAACCGAATAATCTATTCTTAAAAAAAATTTGTTATATATAGAGGTGTAAATAAATCAAGCCAGTTTACAAATTGTTTGACTGTAAATTGAGTTTTACTCAATATCAAATTAATAACAGTTGAGTCAAACGTAAGTTACTCAAGTAATAAATTAAACTGAGCTCAAACTCTAGACTATTAATTTGTTAGGCTCACGAGTTTAGTATAACTTTTAATTTATTTATATGTTAATATAGAAAGTTCGAGATTATTTAGAGAAAATTTATAAAAAATTTAAGTTTAATTGAGTTAAATGAGTTAAACTTGAGCTTACTAAATATATTTTCGAGTTAAGATCGAAAGCTCAAACTTAAAATTTAGAGTTTGATTGAACTCGAGTCGAGCTCGATTTCAAGCTTAATACTGTATTGATTTGATTCAACTTAATTATACCATGAGACATACAAATAAAAGTTTCATGAGGATGACAAATATAGATGATGGTCTTGATTTGGTTTTATTATGTGTCCAATTTGAAGATTACTTATCAAAGATTTTTGTAGCGTACATTGTTATACGATATAACAAAGATTTCTTCCGCTAAAATATGGGTAGTTGGGCTAACTGATCAAGGACTTGTCTTTTTATTACTTAAGTTCGTTGATATAAAAAGAGAGATTTATGTCAAGACGTTTATAGTGCAGTAATATCGACTTTAATCTCCCACTAACTTGAATCACGGGTATTCTCCTCCCAAAAAGGAGAAGAAAAAAAGAGCGCAACTTTTTATGTATTAAAATGCATATTAGTATTATATTTTATTTATGGGGGTTCCTAAGACAAGACAACTAGAATATATCAAACTTCTAGAACCAGTTGGATTGTCCCATCTCTTTCTTCAATTATTTCACTGACATCAGGAATACGTACAATCCTTTCTCCGACATGCATAGATGGTCATTTTTTTTCACTTTCCCATCACCTATCACCTAATGATCGATGAGATTATAAAAGCAAATTTTTAAGATTACACAAAAGCATCATGGCTGGCATGGAGTCCATATATGTTTTCTTTTAATAAATTAAAACAATTTAAAAAAATTCAAACTCGGCCAATCTTTAACGTCTAACTTTTCCAATTGAAATAGGATCCTCTCGATTCTTTGGAATATATTACTCACACTCAAATAATGACATGTATGTACATATGTTCCCAATCAAATGTTTTTAAGGAAATGCACGTCAAAATCCTCACACGTTTGGGTTTTATTCAATTATGTCATAAAACTTTCATTATTAATAACCAAGTCCTAAAATTTTAAAGTGTTGCTATTAATTCTTAAAATGCTATATGACACTCGCTCCGTTATATTTCACCGTCATATCGCATCGTACTTGGCATGCCCACATAAACAAAACATATGCATATGTATATATAGTGGATTATGAAAATATATATTTTGAAAATTAAAAGAAAAAGACAAAACAAAAACGAGAAAAAAGAAATAAAAAGTAAAGGCCCAGCTTCCATTTGAGAAGGCCAGCTAGCTACCCATATGGTTAAACCTAAGCAAAGGTTAGTTCAAATTTATCAACCAGCATAAATCCAACCCGACGAGATGGAGACTTAACCCCACTCCAAATAAGTGGTTCTCAAACAATCCATGGACTTATTAAGCTCATTTAAATCTTGGGGAAAAAATAGAAATAAATTTATTATAGAAAAAATAGATTAAAAAATGAGATGTAGATATGAATAATATTGAAAATCTAAACTATTTTAATGTGAAATAAGAAAATTTATTTTTTCATTCATAGCATTTGTTGCTATTAAATATAACTTTAAAATATGTCTAGTTTAGTATATATAAAATTTTATTAAGAAAAATTTTTATTTCTTAGTAATGTAAAACTAAAACTAAATTTTATCTTTTGACTTTTGTCTTCCTGCTTTACATTACTAGTATTACAACTCAAGAATTTATAAATATATATATATATATATATATAAAGCAATCATTTTCAATTTTTGTAGAAAGTGGCATTAAAATTACATGGCTTTTGGGTCTAAATTTTTTTTCCTCCTTAAGTTTTCAACTTAAGTTATATATATATATAAATAAATAATTAGTGTAGTTGATTTACCTGGTCTTCGCAGTTCGTTAGACTAGCTCAAAACCAAACCCCATGCCTTGATTTGGGTAAGGGTTGGTAGTCTTTGCTACACTAAGAAGCAAGCTAAATCAACCCGGCTCAATGGCATATGAACTGGTTGCCATTTTTTTTTAAGGGAATAACCATTTACTAGAATCTCAATTGATTGATGTTGTACTTAGACAACAATCAATTATTCTTATCTACTTCTTTAAGAATTTAAGACTAGTAAGTACCTAATGGATGTAGTCCCACTCTACTGTGTTAAAAGCCTTTTCAACATCTATTTAAATCATCATCCATTCTTGCTTTTGAGGTTTCTTTTGAAACTATATAAAATTTCATTTACTAAGATGATATTATCTATTGCTTTTCTTCCTTTAATAAAACTTGTTAGAACTGGATGAATGAGCTCACCTAGATAAGTCCTTAATTAATTCACCAAGTGCTTGGTGTGAATCTTGTATATTGTGTCACATAGACTAATCAGACAAATTTTTTTTTTATTATACTT
Source organism: Lumnitzera racemosa (assembly GCA_024138005.1). Classification (NCBI taxonomy): domain Eukaryota; kingdom Viridiplantae; phylum Streptophyta; class Magnoliopsida; order Myrtales; family Combretaceae; genus Lumnitzera; species Lumnitzera racemosa. The sequence continues at coordinate 28,862,018 of JAMXBC010000012.1, read as the reverse complement.
GCACCAATTTGCTTTGGTATTAAGCAAATCTGAATTTGGTTTAATTGACAAGGGATTGTCCCTCATTCAAAACAACCTTTGAGTAGATTACTTACTTCATGTCCTAATAGACTTCAACATTTTTTTGTAAAGGAAGGCATGAAAACCATCTTTTTTTGGAGCATTCCTAGAATGAATTGATTTAAAGCATAGAGAACTTCTTCATGATAGATTTCTTTCTCTAAATCTTTCTTGTGTTGATCCTTCGTTCTATATTGCATTATCTCTAATATTTCACTGTACATAAAGCAAGAAGTTTTTAGTGAAGTGTACATTTTTTTAAAATAAGAAAGAATTATTCTAAATATCCCCTCTCAATCATAAACCTAAGCACTTGATTCATCTTGGAAATCAAGAGTTTGGTTTTTTACTCTTCTGGTTTGAACAATAGCATGATAATAAGAAGTATTTCTTTCTCCATTTTTTATCGATTTAGTGCTCCCTTCATTTTTCTCTCTCTATAATTTTGTTGAGATTTGTTTTTAGCTGTATAAGATAAGAAGATGGCTTTGAAGTTGAGGCTTTACCAATCCCTTCTAACCTCTTCAGTAGGCTCTTTTTTTGGTAATGGACAATACCAAAAACTTTCCTATTTTATTCTTTTAAAAAGTTTAGCATTAGTAAGGTTACCATCAATGTTAATATATTTTGATTTGAAGCATCCCAAATTTCTCTAATTAGTTGTAAACAAGATTTATCGGTGAATGAAACTGGTTGAAAACGAAATGGCTTGTGTCTATTAGTGATCACAGATAAATGGCCATTTTGGAAGATGGAAAATCTTAGAATTTGGGTAAATATCCCTCTAAGCTTGGTTACACTAAGCCTTATCTAATTGCCTTTATTTGATCGTGGGGAGATTCTGCTCATTTGATTAAGCATAAGGTGAAACTATATATCCCATGTCCATTAAGCTACACAGATTCATACAAGAGGCATATTGAAGAGCTCTATTTTTTAGAAATTAACCACCTCTCCAACATTCATCCCTTGAAATTACAGCTTTGCAATCTCTTACTACACACTAGGGAGAATTTCTGACCATTTGAGCATGCAGCTCAAGATTTTCCTAAATTAACAATTTTTCATGTAAATTAGAGGAAGCATTAATAATAGAGAGAAATCAAGTAAGAGTAATATAGTTAACCTTAGCACTAATATGAATTTCTTAATTTTTTTTTTTTAAGATGTGAATGTTTAGTACTTATCTATTTTAAAGCAAGAACATGCCACCTTTATAGCCTTTGGCTTCTACATGTATGTCCATTAAGTTGAGATAAGTATTGAAACATATAAATTTGCAGACTTAGGCATTTTGGTTTTAAGCGAAGCTACAATATGAAGCATAAATTTTGTAAAAGCTTGTATAATAGTATCTTGCTTAACCGATGAATTTATGCCTTTTACATTTCAAACAAGTATCTCAATGGCCTTAGGTAAAGATTGTAGACACCTTATTTTTGTCGTTTTCATTTTAGTATTTTTATTAGGATAGGTTTTATAAATAAAAAACAAAAAAATAATAAATAATAAATAAATAAAAGAAAATTGAAAAAATAATAAAAATAAAGTATCAAGTCAAGTCGAATTGAGTAAAATTGTATCAAGTTAAGTCAAATTGAGTTAAGTTATAATTGAGTTAAGTCAAGTCAAGTCGTTTAGAGTCGAATTAGATAATGGGGTATGTTCAATTTAATAAATTTTAAATTATTAAAGGATTAGGCTTTATTGAGAAATATTTTTGGTCCAATATAATATAAAGTGGATTTTTATCTAATTTATATTAAGTTAAAATAGATTTAGAATTTATTAAATGAGTTATTGGGCTAAATCAAATTAGATTGAGTTGGGCCTAAAAATAGAAAGCTCAAATCAATATAAAGTTTCTAGAATCTTCAATAAATCAAAATCGAGTATGATTGTATCTTTCGCATCGTATTTTCCGTATCTAGATTAAAGATTATCGTATCTTGCATATCTAGGATTTGTTGAGCTTAAATCTATATCACAAAAGATTTAAAAGATTCATTTAAGTGGCTTATAATAGAAATGCGATAGTAACAATTTGGGACGTTTTGTTTTCAAATTATCCAAACTCCATAAACATGAACACTGTACATCTCCATAATCTTTAACCCACACTTGTGCATTACATTCTATAGCTGCCTACACTCTACAGCACATACAAAACACAATCAACATACATTCCCCAACCCGCTGCATGAACACAATTTGCCTATAGTCCATAGTCGCCCCTCATACACTGCACAATACGCTGCACTCACACATGCTAATATTCTCTTACTGAGCACCTAACATGCCACTCACTCAATCACTAACACTTACACACACAACAACAGTCATTGTCCTACACATTGTCGCATGTCACTCGCTCACACATTGCACATCACCTGTTGCACACATAGCACCAGCACATTGCTGCTCGATTTGCACCATAACACATACTTACTACTGAACACAATGACCACTACATGTTGCATATAATTGCAGCCGCATACGATCACAACTAAATTTCACTACTATTGCATATGATCAGATTCCACCAAGCACACGCATGAAGTAGATTTCACAGACAAGCATGACAAGATCATGACCCCAACAAATGGTATGGATATCATGTAAGCTAGGTAGAGCATATCATAGAAGACTACTAGAAACTGAAGCACAAGGTGCAAGATTTGATTGATGCCAAGGTTATCTAACTAAATTTTCTAAAGACTGATGGGTCTATAAGCAGTGGTATCCCTAACTTAAGGGCATCAAACAAACAACCTCCAGCATCGAGTATTAAGCGTTTATTACTACCATCTAACCAGGTGGTTTTCCATTTGAAGCAATTGGGCATATCTCCAAAGATTAATTCAACTAAATGGGCCAATTTCGAAGAAGCGATAGAAATGGGAGCAAAAAGTGGAAAAGAGTTTTAGTTCTTATATTTATTTCTTTTTAGAATAATCTTTCACTTTAGAGATAATATTTATTTGAACAAAGTGTTTTTCTTATGTATTTTGTTTTTCTATAATGTGCACTTAGCTAAGCTCGATAAGGGCATGTCATTGGCCCTTCATTAATAAAATACTTTTTGCAAGACTTAGGGTAAGTGAAAATAGACAAAGTAAAGTTGAAGTTGGAACTTAAAATTTTCCACCTAAGAGAATGATAACACAATACTTGAAAAGTTTAGGATGAAAAGAGGAAAACCATGTCTAAACACTAATCCTCAACATACATAAAAAGAAGAGTGTCACAATGTGAGTACTTGAGCTCCTTCCTTAAAGGAGGTTCATCTTGAACTTGGTACACATGTCAAAATGAAGTTAGGCATTCATTTCAATACCTTAAACACAATTATCCCTTGTAAACCCATTTGAACCTTTAGAGGAATTTTCTCAAAATTAGCCCTACCAAGAACTACCTTACATTAGGGTAGTTAGGAGGTTAGGGTTATCAATCAAGAGAAAATGGGCAAACTAATATGTGCTTGCCTTAGTTTTGTCAATTCATGAGCAAATATTGTTATGGATAATTCAATTTCTTTAAGATGAAGATGAGTTTTAAATCATATGCATCTCACTCAAGCCTATACATTCATTCAAACACCTTAGGCCCATGGGATTTTCGCAAACACTCCAAAGTTATACACACTTCTCCCTAACCTACACTCTTTGAACTATGGTTTTAGGATTTTGAATCTCATCAAGCAAAAACCTCAACAAAGGAAGGTGATCGCCTTGAACAAAAAAAAAAAAAAGAGAGAGAGAGAGAGAGAGATAAACAGAAAAAGAAAAAATGTGAAAAATGAAAGAAAAAGAAGAAAAAAAAGAAAAAGTGAAAAAAGAAGAAGAAGAAAATATTAGCAAAGTAGTCACCTTTAAGCATGAGCCAAATTGTGATGGTATCCAAAGGCTAAATACTTTAAATTCAAAAGAAAAGTCCTCATTTTATGATCTTATCCACTTTATCACCCTTAATGAAACTTTTTTGACCAAATAAATGGATTAATCTCAAACAATAATTTCTCATGAAACTGGGGTAAGCCCATATTTAGTTTCTCTTAGGTTTTTGGCTTGTAAACTTAGGATGGATTGTATATAATTTCTTCAAAATTAGTTAAAGTGCAATGATATCCATTTGCTCAAACTATTGATCAAAAGCCTTACATTGCAAACCTAGAAAAGATTTCATTGATTGAATAAAGTATGCTATTTACAAGACAAGCTAGGATTTTTGGAATTAATGTCGAGAGTAAAAATAGACCTGTGAAAGTGTAAAGAAGTCCACTTGGACTGAACATTTCAAGTAATGGTATCTATCATCTTAAAGGAAAATTAAACAATAGTTGAGTTCTTTCTCAAAAACATAAATGATCATTTATCCTAAGCTTGAAATTAATGCTTCTAAAAAGTTCAAGAATCATGAATTATGCTCCACGAAACAAGATTCAAAGAATAAGTGATCAATAAGCGAAGGGTAAGTTAATTCTTTATTTGTGATCTTTAGAGTCTTCGAGACTTTATTATATATTAGCAACATAATTTTCCATCAAAGAGTGTTTTTTTTTTATTTCTTAAAAAAAAGAAGAAAAAAGAAAAAATTTTCAAAGAGAAACGGAACCTTTTTAAAAAAAAAATTTCAAAAGAGATTTCTTAAGAAGAAAAAGTCAAAATTTTCAAAAAATCATCAAAATCCTCAGACTTAAGTTTTAGATTATTTTGTCAAAACTCATTAAAGTCCTTGAAATTCATGGATTGCTTGCCCTTTAGTATACTATCTATTTCGTATAATAATTTTGGATCACTTGCTTAAAAGAGGGTATCCTTAGTTGGATCGCTTGCTCATAGAAGCACCATCCAATCCTTTCTAGGATTACTTACTCAAAGGAGCGCTATCTTGTCTTTAGTTGGGTCACTTGCTTAGTGGAGCACCATCTAATCCTTTATAGGATCACTTACTCAAAAGATCATTGTCATATCTTTTGTTGGATTGCTTGCTTAATGGAGCGCTATCTAATCCTCTTTAGGATCGCTTGCTCAAAGTAGTATTGTCCTATTCTTAGTTAGATCGCTTACTCAATGAAACACTATCCTACCGTTAGTTAGATTGCTTGCTCAATAGAGTGCCCTCTAATCCTTTCTAGGATCTCTTATTCAAAGGAAAGCTATCTTATTCCTAGTTAGTTCGCTTACTCAGTAGAGCGCCATCTAATCCTTTGTAGGATTACTTTCTTAAAGGAGTACTGTCTTATTCCTTATTGGATTGCTTGCTCATTAAAGCGTTATCTAGCCATTTCTATGATTGCTTACTCAAAGGAGCACTGTTCTATCTTTAGTTGGATTACTTGCTCATTGGAGCACCATCTAGTCTTTTTTAGGATCACTTACTCAAAGAAGCGTTGTCTTATTCCTTAGTTGGATCACTTGCTCATAAGAGCGCTGTCCTATGTAGTCCTTTATTAGGATTACTTGCTCAAAAGAGTGTTGTCCTATCTTTTGTTGGATTGCTTGCTTAGTGGAGCATCTTCCGGTTCTTTCTAGGATTGCTTGCTTAGTAGAGTACTATCCTATTCCTTATTAGATCGCTTTCTCATGGGAGCGCTATCTTATTTATTCTTTTGCTAGGATTGCTTGCTTAAAGGAGCACTATCATATTCCTTGTTGGATTGTTTACTCATAGGAATGTTGTCCTATCTAGTCCTTTGCTAAGATCATTTGCTTAAAGAAATACTATCCTATTCCGTTTTGAATTGCTTGCTCAATGGAGGGCTGTCTAGTCATTTAAAAGATCACCTGCTCATAAGAGTGCTATCTCATTTTGTCTTTAATAGAATATCATCCTATCTTATCTTCAAAAAATCTATCTTTTTTAGCAACTCATCTTAAAAGAAATCTATTATCTTAAGGATACCCGACCTTTTAAGTCGGAATCTAATTTGTTTAACAATTAAAGTCCTTACCATATTAATTCAAGTAGGGACAAGGCAAAAATGAGTATGTGTTTTTTGTCTTTATAGCAAGGTTTTTACAAACTTCACTATAAAGAAGAGTAGTTGTAAACACCTTATTTTTGCCGTTTTTATTTTAGTAGTTTTATTGGGCCAGATTTTACAAATAAAAAATAAAAAGAATAATAAATAAAAAATAAACGTTGAAAAAATAATAAAAATAAAGTATTGAGTCAAATCGAATCGAATCGAGTCAAGCTATAGCAAGTCAAGTCGTACCGAGTCAAGTTGAGCCGAGTCATTTAGGGTCGAATTAGATAATAAGGTACATTTAAGTTGTTAAATGATCGGGCTTTATTGAAATATATTTTTACTTTAGTTTGATATAAAGTGGATTTTTATCTAATTTATGTTGGGTTAAAATAGACTTACAATTTATTAAATGAGTTATTAGGCTAAATTAAGTTAGATTGAGTCAGGCCCGAAAATAGAAAGCTCAAATTAATATAGGGTTTGACGAATTTTTAATAAATCAAATTTGGGTAGATCGTATCTTTCGCATTGTATCTTCTATATCTAGATAAGAGATTATCATATCTTATGTATCTAGGATTTGTTGAGATTAAATTTATATCACAAAAGATTTAGGAGATTCATTTACGTAGCTTATAAATAAGAATACGGTAGTAATGTTTTGGGACGTTTTGTTTTCAAATCACTCAAAGTCTATAAACATGAACACTACACATCTCTACAATCTTTAACCTATACTTGCGCATTACACTCTACAACTGCCCACACTCTACAGAACACAATTAACATATACTCCTTGACCCGCTGCATGAATACAATCTGCCCATACTCTACAGTCGCCCTTCATACACTGCACGATACGATGCACTCACATATGCTGACACTCTCTCACCAAGCACACACATAAGCTGTTACTCTCTCACTGAGGACCTGACATGCCACTCACTTAATCATTAACACTTACATACACAACAACATTCATTGTCCCATATACTGTTGCACGTCATTACTGCATGTCACTCGCTTGCACACTATACGTCACCTACTGCATACATAACGTCGACATACTGTTACCTAATCCACACCATAACATACACTTATTGCTGAATACGACAACCACTGCATGTCACATACAATCACGGCCGCATACAATCATGACTAGATTTCATTACTACTGCACACGATTGGATTCCACCAAGTACACGTACGAAGTAGATTTCACAGATAAGCATGACAAGATCAATAAAAACATGTCAATCACATGTGACTTGACTCGTTTAGATAATAAAATTATTTTCTTAATTAATTATTTTATTTTATTAGTTAATTTACTTATTTTTACTATTTTTTTTAGTATAGGTTCTTATATTTTTTGATAATTGTCATATTCTTTGCAATATTAGATAATTTTTAGTTTTTTCTTTGATAATTTTTTAGTTAAATTGTTTTTTTAATCAAAATTGCATTTTTTGAAAAATCGCATATATTTTTCTTAAGATCCGTATCTTCGGAGATGAGATATGTATCTTAGTAGATCTTGTATCTAGGATTTAGGAAAGATATATTTGTTTTAACATGTAGTGATTTTTTAAAAATAAAATAAAATAAGAAAAAATCTTAACTGGAGTTTTTTTTTTAAAAAGATTTAGTTAGTTAGGTTTTTTTTTTTTTTTTAAGTAGATTCGTGAAATTAGATTTTTTTAAATAATAAATGGTTAAATAAAATTAAATATGACTCGTTTTTTAAATCTAAAAAAAGATCTACCCTCTAAATATTTTATAAAAAGGACTACGTTGGTTTGATTTTGACTAGTTGGAATATAGGTACTTTTGAGGCAATCACATAAAAAAATAACTCTTTATCCTTTTTCTTGAAAAATTCGTAATAAAAAAAATAACAAATTCATTTTAGTTATATTTTTAATATTTGTATATAGCTTAGTATTTTTAGAAAAATATAAAAATAAAGCCCATTAATTTTTTTATTTTTATATGGTAACTTAGTCTTAATAGGTTAACTCTCGGATTTAGTTTTTCTAGTTAATTTTCTAAAATTATTTTTTAAGAAAATTTGCGAATTAGTGGTTGAAAACCTTAATTTTATTTTTTACTAGTTTAACTAGTTACCGACTTCAATTTTTGTAAACATATTTTTTCAAAACAATTTATTTAAAGAAAAATTGCATTTCCTTAATTTAATGTTAAGTAATTTATATTGAGTGAGTTGAGTTTAATATAAGTTAAATTAAGGAAAATAAAATGGGGCTCAACAGATGTGGATGATAAGTGATCCCATCTTAAGTAAATGTAGAATTATAGTAGATAATTTCATTGTTTTCTACCATCACTACATTAATTACCATTACAAAATTACAAGGTTTCTTCTTTAGGTCCATTAGTACAAATATCTCTTTTGTATCGGGAAGTAGTGGTAGACCTTTTGGCATTTCTTAAGTAGATAAGCTGCTTAGTGCATACTTCGAATTAATAATTGAGAGGTTCTATAAATTTTGTTTATTACAATTTCTTTAATCTTCTCTCATTTCTTCATTATTTTGTACGGTTGCATGTCCTTGAATGCTATTGCCACTATAATGAATACTATGTATTCTTTCTTTTTGCTAATTTTCTATCCTATCATGATTATAGTCAGTACACCTTCTATCTCTGTTATTGCTACTCTCACCATAGGTACTTGGTGAGAAGGTTAGATTTCCCCTGACAATGTTTTGATCTCCTCTACATGAATTATCACTCTCTCCATTTGATGATTGAGAGTAGGATGCATCAGATGGTAGCTTTTGTTTACTTAGGGCATCTTTGAGTTGAGATTCAAGACTTTGATTCTAGATGTTAAGAAAGCTTTTATATCCATTATGAGTTTTTTGCTTAACTAAGCTCTTTATATTTGTGAATCTCTTCCTTAAAGTGTTTAAGGATGAAGGTTCTTTAATGGTAGTTGTAACTGTGAAGTTCATATACTGATCTTTATTTATATCTCCTTTTGCATTATCATTTGTCATGTGTAATGTGTCATTGCCTCGTATTATAAATTTTCTCTCATGGTGAGGTTCACTTGGCACTTGAGTAGATTAGACATCGTGATTATTTCCAACTGAACATTTTTATCCATCTTTTGTAAGGCAAAATACTTGAGTGAGGTACTTAGTTTGTGAGAGTTATTTTTTCTTGACTTTCATCATAAACGATTGATAGCTTGGCATTATAATTACTCTAAACTATTTGTTTGTCTTTTGATTGCAATTTTAAGTCTATAGTGGACTATGTAATCTTCAAATTTTTCCTCCTTTGCACAATTGTCCACTCTCCATAACCATCATTTTTGTTTTTGCATAGGTCATCTATTGCTTCTAAATTAGTTTGGTGAGCTTCAGTTGAAATTTTGTGGGCCAAACATCTTTAGTACTTTCTCTTGCATGTATTCATTATTATTAGTTTGCACAATTGAGTTTAAATTATTATTTTTGCCTAATTCCTTCTACAATTCAAAATCTGTTTGTTTGTTTGTACATGTGGAGGATAAATGCCCTATGTAACCACAACTTAAGCAAAATTTCTTAATGCCTTCATATTGAACATAATATAAAATACCATCAAGGACAACATAATGAATTAAAGGCTTGTTAAATTGACTTGAATGCAAAATCTAGCAAATTTGCCTCTCTTCTCATCTATAGTATATGTGTCTATTCTTAGAACTAGGCCAAAGGATTCACCCATGATACATAGAATTTTTGTATCATAATATTCTAAAGGCAGCTCTAATATGTGTACCTAAATAGCAATGGAGTTGTATGTGGCTATTGACACTTTAAAATTTGGTATTCATTTATGGATAGTTAGAAAAGAACCATTTATTAAACATGGAGCATCACATGTGATGCGATTCAATCTTCTTCTGATGCAAAAGTTATAGTATAGTAACTTAATCCTATAGCATTCATACTAAAATTGGATGTAAAATGCAATAGATAATTAAGCTTATGGAATAGAATTTTTTATCTTGGAGACTAACCATACAATTTGATTATCAATGATTTCTTCCATGGTTTATGTAATCTTTTTGTAATATCTTGCAAAACAGAAATTATCAGAATACCTAGCTTAATTTGAATTTATTCTTTACTCTTTATTCACTCAAGTATGCTTTCGAAGGACATTTGGCCTGCTACCAATGAATTCTCATCTTCCTCAATTTGCTCATGTAGATTGAAGTGTGTTGCATAGGCATTTGGAACATTATGTAAGACCGAGTCTCTATAAGATACTCTTTGTGCAGTGTTTTGAGGTGTAACATTGACGGCTTTTATCTCTTGTTGGGAACAATTTTCCTACTCATTCCTAAGATTTTCTTCTTTGAAAATTTCCCATTTAAGGGATTCGATAGATTTTAATCTTTTATTTGTAACTTGAGGGGTTGAGGAAACAAGTAGGTTACGGGGAAGATCTCTTCTTCGTATGGGAGAGGACTTATTAGAGAACATTTTCTTTTCTTTTTTAATTTTTTATTATATGATGCTGTGTAATGTATGTTGCTAGTAGAAAACGGGGTTCGAACTCATCATGACTTTAGTGGTGGATGTTGTGTTATCAAAATATCAGTATCCCCAATTAATGTAGCCTCAGATGCTTTAATTGTCGATCTAGTATTTAGCGAAAAGTTACATCTATGAAGTGGAGGTTAATCCTACTCTATTAGTACTAATAGGTAATATAAGGGAAGAAGCACTACACTTAGAAATCAGTTGTGTCTTGGAACGCTCACATGGTTATTTTCATCTTATAGACATCCCAAATAGGGGTTGGGTTGATTTAGGATATATCTTAGCCATTAATTTTCTCAGATGTACAGGCGGCAATATCTTGGGGTACATAGGAAATAAAACTGTTGGTGGTTGACATTTATTCACCAAACGCAACAATTTTTTAACATGAATAAATAAATATAATAAAATAAAATATGATGCTTTCATTAGTATATATATCACACCACGAGCGTATGTTTGACCATTATATCACAAGCAAAGATAGTTCAACATTAAAGCTTACGAACATGGCCGAGATTGAACTACTCTACGATGCGATACTTCTAGGAGCCTCCGGCTATGCAGGCAAATATATACTTAGAGAAGCCCTTAAATTTTTGAATGTCCCATCATCCCCTCTCAAGCGCTTGGGCTTAGCCGGTCGGGGAGCGGCCAAGGTGGCCCAGGCACTACAATGGGCTGCCCAACCCAACCCACCACCACCGGATGTCGGCATCATAGAAGCCGACACCACGAACCCTGAATCCCTCCGCCGGCTTTGCTCCAAAACCAGGCTCATTATAAATTGTGTAGGTCCATTTCGGCTGCATGGTGAAGCTATTGTGGCTGCTTGTGTGGAGGCTGGGTACGTATTAGAGCTTGACTTAGCTTTATTTACTTTTGAGATTACATTATTTCTTGCTTACTCTGATCATGAGTTCCTTATTATTCACCACTTTGATGTCAAGACGAGCAAAGAGGATTAGCGTAAATAACATGTACATGTAAAGAAAAATAATTTTATCCTTTTTACGGATTAATATCATTCAAAAATTTTGTAAAATGGGAGAATTAATCGTGTTAGTTCATGAAAATTTTTGTATCTCTAATTTTAATACCCAAATAAGGTCATTCTTGCCATACTAAGTACGTGTTTTAATTTTGTGTCACCTTTAAATTATTTGGATGAGGCTTGATGTTTCATATCGATACATAATGGGCTGATGTCCATATATACCCGATGCTTAATAGTATTATGTACGCAATAACTTATGTTAAGAAAGTCACGATCTTCCTAGAAAATTACTGTTGAAAATTGATATAAAAAAATTCAGAATGTTTGTCTGAAAAAATGGAACTCATATAATTTGATATTTTAAATATTTTTTTCTTGTTTTTCAGTTGACTGAGTGTATCATGTCACCATATAAACTGTTAACTTTTATTAATATTCTTTTAATCTAATTGTATAAATATTGATCTTTTAACGATGAGATGATTCAAATTTAATCTCTAGAAAAGGAAATTGAAAAAAAAGAAAAGGGAGCCTTAGACTTTCCAATTATTATTCTGTTTTGCATTCTTATTATCATTTATAATGAATTTCTTGGATGACTGATACGTCTGGTACACGACTTATTAAATTAAACAATAATTTATGAGCTTTAAATAATCATCTTTCTCTCTTAATTAGCTCCTCTAATTCCATGTTTGTTATTCCGTCATTAAGGATCCACCAAACATGAATAATTATCCGTAAAAATAATGCAACAATCCCTTTGATTTTATATATCTGGTGCCGTCTTGTTATATAATAAAGAGCAAAGATCCTTTTAAATAGTCTAATGCCGGATTTCACTTTCAGCTGGTCAATTAACTACAATTTAAATATCTTAGTGAAGGCTCCAAGTTCTTACGTTTGCCAATATGAAACATTATTTGGCGTCATTGGGGTCCCCCAGCCTTTTCACGTCCTTTTTACATTTATTTTATTTATTGTTGAAGTTTGAAGTGAAGTTGAGCACATCATAATTTTGCATAGATAGCCCGTTTTCTAAAGAAGCCGAATGGCGTAATTGAACACGTGAAAGAAAAAAATAAAGAAAACAAAAACTTATATTTTGTACGTTGATCAATTAATAATTAGCATTACACACAAGTAACATTAATGAAGTTGGTGAATTGGAGAATCTTGACAAGACGACTGACTCCGTTAATATATAAATATATATTATATACATATTTTACATTTTATGACTATATATTTTTTATATTTATGTGTCACATATTGATGAATGATAGATAAATATTAATAAAATTTTATATTGATGTGATTTTATGAACATGCATTGATGCCTGTATAATATCTTGTTAATTTCATATTTGTTATATTTAATCTTTGTTTAGTACTATATGACTGGAAAAGGTAATGTGGAGCTGTATATATGCTCACTCTCCTGGCTTTGTAGAATATATTAATGGATATTTTAGGACGATTATTAAGAGAGAGAACTGCATATTTATTATGAAAATTAAAATGATTATACAAATATCTATTAAATTAAATTAATTACATGAATACGTTGGTAAAATAAGATTTTAAATTTTCTATTAATATAGTATATATTATATGCTATATATATTAATTTACATTAATATTATATTTAATAAATACGACATAAATCCTATATAAAATAAAAAATATAATAACACTACTATCAAGTTTTAAACTTGAGACCTGAAGAATACCTGCCTGCATTATAATCACTGAGCTGCTGTTATATTTGTCATACTTAATAAATCGTATTTATTAAATATAATATAAAAATTATATCGAATTCATTAAATTATAATTTATAAATATATAAATATGAGATAATTATAAATTATAATATCATATTTTTAAAATATGATTTAGCACTATTAATTAGATATTTGTATTTATAAAATTTTTTAAGAAGATTTTATTAAGAAGTTAAATAAAAAAATATAGTTGAATTTTCGTGAAGTATGTAATAAATATTCAATTAAATAAAAAATTCATTCTTTTCATTCTTAAAAAAGTGTTTCGGGAATGGCTTTATCGGGACCAATTTTGTTTATTGGAATCGTCGAGCCTACCAGATAAGACCTGATCCATTTAACACAAAAGTTTCGCAAGCATACTATACGGCGATGAGGTCAGCGACAGTGATTGATGTGGAAGTATGCATATCTCTCTCCATACATATGTATAAGCCAAAGCGAGCGCAAATACGTGGTGACATTCATTCCTCCATAACATTTTACCGAATCTATAAATATTCCAAATAAAACATGGACAGTGGAACCCCATTTGGAACATGTCCTCGCACTTCTTTTGTTTTTCCTGTTTGTTTTAGAATTTGTTACGAAAGTCAACCAATGTAAAAATTCCAAGCTATTAATATTAGAAGCTTCTACTTTATAATAATATATCAATTATTCGAGATGTACTCGCAAGTTATCTAAATATTTAAATTAATTAGTCGATAAAGCTGTGATTTATACTAATATAAGATATAATAGTTTATATGCCTTGCTCAACTCCGAATAAATAGTATCTTTTATTTGCTGGATGTAGGTGTGCCTGTTTGGATATTTGTGGGGAGCCTGAGTTCATGGAAAGAATGGAGGTGAAGTATCACGAAAGGGCTGAAAAAACCGGTTCTTTGGTTGTCTCAGCTTGCGGTTTTGACTCGATTCCCGCAGAACTAGGTTATATGTTTAATGCTAAACAATGGATCGAGCCGGCTGTCGTGAACCGAATAGAAACCTACGTGAACATTAAGTCTAATAAAAAATTGGTCGCTAATTATGCTACCTTAAAATCAGCAGTTTTGGGCTTGGCCAATGTTGCAAATCTGCAAAACCTCAGACAATCCAGACCTAAAAGACCAAGGCCTGTGGTAAGAATAATTAATATTGATTTATATTATATACATATTTTATGGTTATACATTTTCTATATCCATGTGTCACGTATATTGTTGAACAGTAGATAAATACTAACAAAATTTTATGTTTAGGTGATTTTATGAATATGTATGATATCTTGTTAAGTTCATATTTGTTATATTTAATCTTTGTTTAGTACTATATGACGGTTGATAATACTTTTGAAATCAATACTTTTAATAAAGATCCTCGAACCTATAGCTAGGATTATAGAAAAAAAAATTTGCATATTTTTATGGTTAAATGCATAACCAAAAGGCATGAAAATTAAAAGATGAAAAAAAAAAAGACCTTCTATTTTTCTTTTTCTTTTTTATTTTTTCCATTAACTCTTCGCAACTATTCGAGGCTCGTCGTTTTTCAAAATTCTTCTATCTTTATTGGAAATTTCATATTCATCTATTGATTGACGCATACTGCACCTCTAAAATGTTTTTCGTGGAAAGCATATTCCACAAATTCCTAGTTACTCGTGGGGCACCTTCCCATGTACATTATTACTGGGAAAAGAGTATAGTTGCTTAATCAGATGCTTATCCTGAACCTATTTATTGCCCGGAAAGAACAAATATTATCTCAATTGATGTCTGCTTCTGTAAGAAAATTAATATTTTAACACCAAGTGGGTCTGATTCTGCGGCTATAGATGCCTTTACTTGTAGAATACTGCAAGCGTATGATTGGTGCGCGAGTTGGTGCTGGAGGATATGTACAATATATTATTACTATGTACTTGGTCAAGTTCCATGGAATCGGACGAGGCTAGGTCAAAGTCAGCGACATTATCGTCTACCATGAACCTTGTCGTTGCAAGTTTATTTTAAGATTCTATTGGTCAACGATTGTTGAATACACTGTCCAGATAATGAACGTATCCAAGATGGAGTGGGTGAAAAATCGGGTCTCCTGTAATTACATAAAACTGTATATTAGAGAAAACATACATACTTATGTATATATATATATATATATATTTATATACATCTAAATAAATAAATTATTTGTGTATAGCAATATTTGTTTGATAGAGATATAGATATGGAAGTCATTTTGTATAGGAAATCTCAATTCATCTAGTTGTACGGCTATGTTTTTCTTTAAGAAAAAAAAAAAAAAAAGAAGAAGAAGGAGAATTAGATTAATCTGTTCATCTATGTTTGACTGCAGATCCCTGGCCCCCCTCCTCCAAGAGCAGGACCATTAGTAGTGCAAGAAAAAAACCTTGGCATGTGGGGTGTGAAACTGCCCACAGGGGATGCAGTAATTGTAAGAAGAACACTCGGTATTTTGAATGAAAATCCACAAGGCATAAGCGGGGCTAAAGAGAGCTTTGAATTCAGTGAACATAGAAAGGCATTTTGGTCTGCTATTAAGCCAGCCCATTTCGGATTCAAAATAGCTTCAGATTCATGGTGGGGTATTTACAAATTTGTCGCGGCTGGAAGGCTAATCAATTTCTTTTCGAAATCTGTTCTTAGAAGATGGTTTATTTTGAAATTCCCATCGCTCTGCACACTTGGGTTCTTCAGAAGATCATGTCCATCCGAAGAGGAAATCGACAGGATGCACTTTAAGATGTGGTTCGTAGGACAAGGTTACAGCAACAAGAGTGACCTTCACTCCGACAAAAATAAGGAACCGGACATGGAAATTGTGACCAGTGTTACGGGACCAGAAATGGGCTATGCCTCTACAAGCATAATCATGGTGCAATGTGCTCTTATTGTTCTAAGTCAGCGTGATAATTTGCCGAGAGGTGGAACCTATCCTCCAGGTATCATTTTCGGTCCGACTGACCTCCAGGAACGACTCCGCAAGAATGGCGTTACATTTGATTTCATCTCAAAAAGGTCACTTCGAGCTTAAGAGCGACTTCATGCTCATAAATCATTCATAATGTATTGTTGCACTCGTTGTTTTGTTATCCCAATTGTTTAAGGTGTCCCTTCGTTTCCTATATGTGTCTATTGATAAAGGTATATATTATGATTCAATGTAACCAAAGTCTCATCTCAACTGTAGACAATCGAATGTTGAACTCCAATTAAGTAATTCGGATGACTTATACTACACTCCAGTTTCTCCTCTGGCGACTCCGCAATCAGAGAGGAGACCGGAATGAATTTACTCCAATGATAAGGATTGACCATATAAAATACTTTCACACGATCCCTATGTTCCATGGGACTCCTTGGTTTGCCTCTGCATGCATTGGAAGTAGACGCTTATTAATAAATAGTACGACACAACTTCCAGCGGTTCTCTAAGCATAGATAGTGTGATAATCTTGATCTTTTCTGTTACATCAGGGAGAATTGTTATATCACGCTTTTGCCAAGTTAATAGCGATTGCAAGTCCATGTCAGCCCATATATCTTTTATGTATTGGTTGATTGTACGGAAACTCCTTGTACAATATTCATTAGTTAAAGTTTGTTAGTTGTGTATATAAAAAGTCAGATTACATTGAGTCATTCAAGAACACTTCATTTTTACAATACAAAAATTATTTAGTTTCATATTCTTTCTGTTGATCTCTGAACCGGAATGAACTTGATCGTCTGCTATGGCTGATTTCCAATGGTATCACGGTAAGGTAGTTTGTTCAATCTCGATCTCTTTTCAGTCTACTTTGGTTGAATTTCGAATTGTTACGGAAGAATTAGGTTTTCTAAAATGATGAGTAGTTATAGTATCACTAGCATGTTTGGTAATTTTGATTCAAATCCCTTGATCCTTTATACATATCATCTGTTGATAATACTGGAACGATTGTTGAAAATGTAAAATTTAATGGAAATAATTTTCTTGCTTAGAGTTGTTTGATTTGAATGGGTTTGGAAGCTAAATTAAAACTAAGATTTGTCGATGGAATTATTAGAAAACCTAATGATGATTCTCCTAATCTAATTCCATGGGTGAAGAATGATTGTATCGTGCATTGATAGCTATTAAACATCATGACTAATGAGATAGCTCAAAATTTCCTCTATGCAAAGTCAATTAGTGAATTATGGAAGGAAATGAGCAATATGGCCAAGGGAATGGGCTATTGATTTTTCAATTACAATCAAATTTGAGGCACGGAAATATCCAATATGGCTAGTGAGATAGCTCATAATTTCCTCTATTCTTCTTGTGAGTGTGGTTAAATAGACTATTTCACTAGTGCTTTACTTGAGTGAATTGCAAATTTTGAAGCCTAAGATAAGTTGATGCAATTTTTAATGGGATTGAGAGATAACTTTTAAATTGTACACAAACACATCTTGTCCATGGAACCTCTATCCTCTATTAACAAGCTGTTTTACTTAGTTTAGCAAGTGGAATGACAAAAATACATAATTGGAATATACTTAACTGATATAGAAGGTTCAGCTTATCATGTAAACAAAGGAAAAGTTTCAGTTGACAAGCAAAAAAGCAAGAGCATTCATAGTAGAAAGACATTTTGTGAATACTGTAAAAACAAAAGACGTACGATAGAGAAGTGTTTTCAACTGATTGGACACCTAGAGTGGTACAAACGGAAGCGTATTATTAAGTTACAATCTAAGTTAGCTGCCACATTAAGGACTAAAAACTCAAAAGTAGTTATTGCTGATACTCCTTTTGATTTTTGTTCTATTGTTGCAAGTGATACAAATGTTCATTAAGTTGTTAATCAATAATTAATCCAAAGTGCATACCAAGATGTTAAGTGATTGACAAAAGAAAAACAAGACTATGGTAGCTCTGCTTCTACTGTGAATGCTTTAATGAATATAGGTACTACATTCTTTGCTCTTAGTACTTCGTGTAACTGTAGTCACTTTTAGATTATTGATAGCAGAGCCACAAGTCATGCAACCCCACACAAACACTTAGCTACAAAAATACAATATTTTGATAAACCATTATCACTACAACTTCTCAATGGAAATATTAAATTGGTTCATATTATTGGTTGTGTTTCCATTGTTCCTCTCCTTATGCTTCTTCGAGTTTTATATATCTTAGATTTCACTTGCAATCTCTTTTGAGTACACAAAGTCATTTTTGACAATCAATTGACAACTAAAATTGATTCTTTTTCCTTAACCTTTTAGGACTAAAAATGTAAGAAGATTATAGCCACAACACAAACTTATAATAGACTTTTTATGCTGAACCAAGTGTCAATAGATAAGTCAAAAGATGACAAGAATGTAGTAGGACATTCTTCTTTTCCTGCAAGTTCTTTCAGTCTTGTATGTAATAAAGATGACATGTTACATCTACTTCATGAAAGATTAGGTCATTCATCAATCTCTAAGATGATTCTTCTTGATTAATACAAAAATGTCAACACTAATCAATTTGTTTGTGAGACTTCTCATCAGTCAAAATTTCACAAGCTACCTTTTGGCTTGTCTAATCATCATTCTCCTTATTCATTTCATTTGTTGCATGATAATATATGGCGGCCATATAGATTTCCATCTATTACTGGTGCTTCTTATTTCTTGACCATGCTTGATTATCATTCTTATAGTACGTGGACTTATTTGATGCAATATAAGTCCTTAGTTTCTTTTATTTTTGAGAAGTTCTTTAATATTGTGTCTAATCACTTTTTCCTTACTCTTAAATTTGTTCGTTTAGATAATGGAGTAGTGTTTTTATCTTTGCAATGTCAATCCTTGTTTGAAAAATTCGAAATTGTACATCAAAGATCTACCATTTAAACATCTCAACAAAATGGGAGAGTTGAATGTAAACATAGGTACATTCTTGATATGGCTAGTACCCTTAAGAATCATACTAATTTGCCTCAGTCTTTTTAGAGAGAGTGTATTTTGATAGCCATTAACCTTATAGACAAAAAGCCTATGTCTATTATTGGTTAGAAAACTCTACATGAGGCCCTTTTTGGTCAAAAACCTACCCATGATCATCTTTATGTCATGGATTATTTGTCTTTTGCTAGGAAATGACCTATTTCAAGTGATAAGTTTGATGATTGAGGCTTACAATGTTTCTTTCTTAGTTATGCTAATGGTTACAAAGCTTATAAAGCTTTTGATTAGAAGTCTCAAAAATCATTATTAGTAGAGAAGTCATTTTTTATGAGACCATATTTCCTTTGAGACTTCCTTCATCTCTATATGTTGTTTCTTCTCCTAGTTGCTCTATAAACATTCCTTTTGATAATTCATTTGTCTTTCTACTTGTTCCCTTTTATACTGATGAGTTTGATCCTTCTATTATTAACCCCATTTCTATTTCGTGCCCAACAATATCTTCCCTTGTTACCAATATTCCTTCTTCATCTAGCACTTAACCACTTCACAAGTTTACATGAATAACTAACCACTGGCTTGGTAGGAAGAATTTGTTCAAAATGCCCATTCTAGTCTTATATAGAAACTTCCTGTCGTTGAACATACACAAAATCCATATCCTCTATTTTTACATCACACTTTTTCTAATATCCCCCCTCAATTTCAACAATCTATGGCTCTTATGTTTACAATCAAAGCACCTTATAATTATTCTTAAGCTACTAAATGTGAGGATTGGGTGCTTGTAATGAGAAAGGAACTAGATGCATTAGGACTTAATCACACTTGGGATCTTACTATCTTTTCTTCGAGAAAGAAAGAGATTGGTTTTAAATGGGTGTACAAAATTAAATATAAACCCAATTGTAGTGTTGAGATATATAAAGCTAAATTAGTAGCCAAAGGTTATGCTTAAGTTGACAGTCTTGATTATCATGATACTTTTTTCCCGATGGTAAAATTAGGAATAGTTAGAATTTTACTTGCTCTTGCTTTAGCTAAAGGGTGGTCACTTTATCAATTGGACATTGATGATGCCTTTCTTCATGGTTTCTTTAATGAAGACATCTACATACTTCCCCTAAATGGTTATAATAAAGCATTACTTAGATAAGTTTGTAAACTTAAACATTCCTTATTTAGGTTGAAACAAGCATCTAGGCAATAGAATGTTGAAGTTACACAATTGTTACTTGGTCATGGATTTATTCAATCCAAAAGTGGTTACTCTTTATTTGTTCGGAAGAATAATGCTAAATTTACTATTATCTTAGTTTATGTAGATGATCTTTTGATCATGGGTACTTCTATTACTATTATTGAGCTTTTGAAGAAGCAATTGAATTTGACTTTTAGTATTAAGGATTTAGGGGAAGCTCAATTTTTTCTTGGTTCAAAGCTTTATCGAACTTCTCAAGGCATTTTGGTTAATAAGCACAAGTTTATCTTTGATAACCTAATTGATGCTGGCATGATAGGTTGCACGCCTACTTATATTCCACTTCTTACATGATGAAATTTAGCTAAAGACGCAAGTTCTTTTTTATCTAATCCTTTAACATATAGATGGTTGATTGGAAGACTTTTGGTATTTACCTCTTATATGTCCGGGCATTACTTTTTTTATGAATCTTCTTAGTTAATTTTTTTCTCATCTACATGAAACACATTTTTAAGCTGTTATTCATAGTCTTTGCTACTTAAAGGCTCCTCAAACTTAAGTTTATTTTATTCTTTTGCAAATTCTTTGACTCTTCAAGCTTACTGTGATGTTGACTGGGGATCAACTTTACTTAATCGCATGTCTCTTACTAGTTACTGTATTCTACTTGGTGATTCTCTCAATTCATGGAAATGCAAGAAGTAGCCTACTATTAGCACTTTTACTATGATGGTTAAGTATAAGAGCATGGCCACTACAACTAAGGAATTATTGTAGATTGATATATTTTGTAAGACTTGGGTGTTTCTCTTTCTTTTACTAATATACTTCTTTGTGATAATAAATCAGTCATTCAACGAGCTACTAATCCTTGTTTTCATGGCGTGCCAAACATATTGAAGTAGATATTCATTTCATTCACAATCACATCAATGGAGGTGTTGATAGTCGGTTTTCGTTTACTTGGCTTGTTAAATGTTGATAGTTAAAGTTTCGCTCACTCATCCATTTCACTATCGAGCAGCCAAGTAACTTAAATTCTTAGCATCCAGCCGAGTGAGATAGATCCATTCTTAATTTGAATTCAAGGGAAATGGTGCAACCAGTTATCACTAATATGGTTATATTAGATAACTATTTGCTCTCCTTATATTTCAAGGAATGAGTTCAATCAAGAGTCATCTATGTGTCTTGATGGTTATTTTGATAACTGTTGCTTCAAACATAACATTCACCTATAAATATGAGAAAAAAAACACTATAAGAGCGTAAAACACTAACTTAGGCATAGGATTGACTGCAGTACAAAGTGCTTTTTTTTTTTTTTCTCTTTACAGGATATTTCCAACTATTAAAATCCACCAACAATATTTGGCGCTATCTATTTCTCTTAAACACGACCACATGGCAAAAACTAGAATGACTAAGAGCGTAAATGCTGGCACTTGCTCCTAACACCTTGACTGGGGGAGTAGGCATACAGACGAGCAATATTTCGCTAAGCTTGAACAACTTTGCCTCAACTTGGCTAAAAAAAACTAAGAACTAAATATTTTTGTGAGTATACTTGTTATAAATAATCATTTTACTCATAAATTAACCCTAAATTACTTAATTATATATATTATGTATTGAATTCATGAAAATAACTAGGAAAATATCTTAAAAAATAAAAGAGATGTTAGAATTATAATAATACAAGTATAATTATGTATTACATGTGATATATACATAGGATATATATACTCGTATATTAATAAAATAACTAAATATTAACATAATAATAATATTTAACAAGAATTTCTACAAAAGCTTATCTAAATAGCTTCAACATGTTTGGAAAATTTCTGGATCAGTTGGATTTCACCATGGCATTACCTCATCAGCAAATTTTGGTGAGTCAAAAGTGATTTAGTATAGAAAAGCCACCTCTTACTTAAGCATTTAATGAGGAAAAGCAAGGAAAAATTATTAAAAAAAGAAAGAAAGAGGGAAGCAACCAACCCAAACAGCTATATAAAGGACTTAGGGCATCAATTTAGATCTTTAGAAACTAGATACACTCAAAAGAAAAATTAGAAAAAAATCATGGGAAAATAGAAAAAAATTAGGGAAAATAGAGTAAATACTGAGCTAAGCGAGTTCCTAAGGCAATGCTTGATCTGCTGTTGAGTCATTTCATTATCACAAAGAACCCCTAGTGCTTTGGCCATCCAACAT
The DNA here is from genome assembly GCA_024138005.1 of Lumnitzera racemosa. NCBI lineage: Eukaryota > Viridiplantae > Streptophyta > Magnoliopsida > Myrtales > Combretaceae > Lumnitzera > Lumnitzera racemosa. The sequence continues at coordinate 28,839,278 of JAMXBC010000012.1, read as the reverse complement.
ACTCCCGTCATTTGATGGCCACCAGAGCACCCAAAAACAATTAAGTCAAATTTTTGCCATGTTTTTCAATAATTTTCTAAAAATAACAAATCCACCTAGAAAAATTCGAAAAAAAATTTATATGTAGATTATTTCATACATGCTTTCGTGTGATATTTTTTTTTTTTGAAAAATTTGTAATATTTAATATACTTGCTTAAAAAAGTGATTATTTATCCGAATTTTAACTTTCAAAATAAATGTATTAAATGATATTATTTCTAACTCAAAATTTTTGTGTAAGATGTGCATAATATATAGATAATTCCTATGTAACCCAAATTTTGATTCAAATATTTTTAATATTTATTGTATTTTTTGGCCTAAAAATAGCTATAAAATAGGCTGAAAATGTGAAATAAATACAATTTATAAAATGAACCCATACTGATTGCTAGTGAATTATAATGATGTTTGGATAGGTTGAAATCAATTTTGTGCAAAAAGAATCATAATTGGGTAATTTAGTATAATTTAGGGGTAAAATCGTAAATTTGAATATATAGGCGTTAAATTGAAAACCTAAAACCAAGTGATGATTGAATTCCTCATTTTTTTAGGAGTCCAGATATTTTTGAGGAATTATTTGGTGACCCGAGCTAATTATTACGAATATATATAGTAAAATGGCTTAATTTATGAATCGAGGCATATTTTTAGTAATAATAGTTTAAAATGTAATAAATAGTTAAATAAAAACTATCTATATGTATATTGGTCAAATTGGATAAAGAGTATATTTGTAATATATTAATAATATTTTAATGACCGTGATACATTATAGGAGTATTAGGATTAGATAATACCTATATTATAGGGTTATAGTGACAAATTAGGTAAAATACAGTTTAACAACATAAAATACATATAATACGATAATACTTATATAGATACATATAACTGGATTAAAATCTCTCTCATTTAAAGTCAACTTTGGAAATAAGATTCGTAATACTTGTCGTCAAGTTTGTATGAACCCAAGAATACTATTTTTAGGTAAAATTGGATAATTTTAGGTAAAATAACCTATAAATTTATAATATTACTAGAATGTATGTATCAAGATAACCCTATCGAAATTGAAACATGATTTAACCAACTAAAAGTATGTTTCGATATGATCAAAATGATATATAATATGAATAGTATAAATTATGTATATCATTAATAATTTAACTTGATATATATATATATATATAACCGTTTCAGATATAACCTTAACGTTTTCGTAACTGCTACGAAAACTAAATTTTGGTTTTGTGTATATATAAGATTCCTAAATGGTTAGACTGTTGATAACTCGAGTCTTCCATAGTGAGCATTTGATCAGGTAAGTTAGGATTGTAGCATTACCACTTGTTGGGATACTATATTAAAGTATCTTGAGGCTTAAGAGTACCTCTATTTATATTTGTAATTAATTGCTTATGCGAATGCCATGCATATGTTTTGTTATAAGTTGTGACAGGAGTTGATCTCCTTAGTGTGCTGTTTTACATGATTGCATTGTTTTTGTATTGTATGAGCTTGTTTGGTTACCTTAATTACAACTAATAATTACTTGACTACAAAGAAACTGGATATGCATAATACACATTAGGAGAGATGATTAGGGGTATCAAACCAAATACTAACTTCCTTTGATGAGGATAGTTGAAATGGTCCTTTCCCCTTCCTTAGTTGAACTAAGTGACAAACGAGAAGGTCGTGAAAAGGATGGGGGCCGTAGTTTGAAGGCGGTGTCGGGAGGAGGGCGTTCTCCATTGTATAAGGTCGAGTTTGATCTGATTTGAGTCGTGATAAAACTTCTCAGTTCTAGTTGGAGTGGATGAAATTTCTCTAACCTTACAATGAATCGGATAACATTGTGTGATGTTTCATATGATTGACTGCATTGCATTTCATCATAATTAATATCCTTGCTCATGATTGTTCCATACTCTTTTAACTCCACCTCACTTACTAAGCTACTTATGCTCACATCTCTATAGACTCTTTTGCAAGTACTGAGTGAAGACTAGGATGTTTAGCTATTATCACCCTTAGGTTAGTGTGCTGTTGATTAGGAAAGTGAGGAATGAAGAATCAATTAAACTTGGGTTTTTACCTTTTTTATTTAAATTTTAAGGAAACTAATTAGGAATTCCTTATGATGCTACTGGTTTCCTAACTTATTGTAAATAGTTTACAAAACCTACGGTTTTTGATAAACTCTGATTGTACATTATAACTCTAGATGTGAGACGTTTATATAAATATTGTTTTGTTATGAGATAATAGGTTATATAGAACATGTATTTTGTAAAGCTATACTATATGTTTGATTATTATTAATAGGTATCAAAACGGATGTTTCAAGCTATTTGAGTTGTGTATGCCTTGTGTAGACTATATTTATGATAGCAGTTGTGAGGTTTGTTTTTATCTTAGGTTGGTTTACATAGCGGGACTATTATGACTCTTCTTGTTTAGGGCGTGACAATAGTGTCCACCTAGATTAAAACAAAGAGCATGGCAATCACGATGCAAATAATAGCAACGACTTAATTTATTCACCTAAGTTATTGAAAAAGCAAGTTGAGGTTGCAATGAGACCTTCAGCTCCTATACCTAAAAGAATTGATAAAGGCAAGCAACCGTAGTAGGTGCACCATATTGGACCTTCGCATGTTAGTACCCCTACTGCAATGAGTAAGTAGTTTCAAATTAAGAAGAGCCCCTTCACTCTTGAGGTTTTAGAGGAAGTGATACCATAATACATTAAGCTGTAGTAGTTTCAAACTAATGATGGGACGAAAGATTCTAAAGAACATTTGGAGTACTACTGTACGTTGGCCAAGTTGCATGGTTTGAGTGATGTAGTAGCCTGTCAAGCTTTTCCCTCAACCTTGAGGAATACGGCCACTACATGGTTCAAACATTTGAAACCAAACACCATTTCCTGTTTTAAAGAACTAGTAGAAGTGTTTCTTCAATACTTCTTTGTAAGTAAGCTTCCTGTTAAGGATTCTTCAATCCTTAACATAATCAAACAAAGATTATATGAGTCAATTAGAGATTACTTAGCTAGGTATATGGCTGAGATGGCTCAAATCTTAGAATTGGATATAAGCATGGCCTTCAATGTCGTAATTGATGGAGTCAAGCCCCATGGAGACTTTTTCAAGTCTTTCGCAAAAAATAAGCTAAAAACTTTAGTCGAGTTTAAGGCTAAGGCCACTTCATACATCCAATAGGAAGATAGCATAACGGCTTGGTGAGAAGCTGATCAGAACAGAGGAGATAAGAAAAATAACAAGATGAGAAATACAAAAAGAGAGACTTGGGATAGATGGTGAGCAAAGTTCAAATGCTGAGAGAAATAGACCAAGGATTCCAACATATTTGTCCCACATACTTGTCAATCGTCCAATTTTGGACATAGTGATGGAGGTACGTGGATAGAGAGGCGTTTTGTAGTGGCCAGAAAAAATGAGAGGAAATCTCCCAAGGAGAAATTCCAATAAGTATTGTAATTTTCTTCACGACAAAGGCCATAATACATATGAATATATCCAACTGAAGAATGTAATCGAGGATGCAATTCAACGCGGGCATTTATGCAAGTTCCTAATGCATGATGCTGAGAATGTATAGAGACCATCTCATTAGAGATGTAAAGAATAGGAGAATCACACTCGGCCAGCTATTGCTAGAAGAGATGCAAGGGACAGAAGTTCTAGTAAAACACCTAATGGAATAATCAATACTATTGTTAGCAAACCTACTATAGGCCAGTCAAGCTCTTTGAGTTTGACTAACACCAAAAATTATGTTTGTAACTTCTAAAGTAAGAAGGTTAAGATCAACAACACAATCTCTTTCATAGAAGAAGACTTTAAAGGCATCTAGGGGCCATATGATGATGTACTTGTTATCAGTACAAGAAATTTTTGTTGACATTGGAAGTTCGATAGATATCATTTTCTAGTTCGCTTTTGACCAAATGAGACCCAAGATCAAGGCATAACTAAGATCTTATTAATATGATTTGTATGCTTTCAACAATCAACTTGTTTGAGTAGCTGGAATAATTTCTTTGCTGATCCAGATTAGAGATGACGAGCATGTTGTAGAGGATAAAGTAGAATTCTTCGTCATTAAATGTTTGTCCCCATAAACACGATCATAGGATGACTGTGTCAACATCTATTCAACAACGTCCCTTCAAATGTACATCTCAAAGCTAAATTCCCTACTCCTACTAAAGTTGGCATTTGTAAAGGGGACTAGCAGTTGGCAAGGTCTTTGTACATGAGAGCTTTGAGACGAGAAGAGGTGTTTTAAGTAGAAAGCTATTCAAAAGGTGAGTTAGTCAACATGGAAAGTGCTGAGAATGATACTAGGGAAATCCTTTTAGGAGATGACCTTGGGAAAACAACGAAGATAAGGAAACCCTTATCGGCAGATATTTGGTAAAGTTTGATTGACTTCTTGTGAGTCAATGCTGATGTCTTTGCACGGTTCCCTTTAGACATGCCGGGTATCTTGAGAGATGTTATGGTGCATAAGCTCTAGATTGATCAGACTGCGAAGGTGATCCAGTAAAAGAAATGGCATTTTGCGTTAAGGGACAAGTAGCTATGGAAGAAGAAGTCCAGGAGCTATTGAAGGCAAGATTTTGTTCGAGAATAGCCTTATCCTACTTGACTAGCCAATTTTGTACTAGTCAAGAAGTCTAACAACTTTTGGTGAATGTACATAGACTTCATGAATCTCAATAAGGCCTGTCCTAATGATATTTCCCAATATCGAAAATTGATCAGATGGTTAATTCAACCGTTGGACATGCATTACTTTCTTTTATGGATGCTTTCTTAGGTTACAACCAAATCGAGATGGACAAGGAGGACGAAGTCTACATGTCATTTATTACCAATTTTGGAATGTATTGTTATATAGTGATGCCCATTAGGCTAAAAAACGCTAGTGTAACTTACTAGAGACCTATTACCAAGATGTTCAAACCACAGATCCACTGAAATGTGGAAGTATATGTTGATGACATGATTGTGAAGAACGTGATAGAAGATCGACATCTTGTTGATCTTGATGAGAAATTTGCAACTCTTAAGAGATATAGCATGAAGCTTAACCTATAGAAGTGTGTTTTTGGTGCAACTTCAGGAACATTTCTAAGATACATGGTCACTCGACGTGACATTGAAGCTAACCTGAGAAAGATTGCGGCGATAATAAATATAAAATCCCCTATACGGTTAAGGAAGTATAAGAACTCACCAGACAAATAGTTGTTCTCAATCGGTTTGTGTCAAGAAGCATAAATACGTGTGTAGAATTCTTTAAAATTTTAAAAAATCTAAAAGAATTCAAATGGTTTGATGATTGCAAAAGAACTTTCAATGATCTCAAAGAATTCCTTGTATTACCCCAAATACTCTTGATACCTATTTTTAGAGAAAATTTATATTTGTACTTGTTAGTTAGTTGTCGAGCTCTTTCTTCTGTATTGGTCTAAATTGATGGTAAAGAGTATCGACCCATTTATTACGTAAGTCATGTCTTACAAGGGCCGAAGCATCAGTATACAAAAATTGAGAATTTTTTTTTTAATGGTGGTTCTTTCGGTAAGGAAATTGAAACTATATTTTGAGGCTTACTAGATTATAGTCCTTATTGACCAGCCATTGTAGCAAGCATTGCAATGGCCAATGATAAGGATAAAGGGTTGATCATTCACTCTCTAGCTCGAGGGCTCTCTCAGGTGGTTTACCAAGTTGTCCGAGGTGAGTTGAGCACCAAAGAGCAATGCTTGCCCTAATCTAATCTACCGAGCTACTTCCCTATCATCCAAAGTGTTACTGAAATGACCAGCTGTAGTGTTGAGCCGAACCCTCCGCTATGTATTAGTCTAAGCACCAAGTTTAAATATAGTAATCTCCTTAGTATTGAAGCCAAGCCAATAACTATCAGGAGTTGACTACTCGAGGCCAACCTAAATATGAGCTACTCCTAAGCTAACCCCAGTCTTGCCACAATAATCAGGGTGTCGATCTTCCGATATCAAACATATATGAACAGAGGCCCACCCCTACTTGGTTCACTACACTGTCAAAATCACAGAGCAAAATGTGTGTGCATTGTGCTTTCTAACAACTGTGCTATCCTTTCTGATAGAGGACGTTTGCTGCGCACGATTTCGTATTTTCCCTATAAATTATTTCCTTCTTTTTAGCAAATAACAATTCATTTTTGTAATTATTTATAATATAGAACTTGTCCTAACAAGGTACTATAAATAGTCACATAATATAATAGCTGCAAGAGAGAATATACTGAAGAATACACTGAACTTTAGTTCACCCTCTCTTGAGCGAAGTATCCTTTTCGCTTACTCTTGAGCTACTCTTATGTAGCCCATTTGAGCATGGATTAGTAGCGAGTGACCTCCGACCATACTTGTATATCTTATTAAGTGTGACCTGAGCTCATATGAAGTGTTAGTGCATCATATCCATCATCGATATACAGGAACCTTTGCTTTCCTTAGACTATCATTTAGTTTTCAGGCCATCGTATGGCTTGGACTCACCCCTTTTGGTTATGCGTAATATTAGGTTCATGTGTTCATCCGCGAGTCCATATTAACTAGACTCTTCCAACAAGATAATGAAATATGCTTTAGAGTTAAGTGCCTATGGTATAAAGTACAAACCTAAAACAGTATTAAAAGCTCAAGAATTGACAAATTTTTTTATCGAGTTCACTGGTGAGGAAGATAGTGTAGAGATTGTTGAGAAACCAGCATGATACCTTTACATGGATGGTGCTTCTACTAGAGAAGGAAGTGGTGTAGGCCTTGTTCTTCAAGGCCCCTACAATGTCTACGTTAATTATGCTCTAAAATTTGGATTCTTAGCCAAAAACAATGAAGTAGAATATGAAGCTTTGATTGCTGGATTGAAACTAGTAAAGGAGATTGGTGCCAAGAAACTCGAAGTGTTCTCTAATTTACAACTGGTGGTGAATCAAGTCATGGGAAGTTATGCAATATGGGAAGAGGAAATGAGTAAGTACCTATTGGTGGTACAAATGCTTTTAGAAGAATTTCAATCTTTTTCAATCTACAAGGTTTTGAGAAGTGGGAATACTGTTGTCGACAAGTTGTCAAAATTGGCTAGTATGGTATTCTTTGACTTGAGTAACAAACTTTTTATCGAACTTCTTCTATAGAAAAGTTTATTCACTCCTTCGCAAAGCTATGAATTGACTACTTGCCCGAAATAAGAATCTTGGATGGATCCCCTCATAGATTATTTGAGAGATGGTACTCTCCTTGATGACAAGAAGGAAGTACGGAGATTGGTTTATAATGTTGTAATTTATATGCTGATGGATAATCAGTTGTACAAATACGACATGTCATAGCCCTATCTTCAATGCCTTCCTTCTAGAGGTACCTAATTGATGATATCTGAACTATATGGTGGCGTATACAGTAACTACATGAAAGCATAAACATTAGATGTCTACGCATTGAGACTCTGCTATTATTAGTCGACCATTAAAGAAGACGCAAGGTCGGTTGTTTGGCAATGTCTATAGAGCCAAAGGTATGAAGCCTCAAGTTATGCACCTTCAATTGAACTATGTTACCTATCCAATCTATGGCCTTTTTGCCCAATAGGGGTTAGACATTCTCGAACCTTTCCTGAAGTCTATTACTCAACGACAATTTGTCGTTGTTGCTGTAGATTATTTTACAAAATAGGAAAAGGCCAAGGCAATGGTGAGGATCACCAAACAGAAAGTTGAGGTATTTGTTTTTAACTTCACAATATCGAGATTCAAGGTTCCTTTTATGATCATCATGGACAATAGCCTGTAGTTTGACAACAATAAGTTTTGAACATTTTACGAGAAATACGGCATTTACCTAAACTGCACATCTGTAGCATACCCTTAAACTAATGGATAAGTTGAAGCCATCAATATGTTCATCTTATACAGTTTAAAGAGGAAAGTAGATCAAGTTAAGGGGAGATGGGGTAATGAGCTACCAGATATCCTATAGGGTACCAAACCACCTATAGAACTACAATAGGAGAGACCCCCTTCAAGTTAGCATTAGTCAAGGAAGCAGTTTTACTGATTGAGTTTAATCTGCCTAATCTATGAGCATAGAATTTTGATGTGATCGTTAATCATGTTAGATTAATAGCAAATTTAGGCACCATTGAAAAAATTAAAGATATTGCAAGAGTAAGTGTTACAACATATTAGCATAGAACAACTAAGTATTACAATAAAAAAGTAAAGCATAAGGTTTTCCAACTTAGAGACATGGTTTGCCGAAGGTTGGAAGCAATTAGCACGTGAGAAAGGCATGGGAAGCTTGGTGCAAATTGGGAGGATCCTGTCAAGGTTCGGGAAGTCGTTGGCGAGGGGGCTTATTGACTAGAAAGGTTAGATGGGTCAATCATCTATCGAGCATGGAATGTCGAGAATTTGAAACTCTATTTCAATTAATTGCCTAGATGATGTTCATGTCCACTTATTTTGTAAGGCGATAGCTTACTTGTTTATGAGCATTATATTTGAAGTATTATTTTGTTTCTTAATCTATATATGATTAATGAGTTAATAAGTTCAAACTAAATGGTGAATGGACTGACATATGTTTGAACCTACCATGTTTAACGAACTTCTAAAATTAATCCTATAGCTTAGTAATACGGCTAGTCCACGTCTTAAATGGCTAACAAATAATGACTATAAAAGACACATGGAGGGCATGTGAAATAAAACATGTCGAAAAAATTGGGCATGTGAAATAAAACATGCCAAAATAATTTACCGTGTGAAGTAAAACATGCCTAGAAATACTTGTGTGTGAAATAAAACATGCTTAAGAATAAGAACATGTGAAGCAAAACATGTATATTAATAGAAAAAATCAAACATATCGATGGTGTTTCTCATCCATTGCGATGTGATTACAAAAACTCGACCAATCAGCCTTAAGAGCTACTTATAAAGAATAAGAAGTACAAGATAATCCTTTAACTTACTTTTAGAGTGATCAAAAGGAATTTTTGGATCAGAGGCTAGGGCTCTCTTAGAGCATACTTCTTTTTCAACTTGAGGACTTGAAGTAGGTTGATTTTTCCTTTCGCTTATAAGGGATTTCCTTTAATAGACACTCTGTCTTCCTCTAAATCCTTGACACAAGCTTCATTATTACCCTTCTTAACATTCTCGACACTTGATTCATCATTGTCATCTTTATTGCAACTGCTGACTTTATAGTCAACATCGATGAAATCAAGGTAGGAGAGATCGTAATCGAAGTGAAACTTGAAGATTTCCTCTCTTGCTGCCTAAGGCCCCTCCAACAACTTTTTCTGCAATAATCTCTCGTATTACTGACTGTAAGTGAGAATATCCAGTGCCTCTTCAATAAAGGGTCCTCTCTTTACAGTTTCCTTCAACTCGGCTATACGGCTTTGCAACTTGGTGTTGTTGGTCTCTAGCTCTTTGATTTGTACTCTAAGCTTACCTTCCTCATCGTTCATGGTGTAGAGAGTTTGGCCTATACCCCATTACCTTTCCTTTTTCTTCTATAACTCCTCTTTTAGGCCTTTAGATTCCTTGTACTGCTCTTTAACCTTGGCCTGAAGGCTCAAGACTTCATTGGTAGCTAAGAAATGAGCCAACTTCTTAGCAGTCAGTTCTTCCTGGTATTTTCTAGCCTTCATCTCAACCCTTATCCTTGCATTCTCAACAATAGCAGTCTAGGCTTTAGATGCATTGTACTTATCCTCGATTTTCTACAACAATTTCAATTACTTCAATGACTATTCTAAAGATAACCTAGTAGAATACATGAATACTGTTGTCATTACATTCTTTATCTCTTTGTTAGCCTCGTCTAAAGTCGCTAAAATGTGGTTGCTTATGTGAAAACAAACGGGGGTATTAGCAATTAAACAACTTTGGTAGTTAAGAGGATGCTATAGATACTTACATCATACATATTGGCTGCGATATGAGCCTTATTCCAACCAATGGCCCTGTTGACATCGTTCTTTACAATCTCTTTGTCCTTGGAAGGAATAATGCCTTTCATCAAGGCCAAAGATTTCATCCTATTGCCTAGGGCCAAGTCAATATGCAAAACTATATGGCTCCAACATGGGATGATGTACTCGTTAACCTTTGTATTGGGGATGAATTCGGTACTGTTAATGCTAAGAGCTTTGTTGTGCATGGCCTCATTCATCTTTTCATCAAACTCTTTGGACTTCTTGGCAAGTGGTTGGTCGATAAGTTACTTCTTAAGTCTCTTCTTAGTGCTTAGCACCACTTTCACCATCAGTATCAACCACTCACTAGCAGTGGTGATTTTAGCCTCATTTTGTGGTTGGGTTGCTTGGCCACCCTTTCTTAGCTCTACAGTTGATGGAACATTCTTAGTTAGCGGTGCCTTAGTCTGTACACTCTTGGCCAATCCGTTTTTCTTGCTCCCTTTCTGCTTCTTGACTGGTTGGGAGATCTTTTGGGTTGTTACTTGCTTCGTTGTACCCTCCTTTGATGCTTTGTTCACAACAGCTAATTGAGTGGTAGTAGCAATGGTGACCACATGCTTGTCAGCCTTTTACTTCTTAGCCCTGGCTTAGGCTAATAATTTAGTAGGGTTCACTTCACCAGTACCCATATTTGCAATATACAGTGAATATATTAATATCAAAATGAGGAAAAAGAACTTACACTCCGTGTCGAGCAATGCTCAAAGGCAACAATTCTTTTCTCAAGTCATGAGAATGGCTTTCCTCTTGTAGTAATACTCAGTATAGCGGTTACTCATTAGCGTACATTCCTTCTCAGAGAAGATTAGCTCTTTGCTTTCATAACGCCTTATTATTCTTTCAGTGTCCCAGAAGTACATTTTGTTCATTTTCCTTTCTTGAATCTTCTTTGCCGCAGTGGCATCATTTAGCATTAGCTTTATGTCCTTTGTAAGAATTGGCTCAATCCATTGAGTCTAGATCTTCCCTCCTTATCATTTGGGTAGGTATTTGCTGTAAAGGAATTGATTTGGGTGAGTTTGCCTTCTCTCTCCATTACGTTTTCGATCGAATTACTCGAGGAACAAATTATCTCGTTCCTTCTTTAGAGGGGAGAAGAGGCTTCAGTCTCTATTGCTTTGGAAGATGAGATGATAAGTTGATGAATTAAATTGTGAACCATAACTAATTGATTATGAGGAATATCATAGAATTTAAGAGGGAGTAAAGACGAGATGTAGAAGGCAAATGAAAGATTATGGATGCAATTGAAGAAATTTGTTTTCATTTTGAATAGTCCTTTAAATATAGATAGTTTATCCTCATAGTTGCAAATGTGTTTATGATGGTAATGATGTGCTGGTTAGATAATGGCGCGGCATGTGTTTCGAGATAAAAATCCAATGGTTGTCAAGTCTTTAACAGTTATTATGCCTGTGGTTGTCGAGCTTGGTTTTTTCCTCTCATTTTTTAAAATAAATTATCCTTTTTAAACCGATCAGTATTAAAACCTAGTCATTTAATACTAACCCTCGACTAAAGTTTAAAGAAAACTGGTTTTTATATCTTGAAAATGCTTTGGAGTCACCATTAGATTGGAGTCGAGAAAAACAGTTAAGTTATAACTAATTGGGTGGGTTGGTTATAACTTAGCTATTGTTCTAATGAGAAAACCAATTTTATAAAACGAGAGATCTGGATCCAGGGGCTATCTTATTAAACCCTAAATGGGTACCACTTTTTAACTTTTTAAATTTAATTTTTCTTTTCAATAATACTTTTTTTTTTCAATTTCTAAATGACTAATCATATCGCATGTGACTAATTTAATTAATTTACACAAATATTTACAAAAAAGGAAAAAAAAAAATTCCATGTTTTAAGTCACCTTATACGTACGAGTGCTTACGTATTGACTATTCAGGATCAGACTTCCATAATTTATTTACAAAAACTTCAGCGGGTTGATTTGATTTTTTTTTTTTTAAAAGATGGATTTATATTTTTATACGGTTCGATTTATTTAAGGAATTTTCCTAAAAGGGTCTTAAATTGAGAATTTATTGTTGGAAAGTTCTAAAAAGGGCCCTAATTTTGAAAAAGTTCATTTATTTTTTGGAAATTTGATTCTCTAAGTATCAAAACAATTTTTATTCACTAACCTATTTATTTATTTATATATATTTTAAATTATTATAGATATATATTTTATTTTATCTATTATTATTTAATTTTTATTTTTTTGTTATTTGGTTAAAACATAAAAATAAAACTAAGTATTTCTTCCTTTTTTCCTCTCTTATTTATTTTTTTCTTTTTCTTTTGTTTCCTTAAATAAAAAAGGTCGGATTAAGAGCCTACAAGTTAAGAACGGTTCAAATTTGGGGCCCACGAGTCGGTTTGCGGGTAAGTTGGTTAGATCTAGGTTGGGTTGGATCGGATCAGGTTATAAGACTCTTCTTTCAACAGTGGATGAGGGGATGTTTCTAGTGGTTCTAAGGAGAATTTTGAGTGGGTAAAAGCGGTTTTGTGCATTTTGTATTAGTTTTGGGGTTGTAGGGATGATGCCTTGGCTAACAGTGGTTGTTTTAGGTATTTTCAAAGTTGGGATGGTTGTGTTGGTTGAGGGCGTAGTGGTTATTTGTGTTATGTGGTTGGTCTTATGGTTTGGTTAAAGGGGATGAGGTCGATTAGTGTTCGGTATGTGTGTGTGCTAGTAGCTGTTGCATACGTAGGGGTAGAGAGAGGGTAAGTGTAGCAGCTATGCATATACGTTGTAACTATGCAGTAGGTCGAATGTGCTGTGGTTTGGATTATGTGCAAGTGGGTGAGGGTCAAAGGTAGAGTTAGACATGCAGTCATGATCTATATGTATGTGTTCGGTTGTGCGTTAGAGAGAGATTGGGGTTTGTAGGATTGGTTTGGTCAAGCGTGATTTTAAGAGAGAGAGAAGGGGGTAATGGAGATTGGGGTGTGCTACAATTTTGTTCATAAGAGAGAGATGATCAGTGAGTGTGGGTCGTGCTCATGGGGTTGATGGTAGAGAGGGTGATGTACATTGTTGTCGGTGATTAGGGTAGGTCGTGTGAAGAGAGATCGAGAGGGTGGCTATGTGAGTTTTTGCGAGTGGTTCCTGGGTAAGAGAGAGAGGCATTTGAGAGAGAGAGAGAGAGGATAAAGGTATGCTGCATAATTGAGTGGTTGTGTTTGTTTGTGTGATGTGCAGAGAGTGAGAGATGTTATGTTGAGATAGAGAGATAGGTCGAGAGAGAGATCCCCAAAAGCTATTGTGTTATTTTTTTGGTTGTGGTGTTTAGGATCTAAAAAAAAAAACCAGAGAGAGAGAGTTAGTCCCCCATTCATTTGAAAAAGAGAAATTGATTCAATGTAGAAAGAAATTCCCAAACTTATTTTTTTTTTCCAATTTTTCAAAGCCAATTCGGTGCTTCTAATGCCTGTATCTAGATGGGTTTTTGACCCTAATTCCAAATAGGTTATATTTAGTTTGTCAATTTACCATTAATTAAGTGAGATTGCACCATAAAATGGCTTGAATTTGATGTTGAAGTTGATTGACTAGAGATGGAATGTACGAGAAAAATTTGGGGAAAAAGCGGGAAATGGGGAGAAAGAGAAAGGAAAGTGCAGTGTTGTCTAACTATGTCGTACCACGTGTCCTCACGTAACACATGGTGGCTAAGGTGGTAAGGGACAGCTTACATGGCATGCCACGTATCATACTACGTCAACTGTCACCCAATCTTAAGGTGCTACGTGGTAGTGTTGTTTGTGCATGGTGCGATAGTGTGTCTTCTAAAAAAATAAAATGCTTTTCATGCCTTTGTTAAGATTCAAACCCTTGACCTCCAAGTTATACTCAATGCCATGCTTAAGTGTTTTACCGTTAGGCCGTTGACCTATGCCTTATTCATATGTATAAGGTCAGCTTGAGCAAGATTCAAATCCAAACATAGGCTCAAATAGTCGTTTCTTTATTTTATTAAAAAATTCTATTATATTTAAACTAAGAAAATTATTATTTTCAATTATTTTCCATTTTCTATGATTTTTCAATTTTCTATATATTTTTTCTAAATTTTTCCAATTTTTTGTATTTTTTTTTCTAAATTTCTTTTTATTGTTTGTTTTTTCCTTAATTATCTATTTTTTTTGTATTTTTTCATAAATCACTTTTTTTGGGTTTTCTTTAATTTTTTATTTTTTGTATTTTTTTAAATCTCCTATTTTTTAGGTTTTCCTTAATTTCCTATTTTTTTTGGTATTTTTCTTTATTTAGGATCCTTTAACCTATTCTAAAAATTTTGAAAAATAAAAAGAGAGGCAAAAATAGAGTGTTTACAGTGGTGAAATGATGACTTAAGTAACAGATGTCAAACCTCCTACCTTTTGGTCTATTGATAGGTAAGAAAATGAAAATTGCCACTTTTCATTTGGGATGCGATCCATCTTCCTTCCTACCTTACTCGGCATCTAAAGAACTGCTCCCTAGTTAGCCTTTAGTGTATTAAATGTTACTCACTTTGTTGAATTTTCAAACACTGGAGTTTTGGGTCAAATGTTGATAGTTAGTTTTCGTTCACTCGGTTTGTTAAACATTGATAGTCAAAGTTTTACTCACTCGTCCATTCAGCTGCTAAGCAGCCGAGTAACTTACATCTTGACATCTAGCTAAGTGATACAGATTCATTCCTAATTTGAATTCAAGGGAAATAATGCGAACAGTTATCACTAGTACAGTTATATTATATAACTGCATACTTTCCCTATATTTTAGGGAATGGGTCCAATCAAGAGTTTTCTATGTATCTCGATGGTTATTTTGATAACTACTACTTTAGACAAAATATTCATCTATAAATACGGGAAAAAAACACTGTAAGAGGATTTAACACCTTTAGACTACTTATTTAACTTTCCTTATTCATATTTATTGACTTAGGCATTAGAGTAACCACATCAGACTAGCCCCGGTACTAGGTGTCTTTCTTTTCTCTTTGTAGGATATTTTCAAATATGAAAATCCATCAACAACAAGAGGTTTTTTGCAGCCCACTTTTGTTTCTTCTCGATTGCAACTTACAAATGCTCTTACTAACTCGGTTTTCCATTGCTAGGCTTTCTGATTTTTGCTTCAAGCTAAGCCTTTAACAAACTCTACCTTGAGGGGGTAATGTTAGGTAAATTAGTAATAATATTTATTTTAGTCTAAGTCTATGCTAGTCCACATGTCTTTTATGTATTGGTTAATTGTGCAAAAACATATAGGACTACTTGTACAATATCAATTAGTTAATTAAGGCCTACTAGTCATGTATACAAAGAGTTAGATGGTATTGAGTCATTCAAGAACACTTCATTTTCACAATATAACAACTCTATAGTTTCATATTCTTTTAGTTAATCTTTGTATTAAAATGAACTTAATCTCCTTCTATGGTTGATTTCTAGAACATTAACTCTAAAATAACAAATGCATTACTATGTTTAGGAGTGTCTACAAAATTATTGATGTCTATATCTGTAAATTTTTATTAAATCCACCTATTGCTCTCAAATGTAGAATTAGATTCCATCTTAAGGACAATTTGGAAAAAAAAAAAAAAACAGGTATTGTAAGTTGGGAAATAGGTATCCCATTAAGGCAACAGAATGGGATTTGGGTATAGGGCTAAAAACCCTATAGGGTTTTGGAACGGGTTTAAGAACTCTATTAGGATAGTGGGAGGAGTCTTGAGTTTTTATGGCTCGCCCTAGATCCGTTGTGTTTGCATCCTTATATTTAAACAATGCTTTAATTAACTATACTAAAACAAAGTTGAGCTTAATAAATGTCAACTTGAAGCATGTAGTTTTCACTCATTTATTTTCTCGATCGTGTATGGTAAATATCACAAGGATCTCAAGTTATTAATGACCTTTTTCTCTTTTCCCCTCAAAACTATTTTGTAAAATAAATATTTCTATGTCATTCTATGTTGTGCCTCCATGTGCTTATCCATTTATAGGGATTGATAATAAAGGGAGAAGAGTTTCACTTTTGCATAAAATAAATCAATTTATATAATAAGTATATTCATTTAAATTATAGGGCAAACTATAAATAGCTTTCTAAACTTTGAACTAGGAGTATATATACGCTTGAACTTTTAAATATTGAAAATGATCTTTTTAAACTTTGATAAATTGGTAATATAAAGGAAATATGTTTTTATAATTCAAAATACACTAAATTCATAGATTAAGAGTATTAAAATATTTTTTGATAAGTGAAAGAGGTATTTCCCCACCAAAGTTATAGTTTTGGGGGTTTATTTACAATTTTTTTTGGTTATTTGTCAATTTATTAAAATTTGTTTGCAATATATAAAAGTTTACATAATATATTCACAAAAAAGTCAATGTTTAAGGGGCGTTTGCGTTTTCCCAAAAATTATATTTACATCAACAACTACTTTGGCAGCAAAGTTGTACATGAAATCGTTGGATTAGATATTTCATATATGTTCAATTTAAAACTTGTAGCGCTTAAGTAGTTGACTAACTCGAGGTCTTTGCCATCATATTATTACTCTCCATCGATTTCAAGTTTGTTTCCAACTAACCCCTGAACATATACAAACGTTACAAAACTCCTATTATGATGGGTATCCCCCGATTTTGGTGGCCGTAAAAATAGTATATTATTGTAGTAGGAACCATATTGAACCAATCAAATCTATCAGGAGAATATTTTTTAGTGCTGATTTTTATTTCTTATCTTTTACTGTGGAATTTTCATTTTCAAAGGCATGTTTTGTTGACTTAGCCATATAAGAATTGTATCCATTTTTTGTCATCTCCAAATCCCATCTATATTTTGTTGGTTTGTTGATAAGTAACACTTTGTCATTTTTTTTGTTTTCTGCTTTTTAGTTTATCGTACAAGAGAGAAGGAAAAAAAAAAAAAGGAAAATGAAAACGACAAAAAACGAAGGAATATGACCCTGAAGTCTCACAACTTTTAAATAATGCGCTTGCATTATTCATTATTATAGAATTTCTTTTATCTATAACGCTGCATCACGTAAAAGGATTGAGGACTTTGTCATCGTACATTAAACAATCCCACAGTTAATAAAGTGTTCCATATATGTCAAAGATAAAAACATTAAGTTAAACAAAGACTGACAAAGAAAGATTGATGACCTTGATTAAAACCTAATAATAACGCTTTAAGTCATTGAAAGCTATTTCTCTAAATTCATAAACGTCGATTCATGATTGTGTGTTTTGATGGATAAAGCCTATTATAGGTATTATGACTCTGATTGATTCATCTATTTCTCGTCCTTTTGATATTTTATTAGTATTTATTCGAATTTTAGGTTTAAAAAGAATAAAATACCAAAAATATGAAAGTATAATTATATATATTTTTAAATTTAAAACCTAACAAATCTCTATAAAATTGAATTTATTTAATTTTTTATTCTTATTTATGAAAAACATTAATTAAAATAACTATTTTAAATACATTAAAAATATGTTTTTTCAAATATTCTTTTTTAAAAATACGTGAATTTTCATTTCCCAACTTTGATACTTTAATAATTATTTTTATTATAATTATAAAACAGAAATAGATAAGATAATTTTCTAAACATTATTTTTTAAATAGATACAGATTAGATACAAAACAGATACAAATGAGATATAGACGAAAAAAAAAAAGACAATCTTAGTAGGCTTTATATGTATTAGAGAGCTAGGTTGTAGAGGACAGCTCTCACATTAGACTAGAAAATTAAATTCTACTCCTAATAAATAAAAAGGGATTATGCCCTTTCTAATGAAACAATATATAATAAACCTAATTTATGTATTTAAGATTTAGTTTGATGATCTCAATATTTATAAAATGTATAAAACCCTTGAGGACCTCCGAGGATGACCATTTCTGGCTAAAGTGGAGAGATTAGGTGATCCACTTTCAGTACATGTATAATTTACCCTTTAGATTTGTTTGCTTGCTACTTTTCTTGGCAATTTGTTTTTGCTAATAATTCCAAAAATAAAAAAAATAAAAAAATTAGATCATTACTGTTTCCCCGTTATTTGTGGACAAAAGGCGGAAATACTATTGCTTTTAACCATATAATACGGATGTTAAGTTTCCATCTTTTCTTTTTAAGTTCATTATTTATTGATGTGTTCTTTATGATATAGATGAATCGATGAGTTGACAGGTTACATGAATTTCACTTTCTAGTGGCTTAAATAAGTGATTTAATAAATAGTTTGTACCAAATTTAAATACACTAAGTACCAATAAAAAATTATTCACTTTTTAGTGTTGACGGACAAAAAGGTTTGTAGTTTGTTGAAATAACAAAAACCCTGCCTCTAACGGAAAGGCTTGAGAGAGTTTATATAGCCTTCTTTTTGTACAATGGACATGCAAGTTAGACACATTACTTTAAAATAGCTCCGTCTTGTAACACGAATTGTTATTTGGAAAATTTTCATAGGAAATGAAGAATGTTTGAAGTCAAATTCAAACGGAGAATTAAACATTTTAATGAAAGAAATAAACGATTAATATTATGAAAAATTGTGCAAATATAGGGCAATATTATGAGTCCATTATAACAACATTTATCTTGGTGTTGTCACACGTCATAAACACAAAATATTTATCCTTTGGCATGGAAATTTTCTTTCTTTATTTGACTATAAGGTCATCCTCTATTTGCACCATTTTTATAATGGTCATCATTTATTTATACTGCTTTAATATCATTAATCTTGGCTTGAACCCTGAAAAAGCTTCCTCCTCTATTTCAATCTTAACTCTTAGTGTTAATCCTTTGCTATCTTATGGAATTTATATCTATAATTGATGTGGGTTTTAGTGCAAGACATGAAGGGATTAATTTGTTTAGGAATTGAATTTTAAAGAAGTTTATGCCTAACATAAAAAAGTGAATTGTTTAATGTTTGGCCTATCTGTGAAAAAAGGTGCATTTGATTGACTCCTAGAACATTATGGGAGCAAGTATTATCCATCAACATGTTCATTCATAAAACTTTTGATTTGTGGGTGTGATCGCTTACATTTTTGTGGGACATGGTAATTCATGGAGATGTTGGAGGCAACGTACCTTGATAAGGCCAAAAATCCTCATGGGTACTTTTTGATTGCAACAAAAACACTTGGGTTAGGTTATATTGGGTTGAAAATCCTCATGGTCTTGATGGGCTTGATGAGACAAATTGAATCTTATAGTACGGATGTTACTATAGAAATCAAGAATGAGAAGCTTACTTGTATCAAGCGTAAGAGGACTGAAACGTAATGGAGAAGATGCAGAGCAGCTAAGAAGAAAAATGGCTGTAATAGTATTCTCTAACTAACTTTGATTTATAAGGCTAGGTAATATATATATATACACACACACACACACACATACATATAACATAATACAAGACTCATGAGTGAAATGACACACGTGCAAAATAATTAGCTAATACTATTCTAATACTACTATTAGTACCACCTCCGCCCACAAACCACCCCCTCGCCCTTAAAGTCTTGTCTTTATAATAGCCTTGGTAAAACGATTTGCAAGTTGGGAACTAGAAGGAACATGTTTGACTCAAAGGAAGCCTGAGTTAATGTAATCCCTGACAAAATGTATGTCCACTGCAATATGTTTTGTCCTATCATGATAACAGGGATTTTTAGTAATTAATTAAGCCAACTTGCTATCGATAAATAGTGGAACTAGAAGTGAAAAGGGAACTTTAAGATAATTTAGTAGATAGGGAATTCATAACAATTCTTTGGTGGCGGTAGCAAGACTACAGTATTCGGCCTTTGTTGAAGATGTAGACAAGATAGCTTGCTTCTTAGTTTTCTATGAGATTAAGGAAGAGCTGAAAAAGATGCAAAAACTAGATAGTGATTTTCTATCCATAGCATAAGCACCCTAATCAGCATCACTAATCCAATTAAAGAAAAAGAAGTCCTAGCTCATAAGAAAAGCCCTTTATCAATGGAGCCTTTAACATATTGCAATGTATGAAGTGCTGCATGTAAGTGAGATGTTTTAGGGAGAGTAACAAATTGATTGAGTTGTTGCACAAGAAAGGAGAGCTCCATCCGAGTTATGGTTAAATACAACAATCTCCCAACAATTCATTTGTAGACTCTTTGATCGGATAACAAAGCACTTGATTGATCATCTAAATGTAATCTTTGAGCAACAAGTGTATGTGTAGGCTTTGCAACAATAAGTCCAATATCAGTAAGGATGTCAACTACAAATTTCCTCTGGTTGAGAAGAAATCTAACTAAAGTTCTACATACTTCAATGCCTAAGAAAAAATGCACATCACCTAAATCCTTAATAGTAAAAGCTTTGTGAAAAACACATTTAACAACAGTAATCTCATTCGAAGAATCACTAACCACTAGTACATCATCCACATAAACCATCACAATAATAAAACTATTGGATGTGCACCAAGTAAAGAGAGAATAATCAAATTTTGATTGAATAAAACCAAGGAAATAGAGCATTGAAAAAACTCTTTATTCCACTGCCTTGAGGCTTTTTTCAACTCGCAAAGTGATTTAGTAAGTCAATTCACATGTCCTTTAGGTACTTCACAACCATTAATTGGTAACATATATATCTCCTCATCAGGTGTGCCATGCAAGAAGGCATTATTCACGTCCAACTGGTGAACAAACCAATTGTTGATGGAAGCAATGATAAGCAACAATCGAATGGTAGTCAACTTTGCAATAGGGGAAAGCACTCCTTCAATTTGTGTATAACTTTTGGCAACCAAACGAGCCTTTTATCACTCAATTGTACCATCAGGTTTATATTTACTTTTATACACCCATTTAAACCCGATAGCTTACTTTCTTAAAGCCAAAGGTGTAAGGACCTAAGTGTTATTAGATTCTATTGCTACAATTTTCGTATGCATAGCATTAACCCAATGAGGACTAGCTTTTGCCTCTTATTAATTTTTTAGCTCATGGATAGTTAACACGTTGGTAAGAGAAATCACATATTTAGAGGGTAAATTGGTGAAAGAATTATTAATAAACAAAGGATAGTTGGTGTAGCCTATTTTAATTATTGATGTAGATGAAAAATTAGCATGTACATTACAAATGAAGTCTTTAAGCCAATATGGCGGTTTAGAAGAATAGGTAGATCTTCGAAGTGTTTAATGATAATGATTATTAGAAGAAACATGATGCAATTTTAGTAGAGATGAATTAGAATTATCAACTGGGAAAGAATGATTAGAAACGGGAGACTGTGTTTGATCTATTGATGAAAAGGCAAAGAAACATCTAAAACAAAAGAAGGATCTTTTTGGTCTTTAAATGGAAAGACATACTCAACAAACAACACATCCCTACTAGCAAACAATTTTTGAGACTCCAAGTCATACAACTTGTAGCCTTTTTAACCATTTGGATAGCCTACAAATACATGATGCTTACCTCTTTTTTCAAATTTATTGTGTGGTTTTGGCAAAACAGCAACACATGCTAAACAACCAAATGTTTGTAGGCGATCATAAGAAGCTGATTTGTGAAATAACAATTGATAGTGAGTATGCCACTCAAGTTGCTGGGAAGGCATGATGTTAATAAGGTAAGTGGCTACTAGAATGCACTCCCCCTAAAAGTATTTAGGGAGATGAGCATGCAGTTGTAAAGCTTTAGTAATATTTAAGAGGTATCAGTGTTTGCACTCAATAACCCATTTTGCTAGGGAGAATAAGTTACATTTGTTTGATGAAATATAGCATGTCTAGCAAAGAGATGTTGATAAGTTAAAGAAAGAAATTTAAAGGCATTATCAGATCATATAGTCTTGGGTGTGATCTGGAACTAGTTTTGAACTTAGGTAAAGAATTTAGCTAAAATAGGAACAACCTAATGTTTTTGAGCCATAAAAAAAGTCCCAAGTACTCTTATTGTAAAATAGAAATTGAATGAACATTATATGTGCCCCGTACATCCACATGAATAAAATCAAATGGATTAAGATCTAGAAGAACTGTGTGAGAATGTCATTCGATGAAATTTAGCAAGTAGACATGTATCACAAACAAACTTATTGAAGTTTGTACCATGAAACTGAGGAAATTGCACGAATTTTAAGGCTGAAGTATGCCCTAATCTAGTATGGAAAAGTTCTATTGGTACATTTTTATTGGAAGAATTTACATGATCAAGTGATACATGAGCAAAGTTATCAAGAGTAGAAGTATTGGGTAGCTACAGACGCATTATGTAAAGTCCATGAAAACATTTAGTTGTAGCAACAATAGCTTTAGAAATCTAGTCATGTATTTGACATTTTTTAGCATAAAAAACAAGAAGTAAGTTGGTGTTAGAAAGTAGTTTACTAACGGAAAGTTGGTTAAAGTAAAAATCTGGAACATTAAAAACAATGGATAAAGTGATGTTGTTATTCACATTAACTTTTCTGATGGTATGAATATAAAATGTTCTATCATTAGATAACTTGATACATGTTGGATGGGAAAAGGACTGTGTTTAGGTGAGTAGATGAAGGGAAGTGGTCATGTGATGTAATGCTCTTGTATCCACCAGCCTTGAGCTTAATTTATTATAATTTAAGAAATTGGAAGTTAAAGCAAAAGAATTATTAATACTTGCACATGTTATGATAGCATGTTGATCTTGCTAATCCTTATCATTTCTATCTTTCAACATCTTCAACACTTCTTAGCAAACTCTACTTATCAGCTGAGAATCACTTGATGCATCCTTCCCTATAATAATAGAATGCCTTACAATATTAGAAGAATCATAAACAATATCTATTCGTGATCTAACTTGTACCTGTGTAGCTATCTTAACATTTCTTTTCTCTTTATTGCACTTAAACCATTTAGGATAGTCAGTTATCTCAAAGTAATTATCAATCGTATGTCTATTCCTTTTGCAGTAGACACATATAATTTTCCCAAAAACTTTCCCTTTCTTATCTTTCTTGTCTTCACTTAAGAACTTCTTTTGAGTCTTAGTAACAAAAGCAACAGATTCGTCGCTCAAACCAGCAAGTGATGTAATTTGCTTTTGCTTTTCTATTTAATATATTAGATAATAAGCCTTGTTCACTCTATGTAAGGGTTCCATGGACAATATTTGGCTTCTTATGTTGTCATAGACATCATTGAGTCCCATTAAAAACTGTAGCAATTTAGTTTGATTGTCCATCTTAGCTACTTTGTCACTCAAACCACAATTACAGTTTAGCATAACACCACAAATACATATTGGTAGTGAATAAACATTGGTCATTTGTTCCGATAGCTTCTTGAGCTTATTAAAGCACATAGTCACATTCGAATTCCCTTGCCTAGAATTCACTATCTTCAATTGTAGTTGATAAGGTAATGGTGCATTCACCAAGCCAAATTGTTCGATAATATCTTATCACAACTCTTTAACCGAATGTGCACACATGAAACCCTTAGTTAGTTCTTTAACCATACTATTTAGGATCCAATAACTAACTATGAAATCATAATGAATCCACTTATGTTCATCTACTATGTTTGGCTGTAGCTTCGTAAGACTTCCGTCAGTAAATCCTATCTTAGCTTTAGCACTAAGTGCCATCTTAATCACTCGACTCTAACTTTGGAAATTCAATCCATTAAAGATACTATTTGTAATTTGCGTACTGGGATTATCAAATCCAGAGATGTATAAAGGATCTTTAATCAAAATTTCAATATTATTATTCATACTTAACATATTTCAAAATAAAGCCTAGATCATACGATTTCCATTTATTAGAAATGAAAAGCTACAATCAAGAATAAACCTATGGATCTACTGATATAAGGCAAGTGCACCTATCAGTTTTAATATAGTGGATATGAGTCCGAGTTGATCTTTCAGAGACCTCAAGTACTAATATTAACCTTAGTTTTATTATTTAATTGGAAAATTGTGATGAGTTGAATGAATTAAAAATACTAAAATTAACAAACTAACCTAATTATGAGACTTGATTAAGTAATTTAGAAAGCAATAAAATTAAGAAGAACTTCAAGAAGGTAAATAACGTATTTAGGAATTATTTTCCCTAGTGTTTAACATGTGATTGCTTAAAATATATCCAATTCAATCTCTATTATTCTTGACCGAAGGGATTCATAATTAAAGTTAATACCTTTCTCAAGCATATTAACCCTAATATTAAATTATTTACCAGAATCTCTTCACTTAGTAATATGATTTAGAATCACATTAATATATAATGAATTCCCACATAAAAGAATAACTTTCCAGAAGAAACATGTATCTTATCTCTAAGTACACATGTAATTCTCTCCAATTTTGTCAAGATCTCATTGCACATGTGATTTCTCAATCATCATGCATAATATCATAGATTGATACCCTAGAAATATCAATTAACAATTAAATAACATAACTGAATCAAGAAAGGATAGAAACTTTATTGAAAATTATTAATAAATCTAATAGTCACATGAAACCCTAGGTTGCACAATCCTAAATATAAGAATCTTAAGCTATCATAATGAAGCTAAAAACGAATTACAACAAAATCAATAAATAAAATATGAAAAACCCCTTTTGTTGATGAAAAATCTCTTCAATCTTGAACTTGAGTGCTTCTTTCGCCTTTTTTTGTCTCCTTCTCTTCACGTTTCTTCTCTTTTGAATGTCTAAAATTATGTGTGAAACCCTCGTATGTCCTTTTATAATGTATTGTAAAGTTTCTTTTTTCATTACCAGATACAACCTGGGATATAGTTGTGTTCCTAGGTCGTCTAACTTACTGACCTTGGCACTTAAAATCTTCCCACATGGACACACCCTGGGGATACAATTGTGTCCTAGACTGTGTAACTTTCTGACCAAAATTCTTATTGTTTATGTAACTTCGAAACTTCATAACTCATTCATTTGAACTCCAAATTGAGTGAAACTTGATTTCTTTTTTTCATTTTCAATCCTAGAATGCATTCAAACCTTGAAATCAAAATTTTACTCAATTAAGTATCAATTTCTTTTACGAAAACCAAAGATGTAAGGGAAATACTATAAAATCACCATGTGAAATGTATTTAAAACAAGAGTTATCATTTGCCATAGGCTTTGATGCCATATTGAATCTTATAATACGAATGTTACTTTAGAAATCAAGAATGAAAAGCTTATGCGTCTTCAGGATTGAACACATGGAGAAGCACTGCAACGAAGCAAACTGAAAACAAACAAGGAAAAAGTTAGCAAAGTTCGGGTAGCTATCGAATGGATATGACATAGCATTCGATTATACTCGACTTATAATTTGTCAGATGTAATACATTGGTCTGAACTGAAGGGTCACTAACCATTTCTCCTAGCTAAAGGGAATAGATAAGAGCTGAATATTAATGATAACACTCAAGTTGCTTGATATGAATAATTTTATATTGATTAGTGGTCACTCACCATTTCTCCTAACTAAAGGGAATAGATAAGAGCTGAATATTAATGATAACACTAAGGTTGCTTGATATGAATAATTCTATATTGATTAGTTGATTGTCTATGTACAGGAAAGTGAGGGTTTATATACTTATCTACTGGGGTTACTTTATATGTATGAAAAGACTAAAGGGTATTCTATAGTTAGGTTACATGAAACAAACTAAAAGGGGTAAAAGAGGCAAAGAATATTCAATACGGAAAAGAAAGAATCATTTTGAAATATTGTGTTAAAAGACACATGTTGCTTAGTGGTTGGAAGAGAGAAATATGGTACAAAGTAGGCAGAAACAGAATAATGTTTGTAGTCAAGGGCCGACTTGATTTGGATTAGGTCGGGAGCCAATCAGTCCGGTAGAGAAGTTAGTTGAATTGGAGTTAGATGCTTATGGTCGATTAGGGAGCTTGGCTTGGCTGGTCTTAGATTGTCTTCTACAATAAGACTTTATTGTTGGGCAAGAGCATGTTTGGTACATGTGAAGATTTGACAGATAGGTTCGTAAGAGATGAGTTCAGCATAGGGATCCTTGTCTTAGCTTTGGTTTTAAGTTAACATTCTCCATGTGAGTCCTTGGAGTTCTTTAGCTTGGCTATGAGTGATTGGTCCAGGGGTATGATTCCTAGCATTTGCTTAAGGGTAAAAAAGATTTTCCCTTAAATCTAGATTGGTTTCTTTGTCTTCTTTTGTGGCATACACCGAGTCTTCTTTTGCTGGTTGTTGAGGGATTAGATCGGATAAATTAAAGGTAGAAGAAATACCGTAGTCATTAAGTAACTCGATCTGGTAAGTATTGTGGTTGATCTTCTTTAGGATTTTGAACGGACCATTTGCTTGAGGAGATAGTTTGTTTTGTCTTAAGTGTAGGAATCATTATTGGCTTAGGTGAATCCATATGATGTCTCTTAGGAAGAAGGAAATAGTTTGGTAGCCTCGGCTACCAATTTCATGCTATCTCCGATTGAATTTAGCGATCTTCTTGGTTATATATTGGTATAATTCATGCAGTTCTTGGGCTCGATCAACTCTAGATTGACTCTCTTCAATTGTTGCTAGAGCATTGATTATATCTAAGGGAATAGTAGGGTT
The DNA here is from genome assembly GCA_024138005.1 of Lumnitzera racemosa. Lineage (NCBI taxonomy): Eukaryota > Viridiplantae > Streptophyta > Magnoliopsida > Myrtales > Combretaceae > Lumnitzera > Lumnitzera racemosa. Next base: position 28,812,511 of record JAMXBC010000012.1, on the reverse strand, counting down.
AAGGCTATTAATGCTATGGATAGTTTGGTTGTATACGAACTCTACAATTAATAGGCATAGATCCTAATTCCCCAGTTCTTTCCTACGACAGCTTTGAGCAGATTGCCTAACGTCTTATTTACCACTTTAGTTTGGTCATCACTTTGAGGGTGGCTACTGGAGTTGAATACAAGTTTAGTTATAAGTATTCTCTAAAGATTCTTTCAAAAATAGCTCAAAAAATTTATATCTCAATCTGATACAATAGTCTTTGATACCTCACGTAGTCGGACAACCTCCTACAAAAACAAATCAGCAAAATATGAAGTATCGTTAGTCCGATGGCATGGAATGAAGTGTGCCATCTTGCTGAAGTGGTCTACTACAACATAGATAAAATCTTTGCCTTTGAATGTTTAGGGCAACCCTAGGACAAAGTCCATATTGAGGTCATAATGTACTTAGGAGCTTTGTTATCATTAGGACTTACTATAGTAAAATTGAACTAAATGGGTCCTTCGAAATATCGAAGAAAGTGGAATGAATAAGACTACAAACTAATTAAAGTAGCTGATGTGAAGCTACTTGGAGAATATAACACACCAACATACATAACATGACTTGACACTTCACTTGATATGATGTACAAGTTGATGTCAAGGTTTACCCACCACTATCCTGAGCTACTTGGTAAGATTAGATAAGAATGTATGTGAAAAATAGACTTGGAGAGGGTTATCTCATAAGAACAATATAGTCAATGTATTTGTCTAAGATAAGATGATTTTGACTTACAAGGAGAACAGACTATTTATAGTAAGTCTCTAGAGCAACATTACAAATAAAGAAATTACAAGAATGTATATACAAAAAGGGAAATCTTAGTATATATGAAAAGGGTAAAAGGGACAAAAGACAAAAAGGGAAAAATAGTATAATATGAAATGAAACGGACAAGTGGCAGTGTGACATTGGTTCCTTACTAAGATTCTCTAAGCTATATAGATAGTAGAAAGAGTCAAGACATGTGGAGATAGGTTGAGACATAAAGGAGATAGGTTGAGACATAAAGGAGATGTCGTGAGAGTTAGTAGGGGGTTGAGAGAGAAATACTTGGCTAGGGATGTAGATCCCTTTACTTGGCAATAGACTATTGACAGGTAAACATCCGATCACTCTATACAGAGCTTTTAGCCAAAGGATAGTTGACATTAGCGCAAGATAACAAATTGATCATAGAACAACCACCCGGAGCTCTCAGGGAGTTCAACTATCCTCCTTTAGCATACTGTTTTTCGTTGTTGGCAGGTTGATGAGAAAGAATCCTTCAGGTGAGGGGTTGGAGGCCTCTAAGGTATACGCGAGTGATTAGGTCGGTAGTCGGTAACCCATCAGCTCCTTAAGGTTATTGAAGATTTTCCCTCAAATCATGATCTTCGTCATCATCGGGCACATAGAGTGTCAAGTTAGCAATGTTGAATGTGGTTGACATGCTATACCCTTCGGGCAAATCAACTTCATAGGCATTATCATTAATGTAGCTAAGGATCTTGTATGGCCTATCTCCTTTGGGAGATAGTTTGTTCATCCTTCTATTGGGAAAGCGTTCCTTACTAAGGTAGATCTAAGCAAGGTCTCTAAGGGCATAAATGACTCATCTCCTTCCTTAGCTTTCCGCTTCCTTCTGTCTGGCTACAATCTTGGCTAATTGTTCAGTAACTTTCTGATGTAACTTTTGGAATTCCTCAGCTTGTTATAGGTCGGATTGACTTTCGCTTCATGTAATCGGACTTCTAATTAAATCCACGAGTAAGTTTGGGTTAAGTTCATAAACGACCTCAAAAGGTGATGTTCTAATTGAGCTGTAAGCCAAGCGATTGTAGGTAAATTCAATGATGGGCAGGCATAAATCTTAGTCATGCGAGTTCTTCCTAATAGCTACTCGTAGGAGGTTGCCAATGGTTTTGTTCATAACTTCAGTTTGGTCATTTGTCTAGAGGTGACAAGAAGTACTGAACATGAGCTTAGTACTGAGTTTCTTCTACAGGGTCTTCCAAAAGAACCTCGTAAACTTCGAGTCTTGGTCAGTCACAATGCTCCTAGGTACTCCATGTAACCGCATAATTTTCTACAAAAAGAGGTTAGTAACGAATAAAACAGTATTAGTTCTATGGTAGGGGATGAAGTGGCCTATCTTGCTGAACTGATCAACTACTACCATGATCGAGTTATGTCTTCTCGATGTTCTAGGAAGGCTGAGCATGAAATCCATGCTTAGATTAGTCTACGGCCACTATGGGATAGGAAAGAATGTATACTCCCCATAAGGTTCTCTCCTCCCCTTCGCATGTTTACATACCTCACACCTCTTAAGTATTTGGTACACATCCTTCATCATCCCAAGCTAGTAGAAATGCTCATTCAATATCTCAATCGCTCTCTTTTCCCTAAAATGGCCAGCCAAACCCCTAACATGGGCTTCTCAAATGAGTAGCTCCCTTGTTGAACCACTTGGCATGCAAACCTACTTGACCTTCATCAAGAACCCCTGACTCAAGTAAAACCCTTTCGTAGCTCCTCCAATATTGCACTTAGCAACTAAGGGGCTAAAATGTGGATCATGTTCATACTGATTATGTAAAGTGCTAAATCTTAGCAGCTTAGCTTATAATGTTGTGATAAGGGCATGTTGGTGAGAAAGAGCATCAACCACAATGTTGGTGCTTCCTTTCTTATACTTGATGACATAGCAAAAGGTCTCCAAGAACTCGACAGCTTCTGTTGCTTGCGAAGACGCATGATAGATTCATGATCTGAATAGAAGATGAATTCTCTCAGCAACATATAATACTACTAGTTTTGGAGTGTTTAAACAAGGGCATACAAATCCTTGTTGTAGGCTGAGTAATTCATGGTAGCACCTCAGAACTTTTTGCTGAAGCAAGCAATAGGTTGGCACTCCTACCTAAGGACAGTATCAATGCTAACATTAGATACATCACATTCAACCTTAAAAACTTACTTGAAATCTGGTGGGGTGAGTACTAGAGCAGATGTCAGCTTAGACTTCACATCTTCAAAACTCTTTTGAGCTTTCTTTGACCACCTAAACTCAACGTTCTTCCTGGTCAACTCAGTCAATGATGCAGTTATGGGATTGAAGTTTTGAATAAATCCCTAATAGATAGAAGCTAGATCATAGAGGCTCTTGACTTCAGTAGCACTAGTCAGTGTAGGTCACTCAAGAATAGCTCTAACTTTCTTGTCATCAACTCAAACTCCATTCCCTAAAACAACATATCTGAGGAATACAACCTCGCTTTGACAGAACACACATTTCTTTAGGTTGTCGAATAATCTCTCAGCGTAGAGTATGTTGAACACCAATCTTAAATGCTAGACGTGAGTGATGAGGTTGGCATTGTAGGCCAATATATCATTAAAACAAACCATGACACATTTGTCGATCAATGTTCTGAGCACATGATTCATTAGTCGCATAAACATATTTGATGCATTAGTAAGACCAAACAGCATCACTAACCTTTTGAATAGACCATCCCTTATCTTAAAAGCCATCTTCCATTCATCCCTAAGTCTTATCTATATCTGATGGTAGCCACTCTTCAGGTGAATCTTAGAAAAGATACAAAAGCTATGTAACTCATCAAGCTTATCATCAAGTCATGAGATTAGGTATCGTTATTTAATAGTGATCTTATTGATCGCTTGGCTATCAATAGACATTTGTTACGTTCCATCTTGTTTTGGTACAAGAGCAGCTGGTACGACATAAGGGCTCATGCTCTCATGGACATATCTGTAATCTACTAACTCATCTACCTGTTTCTTCAATTTAGCTACCTGCTTAGGATTAAGCCTGTAAGCGGGTTGGTTTAGTAAGGCAGCTCTAGGTTGTAGGTCGATGCAATGTTCAATACCTCTCAAGGAAGGTTAACCTTTCAATGTCTTGGCAGGGAATAGGTCAGCAAAGTCCTGAAGTAGTTGTTGCACTTAGGTAGGGAAGTTTTTGGCTTCTCTAATCTCTAAGAGTCTCATGGTTAAGCGGAGCACAAAATCGTCAGCCTAACTTCTTGGGCAAATTGAGCTTTAGAAATCACCAACAACTTCTACTGTAGTGATTTAGCAACCTTCTCTTGGGTTTCTTGGACTTCCCTAGGACTCATAGGTGTTAACATAATTTTCTTCTCGCCCTTTCTAGAACATCCTATACCCATTGTATAACAATCTCAAATCAAATAGCCACGGTTGGCCAAGTAATATGTAAAAAGCATACATGGGGAGGATATCACATAGCACCTTATCCCTATACCTATCACCAATGGTACTCAGCCCTCTAACTTGCTTGGCAACGTATAGTCCTCCTTACTCGTTTAGCTAGTGAATCTTGTACGGCTTGGGGTGTGGAAGGGTGGGCAATTTTATAGCCTTAACTACCCCTTGAGCTATGATGTTACAACTCCCTCCATCAATAATCAAAGCATATAGCTTGCCATTCACTCGACAATTTGTATGGAAGAGGTTCTCCCTTTTCTCATTCTCCTCTGCCACAAATCCACTAAGAGACTGGCTAAAGACAAAATAGTACTTAGCACTACCCTCAGGAGGTGTCTCGGCATTGGGGTCTTCCTAAAACTCTCCTACCTCTTCTTCTTATTCGTTGGTACTTTCTACTTCAAATTAGGGGTTGTCTCTCTTTATGGTCATGACTCGGCAGTTTGAACATTGACTAACTACATATCCATAACCAAGATATTTTAAAGCATTTGATTTCGTGGGTCTTTCTTCCTGAGCTCTAAACTTGGTCTCTTCGGGCTTTAGGTTCTTTGGTCTTGCTTTTACCTTGGCCTTATTCTAGTCGGCTTGACATAGGCCCTTGATGTTCCACTTTAGAACTGTTTGATGCCCGATCATTCCTTAGCCGGCTTGATATGTTGCTCCTATTTGACAGCATTGGTCGGCCACTTGGCACTCAACTAATTTGGTTTTGCCTTTGTCTGTCAACTCTTTGTACCACTCAGATGGCTTTGTCCAAAGTCGTAAGACTCTGCTATTCTACTATGTTACCAATCTTGGTCCTTACCCTAGAGATGAAGCATGCTATAGTTCATGTCTTAGGTTCATTGATATCACATCAGATTATGAACAATTGAAACTCTTGGACATAATCATCCATAGATCTATTACTTTGCCTCAAGTCTTAGAGCCGTCTAAAAGTGTCTTGCTCATAGTGTTCAGGAATGAACCTACTTCTTAAGACTCTCTTCATGTTGTTCCATGTCCTGACTTTGCATCGGGACCTCAAGTGAACATTATGTAGTTTCTTCCACCACATTACCACATATCTAGAAAATTCTAGTACAACCACTCGAATGCAAACAGCATCTTTATAATCATAAAAATCGAATATCTTTGCAATCTTCTTCTCCTAATTAAGGTAGTCATCGGTACTACTAGACCCGTTGAAGCTTGGAATCTATACCTTAAAGTATTTGGCACCTCTTGGCGTTTCAAACTCATACTCATCAATCTCGACGTACCATTCTTCCTTTTCTTCATACTCTTCCACTTTGTCTTTCTTAAATCTTCTTCTCGCGGCTTTATCGATATGCCGTGATGGTGCTTGGTTCATTGGAAAGGTTTCTAGTACTTGTTCATTCATTTATCTTCTTGGTCTATCTCTCATCTCTTGGGCCTACTTAGTAACTCTCTTACGCGGTCCACTCTTTAAGACCCTGTTTACTGAGACAACTAAGTTGGCTACAATAGCAACAAGATCTTGTATATGCTCATTAGTAGTATGTGGTGTTTGTTGGGTAACTCGACCATGACCATAAACATTACTCTCGGCATCATTAATCTCTTCTTGAACACTAGGATTCGACATACTCAAAACAAAGCTTTAGAAAATACTCTTTATATAAGAAACTTTTACTCACATACACATATAAGTATGACTCAAACTTAAATTGTGACCTACTTTACTCTTCCAAATGAAAATAAAGTATCTCAACTAACAAACAAGAAGAGACTATCGCTACACAACTTTGGGTCATTACCTCAAGCTCTAATACCAGGATTATATGATGTACTTAAGAGCTTAGTTATCATTAAGACTTACCGTAGTAAGATTGAACTGAATGGGTCCTTTTAAATATCGAAGAAAGTAGAATGAATAGGACTACAAACTAATTAGAGTATCTGACATGAAGCTGCTTGGAGGATATAACACACCAACGAACATAACATGGCTTGACACTTCACTTGATATGATGTATAAGTTGATGTCAAGGTCTACCTGCCACTAATCTTGAGTTACTTAGCAAGATTAGATAAGAGTGCATGGGAAAAATGAACTTGGAGAGTGTTGTCTCACAAGAATAATATATTCAATATATTTGTCTAAGATAAGATGATTATGGCTTACAAGAGAAGAGACTATTTATAGTAAGTCCCTAGAACAAAATTACAAATGAACAAATTACAAGAATGTATATACAAAAAGGGAAATCCTAGTATATATGAAAAGGGTAAAAGAGAAAAAAGACAAAAAGGTGGTAGCGTGACATTGGTTCTGTGTCAAGATTCTCTAAGCATAGTACGTGGAAGGAGTCAAGACTTATAGAGACGGGTTGAGATGTGAAGGAGATGTTATAAGAGTTTAGTAAGGGGGCTAAGAGAGAAATACCCGACCAAGGAGGTAGTTCCCTTTACTTGGCAATAAACTATCGGTAGGTAAATATTCCATCACTCGGCATAGAGCTTTCGGCCATAGTATAGTTGGCATTGGCATAGGATAACGAATTGATCATAGAACAACCACTTGGAGCTCTCAAGGACGTCAACCATCATCCTTCAGCATACTGTTTTTCGTTGTCGGTGAGTTACTGAGAAAGAATCCTTTAGGTGAGGGATTGGAGGCTTTTGAGGCATACGCGAGTGATTGGGCCGGTAGTTGGTAACCTATCAGGTCATCCCAAGGTAAGGTTAGTGTTGGTAGTGACATGTATTCTCCATAAGGTTATCTCTTCCCCTTAGCTCGCTTGCATACTTCACAACTACTAACTACCTTATGGATATCCTTGGCTAAACTTATCCAGTAAAAGTTCTTCTTCAATAGATTGGTTGTCTTGGTCTCCTTAAATTGACTTGATAATCCACCGCTATGAGCTTCCCTAATCAAAGCTCAAGTGTGGAACTGTTCGGTATGCACAACCTTCGGTCCTTGAACAAATAGCCTTCCTTATGATAATATCCCTTGATAGCAATTCCATCCCTACATTGTTCCATGATAGGGCCGAAATGAAGTACTGCTCAGTAATGAGTGGGAATCCAAATAGGTTTGTCTATAAAGTGGTTAGCAAGGTTTGTTGACATGACAAAACTTTGGTGACTACATTCACACTTCCTTTCTTGTGTCGAATGACATGCGAGAAATCTTCTATAAATTCCAACCACTTGGCTTGCCTCTTCAAAAGCTTATTTTGACACCCTAGATGCTTTAGAGACTCATGGTCTGAATAGATAACAAACTTTCATAGTAGCAAGTAGTGTTGCCAAATAGTAAGGGCTCAGTAAAGAGAGTACAACTTTTTCTTGTACATAAAATAGTTCAGGGTAGGACCACTAAGCTTCTTAATATAGTAGGCGACCGGTCGTCACTCTTACATCAGGATGGTGCCAATTCTCACTCTTGATGCATTGCATTCCAATTGAAAGGGTTTGTCAAAATATGGTAATGCAAGGACGGGCATTGAGGTGAGCTTCTCCTTGATCTCCCTAAAGCTTTACTCAGCTCAATCGTTCTACTTGAATCCTTCATTCTTCTTTGTCAGCTCGGTTAAGGGGGTGGTTATGGTATTAAAGTTTTTGATAAATCACCCATAGAAAGAAACTAGGCAATGAAAGCTTCGAATCTTAGTGATATTCTTTGGTGTTGGCCACTCAAGAATAACTCGGATCTTCTCCTCATTTGCCCAGAGTCCTTCCCTTAATACCACAAACCCTAGGAAAATCACCTCATTCTGGTAGAACATATACTTTTTAACATTCCTATACAACTTCTCAGTTCACAAAATGTCAAATACTTCACGAAGATGTTAAACATGGTCATTTAGGTTAGCATTGTGTACCAATATATCATTAAAGTACATGACCACACATTTTCCAATTAGAGGGCACATTACATGTTTCATTAACCTCATGAATATGCTTAGCGCATTAGTAAGTCTAAATAACATAACTAACCATTCATAGAGTCCATGCCTAGTCTTGAATGTAGTCTTCCATTCATCACCCGACTTCGTGCGAATTTGGTGGTAGCCACTTCATAAATCAATCTTTGAAAATATCTTAGTGCCATAAAGCTCATCAAATATGTTATTGAGCTTCGGTATCGGGTATCTATACTTGATAACAATTCGATTGATTACTTAACTGTCAATGTACATGTACCATAAACTATCTTTCTTTGGAATGAGCAAAGCTGGTATAGTATAAGGGCTCATGCTCTCCTTACATATCTTTGCTATATGACTTCTTCTACTTGTCTTTTCAGCTCGGCAGCCTGCTTAAGGTTCATTCTGTATACAGGTTGGTTTGGCAGGGCAATACTTGGCTGTAGATCAATGTAGTACTTTATACCTTAGACTAGGGGTAGTCCTTTAGGCAGTTCTTTAAGGAATAGATTGGAAAACTCATTTAGCAAGCTTTGGATTTCACCAGGGATATCTCCCAAATCTCTTATTTCCAACAATCTTCTAATCAACAGGAACATAGGATCTTCAGCTTCTTCAACAGCTTGGAGCTCTCTTCAACTCATCACCAAGGCTTTCTTCTTACTAACTTAAGTGAGCTGGTTATTGGTTTCATTTACTAGGGATGGGGTCATGGCTTGCAATACAATCTTCCTTTGATTCTTAACAAAGGCATAGGTGTTCTTATACCTATCGTGAGTAACACATCGGTTGAACAACCAAGATGGTCTAAGCAGCAGATCTGAATTTCCCATGGGGACGACATTGCACATTACTTTGTCCCTATGCACAATCCTAACACTGAACAATACAGTCACTTGTTTAGTTACATGTAAAGTACCTTTATCATGAAGCCAATGTAGCTTGTAAGGTTGAGGATTCTTTGAGGTTGACAAACCTAACCTTTATACAAAGGACTTTGCAACGATATTAGTACAACTTCTCCATCTACAATGATCATGCACAACTGGCCTTTAACGGTATATTTAGTATGGAATAGATTTTCCTTCTAGTCCTCCTTGGTGTTCGGTAAGGAACTTAGCACTTGTCTTAGGACTAGGGTCATCCCTTCTCCCTAGTATGCATAGACATAGGTTTTCTCTTCCTCCTTGGTTTTGTGTTTTCCACTATTGTCTTCTTTCTCAAGCTTACTCTTATTAGCGCTGTCTACTACATCTCTTCAGAGCACCATAACACATCGATTCGAACACTCAACGGCCATATGTTTAAAGCCCAAGCATTTAAAGCATTTCACCTCACTAGTCTTCTGTCCGAAGGTCTATCTTTTCTCATATATCCTAAGGGTCGGCGTAACCTTGGCTCAACTTAGCTAATCAACTTGGCTTTGCTAACTTGCTCAACTGTCATCAAATTGTTCATTCTTATCCTTAGCCCTATATGGCCTCCTTGGCTTGGATTACATAGGTCAGTACAGAACTGGGGGTTAGGAAAAGGTTAGCTTAGGTTGGCTCAGAGTACTTCCAATCCTCTATGCTATCTTCATTGCCTCTTCCAAGTTATAAAACCACTGCACCTCCATGATGTGGTGAATTTAACATTGGAGTCTAGAGATGAACCTTAACATAGTACGAGCCTCAAGTTCTTCTACGTCAGCTCGAATCGTAAGCTTCTAGAACTCTCTAACATAGTAATCAACGGATCGGCTTCCTTAGCGAAGCTCCTGTAACTTTGGAAACATATCTTGTAGGTAGGTCTTAGGTACAAATCTATCTCTTAACAACCTTTTCATCTCATCCTAGGTTCTAACACCTCATCTTTCATCTCTTGTTCTAGCTGCATTTAAATTTTTTTACCATATAGTAGCATACCTAGTAAACTCTAATGCAATAAGTTGGACCTTGATAGCATCCATATACCCATAACATTCAAACACCTTTTTAACCTTTTCCTTTCACTCCAAGTATTTATCTGCATCTCCACTTTCATTGAAGGGTAAGATTTGAACCTTGACATTGTTTAGCCCTTGAGGGACTCATCATCCTTATCCTTGCTCTTGGTAATAGTCAACTTCTTCTTCTTCCTCCCCAAACTCCTTAATATCCTACTCTTCATCATCTTCCTCAATCTCCTTCAACTCCAATCTTTATCTAATAACTCATTTTATTACTCCTCTAGCTTGTTACAGTTTATCGAGCTTAGTTTTTCACTATCAGTTTTTGTAAATTAGGTTTCTCGAAACTAATCAGTAGTAAACCCTACCCATTTAATAATGATTCTTGACTAAGGTTTAGAGAAAATCAGTTTTTATTTTGAAAATGTATTGGAGTTACCACCAGACCTAAATGGGGAAAAAATGTTTATGTTATAACTAATTGGGTGGATTGGTTATAACTTAATTACTAGTCTATCTATTAAACCTATTTTATGAAATAACAGTTTTTAAAACTATAGATCTAAATCTGGGGGTTAGGTTTTTCTAAACCCTTATGAGTACTATTAACTTTCCAAAATTAACCTTATCCTTAAAAATCACCTTTCAATTCTATAAAACAAAACTTAATTATTAGTTACTCTAATTGGATAATATAAAAAAAAAGGAAAATAAGGGTTTTTTTTCTTTTTTACTGTTGCCTCTTAGGTACCTACGTACCTACTATTCAAGATCAAACATATGTAATTCCTTTTGTAAAAACTTTAGTAGGTTGGGTTTGTTTTAACTTGAAAATATGCTGGATTTATGTTTTTAACTTAATTTTGGTTTATTCAATGAAATTTCTAAAGAGAAAAGGGGTCCTCAATTGGATTTTTTTTTTTTTGGAAAAATATAAAGTGTCCTAATTTTTTTTAAAAAAAATCCATCTATTTTATTATTTATTTAAAAGAAAAAAAAACTAATTTTTCTAGGTGGTAAGATTTTATCCATTTATTTATTATTTATTTCTCTTTTACTTTGTCTATTTCTAAAAAACTAAAATAGACTACTTTTTTTTTCTTTTTCCTTTTTCTTTTTGTTTTCCTTTTCTTCTTTTTTTGCTTTTTCTTGTTTTTCTTTCCCTTTATTCTTCTTTGTTTTTTTCCCCTTTACATTTACAATTGGAAAGAAATAAAATAAAAAAAATTACAAAACCGAAAAAAAAAAGAAAGTAAATAAATTAGATGGAAAATAGGGCTAGACTAAGGGGAATGCGCGTAGGTTAGGTTGGTTGGGTCGGTGTGTAGATTTGGGTTGGGTAGATTTGGATCTTGGATCTGAGTTTAGGTTCGGGTTGTTTCTGAGTTCTCTTTCAACAACAGTGACTATGGTGTGATTCTAAGCAATTTAGGCAGCAATTTAAGAAGGTGAAGGGATTTTCATGTGGAATTTATTGGGGTTTAGTAGGGTAAGACAAATGCCTTGGCCAATAGACGTTGAATGGGCGGTCGTCGAAGTGGAGGGCAGTAGTGGAGTTAGGCCGCAAGTAATGGAGGCTGCTGGATGTGAGATTAGAGTGTGGTGTTAGGTTTGGGGGTATTATAAGCTCAGCCGTAGTGGTCGTTTTGGTCAAAGGGGGTTGAAGGTGGTGGTTTCGAAGGAGGAGCTGCTTTGGGTTAGGGTTTTAGTAGTGAAGGAGCTTCGAGATACGATAGTGGTTGTGAGGGGTAATAGGTGAAAGCTGGTGGCTTGATGAGCTTAGCTAGTGGGGTGGTATTCCTTGAGGGTGGCTAGAGAGAGAGAGTATTCAATGGGTATAGAGAGAGAGTGATCGAGAAGAGAGAGATAGAGCTTGTTAGTGGATTTTGATCCTTATGTGTATCTTAAGGCCCTTATTTATACACCGAATCAACTTAGAAAATAAGGAAAGATGAAATCGGGTTAAATGAAAATTTCTAGATTTTTAGTTTTTTTTTATTGACTTTTTGGAGCTCGATTTGACCATCGAAAGAGATGAATTTGGTCTTGCTCTTTAGTTCTATTCGAAGTAAGCCATGCAGAGGATGATATTACACCACTTTGGTGTGTTTAAGCAAGGAAGTTGTACAAAATCTATGGCTAAAGTGAAGGGATTGAAGCTATTTTGTTGGTGAAAGTGGAGGAAAACACGGGAAAGAGAATGGAATGGGACAGAAAAACAGTTGACGTGGTGCCACGTTAGCCGTGTCATACAGCGACTGTGTGCCACGTATCCTTACGTAACACTTGGCAGCTGACGTGGCATACTACGTTCGGCATCGGTCAATCTGAGGTTGCCACGTATCAAGACACATGGCACAATGAAACCTTAACATGTGGCAATGTATCAGCTAAAAAAATAAAAAAACTTTCATGTTTTTATTAAGATTCGAACCCTTAACCTTTAATTTAAACCCAATGCTATGTTTATACGCTAATCTATTAGGTTGTTGACTTATGCCTTATCTATAAATTGCACATATGGATTAAGTGAACTTGGACTATATTTAAATCTAAGCCCAAGCCCAACGGTCTCCCTAAAAATTAAAATTCTATTTAATTAAATTATTATTTTCTAAATTCCTTTAATATATTTTTTTATTTTTCAATTTTTTATGTATTTTTCTAATTTTTTTCATTTTTTTTATTTTCCAATTTTTTATTGTGTTTTTTCCTATTTTCCTATTTTTTGTATTTTTCTAAACTTTTTATTTTTTTCTAAATCTCTTATTTTTCGATTTTCTTTAATTATATATATTCGTGTTTTTCCTGATTTAGGATCCATTATCTTACAAAATAAAATAAAAAGGGTAAAAATTGGGTGTCTATAGCTAATCCTCTTTATGGGGAAGTTTGAATAAAACTTTGCCACAAAGATAAAAAAACATTATTTGTGCCCTAGGGAAGACTTTATAATGACTAACTAGCTATCTTAGTCTTGATCTACTAGGGATTAGGTGAAGAAATGAAACCTGGTCATGTTTCTTTAAGCTTGGTAACTTAGGTAGGAGTGTCTTTAGGGGACAAGCAACCTTACATTAGAATTGATTTTGGAGAACCTGGATGTACCTTTTTAGGCTCACTAACCTAGGCGAGAGTGTCTCTTTAGGCCTAGCAACCTAAAGTTGGAATCGATTTGGAAAACCTGGTTGCACTCACTAACCTAAGTGAGAGTGTCTCTAGGGGACTAGCAATCCTAAGTTGAGATTGATCTAAAGAATCTAGTCATGCTTTTTTAAGCTTATTAACCTAGGCATGAGCGTCTCTTGGAGACTAGCAACCTTAAGTTTAAATAGATCTAAAAAACCTGGTTGTGCTTTTTTAAGCTGACTAACCTAGGCAGCAGCATCTCTTAGGGACTAGCAACCCTAAGCTGGCATTGATTTGAAGAACCTGGTCATGCCCTCTAGGCTCACTAACCTAAGTGAGAGTATCTTTCAGAGACTAGCAACCTAATGCTTAAATCAATTTAAAGAACCTAGTTATGCCTTTCTAAGCTCATTAACCTAGGCGGTAGCATCTCCCGGGGATTCGCAATCCTAAGCTGGGATTGATTTGGAAACCTAATCGTACCTTTCTAGGCTCATCAACCTAAGTGGGAGAGTTTCTCGAGGACTAAAAACCCTAAGTTAAAATCTATCTAAAGAGCCTGGTTGTGCCTCTCTAGGTTCACTAACTTAGGCGAGAGCATCTCTTAGGGACTATTAACCCTAAGTTGGGATCGATCTGAAGAACTCAGTTGTACCTCTCTGGGCTCACTAACGTAAGCGAAAGCATCTCTCGGGAACTAATAACCTTAAGCTAGAATCGATTTAAAGAACCTGGTTATGCTTCTCTAAGCTTACTGACATAGGCGATAGCATCTCTCGAAAACCAGCAACCCTAAGCTAAGATTGATTTAGAAAACCTAGTCGTGTCTCTAAGCTCACTAACCTAGGTAGGAGCGTCTTTCAGAGACTAGTAACCCTAAGTTTGGATCAATCTAAAGAACTTGGTCCTACCTCTCTAGGTTAACTAACCTAAGCAAGAGCATCTCTTGGGGACTAGTAACCCTAAACTAGGATCAATTTGAAGAACTTGGTCATGCCTCTCTGGGCTCACTAACCTAGGTAGTAGTGTCTCTCAGGGATTAGTAACCTTAAGTTGGGATTGATCTGGAAAACCTAGTCGTGCCTCTCTAGGTTCGCTAACTTAGGTTGTAGCATCTCTTGAGGAATAGCAACCCTAAGTTAGGATCAATCTGGAAAACCTGGATGCTTATCTTTAGGTTCGTTAACCTAGGCGGGAGCGTCTCTCAGGGACTAACAATGAATCGATATAAAGAACCTGGTTATGCTACTCTAAGCTTACTAACGTAGGCATAAATGTCTCTTAGGGATTAGTAACCTTAAGGTGGGATTGATCTTAAAAACCAGGTCATGCCATTCTAGGATTATTAACTTAGGCAGAAGCATCTCTCGGGGACTGATAACCCTAAGCTAGACTTAATGAAGTGCCCTATGGGCTTACCTAAAGAAAATGATGAAGAGAAGTGCCCTACGGGTTGGCTAAGATAACTTGGTGAACAGAAGGGCCCTATGGGCTCGCTAAAGGAAATTGAGGATTAGAAGCACCTTATGGGCTTGCTAAAAGAACTTGGAGAACAGAATCACCTTATGGGTTTGCTAAAAACCTTGAAGAAAGTTGAATGGATGAAAGACGGGATAGCACTTTTAAGGGCTGGCTAGGTTTAAAATTATCCAAAACATTCCTTGATTTGAGGAAAATATTTATAGATAAACCCTTTGGTGAACACCATTTACGTTAAAAAAGACATTAGGGATAATTTCCTTCATTTAGGAAGAATGCGATTAACCTTGACTATTGTGGTAAACTTTTTTGAAATGGATTGAAAACTTAGCCACTTAGGTTGACATGGACTTAGGATAAAGATACTTTCTCTCCCTTTTTCTTTTTCTTTTTTATTATTACTCTCTCTCTGTTTTTTTTTTTTTTTTTTAGTTTGCCAATAGGTAAAGAACCTTTCCTTAAAAATCACATGGGTCCTCTTATGTTTCCCCTAGCCTTGATGCCGAGCCGTTTGGTGGGTCCTTATGGTTTCAAATACCCTTATTTTTTAAGGAAAAGGTAACTCACAACTAGTTTATTCAAAGAAAACTTTCTTACAAGCTCTTAGCCCAGATTACAATCTTAACTACAGCCTTAAAATTATAGTCCATTTTGCGTATGATATACTTTGATCAATCTACTAGGTCTTTTTTAGTATAACACTATGAAATTAGGCTTTTGGTCCAAAGGTTTCAAAAGGGACTAATAAAGAAGCCTATTTTGAAAGAAATATTTTATTAATCTCGGGTGTATAAATTGAGAACCTTAGGAAAAATTAGAAATATTCTTACCTTAGTTTCAAAAAACAACTTTTATTAAAGATAGATTACCTTTTAAGATCGAAAGAGCTTTTATGGTGTAAGGGGTGGTATTATAGATGGGAAGGCTTAGAGTGATTCAGCATAAGAGAGGCTTTAGAGTAAGTATAAATCATTTAGGTTTTTGAACTTGGACTGTGATTCAAAGCTTTGCATCTTTATGGCTATTTAGGCTTTGTCTTTTGATTTGATTTAGCTGCCCCCGCTGGGATATGATATATCTCTTAAGGCTTTTGACTTATACATGAGCTTAATTTTCTAATTACTTTTCTTCACCTTTTTCTTTTCTTTTTTGTTATTATTACTTTGTCTTACTATTCTCTTGCTGTTCTTTCTTTTCTTTTGGCCCCAAGAATGTTTGTCTCCATTGTTAAGTTTTTTGCCTTTTAAGCGATTCAAGGCTCTAAATCCATGGAATTCTATTGTATGAGCTCAAGTGAGGTAAGTATAAGCTTGAAGTGTTTAAAAAGGATATGGCTCTTCTTCATTTCAAAAGAAAAATAACTTATCAAAAATAAAAGTTGCTTTTGAATTTAATGTTACTAAAGCAAGCACAAACCAATTATAACCTTTTCTCCTCATCAATGACCTTAACCTCTAAATTATTCCATTGTAAGGTAGTTCTCGATAGGGTTTAAATTTAAAAATTCTTCAAATGGGTCCAACGAGGTGAACAAGAGATGATTGTGTTTAGAATTTGAAAATGAATGCCTAACTTCATTTTAATCTGTGCAACACATTCAAAGTGGATCTCCTTTAAGGAATGAGTCTAAAGTATCATCACCTTTATGTCATTCAACTCTCAAAGTGTTTCTGGTTAGTGTGTAGAAAATAGTTTGCCTTTTTTTCTTTTTAAACCTTTTTAAAAGTGAGTTACCGTTTTCTTAAGGAGGAATTTATTTGCCCCTAATGCTAATAACATATAGTCATTCATTTAAAAAGGCAATAAGATTATATTATTCCAGCTATTATAGACTTTATTGAAAAATAACTTTCTTTTGCCCTTATCAAAAGGCATTGGTATACTAAAAGGGAATGGAGCTTTAGGTAACTCAATTGAGCTACTCCCATGACTTGAAGAAGGAACGACTTGTTGTAGCTTTGGCTGAATAACTTTTGCATCAATCAGGTCTTGAATTTTGTTCTTCAATCCCCAACATTTTTCAATGGAGTACCCTTTTGAACCATATGATAGTCGCATTGTACTTTTAGGTCAAAGCTGCATGGTTTGTAATTTGAATTAGGGGCTTCATAAGTTATAATCCTTGTTACTTTTAGATGATTAAAGATTTGGGTAATTGAGATCTTTTGTCAAGTGAATTGTCTCCTTTAAGTCTCTAGGGCTTGTTTTTTCTCACTTCTCCTTGGCTTTTTTCTTCTTGGGCCTCTTTCATTATTTAAGCTTGCTGACATTTGATCAATAATTAATGTCGGGTGTTAAAATCTTCTAAGTATGAGGCCTATTGCCATTTCTAGATCTGTAATGCACTTTTGTAGTTATCAAGCCCTATTTTGGTTTCCTTAATTTAACTTATACTAAGCCCATCCTACTTAATATAAATTCCTTAACATTAAATTAAGGAAAAAAATTAATAAAAAAATAGAGTAATTAACCAATTCAACTGGTAAAGAAGATAAATTAGAGTTTTTGGGTGGGAAAACCCTAATTTGACCATTAATTTGCAGATATTCTAAAAAAAATTAATTTTTAGAAAATTAAACAAAAAAATTGGGTTCGAGGGTTAACCTATTAAGATTAAGTCACCATGTAAGAAATTAATAAATTGATGGGTTTAATTTTTATAATTTTCCGAAAATACTAAAATTATACCTAAATGTACCAAAAATAACTAAAGTGATTATTATTATTTTTAATTATTACGAATTTTCAAGACAAGTGAATTTTTTTTATTTTTTTATATGGTTAGCTTGAAGGTATCTACGTATCTGCTATTCAGGATCAAATCAGCTGTAGTTCTCTTTTTAATAAAATTTTTAGTGAGTGGGTCATTTTTATATTGAAAACCGAGTTAGGTTTACATATTTTATCAATTTATTATTTTAGGAAAACAGAATTTAGAAAATCTAATTTTTCTAAATTAGATAAAAAAAAACCTAAACTAACTAAATCTTTTTTAAAAAACTCAATTTAGGATTTTTTTATTTTTCAAAACCATTATATGTCAAAATATGTATTTTTTATTAAAAATTTTTTTATAAAAAAGCCTTAATTCAACTAAATTTTATTAGAAAATAAAAAATTTGCAATAAGAATAAAAAACCTATACTTAAACACAAAAATAGTTAATAAAAAAACATAATTAAGAATGTAAATTAATAAAAATTATTGAAATAAATAAATAATAAAAAAATTAATGAAAATTTACCTAGCATCGGATTGTGTCGGTGTTGGGTAGTTGTGGGTAGTAGACTGGGGGCTGTTCGGTGACGCTAAGTGGTAGATTAAGTGCTTTTGGGTAATAGGCTAAGCGAGAGACTAGGCGACTGGCTAAGTACTGCTGGGCGCTACTGGGTGACTGGCTAGGCACTACTGGGTGCCAAGTTGGATGACGTTGGGCAACAGGTTCGCCGACGCTAGGCTATAAGTTGGGAGTTACTAGGCGATAGACTAGGAGTTGCTAGGTGATAGACTAAGCGCTATTGGGCGACAGGGTAAATGATGTTGGGTGACGTTGGACGAGAGCACAGGTAGTAACTGTGGTGGCTAGGGTGGTACTGTATGGTGTTACGTAGTAGTTGTATGGTGGCGTGGTGGTGTTGTGTATGGTAGCGCGTAGTAGTTATGTAGTGTCGCGGTGGTGTTTGTGTAGTGTTTTGAGTAGGAGTGTGATTAAAAAAAAAAAAACATCCTTGAAACCTCCATCAATGTGCTATTTATAAACTCAAAATTGAATCTTTCGTATAAAAAATATAAAAGGTTTGATTTCGTTTTTTCCAAGATTTACCCTATCTTCTAGAAACCCTAGTTATTTTAGGCCTTCTATTTCTTCCAAGGCCTGAGCTGCTTCACTATAATTTAGCCCCATAATTCCCTAATCTGATTTAAGTCCTTAAATTAGATGAATTTTATTCTATAATGGTTTGACCCAAAATTAATTAAGCCCATATCGTCACCTTATCCGATAATCCAACTCAATTTAATTCAACACAAAACGACTAGACTTATAACTGGACTTATGACTCAACTTACTACGACTTGACTTAACTTAACTCAATATAATTCGACTTAACTCGATATGATACAACTTGATATGATTCTATTTTATTATTATTATTTTTATTTTTCTACTTTTCAGTTTATTTATTAACTTGGCTCAATTAATAAAAAATTGGCAAAAATGAGGTGTTTACAGCTGTCCCTCTTTCTAGTGAAGTTTAATTATAACTTTGTTACAAAGACAAAATAGATGCCCACTTTTGCTAGACCTAACTTGGATAATTTGAGGGTGATAAATCTCTTTCAAGATGAGTTGCTTAAAAGAATAGATCTTTTAAAGACATGATGAAACAACGCTCATATGAGCAGACAAACTTTTAAATGACTGGACGACTCTCCTTTAAGTAAGTGATCTAAGAAAGGATTGATAGGATAACGTTCTTAGAAAGGAATAAATAGGATAGTGCTCCTATGAGCAAGTGATTCTAGATAAGATTGGATAGCGTTCTTATGAGCAGGTGATCCACGCAAAGATTGGATGGTGCTCTTATGAGCAGGCGATCTAGCTATGGATTGGATAGGATAGCATTCCCATGAGCAAGCAATCCTTAAGAAGATTAGATGGGACTGCACTAAGTAAGCAACCCAACAAGGACTAGATTGAATAACGCTTCCATGAGCAAGTGATCCTAAAAAGGATTGGATAGCGCTCCACTGAGCAACTGAGCCAACTAAGGATAGGACAGTTCTCCTTTGAGTAGGTGATCCTAGAAAATATGGGATGGTACTCCTATGAGTAGGCAATCTAGCTAAGGATTAGATAGGACAGCGCTCCCGTGAGTAAGTGATACTAAAAAGGATTAGATGGTGCTCCACTGAGGAAGCAACCCAATTAAGGATAAGATAACGCTCCTTTGAGTAGGTAATCCTAGAACAGATTTTGATGAGTTTTGACAAAATGATCTGAGACTTGAGTTTGAAGAATTTTGATGTTTCTTTGAAAATATTATTCTTTGACAAATTTGTTTTTTATAAAGGTTTCATTTTTTTTTTCAAGTTTCATTTCTCTTTTGAAATTTTTTTCATTTTTTTCATTTTTTTTGTCAAGAAATTCAAAAATACTCTTTGATAGAAAATTGTGTTGCTAACAAGTATGAAAGTCTTGAAAACTCTAAAGACCACAAATAAGGGGTTAGCTTGCCCCTTACCTATTGATCACTTATTCTCTCAATCTTGTTTCCTAGAACATAATTCATGATCTCTAAACTTTTTAGAATCACTTATGACCATTCACGTTTTTGACAAAGTACTCAACTGTTCAATTTTTCACTTTAAGGATAGATATCATTACTTAAAATGCTTAGTAAAACTGGACTTCTTTGCACTCTCATAAGTGTGTTTTTACTCTTAGCATTAATTCCAAAAATTGTAGCTTATCTTGTAAGTGGTACATTCTGGTCAATCAATAGGTCTTTTCTTAGTTTGCAATGTATGGCTTTTGGTCAATGGTTTGAGCAAATAAATATCAATATGTTTTGGCCAATTTTAAAGAAATCATAACAATCAGTCTTAGGTTTACAAGCCAAGAACATAGGAGAAACTAAAGATGGGCTTACCTTAGTTTCATAAGAAAATTTTGTTGAAGATAAGTCCATGTCTTTAGTTAAAAGAGTTTCATCAAGGTTAGTATAGTGGATAGGATCATACAGTAAGGGTCTTGCTTTTAAGCTTAAGAATTGAAAGTGTTTAGCCTTTAGATATCATCACAAGTTCAGAATTCAAGCTTTATTGGTAATTTAGCTATTCTTTGAAGGTGATTAGTCACCTTTTTCTTTTTCTTTTTCTTTTTCTCTTTTTTTCTTTCTCTTGTTTATTGTTTTTTTTTCTAGCTTTTTTGTTGTGATTAAAAGTCTTAAAACCATGGGTTCAAATAGTATAACCTTTGGAGAAGTGTATATCGTATGGAGTGCTTGGGAAAGAATCTATAGACTTGATGTGTTTGAATAAATGTACGGGCCTGAGTGAGGTATATATGGTTTGAAGCTCTTTTTCATTCTAAAGAAATTGAATTATATTTAACAATATTTGCTCATGAATTGGCATAACTAAGGCAAGCAAGTATTAGTTTACTCCTTCTTTAGATTGATAACCCTAACCTCTTAATTGCCCTAGTTTGGGGTGGTTCTTGGTAGGAATAATTTTAAGAAAAATTCCTTAAAGGTTCAAATGGATTTGCAAAGGATAACTGTATGTAGGGATAATGAAATGAATGCCTAATATTATTTTGACACGTATACCAAGTTTAAGACAAACCTCCTTTAAGGAATGAGTCCAATTATTCACCTTGATGGCACTCTTCTATCATATGTATTTATGGTTAGTGTTTGGGACATGGGTTACCTCTTTTCATCCTAAATCTTTCAAGTAATGTGTTATCATTCCCTTAGGTGGAAAGTTTTAAGTTTTGAGTTCACGTTTTCTTTATCCATTTTCACTCATTTGAAATGCTCTTATTTGAATTGAGCTAGCTTCATAGCATACAAAGCAAGAATACACATGAAAACTACTTTATTTAATAACTCGTATCTATTATACGCTCTAAAATGAAAGAAAATGCATGAACTAAATTCTTTCCTGTTTCTTGCCCTTATTTCTATCACCTCTTAGCCCATTTAACTAAATTGATCTTTTGGAGATATAACTAACTGCTTCAAATGGCAAGCCACCTTGTCAGATGATAGTATATACCTTTAATGCCTAATACTGGAATTTGTCTATTTAATGCTTCTTCAAAACCTGGGGAAGGAATGCTATTGCTAATTGACCCATTAGTCTCTAGAAATCTTGGTTGGATAATCTTGGCATAAATCAAATCTTGCACCTTATGCTTTAATCTCCAACAATCTTCAATGGTATGTCCCACTTGGCCCATATGGTATTCATACCATTTGTTGGGATCATGATCCATTGGTTTGTATTTCTTTGTTGGGTTTTTGCATGTTAGTGGTCTCACATCTCTCAATTGTTTGAACACTTGGGCCATTGGAACCTTGAACTCTATTAATCTCCTCTTCTTGTTGTAGATGGGCTTGTCTTGATTATAGGCATTCCCCATCGACAAATTTGGTCTTGATTTCTCTTTCACCGAATTATCTTCATGCTTGGGCTGTAACTTTCTATTTGTATTAAGATGTAAGTTTTTGAGCTTCTTGAGTACATAACCCGTCGCCATTTCCATGCTAGTGAGTTTTCTTCTAATATCACCAACTATTCTTCTAGGGTAGCAACCCTTTCTTCTAGACCCTGGCAGTAACATACCCTCTAGACTTGACCATTCAAATCTGTTTCTAGCAACTTTTCCAATCCTTGTATCATGTTGATAATGGGCTCTGTATAGAAATTGGGCCTTGGATCCTTAACGAAGTCTAACTAGACTAATTTTTTATCAATCAAATCTTAGACTTTATTTTTCAACTCCTAGCAATGGTTAGTAGCATGTCCCCTACTAACCCATATGGTACTTGCATTGTACATTAGGATTGTATTTCTGAGGTTTATACCTTGGTGTTGGAGTCTTAGGATGCAGTAAACCCTCTTCTTTTAGGTGGCGATAGAACCGAAACATAGGAATTGGGATATGAGTGAACCTCCTTCTAGGTGATTTCTAGCTTAGCTTATTTCCCTTGAGCTTTGGACCAATGCTTAGGGCACTAGCTCGTATATCATTAGATAGGACATTGTAGTGTTCATAGCGGCCTCTAAATTCAACGTAGCTGATCACTTCCCTATCAACCTCCCCATTCTAATAGCATATTCAATGCGATTACTAACTACAACTACATCTGCAAATGTAGAAGCAGTATGGCTTAAGAGGTGATTATAATAAGGTTTACCTAATGTATAGATGAATATGTTCACCTAATGTACTGTAGCTTAAGTGGCTGTAGATCTCCATCTCTAGGCATACTCCTTAAATGACTCAATTAGCTCCATTTTCATGTTATTCAAATCCATCAGGGATGGAGCCACTTTTTCATTGAACTTGTACTGTTGATAAAAGGCTCGAGCTAGCTTATCCCAATTATCAAGCTTAACTAAGTCTTGTTGGGCATACCAAATCAACACCAACCCAGCTAAGCTATCTTAGAAAATTTGAATCATCAACTACTTATGTTTAGAGAATTGGTACGTCTTGTGAACATAATGCTTAAGGTGAAGTTTAGGCGAACTTGTTCCATCATACTTTTCGAATTTTGGTACCTTAGACTTCTTGGCTAACTCATGGTCTTCAAAAGTGCAAACACTACTTAAGCCTAGATCATTCTGCACATCATGATCCTTAAGAACTCCCATTTTCTCTTCAATTTTCCAAAAAATTTCTTCTTCCATCTTCATTAATTTCTACACCAATTCCTTCCCCAAGCATTTATTGCTATTATTGAGCTCATGAATCAGCAACTCTTCAGACTTATCTATCTTAGATGTTATGTCAATAGGCTCTTGGACTTGGGTATAGGACATGGTCTCGACTTGCTTCACATGCTTTCTTATAACCCCTTCGACTGTGGTTATACAAACAACTATGCAAAATAAATGTGATGTAATATGTTAAACATGCGTGCAATGCAATGAGGTTGACATTAATAAACTATAGGGAGTGTGATAAATCCATGGTCATAGAACACCCTTATATATGAGTATATTTAAAATAAGATTTAATAAAAATGGAGCTCGTATATACTTATATATAAGGGTTACTGATTTTTTTAATTGAAAATGGATGATGAATTGAACACAAATTAAATCAGGCTTTTCCTATAATCTAAAAATAAATATCCCTCTTTCGAAAAGAATGATGCAAGAGGGCGGGGTTTACAGGTCTTAAGCTTTGTAGCTCTAAGACTTTCTGGAGAGAAGCCTAATAGGCTACATTAAAGCTTAAGTGGGCTCACCTATCACCGCCAAGCAAGAGTAAAGACCCCAATGACCTGAGGGTTATATAATAGTGGCCCGTCTTAAGTTCCATAGGTGGCCTAAGTCTGACTATATCTAAATACACAAATGATTATTAAATATGAAAAAAGAATCTCCCCCTGATTTCATAAGAAGGCCTATTAGGCTGGGCTTTTTTTTTTTTTCTCTTAAGGTTTGCATCACTAAAAAACAATTAGTACAACTATAATACAATACAAAAATAAAATATTAATATAAAAGCCTATCAATAATTTTTTAATTTTCATATGGCTCGGCTACTAGGCATCTCCAATGGAGTCGCTAATTCTGTTGAGCCCTATTTTAGTTTCTTTAATTTAATATATATTAAGCCTATCTCACTTAATATAAATTACTTGACTTTAAATTAAGGAAAAAAAAATTTAATAAAAAAAATGGAGTCACTGACCAACTCAACTAGTAAAGAAGATAAATTAGGGTTTTCCCAATAAATTAGAGTTTTCGGGTGGGAAAACCCTAATTTGACCACTAATTTGTAGATATTTTAAAATAAATTAATGTTTAGAAAATTAAACAAAAAAAACTGGGTTCGGGGGCTGATCTTTTAAGATTAAGTCACCATATAAGAATTTAAAAAATTGATAGGCTTTTATTTTTATAATTTTTCGAAAATACTAAAATTATACCTAAATGCACAAAATAATAACTCAAGTAATTATTATTATTTTTTATTATTACAAATTTTCAAGACAAGGGAAAATATTTTTTTTATTTTTTTATATAGTTGCTTAGAAGTTGCTAATGTATCTGTTCCTTGCGATCAAACTGGCCGTATTTTTCTATTTAACAAAACTTTCAGTAAGTTGATCATTTTTATATTGAAAACTGAGTCATGTTTACGTATTTTATCAATTTATTATTTTAGGAAAACAAACCTAAAAAATTCTAATTTTTCCAAATTAAATAAATAAACTTGAACTAACCGAATCTTTTTTAAAAAACTCAATTTAAGGTTTTTAATTTTTCAAAACCACTATATGTCAAAATATATATTTTTTATTAAAAAAAATGATTTTTCAAAAAAAAAATAATTCAACTAAATTTTATTAGAAAATAAAAAATTTGCAATAAGAACAAAAAACCTGCACTTAAACAAAAAAATAGTTAATAAAAAAAATAACTAATAAAGTAAATTAGTAAAAATTAATGAAATAAATAAATAATAAAAAATTTAATGAAAATTTACTTAGCGTCGAATCATGTCAGTGTTGGATGGTAGACTGGGCGATGCTGGGCAGCGGATTGGGCGCTGTTGGGCAACATTGGGCGGTGGACTGGGTATTATTAGGCAATAGGCTGGGCAATACTAGGCGAGAGACTGGGTGATGTTGGGTAACGTTGGGTGATAAGTTAGGCACTACTGGGCGATAAATTGAACGAATGGCTAGGCCCTGCTGGGCAACACTGAGCGGTAAGCTGGGCGTTACTAGGCAACAAGTTGGATGACGTTGGGTGATAGGCTGGGTATTATTAGGTGATAGTCTGGGTACTATTAGGCGATAGGTTAGGCGACGTAAGGTGAGAAGCTGGATGATGTTGGGCGATAGGCTAAACAACACTGAGCGATAGGCTAGACAACGTTAGGCGACAGGCTGGATGATACAAGGCGAGAGCACGAGCAATAACTATGGTGGTTGTACGGAGGGTGGTACTGTGTGGTAGTTGTGTAGTGGTGTGGTGGTTGTTGTATAGCATTTTGGGTAGGAGTGTGATTAAACAAAAAAACCGTCTTTGTAACCCTTATCGATGTGCTATTTATAAGCTCAAAATCAAATCTTTTGTATCAAAGATATATAAGATTCGATTGCGATTCTTCTAAGATTTACCTCACCTTTTAGAAACCCTAATTATTTTGGGCCTTCTATTTCCTCCAAGGCCCAATCTGAAGTGATCCGATTCGATCTGCTTCGTTACAATTTAGCCTTAATTCCTTAATTTGATTTAAGTCCTTAAATTAAATGAATTTTATTCAATATTACTTTGGCCTAAAATTAATTAAGCCCATATCGTCACCTAATCCGATAATCTAACTCAACTCAATTCAATTCAATACAACAAGACTCGGCTTATGACTTAATTTTCTATAACATGACTGAATTTGATACGGCCCAACTTGATATGATTTTCTTTTTTATTATTTTATTTTTCTACTTTTTTATTTATTTATTAACCTTGCTCAATTAATAAAAAATTGGCAAAAATGATGTGTCTATAATAGCATGGCTACCTTTTCTTTCAGATTTGAGAGTCTCCTTTCCAGGTATGAATCTTAGGATATTTGGAGGTGGTGATTATTGGGAACAAGATCTGCTATTGTTGGGCCATCTGATGCATTGTCTTTTCCAAGGAAGTGAGTTTGTCATTGGCCATGTGAATATGATTGGAAGAATTCTTTACTAGTTAGCAACTTTTCTTTTCTTTTCTTTTCTTTTATCTTTTTCGGATAAAATCTCTCCTTCTTAAGAAAGAGAAAAGGAAAAAAGGAATATAAGGATAAGAATTATTTAAATGTTGTAAGAAAGGAGTAGAAAACAATCCTAAGGGATTAAGGGCCTAAATATTTACAATCTTATAAGGAAAAAGATCCTAAGGACATATAAGAGAAGAAATTAGAAAGGGTTAGAGTAGAAGGTATAGAGAAAAGGACATAGAAACTTAAGGATACAACTTTCATGATGTTATTCAAATAGAAACTAATAAATATTTATAGGCAAAATGCAATATGAGGATGATGCAGATGCAGAGAAGGAAGTTGGCAAAATGACTACGATATGGCAAGAAAAGGATTTTTATTGCATCTTTGAAGTATCCCTTACATTATTCAAAAATTCATTTCAAATAATCTCTAAAGTCTAGATCCTCTTTTTCTTATGATGTTTTTGCTCCTCTTCAATTTTATTTCTTTTCTTCAGCTTAGCAACCTTGATCCATTTAGCAACCTGGGAGATATCTTTAGTATGGAACATCTGGAAAGCTCCGACCTAGTAATAGGTAGCAACACTTTTGGGGAGTTCAATGACTGCAACAAATGCATCAATGGGATTCATCTTCTGGATGCTTTGTCTATAAAGGAAATCAAGTTTATGGCTCCAAGTATGGCTAAAAAACCAAACCATAAGTAGGGTCATATTAGTCTTTAATTCTCCATTCCTCTCTTCTTGTAGATAACTGAGTGATCTGGCTTGTGCTTCTAGTAGTGTTGGGATATAAGATTTCCCTTCTAAAAATTGAGTCACTAGCTCTACAATCCTATGATGTATGTGAAATATCCCATTAGGAAACAAAATGGTTCCAAATGTTGCCAAGATATAAGTGTTAATCCTATATTGCTATCAATCTTTAAAGCTACTATAAAAAAGTTTTTAGCTATAGCATGACAGGGTCACGAACCAAATATAAAGATCATCCACCTTAATGATTCTCTTATGTGGATCTACCCAAATTTTGCATATTTCAAATTCACGGAGGCCCAAGAGCTTTTTGCAAATCTTTATATGGCTAGCCAAGATATCTAAGACATATTTTTCGTTTCTAACATAGGGGACTCTTAATAAATAGGAGTATTCTTCAACGGTTGGGCTTAGTCGGCATAGGCCAAAGTAAAAAGACTGGCTTTTAGGGTCCCAAAAGTGGACCAAAGACTATACTATGGTGATATTGGTCTAGACTTTGAGCAATGAGAGGACAGGCTTAATTTTATCTTCAATGAATTTTTATTGGTTTGGACTGAAAAATTGAAACCATCTTTCAAGTATCCCCTTAGGCTCTACAAACTTGTGGATATGGACTTCTTTGAAATGGACCTATGTAAGAGAGGACCTAACCATTGTCTACCAAAAGGATGAATAGAAAAATTACATCAGAGTTCTCTTATTTACATGGAGATTACATCGATATTTTAAAGGAAGAGAGCATTTACAAGGAAAAGATTAAGAGACTTCACATATTTTTTAGTTTTGCTACATCATGTCAATTTGCCGATTTTGGGAAAAGGGTTCATGAATGCAATTATAAAAAGGTCCTTAAGTTTTGTGACCTCACTTTTTAAAGAACACTTTCATTGATCACATCGAGCTTAAGTGAGGTAGCCTAATCAACCCTAAAAGGTAGTTACATCACAACACCCGAAGCCTATACAATGGCTCCCCTCTTAGGGTCTTAAGACAGCTTGGGTTTGACTGCATTTATCCTACATCTTTGATGCAAATAAGCCCCCATATCCTAATGCATGTGGTATGATAATAGTACAAACATAAAGTTAATAACAGATAAATAGAAGCTGAGAGTGAATTTTAAGAAAAATACAGGAAAAGAAGTTTCAGGTCTATTTTTTCTTCTTTTCTTTTATAACAATGTCACCATATTAGCTATTCACCAAATCCTAAAGAACATATACAAGAAGGGTAAGTTCTAGAGGTCCTTAAACTTTATGACCTCATGCGTTTCTAAAAAAACGGTTCCTTGGTTACATCAAAGGTTAAGTAGGACAGCCTAATCGGTCCCGGACAATAATTGCACTACAACGCTCGGAACTTATATAATGGCTCCTTTAACTAAGGTCTAAAGATGACTCCGGTTCGATCATATCTATAATGCATTCATGTTACATAAAATAACTCCCCCTTAAATAGTAAATAACAAAAAAAATGAACAAGTAAATAAATTGCACTAAGGTGATATTTTAGAGATTAATTTTAATTTTGGAAAGTTAAATGGCTAACTCTCTTGACATTTTCAATGGAGTCGCTAAGCTGTCAGGCTTAGTTTTTCACTCCCAGTTTTTGGGTATTGGTTATAACTTAGCAACTCATCTATCAATTAGACCATTTTATAAAAAAAAAAAAATCAGAAACTAGAGATCTAAATTCGGGTTTTAGGTTTTTTTAAACCCTTATAAGTACCATTAACTTTCTAAATTTAACCTTATCCTTAAAAATCACCTTTTAATTGTACAAAAAAAAAAAAACTCAATTATTAGTTGCTCTAATTGGATAATCTAAAAAAAAAGGAAAATTAGGTATTCTTATTTTTTATTGTCGCCCCGTAGGTACCTATGTATCCACTATTTGGGATTAGATATATGTAGTTCTTTTCGTTAAAACTTTAGTGGGTTAGGTTTGTTTTAATTTGAAAATATGTTAGATTTACGTTTTTAGCTCAATTTTGATTTATTCAATGAAATTTCATAAATTGGAAATTTTATTTTTTTTTGGAAAATTCTTTAGTGTCTTAAATTTGTTATAAAAGATCCATTTATTTTATTATTTTTTTAAAGCAAAAAATGCTAATTTTTATTTTTCTAGGTGGGAAGATTTTATCTAATTATTTACTACTTATTTTTTTTACTTTGTCTATTTCTAAAAACCTAATATAGATTGCTATTTTTTTTTCTTTTCCTTTTCCTTTTCTTCCTTTTTCTTTTTTCTTCTTTTTCTTTCCTTTCTTTTTCTTTGCTTTTTTTTTTCTTTTACACTTACAATTGAAAATAAATGAAATAAAAATTAAAAAAAAAATTGAAAAATTGAAAAAAAAAAGAAAAGAAAGTAAATAAATTGGATGGAAAATAGGGTCAAACCAAGGGGAATGCATAAAGGTCGGGTCGGTGCAGGGATCCAGGTTGAGTTAGTTCGAATCTTAGATCTTTGGGTTGGGTTTGGGTAGTTGCTAAGCTCTCCTTCAACAGTAGCAACTATGGTGTGATTCCATGCAATTCAGGTAGCAATTTGAGAGGGCGAAAGGATTTTCATGTGGCGTTTATTGGGGTTTGGTGGGGTAAGATAGATGCCTTGGCCAATGGAGGTAGAATGAGCAGTTGTTGGAGTGGAGTGTGGTGGCGGAGTTTGGCCACACGCGATGGAGGCTGCTGGATGTGAGATTGGAGTGTGGTGTTAGGTTTGGGGGTACTATGAGCTCGGCCGTAGTGTTCATTTTGGTCGAAGGGGGTTAGAGGTGGTGGTTTCGAAGGAAGAGCTACCTTGGGTTAGGGTTTTAGTAGTTTTGAAGGAGGAGCTTCGAGTCATAGCAGTAGTTGTGAGGGGTAGTGGGTGAAAGTTGGTGGCTCGAGGAGCTTAGCTAGAGGGGTAGTGTTACTCGAGTGTGGCTAAAGAGGGAGAGTTGAAGAAGGAGAGAGCGTTCGGTGGATATAGAGAGAGAGTGATTGAGAAGAGAGAGAAAGAGCTCGCAAGTGGTTTATGATCCTTGTGTGTATCCTAAGACCCCTATTTATACAACGAATCAACTTATAAAACAAGGAAAGATAAAATTGGGTTAAATGAAAATTTCTAGATTTTCAGTTTTTTCTGACTTTTTAGAGCTCAATTTGACCATCGAAAGGGATGAATCTGGTCTTGCTCTTTGGTTCTATTCGAAGTAGGCCATGTGGAGGTTGATATTGCTCCATTAATTGGTGTGTTTAAGTAAGGATTTCATGTGAAATCTAGGGCCAAAGTGAGGGGTTAAAGTTGTTTTGCTGGGGAAAGTGGGAAAAAACATGGGATAAAGAAAGGAAAGGAAGAGAAAAATGGTTGATGTAGAGCTACATCAACTGTGTCATCCAATGGTTGTATGCCACGTGTCTTCACATGACATGTGGCAGTTGAAGTGGCATGCCACGTCAGCATCAGCCAATCTAAGGCTGCTATGTGTTAGGACATGTAGCGTAATGAAACCTTGACACATTGTAGTTATAGATATGGTAGTATATCAACTGAAAAAATAAAAAAGAAAAAGGCTTTCATGTCTTTACCAAGATTCAAACATTTGACCTCCAAGTTAAACCCAATGTAATGTCCATGTGCTTATCTATTAGACAATTATCCTATGGCTCATCTTACTAGGTTAGCTTAGGTTAGATTTAAATTTAAGCTTAGGCCCAACGGTCTACTTTAATATTAAAAATCCATTCTATTAAATTATTATTTTCTAAATTCCCTAAATCTTCTATTTTTTTTTTTCAAATTTTCAATTTTTTGTGACTTTTCAATTTTCTATGTATTTTTCTAATTTTTTTCATTTTTTTGTATTTTCTAAATTTCTTATTTTTATGCTTTTTCTTATTTTTCTAAATGTCTATTTTTTTTTCTAAATCTCTTATTTTTAGATTTTCTTTAATTTTCTATATATATATATTTGTTTTTTTTTTCATTTATAACCTTTTATCTTACAAAATAAAATAAAAGGGGCAAAAATTAAGTGTCTATACGGTCAAAATGGGAGATTAGTACTATTACCTTGTCCATAGTGTCTCTTAGGGGCATTTTTTGGTAGGTTATGGTGTTGTACACCATGGGGTTGTTGTCAATTAATTTACATTACTATGATTAGACTTTTAATAAGGTTGGTCAATTTATCAAGTTTGTCATTAACCGACCTTGGGGTGTAACTACCATTATGACTATGACCAAGTTGAGTACCACTACCTTGGTCACTAATAAGTCCCTAAACACTTGGATTTGATATAGTGTAATACTTCTCAAACAGCTTAATAGCTCACCAACAACTTTAATACCCAATAATCACTCGAACAAAATGGTAGCGAACTTGCTTTGTTTTTGTAATGAAAAAGAGAGTAAAGATAGAGTAACAATGAAACTATACTTACATAGAAACACACTACAGTAACCATGGAAGGAATACAATAGCTACAAACAATAAGGTGAACCCAAACTTTACTGTAACTTCATACACTTCCTCGCGAAATCGTGTTCCGATACCAAAGAAGCTGACGCATCTTTGGAGTTGAACATACAGAGAAGCACCACAACAAAGTAAACAAAAAACAAATAAGGAAAAAGCTAGCAGAGTCTGAGCAGTTGAATGTAAAGATACACCACTTGATCGTACTTGGCCTACAGTCTACCGAATATGACGCACCGGTTCGAACTAAGGGGTTACTTGCCACTATTCCTTGCTAAAGGGAATATATAAGAGCTGAATGACAATAAGAACACTAAGGTTGCTCAACGTAAGTAATTCTGTATTAATTAGTTAATTGTTTGCATACAAAAAAGTAGAGGTTTATATACCTATTCACTAGGGTTATTTTACATGTATGAAAAGACTAAAGGGTATTCTATAATTAGGTTACATAAGACATGCTAAAAGGAGTAAAAAAGACAAAGAATATTCAGTATGAGAAAGAAATAATCATTCTGAATATTGTGTTAGAAGTAACATGTCACTTGGTGGCTAGAGGGGAGAAATATGATACAAGGTAGGCAGAAGTAGAATAAAGTTTACAGTCTGGGGTTAACCTGATCTAGATTAAGTTAGGAGCTACTTAGTTTGATAAAGAAGTCGGCTAAATTGGAGTTAGTTGCCTATGATCGGTTGGGGAGCTCGGCATGGCTAGTCTTAGACTGTCTTCTAGGATAAGACTTCACTGTTAGGTAGGAGCATGTTTGGCACATTTGAGAATTTAAATTGGTTAGTAGGAGATCAATTCAGCATAAGGATCCCTATTTTGGCTTTGGTTTCGAGTTAGTATTCTTTATGCGAGTCTTTGGAGTCCTCTAACTCAGTTACGAGTGATTAGTCTAAGGGTTTGATTCCTATCAAAAGCTTACTTCTATCCTATGTAAGAGGACTAAAATGTAATGTAGATGATACGGAGTAGTTGAGAAGAAAAATGGTTTTAACAGTATTCTGCAGCTCACTCTGATTGATAAGGCTAGGCAGTATAGATATATATATATATATATCTAACATAACATAAGACATGTGCGTAAAATAATTAGCTAATACTATTCTAATGCTACTATTAACGAGACACTTAAACAAATTGAAAAGAAAAAAGGCTTCTTGGTCATTGTTAATCCAGCCCATTATTAGTTATATGTAGTCTAGTTATAGCTAAAATTGAATAGGCCTATATGAAGAAGAAGTGAGCAATATGTCATCTAGGTTGTGTTTTTTAAGGGATAAGTTTTCTACAGGATAGATTTATAGCAACATAAATGACCTTAGTTGTATAAATACATAAGGAAAAAGACATGGTAATCGGAACTGATATGTCTATTCGTGGAATACGCTCTGCAATTGCAAGTATACTTTAGTCATACAAAAACGTAAAGGGTTTTTCACGTAAAGGATTTTTCACCTAAAGGAAAGACATATCTTTGAGGATTTGTATTTGGTCTAACAGATCTCCAAGAAATACTCCGACAAAATGGAATGCCATGTACAATCAGTCGAACTTAATGTTAAATCTATTTTCCATTAATTTAATATACAGGATTTTGATTTCTGCATATATAAAATAATGGGGCATCTATGCAACCTCTTTTCCCATTTATTAAAAAATTATTTGAAGATATATTAATTTTTATACACAATCCGATCTATTTAAATTTTTTTTTTTCCTTAACATCATTTCAATGAGATTTTTTGTGTTTGTTAAGTTTAACATAATGGTCGACCAATCTAAAATTCGCAAATTTAACTCCATTAGCAAGCTTAGTTTTCTAAAGTTCTAGGAAAAATCAATGAGAAGAGAATTGAAGTTAAGAAAGAGATTAGGACAAATTAACAAAGATACAGGTAAATCTGAGCTTTAAAGGATAAGTGGGTTTAAGGCATTGCTAGAAGTAAATGGAGATACCATGGTCTGGATAGAAACATTACATCGTAGTGAGTAGACAAACTTGGGGTGATTGCTGGTAGCCGGAGTAAAGGTTTTTAGTGAGTGAATGATTTTTATTTTTTTTTTATCAAAATTTTTCTAAAAATAGTTTATGACTCCCAAGAAATTAGAAATGTGGTTTTCCTCGAGTATTTTTGCATAAAGAGTTGAAAAATTAACCAGATTTTACAAATTTTGATTGCAAATATCAATTCCATAAGAAAAATGTCCCATCTACTGATTTTCTTTTGTATTTTAGAAAACCGAATTAATGTGGTTTTGACCTGAATTTATGTGTATAGAGGCCTAAAAGAATATACTTTCATGTGATGTAATACAATTTTTAAAATGATGAAGTTTGATTTTTAAGAAATTTTTGAGTTGGTGAAAATAGTGAGCTAGAAGTTATGAATCTTGCATAAATTTGCTATATCTTGAGGATATTATGATTTTTAATAGGTTTTAGTAGAAGAGAGTTTCTAATTTTCAAGGAACATCTTGGTTACAAATTGATTTTTGTAGGAAAACTAAGCCAAACTACTTATTACTTGAAATGTATGGAAATATGTGTTGATAACATGAATAAGATGGATATGAATAGAATGTGATGAATTTAGTCAAGCATGTAAGTCTTCCTATTGATCTTATAATGGAGGAAATGTGGTGGATTATCAAGTAAAGCTGGATAACTTTGATGGTATAAGAAAGTATGAGCTATAGTGTAACTTTAGAAATGTAAAAAAAGACTTGACTTTAACTTCAATAGAATAGTTAGTGCGAAGAATGGATAAGTTTTGCTATTGTAGAGTTCGACTCATAGTTAATAGTGAAGATTTAGTGAGTTTCTTAGAGGAAACAACAAGTTAGAAATGTGAGGCAAAAAATAATTATATGGTCTTTAGCTCAAAATGGCATGACTGTAGGAAATCAGAACCTACCTCAAAACTTATCACAAAACATTCCTTGCTTAGGATACATGGTAAGTACTGAGAACTTACCTCAAAACCTACCTCAGGATGTACCTTGTTTAGAATATATAAGAGGATGTACCTTGTTTAGAATATATAAAACTTAGGTTAGAATGTGCAACATAAGGATCATACCAATCTTAATAGAAATAATTAGACCTAGAATCTTGGTCATAATGTACAATATAAGAGTCATACTTAATAATTGACTTAAAAGCTTTAGTTAATTAAAATAAAACACCTTCAAATTTTAAATTGGACTCTAATTTCATGATTTGGATTAAAAGTAAAGGGAATATATAGGAATAATTGAAATGTACAAGAATGACCTTCAAGATAAGATGACCAACTAAAGTTTAGCTAAGTAGGATAAATGCTTAATAGTATTTTGGAGTATTATTTCAAAATACTTGAAGGCCTTGGTACATTTTCAACTTGTGGTTGTAATTTAGCTGTTTGTGATTGTGTTGTACATGTGCTTGAATGTTGATTTGTTGCTATGATAATTGAGCTCCATAATGTGTTTGTTTTGTGTATACGGTATTGTTTGGATTATCTAAAATTGGTTGATCAACCCAAAAGATAAATTAACTAAAACCTGACCTAACTCCTAACTTAACATGCATTGTAACCCATTAGGGGAAACGGCTTGGATTATTGAGCTAAACACGAATCCTTAAAATGAAGATAACTGAAATGGTCATTTTCCTACCTTTAGTCAAACTAAGTGACAAGAGAAGAGGTTATAGTAAAGTTAGGTGTTGTGGTTCAAAGGCAGTCTCAGATAGAGGTTGTTCTTCATTAGGCAAGCCTTGGTTTGGCTTCAAGTCATGAGTGTGTGATACCAAACTCTTCAAAATGAATTAGAGTAGACGTAATTTCTCTAATGTCACAATGGATCAAATAATGTTATGTGATAACACATGCTTGTTCATGCATTGCATTTAATTAACTTAATTAAAAACCTTTGGTTGTTTAAGCTAAATGCATACTTTAATCTTTATCTCACTTACTGAATAAGATGTCATTTACTCCTCTATAGATTCCTTTACAAGTCCAGGATAGGATGTAGTACTTTACCCAATTCTAGAATAATAGTAAATGGGGCTACGAAGTAAGGATCAATAAGAAATGGCTTGACTTATGTTTTCTATTGTCGATTGTTGTAACTTTTTGCAAAAACTATTTAGGTCTCCCCTAACAACCCGGTAATTTCAACCTTTGGTTGTTATTGTACTTAACTCAACCCAGTAATCTTAAATGTCTTTACTGAAAATGTAATTCTTTTTATTATCGCTTGTAAACACAAATATAATCTTAAGATTTTATTCAATAAGTATTTGGTGAAAAATTATTCTAAAAAGATTATTTCATAGCTTCATATCTACTAAGTACAAAGTTAGATGCTTCAAAGCAATTAAGTCCAAGATGCTTTGTATGAATTGGGTCTACAATAACAACTATGAGGCCATCTCATATATTATGATGGTTTATATAGTAGGACTGTTGAGACTCCTCCTATTTTAGGCATAATAAGCTTATCTTACACTGTATGCTAAGAGTGATTCTTGGAGTTACGCGTTGCATGTTTGCTATTGCTTATGCTCTTAATAGGGGATGATGTACCACAGAGCTAAGTTATCACAAGGTTTTATTGTAGTGAATCAAATGGGTCCTTTGAAGTATTGAGAAAAGCACAAAAGGAGTCAATCGGGAGTTGTAATAGCTTTGTGAAGCTACTTACTAGATATTACACACCAAGGGAACACTACATGACTTACCCTCTACTTGATATTTCTCACAAGTAAAGAATTAAGGTCTATTCGCCATTAACCTTGAGCTACTAATAAGATTAGATAAGAGTGTAGAAAATGTACTCGGAGAGGGTTTCTCATAAGAACATAAGAGAATATTCATTAACAATAAGATAACATGATTCTACTGCAGTGATAAGAGGCTATTTATATTAATTCCTTAGGATAATAAGACAAAGGTAGAAATTACAAAAAAGGGTAATGCAAAAATGAAGATTCTTAGTACAAGTTAAAAGGATAAATGTGACAAAGGACAAAAAGAGAATATAGGACAAACGTCAGAAAATTTAAGACAAATGGTCTATTGTTATTGCATCTATGTATGGGATAGTGAAGTACTAAAGCGGAGTTGTTTAGATGTGAGAATAAGTCAGCAAAGAAAAACTTGGGGGTTGGCACTTAGGGCTTTAGCACTAGGCAAGTCAGCTGTATTGAGAGGAATTGTGAGCTTGGCATCTATGTTGGTAGTAGAGCAGAGGAGGGCGCATTTGAGCTAGGCTCATAAAGAGTTCAACAACAAACCTTCCTAATATTGAAGCTTATCCTAAACAAGCTAAGAAGACTGTATCCTTCTTAAAAGCCTTTATATGCCCCTGAAGTCAATCGTCCATTAGCTCTTCGAGGTTGCTGAAGATTTTCCCCCAAATCTTAGTCGGCATCTTATTTTGGTATATAAGGCATTAAGTTAAGGACATTAAAGGTTAACTATACCCCATATCCTTTTAGTGTCTCTAGCTCATAAGCATTGTCATTAATCTATTGTAGAACCATGAATGAACTATCAGACTTGGGAGATAGCTTATTTATTCTCTTCCCTAAAAACCATTCTTTACTTGGGTGAACCTAAACAAGGTCTCAAAGGTTGTAGACAATGGTCTTTCTACCTTTGTTTCCTTACATTTGTTGTTGGGTGACTATTCTGGCTAGTTGTTTAGTAACCTTCTTATGCAGTCTTTAAAATTCCTCGACTTGTTGTAGGCCATATTGACTTTCTTCTTCCAAGGTCATACTGTTAATCATGTCTAAGGGTAATCTTACAGTGATTCCATTGACTAGCTCGAAGGGTGACTTTCTTATTAAGTTAGGGGTGGAGTGGTTGTAGGCAAACTTGATGATGGGCAAATATAAATCCTAGTCATATAGATTCTTCTCAATAGTTGCTCATAGTAGGCTACCAATGATCTTATTTACAACTTTACTCTAACCATCTATTTAGGGGTGATAAGAGGTACCAAACAATAACTTAGTGTTGAGCCTCTTCCATACGGTTAACTAAAAAAAGCTTGCGAACTTGGGATCCTAATTAGAAACAATGCTTTTAATCACTCCATGAAGCTGTACGATCTCTTACAAAAGAAGTTTAGCAACATATAAAACATCATCAATCTTGTAATAGGGGATAAAGTGACTCATTTTATTGAACCAATTAACTACCACCAGAGGGAATCATGTTTCTAAGCTATTCGAGGTAGTCTGAGCATGAAGTCTATGCTTAGGTCGGTCGAGGGCTAAGCAGGTGCAGGCAGAGGTATATACTCCCCATACGATTCCTTCTTTCCTTTAGCTTGCTTACATACCTTACATCGTTTTAAGACTTTATGTACATCTTTCACAATCCTTGCCTAATAGAAATGCTCATTCAACAGTTCGAGTGTTTTCTTTTCCCAAAAATGGCCAACTAAGCCTCTTGTATGAGCTTCTTGAACTATTAATTCTTAAGTTAAGCTGTTGGGCATACACATACATCTACCCTTCATCAAAAACCCTTGGTTCAAATAGAACCCATCCATAACACCTCCATAAGTGCACTTAACTACTATGGGTTCAAAGTAGGGATCTTGCTCATACTGATTATGAAAGGTACCAATTGCTCGCACTCAAGCTTATAGAGTTATGATAAGCACATGCCAACATGATAAGGTATTAGCTACATTGTTAGAACTCCCTTTCTTGTACTTGATTACATAGTAGAAAGTTTATAAGAATTTTAACCATCTGGCGCTTGATGTCAAAGGAGCTTCTATTAACCTCATAAGTGCTTAAGAGACTCATGATCCGTATAGATAATTAATTCTCAAGGTAGTAGGTAATGCTGCTAATTTTGAAGAGCTCGGATAAGAGCATAGAACTCTTTGTCTCATACTAGATAGTTTAAAGCAGTACCATTAAGCTTCTCGCTAAAGTATACGATAAGTCGGGGCTCTTGCATTAAGACTGCACCAATGCTGACTCTTGAGGTGTTACACTCTAATTCAATGACCTTTCCAAAGTCTAACAATGTAAGCATAGGGGAAGACATCAACTTCGACTTTATCTCTTCAAAGCTCTTCTAAGCTTTATCCAACCACTTCAACTCTTAATTCTTTCTAGTCATCTTGGTTAAAGGTATGGCTATAACTAAACTTTTGGATAAATTATCGATAAAATAAAGGTAGACCATGGATACTTCTCACATCTACTAGACATGTTGGAGTAGGCTAATCAAATATAACTTGAACTTTCTCATCGTTAACTTGGATAACTCCATAAGATATAATATATCCAAGGAACATAAACTTACTTTGACAGCATATACATTTTTTCAAGTTGTTGAATAAGTATTTAGCTTGGACGATATTAAGGATAACTTCCAAGTGCTTAGCATGAGATAAGTTATCACAAGGTCTTACCGTAAGGAATCAAATGAGTCTTTTAAAGTATCAAAGAAAGCATAAAAGGAGTCAGTCAAGAGTTTTAGTAGCTTTGTGAAGTTGCTCATCAGATATTATACACCACAAGAGCACTACACAACTTAACCTCTACTTGATATTATGCACAAGCAAAGAACTAAGGTCTAATTGCCACTAACCTTGCGCTGTTAACAAGATTAGATAAGAGTGTAAAAAATGTACTCAAACAGGCTTTCTCACAAGAACATAGGAGAATATTTATTATCAATAAGATAAGATGATTCAAGCTACAATGATAAGGGACTATTTATAATAAGTCCCTAGGGAAACAAGACAAAGGTAGAAATTATAAAAAAGCGATAATGCAAAAATAAAGATTCTTAAGATAATCTAGAAGGGGTAAATGTTAAAAAAGACAAAAAGAGAATATAGCACAATTTTTCGAAAAGTTAAAATAGATGGCATACTATTATTACATTCATACATGGGGTAATGTAATAATGAAACCAAGTTGTTTAAATGTGGGAATAGGTCGGAAAAGAAAAGCTTTAGGTAGGCACCTAGGGCCTTGACATTATGCAGGTCAACCAAACTAAGAGGAATTATGAGCTTAGCATATGTGCTAATAATAGAGCAAAGGAGAGTGCATTCGAGCTGGGCTCATAAATAGTTTAATGGTAGGCCTTCTTGATACTGGAGCTTGTCTTGGTCAAGTTAAGAAGACTATATCCTTCTTATAAGACCTTAGAGGCCCTTGAAGCAAGCTTAGGTGAGAGGTCCTGAGGTCGGCAATCCATCAAGGGAGAAGTTGTGTTTTCTTTTTTATGATGAAATGCATCAATTTTTTTATGATGAGGAATAGTTGTTAGCTTGCTTATCTTACTAGAGAAGTTGTTTGTTTATTTAGTTAATTAGGCTATCAAAGTTATTGCATTTTCATTCAGAAACTACCATTATCTCCCTAAAGTGTACTCATTCATGCCTTTATCTTTTTGAATTGCTCAATGAGGTTTAGTTGTTCATTTTTTCAGCTAGTTTCTAGTTAGCATTTCTTTTTCTAGTAGGCTTAACCTAAGTGTGTATTTGTTAGTTATGTTCCTTGTGTTTGTCATTGTAATTATAATGGCAATGGTAGGAGCCAAAATGTCGGTGTTGAGTTCATGAAAAGGGATTTTTAGTTTGGACTCGTAGGGATTCTTTATTCAATAAAGGTAAATGGGCATGCATAAGTGACATGCATGAGATAAGAGGGAACTAGAGGTTTCTCCAGTATGACCATTTCAACAATTAAGTTAACTTAAGGAGAACGTTGCTCCCATTGTAAAGAAAAGAC
Organism: Lumnitzera racemosa; assembly: GCA_024138005.1. Lineage (NCBI taxonomy): Eukaryota > Viridiplantae > Streptophyta > Magnoliopsida > Myrtales > Combretaceae > Lumnitzera > Lumnitzera racemosa. The sequence goes on along the minus strand of JAMXBC010000012.1, from coordinate 28,772,345 downwards.
CTTAGGGTTTTTTTAAGTTCCTTAAGCCTCCTTAGTTGGAGTCATCTAGTTGCTTAAATGGAGAGGACAAAGTTGTTGCAATTGATTGTTTCCTACCAACTAGCCCCCTATATGTCTCTTCTTTCTCATAGCATATCTCTATAAGGTCAGGTGATTAAATAGTACCGGTCTACATGTGCCATGTGTTCCCTCTTGTCTCCTTCATGAAAAAAGGGTTAGGTATATGCATGGATTGATCTTGGGAGTTTAGGAGCTCATGTTTAAAACCAACCATCAACTAATTGAAAATTGGAAATAAAAAATATGACCAACTAAAAAATTTCTGTTATTATACCTTCTAGTTTTTACAAGATAGATTGGTATACAAAAATATGCAAAATTATTTTTATAGTTTTTGAATAAGTATTAAAAATTTGTCAAACATAGAAATACAATTATATTTATGACCTATTACAATACAAGTACATAAGGTTGGAAGAAAATTATTTTATTACTTATCAATTATCATGTGTTAACATGCTTCATATTAATAAGTCATGTATTTCATAAATTACAAACTTAAATTTTATAAAGGATTATATTATGATTATTTTGTCATTAGGATTTTGTTCTATGATTTAACCAGATATAATAAATGGAAAACAACTTGTCTCATCAATATTTGATGGTCTTTATTTGGTGGGGCCCACATTTTTTTTCTTCCTAACCATATGAATATAATGGTTTTTATTTGATCAAGCACACATTTTCTTTCTTTCCCCTTTTTTTTTTTTTTTCTTTCAGCTATAGAATATAATGTGTATGTTAGTTTTGAATAAGGGAATAAATTTTTACCTTTATTTTAGGGAAGGGGCTTAAGGTGGGGGCAAGGGGAGGTAAGTTCCCTTTTAATCCCCCTTAAGCCTATCCTTAGTAAAATAGGTTGATTAATGGGTTTAGATGTTGAAAGAACTCGATAAATGAATCAACAATCTGTTATTAGTCATTTCAAGCTTTGTTTATACAAACTTGTTTATAACCATATCATAACTTGACATATTTGATTTAGTGGGATAGGTGTCAAACCGCTAGCACAATATATATATTTTTAATGTACTTAGTTTTTTACTGATGTTCATTTTGATTCATAAACATTAGTTTTTTACTGATGTTCATTTTGATTCATAAACAAAAGTAAGAACCTTAGTTCATCACTGAATTTAATTTTGATTCACGAGCAAAAGTAAGAACCTAAATAAGTGAATCCATATTATTAAATAGACTTAGATTATTGTAGCTCTAACAATGCGGCAACATAAGTTAAATTGAAAATGCAACAATTATGTTTGCTTCATGATTGCTTAGTTCCTACTTTTTGAAATTGACTATTTAGAACTCAATTTTTTAAATAATGTGCTTTTGAACTACTATATGATCATTTTTATCATCACATTATGTTTGTATGTATGCGTGTGTATGTGTGTGTGTGTGTTTTAATATAAGTATTTTTTTCTATTTCATGTAAAGGCAAGATTGTAAGAGAAAAATTTTACATGCCATTTCTTAAAAATTTTAATATTTAAAACATTCAATTTCTATTACGACCCAAGAGGCGACTTAGCCATGGTAGGTCATTGTATATTGTATAAAACTCTATAAATCGGCTTCCTTTCCAATCAATTACCTTTTCTAAGACATATAAGACTACTTTATAAGTAATTACCTAAGAGTTGTATAGGTAAATATCACATCCTAACAAATATAGTATTATAAATTTTCATACAACATCATTACCATATAAAAAGTACATGACCTTAAGTCTCAAAACATTAGTAGTCAAGCTATAGTAATATAGAGAGTAGTCCTACATTGCTATTGAATATCATAATACAATCATCGAAATACTAACTGAAAGTCCAACTATACATACACATTCACTCGAGCTCTCTTCTTTTGCACATTTTTCCCAAAAGTCCCCTCTTAACCTTGGGTATGCCTCGGTCAGGAATAGTGAAAAGATCTTCCTCTAATAAAAAAGTTGATAGAGGTGCAAGTTATAAAAGTTTAGTGAGATATTCCTCAACCATATAGACAAATAAGTTATCAAGTAATTAATTGCAAACATATGAATGAATGATTTAGCAAAATGCCACATAAATGCATATAATTGACTAGGTATAGTATGCAACTTACATTTAACACCATCTACAGTTAGGGTTGGAAAATGCATGATACCAGTCATATCCAGGCAATATACCTGTACTCACATAACTATAAAACTCTACATTTTGAATTCTAAGTATGGTTGTGAATGGGTCCTCAAAATCTACACTTACCCTTAAACAAATGACTTTAGACTTGACCCTTGACCAAGTAATTGGCACCTCTAACACCTAGTACGCTCATAGGCTAAAGTAAGGTTATGTTGTACAAATACGCCATACTTAAACTCTATAATCTCATTATATATAAAACAACCCCTGCATAGCCTTTTGCTGACTCCTGTGATATGATGGTCGAAACATTTACAATGTAATGTATGCTTATGAATGATCCAGTTTAATTTAATAAAGTCAAGTATAATTAAATCCGGTTATTAGGCGATTAACCAATTTCATAGATAACTAAATTTTTTAGACTACAAACGAACACCAACAGTTACGTGCAAACAAACAACAACAGTCACATGCAAATCTTAAACCCCACACATTAACCAATTTATCAATAATATTTAAATGTCACTATCTACAAACATAAACAAGTATAGCATCATTATGAATACTCACTAGGCTATAAAGATAGTTAGGGATCGTAATAGTCAACGGAGAGATTGGTGTTTTCATCGGAATTACCTAATAATTAAGGGATATAAAAGGTAGTAAATATATAAGTGAGGAAATTATTTTATGTAAGTATTTATTTAAGAGTTTACCTAAATTCCCTACTTATCTTACATAAATTTTTTCCAGTTCTAGCTCTTTCTTTAATTGCATGTAACTTTTCCTTTTAACTTTGATTTTTCTGATCTTATAGTTAATCTTTATTGTTTTCAAGCATACTTTCGTATAGCTAGGTCTGTTTTGGATATTAGAACTTGCATTTTTTATTATGGGGCTAGGATATTACGAAATTCATTATTTTAGGCTCAAGTGTTTCTTATTATTATCATAGGCTTTTCTTAATGATTTTATTTATTGGGTTTTACTTTAATTTTAGTACGAGAGCTAAATAATTTCCAATTTTTTTATATTTTCAAAGTATTTTTATTTTTGGGCACAATTTGTCATGATTCCTTCAATATATAACTTTAAGCCCAAATCATTATTTGTCTTAACTCTTATTATAAGCATAATTCTAAATTAATTTATTATTATTATTTTCATTATTTGCTGCTTTAATATTAGAAATTTGGAAAGATCATAAGGAAACTTCCAAATGGGTATAGGATGTAATTTTCTTAATTTATCCAATTTTTATATTTTTACTATTTTATAATATTAATACATCCATATATAATATCATAAAATAATCAAATGGAAGAAAAATAATTCCTATTCTTCTTTTAGGAGATCACATCTAGCATCTATATTCATATATATACATACATACATACTTATTAACATACTTCTAAGAAAATAAGGTACCAATATATACATTTATATGTATTTTTCGGTATATATACATAGATAAATACTTATATTATATTATATGTATATGTATTTGTACCTAAAAAAAATAGAAAAATTTATATATACGTATACATATATTACATGTCTAGATTCGTATATGTGATAGATTCATAATAAATCTTCTGTATTTTGTTACTTATTCATATATGTTTACACTATTTTTAATATAAATATACATATATGTATTAAAGTAAATATATTTAGTAGTTCACATATTCACATGTACAATACATGTAAGAGAAATGTGTATATATATATAAGTATATTTAACTGTACACATACATGTATATGTACATAACTAGAAAAATACACAAATAAGAAGAGAAATTGTACATCTAAATCAACATATATTTGTTGTTTCACTTGGTGCATAACAACTAAATACATCTACATAGAACTCTTACTAAATTATTCTTACTACAAGAAATACTAAAAAGTACATATCAAGATTAAAAAAATACAAAAAAAATTTATATTATAATGAAGAGAACAAATACAAAAAAAGTGGTATTTAAATTACTCTTGGTGTTGAAGCTTTTAGAAAGATGACCTTGTTATTTCTATCTTGAAGTTGATAGAAAAAATGATGGTGGAGATGCAGTAAAATGTTGTGATATGAAGAATAGTGAATGGTTGAATAAAAGGAAAGAGAAATGAAGAAAATGGAAGGCCTGGAAGAGGGATAGTGTGTTGGTCCAAGAGAAAGAAAAGAGAAATTGAGTGTAAGTGTGAAATTGTGAAAGAAAAGAAGGTTGAAAAATGTTTTATATTGGTAAGAATTGAACTAATGGTAAAAGGGAATAGAAAAAGTTATTAAACTTACTTTTTATCTTGACTAAATTAGATCACATGGGATAATTGTTGGGGTGACTTATGTACTCGAAACTTAGAAGAAAGAAGAAATATTAGGTTATCTTTTTGGACTTTTACTATAAGACTTTTCCACTTTCATAATAAAATATTTTAGGTTTAGTTAAATAGATAAGTTTAAGATAAAGTTTGGATGGAATATGATGTAACCATGAGGAAAAGAAAAGAAAAATATGCATACATTATCTAGTATAAAAAGTAATGTTTGCAAACATAGTACATAATCATACAATATGTAGTAGAATTAAATCAATATAAGAATTAACATATATATACATATACATGTAACACCACTAATAGTCATAGGTAACTAGCTGTAATCTTGTTAATTTATTTAATTAATTTTTTATTCTTTTTATTTATTAGTATTCAGAGAGTATCTTTATCTGTTCATTAGTGATTTTATGTGATTATGTGTATCTATT